>OW386166.1:72480251-82480251 GCA_936431705.1 Cheilosia pagana | reverse complement strand
AGTTTTCTTCGTTTAAATGCTGATCTTCAAAAGTTTGTTTTGTGGTGCTCAAAAAATTAATTGACTCGAAATGTTAGTAAACGTTCTGTCATAAATTTTTCCCGTCGTACTTAGCCTTGTATTCACGAATATTCCAAAGATTGCAGGGCTATTCCACGTGTTTCTTTGATTAAAGATCTAGGTCTTATGCTAGATTGTAAACTGTCCTTCAATTTACATGTAGAATACATTACAAATAAAGCTACCTAACAGAAGTGTGGATTGCTGAAGCGGTATGCTAGAATCTTCAACGACCCATATTCTCTAAAAACTTAATATGTGGCGTTTGTGCGATCTTTGTTGGAATATGCGTCGGTCGTTTGGTGTCCATACTACAACAATCATATTTCAAGAATCGAAACAATTCAAAAAAGATTCCTTAGGACTTCCATGGTATAACTTCAATAACTTACCCCCTTATTCAGCACGATTGCAACTTATTGGTCTTGAGTCACTTGAGGTTAGGACAAAGGTGCAAAGAGTTGTTTTTCTAGACAGAATATTTAGTGGGGAAATTGACTGTCCTGACATTTTAAGTCTTGTTAATCTGAATTTGCGTAATAACAGATTCTTTTATATAAATACCGCGTTTTCGTACAAATTACGGCAGATCATCTTCTTTAAATTGTTTAACGTTATTGTATAATAATTGTAGGTCCTTAATTGACATTAATATGACGATACCCTTAATAAAATCAATCTTGTCTAATTATTTCCAGTTATAATTGTTAACTCAAATGGTTTAATTAATTTTCTTTATTTGTTTTTGTATTATCTTTTTGTTATTATTTTACTTAAATTTATACCTTTTGTTTATTTTAATTTTACCGTCTTAGAAAGGCTATGTACTTTGTTAACAAATCAAATAAAAAAATATCTGTTATTGTTCATTCGTCATAATTTCGGTGGCTTTACGTTGCTGACCTTTGCAGGGGTCGAATCAAAAAGTACCGTGTCCAATAATCAATTATGTCGTCCTTTCGATAAAAAAACATTTTCCATTTCATACAAACTCATCTCAACTTATAAAAAATCTGTCTAAAATGAAATCGAAAATTCTGATCCCTTCTAACTTTGTAGGTTTACGTAAATAAACAAATTTTTCTCTTCGGAAACAGCAACAAATAATTGTTATTGCAGCCGTAAATAACGTGGATACATTTAGAGCACATTAAACAGTGACAGTAACTGGTAGTTTACAGAAGGGTCTCTCGTCTCTCCCATGATGATTGCACTTTGAACAAATATTGATGATGTTGATAGGTTAACGCACACAACACACACCCAATAGATTTGCCGTCACAGCCTCATTCGACTATAGGTATATGATTCCGAAAAAGCGTTAAAGTGCCACCAAAAGTATATTATTCGAATGTAGTTGTATATCCGTGAGTATATCTATTGATAGCAGGATTTCCTGCATGGTCGCCGAGGGTTGAAACGCGATGAAATACCAAAGGGACCCAGCACCAAAAATAGAACTCCAAGCCTATGCTGCGCCATTACGTATACCGTACCGTAGTCAAGCAACATCTTCCTTCGCTATGACATCGCATGGATCGAATGTGTAGAAAGACACCTCCTCCCTTTATCTGGTGTGTATTGCTGCAGTATTGATCGCTCCGACGACGACAACGACGGCGACGATGGCGCGCTGGTGATTCCTTTCCCGCAAATGGGCACATGAATCACCACGGAGGCCATAATTCTGTCAGCAGATAAAGCTATTACCCAGGAGCAGTGTTTTCGTTAGATTAAATGTGGAAAATCCTTACGGGTCGATAGCGAGTGTATATATATGTTGTTGGTTGGAAACAGCCCTAGCATCCCTGCATTCAGCACAGTGACAGAGCCACACAGTGAATCACTCACTCACCCCAGGGTGTTTTCTGCGCTCCGATTCTCCCTGGGCAAGGGTAATGGCGATGTATGGTGTTTTGTTTCGTTGTTTGTTATTTTGCCTCAGCCCGTCGGAAGGGGTGCTTTTCCAGGGGATGGGAAAAAAAGCAATATCCATACATTTCGTCGTCCTTTTTGTTTTCTTTTCCTCCAAACCTCTGCGTGTTATCTTCTTTTTTAACGAAGGGATGGTTGGTAAATCTTGCCATCTCTAGGATATCCCCTCGAAAGGACAACAACAAATTCTTCGTATACACCGACACTTTTGTGAGTTTCTTTACTTTTTTACCTCTGCACCTTTTCGATTAGGTCTGTGTTTGGTGAGCATCACGCGAAGAAAAGGCAGGCAGCTAACAGCAAAAAAAAAAGCAAAATAGAAAATAAACCCAAGAAATATTTACGCAATCTTACCTCTGGCCGGAGCCCCTGCCAAAGGAAGAAAAAGATTAAATTTAGATTTACCAGGGAGTGTAATATCCCGTGTGCGCGCACACTACCCCGCACAGGATGTGTATAGGTATACGTGATGTTGTGCTATTGAGGAGTTTGAGGGATAAAAATAAATTGGGAAAACTATGTGCAAGATGTGCCATTACTGCAGTAAAAACGCTTGTAATGATGACTCTAAGTGTCATTTGCTTAAGTGGATTACCAATAAAACGGAGAGAGGAACAGAAAGGAAGCCGAAAGCCAGGATGTTTTTGTTTGTAGCTCAGCAACCTGCGCCAATTGGCGATAAAATGCAACATTAATCTGATTTCTTCGAGTAGCACGACAGTAGTACATTTAGCCTGAGCCTTATTTTCGTTTTTATTCGGGTTCAATGCAAGGTGCTCGAAATGGGATATGAATGGAAATTTTTACCGTTTGTTGTGATGCGATTGTGACCTTTCTATAGTTGGGAGAGTGCCAGGGGAGTGCTGGATGCGACACATTTACGAATTAGTTATGGGATTAGAATTTAATATCGATCGTAGGTAGGTATATATGCAGGGGGAGTGATTGGACAGTTCCGTATTGTAATACATTCCAATTGCCTTATTGCATTTTTATCGGCGAACTCAAGGGTAATGGTGATTTGGCTGCAAAAATTGCGTAGAGTGTCTTATGGCGGGTTCATGTGGCTTTAAAATAACATTGAACAGATTATGGATTGATGAGCTGGAAGGGTTGATAGCTAAATTTCATAAACTTGGCAGTCTTGGAATCTCGGACGCATGGGAAATGTTTTCTTTTTTCAGTTTTTGTTAAGTTGACTAGGTACCTACCTATAGCTTGGGATTTGTTTGGGCAGTAGTGCAGAATGACCAGGAAACCAAGATTATATAAACAGACCCCCAATTATGTTATCAAAGTTAAATGAAAACCATCAAGCTTTAAAGAAGACATCGCTATTGCTCAGAAAGAAAGAGCAGACACCTTAGCTGTGGGCTACGAATATTCACGTACCTATTCCAGGCAATAGTAAGAAGTTGGGAGGAACCTGGCCATATATAGGATCCTTGGTATAGGTTCTTACAGCGAACGGCTGAACTGGGAAGCTCTCTCAGACAATCCACTGAGTTATTGCGCTCGGCGGGCGTTTGTATAAGCTGGAGTTATAAAAAGACAAGGGCCTAATGATGATGACTGTCCCTGTTTAATACCTATAGATTCTACTACAGTACACCTACAAGTCAGATGAGATTATCTAACAAGTTGTTCCAAAGTGCGTATGCGGTACAAAGTTAAGGTGGTCAAAGCTTCTTGCAGATTTCTGAACCTCGTGGTTGGTTCATATGACCCCTTTCCGGATTCCCATTATGGGAAAACACAATTAGCGCTTGAAGCCGTGAATTATGAGGAAGAGGTCGTAGATTGGCCAAATCTTTATTTAAATGGCGCTGTTCATCAGGTACGTCCCCCTAGTCTCACTCTTGCAGTTAAAAGTACAGAGGATACGCATAGAGTAGAGAGAAAACGTGTCATCATTCTCCTATATTATGTTCCTATGACCGCGTAGGGAGAAAACGAACAAAATTAAAGAGACTAGTGAAATGCACTTTACGACGGTTTATTTAGAAATGAATTTAACAGCAATCGAAAGCTGTATTTAAAATCAATGCAATACGGATACTTAATACTAGCGGCAGGATCATTCGATCATAAGGCCACTATTAAAGTCCCTAAGATATCGGGTTCTAGTTACAGTGTGATACAAAAATTATACGACAGCTTTTTAAATTTCACCTACCAAACGATATTGAATTCAAACCGATGACAAAAAACTTGGAATTCAAACTTGGTCGAATCGGGAGCCTTAATCGCAGTCTGGCTGCTCTTTAATGGTTCATGAGCAGTCTACACGACTCCCTGCTTGACAATAATTCTGCCGGGTTATTTGTCGGTGTACACAGTCGACAATGTCTAAGGCTGAGTCTTCGTTCTTCCAAGTGTTGTGATAAGAATCGACAATACGGTTTGTTGCGCCTGAGGTCTTAGAAGCACTGCGCTTTCTTTAGTCCACACAATTTTCCGAGAACTAAGCTCTGTCGATTTACACAATTCTATGCGTTTATAAATTCATCCTTAGCCAAGTCATCAATAACTGATCTTAAGGACAATTCATTTATGGACAAAATGTACAACCCAAAAAATTTTGTGCAATAGACAAGTTTTTATTGAAATAATTGTTGTGAGCCAGGGTCGAGCCAGAGGGGCAGCTTTGTCATAGGTGAGTAGGGCGCGGCATGCTTGTGGTTGCTCGGCTCAGCTCGTCAGGCGGGGTTGTTCTTGCCCCCTCACCAAATACCACCTGGTCAACAAACATTTTAATTCATGCCAAAAGATAGAAAAATACAAAAGAAGAAGGAGAAAGCCACTTTACGTTGACGCCGGACGGACAATCGGACCCTAGTCAAGCCGTAAAGGCTGAAAGACAACGCTGAAATGCGTCATGTACAGTCGTCAGTTCGTATTAGTCGTCAAAGTCGATCCTGAAGTTGTCCTGAAACTTAGTTGTCCCATAGGTGATTTGAGCGTCAAATAAAAAGTTGTTGTGTTTCTGTAACGCTAGCAAATAAAGACGGCTCAAGTCTGTTAACTTAGAAATTCAGTACTACTGTCATTCGTATCATCGGTCTACACTTTTTTTGAGGTTATCGATGCGGACGAGTCACCCATTATCGCAAACGTTAAATTATCTTACATTTTTTCTTGCCCAGGTTAGTTGACGCTCAAGCAATGCCTAAGCCCTAGGGCAAACAGAAACTCTTTCGCCAAAATAGTTATCATTTCTGGACCTTCCTTCAAACGTTTTGTTTAAAAAGCTTTTTATTTTTTATTGGAACAAAAATATTTCGATAAATAAGTTCTACCGTAGTTGGATCAAAAAATACTTCCCGTGCCTTCTTTCTATATTTAAACTTTTGCGAATTAGAGAAAAGTCTCATCATTTTTAATTTCCTGTAAAATAGTTTGCAAACAATTTTAGGATTCTCAAGAGGAATTTCAGTAACCCTGGAACATCTTCCATAACCATTGTGAGACATTTTAAATTTGTTCAAATTTAGTGCTGGCCGACGCTGAAAAGCCGTTTGAAAGTCAAAGCGCTAATGTTTGTTAGATTATTGAAATGCACTTCAATTTTTATTTATTAAGCCACTTGGTTTAAAACACAACATGGTCAAACTTCTTCCAATGGGTAAACAGTTCGAGGTGGGTTTCGCCATTTGGTGCAGTTTCGAACAAATTTGTCTGCCATGCTACTCTTACCAACATTTTAATAGCAAGAAGCCATTTTAGGACATTGCTGTCATAAATAAAAAAAATTACTAATGCATCGAATTCAAAACATTCATCAATCCCCAGACTGATGACAACTCGACTTAAGAAAAACAATTTGTTGCCCATTACCAATTGCTTTGTATATGGCTCTTCAGGCCAACTTTCCGTGGACTCTACTGTTACGGTTGATTGCATGACTCAAAACTCAATAAACGTTTATTCAGCGCTATACCAACTTTACCAACTCGGCTTCACCATCGAGTGAGTTTTATGTGCGCTGGTATAAAATACTCCCATATGTATCCAGTGTCAGTCCAAACTTCGATTCGAAGCGCTGCAACTGACTGAAACAGAAAACAGTCACCGAAACCAAAGTAAAACCAGTTCCATCTTCCAATTTACCAGTCCCACTCCAGTGGCTCCACGAACGACTAGCAGCTTGGCATTGGCCTCATCGTCATCGTCAGCAACGACTCAGCGAAGCCATGTACCCCATACTCCAATCGAAGGAAAAAATGGTTGAATTTCCGCTACTGCCGGTTAGATGGTGCTGCAGGTTAATCTAGTGGAATTAATGGAAACGAAATTCATGGAGCAGAAATTCAGATGGAGAATTTATTATTGTCGTCGCTGGAAAAGTTTGTTTTCGCTGCTGGAGCTATCCATTGTTAGCTGGCTTCTTGGATGGTGACGTAGTCCTGGTAATTGCCCCGTTGTGTTTTCGCAAAATACTATATAGGTCTGGTATGGTATTGGGTTGGTATAGGCATTTTTAAGGGCAGCAGTCTAGCTGTCTTTTGGACAACGGGGACGTATAAAATATTGCTTTCGTTGTTTGGCTGTTAAGTCAATTATTGACTTTTGTTGTTTTGTCAAAGCAGTGGTGGGTATAAGTTCAGTTTGGGATTTGATTTCGAATACCGACATTCTACAACACAGTTGAGTGGTGATTTCAGTTGGGGGAGTTTTTGCTCGTCCTTTATTTGGGCATTTGGTTTTTTTTGTGATTTTTTTGATTCAAATGGAATACCTACAAGTTTTGCTAGATATTTTGCATATTGTTGAAGTAAGTTTAAAGGAAAACAATTTTCTTCAAGGAATGGAAGGGTTAATGGAAGCTTAGGCCGATACTTGTAGGCAGTACTGCCAGACGTTTTCTTCAGAAATCGTAATTACTAGCTTTCAAAATCGTGGAAATACGATTTTGTTGGAAGTAAAAAAAACACAGGAGAACGTTATTATACTTCAATTTAAACACTTTTTGAAACATAACATTTTTAATTTCGTTTTATTTAGTTCAAAATGGCACAGTTTGTTCCATGACTGTACACTAACTGCACACGGACGCTGCTCGAGCTAAATTTTTGCTGCGCTCCAAACATCAAATCAAGCTCAAATCCTAACTAAATTTTGACATAGAGAGCTATGTGGATAAGTGTTACAAAAAACAGCTTCCTTAATTCAAAATCCGCAGGGCTCCATATCAATGGATGTTGCTCTACCAGCATCGCCAACTTTTTCTGAGGACTTCTATGTCATTTCAATGAAACACTCTAGCTCCAAGTACTCTTAGTCCAGGTATTCATTAAAATAACTCATTTTTTTAAACACATAAGAGCAGAGCTTGAAAAAATATCCCGATCCATTAGTTTGGAAACAAAAAATTGATTGAAAAATTGAGCTAAACTCCAGCTGCGTAGTGTTTAGCGTATACCAATCGGCTAAAGCTCAACTAAATTTTGGAGAGAATTTTGTATAGGCGCTAAAATTTAGCTCAAGCAGCGTACTAAGCTTTACTGTAAAAGCAGAATGCATAAGTATTAAGCAGAACTACTAACGGGCGGGTTTTACTTCACCTTCCTTTTTAGAAGACATCTGGAAAATTGAAAATGAATTTTTGTATTTGATAAATCTTGGAGTTTTATGCTTTTTTAGCTCAAAAATCGTGGAATAAATTTTAAGCCCTAAAATCATAAAAATACGACAAATCGTGGAATGCATCAAAAATGGACTCTAATCAATAATCCACTATAATTAAATATTAATTGCTTGACTAACAATTATGTATTTATAAAACGAGCTAAAAAGATATTTATTTAATTAATAGTACACAATTGCGATTTAAAATCGTGCACAAACATTTTTTGGATGCACCAATTCGTCAAGTAATCGAAAGAAGTTTGCAATTTTGGAGAAAGTTTTGTGCGAACCAGTATTGCACTTCTTCATATATGTCCTAGCGATTATTTTCTGACTCGAACACATATTCGGCTTGGAAATTACGAACTGTATTCCGTCTCTGAATATTTGTTCCTTAGCTCTCCCCAACACTCTTCCAATTGAAGTGACTGTCCTGCATCATACGTGCTTCTCTTCCACTCTTCTTCGACTTTGGCCCTAAGGCTATATAAAAGCTTATTTAAAATAGACTGTCGGCTACCTATCGTGGATCTAGCCCATCAGCACAAATTAAAGGAAAATCTTTTCTAAGTACGCGTGGGCGGCAATGGATCTCCGTTGATTTATACGTCACAAATCCTTATACCATGTTCCCACCAAGGTGATTTAGCTAAATCCACTTGATTTAGCTCAATGACCTCATTAATGATGTGATTAACCATGCATTTTCGTGATCACTAATTACGTGATTTATACCTTGTTAATTTTTAATTACGTGCAAATCCACACAAAATAAAATCGAACATACGAAAAATACAAGGTGGCGCAAAAGTAATCCTCCTATCAGAAAATGCTATAAATTTTGCGATTGGCCCCTAATGTCAGTTCTGTTTTGACATTTGTGTAGTAAACACATGCGAAATACACGTTAATAAACAATGTTACGCTACACTGCTCCAGAACGCGGAATATTGGTGACTATTTATTTGAGCAATAATCGGTCGGTGACTTTGGCACAACGTGAATTTTGTCGCAGATTTCCTAACCGTCCAACGCCTACTGGTGAAACACTGCGACGTTTAGCCGCTCGCCTCGAAGAGACTGGCACAACACGAGATGCTTCCAGGCGCGGCAGACCCCGGAGTAGCCGTTCTGCAGAGAATATTGCTGCTGTAGCCGAAGATGTCATGGAAGCATCGTCGACATCGACCAGACGACGTGCCACGCAAATGGGGCGCTACAGAGCAATGATCAACGAGTTCGTTTTGCCGCAACTTGATGAATTGGGATTGGAAAACATGTGGTTCCAACAGGACGGTGCAACGGCACACACTGCACGTGCCACAACCGATATGCTGAAGGATGCATTTCCCGGGCGCCTAATCTCCCGTTTTGGCGATTTGCACTGGTCAGCCAGATCGCCTGATTTGACCGCTCCAGACTTCTTTTTGTGGGGCTTTTTGAAGTCGCGGGTTTATGTCAACAAGCCTCAGACTCTTGCAGCTCTTAAAGACAATATCCGTCAAGAATGTGAGGACCTATCGCCGGAAGTTTTGGCCAAAGTGATGGAAAATGCCATAAAAAGGGCTCAAATGACAATCAACTGTGGCGGCGTCCATTTACATGACATCATATTCTCGACTTGATGTAAAAAAAATTAAAAGACCAAATAAAAATAATCCACAAGAAGAATCAAAGTTTTTAATTTTTTTTTAAATTACAGCCAAAAAACATCGGAAGGTTATTTTTGCGCCACCTTGTAGAATTGAACAGACACAAATAAAATCAAACGGGCCTATTATCAACTTCAGCTGTTTATACAAAAACAAACTGTCAAAAAATAAAAAATTAAAAAAATAAAAAATTGATTGTTTACATCATTTTTGGATTTATTCTGGTAGATAAAAATTCTATCCAAAGCATTTAAACTCATTTAAAATTGTTGTGGGTATTTTTCTTTTGTACTTTTATATGTACGATATTGAAAGTTTGCCAACTTATTCCAAATGTCACATTTAAACACTTATAAGTTCGGTGGGAAGGCCTATCGTGATTTGATAATTACTTCGCTAAATCACGTTGGTGGGAACTAATGCCATGTTCTTTGACCAAAACCTACAACCTTCTTCCCGCTGGTTTAATTAAGTTGAGTCTTTTTTTTAAGTAAGCCATTTTGTTATCCGCGTGATGCAAATTCGAATATAGCAACAATGAAATTGACTTGCCTTGTAGATTTATGTTTAGAAAAATGAGTGCAATACAATTTTTCAAGCTACATGACATTTGTCAATTTAATTTTAATTTCTATCCGGTTAACGCAAATTTCCATCTGTTTCTTAAGAGTGACAGCGATTTTCCAAGATAATGTACTAGAACCAAGTCTGACGCTTTTAATTTTGCCAGTGTGACTATGCCTTCACTTAATTTTCTATTGCTCAAAATTCCTGTTTTTAAAGTTTACAATCTGTAAATCCATGTAGGTATTACTCCTGCACCAACTCTTTAGAAGATCCAGCAACAAGAACGCCAACACATGCGCCTTCCAAATGTAACCTGAATCTCTTTTTCTATACTCACTCGTACAATATTTCGATTGACACCATCCTCAGATTACTCACGCAGTCGTGTCCCGGATCCACGACGACGGTACCTCTTTTTAAAGAAAAAAAAAAACACTCCTTCGCCAAGCACTCCGAACTGCTCTATACGCGCACATGCAACCGAACTGAACATGTCATTCATATTTAGAGGGGGACACACAAGGCTTTCCCATTTCAGGCGAATTTATGGTGAGCGATATGGCGAGAGGAGTTATGTCACGCAACATGCAAATACCCCATAAACATGCAGGTTATTACACCGCGAAACTGCCTCAGATCTGCTGGTGAACTGCCGCCGCGCCGCCTTCCTCGCACTTTTTTTTATTAATAATTTCAATCGTGCAAGTGTTGAACGCCGCATATCTCAATAATCACAGTCAAACAATGGCTTCCCCGTTTTGCAAGGGTGGCTGGTGTGAAGCCTGAGATTTTATTATTTTTATCGCATGTAGGTACTAAACTTGTTTTCGTTGCACACCCTTCCAAAACTCCCCTTATTTAATTAAAATATTCCACCAGAGTTATGGCGAGATCTACGGCAAATTTATTGCACTTTCAAGTTGAAATATCGAAATGGTTAATTGATGAGCCAGACCGAGACCTCTATCCGGCGATCGTTCCGCTCGTCTCTGGGTGAAATAAAATAAAATTCAAGACCCAAGTTCATAAAGTCTGCGTGCGCGACAATAACACACTAGACGTCTCTGGCACATTGCGGGAATGCAAAAGAGGAAGCGCCCAGAGTCCTTTGCAAAATATCCGCACAAATTCTGAGCACAAGGCAATGCGCGAGCGGAATATTGAATGGATATGCGAACTCCTTAAAATATGCAAATGAAGAAATAAATTTTAGTCCTGTTTTGGCGATAGGTATACCACAGGTAGATACCAACCCACGTTCGTGTGTTTCTGGGCCTTGCGAAATTGTCCCTGCCGCATAAATAGTTGGATCCCATTCGGACGCAAAGATTAAGATGCAAAATTCTTTATATGCAATACCGAAAATAACATTAAATTAAAAACAGGCACCGTGTCTTCCCTTGATTTCAGATCGCGAGAGAGTCGAGGACGAAAGTCAGTGCCAGTTGCCAGTGTCAGAGTGGCAGCATCAGGGCGGCTGTCCTCAGCGCTGACTTAGCTGTTGTAGATAGCGTAATTGGACGCGGAGCGAAGGTAGTAAAAGTACCTATATGCAGATGGGTAGGGTTATTTACTTCTAGGGTTGCCAACCTTCCATACCAATAGTACATGAAATGAATGCGTTTATTGTTTTGTAAAAGTAAATGTTCGACCATTTTTAGTCTGACGGCTGGCTGATGATATCCTGTCTCCAGCTTGAAACTTTACATTCTTCTAATACTCGAGGTCGAGACTCTTCAAGTCCAACGTTTCTTATGAAACTTAAAGCAATATTCGCAAACCTTACGAGAAAGTTACCAGGTTTTTTTTAACCACTCTGTCTGTGATATAAAGTCGCTAACTATATCCAAAAATAAGTGCCTTAAAATGAGTCAGAAGGTGTTAGATGTCGTGATAAGGCAGCGTAAATGGGGGTAGATTGGCCACACTCTAAGACAGCCAAATAACCTACAGTGCGATGCAGTCATTTGGGGGTTATACTCGATATTTCGGAAGAGAAACTAGATAACTAGTCCTAGAGTACCTACATATGTGGAGGTGGACCTTTTGCGCCAACAATTGTCAATCCATTTTTTGAGAAAATCAAAGACAAAAAACGATTCCGTTCAAATATGTTACTGCAGATCAAGGTCAGTCGCAGCCATTTGCCCTCCCATTTATGGGTTACTGGATTGGCATCCATTTAACTCATCCGCAGGATAAAGGACTAGTGCATATCCAGATAAGAAAGCATGCATCACAAATACCATGCATCACAGGAACCTTTTAATTTCAAATGAAGACCGTACCAAGTTGGCAACCCTAGACGCTATACCACTTACTCACCTCTTTCACAGAATAGCCATTTCAGGCGCATTCTCATCCCATCAATAAGGCGAAACAACACAAAGCCCATTAAAATGAGTATCATACAAAAGGCCCAAAATGCCGGTGAAGCCAGCCAACAACAACAACAACAACAGCAACCCATGAACGACGCTCTTCAAACAAATAATAAGAACAACAAAAAAAGGACACAACAACAAAGCAAACGACACTGGATCGCAAAATAAAACCACAAGAAGCAAAAACGAAATTAATGTCAACGATAAAATGTCGTCGTATCCATCGTAGTCATGGTTGTCGTCTTCTTCACCGTCGTTGTCGTTGTCGTCGTCGTCATCATCAGCGGAGGACCTTTGGCTGAACAATGCGAGATTTATTTGCAGATTTATCACACAGAGGATTGGTAGCAACCGTGCACCACCGGAGGAGGACGGCCTCTTGGTATTCCTCTCCATTCGTTCCTTTCCTTCGGGGTGATTTCCCGCAGGATACCGCCGCACTGTATCGCAAATATGGAAGTTTGCTCTTTGGCAATCGCTGCTTCTCTGACTCTTCCATTAAAGGGCAAACAAAATAAAACAAAAATTCAAATATGTCTCCGGCATTTTCAGCTAAAAGAAACAATCTCGGCATTAAAATTCTTTGAATCATTCAACCCAGGGGTCAGAGCCGACGGAGAATTTTAAGTGGAAGCGCGGAACCGGTTCGCTGCGAATGCCAAAGAATGATTTGATTTTGAGGAAAAACAAGAAAGAACTCATCCAACAAAGGGAGAATCCCCCCATTCTGGAAATAAAACATCCAAACGCTCGGGAATGCAATGTGTCAACCATCATGATGATGCGCAACTGTCCCGCGTGCGAAAAGCAAAATTATCTTAAATCATGCATTAAGCATGAGCATCAAGTAGAGACCGAAGCGGTCATGCTATGAGAGCATCTTCGGTCTGGGACCGTTTTCGGCATTTAAATTGCAGTGCGTTCTTGATGGTGGAGCAGAAAATGTGGGCCTTAGGGCTATAGAGGGACTTTGTATACATATAACGTTTTGTAGTTGTAAATACGATTCGTTGGAATGGCATATTAAATATGACATAATTGGGTTATTGATTTTTATAAGTTAGTTAAGGTTAAAGTGGCTGGCAGTAAGAGCCGACAAACTTACACATGTAAGTCCTCTTTGGTGTAGATATTTCTAATGTTGGTACCTACATATTTGTTAAATATATAGTTAAGACCTTCCTGAGATTAGAAACGGGTTACCACTGTAACAAGGTACATTAGACACGACAAAACAAAAAAAAAACCTCAAAAACGCATAGAAAAAAGCGTCCGGAAATGTGTAACAAAACACGTCCAAAAATCCATCGAAAGAAAAATGTGTCTGAAAACGCGTAAAAAATACTTTCAAACCCATAGGATACCTAACGCATCAAAAAAGCGTTTAAAACATCGTCAAAAACTGTCTAAACTGCGCCAAAAACTGCATGGGAACTTCCAAGAAGTCCAATGTAAAACCTCGGAAACACTCCCAAAAAACCTCAAAAACTGCATTCAGAGGCTTATTTCTAGTATCCACATTCGATAAGTCTGGTGGAAAACAGAGGAGCTTTAACCTGGCCTACTTACGAGCTTGTAAAACACAACATCCCCATTGGTCAGACAAGCCCAAACCCCAAACCCGATCAATGGATGATTTAGCCAGATGTAAAACGACTAGTTATATAAAACTATTTTTGTTGCAGGGGTTGGATTCGGGTTGCCAATGACGATAAAAAAAAATGTGTGTGATTATAAAAGGCATTCCTCGTCATCAGCTTGCCATAAACACAAGATGCCTTACGTCGGTCATGGCGAGTAGCAAATATCTACTCAAATGTATTTGCCAACAAATGAAATCAAACACCTCTCGATTTATAAATCGAACGGGCTTTGACTTTTGTTGTCAAATAAAAACTACCTAATAAAAAAAACTACGACACAAAATGTCAACAAAAAAGAAAGCTAAACAAAAAAAAAAAAAGAAAAAAATCAACAAAAAAGGCAATAAAAACTACAACAAACCAACAATAAACCTGTAAAACATTCCGGTCCAATAATGATTAAAAGGTACCTGGTAAGTGATAACATACAAGAAGGGCGCGAAGTGATGGAAGCCAAGAAAAGAAACGATCCGCAGCCGCAAGCCAACCCAGCAAAGATGTGCTACATCTGCAACCTGCAGGCAAATCAAACAAACCACAGCCTGACAACCGCAGCGAGCTACGAAATCGTAAGTACTAAAATGTGAAATAGCTAAAACTAACCACCTTAAAATAATGCGCTTTAGGTGGCCAGACTTGCGCAAAATAATACCGGTTTGGCCAAAGATCGCAGCCTTGGAAGCGGCCAAAATAATTCCAGTAGACTGGTGGAACTGGGATTCACCTTCCTGCTTGGAGTTGTAGGTAAAGCCTGGTACGCTGTTCGAGTGAAATGAAATTTTTCATACAAATTTTTCACTGCAAAATGTCAAAATGAACTTTTCAAGTGAAAATTTCACCAGGCAGTACGCTGTTGAAGTGAAAAATAATTGTTCAAAAAGTGATATGTAGAGGGCGTTACTTGCTATTTCACTTGGTTTTTATTGTCCGTCGCATTAAATTTTTGACATTTCGGCGTGAAAATTTCACTTTCAATTTCACAGCAATTTCTTGGAGAGGAGTGAAAATTTCACTTCACTTGAACAGCGTACCAGCCTTAAGTTCTTAAAATTTACAATCCTACAAATAAGATATAAATAAATTTGTCAGGTTCTACAGTCGGCGGGCATGTGGGTGCAAGCCTGCTGCCCGACGTAGGCGCCGTCTGTGGTGCCGGTTGGGGTTGGCTTCGGATCCCACATTATAAAAACGTGGTCTCAGAGGTATACTCCCACCGAGGTGAAAGAAGAAAAGCCAGCGGAACATCCTGTTCCTGCGAAGCCGAAAGAGCGACGCAAATTTTTATTTGAGGCTTTTTTTTTAACTTCTACGCAGGGCAGCATGGCTTCTGGCGCTCGCTGGCAGACCTCTAAAACTCGACTTTCGCAAGCTGAAGTCAAAATTACCAAGTATTTAAACAAAATATTTCGGCGTGCGAAAATTTACAGCAGAGGTTGCAAAACTTTTATAAGAAATTAATTTGTTCTGATATTAGTCCTAAGATTTTTGTTAGGTATACAACTAATCACAAAAAAAAAAATAAATCAATATATTTTGTACAACATTTTTATTAGAAGTTAAGATCTCTTCTCTTTCTTAACAATCTTTAAACGTATATATTATTTTCAAATATACATTTTTTTGTTAAAAAAAACTTGAAGTAGATTCTATGTACAAGATATTTTATGAAAATTACAATTCTTTTTTTTGTTATTTGAAAATTTAAATCTCTTTTCTTGTTTAAATACATACATAAATAAACATTTTCAGGCAAACATTTTTTTTTAATTTTGATATTGCTTTGCTTTAACAGAAAAATACAAATATTTTTTTAAATAAACAAAAAAATTGCCCTACAGGTCCTTCTAATGGTAACCATTCCCTACCATTCATTCTTATGATTTGGGACGAATATGAATAGGACCTACAATTGTATACCGACCGGCTTTCTCAAGAAACATGTGAGCCAGTGCTATCGCAACATTATACGGACTAGGCTTTAATCTAAAGGTGGTTTGCAAAGAAGCTCTCGGTTGAAGGTGTTTTGCAAGAGCGTATTTTTAGAAACAAAATTTCTGCCGACATGAATAATGTTGCTGTTGCCATTGGTATAAAAGGAAAACATTTCGAATAAAATATTCTTTTGATCGTTAGACCGAACGGAAATGGGTAAATATAGCACTGCTCTAAGTTTTTGTAGTTTGGGTATTCCTCGGAACCCAGGACAGAGTTTTAGGGCGCTTTCAGTTCTAACTTAGAAAACTAGCGACAACGACTGAAGAGGACAGCCGATTGGGTGTCGTTAACAAAATAAGTTGCTTTCGAAAAAATATGAATTGGATGATTGGAACTACAAAAAGATTATGAACATTTACTCTATCTATCTATTAAAGAATGAGACTTGTTGACTATACTAAGATGCAGGGTGTATCAGTACCACAGTGGGTATCGGTTATACAGTGGGTACCTACTGGAACGCCCATCATATTGCGAAAGAGGTCTTGTAATTCATCAATCTTAACAAGTTTTACCTATATGTAAATCTGCACAGCGGCTCCAATTAATTTTCTGGCATCGCTTAATATAGGTTCAATATTTTCAGCATTTGCGTAGCCTACCGGTTAAAAGTCAAGAATTTCTTTACAATGGTGTGATATCGAGTCCGCATCATTTCTAAAATTGGAAAACGGCCCAAGTTGATCTCAAACAATATCCCACACTCGATTGACAGGCTGCATTGAAACAGGATCTGGTCAGTTGCAACTAATAAGCGTAAGACACAGGCCAAGTAATTAGTGGTATATACCGACCACCAAAAACGAATAAAACTGAGTTTGTCGAAGATATGGCCAAAATCGCATATACAAGGGATGAACAAAAGGAGATGATATTGCTAGGTGATATGAACATAAACTTACTTGATGTAAGCAATAATCATGTACTCAATTATCAAGAAATGCTAGCCTCAAAGGGGCTGTATAACGTGATTAAATCTCACACCCGAACAAATTTAAGCGAAGGAACGTCCACTCTTATTGACCATATTATAGTATCTTTATCAGACCGTAAGATACTTTCCGCTGTAGTCGAAAATGACATCTCTGACCACTATAGCGTAGTTTTCGGAGTCTATGGTGAAGGTGAGAGAGTAGAAAAACACGTCAGCACAATTACATGCACGAATAAAGTTAATGAGCTAATTAGACTTACAGACTGGAGCATAATATCAGACGAAACAGATACGGAACTTTTTTATAATAACTTCGTGAAAAAGATGAACGAAATCTATAAAAGTTCAACAAAGACTATAAACAAAAAACTTTATCGTAAGATTACACCATGGATTTCAAGTGATATTATAGAGAGCTGTAAAGAACGCGACAGACTTTACAGAAGATGGAAAAATAATAGGAGCTACATGTCCTACCAGACCGAGTACAAAAAAATACGAAATATGGTAAACAAGAAAATATTGGCATGTAAAAATCAATACTATCAACAAAAATTTGAAAATACAAGATGCGATCCGAAAAAAACGTGGTCTTTAATTAACGAAGTTTTAGGAAGGAAGAAACCATCAATAGACACAACAATCACGAAAAACTTCTCATGTAACACAAACACAGAAATTTTGGCTGATGAATTTGCAAATTACTTCTCGCAGCAAGCGGCTCAGATAATTCACACGTGCAACACACCGACTAATACATATCATGGTAACTTAATACGCGACTCGATCTATGTGGGAGAAGTAGAGTGTTTAGAAGTGGAAAACATACTACAGCATTTAAATGCAATAAAGGGCCCAGGGGCTGATGGTATTAGACCGAGTGATCTAAAGAAAAACGCACACATTTTTGCGCCTTTAATCACTAAGCTTATTAATCTCAGCTTTGATACTTCAGTAGTCCCGACAAAACTTAAAGAGGCTATAGTTAGACCTATATATAAAGGAGGAAAAAAGGATGAAATATCAAATTATCGACCTATAGCGATTCTATCGGTGGTTGATAAGATTATGGAGGAAATCATTGCAGATCGAATATGGAAATTCGTTGAAAAACACAACATAATAAGCAAATCCCAATACGGATTCCAGAAAGGCAAAAGCACGAATCGGGTTCTTGGTGATTTCGCAAACTTGATTAATACCAGCCTAAGTAAAAATTTTCATGTAGTAGTGCTTTTCCTGGACTTTAGTAAGGCGTTCGATACCCTTGATCACACAAAACTAATAGAAGCGGTAGAAAAAGCTGGAATTAGAGGAAAAATGTCTGAATGGATGAAGGACTATCTTAGGCGAAGGATCTTCAGAGTTAAAATAAATGATTGCTGCAGCAACAAAAAAACTGTGCATTATGGGGTACCCCAAGGTTCAAAACTCGGCCCGTTGCTATATTTGCTTTATACTAATGACATGCTGAATTGCCTTAGGAAAAGCTTTCCTTTCGCTTTTGCAGATGACACAGCCATTGTGGTTTACCACCGGTCGCTAGATGAGGCAACTAAGAGAATGCAAGCCGAGTTCGACAAAGTTGGCAGATGGTGTCATGACAACGGCCTAGTCATCAATGCATCTAAGTCAAAAGTAATGCACATTCGCAGCCCGCAATATTGAAGTGAACAGATTACAATCAAAACATTTAACTGCGACAACCAACAAAATGTTGATACCCTAGAAGTAGTCAACACGTATAAATATCTAGGGATTACGATTGATAGCCATTTCATCTGGGAGAGCCATATCAATGATACAAGGAGCAAACTGAGAGGGTCACTCTTTGCTTTGGCTTGCATGCAATACAAAGCAACTACCACGGTAAAAAAACAAATATACTACGCTCTGGTTGAATCCAGATTGCGATATGGTATACTTGCATGGGGAGGAGCTTCAGCAACTCATATAAACAAACTTCAAAAAGTTCAAGACAGAGCGGTAAAATTACTAACGAGAAGAAACAGCACATCAAACGGAGAGAAGGTGATGAAGGTTAAAAATATTTTCGAGATGACAGCAGCGGTGGAATATTATGATGACTTACGCTTTAGAACTCCAATCAACCACAACTACAGAACAAGAAGACAAGCAGAGGGTTTCTATGAGCTTCCATGTATCTCAAACGTTTATGGCAAGAGGCAACTTAGCTATACAATACCCAACATACTAAACAAACTTCCGCAGTTTTTAAGACATATTAACAATACAAATTGTAGAAAAAAAAGACTGAAACAATTTTTCCTTGAAGCAATAACTTAGATACAATTTTTCTTGCAATTATCTAATTACAAAAAAAAAAATAAAATAAAATATACTTTAAATTTAGTAGGTTATATACTTATAAAATAAATACCTAAGTTTAAAACTTAAATTGTTCACATCAATGTTAAAATTTTTGTAAACAACCTTCTGCAGATAAGCTATTTTACAGCTTCGCAGATATTGAAACATATTATTGTAATCTGAAATATCTTTAATAGTTGTTCAATAAATTTCAAATTTCAAGTCAAAAAAAAAAAAAAAAACTTCAATATCTCCAATATTTCTTGGCCTCAGGTCAACTGGTAATAATCCACATTTCACTGCTACATTTTGTTAAATTTTTCAAATCCCCGTGGTCTAAGAAAAACCACTACGAAAAATTAGTCCTCGTTGGCTTCTAATGCAAATTGTAATTTTCCTAAGTGCCACTGCCCGCCTTTATGTTCTCCCCTCGATTTTAGGAAATTAAATAAAAGTTCCTCCTCTCTATGATACTGGAGGCGAAGAACTCTCTCTCTGCAGAATGGAGATAAATCCACACTGTCACACGTCCGTTCGCCTGGATACTTTCCAGAATCCTAATAGACGCATGGCGCGTCTGCCAAATTATGATCATAAATATTGCAAAAATGCATAACGACTCTTTGAGTTGTGTATGTACTGTACGATGGTCGTATGGCCTGCGGGATATTCTGCTTCGGTCCTGTGCGAAGCAGCAGCTAATCTCTGACAAGGATAAACGTGCTGCAGGGATATAATTCAACTTCATCTGGCCCCAAGGCAACGGGTGGGTGGAGTTGTAGTGTACAATTTTCGGTCAAGTGCAGCACACTGGCGATAGTTGCATCATCCATCCTTTGGTAATTTGAATTTAATGAGCGTAGGTATATGGTCGAGATTACCCATTTGGGGGATAAGTGATTCAAAGTTTACAGTTAGAGGGGGTGAGTGTTTAAAGAGATCTGAAAGTTTTAAGCATGACGTGTTGCATTAGAAGCAACTCGTCACCGCCAAATTGTAGTTTAAGGAAACTGCGGCGCATCACTGAACTGCCACCCTGCATTTGGCCACAGCCGCGTCAATAAATCTGACAACCCTTCGTATGCTCTTTTGCTATAGTCAATTTCAAATGCCACTGGAAAGCAATTTAAACTTTGAAACGCAAATAGATAGGTACACACAGGCAAACATATTCAATACCACGTCGTCCCTTTTGGAAAAGCTTTTAGGAATTAGAATAAACAATGTTTAATTATTCCACCGCACTACGGGTGGCATATCATTCAACGTTCGCCGTCTGTGTGTATCCTCATCACGAAATTACACATTCATTCGCATTGTTATCTGTATTAAGGGCGGATTTCATTTTTTTCCGGCCCAACTATATGTGGGGGTTGACGATGATCCTGCAACGGTTCTGCTGCCAGTTTATAATGTGCGTATGGGTTTAGCATGCCCCAGAGATACAATGACAAGCTTTATCATCACATCTCGTCCGTAGGATTAAAAAGGATCAACGATAGGCATTCTCTTCTCTCGCATATCTTGCCATAATGATTTCGTCCGTTCATCCCTTTAATCGTACAGCAATGGCTTTAGGTGGAATAACACACGAGCCATCTAAATGGCTGATTTTGTACTCATCCTTCGGTCAGCTCTTGCCTGTCGAGTGGGTGCGAATTTATTTTCAAACGAAAAACCGGTTGTGCCCGGCACGACGACGAGTAGGTATAGATTGGCAAGACCAGTTTTCATCCTTATATAATGCGCCCTGGCCCTCTTCGTTTTAATGTGTTATTGTCTAATTATCAGGTAATGCTGGAGGACTTTGGCAGCATCACTCTGGCAATTTATTCACATAACCCTTTTGCTATTATGTATCTACCCCCAGTGTTGTGGATCTATAGGAGGTGGGTATAGGTTGTATGTATGAGATTTGGGATGAATTTTGCGAGCGAGTCCTTGGGGATACATAAAGTATTTAAATTGTAAATTATAAATAAACAAGGATTAGGCTAGCATGTGGAGAACTTGCATTTTGAGATTAAATTTTCGAAAGAGGATTTGCGATTATTGTGAAATGGTGTCCGTCTAAGGTGGTGAGGCTTTTATTGGTCCCTTGTAAAAGGATGGAATTTTGGAGTCGCTGCATGTGATGTTGGGGAAAAGTTACGCTATTGTGACCTTGACCCCGGGACACCTACTTAGATATTTGTAGACAAATTTAAAATTTAAATAATTGTCTTTACAAAATTTCAATTACCAAAAAATTTATTTGAGCAAGTTCTCTATCGCATAGGAAAACTTTAAAAATAAATAATAAATAAAATAGAGGGATACCTATCGATTAATTAAATTCAGGCATATGCCCACTGCGCCTGTTTCTGGAAAAGCTAATTGCGGACATCAATGTGTTGCGTTACTTCTTCTTGGACTTCTGTCTATTATCATTCACGTGAATTGTGTCAAACAGCACGACCTTAAATGCCTATTGAAAAGTCCATTTCCCGAAATCACATTCTCGTAAAAAAGACCAGTAGGTTGGGCGAACAGTCTTTGGCACGAACCGACGACTGATTTCCAAGCCAAAGCGATATTTCGGAAGCTTGGTTTAAGAGTGATTCCATTTACGACGATTTGCCAGATTTAATACTGATCATAAGTATCAAAATGTCAAACAGTGAACGCAGTTCAATAGCGCAATGAGCTGTCAACCTATTTGCAAATGTTATCTTTCGTTTTCATTTTTCGGCGCAGGGACATAACTCCAGGGGACATAAATCCATAGTGGACTTATGTCCCATTTGGGTGGGACATAAGTTCAAAATTTTAGTATGGACTTATATCCCACTTTGGTGGGACATAGGTCCATAATTTATTTTTTAAAGATGGGACATAATTCCAAATACAAGAAGTTATCTGAAAACAAAGTCCAAAACGCGCAATTTTGAGTAATTGTCTTTATAAAGTATGTAATAAATAAAACCTTCATTTTTAACACATTAGCGTCATCTATAACAAATAAACGTTTATTTTAAGAAACAAAAAACAGCGGAACAAAAATAAAAGCGGAAATAGGTACTAAAGTACCTATGTAATTCAAATTTGTACTTTTATTTTCTTTAATTCTCAGAGAGAAAACGAAATAAGACCCAAATTTCGAAAATTAAACAGCACCCGAATTTGTTGTTGTTTTCTTTTTTTTATATATCATTTCTTATTCAATATATTGTCTTCTTAGAAATATATTTTTAATTAAATAAAGACTTGCATTTTATTTAATAATTGCAACATTTCTTTGTAACATTTTCATTCATTTAAAAAGAAAAATAACGCAAATAACTAAAAGCAAATTTGTTAATAGTCTAAAATTTGGATTTTTAATAAAATAAACTATCTACAACATTAAGAAATAATGAAAATTTGGTACAAAAAATCGCGCGATTTTTTGTACCAAATTTTCGCCTGCGGCGCTAAGCTTGAAACAATATATTTAATTAAAAAAATGTCATAACCTCGTCAAAATAATGAATATAGATGGCAAGAAGCTGCTTAAAGCAACATTTGAGAACTATTTTAAAAAGTTCCGTCCATTAAATATCTCTATTCGACGGTGGTATATTTTCCATTAGGTATTTCGCTTATTATTTTTAAAGACGAAAATATACAAAAAGCATGTTTTTGGTCATTAAAAATACAAAACTATCACTGAACTAATTATATAACGGTACTTTTGTACATCTGTACAAAAAATCCGCGCATCAAATACTTAGTCTAAGAACACCTGCAGATAAGAAAATTAACTGTTGGAGTTCTTGGATTATATTTTATATTTTTGCAAAAATAGGAACCCAAATTTTAGTTTTGGGGTCTTTTTTCATTTCTTTATTTGGGAATTATTTCATAATGAAATAAGACCCCAATTTTAACTTGGAAATGGTGTTAAAAATCGCTGTTGTTGTTTCCTGTATTAATTTTTGAAGTCTTATTTATTTTTTTTATTTCATTGGGGCCTATTTCGCAGAGCCAACAAAACATGTCAGAAGGGACATAAATCCATAAATGAAGTTATGGACTTGTGTCCTACCAACATGGGACATAAATTCATAATACAAATTTGGACCTATGTCCCACCTAAACAGGACATAAGTCCATAATGGATTTATGTCCCCTGGAGTTATGTCCCTGCGCCTCATTTTTCACTTTCTCGTATACGTAATAGGAGAAAGGTATTATATTCGTACAAACAATCGAACTCGAGATTTTAATCAAATCTGACACTACGATTATAGAGGAACTCGAAAAATGGGTCTCGAAATTCTGTCCGTCTGTCCGCCCTTTCCTGAGCTCCACAGCGCAAACGGCTGGACGAATTTCTTTCAAAACTTCGCATTTGGAGTTTGTGGGCTTTGCAATTTCACCCTATTATTAACGGTACTTCCCATATAACGGTTTTAAACAAGTTGGATTTTTTTTCGAAAACGGCTTTAACGATTTCAATCAAAATTGATATTTGGGCTTAAGTAAGTGAGATTAATATGGCTGCATAACACTTATTTTGAAAATTGGACATATCTCGAAACGAAAACAAAAATTCATTGTATGAATTGAATGAGTTAAATAGGGGTACTTTTGAAAATCGGCCTTATCTCGGAAACGGTCAATACGGATGTAACAAAAATTCATTTTTAAGGTAGATAATATGGTCATTCCTAACATGAAAGAAAACTCAGTTCTTCTCTAAATAGTCTATAATGGATTTTTTAAAAAAGGCATATTTGGAGAATTTGATTTCCTTCGGAGTACCTACATGAAAACGGCTGGGACAATTTTGACCGAAATGCATACTTGGAGTAAAATTGACGTTATCATCTTAATTGCGTATTTAATTTTTCATTCGAATCATCGCAAACGCTGTTTTACAAAAACTGTCCGTGTCTCGAAAACGCCATTTTCGTTTCTAATAACAATACCCTTGGCTTTAATACTTTTTCATGCAATGTGCATAATTGTGCAACTTTCCATGAGTTGCAACTTATAAGAATAGTCCTTGTTTAACACAACCGAATAAAACTACAAGCAAAAAACACTTCACCAAAGTCAACTCCTGCATCAGCAGAAAGTATGAGATCTCTCGTTTCGAAAAGCATGGACTATCCGGGACTCAGGACGGTCGACTGCAATGAAACACAAACTTTGCTGAAAAACTTTCAGAACGCCTCAATATAAACAAGAGAGCTTT
The DNA here is from genome assembly GCA_936431705.1 of Cheilosia pagana. Classification (NCBI taxonomy): domain Eukaryota; kingdom Metazoa; phylum Arthropoda; class Insecta; order Diptera; family Syrphidae; genus Cheilosia; species Cheilosia pagana. The sequence goes on along the minus strand of OW386166.1, from coordinate 82,455,901 downwards.
GCAACCTTCAAACGATAAGACTGTCGACGAAATTGATTAAATTGCGATCAACACAGGCATCAGGAGTATCTTTAGTGTTTTGAATGTGCATACCGATACCGAACCGAACTTTTAAGTGTTTTAGTGTTTGGCAAACTTTCAATATCGTACATAGGTATTGCAAAAGAAAATGACCTGCAACAACTTTAAATGAGTTCAAATGCTGTGGATATAATTTAAATCCACCAGAATAAATCCAAAAATGATTAAAACAATTACTATCTGCGTTTTCAATTTTATATTTTTTGACAGTTTGTTTTTGTATGAAGTTAATGAAGTTGATAACAGGTCTGTTTGATTTTATTTGTGTGTGTTCGATTCTATTTTGTGTATGTTCAATTTTATTTTGTGTGGATTTGCACGTAATTAAAAATTGAACAGGTATAAATCACGTAATTAGTAATCATGAAAATGTATAATAAATCACATCAGTAATGAGATGATTTAGCTATGGTATAAGATATTTCTTATATAAAATATGATTATCATTATGTACCTACTTTTAATTCGTTCAAATGTCTTCTGGTCACCCTGTGCTCTTATTTGCCAATGTTGATTTAACTTAGGTATATTTCCATGTAGAAGAGACAATTGTGTCTAACAATAAATGTTATAAGTTATAATGTCAAACGATTTGAACCACAGTTTTTATTAAAAAAAAACTATCGACTTTATTGTTTGTAAACCGTAAGTTTGTTTCTCAATGTATGATCTGCTTTGGTTAAGTATTTTTCGTAAGCAAGTAAGTCGGTCTGAATAAAGATATCGTTTAAACAAGACGTGTTTGAGTCGGTATATGTTTTTAATGTCGTATTTAACCAAAAACTGCATCCCCACAGTTTGCTGGACTAAACTAAGCGAGGGCGTTAGGTTCGATTCACGGAAAGACATAAAGTACACATTAAGGCTTTTTACCTTTGCTCCTGCCATACATCCGAGAGTATATAACTCTTTTAGGAAAGTTTCTTTATTCGCTTCCTTCAGTGCCACAGCACCGAACAGATGATGGAAGAGGATTTAACGTCGCAAGATACAGGCAGACTTTTAACCACGTCTTACTCAATTATCAGTAAAGCTTAGTACTCTGCTCTAGCTAAATTTTACCTCCCATACAAATTCTCTCCAAAATTTAGCTGAGCTTAATTTAAGCGAGTCCCTTTAGCCGAGTGGTACAAAGCTCGAGCTAAAAACCAAACGTTTGTTTCCGAATGTCCTTCATGTATATGTTAAAGTTTAACGCACCCATTTCATTGGTCGGGACATTTGTTTTCAACCTAAATTTTGACAAGTCTGCTCTGTTTTTCTGCTGTGTAAAGATGAGTGATTTTAATGAATACCTCAACCTGGGGCTAGAGTCTTTCATTTTAATGACAGAGGAATCCTCAGAAAATGTTGGCGATGCTTGTGGAGCAACATCCATCGATATTGAGCCTTGCAGTTTTGAATCAAATAAGTTGTTTTCAAAGAACAGCTGTTTTTTTATTTATTTATTTATCCACAACGCTCTCTATGTCAAAATTTAGCAAGATTTTAGCTGATGTTTGGATCAGAAAAATTGGAGAGCAGCCAAAATTTAGTTTAGCTCAAGCAGCGTACTAAGCTTAAGCAAAAACTGCCTTTAAGCGTCAGGTTGGTAATGCTGGTCAATATGCCATATTTTTCAGAAGTGGTCACGTATATAAGTGTCCTAGAAAAGCCTTTTGCATAAGTTAAGAAAAATTACAGCAGCCCTTTCGTTTCCTCTAAGCTTTTTAGAGCTATTGCACACGGACCTTCTGTGTGCTATTGCTTATCTGCTGATGTTAACGCGTACCTTTATTGCGCAGACGCTACATCTCTTCCAAGACTCTAGCTTGCATGCAAAATTGTGAAACATTTAAGACCAAACACAATGTAACTCAGCTCGCAAACTACTAATGGAGACTAGGGAAAACCATCCACATTCCCCAGTGCGTCCCTGCGCTCGGCTGCCTATTAGATAAGTAGCTCAGCCAAGTGTAAAAGTACCAATCTGCACAGCAATTACAATTACCAGAGGTAAAAAACTACACACTTAAACAAACTGTTATCGCTGTATTGTGATTTTTAAATTAAAATCGCACATCCCCACCCCATCACTCACCGGCGGTATAGGTGAAAACAAGCTGCAATTTCTCCGCGAATGCTTTGCGAAGCAGAAAATAATTGCCCCGCGTGCAATTAACGCGATGTATACTCCATACCAACATCTTACATCACGCAATCACATCGCCAGATATAATTTACGAACTAGATTTGCAATAACCGTCGACACTTGAACCGAAAGCTTGCGCACAGCGCCGCTAATTTAATTAACCTTCACTCATACGGCCGCTAACTGAATAATTGAAAACTGCTGCATGCGCATTTAGATACGCTGTGTTGACCTATAACGTACAATTACACACGTCCCAGGGATGTTATTTCGAACGGACGCGGACGCGTTCCTCATTCGATTCGGAGCCATAAATTAAATCATCTGTTGCGAGGCAGCGCCCCCTCCCTTGTCACGGGCATTACTCACCTTTATGTTGTTGAATGCAATTTATGGTAATCGCACCTCCTAGATCCAATAGCGACTATATATAGTGGTCCCTGGACAAAGTGAGGCGGCGCAAAGATTTTTCCATTCCGGTACCTAACGAACGACGTACGAAGAACGTCGTACAGCCTACGTGCGACCTCAAATATACATATTTTCCATGTAAAAAGATACGTGTGGTGTGCGCGCCGAAGGAGGTTTTATTATTTTTGTATCTGAACGTGCAAATCAACGTGATACGCGTCTCGTACGCGTTGCTCCGGAAGAAACATGAACTGTTAACGATGTAAACATGTAACCGATGTTGGGCTGTACCCTGCCTCTGGTATAGGTACACAGAGCTATCGCTTGGGTGGACTCTCGCACTGTTGACGGTGCGGCAGCCAACAGCGATGACGAGAGCCAAGTCGAGATATCCCCAAAGTCCATTGTCACATAAATCTTGGCCGCATTTGCTATATGGCCGGAGAGCCGAGTTACAACATCGGGGACCCAACCAGCAAAAGACCAAAACACGCAACACACATCACGAGCTCAGAAAAAAAAACAAAAAATAAAATAAAACAACGACAACGAAACGAACTATGTTCCCGAGAAGTTACAGAATTTAATCCCCGAGCCTGGCATCTCGCACAAGGATTTTGATGTCGTAAATAATGGAAATGTGGGCGGAAAAGGAGGAAAATATGCGCTGCTCCAGGAGGAATAGAGTAATATGTAATTACGCCGGAGCGATACTGTGTAAAGTGTTTTTTTTTTGGTTCTCGCACATGCTAGATTTTACAGACTCCGGACGACGGCGAGTCGACTCAGACCATCATCATTGGCGGCTCGTTGAGGGCGGAACTCTGTTCCTTGGTTAATCGAATCGCTTTATCAATTCACGATTTCGTTTGCCAGCGCGCAGGGCTAAGTCCAGGCACTGTTCAAGGATCTTTATGACATGAAAACGTGCTTCTGTGGATGGGATGTGCCGCAGTCGTAAAATTTGTTTATAGTTTCGCACTTTGCAAAGCAGGAATATTATTTATATAATTTAGTTATAAAATGCGAGATCCCTTACCTCTGATAGGGATCAGTGCGGCGCAGATACCTATTACCAAACAAGGAGTGTGTGAAGCGATGAAGAAGATGAGCTGGAGTTTGTGTTCCGACAAATGTCATGTTCTCATTCATTACCTACCCATAAAATAGCTTCAGTGACACGAATATATGCAAATACAATTAGCACATGGGGAGACCCTATACCAAAAACAAAATTAACAAGGGAGCGAGGAATAACAGTCAAAGGGGTGGGCCGAAATTCCTTATTCCAACTTATTATTCGTGAGAATTTTCCATAAATCAGAAGAGAAGAAAATGCAAAGCAGAACACGAATAAAGTTGACAGGGCAAAACTATTTTCATATTCCGTTGAAGTTATTCCGCTTTGAGGAATTTTATCCGTTCCATATCCGTATGCGGGACACGACAATACATATATTAACATGTTTTTAATTATTATTTCTGTTTGTATTTATTTTTCCAGCTGACGTGAGGAAAATTACTCAGCTATATAGAAATCCTTGTTTTCAATGAGGAATTGTTAATTGCCAAAGGAACACGTCATAATGCCATAGGTATTACATACATGTACCTATTACATACCGAACTGTTGTTGCGAAGGGAAGAGTTATGTAGGGTTTTTTCTTCTTTTTTTTTTGTTGGAGACGACGCACGCATTCTTTGAGACTCATTAGGGTTTCACGGTGAAAGAGGGTGAAGTTATGTGTTTCTTAAGCAGTTGGCTGGCTGTACAAACAAACATATTCTAATGTGGCTGGGAACACTTTTCGTAATTACATGATGTTGTATGATGTTCTTATGAGGTTTTGAAGGTTGAAAACCTCTTTTCTTATCTAGTTCTCTAAACAGGATTGGTTGGACGCTATTGTATGGTGTTCCCAAGATGCAAAGCCATCACTGGAAAGGGCGCTGTATAAGAAAAACGCAATCGGCAACACCACAATAACTCATCTTTCTTGACCTTGAAAGGCAGCAACTGTTTCCACATTTACTCGGTGTGCATTTCTTTCTCTTTAAGTTCAGTTGAAATAAAACGCTTCTACTTAGCACACTGGTTGGCATTTGTTCTTTTTTTTCTTCCCCCTTTCCTCGCGTGTATATCTTCATATACATTTTTTGGTGCCTCCTGTGAGGATAAATTGAATTTGCCCTGAGTACCTACATCTCGGAAAATAATTTCTAACATAAGATTATTTGGTTAAAGTGCGAATTATATAAAAGCCTCTGGCCCATCGATTACACATCTGCAGAACATTCTTGGAATTTTCCACTAGGCGGAGAAATTGGTTTACGGTTTGCTAACGGTTGGACTTTGGCACTCGTGCGACAGATAAGTAGATTGGGAGTTGGCGTGCGCATTGACAATGGCTGAGTTGAATAGACGCACATCCCAAGCGAACATTTTGCGCCGTAAGACAACGGCAATTTTGGCGGCTGAATTCACTGGCGATTACCACACATGTTCCCAGGAATTAGCCAGTTTAACTCTACATTTTGGGCGTTTTACTGCCGCTCATGATGTGCTAGTTGACGACGCAGACAATAATGACGAGTTAGAGACACATCAGCGGCTGTGGAACGATCTGGAGGATTTGTACAACCCAGCGGTGGCAAAACTGAAGCGATTAATGGCTCCTAAGACTGAGCCGTTGACGCAGGAGGATTCGGCAGAACTGCGATCCGCTGCCATGGATCTAAAACTGGATCCGGTTACCATTCCGAAATTTGATGGCTCACTTCGCAACTGGCTAGCGTTCAAGGATGCAATTCAAACGCTCATTGACAAACCAGGCATTCCCGAGTACTATAAACTGCAGAAATTGCGCGAGTCATTAGTTGGCGATTCACTCGAAACGCTTGTTGGCAATCTATACACCGGCGGCTATCAGGCTACTTGGGATGAGTTGATGAGACGCTACGACAACAAAAAACAATTGGCTGAATTACACGTCTCTCGCTTCGTTGGAATTAAACCAGTTGCTATCGAAACTGGCGCTGGACTCTTGACGGTCGTGGACACCGTGCGCGAATCGCTTCGTGCATTGCGTGTAATGGCATTACCGGTCGATCAATGGGATGCATTATCCGTACCAATCGTTACATCGAAATTGCCACAGATCACACAACATGCATGGGGTATGCACACAAGTCAAAAGGATATTCCCAAATTGGATCACTTGCTAGAATTCGTCGAGAAACGAGCACAGAGTCTATCACTGGACATTATCCATTGGCCTGGCTCTTCGGACAATGGCACCGCAATTGGCTCATCACAACGGCGTTTAACGAATGCCCCAAGGTTGGTGAAGTCCAAGTTGGCAGCGACTTCGCCTGGTAATTGTGAATTTTGCGACAGCAGTATACATCGCATCAGTAGTTGTCCGAAATTGTTGGCCTTATCTGTGGCTGAACGGTTCAACAAACTACGTAGCTCTAACTTGTGCTTCAACTGTTTGAAGCCGGGACATGCAACTAAGGTGTGTTCAGGAGGCAACTGTCGAAATTGTCAAGGCAGACATCATACATTGCTGTGCCGCGGTAACTCTTCCGCAACCGCACCAACCCCAAGATCAACACCAACATCGATAGCTGCGCAAACACCTGCGCCATCAACATCTCAACCACCACAAAACTACACAGCATGACTACCATCGACGGCTAAGACGTTTGTGGTAATTGGCGAACGATTGGTGTTATTGGCTACTGCAATTGTTCACATAAAGGATGGCTATGGCACTACACATCGTTGCCGAATTATTTGCGACCCGGGCAGTCAGGTCAGTTTTATGAAATACCGCTTTTTTAATCAATTGGCTATTTGCAGGAAACCCTGTACAATTCAAGTAGAAGGTGTCGGTTCGGCCATCACGCACACGCGTGGCCGCGCTATACTCAATCTGGCGTCATGCGATGGCACATTTGACATCGATGTCAATTTCTATTTGCTCACTACCATCACTACACCGACTCCAGCAGCTGACATTACACCGTCGTGCTGGGAACATTTGAGCACATTGGCTTTGGCAGATCCGTCGTTCGGCAGAACGGGTCGAATAGATGCTCTTATCGGCGCTGACGTGTGGGGTAGTATCTTACAAGAAGCCATAGTACGTGGTTCAGTGAATGAACCATTTGCACAATCAACTTCACTGGGCTGGGTGGTATTTGGACCAGCCACAGTCGACACCTCATTTGCGGCACCACCTCGCTCACTACACACAATCCATGGCAATATTGACGGTGGCGACGAACGCCTCGACATGGCACTGGCTCGTATATTCGAAGTTGACGCAGACAACGAGGCAACGGGTGTCGACAACGATATATGAAAAAAAATATTCATGGCTACGCACCGACGTGATTCCGATGGCCGTTACGTCGTTCAAATTCCCTTTCGTCCGGACGCACTGACTCTTGGCAACTCTCATCCATTGGCTCTACGTCAATTTCATCAGTTGGAGCGTAGATTGGCGAACGATCCACAACTAAAGGCGAAGTATTTTGCATTCATGCAGGAATATATGGCTTTAGGACATATGCAGCATGTTTTGAGCTTCCCATCTGAACCATCACAGCGATACGTTATACCACACCATCCGGTATTGGCAAAGTTCCGCGTTGTTTTCAATGCCTCGGCGAAGACATCAAATGGCGTTTCTTTAAATGACACACAATTGAGTGGACCGCTCATACAAGAGTTGCTCACTACTATCATCTTCCGCTTTCGACGCTTTGCAGTGGCTCTCTCGGCAGATGTCGAGAAAATGTTTCGGCAGGTCCGAATCGATGAACGTCATCAACGCTGGCAGCAAATTTTATGGCGCGAATCAACTACTGAACCGATTCGCACGTATCAATTGACTACTGTCACATATGGCATGGCATCGGGTCCGCACAACGCTGTTCGAGCAATGCAGCAGTGCGGCCGCGACAACTGTCATATATTGGCGAACGAGACCCGAGCGGCGACCGCACTCACAAGCATTCTTCGCGACTTCTACGTCGACGATTACTTAACGAGTGTTGAAACTACTCACCAGGCGATTCAATTGGCCAACGACGTCGACATAATATTGCGGCAAGGTCACTTCAACCTCCGAAAATGGCAGTCCAACGACAAAATAGCAGTGGCTGGAATCACAGGCAATCTGGGGACAGCAGTTGACATCGAATTGAAATCTCCGGAGGTGACAGTTCTAGGTTTGCATTGGAATCCCACAACGGATGAGTTGTTCTATCGAATCGACATTGGCGAAACGACATCTACTATCAAGCGGCAGGTGCTGAGCGATACTGCAAGATTGTACGACCCAACAAATATGCTTGCACCCGTTATCATAGTGGCAAAAATATTTATACAGACTCTATGGCGTACTGGCTTAGGATGGGACTCACAACTACCAACCAACTTGATTCAAGAATGGATGGATTATCGCAATAATTTGCAGCGTTTGGAACAGTTACGAATTCCACGGTGTTTACACATGCAAGCACCAGTTATTATTCATTTGCATGGCTTTTGCGACGCTAGCATTAAGGCATATGCAGCTGTCGTGTATGTCTGTACGACGAGCAGCAATGGCGACTTTACATCAGCACTCGTTACTGCGAAAACTCGTGTTGCACCATCCCGAACCGACCAACAAGGCAATCCTATGACTACGATACCACGATTGGAGCTGTGCGCTGCACGACTTTTGGCGGAGACTATTGGCAGTATTAGACATGCATTGGACCTGGAGCAGGCACCCTGTACGCTACATAGCGATTCAGCGATTGTACACTGTTGGCTACGCAAACCAATTGCTACGCTAAAACCCTATGTTGCTAACAGAGTTGGCTACATACAACAGCATACCAACGTGGCTGATTGGCGGCATGTCCGCAGTCATCTCAATCCAGCCGACTGTGCGAGCCGCGGGATTTCAACGGATTCTTTAATCGGCCACCCGCTATGGTGGCATGGCCCGACGAAACTAATGCGAGCCAATATAACAAGTGACATTCCATCTCCTTCAGAAGCAGACGTAGAGGCGATGGCAGTGGAGTCTAGACCTATTAAGGCTCATATTGCGCGTACTTCCCCACAGCTTATCATACAAACGAGATTTCACTGTGCCGACAAGGTCATCGTCATCGATTTAGTCGAACGTTTCTCTTCTATTGGCCGACTAATACGAACAACTGCGTATGTGCTTCGTGGCAATCCAACGCGACGACAATATTGGCATCACACCGGGGTAGAGTGCGATGAAATGGCTACGGCGTTGAACTGGCATCTTAGAGCAGAGCAAGACAGGTACTTTGCGAATGAAATTCATCAGTTAACCCATTCTCGGCAGGTTGCAGTAACGAGCAAATTGGCATCGTTGGCTCCATATCTGGACTCAGAGGGCATATTGCGAGTCGGTGGTAGATTACGGAACTCTGAACTATCGACTGACCAAAAACATCCCATCATAATGGCAAGAGAAAGCACCTTATCGCGACTCATCGTACGAGACATTCATCTCCATAACTGCCACGCACAGGCTACCCTCATGCTGCAAGTACTCCGACATCGATATTGGATCATCAGTGGCCGTGCTATCGTAAAACAATGCGTTTATGAATGCGTCATATGCCGACGACACATTCAGCGAATGGCTCAACAACAAATGGCATCATTACCGGCGGCGCGAGTTGTGGCATCTCCACCATTCTCATCATCTGGCATCGATTACTGTGGACCTATCAACATCCGCATTGGGGCACCGCGCACACGTACGACGAAGAAAACATACGTGGCCATCTTCGTCTGCATGGCAACCAAAGCTGTTCACATCGAGCTGGCGGAGGATCTATCCGCAAGAGCATTTCTCAACGTTTTTGCACGCTTCGTAGGTCGACGGGGCCCATGCAGTCATCTTTACAGCGACAATGGCACACAGTTCAAAAGGGCGAACAAACTTCTTCAAACCGACTTGGCAGAATGGCACAGCGAATACACACAACAGCAATTGGCGAATCAACAGACTCAATGGCATTTCATTTCAGCTGCAGCCCCCCATCAAGGCGGTCTATGGGAAGCTGCCGTTAAGTCAGCAAAAAGGCATTTGTTGCGCGTAGTTGGTGGCCAAACGCTATATTACGATCAATTGCATACATTGCTTGTGCGAATTGAGGCTTGCTTAAATTCGCGGCCGCTGATTGCAGTACATGATGGCGTAGATGACCGTTTGGCATTGTCTCCGGCGGATTTCTTGATCGGTCGTTCGCTCGTGGCATTACCTGAACCTACCATACGAGAAGCGCCTACAAATCGACTTCAACATTGGCAACTTTTACGACAAATGCATCAATCGTTTTGGCATCGTTGGCACGATGAATATTTGGCCTCGCTGCAGCAGCGCAAAAGGTGGCGGCGACCCAGCGAAAATCTGAAGGTTGGAGATGTCGTCGTACTTCGTCACGAAAATCTACCGCCAACCAAATGGCGACTGGCACGCATTATTGCTGTTCATCCGGGCAGTGACGGTCTTGTTCGCAACGTCACTGTTCAATATTGCTTGGAGGACAAACTGAAGAGCACAACGCGACCGGCACAGAAGGTGTGTCGACTATTCAGCATTGGTCCTGAGCCTACCGGCCCAGCCGGGCAGTAAATGTATAAGAAAAACGCAATCGGCAACACCACAATAACTCATCTTTCTTGACCTTGAAAGGCAACAACTGTTTCCACATTTACTCGGTGTGCATTTCTTTCTCTTTAAGTTCAGTTGAAATAAAACGCTTCTACTTAGCACACTGGTTGGCATTTGTTCTTTTTTTTCTTCCCCCTTTCCTCGCGTGTATATCTTCATATACAGGCGCACTTCCCTTTGGTGAGACAGAAAGGAAATTTGCAGGAATTAGTCTATCCACTTAACTTGTTTCAACCTCGGCAGAAATGCCCTAAGTGTCCCACGTCATGCGTAGGAATTTTCAAAGCTAAGAAAGGAGTTTAATGGTAGCGGCTGGCCTCTGTTGTGGTAAGTTTAAAAATAATATAAACTAGTGGACCCCCGCCATCTTTGCTAGCGTTATCTAATCCATTTCGGAACAATTGCACACAAAAAAGGAGTTTTTTGCCTCTTTTGTACGAACCACATTATATTCCAGCATAAAAAGTAACCTAAGTCCCGACCCAGAACAAAAGCAATCACTATGCCAAGTTCCATCAAAATCCGTCCAGTAGTTTCCGCGAGATGCGCGGTCCAGCACCTTTTATTTTACAGTTTTATTATATGTAGACAAGACATATTAATAAACAGAAGAGGAACCGATACTGAGTATAAAAGTTTCACCGAAAACAATAGTTAGAAATCAGACGGAAGTTGCGACTTGAGAAAGAAGGTATTTAAAGCTTATTATACGACTAACCGGGGCACATTTTAAAGGCAAAACAAAACCCTACCGAGGTTTACATCTTACAAGATCCTTCCAGCAACTGTACCAAGTGTTCCACACATTTTTCAACTGATATAGCGTAAGCCTGCAATGGACTGGGAAAAGGTCCCGGGTCTACGACAATCCAAACTATTAATTAGAAGACAAACTATTAATTAGGCCTTACTTCTACAAGGAAATCCTTAGGCTCAGTAAGGAAAATATAAGAAAGCTAGTGGGCTTTCTCACAGGCCACTGTAGTCTGAAATACCACCTCAACAAAATGAGCCTATGCCCGGGCACAGAATGCAGATTCTATTTGGACGATGTCGAATCCTCTTAACACATCTCCTGTGACTGCCCGGCTTTTCATTTCATTGGTCTTCAGCAGAGAGACTCGTACACCGGCAGACATACAAAAATCTGCTACTAAGGACCTATTGACCTTCATCAGTAAGGTCACACGTCTCTTAGAGTAACCTTACTTCATCGATACAATAGATCTTGCAGGTCGCAGTGTCAGCCATATGGGCATGGGAATTTAAAAAAAAAAAACCTGCAATGGAAATAATTCCTCCGACCTGCTATCACAACTCGTCACACAAGCAGGTGTTTCAATACACCCAAATGTTCTCAGTCAGAAAGCATGTATAAACACAGTTTAGGCTAACGTAGCAAGTCCTGCTGGAACCACATGTCGTCTACCTCCAAATCATTCAATCTGGGTCAAAAAAAAATGGTACCATCGTGATGGCCTCATTTTCAAAAAGGGTATATGGACCAATGACGCGACTGCCCCAATACGAAACAAACAGTAACTTTTCGTGGATGCATTTTGGCACCTGAAGAACCTCGTGAGCTTTGGCGTCATCCCATATATAACAATTTTGCTTCTTAACATAGCCATTCATCCAAAAAGACGCTTCGTCGCTAAAACGATTTTTCGGCGAATATTCTGGTCCTCTTCCAAACTCTCCAGTCAGTTGGATCTTAACGAGTCAAGTTCGGACGTAAAATTCGCCCAGTTTGAAGAATAAGAAGCGTTATCAATATGAAATTATTGATAGATTGATTGATTCTCTCTCTTTATTCTTAAGATTCAATATAAAAAAGTAAATCTTATTAAAAAACAAGTAAGTACAATAAACAAAAGTAGAAAAGAAACAAGGTAAGTGACGAAAACAATTTACAATTATTCAGTTTCAAGATACCTAACATAATTTCAAAGCTGCTTAGTTGATGAAGTGCAACAAGATTTCGATTTCATTTAGGTTAATATTCAAAAGCCACAGTTTTACTTTGCATAAAAAGATTCTCACTGTTCCAATGATTCGAATGTCTTCTGGGAGGATGTTAAATAAGCGAAAAGTTGGTATGCTTACCGAGGAACTAGAATTACTACGAAAGTTGTGGGTTATCATTGAAGGGGCTCTGTAAGTAACCACATCTAGCAAAAAACATTTTTATTACTTTAAAATAGTGAAAATATGTAACTGGCAGAATTTTCAGTTTATTAAAAAGGACTAAAGTGTTGGCTAAGCGGGATGAAAAGCATATATTTCCGATGACATATTTTTTTCGAACAGTGAGTTGTTGTATCTTATTGACGTGAGTACCACCCCAGCAGGTTATACCATTTTGTAGTCTAGAATGGAAGATACCAAAGTAAATATTTTTTTTAAGAAGCTTGACAAGCAGTACTTTTGAAGTTGGTAAAAGTTTCAGAGTGGATAATGTTGGATCTCATAACAACAAAAATACTTTTCCTACAATTTTATATCTATTACATTAAAATACCGAACATAAATTTCAGATTTTAATTTTGCGCCAAGAAACCAAGTTTCGCCATATTTTTTTTTTATTTGTACTAACTAATAGAATCAAAGTTTTGTAAAACGAGGCAACTTTGTTAAAAGAAGTAAACAATAAATCGTCGTTAGCGTTACACTCTTAAATACAGAAGAGCTTTCAACTCTTATTATTTTTCGCTCGTTTTTCCGGTAATTTTCGCGTACGTACCTACCAATTCATACAACGGAATATCCCTACAGCACGAAGTAAATTTAAGGAGCGATCAAAAAACGGTGGCCATTACTGTTTTCACCGTGCACAGTCAGCCAAAGACAGTTCACTGGCGGTGATTGTACCAACTCCGTGGGCAACATTAAGAATTTGCATTGGTCACGTAGAAGTCACACTCTCTTATTGATGGGAAAAGCATATGTACTCAAATGAAAGTAAATACCTACCATTCTAACAAGTGTGATTTGTACCAATCTCGTATTCGTAGTAGGGATGGGAAAAACCGGCCGGTTTTAACCGAAACCGGTTATTCTGCTTCGGTTAACCGTGTTTTTCCGGTTATTCTGCTTCGGTTAACCATGTTTTTCTTTTCCGGTTATTATTTTGTCTCGGTTATTATAACCTGTTTTTTTTTTAAATCCAATAACCGGCTTTAAAAAACCGGGTAACATTCGGTAACAAATGAAATCCAGCAGTTTCCATGTTTGTACTTACTTTCGCTCTCACATTAATGAATTTGCATTTAAAAAGCACTCTTTTATTTCCCATACATCTTACCTAGGTTAGGGAGCAGAGCCAAACTTGCATGCCGGGACCCGGGATTAGCATTTATCCCTTGTCTTCTGAAAGACTGGTTTCTACATAGAAAACTGGCTATTTTGTAAAAACCGCCCTCCCTAATTCGTAGTCGGTAAGGCTGAAGAACATGAGCTTTGTCTTACTACTTAAAATGAACTTATGTTGCGCAAGCCATAGTCTCAGCGAGTGTACACAATGGTTGATTTCCACAAGTAGGTTGAACTGTTTGAGCCATACGCAAACGCGAAGTCGTCAGCAAAAGCCTTTAACCTACCTACAAGCTACAAAACGAAAACTGAAAACAGAGTTAACATACATATTAAGAACAATAAAGGACCAAGGACAGTCTTGGGGAACACCGAGGATAATTGTCTTAGAGCCGCCAACAATGTTCTCAATTTTTACTATTTGCTTCCTGTTCTTGAGGTAAGATGTAACATGTAAGCCAAACTAAAATAAAGCCTCGAAAACCTACACAGTATACGGTTTACCCACAAGAATTTCATGATCCACCATGTCAAACGCTTTAGTTATATCGACGTAGAGACCGCCGCAAGTTTTCTTGTCGCCCAGACCCTTATAAAGATACTGACAAAAACCTAGCAGAGCATCTTCGGTGGAAAGGTTTACTCGAAAACCGAAATGATTATGGTATTGTTTATAGTTAGTTGAAATAGCCCTTGCGGTCAACTATAATTCATAATATTATAATTTTCATTTAAAACCAACATTAGCGTAAGCAGGTTTAATGATTTGCGGAAAATTCCAAACATCTGTCTACGGTAAGTATAGAGAAATTTTGTTGTTTTACGTTTTTGACGAAATTTGTGGTCTAAGTAGGTACCTCCAAAAAGCAAATGTTGCTGAATGATGTACCACTTGTGTTGAAGTCAAACGCTGCATAATTAATATATGTGAAAATGTCAGATATACAACCCTTTTTGTAACAGAAAAAGGGTAGACAAATCAAACATTCTTGGAATTGACTTAATTTGTCTATAAAACATTTTGGGAGCATCGCCACGTCATTCCAACAACTGGCATTGAACGATATACTTTCGGACGATGATCATCTTGAGATATCTACTGTTGAAAAATTCTTATTATTAAGTCCAATTAAATTCGGAATTGTGAGCCTCAGCAAATTTCTAGTCGGTCCTAGAAAAGATTTAGTTAGCGCAGTGGCTCAATACGGCTAATGTGCTGGGCTGTTGAGCGAGCGGTCTCAGGTCCCAACAGAAATTCGTTCTCTTGCAAACATCTGACATAGATCAGAGAAAGCATTGGTTCTCTATTCTGTCTTTCGGATTCATCAAATTTGTGGGTCTTCTCTACTCGTATCACTCAACCCAATCTCAAAAGTGAAGATTTTGGACCAAAACAATTCTCTGTTTACTCAGAAAGATTCCCTGCTAAGGAGCCATGTGTAACTCAACCAATAACTGGTTGAAATAATTAATTTCAACACGGAAGGGTTTTACATCTTAAAATCCCAACAAACACAATCCCATTGGTAAAAAAAAACTCAATCCATACCCTATATCGACCTAGCCTAGAATCACACCCAAAATATAATTTATTCCCAAAATCTTAGAGAATTTATAATGAGGCCATTATTCATGTATGGCATAAATCATAGCCCGATATTAAGCTGACCCCTTTTTTCGACCGCACCGAGAGAATACGACATCGGTCGACTAATGCATGGATTTATTTGTGTGCCATCCCATTAAAGGTCAAATATATACCACACTCAAGAGGAGCCTCGACAAGCAAACACTAAAACAAATGCCACTTAAATCTGGTACAAGCACTCGCAGCAAAAGCCACATGAATGGACAATGGCCATTCAGGGTATAGAGGGTGACACTAAACCATAAGAGAAACCATGTGGCCGGACCAGGCCGCATAAGGACATTTCCATATAGCTTTTGGCTTTTGTTATCCGCACATTTAGCTGGATGCACATATACTCTACATGGACACAACATGCATTTATGCATGCATCAATAAATTACCAGCCGATGGTGGTTAAACGTGCAGTGTCCACAGCGCTTGAGGATTACATACACAGCGGTATAGACATAGCTGCCGGACTGTACATCATACTGGGTATATGCAAAGTGCTGCTCACCATCCGGGCACAAGTATCTGTACACACACTCACTTAAATGGTGCTTTTCATATTGCAGTGATTTACATTTAACACGACATAAATCAGACTTTGCCACCACCAGCATACAGCAGCAGGACCTCGCAACCGGCCACAAAAGGTCCGAGCATTACTATGGGCTGTATCATAGGCTTGTTGGTTGGTTGCTTGTGGTCCGCTAGTGCAAATTTTTGTAACTTCATTGTATGCATATGTGGTGGCTAGGATACACTATCGGAAATCCATCGGAGGCTTCTCGTTTTATGCCCAACATTTTTGCTCTTTAAACCACAGAATGTGGTGCAAACGAAACTCTGTTTACGTATATCTACTGTAGCATTCTGCTTGACCAACAATATGATATGTGTGCGGTACTGGACGTTTAATAAAAATTCAATAAACTGCATAAATATGCACAGGCTTATCGTATTTCCCGAATAAAAAAGCACTACGCCAACGTGGCAAGCATTTATTTTTGAAATGAAAAATAATATGGAAACTATTGCGCACTTGGCGTAGTATTACTTACCCTACAGAAGGAGTATTTCATTTCTAATTTTCACATGGATGGAAGTCTTCAATATACACCTCAAATTGAACGGAGGTGCCCCCATTGCTGTTGTTATGAATTTGTAAAATTTAAAACTTAAAATGCGTGTTTGATACCGCTTCCTCCATTCATACAACCTCGACTGTCGCAGAAGGAAACATTCGTTTCTGTGAGTTTTTATTTTGGAGGATAGCTATCTGCAACTATGCTTGGACAAGATTCCAAGCGGCTAAGCTTAGAAACTTTGCGTTTATTTGCAAAAAATCTGCCAAAAGTGTCAGGTGCGGAAGATTCTACAGCTTAAACAAGAAAATAAAAACACTCCAAGAAAGGGCTAACAAGCCCAACGAAGGGCTAGACAATCCAGGCACGGAGATAGGAGAACTTTTTTAAAATTTGACTAAAAAAGGCCAAATTGGGCGATGCTTGGGGCATGATATTAAAACTTAAAAAGGGGGATGTGGTTATATATTTCAAGGTTGTTGGTTGGTCTGCATGCACTGCTTACTCGATTACAACCGAAACTTATGAATTAAGAAACTGACCGTGAATCATAAACCTAAAATCTGTTAAATAGTAGCACACAATTTGCCTAACAGACTCCTTCCAATATGAGCAACATTAGGTGCAAGGTCGCCTCTCACATCGGATATAATCATAAAACGAATAGACTACACATTTTTGTCGTACCGATAAGAGCGATATTTCCAAACCAATTTTGATAAAATATGCATCAACTGAAAGGTGAATTTCCGTAGACGAATTCCCGCACTTACTATTTTTTACAATCCATAAAAATCGATAAAAAAAAATAACTTTTTGATGTGTTATCGTTTATAGTATTAAAAAATTATTTATTGTCCGTCATAAACCCAATTTTACAATTTAAAATTTGGGAACGTGTGGCAATGAAATAAATTCCGTCGTTGATTTTAATGTTGAGCTGTTGTTTAAAATGTTTACTTTAAAATTTCCTATACGCTAAAGAATGATAAAGCGTATTTTTAAAATTATCCCAATTAATTCCTATTGAACGATGCCTCATTTAACAGTAGGTATATTTTCCCAAAGTATGTGTATCTGAATTCTTTATGAAAAGGACATCTTTCTATGAAATGTTGTATATTTTTGATTTCTTTTAAATCACATAAGGAGCAATTTCTTGACCGGTTTGCTTTTAAATTACCTGACTTCAAAATTGCTATAAGTTTTGTATTTTTGGTAGAACATGTTTCAAAATCTCGATCTATAAAGGGTTTTCCAATAGGAGGTGTTATTTTGAATAGCCCGCTATTTCGGTAGCTGCCACTTTTGAAGCTGTTATTTTTTGACACTTGACAAGTAGAAAAACGATACACGCTTCTAAAACGCATGGAAATTATACAAATTCACTACAAAAATGGTGAAAATTGGGCAGTCACAGTTCGCAAAACTAAAGCATTTTTGGGTCGTCGGGAATCCACCTCGGTGGCTACGTAACAAGCAAAATTGTCGCATCTGGGGCTCGGAAAAAAACCCAAGAGTTATTGTTGAGAAGCCTCTCTATCCTCAAAGTGTGACTGTTTGGTGCGGTTTATGGTCCGGCGTGGTCATTGGACCTTACTTTTTCGAAAATGAGGTTGATGAATGGATTGCGCTATCGAAAGATGAATAATGAGTTTTTATGGCCGGAGTTGGATGGCATTGATCTGGACAACGTTTACTTTCAACAAGACGGCGCTACGTGCCACACAAGCAACGAAACCTTTGATCTTTTAAGGGAAAAGTTTCCGGAATGTGTTATCTCTCGAAGAGGTGATCACAATTGGCCATCGAGATCTTGTGATTAAACACCTTGCAGCTTCTTCCTTTGGGGCCACGTGAAAGATAAGGTCTATGCCAACAGCCCAGCGTCGATTCAAGACCTCAAGGATGGAATTCGTGAGTCTATCGAGGACATAGGGTAGCCACTTTGCAATTTTGTTATGGAAAATTTCATGAAAGGGATATGGTCCTGTAAGAATGGTCGTGGTGGCCATTTGTCTGATTTTCATTATTAACTCCATACCTTCCTCTTAATTATGAAATAAATATCCTATCATTTATCTCAAAACATGTAATTTTTCTTTGAATATCAAAATAACACCTCTTATTCGAAAACCCTTTAGAACCTCTTAGTTTCCCTCGCTCTTTGTATCCCTTTCCAATGGTAGCTTGACTATAATTTTGTCAAAAAATCTGGTCTCTTATGGCTCCATTCCATTTGCGATATATTAGAATTTCTCCCGCTGAGATCTGCACTCAGTTAATTAAGCTTACAAAAAAAATCCTGTAGGGAGATGGGTCTTTATATTTTTGAACATCAGTTAAGAATTTAAATGGGCTCCTGACAAAAATGTTTGCAAGAAGAAGAAAAATACATATTGCGATTAAGTTCTGCAAGACTGAGTTTTCAAAAATTTGCAATTTTTTTGTACTTTTGTAGCCTTCCACATTTGAAAGCTGATCATTAAAAACAGTTGTCTTAAATAGGGCCAACCTTGATGTTCAATATAGGTACCAGAGATTTCTTTTGGGGTAGTACATTTTCCCCATTAAAATAAACAAAAGGTGGACACACAATGTGTACCCTATAAAATAGAGTCAGAGTGACTTCCAATTTCATTTTCTCCACGCTGTGATTTATAATCAAATATTTTTTTTCGAATACCAATTTAATTTCGTCGTATCAATAATTTATTGATTAAACGCGTGCAATGCGATCGAAATTGAACCAACTACCTCTACCAACACGGCCAGTGCCGTAAAAAGTTGAAAGAGTCTGGCATCGGATAGTGCAGAAAAAAATCAAAAAAGAAAAAATGCGCCTTCACATGAGCACGCATGCATTGGATAGCAAAAATATCAATTTAAGCCAGAAACTCTTTTTGGTTGTCTTTGTGGTGTATATTCACCGTAGGTATATCTACATGCGGAGTTAATAAATTGTCCATGGATGGAGGAGGATTAATTTTATTTATCGCAACGGGTACATGCAATTTTAATTCGCATGAAATATACTTATACCTAGATCTATAGGAGAGGAATACCTTCGGAAAAAAATGCAAATAGTTGGTTGGGTGTAGTAAATTGTATTCCGCACAATAAAGGGATGCAATTTGCATAATCACATACCGATGTCGATAAAGTCCTTTTTCATTTTTCTTTTTAATTTTATCAATAAATCAAGGCATGATCTGAATAATCCACTCGGTGGCGGTGCCGATGACTGAAGTCGATTTAAAAAAATAAAGCTTTTATTTATTTTCTATAGATAATGGGAATCGTTTTAATTTGCGGATGTTCTGCCAAGTTAAATGGGTAGTTGGGTAGATATATACCAGATAGAGAGAGACTGATGATGCGTGTGTTGTATATTATTTTTTTAGGTAGGCACTTAAAAAGAATCAGTTGGAGGTATTAAAAGTATTTCAAATGTAACCACTAGTTCGTCATTAGAATTCTTTTTATATTTGTTTGAACAGTCAAGTTCTGACGAAGAAATGTGACTCCTCGAATGATATATTTGTTTTCCCCTGGGACCTTGCAGTTCGCTTCGTAACTACCTATACTCAAACACAAATTGAGCAAAAATTATTGAATACAACAGAGAGGATGACAACCGATATTAAATTGTATGCTGTGTTTGCTACCTCGGATACTTACTCTTTTACTTTACTTTATCTTTTTAATAATACTTCGGGTGTGTTGAATCTACCATAAAAAGTATCTATCAATAAAAGTAGTAACTCGGTACGGTCTTTAAAGAAGATGTAGCAAACGAAGAACATGCACAAGACAAGAAGGGATCCATCAGCGCCCGAAATGGAACCGATACGACATATTTCATGAGCAGAACTATCATACATAATATAAGATCAGCATGAACACACGAGGCTCCAGTAATGTTCGCGCGTCATTCAAAACTTGGTTTTAAAATAATTGTAAAAAAAACTTCATTTGAGCTGTATCAATTTTAAACAATCGAACTAAAGCAAAATGTGCTTAAAAACGGGCAAAATGCACCTACAACGAAGCTTTAACTAAAGCACGCGACCATTTTGATGCTCCTGTGACATTAACCTTAGCATGTTCTGTTCGAGAATGCGATTGGATGACAACTTCAAAATGAATCTTCAAGACTGTCACTCATCAACCGGATAACGAATGTAACATGCGCAGAAATGAAACGATTTTTGCGAAATATGCATATTTTTCAAAATTTATTAAATAGCTAGTTAATTTTTGGAACTATTTGAAAAACCACATCCATTCCAACAGAGCGTGTATTTTTTAATAATCAAAAATAAGTTTGGAGAATTCCCAAATATCTCCAGAAGCCATATTATTTTTCAAAATGGATGCCGCTTTTGGCAGCATACTCCGCCATCATTTAATTTACAAACGAGTGAGCGAGAGAGACAGAGAATGCGGTGAAAAGGTGAAGAAGGGAGACGAGTTGGTAGTGATGTTCTTTTTATTGTTTTGAAACACATAAATCATGATACAGATACCTACGAAATCAAAAGGGATACGTCTGCTGAAAATTCATTGGAATTTATGGGAAATGAATAGTTTTATAAATTGAATGCATTTTGCTTATGTATTCAAACAGAGAAAGATGTGAAGCGAAAATTACAATGTCTATTTTTTTTTATAACGCAAGAGTTTGTATTCAATGTAGGTACAGGGTGGACCTCAAAATTTAAAATATATATATTTGTGCCTGCTTTATTTCGTCGATATAACTTGTGGACCCGGTCATGCTTTGCTATAGCAAAATTTGAGCACCTTTATCTAGATCAGTGATTCTCAAAGTGGTCCCAGGGGTCCACGGAAGACTCTACGAAGATCTACGTTGGCATGAAAAAATAGTTTCGATAGCAAAGAAAAATTTGTTCAGTTAAGCTGGCATTTATGGAGAAGATAGTCTGTTTTCCATCTTTAGATCTAATTTTTTGACGAGTTTTGGGAATATGTTAAAAATGTAGCAGTAGGGGGTCCACCAAAACCAGGTTAATTTTAAAAGTGATCTACGAAAAAAAAAATAGTTTGGGAACCTCTGATCTAGATCAACAGACAGCTGATACTCGGCGTGTACTATTAATGTTCCGACGTTTACAACTTCATGGGGGCTATGAGAGTCGAGGAATAACAATTTTTAATTTTTTTGGGAGGTGTAAATATAAATTTCATTTTTCTATAAAGACATGGGCGTATAAGAATTTTAACTTTGTTTTAAAATTTCAAATAAATTTTATATACGATTTGGATAACAACAGCTACAGCTACGGCCTCCGTTGCTAATAATTCTCTTAAGTAGTTCGTTTTATCTGAACACAAAAAAATTTGTTCTGTTAAAAAATAACTTGGTTAACATTTTAAAGTCCCAAAGTTCTGGGTTGATATGCGTGGCGGTTTTAAAAAACGCAAGTATTTATATTTATGTGGCAGTTATTTGTTACCATAACTCATAACCACAGGCCTGTATCACATAACTCTACAAGCCCAGTACAAGAGTCGAAGAAAGTTTACATAGTTACAATGGTTTTTGTATCACATAATTTACTATAGTGATCTGGACAATCGTTAAAAATATTGTAAAAGTAATTTTTGACATTAAAATTTTTAATTTTCCCACATAAAGCGAAAGAGTATAGGCAAAATTTAACAACCGATTGTTGTAAACTTGAAAGAACTTAATGTGAATTTATTTAATGTGATTTAAACTTGTTTGGATGTTGTCTTCAGAAAATATTACCTAAAATAAATAACTCTAGTCTCATTGGAGCCCCAAACAAAGAAAATAAACCTTTATTTCTACACGTTTACCAAAACTTGACAAAGGAGAATATTTTGCAATAGCATACAAACTGTTTCTTCCCTTAACTTAAGGTTTGTTTGGCGTGGATATCACAGTACCCTTTAGTGCGCACTGAGAAGTGTCAAAAACCCTGTACAATCCTGAAAATTCGGCTACTACCTATATCGAATGCAAAATATACTGCCCTGAAGTTTGACATTGAAAAATGAATGACAGCAAACGAAATGACAGCAAAACTCAGCACTGAATTCTTGGCCCGACAAATTAACTGGGGTCAGTTCGGGGCACAACTATAGGGTATGTCGTAGCTCGTAGAAGTCATATCAAACACAGGTTTTATATATCGAACACCTCAAACAAACCTTTTGGTTAGTGCATTTTCGATTCTCATGGCGAGTGCAGTCAAAATATAAATTGACGAAGCTGAGGTAATGTTTAAAGGGACCTCGTTTTATTTTGTAACCCGATGAAAATATATACGCGTTAAAAAATTACTCGGGTCAAATCGTGTAGTGGATCTTACATATTAATGTCACCAACAACATATTACCACGATTTTCTTTCCACCTAATCGTCACGAAAAGCACTTGGACAAAAGACTTGTAGCTTTGGCAAAGAAGTAAAATCTGCATATGTAACAAGTGAAGCGGTTTCCTTTTGTGATGGTAGGTACTCATTATAATTATGGTTAAATCTGCATTGTTAACATGAGCCTAAGGCATTGGTAAAATGTAATTTGGTGGTACGGGGGTCTGGGCGTTGCAGTTTATTAAAGAGGTCTGTAGAATTCAAGAAGATTATCATCGTCATGGGTATGTTGCTTGTCCCTAAATTGTAGCTTTGAAAAAAAGGCACTTTTGTCAGGAGCCCCAGTCTTGGACATCAGCCTTTGGAACTGAATCTTCTCTCCTCTTTAGAATAATTTTTAAAGCCGCTTTTTATTTTAGATCTGTCACTTTGTAATCGACTACTACTTGAAAGGCTTTCCTATCGTTCGTATTTCCCTGCATGACACTCAACTTGTGCTACTTAATTTACCGCCCTTGGTTTTCCAACGTGTGTCCCAAATCACTTGTGCAAAAATGACGCGTAAAAAACTACATTTCGCATGGAGCCTGCTGCTAATTGATTATAGGTACACTTATCCTAGGTCCACCACATGCAACCAATTCGAACAAAAACCAATTGTCCATTTTTTCTATCTACCAGTGGAAATTCTTTACCACCAAACTCTATACAATATCTGTACTTAAATGCTCTTTCTGAATAATTTCGCAAATATCCTTGAGAAATTATCTGCTCCGCTTCACCTGTAAACAAAAAACACCTCGCAATGTGCAGACGTACACACTTCCCCGCACCAGACAATTAAAAAATGAATTTAATGGCCTCAGCGACACCAGTTGTCATAATTGCCAGAGCAACCGAGTGTCCTTGGACTCGTTTTTTGGCATTTTTTGTGCACCTACTTTGACCTCACCTGTGTGAGGTAAATCCCCATAAAAACTCAGGCGGGAAAAAAACGCTGCAAATGCGTAAGTAATGTTTGACCTTCATAAATCATAAAAAAATTATGCCTGATGACATTAACACCAATTTTTGTCCATTACTTTAATACGTTTTTAACTGAAAAATGCCCAAGGACATCGTGTATGCGTATCGAGCAAGTGGTTCAAAGGGGTTTTGTGTCCTGTTAGTAAAACGTTTCCTTTACTGCCGTGTCCTTCGCAGCCATAACGAATTTATTTGTGTATGGTCGCATTTTTAGCACTGACCTTCGAACACCTCTAAGTCCCGCAGCTAAGTCATAAAATTATGAATTTCATAATTTCATACCGTAAAGGAGTGCTGCGGAGGTATGGGTTTGGATATTTTTTTTTAAAGTAGTCTTCACTTCCTCGGAGACTTCATTGTTTGCCGGTAGTCCTTTTTTTAGTGATTTTTTATGACACCGTTTTGCAAAACCTAAAATTAGGGGTTTTTCAAAAGCCGTTATGCAATTTGCCTTTTTGTGGTGCTATAGCTGGGTCTTAGAGGCGAACGGGTATATGGGAGTGTGCGTTGTCAGTGTGTGGTGCCGCGTTACGATTCATTTTCCTTATGGAAGATTTACGATGACCCTTTTGGTGTTCTTTTTACTGGTTTCAAGGAGTTTTATTGCCTTTTACCGTGAAGTTTTGTGTTAGAGATTTTTCGGTTTTTATGTTTTGTTTTTGTTTTTAGAAACTGCAATTCAACGGCTGAGATATTGTGAAATTTTTGTTTTGAAAACACTCAGTTTGAATTCTACGACGAGGTAGAAAAGACGTTTTTGCGTTGCATTGAGTTGAGTGGCGGAAGGGTTACGCGTTCGCGAACGGGTTAATTAAGTGCCGTCTGATTAGTGAGTGCTATAGTGTCGGTGTGCATTTGCATGTCAGTGAGGGTGAAGGGCATTATATGCACAAAGTGTTGATCTTTGGAAAGGAAATGTTGGTTAAATTAAAAGTGAAATAAAAAATGTGAAAAGGGTTTCATACAGAAAAGTGTTCTTTTCATTCAAAATTTGTTATGTGCCGGCTTCGAGTCCTTGTTTGCTGAAAGTAACCGAAGGTTCTAACTTTCATGTGGTTGTCCTTTTGCATGGTAAGCATTAATCTAAGAGTGATATAATGAAGCATTCATTCAAAGCACAATATGAATCCACGTAGCTAACGAAGGATATTGTTTTCTTTCGAAATTTCGAACCAGCGGAATATTCCTCATTTACCATTTTACAACTGTAGTTGAAAAGAAAGGAAGGTTTCGCAGTTCTGTCTGTTTTTCCGTGTGTTTTCTATGACTGAAGTCTAAACATCTCGACGGATTTGCTTCGAAATTGATAGATAGGTATTTGTGATTTGCAGACTGAGTGTTCGTTTTTTTAATTTTTATTCTGGGCCAAGCTTTTGTTGTAACTTCCAACTTACTACTAAAAGCAACAAACGCCACCACCGATTTTAGCCAACATATTTATAGCTCTGTTACCTTCCAATAATTTATTCATTTGAACAAATTAGTCAAACTTTATTATCCCTTACCCAAAAGTTGTACAGAAGGGAACAAACTTTGACTGAATTTGGCTAATGTGTTCGAATGCAGTACTGTAAGGGAAGAGACCTTGTATAATCAGTGCACTTTCTAAGAGTCCAAGGTATCAAACATTACTAACTTTAAATCCATTTTTGCTCTCAATTTTCTATGTCACCTTAGGCCCCATAGTTAAAGCGATACGAAAAACGAAACCGTAACATTTTTTTTTTGCTTTTTTGACCGTTTAATTTATAGCTTGGTCTTAAAAGGTTGCTTATGAATTATAAAGTTAGTGATCAACTTCTCACTTAATTCCAAACTAACAAACAAAATCATTCCACTGAAATGTGTCATTTCTTTACCTACTGTTCCATAGTCACGATTTTTAGCTTTCTCGCATAGTAAGAGAAAGGTACCTATTGTATTCGTACAAAAAATCGAACTTGAAATTTTATTCAAATCTAACATTACGATGATAGAGGAACTCTAAAAAGTGGGTCTCGCAATTCTGTCCGTCTGTCCATCTGTCCGTCTTTTCCTGAGCTGAGTTGCAAACGGCTGGACGGATTTCTTTCAAACTTCGGATTTGGAGTTTGTGGGCTTACAGTTCGGGGCCACTTTTTTTTGCACGGAGTTACCGTTGTAACGGTATTAGGCAATTTTGAGTTTTTGAAAACGGCTCTTACGATTTCAACCAAAATTGATATTTGGGCTAACATGGTTAACTTGTTTAACATGGTTGCATACCCAGTTTTTGGCTAAAAAGTCAGTTCTTTTGAAAAGTGGCCTTATCTCATAAACGGTCTATAATGGATTTTTGAAAAAATGCATAAATTTTGAGCATTTTGGTTTTCTTTGGTTTACCTACATGAAAATGGCTAAAGCGATTTCGACCAAAATGCATACTTGGAGTAAAATTGACGTTTTCAACATTATTGCGTCCTTCATTTTCGATTCTAACAACCGGAAACGCTGATTCAAATCTCAAAAACGCGATTTTCGATTTGGATAAAACTTTAAAAACCACGTAATACTAACATCCTGAACAATACCCTATACTCAGTTTTTAGCTAAATAGTTGAGCAAGATTATTTTTCAAACTCAACATTGCAATATTTGTTACTTTTTTGTACGCATTATTTTCCAAAATCAGCTTAAAAGATTTTGACTAAAATGCTTATTTACGATAACATAAGTATTCTTAATAAAACCCCGTACTTAGTTCTTCTTAGAAAAATGCAAATAATGCCGTCTTATAAACATTTATTATTTATTATTATGATGAGGGTACGGTGCACTACGACCTTGTGATCTATTGTGCCCCCTGCTTACACCTCGGAAAGGTTCCTGCCCTTCTCCAGAGCTCCCTCGCATTGCAGTTCCATTCAGAACTGTGTTTGAGGATTATCGCTCTGTCTTGGCCTCGGCAAGAATATCGACCTTAGAGCACTTCCTCTAGTCCAGTTTCTCTTATGAATCTAAGGATGAGTAGCGGGTCTATGGTCTGTATATCCTTGTCTGATATCTGGTACTTGCCCAGATGTTTGAGCCTCTTGTGAGTCAGTCTACACTATCAGAAACCCGCTCTTCATTTACCCCCAAACGCGTGCAAATTCAAAAACAAATCTCTGAATTCTTACATCACAAACCCTACTTCGAGTCATGGCCGCCTACCAGCATCACCAATTTGAAAAATCTGATTTTATAGCCTATAAACAATAATAAAAGAAAAATAAACCAACCAAACTGATGATATGAACGAGAAAGTTTCGTGCGATCCAGTAGTGCACTTTATTTTTTCTGATGGAATCTAATCAGTGGGCACACTCAAAAACTTAGTTGTCTTAAGTCGACTAGATTGATCTGAAATAGATGGAACCTGAACGCAAAAACTAGATTAGTCGGGAACGTCACTTTTCCTACGTCAGCCACATATGCTAGCTGTCAACTTAGTACTCAATCACGAATTTCTTGACTAGATTCGAAGCAGCTGCCCAAGTGACCTATCTAGGCCAAGCAAAACTGAGATACCTACATCAAGTCGGCCAGCTGTCAGACTTACTAAACCAGATTCTTGAACGATACTACGAACGTGGTGGTGACAAATTAGGGACAGTCCGTTTTTCTAAAAGACTTTTTTCTGTTTGCTATAACCGCCTAAACGTAAAAAAAAAACTCATTTTCATGCCTACTGTTCCAACTTTTTCGGTTGCATTTGACGTATCGCTATAACTAGGGCCTTACTCAACGGAAATCATACGGAGTGGAGGGCTAATTGGAGTAGTAGGTCAGTTCGTGTTGCAATTATTATTATAAGTCCCCTGTTCATATAAACAGTGACTTCATTTTGGAATTATTATAGTTTTAAAGCCATCTTTTTCAAAGTCCTATTTTAATTTTTTTTAAGAAATTTTTTTGAAATTTTGGGGACGACCTACAATTTAATACCGTTCCCCAATGTCAAATGGGAAGCTTTCTTAGAACACTTACACTCTGGGTTAAGAGTTTCAAGTTCTCAAGAGGTGGGATAGTGTGAGGAATATTGAAAGGTAGTTCTACAACGTTGTCAAGCGACCTTTCCATTAGTTGAAGAGCAGACTAACCATGCGCCAAAATGTTTAGCCGATTCTTCGTCATTTGATACAAAACATTGTTTCAGACTTTGTAGCATAAGGTACAGTTAAGCTCGCTGTAGCTCTAAAAGTCTAAATAGTGAACAAATGTGAATATTGAATAGACATCGCGAAAGACCGTAAGATGACAACGTCAAGTCAAGTAAGGGAAATGTTGTTGTGAAATGAATTGAAGAATTCATTTGAGTCTCAGTCTTAGAGCCAGGATCCTTTGCATTTTTGTCTTATAAAAGTTGGTGACGTTTAAGATTGTTGGATCCCATGTAGATAACACTTATGTTGTTCGGGCTGTCGACTTTCACTTTCTGTAAACTGTTAAGAAGCACTCGACCACAAATAGAAAGCCTTCCGCTGAGTGTATAGCTATTGTGTAACCGCCTTGTTAATAATCACGGTTCCTTAAGAAGCTTTCCAAATTTAAACGCAGAGTTGTTGGTTGGTTTGTTCATGATTCGTCAGAATAGTAAGCTTACACCAATAGATCTATTGCTCCTACAATCGACCATGAACTTTCTGAAGAAGGGTATAGATCACCACCTTGTTCGCAGACCTTATGTTAAATTTTAAAAGTCCTGAGGCAGAAAACTGTGACAAGATAATGTATCCCAACCTACACTTAGTTCGAAATAAAGAGAACTACGGATTCACCGTGATCAGGACGAGCCCGTTTTTTATATGTGTCCCAGAGGTAGACTTGTCAATTGGGTGAACTTTTTTTAAAGCGAAGCTCATAACTTGAAACTTCACATGAAAGGTAAAAAAAGCGACAAGATTCAAGTTCACAGGGCTTCCCTTGCATTTGCACACATAGCATGACTATCCCTAACCAAAGGACTGCAAACTGTTCCCCACTGCCACTATACCAATTGCTAGTCATTTTAATTCTTTGATGGTCCGCATCTAAATCTCTTCAAATGCAAAGTTCAAAGAGGCATTTGGTTTAGCGCCATAACAAAACTCCTACCCGTGTTCTTCTTATACCAGGCCGCCACTAATTTTACACATCGTAAAAATATATATCCAACATTAATGCCTTCCTAACGATCTATAAAACGGTCGTAAATTTAAGTGTTGAGCGCTTCTGCTCCTTGCTCCGAACTGGATGAAGATGAACTTCCCGACAAGTGCTCTCGATATAAAACACTCGTACACTGTGAGAAATTAATTGTTTAGTTTATAACCGTCAGAGTAATAAAAACCACAAAAGTGTTTTCTTGTTTTCGATACATCTTTTTTCGTATTCCCGCACACACACCAGTGCAAGAAAGAGCTAAATCGGATCCCTTTTCGTATGCACTCTGGCGTATAAACACAGTGGTAACGGCATATCGTCACACAGTTTGTTTACGCCCGCATCAAGTGTTTTAAAAGATATAAAAAGGATATAAAAACTTCAAGTGAACAGCGAGGGCTGGATTTATGCGTGCATGTTGGTGGAATTCGGTCAAAACAATCAAACAGGATATCGTTTGATGAGTCTGAAGCGGGCGGCATTTGAAAAAGGTCTTTCGGCTTTTATGTGCGCGCGTTGTTAGCTTGTTAGATGGCTGTAAAATGTTAAATTTTATTATGATGTAACATCATTATTTAGCCGTGTTATATGGGAGTTTAATTTGATATGAATTTTTGGCCATTAAGTAATTTACCTACTTGGGTTTTTATAGGATCGCAATGTCGCTGTTATTTTATGGGTATCTGAATGTTCTGTATAGGTAGCAAGGGATGTAATGAGAATGAGTTGATGTTGCATAACAAGAACGAGGAAGAGTGGCGGTTTGTTTTTTTTTTTAACAGAGAGAGATGTCTGTGGGGTGAAGAAAAGAGCTTCCAAGGTAAAACCGCCTGAAATCAAGAAGTCATCAGGAATAATATAGGTAAGGCCTCACTTGGCGGACTTAATTTTTCAAAACTTTTACACGTTGGCGTAAAGAACTTGCCCGTTAAAACAGACAACGAACTGAATTGAAAGGAGTTCGATAAAGGACTACCTATATGCCAATAGGATAACAGTTCGGCTGAGAATTTGTTCCTAAACAAAATTTGTCGATAATGCGCAGTGGCTTAGTGGTAGTGTGTTGGGCTACTAAGCGAGGGTTCACGGTACAAATCCCGAAAGAACCAAATAACATTTTAATGTTTTTATACCTCTTTTCAGATCTCCTGGGACGTGCTATTTCAAAATCTTCAACACCATCTTTGATTCTACGAGTACTATATAAGTTTTTTTTTATTAAACTCTATAGACTTTCATTTTGACTGGACATGTTTGTTTAACATTCCTGAGGGAAGGTTCTCTGTCGGGCGCTTTTCACGTATAGGTACTCATTCTTATTTCTTGCGAAAACATTTCCTCGTAAGGCAAGTTGTTTTGGTCAAAAAAAAAAATGCCACTGATGGTCTTTAGAACTTGATGCGATCGGAACGGAAAGGTTATGCCTGCGTTAACGCTAAATGTTCTCATAGATTTTATTTGTTTTTGTGGCATCTGGGAAATGAGCACTCGTATCTTGACTAAAGCAAGCCAGTGATCCAAGTACCAAGCCTAATATCGCAGCTTCCATGCGGGGTTTTTTGTAAGTTTTGCTTTCTCCAGAGGTGGTCTGGTTGCCATACTTTCGGCACCACCTTCCATTTCGATGCCTTCCTTCCAAGATAGAAAACCGCATATTTCAGTGTTATTAACATAGCTCAAAGATGTAAGAGCTTTCATTGCCTTTACAAATTTTCTTCCGGAACCACTATTCCTTATCAAAAGATATGCCTTCACATGCCGTGAAAAATCCCACCATACCTGCCTACGTCATCAGCTTAAGACCATCTTGTGGTTTGATGCAATCATTGGTTTGATCTATTGACTCATTAGCGTTCATTGCGTTCTCGTTTTTAACAGCTCATAGTAAACTTCTCAGCGTATTTATAGTGTTTCTCTATTTTTCGCGTTTAATATTATCACTTTTAAGTTTGAAGACTGATTCGCGATTTTTATCCGACAATTACCGTACATTTTGATTTTATTGACTGCCTAGGGACCGAGTAGGCGAAAGGGGCTTGCAGGTTGAGGCTGTATATAATCAACCCCAACTTATAAGCGCCATCTACCTCTTCGAGACTATGTCAGATTTAAAGACTTAAATCTATTACTTGATCAATTTGGGTATGCTGGCATATAAGACCACTGAATATGTAAATTTTTCGTCCTTCCAAAGCGTTAAAAATATTATAAGGAGTGTGACAATTGTAAACTCATACGTTGGGAGATTCTATCGGGTTCTTCTTATTCGTTGGCAATGAAAGACCACAAAATGCTGCGCGATTTCCGAAGCTTCTTCGAAATGTACACAGTTTGTGAAAGTTTCAAAGCTCGGTTACCTATAAATAGAAGTTTGTTTCGACTTGAGCTCGTTTTTATGAGACGATGTGTTCATCTTCCCTTTAACAAATTGTTCCATTATTTTTTCCAAGTTGCGATACTGCGATCACCTTTAAATTTTCTTCTTACTCGTCTAACCAACCATTTCTGACTCGCTCGCATCTAGAGTCCGAAATCTTGGAGACTATTTCTTTCACAATCTTGTCGAACTCGCCAATATATGTATCAATAGCTTCCAATGCTTTATTCTTAGCTTCTATTGGTTCAACGGCTAAGTTTTTAGGTCATTGATCCAGTGCGGTATCAAAGTGGACCTATTCTGGCCAAAGCGTGGCTGCACTTGGTGTGGCCTGCCACCCAACCTAACATAACCTTGAGTTCACATTTTTTTGGTGAGTAGCCACAAGAAACTCCTAATGTACTAAAGCAGTGGACTGCTTTTAACACTTGCACCAAAGGCTGCAACCGCTGTACCGCTTTTGCGGTACTTATCCATATTTTTACAGCACATCATATAAGTGTTGAACCGACATCTCCAGCAAGAAGCGGTGGCTGAGTTCATAAAAGTAAAAATGCGGCAGTATACTGCAATTTTTGCGTTCATTAATGTAAAAAACCTGCATTATCTTTGCATGACGGCAGTTTTATTTGCGTTCATAAAAGTAAAATGACAGTCAAACTGCGATCAACTCTGCATTGCATTTTATTTTGTTGCCGATTTGCAGGAAGATGGAAAGATATATCCAAAATAAATGAAGGTTTTTTTTTTATTAAAAAGTTAAAATATATTATTCGTGTTTTATAGGAATGAAAGTGAACAAAAAAAAATTGAGTTCGGATGCTGACACCAAACTGCTGATTTCGATCCGTTTAGGCAGGCCGACAAAAAAAATCTGTTCTTTGGGGAAAATATTTTACGGAAATGATTTCCTAAAACATCATCTGTAAATTGTCCTATGGTTTTAAGAAAACTCTTAGTTTTTGGAATGTTTCTTGAAATCCTGTTCATTTTTATAAAAAGAATCTCACTTTTTCTTAGAATTTTGCTTCTATATCTTTCAGAAATTTTTGCCTGAACACTTTTAAAATAAGATCCATTTAAGTGATTAAGAATCAGTCACAAAATGATTCTTCTGATTGACATTATTAAAGTTTTTATAAATAACACTGTCACTGTCACTGAAAGAAGAAAGATAAATTAAAAATTCCTGTAGTTTTTCTTACTGCCTACTGCTTATATGAACTCTTTTTTGGAAACGCAAAACTACTGCAAACTTGCAGCAGTGTTTCTGTTCATAATTGCATTGAATCAATATTTTTTGCATGGCATGTTGCAATGCGACTTCGCCCTTCATGCTCTCCGAATCACGTTTCCCGAATTTTCCTTCGTTTTATGAACTGGAAGTTAACCCGCCGCCATAGTCAGCACATGATAGCTCGACGTAAATCAGGCAGATGGAAACACAGTTTTTTTTTAATAACACTCAGGAAGACTACGAGTAGGCAAGCTACCCGGGGCCAAACAGGAGCATTCTTTTGGAAACTAAAATTATTATTCTACCTATGAAATTGAAATGCTAGTTGGGTGATCCTACTTAAACCCATTTCAATCTGAAATTACTTCTCATTGTATTCATCAATGGATCCACAGACTCATTCCAACAAAATCGTTCAACTTTTCTCCTTTATTTAGGCCTCACCTCTAAATTGAATTGAAGCCAAATACCATGTATACCAGGAACTTTATTAAGCTCATTTGTTTAATTAATTATGTTAATGAATTTCGAACAAAGTCAAAAAACCAACATGGTCACAAGCAAACCAACACCATCTGCATCTCCCCATCTATACATCTTTATTAATGAGGTCCATTGTTGCCGCTGTGCTCTACACTCTACCTTCTACCCCCGGATTGTTTATATCAGTCGCCAGTCGGCGATGGGAATAAAAATCCTCGACATTTTAATGACAACGGAAACAAAACAAAAACAAACCCTAACAAGACCGACTAAACAAAATGTATAACTTAATAAAATTAAATCCGTATGCTGTTGTTGTTTGTGCGCGGGTAGGTATCCCATCCATTCTCGCGGCGGCGCGCGTAAATCCCGTTGGTCATTCATTAAATCCAGCGCACGAAACTACAACAAAAAAAACAACACTTATCTACGAATGCAATCAAGATAATCTACGACTCTTGTTAATCCAACTCACCGTAGATACATGTACCTATATATCCATCCACATGAAATGCAGATATTTAGATACTCTTCACGTGCATTTCAGTATTATTCTTGAGTAGGTAGGTATATCGCTTCGGCAGCGCGATGAACTACCCCGCCCCTCGCCATGCCATACGAGTACCAGCCCAAACACGAATAGGACGCGACGCTCGGTGGACAAAAATATAATAATAATGTCGGATTTTTGCCGCATGTCGGCCATTAATACTTTAACCTCTTGTACCGTATAGCATACGGTGCTGCGACTGCGACACAAACGAAGTAAGCAATAAAAACATGGTTGACAATCTTAAATCTTATAAGATAGGTGACCATCGCTGCGGCCTGTGGCGGATATGTGTGTATGGTTACCGTGTTTCTGGATTCCATTTTGCAGTCCCAGTTTTGATTTCGTTCCCCTTTGTGTATCGCGTACCTATTCCGTTTGGGGACTTTCTACCTGGGTTTAGAGAGAACTGCAATCCAATTCAGGTGAGGTTTTATTTTACACTCATTGCAGTTGGGAAATTCTCCTTTTCCTGGTTGCCTACTACCTATGAAATGCAAAAGACGAGTTAAACTTTTAATTGAGGAAAGTTTTCGTCGTTTTTATTATTTAGTTTAACCCGCAAAGTTTGAATTCGTCCCCTTTGTTTGGATGTGATTCGGGGAATCTGTGGTGTTTCTTATTAAAACGCCAATCACACACACAGCTCTCTGATTTACCTGGAAAGATATGAGACTCTGATTAAAAACAAAAAAAAAAACGGGAGAGAGAAAAACTTCAAAAATAAGAAATAAATTAAAACACGGACGATGGTAACGAACATGCCATCATAATTGGATATGGGTATGGTTAGTGAGGAGAAAAAGGTTTAGGGAATAATTTAAGGCGAGTGTACCTATACTACCTTCAGCCATCGGCTTCTTCATAAATCGATCTCAAGTTGCAGAACGAGTTTCGGACGCGGTAATGCGTCACTATACAATTTAAGATCGATTTTAAATTCGTGATACTGCGCCAGTAATCGATTATTATCTGTTATTTGATGTGCAGGTTGAGGCTTTTAATTTTGGCCTTTTTTTGGAGGTAGGTATAGAAGAGGAACCGTGCATGCTATGGCGGGGTGCCTTGTGTGTTGGTAATTTTAGATCTTTTGTGCTTTCAATTCGAAGCGTGTTTAGCATAATGGTTATCGTTTGGGACGAAAGTGTCGGCTGTCGCCAGGCATCCAGGTGGTAAATAAATAGAGGTTTCTGTTCGATAAATAGTCGCACTTTTTTGACAGAGATTGGAGTGTGTTGGGGTGTGGGGTAGCTAGGTACCTTGAATTTTGTCAGCTTTCCGAATCGAGTTGCTGTTTTGAACAGGTGTTTATATGGAAAGAGCTAAGAAATAGGTACCTTTAAATACTATTTACAAGGCGATTGCGATTGTGAGAGGTATAAAGGCAGTAAATTCGATTTTTTTCCGAGGGTAGGTGAAAACCTTCCAAATCTTCTATATATATAAAAAAAAGTTGAATTGTGTTTGTCGCCAATGTTCTCTTGAATGCGCGAACCGATTTTGATTCTGAAAACTTCCCATGAAAGGAAACGTTAATACCATGGTTTGTAGGCATATACTGTATTGTACTGTACTGTATATATTGTAGGTGTATTGGTTCATGAGTTATAGGGGCGTGGCACCTCCCATACAAAAAATTCATTCAAAACATTATATTTGGAAAACCACACAATCGATTGCTGATTCGAGTGCGTCAAGTTAATTGTAATCGTATTATGCAAGCTGTCAATAGCGATACCGGGGATTTTATTTTCTAGATGCGCCTGGAGGCACCGGAAAAACGTTTTTAATGCTGTTTGCAACGATACGTTTCCAGTATAAAAAATCATTGGCGTTGGCGTCTTCTGGCATTGCATTTTGTTATATGGTGGTCGGACAGCCCATTCTGCTTTGAAATTGCCTATGAATTACCAAGTTATTGAAACTCCAACATGTAACATTTCAAGAACATCTGGAACGGCGAAAACGCTGCGGTATCATTATTTGCGATGAATGCACTATGGCAAATAAGAAATCTGTTGAAGCTTTGGAAAGAACAATGAAAGATGTTCGAGATACCTAATTCAGTGTTATTTGCTGGTGCATTGATTTTATTGTCAGGCGATTTCAGACAAACACTTTGATGATACTTTGATGCTTATAAATAAGGGATTAATGGTTAAGGGACGAGTATAATCTGATTCCACCAACGTGCGTCAGTCCGTTAGTATTGACCCGAGTGTAGAACATAGTAGGCAATTTTCTAAGCCAGCGCAATTTATTTACCTTTATTCCTAAAAAATAACACGACAGACAGAAGTACCGCACTGTAAAATGACGAATCGAATTAATTAAAAAATTAAAGTAGAGTTCGCACCGAAAGCTCTTGGGAAAAAAATTAGTGTTCAAAGAAATTGAGTTAAAAAAGTCAATCATTAAGATTGTAGATTAACTTGAGAGACACCATATATCAATCGTACCCATCTCACTCTCTATACAAACCTAGAGATATTTACAGATTGTATATACGGGACATTCACCAACTCAGCGTGCAAATCTGTAAGAATGGCAACTTCAGACCTTTTGATATCAGATTGACCCTCTCATCAAATTCAGCTGTTTGAAAAACACCGAAGACTTCTTTCAAAGAATCTCCGTAGACACAAGCTTCTCTGCTGGAGAGGTTTGTTGATGGGGGCCCAGGTATACCCCGGACAGTTGCGCCACCTTAAGTAACTTAGACCATTATGAAGCTCGTGTGACATTGACATTAGTGGTTATTTTTAAAGAGGGTTGACTAGCACCAGAAAGTAATTGTTCATCTTTCGCCCCTGAAAGCAAAATTGTCTCTTTGGTCTGTTCAATTTGGTTGTTACGCGAACTTCTATCAAACCCAATCTTTGGTGTTGATTTGAGCGTTTAATTTCTGTTCCATATGGCTTGCTTGACATTCAACTACCATAAATGCTTTCCATCTTACCCCAAGTGTACCTATTACCGATTCCCCTCCCATTTCATAGCAACAACCAAAAAGAACAAGTGAGATATGCCTCAATAAACATCAGCATGCCACCGCCAAAAACATCGCATAGGTTCCCTCATTATTCCTCGTGTGGCCAACATCTATATTCGAAAATGCAAAGCAGATCCGCTTATGGTCGTTTAATTCAATATCACTTCTTCGTGTCGGTCAAACTCGGTCAGTCGATTCCATTTCGTAATTCGATTCCCATACACACACACACGCTCTGTTTACCTGGGAGGTAGGCAAATATGAAGCCGTAAATTACAACTGGTTGCGTGCATTGAAAAGGAATCGCCATTCGCCATCGCCAACTATACTAAAAACGAAATCGAAACCGAAATCCAAGAGACAAAAATAAAAGAACGAACAACTCCCCCAAAGGAAACGAACAACAAAAAAAAACGGACAAAAAAAATACATCCAAATCACACACGAAATGGAAATGCAAAATTTATTTACTTAAAGTGTTGTTAAATTACGCTGAATTGCTTAATTTCAATAAGAAGAAGCGAAATGCAAAGTGCCCCGCAGCCTTAATGGCATCATTCAATTGGCAATTTCAGATATTTTTATGGATACTTTATTTGATGTTACGAGACAGCGGTGTAGCGTTGTAGCGTTGTATTTCGTATATACCTAGTCTAGAGGTAGTCAGATATATCTTCGAGACCACAGACGAAATCGCTTCATCTCTGATGGGGTATTGTGTGCTGGAGTGGGGGTATAAGACACCACATTTCACTTGAGGAGTCATCACAAACCTTGGTCGACTTTGACTGTTTTGTGAGGACAGTCGCCAGGCATTTGAACTTTTGCTTTAATCAGCAATTTGGCTAATTGTTAACGGTTTGTTGTTATGACACCGTGTATAGTTTGTTTGCTGTGCCTGTGCCGCATCATGCATATATTTAAAGAAAAATCAGAATTGCCATCAAGGCGGCGCGGCGGCTCACAGATGAATTAATTAAAAAGGCTTGATCATAAGTTTGTGATTTTATTGGGTTTTTACGGAGTACAGTGAATATTTTAAAGAAACTAGAAATGCTGAAACCTGTTGTCACATGTCACATGTTTTGTAAAAGTCTATAAATGCTAGTTAGTTTCTTGCATAATTTTGTCGGGTCACTCTTTTTACTAGGTTTATGTAGGTGACGTTACGTGAATTAAGTTAAAGTCCGTTTTGGAACGAGGATCATTTTGAAGGCCGGCATTACAAACCCTGCTGATGTGATATGGTGTAAGAAATAGTTTAAGATGTTCAAGGTTGGTCAGTAGTTCCATTTTCGGACTCATCATAACATTGTGAACGTGCGTGAAACCTAAAAGATCTACTTTTCTATGACGTTTTCAGCGGAGGATCTTCTCAATTCTTCTGGACGTGGGACTGGATCTAAAAATTTCGGATGGGGAAATATTTGCCGCCCTTGCGCATGGAAGACATGTTTGCTTACTTCCATTTCCAGGGGGAACTCTCGAATCTAGGCATCTGTATGGCACTGGTTATACGATATCCGAATCGGAAGCCTTTGTAGTTCGGTTGGAATTATGAAGTCTTTTGTTAAGATTTGTAGTTTGCCTCTACTAATCAGACCTTGGATGATTTTTAGCACATTTGAACTGTTTATGTACTGGGGGCTACCAGGAAAGCTTATGTCTATATACGAAGAATCTTTGCAAGAAGTCTTTCGTGTATTTCAAACAGCTAAATTTGATAAGAGGTTCTGATTTCAATAGGTCTGAACTTTAAGCTAAAACGAAGTTTCCATTCTTGCAGTGTTTGCTTCAACTTATTTCTGCTGTCATAAGATTTGGGTAGTGGAATCTATGCCATCTGCAACGGGCGATCTATGAATGCCTAAGCACGACCCTTGTATAATAAATATATAGGCGAACAATTTAAATTGACTTAAATTAAATTAGACGAAATAAATAAAATAGCCTTGGAGGCCTATTTGGCCACAAAAAAATCTCAGAGGATTGATTAAAAGTGTGTCTGCAGCTATTTTTTTGAGCTGCCCGAACTTTGAAGTTCATAGTGCTACTTTTGGCAGGGAACAGACAGCTTTTTGTTGATTGAGGACAGATCATTGACTGTAGCGGATGTATGGTCAAGCTTATTGGTGTTACAGTTTAGAACTAACTTAATAATTTGGTGGTTTCTCTCTTTTTAAACCCATCCGACAATAACGAAAGGCATCCGTGCAAAGAAATGTTTCACCCATTGTAAAGATTGCTTAGTCTGATAACTTTATATATTTTTATCGGCAATACATAAGTAATCCGCTGAGATAACGTTGTGCGACCGTGGTCTGGGATAACCAGTATCTAAGTCTTTCAATAGCCACGGTCCTCATGCTTTGCGTTTTTGTGTTTGAGCAGTCCAACGGCGACAAAATCAGACAGTCTTATAGTAGTTATACGTTAATTTAGCTGATAACTTTTGTCAGACAACTGACTCTAGTTTTGTTTGCGGTTAAAAAAGGAACCGACGTGCTGGAAAAACTAACAATGTAACTCTTAGCCACCGCTTTGCAACCTTACAGAGCGGGTGGAAAACAAAATTCGTATGAAAACCAACAACAGGTGGAAAGAACTTAATACCTGTAAAAGCTTTGGCCAGAATATAACAGTGGCCGGAGCAATAAACTTTTGCAGTTTAACAGGTCTTCACTATCTGGGCTAGTAGGGGCTCTAACTGGTCATAACGAAACTTAATCTCAAAGATGACGACATATGTAGAGGCTGCGGAGACGAAGAAGTCCACGAGGACACACTTCACTTCCTTTGTCACTGTCCGAGTCTCAGTCACTTATGAAGAACAGAACACTTGGGAGATACTACCTCCAAGACATAGAAGAACTTTCTGATGTCTCACTGTCTGATCTTTACAGGACATCGGGTTGGCTGGACAGCATCTGCTAACCTCAATGAGGAAAGTTAAGAGGACAACCAAAACAATACCAGCGGTTAACTCCCAAAAACGGGCATTACAATGGGTGCACGAAGACCTAAGTGTGGTATTGCAGGTTACGCCCTGCTTAAATGAATTTTATAATAAGCTGGTTGCCCAGTTAGACCTTTGAGAACATAACTTAATAACTGAATTGTTGAATGCTAAGTAGGTTGGTGGTAAGGGTCTCAGTTTCAACACAATCTATACGCTTAGCCTTTTACCACTGCACCACTTTTCGCTAAGGGCTGATTAATTACAGTAGAAGTCGCTTATAACGACGATGAAGGGACCGATGAAATGAAGTCGTTATAACCGGCGGTCGGTATATCCGCCTGGCTTCAACAAATATTCAGAAAAAAATTAAACAAATCACATAAAATGCTAACTTTTTGATGTGAACCAACTTATGGCGCGACTTGGGAATAAAATCGATTCTTTAAAGCGGAAATGACCAAGCGGAAGTGCGTGACGGAAATTGGCCTGTCGCCATCACTATGCCGCCGCCTAAAACTCCTTAACCACTCAACCGATTTCAATGAAATTTTGTGAGTGGGTATGGTAGGTTGTAACTTAATGGATAGGATAATTTTGGACCCGATAGGTGGCGCTGTTGTCGATCTTCTTCTGGTCACAAGCACGCTCTCTGTTTTTTTTTTGTTAAAGACGCGTAAACCACAACTGATTTAAAAGCAGCTTTCACTGCCATAATATTAAACAGACAATTTTTTTTTATTTTCTCTCATTCCGTTGTTATAACCGAAAAATTGGTCGTTATATCCAACATTTCGTTATATACGACAAGTCGCCGACGTTATATTCGACGGTGAAATAGCTTAAAATATAATGAACCAACCAAATGAATTGAAAGTGGACGTTATAAGCAACTGGTCGTTATAAGTGACTTCCACTGTACCTCAAGTGTGACTGTCCTCAGTTGTAGATCTCTTCCAATAGTGCTACAAAGCAAACTCTTTGTGCGTTAATTTCTTTAACAAATATTAAAAATATGACAAAGCACCCGGGGCATCAACCCTTACCTCACCCACCTACACCCACCCACCTCACCCATGACAAAGTGTTTCAACACGAACCATAAAACAAGCATTTAATTGCGAAAATCCCAGCAACACGCTATAAATAGGTAACTAAAACGTACACCGTTATCTATTTACCACGCACGCACTGTTGCCATTAAATTGTTGCACCGCCACACCACAGCCGTTGCATGCAACCTGAAAAACTAAGCTTATTTGAATAAAAGCAGAAAGTCCTCCCCAACCACAGATGTGACCCCCCACAGCGGGAGTGCCGCAAAGTTTATTAAAACTTGCAGCAAATCCCATTCGATACTTATGCAACACCCTGTTTATTTGCGGTAATTTCACTTTGCTACTATTTTATAGTTAATCGTCGCATAAAAACGCATGTCATCTGTAATCGCGTGGTCAGGCTGCCGACTCGACTCCCCGGACAGGGCTTACACTACTCCAGCTGCAACTGTGCCTGGTATAGTCCAATTAAACTTTGCAATGCAGGAGGACTTTTCATCACCATTGTGTAAATAACTGCATAACGACAGCGGAAGGAACTATTACACACAGTTTGCCACCGCACTCTCGTTATCCTGGCACTTGCCGCATGTGCATCCATAATCAATTAGACGCTCACTGCCGGTATAGTAATTAATCTCCATTAAAGAGGTTTCCACTTACAAAAACGCGCAACACACCACCATAGTCTAAAATACCACCGTTTAACCCTTTAATCTTGGCACTCGGTGTGTGTGCGCGCCCGCCGCGCCGTGTTCGATCGAATCTTCATTTTGTTAAAAAACAAATTACAGGGTAAATAAATCAATGGCCGGCCACTTAAGTGTCCAGCGCAATTGAGAAGCGCACAAAAAGATACTGATGCTGTACACGCATCGGACGCAGCAACTTATATTTAAGAATATTTTCCTTAGATGCATCACTGAAATTATAGGTTGATAAACTGCCAGGCGTACTTTACTATACAGCCAGCAAAGAGATATGCACCCTACACACTTTTTGCGCATATCTTTTCACAAAGTTTATACTATAAATTATATGGCAACATCCGAGTTTAGCGCACAAGCATGCAAAGTCACAAGTGAGCATCGTTTAAGGTAATATATATAATATTTGGCCGAACAAAAGGTCTCAGATACACTCGACTCCATGTGCAGTTCACTCACCCCCGGTAATTGCAGGCCGCTGCGACGCGCCCCAAAATAAAATAAGAAGAGGATTATGCCATGCGCGCATTATATACTATAATTACGCATTTAGCAAGTGTGTGCAACTGAATTCTAAAAATATATGCGTTCGCCCTGTGTACGGTAATGGCGTTTCAATTGCCGCCGCCTAGTTAAGATGGCCTGCATGTAAGTGATTCCAATTGAGGCAAAAATTCTTCTTCGGCATTCGGTTTATGGGCGGATTTATGGTGTACGTCATGTTTTATGATGGGTTTGAAGAGCACATCAGCCGGGGCTAGCATCCGGATGCAGTTGTATTATAATAATGAAGCGATTGTTCGATTTGAATGAAAGTGCAAGCGCAATGTGGTCAACTTTGGTTTTGTTGTCAAATTGAAAAATGGGCAAAACTTATAGAGAAGTGTGCGTTAGCCTTTTTTAAATTTTATTATACCTGCGTCTATAGGGGTAGAACACTGTACAGGGTTGGCCAAATACAAGTTTCCTATTAAAAATTCAATAAAATGAACAAAATAATTTTTTTTCCATGTATTATGTTTGTAAAAGCAAACATTCCCATTTATAATGGAACACAACGTCGCCACAGGGCAGAACGCCCTAAAATGTGGTATCAAATCAGCCGTTACAGCCAAGAACCTGAAATTTTTCAGGATAGCTTCTGAGACCAGGCCCAAAATAATTTTAAGCCCGCCCAACCGACACACCCACTAAAACACAAACTCATCTGAAATGTGTCTATTTTTCAATATTAAAAACTTAAAGAAGACTTACCTATTTGAAGATTCAATTTTAATCAACTACACTTACCTTCCCCACCCACTTACACGCCCCCTTTATCGTAAAGAAATACAAATTAGTAAAACCATTTTTTAAGTTGTTCATAGGAATTTATTGAGGCTTATAAACTAAAAAAAAATTAATTTAATTTGTCCTTTAAACAAAACTAAACATAATAAAATTACGTACTTAAATATCAGCACTATCACCACTGTCGTCATTGTTATCATCAGACTCTGGAAGAGCGTTTGATTCCTGGATATTTGGGGGTTTTAGCATGTTGAGTGCTTCTTTGGAAAAAGACTGGCATTTCTTATTCAATTTTTGCTTGGATGTTATAATGGCATCCGACCCCAGTACGATGTAAATATTTCAGGAGCACAAGCACTAATTCTTATCACATTATATTGGTGTCGTAATACTTTCGCTGCAACTAATAGGTACTGCCAAAGCGTCTTCTCTAGTCATTTCTCTATAGTCATACAACTTTTCTCCTGCGAATTTTTGAATTCTTTTCTG
Organism: Cheilosia pagana; assembly: GCA_936431705.1. Lineage (NCBI taxonomy): Eukaryota > Metazoa > Arthropoda > Insecta > Diptera > Syrphidae > Cheilosia > Cheilosia pagana. The sequence continues at coordinate 82,412,850 of OW386166.1, read as the reverse complement.
TATTTTTCAGTTCTATTGGGGCTTGGAGTTGCTTCTTTTAGGAGTTTGGAGGCTTAAATCTGTCCGAAAGCTCTTAAGCTCATTTGGGTAGCATAATTGAGGACATGAAGAGGTACAGAATCTCTCAAGTCTTGCGTTTTGACGCTTTTTGTTCATTCGGAAGAAGTCTCAACACTCACTTCCGGACGACCACGTCTCTTTCCTGAATCTGGTGCTCTAACAGAATGCAATAGAACTGTTTAGCCATTTTGCATTATCTTTAAAAAATGTTTCCTCGATTGTGCAATCATTGAGCCACATTGTCTTAAAATCAGTTTTGAAATGCGAGAGTGTTTTCCTTACAACTTCTATTTGGATATTTTCAGTGCTCTTCGTAATTTAAAAAAGTTCTTCTTTACGAAATTGAACTGTTCTTCAACAACTACACTCCCAGAGCTTCTCATTATAACAACTAGTTCACTTCTTGCCCAAAAAAATGAAATTAAAAGAAAGAATTAAAACATAAACCTGAGCGACTATACAAAAATCCAAGTATGACGAAAAGTGCAGAAGAGAAGCAGGATTTTCTGGCGGAAATAACAATACTCAAAACTTTAACGAACCCGGAACCCAACTAAAAGTCTACGGGATTAAGGAAATCCTTACAAATCTTTGGGTCAAATCGCAGCTCCGTGGCCAATATTGAAAACCCACACGAAACGAATGGTTGTGAGAAGCTAGGCCTTGGGTCCCACAGACATGTCGCGCCAAAATATTTATTATTTATTTATTTATTTAACCTTCATATCTTATTAATTGATCAGCTGTTGCTTAAATGTTGTACTTAAATAAATAAATAAATAAATAAAAGACGACCACAAATCAGCTGTCGGATGTAAAATTAATTGCCACTGGAAAAATCTATGCCAATTTGAGCAACCTCAAGAAAAAAAACATCCAACCTCCCCATAAGTAAACCATTATTATCCATTGCATATATCCCATGCAAAAGATATACCACCGTTTATCTCCAACAAATTGACCCTACTTAGCCCACCGAAAAGTCAGCCGCCATATTCAGATAATCAGTCTGCAGTTCATTCGCCCCGCATGAAAGCAGAAAATAATTCAAAACTGATATAAAAAGAAAACACAAAAAAACGAATTCCCGAAGAGATGTTTTAGAAAAAAAATTATTAACTTCGACAGGGACGCGCAGTTGGTTCTATCTTTTGTATTTCATACGAGCTGACTCAACACAATTTCTAAAATGATTTCTGTTTTTATTTTTTTTTATTTTTGGAATAACTTATATTTAGACGACCGTCGATGGAGACGCAGCAGAAACGATGTACCCCAACCCCAACTCAATCTGTTTCAATATCATCACTGAAATATAGAAGCGCTGTGTAGAGTACTACCAACTCGTTATAGAGATACAAGAGTTCGACTCTATAGACCCAGACACCGAGTTTCTGTTATTAGTTTTTGTTTATATAAATGGCGTGCGTAGCTCATATACTTACACAACGAGGTATACATATGGAAAAGACTGATAAAAGTTGTGCCTCTATATGAACTCGCCTGCGCTCACGACGAAAGTCTAGCACCGAAATTTATCTTTCACGTAGATGAAGTGCAGAGAGTCTCAGATAGGGAGGTATAAGGGGGGCGTAGGCGTAGGTTTTCGAAACGGAACGTTGAAACGACGATAAGGTTCGTAAGTGAGGCAGCAACAGGGTGGTACAAGTGCTCTTTGCAATTTTATCAAAATGTGAGTTCATGCGTTCATTTTCCTACAGTAAGTCTTCGAAAAATTTTACAGTATCGGCAGTTGAATAAATATCCAAAACTCTTGAAAATACCTTGATCCAAGTGCCATTGGCTTTCCTTAAGTCGTTAAAATCAAGATCAGCTTCTGATTTCTGAAGGCGCTAATCGATCATTGTTAAAATAGAAAATTACTCAGTTAGCACGCTACAATACATCACGTGAATCTCAGTTAGCAACCTACATCTCGACTATAGCGGTCGAAATGGAAGAGTATTGCATTGAATCGAGGGGAGAACATAAAAGCGGGCAGTTTCACTTAGGAAAATTACAATTTGCATTAGAAGCCAACGAGGACTATTTTTTGTAGTGGTTTTTCTTAGACCACGGGGATTTGTAAAATTTAACAAAATGTAGCAGTGAAATGTGGATTATTAATAGCAATTGACCTGAGGCCAAGAAATATTTGAGATATTGCAATGCAACCGACAAATTATCGACCAGATCCTGTTTGAATGTAGCCTGTCAACCTAGTGTGGGATATTGTTTAAGATCAACTTGGCCTTTGTCCAATTTTAGAAATGATGCGGACTCGATATCACATCATTGTAAAGACATTCTTGACTTAGGCCGGTAGGTTACGTACCCAAGTGCTGAAAATATTGAGACTATATTAAGCGATGCTATAGACAAATTAATTGGAGCCGCTGTGCAGCTTTACATATAAAACTTGTTAAGAAAATTAAAGAATTGGCAGACCTCGTTTGCGATATGATGGGCGTTCCAGTAGGTACACACTGTAAAACCGATACCGGTACTGATACAGTCAACAAGTCTCATTCTTTAGTAGATAGGTAAATGTTCATTAATCTTTTTTTAGTTCCAATGTGGAGAAAGAGTAAATTAGTACTGAAAGCGCCCGAAAACTCTGTCCTCGGAACCCATTTCCTTAGAAATTTACTCGAATACCCAAACTACAAAAACTTAGAGCTAGTATGCTATTTTTACCCATTTCCGCTTCGGTCGCGGAGTACCGACTCCAGTCAAACGGTCAAATGAATATTTTATTTAAAACGCTTTTTCTTTTATACCAATGGCAACAGTAACATTATTCATGTCGGCAGCAATTTTTTTTCTTAAGAAAGGACATCTCATTCGTCATCCACGTACAGCCACGCTCTTGCAAAACACATACAACCGAGAGCTTCTTTGAAACCCTCCTTTAGATGAAAGCCTAGTCCGTATTATGTTGTGATCGCAGTGGCCCACATGTTTCTTGAGAAAGCCGGTCGGCATACAATTGTAGGTCCCATCCACATTCGTCCCAAGTCAAAAGAATGAATTGTTTGGAATGGTTACCATTAGAAGGACCTGTTGGACAATATTTTATTTGTTTAAAAAAATATTTGTATTTTTCTGTTACTGCGAAATGCAAAGTTTGTATTAAATTATTTGTAGGATTGTAAAGGATTTTTAAGAACTTACCTACAACTCCAAGCAGGAAAATGAATCCCAATTCCACGTGTCTACTGGAATTATTTTGGCCGCTTCCAAGGCTGCGACCTTTTTCCAAACCGGTATAATTTTGTGCAAGTCTGGCCACCTAAAGCGCATTATTTTAAGGTGGTTAGTTTTAGCTATTTCACATTTTAGTACTTACGATTTCAGAGCTCGCTGCGGTTGTCAGGTTGTGGTTTGTTTGATTTGCCTGCAGGTTTCAGATGTAGCACATCTTTGCTGGGTTGGCTTGCGGCTGCGGATCGTTTGCCAAGTTTCTTTCCTTGGCTTCCATCATTTCGCACCACTCGTATGTGATAAAGTACCTCCTGATCATTATTGGTACCGGGATGTTTTCCAGGTTTATTGTTGGCTTTGTTGCAGTTCTTCTTTTCCATTTTCTTTTCTTTTCTTGATATTTTATTCGTTTGTTATGTAGCTTTATTTTTTGCTGACTTTTCGCTTTCGTAGTTTTTTTTTATTAATTTTTATTTGACAAGAAAAGTCAAAGCCTGTTCGATTTATAAATCGAGAGGTGTTTGATTTTATTTGTTGGCAAGTACATTCGAGTAGATATGAGCTACATACCTACTCGCCATGACTCAAATTTTTAAATTTTGGTGAATGAAATTTTGGAAAGGAGACCTCCAATTACAGCTGGATTATAGCCTCCTGAACATCGCGTCCTGAAACCCTTCATCAAGATCTTAAAGGTCCTTATTAGTGCGGTTTTAGGGCAGGAAAGTCCAATAATGACAAATCCTGCCAAAATGAGTCTAACGATTAATGAGAAAACAAATTGCAAGGACACACACTATCACCAAATTGGATAAAACGTCACAATTGACACCAATCACTTTGATCACATCGGCTCCGCCATTAACTGTCATAAATGATGCCACAGTGGAAAGTGCTTTGACGGGCTTTGGAGGAGGAATTTTAGCAGCGAGCTCTACGAGCTGTACAGTTGCGACATTTAGAAGGATTATTCTCTTGTAGGGGATAGTAGGTACCTATACCCTTCCTTTACCAATCGTATTCCATTTCTTTAAAGCAATCTTAATTCCTTTCAACTGAAGATACATATATCCAGCAGCAAATCATTTTTTTATTGCAAGATCACCGCTGTATGTCAATAGGCCACGTCGCTTCGGAAGAATTAATCAGCCTCACCGTTTGTGGCTGTATTTAACTCATGCTTATGAATTCGATGACGAAGATTTTGCATGAATCAGCAACTTTTTTCAAGTGACTCAGCGGATCTCTCCCTGGTACCCACATCTTCGCATTTGGTGACATTCTCCAAAGCAACCTAGCACTTGACCGCACTGCCAAGCCATTCGATAAGTCAAACCTACTATTGTACAAACGACATATGGATGAATATCTGCGCCTTGTGGTGTTTCCCCGCGCCCACTCATATCCACATTTATTTTAACACATTCCATCTATCATCTATGCTACACCCTATGAATTTCTATACCAAGTCCAGGACAACTACATACCGACCCCATCAGCCGAACCCATCTTACACACGCAGACCACGCACAATTCGCAAGGCGACGTTATAATTCACCTGGGCAACGAAGTAAAAAAAGAAAAATCCTGATTAACCACCATTTTGAGAATTTATATCTGCGCCGCCTGCAGTGTACCAACAGATTTACGACTTGTCGCCTCATGCAAAACAAGGAAAATAACCGCACACAACACGAGACGCGCGCGATTTTAATATCCTTTTGCACCGTGAAAACAAAAAGAGCCAGGCGACCCAACGTTTTGCAGTGTCCCCCCACAAGGTGGGCGTAAGTTATCGCCAGTAGGCGCATATGTTATATCGAATGTCTTACTTAAATGTGTCGCGTCCGTTGGTGCGGCTCTATATCAACTGACCACTGAGATGCTGTGAAGGATTTTTCGCCCAGATTAACAAAGACGTTTTACTTATTTTTAAACAACGAATCCACAATTTACTTGTCGCTGCCGATAAATTATCGCAAGCAGAGACTGTCGCGTCGCGTCGATTGCATGGCACTCAGTTCCACATGTGCGCCCATTAATATCGTCGACCGTCTGAATTGCATTCGCAAATGAAAGATATCCTGAGAGACTACTTTGTATCGCCTGCCAGAGTGAATAAAAATATTTTTTTTTATTTTGGTAAAGTGTACGCTGTTGGTTTACACAGATACGTTTGGTTGGGTGGCATTTCGTAACGAGCATCTTTGTTGATAGACGCAGCACAAAAGGCAAGCAGCTGCGCTTTTGTATCCGTGCACATGGCAGTGGCCTCGATGAGAGGATGCAAATGGGAAACTATTCGTTTCTGGGCAGCACCTTGACAATTAGATGAAGCTCAGCGGGACAGTCACTGAGTGACGACGGGAATATTTCCAGCGACCATCTGTATCTAGGGACATTTATCGCTGCTGTATCAAAGTATTCGACGGTCGCAAGGAATTTTCTGCAAATAAATGCTCGAGGAGATAATAAATTCGCCCGAAGGTATTTTAATTAATTTTAAAATAAACAAAGCTGGCATACGAATTTATTCGCGCTTATTCGCGTGATTAAAATGCTTTACTGCTTCGGGTGGGTGGCCATTGTTATTTAAATTATAGACGAGTGGGAATGCGAGTTGACCCGGAAGGGAAATGTCCTCTCATCCAATAAAAATGGGGACATTTTTAACAACTCAGGTGATGATTCAATTTGAGCTCCAGAAACTGGAAAATTGAGTTTTTCGGTAGGGGGCGAACTGGGTTCTGGTTTATTGTAAGCTCAGTAAGAGGCACTTATCGGACTACTACTGATCAAACAGCATAGGACCATAGGTAAGGTGGGCAGAGCTGGGCTGCCACATTTGAACATGAGATTTATTTTCTCTATTCTTTAATCTCACGCTCTTTGGGAAGTGGTAGATTTTGTGGTGGACCTGGATCAGAAACATTGGCTTTTGAAAAATTTGTTTGCGCATAATTTTCACCGATTTAATAGCTCTGGGGAAATGTATTTTTTTCCAATCGGAAAAGTCGTTCACCCACAATCGCCTTTTGAGTGTTTTTTTCAACTACCAGTTCGCAGTAAAACTCGTTTGTTTTTGAAGGAAACGACAAAAAATGACGGAAAAAATAATAAAATATTAACCCGATCGAATTTTACTACCCCGAATATCTCAAAAGAATATTTGAAAACTATTATCACATTTAATCAAACATTTTGTCGCTATTCTTTAAACGGTCCATAAAAGGTAATCTAGAACTACCAAAAACAATTTTAAAGAGTGAATTCTACTAAGCAACGTAGATCAGGAGAAGTGTCAATTCTTTAGATATCAAATCAAAAAAATGAAATTATTTCTCGATTTTCATAACCACGAGATAAAGCTAAAATTGTTTGCCCGGGAAATGTGTTATACCTTTGCCTTCTTCTATGATTTCACTGTGTCACTGATGAGCATAACAGTGCCTAGTAATACACTCAAGTTACACACCAAACGGGCAATTGGACTCAGATGGAGTAGCATAAGTTATAACCGGTGCAAGTGGGACGAATTCTCACTAGGAAATCCCCTCAAAAAAAGAAGAAGGCTTCGGCAAACACTATAAGAGAAGAAGAAGGAAAGTCCTCATCTTTAACTATATTAAAGCCATAATATGGTCCTCATACTAAGAATTGATGCCTAGACAAGTGGTAAAGAAGAGGATCGCATGCTACTAATTACCGGCCATGGATGCTATCCTGTACAAGGATAGCCCTGATTGCCTGGATGTTGACGAAACTACGGATCAAGTACCTAATTGTCCACTATAGGCTGGTTTGGACAGTGATGGACAAATTCAAAAAATCATCTCAGTCATTTGTAATTTAGGATAATTTAGTCATAGTCATTTGTTAAGCTAGAGAGCCAAGTTTAAACAGATCGAATCAACTGATGAGCCCAAAAGAAGTAAATTCATCTAACCAACTCCGACAAGAGTTGCATATTCGGGTCGCCGGAAGTTCTGACAGGAGTCATGACAAATGTCATAAATCGGGTTCGAATAAAGCCCAAGTTTTTGGCAAAATCCTGTGAGGTAACTGAAAGAACGCTTGAAACATTTCGCCATTAAACTGATGTTGGACCAACCTCGAAAAATGTGAGTTTAGGCAGTCAGGAACAAATCTTCCTCTGAGTCCGGAGAAACTTAAAATAAACTAAGAAATTCCCATTCGATTTCAACATCGTTCGCAACTTAAAATTCTTCAAAAAGACCTTCCCAAGTAACAATTTGACTTTAGTAAGGTTCAGATTTGTAATTTCTGTAGGCACAAGCTTTGAAGTAATTGTTTCGAAAAGTTACTTCTGTAAGACGTATGCGAAGTATATTCACAGGCCTTACAGAGGATTATGGAATTAAGTTTCGATGAGATCTCTATTAGACTTCTGAGGATGTGTGGAAAGGTAATTGTTTCGATAAAGCTTGTGGTTCGAGGCACTTTCGAAAAGCTTCCTTACAGCTTTCGACCGGAGGCAGTTTAGAAGCAATGATCCTGCGATTTTAAGCTGTATAAAAGCATTTCCTTCCACTTATCTTACTTATTGAGGATTAGAACATGCCGATGTCGAAAAAGGTTGACTAGAAAGTGAGACACTATTATACAACATCTAATGTGGAAAGAGGAACTGAGTGGTATAAGTGTGCTGTACTACTGAGCGAGGGGTCTCCGGTTCGATTCCCGGAGGTTTGAATACAATTTTCCGAAAATTCATTGAGCTACTTGCTGAAGATATTGACAATTACCACGTTATATTTGCAGAGCTGTCTATCGAGCGTTTGCAAATATTGAAACGAAGGCGAAGGAGATGGGTCTGGCTGCCATTGAGAAAGAACTTCAACATCGACATTGGTCGCAGTGCCCGAATATATCTTCGATGTAGTTAGGGACAAGGTCTCCAATATTATCTCGTTAATAAAAATTGGCAATCGTTGCGAAAGCATCTAATGGTTTAATACATTTTTCATAGCCCCAAGGAGTTAGGTAGCGTTCAATCGTCTTATCATGTCCCTGAGCAACAACACAGGAAGACTCGAACTAAGGTGGTGCAAATAATTGAAAAGCGAACTGAGCCAATATGGTGTGCGTGGTAGGAAGCGAGTTGGCTTGAGAAACTTGTTGGTAAAAATCATAATACCTTTTTGGGCTCTTTACGAATTCTAAAGTAATGTAAACAATGAACGCATCATTGGGCACTCACAAGGCACCCTTCCCGTTTCTGCAACAGCTCGTCACTTACCATCAGCAGCTATATGAGGGGGAGAGATAGTCTCATCTCGTTCTATTTGCAATTAACGATAACGTCTAGTACTCACTGGTCATAGGTGTGACTTGACTTTGCACGGGCCTTGTAGGGGTCCAATTCAGAACCAAAGACTGATCAAGAAGCATCAGCTTCCATGTTATAAACAGCTCCATCTATGTCATGGAGGACACTCAAAGTGCAGTACAGTGAGGACTTATTTGACAGTTTCTGTCCTTAAAGATATATCTGGCTGGCATTTATAGTTTTTGGGATGACTACCAATCGCATCATCCACTCAACTTTGGAAATAAGGCAAAGTTTTAAACATCTTAGGGTATTTCACAGACTTCCAATGCACTATGAGTCGAATATTATCTGTTAACAGATATTTTTCCAACGCGCAAGAGAGCTATATCAGATATATGTTTGAATCGTCTAAGGCACTTCTTTTCTTCTTTTTTTAAACACGTCAGCGTTAACTGTAAAATCAAAGAAAATCTAGGCCCGTCTAAGAAACACTTTACAGAACTGTGAACCATTTCCAGACAACCTTCCTAAAAAACGCTCTACTCTCAAATTAACCCTACCTAGATGACAATGGTATGCCCAACCTGAAACTACATCAAAACACGTTCAAAATGTTGAAATTCCACCAACTGTCGAAACAACAACCAAGTGTGAAGTAATAAATTTAAAGTTAAGTACATCTCAAATGCATTAACAAAGTCATTCAATGGAATTTTAAATAAACAAACAATTAAAATAAATTATTTCAACGTCTTTGTCCGGGTGTATACATCAGTAAATAACATTTCGCAGTTCAACGTTCAAAGAATGTGACTTTTAAATAATATACGGGGTGACATTTAAAAAAAAAATGTCAACATCAAATATGCCGAACATTTTCCTAGTATAAGCGCTCACTTGACCATTTTACTTGATAACAAAACATGAATCATGAATATAAATGAATATATGAGAGCACTGGTCTGCGGCGAATGCATTTATCAGTGAATATATAATTCAAAGCAATGCTGCCGACAGAATAATAACTTAGAGGCCAAATGTACTCGGATTATCAACATGTTTGTACCAACTCGCGTTTATTTTGTTTTATCTTTTCTTTGTTTGTGTAGTTCATTCAGCTTTTTTTTGGACTGCCTTTGAAAAATCAGAAGTGCTCATACGAGCGACTCTATAGTGCACGTTTAATTGACACATCAGTTGTTGGCAGTGTTATCTTCAATCGTCAGATGGGGAACTGTCACCAAAAGGATCTATTTTGGCCAACTTTGTTCAAACGAAGGGCCTAACTGTTTGCAATTTAGTTATGGTTTTTGGAAACATTCAAGTCATCAAAACGCTGAGGTTTGAGTTAGACAGTAGAAAATCTTAACCAAATGTCAACCATGTCGCTTGAAAGGGCATTTTGGATCAGAAAGCTCCCCAAGGGGGTTCGTCTAAAACTGTGTAATGGGGAAAATGAAAGTGGAAAAATTGGTGACAAAATTCACAAACCTGGTACGATTTCATGGCAAGGCAATCGACAAGGAACTGTTCGAAAACATTCTGTAACATCTAAGCAGCAGCTGTCCAATAACGGAGATCACAAAAAAGACTAAAAAAAGAGGACAGTCCTAAAAAATTTAAGAAAATCTATGCCTCTACTGAGTAAGAATATAGAGAAAAAGTGTTAGAAGCTTTAATTGACACCCAGTTTTATGAAAACACTGCTAAAGATGGTCATAAAATGCACACAGTCAAACAGGCACTGGAAACTTGTTCATAGATTACAAAAAACGCAAAGCGTCTAGTTCGGTGTGATGGTGGTGGTCCGCCTTTTGGCATAAGACCTTTTGGAAAGCATAAATCGTGGAAATCCTATAGATGACATTGGCGTGTTTGGACGAAGGATTATTTGGTGGGCCGCCGACAGAAGGAAGGACTTTACGCTAAATTGCTTTGCTCGTGGAATGGATTTAAAACAATTTGATGACATTCTAGCTTTGATGAATTGACATATTAAAAAGCAAGAAACGAATCTGCAGACGAGCATTTCAGCGGCTGAGCGGCTTTTAGTAGTAAGTAGTAGTAGTAAAATGTTCTTTATTTTCAACTTTTTATATTTATACATTATTTTGACATTAAAGTGTTAAGTTTTTGTTGAAATAAATAAAAACTTACGACAATGACCATAAACAGTCGTCTGTCGGGTAATTTACAAATTGCAATAAAATTTGTTTTGGAATTTGATTTAAAAACAATTATTAAATAATGGAAAAGGTAAACATACTGAAATGAAGTTAAACCAATCTTTGAACTAATTGAATTCAGCTACAAGTTGTTTTCTGTAGGTTATGGCGACAGTAATGTAGTTCACCAGCCTGTTCCAATCATTCACGCTCCCTCCATTAAGTAGGTACATTAATGAGTTCACCTTCTAAGTTGACTTTTCAAAGTATCTCACTCTAAACTCCCTTAGTACGGGGCATCTGCCTACGAATATTTTCTTCTTCTCTCATATTACACATGGATCATGTCGTTGAAATGCTGCCCCCAAATCTCCGCGCATTAATAAGAATCAAATCGCATCTGGCTTTAAAAATCCATGAAATTTTGTTGATATCGATATCATCGATGAGGTAATGTTGACCTTTAGAGTAATCCAGGAACTTCTGTTTCTTGTTGGCTATCTGCTTTGAGTCGATTCAGAAGCTGCAAGTTTTTTATATTCCAGTCTATTTCCAGCGGCATGTTCTGATCCCAGTGTAAACCAAACCGATTTCCAGTATTATTTATTTCTTTCACCCAAAAAAGTTGTTTTTCCAATAGGATTTTGGTAAATTGTGTGGTAATCTAGTTTCATTACTTTTGAAAAATATCGTTGTAATTTGTCAACTTACTCCAACATTCCAAAGCCCCAGACTTGTGCGCTATAAGTTTGGATAGCTCTGCAGACTGCCAGAAATAGTTTCCACTTTCCACTTAGTGTTATACTTTTTTTGCTTAAGAAGCAATACCATGCTGCGTTGATGCTACTCTTTGCAGCGTTATTTCTTTTCTCCACATGCCTTGTAAAGTTCATTTTCGGAGTGGAAAGTACACCAAGATATATGTTTACTGAGAAGCTATTCGAATTTCGTCCCCTTTAAATTTCCATTTTTCTTGACTTGATAGTCTGCCACCATTTCGGAAAACCATGATTTCTGATTTTGAAAGGTTCATTTCCAAACACTATCTCTCGCAGTACTCTTCAAAACGAACTATCATCTGTTGCATGACTGTTAGAATCACCATGTCGTCGGCGTAGAGCAGTAAACGTATGTTTAAATGCTCGATATTGAGACGTCCTCCTAAATAATCATTTAAGTCATTAAGGTACAGCGCGAAAAGTAACGGCGACAATAAGCATCCTTGCTTGACCCTAAAAAGTGTTTCAAAATAGTCTGATAGCTCATTTCCCGGCTTGTGTTGACTATACGATACCTGCAATAGCAAAAAATGAGTCTGCAAATGTCCTGAACGTTTGTCAATAGTCTGATAATGAAACAATAGTGTGTTCAAGCGATTTGTATCCACTTTACAAAATTTTGTGATGAGATCGTGGGCAAAAACTTTTCTGCAAATATTGATAGAAAAAATTGTAAGTTCACTCGGTGTAAGAAATTTGGGACAATTTTTTCACTGACGGATCTGAGATTCTTCTGAACAAAGCTTATAAAAAATACCAACAGGTCCATAAGTGATCAAGGCCTGGCTTCTCGCAACCAATCGTTTTGTATGAGTTTTTCATTTTTTGGAGGAAAGGAAGGGATCTATCATTTTATGCCGAGTCAAAATGGCTAATTAAGATATAATTTGTGTCATTTCGGGGATCGAACCAACATACTAACAAATAAGGCTCTGCGATATCCTGAACACAGCTTATGGCCCACGAAATAGCCAATCTTGGCACTAACTAGGAAACTACTAGGCATCTGTAAATCTATATATAAATTGCCGACACAATTTCTTTCGGTACATATTTACCCTACTTAAAAAGGACCAATTTTAATTTTTTTTTACCAAATTAAAGCGATCCTTTCTTAGATGTGTCAAAAAGAGTAATCATTTGTAAAAACAAAGAAAGAACTGTGATTTTCGATCACTGGGCGAGCCTAGTTAAAACTATTCCTGGATAGGAACAGAAAATCAAACACTGGGTATATAGGAGAATTACGTTACCAAGACATATCTTCACACAAATTTGGCCACAATTGACCGAAGTCTTTACTCCTGTCAAACAGGTCGCGCATCACTGTACCTTTCATTATTATGCCAACGAAGTCTAAACCTTCCTTACAGCGAATTCCGTGAGGGATCAAGGGATGAAGATAAAGATTTTTAACAACATCCATGCAACTTAAATAAAAATGCACCTAAGACAAGCTCAGCGACCAACCCAAAATCCACTTACTTTTGGAATACAAGTAATGCTCACGAGCTTGTTGACGTATTGAGAAGTGTACCCGATCATAGATCTATAAACAGATTCTGTCACAAAAGGCCAGTCTAATGCCCTCTGTGGCCCGTAGACTTAGTATACCTATATGACAGAGCCACCCATAGAATCGCAATTAGGTAGGTACCTACCAAATGCTTTACGAGAACAATGTGTCAGTCTTTCTTAAAGAACGCTCGCCCCAAGTGCTATAAACCTATATAAACCCATCTCAAGCTGACAAAAGATGATAATAAATTCACTTAATTTCCAATCAACGTTTGGATCTTTGCCCTCTTCTTTATGTAGTTTTTATATTCGAAACGATAATAAAAGTCCACTGCAGACAGAACGTTTCCTTTCAGTCGCAGGTTCATTGAATCCGTCTAATGTCTGCGACATTAATTACCACTTAGCAGACAAAACAAAAATATTCAAGCGAATTTCTGCTTAAAGAGCAATCAAATTCAATAACGAACCTACATTCATCGTCAGTTTCCTTTCTACTCAAAGTCAATCATTTCGCATTCGTCAGGCGAAGCTTTTTCTTACACACATGTGCGGGAATACAAAAAAAAAAACAACGAATCAATGCGTGCTGTGTCCATAGAAGAATACATTTCAAAAATCATCATTATTCAGGGTCATCACGACAACATCAGCAGACGAAATTTATCACCCAGCCAAGCTTCAAAAGGGGCCAGCGAGGTTGTACGTACACATATTTCTATTCTCTTCGCTCTGCGTTATCGTTTTCAATTTCTTTCCCCCACCGGATTCGTTTCATTCTTTCATTGAATTCCAAATTGACTTTGAAAATGCCTTTCATCCGTTTATGGGATTGGGTCGCCGAAATCGTATCGAAATCGAGACTAAAATAGAATAGATAGACCGTTGCGACAAACCTTGAGATTCATGTGTACGTCTCAGAGATACCCATTCCGAAGAAGTATTCCTCTAACTCATAGATTTACACCCGAGATACAAATTATAATTTCAAATGAACGCAAGGCGTTGAAGAAACGCGTCGTAAATCAGAGCGGCGAATAGGAAACATGTGATATGCATGCATCCACCAGCAGCTAGCCCTGAACTTAGTCCACCCACCACCAACATCAGATAAATCACACACAACTATTGAATTTACTACTTGACACGTTAAAAATAACCTGTATCTCACACCAAAACTGGGGGGAAAACAAAAACAACCCGAGAGATTAATAAATTGTAAATCGCTTAGAATTTCAATTAGACCAACCAGAGAGGGCCTATTTTTCTTGCTCGGCTTAATCATTATTTATTTTTGAGAAGGAATTAATCTTCACAAAAAAATATAATAACAATCCAAAGCCCAAATTGAGATACACCGCTCTGCCTTTAGACTTTAGATACCTACAGTTGGATACAGTGTGACGTCATCCCCTCGCCCATCAGCATAGAGGGGGAACTTTAATTTCAATATGTCTCACACTCAGTTGAGAAAAAACAAGTCGGCCTTAGACACTGTGCGGGATTTGCCATGATGTGTGCAACTGCGGTTTTTGTATTAGGTATTTTGTGCGGTTTCCATTGCGTTCTTTTTCGAGCTCCTCATAGGTAGACCCCCAGAAGTTTCATCTTAATGTCCATCATTTTAAAGTGCGAATTTGTGCGAAAGTTACGCCTTGCGATGAAAATAGCAACAATTTAGAAAAAGTGCCGCCGGAATTAAAAATTACATCGATAGTGCCCCCATGGAAAGTTGCTGGCGCACGCCACTGCGCCAAACCACGCCTCCAGCACATCGCGGAAGCCATGATTGTGAAGCGAAACGACCGATAACTCAACGAAACAGCACCATCATGGTGGTAAGTATCTTTCATCTACCATATCCGAATGGCAAGCCCATTTCGATTTCCACTCTTCGACTCAGTTTCATTCTCACTCAAAACGCCTTCCACTCTGGCGGCACACACATTCCATTCATGCCAACTCGCTCTGCCCATAGCCGAGCGACAGAGATAGCCGTTGTCAGTTGTGCGCTCTTAAAAAGTGAATTTTGTGTGTGGGAAAATGAATAAAACTGTCTTGCGTGTAGCACGCCGCCGCCGAACTGAGCTGAGCAGAGCCAGAAGCGCCCCAACAACAAAACATAAAAGAAATTGCTTTTATGGCCACTTTAAGTGCGACTGAGATGGCCTCATTATCGTTTCGAATATCTATCCACCAATGAATATATATATAGAGTATCTCCATCTGTAGGTACATGCCCAGAGATAATGCCAGAATGGGACATAAAGACGTGCAGTTAGAACGGGGATTTAAGTAAGTGGAAACGAGATCGTAACAATGTGCATAAAAATAAAAATCATTGCACTGATTGAAATAAAACAAAAAAAAAGGGAGAGCATAGAAAAACGGGAATGGATGCTTTTGTTGGTAGTACACAGGCGCATTTTTAAGAAGTTCACGGATGAATTTCGTGGACTGTTGGTTCTCTCGTTGGGGGGGTTGCTCTGGCTCATTACAATTGCGCGCTCGTAAAAGAGATAGCGAGAGAGTGTGTTTTTCTTTATGAGTTTTATGGGTTTTAGTGCGTGCCAAAAACTTTTAATTGAACAGGTTGAATAATTATTGTAATTTCATTAATTTCCTTATACAATATTAGAATGGGCACATTTATTTTGGTTTCTTTCCCTTTTGTCTTAAACTCTCAAAGAGTGCACTGTGGAAGGTTTTTTTTGTTGTTGTCGGTTGTTTCCTTCGAAGTTCAATTTGAGTGCGTAAACTTCAATGGATGGCGGATGGGATATATGTATTTTAAATGAATTTAATTGCCATTGCGGCTTTTTAGATGTTCCAACTTGAAAGGGGCACTTTTGTTGAGAGAACTTAAGTGGTATAAATTTCGATGCGATAAATAACGCACAATTGGTTTTATGTGCGGTTGGTTTAGCGTCACAGCTCGGGGCAAGGGAGGCAGTAGTTTTCAATCGGGAGCGTGGTTTTAGATAATCGAATGTGGTGTTGTTCCGACGGAAAGTGTAAGTTTCGCCGAGTAGGATTGTTTGTAGGTACCTAGATATTGTTGAAGGAGAAGCAAGGGGCCATTAAATTAGTTGCACTGATATGCTATAAAGTAGATTTGTGAATGTGGTACGGTACCTACTTATACCAGTAGCGGTGATGAGAAAAAATGTACATTTCAGGGTTATTTGTTAACCATAAAGTAACTTCAAGAGTACAAACGTAGTTAGATTAATCTAAGTTATTAAAGAAAGACAGTAGGTATAGTGCGGATAGGTAAAGGGTTTTGAATAGCCCGCTATTTCGGTATAGCTGTCACTTTTGAAGCTGTTATTTTTGACATTTGACAAGTAGAAACTACGCCATTAAATGGAACGATACACGTTTCAACATCGCATTGAAATTTTAAAAATTCACTACAAAAATGGTGAAAATTTTGCATTAATTCCATTAAAAAATCATCTTGACTGATGAGGCCCATTTCCACCTCGGTGGCTACATCAACAAGCGAAATTGTCGCATCTGGGGCTCGGAAAACTCAAGAGTTATTGTTGAGAAGCCTCTCCATCCTCAAAATGTGACTGTTTGGTGCGGTTTATGGTCCGGCGGGGTCATTGGACCTTACTTATTTGAAAATGACGTTGGATCAACAGTTACGATGAATGGATTGCGCTATCGAAAGATGAATAATGATTTTTTATGGCCGGAGTTGGATGGTATTGATCTGGACAACGTTTACTTTCAACAAGACGGCGCTACGTGCCACACTAGCAACGAAACCATTGATCTTTTACGGGAAAAGTTTCCGGACCGTGTTATCTCTCGAAGAGGTGATCCCAATTAGCCACAGAGATCTTGTGATTTAACACCTTGTGACTTCTTCCTTTGGGGCCACGTGAAAGATAAGGTCTACTCCAACAGCCCAGCGTCGATTCAAAGATGGAATTCGTGAGTCTATCGAGGACATAGGGCAGCCACTTTGCGATTTTGTTATGGAAAATGAAATGTTATGTTATGTAAGCGTGGTCATAGTGGCCATTTGGCTGATGTTGTTTTTCATTATTAACGGCATACTTTCCTTTTTATTATGAAATAAATATCCGATCATTTATCTCAAAAAATTGATTTTTTTTTTTAATATCAAAATAACACCTCTTATTGGAAATTTTTTTAGAGACCTATGTAGGTACCTATATAAAAATTCTACCATCAAGAAAACACAATGGCCCTTAGAAATAGAAAAAAATCTAAATTCTGCTCTAAGTCTTATTTTGTTACTTAACTCTAAGTCCCATCTAATATTTCATAGAAATGAAACAAATTCTGTTTCACCACTGTGGACATCAACTGATATTGAATTTGACAGATAAAATTCAAATTTATTTAAATTCTTATTTAAATCCATGTGAGACGTTTTCAGAAAAGATAATGGATAAGGTAAGTCGAATTGCGATTGAATAAATAAATAAATAAATAAAATAACATGAACATGATTGCAAAGAAGAACGAAGCATGGAAAAAGATTTCGGAAGATTTAAAAGCTCATGGCATGGAATTCCCAATGTTAAAGATGAAAGCACAATTGGGAGGGTTAAAAACGAATGCCCGTTCAAATATTTCGGCTTACAAAACGGGAATTAAATGCAATCGGCGGCGGAAAAAAACCTAAGGAACCCGATGGATTGGACAATTCTATTCAATAAGAGATTACTCCAATAGATTTTGAAGAGGATAGTTCCCATTTTGGCAGCGATGCACATTTATGAGCTATACCTAGGTATTTAGCTGTTGACAAAGATGCAAACAAAGTTCAGAGGAGTGGAAGAAAGAAATCATCTCCCTTCCATAAAAAGCGAGCAACTGTTGCAAAAAATGATTGATCAAATAGACTTGGAAGTGTCTCACGGGGCTGAGTTATTTGATATTTAGAAAAAAGTGCAGCTTCTTAGGAAACTGAAACTGGACAACATAAAAATTTAAAAAGTAGAACAACAGCAATGACGAGTGAATTTATTTTTTGTTTGGTTCCATTTATTACTTTGAAAAATATTTTAAAATAAAGTTATTTCTAAATTGTTCTTAGGTTTGGTCGTTTATAACATTTTCACTTTCTGGAAATTGTAAAAGTGACCTATCATTAGAATTGGAAAATATGAAAAATTTCAATATCCCTGAAAATTTCATCGTTTGACATATTTATTTCGGAAAAATATATCTTGAATGTCACTTAAGGTTTGACATAATCGGGAGTAGCTTGAATCTAACTATTTCCTAACCTAAAGTGAAATTTTATTCTTTATTTCTAGTAATCTAGAGTTAGAGTCGAATTTTTGGCAAAATAGTCTCTAAATTGTTTTATTTCTAAGGGCCAATGTAACAATAAATTAATGAAAGAAACAATCATTTCACGATCATAGAGAATACGCGATATGTACTTTATATGTATATACCTACCTAGATATTAATGCCACTTTTCAATGATACAAAAAAAGTACTTTGCAAGTTGTAGGTATATCGACTTTGCCGACCTTGCAATTCTTACAAACATCACTGTGAAACTAGGACGGCTATCGCTCATAGGGTTGCAAATTGGCATAGAAAAGTCAAATTTATTGTTTTCGCAACAGTTGTATCCTATGCTATTCGAAGCAAGTGACAGGAGAACTTTGGGACTTTTTAAAGGTTATTCATCAAAATGGCCATTAAGATAAAAGGCCTTAATTTTTCCCCGCATAGATAAGATTTTTCAGGAACTTGTTGCCTATACGATGCACTCAATGTTAAATAAGTATTGAATGACAGCCATGGAGTCTTTTATTTAAATATTGCATCAGTCAAGCCTTGATTATCGACCTTTTTTTGTCAACCATTTTCTAATTGAACTAATTTCTTTTTCTTTTTAAGTATCGTTTTTTTTTTACTATAAAAATTAGTACATTCGCAAAAGCAATCATTTCAGCTCGATGGTAGCACTTTTATTAAAGGGAGCACACATAAATTATTTTGGTTAAAGAACACAAAGTCCTATTTAATAATTTAATATCACACTCATCTGACTACAGCTACTAATATATCGGGTTGGATTCGATATCCCGCTTTTTATAATCCCGATTCTTAAAATCTCGCCTATTATAATCCCGTTTCTTATTATCCCGCTTTTACAATCAAAAGTAGTTGCTTTATTTTTAAAAATCGCGGCGATAATAAGAAAATTAAAATAAATTAAACAATGAGTGTTTTTTTGAAATGCTGTTTATTTAACCAATTATCATTTTTAGAGGAAGGAATAAAAAAAATAAATATTATCAAACTAAATAAGAAATAAATATGACAATCTTCAATAATTAAAAAAATTAATGTTATATACAGTAAAAACTAAAAACATTCAGATGCATTTTCTTTTTGGTAGAGTATTTTTAATATTTTTAAATATATAATAATATAATAAACAAGCGCATATAACCAACATCTATTTTTTTTTTGATAACAATCTTTTGTAAAAAAAACTGGATTAGCGGGATTTGGCGGGATTTTAAAAAGCGGGATTATAATATATCGGGTTCGGGATTTTGAACAAGCGGGATTTTAGAAGACGGGATTTTAAAAAGCAGTATTTTAGCAGACGGGATTTTAAAACTTTTTTCGGGATTTCTAAAAGTGGGATTCCGATACGCTCCCTAATATATCCAGTGCAGTCATAGAGCGAGTGAAAGGCAGTAATCATCACAGTTGTTTAGAATATTGTTTAAAATGCACTTAGGTACTTGTAAATTTATATACGTTTTATAAAAGAACATAAATTTAGATACAAATGTGAGATTATTTCACAAGTCTTTTGCATTTAATTGAAAATAATCGAAAAATGGTTTCGGTTGCAAGGAATAATCCTTGTTTTAATTTCAGAAAAATATGTAGATAATATGCCCTTGGACGTTAGGCGTCTTAAAAAACCTTTTTTGTGGGTATTCTATGGCATTCGAATATTTCCCAAAAAATTGGATTTTTTGCCATTGCCATGATGTTTTTTTCACGGCGTTCAACAAACTTGAGAAAAAATACAAATCAATAAAAATTTAGGTGTAACGAAAAATTTAAAAACTCACACATTTGTGAACCAAAATTGGAAAATAGCTAAGACATAGCATGTCGATTATATTCAACATCGACAAGGACAAGGTTGAAGTGGAGAGACTAATCTCTTAGGCTATTGGGAAAATCATAAAGTCATCTTGTGATAACCTCGCCTAATATTTCCCATGCTATCAGCTAACTTTGACTTTTATTTATGTTTATCATTTGGTTGTGGACTTTCTGTTGCCTTCATATAGCCTCTTCCAACAGATCAACCGGTCTACAAAATGTCTCGCCAAAAACTGTATATGAGTCTCTAAATATTTGCTTTTTTTTTGGCCTCTTTTCTTACTTTCCCAACTCAATTAGATTCCGTTTATTTAAGGCCTTGTCTATAGTTATTTTCTATGCGATACCTTTTCAACGCCCACTCACTGACTCCACTCAGAAATAAATGCGGATGGTGCGCCTTAAAAGTCAATTAAGAGTCGCTTCCCAAATCAGCGAGTCCTGCTATAATATCGTGACTGCGAGCACCGCACGTTGCACGTTCGGGGATATAATTTACTTTCAGTACGAGTGCAACTTCACCGAAAAGGCACAGCATAATTTATGGCATGTCACGTAATAGCACCACTGCAACAATGGCACAGTTACATACTTTCATATTCGAATGGCACGGCAAGGCACGACAGACACACCGGCTGTTGCTGCTTTTAACCCGCTACGGGATGACCTTTTAATGGACATAACTGCAGCATGGTTAATTCTTTTGTTTTCACACCTCATTTGGAATACAATGCTGGAGTTTTTTTTCTCTATTTTTAGTGAGGTCCTTTTTTCTGTTTTCTCCTGAGCCCACCTATCGATTTCATTAGTTTTATAACCCTATTGCGGATTTTATGTCCTTTTCCAGTTGTTTTCACTTCGAAAAAGAAAATTAAACCCAGCGGACGTTATCCTTTCGATCCATACGGCACCGTATGGTCTGATGGAAAACGAGGGACGCTCTTGTTTGCTGTTTGTTTTTCTCCTTGGAAATTCGATATCTCACTCGAAATGGTGGCTTTCGCATTTCTTTTGCTCGATTTATAATCGAATTCGACGATGATAGCACACGGCAAATGGCTAAAAAAAGGACCAACAGTCAACGGCAACAGAATTGTCTTAAGAAAAAGCTAGTAATCGGATTTGATCGAAAACGAAATGAAAATTTCTACATCCCCGCCACTTGGATTTATATATTTATGTATGTGTGACTTGTATACGCATATTGCTATGAGTTTTCTTGTTTTGTACGGACCCAAATGGCGTAGAGGAGATAATTTATCGACTTGTGTTTGTTTTCTATGTAGCTGGCCATGGTAAGGATTTTTTTTTTTGTCGTCTTGTTATACCCATTTCCGTCATCGGCGACTTTGTCGTCGGTCGACGTATTGAGTGCCATTTGTTTTGGGCACAAAATTATTTATATATCCACTTTGTGTGCGAATTGAAATGGCACATTTGGGAGCAAACAAACAGAAAAAGGAAAACATTTTTTATTCCTCTACGAGTGTGGTTATATCTGGAA
This sequence comes from Cheilosia pagana, assembly GCA_936431705.1. Taxonomy (NCBI): domain Eukaryota; kingdom Metazoa; phylum Arthropoda; class Insecta; order Diptera; family Syrphidae; genus Cheilosia; species Cheilosia pagana. Next base: position 82,391,190 of record OW386166.1, on the reverse strand, counting down.
GAAAAACAGCAAAGGAAAGCAAAAGTCAGAACGACCGAAATAAGTTTTGCTTTTTATTTATAGATTTTTTTTTCTTCTGTTCTGTTGTCCTTATGTTTGGCTTGGAACAAGGGATTTCGCTATCAGTAAATCTGTCAAAAAAGAATGAGGGAATTATTGTATGAAGGGCGGGGATACAGTTGGACTATTTTCGCGACTTTAATTCGCTGAATTGCTGTCTTTTTCGGTGAATTCAATTTTGGGTTTGCCGGCATCACCAGTGGTAGCTATCAAAGGGACACGTTTTGTTTGGATAGCTCCGATCCAGGATATCGAAGGTGACGACTTTTAACGAAATTCACAGAGCGATCTTTCTTGTAAATAACTAAAATAAGTCTGTTTACTGACGAGGTGTTGTGTTCACATGATAATAGGTAGGTACCTACTAATCAGTTACCAATCCAAGAAGTAGACTTTTTTTTCCAAATTTGGGGTTGAAGAAATCTTCCATTGTCGTACCTGAGACCCCTCGCTCAGTAGTCCAGCACACTATTATTATTATTATGTAGCCCCTTATTGTACTGCGCCCTTTTGGTCTATTGTACCCCCTGCCTACGCCTCAGAGAGGTATACTCCCTCATAAGAGATCCCTCACATTATAATTCCTTTCGGAATCATTTTAGAGGTTTTGTTGCTCTTGTTTATCTTTGGCGGAAAAAATCTGTGGGTCAGTGCCCCACATGATCCCAACACGTGTTCTCGGATTTCACTGGACTCATCGCGGAATCTGCGGAGACCTTCTTAAGATATCCCTTGTTTCCTTGGGTGTTCCTTGAGCCCAGAAGTTTCTTTGCCTGCCTCATGCATTGAGTGCCATGCCAGGTTCTTGCCCTGTTTACTTTCTCTATTTTCCGGAATTCTTCTTTGAGAGTGTGATCCCCTATTCCGCAGAATGGTTCAGGACCTATGAAAGTTTCTGATGCTCCCTTTCTTGCTACGGAGTCGACCATTTCATTACCCTTTATTCCGACATGGCCAGGTACCCAACAGAGGGCTACTTTGTTTCTCCTACCCAGTTCATTAAGTTTTTGTAGGCATTCCCACACAAGCTGTCTGCTTGGCTGTCTGTCATTATGGCTATATCACAGTTGGTTTTGTTTCTGTCAAGGTTGATTTGGACACATCTGTCTATGGCATACATTTCAGCCTGAAAGTTTTTGGTACTTTTACCCATTGGTTCAGAATATTTGGTTCTAAATGATATCCGTTCGTGTTTAAAGTTTGCAGACTGTTCGCAGTAAACAGTATTTTGCTTTTAAATTTCCTTTTACCAACTTTGAAAGAAGGCTGAACGACGAAATTCTGCAGTGGACTTCTAGTGGCATATGTGATCTGAAAATATTTCTATCCCAAGTGGAAGCATTTTAAAGGACAGTGCAAATGTTCAGCGATAAGGCAGTAGTCAATCACTGAGCACGAAATTAAACTAGAAAAGGTCCATACAGGAGTCGTTTTTCAAAGCTTTAATTTAAATATAAGACGCCTACGTCTGCCGGTTAAAACATATTGTATGTTCCTTGTTGTACCTTTTTCGTGTTAAGCCTTCCGAACTGGATTTATTGCTGAGGGCTAACATAAATCGATACAATTACATTCTTGTCGACTTGTATCTCTATTATTTTTGTATATAGCCAAGTGGTTTGCAGAGGTTGTTTTCTTGGTTTTAGCCGGTGAAGACGTTGCTTGTTATTCAAAGGTTTCAATAATTCGCACTATTTACGTTCGTTTTATTTTTGAGTAGACTTGCAAACATTTCTTCTCAGCCTTTTTGCTTTCTTCCTCAACACCTTCTTCGATTGTTTAAGCATTTGAGACTTGATGAATTGGTTTAGCTTTTCCAACTGTCAAATTCTATCAGAAATCTCCTTAGAATTTATTTTAAAGCTGTCGTCAGTTTTTGGTGAATCATGGGTATATTATTTTCTGAGTTCGTTTGGACTTGAACTGGAATAAAAATTAAGCCAGGGTTTTCTTCTTGTTTTGATAATATTTCTAAACAGCTTTTTTCACTCAATCCTGGTGTCAACTTCTTCTTCGCAAAGCTGATTGCTGATACCTAAAGTTGTCTTTCTTTCCTTAAAGATCGACATTTTGCCGTCAATCCAGGATTTCAGGTACTTGTGCGCATTATTGGTCGAGCTATTTTTGAGCTTTAAACCATCGAAAATGTAGGAACTGGAAAACTTGGTAGATATTTCATTTTAATTTGTACCCAACTCTTACTCTTTTAGATGAAGCAAATAACTCCAAGGACAATTTTAAAGGGTCAGAAGCTGTGCCAAAGCACGAGCTGTATAACAATCTTGGAAGTGTTTCTGCTGGAAGTAGGGACGACAAACGTCTTGGCAATCGATGAGCGATTTGTTTCTATTGCTTGTATGCAAAATGCAATGTTTCAAAATCCTTACTAGTAAGCTTTACCCAATTTCTGACTGTTACATTTTAAGTTGCCGCTTTTAGTTAGTCGTATACCTATACTACCTATTATATGCTGGTTTGAGTTCCTTTTACTTTAGAATAATGGTTGACAATGGCTTTCTGAGCTTCATCTCGACTAACGAGTGTCCGCTTTCGTTCTGTACTGCTGTGAAATTCTAAACGAAATCAAAGAATTAAACAGCTGATGGACAAGAGTTAGCGGCCAAAGTCATGGTAAACATGGTAAAAACGCCGATAAAAGAGTTTTCTCTAAAATAAGAGCCTGCATTTTTAGCTGAAGAAAAGCAAAGCCAGAATCGATTGACGGTCTCTTGATATTTATTGTGCCATGTTAAAATATTCGTTGATTATTATTTTCGAACAAAGTCAGAACTTAGGAACTGAATTCTGCAGAGTTACTTCAATGTTGAAGTTCTGTGGAACCTTTTTCAACCGAATATTTGATAGTTTCATTGATTATGCGGTCAGGTCAAAGTCCTATGTTATTTTTTCGAAGTCTATGGCGGGGCCCCTGTTTTTTGGAAGCCCGGGGCTGTAGCCCCGCCTGCCCTCCCCTAAATGCGGCACTGATACTACCTATGGTTTTGAACTCAGAAGCAGAAGTGAAAATGAGAGATCATGTAATATATTCAAGATATTCAAACTCTTGAGGTTTTCTTTCGCCCAGTCTAACTACAGACGTGCTTGATACCAACCGAGAGGTCTCACTTCCCTTCTACCACCGATCGAAAGTCATCATAACTTAGCAAACCAGCCTACCAAAAATCAACAAGTGTTCATTATTTAATTAATAAAAAAAATAGCAACAGGTCTGCGGGACCGTAGGCCTAGATTGACGCACAAACACTCGATTTTTGTGAGTTTATTTTTTATTTTTGGAACGAATGGAAGGTGATCTACAATTTTATGCCGAATCCAAACGGTTAATTGAGAAGCTATTTCATGACAGTTATACTCTCAGATGTTTGTCAGACGTTTCCAAAGGTGGTGCTTAGGAAAAAAACCTTCAGCGAAAAAAATATAAGAATACCGGAGGGCCCAGCAGCTTGCCTGTCTTCATTGCTCATAGATGGCACAATTTGTAGGTAATACATGAAAATTTGGCGAATCAAAGAGCAAGTTAACTTCCTGACGTGAAAAATTGCTCGTAAACATTGTTCGCTCCAGCCTTAAATACCTTGAAAGTCACAATTGACCAAAAACAAATTTAAATCGAACATTTAGCTATGGTGAGTTTTTAAAACTTCGCCTGGACAATTAAAAAAATTGTTACAATGTACATCGCAATGGCTTTTCATGGAGTATGTATGCGAATAATTGACTTTCAGAATTCAACAGTCACTTAGAGGAGTCTGATGATAATGTTAACAAAGTTGTTGTCCTCTAAAACAACACGTTAGTTTATTTTTTAATTAAACCAACTCGTGGACCCTATTGTTATTCTCTCTAAACTCTCTAGTACCGTGTCAGTCTTAAATGTTATTTGTTTAATTAAATTCGACATCCTTGTGTACTTTGCCAACCACTCAATATTGCAATAAGTTATCTTCAAGCAATATAGTTCCTAACTTATGTCTACAGATATGTGGCCATAACTTAAGAAATAAATCTCTACTGCGATAAAACTCTTCTTCACCTTAATTGTCGAACTCGAGTCGTTAATATTCGTCTCGATGAACCCGTTTCTTATACTCCACTATTCATTGTTAAGTATTCATTTCATTATTAAAACACAATTAATAAGAGAAAACATTGCCACGTTTGATTTGAATGGTTAATTTATGATGCGACATGTTATTTCAATTTAGTTTATGTCCACTTAAGGACCGGTTTGCAGTGATTTCGCTTCCATCAAAACTTCAAATAAATTGACCATTTAATGATAATGGCGGATTTCGTTTATTTTTGTGACAAATAAAATTAGATATGTACCTATTTCGCATTAAAGATATACTTAATGACACAATAAAATGTGTGAACATTTTTTTCCCAATGAGAATTTGATTGCAAATCGAATTGGCCAACAATCGATAATGGCCATCATCATTGTTATCGTTTATCGAATAATTAGTCGGTTTGGTTAAATGTTATGGCCAGCTAAATAATAGCCAATGATTCAGGTGGGTTATAGTTTATAGTGATTTGTGTTTGTAGAATAAATGTAATGAGAAACATCATATCAAAGTCTTTATGAAAGGAGGTTTTGTTATTTTTGTGGTTAACTTTTGAACAATAATTGGCGATTGCAGACATTTGCGTTAAGACAAATCGCGTAAAAAATGTAATTTAAAAATTAAAAACTCTTATTTGCTGTTCAATTAGTTTTGAAAAAATAAGAGAACAAAATTAAATTTCACATCCTTATTTCTTCCGACTTTTACGAATTCAATTGACGAACTTAACCACAAATTTTGTTTGATTTGATGATTGTTTTTACTTCTGATCGCTCAATTTTGGTTCCCGCTTTTCAATCTAGCAAATTTTTAATTTTGTGCTGATTAAAAAACGTCAGAAGGCAAATTTCACAACTTGTGAAAGAGCCCTCGTTCAAATATTAAAACTGACATTTGATGTATGGAGTTTGGTACGCCAAAGGTCATCCAGCAGCCAATGAAACGAGCCCGATTTATTTAATGTTTTGTAAAACACGTCAGAGTTGTTAAATAAATAAATAAAAGCAAACAGAACGAATGCAGATGAAACTTATATCTGCGTATGGCACTGGCACTTTCATACGAACATCAATTCTGAGTGAGACTGTGATAAGTACCACAAGCTGACAAGCTTGCATGGACAGGCGATAAATAAAGGAAGGATTGGGTTTTAAGCATAATAAGGGACACTGTCAAGAGAGGAATTTTGAAGAAACTCGACCTTATAGGTGTTCAAAACTCGCCGGGAACTTTGGATCCCAACAGACCGAGAGAAATTCTTTAACTAGGCAGGAATCAACTCAAAGCAATAGTCGGAAGCAGGGCTGTCGTTTGAAGACAAAAAGCAGCAGTACTTACAGTGGACATAAAGCAGTACAAAGCAGTACCTCACCCAATTTATGGTACTACTAACACATAAATCGACTTTAAAATTAAAAATCTCAACACACTTATGTAAAAAATACGGATTTTCATTCAATAAATCGCGTTTATTGCTTCGTACTTCTTGTAGATAAAGTCACGATCACGATCGTCGCATTTTCAAGTCCAACATGTGGAAGCATCTTGAATATTGTATACCAGTCTCTCTCAGACCAAATTCTTCTATTCTCCTTAATCTTCGCTGATGTTCTTAAAAGTAGTAGTAGAAGTAATTTTAATGGTACAAACCGCCAAACAAAATACCAAGTTGCTTTCCTCACTTCTACTATTTCGGGGAGTTGAGCAAGTTCAAAGTTGACCAATTTTTCTTAACTTTGGAATATTCAAAGCCTGTAAATAAACGCAATTTCTCATATTGAAGTTTATGGGCCTTTTTCCGCCTTTCAGATGCTTAAAACGTTTTTTTTTTAATGATTGATAATAATGTCCTACAAAATGTATTGATAAGTGAATATTTAAGGAATTATTTGGAAAATTCTAATCGAAGAAGCGCATTTTTTATAAAAGCAGTATTTTAAGAGGGAGTGCAGTACAGCAGTACCTACAGCCGTACAGAAAGCTGTACAAACCCTGCTTTGCAGTACAACGACATCCCTGGTCGGAATCCTTCCTAAAAGCCTCGAACTGGTAAACACGGGCACTCGGAGATTCTGCAATAACCTGCAGGCCGAGAACATTTCAGCTCGCACATTCTATAGATATGCAAATATCTGTTGCATTCTATGGGTCTCAACCCAGCGATGTCAGAAGATCTTTATTCTTCTGCCAACTAAAGTGCCGAACGCTGCACAAAGTGCATGTGGCGCTGTCTCGAATACCTCCATTAATAGTCTGCATCCTCAATAGTCCCTTCTTATACCTACCTATGGACACAGATCAAAAGAAAAAAAATCATGTTTTTTGTATGTAGATAATTTAATATGAAATAAATATTACTATCACTTGACTCTTCTTTCTGAAGTGATATCATATGTACTGTGGATGGCGTTACCACCCATTTTAATGTTCTTCGACCCTCTAACCCTATTTTGAGTGGAGCAGATCGGAAACTCTTTTTTCTTTCAAGTTTCATCTGTCGATCAGTTGTTCTGCCCAGCAGCTTCTCTGTTCACTATGTCCTCGTATCCAATTCAGTGTTTCTTCTTTTTTAGATAAACGCTTATTTAACCGAAAAAGTAGATAACCGCATCACTGAAAATAAAAGCTTGGTATATTTGATAAAAATGATGCTTGTTTCAACAATTTTTTTGTCAATATACGTCCAACAAAATCTTTCTAATAGATTGACAACATTTTTTTAAGTTTTATCTTGACCTAAAACGTTTGTTGTGATACCAAAAAATATTGTTGTTTTAATAAAAATGGTTTCTTGTGAGTACAAAAATAATTTGTTGAAATAATCAAAATTTTGTTAGTTTTACAAAAGAATTTTGTTAATTCTACATGGCTGGTTTGTCGAATCAACAATTAGTTTTTGCTTTTACAAAGATTTTCATCAATTTTTTATTTATCTCTTTGTCAGATTAACAAAAAAAATTGTTAATAATATAGAAGTTTTTTGTCAACTTAGTTACTGTATTTGTAATTGTATTAATTAAGGCCGATTTCCCAGAGGGATTTCAGCCGCCAAAAAGTTAGGAATAAAGACCGAATTCCCTTTCCAAGCGGGAGCTTTGTCTGGTACACGAAATTGGTACGATTCACCCTTAGACAAGTCTCCCCGAATGGTACGTGTGACTTCCACGTGACCAATGCCAATTCTTCAATTTTTCAATTTTGTATCATATCTACAAACATTTTTTTCATTTCAACAAAATGTTTGTAATATTGATAATCTGTATTTTGTTTGGCTAACAAACCTTTTTCATTAGTTTTGTCAATTCAAAAAACATTTACAAAAGCATTGTTCAATTGATAAAACTCGATTTGTTAAAATGAAAATTATCTTTTGTTAATCTGACAAAGTTTTGTCAGTTTAACAAAATATTTTGTCAAATTGATAAAAGTTAGGTTGTATTGATAAATTTCATTTATCATTACAACAATTTTTTTCCATTCAACAAAACTATTTTTGTTGAAAGTTTACAAAAGAATTTTGTCAATATTACCTAGTATTTTATTTTCAGTGACTCTCAACAAGAGTGAAGCGTCATAAAAGACAATGAATCTTGTATCTTGAGTAGGTATATCGCTTTTTCGTAGCTCTCCCGTGTTTTATTTTACACGAGCTACCCCTCCCTTCATGTCGCTTTTACGTTTCATCGCTAGTTCAGAATTACTGCCTATCGACCTCTCCATTGGATATTTTTGTTTCATCCGAGTTTGTAACTATCACCCAATGCAAAGACGACGACAAAAGTATTGTATGCTATCATATTTCGACAATTGGATCGGAAGAACGTATTTCCATTACCTAACAACAAAATTTATAAATATTTAATCCAAAGTGTGGTGACACCAAAATCGGTCGCATAAAAATTGTGTCTATAGGATTAAATTAAAATAAATAAATATGTTGGCGCGACAGGTCTATGGGACCCAAGGCCTAGCTTCTCGCAACCATTCGCTTTGTGTGGGTTTTCAATTTTTGGGACGAATGGAAGGGATCTACAATTTTACGCCGAGTCCAAACGGCTAATTGAGAAGCTCATTCATGACAGTTTTACTCTCGGATGTTTGTCAGACGTTCGCGAGAGGTGGCGCAGTGGAAAAAAACCTTAAGATGTAATTTGGCCCTCTCGGGATTCGAACCTGAGCCCCTCGCTTAGTAGCCCAACACACTACCACTAAGCCACTGCGCCGGATTGAACAGCCAAAATTGACAGAAAAAGTTAGAGAGGGCGCTTGATATACACGCCTTGTTTCAATTTAAATAACCAAACCAGCGACCACAGGCATGTTTCATCGAACACCTTTCTCAGATGAGTAAAGTAGAGAAATGCCCAATAAAACAGTTCGCAGTCTCATTTCGAATAAAGTAATATCGGAAAAGGTATAATTTGCTGTGTTTGTCTCGACTTTAAGTTTGATTTTGTTCTCCTTAATAGATTCGTCTGGCTTACAGTGACTGCCGGAGTGAAAAGCAATACATACATAAATACCATTTGTGTCAACATAGACTGCTGCTGTCAAGTCAATTCTACTTGGGATAAGTAGGTACGTATTTGTAAACCAGTGTGAATTTGGGAAGTGTAAATTTGATGCAATTGCATGCTTACTTTAACTTTCTTTACTGATTACCTAGTCATAATTATGTTCAATAAAACACGCCTCATATTAAATGCATCAAAACTTGTCCCACGCATAGAAAATTCTTCAGAGTTTTTATGACTATGGGCAGGAACTTACGATCCATTGAACTTGAAGCTGACGTACTCCGTCCACACAAACTAAGGAACATCAATCTTGGAACTCTAACTTCAGAATGCATTACCAACACTTTTCCTTTTTCGAATGGAGTATCAAACTACCTACAAAAGCTCTTGGTAGCAATTGTTTACCGAAGACAAGCGACTACTCCCGCCACACAGATTGGTACTAACTACCACCCAGAAAATCAATTACTGCATTTTTTGGCGTTTAATTTAAAACTACGCATTCAAATGCAAATGCAGGCCAATAAATTATTTGGGATTTTCTACATGCAAACTAGTTTCTCGATGCCTGAAACTCGTTCATGTTTGAACGCCCACTGTTGGTGGTGTGGTGGTGGTTGCTTCGGTTGCTTCATGATGCGCTCGTCGCGCCACGGGTGATTACCCGAATCCGAACCGAAAACAAAGAGAACGAACAAAAAAAATCGACGCGCTTTTAAAACGAATTTAATTCAGCTCATTCTGATTTTAATTCAATTTTTCATTTGTTTAAAAATATAAATACAGATACACCCGCTCGATTGTGTGTTATTCGTCACCTGTTTCAGATTTGTCAGCTCATTGGGTGCGATGGTCCCCTTCGCACCTTCATAAATTTCCTTAGATTTCCTCCTTTCCGAAGAGTATAAGTGATCATACTTTGTTCGTGAGAGGAGGGCGGTAGGTGCAGGACGCGGCTGAGTTGGATGAATTTCTTAATCTGAAAACATGGTTCCCTTCGATTTATTCTTTCGTTTTTTTTTGGCTGTATTTTCAAGTTTATTGAGATTAAATCTGACGGTTGTATAAGCGTAATGTATTTTCGGCTTCGGTGTGTCTGTCTTCTATTTCTATCTCTCGCATCAGCATGGAGGAAACTATTTTTGTGTGAATTATTTTGAGGGAATAAATCTTGTTTACGACTTGCCACCATTTTCGGTGAATGGTGTTTTATTTTTTTATTTTTTTGGTGGTATTTCCTAAAAATAAACTGAAAGGGGAGTGTGTGTTTTTTGGAGGTTAGGCTGCCTATCAAGCACTCCCTGTTTTTTTTAAAGCCTCTCGAATTGTGTTTATTTAAAGAGATCGTTTTATCTTTGACCCTGGAATGTCATAAACAAGAACGATTCCATTGATAGATGTATTTATGAGTGATCGCTTGTATTTTGTTGGCCCATTGTGGGACGAGTGCGCTTATGATACGAGGACTCACGAAAGGATTTATGGCACTTTCATGAAATAGACATAGGTAAGAACCTAGGTTGTGAGATTTTTCCTTTTTCGTTTGGTTGATGATGACAAAGTGTCTTTCATGCGATGTTATGTACCTACAGCTATCGACACGATGTGTTTAAATATTCATATGAATGATATTTTAAGCTTCATCACATGATAATGACTGATGAGGCGAGTATTTCCTTATGGTGATTCACACCTATATCATTATGGCCAAGCACTTCTTTTGTTTGTAAAATCAGTCAGTTAGGTAAGCAAGCATGTAGTAGAGAACAAACGCTTTCAAGTTGAATTCGCTTGCGATATGAATTTCTGTACTAAAGCTAGAAAGGAGAGTAACTCAATTTTGTAATTTTGTCATGGTCTGGCATGTCCACGAAGCACTAGGAAATTCAAATGATTCGTGACTCAATTATGTTTAGCTGTTTTACGCTGACTGGATAATTTCGAAGATTTATATGAATTGCATGATCAACACTCCAAGGGGCTTGACATGCACCACGCGTAAACGGCTTAAGGATTGAAGCTGGCTGGAGGTCTAAAAAAAATAAACGAAGTTATAGCGTGGGTTTTTTTCGAGTGCATATGGATGCACTCAACATACAATTTACCTTTGCAACTACTCTCGTATAGTATGACCTTCAAATCGTCATCGCTGACATTTACGCCAAAATAGACTAGAAGCCAATCTATCTACTCTCGTTTAACAGCTTGCTGGAAGCCCACTAAGGCGAGCCGATTTTTCTGCGGGATGTACCTAATAAACGATAAACGTGAGGCAGTTCTCCAGTATGTATTCTTGATTTTGAAAATATTCCGAGCTGTTTACATTGAACGGTTTTAAACACAAAAAGAACCAACGCCTCAACTTAAAGAAAAGTCCTAATGCAATGCAGCCTACCTCGTGGCGCTGCGTAGATGGAGGGTAATAGCTCTTTAGCTTTACGATCAAAGTGTGGAGAATTAACATCTTCCTTATAGCGATGGAAAAATAAAGGGAACGTCAAGCTCGCAGTCAAGGAAATAGAGAACATTGTTCTGAGGTCTCACCAATTTCATAGCGACATGTCACCAACCATGATCTGAAGAAATTGGCGTGAAAGACTCCTTTTAGAGCCAGAGTCGGTGCTGAATGCTTGAAAAAATACTTAAATAACCTGACGACTAAATTTGTTTATTAGTAAAGCGGTTTTGAAAAGTCTGGAGTCTTTGCATTAACTGCCAGACTAAAGTTGATTATTGGTAAGGCCGATACTGTTTAAAGGCAAATTTGTGTGAAATAAAGTTGTCAGATAGAATGAACTATTCAATCTCGACGATCAAAGATGGAATTTCTGTTAATCGTGTACGTTTTTAGGTCCATAAACTCCAAGACTCCGCAAATTTTCACACTGCGCCTGCGGTAGAAAATCCAAGAATAAGACATCGAAACCCTCTGTCTCTTTATCGATTCTAAGGCCGCGTAGATATGTATATGATTACATTTTTAGAGACGAGAGCAAAGTCTATTTTTAGAATTTCCACCAACTGTGGCAGACTGTGCAGAATGAGCTTGGGGAAGGCTTGCTGCAACATTAAGGGCAGAAACAATTCCAAGGATTTTGATGTTAAAAATAGATCTAGATAACGTGATGCACGGCCACAAAACTTCTGTAATAATGTACTTAATATTATTCTAAAGACTCGCAAGCCAAACCGGGGTCTAAGAGTCTGTACAATTCCTTGGCATATACAGATGACATTTGCAGAGCTTACTGATCTGTCTCTTACTTTTAAATCATTTTTACGAATAGTTTCTTAATGCCATTCATTAAATCGAAAAATTCGTAGAAGAGAGAGAAAAATTCGTAGAGAGAGAGAGAGAGATTATGATTTGAAATTTGTTTCCCTGTTATGTTTCGATCTTCTGCGCATTAAAAATGTTATTTACTAACAATAGGCGAGTTTTTTTTCTAGCTTTTATCTCACCACGCAAAAATCGTCCAAATCCTATATGTACCTACCTACTTTACTGAAATAAAACTCAAAAAAACTCGCCTAATATTCTCCACATAACTGTCGGTTTTTCTTCTTTTCGAATGCATGTACTTTAGTCTTTACACATACTCAGACTGATAAAAAAGAAGTCCGATTAATTGTCAATGAATTAAAAAATTCTTATCATTTATTAGGCATTTTAAAAACTTTTTTTACCACTGCAATTTTTAATTTGTAGGTATTGTTTGTCATTTTTCATAGTCTACTACAAAATCATTTCCTAACTTTTTCGTAAATCTCTTTTTATGAGAGAAAGGTCATTCCCACCGCTCCTATTTTGATAGTCTGTACCATTTTTACAACAAAAGCAAAGGAAGAAACCTATTGAGACAGAATATGAGAAAAAATGTAGTCATGAATGATATAGGGATATATTTTCTACCAACAAACCTGAACATTTTTTTTTTTTTTTTAATTTTTTTTTTTTGTTGCGCCTGGAGGTGAGTAATCTTCAAAAGATACCAATGGCCCGTACCATTGGTTATGCCCGATTCAGATATATCTCGTCTGACTACGGGCTAAACCTCACCCCTCAGAGAGGCACTATGAGATCAAGCCGCGCGAGCTCATAGTAGTATGAAATTTGTTCCTCTCATTTTTTCATTTTTGTGATGACTACGACTAAGTTACCTTAACAAGTAGTTTACGCTTCTGTAGTGTTATTCGCGTTTGGTAGATAGCTTTCCAGCGAACGCACCTACTAATACCGTCATGACATGCGGTTTTTCCTTATGGCGCTAGGTCGAACGGTCTTGTTCTTTGCAGTCGGCGCTCAAGGTTTGTCACGTCCAGAGTACGGATTATTTCATTATTGCAGTGACCATGAATACGAGTACGAAGTTTGCGAGCAAAGTTAGTTACTTCGTTACTCACGGTAGCAATTCCTAGATCTCTGTGAATATCACTATTCCTTATATACCATGGAGCATTCACGATTGCTCTTAGCGTTTTGTTTTGGAATGTTTGTATTATAGCCATATTGCTTGGTTTGGTACACCGTATGTCTTGTTTATACAGGAGCAGTTTGTTGTATACGCTTAGCTTTGAATATCTTCCGAGTAGCCAATACATTTCTCTAAGTCTGATTGCTAGCTCGTCGCGCTTCTTCTTAACGTGTGGTCATTCCTAGATATTTCCCCTCGTTTGCGTATGGTATTTGTACCGAGTTAATAAAAACAGGTAAGTTGTTTATCCTTTAAGGGCAATTCGCCAGGTCTTTGTCCACTCGCATACTTTATTAAGAGCCTGTTGGAGTTTTTCAGTTGATGATTCGACTGACTCATCCATTGCGAGGATAGCCGTATCGTCTGCGAACGTTGCTACGATGGTCCCTTCATCTTGTGGTATATCTCTTGTGTAAAGCAGGAATAAGATTGGGCCGAGAACGCTTCCTTGCGGAACACCGGCGTGGATTTCTTTGAATTCCGAGAATTCTAGAACACCTGAACATTGACGAACTATATGAAACTTGATACAAGCCAGGTATAACTTTGAGGTTGTTTGGGACTTTGTTTAACCCGGCTTTAATTACGACCATCATACCAGAAATCGCAAGAGGAGTTACCTACGCTGTTTCTTTCGCTTAAAAAATGTGTACAATGAGTAGGTAAAGTACGCTCGTCAAGTAAGGAGCTTTCGTCATCTTCTTAAGCTAAGAAAAAGGTGGGTGTACCTAAATGAAAAGAACCCCAAAAGAGCGCCAAGCCCATGAACAAAGTCACCCTCTCAGTTCTATTTAATAAAAATTGTTGCTTTCGCACGTATAGTCGCTTGATCAATTGGTTTCGTCAAAGTTCAATATTCGTCTCTAACTGGGGAAAACAACAAAACGCCCACTTAAATCGCGCACATAGAAGACACAGCTCCTCCTAAAAGTCTTTAAAATCTCATCTTGACCGAAAAATGTCCTCGGCCACTAATATTTGCATAAACTGTGTCCCGCTTTGTGGGTGGTTGCGTTGGATAATTTATGGACATTTTTGTCCGACCTTCTCGACTGAGAGACAAAATGCCACAAGTCCAGTATGCGGGTTGACCAAGTTTTCCAAACCATACTTCTGTTCTGTAAAATGTGTATACGTTCAGATTTAGAGCGCAAATATGAACCGGTTACATTCCTGTGGGAAACTTCCATATATATGCGGTCTATGTGCGGCAATGTTATGCATACATTATCCTAGCGAATGAATAATTCCCACATCCCGTGCAGATATAAACGAATTGGAGTTGTTGTAGCTGGTAGCTTGTGGCGAAAGTGTTTTATGGCAAGTGCTCTTTTATGTTCTACATTTCGCACTTTCCGTATATAGGTATGTAGTATGTGGATGCGGTCTATAGGTTATGTATACACATACATAAGATGGTGAAGTAAATTTCCATGAGGGTCCCTGGCCAGTTGAACGGATAGCTAAAGGACAATGTGTTATTTCAGTAACCCACTTTGAAGTGATTTATGCTCGGCCAAATGGGGTGAATACAAAAACATGGAAGATGATTTATGGTGGTTTCCCGTTTCCCGTTAAGAGTTAAAGAGGTTTTGTTTTCTCGATTTTCATTGAAAGTTGTAGGTATATGGGAAGGATTTTTTTTGTTTAATTAAGGGATGCCATGTTTTTCGCAGTTTTTTTTTTTTTTACACTCTACTTTCCGTTGAAATTCTGAAACGCCATTGAGTTTGAGGTGCCAGGTGACCTAGCTTATTTTCGGGCTGAAGAAATTCGACTGTTCAATGATGCAACAACACATCAAATATGTCAATAACTTCTTATCCGAATTTTCTGAGACAGTCCAATTTAAGCATGAAATGCTATTTCTCCTTGCTTAGGTTTTACTTAAGAAAAACGTCAAAATCGAAGCATTTGCTACGTTTCGAATGTATAAAAACTGATTTGAGTTACCTATCACCAACTTTTGATACGTACGAAAGGCGGGCCACTCACCTCTTACTTCGATCGGCATGAATAAATCGTAGCAATTGCTGCGAAAATCCGAGTCTCCTATTTCACTGACTCTGATATTTTGCTAAATATTATGTCCGTGCATTTTTTATATAAAAAAAAATCTATAAGCATTGTGAATTTTCAATGTTATCTTTATAATAGTTAAGTTAAATTTTGTAGGTATGTGCAGGAAGACCAACAAAATGCATTTGTTTTGTTTCACGGTCAGTGTGGACTATTTTGCGCATGTTGAGAGTGAGACACAATCATTTCTAATGTATTATTATAGAAAACCCGAGCTTCCAAGCTGTTTGCAATCAAAAATCATATATTTTAAGGTGCAAGGAGCTGCAGATTCCATGCATAGCAGTATTTTTGTTCAATTTCGTTCACTTTTGTTTAATTTATCGTTCCACTCTAAAGGAAAATTCCAATTGACTAGTCAGGTTTGATAAGAAACGCAATTTGTTTGAATTTTTGAATTTACTAAAGTAGGTTTTAATTCATATCATATAGAGTCGAAGCGATTGCTAAGTGATTTTACTTTGCTACAACCTTCTTCTCAAAGCAATACCTAACGATAGTTTTTATTCATGCGACCCAATATTTAGATTTTTGAGTATGTATGTATGTACCTATGTTAAAGTGGCTCTCGGTGAGAGAAACACTTAGGCCGTAAGTCGGCCCATTGTACATACTACTGGTGTTGGGGGTTCCTTAACCGGTTACTCATGTAAACCATTTGCTACCCTTGATAAAGCTAAGAATATTAGTAGCGCTGATGAAGCTTAGATCACTTAGATCATTCAGAAAGTAATTACCTAAGTAAGCCCTCCTTAAACTAGATAGGGCGAGGCAGCTGCAGAGGAGGTGGGTGACAGACTCATCTTCCTCCTCATCAATGCAGCTTCTGCAAAAGTCATTGTATGGCAGAATACAATGCCCGGTAATGACATTAGCGACTAGCGAGATACTAGATCTGTTGAGTCGCAGAAGCGCCTTAGTTTTTTTAGTGTCCAGGGTTGGCCAACTAAGCCTAGCAACATAGCATTGTCCTATATGTTTCCATCTATGACTTGCTTTACCTGTTGCGTCCGAGTGAATGAGTTGTTTAGCGTAGGAAAGCGGAGCATGCACGTTGACACTTTCAACGCCTAAAGAGCCTTTATTTCTCGCCAATTCGTCAACTGCACAATTCCGCGGGATATCACTGTGTCCCGGAACCCAGGAAAGGGTGAGGTTGTTCTGTTAAGCTATTTCGTTGATAGATACGCTGCTGTGGCTTGACGAGTGGCTGTGATTTCGGCTTGAAAGACACTACAGTGCTTTGGGAGGGAGAAGGAGAGGCCCAGGCTTAGTTCTTCTGAAAAGATCCCGGCTCCGACTGTTGTTTTGAAACCGTCCGTAAATATTGACAGTGCTCCTTCGTATAGGACATTCAGTGAGTCCCATTGGGATCTGTCCGGTATTTCAATTGTGAAGCCTTTTTCGAAGTCTATCTTCGTAGGCAAGTAATCAGTAGTGCTAGGTAAGGGGTTTATCGACCGGAGGATGCTGGCATGACCAGTTGATTTTTCTCTCCAGTGCCCCCCTTCCCTTAGTCTGATTGCCGCGTTTGCGGCGTATTCCTTACTGACGATGTCTAGAGGAAGAAGGTTGAGCATTGTTTGTAGAGCAGCGGTGGGATGCTAAAACAAGCCAAGCGTTGAGTCTTCTCGAGGACCTTCAGATTGGAGCTCTTCTCCAAGGCCGGCCACCATGCCACTATGCCGTGTAGGATAATCGGTCTACTGACCGCGGTGTAAAGCCAGTGCATTATGCTTGGTTGGGGGCCCCATCTCGAGCCTACAGCCCTTCTACAGGAGTACAGAGCCACCAGGGCACTTAGCTCTTTCGGCAATGTTATCTCTCCATAAATTCTTACTGTCTAAAATCAGCCCCAAGTATTTGGCGCTTTTTGAGAACACGAGTGGAGTGCCATCGAGATTTGGAGGGGTGACTACAGGTGTCTTAAACCTTCTGGTGTATAAAACTAGTTCCAATTTCGTCGGATTAACGCTTAAACCGCAGCTTTTGGTCCAGGAGACTAGTTTGCGTAAAGCGAGTTGCAGTAGGTATATCGGAAAGTGTCTGAGGATACTTTCTTGAAGTAAGTAAGGCAAATTTTTGAGTAACTCTAACAATAACGAACACAAATCGAAAATGGGGTTTCCGACATACGAGCAGTTTAAAAGTTGTGTTTCCGAAGATTTAAAAGGGAAATTAAGAACGCAGTAATTTTGAAAACATCGATTTTAGTCCAAGTATGCATATTGGTCTAAATTGTTAGAGCCTCAATCTGTCAACCCATACACTCGAATTCCGAAGCTTGAACCAAATTCGATCAGTTGTTTAGGCAGTAGGCTTAAGGAGCATACGCGCACAAACGGACAGAATTGCGAGACCCAATTTTTTGAGTTCCTCTATCATCGTTATGTCAGAATTCATATCTCGAGTTCGAAAATTTAAATACATTTCTCTTACTACGCATATTATAAGAAGGTAAAAAATGTTAAATAGCACCAAATTCGCATGCACCACCGTCTGAATTCCTATCTCTGCCCTCCACATCCTTTTTAGCGCACTCATTCTTTAGTCGTCCCTGCTCGTCGTTTGAATTTTTCAGTTTTATTTGGTTTAAAGTACGTATACCTAGTCCTACCTAAATTCATTGTGGGTGCAAGCCTTTCTTCGGCTTACTAAATCTACCCGGGTATACCTGTCCAACATTTTATTCGTTCGTTCCTAATTACATCGTCTCATTAAATGCCATTATGCATAAATTACGTATACCTATAGGATATTATACCTAAAGTCATCAGAGTTGCAATAACGGATGACAATATTTTTCTATTGTTTTCGTTTAATTACCACATCTTTCCATACGATTTTTGGTTCGTTAAATTTGATGACGTGCTAAGATTACGACTATAGTATTTAAATAAAATATAACCATACAAAGGGGAGACTCTGTTTTTTTATGAAAATAAAAATAAAAAAAAATAATAATTTCTATGGTAAAAGTCATGCTGAAGGGAATCGACACCGTGAAAAATATAATAGATAATTTATGTAATTATTTTTGTAATGGGGGTATTTATTATAATGGGTTCATGTGCGCACAATTTATTCATTATATGAAAATTAAGAAAATATTTTATTTTCGAACCTGTGTTCGAAAGGCGTCTATGACTACCGATTGCAATTAGTTTATGTGTAGTTTGCACGTTGTTTATTTTTATTTAAATAATAGTACACTGTTGCAAATTGGATTATCTGCGATGGTTTATTTTTCTTTTTTTTGCGTGTAAATGTGGAAACTTTTTATGGGGTTGGTCCAACTTCAACCAGTTGCATTGCGAGTAGGCGGCTTATTTGAATGCCTCGCAGAACCGACGTAATGTATTATATCGAGGGAATCGGTGTTTAATGAATTAGCTTAGGCGCGATCTGAGAAATTTACATGGTCTTCTAAAAGCTTCTAAGTTACTTTCGTTCTTATGAGTCAATTGCCTTACGAACTTACCAGGAGTGATTGACGTTTGGGGACTTTGGGATGGATGTTTGTTTGTCTTGAAACAGATGTTCGTGTCTCTTAAAGTAACAGAACGTTTGAAGTTTATTTGGATCCCCCTTTCCTTTCGCCAATTTTAGGACTAGTCTTTGGCATTTCGATGTGACCCTGAAGGCACGCACTTAAAATCAGGCCAAGTCATGTGATATAGTCATTTTAATGACTCTATTTGGAAGACCATCTTCTTATAATTATGCTTCAAGTAATTTATTTCCATGTCATTATGCGACCAAATTACATCTTAAGGTTTTTTTTCCACTGCGCCACCTCTCGCGAACGTCTGACAAACATCCGAGAATAAAACTGTCATGAATGAGCTTCTCAATTAGCCGTTTGGATTCGGCGTAAAATTGTAGATCCCTTCCATTCGTCCCAAAAAATTGAAAACTCACACAAAACGAATGGTTGTGAGAAGCTAGGCCTTGGTCCCACAGACCTGTCGCGCCAAAATATTTATTTATTTATTTTAGTCATCATGCGACACTTTGAAAAACTCTTTGTACCTAGTTACATTTATTTGCACTTTGGCAACAGCATGCCTTTCAGTCTCAGCGATACCTACCTACGATTTGGTACGTGATTCATCCCATCTCATTAAATTCTTAGAAATGATTTTTAAAACAAAGAGGTCCTTCTTAGACCTATTTGCTTTTTTAAAACGGAACTCGCTTCTACGTGTTTGAGCCATAATTGTTGGCCATTGTCGTACAAACTCAGGGACCGCTGGTAGATCTTTCGAATTTGCTGGCACTAAGATCTGCATTTTGCAATATTTAAGAACGCAACAACATCTTTCATTTGCTGTCCCCAACTTGGAAGCGAGTTAAAAGTTTTAGCCATGGTAAATGCGTTTTTCATTTCATTGCACTTCTGGCTTCAGTTATTGCCTCAGAACTTAAGAGTTATCATTTTTTGACGTGATGATATTCCACTTTTGCGAGGTATAACATTCGAAGTTCATTATTATACGTATTAAAGATAGTTCTGCATTTGATTCGTTTAACTCTTTTCACAAAGTTTTCATGGGTCATCGCACTAATTTCCAATAACTTTTTCATTATAGCTCAAACACTTTAATAGTAACTTAACTTAGTAATGCTGCAATTTCACGTTCGATATTCGTACGAAGTTCATCAATCGTCGCTGGCTTGTTGGCATAGACCATAGACTTGACGTAGCCCCACAGGAAATAGTCTAACGGCGTCAAATCGCACGACCGAGGCGGGCAAGCGTCTGGACCATTTCGTGAGATAACACGTTCTCACATTCGCTGTGTGGCTTGTGGCGCCGTCCTGTTGGAACCACATGTCCTCCAAGTCCATATCATCCAATTGGGGCCAAAAATATTTGGCCACAGAGATGCCCAGCGCTTGAGAACGACGTGTGAAAGACTCATTTGGTCTTACTTCAACTGAAGCCTCAGCGGCAGCAATATTCTCGACACTACGGGCACTTCTTTGTCTCACTGGCACGGAAACATTTTGTACTGTGCCTGTGGGTTCAAATTTTTCCACTAGACGCTCAATTGTTGATCTGCTAGGACGATTATGACGACCATAAATTGGACGTAGCGCTCTTAACGTTGAGGCCACTGACTCCGAATTTCGGTAGTAAATTGTAATAATTTCGTCTCGTTGTTGGCTCGTATATCTTTCCATCATGAAATGGCAAACCTTACCGAAGAGAAATGTCAAAAGAGCGGCAAGAAATTCGGCGTCGTTTGCTGTCCATGTCGCTCTACTTTTGTAGCGTCCCTGTTGAAAAATCCTTTATGTTTTTGACAATCAAATTGCTTGCCTAATATTTTATTGCTGTACTTTTTCGTACTTACACTGAACCATGCTCCGATAAATATTATACAATCGCGTGTTTAAAATATGTGGAGGACAGCCTAACCATCAGCTGCCCATCGTTTTGACTGCATGAAAACTCATTGCTTACAAAACGGCTCTAGTCTAAAGCTCCAAAGAAGCTTCTCGACGTAGCGTCAAACCAGAAGCTTTATCGAAACAAACTTTCCAAATACCTCCTCAAATA
This sequence comes from Cheilosia pagana, assembly GCA_936431705.1. Lineage (NCBI taxonomy): Eukaryota > Metazoa > Arthropoda > Insecta > Diptera > Syrphidae > Cheilosia > Cheilosia pagana. Next base: position 82,370,402 of record OW386166.1, on the reverse strand, counting down.
TTTCTAGACGTCTAATCGAGATTTTACCGAAACTTAGTTCCATATTCTTCTAAAAAGCCTGTGGATATGCTTTGTAAAGGTCTTAGAGGTGTTATTTTCGAAGCAATTGTTTTACAATTCATTTAGCTATTGCATTCTGCTACCCTTTTGTTAATTGTCTGGCAGACATCTTTAAAAAGTCATTTAAGTTAGTTTCAATTGATTGAACTATTAAACTATTAAATTAACACCATGTCAATTGTACAAGTCAAGGTTTTAAGAACCTATTCAGTGCCAACTGAAAACCCGCTGATCACTTTAATTGTAAACGTCAGTCAAAACCGATATTTAAATTATAATAACTTAAACTACCGGCTGTTGCCCCATCGCTATCATTACAGAGCCATTACACAATTAAATTCCCCATAAGGGCTATCTGAATTGCATTCTAATTGCAAATTGCAATTTCACTGACCAAACTACCATCAGCAGCCAGACAGTACATGAATATTAAATAATTGCATGCAACATGTCTATAGGTATCATGATCTTGCATAATGCAGCACTAAACAGCATCAAACAAGCATAATTCTAATTACCCATTCGCTTTACCCCACACGGCATAAATCTGCACAAGCAGAGTCCATGTGGGCGCAAACTGCATGATATGGACCATCAACAAATAATAAAAATAAAGTTCTCCCCGTTGCTTTTAAATTGCCTGTGGCGGATATCACAAATCCAAATACCGTGCATGACCTCATGCAAATATGTGTATCCTTCTTAAAATAAATTATGAAACAGCGCGCAGTTCACTTTCAACCCCGCATTGAATATGAAAGCCAAGAGCAAAAAAAAAGTATCTATCTCAATGTCTCAATCTATAGCTCAGACTTCGAGGAAAAGAAAAAAAATCGTCCTTATCCTTACGATTATAGGACAAACAAAAAATGAAATCCCTTTGTGAATTTTGTGAATGCGCGCACACAATTCCATCTCGTAAATCAAAGGATCACACAAAAGGGTGAAAGGAACTCTGTGCAAATATTCCATAATGGCTGCGCTCTGGGAGAAATTCTCATGGCCGCCGAGGACCTTGTGTCCTGTCTATTATATTCTCCTTCGTTATGGGGTGATGATCACAGTTTTTGTATTATTTTCTTCCACCCCAAAAATTTTAAAATTTCTTCTTCTGCGTTTTTTTTTCTCTCTCTCTATTCATCCTGAGATTTACTGGATTTACCACTGTCAACAATTTCTTTTTGTTTATTTATTCAAAGATGGCGATAGTCATCGCAATTTACCAACCATAGGTACAGACGATGGTAGGGTGGGATGGAAGTGATGGATTTCTTCCTGGTTGGTCCTCGCAGGAAGGTCTGAGGACATTTATCATATCTAGCACTGTTAGGGGTCCATTATATGATGAATGCAATAAGTCACGGTACATCATCCCTTAGTGTTATTATTTGCTATGCAATATATCTCTCCCCTCTCTACTCCAGCAAGAGTGTCTCTTTCATTTAAATCATTTTGTGGTGTGAGGTATTTTTAAAAACGTATCAATAGTGCCTTTTGACTTGCTTCAAAGTTGTAGTATGTATATATGCGACGGAAAGTTCCCCCTTTGACTCTCATCTCGGTGAAGCGAAGCCGTGAAATTTAATTACGAATGCTTGCTTATTAAAATAATGACTTCATCTTCATCTGTGCCGGGTTATATAGATACGTATAGTGAGAGCGGCACAAAAGGAATGGTGAGAAGAAATTGAAATCACTTGGCATGTATAATGTCGAAATGACATCTTTATACTTATTTAATTCTTTTGAAATCTTACCTCCGATCCTATTCAGGTTTGTTTTTTCTTAGGTATGTCTCGAAGGAAAGGTGGCATTTTCAAGTGGGTTCTATATTGGTTATCCAACACTCGAAACGAGATCTATTTGAGTTCAAGGACCATCTGGTTGATTGGAAACAAAAACAAGTGAGCACATCTGTTTCAGCGAGGGACTCATTGAGTTGCCTATCTAACTAAGGGCTAAAGATGTCGAAATAATCAAATATGCACCTAGGAGGCCGGCGAATATGAAACAAACGGCTGTTTGGATTCATAGCCCTCGTTCTACTGCAGACATTTTGATCAAAGGGTCATTAATTTTTCGGTTTCAAAAGTAAAGCTAAATAAAACCCACACAGCGCTACATTTTTCATGAACATTCTATTTCATTATAAAGTTTGGACTTTGTGCAAAAAACAAAGGCCGCCTCGGGAAGATTCGCAGCGCATAAGTGATTCTTTTGAGGTAATCTTTAACCACTTTTCGCACATTTCAGGCGGTATCTCGGCCATCACCTGAGTTATGTTGGTTTTTAATGCGTCTAGCGTTCGGGGATTGTTCGCGAAAACACAGTCTTTTGCGTAGCCTTACAGAAAAAAATCTAAAAGTGTCAAATCGCATGATCTTGGTGGCCAGTTGACGTTGCGCAAATGTGAAATTATTCGACGAAGAAACTTTTCGCGCAGTAAAGCCATTGTTGGTCGTGTTGTGTGGCTTGTTGCCCCGTCTTGTGGGAACCACATATCGTCCTAGTCATGATCTTCAATCGGCGGCCAAACAAAAAATCGGTAATCATTCGACCATATTGCTGCGAATTGACTGTAACTGTTCTGGCTTTGTCCCGCCTGAGGCATTTCTTCATGCAGACATGAAAGGTTTAGTACAGACAAGGGATGGTGTGCCGGTAATTTACCACAGCCACCGCGGCGCGAGGGATAAGCGGCTCATCCACGACGGGTACGCCGCCAATGCTCAGGAGCTCCTCCGATTTAGCACCGCAATAGCGGATCGGGATATTATAGACACTGTCAAGCAATTCACCGAATTTTGGTGGCTTGAGGAAGGGGTGAGGGTGGATACGCTCTCCCGGGCCGGTGCGCTACTTATGTAGCATCCTCCTTAGTTTTAAGCTAGTTTCTTAAGTTAGTTAGGCTTAGATTAGGGGGTCTTTGGGAGGGGCCGGGCTCGTCAATGTGATGAGTGCCTCCGGGACTTGACCGACGCCTATGGCCTCGCTCGAGTCCCGGCGGCGCAGATGAACCCAGTTGGCGACTGCCAGGCACCCATGGACGCGATCAGGATGGTGACCAATCCTTAAGATTGCTCACAATCCTGATTATAGTTAATGTAGGTTAAGTAGATTAGGTAGTTTTAAGTAGTTTTAACTAGTTTTAAGTAGTTTTAAGAAAACCAAAAATAATAAAGATTTCAAGTTTTTAAATTAAAAGTTTCTTGAAAAACAAAAAACAAACAATATTAAATATATAGATAGATTTAAGGCCGAAAGGCAATAGTTTTAAGCATAATGTTAAGTTTAGAGTGCTCGCTTGGAGCCAGTAAGCTAGAATTAAGATCCATGTTAGTTTTAAATTAGATTTAATCGTTTTTGTCTAGATTTAAGCTTATATTATGAATTTAATAAAAATGAATTAAAAAGTAAAGTGACTGTAACTGTCTGCCCATTGGCATCTTTGAAAAAGAAATACGTACCAATAACACCTTTTTACCATAGAGCACACCAAACATATGCACAGACCTGTCTTAAGCCTGTCAGTAACGCTTCGACTCTCTTCAAATTTCTTCACAATTTTACCGATTGTTTGCGTAGTCGGTCGATCTTGACAACCATAATCATCATAAATCACCAGTTTTGTAGTAAGTTTTAATAATTTTAACGCGTTGTTCGATTGTAAGGCGTTCCATTATCATAAATGGAAAGCTGATTTGAGCAGGTCTCAAAAGCCTGCGCTACCAACTTGAAACCACGAAATGAATGACCCTTTACAAAAAAAAGCCAGGTGTTTGAGGTTCAACGCCAGAAAAAAATGGATTCTAGAATTTTTTCACTCATGCAAACGTCTAATATACATCCGAGAGCACAACTCTCCCGAGAAAGCTTCTCAATTCAGTTGTACATATATTGTATTGGGCGCAAAAAAAAACGTTCTAAGATGATGGTTGTTAGAAGAAGGACCGGTTGTCCAAATTGTTTACTTTTAGAACCCACTTATGAACGCCTGAATTCGATCAACTTGTTTAACTTCAGCTAAGAGCCGTATAACTTTGGACACATTAAAGCGGTGATTCTAAAAGCGGTCCAGGTGGATCCCCAGGAAGTCCTCGGAAGACTCAACGAAGGTCTACGTTGGCATAAAAAAATGGTCTCGAAAACAAAAAGATCCATCGTTAGATCTAAAATGGTCTACGAAAAAAAAATTAGTTTAGGTGCCCTGCATTAAAGCCTTTCGGCGTGGTCTGCCATTGAGAAAGCGCCTCACGGATTCCCTTGCCAATTTGCGAGTGTATGTGTAAAACTTTTTTGTCGGCATCTTGATTCAAGTACTAGTCGATTTTGATCGGAATCCTTTACCCTATACGAAGGCAGGATTCTTCAAATATTTTCTTTTCCCCAACTTATTTTTTCCATATCAATTCAATTCAATTCAATTCAATTCAGTTTTCAGCACTCTTATATCTTCATGTATATCAGTGTACCTTTTAATGCAACTCCGTTACAGAGTCAGAGATGGTGGAAATCATCCAAAAGTCACTTGAGGTACGCGTGTTTGTGCTTCTATAGTAGTGCATTCGATTATTCTTAATTATTAAAAACACTTCCAATCGTTCATATCAATGGTTTCTTTTATCATGAAGTCTTAAACGCTTGACAGGCAACTTTGTACTTCCTACAACTTTTGCAGTTTTGTCGCGTCTTTAAAGTCATTTCATGCTTACGCAAGGTTCCTAGGTCCGTATGGTGAGTGGTGACCTTCATTTTTTGATGTAGGTACACTCATTTGACTCACGAAATAAATGTCCGTTGTCGAAAAATTTTGAAAAAAAAAAACGAAGGAATACAATTTGTGCTGTATGGATAAAACCGCAAAGAACATAATTTACGTGAAACGCGTGAACGCAAAACCAAAAAAAAAACCTTTTCATGTGATGAAAAACAAAATAACTGCGGGTTTTTATTTGGAGGAACGACCAATTTTATGGAACTTGAAGGACAGATCGCACTGCTGGAAACAGGGATTAACGCGACACGAGCTGCTGCAGTAGGGATAATATCTTCTACGATTTTTCTTGTAGCTATCCATTTTTCCAAAAATTCAAAATTTTAATAACGCATACCTATAATTAAAATTACATTTACTGACATCAGCCATGAAGATATTGTATTTGTGTCATCTACCTATATACGAGTATCATGTTTAAGAATGTAGCGATCATTTGTCTTTGGTGTGGAGAAACAAAGTGGAGACTAGAGACGATAAAATTTAGCGCGAGCAGGACACTGTGCTTAATAAAAAATATTTTAAAATGTTTTTTTTTTAAACCCCCACAGATTTTCACCAAACATCTGTCCATTAAATCGAAAAAAAATGCCTAGAAACATAATGTCATGGTACCTAAAATAGCGGAGAGGTGGGCACCTTTGGGATGCACTTTTTGCTTCCAAGTCTCATAAGAACCAATGTTTTTGAATTATTAATCTGGAACTTATTATTTTTTGTTTACCTGAAATAAGACTGTAGACTTTAATTAAATTATAAATTTATTTATTTTTTAAATAGGTATGAGATAAAAAAAACATAACATCATTAAACTAGAACTCACAAATCGCTTTAATAAGGTAAAACATATAATATAAACAAAAACAAAAAAACTAAAATAGATATAGGTACCTACACCAACTAGAGTTCGCAGATTTATTTAGGTAGGTACCTAGGTATATTACATATAAGGAAACAAACAAGTTTTTACATAAACAAGGAGTAACCTCATTAACCTAACTAAAATTAAGAGAAGTTAAGTAAAAGTCACCATCGCCGCTGTCCTATGTCAGGAGATAAAAACATATAGAAACCTGGTTTCTTCTTTATGAAGCTGAAGTTGTACATGTTGCCATCTTTTTCATTTATTTGGCCAACAAAATCTAATATCTTGTATCTTTAATAATTTGTTTGTACCTACTACTTCTATATAAAAAAAAACTTATTTTAAGATAATTTTCAATAAACCTTCGCCTTCGAAAAATATTTTTTACAAAACTCGCCAAAAATGTTGTATAGGTATCTTCTCTTAAAAAAAAAAAAAAATGGAAATGCATCATATAAAACATCCACCAACATCAAGCAACTATGAAAAGATGACCATTGCCAGTACCTATAAAAATTTGTTTTACGCTCTCAAAGATTTTTGTAATAAGATTTTATTAGTGCTGTAGCCCCCTCTCCCTACTAATTACGCGGTACCTCCATATATCCCTTTTGGCTTTGCTTCGTTATTAGTTAAGAGTTTTGTTAAAATCTCTAATATAATATAAGACAATTTTAAAAATAAGCTTTAAAGGGAAGGGATGGGCGATTTCTCCTACATTTTCCAAACCCTACTTAGTTCAATTGTAATAAATCGAATTAAATTAAAAAGGAAAAGAAATGTAAATTTAAACTTTCGTAATTAATTAATGTACTTCTTTTCTTTATTTCTTTCAGCACCGCATTAAATAAAATTAAATAATATCTGCAACTCGACTTGATGCCAAAAGTTGTTGGTAAGTTATTCAATCACTCGCTTTAGTTATGCAACATTAACACATTCAACTCATTTACATAAATGTGAGGTCTAACTATATGTATGTATACCTACGCAGTAAACACGAACAGAGAAAAAAAGAAAACATCTTTAAAATGCTACCAAAATGAGTCGATTTGGCAGGACATCAAACACACGAGCGTGCTTGCAATACACAAAATTTTCGTTATTTTAATAACATCAACTTGAGGCATAATTACAAATTTCGTCAGCGTTGGTTTTATGTAAATTTTAATTTAACAATTACATCCAAAACCTTTATTTAACAAACGCAGGGCATGCATCGGCATCGATACTCATCGTCATATCATCCTTCTCCAAACCGGTTAGCTACTCCAAAACATCAATAATTTTATAAAAATCCGCCCGAAAAAAAAAATATCTAGGTATCTACAATTTATTTATTCAGCTTTTCATCTTTCTGCTCACTTCGCCCCTCTCTTATGTAATGAATCTACCTACCCAACAGGGGTCTATAATTGGAAACAATATCCCTTTCCCTTTGCCAGGCTCAGCATTTGATGCCCATCACTCCATCACAGTCTGTTATTTGGTTGCTTGACGCGAACACGTAAAGACGTAGGATTAGGCTGCTTTGCTTCTTGGCGCATGTTCAGTGTTGGCGCAAAACTATTTTTTTATTTTTACATCAGTATCAGTAGTGAAAGTGTAAATTCGGAGTACAAACCGCGTATCTTTTGAGCAGTTTCTAGTGCGTTTTCCCATCGGCCATGTCACATGGGGTTTGGTAAACTCCTCCTTCGAAGTAGTTCCGCCATAATCGATGTCGTTCGGCTACCTGCGCTGCGTGTAGCAAAACCCATTTTGCACGAAATCAATTTTTTCCAATCCCTTCTTGATGGGAGAAAGCAAAACAAGAAAAAAGACAGTCCACGCCCAATTACCATGCGAATGATGGCATGACTGCACAAGTTCAATGCCTCGCGTAGAGATGTCACTATGCACCGATTTCCATGACATGCACCCAGCAGCAATGATGGTAGGTAGCGCAATGTCGACAACGACAAACCCTAAATTCACCCATTCGAGTGGTGGGTTCGCATGGTTCGAATAGATAATATCTTAGGGTTCAAGTCTAGGCTCGTGTGCGTTAAAATCCTCATCAGAGTCAGATTTTCTTTAAATTTCCAGCAATTTATTTCGAATAGGGCTCATTTAATCAATTAATCACTAACCTAACCAGAGGCGTTCCCAATCTCTCAGCTGATAGTGTGACGTCTGACGTGTTGAAAAACTCGAGCAGTCTATATTATAATTGCGAGAGAATCACTCATTTTATTACCGCGATTAGCAGTTTACGACTTTGAAGAATTAATTTCCAAATTATCTGACAGTTAATTCATTAGGAACCTATATAAAAACGAAATAAACTTCAAAACAATTCAGCGGCGGATAGGTAGCTGCCGCAACGAAAACAAGACCCAACCGAAATGTTGTGAGCATAAATTAGGATTTTGATTTTTACTGCTCGTAAAATGATCGTAAATGTCGTCGGTTACTGCAGCTAAAATCACCCATTTGCTTTGGTCTTTTGAGTCCTTGGCATGCGGGATGGGGACGGACGGTCGTCCTCTCGCTCTTGTATTATGTATAGATATATACCCCATCTGTTTGGTTGTGCGATGGAAAAAGTGTGCAATCATGGAATATGGGATGTAATTGTGCACTTGAGAATGAGGATTCTGCAAAACCAAAAAAAAAATAGTATGTGGTTCTGCTGTGGGTTGATGCGGTGGGTACAAGGAGGGAGGACTAACGACAACTTGTTTTTCTTGCTTGATGTGGGAGCGAACATCCACACGGATAGTGGCTGAGTAAATGGCGGCAGTGTGTTTGAGTTGGGTTACCTGTTTTTATTTAAGAACTCTGCAAGAAACACCAGAGACCAGACCCCAGCTATGAAGTTTCTCTTTAATGATTATTATTTGACATGAAAATGAAAGCAATTGCAACGATATGCTTGATAATGGTGGCGATGTCAATGAATTAAATTGAACGAGCTGCGTATGGTTATGCAACACTGTTATTTAAGTGCGGGAATTTATGCGATATGATTGGGGGTACTCAGTAAACGATGTTATGTTTCGGAAAAGAGGTCATAAATAAAGAAAGAATAATGTCTGAGGCGAGATATAGTTGCAGAGAGGAACAAAAGTGTTTCGGGTACCTAGAAGAGTTGGTACCTACATACTTTTTTTAACGCTGGATAAGGTAAGGCTAGATACCAACTGATCAGGAGGTTTTAAAACAAAGGTCTCCAGGCAGCTGGTGCTCACGTTAGCCAGGTTGTCGAAGGAGTATTTTCGTAGGCATACCTAGTACGCAATGTTACTTCCTTTGATTATACATCTTTTAATGAGCAGAGAGGTTAGAGAAATGTAAGAAAATGGCTAATGGCTAGATTTGGAAGAGATCTGAGCTTTTTAAATAAAAAAATTGAAAATCTTGCTCCGTAGTATGTCGGTCGTCGGAGACTAGAATGACAATTTAAGATAGGTATGATTAAGACTGATTGCCACTCATCCTTCGAACAAACCAAATGGGACTATCCAAGTTTTATTGCCGGTAGAGGTATGTACACTGGAAAAATCTACTTTACTGCAGGGCTAACAATCTCTCTAAACTATAACTTATAAATATCTAGTCTGACGTCCTACCCATGAAGAACATAGGTAGGTTTGGTCCTTTATTTATGGAAATAATAGAAATAATAGAAATAATAGAATAAAAGACTGTCAAAATGTCAATAGTGGGTATAAATTCTATCAAAAGGAAACGCTTTTGTAGTAGGTAATTAGAAAAAAAAACGACATCAGCATTAAGAATAACGTAGAGGAAATTTTTCCTTTTTATAACGAAAACAAATTCCTCGCCATTTTCGTATATTGGGTAGATACCTAGTTTATAGAAAAATCTAAGTACAAAATTCGAACAGCCTACAAGAAGTATCATTAACGATTGATCATCGAAAGTGTTTATTTTTCCACCTATTTATACAGTTTGAATAATCAGGAAATTAAAAAATGGATATGCATTCGCATGCCAAAAAGGACAACAAATTCCAAATCATCTGTTAATTTTTAGGTGACTGAAATCTTTTTTTAATTCTTACTACAAAAAATTCGTTGAATAAAAACTGGTAAGATTCTCAATGTACTTTTTGAGGTTAAGAAGTAAAAATTCTTAAAAATTTATAAGAGTGAAAATTCATCTAATTTAAATACTAGAGGAAAAGACCTCATGGGAAACATACCAAGGGAAGGCAGTCATTATTATACCGAACAATTATAGAGTACATTGCGGCATAGGTATACCAACCAAGTATAGATATAGTGAGGAGGTATTCTAAGAAATGTGATAAGGGGGACGAATCACGAAAAGCTAGCCCTACTACACATGCCACAAACGTCATCTGTTGACCCTGGATTTGCCATAGTCTTCAGCAAGACGTCTTGAGTTTTGGACCGAATTGGATCACATGAATGCCAGACCTACCTTGACAATACAATTCGAGGAGAGCCTTTAAAGCCTTTAGAGAGACGAATATCGTGTTGACTATTTATTTTGCTGCTCAACTCAGAGCTGAATTGTCGAATGTAGCAGATATTTTTATTAAGCCATTAACTTTTTACCTGGTAGGTGGAGCGTTTTTTTCTTATATTTGAATATTTTTTAATTCAACAATTACCTATTGTTATAAACCTAAATACATTCTTAATATTTAAAAAAATAAATAGTTGCATTTTTGTTTGATGTAAAAGTAGGTAGTAGTTTATGAAAAATAACAAATTGAAGTGGGGTGAACAGTAATATATTTAAAAATAAGACAAAAAGGGAGAAGAGAAAGAGGATAAATCTAAATGAATTAGAAGTTAAACAAATTAAAGAAAATAGCGCGAAAAAGCTTTGATTTAATTTAACTTTATTTATAAATTCGGGTAAAGATCTAATTACACGAATATTCATAGAAAAACTATTAAACAGTTTATGGGTACAACGGAGTAGAAGTTTTTGAACAATGGTGCGAAAAATCGGCAAGACTATACAAAATTAGTTGAATTACTACGCAAAGTGGTGTTAGAAATTGGACTCTGCTTGTAGCCACCTCTCATAAAAAAATGTTAGAAATTTAAAAATAATATAATACAAGTGTTTTAGCGGAAGAATTTTCAATGTTCTGAATAAAACCATAGAACGAGCTAAGTGATTTGTTCTACAAACTATCCTAATAGCGCATTTTTGCAAAACAACCAAGGGCTGAAGCTTCGTTTGGTAGGCACCACGCACCACCCCAGCAACTAATGCCATATTGAAATTTTGATTGAAATATTGCATAATAAACTGTTTTAAGTGTTCTATTATTAGAGTCTATAGAGTCTATTGTAAGAAGTTAAAAGCTACGGAATGTAGATCAAAAATATTGTTTCAAATTTGAGATTTGTTCAGACCAACTCATATTTTGCTCAAAAGTAACACCCAGTTTACCAGTTCTCATGATAGAATAAGTTTAAGAAGAAGGCAAAGAAAATAACTACTGGATTAAAAACCGGGACTCATATGGGTTCCTAAAGTAACGAAGCAGAACTTAACCCCGAAACTTAGGGAAAGGAAAAAGTACCTGAGGACCACATCTTGTCAAATATGCTTTATGAGAAAAAGAAGCGAACCGAATGTCATGTAAATGCGGAACCATTTTCACAACCTATACTTAGCTATAGCAAACAACAAGCCCACCGGCTTCGATGGTTAACCGAGGAACTCCCTCTATTAAAAAATAGCTTTACTATGTCTTTTAAAGCTTGCAAGTACTGACTGTCGTCTGTCGAGTCATGTCGTTGCATTATTTCGAATATAAGATACTACTACTGTGTGAACATATCAAGCCTTCTTAATTCGTATTTGGCATAAAATGTATGTCCTTTCTGTTGGTCTCAAAAATAAACATTTAACAAAAGGAAAAGTTGCAAGTTGTTACCCTATGTGGATAAGAACAACTCTTTCCACCACTTACGATGGCTTAAGCTTCCTGACCCGAATGACGAAATGTGTACAGGTAGAACCCAGCTAATTTCCCTTCATGCGGCACCGAGCGTTGATGGTCGACTTCTTTGAATGAAAAATTCTTCAAGGGCTATGCAGACCTGCGAATTTAGGGACACAAACACAACAGCGAAATCCAATGATGTATTGACTTTAATGCGGACTTAGTATATCAGAAGCCAAAAAGAATCGTCGATTCTTTGCCGCATCGAGAGAATGCACAAAAATGATCCATCCAATGGAAAAGTAAAATTGATAAGAACGTCCAGATCTCTATTTCACTATTAAATAAGTGTAATCTTCAAGGAAAGATAAACTCGATAGGTATTCTGTAAAAGTATTTTTCTTAAGCTTTTCGCAACCATTCGAGTCAGAGTTCAAAGGAAGCTACAATTTCATGCCGTGTCCAAGCGTCTGAAATATTTCAAATGCGTCCATTGCCATATATTCTATGTTCCCGAGGACAATAATTTATTCTTCTAGTGGGAGAAATCATGCATCCAAGTCAATTTGGAAACTAAATTTCTTATGTACCTACCTAAACCTTATACCTAGTTCCTTTACCCAAGATGACATATTCTCTAAGTAACTACGTCCAAGTTGGCAACTCGCACGTTTATGGAAACTTTTGGAGAAACCTCCTTACGAAAATTTAAAAAGGATACCTAGTTACTTCCCCGTAGTTTTCTACAAAGCTGTCTCCGGTTTTAAGGATCGAATCTGTCTGGTGGCTCCACTAGATATTATCGTCACCTATTACCTAACTTTAGCGGGACTCGGACTCTCGATTTAATTAGACGCCACGAAATAGGATTTGACGTATATCCGCCATTAGCAACAACTGTTGCAAGATATATTCACCGCAGAGCACGGGCATAATGACATTGAAATGTGACACTGATTACGACTCCTCCAAATCCGAACAACCATATTTGACTTAATGCCTTATATAGTAAGTGCATCTCGTGGGTGAAGTGAACCACATGTCAGGTATTGAGGCGTAACGCTCAACGAAAAAAAAAATCCATCCAAGAAGACATCGGCATGTGACATAACTTATTACAAAGGATAACACAGTTTCACAGAAATGCATTCATTTTGTCGCATACTCCCTCCGCTCTTTCCGGTTACAAGATGCAAGATGGCTTGGGATAATATACTCGTATACGAAATGTGATCATGTGTAACCGCAGCTATATCCAGCACATGTTCCCAGAAAAGGCTGCATCCCTGCGGCTCATTTCCTCAATGGAAGATGTCAAATTATGTGTGTGACCGCATGCATTAGCGCGGACCAGCTATATACTGCATCTGAGAAAATCTGGGATAACCCTTTCGCTTACTGATAATAATTATTCCATGGCAATTACAAGGGCGCCCAACATCTGTTATCCCATATAATAGATAAATAGGTAGCCGTTGACAGCCCTATTCAAAGTCCAAAGACAATTTTCACTTCATTGCCATTCACTGCACAACAAAGGATCAACAACATACCGAGTACCAAGAGCTATATGAATTGCCCCATTGAAAGGCGCTAAATATATTAAATGGCCAACAACCGGTGATAAATAATATTTCCAGGACATGCAAACGCATCATCCACCACCACCAACACAGGCCGAGTTCTTTTCCGGAAAATAGAAAGTTTTTCCAACTCTCTCTCGCACTCTCCGTCTCTGGTGGTTTTGCGTTATCAGATGCGGTGTGGTGCATCCTGATTTTACAAACAACAAAAAAAAGGCGCAACGATGCAACAACCCAAAACAAAAACACAGAAACAACTGCCTATTAGACTGCAGACCGACAAAACTAAAATTCAAATAGAATGTAAAAAAAAAACGGAATACTGGCAAAAATAATAGAAACACACTCTAAATGGCGTGACAATGATGCGCCCTAACCTACGAAAATTGCCATGCCACACCGTGTAACGAGCGAAAGCGATCTTCAACAAAATTTTATGATTTATTAGCATCACCACACCGAAAACAATGACCAGAAATATGATTTTTTTTGTGTATTATTGTTGACTGGGCATACTTCATGCACACAGAAAGGACTTTGTAGATCCTTGTGACGTACAAACATGAAATATTGGTTCAAATCGAATGAAGAATCTTCTGTGGCAGTCTCTTTTTGGTAATCTCAAGGAGATAACAAGGTCTCGGCAGTGTACAAAATACATTGCCAACTTTCCCAGTACCAATACACATATTTGTGAAGGCAGAGGTTTTTTTTTAAATTTTTTAAAGGACTGCAATATCGATAGGTACCTATAGGTAAAATATACGGTGCGTTTTTTTATGATTTATGAATTATTTTGGTTTCGTCCTTCACGCAGTCGTAATTTAACGCATTGTTGGTGTTCCTCAGTCCCACATTTATTACACAGCCATTAGATTAAGGATAATGACGATAGGCACCGTAGAGCGGTAATGGCTGCGCTAAAAGATGACTCGCTGTAAACAAAGCAGTTAAGGAAATAAACCAAAAACAAAAAAAGACGAAAAATATTGTCAACAACGATCCTTGAACCGCATATTATTGTCAAGTGCGTTTTAAAGTAAACTGTTACAAAATGTGTTCATTAGGATGGCCGTATGAAAGGAAGTTTCATTAGGGTGTGTTCACCCACTCGTATATGGTTGTTTAAAAGTATTTTGGTCGTGCACCTTCCACCGAGAGAGTGCAAGCAAAAGGGAAAAATGGAATCTAGGTTTAGGTTATGGCAAGACGGATCTAAATTCGAGTTGCATTATTATGAAGCATTATTAATATGTTGGGTAACTAACCTTCTACATTTGAACGAAAAAAGTGTTAGTCCTTTTAAGGAATCTTTATCCGATGTTGCATGCTTAAAGCACCCATGTCAATTAGAGGTACGGCGGACATTAGAATTGGGAAGTTTTGTACATTTTGTTTAATCCTAAGGCCTGCACCAAGGACGGGATTGAAATGAAAGCGTGATTGAGTTTAATTTTTCGCTGAGGGAAATGGTTCTATAAAAGGTTTTAATAAAGGTTTTCGACAATTTCTGGAACCTTTAGCACACAAAAGGTTACTGTCTGTTCAGTCCATCACCATCTATGGCGATCGCTACACAACGATGCTCACCGATTTCTTTAGGCCTGAATTTAACAATATGGAGGTAGACGATATGTGGTTCCAGCAGGATGGGGCTACGTGCTACATAGCAAGCGCCACGATGGCTGTTCCCCATGAGTGATTCGAGGGCATGCGTTCATATCTCGCTGAGGTGACTGGCAACCAAAATTTGAACCCACTAAACTTTCACTTGTGGAACTTCCTCAAGTCGCAGGGCTATGCCGCAATCGGATGCCTATAAACCCAACATAACCAATTCAATCTCTTAAATTCAGCCAGATCTATGCGGCAGATTATTCAAAATTGAACACCTCGGGTCCGTGCCACTGTGAGAAGCCGCAACGGACATTTAAACGCTTATTTTGATGTGGAAATGTCAAACTTGGCAGACTAAGGCAGTCGTGAGCTTTTGCCATGATTATTAAACTACTTATAACAATTCGCGCGAAGGTTTAATTCTCCAATATTAATCTAACGTGCGATCTTCTTCATATATACCTAAGATACGGACGAAGTTGTGAAAGAAGATTCGAACTCTATGATCGTCAGTTATATGGAAAAAAGATCGGATAGGTAATTGAGAAATGTCACTCCACGAAAAATCTAAACCTCATATAGTAGTCGGTGCTGAGAACATGGAAGAAGATCCTATGGAGCTATTTCTTCTTATTGGACCACCTATCTTTCATGCAGGTTTACATTTAAAGGCATTTAAAGCTAGCTATCAGACACGCATAACAAAAGAGCTGCTATAAAACCGCTTCACAGAGCTACTGCGCACGCACAAAGATTTGTAGAATCCTTATTCAGACTCTCGGAACCTCATAGAGAGATTGTGAATACAAATGGGAAGCTTACATAGCCTTGCAAAAGTAATAGAAAGAGCTTACCTTGAAATCTCTTTTATACTTAGCCTGTATTCCTTAGAAATTTAGAGAGCTCACAGTATGGCAGCTGTCTCTCGGAACCCGGTTAAAACCTACAAAATATATTTTCGTCCTTATCTGTTATAACATTTTTAACTCTTCTAAAATGCATACAAAATTTTGAAACTAGTTTAAAAAAACATTAAAAAACTCTTACCTGACGAAATGTATAACGCGTCTAAACGGCGGAATTTCTTCGACGATAAAAGCAGTAGAAATGAACATACATAGATGACTGCTTAGACAGACACAGAGCTGTCATAGCCGCTTGTCAGTTATATGCCCATAGAAATGACTCAGTTGACAATTGACACTTATTTTACGAGCCAGGGCAACCTCACCTTAAGCAGAAAGAGCATTCATAGCCGTATGGCTGTCGGTCACCGTACCGTAAAGACCAGGTAACGCAGCTGATAAGAGGTTGTTGGAAACAAGCCTAGCAGGCTTAGCAGGTAACTGGATTTAGGTGTACAATATACAAAAGCATCGATTTGGGATATGGGTAAGCTTGCGAAGTTGTGGGTACAGCAAACATTTAAGGGTTTGGTACCCGGACTTTTAAAATTAATTTTCTCAGTGAACCACTCATCTTTAACGACGCGACGATAGGCAATGATAAAAAAAAATAGCAGATTAGATGGGCGATCTTTAAAGAGCTGCAGGATAGGACTTGGTGGAGAGAATGAATTTCAACAAGGTTTTTGCCGGGGCTACCAAATAGCTCAACTGACTGCAACTGCAGACGGCGTCGTTGATTCCATCTTGACGATTTGTCCAATGTCGCATGTTCCAACATGTTGTACCGTCTCTTCTCTTCAGCAACGATTTGCCAAGTCGATTTGTTACCCAATCTGGAGTGGAGGTACTCGAAGCAAGCGGCTTTCATTAACTCTGAGGTGAGAATCGAAGCTGATAGTGATAGGCAGAATAGAAAACTTTTATGTTTGGATTCTGAAGATCGACATCTTATTCCGCCGATAGCTACTGACAGATCCGTGCTGCTGAAAGTCAGTGCATGAGAACAAACAGCGAGCTTCAATTTACTTTAGGTGCTTAAAGATATTTTTAAGTCCAACCGCTGTGTCACTTAACTCAGTAGTTATTGCAGTGAAATTCGGTCAAAACTGGGTTTAGGGTTTTTCACTCTCTTTATTCATTTTTCAATTAATCCATCAAAAATTCACAACCTTGACTATTTGCGCCCTCTATACCCGGGCAACTTAATAGTCCATTAATTTCAATTCGCATCAAATGAATTCCATTCACTTTACGTCTCTTTCATTTCAGATCTACATCTACATCGCACACTTGAGTCATCTCCGCACACCCAAAACCGACAACCACCATCCGTCAAAACAAACCGTTAAATGACGTTTTACTACCCCATTCATTGGATTTTTATGCGGACTTCGACAATGCCGTCAGACGTCGTACATAAAATTTTAAGAGACCATCAACTCGCCTCAAATCACTTGACTCCACTCGCTAGGCTATACAGCTCATCATGACAACTGATTGTCGGATCGTAAAATTGTCGTAAAATAAAAACGAGAACGACCTTCATCCTGATCCACGGTGAGTGGTGACGGAACGGAACATAATACTCCCTGGTGGTGTCTCTTTGATTAGAGCGACACAACAAGTGGCCAGGCCTTGTTCTGTAGAGAGAGGGCGCCAAGTCGTAAAAGAGGTCGTAAAAGTCTACGGAAGCAAGAGATTACCCCGTAAACCGCACCGAGCATGGTGTGGCTCGTAAAATATGCGTTGTTCAGTAAACGCTCATTTTGACAGTAAACATCGAATAAGTGGTTACAAAGCGTCAGGCAGTGCGTTGCGTTCTTTATTTATGTATCGCTGTTGCTGATTTTACGAGCCATCTCACGCTTCCAATCGAATCGGGGAGTGTGTGTGTGTGTGCCACAGCGAATGGACCCCACACACGTCGTCACGTCAGATTTGTGTGTCTCCTCGAGAGCGCCATTGTACTGGGTGTAGATGTTGATGATGCCGGCCGGCGCGTTTCAGGCCACATAAAATCAGAGGCGGACACTTGCGATACTTAACGCCATCAAGAGACAATCTCGAGCCACCAACATCACCAAACAACACACGTAACACCGCGCCATCGCACCAACATCATCGCGCCGCCATCAACTCAATTCTCGGCCGAGGCAGGTTTTATGATTTTTTTACGATTATTGTGCGATTATCGTTGAGCGTAAATGATTGCAATAAAAACTATCATGTTTATTGAAAATTTCATTCAAAGTGTCGTTTTATTGCATTTTAATTTAATTCGATTTGTCGGAGGAGGCGTTGCTGGTTGCGAGTTTGACTTTGGCCGTGATTTTGAATTTCACGGTCTCGGCAGTCAGCGCTACTGTCATCACTGGGTCTTGAATTTTTGTTTTAGGGTGACCAACAATTGATGAGTTGAGTATGCAAGAGCAGCATTGGACCGGCTGGATTTTGTATGGGTTTGGGTTATGTGTTGGCCGCCGTCGCGTCGCTCGCTCGGAAATCTGGGACAGTTTTGATGTCAAATGAGTGTAATTTGTATGCCGGAATTTGAATGTCAAGTGAGTGACATTTATGTGACGGTTGATAAGAGTTTGCTGCATATTTGTTGTAGTTGTAGGTTTGGAACGATACCGGTTATTGAAGAGCTTTCCATTGTCATGTGGGAAGTGGTTATGTTTTTTTAACAGAAAGTTTGTAAAGAATGTGCCGACAGAGGTTACACCTTACATTTTGACATTAAGTAACAAAAGAATAAGGACAATCAGTTTTTATAAACAAATATTTGCTGTTGATTTTAATTAAAAAAAAGTTACCTAGGTATAAAGATAACCAAAGAGCATACAAAAAGTTAAAATATGATCTATTGAGTATTGGAGCTCCGGAAAACGGGCTTTCGCACATTACATCTTTAGTTATGGGTAAGATCTTGTTCCAGATATATGTGAACTCAATTTTTCTTCAAAAGTTTAGTAACCTTACCGCTTTTTCCGATGACTTGGCTTTCACATATTTAAATAAGTCGATATGTGAATCTTTAGTTAAATTGCAACTGACCTGCAAATCTTAAGGCAATGGTTCGCAAAGCATTAGCTCTTGCTGAGCTAAGAAACTAAGCTTATGCCAACTGTTTTAAACTAGAATCAGTTGATGGTTTTGAATATTTAGGAGTCTTAATTAACAAAAACTTGAATTGAAAGGCACATACAACAGAACTAAAAAATATATAATGTCCGTAAACCGAAACATGTACAAGTACATGCTACGACCATATTGTTCAAAGAAACTTTTATTAATAACATACGACGGGCTTATGTATGGTTTGTCAAGTTGGGGAGGGGCCTATAATAGCACCCTTGAACCTATAATTTTAGCCCAGAAGCATGTTTTTAGGATTATTTTAAATAAAAATAGGTTAAGCAGTAGTTGGCTTCTGTTTCAGTGTCCTTGGTGTTTTGCCTTTAAGACGCCTTTATGTTTATAAGGTACTCAAGGTGTTTTTTATGCGCAGTGATAATTCCTCTAACATCAGAAACTCAACTGTGTACAGTTTAAGGGTAGATACTAAATCTCTAGTCAATGTGCCAACTTTAAATAAAACCCACTATTTGAACTTTTTTACTGTCTCAGCTCCAAAGTTTTTTAATAAATTGCCGCAAGACATACGAATTTTAAATGGTATTTATTCAGAAATCGTTGTACTACTTACCCCACAATTAATAATTGTTAATTTTATTGAAGAGTCATTCGCCTCTAGTCACTTTTTTTATTCTTATTCTTTTTTTTATGAAAGCATTAATAAAAATAAACTTAATAAAAAAAATGTGGCCCAAAACGAGTAGGTATATGGATACCTACGGTGCTAAGGATCTATCGCTTTACTTCCAAAAAGTAAGTAAATCACAATAATTTCAAACCAATCTTCTTCTTCTTTCACTATTTAAAAATTAACGCAATAAAACTGTTGGCGGTTTGTACTTTCTATCACAGAGTGCTGTAAATATCTACTACTCGAAGGGGTTCGTGACAAGGGGAGTGGCACCTCCCTCATAAAACAGATGCTTTTGCTTAGCTTAGTATGGCTTAGAACTCATAATGTAAAATCTGCGAAATTCGGAACATGGATTTGGTACGCCGTACCTGGGCCCTTAGCAGCCCTAAGCTGATGTATAAATAAGTGGTAGCATACCTAGGCTTTAGTAATTTTGGGGACTTTAACAATTGTTCTTAAAATATAATAAATCGATTTTAAACTTAAATAACTTTTTATTTATTTAATGGATTTTGAATTGAACTTAGAATTCAATGGAAGCTTTTTTATGATTCTGTATTGCGATAAAGAAATGTTTCATAAAGGAAGACCGTTTGTTTTCGCAGAACTTCAAACCCTTGATGGAATTTTCTTTTTTCTTTGAGACTGCGTATGTAAAAAAAATTCGAGTATTGCTCTATAGGTAAGCGTCCCCATTTACCTATCCATAGATAAGTGAGGTTTTTGGACGGTTAGAACAGAGAAAGCTCTTCCATACCCCACTCAAATTCTTGTAGACTCATTTTGATGCCTATAATTGAGGTCAGCCATTGGTGATGGCGATAAACTGTTTTCATCCTCGTAGTTTCTTGTGATTATTTACTCAATCTCGCTCAGCCACAATTAGAAAACCAGTAAAGATCAGATAGAAAGTTTTTGTAGGTCATGTAAGTAGTATCTTCCTGTGTCCTTAAACCTCCTCGTCTTCGCAGCCCCTTTATATAGGTGTCTATCGCCTTTTTTGACATTTGATTTCTTTGTGTGCTTTCTGATAAAGTTACGAACTGTTAGAACCCCTACTGACTTGCCCACAAAATGCAAAAGCTTTTCTGTCCGACTTGTGTATTATTCTGGCCAAGCCTTTTGCGATATTTCTAGATCTATTACAGACACCACTTACCCTTTACTGGATTTACAATTGCGCTGTAAAATTGATAGGGCCCTATGATCTTTTCAGCCAATATGCCATACTAACCGTAAGTTGATGTGGGTGTATTTATCCCACCCGAATTATTCGCGGGTACTGTGCATTCTTGGCGAAGTAAGTACCATAGAATCTCGATTTTTCTGTTCATTCAAGCTTCTTATATCGATTTAGGTATATATAGTCTCTGAAAAAGTCCATATCCGTGGGATATCTAAATAAGATGATGGCCGTCTAGTCAATGGCTCTGCGTGAGTTTTGTTGTTTCTGGAACGTCCGCATGTATAGGTCTCCAAGTTCATCTATGATTGATTATAGATCTTGCCCTAAACTGTAGGTATTTTAAACGTGGAACTTCTTACCCTAAGAAGTATTATATACAAAAAGTAAGATTCGACAACGAAATTTCATTGCTAATATCATACAGTTAATGTCATTATTTAAAATCGAAATATCAGATGATAAAACAAATTAGAAAAATCTAAACTCGACTTATTTTATAGGTATATTTATGGCGCATCTTGTACCTGGGGACCTAAACGAAAATTAAAACTCATAAAAACTTATTGGTTTCTCCCAAATATGTGCTGAACATCCCAATCTCCATCACACTTGTTGTAATCCCAGAAATAACACAAACTACACGTTAACTACAAAGTTAAGATGTCTATCGTGACGTTCTGTCCGATTTGTCGATGTTGTGTATTCCTTCATATTGACAGCATATATTTTTGTTTGCCCTAATTTACCACTAAGCCCACTTTTGCTGCTTCTGTTCTGATACTTGCCAATACACCAGTGACTGTTCACTGTGATCTGCCAATGATATCGATGTCCCTTAAATAGAAGGAATGCAGACCAACTGTCGGTTTGTTTGTGACTTTAAAGTCACTTCGAGCGACAGCTAAAAGTCACAAAAAGGTCCTTGATGCGCCTATATATGTCAGCAGAACTACCACTGAACGTGACCATTTGTGTAAGTAAGGATATACACGGACGTAAGTTTATCATAAGGCACCAGGCAACATTTAGCGCATACCTTAGGGAACCTTCGTGGAAAGAAACCTCAACAGCTTCGCTCATATATTTTATCTATCTACCTACAGAATGTAAATGCGTCATCGATTTAATGTAAGGAACCAAACTCCTTCAAATTGTTTGAGAAGTATGTACCTTCCGAGGAGTTTTCTTCTGATCTCCTGACTATTTTTGTTTACCAGCAAAGTACAAAAATTAGTGCGAGCACTTGTAAAACATGACTTTATTCAGTGTCATCGGGTAGGCGTAAGGTGTTTAACTCGAACTTACTTCACATCCCAATCATGGTACAGCTTATAGAGTAAGTTAGGCTGCTGTGAATTCCCCTTAATTTGTCACCCGCGCACATATAGGACCCAAAGTTCGTCAATGAATTTTCCTCTAAAAGTAGTCCTTTCTGCGTCCAATACTCCTTAAGCATCCAGTGAATGGAATGAGGGTCAGTGTACCAACTATTGGATACCTACAATTGAAAGAAGAATACTTACGCAACACTAAGAACTACATTTATGACATCCATTGCATCACTTTCGATAAAGTTGCAGAAACACTCAACACATTTAAAAAACAAATGCCCCACCATCCGTAGACGTGCAAATTCGCTAATAGCCCGTTTGCATTTCTCTCCATTAAATCCATTTCACTGTATCTTCTGAGCATTTGCACAAACCCTGACCAGTATACCAATTAGCATTTATGCAGCTCACTATTTCTGCCCAATGCTCGTCCATAGACAGTTGGTGGTCACTTTGTCACACCAACAACCTCACTCATATCATATAGCCATGTAGGGTAGCGGTAGGTATATGCAATGCACTCCAACTTGCATATTCACCGCAAAAATAATTGATATTCAAAAAGGAAACGCGACACTGCAGCAATTAAAAACAGGTCATAAATTAATTGTCACTCGAGTTCATTTGTCTTATTTGTCTCAACGATAAATCAAAGCCTCTGACAAATTACTATTGCTATTGAAATATTAATACTGATTGCCTCCGCTTCTTTATCGCTCTCCGCGTGTGCTTGCGCGCGATTAATTGTTGTATCTCTACCACAGAGCACAGATGCACCTATCAGGGAGTGTGGAATCGAATGGAGTTATAAACACACAGTCGGCGAACACAATCAACACATTCCGCCTTACTAATAATCATTTTTAACCTTCAACTTATATATTTTGTAGTTCACAATATGCAATTTTGTATGGAAAATTTCGCCATTGTGAGTTCGAAAAATTTAGTCTGGACACTAAAAACGATTATTAGTACCGCGGATTATGTGTCAAATAAAGTTAACCTTGCATCAAATAGAGTGCGGGACCATCGCCAGCGATCAGAATCCTCATCATCTCGTATAGTGAACAACAAGCATTTTGGAACAACACCCATAAGTGTCCTAATAGATACTTGAGTCAGTTCATAAATGTATATGTGGGGTGGTGAGCCGTATAGTCCCACATAGACACGCAACAGAGTAAACAAAAAAAAGAAAAAAAAGGACACAAATCGGTGCGATAGAGAGTCCTGTTCCTGTCTGTGCAAATTTCCACCGCAAAAACACCACCTCTCTAAGTGAATCTTCATTGTCGCACGAATGTGGTGTCCTCTGTGCCATGGATGGGAACTGGGATAGTATTGCAGAGGGAACAAGTCTTCTTTGCAAGAGGGTGTGCGTCGCTTGTGTACTGGTATATGCTGCCTGCCATGCCATATTTTTATCAAAGTTATTTCTTCGTCGAGTCCTCAAATTGCACACAGACCGAGTGTATTAGGTAGCAAAATTTTTACGACCTCGTTATGGGCCATTTCGGCGATTGTTGTTGATCCTTTTATGCTGCTCCGTACATTTGATATTGGTGGGTATTTCATTGGGCTGCTTGTTTTATTTTTGTTGGTGTCATTCCCTGCTGCAGAGGGTAATGGGTAGAAACCTAAGAAAATGACGAAGAAAACCGGAAAATAAAAAAGGAAACCGTGCTACGTGTATCTGTGTATGGAAGAAGTTTTGCTATGTCGAACTTTGGGTTCATTAGAGATGGCGATGTTGATGGCGAGTGTTTGGGGAATGCCTTTGGTGAAATCTCAAAGTATCTACCTTTATGTTTATTTTGATATTATATTGTTTGAGTTCTTTTTCCGCTAAAACTTTTACCTTGTGCGGTTTGCTGCAGACGAGATGTCGTTTTGATTTTTGCTTATTCCTTTTTAAGCATGGATGGGAGAATCGACGTCATGTGGAATTGTCGTCATCGTAATGGCAGACAGGATGTTGAACTGTGTTATGTTAATGACAATTCAATTCATTTATTTGTACATTGAAAGATGATGCTGCAAACGTGACGAATGGAGATGCGTACAGTGATGAAGATAACATGCTCGATTGTCGAGTGGTTTTCAGTTCTGATTGGTGTAGTCTTGAAGTTTGTTGGTTCAATATTAGAAAGGTGCTATGAGCTATAGACAAGTAAAACACTGAGCCGTCATTGGGAGGACCACGCATCGTTTTACTTCTGGAGAAATGATTCCAATTACGTTCTAGCAACATTGGCATCGGTTTCCACAACGCGAATATCGTGCTATGACATCTTTCGACGTAAATATTTATGAATATTCCTTTTTTTGCATTTGTAGGCGGTATAGTTTCAATTCTCTAAATTAATAGATTGAGGATTTTCGCACGAAGCTTCCTAATTTTGCCACAAATGGGATAGACCCCTCCAAGTTTTAAGAGCAAGAGTAGGCCCGCAGCCTCGTAAAACCAAGTCGATATGTCGCACAGCTTTAATCACAAATTTCCCAGGAAACTAAGATAAATCAAATCAACAGAAGTCATAAGAGCTCTAACCCTGAAATTCGAAATATGTTAAGTTCAGTCCGAAAAGAGTCCAAAGTGGTAGATAGACATCGGGAAACATTCGTAAACAGTACAAACGGAAGTCATTTTAATGATCATGTGTGTCCTATGGGAAAAAAATAATGAATGTGACCGAATGCTTGTTAATCCTACTGGTGGTAAAAATCGTTACTGTGTCTCCAAAAAAAAAATTATCGCAACATTTTGTCAGCATGTGTGGCTGACTGTGATCTATTTCTTAAATATTAAGGTAGTCCCAAAGAAAGAAATACAGAAAAGTTGTGTGAACCTATTGAAATTTAACACTACACTCCCTTTTAGCAGTGGAAGTAGGTAAAGCTTAGTTTCAACCCCTGAAAATATGGTTAAAAAATGCAGTAGAAAGGTTAACAAAATCTTAAATATAGTTAATTAAGTTAGGGCTACCTATTAGCCGTCTTCTTAATCCTATGTGCAGTGTATGCTGTCTCAAACGGAGCAACATACCCAAAGACTACCCATACCTCGCCTTTAAAAGAAGATTTTACTAGAATTTCTGACAGAATACAATGGGTCAAACAAGTGGTCACAGAAAAGTAAGAGATTGCGCTCACCCATTCAGCTATAGGGGATATCGATATAGGGGCAGATACTGCGGCACTCTGGTGTCTAAAAAAATCATTTTCTATCAGCGGCGGTGGTCATCAACCATAAATCTTTGAGAGAAGGCACTGAAGGCGTAGCAGGGACCCAACCTTGTCGATTTAAAAACTACGTTAAAGGCCATCAAAAAACAAAACGCTTTTCTGGATATTACATACATTTGCAAGACTGTCTCTGAGTATGTACTTGTACAGTACACACTTGAACCCAAAATTGATATTTATGTCATTACAAGGACAAAAATACATCGTACCAGTCTCGAAACTTGCAACAACACGAGTCGATTTGATTTCATTTAAATATTTCATTTGTAATGAGTCTGTAACTGTAGGACGTAGAATATTACTGCCTATATATAAGAACATGTAAGAAATACAATTTATACGTCATCTACTTTGCGATAGCTACATCTTTGATAGACACTAAGCTCTTAACAATGTTTACCTTTAAAGATATACAATCTCTGTGCCCTGCACTCAATAGAGGTGAATGTTAAACTGCTCCGCTATCTCCAAAAGAGACGATCAGCGGTGTAGAGCTACCTTAGAATTGTTTAAGACCGATTCAAGCCAATATAGGACCTTACAGTGATGTAGAAGGGGAACTGAAGGGGAGACTGATATTTAGTTTGTCAGAGAAAACACCACCACCCACCCTTTCGTCAGTTTTTGATCCGTCCTCCGGAAAACTTCACCCTCCCAAAATAATCTGGATGAAATAGAACCCTGTAAGTTCATGCCAAAGCTTAAGTAGGGTAGTCCGTGTTGTCTGAAGCAATTATTCCAGATTCTGACGAAAAGACGAAAAGCTGCAGTAGTATAGCAAAGCCGAGTCGTGCGAAAATTTACACTTATGACACTGCAAGTCATAAGATTTGAAGCAGGCATTTTTGAGAAGTAAAATCGACATACCTCCCGTTATATGATGGATTAGAAAAATCCGACTATAGTTTATGAGAGACTATTTTGTTAACAACAAAGTATAAAATTTTTGTATAATGATAATGAGAGATTAAGCTGACGGAACTTTGACGACAAATTGTAAATTGAGTAAAAAATATGCGGAAATAAATCAAGTTATTAGATAAGAAGCAGTAAAATACATTCTTTTGTCGGTTTGAATAGTACATTTTATAAAGTAAGTGTTCTTGACTGAGTTTTTTTTTTAAAATGGGCAAGAAAAAATGTTTAACAGTGGAGGAAAGGAAAAGTATATACGTTTATTGCCCTGAAGGTCCTTCATGCCGTGCTAAAGCGAACTTATCATTGTGTCAGAAATTTAAAAAAAAAACCGTCATCTTACACAAACAATTATAAAGAAAACACTTATTCAGCCTTAACACTTCGCGAAACGCCAAGTATCCTTAAAATCCCCTTAAATTCAGCTCTATCGGCAGCTTAAATTAGGCAGAAAGCTAATTTTAGGACCAGCTTATCCACTGTTACCAGCAAAAATCGCCGTGCTAAGTGCTTAAAGCACCTGAAACTTAAGAAAAAACCACCACTTTTTGACGCAAGGAAGAAGCAGCGCTTGTGTTTCGTGAAAGATCATATGAGTTGGAGAGTGCAATATGAAATGACCTAACATAAACCTAAATAATTCAGGGGAAAGTTTACTAAATTCTTTTTTTTTTCAATCACAAAGTTTCATTGAAATCGGTTGAGCGGTTTTGGAGATCGACAACAGCGCCGCCTGTTGAACAGTAATTGAATTGAACCGAAAACTAAATGTGCACCTACAGCGCCACCTGCTGAGAATTTTTCTACATTTATTTTTTTCTAAATCTTCGTGTTGCAATAACGAGCAAACCCGTAGAAGGAAGTAACCAACACTCCGAATGTTCAAGTTTTCTAACGAATGGTATTTATTTAAAAACTCAATGGACCTTTTCTATAATCAATGTTAATCTGGCAGGTAAAGCAAGAGTCCGCATTTTCCAAAGTATGTATCTGTACCAGTAAACAAATCGTTCAAAGTATCTGTACAACACTGTACCAATAAACAAATCGTCAAAAAAATGTTCACCAACGTAGTAAACATAAACGTCATACCCGAGTTTCTCCCCCACAAAAAAAGGGTTTCTTCTTGGAGTACAATGGACGGGTATTGGTCTTGTTTGACTGCTCGAGGATTTTGAATACGCTTTTTAAAAATTAAAAAAAAAGATCATGAAATCGTAAAATCGCTCCATACAAAATGTATGGGAAAATTAACTTTCTTCATAATTTTTTTATTTTTTGGGGTGTTTTTTGGAATTTTTGTGGGTATTCTGAAATGATGCGAATCAATAAAATCGGTTCAGGCGTTTTTGAGTTATAAGCATAGTAAATAACAG
This sequence comes from Cheilosia pagana, assembly GCA_936431705.1. Taxonomy (NCBI): domain Eukaryota; kingdom Metazoa; phylum Arthropoda; class Insecta; order Diptera; family Syrphidae; genus Cheilosia; species Cheilosia pagana. The sequence goes on along the minus strand of OW386166.1, from coordinate 82,342,828 downwards.
CACTTTCTTTTATATATATAGATTTATATTCGTTTTTTTTACTATTTTGTAAAAACCAAGTTATATTCCGGGATAAAAAATATCCTAAGTCCCGACTCAGAAAATAAGCAACCACTATGCAAAGTTTCACTAAAATCCGTCCAGTAGTTTCCGCGTGATGCGTGGTCAGACAGTTTTTATTCTACAGTTTTATTATTTGTAGAGAAGAGAAGAAAAAGAGAATATAACATAAGTTGACGAAGGACAAGTTTCCTAAAAGGTGATAACCAGTGGCCAGTTCCATCAGCACACTTATTGGTCTCCAGCTTGTACTACATCCGTTTTGACTTGAAGGACTGATGTTTTTGTTACCATTATTTATATTGAAGGGTTCGTCCTCTCTTGCTATTAGACTTCGCTTGTATTACAATCTGCAGAAGTAAAGTTTTCTCAACGCCAACTCTAATTAAATTAAATATTTTAAGTCATAATCTCCAAAGGTTTCTTTGCAGCTTTCATCCTCCTCTCATGTTGTCCTACTCTAAACCCATAAGGGAAAGTAGGACATTTCTAAACAAATCGAACCATAATTACAATCCACAAAATCTCACTCACCTGCGGACAAAGCAATCAACTTGCCTCATATACTCATCCTTAAGAATATCAATTTCCACGAAGGAACTGAAAAGCGAAAGAAAATAATCAATTACCCATATACGCCCCCGAATAATGAGTGCTAATATACACCCAGCCATAAAATGTAAACAAATCGTAAAATCAAATTTAATACCTGTTTGAGTTGTGAAAACGAATCCTGTCCAGCAGTTGACCAGACAGCCCGCCCGCCACTTGGCCTTCCTTCCGCTCTTCGGTCATTCGGTTTCTGTGCGGCGGCAGTGCGATGGCAGCGCAGCAACAACCGACTATTAAGCAAAACGAAAGGGTCATGCAATGTGGCAGTAAAAGTGAAGTGTACTTTCCACCGAACACAACACTTATAGCACACAGTCCCAACAACAACAGGCTGTATTATCATCAACATCATCATCATTGTAATGGTCATCATATCGGTCAAGTGGGAAAGTAAACTCGACCCTCGAAAAATTGTTTTGTTCCGATGCAAGTTATACTTTTATTCTTCTCACTTCGGCTGACTGGCTGGCTTACCTGGTGTTCGGTGGGCTATACCAACTCTAGGACCTTGCTGGGCTGAGTAGCTTGTTCAATTGCTAGCTGCTGCTATACGGCTACCCTATACCTTGTAGTCGTCGTAAATATGACCTCGAGCTGAAGGATTAACCTTTTGGAATTGCTTAATTAAGTAAACGATGGTCAGTCATTGTTTACATTGTTGGTGATGATTATTATGCGCTTGGTGCGGGAGACTGTTGCGGGTTGGGAAAACAATCGCCAGGATGTGTATTGACAACAGAAGGATTTTAATTGTTTTGGAATTCTGTTCGGTCAGCCGATGGATGGAGGGAGGTCTGTCTGTATGCTAAATTGATGGCTTCCTTGTGTTTTTGGGTGAAGCTAATGGTAAACTGGCGAGTCCTGCAGCAGGTATGGGACTAGGTTGACGCGTGCCTTAGGAAGGTTTCAGTGGCATTAGCCTTTTCAAGAAATATCTTCTGACAAGTTAAAGGGTACCTTTTGGTAAATGACGTAAGTCAACTTGGACCGATTTGGAGAAAAATATTGTTGGCACGTTACCTACATGGCATCTCATTTTTTAAGACCTATGCCAATAGGTTTTTCGTCAGTTGGTATAGTTCGATTATATAGGCCAACACCTCGAAAGCATTTTTTACGAAGACTGAAGCAGGATTGATAAATCGCTACTCAACATCTGAGTATATGTAGTGATAAGTTCTGCAAGGAAATTTTGACTTTGCTCAATGCTCCGTCAAAAGTCGAAAAAAATAGAACCAAACCACTTGATGTTGAAAAAGTTTAAGACAAGGTAATGCACTTTTATGGAACTTCTGTAATTTCGAAAGCAATTGTTAGTTTGCAAACTTCTTAGACAGTCAAGTGCCCATCAAAACACTAGACAGCAAAATTATTAAGTCACAGACAGGCAGAAATTGGAGAATGATAAAAAGGTCTCCGTCTGCTGATGGGTTTCTTCCGTATACAGCGGCATTGACGGAATGGAAAAAGTAGTTTTAAACAAATTTCTGGTTGGCGCAGCATGTCCGTAAGGGACCCTTCTAGGCCTGGCTTCGCAGAGCGCATTGCGTGAGTCTTCGATTTTTGGGACGAATGGAAGGGATGTACAATTTTGTGCCGATTCCAAACGGCAATTTGAGAAGCTCTTTCATGGATGTTTGTCAAATATTCACGAGAGGTGGAGCAGTGGAAGAAACCATTGGTAAAATATGTGTTTTCGCGGGGATCAAATCTGCGACCCTCTCCTTAGTAGTCCAACACACTAACCAGTAAACCTTAGTTAAGCAAAGACAAATATTTACCAAAAATTAAGAAAAGAAATTAACACCACCTGGTCCAACATACCGAATGGATTATATCCCGCAGGTTATGGCCGAAAAAAGAACAAATGAATTCTGCAAATGAATAAAGAAGGACGATATACTGTCAAGCAAATGTATCAAAAGATGTAGATATTACAAGGTATTAAGTCACCATAGGCTACTGCAGGAACAACAGCATACCTGCCCAAACCTTCCAATTAATCTCACAAATAATATCGTTTTTTTTTTAAATCGACAATATTGGGTGAATGTGAGGACCTATTTTTTATCGGAGTCAGGACTCTAGACAGCATAGCCCCAAAAACGAAGAGAATGTTCTATGTCACAGCAGACTCATGCCCAAAACACATGTGCAGAGTTTTACCTGCAGTGGAAATAGAACACACACGTTTAAATGAGATATAACACATGTAAATTCAGTATGCGTTGCAGTACTGCAAGTTGTCTCTATTTCTAAATCCACTGCAAAAGACAATGCCACAACAACACAGAAAAATATAGAACATAATTTTAACGGGTTTGGCACCAATTACGTCAAACAAAAGTTCTGCTCGTGTGGCTTGCTTGCTGTACTGCGTGCTTTAATGCGTCCAGAAATTCTGCACATGTATTTTGGGCATTAGAAGATTGTTTCTTTTCAACAGACTAGAGATGGCACCTCTCTGATAGTATTGAAAAACCGGGCTCGATTCGAGGTCAGTAGTGGTTGAAATATGAAAATTCAAACCCAAAGTCAAAAGAATAATAATTTTACTAAGCTCCTGGATGGAAGGTTTTGCCTAATTTTGATGACAAGTTGAATGAAGGAAAGTCATCATAATTTTTATGTCGCGTATGGTAGGTAGATAGGTTGGTACAGGTGGCTGCTCGACATAAACCCAAGTAGCACTGATGGGTATGCGTTGCGTATAGGAATACTACTCCGTTACATCAGGGTCGCGATTGAGTCTTCATACGAGCTTTCAATATAATTATCACTATCGACTCAAATCTCTCGATGTGTTGCACATGATATACCTAGAAAAAAAAAACGTTGGCGGACCGCACGAATTTCTTAGCACATTTAGGAGTCCGAGTAGGGGTCATGCGTTTCAAGTGGGTTGGGTTCGATATCCCGCTTTTTATAATCCCGCTTTTTTAAAATCCCGCTTTTTAAATCCCGTTTTTTATAATCCCGTTTTTTATTATCCCGCTTTTGCGGGTAGTTGCTTTACTATAAAAAATCGCCGCGAAGCAACTACTTTTGATTGTAAAAGCGGGATAAAAACAAAATGAAAATAAATTAAGCAATGAGCGTTTTTTTGAAATGCAGTTTATTTTACCATTTATCATTGTTAGAGGAAGTAACAAAATAATAAATAAATAATATGAAAATAAATGTTTAAGTAATAAATATGACAGTCTTTAATAATTAAAAAAAAAATATAAAGTAATGTTATATATACAGTAAAAACTAAAAACATTCGAATGCATTTTCTTTTTGGTCGAGTATTTTTAATATGTTTACGTGATTTTAAAAAACAGTATTTTATCGGACGGGATTCTTAAACTTTTTTTCGGGATTTTTGAAAAGCGGGATTCCGATACGTTCGCGTTTCAAATTAGCAAACCACCGAAGTATGAACAGCTCCGTTCGCAAAAGTAGCTGCTCAAAATTGAGTTCCTCAGGTTCGATAGCGATCTTTATATATATTTTCTGCAAGTCCCCCTAGCAATACAAAGAGGCAATCATATTTATTCAGTCAATAACCATGATCATGAGAGATCAAGACAAACATCGAGTTTAAGACGGATAAGACTCAGTTGTCTTAATACTACCCTTGCTCATGAAAAAAGCTACGATGTTGTTGAATTTCTCCTACCGTTTCAATGAGACTGAACTAACGTGCAGAAGGCAAAGAAATAGCCACCCTATTTACGTTCGCGCTTACCTATTTCAAGCCTCGGCCACGAAAACTAAAAGGATTTTCTGTGCTTAATGAAATAAAGCCAAAAAGGTGCGCAGGAGTTGAAATTGCATCAAAATTTGTCTGCAAGTTGACAAGAAGCCAACGCGCCAAGCAGGTGAATGGAAATGTTTTTCTCAAATTTACAGAATCCCGGAAAACAAAACTTTTCAAAGTTGACCGCAAAGGTGTTGATCATAATAATATTTGGATAAGTTTAAAGCCTTTTCCGCGAGCCACCGACCGCGAAATAATACAAATTAAGTCTGTATTTTGTGCCAAACCCATTAAGCAAAGGACCGTTTTTTACCGCCTTTAATAAAATAATTTGGGAGAAATGCACTTATATTTGAAATGTATGAAACCTGGCGCAGTGGCTTAGTGGTAGTGTGTTGGGCTACTAAGCGAGGGGTTTCAGGTTCGAGTCCCGAAAGGGCCAAATAACATCTTAAGGTTCTTTTCCACTGCGCTACCTCTCGCGAACGTCTGACAAACATCCGAGAGTAAAACTGTCTTGAAAGAGCTTCTCAATTAGCCGTTTGGGCTCGGCGTAAAATTGTAGATCCCTTCCATTCGTCCCAAAAACTGAAAACCCACACAAAACGAATGGTTGTGAGAAGCTAGGCCTTGGGTCCCATAGACCTGTCGCGCCAAAATATTTATTTTATTTATTTTATGAAACATTGAAGCTTGGTTCGGAAAATTTGTCCGCCCAAGGAAGATGTCCCCAGAGGATTTCACTGTTGCGTTGCTGATACCTACATACCTCAGTTACATGACATGACGTTGGCTAATGCTGCTCATAACTTGAGAAGGTACCCATACAAACAAATCTCTGACTTTTGGACTAAATGTGGCAGCGATTAGTTTTTAATTTTCAATTCAAAGCCCCTCTCGTTGTAGTTCAAATTGTGTTACACGTTTTTGTGAAATTACTCAACAAAGCAGTGACATAGACCATCGGAAGATTGACGGCAAAGCTGGTTATTAATAATAAACCCCATCTTACCCCCTCTTCCCCTATAGATGACCATTTACAAACGATGCGTTTGCTTAATTGACTACGCCAGTTTGAATTAATACCTGACCATCAACATACGTCTTCTTCGTAGTCTGCACAGCGAATCTAAAACGTCATAAAACTCGCATAAATAAGAAATGAAAATTCCTTATCCCTTTGCCAACATTTCACACAAAAGGTATTTCCACCAATCGAACACAACACAAACGGACAAAAACAATAACAACGACGACGACGACAAACCATACATAACCAGTGATGGACAAAGTTTATGGAAAAGTGTGGCGCCAAGTGTCCATATTTCCTCTACCCAACTACTGCCACCCATATAGGATGTCGACACTGACTGCGACGTGGACGGTGGACGTCGACTACGATGACTCCTCCGAATCAAATAAGCTACGATCATACGCTCCGCCGCCCCGTTTCACCTCTATCACTCCCATCCAGAGTTGAGCGCTCTTCATTCTACACCCTCAATGAGTTTTAATTTTTCCACCGCCACTGCATGTTGCTGATTGAATTCCATATGCATAATGAATCATATTGTAGGTGCTGTATGCGCGTAGACACAGTGAGCAGTGGCAGTTGCAGTTGGTGTTGGTGTAGTTACTAGTTACACGGTATCTAGATACACGTTTGCATGTGTCCAACCGCATTGCAAGTTTGTGCGCATTTTTATGCATCACCATTATGAAAGTTATGGGCGTACTTAATGACTGGCTTGCGTCCGTCGGTCGGTCGGTCGGTCGTTCGCTGGGTCTATGGAGCTCTGCTCAGTTCCATGTGAGTTATCAGGAAAAATGATAAACAATATTAAATATCCGATCTATCTTGGGTCACAATGTTGCACTAGTCCATGGTTGCGCTGAGGAGTACAATGGACTTTCATCATTGTCATAAAGTTTTGCTAGTTAGTCCATTCGCTTCGCCGGATGGATCATTCGAGAGATGTGAGAGAGATGGACATGCGACACTTTGACACGTGGGTGATTCCATTGAAATGCTCGTTATGATGGATTATATATGGGGAGACGGTCATGAAACATGAGAATGCCCACGAAGGACGATACAGATTGGCGACTGAATTTAATTGTTTTTTGAATTCAAGAGGCTTCATTTTCGTCAATGATTTTTTTCTGCACTGTAGATATAGGTTAGTATTCCACCAGTTCGACAGAATACATTTTAAAGTTTATTATATTTTTAAATAAGTGACGAAACTCAACATCAACTAGTTCGAGGGAAGGACACTTGTAAAGGTTTAATTTTCGTTCATAAACGAGATTCGTTTTGATCTTTTCATGTGGTTTAGCCAATTTTGTTCACATCTCTGGATTTTCAATCCACTTGTGAGTTGTCTTCGTCATTAATTCCAAAATTTCGCTTGTTGCGATGAACAATAAAGCGGTCGAACTGATTTATGACCTTCCTTCAAAAATCTCATCATAAAGAGACTCAAGCAGATTTTAGGCCTAAAGGGCAAGCTTCCTCGAACAATTATCGGCACTGATAGATACAGAAAAATAGAAAATAGTAGATTCCTCCATAAAAGCGGATATCACCTCCGAGTAATGCTAGAATATCTTTTTTTCACGAACGATACCTGCGACTCCTACCGAGAGAAGGCGCAGCAACATCACAAAAGAGGCCGAGGCGACATCATCATCATTGGTATTAAATATAGAAGTGAAAGCATCAACAACATTTATTGGAAAACCAATCGTTCTGGTTTTGAATTTAAACCACGGAATAGTGCGCCCCTCTAACCTAGGCGCCCCAGGCGATCGCCCGTTATTAACCCCCTTAGTTCAGCACTGCTCAGCGACGATTATGAGCCACGCAATGAACCACGCATGAGCGACGAACGATTTAAAGTATTAAATGTATGAAATCGTATAGTTGGGAGCATGAATGATTTTGGTAAGACAATCGGTCGTCGGTCGCTTAATCGCTCAGTCGTTCAATACGTATACGTGGCGCCGATATATTCTTAAAAACGCAACGTTCTCTATCCACTTGCTATAGGTCGATTGGGCCTGTCAATGGACGTGTTAATGGCATGTCGAATTGAAATCTGCAAGATTTTGTGCTCCATAAAACTGATGAAGAGGTCTGTAATCTGTAAGTATATGGTCCCCAAATTGAGCTCCGATTTTTGGAGAATGAGAACATTAACACAATTTGATATGACGAAAGGTCTTGACTCTGCTTATGTAGTTGTCATCTGACAAATGGCCCACAAAACCTATGTCGGTATCATTTTTCTTTCCGATGATGAACTGACCTTACACAATAGCAGCACATCAATGGATTAATTTTCAACAGTGACCATGCAACATGCAACTGCACATCATAACAACTGACACACTCTTTCACAGGATGAATTTCAATTAGTTTTCTATTGAATCGGATTTTAAATGGTTTCCGAAGTGCAACTATTACCAATCGGTATAAAATTGTTTGCCAACATGCAGATATGTAATGTGTCTAACAATAATTGAAAAAATAACACAAAGGCAAATGCAATGAAAAAATCATCAACACTTCATTTTTAATTAACCGCCACAATAGATGAATACTAATTTTCTAGTCACACACACCCCCGTTTGGAATGGGTTGGCACATAAGTGCTGCTCGATGAGTGTTAAAATTTCTCCATTAAAATGCATTGCATTATTATGTCCGGACAGTGGAGCCATATTAATATATGGAAAAATGGGATAGGATGAGCTAAAAAAATACGGGGAAATGACAGGTGCAAAGCTCAATGAACTATGCTACCAATAATGTAATAAATCATTTACCAGTGGAAGGTATGGATGTTAGAAACCCAAGTTGGACTTAAGATTACTATAGCTGGATGCACGATTGCTTTTTAGGTTTTAGAGTCTTATTTCATGATATTCGAAGTCAGGAGTTGTAGAAGGACGTTGAGGGCTTTAAATTTGCAGAACCGTGACAGATTATGTTGGGTAGCTAGACCCCTTTGATGTATAAAAATATCTGTATAGAGGGCAAAGAAAGTGCTATCCTACTTCCCAATAAAGGAGCGGAACTTCAAATTATTAAAATAATTGACGCTAAGCGCAAAATACAACTTTTGGTCGGATCGGATGTAAGTCGACCTACTTAAGATGGTCATAAACCCTTGATCTAGTGTTTCCAAAGACTAATATTGAAACAAATCTGGAGAGTTAACAGAATTTAGAAGAACGAAATTAAAAAAAGCGAAACTCTCTGTTCACATTGTAGGGTTTTGAATACGCACTGAGCGGGCAAAGCTTATGATCTTAGGTAGGTAGGTAGGTAAATGGGTGCTCTTGTTCGGTCCATTGTGTCCAGTTACAGGACCAACCATTGCATACCTGCTGGAAGACAATAATTAAATCGCTTTTAATATTAGAGCCCCATAGATTTATATTTAACTTTAAATTTAGCTAATGGACTTACTCCCTGCGATTTCAATGGACATGGAAGATTGTGCTATTTCAAGTTGTAGGTAAATACTTATTTCAGCAGTAAAAGGGGGGAAACTGAAGACCAAAATTATGAGTGTAAATTGTTCCTTGGGTAGGTATAGTCTTCGTAAGGTTTAAGAACTACTATGTCCTTTCCAATAAACTGAACAAAGGCTTTCCATGGAAAAAGCGTCTTACATTCCACTGCAAGGCAAACAGAAATGTTCTATTTGAAAGTAGAATCGGAACTATTTTCGAATAGAATCGAATAACATAGTTGGCCCCAGCCTTTGCGGTGGAAAACTTGATATATAGTCATTCAAATCCCTACTCTTAATAGCTGATACTTTAGTCTGCAAAATGAACTGAAAGTTTTTGTCAGATTACCTCAATTTATTCCTGTGCCAAACAGACCTCAAACACCTTTAGCCAACTTGTATTCATTCCATCAGTACTTTAAAATATGCCTATACTGAGTCTTAGAAAAGATAATTGTTTTTGTTATCGATATGAAAAATAAAATATTGAGTTTGCTGTCTTCAAACTCAAAAATTTGAGCACGATACGTTATAAGCTAAGTAAACAAGTCTTTATCAAAGCTTGAACTGCGGGCTTCTCACTGCCTAAGGTGAGTGCTCCTTGGCTAACAGCCTCCAATTACACACTTCTATGGTCGCCACCCAAGGCGAGGTTTTTCTCTATTCCTTTTGTATATCTGACCAAAGACTCTGTTAGTGTCCATAGGCTCTAGGTACATGCTCTTGACATCAAAATTTGATATGAAAACCAAAATAATTTTAAGTACCTTCCGCTAACTATATCCACATTGGTTTCAGGGATAAGAGTTAACCGAGTAAAAAATCCATTAATTATGAGAATAAAGCCGGAAAAATGAAGGCTTTAATGGATAAGTAGCTTTTTTCAAAACCAAGTTGATATGCTGATGCCTAGTGCCTATACTTGCCAGTTTGATCCATCATTTTTCCAAATTTAATGAACCAAATTTCAGCAACCGAGCCCCGTAGAAGTAATCAACGACTTGAATTGATGGTTCGAATAATGCGACGCGTGCTGTCACGCGACTTCTTCAACATCCCGATAATAATAATTAATTAACTAATAATTAATAATTGTGTAAAATTCATAGTCCAACATACAAGACCCGATCTTTCAAAAGTCTGTTTAATTAGCTGCAGAAAATATTGACATCGTTGGGAAAACACAGTGGGTTGTCAATACTGCAAGGAAATGGAAGTGGGAGTATATGAAATGGAAGCGGTTAAGTGGTTAACGAGGGCATAAGACCAAGTACATTGAACTGTCAAAAGGAAGTCCCAAAAACCCAGTTATCTTAATTCGACTAGAATGGTGTGGACTAGATGTATCTATCTACTGTTTATCTGATCGATTTAGCCTAATCAACATTGAGATAGCCAGTAGATTGTCAGGTAGCTGTCAGAATTACTGAACTAAATAATGGAACGCATCCATACTCGGCGCAGTGGCTTAGTGGTAGTGTGTTGGGCTACTAAGCGAGGGGTTCAGGTTCGAATCCCGAGAGGGCCAAATTACATCTTAAGTTTTTTTCCACTGCGCCACTTCTCGCGAACGTCTGACAAACATCCGAGAGTGAATATATATGAATCCTTCAACCCCGGGTGGGGCATAGGGCGGCGACAAATTTCTTCCATCCATCTCGATCTGCAGCCAGATACTTCAGCTGTGGCCACGTTTTACGCTGCGTTGCTGCTTCGGCCAATACGGTTGATTTCCACGTTGTTCTTGGTCTACCAACTCGCCGTGTACCTTGAGGGTTCCATAAGAAGGATTGGAATTCACTCCGAGAGTGAAACTGTCATGAATGAGCTTCTCAATTAGCCGTTTGGACTCGGCGTAAAATTGTAGATCCCTTCCATTCGTCCCAAAAATTGAAACCCCACACAAAGCGAATGGTTGCGAGAAGCTAGGCCTTGGGTCCCATAGACCTGTCGCGCCAAAATATTTATTTATTTATTTATCCATACTCCTAACGTCGACGAATCGGAGAGAATGTCACAGTAGACATCTGAAAGAGACATCTAATAAAAAGCAAAACAAATCTAACCTCCGTGCCCAGAAAACGGAACGGAGCCCCTCCTCAAACTTAAGTAGGTAACTCACGTAGGTAGTCTGGAATTCCCTATGATCTCTTCGAGTCACTTCAAAAATACAACAGAGTAGTCTCATTTAGGAAGCTTTTATCCGCGATACCGGTCAGTACCAAATATCATAAGTTCTGCCTTTGCCGACTACTTTGGACCAGCGATCATTTTCCAGAGTCACTCAAGTTGAGTGTTGTGATGATACCAGAATCTAACATGGCGCTATATTCGCCCAGGTTATCAATATTGTATATATTTGGTTAATGGTGACTGGTCAAAACCATACTTGTAAAGATGTTTCTAGGTTGCTGACAATCGTCTTCAATGAATCCCATATTATTGCCGACAGAATCGTTTATGCGACGTGGAGGGCACTGGGCAGCATAAGCTTGCGTAGTCGATCTTTCTGTCTTCCATCTATTTGGGCCCCCTTTTCATATTTAGTCCCCCTACGACCAGCCTTGTCATGGCCCGCGTACCTACGTACACCTCTAGCTGCATACAAAAAATGTGTCAATCTCACTACCTGCCATGTCCGTGAAGCCAATTAACCAAAGGATTCGTTGTATGAAAACCCAAGCCAATCTGAGTTTAATTGGTGGACATTTCCCACTCCTAATGGAAATCCACGCAGAGGAACTCACAGCTTCACTAAAATTCCCCACCAAATACTCACGCAGATAAATTCGTCCCATCTTGCGAGCAGAAGTCCGCAACTTTTTATGTAAACATCAGAGATCGCTATCACTCAAGATTCTTACATTCAGACTTTATCAGATCTTCTCCATTCCACTTGAATGTAGGTATACGCAGCTACCTTGCACTTGGTATATCTAGATATATAGATACCCAACAAGGTATCTGGATTTGCATACAATGCATAGACTCGGTCTTAACGCATCATTCCACAAGACTTCCGTAACAAATGTTTCCATCGTTAGGTGGAAGGTGAGTCCCAATGAATGACATACACCTCTATTCAAACCGAGAGGAATGTGTTTACCATTTCTCTAATTGTATTGAGATGTCGGCGCTAGGCTGGTATATATGGTGGGTGAGGTACCTATAGAAGAGCACCAGGAAAATGCTGAAAAACAAGAAAAAAAATCGAGAGAATTTCCCATTGGAAAATTTATGAAAGCAATAATAATTCAAAGTGAAACTTTAAAGAGTTAGCGCGCCCATAGGGGAAAGATCAAAGCGCTAGACTGTGCGTAAGTGAGCTTTAATGATGCTGCAAGTAAACATGTTGGCAATCTGGCACCGGCGGGCGGTCCTGTCGGGCGCTTTTGGTTTGTCGACGCCAACGCCATGCGTATTGTAGTAGGTATACGTAGAGAGGTGTGTTGTATATGAGTACGTGATGTAAAAAGGCGATATAAATTTCACTGTTGAGACATTTTTTTTTTTTCGTTTTCATCTTGGTCCCTTCCTTAATTTTTATTTTGATGGAACTGTTGATGGAGGTTAATGGGGCTTGGCGCTAGCTGAAGGGAGATTCTGTTTTTTTTTTTAGGAAGGTGGTATAAATCATTTTAAGTTGTAGTTTGTGCGGATAAATGTCGCTGCTAATGTGGTTTATGTAGGGCAATAAATAAGAGGAGCATATGTAAATGCGGAAGTAATTTTGTATAAATTGCCTTGGACCTGCGAGAGTGATTCGCAATAGAGAATGTAGCCTAATTTTCATGCTGAGATTGAAATCATATTATATATTTTTTCCCCTAAAGGTTTAATCCTACCCATTCCGTTATTCGGCATTCCGATGCTTCCATGAAGAACTAAACGAGTTTTGGCTTATTTTTATATAATTGAGGAGTACACGCTTTGTTTCAAAGTTGTTTGCCTGCAGGTGCCCAATATTTATTTTTCAAAATTTATATTTAAATTTTATTGTATAGCCAAATTTACTAAGTTATCGTATGTCTGCTTATTTAAATCCCTTTAATTACGTATTTCTAAATTAAAAAGCCAACCAGTTTAACTGATTATACAAATTAAAATAGTGTGCTGTGGGTAAACTCTGGCGCTTATGAAACTAGAAGCTTTGCGAGAAAACATAGAAACCGACTAATCGGACATAGTCAACAATACAGTCCGACAAATTTTGGATGAGAGCAATTTATTGCGCCGACTACAAAGAACGAAACCGTTGGACTTGGCGAGATAAGATTAACCGCGTCTAAATTGCGGAACTGAGACGGCAATTGACTAGTAAGGCCTTGTCAAGAAACACTAAGTCGATTCTATATAAGACCCTCATCAGCCCAGTCCTGCTCTATGCCGCAGAAGCATAAACCCTAACTAAGGCGGATGAAGATCTTCTTGGCTGTTTCGAAAGCAAGATTCTTCGAGTGATTTTTTTGTCCCGTTTGCGATGACGGTCTTTGGAGGAGAAGATTTAACAGCGAACTCTACGAGCTGTACAACGACACCGACCTGGTCAAAAAAATACGCATCAGTCGTCTAAGATGGCTAGGACATGTAGAGCGAATGGACACCAACGCTCCGGCCCGTCTTCGATTTCAACCCGGAGGGACAACGCAGTAGAGGAAGACCTCGCCTTAGGTGGCGCGCACAAGTAGAAGGGGACCTCAACCAACTTGGAGTGCGCAACTGGAGGCAGTTAGCCAAAGATCGCGCTAACTGGAGAGGCGTGTTGGTTGAGGCCCAGGTCCACCTCTGACTGTAGCGCCACCTAAAGTAAGTAAAATAAGTAAGTAAATTGCGGAACATTGGATCTTTCATTGGAAAGTAACCTGACAAAAGTTATTATTTCGTAAAAGAAAAATAGCTTGACAAAAGGGTGGTGTTTTTAGTCAGTAAAAATCTGACACTACTATGAGCACACGCTGGGAAAAAAAATATCTGAATGATGTTAGCTATTTTTGTGATTACTCTTACACCATAGGTATTTTAAAAATGTCGGCCACTACAAAAAAGATTCCATTAATAGAAACCTGCACTGCTCCAGAGGGATAAGGGTTTTATTTCAATATATTTAAACTAAGTAGGGGGGGTAAAGTCAAGAACAACTGAGGACAATCAAATGATATTCCATTTAGAAAAAGGCTACACTTATTTTTAATGCCTTCAAAATATAACGGAATTCCTATTCATATATAGACTATTTTGAAGCCATTTAAAAATTAGAAACAGTTCCGAGAGAAATTAGAATTAATTTACCATACGCTACCAATCGTAATAGACAAAGACCAGGTAGTCAGCTATAAAAAGAGTTTTAGTAGTATCGGCACGACTTGTCCCGTATTAGTTTTCATAAAAACCTGTGTGTAATATATTCCCAATCTGTTGTGTATAAGCCAAGTCACTAAAATGGTTGTACGACTAAGTGAACTCTGGTAATTAAATAATGCAACTTAGATCCTCTTCGCTTCAATAGAACTAAACTTGCAATACAAAAAATGACCAAGCGAAAGTTTCAAATATTTATTAAAAAAAACTATTATTTATTATTTATTTATTATTATTTAGGTAAGCAACGAAGATGCGAGCTATGTCTTACCAGGTCTGTTCAATGAAGAGATACAGAAACAGAACAGCACATAGATCAGCACAAGTTTGTGTAAACAGTGAGAACAGAATCCTACAACTGAGTATAGCATGTGACAATAGAAGTTCTTCCTATTCAGCTATGGAATGGAATAACACATTTTACAAACGTTAGCCAATGGAAAAAAATAACAGAAATTAGGTTTGCATTACCAGAAACCTAACGCTGAGTTGACTACATCAACTTTAAAATGGAATATGTGCAAATCAAAACCAAATCCGTGAACGAGCTATATAGGTTCACGGAATAAATTCGATTCGTCACGTATTTCTCATTTACGGGTGATGCGATTCGATCTCCGTATACTTTTTCGTTCGGTTCTATGCATTTCAGAGTCAAACTAGTCCGGTAAAAACAGAAAACAGCAGCTTTGTAATGAAAGTAAATACTTTAATTGATTCTGCTGAAAATATATTGCCCATTTTTTGGAATTCGGGCTAAGTATTCACGGGTAAAGCTCCGTGGCAACAGCTTAATAGGTGCTAATAAGACGGGTAGGAGGCTGTCTTCTTTTCTTACAAATTATTGTACCTTGTGTATGATAAGTTCAATCTTGTTGAATTTTATTACTAAAAATTACCGGGAAAAGAGCCTTAACAGCCTTCACTTTAAATAAATTTGGGTCACGATAGAAATATTTTAAATTAATAATTCTGCTACAGCGAGACTGGAACTTGCCCGCTAAAAATGTTTACATTTTACAATTACGATGGGATTTGGGTAAATGTTTCAGCGCTTATTAAACACCAAATTCTTAAGATTTTTGTAGTTTTCAAAAGAATTCAGATAATATTAAGTAACACCAACAATAAATACTTCGGTCATATTATATGGTACTCGACTTAACAAAATATCAACCACATGCGGGAGCTCCGCTTTTGTCGGCCTGTTAAGTCAGTATCCAAGTGCGTTGTACGGTTGGGCATTAGGTTCTATGAATGACACTCATAAAATCAATTGATCATTGCCCATCAGACCTACATCACTCTCTTAATATAAACATCTTTATTCATGCGTTCCGATTATAT
The DNA here is from genome assembly GCA_936431705.1 of Cheilosia pagana. Lineage (NCBI taxonomy): Eukaryota > Metazoa > Arthropoda > Insecta > Diptera > Syrphidae > Cheilosia > Cheilosia pagana. The sequence continues at coordinate 82,327,183 of OW386166.1, read as the reverse complement.
CAATTGTTAAGGATCGTTATACAAAAATCAGACGCGTGGTTTCAAAAAGCTCGGATCTGTCTGTTAATTCATATTATTATTTTTTGTTTGATATACTTTGCTCATCCAATCGGGTCATTGAACTCTTTACACAAATGTCACATAATTCGCGTGTATATCTTAACATGCCGCCAGCATGTTTAGCTAAACTGTTTAACATAATTGATCGTTTATCACCACACAACATACTCCTGAAAGAGCGCAGTATACACACCTAGCGTAGTAGATGAAATGAGTCGTTTGTACAACCAGCAAGAGAGAAGAAAATCAGTTGATCTGAAATACCTATACAAACACTTTATAGACATTCTCCGGTATGACTTTGCGGGGATTTGACATTTGAATGTTCGGCCTTTTTGGCTTTAATGTTCATCGAGTATAAATAGATTTAATTCGACGATTTGCTAATGGCAACACTATTCTTCCCGATCATTGAGGATAGCAGTGCTTTGTGAGTGGAAATACTATCAGACGGCAAATTTTTGGAAGTTTTCAATCAACCTCGATGAGCATCGTGATGTAAAAAGATTTTTATGATTAAACAATATTTCCAATACGAAGGTAGTTGTGCAACGACTGTTTCGGGTAAAGTAGGCGGAAGATATTCCTCACTGCCTGGGTGATAATTAAATTCTAAAATGTAGACAAATTTAAGCGAACGCGAGAACTGCCGAAAATATTGAGCTTGCACAACGGCACACGGTTTTAAAGAAGCGATAGAAATGTACAAGCATTTCTTATCTTGACAAACCGCATTTGTTAAAATTTAAAATTGTAGCTCAAACTTTACTAAGTTCAATTGCGGTGCTGCAAAACTTGAAATCAAAAGTTAGTTGTTTATGACCTGTCAAAACTCAAATGGTCTATGAAAGTACTTATTTCTCAAATGAGACGTTTGACTATTGTGACTTACGTAAGCATTGCTTCGCTTTCTTTCAAACAGAAAATCAGACATGCAGAAAATGGTTTTATTACGTCAGAAGATTGGATAATGGGACTGCAATTTTCTATCATAAAGCGTTCTTTAGATTTTAAATACTCATTCAGCCAGTAATTAAGGATACCTACAGAATAATTGTAGAAAGCCAAGTATGAATGAGACCGTAGTAGGAACCTGCCCAAGTGTCCACTTGATGTCAAACGCACTTTCAAAAATAATTAAAAGAATTATTTTAAAAACTTAAGAATCCATTTTTGAAAGTGAACCTCGGTCCTAATAAAAATTCAGGAACTCCAAAAATTATCCAATGCTTTTCGACAGTTTATCTGCTGCTACAGTTTACCTATCAGGAGTTAGTGTCGTTGGCCCGTGTTGGGAATAAAGCGTAACTTAAATTGCCTATCCCACACAAGTAATTCAGTTAGATTGCCCCTAAGGCTCCAATTCCAAGTGTTGCCTTCATTCCTCTTCGTAGAATGAGGACACATTCACAGTCCTTTCACAATGACGTTACCATTTGCAAGCGAGGGCACCTCAATGCTCTTTCTTAAAAATAATGCAGTCCACTCCCAATCAAATAATGCATTAGTCGATCAAACCAAATATCAATTTTCCAAATTCCAACAAGAAAAGTCCATCAACCCAGCACTAGATCGAACATTCGCCATCAGTTACCTACAACAACGAAATTCCATTCCATTTGTACAACGAGAAATTCCTCTTCCAAATGCAATAATCACTGCCAATAAAACTCGGTAATACAGCGCAAACATTCGATTCGACTGCCAACCTAACGTGGCCAACAAAATGTGCAACAAACACACACAAAAATCGACGAAAAATCCAAATAAACAACTTCAAACGAATTCGCTTCCTTATTGTTCAAAGAAAATCCACAAAAAAAAAAAAACAATTCAATCGAATTGCATCCGAAACTATCTTCCACCAACCAACAACCACCCCCAAGCTCGCACAGCACTTTTGGCTTCTCTGTCTCTCGTGCTTATCCACCCACCTCGATGTTCCACCAACACCGCCGTCGCCGCCGCCGTCGCCGACCTCTTCTAGTTCGCGGAAAATGAGTTCATTTATTAATCTTAATGGAAGATTTTACAATGCCCTTAATGTGGTCTCGGCGATTGCCCGAATGTGCACTTAAAAATTATTCGTAGATAATTCAACCTATAAGAAAAAATCCTTGTTACAGGTACAGGTACTGGTACTGGCGGCGTGGTACACTTTTCGCCTGTTTGTACGAACGGCAACGACTACGATTACGACGAGCACTTTGTTGTAGCGAGAGCCAGAGTCCCACTCAATTTCCGCCACTCAACTCAATGTATCTGTTCATCCGACAGAATTCATCGCCCACTTTGTGTGAGCTGCGAGTTGTGTGACTGTGTTGGTCTCTGCCCCCCAAAAATGTATCTGCGCTCTATCAAACCACAAAAAAAAATAGTATCTCCACTCCATTCGCCTGATTAATTCGAGCACAAGAGTAAAAGAGACAATGCTCGCCATTCTCACCACCCAGCGTTGGAACACAATGAACCAAGTGCCAACTGCCAACCATTCATTCCTTATGGGATTTTTGTTCGAAAATTTTCCTATCAGCAATGCAACCCAGTCCAACACAACACAACACAGAAATTCATCCGCCACCAGCCACCATCCACCAATACAAAGAGCAACAGCCAACAGCCAACAGCCAAGGTGGATGGATTCGATTCGAAAACGAACAACAACCCAAGACCGACGAGATACTGCCGCTGCCGCAGCCGCTATAGGATAGAACTTGTATCTGAGAGTTTAGTAACGAACCGGACAACGAGAATCGAGTTTTTCAGTTTATCGCACAATTTTCGTCGTCATCGTCGTCGTTTGCGTTGTCGCCGTCAGTAGTTTGCTCCGGCTGTGTGTACTTTCCCAGAGTAAAATCGTATTATTGCGAGAAACCAAATCACATTCGTTCGATGGCAACGGTTAAGATCAGGCGCGCGCTCTTTTTATAGATTATTATTATTGTTATTACTATTATTGCCTATTATCATCATCATCATCGTCATTGTGTAGTCGTCATCGTCAGTGGCTGGCTCTCATTCTGCTTTCTGCCCCCCGAAATTAATATATACACAACTATAATAAAAATAAAAATAAAAAAACACACCAACAATACGATCGTCGGTCGTCTCTGTCCCATTAGATTATAAATAGTTATTGGCGTGTAATTAATAATTTTATTGTTATTTTGGTGTTTGTTGTTTTGTTTTCTCTGTGCTTTTTCTGGATCAAACAATAATCGTGTCAAGAGTGTCCTTAAATTTAAATATACCCCTAAAGTGTCAAAAAAAATATGAATCACATTTGTTAATAATTTTGTTTTGTTGGAAAACCTGTAGATTGTGGGTGCAAGTGCAACAAATAGTTCAGTGAAGTGCTGTATAAAATTGTTTTCTACTTTTCTTCAACTGTTTTTCTTTTTTTTGGAAAACAATTTCCTTATAAGAAATAAATTCAATCAAATGGTTTAGTGCGAAATGATTTACTTGTGATTGCGTGTTACACTTAACTGTTTGTCACTTGGCAGTGACTGATTTTAATAACAAAAAAAAAAACATAAAAAAATTAAAATATTCATCAGTGATAAAAAGTGCGTGGTGAATAGGTTTGTGTCCAAGTTAAACTCTTACCACGATCAAAAGAAAGTTGATCCAACTAACTTTTTGCACTTGCTGAACTTACTTTTGGAAAAAAAAGCCGCCAAAATTCTCACCACAAGCAGCATGAATTCATATTTTGAGCAATCCGGCTTTTATGGCCACCCGCATCAGGCGACGGGCATGGGCATGGGCTCAGCCGCTCATCACGATCAGACAGCGACTGCGGCCGCGGCCGCTTACAGAGGTTTCCCCCTATCGCTGGGGATGTCACCATACGCCAACCATCATCTGCAACGTTCCACCCAAGATTCACCCTATGATGCCAGCATAACAGCGGCCTGCAATAAAATCTACGACGGAGCCTACAAACAAGACTGCCTAAAAGGTGTGAATTCAATTGGTGACACAAACGGCTACAAGGATATATGGAATACAAGTGCAAATGGCGGGGGTGGTGGAGCGGGTGGCGGTGGCGGCGGTGGTGGCAGTGGAACCGCCGGCAATGGCAGTGGTACAGCTAGTGGGGCGGGCCAAAACAGTTCGATACCAGTGCGACCATCGGCGTGTACACCAGATTCAAGAGTTGGTGGCTACCTGGATACGTCTGGTGGTAGTCCGGTTAGCCATCGTGGTGGTGGTTCGGCAGCGAGCGCTGTTGCAGCGGGCACTGCATGGAATGCGAATTGTACAATTTCGGGAGCTGCTGCTGCACAAACTGCGGCCAGTAGTTTACATCAAGCTAGCAATCACACATTTTACCCATGGATGGCTATAGCAGGTGAGTCTCATCTTATTTAAATACCTACCAGAGATTTCGATTGCGATTTCACAAATCGAACTCGCATTGTACCTATATATGGGTAGAACTAACAAGTGTAGGGTTACCTATATAGGGAAGCAATCAAGATCAATCAAAAGAGAAATAAAAAATAATTTTACCTCGAGCGTAATTCAAGTTGACTGCAAACTACTGGTTTGTGCGGTTAAATCAATTATATATGGACGGAGGGCAGAGGACTCCTTTACATGGTATACAGAAGACCCATTGTGATTGCTAAAGTTTATCACTGGCATAAGTGTGTGTTGGGCGGGCAGTAAGAGTAGTCGTTGTCTGGAATCGGGAGATGTTATTATTATTTTTTTTTTTTTCCAAAATCGTCCTATCAAAATTGGGGTGAAGGTTTGCAGTCATTTGCAATTAGCCGGTGAAATTTTTGAAGAAATTAAAAAAATTGAGCAATTATAGCTACTTGTGAACCCTTTTAAACTTTTAAATTGTAGGTAGGTAGCTTTTTTAGGAATAGATAGATTTTCTGAAGCAGGGCTTGCAATAATACTCTATATGTTTGGGATATATGAAGCTGCTTAGAGTAGCTACTAAACAAATTTACACGAGATAGAGGGGTATAAATAATGTAAAAGTTGGGTAAATTGTTTGTTATATTTAAGCAGAGTTATTTTTTAATAAGGAGGCTAGAATGTACAATATTTTCTGCACGCAATCCCAGGCCCATCAGACAATTTCCACAAAATTTGCAAATATGGTAAATTCAAAGTAAAATTGTTTTAGATATCAAACGAGCGAAGCGAGTTAGTAAAGTTACAACAAAATTTGTGGAAAACAGGTTATACCTATTTCGAACTTGGTACAAAAATCGCTGTGCAACTTTGGACAGTGTCTAGAAAAACCTTATTTATATAAGTCACTTTTTAGACTCTTAAGTGCAGTCATTAAAAAATTAAAAAAAAACATTAGCTTTCCGGCTAAGAAAAAGAATAATAAGAAGAAGCCCACTTTGATAATAAATTTGCTAAACAAAATCACTTAAATAGACAAACTCTAATTTATAAATCTATAGCGCCGCCAAACTCATAGGAGGGCATTTTTCTAAGGTCAGGTGATACGCCAATACTTCAAGTAGTAACACAACCATCGTCGACTATTGGTACACTTAAAACGTTCCACAAAGTTGATTTAGCGATTTTTGTCCTCCAAAAAAAAAGGTTTAAAGTGCAGAGCTGCAGAGTAAAGGCAATATTTTCACGACTCTGCCATACTCAAAAATCTATACAAGTGGGCAACGTGTGACTCTGTTATTCTCTCTTTATTATATTTAATGTTTTTCTGTGTTATTAATTTATTTGAATTTAAAAAGAAAACATTTTTACACTGTTCGTATTCTCCGTTAATAGCTCTAAAAAAGGTGAACAATTAATTGTAGTAAAGTTGCGTAATTTTTTAATCATTTTCGCGAGCCAATATTTTTTAAAATTCTTTCAAAATTTTGCTGTCAGATTTGTAGAAAACAATCTGTTTAAATTTTTGATCACTCTTTATAATTTCTTGGGTTTGGAAATCACAAAAGCTTATCAATAATTATAGCTTAAAGTTTATAGATTTATAAAAGAAGGCATATATCTATTTACAAAAAACATATATATGGCAAAGAATTTTCTACTAAAATGCATCAATCAAATTTGATTCCCATTTTTTTTTAATCAGGAAAATAATGCGATAAATAAGTTAGAAAAGTTAGTTTTTTTGTAATACAGTTTGTTTATTTAAAAACTAATTTTTCATCATTTGATTTGATTCATAATAAATTATAATAACTTTAATAACTTTTTTATTGTTATGAAAAAAACTGCCTTCAAATGGAGAGATTCACAAAATTTATAGTGAGCATTTTAATAATAAAGTAAAAGTTATACTTATGCAACTGTTATGTCCAAAAATTGTTTTAATTGAAAGCTTTAAATTTTGAGCCTTGTGTCGTTTAACTACCTAAAATAAAATGTTGTTTCGGAACAGTGTCTCACATTCAGGTTCTTCTTCTTCTTCAATGTTAAATTTTGTGCTAAAATTGCGGCATCAGCATGATAGGATTTCTATTAAATATTCAGCTTAAGAAAAAGTTTTCCTAACCTAAGGTATAATATCAACTTTCGTCACTGGTGTAGTCTTTTACAAAAGTTGCGCCGGCAATCCGCAAATGTAAAATGTACCCAGTTCATATTCTAAAGAAGCCTGTGAGCTTCGTAACGCTTAGGTAGGTTGTAAATTTTCGGCACATACTTTATCTTTTTAGGACAATAGCAACGCTTCCAGCTTTAGGGTTATCTTCTCACCAAATAAGGTGAAGAAAAAATGTCCAATAGTCCGTCCGTCGTTGAATCACATTCAGCAAAACCCGTCAACGCAAACTGTACCGAATATCTTTCGAAACAATCCAAGAAAATCCTCATCCGCTTTAGAAGTTCCAGCCAGTAGTTGCTTTATCAGTCTTGCTCTTGGTAAGGGTTCTCCTTGATGGCCTTATTCCTGATTAAGTTTCCTTTCAAAAAGAAGCCGAGGTGGACAAAGCTCCTCAACACCTCACCCTTTTCAAAATAAAATAGGTACATTGTGTATTACTTTTTTATTGGTAATGTTTATAGAGCTGAGTACTTGTAGAGTCTTGGAAAAGCGCAAGACATATTTGGAGTCAAGGGTTAGGGTCAGTTAAAGCGTCCATATTATAGCTATAAATATGGTTGGGGTTTTCTCCAACGGACTTCGATTTTCCTCAATGGCGAGTGGATCCGAAAAAAAACATCTCTCATATCTGAGTCTATTTTAGAACCCTCTGTTATTTTAGTTATTTTTTTAGTTAGTTTAGTTATCGATGCGAAGCACTCCGATCGGTCCTTTACGAGCAGATCAGGTCTAGCTCAGAAATTTCGTAAGGCAGATCCATCAGCTCAGCGTGGTTAATGAGAGTAATTTCTACATTTCGAACAAAATAGCTAAATAGGATATTTCAGTCCCAGTAGAGGACTTTTCATACATAAGTTAGTTATAAACGGACTTTCCGGAAAAATAAAAACCACAAGACCTTAGAAGTTGCTCACGATTTGTTTCTGTTCTATGAAATGTAAATCATAAGTCTTAAAAAAAATATACATAGGTATAATAATTTATGATTTTTACGATTTTTATAGTCACCTCCCTTGGAACTGTCAGAAAGTCGTATAAGTTGCATAGATTTAAAAAAAATGTTGAACAGTCCCAAACCTTAATCCAACCATCTTTTCCTGGACCTATACCTACATATAAGACGTCTGCAAATACTTGCTGTCGTTAGATTTTCTGAGACTGAGTTAATAATTGAAATCCTTAATTCAGCTGCATTTCTACCGGAGCAAGGGCTTTGAAGTAAATACCATTCAAATATAACGCGACGAGCTTCTATTCTATTTCACCTATGACCCTATTTGGAACATTTTAAACAGAAGCAAAAATTTTAAATTTTGAAACAAAACTAAACTGTCTAAAATTTTCAAATAAACAATTTTTTCTGGAGGTCCAGCCTTAGTCAAATACTTGATAAACTTTCTCAAGGTAACACCTTTCCTCCAACTCCAGCATAATAAATCAGCGAACCACCGTGTTTTTCCGTCGGCAATACGCATAGCTGCCTTTGCCTTCCCACTCTAGTAAAACACTTCAAACAAAAGAAAAATGTTTCACAAAAAGAGAGAAAAAAATATGAAGAAACTAAGGAAACACAATCTTAAAGGGTTCCTCAACCAATCGATTTCATTGACAAAAACTCGAGTCAAGTCAACCCGAATCCCTCCAAAGACAATGGCGACATAAAACATCTGCATTTAGCCACAATATTATCACGAAGGAGCTCGAGAGGGCACAATCCCTCTCTCGTTCTGCCTGTGTCTCTCTCTACATGATTCTATGTTATGTACGTACAAATAACTGCCATGCACTTATATAATTGGTATGTCACAGTTGGGGGCCAATGCAATCGCATTGTGCCCCTTCAGCAGATACAATGTATGGCTGTAGTTTGAACTCTTCTGTTTTTTCCAGTTGATCCGCAAATTGTTTCCTTATTTACAGACATCTGTCATATTCTATTTATGATTAAAATCTCGAGTAAAAGTCGATTCAACTGACCCAGGCTGAGATAGTGGCCGCCACCCTTACTTGGAGACACTCTCCATTTTCAGATTAAACTTGATTTCCTTTAATAAACCTTCTGTAGTTTTAGTTGGCTATTTTTATTCCGTTTGTTTTATGCGTGTGGAATTCATTAGTGATGTGATTTATTCAGTTCTTTTCGATTTATGCTGAGGCGTCTGCTTATCAGCTTTGGATGACTATATAACAACAACATACAATGGACAAGGCGATCTTCTCTTCTTTTTTTTAAAGAAAATTGTACAATTTATGAGGAGGGAGGATTATTCGGTCTCAAAATGTTTGTCCGTCTTAAATTAAGACGAAACATAAATTTTATTCACCACCTTCGAGAGAGTATCTATATAATATGACGAGGTTTATTTTAGCTACTGGTCGATGTCACATTTGCGCGACGAAATATTTTTAACGAAAAAATCACGAGCGTATCGTGTGTGGGTGGTCTAATAATTTAATTTCACATTAAATTGTTTAGTGTTCACATTTCTCATTGTTCCATTTGGACAAACTCAGCGGAGATTAATTGAATTTTATCGTGCGACTTGATTTATGCGAACGATGAGCATTTTGGTCGCTAATATCCTTCGGGTATATACAAATACATTATACACGACCTACTGCAGTATGTGAAAAATTTGTTAAAAGAAGATCAGAAAGGTGGTGGCGAAGATGATGTTCTCGGTTGTCGATGACGATGACGATGATGATGATGATGATGATGCTGATGCATTTTGTGGATGTTTATAGGATCGATGAATCCAGCGGAAGATCATCGGGGAATTTTTCCCCATTCATCTTCGGCGTTTTATATTTTTTTCCCTTCTCACTTTTTGTTGATGCATATCTCTTAACATACATACGATTAATTGCTGAGTTCTAAAACTTGTTCAGAAAACGGAACAAAATCTCGGAACACAGATAAAGTGTTATAATACGAAGAAACAATGAAAAAAACTAAATGCGTTGCGTACAGACTACCTACTCGATGTAGTAAAAACAAAAAAAAATAATAATACGAATACCCTTTATGCCAGATTGGGTAGCTTGCGTGCTATAAACGCCTGTAAAGCGGTCTTCGTATGAGGCCGAAAGATTCAATGCGCCGCGCTGTGTATGCCGCTCAATCGATTGTGATGGTGATGAGGAATTGCAAGGTGAATTGATATGATTAATTGGTTGAACTGGTTACTGCCATAGGGTGGCGATGAAAGTTTAAAATTGCAATACTTCAAGAAGAGATTGTGCATGACTGGGTCGCTGGTTACTTGCTGTAGTCGGTGTAGGGGAAGAACTGTTCATTTTTTAGGTGAATTTAAAACTATAACTTTGAAATTGAACCTTAGGTAGAGAGAGTCAAAGTTTGGTGCGAGTCCGGGAAGCAGTTAATGTTTGGAGCCGGAATGAAAGTGGTCACAGAAATTCTGAAGATCGGATAAACTTCTTTTAAAATCTATTGCATATCACGTCACTTCCTTTACCTATGATGTCACATTTGTAAGCAATTCTCTGGCAGATGAAAAATAACTTGGATTCTAAAAGACTCAAGGAGCTGAAACATTGGTAGATATTACGGAAAATGGGACGGAAGTATTGTAAAATCTCTTACGGTTCTTAGTTTTTAACCCACAACGAAATTTTTAACTATGACAGCGAAAATTACGAAATATTGGTCCTCTTCATTGACAGGGTGTAATAGCATTCAACCAGTATGCTTACAAATGTTCCAGAAAATGATCCACCTCCCGAGCACTCTGCTGGAAAAATGATTACCAACTATTTGGAGCTTTCAAAATCTAGAAGCTCAAACCAATTAATTTTTTCGCGCTCTATTCACACTTTCTACCTTGTTGAAGACGTACCACAACTTGCTGAGAAGATGGCTTGAGTCTTATTCGAGAGACAGGCTTTCCTTTTTTTTAGAGAAAAATAGGTTTGGGCGGGTTTTTAAACTACCCTTTTGTAGGTTTTAGCGATAAAATCAAAAAAAGCCCGTGAAAACGATATTCGCATGCAATTTTCTATTACTGAAGTCACATTAACCTTTTTTTCTGATTTTTTTAAAACACCAGCTCAGAAAAAGTTTGGTGCATTTAGTACCTATTTTTGGTCTTTTGTGGTTGCGGTTTTCTGATACCTACCTACAAACACCTGCATGGAAATTGTTTCACTTATCTAATAATAAATTGTATATGCAATCTTACTCATAAGCTGGCGTGTCGAAAAATTAGGGCGTAACGAAAATTGAAACGCGACTTAAGTCTTCAGTTCCCTTGCAGTAGCCCAACAGTGGAGTGAGTTTAGTGTGTTCCTGTCCTTGGTACTCTCTTAGTACAATGCCAGTGTTTATTGAGCGATATAGTGTTTCATTTTTCGTTACGATTTTTATTTATTATCTCTGAATTTAAATTTAAAGGGCAAGAGACGTGGACAGTTCTTGAGAAAAACCGATGAAAACAAATCTTCACTTTTTACGAACAGGGCTCACTTCAGATTAGATTTGATAGAAGTTGTCAAGCAATAAGTTCTCGTTTAAGACCAAGACCAAGACCAAGACCAAGACAAATTGACAGCCTTTCTGAGACCCTCTAGCACTTCGAATTAGTGCCTATAAGTTCAAAAATAAGACTGTAATCCACCGTTATTTACATATCGATGTGTCAACATAATTACACCAAAATTTTGATGGATGACCCACTATAAGGTCTTGTGTCTTGAGCTTGTAGATTCTATTGCAAAACTTGGAACAGTTTCCGTCACTTCGTTTTTGCAGATTTGCAACTAGAATTTTTTTTTAAACTTTTTTCGTAGAAAGGTTTTCCATTCGACTGTCGAGGGCTGCTCACAGTAAACATTCACCTACCGGTGGTCTATCGAACCCCCCGCTTATGGTGCTAGGGACAAGAAGTTAGCAGGTTTTAGTTTCTATTGAAGAAATACCTAATTGTATCGGTCGTTTCTTAAGTTTTCGCTCCTGAGGGCATTAAAAGTGATGTTCAATCTTCGCTTTTAAAGGAGATTTACAAACAACATCTTAAGACTTTAAAAGAAGATACTATGTCGATCATGCAGTCACAGCTGAGTTATTTATAGATGGCTATATCAATGGTTCAAAGATGGATACATAACTACAGTCGCAGATCGAAAACTGTATTTAAATCAAGCCCTCCTGTTAAAGAAATTATTAAGGATTAATTGAGTTCTTGGGTAACTTATACGCAATGTTTATACAGAATCTCAGTCTCAATCTCAACAGTTCGTCATACTTCAGTCACCCATTTGAGCCATCACTTGTCGACAATCCGATTTCACATTATTATGCCAAACTACGTTCTGACGCAGCAAATTAAAAAAAGTCGAAACAACTATTAAAAAAGTACGCTGATCTATTCAATTTATTTCGAACAATCTATTTCGAACACCAAACTCGACGATAAACAGGTCTACTTTAAAGTGGCGCCCAACGAAACCGGATATTTGGATTCACAAGGCTTGTGTTAAGCTGTAAATAAAAGGAACTAAGGCGGAAAATAAAGCACTCAGCAGCACAAATTATTCTACAAAATCTGCATACAATTCTGAGCAATAAATTTCATAGAAAATATATTTTTAAAATATTTTTTTTAGTCTGACGTTCTTTATAAGTCTCATGTATGTTTTGCATTCTTTCTCTTCAAAACGTTGTCAAACAAAAAAGGTGATACAAATCACTGACATTGAAACATGGATATAACACTGACTCGGTCAAAATCCGTTATTTAACACCATCAACTAAGGTACCTTTTTTTTTTTTTTATTTAAATACCTACCTGGTTTTAAATTTTTAACATACCCAAAATTGTCGAATGTTGATCAGTTAGTAACAACTCAATGTAAAGCCTGCAAATCGGCTTCCGGTTTAGGATCGACTCTTACTTTTTTAGCGCATGCGTTTTATCGGAAAGGAATCAATCTAAGCAACTGACAGTAAACCTGGTAACACCGACTTCCATGTTCCTTGTTTCAGTCTCTAAGTCATAAGCTGGTAGCATCTTTTTAGCATCTCTTCAGTGAGAGCGTTATTGAATAACAGATAATAGGATTTATTAAAAAAAGCGCAGAAGTTACTTCTTCATCAACTCTCAACCTATTGTCTGTTCAACCTAAAGACTACAACTAAAACTTGCATGATAATTGACTTTTTTTCCCTTCTTCCTCTTTAAGTCTTACAATACCTACATTTTAAAATACAAATAGCCGCACTCACCTCTGCCATCCACTTCTAATTGGTAATTTGATAGCCCCTTTCCAATTGAGACTTCCTAACCAGACACAGGTAGGTATAGCTTCTGATTGGAACGCACAGTTCCAACGAGACCCTCTTGCCCAATTTGCAAATTATTTGCGTATAAGAACCCAGGTACCATCTCTTAAACAGTAGTTACCTGATTTGCACACTCACCTCCAATAAAATAGACCAAATCAAGTTGGACAACTCGAATTCGAATCATCTGATGGCCGTCTCTCGGTCTCAATTCGCCGCACGTACCTACACAACTTCTTTTGGCTGATTTTCGTTCTTGTATTCTCCATTTCCCACTCTACCGAAATAAGGAGAAAACCGACACTCCGGGTAGGGGTAGCGGGTAGTTGGGTAACCTCCGCTCCGCAGCAGAATCTTGGTTTTCTTCATTTGCACAAACTTCATGTGTGCATTTCGATTGTACACGGTGCAGTCCGAGAAATTCGCATATAAATTAAAAATTTCATACGCACACGATTTCCGCCAATAACTCATTCAAATTTTCCCACTTCGTTCCTGCAGTCTCGATGCGGAGGTCTTCTCCATCTATGCCACCGTTACCGTCCTGTTGATGGTGGGTCCGTCGTCCGTTTTGCTTTGAATTTTTATTATTAATTTCGTAATTTTTTCTTTCTTATTTTTTACGCGCAAACTGAAAAGATGCAGAAAGAGAATTCCTCTTAGCGCGCACGCAAGAACTACAAAAAAAAAATCGAAAAGCAACAAAACGAACAACATTCAAAACCAAAGGAAGGCGACGATAATGACGGCGAAAACGACGAGCAAATCCTGTGCAGAGACCCCGAGTGCCAGAGTGGGTATCTGTATCTGCGTAGTTCGAGGTGATGATGATGCGATGCTGCTACTACCGAAATGCACAAGCGATCCCCCACACTATATTTTGTGAAATTCCAAAGTTTTGACAGTTGGCTTGCATTCAAATTGAATTTCGCACACCAAAAAAAAAAATGCGAAAAAGGAGCAACAAATTCCCTGCATCGTGTAATGAGAACATTTTCCAAAAAAAAAAACCAAACGAGTCTATCTGCGATACGTTCGTTTGCGCGCGCAAAAAAAAAACCGCAGCAAAAAGAAACAACAAACAGCTGAACCTTGAAAACTGTCAAAAAGTGAAGCAATAAAATTGTTTAAAATCAAACAGGCAATAAAAACATGCAAAAAGTGGGAAAGTGAAAAAACGAACAAACAGACAAAAAACAAAAAGAAAAACACACAAAGATTCACGCTACAGTACACCCACATTTTTTTGTTATTAAAAAGAAAGGCTCGCAGCACACACAGATCAACAAATACGTTTTATTTAATTTGTTGTTGTTTTTAAACAACTTGTACTGTGCACATGGTATATCTATATACAAATTGGCTGAAAATTGAAATACTGAATATGAATACTCTACCCTACTCTGTATTTGTGTCACCAAATTAATTTCGTTTCTTACGCGGGCATGTGCGGACTGCGGACTTCGGATCTGTATTAATAATATCACATTTTGATCTCTTTGGTGCGTACTCCAATAAATATTCGCAACACCTCGGTGTTTTATTAATTAATTTGTTTTTCCTTATTATTAGTGGTGGTGAATGTCAGAATGAAATACGTAGGTAGGTAGGATCTTTGTTTTATTTTTTCGTTCAGTTTGCTTGTGCATTGTCAAAGAATTTTAAACGGTTCATCATTGTCACCGACTGGACAAGACGAGAGCGCTACTTCGATGTTAGTGAGTGAGTATTTATGTGCAGTTGAGACACGATTTATCAGACTGGCGCTTTATTTTTGAATGGTGCGGTTGCCCTTGCCATGTTATTGTGAATAGTTCTTAAAAAAATTATTAGAATGGAGCAGAAAACGTAGCACAAATCCAACTAGGAATACAATCGGTTTGCATACTGAATTTTATAGAGGGGCTTTTATTTAATAGGAAGGGTTTGGAAGGGAAGGAAGGGTTTGGAAGTTGGACTACTGTGGGAGAGGTCTTAAATTCAACTCCAAAATTAAGTTTATAGAGTTATATGGATTGTAATTGTAACCCAGTTTCGCGAGGTCCCGAAAAAATATAAATGGTTTTTCAACAGGGACGCTACAAAAGTAGAGCGACAGGGACAGCAAACGACGCCGAATTTCTTGCCGCTCTTTTGACATTTCTCTTCAGTAAGGTTTGCTATTTCATGATGGAAAGATATACGAGCCAACAACGAGTCGAAATTATTACAATTTACTACCGAAATTCGGAGTCAGTGGCCTCAACGTGAAGAGCGCTACGTTCAATTTATGGTCGTCATAATCGTCCTAGCAGATGAACAATTGAGCGTAGCGAGAATATTGCCGCCGCTGACGCTTCAGTTGAAGAAAGCCCAAATGAGTCTTTCACACGTCGTTCTCAAGCGTTGGGCATCTTTGTGGCCGAATAGTTTTGGCCCCGATTGGACATGTGGTTCCAACAGGACGGCGCCACAAGCCACACAGCGAATGTCACAATCAATTTATTGGAAACCAAGTTTGGAGAACGTGTTATCTCACGAAATGGTCCAGACGCTTGGCCGCCTCGGTCGTGCGATTTGACGCCGTTAGACTATTTCCTGTGGGGCTACGTCAAGTCTATGGTCTATGCCAACAAGGCAGCGACGATTGATGAACTTCGTACGAATATCGAACGTGAAATTGCAGCAGCATCGGCCGATTTATGCTTGAAAACCGTCGAAAATTGGGTTCAGCGCCTGGACTTCTGCAAGCGTGCCCGTGGTGGCCATGCAAAAGAAATCGAGCGAGAAATAAGCTTCAGGTCTATAAAAGGTCTACCCTGGGATATGAGAATAAGATCCAAAAACATGTCGCTGACTTACCTTCTATTCCAAGTTAAATTTTTTTAAGCCCAACAGTTTCTAAGTAATTTGAATCACAAAGATTGGAAAACAAGCAGACAACAAATCATTTTATTTTATAATGGGTAGGTATTTTAAGCGCTGACTTTCAATTCAATTGGTAGGAAACGTCACAACTGGTCGTAAAAGGGTTTCCCAACTTCAAACAAGTATAGAGATAAACTATAGCTTCTATTGAATCTGCACTTGCATGTGAAGAGTTATTTAAATCATTTTTACATTTTAAACGAGAGTGTTTGAGTGGTTTAAGAACTTGGTATGTCTAAACGTAGGTAACAAAATGAACCTTCAATTCAATGACCTCTAGAAAATATGAGTGTCAAGTTAAGTGGATTGAAATTCAACGCATTTTTTTTAATTATTTGTACCTACACCGAAAAGTTGATATTTTCCAAACATTTTCTTTGTATTTTTAGTTTGAGTTTGAAAACCCACAGGAATATGACCAAAATCAACTATATTCTCTTTTGTATTTCCTCTCTCTTTCTGATCTTCGGCACTCATCAAACATCATGGGGTTATCTCTTGCGAAATAAGTGGGCTTGGTTTTCTTTACAAGTTGAAATGTAGCTGTCAATCAACTGTGATTCCTTTCCTCATGTGTGCTGAAACAAAATGGCGGATCCAATATGGCTGATTCGGTTGTCGGTTGATGTGGCACTTTTTTGAAACAATGATTTATTATATGTATTTCTGTTACTTTGGGATTGCAATATAGTCAAAAATTTTATCTCGCTGTCAGAATAAAGTTATGGAGGGTGACGGACTAAATCGGCATACGGCAACCATGCGGATTTCGGGAGATGAGTTTGATGAAAACGTTGGCAATCAAATTAGGTAAAAGCGCAATTGACAACAGAAATACCTAAATTGACCATCATTTTACTAAAATTTTATTTTGTCAGTGCTGAGATTTATCGCATCGACTTAAAATAATTGTTTGTCAAAATACATAATATATTGTTACCACAATCCACTACTTATAAGCTTGACAGAGGTGATTTTTGTCAGTACATGAAGAGCTGACTGTCAGTTCATACTAAGTTCAGTAAGTAAGATCAAGAATTAGTGGCTTAGTCAAAAACTATAACGCTAAAAAGAACATTTTTAGGAGAGTCCAAATGCCCGACCCAATGTGCCTAAATAAAAAAAAAATCCTCTTAAATTACACGCACAAGTGGAAGTGCACCTTCATCCACGTTGATTGCACAAATAAAGTGGCGACCGGTTAGCATTTTTCAAAACAATTGCGACCGTATGCCTGCTGCCATCTTATCAAGTACAATGTAAAAAATTGGCCGTTGACTTCATTTTTCGACGGTGTCCCTTTTTTTAAAGTCTGATGTGGTTGGTGAAATTTTTTTTCATACACTGTAGGTTATCTTCACAGTATTTTAATACCGATTTAGTTAGAAATTTAAAGTTAACGAATATTTTATGACAAGTTATTCCACTAAGAGGTAAGGGAATACAGCCAAAATGACTTTTGAATCATAGAATATTATTTACAAGAGATATTGCAATTGTTATGTTTATTATTTATTTATAAATTTATTGTGATCATTTTACAATACGTTTTTAATACAAAAATGATAAAAAATAAATGATTTTAAAAAACCTATATAAAAGTCCATTTTGTCCATATGATATGGACTACCTACTTTCTATAAGTTTTGTCATAAAATATCGCTATCATAAATAATATTAAAGAAAAACCGCAGAAAATTCACCAAAACACAAACCAAAAAAAGTGTACCTATTTGCTGCTGAAAATACTCTTTGTTTTTTGACTCACTGCTTTTAACGGAGCTGTCGTTTTGACAGGATTTTTAATATCATCGAAGTCAACGTGGAAGATAGCATCTATTGTAAGATTTCAAGTTAAGGCGTACTTCCCCTACTTTCTATATCTACCTAAGGTACCTAAAAATTTTTTGAAATCACTGCTTGCCTATATAAATTCTTGTACTAATGGTGAATGGATATACCAAACCCTGTTTCGTATGAATCTGTTGGATGCAAACAGATTGATTTGGGGTATTAGCGACAGTTGTATTCATTTTATTAAAAACAAATTATTCTTAACGTTGTTAATTTTTGATTTGACTTCTTATTTTATCTATAACCCTTCAAGTAAAAGACGAAACCATATCTACTTTTATCGAATTAAATTCTGATCTTTAAAATAGTTTAGTTGGCGTTAGTTTTAATCTTTCCAAGATGTTTTCCCAGAAATAAATGTTATCTTCTCCATGAAAAATATTCGTTTAAAAATTAAAACAGTTTGCATTCTAAAAATCACTTTCTTCAATTTAAAAACAGATATTTGAAAGCTGAGTTTTAAAATTGTCTTTTGGGTGGCGTTAGATTCATAAATTCAACAACTAAAAGTCATCTAAGATGCGACTTTTATTATACTCAATTTAAAACTGAATATTCCTCTCAGCATTGCTTTCAGTGTCATGCAATTATATAGGTATCATTCATGGAACACCGCCCGACTAAATCTCACACAAAATTCACACCGCCAAAAGGAATACTTACGTAACAGCTGCTATCTTCCACATTAACTAGTTAGATAAATCCTCTGTTATCTTCTCGTCTCTTTAATCCAATTAATATCAATACGGGCGTGGTAGGTATATGCGTCATCTTCATTAATTTTCATTTGTCTTTTCAAACCCGTACAACTCAAATGATTCAATTTTTTTTTTAAATTGAGGTCACGAAAAATACACTCAAAAAACATGCTAAAAACATTCATACTCAAAACTACTGCATTATTTATTAACGAATCGAATAGAATTTTATGCAA
Organism: Cheilosia pagana; assembly: GCA_936431705.1. Taxonomy (NCBI): domain Eukaryota; kingdom Metazoa; phylum Arthropoda; class Insecta; order Diptera; family Syrphidae; genus Cheilosia; species Cheilosia pagana. The sequence goes on along the minus strand of OW386166.1, from coordinate 82,308,571 downwards.
TTAACTTTAGATAAAATATCACCGTTCAAATGTAATCCACTGATTTTCAATGAACTTCACAAAAGTGTCTTGAATTCAGCTAATTTATGAGCTCATTGAAATAAATCCCGTTCTCCTCTCTAGCCAGCATTAATATTTATATTATACCATCATCGGCGTCGTCTTCGTCTTTAGCTACTGCTAAACTTAAAGAAATAAACAAAAGCGAAAATGGAAACGTTCGCATAAAAGTCAAAGCAAAATCCACAAAGTCTATGAGCCACCTTATAAAGCTGCTAATTAGTTAATTATGTTAATTTGTTGTTGCTGTAAAAAAAAACAGAAATATAACCAACTATATATATGTTCTTTGACATAAAGTGTTCATTTGTTAGTATAAAATAAATAAATTTTAATTGTTCCTTAATGGGTGTAGACACAAGTGGTGTGTGTTTCTGTTTATACCCACAGGAGGTTTTTTTCTTATAGGTATGTGCACATACTTAACTAAGTTGAGTATAGTTACTAATCCGTTGTGCGAATGGAGACGAACAAATGCACGAGGAGAGAGAAAATGAGTTTTTATCTCTGTTTTTGTTATTAATGTGAGAAATTTTTAATTTATACGTTTCTCGGGCTATCTTGTGATCTTTTGTGCTGGGCCATAGATTTTCGATGGGGAACATTTAAATCGATCGAAAATGCTAAGAGAAATCGAACCCAAAGTGTGGTGGGTATTGTCGCGGACTAATTTATTGAAATCTTTTATCATCTATTAATATGTATTGTTCGAAATAGTTGAGTGGATAGTTGCAGCGGGAAAGAGGTCCCAAAAATTGTTTTCGCATATCTCGTTTCTTTTGGGCTAATATAGAACAAATTGTCCCAAATGTCCGCGCCTACATTCCGCAAGCTTTAAATCATTGTCAATGCCTCTAAAGGCTTTTAAGTCATTATCGATAAAAATGGCCATAAATCTTTTTTCGGTTCCTTTTGCACACATATCTATATATCGCAGGAGGAATCTGTGTTTTGAATTTGTCTCTCTTCGGGGGTATTTTGCATCCTTGAACACGAGAGCGAGAGAGAGAGGCAAACGAGAATCAATTTCTGGAATTACATCATGATGAATTAGTTTCGCGTTTATTTATTGCAAATTAGCTCTGCCCACACAGGGAACACCAAACCACTGTATACCCATCTCGGCATGGGATGAGGTCTTTTCTTTTTTGGCAACAAGTGACCTTGAGGATATTTTGCGTTTTACCTGTCAGCATTAATGTATTAAGTCACGTTATGCAATTTGCGTATGCATCAGACTTGGGCGTGAGGTTTTTACCAGAACCACCGCACTGACAAGTTATTACGATATGGGCATAATGATTATTGTTCTACATTGTGATTTCAATTGTGGCATACACGTCGTAGCAAAAAGATGAAACATCATAAAATTCACAGACACCATTGGGTGTGTGTGCAAATGAACATGGTACACCGAATGCATTTAAAATGTTTTTGGGAATTCAAGGACGTTTTACACTTGCAGTCCAAATTACTAGACAAACAATTTTGTATATTGTCCTGGGAATAGAGTGCGGTAACAATGTGCAATGGACTGCAGCATGAGTCTGCCTTGGGTGGACCATGTGTCGCATGCATGCAGTTGCATCATGGTAAAATTTATGAAGGGCCGCACTTAAAAATGTAGGTGCTCTCTGAAAAAAAAATGTGGACCTAATCAATATTTTAGATTTAGGAAGTTGTGGCTGGATTTTGTACAAATATAAAAAATGCTTCTTTAGCAGTGATACTGCACCGAAATGCAGTTCAATTTATACAGAGGAATAGGTAATAAATATGAGGGCATTTAAAGTAGATCGCCCGCTACAGTATTCAGTTTCCGATGTCTCAGGAGTCAGGAGTAAGGCTGTGCTTTCTTCTACACAGTTGCCGTAATCATAAGCTCATGCATGCGCTAAGCTTCATTGATGGATTCATTATCCGAAGGCGCATGGATGCATCATATTCTGTGTCTGATTCAGTCTATCAGTGAATGCTCTAAGACGGTGCAACGCCATTTATACATTTTTTTTTGAAATGGGCCCAAATGGAAGGCTCTAGCTTAGCTAGTTCATGCCGCAATATATACACAAAGTTGATGCATCTTTAAGAGGTTACTTTTAGAAAATATATTCAAGTGAATGTTGAATTTCGTTTTAAAATTTCTTTAAAACCGTAGAATAAAAAAAGCCTGACCGCGCATCACGCAAAAAATACTGGACGGATTTTGATGAAACTTGGCACAGTGATTGCTTATGTGCTAGGTCGGGCTTTAGGGTACTTTTTAACCCGGAATAGAACTTGGTCCTTACAAAATAGTCAAAAAACCAGATATATGAAAGACAAATTCTGTTTATAAAGACCTTGCTCAGTAATGGCTTATCGGATTGAAAAATAAAAAAATAGGTGAATTTAGTAAATTTTTTCCTGAATCATTTAAGATACAAAACATCCTCCTGCGTTGTCCTGAAGCTGAGCAATGTTCAAAACAATTATTCAAAACATCGCCCACAATTTTCCTTAAGTGGATACCACTTTTTGGTCCTGTGTGCGAGGAGGGCGAATGGAGGAGAAGATACAACCGCGAACTCTATGAGCTGTACCAAGATGTGGATGTAGTCCAAAAAGCCAAAACACGTCGACTACATTGGCTTCGCCACATCGAGCGAATGGACAATAATGCTCCGGCTAAGAGGATCTTCGAATCCCAGCCCCCAGGTTCGAGAAGAAAAGGAAGACCGAACCTCCGTTTCTAAGACCAAGCCATCGCGGATGCCAGAGCGCTTGGTCTGGACAACTGAAAGCAACGTGCCCGGGATCGTAGAGGTTGGAAGGCTGCAGTGTCTCAGGCAGAGACTCTTCACGGGTCGGAAGCCCGATAAGTAGGATACCACTGTCAGTAGTCATGCAGCAGTGGGTATCGTTGCAGTAGTGTGTGTGTGATTATTATGGCGCGCTCTAACTGATCATATGTTTTGCACTTCAATGGGCAGTCGTCTCTTTTCAGCGCACGCATTCAAGTTGAACACATTTTCAGGTGTTGTTCATTGGCAAAGGTTTAGAAATGGGCTGGTGGGATTCGTGTGTCAACTTGTTTCATTCGTGTTTCAAAAACGTTCAAGGAAAGCAACATATTTATTAAAAAAAAAATACTTTTTGTCTTAAAAGTAACAGACGGGTGAAGCAAGGCGAGCACGGGTCGGCTAGTAAAAAAAATAAATAGTTGGCGCAATAGGTCCGTAAGGGACTCTAGCTTCTCACAATCATTAGCTTTTCATTATTTTTAAGACGAATGGAAGAGATCTACAATATTATGTCGAGTCCAAACGGCATTGACCCCTCGCTGAGTAGTCCAAAACACTAACCACCAAGCCATTGCATCTACAATTTCCTCTTGGAAAGGCGCAACTGTTTTGCCCCTGTCAGAAAGTGACCTTCAATTCGATCGTCGACGACTATTACCGTGCAACCGGAGTGATGAGCACTAGACTGCTCATTCTTGAATACAACAGAGAGGTTGACAGCCATATTTGCTTAAAAAATTTTCTGTCAATCTCTCAAGTCTTCTTCTAAAGACTTTCGCCCCTTATCTCAAACTTTCTCCATCTTAAGAAAGACTGGTAACATTTTTTTTAACAAAACGATCATTCGAAACTCACATGGGCTCACCCGTGACATCGCAAACATTTCCCTAATTCCTTTAAGCGTTGATTGAAGCTGTTTGTCACACCCGATCTATATAAATCATTCTGCACATTCGTGGATACATTTTTTCTCTCGACCCAATTTTATTTGATCTGATTTTGATTACGACCTAAACAGGAAGGCTACCCGATGAACTTAACAACGCCAAGCCAACTACAGTAGTAACCGTTTAAAGCGAACCCGGTTAAAGCGAACATTCGGTTATAACGAACCATTTCATGAAGTCCCAATCAATGCCCCATGAGAATTATGATTTTTAATTTCGCATATAGCGAACCCGCCTAAAGCGAACTTTCGCATATAACGAACCCATTCTGTGCGTGGAATAAAGAAAATGTCCGGTTACAACGAACCAAAAATCTGTCACTTTACATTGTCATTCAGATTTTCCCAACTTTTCGGGACTTCCCCGAAAACTGGATAGCTGCGTACGAACCAACATTCTCAAACGTCAACATTTTTTCCTTCAATATAATTTGTTCGGTACTTCCCCGAGTAACCTTATGTTTACAAATGAAAGGTTGAGTGAAGTGACGCGAGTTAAGTATCCATAGCAAAACATATTGAGAAAAAAGATAACATTATTTGTATTCAATGATATCTTTAGTCTCTAGTACAGTCTTGCACACAACGCTACAATGATAACATATGTAAAAGAGATAATATCGTTTGTATACAATGTTGGAATATTATCTCTTCTTCATTATCAAGCAAGACGATTGTACGCTTGGGTCTCCTTGTAGATAGATAAGAAAAGTATATAAATACGACTGTATGATGAATTTATCAACAGTCTTATTGTAACTACATAGTAGCCTTAAGCTCCTTTTAGAATTAGTAAAAAGTATTTCAATAATAAAGGACATAGTTCCAAATAAATATTGTTTAATTTTAAAAGTAAGAAACAAGTGTTTTAATTGGCGATCCTGCCAGGAGGTTAAATATACTTTTTAACTTCAATCGAGCGGACCTCGGGAACAAGTAGTGAAATCTAGTATAAACAGAACACTCGCGTTACCGGTTACAAGAATTACCTAGCATAGCAGGTACAAATATAGCTTCTTCGTACGAAGCAGCAAAGCAATTCAGTGAAAGTGTATATGTGGAGGAAAAAAACACACAAATTCGACGACAACAGACACGAGTTCAAAATGGAACAACTCGCAGTATTAATGGCAAGATTAGAAGCTTTAGAAACCAGGTACAACACAGTAACACAAACCCTAGAGCACACACGCACAGAGAATGCAAGGTTAGCAGCAATAATAACTAACCAAAATCAAATAAACACTAATTTAGAAACAAAACTAAATGAAGTAAAATCTGGATTAGGCATAGTACCAAACATACCTGTGCTAGAGGAAATAAGAACCACATATACAGATGGTAGTGAAATACAGTTAGACGCATTTAAAAGCCTACCTATTTTCAACGGCGATCAATCAAATTATCGGTCGTGGCGCGAAGAAGCATCCAGATTAATGGACAGCATTAAAAACTTCAAAACACACAGTAAGTACGCAGCAGCATTGACTATAGTGAAAAGTAAAATACAGGGTGCAGCCGCGAATGTGTTAACTAATTATAACACAATTTTTAATTTTGAGGCGATACGTAACAGATTAGATTATACGTACTCTAATCAAGAACCTCTATACGTGCTACAAGACATGATGAAAGCCATCACGCAAAAAAGAAGCACACTGTCTGAATACCACGACGAGATAAATAAAAATCTCAATTTAATAATATCAAAAATCACTATGTCAGGTGATCCGCCGAATATAATCGACAGACTAATTAAAAATGCTAACGACGACGCAGTTCGTATATTCATTGATGGTATGAGTGACAACTTTACAAGAGGATCATTATATTCAGCTACAATAAATGATCTAGAACACGCATTCGCAATTGCTCGCAGAATAGAACATGATAATGTGCACAGGCATTTACATCTCACTCAAGATAAGCACCACAAAAATATGCCACATGAACGCAGAAACGAAAGAAGACCAAATTATTCGAGCCAAACAACGAATTATCAACCCCAGAAGCAATACGATAATATGCAGCAACACAATCAAGGACCACAGCCGATGGAGATAAACTCGAGACAAATTGTACATGCACAGCGACAAAATTGGAATCAATACAAACCCGATGTATATAATCCACCAGCGAAACGTGAACACAGCGGGAGTTTCAACACACACAACAGACCGCAACGATCTTATCAGCAGAACTTCAAGCAGCAGAGAGTAAATAACTCCCGACAACAACGCAGAGACGATGTCAGCAGTACATATGCAGAAGCAGATGAAACGGAATGTATTGTAAATAATAACATAAGAATAGATCATTTAAACTAGTAGACGGGTTGCCCTGCTTAAATTTAACTAGTACTATTTCTAAGGAAATTTATAAAATTCTTATTGATACTGGTGCAACCCATAATTACATTAATAGAAAATGCGATTCTAGCGAAAAAATTAAAATTAAACCTATAAAAATAAAAACAATGCATGGTTATTCTATGGTAGATACAAAGAAAGTAGTTAGGATATTAAAGAAAAATATAACATTTTTTGAATTAGAGGATATTCAGTCTTTTGATATGATATTAGGATATGAAGGACTTAAAGTTCTAAACGCGGAAATAAATTTCAGTAATATGACTCTAACTACCATAAGCAGTGTCGAATCTATTCAGAAAATTAATTACATAATTGGGGAAAATAATATTTATAAAGCAGATATAGATAGACTGATGAAGATTAATAACAGCATAGGACCGTTACCCTTTACAGATACTATAGAAGCAAGCATTAGGACGACCAATGATAATCCGGTTTATGTTAAACAATATCCATATCCCATAGCAGATAACGAATTCGTAAACAAAGAAATACAGAAACTCTTACATGACGATATAATAGAAAAAAGCCATAGTCCTTATAACAGTCCCATATGGACAGTACCTAAAAAAGGTTTGGACGAAAAAGGAAAACCAAAACGGCGCATGGTTGTTGATTTCCAAAAACTTAACGCTCACACTGTAACAGACAGATACCCCATTCCGGATGTCAACATGACAATTCAAAATTTAGGTAAAGCCAAGTACTTTACAACATTAGATTTGGAGTCAGGTTTCCACCAAATTAGAATCAAAACAGATGATAAAGAAAAAACAGCTTTTGCTATAAATGGCGCAAAATATCATTTTAAACGAATGCCTTTCGGGCTCAAAAATGCACCAAGCATATTTCAGAGATGCGTGGACGACATTTTGAGAGACTTTGTAGGTAAATTCGTACACGTTTACATTGATGACGTATTGATATATTCTTCATCTGAGGAAGAACATATACAGCACATAAGTCAAGTATTCGACGTACTCAATAAAGCCACATTAAAAATATCTGATGAGAAAAGTAAGTTTTTTCAAGAAGAAGTAGAATACTTAGGTCACATAATCAGACATGGTAGAATCACTACGAACCCTGAGAAAATAGCAGCTATAGAAAATTTTCCAGTCCCACAAACGGTAAAGGATTTGAGAGGATTTTTAGGTCTTACAGGTTACTATCGTAAGTTTATAAAAGGATACGCAAGCATAGCCAAGCCCCTGACATTATATTTACGAGGAGATAACAATAATAAACAAAAAACTATAAATTCTAGATTTGAACAAATTTTGCAACAATTCGAAGGTCAGAGCCTTAAAGAACATTTAGTAATAGAACAAGTGTACGAACAATTATTATTATTGACCAGAACAATTAATGCAGCAAAAAATAATGAATATTTATCAGAAAGCCTAGACTTAGATGACATTAAAAATATTATTCAACATGAAATAATTCAAGTACCCATAATAAATATACTTGAGTACTCTAAAATATTATTAGCTAGAACTGATGAATTCTTCATCACAATATATAAATATCCAGTTCTAATTAAATCATGTAAATTGTATAAAGTAACACCTTTAAATTCAAAACATGGAAAAATCATTACAGATAAAACAATTGCCTTATGTAACCAAACTTATTTAAGAACAAGAAATTGTCAAAATCATCTAAGTAAAAACATTTGTGAAATTAACTTTGAAGAAGAAAATTGTCTTATTCCACTTTTAAAGAATATAACTAGTAAATATCAACCTACACAAGAAGAAAAAATTTGGTTAAGTAAAATTAAGAATTTAGCAGACCAATTACAAGAACATACTAGGCATACTAGATCAATTAACTTTTTAGGAACAGCTTTCAAATATGTGTTTGGTAATCCTGACCATTATGACTTAGTTAACATAGAAACGAGTATAAATAATCTCATAGAAAACAATTAATGGTATAAACTTAGTTACTTATGAAAATACTATAAATCTAGACGATAAAATATACAAAAACATGCATAAGCAAATTAAAGAAGTTATATTAAGAAATCATAATTCAGAGTCTTACATCGACCAAATAATTAAAGAAGATACAATGTACAAATTCGATAACATAGATACTTTAAAAAAACTAATTATTCCTTTTGAAGAAAAACCGATATTATCAACTATATACACAATTGTAACACTGATTGTTATTCTAGCATTTACGTACATAATGATAAAAACTATACAATGTATAACAGATCGTCAAAAACAAAAAAAGATTGACGCATATAACAAAACTTATGAAAGAGAAATGTTAAAAATAGCGTCGAAAAATCGGGACGATTTCGTTTAACAAGGGGGGGAGTTAAGTATCCATAGCAAAACATATTGAGAAAAAAGATAACATTATTTGTATTCAATGATATCTTTAGTCTCTAGTACAGTCTTGCACACAACGCTACAATGATAACATATGTAAAAGAGATAATATCGTTTGTATACAATGTTGGAATATTATCTCTTCTTCATTATCAAGCAAGACGATTGTACGCTTGGGTCTCCTTGTAGATAGATAAGAAAAGTATATAAATACGACTGTATGATGAATTTATCAACAGTCTTATTGTAACTACATAGTAGCCTTAAGCTCCTTTTAGAATTAGTAAAAAGTATTTCAATAATAAAGGACATAGTTCCAAATAAATATTGTTTAATTTTAAAAGTAAGAAACAAGTGTTTTAATTCGCGCTTAAAAATCATTTAAGTAAAATGGGAGATTTGGAAACAAATTAAAGAAAATGTTTCACATTAAAAGACAAATATCTTTTTTTGATTTTCAGAACAAAACTTGATGATTTTTTTAGCGTATCACTTATAACGAACTTCGGTTATAACGAACCAATTTGGTCAGTCCCTTCGAGTTCGTTATAAGCGGACACTACTGTATACCCTAAGTGTACAGAAGATGCGTCTATCATGAAAAGTGAAGGTACCTATCTGAAAAAAAATACGTTCCGATTGGTATCGACCACCAATGAATTAATAATAATAAATAAATCATTATTAAAATCAGATTTTCCCCATACTTATGTTATACCTACCGACTTCACTATAGGTACGGTACGGCGCGCGATGTGTGTGTACCGGTGATTTGTTGTTTTATAATATTCTCATGGCGCACACTTGAATGGCCAAAAATGACAGACTTACTACGTGTGGTATAGGCGATTTAATAATTCCCTTTTTTTTTGTAAATAAAATATCTCTTTAGTTTGGCCTTTTTTTGGAATACCTACCTACCGTATACGTTACGTATCCCCATTCCCATTCCCACTTTCGCTTGCGGTGGGTTTGTATGTGGTTATTTTATGGTGGCCAACACACTGAAAAACTGTATTTCAACCTCTGTTTGTAAAGGAACAAAAAAAAAAAAAACGCATTTTTAGCTCATAATTCTGATGAACCGAAAATAATTGGGTCGAACTAAATTACAGTGTTCAGAAGTATCGCAAGGTATGAAATTAATGGGGTGCGAGGGTTGACATGGGCATGACAATGTAGTTGGGATATGAACACATAATTTGTTGATAATACTTTATGGTTTTATTTCCATGCAATTAAAAGAAAAATTGATTTGCATTGTTAATTTATCAGACTGTAGGAAATACAAAAAAAAAATCAAAGACTGGGACAGACCAGGGACATTGTATATCTAAGTGGTGCCTTTCATGGTCGGTGACCGCATAGATGTTGTGTTTTTGTGTATAAAAAGACAAACGGAAATAATACAAATCCACTTTTTGTTGCATGCGCCATCCGAATTGCGTGCCAACATAAACGTACAGGTGACTGTTGGGAAAATACACACAAAAAAAATGTTCCCGACTGTCGACATGATTCTCTTCTACAGAAGTACGAGAATGTGAACATTTTGATAGCTGCCTGCCTGATATGGGGGACCACTTACATAAACAAGCACTTACAAGTTACAACTGTGAAAGAGGAAAGGATAGTTGAGCATAGTTTAAAGAAATAGTTTGTTACAGTTGATTATGTTCAAATCTACCTGCAGTTTGAACTAGTTACTTGATCTAGATCCATTGCTTTAGTTCAACTTACACCCCTTTGAGCTTTCGGTTAGATGGTGCACTCCATAGGCCCTTTTCAACTGAAGGTCTCCTAAACAAAGTGTCTTCCTTCCAGCTTGCAACCAGTAAAAAAAGGTCAAAGGCGCTTAAGTTTACCATCAAGCTCTTTTGTTGAAAATGTATACTTATGGGATAGCTGCGTCTCTTTTTCAATGGGTTAGAAACTACCTTCCTGACCGATTAATTCAAGTAGTTTTGGATGGTTGCAAGTCAGAAACTCACCTTATTTATGCAACTCCGTTTCGTGTCGGACTCTCTTTGTCACTTTTATAAATGATCTTCTGTCTAAAATTGAGCATAGAGCCCTTAAGTTCTCATATTCATTACAGGACTTTCGTCCCTACTCTCTGGTCTTTAAATTTAAGATAAACGTATGCAAAGTTTATTCAGATCCGACATCGTTTTATAAAGTGGAATTTGATGTTTCTACAACACGGTTCTATCTGCGGCATCTGAATCTACAGCTTGTCCATTACATCTCCATTCACGGTGAGTGTCTATGATAGCCCTCGGCAAAAACCCAGACAATGGTCGACGTTTCCTCAAAGAAAGTCATTCATTCGCTCAAAACCACAACTCTCATATCTAGATGTATGCGCCGAAAACCAAAATCCACCTATTGGAAAGAGTTGAAAAATCTGCTATGAAACCTCTTTGGGTGCCTAATAAATACAAATAGAAAGGAGTAACTACTTATAGTGAAGAAGATCAAGAATACACTAAAACCATTTCAGGAAAAACGTTCTGTTTGTCCAAAACGCCTTTTCAACTTTGAAGGTCTCCTAAGGCAATTGTCTTCGTACAAGCCTGTAAAAATCCACTTATAGCGCAGTAGTTCAAAAAGAGAGCGATATACTCACTTTTAAGGCTGCGGGGAAATAGCTGCAGTCTGTTCAAGTTAATGACAGTTCAGCTCAGTTCGTATCTACTAGTTGACTTGTTTAGATCAGCATATAGTTCAAGCCTTGGCAAGGCATATAGTGGCAAGTCGTTCTTTGAACTTATTCAAATAATAGCAAGTATACCAAGCATGCTTGGATTTTAAGATCCATACTTAAATCTGTCATCCTTCAAAAAATGTTGTATCGGCCCAGAACCGTATTCCGTCTTAAAGACAAATTTTCTCTCCTTGCACTAAGTAGTAATAACTTACAGTGCAGTAGTTCAAGAAGTCATTGGTGTACTAGCTTTATATATTATGTCCTGTAAGTTACTAGAGCTAGCTTTGTTCATTTAGTTCTGGTTTAAGTACTTATCAAAATAACTTTCCTTTTGGGGGGGTGTTGCTCGGGACAATAATTCGATTTGTAAATTTGTATACCAAGTAAGAAGCTATTTTCTGCAGTATCTATAGTTATAATTGAGCGAGAAATACCTACTTGAAGTAGCTTGAACCCCAGCTTCTTAGTTTAAGTTAGGAAATTGAGTTCAAATCTACATACCAGGTTATAAAGTCGGTTTTTAAATGTAGTTCAATTAGTTCAGTACAACAGTTCTGCAGTATAGTTCAGTATAGGTACCTAAGAAGGTATTAGTCCTCGGAAAATAGACACTTTTGAAGTACCTAATTTTTATTTAGTTCACTAAGTTCATGATAGTTCTCTATTTAGCTTTGTAGTAACAGTTCGTTCTCAAAAAGTAGTCAAACTAAGGTACCTATTGCACCTTATGATGTGTTTTACCCTGACAGAGAGGATTGGTCTAGGAACTAATTTAATGGGGAAAACGAGGCCTTAGTATACACTGACAGCTCCAAGACCACCAAGAGCAAGGGGTCAGGTATTTACTCCAGAGAGTTCGACCTTCAGATGGCCCTGAAACTTCCGGACACATGTAGTGTGTTCCAGGCAGAAGTTCTAGCCATACTTAAAGCTGCGGAGGAACTTGGGATGAGATCGATATCCAATGAGAATATCGCCATCTACATCGATAGTCAGGCTGCACTTAAAGCACTAGAGTCACAAACCAACAAGTCAGAGTTAGTCAGGAATTGTCGCACAGTGCTCAAGGCAGAACCGTGTCAGACTGTGTTGGGTACCTGTGCATTCTGATAATTACGGTAATGAAAGGGCAGACGTCCTGGCTAAAGAAGGAGCTGAGCTTCCACTTCACACAACGATTGAGGGAATAAGACCACCCATGGCCGTGGCCAGAAGGATAATCTATGAAAAAGTCCTTAATAAAGCGACAACAAGATGGTCACAATTAGAAGGGCATAAGGTTTCAAAAGCACTATGGTCTATTTTAAATCGGAAGAAGACTGAACAAGTAATCAATTTCAGCAGAACAAAGTTGAGAACAATGATAGGAATACTCTCCGGGCACTGCCTTCTTAGGAAGCATGCCATGAGATTAGGCTTAGCTGATACGGATACATGCAGGTACTGTGAGGACCTACGGGTCGCGGAAGACATCACACACCTTCTTTGTGAATGTCAAGCAATTGCTCGGAGTAGAAGAAAGTACCTCGGCACTTCTTTAATAACTTGGAAGAGGTTGGTTCCTCAAATTGTATTGAGGCCATACTTTAATTTTGTAGGGAAATCGAATGCTCTGATGAATTGGTTTAGGTCCGTAATGGTTTTAACCGTAATGGTTCTCTGGGGATGGCGATGGACCCGATATGGTGCCTGGTCTTTTGTGACGATCTCACAACCCCCATCGGATATTAAAACACACGAGACTTTTCGCTATAAATAATGTTTTACGTACCTTATAAATTTCAGTGAAGGAGTAGTTCATTATTCAGGGATTGAGCGATTTACTCGCTGCAAGCTGTTATTTCAAAATGTTCGTTTTTTTACATTTTTAAAGAAGTGAAAAATTCGAAAATAGCTTTTACTTCGCTTTTCAAATTTTTGTGGGGATATTATCAAAAGTAAATAAAACTCAAAAGAAAAACTGAAAAGAAATAAATAAAAAATAGGCTGAGCGACTCTTCTGAATTTTAGCAGACGATGAGGAACTTCCATCTATCTCGTCTACTCCCAAGAGTGAACAAAATGAGTTGGTGTTTGTTCAGGCCATACCTAGAAGTTATAGGAAAGATTTTGCTTAACCTTAAGAAAACACTGACTGCCACAGTGACGGTCACTTAAACCAGTAATTTGAGTCCAATGTGCCCCTTTTTGCACTAGGTATCGATAGGTATATGAGTTGAAAAACTAATGGCCACATTTTTCAGAATCACAAATGGGTATGAATGCAAGGAAACTTTTAAGCATAACAACTTTGTCTACAACTTTGTGTACAACTTTGCGTTCATAATGGAATTAACAAGCAGAAGATCTCCAATCTGCTGTTTTTGACGGCTGGTCAGTAGAAAGAAAGAAATGCCAACCCCTGAGACTTAAGCGAGTTGAAATCTTCCAATTTAATGATCACAACAGGCTACAAAAATTTTTAACAACGCTCCAAAGCTCTTTTGCAGGGCTGTCTCCATGCCACCTCTGCTGATTCAAAGTGGAATTACATAGATGAGTGTGACTGTTGTTCGTTCCCTGGGTACATTTACTATAGGAAAGCCTTCTAGCAGACATCTCATCTACGTCATTGCATCCCACGGCAACAGAGTTCATACTCCCTCGCTGTTGGCTAACTAAAGAGGCACATTGATTGAGGCAAATTTAAGAAAGAAGTAAGACTTTGTGCAATCGATGCGACAAATTCAATAAAAATATAAGAGTCCCCTGGTGGCCTACTTTTTGTCGCCTCAACACATTAAGCAAAATAAATGTCCACCGGTTTACAACTAACGATCCTTCTATTTGCATATAGAGAGAGAAAATTACCAATAAATCGGTTAATGGGTAAATGGCATTATTCGCTTTGAACCACAAACAAATTTTACTCCCTCGAGCTATAGATGTAGAAAAGCAGCAAAAGAAAAAGAAAAAATCACTTTCAAAAGCGAGGAGCAAACTCCTTCATTTAATGTCAATATAATGTTTCCTTAATGACTTTTATGCGCTATCGCACATTTTCCGCTGTCACTGTCCATGTCCACAAACCCATAACCACTTTCCCAGTAATGCAAGTATCCCTCCGGTCCTGGCAGAGCCAACGAACCGGTCAACTTCCTAAGTGCACAAGGGACGATTCCTATTCTCCCACAGATATTGAAGCCGAAAAGACAAATTTGCTCGCATCATATCTCTGAGAAACGTTTCCTCTGTGTAAATGAATATGTTTTAATTAAAAGACACAATTTACCGCAACACACACACAGCGACGACACTTTGTCCGTGCAAAATCCACACCAACAGTTTAATGTTTAATTTCCACGAAAATCTACAAAAAAAATGTAAACATTTGTCCGGATCCGGGCGGATAATAGTAAAAAGAATAACTACACTGGAATGAAACTGAAGTGGAGCAGCGAGCGAGTGTGTTAACGGTAAGCGGCTGTAAAAATGAGTGTCTAAGGGATTTTCTCCCCGCCATGCCAGCCGGCACACACAGGGAATTGAAAACTGTGCGAAAATTACGTTTACACAGGCGCCAGTATTTAAATACACACGTGGTTTATCGCTGCCATTAAATCATTTTTTCTACTCTGTATAGTGTATCCTTTCAATTTTTTTCCACCCTGTATCGTTTCATAAATACCCACATATTTTTGTAAGTTTTGCATCTTTTGCTAAAACTATCTTAGAGCAGGCGGGAAGAGTCTCTTTTTTCCCCATCTTCACATAATCACCACCAGCCAAAAGTGTGATCCAAAAATCCTTTTTCATACAATCCACCATCATTGTGCATACGCTATTTACCCGGTGGGTAAGAACGTTTAATGCTAAACGGCATTTGAAGGTACTTTAGATGAAAGACTGGCCCAGTGTAGATGTACATTCTTCCAAGTGAACCTGAGTACTGTTTGTTTGCTCAGCACCACCCCACTGCAGACGTACCATCATCAGTGCCGCACTATCACCATCCAGCATAACAAAGGTGAGTGGCTGAGTGTGTATAAGAAACCCATTTTTAAGGATACGTTTTGTTGACATGAGTGTTTATTATCTGCCATTGCATCATTTTAATATTGCCAGTTGGTGGTGCGGGATCCTTTTTTTTCCAGCTCCAGCCAACATAGGATTCTATGGCGACTTGTGTCACGGCGCGGGGGGAGGCATATAAAGACCACAAAAAAGAAACACATTTCGTTTGCTTTTCACTTTCTTAATGATAGTTTGTTTTGCATTTTATCTGCTTTGTGCGCAAAGAATAATGCCAGGGTTTGTGGCTGGTGCGGAGCTCTTTCGGTGGCGATGAGTTGTTGCGGTCATAGAAAGACGAGTAAATAGTAATTAGGAAATAAAAACACATAATAATTGCTGATTAATGGCTAGAGATACGGCAGCATGCGGTTATCTTTGGCATGCATTTGTGCGGAGATGTTTGCACTTGAATGAGGGGCCACTTGAGGTGGTCTGGGTCTCCTGATAGGGGGGGTTGTGGGCAGTTGCTTTTGTAACTGGCTACTAGAACGTTGCGATTTCGATTGTAATTTGCTGGTTGTGAGTGGATCTAGAACCAATTAGAATGTATCCAAGTTCTGCTACCAGTAAAGATGGTAATGTGTCTTGTGCGTTGGAATTGTGAAAACTTTTTTCTGTCATGTTGGCAGGAAGTTATCACGCACAAATAACCGATTAGGTTTTATTTTTTGTAAGGCTAAATAATTCACCAAGCTTTATAACGTTTTCAAATGGCTCACTTTCTAATCGGCGTAAAAACGGCTGCAAATTTTCCTTGTGCAATATTTTCCTGGGTTATAGCTGAATCTTCAGCTTCAGATTTGAGCCCTTCCTTATTTTTTTAAACAAAAGTCAGTGCCCTGATAGAATTCCTAAAAGTGTGCTGAGTTGTTCCCTACCTAGTTTCAGAATTTCCCTAGATCTCTTTCAGTCGGATTGCGGCCAAAGTACCTTGGACACTTATGCCCGGGATTGTTTGAAAACCTCAGTCACACTTTCTGTTTGCAAAAATTTAAAAACAAATAAAAATTCCCTAAGTGCATCGAAGACATATTTTATTTTCAGTGATGAATTCTCAACTGGAATTTAAGCGCGTACAGACCATCGGAATTGTTATTTTTGAGAAGTCATATATTATGCCTTCTGTAAGTGGCTCTTCAGGTTTTTGACTTGAAATAGCGTGTCACCGATTCAAATGACTGTAAGTTCTCATATATCCGTAAAGGTCCGTATAGGATCCTTGGGCTAGCTTTCTAACTTCCTAGTTTCTAACAACCACAATTTTTGGATGCGTTTTTTTTTCAAATATAAAGAGAGAGCATGCAGATATTTTGAAAACGATGTCGGGCTTGTTGTATCCAAGTCGTCAATCTGGCGGGGTGGTCTATGAGGCAGTATCACGAGCTCTTCTGTCATCTATCTTGATATATACATTTTCAAACCATTTAGGTCTTCCCTAAAATGCCAAAGATGCTATATCAGCTAATGAGGTGTTAGTATTCACTAGGTTTCATGAGACTTTTGTAGTTTTGAACTTTATATATTGCTGAAATTATATAAAGCTAAGTATAAGGGGTTTATAAACCTCCTGAGAGTCTATGATATCAACCAAGGTAGGTGGTCTGGTTCTTAATGCGTATTACAGCACTTTAAGCTTCCCACTCTAAGCCTCTTCGACCTGGGGGTGTAGCAGCTCGCTATACGGACACGACTGTTGACTTTGTCGTCTTATTCATCTTTGTCAGTCGTTTTCGATAAAATTTCTTTGGATTGCTGCTCCAGTGTTGTTATATGTTATACCTACTCGCAATTCTCATAAAGTCTTATTCATAAAGCTAGAATTATAAAAATTATAACAAATCAATTTTGAGGCCAAAAAAAGGCTTGCTTCTATAATACATATATCATCTCTAGAATGTTTTCATTATACAGGTGTTAAACCAGAGTCAAAACCATAGGCGCTACATACGAATACGAGCGATACAAATGCGAACCCTTGTTGAAATTGGTTAAAGTTTTATTGACTAGGACTGTTCCTTTGTCGAATTTAATTAATGGGTACATTTTTATTATGTAAAGCACCAGTCCGAGGTGTACCGTATCTACACACTCCTATCCAAAGTAGATGGGTTCATTTCGTAGTAACCCTACTCCGAACTAATTATTGGGCAACATTTTGGATAAATAATTACAAATCTACTGCATTTGCTTTCGTGATTAGCATACACATATATTTGCCCATAGTTATGTAGATACAAATTGTTCATTTTGTTAAACTTTTTTTTTAATTTTTTTTAAATAAATTAAATCAGTTGCATTTGCTTTTATTATTTTTTTTTATTATTTAATTATTTAATTTTTTTTTAATTTTTATTTTATTTTAATTTTTATTTAATTTTCAGGTAAGATCAACACCATACAGCAAGAACTTCATAACAATTACAACGGTAAGATAAAAGTTTACTTATACGTCAATTTAATTACAATTTTTATTTTTATTATTATTTTTTTAAACACACAAGTACTTATTATAAACTCTGAACTGGCACGTCTCGATTTAAAAAGCAGACTATCCCACTAGTAGTGAAAAGCCATCCGCCGATAATCCGATTGCGATAAAATAAATTCATAAAATTATGTTTCAGAAGCTGCATTGACTGCACTTTAACGTTTTGTTGTTGGTCTACTATGTAGGGTGCTGTTCGTTTGGTTGGTTGTTCAGTTGGGAATTTTTTAATTGAGGTTGTGTTCTACTGTATTTTTTGTGCTTTATGATTTTACAGAAAATTTTTATGCGATTTTAAACTTGTTTTATATGTCAACGGTGTGAAAGGCTTTGTAGCAGGTGTGGCAATATTTATGTAGTTTTTTAAAGAACAGTGCTCTCTCATATTTTTTTCTTTTGAATTTTGAACCAGCATTTTTAGATGCGACTTTTAGAGTAACCTTTCAATTTGTTAAAGCTCACGAGACTCCTCAGCAAACTTGACAGTTTCTGAGAATAGCAAGGTGAAAGGTGGTACATTTAGAACATCAGCTCCTTTGCTTGATCTAAGGACTTACTTTCAACAAAAGATGTAGCGATTAACGCTTTCAGAAATTGATATCCCTACTCATACTTATGAATTTAGACTCTTATGTTCAATATTCCAATTGAATGCAGAGAAACCATGAAGCCCGATAGAATCCATGACCCACAGAGCTGAATTTCGTCCATCTGAGAAATTATATCGCCGTTCTACCTAACAATAACTTCAAGACCTCCTTTAAGGACCTAATCATTATAGATAGTACTAATCTATAATCTTTAAAATTCCATCTCGAAGATAGAACCGTATAGGAGGACGATGCAGAATGTTTTCTTTGCTCACCGAAGCCAGAATGAAATCTTCTTCCCCATTGCGATGAAGCGCACATTTTCTGAGCCAAAAAAAAATGTGTGCGTTTTAGAATGAAGGGCTAAAGTTAATATTTACGTGTGCGAATAGAAAGCTTTTACTGAGGCACCTTAAGCTGAACCAGTTTTTTATGTGCGGAATGAATTTTATAAATATACGCTTGACGTACAGGCATTTATAAAATCTCGACAAAGATTCTTTTATTAACAGTGATCGGATTTAGAAGCATCTATTGATCATTCATGCTTTATTTCAAAGTACAATTCGCAAGTAGATCGATCCATGATCGCTCCAAATCTTGAAAAAAACGTTGATCACCACTCCCTCACTAAATTTTTTTAAATATGTCTTAATCGTTAAAAGGCGTCAAATGCAGCATAATTTAACTGCCTCAAATGTAGGCGCTTAGGGCCGAACAAAACAATCGTCAAGAACTGATAGATCTCTCTTGAAAAATCGACCCTTTATCACATGTAGGTCACTGCCACTAAACCCCTTTATAAATAAATCAAAGCCTCCACCACATAGGGTATCTATCTGCCCCCAACTAGTCAATTTCTTCCATATGCCTTCTGGTCGCTTCCTAAGGTGCACAAGAGAAAATGATTGATTCCATGGGCTCATAGTAAAGATCAATGTTATTGCCTCCAATGCATCTTCACCTCATTATCTTTTTCTTTTTATTCGGATTTTGTTTTCATTTTTTTACTTTCGTACTTGACCAAAAAGCCAGGCCAACCGAACGGCCTGAACATCGCGTCTGATCGGTGGGATCGCTGCTCGCACACCTCAAACCAGAAGTATATCTTTATATCTATATTGGTTGCGACGCGCATATAAAAGTTAAGTTACCATCCACGCATGCAGATGAATGTGTATATACACGGGCGATGAAATATAAGATATAAAATCTTTTCCTTTTCGTTAATTTCGTTTTGTTTGTGTATTTCTTGAACTATAATGATGTGCAACAATGTTTCCAGTTTTTATTTTATTTATTTCAAACTTCCATATCAAGTGGAGGTTATCAGTGGAAAAATGTGGTTGCAATAAAGTTTATAAAACAACTCTGCTTTTCAATAAAATGCAAAGTATAAAATACATGGTATAAATATCAAAATTGCTTTTTAAACGTTTTCGCCGCCTTAGATGTGTGCCCTGGGTTTTTGTTTTTGTAGTCTACCGCGCGCACATTTCTTTGTTTTTGTATGCGCGCACGCGGTTGGATTGTGTGATCACTATAAACACGTAATAAAATTGTGTCTGGAGGGGAGAGAAAAAAAACAACAAAATATAAATACAAACAAATTTGCCATGCTAATCGTAATGAAAATAAATTTCGCAGGAAATTTGTTTGAGAGTCACATACACCGATGCAGAGATGAATAATATTCGTCTGTTAATTATGAGTGGTTTTGTGGGATTTTGATGATTTATTAGTTTTTTAACCTGAAAATCAAACAGAGACAAATTCAACGAAAAACTGTTTTCCCCTTATCTGAGGAGGAGAACCTTTGTACCTAAATTGGGTTTGAATGTGAATTGTCCCCTCGAAACCAGGTCACTGGGTCTGCTCACCTCAGTCAGTGAAATTCATAGGAAGTACCTTTAAACAAACACAATGCGACAGTCAAGATGAATCGTTACACTTGCTGTAATTTATTGTAATGGGAAAGATTCATATTTCGCATGGTGGGCATAGGGTATAGGGTATCTTGTATCTAGGTAGGTGGTTTGGATGCGCGAATTTTTGGTAGAATATAAATGACAGAGGAAGCAATTGCGTGCCACCGACGACGACGGCGACCTGATGCAAATCTGCGAAGAGAGTGAAAACCCCATGCGACCAGGAGCGCGACTATAAATCATATTCGCTGTGTGTCTCTCCGTTTTATTGTGCGACTGCAGTCATGTCCTCTGTGCTGTACAGGCTGGCATTTTCCGGTTTTTGAATTAATGCATAATTGTGTGTGAAATTTGTCAACCCGTGTATTGATGTGCCACCACCGAACGCACATCCAACTGAGATATGTACTTTCGTACGTGTTCTACAATCGCTTTGCCTACAAAGTCAGTCGAAGTACCGCCTGGGACTCTCGAATACTGCAAGTCAGAAACGCTTTATTCAATTAACGATATGAATTTATAATGCAATCATCTCTAATCTTTATCGTTCGCCGACGACAAGTCAAGTGGGATAGTTTTAGCTTCTTTTTTCACTCGCTCTCTCTCTCATCGGTGCGCAATTTTCATTTAGGGGAGATACCTACCTAACATTCAACGAACCATACAGATACATATGCTCGAAACAATGAAATCCAGATTGGAGTAGGTACACAGAGAGGGAGGGGTATCCAATAATCTTTACCTTTTGCTAACAATCCCAAGTATTCTTGTTAAGCGACTGTGCGCGCATTTTTGGATGTGTACACAACGTCTAATTGAAAATTTTCCTTTGAATTCACCAAGAGACTCGCACTGATAGCTACTTTGTGTGTGGAGAATCCGGCGAGTTGTTGAGAGAATTATGAATCGGTTGTGACGTAATTGCACAGTCAAGATGCGAGTAAACCAGTGCTCGGCAAGTGCATCCAATTCTGTTCTCTATCATCAAAGTGAATCTTTTGTTCTAGGGAGGGCAGTTGCAATTTACATTTTGTTGGATAAATTGATTTCCTATATGATGTGAGTTTAAAATAAGTGCGAGGTACTTGTATGTCAAGAGGGAAACAAACAAGATGCGATTCATCCTCCCAAGCGAAAACGTGTATAACATCTCGTTTAGGAGCGAAGTTTATTGATAAAGTGGAAACTGTATCTGTAAGTGGGGTCAACTGAATGCAACTGAAATGACGTATTAATCGTAGGTATATTCAATCAATTCAACTGATCGTTACATGTTATTTAACTAATAATTTCATAAATAGTTTAAACATTTTTATATGACATAAGCTCGTGGATGAAATAAATTGCAACAACCATGTGAATTGCAAAGACGCGTTTTCAAAGGTGTAGATTTAAACTGTGACGGGATCGCACCAGCGACCACTTAACTAATTGATTAGAGATATTATTTCGTTATCTTGAACTCGGCGCATGCCATAAATCATTAACCATACTACATTTAAATACACATACTGCACATGAAAGACATGCACAAAGCAGACGACGTGAACAACGCTCATATTACCGAGCGCAGGCATCGACAACGATGAGGGTCGTTTGCCTGTCACAACAATATGCCGATTAGGCATATTGCTTCAAGTGGCTACTATTCAAATGCCTCGGCCGTCTAATATGCATAGTGTGCAATAAGTATGGTTAATGGTTTAAGGGTTCAAGAATCGAAGTAGGTATAGATTTTAAGAAGTAAAAAACTGTATAAATAGTCTAAAATTTTTATAATAAACTCACTTTCCAAACGAGAGTCTACTTGAACGGGTTTTACTGGCTATTCAGCCCAAATTCCTTTAAGTCAAACCACTCTACTGCACAAGTGCTAAGAGTTTGAACCAGGGCGTAATAGCCGGGTGAGAGTTTATATATATTCCACAGGACCAAGCAAGTGGGATATTACATGGCGATCCTGCCAGGAGTATAGAACAATTGCACCGCATCTCCTAACCACCCAAACCACAGCCGATACCAGATGTCCTACGACCCGAACGAATTGGATGCACTATTTGAGCGTCTAGACGCCAGCTACACCATCTTAGAGGAGGAGTACGTTCCTGAGGGTAGCACCAATTTCTCTGTGCCTGTGTATGAACCCACGGCCAAGACCGCTGGACCTAAACCCTTGACAATTGCCGAATACAAGCAACGGCAAAGGAAAAATCCGCCGCCGCAACCCAAACCGTTGGAGACCCCCAGACAGAAAACACGGGGAGGAGCCCAACATAAGCGACGAGTACGTCAAATCGAGTTGAAAAGGTTAGCCGGCATACCCGGACAACCCGCTACTGTACGGGACACCTTTTTAAAAGAACTTCGCGAACTACGGCGACAGCAGCGCGCCGAATCTTCGCTAAAGAAGAAGGCCAAGGAGAACAACTCTAAATGGGAGGCACAGAAAGCAAGCAGGAGACTATAAACACCGGTCCGCAACTGCTAGCCGCCAATATCGACCAACCCCAGCGCACCGATCTAACTGCCGCTGTGCTGCTACTTATATTCATTACGGCCATAGTGATCGGCCTCGTCTACCTGGGTTTGCAGCACTATAGGAGAAAACTCATAGCCGACACAGTCATCCATCTCGAAAGGAGAAGAGTAACGGTATAACCATTTTTGCCGATCATGTTATCCTTATAGTTAAGTTATAATAATAATAATAGTAATAGCACATTTATTATGAATAAAAAAAAAAAATGTCCATGTATGAATAAATAAGATTGGATTTAGATTTCGCAAACACTTCATCTTAGCTACTTTCTTTTGATCTCATTTCGATAGATTTCTCTTGATTTCGCGTCACATGAACATTTCGTTCTTTTAATTCTTTCTTCTCTTTGATCTCTGGATCATCTAGCATCACGGTTCCATGAACTTTGCTCCGCTCCACGAAAGTCTCTCTTCGCTTCAAGTCTGCTACGACAGTCTGAAAAAGTCTCCGAAGCGCAAGCGAAAAGCCGCTGGAGTAAGCAAAAAACTCGAGCATATAGATCAGCTCTGGGCTGCCTTTTGTTACCAACTAGCGCTTATAGACCAGACCGCTCTCTCCGAATTAGAGCGTACGGAGTTAAGGAGTACATTAACAGTCGCGCAGAGCTATAAAGAAGGATCAGAGAACTTAGTGAGGAATAGTCTCGACGACACCGATTCGAGCTCCGAAACAGACTCTGAGGGGACAGTAGAAGTAGGCACCAAAAATCAGGCCAAACATAAAAAAACCGGAATAGATAATCCTATAGCAGTCACAATTGAAACACACAATATGGGTGAAGATTTCAGTTTTAGCACCGCCCAAAAACTGCCAACTCTTACCTGTGACACGGACGACAAGCGTGCAGAGCACATCAGGGATTTTGTGAATAGTACCGAGTTCTATCACGACACCCTCAACAGCGCGAGCAAACCAACCTTGATTAAATTCCTTCTAAAATGTAAGGTGCAAGGGAAAGCTCTAACCGAGTTAGGGTCAATCCAGCCATCCACGTTTGCAGAGCTAAAGACCGCCCTGAACAATAAATGCGGGCCCAAGGAGAATCTCGAGACACTGCAGTTCAAGTTAGACAGGCTCAAACAAGGCACAAGGCCGATGCGTGAGTACGTGTCCGATGTGGAAACTTTAATCGCAAGGATGACCACGCTGGAAGTCACTGCCCAAGGAGAGTCAGCACGGGCTACTCTAACAACTGCTAATGACCGCCGAGGTCTCGCCTTCTTAAAAAAAGGGGTGAATGAAAGGTACAAGATTGTACTGGATTGTGCTCGGCATACAAACATGCAGAGCGCAATCGAACATTTACTAGAGTTAGACCCTGGCAATACTCTTCCTCAGCCTGAAGCAGTTCGGTACACAAATGATTTTGTACCACGGCAACAGTACTCATATGGACAGCATACAAACGGTAACAATGCAAACAGGGGTAGCTACCGACATGGTTACAGGGGATCCCAAAACCGCCACAACAACCACAACTCATATCAAGGTGCGAGGAATGGGCAACAAGGTCAGAATAATAACTACCAACCACCTCAACATCAACACCAACAACGATCGAATAATAATCACAATAGACGGAACAACCAAAATCGAGGAAATAACCGCCATACGAATCGGGGTCTCCATAACAACAATGGGAGAAACAACAACTACAACAACCAACCAACCAACAATCATAACTACAGCAACCAATATAATGGGCAAAACCGAGTTCTAGCGTTTGACTCGGGAAACGCCATACCCCACGACGGGCAAGCCAACCCGTCGGAGGGGGTACAATAAGTACGACACCACCCATTGCCATTTGCACGGGAGGAATCGCGAACGGCCTATATGTCATTTTAAAAACTGTTGACAATAACGAAATAAAATTCTTGGTAGATACAGGAGCATCCATATGCACTTTGAGAAAACAAGCACTCGGAGGACGAACACGCATTAACAGCGGAGCGCGCACATCCATTATGGGAATAGCCGGATATATACAATCCGAGGGTACCTGCACCAATACATTATTCCTTGGTGAACGGAAAATTCAGTATGATTTCCATGTGGTACCAGATTCATTCCCGGTACCAACTGATGGTATTTTGGGTGCCAACTTTTTGCAAGATTATGGAGCAATTATAGATTTGGAAAACTTCACGTTAGAACTCCAAAAGGGGGTGCCCGTATCCATACCCATAATGAATTCAGACCATCATAATTCCGTTACCGTTCCTCCGAGATGCGAAGCCACCTATTGGTTCGATACGAAGCATGCAGACGATCGCATATTCCATCCACAAGAACTCTGCGAAGGAATCTTCATAGCAGGGTCGATTTCCAAACCAATAGATGGGAAAATGCCCATAAAAATCCTTAATACTCGAGAGACTGAAGCAGTCTTGAAATGGGTAGAACCCATGTCCGCGCCATTGTGCGACTATTACGTTTTAAAATATGACAAATCAGAAGAATTACCGATAAAAAGAACTAAAAAGTTGATAGAAGAAATGGATCTCACCACATTAAATGAAGAAGAAAAATCCGAAATCATATCTATCTGCACGAAGTTTCAAGATATCTTTCATCTCAGTGGCGACAAACTTACCTATACACACATAGGAAGCGCCAACATACAGCTTAAGAACGGAACTACTCCAAAGTATACAAAACCGTATAGGCTACCTCATTCGCAGAAGCAAAACATACAGGAGGAAGTACAAAAAATGCTGCAAGACGACATTATAGAACCATCTGTATCCGCTTGGAACTCGCCTATCCTTATCGTGCCAAAGAAAAAAGATCCTGTGACCGGATTACAAAAGTTTAGGATCGTGATCGATTACCGAAGATTAAACGAAGTCATAGAAGACGATAAGTTCCCGTTGCCTAACATAACGGATATCTACGATATGGTAGGAGGAGCCAAATGGTTTTCATGTATAGACTTAAGTCAAGGCTACTACCAAATGGAGTTAGACGCCGAATGCAGACCATGTACAGCTTTCTCGACAGAGAACGGGCACTACCAGCTAAAACGCCTGCCCATGGGACTCAAGATCTCACCAAGTACTTTTTCCAGGATGATGTCCATCGCGTTATCTGGGTTGACCTATTCAAGATGTTTTGTCTACCTGGATGACCTAATTGTGTTTGGTAACAGTTTGCAGCAACACAACAAGAACTTAATGGACGTATTTCAAAGACTTAGAGAAGTGAACTTAAAAATACACCCTGGAAAATGCACTTTTCTCCGTAAAGAAGTACTATACCTGGGTCATATTATCTCAGACAAAGGTATAGTACCCGACCCATCTAAATCCGCAGCTATACGAAATTTCCCCATCCCTACCAATGCAGACGAAGTAAGAAGATTCGTTGCATTTGCCAATTATTACCGTAAATTCATCCCTAATTTCGCAACAATAGCCATTCCACTAAACAAACTACTGAAAAAAGATACAGAGTTCAAATTCAACCAAGATTGCATAGAATCCTTTAACTTGCTAAAAGAAATACTGGCAAGTCCCCAAGTTCTACAATTCCCGAACTTTGAGGAGGAATTCATCCTAAGAACTGATGCCTCAGGGTTCGCCGTAGGAGCAGTCTTATCAAACTACGATGATAGACCGGTAGCTTATGCTAGTAAAACCTTAAATAACGCCGAAAAAAATTACAGTATGATAGAAAAGGAACTACTAGCTATAGTTTGGGCAATCAAACACTACAGACCGTATCTTTTTGGAAGACGTTTTAAAATTCTCACCGACCATAGACCACTAGTATACCTATTTTCATTGAAAGAACCATCAAGTAGATTGACAAAATTTAGATTATTGTTGGAAGAATATAACTTCTATGTGGAATATTCACCGGGAAAAGATAACTGTACCGCGGATGCTCTCAGCCGAATACAGCTAGATGCTGAAGATTTAAGGAAACTTTATGTGTGCGTGACAACCAGGTCAAAAGCAACACCTGCAGATAGTACGATTATCACCAAAGACAAATTAAGTATCGAAGAACAACAAAGCCTGATTATCGAACTGCTAAAACCACCGAAGACAGGTTTAAAACTCGTTGAGCTAAAGATAATAGATAGTTTCGATAACATACCAAATAAGGGTTTGGAAATAATAATAGGTCCAAGTAAAATACTGGCCTACATACCGAAAGAAAATTGTATACTCCTAAAATGGGACAAGGATTGCACTATTGCCCGATCAGCATCATTCGACAGAATGTTGTTGAGGGACGTGCGCACAATCTGCGGACCCCTATTAATTAAAAGAATTTTTATTACTAAAGAGGAATTAAATAAAATTCCAAATGGCCGCCATACATATTCAATGAATGATGTAAAGAAAATATTAGGAGAAATGTTTAAATCCAGTAATATAAAAGTGCACTTAATAAATAATACAACAAAATTAACCGACCCATATAAAAAGAAACTAATACTCAACGACTACCACATGTTACCAACTAGTGGACATGCAGGTATAAACCGCATGATAAGAAATATAAAGAAGAAATATTTTTGGACAGGCATGCAAAACGATGTGACGACATACGTTAAGCATTGCACCATATGTCAGAGGAATAAAAACATACAACCTCGAAAACAACCAATGACAATAACAACAACAGCAGAATCGAGTTTCGACAAACTATTCTTGGACTTAGTAGGTCCTTTAGATGAAGCCGAAGATGGATCAAAGTACATCCTGACCGTACAAGATGAACTAACCAAGTTTATCGATGCAATACCACTTCCAAACAAAGAAGCAACCACAGTAGCAAAGGGACTAGTAGAATGTCTTATTTTAAGATATGGAGTACCAAAAACGATAGCAACAGACCAGGGTACCGAGTTTCTAAATCAAGTATTCAGGAATATCTGTACGCTACTGAAAGTGGAACAACTTCAGTCCACGGCATACCACCACGAAAGCATCGGAGCACTGGAAAATTCTCATAAAGTTTTAGGAGCGTATCTCAGAAGTTATGTATCAGAGAAACATTCGGATTGGAGCACATGGCTACCTTACTATGTTTTCTGCTACAACACTTCCGTCCACTCAGAAACCGGGTACACACCTTTCGAACTAATGTTTGGAAGACAGTGTAATCTACCCTCAAACTTAACGAAGCAGGTAGAACCCGTGTATAACTATGATGACTACGTTACTGATCTAAAAAATAAACTACAAGTAGCACATAGGGACGCTAGGGAAACGTTAATAGAGAAGAAAAGAGCTAGAAAAGATCAATACGATGCAAGTGGTCGAACAAAGAATGTTACCTTTGAAGCAGGCAGTTTAGTGTTGTTACGAAATGAGAACAGAAAGAAACTAGATCCAATCTACGTAGGGCCATACGAAGTAATAGCGCAGAAAGGCGTAAACTGCGAAATAAAGCAGGAAAATAGAAAATGTATAGTTCATAAGAATAGACTAAAACCTTTTTACATATATATAGCATTAATATGAAAAAAAAAAAAAAAAAATATATTTCTTATAATAATCATTTTTTTTTTTATTAAGTTTAAGGGAGAAACACGTGTACACTGTATATATTATATGTTGCAACCTAGAATAAGAGCTCGAAGTATGTAAGAAGTAAATATAAAACTATTATGAAATGTAAACTCCTATAGATAATAAGAACTTAAAGTGTGTTAAAATTAAATATAAAACTATTATAAAATATAAACTCTATAGAATAATAAAAACCTGAAGTATGTTAAGATTAAATATGAAATTCCTATGTAATTTGTAAAACTATAAAAAGTAGAATGGAATAAGAAACATTGTATAAAGCGAAATAGAATAACTTAACGAAAATTTTATGAAATCAAAATTCATGTAACTATATAATGAGTAAAATAGAATAAAGTATACTTATAAGCAATATTTTATACATGTAAGAAAAGGTCTCACGGACTAAAGAATAATAAAAATCTTTTTATGTATAAATAGAGAAATAGAAAATATTAGACTATAATGTACCATTCACAAACTACAATTAGTTAAGAAATCCCATTATGTATTGTAAAAGTGGCGCGTAAAAGAAGAAATCTTGACAATATAAGATTTCTCCTTTTTCCCCTAGAAGGGTGGTGTGACGGGATCGCACCAGCGACCACTTAACTAATTGATTAGAGATATTATTTCGTTATCTTGAACTCGGCGCATGCCATAAATCATTAACCATACTACATTTAAATACACATACTGCACATGAAAGACATGCACAAAGCAGACGACGTGAACAACGCTCATATTACCGAGCGCAGGCATCGACAACGATGAGGGTCGTTTGCCTGTCACAACAATATGCCGATTAGGCATATTGCTTCAAGTGGCTACTATTCAAATGCCTCGGCCGTCTAATATGCATAGTGTGCAATAAGTATGGTTAATGGTTTAAGGGTTCAAGAATCGAAGTAGGTATAGATTTTAAGAAGTAAAAAACTGTATAAATAGTCTAAAATTTTTATAATAAACTCACTTTCCAAACGAGAGTCTACTTGAACGGGTTTTACTGGCTATTCAGCCCAAATTCCTTTAAGTCAAACCACTCTACTGCACAAGTGCTAAGAGTTTGAACCAGGGCGTAATAGCCGGGTGAGAGTTTATATATATTCCACAGGACCAAGCAAGTGGGATATTACAAAACGTGAAAAGACTCAGCTCTCGCTGTCAATAATGTAATCTGTCGGCTGGAATAAATAAATTATGCATTGCTTAAGAATTATTTTTTACTCAAGCGGAGTAAATGTCAAAGGAATAAAAAAATGCTTTCGGATGGAGAATGTTGACAAAAATCTCATTGTAAAGACAAACACCTTCGTAAAAGTCTTTCCGCACATCAAAATCTCATTCAGCTTGAAATGTTTTACAAAAGATCTTGGATTCGCACACTTCATTTAGACGTTAACAACACAACGCACTCAAAATATTTGTTCGCATCAACAGAAGTAGCTGTATGTAAACGCACATATAAAAGTTATTCCGCACATCATACACTTAATCGCCTTAAAAATGTTAAGAAAAAACTCTGCATTCGCACACGTGTTTCATTAGTTAATTTAACAGCGCACACAAATTATTCTTTGACTAAGAAAATATGACCTAATTTTATCAGTTGTAAACATGTGCAAATTTTTTTCAAATGGAAGGGTTCTACAATTCGTCAGCAAAAAGATAAATTGAGCAATTTTTTTATACCTTCAAATGGGCGTGGAATAGAATGTAGAAATGTTTGCGCACATAGGATAAAAGCACACGAAATGAATGACTCTTTGGCTTCCATATCAAATATGTAAACAATATGCGTTAACTCGACTCTTTAAGTCGCAAGTTATGTGGTTTTTCAATGCTTTGTCGCGCTTGGAAGCGGAAGATCAAATTCCGCACACGAATTAAGACAGCGCACGCTAGCTTGCCCTTTGGTAACTGAAAGTGTCTTACTATCTGACAACTGATCCTTTGAATGTGCAGTGCATTTACCCAATCTGTGTAAGCAGAGCAAGTATTTTCTGTCAAAAGATGAATTGTCCAAGCAAGTTATATAGTGTGCGCATCTGTATCGGTGAGTGTGCGCTTACCGATTTTTTCTGTCTAAATTGAAATGAAAATCGATTGCATTAAGCCGGGAATACAAAAGATACAATTTCTTTAAAACAACTTGTTAAAATAAAACGCACGTTTGGATGCGATTTTGTTCAAAGAAATTCCAGATGAAACTTAAAGTGAATAAAGATCTTTTACAAAAAAATTGGATACATGTAGATAGGGAAAAAAGGACCCTTCATTATGAAATGATGAGATCATGAGTGGTAATGTTGATGAGTCGTCATGCTTACACCGTTGGCAAAAGCTGTTTAAAAATTCTGGAACATTCCTGCCCATTTGCACTTGCTAGGGAAAGTGAAAAACCATTTTAAGAGCCATGATACTGCGTGGATATGAGCAACTAAATAGGTACTGAGCGCAAGCTGAGCTCTAACTGACGGGACGACAACTACCTATCATTTCAAACTGCTGAAATTTCGTTAAATAAGCACATACAACCTACTTTGTAAGCTTACCTACTATTAGGAAGATGGTAAATCAAAAGACTAGACAATATCAAACCCAGCTTCAACTTATCCACAGCGAGATCCTAATCCAATCGACATAATCCAGTGTAGAACAAGATACAAATGATAACAAACATTTGTGAATTTTTAAAAATCACTTCCTACCTACATAGGTAAGTCCTTATTTGAAAAAAGACGCAGATGACGAAATATATTCACACACGACACAGAAGATCATTCAGTCTTTGCTGTTTCCAAAAGCCTGATGGTTCAAACTCTAAACCACAATTGCACTAGTCTCATCACCCGCACCCATCAACACTCAACGGTGTGCTTTCAAAAATCCAAACAAATTACATCAGAAAAACCGCTTAATCAGTTAATCGTTACTCGTCTCGCATTTTGCCATAAACACGCAGTGTCACCATTTAACCCATTCCGCACATTGAAACAACAAACCACCAAAGACAACACCACCAGTGATATTCAATTTACTATTTTCCAGAAGCACTTAACAAGGCAAAACGCCTGTTAATTATCACCTGAGAAGATTAATGCGCGCACCAAACTGGCAAAAGTACAAAAAAAAAAAAAACACCACAGCAATTGCATTCTGCACTCTCCGTATCCACACTGGTGTGATGTAGTACCTACAACCCAAACCGCGATTCACTATACGCGAGCGCGCGCGCGAATGCTTGGGGGTCGGGGTCCCCATACACCTATATACCAAGCGCACGCATTCACTTCACAATTCAATGAATGTGTACATCCACCTTGCGATTTTCGCCAAAGCGCACACGTCCGACCCGACGATCGAAACAAACGAGCCAAACTGCATCTAAATCTGTTGGCACACATTTAATTTTTGAGCAAAACCTCTTGCGGCCAATTAATCAATTTCCACTCATAGCGTTTTTATTAGAAGTCCATTTAGCGACGGCAAAACTATTCCGCCACAGTATACACACTCCATTCTAGGTCCCGCCACAAACTTAACTAAAGGATATGCCGGCATGCATCCGGTGCGCAATCCTTTCAAAGTATAGCTGCAATATAAAAAAAATAGAAACGTTTACGAAAAGGGCAGCAACTACGAACGATACGAAAATAACGGAGCTTACAGATCTTTAGCGCGATTATTTACGACTTGTTGAGCTGGGGTTGAGCGAAGAAGGACCACAAGGAGCTTACAAACCAGAGCGGCAATAAATAATATTCGCACATCGTAATGCACCTCGTGTGTGCGAGAGTATATTACGGCAGGTATATTCCTGAAATGACAGAATTGTTTCAAATTGTATGGGTAGAAATAAAGAAAAAAAAGAAGCCGTTGCTATCTGCAAACAAACCTATAATTTAGCCCACGATATCCAAGAGATGAGCGGCCCCAGACTTAACCATGAATGAAAAATATACCAAAAACTTGAGCGCGCACGAACCAACAGCCAAACCTTGAGAATTGTACTGCAGAGCGACTGTCCAAAATCCGAAACCAAACCTCACTCTCATGAGGGATGAGTAATGGAAGGAGATTAACAATCGTCGCCATTCCCACTCTGCCTACCTATACCCAAGCCCAGCTCAACCACCATCACTGTGGCACCATCATCATCGTCATCATTATCACCTTAACCATTCCACTCATTGAATTGGAATCGGGTACCCATTTTGGATTTGCTCGGTATGGAGATATGGACTGTATTCGGGGTGACCACCGTCTGTATGCTGTCAGTCAGTTTTGGTGTATCTCAGAAGGTTCTTTTTTTCCCTTATGCGTTATGCACACCACGCAGGTAGAGTGAGTGTGTTGTTCGCTTTAGTAACGGTCATAGCACCGGCTGTGATGACGTATTGTACCTTGGTTCCCCTCTTTTGTTGTTCCTTGCATGCGGCACATCCATCTTGTGGAAGTGTGGATGAAACGACGGAATATGAGAGAAGGCGAAAAAATATTAAAATTAATTATGTTTGCTCACGTTTTGACACAGATACACTATATACCCACACATTCTCGCATATTTGACTCGCCAGCCAGGAGCATTGCGGTTGAAGTTGGTTGAAAAACAACTTCCCCAGGTCTATGCATTGTTTTAAATAAATACTCTTGCTGAATGGGAACCGAAATTGATCGAAGACTCGAACCGAGCGGCGAATTAACAACTCTTACCTGGATGAATGAAAGGTGTTACCAATGTGTTCCGTTTTCCAGATGGATGACGGTCTAATTAGATTCTTTCGTGTGGAAAGGTAATAAGTTTGCGTATTGGGCTGCGTATGTGGCGAATTGTTACGTCTTATTTGAATGGCGAGCAGCGGTTTACTTTCTGATGGGATTGGCACATAATGGCAGGTAGTATTTTACTGATTAGCACGATTTTTGGAGTGGGAATGACGATTTGTCATTCGACTTATCAGATTCGGGCATGTAAATTGATGGTCTTGTGTGGTATTTAGAGTTCTGTTTTAATTACCTACCTATAGGCAGAGTTGTGTCAGTTTCAGTATAGAGTAACTGGGTATGGGAAACTAACTCATCACTGTGAGTCATCATTTATTTAACCCCAAAAATTATCTATGAGCTTAGGAAGATCAAACTTGAACCGACCGGGCATAAAAATCGTTAAGGCATATCTCGAGTTGTTGTCGTCGACCGGAGGTCCTATGTTCCATCCACAGAGAAACTTTAGATACATCTCGAGGTTTTTCTTGATTGTGCCACCTCTCGCGAATGTGTGACAAACATCCGAGAGTATACCTAACGGACAAAAGAAATATAGACTCGAGGTAGGTAAAAGTTCCTTGAAGGAAGAAATTTTAGTATGACTTATGGCAATTTATTTCTCCTTTTTAACATTTTTGTGAATGATTCAAGTATGAGAGAAAAAGGGAAAATTTAAAAAAATATTTTCGATTTAAGAAAAGAAATATTCTCAAGAGCTGGTTTCTTCCAATAAGAATTGATTATCCTAAGTCGTAAATAGATTTTCTTGATACAAAAAACTGTGAGCTTAATGAGACATTATGACAAAAATAATTAGTTCCCTATATAAAAATCGTTGTTCTATGATCATGCAAAGATTGTTTCTTAAGCCAAGAGCGGGTTTGTAAAGTACTTGACCTCAAGAACTATTTTCTTCCATCAATAAAGTTTTTCTGAAATCCATAATTCTTAATTATTCTTAATTTCAGAGTGTGTCATTTAAATTCGAAATGTGACCCCAAGAACATTTTTTTTACATAAAGAATTTATTTATAAAATTCTGCAGAATCAATCTTGATTTAAGAAGGAAATTCTTAAATTCTAAATTTTAAGTGACGATCGATTTTACTTGATTCAATCTCATCTCATCGAGGGCCTACCTTTCAAATGTCATAGATTGGTATTGGAAAGCTAGGCGTTTAACTTCCCTTCGTACCTTTACTATTACTTACTCCTTTTTTAACGTGTAAGAGTCACATAGTACCTAGAAGTGCCGAATTTAGGGGAGGGCTCCCCACCATAGACTTCGAAAAAATAACATTGGTCTTTGACCTGACCGCATAGCAAATGAAATTATCGAATATTCGGTTGAAAAAGGTTCCACAGAACTTCAACATTGAACTCTGCAGAATTCAATTCCTCAGTTCCAACTTTGTTCGGAAATGTTCAAAGAATATTTTTGCACACCACAATAAATATCAAGAGACCGTCAATCCATTCTGGCTCTGCTTTTCTCCAACTACGAATGCAGGCTTTTATTTTGGAGAAAAAAATATTCATCGGCTTTTTTAGCATGTTGTGGTCATTCTCTCGACTTTGGCTGCTAACTCTTGTCCATCGGCTGCTTAATTCTTTGATTTCGATCAGAATTTTACAGCAAGTACAGAACGGACACGCGCTAAAGCTCCAAAAGCCATTGTCAATCATTATTCTAAAATAGAAGGAGCTCTAACCAGCATATCTTCTGATAAGGAGCAAAAAGATATCGTGAGGAACGAAGCATTGCACCTTTTACAAAAAGATGAGTTGTCTCGAAACCGTTCTATTTGCTATCTTTTGGAAAGTCATCTTGGAGCGATTCGATGCTACAAACAAGATGTTGCAGGAGCCGAAAATAATTCTTGAATCTGCCATGTGTGCATCAGAATCATTAAAATCATTCGTTGAATCCAAAAGACACGATGTTGATAAATACAAAGAAGCAGCTAAAGAAATATGTCGTACTGACCAATATGTACAATCACGCACCAAAACTCATGCACTGGAGAGCGCTCTTTTTCAAAAATGATAACTATAGAAAGAGGCTCGAACTACAATGGGACAAAACCGCCTATCAAAGCTATTCCTACTCAGCATTGAAAGCGATTTACTACAACTGAATTTCAGCGAAATCATCAAGGATTCAACCCGTATTTTTGTCCGTATTTATGTAGATTTGTTCGTTAAGATAATACTCTTTATTTGGTTTCGCAATAAATTATTGAAACACTAAAAAAAATCATAATTTGGAATATAAGTAATAAGCCAGGGGGCCTCCACTCATTTGTTGCCCCAGGGCATCCAAACCTCTAACTCCGGCCCTGGTACCTAGTACAACAAAGGCGACTTATATTAGAAGCCATATTTCTTAGATTTGGAACATAAGCCCTTTCATGATTACGCGTTGTTGGGTTATCCATTATTGATTTCTAGCTACTATGATGGGCTGTTCGTTAGAGACCTAGTACTTCTTAGTCTTAATAATCAGTTATTACTAGCAAGAGTAGTCCAATTTTTTGTAGTCAAAGTTGTACCTTACAACGTCGCAGCTGCAGCTGTCTAATGTGCACTTTTCTTATAAAACTCCACCAATTTGTATACAACAAAAACCAAATTGGGAAGCCTTTTTGAATACCTTAACTATACGAATTCTGTCACCCGTTTAACAAACGCACGCATCTTCAAGTTCATTAAGCCAAGGAGATACACAAAATTAGAAGCCTATTCAAATAGCTCACCTTCAGATGAAAGAGTGTGTGCCTGCATATCCCCCTCGCGTGACCCACAAACGAAGCCTCAATTTAAAAACGACACCATTAACTGGGACTGGGATATATTTTTCATTTCCAAAAATGGCTTCGCATCAAATGCAACAACAAACCAAAAAAAAAAAATCCCCAAGAACACGAAACAAAAAATCAATGACAACCATTGATACAAAGCCATACAATAAATCTCAACAATACAATGAGTATTCACCACTACAAACTCACAAGTCAACCATTATCACCATTCAACCACCATAATAATAATAACATGGCCGAACTATAAGCCATTTCTGTGTACCTGTGTATGGACGGATGATTAATTCAAAGATCTCATCTGTAAGTAAGTGCCTTGAGAGAGAGGCAAGTACCTACCTGTTTTTGGTTTTCTTGGGAAATAAATCTTTTAATCCAATGCAATGCATCATTGTGCATGTCGCCGGCATATCCCCAAGTGTCAAAACAAACTAAACACTCTTTGTGGTGGCATCTCGCTCTGATGCGTTCATGACCAATGCTGGGTCGTTGCATCACATTGAGTTAGATATGTGACAATGATGCACGAGACACATTTTTATCTAAATTCATTAAAAAAACAAAACATCTCCGGTGGTGTGGGAGATAGGAGGTTCGGTCCTGGGAATGGATAGGGTCGTTGAATTTAAAATTTCCGATTGTGAGCTAATTTTGTGGTTATCTGCAGAACGTGTGGGGCAGACTTTCAGAAAGAAGTTAGAATATGCCGGCTTTATCTACTAAATGCCCATTTTTAGAGTCGTCGTGAATAGGCAGTTCAATAAAAACTTCTCAATTATTGTATAAAAGTTAAAAATTATGATCAATGTGTAAAGATCTTAATACCTACGAGATCACTCAATAACATGACTCAAGAAAGACAATTTTTAAAACATACTTAAGGCCGTCATTAATTAAAATATACTTACATCTATTAAAATCTGCATAACGAGGATCACTATCGATCGGTAGAAAGAAGAGGGCAGCGATTGGTAGAAAATAACAACCAATTTAATTATTTTTCATATCATTATAGTAACTAATTGAAGTATTGTGTTTGACAAGATCACTAGACGTTACCTTGTGCACGATCACTTGTTAAAATAATTATGGAAATAATCCAGGAGTGAATAATTTAAATATTCAATTATATTAATAGGTCCGCGTAATGCAGTAATACAAAAGTGATCGTAACGACACGTTTTGCAAAGAAATAATCACATAAGTGATCAGAAATCATAATCATTTAGAAGCGAGTTAGCAGATTGGATTTCTGAGCAACCGGTTTCCAAATGACTAATGTTTACTGGATCATATTTTTATAGACATACTTTGGTACATCAGATAGCTATCTCAAAACTGATCGTGTATTACGATTACAGGATACGCATATTGCACGATCGCTTCCACAAAATAATTTATACAATTTTAAAGAAATACTAAGGACAAAATTTAGATTTTCTATAGCAACATTTTTCTGAGAACTTTATTCGACTTCGCGATCAGTTTTGGAAAGTTGATCATATTTACCATACTGTACTCAGTTCGTAAGGATTTTAATATGACTATTTTGAAATGGACTTATGCTCACCTAAAAACGAGATGTTTGCGTGCGCAACGAAATCGATCACATGATCAATTCTTACCAAAGACTCATACTTACTAAGTTGGTTTTGTCAGGCAGGTATCAAAAATTCAAACCGAAAATATTAATTTTGCTATTTCAAAACTGATCGTACCATTTCTTTCCGGAAATAACTCGTTTCATAGCTATTCCAGAGACTTATCTCGACGATCGATACTGATCTAGCTGAGATCACTTGCGCATGGCTCGGACAAGTCTTCAATACTAAAAGCAGAAGAAACTATCACTACATTTTTTTTTTGTTTCTAACAAGATCGCAATGATCTCGATCGGTGATCGTGACAGCATGTCGCCTGACGATCATTCAGATAGAATGTTTACCTAAAATACAAGAAGCAATAATTTATAATATCACTCGCTTGCCATTAAAAAACCTACACGATCACCCGAAGATCCTCGTAAGCAAATTTCTACCCAAAAACCCAAAAATAGGCCACAGCGAAAATGTCTACAGTGAAAACTCTTATTGAGACGTATATTTTTTTGTATAAATTCACAATGATCATGAAGAGTGCAATGGTCAGTTCTGAGGACTGACTTCATTTCGTGTGAATACGAACAGGAACAATCAAACGTCTACAAACAAAGAAGTTGTATCTTTTCACTTTTATTTTCTTTATTCGAACAACAGCAAAAAATTATTTATTTTTTATTATATTCCTGTGTTAACTTGTATTTTTGGGCGTGATCAAAACATTCGAAAAGACGCATCGTAAATCTTCGTAACATGACACTTTTGGCGGTTGGATAAAATATGTTACCACCAACAGATATTCTGTTTGGCTATACACGGACGACTTGGGTTCTCTTCTTATTTTTTCGAAATTCAATTTTAATACACTATTGTAAAGGAATAAATATAAATTAAAGAAACAAGTGATTTATTACTCAGTTTTGTGTGTAAATCATAAGTGTTTTGATTTGATTACTAAGCAAATTGCCCGAGTGTGTGTGTAGGGAACTCGTTTTCATTCCAACTCTTGAACTTGACATCACACCATACACGATTGCATGTTGCAAAAACTGTCACAAGTTGTCACAGTTTCTTGGCCGGAAAAAAAAAACGAAGAAATACCATCCTTAAGAATATCCGCTTATCTTCTATCTTAAGTGGAATGTGTGAACGCTGGCAGGCGCGCGCGCTCGCGCGCACTATGGCCAAGCGACACCTCAGTGTTAACAAAAAAGAACAACACAAAATACAAAAGAAACCCCCAAGGGACGGAGGAGCACACGCAGATGGATGAAAAAATAAAAATCTACATACTCGCATATAAAACTGTTAACTAACTCAATTTTGTATCTGTCAAAAAAGTTCTCGCATTTTCGATATTTAATATTTAATTTTTTGTTGTTCGCATATAGGGCCGGCCATGGTACGTCGCGTTGGCTATCTGGTCTTGGGTACAGTTTGTCTGACGTGGTGCGACTGCGGCTTTTTGGTATTTTCATGCTGTCACATACTGTGAGGAGGCTTTTCCTCCCCACAACATCATGCGTTGCACACAAACACACACACACACGTAAACATTCGTTGAAAAGTACACTGCCTCTGAATGGGACAAGATCGTACAGGCTAAAAGGGAGCCTTCGTTTTGGTTTTCTTTTGTGACTGGGTGATTCCTGTCTCGCGCTTTATAACATTCTGAGAGGTCCGTGGCGCGGCCGCCGGTTCTGGTGCGAATAAGATTGTGTTACAAGTGATTGCCACAGCATATTTAATTTTTGTGACTTTTTCTTATGGATTTTCACTTCTGTGATGTTACCAAGAAGTGATGGCCTGTAATCTGCAAGAGCCATTTCAACTCAAAAACTGATGTTTGCAATGATAGTTTCATGAAGAAGTTGTTGTTTCTGGTGGGTGTACTTGCACACGTAGCTGGGTGATCCTCTTGAGATTGAAAAAGGTGCCCATTTGTGTTGCCATCTACCAATTACCCAAAGGACGCACTGTAAGCCATACAAAACAACTGCTATCAATGCATTTTCCACCATTCTCCTCAATTTAAACTAGCAAACAGTAAATTGTCTCCATGTTTAGATTGCACACACCACATTTTGGTTATATTCTATTATTCCCGTCAGTTGTTTTACTACTAGCGGCATCCAAAGACTACTGAGAAGCCCAAATTGACCAAAAATCCCCAGATAGGCCGAAATATTCATCCACTATCAATCACTATGCATTCAAACTAAAATATGCAATAGCTACTACCAGGTTGAACCTTCCAAACATCTCCAAACAAACCAAAAAAAAGTCCTATCAGCACTTACCCACCGACATTTTCCAAAGTTCTCCAACAAACAGAAAGATATCCTACGTCTACAACTTAAATTCATCAAAAACATCTCCCAGTGGACTGAGTTATTTAACCGCTATCAGCTGTTGTCCACCCCAATCCAGATGAATACAACATTTTCTCTGTATGTTGAGCTTAGACTCGTCTAATATCCCTTAAAAGATCGAAATATTCATCCGCCACCAGTCATTGTCCAATTAAACCAAAAGAGAACGCAACTACTAGGAGACTAAACTCGCCAAACATCTCCAAACAAAACAGAGATACTCTTATACTAGCGATTGCTCAAAAACCTTGTCCAAAGTCGGCCTAAAAAATGAGAAATATGGTAGCTGCCACGAAGTTAAACTCGCCAAACATCCATTAAACCTTTTCAATTATTCATGGGTATTTGGCGTGTTTGGCAAACATCTACTATCAAGTAAGGCTTGTCGAGCATCGTTTGAAGAAGTTTAGATATAGGTTGGTACTATTGTTAATAAAAAATAAGCATCTGCAATTAATTACTTACCTACTATTCAAACATCCACAAACAAAAACAAGCACAATCCTTCTGTCCTGCTCAATGTGCACCACAAAACCTTAAGTTACCGAAAGACACTTGGAACTTCTGACCGTCAAACACTGCAAACATCCCCCAACTGACCGATAGGTAGGTATTTCATTTACCATAAAATGGGTCTGGACAGAATGCCCAAAATGTCGTTGAAACCAGGACTCCATGCCTCATTAACCCCCTTTCCAAATATACAAACTCGAAATTCATTTAACACATCAAGGCAAAAAAAAAGGAAAGCTGAGCCGTCACATAGCCAACTGCCAACAGAGTTGACTATGTTGAACTTCTGCTAATTTGCAATTTACTTTATGAGTGTGTATTTCATCTCTGATATGTGTGATAGGCATAACTACAACAATATCTCTCTCTCCTGTGTGGAATACGTCAGTTCCAATGACGAAGACGCAAAGGAATACCACAACGACGACGACGACGTCGTTACCGCACTCGTTGGTGGTAGCTGGTTAAGACGCATAAGTAATCGCGGCGAAATCTTCAGGAAATGGACACTTTAGCTAAAAGAAAAAAAATAATAAGGGAAATCCAGCAAAGCATACACAACAAGGACAACACTGACAACAGGAAAAAAAAACGAACACCTTCTCGCCTTTGCCACATTCGCAGTTCTCACATATACACTGTTGGCCCACATTAAGGCCACCGTGCCATTGCATCACACACTTAAGCCGGTGAACGCAAATAGGAACTATATTCCACAACAATCGTTCTCGCAAGGCGACACTAACAAAAAAAAGAAGAAAACTAGGTAGGTACCTATAAGAAAACGAATCTAGATACAATGCATCATAAATGTTAACCTGTATGTTGCGCACATTCATAAGAAATGCGGACTTCAAGGTGATTTATGTGATCCGCAACTAATTTATGAACGTTAAGTCCACCACTGGTGGTGCTGGTGGTGTTGTGTGCGGTATGGCACCACAACGGATGACGCTCTACAACGTACGTCTCTACACATGCACATATGTGTTTTGAAATTCTTGTGCGGAATGGGTGCTTCAAATTTAATTTACTCAAGGATTCGTTAAGGGCCATGTATTTACCTACCACATGTGTCAGTGTTAACAGAAACTCCATGTTGGACAGAAGTTGATTGACAAATTAGATGCTTTTTCTGCGGCGGTAGCACTTCAAACGCCACGCTAGAGGTGCAGACGAAAATTTTCCCCAACTTCACACATTGCGCGCACAATTTGCAATTTTAATGCCAGCCACAATAGAGGCGTTTAGATCGAACGTGCCTTGCATGGATGATTCAGTCTGCGTACAGCACACACTCATGCCCGACCAGTGTATCCGCATTCGTGCGCCTGGTTGTGTCAATCGCGCCAGTGGTATAGTTTCTCGGGCTGTCACTTTTACTCTGCACATAAATAAAATTCCATGCGGCCCCATAACCACTTAATCTGCGAAATTGGTCTGGCAGCGCGAAATGGAGACATCTCAGATACGTATCTGGTATCTGGGGCGGTTAAGTGAAGCTTAAGTGGCGCTAAACTTGCACTTTCTATTTACACCGTTTAGGAATAGGTATCCTCCCGCAAACATAGACAGAAAACAAAACAGAAATTCGCCATGGCTCCGAAGTGAGTCTTCGTATGGCTCATGCACGGACTTAAGAAGTGAGAAAACGTGCAACGCCTACCACCCGTCATTACCTTATTTCCATGATGATCTGTGAAAATCATCATGAGATTGAATGACGATTGCAGCGCACAATTGCTGGCACATCAGACTCGTATTGTTGACGAGGACGACCGACAAAACGATGATGACGATGCACGTACTTAGCCTCTGGGTATTGTCTATCCGTGAGACGTCATCGTTTCGCGCTGTTGCTATATGCAATTGCGAATTCTTAATCTTTCGGCGCATGCGAGCATGACGAGTAATGGTGATGACTGACGGCAGGCAAGCATGCTGGCTGGCTTGAAGGCAGCGCGCGAAAACAGTGGCAAAGTGCGATTGCATGGATAGCGCGCAGCGTATATGTAAGACCGGCCGGCGTTGCCATATCATGTGGCTGGCTCCGCGCTCTCGAACGTGTTGAGATTGTACGTCATTTTGGGTTATTTTATTGTTTTATGCGATTTTAATTTGGAATCGCTGGAAAAATGCAAACTTGTGGGTTTGATCTCTGTATGTATGGTATAGTTCTAATGGGCAAAGCGTCTAGGGAATTAATTAGATATAGAAGATGACTGTGCACGTGATTTCTAGCGCTGCAAGGGGTTATTCATACCTTTGGATATGCATGATTCAACTCGTAAAGAGGTGGAGATTCATTGCTGTTTCTCATTCGTGGCGTTTGAGTGATCGTTTGCCCGGAGGCTATTAGTTATATTGTGCCACATGGCGTGGAGGTTTAACGCTAGCTTAGGTGTGGGTTTGTAGGGCTTTGGAGGAGTAGTGGGCAATGCACTGGATTTCAGACTGAGCAACCTCTGAGAATACACAAATATAACATCTAACGTTTTATCTACTGTGCAACGGGGAGCCTTATAGCTCTGAGAAAGTCTCTCACTTTAGCAGTTCTGCGTTGGCATAAAAATATAGGTCCCTACCATTGGTCTTAACTAAGCCAAGACAGAGTTTGTTGCTTCAAAACTTCCCTTAATATGTCCTAAGCTCATATTTAAGAAGAAATGCGATTTATGTCGATTTTAACTTCAAGGCAACAAAAGTAGTTCCAGCGACTTGTATTACTACTTTCACTAGGCTTTGCAGAAGACACATAAAGAGGTGTGTGGCGAAACAAAATGGCCGTGGGGTTGTGAACTTAGATACCACTTAGTTACTCACTTATAGTCCGGGGTGGAAGTGATCCTAAATTAGCAATCCTTTGCATTTAGGACAGTCTTGAGTTAACTGCCCTCAGTTGCTAGCTCCAATTTGGTTGAAGGTCCCCTATCACTTGTGTGCGCCACCTAAGTCGAACTCTACTTCAACTTCTACGCTTTTACTGCGTTGGACTTCTGCGTTGGAGTCAGAAGCCTGAACTGCCGCTGCGTTTACCCATTACTCTGCATCTAAAACGCTTCGCAAAGGTCAAGTTTGTGGCTTAATTGTTTCTTTGTCACAAGTTCTCTCTTTGAGTCTGCCGAAGACTGCCATTGGAGCAATTTGCTGGCGCTTGACTGTCATCTGCGGAAGGGTTGTGACGACTGAGCATAAGTACGTTGTTTACCCCTTGTGTAGTAAGTTTGTCGCATCAACTCACATGTGGCACACCTCACTGCAAAGCTTTACTAAAAAAAACCCAAACAATTACTAATTCAATGGTCGCAACTTTCCAGTATCAACAACTTGTGTAATTGTGCAAACTTTCCAGCATCGCCTCCTATAATAATAAACACCGGTCCCACACTGATTAATTTGCCCGCATTACTTTATAATTAGTTCATTGATTGCATAACCATCAACAGCTATTATTAAAGCCCTCCCCATTGGATGTTCGCCTTCCCTTCAGACCCACACCCTCTCTAGCATGCAGCCAAAGTTCACTAACAGAGTTTGTTGCAAAATCGAATGCAGTAGCCAGCCTATATAGGTGGTATAATGTAATTAAATTTGGTATTAGCTAATGTTATACAGTCGCACATTGATCAATTAACAAGCAATATATTCATTTGTCAATATGTAATTTATAGGCAATAGCTGATAACACAAACGCACACAGCCGCACGCACGATGAACGACCGATCAAACATGGGTCAACCCCCGCTCGCCTTTGGCCATATGCGGTTATGGGGTGATTGTGATTGTGCGGATGTCCTAAGTTCTCGACTATCCCATTCCTCACTTTATTTGCGATGCGCTTGCACTTCAACCCTTCACCCCGTTTCTGGTGCGGGCGAGGAGACAGAAGAAACCAAACACGACAGGTGTATTTATGCAACCCCAGTATAGTAGATATGGCACCCCGTTTTGTAGGACTCAACCCATTGTCTGTGTGTACAGGGTGTGTGAATGGAAGGGGCGACGAATTGAGGACGAAGTTGAGTTTCAGTTTCAAAAGTGAAGTGCAACATACTGCTGCAAACGAAACAACCTATTGGTACACGCCGCCGCCTTTGGTAGGATGGTGGCAAGAAGTATGGGCGATCCTTGAACAAGGGTTGTGCACTTGTAACTCTTGCAGCAACGACAAACGGCCGGCGGAACAACTACTGAATGTATACCCAGTTTGTGTATCGGATAGGGGAGATGGTCGTACTGCACTTTTCACTTAATTCAGTGGAGAGCTGTGCGTTTGTTTTTTTTGTTCTCCCTCTTTTTTTCGTCTTCATTTTTCTTGAAGTCCTTTCGCC
Source organism: Cheilosia pagana (assembly GCA_936431705.1). NCBI lineage: Eukaryota > Metazoa > Arthropoda > Insecta > Diptera > Syrphidae > Cheilosia > Cheilosia pagana. Next base: position 82,263,823 of record OW386166.1, on the reverse strand, counting down.
CCCATGCGGAGCGCCACTCTGCTGAAATGGTCAATTAACTGGCATTAGACACGACGACCTTTGATATTTGTGTGCTGTTAAATTGGTCCCCCGGGGGATCAGCGCGTACACGCACACGCACGTGGACGTGACATATGATTTGTCAATATTTCTGCCGGGATTTGCGCATAAAATAATCAATCAATGGGCAATTTAATGAAAATCCCGTTAAGGGCAATTGTAAATATATACCCACCCCGGTGTTGTCATTCGGCCGCGCACATGTGTGCCACAGTCAATTCGAGGACTTGTGTGTCATTTGATTTGCGAAACATGTGACCTATGGCGGGCGGGCGGTCGGTCGGTGTGTGTAGTATAGAAGAAGGACACCCAGCCCGAGGTAGAGGTAGAGGATGAAGCATTAAGCCAACCAACCGATAGAATATCAATCCTTGTCTTGCATAGGTACATACAGAGGGTAGATATACGTGTGCTAGGAGTAACATGCACATAAAATGTTTTACAATGGCAGACGTATGGGAATTAGATACGATATGGGGTAATATAAATTTAACTGTAGAAATTCAACAGCATAAATTAAAGGTGGGATGTCGAGAGAGGGATGGAAAGCGCCTTGGGTGGGTTGCTTCACACTGCCCATACGGATGGTGTTACTTTTTTGGTTGATTTGAATATACGCGCTGGAGAGTTGTATAGGTACTTGGTGCTCAAGACACGTATCGTAAAGAGTAGACCTGTGTGTGAATTACGTGCAGTTTTTGAAATGACAACATTGGGCGGTCTTTAGGAAACACCTTTAGTTGCTGTTGAGCTATTTGCGGCGGATAAATAGAGCTTTGGAGTGAGCTTGAAGTTGGCTTTAGAGTTTTTCATTGAATCTTTTTCGGTAGTCTACTTTTTAGACCCCTCTTGGCAGGTCTTTTTTGGTTCCGTTTTTGATAAAGGGGAAGACGGAAATGCGTAAAAAATTTATCCAGTGCTATGCTTTTACTTGAGGTAGAACAAATGGAGTCACTAAGCCATTTCGATATTTTGGTCGTCTCCAAGTTAAAAAAAATCAGACCGTTTTTTTTAAGTAAAATCGATCTACATAACTTGACCGAAGTTTCGATGTTTAATTTTACTGCATGTTTTCAAGGTTGTCCTAACCGTTTTCCACCGATTTGGGTTAACTTTTAGCAGTAGTTTTCACCTGTTAAAAATTAATTGTCGAGTTTTTGAGCTGATTTTCGGTCGACTTTTGGCTTTTTTTAAAACTTTTATCATATCGCTGATGGCTTCCTGATTTTGTGGGACGACTTTTGGAACCTTCGCTCAATTATCTACTGACTGCGAGAAATTTTTGTCTCTATTGGTGTTTTTCTGATGCAGTTTTCACAAGTTTTTTTTTAGAATTTTATGCATTTTTGTGTAGATTTCACAGGAGTTATTTTGAAGTGCATTCGGGGTAACTTTTTTCAATGAAAAGGTTTTCGTATTTTCAATAGGTATTTGGGGGGGAAATTTTCTACCGATTTTGTATTTGCGTTTTCAAAAAATGTTGACAATTTTTCATTTTTTCAATTGAGTTATATTAACCGCGGGTGCATAATATTTTTCAATTTTGAAAGAAGATTTGAAGGAAGAGTAGCGCAATTATTTTTTTCGTATTTTTGGATCCACTTTCGAAGGGTATCTGATGTGACAATTTCTGCCGATTTCACAGGCGTGTTTTCCCTATATTTTTTAATGCCTTATTTTTGGCGATTTTAGTCAATTTTTCTATATAGGAAGTTATTTTTAACTTAGCTTTTAACAAGTTTGAGAAGTCAGATTAAATTTGCCGTCAGCCAGCTTAAGACGGTTTTTTTCTGATATTTTCCTGATTTTTTTACGAGTTTGGGCCGATTTTAGGTTTGCTTTTGACGACATTACTACTGCAGATTGTAGGACGATTTTGGGATGGTTCTTATTAAATGGAAATTCTTATTTTACTCGAAAAGGTGACTTGGTTCAATTGACCTCAATGGTATAATTGTCATGGCTCTGCTCGTCGCAAACATTTTTGTTTCCTATTTTTCTTTTAAAAAAAACTATAATAAGGCTTGACTTAATAATTCCGGTGTAAGACCCAAGGCTTACTTAGAAAAAACTACCATTTTTATGTACACTTTCAAATTGTTATTGTCAGGATAATAATGGAAGTAATACGAATACCTTAATCGGTGGACTTATTTTGGCATCTTTAAACAAATTTGCTTCGTTTTTACACGCTATTTACAGTCACAAAATCTACCAAGTTTTCATATAATAAGATGCGCATCATAAGAGTTTCTTCATCATATTTGACTGATTTTTGACTGAGGTCGTTCTGTTGAGGGCAAATAAAATATTATTTTTTCAGTCAAAAAAATCAGCGCCTTGTAAAATTTGATTAATGGTGCAAGTCGCCTTCGTTTGAATGTACTTCTACGCGTATTGGTCACTGAAGTAGCTGGCACTTATTAACAGTGAAACAAATTTAATTGTGTTTTTAAGCTAAGTGCCTACGCAAAGCTCTCCATATGCTCTTGGGTCCAAATAAATTACTAGTAAAATTGAAACTGCTTTCGTTCTTAAAGGTGTTCACTTATTTAACACTCAGTGCAAAAGTCGCTTTCGGTCATTGATGTGAATGTGACTATGTTTCATATGTTCTGTCATCTTCCAATAGCGGCAATTGCTTGTAAATAGTGATTTATTTATTTTTATGGGTTGGACGATATTTCAGTGCTTCGCCCATCTCTTTTATTTATTTTGAACAAATGTATACTCGCGCATTTGAAAAATATTTACTAGAACCTGGTCCGAGAATGGATCTGAAGACTACAAAATGCAAACTGGATCAGTGGTTTTCGAGTTAAGGACTGACAAACAAAAAAAAAGCAGAGAAACGATGAATTTAAACAAATGTAGATAAATGGACTTTAGTCTTTCGTCAAAAATAAATCGCTTTCTTTCCCATTCGCACGGGAGTCACAACATATTCCTTTTTTTTATCAGGTAGGTAGGTGAAAATCTTCCAAAGACACTATGAGAATAGCTAGCGCGTGCTCATAGTTGTGTCCGATTTTTACTGACTGAAAGCACCACCCTTCGATAGATTGTTAGACACTGCAATTAAGATATAACTTATCAAGCAATTTTTCCATCACGAAATAACAACTTTTGACAGGTTACTTTCCAATGAAAGATCCTGCATGCTCCGCAGCTTAGACGCGGTTAATCTTATCTCGCCAAGTCGAACGTCTTCGTTCTTTGTAGTCGGCTCAATAAATTGCTCTCATCCAAAATTGGTCGGACTGTATTGTAAGTCACAACATATGACGATGATCCTGCAAACAAATACAGGTGCGCCGGCATCATATACATCGTAACCCACCGCATTATATTGCAGTTTAATTTTAATCAAACATAAACACCATCAATAAATTAACTTCCGCATATACCACAACGACTTGTTAATTAGTGCATAAATCCCATAAATCGTATAATTAAATTTAGGTCGCCTGGTGAATTTATGTCCAAACCTCGAAACACATTAAAACACAATCTGTCTGCAGCCGAGCAGCAAAAATAAAACACCAACTCTTTATTTATTTTTGTTTGTGCATTAAAATGTGCAAATATCCAACAGTTAATCAACAAATTGATCAATAAATTTTGATTTTAATTCCATCGATTTATGATTGTTAATAGTCCGTCCGATGTGGCAGTATCCTGGTGCATGGCTCGGTATATGCCATCCAACCGCGCACACCAGCAACCAGCCAGCGGCCGGCAGTCGAGATCAAATCATCTGCATTCGTTTTGGGGGCGAATAAATCTCTTTCTGCCACCGAATTCGAAATCCCTTTTGTGAGCGAGCCCCATATATAGCCATGCTACCAACACACACACACACATGGGCATTCGGTGTGAATTTATTTCAGCCATTCGTAGCGAATAAATCCACCAATGAAAGACCAATAAATAAATTAAAATAATGGTTGCGTAGGCGCAATTTAAAAGGATATAGATATATACGCCAGCTCAATGGTAGGGTTAAATGTTTGCACATGATTAAATGTGTGCGTGTATCCTTTTTGCGCATAAATACGCAAACACAACAAATCTAAAATAATAAATTAAAAATTGCCCCTAAAAAACTGAAACGACACACTGAATTGCCGGACGAAATTGTTGCACACCGGTTAGGGGGGGGGAAAATGTGTGCGTTGTTCTAAGGACGAAATATACATTCAGATAGGTGCCTAGATTAAAGGGGAAAAAATAAACCCCGTGTACGTTGCAATGTTTATTGCGCTGACAAACACGAATCAATCGATTGGAAACATCAATAAATTTCTGTTGCTTCTGGAACCTGCCATCAGCAGCAGGAATATAATCTGCTAAAAGAAAAGCCAAAAAGGATAAAAATAAATTGGGGTTTTGCTGGTTCTTTTTTTGTTCATTATATTGTTTTGCAATATATTAAGGCATGGTGCTTTATTAGCAGTAAATGCTTTAAACCTTTTTCCGGGAAGGCACCCCTCAATACACTGGTGCCCGGCAGAAGGGTGTGTTGTTTTTAGAGAAATGCAAAATGCTGTCGTACGATTTATTTGCATTTCCAGTCAATGGACATATACATGCAGATCTGAGACATATGTGACAATTGGGTGGTGTTAACTTTGTTGCAACAAGAAGTCAGTTAAGTGTGTAATTGAGAATTTATTTGCATTCTGACACAAAATGGCCACTGCATTGGTATAGGGATATCCATACTGCAATTGAGGTTCCATGTTAAGAGGTGAAGAAGTTTTACTCGAGCAGCAGTTGGTATATGTGTTTTTTTTTTATTTCCTTGTAAAGACTCGATTCCATTTGATGCAAGAACGACTGCTATTGTGGCAACTTCAAGTTTAATTTAAGCTTCCTAAGCCACAGATAGGGAAGGTCCGTATAGTACCTACCTATATAGAGAGGACCATGGTAAAAGTTAAGGGGTTCGGCAGCAATAAAGTCGAGGATTATAAGCTATCGAGCAAGAGGTTTAAAGTTCCAACCTCAGATAATGAACTTTTTTTACTTACGTAAGGTGCCGCTACAGTCCGGAGTTGACCTGGGCCTCAACGCATCTCCAGCCAGTGGTAGCCATTTCTAGTTCCGCACGCTATGTTAGTAAAGGTCCCCCTCCACTTGTGTGCGCCACCTGAGTCGCGGTCTTCCTCTACTGCGCCTTCCCTCGAATGTGGATTAGAAGATTTTCCGTTCGCTCTAGATGACCCAGCCACCACAGTCGTTGGACCTTCACTCTTCTGACTAGGTCGATGTCGCTGTACAGCCCGTACAGTTCGTCGTTGTACCTCCTTCTCCATTCACCGTTAATGCAGATGGGTTCAAAAATCACTCGTAGAATTTTTCTCTCGAAACAGCCGAGTGTTACCTCATCCGCTTTTGATATAGAGTCCATACCTCTGTGCCGTATAGCAGAACTGGGACGATTAGGGTCTTAAAAAGGGTCACTTTAGTTATTCGAGAGAGGGCTTATGCTTCTCAATTGCCTTCTTAGCCCAAAGAAACAGCGATTGGCAAGAGTTATTATACGTTTAACCTCAGCTGGTGTCATTGTCTGTCTATTGTGACGTTCTGTCCGAGCAGTCGGTGTTGGGTGTCTTTTTCAGTTCGTCTTGCCCTCATTAACCGCCAAACCCATCTACCCTCAGTCTCAATACTCACAAACGTGCCATTTACATCACTGCTACGTTCCACCAATTATGTCTATGTCGTCGGCGTTCGCGAGTAATTAGACGGACGCCTCTGGTGTTGGCGTTCAAGTTTTGCACTATTCTTTCAAGAACGTGATGTTGAAGAAGTCACATGACATCGCATCGCCTTGTCTAAATCCTCTTTTGACATCAAAGGTCTCGGTGAGTTCTTTACCGCCCTTTATGGAGCAGCGTGCATCGTCATCCTGCACAAATGGACGAGTTTGGCAGGGATGACAAAACTAGACATTGCTCTGTATAGTTCGTCCCTATAAATGCTGTCATTATGAACTTTTTGCAGCAGCGAAATTGATCTTTTTATGGGTCGTCAAGGGTTCGAAAGTAGCATAAGGAACTGCACGGCTCCTCCTTAAGTTCGTTAACGTGAAAGATCAAGTATGATTCGATTGACGTCCCGTCGATGTCGTTGCCCTTTATTTAGAAGTAAGAGGAGCGGTCCTCTAGGTATTTTGTACACACTTTCCTTGTCATTACAGAAAATTAACATACCTCCGAGTTAAAAGTTTGCCATCGGTTTAGTTCACTAAGTTCACAAAGTCTAGTAGCCTTTAATGTTGGCAACCTTAATTAGGCTTATGGGTTGATAAATAAGAGTTCGATTCCATGTTTTTCAGCACTGTAATCCTTGCAGGCCAATTTAAACGCACTTTAGTAGGGGTAAGCTGATTTAACTACTGCCTCTTCGTTTTTTCTCGGTCGCTGCCCAACCTTTCTGAATGTCATCAGTGTAGCTTGACATCATGAATGGTAAGACATTGGAAAGCTCTTGATGTAGCTTCCAGGGATTTAGTTCCTCCAGTTAAAGAGGCAGTAAGCAAGCACCTATACCAACTTAGAAGATGTTGTTTTGTCAAGCTGTAAGAGGCTGTTGGCCTGACTTTTGTTATGCTCTGTTGAAACCCTTCCTGATATTTCTCAGTTTATTATATGTCTTCCACCACTCGTTGGCTGTCATTCCAATCTAATTTTCGTTCTCTGAGTTAAGGGGCCAGTTATAGCGATACGTAAAATGCAACCGAAAAGAATTTCTTTTGCTTTTTTTAACCACTTAAACTTAATTGTCTCAATCTTGGTCTTAAAATGTTGCTTATGTTCAGTTCGTCAGTTATCTCATAGCTGGCTTTGCTCTTAGCAGGCAAGTCGAGTTTGACGCTAATCGCCTCCACGATATCGTTTATGAACTTTAAAAGTCCATTATTAGGATTTTGCTAAATGAATTCTTCTCAGATATCTCCAGATTTTATTACCCACAGAACTGTGTAACTATTTTAATCAAAACTGAGTAGGATAATCCTGTGAGAAGTTACATAACTAATGACCTGGGTTGCTTCTTGATGTTTTTCAGACATTGGCGAGAGTTGCAGCGGCGGAAACAAAATTTGAGGTGGCGTCTGTAGTTTTCGCTGGAACTTTTCGCTTCACAACACTTATTTAGTAGATTTGCACTCTTTAATGTTCCATTTAAAAAATAAATCTCTTACCTACTATAAGAAATTTGAGGGTTTCTTAACTCATTTGTGGTATGAGTGACTCTACAGTCACATAATGGTCACCCTATATATTGAACCCACTTATCTCAGTACACGATGGCTTATTCCCGCCCCCAAAACTTATCTCGTTCCGACTAAACAGGACCACTCAAAGATTGAGCTGTCTGACACTACCTTTCCAAGCCGCTCATTAAGTGGTAACAATTTCTTTTATATACAATGCCCCTTTTTAAGTTTAAAGTGCATTCCGCCACCATTAACATACCTGCCTAATTCTAAAAATACTTTGCACAACGTGCGCCTGCCTTCTTACGCACTAATCGCATCCCACACACAGGACACCATTCTCTAAAAATATTTCCCCCCATCTTAGACCAAAAGTCCAAATAAATTTAACATTTCCCATGCCCCAAAAACGACGTGTGCACATCTTTCACAACTTTGAGGCATAACTTTTATAAAAATAAAAATGCTAAATAAAAAAAACACTCTCGCGTGTACCAACTTGCGTTAATATTCTATGCAAATTAGATACATAACATCATTGTTAGTTTAGCGTCTTGTTTCAGACTTTCACATCGTCGTCTGCGTCTGTTGAATTTTTTTTTCTTCGCCCCAAACTTTGTTATAGGATATCCCCAACATGTACAAGAGAGTACATAGTGCGTGGGTGTGCTTGCCAGAAAAGATTAATATTTTGTTATAAATTAAAAACTTATTAGATTACACTCTCGCTACACCTGTGCACAATGTGTACTCGGCGCTTAGACATAAATTTAAACGCTTCGCGCGCGTGATGTGCTGCCTTAAATTGTTGCCATGCTGCCGACTCAACGCTAACCGCACAATTTTGCATATATTTCGAATATATATTCGTAATCCTTCCCAAGAAAATGTGTACACAAACTGAGCTTTCAATGTAAATGGATACACCATTTATAAATCATTACATCAATTTGACACGGCTCTCTCTCTATATACCTATGTATCTATATATAACTGTGGTATCCGAACCACAATTATCTACAATTGTGCTGTTCCGCTGACACTCGACGTACACCCCACTCCACACTACTGCAAACTTTCGCAATAAATCCCTACTTTTTTGGCTGGAAAGGAAACATTCTGTGTGGCGCTGTTGTTTTATCATCATGATCATTTGGCGACAGTTTGCTCGTAAAACATACCATAGACATATTCGAGCGATAAAACACATTACAGTGTGTAATTGTGGCGGCAATCATTTTTCTGCTGCTGCCGGTTGATTTTGGTTGCCTTATCTTTTTGAATAATTATTCACATAAAACAAATAAAAATATATACCCACTGTGGACATTTTTTATTTATATGTTTTCTTTTGTTTTGTTTTTCAGGTAAGAGATACTCAGAATCTCTTGCGGGCTCGTTACTTCCAGACTGGTTAGGTAAGTACAATTTGTTTGTTTTTTTTCGATTTTTTTTTTGTAATTTTTGATTTGATTTTTCTGTTTATGATTTTTGAGAAAATTTGTTTCGCCTTTTTTTTGCCAGTCATATTTATAATTGGAGAACACAAATTCATATACATTTTTGGTTGAAAAATATACGTTTTTTTTTTTAATTTTATTTTTGAAAATAAGAGAATTTGATTTTTGATTATTTAACAAGGAAAAAGAAACAAAACCTTCCAAAAGACAAATTGCTAGATGCTTTTTTTAAATATTCATATATAGTAGAAGGGTACACATTGACGATTGAATAGTTTTGCGCATTCAAGGGGAAGGAGCTCTCCTTCGGCTGTACCTATAGGTGGTGATTTATACACTATGCAGGTTTTGTGGTCAACAAATTTTAGGGGCTTATAATATAGTATAGGTAACGCATGCAATTGTATGGTAAAATCGTACAATCAATTTATAATATAGCTAAAAGAGATTGTCCTGTCTGCCTGAGCTGTTTACAAACCGCTAACCAGTTAAACAAATTTGAGAGAAGAGGTTTCTGGGCACAAAATGCTTTTACAAATTTTTAAGACACAATAGCTAACCCACGAACTGTAATTTTGAGACTGTGCATGTTGATATTCCAGAAAATATTTTTTAAATGGATGTTTCCAAAATTTTTGAAATTGACCCCCTTCTGTTTTTTTTTGAGGGGCAAAATGTTAATGCGGTATGAAAATTTCTTAAGAACTATAACTTGCTTACAGCTTACAACAGCTATATGGAATTTTACATGGTGATAGAAAAATAGAAAATCTTTGCGGACGTTTTTCGCCCAATAGCAAGTTTTAGAGGGGCAACGGGCAACTTCTAAGGGGTACTATAGAATTTTTGAAGAAGATCTTTTGGTTGGATTTCCGTAAAAATTCGTTTTTTCTAAGACAGTTTTCAAAGTTTAGCCACCAGTGTAAGTCGTATCGGTGTATTTGATGTTTTGCTTGATGGTAGGAAAGTGAATATTAAAAGTTTGAATTTGAAATGCACCCCGTAGCCCCTTTCAGGGGGGGTCACTTGTTAAAAGGCTGCAGCTCTCTTTAGAGCTTTAACTTTTCACCCGCTTGCCATAACAAAATGACTCTGATAGGTATAGGGGAACAGAACATATATGGGGATGTATTTCAGGAAATTTTAAATAGAGTACTATGGCCCCCCTTACGGGGGCAAGACCTATAAGTGAAGTGGGTAACATTTTTATGCTCGGATTTTGTTAAAACTTAGAAATATAGTACTCTACCAATCTACTAATAGTGGAACACATTTCTCCAGATTACTCAAAAATTCTGCCCTTATAAGAGGTTACACGATCATTTTTACCTTTTTAGGATACTCTCTAAATGGAAAATTATATTTATTTTATTCATTGCACTCAGGAAAGGAAATACTTTGATTTTCTTTTTATTTTTAAAAGTTCCTCGACCTCATTAAGCTTGAACCGCATTAGATTGCGCGTTTGGATTCTTTTTTTTTTTTGAGTAGGATGACAACTTTTCTCCTCTATCTTTTTTGGTGCGCAGCTACTGTTGTATTTTACTGTCGAAATCGAAGATTCCGGCAAAAAGCGTTAGTAGGTTGGACTGATATCCAAAACTAAATACAGAAACTGGCAGCGCGGTCGTTCTTTCCAAATATGTAGCTTTGACTTAAACACCTACCCGGCCGATGTGTAGAGTTACCTATGGGCATTATTTTTTGCCCTTATACCCCACAATCATCGACTTTGACGACTAGCTGGGGACTAAACCGATTTTAGACGGCGACGTCAAGTTTCTACGTTGACTTAGAATTCTTTTGTTATAGGAATGGAAGGTACTTTATTTTTTTTCCTTTGCCTTCTGTCGAAAGGAAATACTTTTAAGTTCAGGTAGGGGCGTGTAGTTTTCGAAATAATTTTTAAACTTTTTGAGGTAAATTTTCTTTTCCTTAGTTCACTGTTCTTCGTGTGCAATATCCCACGAATCATCAGCCGAAATACAAAACCCACTTAGAGACTAAAATTTCACTCAGTTCTAGCATTTCTAGCAGTCAAAACAAACCTAGTTAAAGCTTCATTTGCTATTGCCAGGTGGTCATGTATTTCCATTTATTCAAGCGTTAAATCCATGACCCTTGTCACCATGCTGTCTGTCTCTGACATTTTTGCAGAACACTTTCGAGCCCAAAATAAAATCGTAAAACTGCTCTCCGTTAAACTAGGGTCCACCTTCGATATACTCATGCATGACGCAGTTGTACAGCTTTTTTTTCCGTAAGTGAAAATCCCTTATCCACATTTACACTCCAATCCAGTTCAATTAGGTAAGCCCACTTTCTGTTACAATTTTTTTGAGTTTGTCCACACAGTTTTAATCATCAGTTGTTGGCTTTACATCACCCTACAGCACCCTATGTTCATGTACATTATTTTCCACAGCAATGCAAGTTTTAATCGTCATACACAACAGTCTAAAAAAAAATAGTTGCTCAATGTACGACAGCAATTTTGCGCAAAATTTATTCGATCGTCATATGGAAGCCCTTTTATTGACACTTTTTCATTTTTCACATAAAATTTTTCTTCTTGATTTTTGTATATATACAAACAAAACAAAAAAAATCCAATCTTAGTCCGTCAATTGCACACAACATTTGAGAGAGAGAGAGAGTAAGACTGCGTGGGGGTAAAACGAGAACGCAAAGATTTAAAAAATATTTAAATATAAAAATTCATAAAATAATAAACTCTCTGGATAAGGTAACTATTTATCTATATTATCTAATAAATGTTATAAATGTGCAAGTATTTGTTTTTTTCCATTTCTTTTCTTCCTTATGTTGATTGCCTGTTGTGATGCAAGACAGAAGCTTTTTTTATTACATGCTGATTTTTCGTTTTCTAATTTATTCATTGCATACTTTCATTTTTGTTGAAATCATTTTTTGTAAATAACAACAACACACTCCACCCAAGTGTGTGTCAGTGTCGTTTGTCCTATTATATAAATGTCCCCCCCATCCTAATTAACAAAGCAAACAATAAAACTTGTACAACAACCATGCAATTAATTGAAGGACTCTCATCATCGCGCAAGCATATAATACAACACCTAGTTGTACAATCATAGAAACTTGAAACAAGCATCCTTTGCCTACACATATACGATTATTATCTGCATGCGAATCCTTGTAATTAGCATAATTTAGGCGTTTGACACTCGAGTTGTAATTTTGCGCCAGCCATATACGCTGTACACTGGTGACAGTCGGAGACAACAACAACCCTTTATTTGATGCGGCTTTGTGGAGGTTTTTGGGGCTTAGCGTTCGCATCGTAATGCCATTTTGTAGCGCTGCTGTCACCAGATTTGAAAGTGTCTGCAATAAAGTAAACCATTGCAGTGGAGTTGGCGGTATAGTGCTCGCTCCTCCGTGATGAGTCGACTCAATTACATAATTGTTGCCTGACACAAATTAAGCAAATGGATCCATGGCCAGATAATGGGTTGCTCCATCAACTGATTTCGTATGAATTTTGTGTCCCAAACTATGAACCTTCTTTGACTCTATCTACCGCATCCCCAGACGTATCTGCAGGGTATGATATCATCCTCGAAAGTCAACAAAAATTCCATAATAATCCAAATTGGAGTAAACTGGCGGTATAATTTAATTCTATACAAGTTCAATAAGCCCCATACCCACATTCGTATAAGGCACTGTTTACACATATCTATCTCCATCGATAAACCGCACAGACTGTATCAACATACAAACAACAACAGGAGCAAAGAAAAAAAACGAAACGAAAAACCCTTAGCGCCATAAATAGTAATTTTGAAAATAGGTTTTTACTGATTCGACAGAAATGCTAAAATTTCCATCGCAAAACATTAATTCAACTAATGCGTGTGTGTTTGTTGTGTCTGCTGTGCGACTATGTGTCAATATCAATTTATTACTGTTTGTCATTTATGTGCGGTGCGGACTGTAATTTTCTAATGGAATATTTTAGAGGTTTCGAACTTTACAAATTGCAAAGAGGTTCAATTATAGCATCTTAGCGATTACGATTGGACTCCACTCCCATCCACCCCTTACTACAAGTTTACTAATTTGCATCCCCCTCCCCATCCACATGCGCCGGGTATGTACTGAACCCATAGGCTAACTTAATGAGTGTTTAATTACTTCCTAAACGTTTTGGTGAGTCTACTTGCCGTGCCGTGTGCATACATTATCCTATATCTTCCTCGCAATGGATTGCAAGTGCGCCAATCCTGGCTATATCCTCTGAGTGACTATAGGTACTGCACAACGCCCAGGTACAGGTATAGAGAGCGTATTTCAGGCCACCTTTGTAGACTTATGTACATTCGAGTGTTATCAGTGCTCAAACAGGAAGCAAATATAAGTAGAGTCCCTTGCACACGCACATACACCACCTTATCGTTTTGTTTTCGACTTTAATTGCCCTATGGAGATCCTACTTACTAGCGAGCTGCTGAAATTAGTTAATTGGACTAAGCGGATGTATGATGTATGGACGTATGGTAAGGGGTGTGTGAAAAGGTATCCTTCCTCTCCTTTTTTTTGGTGATAATTATGCAAATATGGGAAGGAAAAAAAAACAGACAAATTATAGAGAACCAGAAAGCATAGGCACACGCGTGTAAGAGTCGCTTCAAACACACGCCCAAATAGTTTCGACATGAATTTGAAATTTCGACGGAAATGGTGTCGGCGTGTGGGGGGATTTTCGAAGAGTTTTCCTCACGCACAAGTTATCGATTCGTTTCCAATTGGCTGTATACACGAGTTATGGCCAGGGACATTGCAAATGACTTATTTCCATAGTGAAAGATAAATGAGACATTTGCTCGGTCGCTATTTATATTGATGAGGGGAACACAAATGGTGTGGAGGGTTAACTGGTACCAAGGATACGCAATAATATGTGGAATAGGTTGTTTGTTTTTTAACCCACTCGTTTATTGGGAATTTTGGTTGTTCACAAAGTGGCTGATAGTACACAAAGAGGACCAGTTTGTAGTTGAGCCAGAACTGACATTGTCAAAGGCTGTATAAAACAGGGTGACGAAGGAAAGCGTTACTTGAAAAACGTCTCCGCGTGAAGTACAGCATCACGGAGGGCCCACTGTAAGTGAGAGCATGCGACTTACACTCGGATGTGTTGATGAACCATTTGAATTTCGATAGAGGCTATTCTTTTGTCAGATTGTGCAAGATCTTGAAAACCGTGATACTAGAAAAAAGAAAAGTGGGTTTTCGGAGAGCTGGGTTACTATCGCTCTTTTTCAGACCCGTAATTCTGTTTCTTTGACCTTCACGGCGGGTTGCAAAATGGAAGAAACTTCAAGATGTGATTTGTGCTATTTTACGAGGATCAAACTGAGGTCCCTCGCACCAGAAGTCCGCCAAAATATCCACTGAGCTACTGCTCTCAGTGCCCTTTCTGCGGGTGTCCAGTGGTGCCCTTTCTGCTCAGTACACCAATGAGCTCTCTAGTTTGCTTTCTATTAAATACAGTAAAGGTCTGTTACCTGTTTATATCGGTTACAAGTCACTAGCAAAGGGTAATAAAGCTCTTGGCTAGTTAAGAGCTGGTAGGTAGTGCTTTTCTGTCAGCTTCAGTTCACGCTCATCGATGTAGATAGACTTTTCCGTTGTTTAGTTTTTAGGAGGATTAGTGAGCTTATGCGAGGTAGGACTTGCTGGTAAATGACTCCCTTCGAGATAGGTCGGTGGCCGTTCACGAACCGCCGAAATATTTGAAGTTTTTGCCATTTGGCCTTCGAGGGATTGTCCGGTCATACGGTATCAATAGCGTTGTTGATCGCTTCGTTTTTGGATTACAATTTGGACAGTCTATAGGCTGAACTAGTAGCCGAACTCACTGTTTGAAAAATGTCCAGTGGTCAGTGAGAGAAAATGTAGCATAGCATCATCCTTCTTGAACTAGCATCATCGTCTCAAAAGGCGTATAGCTCTGCGAGCAGTACTAACCCCCTAGACGCCTATACCCCGCATAAGTACAGGTCTGACAACAAGCTTCTAAGCCAAACTTCAAAGAGCTAGCTTTCCTCACCGTTTGTGGGACCTAAAATTTTTGGTAAAAATGGAAGGGATCTACTATAAGAAGCTTTCTTAAAACAGTTTTACCCACTATTGTTTGTCAGATGAGAGAGGCTGTTTCCTTTGTAGTTTCGCAAACTAACCACTGATTTACTGCGCCTACCCAGGCCCACCCCCTTATCTAGCTTTGTCCGGTGAGGGATATCCTATTGGACGAATTTTGTACCTTCCAACGCAGATGATTTACTTTGTCTGATAAGGATGGTCCAAAAATTTTCTATTAAGGCGATCAGCGATCAGTTTCTTTCCTTGGTCACTTTGCATGGTCCTTGAAGTGAAGGTATCTGGCAAATACTTTGAACAGATCATAAGCCTAGTACAAATCGAGGATTCAAAAAGTGACTCACCGCGTTCCCTTGTGTCGTACAGCCTAACAGTGTAAGGTGCGAATGGGTACTGACAACCTATGTTGCGACCAGTCTTCTGCTTTTCTGCAAAAGCAACCATCTTCAGCTGGGTTCCCAAGAGATTATGTGTCCTCAAGGTATTTGCCGCCGTGGCTTTACCTACGGATTGGTGCAAATTTCAAAAAGGTAAACATTAAGATGGGTCGTAGCTGGCGCTGAAACTAACAAGAGTGAAATAGTGTACCACCTTCTTTGCGAATGTTCGGCTCTAGCTAAAACAAGATACAGTGCCCACTGTAGTCCTTTCTTTTCATTTCAACAACATCATCAAATTTCTGAACTCCTCAGGCTGGTTTTGAGCTACCATAACATACGTCACCCTTTCTATATCCAGGTTCTAATAGTTGTGGTTTCAAAACGGCGCTTAAGCGCTACTTGCGTTTTTCCCTCATCAGGATGGAGGGAAAGCAACCACCTAAACCAACCAACCAAAGATGGGTCTTCTCATCTTCTCCCTTTGATTTAAATGCGTTGCACTTAGCCTACGCACTAGGTCTTTCTTGGACTACGACAACGTCTTCTTCGGCTCTATACGATCTCAATCGCTGAAGATCTGACTTTAAGTATCAAATAGAAGTAGAGTCCACTTTTTGGGACACTCCGAATCATCTATCGATTGTTATTTTCCAAATAACAAAATATTAAGGATTCAACTGTCAGCGACAATACCAGCTCTGCTATGATACAAATCAAAGACTTTTTCCAATCGTCATATCGGGACATTCGGAGTGCCACAATCAGTCAACACCAATAAACATATATTTCAAAGCTGACCAACTATCAAGTCAAGCAAATCAAGCCTTGTGACGGTGACGAACGCCTTTCGCCTTTTACTTTTTCTTTACTTTTTCGAATGAGGACACCAACGGAATTCCTCCAGTGACCCCTATACAATGTTCACCCGAAACACCATGTATCCCCAAATGAGCAGCTAAACAAACAAAAAACAACCGACTCGTGTTTATTTTCATTTCATCGAAAGAAACAACAAAAAATATCTACCAAAGCAATAGCAAAGCTAATTTTCCAATATTTGGTTGTGGGCGCGTCGTCGTCGTCGGCGGCGGCGGTATTAATATTAGATATTGTAGTTGTAGAGTAGCCCCAGCACCGCGCAGCATTATGTGCGCGTAAGGTAGTAAATTAATCAAAAAAAAGGAAACAAACTTCGATGGCACAATGCAAAAGAACAAAGGCAAACAAAAGAACGCGCGCGCCAAAAAAAGTATGCGGCCAGAGCCGAAAATTATGTAATTGAGCGGCGCCCATCTAAATATTTATATTTGATTAGGTGCAATTTTTTTTTACTTTATGTGATTTTGATTTTGATTGCGCGCCCGGTTAGCGCCTTGTTCTTATTTCAAGCCTCGAGGGGTCCGTTTAAAAATAGATCAAAACAATGCACGTAAATATAGACGAGTCAGATTTATTGTTTTTTTTTGAACCAAACGTTCTTTGGCGGAACGTTTGAAAAAATATGTTTTGCATCTTAAGTTAGACTTTGAAGGAAGAATGTTTGGCTACCGTTTGATTGGAGTGTGCATGGACTGCAATTAATATGATTTAATGAAATTTAAATTCACATTTTGCTGAATTTATCGTCGGTAAATAATTTGTTTTAATTTTCATAAAACACGAGTTCAAGGTACGTTTTATTTAAAAAGAAATATCATTGCAGTCGAGTGCAAATATGTTGCTTTTAAATTTATGATTGATTTGGGAGAACACACTCGTGTGATTTGTGGTGCCTTTTTTAATATAGCCGCGAAGAATGATGGGGACAGTCAGGTTCACCTTGAACTGCGTGTTGAGGACCTCAATAAAGCATGCAAAATGTGAGGGGAGACAGGAGAGTCCAGACACAGTTGACAGTTGAAAATGTTCTTTGTTATGCGTTTGCTGTGCGTTTATAGTTGGTGCATTATTTTTGATGATCCTTTTGCCTATATAACTGACAGTGCAGCTAAAAAGATGCCAACTCTCATATAAAAGGTGGGAGGTATGGAAGTACTTAGTGACCGGCTTCTGAATCTCCGTCGAGGAAAGTACCTATTTCTATTTGGAAACCAACATTGTGGCGGGCTTTTAGATGATTTACCGCCTTTCAGACAAAATTTTAATTCTATTCATTTGCTGATATGATATCTGAGAGCTCAGAGTGAGAAAGTTCACCAGCTTCATGGTGCCTCTTGATTCCAAGAGACTCAAACTGACACCACACGGATTTATGCAGATCTTTAGAATGACCTACAAGAGAAAGTAACACATGTTGTTGTGGATACTCTGCGAATGTAAGGAGGTGCCCCGCCCCGACATCGTAAACAAAAATTACAAAGTTCTTCTCTACCCTTGCATTCAGACTTAGAGGAAGTAGCCTTAATGAACTGTCAGGGGCTAATTAGACTCAGCAGGATTATTGGGTCTCTGCTGAGGAAAAATGTTCTTCATTTAAGCTATTCAATTTTAGTAAGTCTCTTATATGGTAGGTAGGTACGTAGGTCCATTTGTGCGGATCCGCATACCTTGTTTAGCCGACTTAACCCTAAGAATTTGTATAAATAAAACATGAACAAACTTCTGGATCCGGGAGGATTACACAGTAGGCTGGACCAGAGTTAGTGTTTTCACTCAATCGGCCCTAGATCAGTAGCGAAATTTTCTCTGCGATACAGTTCCACAGGGTTGGGTAATTTTCCAAAGCTCAATCGGCGTTATTTTGATATTTAAAGAAAAATGACATTTTTTGAGATAAATGATCGGATATTTATTTCATAATAAAGAGAAAGGTATGCAGTTAATAATGAAAAACAACATCAGCCAAATGGCCACCACGACCACGCTTACAGGACCATATCCTTTTCATGAAATTTTCCATAACAAAATCGCAAAGTGGCTGCCCTATGTCCTCGATAGACTCACGGATTCCGTCTTTGAGCTCTTGAATCGACGCTGGGCTGTTGACGTAGACCTTATCTTTTACGTGGCTCCAAAGGAAGAAGTCGCAAGGTGTTAAATCCCAAGATCTCGGTGGCCAATTGTGATCACCCCTTCGAGAGATAACACGGTCCGGAAACTTTTCCCGTAAAAGATCAATGGTTTCGTTGCTTGTGTGGCACGTAGCGCCGTCTTGTTAAAAGTAAACGTTTTCCATATCAATACCATCCAACTCCGGCCATAAAAAATCATTAATCATGCCCAATTCCAGAGAACGACGAGAAATGGACAAACCTGGGTTTTCTTCAACACTTTGGGCTACAGCAGCAATATTCTCGGTTGTTCTTGAGCGGCGTGCACGGGTTTTATTCTTCACATCACTAACTTGTCCCAACAGCTCGAATTTTTCCACCAATTTCTGCATTGCGGTCCGACAAGGTGCTTCACGACGACCCAAAAATGCTTTAGTTTTGCGAACTTTGACTGCAAAATTTTCACCATTTTTGTAGTGAATTTTTATAATTTCAATGCGTTGTTGAAGCGTGTATCGTTCCATTTTTAGTAATGGCGTAGTTTCTTCTTCTCAAATGTCAAAAAATAAGAGCTTCAAAAGTGACAGCTACCGAAATAGCGGGCTATTCTTATTGGAAAACCCTTTATTAGGTTAAAAGTTTGTAGCTGTTACCTACATCGCAAGGATTCTAGGATCCTGTTGTTGCGGACCCATAAATTCGCTTCAACAAACACCACTGAACCGCTGCGACCACAAGTCTTACGGCACATCTAGCAGCGGTCTTCCAAATACAGATTTGTAAATGGCAATGCCCACTCTAAGGTCAGCTTCTTTTGTCTTCTGCAGCCCTTCAACTTCGTTGTCGGTGTATGTTGGAGATCGTTCGACCACCAGGCGTTGACCGTGTGCGTGATTAAGAAAAGCCTTTATCCATAAGTCAAGCAAAGCATCAGTAGAATTCGTTTCCCTGTTTAAGAAGTCACCACTGAAGCGATTGAAACAGCAGTGAAAGCATTTTTAAGAACAGATAGATAGGTACTGCCCTCCGATACTGTCGAAAGTTTTTCTTTTCAAAAAGGCATCTGAGCTTTATTTTAATTAAAGAATTCGTCGGTGTGTTTTTGAAAAATTAGCAAAACACTGATTTTCCGTTGCCCTTGCCCAACTAGTCATATGACAGATTTCGAAACAGTCTAAAATCATGCACTTGCATCACATCTAAGAGGCATTAAGCAATACTCAGATAATGACGAATTTAATCTTAAAATTTTGCCCTGGTCTTCAAAAAAAAAGTATAAAAAAAAACTCAGCTGAATTTCGATGGAAACCTCTCAAAGTAAAAGTCAAAGTCACAGTTGACATGGTCTAAAAGTCGACTAAGCTATCCCTTCTTAAATCTCCAAAACCCCACTATTGCAATATCAGACTCCATTCAAAGTTACATCACCAACACCATTTCCAAAAGGGGCTACTTTTATGTAGACCACTTATTGATTTTTATTGCGTAAACGTCCTTTTGGCCCAGTGATCTACAGATTCACCCCTCGACTCGTTATATGAAATACCGACAACAACAAACCAAAAAAAAATAAAGGACAAGTGCTTCCTATCTCCATTATGTAAGCGGTTCGGTAGTTATACCTTGCACTGGGGTCCTTCGCCCCCGAAAAGGGTTGGAACGAAATTTCGATTCGTCGACATTAATCTCTCTGCTGCGGTGAATGACACACACACACACACAGAGGTGTACACACATTTATTTCTATTATAATAAAATGACAGAAAAAGGATACGACAGCAGAACACATTCGACACAGGAAAAATTACCTACGCTTACAACTTTCTATCTACAACACAAACGCACATAAACTTGATCAAACATTTTTCTTGTTTTGCTCTACACCAGCGTACTATATAGAGGTAGGTGTATATACACAAATCCAAAAAGGATAACCAAATAATTCACGTTATCCTTGTGTTTTTTTGTTCGTTTTTATTTTTCGCACATAATACAAATGCCTTTGCCGAGAATCTGGTAGAGTATCTGTGTCTTTATGTATAGTAGAGTCCTTGCTGGTATTTGTATATTAAAGGACATTTATCATTTTGCGAGGGGGTGTACCTATGTACCCAAATCGTATAGCAACACTTACACAAAACGGATGAAATAAAATACACAAGAGAGCAGCGGCAAGTCAAGAAAGAAAAATGTACCAAAAATCATCATCAGCATCATCGGTAAGAACAGCAAAAGGGAAACGGCGAAAGCGAAATAAAATATTTTTCGCATTCCTGGTGTGGTATATCAGTAGGTATATACCTAGGTACACACTTTTCTCCGCATCACATTGACGACGCACTGTGCGGTGCAAATTAATGGCCTACATTTCAGATAGATGTGTATTGTTAGCCTATATATAGTGTCTTATGCCATTTGGCAGGCTACATAAAGAGGATGAAAAAGGCTACCTGCGGTATCGTGGATGGTTTAATGTTTGGCGTACCTGAACGCGTGTCACTCATAAATCACCCAATACGACACACACAGTTGAAATGGCGCAAGTAGATGCGGGGAACGAATGGCTACAACGCACAAAAAGGACCTTACACAGCCCTTTTTGGAGTTTCTTCTTTTTTCTTTGGTTTGGAAATTAGAGAGAAAGTTATTCATTTGTTCCTTAAGGCGTTACGCACACATTTTATCATTTTCCGACATTCACTCTGCGCCTGTAGCGGCATGTCGTTTCGTTCGCTGCTGGCTAATGTAATTTTTGCCAATAAAATCTGAAGCAAACCGGGTGTGGCTATTGTTTTTAGATTGAATTGTGGGCGAACATGCGGTGTATATGGAGCTGAAGAGGGAATGTTTTTAGTCGAGGGAAGAGGGGCTTCGCTTTAGCGCACCTCTTCTTTGTCGGTTTTTTTTTGTGCTGTGTCGTTCGGAGTGATTTTGGTGGGCCCGTTGCCGTTCGCCCCTAGGTTGACTTTGGAGATGGGTACCTATGCAAGAGAACGATCCAAATTTGGAAGAGAGTCCAGGGTCACTGCCATCTAACGATGAGTGTTTGAAGCTAGGATTCGGTTTATTCGGAACAGTGTCGTTGGAGAGTTTTCCACCACTTTTACCTTTTTTCTGATTTAATGGGATATACCTATGCGAAACTCAGTAGAAATATTGAGATCTGTGCAGTTTATTGGCGTCAATTTGAAATGCCATTTAACTATGTGCGTGAGTCGAAGAGGGCTGTGGTATAGTGGAATGAACTAAGTGTAGGTACCTAATTGTTAGAGTTCCAAGCGCTTTGGCATACAAGTTCAGTATTTTAAAGAGCAGGCTTACGAAGCTCGTATCCAGTTGATTAGCTTCTATAAATACTGCTTTTACAGTGATGGGCTTGTACTTTGTTTGTTTACATTACGCTTCCAAAATGTGAAATATTTGAAGAACCTTTTCCGTATTAGAGATAATTTCAATATTTTGTAATGAAAACTGGTTAAAGGCGTCATTGTCAGCGAAGTCCGAGTCTAGATACATTTCTTAAAGTATAATTCGATGTTTGAACGAGATTATGGCGGTCAAAGAGTCAAGTTTTTTGATTTTGACAGCCCGGAAGAGTCAATCTATCTCAACCAAGCTCGTCTACTTTGTCTTCGCCACGTAAACCGACAGTATAAAAAGAGATAGACAACAGATTGTTGCAATAAAAGTCAGTCTCCCCTGAACGTTTCTTAAACAACAACCTTAACGATGATCTCCGTCGATAGTTTACGCTTTGCGGCAAAGGACCGAACCTCGTTTCAAGTCACCAGCTCTTTTGTAGTTTTTAATTCCCAAGACGGAACTATATATGATGCCTCTAAATGCTATACGTAAGCTGATAACAACAGATAAACAGATCTGAAATAGATCAAGAGCGGGCGGGATGGCTGGACAAGGTCGAGTAGCTGCATAAATGGAAGAGTTTTTATCGCCAACAACATCGGACGATCCCCTAACAAGGGCATCACAATTGGTCCACATTGACCTAAGTGGGGTACTACAGGGCTCGCTCTGTTGTACCCACCCATTAACCTAACCTAACCTAAATGCTACGTAGCTAACTTTTTCCGAGGGTACGTATATCAAGCAAGACAGTGATGGCCCCTCTATTGAAAGACGATTTTTCTAATTTAGGAAGACTTTTATGGACTTTTGGAGCCCGGTTTTTCGATCTGCAAAATGAAAATTGTAATGTGTCCCAAAGTTAGCTGAAATTAACGCGCCTTTCACATACCGGACGTTCATGAAGCCTCATATTTAACGCCGCCGACCTATGAGCGGCTAGAGCTGTCCTTTATATCTTGGCTTGAGAGCCGTGTAGAGCAAGCAAAGATGTTGACAAAATCAAGAAGTTGTGCACTTAGCACTTTGTCTTAGGAAAAACAATCATAGTAATTCACCTTTAACCAACAAATCCCTCGTAATTTAGATAGGCTTGTAAGACTAGATCCCTTTTCAAAAGCCGCTTCTTCACATTCCTTAAGCTGTTAACCAAAATTTTGTTATTTCGATGTGCAACGTACTAGTAGTGGCTTAGTGGTAGTGTGTTGGGCTACTAAGCGAGGGGTTCCAGGTTCGAATCCCGAAAGGGCCAAATTAAATCTTAAGGTTTTTTTTCCACTGCGCCACCTCTCGCAAACGTCTGACAAACATCCGAGAGTAAAACTGTCATGAATGAGCTTCTCAATTAGCCGTTTGGACTCGGCGTAAAATTGTAGATCCCTTCCATTCGTCCCAAAAAATCATACCAAACGAATGGTTGTGAAAAGCTAGGCCGTGGGTCCCACAGACCTGTCGCGCCAAAATATTTATTTATTTTAACGTACTAGTATTCCGGAGGTAAAACTGCGAATTCTAATGCTGTCCTCACTTATTGCCTTTCTGATGACAAAAAATGACGAGATCTATAACTAACACGTTGATACTTTAACTAAAAAGCTTGACTGATT
The DNA here is from genome assembly GCA_936431705.1 of Cheilosia pagana. Lineage (NCBI taxonomy): Eukaryota > Metazoa > Arthropoda > Insecta > Diptera > Syrphidae > Cheilosia > Cheilosia pagana. The sequence continues at coordinate 82,240,591 of OW386166.1, read as the reverse complement.
GCAAGTACCGGCGGTGAGTGTGGTTTTAAGGGCTTCCTGCTAAGTTTCATTCAAAGACAATTCATAAATTTGCGTGATCATTAGCTGCGACTAAAAAATACATTTTAAACTGAATTAAAGACTCAGGCTCAAAAAAACCCAATGTCGGACCGATAAGAATCGATGATGAGTTCCTTTTTTGAATACCTATTGTGAAAGCCCGATTTAGCCTTGTTGATAGTTTTTTCAGTTAGTGCTTCACTTACACCCAGTCTCCACGAGACTTAATTTCAGTCAAGACTCAAGTCATGACTTAAAAAAGTCAGGTGTAGACCGCGATTTTGTGGACACGACACATATCTGGACATTTCAGTCTGACTTATTTCCTTGTCTTCTCTGTTGACACGAACCCTGACTGAAATTTGACATTTGAGCGTTTGACAGCAAAAAATCATTCGTTTTGATAATTCGCAAGGGTAGGTACAAGCGCACGAATTGAAATATGTCGGAATTTCGTCTTTGCAAAATTAATAGCAATATAGTAAATGCAAATAATATTTATGTCATTTATCAGAAGACATATACAAATTTGATTTCAACTGGCGGAAGTAAATATTCGAATTTTTTTAGAGATTCTGCAAAAATGTTAGTAGTCCGATGCATTATCCCATAAAACCATTTTTCAATATGCGCTTCCAAATCATGTAGCTCCCGCTTTTAAAGAAATCTATTCATCCAGAATCTATGCCTTCTCTTATTTTCGGCTAACATCCGGTTTTCTAAATGTTCGTAGTTATTTAATTCTTTTAAAGCAAGAAGCGCCTTCATTTGTTTCTTCGCTGACGACATGTCGGGAAATAAAATGTCATAGCAAAATTTGCCCAACCAAAACAATACAAACATGTCCGACATGAAGTCTGACTGAAAAGTCTGACATATTTCAGACTCGTGGAGACGCGGTGTTAGGGAGCTAGAGACTTTATTTACATTTTTATAAGAAGGCGACTAAATTGTTCCTGACGGCGGACTGTCTCTAACCATTCTCTCCAGTGCAAGATGTGGTATAAACTGTATTCCGGTGGCAGTCAAAACTTTAATGGCACCTAGTATAGGTACTCTCAGTGCTATACCAGTTGACTTAGTCCAAAAAACATGTACACTGGGTCCATTGGAACAGAATGGTTAGGCAAAGCGTTGGTCCCCGATTAACAACTTAAAGGCCGCCTTCTAAATTTGTTAGTTCAGCGATCTAAAATTATCAAGAGAAGCACAGTGAATCTTCCTTTGAGTTCAGGTGGCTTCCATAATTTGGCAAAATCATCCGAAGCTTCAGATGTGGAGGAAACTTCCCCGCAACCATGTGAACTTTAGCCAAGATTACGGACCAGCATAGAACAAGCTGCCTTTTGCCAATAAATATATAATAATTCTCCTATAAATGGAGGGCGCAGGATACACTTTCCACCCATCCTATACCTTACATCTATATGCATTATGCAAAACAATTTTTTTTGAAATGTTAACACAACGATGTCACTGTCACTTTATAAAAATGTTAATCTCTCTAAAATGACAACTCGCTGTGGTACTCTCAACCCACACAAAACAAAAAAAAACAAAACTTCATATACGCCAGCACATTAAGATACACTATCCCGACACTGGCAGCCACCTTCATCATGACATGAATTTTAAATTTGCACTTCTTTTTCATGTTGTTTTTGCATCAAGTCTTTTTCATTCACACACAAAAAGTAAAAAAACGAACCAAAACAGACAATCAAATGTCAACTGAATCCCTTTTTAATTCCTCTCCACTCACATTCGGATTGTATAGGCGCATATACATATGCAAACACCGTATACAGCGTTTTGTATTATACTGATTATGATGATGATGTCAATTCACACATCATCTTTGGGTTTAGAAAACATGTGTCACGTTGTATCTTTGGGAGGTTTTTTTTTGCGATAAAATATAACAAAATAGCGCAATAAAAAATCCCTTATAAACATTTTGTATTTTTTTGAAGAGCCGATTCGGTTGAAAGGGAAAACGTACGTGGATTGAGTATTCGAAGCACGATCTCACATTCAGCGATGTCTTTATTATTTTTGGACAGTTTTGACGATGGGAAAACATTGTCACACGCACACACACACGCAACTTGCATTTTGCAGAGATGGTGCGTTTTTTTGTTGCTGTAGATGATTTGCATTCCATGCGAATGGTTTGTTGGACTTTTGTTTACCTTGATTTGGATTGAGAAATTTATGGATTTTCGGTGGTGTTACATTGAGACAGTTGCAAAGAGAATGGCTATATACAATTTGACGGGGTGGGTAGTGCGTGTAGACGTCGATTGCCTTTGCAGCTCAGTTTTAAAAATAAAAATCTATTCTCGGCAGTAGAAGGTAGAGTAATCATCGACAAATTATGTTGAATTTGGTACTTGAAGTGTTCAGAATTTGCAAAATGTTTTACAAATTGCCGTCGGCTTTAGGTGGTCGAAGAAGGGCGGGTTAGCTGTGCAATTGCTCTAAGATCGCCTGTAGTTTTCCAGAATCTTACAGGAGTACCTTCAAAAATCTGCGAAGGAAGTAAACTGTCAAACTAAGTTTGCGTACCACCAGAAAATGACAGAAGTGTCGATAGGAATTATTCCAAATATCCACCGCAATTTATTCGGTCACAAGTATTAAATGGCAGGACTGCAGCCAGAGTATTTACTGTCCATAATGGTAGATGCACTAAAGACAAATAGAACTAGATTTATCCTGGTTCCTTGAAGTGTACTTTTGTGGGACCTAATTGAAACCTTGATCATGAAAATTTGTCTCAGTATCTCGGTTTGTTTAAGAGGTATTTAAAAGAAAAAGAAACAGCTGAGCTCCCCTTGTGCGAGTACCTTGCCCAAAAGAGGTTCTATGCGTGCTTGATGAGGAACATCATAAAATTTTGTAGATCGCGCCTAATAGGCACTTGACTTACAGACTCATTTGTGGTTAGTCCCCCCCAGTCAATAACCACAATCACGCTGTGAGATCTAGGTACCCATCTAAACGGGGGATAAAACCGACGAACAGTTGATATTTTCCTACGGTTAGGTAGCGGCAAGTTTAATTTAAAAATGTAGGAGCATCTCATTAAATCGCTATCATACATTTTGTCCCCGCTTAACATCCAAGTCAAACCAAGCCTCGTGGATTTTCTTCTAAAATCGGTAGCAAACTACGACGGGTGTAGTTGAAGACCAACGTGAAGTCAAATCAACTCAGGGTCAGGACAGATGTGTCCAAGTCAAATGAAATCATTTTTGACTGATTTTTGATTAACCAGAAAACTATGAATGCCACCGAAATCAACTCAAATCAACCTTGACAGCCTTTAATAGTGCTAGCGGTTTAGCACAAAAGTCAAATCAAGTCAGCCCTTGGACGTTTTTTCGTCAGATCGCTAGCTGCTTACAAATTAAGCGACTTGACGCCAAAATCAAATGAAATCGATTTTAGTCTCTTTCAGAAAAAACTAAAAATGATTTGCGGCGGCTTATAGAGAAGTCAAATCATATCGAATCAAATCAAGTAATTCTGTGGCGTGCCTTTTTGTCAAATCAATATCTTCTTGCTAATGAACCGGGGTAATGCTGAAGTCAGGTCAGGCCTTTCTCATCAAATCGATACCGAAGTCAAACAGAATCAACCTTGACAGACTTTCTCAACAAATCAATAGAAACCTGCGAATGGAATGCCTAAACACAGAGTGAAATTAATGGAACTTTCGAATGTTCTTTCATCAAAACGATGGCTGCCTACAAATGGACCAGCTTAGTGCACCGAAGTCAAGTCAAGTCAATGGCTCAAATCAAAATAAATCAACTTTTCAGAGGTTTTCTCGACAGATCGCTCTTTATTTACGACTACCACCGCTTGACGCTAAAGTCAAATCGAAACCGCTTTCACAGACCTAGGTACTCGTCATCTTGTTATTCAACCGAAGCCATTCCAAAACGTTCCACTGAAAACTATAAGTAGGTATAGATATAGGTAGGTATTCGAAATAGGTATTCAACTGAAGTCTTTTTGAATTACCGTGCAACATGTCTTGCATTCTACTTCAAACTTTGGGCAGGTATAGATAGGTATACAACAAAACTTTGTTGCGACATAGCTTGATAAAAGCAAACAATTTAGGTACTAGGTCATCCTTCAAACGGAAAGACTGTTTTTGATGGATTTACTAGCTCTCTATACGTTTTGTAGGTTCCTGGCCTACCTACCATCAGTTTAAGTATTTCCTTGGCTTATCGCTTCCACTTAACTTAACTTAACTTAACTTAACGATATGCGTGGATACCTAAATCAAATTCCAGCCATCACCATAATAGGTACCTAAAGCATACCCCGCAGCCTACAGCTCTTTATTCTCACACGACCGACAAACGCAAAAATCGATTAAGAAATCAATTTTCCAAAAACATCATTCTGCCGGTTTTATCTACCCACCTACTCGTTCCGGAATTTCCATAATTAAGGCAATAAAGCTTGGTTAATCAATTTCGAGAGCAACAGAGAGAGAGAAAAAAAAAACGACAAAATAAATACCGACTTCTTTCCCAAAGATCCATCGTATTCGTATCCGTGCGCATCGATATTATATGACCAAAACAGTTACGCAATAATATCGTTCTGTCTCCGTTTAGTTTTTTTCTTTTTTTGGAAGGGGGGGAAGAAAAAAAAACCATCCAACAACAAAAGAACCACCAAACAGCAGAAAAGCTTAAAAAAAAAAAACGAACACAAAATTCCCAATGGAATGACCCATATATTTTCCCGTTATATACATTATCTCTCTCCTAAATCTCTCTATACCCATCTCGAACCCACGCCGCCGTGCGCCCAAAAGAAGAATGTATATTCCTTCCCGGAGACGAATCCCTTCGTCGTAACAATAAAGAACTGGGGCTCGTGTTGGTTTTTTTTTTTTGTTGCTTATTCCCTCCTCTGTGTATATGGGGGGATTTATTGATTTCGCCAAAAACCATTCTAAGGCTCGTTTCCAGTGCCATAAACGGAGCGGAGGTAGTCGCGCGTTCTATTGTATTGGTGGGCATAGATACTTACTCAAAAAAAAATATATATCCATACCAAAGAGGAAACTAATACCGATGGCAGTTAAGAATCCAAGTCCAGGACCAGGACCCTTGAAATTCACCTCCCGATTTATCCAGCGCGTTAATTTGTTTCAGTTTTTTTTTTATTCCAATTTCTCACTTTCTCTCGGAGAGAAAACCTCCCCAAACACGAGCTCAACAAAATGGGGGTTCACCACCCATAAAAGCTATAAATCGACTACCCCATGCAATAAAGCATTCTCCAATTCGCACGACCATAGCGAGACGACGACGACACAACGAAACATGCGCGAATTTTATTGAGCACACACATAGCCTCGTCCGTCGTCCATAAATTGGGCTTCTCTTCTGTTTCTTTTCTCGTTTGTGTGGCGTACTCATCCATCGTCTGTACAACTCCATCTGACGAGTAATCCGAAAACCATAAATACCAAACGGAACCCATTCCACTATTGTTGTCGGCCATTAATCGTCATCTCATAAACAACTACTAAAACTCTTAGTAACTTACGGATGCGGACGCGGACGTACACTATTCTAATTCTAATCCGAGCACTTGACTTGAGGAGAGGCAACTTTTGAGCTCCAAAACAAAAACTGTTGTTTTACTATATTTACCGAATTTACCCGGCCTAAGACGCGTCTCGCATCAAACCGAACCGCCTTGTTAACTCGCCGCCATTCATTCATATTTTTTCCCAGCGAGACTCACTCACTCAGTTCAGTGTTCAGTTGGCTGTGTGCACTGGCTGAGCGCCTCTTCGATGACAACAAATATGGCGTCGTATATTCCAAATAGAAGTTTATAACAACACGTTTATAACACCATCAATTGTCGGCACGATCCATCTCGCTCTGACTAATGCAGTGGCTGGTCGCTTGGTTACCCATTTCATGGGGGGAAAACATTGTTTATTGACTCGGCAACATTTCTCCATAGCAACAATGTTGATGGCCACGTGCACTCACACTCAGCCAGCAGCCACTCACCGCTCAATGTTGCGGAAGCGAATTCAGTGTTACACTTTTTTTCTTCTCTTTTTGTTGCAACAAGATGAATTCGCCGCAGTGGTTCACAAATCACTCTGGCTGGCAGAGTGGCGCTCTACACACACACCGACGACGACGAAAATGATACACGGATTCGTTGCGAGAGGGGCAGGTCAATTGAGCACGAGCACCGTGCACCAAAGCGTTCATACTTTTTAACTCACTGATTGATGGCGGGGATTTTACTGTTTTATTAGATCGTTGGTGCTCGCCTTTAATTGTGTGCGATATTTTTGCCAACTGGATGGGGGGTTTTGTCTGTTTTCTTTTGCGTTCTGGTGGGGAGCGAGTGTCTGACTCTGGGTGGTGGGGTGAATATTATTTTTGGTTGGAAAATAGAAGGGGAAATTCGGTTTTGTTTGGTTTTTGCCATTTTGCCTTGGCAGGTCGACGGCGGGCTTGGGTTTAGTGCATGCTTATGCCAAGTGGTGGAATTTAGAATAGGCCAGTGCGTTTGAGTGTGTGCGTATTCCACAGAGAAAAAGAGAGGGAAAGAGTAATAGAGAGAGAGATGGCCTGCCTTGGATGAGAAACACAGAGGCTGGGTTATTTGTCTTGTGACCGCCATCATTCATTTTTCTGTTTTGGGATTTTTCTTCCCCTTTCGCATGGTGTAGAAGACTGTTGGCTCTTTTGATGGTGTATGTTTTAATGGCCGCTCTGAAGTGTTTATAGTCGGTCACCGATGTGATGGCACGGAAGATTTTTCGCTTGCAAAAGGAGTAAATTCTGTGAAACTGAGAGAAAATGGGGTGGAAAATACCTTTGGTGATTGTTTCGCTTTCGATGGCAACGGATGGCAATGATTACGTTTTATTAATGGATAATTATTGTTAATGTTAATGTTAATAAATAAAATTAATTTGAGTGCCTATGCCTAGTTGATGAGGATTTTAGAAACTACAGGGTGGATAGTGTGTCTTTTTGAGTGATGGTTGTTAATCGGATTTGCGATGGCAGGGAAGGTTTTATGATTCAACACCTAGGGGTAGACAGATGAATTTAAATATTTACGACGAGATTAAGATGGTGTTTCATTGTTGCTTTTGACCTTTTACGTCTTTGAAAAGCTGTAGTCGCCATGCACCTGTGCATGGGCTAAGATGGAAAGCGTTTTATCTACATATTTGTATTTTATAATGAGAAGGACCTTTTGGGAACCATTTATGGGACTTTATTCAATGTACCTACTGATAACCACAGAGCATCAAATTCTAATGCCATAGGGGGATTTTTTCAAATAGTGAAGATCAATAAATTATTAAATCGCCCTTCCTGAATAGCTAAGAACTTGATCCCTAAGTATCAAATGACGTAGCAAACCGTCGATGCAAAAAATGTTGATAAGAAATATTTTGTTTAGGGAATTCGTCTATCCTTGGTTTTCCTAAAGCGTAAAGTTGGCGACGGAAAGCTTGTTTGTTTTTCTAACAACTGGGCTCAAAATTTTTAAGCTCTTAGCTGAAGTTTTGAGCCCCTTCGCTAGGAAGGAAAATCAACTTTATTGATTTAGAGGGCAGAACCACTCGTTTACATCAATATATAAATCGGTAAAAAAACGTGGTTTAAATCTGCGTCAGTTAAGGCTTAGTTTTTTGACTTTTAAACTCTTCATTTTTTGCCCTAATGTTTCATTAACTTAAATTGTATATAAAACGTGTATTTATGCGTCACGAATGTACCCATGCGCCGAGGGAACTCGAGCGGGGCCATAACTTTAGGCTACGAAAATCGAAGGCTATATTTTATTTATATTTTATTGCTCATTCAAAGCTCGGCTCACAGCTATTCAATTTCGATCATTAAGGAACCGATCCGTGAACAAGCTATGTACCTGCAGACCTAAATTGACTAAACAAAAAACGATTGGTCACGTATTGCAACGCTATTCGACCCCAAATCATTTTCACACAAGCTTGGCACAGACTTTTTAAGGCGCACTACTTTTTTTCCTAAGGAAATATGGTCCGATGCAGCCGCCGGATTACAAACCTCTTCATCAAAGCTTATAAAACATGGACGAAAGTCATCATAGTCGTGGGATCTATACCTTGGGGCTACGCGCGAACGTGTAGGTAATGTAAAAAAAATTCATAAGATTCTACTGAATAATTATCTCAGACCCACAAGTCCAAAGATTCAATTTTAATCAACGCCATCAAACAAACAACCTTCGGACACCTTTCATCATTTTGAAGTGCGACGTCTTGAGCGGCTTTGCCTCGGGCGACTTCGCCTTGAGCGACTACGTCGTGATACTGATCGCTGCCGTCTACGTGAAGAGCTACGCCCTCTTCGTCCCGCTCGCGATGCATCTTCGGGTTGATTATCCTTTTTCTCAATTGTGTTCTTCGTGTCAACATGAACCTCCTCATCGGCATCATAGTTCACAGTGCTATATTTCCGATTTGAAAATTTGACATAGCCATGTTGCACCCCTCCGCTTAAGGTCACTTTTACGGTTTCCCTAACTTCAGCAGCTGTCACCTAAAGATATGAAAATTTTATTTAATTCAGACAAAAGGTATAGGTATGCAAAAGAAAATACCCCCGACAACTTGGCTACCGTTGATACGATATCCTTCAATGGTGCTGGCTGTCCCAACGTCTCGAGGGCGTGCAATATAATTTGACCGTTTGCATTTGACATTTTGAAATTTATTTTAAAGCGAAAATAAAACTCAAACCGCACACGAATAATTTTCCAATTTGAATAAGCAAATAAAAACAAACGATCTCAGAGTCTGCTAGATTGATTTGGAGAAAAGTTATTGGCAGTTGTGGAAATATCGTTGGGGTCTTTTACAGTGGGTTAGGGCGAATTCAGGTTCAAATTCTAGTCTATCTCCATTGTTGGTACTGCCAGGCAGACAGAGTCCAACCAAGAAGGAAAACGCCGACGGAGAGGAAGAACTCTTCTTAACCAACTGAAGAGGCGTTTCTTGGTTGAGTCACATGTTCACTCCAGGCCCACGTTCCTCCTAGAAATTTATTCTGCGTCCTGCAAAAGGGTCTTATGACGATTTTACTATTCAGGTTAGCAACAGAGAGCATAAATGTGAAAAAACAGGTTTCTCGAATCATGGAGCTCATTTTTTTCACTAAATAAATAAAAAGTTGGCACAACAGGTCCACCGTGAACCCTAGAGCCAGTCACTTAAAGGAATGATTGCATTTTATGATATAACTTTGGGCGACATCTGATTTAATTTTGCGGGAAAACGGTCTGGCTTGAGAATCTCTTACAGAAGAGTTAAAAGCTCTAGCGACTGTCAGACGGCAGACTTGGAGCTGGTATGGATTTGATTTATTCTTCCTCGATGAATTGGTTACCTGTGTCAGTTGGCTAAAATATTTTAACGTTACTGAATGTAAAATCGGCGTTCACCATTTTTTCCCTGCGGAGATTGACTTTCTCCACTTTGAGTCTATTACTTTAGGGCTTTGCTAGTTGATGCCTATGACCAGTTATGATAATTGTGGTATTTGCTTTGAAACAAACTTATATCTTGTACCCGTATCTACTTATGATACGAATAGAGATAGTGGCCCGGTATCCGTTCCCCTCCTGCTCCGTTTCGTAGACCAAGGGATGAATTCACAGCTTCATTTTTAATCCGGTAGTCCTTCTCTCTGGGAAGTGGATTCCATTATTCCTATTGGTTGCAAAGTTGACTACCGACTTTTTTACAGATTAGTCGCCATAGCTCCAAACCGATGCTTTATTTATCTACTGGTCTATCTAGTAACACCCATCAAGCTCAGTTGATCACGGTCTTCCTGCCAGCATTTGGTTTTCAGTCGATTGTTCAATATTATACGATGGGACCTTTGTGAGCCTCGTTCGGTTATTGACAGCTCGGCTGCTTATTTATCTGTCATAATCAACAGTTTTGTATCTATGCAAATATGGATTCGCTCTTCTATAACGTTACTGGAAATGTCTGATAGTACCTATCTCTAACGTAGCAGTTCTGTCTGACCGTGTTTGGCCCTTAAGACCTCCTACCAGTGAGATCAATATAAGCGACATCTCCTTTAAGACACTCCATAAAAAATCAATAAAAGGTTTGTGCCCAAGAAACTTAATTGTTGCACAAACCAATGAACGTGGAAAACGGTTTGAAATTACAAAAGTTTTTAATCGAACCTCAGTTTTGAAAAACCTGTTGACTTTTCAGCAAAAAAAAAAATACAAATCGCTGTTACTAAAAGGAAGGCGTGGCATTTTCGAACCCTACACTTTTTATGTTCACCCCAACGGGTATATCAACCCACTCCAGTAAGAGCCTCCCAAAAAAAAGAAGTGTAAAACAATCCTTCCAACTCATTAGGCAATCGCAATTAAGGCACGCAAATATTTGCTCAAAACCAAACCGCATGCTCGCGTCGCAAGACGTTACGCCAAACCGCGAAAAACAGTTTTTTTTTTTGTTTTAATTAAAAACGTTTGTCTTATTCATTTCAAATCTCCCCGCAAGGATGCTCTAAATTAACCCTAGCTGATGTTTCTGTTGCAATTTGCGCGAATAAATATATTCCAAAAGGATACCACTAAACGAGTGTACAAGGAATACTCTTGAGAAATATTATAATCCTTTGGAAATGTGGTGAAGATTTTAATTATCCCCAAAAATGAAACTCATTTAGCAAAATACCGCACCAACAAACAAAACATGCTAAAGCATTATATCCTTATCCGCAGTTTATGCGAATACACTTTCCAGCATTCAGCAATTGCAATTCCCATCGCCTTTGTTCCCGATGCCAATGGGTTGTATATCGTTGTATTCATTATAATTAAACCGAAAGCAATCTATATACGGGTGTAAACATATTTAACTCCAAGCAGCAACAGAAAAAAGAACGAAAAACGAAGAAAATCCCAAAGTTGCTCGTTTTATCCTTGTGCAGTACCTACTGTAGCGAGCGCGCATACTGCATCCAGTCATAGGAATAATAATGCAAAAAAACAACATAGATTTGCCCCATACAACACTTCATCCAATTCTCGAGTGTTTTATTTATTCAGCATAATTTGTCTGCGTGCTGCTGGTGGTGTTTCCCCCGATCCCAAAACTGCATGCAATCTATGTGCGAGCATTCGTTCTAGTTTCACTGCAGAATGCTGAATTCCTGTGGATGTGCATGATGATGATCATGATGATTCTAAAGTTCAACTATTGTAGATGTATTTCCATAAGGATACAGAATAGGATATATGCATTGCACATGAGAGAACATAAGACGTATACACACAGGGAGCCCCCTTTATTTGTCGAGGAGGTATACGAGTACGAGTACGAGCGCAGCCTAGACAACGGGAAAAACTTTTTATAAATTATCCTTGCGAGAATCCTTATTTATGGTGCTATGTGCAATTTTCATTTTATCACACAAAAGCTAAGCTTCACATTCTCGTATACTTTTCGAGTGTAGATTCGAGTTGGATTTGATCCTGTTTTTTTTTTCGTTTCATTCTTCCTCACACACACTCGGAGTGTCTTTTTTATTTTCATAGTTTCCACTTAAGGTCGTGAAGAAGGCGGCATGGGGGGAAAGAAATAAATCCAAGCAATGAATGTATCTGCATATATAGTTGGAAAGGATACACCGTCTAAGGAGGAATGGAGGGGGTGGCAACAGTAACAGAAAAAAAGACCGTCTAATATGAAATATGTCTTTTGCGTATATATTTCTTTGTGTTTCTTCTTCATCACAATTCAACATAAATATGCGGATGGGATTGTACTGCTCTCCTCGTTTCATCGCACAGTGAATCCTTTGAACGATGGAGGTTAGGAAGAAATTTTCGTAGTCTTGTGGACTTTCAATTTCAATTTGCTTGATTATTTGATTATTTATGGGGAACCAAGTTAATTTGCCTAGGTCGACGAGTAAGGATGTTTTCCGTTTTCTACTTTGTGAAGACAATTTATTAATCAAGCCTTGCAGTCAACCAAAATGCAGCATCCGTCAGCGGGGAGTGCGTCACAAAATCAGATTTCGTCACAAAATATATAGGAATCCCATTGCTATGGGACTATGCTAAATCTTTTAAATTCTGACAAGAGGCCCGAAGGTGTCACAAAATAAGCGGCGCGTTCCTGGATTGGCCTAAGACCCCCCAACAGATTTCCCTCGTCTCAGTTTTGCAAGCACTTCTATGTGATCTAGGCGTGGAGTACTTTAACAGACTGTTGGGTACCCTTTTGTCTCGCTGAGCGTCACCTCTTAGATAGGAGAACTCACTGCAATTGTCACGAGTTTCTGCCAAAAGATCCCGCATTAGCTCTAGGAACTGCTTGGAAGTAATCTATTTTAACCTATGGCTGGCTCTACAAACATTTTCCTAAGGTGTCGTGTTCCCTCGAACCAGCGGACACAAAATCCAGTTCTGCTAATCATAGTGAACGATACAGAAGTGCGTCTGATTCAAGTTGTCTATAGGCTGGTATGCACAGTACGTCTTCAACATATTTGTACCCTTTAGTCTAAGAGACTCTTCTTTAGTATTTTCAGACCTTGCCTGACCCTGTACTTTATTCAAGTCGGGTTCGGAGTTAACATACATCCACAAAAGAGCCGCGTTTGGTTGCATTAGAATGTTGCTAGCAATCACATTCCATTAGAGCACTCATAGAGGTCGATTGGTCCTTTGGACTACCAGGAACCATATCCAATATTACTCGTTTCATTGCAATTTTACGGCACGGTCGGAAAACAGCATTTAAAATGATGGAAAGTATCGTCGGCCCCTCTACAAGCCTTGCAGACACTGGTGTCACTTAAAACTAGTAAAAGAAGATGCTTAGGAAGTGTCCCGTAAGAATGCCAATGAGTTGTATACAATCCTTTTTGAGCTGAGAGACATGGTTCCTTACAAACGAAAGGGATCATTCGTTTTGTCTATGCCCTCATCGAGGTAGGTCGTGCCACAAACAACTGCGCGTTCGTGAGAAACCCTTTCGTAAGTTTAGGGCCTGACCAAAGAAAGAGACCAAACTGGTTCAGGTTCCGAGAAAAAATCATCTGAGCCCTTACTTAATAGTCTCATTGGAAACCACGCATTTCGCAGTGCGCAAACATCCATATATTCACTGATAGTCAAGCAGCTAAAAATGCCCTTAGCTCACCTACCATTGACTCCAAATCAGTCTTATACTGTTTCAATACCCTTCAAACTTTATGTACCAGAAAAAAAAAAACAAAATATGGTGGGTTCCTGGTCACAAGGGAATTGAAGGAAACGAAAAAGCCAACGAACTGGCCAGAAGAGGTTCGGAAACACATTTCACAGGACCTGGACCCTATACTGCGCTATCTCTAACACAGCGGCAAACCTTGCTATAAGGAGCTGGGAACAAAATAACTGTGTTAAACACTGGGAAAACATCCTAGGCTGAAGACAAGCCAAAAAAGTTGTTAAACCCTTTTAAAAATATTGCCAAAAAAATTCTAAATCTACCCAGGCATGATATCAAAAATCTAGTTGGCCACCTAAAAGGGCATCGAATATCTCTCTCTTCTTCTTTTATTAAAAGGGCATACCACGGTTTGCGATATCACCTACACAAAATACACGTAGCCGACTCTTCGGAGTGCCGCCTATGTCTTGAAGAAGACGAAACAACTGAGCATATACTATGTGAATGCCCAGCCCTTTGTGGTATTAGAAAGGAACTTCTTCTTCAGGGAAAGAAGTAAAGTTATCATCTGCTGAAAGTATCATCAGCTACAGTAGGAAAGTAGACTCTAAAAGCCTGAACAAATTTTCTGATGCCATGGCACAATAGATCTTTTTAGGTCGACGTGCCTCATATCGCGGTGGCGAGTCAGATATTAAAAAAAAAGGTGAAGTCTAGTGATGTAGACAATTTCACGACTTGCTGGTCCAATAAGATTTCAAAAATGTTTATGAAGAAGGTTGATAGTCTTTCTACCCTGCGGAGTGACTATGGTTTCTCAATTTTATGATGCTGGGGGTAACCATCTTCTAACTTTTCATCTAGAAGCCGTTTCGATTGTCGTATAAACAGAAAAGCCATCATTAGCCCATAATTAGATAAATTATTGCTCGGGGTTATATTAGAGCTATATACACAATTTTTCCCTAAAAAGACAAGACAGGTCGGTGCCTGCCGCTTTAAGGTCTTTCAGTCGGCGCTTTTCAGAAAACCACTTAAATAACGACTTTCCCCACGAATTTCTGCAAAAACAGATAGCTACGGATATTCTGTACATAATATAATATTTAATTTTGATCTGATGCAGTAATTTGTAGTTCAATATTCTAAAAAAATCCCCCTTTCTAGAAAATGATTAATTTCGGAAAATGTTTGCACCCATAACATCTCAATAGCTCACCTGCAGCTCCGAGCAGTTGCCGAAGATTTACTTCACACGAATTTACCCCAAAAAGAAACAATAGCATTCGTATTTCACAGCCCAATAGTAACCGCCCTTTCTCGCAGATCGAGCTGGTGTTGAAGTCTGCCAATCAACTGACCGAGGCATTTTCGCCTTAATAAAGCAGTAAATCTCACCCAATGTTCCATGCCCACTTTCATTTACAGTCCACTCGGAATACGTAACATTCAACACAAATATCGCACACGATCCATGAATATGATAAAAACGAAAAATTATGTGCAAAATAATTCACCTCTCAATGGGAAATCCTTTGAAATAAGTACACATCCCTTTTGAATTTTCAATTGCAAGCTGCGGGTATAAGATCGCACCATTCCATACCACCAGCAACCGAGATGGTGAATGTCTTCCTCTAGTATCCCATCGATATGTATGCACTTTTTTTTATTCCCCCTGTTGAATATTCGCTACAAGGAAGAAAATATCGTGTCATGTTGTCCATATCTCATTTGGGAGAGCACGAAAAAGATGTCATGATTCGATCTTCACCAAATGAACATCATCAGCAGCCCATAAGATGGGAAAATGTTTTTTTGAGAAAAAAAAACGTCTCCTTACATATAACTTAGTGCATGCAGCATTTGAACCGACAACGAGGCTATCGACTCCCCTTTCCAAATCCAAACTATCCTATAAATATCTGCACAAACTAACTGTGTGTGTTGAAACGAACGACGACGAAAAAAAAAATGGGTTTACAGATCATGCATTTATAATGGCCGAGAGAGGAGCGCGCGCACAAACAAACGAATAGGTGACTAAATAGGCATGCCACCAAAAGAAACCCCTTCGATATAGTTAGCTTTCTAAATCGATAGATACTACCCATAGATACTTTGGAATCTTTGCTCTTTCTTGAAACAATGCATACACGTTTCCTTTTGTCTTTTTTGTGTTCAGTTCCTGTTTCTTGTTGTGTGTGTTTTTTTTTTTGCTGCGCTGCTGCTGCAAAGTTGTCACGAAAACGGTTACCAAAAACGAACAACGAAGACTTTGTAACCTTTTTGGTTGGTGGTCGTCGTCGTTGTCGTCGTTGTCGTCGTGGTTGTCGCAAAGTTGGTTAACTATTCATGCAGTCGCACCGAATCACGGACAGAAGAAACTGCCTTCGAAAAAATTGCATAACGTTCCATGGCAGCACATATGCTTGTGTATATCCTCAGCGCTTTGCATAAAACGACAGGCGACAGGTCGATAGAGTGCACCCAGCAAACACATTGAAAACTTCTCATAGATGAAATCAATTTGATGTACAGTGTCATAGCGCTGCTGCTGCTGCTACCATTGCTCCCCCCCGTTTCACACAGAGAGACACCCAACGTAGGGAATGGAAAAAGAGGTGCGCGCAACCCCATCTCTCGCCATGAAAGGAGGAAGGAGTCATCTTGATATGGGCAAAGGTAGACATTTTGGTTTTTCTATTTCTTTATAGTTCCTCCAACAGACAGCACTCGACTATATGCCATTAATTGGAATCAACAGTAAGCCAAGAGGTGGGTATCTGATTTGCTTCGCTTGATAGAAGCGAAGGTGTTGAATAATAATTAATTCAATCCCAACCAGGAAGTTTGCCGTCTAATTGGACGGTGAGTCACTCGTGTGAGTGACACTTTTCCAATAGATACCCACGTGGAATTTCTGTGCCTCAAAGTTTTTTCATACCCACTGTTTAAATGTTAAACGGTTTTTTTTTAAGATAATCACTTCCACGTCCTTGAGTCCACATAATTACATCTTTTTGCATAAGTACTCTTCCCAGCAACGCCCACACATGTTCGAACCCAACGTGGCAGTTCTGCAAATTTATTTTAACGCGCGTAAAAAATCGAAGGTCTTCCTTAATACCTTTTGTCCGCCCTAAGACCGTGGTAGGCAGCATTTTTTCTTCGTTAAACCCAAACTCTCTCTTTTTTATGAGGCTTTTTCGTATCAGTTGACTTTCTCTTCTTTTATGCTGCGCAGGTTTTCCTTATCACTTGGCCGTTTATGACCGATTGTCCTTTTCAGTTTACGTAACACCTACCTGCTGTGCGTTACTTTTTTCCCTTGGGTAAAAAAAAATCCAAAATTTGTATCTCAATCTCAATTATATGCACCACAAAATGACAAGTCGGATTTTGACTCCAAAACGAAAAGAAGACCCACCATTTCATCTTAATCACGTATTGGGGTCCTCACAGCTTAATAATAATAATAAAAATGATACCCTCCCCAAATGAAAAAAAAAACAAATCCAGGCACCGACCTCACCGACTACCTAGATGAAGATATTAATTTTTGTGTGGAACATGTTATTTCGGTTTTTTTTTTTGAGACCCAAATCGGGCGGGTCCCATGAAGGGAACAAGAAATTCCATCGCGCAGTCTTTGCGTTCATATAAGCTCCAGTATAAACAGAAATGAAAACAAAGATTGTCTGTAGCGGGATTTTGAAAAAGATGTAAGGCGCTCGTATTTTGGGGAAATACACAGTTTTTTTTGTTTGACTTTGGATATCTTCTCTTGGATCTTGGCACGAAATTGAGCCGACCAGTTGGTCAATGCTGATTGGGAGACGATTGCTTTACTTTTGATCTGGGAATTGGTTTTGGTATTCTTGTCACGTGAACTTCAAAAGCATGATGACACAATTTATTTCCACTGATGGGAGATGGGTGTATTTTTTTTTCTTTTTGGAAGGAGGCAAACGTAAATCTAACGACGGTAGTTAGTAAGATGTATGAAGTACCTACATTTCTACGCAAGTGGAATATGAATTGTGAAGATGGTTGCCTAGATCTTAACTGGCTTCTGGGAACTTATCACATTTGACCTATGCATTTTAAACAACTTTGTGAAAATATTTTTAGTCAGTCTTCAGTTTTTTCAAATGGTTGCTTTAATTTTTGGCGTTTAAAAAACTTTTACATTCAGCCTTTTGAATAGGTCCCTATGATTAAGTTTACTAATAGGCTTCTCATTTGTTGTCGTACTGATTTTATAGTTTTTTTTCGAAACAGATTTTGAAGAAATATGGATCAAACGAAAGGTGAATTTGAATGGGAAGATTTCCGCATTTACTCATTTGACAGTGACAATCAAAAATCACGGAGTGGTTGATCTAGAACAAAAGAATGAAGCACAATGCAGCACTGGATTTTTTGTCATACAAGAAATAAGAAAAAAAAAATCAATCTCTTCCCAGGTAGTTCCAAGAAAATATGACACGATTGAGCAGCTCGGGCGAATTCATAACCCGTCTGTCACTTTATGTTCCTATGTGACACAAGTTAGCGAACTCGTCATAAGAAGTCACAAGTACACCTTACTTAACCTCGTTTTCTGTAGACCAAGCTTCTATTTATGTCCAGCAGGAGCACTTCGACATAACCACCCGAACATCTACCACACTCTTCTTGCTTTTTTGAAGAATCTTTAAAATGGACTGCAGTATCGAGGAGCTCCTATTGAATAAGCAATTAACATGACAGTTAATCAAGATCCACCACCTAGAATGACAAGAAGCGAGTCTGTGCTAGAGAAAATGCTTTGCAGAATCAAGCTCAGCACGTTTAAGGCTAGTGCGAACCAAAATGGACCCTAAGACGTCAAAATGCCATCCTATACAGAACGAAGACTGCAAATTTCCTACAGACATCCGAATATTAAAGCCCCTATTATGGAAGACAACTACAACCAAAACAAGGTTGTCTTTCTCCAATTGGGATTATCGATTACAACTAGTTGTCTGTCAAAGGACAACCATCATCCTATGAGTAGACAACTAATAAAATGGTTGTCTTTTCAGTTGTGTGTACGTATTATAGAAGACAATTGAGTTGTGTTCGAGTTGTCTTGAATGTCAAAATCAGACAACTGCTTTTTATCAGTTGTGTTGGATGGTTTTGGATTTGTTAAATGAAAAGGATCAGCTTTTTTAATGAAAAATGGACAAAAAAATGTAAGTAGGAATTAGAATAAAAAATGGATAATAGAATGAGTGTTTTAAAAGTTTAAAAATCACCAAACCAGGGCAATTTGATCGGCTGAATTTTATAGGAACAACCTGATCTGGCCAGTGGTAAAGAACAGTTTGGTTCAAAAAAAAAATATTGACAAAGAATGGCAAAAACTAGCTTTATAGCTCAATAGTATCGGATCGGGCCACCTTCAAGGAGTGGAAAAGTATGACAAAGGGTTCGTTAATAATGCGAAATAAGAATTTTTCTACATACAAACTTTTTTGCAGGGTTGGGTACATTACAAGGACAACTTAAAGAAAAAACTGACCAGCACTTCGAAGACGAGAATGCAAGCGACGAAAAGAATGTGCAACCTGAAGATCCTGCTGTAGCATCCACATCCGCACAATCTGTAAGAGCACCTAACAGGAGGAACGGGTGAAAACTATTGAAGAAGAAAGAATTGCCTACCTCAAAACGCAAACTGGGAACCAAGCGAATATGCTAAAAATAATTAGCCAAATCGAAAAAGTGAATCCTTTTACAGAAACTGTGTTCTAAACATCCAAGTCACCAAAAAATAAATCAAAACTACTTTCCAATGCTTTTAAACTTTTTCGTTTTAATTGCAAATACCTACTTTACTTGGTTCGATTTCAATTTCCACAAATAAATTCACAAAATTGACATTTCGATTTTCAATATGCCCCTAAAAGATGGCAATTTATTTCCTAAAGACAACTGAAAAGAGTTGTCTTGCATAATACGAAAAATTTGTTTGGTTGTCTCAAAGTTGAGTTGTCATGAAGACAACACAACTAAGTTGAGTTGTCATCCATAATAGGGGCTTAATGCTTCATTTGTCCACATCTAGCTGAGGTGCGCCACCGTCGGCTGAAGTCAAGTTAAATTCACTTTCAAAGTTCAGGGTCTTCATTAACGACCACTTATCTTGTCGGCAAAATATTTCTCTTAGATACCACTCACTGTCACCTGTAACCTCAACGAGTTTAAAGTAAATTATCTTGGGGACCTTAACCTTGTTGAGATCACAAGCTCCTAAACCAGTTTTGCCATATAAGTTGAGCGATTTATGTGCAGCTGTCTGTAAAGTTACTTCTGAAACTTATTTTAACTTACAAGACCAATGGATCATGTTGCCCTGGTGACCACCAGAGTCTGATTTTTTCACGAAGAACATCTCACTAGCCCACTGGGTAGTTTTGAAGCCCTCATCCATCACACCTCGTCTTCAACTTTAGTTCCATTAAAGTCTGGGCTACATTGGTTCCGGTTTAATATCTTTAAAATAGAATCTCTTATATGAATCTCACGTATTTTAAGACGACTGAGTAGTAAAGCTGTAAAAACTAAAAAACGACTTGCAATTTGTTCTTACTCTCTCTTCAGTAATTTAAAACGATGCATTAAGAAAATAGGTTGATCGACATTATATCAAAAGATGAGGAGCTTATTTAAACCCTTTAATTTTAGCTTATGAAGAACTGCCACTAGCTTCGAAGGTGTTAATCTATGAAAAAGAATTCCACGCGAGCGAAACTTTTCTCATGATACTAGGAAGACACACAGGTGTCACCGAAGCACACAGGAGTGTCCAGCCAGAACTCGGAGAGTAATAATTTCGAGATTTTTATCACGCGAGTGACGCAGTGGCTTAAAATAAGTGTGTTGTACTACTAAGCGAGGGGTCCCGGTTCGAATCCCGAAAGAACCAAATTACATCTTAAGGTTTTTTTCCG
This sequence comes from Cheilosia pagana, assembly GCA_936431705.1. Taxonomy (NCBI): domain Eukaryota; kingdom Metazoa; phylum Arthropoda; class Insecta; order Diptera; family Syrphidae; genus Cheilosia; species Cheilosia pagana. The sequence continues at coordinate 82,220,293 of OW386166.1, read as the reverse complement.
CTGCACCAGGCACCACATCTCGCGAACATCTGACAAACATCCGAGAGTAAAACTGTCTTGAAAGAGCTTCTCAATTAGCCGTTTGAACTTGGCATAAAATATCCCTTCCATTCGTCCAAAAAATTAAAACTCACACAAAACGAATGGTTGTAAGAATCTATGCCTTGGGTCCCACAGACCTGTCGCGCCAAAATATTTATTTATTTTATTAAACCATGGTTATTGTCGTCTTTAACTCGGTGCAGGGTCTACTCTTACAAGAGAGCTTCAAATTGAAGATGCTCAAAAGTTCAGGGATTTTTGGCGCTTGTCAGCAAATGAAATAGAATTATAATTCAATCCGTTGGGCCTATTATTTCTAAAATGGATACCAAATCAATGGAAGCCATACCAGTACGTGAGTGTCGATTAATTTCCTCCGATGTCGACTCTCGACAGCTTTTCTCGCAAAATACGAAGCATGTTGGAATTTTGCCGAGCTAGTCTCTGATAGTGATCAGAACATTTGTGTCCACTTGTGACTTGTTAGTGCCTTTCAAAAGGCTCGAATCTCAAGAGTAAAAAGTAAACTCTCCGCCAACTACTTTCGAGACTATGTCAACAGTCGACTTGCGAGTTTGCTCTCGAGAGCTGCTTAAGAGCTGCTTCCAGTATTTTTATTCTCAAATGGACAGGCACCTTAAAAGAAAGAAATTAAATTAAAGGGTGTCCCAGTCTACAGGGATGGTGATGGACCCGCTGTGATGCTTAGGCTTTTGTTACTAACGCTCAACCATGCACAACCCTCACAACCTAACCTTGCATAATTTAAAGGGTGTTTCAAAATGCCCGCCATTACTATAGTCAAGTGCTGCCAACGGTAGAAAACAAATTATAACGTGACACCTGACAGTTCATAATTATTTAATACTCTTAACTATGGCGGCTCTCCCACTGAGGCAACAAGCAATAATCAATACGCAACTTTTTTTAACCTATTCTCACATTGAAGCAACAGTGTTGCCAGAAATTTCTAGCTGTCATGTCATCTGACGACTCCGATAGTCCGATATGGTGGAAATATTTGCGCAAAGCAACTCAGAGCACACCCCACCCAATTTAAAAATTAATAAAACGTAGTAACCATGCGCAGAATTTTCTACCGATCTATCACTACCTATACTCGCAAATTGATACTACGACGCGGTATAATATCGGAGTTATGCCGCAATCAGCAACATTTTTCGTTCGACAGATATCGAGTTGCTTTAATGATTCAATGTAAAATATGTAAAATAACTGTTAGCAATAATATCGCAAGTTTCCTATTGCCAGTTGCTTGTTGCCTCAGTGGGAAAGCCGCCTAATATATTTCAAAAACACTGAAAGTTTGACTGCTATGCAGAACTCATTTTTCGTACTTCTGCGCTGGGGTTTATTTTTATGGCGGCTTTAAAAATCGTCACTTAAAATCCACGAATGACTGTTACAACACAAATGCATCCACAACTTGTCAAATATTGTGCGAATTTTCGATTGAAGGCATCATCTTACTTTCTGTATGAATTTCGGGAGACCCTCTGTGAGCAACACCAGATGGACTATCTAAATTCGTTGTTACGTTCCTAAAATATACTAATACCTCCTAAGAAAGCGACTCCAACTAATTAGAAAAATGCTCCATTCGCGTCCATATATATAAACTTCGCAAAAAAACCGCACGCCAGTAGTAAATCAATTTAATTACCCAAACCCCGTCCAATCTCCGTCGTTCGACATCAATTAAACCAACCAATCGTCAGCGGATTTTCAATTAAAGATTCGCATAAATTTATATACAATCGATTGGTAATTACCGACGACTTATTACACCAGCACACCAACCGTGTCGTCGCCGCGACAATTGTCCAATTGCGCGTACATAGAGAGCAGCCAGTTGCATTTGACGTGATCACGTACGGATCACGTTAATACTAAATGCGTTTATTCATTCTATATGGCATTTCTTATGCCTTGCCACTTATAAATCAGCAAATCTAGTAGCGAAAAAAAAAACATATATATCGTACAGCCTGTCGAACATTTTCGTTTGACCGATTCGTCATTCGAGTTTGCAACCTGTTTTTCCTTGCGCTTAATTGCCTAGGAAAATGCCGCATGAATATGGTACTGAAAAAGCGCAAAAATCCTATAAAAATGGTTATGCTACTAAAGCGACCGCCTGGACAATCACTCGCAAAATGTCAACTGGTAGTTGGGAATTTTGTATTTCAACTTATTTCTCTGCTGCTGTGCAACCTTTAAGCATAGGTAGGTAGTATAATACTATACAAACAGAGGAGAAGAAAATTGCACATTACTAAAACGACTAAAACGACTAAAACGACTGAAACGGAAAAAGCGGTTTGCAGCTTTTAGCCAGCCATATCGGTGTGTAGTCCATTTGAAATTTTCTGTGCTGCAGCCTTGTGTTTTGTGAAGGTTTCTGCTTTTTGTTTCCATAAATGATTTGGAATTTATTTATTTTTTTTCCTATCCACATAGAAAAACCAACGACAAACGAACGAGAGATTTATTATAGCTCGCAATGAAGTCTCATTTTATCCAATCGAGGTTGGGCAATTAAAATGCGGAATTTTCGCTGGCAACATTCTCCGGTGGCAACTATGTAGAGTATAATTGACAGGTTCACTTTGGGCTGCTTACTCAAAGTCGATGTAATTTTTGCACCACAAAGTCGGTGATTTTAAAGTCAGAGTCAGAGTTTTAAAGAGCCACGGCCAGAGTGTCGATTAAAAACGAACGACAGATAAGAACGCAACAACAAACAAGCTACATATATGAGAAATGAATATGAATCAAAATGCAATTTTTCGCCGAAACTTGATGGAGATTGTCCAGTGTGCAGTTCGGTTCATGAACGGTGAACCTATGCTCCCGGTGGGACACTTCAATTAAAATGCATTTTCACAGTTTATGGGAGGCTGCCGTGGCACTCTAAAAATCGAACTGCATGGCGGGAAAAAAATTCACCAGCTTTTTTTTCGGCTCGATATTGACTGCCATACATAGTAGCAGATTGTTTGTGTATTGAGCGTCATAAAATGCCAAACAACGAGCAGAGAAAAAAGAGTACCCAACGTCCCTTACTGCGGTACATACATCATATTTGGCGTGTGATTTTATATCTTTATAATAGTGTAGCGCAGGTCGGCGCGCGCGTATTTTTATTCGAATTTTCCAATCTATATATGGCGAGGGTGAGAGTTGAGTCCTGGTATCCCGCCTTGTGCATAAATAAGCCGAGCGTTTCTTTTTATTTTCAATTCAAGTGCAAAACAAAAAAACAAAAAGAAGCCAAATGTATCTATCTTCGCTGATATGGTATGCCCGGAATATTTGTGGCACCAGATTTTTATATTGTTGCCGTCGCCGAAGCGCATACAGACCAATGCCGAGTGTCTGTGTTTGTTGTTTTTTGTTGAGGCCTTTGCTTATCCTTTATCCGATATCTGCAATCCTCCTTCTCCGCGCATATATATATAATGGCCACCATACATATCCTATCGGCAGTGAACATGCCTGATGGTGTATATTTATACATGGAAGCTACAGATGATACAGAAATAATGCCAAAAGGATCATAAATATGGCCAGGCGCGCGATAACTCGATAATTATGTCCGCTTTTGTTTATTTCACACATCGATTACCGCCTTTTGTGATCGCCCTTCCCTCCGCCCGCCGGCTCTACCATTCAACAGCAGTTTGTCCTTGCATAGGTATACACTATACAATACATATCTGCATGGTGGATGGAAATATTTGCATTTTGCTACAGCATAAGGATGCATCACGATGGAATTAGGGATGTCTGTCCGTTCTTTTGCGCAATCGGATGAGTATCTGCGTTCCTTAGAGCGGGAGTGAGAGCGAAGGATAATTCTTCGATTGTGCCATAATGAACCTTCAGGCTGTTGCTAGACCACCAACCCTTTGAACTTGCCCACCCACACTGTACCCACCATACCCACCGTCATCATCATCATCATCGTCACCACTTTCAATAGAATGGCACAGAGAATCGAGTCGAGTGCTGGCGTTTTTGTCCACTTAGTCGCCCCAGTCCATGGGCAATATGCGGCTCCCCCAAACTCGGGGTCGCACTCTCGTGCTGCATCCCCAATTTCGGATGGGGAATATTTGCCAGCGTTGTCGCACCCAGTTATTAAGTAATGATTTATCATGCCAGAGGTCGAAGGCAATTTTTGGACTTTGCAATTGCCTTCGCTGTCGTTTGGAGTGGGCTCTTTCGATGTTCGATGTTCGCATGTTTTTCATATTATTTGGAACGCCACTACATGGATGCACGAGTGGCTATGGGCTATGGCGTCGTCATCGTCGCCGGAGCTGAGGCGCAATTGGTGGTCGGATGTTAAAAAATAAAGAGAGAGAGAGGAGGAAACTGGTGTGAGTGTGTGAAATATTCACCCGAAATTGTTGTTTTACACTCCATAGAGGAGTACGCTATGGGAATAATGATTTGGGGGTATTTCTCTTCATCTAAAGGTTGACGGGTTGGCCGAGGAACGAGACGTGCGACGACTCGTAATTGCTGTGGGAGGATTTCTTATGCTGTTTGGTGTTAAAATTCGTTCAAAAAATGCCAAACTAGTCATCAGTTATGCCATTCATGTCATGTCATATATGTAGATATGTGGAGTTGCTCAGTGTTTAGCCCATGAAATTTGTAATCGGCTTGTCGGTCTTTTCTTTTAGTTTGGCATATCCTGTACATATTGTATTCAATTTCGAAGCGTTGTTTTATTTTTCAAAACATTTTCTACAATAGAAAAGGCTTAAAAAGAATGTAGAGACATCATTTTTGCCGGGTGCCAGCCATTAAAGGTGGTTCTAAGGAACTAAGCGAATGAAATCTAACTTGTGGGTGATGCCCTACAGGACGAAAATTGAAAGCCTATTACCTGAAAGTAGGTACTCTCGAAAACAGATAGAAGATCATTCTTTCAAAACTTCATTGACAACTTGACTAGCAAACTTTGTTTTAGGACTAAGCAAAATGTAACTGAAGAAGTAAATCTTATCTGCAAACAGTATAGGCCGCTGTTGAAGCGTTAAAGGTTAACTTTTCCAAACAGAAGTAGTTCAGAAAATGTTGGATTTTGCGAAAGTTTTTTATATTTTTTCTGTTGGTCATATTTCCCGTGGTAGAAGGTCGTGCTTGGTTTTGAATACCTTGGTGGTTACAGCCAAATTGAACCAATTTCTCTGCCGAAAATCGTCCTAGTCAACTGGGTCCCTAGGTAAGGAAAGGTAGCAGCCTTTAGTTTCGAATACCAAGTCGTTTTTAAATTTGGCGCCCATGTTATCCATCAGAGCTCAGGGGTGTTACTTTGTATCCACATGCTCAACGTCACTGTGTATAGCAAGCTGTCATTCAAACTTCTGCTTCTCACTCTTTTGATAAAAACTCGACCGATTTTTAGCTAAAAGATATTTTCCCTCGAAAGATCACATCCGTTTTCGACATGGTAGGTAGGCAAATATCACAGCCGAATAGGGTCTTGCTTGATTACACAAGAGATATAAACACTGTCTATAAATACTTTCTTATAGACAGCAGAGGAAATAACTATAAGCTGGAGTTATCCTTCGCCTTCATATAACAAAGTCAACAAAGCCTTTAACAGCCTGATTCTTTTTTCCCGCCTCCGATTCGATATTTTCAAAACCACAACTGACAGGTCTCTCGATAATGTCACCATCATCTGCACATGAAATGAGTTGAAAGGACTTTTAGGAAATTTTACCTCGAATGTTGGCTTGTGAGTTTTTGAAAGTAGCTTATCAAGACTGGTGTTGCACAAGTTGTAGATATTTGATAGAGCGGGGCACTGCCTGAAACCTATTTCGGAATAATTCTTGCTTACTTTGACGGGGTAGCGAAGTTTCTTCATCGTAGTCATGACCTAAAAAGTCAACCAGCTCATCAATTTAGGTTTCTGAGGAACAAGGATATAACTAGCATCGACCCAATATCAGTATGAAGCAACAATTCAACCGTCTTCAATCGGTAGAAAAGTGAACAGGGAATACCTACCTGCTGTCTTTCAAAAAATGCGTTCTTCCTGTACTTCTCTTCGAATGTGATTTTGTTTTAAACCACTTTACTTTGCATCAAAGTATTAACAACTCCTTACACCAGCGGCGAGAAAGCTGTGCTATTTAAAGCTCCTCCCAAAGTAGACCCGAACGGAAACTACGAATTCATAAAAAGATTCCAGAAAGAGCATGAACTATTGGAGTTTGGTACATCAAACAACTCGGTTTTTCAAACTGTTTCTAACTTCAAAAGTTTCCAGAAAAATGAGAAAAATATTAAGAAAGTTGTGACATCGCTCCCTTCTGAAAACCACCCATCCCCCAACCATTCAGTGAGTCTTTTAAATTCATCCAGCAAAAATCGAAAGAAAAAATCACAAAACACCGACCCCATCAGCAACACCTCATCCAATCCCAATTAAAGTCACGATTTCTCAACTTTCTGACCACTGAAGTGCACTCAAACGTGGTATTACGATTCAAAGCGACAAAAAAGCACTCTGTATCCATTTCAAGGGAGTTCCAGGGACTTGCCAGCCATTGCCATATGTCGAACACCTAAAATGTATCGCAGATTCTTTTATTCTCCGTGTCGTAACATTTCAAATATGGATGCAATTTCGTTACAGTCCTTCTCGATCCGCTGGCCCGCAACCTCCTTCTATAGAGAAAGCTATATGCGACAAAAGAGAAAGACCAACACCTACCACGGAATAAGCTGTTTTCACGTCATTCCTGTGGTGGTGTCCTTTTACTCATTTTCCCCGGCGAATTACACCCACTCCTTTGCGCCCACTTCACTATAAAGGTAGGGTTCATTCCTACGTGCGCTGCCAAGAGTCCTTATTTTTCACTTCTTATACTGAATAGAAACCGTGAATGGTACCTACAATGGCTTGGTTTCCATGTGCCTTTTTTAGTCCTCCTTGTACTCTTTTTTTGGGAGCCATTCAAGCGGTGGGTATCTTCTCGTTTTTATCCGCTGCGTGCTCTACCAAAAAAGGAGTTCGGCGGGTGTCCCTTAGGCTCACCAGGTAAATGCGAGTGGAAAAGTAGGTAGGTACCTACTTATAACTAGAACTACATACATTGGCAAGCGAGATTTAATAAGAAAACGTCTGGTTCTCCACTATGCACCAGCACCAACACCAGTCGACATTGTCGTCGTAAGTATCCTGGCAGATCCTTGATTTCTCGACTTTTTGCTCGATTTTTGTGTTGGCCCTTTTTGTACCAACTTCGCCTTGGTCTTATTTTGCAAAATTCAAGTGGAATTCTACGATTGTAGATACACGTCATGCATGCTTGATTTCTTTTTCATTTCGAAGTCGTCGCCGGCAGTCGTCGACAAGACACAGGACAGGCTGCACTAAAGTGGCAAACTACACAATCACTCATATGTAAATGTGTATCTATGTACATAAAGCAAAGTTCTTTGGTATCCTTTTTTTCAGTTGTCTACCCTACATATGCATATGTCGTCGAGACTTGGCATGGTTGGAAAAAAAAGAGGAAAAACCGAAAACGATCCCATTTCAAAATTCAAAACGTTTTTATCCTCCACCGCGCACCACTACCATTGGACTTTGGACAATCATGGCACAAAACTATAGAAATTTCTATACTGTTACTGTATGACGTTATAAAAAAAAAGGAGCACACAACTACTCGAGCAATGAAAATGAACATATGCATGAAAGTGTCGCGTTAAAATGGGGTTTTAACGAAGCCCATTTTTTTGTGGTGCTGTTTTTTTTTGTACCGGTCAAGTCGCTTGTCGTGCGATCCTGTCCGACTTGATGGATTTGCACTTTCAACAGCAGCAGCAGTGTGGCGGTTGTGATACGCTGCAGTAGCGCTGTTTAGTAGGTTTAGGTTTTATTTTTCTCAGCATTTTTGCGACAGTTTTTTTTTTTGTATTTTTCTGTAGATTTTGTTATTCAAGGATACACCCTTGTCATGGAAATGAATTCATTAGGAGACATTTTTGTGTTTTGTACTCATTTTCATTTGCATTTTAAAAATGTCCTTCGTCTGAGTGACTGGTGATTGTAAGTATGGAATGTGTTTCTGATGTCAAATGTCATTCGAAAGGGAAGTAAAGCAACCACATGCCCTAATCCGTATGGACTTCATGACTGATAGATAGGAGAGTTTAGGAGATTAAAACCTCCTTTCTATAGCCCCTACAAATTTTGTAGAGAAACTCGTTTAATCCTTTTGGGGTAAATGTTGCCAAAAAATAAATTCTTCGTCACTTGGAAGATTCGCATTCAAATTCTAGACGACTGTCGACTTTTTGGTCTTATCCCGAGAATACATCCATGCGGGTGTTTTTGCTAATTCCAAATGCAAAACTTAAACATACCCGCATAGTGTTTGGGGTGTATAATCCTGTGCGCACATCCGACACGAAGGCATCACACGAGGCTTAGGATTTCAACTTTATTGGGGTAATTCCCTTACATGGAAATCATGTTCAAACTTTATACAGAGGCACAGATAGGGTTTGGGTTTTTTTTCTTCTTCTTTTCTTTCTTTGTTGCTTCTTTGTTCGGGGAGGAAGAATGAATATCAAGCAGTTTGTTGGCGGAGGATGATGATGGAGCTACCTATGTGGGGATAATGCGCCAGAGCTTTTGGTAAAGTTTGTCAGACTTCTTTGGGAAGGTTTTTCGGAAGCATTTGATAAAGAGACAACATCACGTTTGAGGAGAATGCTCCTGGGGAACTCGGAAGGTATTTGTCGGATTTATGGTGGACAACACTAGGCGCATGTTGTGGTATTAAAGGTGAAGAGTGTGTTGTTAAATGGACTGTACCCTATACACTTTCATCGATGTCCAATTCATAGAAAGACATCGCAGAGGCATATGTGAGGTAATCTTCTGCAAAAGTGAGGACCAATAGTAACCTAAGTCTGTTCTTTAAAAAATTGTATTAAGTCGTTCAACTAATCATTCAGAAAACTTCGATTGCGAGTAAAACAATGAAAAACTTGGATGCCTGACATTGGTAAGGCTTTATTTGACCACCTCTACCTATCTATTGAAGGATCAGGCGAAATTTCAATGAAGAGTCAAATTTCTTGACCTACAAAAAGTGACAAAGTAGTCGAAAGTTATCAATTAAATAAGGAATCCACTTCAAGTCATAATTATAGGGGCTCTTCGTCGATGTTGGGTCTTCTTAACACCAAGTCATGTCCGTTTCCTTCTCATTATGAACTTAGCAAAGTCGTTCATTTTGAAGGATCAGAAACACTTTAAGTGATATAAGTACCGAATTAAGCCACCGATAATTTCAAAGGTCCTTGTCGTGTGTCTTTCAAATGGGCTTAGAATAAAATAACGAAGAATATAAGGAAGCCATATCATAACAATCATAATTGTTATTTAAAGCCTTTCACGGTTCCCGAAGGTCCAATTTTCAATCACCTAAGAGCACGGACAACTGTGGATTCCAAAACCTCATTCATCGCAGGTTGTTAGGCAGACCACTGACCACTTACGCCCAGCTTCTTGAAACGACATACGGCACCGAATCGATCAACTTTTGTTCTCAATGGCGCCAATATTTTCTTTGAACCCACAGCTTTTAACCAGACTGATGAGCTCATATTCCAAAGAGGGAGTTGTGGGGGCAGCTTGTTGAAAAAGTACCCACGTTTCTACATCGAAAGTCTCGGACAAAAAATGAGGGATTGGGCTCAGTCTGTTTGTCCTTTAAAAAAAAGTCAATAACCTTTAGAAAACTCCAAATCTCTTTACAAAAGCCAATCAATGCTTGACAGCATTTACAGGCCGTCCAAAATATCAAAAGTCCGCATACTAAACAATCCGTAATCCTCATTTCAACTGAGTGCAAAGAAATCTTCCCCTCAACGTGACCGAATTCCCAGAACGGGGACTCAAAACGCCATTTTTTTATGGGTATACCTACTCTAACGAACACTTCAATCCACCGAGTCGAACCGCACAAATCCCAATGGTCCTTAAAGTATCATACTGCAATCATATTCCACTTACAGATCCATATCCCAATACACCCGTAATGTCCTCCAAAACTATCCCATATGGGCACATTTTTCGATTAGTCGCCGCAGTACATTTAGGGAACGTTACAAATAAATCACAACCAAAAGACGAATTTCTACGGAAGCGTCTGAAATGCGAGCATCCAAATTTAGATTAAATATTAAAACCATGTCGAAGTAACGTAGAAACCATTTTATGTATAAATACAAGGCCCTCACATGTACATGGGAATATAATATGGGACCTTATCGACAGAGGTATACATGGAAGCGATTGCATTTTTTTTTTTAAGGGATAAATGCAGGAAGAAAATAGAAAACAACATGTTTGTCGAACAGAAGAATAATATTATGAAAGAGGGTTGGCAGAGTTGGGAGAAAAGTCACGAATATCGTGTGGTGGGCTATAAATCTCACAATGAATTTAGGTAGGTCATAATTTGTTACGAGTTTTTGGAAAAAATTGCAGATTCGATTCTTAGATAAGTGAGATTCACCTAATTGACTTACTTTTAAACAGTTTTGGACATACCTATGTAGGTATAGATACCGAGGAAGGGTAGACTAACTCATGCAACTCGCAGTTTCTTTGGCGACTCAGTAGCAGAGCCCTATCTCGAAATTAGAATTTAGAAGCTTAGAATTAGTCTAAAGATATCTTGGGTCGATGTGAGAGAAAGATTCTTTGTAAAATGTTCGGTCCCGTTTGCGTTGACGGGCTTCGGAAGACAAGATTCTATAACGAACAAGGTATATGAGCTGTACAGCGACATCAACCTGGTCAGAAAATCACGCATCCAGTCGTCTAAGATTTTGATCTAACACGAAGGGGCAAAACAGTAGAGATAGACCTCGCCTTAGGTGATCGAGTGCGCAACCGAAGTCTCAGTCAGGTTACTTTACCGGACTAATAGGAAAGGCTTGTAAATTGAGACATCGCGTTTACCCCGAACTTTAGAAAGAGCCACCTAGGTAAGTAAATGAGTTTTAAAGCCAGTAATTGCAAATGCTATTGTCCCAGAGAACCCGCTTCGTCACTGTCAAAACTTATGCATATAGAGGGCAAATGGAAGTCTGATTAACAATGAACAATGTGAACAAAGCGACTGTTGCATCAACTGCTGTGTAAAGCAGTCTTCAACAAGTCGTCGGTTCTTTACGAACGCAAAATGAACAGTTGTATACCGAACTGTAGCAGTTCTGTAGTTTTCACTGCGGGTATTTAAAGTTTCAAGTCCTTTTCATTTATAACTATAGTTAACTTAATCAAAAAATGCTAAAAAATGTTTTTAATTCATTTGCAATAAAACTGAATGTTCAAAAAATTATGTACGAAGGCCTAAAACTTCAGGTCTAGTGCTTTGCATGCTATGGGAGTTAGTTTCGAAAATTCTACGGGTCCTAAGTCGTACCATATTTAAACAAAAAAATATTTTTCATTGACATCGGATTTTAAGGAAGCAGGAACTTTTTTCACTTCAGATCAGTTATAGCTTCAAAAATCCTAAGATACCTCTTCAATCCTTTTTAGTTGTAGCAAAAGTCGTACGGGTTATCACTTTAAAAAATATAAAATTGACTTTCACTTTAGAAATTATTTGGTTGTGAGTTATTTTTCGTCTCTCCAGAGGCGTAGCTCGAAACAGCTGCTGGAAATGGAGTTCCACAAGTACTTACGTTTGTCTTTAATAGCTTTCGAAAAATCATTCTTTTGTTAGCAGTTGCTCCGTAGTTTAATACTGACTAGTACCGCCCGTGATCGAAATTCGACCAATTTTGTCTTACATAATTTATTTATTATTTATTTTACTTCATTTATATGCTAAATCTTAATTCATATACCTAGCCGCTATGAAAAAAGAATGGAAAAGGGCAAAACATGAATGTTCGTTTCCAAAGTAGCACCTCGCCCCTGAAATAAGATTTTATGATTGCTTACTTTTAGGGGTAATTAAATTGCATACCTTTATGGGTTAATGAGACTCTCCAACAGGTTCCAATCTAAGATGATTAAATTCGTTACTATGGAAACATGAAGGCGACAAATTGAATGGCAACAAAATTCTTTCGATTAACTGCTAAGCATTTTGTATGGGAAATTCTTAACTTCATTTTACCAGTCTTAATTGCGACATATACCTTATATATTTTTTGTTTCTGCACATCTATGGCACAGTACCTTTCGAATGACATAAGTTTTATTCTCCTCATTTCATTATAAATACTTAAAAAGTGTACGGAAACTTTACGTAGTAATATAATGATTCCGGGGCCTTAATTGTCTGCCATATAGGGGCGATATCAATTCCATACCCTGAGCCCTGAGGCACAAATATCGTATTTGCAGTCTCAGATATTTTATTTTAAACCATGGACAACGTATTTCAATCGATTTGAAGGGATAATCAGGCCTACACACGTTTTTGAGCTTCTAATTCAACTTGCCATTATGACATAAAGTATACTATCACCTTACACACTCAGCGACTTGCTCCCCTTTGTGTTTCTCCCAAAACTGAATTGTTACTCCAACTGAATGATTTCGCAGGACCCGAGCTATGCTCACTTGTAACGTATAACCCCGAACTCGAAATAAATCATCCTCGTCAGTATTTTCCGAAACAAACTCTCGATCTCACGGTTTTCAACATGCATCGCCAATATCACAAATCATAGCGCAACAAAATAATATAAATGTACCTCTCAAAATGCAATGGCTCTAGTTACATAAGTGCACCCAGCACGTTTTCCATTACTAAAAAATATACTTCAACCGCATCAGTTGCATCGCATATGAAGAGGCAACAAACCTTCCTAAGAAAAAGGATTCACTTCTTCACTTCATCCGCCGGCCGCCATTATGCATCCATCCAATATGGTCTCGTACTTCTATTGCAAAGGCGACCATCCCGTCACCACACCAGCTGCTTAGGGTTTTAGAAACCAAGAACAAAAAAACTATTTCTCTCCGGCACGATTTTCAAAAAAAAAATACCTATCGGGTCGCGTTTTTTTGGAAAATTTATGTCCCATGTTTCAAACAGAGTGGGGAAGTAAAAATAGCTCCTTATTCATCTTCGATCGCGCATTCCTCATACTCGGTCCGCTGCGAGTAGATACTTATGTGCGAGATTCATTTTGTTCTCGTTTATTTTTTCCGATGGCTGTTTGCCTTTGATTTTCGCTGGCTTTGTTTTAGAGGTTCTGCTGCAGTGCACTTTTTCGCCCATACTATGCACAGTCGAGCTGTGTTTCGTGTCGTTAGTCTTTGACTATTGCGCCTGTGAATGGAGTCGAGTAGGTATATCTGTATCTATTGATGCATATCCAGTGGTTTGTTCTTTTTGCTTTTAAAGACATAGGCATCAAGTCCTTCTGTTTGTTTTCCAGTGTTGCGTTAGTTTTTCCCTTTTTGCGCCGCTTTCAAATATATATAGATACTGGAGGAGGGGGACCGCGCCGATGGAAACTCGTGGTGTGCGGAGCTCTCTAGCTCCTTGTTGCGAACCTACTATCCATAGTTGTGGGTTTCGTTTTTGTTTTTTGTCTGTTGCACATTGCGACAATAGAATTTATGCGATCACGATTTTACCATGTTTCATACATTTGCCATTTTATTTATTATATCGCGGAGACATATAGGTGAATGTTGGGCTTTCCAGATGCAGTGCGCCTATGCCTTGAGATACATTCGCATGTACTGGCTGTGTACATATACCTGACGATTTGCTGGCTAATATATGATGTGAAAACCAGTTAGTTGGCTGCCTTAATAGTGAATAAAGTGCATTTGAATGTTTTGCATTGATCGCTTTTCATGTTGCTACTTTGGCGGATGTCGATTTTTTGGTAACGCGCAGCGAAACCGTGAAGGCGTATAAGTAGGCGATGATTGATTCGGTTGTGTGCACCATCATCGTTGTCGTCTTTGGCAATTTATACGGTCGACGGTGTTCGCTAATCCTTTTGATTTCCCTTGATCGGGATCGAGATTGGGATGTGTATATGGCGAGGCTGGATGTCCAACACAGAGAGACAGGAGAAAAAAATATATCCTCAAACACTATACACACTGGTTGGTGGTGCGACGTGGCTAAGCCAAAGCCGGTTCAGTCGATGCTTGTCCGAGGGCGCAAGGTTTTAATGTTGCGGCTGGGTTGCATTTACTTTATAGAGTGTTTGCAAAGCCCTTTTTCGTAATTTATATACTTCGATTGAGTTTTGCTTTATTTCACTGTTGGATGTACCTTTATTTATTTATAATCGAGTTTGGTTACATATACCTTCATACGTATGTTGGTTTCTTGTTATGCGCGGGACGTTAAGTAACGCAGCAGGATGGCAAAAAAAATAAATGAAATCGCGTGCGATTTTTAAATGTGTTGGCGTTTATTTCTGTCTTTTTTTTTGTGCTTTAAGCACGCAATATAAAGGCGGGGATTCGGTATCATAAATGCGGTAGCAGGATATTCTTTTATAATTAATTTAATTTGTTTTCTTTCTCTTATTGCATGAGTCGTTTGGAAGCATTGTCCTCATCAAAATCGAGTTGAACGGTTGTCCTTGAGGACTAGGGAGCCGTGCATTTTGCAGTAGGTGGTAGATTTACTGAAGAATGTATCTATTTAAAGCGGAGGGAGGGATGGTTCAGGTAGGGAAAGAGCACCTCCCTAAGGCGTTGCTGTGAGGTGAAATGAAGTTGCTCTGTGTTGTTGCGCTGTGGTCCATTTGCAATGAAAGCGCATGATCTAGAGAAATAAATTTGGGAGTCGGTTGTTTTCGATCACTCGCGCATTTTTAACGCCTTAATCTAACGATACCAAGCCGACTCTACCTTTAGGACGGATTGCAAGTCATGTCCTAGAGTCTGAGTTGGGAAATGCGCTCAGCGTGATCAAGCTGCGCAACCATCAACAGCTCCGATTTCACAAGCAACTGCTGAACAAAAAGTCTCTATGGATACCTTGCGCTTATTTCTGTGTGGCTTTTACGATCTTCGTCAGTTACCCAAAGCGCCAGTAATACTGCAAGGGAATCTCATTTCGGCAGCTCATTTTCTTCTCTCGGTTTACCCAAATCCCATAAAAATTTCGGACCCTTTGACGAAGACTTGAAATAAATAAATATCTAAATAAATAAGTAAATAAATAAATAAGTAAATAAATAAATGAATAAATAAATAAACAAATAAAAAAATAAATAAATAAATGAATAAATAAATAAATAAATAAATGAATAAATAATAAATAATAAATAAATGAATAAATGAATAAATCAATAAATAAATAAATAAATAGTTAAAAAGTTCAATAATTTATTTCATAAATAAATAATTATAAAACTAAATAAAAAGTTGGCGCAATAGGTCTTATTTTTTGGACTAACGTAAGGAACCTTAAGTTTTATGCCGATTCCGAACGTCTGAATTGGGTCCTTCCGATGTTACAAATGAAAATAATGACATCCCACCTCAACCATGGCACATCCTACATCCCGCTCAATCTACCTCTGCATGACTCGTTATCTATTAACAACAAATGCGTCAATAATTGCTATTTAAGGCGTAATTTCGTAATCTACTATCGACAACATTTTTATCTCAAAACGTAAGTATATGCGAACAACTGCCACACTCCAAGGAAAGGCAGGCACAAAAACTCGCAGTCGTAGGTACACCACAACATAATATCCTCGATATTAATGTAGGTAGATAGTGCTAGCGCATAGACGAACTGGTGTAGATCGCTAAATTAATACAAAGTGTAGGGGGGGGGGGGGGTAGGGAGCCTCCATGCTCCATGCTGCAACGCAGATACAGATACACATTTCGCAGTGTGCCGTACAAGAGTCTAGGTTACAAAAAAGCGAAGAAAATCTGCATTTTTAAATATACGACTAGACTATGAATGCAGAGATAATGTATCTCTAGATACAATGTGATATGTATTCACGAATTCATTTCAAAGTAGATGAAGGAGAAAAAAAAACGAAACAAAACCAAGCCAAACTCCAACAGAGCCAGCATTGCACAAATGAAAACCCATTTGAATTGAAGTTGCTATCATGGGTAAAAGCGTGTCGCTTTCTGCCTCCATCTATATCTACAATAATAGCTACCAATGGCGTGTAAGGGGTGCACACAAAAAAAAAAAGCATTTCGAAAGTTTAGCTTTGCATATGCTGCGCTAAGTTTTTTCTCCCTGACTCTTAGGAATGTCGGAGAGAAAAAAAAAACGATAGAAACTGCGAAATTTTCTTCTTCGACTGACAGAGGTTGGTTTGTTGTGCTACAGCGGCAAAAGGGGTATACCTATAAAGTTTTCCATTTGTTTTTTGTTGGTGTTGGTTTGGGTTTTCATTGGAGCTGGGGTTGACGAAACTATGCTTTGGACTTTTCAAGGAGGACGTATTTTATGAAGGCATTTTGAGTCAATTTTGTTCTTTAAACCATGGAAAGCTCTTTTGATGGTCATACGAGCTTCAAATAGGACTTGGAGATACGTGCGACCTCAAAGTCCGTACTCCCTGTTGCTTTATAGGTCTTTAGATACAATAAATGCAACAAGGTGTAGTTACTTAAGGTGTTTTAGAAGCTTGCAATACCTTCTTCCTAATATATTCACTTATTTAAATTAGCCACTTGTTTCTGTCAAATTCTTTGAAGACCGTAAGTTATACCTAAGGTCGAGCAAAGCTTTGCTATGATACTTACATTGAAGGGCGCCGGCTTATTTTGTTTTCGATGGTTTGACGTCTACTATAGTACCAGTTCGACTTTTTTCTTTTGTCGCTGCAAAATTTTACTACTTAGTGTGATTGGTATCCAATATTTTTGATTTGCGTTGAGGGCCTTAGCACTCATCATAACGACAAATGCATACAGCCACTTTACTTACAATGGGCTCAGTTTTAAAGCTTCCAAAGCAAGTTAAATTGACGACATTATCAGGCGTGGACTAGGTCTTAAACAAGTGATCGTGGACAATGAAAGCTATGAGTTGAATCCAGAAGTGTTGCAAAATGACCTTTTGGTCGACATCTCCCACCAACTGAGAGCGGCAACTTAGGACTAGATCTTCCGAATTTATTCAATAAATCACTTTTAAGATGTGTGACTTAGGTTAAAGTTATAAGGCTTACGGGTTGGGATAGCAGGGCGAACCCTACTTTCCCACACGTAGGCCCTTTTGGACCCAATAAGCTTTAGATCCGTCCTTCTTGTAATTACTCACGCCATCTAGCCATCCTAATAGCCTTAAAAAGCATCAAAAATTAGAAAATGAGACATCCGAAAGTTGTCCTTATTAGCTCAATCAGCGGTGACCTGTTAGAAGTCTGATAGTGCGGCCTGAACGAAAATAAGGCTGCCATAAAAGTCTTAAGATCGCTGTACTCATTCATGCTTATCAAAAAGGCCCATTTCTTTCGTACACCAAGAGCTGTGACCATAAGCCTATTCTTGTACTACATAAAGACGTTAAGGGGTTGTACAGAAAAATTCCTGCTCTTGAGAGGGGGCTTTCTACTCATTAACCTTCCAAGTCTGTATAGAGACAGGGATTTTCTAAAGAGGAAAGTCTAGGTGACTACCCCGAAGCCATATCTATCTATTGTGGCATTCTGTTCTAGCCAGAAGGTAGCATGCGCTCCAAATTTTTGATCCAATCGCCTGCAATCATCACAATTGAAATTCGTTCCAAACATTACCTCAAATATAGATGGATCGAGAAAATACGCATCAAAAAGCATCGTTCAATCGAGTCAATTAGAACCAAATTTCCGACTTGTTTTGCACGGCAAATGGGTACCTCTCCAAACTCCAGCTTACAATGGGTATATATAAGACTTACCAAACTTACTTCCCGCATTGACATCACTCTGAAATTCTTCCCATTCTTCTAATGGCAAACTCCATTCCTTCTCACTTAACATACCTACCAACTATACCTATTCCAAAGTAACTTTTCTTGTTTCGCCTGCAAGCGCGCAACTATAAACGGCCTGCAACAACCTGAATTCTCCTATTTCGCCTTGCTGTCGAAGGGTTCGTTATCTAGATTGTCCATTAGAAAACCGAGTTTGCACACAATCTCTCTCTCGGCTAACAAAATAATGAACAACCAGAAAAACAATCTGCTGGTTGATTTTAACGAACTACTCTCTGCTGGACAGCCAAAGCTATATAGTATCTTTTGGATACATTAGTCGTTTATGTTTATTCTGTATAAATAAATAAATAAATTCAACTTAAACAAAAAAATTCACCAACAAATTGGTAGGCAAAAAAAGCGACCCGATTCCCGATCGCTCTTCACCCCATTGCTTCTATGCCAGAAAAGGAAGAAGTCCGAGCTGCAAAAAAAGACAAAATTGCACACATCTATCTACCTCAGAGGTATATCTGTCAACGTACAACTATTTCTGCAGCTTAATACGTCTGACTGCTGGTCGTCTCTCGATGTGTGTGTGGGTAATAAATGAAAAAATGCCGTTTTAGAACGCTCTGTTGCGCAGTGCATTGCAATTCGAAATAAAGTGTATCTTTAAGATACACACAAACCACACATAGAAGTGTATAAAGCAAACAGACAGACGACGATGACAATCCAGGAGCACGGTCATAGCTATAACGATTGCTGCGACATCGCGCAAACGATGGAACCGATGAAAACGACTATACGACATTTATTTAGTTTTTTTTTCCTACTCAGCTCAGCCTGGTTATGCAGTTGGTTCCTTCTTTAGATGTATCTCTCTTGGTTTGTTGTTGGTGCTTCTGCTGCTGCTGGTAGGTAGTGACGATGTTCCTGGTTCCTGTTGCTGCGGTCGTCGTCTGTTTTTTTTTTTCGTTGTGTCTTCTACTATTGGAACGGACTCGGCCCCCTTTATTGCTCACACACAGCAATATATACAACAAAACACATCATTAAGTATAAAATTCTTAAAATGGAATTTTAAATCATTATAAGCTGGAAAATGTGCAGAAAGGAAGAGAATGGCAGGCGAAAAAATGCGCGACATCCGCGAGCATACCTACACACGGAATGGTACAGAAGGTACCTATACCTACCTGTATAGGGAAGGCTTTAGGAAGATGGACCACGGCTAGCAGAGAGTCGAGTCTTGTGTCTCTTACCGGTTGTTCGCTTCGAAACATGTTTTCCATTTTTTCGCAGTTTTTGTTGTTGTTACTCTGTTCCGCCGTCGTTGTCGGATGGATGTTGCTGTGTGGATGTTTTTTGTTGTTGTTGTTTCGGAACGTTTTGAACCAGGTTTTTGCACTCCAAGTTTGGAGAACTCCTCCATCTTCGTCTCAATATAGTATCGGCGCGGCGTCGTCCATATGTGGTGCCATTTTATGTTTTATATTAGGCAGGAGGTTCTCCTTCTTCTTCTCGGTCGTCGTTGTCGACGTTGTCTTGTTTGGGTAGTTGGTCTTCTCCCACTTGTTTTAGACGTTGCTGTTAGTGCAGTGGCGGTTTGTTATCTTATTTCTGCAATTTTCTACCATCGTTTTTTTTTTTGTTGTCTGAAATGCTTTTGGCGGAGAGTTGGTAGGTAACCTACCTATAGATATGTAGGGAAAAAAGGCACATTCTACAACTAAAACTGCTGCTGGCTGTTGATGATGATGATGATGATGGAGAGTATAGGGGCATGACAAAATGTATCTTTTAATTGAAGAAATAAAATATATTCAACAGTGACGAGTGTGTGTGTGTGTCGGTCGGTCGGTATTTGCGATGGAGACAATTTGTGTGCAGTTGCTTTAGTTCTTTTCAGCTTGTTGTTGCATATGAAATTTATTTATGCGACTTAATTGAATTTATTAGTTGAAAATGATTTATCCGCAGCTGCGAAAGAGTTCACATTTAATTAAGCTGATCTATGTGTAGGGAGAGGTTGTTTTTTGTGCTTATGCTATGCAGTTTACAGTGTCTGCAAATGGGGAGCTGTTCATTACTAATTCGTGCATTTGTATGAATATCCTTGATTAAGCTTTAGGTGCCGTCTTAAGGACAAAGACGGACTCCACTTTATCCGCCTCAGGGGTGAGTGTGTTCCCTCCACTTAATAACATCTTTTGTTACGCAAAACTCAATCAGACCTTGTATGACTTTTATTCGGTAATTGCACAAAAAAGTTGAACCCAAAAATACCCGTAATCAAATTGCGAACCATGAATGGCACTCAGTACCCAGTCATGGAAGTTTCTACGGGTATAATTTGTATCATGCAATGTCCTTAAAGGGGTCTAGAGGTTATGGAACTTTTGAAGTAATGTTCAAGGGTTTATCAAGGTTTACTTTTCATTATGATTGGTACACGACTTTAAACAAGAGGTGCATGAATGCAACAAAGATCACATCAATTCAAATCACCTTTTTGTGGTCAACGTTTAATTTTTGGCACACCTTTTAAGCTTGACAAAACTTCAAATTAGGTAAAAGAGAACTAAGGCTCTAATCATCAGATCCATACTCAAAATTGTTCTTAAAACGTGTGAAGACACATTTCTTTTGATGATGTAAGAAAATCTGGAAAAATATTCGTCATCTCGATCTAGCCTGCTTTTCCCAGTTGCTAAATTAGTTGGTCTCCTAACAAACTTATTTAAAACTGTCGCCATTATTTTAGTTTTAACTGGGGACAAGTCGATCAAGCTAAACCTCTTCTTAACGTACTCTTTCATAAGAAAGTTCAAGTCGTCAAATGTTAAAAAAGCATTTAAAAGAACTTGTGTACTCTTTTGAGCTTAAAATCTTAAAATTCAAGGTTTCGCTGTAGATCTACCCATTTGCAAGTCTGTTGTCACTGCAGAGATCCACCAAATAGTCAGTGCCAATGCTTTTTTTTAGACTCTCTTGAGCTCAGTTATTTTTTTAATTTTACCATCTACAATGACAGCGGATCTACTTACCAAAAAGCTGCATAGGTTTGGTTGCAAAATTATTTGGCGCAGAAAACAGCAGGACACAACAAATACCTGTTAAGTTAAGCTAAATCACAGAAATAATCTCTGGCTTGAATTTAGGAACGAAGGACTACGATCGGCGGTATTCTACATCTAACCTTAGTTTTGATGAGAAAAATTATTTTGATCGTATTGGAGGTAGTACTTGAGACTTTACTTGCCTTCTTTTCTATAGTTACAATGGTTCATGTCCCGTGAAAAGTCTCTGACTAAGAACCAGCAGATTTCAGTTCTAAGCAATCTCGGGCACGTTGCTTATTTTTGAATCTGTGAGCTACTGTTCAAAACTACTACACGGATTTGCGGAAAGTTTTCAGCAGACGATTGAGGAAGCTTCAAGGCAGCAAAAACTAGGATTATCTACCTAAAAGCCAGCTAGTAATATAAAAAGTCCATGACTCGTATAAGAACTTATAACACTTCGCAGCGAAAATCCTCTAAGGGAAGATCTGCTGCAATATTCTTAAGAGTTATCTGCTTTACAGCTGGTAACCCTTTTGCCAATAGGTGCATTTATATGCTCAACGTAAAATAGCTCATTTCACTGGAGTTGTCACATAACCAAAATTAAGTTTCGCCGTTCTATACTTTTGAGGACCAAGCGCCTCCTAAATTGAATTTTCCCATTTGGTCCAGAGTTTAACCCGACACTGGCAAGAAATCTTCGTATGAGGTAGGTTTGGGTCTCTGGATTTTTTTCAAAAAAAAATTGGAGACCCATATGCTTCTGGAGCACGGTAAATACATATTATGTGTCCAAATACTTGTCAATACCAGAGAGAGATTTACGCGAAGAAACTACATAAAAGGTCCTAAGAATAAGCTTTGGAAAATTAAATAATATTAAAAAATGGTACTTCGCGATGTCTAAGAAATCACGTCAGAAATCAGTAAAAATGCTTAGCTCCTTCAGTGGGTTCAAAAGCCCAAAAATGACAGCAAAGTTTATATTCCTAGATCCAGAATTTGTTCTTCTATCGCTCAACAAGTGTATACAGCCTTGGTAGCCGTCATCCGAACTTGAACCCGGTGTCCTCCCCAAACAGACATGTCTCCTCTTTACTCAAAACCAATTCGTGGGGTAATGTCTTATCCCTGTAAGCATGGTTCAAATCCACTGTAATGGAGAAGTTTTAAACTCTCAGACATGGTTCTTTAAGTGCCAGAAACAATAGATCCCACCGCCGCTGTTTTCCATCCAAAATGTCCCGTAAAGGTGCCCGCAATTTGCATACGTGAGTAGGACACACGCAAGCAAATTTTTTGCTTTGTCTCTCTGATTTATGACACCAAACGGCAGACAGGTTGCTAGCCGAAAACATATCCTTCGCTCCAATTGTTTGTATCGGCAACAAAGCATACAATAGGCTACCTGTTCATAATTCATATTTCCTGAATATTTACATGATGTGACAGACAGTGCACACGATCAGCATAAAAAGAACTACGACGACGACATCCTGACCCAATTTTCTTTGTTGATTTTCCTTCTTCTTTTTTTTTTTTATTTTTATTTTGCAAATTCATCTGTCGATTTCTCCCTTGCATAAAGTAGAACAATATTTATGGTTATTTGTATGAAAGACTCATATTTTTACTTGCATGTCGGTAGTTTAAGGATATCTACATATTTTGCAAACTTTCACCTTATTCTGTTTTGTTTGGGTATTTTCCGCATTTTTCAACTATAGATTCAAACAGAGACTTATAAATGTGACCAAAAATGCATTAGTTCCCTCACCGTTGGCATTTAATTTTTTCTGAATGGAAAAAACTCTTCGGCGACCTGCTGCCACCACAGGATTCAGATGTCCGCAAACAGTAAAAAAAAGGTATTTGCGACAACCCAAAGAAATCAATTGTTGTCGAGGAGCGAAGAGAAAAATTAGAAAGTCGGCGGTAAAATATGATTTCATATTTTTTTATGACGCCTTTCCCTGGCGGTGTATTAGGGAAGAAGATGCGGCAATAATAAGGGATTTACGTAACCTTGGAGTTTGCTTTTTAGAAACTCACCGGTTTTCCTTTTGTATGGCATGTTATGTATTCTTGGATTGAAATCGGGCACAAGGACGACGGTTTTTGATGGTGTTCGTTTATTATAGAGGTATTTTTTAAGGACTCACATGGGAGGCGATTGCAAGGACAGCAGTTCACGTCGTGATTTCAATGCGGAACGGTCGCTGTGTTTAAGTTATATTTTTTACGGTTCTAATTGTGTCGTGACGAGGGGGAAATTTCGTTAAATGTGCTGTTTTCGTTTTATAGAATATGAGGTCCATCCGATCTTTACTATATTCACAGCTCGTAGTTATGTGGGATTTTTGCATCTGCTTTAGCTAGCTATTCTGACCGTTTTCTTAAAATCAACAGGGACTATGTAGCATCACTGTAATGGGGCTTTGAAGTCTGTAAAACTATGCTGGCTTTCCATCACGGCTTCTGTCTGTCTATAATTTTGAACACTTTAGACGTTTACACGATCGGTAGTCACATATCTTACTGTGCAATACGTCAAGCTTTGAATGCCGCTAACTGTCCTTCATTCCCCTTTCCTACTAAATTAGGTATTCCATGCGTAGTGGCTAAGTGGCTGGCATGCTTATCTACTGGCAGAGGAGTTAAAAGTTTAGGCTTCGGTATGCCTACACATATTAAACTCTATTCTCAGTTCCACCTATCCGACAGTATAACTATCCCCAGGAAGCTTTGCTTCATTGGGGAAGATATAAGCTTCATTTGAAGACGCGAACGGTCACTTGTTGTCTATACGATATGATGATTTTTTACTCAAATACCAACTTGCCTGGGGTCGCTTGCCACTTCCGAGTCTCCATTCTCAACTCGTAACGAAGCACTTAGGTCTAATCTCGACTTATACCCAATTATTTTCAAACCCTCCGATAATGAATCAATTGTTTCATTCGAAAAAGCTTTCATCTAACCAAAATAATGGCTACTTCTGTTGCTCTTCTACCAATCCTGTTATGAGAATCCCATCGAGGCAAAAAACCCCTCAGCTTCAGCCAAAACCTCCCACTGTCACATCCTACCTTTCTGTGGATTTTCTTCAATTTCCTCTCGGTCGCGCTACTAAATCGATTTCGATTATATAATTCGGAAATTTATCGTAAACGCATGCATTAACGAAATTTTAATCCGTTAAATTATCACTATGTGTCCGATATCTCTCTTTGCTGTGCATCCTTGATAACGGTGTGTATACCAGAAAACGCGCGTGCAATTTCAATTAGTGTACGCCGGGTGACAAAAAAAATAAATAAAACGAATCAAGGCACCAATAAATACCACTATTATTATGATTATTATTTTTAATAACAACATCATCAGACGGAGGGCTCAATAATTGCCTCATGTTCAGCTCATGGTATCGATATTCAATTTCAATACGTGCGCGTCGGTATATGGGTAGATATCCGCGGCAAATTGGTGGAAATGCATTCTTAATTTGGTTTCGGTGTTGTATCTTCGATAAGAAAAATGAAAAAAATAAATCCCTATAAGAGAATGAAATAAATATTTGCTTTTATTTATTTTTAAATTTTTGTTTAAATTAAAATTAAAAGAAAGAAATACCTAGATGTGTTTAAATAGTTTTTGCTTCTGCATTGTTTGAAATTTATCGGTGTGAAAATTTATTTTAATGTCGTGCGCAACTTGAGTGTGTTTTCTATTTTTTTTTATTTAATTTAATACTTTTCTTATACTCATTATAAATATGGCTGCGAAAATTGCTTTGGTAAAGAAATAAATTTCTTAAATATTTTATTTGTGATTATGTTAAACTAAAACGATTTTTTTCTTCTACCTCATTCTTCTTTCTAGGTAAGTGATGATCAATATTTTATAAAAGAGTTTTTCATGTGAAAACTTTGCAAGAAAATGTAAATGGCAAATTTGTTACTGAGTAAGTAGTTACTGCACATTTGATAATTTGACTGGAATAAAGCACAGATAGGGGATACAGTATCGGACGTAATTTTATTTATCGATTTTACTTTACAAAGGTATATAACAATTCTTATATATATGTATGTAGGTACATTTGAAATAATTATAACAGCTGCCTTAAATTAATGTGAATAATTTCAAACCTATAGGCTTTGATTATAATCATTTTTAACCTTTTTCTTAAATATTTTGTATTATTATGTCTGAGCGATGAACAATTAAAATTTTAATATAACGAGTAGGTACTCCCTTTTATTGGGAGTTGCAGTGTTTAAAAATCGGTTTGCTACGAAAAATGGGGAAAAGGAGGTCCATTTACTACAACTTTCATTAGGTAACTGCTGAAAAGAAACATATACCCGGAGACGTTATTCGGTTTGCCACCTTCATTTTTAGATTGTCACATTTTAACAAGTGTAACGCGAGTTTTAACTAACCAAATGCTATGTTGAGTCTTTGAGTTACAAATTTACATCTGTGTCGATTTTTTTAACCTCGAACTTGCCTAGATGATTAAATAACGACACATGTCGACGTTGATGGTTTATATTGCACCATATGGGCAAGAGTGATATTTTTAAAGCTGTAAGGGCTTCTAATATTCTACTATTCTACTATTAATATATTAATATTTTAAAGAGTCGATTTAATAAATTGTATTGAGGCGGTATCCCTAATCGATTTCTTGAAATAAGCACAAAAAAAATGCCAAAAGCAAATCTTTCAGCTGCTTACTTTCTCGAATGAAATATAGATTTTGTACGACAAATAAGTCCTTACAAATTGTCAGCTCGCAATTGACTAGGTTGAAGGACTTGTCGGTTATTTGTCAGCTGGTTCTATCGAGTCTAAGTGCAGGAAATAACATTTGCAATAAATATTTGGGGAAAGGGTTTACTTTCGTTGGAATCTTCCTCTCCCATAAGCTTTTTGAAATCTGAAAAACAAACTTTCTTAACTAAAAGTAAATATATATTTTTTCTAACAAAATATACAAGTTAAATGAATGTTATATAAATTTGGAACCGTGGGAATAAAATGTTAAATTATTTTAAATTGCTGTAAAAAGGGAAGAAAGAGTAAAATTGAGGGAATTTTTATAAAATAGGTCTAATAAAACTGTTTGTTTTGGTATATATTTTAACTGAAGTGCGATTGGTTAAATTGCATTTTCCAAGCTTGGGCAATGCAAATGTCGGCATACCTAACTCATAAAATAGTGTTGAAGGGTGGGCCCAAAATAGTTCCTACTTGGATTTTTAACTTGAGTATAACCTCAAGTATTTTAATGAACACTGTTTTAAAGTTTTCTATTCAGGCCCACTGTACCTAGGTACTTAATCTTTCTTTCAAAGTCTGCATGTGACTGGGAAATATTTGTAAAAATCCAACAGGAAGAAATCTCCATCTATTTAGTAAAGGGTTTTGCAATAAGGGCGCTACAAAAGTTTTTTGTAAATAAAACAAAAACAGTTTTGAATATCAATGAAATTCTTTATTCCTGTGAAAGTACGTTCGATGCCATTATGTATGGAGCTCGATTTCTTTTGCATGGCCACCACGGGCCCGCTTGCAGAAGTCCAGACGCTGAACCCAATTTTCGACGGTTTTCAAGCATAATTCGGCCGATACTGTTGCAATTTCACGTTCGATATTCGTACGAAGTTCATCAATCGTTGCTGGCTTGTTGGCATAGACCATAGACTTAACGTAGCCCCACAGGAAATAGTCTAACGGCGTCAAATCGCACGACCGTGGCGGCCAAGCGACTGGACCATTTCGTGAGATAACACGTTCTCCAAACTTGGTTTCCAATAAATTGATTGTGACATTCGCTGTGTGGCTTGTGGCGCCGTCCTGTTATAACCACATGTCCTCCAAGTCCATATCATCCAATTGGGGCCAAAAATATTCGGTTATCGTTGAACGGTAGCGATTCCCATTCACAGTAACGTGCCGGTCTTGATCATCACGGAAGAAGTACGGCCCAATGACGCCGCCGGCCCATAAACCACACCAAACCATATTTTTTTCGGGATGCAATGATGACTCATGGAGTACGTGTGGATTGCTGCCTGACCAATACCGCATATTTTGTTTATTGACGAAGCCATTCAGCCAGAAATGAGCCTCATCGCTGAAGATGATTTTTCGATGAAAATTCGAATCATTTTCAAGTTGTTGCTCAGCCCAATTCACGAACATACGACGATTCTGGTGGTCAAGCGGCTTCAGTATATATCTTTCCATCATGAAATGGCAAACCTCACTGAAGGGAAATGTCAAAAGAGCGGCAAGAAATTCGGCGTCGTTTGCTGTCCCTGTCGCTCTACTTTTGTAGCGTCCCTGTTGAAAAACCCTTTATGAAGAAGAAGCCGACCAGTCAAAGGTTCTCTTATTATGGAGGCGATCTCAGGGAATCGTTATATGGGCAGTGGGCAGTAGCGCTTTTTGAAATCGCAAAATACGGACCCAGGACAGCTAATTTAAAACGAGCATTTCTTTATAGTCGTTCTACTGATACTGGCTGCGCATTTGTTTCTTGAAAGAAAATCTTTTCAGCATTATTGAAGCCATTTGGAACAATGGGATTCGTCTCCCGTAATCATGTTCTCAAATTACTAGCGATATTGATTTTGTTTTTTACACCGAATTCAGCCGACTTGTTGAGTTTCAGAGAAGCGCTTGTTGACTCAATTAAATTTTGTATTCCAAAAAATGGCTTCTTTAAATTTCCTGTCTGAGATCGTCGGTTGCATATCAAGCTTATCGCCTTCTGATCGATGTCGAAGACTGTTTATCATCATATCCCTCTAGGCGACTGTTTTTGCCTTGCGAACAAAAACTTCGGTTACTTTCTAATTGTTAAAATTAGCTTTTTTTTGAAAAAAAAAACGAAGAAGACCGATGGCATTTTATGGTCGGTTTACTTTGTTCATTTAAGTGACTGCGAAGTTCTCGGTGTGTCCATACAACTAAGAAGTTGGGTCAAACGTAAGACGTAATGACCTTTATAGAAAAACTATAATCCAATGGAGGAAACAGACTTGAAAAAATATTTCTTAGATCTAGTTATTAATTTTTAAAAATCCACTTAATAAACATTAACATTGATACATGTACTTTATTGTAAGATTCATAGGACTTTATTTATAAGCGATTGAGAGTTGTATATAAAAAGTTGCAAGATAAGACAACATGTTTAACGAGACAATTCTATGTAAACTCCCGCGTCGGATGCTCCACATTTCTGTAATGGCCGAATAAACCTCTGCAGATATTTGAGGTACAATTGCTGCATTATATAAAATTAACAAAAACTAAAAGTGACAAAGCTATAGCGTTTAAGATGCCGGTACAACGAATTTACCAATATTCAGTGATAACAAATGGCAAGCCTCTCCTCCGCACTTCGAGCGATCTTAGTACTTCATCATAATCTTATTGCCTTCTACCAAAAGTCATTACATTCTCAGCAGCGGTATACCAAGCCCATCAGCATTTCGACGCGTGGTTAACATCTCAAAGAAATAAAAAAAGAACCCTACAAAAGCACCCACAAGCCACATACAACCCCTAACAAAAAAAAAAGTTCTCCCATCTAGTCGAAGAAATTCTGCTGGTTAGCAACTTTATTTATACGATTCAGCTTCATAAATAACTCGGCCAAACGCACGCACTCTATCTTCTGTTCGACAACAAAGTAGGTATCTCTACAACGTTTCTCTCTTATCAAATCGAAGCAATCCTTATATTCCCACTCTTATTTAAGCAACGAAATGAAATTCAAGTACTCTCAGGCAATTCAGCTGGAAAAAATAAAATCAAATCAATATAAATGGGATGTAGGACGTTCGTATACGATGTTGTTGTTATTTTCTTGTATCTATAGAGGAGAGAAAAAAAAATGGAAAACAATTTATTAGCATCATGCAGAGTACCATAGTGAAAGATAAAATAGCAAATAATTTGCATATGAAAGTGATTGAGAAAGGTTGTTCCCTCCTCGGATGCTGGTATCCTTTTTTTGTCGGTTTTCTTAAATTGTTTTCAGTTTCCTTCCCCCCTCTCGAGACAGTAAAGTATCTGCGTACATCGATATGGGATATTGTATCGACATGAAATTTCTAGATCCCATCAACATGGAAGAGGGTTGGCTATGTTAGGGTGCATCTCACTATCAGAGTGCTCAATATTCATGCAAAGCAATAAATGTAAGTGCAACGTATGTAATTGGACAGTGGTCTGTGATTTTTTTTTAACATAGCCCAGCCCCAAACCCGAGATCATTCGGTGTTATTTACTTAAACGTCCACTATTCAATTTACCCTCCATTTGAGCGCAAAAACCGAAGTTAAGCACATCCGCAGCGCCCTAATCAATAGAGATATAGGCGATTTGGGAAGCGCAAAACCAATCATCGTTGCACTCAGAAAAAATTGTAATTTTCAAAATTATAGTGATTCCATTACAAGAGCGGAAATTTCATATATAGGTATGTACGGTTTAACCCTAAAGGGCTTTAATCTCTTTTCGTTGGCATCAGCGTTTAAATATAATTTGAAGAAAAGTCCGAGGGCGCACCGTGCTTTTTCATGGAAAATTACACGAACAAAGTACTACTTTCATTCTTATGATTATTTTAATAATAATAATAAAGCACATAGCGCAAAGTGAAGGAACTCGTATCCGAAGATTGAACGCTTTTAATATTCAGCCCAGAAGAGGACGATGCGGGCACTCACATTTGGCCGATCTTAGAGGTTAAGTGCTGCGCGAGAGATCTAGCCATCGATGGTTTATCGCCTTTCAACAGTATAGCAACAAATTATATATACGAACGCTCAGTCGCTCACATTTGCACGGTATTATCCTTGTGCATAAAGGCATCTGATGTTATTCTTCTTGTGCCAGGTTTGTGTGCATGGATACATATGAATGACCGCAAATATATACAAATATCCACGCTTATAAAATATCGCAAAGAAAAAAAAGCAAAAAAAACGAAATGAAAATCTCATTCCGTTTTAAAACTGTCGCTGAACTAGAGCTGGAGATGGTGATGCCATTGCCGGTAGTTGCTATAGCTGGGGTATATGCGGCAAACTAATATTTCATGACAACTAAAGCAATTTGGCAACGAAAAGTTTCATGTATTTGAGCAGGGGAGGAGGCTGCGCGTGGAGAGATAGATGATACGATGGGGCCGACCGACGACGGGCCGGCCGGCTGCAGGATAAAGAACGAATTTGTCATGAACTTGTGTGTGTGTGTTTTGGATTTTTTTTATTTTGCGGGGAGGTCCATGGTCCAGTATCGGGATGATGGCATTAGCATCGCACTGACCCCACGATGAATGGTGTGAGAATTTGCAAAGGACCGCAACGGGAGGGAGCAAGCTTATTTTGTGTCCTTTTTCTCCAAGGAGTATTATGGTAGGTTTTCCTTCTTTCTTTACTCGGGGGAGCACATTTGGCTTAAATGCTCCGCTCATACATTGTATGTGGAGAAATAAGAAATGTGTGCGGTCAGGATGCGATTATCCATCGTATTTTTTTTTGCCTCCTTCATATTGGTAGCATGTCTGGGTTTGGGGCTATTATTATTATATTCCATGCTCATTCGTATCCTTGAAGCACTTAAATGTGCCATTTTCGGTGACCCTCAGTCGTAGATTTCCAGATTGAAAATTTAAAATCAAATAGAAGACGGCAATGATGCGAAGGCGCAGACGAGACGACCAACGACGACGACAACGTCGACAATGGGGGCGATGAATATGAATGAATGAATGAATGCATGATGAGGAGAGGATAGAAGAAGCACTCTGTTCTCTGTTGCCATTATCCTTGATATTTATATTGACATTGTAATGAATTTTATTTGCCTATTTATTTTTTTTTCCTTGGCTTTCACTGTTTGCTTTGTTTTTTGTCGGTGAAGCGGGCAAACACACACACACATAATTCATAGTTAATACTTCCGTATTCCATCAAAGCCTTACACATGATGAAATTTGAATGCTGGCGGATTTGGAAGGAAAAATGATTGGATGCCAAATTTTCGTCCATTTGTCAGTTTAATGTCTGTAGAATATGGCAGACATAATTCCCATGAATCATCTGTGGCTTTCTGATATAATTCGCCAAACAGGAGCAGACTTTTAGGGTTAAAAAAAAAATTGAAGTGTACTGTAGGGTTGAGAGTTTGGGCTCTTTCTTTTATTTTTAAAAAGAGTAGCACAATTTTGTTGGGAAGCAATTAAACATCACAGTGTTTTGAATTGTGGATAAATACAGCGGTGGACAGGTAGCTCGGTTGCACTCAGAACGTGGGCGAACTCTACCTACAGGGCGGAACAAAGGTTAGGTGAGAGTGCTGGGAAGAACCATTGTGATGCTGTTGGGACTTATAACCCACGCACTACATGAAAGCCAAGTAAGTTCCTCTAAGTCCTCAAAAGATCTCATTTCTTATGTGGGTGATGGACAGTGGCAATGAAAGTTCAAGTGTCCTTTTGCAATTCGTCGTCTTCAGTGTCGATTCTCATTATTTTGGAATGTTATTTTAGGATATAACGTCCTTTTACAGCAACCACGAGAATGGACCACGACTTCTTGTTTTTTTTTTTTTTTTTTGGGGCTCATTTTCCAAGTTATGACACAGAAATCGAACTTACTCCGACTTTTCTTTGTCGCTTTCAGTATTTTTCCCTCAGTTGCCTGTCTGAGACTACAAACAGGATGGAGTCACAAATGTAGCCTGGTTTAGTCCAACTGGAGATTCCTTCATTGCCAGCTTATCAGCTTTTTCAGATCCAGCTGAGTCGTATGGCGATTGAAAAAATTTGAACTTTTACTCTACCTACGGCGGAAATCGCTTTTATTGCCACTTAGCTCTGAATTTGGTACTCCTCTTATTGCAACGAGCTTAGCAGTTGTTCTCACTATCAGTACCTCGGCCTGGTACACAGAACTGCAGCCAGAAAGTACGGTTGAACTGCAAAATCTTGTGGCAACGCCTGGTCCAACTTGGATCCATCAGTGCAGTTGGGTTTACTTGATCCGATATTGATCCCTACTGTTGAAAATAAGCGACAAAAGGTTTTGAAAAGTCTAGACGGTTAGTTGTGTGACTCTCTGAATACGTTATCGCCCGTATTTTTTTTTGGAATTTGCATATGAACCGCCAGGCTGTGTTTAATTTTTTAAAGCCAGTAGTCTTGTTTAAGAGATTCTTCTAAGAAAAGGTCTGGATTAAGACTAAGTAGAGGTAGCCTCTAGCTCTGCATGTGGGGCTGGTTCACATTGTTCCAATGGGCTATTCTCTGACTTTTTTAACATGGTTCTAATGTAGCCTTTGTACAGCACCGAACATTAGACTAAACCGCTACAAGTATCTACCTAAGTACCATTCTTAGTACCGCCCTGTATCCCTCAAATGAATACCGTCTTCATCCGTAGGCGACGAACCTCATTAAGACTCTTTGTACAAGCACACAATCAAGGATCAGAACTTGGAATAGGCACAAATAGAGTTCAAATCAACTGATTCCCTTTCTGCACGCAATAAAAGCTCAAAAGCAATAGATTCGAAATATTTCTGTTTAAATCTCTTTACCTACCCCTATACTCACTAGCCCCCATTGTAAGATGGTAGAAATTCCGCAACACGAGCAAAAGGAGAAAGAGAAAAAAAACACCCAACTGAAGTAAAACATTCCTGCCGTGCTCTATCTCCTGTATGACAGCCAACTGTTATCTGGCTTGCCTCAGGCCACCCCACGCAAATTAAACATATTTCTTCTGCCCACCACCATCATGCCGCAGCCCCTCAATGCGTTATCAAATGAAAAATGCCTACAACCAACACCATCCACCTGCTACCGCATCTATATCCTGGAAAGACCCCGCCATCCTGAACATTGACACCCATCGCTATCTTCGGTGTGTACGAGTATAGGTAGATGTTATATGTGTGTGCTTTCAGCCTACGGGGGTAGGATATTCTACAACCATGGATGGCAGAAATTAGGTGAAATTATCTATTGCTGCTTGCCTCAGCATTGTCTTATGTCACTTTGGGTTGAGAATTTATTGCTTCATGTGCTGCTGTATGATGGTGGTGTATAGCAGCAAATTGTATCCTCCAGCCCTTGTGAGATATATTATATCGTCTCTAAGCCAGTAGCTGTCGTGTTTTATTTTCCGGGGGTCTGTACTTCATCTTTTGCGCTTGAGTAAAGAAAGGGTACGACTTTGCCATCCAAATCGAATTTGGGCTTGTAAATTTCTCATTTGGACCGCTTTGATAGATTGCCCAATGCCCAACACGGTATAATGCACTCCCTGGTATGGATGTGTGTTTCTTTTGGCAGTTCATTTTAATTAAAAGGACGCATATTGCGTGTGTGTTTGTGTTTGAGTTTGTTCTATTGTGAACGAGATGCTGCTGAAAGTGCAAATGGTGTTGGCATTTTCGGTACCATTTTGTTGACTACACAAGAGTAGGTCTATATGTAGAATGGAGAATGTGTAGGTAGTCCCTGACATTCCAATAAGTTGTCCTGTTTGACATTTTGCACCCTGGACGTTTGACCTGATGAATGTATGTTGTATGTTGTACGTTGTGCATATGCGAACTATGCACAGTTGAAATTAAATTGCACAATATTATATTAAAGGTACGTCTAGTACCTACTAATTGCATGGGTGTATACGGTGCGTGTGATGTTTGAAGAATGTACGCAGTAATGAGATCGAAGGCTGTGGCATGACAGCCATCTGTTAATTTATAACCCAAACTATCACCGCAAATGAACTTGCACATGGAATTCCTCAGTGTTTGAATGTCCTGCTGGATTGCATATTGAAATTATTTTTTTTGTTCTCTTGTGCGTTGCACTGGGGGCAGGATGACACGTGTGAAAATGTTTTTATTAAATTTATCGTCCTATGGCAATGCAATTTGGGACAGTCTAATGGAGTCTGCATTAATCAATGTCAGTGGTCACACATACGAGGTGCGTGATATATGCCAAAGAAGAGGGAAGGGACACCACATCGCAAGAAATAGGGAGTTGCCAGTTCGGGAACAGTGTTCGAAAGTTTTACCACAGGTTAAGGAGAACGTGCCAAACAAACAGGGTATGGAAACTCTATCTTCCTCTTCAGATTTTTTAAGACGACCTAAATTCAGTTGTCAGCTGTAGAACAAGCCATTTAACTTGGAAGGTGAAAGCCAAGACTTTCGAGCACGCGACTGCAATTTCGTGGTCGGCATATGACAGCTTCTACAGATACGAATAATATATAGGTATACAGTCTACGGACCCAAGCTTTATTTGGTCATTTCTCTCAAGCCATTATGCAATCTCTTAGTTATCTGAAAATCGCAACCAAAAAAGCCAAACAAGGATTTTTAAGAATACCAGCTCACTGTCATTTGACCTTTTTAAAACTTCAAGTATGCCAAACTGTCAAGACAACACAGGAGTCGAAGTTTTTCAATTGCCTATGCAACTGACATTGGCAACCTGCATATTTTAGCAAGATGTAACTGGTTCGGCAACGAGAGTCGGATGTTCGTCCCGTATCTTAATTACCTGCATCCACGATATAGGTCTTCAACAGGGCGATAAAAGACTTTCCCCGGTATTAGCTTAGGTTAATTTGTTGTGCTACTTCGTAACATGCTGTCGAGGATCTCACACCAAAGATGCGACCTGTTTAACATAGCACTTAACTATATAAGTAATTATTATTTATTATTATTAATCTTTATTTAAATGAATTCAATGATAGTACATAGTATTTTATATTATATAAAGTGAAAAGCATGGCTTTATATTGCCGTCTACCGAGTGATTGACATTTCCTGATACATTTTATAAATTAAAAATTTAATATACCTACTAATTATTATTAAAGTGAAAAAGTAAAATAAATACAAAATATTTCTGACTGTACCTTTTTTTTTTAATTAATTATGTACAATTTTCCAAAATTCAAATATTCAAAAAACTATTGCGATACTTGTAGGCATGTATACTATATTGCGATAGCAACTTCCAACCAAAATGACCGTTCATCAATTCTTTTGCTTCCTGAAGTGTGAGAAAACTCTTGGAGAAATATAGTCTCCTAATTTCGAGAAGTATTGGATATTCTGCGAGGAAATGGAAAACGCCTTCCGGCACATTTAAATTCCAGAGGCTGCATGTTCTTTGAAGATCCTGTCTTTGCGGTATAAAATTTAGGCCTAAAGTCTCAGTTCCGATTTTAAAGATCATGCTGATTTCGTAGGTTGTTAACTCATTGCAAAAATAGTTATTTGTGTCCAAAGAATGGCTTAGAGTTCTTTATGCTTCTAGAGTCGGAGGTTTGCGCCCTGTTCAGGCAGTTCTCATAAAAGCGTTCGTCTATCTGCGCTATACAATCATAAAATTTATATTGCCAGTCATTGAAATTTTCCAATGTTAGGTTTAATTCCACACCATATTCTGCTGCCAGATCGAACCAATCACTAAAAGGCGTTAATTTGCAGCGAAAAGCATATCTTAGAAGCTGGTTCTGAAGATTGGTGTTACGCCGTTTTATTACCTTCATCACGTAGTCCGCGTTTGCTTTTAGATTTTTATAATAAATTTCGGGAATTCCTGATTGTTCGTAAAAAGCATTGTTAGGGCTTTTGTGGGGATAAAAGATACGTTTAAAGAAGAAGCGCTGTATGCTTTCAAACTGTTCGATTTTCTTAAACCCGAAGATTTGATTTGCATAACCGAGGCAAGCGTTAATGGTGGCATTAAATGTTTCAAATTTGGATGCTGTGTCAACATTTTTGTTGCAATAAAATCTTGACCACATTATGTTTATTGCTGTTTTTGCCTTAACTACTTTATCCTCCACATGTGGACGAAAATCGAGATTATGGGTTAGTAGGAGACCTAGATATTTAAATTTATCAACGACCTCAATATTTTCACCAGCCAGTTGCCATCTCTCATTCTGTAATCTTCTGATGCGTTTTGAATGCTGGAAAATGATTATTTTTGACTTTTCAGTGTTAATTTTCAGTTCCCAGCTATCGCAGTATTGCTTCAGTTTATTAATTTGCAGTTGCAGCGTATGAGGGTTATCCGTGAGGATAACGAGGTCATCAGCATATAGCAAGATTTTGATGATGGTGTCTCCCATTGAAACACCACCAGGCAGGTATTCATGTACATCGTCAACAAAAAGCGCGAATAGAATGGGACTGAGAACGCAACCTTGAGGAACACCAGTAACAGTCTCGAAGAAGTTAGACCTTTTATTTCCATTCCAAACCGACGCTGAAGTATTACTTATAAGTTTCTTATAAACTTGTAGGAACTTTGTTGATACACCTATCGAACTCAATTTATAAATAAGTGAATTTCTGTTCACAGTGTCGAAAGCCGCCTTAAAATCAACAAAAAAAGCGTACAACTTTCTTTTCCTTGATAAGAATCTATTGGCTATTGTGACTAGAGAGAATATTTGATCAATCGTCGAAAGTCCAGCTCGGAAACCCCCTTGAAAAACACTGAGCCGATTATTGGTTTCTACCCACTACCCAGCCTATTAGACGGTGATATAGGATCTGTGCAGAAATTTTTCTTATATAAGTTTTTACTATTACTTGTGCAGTTTGTCAACTATTGGTTGTAAGATCTGCATTCGACATGTAACTCTGTTTTACAAATACGTGTAACACTTGTTGAAATTGTTTTTGTTCTTGTTCTTCCACTATACTTGCCGCATTGTGCTCCAGGTCCCTGGGGCTAATAAAACGAAAGCACACGTCCAGTCTTTAAAGCTTCTACTGTATTTATCTGCAAGATGTGATAAAATCGCTATGGGACTTGTAACACTTGTAAAAATTCACATTCCGTACTTGAAATACACGCTTTTTCTTTAGTTGTTTGTGGCTTACATATTCCAATGGTTCTTAGATGCATGAGAGAGCTAATTGTATGGATTTAGAAAGGTATACCTTCGCACGTTATAGTTTGAATGTACTACTATTGACAGCTTCGATCCCTTCCTTTCAATAGTTCCTCTCGGTATGCCAAAAATTGATCTATAACCCTCCCAATTAGTAGTATATTTAACTATCCCACAACTACATAAATCCAATTTTATGTTATAATTACCGAAACCACCTTTCCGTTCTCACCGCATCTTGCAGCGAACATTACTACCGCAGTTGGTGCCAAGGAAATTCTCTCACATTTGTATCCCCGCAACAGCCCATTGAACTCCCATCAATTCCTCATTAATGATCAACGCGTATGTACCGCTGCTACCGCCCTCTCTCAAAGGAAACATCTAAATTTTCCCTTTCTCCCATATAAACCTCATATGAATATTTTCTAACACTTATACATTAAGCGGCATATTTAGGTAGGAAACTGCCATTCCTGTGGCGGGCGTTGAAATCATTTAAAATGTAAATCTCTTCATAAAGTGGTCACAGCACGTCATCATCATCATCGTCATCATTTGAGCCATATTTGAACCCCATCGTAATCAAAAAAAAAAAATGAAAATGGGTTGCGGGTGTGTCTGTGTGTGTGCGAAGGGATCTCATGTTTCCCATTTGAAAACCCTTAGACCGTAAAAACAGTTGTACCCATTTAAATATTTTAAAGCATGTTATATTGGAGTTTTATTAGATGTTATAGTGCGTGCGTCGTAGGTGTCAACTAAATGAATCATAGGCAGGCGGTGGCCTTTTGGTGTCTTCTTCCTATATAGGAACCTTCACTAAGACCCCCCCCCCCCTATTGTATTAAGCTCTGGTCTGAGGAGAGGAATCTACATGATCTATTGCAGTGCAGTCGTTTTCCAATTGGATTTATATGCGAGACGACAAATGCTGGGTGAATTAGGGTTGAGCAGCTAAGTGAGTGAGTATATGTGTGTTACACATGTGGATGCAAGGCTAAACCCCCTCTGTGTGCAATGCAGCATTCCGGCTGTTTGAGGAATACAAAATCGAAATAAAAGACATTGGTCACGTATTTGCTACGAAAGAAGGGATTTTATTGCCATTTCGAATTGAAATATATGTTCGGAAGACGTTGCGCCATATTTTATGTATCTATGTACGAGATAATGTACCCAGGCAGCGCCATAATGCGGGCACTTTCGTGCGGGGTTGGTGGTATGGTGCCTTCTTTCACGTTTTGATGTATTATTTGGAAGGGGAGTGGGGTAAAGAATAGGTAAGGGGCGAGTCGGCTACCAATTCTTAGATGAAAACTGCAGTAGGTATTCTTCGACCAATTTAATTGGTAAGTTTGTCCAAGAATACACCACGTGGGACTCCTGGTCTCATATGTACAACTCATTGAGCTGTATAGCGGATGCCATTAAATAACACCGCTAGATCATCCATTAAAAGGTATAAAGCCGCCTTCTAAATTTAGCAGCTCGTTAATCAAAACCGCTTTTATAAGGTCTGTTCCCTAAAGATAATGAATTCGAACACATAAGTCAAATTAAGTCAACATTTGTGTCTTTACGCAAAAGTTGGGTAGAAGAAAGCCACAAAGAGAGGACAAAGCATTTCCCCTCCATAAAAAACCTGCAAATAATAGCCCAAGAAATTTCTTTGTAGTTTGTTATAACTGACTTTAGCTGTCAAATCTCTCAAAAGTCAGTGAATTTGCTGTATATTTCGGTATGGATTATTGAGTGCTAAAATTTTGTTTCATAAAAATGGATAAATCGGCAAAAAATTTAAGAATTAACTCAATCCAAATAATTTTCAGCAATTCAGCAAATTAGGTATAATTTTTTTAAACCCATTGACGTTTATTTTTAAAAATTATTTTTCTTTCTCGCATAAATGTTTTTAACAAATGTCATGCAAA
Organism: Cheilosia pagana; assembly: GCA_936431705.1. NCBI lineage: Eukaryota > Metazoa > Arthropoda > Insecta > Diptera > Syrphidae > Cheilosia > Cheilosia pagana. The sequence goes on along the minus strand of OW386166.1, from coordinate 82,181,309 downwards.
ACTTTCGTTCTTTTACATTTTGTTACATTTTTTTTTGCGACGGAATATATGCCCACTCCTTGATATCTGACATTTTGCCGAAATTGGCCAAAAAAGAACAAAGTCAACAGACCTATAAATTACAAAAACATTTTTAAACTTTTTCCCATTCGTATCATGCAGATGTCAAATATCAATAAGTCACTTGTGACAGTAACCAATGCAGAATACAAAATCGAGACTCTTAAAGTGCCTAGCTTCTCAAATGTAATGGTTCTCATTATTTTGTTGCTTTCATTGAACTGAAAGATCCCTACATTTGCAGGCAACATTCGAAAGACTGCATTGGAAGCTTATAGTTATAGTCTTGGTTGTTTATTAGACGTTCACAGGGGCATAAATTTGCACAGAAAGATAGATGCGACCATTTTGTCAAGCATTTTCTGTAGATTAGGCAATTGCAGTTTTTCTTACAACGATTTTTAAGTTCGTAGAATGGGCGGGAAAGATGATTTACTGACTCTGACTGTTATTTGTACGTTTGTTTCAGTATTTTAATTTTTTTTCCTAGACTTCCGACCCAATTCTGGTTTTCTATTCGACTGTCAGTTGAGTTTTGAGTATAAAAGACTCAAGCTCCAACGCTATCTTAATGTCAAATTCCAGCAGTTTAAGTATCCTAAGATACAGTAGAATCTCGAAAAGATGAACGAATAAAAAACGCAAAGGTGTAGGTTTCTAGTTTAAAGTATCTAGATCCTAGTTTCTACTCAATTTCTATTACTAAGGAAAAGTTAAAGCATTTAAATGAGAAAAACCAAACGTTATACATGTGGTAAAAATATATGTAGGTAAAAAATAACTATGAAAGAGGAGTTCTCAAAAAATTGTTAAAGAAAGTCTCCTTGTCATGTGCGTCATTTCCTAGAGTTGATCAGCAAATTTTAGGCAAATATTGATGTCTGAAAGGACATGTGGAGAAACGTCTAGAAGTGTGAAGTGTGAAAAAATTCGTCTTTCTGCGTAATTCATAATTTAGAACAGATTCTACTGTACTTCAAAAGATGTATTTGTTTGCATGGGTACCTAATTGCTAAAAATAGTCATTTTATTAACACCGTGGGATAAGTTTGTACAACCTAGCTACCGACAGATCTTACTTTTCTACTACATATCTAACTACCACCAACATCCAATTAGAAGGATTACTGACGGCATCTTCATTCTCGACACATCACCAGTCCTTTACCCAATGAACAAATTTAAAAACCAACAAGTTTCCTCACCTGTTGGGTCATCTTCCGACAACAAGCCCTCTAAACCCAGCTAGTTACTCGATCCACCCACTGTACCTTACCTACTAATAAATCCCATTATTCTTTCCCACAAACTCTCAAAGTCATACATCAAGTAACTTAAAAACGCAACCCAACAATCAACGAACCTCCTTTTACCATTCCATCCTAGAACACTGCCTCGATTAGGTAAAAAAAAAAGAAAACAACAGGAAATTGGTTAATCTTCTTCGTTCTTAAATTGAACTACGCGCCGGACCATGAGCGAAGGTATGTAACCCTATCATTGCAGCACTCTGTTCGGTTATTATGTTTATGCAGCTAGCCTTAGGCGGCGCATAACACAAACCAAAACTGAATAATTGATGACGACACCCTTAGGCGTGAATTTTGCTGTTTGCTATATACGAGGACTATACACTATACAACCGCACGACACAAGCAACGCGACGACTACGACGACGACAACATCCACAACGATATGGCTGGCTATGTGTCTGGTGGTGCGTTTCTCTGGTTCTGGTGCAGCCTAGATAAAATAATACCCAATGATGAACGATCTAATTTAAATTTAAAGGATAAGCATAGATATCCGGGTATTTGAACCACCAACACAAACTGTATATAGGAAAGGAAAAAAAAATAAAATAAAATAAATTAAAGCAAGGAATCTCAAAACTCAAATTAGCTGCAAGGGATTTTCTATAATTTGTTACATCCAGACTGGTGCGTTTGTTAAGATACATAGTAGGTACATGTAAGCCAGGAGTGGTATTAATCATACAAAAAAGGAGGAAGATGTCATTGCCAGTAGAAAGTTATGAATTAAAATTAATTGCTTAATTAGAGGGCCATGGAGTGGTGTTGGATCATTCTTTGAATAGGCAGATGATACACCAGGTATGCAAAGGCTTAAGGCGCGTAAATGGTGTTTGGGAGTTTGTTTCAGTAAAATGTTGCGAAACGTGACAGATTTATCGATGTACTTAGCAATGGGTTTTTTATTTTGGTGTCTGTTCCTTGCGATGAACGCAGTTTACAGAACGCAAATCCAGTCTGCCTACAATGGTTGCCATAAGTATTTTTACAAGATCAAAAGTAATTTTTTTAAAATTCTAATTTTGAAACTAAAAAAATTAATGGTGAACATACTGAATGTTTTCATTTTTTAAAATATTTATTTAAACTCATTAAAATTAATAAAACTAGCTTCTTAGTTCGGCATAATTATTTTGACAAATAAGTTTTACTTGAAAATTAATATCAAATTAAAAAAAATTAATATACTAATTAATAAACAAATATATCCGCTTTATAGCTTCAGCAACTTTTTGTAATCGTCTTGTAACCGATCCGATGAGTTTTTAAGCATTTCTTCGGGAACGCCATCCCAGAGCTTTATTATTACAAAATTTGACTCCTCTGCTCCGCGTTAGAGAAACAGTTCTTTTCCTTCAATGAAAACTCAAACATTTTAAATGAAATGTATTTTGGACTTTGGCATGGCCAGTTGTGTGTCTGGTTAAATGTGGCGCATAAGTTGCATCATCATTTGGTTTTTTTGGCAAGGAGTGTTATTTTGTTGGTGAATAAATTACACCAGGATTAGCATAGCGCCAGATGGGAATGCATGATTGTTTAAAGCATTTATGCTGGTTTATTGTTTGATCGATTAGAACCGGATCTACAAGGCCGTTGGACGACATACATTCCCTAAACACTACCGACCCGCCATCATGCTGACTGGTCTGAACGACTGATGCGTTTCTGACAAGCTATTTTCGGCATTCGAACGAATATTTTTTTTCGGTGATCTATGAAACTGAAATGAACTCTTGTTCGTCCACAAAACTAAGTTCCAAAAGTTTCTTGATTTATTTTTATGCTCTTGGGCGAATTTAGCTACTTGATTTTGTTTTCGTGAGTTGTATGGTACTTATGGTACAGTACTCTCCTTATAGAGTTTGTTCTTAAATCAAATTCAGCTAGATTGGGATTTCAGAATATTTTTTTCATTTCAAGCTCGAGATTTTTAGAAGTTAAGCCTGCATTTATAACAAAGCGGTATAACTTTTTCGTTTTTACCAGTGCGAGTTAATTTTTTCACAGGATTTATTTTAATTTAATAATTTACTTATTTTTAAAAAAAGAAAGAACGCAACTTTGAGTACTTTGCGACAAAATCTGCTCGATCTTACATATTTAACTCTGTCAATTTTCATTATATTTTAATCAAAATGGTACTGCACACAATAAATCTATCATAATAACTTTGAATTCCAACGATTAGAATATTTTTCGCCAAGCAAATCGTAAAATATGACTGTGTCAAAATGCCAGTCACGAAAAGGTCTGAACGGGTTTTCCAATAAGACCTGTTATTTTGATATTCAAAGAAAAATGCAATTTTTTGAGATAAATGATCGGATATTTATTTCATAATAAAGAGGAAGGTATGCAGTTAATAATGAAAAACAACATCAGCCAAATGGCCACCACGACAACGCTTACAGGACCATATCCTTTTCATGAAATTTTCCATAACAAAATCGCAAAGTGCCTGCCATATGTCCTCGATTGACTCACGAATTCCATCTTTGAGGTCTTGAATCGACGCTGGGTTGTTGGCGTAGACCTTATCTTCCACGTGGGCCTCAAAGGAAGAAGTCGCAAGGTGTTAAATCACAAGATCTCGGTGGCCAATTGTGATCACGTCTTCGAGAGATAACACGGTCCATAAACTTTTCCCGTAAAAGATCAATAGTTTCGTTGCTTGTATTGCACGTAGCGTCGTCTTGTTAAAAGTAAACGTTGTCCAGATCAATACCATCCAACTCCGGCCATAAAAAATCATTAATCATGCAATATTCTCAGTTGTTCTTGAGCGACGTGCTCGGGTTTTATTCTTCACATCACTCACTTGTCCCAACAGCTCGAATTTTTCCATCAATTTCTGTACTGCGGTCCGACAAGGTGCTTCACGACGATCCAAAAATGCTTGAGTTTTGCGAACTGCAAAATTGTCACCATATTTGTAGTGAATTTTTATAATTTCAATGCGTTGTTGAAGCGTGTATCGTTCCATTTTTAGTAATGGCGTAGTTTCTACTTGTCAAATGTCAAAAAATATCAGCTTCAAAAGTGACAGCTACCGAAATAGCGGACTATTCAAAATAGCATCTCTTATTGGAAAACCCTTTATTATTTGGGACCTAGCGAAAAGCTCTGTCTAGTTGGCTGTGAGTTTTAGTATTTCCTCTTCAGTTATAGTTTAATAAATTAAATTTTATTTGGCCTTTTGTTGCGTGCCATGGACGAATAAAAAATTTCTTGCCTCTGTGTCCCTTTTGAGAAAGCATTCGTGCCAACAATTGGTAATTAATTAACACAAAATAACCCACTACCAACCTACCTAGTCTCTGATTATATCAAATGCCAGCAGATTTCCTCTGAAGATACTCGAAGCTACTATGGCAGTCTTTTCTAATCTCCGGCCCACACAAAAGTTAGCAAATTAGAAGACTCTCACACAGCACGGTATTGAAAATTAAATATGAATCCTATCAGCTGTTGCCATCGACCATTTTTGTTTTTGTCGCTCTACCTACGGCTACGACATCTTCATAAAATAAAACAAACCCATACCTAGAACTACCTCCATCACAAGGGTTTCGAGTTTCGTCTCACTTCAATAGAGATTCGAATGCAACACGCATGCAACAAGCGCCCATTAAGCGAACACTCCGCAGGCAGATAGATATACAGATACGGATAGGGATACCTAGCTGAAATAGAGTCATAGATATAGTTTTTCTCTCTCCCACTGGATATATGCTGCCATCTCTGTCTAAATTTTCAGCTTCCATTATGCTACACGTACTAATCCCCATTCACTTTCCCGTTGGCACTTATATCGTATTCAAACGACGTTTATTGGTTCCGTCTACCATTTATTTACTGGCGATCGGTCGGAAGCCATTAAAATCACCATTATTGCTTTGTTATGTTGCCGTGCCGTTGCCGTTGCGGTGTGTGCTGTTTTCAGGCCGTGTCGATGTGTGCGTGTACGGTAATGGCCGGTTTTGTATGAATATTCTCGAAGATCCCATCCCCGGGACCGCGGTTATGCGTTAATATGTGCGCGTGCGCATTAAGTTGGTGGTGTTTTGTTTTGTTTTGGACCATGTTGGTAGTGAACTCATTCATTATGAAAAGTATCTGGCTGGTGAATTTAATGATATGCACAAATGGGCCATTTGAAAGATTCATGATGATGTGTTTGTGCGCGCCGGCATGCGCATATGAATTTTATACGCGTTATGCTCTGTTGCTGGAAGCACGAAAAGCAGTATGGGAATTTGGCAATGGCAACCTGTGTGGTCGTGAGGAGTTGAGTTGAGGTTTTCGGAAATTGTATAGGTCGGAGAGTTGGTAGATTTGATTGGGACAATGAATTGGTATAGGTATAATGATAAACGGGTTTGAGGTGGTTCGATAGCGAAGTCAGTCATTGTCAATATTGAAGTTTATTAATTTATAATTTATTTATTTATTTATTTTTCTTAATTTTGAGCATTGTTTGAGTGATATGAAGACGCGCATTGAGTGTTTGTTGAGATGTAGCCAAGAAGTTTTTTGTTTCTATAACCTATCTGATATGAGAAGTTTAGATCTGATTCGACAAAATAAAACCGCGACTAGTTTTACTTAGGTTTGTGTATTCAAAACTCCTTTATTGACGTTGAAGCAATGTTTCTCCGCCCGAGGGGAATTCTTTATTAAGCAAAAAATATTTTTAATGATTAAAACATAAGGAGTCACTTCTTGCAACTTTATCTCAAAGTCTGAAACATAGGAAAACACAAAAAATAAGAAGTGAAAGATCCCAAATTTAACAAAATGTTAAAAGATTTTTTTTCGTACCGATTGCGGTGTTATTTCAAACCCGTTTTTTATGAAATATGTTACAAATGAGAGACAAATTTCCATAGATAAGTTCCCGCATATTGTGTCAGAGGATTTAGGTTTTGCTGCGCAAGATTTGAATTCTCATCGGAGTGCTTGCAAGACAACAAAAATCTGTCAAGCAATAGAAGAGTTTTCTGTCCGTTTTGGGAAAATAAATAAAATTATTTGTGTCAAGGGTGTATCTGCCTAAAAGAACGTAAAATATTAAATCGAAAGCACACAAATGGTTGGAAAAATCTGATCGTTTCGCATTTGCGAGTATCCAAAGTAGGTATAGGTACTTCCAGTCCGGTCAAGAGTACCTAACGTAATATGTACGAAATCAAAAACCTAATAGCTTGATACGAACAATTGGTCCTTCTAAAGGATCTGATCACGCCGTCGGGACACAAATTAAACATACCTACGCATCTTTCTGTTGTTTATGCAAGCACATAGGAAACTTCTCAACTTCACTTAAGATGTCACATTTTAAAAGGATTGCCCAGTGAAATCACAGCTCTCTTAGGCTGGCATTTCTTTTAGACCGATTTATAATACCTATTTAACTATGATTTCACACAACCTATATGCAATTCGACGCATATTCCCTCTTAAGCGGACAGGAAAATAAAAAAGGGTTGCTCCTAAGAAAGGCTTTTGTTCATACAAACTTTGCATGAAGCAAGTTGCTACTGGGAATCTGAATACAAAATTTAAGTCGCATGAATTATGACAGCATATCTACATACCTAGCGCTTTAGTCTTTATAGAAATTTTTTTTTTTAAAGTTATCTCAACAATTAAAGGGTTGTAAGTCTAAAGGATATATTTTTTATTATTATTTAGAGATATATAAAAAAAACACAATAAAATTAACAATTAAATTATTAAAAAAATGTTTATTTTTATTTAAATAAATTAAATATATTATCGTGTACCTACGGGAAGACAAAAAAACAATAGGAATCCAAGGAAATAATACCAAATAAACATTCAATATTTAAGAATGTCTAAAGTGCCTTATAAAGCTATATTGAAACTGGTCTAAGTGTCTTTATAAAAGATATTTAAAATGTTCGGTTTGATTATGTTCGTAGAATGCTTTATTTTCGGTGGGAATGAATGGTTGCATGTCCTTCAAATGTTTCAATTTTTCTTTTAAAACATTATTTCGAGCTTCTAACACTTGACTTGCCTTTTTTGAAAATGTTGGCAATATCCCACGGTACTGAGTCAATGTGCGATTCCATTAAATCAACATGAGGTAACTTATGTTTTTGATTGCGGACGCAAGAAATAGTTGATATTTTTAACTTTATAGCACATTGGAAGTCACTTATAATGACCTCGCTTATAACGTCCACTTTCGTTTTATTTGGTTGGTTCATTATATTTTGAGCTATTCAACCTTCGCGTCGGATATAACTTCTTCGACTCGTCGTATATAACGAAATGTAGGATATAACGACCAATTTTTCGGAAAAAATCGGTCCTTGTCGTCGGTTATAACAACGGAATGAGAGAAAATAAAAAAAAATGTTCCAGTTAAATATTATGACAGTTTATTTGAAGTGTTGCCTTGAAAGCTGCTTTTAAATTAGTTGTGGTTTACGTGTCTTTAACAAAAACTTAAGCATTTTTTGTGATTTTGTTTTATTTATTCCTTCATATTTGTGGAAGACGGTCGGATGTATCGACCGCCGATTATAACGACTTTATCGGTCGATTCACCGTCATTATAAGCGACTGCAACTGTATTTAAGAAATCCGTGGAAGCCTTATTCAGGTGTTTAAAGTCATTTTGGTCCATATCGATCACTTCAAATGGATTTTTCTGACATGATTCTCGTATCATTTTGTCCACATCCTTTGGTTTAAAACATTTAACTACTTTGATTTGGTGTTGGTGTAGCATCTTCCATTACTCGGACTGTTCACTGACAAAAACTGCAAACGAATTGCTAAACAAACTGACTCTTCATGTTCGTTAAATAGACCTTCTCAAGATTGCTATGACGTGATTGGTATGCTCTTCACAACTGAGCTATTAATTCCGATCTAAACCACCTTGCAATTTTCCCAAAGGATAGATACTTGACAGCCCCAACCATGTAACACTCGGTGCCGTCACCACCAATCACCAATCCTGCAGTAGGATACCTAGTAATTCATTTCCCGAATCGTTTCCACTGTTGGTTGAATGTTACTCACTGACTCCTTGGCTTAATAATTGCCGCCGCCAAAATATATAATCCAACTCGCACTTGTGGGAGACTTACTCTCAATGGGCCAACCAAAAGTACGATGAAAAAAAAAACCCATTGTCAGAGACTAATGTCGGTTGCCGCCACTATGCATGCAGTACCCCCACTGACCGTGTGTACAGTGCATCATTTAACAATAAAATTTTGCTACTGCATATATGTGAAGATATAGATAAGCGTTGATATTTATAGATGCAGCAAACTGCAGCTCCTTTTCGCCTCGGTCGCACACCACCCCTTTCCCCCCTTGGACCATTGTATCAAAATAGCAAACAACAACAACCAGCCGTCGCAATACCCAGGCACCAGAGTAGACTAGCCTACTCTCATATATTCATGCAGATTTTAGTGGAAGCCTTTATGCGAGAATTTATAGACACAGAGCAGAGCACTGCACAGCAACACACGCCTGTACTATGCTCAGACAGCAGCGGTCCAATGTGGTACAGGGTACAGCCACTGGCATCATATATCTCTCACTCCTCGATGGAACACACTGCATATTAAGTTATTGTATATTAGGTGTTAAATCAGATAAATTTTCGCATAATACCGCATACAGCACTTGGATTTGCAAGATTAACGTTTTCTCTCGCCATCGGTCTCTCTCTCTCGCTCTCTGTGAATGTGTTTGTGTGTGCGCGCTCTACTCCACAACTCTGTGTGTTATATTACACTCTGTGCCATTATGAAATATATCTACTAACCGTAGATACACACAGATTGCACTGCATGCGAGTAGATATATATGCCGGCCGGCCCCGACCGACACTAATACAGTTCGGGTTCAGTTCAAAATTCGTTTGTTCCACTGCACCCATCCCATCCCGTCGCATCGCATCGTCCTGGCTGTAGGTTTTCGGCATGGAAACATATCTGTTATGGGATTTCACCCTGTAGCATGTTCGCAACGTTTATCATGAGTGCGCCCATTCTGCAGTCGGTGCATCTGTCTAACTATATGGACGGAGAAATGTATGCGTCCAAAATATAATACTCTTGTATTTAATATTCCGATCTTTCATACCTTTATAGAATTTTCGGGTCGGTACCCTGTCCATATAACTCACGGCACTGAGTTCCCGCATAGATGCTCCCACAGACTGTAAGTCGATGATGTTTATGATCTCACATGTCTTGTTCGGTCTAGGGCAGCTCCAACTAAAGGCGGACATGCAACTATACCCGACTAAATGTGCACCCAACATGATACCCTAAGAAACTGTTGCATTTATTTTTTCTTTGCAATTTCTTATTTCAAACAAAAAATTGTGTAAAATTGCATGCCCACTCAATCAAATAATAAGAAGGATAAGGATACCCTTCTTAGCATTTAGCAACAATTACCTACCTACCACATGCATACCCTCCTCCACTTAACCTGGAATAACAAACAAACTAGGCAGCCCGGTGTGTCGTGTTCAAAAGGGTTAACGTTAAACACCGAAATAACTACTCTCCCCAGTTGAGAGGTGTGTGGTGTGCGTCAGTGTGCGCCGCGCTGGCCGGGTATCTGTTTGTTGTTTCGTACTTAAAATCAATTTACTTAATAACAGCAATTTAAGTGCGCGTACACAATTTTACTTTACATGATGGCTCTCATCCATGCGGCATGCGAATAATACGAAATATAATATGGTGGTGGAAACACCATGCTAACCCGACCGACCTAAATTTCTAGCCTCCTAAATAGCTCGCGCGAGTTAAGTATCCATAGCAAAACATATTGAGAAAAAAGATAACATTATTTGTATTCAATGATATCTTTAGTCTCTAGTACAGTCTTGCACACAACGCTACAATGATAACATATGTAAAAGGGATAATATCGTTTGTATACAATGTTGGAATATTATCTCTTCTTCATTATCAAGCAAGACGATTGTACGCTTGGGTCTCCTTGTAGATAGATAAGAAAAGTATATAAATACGACTGTATGATGAATTTATCAACAGTCTTATTGTAACTACATAGTAGCCTTAAGCTCCTTTTAGAATTAGTAAAAAGTATTTCAATAATAAAGGACATAGTTCCAAATAAATATTGTTTAATTTTAAAAGTAAGAAACAAGTGTTTTAATTGGCGATCCTGCCAGGAGGTTAAATATACTTTTTAACTTCAATCGAGCGGACCTCGGGAACAAGTAGTGAAATCTAGTATAAACAGAACACTCGCGTTACCGGTTACAAGAATTACCTAGCATAGCAGGTACAAATATAGCTTCTTCGTACGAAGCAGCAAAGCAATTCAGTGAAAGTGTATATGTGGAGGAAAAAAACACACAAATTCGACGACAACAGACACGAGTTCAAAATGGAACAACTCGCAGTATTAATGGCAAGATTAGAAGCTTTAGAAACCAGGAGCAACACAGTAACACAAACCCTAGAGCACACACGCACAGAGAATGCAAGGTTAGCAGCAATAATAACTAACCAAAATCAAATAAACACTAATTTAGAAACAAAACTAAATGAAGTAAAATCTGGATTAGGCATAGTACCAAACATACCTGTGCTAGAGGAAATAAGAACCACATATACAGATGGTAGTGAAATACAGTTAGACGCATTTAAAAGCCTACCTATTTTCAACGGCGATCAATCAAATTATCGGTCGTGGCGCGAAGAAGCATCCAGATTAATGGACAGCATTAAAAACTTCAAAACACACAGTAAGTACGCAGCAGCATTGACTATAGTGAAAAGTAAAATACAGGGTGCAGCCGCGAATGTGTTAACTAATTATAACACAATTTTTAATTTTGAGGCGATACGTAACAGATTAGATTATACGTACTCTAATCAAGAACCTCTATACGTGCTACAAGACATGATGAAAGCCATCACGCAAAAAAGAAGCACACTGTCTGAATACCACGACGAGATAAATAAAAATCTCAATTTAATAATATCAAAAATCACTATGTCAGGTGATCCGCCGAATATAATCGACAGACTAATTAAAAATGCTAACGACGACGCAGTTCGTATATTCATTGATGGTATGAGTGACAACTTTACAAGAGGATCATTATATTCAGCTACAATAAATGATCTAGAACACGCATTCGCAATTGCTCGCAGAATAGAACATGATAATGTGCACAGGCATTTACATCTCACTCAAGATAAGCACCACAAAAATATGCCACATGAACGCAGAAACGAAAGAAGACCAAATTATTCGAGCCAAACAACGAATTATCAACCCCAGAAGCAATACGATAATATGCAGCAACACAATCAAGGACCACAGCCGATGGAGATAAACTCGAGACAAATTGTACATGCACAGCGACAAAATTGGAATCAATACAAACCCGATGTATATAATCCACCAGCGAAACGTGAACACAGCGGGAGTTTCAACACACACAACAGACCGCAACGATCTTATCAGCAGAACTTCAAGCAGCAGAGAGTAAATAACTCCCGACAACAACGCAGAGACGATGTCAGCAGTACATATGCAGAAGCAGATGAAACGGAATGTATGGTAAATAATAACATAAGAATAGATCATTTAAACTAGTAGACGGGTTGCCCTGCTTAAATTTAACTAGTACTATTTCTAAGGAAATTTATAAAATTCTTATTGATACTGGTGCAACCCATAATTACATTAATAGAAAATGCGATTCTAGCGAAAAAATTAAAATTAAACCTATAAAAATAAAAACAATGCATGGTTATTCTATGGTAGATACAAAGAAAGTAGTTAGGATATTAAAGAAAAATATAACATTTTTTGAATTAGAGGATATTCAGTCTTTTGATATGATATTAGGATATGAAGGACTTAAAGTTCTAAACGCGGAAATAAATTTCAGTAATATGACTCTAACTACCATAAGCAGTGTCGAATCTATTCAGAAAATTAATTACATAATTGGGGAAAATAATATTTATAAAGCAGATATAGATAGACTGATGAAGATTAATAACAGCATAGGACCGTTACCCTTTACAGATACTATAGAAGCAAGCATTAGGACGACCAATGATAATCCGGTTTATGTTAAACAATATCCATATCCCATAGCAGATAACGAATTCGTAAACAAAGAAATACAGAAACTCTTACATGACGATATAATAGAAAAAAGCCATAGTCCTTATAACAGTCCCATATGGACAGTACCTAAAAAAGGTTTGGACGAAAAAGGAAAACCAAAACGGCGCATGGTTGTTGATTTCCAAAAACTTAACGCTCACACTGTAACAGACAGATACCCCATTCCGGATGTCAACATGACAATTCAAAATTTAGGTAAAGCCAAGTACTTTACAACATTAGATTTGGAGTCAGGTTTCCACCAAATTAGAATCAAAACAGATGATAAAGAAAAAACAGCTTTTGCTATAAATGGCGCAAAATATCATTTTAAACGAATGCCTTTCGGGCTCAAAAATGCACCAAGCATATTTCAGAGATGCGTGGACGACATTTTGAGAGACTTTGTAGGTAAATTCGTACACGTTTACATTGATGACGTATTGATATATTCTTCATCTGAGGAAGAACATATACAGCACATAAGTCAAGTATTCGACGTACTCAATAAAGCCACATTAAAAATATCTGATGAGAAAAGTAAGTTTTTTCAAGAAGAAGTAGAATACTTAGGTCACATAATCAGACATGGTAGAATCACTACGAACCCTGAGAAAATAGCAGCTATAGAAAATTTTCCAGTCCCACAAACGGTAAAGGATTTGAGAGGATTTTTAGGTCTTACAGGTTACTATCGTAAGTTTATAAAAGGATACGCAAGCATAGCCAAGCCCCTGACATTATATTTACGAGGAGATAACGGTAAAGTAAACAAAAAACAAAGTAAAAATATTAAGTTAAATCTGAATGATTCAGCATTAGAAGCGATTAGAATTTTAAAAAATTATTTGAAAGAACAAGTCGAACTTTTTCAACCGGATTATAGTAAACCATTCGAGCTTACTACTGATGCATCCAACATAGCTATTGGAGCCGTACTAAGTCAGAATAAGCAACCTATACACTTCTTGTCAAGAACACTGAGTAAGACAGAAGAGAACTATAGCACAAACGAGAAAGAGCTATTAGCGATCATATGGTCCTTACAAAAACTCAGAAACTACATATATGGTATAGCAGACTTAACCATATATACCGATCACCAGAGCCTTATATATTCTGTATCAGAAAAAAATCCCAACACAAAGCTGAAACGTTGGAAGGGAATCATTGAAGACTTTGGAGCAAAATTAGTTTATAAACCAGGAAACCTAAATCTTGTAGCTGACGCATTATCACGTCAACGCATAAATACTTCTACCATAGAAACAGCACATTCAGCTGAAAGTTCTTCTAATGATATAATAAAAACTGTGAATCAGCCTTTTAATGCATACACTGCACAGTTCGAACTTATTGAAGATATAACAAATAATATCGAAACACAAATCTATTTTAGTAACAAAATAAGACTCATAATAAAGTTTAAGGACAAAGACTCTTTACTAAGGCAGATGAAAGAAGTTATACAACCCCAAAAGATTGTAGCTTTGCATACGAAATTTGAAAACATATACAAATATGGTGAAAACATAAAAATTTAGCAGACCAATTACAAGAACATACTAGGCATACTAGATCAATTAACTTTTTAGGAACAGCTTTCAAATATGTGTTTGGTAATCCTGACCATTATGACTTAGTTAACATAGAAACGAGTATAAATAATCTCATAGAAAACAATAATAAACAAAAAACTATAAATTCTAGATTTGAACAAATTTTGCAACAATTCGAAGGTCAGAGCCTTAAAGAACATTTAGTAATAGAACAAGTGTACGAACAATTATTATTATTGACCAGAACAATTAATGCAGCAAAAAATAATGAATATTTATCAGAAAGCCTAGACTTAGATGACATTAAAAATATTATTCAACATGAAATAATTCAAGTACCCATAATAAATATACTTGAGTACTCTAAAATATTATTAGCTAGAACTGATGAATTCTTCATCACAATATATAAATATCCAGTTCTAATTAAATCATGTAAATTGTATAAAGTAACACCTTTAAATTCAAAACATGGAAAAATCATTACAGATAAAACAATTGCCTTATGTAACCAAACTTATTTAAGAACAAGAAATTGTCAAAATCATCTAAGTAAAAACATTTGTGAAATTAACTTTGAAGAAGAAAATTGTCTTATTCCACTTTTAAAGAATATAACTTCAAAATGCAACATTAAACAAGAATACGATTACGACTTAGAAATTGAATCCGGTGTTATGTTATTAAGCGGTAAGCATAAGTTAAATAATCAAACAATTAATGGTATAAACTTAGTTACTTATGAAAATACTATAAATCTAGACGATAAAATATACAAAAACATGCATAAGCAAATTAAAGAAGTTATATTAAGAAATCATAATTCAGAGTCTTACATCGACCAAATAATTAAAGAAGATACAATGTACAAATTCGATAACATAGATACTTTAAAAAAACTAATTATTCCTTTTGAAGAAAAACCGATATTATCAACTATATACACAATTGTAACACTGATTGTTATTCTAGCATTTACGTACATAATGATAAAAACTATACAATGTATAACAGATCGTCAAAAACAAAAAAAGATTGACGCATATAACAAAACTTATGAAAGAGAAATGTTAAAAATAGCGTCGAAAAATCGGGACGATTTCGTTTAACAAGGGGGGGAGTTAAGTATCCATAGCAAAACATATTGAGAAAAAAGATAACATTATTTGTATTCAATGATATCTTTAGTCTCTAGTACAGTCTTGCACACAACGCTACAATGATAACATATGTAAAAGAGATAATATCGTTTGTATACAATGTTGGAATATTATCTCTTCTTCATTATCAAGCAAGACGATTGTACGCTTGGGTCTCCTTGTAGATAGATAAGAAAAGTATATAAATACGACTGTATGATGAATTTATCAACAGTCTTATTGTAACTACATAGTAGCCTTAAGCTCCTTTTAGAATTAGTAAAAAGTATTTCAATAATAAAGGACATAGTTCCAAATAAATATTGTTTAATTTTAAAAGTAAGAAACAAGTGTTTTAATTCGCGCGCGAAGCGAAAAGAAAAAAACGAACAAACAATTTGTATGTGTTTGTATGCATTTATATCCGTTCGGAGGAGATTGCATATTTAATCGCTTAAGTGCGGCTAATTTATTGGTTTTTGTTTGTATTTTGTTGGCGAAATTGTTTTAGAGTGAAATGTAAACAGTGTGCATAGTGTGACGCCCTCTGTTGGGCTGGGACGGGCGCAGGGGGCTGCTCAATTGAAATTGTTTCAAATGCCGTCCGTCTGCATGCGCGGATTCAATTGGCTAAAGCCCAAATCAGTGCCTGGCATTAGGAGTAAATTGCGGCGGCTTTCATAATCCGGCCGGCCGGTGTTGTGCTTAAATTGCAAGTTACCTATGGGAGGCGAGATCATTTGCACGATCTTAACGCGCAAAGTGATCGGTGATCTTGGTTTATGCTTTTTTAATGGGTTGCACCACCTGCTGCCGGAAATAACTTCAGAAATCTATTGAAATAGTCAGCTTTAGAAGGGTTAGTTTAACTTCAGCTAGGTTGTCTGAAATTTACCAAAATCAACTCAAATTAAGGCCGCTAGTCATCCAATCACGACATATAAATGCAATTCACTAGAGTTTAGCTTAATCTGGGTTAAGCAGGATTAATCGTTATAATAATCCCTTAAGAAGAAAGAACAAATAAATGCGAAAGGTTGCCAGTTATGGGATGTGGCTTAATTTCCCCTTGCAAACGCTATAATCGACGACAAAATTTTGCAACATGTCTAACCCAATGATATATTTAGCCCTATACACTGAGCTTGGACCGAAGAATGGGTATAGTATTTTGAAGGACAGAGCTGTTTTTGTGGGCCATGCGACCAAAACTCTAGAGGCTTTAGTGTCACGTCAAAGTTTGGGAAACGCCTGAGAGCTACAATACATGTAGGTACCTACTTTCCTCAACAGGGTCCATATAGGCTCCTAGCACTGCACAACCATTCATTGTCATTTTTGCAATGAATAGTAGAGACCTATATGAAGAGGATTTTTTGTATTTTTTAAGAAAAGCGGATTAAAAATCCCTGTTCATTATACTCCAAGCAAGGACCCCTTTTTTGGTTTAGTGGGGGAGAAAGTCTGATATCATTCCACTACACGATTGCCACCCTCTATGAAGGGTTCTACTTGTAGTCGATGCTTGTAAGGTAGGACAGACAGCCAAGCAGCTCACAAAGCTCTGGACTCATCTGTAATGAAATCGAAGCTTGTTTTAGAAACATTTACAGTCATCTATGAACTTTTCAAGAAAAACCTAGTCATTCTCCACTGGATTCCAGCTCATAAGGGCTTTGCTGGTAACGAAGAAGCAGACTCACTTGCTGAAATCGGAGCTACAATTCCGCTTATCGGACCTGAAACTCAGCAAAAACCATTTCAGGGGATTCATCAATAAGATATCACGTATTGACCCGAATGAAGTCTGGCTTAAAACTCCTGGTCAGAGCTGCACCAGACAATTTTTCCCCAAATACTCTCCCAGGAAATCCTACTTCCTGATCAACTTAGACAAAAATAACCTAAGAATACTAACAGGAATAATCAGTGGCCACGGCCTCATGAAAAAACACCTATACCGCATTAGAGTCTCTCAGGATCCAACATGTAGACTATGTCTTGAGAGTGATGAATCCCCTCTCCACAAACTCATGGAATGTCCGGCTCTACTCAACCTTAGGAAAAAAATACTTGGCGAGAAAATCGTCACTTCAGCAACTCTCGCTGATATACACCGAGAGAAGATTATTTTCTTCCTGACTGCCTCCGGAGTGAAAAGATATCTTTAGGACCTTACCAGGGAAGGCACAATAGGCTTCCGCAGTGCCAGAGCCCCCTTGAGGTCTCTCCCGCAATCCAATCTAATCTTATCTAAGGTATATACCTATACCCATATAGCAGAAAGTCTTGAGTCACCATTTATAGCACAAGATGACTCAAGATCTATACATACAAGACCGCAAAGCGCGAAGCTGTGTAGTTCATCGTCAGTTGGAATCAAATCGAACAGCTTCAAAAGTAAGCTAAGTTGTCAAAACTCGGTCATGGAAAATCAATAACAGTTTCCGGCTCGAAGGACCAAATGCAAAGTTCCGAAAATTGATTTCAGACCCCTTACCACTAGTGAAAGTCTAAATTAAAACTCTCTAACTCATTCTTTTTGAATTAGGCCGCTTTTTAATTTTTTGTACCTTCCCTAAGTGGTAAAATATTGCTTATATGCTCTGACAACAAGTTGTACCTTTTGTATTTGAAAATGTATATTTTTTTCATAGAATCGACTTCGGATTGCAACAACTTTGGTGGGCTGCAACACAGAATGGATGTAGTAAGAAGGAATCGAATTAGTCGTCCCTATCTGACAACATTTTGGAAAGCCGTTTCTCATCATTTTTCTATTGGATATGAGAGCACTAATATTTTTTGAAACGTGCATGTACAGTGTACACAGATCGTTAATAAAATGAGAGTTAATATATTTTTGTCTCTATACTGTTTCAAGGCCCTCAATCTTTGCATCCAAACATATTTGCCAAGCATAAACCGCCATTACGTGTACCTTTGCATTTAAATAAAGACCGATATTTTAGCCTCGACACTAAGTTCAGTCGTCCTGATAACAGACTAACCCAAGCTGCCTCGAATTTGGTCAAACTTTACAATGAATAAGAACTAGATATAAAAATATTTCTTCACCTATTTTAATAGGGCCCCAATAGGGTTAAGAGCACATCGCACAAGAGGTCTGGAGATGACCATCACTATACGGATCTTTTTACGTCTAAATAAGTGAAATGTAGGTTAAGTCGTTTTATAAGGGTTTAATGAGCGATTCCATCTTCCTTATTCGCAACTTTTATAATTTTCGGACTAAAGTCCAATAGCCCTTCCTTTTTTTTTTGGTACGTAAACAGCCTGCGGGCCTTTGACCTACAAGTAATCTCAGCAGTATTTAGAATATATAATTTTTTTAAAGAGCCTTTAACCAAGTTACCTACGAGAGCGTTATTCCTCATTTTGCCCTTGTAAAGGAGCCCTACATGATGCTGGGAAGCCGAAAGTGAATCCAAAGTGAAAATGCTAAGGAATCTATTTTAATTTTTTTTTCTTTGACGCCCATACTCCCCAAGAAGCCTCCAAACATCAAGAAGGTAGCACTGGTAACTGGCTATACAGTGCATAGGTATATTATATGCGTACCAATGTGCTTCTGCAAGGACGAAACTGTTCTTAAATTAGCTTGCAGATTTTAGCCAAATTTTGAAACGTTAAAATTCCTTCTCTTTTCAAGGGATATTTATATATCCTTCTGCTGTTTATACAAGAAACACAGTAATCACTTTGCCTGCAGACTCCAATGGCTATTCGGCAAACATGTCCAGCCTAATCGCAAACATGGCTATTGCAATAACTCATCGTATCGCTCCTGACGGCCCTCCGGCTGATATACGCAATATAATCTATTGCCAAACACTACTGAATCTATAATCTCCCTATATCCTCAAGGATATCACTTGTTCTGTGATGTTTAATGGATAGTAAAATTCTCCGAAAACTATTATAATTGCACGCGTGTGTGTATGTGTGTGTGGTGTATTTTCCTATCGGATATAATTACTCTGCATCATAAATTCTCTGCTCCGCATTCCCTGTCCGCTGGCCGGTGACTGTGAGTAAATCTACTGAAATTCCCCCATATCCATCTGTGTGACGGTCCTCGCCAAACAGAGTCATACTATAAGACACTAAGCAGAAAAAGAAACAACTTTTCTAATTTATATGATTCCTTTAATTGAGGAGGAAAATATGTTTACATTTAAGGATGTTTTAAGCACCCGCAGTTTGAGTTTTTTTTTCTGTTCTCTTTCAAATCCTGCTTCATTAATTTGTGATTTATATATTAGCCGCGCACACGTTCCTGCTGGATGTTTGCGTTCGTGTCCTTTCTTTCTAAAGTTAATTTTGGGAACATTTTTTTTTGTCTTCTCCTTCGTCCTTCGTTCAACACAAAATGAGATATATTCCTTAAAACCAATTTATAGACTGGTTGGTGTATGTAGTGCCACCACTCCTCCCATCGCCTCGGGCATGGTATAATATTACACTAGGGACACATTTCGATGAAATATTTCCAAGTGTCTCTACTGCTGCTATACATCTTCTTCTGTCTTACTACCTACGCTTGGTGCAAACAAAAAAAACAAAAAGAATCCCAACCAGAGATAGAACAGAGGAGCAAAAAACCAAAAAAAAAAAAAAGGAACAAGCCGAAGAAGAAAACTTTCTCCTTGAGTGAAATTTCCAACCCTCATCTCGGCCAGAGGGGCGGAAGAAGAGCGCAAGCAGCCGCCAAATGGTGCGGTATGGTGTTAGGGGATGAAATCGACGTAGTTAAAGGAATAAAAAAAAAATGGCGAGTGGCACAATAAATTGTAACATTAGATACAACATACAAAACGCCTTCCTATCGCACTTGCGTACACCTAACAATCTAGCTAACTGCCTCGCAATAACAATTTACGGCCGTTAAAGAAAACGCAACCAATCCTTGCTGTTTATGTACCTATCGCGAGTTTAAGGACACCGAATTTGGATTCAATTTTCATATAGAGTGCGCGTGAAATTTAATCTTACAGTGTGACTACTCGCATCTAGATGCAATTAGCTGTCGCAAATTACCCTCTACATATATGAGGTGTCCTAAACCTATTGACAATGCTTGCGTGTGTATGCATCTCCGGTGTAATTCAATCGTGCACCCTTTTCCTGGGAGTGTGCTGAAATTTCATTACCCACGTGTTGTTACACATATAATTAGGTAGTGCGAAGGCTCTTCGTATATGTGAGACTAAAGTTCGTCCTGTGACATGATACGTTTGTTAATTTCTCATTAGATGGCGGGTTTTACTCTAAAAAGAGTGAAAGTGCCTTCGTCGAAATAGAAGACAACAGGGAGAGTGCCTCGAAACAAAAGCCAAAATAAATTACTTTGTCCTTGCATGGGCCCCGTGTACTACACGGCAACCTTTCGAAATATTTTCGCGATAAAAGATTTATCGCTTCATAGCGGAGGGCGGGCGCGATTGCAAGAGGCTATATCCTTTCACCCCTTATAGCGCACGAAATCTAAGCTTTGCAATCCTTTTTCTTAAACAAGCGAGAAACACACGGTTTTCTCATGCACCCAAGTGTGGGAGTTTATAACAAAATGTTCTCTTCCACTCGTATAGGTATAGGATATAGGGGGATATGTGCCAACAAAGGAAGTCGGTTGGCCTCCGACATCCTTCCAACCCCTTCTGTTGGACTCGTTCTTTATGGCGCAACGAGAGTATCGTTTTTTTTTCTCTCTCTTTTCCTTTTTTCCCCCAACTGTGTTTTTGTTTTTCACCAGATTTATGAGTGTTTATAATGAACTTGTAAAGTAATTATGCTACTATGGTTCCTTGGATCTTGTACACTTACTGTATGGTGTATTTTTAAGGTGCAGGTCTTATGTAGTTCTCACAAGGAATGGCATGACTGGGGCGGGGATTGTATTGAATGTCAGGGCATAGGATGCGATACGGATAGTAATTACACGCTTCATTGTTGACTTTATTGTATAATGTTGGCTGCAAAGACGACGAGGAGTAGTAGAAGTGTGAATGGATACTTTATACCAGGAGTGCAAAGTATGGGAATAGAAAGAAGAATGCTTGGTCCTACGGTGTGAAGTGAATTTGAGAGCAAATTTATGGATTGTCTTTTGTTTAGTTGGCTAAAATAATTCGAAATAAATTTTGCCACACAAGCCGATGGATGTGAGTTGGCTTCCTCAATGTTTGTTTGCGGGTTTAGTTGGGTTGAGGTTTTTAACAGTGAGGTGGTGGTCTAGAGATGATATTACCTCCACCTCTGGGAAGAGTTGCATCTCCTCAGACTGACGTTGAAAACCGAAAACCAAATTTAAATTTACTTGAGATGGCGATTAAAGTCCAGTAAATTGCTATAGCCACGGAACGGTCTTTAGCTGAGATCGTTCCCCTCTGTTGCGATGGACCAAAGGGATTGACTCAAAGGCTCGATGGTTGGGCTGATGCGTTTTACCAATAGCTATCAGTGGAGTGGTTGCATATTTTAAGTTATTGTAAGGGATTGATCCTCATACGATTATGTAGATTAGCAAGGATAACACATCTCACAAATCGTGTAATTCCGTAACATGGTGAGGTCAACATGACGGAGAAATTTTGTTTTGTGAGATCGATTCTCTTGTGGTGTGTCAAGCAGCAAGACACGACCATATGACTGATGTAAATGGCTGCGATTGAACCTTTTTGGAACGTATGTCCCGAAATGACACCGTACGATTTTCTTCCACTTTCATGTTTGCCGGAATTAATACGTACTTGCACTGCGTAATCGATTGACAATTGGCCTTGACACCGGATGAGCCAATTTTTGTGACATTAGCATTAGCATGCGAATAATTGATACGTTTCATGACATGAGAGTCGTACTTTTAGAAGACTTATTCCTCTGAATTTGGCTCAGTATAGGTAGGGTACATCTCCTTTTTTTCGTAAAGGAGCACAAGATACTGATAGGTTCCACTTATCGGTCATACTTTAATCCGATTACATTTTACTCATAATTTCGGTACGTGTTCCATGCAAAAGTCATCTCTCGCTGCTTTGAAAAGCTTAGCCGGTATGTCAAACGCTCCAGTAGCCTTGTTTCATCGAGGTTGGACAGACCAAAGTGGAATGTTAAGTGTCTCGGCCATTTTCCAATCTGCAGAATTGTTCTTTCGAAATCTGGTTGGTTGGTTTGTTTAGCTGGTTGCTTTCCCTCCATCCTGATGAGGGAAAAAACCCAAGTTGAAGGGTGACACATGTTATGGGAGCTCAAAACCAGCCTTAGGAGTTGAGAAATTTGATGATGTTGTTGAAATGGATGCCTCGGATGGCCGATAGGTCGTCAAAGAAAGGACTAACTTTATGTGTTCAGTGTTGTTCGGATGGGAGACTATATGCATTTTAAAGCCTTATACCTCTTCTATTATTTAGCGCTTTAAGTTGCTGCGCATAGCTGCGACACCCATACATTTTTTCACTTTCGACTTGGCAATGAAACAAAAGTGTTACCTACACTAAGTAACAGTCGTACTATGTTTCATCCAATGTGTTGTAATTTAGTTACTTATATTTTGTATGTCATAATTTTCGACTTTGACTGTACATATGTACATACAAATGTTGCCCTTTTCAAGTGTATAGGATTTTGATACAAGGCATTTTTCATAATTTTTAGAATGTATTTCGAAATGAAAAAAAAATTGTTTGAGGTTTGGATTTCCAAATCAAAATTGATGCTGTTTTTTCATTTGTAATACGTTCTTTTGATTTTCTGAAGGTGTCATCAACTGACTTAAGGCAAATATAAAGCTTATATGTTTTAAGTTAAGTGAGAAGTGGGCCAAGAGTGGTAAGCACCTTGACCAGGAAAAATCTTATAAAAGACAGATTTAGGAATGAAACTGGCTGATATGCCAAACCAACAAGCTGGGATACGAACGGCAAGGCGGTTTTTCCTGAGATAACTGGTATTGATATAGAGCTTATAAAAAAGTTCCATATTATTTTAGAAGCCCTGGCGTCTGGTTTTCCGATTAATTTATATGCTTCAGACATATGTGCGACAAGGACTCGGGATTTGTATCTTGAGAAGTATGGGTGGTATTATAATATGCCAGTAATCGCCAATTAATTATTGTTTCATGGCAAACAAGTGGTTGCTTCTTGTATTCTTCAAATTGGTAAATTTTTAGAGGGGTCGCAAGAGGCTAAAAATAAAGATACATAATAAAAAATAAAAATATAATTTACAAGAAAAAATTCGCGGTCGGACACAATGACAGATCTTCTTCGTAGACTGCTGATAACTTCAAACCCTTTCTAAGAAAGTCTCTAAGCATTCCGAATAGGAAAAAAAGTGTTATTGAACAGGAAATCCTGAAGCTTTTAAATGTACCAACCGAAAATAGAAAGTTCTTTTAGAGTCTGTTTTGCGCAAAAATATGAATAATTCTTAACTTAATGGATGTATTTACTGATTATTTTTGATAAATGTTAGCAAATATTAACTAAAAACTTTTCTCTGTAAGCGTTATTAATTTTTGTCTATGGGTCCACTTTTGTACAAAAACATGTACTTTCAGAACTCCGTTTGACAAAAATTTGGCAAAATATATAAAATGTTGTAGTTCAATTTGATACTTTAGATATTTATGATCAATCCTACAAAAAAAAAATTATAAAAAAGCTTAACTTGGAAGTGCTATTAATTTAATTCCGCTAGATGAGCGAATTCTCACACTGCGCGCCGTGTCTCGTTTTAGCTTGAGCCGTAGATACATTTACAAAAAAGATGTAACACTGTTTCACTCTTGTTAGTGTCAGCGCAGCTACGACAGTGGGTGTTGTGGCTTGTGGGGGATACCTAGCTTGGCTGCGTGAGTTCCTAGAGGCCAGTGGCCCGTACTAATCGCCGTAAGTCTAACGACATCAGCACGCGTTGTGGAAAGGAGGTTTTTTGTTCTGGCTTCGTGAAATGTTGGCCAAATCTTTCTTGAAATTTCGAAATCTAGAAGACCGATAGTGAACCACCACCGCATTTCAACCTCATTTCTGTAGGCTTCTATGTGTGGAACCTATATACCTACTAGCCCGCTTTGATGTTTCTCCTTGCGGGCAGCTCTGGTGTCAACCGGCTCCCTTTACAGCAAAAGGGATTTCGATGATTTCAAACATTCTACTACTTTTTTTTCCTATTGCCAAACGCAATTATTTAGTTTTTGTAAATTTTTTATTAAAAAGAAGCGAACCTAAACTGCTTCAAAAGCGCCCGAGTTGCTTGCAGATATAGATGTAGATGCCTAGGTGTTAGTTCTCAAGAAAACTGTCTCTATCGGGAAGGTATTTGGATCCCTGGACTATGGATCGTATGTAGGCACACAAATTTGGAAGTAAAATTATTTTAAAATTAATATTCGACGACCATGTTCATAAACTCCAAGTCACCGGAGGAGTTGCGACCGTCTATACAAAACTTGATGGCAGTCTTATCCACACTCTGGCGTTATTAAAAGGTAACGACAACAGTGCCTGCGAATATCTACACTCATCCCACTGAAATTTGCACTGATGCAGGACAATTCCATCTGCCCTCCTTCAGACAAATTTAAATTCGCATATCTTCTAAACGAGTTGGCCAATTGCGATTAAATAAATCCTAAATTAGGTTCCATAATATGCCAATTGTTTTCTTAGAAATTCACAGTGAATGGGTGAGTTGTTTTATTATGATGCGAGTTTAAATCCACGTACCCAAAGACAATGTTTACATTTTTTACATTTTGCATTTATTTTTAGAAAACCTCAGAACCAAAAACTAGAACATAGTAACTACACCTAGGTTAGAAAAGTATCCCGCCACTGGCAACTATCAATCGTTTGATTTTGCACATAATATTCGAACTTGCCACATTTGTTCAGCCTGTTTCACGACAAACAAGCCACCTCCTGTTCTCTGCACTTCTATTCCGCCCTTTAGTGAATAAATTCCAAATCGTATTCCCTGTCAAGGAAGGAAATAGGAAATGCCATTGAGACAAAACGCCTCCATTGCAATAAATATACCAGCTCGCAATAAAAGAGCCACTTCAGGGCAGACCTAGACATATTGAATAGTTTTTGTGAAATCAAGTATGAAATTGAAAATATATACGCATCGAAATCACCAAATAGATACACATCTTTCGATACATATCGCCGTACTTTGTATAGTAAATCATTGCGGATTATGGCCTCCATCTGAAAAGAAAACTTTAACTGCCATATTAAGATGTCTGCCAGTCAATTGGTCAGCAGTAGCCAGAGGGTTCTTCAACTCATCGCGCACTTTCGCAGAAAACCGTCGTCGAAAAACTTATGTTAATCACTTTCCAGATACTTAAACAAGTGCCCAGGCACACAAAAACGAGTGACGAAGACCAGTTTCCGTCATTGAATACATTGTAATTTGTTTTTATATACAATCATGGGCATGGGCTGGGCATATCTAAAATATTTCGAATGCGTATACCCTTAATTGGAAAGCGACGCGCACCCGAACACGCATTAATTACTTCAGAAGGCAAACGACTACCATACAACGAACCGAAAACACTGCTGGAATAATCATAAATTGCAGGAGAGGCGATTCGATGTGCCTCCTTTTTATCGCCGAAATCAATGCGTTTTTAATTGCTTTTATTCTGTCGTTGTTTTCTTCTTACTTTTTTTTTAAATTCTTGTTTCTTCACACTAAAAGATTTAAAAAAAAAGAAAAGTTAATTTCACTCCGAATAAGTGCAGCAGCACACACACACCCCTTCGCATAACGTAATTATAAATAAATGTATATAGCGAAACAATATAACATTTATATAGATAGATAAAAAGGTCCGTTTAAATGGTGGGATGGATGGATGTATATCTCTGTATCGTGCGGAGAAAAATGCATAAATTTCC
This sequence comes from Cheilosia pagana, assembly GCA_936431705.1. Lineage (NCBI taxonomy): Eukaryota > Metazoa > Arthropoda > Insecta > Diptera > Syrphidae > Cheilosia > Cheilosia pagana. The sequence goes on along the minus strand of OW386166.1, from coordinate 82,155,129 downwards.
CAAACTGGTAGTGGCATAGAGGGAGGGAAAACTCTTGTGTATTGTTTTTTTTTTTGCATTTCCTTACACCGCACAAATGAATCTTTCTTTAGACGGAAAATCGTTCGATATTTGTAGTTAAATAGCCACTTTATTCCTCTTCAGGCTCGTGTTTCTCGAAAGCCCAACCCAGCCCACTTTTGCGATTTGGTGTTGCTTCTCTAAATAAATGGAAATTATAGTTGAGGCGGGGGGCATAAGGATGCGGTGTAATTTAAAAGCAAAACCAGCAACAACAACCAGAAAAAAAAAGAAAAATAAACTGGGCTTTTCGTTTTGGAAACACCCAATACAAGTCGCAGCTGGATTTATGTCATGGTTTTAATTGGCTTCCCCAAAACCCATCCAGCTACTCCCGCAAATACCTTCTACGGCTGCTGTTGTTGTTGCCGCTGCTGCTGCTGCCAATGTCGCCTTTTTGGGGCACTCTGCTTTGAAGTTTGTTTAGGTTTTGCTATTTTTGTGAATTTCCTTTTTTTGGTCTTCCTTATAGGTACTTCTTGTGTAATTTAACTAGTATCTCAATGTGGTGTTTATTGAAGGTTTTTATATTCTTTTTTCTTCGGTTCGTCCTTTGGCGTGTGCGGTTAAGAAAAAGGTAGTATTAGCCGTCTTTGGTGAGTGTATAATATAAGTTAAGTTTACCCCCCGCCGCTATGTGTTGGGCAATAAAATTAAACTGTATAGGAGGGTAGGTAATTAAAACGGAGTTTAAATGGAGTTAGGTGGTAGATGCCTTGGTGGTGAGTTGTAATTACAGGGGATTATGGAAAGGGTTAGATAATTTGAACACCCACCCTCACATTGAATGATGGCAAACATATTTTTCTTTCGAAGTCGGCGGGACTTTTAAATTGAGGGTGGAGTAAGGGTTGAGATGGAATGGCATATAAAATTTACAAAAAGTCCGGAGATTTGTCTTTGTCCCAAACTCGGGGAGACTTTTTCTCTCTATATGAATCCACTTCAGTCCACATGGCATTTGAAGCGGAAGGAAGGAGCGTCAAACAGCAGGAATCTTGGTTGCCCAACCACCATAGATCTCTGGTCAAGTCTGATTTCTACGGAAGCAAGCGATAATTGACACAAGGCATACCAACAGAATCAAACGCTGATACCGCGTCGCACAATGCAATCTGACTGGAAAAAAGGCAGTCTCCAGAACAGAAAAAATTTCACTGGAATTCGAGGTTGGTTACATTTGTAGGGCAGCTCGCGCCACCTCCTGCGAACGTCTAACGGACATCTGAGAATACTACTGTCCTAGAAAAGCTTCTCCACTCAGTCTTTCTAAATTGGCATTAAATTGTAGGCCCCTTCCATTCGTTTAAAAAATTCAAAACGCGGATTTGTTGCCCCGAAACCTGAAAACCCAGCGATCGAATTTAGACCGCACTCTCATCTTTCTTTTGGTACATATTTCATAAGAATCGGGTTTGAAATGCAGTCGTCGCCGTACGACAAAGAAAAGTGTGGAATATTGAAATGAAGATTTTTAGGCTGTGAAATGTTCATTCGCTCTTTTTGATTGATATTTCTTCTTTTTTTTGTATCACGCGGTAACTTTGGCTTAGACAATTTTAATCAACCAATTGCCTAGTTGGTTGGTTAATCCACAAACGATAATTTTAGGGCGATGAATCTCCCCCTCGGTCCTCTTAAACCCATGCCACCTCGGGCATTAAAAATGCGCCCTATGGCATAAAGTCTAGCTACTGAAAACATAAACAAAAAACCACTACCAAACGCCGCCGGCCTGTCAATGCCACTTGTCGCGTATGCCTTTCCAAATTAAGAAATTAAAAAAAAGGAAAAATCTGTTTCCCAAAAAAAAAATGGAAAAATTATTACCCCTCCCCAGTAACACTGAACTCCGACGTACCCTCACTTGAACAAAAATCTGTCAACAGGAACACCATATGTTGACTATAACCAATTCAATCCATGCAAAGATGGTCGCTTAGAATCAGTTTTAAGGACCCCGTCGCACTTTAACGAATTATGCTATCATGTGGTAAAATGTGTTCATATTTTCCAAAAAAAAAAACCATCTACCTAGAAACATCCCTCTCAACGCATACATGGATGGTTACATACGCGCCTGGCCAGAGCACTTTGGGAAGCAATTTTCCAACTCATCGTGCGGGTATATGTGGTGAAATATGATATATGCGTGACACCTCCTATTCTCCCTATGTTAATATGCATTAATAAAATAGATTTATTAGAATGAACGAAATTTTCTTCTTCGTTTTTTTCCATTTATCCACTTCTTTGTCTCCTTGGAATGGGCGATAAATCTCTTCCATGGAGGGATACCCTGACTGAAACTTACATGTAAGATGCTTCCACAGTATCTATCATATATGTATGTACATATACTTATAGGGGATATAAATCACGTTGCATCACAAGTGTCCGTCTTGGCGTTTTCGTTTTAAACCTAAAATAATAAATATACATGGCATCTATCGGAAAGCTCCTGGGAAGATTTATCTATGCGAGGAGAGTCATTTTTTCTTATGAACTTCAATAAACTTTAAATAGCATATGTACATAGATCATGCCTGTATCTGGGTAGGGTATATAGGAAAGTGGTTATTTTTTTTTGGCTCGGTTTTGCGAGTTATTTTCAAAGTTTATGGAAAAGTTTCAAGGCGTGAAGTTTTCATTTTTTTCCACTGCCTTCGTCCTTTCTTTGTCTTTTTGAAGGCCATAAAGATGAAAAGTTTCCAAACACTGACTGAGCGGATGAATGCGGGTAATATTCTGTTCTTCTTTTTTTTTTGCCGTCCAATAGAAGAGGAGGGATGACTTTTTTAATTTTACGTTACGACAATTTGAATAAGTGGCTTGGGGAATTTTCCGAATTTAAGAACTGCCATCCTCATTGTCAGCTGTAAATATGAGAACAGAAAAAAATTGTGCTTAATTTATTTGAACAATGAAAATCTTATATGAATGACGGCAATGGAAAGTGAAGTTCATTTTTGTCGCTTAATGGATGTCGGTGGATATTATTTGCTTGTTGGGTCTTAGTGTAGAAACGTTTCATTGTCTTTAAAGCTGGAGGAAGATGTTTGGGCTCCGCCATTTGACTAACTTCGATAGACAGTGGCTTTATAGATTTCCAAGAAGGTTTTTTTGAATAGGTTTAAACATTTGTATGTTCAAGGATAAAAGGGATTGGTAATAATATTTAACAAATATAATTGTGCGCAAATATAAACCATGCCGAAGACTCCTTTTCGTTGAACTAATCTAATAGACTCACTATGCCAGTTAACCTGAAGTGGCTTTTCATGAAAAATTCTTACCCCATAAATTTTCGGGTGGATGCATACCGACTGCTAACAAAAATCAGTAAAAAATAAATAATTGTGGAGCATCTTTCAACCATTATTTTGAGTAAATTTGCATTTCTTTGAAAAGATAAAGGAGACTCTAAGCCGAGCCCGAACGTCTAAATTAAGTAGCTTTTCTAGGATGCAGTGGAAAAAATCTTAAAATGCATTTTAAATTTTTCCGCGGATTGAACCTGAGACCTGTTGCTCAGTAATAAAACACTCTTCCCACTGAGTCAATGTAAATCACTTGCTTCTTTGATAGTCCTGAGAACCCTAGTAGTTCGTACACTGAAAAAAAACAGGTAAAATTAACAGAATTCTTTTGCAAACTTTCAAAATAGTTTTGTTGAATTGAAAAAAAATTGTTGTAATAATAAATGATATATATAAATGAAATTTTTCCTTAACCTAACTTTTATCAATTTGAACAATATTTTGTCAAACTGACAAAACATTTACTTTGTCAGATTAACAAAAGACAATTTTCATTTTAACAAATCGAGTTTTATCAATTGAACAATTTTATTTTCGAATTAAAAAAGTTTTAGTTATATCGATAAAAACAGAACCAAAAATCGCTTTTGTAAATGTTTGTTGAATTGACAAAACTTATGCAAAATGTTTGTTAGACCAACAAAATACAGATTATCAATATTACAAACATTTTGTTGAAATGAAAAAAATGTTTGTAGATATAATACAATTTTGAAAAATTGAAGAATTTGCATTGGTCACGTAGAAGTCACACTCTCTTTGTGATGGGAAAAGAATGAGTACCCGAATGTCTCTGGGAGACTTGTCTAAGGGTGATTCGTACCAATCTCGTGTACCGGACAAGGCTCCCGCTTGGAAAGAGAATTCGATCTTTATTCCTAAGTTTTTGGCGGCTGGGAAATCGGCCTTAATTATTACAATTTATTACAAATACAGTAACTAAGTTGACAAACAACTTTTATATTATTAACAATTTTTTTGTTAAACTGACAAAGATATAAATACAAAATTAATAAATTTCTTTGTAAAAGCAACAGCTAATTGTTGATTCGACAAACAGCCATATGGAATTGACAAAACTCTTTTGTAAAATTAACAAAGTTTTGATTATTTCAAGAAACTATTTTTGTACTCACAAGAAACCATTTTTGTTAAAAGAACAATATTTTTTGTTATCACAACAAACGTTTAAGGTCATGATAAAACTTACAAAAATGTTGTCAATCTATTAGAAACATTTTGTTGGACGTATATTGACAAAAAAATTGTTGAATCAAGCCTCATTTTTATCAAATATACCAAGGTTCAGTGAATAATCACTGAGTTCGTTGGTTGAGTAAAAACCCAGGTAAACCTTTCTAAGAGCGATTTCATTTTCATTCTGGCCGCTGATTTAGAAGACAATTTTTAGTATGTTCACAGTGGTTACTGCTACAAAATTGCATTCTAAGGGTCTAGAGTTTAACCAATTTTTCATATATCCTTCAATCTTTACTTTTTAAAGCGTCAAGTATCGATGGTTGGTCGCAACTTACTATATTCCGATAAGAAATGAATTGAGTGGCGTTAAATCACTTTATATTTGTGGTCCATTGATTGAATGATTTCGCAGTGATGTTAGGTATCTTGTTCTCCTTTAATCACTTTACAATTTGAACTACAGAATGGGAAGTTGCATCGTCCTGTTAAAGAAACATTAAATTCAGTTCGATGTCACATTAATTGATTGAAACAGATATTGTTGCTGATCATATAAATGTTAGGCGTGTTTTTTTGAACACTTATCTTAAAAAGTAAAGTAGAGAAATACGCAAAAAATCGGTTACATTCACATTTATTGTGCTTGAATGGTGGGGTATAAAATGGTATAAAAATCTGTGGGTCTAGGCTTTTATTTTGCAGTTTTCTAGTAATTTCCACACACTTCAACAGAAAGGTTCCATCATAAGTTGCTGCTTACATAAGTATCAGCAAATGGGCCTAAGTAATAAACTTCGCAGAATTTTCCCTCTTCTCATGGGGGCCATTTGTACCAGCAAACCGATTGCTTTGACAGCAGTTTGGTGGCAAGCAAATTTATATCCCACATGTGACATGTCATTCCCTATGTACTGTACAAAATCAAGTTGCACGTCCTGCTTACCATCCATCTTATAAGATGCGACACATTTGCCATATAATTTTCCCTCCACCAGCCCTAATTATTATCCGTCCACCTCTTAGACCTATGCCCAGATCCCCTTCCAATCAAATCAGTCCTTCTCGAACGAAATCAATATTATACCTCCCTATGTCTACGCACATTAATTACAGTACCTACCACACTTTGCCAGACCACATTACACACCCGGTTTTCAGTGTGTGTGTGTGCCAAGATCTCCCAAAAGGCTCATCATTTATTTTCTATTCATTATTGCACCATGGTCGATGTGGTTAATCCCCATCCAACGGTCGCTCTCTATGTACAAGATTCCTTCAATATTGCAGCATTTTCCTTCTGACCGCTTATGCGGTTCCTTTCCAAAAGTCACCGTGTGTCGTCATCATACGATGGTCGATTGCTTTTACGCGCCGTTTTCCCAAATGTCCCCAAAGAAAATATATAAAAGCAATTAAATTCTGATTGCTATCCACCCTTGGATAAACAAAAATTGTCTGTAGCTAGCTGCCCGACTCAATTGTTGTTGGTGGTTTCATATTCTCTATGGATGGAGTTACGCCCCAAAATTGGTTAAGGTATCCCCATTCAAAAATGCTGGATGGCAGTGTTGCGTTTGCACCATACACCTTCGGGCGGTTTAACTTTTGCTTGGAAGGCGAAAAAAAAAATACTTCCACCCTTTGGGTAATTATTTAGACAGATTTAGTACTTTTCGATTGATGGTGGTGGGTGGAAATTGGCAGATGAGAGATTGTGCAGCGACGAATTCGGTTTGACACCTCTGGTGTCCAAGAAAATGTCTTAAAGGCGATCGTTTGGGTATTTTTGTTTAGGGTACGAGGTAGAAGTCCTTGGCTTGCACATACAAATTTTAGCCAAGACCAACGTCGCCACCATATTGTTCATACAGTGTTTCGACATCCACAGGGTGTGAATTTAAAAATCAGTCTCAAACCGTAGCGAACATCCCGGAATGCAAAAAAGAGCAAAAATTTAAAAAATTTGCTTCGAAAATCCACAGAAAATTAAAATATCTTCGTAGTTGGAGCAACAGTTCAAAATAGGACCCTTGACGAATATGTCTTCCAATGGTTCGTTAATTAAAATTCATCTCCGATTAAAACTCTCAGAAAAATCCACTGTCATACGAAACGTCTAATCAGCACAACGCCGAATATCTCTGCTGTTTAAAAGGGAAGAAAATTCCATGTACACCACCCCTATTCCAAGACGTCAACGGATTTATTTATTTCGCAAGCCAAATAAAATGGAAACAAAAAGTTTCCTTTTCGGGCTTTTGTACTTTTTAATAGGATTTCGGCGAAAAACAGATTCATCTTCTTGGCGGAGAAAAAAAAAATACTTCCAAAGGGGGGGATGACGCTTTAACATGGTAAAGAAAACTGTTTACCTTTTCCTTCTTCTTTGCTGTGTGTTTTTTTTTTTAATGTGAATAACTAACAACCCTCAGAGTACACGGGTATAGAAAATAAATTTACTCGCCTTGAGTCGCGTATTTTATAACTCAGGTATAGTCCTGCCTCTTGGTTTAGTTATGCCAGACCCTGCGCCTGGGTATATACAGAGCACATACGTGAGAGTGTTTCGCGCTGCGTAGAATTTGTCACAACAATAATTCGTCGCTGGGTAGTGTAGCTACCCCGTCGTTTTCATTAAAAATGGCTTAAGTGAGGCAAAATCAAAAAAAAAAAGTTACCCAAGAGTATTTATGCACAACGGTGAGCTTTGAGTTTGGTCCTACAACAGAAGGATATACGAGGATCCAAGCCAACGAACGACATGGCAGCACGTTTTACCAAGACGTCCCCCCCGGAAAAAACGAAACAGTGGGTGGCTGGGAAAGTACAATATTTTTTTGTTCGCTTTTCTTTTTGGTAAAGCATGAGTAAGGGGAGTGATCCTTCTTCGCAGATGTGCCCAAAGGAATACAACTTTTGGGTTCTTTGTGCATAGAAGGCAGTGGCTGAACGAACGAACTGGTATAGCTGGTTAGCGAGAGTTCAGAGCATATTTCCATTCCCCGGGGTGGTGGTCGTACTGAGTTGGGTTTGGGTGGTATGGCGCACACCAGGATGGTACTTCTTCTTGTTTTTCTTTATTTCATTCAGTTTGCTGAGTGTCTAAATTTTCCGTTTCGTTTTTCTTTATTTTAAAGATGTATATGTTGGTAGATACGCACATATAGAACGGTATGGCGGCTGGAGGGTGAGCTCGAACAGCAAAGTTGTTTCTGAAACAATATCAGTATGGGAGTATCGTTGGTTCTTCTTTTTAGGGATTTTTGGAAACGAGCACAGTTGTGAGGGGAGGGCTGCGAGTGGCTAAAGAATTCCCAGCGCATGGTGTGCAGCCTTCGTTATACCCTAATTCGTCTTGGGCAAATTCCGCCATACGACAGGGGTGATAAATCACCCAGTTACTCCATGTTGTGTGTCGCCCAGTGTGATGTATCGTTCTATTAAACCATCTATGGGTTAAGTATACATTGCATTCGTATAGGTGCACGTGTATTCGGAGTTTATTTTCAGGCAGAAATGTGTGCCCTTAGCAAGTGCATTTGGCAATCGAATACTGATGACACTGATGGATGCTAAAGGTGACCTTTGGCACTCCAAGACCTCTCGGGCGTGACTGACAAAGAGTAAGATTATAACAAACTGGTCCAAGGGCCCATAAAAGTCATACCGACGCAGTCATTTAAGTCTTGGGCGTTTATCAAACCACCACCAACAGAAACCCATTATGCTACCGTTTAAAGTAAAACAAACCGCCATAGGCTGCATCTTAAAAACTCGCACAAAACTAAAGCACGCAAAAAAGCCTCCGTCCCTTCCGCCAAAAATAAACGAAGAACGGGTAAAAAACTAATTGCATCGCCAGCAATTATGCGCGACGTTCAACGACTCTTAAGGATCTCCGCTGTACGAAAAAAGGGCAAAACATTGTAATCATCCTTCCGATCATCGACGCAGCAAACCAACAAACAACCGAAAACGAAAAGAAAAAAAAATACCTTCACAAGGAAATCAAAAGACCGAAAGATGGAGAGAAGAATTTCCTCTCGAATCTCTTGTTATTCGCCCTGAATAATTTATATTCTGCATAATATGGAGTAAGAACTTTCGAGGAGCAAAGCAAAAAAAACAACAACTTTAAAGATTCCTTCCACCCAACAGCGGACGGATACAACTTGAACCGTGGCCATGCCACTTCAAGTCGCACTCTGTCTATACCCAATCCCTAAAAGTGTATAGTTGAAATGGGAACAAAAAAAAAGATGCATATGATGGTGATGGTCAAGAACCTTTTTGGCTTCAACTGATGGCCATCTCTCGTTTTGCACACACCGTGTCGCCTGAGTGTGTACACCACCTCTCCTTCGTTAGTTGGTTTCGCTCCGGACGCAGACATTTCAAAAGAAACCTGTTGGAATTTTCAAAAAACTAAAAAGCAAAAAGTTAAAAGGAGAAAACATGCACGCTCGATTCCCATCCAGGCGGCTCTATCGCAGCACTTAATATTGAGGACTTACTTACTCCTTACCCCATTCAATGGCACCGTGCACAACTCTCGTCCACCCAATTATTTTCGATTTTTCTTCTCGTTGTTAAGCAAAAGAAAAACACAAAACATCCGACATAACATAGTGAGTATTTTCTCCTACTATCGCGGGGCGTGCAGTGTACACGAAACAAGGGTTATTGCATGCAACAACGTGGTGTCCTTTTTTTCGGGTAAAAATACTTCTTCCTTAAAATTTGAAACAAGAAAAAAGAAAACACTTACCAACCTTGCTAAGAGAAACCAAAAAAATTATTCATGACCAAGATGCTGGTCGGATGCAGTACATCCAACATCCATTCCTGACTGTGTGTGCACGCATGAGGTATAAACCTATGTGAAGGTAATTCGTTTCGTCCTCTGGATTGCAGCATTTGATGTTTTTGGTCAAGGCACTCACCTGTTTGGCGGGTTTGTTGCGCTGGAATTCATGCATCATATTAAAGCCTGCGGGCTGTTGCGATACAATAATCGCTTAGCGTTGGAGGACGCAGAGAGGCGATGCGATGGCGGCGCGCGAACCCGCGTATATAAGGTTCGACCATCGACCATCGTTTCGTTACTGCCATGTTGTTGTTTTTTTCGCGTGGAAAATGCCGATTTGATAGGCTACCGTGATAATGAATCGCGCGGTATGAAAAGTCGGTATGTGCGCGCGTGTATGCGGTTGCATTGGGTGGGTTTTTCAGTGTATCTAGATGGAAATAAATTCTTCAAATAAATAAACAATTGCTTGGCTATTGTGCGTGCTTTTATAATGGTCTCTGGGGGGATGCAGGTTTAATCATTTTCGATAAATTTAAGGAATTTGGCGGCTGATCAAAGTCGCGTGTTTCGAAAGTCGCCAGCCATGTGCAGCGGTTTAAGAACGGAAATGTATTTCGTATACTTTTAAATCAAACGGACCACTTTAAATAGAACTTAGTTTTACGCCGACAGGGATGGCGCAGAGGTACTTTTTTGTTGTTCGATGTAAACGTACTCACATTTTTATTTATTTATATAGTTTAACAATGCCTTCTTCTTTTTAACTGTTCGGTCACTAGAATTGTACAGTTTAACTACATATTTCCCATTTTGTCCTCATGAATTTGAAACGAATAGAACAGGCATGTGCAGCTACATTATACTGCGATGAAAGTTCCAACTTTTTCGGCCTCTGACCCTGGAATATGATCAGAATATATCAGCTTTCTATTAAAACCGCTCTGCCAATGCGATTAAAATTTTTTACCCAAACACAGGGCTTTATGGAGCAGGATCTAGTTTTTATTTCATCGCAATCGGTTGACTTGTTTAGAAGATTTGCGAGCTTAAAGTTTTCCAAAGGTGGGCAGATCTCAATGCTATGAAACCCACCAAGATAGACGTATAGAAAAACAATTTTATCTTTATACAAAATCTGTCTGAGCAGCAGTCGCAATCTGTAAGAAATGCGTATATACGAGAAATTCGTCAACTGAAGCCAAAAAGGGGTTACTTCATTTTTAAACTTTTGAGAAATCGGCAAAAAACGTTTTGCTTCTTTTTTTGAAATGACTTTTTCACAATCTATTTTCCACACAGCTATAAACAACTTTTTACTGTGCCACTGGTTAAAGTTAAAAGAGTAAAAAAGCGAAAAATAAATTATTGGTAATATCTATATACATAATGGTTGACTGACACGAAAATAATTAATTAATTAATTAAACATTTTATTTTATTTAAACAAATTTAAAATCTGAACATGTTTTATTCCATCATCTTCTTCAACTTCGGCGCAGTGGCTTAGTGGTAGTGTGTTGGGCTACTAAGCGAGGGTTCTCAAGTTCGAATCCCGAAAGAGCTAAATTACATCTTAAGGTTTTTTTTTCCACTGCGCCAACTCTCGCGAACGTCTGACAAGCATCCGAGAGTAAAACTGTCATGAATGAGCTTCTCAATTAGCCGTTTGGACTCGGCGTAAAATTGTAGATCCCTTCCATTCGTCCCAAAAATTTAAAACCCACACAAAACGAATGGTTGTGAGAAGCTAGGCCTTGGGTCCCACAGACCTGTCGCGCCAAAATATTTATTTATTTATTTCTTCTTCAACTTTACCATGCGGCAAACTATTAAAAAAGTCAAAGTAATCTTGGCTCAAGGCCGGGGATTTTACTGAAAAGAGAGACCTTATGTCTTCATACTTTGCATAAATGATTTTTTTTCGTAACATTTTTTTGAACAATCATCGGTCCTAAAAACTCCACTTCCGAACGATTCCTTGCATTCATATTATGCTTCATAATAATACCTCGAAAAAAGTAAAACTACATAATATGAAAAGTAAGTCTTAAGCTGGTGATAGACATGAAAATAATATCTTAGCAATAAAATTAAGGGACATGGAATAATCCGATAAGATATACCTTCTCAAAGAATAATGAGGATGGCAAACTATACGCGATTTAACACTTTTTCACTACGCCGACTAAAGAGTTAAGTGGGAGCCCTTTTACAGCGTACCTTAAGGTCAGCATTTCAAGCCAAATATTTGTGCCCATTTTACTTTGCTTAACAGTGGCATTTGGTTCATGGAAAGAATGCATAAATATATCAAGCTTCTGGTGCTTTTTTTAGGTATTCCCTACTTACAGAAGGAATGCTTGTTTGTAGGTATAGGTGGAGCAACAAAATCCAAATGTCAATGTAGTTAAAGGGGATGAAATATTTTCGTGTCAGTCAACCATTATGTCTGAAGAACACTGCTATTCTATTGACATTAAATTCTTCCATTTTGAGTTAGAATGTGCAGCTTTTGTGACATGCCACTTGCGTTCGTTCGTAGTAAGAAAAGGTACCTACTCAAATTCTCGTATGGTGGAGTGCTTCACCGTTTACAACAACTTCATTGACAATTTAATAATATGACGCGGAATATTGTTTTGCTTGACTATACAAAAAATTGCAGAACATTTAAGATTTACAACGAACTGTGAAATACTAGCTGTCAATTTACCTTAAAATGTCAATAAACATTAAGCAACATCGCAGACAGTTTGCAGGAAGTGTCTCTTCACGAGATCTTGTTTAGCTTCTTCAAATCTCCAGCATCCATGCACTCAGTATTCTGTAGCCAAGCTTCGTCGCACTAAGCTGTTGATTGCTAAGGACGCACACCTTCATCCTTGGACGACGGGGGATGTGCTTCTACTTGACGGTTCCAGAGAAACGCCTACCCTTAAGGGGTTCGTAGGTCCGATTTGGAATTTCATCATCAACAAGAAACCCTGCTGCTTCTTAAGGGATTGGCACTGACCTAATCGTAAAGGGTGACAGACCTTTGATGCCATTTCAGCGGAGTCCACACTATTTCACGACTATTTGACGATTTTGTCAGACGTTTGATGATCTGCGAAATTAATCAATTTCTTACAAAGGCACCCTAATATGATTCATTTAAGAAAAGCCTTATATTTTTCTCTACCCGAAGAACCCCCACGATGTCAATCATTCTGGTCTTCCTTGAACTTAGCGCCTCATACACTTTTTGATTAGGCTTCGTATAGCATCGTTTTCCTCTTCCCATAATTACCAAGTGCGAAACAGCATTCTCCTTCAACTCATCCGACAATGTGATGTAAAAGTAAATTACCCACTCTGCTAATGGCTTCCCTCCATTCTCCAAAGCACACCATTCCGAGTGTCTATTTGCACAAGAAAATCAGTTATATCCCTCATAACCAGCAATCATCTACTTAGGTACAACAATTTATTAACCACTTTAACCGCCATCCTTCATTTCATCATCTCAACGCGTTTACTATGGCCACATCCGAGAGCCATTGCTTCAAACGAACATACGACTCCTCTTCGCAAAATAAAAAAAAAAATATGCGCAACTAGTTTCTCATAGAAACACGCCATTCGAACGCATCACCATCATCGTGTTTGTTGTTTCATTGCCAACGCAATAACAACATCAGCATCTCCCTCTCTCTAGCCATAATCAGTATTGAACTTGATCGTATAAATCATTTAACTTGATCAATAAATCAATGTCACTTCTCACACATACATGCAACTTATAAAATATTTATACATTTTTACTTTAACGATCGTTCACTTCTTGTGGTTGAGCATCCACATCATCGTCGTTTGAGAAAACATGATCACTGATCGTCGCACACATATAGCTATATTTTCTTAAATATGCTTTCGATAATAATGCCGTCTTACTCACTGCGGAATTGCTACTATTATGGGATGGAGATCCGCTGTCGCACGGACGAATGAAAATTACAAAAACAAAATAAATTCCAAAGTGTTGTTTAATGAAAAACCAGGAAAGAATGGACACAAAGAATGCCTCGACCAACGACGCGGTATATGTTGCGACACCAGGACGACGATGGTTCGAGAAAATTCATCAGAAAATGAGACCAGGAGATAAATCAGCAAAAATGAATAAAAATCAGTCACGTACGCAGTGCTACTTGCAGTGAAATCGTTTATATTGATTGCCCGTGTGATCGTGCGTCTTGGTTGTTAAAGTTTCAGATATGGTGTGTGTAGTTGCATGAAGTAAATACAATCAGTGTGAGTCAGTCTAGTTTTCTCGGTACATTCGTGGAATGTGACATTTTTCTCATGAACATGGCTTGAAAGGTCACCTTAAGTCGATTTAAGAGCTTCAACGGTGTTTGGAGATTAATGTAAGGTACTTCTTCATTTTAAAAACCGAATATAAAATTTCTGACTGGGGAACTCCATTTAGTCGTTTGAAATCCAAGTCTCGAACTCGAATTTCCACTAAGCCTTTACTTTTCTTATTTACTAACATGATGACGTCCCGAGCCGTCACATAAGTCCAAGACTAAGAGATGTTGCATCAGCGATGGCTATGTACCTACCTACTTATTTGAAACGGACTTTAGGTCTGTGTTACTTTTAAATATATTCAATCGAAACTATTGATTTTCCATCCATAAGGACAGAAAACCCTCATAATATATCGCAGATAATTATTAAAAGAAGTCTGACCTTTAAAGCATTCCATCACTCTTTCTTTTGTATGCAAACTTAAAGTTGCCTTTTACAGATTGGTTGCATCAATTGCCACTCTTTTAAGAGCTTTTTGGACCTTGCTTCGCCTGAGGTAAATTTTCAAACTTGGGCACTTGATTAATGTAACCTTCCCTTTCCCCTGTTGCTGATCTGGATCTTAAGTCAATATCTAGCATTCATATATTAAAGACCGAGTACAAAAGCCTGCCATTTATCAAGTTGTTGGCCGCTTCATTTCGTAAACATTCTGCTACCTCCTCCCAGTCATCTTGTGGTTAAAGCGGCCTACAAGATAACCACTCTTAACAGTCTACATGCGCGCGTTTATGACCCTATTCCGCGGCTAAAACCACAGCTTTAGACATCTTACACTGATCCATTATCTACCTACCCATTCCGCCGCTTTACAAAATTTCAATTAATATACCCTATGGTCGGACGCATTCAAAAAGGAAAAAAATTACTGAAAAAACTAAATAATAAGTAGGTGGTACTTGTCACGCAAGTGAATTATCCTTAAACAATAAACAAGTCCCTCGAACACACTGTAGCATGTATCTTTTAATATGGTTTCTCTCTCGTTACCTTCTCGCCGTATCAGACTCGTTCTTTTTTTTCAAGAAGCCGTAGGTATTATTAAAGCGTAAAACATTTTCCATCATTATCTGTGTGCGCGCACATTTATCCTTTAGGGCAATAACAGGCAAGCGTTCGGCCCTGTATAATGCGCTCAGTAGTTTACCATGGCCTATAATAATCTGTTCGCCATTGTTTGCTATTGCCACAGGAGAATGGTTTGCCGCAAATTGAAGCCAAAGATTGTGTTGGTTGTTGGCTATATGGTATGCGGCCGCAGCAAGTGTTGTAATTCATGCCGTACGCTTACACCATTATCGAACTGATTGATCGAGATTTATCTCGCGATTTTATTGGGTGCATAAGTGCAATTTTATTTGTGGAATTTATTTGCACTTATTGGCCATAATTGAGAATAATCATTTTATTAATAAATTAATACGGCATGTGTATGAAACAGAATCCGACAGAGAGAGGCAACGAGTGAGACAAGACCAGTTGAAATTTATTATCCAAATGTCAGGCGTATAAATCAAATTCTGTCAACGAAACACAATGAATTTGTATTCGTTTTAGCCTGAAAGCAAAAGGAAACGAAACAATATAATTAAGAGAACAAAGAGCGAGTCTTTTAAACACCTAAAGATGGCTTCATTTAGGTTTCATTTATATGTAGATCCCATTAAAATTTATTAATAACTTGGGTTGGGTGTCTTGGTTTTTTTTTTTGGTTGTCTTGGATACCTATATCCCTCTGAAATGGAGGAGAATGTGAAGATGTATTCTGTTTTTCAATTAATCAGAGGAATATTTATGTATTCACTATAATGCTGTTGTGGTATTTGGAGGGGGGAGGTTTCTATGGAATCGAACTTGAGATGTGTACCTGCGGTGTTAGTCATGAACGGTGGAAGTCTTCCGGTATTTTTTGGCCCATTTTGACAATTTTTTGGACCTAAATTTAAGCGACTTTGGAATTTCAAATGTGGTTGCATAGGTACTCAGGAGCAGCTGTATTGGCATGCCAAAAGCTCCGAATTTTGACTACCGATTATCTAACCTAACTACCTTTTTTGCTTAGGAATGTGTTATGTAAGTCTGCATTGGTCATGTACATTAAGAAGGTAACCTCTCCAATCATTGGCAAACTATACCCAATTGCAAACTTAAATTTGGTAGTGGCCCCCATTCATTTGGGAGCGATTCCATATTTCGGAGTGATACCAAAGGACAGGTCTTTTCTCTACTAAGTTGTTGGTCCAGATTGAAATCCAAGTATTTCTGTCAAATCGCTTTACTCGCCGTTTAGGTGGAAGAGTTCGCCTTTAAGTCTTCTAGCATGATGTCTAACTTTTGCAGATCAAAATAAAGTATAATAATTGTTGATGCAATAGGTCCGTGGGACCCTAGGACAAGCTTCTCACAACAATTCCTTTTGTGTGAATTTCTCATTTTTGGAAAGAAGGGATCTACAATTTAATACCGAGTCCAAACGGCTAATTGAGAAGTTCTATCATGACAGAAATACTCTCGGGTTTTGCGTTGAAAAACAAACCTTAAGATATAATTTGTGCTCTTCCGGGGATCGAACCGGGCACCCTGACGCTGATCCAAGTGGAATCGATAACCACTGAAAAATCATTGTGCCCAGTACCTTAACTTTTATTCAGCGACAACAGATTTGCCATTTTTTCTGCAGTTTTCTTTAAATTAAAAGAAAATACCTACCTAAATTTTATTGACAAAAAATCAACCCCACTAACTTGTTTCAATTATTTTCATTCTCTCCACCAGGTACAAATGGCCTCCGAAGACGCGGTAGACAAACCTACACCCGCTACCAAACCCTCGAACTAGAGAAAGAATTCCACACAAATCACTATCTAACCCGACGACGAAGAATCGAAATGGCGCACGCTCTCTGCCTAACAGAAAGACAAATAAAAATCTGGTTCCAAAATCGACGAATGAAATTGAAAAAAGAAATCCAAGCGATCAAAGAACTCAACGAACAAGAAAAACAGGCGCAAGCACAAAAGGCAGCAGCAGCCGCTGCAGCAGCGGCGCAAGCGCAAATATCGGATCATAACTAGGAAAAAATGTTTATTTTTAATTATAAGCATAATAATTATTATAAACAATAATAATAGAATTTATTTTAGTTTTGTTTACAGCAAAATAAAACACAGAAAATTAATAATAATAATTTTGTTTTTTTCTTTTTAATTATTTTTGTTTGTTTTTTTATTTGTTTGCTTAGTGATTAATTTAACAAAAAAAAAGGAAGATGTTTAAATTAATTTTAATACATCTCTGGCATGCAAGTGAATGATGGTTATAAATTATGAATTCTAAATCAAATTCTGTTGATATGAATTTGAATAATTGTAAAAATAACAAACAGGAAAGAAAACCTAAACAATTTAATAAATAAATAAATTTAATTTAACAAAATTTTAAATTAGTTTAGACAAAAAGAATTTATCAAAACGAAAAAAAAATTAAGTAAACTAAAAGGGTGAACAAAATAAGCAAAACTTTTGTTGAATTTAATTATTATTAACTTTGTTTTTAGATCGGAACTTTTTTTTTTAATATTTCTTTTAAAGATTTGAAAGTCGATTCGTAGCGTTGTGAAATTTGTTAAGAATTATCTATTTTTAATGATCTCTAAAATATTTATAGATTTTGTTTTTCTGTTTGCAATATTTTGTAGCAAAATAATATCAATTTGACAGTGGAGGAGTGGGCCAGTAATGAGGGAGTGATTTCGGGAGCTGTAGTATAACTGAGAAGGGAAGCATCTTTAAAAGAAGCCGATTTCGTATTTTAATTACGACGAGTATTGGACAGAAGTTTGTAGCTAAAAAATGTATTAAGTTCACAAATGACAGCCCTCAAGGTCTGTTTGTTTGAAAGCTTATAGATCCGGAACTAATGGTTCAATTAAAAGATGTTCTTCTCAGTTCAGAGATCCGGCTGGCCGGGAGCTTTTAAAATGAATCCACTATGAGGGACCTAATAGCTCGTATGTAAACTTGAATGCATTCTCCGAGCTCTAAAATTAGCCGCAACTAATGAGCTACGACGATGCCCGACTCGTATTGTCAGGCCTATGATGAAATTTGTAGGGCCCACATGGTCAACTTACACTCATGATCCTTGTCAAGAATTGGCGGGACATTAAATGTTATGATTTTAACAGATTTTGTTATACAACTTCCGATACAAAATTCCAACTAAATGTGGACCTTCTATACACATCTCCCAGTTTCAGTTTTTTTGCAAGCGCAATTACAGTAACAACAAAATGGCAATCATTTCGTTCATCATTGACAATAGGTAGCCGGATACCCTCACGTCTTCTCACAGACGACCAATAGGTATATGGAGGAAGTGTAACTGGGTTTCGATCCTACCCACATCCGCCCTATCTCGATTTAAAATATAATGTAAAAGAAGCCATTTAACAAAGTTTTCCTATCCGTATATTGTATAGCTGACCTCCTTTCCTGACCTAGCTCAATTTTACTGTCAAAAATGAATGTTCTGTTAACCATCTGATAAATAAAAAAAAAACTTCGCCTCTCATTTGCCTGTTACACCTACAACTTACGTTTTGTTTAGAACAATTTAATTTTAAGTATTTTTTTTCCACATATTTTTCTTGTTTAATAAATTTTGTGCAATAATTTTGAATGTATATATTTTTCTGTTGCAATGAACCCGACAATTTTCTGTTTTGTTTCTTCTTTCTTTATATACACACTTTAAAAAGACATTAATAATTAATGTATCATACAAAAATGTTCTCAAGATTTCTTTTGATATTGTTTGCGAATTCTTTTTATTTGTTGTTTGTTATAATGTTAAAAAAAAACACAATTTTCTAACAAGAGTTCAATGAAATAAAATAAACGTCCTTACATTTAAAATACAAAAAAAAACAAACAAACCTAAACATCAATATTTTTTAAATAATAATATTACTATGCATATATTTAAAAATAAATAAAATCGGTTGTTAAAAAGAATAAAAAATAAACTTATTTGCAATGTACTTACTTTCCTAAACTTAAACTGTGAGATGATCCTAAAATAAAAGTTAAATACTTTTTATTAAAAAAAAAACACTGATGATGATAATAAAACCTACATACTATTTTCAAAAACAAATACGTTAATGGGATGCAAATTCTACAAGAACTACAAAACGAAAACGAAAAACTTTAACTTGAATCCAGTGAAAAATATTTTTCAAAAAATAAATAAATAATGATAAATTATTAAATTTATTACTTATCTCTCTATTACTATTCCTAGAATTTAATTTTAAACAAAGAAAAAAAGAAGAAAAAAATCTACTACCTATTGTGCAAACACAAAAAAACTTGAAACAAATATACGTAAAAGAAGTGAATACTTATTTTCATAAAGTCTGTAAAATAATGGAATACATTACATGTATACTTAAAAATATTATATATTAGTATTAAAGAAGTAAATAAAAATTAAAAATGAAAAAAAAACATGGCAACTAAACAATACTCTATTCAGGATGTAAATTATTAAGGTAAACCCTCATTGGACATTTTTTTTCTGTTTTTGTAAAAAAGAAGAGCACACGAACAAAATGAGTAACTATACTAAATAAAACACACGAGAATTTAAATTATTAATTTATTAAATATAAAACGAAAATAACAAAAAAAAACTATAAAAATTGATAGGACACTCTAAACTAAACAGAATCCTTCAGTATGATGTATACGTAACTAGACTCTAAGTTGATATTAATATTAAAAACAAAAATACAAAATATATACGTAAAGAACAAAAAAAAATAGAAGGAAACTTTTTAGCTAAGTTAATTTATAGTTGAAAACAAAATGAATAATGAATAGAGTAAACAAAAAACCAACTGCGCAACAAATATACGTAATGAAAAAAAATACAGTGTTTTATAAATACCTATATATGTAATAAGATAATTTATTTATCTAGAGCAAGCAAGAAAAAAAAATATATATATGTATATTGATTACAAGTAATAATGTATATTTAAGTTTTCTTTTTTCGTAGAGAACAAATTAATAAAAAAAAATCCCAGTTTGATGCCGCTACATGCAGTTGGACTTTAATTTTCAGTAACTGAATTGCAATTCTGGTGGCATTGTTAGCAGTGGTCATTGTAGTGATTTTATGTTCTTAAGTTTACAAGTTTACTATGACAAGGAAAAGGAAAAACGAGTTTTGTGGTTTTTTAAGGGAGCTACAAAGTGCAACAAAACACAAAAAAAAAAACAGTTATTACTGGTAAAATAAAAAGAACAACAAAAAAATGAATAGTTTAATTTTGTTTAGTGTTAAGTTGTAAATGATATTATTATAAAATATAATTTAATTTAAAGAATTATGAAAATAAAAACAAAAACGAGAATTATTAAATTAAAAACAAAAGCTGAGCTGTTTTATTTCACTGGATTGATCGGATTTTCTTATGCAGCGTAATAAATTTACCCAAAAGGTGCGGTTAGGTGAAGTGAGTGTCTTGGCGAAATAAGGCCATGCTCAGGCTAAGGTCATATAGGTCTATTGTGATACCAATATACAGATTGGAGCCCTAGAGACAGATACTCACTTCAGAAGGGTTGAAGGCTGACAATTAAAATCAGGCTATTTGAGTTTGTGCTATAATTTGGACTTTCAGAAGGGCAAAGTTGGACTGACTACACTTCTGGGTATGAATCATTTTATATCAAGACGGGGGTTATCTAAACATACAGTGGTTTTTGACAGCACATCATCGGATATAGATTGGGACGAAAGGGGGAAAGGATTGTCAAGATGGTTCGTATACAGAGTTGGACGTTAATTTTCAGATAGCAAAGCGCAAACGGTAAATATCGGAGCACTAATTTAGGAATTTTCGTGACCAAGCGATCATTTATTAAAGCATGCATCAAACTGTTCGCCGTACAAATCCACAGTGGAACAGTAAAAATATAGCCGACATAGCTACTGGGATTTCATAAAGAACTCTTCAAAGAAATATAGAATACACAATACCCCAGATCCAGTTTGACCAAAGCTTCCGGAATCCAATTCGACTACCTGATCATTTTAGAAAAATGAAGCATTGTTGGTATTTCCTTCATAGATTCATGGGGTATTACAAGGGACCTCGCAGGTTACGATCTAAGTTCTTCGGTTTTTGACCTATGATTAAATTGTGCGAGTCACCAGTAGTCAAGGTGACAGATTGCTTACGTGAGCTACCTTGACATTCAGCATGCCTCTGGATGATATGCTACCGGAATATGGCCTAGATAAAAACTTCAATCATCATCCCACCAAGGGAAGACTGGGAAAAATACAAATCAAACCCATCACACTCCGATCTCGTCTGGTACACAGATGGTTCTAAGATGAATTCAGGGACTGGTTTTGGAGTCTATGGAGAGTCGCCTCAAGCGAACAATTCAGTCAGCCTTGGCGAAAATGCATCCATATTCCAGGCTGAAGTCCTTGCAGTCTACCACTGTGCTAGAATAAATCTAAGTTCTAAAGCTCTCAAAGCTCTTGACTCATCTGTCATGAAATCGAAGATTGTCTTATGGCGTTTTCGATTGAAGAAAAGTATTGCCCTTTCTATGAAAAGAGCAAATCTAGAAGTGCTCTTTCTATGTTCTCCATGTTTCATTGAAAAAGAAAGGGCACTTCCAGGTCAATTCTTAACACGAAAGAAGTGTCCGGAATATTTTTAAAGAATTGCTCTGAACTCACCAATATAAACAAGAAAAATGTCAGTGGGAAATGTTTGCTGTGCTATTAGAAACTAATTTTGCGCTATTCGATCAGAAAATACCAAATTATTAGTGCAAATGTAAACTTTAATTGAAATATATCGTTTTGGTCCATTAAAAAACTCATATTGAATGTAGAAAACAAAGAAAAATTAGCAACAGAAAACCAAATTTCACATAATATGTCTACCACTATTGCAAAAACGCTCCAACGAATTTCATTGAAAAGAGCAATTCTGAATTTCGGAGCACTTCTCTCGGATCTTCAATGAAAAACGCCATTAGAAACATTCACAGCCATCTACGGAAAAAGATCCTTGGTGATAAAATCGTCACTTCAGTGGCTTTTGCTTACATACACACAGAGAAGATTCTTGTCTTCCTGCCTGCCTCCGGGGTGAAAAGATGGCTCTAGGACCTAACCAGGAAAGGCACAATAGACTTCGTTAAGAGGCCGCAGTGCCAGAGCCCCCTTGAGGGCTCCCCCGCTTTAAAAATCTAATCTTATCTAATCTACCTTGACATGCACATTTGAATCTGAGGTGAGTATGGATATTTCAGGACTTATCAGGGTGCAGAATCAATAATCAAATGAGTGTTGCCACATCCCCAAAGTGTGGGCTACGGGCACCGGAATATCCAGCCCGTTGAAAGAATGAATCATAAGTCAGGGCCTTCAAATTTAGATGCTTACATGGGGCTAGATACTCTGGGTCTTGAAAATAACACGTCGTAGCAACCAAGAACTTCGGAAATGAATGGATTTACTGTCGATTAATCTGTCAAGTGGAATATTATAACCCTGAACTGCCCGCGTGCATCCTAACAAGTGGCGGAGCCTTAATTCTGTTATCGACGTTTAATTTTTGAAAATTTTTTGACGCAACAGGTCTTGATAGGACACAAGGCCTAACTTTCCACATTCATTTTTTGTAGATATATCTTTTTCTTTGGGCAAATGAAAGCGACCAATTCGGATTTATTGCGATGCGCTTCTGAATACCCCCTAATGGACCCCTCGTAAGACATCCTACCTATAACAAAAGTCTTGGCAAAGAGTACTACCAACCGACGCTAAAATGTAAAGACTCATTCGTATGAGATATGTTAGGCATGGCTTGCAGAAAATAATCCAAAGATGCGTACAATGTCCTCCCTCTTAATTGTAATAGCAAAAATTTCACAAATCCTTACATACAGCTCTGCTCATTTGAAATTCATACAATATTTTATGGGCCAGCCAGATAAGTACAGGCCAAGTTGCAATGCCGCCATGCCGCCCCATATGATGTGAATGTGCATTAATGAATTCCATTGCAATAAAATATACGAGAGAAATTGAATTTTCCATTCAAGGATGAAAAAAAAAATACTAATACATACAGAGAGGGTCTTGTGCATCAGCAAAAGTCTGCTGCCATTGAACAACGACTACCACTATATACAACTACAGAGTAGGTACGTTTGTGCATTTAAATCCTTGCAGAAACTATTAAATCAATGAACTTAATAAAACTTACCGCCCAGTGAGTTGGCTAGATTCGTTTTCCTTATTGGAAAATCGGGGAGCGCAATCAATTGTGGAAACGTCGAGATAAGGTCATAACTCTTGGATGGAGAGAGAGCTTTTGCCTAATGCAGTCCGCCAGCTCGCAGTAGTTACCCGCAGTTGTATTGAAAAGTTTCAGTTTGCCTTCGTATAATGAAGTTCTATTGCGTCGGGTATTAAGAGGACGACATGAATAAATTTAGTAGCTATTTTGTTTTGTTTGTTTTTCATCAAGTTGTCTCTTCAATCGCACATGGAGGACAGATCGCTTGTTTGTAATTTATTTATAGAGGGAGGAGTCTTAGCGTTAAGAAGGATTGCAGTGTTGTAATGTCCATTTAGGACGTATTTTTTTTAGGAGGATACTACATTCCAGGGAGTACAGCATTTGATATTCAACTTCGTTTCTATAAGATCGCTGAAGATTCCGTACCTAACTTCAATTGACTTATGTAGGGGGGAAGACGACTTCTTATCTTCAGCAAGGTAAGTGAAGTTATGAAAAGGAAGAAACTGGACCGAATCACTGCCACCGCATCCTTAATCGGGTACTATGAGATTTGTGTGTATAATCAAAATATTTCAGTGCCGGTAATTTGAATACTACTTTCGAAAGATTAGACCTGTGTTCCAAAACAGCTAAAACGGAGCTGTACTTGTAAAATGTTCGTGACAAAGAGAAGGGTTTACTTAAATCCCTTTCAAAAACTTTTATAAGTCGTCAATCGGCGTTTTCCTGTATATTGACAATGAAACCAAAGTAGAGAATTAAGTTGAGCTTCCAGTCGAAGATGAAGATGATAACTGAAGTGGTCTAAAAATGCAATTACTTCATCATTAACAAAATAAATGGACACAGTTGCATTTTGACGTCTCTGTAAGAATATGTACACTTAAGTTTGAGCTCCTTACACCATTCCTGGTGTGTCGTCAACACCATGATGCAAAAAGATGTAACCTTCTATAAACATTAGTCAGCTTACAGTCATCCCAAACTTTTGAATTGATAAATAGCAGGAACAGGAGTGGACCAAAGGGGCTACCTTGAGGGACACCAAAATAGACGACGGCATTTTTTTATCAATAAATATTTTGGTTCAACATTTTCAGTATACAATCACAGATGAGATTAAATCAATCTCAAGATCCTTTGGGGGCATCCACAAAGACCCACTTTTTTTTAACAGGAGTAATGTGATTTACTTTGTCAAATAATGCTTTAATAAAATCAGCATCAATTTGTAGCCCACTCATCATAACGCTCATTGCAAAGGGAAGTAAATTCTGTTAAATTAGTTATATGCATATTTTCTTGGGACAAAAATCATTGTCGTTTGCAGCCGATTTCGAATGGCTAATTGACAGTTTTACACACGGATGTTTATCAGACGTTCATTAAATGGTTTTCCATGGAAAAAACTGCACATAAGATGTAATTTGTGTTTTTCTGGGAATCGAACCTGAGGCTGCCTTCGGTCGTTCAGTAGTTTTGCCACTCTGATCTCAGTAAAAAACACTCTTTTCAAAGAGTTTGGGTATACAATACAGTTTTGCGATGCCCGAATATTTGTGATATTTGTGACTGCAGTGGACCAGCAACAAATTGAATAGGTATAGAAGTTAAAAGTTAACGGATAAAATTCATCCCATATTTAAAAAACTAACTTGGAACACCATCGGGACCATTTCATTTTTCGTCAGCCCTAAGCTGCAATAGTTTTGACATATACCTAACTAGTTAAGTAAATAAAGTACGTAAATCAGAAAACTTAATTTCGGAAATTCTATCCTTTTGTCTGCTTGCTTTCAGTGGCTGCTGGCTAAAAAGATAAACAAATGTCGGTAAAACTTAAAAATAACGAAAACCTCTTTGTAAACCTTTCCGAAATGATAGCTCAGCTGCATGCGCTGGATCACTTAGCAGTGAGGTAAAGGGACAAAATATTTATAAGCTGAAGTTTAGCACCAGGCGCACACAAGCGTATTTAAATTAAACTGAAATCGATTTTTTTGTATAATTTTCTTTCACTTTCAAAAATCAAATATAAAGAAATGTACTGGTTACTCGGAAAACATTCCCAGCTCAGTACCAAACTGCTTCTATACAAGTAAGTGCTACCTATGGTATACAACTTTGTGGTTGTACCCAGAAAACGAATGCCAATATTTTACAAACTTTTCAATATAAAGTGCTTAGAGAAATTGTACAAGCACCATGGTACATTAGAAACGATGATATCCACAGGGATCTCGGAATTCCAACAATCGAAGCTGAAACTAAAAGCTTAGCTAGAAAACATAGAAACCGACTAAAAAGACATAATTATCAACAATACAGTCCGACAAATTTTGGATGAGAGCAATTTACTTCGCCGACTACAAAGAACGAAACCGTTCGACTTGGCGAGATAAGATTAACCGCGTCTAAATTGCGGAACTGAGACGGCAATTGACTAGTAAGGCCTTGTCAAGAAACACTAAGTCGATTCTGTATAAGACCCTCATTATCCAAGTCCTGCTCTATGCCGCAGAAGCATGGACCCTAACAAAGGCGGATGAAGATCTTCTTGGCCGTTTCGAACGCAAGATTCTTCGAGTGATTTTTTTTGTCCCGTTTGCGATGACGGGCTTTGGAGGAAAAGATTTAACAGCGAACTCTACGAGCTGTACAACGACACCGACCTGGTCAGAAAAATACGCATCAGTCGTCTAAGATGGACAAGTAGAGCGAATGGACACCAACGCTCCGGCCCGAAGAGTCTTCGATTCCAACCCGGAGGGACAACGAAGTAGGGGAAGACCTCGCCTTAGGTGGTGCGCACAAGTGGAAGGGGACCTCAACCAACTTGGAGTGCGCAACTGGAGGCAGTTCACAAAGATCGCGCTAACTGGAGAGGCGTGTTGGTTGAGGCCCAGCTCCACCCCTGACTGTAGCGCCACCTAAGTAAGTAAAGTAAGTAAGTAAATTGCGGAACATTGGATCTTTCATTGGAGAGTAACCTGCCAAAAGTTGTTATTTCGTGATAGGAAAATTGCTTGATAAGTTATATCTCAGTTGCAGTATCTAATATAATATCGAAGGGTGGTGTTTTTAGTCAGTAAAAATCTGACACTTCTATGAGCACACGCTTGCTATTCTCATAGTGTCTTTAGAAGATTTTCACCTATCTACCATCGGAAAAAAACTTTCAATGCGCTTTAAAATTCTATTTTTAGGAATAAATTAGCTGTAAATAAAAAAATGGAAGTGGGTAGATAGGTACATGCAGATTTAAAGTGCATCAAATATTAAAGTAGGTATATCTACCTATTAAATAAAGTGCACGACTGGATCGCACGAAACTTTCTCGTTCATATCATCAGTTTGGTTGGTTTATTTTTCTTTTTTTATTGTTTATAGGCTATAAAACCAGATTTTTCAAATTTGTGATGCTGGTAGGTGGCTATGACTCGAAGGGTTTGTGATGTAAAAATTCAGAAATTGGTTTTTGAATTTACACGTGTACGGGTTTCTGATAGTGTAGACTCCAATTGGTTGGAATTATTTTAAGGTTCATGGTCAATATGGCTGAAAAAATAAGAAGTGGGAAATATTACTAAAAAGGAGTTTCTAGTAGTTGTGATTACATTTTAACTGGTAGTGCGGTAATGTTTATAAGACGGCATTATTTGCATTTTTCTAAGAAAAACTAAATACGGGGTTTTATTAACAATACTTATGTTATCGTAAATAAACATTTTAGTCAAAATCATTAAAGCTGATTTTGGAAAATAATGCGTACAAAATAGTAACAAATTTTGAAATGTTGAGTTCGAAAAATAATCTTGCTTAACTATTTAGCTAAAAACTGAGTATAGGGTATTTTTCAGGATGTAAGTATCACTTGGTTTTTAAAGTTTTATTCAAATCGGAAATGGCGTTTTCGAGATATGAACAGTTTTCCAAATCAGCGTTTCCGGTGGTTAGAATCGAAAATGAAGGACGCAATAATATTGAAAACGTCAATTTTACTCCAAATATGCATTTTGGTCAAAATCGTTTTACCCGTTTTCATGTTGGTAAAACAAAAGAAAACCAAATTCTCAAAATATGCCTTTTTTCAAAAATCCATTATAGACAATTTAGAGAAAAACTGAGTTTGCTATCATGTTAGGAATGACCATATTACATACAAAATTAATTTTTGTTGCAATCGTAATGACCGTTTTCGAGATAAGGCCACTTTTCAAAAGTACCGTTATTCGACTTTTTAGCCAAAAACTGGGTATGCAGCCATGTTAACCTCATATATGGTACTGCAAGTATACATTTTGGTTAAAATCGTTAAAGCCGTTTTCAAGTAAACCATAATTAAATAAAGTCTTAAAAAACGGCATTTTTCCAAAATTGTTCGTTAAACGATAATTTAGGGAAAAACTGAGTTTGCCATTATGTTGGAAATTACCATATTACCTTATATATAAATTTTTGTCGAAATAGTTCTAACCGTTTTTGAGATATGACCAATTTTCAAAATTACCGTTATTCGATTTTTCTGCGAAAAACTGAGTATGCAGCCATCTAGTTACACCTACTTAAGCCCAAATAACAATTTTGGTTGAAATCGTTAGAGCCGTTTTCGAAAAAATCAAAATTGCTGAATACCGTTAGAACGGCAACACTTAACGTGCAAAAAAAAAAGTGGCCCCGAACTGTAAGCCCACCAACTCCAAATCCGAAGTTTGAAAGAAATTCGTCCAGCCGTTTGCGCTGCAGAGCTCGGGAAGGACGGACAGACGGACAGACGGACAGACGGACAGACGGACAGACGGACAGACGGACAGACGGACAGAATTGCGAGACCCACTTTTTCGAGTTCCTCTATCATCGTAATGTTAGATTTGATTAAAATCTCGAGTTCGATTTTTTGTACGATTACAATACCTTTCTCTTACTACGTAATGCGAGAAAGTTAAAAACAATAAACAGGTTTTTAGTAAAATATTTAAATTATTAGATATTTATTATATTTCACAAATTTGCTTTCTTTAACGTTGTATATCTAAACATTGTGGAGGGTCATTGAGTAAGTTCTCCTTTTACTTTGGTGACGATTACGAGTAACAAAAGCCTGCTACATACAGGTGCAGGATCTTTGAAAAAGGTGTTCAAAACTTCTTTTTTTTTAAGTATAGGCTATTTTATATACCTAACCCATTTTATAATGGCTATCATTATGAACTCAACTAGGTACCTATAGCTTCAACTTAAATGTGGGTTCCAATTACATGCGGTTAACGCATTTTTTTATTAAAAGTACCTACATAGTACCTATTTAATTTGTCCTAGATACCTATGTTATTACAAAAGTTCAGTTGTCATTTTGAATAACATTCTTTTTTAGATAACAGAAGAAAATGTCCGTGTTATTACATCAGAAGCTTTTATATTAAGGAAGGTATAGTTACCTCCTACCTAATAAGACCCATTTACCTATGGCAATCGGGCCAAGGAATAGGTACATAAGTCTCTATAGATAATTATCTTTCTAGTTTTAGTGTGCATACAAGTGTGAAACATTCACTTTAATTATATGCCTACTTGCACCTAGAGGTATAGGTAGGTACCCATTTCACAAAAGCTGTAGCTACACAATTCACCAGGCTATCTAGGTGGTATCTACCATCCAAGCCGTGCAAATCATTCACATACATTAATGACTGAATTGATTTTAATTATGCTATTTAAATCAGGGAATATTAGTTACCTACATTACCAAGGCAGAACACGGCCCGATTTGTCTGTCATGTCAGTCAGCCTGTACCTCTACTAACAATTTGTATAAGTAGACACTAATTTAATGCTGTCTGACACGATATTTAAATAGCGCATAAACCGCATGTACCTAGTGTAGATAGTTCTCAAAGCCGCAGGTACCTACGTCAATTTCAAATCAAAATGTTTCGTTTGCCCCAGCGTAAGCACCAGCTGCTACACGTTTAGTCAACAGTGCTTCTGCCGCCAATCACAGTCAAATCGCACAGAAGAGATTTCCATTTCTGGCTCGGTGTCGGTGGTTATTCATATTTTCCACACTTTGGTGGTGTTGTTCGGCGTTGGCTTTGGCTGCGGCAAATTGCAACATTTGGACTCTGTCTTGGGAAGGAGTAGAAAAAGGAGAAATCAAACTCACCACGCGGGTATTGTTTCTCCAGTTGACATGTGCTGCGTGTATTCCCCTACATTGGAATACAAATAGTAAAGACATCAACCGTCAGTTGCATGTCAAAGTGTTGCTACTGCCGTACAGATGGCGCTGGAGAATACTGGGTGGCTAGGAATTATTTTTATGGAAATGTTTGCAGTTCGTACATTCTTGTAGGTATGGTAGGTATGCTTCATTAAAGACTAACCCCCGTATTAATAAAGGCTGTGTTAAAGTTATCAACTTGTTACCCAGCCGTTATGTCAGTTTTTTGTATGTTAACTGACGTCTGCTAGCAAACTAACTTGTGCACATTTGTTTATTAATATGGGGGTAAATAACAGAGCAAATCATAGAAAAAGATGGACTTAAGTCCGAAAGCAAAAATAAGTTAAGTTTAGAGTCAGTAAGCTGGAATATTTAATAACATTTGAATTGAAATGTCAGTCAGTTTTAAAGTCAAATTTCTTTTCATATCTTTGCACTTGACATTTGACTAATATTATGACAGGCAAAGTTATGAAAAGGAAACAGTAGATTTAGTTCGATTTTCGGTAGTTACGCTTCAAAATTATTAGTAGCTATTAATAAATTATTTTTTACGTTTACGCTTGGGATTTGGAAGAGTGTTGAGGATTTAAAAGTGATATCATATAAAATATTATTTCTGTTTTGAAATTGGAGTCTATGAATACAAGTTCAAAAATGCATTTGAAATCTGCTTAGTAAATGAAATTACCTATTATAAACTCACTAAAATTCTCACTTTAATTTAAAAATATTGAATATAATATAAACTCAAAAAGAAAAGGATTTTTGAAATAACTGAATGTGTGGTAGGTACCTAATTCGAGTAATCTACTCTTAGGAAATTATAAATGGAATGAGGTCTTAAATTAACGCACAAAAGCAGTCCGAAACAGTGGCACGTGAACTGGTTATAAGAAACTGCCAGGCAGGTTATTATCTAAAATTGAATAAGTAATGAACTATAATAATAAAGAAATTGTCATTTCCACGTCCTACAAAAAGTATTTCTGACGCTTTATAGTAAACAATTTAAAACCATAAATCAGTGAATAGCTAGGAGGAAAGATAATAATAAAAAAAAAACAGTTCTACATAGCTTTTATTAAGAACTTTTTTTTCGGCCACCCTATAGTTTGTAATCAATTTTGAAACTTACTATACAGTGCCATCTGTTGGTCAATAGTTAAATTCGATTGGAAGAGAAAAAACGAGAAAAATGTCGATGGGCGGTGCTAGGCAGCCATTAAAATTTGATGAATGCCCACATTTTGGAATGGGTGGGAGTTGGAAATTGTACACATCCCCTTAGCGTCCACATTCCACCATGTGCGTTGCAATTTCACGTGGTGAAACGAAAATAATAATTTTCTTTGCACATTTGGATTTCTCCAACAGGCTGTTACGTGGGGGTAGGTATTCATAACTTTTGTAGGAAAATATTTTTTGTAGGTCGGTATGGATAGTGTACATTTATAGTTTTGTAGGTAAAAGATATCGTAAAATATACCTATTATCTACCTAGGTAGGTACCTACGTACAATCTGACTGGTCTTCAATATATAGGTATCTATCTATCAGAGATGAAACACAAGCTTATATGCATGATAGCAGACAAGAATCACCTCCTCCAAGAAAAAAAGAAATTTAGAGAAGCACGTGGAAGGAAGATGTCACTTTGGGAAAGAAGTGAAGTAGAAGAAGACTTTTGAATTCCCACCCATGACGAAGGCCATCCTGCTGTTATAGATATCCTGCATGTGCGTAGACATCTAAAAACGTTCAGAAAACATCAGATAGTTATGAAAACTATTTTTACGTCAAAAGCTCTGATTCTAAATAGGTACCTACTTTGAAAGTGTACCTATCACGGCCAACGTCGCAACTTTACAGGCTGAAATGGACACCGGGGTAGGATCAGGCTTCTTCCCTGAACCACTGGGCATCTTAACATCCGCATAAGCTATGCGGCACAGCAGAAAAGCAGTAAGCTATTTTGCTTACTCTGAACTTTTGCTTTTTTTACGCACATTCTTTACATACTTAGCTACCTACAACAATTTAAGCATTGTGATTTTTGAAATGTTTGTTTATAGGTAAATAGTTAGGTAAGTTAAACTAACAAAATGCATTTGTTTAGTTTCATCCGAAGTTTCGGACTATTTTCAGATGAAAATATTAAGACAAAATGACTCATAAGGGATATAGGAGACCCGAGCTTTTGGGTTAAGGGTACATTTTTAAAACCTCTCGGCAATTCATATGTCTTCTTTAACTAATCGGCTTGTCTGTCCAAAAATAGATTTTCCTCAAACCGATGATCGTATACATTTCCCGGCACCTGAAGAAGAAATGAAACATCACCTAAGTATTTGCAAATAAAAATTATGTTTCCATGTGCAACGTAAATCTGTAGATTGCACGGTATTTTTGTTCCAACTTCAATTACTTCTGTTCAAAAATTCGAAAATTCAAACTTAACTGATCAGGTTTGACAGGAACTGCAAGGCAAGTACACGTACAGCGAAGTAAATGCTTTGTTTTCATTCGTGCTTTTACTTTGCTACAAACTGGAACTCAAAGCTGGTTTTTATTCATATACGACCCTCTATCCTGGCTTCATGGAAAACCAACAATTTCTAATGGCTAAGATCAGCATAGCTCTCCTACGGCATTTCATGAGACCTTCTGCTGTCGAAGATTCCTATTTTAATGAGAAGCGAAAAACTTGAAGCGGATTAGAATTAGTAGTGTTCGACTTTGAAGCCTTCTATCCTTTTCACATTTTCTTATATGTATGGATAGGCGGTACAATGAAAATAGAAATTTAACTGGTTCGTCAATTCATTTGAGAATTCATGCTCATGTAAGCTGAAGTCATCAAATGGCCTCGGCTCTCATCGCGTAATTTATGAAACGTTCTGGCTTGCTTCATTTAGCATTATCGTCGCATGGTTCATGGTTTTCATTTTTAACAGTTTGAACACGACTGTAAAAAAAACTCTGACAATTACAAAAAAAAAAAAAAAACAGAAAATGTATCTATACCTATGCAAAATAATTTTTACTTAGTGTAGAATTGAGCATTTAATACAAAAATGGGTAGCGGTATGGAAAAGCAAGATTCGCGCAAGCAAAGTAAAATGTTTGATGAAAGTCTACACAACAGAAACAGTGTACAGGAACTGATCATACCTAAATCCAATGGACTAAGGGGTGAAATTGCGATACACTGGAATATAAAATGTCGATGAACGTGTGGTCCTGGTCTGAGTTAAGTGAGTCCTTCCAATGATAACATAAGTACCTATATGTCTGCCTTTAAATATTTTTTAATACTTCTCTCAGATTGAATTAAATAGTTAGGTAGCTAAGTAGGTATCTACACCAAAAAAGATGAAACGATTGCAAAATATAAATCGTTAAATTGCAGTCGCTCAAGCCTATTACGCTGATTGAGCTAAATTTAAGCGAATTCCTACAGCAGAGTGGTACGCAGCTCGAGCTAAAAACCAAACTTTTGTTTCCAAATGTCCTTCTTGTATCTGTCAAAATTAAGCGCAATGGGTCGGGACATTTTTTTCAAGCTAAATTTTTACAGGTCGCTGTGCTTTATTGTTCTGATGTGTTTAACTTGTTTGATTTTTAATGAAGGAAGTTATTTTGAAAGATCAACTGACACTTATCCACAGCGCTCTCTATGTCAAAATTTATCTAGGATTTTAGCTGATGTTTGGAGAGAAAAGTTGGAGAGCAGCTAAAATTTAGTTTAGCTCGAGCAACGTGCTAAGCTTCAGTCGTCGCAATTTGACAGCTGAACAGGTTATACATAGCATTAAACTGCATTTACACGCACGCAAATTTTTGCATAAAATGGGACAGAGGGATCCGTTTGTCAGCAGTCAATGGTCAATGCCAACGAAGGCGAAATAATGAGATAACAAATCATAGGTACGCCAAAAGTTTCATGGATATTCTACCCATACTTTTATAGACATGTAAAATGGAAATAAATACGAAATCCGGCGACCAGCATTTCTGCAAACATATGAAAATGATTTATTTACTAAAAAAAATATTAAAAATATGTCAAATGACGGTGGTAACTGGTAAAGGTTATTGGTTTCAGTAAATTTAATCAACATTGCATAAATCAGTATAATAATAATTATACGAAATACGAAATAGATCCGTTCATAATTTCCGGAAGTCATTTTGTTTTATAGGAAATACGAATTCTGTAGGCCATCGCTATAAAAATTAAAAATATCAACATGCAGGACTTTCCCAATTCCTACCACGCAAACAAGATGCCCAACCAGAAATAATGTCACGTAATTTTGCGTGTTAAGTTTAGTGCTGTCCCATTCAGTCAGACCGCTATTTAGTATTTGGCATCTCTTTATTATTCCCTGTTAGGATGACGTCGTCTTAAGCGATGTGACATGAGAGCCCTCAACATTTTCTCTGCATTAACAACTTCAAAACTATTATAGCTGCTGCTGAGACCCTAATGTTCACTATTCTCTACACACAAGCGCAGGTTCTGAACAATAATAGTCCTGGACTGAAATCGATATTAACTCTCCACATGCAACGATAAATTATTTCTATTTTTTGGAAGTTTCCATTGCATACTTTTGGATGCAGTTTGGATGTGTTATCCCATACAGCAACCACATACGTTTAGTTTCCATTATCGTCACATCGTGCTGTTCTGGCGCTAGTCGTTGCTTAACTTGGACAGCAACCAATGCGGTTGATCGTAAAAATGTGAGTTGTCTTTTTCAGCTACAAAAGTGAGAGCGCTCCAATCAGTAGGAGTTAGCGGAAGTGGAAAACCGGATCAGCATCAGCAAACACCATAATAAAATTCGTTATTGGACATTTAAGATTGAAAACTGAATAAACATTAATTTCGTAGTTGGTCCTGCTGCAGTCGAAAAAATCATTCATCATACGCCAGTTGAACATGCCACGTCGTTTTGCAAGAGTGTGCATATATGTGTATTGCATAAATGCCCCTGTATATGGGCTGGCAAGGTCTACCCGAATGCCTTTGAGGCGTACCAATACCAACAGCAGTCATCCCATTCCAAATACACTCGCTATGTGAAAAATTGCTCCAAAGAAAAACAAGAGTTCGCTGCGCGAAAAACAAATTGTCTTCGAAAGGACACTCACGGTGGGAGATTGGATTTGCCGATACCCTGTTCACCAACGTCGCGTATATCCAACACTGATGCGCGCAATCATATTTCAAAGCGCGACAAATTCTCCCTGATAGACTGCGAGAACGTGGAGGTTTTTTTTTCAGTTTTTTGTTTTGTTGCGATCCCATTGCAGGACTTTTTTTTTGTTTGTTGTTCGTCTTTTATGTCAAATTAATGGCCGACATGTTTGCAGTGCAGGAGGATATCCATTTTCACACAATTGGAGGACAAAATAGCCGAACACAAAAAATCAACTCTGTCCGGATGCAAAGGTTAGGAGCATTACTAAATTTTCCAACAGAGTTCGGGGCAACAAAAAAAGATTGCCTTCGAATTCGAACGAACCAGTTGTTGTTGCTGCAGCGCATTGTGGCGAGTCCTCGCTATAGGCAATGTGTAAATTTGAGGTTATTCAGGAAGGCAGCTGGCGCACTCGGTCGGTGCTGTCCTGGAATAAACTGTGCCGACTGCGTATGCAAGTGTAAAATTCGTAATTGCATAAATTTGCATGTGGCTGCATAAAATATGGACTGGCGTTGTATTTATGTTGGGCGTTGTAAATCATAAACGCATATTTCGCACCAGTGCACAGGTTTTCACCATTTACAGTTATTAAATTTATTAAGCTTTTACGCGCCACTTCCCGTAAAGGCCAGTTGGTGTGCGGCAGAGTGGACGTCGGTCATGGGGTAAAATGCATGTGAGGCTTTCGGCTTTCGGCTTTGGTGTGATTATTTACGGGGACGTGATTTTTATGTATCGAATGATAGAGAGTTGGTGATTTTATTTTTTTTGTGTGTTGTCTTTGCCAAATCGAGCTCAAAGCCGGCAACGGAAATGAACAAAATGCGGATATGCAGTTAATTTTAATTATTTTTGAAGTACATATTTGTTCAAGGCTGGGTGTAGGGCTGTAGGCTCCCCGATTTTAAATACGCTTTCGCAGGTTCCATTATAAGGTAAACTCGTTAAGAAGCGGAATCATTTTTTTGTAGCCTGGACTTTCTGCTATCTCAAAATTGAATTACACTTTTTGACGTTTCTTTTAAAGCTGTCTTAATGCGCTTTTTATGCGTTTTTCTAGGTATCTGTTGTGGCATCAATTTAAATGATTTAAGGCGTTTCTAAAAGCGTGAAAAAGGGTAGAAAAGCGGTTCAACAACTGCGTAGAAATACGCCTCAAAAACGAGTGGAAAAACGCTCAGAAAATGCGTCAAAAAACGAATTGAAATACGTGTCAAATATGAGTTGACAAATAGTAGCAATACGCGTCAAAAGACACCTTAAAGTAGCGTGAAAAACTCGTGAAAAAAAAACGCGTAAGAAGTGCATGAAAAAATTCTTTACGGAACTCGTAAAAAATGCGTCGAAAATCGGGTCAAAAAGCGTAAAAATACGAACAAAAAACTTGTCAAAAACAAGTCAAGAAAGGAGTGGAAAAACGCTTAAAAAATACACCAAGAAGGCTTAGAAATACAAGATAAAAAACCGATGGAAAACAGTTGAAAAAATGTGTCATAAAGATTGTTGAAAACGTGTCAGAAATGAGTGGATAAACACTAGCAATACGCGTCAAAAGTCACGTTAAAATCGCGTCAAAAACTCGTGAAAAAAAGTTAAAAAAATGCGAAAAACGCATCAAAAAATACTTTTGGGAACTCGTGAGAAAATGCGTGGCATAAAATGTCAAAAAACTGGGTCAAAAAGCGTAGAAACACACATAAAAAAACTTGTCAAAAACACGTCAAGAAACGAGTGGAAAAACGGTTGAAATAAACGTCAAAAACGGTTAGAAGTACAAGCCGAAAAAACCTATAGAAAACAGTTGAAAAAGTGCATTAAAAAATCGAGTGGAAATGCTTTATAAAATTTGTGGAAAAACGTGTCAAAAGACACGTTAAAAAACGTATTAAAGAGCGTTGAAAATCCCTTACAAAACAAGTGGAAACAGTCGTAAAAAAAACATGGAAAACGCATAAAAAAAGCGTCAAAATCGGATAGAAAAAGTGTAAAAATTCATATAAAAAACGCGTCTAAAAACACGTTAGAAAACTCGTTGGGAAAACACTTCAAAAAATGCGTCAAAAGGCGTCATAAAATGTGTGGAAAAACGCCTAAAAAAGCGCCTCAAAAACCGCTTGAAAAGTCGAGTGGAAAAACGCACCTATAAAAATGATGATAGAGTCAGGACGGTTAAATGTCGGTTGCCCCATTATTTGGGTACTCGCACTTATTTCGGTCACCTTTACGGCAATCCCTTAGAATTTCCTGCTCCATCAAGCAACGACTCCAATAAATCCAAATGCAAAACCCACTTCCAACTTGTTGGTGCCAAACAATAACAATAAGTTGTCATTGCAAGGACCCCATCGCTTGAAAATAAAACATTCCCTCCACAAGTGTATCATTCATTCATACAGTTAATTTATTTCAAATTTTAGATATCCCACCTTCACGAGGAACTGAGCACTCAACAAGTTGCTTGTCAAACTGGCATAAATTTCATAAATTCTCCCAGTACGCCTCTGCAATTCATTTTAATTGGAGTAAATTCCCTTGTCATCTCGTTTCACCCCTTTTTGCCGCCACTCACCCCCATCAGTGAGCACACAGAGCGTGTAGTAAACTTCCAGCAATTAATTGAAACAATAACAGCAACAAATTTCCATAGGCCCATTGAAGAGCCCATGCAGAGCCAGAGCTGGCAGACGCTTCTTCTTCCCTCTCACAATGAAGGACTTATTTCCATTCCACACACAGGAATTTCTCAATAAACATACGAAATAGTTTCCGCATTTTGCACCCACGTCCAAAGTGGGGGCCAACTCTCTGCCCTTATCCCCATCCGGCGGAACCTCATCCATCTTCTTCCATACATACCCATGCAACACCAATGGAGGGCAGGGCGTTGAACGAGTGAATCCTTTCCCGCAGCCGGATTAAAAGCACACAAAATGCACACAGAAAAAAAAACGCCAAGGAAAATATTTAAATAAAAAAGAGATTTTTCATTTCGGGCTCGGCATTCACCCGCACCGCACAAAAAGTATGGCGCTTCTTGCATCCGCTCTCCTATGGCGACTCTGTACAAACAAGCGTTCTTGTTATTGCATCCTGCGGAATCCTTGGCACCATACACTGCCTCCGACGAGGAAGAAGAACAAGATGACGACGACGACGATGAAGATGGGGATGCGAAACAAAAAAAAATAAAAAAAAAACTTCCTCCTTCATAGGAATTCAAAAGAGAGAAAAATCCGACTTTAGCAAAAATGCATACTTTTTCTGCGTCCCTCATCCTATACTGTGTGTGGAAAGTGCAAATATAGCGCCCACCCATGCCGTTGTCGAGGACTATTTCGAACCTAGTTTTTCTTTCTCGGTGCAGTCCTTGTTGTTGCATTTTGCAACTTTATCCTTCAACTGTGGCGTATGGAAGCTTAGCAAGCCCAAACTTGAAAATCCGCATATCTACCCCCGAGAGTGGTGGATCGACGAGGATAGTTTCTCAATCTCCGACGAAAGTTTCTCCATCCTGTACCGCAGACAGAGAGTCTGGACTAGGGCCATAAATCTATCCAAGTGGTGTGTCGTCGTCGTCGTCGTCGTCGTATACACAGCAGCGCGGCGCGGCGGCGGGCACACACAAGTCCTCTTTAGATGAATGTGTTTGTTAAACTAATACAAAACTTTAGATGAATTCTTTTCAGCAACAAGAAAAATTAATAATATTATCTATTTATCTTCGTTGCGGTTCTATATGGGAAAACTTTGGTTTTTTGTTTCGTTTTTGTGTGTCTTCTATTTTTGGTTTATGCGGCTGGCAGTAGTTGTTGCTTCCAGCTGATCCCGTCGTCGTTGGACCGTACCTACTTTGGATGAGAATACAGCACAGAAGACAGAAAACAAATTAATCTGCTTTTGCATCCTTTGTGCCTGTGCTGCGGGGATTGGTGGACCGCTATACCCGGCGACCGCAACCCGTCGATGGAAATGGGGCGTTTGCATTGAGTAATTAGTTGCTAATATTAATTTAATGAGTTTCACTTAATTTGCATTTAAATGGATTTTTGAAAAAAGCTTTTACCGCGAGTGGTCCTCTTCGCGCGTGAAGCCATTAATGGAACGCTTTTGCTCAAGCGGTGGATGGGTTAGGTATAAGAAAATAATTAATGAGCTGCATGTCTTAAGCAGTAATGGGCATGGAGGGGAGATAGAAAAACCCTTTGAGATATACTGTAAATGTACATTGTACATGGCTTTTAAATATTGTCACTTCACTCTACTTACGCACAAAAATTTGCTTTGCATAACGCTTGTCACAACTGTGTAGGCTTTTAAATTTCAGATCAGTACGACTAACGATTTTTTTAACAGTAGGAAAACGAAGCCTGAAACGGTAAGGGTAGTCCTGCTTAGTACTCATGGGAGTTTGAGTAAGGGAAATGCTTGAAAGCCTAGTTCATCGTTCGTGTTTTGTTGTCAATTAATAAAATGGTTAAGTAACATTTCAAGGCTTTCTAAAATTGGAATTTAAACGGGGATCTTTTGACAAATTTTAAAAACTCTAAGACCCACCTACTGTTTAGTAAAAATTAGTAGGCAGATGTGTCCCAAGTTTTCAGAATGATTCTCTTAAGGTAAAAGGTCCTTAGGTTAGGTCTATGTGTACGTACTACAAAGCCAGCCCTGAAATACCCCATCTAGGTCCATGGGGACCCATTGTAAAGCTGTTGTCGGGGGTTAGCAGTTGTTACTGGCTACAAATTTGTGTTTACCTACATGCTTCCCGCCTTGTCCAGCCAACCCAGGCCCTAGCCAGGATTTTTTTTCCGGGGGCTTGCTTCCAAATCTTACGAGGAATTCTTTAAACAAAAAAACTATATAGGTACATTCCAAATCATTGATTTTTATTAGTTTTTAAACCATATTTATACTTAAACGAACATAGGTACTTAAATTATTTTCTTACACACATTTTTTTTTTAAGCAGAAGGCGTTTAATTTTTTTTTTTGACATGAGATCGATCTGGATCCACATTAATGTCCGAATATACAGATATCATGGCAAGTGAGCTTAATCTGGCATTCTTCATAACGCTTTGGGACACTGTTTTAATCCTTTTCAAAGTTGAAAAGCTTCATTCAATACTAGCTGTGGTCACTGGAAGCGTGGCCAAAAGCGACAGCAAAAAGTTTATAGTTCTAAAGTACGTCTTGTCACATTATATCAAGCAATTTCAAAACTTCAGTAGAATGATATCTCGACGATATTTTTTCGCACCAAATAATATACTCAGCTTTTAAAGCTAACAACGAAATTACATTATCGAAGTATAATGTTAGCTTTTCCATTTCGTTCACTCGCTCAACTACACCAAAACCTGGGAGCAGAGCTTGCAACGATGGTAGAACTTCTTCGTTGACCATGAATCTGTCCGTAAAATTTCGTATTAACGAAACTATTCAAGAAATCAGCATAGACACTCTAAAATAGGCTTCAGTTGAAGAAGTTTCTGGATTGGAACGCATTGTTTGTTTCAATGAAGTTCTTGGAGATCTTAATTGAACTTCAAATATGTCCTCAGCAAGTTGGGATGCGGATTGAAAAGCATCTCTGAAGAAATAGTCGACATTTTCTCTGATGTTCTTAGGAGAATTCAGAACTTCTTTTGTGCGGTCGACTGCAGAAACGAAGTCTAAGGATTTGTTCTGTAGGAAAACTGATAAGGGCAGCGTTAAACTGAATAGTTTTTCGCATATAATCAGGCTTACTAGGAAATCAGTTTTTTGGACCGCTGCTAAGGTGTTGATGCTTTCGAAGACATCGCCACGTTCTGTTCGTTATTTCTTCAAGAATTATTGAGATGCATTTGAAGAGCTCTACAAAGGAAATAATACTGTCATGTCTTTCAATGAATCTTGTTTCGCAAAGGCATAGAAGTGGAGTTTTTCGGGTCTCTGGTGCGTGTTTTTAATGACATTTTTGTAAGTTAAACTTGCGTTTGAATGGTTGCGAAAGAAATAAGCTATTTCACTAACTACACTTGCGAATTGCAGGAGTTGACATGGCATTAGACAGAGCCAGGTTCAAGGGATGACTTGCACAGTGTACATAACTAGCGTTTGGATACTTATAGAAGGTTTTTACTCTTTTTATTTATTTTCGGGGGAGCTTCAGCCCCTCAAGATCCCCCCCCTCTGGCTATGTACCTGAGCCAACCTGATGCATTAATGAACCTGCAAAGCTTAGACATTCAGACATAAGAAAGTTCCTGGATGTCATGGAAGTAATATTTTAAGTATTCTGTTCCTCAAGTTGGAGAGACTTGGGCATTGACAGAAGAAGTGAGGCGAATCCTCGTGTACCTCCTTGTCTCCACAGTCTCCTGGAGCAAAGAAGAGATGCGTGGT
The DNA here is from genome assembly GCA_936431705.1 of Cheilosia pagana. NCBI lineage: Eukaryota > Metazoa > Arthropoda > Insecta > Diptera > Syrphidae > Cheilosia > Cheilosia pagana. The sequence continues at coordinate 82,114,208 of OW386166.1, read as the reverse complement.
ATGCTGCAAGCAATGAACCTTAACCCATTTGCGACTTGACTTTGTTTGAGTAGACAGAAACGGCTTTCATAGCTGCCTGACTGTCAATATGTATAGTAACCTGGTCATTTGGTATTGCCAACATCGACACCATAACCTTGGGAAACATTAAGTCAGAGTTGACAGCATTCCCCACGTACTTGTTCGGAATCTCTGCAACTCAAGTATAATTCTCCTTTAAGCTATTAAAGAAGTCTTTTTTCGAAAATCACCGAACACCGTTTAAAATTATTTCTATTTGTGTTTTCAAAAAGTGTGAAAAAATATCCCTAAAGGGGCAGGGGTCAAATATTGAACGTGTTTCAAAATAGAATCGACCTTAAATTGAATAATGTACTGTACTGTACTTTTTCCAAATGAGTATATCCTAGACGTCATAAGTGAGCGAAAGCTCCTGCTAAACTTGATAAGCGTGAGCCAAAATTTACAATTATAATTGTTAATTGGATAAATCAACATAACAAGAAAAATTGAGATCTGATGACTTTTCAAATGTCCATGCGAAATCGAAATCAAATACTGACAATCTATACCTAAGTACAAATAATAAAACTGTAGGTGGTTTTATTTTTGTTACCTTATGGCAAAATCTACCGGAAATTGGAAAGATTTTGATTTAAAAAATAATGGATTTAAATTTTTCTACTTTCTAAACACAGGCGGCACAAAATGGAGCAATATTGTTGATGTTTTTTTTTACACTATTTTTGGAATGACGTACTGGTACTGTTTAACGCGCTTTTTGAAGCATTTTTTATGACGCGGCTACTATAGCTGGTTTTAAATCGTATTTTTATGACAATTTTAGTTTCATTTTGCATGTTCAACAAATTTTCCGTTGGGTTTGTTGACAAAAATAATAATTTGTATGCTTCCTTTTCTTGCACTCCTTCGCACTGTTTTCTGTTCCACGTTTTGGACCATTTTTAACAGACGTTTGAGGTTTTTCTTTATTATTTGTTGTTTACAGGTCGCGGTTTGCTTGTTTTTCTGTCGCTAATTTTTGTTGTCATCATTCAGTTTGTACTATTATTTGTGAAGTTTTCTTGGTTGTGTTTTTTGACACAATGCCTTAAGCTATGTTCAGACGATTGCTAGATCTGACAATGACCTGCAAATGACCTGACAATAGCAAACTACCTTAAAATGCTAAATTGCCAGTTCACACGGTTGCCAGATTCTGTCCCAAACTCTGACAATATCATTGTCAGATGGTTGGCCTGGCAATAAATTGTCTGGCAACGTTGTCAGATTGAAAATTGCCAGTTCACACAGATGTTTGTTTACAAAAAAATTTGCAGATCTGTTGACAGGCATTGTCAGACAAATTAAATGTTTTTTTTTTTGAAATAATAGAAAAATAATATCTAACGAAATGGAACAAAAAGATACACTTGCAACTGCTTTGGCCGAACGTATTGGAAAGCAGCGAGGACGGTAAATTACCACACAAACGTCGACGTATTTGGATGAAGGATTGAGTGGCCCCGGGAGCAGGGGGGGGGGGGGGGTTCTTCTAGCTTTGGTGACTAGACATTTATTCCAAAGCAATTCCACATATTCGAAATAATTTAGTTCATACATTACATTTTGAACAAATTTACAGAAAACCTTAAGACAATTGCACCGAAACTCCGATTTGTTCGTTCAAATATGAAAATAAAGCAAACTTTTCACCACAAAATCCTTTTCTTTAAAACTTCCTCTTTGTCCACGTATTCGAAACTATTTAATTTATTAATTTTTCACCAATCTACAGAAAAATGTAAAGAAATGAGCACGGAAACATCGTTTCTTTCAATCAAATATGAACAAAATTTGTCTGGCAATGAAAAATTTACAGTTGTGATAAGCACAGCACATCTGACAATAGCAAATGAGTTTGCAAATGTCCCAAGTGTCTGGCAATGGTCTGACAATGATAAAATTGTGTGTTCGGACGATTTGCAGATTCTTGACAATTTCATTGTCAGGTGGCAGTCTGACAATTATCTGGCAATGACTTTTCTGCAAATATTTGTAGACAAAATTGTAAGTTCACACGGTTGTAAGACATTTGGGATTTTTCAATGACATGTCTGACAATATTGTCAGATCTGGCAATCGTCTGAACATAGCTTTAGTATTTTGGAATTTTTAAAACCGATTTTCTGTCTTTTTAACTGTTTTTTTTTTTTTGGGGTTGATTTTTTCGGGCATTCCTTGTCGACTTTAATTCATTGGCGTCAGTTGCTAGGTATGCCATTTGGAGACTTTTGTTGTCACATTTTTGATTTTTTTTTGCAAGTTTTTGGCAGCTCCTTGTCGCTGTCATATAACTATTATTGCGTGTCCCGGAAAACTTTGATTTATTTTCTTAAGGCCTGTTTTTTAACGTTTACAATTTGTTTTTCTGCGGTTGGTGTTGTAATTTATGCCGCATTTCTAAGTCGCTCTTTTTTCGTTTTTAAGTAATTTTTAAGACTTTTTTTTTGTCGCATTTTCTATCAGCATTTTTATGGGATTTTTTTTAACTTTTTGTTGATTGCAATATTTGATATGTCCCAGCTTAGTAGTCGGGTTTTGTGGTGCGCTTGTTGCATTTTGTAAGTGCTCTATGCCTCGTATGTACCTAATCACTTAAGGGTTTAAGAAAAGGTATACGAAGTCCGAATATGAGTCTTAGGTCTTAGTTCTTAATACAAAAAAAGTTCGAAGTAGAACAGTCACAGTCAAATAAACTTGCAAACATAACGAAAAGTTCCTTTCTGTGGGAACTTCCATTATGGAGCAGCTTAATGAGTCTTTTTTGGAATATTATAAACATTTTTTAGTACAATCTCTCACAACAGGTACATAAAGGATCCACCATAGGTTTTCACAGGCATTCGCTTGAGTGAGTTCATTCAAGAAGGTTTTGACGGTGATCGAACCCGGAAGCCCTACGCCTAAAATTGTCCTCAAAATCCATCATATTGCACAGTATCTAATCTAAGTCGCCACGTAGGAACATAACTCTCACCATTAGGACATTTCGATAGCAATCGACATCTTGCCACAAAGTCAAGCATCAATTTCGCATCAAAAAGGAATTATGATGCCATTTTGAAGTTAAAACTCTTTTTATCGCATTTTGAGCGAGTGGATCAGCCTTCATCGGAATCACTCTTGCGAAAACCAAAAATATGTGAATTCGCTGATGTGTTATTCTAACGCTCACTACATCCTGAATTGTGATCCCACAGAAGTGAAATGTGTATATGTAACTTCCAACAGGAATGAATAAATGGGATTTTTATGGAAAACATCTGAGGGATACCTCCAAGATTGAGGCCACACCAGGGGTGGATGGGTGTTCTTCCCCGTCTATTCGACGTGCTGACGCCAAAAATTTTCCAATCCCCTATATGGTGTAAAAGACTTGAAAATAAACCATACATCCTTGCGTTTTGTTCGAGTTCGTGGTGTGCCGTCGAAAACTTTATTTCGAATATTTTTCTATTTGCCGGGTCTTGAGAAGTGAAACTTTTACACAACAATCCACACACAAAAGGCAAGTTAGTTTTGCCGGGTGAAGGATGCGCATATCACTGTAGTTTACCTCCCAGCATTTATTTTATTTTGGTCTCAGTATTCTTCTTTTTTTTTCAAGGAAGAATATTCTACAAATATGTAAACTTTGTGGTGTTGGCTTTGCCTCCATTTTTCGTTGGTGGTGCTCATTCAACTTCCGTGAAAAGTTTATTTATATCCTTTCACCCAGGAGGCGAGCGCAGAGCTCTTGTTTGCTGCGAAATGGCAGAATGGAACTGTTATCCTTTTTCTGTGCGCATAAGGAGAGATATATACCATCACCATCGCCACCACCACCAGAGCCATAACACACAATTGAGATAAAGACATTTTGTGGGTTGCGTATCTGCTGTATTCTCAAAATGCCACCACAATTTCAGTATATACGTTACGTACATCCTCGAACGACTTTAATGAATGCAATCTTACAGTAGGTTGAAGCTCCTTGCCAGTGAGTTAATTAATATGCCAATGTTTCTCGCTACTGGAATTCATTTCATTTCGCTGCAAAAAAAAAGAAACAGAAACAGAAAAGGAAACACCAGAGGGAGCTTCCAAATGATATGCAGTGCATATTGTTGAGAAATAAATGCGCAAAGTTTTGTACAAAAGTTTCTTTTGCGGTCTGATCTGCTTTCCTCGGGAATATATCTAAATTAAAAGTAGTCCTGAGGTTCGCGGTGGGAAAAATGCAAATCTAGAGGAAAGAATATACGAATACAAAAGCAATAAGCTATATGGGCTGGGTAGGGAGAAGGCAGAGAAAAACTGGAAACAGCTTGCCTCAGCTGGCATCTGAGCATTTGCATACTTCCGCAGTGAGTATGGCGGCGGCGGTCGTTTTTTTTTTCTTGTTTAGACAAGCTTCCTGCAGGAGGATGCAATAGAAGACAACCTGCTCAAAGGAATTTTTATATGACCCAGGGAAGGAAGAGCTGTTTTCGTTTGTCCGACTCTCGGTGTGAACGTGTATAAGAGAAAATATGTTCAAACATTTTTGCGCGCTTAATTTTCTCATATTTCTCCAACACCTTGAGGAATCCAGTGCGGGGATCCTGAGAAGGATTCAAAAACTATACTCTGTCCAGGGGTTGCGTATAATGGGCTTCACCGGTGGCTTGGTTTTATTTATTTTTTCTGCTACGGTTCTGAAAATTGTCAGCAAACCGGATGTTTTATTTGAAAACTTCAAAATGAAATATCACACTTGAATGGAGGTTGTATCTGTATGCGTAATAGAAGCAATGGGATTTTGTCTAATATACACAATTTTGTAAGATAACTCAATTGTTTAATGAATATTTATCATTCAAGGGTTGTGAGCTATGCAAAGAAGAAGCTCTAAATGCAATCATAGCTCTTTGCAACGTTTCTAATAAAAGTTGTCCTTGCATATGTGCTGTTGATCATTATACAACTACTCTCGTTGGCGATGATCTTTCAAAATGTACCTTCAATCCTAACGAGTGCTGCGAAATAGGGTCTGCCGAAAATATAAGAGGGAGTGGTTCCTAAGCATATTTTCACTTCCAAAGTAATGCGCGTTACAAAAACCGAAGATTCTTCTTCCAGCGGTGATGTCCATTCGTTTTATATATCCCAATTTCTAGTATCCCAATAACTAATACCCATACACGAATGTTTTAAAATGATATGCTATTACAAAATTACCATATTTTCACAGTTTTTTAATCAGGTTTTAAGTTTAATAAACAATATTAGCAATTTCTGTGGTTTTTTAAAGTTTGGATCTGCCCCTCATTTGCACCAAAATGTTTTAAATTTGCTTCCAGATTTTGATTTATGGATAGTAAAACACATAAAAGTTAGTTATTTTTTATATTTAGAATTATCAATCAATACTATAATAGTTAAACAATAAAAAGAACAAAAAAAAACATATCATTCACTAAGAAAATTACAAATTTATAGGGGTTTCAAACCAAACGTAAAAAAGGAAAAGATAGATAGTTAAATAATAAATAAAAAAGAAAAACAGAACATTCATTAATAAAATTAAAGATTTATATGTTAACTTCAGCCTGATCATCGTCATTTTTTGCTCCAATATTTTCACTTTTGAGAGCCTTGTAGAAGAACAGTTTACTCGGTGGAACAAAGTTAGTAACAAGTTCCATCACATCTTTGTATTTAGCCATTTTTAAAGGCAAAGTAGAATGGTACTGGTAGTGGTAATGGTAATGGTAATGGTAATGGTAGAATCAGTTCCTGAGGCAAAACAGAGAGATTGGCTTCAACATTATTTCTCATTATATGAAAATATCCAAACATAGGCATCCCAGTTGATGAACTGACAGCAACAGTTTTAATGTGATGTTTACTGTATTCAAAAATGCGATATTGTGATATTTTAAATCTAATCTTTTCTGTATTTATTGAATATTACCATCTAAAGAATTTAATCACAATGAAATTTAACAAAATGTCTCCTCAAAAATATGCCCGCTTGGCTAATTCAAAACATGAACTGACTTGATGCAAATGACGCAATATTTTCGTTTGTGTCAATAAGGAGGCAGGTCCGGACCTGCCGCCTTTTTGCACCAAACTCACTAGAGTGGCAGATACATACTTTGCTATAACGCCCATATTTTTAGTCGCAACTGCCTCGGTTATGCACCAAAAGATTGCTTTTTTTGTTTTGTTCAATTTGTCAGTGAAAAAAGCCGTTAAGCTAAAAATATGGACTTGCCCCCCTTTTGATGCAAGGTCCTCAATTGTTTTGTTCCATACGCCACTTTTGTCGTTTTTGAATTACGAACGGATTCTATAGTAATTTTGTATCCTTTTTTTTAAATTTGTGATCCGATTTGCTCTATGTCATTCCAATCCCGAGATATCGAGCATCTACTTTGGCCCATGTCCACCAAAATCAACAGTTTGTAGAATTGTTTTGTGCCCTAAACCATTTTTTGCCGTTTGGGAAAAATTTTCAATATAATTTTTCGCAATTTTTTTGCGAGAATAATTTTCTTATTTAATTGGATTTTTTGGAATAGTTAAAACTTTGTTTGTCACGAAGACGAAATCGATTTTTATTTTCATATTTTAGCATCCAACTACATGATTTCTTTACTTTCAGATATTTTGGATGAGAGTTGCTTTGTGCCATGTCCATTTTTTTTTGTGTGCCACGTGCTGACTTCAAGTTGAAGAAATAAAAAAAAAGTCCTATGACACGGATGCGTTATTCTCGGAAAAGTTCCAATGGCGTATGGAACAAAACAATTCTCAGGCTGTTTGTTGAATTGACAAATCTTATGCAAAATGTTTGTTAGCCAAACAAAATAAAAATTATCAATATTGGACTGGCGGTCATTGCACCAATTTCTTGGGCAAGATGAAGAATTTGCATTGATCACGTAGAAGTCACACTTTCTATGTGGTGGAAAAAGCATGAGTACCCGAATGAAAGTACTACTCGGGGAGACTTGTCTAAGGGGGATTCATACCATTCTCGTGTACCAGACAAGGCTTCCGCTTGGAAAGGGAATTTGGTCTTTGTTCCTAAGTTTTTGGCGGCTGAAATCCCTCTGGGAAATCGGCCTTAATAAATACAATTACAAATGCAGTAACTAAGTTGACAAATAACTTCTATATTATTAAAAATTTTTTGTTAATCTTACAAAGAGATAAATACAAAATTAATAAATTTCTTTGTAAAAGCAACAGATAATTGTTGATTCGACAAAACAGCCATATGGAATTGACAAAACTCTTTTGTAAAATTAACAAAGTTTTGATTATTTCAAGAAACTATTTTTGTACTCACAAGAAACCATTTTTGTTTAAACAACAATATTTTTTGTTATCACAACAAAGGTTTTAGGCCAAGATAAAACTTACAAAAATTTTGTCAATCTGATAGAAACATTTTATTGGACGTATATTGACAAAAAAAATTGTTGAATCAAGCCTCATTTTTATCAAATATACCAAGGTTTTATATTCAGTGCATACATCAGGGCGTCATTGATGATGATGTTCAGATTTTCCTAATTTTTCAGGGCCATCCGCCATCTGCGACCGTATAGACAACAATAAACGTAGTTTTTGAGGTTTCTATTATCTACTTTAAACTCAACAATCCTGGTTAGTAATATAGTAATAAAACCTCCGAGTCAAAAATGACCTCTCCATCACCACTGGTATGCAAGAGAGGATATAGTCTTAATATTTTTTAACTTTTCAAGGCTAGAGCTATAATTATATTGTAAACGCTGTATTAAATTGGGTTTTGGTCTTCTCAATTGTAAAGCTTAAAGCTCGAATGTAGTCGGCATAAGCATGACTGAGTCTCCAAAGACCATTTTTTATATCTCGTGTAGCCAGCAGTGAGCTGCCTATCTATGACTTAAATTTTAATCAGTAGGTACCGACAATTTTTCTTGTATAATTGGAAGTTGTGCTGAAATTTTCAGTTGCTTTTCCATTATCTTACTTCCCTGATGTATAGGTAGTGACTTTTTTGCTTAAGAAAATCAACCGATCGTGTATTAGATAATTACCGTGGCGATTTACAGTTTCTTGAAGCAATTTTTACAGACTCACGCGGCTCTAATAACGAGGGTACAGGGAAAGTTTTTAAACACGTTTGAATGTAGAACATATAATTGACAAAAATTCACATGCACATATGCCTGTGATCAACGCAGCTCTAGGGGCAAATGCTTCTACTAACTGACAGTCTGATCCTAATGTCTATCCCCATAGTGGCTTTGCATTGGACTTATCATGGTCTTAATTTACATAATCGTAAATTCTTAAACTAATAAGAAAAAAAATATTCCAACGAGCCTGAAATGCAGAAGAGGGTCTAATGCGTCCAGTTGTGCACTTTAATAGAGCTTTGCTACAGACTTAGGCTGCTGTTCTAACGCAGGAAAAAAATAAGTATTTACCTACGCAAGCAGACTCGAGGCAGAGGTTCTGGCCGTACTTAAAGCTGTGGAGGCAATTGAAATGAGATCGATATCCAATAAGAATATCGCCACCTTCATTGAAAGTCAGGCTGCTCTTAGTGTCACAAACTACAAAGTCTGAGCTAGTCAGGAATTATCGCACAGTGCTCAAGGCATTGTGCCCGCAGAGCCAGACTGTGATGGGTACCTGATGGGCTGTGCTATTGATGGAAACGAAAGGGCCGACGTACTGACGCAACGATTGAGGGTATAAGACCACCTACTGCCGTGTCCAGAAAGTTTAAAGCAACCACAAAGCAACCTGTTTTAAATCGGATAAAGTCTGAACAATTGATAAATATCAGCAAAACAAAGTTGAGATCAACGATTGGAATACTCTAATACTCTCTGTGCACTGCCTTCTGAGGATGCATGTCATGAAACTAGGCTTGAGGACCTACAAGTCGCGAAAGACATCTCATACCTTGTCTGTGAAGGTCAATCAATTGCTCGGAGTAGAAGAAAGCACCTCGCCATTTAATTCTTTAATACTTTGAAAGAGGTTGGTCCCCAAAGGGTATTGAAATCATATACCTACTTAAATTCTGTAAGGAATTCGACTGCTTGATCAAATTGGTTTAGGTATTTAGACCATAATGGTTCCCTAGGGATGGCGATGATCCCAATATGGTGCTTTTTATCTTGTGACGATTTTACAACACCGATCTACCTCACTTCGTAGTGAGTTTATATAAGACCAAATTTTTCTTAGGATGTTTTTAGGCTTAAACAAAATGAAACTACAATAGAATGGCCCATCCTTTTTGCAGATGAGAAACTCTTAAATAAAGATTTGTCAATAGAAAGTGTCTTGGGTGGTTTTCTAAACCTTAAATTAAAACAAAAAATGTTAGCTCTATTGCTACCTTGTTTGGAATAATCTTAAAGTCCTTACACACTATCATCTCATTAAGTTACAATAAAAATGAACTAAACATCCAACTAGGCCCACTTTCACTCCCCCACTCAATAACGATTAATCATTCGAAAGGAAGAATTACGTAAAAACAAAGGCACACACTGTATTGAGTACAAGCACACAATTCCTGTCTATGTTCATTTCTAATTTAGCCAGCAGTAGTTGGTTCCCCCACTTCAATCCTTCTCCTCAGGCCAATGTCAATGCAGAATCATGTCGACTGTATGTGCTGTGCATGCGGGTGTACTATGTAAACCTACGCACCATACTGTAGTATATCCTGGGGGTGGTGTTGCTGCTCAGTGGACGCCTGCTAAAATGTATGGCTTTCTATAAGTATTTTAATACACAGTCGGTTGGATTTATTCCTTTATAATATATCCTGTCCATGGGCGTCCACATATTGTATTTGGCCTCCCCCTTCGGGTCATGTCGCTCCATTGTAGCATCCTTCCTCTTCGGCTCATGCTTGTACGGTCTCCAGATCCAGCACCAAATGCTGCTGACTCAAATTCCATGTGTATATGAATGTTATTCGAAACGGAAAGTAAATTGGAAATGTATTAAACACCGGAAGGACTTCAGATCGATGAAAATTTACGGCAATTGTGTGTGTGTATGGTGTATGCTGCAAGGACTGTTAGAACAGGGCACAGCAGTTTAATGTGGTTATAGGTTACACACAACGGCAGCCTCTGGATTTTTCCTCCTATTCTCTCACAAAACACTTGCAAGCAGATATTTCATTTAAACAAAAGGAAACCATACAATTCCCTGCAAAGGATTAATATTGTGGAATTTTGTGTTGAATTATGCCCTCACACAGGCACGCTGCGTTTCTCTGTGGTACAATAAGCTGTAGATTCGCGTGACCTTGTCTAATTGAATTTTCCAAAAATTAATTATTTTCACGCTGCGAGTACATTTTGTTTCGGTAGGAAGAAGTCCTTAGAAGCATGTTCATGCTGTTGGATGTGGATTTAATATTTTGCCGTGTTCCTGAGTCCTGGTAAGGCAGAGCTTTTGTTTCTCATGCGGGGCTTACCCATTGCAAATATTGTTTTGTGTATTTCGAGGAGTTTTATAAGTGTAAATTAACTGTTTTTCGGCAACGACAACATTAATAAAAATTGTGAAATAAGGATGATTCCTTTTGTAGAGCATTATAGTTGAGTACGGGCAGTGAGAACAAGAGTAATTCATAGAGTGAACAGTTATAGTACACTGAAAGGAAAATACCGCTTAGTGTAAGAATAAAAATATCCTCTTATTTGGGCTTAGGAACACAAGACTTCGGGACGCTGTGGGTAGTTCGCTGGACTGCTGAGTGAAGGACCTTGACGAAATGGAAACTGCTGAGTGGTGAAAAATAAAACAGCCATGTATACCTAACCGAGTGCGAGTTAGAAGCGATTCGCAATTATAAAATGAATATTAACGCCCTTCAAAAAACTCGTTGGGATGGCATAGTGATTGCTTATGTTCTGGGTCGGGACTTAGGATCCTTTTTATCCGTCGAAAAACGGATATATGTAAGGAAAATTCTATTTATACAGACCTAGCTCAGTAATGGCTTATCGGATTGAAAAATAAAAAAACATAGGTGAATTTAGTAAATTTTCCCCTGAATCATTTAAGGCCGCAATTATATAGATATCATTGAAATGCATCATTGAAAATTTTGGTTTTCGATTTCAAGACGAGTAATCAAACAATATTGGCTTTTATTGGTATCAAAATAAAGGTAATCAATTATGGAATTTGTTTACAAAAGAAATTACTTAATTCTGATTAAAACATTTTCTTTAAATCCATTTTTATTATTTCACTGATCTTTGAAATCTTCAATGTTTTGCACTTCAATGGACATTCGTCTCTTTTCAGCGCACACATTCAGGTGTTGTTCAATGGGAAAAGTTTGGAAATGGGCTTGTGGGATTCGTGTGCCAAGTTGTTTCACTCGTGTTGTTTCTTTTTCGTCGACATTTGAGGGAAATAGCAGAACTTTGATTTAATTTAATTTTTATTGTCTTTGTTTTTGCTTTATAATGCTTTCAGAAAGGTGCAAGGAAAGGAACTATTTATAAAAAAAAACAGCTCGATGTAGTTCGATGAAAATACTATTTGTCTTAAAAGTGGAAGGCAAGTGAAGCAAGGTGAGCACGGGTCAGCTAGTATGTAATAAACATAAAGATAGTATTCCATAATTTAACTAAAACTTTGCCATACTTAACGAAGATCCTAGCAATTTCAAAGAGAAACCAATTTATTGTAAATACTCCTAGCAAAGTACAGCGGCACCACGGCAGTCTGATCTGAATGGTCATACTCAGTGACATTTGTTGTTAAGTGGGTATGGCATTAATATAGGTAAATTTAGCAATATTTTGGAAGACTGGGGTCGAATTACCGCACCCGTGAGCGAGCATTACGTCGCTAAATTTTGTTGATTTTACATGCAAAACAATAACAAATTCAGTCACGTATTACTCGATCACGGATGCGGTAATTCAACCCCTGAATTTGATCGAAAGTTCCTTTACCTTTAACTTTGTAATGCATTGTTTTTAGATTTTAGATTCATTTTGTAAAATAAAGTAAAATATAACTATTACTGTTTTAGTAGCGGCAACATTTTACTGCTTCGTAGGATTTTTGGTTGAAGTTGTGAAGCCTATTCTCTCCACCTTTCCTAGGCATCTTAGAAACCATACCAGAGGTATGATAGTCTACCTATTTAAGTAAAAGTTAATGACTGTCTATCGATTCATCCTATCATGATAGAACTTTGGTGAGTTGCCATGCGCATGCCCGCGAAAGTTTCTAATTAAATATGGATGATATATTGGAGCAAATGGGCGTGGCACTTCCTTTTCATTTAACGCGCACCATATCTTCGATTTTATGGCAGTTGCTGCCTAATGGCAACATGCTCAGGCATGTCATCTTGGAAAGCCGTCACGTTTGCAGCGTCCACTACTGTCCATACTCGGCACACTTGCTTGATTTCAAAATCGGATGTCCGATAATTCTATTAAGAAAGTGGGGGTTACCTCAACTATAAAATGGACTTGCAATAGCACCGTGATAACAGCCTGCTATAAAATAAAAAGTTCAGCTCTCCTAGGGAACATTGATTGCGCTCTAGTTGCAGCCATCAACTCTGTAACGTTGCCTTGCATAGGCCTACGTCCGTTGCGTTTCATTATGAAGCGTTGTGTTGTTCTGCGTTGTGTTGCTTTGTTGCCAACAGTCTTACAGTTCCAGAAAGAAGAAAAGCATGCGGTGCCTCGAGTTAAGTTATGTCTCATTGCGATGTGTTGCGTTGTTTTGCCAGCAATTTACAGTTCCAGCAAGATGAGCCTGCGTTGCTATAAATTGTATTGTGTTACATTACGTCGTATTGCGTTGTACTGCGAGCTGTCCTATCGCTCCAGAAATAAAGAAAAGACTACTATTCTTCGCGTTACTTTGCGTTGTGGAGTGTCTCGTTGCAATAGCAAACATACTTTCATAGCCGACAACCACCGAAAGTCTCTCTGCAGATTTACAATAAAAAACTAAATTCCAAACAGTTTTTTTTCCAGTGGATTAAGGACTAAAACGTACACCACATACAACAGGGAACCCTTTTGCGTGCTCTGCGATCATTTCGAATGTCCAGCGGCAATGATTCCTTTATTGCACGCACAATTAGATTTACTTTAGCATTCGAGCGGTGGGTTTCGGTTTCGGTATCGGTATCCGTTTCGGCACTGTACTTAATGGTGCTGCGGCTGCTGTTACAGCCCGTTTTTCTCCTGCTCCTGGCGGGAGCTGCTGATTCAACTACACAGCTAACCCGGAGGTAAATTATTTCTCAGTTACCACAGGACATAAATACCTTGGATTAAGTTCATTTATTCGGTTGGCATCGCTGAACAAAGCGGAAAATGAATAATTGCCTCACCCTGGCATCGAAGGCTTAGCTATATAGCGTATCCTCTGTGGCCTTTTTCGCCAAAGCATCATATGGGGATGCATGGAAGTTGTGTTCATTTCCGGTATTGTATCTCTCTTGGGAACGGTCTATATACAGATACACGGGTAGGTAATCCTTTGGAAATTTTGCTCCCGTTGGTAGAATTTGTGGTTGGGACACAAAGCGAACTGTAAACGCCTGCATGACTGAGATGCCAATTAAATAATTGAATCATCAATCAGACAGAGTGCTGGTCTATTAAAAACAAATATGCCAGTGTTAGGAGAGGACATCTTGTGTTATTGCTGCAGTGTTATATAGAGTGGACGTATTCGTTTAGTTCATTGTATTGCAAGTGCATGCAGTTCTCCGTTTGAGATGCCAACATTTTGCGATAAGATAAGTAAATGCTGCCAAGCCAAGTGTCATAAATCTTTCTCTAAGGATGCCAAAGAGCGATGAGGACGACAGCAGCTCAGCAACGCTGATTTATTTAACAGTTTACAGCATTCTGCAGTGCAGTCGAAGATATACGGCGTTCGGGGTTCGGAATAAATATCTATTTGCAGTTTTCTTGAACTTTTCCCTCTATATGCTCTGACGATGCACATTTATATACCTTTTGGTTTGGGTGTGTGATTTTGTGTGTTTGGATTGAAAATAGTGTGTGCTTTTCACTTTTTATTGTACGAATGCCAAATCAAAGCGCTGACGTTGCTTTCTAGAGTGCGGCAGTTGCGTCTGTGACAAATTTGTTGCCATTTCTCAGTGTGCTGAGTTGTGGTGTCTCTTTTAAAATGAGAGGCATGAGTAAGGGGATATTTGGTGTTATGCACCTTAAATGATCGCCACGAATAGGAGTGCCTACTTTGGCCAGCAATTTTCATTGAGACAAGCGGGCTCTAAAGGTTTAGAGTTCCGTACCAGATTTTGTTTCATTTTACATATTTATTCAGTGGTCAGAGTGCTTGAGTGCTACTGTTGTCAAGTTTGACCCTCGGAAGAACTCAAACAATGTCTTACGGATTTCTACACAACGCCACCTTTGGCGAAAGTCTGAGAGTCCAAGAGTATAAGGGCCGTTTTATTTACTATTGCTGGTGAGGTTTTCGTAATGAGACCAGGGGCTGTGCCCAAGACCGTTATACGTGGTGAAGAACCACATCCTGCACGAGGTACCACTGCTTTAGACGGAATATAACGGATCTAGAGGGGAATAACTCGATAAAACCCATAATCCCGGGTTAACTACCGTGCCTATGGGATGTATGGCACAGTGTTATGTGTCTTTTAACGGTGAACTCTAGATACCTGGGGACCTCTAGTTTCAATCCTATTCCCCTTTTCTGTATACAGGGGGTGAGTACAGAATGACCTTCCTTCCCCCTTACTCGTGGGAACAAAATAGACAACCAAAACATAACAAACAAAGGGACTGGTGTAGTTGAATCGGGCACCAAGAACTTCAGAAAAACCGATTCTCATACGAACATGACGGAGGAGGAAGAAAACCTTCTACTCCAAGAACCGTCAACTAGTAAGGCTGCTTCGGTTGTGGGAAGCGAGGGTACGGTTGACCTCGGGCTTGAGAAGCTTTTTCTTGAGGATGAGGACAATCGTTCAATCGCCAGCTCAACCAACTTCTCGACATTGTCTTCGGTGTCCATTAGGAAAAAGGTCGTAAACTGCAAAATGACCATCAAAAAGCTGCAGAAGAAACACCACCTAGAGGACAAAGACAAACGAAGGCTCCAGAATGCTCTTGATTTCTTGGAGAGTCAGTCTTTGGAATGTGGCAAGCCCTGTGCTGGCAACGCTCCGGAGGCCGACTGTCCGGAAGTCTCGAGCAAGGGAGTTCTCATGCGACCGCCAGTGCCTGTGATATGCCATAGCCTATCGGGGCACGGGTCCGTCGCATCTGACCCCGCAAAGGAAGCCGACAAAGAGGACAATCTTTCACCGGGAGAGGCAGACAAGACCCTGGACAGTGTAGTGACTGTTGTCGGGAAGCCGGGTGAACCGAGAGACAAGGGATGTTTGGACCTAACCGAAGTCCCTACCGTCATCGAGGCGAACCTGGCGGAAAGCAGCAAGCTGTCCGAAATAGCAGATAGCAAGCCGAAAATGCGCAAAAATGCACGCCGCTTGCTCAATAGGTATAGGAGCCGTGACCCCAGTTCCTTAACGGAAAGGGATAAGGCTAAGGTAGCTAGGGCTCGTGAGATCCTTAACCATACGGAAGGAGCATGGCGCAGCAGCCAGCTAGGCAGGAAGCAGAACCTACTGGGCAAAGGGAAGTTGACTGGACCAAGGGAGGAATGCCGCTTGCCTTCCGCCTTGAGTAGGTCAAATCCCGGTAAACCAGTTGACGGCTCATCTAAGGATTCGTCCAAGGATGAGCAGTTACCTGGCTGCTCCAGGAAAGTTCTGCCTATTAGGGAAAAGATAACAGGAAGTAGGGTGCATACCTCTGGAGGAGCTAGCAAGAGACTGGTCGATGCGAGGGCGAAATGCCGCTTGCCTTTCACCTCGACTGCGGCCGATCTCGGGCTACCTAGAGCTGTCCCGGATAAGGATACGTCCAAATCTGGGAACGCTCCTGGAGTCTCTAAAAGAGGTAGGCACAATGATACTATCTCCCCGGTTGTAGGCAGGCAGGCTAAAAAACCGAGATTCTCAGAGAAGGTGAAAGAAAGTCTTCGTGTCGCAATTGTCGACCTTGGAAATCCGAATCGAAAACTTTCCGGTAACCAATGGGAACTATTAGAACAACGCATTCTCGACGGTGTCAACGACGCAATCGTGAAGGCAGAAGGAAAAATTCCACTTTTTGGACAAATAACCACTTTCAAAGGGTTTAAAGTCATGGAGTGTGATGACAATGAGACTCTGGCTTGGTTAAGGAACTTCGTCCTCAACACTGTTGCCCCTTGGCCAAATGCCGAGTTGTGCGTGGTGGACAGGAAGGAGATCCTTAACATCACAAGACCTAAAGGCCGAATACTTATCCGAGGACCGTACTTACCCGCGGAAAGGATTGAACGCTACCTGCAGTTCCTCAATCCGGAACTCCAAAGCAGGGAGTGGAAAGTCCTGGAAACGGGCGAGTACACAGAAAATGGCATGGAAGTCACTATACTCCTTAGCCACAAATCGCTACCGCTGCTCCGTAAGCGAGAGTTTAAAGTCCGCGTAGGCATAACGCGCTGTAAACTCAGGCTGGTTGCGGCGACACAAAAAGATGGTAAAGATGAAGAGACTTCCCGTGATGAAGATAGTGCAAATAAATCTTCATCACAGTAAGGCGGCCAGCGCCAATCTGGTTCTCCTCATGGAAACCAAGAAGGTCGATATCGCCCTAATACAGGAACCCTGGACCTACCGGGGGAATATAAGAGGGTTGAACTCCAAAGAATTGCTTATCTACAGCAATACACCAGAAAATGGTAAGTCTAGAACTTGCATTGTCGCCAAAAAACAGATTAAACTTTTTCTCCTACCTAGCCTCAGCGATACCGACCAGACAGTTGTCAGATGGGACAGGGAGGGTAAAAACACACTGGTACTGGCGGCCATATACATGCCGCACGAATCTTTGAGTCCACCGTCCGAACAAACTGACTCACTGATTAAAGCAGCAGAACGTGGGAAATGGGACGTGATCTTAGGCTGTGATGCCAACTCCCATCATACACTGTGGGGTTGTTCCGACATCAATGTCCGTGGTGAGTCCCTTTTAGAATTTATAATTAAAAACAACTTGTTAATAGCCAATGTTGGCAACGAACCAACCTTTATAACAAGGAACAGACGCGAGGTCCTTGACATTACTCTTATAAGTAACTCGCTGACCCTTTCTGTGCAGGATTGGAAGGTTTCGTCAGAACCATCCTTCTCAGATCACAGAATCATAGAATTTCATATTAACGAAAAGAATGTCCCATTAGGCAAATATAGAAACCCTAGATTGACCAACTGGGAAACTTTCTTATCCGAAGTAACAAAATTTGGGCGGACACTGAATCTGCAAAAAAACAGAAACGCCAGAAGAAATCGAAGCAACATCAACAATGTTGAACCAAATTCTGAGTAAAGCCTTCGACAAGGCCTGTCCCTTACGGACAATAAAGAATAGGAAGTCTCCACCATGGTGGACGAAAGATCTCCTTCAACTAAGAAGGAAAACTAGAGCTCTTTTTAATCATGCAAAGGCCACTAATCCCCAGACCGACTGGGATACTTATAAAGACGGCCAAAGAAAATTTAAAAAGGCCATTACTAGTGCTAAACGCTCAACATGGCGCATGTTCTGTAGCAGTATTGAAACTACCACAGAATCAGCCAGACTTAGGAAAATATTATGCAAAGAATCAGCGGTTCCAGGTTATCTCAAGGACACTAATGGTGAGTGGACACAATCAAGTGAAGATACTCTTAGTCTGTTACTACGGACTCATTTTCCGGGTTGCACCCCGAACCAGACGAACTTGTCAAGAGATATTACCACAATAGCGACTGTTCCAAAAGAACTTATAACCGTAGAAAAACTTAACTGGGCAATAGATACTTTCTCTCCGTTCAAATCCCCTGGATGCGACGGGATTTTTCCAATCATGCTCCAGAAAGCTAAGACCACCATTATACCGGTCCTAAAAAGAATTTTCATTCGCAGTCTGGAATGCGGCTATATTCCTAACGCCTGGCGAGAGGTCAAGGTTGTCTTCATTCCGAAGGCGGGAAAATCAAGCCACACCACTGCCAAAGACTACAGACCTATAAGTTTGACATCATTCATTCTTAAAACATTTGAGAAATTAATGAGCATCTTTATACGTGGTCGACTGGATGATAGTGTTATGTCCACAGCTCAACATGCCTATACGAAAGGCAGAGGGGTGGAGACTGCACTGCATGAGGTTATTAGCACTATAGAGAAGTCATTAAATGACAAAGAATACACACTGGCCGCGTTTCTGGACATTGAAGGAGCCTTCAATAACGTGAAAACGTGCGCAGTAAAGAGAGCACTTCAGAACTTGAATGTTGATCAATCTCTCACCAATGTAATCATAAGCTTGCTCAGTGAAAGAAACATCAACGCAAAATTAGGCGACATTGAACTCCGAGTAACTGCGTCAAGAGGCACTCCACAGGGAGGAGTCATCTCCCCTTTACTCTGGGTCCTTGTCATTAATGACATATTAATGAAATTTAACAATATGGGGGTTAAAGTAACTGCATATGCAGATGATGTAGTTATTCTTGCTAAAGGAAAGTTTCTACCGACCTTAAGCGACCTGTTAGGAAACTCACTTAGGGTGCTAAGTTCATGGACAAAACAATGCGGCCTTGGGGTCAACCCCCAGAAGACAGAGCTTGTCTTGTTCACGAATAAGAGAATAATACCACAATTTGAACCACCAATCTTGGATGGAACACCCCTAAGAGTAGCAGACAGTGCGAAATATTTAGGAATTATCCTTGATAGGAAACTCAATTGGAAACCGAATGTCAATGAAAGAGTGAAGAAAGCAGCGAATGCTTTCTACGCATGCAACCGCATCTTTGGTAAGAGCTGGGGACCTAACCCCAAAATTATCTTATGGATGTACACGGCGATCGTGCGGCCTATACTCACATATGGCAGCGTAGTCTGGTGGCAAGCCGCGCGCAAGGCAACCAATCTCAGGTTAATGACTAAAATACAAAGAATTGCGTGTATAGGGACGACCAGCGCATTGAGAACCACACCTACGGCGGGACTAGAGGCAATTCTCAATTTGACACCTCTGGACCTATACATGGAAGAGTCTGCTGCTAAAAGTGCCCTAAGGATTAGCCAAGCTTACACTTGGAACTACTACAATTCCGGGCATGCACAGATTTTAAGTAAATACTTAGGAAATGTCACTTCTGACTATATGACTCCCCATCTGGACTTCGGCATACCATTCTCCTGCTCATTCCCGAGTAGAGAGGAATGGAATACCAATGAACCCACGAAAAGAAAATCAATATCCATCTACACGGATGGATCAAAGATGGACTGTGGAACCGGTGCCGGCATATTCTCTGAGGAATTAAACATACACTGCTCAATCAGGCTACCTGATAGTAGTAGTGTGTTCCAAGCGGAGGTGCTGGCTATCGCGGAAGCGGCCCGTAGGTTGTCAATTTTGGCAATACCTCGTAGGGATATTACCATCTTTATTGATAGCCAGGCGGCTATAAAAGCAGTTTCTGCACATGAAATAAAATCCAAACTAGTCCAACGCTGCCGCGAAGAGCTCAAGGTTCTTTGCTTGCAGCACACCACGAATCTCTGCTGGGTCCCTGGACATAGCGACATAACCGGCAATGAGAGGGCGGATGAACTGGCGAGAATTGGGTCCGCAATGGACCATGACAGAGCACTTCAGTCGATCAAGCCACCGCTTTGCAACCTTAGAGAGCGGGTGGAAAACAAGATTCGTATGAAAACCAACAACAGGTGGAAAGAACTACCTACCTGTGAAATATCGCGGAAGCTTTGGCCAGAATATAACAGTGGCCGGTCCAATAAACTCTTACAGTTTAGCAGGTCTTCACTATCTAGGCTAGTAGGGGCTCTAACTGGTCATAACTTCCTAAGAAACCACACAATGAAACTTAATCTCAAAGATGACGACATATGCAGAGGCTGCGGAGACGAGGAAGTCCACGAGGACACACCTCACTTCCTTTGTCACTGACCGAGTCTCGGTCACTTGAGGAACAGAACACTTGGGAGATACTACTTCCAAGACTTACAAGAACTTTCTGATGTCTCACTGTCTGATCTTTACAGGTTTTTAAGGACGTCGGGATGGCTGGACAGCGTCTGTTAACCACACTGAGGAAGGGAAAGAGGACAACCGATACAACACCAGCGGTTAACCCCCAAAAACGGGCATCACAATGGGTCCACGAGGACCTAAGTGTGGTATTGCAGGGTACGCCCTGCTCTACCTACCCATCTACCTAACCTAACCTACTATTGCTCAACTTCCCGATAACTCCGAGGTTGACCAACTTCGGAGTTGATTTGAAAGAGAGAGTTGAGCGGCAAGTTGAAAATTGCTTTTATTCACTATTTTAATTCTCAACTCCGCAGTTTCAATTCAAAAGTTCGCTAACTGGCAGATTCTAAATATAACATCCCTGGGATATTTGTGACACTTGGCACAATATATCAGAATCAAGTTCAGATTTGTATTTTGCACGTCATTTTCGTCATAGACAGAGCATACTTTGTTTTTTTTTCATTTAAGAAGTCGATTTGATAATTATATTTTTCATGTAAGCAATAACTGCCAACGAGCGACAATATCGTTTATCGTCAAGCTCGTAGCACAAACCATTTGACGTTTTGCTTTCACAAAAAAAAAACGTACTGTTAGTTCCCCTTGCACACGAAAGTACAAGATTGGCCATTGCTTTCGACACTTGTTTGAAACAAAAAATGCGCGGTTGCAATGCTTACCCCAATGCAAACGGCCGTCGCCAATTGAATTAATCCGAGTGCATTAATAACTAGGTTACTGGTCGTAATTTACGCGATTTACGCATCATATCATTGTCATCCGCTTCGAGAGGCGGAATCGATAGATGAAGTCACGAGTGTCAAATTTTGCAAGCTCAGTACGTGGTAGCATCCCGTATTGCTATTTCTCACAGACCGTCCATCATCTTCGCTGCTCGAATTAGGCGATGGTCAATCCTCCCAGAAATAATTTTAACAATACAAAATACATTTAAATTAATATTTTATTATTTTCACTAGGTACTTGATTTGAAGTCTGCGCAGTCAAATATACAGAAATGAGAAAAAAATCGTACATTTTACGTAACAAATCCCAAGTTTGTTTTACAAATTGTAATATTTTGGGGAGTTGAGTAAATCCAAAGTTGAACAACTTTCAGTTTTCTCAACTTTGAAATATCCACAGTTGAGCTTGTCAGTGAACAACAACAATTTCTCAAGTTGAGAATAAAAATCCCCAAGTTGTGTTCAACTTCGAGTGAATAAAATTTGCAAATGTTCTGAGGAAGCTTCTCAGGTTAGCCGTCCTATTTCGATGTCAAGTAGAAGGTCAATTGGTCTCAAAATGAAAGACTCTTAGATACAAACAACAACAGGGTCGTATATCAAGTAGGAATGAATATTATTCAAATATATTTTAAGCAAACCTTGTGAACTTTAGAATTGGGACCGCTTAAAATACTTAGAACCTCTTCCATAAAGCCAAAGGTACGGGAAAGCCAATCGATTGCGGGATTCTTACAAGTGATCTTCAAAAAGGCCAAGTGATGGTGTTCTTCCCTCTTTTTTTTTTGAAAAAAAAAACAGAAGAAGGCTAAAAAGCTTACGTTTTCTCTTAGATAATTCAGAATAGTTATAAAGACCGACGGTACTTGGATGACTTTTAGCGAAAATCGCAAAGTTTGCTACTACCTAGGCACTCATATCCCAGAAGTTGGCATGAAGGTATAAAACCAGCTGAAAAGAAAAGCTGCCGGGGCTGTATAAAAAGAAGCGGATTTCACACCCATGGCCAGCAACTGCTTTGATGTTAGTCCGAAAAATCGTACACGTTTTAGTCTTCTATAATACAATTACCTACAGGCAGGCTGCGGTGCAAGATGGTAAAGCCGACCTTTCTTTAATCTCGGTCTTCCGTCGCTGACTTTTAAACATTAAAAATATCGGACTCGATCTAACCGCGGCAGACATCTTTAAAACTGAATGTGAGGCCCGTTTCAGGCCATAAGGTCTACTCCTATGACAGCGATCACCTTTCGGCAGTCCATTCACAAGATACATTTATGAACAAAAACAACGCAACAAAATAAAATATGAACAAACAAATTGCAAGCAAATTTTAATTTTGAGGTTAGATTCTGATGATAGTTTCTTTCTTTTAATTCGATTTTAAAAGGAAAATAAAGTGCACAACTGAAAAAAGAAGGAGTGGGTGATTTTTGCTAAAAAGGAGTTTCTAGTAGTTGTGATTATCTACATTCTAACTGGTTGTGCGGTAAAGTTTATAAAACGGCATTATTTGCATTTGTCTAAGAAAAACTAAGTACATACCTACGGGGTTTTATTAGGAATATTTATGTTATCGTTAATAAGCATCTTAGTCAAAATCTTTAAAGCTGATTTTGGAAAATAATGCGCACAAAATAGTAACAAATATGGAAATTTTGAGTTCGAAAAATAAACTTGCTCAACTACATATTTAGCTAAAAACTGAGTATAGGGTATTGTTCAGGATGTTAGTATTACCTGGTTTTTAAAGTGTTATCCAAATCGAAAATGGCGTTTTCGAGATTTGAACAGTTTTCAAAATCAGCGTTTCCGGTGGTTAGAATCGAAAATGAAGGATGTAATAATGTTGAAAACGTACATTTCAATTCAAGTATGCATTTTGGTCAAAATCGCTTAAGGCATTTTCATGTAAGTAAACCAAAAAAAAAAAAAAAATTCTCAAAATATGAATTTTTTTAAAAATCCATTAAAGACAATTTAGCGCAAAACTGAGTTTGCTATCGTGTTGGGAATGATCATATAACCTTAAAAATATTTTTTTGTTAGAATCGTTTGGACCGGTTTTGAGATATGTCCAATTTTCAAAATTACCGTTATGGTTACGCATGTTAACCACACCTACTTAAGCCCAAATATCAATTTTGGTTGAAATCGTTAGAGCCGTTTTCGAAAAACTCAAAATTGCTTAATACCGTTACAACGGCAACTCTTAACGTGCAAAAAAAAGTGGCCCCGAACTGTAAGCCCAAAAACTCCAAATCCAAAGTTTGAAAGAAATCCGTTCAGCCGTTTGCGCTGTAGAGCTCAGGAAAGACGGATAGACGGGCAGACGAACAGAATTGCGAGACCCACTTTTTCGAGTTCCTCTATCATCGTAATGTTGATTTGATTAAAATCTCGAGTCAGATTTTTTGTACGAATACAATACCTTTCTCTTACTACGTATACGAGAAAGTTAAAAACCATTTATTTAAAGAACGTTGAATTAGAAAAAAAGTGCAACAGGAATGACAAATAAAGTGAATACAAAAAGACAGCCATCTTGTTTTAGACTGTAGGTGTGACAATGAGGATCGTTTAACTGGGTGTGTTCAGTAAATGTTCGGGAAAACTCACCCAACAGATTCGAAGGAATTGCTTATGAAAAGCGTTTTTATGTCTTGACAATCTGTTTCCAATTCGATTTTTTTCATTTTAATCATTTTAACCAGTTCGAGTGGTAGGTAGCAAAATGTGTGGTTTTTTGTTTATAAATACATCAAACGTATGGTTTCGTTCGGTCTTATATCAATAGGGCCTTTAAGAAGGTATGTTTGGTGGACTGAATAAAGTTAATTGTGTTGAATTTGTTCGAACTCTGTAGTTTCTACATTCCTCGGAGAAGCTTTCTGCATTATTGTCCTTGAAACTTTCCATCGTTATGGCAATAGACCCAAGTGAGCACATACTTACATAACAGTTGTTATCAGCCTAACCCGCGCCGCTCAGTGGAGTTGCGTCTACCGTGCGTGGTTGAGGAATTATCGGCTTCACGACTTAAACCTAAAATAAAATAATCCAACCTACTGCAGTGGTAGGGATTCCGAGGATAGTGACAAGATTATTCCTTGTGATGTGACTTTTGAGCAAAGTAAAAATCAGACAAATAATCCGCATTGCCTCGTCTTTAATAGAGCCCGGAGATCAAAGCTAAGGCTTTCATAGTTGGCTAAGCTAAAAACCTTTCAATTAAGTCGTCCGACTCACCAAGGAAGGATAAAAGCGCCACCAATGGCCGAAGGAAGGAGATTTGTAGCTCTACAATAAAACTGCAAACATGAATCCAACACGCAACACCTACATACAACTCGCCGAACAATCACACTTGCCCTCCATCACATAGCTCTTTATACGTAGATACACGCCCTTTGTAATTTATTATCCCAAATTAATGTAAATCCTTCACCTAAAAAAGCCATTTTCGACCAAGTTCCTTTTCTATATTCAACGTGCCCCCATTCCATTGCTGACAAAAAAAAGGATATGCAAGATTTCACCTTATTGCCACACCATTCGAAGAACAAATACGACACACACACACAGCAGCAGCCATCATCTGGTATTGCGTTCATAAGTCAACTGCCATTGCAATAAATTACATTTCAATCCTCTAATTTGCTTCATTTTCGAGGTGAAATCCTTTTCGAAAACCCTAAACCTAAACCTAAACCTCTTTTGCTTATTCAAAAGGAGTACCAGGACACAGAAAAAAAGCAGCAAATCCAAAGTAAAACCGATCACACAATTTCCTCCATTCTTCACACAGGCCATTTCGTTATCCCATTTGCAGACACGTAGTGCTTTATGTGTATTTTTGTTGAAATCCTTTCGCCAGCGCACCCTCTCCATGCGATCCGGATTCATATGAATCCGTAAGGGAAGTTCAATAATCGCATAAGTCATTGGTTGAGTGCGTTTCGTGTCCATAATAAGGGGGTTGCTCTTCAAAATCGAAATAGAATATAAAATCGAACTCCCAAGCAGAGCAGGGGGGGAATGGAAGATGTCCTTTTTTTCTGAAATTGTTGTCAACACTGAGAACAAATTGGAAGAATACGCAAGGGATGCAATAATTCAATGTGTTGGGCAATTGAATCGGGGGAAAAAAAGAAAAGGGACATGTTTTCATTCGACGGACTCAAATATTTTCCAAACATCTATCGTTCGTCCTTGGATGTGCCAGCAATCCAGCATACATTCCAGTCCAGCGTTATTAATGCTGAAAGTGAAAAATTAGGTCAGAAAATTGTGAAAAAACATCCAATGGCGACGACTAACAGGTAGGACAAAGGCACTTGTATATATCTACACCTGAATCGATGGCATACGCACACACACAACGCAACACATAATCGAAAAGGACCAAAAGCAATAAATTCATTTTTTCGGTCATGAAGCATTTTCATTGGATTTATTGTTCTTTTTGTGTTTGGGTCGCTGGAAAAATATTAAAAACGAACATTTTTGGCGGTCCTTGCAATTTATTAAGGTGCAAAAGCAAAAGTGTCCTTTCACTCTCGTTTTGCTGAAAGTGATGCGATGCCGTTAGAGGTTAATGGCTATTGAAGATAATGTGCAGACAATTTTTGCAAAAGGATCAAGGTTACAGACAGTTATGCAATGTGATGTAATTTTCTTTGTCCCTGCACACAGCACAGGTGATGGTCAATTCATGGTCAGTGATGGTTTTGATGGTCATTAAGGTTATGTTTTCATGAGGTGATTGGTATTCTATTTTATTCATAACTATGCACATGATGCCGCTGTGCGTTGCAAAAGATCACCTGCAATGACCGAAACTGTAGACGGAAAAAACGTGTCGGCCGGATTGTATGGGCATATCCCTCACAAGTTATTGTCAAGGATTTCCCAGTAATGACCACTCGACGCCGCCCGCAATGAGCATACAATTAACATTCCGCTGCCTTTAAAATATGATCATGGGAAACTCATTAAAATGTTGCACAAGCTGAAATGAGAAACGTCCCTGGGTCCTGGAACATCGGATAACCGAGAGGTCATCGAAGACGGTTTGCCTATAGAAAGAAACAATAACGTTCCACTTTAATCAGCGTCCTCCCAGACAGTAGGTATTTTTGTGGGATGCCAAATATGGCTGAGTGCTTACAGCCTGCCATACCTTTCTGCATTATGACTATAGGGAATAAACTTTTATAAACCGACACAAAATCAAAACAAATGAGCTGGGTACTCTTTTCCCGACAAATAGAATCGTCCAAACATTTCACTGTGAAAACGACGTGGAGTGTATAAATTAGGGCGTCAAACCGCAGTCAGCACCGGGCATCTTCTCAGTGCAGCTGTAATTACCTTGTGTTGTATTCACAAAAAACTCCAGAGAACTTAAAAAAAAGTCTGATTTTCCCTGCTTATTTTTGACACAAAAAATCTAGGAGCAAGACGAGCTAGACACTGTCAAACTTTACTCAACTTACTAACCAGTGGACCACGGCATAAACCAAGAAGATCCTCCAGGCAGCTCGTTCCAATTGTACGCGCCACCTTAGATGGGGTCTTCATCTGCTCCGTTGTCCCTCAGGGTTGGACTCATAGAATCGTCGGACTGGTGCGCTGCTGTCTTTAAGCTCTGCGTGCATCAGCCATATAAGCCGTTGTAACCTTTTTTACTAGATCAACGGTGCTGTACAGCCCATAAAGTTCATCATCGCCCATACACTCTCTCAATACAAACCGGGCCGAATATCGCCCGATTTCAGCATATTTTGGCAGAGTCAATGCTTCTGCCCCGTACAGGAGGACTGGGATAGTTATGGTTGTATAAAATGTCTCATTTTTTCTAAAATGACTTCTGATGTCATTTTGCGAAGTGATTGCGGAAAAAAAGTAGACAAAGTCCTTAACTTCTTCGAAGTTGTATCTATCAATGGTGACTTTTTGTCCGAGTGGTCCATGCTGAGAGTCCTTTCTCGTTGACAGCATATATAGGTACTTCGTTTTATCCTCACTTACAGCCAGGTCCATCTTCGGCGCCTCGGTTTCAATACTTGCAAATGCGGTACTGATAGCTAGCTGCGATCTTCCTATAAAGTCAATATCGTCAGCATATGCAAGCAGTTAAATGTACCTTCCTGACAATGTCAAACTATCCCGGTATTTTTTAAGATTTTATTCAGACCACAATTTTCGTATTTTCCTTCAGAACTTATATTTCTTGCCCAATAAAATTCCTAAAATTACCTAAATAATGTTTCAGAAGAAAGATACAAATTATCCTATCTCTGAGTTGTAACATGTGTTGTAGCAAAACCTACTGTAAATTTATATACGAAATAAAACTATCTATACCTATATCTATTCAGACCCACAAGCATCGGTTCCTTAATATCATCGGACGATGATGCCCTTAGAATAACAACTTAGACGTTGAATGACACCTTGATTGATATGCTAAAGTATGGTTTTGATCGGACGACCTAAAAACGGAGGACTTCCTACCAATTGGAGAATCTTCGACCACCGTCAAAAGACAGAGAAAACACCGTTTCGATACAAGTATGGTGAATCGTAGATATTAGGACTATGCTCCCATATTGTACCATGCCTCGATCTGTAAGTATTTATGAGCTACTTTTTGACTTATCAGAAACAACAAAGCCATGCCTTTTCTTCCCGAAAATGATGACTATATCTTTCTGGCCGTTCAATTCATGTTGTTTTGAACGAATTTCAAGTCCGTGTTAATGCTGGTGTTTCCCAGGGACTCATTTCGTCTCCGATTTGTTCGTCACTTTCAAAAATGATTTCGTGTCAGAAACTTATAGTCCAATTCACTCCTTCGCTGATGGCAATACCTTTAGCTTCTTATTTATTTATTTATTCCGGGACTGACGTTTCTTCTCCTCGGTCATTAAATTGGAACGGCAACGTCGGTTAAGCTAATTAAAATTGAGAAATTTTCCATTTTAAATAAGACTCAGCAAATTGAGTGGCACCGATAACCACTATTGATATGTGGGCTCGACACCGTCCATGGGCACACGTATGACCTTACTTTATACATAGTTTTAAGTATATGGGAAAAATTCACCATTGTCAGCTCCAGCAATTTATTTTAGACACTAAAATTGATTATTAGTAGGTAACCCGCGAAGTCTCCAAGAACCCTCCAAGTGCTAATGTTTCTTCAAGCATTCTGTTTTGGCATGTGTAAGTCACTTTTTCGGTCAACACTTAAGTATAAGTCACTTAAAGTCTATAGTGCGCCGAAAACCATCACTTACCCAATAGTCCTGTCCTTTACGAAGTTAGGTGCAGTCACTTAGTTTTAACTTTTAAGTATGTTGGACAAATAAGCGAGAGGAGTCCCACGTTCGATCACCGGAAAAACACAAACTACATCTAAAGGTGTTTTCCACTGCACCACCTCTCGCTGACGTCTGACAAATAGCCGAGAATGAGCTCCTTAATTAGCCGTTTGGACTCGGCATAAAATGATGAAGCCCTTAAATTCGTTTCAAAAATGAAAAAACTCACACAAAACGAATGGTTGTGGGAGAAGCTGGGCCTTGCATTTTTTCATATTTATTTAATTATTTTTTTAGAGATGTGCCTTGGCATTTTTCGATGTGCCTTTAACTGTATGTATATGAGGACCAAAAAACCGAAGTGCCAAATATTTTTAAAATGATTTTATATAGCCACCTTCCATAACTATGGTTGAAGTCATAAGCCCAAAGCCATGTTAGAAGGATGTGTGTCTGTGACTGGTGGGAGAGTAGTCACCTTTGCCAGTCTTTATAGAATGAATATAATATTTTCAGTACAATTGATCGTTCTGGAAGCAGTAAGTAGAAAGCAAATGCTCTAGGAAGCCTTTTATCTATCAAAGGAGGTAATGTGACATCTGACAGCTCCATATCAGTTACCATGCGCGTTGGAATTTAGGTAACTATGATATCAAGTTACTTATCGCGATTGACCGTCAGACCCAAAGTTTGATTCCGAAAGTTATCTGGTGGTTATTTTTAGCCTTAGCTTCCATTCTGTTGGGTAAATACGATTTTAGCAGGTTACACTTTTGTATATGCTTAGCAACTAATAAGTTCCATTTAAGCACTCAATTGTTTCACTCTTGACTTCAGACTCAGCGCCTTGGATTCCCTTTGCTTCATTTTGAAAAAAAGGTTCCAGTCTCCCTCAAAAATTAACTTGAGAGACATATTTCTAGTATCTATAATTGATAAATCTGCTGGAAAACAGAGGAACTCCTTATGCACTAGTCCAGTGCATTAACCTGACAACATTGCGCTCATTCCTTACCCGCCGGCCAGTATAACCTATACGAGTTTATGTAGGTACTTTGCGCATCTTCCCTTGAATTTGAATATTAGAGATTGAGTCTAAAAGACGGACCTACTTAGTTCAAAGTCCTTTCAAAGATAGGTACCTACAGTGCGAAAAAAATATGCAAAATCCGAATGCAAACGACC
The DNA here is from genome assembly GCA_936431705.1 of Cheilosia pagana. Classification (NCBI taxonomy): domain Eukaryota; kingdom Metazoa; phylum Arthropoda; class Insecta; order Diptera; family Syrphidae; genus Cheilosia; species Cheilosia pagana. The sequence goes on along the minus strand of OW386166.1, from coordinate 82,084,675 downwards.
CCAATCAATATTCAATTCACACCATACTACCCGCACTAAATTTATAATTAGCTCCATTTCCAATTGAAGACGCATTTGCCATAAATATCACTTTACCGCTTTAAATTGCGTAAAAGTAACGCAATGTCATTGCAAAGAGAAAAATAAATTTGTAGTCCAAAAAAAAAAAAAAAAAAAAACATTCTTCAAGGACTACTGCTATTATTTTCGAATTCTGACATTTCTTCGTAAATATGTATGTGTTTCTAATTTATTGCCCAGAGCTTTATCTCATTTCGAATCCATCTCCCTGCGAACGAAGGGCACAAAAAAAAAAGAAAGAAAAAAGAAAAACCGTCCATAGAAGACGAAGGGAAAAAAGGTGGAAACTCACCCCTATTCCGGAATGTATACGTTACTATCACCACCAACCAACAATAACAACACTCCACGGCCATAGAAACCGACGCCATTATATATCAACATGCCACTCCAACCAGTGATGGATCACCAAAGTGTTTAGTTAAAAATTTAGGTTAATCTGAAAAAAATAATCAGAAAAATGCTCGAGGGAACAAACTCACACACACACACACACACACATTCACCTGGATAGCGAAACCTCACCTTTATCCAAGCGGGCTCGCTCTGTTCCAGCTATACATGCGGGATCTTTTGGCCATAATGGAAAATTGTATCCTTCATCGTCAACGTGGTTGTTGTCGTCGTTTTCTCGCCCTTGTGGCAGGTTACCCGGCCACCATTGAGGAGCGAACTACACTCATACTACCCAGGAAAAAAGGTCTTCTTTTGGGGGTGGCGGAATGGAAATAAAAGAGCAGGCAATGTGATAAGGAAAGAATGGCATCCGCAGGGCACTGATACCAAAGTGAAAGTGTTCGCTGTGCGAGGGGAGATTAGGCCAGCAAAAGGAACATGGGTTTGGGTATACGCAAGTATAATGGGAAGGAAGAAAAGAAGGAAAAAATATTGCCAAGGATCAAGGCAACTAAGCATCTTCGCAGCAGATACATCCATCCACTGTTTCGTATCACGAAATATATTTCAGATAGGTATGTGTATATATGGCCCTCGCCTATATATGTGTGTGATGTACGAAATGAATTCCATAGCGCTAGGACGAGAGATTTATTATCAAATTAAATTTCTGACAGAATTTATTGCTTTATCTCTAGTTCTTTCATCTTTCTATATATCTGTATCTACTGTATAAGTGTATAGTATAGCGCGCCGCAGGACGAATGCGAAAAACACCATAGCTCAGCGTAACACATTCACACACACACACATCGAATGCCCAGGCATAGGTACATATATAGCAATTGACTAAAAGGATAGAATTCGTACATGATTATTTTGTACAATCGAAAAATTGCTCCTTTTTTGTGTGCGCTCTCTCAATGAAATTCACACATAGCGCACTATATAATATAGGTAGGAGCATATTTCATAGGGAATGAATGCGAGGGATGGGCGGTGGCGGTGGCGGCGAGCAGTGAGTCGGGATACCTATTAAGCTCTCTGGTAACTATAATATATTACGGAAAAACCAAAAGCACAAGCAATCACACAACCAGGACATAAATTTTCCCTGAAAGTTTTTTTTTCCAGTTGTTTTCTTGTTTGTTTACTCCTTTTTCCATTTGTTATTGTGCGAACTGTTTTATTTGTTTTCGTATGTGGGGGGGGGGGGGGGCATATAGGCTTGAATGTTCGAACGATGTATCTAGGATTAGGGCCATTTGTGTATACACATTAAGGCTTAGAATGCAAACACAAATGCAACCCTTTCGAGCTATGGGTTTGTTTTATAACTTTAGCCGTTGTGCTAGGAACTTGTTTTTATACAACGATCCTATAAAAATTTAGTTAAGCTTGAAAAGCAGTAAGAATAATTGTAACTAACAATAGTTTTAAGTGTCCATCTTTGGTTTCACGAACTCACAATTAAAGTACAGTAGAAGTCGCTTATAACGACGGTGGAGGGACCGATGAAATGAGGTCTTTATAACCGGCTGCCTCTATATGCCCACCATATCTGGCTTCCACAAATATTCAGGAAAAAACAAAATCACATTAAATTCTTTTTGTTAAAGACGCGTAAACCACAACTAATTTAAAAGCAGCTTTCACGGCGACACATCAAATAAACTGCCATAATATTTAACAAACTATATTTTTTTTTATTTTCCCTCATTCCGTTGTTATAACCCACGACAAGGACCAATTTTTTCCGAAAAATTGGTCGTTATATTCAACATTTCGTTATAAACTACGAATCGCAGACGTTATATCCGACGGTAAATTGGCTTAAAATAAAGTGAGCAACTGGTCGTTATAAGCGAGGTTATAAGTGACTTACACTGTATTTGCCATTTAGAATTAACTATTGTTGCGTCAATTAAGACTAGAAATGATTAGGTTTCCATTAAGTGCATGTTCTGGCGGCCCTCTTCTTAGTGCCTTCTGATGGACTATTATAAAGGTTGTCAGCCCGAATCATTTGCGAAGCCTGAACAAACTATAATGTGAACGTTTTTATGTTTCGATGTCTGATTTGGCATAGAATCGTAGGTCCCTTACACCCTCAAAAAAGCTTGAACTTACTTTGCTTTTACTTCAGATAACTACTGCTGTCCGGGGTGGACAAAGGCCTCAAACAACAGCCAGCTCGGCTACTAGGAAGCTTTCAGTAACGCACACCGAATTAGTTGAGGTCAGTCTCGAGTTGTGCGCATCATCTAAGTTTATAAGTCTTACTGCTTTGTTGTCTCTCAGGGGTAAATTCAACGCGTGGTGCGTTGTTGTCTATGGAGGCTCAACGTAACCTAACCACTTCTACCTTTTATTTTGTTAAAGTTTTTGACTAGGATAGCATTGGCGTATAGGCCGTAAAGTTCGTCTTTGAATTTTTACCTATACAAAGTCCAAAGTTATAACTTCTCTTCTTTAAAGGTTATGGGCACTTTCAATGTGGGTTTTAATTTCTTTGAAGATGTTATAGAGGGTGTGACCACCTCCAACGAAGGCTCCCTAAGTCTTTGACGACGTTATAACAAATATTTTGAAGGGTACCCCAGATAACAACTTATAATGCTGTCATTCTTAAGCGGCTCTATACCAGCTCTGTTTTGGGTGACGAAGATATTTTGATAAACTACGAAGGCTTAGTATATGACAAATACACATCCTGTAATTGTTTCTCGTAGCTCAGCTTTTAATAAAAAAAATAAAAATATTTTGGTGCGACAAGTCTGTGAGACCCAAGGCCTAGCTTCTCACAACCATTCGTTTTGTGTGGGTTCTCAATTTTTGGGACGAATGGAAGGGATCTACAATTTTACGCCGAGTCCAAACGGCTAACTGAGAAGCTCTTTCATGACAGTCGGATATTTGTCAGACGTTCACGAGAGGTGGCGCAGTGGAAAAAAAACCTTAAGATGTAATTTGGTTCTTTCGGGATTCGAACCGGGTATCGAAAGCTTAGTAGCCCAACACACTACCACTAAGCCAGTGCGCCGCCACTTCAATAATGTCATCCATATTAATAGCCAATACAGGTACCCTATTTTGAAGGGTTTTAGGATTCATATTTTGCATATTTTAGCCATGGAAAGAAAAGTTCGCGTACGCTTATAAAATAGTGTTGTTAAGCGATGCCATTTTGGGGGATTTTTGACCCTAAAGGAAAAAAGGGAAAACTAACTCAGAAAACGGGAAAAAAAATATCATCCCAAAAACTTTTTCGTTTTAATACCAAAACTTATTTTTACAACTTTCAGAAACAAAAAACTGGAAACCTCTGCCTCTCACCCTGCTTATAAAAATATTTCCAGTCGCCTTTGAATTTGACAGATTGGTAAGATATTTTTTGTTTTACTTAATATTTTTTTTGTTTTGTTATGTTTAAACAACTGTTTTTTTCTCTAATTTTTGTAAACAAAGAAAATGGAATAAAAACAGGAAAAACATGTTTCAAAAAAGGGAATAAAAATAATTTTGCATGAAAAAAAGGGAATCCACATGCCAAAATCTGGCAACGCTGGTGCTGGTGCATTTAGTAAGTGAAAAGTTAGTGACTTCATCAGTACTTAGTGCTGACCTACAGCGTTCAACTCCAAAATAAATAATATCTACAAACAACAGAGGATATAAAATTTATAAAACGTTAGGTCCCTTTTACTCACAGACTGTGCCATCTTTTTTTTTTCTTTTTTGAACGCCGTTTGTTTGCTGCAGACGATACAAAAATTCTCAAACCGTTCCTCCTTCAAATGGCTTAAAACAGTTTTCCCACCATGTGTAGGGTTACCACATCGGAAAATAAGATTAGTAGGACTCCCTATATGTTTTCAGGCGGGACAAAAACTTTAACTCTTAGTTTTCAGTTTCAGATTAAAAGAACAAAAATATCGAAATATTTTTAAATATTTTATTTCATAAATTCGTTAAATGAATGTATTCAGTTGTGAAAGTTTGTATAAGACTTCGTATTCATTCATATAAAATCGCAAATTTAAAATTGAAAGAAAAAATGTATACGTATCGATTTAGCAAAACTGAATGTGTCAAAATGGCAGCGGTATTTCTTGAGAAAGGGAAAATTGACCACCAATCATCTGCGGGAAGACTCGACGATGCAGGGGTGCAAAGTCCAGTTATGTGTGTGCGACCGTATAAAGTCGCAACGTCTTCTAAAACGCTAAGTTATATATTTTGCCTTATTATTACTTTTTAAATTTAAACTTATTTAATGAATATGTTTTATTGCTTTAGAAAATGCTAGTTTTTTGGGTTAGTCTTAATTTTGAAACGAAAAGTTAAAGTTCAATAAAAGAAATAGAAAATAATGAAGGCTGTTTTTTATGATGCCACTTATACAAGAAAACTAAATGTATTATTAAAATAAGAACTTTACAGTCCAATATTTCTAATAGCTGAACTTTCTATACTGAGTAGTACAATACTCACTTGTTGGGCTTACTTCTTCTTGAATATTCTCTTTGCAAACAAACTTCTTAAATTTTCTTTTATTACCAATTGTATATTTTTGTTTTAATAAAATTATTATATTTATTTTATACCTTTCACCATTATAAAAATTCGCTTTTCATTATTTAATAGTTATTTTTTTTTTTTTTGTTTAGTGAAAAGATGTATGAAAAAGGGATACTTTTCCCGCCCACCTTTCGATTTCGAATTTTGGGGGCCAATTAAATTTTTAAGACGAAAAAAATAACTTAAAGAACCGCCTCAAAATCAATGTCACCAAATGGGGGGTCACCAGTGACGATTACATGACGAAAATTTTTCTGGTTTTGAACATTGTTTTTCAGTTTGGCTGGCATATTGAGAAGAAAGTCTTTTCCTTTTTTGAAAACCTCCCTTAATTTTTTAAAGTTAGCGTATTTCACGACTGTTTCTTGTAAAAACATGAATATTTGATATTCAGTGTAACGTACCTATGTTGAGACTTACTAAGCGCCGCCCGAAACGCTTCTTCAGTCGTGAAAAGGAACGAAATACGACTTGTTAGACATGGATAGATCGTTATCTTAACAATTTTTGACGAGTTTTCGGAATATGTATTGTAAAAATGTAGCAGCAGGGGACCACCGAAACCAGGTTAATTTTGAAAGTGGTCTACGAAAAAAAATAGTTTGGAAACCTCTGGTTTAAACTTTAAAGTATTGGCCACTCGCGCTTTTAGAAAACCTAAAAGACTGGAGGAGTGCCTGTTGTAGTTGATTGGCACGTTATCAAATTGGAGGGCAGTGTGATTACCGCAATGTTCCTTTATGAATATGAATGCAAGAATATCGTGCGTCAATTGTAAAAGCGTTACGTCATTAGTTTATTTAGCTTAAGCCTGTTTCCGAACATGGGGTCCAATCCTTTCCTTTCCTTATCACATTAGTGCGTAAAGCGTAGACATGCATCTTATTTTTTCCCTCTAAGGGTCAGTGAACGCCGGGCTTGTATTAGCGAACCCCAGCTTCATGACGCTTATTAGACTTTGTACGCTTTTTTAAAGCCCATGGCGTTTACCTAAGTCAGCTGATTGCAACAAATCCGCACCCAAGTGACACAGTGCTTAGTGATGCAGCCCTTAGAATCATCTAAAGCAGAGCCCATTTTTGCCACCCGATTACCGATAATAGCACACAGAGAACAACGGTTTTGCAGAGTATGTCCAACAAGTTCAACCCATCTGGTTTGACAAACTGAAGTAGCAAGTTTTTCTGAACGTAGTTCTTCACCAGATCTTCATACCTACTCCAGTAAAGTTGACAAGTAGTCCGAGGTAGACGACCTCTAGGTAGCCTAGGTATTCAAACTACTCATATGGCGGCATATAAATTGGCCCTAACCGAACGACAGAACGTCCGTTTTACACCTAGCACTTAATACGCTCGCCCTGGGCCATTTATAATACCTCTTGCGAAGGTACAAAATATCGACGACACAATCATTTGTCACGAACAAAAATACTTTCGCTATTAGCTCCGCCTTTCAATCTACATACCGCTTCACAGAAAAGCCCAAACAATGCCTAAGTAGTGTCGTAAATCCACGCCGAGTGACAGCATTTATACGAAACATTTACGTGGCTCGCGTGTAACGATCAAAATGAAACTTTAGCCATCACAAAGGCCGTCCAAAGTGTCCACTAATCATCGGACTTAATATTCCCAGCACACATCGCCCTCTCCAACGCGACACAAAGAACAAGTTGCTATACTTAGTCGCACTTTTTAGCAGAAAACAAAAAAAAACCCTAAAACTTACATGTCCTAGCACAACACAAACAAAACAGTCATAAATCCTTCGAGAGACATTCATTTGGAAAATTTGTTTCAATTTATTCTCTCCACGGCATCAAACAAGTTATTGCAGTACTGCATGGCAGTTCATTTGAATCATTAAGCATCCATAAAGTTAATGTGCAAGTGAGCTGCCGGTTGCCACAACAGCCACCAGAAGAAAATTCCCAACTTGTTCAAAGATTCTGTACAACCACCATCCCTCTGGTATGTGTGTGCGCCAAACCAACATGCACTCGCACATTAAAATATATACCCCAAAACGGAGCGCTACGTTCAACTATAAATTAATAAACGCTTGCATGTATAATAAACTGTCCTCGGTGGAAATTTACGGGCGGCGCTCAAAGCAGCGCGCACAAACTTTGCACAAGACGCTGCTGCTCGTCCTGTTGCACTTTATTTAGTGCACAAGCTGATTACACTTTTCTCGCCCAAGTTAACTTGCCAAAGTTTCCCTGGCCGGGGGGGATGCAAATTGCTATAAGTTCCGACCACACACATGCACGTAAGTATCCACCCCAGCCCTATCCCTATGTATGTGCCCAGACTGTGTCTTATTACGCGCATAAATCTGCCACTTTCTTAGGTGTCAAGTTTCAGAGTGCAATGTGAGATTTTTGTGTTGTGCGCTTGGGTGGGTGTCATTTGTAATGTTTCGTTTAATTAATTTCTCTTTTGCAAAAACTAAAAACTAATTTACCTTTCGAGGAGTGAATAACCTCAGCGCTCGGCCAGTGGTTGCCATTGGTTCTTGATGGTTGAGTGGAATAGTCGCACTTGGGTTGCGAAATTTATTATGCTAGATGTGGCCTCGATGTTGGCGGGTCGTCGTTTTTTTGTTGTTCTCTTTGTCAGAACCTGAAACCGTGTTTGAGCTTTGCCGCACATCTGTAGTAGGTACATCATACACGCGGCCATCGGGCTAGATTTGAACCCTTTGCGGGGGTAAACACTTGAAACTGGCTTCGTTTAACGAGGAAAACCGCACGCAAAGTTCTAAGAGATGTTCTGCTTGTGATATAATCCATCATGCAGATGAACTGTTGGACATTCTGTTGCCGAGTCAATGTCTGAATAATAAGCACTGCGAACTTTTACCACGGCTAACAGTGGAACTGCCATAAATCAAAGCTTTTCTCTTCAAGTAAATGATGACTCATTCTCGGGTGTTCTCCTCGACAGAGTAGTTTTAGAAAAAAACTGTCTTAAAAGTGGCAATGAACATTGGCCCGGGGAGCAATCCTATAGGTATTGGGCCAAGACCCAAGTTCGTTATCACATGTTTATTGTAACACCTGAGGTCATAAATAAATAAATATTTTGGCGCGACAGGTCTGTGGGACCCAAGGCCTAGCTTCTCACAACCATTCGTTTTGTGTGGGTTTTCAATTTTTGGGACGAATCGAAGGGATCTACAATTTTACGCCGAGTCCAAACCAAACGGCTAATTGAGAAGCTCATTCATGACAGTTTTACTCTCGGATGTTTGTCAGACGTTCGCGAGAGGTGGCGCAGTGGAAAAAAACCTTAAGATGTAATTTGGCTCTTTCGGGATTCGAACCTGAGACCCCTCGCTTAGTAGCCCAACACACTACCACTAAGCCACTGCGTACCTGAGGTCTCCGAACAATTAAATCTAGTAAATGCGTTCTTAGGTCTGTAGGAATGCTGGGATTTTTTAAGGATGTTGAAAAGTAAATCCTATAATTTTTCAACGAACTGATTGGACCCTATCATTGCGATTTTAGGCCCGGTAAGTCCACAACCGACCAGATATTTACACTACGGCAGATCGTCGAAAAAACCCAAGACGTCCAAATCAATAGCCACCACCTGTTTATCGATTTTAAGGCCGAATATGACTGCATTTATAGAGACGAACTATACAGAGCCATGCCTAGTTTTGGCAGCCCTGCCAAACTTGTCAGATTGACAATGGAGAACGCTCGCTGCTCCATAAAGGTGGAAAACAATCACACCGAGACCTTTGATGTCAAAAAAGGATTTAGACAAGGTGACGCGCTGTCATGTGACTTCTTAAACATCATTCTTGAGAAAATTGTTCACAAGTCTATGGTGTCATTCGTGGAGTTTATGTTTACTCCGAGGTAGGTAAACTCCCTAACTACCTCGAAATTTTTGCTATCAACAGTGACGTTTTGTCCTAGGCGGTGGACAGATGTTTGTTTGTTTGTTGATAGCATGTACTTGGTCTTGTCCTCATTTACTTCAAGGCCAACGGATTTCGCCTGTTCTTCAATCGCCGTGAACGCTTCTATCACGGCACGCTGGGAGCGACCGATGATGTCAATATCGTCCGCATGTAGACGTAATTTCTAACATCTTCAAAGCCAGAGGCGAACTTCAATTGAACTTCAGCGACGGGAATGAGGACAAAAAGAAGACGTATTTCATTTTATTGGAACTTGTCCTATACTGATGGAGATCAGACGAGCTCATTGGAATAAAGAGTCTCTGTCAATGGCAGAATTTATGAGAAGTCTAAATGGTGAGGACTGGTGCGTACTGGCTAGCTACTTAAAAACTGTAATAAAATAAAACTTTAGTTTAATTCTCTCTTTTCTTCGGCTGACGGCAGTAGTCTATTGTAAATTATTGTAAAAAAAATTAATGAATTTATTGTTCATGAATAAATACTTACTACTACTACTATTACTACTATTAGTATTAGTCCTGTTGAGGCTTCTATTCCACCATACTTTAGAAGCGGTATGTTATGATGGGCCTAACCATTTTTGTGTAGATTCAGAGTATGGTCTTCGAGGAATCGCCACGTTCCACCATACTTTTAAATTGTGTTGTTTAAATGCGAGTTACAAGTTTGTCTTTTATCCAGTATTGCTCCAAGATATTTTACTTCGTCGGTATACTCAATGACTGTCTTATTGATGGAAATTTTTGATTTCGGTTCAAATTTCTTCTCTATAAGTGAAAGGAAAGTTTTGCTGGGTTTAATAAAAACTCTTTCTTTTTTACACAAGTCTAAGACTATCTTAAGGGCGTTTTACGTTCGTGCTGTGATAGCGTTTGCTATACCTTGCCCCTTATAATGATGACTAGGTCATCGGCATACCCAACTTAGGTCATGGAAAATGTTATCTAACTATACATAACATTCCAGTGAAAGTAACTGCGCTCGCGCAAAGTCCACCAGTGAGTCCACCCATATACTATATCAATATAACCCATGTAGTTTTGTAAAGCCTGTTGCATAAAATTAAAAAAAAAATTACGTCCCGACGGACCACCTCTATGTTTAATAGGACGGCACATCCTTTGTCAATTATTGCAAAATATATGACCCTGGCAAAGGCGTCTCCATTTCTGCCAAACAACTATTTATACCCAACTCGTAGCCATTCATTAGACATATGACTTCCACACAGTCTATAACTCCTGCTGCCGCAGCTTCAGCCATATTTATGTATAGAAAGCGGATCCAAATCGATTCACGACGACCAACCGCACAATACGCAAATTCCCCATCACTTCGGGGACTAATTGAAATTCTTATCTGCGATCACGATAAATACTTGTTCAATCCACTTTCAATTTGACAGGCGATGTGACAGGTGACAACTCATAACTTATGCGGTGTAGACGACGACGACAAAACTGCCAAAGCCATCGCTCACAACGTTGACAACGCTAGACATCGCTTCTCGTATAGATACTCGTAGTCCGCCCACAGCCGACAGCCCTCCTGCCACTTCAAGACGTACAAAACACAAAACTCGCATCGCATCGAACAATAGCAAAGCAACACTGAAACAATAATTAATATTATTGTCTTTTAATTCGTTGCGAGCAACGTGCTCCGAATTCCTAATTACAAAGTGCCAACAATTTGCAATTCCCTGCGACTATGCCAGCGCCCGCATGCCTTGAGCAACAGCAACAGCACCCGCGAGTGAATTATCTTCGGGTATAATTAGTCAAGGCAACGACAACGGTGGCAACGAAGAAGTCGAAGACGACGCTGCTGCTTTTGCCATAAATTTGGTATGCAAAAATCGCAGAGTCGTCTTGTTCGTCGTCGGCGAACTGTAGGCAGGGACACCCCTTAAATTAGAAACGAAGGATTAAAGTGGGCATTAATATTGGGCAGCGGAGTTGTTGTTTTTTTTTTCAGCCAGCACCCCGTAAATTTCTCACCACAACCGCAGGAATCATTCATTTTGTCGCCATTACTCTTAGCCAGCAGCTGCCACATTTATTTCCACGAGCTCTCTCTCTCTCTTTTACTCTCTGACGAGGAACTTTCCGCGCACAGTAGCTTCAAAATGTCCGCGGTGTCTTTTGGCTGGGCTCCTTCGCAGGCAAAAGAAAATGTCTCCAAGCACAACTATAACACCACAGCAGGTCACTTCGGATGCGACTTGTACTCAAACACAGGACATCACGACTCACGAGTGCGGAGACTAAATAGAGAAATCCTATCACGAATTGCGCGAGACTTTAAATTCCAAACGAATAGGGTGCGAAAAAAATATGTGCCAATCCACCCTTGTCCCATCTGGAGGGATGGCAGGGCAGATGCTGGCATAATGTAATAATAAATATTTCCACTGCCTCGCCGAAAAAGTCTTAGAAGAAACATCTTACTCGCTTTTTAAAATGTCCAATAAAAATTGCCGACACATTCTGGCCATAACTCTTCGGAATCCTATATAAATCACCCAATGTAATCCCTCATGCTATAGAGTCGCGACACCACCCTCCACGATTCTATGGCACTCCAAACAGCTAGCCCATCCTGGGGGAGGGTGGCTGGCTTCGTGTAAGAATTTTCGTTTTGTATTTTCCTACGTTGGCTTTTCGTTTTACTTATTTTTCTTTTTACCAAACTTTGATATGGTGGGAAGGGGTGTGGAATCATGGGGGGTGGTGAATTTACGATCTAGCGCACAGAGAAGAGTTTGTTTTTTGCAATTCTTAGGAAAATTTTCCATTTCGGGGGAGAATGGGGTGAGATTTTATCGAAAATCATTAAATAGCCATTCGTCTTCTTTTGGCCAATCCGCTTATGGGCCTTAAGCCCGGTATAGGTAGGGGTATGTGTGAATATTTGGAGGCACATTTGAGGTATTTGCATAGAAATGTTGAATAAATTACTCTTAAGGATACTTTAGACGTGCGGGTACGGAAAACGAGAGAATGGATGCGAGAAATACGAAATTTACTATTGAGTATATATGTATGGGAAAGGATGTCGGGGCTTATCTTTGCTGTTCCTTATGTCCTGCTTCCGTTGGGTAGGTACTTAGCACCTACGTTCGCTTGTGCTGTATGAAATTTGGCTTAAGTATCCCTGAGTGTAGGTACAGCATATAATGGATTTTGCAGGGTAGGTGGAGTGTCCTTGCTTCAAGATCATTGGATTGCGATGTGCGGAGGGCGAACACATTGACTGATGGGTAATTTATTTACCCACATAGACAGAGTGGACTGAGTCTTTTTTTGGCAACTATTGCCGACAAGAAAATGGAGGTCATTTGAAGGATGTTACTCTATGTTACTCTAGTTGAGAGTATTTGCAGGAGACACTGCAGCCTTCTGTCCATTTGAAACAGAGAATTGGCATTTCGATTAACTCTGAGCTTGAATTCAAAGATCAATCTTTCAAGGGTGGCAAGACAAGCTTTAACTTCCTGTGTGTCATCGAGCTCTCAGGGGAATGACAAAATAATAATTGTGGCATATATATCCTTCGCTAAGTCAAGAGTTTTGAACACATTTGTTTTGTCAAACAGAAGTGGCAGCGGTTTCATAAGTTTAATCTAACCAGATCTTCACTTGGGCACCTTTTGTATAGTCAAGGCAGAAGTTCATCTTCTATTCTATATGGTGGACATTTTGTTTTTTTTTTTATTTTATGCTGATAGCATTGTGTCTTGTCCGCGTACCCCTAATCATACCGTTTGAGCCTTTTTAGGCTTGGAATACCCGATAATGTCACTATAGGGTGCATACTCCGAAAATTCACGAATATTTTAAATGTATACTTAGTTCCTTGTGTGCTTAAACCTGCCCTATGCACTATTTGGTTTAGGTATGGATCAAATAAGTCACATGATTGAACATTACCTTGCTGAAACTATATGCATATTAAGAAAAGTTCGGGGGAGCTATACCTACTTCCAAATTGCACATTGCACCATTGGCACTGGTTTTATTGCATCCGGGACCTAGTTGAGTTAGTTTATACCATTATATGGCTCTTAGGAATCAACGATTTCAAAAGAGGTTGATCAAAATGAGGGGTACCGCATCACATACTAACTATCCGCACAATTAATTGTTCATAATCAAGCTTACTTACTTACTTAGATGGCGCTACAGTCCGGGGCGGACCTTGGCCTCATCCAATACGCCTCTCCAATTAGCGCGATCTTTGGTTAACTGCATTCAGTTGCGCACTCCAAGTTGGTTGAGGCACCCTTCCACTTGTACGCGCCACCTAACGCGAGGTCTTCCTCTACTGCGTTGTCCCTCCGGGTTGGAATCGAAGACTCTTCGGGCCGGAGCGTTGGTGTCTATTCGCTCTACATGTCCCAGCCATCTTAATCTTAGACGACTGATGCGTACTTTTTTGACCAGGGCGATGTCGCTGTTCAGCTCGTACAGTTCGCTGTTAAATCTTTTCTTCCAAAACCCATCAATGCAAATGGGGCCAAAAATCACACGAATAATTTTGCGTTTTGCGTTTGCGTTTAGCGGAACCGAGGTAGATAAAATCCCTAAGTACCTCAAAGTTATATCTGTCTATCGTGACGTTCTGTCCGACTCGTCGATGTTGTGTGTCCCTTCTTGTTGACAGCATATACTTGGATTTGCCCTCGTTAAGCCATTTTTGCCGCTTCTGTTTCTATACATGCAAGCGGACCAGTGACAGCTCGCTGTTTTCTACCAATTATGTCAATGTCATCTGCGTATGCAAGTAAGTACAGACTTGTGAAAAATTGTGCCTCTGGTGTGGCTTGCGAGTTTCGCACAATTTTTTTAAGAATGATGTTGAAAAAGTCACATAACAGCGCGTCACCTTGTCTAAATCCTTTTTTGACATCAAAGGTCTCGGTGAGATTGTTTCCCACCTTTATGGAACATTGTCATTCTCCATTGTCATTCTGCACAATCTGACAAGTTTGGCAGGGATGCCAAAACTAGACATGGCTCTGTATAGCTCCCGACAAATTTGGGATACAGACAATATTTAGTTGATAGCTGACGCGTGTGTAACATTTGGCCAATATCAAATTTGGTAGGGTTTTATGTATATATGGTTTTTGCTAGATACATATAATTGTTGACTGGTGGAAATATTATAAATTGGTTTTCGGTAGGAATCGGGTTATATGGGTGCCACGCCACTGATACGGAGTATACCGGTTACACCGATAGTTATCACAGGGGTGGTGTATTGCTCTATACTCTATTTATTATGCCGATTTGCCATCTTTGTATACTGTTAAGTGAGGTTTTCTAGACCTTAACCATGATTGCTGGATGATTTACTTAACTTTCTCCTTTGCTGGTCTAATAAAATAAACTGTGCGATTCAAAATTTGTCACATTCGATCATTTGGGGTATTTTGCAACACGCGGAAAGTTATTCGAGTTCCAAGACTCGAGAAAATAATCTACTTCCATCAGATCTTTTGTATTCAGTTTGTCGCCTTTAGAAAGCTGCTAGTGGATATATTTTTTCGTTTGTTATGCTCGGATTAGTTCATCTGTTGTTGCCATGGATGTTCTATGCAAATTTATTTATTTATTATGTGAGAGGGGTTATTGTACTGCGACCTTTTGGTCTATTGTACCCCCTGCCTACGCTTCAGAGAGGTATACTCCCCTCACATTATAATTCCTTTCGGAATCATTTTACAGGTTTTTTAGTCTTGTTTATTGTTGGCGGAAGAAATATTTCCTATAGCACTCTCTCTAGTCCAGTTTGCTTTAAGAATCTAAGGACGAGAGCTGGCTCCAGTGACTGTATTTCCTAATCAGATAATTGGTACTTGCCCAAGTATTACAGTCTTTTGTGTCAGTGTCCCACATGATCCCAACACGTGTTCTGGGATTTCACTGGATTCTTCGCAGAATCTGCAGAAACCTTCTTCAGATATACCCAGCTTCCTGAGGTGTTCCTTGAGTCTATAATGTCCCGTTAGGATGCGTAGGTTATTTTTATTCATGCCAATGCAAGCTTGGAATCTTTTCCTGTTGTATTGTCCCAGAAGTTTCTTTGCCTGCCTCATGCCTTGAGTGCCATGCCAGGTTCTTGCCCTGTTTACTTTCTCTATTTTCCTGAATTCTTCTTTGAGAGTGTGATCCCCTATTCCGCAGAATAGTTCGGGACATATGAATAAGTTTCCTGCTAGGAAGTCGGCCATTTCATTACCCTCTATTCCCACATGGCCAAGTACCCAACAGAGGGTTACTTTGTTTCTCCTACCCAGTTCATTAAGTTTTTGTAAGCATTCCCACACAAGTTTGGATCTAATGATGTAGGAGTCCAGTGCCATAATAGCAGCAGCTTGGCTGTCCGACATTACAGCTATATCACAGTTGGTTTTGTTTCTGTCAAGGTTGATTTAGACACATCTCTCTATGGCATAGATTTCAGCCTGAAAGATGCTGGTACTTTTTCCCATTTGTTCAGAATATTTGCTCCAGTTCCCTCATCAGTTTTTGACCAATCTGTGTACCACTTTGTTACATGCTTGCTCAGCCTATTCATCTATTCATCTATGCTCATGTTATGCTCTTCCTATTCATCGGCCCAGACAGATATTTAACATTTAAAAGATATTGTTTCGAATCAATGTGTACTCTCGCATTCGAATCTTACAATTAAAATCATTATACTAATAAGGCTATCCGTTTTTACCCGTTTTTTGTCGTACCGATTACGGCGTTTATTGAAAACCAATTTTTATGAAATATGGACCAAATGAAAGCAGCATATTTGGAGATATATTCCCGCATCAATAGCATTGTAGCGAACGTCTCTTACCGCCAACTATGAGACTAAATTTGAGCACGTCAACGAAGGTGCAATTCCTGCGAATCTATTTTTCCCCTGTACCTTGAAGGTAGATACATTTAGCACAAAAGGAAACCAAATACAGGCTACGTATTACACGTAGAAAATAAATACCGCCTTTGCGAAAAAAGATCGCCACCACAAAGGATGTCGCATATAAACTACGAATATCAATCTAGTGGTTTATCTCCGCATCTGGATGACAAACAAAAATTAGCCATCACCATCTGCATGTCGGTGTCTCTGTCGCCTCTAACACAAATCACGAAATAATTTGTTAGACTCACTTGCCAAACGAGATCTCGTAACTCACTAGATTCATGGTGTGGTCATGGTCATGCAGAGGTGTGACAGCCAAGATCGAAAGGCCTAAACGAAATTCCATAAGCGCTGTACAATATGCAACGCGGTTGGTAATCTGATTTGAAGGTTTCCCTTTCGTTCTCTCCACATATTATACGACCAGATGATGAAGAGCAAAACAAAATCTTATAATTCCACACATGGGGTATCAAAAATGAGATCTTCCTTTTTGAAGTCCCCAAAAGGTAAAGAGTTCTCTTATATCATTTTTTTTCAGCGATTCGTTTGTCTTTTTTTTTCGAGAAACAGTTCTTTTTTGTTTTGTCAAAAGTGAGCTAAAGAACCAACGAAGACGAGAAAAAAAAAACGAGTAATTTTTTGAGAAAAGAAAAGGTTTAAGTTGATGTAAACAACGTTAAGAAAAGTTGCGGTCATAAATCTCTGGCTGAAATGTTATTCAGAAAAATCTCTGATTTATTATATGAATTTTTTGAGGTATTTTTCTTTGGTTTTTTTTTCTCTGTGGTTATTCCTGTTTTATGGTACTCGGACTATGAGTTGTAGTGCACTGAAAACAACAACAGCAACAGCCAGAGTCGGCGGAACGAACACACTTTGGAAATATGAAACAACACGACAGGAACACATTGGAGATCTTCTTTACTAAATGCGGATGAATAAGCCAAAGGGTGAGATATAGACTGTGGAGGATTTGTTCTTCAATTTTTTTATTTTTATTTTAAAGGAGTAAAAACTGAGTGCAAGTGCGAGGCATCTGTGAATATGAATATGGATTGCGGACATTGTTGCATTTCTTCAAGACTTAAATGGTGTAAGATCATTTTGGGAACACTTTCTTTTTAATTGTTTTTAAAAGCCGCTTTATTCCAAACAACGTCCGCACTTTTGTAAAACACATACAAGCGAAAATGTTTCTGTTTTAAGACGTGTTTCGGAACGTAAGCTGAAACTTCCTCTTTAACCAGGAGGTATTTGAACAGAGTTAGTAAAAACTCAATCATGGCGGTAATAAGATACTTACTTAACTCCGGTTCACGAATAGAAAACAACTTTTACACAGTCCTGTCCTTACTTACTTTCTTCAGATGGCGCTACAAAGCGTGGTGCTCCTGGGCCTTACCTAATATGCCCTATCAATTGTCGCGTTCTCACCAAGTCGGTGGTGGTGTTGGACTTTTTTTGATGAAAGCATATACTTTGTCTTGTTCTCATTTATAACCAGCCCCATACTGCTTGCTGCCGTTGTATTGAAATCACCTGTTACTGCTCGTTTTGTTCTTCCTATCACATCAATGTCGGCAGCAAACCCAAGTAGTTGTGTTGATTCATAAAGGATAGTGCCTGATGTGCTGGCCTAGGTAGTTGCTGCACGACAGTACGTCTCTTTGCCTAAACCCTTTGGTGGTGTCGAAGGTTTTGGTATAATCCCTACTAATTTAGACGGAGCAGCGAGCATTCTCCAAAGTCGTCCTAATAAGCCGTATAAGTTTAGCAGGAATTCCAAAGCTGGACATGGTACGATATAGTTCATCCCTATTTATACTGTCGTACGCTGCTTTAAAATCGATCGATGAACAGGTGATGGGTATCGACGTTAAATTCTTGAGCTTTGTCCAGGATCTGGCGAAAGATTTGGTCGGTCGTAGATTTTCTAGGTCTGAAGCCGCATTGGTAAGGACCTATTAGATCGTCAGCAAACGGCCTAGACGTTCACATAACACGCTGGACAAGATCTTATAGGCGATGTTTAAAAGGCTTATGCCTCTATAGTTGGTGCATAGTAGGCGATCTCCTTTTTTGTGGATCGGGCAGATGGTACCGAGATTCCAATCGTCGGGCATACTTTCCTCCGACCATATTTTGCAGATTAGTTGGTGTATGCTACCAACCATATCATCTCCAGCGCGTTGAAAAAGTTCCGCTTGAAGCCCATCGGCTCCAGCTGCTTTGTTCATTTTTAGCCTGGTGATGGCTACTTTGATGTCATTTTGGTCGTGCGGATGCAGATCTTGATTTTCATCTAGATTGACTGGTACGGGTCAATGGCTGTCATCGCCATTCAACATTTAACATCTCCAGATGTGTATCCACTACGGTATTTCTATCCTTATCTTTGCAGGGCCCAGGGCGGGATATGAATCCTGATGTCGACAGTTTCACTCTTCTATAGAAGTTTCGCACCTCTTTCCTCCTATAGCATCTCTGCATCTCTTCGACTTCACGTTGTTGGTGATCTTTTTTCTTTCTCCTGAGCAAGCGTTTCTCATCCTTCCTTCGCTCAACGTTGAGATTATGGGACGCTCTAGTTCTCTTCCGGATCCACGACCTGTATGATTCCGTTTTGGCTTTGTTTGCCTGAGAAAATATACGGAGTCGAACCAGGGGTTTCTCGGAGGTGGTTGTGAGAAACCCAAAACTTCTGGCTCCATTTCTTATAGCTTGTTGACATAGCTGCCATTGCTCTTCCGGGTTAATATCAACAGTCGTGAGACTTCTCGCAAGCTCAAGGGATACGCGGTCGGAAAGGCAGTCGTCTCTTCCAATTATAGTCGTCCAACATTGAATTTCCTCTGCATGGCTGTTGTTCGCCTAAGAGCTTCTCTTGATATCCGCATTCTAAGTTTTGCACCAACTATAAAGTCATCCGAGCCGATGTTGGCTCCTCGGAATGTATACTGACACTCAGAATACTAGAGGAGTGTCTTCCGTCAATCGCGACATGATCGATTTGGTTCTTTCCGAGGGGGTACCTTTTCTAGTGTAGAATACCAATCACTGATCCACTGCGAAATATATATATTATTATGCCCTTAGAAAGCCGTTCGAACTCGCCTTTAATTTGTAGCGACTTTCCATACACCCCTAATAAAAAAGAAACCTCTCAAATGACTAGTTCTCTATTGACCTTCTTCTAAGCCACCAGTTTGGGACCAGCGCTGCCACTTTGCTACGATCGTAGCAAAATTGCTACGCGATCTCCAATTTGCTACGCTGCTACGCACTCTCTCTAAAAACGTCAATTTTGCTACTTTTTTTTAAATCACAAAATTTCAACATATAAATCTTGGATTTTTTCTTGAAAAAAAAAATAAACGAAAGTATATACAATCTTTTCTCACTTTCCCACAACATTTTATATTTTTTACCATACCCAACAACATGTACTAGTCCTTAAAAACATATTTACTTTAAATAAAAAATTAAATGTTTTTTGTTTGTTTTACAAAAAAAAATAATAGATATATTTTGGACTTTTGAGTTTTGCTACTCAAATTAGGTTTTGCTAAACAAATTAGCTACACAAATTTGTTCCCTTGTGGCAGCACTGTTGTAATGTGTCTTTTGTCGAGGCTGAGGCTAGCTCGCCGGTTTGCCAAGGTTCTTCCTAGAGAAACACTAACTCTAGGTAACAAAAAAAAGTCCTTTATTATGTATTTCTTAATTTATACGTTACAAATTTAAATGATCTTGACTTTTAAACAATTCTACGATTCTTTTAACAATTCTTTGATTTCAATGATTCAAATTTACAGCTACAATTCCACGGCGGCGGTTCGGTCCTTGACTGGTAGGGAGATCGGGGTTACTGCGGTCGTTCGGCTTCCAGTTCGGTTTCGTGGTCTAATGACCACGTTAGCTCGGAGCCTATCTTGCGACTAGCTCGGCGTTCCACAAGTCTATCTTACGACTGACTCGGCGTTCCACAAGCCTATCTTGCGACTGGCTCGGCGTTCCACAAGCCTATCTTGCGACTGGCTCGGCGTTCCACAAGTCTATCTTACGACTGACTCGGCGTTCCACAAGCCTATCTTGCGACTGGCTCGGCGTTCCACAAGTCTATCTTGCGACTGACTCGGCGTTCCACAAGTCTATCTTGCGACTGACTCGGCGTTCCACAAGCCTATCTTGCGACTGGCTCGGCGTTCCACAAGCCTATCTTGCGACTGGCTCGGCGTTCCACAAGTCTATCTTGCGACTGACTCGGCGTTCCACAAGCCTATCTTGCGACTGGCTCGGCGTTCCACAAGCCTATCTTGCGACTGGCTCGGCGTTCCACAAGTCTATCTTGCGACTGACTCGGCGTTCCACAAGCCTATCTTGCGACTGGCTCGGCGTTCCACAAGCCTATCTTGCGACTGGCTCGGCGTTCCACAAGTCATTCTTGCGATTGACTCGGCAACTCACTGGTTCACCCGTAGGCTACTAGTGATCCAAAACTTTATCAAGTGTCTGCAGACCCCTTGAGGAACAATCTCAGTAGTACACAAGATTGGTACTGTCTAAACTCTGAATTTGCTCGATTATTTGAGATTTGCTTGCTGGTCTCATAGGTTTGACACCAGCAAGCAGGTGTGAATTTTACTACAAAGAAAAGTGTATGGCCATATGATTTAACAGCGAACACGTCATGGACCATTGCGGGGGTGTCTCGTGTGTATCAGTGTGGGGGGCGGAGCAGTCGAACGGCTGTGGAGTGCACTTGCAATTGCTCTATGAAAATAGACGAGCTGGAGACAGTGCAAAAAAATAAAAAACAATGGAAAAGTGTTGTTGTAACGAATGCATCGTTACAAGATGTCGCTGGTTGAAGCAGTTGCTGAGTGCCTTGTGGTTTAGAGCACACAGCGATGTTCACTCCAGGTTCACTACTCAAAAAGTTATAAATAACGCCTTAAGATTGGTTTTTACTACCCCACCTGTACCAAAAGTCAGTCAAAGGTCTGAGAGCGACCTTCTCCTACTTGCGCCTACTATGCTATATAACTAAAACTATGGGTCCTTTTTATGTGCCTTCGAATATAAACTCACAGGTCTAGGGACCTATGTGGGCTTGCAGCGACCACTATTTGTGTAGGTATCTATTTATTTACTGCGCTGAGTTCAAATTTTAATTTCCATTAGGTACTTGTTTAGGTTGCTGATGCCCCACTGGAGCTCCTCTGTATAAGTCCTGATCCATTTTATTACATCTATTTTCAATGTCCCTCTAAGAAGCTATGTAGAATGACCTTCAGTGACTTCAAGTGAGGAGCTTATTGACGATATTGAAACGACTTGCTGTTGAAGTTTTTTCAATTGAACGACAAACAGAAACCGAACTTGCTAACAAGACAAAAAACTGTATGAACTTGAAAATCATTCACATTTTAGTGTCGTTGTCAAAATAGCATTTATTTCTTGGGTTGCATTAAATTCCATATATTTTAAAATGTAGTTTTTCGTAAATGGCTGTCAGTTGCACACCCTGCAACTGCGCATCTCGACACAACACTAATTTTCGTTAATTTTATCCCTCATTTTGGTTTTATCTTCGCCAAACTTTTGTGTTAAACGTTGCATATCTTGATTTTTGGCATACCCTTTTGTCAATAAAAATTTAAACTAATGGTCTCTAAATTGCACAGTTCTATTAGCAATTAAAACCGACGCAAAAGTGGTTTCGGTATTTGGACAAGTCTCGCTAAAAGGAGATTTATGTAGTAAAAATAAATTTTAGGTCAAGCTTATTCTCTTTACATATGTTAATAGCAAATTAGATAATTACACAGTTATCAAAATGACTGATCATATGCATACTATGACATGTAAACCAACAGTCACTTAAAAGCCTTGAGTCTCCTATTTCCACATTCCTCAAGATCATCGGAAACACAAAAACAGTCCCAGATAATCGTACAATAAAAATCCAACAAATCATTCTCCCAGACTCTCCGTTCGCCAACAACTTAGTTTCTGCGATAAGGCATGTACCTGTAGGTAGGTACCTATTCCACAGAAAAAAAAAACTCTTTCCACCAAAAGATGAGCTCTGGTCGAAACAAGTGTTTACCACGCAAAGGAGCCCAAACAAAAATACCAAAACTCGACCCCATCCCAAGCAAGCTTGCTCCACACATCGCACCATCCATACAAAGATGAAAATAACCCCAGATACAAGACAAGTCCGGGGTGTGTCACATCTTTTTGTTTCGGACATTTGTCAGAAATTAATCATGTTCTTGTTTGGAACATTTTGATAAATCTACCTGGCACTCTACAGGTAATAAAATTAACGAAAATCTCACTCCCGACCACCATCGAGCACCGCACAAACCGCTGAAACCGGGTGGAAATTATTTGGAACGCGCGAGTTTCGATGAGACACCAAAGATACACGCACACATTAACAAGCGATCGCGCGCATGCGAGTCCTCCCCGAACTTGAGAGTTCATTGCAGCAAGTCTTTCAGCCACCAGTGCCGGGCCGGCAACCATTTGTCAGAAATGTCAGGAGGCCGCTATAGCTGCCTCCAAAACCGGCAGGTGGTAGTATGGTGGTATGGTAGGCAGTGTTGGCTGGTGGGACACTTGATTAATAAGTGTTGGCTTTTGGAAAAAAAAACAAGTCTCAAACAGAAAATGGCATGAAAATAAATTTTCTTTGTGTTCCCTGCCACCTTAAACTGACTGGATGAAGGATAATTCCCCGGGTGTATCTACACGTGGTACATATCCCAACTCATGTGTGAGTGGGCAAGTGTAAACATAACACATATTCATGATGTTTCCTTTGGGCTAATTGAATAAGAGTGTTCCTGACTGCTGAGGTGTGGCCTACACTTTTGCCGAATCATTAATCATCTCAATAACGTCGCTTAACAAGAGAATTTACTCTCCATTAATTCGCTGGAGATCTAAAGGATTTTTTTGTAGGTTACCTAGGTATGTCAGGGCTGTGGGTCCTGCGAGTCCTGGATATTGGACTTGGAGCATTCGGATAATAAACTAATTTTTTCGCGTAATTGGTAGGAAAATTTCATTCTTTTGAGACTTTATTTGTTGAGATTCGTAGAGGGAGTGAGAGCCACTAAAGGGATTAATACTAGATACGTATTTCGACCAAAATTCTGCCACTCAGTCCTTGAACTTTCAGCTCCTGTAAGTGATAGAGCTACTTTGAATACACGTTCCTGGGAAAGCAAGATGATAACAGTGAAATTCGCATAATTATTTCAGTATGTTTCTCGCATTTTCCGCCCCGTGAATAGTCTCTGTCCACTGCAGCCTTCCATAATCTACGATCCTGGGCACGTTGTCCAGACCAAGCGCTCTGGCATCCGCGATGGCTTGGTCTTTGAAACGGAGGTTCGGTCTTCCTTGTCTTCTCGAACCTGGGGGCGGGGATTCGAAGATCCTTTTTAGCCGGAGCATTATTGTCCATTCGCTCGATGTGTCGACGTGTTTTGGATTTTTT
The DNA here is from genome assembly GCA_936431705.1 of Cheilosia pagana. NCBI lineage: Eukaryota > Metazoa > Arthropoda > Insecta > Diptera > Syrphidae > Cheilosia > Cheilosia pagana. The sequence goes on along the minus strand of OW386166.1, from coordinate 82,061,223 downwards.
GACTATACATCCACATAGAGTTCGCGGTTGTATCTTTTCATCCATTCGCCCTCCTCGCACACAGGACCGAAAATCCGCCGAAGAAATTTTCTTTCGAAGGAGCCCACCTGCCCTGCCCCTGCGCAGTATCTGCTCCAGTAATTCTCCAAATTAACGCACTTAAACTGTGGCGCTGTAGATAAAGATGGCACCACCTTTCAGAATTCATTTCATTTCATTCCACCTCTACTGGCTTGGCATGTAGAGTTTGGTATATACCTGTATGAGTTTTCTACGTAGATTACATGAGGGCTGATTCGCCAAACTTTATTTCTTCTTATTTATCGTCCTTATCACCAACACAAAACTCGTTCGACAGTAGGCGTTAATAAATTGTTTAGACGTCTCGCACCTCACTATTAACATTAAAGATTCAAAAATAAAAGCTCCAACCGCGCAGTCCATGTCGGAATCCAAAGAGTAGTTATGTTGCGAGCGTATAGAACCAGTATTTTGTTTTCCATTGAAAAGTAGCTAAATTTCTTTGGCCATAAAAATGTTCTTTTGACTTTTTTTGACCACTTAAAGTTAATGCTCGAACTCACCCTGGTCTAATCAGTGTTGGTTGATTTGTTTGTACCTACTGACAACACAGTGACAATCAGTTTTTCTGAAAGACTTTTTTCTGTTTGCTATGACCGTCTAAACGAAAAAAAAAACTTATTTTCATACTGTTCCAACTTTTTCGGTTGCATTTAACGTATCGCTATAAAACTGAAGCCTAATTCAAAAAGGTAGTCGTACACTTCATCTTTCTGTAGATTGCTCAACTTTCGGCAGCGAGGAACTGAGTGTTAAATATACCTACGATATCCTTGTAAACATTGTTAACAATGGTCCTTTTCATGCAGAGCTAGTTTGCACAAGCGTCCAAGCCATTCTTCGACGGCGTCTGCACCATCGCTTATGTAGATAACATCGGCTGAATGAAAATCATGTAGTTTTGCCAACCCATCAGCCTCAACCAATGCTCATCTCAAGGTCTTTGACTACACAGACCGAAAAATAGGGTAATAGTAATTAGAAACACGCTTAAGTAAATCAATTTTTTAACTCATTTTTATAGCTTTCATATCTGTGCTTAGGTTAGGTTAGGTTAGAACTTTTACTTGGCACGCTTTTAAATTAAAATGTTTTTGATTTAAATAATTAAAATCAATTTTAATTTAAATAAATAAAAGTAGATAAATTCGGGTCGTGAATTTTCCCTCAGTGTAAATTTTGGCTCAAGGATCTGAAGATGATGACTTTTTAGAGCTCGCTGTTTAATTTCTTCCAAACGCCGGCCGGCAGCCGACGCAAACAGCACCGAAAATCACTCGAACAGTTTTGCGTTCAAAACTACCAATGGTGCTCGATAGTAGTGTGGTGTCGTAACTTCAACCCCGCCTTCTCTATTTCTACATACCAGGGCTGCGCTGATGAGTGTCTTATATAGAGTGTAAAGCCTTGCTACCCCATCGCCATTGTATGCCAAAGAAACAAAAACTGCCCAGCGTGAGTTTCTTTGGTCGATTTCTAATGCGATGTCATATTTGGAGTTTATAGCGTAGCCGATCTATAAAACATCAAGTTTGAACTCTTAATTACCTCCAAGCTGTCTATTATGACATTCCATCCGTTTTTTTAATGTCGTGTGTTCAATATCATCCACATTTATGCCAGTTATCGCACAGACTTGTGAAGTAAAATTTAGCCCCGTAGCATATTTCACAAATTTGTATTTTCAAGTATTTTTTTAAACAGAACTTTGGTGTTGTTTTTTTGCTGTTTTATCAAAATCTGTGTATTACAAATTTGTAGTTGTAGTTATTTTTTAGAATAATTCATTTGTCAACAGTGTTTTTATAGTTGTAAATCAAATTTTGAAAATTTATGAAAATTTGACTTAGGGATTTGTAAGTTCACGTTTTGCCAAACAAAATAAGTTTACAATTTTTGTTCAGTGTTTTGAAATATTTCACAATTGTAAGTAGACTTGTAGGAGTTATAAGTTGTTTTCTTGTGTTTAAAATAATTTTCCAAATCTGTTGTTAATGGGATTCTGAACACTTTTGTTCAACAATTTTGTTTCCACGGTCACAAATTATCCAGATATGTAATATACTTATTCGCATTTGTTACTTGTAAAACCAAAACTCTTGATTTCAAATTTGTTGTCGTGATTTACAAACATAAATTTGTGTTCATAATCAGTGGAATCAGTGGTTTAGTGATATCATATAGGCCACGGTTTGGGGTTGTTAGTTGGGTCCAATTTGCCCAGGTATGATGTGGAAAGCGGTCTTGTTCTTAAGGAAATTCTTTTGAAACATCAAGATGTACGTCAGTGAGATTGTTTTGGATCTGAATGAAGCAGCTATTCTGCGGGAGGTGGCTATATTTCGTCGATAAAGTTAATGAAGAAAACATGATGATGTAGGCGCAGTGGCTTAGTGGTTAGTGTGTTGGACTTCTAAGCGAAGGGTTCCTGATTCGATTCCCGAAAGAACCAAATATTATCTTAAGGTTTTTTTCCACTGCGCCACCTTTCGCGAACATCTGACAAAAATCCGAGAGTAAAACTGTCATGAAAGAGCTTCTCAATAAGCCGTTTGGACTCGGCGTAAAATTGTAGATCGCTTGCATTTGTCCTAAAAATTAAAAAAAAATTAACACAAAACGAATGGTTGTAAGAAGCTAGGCCTAGGGTCCCACAGACTTGTTGCGCATAGTTGCTCAGGGTCAGTGTGTTGGACTACTGAGCCGGAGGTCTCAAGGTGGTAGTTCGCCTGGTGCAACAGTCCTATTAAAATTGAGCTACCCTTACATCTTTTTATGTCAAGTGGACGGAAATCTTGCCTTTTCATTATCTATCATTTCGGCTGTATTTCCCATTTAACAAAACACCGACCGGCGACTCACTCTCTGTTGCTCTGCTTCCCAGGACATCTCTGCATGTGCCTTGTGACTTGTAACTCCTTTCTACTTCCTCGATCGCGCACTTATCGAGCTAATCATTTTTTTTCTGTGGAGAAGATGCTCTTCCTTTCACTTTTGCTCGTAGAGAACCCTTTCCGCCCTTCCATTCTAGGCGAGTTTTCTTGCTGCATACGCTCACCGGCGGTGCTCTTCATAAAATTAAGGGTTACGTGGGTTTGTTGGGTAAGACCTAGCATATCAGTTCCGCGGGCCGACGGCTATGGCGTAGTAAATAACGCCTTTTAGCCGGCGATGTTTTCACTTGGCCGTTCAGTGTTAAGTTCCGTGTCGCAGTTGGTTGGGGCGCATTCAACCAATTTACTGTTTCACGGCTAGTTAAAGCTTCACTCAACTAGATTGACATATTATTGATGTAGGTACCTATATGTAATGTAATTTTATCGCAAAATAATCCAAATGTTTCCTAAAGTCCTATACCTAAGGAAATGAATTCAAGTCCAGTTATTTGTTCAGAGGGTGATATCTACTGCCATCGTAAGGAAAATACTCGTTTTTTTTAAGACTTTTAAAGAAAGGAAACCTCGATTATTTAACACTTAGATACCCTTCTTTGTATAGGCATTTTATATATATTGCTGAAGGACATTTTGCAGTTCGAACAAGCATTTTTTTTATATGTAAAACATGTCTCGTTGGACTGCATTTGTTTTGTTTCGAGTGCAGATCAAGTATTTCGCTATAAATTTTCCAAAAGTGGAGGAAACGCAGTGCGAAGTCATGCCGAAGTTGGACGTAGCTGTTCTACAAGTGCTGCGATGCTGTCCATGGTCTGCAGGGACACAATGACACGGGCCATAAAATACCTTTACATGCACTAAATGCAGATGGCCAAGCCAAAACCAATGCACATTATGTACACATCCGTGCAGCCATCAGCATCACAAGGAGTGCATAAGGCATAGTACTCACTCATTCACTCACTCACTGGCTGAGTCGCGTGTGTCAATTAATCAAAATCGTCTCAGTATGCGCACCAGCAAGAAAGAAACACCCTGAAACTGAAAATGTCATTAATTTAAGTGTCCAATTAATTAATATCACATTTAACGGCCGCCAAGCTGAGAAAAGCCATTAAGATAGTTATACGCTGGCTTTTCGTTTCAAAGATTTCCCCCATCTGCGCGCTGTGGATCCTTGCGTTGGAACTGCACCTCCTACCAGCTACACGGCCAGCAACTCATTCATCTTTCTCGGTTTTAAGTTTTCTTCTTTTAATTTGTTTTTTCTTCTTCTTTGGGGTTTTCCCCACATCACCTTCTTCGGAGCGAACATTCATATACCTACAGCGAAAGGGAGAGAGAGAATTATTTGTCATGATCAAGTTTCCCTTCGAAAGGACACAATAATTGTTGTTTATTGTGTGTCAGGAAATTGGTAAATACCATCGCCTCTAAAATACCCACCGCGTAGATCATTTCCTTTGGTCTTCGGTCTTCGGTCGTCGCGTCCCCGACACAGCTGTGTCGTCGTCCTTCAGGGGTACACCTATACTTGCTGATTTATTGCCAAAGTGTTTTTGAGATGACAGATATTATTTTTTTCCACCAGGATGCGGTGAGTAGGTAATTTTCTCTAACCAGCCCCAAATGACACACAACCAGGACAAGGGCCTTCCATCGTTCGCGAATTTCCTCCCTTTTCCAGTATCGAGAGGTGAACTTTTGTGATTTATATTCAGATCAGGAGTCCAGCGCATAAATCTAAGGACGAATTAAAGTTGGTCACAGAAATATACACACGAAGTGCGGAGGGGGACAACTTTCACAAAACGGTCCAAGGACCCGAGAAAAACGACATCGCTTCAACTAAACGCGGAACAAAAAGCGACAACCAAAAAAAACGACGAAAGAAACGTCTAGCGAAGGACGAAAAATTAAGGTCGAACCGGTTGCTGTTCCCCTTGCCACCCATGACCAAAGTTCAAAATCTAGCGGCAGTCGGTTGGGTGGACTGGACAGGAAATAAAAAATTAAAAGCGACTTCCTGCTTCCTGGAGGATGCACACCAGCACTTGGGTTGGCCGTCATGTGGGTACACGTGTGAGATAGGTACTCGGCGGAGGGATACTCGATTTTTTTCTTTGTTTGTTTAACTATAGGTACATGCTGCGGCAAGTCGTCTACCCTCTACCCCTGTTAGCTGTGCGGCACCACACTCACGGAAGGCTGCTGAGGTGTGGTGCAGGGCTTGGCGGCAGCCATACGATAGTGTGGCAGAGTGAAGAATTATGAAGGAGCTAAGTCGGAGCTTGCTCGATTTGCGGAGGTAAATTGTTATCAAATAATTGCTGGCAAACGAAATTATACAATTAAGAGGGTAACACACTCGCACGGCAAAGGGTTAATGTGGGAGTGAGGAATGTTCGGATGTGTTATCTTTATGGTCGTGCGGGATACGAGTAAAATATTTGTGTTCCATGTACTCAAGGGTTAATCGTTTACCACTTTCATGGCTCATGGGTAATTTTTGTTGTTTTCCTCTTTGGGTAGGACGTCCTTTTTGTATACTTTACCGGAAATTTATAAATACTTGGTTGTATCTTTGGAGGACTTTTGTTTTATTTCGCTTTGTTGGAAGAGGTACAGATGTGCACTTTGAAAAAATATACGTGGGGAGGTATAAACTTTTAATAAAGTTCCCTTGAGCTCGGTTTGATAAAAAATATCATCGCTGAAAAAAGAGAAGTCGTTCCCGATAACACGTTTGAGGCACTGGTGGCGGAGAAAAGGTGGGCAATTATAGGGTCTGATGCAAGTTCAAAATGCTACAGACGTTGGTAGCGCAAAAATTAAGTTTTTAAACAACGAAACTGCGCACATTGCCGGAAATTTTGATTTTGTCTGTGGTGGGAATTTTACGCGCGTCCTTACATTTAATCAACTTTAGTCTGGAAGCTTACGCAAAGACTTAAAACCTTCCAATATTCTTGTACCTACCAATAAACAAATTCAGTTGCTAAAATATCGCATACTGTAGGGTCAAATGTTAGTGTTGGGAATGGGGACGTGCAAGTATCTAGTTTAGTAAGTCGGACAGCTGACTGACTTGATGTAGGTTCGTGACTGAGCACTAAGTTGACTGTTCGCATATGTGGCTGACGTAGGAAAAGTGACGTTTAAGACCAATCTAGTTTTTGCGTTCAGGTTGCATCAAGTCCAGACCAATCTAGTCAATTCTAAGCCAACCAAGTTAATGAATGTTCCCAATTAAATGTTTATCTCAGGCATAAGCTGAATAAATACACCCCTAAAATTCCATTTTTAGAAGGAGTGTTGCCCAACCATAGTGATGGTATTGAATTTCTTATTAGGAGTAAATTTAAATACCCTGTTCAATTAGTTTTATTAATTGGTAAACGTTTTCTGACTTCATTTGCAAAATGGTTTTTAAATTCAGCAAACGCAATTTTTTCAAATGTAGGTAGGTACACACGAAATTGTATGTTTAGAAAACGCAAAAAAATAATTTATGAGCAAGGGCAATCGTGTACTCTTTTCTTAAGCCGACAAAGGTATAGGCTGTTAAAAACTAGTGAAACTACCTAACAGGCGTAGTAGCGCTTCTTTCAACACAATTTAATAATATGAAATGGCTTTTAGGTATTTGATGTTGTTTAACCGCTTTTTCCTCTTTTGTTTAATATAGTTTAATAGTTTAAGAGAGTATTTAATTTTGCAAACATCGAATGAATAGGTACCCTGTTACTACAAAATAAAATAAATAAAATAATTATTAAATACATATATTAATAAGAATAATTTTATAGTTCTAACTAAGCAAATGATACAATCAAAAATCAGAAAAGGACATTTTAAAAATCTGTAATAAATTACTTTATTCCCAAATTTAATAGTTCAAGGCTTAAAATTAACGGATTTGCGATGAACGAATAACTTTATAAATATTTTCTAAAATAATCGGTCTTGCTCGTAAATGGAACACCGTTTTTTTGAGCTTGTTTAATAGCGAGCCCCCCTGGCTCGTTATTGAATTTCCTTGTTTTTGAATCTAAGTTGTGAGCTCCCACTATATTTTCATAAATAAACAATTTTCCAGAACTTTTAATATAAAAATAATTGCTATGAATAGTAATTGTTAATATAAACATATATAAGTTAATATAAATTATAAACAACATTGCTTCTCACATGCTTTAAATAAAGGCTCTCTTAACAAAAATGACTGAAAACGCTTTTGCACAACACACGAATGAATCGCACTTACCCAATTTCTGTTACTGACTGGAAAGACCCAATGTAGGAAAACAATTAAAACAATACAAGTAAAAAAGTAACGGAATTTAAAAAAATATATTTTTTATTGGTTTTACTAACAGGAGCCTAGCTTATAAACGAAAAACGTCCAGGGGGCTCATTATTGGGTGGGTGCTCATATTAGGGTACTTTACCCTACATTTTTAATAAAGCTTGCAGTCAACTTATAGTCGACATTAGTGTTTGATTATTAGGATGGCCAAAAGTGTTCTACCTTAGACCTCTGTCGACAATTTCACAAAATTTTAAATTGTTTATGACTCAAATGATCACTACCAGTCACAGTAAAATTATGAAACAGAGGGACCATGACTTATGTGACACCTGGAGATCATATTTGTTGGGGGTGTTTCCGTTTTCTAATACCGTTGAACCGATTAGATAAAGGGCTATAAGAACGTTTGCTGAATAAAGTTCTGATTCATCCATCAGCGAGTGATATTTAATCTTTACTGGAAAATTATTATAATATCAAAATACTATTGGGTAACTGTGTGTGCAGCGTTTGAGGTATCACAAGTCACAAGATCTTGTGAAGATAATTTCCTCCGAGCTTTGCTGCGATACGATTATCTTTTCCAAAATCTATGATAATTCTTACAACAAAACTCAAATCACCATGGTTGCTTTAAAATTGGAACAATCACCCCTATCGTGGAATACGCCGGGGGGAACGTTTCACTCAAATTCAACACTTTGCATCGTAGAATACATTCGAAGTGAAAGATTCACCTGTCGGTAAAGTGAATGCGTTTAACGCCATCGTAGAAAACGATCGAAGGGAAACTCCCCATACAAACTTTGACATTTCAAATACGCAGCTAATTCATTGCGTATCCTGGCCTTTGTTGTGCGGTTTCGTTGCGATTTTCTCAAAATGTTGCAAGTATCGGAGTGGAAAAAAGTAAAATGTTGCATTGAGAATACATATATTATTTGTTATCTGAACAAACATTTAACTTTTCTTTCAGGTTTGGAGTGACCACAAGTCTAATTTAAAAAAGAAGCTTTCTACCAATAAAAAAGAACTAAAAGGTACAGGTGGTGGCCCAAACAAAATTGTGACTTTTACTGCCGATGAAGAGGAGGTTATAGAGTTAATTCAACTCAGAGAATCTGCTGAAGGCATTCAGAATGTCTCAGTATTTGGAATTGTTAAATATATAATAGGCTATACTATCCATTTTATTGATTTTCGTACATAAATTAATTAATTTGTTTTTGGTAAAATAAGTTTGAAATTGTTTTGCTCTTTCTCTGCTGTCATTTAATGCAAAACAGCTGATTTACCGACCAACTTTGAATTGAAATTAACTGTCGATAAGGGAGTTTCCCCGGCGGATTCCACGATGTATATGGAAAGTGAAAGTGAATCGAGTAGGTGAAGTGAATCTCAAATACGCCGTATTCCACGATAGGGGTGAATATATTTCGTAGTTATACGAATTTGTATAATTATGACGTTAGTCGAAAGATTTAAAATATTATTTGTTTGGGCAAGATACGTGAAATGTTGGGTTTGTAGGGGTATGTGGGTCGTTCCGCTCGCTAACAGGACTCTAAACCCCAGTATTTTATTTTCGGGCACGATCCTGTACGTTTTAAGGCCCAACTTTTTTCTTAAAACACTATTTTTATGTTATGTTTCGTCAAATATAGAGCCGTGTCCCTAGGCCCGACAAACGTCAGTCAGTACAAAATTTACGTGCGAATAGCCACTTTGTGAAATGTTATCACAGAAATGTTTTTGAAGTGAAGGCAGTTTGTAACAAATCGAATTTCTCACATTACTTATTTCTTTTAACACAACCCTTTTCTCCGAAATTGTAACAAATATAGCATGAAATCTTAGATTCGGGTTTGGTTTGAAGCGCTTATGACAGACTTTAAATCTTTTGACCTGCTCTGCTCGACAGGAGATCACAATTTCGGTAGTTGTTGTAAGCCTTGCAAGTTGTGAATTGTAAAAATACGAAAACATCACAAAATCAATTTCACCTCACCTTGTGAGAGTTCTGTGATTTGTGAGGTATCAGTAAGGTTTGACAGAATTGCGATGTTAATTTTAAAACCGATTAGGACTAACAAGTGCTTTCACATCTGTGCCCATTCGAGCAGTGATACCATAATCCTTTTATTTATAATTTTACTCAACTTGATTGATATTTTCAGCCTCCATTCTCCCAATTCTTCAAAAAAAGATATTTGCAGAGCAGTTTGCTGGTGACTTCGCACGTGTTCTCCCTTGCAGCTCCGAGTCTAAGGCAGAGCTGTCGAAAGTACTATAATTATTTTACTTCTTGTACCTACTTGTACGACTGACAAGTAATTTCCGTATACCTCAAGGAATACTTTTATTTTCGAATTTAACTATTTTCACTTGCCTTGACATTTTTTGGAATTGAATACCTATAAGAATGAACTAAAGTTGGGACTAAGGTCGTGAGTCCATTATCATCGATTCATTTTTTAATAGAAATATATTTGAGTGACGAAAAAATTAATTTAGGTTACCAAACTCAAGTCGTAAAGCAGAGATTTCTAAATTTCATTTTAGAAAACGCCAACCGAAATAAAACGTTAAATTCTTAGCCATAATTGGACAATAACTAATATAACTGCCCCTAGAGCTGGAACATTTTTTACAGCGTTTTTCGGAACGATATACCTACTGTCAGAAAAAAATGCAAGTAGGTATAAATATAGATAGCGCAATTGACACCCAACATTAAAATTAGCACTAAGGCATTTACGATAATTTAAGTTAATTTTTAATAGTCTGAAAGCATTTTGGTTAATTTACCTATTCTAGCTAAAAACAATTTTGTTAATTTTTGTACTGTACCTAGGTACTACTCCGGACTTCCCAAGAAAGGTGTTGTATAGGTATTGTTCTTCCCTTGATAAAATTATAAAACGGAAGCCCTAGTCTAAATTATAATACACCCGTTTTACTTAGGCAATTACAGTCTGCCCCAGTCTAGCTATGTATCAAAGTTAACTACCTACTTTAAAATATTTCAATTACTTTTCCCAAGAGATTTGGAAGCATGAAGCAACGCGTGCTTGACGAAGTATTAAAATTGTGGAAGAGATAATAGTCTTGACTAGTCTTAGAAATAGGGTTCGCGCTATACCCAGAACCACCTATTTTGGGATGACCTTTGTTTAGCCTGGCCTTATTCCATTTTGAATCTAGCTTTTGGCTTAACTTGCTGCATATTCCTTTTATTGGGAGGTATCATTCCTGATTATGCTATTCGCGGATAACAAACAATCTAACCAAAAACAGCATCTAGAGAAATCCTCTTCACCTTGCGTCCGTTGTGATAATTTCCTATTTAGTCGGGTATGTTAACCACAAACGAGTATCTACACACAAAATGATCGCCAATCTGTCATCTAGTGCACACCTAACCTCTGTATCTACCATTCTGGGTGACTAAATCAGTTTTGTATCCACAATTTGTCGTCACAACAAATTAACATCCAATTAAAGGTATTATTTATTTGTCTAATGTCTAAAACCGTGCTTACCCCCCCCCCCCTCAAAGGGGGAAACAATAAGACAATGCAATTACCCCATTCACACTACTTTATTGCTGCGCACGCCATAAAACTTAAGCACCGTCACATTTTTCAAGTTCAGAAAATCCATAAAATCTCTCACAGCCCAGCCGGAGATTTTCCTCCACTCAAATGCGAGTTCCACTCTTACCCCGCCGGAGCAGGGCAGCAATTTACGACTCACTCAAGTTGTAGTTCATAAATCTTTGCTAAATAGTAAACGCCCATAAACAAACTCTCCTCATCAGCGCTGCAGCTGAAAAAAAAATCTCAGTGCCACAAATTATTTTTTTGAGTGCCAAACAGTGCCTCAGAGTGCCAAATTAAAAAAATCGCATACTTAAACAGAAACTATCAGTAGATTTTTGTGGGAGTTCACAAAAAAGAGTAACAAAAAGTAAAGTGTAGCAAATGTTTTGAGTTTTTATTAGGAAAATAATTTGTAATGTTTTTTAATGGAAATTTTGTTTGATATTGCGCTTAAAAAAGAGTGCCAAATTTTGAATTTTTGAGTGCCAATGGGTGCCAAAGTGCCAAATTCATTTGAAAGTGCCAGTTTGGCACTAAAGTGCCTGTTCCTGCAGCGCTGCTCCTCATGAATTTTCCCAAAACATCTCACACACACTACCGCAGCCAACGAGCAACCACGTGACACTTTGCAACTTTCTCAGTTATTTACTTGGGCGCTCTCTCGCTGCCGCCGCAGGGTATGAGTATGAGATTCGCACTTGAGGCGGAGACTAATATCCCACACACTTTATCGGGCATCTCGCTCGCACTTGGCGGCGTGAGCGAAGCACCCGGCCGACACACGGCACGCGAGTCATAAAGCATTGGTCGTGGCGACCATAAACCATCGTGCGAAGAGGTTGGTCTTAATCGGCAGCCATATGCGCAAGTGGGAAGGATAGCGGCCATAAAGCATTTCAGCTCAGCCAGCGCTGTGATTTATAAGAGCATTCAGCAGGTAGCTGGTTCTGGAGAGCCACATCGAGAGAGAGTGTGGTTTTGTGAATGGCTTTTTGCTGTACCATGAATTTCCCCGTCTTTTGCCGCTTTGCGTGTATGAGAATGAGAACGATAGAGAGGGAGAGAGAGAGCTGAACAGCAGCAGCTGATGTATTGTCGGCCATAAAGCATCTGAAGAGGATGTTTCTGCCATTACACAGATGATAATGATGACGACGACCGAATTCGGTGAAAGTAAAATGTGTTTTATCTCTTTTCTTCTTCCGTTGTTTTTTGTAAGCAGTGCCGTGTGCGGTGTGTGCGCGAGTGTTGCCAATGGCAGTTGATACATGGAGTGGTATTAAGAATATTGAAAATGTTTTTGCGACGGAAATGTTCGTTGTTTATTAAAAAATTTAAGTGTGTTTACAATTGCGAATTGTTTAGTGAATGTCTGTTTTTTTTTTTTTTGAAAACTGGAAGCTGGGCTCCTTGCTAAAATTGACATAAGTAGTGCGTACTGAGGCAGATCTATGGTTCTGTTGGCGAAATTTAGACTGCGATTGATTTTCGATGGAAGCCTTTCTGTTTTTTGTGACTTTTGACTGTCTTGCGCTATGAAAGCTACGTAAAATAAATCCGCGCTTCTGAAGATAATGATGAGTCAATTTGACATCTTCAATTTTAGTCAGTCACATGCATTTATGAACCTATTTGATTGTCTACATGTCTACATTCCATCTGTGACATCTGCACGCGTTCTAATGCAAGAATTGGTTTCAGAACGCGTGCAGATGTCACTAGACCTGAGGCGATTATTACGGGCCACTGGCCTCTAGGAACTCACGCAGCCAAGCTAGGCATCCCCAACAACACCCACTGTCGTTGCTGCGCTGACACTAACACGAGTGGAACAGTGTTCCATATTCTTTGTGAATGTCCGACTCCAGCTAAAACGAGACACGGCGCCCAAGGTAGTCACTTCTTTGACGACCTTTCGTGTCGGCCACCCGAGGCATCCATTTCAACAACATCATCAAATTTCTGAACTCTTCAGGTTGGTTTTGAGCTCCCATAACATAAATGTCACCCATTTTATCTCCAGGTTTTACCGTTTTGTGGTTTCAAAGCGGCGCTAAAGCGCTACTTGTGTTTTTTCCCCTAATCAGGATAGAGGGAAAGCAATCACCTACCTAAACCAATCAACCAGTGGTTTCAAATTCGTTCTTAAAAAGATTAGCCTTAAGAAGCTATGACTATCGGGGGAAGAAACATATACCTCTTGAAATAGGCAGAAGCTTAGTGGCCTTTTTGGGTGCCTGGATACTGTGATATTGAGGAAAACGAAATGGCCGACGGTCTGGCCAAAAATGGAGCTAAACTTCCACGGAATTACACAATCGAGGGTATAAGACCACCATTGGCCGTGGTTAAAAGAATGATTCTTGAAAATACCAGGAACAGGGCATATCTAAGATGGTGACATAAAGAAGGGCAAAGGGTCTCAAAGGCCCTGAGGCCAAAGTTAGATTGGAAAAAATCTCTAGAATTGTTAAGTAGATCAAAGTTACGACTGAAAATAGGAATACTATCGGGGCATTGCCTTTGGAAGAAACATGACAGGAGATTAGGCTTGATAAATACGGATGCATGTAGGTATTCTGAGGACTTACATGTCACAGAGGATGTTACTCGTTTTCTCTGCGAATATCAGGCTATAGCTCGGAAGAGAAGGAAATACCTTGGAAGGTACTTCTTCGAAAATTTGGAGAAAGTTGGTTTCGCAAACACAATTGAAACCATCTTTTGGTTCTGCAGGGAAATTAAGTGCTTGGAAGAATTGGTTTAGGTTTTTGACATTGAAGGTTCCTATGGGGATGGCGATGTGCCCAATGTGGTGCCTGGTCCTTGTGACGAACTCACATTCTACTCAACCTAACCTAACCTAACCTAACCTAGTAACCTTTTACATAACTATATGCAATCTTTGCAAATCTGATTGTCCGAAGCCATCAGAAATACACCCAACCTACTTTTATATTAAACCAAATCACAGGTAGGTATATAGGTAGGTGGATAATAAGTCTTATTACTTCACAGAGTTGATTAGCTAAGCTTTCTCCGGCCGTTGTTTCAATATTAAGTGTTTTTTGAACTCCTACCTCAGCAGAGAAAAGTTAAGTAGACGAATGTGCAAAAAAAAACGGTTCCCAGTCACCATTTGTGCTTGAATGGTATAACCTGGTTAAAAATGCTGTTTGTCTCGACTTTAAGTTTGCAGTTTAGGTAGGGTAACTTCGGGCATTATGGCGCAGGGGGCATTATGGCGAACCTCGTAAATACCACATATCCGATTCGCTCATAATAAATTAAACTATGAGAAAACTTTAGTATTCGTCAATCATGCGCCTTGTCAGGTTCCTGGGTTTACGCGATTTTTTATGTGTAAGTAAAAAAAAAAATTGAAAAAAGTTTCTATTTTCTCACCCCCTTATATTTTTGCATATTTTTCAACTGTGTGGTGCTTGGTAAGTATACAGCGCAGGTGTTTGGTGTGTATTGTAAAATAAAGAGAAATGAATCTGTTTTCGTTTGGTGACATTAAAAAGTAACAGGAAATGAACACCTGGCGATTTTTTTATGTGTTGTCCAAACGCGTATTTTTTGTAATATGGCGCACTTGCTGTAGGGGCAATATGGCAAGGATGCGCCATAATGCCCTTATGAAGTTTACATGTAAAGTCCGCCATATTGCCCCCATTGAAAATCGTTTAAGTACAGCAATATTTCACAGTCAACTACCAATATTGTATATTTTATTTCCATAGAAAAGGGCGGATCGAAAACAAAGACAAATAAAAAGCCCGACCTTATTCTTCGATTTCTGATGATGAGAACATCGAAATCCAGTTAGCCGACGAGTCCGATGGGCCAAGAAAATATCTGTGCAGGTTGTGGGGAAGACTGCAATAAAACAACAAAAAATATAAATGGATGCAGTTCATTATACCTAGGTAGTTTTTAGTCCCACGACTCCTGCACTCATTTTAAAAACACTGGCAAATCCAACCGCAAGTAAATCATCACGCCATATTGCCCACTAGGGTTCGCCATATTGCCCCATGCATCGGGCATTATGGTTTTTTATAGAGCATTTTTAACTTATTTTTTTTATCTATTATATTCCTCAATTTGTAGTTTTATTTTATTTGTTTTGGTTCTATGTTTCCTATAATTAATAAATCGTTTTGTTTTTTGATAAAAAAATTGTTCGTGTTAAAGTTATTTGGGAAAGAAGAAAACTGCGCCATAATGCCCGAAGTTACCCTACATGCAATTTTCACCCACATCACCAAAGTGTTCCAACAAAAGCTGCTGTCAATCAACTCCACCGGCTGGACTTAACTCTTTTTGCACCTTTCTCTAATTTTTTTCAGTCGTCGAAGTTTCTTCATAATTATTTCTGGAATATATTCCTCCACGTCGCGTATATTGAGTCGATTTAACGTTGATAAAAGTTTTGGAGTTTGGTGTCTCTTTGTGCTCTACCCATATGGAAAAAATACGTCGTGTTTTTTTGCCGCGTCTTCCTAATTTAATCGAAAAGGAGATCCATCATGTGGCGGACTAGCTCAATGGTTAGTACTTATTCTGAACGAGGGGATTCTTTGGTTTGATAATCACGGGAAAAAAACAAATTACTTCTCGCGAACGAGTGACCACCGGATAGTGCTACTTTTCGAAAAAGCTTCTCAATTCAGCCGTTTGAACTTGGCTATAAAATTGTAGGTCATTTCCAATAGTCCGACAAAAAGAACTCGCACAAACGAATGCTTGTGAGAAGTTGAGTACATAGGTAGGTATATGGACCTGATGCGCCAATTATTTATTTTGTAATTTTAAGGAGATTCATATTCCGCTCTAGAGCAGGTAAGTCTGAGCTAAAAATCAACGCCTCCGTAGCATCGGCTTTTTATATTTTTGAATGTCGCAATGAGTCTTTCTTCCATTCGAATAGTGATTTCTTCTATCCTTACGTACTATGCCTCGCTGTTTTACTTCCCGCGACATATTTTTGACTAAACTTTTGGGTTCTTTAAGTTTGGGATCATAGATCCTCTGCAAATCCTCTGTAAAATTTGATTGTCCCTTAATTGGTTCTGGATACATTAGGGATTGGATTGCACTAAACTTGAAAAGGGTATTCTTATACCCATCCTTCTTGAATCATCCAATCTTCGTCATTTTTCTAAATACCTACATAAATACCAAAGGCGCATTCAGCCAAACATATTAAAGTTTGCACGTTATTATGTTTTTCGAGGCGGCTAGATCAGTTGCACTTCTTGTCGCGTGTTCGCTTCAGTGTTTTAGTCATTGTGTCCAGCTACGTTTGGTAGCTACGAACGTTGCTCTGACATCTAAAATAATGCAGGATTGTCTTGTCGATGACAACTTGATCAATTTGGATGGACATTTTTATATATAAACATTAATGTTAGAAATCCATTTAGAATTGCTAACTACTTTGATGTTACGGGTCAGATTTTATCTGGTTTTAAATAGGAATTTAACTCGTATGTCCATATAAGTGTTTTTCAATTGGGCCGGCGACCATGTTGCTTTGGTGGCGTCACACCATTGAGCAACACGTACAAATGATATACGACTTTACTATTAAAGTGAGTGTTTGGCAGTTTGGCAAACGTTGTGCCAACTTTATGGCAGACGAGGTGGCCCTTCAAAGTTGATTCTCCAACGCTTGGTGGCCGAATTTAAGACATCCAGTTCGGTTAAATTTTGCAAATTTTGCCGTATAAGATCTGATTGACCGCAGAGCTCGAAGGCTCACTGACTGGGCTTTGGATCGTTTGGAAGAGGACCCCAAACTACAGCCGAAAAATCAACGAAGAGCGCTACAGAACGATGCTTGCCGAATTTTGCATGAACGAATTGAGTGTAGGGTTATCATTAGCAGAAGTAATGTGAACTGGACACTAATATCGTTCGATTTGACACTACTAGAGTTTTTCTTGTGGGATTTTCTAAAGTCGCAAGGTCTAAATTTTATCACTCAGATCCATGCCACCGGCTAGAAGCCGCAGCGGACATTGAAGAACGATTTTATATCCCATACATAATTGTGGCCTTTAAATAAAATGAAAATGTTGTAAATAGATCACACACAGCTTGTTTTATTCCAATGCCATTGACCCATGGGTTTTTTTTTTTGTGTCACTCAGCTATAAAAACCTTGCGACATTTGTTTTACAACGCACGGGTTTTAACCTTGTTAATGTTTGACAGAGAGCACGACTGACTTAAGTCTTATGAACTATGAGTCCATGAATCAAATTGGCTAACATTGTCCAACTGGTCTCCGATCTTCGAATCGAATTTCATCAATCTCAAAGGACACAACTTGCATTTATGTACTGAACCGGAACTATACTATTTGAAAAATAAGGACCGACTGGAACACCTCCTTGTTCTCATTTTGTACACATAAAAATTCACTCTTGTATTCAATTATTTCTCAAATTATTTTAGAAAGTAAAATCTGAACTTCATTCGGAGGACGGACAACCCTAAAACATTCACAATAAAAAACAAAAAGACATTCCATACCTACCTTTTCCCTTTGACAGGAAAATGAGTAATGTGTAAGAAATACACTTATAAATAACCACTTGCTGACTAAGCATGCATTTTATTTTTAGAAACAGATTCCACTCATAATAACCGGAACCATACTTGTACACAATCTCCGATCAGTGCATCATGCCTGACATCCAATTAAGCCAAAACCAGAAAAGTTTATTTTCCCAAATAAAAGCCCATCTGTCAAAACTGATTGCAATCTTACAAAATTCCACTAAAAACTCATAAATAACTTAATCACGCTGAAGGCGATCAGAAAAAAGAAAGAAAGAAAATTCCAAAATCTGAAAATTTAGATCGCAACCAGAAGGACTATTTTTAGATTTCAAGCAGATTAGTGAACATTGTACATATACCTATCCCAGCCACCCACCTACAACTGCAGGGCAGACAAACATGTTTATAAACATTGGCCACATTCGATGAATGTTTACGACGAACTTCAGCCGAGTAGGTGCCACAATGTTTATCCAGCTCTTAGCGCCAGAAGGTGGTCCATCGCAAACGGTGAATAAATTAAACTTTTATTGAAATCCAAATAAACAAGGAAATCCGAAAATTTTATAATTTGTTTATCTATCAGCTTATGTACCATTCCGTTCGTATGAGGGCGCACTATGGTGTTGCACACATCAAATATGCTGAGGCTGGCGGTGGGTGTTGGAGTTGGACATGGCGTAAGGGAAGGCGCACATCGCTCTCGTGGTTGGATGGAATTGGAAGTGCGCAAAAAACAAGTGTAATTGGAATTTGACTGCCCAGAGTGAGTTAATGGAAATTCACCGGTGGGCTATCCCATAAAATACTTCCCACAGGTGCGTGTGTTACCCTTTACACTATGCATACAGTATATGCGGTATTGCTGTGACGTTGGGTCAGGTTAGGATATAAAAAAAAGAGATTTCAGTTTTGTTTTTCATTTTGTTTAATTTTAACGACGTGCTAATGTGTTACATTTGAACTCGAGCGCTTTAAGCATGTTAGTCGGGAGGAAATGAAAAGGCAAACGACTTAGGTCCGGAGACCTTGCAAAAAAAAAACAGGTTAATCGGAGGTAGGTACGCAGCACAGCGTCAGACGTTTTGTTATTAGAAAAAAGTGAGAAACTGGTTAGAGAGTGAGTAATGATATAGAAAGACTATAGTCCTAATATCGGAATTCAAAAGGACGTCATTGACATTTATGGTGGACCGAGGTAAAGTGCTAAAAAATATTTTCAACATTTGAAACACCTCGATAAAGCCATTAGGTTTCGCTAAAGTACAATTGTTATAATATGCATGCCCTTCGTTATCCATCCAAAGTTTGATGCTGGAGGAAATAACGTGCGCAAGTATATATCCTTTCTGTATACGAAGTTGTGTCTGTCATTCCGTGATACTCCGTTAACACTTGAAACTATAAGTCAACGTACAACGACAAATATGCCTTTTTTCAAAAATCTATTATAGAGAATTTAGAGAAAAACATGTTAGGAATGACCATATTACATAAAAAGCTAATATTTATTGCAATCGTATCGACCATTTTCGAGATAAGGCCATTTTTCAAAAGTACCGCTATTCCACTTTTTAGCCAAAAACTGGGTATGCAGCCATGTTAACCCCATATATGGTAGTGCAAGTATACAATTTGGTTAAAATCGTTAAAGCCGTTTTCAAGTAAACCATAATTAAATAAAGTCTTAAAAAACGAAATTTTTCCAAAATAGTCCGTTGAACGATAATTTAGGGAAAAACTGAGTTTGCCATCATGTTGGGAATGACCGTAGTATTACCTTAAATATGATTTTTTGTCGAAATAGTTTTGACCGTTTTTGAGATATGACCAATTTTCAAAATTACCGTTATTCGATTTTTCTGCGAAAATCTGGGTATGCAGCCATCTTAGTTACACCTACTTTAGCCCAAATATCAATTTTGGTTGAAATCGTTATAGCCGTTTTCGAAAAACTGAAAATTGCTGAATACCGTTAGAACTGTAAGCCCACCAACTCCAAATCCGAAGTTTGAAAGAAATCCGTCCAGCCGTTTGCGCTGTAGAGCTCGGGAAGAACGGACAGACGGACAGAAATGCGAGACCCACTTTTTCGAGTTCCTCTATCATCGTAATGTCAGATTTAATTAAAATATCGAGTTCGATTTTTTGTACGATTACAATACCTTTCTCGTACTACGTATACGAGAAAGTTAAAAATTAAACATGATTTACAACTCAATAAATAACAATAAATTAAACAATGAGTCCTGAACACCGATGCTTTTCGAGTTTTAACAAAATATATTAACCGGGTTCCAAGAGACAGCTGCCATACTGTGAGCTTTCTAAATTTCTAAGGAATACCTACAGGCTTAGTATGAGGGGCTTTTGAAACTTCTAAGAGGCTTAAATATCTATTAAGGTCGGCCTTTTGTATGAGGGTGTTAGAATACTTTTACTAGGCTATGTAAGATTCCCGCATTTGGAACCTCTCTATGAGGTTCTCAAAGCTCTGTATATGAGTACATACTTGACAAATTTTTCGAGAGAGTGTGACGGCTTCTGATGCGTGCACAGAGGTTCTGAAAGCTTAAATGTTTTTAAATATTTGTTGCTGGTTCCCGCATTTTTGTTTAATGTGCTGTTCCAATGTACCTGAAGTTATTACACCTTACTTTTGGTTATACTACCCTCTGGAACAGCTTTGAATACCTTACGAGCTGGAGCGTCAATGTCCATTCGCTCTAAGCCATTTTAACATAAAGTCGAATACGTACTTCTTGAACAAGGCTTATGTCGCTGTACAGCTCCTAGATATAGTTTATCATTGTAACTTCTCCGTTAGATGTTACTTCTTTCGTCTGCACGGATGGACCCATAGATCGTTCGGAGAACTTTTCTCTCAAGAACAGCAGGGGAGCTTTCAGCCGACTGGGAGAGGCCAAGAGGGTCCATGGTATAGCAGGACAGGGATGATGAATTTTTTGTAAAGCGTCTTCTTGGTCCTTCTCGATAGGGATTTATTTGTCAATTGCTTAAGAAACAGCGATAAGCAGTATTTATTATGCGATTAATTTCCGTACTCATGTTATTTGCTGAGTTAACAGCAGTAACCAAGTAGACAAATTGATTGACTACGTCGAAGTTATACCTATCAATGGTGACGTTCCGACCAAGTCTGCGGTGGGAAAATCAAATACTTCGTCTTGTCCTCGTTTACAATTAGGCCCATTTTGTTTGCTGCTAATTCGATGACTTCTGTTACCACTGTTTCTAGTGACAAACCTGAGAATTTGGATAAAACCAATACTTAAGGACTCAGAAGGTTCATGTACCTAGTTCTTAAAAAACTGATTTCAGAGCTGTAAGACAGTGGATTTATTTAGTCTTCAAGAGGGATTTCACAGATGGTTCCAGTGAAGGCCATCTCGTGGTTTAAATGGAATTGTAAAAACAGTTACAAGTCAACCAGCTACTTTTCAATTTTTGGTTTGGGGTGATTTAGCACATTGCCTGTTTTAAAGAATAAACGGTGCACTGGGAAGTTTTCAAACACTCAAAGAGGCAGGAACTGAAAGGGGCACTGGACGCTACAGAACATCATTTTTTGAATACCGAATAGCTAACTCTTCTAAGGAAACAATTTGCTTCACTTACTTTTGTCTTCTTCGCTTCAAGCTACCATCAGTTTCATAAAACACTCTCCCTTGCCTGCACTTTACAACACAATAGTCAATTAGATATTCCTCAGCAGGACACTATTTTCTTCTCAGCAATAGATACCTACTGAGATGAGACAAAAACCCAAGAACAAAAGTCCCTCCTATACCTATACAATCTTCATTCACGAGATGCCATCGTCAAACCACTGTCATTGCAAGTCGCAAACACGACGCGACGGTAGGTAGGTATATGCAAAACTGTGCCATTCCCATTCGAAAAAGGGAAAAACTCCAACCGTAATAATAAAGTTGAACAAAAGGGGTTGTGCTCCTTAGTCCAATTACACCAAATTACTTTATTACATCCGTAATTGTGTGACCGTACCACTAATGCCGCCGCAGGATGCTCAACAAGTGGTTGCTGGCTTCCGTCGTCGCTTCGCTTATGTATTCCTGTCTAAATGCGTCGTTTTCTCGATATTCGCCATTTAGCAGGAACGCCTCATACTGCCACTCCGTTAACCGCACACCAGAACTCTCGATGAGTTCGTGGCGTAACGTGGCAACACAACGGATACTTCCCCCGGTAAGAGTGGTTATAGCTACGTGTGTATAACACTATCCTCTCAGAGTCGGTAATGAGTGCATTGACAAACTTTTGTGATTAGGTGTTAGCCCGACAATGATTGTTATTATAATCATCATTATTGCTATTATTACCAACTACTATTGTGTGCGAGTTTGGCATGGCAGGGCGATGGCGGGCGGTGCGATGGCTGTTGGCCTTAGGGTAGAATTGTTAATTGTTGCTTTCGCGCTGTTCTGCATAGGTATATACCTAGCCCCTAGCGTGCAGACATGCAAATTTGTTTTTATACAATTTTAAAAGAAAAAGTCTACATTCCCGATTAGGGACAGGTGGTTCGGATTTGATTTGCATGTAATGTCAGTCGCCCAGTTGTTGTGTTGAAATTGAAAGTCAACGGGCGAGCGTGATTTGTTAAAGCGATAGTTTTTTAAGATCACATGAAGCTGTTAAAAGTCGTACGCCTCTGTACGAAGTGTTTTTTTAACACAAATTTAACAGTTAGAGGTTTCACTTGGATGGATTTGGTGGATAAGTATTTCTGTATTAGCTATAGAAATACCCAAAAAACATTTATAAATATTATGTAGGTATAGGTAGGTTGGTGGATGGCGTCGTATTGAGAGAGAGTACTTTTTTTAATAGGTAGATCATTAAATTCATAAAGTTTTTGTATCCTTTTTAGCATGAAAAATAAAAACCCTGCCTTATAAGATAGACACTACGAGGCTGTACGCGGCTTTTGAGGACAATATAAGAAGTGTTATTGTTAAAGGCTAGAAGTGACATTTTTACCGCTCTCCAAAAATCGCTGTGAAATAGAAAGTGAAATATTTTTTTTAAAGATTTTCGTGCAGAAATTTTAGCAGGGGATTGAGTCCAAAAGGCATTTTTAAAGAATTCAGTAAGATTTTATAAGTGACACATACAATAAAAAGTAATTAAATTTTTGCACAAATTTTAAAATCCATTGATGATTGTACTTGTACCTCGTAAGAATTTATTTTTATCAAAAAACTGCGGCAGCCATATTTGTAGAACTTTTCTTCTGAAGGTTCCTATAATTTTTGATAATTCAAATGACTATTCATTATGAGAGGAAACTGTGAACTGCAAATACAATATATTAGAAATTTTTGTATGAACAGTTTCACTTTAGATCTACCTACATATTAGGGCAAATGTTGAATTGATCTTCGACAGAATACGAAAACTCACCGATGCTTTCAAAATCAGATGTGATCTTCTGGATAATATCTACATATAAAACTGTAGAATAAAAAATGCCTGACCGCGAATCACGCAGAAACTACTGGACGGATTTTGATGAAACTTGGCATAGTGATTGCTTATATTCTGGGTCGGGCTTTAGGATACCTTTTAACCCGGAATATAACTTTGTTTTTACAAAATAGTCAAAAAAAAAACGAGGGAACAAATAACAGAACTTTGAACTTTTTTGTGTAGACTTTTTAGTAGGAATTAAAATTATGTTTTTATTGTCTTTGTTTTTGCTTTGTATTGCTTTTAGAAAGGTCCAAGGGAGGGAACATATTTATAAAAAAACGGCGGGTGAGGCAAGGCGAGCACGGGTCAGCTAGTCATCTAATAAACGAGTTAAATGCGATACATTTATCAACGTTATTTATATTTTACTATGTAGATATCTATATATACGTACCTATTTATTAATTTACAAATTTATTTATTTATTTGTTAATTAATAAATTTATTTGTTTATTCGTTAATATTTTTATTTGTTAATATATCTATTTATTTGTTAATTTTATATATCTGCTAATTTATTTATTTGCTAATTTATTAATTTGTTTATTTACTTATATGTTAATGTTTTATTTTAATTTGTATTACCTATTTTTTTTGTGAATTTTTGTTTCCTCAAAATAAAATTGTTTACTTCCAAAAATAATTAATATTTTAATAAATAAATTATTCAGTAATAATATCATGTCTCTGTGATTGTAAATTGTGCGGCAACTAGCAAAATGTAAAATTGAACGCAATACAAATTATGTGAGAGAAAATCACTTATGTACTGTGATTATTTTTCCAGCCTTAGAAATTTTTGTTAGCAGTGCGAACATTAAACGACATATTATTTTATTTTTATAAATAATTGAGTTCTAGACATATCGCCTGTGCCGAAAGTTGCACGCTGAAAACAAATATGGAAGTTCCAGAAAACTGTCTAACATTATATTGCATGAACAGCAAATCGATACTTTAACTAACCATAAAAACCCTTATATTTAAGTGATCTTACCGCCGATAAAAAAGTGCGATTAAGTTACTAAGGCTTTAAGCTGATTCAACAAGTGAGTCTTTCCTGTCCAAATCTTCATCATATTCGTTTGCTTTATTGTTACTATTTCCTGGAAACTAAATCAGGCTAACCCTAATTGATCAAGTGAAGATATAAGATTTAGTCGTTTATTGTGCCAAATATGTACTAAAATGTAATTACTAAATGATTAATCCTGCCAGTATTTGGTATTTGGCACTCTTTCGAGAGCTTGGCATATTTTTTTGCTAATTGCTTTTTTTAGTTGTAAATAAAGGCTTTTCGAAAACTTTAAAAAGCATTTATTTCCAAAAATATCTTAAAAATGGTTGCCTGTCACAATACTTTTGTAATGTTAAGCGGGCCAAAGCGGTCACCCTGAAGTTTGTGCGCTTTCTGTGTTAATTTAATTTGTTTGCTCGGACTTTAGTGTCAGAAATATTCAAACGGGCAATTTTTGGGAAAAATAATATGTTTTTCTTTTTAGAATTAAACTGGCGATTTTGTGACATTCCCTTCGAGATGATTCGCAGTAACTACTGAATTCCGAAACAGCTTCGCATATGGATCTTCCAAATAAAATTAAGTCATTCATGAATTCAGGGTTTCTCAAGCTTTGCCATTTTATTTTAATTTTTTATTTTCATTGTGTCTCTCATTTGAACGCTCTCTGCATTTCACACTTTTTCACAAATCCAACGTCTGTGACAAAGAATAATTAAAATTAAAATAAATTTTCTAAGTGTAAACATACCGATTTATTTTTCTCGGGTCCGCTTAGAGGTTATTGAGTCTTGACGAGTGGATGCGGCAAAGTCGTTCTGAGTTCAAATGCTGAGCTATACGTAAAGTTAATGCTGGTCTCTCTAAGGAATTTTTTTCAGGCTTATCCGTCTAAATGGAAAACCATGGACACCCCATAAAATGTCAACTCTTTCACTGAAGGCATTCCCTAAGATAATGGTAGCAACAACCGAGATCTTAGAGTCACTGCACTGACGAAGATTCTAATACCTAACGAATTTAAACGTCCTACGTTCCAAGTCATCATCAAACTAATTTCTATAGGCAAAACGACGTTGGTCACACGAATTGCGTGACAAATCGAAAGTCCACTACACCTCAAAGCGGGCAGCTGTTTTAAACGTTCCACAAATTATGTAGGTAGGTACCACCTGACCTCCAAATCAATATGTAAATAGCCCGCGCAATGCAATCAAATTAACAGTCGAACTTCGGCATGGAATAAATTTCGCGAATTATTGCCCAATGTCAGAGAGCACATAACTCAGCTCATTGTCCATAACTAACCCCGGGTAAACCAAAACCAATTGTTAAACTGAAATCATTCTTCGTTTGTTTGGACGTAAATCATTGGGTGCCGCTCTCATCGAAATCAATTTTGCATATACATATACCAAGACCAACCAACCCCGAAATGACGGAGGTTATTTCGATTTTCGACAACCATCCGAGGCTCATATTTAATGCGCGGCAGGCACTCGTTGTCAGAAGTGAGACTCGAAGGCATTATTTAGCCGCTTAGGCAATAAATAATGTTCTTTAGCCGCATCTATCCCCCGCGCTGTATACCGATCGTTCTTTTAGTCACATACAACTAAAGAGACAAAAAAGAAACAGCTCCCTCCGAGGCAATTGTTTATCGATCAATCCTCTAGACCTTTCCAACTTGGTCAATAGACGCCGCGCCAGTCGTATAATCGAAATGGAAATATCGAGCAGCGACTACATCAACATGTGTCGTCCATCGATTGTGATTTGCGCCATCTGTCTGTCCCGTCCGGGCCTGCTCCTGACCCGTAACACCGTCCGCAGTAATAATTTACCACATCACAGCGAATAAATAAAAGTGGCGCTGTTCAATCACTGCGAAGTACATCAATCATTTCATGCAAAATCGATTCCAATTTCGATTTTTTGTTCCCCCTGTGCTTCGTATATCGAATTTCGTGGCTCGAAATTCGCCTCCCGTTTGGGTATTTCCATGGTCTTACGTGCTATATCGCGCAGCCAAACCGAACACAGGTAAGCCCGGTAAACCTCTCGGTTGGCCGGGCGCGAGGGTGCTCATCGCTCGCATAATCTATAACTATCCATGCTCCAACTCCACTGCCACTGCTGTTGCTTCTCATATTGTTGCATAAATGGCGATGGCGGGCGGTTTGGCGGGCAATCCCAGTATAGGAAGAATAACCATAACCATGGCGATTTCGATTATATTATGAATATTTGTTGTGCGCGCCAAGCGCCAACACCGAGCACTGGTGGTGGTGGTTAAGTTGAATATTGGCAAAATGCATGGCACGACAAATTGATTTTTATCTCATTGTAATTTGTTAAAACAGTCACTTAATAAAATTCCCATAAATTTGCTAGCGCGGAAGCGCGACTGAGCACAGAGGCAGCCGCGGCATGCAAACAGTGGCGCTATGAGTATGTGTACTCTGCATACATATATAATTTTTTTTTGTTTATGTTTATTGCGTAATGTTGAATCATTAGTGTTGGCGCCGGTATCTATGTGTCTGTGGGCATAATTGGTGGAGCGTGTGCCTTGGATCAAGAATATACGTATAGTAGATGGGTCAATAGGCTGCGCTATATGCAATTGACCGCGGTAATTGTTGTCAATTGAGAGGCGGAGAGTGTGTGACAAATATTCGAAACATAACTTTAATTTTCTGCTCTAGTTCAATGTCACATTAGGAGAGTGGAGTGGAGTGGAGAGAGAAGACGCAGTGGTAGGTAAGCAGTCTCGCGATTTTATAGGAAAAGTGTCCGTGAAGAGAGGGATTTGGAATAAGCGTTTGTTAAAGACAGTTATTTTTATGTTAGCCAGGTGCAAGGAATTACTAGGAGCCAAATGAAATACTTTACGATATATGAGGGTATTTCCATTTTGAGATGGGTCGCTGTTGGCAGGCTGTTTTTTTGGGTCGTCTGTCTAACTTGGTGTTTATTATTCAGTCACTGATGTCATGAGCAGCACGTCCAAATAATAAGATATCGATGTCAAAACGAGTGTTCGTCAGTGCAAACGTCACGGCTCTTAAGAGTGAAATCTCCGACGTTTGTTGGCCAATTTCGAGACAACCACAGTCGAGTAAAATTTTGCGAATTTTGAGTATGGACTTTCATCTCCTGTATAAGATCCAACGGACCATGGACCATAGACAATGCCGTTTCAGAGCGTTTGGAACCCAATTCTGGCAAAATTTCCGTAAATAGGGCGACTTCAACTCACACGAGGCTTACCAGTTGGCAATGCATCCAAAGCTGCTTTGGGCCGGGGCGGGGTCATTGGTCCATACTTTTTTGAAAACTACGTTAGTAAGGCCATCAACATCAACGGCAAGCGCTTCTGAATGATACTAAACAATTTCTCTCCGACAAAGTTGATCGATATAGAGGTAGAAGACATGAAGTTCCAGCAAGACGGAGCTGCTGCAGAACGATTTCAGTATAAATCTCTCACAAAGGTGTGGAGAATTGGCCCCAAGAGCCCTATTGCTTTCACTCGGGGATTCACTTATTCTGAAATCCAATGGAACAAGAAAACAGCTTCTGGTTGAATTCACAACTGCATTGGTTAAACGCGAAAAATAATTTCCGGCTGCTGTCAGCTGGCTTGCAAAAAATACACAAATTACACTTCTGTTAGTGCTTTTCAGTGGATTCTGACTTCAAATCGAGATGCTTCTTCTGTGGTATCTTGAAGTCGCAGATCTTTGACATTAAGCCGCAATTGATCGATATCCTTAAAGCCAACATAACTAATAAGCCATCGCTCAAATTCAGCTCAAATGCGACAGAGTTATTAAAATGTAGACCGCTCGGACCTATGGCGCCGTGACACATTTAAGATATTATGCGAATTGTGGGAGCGAAGAGTCTCATGTTCGATAATCGGGAACACACAAATCACACTTTAAGACTTTAACTTCTTTAACACCTCTTGTGTAATTTTAACGCTGGAACGGGCAATGATGCAATCTTTTCCATCATAGACTCGGGCTTTGTTGTAGCAAAGGTATAAAAATATTTATCTCAGACCGAGGAAATACTTTGGGGATATTTTACTATAAACGTACCTAAGTAACCAAAATAGACCAAGAGAACCCATGCCGATAGCGTATCGATTAGTCGTATGCAGCCAAATGCCGAGAACTCATTGTATTATTGCTATCAACTCATCAGAAGTCCCCACAAAATCTTTGGTTTGATAAAGAGTGCCTGATGCAAATGGAGAGGAAAGAAAACCTACAATCTACCATTTACGATACGAACCAGCATTTTTTCCATCCTGCCTATTAAAACATGTTTGGCGACACTAAGGCGTTAATACGTGTGGCTTCTTTAATTCGGTAGCAGGGCAAGATATTGTAGCTCTAATGGTTTTGTAAAGACCCCTAAGGACTGATGTATAAAGTCCTAAAATATTCTCAAAGCCGCTTTAAGTGTCATATCCAGGATTCCATAGGGCGTCTACCTACATATATTCCTGTACGATATAAATAGGTAGTATCTATGTTTTAATAATAACTAGCTATCCTTGCTTCACCCGCCGTTTTTTTTATAAATACGTATGTTCCCTCCCTTGGACCTTTCTAAAAGCAATAAAAAAGCAAAAACAAAGACAATAAAAACATTATTTTAATTCCTACTAAAAAGTCTACACAAAAAAGATTTACGCAAATTTCTGTTACTTGTTCCCTCTTACCCACCTCAAATATTGGCGAAAAGGAAGCAACACGAATGACACAACTTGACACACGAATCCCCCCAGCCCATTTTTCAAACTTATCACAATAAACAACACCCGGATATGTGTTCAACCTGAATGTGTGCGCTGAAAAGACACGACTGCCCATTGAACGAAAATTGTGGGCGATGTTTTGAATAATTGTTTT
The DNA here is from genome assembly GCA_936431705.1 of Cheilosia pagana. Lineage (NCBI taxonomy): Eukaryota > Metazoa > Arthropoda > Insecta > Diptera > Syrphidae > Cheilosia > Cheilosia pagana. The sequence continues at coordinate 82,032,292 of OW386166.1, read as the reverse complement.
GAACATTGCACAGTTTCAGGACAACGCAGGGGGATGTTTTATATCTGAAATGATTCAGGAGAAAATTTACTAAATTCACCAATTTTTTTTAATTTTTCAATCCGATAAGCCATTACTGAGCTAGGTCTGTATAAATAAATGTTTCCTTACATATATCCGTTTTTTTTTGACTATTTTGTAAGAATCACATTATATTCCGGGATAAAAAGTATCCTAAGTCCCGACCCAGAACATAAGCAATCACTGTGCCAAGTTTCATCAAAATCCGTCCAGTAGTTTCTGCGTGATGCGCGGTCGCGGTCAGGCATTTTTTAATCTACATTATATGTAGAGAAGAGAAGAGATAGAGAAGAAGGGAAGAGAAGAGATAGAGAAGAGATAGAGAAGAGATAGAAAAGAGAAGAGAAGAAATTATTTTTCACGGGGCCTACTAGTATTAGTATTACCCTTCAACTTCTTTCTTACCAACCCATGTGCCCCCTCTGCTCCCTCGTCGATATGACTGATTCATATTTTATTATCCCTTCTTAGAGTGGGGCCTCTGACTTTTCTCTACGAATCAATGGGATCTGCGATGTAGATATAAGGCGAGTTCATAATTGCAACATTGTTGCACATGCCATGCAAAAAATAATGATTCAATGCAATTATGAACAGAAACATTGCTGCAAGTTTGCGTTATCCAAAAAAGAGTTCATAATATGCAGTAGGCAGTAAAAAAAAGACAACAATTTTTTAGTTTATCTTTCTTCTTTCAGCGACAGAAGGTTGTTAATTATAAAAACTTTAATAATGTCAATTAGAATAATAATTTTAGGACTGATTCTTAATCACTTAAATGGATCCAATTTCGAAAGTGTTTAGGCAAAAATTTCTGAAAGATATAGAAGCAAAATTCAAAGAAAAAGGAAGATTCTTTTATGATAAAAATGAACAGGATTTCAAGAAACATTCCAAAAACTAAGAGTTTTCTTAAAACCATAGCACAATTTCCGTAAAAACTTTCCCCCAAAGAAAAGATTTTTCGGCCTTTTATAAATTCGGACTTGATGCCCAAACGGATCAAAATCAGCAGTTTGGAGTCAGCATCCGACCACAAATTTTGTTCACTTTCATTTCTATAAAACACGAATAATTTATTTTAAAATAAAAAAAACCTTCATTTATTTTGGATATATCTATTTAATTTTCATTTATTTTACTTATATATTTATTCCTGCCATGTTCCTACAACTCAGCAACAAAATAGAATTCAATGCAGAGTTGATCGCAATTTGACTGTCATTTTACTTTTATGAACGAAAATGTGCCCACAAACATTTAAACGATTCGATCATGGTGCTATTTTAATATCGATATAATCCTCAGTCATGAGTTCCGACTTGGTACTTAAAAGCTGTAGACGAAGTCGGGTTTTAGGCGAACCCGGCGAGTGCCACTATATAGCAATGAGTATGATCCGTTAAGGTCAATTTTGTCCATAACACTGTTCGTAGATTTTTACGTAGAATTCTCGGAACGACCTCAGCTAAAACGACTGAAATCGCATCTAAGTAATTACATACCGACTCATTGCGAATTTATTTAAAGGTTGATAAGCCTACAAGCACTTGCGAATGGAATAAGGGGCTTTAGATCCCTCCTGATTTTTTTTTAATTTGTTTACAAAACAAAACATTTTCCAGGCTTCCAACTTGAATCGGCTGGACAATTAATTTCAAAAAAGAAAATTGTGTACATAGGCTTTAGGAAATTGACAACCGATTTCAAATCTACCTTGACACCCTCAAACACAACTATAATGCAATCAAGTCCTGCAGCATTTTGCAAACCCGTCCAGAGTGCTCATAAGGCCACTTGCTATATTATAACGCAGTATCAGTTTGAAAAATGTCCCTACCCCCCTAGGCCTCAAGTTGAGTAAGAGATCAGACAACCAACCAAAACAAACACCATCAACTCTGCTGACTGCTGTACCAGTTTGTCTGGGTGTGCGCTGCGCGCTGTCTATTTTGGTTTATCACTCGCATTGCTCGATGTTAAACATTGATTGTTGAATTTTACGATTTGTTTTGATATTTTTACGATTATGGCATCGTTTACACAACATAAATCGAACATAAAACTTCCCATAAACTTGGCGGGGGTCGTCGTCGTCGCCGTCATCGTCGGTGGTTGGTTCGCATACACTTCCTCATCTCTGTACAGACTTCCGCCTGCCGTCACATTTCAATTAGAATTCCATTTACGGTCGGTATATGTTTGCCACTTTATGAGGTTATGTGATGTTGGCGTTGAATTCGATTGATTGCAAATGGTGTAGATGGAGTGATATTTTGATATTTGAGTGAGGGGGAGTGTGGTGTCTACTGATTGCAGGTAGGATCATAAAATCGAAACATCAGAGCATCTGGTGAACCGGAGGCGCGTCGGCCTAATTAGTTTCCACAGAACAATTGTGAAAGAAGATTATTTTCTCTGCGCAGCATGCATCTCTTTTTTAGGAAAACACACATCTTGTTTGGATCGACCAGTTTATGAGAGGACACGTTTCAATTGTTGTCAGTTATTATTTAGATTTTTATGATTTATGGCGCACAGCATCACGTAAACAATGAAGACAATTGGGTCAAGCATTTATTGATGTGCTGCTGGTCAGTAAAATACTGACCTGCTTTTTATGCAGCCAAGTATTTTTAGAATATAGTTTCGAAGGGTCTTTGAGGTGCGCTTCTGACTGTTTAAACGGTTGCAATGACAATATTTGATTGTAAATCAAACAAATGTGACGGTCAGTTAAAAGGAGGGGACTGTTTTTTGTCTGAACAAAAAAACACATGTAGACACCTACGTAAAACAGCAGCGATTGACCCATTGAAGGAATAAGATTTTAAATAAAAAGGCATAGTGCTTATGCGGTATACAAATCGAAGACATGGAATTTTGTTATCTTTTTAGTGGTTGGAAGCTTGGAAGACTCCGGTCCTAATTTTCAAAAATATGAACTCCGGAGGTAAGAGTTTTGTAAGGTACAATTTCTTACTTCATACAGTTGCAGACTTTTGGCATCAATATATCTATCGCTATTGCTAAAAAAGTAGAGGGGGACATTTTGATTGCGATAATTTACAAAATACCCTCAATAGAACACAAGCATTCACTAAGGACAAAGTCACAAACTACAAGGGTACGATGATACTGTATAAAATGCCACGAACTAGTTATACCAGAAGCTCTAGGTAAACTTTCATTTCAAAATCATATAATATTAGATCTCCTTGATCAGTAATAATTAAATTCAACAGCTTCGAGTGTGCAACTGATCGTTAAAAGTTAGCACGAGTTCCAATAAAAGTCTTAAAAGTGAATACCTAAATAATTAAATACCTAATTGGCGCAAAAGGATGACCCTAGTCCTAACTTCTCATAACCATTCGTTTTGTGTGAGTTTTCAATTGTTGGGACGAATGGAAGGGATCTACAATTTAACGCCGAGTCCAACCGGCTAATTGAGAAGCTTTTTCATGACAGTTTTACTCTCGGATGCTTGTCAGACGTTCGCGAGAGGTGAAAAAAAAACCTTAAGATGTTATAAGACTCTTTCGGGAATCGAACCGGGAACCCCTCGCTTAGTATTCCAACACACTAACCACTAAGCCACTGCGTCTTAAAAATAGTAAACATAAAAATGTCTGTGTCGCACGTTGCTTTTTTCTGCATATTATACGTTTTTGTTATATTGAAAGTACCAATAGTTTTAGCTAAATTAAAAATTTTAATTTCTCCTTAAAGTGTGAACTTTATAAGGCATTTATTACCTTCTCCTATTTTTTGAGCGTCGAACTTATGGAGCTGCAGGGCTGAGTAAGGTTCCAAATTCTCGAGTTTTGAGAGGTAGGTATACTGAGACTTAACCTACACCTTGACAGTTGATCTGTACTCTGGGAAAAGACATATATTGTATACATTTACTCGAAGTTGTACGTAGAATTTGTCTTCAAAGATTGTTACCTCGTTTTCCATTGGACAAAAAGAAGCGTCCGGGAAAGTCCGGAATCGAAAAAATAGCTTCTGAAACCCTTCCTTTGACACAAAAAAAACCCTTCTGGTGATTCTGAGAAGCGAAATTCGCTTCTGGATTTGAAGTCAGAATCCACTTAAGTAGCACTAACACAAGAGTAAATTATGTATCTTTATACAAGCCAGCTGACAGCAGCCGTAGATTATTTTTTGGCATTTTATCAATACATTCGTGGATTCATCCAGAAGCATTTTTCTTGTTCCATTGGATTTCAAAAGTGAATCCCCGAGTGAAACCAATGGAAAACGACATTAAGTCCAAGGATAATATTGGCAATATGCACGCACAAGTAGAACCTAGTATTTGTTTGTTTTGGAATCACTTATTTCTGTAGTAAACTGTTATGTGATAAGTATTGCGAAAGGATAAATAATGCTCATAGATATGGTAGCTAAATAATACCTCCTCAGTTGTGCACTAATGATTAATTTTATTCCCTTATTTTCCATTTTGAATAAAAGCAATAAACGAATACGCAATCTATGCAACCAATTTTCCAAAACAACCTGGAACTCTAAATAAGAACAACCAAAAGAAATCTTGACTAACGGTAGGAATTTGAATTTAATTGACTTACCACTCCACTTATGGACAATGACCAGAACTTACTTACAAACAACTAACTAATAAAATGGAAAAAACAATGGCGATACGATGAAATTCAATAACAGATAGGCTGGTTCACAATATTGTTACGATTAATAAAAAGAAACACAATTTTTATTTGTAATTCATTTATTGCGAATCCAAATCCTTTGTCGACCAGTTCCAGACTTTTTCTACCACGTTTCTTTTCTAACCTCTCTAGATTTTTCTTCTTGACAGCTGTAGTCTCGCCAGTCAGTCTGACAGGCGGAATTTAATCAAGACTTCAGATGGGACCAAAAATCGTTACACAGCTCTCCCATTTAAAGATTTGACTGTCCTCAGTCGTAGTGAAAAGTGGTTAGGCCTTCTGCTCTTTCGGGTGCAAAGCCGTTAGGATTTAACCCCGCGACGCGACGATATCAAACTTCGAGACGACCAGCTCTTATTGCACCCGATTTCTCGGTGGTTATTTGATTAAGGCGCCACCTGCTCGCCTGCTCGAAAAAAAAACAAAAAAAAAATATGACTAAATTATAACGCGACAATCGAAACTATTCAGAAAGTTGGCACAGTGCCAACCGATCTCGATGAACCACCAATGATTTGTTTGCTCCCTGTTTGATGATTCGGTAGAGTACATCACCCAATTTTGCCAGCACGTTGTAGGGGCCTTGCCAGTCACTTTGTAGTTTCGGACAGCGACCTTTTTTCCTCTTAGGAGCGTATAACCACACTTTGTCGCCATTACTAAATGGTGCAGCCTTAGCATTGAGATCATATCGGTCCTTCATTCTCCGACTATACTCCAAAAGCTGTTTACGATTAAAAGCATAGGCAGTCTCCAATCGCGTGGCCAAGTCCTCCGCATACTGCGAAGGTGCAGTAGCTCGATTAGGAGGAGGACCGGTAAATAGTTCTGTGGGCAAGCGGAGCTCACGTCCAAATGTTAAAAATGCGGGAGTTTGTTTCGTGGCCTCATGGACAGCTGTCCGATAAGCCAAAAGCAGAAATGGGAGGTGAGTATCCCAGTCCCTTTGATTTTCGGCAACATATTTGGCGAGATAGTTCAAAAGCGTGCGATTAAATCGCTCAACCATGCCATCTGATTGTGGATGCAGGGCGGTGGTACGTGTTTTATCGATACCAAGAAGTTCCAGTGTGTGTTTGAAAACTGCGGATTCAAAATTTCTTCCCTGATCCGAGTGTAGTTGGAGGGGTACTCCGAATCGCGAAAATACTTGCACGGAAAGTGCTTCGGCTACTGTCTCCGCAGTCTGATCCGGTATTGGGATAGCCTCTGGCCACTTCGTAAAATAATCGCAAAAAACTAAAATGTATTTGTTACCTTGAGTAGTGACGGGAAGGGGTCCCAAAATGTCGATTGCAACGCGTTCAAATGGGGCGCCTACATGTACTGGTTGCAGTCTTGCGCGATTTCTTGTTGCTGGTCCCTTCCTTTGCTGGCATGGTACACAAGTTCTGCAGTGTTGCTGGACATCCCGAGAGCATCCAACCCAATAATATCGCTTTTTAGTCTTTTCCAATGTCTTCTGAACTCCGAAATGTCCTCCAGTCGGACTGTCGTGCATCGCCTTCAGGATTTCAGCCTGTAAAGAAAGCGGAACCAAAACTTGATAATAATCGCCGTTAGAGCTATTTACCTTTCTGCATAATACTCCATCTTGGTCTTGGAGGGCATCGTACATGCCCCAGTAGGCTTTTACTTTTGGGTTCAAAGCTCGGACCTCGTCAATCGTTGGTCGTCGTTGAGCTTCCACCCATTGCCGGACTAATGCTAAATCATCATCACGTTTCTGTCGCTCGACGATATCCATTGTAACCACGGTTGTCCGAACTAGAGCGCATTGCTTTTCCTCTAAACGGATACAATATCGACAATCAGTATCTTCGCAAGGACGTCGGGAGAGTGCGTCAGCGTTTTGGTGATTCCTTCCTGGTCGGTGCTCAATCGAAAAGTCAAATTGCTGCAAGCGTTCGAGCCAGCGCGCCATCTGCCCCTCCGGATCACGAAAATTCATTAGCCAACGTAATGAGCTGTGATCTGTTCGCAAATGAAAACGTCTTCCTAAGAGGTAGTGCTGGAAATGAGTGACAGCTTTCACAATGGCCAGAAGTTCTTTTCGAGTAACGCAATAATTTCTTTCTGGTCGACTAAAAGTTTTACTGTGATATTCGATTACCCTTTCCTCTCCTCCCTGAAGTTGGGACAGAACAGATCCACATGCATGTTGGCTAGCGTCCGTATCGAGAATGAACATGTCGTTTTCATTCGGCTGGGCGAGAATAGGTGCAGTAGTAAGCTTCTTTTTAAGTTGATCGAAAGCATCCTCACAGCAAGTGGTCCAGTCGAACTGGTTTCCTTTCTCAGTTAATGCTGTCAAGGGCTTAGCAATGGCCGAAAAATTGCGGATGAAACGACGATAGTAAGCACAGATTCCCAAAAATGATTGAACTTCTGTCTTACTTCTCGGCGTAGGCCATTTTCGAATAGCCGATATTTTGTCGGGGTCAGCCGCTATTCCGGAACCAGACACAATATGTCCCAGGAAGTGAACTTCTCTTTTCCCGAGGCAACACTTTTTTGCTGATAGTTGGAGGCCTGCTTGTCTAAGTCTCTGGAATACGGACTCTAAGTTTTGCAGTAGTTCGTCAAAATTCTTACCATGAACGATGATATCGTCCAGATAAACTAGACAGACAGTGTGTGGAAGTCCTTGAAGAACGACGTCCATAAGACGCTGGAACGTCGCGGGGGCATTGGTAAGGCCAAACGGCATGACATTAAATTCATACAGACCCGTTCCAATGGAAAATGCAGTTTTTTCTTTGTCGCTAGCTGCCATCTCAACTTGCCAGTACCCTGATTGGAGATCCAGAGTAGCAAACCATGACGATTCTCCGAGAGCATCCAGCGTTAAGTCAATGCGCGGCAATGGGTAAGAGTCTTTTTTAGTGGCGTTGTTGAGCTTGCGATAGTCCACGCAAAATCGGAACGACCCGTCCTTTTTACGCACGAGGACTACGGGGGAACACCATGGACTCGTTGATTGCTGTACTACTTTCTGAGCCTTCATGTCCTCCAATATTAACTCAGCTTCTGTTCTGCGGGCAAGCGGCAGTTTCCTAGGTGGCTGCTTTATTGGAATCGTATCACCTGTATCGATTCGGTGCTGAATACGGGAGGTGCATCTTTTATTTAGCTTTGAACCTGCAAATACAGAACGGTTACGGAAAACTAAAACTTCTAACCTCCCTTGTTCTTCCGTGGTGAGGGTGATAGCACTTCTTTTCATCATTTCCTGTATGGCTGGTGACAGATCAGTTGTGTTGGTATCATCAGTTATACGGCGGCAATTAAACATCTCGGGTTGTGATTCGATTTGGACTAAAGCGGTGTTTTTCGGAACCCAAATGTTATCCTCGGACATGTTAGTGACGCAAACACATATTACCCCCTGCCGCACGTGGCACACGGAATGAGGAATAATAATCTTCTGGTGGGTGTTGACTGCCGTCGCTAGGACGGTGTCCTCATCGGGTGCAGATGTCATCAGGCGAATCCAACAGTCTGATAGAGCGGGAATATTAACGTCGCAGGTATTGGTAGCAAGAACGTGATGAGTATTTGCTTGATTTAGGTGAATCGTTCCTTCACCAACCTGCAAAGTGCTGTGCTTTAAATTAATTTCACACGAATGCCGTCGCAGGAAGTCCATGCCTATGATGCAATCATCCACGATCGAGGCAACGTACATGGAATGTTGGCTGGAAAATAATCCTATCTGTATTTGGACTTCGACAATTCCTTCCACTGGTGCAGTACCCCCAGTTACTGTTTGAATGGTCGCATGCGATGTTTCCATCACAGGGCGGGTGACCATCTTCTCAACAACACGGGGGTGTAGGATCGTTTGAGTGGCACCTGTGTCCACTATGGCCAGGCAGGGGACCCCGTTGATTTTAATCCGGGCAACGAGATTACTTGGGCTATTAGTATAACGAATAGATGCTGCGGGTTGTGTAGAGGCGCTGGTTCTCCCCACTAATTCTGCCTCTGTAGAAGTAGTGGGCCGACATTTCCCGCATGGTGGATATCACCGTCTGAACTGTCTTGAAGTCGGGCGCTTGTCACAGGAGACGGAGCCGAGTGTTCGGGGACTCTAAGGTTGATTGCACGAGGACCGATTAGTGCCGCTTCCACATCAAAATATACGGCTTGGCCCTCCTGACGGAATTTGGAGTTTCGGTGTAATTCGCTGCGTGGTATATATACCACCTCGTTGTTGTCATCACGCCGAACGAATCCATAGCCAGTCCGATGGATGAATTTTATTTTCCCCTTTATTCCTGTCTCTCGCACTGTCTCGCTCGTATTACATGGAGTGTTTGGTCGTCGTGTTGTTTTGGGAGTGTTTTGTCTTACTCGCTGCAGCTTCCGCTCCCTTAAGCTGCGCGATGTTCGTTTCCCGAGGGCAGGGTAGGTGAGCAATCCTCAGTGTCGGAAACTCTAACCTCTGCCACTCGAATTTGCCTGCGGCTTAGTCGGGTAGCCGCACGGCTGGCTTCAACACGTACAGCTGAAGATAGGGCTCTTTCCAGCGTTTCGGGAGCAGAGTCTCGCACCCTTTGTTGCAATTCAGCGTCAAAAATTCCATCTATGAATTGTGCTAGTGCAATACGGTTCTTAGCTTGCTCGGGGCAGTCCGGAAATGCTAGATAAACTAGACGCTGAACATCGGTGGCCAATTCGTTTAGCGTTTCTCTAGGTCTCTGGACGCGTCCACGTAGCTCAGAATGGGCTGTCGATTGTTCATGCTCGTTCCCAAATCGCTGACCCAAGCTCATATCCAAGTGGCTAAAATCATCTCGAACTTCCGGTTGGAGTGTTTCGAAAAAAGCCAACGCAGTACCTCGCAAATAAGGGGCGAGGTATAGCGCTTTCAGCTCTGTATTCCAACAGTTCACTCTCGCTACAGAATCAAAATGTAGACGGTATGACCGCCATGACGTTTTGCCATCGAACTCACGAGGATGTACTTTAATTTGCTGTGGTGCCCCAAACGTGCTTGCAGTACTTTGAGATTGAACGGTTGCGGTAAATGGAAGTGGGGCAGATCGTGACTCATGTATTAAATTTTGCCGGTCAGAGCTGGTGCTTGCCAAACGAAACGGTCGCGAGTTCGATGATTGCGTGTCCTCTCGTACATGCGTAGAGCTGGCAGAAGGTGCTCCTTGGGTGGTGGAATCTCGCGCCGTATCTCTATTACAGACAGGCTGCTTGTGTATATGCCCAGCGTTACCTATGGGAGTAGAAATATTAGAATGGGATTCGACTGGAGTATTAAGCGATTCCTGTTGAGTTGATTCAACTTTTTGCACCCGGGTACTAATATCCTCCATTGAGCACTGGAGACCAGCCACTAACGTTGACTGATCATTTATTAATTTTGCCTGGTTGTCCAATAACAGCAATATTTGCTGCAATTTGTTCGCTAGATCGTCCGATTCTGACATGTTTGGAGTGTGGTAGAGATTCGGTTAGGATATCGATCGAAAATTACCCCACATCTGACACCAATTGTTACGATTAATAAAAAGAAACACAATTTTTATTTGTAATTCATTTATTGCGAATCCAAATCCTTTGTCGACCAGTTCCAGACTTTTTCTACCACGTTTCTTTTCTAACCTCTCTAGATTTTTCTTCTTGACAGCTGTAGTCTCGCCAGTCAGTCTGACAGGCGGAATTTAATCAAGACTTCAGATGGGACCAAAAATCGTTACAATATAATAATACATTTTTTTTTATTGTAGGTGACTTTCAACTAGAAATCGACAGTATACAAAAATTAAATATTGCAAAACTTAGTAGCTAGGCACCAGGTTCAAAAAAAAAAAATATTTTGTATGTGCATTTACACATTACGTAAAACATTTTTTAAACAGTTCAATCAGTGAAAGACAATTTCGCTGTCAGGATAAAGATTTTTTATTTAGCGACAAAGTGAAGGTTAAAGTCCTTCTCTACTGTAAAAGAAAGAGAATGCGGATGCACGGAATTTCCATTAGTGAATATTAACACGAAAAACTAGACACCTACTAGGAAGTACCACCAAGCGCTACAAAATGTCACGAAACACTACAGTGAGTCCCACAACTAAAAAATTAACAAAAAAAAACATAGCGAGCTACAACAAGCACGATATATCTACTACGAAACGCAGCGAAGTGTCACAAAGTCCTAAGTAATTCAACGAAGACCAAAATGCTACAGAGCAGACAGAAAAGACTTGAAAAAATACTGCGAAAAGCAAGGAAAGACCACAAGATACTGCAAAACTTCAGGAAAAAAGCGAGTTACCGCAAAGTTATAAAAACTGTCATGGAATGCCACAAAAGTTTCAATGAAATCTAGCGTTTCAAGCTGACACGAAAAATCATTACTCACTACAAAGCGTCCCGAAATCCTACAAAATAACACAAAGCTACAAAATCACAATTGGTACGCAAAATCTTGCAAGACTCAAGAAAATTGTGAAGAGGTAGAAGAGGCGTACGAAGCTCTAGTTAACGTTATAAAATGCAAGGCTTTTATGGTGAGAACTAAGAAATACCATTCAACTACAAAGCGTACTGTAGTACCATCACACGCTACAGAGCATGTCGGAACACTACAAAACTACAGTAAACAAAAAGTTATTAGTAAAGTAAAAGTTATGGCACTAATCGCCATAAGCTCTACCAAGCGCTATAAAATGCTTTCACAGAACTCCGAAAGATGGACAAGACGTAAGGACAAGCTACAAAATACAGCGATTTACTGCAAAATGCCACGAAATGCTACAAAGCGCAACGAAGTACTGTCAACTACGCAAAACAGCATAATAAACGTAGGAAACGCTACAAAATACCTACCATTATATAAAAAAAGTGAAAAGACGCTAAACGCGCTAAAAAGGGCTACTACACGCAACAACGTGCTACAAAAAACAACAAAGTTATAAAAAAACGTAAGAAAAACCCTGCAAATTGCTGCAAAACATATCGTAGAACTGATCAGAATTGAAAGGAGTCTCAAAAAGACCCGCAGATAAGGTTAAGCTTCACAGAACTTTTCTGAATCTTGTTCTTCTTCGTGACTTCAATTCTGAGTGCGACTTTGAAACCGCACAAAAGTACAAGCTCCTAATGAGCATTTTCAATACAACCCATATATAGACAACTACGACTCCTTAAAAGGGCATGAAAATCTCTCTTTAAACAAGTTCAAGTGCGGCACTGTAAAGTCCTTATGCTTTTATAATGCTCGCTGAGAGGTGTAAAGAGTTGTTGCTTCGAAAGTAGCCCTTCAAACTAAAATACTTTCAGTAGGGTAAATGCATCCCGAAGGGGTGTCGGCGGGTAATAATTTTCTATTATTAATATAGCGCACATTTAAGGGCTCCTGATGCATGCATGCGTGTACGTGTGTCCCAAAGTCTATGTGGATAAATTGTTTTCCAAAGTCATTAAGGCGATTTTGGGTTGAGGGTATGAGGATTCCTCCGACACAGTTCTTGGGGACAAATTTGTCAACTAAGTCACGTGCGGTGGCATCAGCAGAGTAGAATGGTTTCCAATTTACCATGAATCCGCCCTCGTATTTGTGTATATACAGATAAAGGGCCCAGAGATACACAACCGACCGTCGACCGTCATTCTCTTCGGAATGGGATATCACATGCATGATAGTGACTACTCCGAGATAGATGTCTTCCATGGCTATCAGTTGACACGTCACCCAATATGGGATGGTTTCTAATCGGAAGGGGAATATGTATACACAGTATATATGCCCAAGTAGAAAATAACCTTCACTTTGGTGATATATTACCGAATCAGGGACTGTTCTTCAATGTCCTGCCAGCCATATGGAAATGATATATTTATGGTTTTATTTTCGGGCACACATTCGATCCGTTTGTTGTTGAGTTGAAGTGGCCATATAAATACAGCTTGAGATGAATTTTTAAAATGGGTCAGGCCGGGTGGGTGCGCATACATTCTAAAGTGAACTTCAAAGATAGTTTGGAGCGAGTAAATTATGGCGATGAATCTCTGAAAGTGTGCGGTCACAGATTGCTCGTCAGGAGAATGCTTCCTTTGAATTTGCTGCTTCTAACTTAAAACAAGTAATGAATGGAAATAGAAATTTGTCGATAAATCGTCTATTTCATTATTTTAGGGGGTCAGGTAGGTACCTAAAGGACACTATTTTCCCCACTGCATGTCCACTTGTGTGTTGTACGCGAATATACGCGAAACAAAATCGCGCACATTATTTACGACTGCAGCATCCCGGATCCCGAGACTCTATTTGGTCCGGGGGCGGTGTCCATTAGTGGCATATCGAAGCACGTTTCACATCCCGGCCATGGTCAAAAATTTATAAATTTTCGGATAAAATTCGGTACATGTTGCCCGATGTGGAAGATTTATGAATTGATCATGTGTCTCCGTTTTCCTGTGTGGGCTGTGCATGTACGCTTGAGTCTATTTTTGCGAACCATATAGTCGCAGCAGTGGCCGGTGGACAGGACTAAACTCATCCTTGATTTTGGTATAGCAGCGCAGCACAATGTGCTGTGTGGTATGTTGCACATAATTAACTTTTTTTTTGCCCCAACAGCACGTACTTTGCAAACCTCCGCGCTGATGCATCAAAAACTTCAAATAATCGATGGCCAGCGCACAGACAGCTCGTGAATTTGGTAAAATCGAGGGGGTGTCATGTGCGCATTCAAAATTAACGTGTGCATATATTTTTCAGTACCGCGACGACCCATGCGAATGATGTCGGCCTATCTGTGCAGAATGGACACAGCGCACCGTGGTGCATCGGTTGTAGCAACAGCAGTTTGTGCAGAAGCAATACATCGCTACTGTTGGGACGGAGCATCGCCGCCGACCGTCAGGGTTTAATTTATTCGATCTCAGATAGCAGAGCCTGTCCGAAATGTCTCATAAAAATTGCGCTTTAATTACTCTATCGACAGTATCTGTTTGGAAAAATCTTCCATAGATGGATTGCTTGTTTTTCATCTTCCGGATCTGTGTGACGCGATATACCTAACTGAGGTGGTGCGATGGCAATGGCATTATTGTTAAGTGGGTACGTGAATGATGTTTATTGCTGGCCACGCAGTGAGATGATATTGTTTCTAATTTTGTGGAAAAGAGATGGCCTTTGAAATTATTAATCCTTGTACTAGAGGAAATCTACCACCCCTTTAAATTAAAATAGCTTTCTCTATTACATACATCGTCCTTTGTGGGGCGAAACATGTAGGAAGTGAATTTGTTCATGTCAACAGAGTTTATTCATGTTTCAGATCAGTATGATCAACTTTGAAAAGCCTAAGATGAACATGCAACAAGTTTTAGCATTTCTGTCGAACACAGCTATCAAGACGGGAAATGAGCGTGACTTTATCGTAAGGTACAGGTGTCCTTCCCTTTTGACTGATGTACATAAATATTTTTACACGTTACGACCCTGCAACCAGCTTATACTGAGTGCCTCTTTTTAACGTTAACCCGTCTGTCTTTTTAATTAGAAATATTTTCTTAAGTCTTCTTCTAATAGGCTTTAATTATTGTGCTATTTCCCTGTTCATACAGGATCAAACCATCAGAGGTATTGCTTGATGTTAGTGTGAAGCGTTGCACGATATGCTTCTGATGCTAGTCTGTGGCTGCATCTTTTTAACGTCCATACCAGTGTCTCTTAGTTATTGTTGTTTATTTTTAAATGTTTAGGTCTTACTGCCTTGAGACATATTTTCTTTGTAAAATTTTCAAACGTTATTCATGGAGTAGGACCAACATTGGATGAATCAATCCTGGGCAATGCATGTGCATGAAGCACAATCGCCGACATTATCCGGCAAAACATGTGGCTGAGCCATAACACTTTTTCGTTGGTGGTAGAATTTACACCAACTCGTTATCTCGAATTCCATGAGACTACCAGCAAATTTTCCAAACCGGCGAGCATGATCACACAGTAGAAACGTACCAATCTGGTGTAACGCTGATTTGTTTCGCAAGTAGTTGTTGGGGTACTTAAAATTTTTGACGCTAATAAGCCTGCGGGTAGTTAGCAAATTGCCGTAAGGAAGATTCGTAGACCAGCCAGGACTGCCCTTGTGGAATGCCCATCAGAAGACCAAGCCGTTAATCCCGAGGATTAGAACCCGTTTAAGCCGTACGCGTTGCCGTGGAAATTAAAGGTATAGACGAGGAGAAGTTTGGGAAGATTATTTCCCACTTAACCTGAAGCGCCTCCAACTCCATTTGGGAGCCCTTTACAATACCTTTTTTTATAGATTTTTACAAATATGCATACCTTAAGAGTCTCTAACGCTTCATTTGAAGCTCAAAAGGGTCTACAAACAGGGAGGATACATTTTTCGTTGCTGCACTTGGTACCTATGCCGTAGGTATAGCTATATTTTTCTATACCTATGTCTCTGCTCTTGCCGCTGAAACCTAGCCTACCAACGAAATTCTAGCAACTCCCTTTATCCGATCGAAGGCTTCTCTTTTGAGCTCCGTAGCAGAAGATATTTTTTACTTTTCTTTTGTTTCTTCCCTTAGCTTCCCTTGGGTTAAGCATTAGTGTTCCGCAAAATATCCTTATAGTCTGTTAATCCAATGGTAGCATTCTCAATATCAATATCCAAAGACATACCTACTTTGGCTGCAATTTGTTTGTGGTCCAAGGCTTGGGGATTTTTCCCATATATAGAAAGATGAAGAATTGTAACGCTGCATGACTAACAGGAGGACGGTTCGACGATAAATTGACCGTCAAGTGAGGAAGCTGTTTTCTAGCTATAATAAATTTAAGTCCATTGGCACAGTCGAGTTGCTTAAATCAGCTTTCATATGTGTCGTGGTAGGTATTGTAAGGCTGCTCCATCATAATGTGGGCCTTATTGGGAAGTACCTATAATTACCAAGTTTGATGAAACGAAAAGGCGACAGGAATCAAAAGAGGGTAGTATGAGTGATTGTTAACATTCTGCATAATATTTTAAGTCGTCTTCAAAACCCATATCAATCTGATGCAAGTACTTCTTATGGCTAGGATCATTCAAAGCCATTAAAAGACGACGCTCGAGGCTTGAGTCCCCCATAACAAATCCTCTCCCAATTATCCATGGCTTTTCTGTGAAACAATCCCTGAAGTGAGTGCCTCAATTTTTAACTAGCTTTGAGAAGTGCTATTGCTTGATGACGGTGAATTCTGCTTTATATCAGATGTGGTTCTGCCCCGAGTTATTATGGGTGAACAAATTCTATCGACAACTTAGACCGCATAGCTAATAAACTATTGGCCTCTCCCTTCGAACAACCGCCACGCCACCCCAACCTGAAGGACCAGTTGTTTTGAAAACTCTTGAATGAGACTCACCGAGAATTTGCAGTCAGCAACCCATTTTGTGGACCCATTTAAGCGCTTTTTGTGTTGAATATTGGGTCGTATGAATAAAACGTAGCAATTGCTTTTACTCAAGAGAAATGTCAAAATCGAAGCATTTGCTACGTTTCGTATGTATTGACATGTTCGAAACCCGGCGGCACTGACCTTTTACTCAGATCGGTATGAATAAAATTTATCAGACAAAGCAAATGCTATGCAAAATCTGAGTCTGCTATTTAGCTATATTTGGAGTTTGGGATTTGCTTAGCAAAATCTTTCCTTCATCTTCTATGGCCTGAACGAACACGAACTCATTTTGGTCACTCTTGGGAGTACACGAGCTAGGTGGAAGTTCCCCACCGTCTGCTGAAATTCAGAAGAGACGCTCAGCCTATTTTTTTTTTTATTTATTTCTTTTCAGTTTTTCTTTTGAATTTTATTGACTTTTGATAATAAATTTAAAATAAGCAAACAGCCGGACAGCTAAGTTAAAGCTAATTTCGAATCTTCTTACTTTAGCAAACTAGGTTTTATTCATACGAGCCATCAGTGCCGGATTTAAGGGAGGGCAGGCGGGGCCCTACAAGTAGGTACAGGACGATACCAAATTCTGGCTGAAAAATTGTCGCAGAAAAAAGCGGACAATTTTTCGTTTTAAAAAAGCTTAGCGTTACTCGTTAGTCTTGTCGTGCTGAAGCTGCGAAAGCCATTGTCGATTGTTATTCTAAAATAGTTCTAAAATAGAAGGAGCTCTAAGGAGCTAAAAGAATGAGGAATGAAACATCGATCCATTTACAAAATATGAGTAGTCTCGAAACTTTCTTTATGTGCGTTCTTTTGGACCGACATCTTGGAGCGATTGGATGCTGCAAACAAGATTTTGCAGGGCAGGACCCAAAAATGATTCTTGAATCTGGAATGCGTGCATTTGAATCATTCAAAAAATTCGTTGATACGATGTTGATAAATACAAGGAAGCAGCTAAAATAATATGTCATACTGACCAATATGTACAATCACGTACGGAGCACTGGAGAGCGCACTATAAAAAAGGCTTCTAACTACGATTGGAAAAAAAGTCTATTAAATCTAAGCATTAAAAGTGATTTCCTCCGGGAACTTGATTTCAGCGAAATCATTAAAGAATTTTCGTCGAAAAAAGCTCGCAAGGTTCCATTTGTCTGTATTTATCTTTTTATTGAAACAATTAACTGAAAAAAATGTTCATTTAATTTGGAAAGTAGGAAATAAGCCAGGGGCTCCACTCATTCGTTGCCCCAGGGCCTCCAAACCTTTAAATTCGGCCCTGCGACCCATTGTCTCCAACTATAAGTCAAAGTAGCCGATATGAGGTAGGACTCTCCCATGTTGATTTATGAAGCACAAACTTGAAGTCAAGTGCTGTATGTCCCCCTTTTATGACCAGGCCATATGGGACTTCCTAGACTCGTGTGCAGGCATCCATTTCAAATAGATCAGAAGTGTTTCTATTTTTTCAACGTTTGCGAACTCGGTGGTCGCACAGATTTAAACTGCCAGCAATCATCATACTTGAGATATTAATGCTGCAACTCAGCCTCGACTACAACCACGCTGAATTAAAATGTGTACGTCTTCATTTAGCTGCCATTTCGGTCGATATTAGTCATCATCATACTTTCATTCCAATAAAACTTGGCGCAAAGACATCATTCTCTTATCGCATTTGGCGATAATAAATTCCAAAAACACCAATATAAGCAAAAACAAAAAACCCACATAAATCTCCAAGGGCGACTAAATTGGACAAAAAAGAAGTCTGCGCGCTGCAAATAAGACGTAACGCTTTTTTGACATCGTTTTTCAGAGTTTATCTCGGAGAAAATCGGCCAACAAAAAAAAATGCGCCCTCCGAGCAGTAATATGAAATACAACAAACTAAACTTGTATCCAATCCATTCATCTTTTCCTCAATCAATATATCTCTGCCCGTAATCATGTAGGTTGGATAACTTTAAAGCGGGAACAAAAAGGAAGGGGAGGATGGCCCACCTCCGCTCTCCCTGCAACAACTGCAAGAGCATCAACGAAAAAATGTGTAAAAACAAAGGAAACAAGGACAAAAAAGCCGCACAGCTCGACTGAGTGTTTTTTTTTTCTCTTGTCGTTCGTTTTATTCTCGACAGACACGGGAAAAACTGACAAAATAATATTTTTTACAGAGCACTCCATAAATTTTCGTACGCTCAATATTGTTTCAGATCATAAATCATGGCTGCATTTGCGTATGCAGCCATGTGTTCGTCTGTTCGTACCCACCATACACATACCTACTCCTATCTCTATAGCGAGGTGGTGTATCTGTATATGCTGTGAGTATGCGAGTGGTTGGGCATTGTGACCGGGACCCAGCACAAGGATCCACACGGCGCTGGAGGAGGATTTCATTTATATGCCCTTGGTCTCTGGCTGCCGGTTCAGTATCAGGAAAATGATGCACCAAATGTAGAAAATGCAAACTTCAGCCCAGACCGACCGGCCATAGTCAGTCATTCAGAAAAATGTGTGTACAGTGTTTCGTATATGCGGATGATGTCACAGATGTGGATATTCGATTCATATATAGGTATATGGACAGTGCACTGTACGAAATGTTGGGAATGCAATAACGTTACTCTGTAGCTATACAGAAATTTTGAAGCGGCCAAAATGCATGAAACAGATAAACGAATGTGTATTGAATATCCTGCGAGCTCAAATGGACTGTACAATGTGCAAGAGGAACGAGAACTGCAGCAGCATACAAAAAAGATTAAACCAAGTTCGGTGATAGAATTCAAATTAACAGTACGAGCCGTGCAATTGAGATTCCTATCGCAACTCTTACTCGAAGCTTGCCAGGACAACAGATGGAAAGCAAAAAAATGCTATGCCTAGATGTATTTGAAATTTGGTCTTTTTGAAGTCGGCAATACCTACCTACCTACCGATGATATAGAGTTTGTGTATTCAAAAAAATTACAAGTTCCTGCAATGGTTTTTGATTGCTGTTCCAAGGGACATTGGCGTGTCCTATACTATGCATTTTCCGCAGAGCCTCAGTGGTAAGTGTATACCTACTTAATCATTTTCACCTTAAGGTTTTTCTTCATTCCGCAAACTCTCGCAAAAGTCTGATAATGATGGAATGCAAGTGAGACACGCATAAAATGCTTGGTAACTTTAATTCTTCTAACAAATTAGAGTCCTTAGTATACCTACCTACCTTTGCTGGCGCAAACTCTTTCATACTCTATCCGTGCTAAAAGTCTTTGTACGCTTAGAAACATATTTTTCAGCAGCGTCCTAGTTAAACCTGTTGCACTATGTATATATATGTATGTATAAGCAGTTGAAAACCACGGTATGAAGGCGCCTGTATTGTAGATAACCAAACACAGTTTAGTATTTATCTCCGTTTCATCTTCTCATTGCACGACGGATATTCCAAGGAACTGTCTGTTTTGCCTGATGGCATCGCGTTTTGTAGTTCCTTTGGCACTGTACTAATTATTAAGACGAATCGTGCTCTTTTTAAGGATTACCTGACCAGTGCTCGCCCCGCTTCGCCACTCTAAATTCCATACATCAATCACATCACAAAAAGTACGGAAGTACCTACACACACTTTACTGAGATAATGAGCTAATTGTAGCTAAAATGATTCAATCGAAGTTATTATTTTTTTTAAATTGTATTTAACTTTATTAAATCTATTTTTTTCATACAAACTTTGTACATAAATAGATTAATCGTTGGTGCAACAGGTCTGTGGGATCCTAGGCCAACAATTTTATGCTGAGTCCAAATGGCTAATTGAGAAGCTTTTCATGACAGTTTTACTCTCGGGTGTTTGTCAGACGTTCGCGATAGGTGGCGCGCAGTGAAAAAAGCTTTTTTCATAACTGAACTATAAATATTAGAACTTCGATTGCATGTCTGGTGCTGCAAATGAAGCATGCGATTTTGAGTGGGTCAGAGAAAAATACCGTGTAAAATTGACTTAATCGCCTTAGGTAAATATTTTTGTATGGAATTTCTTTGACAGGCATAACTCTGCCAAAAAATAGTGCAATTTATGCATGGCATAGGTAATGGAAAATAGGCTAAATTGCCTTAAAAGCCATAGAAGCTACCTGATAGAAACCGCCTGCAACAGCAAATCAAATTTATTTTCGTTTGTTGCTACGGAATGTATTTCAGTTTCAGTTGCGGCAAAGCAAGCCACTCTGATCTTGCCTTTATAATGAGTGGACGTGTTTTTGTTGAGAAAAAAAAGTCAGTGATAAGTTTAATAAATTAGTAAAATCTAAAAACATTTGTAACAGTATGGCACCAAAAGTGAAAGTTAAAAACAAATAAATTAGACAAGAAGTTCGACGAAGAAGAAGTTTAAAGTAAGTGCAGTGAAATCTCTAATAATAGCTAATTGAACAACAAGCACATGACATCATTAAGATGTTTCCAAAATTTGGTAAGGCCATGTTTTGTTTCTACACCAACCATGATTCAATGAAAACAAAATCATATTTTTAGAATACCTATTTCTCCTAAGAAGATCACGACGCAGTACCACAGAAGAAAAATTATAGCAAACTGACAATAATTTTAATATCGGTTAGTTAACAATGTTTCAAAAAAAATGTTTGTATAGTAAAATGTATGTTTTCTATTTCCAGATAGTTTCAACATTGCATTCTCAACGCTACCTCACGCCCATGACATATTACATCAAGTAATTTAGGTGGAACCTGCAAAAAATTTACCATTAAAGATTCCAAATCATCATTCACACTTGAAGTTCAGTACGCCAGTCACGTCGATTCTCTAAAACTAGCTTTCAGCCAAGTATTGTCATTGTGGGTGTAAAATCTAACTTCTTCTTCCAACTTCTACATTTCATTGAACAATATTAAATGTCTAAATGCAATCATATTATAAATCGCACCTATTGTAAAAAATAAAACAAATTAGCAGAAAAAAAACAAAAAAAAATACTTAGCATTAAAAACATTTCTCTAATTTTTTTAACTTTTCTGATAGCATCATACAGCACAAGAAATACGAGTAAGGTAAGTTTACCTGCCTGGTAAATTTATTTAAATGGCATACATAAATTAATAACATTTTCTAGGTTAACTAAGCATTATTAGCCAAATCAAGATTCTAAGGTAAGATTCACTTGCCTTAGGTAAAATGTTAGGCTAATTTCAGCATAGGTTTAAGGTAAAATTTTTTAGACAACCTGGCATACCGTTACCAAAAAGTAGCTTGATTTTACACATGTTTAAAAAGTTGGGTTACCTAAGGAATATAAGGCAAGTTATCTTAGAACTTACCAAGTTAAAAACTGAGTTTGCTGTCAAGTTAGAAATGTTTATATTATCTTAAGAATGAGTTTTTGATCATTTTCGAGATACCTAGGTACCTATGTCCAATTTTCAGAAGTATCGTTTTTTTTTACTTTTTAGCAGAAAACTGGTAATGAAGCCATGTTAACTTCATGCATTTAGGCTCAAATATCAATTTTGCTTAAAAAAATTTTCAGCTGTTTTAAAAAAAATTAAACTTGTTAAAAACCGTTATGTGGTAAGTAGGGGCGTTTAATAAAAATACTAATGTGCAAAAAAAAAAACGGCCCGAACTCTATAATCGTAGGGGAGACCGGGGCTAGTTGGCCACAAGGGAAAGTTGACTCACTGCCATTTAATTAAAGGGAAGAAATGAATTTCATATTCATTTTTGTTTTAACATTTAATACCGATACCCGTTTAGTCACCTTTTGTATGTGCATGTCATTCAAGAAATATTAAAGAAAAACGATGTTTGGGTACCGTAAGTAACTTTTTTCTTTCCCTTATTTTTCTCTTTCCGGTCGGTCTTCAGCGTCTGCCACATACTTTTTTTTAGTTATTTTCTGTTTTTGTTTCTGAAAAATCTTGTTGTTTGACAGATGGTCGTTCGGGGTTAGTTGACTCATTTTTTTAGGGGCTATTCGACTCAATAATTTACTATAGGAAGTAACTTTTAATTAATTGATTTTGCTTAATTTAAAATCATAGATTTTTTCTAAGCACTAGAAGTATGAACATATGCCGCTTGGTTATATTATTTGCCTTATTTTAGTTAATAGCCATTAAGTGCCTTTCTGTTTCCACCACAAGAAGTGGCATTGTTTTTTGTTAGTATAACCTACCTACATAAGTGCATAATTTTAAAAATATTGTTGCTATCTGCTGATACTTGTTTGTTAAGTAGGTACAAAATCCATTAAATTAATCTTTAGTCTTAAGAATTTAGTTTCGCACGGCGTGGGTAAACCGTAAACTTACCCCATAACGTAAGTCAACTTACACCGGTACAGGGGTAATTTGACACAATCGAGGTCCTCAATTTTTTTTAATAACTTTGTTTAAAAAGGCCAAAGGATGCTTTTTTAATGATATTTGAACTGTCTTGAAATCAGTCTTGGTTCAAGAGAAGAAGAGAAAAATGTAAACTTTGAACCAACTAGCCCCGGTCTCCCCTAATGTCAGAATTGACTTAAATCTCGAGTTCGAAATTCTGTACGAATACAATATCTTTCTCTCTCCTATACGAGAAAGTTAAAAAGGAGTAAAAACGAAGTCAAGGATTTGATTACTTTTATTTTATTTACGTACAGTACAGGCGAGCGATATCTCACCAAAACAAGTAGCTATAGTGACGATGAGTGCTTTCATTAATTTGCTGCAAATTTATTTCCCGTCTGCAAGTAATTAGCCGCGGGGAGAAGACTCAAAAGAACTGCTTGGATTTGTTTGCATTTGTTAAGTTGCCAAGTTTACATATCTATTTCCAAAACACTTTTCGATTCTTCATCCTAAGCGTATCCCAATTTAGAGAATCCACTGGGTGAACTATAAGACTATAACGTCCCCAAAATTGGAATGCAAATAAATTTAATTAAAACGCCCAGACAGCAGAAACAACAACAGCAACTTTGTTGCCTCTGCGAGATATTTTGGGAAAATTTAAATTTTCCTCTTTCCGATTAGCTGCCAAATGTGGATCTGCAAAGAGGCCTATACTTTTGTTGTTTGTCCAGTTGGAAGTTTCCTTCATTTTATTCGCCGCTTTTTCCGCTGATTTTTACTCTCGTCTCTTGTGAATTTCATTCTTTGAAAGAGCAATGCTGTTAGACATTTGCAGGAGTGCTCATCACTACCGTCATCATCATCATTAAGCAACCCAGCGACTATACAGAGAGTAGATATGAGTTTGCCAGATTCAAGTAGTTTACTGCATAATGGTAGACTGACATTATGCGATATGGGTGCCGGCCACCCGGCCAGGGTTAATGCTGTATCAAAGTGTGAAGATGAATCTAAGTACAAGCGCAATTGGCTCAGAGTCAAGCAGTTTATTGCATAAATCAAACATTATGCAGCACACCCGAAATCCGCATGTGGATAACGATATTCCACATAGCACAGGCGGAGAGGCTGTATATAAAAATCACAGTCGGCATTGGTCGTGTTGATCTATTCCATTTTGGACGAAGCCAATTTTCAAGTGGCGACGAATCGAGGTGGAGTGCGATGCAGTTTTTTTTTGTATGAATTTGGAATTCGAACATAGGACAGAGGATAATATGGAAGCTCCTTAAGTCTAACCAACCAGCGCAAGAGCCATTGTTGTCATAATTAAATTTAGCATTTGTAAATGCGGTGCCGTATTTTTTCTCAATTCCCGCAGACCAAACCAAACCCAAATTCAGAGATCCACCATCATCCGCCCAAAAAGTCTAACATGCTTATCCCGGCGGTTAGGTGGAGGCTATGACCCACAACATGCCGATTCTACACGAAAACTTCATTCAAAAATGTTCTCAAAAGAGAACACTATACTCTGGGGAGCCCCAAACGGCATCCAGCTTGATTGAAAGTAGGAACACAAAAACACTCGCACCCATATTCACACACATGTTTCGGAAAATTAAGCACTGCCGAGGGTGGCGGGGGCGAAATGGTTTCGTTGTATAATTGAAAATACTCTACAACATAAGCTGGCATCCTGGCAGCTGTCATGTGCCCAGGGCTTTTAAGCATACCGCACATACACAGATTGTTAATTAGCAAGTGAAACCCTTCGCCTTCGTTGTCTCATAATGCGATAATTAATCCTGCTAGGATCGGATTCTTATCCTTTCCTCTTTATTATAAGATGTACACAGTACACTAACTATATACTTTCTTCGTTTCGGTGGGAGCCAAACACACTTACTCATGTTGGGTGAGAGCTAATTAAAAGCACTGAAATCGGAGGCATCCTGGCTTGCGCTATAAAAGAAGTTCCTTTTTGTCTTCACACAATGAGCGGATATACATAATGTACTGCGCATCTAATTAATAACTGACGCGAGTGTATGATACTTAATGCTGGAACATGTTTTATGGTGTTGCTGTACCTCCTCCACGCGAAGGACGCATCCCTTTTCCGAATATCCGTAAAGTTTTTAAGTGTCCTCCTATAGAATGAAAAGAAAGCCAAAAACTAAGAAGCTCTTTACAAACTCATTGATTCGTGTCGGTCTTGGGTTTCTCCTCTTCGGCAGTCAATCACACAAAAATAGAGTTCTTTGGAGCGAAAAGGAAGTTGTTTTTCACAACCGTTAAAAGGATACACACACACACTGGGATGTTGTGCTTGGAGGGAAACTTGATTATTTATGATTTTTGTTTTGTCTTTGCTGATTTTGTGTATAAGCTGGCTCGAGGTGACAGTGGCGTAGACTGAAAGGCGAACTGGGGGAGATGTATAAGCCCTTCAGTGAACGATTTATGCTATGGCTTAAAGAGATTGGTAGTATGCTATTTGAAGACTCTGCGAGAAGCGAGATCACAGAGTTTCAACAAATTTCAAGGGCCAGTGAAGTATTTTCAGGATTAGAGACCATGCGTTCGGATTTATATAATAAGGAGAAGTTTCTCAACCCACTCATTCTCAGTCGTAGGAAGAAAGTTGGCAAATTTAGAGTCTTGCGGATCTATGAACCTCTTGATGTGCCAAAAGTTACCTGTCAAGGAAGTTCGAAAATGCCTTTTCTGTGCAGGAGAGGTCATGTAATCAATTAGAACAACCCGGAGTTCTCTAAGATCCCAAAGTCTCCGGATTCTATAACAGTTCAAAAGAGGAGTAAATTATAAGTCTGTTATTTTTAACGGTAGGGCGAACCGATTTTTTTTCCTTAAAAATCTTAAGAAACCATCCAACAGCATAGACTTTTAAATAAATGCGACAAGGCAATAACCTCAAGGTTACTTCCGTACCGATAGAACTATCTGTCCATCGAGGTACTGGTAGGAAATACTTCTTGTACTAGGAAATATAGAAACCCTCCACTGAAAGCAAGTCGTAAAGAGTAATACCTCCAATTATAGGGCTGTAAGCTCTACTGATCTTCCTTCCTAAGTCTTCAATTGCAAAGGCTAACAACATAGGGGATGGAAATCTATACAACTACCTTCAATCGAGAAAGAAGTTTGAAAAGGGACCGGACTTACCGACAACAAAAAATAGTTGGCGCCACAGGTCTTTAAGGAACCGAAGGCCTAGCTTAAAACCTTTTTGTGTGGGATTTTAATTTTTAGGAAAAATGGGAGGATCTACAATTTTGTGCGGAGTCCAAACGGCCGTACTCTGTTTGTCAGATATTTACAAGAGATGACGCGGTGAAAATAAACTTTAAAGTGCAATTTGTGTTTTTCCGGGGATCGAACCTGGTACCCCTCGCTTAGTAGTCAAAAACTTGTCAGTGTAAAGGCCAAAAATGATGGAGCTTACTTTGAACCTATTTCAAACCTGTGAACCAAAAACTTCGCTGCCTGGTCAAAATTAAACATAAAAATAATTCATTCGTCAACCATTTCGACTTAAGGCCATATTTACATATAGTACTTTATGCAGACGCAAAATGGTAAGGCTTCACTCGGGGGAATGGTGGACAAACCCCCATTGTATTCACAAACATTTCCCATACATCTACCTAACTAAGCCCCCCAAAAAAATCCCCCAAACGACTCCACTGAAACCGAACTTATGCTTCCAAAAAAAAAACTCCTTCAAAGTTCCAAGGAAAATTCCCCCATCACCCGATGCTACAAGGAAAAACCACACCACTTCATATATGAGTATCATGAACAACTTCAGCGCCAATCCTATCTTGGTTTTCCTTGGGTCGGCATTCATTTGGATGCCGCCCATTCCGCACTCTATTTCCACAATAATTTATCCTATCCTTTTGGATTGATTTTTATTATTTGGGACATACTTAAAAGGCAATACCAATAAAATATTCTGTGTGCTCTCAAGTGAACTCAAGAAAAAACGCCAGACGAAAAATTATTCCATCTTTCCGAACCCCTGCTCTTAGCCCTCTATAGTCTGCTTTTGTGTGACTTTTCGCAACGCGATAGTTGACTGTAGTTAAAACTGGCGACAACCAAGCCGACTACGATGAAAGTGTATTCGGGCACAGGGAGAGGGAGCGACTCTACTTGTAAGGGATGTATTAGGTCCATTTAGTGTGTTCTATATGTTGTTCATTTATTATGGATGCCCTCACTATCCGTATGTATACGAAGGGAGAGGAAAATTTGCAATTTGGAAAATTTCCAATACTTTTTCCCGAAAATGTATTTTCTTATATTGATTCTTAAGGAGTGTGTGTGGTTTGGGCGGTCTTGAGTTAGTAATAGAATTACTGTTTCCTATAGAAACTTGTTGTTTAGTTTTTGTTTAAGCTTTATTTATTTAGAGAGATTGGTTTTAGTTAATATTATTACAGCTGCTAGAGAAACCTATTGTGCCTCCAAAAATGCCTCAGAAACTACCTATTCCAAAAATTCGAGAAAACCATAGCCAAACTCGTATACAAGGTTAAAATTCTGGCGTTAAATTTAATGTTTTTTGGGTTGTATCTATATATAACAACGCCGACATATATTCAGATTTATTGGGCCTTTCCCGATATCTAGAAAAATATAAATCAAGAAAACAATAATATAGAAAAAATGTGAAATGAAAAAATCTGTGAACTTAATTCTCGAAAAGCCTAAATCTTAAAAAAATTAAATTATATTAATTTTTGAAACAAGGGTACAAATTCGGGTGCGCTTTTTAAATTTTTTCAAACAATAATATTAGTTCATAAATAATTATCTACTCTTATGATGCAAGACAATGCGTCAGCTAAAAAACAACAGGTCTTCCAAAACATTATTGACGTATGACGTGCTATTGTCAAAACACTGTGTGGCTTTACTCCGGCACTATATATTTTTTTCTCGGCACGTGTACAGTCAAAGAGTGTTAATTAAAACAGAGATAAACGGTTTCATTTACGTATACGTTTGGACATGCACATGATAAATGTAATATGCAAATTTATTTAGTGTTAAATAGTTATTTAAAATTTCGAAATATTTTTGTATTTTCGGGGCTTGGTCTTTCGAGATTTTTATACTTTCTAAATGTTGTCCATTCTCGATTTAAGTCTTTCTACTCAACGTCGTGATCCCAAATTTAATATTTCAATAGGTGCATTGACTTTAAAGAAAAAAATATTAAGACACTTATTAAATTTAAATAATGCCTGCCATTCCACAATATGTCCTAAAATTACATTTTAGTAGGTGAAAATTTGTTTCTTTGTCACAGTGTTGAAAACAAATTCCTATGTACTGAAAAGTTGTAGAAGTGTTACCTATACTTTTAACTAAAATTTAATGCTTCTTTTGTTTGTTATAAACCATTGGAATATTTAAATAAATATATTACAGTCGAATTATATTTTTGTACTTTTTTATATTGGCTTTAAAAATCGATGGGATACATTTTAACACCAAAAATATTTTATTTTATAACTATGTTTAAATAACAATAGAATTTATATAAAATAAAATATGCTTGTGCACAAAAAATATTTTTCCTCATTGGTAGAAAAATTACCGAATATTTTGTATAATCACTCAATCGGATTTTTGGTCACTTACAGAAAACTTATGTACACTTGAATTTTTTTTAAAAACTAGTGAAAAAACGGGTTAAGAAAATCGTCAAAATAGCATACCTATAAAGGCGTCCAAAATCGCGTTGGGAAAATAGTAAAAATCACCTAGAAAACTGCAAGGTATCGGAAAAGCTCTCTAACCACTCTTCAAAAATCGCCCCCAGACATTTGTGGAAAATCACGTAAAAGATATTCAAAAACCGCTGCTACAAATTCGTCTAAAATCGCGTCAAAGACGATTCGAAAAGCTCATCAAAAATCGCCCCCAAAAACCACTTCAAAAATGTGCCCAAAAAATAATTCCAAACACGGCCGCTTAATTTTTCAATAGACAAAAAACTATCCCCACCGATTGTAATTTTTCTTTTATTAATTTTGTACCGCCATCAAAAAATCCCACAAAACATGAAAATTTACAAACCATGAAATTATACCCGGCCTCCCGTGCCCGTCATTAATGATCATCCCTCTGAGAGGCTTTATTCAATTTTCACCTACCAAAAGTAATCTCCCGCACAGACAGAACAAAAAGCAAACAATTTCCAGTAATTACTCGAAAATCCTGATTTGTCATAAAAATAAAAAAAAGGACTAAACTCATGCGGCTGCTGTGGCAGCAGCACCAGCCAACTGTTGATCGGATTTTACGACGCGAATAATGGTCGCATAAAATTTGAGTGCCATTTATGTGTGCAGGGGGAAGGTTTCGAATTTTTACGATTCCTTAACCGTTCCGTATTTTTATATTCTTTTTTTTTTGCCTTCACACTCTTAGTATCTCAAGCAAGTGTCCAAATAAAAAGCCGTTCCACCGAGAGCGAGACACTAAAGATTCATGCTTTTAAGCACTTGTTGTAGTTTTTGGAATTCCTTTGGGTCTATGGGTTCATCAACATGGTGTATGAGCTGTGCTTGGTTGAAGTGGATTATTAGAACGTTACGAGACTGTGGCCGGGACTATACAAAATGAGTTGCCTCATGATTGAGCTATGATACTCAAATGTTTTATGGCTTGTTAAATGGGTATTAGAGTGTTATGTGCTAAGGTCGTCCGACAGTCTGCTCCTGGCTGGATTAAGTGTTCTAATGTCTTGTTGGGATTCGAGCGAAGTGGGTTTTTATATGCTGGTAATAAAATTCAATGTTTATTGTGAATAAAATTGCGCGATGCTGTTAAACATAATGAAGTCAATTTGCAATAATTGAAAAGCTGCACTTGGAGCTGTGAAATCAAGTGCTAATTGAGTGAGTAGCGTTGTAAAGACTTGAGTTAGACAAGGAGAGGCGGTAGTTCGACCCATTCGGGATGCTGCACGATCTTAGCAGGGCTATTGCAGTTGATGTCTGATGATACCGATGGATGATCATTTTTCTCTTGGCCAATTTTTTTACGGCGCGTTTCGGAGCTTTTTTTGGGAATTTTTTTTAATGCGTCATTAGAGGCTTTTTGAGTTGGTTCTATCGTTTTTGAGGGATTCTTCGGGGCATATTTTAGAACTTTTCTGATGCATTATTGGGGATATTTTAGGGAATTTTCGTTGAGGGTTTTTTATGGCGTTCATTAAATGCGTATTCGTTGCTTTTGGAAACATTTTTGAAATGTTTTTCGATGCGTGTTTCAAGAGCTTTTCCACATCTTTTATGAGACGTTTTTTTGGATGGGTTTTCGGAAGTTATTTTGAATCTTTTTTGGGCTGAAGTGAAGCGTTTTGCTATGCATTTTTTTCGGCGTTTTCCGATCGTTTTTTAAGGTTTTTAACGGAACAAGTTTTGGGGAATTTTCGTAGAGGGTTTTTTCCGGGTCATTTAAAACTATTTTTGGGGGGAGTTTTTCAAGAAGTTCTTCGCAGTGTTTCTGGGTCTTTTTTTGCTGTTTTCTATGAGCATTTGTTTTTACATTTTTCTGATTGTTTTTTCGGGGATATTTTTAAATAATTTGTTAAAGTGTTTTTAAATATTTATTGGGTCTGTTTTGAAGCATTAGCGAGTGCATTTTTTTTTCAAGTTTTTTCGCATTATTGGGTATGTTTCTCGGTAATTTTTTCACACTTTTTGAGGCGTTCTCGATATATTTTTAAAGAGTTTATCGGTGCATATTTTTGAGACGTTTTTTAAAGTGTTTTCGGAGCGTTCCTGGAAAGTTATTTGAGGTGTCTTATGCTTTTGTGTTACCCACTTGTTTTGGAGAGAATTTTTTGGCATTTCTTATGTCGTTTGTATAGAGTTTTTGGGTCGGTTTTAGGTAATTTTCTGAGGCGTTTCTGCAACGTTTTTTTTGTTTTGCTTATATGAAGGTGTAGTGAAATCTAAAAAAAAACAAACGTTAATGTTTAAAATAAACCATCTTTATATATAAAAATGGATCTTGGTTTGTTCGGATGCTTAAAACTCGAGAACGGCTCAACCGATTTGAATGATCTTTGTTTTGTTTTGTTTGTCTTACATCAGCGATTGTTTAGAAGAAAAGAAAAGTTGGAAAATTCTCAACAGGTGGCGTTGTAGGCACACATTACATTTTTCATGGGGAAACGCACTTTGAAAAAAAAAAAATAAACTGGATAGAAATCGAGTAGTGCCACTTCAAATATAGAAAAAAAATATTTTCAAAATCACAGTTTGTTGATCTTTTGTGATAGAAACACTTTACTGCTAAGTGCGAGAGAATCAACAGGTGGCGCTGTGGTCGATCTTCGGAGCCGCTCAACCGATTTCAATGAAACTTTGTGAATGCGCATGGTTGATTCCAACTTGAAAAATAGTATAGTTTTGGGCCCTAATGGAAACAAAGTGCAATCAAAAACAATACAAATAGAAAACCTTGGATTAAAAATAAATAAATAAATATTTGGGCGCGACCGGTCTGTGGGACCCAAGGCCTAGCTTCTCACAGCCATTCGTTTTGTGTGGGTTTTCAATTTTTGGGACGAATGGAAGGGATCTAGAGCTTTACGCCGAGTCCAAACGGCTCTTTCATGACAGTTTTACTCTCGGATGTTTGTCAGACGTTAGCGAGAGGTGGCGCAGTGGAAAAAACCTTAAGATGTAATTTGGTTCTTTCGTTAACAAAGCCATTTGCAAAAAATAATCGGGATAGAAATCGGGATGTGGCACTTGCCATATAGGTAACAAAATAATTAAATTACTATAGGTATCTGGACATTTATGAAGCCTTGAATTTGTGTAAATGGTGTTCAACACAATGGGGCAGTAATCAAAAAGGGCGCCGTTGCACCTCCCTTAAAAAACGACTCTGCGAATTGTGGCGGGACTTAATACGAAAGGCACGGGCAGCGCCGTGGGAGTACAGCTAGTTTGATATAGAGCTAAATGATCCTTCATACTTCGAACTAGCGACCCGTTGATTGTACCCCTAGTGGGATGCTGAAGGCCACCAAGCCATATGAAATTCAGGCTTCAATCCATACGAAATTTGGATTCTATTGTGGATACCTATAAAAATAGCCAATCAGCGGCAGTTACCGGTTAACAAGTGACTCGTTTTCTGAATTCTTTGACCCAAATATTTCAAGGGTCGGTGCCTGACTGATTTTGCGACACGTGAACAGGACATTTCCGAGATAATCGTCATTTAAATGCACATTTTCTAATTCTACTTCCTTCACATCATTCAAATGGATTTAGCAATATTAAATAACACTAAACAGACCGAACAGATAAAACGAAAGATCCACACCATATCCGTGCCATCGACTTCACAGCCATTGGAGAGGCGGGCGGACGTACGGACGGACGGACGGACGGCTGGCGTGGCGGCATCACAGACACAGTACGAGTACCTATCTCTCGACCAAAAGGAATCCCACAAAACCGCTTTGGACCACATAATAAATCTCGAGTAAATCTCAAAATTTATTTATAAGCACATGTATATGCGGAGATGGATGCGATTGCAGATATCATAAGTGTATTCGCTCATGTGTACCTACTACTATTATTATCCACACACTCGTATACATTTATACTATATACGTTCAAGTGGAAAAACTCGGCTTGTATCTATTTTCCCTTGGATTTGGTTATTTCGTGTGTTTTTTTGTTTCCACTGATTTTTTTTATTTTTTGCATTTGTCTAGCGAAACATTTATTGTGCAGAAATGCCGACATATGTCTTAGCGGCGCGTCGTTTGAAAATAGTTCGTCTTTCGCAATAATTTATCATTTTTCCTGGTAGGTATTTTATTTTTTATCTCCTTTTTGTTGAATGTGCAGATATCGCGTCGTATAATGCGGCATATAGGGCCAGGGGACGCGGCGCGCTGGATCAACTCATGTGGGCAGATGGGGGTTTCTTATTCTTTAAAACTAAACCCACACACACACATACGAGTGAGGGAATAATAGTCATCGCATAATATGAAAGATGAAAGTCAATCGTCGTCGCTTTGGTATGGAGTTGCAAGAAGAGAGAATTTTTATTTCCTTCCAAGTGATATACTCGGATATTTATGTGTCCACTGTTAAAATTACTTTTTATTATAAATATCCTTTGGTTGGAGTCACATCGTACCTTGGAAGGATTAGGCGATAGTTTTGGCAACGCACTCACTTTATGACTTATTTATATTTCAAGATGTCTGCCATTGAATTATCGTGGTCCAATGCGACATTGCTTTGAGTGCGGTATGTTAAGCAGATGTCTTGGGTATCTGTTTTTTGTTTGTCTGTTCTCTTTTTTATCGGGGAGGCATTTCCATCTGAATAGAGACGCATGATGTGAATTGGTGCAATGAAATCATCATCATCATCACCATCATCCAGCAGCCATGTTGGAAACACATGCGGATTTGATTTCAGTTCTTTTTTAAATTTAAAATGTATAAATGCGCACTCAATCATTTTTCCACTACATAAATTACATTGTTGTCGAGATGTTGTTATGGCGATTGATATATGATGAGAGTGTGTGCATCGCATATGTCGCCGGGGATCTCAAATGCAATGCAACACCCTAACATTTAATTTCAAATTTCGGATCAAATCGAGCGGGCAAATGGTGGATGTTACATTTATCTTTCATTATTGAAAATGCATTAGGGGCTTGCTACTGAAAACAGTTTCCTTTTTGTAAACTCACATACATACCTACCTACCGTATAACATGTGAGATATGGACGAAAGGATGAACGAATTGATGAAGTATGGTTTTGTTGAAAGTATGGTGATTTTTGTAAGGGACAGCTGTAGGTATGATTAGAACGTATTCGTTGGTAGTCATATTTTGATAGCTGCCTATCACCTATCCAAACGGGTTAACTCTACACTTGGCTTGGAAGTTGCGACAATCATGATCCAGTTCTATTCAGGAATCCATGGAGTAAAAGACCTCACCAATGAAAAATGGAGAAAGCACAGTCCGCGAGGGGCATGAAGTCGATAAAATTTCGCTGACGTTGTCCAGACGATCGTGCGGTCATAGGCGACATCGCTCTCGAAACTTTATCGATCATTTTCAGGATAAAATCTCAGAGAGGGACTGACCTGACGGGATTTTTTCTTGTTGCTTGTTGTTGAGATTCGTTGTTTCGACAACGATCGTTAGCAAATTTACTTGATAAGGTAGTACATTTTTTTAATTTCCCTGCCTCATGGCTGACACTGCAAACCTTGTTATAAGGAGCTGGGAACAAAATAACTGTGTTAAACACTGGGAAAATATCACAGGCTTAAGACAAGCCAAAAAAGTTATTAAACCATTTAAAAATAATGCCAAAAAGATTCTAAATCTACGCAGGCATGATGTTAAAAACCTAGTTGGCTACCTAACAGGGCACCACGGTTTGCGATATCACCTACACAAAATACACGTAGCCGACTCTCCGGAGTGCCGCCTATGTCTTGAAGAAGACGAAACAACTAAGCATATACTATGTGAATGCCCAGCCCTCTGTGGTATTAGAAGAAACTTCTTCTTCAGTGAAATAATAAGTCCAGAAGAAGTAAAGTTATCCTCTGCTGAAAGTTTCATCAGCTACATTAGGAAAGTAGAAACTCTAATAGCCTTAACAATTTTTCTGACCTGTGGCACAATAGATCTTTTCAGGTCGAAGCGCCTTATGTCGCCGCTGCGGCGAGTCAGAAGTTTAAAAAAAAATAAAAAATGGCAGACACTGCGACCTATACAAGATCTATTGTATCATGGAGGGTTGGTTTAGACTAAGAGACGATTGACCTCCCTAGTGAAGGCCAGTATGTCGTTAGTAACTGAGTTTCTAATTTTTGCTGGCAAGACTATCTCTTAGTTGGAGATACGTCATCTTAACCAGTGAAGTGCCCGGCAATTACAGAGGAGGTGCTCAGAGGATTCGTCGTCCTCTAGGCAAAACCTGCATTCTGTCTCCGGACACAAGTTCAACTTGTTAAGATGATATCTCAAGCCACAGTGGCCTGTGAGGAAATCTAATAATTGTGTAATATTTTCCTTATTTTAGTTTCAGAATTTCCTAGTAGGAGAAGATCCTTTGCAGACATTGCCAGCGTCGGTGATAGAAAAATCCTTACCCACAGCTTAAGAAGAACTCTTAAATTGGATTTTTAATGTCCTTGAAGCTATAGTGCTCTTTAAACTAGCACATTGGACACATTCTAGGGTCACAACTTAGTCACGCGTGTGGTGTGCGCATCAGAAGACAATTCTCTTACCATTCATATGGTTTCTGGTATGGGTAAGGACCTGTTGAAGTTATTGTACTTTCTTTTTTTTTTGGTTGCGTCCAAAGGAAGTGTAATCTCCGAAAGATACTAGTTGCCCGTCCGACTAGCATGCACGATTCGCGGGATATGTTTCTCCAGTCCAGGTTAGGAACTCATGCTAAATCATCAACGTCTGCCACTTTGACCCCTCTTAGTCTTTCGGCTCTTCTTAGATCGTTTTGTACGCTCGTTATGTATGAAGATATTGCCTTTCCAGCCAGTCGTCTTCTGAGCTCAACATACGCTCTATGAGAAGCTGTGAATTGGGTTAGTTCACTCTTCGTCTTGGAACATTACGTGCTCCGTATTTTCATCTTCATCTGGGCATTCGGGGCATAGAGGCGAGCTGTCGTGGCCGAATCTGTGAAGATAACTTCGATAGCCGCCGTGCCCGGACAGGAACTGCGTGAGGTGGTAGTTAAAGTCCCCGCTTTTTCTTCTTGTTCAGACCTCGATGTTTGGGAACAGTTTGTGGGTCCATCTGCCTTTTGCCGTGTTATCCCACCGGACTTGCCACTGTGCTAGAGATGTTGCCCTTTCTTCTTCCTTTATCCTTTTCCTTATGATGGACTCTTGCCTGTTGACAGTTAGCCTAAGGTAGATCCTTTGCATTTCGTTGGCGAGAATGTTGATGGGAATCATTCCCGCAATAACGCAGGCTGCTTCGTCCGAAATTGTTCGGAATCCGCTTATTGTTCTTATTGCGCAGAGCCTGTATGCTGACGAGAGCTTTCTTCTTGTTTCCTTCGGTGTAAGAGCCTCTGCCCAGACCGGTGCAGCGTATATCAGTATTGAGCTGACCACCCTGGATAACAGAATCCTTCTGGCGTATTCAGGGCCACCGATGTTTGGCATAATCCCGGAAAGAGCTGCTTGCATCTGTGACGCCCTTTTGCTGGCGTACTGGATGTGCATTTTAAAGCTTAACCTGTTGTCGAGCATTCAAAGGTCACACACTATATCTATAACATTTTACGATGGAATTCTACAATGGCCAACTTCTAATAACGCAGAAAGCGATGACAATGATGAATGAATTTAAATTTTTATATTTTTAAAATAAATTTTCTGATAAAAAGTATTTGCTTCCGATTTTTTTTAAATTAGTAGAAAAAGCAAAAATTCCAGTCTCTTTAACTACCATTATTAGGCTAACCACTTCGGATTTTTTTTTTTAACTTTGGTATGATACTTCTTGCCAGTAGCACTAAATTTGTTTCTTACAAAGTTTTGGAATATCACTTTTAGTTTCTACGATAAACAAATTCTTTTGATTTCCCAGAAACTGTGATTTGTGTAATGTGTATACCTTTTTCTACTCAGTGGTTCGTGTCAGCTTACATTGTGATAAAGAAAGTAATGCTCAGTCTTATCAATAAAAAGTAAGGCGGTCAAAACCGCTGTCAATATTGCAAAATCTGGACTGTTCTTATATTAGCTCCACGGGCCTTCACGCAGTCAGAATGGATTGCCTCGAAAGAGACAACACCTGCCGACGAGCTAAGTTTTATTATGCTTAAAAAAGGATACCGGTACAGATGTAGATATAGGTATCGATATTCTATGAAACTATGTGTCGAGCCATATTGCATTCTATCCGAGTAGAGATGATCAATCAGCCAGCATTACGGGCTGTAGAACAAAGCATGTCACGCAATTATTGGTCCCTTTCATTAGTTCCCGACTTATTGCGCCATCTACTTATTTATTTAATTTTTTTAAACAATACAAGTAAAAGCTAATTCGAAAAAATATTCAAAGCATTCGTCTCCGGCCCTTACATCTCATGAAAGAGCTCCGAAAGGATACACATGCGCAGAAGATTTATATTGAGGCTTTGGGGAAAATTAGGAACCCAACTTAAATTTTTTCTGTTGCTTAGCTTGGTAGCAAAGTTCTTCCGGAAATTCCTGGTAGTATGAGCGACTGAAATCGACTTTGTTGTATAATATTTCCTCAAGAGAGGAACCAGCAGATGGCTCACCCCTTAGCTCCAATCAACTAGTGCTTCCTTTGAAATTAAAAGGTTCATATTTGGGTCCTGATTTGACAACCAATTGTCCTGCAATCAGAATAAAATTCCCACACAGCAAAATCATAAAAAAACTGTCTCCCTTTGTGGTGAATAACCAATTCGCAAGGTAAATTAAGTAACAAAAGAATATGAAGTACATTCCCTTAGACTCATATAATTTATACTTGCTATAAGAATCCCATAAAGGATGACATTATATGACACACCACTCTCGAATATTATTGCTGTTGTTTTTGCTTGTTTCACATGAGCATCAGCAGGGAATTTATCGTAAGGAAAATCGAGCCGAGAATCCCCGACCCGAATGGCGAATGAGAAAAGTTGTTTTCGATTTTCCTCTTCCCTTCCGATAGATCCTTCCTAGGACTACTGTACATAATAACATACGAAGTATTATTTTATTACATAAATTCAAGAGATGCTCAGTGAACTGTGAATGAAAAATGAATTGGAATTCGATTGACAAAATAATGTTTGGATGCTGTTCATCTTCGGATGGTTGGTAGAGATGCCCTGCGTTAGTTTTGCACTGCAATACAGCAGTGGCACCATCCTGCTACTGGGATTTCACTGCAAGGACATATAGAAACAGACGTGAATGTGGATTTGTGGTGCTACTCTTTTTTTCCATCTTATTCTGTGCCATTTGTACGATACGAACGGAGTAAGCATATCGGAAACAACTATTGTATATATTAACGATTACGTTAAGCACACAGAGAACTCGTGCTCCGGGGTCCTCTCAGGAAGAGTGTGTGTGGTGTTTATATAAATATTTATGCCCAACTGTAGTAGGACAGGAGCAAGGCTATAAACAGGATAGACATTTTACAACCAAGAAGGAAACTTTTCACATTCTAGTCAAATGTGCACGGAGGCTGGCAAGAGAAACAAAAAAAAATAATATAAAAGGAATACAAGGGAAGCTCGGCAAGCAAGGATGGAAAAGATTCAATCGTATTTTACAATTTACAAACAATATGATTATTGTTTTATTATGGGATTGGTGAATTGCAGTGTAAAATACGCATTAGGCGAGAGGGACTGCCTGCTTGTTTATGGAAATCTTTTGCCCAAAAAGGGGTTTCAAGGAATGGATGGTTGGATCAACTTTGACACCTTTGTTAAAATTCGTATCACATGCATGACACAAGCATATCTTAGAGGTAAAGGTTATCACTTAATTTGTCCGAACTTAGCACTGACAAATAATAATTTAAGACATACGTTAGAGGTTTGAGTCGATTCAGGTTTACTTTTTTCTACGATCTTCTGACAAACATTCGAGCTTGCATTTGTACCAACAAAATTATTTCGCAAAAACGGCCTAATCCTAGTCTCCAACTCCTATATGGACTAGTTGCGCCAATTATAGGAACTTGTAGTTTTTTCGGCTAACAGCTTGGTTCGGCGCAGTGGCTTAGTGGTTAGTTTGTTGGACTACTATGCGAGGAGTCCCAGGTTCGATCTCCGAAAAAACCTGAATTCCATCTTAAGGTTTTTTTTACACTGCACCACCTCTCGCGAACGTCTGACAAACATCCGAGAGTAAAACTGTCATGACAGAGCCGTTTGGACTCGGCATAAAGTAGCTCCCTTCCATTCGTCACAAAAATTGAAAACTCATACAAACGAATGGTTGTGAGAAGCTAGGCTTAAAGTCCCACGGACCGGTTGCACCAACTATTTATTTATTTATTTATTTGCTTCGTCTTCATTAGTATATACCCAATCACTCTAGCTGCCCTTAACTACCAGCGAACTTTGTGTTTTCACCAAAAAAAAGGTAGGTACCGATAAATCAACAAATCTATAAGTGATGCGGCTGTAAATAGCATTCCCCATGTTCTGCATAGAAGTCTGTTTTGGCAGAGGGCAGCTCATAATAGCAGAGGAAATGAGACGCTGTATCTTCGTCGGGCCATATTGACATTCGAGATGACGAACGACGCCCGACGAACTTACTACACATGGAATAACTTTGTCGATTCTACTGGATTGGAAGAATATGTACTGGCCCCTAGCTACTGCAAACTCTGAATCAAACAAAGCGCGATAAACGCTGCTAACCGTAGGTGGTCGAACTGCACCAAGTGCTCAATCACGAAAGAGATCTATCCCATTTTGGATATCAAGGGTACTAGAATTGGACATTTCTTATTCAGCAAACTAGTGGGTGACATGACACTACAAAAGATTTCTGTAAATTCTGCATGGACGTTGAGGAGGAGCCGAAGCTTAGCACAGTCCTTCCAACTGGAAGTCAAAAGGAGAACTGCGCGGCCTTCTTATATAACCATCGGGACATTAAATTGTTTTGCTCGTCTACAATGTTGTTCAATTGACTCACGAGAAGTCCCTAATTTAGACACGGGACTAAATAAGGTTAATTTTTGAATAAAATTTCAAGATATTTTCTTTCCGGTTCCAATCGAACAGTCTCCGTTGATTACTGCCTACCTATCCCTTCTTTCGCCCTTACATTTCATTCTCTTTCGATTTATTTTAATTGACTTTGGACTATTTTAAAACGTTTTTGATAGTTTTCGGGTGGCCTTATGGATCGGTTTTCAGGATGTTATTTTTAGGAATTTTTTCGTTTTATTTTTTAGAGCTTTTTTGCGAAAATTTTCGCTACCTCCTTGGGTTCTTTTCGCGTCGGTTTTTACGGGTTTCTCTAGATCGTTTTGAAGACATTTTTCGCGGCGAGTCTTTCGAATGATGTAGGGCAATTCTCAGAGCGCTACTTTGGACGGTTATTTTTCCTGTCCGCAAGCGCTTCTTGCTTGAGAATGCAAGGGGAGGAATTTGCTTGTTGTCTGAATAATTTATTTGCTTCAAAATTGCCTGTATTGCCTTCATATAGCCTTTCTTCGAGATAGCAGTTCACAATCTTCGATTTTATTTTTGTTGCAATTCTTGTTATCAAAGTAACCAAACTGTTTTTAAAAAAGTATAGGACTTTCCTGTGGTATTGCTAAAGGAACACCGCTTGGAAGAAAGACCTGGTATGGTCCAGGTGACGGACCTCGAGAAGTTGTGGCTCAAAATATGGTTTCGAATATCATAAATCATATCAATTTTGCGGACTGAAATCTATGTGGTTAAAAATGATGAAACATGCAATACATGACAGTTCTGCAGTCAATCATCCAAAAGACTCTTTTTGACACAATTTTTAAACGAAAAGACAAAAACTATTGAAATATATTGCAGCTCACAGTTTATTTTCTGAACATTTCTATATACCTTCGATTACCATGATTGCATCGGTTTTTTTGATATAATTTTGCATGACTTTTTGAAGTGCTGCCATTGTGGTTTGTTGATGCAGACCTCCTCACAGCCCCACAAGAACAAATTTTGTAGCCGACAAATCAAGTGGCCGTTTGCATGGCATTGCAACGTTGGTGGAGATTTTTGGAATTGGGCTTATAAACAAGCTCAGATCATCAATAAGTTTTCCAAAATTCTTCGTCATTCTCGTCGATATTTAAAGCAGCTCTGCAGTACTCCAAACAATTTTCTGGATCACCATCAGGATCACGATAGAGGATAGAATGGTAACGTTGTAGATCTTATTGTAAAATTCGTCGAATCGTGCCAGGCTGTATAGCCAACACTGCTGAACATCGTTGTATTGATGTTTTGGGACAAGGTGCGCGAAATACTAATACAAAATAGTTGTGTATATTTGACTGATCTTTCATAATGAAATCGGCGAGCTCCATAAAATTTCCGGTAGGTATGTACGTTGGGTGTAAACATTTCTTCCCTGATGCAATCGTGCATTCCATTTTTAAATTTCTCACTGGTAGTACTAGACTAGGTAGAAGCTAAGTCACTGGCCTGTTGTAAAAAACCAACCCCGATTCACGCTCTTATTCCCAATTTTCGGTTTGGAAAAGTCTCAAAAAATTGGACCTCCCGAATGCAGCTTAAAAAGCCATTTGAAATGCAATTCCTTTGATCCATATCATCCGTTCATCTGATCGGTAAAATAGATACTCTTAACTCTCAGAGCAATCCCGCTAGGTATACCATACCGAGCCCCACCATTGACGATTGAAGTCGTTGAAGAAGTTTCATGTTATGCTATCATGTTCAACTGAAAAACTCGACCCAACATAACTTACCACATCATAATTTGTACATACGGACAGTCATACACGACTATGAATAAATTACGCCACTCGAAGACCTTTTGCAAACGACCTCATCCACCAGAGGCAAACCGCGTCCATTCAAACGCGCGCCATCTAATTACACTTTCAGATAAGTTCTTAATTTTCATCTTTTACCCGGTAGCCATTAATATTGAGGCATTTAACTTTTGACAACCATAATGGGCACCGCACTTTGAATTAGTGATAAGTGGATGCATGTACAGACGTAGAATTTTCATCCAGCATCGCGTAGTACACTCGTGTACACCGAATGCAGCCGTGCCGCGCCGCCATTCTGAAGTGTTACTAAATATGTGTTCAATGATTTTCAATCATGTTCAGCCATAATTCATCCCACAGATAGATTATCGCACTATGAGCGCATCCTGCGCCTGTGTTGTCTTACAAATTGTGTACAGCTTGCTGTGCGCGATAAAGCGTATTATCGGCGTAATTATTAAAAGATAACCGCACCCGTCCGTTGTTTCACATATGCCCGTCAATCTATTAAGAACAACTGCAAATCCATTTCGACTGCCAAATGAAAGCTGTGGAATAAATCTGCGTATTCGGACTGCGGGGATAGGCGAAAAGTTCTCATCTCATAGATTAGAGATGTTCGTTTTGCATTGATATTCCGAAAATCCACCCAGCATATCCTTCTTGTGCGTCCGCCTACCGAGGCTAAAGTGGTATTTACTTTTGAGACTGAAATCCGCACGAAAGAAGACAGTGGTGTACTATATAGTGTAGGAAATCTAACTAAGTTCACAGAAGGGGATTTAACTCTAATGCCGAATAAATAATGACCCGTGAATGTAAAGCCCTGATTTAGATGGAAATTCGATTTCGTTTGTCTTTGTATATAATTCGCACGGGCCGGAGGAGCTAGTGTCCCAAATTATGTTTCGTTGAACAGGGATGACGTTCTATGGGCTGGGTAAATCTGGCTGCACAAGACGACGCAGATGTACATTCGGTAGACTTATTTTCAGAGTGGTGTGGCTTTAAGTGAAAGTCTTAAGTTGGACGATTTTTTGGGAATTTTTCTTTTAATCGTATTAAAAACTATTTGAATAAATGGACCGAAGGGCCCTACAATTTTATGAATT
Source organism: Cheilosia pagana (assembly GCA_936431705.1). Taxonomy (NCBI): domain Eukaryota; kingdom Metazoa; phylum Arthropoda; class Insecta; order Diptera; family Syrphidae; genus Cheilosia; species Cheilosia pagana. The sequence continues at coordinate 81,990,041 of OW386166.1, read as the reverse complement.
GAAAAGCTTCGTCATGACTTCGGAGATACCTATGCAGCACGTTTTAGCTGTGAAGTTGCTTTTATAAGAGTGATTTTATGAAAAGGAGCTATATTTAGTCAGAAGGTCTTGCGGTCATTCCCCAGGAAACTGAGCTGGTATACTTCATAAACAAAAAGAAGACACGACCTTAAGTAAGGTTAGGTTTATGGGTTAGACTTCTGAGGCTCGAGCAGACAGTGTTGCTATTGTCTACGTGTTCAACGCTCGTGCTTATAAGTTCAGCAAGTCGAGTCCGGATGGACAGAAACAGTACCCGGTGTTTACCACTTGGAGGTAAAATAAGCACAATTAATGTGTATAAGTAAGTTCAAACACTGGACAAGTTAATGCCAATCAATGTCTGCCCGATTCATACACACCCAACCTACCATGGGTGCGTGCAGCAGCGCGAGACCTGTAGGAACCCACTTATGTCCATGTGGACCCCTTTTGATGCCTCTTGTTCCCTCTTGTGGTTACTCGACCTTATTAAGCCATCCCGATGTGTTTATGAATCTCTAAAGATTATGTAGTGAGAAAAAGAAATACCGGCATATAAAAGTAGTAATTTCCAAGTTTTCTATTCCTAAGGTGACAGCGACTTAGGCACGGAAATCTCCCAAGCCCCTGCATATATTATCATCTAAAGGAGATTGTATAGTTCCTTGGAAAGCTGGAACCGGTTAGGGCGCCTATATAACGAGGTTCTATTAAACATAAGCTTGTTAGTCCGATTTATATTATACTAGCTGTACCCCCACGACTGTGCCCGTTACTTTCGTTTAAGTCCCGCATACATTTCGCAAAGTGATTTTTTTAAGGGAGGTGCAACGGCGGCCTTTTTGAATACAGACCCAGTGTAGAATGTCCAGATATAGTTTTTTAATAATTTTGCTATAATTATGGTAAGTGCACAAAGGTATCCCGTTTTCCTATCCCGCTTATTTTTTGCAAATGATTTTGTTAAAGGAAATGCAGATCAAAGTTTTGTTCGAATGTGTTGTCTTTTGGATTCAATCGAAAATAACAAAAGAAAATAAATACCTACTCATTTAATATCTATCACAAAAAAATGCACCCACTTCAAATTAACTTTTAACTATTTCAAAAGCAGCAAAAAAGAAAAACTCGCCGGTATTGGTATGAGCTTCGGATAGTAAAAAATGTCGTTTAAATTCAACGTAAGCGTGTAGTGAAATAAAAGTTCAAGAGGTTATTTGTTGTATTTCACATTTCCAGAAGCAATCTAACCGAATTGTGTAAATTCGTTTATATTTCATGTTGGAACCAACCATACGCATTCACAAAGTTTCATTGAAATCTGTTTAGCGCCTGTCGAATGGTATTTGAAATAAACTGAAAAACTACAGCGACACCTGTTGAGAATTTTCCTACTTTTCTTTTTTCCTAAACTTTTGCGTTGCAATTACGAACAAAGCCGCAGAAGGAAGTAACCAATGCATGTTCAAAATGAACTTTCTTCAAAAAAAATTTTGTCGAAGGATTTTTTTTAGGTATTTTTCTTGTTTGGCCGGAGACCAGTCCGAATTGTTGCGAATAATCAAAATCGGTCCAGGGGTTCTTGAGTTATAAGCGTAGTAAATAACGGCACTTTCTTTTATATATATAGATTCTGACTAAAGTAACGGAGATATTTCGCAGATAGTTAATTCTTTTCACCTCTTGTTGGCTTTCATGCGGATCTTATTTTCCACTCTCTCTCTCTGTCTAAGATTAAAGTGGTGGTTTCATGGACAGAAGCGCCCGTTCTTGTTCCATTACAGATCTATTTATTGCCAGTTCATCAGCCATTTCGCTGCTGGTTTTGCTCCTGGTGTCCAGGGACTAAGCAGAGAACCTTAAGCTCTTCGCCGTAGTGACGAAGTACCTTTCACTTTATTTCAATAGAAGAAACTGCTTTTATAGCCGCCTGATTGTCAATGAATATGGGAATATCCTCATTTGGTATTGCTAATCTCCCTGAAAGACACTGCTATGATCAGGCATAGTCTGATTCCGGCACCGGTTCCACAGTTCATCTTCGATCCATCTGTTTAGAAGTAGATCGATACAGATATCCTTTTGGTGGGTTCATCTGATGTGTTCTATTCTCCTCTGCTGGCGAAAAAGCAAGAGAATAATATACCAAAGTCGAGATGGGGAGACATGTACCTATAGTAAGAGTTGAAAACACTAACCACGTAGGTGTCTTCCCTAAGTTTGAGACATGAGGTATATAGAAATGCAAACACCAAAAAATCCTCGGATGAGTACGAGACATAAAATTTATTTAAATAAACCAAGAGAGCAAAGTTGTCTGTTTTGCCAAATCGCCATGGACGGACATAGCGTTCAAAAAATAAAATAGTTTTTTTTAAAGGTTGATCTTTTCGGGGAACGTTCCGAAACTTCAATTTTAAAGGGTTTTCCAATAAGAGGTGTTTTTTTGATATTCAAAGAAAACTGCCATTTTTTGAGATAAATGATCGGATATTTATTTCATAATAAAGAGGAAGGTATGCCGTTAATAATGTAAATTTTCCATAACAAAATCGCAAAGTGGCTGCCCTATGTCCTCGATAGACTCACGAATTCCATCTTTGAGGTCTTGAATCGACGCTGGCCTGTTGACGTTGACCTTATCTTTCACGTTGACCCAAAGGAAGAAGTCGCAAGGTGTTAAATCACAAGATCTCGGTGGCCAATTGTGATCACCTCTTCGAGAGATAACAAGGTCCGGAAACATTTTCCCATAAAAGATCAATGGTTTCGTTGCTTGTGTGGCACGTAGCGCCATCATGTTGAAAGTACACGTTGTCCAGATCAATACCATCCAACTTCGGCTATAAAAAAAATCATTTAACACGTTTGTGGAATGCCCAATTCCAAAGAACGACGAGGATTGGACAAACCTGGCTTTTCTTCAACACTTTGGGCTACAGCAGCAATATTCTCAGTTGTTCTTGAGCGACGTGCACGGGTTTTATTCTTCACATCAGTAACTTGTCCTAACAGCGGTCCGACAAGTTGCTTCACGACGACCCAAAAATGCTTTAGTTTTGCGAACTGTGACTGCAAAATGTTCACCATTTTTGTAGTGAATTTTTATAATTTCGATGCGTTGTTGAATCGTGTATCGTTCCATTTTTAGTACCTAATGGCGTAGTTTCTACTTGTCAAATGTCAAAAAATAACAGCTTTAAAAGTGACAGCTACCGAAATAGCGGGCTATTAAAAAAAAACACATCTTATTGGAAAACCCCTTACAAGGAGGTCCATTTCTGCGTGACTGGGTACGTCAACAAACAAAATTGTCGAATTTGGGACGATACCAATCCATATATATGTCAAAAAGCGTCCAATGCGTTCCGAAAAAGTTACTGTTTGGTGTGGATTTTGAGCTGGCGGCTTTATCGGTCCACATTTCTTTCAGAACGACATTGACCAGGCTCGTTAACGGCGAGCACTATAGGTCGATAATTACCAATATTTTTCGGCCTGAATTGGATGATATGAACATCAACGACATGTGGTTTCAAAAGGATGGAGCTTCGTGCTACACAGCCAATGCCACGTTGGAAATTCTGCACAAGAGATTCGAGGGCATGTTCATCTCACGTGGGGCTGTTGTGAACTGGCCACCAAGGTCGTAGGACCCCGTTTGACTTTTACTTAATGGAATCGAGAGGCCTTTTAAACGAGTGTTTTATTTCTTTTGTTTTATTTCAGTTTGAAGGTAGAAAAGGATTAATGAAAGATACTCACCTATTCACTATATTTGCCAAAGCGCGAAGTTCGCGAAGTGAAATCAGAACCCGCAATCCTCAGAGTAGTGAACTTTCCTTTGATTATACGATATCCACATAAGAAAAAGCCCGATCTGGTCATACTTTGTCTTCTAAATGGAGTTGTGGCAACCTATCCCCGCTAGCGGTTGCTCGTAACGACTTTTCTGTTTTTAGTGTCTTTTGTCCCTATATAAAACTGGAAGAATATCAGAGTGGAAGGACAAAGGGACTTTCCCGCTGCTCTTTAAAGTACCTATATACCTAGGTTACGCTTTATTCGTATGGAACCAACAGGAGTATGGGAGTATGTGCGCCAATTGAGCAGCACTTTGAGTCCCGAAACCGGGTAAAGTTTTGAAGTCACGTTTTTGCGTATTTTGATGTTCAAATGTGACAGTAGGCTACCAAAATACGTTGACATAGGTACCTAACAAAATAGCCTTCCCCAATCTTGATCGATTCCCACACCTAAAATATCCTTATTGTTGCCTCATTCACATCCGTATGCGTGTTTAGCCGCCTAAGGGCATTCGACCAGAGCTAGAGCTCCTATACGCAAATCCATTCTTTCTCATGGATTTAATCACACGCACATGCAAGGCACACGCACACACCACACTCGCCGAATTAACTTGGTTATTATTTATTATTTTGCGTTTTCAACACCTTTTCAACACGCATTATTACCATCGGCCATTACAACTGAATTAGCGTGCATGCTGCATAGCACTCTCTTTTTTTGTTGATTTTTTGCGCCTCCATTTGCAGCATTTAAGACGTTTCCATACACTGCGAGATATATTGCCATTTAGATGCAGATTTACACCTTCTATTAAGAAATATATGCCTAGTTGCCGCCCGCCCGTCGACAGCTTTGTACAGATGTACTCGTTTATCCTAGACTCGATTGCGCGAAAATAACAAGGAATTGCCAAGCATGCAACAACACGAGAGCAGCAAATGCAACAAAAACAAGAAACGCAAATTCAGCGCGAATTAAAACACTTGTTTCTTACTTTTAAAATTAAACAATATTTATTTGGAACTATGTCCTTTATTATTGAAATACTTTTTACTAATTCTAAAAGGAGCTTAAGGCTACTATGTAGTTACAATAAGACTGTTGATAAATTCATCATACAGTCGTATTTATATACTTTTCTTATCTATCTACAAGGAGACCCAAGCGTACAATCGTCTTGCTTGATAATGAAGAAGAGATAATATTCCAACATTGTATACAAACGATATTATCTCTTTTACATATGTTATCATTGTAGCGTTGTGTGCAAGACTGTACTAGAGACTAAAGATATCATTGAATACAAATAATGTTATCTTTTTTCTCAATATGTTTTGCTATGGATACTTAACTCCCCCCCTTGTTAAACGAAATCGTCCCGATTTTTCGACGCTATTTTTAACATTTCTCTTTCATAAGTTTTGTTATATGCGTCAATCTTTTTTTGTTTTTGACGATCTGTTATACATTGTATAGTTTTTATCATTATGTACGTAAATGCTAGAATAACAATCAGTGTTACAATTGTGTATATAGTTGATAATATCGGTTTTTCTTCAAAAGGAATAATTAGTTTTTTTAAAGTATCTATGTTATCGAATTTGTACATTGTATCTTCTTTAATTATTTGGTCGATGTAAGACTCTGAATTATGATTTCTTAATATAACTTCTTTAATTTGCTTATGCATGTTTTTGTATATTTTATCGTCTAGATTTATAGTATTTTCATAAGTAACTAAGTTTATACCATTAATTGTTTGATTATTTAACTTATGCTTACCGCTTAATAACATAACACCGGATTCAATTTCTAAGTCGTAATCGTATTCTTGTTTAATGTTGCATTTTGAAGTTATATTCTTTAAAAGTGGAATAAGACAATTTTCTTTTTCAAAGTTAATTTCACAAATGTTTTTACTTAGATGATTTTGACAATTTCTTGTTCTTAAATAAGTTTGGTTACATAAGGCAATTGTTTTATCTGTAATGATTTTTCCATGTTTTGAATTTAAAGGTGTTACTTTATACAATTTACATGATTTAATTAGAACTGGATATTTATATATTGTGATGAAGAATTCATCAGTTCTAGCTAATAATATTTTAGAGTACTCAAGTATATTTATTATGGGTACTTGAATTATTTCATGTTGAATAATATTTTTAATGTCATCTAAGTCTAGGCTTTCTGATAAATATTCATTATTTTTTGCTGCATTAATTGTTCTGGTCAATAATAATAATTGTTCGTACACTTGTTCTATTACTAAATGTTCTTTAAGGCTCTGACCTTCGAATTGTTGCAAAATTTGTTCAAATCTAGAATTTATAGTTTTTTGTTTATTATTGTTTTCTATGAGATTATTTATACTCGTTTCTATGTTAACTAAGTCATAATGGTCAGGATTACCAAACACATATTTGAAAGCTGTTCCTAAAAAGTTAATTGATCTAGTATGCCTAGTATGTTCTTGTAATTGGTCTGCTAAATTCTTAATTTTACTTAACCAAATTTTTTCTTCTTGTGTAGGTTGATATTTACTAGTTACGATATTTACGTAAGGTTGAAATATCGAAGTCAGGTTGGTGGCATGTAACAAATAAGTTTGTTCTTTGAATAAATACACGTCATCTGTTTGCGTAAGTATAAACTTCTTGTTTAGTAACTCAGTTATTTGAACGTTTCCTTGCCCTTCTTGACTCTGTACAATTCCTAGTAATGTTAGGAATATTAATATTTTCGTCATCTGAAAAATGATAATTCTTTATGTTATCCTTGTGAATTTTTATTCCTTCTTTAGAGATTACCGTGTCTCCTTTATCTTCTTCTACTATTCTTGTTATGTATCTAGCGTTAGATTTCTTTCTAAGACCTGTGATTCTTACCATTATCTTATCTCCTTTTTTATACTCTCTGTGTCGAGTTCCTTTATTTAGACGTTCGATCACTTTTTTGGATGCTGAGTTTAGTTTATTTATTATAATTTCACTATTGCTATATTTATTTTGATTAAAGAAAATGTCTCTAGGTTTCAAACCGGTAACTGAGTGTATAGAATTATTTAATTCACGCACTGTTCTAAATATTTCTTCGATAAGTCTTGTTTTATTCTGAATTGTGAATATTCTAGACAGTTCAGTTATTGTACCGTTTACACGTTCTACCTGACCGTTCGCTGTCGATCTGTATACTGGAGTTTCTACTTTAGTTATGTTGTATTTCAAACACATTTGGTTCACCATTTCTGTTTTGAATCCCTTCTCGTTATCTGTCATGAGTCGTTCACATTTTGGGAAATAATTAGATAAGACCTCTTCCATAACGTCGTACAGTCTGTTTCGAGTTTCGATTTCCCGAAGGATTGTATATTTAGAATACTTATCTACTGTTACAAGGAAAGTATACTTGTCGTTGAAGTATATGTCCATATGAATGTGTGTTCCCACATGTGTTGGTATTTCTGAATTATTCAGAGGTTCTCTGATAGGTTTTCTTTCATATTTTCCAAATAGACATGCTATGCATTTTTTGTTGAAACTCTTTGCTTGTTTATTTAGATCGGGCCAGTAATATTTCTCTGAGATTTCTTGTATATTGTTACGTAACCCTCGGTGTGCTCTTTCATGAGTTACCCTTACAAGTTTTAGTTGTTCCTCCAAATTTGTCACGTCTTGAAGTTTTCTTGGTGTGAATATAAATCTTACTAGTGGGAATTCTTTTTTTATGTTTTCACCATATTTGTATATGTTTTCAAATTTCGTATGCAAAGCTACAATCTTTTGGGGTTGTATAACTTCTTTCATCTGCCTTAGTAAAGAGTCTTTGTCCTTAAACTTTATTATGAGTCTTATTTTGTTACTAAAATAGATTTGTGTTTCGATATTATTTGTTATATCTTCAATAAGTTCGAACTGTGCAGTGTATGCATTAAAAGGCTGATTCACAGTTTTTATTATATCATTAGAAGAACTTTCAGCTGAATGTGCTGTTTCTATGGTAGAAGTATTTATGCGTTGACGTGATAATGCGTCAGCTACAAGATTTAGGTTTCCTGGTTTATAAACTAATTTTGCTCCAAAGTCTTCAATGATTCCCTTCCAACGTTTCAGCTTTGTGTTGGGATTTTTTTCTGATACAGAATATATAAGGCTCTGGTGATCGGTATATATGGTTAAGTCTGCTATACCATATATGTAGTTTCTGAGTTTTTGTAAGGACCATATGATCGCTAATAGCTCTTTCTCGTTTGTGCTATAGTTCTCTTCTGTCTTACTCAGTGTTCTTGACAAGAAGTGTATAGGTTGCTTATTCTGACTTAGTACGGCTCCAATAGCTATGTTGGATGCATCAGTAGTAAGCTCGAATGGTTTACTATAATCCGGTTGAAAAAGTTCGACTTGTTCTTTCAAATAATTTTTTAAAATTCTAATCGCTTCTAATGCTGAATCATTCAGATTTAACTTAATATTTTTACTTTGTTTTTTGTTTACTTTACCGTTATCTCCTCGTAAATATAATGTCAGGGGCTTGGCTATGCTTGCGTATCCTTTTATAAACTTACGATAGTAACCTGTAAGACCTAAAAATCCTCTCAAATCCTTTACCGTTTGTGGGACTGGAAAATTTTCTATAGCTGCTATTTTCTCAGGGTTCGTAGTGATTCTACCATGTCTGATTATGTGACCTAAGTATTCTACTTCTTCTTGAAAAAACTTACTTTTCTCATCAGATATTTTTAATGTGGCTTTATTGAGTACGTCGAATACTTGACTTATGTGCTGTATATGTTCTTCCTCAGATGAAGAATATATCAATACGTCATCAATGTAAACGTGTACGAATTTACCTACAAAGTCTCTCAAAATGTCGTCCACGCATCTCTGAAATATGCTTGGTGCATTTTTGAGCCCGAAAGGCATTCGTTTAAAATGATATTTTGCGCCATTTATAGCAAAAGCTGTTTTTTCTTTATCATCTGTTTTGATTCTAATTTGGTGGAAACCTGACTCCAAATCTAATGTTGTAAAGTACTTGGCTTTACCTAAATTTTGAATTGTCATGTTGACATCCGGAATGGGGTATCTGTCTGTTACAGTGTGAGCGTTAAGTTTTTGGAAATCAACAACCATGCGCCGTTTTGGTTTTCCTTTTTCGTCCAAACCTTTTTTAGGTACTGTCCATATGGGACTGTTATAAGGACTATGGCTTTTTTCTATTATATCGTCATGTAAGAGTTTCTGTATTTCTTTGTTTACGAATTCGTTATCTGCTATGGGATATGGATATTGTTTAACATAAACCGGATTATCATTGGTCGTCCTAATGCTTGTTTCTATAGTATCTGTAAAGGGTAACGGTCCTATGCTGTTATTAATCTTCATCAGTCTATCTATATCTGCTTTATAAATATTATTTTCCCCAATTATGTAATTAATTTTCTGAATAGATTCGACACTGCTTATGGTAGTTAGAGTCATATTACTGAAATTTATTTCCGCGTTTAGAACTTTAAGTCCTTCATATCCTAATATCATATCAAAAGACTGAATATCCTCTAATTCAAAAAATGTTATATTTTTCTTTAATATCCTAACTACTTTCTTTGTATCTACCATAGAATAACCATGCATTGTTTTTATTTTTATAGGTTTAATTTTAATTTTTTCGCTAGAATCGCATTTTCTATTAATGTAATTATGGGTTGCACCAGTATCAATAAGAATTTTATAAATTTCCTTAGAAATAGTACTAGTTAAATTTAAGCAGGGCAACCCGTCTACTAGTTTAAATGATCTATTCTTATGTTATTATTTACCATACATTCCGTTTCATCTGCTTCTGCATATGTACTGCTGACATCGTCTCTGCGTTGTTGTCGGGAGTTATTTACTCTCTGCTGCTTGAAGTTCTGCTGATAAGATCGTTGCGGTCTGTTGTGTGTGTTGAAACTCCCGCTGTGTTCACGTTTCGCTGGTGGATTATATACATCGGGTTTGTATTGATTCCAATTTTGTCGCTGTGCATGTACAATTTGTCTCGAGTTTATCTCCATCGGCTGTGGTCCTTGATTGTGTTGCTGCATATTATCGTATTGCTTCTGGGGTTGATAATTCGTTGTTTGGCTCGAATAATTTGGTCTTCTTTCGTTTCTGCGTTCATGTGGCATATTTTTGTGGTGCTTATCTTGAGTGAGATGTAAATGCCTGTGCACATTATCATGTTCTATTCTGCGAGCAATTGCGAATGCGTGTTCTAGATCATTTATTGTAGCTGAATATAATGATCCTCTTGTAAAGTTGTCACTCATACCATCAATGAATATACGAACTGCGTCGTCGTTAGCATTTTTAATTAGTCTGTCGATTATATTCGGCGGATCACCTGACATAGTGATTTTTGATATTATTAAATTGAGATTTTTATTTATCTCGTCGTGGTATTCAGACAGTGTGCTTCTTTTTTGCGTGATGGCTTTCATCATGTCTTGTAGCACGTATAGAGGTTCTTGATTAGAGTACGTATAATCTAATCTGTTACGTATCGCCTCAAAATTAAAAATTGTGTTATAATTAGTTAACACATTCGCGGCTGCACCCTGTATTTTACTTTTCACTATAGTCAATGCTGCTGCGTACTTACTGTGTGTTTTGAAGTTTTTAATGCTGTCCATTAATCTGGATGCTTCTTCGCGCCACGACCGATAATTTGATTGATCGCCGTTGAAAATAGGTAGGCTTTTAAATGCGTCTAACTGTATTTCACTACCATCTGTATATGTGGTTCTTATTTCCTCTAGCACAGGTATGTTTGGTACTATGCCTAATCCAGATTTTACTTCATTTAGTTTTGTTTCTAAATTAGTGTTTATTTGATTTTGGTTAGTTATTATTGCTGCTAACCTTGCATTCTCTGTGCGTGTGTGCTCTAGGGTTTGTGTTACTGTGTTGCTCCTGGTTTCTAAAGCTTCTAATCTTGCCATTAATACTGCGAGTTGTTCCATTTTGAACTCGTGTCTGTTGTCGTCGAATTTGTGTGTTTTTTTCCTCCACATATACACTTTCACTGAATTGCTTTGCTGCTTCGTACGAAGAAGCTATATTTGTACCTGCTATGCTAGGTAATTCTTGTAACCGGTAACGCGAGTGTTCTGTTTATACTAGATTTCACTACTTGTTCCCGAGGTCCGCTCGATTGAAGTTAAAAAGTATATTTAACCTCCTGGCAGGATCGCCAATTAAAACACTTGTTTCTTACTTTTAAAATTAAACAATATTTATTTGGAACTATGTCCTTTATTATTGAAATACTTTTTACTAATTCTAAAAGGAGCTTAAGGCTACTATGTAGTTACAATAAGACTGTTGATAAATTCATCATACAGTCGTATTTATATACTTTTCTTATCTATCTACAAGGAGACCCAAGCGTACAATCGTCTTGCTTGATAATGAAGAAGAGATAATATTCCAACATTGTATACAAACGATATTATCTCTTTTACATATGTTATCATTGTAGCGTTGTGTGCAAGACTGTACTAGAGACTAAAGATATCATTGAATACAAATAATGTTATCTTTTTTCTCAATATGTTTTGCTATGGATACTTAACTCGCGCAAAATAAATCATTTCTTGTTGAGTAGATTGCGCGATGCATGAAGTCAATCTACTTGCATGCTAAATGTGGAATGTACGAGTGTGTTGGTATAAATGCGACGGCATTATGTTGCAATTGTTGCACGGACGCAGTGTGTGTGCAGAGTTTTCAACCCAACTGGGCGAATTTAAAGCGCATCAGACGAACTGATGCATTCTATGTTATCGCATTCGCATGATGTGAACTGAAATTTCCATTCCAATGTAGGTAACTACAAGTGTCTTACTACAAATTATGACAATGACAAGTTGTGCATTGCAACAAGTAAAGGGTGTTTTTTTTAGAGGCATAGAACTTCGAATTGAAATAAACACGAAACAATCATTTTAATGTCCATCAATTTGGCTTTATTGGAAGGTTAGTTTTATGCCATTAATGTTTAAATATGATTTCGGGCATGTGGCCGCCGCGGCTGGTTCGAATAAAGCCAAATCTAGAGGTAAAATTTTCAACCACTTTTTCGAGCATTTGGGGCTGTATGTCGGCAATAACGCCACGAATGTTGGCTTCCAAGTCCCTAACGTTTCTGGTTTGTTGGCGTAGGCGAGCGACTTCAAATATCCTGAAAGAAAATAATCCGATGGTGTCAAATCACACGATCTTGGTGGCCAATTGACAGGTCCATTCCGCGCATTTATGCGCTCATCGATTATTTGCTTCAATAAATCGATTTTGACGTGCGCTGTGTGGCATGTAGCGCCATCTTGTTGGAACCACATCTCATCCACATTCATGCCATCCAATTCGGGAACAAAATAGTCGGTTATCATGGCTCTATACCGGTCTCCATTAACGTTAACTGACTCTCCAGCATCATTTTGGAAGAAGTATGGCCAAATGACTCTACCAGCCCATAGAGCCCACCAAACAGTCAGTTTTTGTGGATGTACTGGCGTCTCAAGGGTCTCATGTGGATTCTCTTCACTCCAAATGCGGCAATTTTGCTTGTTGACGTAGCCATTCAACCAAAAATGAGCCTCAAAACTGAACAACATTTTGGGATGTAAACTTCCCGAACTGAACCATAATTTTCGAAATAAATTTGCTCGATTTGCAAGCGTTGTTCATTTGTCAACCTGTTCATGATGAAATGGCAAACCCAACTGAACATAAATGACATTAGAGTTGCCAGATTTGACCACAAAATGTCAGTTTTATCTCTATTCAAAAAACCAACCTCTAAAAAAACACCCTCTATTTGCCAACTTAAATCATCAATTAGAGGTTAGGGGAGAATTCTGCAAATTAAATAATTGTTAAAAAAAGTAGGGGATAAGGGCTTGGTTGTATCAGGGAGTCACTACTGCACTATTGTAATCTGTAATTTCCTATTGGCAAAGCGTGGTTAAAATTGTTAACGATTAAAATAAATAATATTTAGTACCTACTAGGTATACAAGTTTTTATAGCTAATAGATTTTATTTTTATTTAATTGTTAAAAGGGAGGCCCCAAACTACTCAGAACGTTTCTGGTTCATTTTTGTCCAAGATAACAGATCACTTTTTAATTTGCTATTGGAAATGAATAGGATTACATTATATTTTGAATTTTTAGATTTTAGTTTTGATAATAGATAACTTATTAAGAACAGAGGATTTTTTTTAGTTTTAATTTTTTTGTGTCCTTAAGATACAATCTTTCCTTTAGTTTTAGTTTCTTTTAATTTTTTTTTATTTGGTTTTATTAGAATAAGTTTTTTTGAGTTTTTTAAACAAACGTGGAACTTATGTCAAATTTGCATCGCATACCGACATTTTCTCGTGTTTAGATAACTTTTAAATATGATTGGCTAAGTTCATTAGCTCACGTTGTGTGGATATTTGGGAAGGCCGTCCTTTTGATAGATCGACTATGACGATACGCGACGAATACTAATGCGACGACTAAACATGACGCTTTTCAGCGTTGTCTTTCGGCCTCACATCTATCTCTCACAATTTAAAATATATTGTTTAAAACCAGTCTCAGCTCTCAGTGTCATGTGATATCAATACCTAGTGCTTTTATGCCTAAAAAGCTGCTCTAGTTATTTACCTTCTCAATTCAATGACAGTATCGATTATATTTGTTGAACTATGAAAAATGCTTTGACATATCTAACGTTGAAAAGGTGAGAAAGATATGAGCACATGAAAAGGCCCGTTAGAAAATGTAGACTTAAATGCTCGTACTTAAATCGGGCTTACGTTTAGGGAAGATTTTTCTCGAAGTTGCTTTCGTTTTAAAAATTTACAGAACGACTAACACTTTTTGCTCTCTCATACCCTAAAAACCTTCACAATGATGAATACCTATTTGTAGTTCTCCAACTACAATGCGGGCCTGTATTTTTTCCTGAAGTGGCATATTCTTCGGAATCTTCATCATGTAGGTAATACACTGCGTAAATAGTGGATCAACCAAACAATACTATAATCCTGAAATAATATAATGGAAGCCTTGTTTTCTTGTTCCGTCAAAATGTCTGCAGATATTTTTTTTTGATTGTGAGTGCATTTTTGGTTTCCTTTCCTTACGGACTTCAAGGATTTCTAAAGTGAGTAGTTTGAGCTCTTTTCAGCAGTCAAGCCCTCTAGGTAGGTAAGTAGAAGTTTCGAGATTTCTTAGATCTTGTAGCTCATTTTTAATTTTGTTGCAAAGATGGTTCAGAAAAGTTTTATCATGTGGTGAGCGGGATTGTTTCCATCTCTTACGCGCTCTCCTCTTTTCTCGTATGAGGTCTTCTATTTCAGGCATGTATTTGACTTTATTGTTCCGATTAAATGTCTTCCGGAAGGGAGTGTTTTTCCACGCTGCGCTATGCATGGCTTTCACGAAATTGTCAACTTCATCTTCTATTTCTAGCGGTGTCTTTAGTGGCACATTTAAAGCAACATTTTCTTTACAGTCTTTTCGGAAAACGTCCCAGTTGATTTTGTTACTAGTTAACTTGGGCGGTCCGACATTTTTTGCTACACTTCCACCCATTTTCAGGGTGACTGCTGATTGACCTGAGCATAGATCGTAGCATTTTTTGACTTCCGTCAGAGTTTTGTTTAGCCCTTTTGCAAGAGGTCAGGGATTTTATTTTTGTCAGTTGGGCAATATGTCGGTTTTCCCGTCGAATGAAAGCCCACACGAAGCTTCATACTGGCTTTGTACAGTAGTCTGCTTCCGTTGAGTTGCATCTTGAACTCCAAAAAGTGTGTTTTGATTTTAAAGTCCCCACCGATAATAAAATTAGACCCATCTGCAGAGATGACAACCCTTTTCGACTCAAGCGATGAGGAAGCAGTTTCTGACTGTGGCAAGTTCTCCCTGTCATCATTATCATCAATGGATGGCTTTTATCATGTCCAGCTGTTATCAGGTCCGTATAGGTACTGTCGGCCTATCTCGTCATAATTGATCGTTTGTGTGAGTCTTAATTTTTCGAAATGAGCCTTAAGGGACCTACAATTCCGTGCCGAGATCGAGCGGCTGAATTTTGAGACATTTTGAGGCAGTTGTACTCTCGGATTTATGTCAGAACTTCGCCAGAGATGGCGCAGTTGAAAAAAAAGATCAGATGTGTTTGTGTTTTTCTGATTATTAAACCTGAGATTCTTCTCTCAAACAAATAATCAAAATAAACATAAACAAATTGCCAACATAGAATGGAGTTGGAGACTTCCTTGCCGTCTCGAAACACGTCGGCTGCTATTCGAAGATTCTCCTGGTTAGATTTAATGACCCTTAAACCTGAGCTTGAATTTTAAGCTTATGTCGCTGAATACTTTGCTAAGAGATACACAAGCACGTACAGGTGTGGATGTTACCATATTTCCATATCACATACCTTGACTTAGAGTTACATATTTATGGAAGAAACAAGTTAAAAACCTTTATAGACTGACCTCGATTGGCGCATAAAGTTAAAAATGAACGAGGCTCCCAACTTAAGAGACTCTGTCAACCTCCCTGTGTTCATAGAAGCTATTAAGATGACACACTAGTTTTACGCGCTGCTTGAAATCAATGTCTCGTCAGTTTGCTGTCTAGTTTTCTGTTTACGATCTACGTGTCCCAAGCATCATTACGAACGTGTATAGGTAGATACTGTAAGCGCTTTAAACCCGTAAAGATCATTGAAACAAATTTAAATAGTTCGAATTTTTTATGGAGTGTTCTTTAATGCTTTCGAGTCTTCTTACACCTAAGTCCTAAGTCTTCGAGACTGCTTCCATACTTTATCCCTGCATTGATATCCAGGGAAATGGGTATGCAACGTAGTTAACTGTTTCCAAGTTATACCTTTCGCTGGTTTAACATAATAGGTAACTTATAACCACGGATCGCTGCGCTTCATTCTTTTAAAAATACCAGCAACCGCATAATGTGACACATGAAGCCCTTGGATATCTACTTGATGTGTAAAGTTTTCCTCGCTATGTACCTATTCAATTTTTTTTCTCTTAACAAACCATTTGAATGGAAATTTCCAACTGAAGAGCCCTAATTTAAATTACCACCGCGCCAAATAAAGAATTATAGGACATTCAAGCTCGGCCACATCGTTTCGATGCCAGCTACGCCGCCGGGAACAAGAAAGCCACGATAAAATTCACTTTTTGTTTGTGCCGATAAGGATATTTTTATTTTTCTTATTATATCACATTTAGAAAAGAAAAACAAAATGCAAAGAATCAAACCAATGAAACACAACAAAGGCAGGAATAGAAATAAAGGAGCGAGGAGCAAAAAAAAAATGCGATAAATTTTCCAAGGATATCATTATGGAAGGACTTCGATCCACCCATACCCATTACGGGAGCGCTTGTAAACATCAGTTTCAGTATATGGAGACTAGTAGCATAAGCAAGCGCAAAATACAACAAAAAAGAAAGAACCAAAGAACTCTATAGCGCAAGAGGAAGACCAATGTCGACGGACGGGGACGACTATGCGAAGTAGCAAATAAGAAAAGAAATCATTTACAGAAATAAACAACCACCGACCCTCTGCTCCACCACTCCAAAGTAATTTATGTCCTCATTCATCATTTTTATCGTGAAAATACATTTGCCTCCTTGTATTCTCCGTACACACATTTTTTCTTCTTTTCCGCATACTACCCTTAATTTGGAGAGCTTCTTCAGCTCTAAGAGTTTCAGCCCCTATGACAAGAAAAAAAAAATCGAAAACTCATCCCAATGAAAGAACAGAAAAAAAAATTCCGAAAAAGGACGAATATAATGAATCTGCCATTTCAACGAGCCGAGCGAGCGGTGAGAAGAAGAACCCCCATTTGTGTCTTCTCTTATTCCTTCCAGCGGTTTTTTTTTCTGGTGATGTAGGCATTTTCAACATAGAGACACCCACTTGGGCTTGGACTTTTACTACACCCGCCAGCAAGACACTTATATATATAGTATCGCGCATCTTCGTTCGACTCTAATAAAAATCGCTTCGAAGGACGAACAGAAATTACCCCTACTGGTTGTTGTCGTCCCCGCGTGCTACTATCCCATCCCATCCCAATCCCATACAGAATCGCGTTGAAAATGTAAGATTGACGAGTCATAAAATTAGTTTTCGCCTTTAGAAATTACGGCTTACG
This sequence comes from Cheilosia pagana, assembly GCA_936431705.1. NCBI lineage: Eukaryota > Metazoa > Arthropoda > Insecta > Diptera > Syrphidae > Cheilosia > Cheilosia pagana. The sequence continues at coordinate 81,972,969 of OW386166.1, read as the reverse complement.
ACTGCGAGGGGTGTGTGTGTGCAAGCTATGGGGGTGCGGTTAGAGCAATTGATTAAATTAGATTCTTCACGGATGCGCTCATTTCTGTGGAAACATGCCGTCTGTGGTTGTTCATTTCTTGTGGGGGAATCCTTACAAATTTCGAATTGGAATGATTATGGGGCAGACGATATAGTTTGTTTAAATAGGCTTTCAATTGTTGGCTTTCAATTGTTGGCTTTCAATTAAAATGCAATAAAAATCATTTTTAATTGGATCGAACGAAGGAGCGGGAGCCGGAACGTCGCATGTGGTGAGCGAGAAATAGATGGATTTTTGGTCTCGTCGGAGCGGTGCTGAATGGAGGTTCGACAGGCGACATTAATTGAATTTCCGATGAATTATGGCATCAGTGGGGATTGGTAAAGTCGGTCAGATCAAAGATCTTGTGCAACTATTTCCGTTTTAGGCGAGTTGGTATAGACTCTAGAGGTATGGTGTGACATTTATCTTTATTTTGACTGGCAACAGAAGATGCCTTAAATGATAACTTCGTTTTTGCAAAATCTACGAAAATGCACGTCTATCCTAGAGCAGTAGGTCCACTTTGGATAATCAAGTTTATTCAAGTTTCAAGTTTCAAGTTTAATTTATTTGGTAAAGTACAAATAAGAATAATAGTCTTTTATAGTACATTAAAGCTCAAGAAAATATACATTAAAATTACATTTAATTTAATAGCGAGCGAAGTAAATATAAATAGAAACATTAAGTGAAAATTTATTAAATGCGCTTAAGCAAAAAAAAATAAATAAATAAATAAATAAACTTTAACACGTAATGGAGGGGCGTTGGGATTGGTCTAATAAAGAAAGGACAAGAAGGGAGAAAAATTAGAATAGAAGAAGAGTAATAGAGTAAAAGAAGAAATACCTACGTAGATTACATTAATGTGCAAAATGTGCAAATAGTGCATTTTTAAATTTTTCTGCTCCAATTATTTGTTTGACGGTGACAGGTAGAGAGTTCCAAAGTTTGGCAGTGTGGACAAGAAAGAGGCGTGATGTAGATATTCAAAAAATTAGATGAAGGCGTTATGAGGTTGAATGTTCGCGGTGACTGGACAAATTGCAGTTTCTGGAATAGATATTGTGGTGAACGGTTATGTATTATTTTGTGTATGAATACACAGCACCTAATTTCCCAATAATGTTGTAATGAACAACCAAGGACAAGTTTGTGGTAGACAGACACATGGTCATATCTTCTAATTCCAAATGCATATCGCACCATATCATTAAAAGCAACAAGTAATTTGTGCTGAGACCGAGAATCTAATTTTGGGTATACCGCTATGGCGTAATCAAAGATAGGCATAAGCAAAGACTTAATCAACCTAAGTCTTGTATTTACAGGTGTAAGACTAGAATACAACCAGAGTTTTCGTAATCCTGCATAAACACGCGCCACAATAAAATTTGCATGGTCGAGAGCGGAAAGGGATCGATTCAACTTGAACCCAAGGCTTACCTATACAACTGTATCGTAAAACTCAAGTCTGCTGGAATTAAGATAAACAGGCGGAATTTCTTCAGTATCATACAGCTTTTTTGAAATCAAAATTAATCTAGTTTTAACCGGATTTAAAATCAGACCATTACTTTGGGACCACTTTACTATTGAAGAGAGATCAGAATTAAAGCAAGCCACGAGATCTTCCACCAAACCAATTGGTCGAGAAAGATATATCTGTGCATCATCAGCATATAGATGTATAGATGTGTTGCAGCAAACTTTTGGTAGGTCATTTATATAAAGGCAGAACAGGATTGGGCCAATAATTGAACCCTGAGGCACCCCGGCGAGGATACGTGCAGGCCGAGAATATTTTTGCTCAGCAAAGACCTTTTGAAAACAATTCGAAAGATAGCTCCTAATCAGATGCACTGAATATTCGCTTAATCCAAAGTACAGCTTTAATTTCGAGCATAAAATGTCATGGTTTACTGTGTCAAAGGCTTTTGAGAAGTCAAGCAAGCATAGCATAGTAAGGTAGCCCTTATCATACTCTATTCTAATAAATCATCTAGAACTTTAATCATTGCCTTTTGACAGCTATGTTGAGCTCGGAAACCGGACTGCACTGGGGACAATAAATTGAAGCGATTTAGGTGGCTAGAGATCTGATTGGCAAGGACTTTTTCAAAAACCTTAGATAGGCATGGTAAGATACTAATAGGACGATAGTCAGAGATCGATGAATGATTGTTTGTCTTAGGCACGGGGATGACCTTAGCTTGCTTCCAGCAATCAGGGAAAGTGGAAGACGTGATACAAAAATTAAATTAAACTAACAATATGAGGAAGTATTATATTTACAAAGCGTAAATGTAATCCATCCTCCCCAATAGCGTTCGACTTAAGGTTTTGTATATGATGTATAACATCCGCTTCTGATACAACTTCAAAATCTAAGCAACGGTTAGAACTGAAGAAAAGGTTACTGTCTGGAATAAAATAAGAGCTGGTACTAGGGCAGGAAAGAAATGAGTTATTAAGCTCATCAATGTCGGGTGTTTTCGTTAATACATTATTTTTACCTAGTCCAATAGATCGTAAATTATTCCAGAGTTTTTTTGGCGGTTGGTCAGCACTTAGTTTGGACAAGAAGTATCTTTTCGTTGCCCTTCTGGTGAAAGCTGAAGAGTTATTCCTGGCTCTGCAAAAAGAATCCCAATTTTGACTAGTAGGCCTTAGGTTCCATTTGGCATAAAGTTTCCTACGAGCTTTTATAGCAACGTGTACCTCTGTAGTGAACCATGGGCATTTTTTATTGCGAACCGCAACTGTGGACATGAATATTAAAAAGATTGTGTATTAAAGTTTGAACAATTTCTACTTTTTCATTAACATCTGCTACAAAGTAACAGGAATACCATGGAAGCAAACTTGCATCATATTGTAGGATGTCGTTATTTATTGAATAAGTAAGCTACCATCTTTTTGTCGTACCGATTATGGCGTTATTTCCAAACTGAGTTTTTTTTTTTTTAAATAGGCCAATCGAAAGGCGGATTTCTGTAGGCGAATTCCCTCATGTTATACTGTTTTGTTATGGTTATTTTGCCATTCGATTTTTTTCGAAAGTGTTTTAAATTCGAAGAGATAAAAATTTATTATATCAAGCGAAAGTTCATTGAAACGTTGAGTGCAGTTTGACTATCTAATCGTTCGCAATAAATGACATACTTTAATCGTCTGCATTTTCCCTACGCTTCTGGTTATTCTTTATTCCACGAGTTCCGGCGTTATAATTTTATACAAAAAATTAAATATGTTGACTTTCTTTATATAGAACGCATTTAAATTGGACAAGTCGTGAACCTACTGCCATAACCCGCAATGTTTTCGCTAGCATTGTGATAGAAATTACTATTTGGGATGATTGCTTAAGTGCAAATTCAGAACAAACATTCAACAAACAATTAGATGAGGGGTTGGAAAGCAAACTGAATAACTATTGATTTATGTACTTTTAATTTTCCAGCTCTAGTGAATTTGGGCCGTCCATTTTTCTCTTTCGGTATTATTATTTCCTCTCAGTTGTCCATATTATATAAAGCAATTACAAGAGCTATATCCGAAGACCCAGGTTAGCTACCTGTAACCTGCTGTAACATCAAATTAAACTGTTATTTATTTACTTTTAACAACAATTGGTTTTGATTTGGAAGGCATTGTGAACAGACTTGAGTTGAATAAGAAAACAGCCTTGCAAGAAATAAACAGCTAATTTCGAAAGTTGGACTATCATTTGATGACATTTTCAATATTGAATATTATTCGTTGGAATCTCAAAATAGGTACCTACACAAAGTTCAATCGAACGTATAGGGACATTCGTTAGAACCGACTACTCGTTCGAAAATAATGTATCCATATGATTTCTATTTTAAATTGCGCTGAACCTTTTGTACTGTATTTTGGCTTACGGCCTTACGGGCATGTTAAAATGGCTCTCGTTGAGAGAAGCACTTAGGCCGTAAGTCGGCCCATTGTGCATGCATTCGGGCATACTTATAGAAGCGCATCAGGATGGATCAGCTGCTTCTTCAAGTGGTTCTTCTTGTAAGTTTAATAGTGATTTTGTGAGAAAAAACGCTAGGCCAGACTTTAGAAGTTCAAATACCTGGGGAAAGCTCTACCGGTCAAAGCAATCGTCTTATGAATTTCAATGAGTTTTTGTGCCCGTGAAGCATTTGTTCAAATACTTACTTACTATGGTGATGCTTCAGGCTTAAGTTAATAATTAATGAATCTTCTTATTGTGTCCTGACATTTTCGATCAGTTTACAAGAAATGATGCCAGTTGCTCGAGTTAAATGATGCCTTTCTCCGTGTTACTCGTATTACACAATTCAAGTTCTGTTCGCTAAATATTAACAAAAGCGCTCAATTCAACGAACTGTCATGAAATTTAAGGAACTTTTCAGTTGTTCATCGACCCGTGCCCTCACAAAATTTGTTGGAAAAATTGTAACTCCAACCTACAATTTAAAGTCTTTTGGCGTTGGTCGGAGAGTTTTGCGAAAATTCTTTAACCATTATTGATACCCACTTATCTAACTATGAGTATGGTATAAGAATTTGTGTAAGACCAGTTATAATGGCCACGCATTACAGCCTTTATATGTTTAAATCAAGTTTTGTAAAGATAAATCATTCTGAGCAATGAAGCAATGCCTTCGAACATTTGGAGTGTATGGCATTTCAATGATCTTTCAGACATCAGACAACAACACGCAGCCACTATAAATCTGCCTTCGGACCAATACCTCTTCTCAAATAAAAGCAAAAGGAAAAAATTAAAAAAAAATCATCAATTAGTCAACAAAAATTAAGATCGTCTCTAGCTTACACCCCAAATTTAAGGCCAGTTGTCAGTGGTGCCTCATTCGATGCGACATACACAAAACTATGTTCGCTCGCCATATGCCAATAGGATGTAGGTATATAGGACATAGATCAAAGCAACGCACGACTTTCGGGATAATAAATGTTGTCCAACAAATCACCCCTTTTCGTCGACTCTCAACTTTTAACGCACCCCATCTCTGGCTCATTATTACACCCAACATACATACAGACACAGCCCTGACGGGTTGCGTTCAGCACACCCTTCTGCCAGAAGCCATGACGAACGACACGACAGCGCGATAACAAACGAACAAATACGTAATTGCGTTAAAATATTCACCGCTAGCGTTGTGCTGACTGAAAGGATGTTCTGATGGCTCGAATGCCTGTTGGGCTGTGTAATATGAACTCCCGCTCGGCCTACAGCGACAGCCCCTACCGCACTCAACCGCACGATGAGTTGCGAGTGTGAAAACCGCACAAAGATTTATTCACGAAATAATTCAGTTTGCATATTTTTCGTTTTCACATTATGCAATAATAATAATAATTATTATTAAAATATGATTTTGGAGAGTGTGTTATATTTTTTTTTGTTTGTCGCCTGTCCTCCGTTCATCCTTTGGCATTGTAAATTTCATTAAAACGGAACAAAACGAAACCGAAGCGGTCGGCCGAGTGAATTTGCATGTGAATAGGATGCTCGAATTGTCGGATTCGCGCGCCATTGTTTTTTTTGTTGAAGTTACTGCGCTGCAGTGGGCTAGCTGGGTTCGCTTTGAAGAATTCCCAACTGTAGGGTATGGGCTGATACTGCACACAGGTCCGACGACGAACAATCACCCCGAAGAAAGGGATTCAATTAAACAACTGCCACTGCATCGTGTCATGCTTAATCTGTTTTCGCTCTCTCTCTCTCAGTCGCGCTGGGCGCCATTGTTCCAGTTTGTTGAGCCGGACTCGGATTCCACTGGGTGGACCATGCTTCCGCTGCAGCAGCAGATCTATTATGATGATTCGCGTGTGATCCTTTTGTTCGGCGGGTCGTTGCGGTACGTGTGGCTTGTTCGAAATGCATTTGGTCTGCATTCAATCCTTGAATTTCAATTACACGTGAAATGAGGAATGCGCTCGCTGGCGCTGGTCTATTTTCATTTAAAGAGAGAATGTGTGTAAGGAAAGGACATGGGACATATTTTTTTTTCACAGTGCCAGTGACCGCAACCAAGCGGATATCGGCCATTTGTGTGCATTTCGGTATAAAAAGTTAAAACACATAACGATGTGGTTAGTCCTTCGGTTGGGTGCTGACCCAATGGTGCAGTGTTGCAAGCGGCACAATCATGTTACAGCTAACAAGAGTGTAAATGATGTGCAGTTAAATGAAGGTGTCTGTCCAACATAAATTAAATTTGTTGCTACAGCAATAGGTTGTGAAAAATCCAACTGGCTTGAGTAATAGGCGTTTTTCATCTGCCAGTTAAAGGATTCGGATCCTTGTCAAAAATAAATTTCCAGAACCTCCCACTGGTTCTATTAAAACAATATTCAAACGTTATAAAATTAATTTATTAGATACTGAACCCGTTTGCAGAATTCTTTGAAACAAGTAACGAAAGCTGGGTAGAAATTCAAGCACAAGCAAGGCAAGAGATTCAGATTTCCATATCAGCGATTGTCATTTGCTTTGAACCAACGTTCATATGAAGGGCTACCTACATACTTCTTGAATGGCAGACTGAGGGCTTCACACTTTGACGGAGAGGTGAAGCCATTTGTCCAACTTTTGACTTCAAGCTGTCCCTGGGAGGATACCACCAGCAAAAGAGGCTACACTCAGAGGAGGATCTTAAGTTAAAATCCAGTGTAATAAGGCTTGTTTTTACATATTATTCTAAGTCCTACGTTAGCATTAAAACCATAATTATTGACGTACCTAAGTAATGTTATTCTGAAAAAAAATATTCTTAAATTAAGAACGAAAAACTTAAATTCTTAAATTAAGAACTTGATTTGAGATAACGCATTCTGAATATTAATACCTTTAAAATGAATTTATGTTCCTAAGTTAAGTTATTTTATTGTTCTTAAAATAAGACGAAAAAATCATAGATTTGAGAGTAGATAAGTGCGGCAAAGACGGCCCACGTTTGTAATAAAGCCCACCTCTATATATCCTTAAGTATATAGCGCAGGTAGATTCCAACCAAGTTCAACTAGTTGTGCCATTCAATCGAGGGGGGCATGGCTCGAAGGATGTGGAAAATATTCATAGTATTCCCTTTTACCCTTTTTCCATATAAGTTTTTGGTAACTTTTGTTAATTGTTTTCATATTGAATTTTCCTTAAATTTGATAATCTTTTTCTAAGTCTGAATAGCGTTAAGGCTTTGTTTGTTGTGCTATCAGATTTTAAAAATATTTTTAAACTTGTAAAAAAAACTAAATTCAGTGAAAAAACCACAGTGTGTGTAATATGGCCCACCCCATTTGTGCGTATTTGATCCAGTAGGCCATATTTGACACACGATGGAATAGATCCGTTCATTAAGAAAAACACTAACAAATACGACCGAAATGGGCTAAGAAAGACATAATGCTGGCAATCATTGCAGTTAATAGAAAGAAAGGCTTGGGCATATTATTAAACAGGTGCGGGCCATATTAGCAACACTTTTTTGAAAAGAGAAATATTGAGTTTCCTTAAGCTTTTGTTTGTATCTTTTATTATTAAAATTATAATAGATGGAAGTAGAAATAATTTCTACGTCTATATAAAAAAATAAAATGAATTCGACCTTAATTGACGGTTTTATTTCAAAAAATTTTAAACATTGGCCATATTTGCAGCACTTACTCTATATTTAAACACAAATTATGAAAAAAAAAAACAATCATAATTCAAGATTATTCATAATTGTAACAATAGGTACTTAGAGTGCATGCTTGCTGGATCTTAGAGTGCATTTATAGCGACATGAAAAACCAAACCGTAAAAATTTTCTTTTGCTTTTTTTAACCACTTAAACATAATATTTGAACTCAATCTTGGTAAATTATCTTCAATTTTTGTAGAAAAAGAATTCATTTATTTTTCTGAACGAAAAAAAATTTAGGTACGTACAGAAAAATTAATAAGTGTTTTTTTTTCGAAAATGTAAAGATAATTTGCTTATTTCTTTTGATAAACTAACTTTATAATTTATAAGCAACATTCCAAGATCAAGATTGAATTCAAGCATTAACTTTAAGTGGTCCAAAAACCCCAAAGAATTTTTTTTCGTTTGCATTTTACGTATCGCTATAACTGGCCCCTTAGTCAAATGCTTCTCATTCCTTCGTCGATTTTAAAAGCGTAAGTGAGATAAAAGTTATTTTTATTTAAGAAAACAAGTTTTAAGAGTTTATAATGAGTGATAATCAAAATCCCATTGCAGATATTGACATGAGTGAAGGGAATGGATATTCCTAAACTGGAATTTTTCTTTGGTAATAATCAAATTGTTGAAGTCTGCTGCCAAAAACAAAATGATGACCAACAACTTAGGGAAATGTTTATATATGAATTTGTGTAAACAATGTAAATAGTTTATAACTTAAGTTTGAAATAAATGATATATATTAAATAAAGAAATTATTTATTTTATTGTTGATTGGACTACATGTTTGTTTAACAGGTATTTTTTAAGATTTTTTGAAAAATGTATTTCCTTTTTAATTTTCATAAAAACTAAAAGCATAAACAATTAAACCCAGATACTCTTACACTGATCTATCATTTAGATCTTGAATACTAAGAATAAGTTTGTTTCAAGCGTTATATAAGAAGAACGTTCTTAAAATTGAAGAAGAACGTTCTGAAAATAATCAAAAAAGTATTGAAACAAGCAGCTTAAGCTTAAGCTACAAACAATCTCAAAATTTGTTTTTGCTCTTGTTAAAAGAAGTGGGCTTCATTCTCAATAATGGCGTTTGTGAGCTTAATTTAAGTCACCAATTTCTTAAAATACATTTGCTTTTTGGCTTAATTTAAGAACCACATTCTAAAAAACATTGCGAAACAGTATCTATAAAGATTTTCGGAATTACCAGACTGTCGTCAACGAACAGGCTTGAATTTCTTGTTTATTTCTTCCGATATACACGTTCTCCCTTGCTTTTCCCTTCGATTTTGTTTAAGCATTCTGCTCTTTTCCTTTTGTACTTAGTTATAAAAAAGAAGGCTTCCTTGAGTTTGTTTTCATGCGTCCGCAAAATACAGCAGAACCAAGTCTTGTACAAAATTCCTTACTTTCGTTAAGGACGGTCTTACATTTTGAATGATGTCGATGTCGAACTTTAGATAGCCCATAGCCACTTAAATAGGTAAACAGTGACCAACCTCCAAGTTTAAGCTCTTCAAAGTGTAAACTCATGTAGCTGAGTTCCAAGATGTTCTGTCAATCCTGAGTAAGATGCATGCTTCCAAGCCAAAATCTAAACCCGTTTATCAAATATTTGAAAACAGCGACTAACCATCAGGGACACTATGTGTGTCTGTGCTGAACTCAACGAATTTCCATCACGTATTTTGAACTGCATTCCATGAACGAACATGTCTCGCGTGTGTTTGCCAGGCAAGTATTAAAATTTTGATTTTTCTTTTTCTCCTCGTACGAGAGGAACATTTGTCCATTGGAAAGTGCATAGTCCACAATTGCGCTTTGATAGGGGTAGATTTTCCGAAGCATGATGAAGCGACTCAAATATCCACACCCCCACAAACTACTGTAGCTAGTATAACAATGGCGGGGGGCAACAACAGCATCCGTGGTACCACTGTGGCAGCAGTTTGACTCTGGCTTGATATATGTATCTACAACCCTTGCTGTTGCCATACACCAGAACAATACATATATATGCACGTGTTCGTTCAGTGTATTTCCATCTATCTTCCAGGGGTAGACACACAGTTAGTCACAAAACAGCAGCTCGCGCGAAAAACTTGCTACACTTTATGCCCGGGATGTTCTCTATGCTGTGCTGTGCTGTGCAGTCGTGATTTATGGCCACCGACCCTGAATTGGTGGTGTGCGAAATAAATTTCAAGTGGTATGATGGCGGTCGAGAGAGAGTGTAATCCTGGCAGCATCACCAGCGGCAGCAGCGCAATGGCAAATACCAACGCCACCACTATTGCCAGTGCAGAGAGTAATGGCAGTATGCGCGCGGTACGTTTGGTTTCGAACAAAGTGAAGGAAAATAATGAAAGAAGGCACATGGAGATGAATCCCCAGTGAAGCAACCCTTACGAGAGTATGACTCTCGACCAGTGAAGAGATAGATGAATGGCTGTGTCCCATGCGAAAGAAAAACCAAAGTAAGGGCATTTTAAAAGCGAGAAGAAGAAAACCCCAAGAAGAACACAAGAAACCTCCGAGCAGGCAAAAAAAAAAGGACAATCTACAAGGAACATGCAAATGCCCCAAATGTAATTACTTTGCCCACTTGAAAATGGTTTTGACCGCCTTTTCCCGCTTGCCACTGAGCAACCCCTCGCATGCGAGGATTGAAAAAATGCGAATTTAATTCGATTTAGAGGGAAATAATAATTAATGGATAAGGAGTTGGGAAATTAGCTGCAAGAGGACGAACTGCTTTATATTAATCCATTGTGCGCGCACAGTGGTGGAGGGGGATCAAGTTCATAAGATAAATTTATTGCTGTTTTAAATAACCGTTGAGATGGAGGATTGCACCGAAGAGCATATTGTGCGGAATTTTGGATTAGTTAGGGAAATTATAAATTTGGCTATGGGAAGTTTAAGTGACTGCCAGTGGAATGGCGTTTTAATACAATTCAGGGAGATGCTAAGTGCACCCGTATTCATAGATAGTTTACCTTTGTCCGTTGTACTTGAAGATTCGTACTTCTTGCCTCTGCGCAATCAAATTGCACTAGGTTGGCTAAATAAAAGGATTTCATGCCTAAAACGGCATAGAGGACGGTCTCAAAGAAGGTTCTTTGAAAATAGTTGAGACCAGCACTTAGGGTGCAGTTATAGCGACACGAAAAACCAAACCGTAAAAATTTTCTTTTGCTTTTTTTTATCACTTTAACTTAATGATCGAACTCAATCTTCGTCTTAAAATTTTGCTTATTAATTGTAAGGTTTATGTACAGAAAAATTAATAAATGCGTTTTTTCCAAAAATTTAAAGACAATTTGCTTAATTTTTTTTTATTAAACATTTGAAGCCCAAGATTAAGTTCAAGCATTATCTTTAAGTGGTCAAAAAAAGCAAAAAAAAAATGTTTTCGGTTGCATTTTACGTATTGCTATACCTGGCCCCTTAAAAGAACTAAAATGCAGGGAAACTCCAATAGTAGTAGATAAGCTAAGGGTTTTCTCGCACACAACTATGTTAAACTGAGACACATTTGTCATTTGGGAACTTTCGGCATTACAATTTGTACTAAATTCGCTTAGATTTTGAGTTAGCAAAAAGTGTTGTACCTACAGTTTTTAGGACAACTTTTCATTGACATTGACACCATAGCCAGTGTTATGCCTGTCGAGCACTACATGCGCATTGCATCAATTTTGAATTCGAACTGTTCAACTTACTGTACGATGTTTTCAATTCTATGCAACCAACGCATTGGAACCGATTGGAGATCGTTGCTCAACAAGGTTTTGCACTGCGTTGATCAACGATTGGATGAGAGTGTACCGCACATTATCTGTTCAACCCGATGCTCAACTTATTAAATTTGTTATTCAATTGAGTGGGTGTGGCAAAATCAATCAACACTCGTCACCCACAGCTAGTCATGGTTTATGTAAAGTTTTTACCCTTTCCAATTCAGTAACTATTCTCCTCATTTCATGTGATTAACTCTTGTTGTCAGCTGCCCTCTGCGTGTTCAACGGGTTGCCCAACCAATGTTGCTTATACGAGGGTATCAATATCCCATTAATGAACCCCTTGAGCCACCACAACAACCTTGCTGACTAGCCTCGATGAACTTATTTCTTTGGCAAAGTCAGACTAAGTGTATGGGTACATTTAGACATTTAGTTAACGATCGCCATTATAGAAATTGGAGAGCATTTTTGGGATAAAAACTTATTATCTGTTCACTGATGAATCGGGGTAACTTCAACAGGTTCTAAGCTTGTATCAGTTGACAGTCACCGCTAATTTTCGCACCCCGCCCTTCCATTATAGAAAAGTGTACCTAAGGAAGTGGACTCTCCGTAGCTCGCATTCTTCTGGCGAAAAGGATATGCCCGAGTTTCATGACACGAGACCTATCGAATGCATTGTAGTATTATTACAGAAAAAACTCGACCACTTCCATATGACTTTTTACTAGGACAGCGGGTCGGAAACTCCGTTGCCAGTAACTCACTTCGGGGATATGAGTGCTGCCGTTGGCCCATAAAGGGTTCATCCGCCACCATCTCTATTTCAGCACCCTGACTAGTGCTGAAAATCCTTACTGACATGTTCTTCAACTAGTCAGAGTAGCTCATATAAGGTATCTGTCATCTAGTTATAAGTTTAGCAAGTCATGACCAGAAGGACAAGACCAGTACCTGGTGGCTACAACGCGGAGATAAAATAAGCACAATTGATGTGTACGAAACATTCGCGACATCTGTTCATCGCCAAGTTGATGCCAATCAGAGCCTACCCTGTTCGTACAACACCCATTACTTAACTTCGACTATAGGTTACGTAGCTAGTGTTCGCTGAATTCATGAAGATCCCAATGCCGACCAAGTCTGCCTTTGTTTGCGCACGCCATTTTGGTTGAGGTCCTGTCCAAACCTATGCTCGTCTTAGAAGCTTATATTTTTTTTAGTGCCATTGACGTATGCGAGTAATGGCCCAGACTTTTAAAAGACTATACCTCCGAAATTGGCTTTTGGATATAATTTTCGTCTTCTATATCTATAGTCCAAGGTTAGCTTGTTAACGACCTTCGTTGCAGAATCAAGATTTTTTATCGCCATTCTACACAGACGAAGGAGTTTGAAAGACTGCCCAAACTAGACAAACGGATCTGTTAATACCACGTCTCAAAAATCGGGGTGGACGGTTTTGTAAACACAACTTGGGTTGTTGCCACAATCTGTATCTCAGTGTGCTCATTTGATCTACCGTAGAGACTTAAACCAAATCGCCTTCGGTACTGTTGATGAAAAGTTTAAGGCTTATAACAGATAAGATCTTTTAGGTGATGTTGAGGAGACCTGTTCCTTTCAATAGTTATAGGGCAGTTTGTTGATTAAAGCGTAAGCGATCACCATTCCTGGAAGTTGAGCTCATGCTTCCTTTGATAATTATTTTGGCGTGCCCTTCGTTTCTTTGGTATTGTTGGGTCTTTTTTGACCTTACAGCTTCGTCGTCTTTAAAATTAGTTTCACCCTGTGAACATACAAACAAAACCTACTGTGCCAAAGTGGCAGCATGTTGCCCAGGACTCACATCAACTCAAAATCCCCAAGCTTCTACCCCTTCCCCATACCAATACCGAACAGACTGCCACCATTGGCAAACTAATGGTACAAAAAGGGACTTCTCTGGGCAAAAACAAAAGGAATGCCCCAAATAGCGCAGACAAGATGAGACAAAAGTTGAAAGAAAAACAAAAAAGGGAAAAACTCTGTACAAGAAAGAAATTAAAGGATACCCATCTCAACCCCCGATAGAACCCCTCGCGGCGGCTGGCTGTGTGTACCTACCTACCTACTCCTTCTGATGCGAATTTGAGCTTAGTGAGTCTCTGAGGATGGTCACAGATGGTGTCCGGGATCCCTTATTTGTAATTCGTCTTTCGCACCCTCGAAAACGTCAGTGTTGTAACGGTATACGCTGTGCTTAGGAAACGGTGGCACGAATATATCATTCGCCGCCACACACACCGCTATCTGTTTGCCAACCATCTAAATATCTTACCGGGACCGGGATGCTTTATATTCCGCCCGTCTTTGCGGACCCGCATTCTTCTTCTTCTTCGTGCTCTATTTTTTTTTTCCTTCGAGTTTGCTCCTCTCCAGCATCTTCCGTGGTGGCGGTTTTGGGGGGTGCTTTAGATATATACATATGTATGCTGGGACGTGTTTTCCTTTATCCGCTGTTTTCGTCCTTTTTTTTTCTTTCTTTCCTGCAAGAAAATAAAACATCTTATGTAATCTTGGGAAATATATCACACTTAGAGGACTATGCGAGATGTATGGGAGTAAAATGCTTTATTCGTTTTTTGGGAAATTTATACGTATCGCATACAACCATACGCTGGGCATGTACATGTACATTGGAGTATACATTTTGTGTTTCGTGTGATGGAGAAGACAACTTTAATGTATTGCCTGTTCGTGAAGCGGGGGTAAATAATAATATGAGAAAAGAAAAATGCGTATAGAGAGACAACGGCAAAGCAAATGGAAAAGCTATAAGAAAATTGGAATTGCCAGGAATTCCTTTTGAGCCTGCTCGCTTGTCCTTCGAAAGAAGACGAATGAGGGCACCGCCCGCCGTCGCTTCGGTCTCCGCGCCTGACATCGAAGTTTCAAGTCCGGAGAAGAATGTGCGTGTGCGAAACTAAATCCTTGGATATTACAAAATAAATAATTTATTTGGAGCATCATCTGTTGGAGGGTTCACAAGTAATTTAAATGCTCCGAGTTAATATCTCACAGCAATTTTGTCCTGGCATCGTATGGCAGCGAGGTTTTATTCTGGTGGTGGCAGTAAGGTAGGCGGAGTTTTAATTGATTTTGTTACAAAATGGTGCATGGAAAAACTTTTCCATAATTTTGAGTGAAAAGTTATTCGCTATGTTTTTGTCGGAGAGGACATAACTACATTTTTTATGCTATTTGTTTACAAATCGTATTGTTACGCATTAGACTTTGAGTACTGAATTGATGTGCACATCCTTTTAGAAACCAAGGTTTAACCGTGGTGAAGATAAGTGCACTGTCTCAAAATCGTGACACAATTATGGAGAATTAAAAAAAATGTCTTGTACTGATCAATTTTTGGGAACATAAATATATTTAATTTGGCACAACAGGTGCATGAAGGAATCCAGGCCTAGCTTCTTACAGCCATTCGTTTTATGAAAGGTTTTAATTTTGGGACTTTCAATTTTAGGCCGAATTCAATTGGCTGAATTTGGATTTTCTCTGCAAAATTATGCAGGGCTATACGGGATCAAATGGAGTAGCGTTTCAGTTACTGTCGATGGACAAACTGTGTCTTCAGATGTTGATCCAAATGTGTCTGAAATCGTCGGAGTTATCTAATCGCAAGACGAAGGTACATCTGCTAACGAATTTAGGTAAACTACAAAATGATGTTGATTATTTGCGTCTCTGAAAGGTTGTTGTATATACGGATCCAAACTCTAAATAATAGCTAAAGGAATTTAGAGCTTTTTTGATCATTGACCACAACTTTGTCTCCAAAGAGAGTCTTATTTAGTTACTAACTACTATTTGATAAGAGATATGTCACGTCCATGTTATAATTGTTGTTGCAGCCAACTCTTTAGTCCTTATTAACGAAAACTCATCTTTACAGCACCTATCCTATATTAAAGATCAACTTCAAATCTTCCACCCAATTTCCAACTGTTACATATTTTGAATTTCAAAGTGACAAGCCTGAAAGAAACCATACACCAACAACATCTTTTGCTTTCTACCAAGCGCGCTATGCATCTTAGGCAAACACTGCCAACATCTCATATTAAGTCTCGTTCATTACGAAGATACACAACACGTGCCACAATGCTTTTGAAGAGTACCTGGCTACTTTTTAAGCGTAAGACTTGGTTATTTGGAGGTAGTTGTTATAAAATCTGTTCGGAATAATGATAATTAATTTTAACCATAACTTCCAGATTTTCAGGACTGTCTCATTTGTGTAATGCATCAGGCCCTACTTTAGTCATCTAATTCAACAAAAAGGCAAAGCGTAAATAAAGAACTGCAGATGCGCCTTAATGCTCCTATAATGAACTACATTTAAAGGATCGCAAAATTTGCAAACAAATCGTAAGAGTTTGACAGCTAAAAGTGGACTTATTATATTTATTACTGCACATAGATAATATTTTATATTGGTATCCAAACTTAATAAATCGTTTCGACAAAACTTTTTAGTTAGTAAAATATTATTAAAAAACGAAATAAACGAAACTAAAAAAAAAATAGTTTTCGTTACTTTGACTACTAAACATATATTTTAAAAGCAACTTAAAAAAATACATTGATCGTCGGAATAGAATAAATTTACTTGTTTAAAGGATTTCAACCAAATACCAATAAAATGGGCATTCACTTAAAAGTGTTAGTTGTATAAATGTCATATGAAAAAAATTTATTAAATGAAACATTTTTATAAAATGTATATGCAACTTATTAAATAACTTTATTTTATTTAAAAAAAAATCATTGATTTAAATAAATATACTACAATAGGATACACAGAGAATAATTATTTACCTATAATTTTTTAAGTTATAAACGATGGATATATTATAATTTAACTTTAATTGTTGATTCAATAATTCAAAAATTGTAACGTGTACAGCTTTTTTTGACCTACGAAAGAGCTTGAATTTATTTCTTCTTCTTCTGGCTAATCACTGGGAAATCTATTCTTTTCTCTATCTCTATCTCTATCTCTATCTCTATCTCTATCTCTATGTCTATGTCTATCTCTATTTCTATCCCTATCTCTTTCTCTACATATCTCTATCTCTTCTCTTCTCTATCTCTTCTCTACATATAATAAAACTGTAGAATAAAAAATGCCTGACCGCGTATCACGCAGAAACTACTGGACGGATTTTGATGAAGCTTGGCATAGTGATTGCTTATGTTCTGGGTCGGGCTTTAGGATACTTTTTAGCCCGAAATATAACTTGGTTTTTACAAAATAGTCAATTAAATAAATCGATATATGTAAGGAAAAATCTGTTTATATAGACCTAGCTCAGTAATGGCTTATCGGATTGAAAAATAAAAAAACAGGTGAATTTCGTAAATTTTCCCCTGAATCATTTAAGATATAAAACAACCCCTTGCGTTGTCCTGAAACTGTGAAATGTTCAAAACAATTATTCAAAACAACGCCCCCAATTTTCCTTCAGTGTATATACCACTGCCAGTAGTCATGCAGCAGTGAGTATCGTTGCAGTAGTGTGTGTGTGTGTGATTATTATGTGCGCGCTCTAATGTGATCGTAATATATTTTGCACTTCAATGGGAGGTCGTCTCAAGTTTGACACATTTTCGGGTGTTGTTCATTATGATAAGATTGGAAATGGGCTGGTGGGATTCGTGTGTTCATTCACGTTACTTCCTTTTCGTCTATATTTGAGGTTATTGTCTTTGCTTTTTATATTGCTTTTAGAAATGTCCAAGGGCAGGAACATATTTATTAAAAAACTGTTCGATGTAGTTTTATGAACATACTTTTTGACTTAAAAGTGGTAGTCGGGTGAAGCAAGGCGAGCAGGGGTCAGCTAGTCTATAATAAAACTTAATGTCTCTTACCTAATGTGGCGAAAACTCCAGGACAGGGTTTCGGAGAAGCACTGTATTTCATAAGAACGCTAAATGCTATGTTGTTAACTGCCACGCCTACATTTTTCAGTGTTTTTCAATAAAATGTTTTCTTTTTTTTACTTCACTTGCAATTTTTTAAAAAAGAACACAAAAAAATGCCTTTGCAACACAGTACTTCTACAAATATTTAAAGCTATCAATTAATACATTTTTTGTCGTCTAGAAGCTGAACTAGATCAAATTAAATTTATTTCAACTGAGCGAAAAATATCAGCAACAACTGCACTGGGTCGTATGGTTCTTATTTTTCTTATTTAGGGTAGTGGGAAACCACTGTACGTACAGCTCATTTCGGAGTTAATTAACAGCAGAACAACACACTGGTGGAATTTTTTGGAGGGGGATAAACAAAATATTTAAATTCTGTAAAGTTTTGTCATTCGCTGATGATTTGAAGTTGTTTTCTCGGGTTAATAATACTTCTGATTGTATTCGCTTTCAATCAGATATTAATAAGTTATCGGAATGGTGTAATCGTAATGCTCTAGAACTTAATGTTTCTAAATGCAAGGTGTTTACGGCCTACCGTATTGCTGCACCCCTTTTTCATAATTATTTTATAAATGATCTTAGACTTCAGCGTCATGATGAGGTAAAAGATCTTGGTGTCATATTTGACAATAAATTAAATTTTAATTTGCATTACGATTACGCCATTGCTAAGTCTAACTCGTTGTTGGGCTTTCTTATGCGTAATTGTAACGACTTTAGTAATGTACATAGCCTTAAGGTTATCTACTGCTCTTTAGTCAGGCCATACTTAGAATATTCATCAATTATTTGGGATTCACCATATGTCTTACACAAACTTAGACTCGAAAGAGTCCAGAAGAAATTCACGAGATACGCGGTTCGTAAATTATATGTGTTTGATGAGCTTCCTAATTATGACAGCAGATGCACTTTAGTCGGCTTGCAAACCCTCAGTTTCAGACGCACTGTAACTTCTGTCATGTTTGTTCGCGATATTATTAATTATCACATTAAGTCACCAGAATTGCTTTATCTTTTAAATATATATGCTCCCCAGAGGTCTCTGCGGGTTAGAAGCTTATTTTATACAGAAAGGCACACAACCAATTATGGTATCAACGAGCCTATTACAAGGTGCATAAGCACATTCAATGATATCTGCAATGAAATTGATTTTTGCTTATCCAGATTAGATTTTAAAAATTGCGTTTTTTCATTGGGTTTTGATTAAGTTAATTTAATATTTGAAGTAGTCTATAAGATTGAAGATCGGTAGATGACGCTAAGTCGCGCAACAAACAACAGTTGTGTAAAGCGTTACTGAGAGGTCACACTAAGAGAACGTAGTGTTTTGTGTGTCCTCAATGATGGTAAAAAAAAAAAAAAAAAAAAAAAAAAAAAAAACACTGTAGTGAGTTAGGACTACAAATCTTTAACGAGTCCGAGCGGCTGAATTGAGAAACTTTCCGAAGGAAGCTATTTAGTAAGACCCTCACCACATGTGGCACAGTGTTTGACAAGGCCATCATAGCTCTCAAAGCCCTCTTTTTTATGCAGGAGTGTGATGATGACGGTCTAATATAAAGCCCGCTTCTTGACAAGGTGTTCGACTCCTTCAACCTCATTCTTTGATCCAACCGGAAGCAAAAAGTTTTGTGATTTGGTTGTTTTTAAATCCTAAGGATCCTTTTCTCAAAAACAACCCCCTTCCATTAAAGCCATTCCCCACCCACTCATGTGTACATTTTTTAACAAAAAAAAAAAAGTTCGTTATACTTACTCTCATATCGTATTCCAACCCAGTTATCACATACTTCCGTCACGCTACCTAATCTAATAAAGGTATAAATTACCACCCCCTCCAGCTATACTACAGCAAGCCCCCATTGGCATTCTATAAAAATGATAAATTTCTTGGTGGCCACCACCAAAACTGTGTATATGAGTGGGTGCGTATATATTTCACCGCACACGCATTACATATCAAAGAAGAAAAAAAAAAGAATAATGAAAAAAAATTGCGTAAAAATAACCTGAAAACGAAAGGAAAACAAGGGCAGAGAAGAAAACCCAAGACCCTTGCCTTGCGCGAATAAAAGAAGCAGGATCTATAAAAATGCGGGAGAGAAAAATGGTGAAATTCTTTGTCCTCTTATCTATATGATTTGTGATTTTCGGGGTACAGCCCTCATCAGTTCCGTTGCTTTCAATCGTTCGCTGCTTATAGACGTTGGTAATTTCGATATTACCAAAATGTGTTCCCACCCACTCATGCGGCCGGCAGAAAAAAGGACGAATATTTCGCACATAATATCTCTATATAGGTATGGCTATATGTCAATCTATGCCGCCCCCTCATAAAGCGTATAGAAAAACAATTTATTTGCTGTGACTATAGAGAGGACCCGACAGTTGGTGGTTTTCATCCCAAAACGTCTTGGGATCGTTCTAGTTTCTTTATTTCTTCGGAATAATCAAATATCCCATGGAAAAATGATTAATCGGAGATGTGTCAAAGTTGATTCGAACTCTGTTCTATGCAGGAAAAGATACAATTTTTGTGATATCGCCGAAAAATATAATACACCAGGACAGGATTTATGGACAGCCATTGGGAAAAAATATCTACTAGAGTGTGTCACATACGTGGTTTTATACAGAATGCTATTTTGTTGGTTTGGTAGCCTGTTTTTTAAAACCTGAGCATTTTTGCCAACGAAAGAGAAGTAAATAGTTAGACAACAAGTTCTTAGTCCATCCTGAATTTATCAGTGTCTTTTAATTAACCTTCTTTCACTTGCAAGTCCTTTTTGTTTCGGTTAAACTTAGTTTAAACTTTGGATAGCAATCAAATTCGCCAGCTGGTCCCGGCAATTGCTGTTAGAAATCTTATTAAGAACCGGCGTTGTAACCATTCACCTATCACCTGGTCTTGCAAAGTTGAAGAACATTCACGGTACTGAAAGTTAAGAATCCTATATAATTCGATGATTCTGTCGTCGCGTCGATAGATCCGTCAATTTTGACGTGTTCGGCGGAATGAGCATGAGCAGTAACATTAATAACGTCGCATATAGTGACAGTCTGTGTTTAACACTCTCTCTTCATTTTTCCCACGAAAAGTATACATTTTTCCTTTTTCAACGAACTTACACTACCTCGATACTTTGAATGAAAAATTCCTACTTTTGAATATAATTTTATTATAACACGGAAAGAAAATCACATAATATTAAGCTTTAGTATAAAAATCGCAGATTGTTTAAATTCCTTATTATGGAACCCACGATCCAAAAAATACTGGCCTGACAGCAGAGAATAGTTTCTCTCTTTTTCGCTTTTTTCCACCAATGAAATTGCTTCCTCTGTGCTCTCACACTGTGCCAAATGGCAACTGTCACCGGGTGCAACTGACAGAAAAGTAGAAAGTGGACCCACTTTATTTCTCGTACCCGGCACATGCGCTACTTGTTACCTTCCATAAGCTGCTATATATTTTATCAACCTGTCAGTGGAATACGTAGCCGCAATGGACGCGATGGATTCTGTGGGTTAGGGCCTTTACCACTCGTCTTTCGCAACCCCTCTCCGCAATCGTTACAAAGAAGATTTTCCTAAGAGGCTAACATTTCTGTGAACTTGTATACCCACGTAGTGTGGGATGGTTCCTAAGTTCTCAAAATACAGTAGATACAGCTCTAACGTCACACAGCAGTCATTCTTATGGTAAATATACGATCAAGATTTGCCAGTGCTTGGCATGGCAACGAATCACCAGAAGAACGATAAGGGGAAATTCATTGAAGTCTGGATCAAAGGCTTTGTTAATAGTGGAGAAATTAAGATCTTCCGAGTTGTGTCTTGAGGAGCCAGGGCGAAAAAAAGAAAGAAGAAGACAAACTGTCGAATTTTGTAGAGGAAAGGTGGCGGTTCTTGTAATTGTATCTGGGAGAGGAAGTTGCTAAAAGAATGAGAACTGGAAATGGATTCACACTTGGGACACGGCTTCTCGAATCCAATACAATAAGATACGATAAACTGTCAAATTGATTGTTAAAGCAGCCAAAAACCTGTTTCGGCAGGGTTCCTTTGAAAAGTTTGTCGAAAAGGCAATGACGCCAATGACCAAAATACACACTACATGCGGTTGAAGTATTTGTTTGTGTGGCATTGAAACCTTGTCTTTTAGAAGGAGAATGTGGGCCCTTTGTGGTATAGATTGGGCCCTATTACATAAGGCATGTCGATTTATGATTTTTATTTCACAGCCTACGATTTCTATAGCTGACTGATAGTTTTTACAAAAGAGATATCGATATCGTTCATACCGTACTTACCAGCACAGATCAACCGCCAACCAGTCAGCGGCTTCTTAAATGGCGATAAGTTCGAGCTAAATCCACAGCAGTTTAAAATTGTGCGTGACTATGGCAAGTGATTAGAAAAGTAGAACACCACCCATAAAAATGCAGACTTTTACCAATTGACCCCTTAAAAAAAGGGGGTAAAGGGGTCACTTTGGAAAATGGCAAAACAACATCTCTGGTATTTTTATACAAAAGCGTAAAGTTTTTAATTCAAAAACTGTGAAAAAATGTCCAAAAGGGGCAGTGGATCAGATCAAAAAACTTCGCTAGGTATGTAGTGGGAACGCTTTGCATTTATAAGTTTTCCAGTTTACCTACTATAGATACATTTTCCCATAAAATGTTATCCGGCAAAAATTTCTCTCAAACACCCACTCCACTCACTTCCAATTGACTTCACTTTAATGTCCATCCAACCAAACGAATGTGAACTCCAAGCCTTCAATCTAACATTATAAACAGCAGGAGTTCCAACCCTCTCCCATCACACGGGTGCGTGTATGTGGGCAACCGTAATCCGCAAAATATCTAAAAGTCGAAAATAAATTAGGATTTAAACCTCATGGCACACGCACTCACGTAATAAATATCAGCTGCCCATTGTCCCACACATGAAATATAACCGCCAAATATTTTTCCATTTGCCCCAGAGCCCGGCTATCTGTCAGGATTTCAATGGATCATCCGCCACCAAATAAAGATGATTCCCTCCCCCCCCAAACCGCAAACAATAATGGCAAAGTATATCTATATCCGCAGTCAAACCCGTGCGCAAGCACAGTCATGTAAATGTGTTAACCACATTCGCGCTCAACACACCCATTCCATTTTCCATCTGTTATCTTATCAATTTGCGTAGATACAATATTCCAACAGCGCGCTGAAATTGCCTGCGTCCGAAGATGACTCCTTTTGTGTGCGAGTCCACCAAGAAGTGGTGCCTTTTGTTTTTGTTTGCCATTTTCTTCATCTTCGGTCCGGGAGAATCGATTAAGCCATCACGTAATTCCCGTAACCGTAACCAGAGCGGACGTACGTCCTTACATGTAAATTTATTGACTTAACGAGCACTTTGCGCACTTACAGGCAATCCACAAGGAGAGCTGCATATGCAGGCCAGGCCAGTGTATAGGATGGACATTGGACAAGAACAAAAAGAAGGAAACACCAAAAAGCAAATGCCACGACTCCGATTGCGTTCGATTTGGTGCCCCACAATGTAGGTGAATCCGAGAGATTGTGTTATGCGAATATGGTACCGACGACGACGGCAACGATGGTCTTAGGCGGCCGACGTTTATGTAGCTTCGATTGAAAAGGGGCGAGAAAGGCTAATGTCGAAAAATTGATATCACAGATGGAGAGTTGCAGCCTCGGAAAGGAGCCCACAATACGTGTGTTCTGGCCGAGTACACGAGTTGAGTATGTGCGACCACAAAAGCACCTTGCAGAGGTTGCCTTGTCCTTAGGGCAGACTCTTTTTATGGCTGTTGGGAAGATGAGCCGAAATATGGGGAGGAGAAGAGCGGTACAGGTATTACCTACGCATTTGAATTTTGCGGTCAGCTGGATATTTTAGAACAGAGTCAGAGTACAGTAATGGCTACAAATTAAAGTCGAACCCTGGAGTCTTTTTGCAATTTTTTGAACAACAGAGGTACGATCTTGCTGGCGAGATGGAGTGTAGTTGGGGGGCGATGTCATGTGTGTGCGGTTGCCATTGTGAATGCTCTGTTCTTCAAATGAAAATGTGCTCGAGAATCCGACTGTGCAAATAGAGGCATTTTGAAATACGTCTTGAATTAATATCTCTAATCGCTAGTTTTCAGTTTCCATACGAAAGTCTTATCCAATAGAACGCCAAAGCGGCTATGTACAATTTAAGGATCAAAAAGAGATTTGTATATCAGTTGCAGGTCCTGTGCTAGCGGAGATCAAAGGAACAAGGAAAAAGCTTTAGGAATAGCGTCCACCAAAATGATCCAATGATCCTTTGGGAAAAGCAAAGTCTTACGCAAACTCCCAATTCATAAAAAATAGAACAGTTATCAATGAGTTACAAATGGGGATCATTTATGAGTCTCTCACAGTCAAACCGTTATAAGGATTATTTACAATCGGCCCTAGCGAGGTATCCGTCGGAACGGAAAATTTTCCGCAACGCATACTCTGTCGGAGGCTTAAATCCAAATCGTAAACAAATTCTGCAACGAATTTCTGTCGGAGGATACCAGAACCTAGCTGTCAAAAATTGAAGAAAAAAATGCACTTCATCGCACTTCAACGTAATTTGCCGATATGCGCTACAAAATGTCGGAGCAATATTCCGAATAGATGTTCCGAAGAATACCTCGAAGCAAAAATCCTCCGAATCTTATAAAATCGGAGAATTTTCCGTTCCGACGGATACCTCGCTAGGGCCGAATAATAGGTAGGGTAGGGTGGGGCAGATTCAACACTTTTTTCAGCAGATAGGAAAAAACTCCTTTCGCAAATAAATATTTGAATAATTTTTTTTATTGAAAGAATTTATTATTTTACTACGAAAATGCATAATTCCTTAAAAGTAAGCTTCACTCCAATTATTAAAAAAATAGTAAAAATTAAAACAGCATTAAAATAACGATTCTTCCCCATGGTGGTTCACAATCGTCATCCGGGTGGGGCACCTTCGCATTGCATTTAAATGACGCAAAGTGTTAAAAATCAATAACTAAAACAATTTAACTATTAAAAATAAGTTGAATTGTATTTGTCGTCAATGTTCTCTGTAATGCGTCAACCGATTTTGATTCTGAAAATTTCCCATAAAAGGTGAAGTTAATACCATGGTTTGTAGGCATATACGGTCTTTGTAGGTGTATTATAGGGGCGTGGCGCCTCCCATTCATTCAAAACAATATATTTCGAAAACCACCGAAACGATTGAGTTCAAATTTACACACAATCTTAGGTATTGGCCCAGGAGTATTCCTCTGTAGATTGGTCAAAATTGGACAAAGGGGCGTGTCAACTCCCATACAAAAAAACAATCAAATCAGGATTGCCTCCGCATAATCTCCAATTGAAAGCTGGAGGCACTATTATTATGCTTCGGAATAATAATCAACGCCGTTTGTGTAATAGTACAAGACTTTCTGTTAAAAGATTAATGGCTAATGTAATTGAAGCTACTATTTTAACTGGAAAATTTAAATGCGAAGATGTATTCATACCACGCATCCCAATGATTCCATCTGATATTCCATTTGAATTTAAACGACTTCAGTTCCTGTTCATCTTGCGTTTTCGGTTTCTTTTAATAAGGCGCAAGGGCAAACGTTAGGAATTTGTGAAGTGAATTTAGAGTATCCAGTTTTCTCAAATGGAAAGTTATATGCAGCCTGCTCGCAAACCATACGTTTTGTGTATATACCTACATCGAAAATGGAAAAACCAAAAATATTGTATACCATAAAGCATTACAATAAAAACCATTATTTATCTTTGATTATTCTGGATTTGATTTGAATTGGATTTTTTTATATTTCTATTTTTCACTAAGAAGTGTTCAGGGGGTCCGCTAGTTTATTTTATATTTATTATTATTTAAACATTCTGCAGAATTAATTTTTACTTGAGATTTTAAACAAATCTTAAGTCTATACGGAACTATACAAATTAAACGCTATTATAGAAATTTATTTTAAAACTAAATTTAACACAAACAAAAATTATTTAAGAAAAGTATAAATGTTAAATAAAAGGATTTGTCAATAAAAAAATTATTGCAAGCTATATCGACTCAACTCGCATCAAATTTGACTTGCCCGATATATTTTGACTAAGGTTCCCCCTTCCTTTGCTTTAATAAACGTTATTGTTTTTCACAAAACTTATAAAAAACATTCGATCAAATGTTACAAATAACTCAAATATATTATAAACACAAACGTTTGACACTAACAATCAAATAATTCCAATAAGAAACAATTATATATCACGTACCTCGTGTAGAATTACAAAAAAACAAGGAAATAAATTAAAACCGGCCTTACCACCAGAACTGCTGAAGAAGTACTGTCATAGTTCATGTACGATATGAGAGAACAGTTTTGCACTATTTACCAACAAACATTTGATTTAGAATTTAACCTACTTCTTGTAATCGCGAAAGTCGAAATTGCCCCATTAATAAGAAGCTAAACAATTTGCAAAAGAAAGTTCTGGTACTTGCAAAAGGCTCCGAACCGAGAATCTTAATGTGATTGCCTATACCCAATCCCGATTGCTAAAGGTACTATACATGTTCAGCAAGCTGAAAGGTGATTTCGAAATGGATACTTGTAAAATTGACTCATAACCACTCCTGTCCTAAGCAGACGAAAGAGCACACAGGAATACCTAGGGGCCAAGAGCCATAAAGACCCCCAGACAAAACTCCAAGCGTCTTGTTAAAACAAAGGACTCATCTACATATACAAATGTATCCATTATCCATACAAAGATACAAAAAGCAGTTGAAGATGTGCTCTGCAAAGTAGCTGCTACTTAAACAAAATAAAAGGATCGTGATGCATGAGTTTTAATAAGATTTGGAAAACTCCAAACCCATATCCTCACAAAAAGACTCTAGCTTCTTTCAAATTCATCTAGATAAGTTTTCCACCTGGTGCTTTAAAAACTGCTTAGATATCCATGTCCACGGTCAACCTACCTATATCCATCGTTCAATCTATTCGCGACCTTGCCATATATGCGACAGGGCACTTAATTTCAGATCGCATTTGATGAGATAATTCTTAAAGCAAACTCATCACTTGGCTTCCCTAAAAGATGGTCCAAAGGATTCTCCAACCCGTAAGTTAATAGATCTTTGTATATCACTTTTGTTGACCCACTGCTTGAGTAGGTATACGCTAGCCTAGCCTAGCGTGGTATATCCAGAATCAGACCATCCAACGTCGTTTTCTTCGGTTTGCTCTTCGGGCTCTTGCAATAATCCTCTAATTTTTCCTCTCTATAAAGAATCATTTTGGCATGCGGACATGTCTCTTTTTATGGTGCCTAGAGGATATTAAAGCCTTTTGGTAAAAGTCGAGCTCGAATTAGGTAAATAGCAAAGAATCGAAAATTTCGTCCTTTCTTTCTTTCAAAGGACTTTTTTAAACAAATTTTATCAAAATGTGGATTTATCGTTGTTACAGACTACAGAACAAAAAACACAGCTGACAGAATTCGTTAGTTGCTATTCCACAGATAGAGCGGTCCTTGGTTCGGTGGTTTGGGCACGTTGAACGCAAATGTCTCCAACTCGAGCTCCAAGACGGGATATAAATTTCCTGTCAAGATAAATATTTAAGATCGAGTCCGGAATATTTCTTTACGCGTATATGAGGATTGCACTTGAGGACTTGAAGTCAGTTGAGGAATCTTGAGCATTACGGAGGGTCGACTCAAGCAAGGTACTTCCGCTGTCTTTGTAATGCGTAGGGGGGATGCTTATTTTCTCCTCTGTGTTGAATGGGAGGCAGTGCTTTCTTAAAACGTTGGCAAGATTTTATAGCTTCCATTCCTCACTAGCATTTTAAATTAAAGGAACGCGTCCCTAAAAAAAGGAAAGATGAAAAATGAGACATCAAACCAAATGAATGAAACATCGAAGAAATGCATCTATTCTCTAACTAATGCAAGAACAAAGGCAGTCACGTCACAGATTTGAGGTCCTCGGGTAATCAATTTGATGCGCAGAACACCGTCGGCACACCCTCCCATTCGAGATCTATTTCATAGTAAATTTGCCGTACTCAATTGTGATACTCGTACTTTTTGCATCAATTTAATGAAGTCATTATTTCTTGGGGCCATATAGAGAGTTATTTACCAGACGGTGAGCAAAAAGTCGCCCTCGACTGTAGGTATCTTCGAAAGACCATCAGCGGCTATAACCATATCGGTGCTAGCACACAGACAGCAGACCTTACGTGCACACTCCATTTGCCAGCCGATTGAGCTCCAAATCGCTGCAAAAGATACCCCCGGGAGGAATTCGCCCAAAAAAGGCAATACCCACTGATGAGACAAACGTCCTAAACATGGCCGTTCCACGGGAATACAAATAGAACGGCAAAAGCTTCGCCTATAGACGCATGCAACCGTCCAAACGACCGAGATGCCACACTGCGAGACCTGGTACTGTATGCCCAGAATGACCATGGAACGTCAATGAGCACGTTATTTTAATTTGGCTTAACTAGCGCTAAAAGGCGTGATTGGAATGCCAGAGTTTTTTTTTGTTCGCTGTTCGCGCAGCTCATCTCTGCCGCACGCTGTATCCGCAAATAGACGTGTGTGCATAAAGTAACCACCAGAGACTCATGGAATGGTAATGTGATGATTTTCTGCTGCGTGCGTGCATCTAGGAGCAGCACATATCAATGATTTGAAACAGATGTCAGTAGTGGCACGCAAAACAAATATAGAGAAAACGCAACCGCCAACAAAACGCACAGATAGACAAAATGGATCCGCGCTGCAATTTGAAATTAAGTGCGGATTGGCCTCAGAGGGAAATGGAAAAATTGGACGAAGCCAGTCTTCCTCCTTGGCAAGGTGTTGCAGCGTGCACTCGGTGGGTAGGTAATTGCAAGTGCTTAGTGTGCTCGGAGCGTACCTAT
This sequence comes from Cheilosia pagana, assembly GCA_936431705.1. Classification (NCBI taxonomy): domain Eukaryota; kingdom Metazoa; phylum Arthropoda; class Insecta; order Diptera; family Syrphidae; genus Cheilosia; species Cheilosia pagana. The sequence goes on along the minus strand of OW386166.1, from coordinate 81,944,446 downwards.
GTCCAAGCGGATGTGCATTATTTTAATAGATACCTACCTAGCCTACTTCAGGTACATCAGAGTTACTGAGCTCATCACTAACTCGTTTATGGTTCATTCATGTGCCCAGAGTGGAATGCAAATTCGCTAATTTTAATAGAGAATGGATGCGCTTTCGAAGTAAAATTAAATTATTATTGGGAAAAATGACAAAACAAACAAATTTAATTGGCGTTAGGATGGACTGTGAATAATGCAGAGGTTGGGAGCGGGTTGGGTCCGACGAGTGTCTATGGAAAAAGGGGTTAACAATGGTTTTTCATTCATAAATGGAAAATTTTGTTAGTAGAGAAATAACTAGACAACAAATTTTATTTCACAATAATTTGTTAATATACAAAAAGTTTGGAAATGCGTTTAGAATATTTAAAATGTTGGTGATGTCAGTTGCATGCGTCACATCAATCGGTCAATACGAATCGAGTCGAGGAACTGTTGGACATGATTTGCTCGCAGCTCGAGGGAGCAAATGGCACAAACCTTGGATTTCCCAATTTCTCCCGGGACAAAAAAAAACGCATAATATAAGATACCTAACAACAATCGTTTTTTTTTTATTTTATTAAAATGAGTAACTTGCATGTCTTTGAATTATCTTTATATTTATTCTATAAGAAAATAAACTACGAATAAAATAAAATTCATTAAAAGTAAAAAACAAATAAATAAATAATTTTAGATTAAATCAAAAATTATTAATAATGATAAGGGATTTTTTTAATTTTTGTTATTAAACACATAATATTTAATATACACTATTAATTCTCTTTGTTAATTTATAAAAATATATTTACTTACTTGCAGTAAAAATGTCAAAATGTTTGCATAAGAATTTATATATTTTAATTTGAGTCGCAAACGGTTAACTGTCCCGGACAACCGAAATTATGTCTTAAATCCGGTACGTCTCGGATGAACCGCACCTATAAGAACTGTAGTTCGCCGAGTGGTAGATATTTAACCATTTTAGCTTATGCGCAACATATTGGAAAAAATTACATACAGCACTGCATCTCTGCACAAGCTTCCCAACAACAAAAAATCAAGAAAAATGTTGGGTACAAGGTAGTGATAGTGGTTCTTAACTATTTGCCCTTGCCTATCTATATCCATAAAAGATTAGCGTGTTTGAGCTGACATACATCGTACAGGCCAAACCGCTAATTGTAGGCTCATGAAACTAGCACTAGATGTGTGTTACCGCCCACTAAGAAGGGATTTTTCGATACGACCCTCCCTACCCATTTTAAAGAGGTTTTTCTGTTACCCACGAACCGTTAGTCGTATGAACTTGAAATTTTGTACGTTTATAGAAAATAGAAAATCATCTAATACCTATCTCGGCTTTTTTTCGAAATTCGAAAGGTTGAAAAAGAGGTTGCAAACTTTTTTATTTTAACATTACTTAAATAAATTTCATTCAATAAAACTTTGTTCAATCTATAAAATCGTATACAGATGCTATTTAACCAACAAGAAATTAAGAGTGATTTCTCTATTGTCAGCTCTGCTTGGGGGTGGGTGGGTTGAGTATACCGTACAGCGTACACATGAAAAGCATTATAGCACATTATAATAGACGAGAAATAAATTTAAGGCTAGCTGACCGGTGCGGTGCTCGCCTTGCTTCACTCGCCTACCACTTTTAAGACAAAAAGTATTTTTATCGAACTGCATACATCGAACAATTTTTTTTTTCTAAATATGTTCCCATTCCTTGGTCCTTTCTAAAAGCAAAAGCTGTAAAGCGAAAACATTAAAAACATAATTTTAATTCCTACTGAAAAGTCTACACAAAAACAGATTTCTGTTATTTCCCTAGCTCTTACCCACTTCAAATGTCGACGAAAAGGAATTAACACAAATGAAACAGTTTGACTCACGAATCCCACCAGCCCATTTCCAAACTTATCACAATGAACAACACCCGAATGTGTTCAACCTGAATGTGTGCGCTGAAAAAAGACGACGAATAAGTTCAAAACATATGATCACTTTAGAGCGCGCACATAATAATCACACACACACTACTGCAACGATACTCACTGCTGCATGACTACTGGGAGAGGTATCCACTGAAGGAAAATTGTGAGCGATGTTTGAAATAATTGTTTTGAAAAATTATCAGCTTCAGGACAACGCAGGGGGACGTTTTATAATATTAAACAAATGTTTCATACTTCCTTACTTAACGGGCTCCCGACACATAAAGGGACTTTGATTGGGATACTATGCAGCCTACCATCTTCTGCAATCCCGGGCACGCTGCTTCCAGTTATCTAGACCAAGTGCTCTGGCATCCGCAATGACTTAGTTTTTAAAACGTCGCGTCAGTTTGATTCAAAAATACTCTTAGCTGAAGCATTATCTTCCATTGGCTAGATATCTCCGAGCATGTGTAGTGTACCTATTCGACTTATTTTGGCTTTTCGGAATACCTACATCCACTTCTTGGTACAACTTATAGAGTCTGCCGCTAGGTGCGAGGGTTTTGCAGAGCATACATTTCGTCCTTCCATATTCGTATGGAGTTCATGTTTACTCCAAGTTAAACGGGTGAATTGAGCTCGGTTGGAAGACAAACGAAGAACGCGAGTTGGGGGTTTCTCTACCTCGAAATTGTTTCTATCAATACTGACAGTGGGTCATAAGACAGGTATTTGTTTGTTTATTGATGGCATGTACTTAGTCTTCTCCTCATTTACTTCAAGGCCAACAGACTTCATGGAACACTGTGAACGACCGGCCAGCGCCATATACAGCTCCTTATGATAAATGTTGTCATATGCGGCTTTGAAGTTGATAAAAAGAGAGCGAGTCTCGACTTGAAACTCGTTGTTCTTTTCCAGGATTAGCCTCAGCGTTAAAAATTTGGCCTTTAGTCGATCTGCCCGGACGAAAGCCGCATTGAATAGAATTTTATATGCGACAGTTCTTGAAAGGTATATGATCGCCTCTTTTGTAGATATGGCATGTGGAGCTGATATTCCAGTCATCGAGCATGCTTTCTTCCACCCACACTTCGTTGAAGACTTAGTAAACCGTCAGAGCCTGTGGTCTTGTTGTTCTTAAGTATTTTTTTTATAGCTAAGTCAATTTCTTCTATACTGGGTGGTCGCACTGGTTCCTCACACTGACAGGAAATGGGTTCTATTCTTGCCCTATTACTCTCTCTGCCCATTTAGCAACTGCTGCTGAAAATTCCGCATTCCCTGCGCCTTGGTCACTTGGTTTCCTTCCGTTCTCCTTTCTTTAGGTTTTAAATTCATTTCCCCCGACCTGATGCTCCAAGCCTTTTCTAAAAATCCTGTCCGTCTGAAACTCGAATAGGTCTGGAGAAGGGCTGATTCTCAAAATTGATTCGAGTTGAACAGCAGAAACTTCCGCTGATTTAATCAAGGAAAATCATCCTCCGCCATAGGATGAGCAGGAATACTCTTTCGGCAATCACTTACTTGACGTAGTCGCGCCCCAACAAGTACCAAATAGGTGGTGGTAAAGATGTGAAGCGCCCAATTCCTCAACCCAAATTTGTACACCAAAACTCGTATCTGGCAGCATAGAACGCTCACATGTTTTATAGTCCTTGCTATATAGAACAAATTGAAAAACGAATCTACCATTTGTTTGTTCTCTAATTTATCACCCTACATGAGAAAACATTCATAGTCTCCTTTTTCCAAATCCAACAGCGAGCGCACTACCACTGCTGTTCGGCTATAAGGACGTGATGTTTCTTACTCCAGCAACCCATGTCTCTAACAAGTACGGAGTATTTTTTCATCTGTTCTCTCACGGACTATACAGGACTGTCCATAAATCATATTTCCAGTTCAAAATTTGTCACTTAGTTTTCTTTTGCTTTTTTTTTTGTCGGTCATGTCCTGAATGTGTGCGCAATCACATTTATCCTTCAAATTTGTTGCACACTCGGTGACTTTTATTTGTTGTCCTGTGAGCAAAGGTTTGCATTTTTTTACTCCTCGACTCCTCGCATCCCTATGCACCTTGTTTCATTTTGCTTCCTTTGTTTCGGGGAAAACACCCAGAACTTGCTATTTATTAAAATTTATTGTAATATTTTCGTCCTTTTTTTTCTTGTTGTTGGTTAAGTTGTTTGTTGTGCATTTTGTGTGACAGATTTACACACTATTTCCCATTCGGATTTGATTATATTCCCATCGGCGAAATGGAAGGTTAAGCTACCTCTGGCAAAGGTAATAAAGCCATAATCCGTGGCCCAAACACACAGCCAGACTATAGGGAAGCGAACGCTATAGGATATCAACAGGTTGACTCTCTTATGGATTTTTATGCAATAATCGTAAAAGTAAAAAAAAAGAAGGAGAAAACATCACCGAGACCAGTGGATTTGGTTTCCTTGTTCGGTGAGTGTCCTTGTGTGGGTCTGGATTTCCGCTTTTTATTTGCCCAAGGTTACCGAAACATAAACAAAGGCTAGGACGGATTTTTATGGACCATAAATGTTTGTTTTTTTTCTTCCCTCAGATGATGCCTGCCGCAGCGCGCAGCAAATTTGAGAGCGCACACTATAGTGAGTAAGGTGGTTGGGATATTTTCCTTTTTCTATTGGTTTGGAATAGGAAAATTAATGCGATCCTGCAGGTTGCAATGGGTTTTCAAAATGGTACGTTTGGTTATTTGCCCTCAGAGTCATTTATTTTTATAGGTGTTTGACTTGATGGTAGGAATAGATGCCATAGGGAGGGAAGTGAAAGTGACTTTTGCTTGCGGTAGAGTTGGTGCGGCAATTAGTGCATTACTAATCGAATGCATCTGACAATGGGATGGTCGTTGACTTTTGGCTTTTGTTCAAGGTTAATTGGGGTATTATGAAGTTATAGTTGTTCCGACAGGTGGTTTATTGATTGTGCAATTGTAGAGGGTGTTACTTTATGGTTGGAACGCACTTTAAATCTTTTAACATCTCTCAGTAGACATCCTTACTGTTTAGAGTCCGAAATACTGGCGTCAGTCGCTGATGGTTGGTATACCCTAGGTACCTAATGAATGCTATGTCTCGAAACATCATTCAACTTTAGACTCCAGCAGATATAAAGCACTTGGAAAGTTGGTAATGCTCAGTAATGATGACGTAAATGGCCACATCATGGCAAGTGAAGTGAGTTAGCAGTGGTCAAAAAAGAAGTTGAGTACAGGTTACACAGTGCCTCAAACACTATCCAATTGGGTCATGTTATATTATTATTATTATAAGCTTTTTATTGACTATAAGGTTTACAAATTGTTATTGTTATAAGAGTATTTACATCATGTAGTTATTTAACTTTAATTTAAAATACATAAATAAAATAAATATATCATCATTTGACAAAGTCTAATCATTGTTTTCAAAATTAGTTGCAAATAGTATAAGCCTCCCCCATAGTTGTCCATAGATCTCTATTTTTTGCGTCATGGTACCAATACCTATTAAATTGGTTAATATCGTCAACCCATCTTGTTCGTGGTCGTCCGGTTGATCTTGTCGCTGGTGGTGTCCATTTGATCAAAAGTTTTGTCCATCTATTGTCTGTATTTCTTGATATGTGTCCTGCCCAGTTCCATTTAAGTTGTTTCGTCCTTTTTATTACATCTATGATGTCCGTTTGCCTTCTTATTTCTTCGTTCCGCACTCTTTGTATTAGTCTTATACCCAGAAGTTTCCTCTCCATTTTTGTCTGACAGGTTCTTAATTTCTCGGTTAGATTTGTTGTTAAGCCCAATTTTTGAAGTCCGTATGTCAGAACTGGTAAAATTGCTGAATCAATTAAATATTTTTTTGTGTCTTTATTTAGTTTTGCGTTGAGTATCTCCTTCATGTTCCAGAATTGTCGCCATGCGTTTGATATTCGTCTATCTATCTCCTTTTCTTCTTGATTTTTAAATGATTTTAATTGTCCCAAATAAATAAAGTCCTCAACATAATCAATATTTACGCCATCGAGTGTAATGTCCTTATGTGTAGAGTTGGTCATCACTTTTGTTTTAGACTGATTTATGCATAGTCCGTATTTTTTACAAATTGAAGCCAGCTGTGTTACCATTGTCTGAATGTTGTCCGCTTTCTGTGATATTAGGACAACATCGTCAGCAAACCTCAAATTGTTCAAATGTTGTCCCCACATATTTATTCCAAATCGATTCCAGTCAAGTTGTTTAAATATCTCTTCGAGTACTGCAGAGAATAATGGTGGTGATATTGGATCACCCTGTCGTACACCTCTTCTTATGCTGAACATTCGTCCTGTTCTTGGGTCATGTACAGTCAGTTAAATTTTTTATGCTACCAGAGAAAGGGCTAGTTAAATCGAGTGCGGATCCGAACGCACCTGGTGCTCCGAAGTTGCAAGTTCATCTCCAGTAAAACTCGGACTGAAGATCAACCGAAGTTTATTTTTCTTGTAAGGTCCTAAGAAATTGTCCCCCCTGTTTGATAAGCTAATGCTTCTGATGCAAATTGCCACAGTTTTGTACATCATTTCCTTGTTTCTACGAGAGAGTGATTTATTACTTAGATCCCTTAGTAGCCTGCTGTAATTGCGATCGGAAAAGAGTGACCTTATATTATTTCTGCCCATCAAGCTGGGAGTTATTTCTCTCTTTCTTTCGGAAAGCAGAGGACGATGGACAGCGAGGCTGATTAGAAATGTGGCTGAGTGGAACGACCGGAAACACGGTGAGGTCAACTACTTCGTCACCAAGTTTCTCATCGGTCAATGAAATTTCAACGCCTTTCTCCATAAGATTGGTAAAACGGATAGTCCAGCGTCCAGCTTGCCAGTACGGCGACTCTCAAACAGACTACGCACATGCGTCCTGGGAACGATGGAAAGCACTGCGCACAGTCCTCGAAAGCAGCATTGGTGTCTTCAACCCAGAAAATATAGGTGACAAAATGCTGACGAGCGACCTGAACTGGGGAAAAATTGTTCACTTTGTGGAAGATATTCTCAGAAGAAAGAAAAGAGAAGAAGAAAAATACCGGGAAAGCAAGTGAGCCCGAATGGTCGCATGTTTACAGACCCCTTGAAGTAATGCGAAGAGCGGTCCCAGGGGGTGGTATATCAGAAACCATAGGGTTGGGACGAGTTTTAGTCTGTATACCCCGAAAACATTCGGAGAGAGCCGGACACACGTGGATGGTCAACGCAAATAAGGCCTCCTTATGATGCGTAAGGCATTTCTCCTCCCCCTAAATAAATAAATATTTTGATAGGTCAAGCTTCTCACAACCATTCGTTTTGTGTGGGTTTTACATTTTTGGGACGAATGGAATGGATCTACAATATTACGCCGAGTCCAAACGGCTATTTAAGAAGCTCTTTCATAACAGTTATGCTCTCGAATGTTTGTCACACGTTCGCGAGAGATGCCGCAGTGGAAAAAAAAACCTTAAGATGTAGGTAATTTGGTTCTTTCGGGATTCGAACCGGGGACCCCTCGTTTAGTAGCCCAACACACTACCACTAAGCTACTTCTCCTCCCCCTAACAGGAAAAAAAAGAGTTATTTCTCGATGTGAAACATATTCTTTTTCGTTTCAAGGCACCTTTAACGTTGACGGGCTTCGAAGGAACACATTCAACGCTGACGAACTATGCGAGCTGTAAGCGCGAAATGGACATAGTCAAAAAGAATTGGACATCTTTGGTCTTCTTTCACTTCGATCTACTTTTTCCAATCTGGATGGAGGGTCCCTACTGTAATTTATTTTTATTGCGTTATAAAGGACAACACAACGTAAGTACCATTGCTACAAGGCAAAAGGGATAAGGCGAAAAAATGCAGATGTACCGAAAAGTAGCTACCCACCATAGGTTAACTATCGAAACTTTCTTTGCTCTGACTGCCTTAGATGAAGAATAGGACGAATTATGTTGCAGACACTTTGCAGAGTGAACCTTTCTCAAGCCCTCAGCTTCTGGTTTATTTTATATAAATTTTAGAGTATGACTTTAGGTGGAGATTTATTCGTTGAGCCGGGGAAACAAGCTTTTGTTATTTAAAAATTCGTTTTTGTCATCGTCGCATCCTGTTGGAACTTTTCGAGGCCATCTCTCTTGTTTCATGGCGAAATAAATAACGATCACGAAATGGTCAAACCATATTATTCACGATATTTGATTATCTGCATCGGTATACACAAGTTCCATAAAAAAGCTTTTCTTCCTGGTGCCGAAAAATTTGCTTTGAGCCCAATCTATTATCTTGTCACGTTTCCTTTCCGACTTCATATATCTTCTCCAGGATGGATCTATTTTATCCGTTCAAACTTATCGCGTCCTAGGCACACTGTCCGACAGGAAGAATAGTTTTAGCCACCGTATTGACAAGATAACCAGTTCATCACTTTTGATTTCTTTAAATGATGACTCATGGCGGAAAGAATGCTTAATCCCTTACATGACCAGATCTGTCTGCAACACTTATGTACTATCGCCTCCTCCTTGAGTTCATTATGCAAGTGGGGTACCTTTCGTGTAGGGTAACTTCGGGCATTATGGCGCACTTTTCTTCTTTCCCAAATAACTTTAACACGAACAATTTTTTTATCAAAAAACAAAACGATTTATTAATTATAGGAAACATAGAACCAAAACAAATTAAATAAAACTACAAATTCATGGATATAAGAAATAAAAAAAATAAGTTAAAAATGCTCTATAAAAAACCATAATGCCCTATGCATGGGGCAATATGGCGAACCCTAGTGGGCAATATGGCGTGATGATTTACTTGCGGTTGGATTTGCCACAGTGTTTTTAAAATGAGTGCAGGAGTCGTGGGACTAAAAACTACCTATAATGAACTGCATCCATTCATATTTTTTGTTGTTTTATTATAGTCTTCCCCACAACCTGCACAGATATTTTCTTGAAAATCTTCGGGCCCATCGGACTTGTCGGCTATTTGGATTTCGATGTTCTCATCATCAGAAATCGAAGGTCGGGCTTTTTATTTTTCTTTGTTTTCGATCCGCCCTTTTCTATGGAAATAAGATATAAAATATTGGTAGTTGACTGTGAAATATTGCTGTACTTAAACGATTTTTAATGGGGGCAATATGGCGGACTTTACATGTAAACTTCATAAGGGCATTATGGCGCATCCTTGCCATAATGCCCCTATAGCAAGTGCGCCATATAACAAAAAATACGCATTTGGACAACACATAAAAAAAACGCAAGGTGTTCATTTCCTGTTACTTTTTAATGTCAACAAACGAAAACAGATACATATCTCTTCATTTCACAATACACACCAAACACCTGCGCTGTATACTTACCAAGCACCACACAGTTGAGAAATAGGCAAAAATATAAGGGGGTGAGAAAATAGAAACTTTTTTAAATTTTTTTTTTTACTTACACATAAAAAATCGCGTAAACCCAGGAACCTGACACGGCGCATGATTGACGAATGCTAAAGTTTTCTCATAGTTTAATTTATTATGAGCGAATCGGATATGTGGTATTTACGAGGTTCGCCATAATGCCCCTGCGCCATAATGCCCGAAGTTACCCTATCAAAAGTCAAGAACAACCAACCTAGGCCCTCCTACCATGTCCGTCAGATATTCAGTAATTTGAAAGCCTGCCCTTAAGAAACGCAAGGAAAGTGGAGAGATTGTTTTCGTTCGATTGCGCGTGTTCCACACCCTATTTCCAATAAAACTAGTTCTCGCGATTTCGATTCGGCTTCGGCTCCGAGGGTATGCAGTCCAAAAACCTACTTTGACAGCATTGGCCAATCCCAGTGTTTTGTTAAGGTAGGCTGATGATTTAGAGTAGGAGGTTGCAGATCGACCCCCTGGGGCACGTTGCACTTGAGCGTCCTACACCCGCAATCCTTGTGGTGACATTGAAATGAATTTATATCACATTTGGATACAGACGCCCGTCCAAGAACCAGGTTTATAGTGTCTTCGTCAACAGCTCTTCACCTGTTGAACTAAAAAAGTGTGTGGATGAGCACCGACTAAGCCAATAAAACCAACTGACAGTAATGAAACATACAAATCAATTTGTGTGCACGTTGTAAAACCGTTCAACATACTTCCAAAAATGCCACCACATTCATTCACAAGGATAGGTATCACAGAATATTAAATGAAATCCCCAGCGATAAACAAAGTCCTATGCACCCAATAACGCAAATTCAATAACCTCCCTACATAATTTACCGCATTCTCCCCAGCAACCGCCCAAGCCCAATAGTCGATGATCGCAAAATCAAAATTCCGCATTCGTTCGGTAGTATAACCGGGCGAAATCACATCCCGATTTATTGAATGAAATAACTATCATAAAATAAAAAAGAGATCCAAGTAAGCGTGAGGGAAAAATAATCCACCAAGTGGCAAAAGCAGATTGGTTCCACTTAGAAAAATTGCCTCAGATAATGATAAAATAAACAACAGAACTTTATCCCGGGCGGCGCACCACCATCGGCGGCGAAGGGAAGACGGCACAGTTCAAGCGAACCGACAACCGAATGAAGAACTCTTTGGAGCGCGCAAGCTCTCGTATTCTATTACGGTTTCGTATCAATGAAACTCTCAGGCAAGACTCTGCTGGTGTGCTGCGAAACGAAAAGGTATGTACTTTCTTTGGTTGAGCACGACGTCAGAGCAGAGGGTCTTCACTGCTCGGAGTAGAGCAACAGCAAGGGGAATAACTTTTCCAAGTGGGCTCTTGCTTAGCTTCGAGTTCGACTTGTGCCGCTTGGAAACTATGTACACTTTGCACACGGGTGGAATCTGGAATCCCTGGGGATCAACCAACGTAATCGTTTATATGACTCCTTTTTGCTATCCACACTTAATTCGATAGAATTTACGAAGATGAAAATGCCGCATCCAAAACTGTGACGACGACGACGACGGGGAGGACGACTATACGACTGGAGGTAAATTGGAATAAGGAACTTTCTCATTTTTCGTCTTGGGTTTTGCAACGAAAGAGGGTTTGTATTTATATGGAAGGCGCGCACGTAAGATCTCTGGGACTCATGAATTAATTCCCTCATCTTATTACTCGCCCTTGAAGTGGTGTGGCAAAAAAAAAAGGAGAGACGCTCGGATGTTTAACGAAGGAGAAGAGGTAGAGGTGGGGTGGGACCGATGATAAGCTATAGCACATCATCATCAGTGTCATTGGTGTAGACATGGTTGGATACGAAACGAATTTGCTTAATGAAATTTTCGTCTCATCTGTCAAATGTTTGTGCGGAGCTATGTGATGATGGATGGGGGTATATAGTTCAAGATACATATAGGTAGCTTTGTTATGCAATAAGAGCTTTTACGTTTTATAGGAAGTCGGTAACCGGAGAAGTTTTTCGAGCACACGGAATAACCCAAATATCAGTCCATTGTGCTACTACACAGCTGAAACCGATTTTTTTGATGAAGTAGTTGAACATTAGTTGAACAGGAATGAGGTTCGGAAGTTTTCCGAGATGGTAAAAAGAACTTCACAAGGCTACAGAACCCGAACCGAGGCCTGCAAGGACGAACAAGGGAACATAGTAGTAGAATCGCAGTCGATGCTAAGGATATGGAAGAACTACTTCTGCAGACTGTTTAACGGCGATGACGACTTAAATTCCGCTGTCAGGCAGAATGAACCATTCAACCTGGACGTCAATACCGTCCACCCGACCTGGACGAGGTGAAGATAGCTATATCTAAACTGAAGTTCAACAAAGCCGCTGGAGCAGATGGCCTAGCCGCCGAGCTGTTCAAAGCGACAGGCGATGATTTGGTTAGGAGCATGAATCAACTCATCTGTAAAATATGGTCGGAGGAAAGTATGCCCGATGAATGGAACCTCAGCATTGTTTGCCCGATCCTCAAGAAAGGAGACCCTCTGAACTGCGCCAATTACAGAGGTATCAGTCTTCTAAACATTACCTACAAGATCTTATCTGCCGTTTTGTGTGAACGCCTGAAGCCTTTCGTAAACAACCTGATTGGTCCATATCAGTGTGGCTTCAGGCCAGGAAAGTCCACCATAAACCAAATATTCACAACTGCGGCAGATCTTGGAGAAAACCCAGGAACTTCAAATCGATACCCACCACCTTTTCATCGACAGTATTTATGGGGACGAACTATACAGTGCAATGTCTAGTTTTAGCATCACTGAGGGAAAATCCGCGACCCGAATTTAAGTAATTTTTAGATAAGCTTTGGAAAACACACATTATTAATCAAAATTCTTACATTAAAATTGATTTTCCTTACTTCAATAACAAAAATTTAAATGTTAAAACGTGCGAAGTTAAATTAGCGCAGTGATTCTAAATCTAACGACATATAGGTTCAAAGTAAGAAATAAAGTGTTACAAGCAGATCAACTTTTCGTCATATACCTACTGCATACTAGATTTAAGGTTTTTCAGAGTGAATATTACTCTTACTCTCTTTGATGTTTACTCGGTTTTGTAAGCTATTACAGTTCGTACATTCTCAATCTTAGAATGTGCAGATTAAAAAATGGACTCTGAAGTACGTACCTACTCACACTAATAAAACGTGGATTCAATACAAGAAATAAATTTCTCGCCCTTAAATTACAGTTATAACCCTTCTTTACTGATTCTCGTGAGCAGATGCAGAGTAAATATATTTTTTTTTTACTTGATTTCTTCTTACTATTACAGCCACGTTATTATCTTCTGAATGTTAAGAGTAAATGTAATATATTGTGCTATCAAATTTACTCTGTTTAAGAGTAAGTTAAGAGTGTGTTGAATTAAATGAAGTATACAATTTTAGCAATTAAGGATGAATCGTGTTGACTGTTCAATTTGATTGCATTCGATCCCTTCAGCTCATTCTGTCTAAAGTGAGTAAAGTGACAGTATTTGTTAATAACCTGCAATTAAATCCTTCAAATTTTGAAGATCTAATACAGCAGGTGGTTCGAATTTTTCCATCAGAGGCTGGTTGTGAGGTAAGGATGAAAAACGATATATTAAAAAATAAAACTAAATTCACACATTCATTTTCATAGGAGTATTACTACGCTAGAAGAGAAAAAAAAAAATCCTCGTGGTCGTTTGTACGATAAATATAAATATATTCGGGCAAAAATAAGAAAAACCGATAAAGCAAACAAAAATACTCCTGAATCCTTGACAGCCTCCACAGTCCAGAGACCTAATGAAAGCGATAGACATCATAAAGCTTTACTAAAGCGTTCGATGGAAAATTGGGATGAGGTATCTAGTTGATATTTGGAAAAGTCATGTGCTTTACGTCAGAGTGATCTACTTTGTATGAGCAACTCGGATTTTTTTAAAGAATGGCCAAAATTGATTGACTCTAGAGCCAGTGACCTAGTAAGTACAGTTCAAGCTCAGCGTACTTGACATAGTATCATTTAAAATTATATAAATGTTCTTTGCCAAGAAATAAATATAATTAAATACGACAATCATTTTCATTCGTATCAAGTTGGCAGTTATTTTGAACATTTTATTTTCAAAAATATAATAAATATTAATTTTTATGTTAAAAAAATATTTGTTAGTTAAAAAATAAAATTGTTTCTAAATCGAATGTCGTGTTTTTTTAATTCACGTAGCAGGTCCATTTATGAAAGGTGAGTATTAATCTATAATGCTCCGTGTTCGTAACAAGAAATATAATTACTAAATTGAGAAGGTCAGATCAATCAAAATATCGATTGATATTTACTTAAACTAAGAAAAAGCGTTCTGAATTCAATATCACACGGTCATAGTAATAATTAAAATCGATTTCAAATTAAGAATGCCTAGTTAAATGATTAAACTAAAATTAAGCACACATCGTTCTTAATTCGATGATATTGCGATTTAGTAATAAGAAATTTCACTATCAATAATTTAAGGACGTGTAATTACTACAAAAGTTCTTAAATTAATCATGCGAATTATAAAAGAAAGAAAGGCATATTACCAGTTTCATACCGACGTGCTTGATTTAGGCACAGATCGGATAGCGATGAATATGACTTGAAAATTGATTAGTTTAAGCGTGTTTTTGCTTACTATTACTCTTTTTTTCTCTCGGTGATCCCTGCCAAACTCGTCCGTTTGTGCAGGATGACGATGGAGAATGCACGCTGCTCCATCAAGGTCGGTAAAGAACTAACCGAGACCTTCGATGTCAAAAAAGGATTTAGACAAGGCGATGCGCTGTCATGTGACTTCTTCAATATCGTTCTTGAAAGAATAGTGCAAAACTCAAACGCCAACACCAGAGGCACTATCTTTCAAAAGTCCGTCCAATTACTCGCATACGCCGATGACATTGACATAATTGGCAGAACGCATAGTGATGTAAATATCGCGTTTGTGAGTATTGAGACTGAGGCAGCGAAGATGGGTTTGGCGGTTAATGAGGGCAAGACAAAGTATATGCTGTCAACTAAAAAGGACACCCAACACCGACGGCTCGGAAAGAACGTCACAATAGACAGATATAACTTTGAGGTGGTTAAGGATCCGCTTTGAACTCAGACAATGACACCAGCGCTGAGGTTAAACGAAGTAGGTTAAACTCTTGCCAATCGCTGCTTCTTTGGGCTAAGAAGGCAATTGAGTAGCAAAGCCCTCTCTCGAACAACTAAAGTGACCCTTTATAAGAACCTAATCGTCCCAGTCCTGCTATATGGCGCAGAGGTATGGACTCTATCAAAAGCGGATGAGGTAACTCTCGGTTGTTTCGAGAGAAAAATTCTTCGAGTGATTTTTGGTCCCGTCTGCATTGACAGTGAATGGAGAAGAATATTCAACGACGAACTGCACGGGCTGTACACTATACAGCGACATCGACCTAGTCAGAAGAGTGAAAGGTCCAACGACTGAGGTGGCTGGGTCATGTAGAGCGAATAGACACGAATTCTTATGTCTTCTTTATAATTTGGACAATTGTGATGAAATACAATCTATATGATGTTCCATATTGAGCCTCTTATTTTCTTGAGAAGTTGGTACAGACATGGCTAGTAGTACTCTCACGTGATTCGACTTCAAAACCCACATACAAAGAGACAAACTTAGCAATTTTATTGTATGCATATTTCCAAAACGTTTTTTGGCGTAATTTCAGGGAGCCAAAGGTCTCCATCGCCATCAAAATGTGCCATCATAGTTGGACAGCTCCCGCGTATCCACCAAAAAAGTTTTTATTCATTTTTTCCATAGGACCTACATTTGCATTGCCAGCGAAAATGACAGAGGCGCATAACTGACGACTATTTAAACTAGAATCACTACTCAAGCAAGGTTTGGAGTAAAAATAAATATAAATAAATATTTTGGCGCGACAGGTCTATGGGACCCAAGGCCTAGCTTCTCAAAACCCGGATTAATATTAGAAACACCATGCCAAGCTTTGTCGGACCGGAGATAAGACTGATGGAGATACTTATTGCAGAACATATCAATCTAAGAAAAGACACAAAGGGACTAGGCATTTTAGAAATATAATCGATCAGCGTAAATTATCTGTAGAGTAATTAACTTACCCCCATTCAACAACAGGGAGGTAACCTGGCAATAACAATGGAATGAATCGCTAAGGGGAAGATGGACGCACAGGCTTATACCAGTGATCGACGTATGGATTAAACGTGGAAACATGGTGAAACAAACTTCTATCTGACTCAGTTCTAGACGGGTCATGGCTGTTACAAAGAAAATCTTTTTAAACGCTGACATGAAACCAGCAAAAATTGCCCGCGTTGCGATAATGTTTTTAAAACGCATTACACGTGTTTTTTCATTGCCAACGGTACGAAACCGAGAGGATATATCTACGGGACCAATTCGGTGAGTGGCCCACTCCCGATAACATCGTAAACTATATGCTTCAGACTGACGAAAACTGGACCATTGTAAGTAAAGTGGCGGTGCGTATACTCAGCGATCTTAAACGCTTAGAACGCCAACGGAAAGCTAATAGTTCCAACAACTGAGCAACAAGCAACAAGTCTTTATACCGACCCCGCGAAGTAATGTCTTACGGCGGTTCCGGGGGGAAAACTAATCGGTCTGTTCGGGAAGGAATGTGGTTTTAGCCGGTAGGAGTCCTGCACTATCAATGGACGTTGGACCATTGATATCCCATGCAAGATTTCAACCTTCCATCGCAAAAAAAGGTAACAGTCTAACGCTCTAAAATTTTTGAACCACATGTGACGAACCGGTGACGAATGACTTCCACCAATACCATTTGATTGGATTGCCAACATTTTTATTGTATTAATACAAGAATAGGAACTCTCGCATATTGGCCCGGCGCAAAATATTGTTTTAACTAGTTCCGGTAGTATAGTGTCGACGAATCGGACAGAACGTCACAGTAGACAGCTATAATTTTGAGGTAGTTAGGGACTTTGTCTACCTCGGCTCCGCTATAAATTCTGAAAACGATATCACCTCAGAAATCAAACGAAGAATCACTCTTGCCAACCGCTGTTACTTCGGCCTAAGAAGGCAATTGATTAATAAGGCCTTGTCGAGAAACACTAAGGAGACTCTATATAAGACCCTCATCATCCCAGTCCTGCTATATGATGCCGAAGCATGGACGCTTTCAAAGGCGAATGAAGATCTCCTTGGTCGTTTCGAACGAAAAATTCTTCGAGTGATTTTCGGTCCCGTTTGCGTTGACGGGTCTTGGAGGAGGAGATATAACAGCGAACTCTACGAGCTGTACAGCGACATCGCCCTGGTCAAAAAAATACGCATCAGTCGTCTAAGATGGCTGGGGCATGTAGAGCGAATGAACACCAACGCTCCGGCCCGAAGAGTCTTCGATACCAACCCGGAGGGACAACGCAGTAAAGGAAGACCTCGCCTTAGGTGGCGCGCACAAGTGGAAGGGGACCTCAACCAACTTGGAGTGCGCAACTGGAGGCAGTTAGCCAAAGATCGCGCTAACTGGAGGGGCGTATTGGTTGAGGCCCAGGTCCACCCCGGACTGTAGCGCCGCCTAAGTAAGTAAGTAAGTAAGTTCCGGTAGTTCAACCCGGTATTTCTCGTTTATTGGTCCCACACACTGACTATACTCGTAACCAATACCCATTCTCGCAGATATGCTCTGAATATGCCCATATAGCTACCTATAATACTTAAAGAAGAACGGCCTCATCACATACCTAAGGAAGATTGAAAGGTCACAGCCGCTTACCTAACTCAAGACTTGAGAGCTCTACTTGGAAAATTAAAATTCATTGGTCTTCCACTAACAGTAAAAGTCACAGAATGTCACATTTGTCCAACAGTGGTGTCCCACCCTTCAGTAAAACCAAATTCTTACAGACTTGTGTTCAGTATAATCCAGTAAGAGGAAGAGAAAGGAGACAATTGTGCCCTACTGTTCATTATATGTATTTTCTATAACCTCGGCTATTTTAACGATGTCGGTTGGGCGTAGCGAATTTGTATAGCTTTAAAAAAAAAGATTCCTACTCATCCTACCTTCTGAGTAGAACCAGTTTAAACTTAAGTGCCGCTCATTGAGGACCAATTTGAATCAACCATAGTCTGGCAACAAATTTTCAAGTTTTATAAATTTATGCAGCTAAATATTGAAATTGAAATTGAAATTAAATAATATTGAAGGCGTCGTCCATTTCATGAGTTACTGAATCTCTCAAGTGACCTAGAAATTCGACATGTAAACGATAAGTTAGCCACCCATCAACCGGACAGCCCCAGTTCTCCATCATATTTCCTTTAACCCCGAGAATGGCATCCGGCGGCAGCAAATCTCTTCCACCGTTTTTGGTCTGCTGTTAGATGACAACTTAGGTAAGGTTATTTTTTCTTTCGGCTCTTGATTTAACAAAGGCTGCTGTTCCCCGCACGATGTTCTTTGTCTTCTCATAGAAAATTCGATTTTAAGTTGTAACAATCCAGAACCAATATCGCTGATTTTTATTCATTTTCTGGTTGAATATTAATCAAGAAACCCGGGCTTAGATGTCTTCCTTCTGGTGATGTTGGCGGAGACTTTCGAGGTGGTTCACGAATTTCACGCTAGGTTTGAATAATATCTGGAATTTCACAGAAATGGCAATCGTAGCACGGGCTTAACTTATTCAACTTATTCCCAGGTCTGTTCCGCCTTTAGCTGATTCAAAACTTTCCAGGTAGTAAAACAGCACTACCTCTTTAAATGGCGTAGGATAGAGTTTCCAGTCTGGAACTTTATTTTGCACCCCAGAAAGGACCAAAGGACAAAACAGTACATCTATCAGACGAAACATCAGCCAACGCTGCTTAACGTTGGTTCTTTAAGCCCGCTGATTCTCCATTCACCTCCTATATAGGCTGCGGTGGTGGTTCTTGCCCTGGCTCAGATGTTGTCGGGTTTGTTATTCAAATTATTGGAGTTGGTTTAAACATCCTGTGTTGGAGGAGGTAGAATACTAGCCAATAGCCATGTATTGTGCCGACATCTACTTTTAGTAGATCAGCTGATGATATGCCATCCAGTTCAAGTCTAGCTGCCTTGTTGGCTTAGGAAAGATCGATAGAAGATTTTTTTCGACGTCAAAACTAATGAAAGACTTGCATTTTTCAAACAGCTGGGGGCATCAGAGTTACGACAAAGCATTTTCATTCCATCTGTGTAGCTTAACTTCAATTTATATCTACAGTACCGTCCGCATCCATTACAGAATGGTATGCCCTTCTTGCAGCATTTTTCGCAAACCTGTCCAACTCCCAACTGGGATGAATACTGCGCGTTGTTTGGTCATATGTGTTTAGATATCCCAAAGTCTATAGCTCTAACCTGTGTAGGAACATTAAAAGATGCATAAAGATATGTTTTTGATGTCGCCCAACATTCTGTCAATGGGGTTGGATCTCCAAGGGTTAAATATCTACGAATGTGTTGGATATCTGCGCCTTTCCTTGAAAAGGCGTGAGATTGTGTGATCGATATGTATCGTCTTCAGTGCAACAGAAAACAATCATTCGAAAGCACCACCAAACAATCTTGATTTCCCATCCACATAACAACCTTTCAAACTTCGCCTTACAAGAGTGCCCTGAGCTCTTGAAATTGCCAGTCCATTCCTCCAAATTTAGCGATCAACCTCTGAACTAAATCCTTCGGCGTTCCTTGTTAAGTAACCCACTCCATATAAGTTAATTAAGAAAAGTCCTTCATCGTCAACCAAATTAGCGATACACCCGAGTGTACAAGCCTCCCTGGCATGTCAACTCCTCGGGCCAATATTCCATTTGATACGATACCAACGCTAAATGCGGACAAATTGTTACCAGCGTTCGTTACTCTTGTAGAGCCGCTGAAACGACACCCGTCAATGTGTGGGCAGTCGCATCCTCATCGTCACGGAATTCGTTCCTTCTCAGGAGGTGCAACATGAGGCTGCAATTGGAAATCGAAGGACAGCGACACTCTCCTCCACTACCACTCATAACATCAGCGCCCACCTTCGCGCACAGAAAGGAATCCCATAATGTTCGATACCCGATTTCTTGATTAAAGAGGAGCGAGAAAAAAATAAACGACCACCGCCTATCACCTGCAGGTGCATGCAGCGGTGCAAAGCGTTAAACTGACGAAATTCGCCGCCACTGGCCTCGGTGTGCTTATGTTTGATTCGCGTATCTGCCTGCTTATCGCGAAAGTGCTAATTGATGGTTTCTTGACCGGGAGACGAAGGAAGACCTTCAACAAAAAAAAAGCGAGACCCTTGCAATTAATGAATGGACAGAAGATTCTTCTTTCCTAGTTCCCTTTTCCCTTGTGAACTCATACCGGTGCCCTCCTCCTCCTCGAATACCAATCGATGACGACGGCGGATTTATTTATACACCCGGGCATATGTATTTCGGGGGTATCTGGGGCCCCATTCAATGTAAATTGTGACTTGTTTGTCACGGATTTTCCACATTATGATCTTGTACACATCGCTCCACGCGCCACATTCGCTTGGCAACCATCGATACCTGTGTATGGGTGAGTATTCCCAGGGGACGCACGGAGTTTGGGCCATCGAGCACACTGCCAGTGATCGATGAAGTAAGTATAAAATTTACGACGTGAAACTGTTGCTGTTTTTACTCGACGGCGACGGTTTTTTGTGTATATCTCTTCAGTGTTGTTCTCTGGAGACATAGGGGTGCACAATACACACTGCGCTATTGGATCACGAGGGGGAACAGGGAGCACAACAAAAAAAACTAACAGAGCCGCGAGTTCCATCCGAATCCGAAGCAATCCAAGAACAAGGGCACTTTTCGTGGAGCGACTGCGAAAGGAAATATATGACTTAATTTAATGTCTCGTGTGTTTGGTACAGCACTTAGGTTGACTTTTTGTGGCTTGGTGCTTGCTTGTCTTGTCGCCTTCGACAATATTCTTTACACACAATGGCTGAGCGCGCGCGTGCATGAATAAAAACAATCAGTCAATTTGATCAGCGGAGTCAATAAATATATATTTTCGACGATCGATGAAGTCCTCACAACAAAATAAGAACGGAAGGGTTTTTTTTGTTTCTCGAAATTATGTCGTTCAGTGTGCTGCAGGTTTATGTGGTGGTTTGAGCCTCGAAAATATGGTGAATTTTTGGAGGGATATTTATAAAATTGAAATTTTTCATTCTGGAACTGTCAAAATCGAGTGGGTTGCGAACACAACCTTACTAGCCCAGAGGTACTTTAGTTGAGCATCTGATAGTTCCGACGGTGCAAATATCGATCACCAGATGTGCCGCCTGCTGTAAAAATAATCGGTGGAAGTATGAAATAAATATAAAATATCAAATATCAAGTGGTTTAGAAGGACATTAGATCAGAAAAGTTGGGCCTTAAGGTTGAAAATAGTGATAAAGTTATTTTGTTTGAAAAAGGCTATGACTTCGGTTCATCTTATGCCCCCAAACGACGACTTGCGATTATGGCAGCACTTCCGACCTAGCGACAAAATAAAACGAAAGTCAATTATTATCTTATGGAAATAGCAGTCGAAAATTACCTATGGAACGGCCTAAGGGATTTCGGTGAAGTGCAGAGCTAGTCTAACAGGTCACCTTCATTTCACTGGAGTCTCATACCCTATCGACAAAAAGGAGAACATTTTTTGATGTTTTTTGCCAGCCGTTTGTATTTTTAGACCCGCTCGTAGAAATGCACCCGAAATGCGAATGCCTGCTATAAGAGGTGACTATTGCAATCAACCCTAAATTCTTGCACTAGGTACTGTCGGGAGCATGTACTCTTGGCAGGACCAATCTGAAGGTTGAAATCGATGAGCGTCTGAAGAGCGACACACCTATCGGCATTTGAACCCAAAGGTGCAGCTAAAAATATTAGCAGTAACTGACTTCCAGGGGGACAACGCAATAAAGACTTTGGGTTGATCGAATTAGTGAAAGGATTCCTCAAACAACTTGGAGTGCTTAACCGAGCGAAGTAAGGCAAGGATCCCTTTAATTGTAGAGGCGACTTGGTTGGGTTCCAGGTTTACCTCCACCACACCGGACTGTGGCGTCACCTAAAGGTTTACATATGAATTTTTATGTTTTAGAAAACGTGAACTGAAGCTGAACTTTTGACCTATTTGATAAACTGAAATGGGGCTTAAATTCGATATTGCCTACTGTTTACCCAAGGCTGGCAAGTTGTCGGTAATAGGTGTAGCATTGCATGAAATATAAGTTTAGAGTGGGTCTGAGAGCGCTAGTAGTAAAGAGCTACAATAATTAGCCTTTTCTAGTGCAGTCTGTCAGACGATATAAGCCTGACAACAGGAACGGATGCATGAATTTGTATAGTTTATAAATGTAACAAATAGCAGGTGCGGCTTATTGAACCATTTATGCGGTGGCACTGGAATGAATCTGTCCCTCATTGAGTGGCTTAAAACTCGCCCATATCCTAATTCCTAAGCGATGCTTATTCTATATACAATCATCCTACATTGATGTCTGTAGTAGTAATATGCATAAATTGCCTTACGCGAAAAATTCTTCGGTGGAAGCCCGGAGGTAAAAAAAAATATATGCGTTACTTCTAACGGCTCATTTAAATATAGGAATACCTAAGTGTCCGACGTTTTCCTGTGTTTTCGGAATGGAGCGGTATACCTCTTTTGCCCGAATTGTGGCTAGGATATGCATTAAAGATTGTTTTGAGTTCATAGGTATGTCGCATCATCAACAAAAAAATGTTTATCCCTTCGAGGAACAATATAGAAAATATATGATCCAGCTAGGCGTTGATGCATGTGTCAGTTATTACGATAGGAGTTGGCTAAAGCAGGTAAAGTTAGTAGTATGTAACTATTGTTGCATTACTCTAAACAACTCATTCACGCAAACGCAATAAGTAAAGCAAGTCATAGATGGAAACATCTTGAATACTCTAGGAGGCAACTTGGCCAACCAAGGCGCTTCTGCCACTCAATATATCTAGTATCTTGCCAGTCGCTAATGTCATTTCACGCGCGTAGATTCGGACTGCCATACAATGATTTTTGCAGAAGCTGCATGAATGAGGAGGAAGGGGAGTCTGTCACCCACCTCCTCTGCAGCTGCCCTGCCCTATCCAACTTAAGGAGGGCTTACTTAGTTAACTATTTCCTCAGTGATCTTAGTGATCTAAGCCTCATCTGCGCTGCTTATATTCTTAGCTTTATCAATGGTAGCAAATGGTTGACATGAGTAACCGGTAGTATGCACTTAGGGCCGACTTACGACCTAAGGGTTTCTCTTGCCGAGAGCCACTTTAACATAACATAACATAACTATTTTCTGGAGTTAGGTAAGTACCTATACATACGTCTCTCCATTTCGGTGTTTGTCAATGTTGATTGCCTGGTGGTGAATACCTAGATATATCCTCATTTTAACAAAAGAATTAATTACTCAAAGTTCTGCGGTGGGTGTCTTCTATGCCACCCTTAAGTATATCTATAGTGATTCACTGGAGCTCAGTCTTGCATTCATATTCATTATTCCTTGATATCTATCCTCTAGCGTCAGCATAAATGTAATCCAGCAGCTGGAGGGTAGGGTCACACGCAAAAGCAGTAGAAGTGAATGCCCTCGAAACAGTAACAAAGTAGTTGGCAGAAGATCTGGCTTTTTGCAGCGCGAGTTACGTTTCTTTTCAAATTACCAAAATACTCAAAGTCACTACGTTATAAAAAAAACCTTAATATTCCAAATTTAACTTAAGAATAACATTTTGGTAACAGAACATATTATAGGACCTACCTATTTACCCTTGAAAACTCCGAATCAACTTCCGCCATCAACTTATGTACAAAAACAATGGGGCATATTCATAGTTGCACTCTAAACCCGTGTCTAACTGAACTGGAGTCTTAAGTTAAACCACAGCTTAAGAACGACCAAATTGGCAGCTCTGTGTAATTAGATACGAGTTTAACGTGCATTCTACTACAAATCTATTACATAAACACTATTCTGACAGCAATTTATATCAAAGGTACCTTTTTTTTCGTGGATTGTGGTGGTGCTATTTCAAAAGAAAGTAAGAATCTTAATAGGTATACGGATATGTTTTTTTAAATTAGCAAAAATTATAAAATTGCAGATGAGTGTCAAGGAATATTGTAATCGACCGACATTTTTTTATTTATTTTGATTGTTTAAATATCTACGAGCAACATTATTTGATTTATTGTAAAACAAGTGTAACACCGTATTAATCGTTCTATAAATAAGATATCTACATACCTAAGAAACTCGTAATTATTCCTTTTCGTTCACTGGTTTTGACGTTTAACAGAATTAAAAATAACTTAAACATAGATACATTTTACTGTGATTAATGTTAGACTCGAGTTTATCGTTTAGACATGGGTTTAAATTGTCTATGAATTGAATAACCTCCGGTGTAGTTTAAAAATTACATAATAATAACTTATCAAAGATATATGAATATGCCCCGCAAAAGAAGCACTAGTTTCGGTAAGATGCTTTCGGTAAGGCCTTACTGAAACTGTAAGACCTGCAAACTTTATAGAAACTGAAATTATAGTAGGTAATTATGTTTAAATAACTTGAATTGGAGCACGACCTGTAGAAGATCTTTACGTAATTGTTGGAGACACATTTTAACTAAATAAATGAAAAATACCAAATTTTCATTTCTTTATTTTTTTATCTTATTCTATTAATAATTATTATTTAATGCCGATTTCCCATACGGAAATGCAGCCACCAAAAATTTAGAACAGGAACTATAATGCCTTCAGGCGGAAGATCTAAAGAAGCTCATCGAAAACGCTTCCAACCACAAGATTTACCGAAACTTATTTCCATTTTCCTATAGGTATAAGGCCCGTGAATATACTTCGCTAAGGTCTTACAGAAGTTATTTTCCGAGTCGATTACTTCGAAATTGCTCTACTTCGGTAAACAAGTACTATAGAAGCTCTACCGAAGTTCTTGCCTACAGAAATTACAAATCTGAACATTACCGAAGTCAAATTGTTACTTGGGATGCTTGTTGTTTCAAAACGTAGCTATGTAACTCGCGCGGTTTCGCCACCTTCCTTGAGCTGTTGACTATCCCGGTTATAACATCCGGAGGTAGGTATAATTATGTGGCCCCCTATTAGAGGCAGAATTATCATTCTACGACTTTTATTGATGTTCTATCGTGCTAATATTTTGAACTAGGTAGGTCCCTGCTACCTTTTGCATCAACGCTCCATGTATCGGAATTGTAGGAACCTACAGCATTTTCTTATTGATACAAATCGGCATCCGATAGCCGTCTTCAAAAATTGTTTGCTAGGCGGCTAGGCCTTTCTTAAGTTAAGGACGAACAGTGATAAGATCGCATGGAAGCTATCGCTTTTGGTGTTGATAACTATGGTGTTGATAACTTGATTGATAAGTAAGCTGCATTACGAGAGTTGCTCTTCCAAGTTTTTGAAAGAAAGCTACGTTGCTGCGCGCATACCTATACCTACTAATCCTTATATCTATATTTTGCCGCCTCCTTGACAAATGTACAAAGGTAGGTACCCATGTTATTCATGTGTTCAAATGCGGTTATGACCCACTGTTTCGAGTAGTAATGAAATTTCTACTAACAAGAAGTAGGGATTGCTTTCTAGCTTGACTGATGATGGCTGAATTGGAAGGGTCTTCAAGATGCGCTACTACCAAAAATTCAATCATCTTAATGCGGTGCACAGACAAATTTTCTGCACAGCTGAAGACAGCGCTATAACCACACTTGTTTCCTGTACACGCAGTCCAGTGCTTCGATTTGATACTACATACCTACTTACTCCGAGCCGCCAAAACAGATCTCCCTTGGAATACCTACTCCCGCCTTCAGTTTAATGCTGACAATGTACCTAGGCACCTACGTACTTTACTAATGAAAGCTTGCCCTTCTGTCCACAAAATCGTTCACACCCACAGTGAGTGTTTCTGACTCTACAAGACCATTATAACTCATCAAAATCAAGTGTCCGTCCAGTCGTTATAAGAACACTCTCCGTCGCAGTGACAGCAACATAAATATTCACCCCTTTGCATCGAAAAAACCAACTCAGGCGAAATAAAGAGTAGTTAATTACCTATAACACAATCATTAGTCGGTCTCATATTCCATTAAAATCTCCCTTCGAATAGGGTAGAGGCATTTAAACCTCGCCGTGTTCGATTATGATGCGCTCCATAGGTACCACCGGCACACCTCCAACCCCATCGTTGTGGCATTTCCAATTTAACCAGAAGGAAAATAAAATTCTTCCCTACAGCAAATTACACGCTCACAGCAATAAAACATCCCCCCATTGCATCAACCCCCAGCCAACCCCGTTCCGCACTTAACAAAAGGTGTATAGGCAAAACAGAATGTAATTTTCTTTTCTCGATTTTTGGGCAACACATTACCGCCAACGAAAACAGCAGCAGCAGCAACAACACAACCAATAACAATATCAACTAAGCGAGCGGCAAAGCAGCACACACAACAAAAAAATACATAACAACAAAAGAAAAGTAATTCCGCCATCAAATTTGAACGCATTATAATAATACATCATTCGCACACAATTCGTTCATGTCCTACACACATAAATTTCTCCGTCAGTCACTCAAGCACACGGCACACAGCGCACAGGCTATGCGAAGGCGAACAACAGGCAGAACCAAAAGAGCAGCCATCCGTCGCTGTAAGTTCACTGATTCCCACGGCGAAAAAAAAAACTCCACACCACTGCACAGCACAAAACTCTCCGACCGACGCACACATGCCCACGTTGCGACGGCTCTCCGCCAGCTGAGCGTGTGTGCGCGAGTGTGTGAAAGAAAAACTCAGCCGCCCCACTGAAGGATTTATGTGTGAAACATCATGGCTCACATAAAGCATAATTCGTCACACTTTACGCACTTTACTCGTTCCTGTGCGCCATGGCGTATTGGCATCCCGCTCGCGCAATCGGCCGCCTGCCATCTATTGCCATTTCGGTCACACAACACATCCATCTTGTTTAAGGTCTCTCCTTCAGAGAATGCTTTATGGGTTCGCTCCTCCCTTTTTATTGCTGTTGCCGGTTGCCGCCGCACGCAGCACAGAGCGGCAACGCGCGCCACAACCATGTTGCCATTGAAAATGACTCCGCCGAACGTACAACGTACAGGTAGCACTGAAATAAGTTATGTTCGCTCTGCGAGAAGGGATCCACTCATCGAATGTGTGTGTGAGTGGATTTTGTGTGCGACCATTGAGTTCACAATGGATTCCCGACGGCAAAATGGATTTCATGAATGAGTTGCATGGCGCGCCGGCGATGGTGGAATTTCAAACAAAAAAAAATCATCACAAAAATTATGAAAATCTAAAGCGAAGCAACTTTGTTAATGAGAAGGAAATTTTTAGTGGAGGAAGTGAGTATTCCGTTTGACCGCCATTCGCCACGTGATTCAAATTCAATTTGAAGAAGTTTCTTTAGTGTCCCTTCTAACTCACTCTCGCAGGGAAAAGTTTTGCACTTAATTTACTCGAACCGCCATCCGCCACCCAATTACTGTGAGTGGAAGAAGTGATTCTTGTGTGTCGTTGTCGTAGTGTCGCTGGGGACTTTTGTCTAGCTTCGATTTATGTACTCCAGTTAGAGAGTAGATATAACCGTCTTTGGTCGATGAAAGGGGATATCTTTGGGGAAAAGCAGTCTTCGAGTCATTTTAGTTTGCTACACGCTATAGGGCACGATGTGTGTGGTAAATAGTTATACAGCCAGGGGAATGGGATGTTTTGCTTGTGGCTAGTGTTGCTAATGGGAAGGGACTAAAAATATAGTACCAAATATGTAGGATTGCATGAGAATATTAAAAGTAGTTAAAGCATCCTGTTTGTAAAGGTATTTGACATTGCTTCTTTCAAAAAAATTCGGGGGGACCTCCAGTTTCATGCCCTACGACTGAATTGAGGAGCTCTCTGATGGGGCAAATTGTATTACCTGTGAGCGAGCAATTAGTGACGAATTACCAACACCACTATGATAGGATAGAAAGATTCTAGGGTGCACAAATGTTTTACCAGGGGTCGAATCGGGTCCTCCGTGAACGGATCGTCAATCGTACGAACAACAATTACGTAAACCGTCATACGAACGAACGTATTGAGATTGTGTCATACGAATGCTCACGGAACGTAATTTTTAATTTGACTTGGTAGTTGTACCAGAATAAAAGTGGCAAATGTACTAGTCTTAACCTCAAATAAATGTGATTAAGAAGAAAAATTCGGCAAAATAAAAGGATTGAATTTTAAAGGGATAATTTAACAGGCTTTAATGGACCCGGTGTTGATATTTTACTTAAGTTCTGTTTCTAGACGCTTTGTTAAAATACAATTTCTTTTTTGTCTGACATTTCTAGTGTGCAAAAAGCTATAAAACTCTCAATTGAAAAACAACGATTTTATAAACTGCATATATGTGCTTTCCAAACTTTTTCCATGCTTTAACT
Source organism: Cheilosia pagana (assembly GCA_936431705.1). Classification (NCBI taxonomy): domain Eukaryota; kingdom Metazoa; phylum Arthropoda; class Insecta; order Diptera; family Syrphidae; genus Cheilosia; species Cheilosia pagana. The sequence continues at coordinate 81,916,380 of OW386166.1, read as the reverse complement.
TCTTTAACCGGGGGTACCACAATATTAAATTTCGTGGTCAAGCTACCCCATATTCGTATTGAAGTAGCTTTGCCTTGACAAGTATTATTAATCAATTTTTTGGCCAAGTTCGGGTGATCCCTCATGTACTCTGATAAAATGATCTTTTGAGTCGAATTAATTTTGTTGCACTTTGTCCTACAATGTTATTTTGAATTTAATTTTATTGTATAAATAGGTATTTAATATTTATTATCCATTTTTAATAATAAAACTTATATTTTTCCTTATTATTATTCAAATGACACAAATTACGAACACTACAAATCAATCGAATGAAATTTAGGTTAAACGTATACGTTCAGGCATCCGTTCACGGAAGAGGTGATGCCAAATTACGCTTTCGACTATACGTTCACGTATGCGACAATGCCAAATACACACTTTACGAAAACCAGTTACTCGTTCACGGAGGATGCGATTCGACCCGAGGTTTGTTTTAAAAAAAAAAATAAGATGGAACATTTAAACTCAACCTATTTAACTGCATTCTATTTAATATGCAAACTCTTGAAAAAAGACGCATTTTGCAACTTTTTTAACAATTTTGTTTGGCGTATACAAAATTGAGCACCTAGACAATAAAAAAATCGCACATTTTAAGCGTATCGTTTTTTTTTTAAGGTCTTGATATTTGGAGTTTGGGATTTGCTTAGCAAAATCTTTCCTACAGCTTTTATGGCCTGAACAAACACGAACTCATTTTGGTCACTCTTGAGAGTACACGAGCTAGGTGGAAGTTCCTCATCGTCTCAGAAGAGTCGCTAAGCATATTTTTTTTTTATTTATTTCTTTTCAGTTTTTCTTTTGATTTTTTTTGACTTTTGATAATTTTCCCACAAAAATTTGAAAATAAATTCCAAATAAACAAACCAACGGACAGTTGTCACTTGTCAAGTTTGACAGGAATTGCAAGGCAAGTACACGTACAGCGAAGTAAAAGCTATTTTCGCATTTTCTAACTTACTTTAGCAAACTAGGTTTTTATGAATACCGATTCAAAATATTTGCTAAGGGCTTTTACTTTGCTAAAACCTTTTGCTCAAAGCAAATGCTAGTTTTTGTTCATACGACTCAATATGTCGATTTTGAATCGGAGTAATTAAATAATCTATATTATAGATAATAACAGTTTCAAGTATATATTAAAATAATAGTTTAAAGATGTCTGAAAGAGTTTTGTGGAGCTCAAATTGACATTAATAAATAAATAAAAAATAGTAGTAAATTAATTTTTGTTTCGAGTGTAAAATTGACTTTAATTCGTGAACGTACAGCTTGGCAAAAGACAAAACAATTACTGATTAAAACAGTTGTTGAAGATAATTCCGAACTGTCCTTATCACTCCAAATCATTACGACATTTGAAATAGAAGTCGCTGCTAACCGCTTCGTCGTATTCCTTCAAAAAACTGCGTGAAATAATACTCCATACTTATACCAGAGGAAAGAAAGGATACCCGCAGAAAAATAAATACCTACCTACCAAAAATGTACTGGCTCTGGGAGGCTTTTAAAGCTGCAAGACGGTTAAAGATTCAAGTACAGCCGTCTGGGAAAAAGCGACAGAGATCAAGCGGAGTTATCTTTAATCCCCTAAAGAGGAAACTTGCGATAGCCAAGGGATCTGTAAAAATACTTATCCGTCTAAGGGTAGAAGGTGCTTAGAGCCTAGCTATAAAAATGTTTGAGAAGAATTTAGAAAAAACTTACTAAGCTCAAGACTAGTGTAAAAAGGATCCGGTTATCATCTAGAATATACTAAAAGTGTGCGGGAAAATCGCATCTAAAGCAGACTAGACCGCGTCTGATAACAAGACCTGCCTTAACGATTAAATTCGAATAGTAGGAAAAGAGTTTCTCACTTGAAGACGCACCGCGCCGCAAATAGAAGGTAGGTATTTTATACAACTTTATACAACAAGCCACACTTAGCTTTATAAATGAGTGGACAACATCTTGGCTGATCGCATGATGTTACATTTAAGTGCTCTATATTTAAAAACACTTTAAAATTCTGTTTGCAAACAAGTGCAAATAGCTGACTATGACTTTTTACCCAGAGCTTATAAGAATGGAAGCCGTATGTGAAACAAATATGGGAAGAGCTAAGAAAACAAAGTTTCAAGCTTAATCTGGAGACCAAGCTTTTATAACATCAAAAAGTGGTGTAGCCTGTGTGGACACTAAATTCTTAGTCCCGGGTTATGGGATACAAATTCTATAGAGTCTTTTCTAATTCTCTAAGGCTTTCGGCTCGATACATTTCGATACAAAATAAGTTTGTCTCTACTTTCTGATAACCCAGGATAAAACAGAAGCCTACGGACTAATGCCATGGCCGCAGCGAGTAAGAAAGACTTGAAGTGATTCTCCAGTTATATAACTGAGGCAAAGGGTGAGGGTTTATTTAAATTATTTTCGAACTTGAGTGCGATTTTGAAAAGTTCTTTTTCGCACTAGCGAATTTAAAATATGAACTGCGTTCTTTTCAGATTTTGTAGGTGAGTATACATCACTTACCGTGCAACCAACAGAATCGTTCAACTTGTTAATTGATTGGAACTCATTTAACGATATAGACGTGGAACTTAAAATAATTATCTCCACACAAATTAATCCATTATACCTAAGTTGAATGGTACATAGTTTTGCCAGGAGTAAGCCTTCCTGGGGATAACGGACTGTAGTGACGATCTCACAACCCCGATCAACCTTACCTAACCTATCCTTCCAATAGAAACTAGTTGAATATCACGCAAAACGTCTACCAAAAAAGTACTCATCACACGATGATAAGTACTTTTTTGGTAGACTTTTTGACTAGTGTAACGGGCTTTCTAGTTGCAAGTTGATTTTTTTAAGAAACAAGTTCCAAGGGCCAAATTGTCATTCAGTGTCCACTCCATCTCACTGAAATTGCTACTATCTGAACGTACCTAAAAACTATCGAAAGAAAAAGTACCACAAACCCGGCGCTCTTGGCAACACTGTCTGCATGCTGGCACCCAAACAAGTCATATGTTTCCCCCCTCATTGTACGCACACCCCACCACCCGCCATTCCTATGGACAACAACAAAACAAAGAGCAAATAAATATAACGCAATTTACGAGAGTAAGCGCATAGCACTCAAGAACTCACCGACACACAATAGCTCAAAGCGTTGTGACTCGCGTCGCGTCGGAGCGGAGCACACAACAACTGGCGAATGAGCAACATATCCCGAAATTGAATACATGTACTCATTCAATGGCAAGTTTTCCAACCAATCCCCCTCCCCCAAAAAAGTTTTCCCAAACGCTTTTCCAACCAGAAACCAGCATTTGGCACACACTATACGTCGAGCCACCCGCCGCCGCCGCTTGCCCGCTTCGCTTGCCGTCTTCGTTTATCATCACCGCGCGCCGGATCCCCATCAGAGTGGTGTGTTCTTCTTCATCCACATTCGCAATGTTTATGGCTCATTTTGCCAGCCAGCCAGCCAGCACCAGCAACTAGGCATAGAGTGTAAAAACTTGAGCAGCTTCCTCGTCCTGCCTGCCTCGTCGAGCGTCGACCAAAGCTAAAACCATACGCACTCACACAAAACCCATCTTACTCACCCATACATCTCAATTGGCGCAGAATTTTTCCTTCGTCCTCTACGAAAGTCGGAGAACACCAATATCACCGCATGAAAGATACTTTATTACGTGTAGCTGTAGGGTGTAGTGTAGCACGGAGGCCCTCTGCTGCGCTCTGCTGATGTGGCTCTCGTATATTTTATATTCAGCCACCGCCAGAATGTATCTAGATACTTTATTTATGTATTATATGCCATCACACCACGGCAATTCCTCAGTTATATGTACGCTTTTTTTTTTCTCTGTTCCTTTCTTTCATCTACTACACTGCTGCTGTATTGTTGTTGCTGTTGTTGTTGCTGTAGTTGGGCCAGTCGCTGGTGGTGCTGCTGCTGTCGCTTTTTTTGGTCTTTTTTTTTTTCTTTATTTCTGGATTAAGGAGTTCTCGGATTTTCACATGTATATGGCACGAATTGAATGCTTTATGGGTTTAGTTTGATAGAAGTCGTAAAGAAATCAACATCTTTTTTGGGGAGCTGTTAGTAGTATAATAAATATAATCATAATCATAATAATAATAGTTGTAGGACACATTAAGCGAAGCTATCAAAAGGATTGTTTGCACAATAGAAAAGAATAGTCGATTTTAGTGGGAGCAAACAAACCAACCGAGGACTATCAGATCTATACCTACTTTATACGGGACACGGTTTGTTGTTTATGTTGTGTTATGTTTCCAATGTGGCGTGGGAATTTGTTTTTGTTGGTTTTTGCGTAACTTGATATTCTGATTGTGACATCGCTCGGTCAGTCTAATTGGACTCTTAGTACTTAAATCGCGGCATATAACCTACGCCTACTTAAATCGTCCTTAGTGCAATATAAATTTAATCAGCGTGCGTATCTTATAAGGATAATTTTTAAATATCTGTGCCAATTTGAATTTTCGCTGTGTCCTTCGCTAGAGAACATCCGCACTTCATACAGATACACTTGAGAACAAACCATCATACAGTGTGTCGGTTAAATTGTATAGTGCGCGTTAATTACAAAAGTTCCTTACATTGGGTTACACGAGTAAATTGTAATAAAAATAAGCTCGCTCTCTCTGTCGAAACTGTAAGCGTGTTATTCGGTGTGGTTTGTGCTAATTGAATGGATATCCCTATCTATGATTTGCATCCAGTGTAGATCTATCTATATTTATTGAGTGTGTCAAGTGGTTAATCAATTTGCAATATTTTTCTCTTAAATTTTAATTTTTGCTTTCCCAGTGTTTCTAGTCCTTGCTAATTGTAAAGAGAAAATTACAAGCATAGTCTTAAAAATAAAGAAAATAAAATAATATTGTGATATTCGGGTGTAGTTGGAAAACATGGCATTCGTCGGTATTCGGTCGTGGAATTCATACGTTGAAAATCCAATTGTTGCCACAACTCACGAAGAATAGGGCACACCACGTTCGTCGTTCGTCGTCTGCTTGTGCAGTGTGTTCCTTTGCAGCCAGCGCGCAACTGCAACAGAAAGGATTGTCATCATCATCGCCAGAGGATATACTGTAAGTAGTAGTTCGTATAAGTTTTATTGAATGAAATGCAATGAGTCGGTATAGAGGACAAGTTTACACTCCTTCAAAGAGGTACTTCATTAGAGAAAGGCAATCGGGACGCATGATGGTGATTGTCGGGTGTGTCAAGGATGGGACAGCTTTCGGTTTGTGTTGCACGAAAGTTGAGAATGAACTTAATTCGTTTTAATCTTAGTTGTCCTGCTCAGCTACTGACTTTGGGTAGAAGGTAGATAAGGAACACTCTGAGGAAAAATGCCAGATTTATACGCTATTGCGTAGAATCGTCAAATAAAGTCTTTTATGCCGTTGGTAGGTGGGAACGTAGAGAGCCCAAAATGCATCATGTGCTGATCAAATAAGACTGATATTGGTTGCTGCTGGAAAGTTGAGTGGATGAAACAGAAACCAAAACTAAAGAATTAAGATTGTCAGCTACTTGCAACCAAAACTTCAACGCCAACACTTAAATGGAACGTATAGGCATATGGATCTAGTCATTGGTATAATTAAAGCAGCAACCAAATGCAACTTTATATTTTATGAAAAAAAAGGTAGAAAAGACTGGGTGTAAATACCTACCCCATACCCGACGGGATGATGTGACTCCCCGATAAGAAAAACATGAATCCATACTGGAACTGAAAGAATCGTAACAATCGGCAGGGCAATCATAGCCAGAAGATACAAACGCTGCCAAACTGTAAGTTCTAAACTCCAAAAGTAGTCGAAACCCTGACTTAGTTTCTCTAGCTACTGCCAGATATTGCACACCAAACTTGGCAGAGCCTTCTTCGACGACCTATAAAGATTTAATAGCATAACATTTAGCAACAATATTAGTTTCGTTAACTCTATATGACCAATTAGAGACTTTGCCCATGTCACGCAAGTTGGGGTATCAACAGACGTCCACCTCTATCTACCTCTCTTAACAGAAGCTCCGTATGTGAAAGTTTAAGCTCGGTTATACCTTTGTGTAACAAACCCTCAGTTGTAGAAAGAACTTCATTCCATAACACATTTATAAATATTAATGCGCTTGCAACCAGGCTATGGATAACAGGTCAAAAGTAAATTTATTTAAAGGAAATAGTGCATCATTTAATGTATAAAACGTGATGCACTAGCTATTAGGTTAAATGTTTCGGCAGAATTGGTTGCAATTATTTGATAAACTCTGAGCAATGATCGTAAACCAAATTGATGTCCTTTGTGTTACCATGCAAGACCGATTCTCCGTAGCTCTGGGAAGCATTTTTTTTTTATTTCCCTATTTAAGTGAATGTCTGCTACTTCCCCAAAGATGGACTTTTCTAGACATTGCTTTTATATCGAATATAGCGGCGGGCAGTTACATACTTAGGTTGCTCCTGCATCTCTTCTTCCATAAACCTGCCACAAGAGTCATTTGCGAGAACTCCAAACTTGTATTTTCGTTCCGTTTGATACTTTTGTCTATTGCAAGATGATTCTGCTCAAGCTTCAATGCATCAAGAACTGATACAATCTGTAAAACTGCCTAAATAAGCATCGTGTCTTATATGACTGCTGTTATAATAAGTCGAAACTGATTTGTGAAATACCTAACTAACCTTTTACAACTTTATTAAGCATCTATCTTAAAAAACGTGACGGAAAATTGTCAAACGATCAATAAAATGATCCCCAGTCACTGTCTCTCTTTAGTTGTACTGCTCTATTTGCTTGATTATCAAATAAGATTTAGATTACGCAGTGGTGAGTAAGCACAACGTGAACTAGGAATAGGTATAAAATGTTTTCAAGCGAATTAAAACACTTGTTTCTTACTTTTAAAATTAAACAATATTTATTTGGAACTATGTCCTTTATTATTGAAATACTTTTTACTAATTCTAAAAGGAGCTTAAGGCTACTATGTAGTTACAATAAGACTGTTGATAAATTCATCATACAGTCGTATTTATATACTTTTCTTATCTATCTACAAGGAGACCCAAGCGTACAATCGTCTTGCTTGATAATGAAGAAGAGATAATATTCCAACATTGTATACAAACGATATTATCTCTTTTACATATGTTATCATTGTAGCGTTGTGTGCAAGACTGTACTAGAGACTAAAGATATCATTGAATACAAATAATGTTATCTTTTTTCTCAATATGTTTTGCTATGGATACTTAACTCCCCCCCTTGTTAAACGAAATCGTCCCGATTTTTCGACGCTATTTTTAACATTTCTCTTTCATAAGTTTTGTTATATGCGTCAATCTTTTTTTGTTTTTGACGATCTGTTATACATTGTATAGTTTTTATCATTACGTACGTAAATGCTAGAATAACAATCAGTGTTACAATTGTGTATATAGTTGATAATATCGGTTTTTCTTCAAAAGGAATAATTAGTTTTTTTAAAGTATCTATGTTATCGAATTTGTACATTGTATCTTCTTTAATTATTTGGTCGATGTAAGACTCTGAATTATGATTTCTTAATATAACTTCTTTAATTTGCTTATGCATGTTTTTGTACTTAAACTTTATTATGAGTCTTATTTTGTTACTAAAATAGATTTGTGTTTCGATATTATTTGTTATATCTTCAATAAGTTCGAACTGTGCAGTGTATGCATTAAAAGGCTGATTCACAGTTTTTATTATATCATTAGAAGAACTTTCAGCTGAATGTGCTGTTTCTATGGTAGAAGTATTTATGCGTTGACGTGATAATGCGTCAGCTACAAGATTTAGGTTTCCTGGTTTATAAACTAATTTTGCTCCAAAGTCTTCAATGATTCCCTTCCAACGTTTCAGCTTTGTGTTGGGATTTTTTTCTGATACAGAATATATAAGGCTCTGGTGATCGGTATATATGGTTAAGTCTGCTATACCATATATGTAGTTTCTGAGTTTTTGTAAGGACCATATGATCGCTAATAGCTCTTTCTCGTTTGTGCTATAGTTCTCTTCTGTCTTACTCAGTGTTCTTGACAAGAAGTGTATAGGTTGCTTATTCTGACTTAGTACGGCTCCAATAGCTATGTTGGATGCATCAGTAGTAAGCTCGAATGGTTTACTATAATCCGGTTGAAAAAGTTCGACTTGTTCTTTCAAATAATTTTTTAAAATTCTAATCGCTTCTAATGCTGAATCATTCAGATTTAACTTAATATTTTTACTTTGTTTTTTGTTTACTTTACCGTTATCTCCTCGTAAATATAATGTCAGGGGCTTGGCTATGCTTGCGTATCCTTTTATAAACTTACGATAGTAACCTGTAAGACCTAAAAATCCTCTCAAATCCTTTACCGTTTGTGGGACTGGAAAATTTTCTATAGCTGCTATTTTCTCAGGGTTCGTAGTGATTCTACCATGTCTGATTATGTGACCTAAGTATTCTACTTCTTCTTGAAAAAACTTACTTTTCTCATCAGATATTTTTAATGTGGCTTTATTGAGTACGTCGAATACTTGACTTATGTGCTGTATATGTTCTTCCTCAGATGAAGAATATATCAATACGTCATCAATGTAAACGTGTACGAATTTACCTACAAAGTCTCTCAAAATGTCGTCCACGCATCTCTGAAATATGCTTGGTGCATTTTTGAGCCCGAAAGGCATTCGTTTAAATTGATATTTTGCGCCATTTATAGCAAAAGCTGTTTTTTCTTTATCATCTGTTTTGATTTTAATTTGGTGGAAACCTGACTCCAAATCTAATGTTGTAAAGTACTTGGCTTTACCTAAATTTTGAATTGTCATGTTGACATCCGGAATGGGGTATCTGTCTGTTACAGTGTGAGCGTTAAGTTTTTGGAAATCAACAACCATGCGCCGTTTTGGTTTTCCTTTTTCGTCCAAACCTTTTTTAGGTACTGTCCATATGGGACTGTTATAAGGACTATGGCTTTTTTCTATTATATCGTCATGTAAGAGTTTCTGTATTTCTTTGTTTACGAATTCGTTATCTGCTATGGGATATGGATATTGTTTAACATAAACCGGATTATCATTGGTCGTCCTAATGCTTGCTTCTATAGTATCTGTAAAGGGTAACGGTCCTATGCTGTTATTAATCTTCATCAGTCTATCTATATCTGCTTTATAAATATTATTTTCCCCAATTATGTAATTAATTTTCTGAATAGATTCGACACTGCTTATGGTAGTTAGAGTCATATTACTGAAATTTATTTCCGCGTTTAGAACTTTAAGTCCTTCATATCCTAATATCATATCAAAAGACTGAATATCCTCTAATTCAAAAAATGTTATATTTTTCTTTAATATCCTAACTACTTTCTTTGTATCTACCATAGAATAACCATGCATTGTTTTTATTTTTATAGGTTTAATTTTAATTTTTTCGCTAGAATCGCATTTTCTATTAATGTAATTATGGGTTGCACCAGTATCAATAAGAATTTTATAAATTTCCTTAGAAATAGTACTAGTTAAATTTAAGCAGGGCAACCCGTCTACTAGTTTAAATGATCTATTCTTATGTTATTATTTACCATACATTCCGTTTCATCTGCTTCTGCATATGTACTGCTGACATCGTCTCTGCGTTGTTGTCGGGAGTTATTTACTCTCTGCTGCTTGAAGTTCTGCTGATAAGATCGTTGCGGTCTGTTGTGTGTGTTGAAACTCCCGCTGTGTTCACGTTTCGCTGGTGGATTATATACATCGGGTTTGTATTGATTCCAATTTTGTCGCTGTGCATGTACAATTTGTCTCGAGTTTATCTCCATCGGCTGTGGTCCTTGATTGTGTTGCTGCATATTATCGTATTGCTTCTGGGGTTGATAATTCGTTGTTTGGCTCGAATAATTTGGTCTTCTTTCGTTTCTGCGTTCATGTGGCATATTTTTGTGGTGCTTATCTTGAGTGAGATGTAAATGCCTGTGCACATTATCATGTTCTATTCTGCGAGCAATTGCGAATGCGTGTTCTAGATCATTTATTGTAGCTGAATATAATGATCCTCTTGTAAAGTTGTCACTCATACCATCAATGAATATACGAACTGCGTCGTCGTTAGCATTTTTAATTAGTCTGTCGATTATATTCGGCGGATCACCTGACATAGTGATTTTTGATATTATTAAATTGAGATTTTTATTTATCTCGTCGTGGTATTCAGACAGTGTGCTTCTTTTTTGCGTGATGGCTTTCATCATGTCTTGTAGCACGTATAGAGGTTCTTGATTAGAGTACGTATAATCTAATCTGTTACGTATCGCCTCAAAATTAAAAATTGTGTTATAATTAGTTAACACATTCGCGGCTGCACCCTGTATTTTACTTTTCACTATAGTCAATGCTGCTGCGTACTTACTGTGTGTTTTGAAGTTTTTAATGCTGTCCATTAATCTGGATGCTTCTTCGCGCCACGACCGATAATTTGATTGATCGCCGTTGAAAATAGGTAGGCTTTTAAATGCGTCTAACTGTATTTCACTACCATCTGTATATGTGGTTCTTATTTCCTCTAGCACAGGTATGTTTGGTACTATGCCTAATCCAGATTTTACTTCATTTAGTTTTGTTTCTAAATTAGTGTTTATTTGATTTTGGTTAGTTATTATTGCTGCTAACCTTGCATTCTCTGTGCGTGTGTGCTCTAGGGTTTGTGTTACTGTGTTGCTCCTGGTTTCTAAAGCTTCTAATCTTGCCATTAATACTGCGAGTTGTTCCATTTTGAACTCGTGTCTGTTGTCGTCGAATTTGTGTGTTTTTTTCCTCCACATATACACTTTCACTGAATTGCTTTGCTGCTTCGTACGAAGAAGCTATATTTGTACCTGCTATGCTAGGTAATTCTTGTAACCGGTAACGCGAGTGTTCTGTTTATACTAGATTTCACTACTTGTTCCCGAGGTCCGCTCGATTGAAGTTAAAAAGTATATTTAACCTCCTGGCAGGATCGCCAATTAAAACACTTGTTTCTTACTTTTAAAATTAAACAATATTTATTTGGAACTATGTCCTTTATTATTGAAATACTTTTTACTAATTCTAAAAGGAGCTTAAGGCTACTATGTAGTTACAATAAGACTGTTGATAAATTCATCATACAGTCGTATTTATATACTTTTCTTATCTATCTACAAGGAGACCCAAGCGTACAATCGTCTTGCTTGATAATGAAGAAGAGATAATATTCCAACATTGTATACAAACGATATTATCTCTTTTACATATGTTATCATTGTAGCGTTGTGTGCAAGACTGTACTAGAGACTAAAGATATCATTGAATACAAATAATGTTATCTTTTTTCTCAATATGTTTTGCTATGGATACTTAACTAGCGCTCAAAATTGATTTTCTTGCTCCTAACTCGATTCTGCTGGTAATTATGTCGATTTCGGTAATGTCAAGTGAGGTAAAGTGCTTCTAGTTTAGTTCCGAAGGTTCTTTATGTCTTTGACTCACTCGAAACAGCCGCCATGGCTTAACATGGTCCCTAACCAAATCATACACGGGCTAAAACAAAGTCAGGCTAAAAATAAATTGTGCTAGATTGTTGGAATAATTTCAAATTGGCATTTCACATTCCTCCTGATCTAATAAATCCACCAGTCATTCACGATCACAGATCTTTATAGGGCATGCGTTGCCGCCTTCATTAAACACCCATTCAAGCCAAATTAGGTAACAAATTCCCAATAAAACAGTTCACAGTCACATATTTGTGAGGAAGCGGAATAAACTAGTATTTTGAATTTAAGTTTGATACAATTCTCTCCCGCTGTAGTATCGTAAACACATGACCAGAAAGGTGTCAACATAAACTACTGCCTTAAGTTAACTTTACCAGCGATAAACACCTTAGCCAGTCAAATGAAATATCAATTGAAGTTTAACTGTTGTAATTTTGTGCTGAATATCCTACTTTACTTTGCTGATGATCAATAAAACCCGCCTGATTTTACAATATAAATAATTGTTAGACTAACATGCGTAAGTCATTTCGATTGTTGCATTTAACTTACGCTATGTTATATAGATAAACAAACCAATGTTCACGATTTGCAGATTATTGGAGTGCAATTCATCCACGCGGGGTGATTTTTTGGTGCACGGTGCTACCCAGCTGCATAGTTCGACCGGTACCACATTTGAAGTTACTGAAAAAAATATATAATAAAAACCTACAAAAATATACAACTAATCATGAATTGTTTCTGGTCTGTAACTTTTTAAGTTAATAAATCGGGACAAACTATTGGTTTGAAAAGACGTAGCTCACCTTTTCTAAGAAACTTCCATCAAAAAAATTACATTGGTCTGAGAGGCAGTCTAACTACTCAGAATAGATTGATAGAAACTTGTGCCCGTAACCTGAAAGCCTTTCTAAACCACTTTTGGTTAACAAATTAAAAACTATTATTGTATATTCCAACAGTTATTTTGCGTAAAAGCAGCACCAAGGTATGTCTCAAATTTGAGCTTCCAAAGGCCATAACTTCTTTGATTTATTTCGAGGGTTCCTATATAGGTACAGAACAGAGGTTATATAAATTATTGAGGAATATTTTGTAACTTGTTTCCGTTTGTTGCTTATAATTTGGTACGTTCAAATGTATTTTCGAATTCTTCAAATGACTTAAATCTTATAAATGATAGTTTACAAAACACTAGGTAGGTATATGAAGTACCTTATTGTTTGATCAAATGTAATACAGTAGTTTATCTCCTTCGCTTTTGACACCTTTTTTGAGATCTACAAGTTATGCCTGCCATATTTCTCTTTATGACGAACCAAACTGCTCAGAAGTCTTTGTAACCTGGAAGACGCTTGTTCAAACATTTCCTCACTTTTGTAGCATGGCAATTGAAACATGAAATAAGCACGCTAATCCATACATTAATTTTACACGTTTCAATCAATCTAGTTACAAGATATTTATTGTTAGATTTTATTAGTATTTGAAATAAATTCGGCAAATCCCTATTACCGTACATCTAAAGTTAGTTCGGCATACGGTGCACCATCTTAAAGTCGCAGTTGATTCGATAATAACATGCTTAGACAATTTTTATATATCCACAGACTCAACGTTATGTTACCTATTTAGGGCAAAAATGCACTTCAGGCCGGAGAAACTTACAGTATCGAATAAGGACCATCAGTGTTTTAAATAGTTTAGTATGTAATGCAGCACAAGTCAAAAAAATGTCTTATATTTTGACAGCATACCAAAATCAAAAAAAATCATGTACCTAGTAACATCCAAATCTAGGTAGGTACCTATATAAGAAGTGGCTCATAGATGGATGTTTACTGACCTATGTGGGTGCTTCATGTATTTTTTAAACCGATGTTTTAAGAAACCTAGCGCGATTATTCCTCGCTTTACAATATTTGAGCTCACTTCAAGTCAAGCAACTATTGCTGATTCCTTCAGAGTAAAAGCAGTAGCTCTTTTGTCCATGATTATGTTTCCAAATGACTACCTATATACAACAAATATCATGCGCAGCTATCTACAAGCATCTCCGTGCGTTTTTAAACTACTAAAACGTTCATCATATGTCCATTAGATTTACACAGACTTGAGTATGATATTCTCGATCGGTGCGTGAAAGTAGGTACTGACAGAAGCAGGGCCCCAGTTATAGCGATACGTAAATAATGCTTGAGCTCAATCTTGGTTTAAATGTTGCTTATAAATTATAAAGTTAGTTAGTTTATCAAACAAAAAAAATAAGTGAATCATGTTTTAATTTTCTAGAAAAAGAATTAGCTCATTTTTCTGTACGAAAAACTTTTTCTGATCAACTTCTCAGTTAATTTCACAAAAAAAATAAAAAATCATTCCACTCAATTGTGTCATTTCTTTACTATTCCATCTTATTCCACCTGTCGGGAATTTTTTCCTGATGGAAATAGTTTTTCTGTAAAACCTTTTCTGTTTGCGGGGTCAGTCTTTTTGGTAGCATTTTACGTACCTATTGCTATAATTGCAGCCTTAGTCAGAAAGAGGGACCTTAATGCATGAAAAGCCTACTTCTAGCAACGTATCCGATCGTTGGAGAGTTGGTAGGAAAGATTGTTTTGACTACAAAAATCTATTTTTTTTAAATATATAACATATATCAAGAATTAATTATATATATACTTACTAGCGGACCCCTTCACACTTCGTAGTGCAAAACAGAAATATAAAAAACTCAAATTAAAATTCATTTAAATCAGTGATAAATAATTTTTGTTGTATTGCTTTGTGGTACACAATATTTATCGTTTTTTCCATTTTCGGTGTAAATATACAAAACCGATGATTTTGTTTGCCAACACGCGAACATGGTAGGTACATATAACTGTCCATGTGAGAAAACTGGATACTCTGAATTCACTTCACAAATTCCTAACGTTTGTCCTTGCGCCTTTTTAATAGTAACCGCAAACGCAAGGCGAACAGAAAACTGAAGTGGTTTCAATTCAAATGGAATATCAGATAGAATCATTGGGATTCGTGGTCTTCGCCTTTAAATTTTCCAGTTAAATGGAATGTTTAATTCACTGACATCTTTGTTCTTAGCAGCTACAAAACGGCAAAAATCATTTGGCAATGTTATCAATCCAGTTTCATCAACCCATCCATCCCACCATTTTCAATTTGTATCATTTGCTTGAACAAAAGCATTCAATTCGATGCGATCGTATTGTAGGTCACATTGGAATTCTAGATCAAAAAATTTTTGGCGATGATATTCTCAACTCTGCTAATGCTTTATTAGCAATCGAAGAACAGAAATCTTCAATACAAATCAATGCTTCATTGTAAATTTCCGGCCTGAAGTCCATTACAGGATTACGATAAACTTGACGCACTCGAATCAAAAATCGATTCGGTGGTTTCCGGGATATGAGATTTGTAATGTATTTTTTGTGTGGGCGGTGCCACGAACCCTTTGTCCAATGTTGACCTATCTTCACAGGAATACTCCTGAGCCATTACCTAAGATTGTGTGTAAACTTGAACTCAATCGAATCTGTGGTTTTCGAGATATAAGATTTTGAACGTGTTTTTTGTATGTGCGGTGCCACGCCCCTTTGTCCAATTTTGACCAATCGGCTTCTAAACCATCCAGGGCGCCACCCAAACGCATACAAAAAAATTTATTCAAATCGGTCCAGCCGTTTAGGAGGAGTTCAGTGACATACACACGTACAGTAGAATTATATATATAAAGATAGTAAATTTTACAAGTTTGTATTTTAAATAAAACATTTTCCTAATTAGGAACTGAATCTTTCAACTGGATACATTTTTCATTTGGAAATATTCAAAACTTTACAACCCACATGCGCAGTGCATGTTAAAACGAAGAAGTCACATGACTTTTTTACCATATTGAACTACTTATATATTGAACCATCCGCAATGTCTAATAAAAGTATCTTTTGCTTCATTTGAGCAATGCGAATCAAACTTGGTTTTCCGACGCCTGCTTGTGAACCGATCAAACTGACATGCCGACGGAACTGCCAGCTTCAACTCAAAGCGTAACAGTCGGGCTTACAATAAAAACAACCTCTCTTTGATGAGTGACTTGTGATTTTTACAACGCAAATATATTATATCGCACATTATAATTTCTTTAAGTGAAAAAGACTCCATCAAATTTGTTCTATTTTCATCTCTATTAAAGTCAATTGCTTAATTACAAGCGACATTCTCCTACCCCGCTAAAAACGCGACTCAATGCCACGGACATTTAGACAGAAATAAATTATATCAAATTAAGTTAATTTAACAACAGAAAAAGAAAACAACCTACATCATAAATAAACTTGAAAACGAAGGGCAACACCCAATCCGCATAATCAAATTTAGTTTGTCCCACGAAAATACATCACGAAATTTGGATTCGTGTTCAAAGCGCTTAACAGTTTGGCCCAAAAGTTGTCTCAAATTTCACACAATTCGTCATGATTTCGAATTTGTAACCGAACTTTGTTTAATACTCATCGGGGTACTAATTATCGAATCAAGGACCTATCAAACGATTCACCCGCTAGGTGGATTCCCCCATTCACAGAACTAGTTTTATTTCAAACTAATTAAGACATTGTGTCTTTCTACAATTTAATTGGCTTCCCAAAAAGAAACTCGAAGATAAATCAATCAAGCAATCCGATTAAAATATTCGTTTGCCAACAAAGGAAAGAAGAAAGCCCTACTTATTATAAGAATAGGAATTTTGGTAAGAAAAAAGTTTCTATATAAATCTATGCATTCCGCGTGATTTATTTAATTAAAAATGATTTCGGAAGATTAAGGCGCGGAAAAGAAAAAGAAGAACAACCGAAATCCCCACCTAGATTATAGGCAATCCTGGCGCACAAAACATTGCCCCAAATAAATCCGTGGGTGCTTCAAATGGTCTGATTTATTGTCGCCTTCGTCTGTGTGTTGGCACAATTTTCGCCCAAAATCTCTCCGTCCTAGAGACAATTGAATTTGAAAACTGTGTCTATACCGAAGATGTATGTGTGTGTAAGTAGGTCTGCGCTGTATTTCGTCGCTACCCCTCTTCCTTGTCAAAAAACACTATCCCACAATGAAAACGGAATACAACGCAAAAAGAAAAACCGTCAGGGAGCGGAAGGAAAAACTTTGCGCTGGGAAATTCTCACAGCTATAAAATTATTGATTAAATTTTGTTCCAAAAAAAAAGCAGTTCCACCCATTTTTGTTTTTACTGTAAAGCAGACCAAATCAAATGGATTCCCAAATTATGCTGGGAAAAAAATTCAATATTGAATTTCAATGAGTGTCCTAATCCAGTGCGTAGCCAAGAGGGAGTTTCACTAAGTTGACTTTGACTATGAGTTCATTTATTGAGGCCATAATCGCATGGACTTGATAATGACATTGATTTGTGTTCTTGGTGCCAGTAGACTGGATTCAGTTTCGTGGAATGTTTGGCTTCCAATGTGAATAGAGAACTTGGATAATTTTGCTTCATAATCACAGGCGGGGATTACGATTATGGATTATGATACTGAGAGTCGACTGCCCCTATACTATTCTCAGAGTTTGGTCTTGCTCTTAGCGAGGCAGACGACAAAAGGTATTAACTTGTCAAAGGATCAGCATGAATTTGTGTGTGTCAAAGGCTTGAATTTTGAATATTGTCTCTAGCTGTAGGTCACTAAATGTGCAAAATTGTAAAACAATCGAAGGCGTTGTGATTTCTTGACCTCCCAAAAACTGAGCACCCAACGAACACAGCCTATGAAGAAGCTATGCGACTTTTCATACAGTAAGACTGCATTGAACTCAACAAACCGTCGACAAAGTTCGAAGAGATTCTACAAGGACACTCACTAACAGGGAGCTTTGTTTTAAAAAATTTTTTAAAGTTCCATCGCTTTCCGCAATTTTGTTTCTAGTGTAGTTTCAAAAATTAAGCTGGGTTATGCCAAGGACAGAATAAATGTGTTGGAAAGGTATAAGGATCGCCTGGATAACTTGGGTTGTTGTAAACAAATTTAACCTATATTTTTACTCAAATGTCAACAGTCTCTCCACGAAATATAAGACTTTTGCAACTCACAAAATTGTCGTGATCCACAACAATCTGCTGTTGAAAATTTTGGCGTTTCAGGTACATTTGACTGACATTCAGAAACCTGGATCAGAATCGCACATCTGTGATAAAAAGTTTACCAAATGATCAATGAAGTCGATTTTGCATGCGCAACAAAAACAAACTACGTCGCATATTGGTCGATCACGAAGAATGGCGAATTGGGGGTTCGCATTACACATTTACAAATAACATTTTCGGACATCAGACCTTAGAACGCAATTTATTTTTTTAAATAAACTACTTTTTTTAACCAAAATTAAGGTACTTATCGACGATTTTAAAAATTCTGTACTTTTCCGGACTAGCCTTCCTTTGTTTTGCGTTTTAACTTTAATTTTATGATCTAGTTTTCCGGCTTTTTGGTAAACCGAGCTTATATCTACGTTCTGATAAAATGTATGGCTCGCTCAAAACCGTGGTAATGAGCGCCAAAATTGAAATTGTAAGGAGAAGCTCACTTGTACGTTTCCAATAGTTTATGTGAATAAAATTAAAAAAAAAAATATCACGTAGACAATTTTTCTTAGCTTTAAATTGAATGTCCAAAGCTGGGAATTGATCCTTCAATTGTTGTTTGCACTTAGGTAAGAAAAGCGAAAACAGCAAATAGCAAATGGGCGCCAAAGGTCGGTTTCAACACGGTGTACCGGTTTCCTCCTCGGAAGACCTCGCTTTAGGTGACATACACCAGCTAGCGCATTGAGGTCTTAACCAACCTGGAATGTACAGCTAAAGCTAGTTTGCAGAAGAAGTGTATTTCATGACACACTGCAGCGCGATTTCGTTAATTATTTAGTACTCATACACTCAGGGAAAAAATGAAAACTAAAATGTAATACGACCTATTTGATTTTACGTTGAATTCAATTTCGAAAATAATATTTGTTTCTACGTTAAAACATATTTGATTTAAATACGCAATGTTATTTTAAATTAAGTCACCCTAGATTCAAAGTGAAACGTATTCACTTTTACTTTGAAACCATTTTTTTTATATACTTAAACTACTCTGAACGTAGTTTCAAAGTGTAAGATGTTAATATTTGTCCAAAATAAAGTTTCGAAATGACATACGTACATTCAAAGTGTTGCATAGTTAATTTAACGTTGTTTTTAATCGCCATCCACTTCAAAACGTTTCATGTTTTTTATGCCGAAATTGAACGGTGCAAACAAATAATAATGTACATGCATTTCCTTAACAAAACGTTGTTTCAAATATGGATGAAGGCAGCTTAAAGTGTTGCATATTCATTTTTAAGTGACAACAATCTAGAATCAAAGTAGAATATGTTCATTCGTACATTGATGCTACTCTTTTCAATAACGATCAACGTAGATTCAAAGGGAAAACTATTTACTCGTAAGTCCCGCTAAGTGTCGCGTCGCGACGCGACGGTCAACTCATTGTCGATGTTATTCTTGTTTCTCCTTAGTATAAAGATGGAGCAAATCAAAGAAGTCGACGAAAATGGACAGCTATATTAATATTTTTGATTTGAGTCCATCTCAAAAAAAATCCATTAAGGAATTTGAAATGGAATACCTGTTTCCAGTGCTAAAATGTGAGTTTTGTGTGATTAAATTCAATTCCTGGTTTGTAGAAATAAAATTAAGTGCAATGAATGGTAGACGAAACAAATAAAGTGTAAAGTTAAACATGTATGGAAATAATTTTTTTAAGAACCATAATTGTGCAATTTAAATGTGAAAAAAGTATAAACTTGATACCTTGAACAATTTTTCAAACAGTCAACAAGAATGCACAACCAAAAATTATTTCCATATTAGTTGTCAAGGGATTGCACTTAATTTTATTACTTTTAGTTTGTGTAAACTTTTAATTTTTTTAACATTTCAGCCAATGACGTAACGTTTAAGAGATTAATCGGACAAAAGGGCAGAACTCAGGGGCAAACTGTTAAAGTGGAAAAAAATAGAGGTAAGAATTATTAGCAAAAATTAAAACTATAACCGTTGATTATATCAAATTCATTATAGTATCCAAATGAAGACGATTCGATCCAATTGAAGTGAAATCATTCATTGAAATTGGCAACAAAATTAACCATATAGTGATAAAAGATATATCATTTTTACGAGCTCACCTTTCCATTTAAACCCATTAAATAATGGGAAAACATATTTTAAAAATAATTTCATTTAGACAAAAATAAACTTAATGGATCATTAGGTAATAATGAATAATAATTTAAGAATTTTATGTTATTATGTACCTACATTGAAAATAAAATTTATGAATTTCAAATTATTGTTGTATTGATTTTTATTAAAAAAAAACAAGATTTATGTATCTACTCAAATTTTAAATTTGAGGATCAATTTATTTTGAAAATACATATTTCAAATAAAATCAAAGTTGAATTATACTGCTTTTAAAGTTAAAAGCATTTGATTCTACAACGAACTATTGTCGTATCAAATAATAAACGTGGTAATTTCAAAGTCTAAAGAAGTTATGTCTACGATGCGGCATGGTAAGATTAAAGTTAAAAAATGTTTTTTTCAAAATGGGTTCACTTTGAATCAATACATAAACGAAGTGAAATTAAAGCTTAAACATAGTATTTTCAAAGTTGGATTTGTTTGAATACACGATGCACAGTGATTACTTCAAAATGTATTTGTAGTGTTTTTAAAGTCACATCCGTTTGATTGTACGTTGAGTCATTGTCAAATTAAAGTTGAAGCATAGAATTTTAAAAGTTGAATGTATTTTAATCTACGATGCATTATATTTGAATCGAAATGTATAAACTTTGTTTTAAAGATAGATGAATTTGATTTAAGTATGATTCCACATCAAATCAATGTACATACGTGGTTAGATCAAATTCAAAATATATACTTTTTAGAGTATGAAAACCCTTTGAATTAATGTCATGCCACTTTGATTTAAAAATTTTCGTAGTCGAAGCTAAATCGTTCCGAAAAATATTTAAATCGAAGTGGTTTTCTTTGATTTTACGTTGTTTTTTCTCTGGGTGTAGGCAAGTCTACTCGATGCAAGCAAAGCTCTCATGAAATTACACTTAACACATCGCAAGTTACGCTCCAACCGGAAGCTGCCTTCTCTATCAGAAGTTCTCTGCGTGAAGACATCTTTTTGACAACGCTACAACCTCGTGACAGAAAGTTCTTATCTGCTTTATTTATTGTTGACGTATTGAGACATTGATAGATTCTTATACTGGTCGTTAATACCTACAGTTTCCAACACACATTAAAATTGATGCAGTAGCAGTTACTAACTTAACTCCCCAATCCAACCAATAGCTTTGTGATACCTATATTGCTGCTTTCTGTATTTCGTACGTCATTTTCTAAAACTTTGATAACACGATCAGAACCATCAGCAAAACTCAGGTAACTTTGCAGGACACGCAGTATACGTATACACAATAAAAATATCGGATCTATTTCTATAGGAATCCATGCCTCTTGCAACCATTCGTTTTTTTGTTAGGCAAATGGAAGAGATCTTTAACTCAATGTATGCCGTAGCAGATGGCTGAAAAATTTAGAAGCCTTCTCAGTTGTCACGACAGTTATATGCCTACTTTCAGATTTTTATCGGACTATAACTACAGGTTGAAAGACTTACTCCATTTGCACGAGGCTTACATAAATTCTAACCTTTGAAGTAGGTAGCAAAAACAGGGATAACATTAACATAATTGAGTTCATAATCTGAATATATATAGCAGCAAAGGCAGACGGGTAAGGACAACTATAAAGATCCAGAGGACTACGCACAGAATCCTTGTTGGAAAACCATGTGGCAAGAAGTGCAGTGGCAACGAAAAAATCTTCAAATATGTACTTCGATTTAGTTAGGGTGAAGTGACAAATTTTTCAATGAGGTTAAGAACTTTCGACCATATCAAGGCCCAACCTAAACCCAACAATATTAGGGGCAATGGTTGCTCTGATCTAGAGAAGTATAAAAATGCAGAATAAATAACGCTGAGCGAAATAACGCCGAATTCAAAAATCTGACGAATTTCCAAGTTCGGTCTCATTTTACATTGACAAAAAGAAATAACGCCGAAACTTGTTTGTGAAATAACGCTGAAATAATTGGTACCAAAAATGACCGAGAACTTGAACCATAATTTCAATTTACAGCAATTTTAACTAAATACATACTTGATAACTACTGTTTGCTCGAATTTCGAACTATTATTTTTTCAAATATTAAATGTTCAAGTAAAAAACGAGAAATTAAAAAAAATATAATAGCTCAAAAAATAGGGGGATACTAGTTCAAATAATAGCTATATCTCTGTATTTTATCTGAAAGTACATTTATATAAATTAAAAGCGAAATAAGACCGAACTTGTAAATTCTGCGTTTTTTCGGGATACCGACTAAATTGCCACTCATCACGATCAAATCAATTGAAAAAAAAATAAAGCTTAGAAATATTTAAGTAGGCAGGTACTACATAAGTTGTCAAAAAAGGTTACAACAAAATATTGGAAGACAAAAACTAAGTTTCAACATCGGTTAACTCTATTTTATGATACTTTCTTCACCTTGATCCTGTTATGGTCACCAAATTTACATGGAGAACATGAGTCAGAACAAAACCTAACATTTAGTTGCGAATAGGTATACCTACGGCCATAATATTCCCTCCGGATGTAACTCAGGTTTAAGTTAATTTTACACCCGTCCATTAATCCGCATTTTTTAAATCCGATAATTTAAACCTATGTCCATATTATTCACTAAAAAACATGCATTAAACCCGATGGAACTAAAGATGGATTTAAATCACAAATGAAATCCATTTTTCAGTGTCTTGATATGAACTTTTTTTTATTTTATTTCACTTTTTTATTTAATGCCTCCTGCCTGTAACCTTTAACCCGGATTAAAGGAAGTGAATAATATGGCCGCTACTGATGAAAGATGTTGCCATTATTTGTCTAACATATTCTTTCACTTCACACTGCTAAATAAGTGGTTCGAATTAGCTGCAACTCCAAGCAAATTGTTGGTTTAAAAAAAAACATTATTTTCTCTACAGTGATTCAGAGAATAATTTTTTGCCCCACATTTTGACATTAAAAAATCGATAAAACTAAATTTTTAAAGGTAGTTATGTCGTCATTTGTCATATCCTGAAGTGCAGGAGCCGCATCGCACCTGGTAAGTTTCCTAGGTACTTATAGTAAATTGAAAATACCGCCGCCACTGTTATTGTTAAGTAATGCGAAACAACTCGATTGTATCAGAAAGTTTGTCCTTGAACTGCACGCAACATTTCCAAAATCATTGCTTCACCTGAATCTCCACGAAGGACATCAGTGTAATGTGTTTTATTTTTTTTAAGCACTACATGTCCTTGAAATTAAAATCGAAAGTATCGCCGTACCTTGCCATAATTGGGATCTAATGATAATAGGTAGTCGAAAAAAAAACAATTTAATGACAACCGCTTTCCAACCACCTGTAGGTAGAAATTTCCATGCAATGTTACACCATTCCACCTCTGTTATGCAATCTCAATGTCCTTGAAACAATCTCTCCCGAAATACGTGCATAGGTACCTGTGCGAACCATCAATTCACACCTCGCCAGGAAACGGCGACAAAAATCGTAGAAATCCTTGAGTTTCGCAGGGTTTTTTAATGTTCGCGCCGCAACAGGTATTCTTCTCACAAGAGATATCATTCCCATTTCGTGTGTCCTCGAAAAACTAAAGCACAATGAAATGGATTTTTGTAAACAGGTATGACTTTTTGACTTTTGTCAAGTCAAACGTCGCGTTCATTTATGGGCACACTGTGTTCTTTTCGAAACTACTTGACCCAGCAATTACAACAAAACTGCGTTTCCTGTTAACAGCAAAAAAAAAAACAGCATGAACAACTCTAACAAGCAAAGGTCAAGTCTTAGATCTGTTTGTTCAGGTCTTGAGTTTTTCGTACATCTTTTGCGCGAAAACGATTTTTTTTTCGTTTTGTGTTTGCAACTTTTATTGCTTTTTATTGCCACCTTGGTACGCGAACACGACGACGGTCGACGGGCATGGCCGCAACATAGAAGCAAAGGTAAAATGTCAAAAGGAAACAAAAAAAATCACACAAACAATGCAAAACTCCAGAAACAGAATTTTGCGACATTTAAAGAGGCAATCGGTCGTTTGGTTTCATTTTTTTTTTTTTGAATTTGTGTGATGGCGGGAATTTTTCTACGAAATCAGAGTTTCATATTTTTTTCTGTTTGGTAGCCGCGTGATCTTGTTCCTTTGTCCGTTGAACTATTTCCAACATGACGCATTTGAAAAAGAAAGAAACCGAATTTTGCACAGCCGTACCTAGAGGAAACATCTTTTGTCTTAACTATGCGAACATGTTGTGTTTGTTTTGGCAACATGTTCGCATTTTTTTTTGTGCCAAAATTTCTTTATTTTTGACCGCATTTATGAAATATTATACCTCATATGCAGATTTGTAGGTAGCGTTACAGATCTTAAATGCTTTTGTTCCTTTGTTAGGAGCTGTGGAAATATTTTGCATACGATGCGCAGACTTTTGACGCAAGGATCACCGTGAAATTTTAACATGTGAGCTATATGGTGTGGCGACAATTGCATACATCAAAGGAATATCAGTAAATGGATAGCGGAGAAAGATTTATGACGTAAATGCACGCGTGGGAATTGATGCACATTTTTACGGGTGCTTCCGTTCCTTTGTTGGAACGTGCGTGCGGAATGAGGGTGAGTAATAAAAATATGTTGGTTTTATGAAATTCGCTGTGACGCGGGTGGGACATAAATGTTTTTTCCTGTCAGTCTATGTATTTGAACTGCGGCCACGTTTATTATCTACTTCGTGCTGGAGCACACGGGAGCGTGAATTTGCCACCCAAAGTAAAAAAGCTATGGTTTTATTAGAGCTCTTTGACATCAGTGGCTTGATGGTTAGGTTGCTTGACAACTGAAAGTTTTCATGGTTCAACTCACAGAAAAACGCCAGAAGTACTTCAATTGCCTCGAAATCTTTCAAATATCTATGAGTATACCTTCTCTGGGTAAGCTTCGCAATTCGGCCCTTTGGAAACGGCATAAAATTGTAGATCACTTCCAGTCGCCTCAAAAATTAGAACCAGCACAATCGAATGGTTTCTATAAGCTTAACCTAGTGACGAATGAAAACCAAAAACAAGTAAAATATTTTTACGGCTCTAATAAGCTGCGCAAGAGTTCGAAGGTATCTTAAAAAAAAAAAAAAAGAGTGCGTGCTTGTGACCACACGCCAGATGTGAAACTTTTCTCGCTTAATGTGGATGTTAAATTGAACTGTGTTGTATGTAGTTGAATTTCATTAAGAAATTTTATTTAAAAACCAAATCTTTATAATATTATAATCTTAATTCAGCGCAGAAGATAATTATGCTCATTAATTTAAAAAGTTTTCATAACACAATCCAATCCAAAGTTTTCTATTTCTATGTCGAGAGTTTTTGTTTACATTTTGTTTTCATATCGTCAAATGATTCAGTAGTTCAGTGTGTGTGTAAAACCTAGCTTCTTCAGTTACTCCAGCGTTCCCATATAAGTATTCACTTTGAGAATTCAGTTGAAAAAATTTTAATTTTAAACATCTTTCCAACAACCATACAAACCAACAAAATCTCATTAAAATTGGTTGAGTGGTTAAAAAAATCGACAACAGCGCCACCTATCGGGTACAAAATGATCCTTTTCATCAAGTTACAACCAACCATACCCACCCACTAAATTTCATTGAAATCGGTTGAGTGGTTAAAAAAATCGAAAACAGCGCCATCTATCGGGTACAAAATGATCCTTTTCATCAAGTTACAACCAACCATACCCTCCCACAAAATTACATTGAAATCGGTTGAGTGGTTAAAAAGATCGACAACAGCGCCACCTATCGGGTCCAAAATGATAATATTCATCAAGTTACAACCAACCATACCCACCCACAAAATTTCATTGAAATCGGTTGAGTGGTTAAGAAGATCGACAACAGCGCCACCTATCGGGTCCAAAATGATAATATTCATCAAGTTACAACCAACCATACCCACCCACAAAATTTTATTTAAATCGGTTGAGTGGTTAAGAAGATCGACATCAGCGCCACCTATCGGGTCCAAAATGATCCTATTTATCAAGTTACAACCAACCATACCCACCCACAAAATTTCATTGAAATCGGTTGAGTGGTTAAGAAGATCGACAACAGCGCCACCTATCGGGTCCAAAATGATCCTACTCATCAAGTTACAACCAACCATACCCTCCCACAAAATTTCATTGAAATCGGTTGAGTGGTTGAGGAGTTTTAGGCGGCGGCATAGCGATGGCGACAGGCCAATTTCCGTCTCGCACTTCCGCTTGGTCATTTCCGCTTTCATGAATCGATTTTACTCCCAAGTCGCGCCATAAGATGTTTCACATCAAAAAAAAAAACAGAGCGTGCTTGTGACCACACGCCAGATGTGAAACTTCTCCCGCTAAATGTGGATGTTAAATTGAACTGTGTTGTAGTTTTCTATTTTTATTTCGGTTGTTTCTGTTTACATTTTGTTTTCATATCGTCAACTGATTCAGTAGTCTAGTATCTGTGTAAAACCTAGCTTCCTCAGTTCACTCCAGCGTACCCATACAAGTATTCACCTTGAGAATTAAGTTGAAAAATTAAAAAAATATATTTTTCCATATAACCATACAAAGCCACAAAATTTCATTGAGCTCGGTTGAGTGGTTAAGAAGATCGACAACAGCCCCACCTATCGGGTCCAAAACTCACCTATCCATCAAGTTACAGCCAACCATAACCACCCACAAAATTTCATTGAAATCGGTTAAATCGGCCAATTTCCGTCACGCACTTCCGCTTGGTCATTTCCGCTTTGAAGAATCGATTTTACTCCCAAGACGCGCCATAAGATGTTTCACATAAATAAATATTTTGGCGCGACAGGTCTGTGGGACCCTAGGCCTGGCTTCTCACAACCATTCGTTTTGTGTTAGTTTTCCAAACGGCTAGTTGAGAAGCTCTTTTATGACAGTTTTACTCTCGGATGTTTGTTAGACTTTCGCGAGAGGTGGCGCAGTGAAAAAAAAAAACCTTAAGATGTAATTCGGTTTTTTCGGGATTCGAACCGGGGCCCCTAGCTTAGTAGTCCAACACACTAACCACTTAGCCACTGCTCCGAAAGTAGCTTACCTATACAAATTTTGAAAAGTTCTGTCTAAAGGTTTATTTACCTACTAAACATATTTTTATTTTTTTAAAAGTAAATAGCTAAGCTTTATAAATACAGACATTGTGTTTGAGCCTTTAAAGGCCGGTAGTCGGTCCAGAGCTGCGTAGGTTCAATGAAAAAATTGGAGTTTCAAACGCCAACACTAGGCCCAGAATAAAACAATCGGCTTAAATATGAAAGTTGGTCGGTTCCAATTGGTTCTGAACCTCAGTTTAATTTCTTTTTTC
This sequence comes from Cheilosia pagana, assembly GCA_936431705.1. Taxonomy (NCBI): domain Eukaryota; kingdom Metazoa; phylum Arthropoda; class Insecta; order Diptera; family Syrphidae; genus Cheilosia; species Cheilosia pagana. The sequence continues at coordinate 81,889,098 of OW386166.1, read as the reverse complement.
CCGTGGCTATGCTTAGTTCTTTTAAGCAATAGCTGTCAAAACTTTCACAATTAACCTACGACTTGAATCAGCTCGTGCGTTGGTTTCCAATGGCCTTATATGAACATGGTTGACGGAATTTTATGTTGTTTCGTAAATAAATTCGACCTGATTCCGTATATGTTTAGCTCATTCACGGACGTGGTGATTCGTCCCCTGCATTTAAACCTTTAACAACTTCAATGGTTAGACGTCCAAAGATTCCGAGCCATTTAAAGAACAACTTTCGACATCGGAAAACTTGTGCTGTCTCAATAAAAAAAAAGATTGCACAACAGGTCGGTATACAACCCTCCCTCAGCCTTGCTTCTCTTAGCTTTGTGTCAAATTTTTATTTTTGGGACTAAAAACATCCAAAAATGTCCTCACTATTCCTTCATACTAAGTCTTATCTCAGAAGTAAGATATGCGTTCGCACAAAGTCGCGTAAAAAAGGCCTGTAAGGTTTGATTTGTGATTTTCTTGGAATTGAAGGTCAACTTTCTCGTCCTTGCGCTTGTCAATCAGACTACATTTTTAACTTATTCGATGAATTTTCGAATCTTTCTGCTCAACGTTTCCATTTGGAAGTACCTACGTATCAACGTTTTGAAAATCTTGATGTGGGGCTTGACAATCTTAGAACTCCTTCATGATGATGATTGTTAGCAACATCTTTCCCATTACAGATTCGAACTAAACTTCAAAAACAAGTCAATGGGATTTTGAGTCTTTTACGTATCTTCTTATGGAAGTCATCGGTTCAATATAAGATAAGTCGGACGTACTTTCTACGGTAGCCGAAAAATAGTTAACTTCCAGAATTATTTGAAACCTGTTTTTTTGTTCAAAGATCTCTTTCTATCATTGAAATGTTTTATTTTAAATAATTGGGTTCCGGTTTTCTTAAAAAATTAACCACTGTGCTCATCAATCAGTTTTTTTTTTTAATTTTACACAACTCATTAGTTAAACATTTTGACCATCGTAGTCACAATTAAAATTTATTGTTGTATGTTGAAGTTGACTTCTGATTTTGGGATAAAGTTAAGTTCCCCGCACGTTGTGTCATCTTCGTTTTTAGTATGGGTTGATCCACACGTTGATAGATACTCTCGTACACTTAGAGGACGGCAGGCATAATCTGAAGAACGTCAGAAGCTCCTGGTTTAAAACATGTGACTTAGATTTTTGTGACTTTTACTTTGATTGAGGGTGGGGGCCCATAGATCCCTGGACTTTATATACCCGAAAACGGTCCATGGGTCCCAACAGCTTCTTTCCGAGCTTAGTGTGACTCTAAGAGGTTGTATATGGATTCCTTGCTTCATTAAAGTATATAAGTCTTTTGTATGTTACTTCTGTATTGTAAGTAGATTGACGTCTCCAAATGGGGTACATTCAAATCAAATACTGACCAAGACAAACACTAAAACAAACATAAAGTTCATACCGATTTAGGTGGTTCATTATGTAAATTCAAGCAACGTCAGACAAAACATTCTTCACTAAATGGATATGTACCTACATATGAAAAAAATATACCCTTTCTAATAGATACCTACTTAACCCCAATGAATTTCACTTTTATGCTTGAGAAGAACAGAAAACTTTCAAACAAAACGCCAAACTCCCTCCATTTGTTAAATTAATAATCCAACACAATGCGACCAATGAAACGCATTTACATCTGACACCCAATTTATATCTGCCAAATTATTTCGATTAAAAAACCCAAAATCATTAGTCTCTCTCTCTTCGAAATCCGGAATTTAATCCTCCGCTGTGGCGATTCTTTGTCCCACTCTAGCAGCAGGCAATAATTGTGGATGGAATCCCACCTTCGTCAGACATCGTCGTCGTCATCATCATCAGCCATTATCCCTTAACGCACACAGCCATAATCACCATGGTAACATCGAACATTAATCATTTTCAACCAACAGATCCTATGGCACTCGATTACGAGTCCAGGTCCAGTGGGTAATTTTTTGTGTTGCTTCTTTTAGTCGCGGCAAGGATTCCCCTTTCTTGAAGCGGGGTATACTTTAAAACCGATTAAACCGTCACGGATGCTATTGCTTTGCAGCTCCTTAGAGGATTCCATTCCCAATATTGTAATCCAACGAACGCGGAAGAGGGTGGCTAACTGGCTACGGCTATGGCTGCTGTTGATTTCCAACCACCACCGTCGGCCTTTACCGAATCGAATTTAGGATACAAAGTCGGAAAAATTTAAGAAACACAATGGCGGATTGCGATTTTTTTCTTCTGTTCTTCGTTCTAACAGTGGGAACGTGTATGGCTGTTCTATTTTCATTGTGCGACACAGAGAGAGGAAGCAAAATATGGCAACGTCTGTGACAAAAGGTTGCTTCTCGGCTGGCGCGTCGCTTCTGCTGCACACAATGGCTGGGCGATTCGAATTGTTGGATGAGGGGACGGTGCGACGAGGATGAGAAACCTACACAAAGTAGCATGGCCGAAATAGATTATCTACCATCGTGTCTTGTGGTGTAGTGGGAGGGCCTAGATAGAGTTTGGTAAATTACAAATATATCTTGCACTTCTTTCGGAATGGTCTGCCATATGCTCGGGATATACCTGTATGCAGAAAATAGTATGTCTCCCAAGCCAAGGGTTTTTTAGCGTTTTTTTTTTATTTATAGAGGCTCAATAAGTCGCCCAATTGTGAGCTAAATGGATGTCGCTCAATGAGCACCATCGCAATATGAGTTCGGCTTTAAAAGACTGGAGGGTAACACGTGTTCACCGATTATTCAGTTGAGTCCCTCAAGGTTGCCAACACGGACCGATATTCTTTTTCTATATCTAAACCGATTTAGTACATTTTTTTAAACATTTCTCTAGACAATTTAGTACGAAACTTTAGATAGAAAAAATATACGAACAAACTGTTGGTTGCACTTGCAGTGTCAGACCCACCACGACATCTGGCGGCGGGCCCTTGCTACTCCATGAGCTAATATTCGCAGTTGAATCCATTCATTGTGGGAAAAACTTCAGATAGGTATAAGTTATAAAAGTACGAGCTTTAAAAAAGGATAAATAAAATGTAGGTCAGCCTGGGTTCATAGACAAACACTACAACAAATTGCCAACAAATTTTACGTCCTCCTAAGGATCTTACACTGCAGTATTACAGACGGAAGTAACATGGTACAACAGTAATGCTCATTTTGCCCTCAAAATCCTTTTATTGTCGTAGGTATAAAACACATATAAAATCAACCACAGTTGTCTGGTCGTAAAACTACTTTTACGACATCGTTTCGGAGGCAGCACACCAGTCAGACACTGCACGCCCCAGACTTAACCCAACTATTATGCTGCTACGGCTAAGTTTATCAGCGAGGTGGGTTGATTCGGCCACGTTAACGACTTTATCACACCTCGTTGCGGTAGGTAAGGTAATAAAATTATTGTATTTATCATGATGATGATCGCCATCATGGTGCGACTGGGGCTGGTCGCACCGCCACCTCGTATAATCGTCATCAACATCGGCATTGTTCACGTTGTCACGGGTGTCCCATAAAACTTTTCAATCGTCCGTCAAGCCGTTCGTCAATTGTTGTCTCGTTGTCGTTGGCCGTTTAAGCAGCGGGCTTCTTTACGCTTATACAGTCGCCAACCGTTGTTGTTGTCGTCCGTCGTCGTTATGGGTTTGGGTGGTTTGGCTTAAAATTTCAACTTTACAATGTGCGATCGATGTTGACAATGCATCCGCAATTACAACGAGTTAAACATTTCAATCACGATTTACGGTATTTCATTAATATTTTCCCCTGGAACTGAGAGTAGTTATAAAATTATTTTTTTTTTTTATATTTAATTTCATTCATTCTATTCTTTTCTCTTTAATATTCATCGAGGGTATTGAAGAGAAGGAAAAAATTCTGCATGCAGCGTTAGAGAATAGACTTTGGGTAGAAAATGTTGTCCGTATGCATATACGTTGCACGTTGGAAGCTTTTGTTTTCGTTCTTTTTTTGGCAGCAACGCTCAACGAAAAAAAAAAGAAGAACGAGAGCAGAAGACCATTTCAGACACCTTGGCGGTTGATTATTATGCAGTTCAGGATTGATTTGTAAAATGTGGAACGTGATCGAATTTCGGTGTTCCACGTTTGGTGCGGTCGGTCGGTGCAGTTTAAGGAGTGCTAGACAGCTGATTGAAATGAATACACCGAGTGGAGATTGAAGAAGCGATTTGGAAAAGCAATGGCATGTGGTCGTCTGCAATGAAGACCGGTATAGGTAGGTTAATGTAACTCTGTTTATTTTTTAAGAGGCTTGGTAGTTAGTAGTAGTTGTGTGGAAAGCTTCTTTTATTAAACAAAACCCCACACAAATATTGTAAGCCGTATTACGCTAAAATCTGTTTCCCTTTTTAAGCATATTTGAACTTATTTTTCGAAATGAAGTCTAGACGCACCAAAAGTTCTTCCTGATCAATATCAAATAAACCTATAACCGGCTAAGGAAGTTGACATTAAGCATTTTAAGTCCCTTTTCGACATCCTCAACCTCATGTGATCAGTCGTGCACATGAATTGGCTGGTTCCTCGCACCATTTGACACCACATTCGTGTTCACTGTCTGACGAAATGCAACACAGACTCTATGACCACTAAACCACTAATAGGCAATTGGGTCAAAACTAATCTCCACATAAATAAAGTCAACTATTTCCTTCCTTTTGTATATTCAGAGTTACTAACAACCTAGATAATACGTAAACATCAAAAGTTTCCGTGCACTTTTTAAGTAATTATCATGAAATTAGGAGAATGAAACTTATATCATTCGAAAGGTTTTGTGCCATAGATGTGCAGAAATAAAAAATCGTAGGTATATGTCGCAATTAAGACTGGTAGAATTAAGTTAAAAATTTCCCATACAAAATGCAAATTAATTTAAGTAAAAAACAAGTTGGCTTTCGTTACTTTATCTACAGACAACACGGGCGGTACCTACTAGTCTTTTTAAGGCTATGTCCGATTTGCGACAATTTTTTCATTGGTGGACTTGGCAATATTGTCAGATCTAGCGAAATTCTGAACATGGCTTTAGTGTCCAGGCTAAAATTTTCAAACTCCTAATGTCGAAATTTTCCCTTCAAAATTGAATATTGTGACCTAGAAAGTACATAAGTTGAAGTTCAAAAATGGTTAGGAGTACCTAATCACAGTCTCTGTAGTCCAATTTCAACCATTTGCACTCAAAAGTAAAAATTTCTTATTGACCGACAAGCATTTCTAGAGAGAAGCTGCAAAGATCCCCCAGGGAAAACTAGAATTCTCTTGTTCATCTCTTGTATAAATTTAAACCTCTGTCATTTAATTTCCACTCGATTATCTACCTACCTACACAAAAAATATCCCTCACTCATTGCGTATAATTTACTGCCGAAAAAAACGTCAACATTTGTTTACAATTATTTGAATTTGAATTCTTTTCCAGTATAAAGTAAACAAATTTGCACCCACCTACCTAAATGCCAGACTTTGAGAATTTATTACTTAATTCCAATAAATCAGTAGTGTTACTCACGAGTTTATAAAACAAGTGAATTTGTCTAACTCGGAATTTAATAGGGTGCTTCGAAGAAATTTTCCGCGTGTGTCGGAATTTGGGTCCGTAAAATTCTCTCTCAGCTCGGTGTTGGTAGGCTAAAATCTTTTTGGAATGCTTTGCATTGCGATTGAAAGCTCCTCTAACCAGCTCGCACCTTAGATGGCTTCTGTTTTTATACTTCGGTGACGCCACAGACCGGGACCGACCTGCGTCACAACGAATATGACATCCCAGTTGTGTATGTTAAGGTAATTGAGATCCACTCCTACTTAAGCAAGGTCTTCATGTAGTTCATTGTCCTTCCATGTTGGAATCGAAGACTCTCCAGGCGGGCCGGAGCATTTATGTCCATTGTGGCTCTACGTGTCCTAGCTGGCATGCCCTAGACGACTGAGGTGTACTTTTCTGAGCAGATTGTTGTCACTATAGACTTCGTAAAGTCGCAGAAGGGACCGAAAATTGCTCGAAGAATTTTTTCCGATCAAAACTACCAAAGATATATAAAAACATCCCATTCGCTTTTGGTAACGTCCATGGTACTGCGTTATAGAGCCACGTTGAGGGTCTTAAAAGTGTAAGACAAGGCCTTACTTATCCGCTTGCCTTCTGCATCCATCACTTTATTTCTGTTGTGATGTCATTTTCAACGAGTTAAAAGCGGAGCCGAAGAAGTCAAATTTCCTTATTACCTCAAACTTATAGCTCTATATAGAGATATGTTGTGTCCTATTCGTCGGTGCAGTTTGTTCCTATGTTTTGGCCTCACTACTGCATTAAACTAATTTTTGAGCTTCTTTTTAGTACTACTACTGCAAACGCATCAGTGACTTGTTGTGTTCTAAAGCAAGCTGCCTCGATGAAGCCGCTCTCCAAATGTAGTCTCTTCATCTTCACAACATCGGTCTACATGTCGCAACCGCGCAAGCACCCAGGCATCTTGAATTTGTAGACTGGTGATTGACTGACTGCAGAAATTCATAACAAGATATTTAGAGAGATATAACTCTTGGAATTACTAATGTCAACCTGCGTGCTCATGCACAGGTCACCACCTTTGTACTTTAAGCTAATGGTACGAATTTCTAATTCGGATTCCAAGAAGTGTTATGAAGCTCTTATTATACCAGACAGACGTGGTTTACTAAGGCATATGATGAGATGGTTAAGGCAGAATTTAGAGTTAAACGTCGGTCAGGGAGGGTTGGGAGCTATGAATGCTTCACTTAAGTATCCTAGATCGGTTCCCCTTGCAATGAATGAAAATGAATGAATAATTGTGATGCAGAAATTGACTTTGGACTTTCAAAAATCTGGCTGCCAGTCGCTGGCTATTGACAGTCATTTTGCTCTAACAAAAATCCGCCCCAAAAATTACTCCATGTTTCTACTTTTACAACACTTTGCTCACCCTGTGCACCTAACCTATACAAAATATATTTTCAAAAAAATATTCCTTAGTTATTAAAATAAGCACATTAGCCAAACCGACTTGTGTCAACCTACGTTGTTGGTAAAAGCTTTTCATATTCAAAAGAGCAGAAAAAAAAATTAAAAATAAATAAACAAGCCCCGCCAGAGATTTATTACCGATCGAGATTTTTTTTCATTCTTCTGCTCAAAAATTGTGTCTCCATTTTTTTTTTGCCTTTTGCTGTCCCCAGGGGAAGATCCGCATAAGTATACCCAGCTAGCAGTCAGCTCTGGTTAAGTAAAGATGAACAAACGAAAAAAAAATGTAAAGAAAAATAATTTGTAACCCCAGCAGATGCGAGAAAAAGATGAATGTATCTTAAAGATACACATGCACAACTTTATCTACATATGCATCACCTTTGACGGATTACTTGCGGATGAAACATGTTTTAATGGCGTTGATTATAAATTTTGTTCAGTCGATTTTTTTTCGTTGTGTTTCTTTTAAAATAAAACGAATTAAAAGATTACCTCAGCTTGCCCATCCAGGAGGTGTGTACCGAGACGTATGTGTGTGTGTTGGTCTTGACTTCAATGTCCGGGAAGAGGAAACATGAAATATCCTCATGTTAAATACTGCAGTTTGTGTCGTCTTGATGCGCGCCTTCTCACCCCACACACTGATGGCACACCACACCTTGGGGCTTGGGGCCCCGCAGTCAGTAGTAGTTGTCGCCGCGCCACTTCTTGATTAACCTGCTGATCGGACATCGGACTCAATGTACGAGATGGATACATGGCCATAAGGTGATACTTGGCAAGACTCTTTAAAATTGTCTCCTTTCATATTTTGTACAGTGGAATTCAGTGTGAGATGCTCGGCGTACATACTCAGTGTACTGAGAAAAAAAAAAAAACGCAAGAAGATGAAGCCAAAAGGAAGAAAAAAAGATACCGAACAGCAAAACAGCGATAAATCAGGTGACAGAAATTAATTGAGTTATTTTCTTGCACCACATCTTTGACTCGGGGATTAATTTGGATGAGTTTCGTATGCTTATGCGGCATAGCGATGTGTGCGTCGGGTATGGTCACTTTGGTGGTGGACACTTTTTATATCATACGTAGGTAAATGTCGGAGCAATTTTTGGGAGAATACCGAGTAAGTGAGTTTTCAGATAGAGTCCTGCACCATGATCTGAGATGACAATACCCAAAGATATACGGGTCCAAGTGCAACTGACATAGGTCTGAAATATGTAAATGCCTTCATAGAAGATCTGTGCTCGCGGTAATGGACAGTTTTTATAAAAAAACAATTTTCATTAAAAAAAAACGAAACACATCACGTGATCCTAAAGAACGCAAAAAGTAACAAACGGCTGCCTCAACAGATCTGTAAAAGGTTAGATTTTTTTATTTTTGAGACCAATAGAAGTAGATCCCTTTTACTACTCTATGTCGAATCGGGACGTTTCTTTTGCGAAGCATCTTTAGGGCAATAATTGTGCAACCGGATGTTTGTCATACGTTCGCAGTAGAAAAACCCTTGACCTTTAACTTGTCTCCTTCTGAACATTGAACTTGAGATGCCTTGCTCAGTAGTCAAGCCAACCAACCACTGGAAAAGTGCGCCCAAAGGTCGTTTCCATCGCTAATTGCTCCATCAAAAGCAAACAAAAATAGATGGTGTTGGATAGTTGGCGCGACAGGTTCATAGTGGACCCTAGGCCTTGCTTCTCGCAACCATTCATTTTGTGTACGTTTTTCTTTTTAATTTTTGGGACGAATGAGCTATACGGCTTTTTGAGAACTCTTTCATGAAAGTAGAAAAGGCTATCAGATGTTATTTATGTTCGGGATCGAACCTGGTACCCCTCGATTAATACCTAGTCCAACATACTTACCAGTCAGCCACTGCGCCTAAAGGGCTCCATTGGACAAACATTGGACAAAAATATAAACTCATGAAGCGGGAGTAAGGTCCCTAGACCTACTGTGTAAACTTTCATTGCTAAGAAGGTTATTAAGATGCTTTCTTCACAGCGAACATCTCAGGTTGGGAAACACCGCTGCAATCAGTCAGTGGGTAGAACTGGTTAATATTCAGATTCTTGCGTTATCTGGGAAGCTCTTTTGACGCGAAATTACCTACTGGCGAAAATAAATTCCAATCAAAACCATACCCAGTCAATCATAATCAGTGAGGTAGCTCTTTAAAAGTTTCTCAAAGATTTCATGGTGAATTTCATGTAGGGGAGAAGGGGGCACCTTTGAACGTCGGATACCTTTGAACAGCACTAATTTATTTCGTTATAATATGTAGTACTAGCTAACCCGTGCTCGCCTTGCGCCTTGCGACGTTTTTGTATAAATATGTTCCTTCCCTTGGACCTTTCTAAAAGCAATATAAAGCAAAAACAAAGACAAAAAAAACATAATTTTAATTCCTACTAAAAAGTCTACACAAAAACGATTTACGCAAAGTTCTGTTATTTGTTCCCTCTTATCCACCTCAAATGTCGGCGAAAAGAAGCAACACGAATGAAACAACTTGACATTGACACATGAACCAAACGCCAGCCCATTTCCAAATTTTTCCCAATGAACAGCACCTGAAAACGTGTTCAACCTGAATGTATGCGCTGAAAAGAGACGACTGCCCATTGAAGTGCAAAACATATGATCACATTAGAGCGCGCACTGCGCACATAATAATCACACACACACTATTGCTACGATACTCACTGCTGCATGACTACTGACAGTGGTATCCACTGAAAGAAGATTGTGGGCGATGTTTTGAATAATTATTTTGAACATTGCTCAGCTTCAGGGCAACGCAGGAGGATGTTTTATGCCTTAAAAGATTCAGGAGAAAATTTTCTAAATTCACCTATTTTTTTATTTTTCAAGCCGAAAAGCCATTACTGAGCTAGGTCTGTGTAAACAGAATTTTCCTTACATAGATCCGATTATTTTGACTATTTTGTAAACACCGAGTTATATTCCGGGTTAAAAAGTATCCTAAAGCCCGACCCAGATAATAAGTAATCACTATGCCAAGTTTCATCAAAATCTGTCCAGTAGTTTCTGCGTGATGCGCGGTCAGGTATATTTTATTCTACAGTTTTATTATATGTAGAGAGTAGAGATAGGTAGTTACATAAATAAAGTTTTCTGTGAATTCTAGTTTGTGTTCATATTTTAGGTTTCTTGTTTTTGTTTATATTATATGTTTTTACCTTATTAAAGCGATTTGTGAGTTCTAGTTTAATTATGTTAAGTTTTTTTATCTCTTATTTAAAAAATAAAACGAATTTATAATTTAATTGAAGACTTAAGTCTTACATAAGGTCAAAAAAAGATGCCCCACAGGGGGAAACCCTTGAACATAAGGACCTGCTTCATTAAAAAACTAAAAATAAATCGAAATCTTAATAAAACAGATAGAATCATACATTTAAACTAAAGCTGGGTTCCATTTCTAAAAGTAAAAAGAAGTTCCCGATCAATAATTCAAAAATATAGGTTTTTATGAGACTTGGAAGCAAAAAATGTTCAAAGATGCCCCTCTCTCCCCTACATTGACCTAATATGTTCCGGGCCCTTATCGGTGTATTTAAAGAGCTTCTCAACCTTCTGCGATGTTGTCTTAAGTTTATTTGGTCGTTGCACCACCTTTATACTAACCTAAGACCACTGAATGCGATCACCAGCTGATCTATCTGTATCCCTAGGAGACTTTAATGATCCGCAGCAATGCCTGATCCCTTACAGAACCTCATACTTTCGAATGTCAAGCTTTCGCTGATTTATTTACTCGCACCGACTCTGCCAAAAAGAGTATTTCGGTACCTAATAAGATAAAATGCCAGACATTCTTCTAATAACATAAAGTGCCCGCCTATATCGTTCAGTGTAATATTTCACGCAATCACATGTGCTCCATCAAGCCAGAGGGCGTTCAGATTGCGTGTGATAAAGGTACAAACATAAACAACAACAAAATATACTATAAAATATATAATATACTTACCCACCACATCACAAAGATTAATCTTTAGAACAAAGTCGAAAATTTAAATTATTTAAGGCTCACGAAAGGCAAAAAAAAACCCAACACCTAACACGTAATCTACATTCAAACCTATGTACATCTTGTTACCTACACACAGAGAGAGCGAGTGGACGGCAAGTTCCATTCGTATATCGTGTGACTTTAATTCAAAATTCCACACCAGAAAACACACCCAGTGACCCTAATTTTATCCTTGGAAACTTTTCGCTGTTTTTGTTTTGCCCTTCCGTTCGGTATTTGAACTTCCGCATTTTGGGTTTTCGCTTTAGCTGTATATGTATGTGTATAAGGAGCTGCTCCTTTATTTTTCGTTTCAGTCTCTTTTTTTTTTACTATCCAACACATCACAATAACAATAAGCAAGAACAAAAGAATAAAACGAACAAAAAGAACACAGTAAATTAAATTTGGTCGACTTTGTCCAAGGAATTTAAGAAATGTCCTGCAGGACGGTTGGAAAAAAAACGAATACTCATTTTCGCCCTTCTTTCCGAGCATGAACTTTGTTAATTTGTCGAAGAATATTACAATTTCTTGGCGTTTTCTGCTGCCTCTCGAAAAGGGATGAGGAGGGATAAATTGCGTTCGGACAAAAACCGTGCGATGAGTCAAAAATGAGAGAGGGAATATTTTTAGCTCGATAAACAGGTTCTTGGAACTATGCGGAGCCCCCAAATACTATCCTTCATACACTATATGCTTTATCGTACGTTGGCAAGGATATTTGCGCCACATCGTCGTTTATTTTTCTTGGCTTGTCGGAAAGCAGTTGCATATGTGTAAGCCCTGGCCACGATAAGAATCACCCTCTCCATTTAATTCTTCCTCTGACAGAGTTGTGTCAGCTTGTGTGTTAGCCTGCAGCAGCAAAGGATCCGTCGCTATTGTGCGTGGTATGGTATACATCTATAGCTATAGCAAGTCATGTATGTGTGCGCTATCGAATTAAACTCGGGTAATTTAAATTTCCAGGACACAGTCGCTTGCTTTCATTATAATACAAGACTCATAGATAAAATATAAGATATGCCTATCTAAGCATTTGGTCTCAGAGGGATATATTATGTGTACGGGTGGGGTTACGAAAAAGGGAAAAATAACTTTATCGAGTCAGGGGCGATAGTTGGAGTTGATTAGGTCTTATCTACTCGACTAGCTGATGCGTGTGTATGGCACAGTGTGGTGCTGCAGGGTACCATGAGGGGTTAGTTGGCATATTCTTAAAGAGAACGTTTCGAACGAAGTTGGCACAATTTAGCTCAACCTTTTCTGGATGACTGAACTTCATTAGATAGATGAGCAACAATATAAATGAAGTTGCAAGAACTAGGTATATACGATCAGACAGATAAGGGTTCAAACAGCACAGGTTTTGACGAGGGGTTTGAGGCTTTAGTCAGTACTTGAGTTGCTTACTTCACTTCATTGTTTGTAATGGCTGGCGGTTTGAGCCTGAATCGAAGTTGGACGGGCATTTAAAAAAAAATATATAGCTTTGAAGCAGAACGATACAGGCGAGCGTCATTGAAGAAGACCGCACTGAGGTGTATTTAAGCCTTCCATGATCGACATTTCCTTGTTTCCATTAATCTTTGTACGGTAGTGCTTTTATTTGAAACCTACTTCGAGGTCTCTCCGCAGTCAGACAATCTTTATGTACATTTTTGGGAGGATGAAACTAACATTGCCAAGTCGTTTGGTGGTAGGTACCACGCAAGCTCTCCTGAACTTTATATCAGCAATTTTTTAATTAAGATGTTTTGAGGAAAAATGTTAAACGTAGAGGGGTTCTCAGTGAAGTTGCTGAAGCCCTTAGATTACAACTTTTATCCATTGCTGTGACCTCATTCGAGGGTATCGGTCTATACCTACTTACCGTCGAAAGACCGCTCTGTATTTATCACTAAAGGTCGAATTTGACACCAACTATCCTTACGCTCAAACAAAGGGAAGCCATTGAGCTATCGCATCGTCTAAGCCAACGCAGCTTGACTCCATCCTCGCCTGTTTGAACCTAAGGCAACAGTTCTCCTTTCACAGGTCATTGCAGTTTACTTACTTACTTACTTATCGGGCTCCCGACACGTGAAGAGTCTCTGCCTGAGACACTGCAGCCTTCCATCCTCTACGATCCCGGTCATTGCAGTTTACGAAAATAAAATGCGGAACAACTTTAAGTGCATGTGAATACCTGCCAGAAGCCATGAATGCTACGTCGTCGTCCGCAAAGGGTACAACTTTGCAACCATAGTGCATAGAAGTTCATTTGGGAAAACCAGAGCAATTCTAGTTGCCACATGTTTAGACCTCATTATGAACTCGAAAACCTAATGGTAATGGAGTCACCGAAACCATATTTAAGTAAAGCTTTGCTGAATTTGAATTGCCATTCAACGAATGATTGAAAATGATAGGAAACCAATGCATATAGGTACCTCTAAAAATGATTGAAACTGATGAACAAAACTTTTTGGAAAATGACCCAGATGATCCAAAAACACCCAAAATGATTAAAAAAATAATGCAAATGATGAAAAATAATACAAATGATTGCAGATGATTCAAAATGGTTGCAAAAGAATGCCTGCCCATTAATCTAGAAGAATATGCTTGTTTAAGATTGATAGGAAATGACTGAAGATCATTTAAAATTAGGAAGATATTTAAAAAAATATTGTAATGATTAAAAATGATTAAAAAAATATAGCAAATAATTGGAAACGAATGTAAATACTTTCAAAAAGGTTGAGCATTATCTAAGAAATATTGCAAGTGATTGTTGGCAAAAATACAAATACAGTGGAAGTCACTTATAACGACCCCGCTTATAACGACCAGTTGCTTATAACGTCCACTTTCATTTCATTTGGTTGGTTCCTTATATTTTAAGCTATTCAACCGTCGGATTTAACGTCGTCGACTCGTCGTATATAACGAAATGTCCGTTTTAACGACCAATTTTTCGGAAATAATCGGTCCTTGTCGTCGGTTATAACAACGGAATGAAAAAAAATCAAAAAACAATGTTCCTGTAAAATATTATTATGGCAGTGTATTTGATGTGTCGCAGTGAAAGCTGCTTTTAAATTAGTTGTAGTTGTATGTGATTTATTTTTATTAATTCCTGAATATTTGCGGAAGGCAGTCGGATATAGCGACCGCCGGTTATAACGACCTTATTTCATTGGTCCCTTTACCGTCGTTATAAGCGACTTCAACTGTAATTGGACATCATTCAAAATGGTTGCAAAAGAATGTCCATGATTGGAGGTGATTTAAAATGATTGGAAAATGCTAGAAATGATTGGAAACCAATGAAAAAGATTTCAAGAATGTTGAGTGTTGGGTAAGAAAAGATTGCAAGTGATTAAAAGCGATTGAAAAAGAGTCCCGAAGATTAAGAAATACTTTACCAAGTGATTACATTCATTTGATTTGACTTATTTGAGTGGTTAAAAGGGGGAGCGTGTCGGAATCTCGAAAAAAAGTTTTAAAATCCTGTCTGCTAAAAGCCCGCTTTTTAAAATCCCGCCAAATCCCGCTAATCCCGTTTTTTACAGAACATTGTTATCAATAAAATAGATGTTGTTTATATGCGCTTTTTCAACTTTTTATTATGTATTTAAAAATATTAAAAATACTCGACCAAAAAGAAAATGCATCCGACTGTTTTTAGTTTTTACTGTAAGCACACATTTGTTTTAGCTTATATATTCTACATTGATGATTGTCATATTTATTAATTAAAAATTTATTTTAGTATTATTTATTTCTTATTTTGTTACTTCCTCTAAAAATGATAAATGTTAAAATAAACTGCATTAGAAAAAAACACTCATTGCTTAATTTATTCAAATTTTTTTTATTATCCGTCTTTTACAAGAATCGGGATTATAAAAAGCGGGATATCGAACCCAACCCGTTAAAAAGCACTCTAAAAGCTTGGTGATTGCGTTCTTTGAGAGTAGATAAACGTCAAAGTAAAGTAAAATTAAGAAATAGGAATCTACAGAATAAATTGTTAATAATTCCGTCGTTTTACATAGCTTTTCTAAAAAAAGTTTCTACTTGGAGTGAAATTTAATCATTTGGCCATGCTAAAGCCATTTAAATTCCACAAATCTATTTAATTCCTACGCAAAGCTCCCCGCAGATCCATTAAGCCCCCTTTAACCTAGCTTAGTATCTAGTCTTAAATTGTTCATTTAAATTTTTAAATTAAAAGCCACTCTGACCATTTACAAAAAAATACCTAGTCGAACATAATTCACCTCATTAATTCACTCCATACATATTTTATTAAATTTTAATGAAGTTTCGCTGTGTGTCTGTTTTTTTTTGTATCTAAAAATTTGTATTTGAAAATAAAAAAATATAAAAATACCGACAATCAACTCTTAAATGCAATGAACGCACTGTCAATTGTGTTGGTATGCAGTTTTCCAAAAATAACGCAATTTACCAAACTCATTTGGAATTTATCGAAATCCATGTGCGTGCCCCCACCCCTCATAGCCATCCGTGTCCGAGCAGCCAGCCGGCTGCTAGACCCAGAGGGACATTATATATGCGTAATACATTTCAAAATGATACCCACTTACTGCAACAATACACTCAAAGGCTATAATTTTCAAATTAAGCGAAAATGAGCGATTTATTTGCCATGAAATCAGTGAGAATCACCGATAAAAATCTCTTCAACTCTTGCCACATACGTGAGGATGTAGGTACATGAGTGTGTGTAGGTGGTGTTGCCGTTGAATTATTTATACCGGTCATCATTGTGGGCCCGCACAAATAATACCCAAGGGAGCTAGCCGGTGTGCTGGTGCTGGCTGCCGGATGGCACGACGTGTAAAGGACCCAGCGCGCACACACACAACACCTGGGAGCTTTTCATGAATTTTCCATCATATTTTTGTGTGTTTCAGTTCAGTTTTTTGCAAATTGGACCTGCGACTGTGAAGTGGGCCCACAGACAGACAGACAGACAAACAGACTGTCGGATGGAGCGAATAAATTTATGCAAAAATCCATCGAGTTGTGTGATTTTATTTATGGGAAATTGTTGAGGGTGCCTCTCAGACGAAATAAGGGTCCTGTTGTGCATTGTACATATATATAGTTACCTACAGATATAGATATCAACCCTTGCGAGCTGTTTTAATACAGTTTCCCACATAAATTCACACTGCATGCGCGGCATCCGAGAACCGAGAGTGAAATGGTAGGTGTTGCAGTGTTTTCATTGTTTTAATGGCCACATACCTACCTACCACAGACGTATACCGGCGCATGAAGGGGGAGTAGGACGTTTTTTTTTTTAATTTGCATGCGGAATTGGCCGGCATGCAACTTGAATATTCGATCAATGTTTCCTTTCTTTTCCGTGTATGCTTTAGTTTAAATTGTAGTTGCCACCGCCGCGCGCCGCCACCGACCGCCGCTACAATGTGGCTGGAAACAGACACACAATGGTCTCCGCCACTCTGTACAAACATGGTGTTCGTTCAGTTGTGCAGAGTGCGCGCATATCGTGCTATTATGCTACTTAAAGGTGACTAAACGAGAATTTCCTTTTTAAATTAATAATGCGGTGGCGTTGCCACTGATAGCGTTGAGCGGTAATTTTCGGATCGAGTGTGGGTTCCTTTCGAATTTTAAATTTTTCTTCGGTTGGGGTTTTTGCGATCAGAGAGAGATTTTTCGTGTGTAAAACTCGCATTGTGTGACCTACGGTAACATGTGGGATCGCGCATTTGGTGGGTGGCTTTTTTCGTTAGTGACTGGTGGAAGACATAGTGTTGCATCATAAAAACGTTTGTCTAAGAAAATGGTGATTAAACAATGTCAAAATGAAGCTGTTATCTAATATGCTAATTTTATTTTCGATCCACTACTAAATACTGAAGTCTTGACTTACCAACCTACGTAAAGAGCTTCTGAGCCGCAAAAAGTATCTCCCTGAAGCACTACAGGCGTCCTCAATGACCCCCAAACACGGTCATTTCATTTACCCAGAACGGAGGCGTCTTTAAAAGGGTGACTGACTCAAGCTTATATATCCTCTTGCACATCGTGGGTCGAATTGCTGAAGCTTTGTTGTCAATTCGCTAGATTTGGCCGAGCCAACCAAGTAGACCAATTTTGCTCTTATGTAGGTTGCATCAACTTTTCTCTAGAGCACATTATTAATAAGCTGTCGAAAAATTATTCTTTCAGAGTATCAAAATATCACTTCCCTGTCCCCCTACTAGTCACCTTCTATCATAGTACTCCGAAATCGAAGTAGATGAACTTCCTAGCCACCTCAAAGTTGCTGCTAAGCTGTCGGTAGTGACGTTCGCTGTCTTTGGCGAATAAAAGAAGGTTCGTTTGGCTATGTAAACCTTTCATTGTTTACTTCAAGACCCACTTATTTGGCTTTTATGCATTCGCCTAGAAGACGTCGATTTCGACAAGCTCGATATCATCTGCATATCCTACTGAAGATAGAGTCTTCGCCTGCCCTGCCTGCTAACACAATATTCTCAAGAGCTTGATTCAGTAAGGCAAATGAAAACCCATCTTTTTGTGGAATCAGGTTGCATTTTGGAACGAGCTCTTCCACACGCGCCAAACGATCTCGAATTCGTCCATCCTTATACCAAGCTCCGAGAGATAAATGCGGCTTTAATGGAAGTTGCAAGTCCAGCTTGATAAATTTGTCTATAGTCGATCTGGATGGGCCGAATGTATCAGTAGTATGAATGGGTAAGTCCATATCGCAGATTGGTTTGAGAAGTCAATTGAGTATCACTTTATTTGCGACCTTATGCTATAATATGCCTTCATGACATGAAATCGCCTTATTTTACAGCGGTTAGCATATGGAGCTGAGCATGATTTCATCCACTCAAATTGAGTGACTCAATATTGTTTCAGTATTTAAATAGGATTCTAGGATTCAAAAAACTTGGACTTGTGCTCTGGGCGACTAGAAACACATTTTTGAGTGTTAGTGGTGGTGAACCTTATACGATTATTCGTCTTCACAGTCAGGGCATTGGTCTGCTGTTACCCGTTTGGGGTCGACCCTATATAAGGTCATAATAAGCACTCACTCTACCCTATTACAAAATGTTCCCATCCATTCTTCAATGACTCAGACCAACTCAGTATTTGAGCCTATTGGTACCATACTAAAGCAAAAGCCAACCTCATCAACTCAATTTTATAGATTTTGGAACTGGTTCTCAATTGACTGGACGATGGTTCTCTTCTTACACCATGAATCTGTCAACATGGTGCGGATTTAGAAACTGTTGAAAATGGTTATTCCGTCCGTATCGCGGCTTCGCTTCATTTGCTGTTTTAGAAACTGTTTTTTAAACTTTGAGAAGTTGTTTCGATCCAAACAATCTTCGATCTACTAGAGCCGGAAGCCTGGGTAGATCTTCTTCATTCTATGCAATATATACATGCATCTTCTTAGTATCTTCTGTCGTCCTCAGATCATCATTCGCTGGTGCTGACTGGCCTATGGTGATTACGTCGCACAGACCCACTGGCTGTTGGGGCCTTTACTGACTAAATCGTTAATGGACAGTGGAGAGGTTCTTACTGAGGGGCTCTCTATACACCTAGGTAAGGCCAAGTTCGGCGATGACCCCTTGAAAAGTGCTTGGGCGTTGATCTAGATTGCTTGGTTTAACCGTCTGGTAAGCAGGGCCGGATTTAGAGGTTTGGAGGGCCTGGGGCAACAAATGGGTGGAGGAAGTTCGAGCCTTTTTCTATAGTTATAATTTTTTAAAACGAGCGCTCTTCAGTGCACCAGTTCTGGTGCGTGATTGTACATATTGGTCAGTATGACATATTTCTTTAGCTGCTTCTTTGTATTTATAAACATCGTCTCTTTTGGATTCAACGGATGATTCCAATACACGCATGTCAGATTCAAGAATGATTTTCGGGTCCTGCAACATCTTGTTTGTAGCATCGAATCGCTCCAAGATGACTTTTCAAAAGATAGCAAATAGAGCGGTTTCGAGATGCGATGCTTCGTTCCCCACGATAACTTTTTGATCCTTATCAGAATATATGCTGTACTCCTATTTTTTAGAATAATGATTAACAATTTCTTTCGAAGCTTCAGCCCGATAAGAATAACGAGTGTCCGCTTTTTTTCTGGGATAATTTTTCAGTCAGAATTTGGTATCGTTCTTGCTGTGAAATTCTGACCGAAATCAAAGAATTGAACAACCGATGGACAAGAGTTATCAGCTAAAGTCGAGAGACTGACCACAAATGGTAAAAAATGCAGATAAATGAGTTTTCTCAAAAATAAGAGCCTGCATTCGTAGTTGGAGAAAAGCAAAGTCAGAATCGATTGACGGTCTTTCGGTTTTTATTGTGGCGTGTAAACATTTTCTTTGAACTTTTTCGAACAAAGTTCTCAAATCTAACTCGCGAATGATCTTGAGGAACTGAATTCTGCAGAGTAACTTCATAGCAATGATGAAGTTCTGTGGAACCATTTCAGCCGAATATTCGATAATTTCATTTGTTGTGCGGTCTGGTCAAAGATCAGTGTAATTTTTTTCTAGGTCAATTGTGGGGGCCCCTGTTTTGTGGGGCTGTATCCCCGGCTGCCATCCCCTAGATCCGGCACTGCTGGTAAGTATGCAAGGTTGATTTTTGGATCTTTATCTTTGTATATGCCTTGTGTCACTTATCACAGTAAGAAAGTGCAAAAAGAATTAATCGGTAGGATTTCTTTAAAGATTTTGCTATACTATAACCCGCTGAAGATCTTCTTCTTTTCGACTTCAGAATTGAATTCGCCGAGCTCAACTTTGACGTTACACTCCGGACAGACTCCGCACATGGTTTAGTTTCTGCAGGTCATAAAACTCAGCCTTTATAAGGCCCTCAGTCTTTTCTATAGGACGTCGTGAACTTATCAGTCTCATGTTTTGGAAAATAGGCACTCTGACGCGGCCATGTGATCACTAATTGTCTTAAAGTTAGTAATTTAAGCTGTTAGCGACGAATCCCCAACCCAAAATTTATTTCCAGTCGATTGTCAGTTATATTTGCATTTAAATAGTTTTTTTATCATGTCAAGTTGTAACAACAGGTCGTCAATGAAGCATTGGTCTCTACCTTCAATTGAAATAGACACAAGGTAAGTCTTAGTCAAAAATGTTCACCACTTGTATTAAGACTCATTGAGCTTGTTTTCTATTTCAGGCTTGTTACCAATTAGAGAAGATTTGAAGCACTTTCATCGACCGAAAGATCAAAAAGGGATTTTCCCTGACCGTGAAATTGATGGCTATTTTTTTTTAAATAAGATTATGTCCTGCTTTTGAACAGGACGTATTCGTATTCGACAAACCGCCATTTTTCTGTCTCAAAAGGGACTGAACTTTTCCACCATTCCGCCACCTCATCAATCTCGGGCACATGCCAAAGCGAGTTAATTAAATCAAAGTATCTCGTACGACATGAATTTCCATCCAATTATCTGCTATATGGGAAATCCATCTCTTCCTCGTCTATTTTTACGCAGAAACCGCATTAAGCCTACGAAAAGCGATGCCTTCCTAGGCAGCCCCTCTTTGTCGGATGAAAATAGAAACAACCTCTCTCTCTGTCGCATTGAAAGGATTCTGCGAGAGCAGTTCATAATTCATTCGGAAAATTTAATTCAATTAAAAATAAATCTACATCTCGGGATTTGATGTGCGCTGCACGATGCGCTGCTGTTGTCCCGTCGCAACTGTAACAACACTTTTATTCAATTTTTTCTATAGTTTTCTTAATTCAAGACTCAAGAGCTAAGAGCTTCCTGTTCGCGTTCTGACTGCCAGAGAGAGAGAAACTATAGAAAAACTAAATAAACCCCGCCTTCAGATGCTTCTGGACGGAGATGTGGGTTTGGTTAGCTATTGCTATACACTGTATGCGCGACTGTGTGTTGGATGTCAAAAAAATTATTTTAATTAAAAACTTTGGGGCCATATCATCATGGCCGCTGCCGCCGCCACCACTGCCGCCACGATGTTATTTATGTTCACGACGATATACAAGTGTATTTGGCTTGATTTATTACCATGTAGTTGGTGATATATGCGTGTGCTTTTTATTTCTCGCCTGGGTTCGTTCGTTTGTTTTTTTTTTTTTTTCTTTCGTCTTTGATTTCTTTATTTTGTGGATGTGTTGTTTTTGAATTCATCTCAACACAAAAGGTCTAATTAGCTGGTGAATATATTTTCGAGAACTAAAGTTCAAAGGTGCAAGTTGGCAGCGCTTTATTAAAGTGTCTTTTGTTTAAGGACATATAAAGTAGGTAGGTATATCTGTGGGTATTATCTACGACACGATATCCGTGTGCGGTGCACAGTTGCTAGCGAAATAAGCTATCGATTTAACTATTAATCATTGTCTTAAGGGCACACTCTGGCATATCACAGTCACTGCACATTCGGTAACAACATCGACGACGACGACGACGATGGCGAGGAGGAGGACGATTACAATGGCAGCGGCGAGGAAGAGCAACACGCAGGAGAATAGGTGATTGAACTTGGTGCAGTTGGTGTGGTATAAAGATTTATGCAGACACAGTGTACATGGGCATTTCTGAGTAGATCCAACTATTGGGGTTGTAAAAATAGAATCGAAGGGAAATGCATTGCTACTCAAAATAGTTTTCGAGAAAGGGTGAGCTTACAATTATGGAGATACGATTTAAATTGAAAGAGTTTTCGACTATTGGCGGTAAGTAACTATATCTGGGGTATAAATACCTTGATATGTAGCAGAGTCGCTCTTAGTCAAGTTCATTTGAATTCCTTTCATATAGAGCTGTGGAATTTAAAATGTTCGAACTGACTGTTAGTCAGTCTAATGATGTTGAAGTTGTTCAAAAAGCTGTAATAGAATCTTAAATGGACTGTTAGATGTTGAGATAACCACCCCCAAAATTAGTACCTACATCAATTAAATTTAATTAATTTTCAGATGAAAAAAATAAATTAATAGTTGCCGCCACTGGTCCGCAAGGGACCCAAAGGCCTAGCTTCTTACAACTATTCGTTTTATGTGAGTTTTTCATTTTTGCGACAATTGGAAGGGATCTACAATTCTATATGCCGAATCCAAGGTCTTTCATGACTCTCGGATGTATGTTAGACGTTCGCGAGAGGTGCGCAGTGGAAAACCTTAAGATATAGGTAAATTTTTTTTGGGAATAGAACACCCTAAACAGTAAGAGCCTGTGGGCATTTATATAGGAATATTTAAGAGATATTCAAATTCAACTACCATATATCGGGTCCCTTTTAGTAAAAATACTCTTTTTTTCATTTTCATTTCATTTCATTTATTTTGAGATACCTATACACATTAAGATAATATATTATCTTATAAACTAGTGATAGGCTTTACATTTGAGAAAAAGAGCTTAAACCTAGTATTACAACTAAAGAGAAAAGAAAAGATTTTGGACACAATTTTTAGACATTAGAGAAAAAGAAACAGAAAAAGGAGATAGAAGAAGATAAAAGGAAGAGGAAAATTAAAGAAGGACAGAGTAGAGCTTTTAGGAAATAGAAAAATATTTTTTTAGCTCAATTTGAAAACTTTTTATGGATCACTGATTCTTTTAATGTGGCGCGGCAAAGAATTCCAAAGACGAGTAGCACTAATGAAAAACTGGCGTTCAGATGCCAGGGAATAATAACGAGGTTGACTTAATCGGTCCGACCTCATCGAAGAAGTCCGCGTAAATCTTTCATAAAGGTATGACGGTTGGTGGGTAAGCAGTATATTAGAAAACAATGTTAAGGTACGAAGCTTAAAGAAGCTCTCAAGCGGCATATTGAGAAGACGAATAGAAAAAGTCGACTCTCTATCGTATCTACGGAGCCCATAAATATAACGAATAGCACTATTTAAAACAACATTGAGTTTTCTTTTGCACACATAACTGCAACTACTAAAAATTTCACAGCCGTAGGTCAAGATCGGTAAAAATAAGGACTTCACAAGCATAGCACGCGTTTTCAAAGGGGTATACCGCTGGGAGATCTGTAGATGTCTCCACTGTTCTTTCCTGTTTTTGATGCCTAATGTAATCGCTGGTGTCTATTCGTAGGAGGTCTGTTTCATCATCGAGGTCTGAAGTTATTGATGTCAAAGGATTTTCAGTCCTCTGCCATAAAATGTTGTACTCAGAAGACGGAAAAGGTTCATTCACTGCCAACATCTTGGCTGCTATATTTAAAAGTTAGCTGTCACGCCTTCAATTATATGGTTATCTACAAACAATATTTAAGTACTTCCGAGTTAGCTGTCGTACCAGAGCTGCTATAGAACCTTCAGAGAAGGCTTTCACTGTGTCTCAAAAGATTGATAGCACCCAAGTGTCACTGCGGGGAAGCCGAGTTAAAAGTGTAGAAATAGTTTGAGGCTAAGAGCCTACCTTGGTGGATGTAATAGCCTCTTGGAAGCTTTATAAGACCCTTATACTAAGCTCGTGCAAACGTTTCAGAGATCTAGGAAGCTTACAGCTGACATAATTCTTTTAAACCCGGTAAAAAGCTACATAAACTCCTTAGTTGTTATAGTTTCTTCAGCTTTTTAGGGAAGCCCATACATTAATCCCAAAGAAACACTGCCCAAAAAAAAAAATAAATAGGAACAACTTTCATCAGTATCTCGTTTCTTGCCTAATCTATGCGTTACAAAATATTGGAACAGTTTTCATAAACAATAGAAAAACTCTAACCTGACGAAATTAATTTCTTCAAAGCTAACCGAAATAGGGACAAATATAGAAGTTTGTTCAGTACACAACACAGAGCTGTCATCCCCGCACGTTATTTGTAATGCAGAAACGACTCAGTTGTCACATGTTGTATGAGGCAGATCAACCTTACCCTAAGACTGTAAACAAGAAGGAGTTTTAACATTCATGCGGCAGTTGCTGCACCGGAGCGACTTTATGACAGAGTTGATAATGGAATGTTTTATACAAGAGTATTTCAGCATCCAGCGGTGCACGGTCCTCCCAGCTCATATCGAACTCAGTTTTAGTCTGTTAAAAACTCCGTCCTTGAAGTCTATAGCAACTCCAACATTACTGTACCTGTGGCGCTGCCTCAGCTTCATGCAGGCCTAGTTTACAGGTATTATCCTCTATAAGGCCCATTTTCCTTAAATACCAAATTTTTCAATCACCTTTCATGTACCTTCAGTCTGACAACCAGTTATTCTACCACTCATCTACCAATCGTAGAAAATTGTTCTTTGCAACTGACTAATTTTTGTAAGGGAGTCCGAGTTTTCGTTGCCTTCGATCCCTATCCTCGTATCCAACTCATTTTCAGATGAAAAATGTTTAAGCTTCAATACATAGTCTAGTGCCAATGATGGTTAACCCCTGCGGAGTTAAGAAGATTCACAAGTCTTCACTGTTTGGTGCGTTTTATTTAGACAATTATGAAATAAATTCATCAAACATTAGAATCATAGGGGAAAAAGCCCAAGTTACAACTTCCGTTTTTTTCCACTGAGCCATAACTCACAACCGTCTTACAAGCATCCGTGAGAATGAACTGATACAGCCGTTCGGCATAAATCGGTAGGTTCTTTTCATTTGCTGTAAAAATATAAAAATTCATAAAATAAACTCAAGCAAACCTAGATCTAAAGGCACAGACAAACCTGTTGCGTAAATTAATAACTATTGAGCAATCCCGAGGCGGCCTTGGTCGAACTATTTCACCCTTGATATATCTACAGGAATCCATATAAAACGTGGCTTAACCATTTTTGCATATCCCTGCAAGGAGCTGCACGGCAGTGCATATCTCACGTATTTTGGTAAATTATCCTCACACGATCCCTCAGAGCCCCTCATTTCGGCTGAGCTGAAACCATAGGTCTATGTTCTATGTGCGGTGCTCTAAATTCCCTTCATGCTTATGTAGGGATATATTATCAGTTCACTCTTAAGCCGGACCGACTGCAACTCAGTTGTTAAATCGAGTTTAAACAGCCCGCTCAAGACGGAAAAGTCATCATCAACGAAGCTAATCATAAATTAACCAAATCGCAATCGTTTTCCGAGTTGAAAAAAAAAAAACAAATCACACAATTGCAGGAACCTCTTAAGATTCCCTACGTGATTCTAGAATCCGACCAAATGACATCATGTCATATTAATGTAAACTTATCGCATGGGCCACTGCTTATGGTGCAAACCCCAACGGAGTTATACCTACACCTATGACAAGAATAATATTTTTCGACCACACCATCGAGCGCGTTGTGTTTCTTTTCTAGTCACACTCTCAGGCTGTCTAAAAACGGATCCACAAAAACAGAAGCGACCATAATATACAAATGTATGCATACTTACAACTACGCCGCGCAGTTTTTTGCAAGTCACTCAAAGTTGGCTTGGTTAAGGTACAGCGGGACAGGTATGAGACTTGAATTTGTAATCCCATCCGTGGCGCTTAGGTGTGGAGTCGGAATATTTGAATATATTTTTTTGTTTTCTTTTTCAATTCCACACTTTCCCAACCGTAGATTATTGAGTTAACAAAAGTATCTACAGATACTTGTAATATCGTGATTTGTTTACGTCGTCACTTGAGTAACTCTGTGGATTCGCAATAAGGAACTTGAGTTGGGACGGAGTGATGTCGTCCGGTAATCAGCACGTATGAGTGATTATGATTATTTTTTATGACATCGATATCCTTATTTCGAACTGCAGTTGCATACCAGACAAAAGGTGACACTGAAAGGTGTGGAGAATTACGTAACCTGTATGAGGAACATGTACTGCTTTATTGCAATGAGCGTTGGTCGGCGTAAAATTTAGTTGAGTTCCAGGAACTTTGTAATTTTAAGCGCTGCTCGGCAATTAATTTACATCGTATTCCTGGGAATAGGCGTCTCAAGAGTAGCTAGTTATTTAGAGCGATGAGGGTATATGGCGTATGGTGAACGTGCGAATGTCAACGTGCTTGTTTTCAAAGCTTATGAACGAAAAAGGAGAAGCGATAGTAGGACCACGTAAAGTATCAGTAAGGAGACCAATGAGAGGGTATAAATCTGCTCAAAAGGGGTGGCATCGATAGTAGCTTGATATGTATTTACAAAGTCGGTTGGGCTGGTTTTTTTAGAGCAACTTTGTTGACGGTGAAATGCTTTTTTAAGAGAGACTTTTTGCCCGAGCTCCATCTGAAGTTGAAGCTAGCTTTTGAGGGGTTTTCAGCTACGCAAAAGTCTTCATTCGGTCTTGCTTTGTTAGGTACCTCTATGATAAGGTTGGGATTTTAATTTAGAAAAGCGTTGTATACTTATAAAAAATAAATAAAAAAATAAGTGGCCCAACAGGTCCGTATAGGTCCTTAGGTCTAGCATCACACAATCATTTGTCCATGTGAGGTTTTTTGTTTTGAAACGAATGACCGGCAAATTGATGTCGAATCTGAACAATATGAAATAATTGTAATTTTTTTCTGTGGATTGAACTTGATACTCCTCGCTCCGTAGTCCAACGCAATAACCACTGATCCACCATTTCTTAAATAATAGCAAAAATTTGAATTTGACAGCCTGCTCCTGGGGTGGCATACCTTCCATTTTTTTATAAGCAGGTTTATAACTTAAAAGGCCTTCAAAACCGCCTTTTAAAATTGTATTAACTACTAGCTGACCCGTGCTCGCCTTCCTTCACCCGCCTGTTGCTTTTAAGACAAAACGTATTTTCATCAAACTACATCGTTTACACAGTTTTTTTTAAATATGTTACTTCCGTTGGACGTTTTTCAAACACGAATGAAACAACTTGACACACGAATCCCACCAGCCCATTTCTAAACTTTTGCCAATGAACAACACCTGAAAATGTGTTCAACCTGAATGTGTGCGCTGAAAAGAGACGACTGCCTATTGAAGTGAAAACATAACATCAAGATAGAGCGCGCACATAATTATCACAAACACACACACTACTGCGCAACGATTCTCACTGCTGCATGAATACTGGCAGTAGAATCCACTGAAGGAAAATTGTGGGCGATGTTTTAAATAATTGTTTTGAACATTGCTCAGCTTCAGGACAACGCAAGGGGATGTTTTATATCTTAAATGATTCAGGGGAAAATTTACTAAATTCACCTATTTTTGTATTTTTCAATCCGATTAGCCATTACTGAGCTAGGTCTGAATAAATGGAATTTTTCCGTTATATTCTGGGATGAAAAGTATCCTAAATCCCGACCCAGTACTTATGCAATCACTATGCCAAGTTTCATCCAATTCCGTCCAGTAGTTTCTACGTGATGCGTGGTCAAACATTTTTTATTCTACAGTTTTATTATATGTAGAGAAAGAGAAGAGAAGAGAAGAGAAGAGAAGAGAAGAGAAGAGATAGAGAAGAGATAGAGAGATAGAGAATATGTAGAGGAGAGATGTGAGTGTTGTCACTTCTTGAGATTGGTCCTCAGAGAACATCAAATATTGACAGTCAGGCTTTTTCGCTAGTTACTTTCGCATTTTACGTGACAATTGAACAATGCATCGAGAACGTCGACTCAAAAGGACTTGCGATCTCTACGGGCAGAGCCATCTCAATTAGACGCATGGTTTCGATTTATAAAAGCGGCATATAGCCATTTCTAGTTTAAAATAAGTTTAACACGATAATGAGTCAGGTGACTATGAACTCCCAAATGGAGTACGACGAGGAGAAAAGACTTGCAATAAAATGGACAATGAGGTCCTAAACTTTGCTGATGAAGGCTGGAGAAATACAAATCTCCGCCAAATGTTACATAGGTTGGAAGCTGAAAATGAAAGCTCTGAAAGTAACGGACTACACAAAATAGCCCTACAAATTTTCAATCGAAAAGTTCAGCCTGGCATTGCCCAACAGAAGTGGCTTATAATACAACAAGTCGTATACAAACTCCTGCAAGTTAAAATAAATTCCCATTGGACGTGTAAAACTGTATTGCAGAAGCTTGTTACACTCCTTAAAAATCACTGGTTCTACAAATAGAACGCCCTTACCCAAAGCAATCTTGCCGTAGAACAAAAAATGTGGAATCGCAATTTTTGGGGAAGAGTTCAGGGGAACTGAAACGCAGTTCAGACTTCTGAATTAAAATCGCTGAACAGGTTCCGCTTAAAAAAACAAGTAGGTCCTCACAGCACCATCAGACAGGAAATTATGAGCTCAATTTAAATATGCACAAAACCCTACATGAAAAAAGCGCCTCTAACTCATCCCTAGGTACGTTATCATTCCCATGGGTGAAGCCAGAATGGAAAAAGATTAATGATTGAGTGCAGAAAATTTGTCAAATCTATTTCCTCCTCCACTTAAGTCTGTCCAGCACCAGAGTTATGGTCGCCCTTTCAACAAAATCCCATACATGGACTCCCTCTTGAAATGTGGACTTCAAGGGTGAAGTTCATTTTTCATTCTCAGAATAATAACAAATTTCTATGCGATATGATTACGTATATGCCGACAGACATGGCACTTATTTAATTTATAAACTACTCTCTCGCATACACCCAAAAGCCACACGGAAGCCAGCCGCACTATATAAATATCTATCCCCGGATGGGGGAGAGCAGGACAAAAACCAACCCTTAACACAGAAAGCAAAAGCAATATGGCTCTCCGGCAGGGTAATTAATCATTTTCTAGAAACGCGGTGTTAAATTTGAACACACCCATACAATCATACATCCACGTATAGTGGCAGATAGGATATGTAGAAGAAAAAAATATATCCAACATGTCTACCAGAGGGTAGAATGCGGTAGGTACACACTACACTCATGTGATTCCGTTTTTTCTACACAAAGTATTCAGCGGCTTTTCCTTCACCATGCAGCAGCGCCGAGATATGTGTGCACACAAAACACAAATGACGTTCCCTCATCGCTCTCCGCCTTCTAGCAGTGTGTTCCCGAATTAGAATCACAACCAAGTGTCGAGTGAATTTACCTACTTACGAGCAAACAATGAATCTCAGAGTATGGTAGGCAATTTTCCATCTAAATGGGAGAAAAAGGACACTCTCGCACACACACACACACACACGCTGGCGTATAAAACATTCAGATGCAACCCCATCTCGGCAATGGCTGCTCAAATTAGATTCCACTCCTTCCGCTATGATTTGAGAAAGCCGCATATGTTGCTAGGGGTGGGTATATGCCACCTTGTAGACAACGAGCGGAGAGGACAGTGTATGCCTAACTGGAACGTGTATGATATAATAAATGGGGTGTCATCTACCATGGGGTGAATTTTGAATGACCTTGGCATCGGCAGCGGAAAACAAGACCAGATATACCTCCGTCCCCCCACTCCCCGAAGCAGGCAAAGCAAGCTTGCAGCATGTAGCATCACAATTCTCAACCCCCAGCAGCAGCAGAGTAGCAAAGTTCGTTTGAGGACGATATTAATTGTGAATTTATATGTATGCTAATACAGTAGGCGCGTCACCACCGCACAGAGGGTGATATGTGGAGGAACACCTTTTTTTGTCTCCATTCTACCCTTGTTCAGCGACCCCAGAGTCCGTTCTTCATTCTCCGTTTTATATGCGAATGTCGGTAGGTATGTAATTGTGAAAAAGAAGCCCAACCGGCTTTTGTACAATCACGTTGATCTTCCTCCCTTAGCCATGACTTTTTAATTAGGCAAATTAGTTTTTCTCTCTCTCCCCGAGTGTGGGCATGTATGTCTGTGGACTAAGTGAGTTTGTTGAATCACCCCGAGACACACAGAGGACGGACGGTCACTCAGAGGAAACACTGAGGACAGATTGAGAATACGTCCAGGGTTAGATGGATGATGATTGGAATGCTTGATTGGCGAAATGTGTTTGGTCAGAGTAATGGGATTCGGGACTTTCATGAATGTCAAATGAGATTTTTGAACAAAGGGTTGAAGTATGGCTCACACACCTGGCTTTGCATTTTTCTAGTCTTTGGCAATGGAATATTTTATGGCGAGGTGATGGGTATTTGTATTTGGGTACCTACCTCAAGTTTATAAATATATTACATTATTCTGAGAGTTACAAGGGGTGTAAGTAAGGATTTTTTACCGGAACGATGATACTCAAGAAGATGCCATCCATTGTGACCTACCTCGGGCTAAGTAGGCAAGTCTATTGAACGATATTTGAACCTTTGAGGTTGCGGCCCATCTGTAGAACTCGATTAAAGTAACATAGGTGCTGTTTTGAAATTGGAACGCCAAAAGTCCAAAGGTATATCAGAGTGTATCAGATTAAGTGATAGTGGAAACTCGTTGTGTTGGTGCAGCGCTGACGCTCGGACTACTGCAAGACCCACGCCTGCTCTATTCAAGATTGCAATATGACAGTTCGAGAAATTGGCATGCTAATTCTAAAATATACCTCCTTCAAAGGTAGATACGAGAAGACCAAGAGAAAGGGTGCCACAGAAACTTCCGTACAATTATTTTGCCAGAAATGAGCTTGAACTCTGGTTTAAAAACATGGCAGTCCATTTCACTGCCCTCAGACTATCGAGATCTTATAGGTTGTAAAGAAAACAACAGTTCCAAATTCGACC
Source organism: Cheilosia pagana (assembly GCA_936431705.1). Lineage (NCBI taxonomy): Eukaryota > Metazoa > Arthropoda > Insecta > Diptera > Syrphidae > Cheilosia > Cheilosia pagana. Next base: position 81,858,354 of record OW386166.1, on the reverse strand, counting down.
CCGAGCGGTAAATCACATTATCCAAATTTAAGTCATTTCTGGTCAGAAAAAGTATGTTACGTATCTTGTGGCATTATCCGTTGACTTTGAAATCTATTCGCAAATTTAACCAATATCGATGCCGCCGCTCCGAAAACCACATTAAATAGTCAAACACCCTGTGGATACATTTGTAAAACGCAGTCAATATTACTGCCCTAAATAGAAATGGCTTCAAAAGGTCAAGCTTTCTTAATGGTGATGAGAGCTTCGCCGTCATACTTTGTCCACGAACGGCATTTGAATGCCAGTGGCACAAGATCTGAGTGTGGTGAAGATCTTTTTTCGTCTCATTTAGAGGCCATGTTTCCATCACCCTAGACTCGCAGACTTGAGCTAAGTATTTGAACTTGGAAAGTACTTTTCCACTCAAATAAGTACTATGAATGGGATGAAGCCAAAACCACAGATGGTATTGAAGAACTTTGCAGGAACTGAAAATGAATGCTGACCAACTATGTAGGGTACCAGCACCTAACACTTTTTTTTGCTTCGATTCATAATAACTTACGTAATTCACCTGTAATTTTGAACAAGTTTTTGTGCATCAAAGACAATTATTTTTAGCTTGAAAAAAAAAAATTGGATATACAGTTGAAGTCGCTTATAACGACGGTGAAGGGACCAATCAAATATAATATAAGGTCGTTATAAGCGGCGCGGCGGTCGCTATATCCGACTGCATTCCACAAATATTCAGGAATAAATAAAACAAAATCACATATCTAATATGATAAATTTTTTGTTAAAGACGCGTGAACCACAACTAATTTAAAAGCAGCTGTCACGGCGACACATCAAATAAACTGGCATAATATTTAACAGGAACATTTTTTTTTGATTTTCTCACAATCCGTTGTTATAACCGACATCAAGGACCGATTTTTTCCGAAAAATTGGTCGTTATATCCGACATTTCGTTATATACGACGAGTCGACGACGATATATCCGACGGTTGAATAGCCTAAAATATAATAAACCAACCAAATGAAATGAAAGTGGACGTTATAAGCAACTGGTCGTTATAAGCGAGGTCGCTATATATGTGACTTCCACTGTAATTGAATTCTTGCAATTAAAATTAAAATTATTTTTTTGAAAGAAGTTAAATTGCACCAGAACCCGGCCAGTAAAATTTAGTATTTAGTAATTTAATAATTTAGTCGGCCACTTTTGCACCGGTATCCGGACAGGTTAAATAAAGGGTTTTCCAATGAGAGGTGTTATTTTGAATAGCCCGCTATTTCGGTAGCTGTCACTTTTGAAGCTGTTATTTTTTGACATTTGACAAGTAGAAACTACGCCATTACTAAAAATGGAATGATACACGCTTCAACAACGTATTGAAATTATAAAAATTCACAACAAAAATGGTAAAAATTTTGCAGTCACAGTTCGCAAAACTAAAGCATTTTGATGTTGCCCATTTCCACCTCGGTGGCTGCGTCAACAAGCCAAATGGTCGCATCTAGGGCTCGGAAAACCCAAGAGTTATTGTTGAGAAGCCTCTCCATCCTCAACGTGTGACTGTTTGGTGCGGTTTATGGGCCGGCGGGGTCATTGGAAATTACTTTTTCGAAAATGAGGTTGGATCAACAGTTACGGTGAATGGATTGCGCTATCGAGAGATGATTAATGATTTTTTATGTCCGGAGTTGGATGGTATTGATCTGGACAACGTTTACTTGATCTTTTACGGGAAAAGTTTCTTCGCCGTGTTATCTCTCGAAGTGTTGATCACAATTGGCCACCGAGATCTTGTGATTTAACACATTGCGACATTTTGTTATGGAAAATTTCATGAAAAGGATATGGTCCTGTAAGCGTGGTCGTGTTGGCCATTTGGCTGATGTTGTTTTTCATTATTAACGGCATACCATCCTCTTCATTATGAAATAAATATCCGATCATTTATCTCAAAAAATACATGTTTCTTTGAATATCAAAATAACACCTGTTATTGGAAAACCCTTTACTATTTATTAAATATTTAAAGCAGTTTTTATTCGATTATTTAATAAATCAATCACAATATAGTACCGGGCGGCCTTGGCCGAACACTTGAACACCTTAGAATCTAAAAGTTCTAGTAACCGGCAACCTAAGTAAAATTGGTGTAGTTCTGTTCGACTTAGATTTTAGACTGCATGTCTTTGAATGCAAAAATCTTAAAAACTGCTGAAGTTATTCTGGTGAATTTTTCACGTGCCTATAGAGGATACCTAGGCCTACAATCTCCACTGCGTTTCAACTCTATATCTCTCTAAATTCCGGAAAAAATTAACAAGATTAATTTATTTTTTCGTTTTGTTTCGATTTTTCCCTTGCAACGCTTTGCGTTCGAAAATACTGGGAGCATTTAAATATAGTAAATGCCAACTTAAAGAGGATATATACTATACAGGTACAACATAGGATATCCTTTAACTCTATATCTTAAAAGGTTTTTTAAATTAATACACAAAATTTAAAACATTTCTACGATTTTCGCCCAGGTGAGTGGATATGCACTTCATTCGCAAATCAAACATATCTACCGCGCAATATTGACATCTTTTTAAATCTATCTATCTTATATATATAAAAATGGATCTTGGTTTGTTCGGATGCTTAAAACTCGAGAACGGCTCAACCGATTTGAATGATCTTTGTTTTGTTTTGTTTGTCTTACATCAGCGATGGTTTAGAAGAAAAGAAAAGTTGGAAAATTCTCAACAGGTGGCGTTGTAGGCACACATTACATTTTTCATGGGGAAACGCACTTTGAAAAAAAAAAAAAAAATAAACTGGATAGAAATCGAGTAGTGACACTTCAAATATAGAAAAAAAATATTTTCAAAATCACAGTTTGTTGATCTTTTGTGATAGAAACACTTTACTGCTAAGTGCGAGAGAATCAACAGGTGGCGCTGTGGTCGATCTTCAGAGCCGCTCAACCGATTTCAATGAAACTTTGTGAATGCGCATGGTTGATTCCAACTTGAAAGATAGTATAGTTTTGGGCCCTAATGGAAACAAAGTGCAATCAAAAACAATACAAATAGAAAACCTTGGATTAAAAATAAATAAATAAATATTTTGGCGCGACAGGTCTGTGGGACCCAAGGCCTAGCTTCTCACAACCATTCGTTTTGTGTGGGTTTTCAATTTTTGGGACGAATGGAAGGGATCTAGAGCTTTACGCCGAGTCCAAACGGCTCTTTCATGACAGTCGGATATTTGTCAGACGTTCGCGAGAGGTGGCGCAGTGGAAAAAACCTTAAGATGTAATTTGGTTCTTTCGTTAACAAAGCCATTTGCAAAAAATAATCGGGATATGGCACTTGCCATATAGGTAACAAAATAATTAAATTACTATAGGTATCTGGACATTTATGAAGCCTTGAATTTTTGTAAATGCTGTTCAGCACAATGGGGCAGTAATCAAAAAGGGCGCCGTTGCACCTCCCTTAAAAAACGACTCTGCGAATTGTGGCGGGACTTAATACGGAAGGCACGGGCAGCGCCGTGGGAGTACAGCTAGTTTTAAATGAAAATGAAAATTTCGGTTTTTTTTTACATTTTATGATAAATTCTGTTAAATTACAAAAATTAACAGAAAAACAATAAACAAGTTGGTAGATATTGAAAATAAAAATACTGAAACTAACGTTTTTCGTTCGATACTTCCACTAACACTCTCGAACTATAAAACGCACTTTTCACTTCCTCCTTCCTCGACGAACTACATAGACTGCCCATTTTTTTTTGCGGGTTAGTTTTGTCCACAGCTGTCAAATTTTACCAGCATGTTAAATGGATCAAAAATTATAGCCACCATTTTTGGCCCGTGATAATTTACTTATTATGTATCAGTTTTAAACGAAAAGTGACCGGATACTAGTGACTGGCCGGGTACTGGTACATCTACCCTATACCCAAAATACAACCATTTTAAATGAATGTCACCATATCGGACGGTTGACCATACCGTTCGTGTCCTTCACCCCATTCAATCTGACATCCTCTGTATACAGATAGAAAGGGAAAACAACACAAAAACATTTCTACCTTGCCTACCTGTCAGCCTGACACATTGACATAATAAATCGCCATGTTCGGTACGATAGCTCAGATTGCATCTCCTGATATGCGCCCGTCAACTAACGGTAGCTGGTTATTTAATCAACATGTTAAGCACAATACCTCCCAACCTGCAACAACCGATCATCGAGCTATGAATTTTGATTAGCATATGCACGTCGTTGCGTTTTATATTTTTTTTTTATTGACGCTACCGACCAAAGAACCATCACTTAAATAAATAATAAAAATTCAAACAGCTATTGTATATGATGTGTGCTCCTTTAATAGGTGTCCGTCACCGATGGTAAGCCACCCGCACGTGTATCATAAACTTTTAGATCCGCACTCCTGAATACGCGATGTTGGCTTCCCACTTGAGTATACCTGGCGTTGTCCTTTGATCTATGCCGCATAGAAAAACGGTCAGCACATACCCAACTAGCCGATTCTTATCAGCAAATGTGTACAGTGCGAATATGTATGGGAACACTTTCAATGGCATTGCGCTTGTTGGTGGAGCTTGACTATAGGTACTGGCCGGTGGTGGTATATTAGAATTTCGCGTGTACCCCATATCTGTGGCGGGCGATTCGAAAAAGAATTTTCGGACTCACTGTGGTACTTTGTTTTGGAAGGTCAGTGTGGTGCCGGCACATGGCGGTTGTTTTCTAATCCAACGCGTTAGGAATGCCGGCCACAAGAATACTCCCATACTCATTTAAGTTTCAAGTCATGAGCGCAGAGCGTCGCTTTCATCTCAATTGGCAAGGATTGACTTTTAATGAGATTGTTAGTTGGATATTTTTTTAGCGTAATTATGGGTGTAAACAAAAATACACGTGAGCTAATATTTACATTTTGTTTATCCAAGTGGTTAGATTTATTAAATTTCTTGGGCGTTCAATTGATTCGATCGAACAAGATTGGGAAAGGAAAATTCCGTCACGTGAATACTAAAATGCGAAAAGAAAAACAAACGCGATGACATAACGCGCAGTCTTCGTTCGTAAGCCAAATTGTTGGATGGTGCAGTCATTCGGACTTTTGTTTTGAAAGTTTTGGAGGTGCCTTTAACTATGTGACATTAGAAATGAGCCGCAAAATAGTGGCACGTGATTTTGGCGTATTATTTGTTTTAATTTGTTGGGCGTTGCTGCGCAATGCATTATTCAAATGTTGGACATATATTATATGGGTGCGCGATTGGTATCTGCAAATAGACTTAGTTGCAGATATGGAAATGGTTGCAATGATGGCTTAGTTGTTTTTAGCAAGGCGGTGCATTAAAGCGGGCTCTTTGTGGATGGCAAGAGAAAAGTCGGCAGTCGTTAAATAGGTGCAGGTGTGCAAAACAGTACAATTTAATACATTAAGCCTATGAACTATCGACTACTTTTTGCACTTTACCTACAAGACACTGTTAGCTGACATTTAACGGGGATGTTCGATTGAATGTTTTTTTTTGTTTCTTATAAAAGATCGGCAAGAATCCCAGTTCTGTAAAGTATTCACCCCTATCGTGGAATACGGCGTATTTGAGATTCACTTCACCTACTCGATTCACTTTCACTTTCCGTATACATCGTGGAATCCGCCGGGGAAACTCCCTTATCGACAGTTAATTTCAATTCAAAGTTGGTCGGTAAATCAGCTGTTTTTCATTAAATGACAGCAGAGAAAGAGCAAAACTATTTCAAACTTATTTTACCAAAAACAAATTAATTAATTTATGTACGAAAGTTAAATGTTTGTTCAGATAACAAATAATATATGTATTCTCAATGCAACATTTTACTTTTTTCCACTCCGATACTTCCTTTGTTGGCGGTGCTAAGCTGTTCAGCTTGTGCCTAAGGTCATCCCAGAACTGTCTAACTTCCTCCGGTGGTCGCTTACAATCATTTTTTGCTATTCCGGGATTGAGCTTCATTGCATTAATCAGTTCCCGGAATTGATCACGATTAGTTGCTTTCTTGCTGCAATATGAAAGCATTAGATGGAAATGTAAATATATGTTTTTGTGTTCTTAAAACACTAAGTTGTGTTTTGTTGTTTTACACTTTATTTCCAAAAAAAAATCTGTTTACTTATTATGTACTTACAACATTTTGAGAAAATCGCAACGAAACCGCACAACAAAGGCCAGGATACGCAATGAATTAGCTGCGTATTTGAAATGTCAAAGTTTGTATGGGGAGTTTCCCTTCGATCGTTTTCTACGATGGCGTTAAACGCATTCACTTTACCGACAGGTGAATCTTTCACTTCGAATGTATTCTACCATGCAAAGTGTTGAATTTGAGTGAAACGTTCCCCCCGGCGTATTCCACGATAGGGGTGATTGTTCCATAGAAGTAACGAGCGCTGAAAAGAGGTAGCGACCAAAATCAAACGATCAATTCGAATGCAAAATTTTGACTGTTCATTTAGGTATATTTCATTCCTCTATTACAAAAGATGGCCAACCTCAACAATATTCAAATTCAAATTAAGATATAAACCGAGTATCTACAACTACTGGTATGGAACATTAGAGATGATACCTACATGATTCATGAAAAAATCGATAGCAATGCCCCAACAAGGGATAAATTCGCATTTTCGGTTTAAGAATAAAACGAAGATGATTCTTTTTATTGGCATGAAATTTAATTTATTTGAAAGATAATCTTTTGGCGTTAGATTTAATTCAAACATGATTTCTGGCATAAGACCGACACGGCTGGCTCGTACGTAGCGTATCTGGAGGTTAAATTTTCGATGACTTTTTCCAACAATTGTGGTCGTATATCGGCAATAACGCGGCGAATGTTGTCTTCCAAGTGGTCAATTGTTTCGGGCTTATCGGCGTAAAGTAGCAACTTCATAGAAAACAGTCACAGAAAATAGTCAAGCGGCGTTAAATCGCAAGATCTTGGAGGCCAATTCATGGGTCCACAACGTATCTTTCAATAAATCACTTGTGGAACGAGCTATGTGTGACATGTTGCGCCGTCTGGTTGAAACCACAGTTCCTGCACATCATGGTTGTTCAATTGATGAACGTAAAAGTCAGTTATCATGACTCTATAGCGGTCACCATTGACTGGATAGACTGATTCGGGTCTTCCTCTACGCTACGCTCTACTGTGACTTCCTCTGTACGCACTGTACGACGTCTCTGTGGGTGCGTATTATCATTTAGAGTAAACGTGTTGCGAAAACGTTCCATATTTAATTTGCACAATTTGGAAGCGTTGTTCATTCATCAGTCTATTCATGTTGAAACGCCAAACCGAACTAAAAATAAATCACTTGACAGTGTTGCCAACTTAAAGTTCTATACCTCTAAAAAAAATATCCTTTACATACCTACCTACACACGATTTTTAAATGAAACAGCAATTATGTATGTGTAGATGAAGGGGTGCAAATTATTCTGCCCCTTATCAACGTAAAATCGATTAGTCCGTTGAAGATGTCTGTATTCTGTCCTTGTGTCTTGAGGAATGTCCTTAACAATTAATCCACCTTAGACGACTTTCCTTTCGATTTTAGCATTGAAGCTCCCGAGAACAACTTTGACATCGGTCTCTACATAGGCTCCCTCCAAGTGGTCATAAAACTTCCTATTAGAGTCTGTCTTGCCGCCTTATCAGAAGGCGCATGATGTGCCTACACCAGGGCTAATGTTTTGAAATGGAGCTTTAATGCGGATCACAGCGCGATGATTCAGCTTTAATTTATCTACTTAGGTTGCGCTTCAGTTCGTGGTGGCCCTTTTTTACTTAACGCCTTCATCTGCTGAGGTCCACTTAAAGCACCTGAAGTGCAGCAGTATCAGGGTTACTTTTGAACACCTTACCACCATTTTTGTATTAAATATCGTTGCACATTTTTGTTAAAGATATGGGACTGTTAACACTTGGACACCTTATTTGACAACTTCTAAAAATATTCAGATGTAGCGCTGGTCAGTAGGTAACCTATACATTAAAATTATCCATTCATCATAGAGTTTTCTGTTTGCATAGTGCTCACTGCAATATGACATTCTAAAGGTAGGCAAGGCACACAACTTTTTAAATGAGATGAACTGTTGCTCAAACAAGGAGAATATTCTTGTGAAAGAAGCTCCTAAATTCATTTTTTGTTTTTAAATTTTAAGTTTTTTTTTTAAGAACTGTTTTAACGCTTAAAACTATTAAAACTATTGTGAGCGCTTTGAAATCTGCGATTATTTACAATCCATCCCTCTCGATTTAATACAAAATGCTCACAGGGAGTTCGCAGCGCAACATGTTAAAAAACAGAGATTCAACCGTACAATGATCATGATTCCATTTTTGAAAATTAAAGTAGCATTAACTTAATAAGTCGGCGCAGTGGCTTAGTGGTAGTGTGTTGGGCTACTAAGCGAGGGGCTCAGGTTCGAATCCCGAGAGGGCCAAATTACATCTTAAGGTTTTTTCCACTGCGCCACCTCTCGCGAACGTCTGACAAACATCCGAGAGTAAAACTGTCATGAATGAGCTTCTCAATTAGCCGTTTGGACTCGGCGTAAAATTGTAGATCCCTTCCATTCGTCCCAAAAATTGAAAACCCACACAAAGCGAATGGTTGCGAGAAGCTAGGCCTTGGGTCCCATAGACCTGTCGCGCCAAAATATTTATTTATTTTATAACTTAATAAGTATAAATTCGCAAAGGCTCGTCGCATTCACATTTAATTTCAAATATTGTATTACCAGTTTACCGCCTTTTGTATCACCCCACCCCACTCCGACAGGGCATTCATATTAAACCCATCTCCAAAAGAAGCTAATGCAATCCATACCCTTATTTAGATACAGCAAACATTTATATTGAAGAAAAATATTCACTTATCAATCAGTACGTTCAAATATTCGTCTTAGTTCAGCTTAAAGGAGTCGCAACTCTCCATTCATCTCGAAAATTGTGACCTGCTTCCAGCGCCATTTACTCCCAATTTCCTTCTTTTCCCAACTGCACAAAATCCAAGTTAAATCCCTCTCAATATCCTTCTTCAAAGCGACGCACACGCCCTTCAACAGAACTACTGTGAACCACTGGAGCTTTCAAGGACATGGTTCATGTACTCGCTATGTTACGCTTTAAACGTATCCTTGCCTCGTGTTCCACTATCAAACAACAGATGGCGTGCCATTGCATCATTTTCCAAAGTCCAGTTGGAAAATCCGAAAGCTGCGTGTACATTCGCTCTGATAAGAACACAGACTACCTGTCGCCATCACGTCATTCGTAAAACGTCTCATTTAATTTCTGCCATCAATTCTGAGTACACTCTGTCAATTAATCTTCTTAACGACTTCAACTGTCACTCACACACGCAGGCCGTGTACATTAAAATCCAATCAATTTCTGCAATTGTAAATCATCGCCCAGGCATCGCTGGTGGTCTGCCGCCCCGAATGTGTACGAGTATTCTGTATTCCACTTTTAAGTGCGCTTCCGAGAGAGCTTTTTATAGAACAGCGCGCTCTCGTGCAGCCATAAAATTCGAGTCGAGTCTCCTTACCTCGCATACGAAATTCGAAATTCCTCTTCACCAAGTGAAATTGCGTACTTCATTCAAATTCGAAATTAGGTAACCCAACTCGAATATTATAATCAACGACCACCCACCACCGAACGACCCTCCAAAACTGCTAAAATAAAATAAAAAACTTATGCATTCAACCGCGCAATTTGAAATCTACTCAATTTTCGATCGCAAAATGTTTTTCAACTATAAAGATAGATACAGCCGGACTAGCATTGTAACTTTTGGTCAAAAGCAATAACACAAACGAAATTCTAAATTTGCATTCGGACGATGGCAGACTTGAAATTATAATTTTCATTCGAAAACAATTCACGACCGCCTAGCTGCGTCGCATTTTCGTTGAGGTTAGATGCGGACGGGCACGCCAGGTGAATGTTCTGGTATAGGGAGCTTCGCAATAGTTTTCCAACTCATCTTAGGTGAAAAACAATTCAAAGCCCGACAACAGGCCCACCTAATAAGGATGTTCACCGAAATTAATTTCAAGGTGCAACCTGCTTTGGGCACTCGAATCGCAAACAACATTCGCACAGATAACCTCAATATTGTTGCTTCTGTTTTTCTATACCTATACACATTTCACATTTACCTATATGGTATGTGTGATGGGGTGGTGGTGGCGGTGAATAATTCAAATGCTATAAAGCAAATTTTGAATAGTATCACGACCACGATGTGGTAGGTAAGATTATTTGGCACCGTAGCGATTCACATCACGAAGTGTTTGTAAAATATTCGCACATAATTTTTGTATAAATGAAATTTGTTTGTTTGCGTTTTTTTCTTGGTGACTGGGTGTATCCACCTGGGGCTGGATTTCGACAATTTTATTCCAGACGAAGAGCTGCTGGTCTGTTTGGGAAAGCAGACGTTTGCTGCGCGGTTGGGCATTTGACAATCGTCTGCGCAGCACAAAAAAGGTTTCTAATGGATGTATCAATTTTGTTTGTCTAATTGAATGGACATTGGACAAACAAAGCAAAACAATTTATGCGAGATAAATAAGTATGCGCAGAATGTTGTGTTTTGATATAGTTTGACGCGGTTCGGTTGGTGTTATGTCTTTGTATGTAGTTTCCGGTTCCGGGGGTTGTTTTTGTTTGTCTGTTTGAAAATAATTGATTACTTCAGAGGTCCGCGAGTTACGTGAGTGACCTCCGAAGTATTCAATTAAAAAAGGATTTGGACAAGGCGGTATTTCATGCGACTTTTTCAACATTAATATTGAGAAAGTTGTGTTGCACTCGCAAGGCAACATCAGGCGGAGAATTTACCAAGCGGCAGAAATGGGTTTAGTTTTGAATGGGGGCAAAAAAAAAATACTTATGCTTTTAACCAAGAAGGGACACACAACATCGACGAGTCATACAGAAGGTCACTTTGTAACTTTGAGGTATAGTTAGGGACTTTGTCTATGCTTTGGCTCCGCTATTAACTCTGAAAATGCCAACACATTAGAAATCGAGCCAAAACATATACTTGCCAACCGCTGTTACCTCTGCAAGATGGCAATTGATTAGTAAGGACTTGTCGAGAAACAAGGAGACTCTATTAAAGACCCTCATCATCCCAGTCCTGATGCTTCATGATGCAGTGTCATGGACATTGTCAAAGGCGGATGAAGATCTCCTTGACCGCTTATGCTTTGACGGGCTTTGGAGGAGGAGATTTAGAATCAAACTTTACTAGCTGTTCAGCGAAATCGACCGTGTCAGAAAAGTATCTACGTATCAGTCGTCTAAGATGGCTGGGACATGTAAAACGGGTTTACACAAATAATGCTTCGGTTCGCAGAGTCTTCGAGTGTAATCCGGAGGATCAATACAAAAGAGAAAGACCTTTAGGTAGCGTTCATAAGTAAAAGGACGCCTCAACCGACTTGTAGTCCGTAAATTGGGGGCAATTAGGTAAGGGGCAGATTGAATGGAGAGGAGGCTTCTCAGTCATAAAGTATTGGCTCATCGCGAACTATAGGAAAAGTAGCATAAGAAGAGGAAGAACATAAAATTGTTATGTCCCAAGTAAAAGCAGCGTTATTTCTATTAAACTTGTAAAAGCGAACCTGGGATTCCATTAAAATAACGCCCAATAGCTGGAATCTGATTGCACCTTTATTACGGCCACTCGTGTATTTTCTTGACTATGACCAGTCTTATGCCAATTCGAACATCGTCCATTATCATATGACGCCATACGTGGTATGGGATGTCTACCAATCGGCAGCATAAAATCAAAGGTAGATGCATCGAAAACGCAGAAGGACAGCGATTCATGTCAAAATATTAAATAATAACAGTCGCATCTTTTTAATGAAAACCTTGCGAAGTTCTGACAGTTTTCTTATAGGTATATGTCAAATCAAATTTAGGTATAGGTTGGGATAGTCCAATTTTGTATGATTCACATTCGCGGTTTTAGTTCGTCTAACTGCAAGATGAATTTCATTATAAAATCTAAAAACGGTCGTTGTTGTCCTACTACAGCATATTTTTGACACCGAAAGTCTGCCTCAATTTACAGCTCTTGCTTGTGCTTAGCGCTTAGCGCTGAGTGAATTGCTAATGTTGACGCATTTGTGCTGTATGTATATGGAGCTCGATGTGACATAATTCTATCGGTTATTTTTGACCTACTTTTTACATTTTGACGTATTTGAATGAACTCTTCAATTTTACTGCAAATTTGGTCATTTTTCTAATAGCCCCGGTCGTATTTGTGCTTCTGACATCAAACTAGAAATATTGCCCTGAAGCAAGGTTAAATAATAGACGACTTCGAATTCGATAAAGATTTTTGTTTTGTTTTATTATTCCCTTCCCAATGGCTGACACTGCGACCTTAAAAATCTATTGTATCAAGGAGGGATGGATGGATTGACCTCCCTAGTGAAGGCCAGTATGTCCTTAGTAGCAGAATTCCTAATTTCTGCTGGCGAGAGTAACTCTTTGTAAAAGGTACGCCGTCTTAACCAGTGAAGTACCGGGCTGTTACACGGCAGGTGCTCAGAGGATTCGTCATCCTCTAGGCAAAACCTGCATTCTATCTCTAGATTCGGGACACCATTGGCCCATTTTGCACGGTCCAATATCTCTACCTCAAATGATTTTCCAAATTTGTATTCCCCAACCATAGTGTCGGGGATGGAGCAGAACATCTCCATATTTGGAATTGAGTTAAATATTTCTAAGTGACCCACACGGTCAGCCGGTTTATACTTATATTCTAGTTGCAGCTTAATATTCGATGAAGATATTTGAAGTCTGATGGCTTTTTCGATTTATTTGATTATTAATATTTGAAAAATCCACTTTCAAAAAGGATCGACAGGTCGATGGATCGCTTTTTCGTCTGCACGCAGTATTTAGCAGTGGCATCTACCTTTTTGCTGCCATTTGAGTATGGCTTCCTGCTTATAATTTGGTAAAACCATACAAACCTTTTGTCAACTTTTAGAATTATTTTTGTTAAACTCTTCCAACGAAAGACTCAATCGCTTATACCTATACCAAATTAAAGAAAAACCTCCACTCCCAGTTCACAGCAAAACCTTGGGTTAAAGTTGATGACCTCTTTGCAATTTATCATAATGCAACACCGTCATAGGTAGTCCTGCTAGGTATAGCTACTTTCCGCTCACTTCATCCTCTCGCATCATTATTAGGCACCTCCGACCATTGCAATGGGAAGCGATCCACAAAAGGTGAGACTATACACATGCGCGACACCGTATAGACAGAGACACCCCAAAACCAAAGCCAATAAAACCATATAAAGTTCTGAACGAAAATCATCAGCAAGTCCGCAGTGCGCGCACAAACAAATCGCAAAGGCCAACATACAGCCACCTAACGAGACAACAGGGCAAGGGGAGTCGATTTTTGTGCCGCGCGATTGTTTTCAACATGGTGTCGAACCAAGTGCATACATGTGTCACTCCACAACGGCACCCTTTCATATAAAAATAATAATAATAATATTGCATTATTACTACTGCTTTTGCAGTTCAAACCACACAACAATCTGTTTAACGAGGGAGGTTTAGCTGCGCGCACAAAGTCCTCTCCATGCCAAGCACCACAGCCAAAGTGTAATGCATTTGGGACCACTTATTGTCCTACCAATGTTACGTTTATATGTGGGTATTTGTTTCCTTTTTTTTGTGTATTCTCTCGCGCAATCCGAGTCGTCTCCACTCCACACCAGACACCTGAGAGTTTATAACTGGCAGCGCATGCAGACGCTAAAGGTGGGAAAATGTCAAATAAAAAGTTTAAACGCTTTTTATCGGAGGCGGCTTCGAGGAGCAACACAAGAAATACTCGGAGAGATTATACCATTGAGCTGCGCGTGTAAATCTTCACCGCGCGACAGAGTTAATTGAGGGAAAAATCTCCTTTAGCCGGGTCAGGAAGTACCAGATCCAGTCGCATGATTGTGGAGTGGGTTTTAGTGGTTTTTTCATTTTTGGTGTGCAGATCATTAGTTTTCAAAATTGAAATGACCAATTTGAACTGGAGCGAAAGCACTCGTATCTATCCCTAATTTAGGCATAGCACTCTTGCAAAACTGTCTCATCGCTGGCGAACGAGTGCATGTTGCGCAACATCTCTCTGTACACACGCTTGGTCTATTTATATAGATTGCCGGCGCGCCATAAATCTTCGACCCAGCACAGATTGTGTATCTCGTTTTGGGGTGCGAATGAAACATAGAATACGATGTATGTTTTTTTTTTCTCTCTTCTTGTGCCAAAAATATAAGGAGAATATTTATCGTTCGAGGGACTCGGACCAGTGTCACACCTCACAGCAGCCGTTAGATACTTTCTCTAGACAATCATAGATGGCGATGCGATGTTGGTTTATGGGAGGCGTTATAGGATAATTTTATGGTTTTGTTATCGGGTAATTTATCACATTTGTATGCAGCCGCCGAGATACACATCTTTATGGCCGCGATGATGCAGCAAACGAGACACAATTGATGAGAGTGCTTGTGCGTTGTGCAGTGCGCGCTACACTGCGATGGGTATCTTCTTTATTGGCTGTTGAGACATGAGAGTGCTGCTTAATGAGATGAATCATTTCGAGTGTTGATATACTTTTTGCAATAATTAATTCACCTAATGGAGCATGTTTTAATTTTGTTTCGTTTCAGACTAAATTAATGGGATTACTATAAACAACAAATTTTTGGGATAAACAAACGCGCAAATTCATGGCTTAAAAAATATCGAAAAGGTGAGTTACCTATCTAACTAAAACATGTTTATCTATGAGCCGGAGAGTTTTCATTCAGGCGATAGGTACCTACCTACCTGGTTTGCATTTCATTGCATAAATATAAGACATCTGGATCGTGCGCATATACCTACCTATATGCAAAGCAGAGCAGATTCAAGATCGATATCCGATCGATTCGTGGCAGTGTGCACCTTTTCCATTGACACCTCATGGGGATTTTTAGAAAGTTGCAGGCCATTGTTCTGAGTTCGGATGTAGAGTGTATCTACACGCGCGCGGGATACGTTTTTGTGCCTTTGTCGGGCAGGAGTAGCTGTAGCTGTAGCACATACAAAGGAGTGTTTTCCATTTTTGACTCCATTTGACTTCATAGATGGCCACTTGTTTTACGGTGTTTATATAGGGTGATTCTTTTATTATATTACTCACTTTGAGAGTTCAAGCTGTTAGTTATTGAAAAAGTTGTCAATTTGTGTGTGGACGGCGGTTTAGGTTGTAGTTATAGCGATACGAAAAACGAAACCGTAAAAAATATTTTTTTTATCACTTAAGCTTAATTGTTGAACTCAATTTTGGTCTTAAAATGTCCCTTAGGAATTGTAAAGTTAGTTTATCAAATAAAAAAAATATCTTCAATTTTTCAAGAAATAGAACTCATTAATTTCTCCGTCGTTACGAAAAAATTTAAAGATTTGCATATATTTTTGTTGTATTTTTAAATACACTAATAATTTTTTTAATAAAACAGTGCGACCTCAATAAAAGTAACCCTCGATACGTGCAACTCCTCGATAAAAGCAACACCTCTTATGATTGTTGACTCAGTAATTGCAACTCCTCAAAAAAAAGATGACTCGATAAAGGCAACTATTGTTTCAAGAACTCTTTTTTCGTTAGCTGTTTTTTTCTTATTGTTTATTTTAAACATGAATTAAGTTATCAGTTTTGGTCTGTTAATCAGTGCAAGCCACGTATTTTCGATTATTATGAGGTGTTTAACTTTTTGTCACATTTTTGGCGCCTATACAATTTTTTGACTCGATTATTGCAACAAACTCAATAAAAGCAACTGCCCAAATTTATATTAGTTGAATTTTAAGACCAAGATTGAGTTTAACCATTCAGCTTAAGGGGTTAAAAAGCAAAAGAAAAATGTTTACGATTTCGTTTTTCGTGCCGTAATAGTGTGGAGAAAACAGAATGAGATGAGAAAAAAAAATACATAGGTAAAGACTGGGGACTCATTCCGTATGTCGATTATCGTCTGACGATAGCGTTTCGAAGATAGCTTTGTTTTCCATGACTTCAATACTCGTCAATCGTCTGGGCGATATCGTTTTGACGATATAACATTTGCTGTCACCCAGACGATACAGTTTGAACGATACCTAAGGGGGTCTCTTATTGCATTAATTTGTATATTTTGCAAAACAACTGAAGATTTTGAAATGAATTGCAAAGAGAATAAATGACTGCTTTAGTTTACTTCTGTAAAACTATAGTTCTAATTTCAACCGTGTGACCAGTATGATTGTCAGGTAGCACGAATTAAGGTCGATTTAAGCATATTATACACTTTCCGGTGTTACACTCCAAGCGTGTGACCAGATGCTACATTGGCAGTTAACGCTTCTCGTGTTAAGTAAAAAGTCAGTTTTCAAATTCAAAAATAATTTCAATGTTCGTAAAATAAAGAATAGTCGTGCAGTAACTTTCAACGCGTTCGGGTCATTATTTATTATAAATTCAACAATGACTTTAGATTTTTTTCAATGCTACAGAATATACAAATTACCACTTATCCACGTTTTAAAATTATTTTGTATTAAATAAGTAATAACAAATTAATTTTGTTTCTTATAAGAGACGAATCCGATCCATTATCTCTTTCAACGTAGATTGAAGGTGCCAGCGTAAGAACCGGACAACTCCACTTTTTCAAAAAACTGACTGAAAATTCGAAAAAACGTATTTTGACAAAACAAAAATGTATTTCACATAAAAACAAAATAAACGTATTTTTCGTCGTCGTACTTTTTGGAGTTTAATGGAAAACTGTTAGAGTATAGCAGATCAGGCCTGAAAGGATCACCTTGGAAATTTGATTTTTTTCGATATCGTAAGTTGTAGGTTCTCCAAAGTGAGAAATCGAAGCAGATAGTTTTGCTAGATTTCCTTCTTTTTCATACTTAAATCGTCGGTAGATATTTGAAAATCGTCCATTTAACTTTATCTTTGTTGGTAACAGTTTTTTTTTGTAAAATGGAGCTAAGCTGCTCTTAAAGTCAAATATCGCTTGATTAAGCACTTGTCCACTAAATTTCTCCAATCTTTTGGTAAATACATGCGTTCCACTCTTGGTTTTTGTTTTTCAATAGCACCTAAAGATCTATCGCATGGTAAAAAACTGTGTCCCGGTTCAGGCAAGTGATGTACAATTGTACAATGAGGTTTATATTTGTCTGTTTTACACGAGCATGGAGGTATTGGACGATAGTGTTGTTTTTATTTTGGGCCCGCAGTTATCGGAAAATAAATACATTTTTGTAACAGCTTTACTTAAAAAGTTTTCAATTAAGTGTTGTAAAAAGCTTATTACTTCATTTGGACCCTACTTTCCGATAGTCTCGTCATACATGTACATGTAGCTCTTTGTACTGCATTGGAATATGCAGAAATTTAATAGATACCCATAGCTGCCTCTTATAAACTACGTCACTGGATGGTATCAAAGGAAAGGGCAAATTGTGTTGAAAGTCAAACGTAATGCACTCTACAGATGAATCTTGCAAAGCCAAAGCACTTTTTTTGCGCATATCATCGTAAAATGCTTTAGCTTTTTTTTTTATTCAACTCTTTTTTTTTACGGAGCAAACACCGGACAACTCCCGGAGTTGTCTTATTCATGCTCCGTATCAAGGTATACGCTTACTCCAAGAGTGTATTACCCTTACGTAGAACCAGCGTAGATGTCTTGTTATTGCACCAAACGATGCGGGATTTTTTTATTAACAATTTTGCATTTAAAAACATATTTTGAGGAAAAGTGGAGTTGTCCGGTTCTTACGCTGGCACCTTCAATTACAAACTACATTTTATTGCTATTCTTTTATTTACTTTAAATCTAAAAAGTTTTATTCAACGCTTTTATCTATCAGAAGAGGCATTTTTAATGGTTTTGGAAACAATAAACCTTACAGGCGGTTGCCGTCTACGATACATTCACCGAACACTTCAACCGAAATTGTTTAACAAATAACAATTTGTGTGCTACAGAGAAACCAAAAGTTCTCAAACTTTGTAACTCAAGGCCTCAAACTATGTAAGTATCAAATAAACGAGAGACGAGACGATAGTGATATAGTTATTGAAAGCAAATTGATGACGAGATCGTTGCCTACTATCGCCCGGACGAGTATCGTTCTCAAAATTACGGAATGAGTGCCCTGTTTTTACTTTCTTTATAAATTATCTTTCCGCCAATGTGGATGGTTTGGTTGGTTAAGGGAGGATTTTTGATGACCGAAATAGGTCGATTATCCTTTTAACTCCGATGATTGGTCTTTCGTCAGCTAGTTAGATTAACCACCGTCCATTTCATGCTGACACGAAGTCTGGAGAATGATGATATCTGAGATGCCCATCAGTTTATATTGATAGGTGAGTGCTTCTTTAATAACTCTCCCATAAACTGGACTACCTATTTTGAATTGGTATATCTTTAGCAATTTCCTGTTTTAAAGTTTTACTGCTGTTACCTCTTGCATTGAGCTTAGATGTCTATTTGTTTTAGATAGTCGCACCTATTCCGGGTGTGGCGCACCTTAACCTAGCGAGTGCGTTCAATGCAATACTGAACGTCGTCGTCCTGTGTTTGGTCTACGTCTAATAGGTATAGCATATGAGGGTATTGAACGCGTACCTAAACCAACTCCTTTGTTTATATCGCCCAAATCATCTACTCAACAATTGGTTGAATTGATCAACATTATGTGAAGGTATGGTTATTTATACGCAATCAAAGCGAACATTTTCATTCTTATTTCGGTTTTGTGAGTGTCCGGATCTCAGTATTTGTTTATTCAATTAAAGAGTTGAGAATGCAGAAGGTCGCATCAATTGCGCACGTAGTGTACTGTGTACTACAGGATTTGCTTGGGCAACGACGCAGAAGGTTATTTGGGGCAGCAAACGAAATGCAGAAATTATTTCAAGAGTCCTCGTCATATAAACCTGCAAAAACACATTTTACTGATGGCAAAAGTGAATTTCTTATTTATGTTTGCTCAAATCGATGAGTCTGTCGTCCTAAGTACTCTGTTCGAGATTGAAAACCTCCAAACAAGAGGTCGCTCCATCTGCTTAAGATGTTCTTCCCATGATCCCTAATTAATAAATTTAAAACTTTTTTTAACAACGTTGCCAGCTACTTAACAATTTCTTCGAGCCTCTGTCTCTGGAGTTTCTTAGTACCTTTCAGATATCTGTTGTGTGAGTTCTTGCTTATACTGTCAAGTCCTAATTCTGCCTCCTGATGGCGGTGCTGATTCTAATATAGTATGCCATGCCAGTCTAAGACTTACGAGGAATAATCGCCCCTCCAGGTTAGGAAACATACGCTAGAGATGCTTCTTATTACATGAAGAGTTATATTCAATGCAAGGTCATTAATTTCAAGAGCATTTGCCTTATTGAGGAGTTACCAACTTATTTGAGAAGATATATAAGACCCTCCTCATAAAAGTCATAAAATGCTTTAACCCTATCCTCACACGGCCAGTTAAGCAGCTCTTCAGTTCGGGAAGAAACGAGGCCCTCACGACAAAAGCCTCTCCAGCTAGCCAGATCCATATAATCGTGATACTTGTGCGCGCCATCTAGAGGTTTATGTGGCTGTACAGCTGTTACCGTTCTTCGTTGAATTTTTTTTCAGAGCCCGTCAACGCGATTTAGACGCAGTCAAAGACGACGAATTTCTGCTGTTTAATCGCAGAGCCGAGATAGACAAAGTCCCTTACAGCCTCAAAGTTATAGCTCTCGTGAGTGACGTTCTGTCTGATACTAGGTGTCGCTTGTTGCTGACACTAAAACTTGGTTGTGACTTGTGAGTTCGTTAACTATGACATATGATAGAAGTCTTCTTGTCGTTATTTACAATTCACTTAAGGCGGACCTACTATCTTTTTGAGAACCATCGGAGGACAAACTACGTTTTCGTGAGAGCGACAATTTCTACATCACATCCCAAATGGGGTAACCGCAGTTCTTGTGTCAAAAACGTCATAATCGGTTATCTGAGTCCTTTCAGACACTGTTATTTGTGCCTGTTGGCAGTGGACTTCAGCACCAACTGATTGTGATTGCATTGTACTTTTGAAGTAATTTTGAAGAACAAAATCCCACCAACTATCAACAGCTTCATAAGGGAACTCCAGTTCCATTCCAGAAATTATCCACTTGCATTTCAGCAAATATTTGCATATCTGCCAAATTAGTTGAAATTTTATTTTTCACTTGCGAGTTTAACATTCGTTTTCGTTCCAATTTACTTC
The DNA here is from genome assembly GCA_936431705.1 of Cheilosia pagana. NCBI lineage: Eukaryota > Metazoa > Arthropoda > Insecta > Diptera > Syrphidae > Cheilosia > Cheilosia pagana. The sequence continues at coordinate 81,837,889 of OW386166.1, read as the reverse complement.
CTTTTTTTTTGCATACGTGTACGTATAGTTCTTGTCTGATTCCCTGACCATGTGCATGTGCACGCACGCACGAGCGCTCGAAGGAGTACACGCTTAGTCGTTTCCAAATGCAGATAGATACATCAGAATACGTAATGTGTTGCATATCTTAAAAATGTGAAACAAAACCACATATATTATGTATAGGTATATGTACGTGGGTTATGTTGAAAATTTCGCATGATGATCCTGGGACTGGGATACCGTGTTGTTCCTCTTTGTGCGGTTTTATTTTTATTCATTTAAGCATTTTTGTGATGGGCAGAGAACCAGAAAGGATGTGCGTGACGACCAAACTGTATATGAACAAACGCGCGCGCGCACACACAATTTCCAGCGCGCGCACCTTTCATACATGGCTGTGGGGAAAAGCGCGCGCTCTTCCTTTAGTCCGATTACAAGTTGCGCATGTTGAGCGCTCAACTTGTCGCTGTGTAAAACGGATGCGAGAGCGCGCAGCGAGCAGATACCTAACATGCGTTATATTGTAATTCTTTTGGTATTAATCCGAGGAAAATTGCAGGCCGAGTCAAAGCCGCGCCAAACAACGGCCAACGTCGGCCGACACAACACAATTTGAAGTTAAAAATGTTCACGACGACGACGTCGGCGGCGGTGGCACGAAAGACTTGACCAACAACAACGGCAAAATGGTGAAACCCGAAAGAGAATACCACATCATGAGGCCAAATCTGGACGATCCGCTCGACGTTTACCTTTAATCCTGGGTGTACCTTCCGCTGTATAGGTATATATAAGAAGGAGTGTATTCATTTAAGGACTGATTAAGTGGTATACATGCCGCACATGCACTTACTATTTGAATAATGTTGTTGTGCACATGTTGCCAGGGCTGTGTACAGCGCGCGGCCCAAAAGAAACACAAGACGCGCACACACATCCAACACAAAAGAATGGCAAATAATTGAAAGATGTCCCTTTGCACTGGTTTGGTTTCCTCTGGGAGCGAGATGCTTCCAAAAGCGCTCGGAATGCATTTTGTGTATAGATGGGTAGGTACGTACGGTGGAATTTATTGGAATGCACTTCATGTCCAAAAGTGTGCACAAATTGAACGATCATTGCGTTTAACTGCGATACTTTGTGTCACCTTGGGGACAGGGCGAAATTGATGAATGAGGACTGCAGCAATATTGCTGTTACGTGTAGGACTCTGATTGCGCTTGACTATGGAGGAAAGGCTCTGCGATAAATGAATTCGTGTTCTCACGAGGGCAAATGTAAGCAGCGCATTTACACAAGTTTTATTCACACTCGAATGGGGTCACACGCCTTGCAGGTTGATGGGGACTAAAAGAGGTACAGCTTCAAATGTGTGTGGTAGAAGTTGGGAGGAGTGGTTTTGGGACGCTTTGAACTTCTGTCAAAGCCATTTAACTTTAAAGAGTGATACTCTTTGAAGATCCGCTTTATGGACCTTAATGTGTAGAAAGTATACTTACAAAATTTTAATTCAAAATAGTCCGCGCGTTGCCGTGTCTGGGTGGTGGATATAGGTGTTTTTAATAAAACCATTTTAAATCAGTTTGGTATGCAAGGAACTGCTCTATGTCTCAAGTACATATTTGAACAGAAGAACTTTAAGAGATAAATCCAAGCCCTTAAGATTTACCACAGGCGTTGTAAGTAAAAATTTAATAGCGTTGTAATATAGTTATTAGATATTCGTTCTTTATTAGATTTCACCAGTCCTACGGTTTCAATTATATATCAATGTTCAAGTATCATCTGGATTTTCTTTCTGACAATCTGTCAACAATCATGGATCATAGATTGGCACAGTCTTCATTGTCAGAAGTTCTTTTCAGCTATTTCTCTAGAAGATTCCAAAATGATTAATAAGTACCTACCAATCCTATGACGCACTTTTTTTCTCGGTTCAAATCAACCAAATTGAATAAAAAACCCAAAAGACTTTAAACTCCCATAGAAACCGCTTATGTTTTGAATTTCCACCTGCAAATTTACGAAGGAAATATTCCGTGGGGAATTCAATCAAATTCCGGGGGGAATTTTGTTCACGATAGCCTAAGTGAACCTACATCTCCAGAAATAGCTCAACCTATTTGCATCGCTAGCCACTTTTAATCCATTCAACATAACCTTTAATAGCGCTTTGATGTTTCATTCTGGTACAGAGGTGTAAGGACTGCCTGCTAAAAAATCATTCTCCGACATTCTATTAGTATTTTCAGAGAAAACCTTGTCAAGCTTTTACTTGATTGTTATTGGCTTGAAGGCAGATACCAGATTGACCTCTCTCCAAGTGCGTTTGTATGTAGGTACATAATACCAGTTAAAACTAACTACAAGATCCAATCCAATATAAGATCCCCTACAGGGTTGGGTGAAAATTGCAAGAGGTGTATAATAAATCGTTCTACCGCCTACAAATTAAGTCGACTTTTATCAATTGGACTGAAGCTAATTCCGTTCTGAAACTAATAAGGAACGACGTCGGACTCCCATTCCATAAGGCATTGAATCCGCATCGAGCCACAATCGAAATCTTGGAATTTGGATAATAAATCCTATGTTAACCAGAGTCTCAAATTGCCAAAAATATTCTTAGCCACTAGTCGTTGATGATGGATGCAAATCTACACATTTTTTCATCCATTTCCATCCAATTTTCTATCCAATGTACCTACCCATAGTTTAGTGGCGGAAGCGCAGTTATGAAACGACATAGTACAGGCAGCTACAGTCTATAAGCACCTTTACCATGTATTATGCACAAATTTATTGATTAAAAATAACACCTCAGGTCCCTATTTCGCAAAACAACTTGTCAACTTTTCACTTTGCAGCTATCAAATTTTTCGTCAATTTGCAAAACTTTGTGTAGGTACCTCAGAACTTTAAAATTTCATAGCTGCAAAGTTGAAATTGAAAATGTAAATGTAAATTTTTTTGCAATTTTCATATTCTTTTTATAATTTCTGTTCCACTTACGTTCTCTTGTGCAAAGTTCAAAGAGAAAGTTTTCGTTCCACAAAAACTGTAAACTCTATTAAAGCAAAGACAATTTTGATAAGTTTGTCAAAAGTTTGCAAGGTAACAAATTGACATTGTTATAACTAGTGAAGCTTTCAAAATATTAAGATTTGAGTTCTTGCTCTACGAGAGATAGTAAAGACGCGGTTAAAACAAGAAATTATAGAGACTGAATTAATTTTTCGGGACTAAGTACAGTAGAATCCGGACGACGCTACGCACAAAACAAACTGAACATTTTATGTGTAAATATTAACATATCTGTATGTAAGGAAGTAACGTCAATGAAAACCAAATAAACCTTTGAATCAGAAACATTTTTCTTTTAATTTCACTCAGAATAGCTATTAGTACATGCCAATTACAAGAAAAACAATATTTTAATATAATTAAATATGTGTGTACATAAATATGTATTTTTTTTTCAATAAACAAACTTTTCTTTTTAATCGAACTCATTTTAATTTAAAAAAAACTTGCACCGTCGCGTAACGCCTGTCGCGCTAGTTGCATAGAGAAGAGAAAATTCAAAAACCACTTGTCGCTGTAACCGAACGATTTATTGGAAAATTACGTCGTTTAAAGCGGTTGGTCGTTCAAACCGGATTCGTTCTAAACAGATATTCGTTCATAGGAATAAGTATTAGTGGTTGTGTCTACGTCGCTTAAAACGGTTCGTCGTTATAAACGAAGTCGTACTAAACGGATTCCACTGTATATAACTTTAATTTAAAAAGTCTTTTACGTTTAAATCGAATTCAAGTTGATTTCCTTTTTGATAAAATTGGAGAAAAATTTGAGCAGAATACATAGCGCTATCATTCTTTGTCGTCTGAAAATCAACTGCTACTGTGCTTGCATTGGCTTGAAAATTGTTACCTGTACTATGGTGTTGTAGCTATGCATGATGTTGCAAAATCAGCAGTTTGCAGAACCATCCATAGAGTTGTCAACGTTATAATAGACGTTTTATTTCAAAACATAGTGCAGTGTGGCCCATTGACGGGATTGGACTTTTCTCAAAACTTCCTCCGAGGCAGCATGTTTATCTAATTTATTAACCCTCAAAATAACTTAAATATGTTCCAAATATTTACAATTATTTTATAAAAAAAATACTTACCTAGGTACCTACTTTATTGTTTTGAAAGCTAGCAAACAAAATATTTTTCTTTTCTTTTATCAAATGTAACACTGCAAGTTTTTTTCCATTTTTTTTTATTTTGCGGCTCATTTTAACATTTGTATTTAGCAATGCAAAGTAAAAATAGATATGACAGAAATTCAAAGATGCAAAGAGTGCAGTCTTTGCAAAAATATGGTAGTGCTAGCTAAGTGAGATTTGCAAAAATTATTGTAGAGCAAAAACACTTATTACTTTGCCAAAAAATGTAATTTATAAGTGCAAAGTGAAAAATTGACAACTTGTTTTATGGAATACGGCCCAGTAGTGATACAAATACACCTATGAACATAGGTAGGTAGTCATTGTAGAAAAATCGGCGAATTTTCCATTATTGAAAGATTGCATTACCCGAGGTCGTCAATGTTGTAAGATGAATTCTCTATTCGCATCGGTTTGGAATCGATTAGCAGCCTCACATTACCCTCAGCACTCCACATAAGTACCTAGGCCGATGTAGAGCGAGACTGTTTCTAGCCCAACTTTCGTTTGAAACTGCTGCAAAGAAAACATGTGAGTTGATTTTAAAAATACCATAAATAAAATTAACCTACCTTCAATATTGTTTCTTAATATTCTCAATAAAATCAGTCTGCTCTGTCGAGGTAGGTATTTAGCAGAAGTTGTAGCCATCGATATGATTAGGTAGGTATAAACAAAGCCTTCCAATCTGCTATTGAAGAATCAGTCGACAGAACACCGCCACTAAAGCACCACAATATTCACTTTGAATAGGCATGATTGAGCCACATACCTACCTAGATAGATCAAAATCTTGCAAAAATGTAGCCTTTACCGAAACCTGCCTCATCATTTTATCAGTTCGTCTGAATGTCTTTTTAAAATAGAGCGACATAATATTCAAAAAACATTCGCACATCATCCAAGTAGAAGTAGGTATCCAAAAGTTCACCCTACCGTTATAAGAAAAAAAAAAATGGTACCAATATTTCATGGGCAAGCAGCGCCATAATTTATTTCCTCTCAGTTTTGGTCGCACCGATCCGAAATAACATAGCTTGTAGGTACATTCTGTGTAATTTTGTTTTCTTACGTAGGTAGGGAGATTTAAATTATTGCTACCGCGATACAAAATCATGTTGTTTTCCTTTTGACACCAAATCGTTATCAAAACACGCAACTTCAAAAGGAAGTTAATAACCGGTCACCGCCATGCCGTCGCAAAAAGCAAACACACCAAACACACCGCTTAAACTTACAAAAATACAAAAGTGCCATAAGGAAACGAAATCCATCTCCTCCTGCTTCCAGTTCCGTATATGGAGGGGAAATCCTGCAATTGAAAACATTCTGGAATTCAGCGTACCGAATGGATTCTGGAATTCAGCGGAACAGCTGACGCTTAACAGAAAGAAACCCCTCCGCCGGGAACGAGGGCAACCAGATAAACAGAAAACAAAACGAGATAGGCGATACGATTTATCTCTTTCTGTGTTCCGTGGAAGGACTGCTGAGTGCTCTTCTTCACACATATTCAATCATTTCTTTGCTGGAATAGCAAGGAGGGATAACGATGACGATGGCGATAAAGAACAACACACGATGCGGCCATAATAGTTTGTTGTGTTGGTATTTACATTTTTGGGCAGAAAAGTTTTTGCCGCACACACGACACACCATGAAGAAGAGCCAGAAGAACATTATGGCAAGGATGTGTGTGAGACGGCCGCGCCGAATGTATTTATGGGTACATCAATGCGAATCGACGGATGTATGCTTTATGGAGGTCGGGAAGCAGCCATTATTCATTTTTGTGTGTTCCGCTGAAGGAGAGATGGCAGGCAGCAGCACAATGAATTTTGAGAAGGAATACCAGAATAATATGTGGGGCTCCTTTTTGTTTTGTCTTTTGTTTTGCGACTGCGATGGTTGTTTTTTTTTTTGCGGCGAATTGTTTTACATTTTTTTTTGTTGCGTCTTTCGCGATTCTGGAATGGGAAATTAATCCGAACGAAGGTGATACGGAGAAGCATTTAATTGCTGAGCGATTTATTAATTTTCGATTGTTTGCGGTTTGTTTGTGAGTTGGTTGGTTGAAGAGTTTAAGGTAAACGAGGTATAGGGTGCTGCGAATGCGTGATAGATAAGGCATGTGATTTTAACCGACGTTTCTTGTAAGGTGCACGTGGATTAGAATAAAAGAAGAAATGTTCCTTAGTTTGGTGGGTTGATTGTGGACCCTGAAAACATTGAAGCTTATTACATTCAAGAAGCTGGAGGATGCCACGGTAATCGACTCAATCGTCCCACTATCGTCGGCACAACTTCAGCTCAGCATTGAACTAGGTAGGTAGGTAGGTTCCTATGGATTAATAGCTGCATTAGCTGCGCAGATTCTATGGGTAGGGATAGCTTTTGAGAGTTCTGATGAGGATCATTAGCTTTCAATGCTTTCAAGGAAGAAAATATCATACGATGAACATGGAAAAAGTAAAGTCGGGAGTCAAATTCTACACTCGTGGCATCTAGCGCGGTACTCCAAATTGTATTGTTCAATCGCACCTCTGTCTGAGGGATTCCTTGAAGGTATTTGTACTTTTACACTACGAAAATATTTCATGTAGAAAGCCCTAAGGCTTCTTCTCAGTCATTATCAATTTAAGGCGCTGTCGGACTTGATGTAGGTAATCTCATAGTTTTTATTGGTCTAGACTGGCCACATGGACAGCTGCTTCAGCTGTCGTTTACGGGTTAGAGAAATCAGGTAGGCAAGACCTAGGTGTGCCCATTTCGCATGTGCGTTGTACTGTTACTAGACATTTACAATGAAAATCATTGTTTAAAAAGTTAGGCAAGACAAATTATGAGCGCAAATGGTCTTACGCACATGTGCGATAACTTAAATCATGTTTTTCATCACCGAATACCAACAAAAGTCGTTCCATACCTCTCGTTTAAGAGCAGGGCTTAAGTTTCGTGCCAATGTGCCAAGATTTACCTATACGCATGTTGATTTTTATGCAAACGCACATCAAATAACAAAGGCGCAAATATTTTTGCGACTCGTGAGATTCACTATATAAAATTCGGTAAGCAGACACCGCGATGAAAATGACGATGTGTACTCAAAGTATCGCATATATTCCGCTGTTTCCAAAAAAATCTTCTTTCGAACAAAAAATTGTTCACATTATATATTCTTTTGTTTGAAAGACGATTTTTTGGATTCAATGGTAAACCTTAAACATAATCTACGAACACTCAGCGTAGATAAAGAAGTATAGTGCAAAAAAATCAAAGGCTTTTTATGGACTAAATCTAGAGTCAAAATATGAAATTTTAACTGAATTAGTTAACGCACATGGGTATCGCGCACATGTGCGCTTACACTTATAAGTTGAATAGGTCCCCCAATCACCCTCTTTCAAACGTGCGGGCTTACTTTTGTGTTATTACGCACATCCGGAACAAGCGCACAGCCATGTGCGCAATACGTTTTATGACTTATGGCACTTTTTTTATGAATTTCTATAGGTGTGCATGGCTGTTAAACTAGTTTTTGTCTTCGAATACTCAAAAACAAGGCATCACTGGAGCTGTGGCGTGCGGAGGAGGTATGTATAGCCTCACCCAACTCGTCACTTGCAAGATAAAAAGGTCTTTGTTGATTCCAAACATCCACTGGCTATATTTTTTATTTATCGTATTTAAGTTGCGCACACTCATTTGATACTCATCAGTGTGCGCTTCCCATCCCGGGTCCGTAACATGTGTAATGTGTTTTTAAACCACTCCAATTACAACTTGAGTCACGTCCTTTTTCTCTAATCCCTGCTGGCTTACTATGCTTACTCCATATTAGCTTAATGCCCTGAGCTAAGAGTGCATCCTTTGCTCGATGTAAAATTATACCCGATAATTAAAAATCTCAACTTGTATATCCCCTAAGTACATGACTTAAATTCATCAACATACCCCCTTGCTTTAACGCACATCGACTGGCTCTCGTATACAAAGAAGATTCGCTTAGCGCAGATAAAAATGTCAGAAGAGTGAAAGCGTAAAAGTTTCGTGTTCCGCTTCAAATGGCCCAAATACACATTTTCGCGTAAACTCAACTTGGCTTCAGCCTTTTCTTCTTATTATTTGTTTCACCGAAGCAAGAGCACTCGTCCACGTCCACGCTGTGTATAGGTACTGCGACATGGTAGACATGCGGATACTTTTCCTCAAACAGAATATCCTTTTTCGTCTACTTTACTCTGGCAAATGAGCACAATGGATTCAACCCAGCAGCAGCCCCCGTTCGTTCGTATACCCTTCGTGTAAGAAACACGCAAACACAGTGCTCCCTTTAAGCATGAGTGTATCTATCTCTATATGTGCACGCTACAACACATCCTTCGACTAGATTGGATTTCAGAGTCTTTCGGTTCTGGTTGTCTTGTTCTACGTTGTCTTCTTGAAGGTTCGTTCTTTTGCACAAACGGAAATGACAGCCCCAAGAAAGTGAAAGAAACCTTCCTTCAGTCAAAATGGAGCTTACCATACCACCGTCGGCGTCGTCGTCGTCGTAGGTATATACTCGCATACCCCGGTGTCCTCTTTCGATCCCTTTTTGTTTTACCCATCTCTTTAGCTCGTCACAATAGCTGTGTGTGTGTTCGTCTTAAGTTTAACCTTCTTCAACTTTTCGGTTTCGGTTCGCTTTTGTTTTGGATTTTGATATCCTTCGTGTTAAAGTCTCGTGCAAGCGATATACACCGCACAGATATAGCGCTTTTGTTGTTTTCATTTCTCCGGCTGTATGAACTTCCAAGGATATCAGTTGAAAACAGAAGAGCGAGATGCTTTTCCAATTGACTACATTTCAAACAATGTTTCCCAATACCAAACGAACCCAAAACCACCCCAAATTTGAGCCAAACCGCACCCCATCCAGCCAAACCATATACCGTTTCCAATCTATTGTCGCAGATATTTTATATTTTTCAAAATTAAGGCGAATGGGTGGACGACCGACGATCGGACGGTTGATATAGAAATCCATGCGCGCCCACATGGCGTTCCGCATTCTATTTCCTTGGACGCTCTCTGATGGTGCCTGCGTATATTTCTCATTGGCCTTGTTTTCTACATCTATTTATTTATTTTTTTTTTCGTTCCCAAATTTTAATTATGAAAGACAAAGAAAATTGTGTCACATTTTGAGTGATTTATTTATTTGGAAATATGTCAAACGTCTACTGCATTCTTCTCGTGTTGTTGTTGAGCGAGAGAGTTCCTTTCCTTTTTTTTCTGTTTTCTTTTTGTGATTTATCTTTATATCTGTAAATATTAGATGGATCCCTTCTTAGAGAGCATCTTTGTTGTTGTACAGTTTTTTTTTCCTTCTTTTTGGGTGGCTAAAACGAGATGAGGAGAATAAATTGGAAAATCATCCCCATCGTTATTATGTTGGACTGTTGGTATTAGTAAAGTATTGTAATGATGCGGTTCGTTGAGTTTAGGCTTTGGGGCAGGGGGGGGACAACAACATTTCGGTATAGTTTGCCATGGAATTCAATGATAAATCGGTTATTTTGCATAATAACGTGGGGAGAGCGTTTAATATGTGCGCGCCCAAGTACAGACAATTGAACGGAGGCGGGTTTATAGTTTGCCCTTCTTTTCGAAATTAATTTGGCAGAGTTTTCTCATGAAGGGTTGATATGGTTTTGTTAGTTCCTTTGCCATAGTTGTATCGATTTGGGAATATTTAATTATGTATATGAACTTGCGCTGGTCAGTAATGGGAATTTGTTGCGCCATTTGATATTGCAGCTGAAGCTGTGGATGGTTTCGTTCGGAAGAGGATCTCAAGCGATGGTGCTCTACTTACATATATTTTCTATAACTTGAAGTTATACCCACTAATGGGTAGACAATTGACCACAAATGATAGTCCGACTTGGTTTAAATGGCTGGTTTTCCTAGTTACCCATCAAGGAATAACTCACTAAGCGCTTGAGATAGGCTTTTAGGGTACAACTCATGAGACCTGTAGATAAAGAGGGAGCGGTATGTTAGAAAAGCTGAAAACCAGCCAGTGGAATTGAGAGATGTGATGGTGTTATTGAAATTGATACCTTGGATTGCCGAGAAGTCATAGTAGGATGGATAACCTGGCTAGTGCCAGACACTCACAAAGAAAAGGGAACAGTGTTTCACGGCTTTCTCATTTCTCTCTATGTTACTATGGTCGGGACCCAAATGATAGTGATGTCAAACCGATTGTCAGTGTCCCCCTGCGGTCTGCACCAAGCTTGGACGTTGACTTGGTCAAATCGAGAGCCTTAATCGACAAAGATAACTGTCTTTTTCCGAGCTAAGATTTGGAAAAAGTTGCATATACGTCCTATGAAGACGAGACATCCAACCCCAGCTTCTTCTTTGGGACCGCTCTTAGACGTAATAACTGATAGATAGCATTATGAAGGTTACGACTCAGTCGCTTAAAGTGACGGCGACTGTACTTAATAAAGTGGGGCCAGAGGCCGGGGTTGATCTGGGATGTGCAATAACCCATAGGCGACACCCGCTCGTCTGAGAATTATTCAAGTAGAAGGATTGTTAGGTAGATCGTTACCTGTGGTGTTGAATAAAAATAAAAGAATGTTCATTCCGATCTGTTGTGGAATTTTTCATTTTTTTTGACAGCTCATTTTAAAAGAGTTTTCGTTTCAGCTTCTGGACGAAAGTTTTGCATTAGGAAGCAGCAGTTGGAGGTCAATTGCTAATGCAGGAGAGCGAGTGAAATTCACCTCTTGTAAGAATTGACTTTCGCATTATCACTGCGTACATGACTATTGAATCGGTAGCTCCTGCAAGTGGTAGCCGCTTACCCATAAGCTTTTTTTTCAAATGTCTGGTAAGAGTGTAGTTTCGCTTCTTCGAGCGTTTTAGTTGAAACTGCTACTTTTTTGATGTCTGCAATAATATGAACAGTTTCACAGACTAATGGGCTTTCAGCCGAGTCTTGTTGCACTCCGAAAATTATCGCTTCTTACTCATTCACTGGAATAAGTGTTGCAGCACTTGTGTGTAGCTTGCCACTATAACCTACTCATTCGTTCTCCTGTTGGTATCATATTCATACTCAGCAAGCTACTTTTAACCCTTTTGAATAAATATAGTCAGCTGTTTCCCTCCGGTAAAGATAGCTGATGTTAGATATTGATTTAAAAAACCGAAAATTAGTATAGGAGTTCCAAGACGCCTTGTGTCATGTCGATTGCTGGCGCTTTTTTAAGCGGAAGATTCGTTATGACTCCCCTTTCATTCGGGCAGTGAGATGACTACGGAGTTTTTCGCTTCCAAGGACCAGATGAAATGTCCTCGGCAAAAATGAGACTTGTAGGACCTTCTTTGGAATACCCTCAAAACTCAGTGATTCTCTACCCCATACCTTCTTAGATGCTTTCAATAGTTCTTCTTAAATATTTTAGTCTCATCGATACGCAAGGATTCCTAAAAGACACACGGTCGCATGGCTTAATAATTATTAGAGTGACACACTGGTCTAAAGCACATCTGTTTTGAGGTCCTTCAAAGCACTGGAAATCGGTATTTTCCCACTATTCAATATCGGTATTTCCCCAAGTGCAATATGCGCACTTAAGTTTCTGTTTAAATAATGAGCTCTATCCAAAAAATGCCATCTAAAAATACCTCCATAAATGTCAAAGCATCTCCGAACATCTTTGTTTACGATTCGACATTAGACACTCTTGCTGACCTTCAAAACTCTATCCGGGCCAAACTTGCTATCTATACAAAAACAATTCATTGCGAGTTTCTCGTTTTTATTTTAGCCACCCATCCACTAATCAGCTAAACTTACAGCCACCGTCATCATAGAAGTTGTCGCCTTCTGCTTTTTGCATTCCTCTACCACTCTCGCCATCGAGTTGGCGACTTTAGCTTTCACATGTTTATATCCGCTGGGATATAAATCAAAGTAAAAAAAAAAAAACTTATAGAAAAGTGTCAGACCATGGAATTTCTTTGTACAAAACTACACGTATCTGCATGTGGAATACATAGGTTGCTTGGTATGTATCTGTTACATATTTCTGTGAACCTAGTTTTGCCAAGGTGAACCTGCAGGCCGAGAAACTAAAACTAAAACAGTCCACCTTCGTTTTTCTTTATAAAAAGCAAATTTAAACATCTCCTCAAACTTTATGAGAAGTTTATTAAGCGAAATTTAAAAACAAAACAGGACATTGAGTAAGAAAATAATTTCAAGTTGAGCACAAGTTTTCAGCGGACGGCCAAATCGATGCACCACTTAACGTAGGTATTTTGGATAAATTCACCGGAAAGGCGAGTAAATGCGAGCACCAGGACACATACAGAGAAGCTCGCAAGCAATATGCGCAGTTAAAAATTTAGCAAATAAGTTATTAAGTCGAATGAGGTGCCCGCAATGTCTGTGGTCAGTGTTTTAACATTGTCCAAGAAGTAAAATCAGACATCACTCTTTTCAACGCGCTAAGGCAGGGAAAACTTGAGTAGTTATTCTTCCCTTTCCATTAAGATCTTCTTGTTGGATCTTGCTGGATTCTAGAGTAGAGACTCTGCTATATCTGTGAGGTTATAATGCTCCAAGAACGTATCATCCCGCTATCAATTTCTGGTGGTAAGTTACCATCATCAAAGTCACTAAGTCTGTAAGCAGTCTCCTTTGAGGTCCATGTCTTTTAGATTTACCCACTAAGGCGGCCAAAACTTAGTCTATATGTAGTAAAGATCGGGGACAGAATTGGATCATGAAAAATCCACCATGACGATGACCATGCAGATGCAATCGAAACGTGCATTTGCCGACCAAGTTGCCGACATGACATCACCAACTGGACCAGTCACTTAGCCGCACACATTTTTGTTTCAGATCGTTCAAGGACAGTATACGCATTTCAGCCGTAGCCTGATTGTCATATATCTCTTCTTTACATAAGATTGGGGGAAATTCATTTAAGCCGCAACGACGCGACGTATAGGTAGTTGAATATTGGTCTAAATTGTTGCCAATTACACAGAACGCTTTGAGAAAATTTGTCTGCACTCAACTGTCCTAATTATTTCCATAGTTAGAAAATATACACCCTCGATGCAATACCCTATACGCTATGCCATAAGAACGTGCGTCCCAAGAAGTTCACCAAGAGAGACCAAAAACAAAAGTCTATTCCGCTGATGCCAATGTGACGCGCGTGCAGAATAGAAGAGCCCAACTATCAATGGGGCTGTTCCTTCGTGCTGGGCACGCGGTCTTCTTTTAGCATAACAAAGGAAAAGCAAAACAACAAAACAATACCAGAGGACAAGGCGAAAATCGCTCGTTCGGCCTCCTTTCCTTCATCTATCCAAATCCAGAGCCAAAACTCTATAAGGAATCTCCTCTATTCATTTCTCCCCCATTCATCTCTTCCTTTTGCTGTTAGCAGCACACCAAAAGAATCAACCATTGGCACTTAAGTTACTGGAGTGGAAAAAAGTTTCCTCTGGATGTTGTTCGGGTGGTTTTTTTTTCTGTTTTTAGTTTCTCTGAAAGTCCTTTTCTTTTCTTATTTTTTTTTTGTCTCGATAGAAAATTTCATTATGAAATTGGATCGATGTCAATTTGTTAGATTAGATAAATTCGTTATATTAAAAAGTTGTACAACTATCTGATGTATATAATGTGTATATAAATCTACTTGTGGTATATCCTTTTTTACTGAACTTAAGTGAAACTAACAAGTTTGCTTATCACTGCGGTGCGTATTGTTACAGCGCCTTTTAAGAGGGTTGAATTTTAGAATTAAATAACAGCGGACGAGCAGTTTCCTGTTCCGGAACGAATTCAAATATAATGTTGATTACGAAATTAAATAAACGACACACACGACGCAATTATTACGCGCATTTGAATGATTTTCGTTTCGAAATGTCACTTTCAAAATGGAAAATGCTTGATAATATAATTTACTCGTGTGTCTGATGAAGCTGTAGCTTCATGGTTGTCCAAATTAATATGATTTATATGTTTGAAGTGAATAATTATTTTTTTAGATCTCTGTTTGACCTATGTAAATGTATTTATGACGTTTAGGTATAGAGGAATTATAACAGAAAAATTGTCAGCGCAATAAGAATAATGGATAGATGCATGGATTTTTTTCAGACTTATATTCTCATTGGCGTGGTAAGAAGTTTTTTTTCAAGAAACGGGAGGCACGTTTCCCTGAGGGCCGATGACGGATGATGGACGATCGTCTGGACAATTTTGTTTCTGAAACCACCATTCCTGAACTAGGTACTGCTCTCAAACTATTATCGCCTAAATGGTTATATAGGAAGGGATCTAAGCGTTTTTTGACCCTATTAGTTTGGGCGGCCACTTGTCTAAATTTTAAATATCATCATTTGGTGTTCAGTATGAAAATAAAGGGTTTTCCAATAAGAGGTGTTATTTTGATATTCAATGAAAAATGCCATTTTTTGAGATAAATGATCGGATATTTATTTCATAATAAAGAGGAATGTATGCCGTTAATAATGGAAAACAACATCAGCGAAATGGCAACCACGACCACGCTTACAGGACCATATCCTTTTCATGAAATTTTCCATAACAAAATCGAAAAGTGGCTGCCCTATGTCCTCGATAGACTCACGAATTCCATCTTTGAGGTCTTGAATCGACGGTGGACTGTTGGCGTATACCTTATCTTTCACGAGGCCCCAAAGGAAGAAGTCGCAAGGTTTTAAATCACAAGATCTCGGTGGCCAATTGTGATCACCACTTCGAGATATAACACAGTCCGGAAACTTTTCCGGTGAAAGATCAGTGGTTTCGTTGCTTGTGTGGCACCTAGCGCCGTCTTGTTGAAAGTAAACGTTGTCCAGATCAATACCATCCAACCCCGGCCGTAAAAAATGCTCATTTCCAAAGAACGACGATGACGAGGAATGGACAAACCTGGGTTTTCTTCAACACTTTGGGCTACAGCAGCAATATTCTCAGTTGTTCTTGAGCGACGTGCACGAGTTTTATTCTTCACATCACTAACTTGTCCCAACAGCTCGAATTTTTCCACCAATTTCTGTATTGCGGTCCGACAAGGTGCTTCACGACGACCCAAAAATGCTTTAGTTTTGCGAACTGCAAAATCTTTACCATTTTTGTAGTGAATTTTTATAATTTCAGTGCGTTGTTGAAGCGTGTATCGTGTCATTTTTAGTAATGGCGTAGTTTCTTCTTGTCAAATGTCAAAAAATAACAACTTCAAAAGTGACAGATACCGAAATAGCGGGCTATTCAAAATAACACCTCTTATTGGAAAACCCTTTATATTCCAAGTCGACGTACTATTTCGTTTTTCCGAGTTTCCATGGACGTTATTTCAATGATGAACCCATTTCCCTATTTGCAGACTGTTTAGAGATGCTAGATGCTACTGATTCTAGGAGAGCTCACTATGTTCATCATTTACATAACTTCTATATGAGTAACTCAGACAAAATCAACAGTAGCTCTGGGGTATGCTGTATAGATAGATCTCGCCTTGCAATAAATCAGCAGTCGGCACAACAGGCTCCTAAATATGTGGGCCTTACGCTAGCTATAGACAACAATTTCCTTGTGCGATAATTTTAATTTTTTGGGACTAACCAGTTAGTCACACTTTAGACTGTTTTCCAGAAGTTCACGAGAAGTAGCCCTATGGAAAAATAACCTCATGAAACCTAAAACTCCTTGCTGAGAAGCTCACCAAACTAGCCACTAAGCCCAGAGTAGAGAGGCAGAGTCGTTATATATCAAAATCAAGTCTGGTACTAACTGCCAACAAAAAACTGTTTTCGCGGTTGTATTCAAGCTACCAGTTTGAAGAAACTAAACCGTTTTCATTAAAAAAAATACATTTTTAAGAGTGCGTCTGTGTATGGAAAATGTGGCAACTCGATACAACGTAAGAAATATGAAGGCAGGAACAGTCTATATTTGTGTTTGATTTAGGGTAAACGTTTAATAGCTCGGAAGATTGGTTCTAAAAATTTCATTACAATAAAAATAACCTTAAGTTAGCAGTTTTTCTGCGGGTAAGAGTGGGTTGCTCATATAACTATATGTGTTAATATTCTAATTAATATTTTGCAATAATAATAAATTAAATTCAACTTTTGTTTTCAAATATTTTACTTCCGGCTAAACGTTTTTTTTTATTTCAATTTGTACTTTAAATAGGTACGACTTATTTTACAAAATATTGAAAATTAATTAATAGCTTCAAGCTATTAGAACTTTGGATAAAAAGGGCGTCCGCACTTATCCAGATTTTGGGACAATAGTGCGCAACGTGACTTGCTTTGTTTTTTTGTGAAAAACTTGTATGCACTTTTAAAAAATATGTATAATATTTATGTATCATTTCGTTCTTAATACAATTTAAGTGTAGGACTTAGTCAAAATAAAACCACATTCTAATCTTAATTTCAATAAAATTAATGAGGTTTATTCAATTTACTTTAAGCTAATTTAATTTAAGCGTAGAACTAGAGAATAGTTTGGCTCGGGTAAAGGCGTCTTCGTCGTGCGAGAATTTCCGATGATCTGTTCTCGGAAAACATCATAAAGCTCAAGCTGTTGGCTTGTTGGCTTTAATACTTAAGCTTTAGTATATTTAATAATTCGCCGGTTTTGCAGAACTACAGTAGCGGCTTCTAACAAACCCCACATATAAGGTTATCAAATAATATAAACTTTTTGTTTGTGCCTATTTTAACTTTCTCAGAATTTTAGCACAAAGTCCAAAATGTGCACTCTTACCCCACACGACTCCATTTATTCATTTTAGTTTAATAAAGCGCACGCTAAATACTAAAACTAAATGTTATGCTATGCGTTAAACGTACTATGCCAAATTTGAGATATCCGTTTAGGTACCTATGCTCTAGAAAAAAAACTATTTTCCCCATATGACTATACAGTATGATTCAGCACTTTACATTTATAATATTCTTCTATTTGATTAACATGCTAATAATATTTTTTATTTATTTTTAGGTAAGGGACTGATACATCTACTAATGTGGGGTATAATGCTTAAAAACTCAACATAGCTTGCCGATGGTAGGTAATACACATTTAAATAATAAACAGATTAGACATTTGTTCGACCAAAAATGTGCTGCGATGTGCATAAATTTAAACTGAAAACAATATTCAAAAAAAAAAACATTGAAATACATGTCTCATGAAACTAAGCTTCGCCGAGCTGGTTAGCACTTATTATTTGCCATCTGTATCTGAAACTTACAGCTCTTCTTGGTCTTACGACTCTTCTCGGGTCTTTCTCAGTAGCAAATCTCCAACCAGTCGCACACTGCCATCAATTTCGATTTATTAAAAGCTGCAAACAAAAAACACCCATGATAATGTACCTACTATAATTTTAATACTTTGCCCATTGTAATATTAATTTGGGTAAATCTCATTGACTATTTTTAATAGTAAAAACGCTTTGATTGAATGGGAATTCATATTATTTCCATGGTATATTTCTGAGTGCAGGAGAACTCTGAAGACTTGTAAATTTAAAAGTTAAATATGACAATTGAACTTGTGGCTACTTTGTTTAAGAAGTCAACAGAAAATTGTGTACAAATCCCATAAAAATGTTCTTAAACCGAAAGTCATAGCTATTTGTATGCACCATCCGAGTTTTCGATTTTTTTGATCATTTTCGGATTGTGCAGCATGTTGCATTTCTTGCAGAGATAATCATGCCCTAGCGATGTATCCGTCGAAACGGAAAATTCTCAGATTTTATACGATTCGGAGGATTTTTGCTTTGAGGTATTTTCCGGAATATTTTTCCGACATTTTATAACACATATCGGCGAATTGCGTTGAAGTGCATTTATTTGTTAAATTTTTGACAGCTATAAAATCCGATATCCTCCGACAGAAATTTGTTGCGGAATTTATTAACGATGTAGTGAAGCGTTTTCTTTTCCGAAAGCGGATATAATTTGAGCCTCCGAAGGGATACCTCGCTAGGGCTGAATAATTCAAATGGAATCAGGTGCTAAGTCACAACAATTTGAACAGTAAGCACAGAAAATCCATCGATCTTACACTTTATTTCAATTATTTATTTAAGAACAATAAATGGCATCAATAATCTCTTAAAAAGCTTTAAGGTATGCAAAACGAGTCCCCGACGAATTTTTTTTACTAATTTTATCTATCGGCTTTTTCCTCGCGAAAAGATTTGACCATACAACGCTACAACTGCTTTTGCTACCTCGATAACTCTTACCATAAATACACACGTGCTTTGTGCATACATAAAGTGATATTTCAACTTTGTTAACAGGACCACCCCGGTTCCAGCACCAACCTCTTCCCTGTGCATTTCTTTACAACCTGATCACACATCCGATCCAATTAAGGCAGCAATTCCTCCAGAGCTACACCATACAATCCCAAAACAACTACTTATATAGTTAATTCAAATGATCTCCGCCGTCGTAATTGTATCACGTGTCCACATCTGTGAAACGGAAGTGTAAAAGTCACAGGCCTAGACGCAGCCACAGCCACCATGCGAAAAGGTGCACGTCAACAACAACTCTGTTTGTTTTTGTTCCTTCTTCTGGTGCAATTATTTGCATTAACACCATGACACCACATAGTCGTGTCGTGATCTTACTGCCCTCATCTTCATACCATTTCCTTGTGCAGGTCTCCTTCTCATTTTGTTTATAATTTTCTACTCGTTTGACCAGGCACAGGCAAGAGGCCAAAGCCAAACAATTAAATTCCGCGAGGCAATGAGATGGCAATTATCGTGTTGGACTCTCTAATTTATTTACTCTTCTTTTGCTGGGGTTTCTCTACCTCCAGACCACACCACACCACACCACACCAGACCAACCATATTTAATTCAAAGACGACGTACGCCATTCCGGTAGGAAGAACAACAGGTGAATACGACCTGTCACAATCGCAGTGCAACGAGACGTGAATGATTTCTTATCAAAAAGAAACTGATGGTTGTGTATTTCTCTTGTGTGGTTGGCGAAACAAAAAAATCTAATTTAATTAATATGAAAATCCATGGAAT
Organism: Cheilosia pagana; assembly: GCA_936431705.1. Lineage (NCBI taxonomy): Eukaryota > Metazoa > Arthropoda > Insecta > Diptera > Syrphidae > Cheilosia > Cheilosia pagana. The sequence continues at coordinate 81,818,529 of OW386166.1, read as the reverse complement.
TCAACACTGGATACCTTTCGACTGTCAAAGGCAACCAAGCAGATAGCCATTTGATGCGCGATGTGTATCAAATCTGCACCCTTGCACTTTTTCTCTCTCTATCTCTCTCTACTTCGGTTGATATTGCAGATACGTAGTAAGTTTTGTCGATGGAAATTAACATAATCGGCGGAGTAGAAAAACTGCGAGGGCCATGCAGTGATGTTAATTCGCTTTTTACTGTTGGCCTTCGTTTGTCTTCAGCGCTCATGCAAATAAGTTTGGTTTTCTTTGATTTCGCCGCAGCATTTCGCACTGTCACCGGTGCGAGGAATTCGTAGGATTCTCGAGTCTCACACCAAATTTGATCACTCTTACCCAATGAACCCTCTGCACCCACTGTAGGTAAGTGAAACTACACCCCCTCGCATAGAAAATTCTACTTCAGCCACATAAGCCCGAAAATATCAAAATGAAATTCTGAAAAGAATAGGTATCATACCCGCCGCCATAAGGACAGGCAAAGGACAGCCATGTCTATGGAAATTTAATCACGCTGTCAGTGCGACACACACCCTTCGCCTTTTACCCTTTACACTCTCAAAAGGAGAAACTTTCCCCTGTCACGTGAGAATTTTAATTTAATTATTCCCCAGACTGAAACTTCAAAGAAGCTCTCACATAGGTTAGTATCTACCTCCTTGGTAGAAGTAAATCCCTCGACTCCCTGATAACGTCTCATGAAGAAAATCAATTTTTCCCATCTTCGCCTTGGTTTTGCTCAGCGGATTCAATATGGTAATCCAAAGCCACACCATTAGAACTCAATTACAAAATAATTGCAAAAATAATACACCGCACAGTACCTCGCTCTAGTATCCCTCAAGTGAATTCTCAAATTCACAAGCAATATTCTCCCCAAGAAAAAAAAAAAAAAAAAAACACTCAAAGGCGCAACAAAAAATCACAAAGAAACCTATCCCGAAAGGAAGGGCCATAAATTATATTTTATAATAATTTTCATTGCCACATTATCACGGAAAATCTACAGTGATTCACTCGCTGCTGTTACTTTTTTTCGTTTTAATGTTCTTTGGTGCTTTTTCACTTTGTCCCGTTCTCACAAATTCTCACCATCTCAAGTGTTTTCGTGTTGTTTTTTCTTCACCATTTTGCTAAGCAAAGCTCTTCTTTTGCGAGTACCATGGCGTATACCATGGAAAGGACATTATCTTGCGGGCATGCCATACCTAAACCTAAACCTATAGACATCTTCCATGCAAGCGACTGTGTATCTTCTTTGGCAACGAATATCCACAGGTATTCCATAAATTCACAAAGACAATAACAAAATTATCATTATTATTATTGCCACAGCTAGTTTGCATCCCTTTTGTAGAATAACAGGAAGAAGAAGAAGAGGAAAGCGAACATTTAGGATGCGCATGTCGGCGAGATGGAATAAAGATGGAGGAGAACACTGACAGCAGAGAGAGAGCGAGATTTTCGTTTATGAATGAAAGCAGAGCAACAAATAAAAACCCACCGGATGGGGGATTTCACTTTCTAAGGAGTTTTACGCGATGGGAAAGAAGCAGCGTAGCTAGGTACTAATGGGACATTTTAGGGTGATTTAAGGACATGATAATGCTCTCAAATTGTATTCAGTGGTTCAATTGAGGTTAAAGTGCAATGATTTCGAATTTATTCAGCTATACATTTGGATGTTTGAGATACTAGATTTCCAGTGTGAAGTCATGTAAAGGGTGGTTATGCATTTGGGGGTCATTGAGCTGAAAGCAATTAATTTGAGAATGTTGTTTTGTTTTAAAAAATAATTTACCATGCGTCCTCGTCTTGGAGATGGCTTTTTTATAAGTTTTGTCGTAAGCGAAGCCGTTTATATGTTGACAAATGTGATTTTAATATCTATAGGGCTTAACAAAGCCGGTGACTGCATATTGTCTTCCTTCTTGTTGTAAGTTTGACAGTCAAAATCAACGACTTTTGATTTGCATTCCCAAAGAAGGAATATAGAGCAAAATCACTGGAGCTCTGGTGTATTTTATGCCATCTGAATTCGGATAGATACCGCTCCTGATAGCACTTATTAAAAAGAGTCTCATACCCTTCTTCATTCTTAGACGGCACAAGAGTAACCGTCTTTCTTTCGACATAAAGATATTTGGCTTGTCGAAGAATCTGTCAAAAATCAAGAAGAACGCTGAATTTGCTACTATAAGATTCCATGAGGAGTATCATCTCTCTGTATAAAGCGATTCTGCTTAGCCATCAAGTCTTAGATGATTCTCCTAGAAAACTTGTTCCATAAAAAATAAAACTTTATCCAAGTCCTTTTCAAATAAAGCGTGGCTCGAATCGAAAATCGAATGACTTGAGTTTTTGCATAAACTGGACTTTGTGTTTTATGAACTATCCATGAATGTATTTTCAGTCTTGGGGAGCATGTGAACTGGAAAAAGGTACGACGCAAATCCAATTATACCCAAACTTCGGTATACAAGACATGTTAAAAAAATTGGAATTATTGTCGTCTTGTGTTTTTTCAAAAGTTTAAACTTCTGATTAAAAGACTGTCATAAACGCATTTGAACTATTTGTCAGCCGTTGTCAATTCTAGGACCCTAGCTTGGAAAATGCTACTGATGTAGCTTGAATGAATTGGAAACAACAGAACATTTCAGGGTCAAATTTCTCGTCATCGTTGCCTTCAGTGAAAAAAGTAACGAATGGTCTTGCAAAATCTAGTTGGACCATGTGTAGTCTAAGCATACCTACCATTGTTGCCGAGATTGTTGCACAATACTTTTGAATAAGTAATCTGCGAATTTTCTGTCAGTCAGGGCTTCCCGTTTATTAGCGAACCCAAAAGAGATAAGTTTCAGACCATTATTTGTCAAGAGAGGCATGTCTGTTGTCCTTGTTGGACTTTAAAAAGTTAAATATTTTTTGAAAAGTTTGTTTAACAAGTGTAAGCGACCTAAAATTGAAAGAGAAACTTTCACAGGACAGTGAAAAAAAAATATACTTACCTAAAGAGCTATTTCCGTATATCTAAATCCGGGGGTTAAAGCTTTAGAAAATAAAGGGTTTTCCAATAAGAGGTGTTTTTTTGAATAGCCCGCTATTTCGGTAGCTGTCACTTTTGAAGCTGTTATTTTTCGACATTTGACAAGTAAAAACTACGCCATTACTAAAAATGGAACGATACACGCTTCAACAACGCATTGAAATTATAAAAATTCACTACAAAAATGGTGAAAATTTTGCAGTCACAGTTCGCAAAACTGAAGCATTTTGATGATGCCCATTTCCACCTCGGTGGCTACGTCTACAAGCCAAATTGTCGCATCTAAGGCTCGGAAAACCCAAGAGTTATTGTTGAAAAGCCTCTCCATCCTCAACGTGTGACTGTTTGGTGCGGTTTATGGTCCGGCGGGGTCATTGAACCTTACTTTTTGGAAAATGAGGTTGGATCAACAGTTACGGTGAATGGATTGCGCTATCGAGAGATGCTTAATGATTTTTTATGTCCGGAGTTGAATGGTATTGATCTGGACAACGTTTACTTTCAACAAGACGGCGCTACGTGCCACACAAGCAAAGAAACCATTGATCTTTTACGGGGAAAGTTTCCGGAACGTGTTATCTCTCGAAGCTATACGCCAACAGTCCAGCGTCGATTCAAGACCTCAAAGATGGAATTCGTGAGTCTATCGAGGACATAGGACAGCCACTTTGTGATTTGGTTATGGAAAATTTCATGAAAAGGATATGGTCCTGTAAGCGTGGTCGTGGTGGCCATTTGGCTGATGTTGTTTTTCATTATTAACCTTCCTCTTTATTATGTAATAAATATCCGATCAATTATCTCAAAAAATGACATTTTTCTTTGAATATCAAAATAACACCTTTTATTGGAAAACATTTAAGAACATGTTACCCACAATAAATGTAAAAGTGGATGAGCCATTGGATTCATATCTTGGACGTTGGCTATACTACAAGAGTAAAAGAAAACAGTCTTTCCTTCATTTTTTTATTAAACGGTCAAATATTTATTCAGTCTCATCACAAATCGAAGAAAGGTCAGGAAGACATAAATAATTAAAAGAAAAACAACACCTCCGTGCCAATTTGTAAACCTTCGGTCATTGTAGTTTCAGCCTTTTTAACTGTGCATACCTAAATGTCGCCCATGTGAGACTGGCGCTCAAAACAGTTAACCATTGGCTGCTTTAATAGAACATGCGGGGTCAAATTCTGCCGAAATAAAACTTTTTTTGGTAAATTAAAAACTTCTTAAGTTCTTTAGGCACGGCTTGCTAAACTTTCGAATCTTTTCTTAATCTGGATATGAAGGCCAGCACTTTGTAATTTCATTTCTCCCACGAATTATCATGACACCTCCTTAAGTGTAATGCACAATGAATTTAATCGGTAGTCCCATTTTTCCTTATAGTGGGACAACCCCTCCTGACAGAAGGTTACAGGTTCAGCCCCCGGAAAATACAATTTACACTTTAAGTTTTTTTCCCACTGTGTAACGCCTCTCACGAATGCCGAGAATCTCGAAAAAGCCATCATTCGATTCGGCATAAACCTTAGGTACACTCCTTTTACAAATTCCGTCAAATAAATAATTGCAAGAAGCTAATGCTCCTATTTGGACCATTTATTGCATGAATATTTCTTTATTTATGTAGCTCAATATTCCTCTGGGAGTTGCGTTGCCTTGAGCAACTCATTTCAATTTTGGCGCTTATTGTTTGCGTCAACATAGACCAACCAATCGTCATAGAAAATATTCCAAAGGTTTCACACGATCTTGAATGCCATTTCAAAGGTCTACCAATATACAGTCTCCACATATAGTTGATTGCCGTGCGTGCTTTGTGAAATGATGCTGCTTCTTGTTGAATGCACAACTCTTCACATTAATTCCTTGAAATTGCGCAATAAAGGCGCCAGTATATTGATGGATCGATGATGATCTTCTTGGCCTCTAGCTTACAGTATGGCCCAACGATTCCTCCATCTCAGAAAGCACACCAAACTGTGACTCGTTTTAGACGTTACATCAAACACCTCTAGGATGACCAGTGTGGTTTCTTTAGTCCATGATAAGTACGGCAACTTTAGTTGTTGACGTAGTCATTCAACCGGAAATAAATTTATAAAAATTTGAAAGACTTGCAAAATGTTCAGGCTTTCTTCCAACATAAGTCTGTTTATGATGCCATTCAAACTGGATGCAAATCAGTAATCAGCAGTCAAATTGTTTGTCGCTGGAAAAAGTGTAGCACATTCGAAAAAGAAATATGCAATGGAACCAAATGCCCACATTCTTTATCCCAGTCTTCTTGAGTGGAATGTGTAATCAAGTGCTGATAGTGCTTCTGTCTTTTGAGCATTTTCACTTTGGCATCTCAAAATCATTTTGACAGCTGACGAAGGGCACTATTATGCATTAGAAGTGTGCCTGATGCGCGAGCGTTCTGTAAGCGAATAGACCACCTAGTATTCATACTGTCCTTATGAATAGGTACTATACCAACTCTGACACTCCCGGTAGATGCATCTGACAAACATTGTTTTTACAGGTAAATTGACATTTCCCTCGGCCGAATATTACTTTTCCATAGATCCGCATAAAGTCCGAAACCAAATCACTCAAACCTACCAACTGAAGCGGATAGGTACCTACAACGTACAAGTCAAAAGCCACCTCTCCAAGCTGGATACCCGTATTACCAGTCCCACTATCCCATCCGCTTGGCAAATTTCGCATGATCATCAAATTGTTAAACGCTCTATGGCCGCTCTCATCCGATGTGCACAATTATAATGCTCCCATCGATTTATTTATCGTTGTTGTGAAACTGGAAAAACGATGATGAAAAACTCCCTCGTTTGCGCGTTTCATTTGGTTTATCTCTTTTACGAGATACTTCTCAGATACGTCGTATTTCGTATATAGCTACTCTCCCAATCGTAAATCAGCGGTATACGTACAGCATCCGCAGGAGCATCCCCTTTTCGCCTTTGCCAGAGCACTCTGGCAGTGTGTTTTTCTCACATCTCGCATCCACTTTTACTGTGTGTCTGCTTTTCGATTTTATTTCGCTCGATGGTCTCGGGTCTCCCCATTTTCCCCAATTTTTCCCACCACACGTCGTTGTGTGTGCAAGAATTTCCCAAAATCTCCAGTTGATTATTTTGGTCTCTTCGGTGGGTCGTCGTCTCGCCTCTGCAAATCGCGTTCCTCTTCATTTTTTTTCCTTGTATATTCCTACAGACATATCTAAACAACACACTGTTTTCTTTTTGAATTTACTGCAAAAGAAAAAAACACCACAAAGAACATAAATATAGAAAAAGAATTCAAATAAACTGAAAATGTTATTTATTTATTTTTAATATCTGCTCAGTGTGGTTTATGTAGTGTTTTCGGTGAACAAAATATGAGCAATATCCTAGTGATACAATTTAGTTGAAATTTCAGCGAATTCCAGCGATTGCGAAATTGCCGACGGGGTTTCTGTGCGGGATGAGATTTTTCGTTTTGTTTTTGACAAAGTGAAGGGTTTTTGGTGAAGGAGGGTTTGTTGGCGACGACGATACGGTTAGAGTTATTTTTTCGGGAGTTGTTGCAAAATGCAAAGAATGCATTCGAAGTGTCGTAGAAAAACATGATCCCATTAACGCGTAATAAATTATTTACAATAATTTTGAAAAAACGAAAAATTCGCATCAGAACTAAGAGGAAAAAAGAAAAATAACCAACAAAGAGGAAAAGGAAACGAGGAACAACAAAACGCCGTGTAGAAGTAGACGTTTTTTTTATTTTTTTCGTTTTTTGGTCGAGTGTGTGTTTCTGACGGAACGATTTATTTTGTGAATATTAGTTTTGAAAATGATTTTGGATTCAGATTGTTTTTGAGTGCGCTGAAACTATAGAAAGCTGAGGGGATACATCGTTTGTTATTTTCAATAAGGTGAGTGGTTATACAAGGGAATTTGATGACTTGGAGGTTAGCCTTGTGGAGGCTTCTGTAACAGATGCTGGTACATTGCAGTCCATTTATCTAAATTATGGAGTTTCTTGTTAGAAAGGCTACCACTTTTGCATGAAATGAAGGCCCTTGGTTAGTCAAAGCCTATTTTAAGAGGTTTAAATTAGACGCACATTGCTAGGTGAAAAGTCTTTCCTAATTTATTGACTTTCTGAGCCTGCGAACCTGTGGAATACAATTCACTTTTGGGATCAAAAACCTTTCAAGGATCTACCAAAGTAAACACTTTTATACAGAATATAAAAAAGAAGACAAAGTACGAATGTATTAATCGAAAGCAATTCCGGACTCCGACTCTTGCAAACTTGGTGATTTAGGGCACGTCATCGACTATGTGTACTAATATCTTTTTGCTGCTTTGTAAGGACAAGGCCTTACATTGAGCAAATAAAGTACATAGGTAGGGCTCTTGACCTCGAATTTTATACTCAGTTGGAGCCCCCATCATGCATACTTTCGCCGGCATCCACAGTATGCACACGCTTAGAAACAACCTACATTAGTTACCTACGTATTGGGCTCCTGTACCTACTGTGAAAATTATTTTAAAAAAATACCACAGACTTCCTTAAAGTTGTTCAAACTAATAACTCTAGCATCTACCATTTGGCTTAGTCTTTCACAAGTAGATTCAGTCTTCCTTGTCATCCCAGATCTGATTGGAGTTCGGATTCGAAGATCCCCTTGGCTGGAGTTCTGCAATTTGTGGATTTTTTGGACCACCTACATTCACTAGTTAAAACATCTCATAGAGCTTGCCGTTGTAGCTTCTCATCCACATCCTCATCTCACAGTGCCAAAAGTCTGTCGAGGAATTTTTCTGTCGAAGAATGACAGGATTGACTATGCTTTTCTTTTTACCGTCCCGTACCCAATCTTTGCCTGAGAGGAAAATTGGTAGTAGGTGTAAAAACTTTATACAGCCAGTGTTAAAGAGGTTTGAAGCATTTGCACATGGAACGCCTTGGATAGAAAATCATGACCGTCTTTTTTGTTGATGCGAATTGTCCTCAGGAATTTTCACTTTCATTCGTAATTGGTTTTTGATGTTGTGCCTGTAGTATGCTCCAAAACCATCATTTCCGGATCTAAAGAGCGCCTTTGGTAAGCAATGAAAGCCGGCGGCCTTTTCTTTTTTTAGCTTGTCAAGCAAACGTTTCGATTGGGGGGACTGGTTCTAAAAAATAACCTCGTAAGCTCGATTCATACCCTGGTAGCTATAGGATTGTTGCGCCTGCGTTTCGGTCTTACTGCAAATAGTTGCTTGAATTTTGTTTTATAAAACAAGACTTGAATCTTTGTGTTGGAAGACTCCGTCGACCCTCTTTTCTCCGGGAAAATTGAACGTTTTTCAATGAATGTTCTTTGGTTTTATTGCATGGATTCCCAAGGTTTGGCGATGGCCCTTGGGTCCTAGTGCCGTATGACGTCTTTTACTATTGCACAACCCCTTTTAGCCTTAGCTGACCAAGCCTTCTACGAACGATCTCTTTCTTTTTCCGACTCTTGGTTAGATTTTGTTTCCTCAGGAACATAGCTTTACACTGCAGTGCCTTAACATGTGCGTCTTCTGTCACTCATTATCGATATAACTTCGATATCTATCTGCTGCAAAGTTGGGGTCCCCAAGGTTATCCGGATTATCGGCTCAAAAATTTGTGTTCATACTTTCGCAAGTCTTCATTATGTCTGCCTATATACTGATCGGCCCTTAGCCATTCACATTGCAGCCAGCATAAAGAGAGGATATGTTCGACGAACAAGAGATGCTTCTCCAACAAGTCGTTGACCTATGCCTAATCCAGAGGTTATACTTTTCATGGAAGGTTAAGCAAAGATAGATGACCTCTTTGATAGGAATATTTTTATCTTTGCTTAACGCTATGGAGTCCAAAAGCCCTTTTAGCATGCCTTTAGATGACATGCTACCGGAATACGGCTTCCATAAAAACTTCCTCATAGTTATCCCTCCTAGGGAAGACTGGAAAAAGCTCAAACCGAATCCATCACGACTGCATCTGTCATATATGGAGAGTCACCTCCAGTGAACTTGTCAGTTAGCCTTGGAAATAACATATCCATATACCAAGCTGAAGTCCTTGCAATCAACCACTGTGCTAGAATAAACCTAAGTTCTAACACTCGTGGAAAAACTATATTCATCTTTCCAGACAGCCAAGCAGCTCTCAAAGCTCTGGACTCATCTGTAATAAATTCGAAGCTTGTCTTAGAAACATTTACAGCCATCTATGAACTTTCCAAGAAAAACCTAGTCATTCTCCACTGGGTCCCAGCCCATAAGGGCTTTGCTGGTAACGAAGAAGCTGACTCACTGGCCAAAATCGGCGCTACAACTCCGCTTATCGGACCTGAACCCCTCTGTGGTGTCAGCAAAAACCATTTCAGGGGTTTCATCAAGAAGCTATCACGTATTGAATCCAATGAAGTCTGGCTTAAAACTCCTGGACACAACTGCACCAGACAATTTTTACCCAAACACTCTTCCAGGAAATCCTTCTTCCTGATTAACTTAGACAAAAATAACCTAAGAATTCTAACAGAAATAATCAGTGGCCACGGCCCCATGAAAAAACACCTATACCGCATTGGAGCCTATCCGGATGCAACATGTAGACTATGTCTTGAGAGTGATGAATCCTCTCTTCACATACTCATGGAATGTCCGGCTATACTCAACCTTAGGACAAAAAATACTTGGCGAGGAAATCGTCACTTCAGCAACTCTCGCTGATATACACCCAGAGAAGATTCTTTTCTTCCTGACTGCCTCCGGAGTGAAAAGATGGCTCTAGGACCTTGCCAGGGAAGGCACAATAGGCATCTTTAAAAGAGGCCCCAGTGCCAGTGCCCCCGTGAGGGCTCTCCCGCAGTCCAATCTAATGTAATCTACCATGGAAGGTGGTATAAAGAACTTGACGAAATAGTTCTTCGAAATGCGATATACAACAGTAGCCCTACCCTAATCACCTATCATTAGAACACTCTTCTTTAGGAACTCCTTCTGCTGTAGGAACTCGTGAGTTTTAGAACGAGTACGTACAAAAATCTATGTTCAAAAATAGCATCTGCAAGCACCTCGGCATTATAGGTTTGCCTTTCCCACGAGCTGCTTTTGGAAACAAATTTAAAAGAGCTGTCACGTTTCTGAAAATATGATCTTCTGTCCATCTGTCAAAACTATATGTTACATAAACTTCTGGGGTAGGCAGTCCCCATTGAAAGAGGAAGAGTAACATTTCCCTATGTAGCTCCCTAGCTTTGATAGAAGTCCAAGCCTGGTTAAAGCACATTGTCAGAATCACCACCAGTCCAACTCTACAAATGGATATAACATTTCATAACCTCATCTAATTTCATCAGAACGCATACAAACGTTACAAGCGCCCACAACTCGTGTGTCAAAACACATGTAATTATGAATGGGAAGTAAGAACCTTTGATTCTATCACTGTTATGTCACGAACCGCTTCGTGTGTAATGTCAATAATACCTGCGAGCTATTTGTTCTTTGTATCATTTTATGCATCGCCTCTATCTCGGAGTCATAACAAGAAGCGTGTCGATACTGAGGCGCTTTACACTGAATAATTATCCATGCAAACATTTGTTAGCAACGCGAGCTTTTTTCAAAGGCGTTGCAGGCGGAAAACAGGGTTCGGAAGCACCTGCATTACAGTGAAGTGAAATGGGCGGTCGCGGCGCTGCTTTTGTAACAGAAATTGATAGTACAAATAACTTTTAATGGCAAACGTCCGACTAGAAATGTTCCATGTAACTAGTTCTTGTTAAAAATGTATCCACCAGAGGTTGGCACGCACGTCTATTGTACCATGGCAACACTTTGTCGCACGTCAATGACACGAACCGGACACCTGCATAGGTATACAAAGTGCATCCTCCCAATTAAGATATCGAATATAGTTCACATATTTATTGCCTCGTTCGTTTCAAGTGCAATCAAGTTTGCCGTACACCGACCTCACGCTCTCTTCCCCTCTGGCTTGGACTAAATTTTAGATAACTTCAAGCGTATCACGTTTTATTACACGTTAACGTTCAAATAACGTTCTCAATAATGTGAGTCGAAAAGGAAAAGCAAAAAAAAAAAAAAACCCCAAGTAGAAAATGCTTTTGAGAAAACTGCGCTGATGTCTTGTGCGCGGAGTTATCTTAAAAACGACTTGTTTGGCCAATTTAACTGACACCAACTGTGCAGAGTGCGCCAATATGCAAAGAGATACGAAAAATTGACGGCAATATTGCGATACGTAATTTACACGTTCCCGTCCCGCATTTATGTACGAAGTACATCCACTCCGACATATGGTATAGCAACAGCCTACTTGAGCAGGCGTACATATGGTATAATGTCAGGGCTATGGCTATTAAATAACATAGCGCAGTTAAGGCAGCCAATTTCAAATTACACTCTGTGTGCTGGTGGACTGGCGGCGATGGCGTAATAATTTCCGAGGGCATTCTAAGGGGGCAACGAGTTCTCCCATCAGAGTGCTGCACATACCTTGATGTGTTATACTTTGAAAAGTATACTCTTGTCAGCTAAAAGCTATAACCTATAACTGACGACGAACTGACCCAACTGTCAAAGAGTTTCTCTTCAATTTTAGATCGTAATCGAGAATGTATGTAGTGCCAGTTGGTACATCTATATACATGGATACAAGTAGTTGGAATAATGAAAATAATAATAGCAATGACGATGATGACGACGGCGACTAGGAGAGCGGAACGGGGCGGAGAATTGCTGGCCGTCAGAAAAACTTGTTCTAAATTCGTTCGCGATGATGCTGAAGCCCACACAGTGCAGCGTGCTTAAGTTGTAAGTGTTCTGAAGTATTTTAGATTTTTTTCCTGCCCGCCGATTGTTGTTGTACATCAAATTTTGAAGTGCATATGAGATGCCATTAGCTGCATGTATAGGCAGAGGGTTATTAGACTATATAGATCTTTGGCATGTTCTCTGATGTTTATATGAATCGCTATTAAGGCTGAGCATCCATTGCGACAGCCATTTCGGAAAAGTAGACACAAGCGGCGCTTATTTTAAGCGAATCGAATTTTTTCAAATTGTAAATGGGCTATTAAGTCTTGGGTCTATCTATTTCTGGATAAACACAAGTTACACCACATTTAAAGGCTTTTTTCATTGAGCCATACCTCTCGCGAACGTCTGACAAACATCCGAGAGTATAATTGTCATGAAAGAGCTTCTCAATTAGCCATTTGGACTCGCAAAAAATTGTAGGTACCTTTTATTTGTCCCAAAAATCAAAAACGAACACAAAAACGAATGTCAAGGCCTAGGGTCCCACAGACCAGTTGATTTATTGATTTATTTATTTTTGATTTTGTCAAAATTGTTTCTCAAAATGAAGAATTTTAGTTGTGCCTTTTGCGCCATTGGACTAACAGCCGGACCATGAAAAAACTAAAGCTTTGAATAGGGAGCCTTGGAAATGAAAGCACCCTAAACGCAAGCAGACCCGAAAAGTCAACGGGCTACGATTTGGGAAGTTGAACTCAAAATGATAGCATAAGCATCCCTTGTGCTGCTCAAAAACTTAAGTCTTACCTCATCTGATAAATGGTCTAGGAGCTGCAGTAGATATACATAACAGCAGTATTTATGAATATTGAATTGGGCTCATCGGTAGGTCAGGTTAGGTTTGTAGGCTGGCGAAAAGTATTCAGTGCCACATTTATGTCAATACTGAACTGACTCATTGTGGTTCCCATGGGGAAAAGGTTGTCCCTTACGGCCTTACCCTATTTAACACTGTCTATAAAATGCTGCAAATTAATTACTCAGTGTGAGGTTGTATAAAAAAACCTTTGTGTGGCTTTGATAAAGCTCATTATCTTTTTTTGGTGTGCTGGAAACCTCGTCTAGGTCGTAAAAGAAGTGCCTCCCTAGGAATATGTACCTGCTGTGTTGAAGACCTGGGAGTGGGTTTCTAGCGTTCTTGTGAAATGACAAATTCTAAGTGCAGTCCCATTTAACGTTCGCCTCTCTTGTGGCCATTCTCCCTGCTTCAAACTTTAGAAGGATCAGCTTATACTGATAGCTGTTGAAATTGGTCTTGTTAATTTGTCAGCTTTCTCTATGCCAGGAATGCCGTCATGTCTCGGGACCAAACAGAGAGATACCTTGTGCTGAGTACCAATCCCTGACTTAAGCGTAGAGATGGAGCTGGAAAAAAATATAAAGCCGATAAGTTTATTCATATTTAGATATAGGATCCGCAATGGCATACACAGTCAATGAGGAGTGTTATGATCTGAAGAGCAGAACTAATGGATCAGGTCGGGAACCACTTTCACTGCCTGCCTTAAGCACAACTCCGTGAACGTAATGCTCATTAATAGAATGCAGGTTAATGAATTGGATGAGTTTCAACCACTGGGCGAACTCAAGCACTCATAAATGGACACGGCTTCCATGCATTTTGAAATAAAGTTTTGCCTGAAAAGCTCTGACTTGTTCTATCTTAGAAGATGGTGGGTTCCCAGAGAACGAACTGTGAAGGGCATCAGAAAAGAGAGAGCGTATACCTGTCCATTTACTTTAACAAATCATATATGTATGTACTCAATTTTAAACCTAACTACTCTGCAGACAGCCTGTGGAGCCAGTGCTGTCGAAGGTACTGCAAAAGCAATATTTGTATTGCTTTCGGGCGCTGCGTACTGCCGTACTGCTCACTTTTGTTTTGTACTTCATTTTTCTTTTTATATTACCTTTTGTATTGCCTTTTATAGTTCGTCGTTTTTATATTCCATCACTTTTTATGTTCTTATTCACAATCCACATCACATTCCATTGTATTTCCAGCTTTATTTTTATTAGTAGTAATTGTAGTGTAGCACTTTTGCTGCATTTGTCATGCAAACATAATTTAAAATGACATGTCTCATTCATCTCGGTTGCATTTTGCTTGACTGTTCCAGCTAAAACGTCCATCCAACGCAAATAAAAGGTAAAGTTTCTAGACTCCACTCCACTCATTTAATTATTCCCAAATTTAATTGAAACAAAACTCATAGATGATCTGGATGATAAATGGCGAGCTTTTTTGTATCAAAACTTTTTCACAAACGAGCTTAAATTTGAAAATTTTTTGAGCTCCCAATTCAATTCAAAAACGCCTTTAAACACTCCCATGTTTTCCCTCTTAAAAATATTTGTAGGTTCCATTTTATGTTTTCCGCATAGCAGTGCGAGTACAGAGCGTATATTTTCTCAGGTATTGATTTAAGATAAAAAAAGAAACGCTTCGCTGACATCCACTGTCAATTCAATTTTATAATGGCAAAAGAACTACCGTAGAAGTCACTTACAACGACGGTAAAGGGACCGATGAAATGAGGTCGTTATAACCGGCGGTCGCTATATCCGCCTTTCATATCGGGCTTCCACAAATATTGGGGAAAAAATAAACAAAATCACATAAAATGTTAACTTTTTTGTTAAAAAAGCGTAAACCACAACTAATTTAAAGCAGCTTTCACTGCCATAATAAATTTTTTTTTATTTCCTCTCATTCCGTTGTTATAACCAGTGATGCCAGAAGTTTTCATCAGAAATCGTAATTACTAGCTTTCAAAATCGTGGAAATACGATTTTGTTGGAAATTATAAAAAAACACGGAGAACGTTATTATACTTCAATTTAAACACTTTTTTAAAAATAACATTTTTAATTTCGTTTTATCTAGTTCAACATGGCACAGTTTCTTCCATGACTGTACACTAACTGCACGCGGACGCTGCTCGAGCTAAAATAAATTTAAGCTGCTCATCAAACATCAGCTCAAATCCTAACTAAATTTTTGACATAGAGATATGTGGATAAGTGTTACAAAAAAACAGCTTCCTTAATTCAAAATCTGCAAGGCTCCATATCGATGGATGTTGCTCTACCAGCATCGCCAACTTTTTCTGAGGATTTCTATGTCAATGAAAGACTCTAGCTCCAGGTACTCTTAGTCCAGGCATTCATTAAAATAATTCATCTTTTTAAACACATAAGAACAGGGGTGACAGCACATAACTTGATACAATCGAGTTCAGTCGATACAATCGATCTCTGGCAGCACCTAATTTGTTTCGATCGAGGATAATCGGTTTAGGACAATCGATTGAAACAAATTAGGTGCTGCCAGAGCTCGATTGTATCGACTGAACTCGATTGTATCAAGTTACATGCTGCCTACCCAGAATTGTTCCACTGGTCTGTACCCATTCTGTAAATGTCTTTCTCATCTAGAACCTAGGGTTCTGTTTATGTATAACTCTAACAGCGCTTTTTCTATATCACTTTTCATTTTCATTTCAAAAAACCTAATTCGGTGACCTGACTGTAAAACTATATAGGTACAGAATTTTAGTTCACTTCAAATGTGAACCTAATTGCATTTATAATCTGTTTGATTTGGCAAATGCCTAAACCACGAAAAACCACTTACCTCACCAATAAAGCAATAAACAATCAATATAAGCGAGAACAACGTGCGAACCACAAGCATTATTGAGCTCTCAAAGCGCATGGCTCTGTCCGTATACCACACGAAACGATTACAAGTGATTAGCATCGCAATTCATAACAATTCCGCCAGCTGGATACCTTCCACTGCCTTCAGCCATAGCGCACCAATCTGTGCACACATATCGACCATGCGATACCTCCCCCTATAATAAACTGGCCAATTTTCGACCTCTTAAGTTGAGAAATAAAAATTTACAAATTGCTCCTTTCCAAACAAAAAAAACACACACACACATTCTCAAACAAATCCACTCGCTGGTAATCATCCTTAAGACATCTCTTCGAGGGGCCATATGCCTTTGCGTGCATCCCCAATGAGGATGTGCGATGTTTTTTTTTAGCACACACATGAAATACCGATTAACTGCAAAGGAAAAAGAACTAGCGTAGCGCGCGCATTCCAATCTGGCCATGGTATAGGTGCAAACCTAAAAGAGTGCTGCTGGATTATCTTAACCATATCATCGTGGTTATATAAAAGGTTATGCTGCGCGGTATATGCGTATACAATATGATCAATATGCCCACTGGCAGACACTTGCCTTGCAATCACGATTCACAACTTAATCCGCAACAGTTCGTTCTTCTTTTGAATCGCCATTCACAGCCAGTCCCAGTGAGACAGCCAAGGAGAGCGCCGAGCACTTCAGCCCAAATGGAAACTAAAATAAAAAATAAAATAAAATTGGAAAAATTAAATCACGACATATAAAATGCTTGGCCTGGTTTATAGAGGCTACGCCACGGATTACACAGTGCATGCTGTATAGCATGGTCGGCCAACCTCTTCTGACCAATCTGTATGTACTATTGGTAATACAGCACGCGAATGTTGTTGACTGATTTTTTTTTGTTTCCTTTTCGTTTCAGGAAATCCAACAACAATCAAGAAAATAAATAAAACGTAAATTTAACGCTTGCCTGGTCTCCGGCTGTTGAGGTTTTCCTCTTGCTATATCGTGTAGTAGACTTTTATTAGGAAAGGGTTGTCTTCTTTTTTTTCTGGCTATATGGTTTGTTGTGCGCGCCCACAAAAGGCAGATCATCCGCATCATCATCATAATAATCAACATCAATGAGTACCTCATCATCATTATAGAGACCATGCTTATAGTGCTGGGGTAGATACTTTCGCGGTGAACATCTGTGCGCGCACATTCAGCTTGCGGAGAATGGAAACGGCAACACACACAAGACAATGGCTTTTATGTGGAAGAAAATGAACTCATAAAGATGGGAATCGCTTTTCGCAGATATTCGTTCTTTCCTCCGGCTATTTGAGTTGGCGACTTGCGAGTACAAGGGGCATGGCATTTTAGCCGGTAGTAGGTAGTTAGTTTGCAGAATTGGATTCGAATTTTGCATTCGAATTTGAATTGGATGTAATAGGAGGCTTCTCTTTGTCTATTTTAAGGTAACGAGGAGCGGGAAATTCGGCGTCGAAGCTTGCAAGAATCCGTCATCGGAAAACACTCAGCTTATTTTGATCTGAATGGCGCCCAACGTGAGCCCCTGAGGTATCTGCATGAGATTGGGATCGTTTCAAGTTATCCACGGGTTTAGTAGAACCACGTTACTAGAATTCTCTGAACTATTATTTAAGTAAACTGTTGTGTTTGAGTTTGGATCTATATCCTTTCCAAGAACAGTGCCAATAACTACAGGGAGAAAGAACGTTCATGTAGTTACAGATCCTTCATTTAGCGCACAGGAGAAAATGTGACCCCAAATAGACGTTGAAAACAGTTGGCTTATCAGAAAGCTGCATTGTTGAAAAGCTGCATCCAATCTATAAAGATGTGGAGGATTGTGAGATCAAGTTTCGTGCCTTGAATTAATGTAGCCATAAAAATACAGACGCTGGCGACATCTGAACAGTGAACTATTGGCTCAAACGCCGCATTCGGAATAAAGTCGAATTTTCCTACGAAACAAAAATAAATTATGTCACGTAGTGCTCGCTTACATTGTATGGGAAGACGAAAGGAGGATTGTCTTGTCGCCTGACTAGGTCGATCAAGAGGTCTACTTTCAGTTGTTGATATTTTCAGTTGCGCAGTGTACGCTTAGCTGAGCTCATTATTTCTATAAAGTCATTAAATGAAGCGCTTTAGCAGTGATCCTTTCGAAAATACCACTCTAGACTAGACAGTCGCGTTGAGGCGTTTAACACGCAGGCCTCACGTTGGGCGCCATTTCTGGAAAGCCTTTTAAATAAACTATGCGGCATAATAAGAATGTGTGGATATAAAATAGGATATTGAACTAAAAAGTAATGGTGAGGCACTCTTAGCACAATCACAACAACAAATTTTTGCTGGTGAGCCAAGTAAATGCCAAGTAACCATTGTGCATAGATATGAGCCCTATTGGGGGTGATTAACGGGAAGAGAAGGTAGTCGAAAGCTCAACTCTGGGAGACTAAAAGGGCAACGATTGACCAACGAAGTTCTTCTTCATCTAAGCAGGAATCGAGAATACAAATCGATGGGATTAGGTCGCACGTTGGGCGCCATTCGTAGCAAGCATCGGATGCAATCGATGGGATTAAGTCGCACGTTGGGCGCCATTCCTATCAAACATCGAAGGCTCAACTCTGAGAGATTTAGCTAACTAAAAACGCAACAAGTTCTTCTTCATCTGAGGAGAAATGAATAATAAGCATATTTTCTTCCCGAAATAAACCAAACTATATCAGATATTGAGACCGTCTTCACAAACCAAATGAGCAACCATCTTTGACACGATTTTAGACGCATATCTCTTTGCCTTTAAAAACTCAGGTCCTGATTCGTAAGTGTATTTCTCAACATTATATGATCAAAGAAGATTAAATGGATCCATGGTCGCCCCAAACCTCCAAAGACCCTGCTTATACGCCGACCACAATCAAATAGCCATTTCATGCTCCATATACCAATGGCCGAAATGATTTCCTATCGGCATTTCCTCGAATCGATGACTATTCTCAAAACATGAAACGTTTTCATGTGAAATCAAATCTCGAGCTGTCATCGCGCGCAATCCTCGTGCGCGTCGAACATCCGCATGTATTTACGACATTTTAAATGTATTTTGCACGCATTCGAGTCTTTCAATTCCCCCATGGCCATGGCATATCTATATCTGTCTACTACGCCTGGCCGAATGCGTCTGCGGTCGATTGTGTCTGCAGACGCAGTCAACGAATCGTTTCAATCGTCTCAACTCAACCTCAATAGGGAATCTACACTCTCTCTCTCTCTCTCTCGCTGTGTGTCTCTGTCTGTCGATTCAGTGGAAGACATGACGAAACGCACTCCGCTTCAATTGCCCCACAAGCATCGCCACTATACACCGCACTGAATGTTATGCACGTACGTGATTATAGATTCCTTCACATAAGTCCATGGGTCTTTACCTCAATTCATTCAAAAGATTTAATCTTGTCCGCACTTCATTTCTGTTAAAAGCACACATCCTCATGCTTCATCGATTTTCCTAATCGTTTTACGTGTTCCAGCTCACAACATGGCCAAGAAAGAGAGTCCGCATACTATACACAGTCTCGGTCTCGGTTTCGGTCCTGTCCTCTCGTCTTCCCTGTCCCGTCCAAGAGCGGCTGTCAATTGTTGGTGCGATTCACCTCCTCCGCCATCCACATGTGGCCATATGTATGGGAACACCAGTAACAGGCTCCTTCTTGGAGTTCTTTCCCGTTTCTTGTTTTTTTCTGCCAACGTCACTTGGTCAACTCCCGGGACTCCTTCCTAACTCCTGGCTGCTGATGGTGCTGTGTGAACAAAAGTCTGGGAATGACGTGCTTTTTTTTTGTCTGTATTATGTTCCTTCCTGCTCGGTTTGATGTGGTTTCCTTTGGGGGCAAACATTGATAACATACCATCATGATGCACACTGCAAGGAATGACATATCTCGGACGGACTGGAAGTTGAAGACTTCTCAGAGAGAGAGAGACGGATTCGGATATAGATTTAGATTCACCACTCCCGCGTTGTGGTATATATTCACGATTTTATTTTACAAGAACATTTCATCGTTTATGGGCTTGTGGTGTACAATATGTGCACTACACCATGCAACCATGTTAAGTTGTCGGGGCATGATGACGACTACCAACGACTCTACGATCGCAATGACGATGACGGCGACGACGACGACGACTACGACGATGAAGATGTTAAATGAAACGTGCGAGTAAGTCAATCGGTCTATCTGCGAAGGTCTATCGCGCGGAATTTCAGATTTGTAGTGCGCGCGAACAGCGCATAGACTATGCGGTTGAGCAGTGGCACTGGCAGGCAAGGAGTCGTGCCTATTGGGTGTAATAGTGGAGCAGCAGCGGTAGTGTGCCTCGTGCGCACGAAAAACTTGCTGTTTGCTCTCCGTTGTCGAGTAGTCGATCTGAACTGCGCTTGATTGGCGGCGTGAAAGGTCTCAATTGACGGTTTCATTTCTATGTCAATGGAGCGAACTATATTTTGTTGTGAGTTGCTTTTGCGCGCTATCCGATGATTTGCATGGACATTGCTGGGGTTAAAGGTGTCGTGTGGGTGACGTGTGGTAAGATTATTGGGAAATCGTCGGTGTCAAACTTTTGTGATAAGCTATAAATATTGTTGGCAATTTTTATGGCAGCGGGTGTTTGGGTTCAAGGTTTGGACATTCGCAAGAATGAAATTTTAGAACTTTGCATCTTGAATGCAACTTTTATCCTGTCTCTCACCCTTCGGCAGGGTTGCCATCTTTCAATCTCCTGTGCGTTGAGGGTATAGGTATTTAAAATAAACTAACACCTAAGACGTGTTCTGGGTTATTAAGCAACCGCAAGGCGAATCTGAATCTGAAAACATTAAAGCCCTTATTACCTGGTATTTTTGAGGAGATGAGAACAGTCCTAAACCAATTCGAACTCTGCTTGACTATTCCTTCAAGTAGATGGCGGAACTGTCTACCACTTCGTATACGCTCTGCGTACCTACAGATCTTCTTGAAAGATGATGAAATTATTGATAATCCCAGCGTAGAGTCTGCTTCACTTTACGCGTGCTCTACAATGCCCTTACGCGGGAAAACGTGATTTATAAACAAAAATAACTTTGCTTTAAGCCTGCGTAACTTTTAATGCAAAAATTTGCGTTAAGAGGTTGCGTAAAGTTTTTATTTTATTTTTCGTTTTTGAAATATCATTTTGTTCTTTGTTTTTTCGGGATAAATTTTAAATTTGAGAACGAAACTAAAAATTGAATTTGGGGATGAAAATATATTGCAGCATGATGCAAGCTAAAATGTTTCCCGCAGTTTATTTACACAACAGTATTTTAATGGCCAATAAAAACACAACCAAAAATTGAGACTGATTTTTGTGTGTGTATTCATTTCGAATGCTTTGTTAATTTATGCCCAACGAATTGTACCTTTGGTCAGGCCTCAAATATTCGATATTGGAACACACAAACATTCAAGATTGTCGGTTGATATTTCATCAGTCCCTACAAGGACATTTCGGAATTGTTAGCTTATTAAAGTTTATTGTAAAATGATAATATTTACGAAATATCCGTCAAAACATCTCATGTCGATTTCAGAGCAAAAAGTAATAGATTTCGGTGTTTTTTGTAATAGTTTATCCAAATTCTTATCTATTCAGACACTAATCCCGTTTTGTAAAGTTATTGCGAAAAAAGGGTTATTAATAACAATTTCAGAAAAAGCACGAAGAGGCTGCTTAAATTTTTATGCGATGTTCAACTAAACAACATCGTAGAGGCTGTTTATGTCTGTTAGTATTTTGCATATATCAAATTAAAAAAAAAAAAACAATGATTTACTATTGAATTTAGTGTCTGCTACTCAAAAATATGCCCAAAACTTTAAATATTAGTCGCAAAGTAAGTTTGTATGCTAAAAATATTTAAATCAAGGCCTTTTTTTAAAGTTAAAGTATTTTAATACACTGCATTCTTAAATGTTATACATTAGTCTCAAATTCAATACTTGTTTAGCTTTGTAGAAACCCATGGAATATTTCATGATTATATTTTAAAAAATTGTTAGCCTTGATTTTAATATTGATGTGGCATATTTTAACACCTAAAGTACCTATAGTGTTTTAATACTGATTTTTATTGCTTGGAAATATAACAATAACAAACTAATTTATAAATAATAAAAAAATTAAAATATTGCAATAAGAGTATAATTTCCGAAAACTAGAAGTAAGTAATCCTTGCCCTTTAAAATGAATCCTATGGATTGTATTTTGTCATTGAAAAAAATGTAATGTGTTTGAAAACCTAAAAAAATAAAGTTCAAATTAAAAACTTAACCTCAAAAATATAAAATTATTTGTAATGGGCTGCGAGTTTGACATGCTTGGTCTAGACCTTCTAAGACAAATCCATAACAACAAATTCGCGCTCCAGAACTTACAAGAAAATTAAGCAATTATCATTTAAAAAAAACTTTAAAGTTATAATTACCTACTTACTTGTTTGAAGGATTTTGGATATATGTATTAACGTTTTCCGTGGGATTTTTAACTTTTTTGAATTTTAATAAATTGAAAATGTTAGGTACAATCGCAAACATCTTGTATCGCATACACCTGTGATACTGTGAATATTTTAAAAACCACCCTCATATTTTCAACCGTGTTACAAACCTTATTGAAACCAAGACCCGTAGAGTTTATCTTAAAACCGTAGTTGTGAAAAGTGTTAAATCCTCAGTTAAATGCCAGTCTTGGCTAGTGAAATTGTCATATTTAAGTTTAATATATGGTCACGCGAGCTCTAAGTTAATAATTCGTTTAGAGGTATAAAAGGCTGTGCATTACTTTGAAGTACTTGTCTAGAAATTCGTTTCTTAAACTTGATTATTGAACTAATATTTGCGGGGCAAAACACCTCAAGAGTTTATACAGATTGATTAAAATTTTTTACGTAAGAGTTATGGTCCTGTCAAT
Organism: Cheilosia pagana; assembly: GCA_936431705.1. Lineage (NCBI taxonomy): Eukaryota > Metazoa > Arthropoda > Insecta > Diptera > Syrphidae > Cheilosia > Cheilosia pagana. Next base: position 81,795,901 of record OW386166.1, on the reverse strand, counting down.
GGCCATCATATTTCGCTTGCTTGTGAGGTATACCCTGGTATGCGGGGTGTTGTGAAAAACAACTCCAAGGTGTGCCAATTAGTTGCTTAAGCTGAAGTATCACGAATTCGATTTTGTGGCGCTAGGTGTCGACCTCAAGTTTCTAAAGCAATCAACAAAGAGCCTCGAGGAATTCTGTTAAATCAAGCGTCCGCACCTGGAAACTTGTAGTGTACATAAATGCACACCCATAATGCGATCAGTATCTACTGGATATCTTTTTGAAATAAAAAAGACGTCATCGGCAGTGCAGGTTAAAATCGACCGCTGTTGCAATTTTTTTCAAAAAGATACATTCTCAAAACTCGTCAACGTTGATAAGTTTTACAGACACATCGGTGAAGCTTCGCATTATAAAGGATGACCAAAAGACTCTTTTTTGTCGACAATCATCATGTCAAAGGCCCCCGAATAGGGCACGGTCTTAAAAGCCTTCAAGAAGCTCATCACTTGAGTAAAGATAGCGAAAAAATGTCAATCATGATAAGTGACAATGATTTTTAACAGACATTTTGACGAATTGTGACAGTCCACTAGTGATTTGTCCCTCTCCCGTTACTGGTATCTAATCACAACTTATTCTATGGGAAACGGCGAGCGATTCCGTTGGGGCTTGTCCTCTGTTTAAAGCGAAAGTCTGTCCTTTCATTTGAACACGGGTTCCATTTGCATATATACAGATATATGTTAATTTGAGGATATTTATGAAGGTTTTTCCACCCAGTTCCATTTTACCCTGTCCACTTATGTTGACACCGGTCTGACTGTAAACTAAACAACATTCCGACTCGGAAAACCCTTATATCCGAAATGTGAGTCCCCAACATCTAATACTCCTAATTGGATACAAGAAAACCGACTCAACTGCTTGACCAATCCAGCTCTCCATGGTCAAAGTCGTTAAAATGAAAACTTACCCGGCTCGACATACATCGACCTGTCATTCAGTTATACGGAACTTGAGCTGTCCGACCTTATCTCTAGAGACGCAGTGCGTCCCTTTTTCTTTTACGCGCACTACCCCCGTCAAATGGGTTAACTTGATAATTAAGTCAACCAAAAAGCATACATTCATTAGCCAGCTATAGCTACACATTGTGCTAGCTAATTATTTACAAAGGACTGGTCAGGAGTTTTTTGTTTTTTGCCTCTGCTTTCGGTAATACGAATCCTAATTGAAGTGGCTCATCTCATCGAGGTGTAATATGATCTGGAAAAAAAAACCCTAATACCCTGCCCAAACACAACTTGTTCAATTGAGCAATTTACCAAATGGCAGCCTAGGATTCTGTTCGCATTCATGAGGGTATTTGTGTGTAAGGAGAAAATGTGCAACGCACGCTAATGAAAAGTGAAAATGCCATGTTCAGCGTTGGGTTCATAAATCAAAGTCATCAACCCCTGAAATAGAAATCAAGCCACGCCTGTCAACTCGATTCCTTATTTTGTGTTTCCATACACACATATACAGGAGATTGTTGGAGTTTTTTTTTTTCGCCCTGCCAGCAGATTTCATACTTTTCTAGTAGGAAAGGAAAAAAAACTACAACAACTTCGAATATTGTATTCACAAGGATTTTTTCTGACTAAAATGACGTGCTTGTGTGTATGTATGTGTCGACATTGGATAGGCATATTTTTGTGCCTCTATCTGGGAATAATTCTCCCGGTAGAGGCAGAGCATTTTGAGAGATGTCTGAGATTACTTTGCCAGGATGTGTATAATACACTGAGCTGCTGGCCAAGGCATCAGGATTCAGGATGAGGGGAATATCTACAAACATTGTACAATATCCTGTTTCCCGATTCTACACTTTGGGTGTGCGAACGAGCGCAACTGCATGGATTCCAATTTAAATATTGAATTTGGGAGTTTTTTTCTGTTGTGTCCTCTTGTTAGACGTGCGATGCGTTTCGTTTTTGCCTTGAGGGGATATTGGGTGACACAGCCGGCGTTGTAGTGCGTTGAGAGGTGTCCATCTTAGTTGGATGGTTTCATATCGCAGATGGATGTGACAAGTTCTATGATGGCTGGGAACAGTTGACATCAGCGTCGGATGGTTCATTGGAGTTGTTATTAGTTTCTGAGGCACTTTATTTGACAGTAATGACAAGAAATAGGACGACCTAGGACTTACGTTAATACGAGTTCATGGGAGGTTTGTCGGTGATTATGAGGAGAAGTCTCAATTGGTGAAGTAAGCAAAGAAACATTTCGCATCACAACTTGAACTTCGCGTTAACCCAAAGCCCATATCAACCTTTTTAGCAAATTTATTACATTTTTGAAAGGTTACCTAGAGTCCTTTGGACTGTCTGATGTTTGTTAGACATTCGTGAGAGATGGGACACTGCAAATTCTTAAGGTTTTCAGAGGGTTGAAGGTGGAATACCGACGATGACTTTCATGCTAATGATGAGTGCAGTTTTTAAACAGGCTTTGACGTGGAGTAGCATAAAGAACTCGCATGTCAGCTGTGACTTGTTTGTTAAAATAATCAGCAGGTCGAAAGACTTTCCTGCAAAATAAAGCTTTCGAGCCTAAGTAGAACTTTGGCATCTGTCACGTACTGAAAATATCCTGCTTTTTGGCCTTTTTTCTTTGCGAAACTGTTTCGAGGATTGATCTTGATGTTGTTGCTCTTAGGATACACTTGAATGACGCTACTTTCGGTGGTTGCTATGGCATCACGCATCATTTGTATACCTATGGTTACATATATTAACTTCAGCGGTCGCGTCAAGTCGCTCCAAGTCTTTCACTTCAATTCTGATGAGTGCCGAATGTGCGCCCTGTTTTTATGCGGACTATCTGTTCCTATTTAATGTTTAGGAAGACAAGCTGACGCTCTCACTTCTCCTTCTTCCCTAGAAGGTATGCCCCTTATGATATCCGTCGTTACAAGAGATGTTTTAGCTTTTTGGTCGCATTGTCAGTCATATAGGCACTCAATTAAGTGCAAAGACTGGCATGCCTATGTATTACAGTGGCCATGAGAACTTTCCCAACTTCAGCTATGGAAGTGCTATTGAAGCTGAATCCTTTACACCTTGTAGTTGACGAATGTGTTAATAAAACGATTCTAAGAATGGCCAAGGAAGAGGTCGGTGTATCATACTGAAACAGTATGGCGCACTACTCACAAAACAACCATTATTGGCCTTTCCTAGAGACGATACCATCAAAAGATTTGACTTCCAAAAGAACTTTGTTACCAGGCTCAGCAGCAAGAAAAGCTGGAGCAATGAATCCAGAATTCACAACGTAACAACGTGGTACACAGATGGGTCAAAAACTGATGAGGGAACTGTAGCAGGAGTATTCAGGCCTAGAAAAAAATATTCTGAGCCTATTGGAAAAAGTACCAGCATCTTTCAGGCTGAAATCTAGGCCATAGAGAGATGTGTCCAAATCTGTCTTGACAGAAACAAAACCAACTGTGGTAAAGCTGTACTGTCAGACAGCCAAGCTGCTTTTATGGCAGTCGACTCCTACATCAATAGATCCAAACTTGTGTGGGAATGCTTACAAAAACTTAATGAACTGGGGGTACCTGGCCATGTGGGAATAGAGGGTAATGAAATGGCCGACTCCCTAGTAAGAAAGAGAGCATCAGAAAATTTCATAGGTCCTGAACCATTCTGCGGAATAGGAGATTACCCTCTCCAAGAAGAATTTAGGAAAATAGAGAAAGTAAACAGTGCAAGAACCTGGCATGGCGCTCAAGGCATGAGGCAGACAAAGAAACTTATGGGACAATACAACCGGAAAAAATTCCAAGCTTGCATCGGAGTGAGTAAAAATAACTTCCGCATCTTAACAGGTTATTGCAGACTCAAGGAAAACCTCAGGAAGCTGGGTATATCTGAAGGAGTTCTCTGCAGATTCTGCGATGATTCCAGTGAAATCCCAGAACACGTGTTAGGATCATGTGGGGCACTGACCCACCATACACTGAAATTCTTGGGCAATTACTAATTATCTGATGAGGAAATACTGTCACTGGAGCCAGCTCTCATCCTTAGATTCTTAAAGGAAACTGGACTAGAGAGAGTGCTATAGGACAGATTTCTTCCGCTAATGTGAGTCGGCCTAAGCACAATGGACTTACCATACTCCGCTGGCTTAGTCTAAGGATCTTCTGACTTGCCTATTTCCACTGCACCGGTGATTTGAAAGCTTTTGGAACTTTTGGCAACCTATTAGTAAGCTAAAGCTGTTCGACATCGAGATAGAAGGTCTGTCTTCAGCTGGAATAAATTATTGACACCTTCCTTGAGCCATTTAATGTATGTTCTCGATAACTGTGCGTTCAGGCATTAAGAGACTACATTCCACATGAGATTTAGGACCGTTTGTTAGATTCATAGTTATCATAAAGAACTTATGTGATACGTGTGTAACATGTCGACCGATGGGGTCAGTTGCCGTTTTCTGTTAGTATTCGTTTTGAAGATAGGTATCCTTTTTAAAATTTTACCCACCGTATTAAGCTATTTTCTGAAGGATCCTGTTCCGAGATTAGGCAGTTACTTTACCTACGTCGCCTCATCGACAAAAGTCTATTAAGTTGCATGATTTGGGACCAAATTTATGTTGAGTGCAGCTTCTATGCATAGTTTTTTTTTGTGTTTTTTTATTCTGGCATCGCTCTTGAGATCATAATACGGGATCCTGGCATGGGGTCATGCTTCAAAATCACATCTTGATAAGATATCAAATATTCAACATCGCCTTATTAAGGTTTTTAGGCAACCTAACTCATGTTTTAAAGTTCTAGACGTTAATGCGATATATCAGGTGACGTTACTACAACACTACATGGATGATCCAAGATTTCTTCAGCCAATAAGACACAACCAAAACACAAGAAGACGAGCACAGGGGATGCTTGAAGTACCTGCACATTTTAATATATACGGAAAACGTGAATTTGAGATGCGTTATTCCTAAAACAATGAATTCAATCCCACAAAACATAATAAACCTATTAAATTTTAAAAAAAGAAAAAAAGAAATGAAAAAATATTTGCTTGATTTTTACTATGTTCAGTAGGAAAATTATTGAATTTGATTGTTAAATTGTTCACTTTGAATTGGACTTAAAACATATTCATAAATGTAATAATGTTAAGCTAAAATCTGATAAAAACGGAAACTGAAACTATCTATGTACTTCAAAATTTCAATTTTAATATTGTTTGTAACCACCTGCAGATAAGCATTTTGCTTTGCGGGTAAGACTTTTGTAAAAACATAAATGTGAATGTGAATAAATAAACTATAAATATAGATAGGGTCTAACGCTATAAATATCGCGCTTTTGCGTTTCTTAGTTTCATAACCAAACTCATCCAAACGAGCACCAAACTCATCCAAAGTGGCACCTGTTGAGCTACTTATGTTAAGTTCTTGTCTCGCCTCCCCCAATGTGGTGGCACATTTTTGAATATCATTGTAAGTTGTACTTTTTTAAACCCAATCATCTGAAGCTATCCACAGAACGTATAAGAAAGAACTAGACACGAAATGCCAGTATTTCTGCAAGACCCTAGACCTTAGATGCGAAATTCACCCTCGTTTTCCATAAATTTGAACCAACTATGCAGCAATTCTGCTTCCAACTAATTGGCAGACATACGTCCCTACCAACCGCCACAGCTTACAACAACAATTCTGTTTTGCATTAAATATTTCTAATAAATTCAAGGCGACCGCATAAATGAAAACAATTCCAACTTAATCGATACTTTCCGCAGTCACACCTCGGCATAAATCATTTTGACATGAACACACTTCATGCGAATTGAAATCTATAAAATGAAATGAAATCGATTGTGTGTACCAGGATACAATATACCTACAACAACAGCGCGTACCCATTGACAGTTATAAATGCTGCCTCATCAACAAATTCATGCCCTCATTTTGTGGTTGAATCGCTGAATGCTGCCGCCACCACACACCGTAATACCGTCACACGCCATTTCGGCGTCCTTGTCGCTCTACAATTCTATATAGATACCACTGAAAGTAAGTGAACGCCATGAAATCATATATAAAACACAACTATACAAAATAGGAAAGAACACAGAAAAAAATGTAACACAACGAACCACCAGCGATATCCTTTTTTCGGTGCCATACCTATATGCTCCTCAACATTCATTGAATTCACTCACTCTCTCGCAATCGAATCGAACATTGATTTATGGCCGAATTTTTACAATAACGTTAAATAATGTTGGCGTGCAAAAAAAACCAAAAAGAGAACCGATTCGAGATGCATCGAACGTCGAACGCGCGAAAGGACAACGCGCGTGCTGACTTTCAAGCCCGAGTGCACACATGCACTTACTTTTAATTGATGGCGATATTTTTTTAATCAGCCAACGGAACCGTATTCAATCAGCCAGAGTGTACCATGATAAGGGTGCATTCATACTACCACTACTATACAGCTGGGTGTGCGATTTGTGTGCGCTGTTTGTCGCCATTGTTGGGTCCTTTATCAGATATCTATTCCTTTGTTGTTAACGATGAATTTTTGCTTTCCCGTTGGCTAAATATACAGAGAACGCTCATTTAGGCGAGCGCTTGTATGGTATGAGCGGTGGCGGCGCGGCGTACCGGATATGTGGCCCAATGCGACGAGCGCCCTTATCGTTAGGGGTGCGAAAATGTTCACAGTTCCCTCAATTTTTTTTTATTTCTGTTCCTGCATGTCGGAAGTATCCGCATGTGGTGAAGGAGAGAAATATTGCAAAAAAAACAGAAACAGAAACAGAAAAACCGCCAGAGAAAGTAATCGGCATGCGTTTTTATCGAAAAGCAATAATTCATGATGGCCAACGAGTTTTGCACCAGTCACATGTCGAAGAGTGTTAAAGCATGTGCGGCAAACCAGCCTGCCAGTGCTGTTTCTGACAGAGGAATTGGTTCGAGTGAGGGAAGTCAAGCGAAAAGTGACAACTCGTGAAGAGTACCTTTCGGGTAAAAGTTGTTTTTGAAGGCTCCACAGTTGGATAGTAGAAATCTTTTATAAAAAGGAAACAAAAATATCGCGCCCAACAGGTCCATTTGGAGTCCTAGAGATGCAATGTGTAGTTACTGGGGACCATTTCTTTTAAGAGGTAGGTATACAATTTTATGCGGTTACAGCGAATGACTACTAGACTATTCCCAATCAAGCTTTAAAACAAGCCTTTCTTTTAAGCCTGTTTGAAAATTACTTATTCAAATCTTTAGGCTGTTGCAAATTATTTAAAATTAGAGATAACTCCGTTTTGGTAGTTTGTCAATAAGGACCCAAAGCTCCAAATTTATAATTCTTTGAGCTCCACTAGAGCAGAAAGTATACAGCTTTGGGCATATACGCGAATACCTAGGGACAACATGCATCAAGGCTAAATTGGCCATCAAAAGCTTATAATGTGTGTTCGCGGAGCCTCTGAGAATGTAAAAGAATATTTTTAAACGATCTTCTGCAGTATCAAATGTACCCTTGTGGATATCTCAAACAGACCAACGAGCAGCAATGTCTGTAAGAAACTTCAATGTCAAACGGCTGTGGTCGCCAGGGATTGCCAAAAGCCTTTGTCGATACTTATTCTTAATAAGTTTAAGTTCAGAATACCAGTGACAACATTATCAGTGCCGCCTCTAATGGGCTAGGTTTCCCCAGGCATGTAACAAAACGTTATGGCTTGAAGACAAAAGGTGGCAAGCTCATGCAGCAATACTGCGAACACACACAAGTACCGGGGCGACCAGAGCTAGGATCTTCTAATGATACCCTTGGGTAGATAAAGAAAATCTGTTCAAAAGAAATCTGGAGCAAGAAGGAATGGAAACGGTAAGGTCGATGGAATCGAAGAATATTTTAATAGAGTCACAGTCGATGCTGAAAATAAATAACTTCTACAGACTTTTGAAAAATAAGACGAGTAAGGCAACTTTTCGCTGAAACACTCAGAACTCACTGGTCCGTTTTGCAATGAAGGTCTATCACGGATGAGTACCAAATCGCCAATCTTTACTTGCGGTTGTAGTTTTAACCACTTTGGACGATGTTGGAGACGACTCATGTACTCAGTCTGCCACTGCCTCCAGAATGTCTGCAAATGGATTTGAATAGCTTTCCATCGGTCGAATAAATTCTACTTTCATATAGCTAGATCTATTTCGGGAACTGTAAATATAATTTCTCCAATAAGAAAGTGTGCCAATGTTAGCGCTTGAAAGTCCGATGGATCTTATGTTAAGGGCCCTCGAATTAAGACACGCTTTGATTAGTGCTAAAAAAGTAGCGAGCTCCTCGTAGGTAAGTGTCCCATTTCCTAGAGTCCGTTTTAAGTGGAATTTAAAGCTCTTTGCTTCCTATAATACTCCAAGGTGGGGAGAAGCAGTTTTCTGTATATAAATAATTTTATTATATGACCTTGTTTGATTTTAACGTTGGTGACGTTGGTCGTTTTGTTGAATCCAACACTATACGATATATCTGACGGTATCTTGGCCACTGAAGTTTGTGGAGCACCCGTGGGCAATATACCTTGGCTTAGAATGACAAGTTTTAGATGGACTTGATGGATCAATGCAGCGTCTCTAACTAAGCTAGACCATAAAGAATCCATCGATTTTGTTATGAAATTAGAAAGATACCAGTGCCAAGCTTACAATCTCAATAAACTGACACTGTTCAAAGTTTGGGTATCCCTTTATGACCTTTCTGCAAGACCTGAAAACATGAGGAAGAGATTAATTTTTGGAATTCTTTTGAATGAGCCCTGCTTTCACCTGTATCCAGTCTTCTTTCGTCTGCCAAGCCTCCTCTACGTCGCATGCAAGATTCTGTCCGCATTGATCTGTGAACTGTGAATACCTAAGGAAGATCTTGGCAGCAATCTGATAGGTCCCTCTCAGTGCAGTTAGAGATCGGTAAAGTCCGCTGTCGAGCAAGTATTTAAATTGTTCAAAATGCTTGACGGGGCAATACTTTGGGTCTCTAACGTAGAGTCAAAAAGTCCTTCAACAGCAGCTTGGTAGTGTAGCTTGCGACATGATATTAGAAATTTAAAGGCTGATTTGATGTCTGATTACAGACCTCATTTGTGCTTGACTTATTCGTATGAAAATGAATCCTGTCTTCCACTAAGGTGAAGTGCATTACAAGTTCTACATTCCTTTAGATTTCCCTTCAAGTCTTCTACTATGCCTCTCAAAAACATTTCTTCATATTATAACAAATCAGCTTATTAAAACTCAATTTTTTCTGTCTATTTCCAGGTAATTTCCACGCTTCTCACAAATATACACAAAGGTATACTCCGTTTGGTAAGAAATTGAAATTGTTCGCCACATTAATCTTAAGGTCGAGCCGACTCCTTTAGCACTTCTTGCATAATATTTACAAACACTGGATTTGGCTCATTGGCAACGGGGCATTTCCCATCCTTTCAAGGTGCATGTCGTAACAGAACGTCAACTCCTGGACAATATTCAAATCTTTTGTTTACACACAAAGACCGATCCACCTACCTGTTTCGCTCTTGGTGCGGCTGCGGATATTGCAATTGGCACAGAGAATGGAATGAAAAAAGAGATTTTAGAAAGTTGTCCTTGAGTTCCGTCCGGCACCTTATTCCAAACAATATAAAGATACTCTTACAATTTGTTACACTTTCGCTAAGCAAATTGATTTCTCTCTTGTGTTGCGAAAAATGTGATTGTTCGCATATAGGTAGTGTTATGCAATCCTCTGGATATTGGACATGTTACATCAAGGCCAGCCCACCGATAGTGCAAGGAATTATTTTTTTTCCCATACACTAATATATGGTTTCTGTTGACCCAAGGACATTGAAAATATTGTTCGCAAAAATTTGCCTACGACAACTGTGCGACTTGTTGCGCGCTAAGGTCACTCTGATACCTATATGGACTTTGACTCGGTGTCACTGGTGTGCGGTTGGTCATTTTCGTGCGCTGTTTACGCAATAATACACTTTAGCTTGTAGAACAATAAATATCATCGTAATTGAGTGTACGTTTTCAAGTGTCATGTAGATGCCAGCCGAGAGATAAGTGGTAATTGAGTGACCTTTAGTTGGTTTTAATGACTGTTTGTAGTTGTTAAATTGAAAAGAACTTTGCTTTTTGAGGGCATATTTCGCATTATGACTATTGTATCTGCTACTGCTTGTCAAGGTTATTTTTGTATTTTGTTCGTATTTGCGATTAGTCATCCTGCGGTGATGTACCTATACTATGGCGGTCACGTAATGGTGTCCTTGACTGTTGGATCATATTTAATTGTTGGCATAAAAATAATAAAAACAAAGGAATTCGCTTAAACTTCGGAAATTCGAACTATTGTTTAAGTGAACTGTTGGAGTTGTTCTTACGAGTGCTCTTTGGCATTGAAGGGAATGTAGGTAATCGTCTATAACAGAGGTCGACGAAAATGTGTGTAGCCGCCATACGAATGCACTTCCCTTAGTTACATATTGTAAGCAGATTTGGTGCATTTTATTATATGATACAATTTTGTTATTTACCTAGAACAATTGACCATACCCAGTCTTAGAATTTCCCGATTTTAGCTTTAGTTGTATGCTATACCTTTTTTTACACGGGGTACCTATATTTTTATTTACTTTTTATTTTAAAAAGGGATTTATAAGTGAAAATTTTTCTGCAAAGCCTTGACAGATTTAGCACGTTCTTCATTTTTTAGTTAGCTCGTATAATTAATCATGGCATATATCCTGTTTCAACCCCTGTATTTCCAACAAAAATGCATCCTGGGTTTTTGACGAAAACCCTGTAATTATCCTGTATGGGGAGCACCTTACACTCTCTATCTCCAAATTTATTCTTTTTTATATGCACTTTCGTAGTCGAGTCTTATTGTGTAAATTTATGCCAAATCCTGACGTTCTTAACGCCCAATTGGCCCAAAAATACTTATTTTTGAAAACCGGCATAAAAGTGATGTTTTTTGTGCAAAGGAAGTTTTTTGATAGCATCCGGCGGTAACGCATAATATTGATCGACACTCAAAAACATTCAAACACATCAATGCCTGTGAACTTTTTTACTTGAACGTTTGATAGCGCCACAGCTGCAATAATTTAAACCAAATGGACTTTTCAGATTATAAAATCGAAAATAAAACGTGCTACAAGTTGTCAAAATCGTTGTGAGCGTTTTCGCACCAGAGGCAAGAAGGATCGTCAAAGAAGATTCATCTAAGCGTATCTCTTTGTGAAGATATTTCCCGTTCTGATTGATATTTCGATATCACTGCTGGAGTTTTAGTCAAAATATTAGATATTTCATCTGAAGCCGGTGATATTGAACGAATGGCAGAAGAAGAATCAGATACCAGACGAAGTGTCTAATTTAATTTAAAATAAAAAATATTCATTCATTTACATTTATCCTGTAAAAATCCTGTTTTTGGGTAATTAAAACCTGTGAAGTGAAGATATGTCTTGGATTTATCCCGTTTTTTCTTAAAAAATGTATGACATGATTACGTATGATCAATCACTTTAAACTTGCATATGATTCGCCAGAAGGTTTGCATAATCTTCTTCTATGCATTCGCAAATAATTCACCTAGGTATATCTTCGCATTTTCTTCTCCCACGTTGGTGCGGATATAACGAGCCGGCAACAGTATCTAATATATATTTTTTTAAATCCTTAAGATGAAAATGTGGTCTTTCCGGTACATGAACTAAATTTAATTCATTATATAATTTAAATATTTATTAATTAAAAGTTAGACAAATTTAGGAAAAACTTAGCGCGGTTACTTAGCTCTAATAAGCTGCCTCTGACTGACTCTTCTCTTTTCATTTCGACTTCGCTACATTACTTTTCTTTTTCGTATTGGTGTTCAAATTCTAAGTAATTATTACAATTTTATACTTCTCAGCTTTACTTTGTTTCACCAATTTCACACAAATATTATGTGACTTGGCTTTTCAATATTACTGCAAGTTCGTTACGAAGGAAAATCGCGGCGATTTTTTAAAATAAAGCAACTACTTTTGATTGTAAAAGCGGGATAATAAAAAAATTAAAATAAATTAATCAATGAGAGTTTTTTTAAATGCAGTTTATTTTCAATAATTAAAAAAAAATATATAAAGTAATGTTATATGATATTCTGCAAAAGGAAACAAAAAAAAATTCAAATGCGACGCATAAAAGATCTATTTTTTTGATAACAATGTTTTGTAAAAAAACGGGATTAGCGGGATTTGGCGGGATTATAATAGATCGGGATTTTGAACAGGCGGGATTTTAGAAGACGGGATTTTTTAAAAGCAGTATTTTAGCAGAAGGGATTTTAAATTTTTTTTTTCGGGATTTTTGAAAAGTGGGATATCGATACGCTCCCCTTGAAACCTTATGTCAGAATTTTGTCAGCCTATTATTCTGTTCAAAGTAAGATGAAAGTAACAATACAAAATAAGACTTTAAATGCGAAGTTGGTCTGCAGGGATTGTTTCCTATCAGCACGTAGGTGTTTGATATCGCATGTGTTTATTGGTCTGTGGTAAGGCGCATGTTAATGAACTAGCTTTCCGTTGATTCATGTATTTTCAGTCCACCCTTTGTCCAAAAGCGTTGAATATTGCACAAGAATAGCGCTTTAAGTAAAACTCTCATGGACTGGTTTGACAAATTTGACAGAACTGTTTGCCTTAGCTGCTTGGGGTCATCTCAAGCTCATCCAGAGACCCTCAATACGCTTCATCTAACCTCATTCTTTTTGTACTGCAGGCACAAGGCTATCTGCCGATTTAAATTGTGAAAGGATTGGTTTTTGTATTTAGTAAGTTGTAGTTAGGTATACTTCCCGTAGAACCTTGAAGGAAGAATGAAACTTCTGTAAGAGAAATAGGTCTTCCTTGTGATACAATATACCTGTAGACGGTCATATCTCATATTAAATTGGCGCCGAAGATTATTTATATCCAATCCTGAGGTAGGTTAGAGAGAGCGCCGTCATCATGCAAGTGGAGAGTGTATAGAACAAGACAAGAACGCAGTGTATAGGCAATTGGAGGCAATCATATCTCTGAAATAAGGTAGCTATAGAATCATGCTTCATGCTTCAGAGAATGTAAGGGACCACAAACTGAAGGTCCGGTCGTCACTTTACTACAAACTTTCATTAAGTCTATAAATAAAATATTTCGATAAAACTATTGAAACTTGTCATAAGGTACGCTTAAGAGCTACAAATGGAGTGAGGGATAACATCTTTCCCTATACCTGCAATCGATGAGGTAATATTCAACTAAAGATGAGGTCCAAGTTTATGAAAAAAAATCTTAGTCTATATATACCTACAGTTGGAGACATCACGCCTTTCGAAGGACTCTATAGTTTGACATCATCAGTCAACCGCAACACTCATAAGAAGCGACCAACGGTGGAACATTGGCTGCGAAGATGGAAACTTCAGTGGATTGTGAAAAAATGCCTCTAAATGTTTATCTATCTGTCCAAATAGGTGAAAGCACTCAGCAGTTTATCCGGCCATCAAATATGCTGGAGTTTCAAAACTTAATTGCAATCAACATTTTCCCCTGACGTTTGCATAAATTTAACAGTTCACCATAAATATAGAGACAAACAACACAGAACACCACAACAATACAGCATACTCCCTCGTCCTTACATCCCCTTTGTATGTAGGTATGCGCATATAGACATACAGACAGCTTAACATCCGCCGCTATTCATATGCAGATATAATTTACGATGTGACATGCCAATTCCAATTATTTAATCAATAATATTAATTTTCATATCATATTTTGTCATAACCAATAAAAGCACAGCACGCATATACATGGACACGCACACAGCAAGTTGCCTCTGTTTGCAGAGTGTGCATTGTGTAGTCTGTATATCTGTTGTATATATCCACAACTCGGCTGTCCTGTCACTGCGCGAGCAGAGGAGCCGGGTGTGTGCTGAGTTTTGTGCATACCGATGCATTGTTCCAATTACGGACAACTTTGTTGAGCGGGGGGTGGTATAATTCCACCCATCCATCCATCCAGGATAGTGCATTCCCGCATCGCAAACTGAATTGGTTCGATGTTGCCAATTTGTGCGAACTCTGCATTGTTCGCAGCTTAAAGCCAACCAGCTTACAGGCATTACAAATATTACATGTTAATTTTAATTACACTGCACACACCGTCGACACTGGTGCAAGAGATTAAACTGGATATACCTATATGTGTGGTTGTGTGTGGCCGTTGAAGGGACTTGCGACAAATTAATTGGTTGCTCAACCTGGCCGATCGGGTGTTAGTGATGGATTGCGCTTATGGATAAGGATATACTACGCAAAAATAGAACGAAAGTGATTCATTTGTTTGCAATAAAGTTGCACTCGCTGTCGAGCTAAATTTCAATTTAAAGGACACATCCATCTTATACGGAATGGAAAATCAGTTCAATTTGACTCATATTGAAATGGGATTAAATTTGTTGTGCTAAGCGATGTGGCGTGGGTACGCCAACGCCACTGCCTGGCAATTGTATTATAGAGAGTTCAAAGTATCTCAAATATTTGACTTCAGCGAATCGAGTGATTTATTGCCATGTTTCTCTTCGCCGTCGTCGGAGTCGTAGTCGTCGCCGCCGCCATTTTACCCCAAGCCCTAAATGGAAAAAAAGAGGAAAACAAAATAACTGTGTAAGTGTATATTCTCCCTTATATCCTTCTTGAATTCCGCGTCAAATTTCCTTGTTTTTTTTTGTTGTTCTGCGTTTCATTGGATGATTGCCACTACGCAATTCTAAGAATGTTTCATTATGTGTTATCGAACGCGCAGAGACATCCTCGTAGGCAAAAGGACAACACACACAAATTTAATCAAATCGGCAATTTTAACAAATTTTTCGGTTATTGTCATTCGTTTGTTATATTATGCTAATCTGAGCAGTCGGTGGGTGTCGAGATGGGCGAGACCTTCTGCAATAGTCTTTATGTGTAAACGTAGTACAAATCAGTTGAAATGGGTAACCTTTACAAAATATTGTTAAAATTGAAACTAGTGGTATCTCTAGTACCTACCTATGGTGCAGTGGCACCAAATTACATCTTAAGGTTTTTTTTTCCGCTGCACCACCTCTCGTGAACGTCTGACAAACATCCGAGAGTTAAACTGTCATGAAAGAGCTTTTCAATTAGCCGTTTGGGCTCGGCGTAAAATTATAGATCAATTCCATTCGTCCCAAAAATTGCAAACTCACACAAAACGAATTGTTGTGAGAAGCTAGGGTCCTCTGGGGTAGCATTTGGTGACTAACATGGATCGGGGTTTTCTTCATGACTAGACTGTGGTTAATCGGGAATTTTTTGTTTTGATAATTCAAAATCCAATTGGCTGCATTTGGCAGCATCTGTATACTTTTTAAATGTCCTTACAGAAACTGCAGAACCTATGACAGTTTTTTTTTTATGTAGGCTCACTCAGGTGACAGCAGCTGTTCCACTTGTTTTACTTGTCCGTCCAAACTCACGAACCAACAGCATTAATAAAGAGCACTAACAGTTGTAAAGTCTAAGTAATCGATTCAAGCAATACTGCAATAAACTGGTAGCCTATGGAAACATTGGAAACGGAGCACGTCTTTCCCTCCTTCAACTACATAATCGACAAAATAGCACTCCCCCGCAACCTGTACAACTCGGCATTGCCTTATTCTGCAATTATTATTAGGTATAATCCAAAATTGTTTAAAACCATTAAAAAACTTTTCGATCCGATTTCTATTAATGCCGCTTTAAAAAAAACACTTACACGTCCTTCCTCTTGGAGACGTCCATTAAAATGCAAGATTATCCACCTCCTGGCTCATATCCATGGCCAAAACTTAGCAATTGCAGATCTTCTTGGCAGAAATCGGAATAGGTAATACATTACTTCCACAATTAAATTGTGAAAAGCATTAGCACTAAATGAAGGTAATGCCAGTGGAAAAAACTCCATTAAAGTTGAAGAATTCAATGCTAATTATTTTCATTTGTATTAAAATATTTGAATGCACTCACTCTTAGTAAGCATTTTTCAATGCCAATTATTGTCAATGAAGGCGAAGGGTATGAAAAAAAAGAATTAGATGAGCCGGGTTACTTATACTTTTTTCATTCATCTTAATGGTTGACCAAAAACATTTGTGAAAGTATTTATTACCGACGATCAGTTGTAAAAAATTATTCTACCTAATTGAGAGGCATTGACTCCAATCAATAAATTAATTAGGATATAAATTATAAACGAAAGCCTCCAAAAACATTGAAAATGAATTCTTTGTTTCATTATTGCTCTTTTATTGGTATTAAAATTTAGATAGATAGATAGAGATAGATAATTGATTCATTTCTTATAAGTTCATTACAAATTCATAAAACGTAAAGTTTCATTATTGATAAAAGTATTGAACATAAAAAATATTAACGACATTCTGTATTTTTATATACTAAGTATTAAAAATAGTGTTGAATGCCACTTCAATGGGCTTATACAAAATTCAATAATAGTTTTGGGTGGGGTGCCCCTATAACAGAATTTGCATTATCAAGAAATTATTATAATTCACAAAAAAGTTTAAAAAATAAATAATTTACTCATTAAAATTTAATTTAAACACACAATAGGAAAAATATACCAGAATTTTAGAAAGGATGGATTCTAATTCACCGTAATTCAAATTAAAATGCCAATCTTTAACACGTTTTAAACACATTCCGGACATTAGTACAACTTCTGATATTTTAAATAAATAAATTGCCATTGATATTTTCAATGCCAATTGGTTTTTAATATTTTATTTCATTACCACTGATTTTCTTGCCATTAATGCAAAAGCTAAAGCCAGACTGTCCGCCATATGGCAGAACGTTGGTGAGCGATATTGATTTTAGCTTAACAAGGTTTTTTACTTAAGATTTTTGCAGCCGTGTCCGCTTTGAATGACTATTATTGCCAGCTCATCTCTGGTTCGCAGTTGCTAGAGTTCTGTGGAATCCAAATGATTTGATTGCAATTGATGTCCATGGCCTCACCTATCCCTGGAAGTCAAAAGGTTGGTCTTATTGAACTTCTATCTCAAAGTTGACAATTTAGAGTGACTTAGAACAAATCAGCCTACATGTATGCAATGATTTATGTTAAACTGCTGTTATTTTGGTGTAGGCATTCGTCCCGAATTTCGGAAAAATGTACACTAAGGCAGTCCTAACATAATAAAATGTCAATTTGACAGAAGCGTACAGAATCTATACTTGCTTCGTTGCAAACAAATGCCCAGCACCCTATAAACCGTAAAAAAATAAAACATAAAATACAATATATACCTATTGCATAAATGTGATATTTTGTTGTTGTTGTTTTCTTTTATCAACAACGGAAGACAACACAGAAGACTGCAAATAAAAAAAATATACTTTCCTCGGTAACAATCGCCGTACGATTGATATGTTGATATGTCCTGCTGTGTTAAAAGGTAAAAATTCCGTGGGTGGCTTGCTTGCCTTGGCTGACTAACTGCACATATACATATTATATAGATATGTATTTGATGCGGTGGTGGTGTTGTTGTTGTTATTTCGCTATACGATCTCCCATGGTGTATCCTGTTTGCACATTTATTCATTTCTATGTCCTGCGGGTTTGTGCCAAAAGGTATAGCCGCCCCAAACCCACTGTCCCAGGGACATGTTCACATATATGCGGCGCAAAAAAAACACAACAAAAATTCGCGCGACTATCTCTTGCACGTTATGAGAGAGCATGGTAGCCATTGTGTGTTTGGTAATAGGTACCACCACCGTGCCAACAACGCTCGGAATTGAAGGGTACACGCTTCGATGATGATGGTGAATGGTGATGCTGTCGTGTGTTGCTATACGAAGCCGCTATCACACTGTGCAGCAGCAGCGGCAGCAACTACGGATGCGGGAGTAATTGAAATCCATTTTTAAGAGGGTATGAGTTGCTTTCATCCACCATGCGGACATGATGGCCGACGAGGGATGCTGAAAGTTGCAATTGAATTCTATTACCGGAGGGGGTGAAATGACGTTGATGGTTGGCCAGATATGGCAGGATGCGAGTAAATGAGTAGATGCATAGCTACTGGCCGCATGGAGGGATGATTTTCTATTTCAATTTTATAAATTTGGCGAGAACGATCAAAGATAATGGCCCAACTGCTTGTTATTGGCGCGCGCGACGGTATTTGATTTGATTTTCAAGTGAATTGTCAAGTGAAGCAGAATAAATCCATTGAGGGGGTTGCTATACAGTAGCGGTTGTCGGTGTATAGTTGTCCATCGGGGGGTTGGGTGTGAACCGTTTGTTGATTGTAAGGGAACAGCGATTTGAATGACACCGAATTTAGAAGGTGGACACTCCAGTAATGCGTAATTCAATCAACTTTCCTGCTGAGATGTCTACTCGATAAGATTTTTTACATTTGGGATAGTTGAGAAGTGAACATTTTCAACAAATCGGAATTTGTCTGGTTATCAGTTGAATGTGTGTGAATTGAGTTAAAAAAATCACCGCTCTTTTCTTAAACATTTTATTTTCCTAGAACAGAGGCGTAGTCACTTCTTGTCTCAGTAGGTACATAACCGAATTACAGTATTTTTAAAGTAGCTTGATCAAAGCCTTAAAATAACTGGTTTGAATAATTGACAGTGGCGCCCAATGAGAGGGCGACATCAGTTTACAGTCAGTTGAAACAATATCATTCATCAAAACTCCCTAAATGTGAATATATTCAAAAAACTGTATAACATATTTTTGTAAAGGGAAAAAACACGTCTATACAGAACTTTTAGCAGAGCTTCTAACAGCCTATCCATCACTTTGCTTTTATTTTTGGTGATATTTAACCAAAAGTAAGTGGCGCCCAATGAGAGCACAAATTTGAGACCCGCTTAGTAAGGGACAGTGGCATTCAACTATACTTGCAAGTAGTTTCGAATTGATTCAAAAACAAGGTAAAAGGGTTTTTCAACACATTTTAAGTCCATATTCCTTAAAACGAGGAAATTACGTAAAAGTGGCGCCCGACAAGATTCCAATGGCATTTGTAAGCAAACTTGGAGTTCGCATGTAAGTCGGATCAGTGGATCTTAGGGCGTTTTAAAGAAATGAGATAAATTTCTAAAAAAATCCATCAAGTGATTTGAAAGTGGCGGCTAACGAAAGTGTAAGCCGGAAAGGGTTTTCCTGTTATTCAAGCAGTGAAAAATAGGTCAGCGGGTTGTGTTTATTCATTTATACTTAAACACTTAAATGGAATCATGCGCTCAAACTTTTGGAGACTTATTTTGAAGCTTATTATGATATTTTGCAAAAATCGCAATATTATTGCTGTAAAATGGCGCCCAATGAGGGGTTAATCACTTTTTGTACTTCTGGTTATGAAAAAGAGCCCGCAACACACAAATTCCTTAAGTAATTGTCTATATATAACTACAGGTAGTCGAAAGAACATTGAGCTCTCGAAATTGTGTTCAGACAACCTTGCCATAAGTTTGCAATTTGCAGTTTTGCAGTGTTGTAAATCCAGCTTTTTAGTACTCGAATTTAGGAAATTTCTGCGATGAGATTTGACCTTCTAAAAGGTCCTTTTGTAGTGATCATGTTCCTGACTCTCCAAGAGGGGATCTAGGATTCAATATATCATACAAAATACTCGGCCTTTATTTTTTAAGACAATTATTGTTGAGGATGCATCAAGTCAAGATTTCAAAACGTTCAGTTGAAGCTCAAAATTTACTAGCAATTAACTGCATTAAGTTTATTTGTCATTGATTTTATGACTGAAAGGTGTTTCTCTTTGTTATTACCCAACAACAAACCTTTCCTCATAAGTTACCTCATAAAAGTGGTACCTAACAGCCAAAAAAGGAGGCTTAAGAACTCGCTGAAGACCAAAATGATATCGTATGTCCTTAGAGCAATATTGCCTGATTAAATAAAGTATGCAAAGCCATGCGGGGGTGTAGGTCGCCTAGGGCGCTGGGGTGTCAGGAGCATTGCGTGCGAGACCTAAAGTTCAAAATGCGCTTTAAAACTCACTTGGTATGGGGCAAAAGTAGCTCGCCGCCGGTGAGAGTTGTAAGTGTACCTATTTCTTTTTTTTTATATAAAAATAAATGTGACCGCAAATATCTGCAGATACATATTGTAAGCCACCGTTAACCACCGTGAAACTAAATTTTTAAATGTACACAAAACATGTTTCTTTTTGTCTTCGTCCAAGTACCTTGTACACAAAAAGTCCTCCATCACGGCTCTCTGTTGAGCATCACAAAAATTAATATACATTAAGACCTGAAAGCTGGAAAAAACGAAAATACAACTAAAAGGGTTGCTATTAAACGGGATGATGGTAAATATTTAAAACGTCATGAATTATATGATTCCCTGCGGAAGGGTTGAACGCAGACAAACAAAAAATCATCTCGGCTAGACGAGACCATCGCAACCAGCAGCGTGTAGATTGTTGTAGACATCGCATAAGGACACCCCGATTGTTATAGGGATTAAAACGTGTTTTGCATCTAACATGCGATAAATAACCATCTTCTGACAATGTGCGATGCTGCTGCCTTTAAGTGATTTTGAAAAATTAAAAAAAAACAGAAACGAAACACCACTTCAGCCGGCAATTCACTCATATAGTCTTAGACAGGGACCTCCCCATATGAGGAACATCCAAGATTACACCACTGTTAATATCCGTTCTGAAATTAGATCATCTTCCGAGGGAAATTGCCAGCGTTTCTTGCGCATGGATCTACATCTGAAAGGATTTCCGAAACCCCCATTTATAAGCTAATTAAATGATTAGCTCAAATGCAAGCCGCGCGATGCTAGACCAGCAATCTGGTCCGACAATTCGCGATGCAATCGATCAATGTCAGTATGGCGAATCAATCAAATTGGTTCTCGCCCAAAGGCGGTTATGTGATGGTGGCTTGCCATGGTCTGCTCAGTTTAGCTATTAGTCCTAACAACAGCGCATTAACATGAGGAGATGTGCCCTCGAACGTGCTGTCGAATAATATCACGGTTACTCCATGTGAAATGCCTCCCCATAGTCGTCGTATATAGCCGACATGAGCGTCGTCTCTCATTGAAAACGTCGCCTCTCTCTCTCTGTCTCGTTGAAGTTGAATAGCGACAAGAGATTATGGCTGGATGTGCGATGTGCGATGACCGCGACAGGCCACAGATAGGATCATCCATCGCAGACCACAGGCGCAGCGCCATTTTCCCCATGTCTAAGAGGAAAAGCAACAACAAAATGCAACACTCCTAGTAAGAGGTGTTAGATATTAGGAATACTACTTTTAGGTCGTGTGTATGAAATCCTTCCCACAGACCGAGAATCAGGAACAACGAAAAAAATGTCTACCGGGCAATAAAAAAGAAAAAACGGAACAAAAACCTTATCAACCTATTATTACCGCTTTGAATGAAAGGTGTAATTTTAGTTGATTTATTGCCGTTATTAAGACGAATATACGAAAATTGTAATGGGGCTATGTGTATCGCGTGTTGTAGTGCGGGGATATGTACGAGTATGCATGAGGACATTCCTATGTATTAATGCGGTCGCCATAATTGCACCAAATAACTCTGTCGATAGAGAAATTTACATGAGAGTGTGGTACGATGATGGTGGAAGGATAATCAAGCATCTGGCCGCTTTCTCATGGAATTTCCTCTGACGCCTTTCAATGTGCCGGAAATGCACGAAGGCATGCATTGAGCAAGTAGACGGCGAAATACCTATTGGGAGACTTTTGTTTTGTAAAGAGAGATTCACAAATATTTGTCCTTAGGTATATAGTGCTAAGGTCCCTTGGTCAAATTGGGGCTTTAGAGAAAATTGGCTTGTGGTTAAGCGCGATGGGAATCATTCAAGTTATGTACCAAAGCCACCTGGGATTTTTAGTTTGGGGCCAAATTTTGGAGGAAGACTCTTCTTATAAACCGTGTATGGAATCTATCTGTCATAAGTATAAAGTTGGATGTGTCAAGACACTTCTTGTTTACTTCTTTTAAACTTAGGTACCTATCACCTTTTTGGTTACATTTGAAAGACTGTGCTGCTCTCATTTATATGTCCTCTTCTTTTGTATAACTGAATTTATTGGAGAAAGTTTTTTCTTCTAGCCTTGCAGTTGGCAATGTTGAAAGTGGCAGTGATAGAGTTCTGTCGAACATTCAGGAATTCTAAGCCCATGAGACAGCTTTTTAAAGAGGTCGTTCAAACGAAGAGGCGATGGTAGATGACACATGACCTTATTGTATGTTATCTTTATAGACTCTTGAACAAACTTATATCGTCAAAGCTATGCCTATGCCTCCAACCTTACTATGCAATGAATAATTATTGGTTTGGTCTAAAGTTTGGCCCTTTTGGTGCCAAAACCAAATATTCTTACAATGCATATTCAACCATCAATAGGGTCATACAAATTGATATGAGCTTGAGCAGTGAGTCTTAACCTACCCATACACTATTACACGATAGCATTTCCAACAGTTTTCTGATTTTTTTGCTAGTTAATGAATTGAAGTCGAACAAGGAAGTCAATCGTATAAAATTATATATTACAGCGTTTTAATTTGACAAAATTTGGGCTTCTTTAGTATTGTCAAACTATACGCGCTCACTTCGACAACGGATCAAAATGCTCAAATTGTCGGCAAGGTTCGGGCATTTTATGATCGCAATGATTATCTTGCCAGGAAATAAATTCAACGGGCTATCGTAAAATGCCTCACTTCGAAGCCGCTAAACTAACTTATTGGAGGCTTTTTCGACAGCAAGAAAGACAGTCAGCATCCTAGCTTTCAGATGTTGAGTACGACTTCAGAACAAAAATCCTCCCTCAGCACCCAGCTAACTTGAAAAATATGATGCAAGATACCCTTGAATAGACTTTTATTTTTCTTTCAAAACATGCAAGTACATTACCGAAATGCCCTAGTGCTTGATACTTGTAAAACCCGGATAAGTGGCTCATCTTAAATTCCCGTTTTGATAGATATACTTATGCGGGTTAGGCAGTTATAACAAAAATCCGCCATAAGTTCTCAGAATTTTGGTTTTCAAGAAAGGTACTTATGCGGGTGAGGCACTTAAGCGAGATGCACTTATCCGGGTTTTACTGTATCAGTTCGATTCTACCTTAAAGCCAAAATATGACATGATTGGTTAGATAGTCATTGGCAACAAAGTTCGATTATATGGTAAGGCGTAAGGATGATATCCCTGAGCGCTGGTCTGGCTAAATCAAAGAGGACTTAAATGGTTTTTAATTGTTTCGACTGTCGGAGAGATTAAAGATCGTTATATTGCATCGGGTATTGGACCTTAAGTCAAATTTTGGAAATATTTCCAACCACCAATAGAGGTAAACACTAGACTCTATATAAGACCCTCATCATCCCAGTCCTGCTATATGGTGCAGAAGCATGGACGCTGTCAAAGGCGGATGAAGATCTCCTTGGTCGTTTCGAACGAAAAATTCTTCAAGTGATTTTCGGTCCCGTTTGCGTTGACGGGTTTTGGAGGAGGAGATTTAACAGCGAACTCTACGAGCTGTACAGCGACATCGCCCTGGTCAAAAAAATACGCATCAGTCGTCTAAGATGGCTGGGACATGTAGAGCGAATGGACACCAACGCTCCGGACCGAAGAGTCTTCGATTCCAACCCGGAGGGACAACGCAGTAGAGGAAGACCTCGCCTTAGGTGGCGCGCACAAGTGGAAGGGGACCTCAACCAACTTGGAGTGCGCAACTGGAGGCAGTTAGCCAAAGATCGCGCTAACTGGAGAGGCGTATTGGTTGAGGCCCAGGTCCACCCCGGACTGTAGCGCCGCCTAAGTAAGTAAGTAATAGAGGTATTCATATTTTCTACTTGAGTCATCAGTTTCCTGTGTACATTCATCCTTAGGGCGTTGAGGGATCGATACTGGTGTGGGCGATGGGATTTCCTATTCTAAATTCAATTCATGCCAAGTCTTGTTGTTTGCTTGCTTTTAAGGAATGGGGTCCAGTGATAAAACCCTGTATGCAGTCTGTTATTTAAGATCAAACGAGCAATTCAGGTGCAAAATTGGTCAAATTTGTTACCACTGATTCAGTTGTAACAGTTCAGTTTCATTCAACGAGTTGGCCAGTCTGGTGTATTTCTAAGCTCTGATACCTTGGGAAAGGTGAATACTGAACTGCTTCGCTATCTTTATAAAAGATGAGTGCCCGTAACGAGAGTAGGAGACGAGTGTTGTGGGTATCGCGTCTCTTTCCGTCAAGATAAGAATTTGGTGACCACTTGACTCTACCGTTTAAACTGGCAATGCAGATATTAAAGATATAATAGAAAAACAGATCGATTCGGACCTCAGTAGGGCGCATCCTATTCACATGAACTTTAACGCGCTGTTAAGTATCTACATACCCATCTGTCGTTGCAAAAGCTTATGTTCACTTTTATTTTGAACAATGTTTCTAATATCTAATATCTCCTATCTAGGCTTAGGTGGTCTTTTTCTATTAAGTTATTCTCATCTCAGAGCTGAAAATCAATGAATTAATTTAGTTAAACCTTCCTAACTAAGTTTTTACATCGCTGAAAAGCATACTCATTGTACCCTGTCCACAAAAATGCCTCGATACATACAGGACCGGAGTTCTGCAAGGGTTTTTATTGATTTTAAGCAGGGTCAACGCTTCTGTGCCATACAATTAGGACAAAATTCATACTTTAAGTGAATGCTGTAATGCTAGTGGAATGGCTCTTTAACTGAACTGATATTTTAGCCCACAAAAATGTACTACCTAGCGATTTGAGAATGGAATTCTTCACATAATCGCAGCCCTGAAAGTAAAACGCATTAGACAACTTGTTTTTTTAAGCTTCTGACTCCGCCAAATGCCTATTGTGTCGTAAGAAGCCTCTTGCTATGCAAAAAAGCTAGGTCTGTCCACTTTAACGTTCTATCCAATGCTGATTTTTTACCTTTTATCATAGACAAAATACTACGTGGTTAACTTTATTTACGCTAAGTTTGTCTGTTCGTCAAAAGTAACCTTGGTTGTATAATGGGCAGGCTGCCGTGTTTTCCAATGGTGTTAATGTCATCGCCGTCTAAAATTTGCACAGAATTTTGTGCGGTAGCAGCTCTGCTTTTGGCGCATGTGAGGCTCGCTACATTATTTCACCTACCCTACCCCAAAATAAAGCCGCTCGAATGCGCTATGATCTTCCAAAAATATGTCCAAAAGTATAAAAGCACTTTGTCATACTGTTCGTATACAATTCAATTTCTGGCATAATCCAATTTTCCCCCAAAAATTCACTTTAAAAATAAGCAGCGTGAAATAATTCTCACAATGGGTTTTCGTTTTCGTGTTAGTTCAGTCAGCTCACGCTATAAGCACATTGCCAATGCGAGTTCCAGCCGAAACGGAAACACACAACGCGAACAATATAAGATCTCCACTCTTAATGGATACTTAACAGTGTGTTTCCTGCTCCACTGAGATTTCCATTAGCAGATAGACAACAATACAGAATACAGACTTTCTACTCGGCTACACAGTCATATCACATCCATCTGATGACTTCATTTTGGCAAACGAATGTCTACAAGTTCTACTTGTCTTTTCTTTTTTTTTCAGAGAAAACAAAACCCCCAAAATTAAATTCAAACACACTATCTGCCATTTGAAATCTTTAAATGCATCCATTGTTATCATTTACGAATACAAATGAACTCGATTTTATTTTCTCAAATAAATATGACAGCTCTGTCTAATTAGGCAACCAGATAGAAATATGATTTTTAAACTCTATGAGAGTTGCTTTCAGTTTTGGTTGCATGTGGCTCATTCGTATTCTTGTGCGCCTATGGTTAGTCGTAAGGTCTTAATGGAGATACATTTTCCAGGAAGCTATAAGTCAGATCAGCCCTGGGCTCCAAGGAAACAAGGAGCGAACAGGATGGATAGGACGGAAGCAGAACGGATCGTAACACCAGAGGCGGTCAGGGGTGCGATAGCAACATTTTCACCCTTCAAAACCGCGGGGCCGGATGGTATATTTCCAGGCCTAATGCAATGGGGAGTAGACGTACTTGCACCAAGGCTAAGGAATATATACGTTGCCTGCCTAGCAATAGGCTACATCCCGACTACATGGAGGGAGACAAATGTGGTTTTCCTTCCAAAGCCGGGAAAAAAGGATTACACCGAGGCCAAGTCCTTCAGACCAGTCAGCCTGACATCCTTTCTGTTAAAAACAATGGAAAGAGTGTTGGTGGACTATATGGAGAGTACTGCGCTTAAGATGTATCCCTTAAATAGTAGACAGCATGCCTACAGGGCCGGCATGTCTACAGAAACAGCGCTACATCAAGTAGTACGCGTTGCGGAGGAAGAGCTAAATACCGGGGGTATTGCAATGACCACCATAATGGACATTGAAGGTGCCTTCGATAAGATATGCTTTGAAAGTCTGAAACAAGCCTTGGAAAAACGTAGGGTTAACCCACTGGTGGTAAGATGGGTGGACAATATGTTGAATACAAGGGCGATAAATATTCAGACGGGAACCTCAAAACTCAGAGGAAGGGTTAGCAGAGGTTGCCCACAAGGAGGTGTTCTCTCACCTACACTGTGGAATATCACTGTGGACTCTCTTCTCGATAGACTTGAGGCGACTGGCATTCACACAGTGGGATATGCCGACGACATAGCAATAATGGCTAGAGGCAAATTCATAGACGTCACTGCAGATATCATGAGGAATGCACTCAAAGTGGTGGAGCGGTGGTGTCTGGAACAAGGGCTCTCCATTAATGCGGCAAAAACAGATCTAATAGTCTTCACTAGGAAGAGGAAAAATCTGGAATTTCAGCCCCTGACACTTTTTGGATCGGAACTAACGATGGCCAGAAAGGTTAAGTATCTGGGAGTTTACCTAGATACTGGACTTACCTGGAACTATCATGTTGAGGAGAAGGTCCGGAAAGCAAAAAGGGTACTACATCAGTGCAAACGTGTATGTGGACAGAGGTGGGGACTCTCGCCTAGGTCAGCATATTGGATGTACACGATGATAACTAGACCCATTATCACCTACGCCTCTGTTGTATGGTGGGCGAAAGCTTCCCAAAAAACTGTGAGGAAGCACCTGGATAGGGTCCAACGTTTAGCATGTTTAGGAGTTACAGGTGCAATAAGGACAACACCAACATGCGCATTGGAAGTGATCCTAGGGATCTTACCGCTAGACTTATTTATTAAGAAAACAGTGGCCCTAACGGCACTTCGTTTGCATCGAGATGCGAATTGGCACAATCGTGGTACCATCTATGGACATAGGAAGATCCTGGAACTTGTCAAAAACGAGATTAGGGAGCTGAACATGCCTATGGATGGGATAACAAGGGTGCGTATTATGGAAAGGAATCACAAAACTCGTATTGAGAATGGATTACTTCCAGAAAAAAGGAGTGGTGAAATAGTAATTTTCACAGATGGATCCATGATGGATGGCGGAGCGGGTGCCGGTATCTATTCAGAAGAGCTGGAACTAGCCCGTCACGTCAGCCTCGGGAAACACACTTCTGTATACCAGGCTGAGATGATTGCATTGCTGCATGCGTTGGATTACTTGCTTGAAGGTCAGGTGGAGGGAAGAAATATCCTTATAGCACTGGACAATCAGGCGGTGATCAGACGCATGGAACAGACAAATATCACAACATCATTAGCACTGGAATGTGTACTCAAACTCAATAAGTGTTCATCTAAAAATGATGTAACACTTATGTGGGTACGAGGACACATAGGAATCGAAGGCAACGAAAAGGCGGACTCCCTTGCAAAACAGGGGTCAACCGAAAAGTTGCTAGGACCAGAACCATTCTCTTCAATTGGCAAAGGAATGGTAGAACAGCTGATTCACAAATGGATCACGGCAGAACACCTGAGAAGGTGGTCTACCGTGGAACAATGTAGACAAGCTAAAATGGCAATTAATTGGCCGACCTGCTCCACTCAAAGAAGGGTTCTAAGCATGAGTCGACGAACTCTGAAATGGGTGGTGGCTTTATCTACAGGACATGGTAGTTTCGGGTATCACTTAAGGAAGATGGGCCTTAGAGAAGATGATACCTGTAAACTATGCCTGGAAGAATCTGAGACAGCGGCGCATATACTGTGCCAATGTCCGGCGTTGGCTGGCAGAAGAATGAGGATCTTGGGACATCACTGGGTCGAGACTCAGTCGATGAAAGAGATCTCCCATAAACAGATGCTAGCGTTAACACTAGGAATCGAGCCCAGGGAAGAACTCTGGAGAAATCCAGAGAGTCTCTCTGGGTAAGTTTTATAGTGGTAGAGAGACGAAAAGAGACCCGACATTAGTGGTCTGATTCGAATATCTCTCGAAATCTATATATATATAGTCGTAAAGGAGGGAACAACTATAAAACTTGCCGACAAAGCGCCATATGCATACAACAGCTGAACTAAGATAAAAAATACAAAAAATTGAGATAAAGGAGAATACAAAATTGAGCAACAACAGAGGGGAAGAATGATTTCCTGATTCTCCTCAATTTCCAGCCATAAATCAATCGGTGAGACCGTTCGATACCTATGCACTTAGCACAGAATAATAATTTTCTTAGAACCACCGGCGGAAGGTGTACCTATGTGCAGTTGGTGTATAGGTGGAAACGTGTTTTAGTGTGCATTCCGATGGAATCCTTTTCTAAGAAGTTGTCTGGATGGAGTCTTTCCCTTGACATTTTGTCAAAAGGCCAAAAATAAAACTCTCCGAGTACATTTCTCATGCCTACTCAGGATCAAAGTCAAAACTGTTATGTGACAAATTAATTACCCAACACGACACAAGGCTTGTTTATTTATTTTGACTTTTTTGTGTCGCGTTTTGTTTTGATGCGATGCGGCGGCGGTGGCGTTTCGTTGGTGCCGGTGCGCATCCATTTTTTCTTTGTTTGTCATATTTACACAACACTTGCTTCTAAATCTGAAAAGGGGATTTGGTAAGAAGAAAGATGTGGAGGACCTATCCTTTAGTTTAGATATCTGTCAGCGGTATTTTGTTCACTTCCCGATTAGAGGGTGAAGACTGAGCATTGACGTTTATTTGTATTGGATTGTTAAATGATTGTCTCTTAAGGCCGGTTTTACTAAGCGAGGTGTTGGGCATCATAGAGTTGGTCGGAGGAAAGTAGCTATTGTTGTTCGATTCAGAAGAGAGGGAGTTATAAGTCTGTTTATCACTGCCTACAAGATTGGCTCTGCTGTACAGTGTAAGGTGTAAGCCTCTGTTACCAGTTGTCAAGGAACAGATTGTAACCGTTCTCTATTAGTGCAGCTTTAGCTTCAGTATGTACAAAACCGGCCAAATTATCCAACTTACGACAAATGTTGGAGAGAAGCCAAGAAGCCAAGATCGATACACATGGTTAGATAGTCTGTTGGTGAAAGACTTTGTTCAAAAATATGTATAATATCAAATTAGCAATTTATTCATCTAAAGTTTAACATGGGTTGACCGAGCGATGTCTTCTGGCGAAACTCAGCTTCTTTTAACGATTTTTTAGACGTTTAAGATAGCATTTATAGACACAAGCTATACAGAGCTATGTCTCTTTGTTTCATCAAAGCTTGTTCCTCCACCAAAATCGAAAACAATCTCACTTAGAGCATTGATAGGTTTAGTTAGGTTATAGTGACAGGCTACGTACAAGTGCAGCCACACTTAGGCCAGAATTGGCCCATTGTGAAACCACAGGATCTAATGATTTCAAACTACCCGTTGAACCAAAAGGAGCTCAAATTAAAGCGGCAGAGGCGATTAATATTAATGATATCAAGTTCACCAAGATTGTCAAAGAAGTACTCTCCGAGATGTAATCTTCTTCGAGTAGAAACAGCAGGACAGGTGCATAGGAGGTGAAGAATTGACTCTTCCTCCTCCTTGTCCGTGCAACTTCTGCAGAAGTCATTGGCGGGAAGACCCAGCCTGGGGGCATGTCTCCCTATTATGCAGTGCATGACACCTACTAGTGTGCTTATGACGGATCTCTTTAATCTTATAAGACTGCTGGAGCGCTTGAGATCCAGCCTGGGCCAAATTTGTTTCGTGATAGAGCAAGTGCTGCAGTTTGCCCACTTGCGGTTAGCAGCGTTTATAGCATTTTTATTTGCAATATAGTTCGTAATTCACAAGCCAATAGCGAGAGCGCGATTTTTCAAAAGTCTCTAAAATTACTTATATGCGCTGGTGTCATTCCGCGATACTAATAATCATTTTTCTAATTTATTTGAACTCACAATGGCGAAATTTTCCATACAAAATTGCATATTCTGACCTGCAAATGCATAACGTAAAGGTTAAATAGGATTATAATTACGCCCCATCTTTAACAGAACTGGACCATTATTAGAGATTGGTATCAAAAGCATCTTATGAGTTCGAGTAAGTGAGGGACATTAGCCCTTAGAAATAGAAAAAAGAGAATTCTCCTCCTTCTTCTGTTAGTTAACTCTAAGTCCTAGCATTTGCCAGAAATGAAAAAAATTTAACAAAAGTCAGCTTCTACTCACTATTGTGACTCAAACTTTTCGTCGATATAAACGAAATGAACGAATATTTTTAAGATTTGACAGAAAATTGGAAAAAGTAAAAACGCTTATAATTTTTTTTAACTTTTCGTTGTTAATACACAACCGTACCGATATTCGGCAGCCCTAATAAATTTCTGCATTTTTGCATGCGCATTTTGCAAGCCACTTGGAACTCGACCCAGCATGAAATTCAACAGATTTGACTTAGTCAGCGGTGACTCGATTTATTTAAAAAGTTCCTAACATAAATTAAAATTTATTGCCTTATTTATAATAATTTAAACTAGGAGTTGGATTTTTTGCCAAAATTGCATGACTTTGTTTAGGTTTACCTCGGCTCTGGTATATAAACACTCATCTACTGATCTAAAACCTGGGGAAAATTAACTCTTGCTAAGCGCTAGTTCTTTCTAGCTTAGAAGACTTTGTCCAGATATACCGCTTATTGTCCGAGTCCTACCTTAGGTGGATGCATGAGTTTATTTGCGGTTTTGAACGCATTTTAACATGATGGTCCCGCTTGTATTAAAGTACGTGAAAACCAAACTAACTCAAGATGTTGATGAAGAGGAATTTTGATGTCCAGTTTAATGGTGAACATTAGGTTAGTTTAGGTAGATGGGTAGGTAGAGCAGGGCGCACCCTGCAATACCACACTTAGGTCCTCGTGGACCCATTGTGATGCCCATTTTTTTGGGGGTTAACCGTTGGTGTTGTATCGGTTGTCTTCTTTCCATTCCTCAGTGTGGTTAACAGACGCTGCCCAGCCATCCTCAAAAACCTTTAAAGATCAGACAGTGAGACATCAGAAAGTTCTTGTAAGTCTTGGAAGTAGTATCTCCCAAGTGTTCTGTTCCTCAAGTGACCGAGACTCGGACAGTGACAAAGGAAGTGAGGTGTGTCCTCGTGGATTTCTTAGTCTCATAGCCTCTGCATATGTCGTCATCTTTGAGATTAAGTTTCATTGTGTGGTTTCTTAGGAATTTATGACCAGTTAGAGCCCCTTCTAGCCTAGATAGTGAAGACCTGTTGAACTGTAAAAGTTTATTGGTCCGACCACTGTTATATTCTGGCCTAAGCTTCCTCGTTATTTCACAGGTAGTAAGTTCTTTTCACCTGTTGTTGGTTTGCATACGAATCTTGTTTTCCACCCGCTCTCTAAGGTAGCAAAGCGGTGGCTTGACCGACTGAAGTGCTCTATCACGGTCTATTGCGGACCCAATTCTCGCCAGTTTATTCGCCCTTGATCTGTTCGCGGCATCGTTGGACTAGTTTGGATTTTATTTCATGTGCAGAAACTGCTTTTATAGTCGCCTGGCTGTCAATGAAGATGGTAATATCCCTACGAGGTATTGCCAAAAATGACAACCTACGGGACGCTTCCGCGATAGCCAGCACCTCCGCTTGAAATACACTACTACTATCAAGAAGCCTGATTGGGCAGTGTATATTTAATTCCTCAGAGAATATGCCGGCACCTGTTTCACAGTCCATCTTATCCTTAGGGCAGTTTTAGCAGCAATAAACATTAGTTTCGTTAAATGCTCGTGCTACGTTTCTCGGAACGTCTAAAATCGAAAATTGGCTTAAGGTTTGTCTTTACAGCGTCAACGGTTGTAGATTTTATGATTTGTTCAACTACTGGTGGTCGCTGAATATTCTGTAAAATAAATAGTATCTACTAATAGTAGAAGTTACTTCCTCCTGAAGTGCGTATTTCTATTCTAAATGTTTAACTCAACTTTGAAGACGTGGGCTGTTCATTGGTTTGTGGTACATTTGATGTTCTTTTTTTTGTTTTTTCCTGAGTTTTTCTTTGCATTTCATACAACAAACTTGTCCTTTCCCATTACATGGCTTTTTTGGGCTCGAAAAGCAGATAAAATCTCTGTAGGTGATGACCTTGCTATTGATGGGTTGAAGGGGATACTCCTCTTCCATCTGACTTAAATAGAAATTCGTTCGTCACCAACTGACAGGTGTTTTAAGTAATCCGTCAATTTCTTGCCCGGAACCTTGTTAGCAATACATCAACCTGTAAAGTACTCTATCCGGAGATTCATATTAGTTGAGTGCGTCATGGCATTAAATTTAAGCAATCCATCTCCCACAAGTATATACGCATCTGAATAAATTGCTGATTCTTAATCGTATCTAATTCCGTCGCACATGCCCTTAAGGTATTCCATTGAAGGCCTGAATTACATGCCATCGCCCAGTCAGGTCAATCACCGCCACTGTCATATAACAAACTATACTCTCTAAAAACCGCGTACAATCGTATCCATCATAACCTTGTATGTTCGTGACTTTATTTTAAATATACGGACTAGCTGTTCGTTGTAGTTTCTTTTCATAAGTAATGCGATCTAATTAATATGTGACAACATTGTGCTTGTGTTCACTGGGCAACGCTCAGCTTTATGGCCATGTTAGTGTATATTCAACATCGTCAATCGCTGAGGGATTAGCGTGTCTTATTCTCCATACAATGCGCGTACTCTATTTATTTTTTTAATTATTACATATTTGCATTTCACCTTTTTCGCATTCCTCCATAATATGACAGAAATATTTTTAAAACCACTCACTATAAACAAAAAAAAAATAAATAAATAAATTACGAGTAATCCTTGCGCGGGAAGAATTCCACCCCACACACACACAGTTTGTGCGCGCGGGCCTGAAGTTAATTGATTTATGAAGTCATGAAAGCACCTACTTATTTCGAAATAGATTAATGGTATTAGTTGGGCTAGTTTATATGTAGATTTGATGAAGTTTGGTGCGGTGGATTTAATCTAAACTATATACACGATTTGATGATGTCATCAAGGATAATGATTGCTGAAAATGTACAACACAATAGGCCCAATGAAGTGACAATGGACAAAGGAATCAGGGAGGACATGTTATTCATACGCTATTCATATATTCAAAAGTAAAAAAAAGGAGCTTTCGAAAAGAAAAATGATTTTCAAAATGAACAATGAGCCAACTTGCGAACTATACATAAATGAGGGTGACTATGAAGTTGAAGTGAAAATTTAGTCTGCCCCTACCTACCGCTCTGGAAAGGATATCGTATAGACTGTGTGTTTTGTGTGGCGATGGCGACATTCAATATCCCACGGAAAAACAAAAAATTCTCAACAATCGCACAGTGGGTGACTTTTATATCACGCGCACACTTTGTGTAGATGCTTTTATGAAATTCTAGACGAAAAATCTCAAAGGAAATGGGATCCCTCGCTTGAGCGTCGAATTTGAAATTGTGAAAGTACTGGGATTAAATTGAAATATGAATTTTTCACTGCAGGGATGGATTTTTGAAAGAACCACCAATGGGGTGACGTATTTTCATTTACAGCAGTTTAAAATGGGGACCGGTTTCGTGGAGCAGAATTATCAAGCGCTAGACTAAAACTATAACACTTTTAGAGCAGCCGAGGCAACAGACGTCTTTTGCATATCGACTGTTAACAGACTATGAACAAACGTCCTTACTTACGTTTCTTTTGAAACTCACTTTTGATGTGATTTTGTGAAGAATGTCGATCTGCATCTCTGAACCCCTTTAATGTTTCGATGACAGCTGTCAACATGCTTTTATTGTCAAGTGTATTCTATCTGTACTTACCTACAGTCTGCGGCAGACCTGAGCCTCAATAACCAAAAAAAAATCTCTTCAGTCAGCTAGATTCACAGTACGCTGCATCCAGTTGCACACGCTTAGGGCGCCTTTCAACAAGGCGAGGTTGTCCTCTACTTCAGCTCATATTATGCTCCATACGTACCAGCCATTAAGCCGTTAAATTTGAAACTTTTTGGCCGCATTCCTTCAGCAATTGTACAGTCCTTTCAAGATTCCATCGATTTAAACTGAACCGAAAGTTATTTACTTTTCGCTTAAAGAAACAGAATCCTTTTTCCCCTGGCCCTGGACCGCGGTTTTGAACCGTCAGTATATACAGACTCACAGTTCACTAATTCGTTTACTCGTGGTTTCAAAAATGTACCTCACCTACTTAGATCCTGGGCCATAGGCGCATATAAGCATAAGGTCGACACCGATATGTCTAAACAAGGTCAGTCCAATCCTAGAGATATACCTATAAACAACCTTTTGTTTCCCATGTTTTTTTTTAACTAGAATGGAAATTTAATGCCTCTTTTGGCTAAATTGAGAAGCATTTTCAGGAGAAATATACTCCCGTCTGTGGGTACGGACTTTAACAATCCATTTATGCAGTAGATTTTTCGAAAAACTGGAGTAAATCTAGCGGATTAGATTTTTGTAATTATGAAAAAAGGGTCACTACCTATGACGGAGTTTAAGTAAATATGTCCTTATTATTTGTTTTCATTATTTTTGTATTTAGTAACAAAAGCATAAGAATAAATTAAGTTTAAATTACACAATTCAATTAGTAATAATTAAAATAGATCGCAAATCGTCATTATTAACATTTTATAATTCATGTTTTAGAAAAACTTTGCCAATACTATACAAACAACTCGGAATTCGAAATAAATTTTCCATCGATTTTTTTAAGAACTTTTTAAGAACTTGATTAAATTTTAACACTTGTTTATAAATTTGGGCTCTTTTTTCTATTAGACATTTAACGAACATTACGTTTTCAATGGTTTTAATATTTAATTTATTTCTAAATTTGGTTTTAATTATGGTTAAAATTCATTTTAGAAAAATTAATCTTTTCATGGTTGTTTCCGACTGACATTTTTTTTAATTTATTTATAAAACTTAAAATGTATAATAAAATATGGCAATATGCAATTCTTCTGGGACCCTTGCTCAGTAAAGTGCAACATACTCTTCACTGATGCGGTCACAACATCCACGTCAATACCAAAGGAGCCAAAATTCTCACATAAAGTCAATTAGGTAGGCATACCGACTTTGATGAAGTAGCTAGCTATAGCAACCCTCTTTTGTAATGGGTTTGAAACCGTATCGAGTTTTGAAGACTGTCTTACTGCATAAAACCTGTAGAATTGTATCAAGGATAACTTCCATAAACGATTATAACTATAGTTAAACTGACATTTGTATATGTTGCAACAGATTTTGCCACACATTGCTCGTTCACTCTTTAGACGATTTGATAGGTCACAGTCAGACGTTCGTGTGGAAAAAGTACTGTCCAAGTGGGATAGGAAGATTTTATCTTCACTAAAAGGAAATGGCTCATCTTTTTCAACTCTAGAAAAATGTGTAGGTATAAAATCGAAGAAAGTTTATCGAACAAAATTCGTGTTTGCATAAAGTGTGACGTATTGAAACAGGTCAACGTGTAGGAGCTTTTATATGGGATTAGTTTCATTAAAAATTTTAACCTACCTCTTTGCTAAAATGTCCAAACAGTTGATCTTTTGTATCCTGTTGCAGCTCCTTTTTTTACTGTGCCCAGGAAGTTTTATAGGACATGGGATGACTTTTTGACAAAAATCTGATCGGTTTTACTAGTTGCTCGTACCTTTAACTTTTGAAGTAATGACCCCAAACCATATCAACCCTTTTGGTCTACAGATACGTTTTTCTAACACATTCAACGGAGGGGGTTGCTCATAAAAACTGTCTCAGATTGAATAAACTAATTGAATGTTTTGTGGATAAACGGATTGAAGTTTCCACCAATGCACGGTTTCTCTCATTCCATCAATCTTTCTACCATTGAGATTGAGAGTGCTTAGCTTTCTCTCAATTTGTTAAATCTGTCTAAGTACTTCATCCATCGCATCGTGAATTGCTTTTACAAATTGACTGCTTAGCAACTACGCGACCACACACATTTGAGATTCGTTCGTTGTCACTCGTCGCTCAATGTGTGGCTTAAATCCTTGAGATGTACAAACAGATTTTACTGAAAGTTCGTCAGATTCAGTGATGGCAAACTGTGTTTTTATGCAGAGTGGATGAGTTTGATACGATTAGAATGCTCGTCATGCTGTCAAAAGTGGCATGAAGCGCAGATGCATCCCTGGAAATAAAACCCCATTTCGTCTCAAGATTTGTAAAGTTTAATTGCGAGATTTTGGAGAAAGGTACGTCACCCTCAGTCAGCGTTGGAATTGCCTCATTACACACAAAATAAAATAAAATTCAGCATTGCTCGTTCACGGATTGAGTACCTGGTTTCCAGGGGTCGAATCGCATTATCCGTGAACGAGCATTACATGACGGAATTAATTCCGTGGACGTAAAGCTCGATCACGGATGACGCGATTCGACCCCAGATTGTACAATGGAAGGGGAAGGGGCTTTTCAAAAGAAGTAGGTTTACTCACTTGTTACCTCCATCGGTTGGAATAAGTCACTTTTTCCGATATCTACTAAAGCCACAAGCTTTATGCATGACTAATAGTCGGCCCTTGAGCTAACTGGCAGTCGATCCATAGCGATCGCATTGTTGAGGAAACGACTTTGATTTAAAAGTCCTGTGGACCTCACTTCGCTTCTTGATATCCAGGTAAATACAAATTACATTCAGAGTTGAAGCTCTGTTAGTTAAAAATCTACAACTCGTTATGGGTTTTCTATCACTTTAGCCGGAAAATCGAGCATTCAGGCTCCAAACCACTGCCAAATGCGACCGTTGAAAGTATTAATGGATCCACCTATCTCACCATCCAGCCCTCAGTCTTCTCCTATAGTGTATAGCCATAGGTATAGGTATATACCTTCAACTTCTCGGCATGACAAGCGCTAACGATGCGTAATAATGCCCAAAACTCCACTTTGCAAATACTATAAGTCAACATCATCATCTTTGTTGCGATTTTGTCGAGGGGGATGATGTATATGAGATGAAAATATGAAATTTCACTCCTAGCGCGAGAGGAAATCTCCGTAAAATGTTTCTGTTCACTGAATGCTTGCAGTTTGAGCGCGCTTTTCACTTGGCGCGTCGCGACAATGTAACTAAAGCGCCATGTACAAAAACTACGCGCGCCATCAAAAGGTGAGGGAGTAGCAAATTATAAAAAAAACTGACTACCAGCTAGAAGCAGAAGGTGGCTATATAGAGCGTACTGTGGAAGGGTGACAGGAAAAATGAACGGATCTACGCGCCGTTTCCTCAACCGAACCAGAGGGGGGGCTAAGTCTTTACAGAACCACAGGCTACCTCAGCGCTCAGCTATTACGACGTCGACGACAGCGTGCACAAAAGAAGAAAACAATGATACTCTCCTCACAGTAATAATAAAAATGACTTCAAACAAAAAAAACCACAAAAAAAAAATACCAAAGAGTGAGCATTGTTTCATTTTTTTGTGTTGTCTCCTATTATACCAGTCAAGCCAACGAGCCACCCCTCGTTGCACCTCGACGCGATATAAAAGAGCATAGATACACGGCTCTAACCAACAGGCACACTCGCATTTCCACCTTTCGTTTGGAATAATAAATTCAAAACAAATAAAGTTCTATTCGGTTGAATAATTTTCATGGGTTTCCTCTGGGCTCACTCACATGGTTTGTTGGGTTTTGCCTCGTTTCGGTTTTCTTTTGCCTCTTGTTTTATTTTTTTTATTTTTGTTTCTAACGTCGTTCGTCGGCTTGGTTCGTTGCATTTTGCAGTGCGAGCTTTAAAGAAGTTACGCTTTATCTACTACGAGTATTCGGGTGGGCAAGGGCATGGGTTGTCATCTCTGCCGCACGCTTTAAGAGACATAAAAATCCCATAAAAAGGCAGTTATCCAATTGATGCTTTATGCTTATGGTTGTGTCGTTTTTTTTAGTGGTTAACACATAAACATGCTTTTTGGTTGTAGTGCCAGATTTGATGGTGCCATAAAAGATACAGCGTTGAGACGATTTTGAGTGTAATTATGTTAACTGTGGGAGCTACTTGGGATGGTAGTTTGTTTGTTGACAACAGAGTCGTTCATCAAGTCATAGGGTCACGGAGACGGTAAGGATGGCTACGCGGAAGTTTCGAGCTACGGATCCATACTTCAAGTGGAAGAATATTGAACATTCAACCGATCTTAGGCATCATTTGTAAAACGCTAAATCAAATACTCGAACGAAAGAAACTATCTGCGCGGACGCGAACTCGGGAAGACGCCCTTCCTGGTCAGATACAAAAAGTGATATAAACCCAATTTGCCTGCCACATCCACCGAGCTGCGTTTCGCAGCCTACTCTATGCCACCTAATAGAGCAGGAGAGATTTCCCTGCTCTCTCTCTCTCTCATGATCGATCTCGTCGTTTAACACATTTAGGTAGCAAGATGTGCTTAGCCTATGCGGGAGCCGATGGTGAGAGGCTTTGGAGCACAAATGTCTGAGTTTTCTGAGCGTTTTTCGGGGTAAAGGTAGAGGCCATCCCATTCAGAAGTTCCATTGGCAAAGTTTGGAAATTCGACATGCCTAAAATCAAAGATTTTGAATTTTCTGGGCAGATAACGTGGGAGCACCTTTCGTACAGACTCTTTAACACTTTTGAATCAGAAGATTTTTTTTCATCAGACCAGTATGAAAGTCGTATAGGTATGTGGTTTAAGAAGATTCTCAGTCCTTAATTAGACCATCGAAAATGAAGCAACAAGGCCAAGGATTATATGGGCAGAATCTCTTGTTATAACTTTTAAGAAAAATGAGGATCGAAGAAAGTTCACAGCATTACTTGGTGAGAGTGGTATCCGTCAAGAACTAAGACTCCGCAGACTCCTATTCCTATAATCATTCGGCCTCCTGGGGTCATTTGGAGTCAGCTCTTGCTACTTTGCTTTGTTACTTTGCGTCTCGCATTTTTTTTGTTGGGGGTTGCTACTTTCCGATAGATAACTACATAACTACTGGTCCAATGTACCGCCAAAACAGACACCTTACATTGCTGTACTTAGTTTTCCCGTCTTCGAAGAAAGGATCTTCAGTGGTGAAGAGCTAAGATGTTCGGCACTCATCACGTCAGCCCCAAAGATCTGCCACCTGACGCGAGCAAAGGCAGGATAACTACGCTGTATCCTTGTCATCTTCACAAGCAGGACGGATGGTGGTATCGCTCAAGCCGAATACGTTTAAGTGTTTGGCAAAAGCTTGTTGGCCCGAAAGGACACCCACAAGCAGTCTAAAGTCGATTCTCCTGAGAGACAGAAGGAAAGACGCGAACCTTTTGCAGATGTCCGGACGCAGTCGTTTGGTCTGTCTACACCCATCACAGTAACGCCACCGACACTCGTGTTCACGAGAAACCCAAGGATCAATGGGTGACCTAACCACAGATGCCGGCAGACCCAACGCAGGTTCAGGTCATGAGAGAGCTTCTTCTGAACCCAGCCTGGCAAGTTCATCAGCGATCTTGATTCCATGGATACCAGTGTGACTTGGGACCCAGGCAAGTTTCACTGTGTTTAGCCTTCGGACCGAGTTTAGAGAAAGCTTGAGTTCAAGCACTAACTTGGACGAGTTAAGATGGTTGAGCAGCGCCTTAAGTGCGGCTTTTTTTTTTTTTACTTATGGAGAAATGCTTTACGCACCATAAGGAAATGTACCGGCTAAAACTCCAAAAGTGTCTCGCCGATCTCCGTGGTGTCCGTGTGGTCTCCGGGTGGTCCGTGTCGAAGTAGCGGGCTCGTTCATTTCCTCAGCTACCCCCTCTTGTTTTTTAATTTTCAGGATTTTGGTCAGATACGTGCTTATTTGCATCCACTGTACTTCGTTGTCCAGCATCTTCTGGATGATGTTGTCTTGGTTGATTTCGCCGACGTTTCCACTTAGTTCTTGGCGGAGGGATTCCCATCTGATGCACTCGAAAACGGTGTGGTAGACGTCGTCTGAAAGCGAATCTCCGTATTGACAGGAGGGGTTTCTCACTTTTCCTATCTTGTGGAGGAAGGCGTTGAAGTATCCGTGTCCGGTGAGGAACTGGGTAAGGTAATAGTTCAATTCACCATGTTTCCGGTTACTCCATGCGTTTACGTCTCTGATGAGCCTCGCAGGCCAGCCCCCTCTACTTTCCGACTCCCA
This sequence comes from Cheilosia pagana, assembly GCA_936431705.1. Classification (NCBI taxonomy): domain Eukaryota; kingdom Metazoa; phylum Arthropoda; class Insecta; order Diptera; family Syrphidae; genus Cheilosia; species Cheilosia pagana. Next base: position 81,755,107 of record OW386166.1, on the reverse strand, counting down.
ACGTTCTTGCTACTTGCGTTGTGTACGCGCTATTGCTTCCGCCATCGCTGCTTCCGCTCCAATTTCCGTTTTCTTTTCGTATGCGTACTTTCGTTGTGCTGCAAGGAGGTCTATTGGTGTCACCCCCGCGATTACAAGAGCCGCTGGCTCCGACACCGTGCGGCTTGGCTATCACTGCAAACGCAAATGCTTCTAGTCCTCCACCTGTTTGTCACAATATAGTGCATAGCCATAAGGACATCGAGAGATGGATTTCAGAAAAGCGTCTCGCATTGACGTACGGTAAATCAGCAAATAATAATTCGTTACTAAATACCAGCACGCACCGTCCTAGGGAACGACTACTTGGTACATTCCACCAATTTTCGGGGTCAGCAGTAGGCTTGATTGCTTCTATCGCACCCGTTTCTGTCCCCCACCTGCCTCCTTTCTTCACACGTGACTTAAGAGTTATAAGCGTGGGTTAGACTGTCCCAGTCACCCTTTGTCTACATCATTCTTACACACAATGACACTGGCTATCAGAGGCTTAAGGCGGCAAATAGAGGACAGACCATAACCTACAGCAAATTCGCCACATCATACGCAGCGACGGGCCGTCAGAGTATGCGGGGACTACTACTTTAGTCAGGCTGTGTCTTTTCGAAGACATAAACCGTCACCTATTGCGTTGTGTACTGTAAAACTCACCTCCACCTCTACCCTATTGATTTACCCACAAATGTATGAAACTGGGTTTGACTGTTTCGTACACCATTTGGGCCTCTCAAGGCATTAATCACAGCTTCTCATAGGACAACAAGAATGCTACTTGTATGTCCGGTCTAGAGCCCCAGGCCACCTTTCTTTCCCCTATTTTCTTTAGACCGAAGGACCTACGATTCTTCTCTAAGTGTGTCTTTTAAGACAGCTTATGGCAACCATAGGACAACATTTGACCGTTTCATTAGATGTCGTCTACAATAGTTCAGAGCTTTTTTTTTGAAAGGCTTTGTACACTCTTTCAAGCCTTTTTATGATGTTTAGGGGCACCCAGTGATTTTTCTGGTTTCCATGAGAAAACAGCGTGGAATGGCTTGAGTTATACCTACCATGTGAAGATATTTGTCATTTTACACACTCACAAGTGACATTTATGCATCGCTTGGGTGGTTCCTTGCATAGGTTCACGTATGTGCTGTCTACTCCCAGTACATTTGCACCTTGCAAACCATCACCGACAAGTTCACAATTTCTTTTTGCAACCTTGCACTCACTTTTCCACCTGCTAACCCTATTCGCTCTTTCTCAACAAAAAAGTACACCTCTGCCTATACAATGCCAATAGGTGGCCATGATGTTTCAATTAGTTCCTGCCGCACTCACCCTGAGTCTCCTTTACAAAAAATAAACCGACTAAAAAAACCGAAAACCCAAATAAAAAGAGCAATGCCGCCACTTGCTGACAGGACACATAACAAGCATTTATATTTATAACCTGCAAAAGTATCGTACAAAATTGTACCTAAAACTCACCGCACTGCCAATCAAACGACGAAAACTATCTCAAATGCCGCTTTCATCCTGGATGCGGTGATATAGCCCATAGCCCTCCTCCTAACCAACTCTCACTCACCAGGTTATCGGTGGTATAGCAGCAGTCTATCTATAAGAAGCAACAAAAAAAAGATCCCACCGCCGCCATAATGTATCTTTGCAGCCCAAAAAAGGGAGAGTTGGCTCTGTGTTCCTTTGACGACTCTACTGTCAGACGGCAAAAAAAAATAAGACACACAAAAATTGAGACATGTTCTACTCGGCACCGTGACAGGACTTGTGTAATAATAACTTTGATGACGATGCTACCTGCTGCTAAAATTCTACGAAGTTTGCCCCAGGCATTGTCCAATGTCCATGTCCATGTAGTTGGAAATCTGTTTAAATATAGATATTTCATATTCGAAATCAAATCACAAAAGTAGATGATAAAAAGATACATTATCTCGACTTGAAATGAGACAAGTGAATCGGACGCATGTGAGATGATGTGCCATCACAAGAGCATACGCGGATGATGATGACGGCAGGGCTGATGGTTTATGAATAATGCGCATGTAGAAAGTAGAATCCATTTGGCTGGCATCTCTAGTATGTGTATCTGTATCTGCGTGTTGTATAAATTTATCCGTTGATTGATGTGGTTGCGAATATTTTGCTAGTTGATTGTTAATTGCATTTTTATGAGCAGATTACGCGAGGATGAACGGCGAAGGGCGCCAATCTGCTTCCTTTGTGTGTGAAGGAAGCTATCTGCGATATTTATTTTTTGCACTTACACTCACACCAGTGTGAAGAAGAAAATCTGTCAGTGTCGGTCGGGTGGGGTATAAGAACTTTGCACAATAGTCTGTGAGTTTTAGTGATGGTGCACTTGGTTGAATCAATATATACCCAGACCCACCTACCACCCCCATCCAACCACCCAGAGCTGTGTTATTATCGAAATTATTTTTCCGCACATATACACACACCGGTGTACGGAACAGCGACCTCTTCCTACTACAGCCTATTACTCCTTTTGCACATTAGTCTTCGCCTAGTAGCCATGGTCGTCGTCATCCTTGTCGGCATAGCCGTTCCTTTGCCATTGTCGACGTTCTCGACATCGTATCGCCGTCGTCGCCGTCGTCGTCGTCCGAGTGAAATAATCGAATTACTTTCATCAGAACGAGTTCTAATTGAAAAATATTGTAACTATGTTCATGGGGGCGAAACGACGAACGGATTTCTTTGCCACTGTGTAGCATTAGTATGCCATTGATATCATTGTGTACACCGGTGAGTCCTTGCTATATATATCTGGTGTATGTGTGCGCTTGAAAAGTTCCAACCAGACCGCCATAGACTCTTTGTGACTATGAATATGGGTGATGGTCTGTGGTGGACATGTTTCCCTGTGAAACTATGATTTGGACTTTTAATTTCAAAAAATGATTTCTTGCTCTTTTGTCGATGGAAACAAAGGGTGGTGATGCTTTGTATAAGGGATGGGTACAATTTTTTTCTATGAAGCATTGGGTTATAACAACGAACCTGCGGTATTGAGGCCGGCTTTTGTTGGAAGTTTATGTTGAAATTTGTATTCCACTAGTTAGTTTAATCAAAATATATGTCCGGTCCACCTTCACAAAGGTACCTACTTGAATTTGAACATCCAAACCTCCTGCGAGGTTATTCCAAATCAAACTCAGACCCACTCGGGTTCATTTTGCTACCAAGCGGGAAGTCCCCGCAGGGTCAATGCAAAGACTCTAACCAATAGACGATGGCAACTGACAGAAAGACTATACATACCAAGCAGGGCTGCCAGTTTTTTGAACGCTTCGACTATTTTCTAGGTACCTACACCCATTCACCTACCAACATAAATGAAGTCTTCAGACAATTTGTTTTGTTCGTATATAAACTTAATTAAACTGTTTTTGTTGTAAAATAACAATCTACTATGCAAAAGTCCAAACTACTGCTCTTGTTTAAATTTTGGGCTGAGGTTTCCATTATAAACATAATGAGTGTTCAAAAATATTGTACTGCCAGAATTAATATACTTAAAGTTAAGCTGCAGGCGCTTGCCTGACAGTTGTTGACATACCCCTCTAAAAAAGGTTAAAAATCAAAAACAAAATACAGCAGACTCGCTTGCAGGCGATTTCGCTGATTGGATAGTTAAATACCGCAAAACGGGACATGTAAGCAGTTTAACGGGTTGGGGTCGAAATTCTGGAGAGGACAATATTCTGCTTTCAAAATTCTGCTTCCCAAAATTCTGCTTTACAAAATTCTGACAATAAATAAAAAAAGGTTTGGAAAATGTTAAAAAGCGCGCGCTTGTGTACCTTCTTCATATGAAATAATATTGTAATTTGTTGACAAAGCTGAAAAATGTTTGATTTCTTAAAATTCGTAAATTGGAAAAAAACAGAATTAGCAAAATTTATTTGTTTAAAATATATTGGTCGTCAGAATTTTAAAAAGCAGAAATTTGTAAGAGAACAGAAAAAAAATTTAATTTTAAAAATTTTTGTGTTAAAAGTCAGAATTTTGCAAAGCAGAAATTTGTAAGAGAAAAGAAAAAAATTAATTTTGAAAACCAGAAATTTAGTGATAAAAGTCAGAATTTTGCAAAGCAGAATTTAGACCCGCTCCCCAGTTTAATTCGAAAAAAAAGTAAATAATTGAAAAAAACATTTTCATTTCCTCAGAAAAAAATTATTTTATTTATGTTTTTAGGCCTTCTTTCTTATACAGCCAAAAAAAATGCTTAATGTTCATAATGGAAACCCGCCTGAAATTTGGAAATCCCGGGTTATTTCCCTATTTTTGCCAAATGTCCCATCGAGCTGCGAGCAAAATCTGGCATCTCTATTTAAAAATTTTATGTGTCTGTAAAAAATTTCTTTTGTTTTTATATCATCTAAACTATTTTACAAACGTTTCATTAAATTCATTAAATTTCATAAAATTTCAATAAAAACAGAACCCCACCGCTTCGAACATTTTTACGCTGTTAAATCCAAGTCTTGACGGTGAATTACAGCTGAGATCCAAGCGATAACTATTACCCGCGATTTTTTTGTACTTTTGGGCGCTAATATATTTCCTTTTTATTTCCCAAACTACTTTTTTGGATTTTAGTAAAGTTGAATCAGCAAATTTTCTAACTTAAAAACATACGCATAAAATAAATTATTTTATAAATTAAATATTAACCAACGTTCTGAGTAATAATTTTGATTTCTCTTCTTTTTCTAGGTAAACACTTGTTCTTTGTTCACATCCGTAAGTAGTCCAACAAATGTATAATATTTCTCACAAATTATTTTATATAAGAACAGCGGTTCATTAAAATAAAATGTGTGTCTTCAGGAAAAAAAACTCTCCATCAAATGCAAATGAACCCAAAAACAACCGTTTGATAAATTAGTCTATTCACAAAATGATTCATATTCGTATTGTTTCGCGTTCGTAAATCTATCGCAACACATATTAATATGCAAATTTTTTAAAAGTTTAAAAGTTATCCATTTATCTTTACATCTCCACCTGTATCTGCCTACCTATATAGATAGCTCACCTATAAGTATAAAACAAAAGAATCGCTGTTTGCTTTTATTCGGTAATGATTTGACAGTAAAATTAAGTGTTTCCTGTTATACAAAAAAAAAATATATCTAAAGGTAGATACATATATCTCAGTTGAGATAGTATTGTAGATCTGAAATATTATTGAAGGGAAAAATAAGAAATGCTCAGTAGAATCACCCTTAGTCCAATGAATGAATTTCAACAGCTAATTGCGAGTGAGCTCGCTTCCGAAACGTAACATAAATTAACATGCGCTCTGTTTCACAGCGGCTTTTGGTTTTGGTAGGTACCTACCTAGGTAACTGTCGGTAGTCTGTGTGCCAACAATTATTATTCAGTGGTCCGGTTGAGCTAGTTCCCAATTTTTTTACGTCTGCCTTTCTATTTTCCCTTTTCCAAACGCGCATGCTGTCACAGATTACCTGTGTTAGATATGCAATTGCGGCGAACGAAAGATACTTTTCTTTCAGCAAATGAATTTGTATACCTAGGTCGTTTTCTTTGTTTTGTAATTTCACATCTTCATTTTCAATTTTTTTTTTATAAATGGTCACACATCAAGTAGTTCTGGTTCTGTCCCTTCACGCGCAGTCGAAGTAGCGGCGAACGAAACACATCTAATACCACTCCTCATGTGCGACCATGAGAAGGGTAGGGATGATGATTAATGATCAATCAAGATTTTCTCGTTTTGAGCGATTTTGATTTGCTGCTGTCTGCCTGGCAGTGCTCGTGGCCGTGCGATGTGTGCTATCAGTATTCGTACACGACACATGCGGAAGGAAAAGAATTTCTCAAATTCCCAAGCCCAGCGATTTCTGACCTATGAGAGTGCGAGCTGTTGGGTATGCCTATTCCATAGAGCCGGACAAGTCATCAGTCATTGTCAGCTGTCATTTGCAGAGTCGCACACACCTTCTATGTTTTTGTTTTTGTTTTCTCAACATTTTTCAATTTTTCCAGACACATTTTGAAAAGTGAATTGAAAACGGGATTAACAAAAAAAAATGGAATATCCCATTAGACCACTAGAAGGTACAGGTCTGGTATACTGGACTATATCGCGCTGGTGCGTGGCGTGGCACGGTGGTGGTGGACGGTGGCCGGTGGCCGGTGGAGACATTCAATTCCGCTTCGATTGCATGTGCGGCGGGTTGTCAGGAAACATTTCAATTTTCACTTCTTGCTCGACGTCCTCGAGCGGGTTTCTGCTGCTGCTGTCTTAAATATCAAACGCACACGACCAGACCGTATACACACAAAATCCATAGAGGACCAAAAATGTGTTCTCTCCTGCCTGTCAGTGTTACCTTCGAAAATTTTCGAAAAGGGTCCAAAAAGGTGTCTCTGGCTTTCAAAAAGGGTCCCGTATGAAATTTAAGAAAAGCAACCGCATCGAAACAGTATCGCATACGTTTTAAAATAATTAAAAAAAATATATCATACAAAAATCAAGTGCATTATACTAAGGGCATCAATACAGAATATTGAACAGGTCCCTATTGGTAAATACATTTTTTTAATAAAAGCAAATAGGTATAGATTGCACATGTCCCTATTATAAATAAAAAAAATAAAATAAAATAACAGAGCATGTAAATGAACATTTTCAGAGTTTGTTTTAAAACTTAAAAAAAACATCAGGGAGCTAGCTTTAAGTATGAATTGGATACAGAATGCACTCACTTTAAAAGAGTATTGTGTCCCCAAAGGAAACAGGAACAAGTAGCTATCATTAAAAATACAAGTGTCAGAGCGAGATTTATGTTGATTCGATGTCAATAGTCGAAGTTGATGACTATGTAAAGAGAGAATATAATGTTTTGCTTCCTGATGTGATGAGATGAATAGCCAATTCCGAAAAAAGGGTCCACAGGCGTTCAAAGGTATCCTGTTTTTTCGTAAAGGGGTCCGATTTGCGCTATTTTCAAAAAGGCGGGTCCTGGGGTCCAAGCGTTGAAGAAAGGTTCAATCGGACCCCAAGGGGTCCCAAAGGTAACCCTGCTGCCTGTGATGAAGGATTTTTTGTTTTCTGTAGTTTTTTTTTTTTTGTGCGAAGCAATTCTTTTTTTTTTGTTGCCTTTCGGCATTTGACAACGGTGGTCTTCTGCTCGTAGTTTGGCTTCGGTTTAATTTCACCCTTCACATACACAATGGCTGAAATTCGGCTGTATTTGTGTGTGTGTGTTCGCATGGTTCTGCCATGACAACGAAACGAACAGTCGTCAGCCATCCCGTCAGTCAGGCCAGAGCCAGAGCCAGCCATTTTGATTTATATTCTCGGTCATATGGATATGGGTGTTTGATTCTTTTGTTTCCTTTGGTGAAATAGAGAGAGAACCATTAATGTATGGGAGGATCTAAATTTAGGACAACTCGCTACGCTACGTTGCTGTGGGATGAACGGCAAGCAAGGGTTTCTCATCAACCGACAATGATGGCTCGGTTTTGTGTTCTTATCGAGCTCTCTATTCAACAGAAATATTCAAATAACAACAACAACAATAACGTTGGGAAATATACGCATGCTGAATTGGAAAATAAGTAGTATACCTATACCTATACCTGGTGTGAATGTGAGCGGAAATGATGTTCTGTCAGTCATGCAAGTCATAGAAAATATCTATCATAATGCCAGGTACTTACATATACATTTGCAGACGTGATGGCAGTGTAGGAGGGACCCATCTCTTAGGGGTTGGCGCGGGGGATGTAATTGTCGATAAATCAACGCAGGAAATATCTAAGTGCGGTTTTTTGATGTATTAATTTAGATGGAACTACTTTGTAAAGGTGCCCACATTATTAGGGAAGTACCTAGGTACCAAACTCTGTGCAGATGTATAGTCCTTGAAGTTCCTTAGTATGAACTAAGATTCTATTCGGACTTTTACTGATTAAAACAAGTTTTTCATAGGTGTGGAAACAAATTTCATACCTATGAAAATAGTATTAAAATGTGTATTGACGGACGCTTTAAATATGACGTAGTTCTGTGCTGCCGAAAACAATTAGAAGACCTTTTTTATGCAATTTATATACCTACTAGGTATGCCGACAATAATTCTAAGTTTTTCATAGAAGCAAAAAAAGATCAAACCTGTGAAATTGATGAAATTACGCATTAAAAGCTTTAGTAACTGACTTCTGAAATTTCTGTGTCTACAAAGATATTTGAAAGATGAACATTTTTAAAGGTCATACCTACCTAACTTAAACTAAATATGTACAGTACACATGCCAATACATAAATATTTAAATAGCTTTCGATAGAGTTATATACCTATCTACTTACCATTATTAAGTTTTTCATGGGTGGAGAAAAAAAGTTCATACCTGTGAAACTGAAATGATTGTGTAGATCTATTTATCCAGGAGTCCCCGGCTCAAACCCCGAAAGAATACAAACTAAATTCTAAGGTTTTTTCCAATGCGCCATCTCTCGCGAATGTCTAACAAACACCCGAGAGTATAACTGCCACGAAAGAGCTTCTCAATTAGCCGTTTGGACTTGGCATAAAATTGTAGATCCCTTAAAAAATGAAAAACTCGCACAAAATGAAGGGTTGTGAGAAACTCGGCCTAGGGTCCCACGGTAAGCATCCATGTCATTTTAGAAATCAAGTTTGGCTTATTTTATTCTTCAAAGGCCGTTGGATAGCTCTGATTAACAGATTTTCTAAATTGGCGCCCAACGCCGCTCTCCAACAGTATCATAGCCGGTCTTAGTTCCTAGTCCTTGTAAGTTTTGAAAGTTTGCTGCATTTTTTTTCTTCTCCAGCTGGATTTACTCTCTTAAGTATTTTCCTCCCACCTAATGATTGAAATGAAGGATTTCTGCTTTACCTTGTCTCTCAAGATAAATCTGCCGCCCACGTTAATTGTTCTGACCATAGCCACGCTTGGGCTCCCATCCAAATATATTCAGTACATAGGAGAATTAAGGGTTGAAAGCCAGGTTCTTGAAACAAAACAAAAAATTATTTTTTTTACTTCGAAAGCAATCGATTTACATATCATCTCTCCAGGTGGGTGCCTTTCATTTTTATATTACAATCCTCAAGAGCCTGCAACTCAAAAGTCACAGTCCATGCTACCAAATTTTATTCACTCGTTAAACTCGCACAGCTTCAATTAATATTCACATTAAAATCGGTTACGGTGGCTCTTATTCCCACCTACCAAAGCCCATAACTCTTTCCGTATGGAACAAACAAGAAAATCAACATTTGTCCTCTATGCCTCTATGGCTATGGCAACCCTTCGGCTGGCCGTGTCCCTATGTCTAAATAAAGTAATAATATATTCATGAAACTACTCTAACAAAACCCTTCGCCCGATTGAATTCTTTTCTTCTATCAAATGCATTGCCGTCGTCCCGTCCACCTTCAACCCCCAAAAATTGCGCGCCATGATATAGCGAAAGCCGAATATACCATACCATCGGGCGGTTGGTGTATCCTATCCCATGTACTTAGTCGTATATCATAACTCTCTCGTACCGTACACGTGCTAATGGAACGACGACATTGAGCAAGAACAAACAACAAGCAAAAACGCTCTGTTCTGTTCAAAACGCAAACTCGCTACGAGGTCCCCACAGAACAGAGTCAACCATCAGCAGCTGGCTTTAGTTGCTTTGCTGGTGTAGAATTGTTTACCAAACGCTCGCTGGACTCATTTTCCATGCAACCTTTCCAGTTGGTTGTTCGTTCACTGAGCCACACACACACTCATATAAAACTTCCCATTCGCTCCATGCCAAACCAAACCAATCCCTATTCCCAACTAGACTGTCGTCGCAGGCAGACAGCTTTTGGAAATTTTGTTATGTGTTGCCAGCCTCTTGGCAACATTTCGGGTAGATTTATTGGAATGTATCTGTCAGATAAATTCTGTTAGCCGGACTCTGTTAGTTGTTTTTGAATGAACGTGCAAAATAGACGTGTGGCACTACCACTCTCTTACACATTCACACCGTAGCGCGCGACGAGTTGTTATAAGCTGGTGTGCAGTGTATTTTGTTCGTTATTTCACAGCGCGACTATTAGAGCTAGATAGTACGTACATTTGCTATTGTGTCGGTGAACGGCTTCGTATTATTCGTATCAACAAAAACCCAGTTTAGTGTTTGCATGATATTCGGTTAAAAGAGACATACGGTGCCAGCAGATACGCAGATACTTCTGCCCGCCTTTTTTTTACGTTTCTCGATTTTTACGCAGATTTTTCGGATTGTGTGTTTCTCACGAATTTCGCGAGTGGTCTTGCTAGAAAATAATAAGAAAAAAAAAATGACAGTGCAATTTAACGGGATACTTACTCCCCAATAAGGTGATAATTTCTCGCAATTTTCATGTTCGCAGAACAGGTTGTTTCATCGTCACCCCCAGCCATTAATCATGTGCGACAATCTAACAAGACAATTAATTACCATACCCATTCAGTGTGTCTATAGAAATTATCTCGACACTAGTCGTCGTCTGTCGTCCACAACAATGGAACCAAGTAGCTTATAATATACAATTCGACAATTTGCAATCAGAAAAAAAAGAAAAATTATATATCTCCCCCCCCGCCGACTGTGTGTCCAATATCTCGCTCGTGCGGTGAACTCATCCCAATGAAAATGTCATTCGGCTTCAGAACTTTTGTTGGGATTGTGATAAGAAGTGATTAAAAAATCTATATCTACCAAAAAATTCGGCACACAGCACAGCAAAACATCTCACTCAAGTGTAAACAGAAATTTCGAAATAAAAATAAATCCTACAATTGAAGTGTAATAGCAACAAAGGTGATCACATTTATCATTGTATCGATGCAAATTTTAATTAACAACGAGCGGCTGTTTATGGGTAGAAAAAGGAAAACACATCGTCGTCGCAATTATTTACGTTTTCGTGTAAATTTTTCATTTATGATAATTATTTTGCTATACCGCTCGCTAAGTGATTTCAATTTGAAAATATTCAAATTTTGCAATTTACATAGGTTTCTTGTTGTTACAACTGGTGTACATGCAGTGCATTGTGTCGTGTAGTGAAAAATAGTAATTCCAATATTTTTCTATATATCTATAAATATTCAATCGGAAAGTGTGTATATAAATTTTAAAGTTTTGTGGTGTTTTTTTTTTTTGCTGTTGGGAAAATCAAGAAGAAATCTTCATTGTGATATAAATTATTAAAAGAAAAAAAAATAAATAAGAATAGTAGATTAAGTGCAGTAGTTACTAAGGATTCGTTTAGATAGTCTCGCTGTAAAACAATAAATTCGTTGTTAATTTTTTAAAGGTATGTACAAGTTTGGTCAAGTTGATTTTGTTTCATAAAATAATCTGTTCTACAAGAGTGCATAATTCACCTTAGCTAATGTATTTATTGGTAGTGTGGAACCTATACAATTGCTATCTCATAAGTCCTTATTAGAGTTTGTGAACGGACCGCATATTTTACACGTGCCGTTCATCTGCAGCAATCCTTATATGTTGCCATTGTTGAGCTTGCAGAATAAGATAGCTTTATACATTAAAATATTTTTCCCTCCACCCAAAATTTGCAATTTTTAAAATACAGAGAGTCAACACAGAACAGTGGCCTTATACGACTTATAAGCAGAGTGTACGAATTTACAAAAAATTACAAAATTGAACACAATTAATTGCAATAATGCTTACCTACTTCATCAAGCTGGTTTCTTCCACATCAGACAACTAACAAAAGGCCGATAACGTCAAGCAATGCATATTTAAAATCTTAAAACATATTTGATTCACAAAAGGTTTTTATAAATCCTTCCTAGGCCGTTGATTTTCGAAAATAGCCGGACTGAGAAAACGCGCTCTTTGCCGATTTCTGAAATGAAATATCTGATTGGAGGTCTTTTGCAATAGGAGTCCCAATATGGAGTCTTGGGTTCGACCCCTTTAAATCGGCATATGTTATTCTACTATTCTAAACAGATTTTTGTTTGTCAATTTATTAAAGCTATTTAAATAATCCTCTTTGGTTGAATTAATTAATTCCAAAAAAGTTCGTCTTTCACCAAACGGAGTGAAAGGGAGGATTCTTACTGGCTTATAGTTTTCCCATTCGTGACTTGCGTCATTCTATTGCCGTAAAAATATATATAAACTTTGTGGTTTACGGATTAAAAATAAAAAAAATCATCAGTTAACAACCATCTGCAAATAGTATTTTTTTCGGTTTCACACTAAAAATAGTTAAGTCGTTGTTAACAGCCTTGTGGAACAGCTGAATAGCTCACTGCATATTTTTTGTTGAAGGACACAATGTGTTTATCAAAATCAAAAACGATGTATTTCACTTTTTGAAAAAATCGAGTTGGCGATGCATTTTAATTCTCCCACTTGAAATCTATCTATTGATGTTTTCGTTTGTTTTCAAAACCAACTATTTCCAGAGATATTTTGATTTGAATTCGTGGGTTAGAATCAAAACCGATGTATTCCTCATATCATTTTGAAGCAAAACGAATCTATTCCTAGTTAAAACCAAAATAAGTCTATTCCAATACAAAATTATTTTTTTTTTACTTTAAGAATCAAAACTAATGTATTCCAAAAATGGCGGGAAAATCCGCAAATCTGTCAAACTTTGTACTGAATTAACAGTGTGCATCGTTGTTTCGTTGAGTATTTTATTTATGAGTTTGTGTAAAACAATAACTTGAAAAATAAAAACATAAAAAAACTGCTTAAAGAAAATTTTTTTTTCATTTTCATGAATCGATCTATTCCGAAGAGAACATTTCAAAACGCATGTATTCCAAAATATTAATTTTCAGAACAACTCTATTCCAAAATGCATTGGTAAATATTTCAAAGACCTTTTGAGGTTTCACAATAAATTGCGTTTAGTAAAGTCTAAAAACCTATGCTAAGATATAAAAATTAAAAAGTTTTTATTATTCTGAGGGCAACGGCTTAAGAAAGGTTTTTTTACGATTATCTCAAAAGTAGTAAAAGTGGAATACATTGCTTTTGATTCTAATAGACACATTTAATTTAATTCGCTTAGATATAGACAAATTTATCTCTGGATTAATTTGGGGAACATCTTTCGGTACCAATTTTCTTATTAGGATATGGAAATATTTATCGATTGCTTAACTCAAACCAGCATCTGCTTGTAACTTGATTACCATGATCTCATTGCATATCTATGACGAAAATTCTGTTAATATATTTATACCTACAAACGTTTTTTTTAACAAATGGCATGTGAACATCATTAAAGAAAAATGTTGCTATAGCTGGAAGTAATAGTTGCAAATAATGCGTTTAAAAGTTTTGCAAGACTTATCAAAAGTTGCCCTGTGATATTTGTTATCACTTACTTACTTAAGGGTAGCGCTACAGTTAGACCCTGGGCCTCAAACAACAAGCGTCTCCAGCCAGCGCGATCTTTAGCTATCTGTCTTCGGTTTCGCACGCTAAGTTGGTTAAGGTCCACTTCCACTTACGTGCGCTACCTCAGTCGCGGTCTTCTACAATATTTTAATTGCTTGCAGCGTAAACCAAAACTGGTGATTTAAAATAATTCTTTTGCCCAATGTTTGTTTTAACGATATTTTTCGTTTTAAAGAAGCTGGAAATTCTTTACGAATTCCTGCTTCTAAAACTAAGAACAACAATCGCTGCATTTTATTCTTAGACGGAGATCTCGGCAGCTAATTGTTTTCCTTAGTTAGAAAATACATAAATGTGGCTCAAATGTGTCCACAATTTTACTTTATCCACTCCATATTTGCATTTTAATCTCTTTTTGAAATATTCCTTACCCAGTACTACATAGCTTACAATTTGTAAGTAATAAGGATGTTTAATGTTTATAGCTCATCGGCTTCAGTACATTTTGTCGCCTTAAAATCGTACCAACTTTCCATTCATTGCACAACCAAATTATATCAGAACTTCTGTAAGCAGTAAGCGCAGTTTTTTTTGTCTGTTATAAAATTGAATTTTCTACATCTTTAAAAATCCTATTCACTATATACGATTGTTTATATTCCCATCCATGCCACATACCTACAACCATATTCACTTGCTGTATAAAAATCGTCCAAAACGAAGAGTGATATGAACAAATAAAGCTACGGCCAACCTCCTTTTGATATTTATTAGTTTTTCCATTTGGGACTGTGGAACTCATTAAAAAATTACAAATTCATAGCCATGGCGAAAAATATCAATTTGCACAACAAGCCTTTCGCAGAAGAAGGAATTTGTGTCGCTCTCATTTGAAGTAGTAAACTTCTCTGTCAACCAACGGTTTCTTTAAAAAAATTTGATTGATTCTTGTGTTTTGCCTAATCTGGTCATTAATATTTTTTAAAATAAAATATGGATAGTCTGACTTCAGTGGTTACAATAGAATAGCAGTAGTTTAAGTTTGATACGAACTTAGCTTCTGTGATTTTGTGTATCTACTGGGACCGTGAATGAGCCTTCTTTGCCGATTTACTAGAGTTCAACTGTGAAGTTTATAGGTATATGTAAAATATCTCTAAAGGTTTCACAAAAGTCCCCGGCAAAGAGTGGTAACGCTTCACAATAAATAATCTGCCAGTAAGAGTATAGGTAAAACGAAGGCCTGATTTTGCCAAGTCGCCACAATTATCAAGAAAAAGACCCCGTCTAGGGTCATCATCATCACTCATCATATTCTTCATCACATCAGCTCAAACTAAAGTCACTAAGAGGAAGGTTTAACCATTTGGTAAGAGCCCTAAAACTTTGGGCATTCAAATTTGGATTTTTTAAGATTTCATTTAAATCGTTATAACTTTTTTGATGAAAAAATCTTTTGCAATTTTGTTTGGGTCCGTAATTTTTGCGCATTTGACAACATTTATCAGCACATGTAAGAGGATGTTCCCTGCCCTCTGCAACTACCAACTGTTGTTCATAATTTACTTTTAATACTATTCATAGTTGGTGGGATGGAGGTTAGTTATCCTAGGAGATGATTGTGGCTAAAGATGGTTGGTGACTAGCTCTCCCCGGTTGTTGGTCTAACGAGTATAATTTGACCCTACTGGACATTCCTTACTGACGATGTTAACCGGTAGAATACATTTGAAAACTTTGTTTTCAGAAGTTCTCAGTTCGTCTAGTATGACACACAGGCAAGTCAAACGTTGAGTTCTCCCAAAAAAGTCTTTTGGAGCGACTAGTCACTGTCGGCCATAAAGCAAAGATATCATAAAAAGTTTATCGGTCTTAGGTTTAATCGAAAACCCTTTTTAAAACCCAAGGTCTTCTATTAGAAGTGGCAAGCTGTACTAGACATTTTCTACAAAGTCCACCAATATTTTCTCTCTATACCTAAAGACTTTCTATATAGCATTCATTACAGATGTTGGACACCTTTCATGTTGACTTCCGTCCCAGCTTTATAATATTAACTCAAGCCACCTTTGACTTTCTGGTTATACAAATTCTTTTTCACTTCAATCGGTTAACGTACGCAGCTGGTTTCCCGAACATCTGCCAAGCAACAAAACTAGATAAAGAGCCAATTTGACACCACAAGCCCTGAAAGCTCTATACATAAATAAAACAATAAAATCGGTGCGGAATTCAAAACCGATCTGTATAGTTTACAAGGTCAATGTTATTTATTTTGGGAACTGACATGTGCAAAGGGTCATTGATGGCTTCTTATCTTGTGCGCAATGTCTATAGATTTACCGGATATCCGCAAAAAAGAAAGACTCTCATTACGCGTCCCGCAGCTCCGCAGAAAGGCATCTCTTATGGGGCATGACAGACTTTTTTACTCGCGTTCTTATTCTCAAATGACCTCTTCTTATAACTGTCAATCTATAAAAGTTTTTAAAAATGATCTACTGGCTTGGAAACTTTGGATATCATAGCCGAGGTATAATCAAAAATTGATAAGAGGTATAAAAGGACCTTCTTTTGCTGTGTCTTGTCTACATGACTGACTGGTTTCATTATCAGTCAGTTTGTAAGCGTTTGAGTCTGTTTTTCTTCTTTTCCTAAAAATTTAGCTCACTAATCTGTGACTAGAGAAGATATACCCCATAATCCTTTTTAGTGAAATGAAAGTTCCATTTGAACTCGGAGTTATCCAGTTGAACATACTTATTTTTTGGACTAGGTTGAAGCGACTACTTTCGAAAACGGACACACATAGATCATTAAAATGTCACAAATTTTCCCTTTAAGAAAAAACCAAAATAAAAGAAAGTGTTGATGACCCTTCAAGTGCAAATTTCACCTCTGCACAGTCTCTAAATATGCAAACCCAGCTCGAATACTGTCTTGCTAAATTACATAACCGTTTTCACCTTGAAATCTTCTTCAAACCCAACCCAAATCTCAAATCAAATTTAAGCATATTCGCCCCACCAACAAATATATAGGTTCCCATTTTAAATCATATGTCATTCCTCCCAAGAGTGTGTAAACAATTTCCGCTTCTGTTTACAAATATCTACCACGCAATAATATTCTTCAAATGAATTCACTAAATAACTGTCGGATTGACCTGTGGTCATTTATTAAAGACCTACGTTCCAATATGACACCTTAAACTAAAATAATACGTATACCCCATCATTAATTTAGTCCATAAATTAAGTTTCAAAACACAACAAAAAATTAAAAATACTACTAATTTATTTCCTTGGAAAAGTCTTCGGTTGTAGTGGGTTTTTTTTTATCTAGAACATTTATTTATAAAACGATTTCGTTTGGAATCCATTCTCCTGCACACTTTAAAAGCAATTTATTAATAGTTTCCCACCATCTTAATAGCCATCCGCCCAATCGATTCAAATGCACATACACTCGCAGGCCGGGGCCCATAAATAAAATTTAAGTCTATAAAAATTAGCAGATACTAAATTAAATATGCATATATACCTAATTATCCGCACACGTGATTAGTGGCGCTTAGATTGCCGCAAAATTTATTACACTCGCAATCGAGTCGAGCGAGAGTATCTGTCTTTTATTAATTGTTCTTCGCCTCAAGCACGATCAATGTGCAATGAACAAAGTCAAATGCATTAATTCCCAGGCGATTGTTCATAAATCTTGTGTGAAATCAACCGCATCGTGTTGAACATGTATAGGAAAATCTCTGGCTAATCACTTTTCAATAAATAAATAAAAAGAAAAACCGATCTCACCAATCGGAAGTACAAATTGACATCTTGTTATCCTGCATGTGCACTTTCTTATTCTTTTCGGCGGTCCCATGGTTTCCGGGATGCATTTTTTGTACTCGTCCTTAAGAAATTTGTTGAATAAAAAGAAAAAACCCTCGTAACATGCAACAGTTAAAAACACAAGGGGAGTTGAGTTCGCCAAGGAGGAATTTTTTGGCAGCAAGGAATTCTCTTTATTTCGGGAAAGATTTACGACCGCGATACCAAGAAACCATGAGGAAGGTAAGAGCACACCTTTTTTTTGCGGTAGGCTAGCGCAGTGGCGATTTGATTGGCAATTGGCGAAATGCGGCGAGGGCTAAATTTCAGCCGCCGCCGCCGCGCCGCACTGACAATTTAGACAAAACTTCGACCTTTTTAGTTGTTGTTTTGTTTCTTTTCAAGGTTCTCGTATATCGATTTAAATTCTTTTGGCTGGGTCTTTGGTATTTTATTTCTTAGAAAATATTTCCACTTGGATCGATTCTTCTGCTGTTTTTTTTTTGGGTGCTAAACCACAGAAATCGATAGCCAAAGGCATATAATACAAATACACAGAAAAAGGAGGAAATACTATCTATATCTGGATAATCCTTAGGGGTTAGTCCTTCATTTGTACTCAGCTCCACGTCTGAAATCGAAAAGATTAAATGAAAGTAGGTATCTGTAGCAAAAAGGAGGAAACAACCAAAATATTAGGTATATGAAGGGGGTGTCATCAAATATGATTGCAAAGTGATTTATGTCTTTCTGATGCATTTTTTTCTGCTCCTGCCTCCACTTAGTCGTATGATGGGAACAATCTAATCTGACCGCTTGTTTTATCCATTCAAATGTCACACTCGCAATGGGGAAAATGATATCTTAATGTTAAACACTTTAGTCTACCGTAAACGAGGTTCGCGGAATAGATTTAATTAAAAAAGTTATCACCTGCGAATTTAGTTGACTTTTATTCGTTGTCAGCTTGGATGTAGGTAAATTGGATATTTTTATGAGCTCATATGTGCAATTAGCTTGACATACTTGAGTAACGAGCGACGGCGGTAAGTGAGTTGTGCGGTAGGTTAGCGACTCGATAGCGATCTCAACGCTATTGTTAAACACGGGCTTGCGGTGGCTTATACGACGAGAGAGCGTCAAATCTCTGAAAAGACAATTAGCCCCCAATGAAATTATCACCTGATTTTGTCGCAACTGATATAGAACTAATTGCTTAATTTGGTTTTATTTCTTATATCTAAGGCAATCTGTAAAATGATGGGGAAATGTTGGTTGAGAAGAATAAGTCAGTCAGGAAACTGTGTCTTTTGTCTGTTGGGAATATTTCCAGTTAAAATTTGAAGGAAAGGCAAAACAGGGTATTAAACGTAGCAGCATTTATTTCACCTCAGCACAGCAATTTAAAGTAGAATATTTAGCACTCTAATTAAAACAACTAAAGTCTACTTGACACTTCCGAAATACACACTATGGAATCGTCATTTAAATTTAAACCAAGTAAAATTTACTTGACAGGAGCAGTTCCTGTTGGAGCCTTTCTTGCTGAAATTGTTAGTAAACTGCTTTCAGCTGCATTCAGTTTTATTGAGAGGAAATTGAATCAAACTAAAAGTTGAGACACACAACAAAATATAACCAGTTTATACCGCTTCATCAGAAATGTGACTGTGAACTGCTTTTTGAGCATTTGTCTGGTTTACTTGACTCAGATTGGTGTTGAATAAAACAGGCTTCTAGTCAAATTCTGCTTCTATACGTATTTCAAATATATTTATTGAAAGAACTGTCATAATCAATAGAACAGTTGAAACTTTCAGTCTGTCAGATGTCAAAACTACAGCTCAGTTTGTAGATCTTAATATTTAAACAGATCTTTAAGTTTTTCTTGAAACTGTCATCACTTATAACCTGGCCAATGAAGAGCTAGATCAACTAATATCCTAAAGTGAGCTTCTCTCTGCTCGTTAACTCAAGTACCACTGCTTCAATTCACATGTTACTGGTCTAAGGCTTCGCTACGGTGTTGTGTCCTATTACCTACTCAAATAAGGTGGACTTTGTTTCAATAATCGACTAGTTTTGAAGGAATTTCAAGACTCATGATTGCAAGCATGGTGGCTCTGCATTTGGGAAGAAATGTTGCGAGTCTTCAAGACTCAGAGCTCTATTGAATGGATTACTGCGTGGAAAACAGAAACCCTGCATTGAAACTGGCGTATTTTATTTTAGTGGATATTTTAGTGGAAAGTCCATCACTGTGTTATAAACCTGAGGGTCGTCAACAAATGTTGGTTTATTCTATACCCAGTTTAGGAGGTACGGAAATGTAACCCTGAAGTATTGCCTGAAGTCGAATTGGGGTAGACATTTGTCTTATGAGATCAGAAAATGTAACTCTTTCCCATTGATTTCCTCTAGGAATCTTTAGAACACGAACCAAGTCGGAATTAGATTCACCTTCCGCGAAGAGTATATGCAATAAATTACCATGGCTACCTTTATGACGTCAACTTGAAGATATAAGATGTACCTTGTAACAGGCGCGTGGTGGGAACAAATTCGCTACCGTAATTTTAAATTGAAAACGCCCCCTAAAATTTTTTTTAATTTCATAAATCCACTGAATTTGTCGGTTATATTTGAACTTCAGTCAATTATTTTGAAAATATCATGAGAAGAACTCATTTTAAAATAAGAAAAAATTAATCAAAATTATAATTCATGTCAATTATATTTTAAACTTTTTCCCTAAACGCCCCTAAAAACCAAACGTCCCGGAAAAATTCCAGGTTTCCCGTAGGGCCACCACGCGCCCGCTTGTACAGTCTAGTCACTGTATTTTTTTTAGCCTGTTCCGGATAAGGCTTTGTGATATTTTGTGCCACCAAATGAATGCTGCAAAAGTCATGAAAGGCCACACTTTTACTATGCCGCTCATAGTGTCATTTTGTCATACCTTTGCTCGGCAAAATTGAAGAATCGAAATTTATTTGGAAACAGCGAAGTTTATCTTTTAATAAATGCATAATCATTGCACGTTTAAAGGATTACATTTAGGCTGTAATAACCAAGCTTTCCAGCCTTTTATGCAGCCTCAACTCAATAGTGGACGAAGTGGCTCAGTATGGTTTATGTACTACTGGACAATTGAGCGACATGTCTTAGGTTAGATCTCCCGAACGTATGACATACATTCGAGAGTACAACTGTCATGTAAGAGCCTCTCAATTCAGCAGTTCGAACTTCGCACAAATTTGTATAAAATTAGAGCTCCCTTCCATTTGTCCACGAATTAAAAACTCACACAAAACGAAGGGTTGTCAGAAGCTAGGCCCAGAGTATGTGCTTATTTATGTTTAGCTCAATAAGGGCTTTTCGGATTTAAAATCAAAACAAGCCATTTGAAGTAAATTTGTTCCTGATTCACCCTGGATCTGTCTCAAACTTAGGCTACAAAAGCTTTTATCTGATCCAATAAACCCCGACTGCTTCTTCTTCTTCACATTGCTTTCATAAGTCGGTTTTTGTTTTCGTTTCAAGACTTTTTGCTAAACAATTATACATTTCTGCTGATCCGCTTATATTCAGGTATAGGGTTGACTTCTTTTGTCAATAAACTTACGCTTTATCGACCACGTCATACCTTTCAACATCAACTATTTGTAAGTCTGCATCTCGGTCTTGAATAGAACATCTCTAGGCTTTATTCACTTTGGAAATTTTCATCAGTAGGTCCCTATTCAAAGAAAAGTAATGCCAGCTGGAGACCGAACCGGCCTGTAAGTGTGCACTCTAGATGATTCGACGACCGCTTTCTACCTTCTATTATGGCATTTTGCATCTTTCGGCAATGGCTTTCAACTCTCGTATTCCATTTAATGGCAGCCTTCAACATATCGGGGTCCGAGTTATTCCCTAAAAGCCCTAGCCCATTTAAAATCTGCTCAAAATCTTTAGGGACCTATTTTCTACCAGATCTATATGACTATCGATGAGCCACAGAGTATGGAATCCGATTACATACAAAACATGTTTTCATATAAAAATACGAAATAAAAAAACACCGCCTCGTTATACTGCCAACATTTGAATTCTTGGCAGAACGTGCACGCAATGTTAACGAATAGATAGCCAAATGCCAGCCGAATGGCGCTAAAATATCTAATTGAAACTTAAATTCTTGATAGCAAAGCAAAAAAAAAAAAAAAAACCAACTGCGCTCTCCAAAAACTCTTAAACGCAAAGTGAATTCTTGATCCGTTTTAAAGAACCTACGATATGCACAAGTGTCAGTCAAACTGTCTCCCCATGTAAAGATACAGCGAGCGAAAAAAAACAAACGAAACACCCTGACAAAAGTAAAACCTGCACACATTTATGCAAAACACCAGAGATTGCCTTACTTCACATCACTTCACTCTCAATCTCCGATATTCGGTATGGAAATTTATTCATAGAACTACTATAGAGGAGACGACGACGACTACGACTACGACGAAACAATCACTTGCTGTGCTGTTACACATAAGTATAGTGTGTGTGCCCTTGTTGTGTTGCGGCAGTGTTTTTGCACACTTTTGTTTCATCCGTTGTTTCCCAAGTGCATTACACTGTTTCACCGGCACTCACAGCATGCAGTTGGTTGTTGGTAGGTACCTGCTGCACCTATATCAAGGATGCATCTAATAAAATCTAAAATGCAAAAGGAAAAATGTGAAAATCTCGCTACATCCGTGTGGGTAGGTATATGTTATACAATTGATCTGAACATGCCAGATGATGGGTGTTGATTTGCAAAGGAAAACTTAAATTGACAGCGGCAAATGCATCTATTCAATTGAGGCATCTGTAGAAATTGTGTTTGACAGGTTGCTGTCTATTTGGTCAGTGTATTTTCTAAACATTTTCTATCACTGAATTGGAAGGACGGTTTTACCTCGAAGACCGATCTAAGGTGGCCAAACATTACCGGGCTTAATGGTCCAAAGGTACGGCAATTCGACAGCAAGAGCCAAGAGATCTACGGAAGCTCTATAACTAGGGAACAACTGAAAACATTGGTATGAATCCTATCAGGGCACTTCCAGATTCTGCAACGACCTGCAGTATGATGAAAATATCACATACATGAATGCTAAGCAATATCTCGCAACCGAAGGAAGCTCTTGGGTAGGTACTTCTTCCAATATCTAGATGAGATAGACCACACAAACTACAAAGGACCTGCTTGGTTTCCAACAACAGGATCACAAATCTGGTACACCGACGGTTCAAAGATGGACGATGATGCCACCGGGGCTGGGGTGTGGGGTCTATGGGCCTAGGTTCAAAATCACCAGACGTCTTTTAAGCGGAGGTACACGCCATAGAGATATGTGTCCGAGAATGCTTACGAAGACGCACTAAAGGTGCCCGCAATATACATCCTCTCAGAAAACCAGGCAGCTCTAAAGGCCCTAGGATCGTATTCGATCAGGTTAAAGCTGGTTTGGGAATGTCTCCTAGAAGATCTGGCCAAGGACCGCATAGTCACCGTTGCTTGGATACCAGATCATGAGGGATTTGAGACCAATAAACGAGCGGATTGTCTGGCGAGAAGAGGCGCGTCACGCCTGCTCGCTGGTCCTGAGCCCTACTTCGGGTTACCTTTGAGTTACGTACACTCAAAATTCAGGAAATGGGAAGATGATTGCCTTGCCAAATACTGGACGGAGCTAAGCAAAGGAGATCTAAGGATCCTAACGGGTTATCTTACTATGGTCACTGGCCACTAAGATACCAGCTCAAAACTGGGACTTTCCGACGATGACTCCTGTCGACGGAACACATACTCTGCGAAAGCTCTGCTGTGGCAAGGGGCAGATCGTTTTTAAGTCCTGCAGATATAGGAAACTTGTAACCAAAAAGGATACTGAGGTTTATAAAGAGCCTCAACAGCTCCCTAGGTTAAATAATAGAGGCCAACACAATAGTTCTCTTGTAATGGCGCCTTACCTTACTATCTCATACCAGTTTTTACCTATGCTAACCCACCTTATACTCTCGAATGCTTGTTAGACTTTCCCAAGACGTGTGGCAGTGGAAAAGCCCTACATCCGGGCTGCACCTTAGATCTCTCGATTGGTTGTCAAATAAACCGCTCAAACTTTGTAGCTTAAGTGCTAAAAATTTAAAGGAGCTGCAGGTAATCATCCATAATCAGTTCAGTTTATTCAAAGGAACATTAGTTGGTCAAATCAAAACCGTGGTAAAAGCCGAAATCTTTCACAACACTTATAGGCTGTTCCAAAAGTCTAGAAAAGTTTTAGCAAGAGGGTATAGAACCAACTATTTAAACTACTCCTAAGGGCTTTGTAACTGCCTTATACTAACCCGATTCGGGCACAAGTCGCAGAAGGTAGGTTCTAATGTTTTTACATGGATTTACGCGATAAATTGGGAGCAGTTCCAGAGTGTGACACAGGTTTATGAGCTTCCCCATGATAGGCAGGATGGTACTCTCTTATGATTCTTACAGCTAATTATTATCATTTTCGCAAATAGTCTTAATTGTGTCAAGCCTAGTGACCATTTGCTGAAAAATTCAGAAGATCGTCGACTTGGTTCGCATCTGCTGCTCTTGGCTTTTAGTTAAAACTGACGTTGAAGGTGTTTCTCAATATCTATCACTGGATCGAGAGCCCCTCTTTATTTTAAGGTCGCTTGGACAAAAGATAACCCAGGTTTTGAAAGTGAAAATATTCGGTCCTTTTGCGTTAGAAGTTCGGAACAGCCCTACGGAATGACTCAGTCAGACTCCTCTGCGCAAATATTATCAAAACATCTGTCTATCTCATAGTAACCCTTTCGACGCCTTGACAGAAAGTTCCATGGTGTTATTAGGTCGAGTAGGGTGTGAGTTCGTCACAAGGACCAGGCACCATAATGAGCCCATCGCCACATGTTGTTATTAAGTCGTTCATATTTTTGCAGCAGATTAACTGAAAAACTTTTGAAGTTATAGGTCACCAAATATCGCCAGCAATTGATATTCTGTTCGCAAAAGGATGACACTTCCGTTGCTGTTACACTAAGTGCAAGAAACCACATGATTTGTGACCCAACAAGTTCTTGTTTCTTGTTGCAGGGACGCATACAATAAATGAAACACTTTACAACCACTGTCTGACAAAAACTATGCAAAGGATCTCTTTAATTGTAACTCAGCAACTAGCTCCATTCCAAATGGCATGTTCCGTTGCAATTTATGTTGTGATGCGTTTATGAAAAATGCAATTTCGAAATTACCTGTTATGTTAACAATAAAATTAATTACCATCTTCAAGATAGCCATCAGCTAGCGGTGAGGGAGGGGTAACGCAAAATTATTGTTAACACATATTATACCTAGAGGTATAATTCCCTAGACTTTTACTGCACCCATGTGCATCCGGATGTGTAACATTAATGGCCGCACAAAAATACTAAATTACGTTACTAATAAGTTGTCTCTACTGTGAAATGAATGGGTGCGATAAGCGATTTTTCCGCTTAGTTAACAAAAGTATTTATTTATTTTTTTTCGCTTTTCTTTTGTTTAGATGAGAATGAGTTCATAATTAATTAAGAAAACGGGAGAGGAGGGCGAGTTGCGTTTGTTAAAAGTAGTTTTTTTTTTATTTGTGTAGACATAATTTAATTCGTCTGCTTAAGGAATGGAAGTGTAACGCATGGATGGGTAGCGGTTTTCTTATTAAATTAAATGGCAGAAATGTTTAGCTCTTGAGTTGCGCCATTTATTATTATTTTAAAAAAAAATGATGACCTATACCTATATTGAATGTTATATACCAATTTGACTGCTGTTGAAAGGCGACTGTAGATGTCCTTCAAGTCAGCTTTTTGAGCTATAGAGAAGATATATCCGAGTTTGATGGCTTCAACTGATAGAGACTGCTAAGATTTTCAGCTTCTATGGATTTTACTGTGCCCTAAATTCGTAAAGAAATAATCTTTGTAAAAGGCTGCTCCAAAAACTGTCATTATCAACGCCTTCATATGAGAACTCCTTCAGTTTAAAAATAGGAATAAGTGGGACTGCTTATTTTACGCATAAATCGAATTTGTGAATATCCCAACGGGCTGACAGAAAGACTTGCCTTGGTTTATGCTTAACTGTAGCGCCGTATATATCCAAGTATAGGTGTTTTAGTTATCTGAAGTAGATCTATTTCTGTCTGCAACTGCACCCATATTGTAAAAAATATTAAAGTCCTCTCAAAGTTGTAATATTTAAAGGTCCCCGTTGAGATTATTTTTCCATACATCACTGAAGTTTATAGCATTTTTTACAGATTGTATTTTTATCTTTTGACTTTAAAGTATCAAACTCTCTCTGCTTCATTAAATACCGACTCTCTGTCATTAAACAAATGTATATTGGTGGTTTCTTGAAGCTTTTTAAGTCTTTCTCCATTTTAAGGAACACTTTCTTCAACAATCTGTCTTAAAGAGTTTGACGTGTAGGCCCTTCATATGACACGGTCTTAAATAGGCATACGTCTATCCTAAGTGCCCTGAAGTCTATTTTAAGACACGTTCCTTAGACCAACAAGTTCTGACCAAGGTACCGGCTATTTAGTTATTTTATATGACGGGAACTATGGGATCTAAGGGTGGTTTTTATCAAGCCTCGTTAACTTACTCATAGAAATTATTTTAGTTTTATTTGAAGCTGCAGAAAAGAATGGACTTACTAATGGGCAGCATCAACTTGGATCTTTCTGGAGAAGCTACGCCTTACATGGCAAAAAGTGCCTAAGTTCTCTGCATAAGTCTACGTCAACCTAACCTATTCCTATCGATGTCTGTAGTAAATTCATCGCCACATGGGTTAAACGCATATTTATCGGTACCCCATCTGTAATGCAAGACAAAAGAACTTCCTTAATTCCTTTAATTTTTTACCAAAATCATAGAGGATTTTCATTGAAGGAACTTTCTGTCACTTTTAAATATAATAAACTTGGTGCCTTTAAATCAGAACAAGCCCTTTTCTAAAAAAAAGCCAATCTTTCTTCTGATTTATGCTTTTCTCATGCTCATCGTGGCCTAAACCACAGGTATACCTACCTACATATCTAACCACATTTGGAGGTCTTAATATTTTTTTTCATTTGAAACTCTTCAAATGATCGATGAATTGTGCGGCAGCGATTATGCGAAGTGGAACAACGAAAACCCTACCCGAAGCCCGACGACAGCACAATGGACGAAAGCCGGAATCTTAGAGAAATAAGGCCAACTGGATGTGGCGCGCGTTCGACATCATTACCCATAAACAAAAAATATACACGAACCGAAAAAAGGGCTCCGCGCACACTGCCCATGTTATAATTCATTTTTATTCATGGCAAAAAGGTTCAAACCGATCACGTTCCTCTCTCTCTCTATAGAATACCTGGCCAATTCGAGACCATTTCCGACTCAAAGCCGGTCAACTTGGGTTGTAGCTATTCTGCGCAGGCGCGCACCACTGCCGCACATGTAAATTTACTTGTTAAAAGGTATATACAACGAACAGCAACTAAAAACAAAAAAGAAATGGTGCTCGCCAAACATGTAGTGAACTTTAATGATGACACACGTGAGGTGGTTTTTTCTCTCAACTTTGGGTATACACAAAGAAAAAAACACAAGAACAAGTTAACATGAATTGTTTAACAAATAAGGATTAGGAGGTACATGCATGTAGTTTGATGCCATTAAAATCGCAATCGAACAAAGCCAGTTTGTCGTTGACTAACCCGACTTATGGCTTAATTAACAAAAGTTTTACAACAAAACATAAATAAAAAATGCATATGTACTTGTACAACCTTGTTAAAGGATTCGGAATAATTTCATTTCTGTTTGTTTCGCTTGCTGTTGCATCAGCAATAAAAATGATTTCATTTTGTCGCTTTAGACACGTCTCTTACAAAAGGCTGTTGGCTGTTTTGTTTAGTTTTTTTTGGGTAGGTTTACGACTCTAGATTGTCGGTAGAATTTCCTTTGAACTGAGTGCCTGTTCAATGGGGCTGCTGTTGTACTGTTGTACACTCATTTATCTCATTTAATTAATTAAGAGACTGCACGATGATTAAGTGGAGATAACAAGCCGTATGTAGAGAAAAACCCAAGAAAGAGATATGTACACACGAGTGTGTGTGTGTACAAACACGGGAAGCCAACAGCTTGATTGACAAACTTGAGATGCATATCGGGTAAACACGTTAAAAAAACAAAACAGCAAAAGCAAAAGTTTAACATTTGTTATTGCAAATTGCTGGTGCGTCATTGTTAAGAGAAATGAATGCTGAATCTTTAAACTATCTTTAAGAGGGCGAATTGGATCTGTGGGTGAACTTCTAACCTAGTAAAATTAAAAGTCAATGCTAACAAATTTCTCTGCTACCTACATTTGGAACAACTGTTAACCTTAATGCCCTTCAACTACGATTTTTGTTACACGAATGGTAACTTATGAGTCTTTAGAGGTTTTACGCTTAAAGTTATAAGAAATGTGCTCGTGGGGGATAGTATTGGGAAAGAAACTACCATCTAAATACAGGCAGTAGAAGTTAGGCAAGGGAAATGAAGAGTTAAACGTCCTTCTTCCGCAAGCAATAGTTTCGTCTAGTAGAGATTTGCGTCTATAAATCCGGTCCACTTTTAGCTCCTAAGACTCCTTTTTGCTACTCTCTTGCTATTGAGTTAGATATAGGCATATCTTCGATGATAACATAAGGATCTTCATCCCAGGGTCAAGTCTTACTTGGTCAATTCTTCGATGTCATAAGATTTTCTTACTACGTAAAACTATTTTACGGCCTACAAAAATCAGTTAACCAGATTTGAATTAAGAGAAATCTGGAAGTCCGGTTTTCGACCGGTTCTTACAATCCAGTTTCACACAGGTCGGCAAATGGCAAATAACATAAGTCAACTCACGGTGTAATGGCGAACAAAAATGCGCACCAACCAGCTTTCAACTGTCAAGTTGGTTGTCGCTGAAAAAAGAATTTTTCAATTCTAAAAACACACCTCTAGAAAAAAGACACCCCATTTGGCAAAATGTCTTACACGCCGCCATTAGTAGGTACCTCTACACACAACTGCTCACCATAATGGAGAAGTCATCAACAAACAAATTTCAAAAATCCAACATGGTTTCTGACAGATGTCAATCATGGACATCATTTGCAGTATTGTCCCGCCTACTGCGTTATGCTGTAATAATGGCAGAGATCAACAGGTCGATGGAAAGTAGGTACTTGGTTTGGGTGTACAGAAGATCATTATCTATCTGGTTTAAGTATTTTGCTTCCAGAAAACAGAATAGATTCGTTACTTACTGTTGGAGGAGGGGTGAATGTTGGAGGTGGGATGAATGAAGGACATACAATTTTAATTGTGACAAAACACGTACCGTACATACTTCATACTTCGGTTTTTCTTCAACTGTCAGTAGAAAGCACACAAGTTCGACGGTTTTCCATTGAAAATTCATTGTTAAGGGAGAACTTTTATAGGAAACTAGCGGACCCCCTGCACACTTCGTAGTGCAAAATAGAAAAGTAAAAAAATAAAATTCAAATTGATTTAAATCAGTGATTAAAGTTTTTATTGTAATGCTTTGTACACAATACTTTTGGTTTTTTTTTCATTTTCGGTTTAAATATATACAAAACCGGTGGTTTGTGAACACCCGAACAGGCTACATTTATAACTTATGTCCATGTGAGAAAACTGAATACCTACTCTAAATTCAGTCCACACTAATTTTCAGCAATTGCTTAGAGGATTTTTTATCAGATGGATCATTCCGCAACTGAGCACAACCGTTGATAATAAGTTTCCATGATAACAAATCTTCGTCTATATAGACTTTAAGCAAGCGTTAATTTCATCAGCAGTTGTCGATCTAGGGATGACGGGCAATGTTTGTCTGAAATCTACTGGAAATAAAAACAATGCAACACCAAATAACTCTGAGTTATCTCGAACATCTTTCATTGTTCTTTCCAAAGCTTTAACAGGTGGCTTTCGAAATATAAGATTTTTAACGTATTTTTTGTATGGGCGGTGCCACACCTCTTTGTCCAATTTTGACCAATCTTCACAGGAATACTCCTGGGCCATTACCTAAGAATGTGTGTCAATTTTAACTCAGTCGAATCTGTGGTTTTGAGATATAAGATTTTTAACGTATTTTTTGTATGGGCGGTGCCACTCCCACTGGTCCGATCCTGCCCAATTTTTTCCTGATTATTCAAATCAGTAGCATATTCAAGATACATATATGATGTTATTCAATTTATGTGGGTGGGGCCATGCCCACTTGAAATATATATAGCCGAAAACCTTTCAAATGAAACCGGTTTGGGCCAAATCGGTTGGATTATGTAGGTATATAGACTAATCAATGGCGGCAATCCAACTTATGCCAATGTGTGATTATATTTAAATCGTATGACCATAATAAAAATATTGGGCTATACAAGCGTTTGACTGATATGAATGGATTTTCGCCCTTTTTTGAAACTTATCCACGTAAATCGCATAATTCTATCAAGGTTAACATCTTACTTTCCTTAATGGATTCATAGTTGCAAGCTTGTGCTACACTCCACAGCAAACATAGTTTAAGCATGAGTATTTTACGGTTTCAACTTATGGTCACTACAAAATCTTATCGCGGTCTTTTCGAAACCCACAATCCCATTTGCGGCCCCGCTTTTCTGTACAAAGTTTCCATGTGAACGGCGCTACATATGTTGAAGTTAGAAAAGTTCCAATTAATATCCCTTATCACTAGAGTTGATTTGTTTATGAGCAATACTTCCAATCGAAGACGCTGCTTCTGGTGGGTAGGCTTTAATTCTTGCGTAAGTTGTTTTTTTTAGTCAAAAGTCGCCATAAAGAGCTGTCAAGCTGCGGCGATCTCTTGAAGCCGACATTTCAGCAAAATTTCCATGTGACCAAAGCTGGAAAAAGACGCAACTTGCGTTGCTCGTTTCAAAATTGTGGCCGGTCTCTTCAAATCCTAGTTCAATATAACCTGTACGACCGGCGGATATAAAAGTCATATAAGTGCATAGTTTGATTGTGTGGTGAACTCTCAAAAAATCCTGTTTGGGTAAAATATTTGACTTTAAACATGAAAAAAGTCGTATAAATCGCACCACTTAAGTTTGAAAACGTGTACCCAGGGGTAATTGGTTCAAGTCCGACATCTCCTCTCTATTTGCATGTGGATTGTCACCTTTTTTTAGTCGGTGATGGAAGATCCAAAGTTACATACGACCCTCCGAATTCCTAAGCATCTTACATCCGCTGCAGACGGGACTTACAAAAAAACTTAAACATAATAACAGGGAAGAAGTCGATGACGCCTTGGCTGCAAAAATTGGTGAAGTTGACCCATCCCAAACAGTGTAGTACATGGACCAATATTGACTGCAAAAAACCAACTGCTATATCCACAATGACAGAAAGAAGCTTGTTACATGCCAGTGCAGTCTTTAGGAACTCTGTTTATTTGTCAAATTTGACCATCCAAACCATCGACGACTCCGTACATTCAGCCGTTTTTATCTGAGATATTTCATAAAGCATTAAATGTTACTTTGCCTATAGGTACCTCGCAGTCTGCTGATACCAATACCACATGCAGTAAATCCCACCCCACCCAAAGACACCTTTATTTTGAGCCGAAAACCAATCAAGCAACTTTTAGCTACATCCAACATGCAAGCAAACAAAAAAACACCACTCCATGTGCAAATTGGAGAATTTTAACGAAATTCAAATAGAGCGCACACACACACAGCTGGCATACTTCCCCACATCATCCACCACCTCCCTCTGTTGCTTTTGTTTACCATTGCGAGGTGGAGCACCAGGAAAGGCAAAAAAAAAAAACTAAATCGACAACCCCATATGTTCATGATCCCCGCGCATCAAGTGATATAAAAAAAACAGTAAAATTCTTTAAAAATATAAATAAATAAATACACACTCGCACATATACCAGAATGTAAATCCATCGAAAACAGTTCATACCCCATGCCTTGTAATAGCAGTCCAATCACTATATGCATCTGCGCCTGCTGGCTAATTCCCTGCAGTTTGTTAACAATAGAATAAACTAACAAAATAAAAATCTCCCCACAGAACTAAGCACCAACAGTCGCCACCATTTATGCACATTTCACTCGAGTATTAGCAACATAACCCTATACAGTTGGGGGCAAAAAAATGTGAGCAGAAAAAAAAAAATAATAAAATCATCAGCTACAACATCCACCCGCGCACATAGGCTGGGGGGTGGGGGTCGCATAGCTCTAGATATATTTGCATGGCGTTTTCTAGAGCTTGCTCTCTCCTTGTGCTTGTGTGCGCTGTATAGTGGGGGTGCGAAATCTTTTAAAAGACCTCCATAAATCTGTCAGTCTGTGTTTGGAGCCTTTCTCATGGTTCTAATTTCCTTATGTTTGGCTTGATGTGCGCTACGCTCTGTGCATGTACAAATGTACATGTGCATTACTGACGAAAGGAAGGCTATTATGCCACTAACTATATCAACCCGCCCGCCAGGCCTCACCATGCTCGCTCCCGGTGCAGCGCTAAGTTGATTTGTTTATTGTAGTAGGGCATAGTTTTCGTCGACGACGCTGGCGCTGCCTGGTGCAATGCGGGACACTCGGAATATTTGAGAAATTCGGTTTCTTGTTCTTCGAAATGATTTCTCATCTGACTGTTTTAATTGAATTTTCTTTGGGAGTTTTTTTTTCTCGCCCCTGGTAATGACCCCAAAAAATGTGATGTCACGTAAGGGTACACAAATCTGACGCACATGCTTGGTGTAATTTACATATGCCGGTGCGTCTAATCAGCTGTGTAGTATGCGTTGTGTTAATTAACAGCGATTTTGATTTATTCGATTTGATTTGCAGCCCCAGAGACAAATTGAAATTTTATTTTCCCACTAGCACTAGATGTAATGAGTTCAACTAGAACGGGGTCTGCCCATGCCCATAACTGTAGGTATAGCCGTAACTATCGACTAGTATTTCACAGAACGGCGTCGAAAATTTGCGCACACTGATGCCGGTCCTTGTGTATGGACTGGGTATACCTATAGTAGACGAGGTTACATTGAAATTGCATGATAGCACGCGATATTGTTTTCCATTTGGCTGTAGTTATTTTTCATTTGTAGTCGCTTTGTTGAAAAATAAACACCAAAGGCGTGAATTGCAGTAAAGTTTTGTATACCAATATCTGGCATGCTCAATTGAGCCCCCTTAGATACACATTTACCTCTAATTTAGATATAGAATGCAATTTATAGAGGAATAAAAAAAATAAACGCAACCTAATACACGAGTGTGAACAAGCTGCTGGCCGTCGCTGATAATGCGACTTGGGCGCACACATGTCGAGACGAAATATTTTCCCTCATGCAGATGTTAGTGGAGTACCTATACACGTACTAGTCCAAGGAAAGTTGTGTTGTTTTTATACACATCATCTGAGATCTAGGGGATGAACAGAACAGATGGGTGATATAATTTTGCTTGCATTTCCTACTGTAATCGATTGCTATAGTGTGCTTATCTGGAAAGTAATTTCGGTGACTTTAAGGATCAATTTTCGGCGGCAGAGACAACAAAGCTGTCAAATTAGCCATTGAAGTTTACATTGAGATTTTGTGGTTTGAAAAATGTATGAAAATCCGAAGGCATTGGGGAAGCCAAAGGCCGTTATGCCAAAGTCTTCCATTAAAATAGCTCTTGCAACTAAGTAAAAGCCAGACTCGATTAGTCACAGGATTTTCTTATAGCTATGGGTAGAGGGATGGCAATGGTATAGTGGTTAGAGGCATTGCTTGTGAACCGGACGACGCAGGACTCAGTAAAATGTTATACGGAAAAAAAACGTTGCAGCCTATACTCTTAAGGGGAACTTGTTATTTGTTAAGCATTATAGGTTCGCCCTTTCCTAGAGAACGACTGTTTAACTCTAACAGAAAACAGGTCTGAATTTTCCTAGAATTTAAAAACTTCACAATCAATCTTTTCCTTACTGAGGTGGATAGTTTTTGTCGCATGGTAGTTGAGGTCCATCTTAACTCATAAATTAAATATACCTTAGCTCTGAATGAGAATATATTCTACAAGTTTGCAGTTAAATACTCTACAAATCGTCGAAGAAAATTCTTGAAGTCAGCAAATGGTTCTACAAATTTCTGCAATTTTTTAAAACCATGTTCACTCTCAAAAAACTTCAAGACAGTAGCATTCTCCGCGTAGTGTCCACATTCCACAATATCTAAAACTAAAATTTGAGAGAGTTACTCAAAGGTTTTAAAAGGGCGTCAACAGCTTAAACAGTTATCAGTTTTACAGTCGGGTATACATTAAAAAGTCGGTCCAGTAAAGTCATCGACAGGCATTCGTTAAACCCCTTTAAAGTGGGTGTAGGACGCTCAAGGCGGCCCTCTTATTGCCTTCGATTTTCTACCGCTGACTTTAATGCATCAGGGTTAATCCCCATGAAGGTAGAGGTAAGATGTCCGACCTGTTGCAATCATCTTAACCTTGGAAAACATGGAACGATTTGCTTATTCAAAAAGCATGAATGCTGCAAGAATTTTGACAAAAAATGTCTGTCGAACTACGCTCTATAAGCTACCTTGCAAATATAGCTCTTGAGTTAGTCGTATGTGTAAAATATTGCTGTACTAAGTCATTGTTCCTTTCAAAGAAGGGGAGCGGTATGTATGTATATTTAACGTGATCCAGCACGGACTGACAAAATTGACAGGAGCGCCAAGTTTGCAGCTTAAAAGTATAGACGAATGGGTTGATCAATTGGTGGTCTTTCTTGGGTAGAAACCGCACTGTTTGTCTCTAATTCTATGTCAGTCAGCTTTAAGGTGGTAACAAAATATGGCAGATAGGATATTCCGCCGCTTTAGTTGGTGTAGTTGTTAAGGTCTTCTTTCCTCTCAACCAATGTTGGGATACCATGTCAGACGTGGAGACACTTAACAAAAATGTTTTGCTAAATGATAAATAGAGCTCAAAAAAAGGCCCCAGGTGTTCTTTTGGTCTTTTGCTGGGATACCGCGGAATCATCATTTAATTTAGTAGACACATCGAGTAGAAGTTTTGGCTATCGAGTTTCAACGTCTAAATCCTCAATTTTGGACTTCATCATTGTCCTAGAGTCTTCAATAATCTTTCTTTCAATTTGACAAAACACACTGTGATTTTTTTATCTTTCCTTCGACATCTGCGCAAGTTTCTATACGTGATTTGTTGCTCGATCACGTTTTCTATACAGTAAAACCCGGATAAGTGCCTCTCGCTTAAGTGCCTAACCCGCATAAGTGCCTTTTATTTGGGAAATAACATTTTTTTATATAAAACCCATCTTATTAGTTCCTTTCGCTTAAATACCTTTCCTTGATTGCCTTTTATTTTGTATGTATACTTTAATTGACATTTTTTTAAGTACAAATTTTTGAAATCAGCTGAAAAAATACAAAAGCATTTTTTCCCTTAGCGCTTTCTTGTTTCATAAAAAGTACAAAGTTTTCTTTTTAAAGGTTACCGATACTAGTCAGTTTATGTTATGTATTTTCTTATTTTTTAAATAAAATTAAATGTTTTTTTTGTTATAAAATAAAAAACATTTTTTTGTTATAAAATAAAAAACATTTTTTTATAAATTTAGAGACAAGTGCCTACGTGCACTTAAGCGGATTGTTTTTATAACTACCTATATAACTATATATCTAAGTGCCTATCAAAACGGGGCATTTAAGGTGACGCACTTATCCGGGTTTTACTGTAGGTATACCTTTTGGTAAACCTCCGTATATTGTTCTCGGAGGACACTCACTCAATTTCGGGCTTCGGGCTTCGGGATTCATCGTTATTTATCAGGGTACGCAAAGATTTGCGACGTCTTACATCCTGACAAATTATTTCGTTTTTAAGGTGTGTTCTGCGTAAATATCAGCATCTCGGAAGGTTAGTACAGAATACTGAAGACTGAGCTTACGTTGGTCGCAATGTGATGAATTTGCCTGACAACCTCTGGCTCTAGCAAGACGTAGACGACCACCTCTCAAAGGAGTGCGTTCATTCAGCGTCTATATCGATCGCGAACACTCTTAGTTCATTAATCGTGCCACTTTAGGTCGAAATAGCTTGCTTAAGCTTCGATTAGATATTTGGATGAAGCCAAGCTCAGATGCTCAATGACGTGTACATCACTGAGCCGCTCGGCATATTATATCTGCAAACCGTGCGGTGAACGATCAGCGCATTAAAAAATTATGTAAATAATCGATTGGCCGTTGCATTTAATCGATGCGAATGTGAAGTCGTCCTTCTCTCGGGAGAAACGAAAAAACGAAAAATCGAACACCAAGAATAAAATTAAAAGCAAAGACAACTCTCCTCTAAACGTTCGGTTGGACGGACCCCAATCGCGTCCACCCAACATGATCACGATCATCATCATCAACATCAACTGATCGCCCCGAGAATGTCCATTTTTTGAATGAGGTGCTGACGTTTCTTTGGACCGCTGCGCCCGTCTACATCAGAGACCACAGACACGGACTCTTCTTTCGTCTCATTTCTTATTCTCATGGGAGACGCAATAAAACCAAACAAAATAAAATGTAAAAAAAAAACCACAAACCGTAAGAACAAAAAATTAAAATAAATCGCAGATGCAGCAGCCTAAGCGCGCGCGCTTCAAGGGAACTCACAGCATCTCGCATCGGACTTGGACAGCCACCAGGTAGAGATTATACTTAAACCTCACCACCTCACCCACAAATAAACAGAACCGGCCGTCCGTCCGGTCGGCCAACCGGGAGTCCTCCTCATTTGACATTATGCGGTGGGATAATGCCTCATATACATGTTTTATGTGAAGTTGTTGTGTGCAATAAAATAATGCGACATGAGGAATGAATTGCTCTCTGGCTCTGAATTAATGGCTTAATTGAAAAATTTGTTTCGCATGGGAATCGCTGGCTGGCTTTGGTGGTGGCTTTCGGTCTTTTTCTTATTGTATACAGCGCTCCTCGGATGTGAGTAATGTGATTGTTGAAAATGGGGGATTTTGTTGTGTTTGTTATTTGAAACCCAAACTGTTTTGGACTAATAAAGTTAAAACGACAAACTTTGAATGAATATACACTTTGTCAATATACGGCTTGACAGTTGGACAGCGCAACAAAATGTCAACAAGCGCTGACTTGCCTTGTCAGCGTGGAACCAGTTTTTTAACTCTTTGTTTGATTGCTAATTAAACCAAAAAAAAACTCCCAACAGGTTAAGAGTCTGCAAAGTCTAAGAGCTATATAAAATGTTTGTTTATTCTTTAACGAAATTTAATCTAACCCTCAACGTATAGACATGTGCGGTGTAACTTGTCGCAAGGCTGGTGTTTAAATTTGCCTTAAATGCTTTAAATTTGTGACTCCCGGCGAAATTTGACAGATCTTTGTTCCCAAGAAAAATAACCTTAGTTTCAAAAAAATGTCGTCTTTCGCTACTGGCTTCGATTTTAGTTCATGTTCCCTTTCCAGAGTTCTGCGGAAAATCGTTTTGATCGTTTTTTCAAAGGCTTGTGTGAAAAATTTCGAGGCTTCCGTACGTTTGATGATTTTATAGTCTCGGCGGAATGGGCGCAATGTCTCAGTGATGAGTGTGGTGGACTTATAAGCGGGAGGTCTAATGTTTAAGTAGCAATAAAGTGCTGAGATTCGAGAAGAGTACAGAGTGTGTAATAAAAATCACCCCGAACCCTGCGAAACTATCGTTTTTCACGACCAACATCAGTAAATTCGACTTCAAGAAGGCACAACAGCAATATGCAAGCCCGAGCAAAGTATCCATAAAAACCGGCATTTGCAGCTGGACACACTCGATCTTCTTTGGGGGTGCGTAACTGTCTGTGGCTGTGAGTTCAAGGGATAAGGCGCCCTAACACTGGTGCCACAGTGGGACCCCACATTAAACCAAGTACTATCAAACCTCACACGCCTAAGGACTATAGGATTATGTGACGTTCTTGAGTTCGTCAAAGAAGAAAGGTTTTAAGAAGCTTAACGAATTTCTTAGAAGACATTTTTAAGAGGTCATCCAGTGCTTGCTTTTCAGAACCCCTTACAAAAACTACTGGCAACTTTGTTGAATTTTCTTATGACTTTAATTTTTTTTAATTTAATTTAAGAAGCATATAATAAAATAATTTTATGTCTTAAGATAACCAATAACCACTCAAGAGGTAGCACCTGTCTGCAGACATCTGGAGAGCAGTTTTAAGCTTAGCTTCCCCTGAAAAATCATCACAACACATCTCCAATCACGACTCATATGGGGAACTTCCAAAAATGAAGGTCTCGTTTGCCATTGTGTTCTAATTTTTTTTTTAAGTTGGGCTCTAGGTTAGCGTAAGAGTCATCATACAACAGTAGCCCGAGAAGATTTTTTTTTATAAGAATTTCTTTCGAAGTTTGTAAAGTGGTTTCTAGAAATCTTGCTAAGACTCAAGTGAGTCAAGTGAGCCACATTTTAAAAATAGAAAAAAATACTAAATGTACACAAATTATTAAAATTTGTGACAAAAACTCTAGACCTGTTTTTCTGCTATTCAGAACTTAAACACAAATTAATTTATTTAACCAATTTCACGCACTCCGATCGATGAATAACTTACTAACGACTGTCACTGTTTGTGGCCTCAACTGTAATGTCGCGTTTTGGCAACTGGAATATGTCGCCGTCCTTGGTGCTACCTGTCTGCATCAAAAATAAAATCTCCATCTAACTCGTTCTTAAAGAGCTTTTCCCTATGAAGGCTCGTAGGTCAATTTAAAAACCATGGGAATTTGAAATTTGGAGGATTAAATTGCATTGGGGTAGCAAGAAAATGCGAAAACTAGAGATTGCTCACAGAACCAAATTATGTCCATCAAATGACCCAATCCTTTCAACCATCCGTTTTAGGAGAGAATAACGTTTTCCGGGACTCCTCCGTACGCGTCTCGAAATTACCTCATAATCATTGCTTCGAAAACAACCCAAACCCCGAACCAAATCAAACGCAATAGATCAACATCCACCCGCTTCGGAAACTGCCATGTTGCGCAAGCCATACAACTCTCAACTCTGAGAATTTTAACATGTGCCACCGTCAGTCTCGGTTAACATTGAATTTCAAGGGAATCCAAATGTGTCGAACAGTAAGAACGAAACTACAGCAAGCTTCCACCAGACGGAATAAAAAACAACGCTCGGAAAAATATAAGAAACTTTAACCTTTAGATAGACATATACCTTCCCTCCCCGCACAAACAACTATACATATATCCATCGAAGGGAAAACACGTCTTCTTTCGATTCTCTGTTTTCCTATCATTTATGTGGGTTCTTCTAACTCCCGGTGTTACATTTCTCATATCATTCAAACTGCGAGCAATCAATACACACACACACAGATGCCCCCTGATGTAATGCAATTCCTTACATGAACCAAATCCGAAATGTATCAGTTACAGAGAACAAGATTTCTGATATTTCTCAGGGGAGTACACGAAAAATTCAAAATCCTCAATGCATACGTAGATATAGTTTTGCCCGACTTCTGGAACACACTCACACAGATGTGCATCAGCCAGTTCCGCACCTTCTAACATTTGGAAAAACTCCAAACAAAACAAAAACAAAAAAAAAACTTTCCATGGAAACTATTCAGAGGTAAGGGTGAAACTACCCCCATGTCATGCCATACACACACTCAAACGCTCGTGCTAGCATTAAAAGTTGTTTTCTCCCTTATAGTGTGTTAATAATGAAATGGTGATGGTGAGGCAGAGCCACCCTTACCAAAAAAAGGAAACAAATCCAATATGGATTCCCATTCCAATCAATAAACTTAGCGTTCCGCTCTCAGTCTACCCTTAACCGTCCTCCTGACCCTCTCTAATCACCCCGAATTGACACTAATATCCCAAAAAGTCATTAAACTTGTACCCCGCATCCCTTAGGCATTGCACCGACCGATGCGACACGACGATTGAAAATAAATTTGGTCCGGTAATTTATTCCATGCCACCCTTAGCGCCGGCCGGCCCGTCGGTCGGTCGGCCAGCGCAAGTGTGCGCGCCACAAGAAATCAAATTTAATTCAATTTCTGAATGCGATTTAATTACTACCCGGCGAAGGGAGTCCTCCTTAAAATCACATTATCACCTCTGCTTCTGCTTTTGTGTTGGCTGGGTTTTTTTTTGCGTTCGCACCTCATACACCCAAGAGGAGCTAATAAAAACGTATTTAAGTGCCTGGCATACCTAATTATCACAATTATCGCACATTTACAAATTGATATAAAATTGATTAACCTGCAGCAGCAGCAGTGGTACTGACGACGCCGGCTGAAGTGACTGTGCGATATAAGGTAAAAACCTGTTAATTAGCAATCGAATTGCAACAATCTTTGGCGCGGTGGCTCTGTTGTGTGCGCGAGTTTTTCGCCGACCAAAACATTGCACCACCACCACCACCGATGATCAGCAGTCGCAGTCGTTTAATGGTAGAGGAAGACACTCGCACACGTTAAATGAATTCACTTTAATGTTAATTATGTGTATAAAAAAAAACATCAGCCGATCAATTGAAGGAGGAAAGCACGAAGAACAAACAAAAAAAAAATGAATCGCATTCTGTATATGCAATGTGTATCTTTCTGGTGGACGCAGGTATGAAGGAGATACATTTTGCCATTCCAATCTCCAACTATGGCACTCGTGCAAAAGCAGTGCAAGTTCAAGCGCTGGATGATGCGAGGCCCCGCTGCTGCTCGTGCAAAACAGAGCGCTCGCCACAAAATGCAAAAAAGGAATTTTCAAGTGACTTGAGTTGACGGTGGCCGCGACTACGCGTAAATTTAATTTTCACATCGTTTATTATCGTCATCAGATTTCATCATTAAATTGTAGACACAAACGCACTTTGGTATACTCATATATAGTGAGGTATACCTATACGTGGAGTAGTGGCAACGTTGGGTTTGAGGAAATTATAAAAAATGGAATCAATGGAAAAATCATTGAAGATGCGAATTTTAAATGCAGCTAAAGGGGATCACTGAACCAAAGAGGCGCCTTAAATGGCGAAATTTGCTGCGTGAGTCGCTGAGGTGGTTCGTGAGTATCTCAGATTGTATCCCAAGTTTTGGGCAATTTTCATCGACTATCAGGCATGAGTGATGCATTTGATGCAGGTATATGAATCAGCAACTTATACAACCTATTGCTTTAACTCAACAGAAAACTTGTAAGACTCGACGTGGTTCTCATTTTAGTTAAATCAGGTCTTGCTCTTTTAGAAAAAAAAAGATTTGGCAAGTAAAAATGCTTTTTATTATTATAAGCTTTTTAAATGCTTTCAGGTGTCCATAATTTGTTTACTTCTCATAGAAGGCATTCAGGATGTTCCCTAAAAAAATCACTCCAACAGATAGTGCCATTAAATTTACAGCTAAGATTATAGTTAAACATTTTTGGGTGACTATTCAAGTTTCTATGGCATTAAGATGGTATTCAAATGCTAATAACCGCCAAAGTATATGAATGGTTTTGATCTCCATGAGTAGTTTATCCCCCTGAAGCCTTACACCGTCTTTGCTGAGCTATAGCGAGCCAAAAGCCTAAAAGACCTCAAGAACTGAGTCCATGGCATTGGCTCAGTGTAGATGACAACTAAAATGTTGTTCTACAGTCTTATTCATAAGATCGAATATAAAATCTGACATATTTCTCCCAAGATAACTGGAGCCGCTATCAAGTGGCCTTTTGAAGATGCTTTTCTAATCATGTAACTTTCCTTGTTACCAGTTTTCTTCGTACTAAAATATTACGCAAAACTTAAATATAAATGAGAAAGCTACTCCTGTCTGTAGACTCTTACCTGATTTATGAACTATAAGAGCTAACCTTTAGGTTGTAGGTAGGTATAGGCAGGTAAAGGCAAGCTTACTCCAAATAACTTTTTAAACTGTAGCCACCTTAATATTTACTAACAAGGGACCTTTCAACTTTTTTCCGTTATCCAAATTGTAGCCTCAAAATCGTATACTTTGATATCCATACTTTAAAAAACTGCAAGAAGTGTGTATTTGAAAAAGTTTCACCAAAAAATAAAGCAAACAAAAAAAGGAAGCTGCGATTGGCAAGACCGCCTCGACTTAAAAACTGATGTACCCCAGGTGGGAGCCAAAATTGCATGACTGATTTTACACAATGGGTAGTATGAATAAAACCTAGCAATTGCTTTTACTCAAGAGAAATGTCAAAATCGAAGCATTTGCTACGTTTCGTATAAAAAAAAACAATTTGAGTTAGTTCCAATTTTTAGCATGTTCGAAAAGCGGCGGCACTGACCTTTTACTCAGATCGGTATGAATAAAACTTATCAGACAACGCAAATGCTATACAAATTCTGAGTCTGGTATTTAGCTGATTTGGAGTTTGGGATTTGTTTAGCAAAATCTTTCCCACAGCTTCTATGGCCTGAACAAACGCCAACTCATTTTTGTCACTCTTGGGAATAGACAAGGTAGATGGAAGTTCCTCATTGCCTGCTAAAATTCAGAAGAGTCGCACAGCATATATTTTTCTTTTTTATTTATTTCTTTTCAGTTTTTCTTTTGAATTTTTTGACTTTTGATAAGTTCCCCACCAAAATTTGAAAATAAATTAAATTCAAGATAAACAAACTACCGGACAGTTGTCACTTGTCAATTTTAACAGAAATTGCAAGGCAAGTACACCTACAGCGAAGTAAAAGCTATTTTCGAATTTTCGAACTTACTTTAGCAAACTAGATTTTTATTAATACCGATTCAAAGCATTTTCTAAGGGCTTTTTCTTTGCTAAAACAATGTGTGCAAGAATTCGGCGATGGGTCTTCATTCGGTTTCAGAAGACCAACAGATCCACTGATGGAAACAAGCTGTATGGGCGAGGTTTGTTTCGGCAGCACACACCTTTGTTAAGTTGCAAGTCTCAAATGCTTGCTCGGTAAAATGTACCAAACACGTTTTGTTTACTAAACTGTATACTGCATGTTAAAGGGGGCTTAGGACACCTATAACATTGGTAGGCTCTTCCACTTGCACCCTATGCGGTGTTCAACAAAAGCCGGGCTTAACCTTTCGCTCCCTCCCTATGGTCACTTTGCAATGTAGTTATCTACAATATTTATGTTGAAGCCCGCTAAATAGGTATACCTACCATCTATGAGCCGGCATACATATATGAATTTTTTTGGATAAAGCTCCACTCTGAACTAGTTAGGAGCTGCCGTACAATGCTCAGAGCATTATGCCTGCAGAACCAAGTCAGATTGTGTTGGGTGCCTGGATACTGTGATATTGAGGGCAACGAAAGGGCCGACGGTCTTGCCAAAACGGAGCTGAACTTCCACAAAATGATACAATCGAGCCATAAGACCACCATTGGCCGTGGCCAAAAGATTGATTCTTTAAAATCCCACGAACGAAATGAGATTTGCCAGACTTTTAATATTAATGACCTTATTAAGCCTCCTCCTAACCTTCATGATGAACGTTTTTGAGTCCCCTTTCTGAGACTGGTTTCCGAAATAAGATTATTTAAACTTTAAAGGAACAGGGATGCCTCTTGAATAATTGCATACCTTTTTTTCTATCAAACATTGTAGCCATTTGTTTAGTTTCAATTTGTTAATAAAATTATATGCATAAAAATAATTTAAATAAAACTAAATATATTTAAAATTAATTTAAGTAACTTCGAAATATTTAACACCAGCATTGATCCCATATGCCTATAGGCATAGGTATAATATGCGCCATTAACCTTGTTCTCTTGCACTTGTGCGCTATGGTCTATTTTTGAGACAAAAGGAAGGAACCCAAAATTGTTTGCAGAGGCTGCACGGCCTCGTTGGTGAGAGGGGGTGCAGTGGAATAAACCTTGAGATATAATTT
The DNA here is from genome assembly GCA_936431705.1 of Cheilosia pagana. Taxonomy (NCBI): domain Eukaryota; kingdom Metazoa; phylum Arthropoda; class Insecta; order Diptera; family Syrphidae; genus Cheilosia; species Cheilosia pagana. The sequence continues at coordinate 81,711,688 of OW386166.1, read as the reverse complement.
GTTCCCACCAACGTGATTTAGCTAAATCATCTCATTAATGATGTGATTTATCATACATTTTCGTGATTACTAATTACGTTATTTACCTATACGTGTTTAATTTTTAATTACGTATCTGTCATCGCAAATCCATACAAAAAAAAATTCGAACAGACACAAATAAAATCAAACAGACTTGTTTTCGACTTCAGCTGTTCACAGAAAAACAAACTGTCAAAATATTAAAACTAAAAATGCATATAGTAATTGTTTATATCATTTTTGGATTTATTTATTTGGATATAAATTATATACAGAGCATTTGAACTCATTTTAAATTGTTGCAGATAATTTTTCTTTTGCACTTTTATATGTTCGATACTGAAAGTTTGCCAACTAATTTCAATTATCACACTGTAACACTTTAAAGTTCGGTGGGAACGCCTATCGTGATTTATAAATCACTTTAGTTAAATTACGTTGGTGGGAACATGGGCTTCTCCCTTAGTAGTCCGGCACACCAGCATTTAGCAATTAACCTCGTTAATCACGTTTTATTTCTGGTGGTGTGGGGCGCTTTCAGCCATGACCTTAATAATTCGCCGTCTGAAACGTGGTAAGATGTCGTGAAGGTGACCAGATAAGTACACCAAACACTGATAACGAACAGACCCAACTGCGAATCTCAGTGTGAATGACCGCCTCCAACCTTAACGCAGACGAAAATATTCCATATTTAGCTTTTGATAGTGCCTGCCTATCTTCAACTTGGTCTACATTGAAAGAAACCTTTCAAAAAGTCTAAAAATCACCACACCAACACTTGATGATAAATGGAAACGCTACACTCACACTACAGTACTTGACGAACAAATTATTTAAAATGTAATTAATCAAAATCTTAGATACAAGTACAACAAGTCATACAATTTGCCTCTTCATTTCAAATATTAATTTGTAATGTCATCATTACACGTATACTCGTTTGATCTTTCTATTCGTTTTTTTTTTTCGTTTCGTTCTTCATGTTTGTCACTCGGACGATTCTCTGTATTCGTCTTCACTTCTTCGCTATCTCCCGCTAGAGATGTTGATGAGGCTTATTTATACGCGCGAATAGATCACCACAACCACAACCACATCCAACCGATCATTGCCAGTCGGGTGCTGTGTTTGCCACTACACACATACCTACTGCCTACTGAGTTGAAAAATGTTCACTTTGATTTATGAATATCGTCAGCATTATCAGTGCGATCATTAATTGGATTTAAAATTGTAAAACTGAAATTTTACTGACTTAAAAAATATTTTTGGCAGTTGTTTGTTGTAATGAAAACTTCTTGAAAGAAGTTGGTATTTGTGTGGGCATTGTTTTAGTTAACAATCAAGAGCGAGCTTGTTTTGCTTGATGCCCCTCTAAGGGGCCAGTTGTAGCGATACGTAAAATGCAACCGGAAAAAAATCATTTTGCTTTGAAGATAATTTACTTACTTTTTTTTGATGAACTAACTTTACAATTCCTAAGCAACATTTTAAGAACAAGATTGAGTTCAACAATTAAGTTTAAGTGGTTAAAAAAAGCAAAAGAATTTTTTTTCGGTTGCATTTACGTGTCGCTATAACTGGTCCCTTACAGGGGCATCAACCGACACGTCTTGCATTTGTTGGGCGAAAAACGACTGCGATCTTTTCCAACCATTAGTCTATTTGAGTAATGTTTTCCATATAGGATGGAACTTGTGATTGACTTAGAAGAATCTGGGAGCTCTTAGTCAAGGCGTTTAAGAAAGTTCAGGCAGAATTATCCTAGCAGTTTGACTGCAAGTGCAATCATCTCCAGTTTTTAAGTTATGTTATGTTAGACTTTCAGGTTGGTAAAGCAGAATAGACCTTTATTTAACATAAGTCGTTGTGTATCCGTCATGCACTTCTCTGAGGATCTCTGAGTCGCTATCCTAATCCGTCCATCCATCGCTACTATGGATAGTGAAGTATCCTGTTCGTCAAGTGACAGGGTAAAAAAATATGTGGTGGGACGGTGTACCCTCGCATGGACTTTTGATACTCCTTAAGATTAAATTAAAATTCATTGTGTCTTATGTTTTGTCATGGCCTGCCAAAGCACCAAGATATATCAACAATAAAAGTGATATTTCTGTTACTTTGATGGTTCAGCTTTTATCTCCACTGACCATCAGCACTCCCGCGACGTCTCAAATTGTCAAATTTGTTTATGTTTTCACCTATGCAATAACTTTGTCAATCTAATAGGGGCTTGACTTCGGAGTTTATCCAAGTTTACCTGTTAAAAAGACTTATGTCGGCTGCAGATTGCTGAAAGCCATTAAGTCTAAAGCCAATTGTTGGGGTCAAATGTACCTATTATTTTAATGTAAATGTACTGAAATTTGCATGTAACTTCCTATTATACTATTTATTTCGTTGTCAATATTGTAAGCTGTCAAATTGTCAAACAATTGTCAAATTAATAGAGCAGATGAGTACTTTTTGTAATAAGTTTTAAACATTCCTCCAACTAGCAAATAAACCGGTCAACCCTTTGATAACGTTTAAGAAAACTTGAGTTTCATTTCAAAAATTAATACCAATCATTACAAAATTGTTTTGGGCATTCCAAATCAAATTCTTTCTATAGAAGGTTCCAGATGTCATCTAGAACTGCCTAGGATCGTCTGGTGTTTTCCCCGAAATGTATCTGCCATCCAAGTAGCGCTCATTGTGCTTTTGAACCATTTGAACCATTTCCATTTTAATTTCCGATAGAGTTAGCCAGTAAAGAAGTTAACACGTTAAAGTTCCAGTAAAAACGCTTTAAACGTCGTTGCTATTCCTAGATGTGACATCCAGTCAACTAATCTGAGACTAAGTCCCTAGATTTGGTACTACCGAACAGCCAGTGGGTTGCATAAATTCCCTTGCATTTGACCTAAGTCGTTATGTAAGTATCTATAAGCAGTTCATCTAAATTTGCACTCTACTTTCGGACGTGTCATTAATGCGCTCTTTGTAATTATCGTATGCATTCGTGGTTAACAATATTTAAAGGTACAAAAAGCCTGTAAGTCTGTTTCACAAAACTGCAGTTCACAACTTAAGCCATGTCATGTACCTACATGCCGGAACTTCCTATAGAAACAGTCAGAGCACTTCACGGAGTTTATGCTGCCTTCGATTTCATACCCGAGACTGTTTTAAAAGCTTTGCATAAATTTGTTTACTGGCCTTACAAGTCAGTGTCTATAAGCGGCCATATTTTCATCATCATCACCATATAAAAGAGGTGCCTCCTCTGTTGTTAGTGAGTGAAAGGGTCGTTGTTTGATACCCTGAAACCCATAAATTATTTATAGCGAGCCTTGACTCTCAATAAAGGCATTAGAAATTGTCTCATATCAGGCTCTGGATAAAGAAACCCCACTTAAATGGGTTCGGTTAGCTCAGCCCTCCAAATTGCAAATATTTCTGTACAGAGGTCTTTTATATCCAGGTTGTTCTGCAATTTCTGAGCAGCACACTATGAAGTTACAATGTAGGTTGCACAAGGGAGTACATTCTGATGTGAAATTCACATGAGCTTCAATAATAATGTAACAGAAACCTCTGCTAAATTTCATCTCTCTATCTCTACCTATACTTTGATCATTCCCTCGCTTTCCTTGACACGCGTATAGATAGTTAACAGAGACCTCGCCATTTCCTAATGCTGATGTACCTACAACAAATAACCCGAAAAATCACTCTCAGCCAATTACAGATACACGGTCTAATTGTTATAACCGAAATCCACCAGAGACCACACCGAATAATAATCATAAACACAACCTAACCATAGAGCACTATGCTTTGGCCATTATCTGTGTGGCAACGCTACATTGTGGCATATTCAACAGGGGAAACAAAAAAAAAATACGAAGCCATCCAAAAGTTTACATATGTTGCAAAAGCTCCTCTGTGGCACAGCGCAGCTCTCGCTCTGCCTGTGACTCTGGTTTTTGTGGCTCTTTAGGGTGACATTAAACACACCAACTATTCGCACATTAGCCAATGTTTATCTCCACTTTTTGTTATAATAAACAAAACAAAAAAAAAATCATCTAATTTTTCCAGTTTTCGAAGCGGACATTTGCCATATTTCCACATGTGTGGCATGTCAAACACATTCGTTGCGACTGCTTTTTTTTGTGTTCGCCTCCATCCTTCACCTCCATATGCGCGCTCTTCGGTGTTAATTAAAATTTTTCGTCAGAGAATGCTATATAGAAATTAGCCACCGCAACGGAAATTATGATTTTTTTGTTGTCTCTCATGTCAGTATGCGCCTCCCCATGGGGACACACAATAAACACACACACACGTTGGTGAGGAAACGAAAATCCATTAGATACCCTCTGCAGAATGCCATTGAGCGTAACACAAAAAATGTATTAGACAAGATACACTTTTACCTCTGTTTATGGAGTAGGTATATGAAGCGACACCGAACAAGGCTAATGCGACATTGGCCTAATGAGTTAATGCAATTTTTGGAATGGCACACGGTAAGTGTAATTGGGTCGGTTCTGTCCAAAATTTACACTCCTCCACTTGCATGTATTTTATATATTAATTAAAATGTTGTAAATATGTGTAGAGGATTATTTCAAATTCATAAACAAGCTGTGAACAATCGCATTGCCAGAGTCTCTGCGTCTCTGCGTCTCTGCGTCTGTAATTGTGGGCTGGGAGGGGAGTTTCGTTTTAGAAAGCATATATGACAGGCAGTGTGCTTTTAAATTGATTTTATTGTACACGTAGGTACATCTATATGCGCCCATATTTATACGAGTAGTTTTAACGAGAAAATTTGTTGCTTAGAAAATAATAATTGGTTTCATTGACATTTAACAGAGGCTGCTTACGCATTTGGAATAGGTAGGCATACACACAGAAAGAGATATAAATGTAGCTGGCCGATATGATGCATTATGACTTGAAGTCAATTATTGTGCTCGGGCCTGGTGACTGTGAGAAATCAATTAAATTGATACTTTGACAAGTTTATTAATTCAACAGAATATTGGCAGTGCGGTAGAGCACGAACGGGGTTTTATTTTTTATTTTTTTTAATTAAAATTCCTAGCTAGGTATCTGGGAGAATAATTGACAGACTTTGCTGGAGTAAGTTGAGCTGTGTCATAGATTGCTTATTAAGCAAGACTAAACAGTTCTTGTCATTATTACATGCTGTCATCATTTTTCGAAAGAAAACTCTTTGCAAGTATGCAATACTTTCTTGAATACCATGATTGCCGGTGGAATGACGTCGGAGGTAGGCTTGTAATGCACGTAGATTGACAAAAATGTAAATCGCATACTTCATGCCATTTAAAGATACAGATTAAACCCCAGGAAAGATCCATCAGAAACCAAGTCAAACGGGTGGCTGGTTTTTCTTTACTCCCAGCTGTCAGAATATTCTATGTAAGTGTAGAGCCGGTTTTTGACGCTTCTGGACCGACTAAATATTAAAACAAAAAAACAAACAAAATACAAATTTCGAGCTCAGTTTTCGGTGATCAACCTTTGTTCGCCGGAGCATATCGTCGTGTATATGAGAAAACCGCACAACTGACATTTTTTCAAAAATCCACTTTTTGCTTTCAACGTCATCTACTAGTCAAAATCCATATTTAAAAATTTTATTTACGGTGGTGACATCTATTTTTCAGTTAAAAAATGGATTTTGAAATACCACACAAATGCACCGATATCACTTTTTTTTGGAAATTTGACACATCTGACGTGTAATTTGTTTTACTTGAAATTTGAAATTCTTAGGCAGAAAACAGTTTTTGGCTTCTCCTGAACAATTTATAAAATGTCAGTTGTGCGGTTTTCTCATATACACGACGATATGGTGAATCAGTACCGTACCTGATGCTCATGCGCTTAATGCTCCTAATGACAGAGGCTGCATTAGTTATAGGTAAGTTATAAGTTTTCAAACTTTTGAGCGTCTTTGGTCTTCGAAAGCCGCTTAGATATCGCTTGGTACATGACTTTAACTGAGAAAACGCTTCAACAAAATCAAACGCATGTGCCAGCTTTGTTCAGTAATGCACAACAAATTGGTTGATTTAGCTCTCCTGTATATAAAGCCATCCACCTGGGAGCGGAGAGTGGAATGAAAGGTCAGTCCATCTATCGCTGTCATCTAAGTCAATATCTTTGAAGGCTTTCCTGGATGTACACGTCGTTGAATATAGACCCCCACGCTCCTAGGAAAAAGAATCACCCTCTGAAAACTCCTCAAGAGTATTTTATCCACCTTTGACAAAGTCCTTACATGCCACATAACTGAATGGAACTGCGTAGATTGCGGTCTTGGATCTCCTTTGAAGGAGGAAGGGCGGTTTTTTGCTTGATATCCCCACCGATACCATTTTACGAAGGAAAAGAGAAAAAGGGGCTACACAAAGCCTCAAACTACGTTGTTTGAACTACTGCGACTCTATCGAAGAATGAGGCTACTTAAAAACTAATCCGCAGACGGAGCAGACAGTTAAACACTCAAAAGATCGTTAACTCGGCCAAGAGTAGAAGAGCTATTGGAAAGGACCTACTTCTGGTCAATATTAACCCAAAGTCTTTCTAAAACTTGTACGGAAAACTGGGGGATTGCATGAAGTTTGGGCTGAGATCGTTTAAAGCTAGACGCTTCCCCAGAAAAGAACATGGAGCAATAGAAAGCTCATAAAAGTGCGGATTAACCTGCACCACTGCCAAGCTGCCACTGATGGCTTTCTGCTTTTTCTTCAAAACAGACAAGCCTTCAATATGAAGACAGTATTCTTAACTACGATACAGAAAAGCGACTGCGTTAGTAAAAGCCTATGGATAGACTTCATTCCCAAATCTTTTTGATGGACGATTTCATATGAAAAATAAAAAGCCCCAGCGGAGTAAAAAGTGCCATACTTCAGATACGACGAAAATATTGAAGAATCGTGAATCTAAAGAAGAGCGTCAGTCCTGAAACTGAGAATCACAAAACTAAAGCCGTAAAAGTACCTATTGAACGCCCTACCGCACTGCTCGGTGGACATTAGACACACCATCGAATCGAAGTGTTGTTGGACATTAGATGCATGGACGATCTGACGTACGTACCTATGACAAAAAACAGAACAGACGACCAAGGCATACACTTTCAAACCTTTTAGCAACCATTCTCATGCATGCAGCTCTGACCACTTTTACCAGTGATGAAAAAACGTGAGCTATTCATCAGAAAGATGAACACGATGCCATCTGCAACTTTAGGCAGTTACTATAAATAAAATCCCAAGTCGAATGCCTGTCGATCTAGTGAATTTGTTAAAATTCCGTATAAACCTTCCAGGAAGCGAGCTTCAATATTCGTTGTACTCCAAAGTAAAAACCCTAAATCTACAAAAGAGCAAGGACCAATAATTTGCAGCAGTCATCTGCTTACATCAATAGGTCCACAAATCCGCGCTAAAATAAAATAATCTGATTGGATGATAATGGTTCAAGAAGTTGCTTGAATATGCATTCTAAAAACAAAAGCCTCTTGTTAGTGCCAGCTAAGTACAACGGATGCAGGTCTTCCCTGTCCCATCATCCTTTCGATGAACAACCTTAGGAACCGGAAACGCATTTCCATCAAAACAATTATGCTGCGCTCCACCACGAAATTTCCACAAAATTTCTTCACTATTCAGTATCTCCTCGCAACGCAACCGACATCTGTTATTCAAAAGGGCGCGCGTAGAAAGGCACACATCAACAGGCCAAAATTAAATTTCCAAAAACGAAATATATATCATTTAACGATGCACAGACATGAACTCTTTTCCTTGCTGAACTTGACTGATTCAAAATAAAAATAAAAAAAAAAAACTGAATAAAAACAACGAATGAAAAATTTGCGGAGGAGACGACGACTTCAGTTTATATGGATATGGATACAAATGACAACTTAACATTGCACCTCCCGCTTACTCGTTTCTCGTTTGATAGCATTTTTTGTTTTGTGTTTATTTTTGTTTTCTTTCAACTGCGACACTCTTGACACATATAAAAACTCACGAGATTTTTCGTTTGAAGATGCGTACATCTGACAGACAGGCCGAGACAGACAGACACACACAACATGCCCACTGCCTGTATGCTGTATGCCGTATCTGTTGCATTTTATGTTGGAATCGTTTTTTTGGAATTTGAGTTGAGTCAATTCCAAAATTAAATCCCCGATGAAAATGCATTTAAGCGAATAAAAGATGAGATGAGACTACCAGACGCTTTAACATGAAAAAAAACAAAATATCCCCAACCGAAAGAGCCGGAGGTGAGGACAAACGTCAGAACCGCACCAGGGCACATGGTTCTCCACTTTGCATTTGCAATATTTTTCCAGTTTTATTTCCATTAAATAAAACCGCCTGCCACCGCTCACCCCTATACAGTCTATCTCTGTATCTATGATTTAATTCGTGGGCAATCCAATTGAGTGTGCCGTATCTGTAGGTAGCTAACGATTATGTGCGATAAAAATTCGATGAAAAATGATGAATAAAATGTTAGTCGCCCCTTTGGGCGAGAGAACGTGCAGTAGTGCGGTATACCGTACCTATACGCGCAACAGCATTCCTAGACGAAATATTTTCGAGGAATTTGTCGGCTTTTTTCAGAATTTTGATGTCGCTGCTTGTTGCTGTGGGTTTTCACATTCTCTGCCGTTGCCGTTGCGATTGCGATGTGACATGCATTTTTGTAGATATACACACACAAGCATTCGTGTAGGAAGATGTGTCTGTTCTAAAATGGCCAAAAAGGAGCGACATTTTTGCCATGAATTGTTTGAATAATTGAACACTAAACAGCGAGGAGAATTTTTTTTTTGTTGATTTTCGAAGTCCATTCTACCTTTAGTGCCATTCATCAACAATATGAAAATCAACATGCGTCCTTCAATGTGTGTCCTCAAAAATATGAAATCCCACAAACTGGCGCGCAAAAAAATACGAAAATCATTTCAAATTTCCTAGCCGATACCATGACTAACAGTAAAAGGCAGACGTGGATGGTTTGTCCTTCTGTTTTTGTTTGGCGCAGAGTTTTTATAAATAGCCTCCTGAAGAAAATATTCTTCCTCGCAGCGGGATAATAAAAGAGAAAGTTTTCCCTGAAACAAAAATATAGAAAAAGAGTATTTCCAATCCCTATACAACAAACAAGGATACGGCATCCTGTCTTGGGCACAAAAACAATTGGTAAAAGTTATGACGCAACTACGGCCGAGACTGGAATTGGGTCAGGTAAAGTGTGTCGATTCGAACGCTGAAGCTGAAAACCGAACGTGCCAATTTGAATTCTGTTGCATGACACAAAGAGATATCAACCCACCTACCTGCGCCAACCGTAGCACATGTAGCGTTTGGATTTGGACTTGGCATACCTGTTTGGTTGGCATTACAACTTGGACTTAATTTTCATAATAACCTTCACCAGCTGGTGTACGAACGAAAAGAGTGCGACACCAATAGTAGGAGAGGTTGTTTTTATGGCCAAATATAATGGCTTGTTACATATTTGTGAAAGGTACTTAGGAACGCATTTTATGACCCCATACAACTGGGCGTTAATGAGGGGTAATTTCGACTTGTCGCTGACATGTATAAACATGTAAACATAAATCATCGCAGCAGTAAAATTGTTTAAATCACTCTTGTTGGATGAGAACGTTTTATTTGTTGGTACTTAAAGAACTATGCGCTGGCACAGGGCGGCGGCGGTTTGAATATAGCGATTAAGCAAATTGGGTTTTATGGGCAACTGAATTGGGGAATAGAAGCAAGTAGGCCTGGACGAACTATTGGAGGAGGAACAGTGAGTTGGCGTGAAAAGTTGATAATCGATTGCAGGGTTGTGACCTTCAACTTGATGTCAACAGCCTCGAGGGTCTGAATATTTGTTAAATTCTAAGTTTAACTTTAAGCTAGCAAGCAAAAAATTCAAACGCCACCTATGGACACAAACGCGAAGCGAAAAACAGTGGAGACTCAAACCAATCAATCTTTTCGTTCTACTCGTAACTGACACTGCGGGCAACTTGTTGGCATATGCCCATGCAACTGCACCGGCAGAACCGAAAACAACATCAAGTCGATCCAAAGGCGGACCAGAGGTATAGCTGTGCTAAAGGTTAGGACATTCAAATCTGCCTTAGCGCGTGGAAAATATCAGTTGCCTCTGTTGGACTCACTGAGCCTAGCGCGGTTTTAGTCCCGGCAAGTAGGTATACTATATAACTGCGGACTAAATACAGGGAAAACGCGGAAAGCTCCCTTGGGCGGACCCTGACAGATTCCACAAATTGGACAAATTTTTCTTACTTACTTTACTTTTGGTGGCGCTTACAGTCCGAGGTGGACCACGGCCTCAACTTACAAGCCTCTCCAGCCAGCGCGGTCCTTCGCTAGCTGCCTCCTGTTACGCACACCAAATGGGTTGAGGTTGTTCTCCAATTGTGCGCGCCACCTAAGGTGGGGCCTTCCTCTGCTGCGTTGTCCCTCAGGGGTGGATCTCAGCCGTTGTATTTTCGGCCTTTTGACTAGGTCAGCGTCGCTGAATAGCCCATATAGTTCGTCGTTGAATCTTCTCTCCACACTCTATCTTCACTGGACCGAATATCACACAAAGAATCTTTCTCTCAAAGCATCCAAGGAGGTTTTCATCCGCTTTTGACAATTTCCATGCTTCTGCACCATACAGCAGGACCGGGATGATTAGGATCTTATATAGTACATCCTTGGTTCTATGAAAGAGAACTTCACCTCTTAGAAGCCTTCTTAGCCCGAAGAAACAGCGATTGGCAAGAGTGATTCTTCGCTTGATCTCTGCGCCGATGTCATTTTGCGAAGTGATAGTGGAGCCCAGGTATACAAAGTCTTTAACTACTTTGAAGTTGTATTTGTCCAACGTGACGTTTTGTACGAGTCGCCGATGCTTAGAGTCCTTTCTCGTTCACAGCATACTTCGTTTTGTCCTCATTAACTGCCAGACCCACTTTCGCCGCCTCCGTTTCGATGCTTGCAAATGCGCCACTGACAGCTCGCCGCATTCTCCCAATAATGTCGATATCACCAGAATAGGCAAGTAGTTGAACGGACTTTTGAAATATTGTACCCCTGGAGTTAGCTTGTGAGTTTCGTACAATTGCTTCAGTTTTTCTTACCAACCTTTTATTTAACACATTCTATCCCCGTTTCCTTATATGGATCCTTTCTTGATCGGACACAGTCAAGTAGGTATAATTCTCACAAAGTGCTTTGCAAATATCCCTCAGACCGACAAAAAATTGTCCAGTGGCACAGCTTGGAACCTACGCGTCTTATTAACTTGCAAACACCTTTTGATGTGGTTTAAACTGTTGCGCTATAAAATGAATATTTGGTCAAGAAACATGTTATCTATTTTTGAACGGACAGCTCCCTTAGGCGGAAAAACTTAGTGCCACCGTCAATGTCCACTGAAGGGAGCTTTGAAGGTATTCGTTCAAGACCTTAAAATCGATGGGGGAAAGCAGCTTTCCTATACGAAAACTCTCGGGTTTCGTCGCAGGATCAACATATACCTACCTATCCCGAACCAAGGTACTTTCTTTAATCGATTTTAAGGCTTCCTACGACTAGAACTTATAGACACAGAGTTTAAAGACTTGGCTCGCTGCTCTATTAAAAAAATCTCACCTAGATCATGCGCCATGAATCTCGTTGGTCGTAAAAAACTTAATCTTCATAATTTGGAGAGCAGTTGTTCTGCCGACATAAAAGCCTCACCCACTAGTATAACATTTGTTGCAACCGCCTTCAGGTTATAAGGGTAGACACATTTTGTCATCCTTGTATGTGAAATAGAACTGGCTGCTGGCTTTTATCCATTATCAGACGTCCAGTATCCGAACTGAAGGACTTGTGCTATGTCTAAATCTTCAGTAAGATGACAAGTTAATCCCCGCATACAACTTTCGCAATGACTTCGTAACCATTCCGCGGTTACTAACCTCGCAGCAATAAAAATAGCTTCGCCGCTCAAAAATAGTTATGACTACCAGTTCCGCGCCGTGCAATTATTATGACAGCATTATTTCCACAGCGCCTTCGATGACCGCTGTGCGCAGTCAAAGAGGCAAATTCCATTTATTGTCGACCCGCCACATTCCTCGCGATGGACATTTCACAAACATTTCACTTCACATTCGTCATGGCAATCTGCGCCGGCCATCACCGAACCCGACCTGCGCACACTGTATCATTATGGTCAAATCCAGTTATTGGCACTCTTCGATTGCAATGCAGAAATTAATGACTCAATTGCCCCCCGACTATCTTCTATATACAGATGCGAGTGTAAACGAACGCGATCTTGCCAATAGCCATAACAATCTCGCACACGTCTCATAATTAGGATCACTTTTCTGCAACAAAATCAACTCAGCACGCCAGATCGCGCGCACAACTATCGTGGAATGACCATACAAAATGTAGACACCGTGTGTCCTTAATAAGGTGCACAGCACCATACGTTAATTGCATTATTGTGGCCCATAGCCGAGGGTACCTCCTTGTATGCCGTGCGCTTTGGTAACATTTTCACACGCAATCATCGTCGCATCCTCCGCAAGAAGTAGTTCTGCCTTTGGATGCGACATGCGACAAAAACGTTGCGCTCCTCTCAATTGTTCCTGTTCCTGAGTCGTCGTATATGTGTTGTAATGATGGTATTTCACATGGAATGACGTATTACTCTAGGGAGAGAGGGCACCCAGCCAGCACCAGTTGACTTCATCTTTATCGATGTGCGCTGCAAAAACATGATCTTCAACACCTTGTTGGACGACGACGACCACGATGATGAGGACAATCCCAGAGAATATCTCTCTGCGATTGACAGATGAGGCGATTTTATAATGCACTTGTTGCGACAACAACAAAAAAACGTACATCTCATATAGATTTCTCTCCTAGAAGTGCATGACGTGTAAGAAGTCATACGCGCGTATACAATAATGCTTCGCATCTACAACCTTGTTTAGAAGAGGATCCTTGCGCAGCCCCATTTTTGGAACGCAAATAAACAAAAGTTCTCTCTGAAATAATACTGCAAACTGCAACTTTGATGGGTGCGTGTGTTTATATCTTTTTTTTTTCGGTTTTTTTGCCGCGTGCAAATGTGTCAATTAGATTTATTATCAGGCGATGGTCTTTAGGAGATTACTTGTCCTTAGTTTTTATTTGTCTGACTGAACTATTCCCAGATGTAAGACTCCAGCGTGAGATGAAGTGCAGTTGTTGAGTGTATGGACAGAGATGCAAAAGGGTATCTCAATAAAAATGCAGCAGGTGCAACAGGTGACGATGGATGTTGTGTGGTGCAAGAGTTGCAGTCGGTTTCCTATTCCTAGAAACTGTGTTTTTGTACCGATAATGTTATCATGTGTATTGTTTAATAAAATGCAATTAAGAAAATTGTTTTTTTTTATTTTTTTTACACCCTTCTAATGAATTTTTTTCTTCTCTCTTTGCAGGTATGTCCTGGAGTGTCGAAGTTAAGTGAGTATATATGCTATATGGAGTTGATGTCAATTTATTATCATAAATCTTCGGTTGCAAGTGTCCAGATTGACATTTTGTAAATAAGACTCCCAGGATGGTGGGATTTTTTGCAATAATTTATTTTTTAGTAGATACTAAAAATGCAAACTTTAACGTAGTAGATCTTCTTTGTAAGAAATTTCACAAAAAGTTGAACAGTCTTTGGACTTGTCAATACGTAGCTCGGGTTGGAATGGCTAGACTTTTGGAAAAGTGTTAATTCGTGTCGAAAGAGTTAGCTTGGCTTTGAAGGGTTGCGGCGGGATTTGCTTCAATTACTTTGTGGATTGATTGCTTCAGAGATTGTTTGAGGTGTGTGGATTTTTCTCATGTATTTGTTTGTTCTTTCACAACGTTTCCCCAGAATGCGGTTAAATTTCAAATGCACCCAAAACTTCCCGACCGATTTAGTCAAAAATTAAACAGTTTGTATATATATTGTTTGTATATTCATCCCGAGAGTATTTAGAGAGCGGTTTTAATGTTGTTTGTACCGTGTTTATTAATAACTAGCTGACCCGTGCTCGCCTTGATTCACCCGCCGTTTTTTTTTTATAAATATGTTCCCTCCCTTGGACCTTTCTAAAAGCAATATAAAGCAAAAACAAAGACAATAAAAACATAATTTTAATTCCTACTAAAAAGTCTACGAAAAAAAGATGTACGCAAAGTTCTGTTATTTGTTCCCTCTTACCCACCTCAAATGTTGGCGAACACACGAACCCCACCCCAGCCCATTTCAAAACTTTCCCAATGGACAGCAGCTGAAAACGTGTTCAACCTTAATGTAGGCGCTGAAAGGAGGCGACTGCCCATTGAAGTGCAAAACATAATGATCACGTTAGAGCGCGCATAATAATCACACACACTACTGCAACGATAATCACTGCTGCATGACATAATCACTGAAAGAAAATTGTGGGCGATGTTTTGAATAATTGTTTTGAACATTGCTCAGTTTCAGAACAACGCAGGAGGATGTTTTATATCTTGAGTGATTCAGGAGAAAATTTACTAAATTCACCAATTTTTTATTTTTCAATCCGATAAGCCATTACTGAGCTAGGTTTGTATAAACAGAATTTTCCTTACATATATCCGTTTTTTTTTTGACTATTTTGTAAAATCCCAATTTGTATTCCTAGTTAAAAAGTATCCTAAAGCCCGACCCAGAACATAAGCAATCACTATGCCAAGTTTCATAAAAATCCGTCGAGTGGTTTCTGCGTGATGCGCGGTCAGGCATTTTTTATTCTATAGCTTTATTATATGTAGAGATAGAGAAGAGAAGAGATAGAGAAGAGATTAACACTGTTGGAGACTGAATCATCGTTTCATAAATCATAATTGCAAGGGCAACGATTTTTGTCGTAGTCAGTTTTTTCGTCTTGCAAAGGAAAACTTGCAGCTCAAGGTACCAATGTTAAAATTAAAAAAAAAAACTTAAATATTGAAAAGACAAAGAAAAATTATTATTCTCGTTGTTTGCTGTAACTTTACAAAAATTGACGTATTTATTTCAAAAAGTGGCGAAATGTCATGGCGACCAAGAAAGTGCTAAGTTTTGCAGAGATTTCGTGTTCTAACACCAATCATTTAATTTCTAGGTATTCCGCAGCAGTGTTTGATTCTTAAATGCAGCAGCTTGGGGTTTGGTCACAGGTCAAACGTTTTCCACTAGCATTTAGCACATACCTACCTAGAAGTTCACTATAAGCCCGGGTGTCGAAAACATTTAAACTTCTGCTAATTTTTTGATAAGTATTTTGGCGGTTTTCTTACTTTCGATTAGCTTCTTTTCGCTGGTTTTGAATACCTAAGGTCTCGCCGATGTTGTAGGTGGGAAAAGATGCAAGCTAAAAAGCCCAAACAATTCAGGATAGGTTTTATTTCTTTCGTTCTTACATTGACGGGTGTTTTAACAAGAGGACGGGTGTAGGTATTTAAAAGTTGACATTGGAAAAGGAGGAAGTACCTAAGGGTAATAAATTCAAAGAAATTGAAGATCATCCCGGGAGCATATAACTATTTCTAGAGTTTTAAATACGGACGGAAATGCGTCTAATTATAAAGGCAAACTCAATTAGGTGTATTTTATCGCATATAAAAGCAGGAAACCAATCGATTTTAAGCCTGCTTTTATCGAATATTACAGCTCCAACATAAATATTAGAGCACCCTTTTAAGGCCTCCTTAGCGTCTCTTGGCAAGGGCTCAACTCAATTGCCTACTTAGGCCAAGAACCAACGATGAGGTAGTGTAATTCTTTGCATGAAATTTGACGTTATTTTCAGAGTCCAAAATGCAGCCTAGGTGGACTAAGGTCCTAACTTCCTCAAAGTTGTTTAAGTTCTCTAGGTTGGGTATAACATCTATGACAAATGTGTGTATCCAAAACAGCCAGTTGTGCCCAATCCTCATTTGCCTGTGCGTCTGAATGAAAGGGTTGCATCTTTTTGCTTCATACAAAAATGTACTTCTCCAGTAAAATACAAAGCAACATCTTGTAGGTTGAAACGAAAATGTACTTTCCTAAAAAGGGAAAACATTATTAGCCTCTCTTCAAAAGAGACTTAACAGGAAAAGACGGCATGCAAACCCATTGATGAAAATAAGAGTTTATTGCAAATTCACTGAAAAATAGCCTTAGAGATAAATATTGCTCAGAAGGAGTGTTGCATTTAAATTTTTTACTCTTCAGTCGATTTAGTCCCTCAAAAAGCCCAATGCGTATTTGAATTGTTAACATTGCCACCTACCTAAAATATCGCCCAAAGTAAAAATATTTGAGGAAAAATCAATACAAAAATACATTCTTACACGCAAGTAAAGAATATGATTCGCAACTATAGTTAGTCCTTTATTTGAAAAGCATGTTGTGCGTAATGCCCTGACATCACTCAACTGTCCACAGTGTTTTTTTGTCTTGAGTGAACTATACATAGCATTGTCGCACATTAAACTGGTAATTACGTAGAAAATTGTCACGAAAGTTACCTACGCCTTGAAGAGGAACAAAAATAGCGTGTAAAACATTTTATTCACTATCCTTTTCTTTTTCAAAAATTCTAAACATCAAGTCGATGATAACAATTTTCCATTGTAGGGGAAAATCAATGACCATCATTATCGGGCGTCATAGGCTTTTTATTAAATTGACAGGTATAGGACTGCCATCAGCCAACTTCTATAGACATTAATGATGGTAACGAACGAAATTGTTATAACCATTCAACAGAAGCTAATAGGAATATAGGTAGATGATGGACACTATTTAGTATAACTAACGTAATGTTCAATTGTGCATAAATTTGAATAAATCAATTAAAACAACGGTAAATAAGAACAATATCTTAATCATTAGAGAAAAATGTTAAACAAATTTAAAATTCTACTTAATCACCTGCTCATTGAAAACCAAATTAGAAGGAGAACGAAAAACACTGTTTCACTTATGTTAATAGTGTTGATTAAGGGACTAATTGAAAAACAAGCCATTTAAGTTAGATGACCTTTCCTTTCGATGCCGTTCTCTAAAGTTATCCAAACAAAAAGAGTCACATTACATTACGTATTAGAGAATAAGAGCAAAGAGAGAGATTTTGAATTTATTTAAATGTGTCTCCTGCGATTAATTTATTCATTTTCTATTTTGAATGTGCGTCAACATCAAGCTGGTTAATTTATGAATGCGACATTTTCACATACGAAACACGGTTGAGACATTAGAATTATTGATTTCGGGTGATTTGGAGATGTAACATTAGATAAGCTTCGTTTTATTTTGGGTATTGATATTTAAATTTGTGGGACTACTTACTTACTTACTAAGGTGGCGCTACAGTCCGGGGTGGAGCTGGGCCTCAACCAGTACGCCTCTCCATTTAGCACTACTTAGTCCTTAAAAAATCTATAAAGTAGTGTCATATTCAATTGGCGTAAATGAAACATGTGAAATCATACATTCGAATATCTGGGTAATTGTGGAAATTTTAAAGATGAATTTCGGCAACAGTGGAATCAGTTGTTTTGGCAATGTTAACTGGCATCCGTGGATTTGTAGGTCACGGTTAAAGTCCGAAGCTATGCCGACAACCAATGAACAATAAATGTACTTAAGCCCTGCCTTTTAATGGGTGGCTCTAAAGTATTTATAAGTCAAGCATCCGTTGCTCGTGTGCTCGTGGGAACCATCGACAACACTATAGTGAAGGTCTATAATATCAGAAATGCCGCTGAATATATTAGGTACTAAGAAAAGCTCAAAGTATCTGCCTCTGTATGGCGACCGAAGTTAAGGCCTTGTTCAACCCTCTGTCACCCGTACCACAATAGTTTAGAAATGCGCAAGAATACGATCGCATAGCTGCACTTTCTCTTGAATGGGTTGCAGATGACACTGGAAGTGCTGGAAATGGTATATCTGATTTGATTGCTAAATAGGGCATAGATGATTATTTCAATGGACCTGAACCAGACGTTGGTCTTCCTGCATCCTCTGTCAGGACCTCCATTGACGACAGGCGTTTTTATCAATACAGCATTGTGCGTCGAGCCAAAACGCAAGCGCCCGAACGTTTTTTTTTTTTAATAAGTCAACAGAATTTTTGCTGTCGCTCACCGGAATACCAAAAAATAATTCCAAATAAGGAAAAATTAAAAGTCATTAAATTTTTAAACCTTCTGTAAACATTGGAAAAGCTGAGTACCTACACGACCACCACTTATGCTGTAGACGAGGTGTTTGCTCGATTTAAAATTGGCCAGTAGTTGTGAATGAGAACTCTCTTCGGCGCAACATTTCTTCGAATTAGAGCCACTATTCATTGGTAACACGCTGTAAATTTGGGTTGACAGGACGCGATACTGTCAATGCAACAGTAACACTCTCTTTATTAAAACAAATTGAGTCATTACCGCCGTCAATGACCTGTCTGTCTATCGCAGTTATAAGTTAAATCCATGACTCTATCCCTGTTATGAGTCTAAATGAAGTCAGGTTGAGTGTCATTGTTGTGAGTCTGAGTCATCACATGAACGGCCCCTGTGATATCTCTATTACCCGAATGGGGAATGGGGACGTTATGTGTTTTGAGTCTAGATTGAGTGGCTGAGTAGGGGGAAACATCGAAGCGGGTGACGACTAAGGAGAGCGCGACACACAGCGATTTGTGCAGCATTGGTTATCGATACCCATTCCACTTTCAAGGCGCGATATTATTTAACTACAGTCTCTTTAAACTATTGCAGCGCATAAAAAACGGACCAGAACATCCGATTCAAAGTCAACCTCCGGCCATTGAAAAATGAAGCTGAATGACACACTGTTCGATGTCAATCTTAAAAGCTAAACTAAGAGTCGTTAGGAGCAAAATGCTTTAATTCTTTCTCCCTAGAGCGACCTCTAAAAGGAAGAACATATAGAACCGCAATTCCCTTCAGTATAAGATCTGGTCGGTTCTTATCAAAAGAAAGATCGAGCGGCCTATTAAGCTGAGCTAATCAACACTTAACTAAATGGAGTAACCAGTGTGGGTTATACCTAGGCCAATTATACTAACGCTTCCAAGTTAGAAACTTTATCCGCACTTCATGTAGGTACGTGGTTGCAAAAGTACCTACCTACCTATAAATGAAGAGGAAACTTTGTTACGCTTTTAACTTTATGCTAAAAACAGACATTATACCAGGAGGCAACCCTCCATAGGACGGACCTGAGGGCTCCAGTTAAACAACCGCCAACATACCTTCATCTTCAACCAGGTCGCTTGCAGTATAAAGGCTAAGCACAGTCGCAAATTAAATCGGGTATCCATCTCGGAACTTTTAACAACTAGTGAATATTCTAAATTTTCCCGGTCTATTGCTGCACAGGCTAATACTTACATGGTGGTCAATAGCTCATTCTTTATACTGTGGTCAATACAGGTACACGGTTGCCAACACGGTACATTTGGGACAAAGTCTTTTCCAATGTTTTTTTGCCCTAAGTCCTTCCCGACGACAACTTCTCAGTAGCAAAATTAGTTTATAATTAAACAACAATTTTAATTTAAGTACGAGCTGTGAAGAATTCGAATCTTTTCTTCATAACCCTAAGCAATAATCTTAAATTTAAGCTGACAAATTGATAAAAAGTAAAATTTTAAAAAGAAAGGTATATTTCCTTTTTTTAATGTGCGATCTTAACACTTTTTAAGTTATTTTTGGATAGTACTTTTTGAGGTGTAGGTAGATACTAAAATATGAATATTTTGTTAATCGGAAATCGTTTTTAAACCGAAAAATGTGTGTAAAATTTGTTATCTCAGTTGAAAATTGAAATCTTTGTCCCAATGGTGATTTCTCTGTCCCAGTCTTTGGATATATATTTGTCCGAAGACATGTTTAAAGTTGGAAAACTCTGTCAATATATTAGAGATCTCCGTAGGTAGGTATACCTATATATTCGGTCGAAACGACGACGAAGACCAATCGGGCCCCTAAAACCATCGACGGCCGAATCTTTGTAACAACAGTGCAACATTGCATTTGCGTTTTGCTCCTTGTGATACCGCTAAACCAATAACGCACGGATACGTACCACATTCAAAATCTGACGTCAGCTCAAAGAATAAATTTGTCTCCTAACAAGCTGTCTTTTTTAAACTCTGTAGGTAGGTAGGTAGGTACCATCCGATAAGTAGCAACTGAGAGGTGCAAAAAAGATAAACTTGCATTCAAAAGAAGTTTAAACTTGCAGCAGACATAAATCAAAGGGAAGCTCGATAACTGGTCAGATTATCTAAATATACAATAGAACCAATACCTATCTGTACACAAAATCGTAGTAGGTACACTCTTTCTCTCTCACCCAGCGACCATTTAAGCCTTATTCCGAATAATCGTCCAACAAACCTGCAGCCTGCACTGCCGTCGGCAAAACTCTTCCAAATCCAATCTAAAGAACAAAACCAAACAGAAAGGTCTCGCTCTTTAATCACTTAGCGCGTATCCGCACACGAGTTTTTCATCCATCATCGTATGTGTCGCTCAAACTCACATTACACATCCCATCCAACAAGGAATGTATACCTACCTATCTTCGAATGCACGTGCCACAAACACTGTATCAACGGCATAAATTTATTAACCGAATATCAGCAATGACAGTTTTATTATCGCAAGCACCACACCGACGACAACCGAATAAATAATAAAGAAAAAATACAAACACACCGTCAACGAGAAAGAAACCTGACCAACACAAGTCCTTGATGTAGTAGGTCCCACATAGCCTAAGCGCTCTACTTAAACCACACTACTATCTATACCAGGGAAGCGAGTCATCCGAGTCCATCCGCTAACTGCAATCGCCTTAGAACTGCGGGCTGTCAGTTCATTCAGAGACTCTCCAGGGCTGCTGCGATTGCGACTGTGTGTATCCGTTGCAGTTGGTCGATTCATTTCAAACTGCAAGTCGAACTTCGATTAATCCGCATATAGGGAAACTCTATACTGGGTATGGGTACACAAGGAGCGACGAAAAATCCGCAAAAAAGAAACGAGGAAAACAAACGCAAAACCGCGCGCACTAATCTCTTGGAGAGAGAGTTCTGTGGGAACTATGTCCACCGTTGGTACCAACCGTGGGCGCTAAGACAATCCCGCCTTATCAACATGGGACGTGTCAGCCCGCGAACGAATTCCTGTCGTTCAATTGCAGCTTGCAGAGGGCGAAGTGTGACGCATGGGATCGCTTCTGTCATGTGAATCATTCTTGGAGGTGCCTTCGCTTGAAAAATAAACCGCCAAACAATTTATACTGTTGGAGCGAGCTCCACCACACCAGCGAACAACGGCGCGCCGCAGCAGAATTATATCACACTGAGTCGAAGACCAAACCCACTGCTCTGTAGATACAAGATACAACAAGCGACCAACAACAACAACAATGGGAACCACACTAAACAGGGGCGAGAGCACTTTCGGTTGATGGTGATTGAAGTGGAATGAACGATTTCTCTCTCAACCATCAGCCATTTTGATTTACGACCTTCATGTTGCTGAATATAATACACCCTCCTTCGGAGCAGTGGGACTGCGTTTGAGTGCTGCGTATTGTGTTCACGCTGCCAGCTCGCTCGTGTGCGTGTGTGCGTGTGTGTTTGCGCTGATACAAACAGCAAACCCAACTACTCTGCTCTGTGCAATGCGAATCGTTCGTTTCGCCTTCTTTTTATTTTTTGATGGAGAACTCAACGAAGCGAGTCTGTTGGATAGACCGGCTGGGCTGGTTGGTCGACCACCACCACCACCACCACATGGGCGATGCAAACTACAATACTTCAGGTGGGGGTGGTTGCGATTGCCATAAAGGTGGTAGTAGATTTTTGTTGTTGGCTGTTGTGTAGTTTAGCTCGTGTGAAACCGAACGACCTTTGCAGCTGGCTGTCGCTGTAGTTGGTAGGTAAGTTTGTTGCTTTAATTCAATTACACTTGGAAGTGGAAATGGAACGGAATTCGAATGGAGGGACTGCGAGAGTGTTGCCATTTCGGGTGGAGGTGATTGTTTTTGATACACATTTTCTGTCGAATGTGATGTTTAGTACTCGATTGATTTTTCTTTAGCATTTTAAACTGAGAAGTGAAATGTCAAAAAAGGCTGGGAGTAAGGAAAAAGTGCAAAGACTCCTGTTTGTTACTACAATGTTTTCAGGGAGGGCGCCCAAACACCAGGAAATAGAACGAACAAGCCAGTTTTGCCCAGTGCCGAGATAGCTTGCGTTTAACATAACTAACGATAGATGTATAGGTATACGATACCTACCCGTAGTAGAGACTTGCCCATAAGACTTGGGAGTGACATTTAAAAAAAGCACTGGGAAATAATTGCAAAGATGTATAAAACGCGCTACAAAGCTGTGATCGAATTAAGCTTGGGGGAGCTTCTAGTCATATGCGGAAATCCCTTATAACGTCCACTTCCTTTCATTTGGTTGGTTCATTATATTTTAAGCTATTCTACCGTCAGAAAACACACTTAAATCTGAATATTTCCTACCTACTTCTGAACATAGCTAGGTAGGTACTTCTGGTTTGTTGCATCGCTGGCATCTACCAACATACGTTTCTATTTAAAATAGAGAGGGGTTCGATACCCACAGAAACACAAATTTGGTACCTACATCCTTAAGTTTTTTACATTGCGCCACCTCTCGCGAACGTCTGACAAACATCCAAGAGTAAAACTGTCATGAAAGAGCTTCTTAGTTACCCGTACGGACTCGGCATAAATTTGTTGATCCTTTCCATTTGTCCCAAAAATGAAAAACTCACACAAAACGAGTGTAGGGCCCCTTGGGGACCTGTCGCGCAATTTGTTTTAAATCGATATAATTTATTCTTTAAAGGTTCAAGTTTAAATCTATATCTAGGTAGAGACTGGACAGGTCTTACTGTGGCCAAAAATGGTGTCGCTCTTTGTCTGAAGTGTGTTTCTATTGTCGTTTGTTAAATGAACCGCATGAACTGCGTAAAAGCAACAAAGAAAGTTCTGTGAGACCGTAGACTAAGTTATTTAGAGCCATCCGGATGGAAGTTAAACGCTCTCAAGTTTCAAGTCTTGTTAAGTTTTCTTTATAATAAAGGGGAATCAGTTATCAGGGTGAGATCTTTATATTTAAATATTCTGCCATTTATAAGTTTATTGGTCACTCTTAAGCTTTGCGCGCCGATCTTGCATTCCAAGCCCTGTTTTCAAGAAGAAGAATAAACACCCCCAATTGCCTGCGTGGCGGGATTTGTTTATAGTTCTCATGAAATTTACACACCCTTATTCGAACGACGAAAAGTCTCAAGTCTCAAAGCTAACATCCTCTGTGCCAGTCTCCGATAATTTTTCAAACTTTTCTATCACCTTTTCAAGTCTTATGAGTTGTATTTGAGTCCATCAACAAAGTTTGTTCAACTAAAGGAAAACACGACTTGTACTGCATTTTGAGTGTATTATCGACATCCTCGTCTATTGAAATCGCCGTACTTTTAATGTAATCGCACATTGGCACAATCTGTTTCGTACCCCCGTGCAATCCTTTCTTTGAACCCGATCCAAAAGGTCGTTCAAATCGCAGTAAAGTCATATTCGTCTAATTTTTCTGCAATGAAGCCATAAGCTGAACTTTGGTCGTTTGTGGCTTCACATCTTTAGGCAGCTCTTACCTAGATTTAAACTGGATTTATTGATACCTCGCGTTCTTTAGTCATACCCCGAATACATATACCTACGATCATATTCCTCTATATCAGTCCAAAAATGGGTAAACACATAACGATGGTTAAAGTGCAGAACCTCGTAAAATTCAACAAAAATATTATTAATGCAAAAAAATCAGAAAAATCAAAGCCATCTTTTGGCATTTTCAGAGTAACAGTGTTGTTGTGAACATTTTACAGTAAAGGTAAAATTCAAAACCTCGTATTTAAGATCGCATACAAAATTTGGCAGCACCTCGTACATGTCCTACTTTTGTTTTTTGATTTCTGAAGAACATGCAAAAATGACTTACGAGGTTCTGCACTTTAACCGTCGATAAACTATTTCATCTCATAGAATGCCTTTTAGATTTTTGTTTAACACGGTCTCTGCCTAACCTATGCGACATAACTTTTGGCCACTTCAATCATCACAATTTCTTTCAGATGTGAGTTGCATCCAGAAGTCGGGTAGGTACTTAAAACAGCTTACTACGTCCAAAGCAGCATAAAGTGTTTAAAAATATATTTTCTATTATTGTCCTTAGACGGAATACTTAAAGTTCTTAAAAAGTGTTGGCTAAATCTAAGTAAGGTAAACTCGGCTGCATACCTAAGTCATGTCCCGCGGAACATCAGAATTGGTTCAATGTATCTTGTTCATTGGGCCTTCTGCAAAATCAAATCTAAACTAGTTGACATGAGCTTTGTCGCTTTATTTAAAGGTCTCGTCAAACAGAGCGCGTTTTAACGTCGCGTTTTACCACCGCGTTTCACCGCCGCGTTGTAATATACTGAATAACATATCCCCCGTCACGCAGAGCGCGTTTTGGACGCTGCGTTGAATTCACCGCGGCGGTGAAACGCGGGGTTGATTATTTTTATGACGCGTCGCGTTTGAAATAATTTTTCATGATTTTATATTCTAAAAAAACGGAAAAAATTAATCGAATGTGTTTGAAATTACCCATATTTGTACGTTATGTGTGAGAATCGCATACAAAAGCACTTTTAAAGGCTGAAATATCAAAAGAATTTCTCTTTTTGTAAATTTCGTGCACCTAAATCCTTTTTCTTTTTAGGGAATTACATATCACGGCAATAATTCTTCCTCCGAGCAGCTGACATTTTTTTAAAAAATAAAAATAAAGAGTCATGGACATTAATGAGATCTTTCTGTTTGACGTCCTCTAACGCAGCGGTTAGAACGTTGCTTCAAAATAATCTCACCGCGGCGTTAAAAACGCGTTCTGTTTGACGAAGCCTTAAGGTACCTACATAGGGCCCAGTGCCGCTGTACGGCCTCACATTATATTTTTTCCACACCTTCATGCTTAGTCTTCTTTGAATAGCTCAAAGTTAATTTATTTTTGTCACTAAAAATTTAACATTTGCCTGTTACAACAAACAACCAGTTGTCTATTTTAACAATCTACAAACTAGAAGTCGTTCACTTAAAAACGTCAAAAAGAGCGACTATTTTCAAACACAAATTTTGCACGCCCATTTCATAGCAAGCCCTTTAGTGACCCCTCTGCCATCTGCTGACTGCTAGCTAATACGGAATACTTAATTATGCACACAAACCGACTTCAACGTCAACTCCACATTGATTGGTGTATTTGATTGAGTCACTGAGTACGCAGCCCAAACGGTAGGTGTCGCTTATTCGTCACTCCAGCCAAAAGGTATGCAATACTTTTCGCCTGCCTCCTATAGAGACATTTTTCTAGTCAACTACTCAGGCGTTGGTTGTTACATTTCTGTTAAGCCTAATAGGAAGTTGAATTTCACTTGAAATTGTCCCTCAAAATTTAATAATTCTCGCCAAAACTGAGCTAACAATTTCCATATTGAATCCATTCAATTCAAGCTTAAGCAAAAAACAAACACTTCCCAACACTGCACGCTTGAATAATCCACAGACATCGTAAATCATCGAATTCCCAAGAAGAGTCCACATACAGAGCCATACATTACATATGTGCGCGCCTCCTCCTCCGTTTATTTGTGTATTATTATCATCCTTCATGCTTGACTGATTTTTCCATACACATGCAGATTATCGCGCCATGCAACTGTGCTGACTGATGAAATAATAATCAAAAGAGGACCAGGAGAACAAAACCGACAATACAAACAAACAAAAAAAAAGAAATCAAAACGAAAGGACGAACAATCTTTTGTTATTCAATTACTATCCAACAAAACTAACAAATAATGGAACAGCCCCACATCGCCACCGCGCACCACCTTCGTCATCGTAGTAGTCGTCGTCGTGGTCGTCGTCGGTGTCTGTCGGAAGTGGAAGTTATGCGCGCCTATATTCGACTGACTCACTGTGTGTATACATTGATTCACAACAAAAGGATATCATTTCCCGTATCCTTATCATCACTGCATGTGAACGTTGGAAATGGCGAACGACGACGACCGACCGACTCACTCGCATGTGTGTAATAAATTATTCCGATTGTGCTGTGGAGCGGTGCGCGTGTGGGTGGTCTGTGCGCTGTACAGTGTATATGGCTTTGGACGGTTGTTGTGGGCGGCGATATGACAGACGGAACTGTGGCATGATTTGATATGGGGGCCGTCAGTATAATCTTCTCTATCAGCAAGAAAAGCCATTTTCCTGGATCCTGATTGAATCACACTAGCAACCGGGTATTGATATGTCAATCCAATAGTGGGGTGGGTTTTAAGGGTTATATCCACCCACCGATGGGGAGGCACAAATATTTGTCCAAGGATGCAATTGCAATTTTGCCTTGGGAAATTCCAATTCCAATCGCAAGGAGCAATTTCAATTCACATCTAAGAATCTCAATAATGCGGTACATTGTGTTATCCCATTTCCTGGACCACCATAGGTTTGTGGATATGGTATCCCTGGTGTAGGTTCTCAGCCGCATACCTTTGGAGAGTGTGAAATTTAATTTTTGAGGTATTTTGGCAATTTCCTCCACCAGCAGCGTCATCTGCAGTTATGTGGAGAATTTCGTAAGATTTGCTGGAAGAGATTTTCTGCACAGGGATACATCGGGCAAAGGTGTGAATAAATTGAAATTGAAAAATACTAAAGTTATCCTGGGAATGTGATTGTGAGAGGTTCTCTTTTACAGCTAGGTGGCTATTTACATTTTTTTTTTTGTGACAATTCTTGGGTGGGTTCAGCAAGGACACCATCCCCCCATAGAAGTAGACAGTACCAGCTTGAGCTTAAACCCACAAAGGTTGGACTTCTTGGTTGGTATGTAGATTCAATGAGACGGGGTCGTCGGTATTAGAGTTTTGGGGTAGATGTGAATCTTTTGAAGTTCGGTATCACTCAAAAAATGTGATCACTGATTTGCCTGATCCTCATTTAGATCAACTTCTAACCCAAACTTCGGGATTGATGTGGGAGGCGAACAACACTTTCGAGAATAATATATTTTCAGCTACTAAGACTAACCCTTAGGAAACAAAGGAAACGTCATATTGAGGTCAAGTAAAATGTTATCCATGAAGCCCCGGCCCGACGCAGCTCGACGTAAGTCACGGTGCACATTAAATCACTAACTAACTACAGATTTACTGTTTCTACGAGCCTTTCGGCAAAAGACTTGGGCAATTTCCTAAGTAGATATGATGTTAAAGTCGTGCTGAAGGACCCAACCTCCAAAATAGGTGAGGAGGGCATCTCTTGCATTACAGTCGGAGAGCATAGCTCCGTGACAGCGCATCTGGAAACAGCATTAGACTAAACGGCTTTGCTGCGGAGAATAGTGTCACTCATTACAAGGTTTCCATGCCTTAGTAGATATTCATAATGCAATGCATCGTCAACCATATTGCTCAGGTTGTGATCTACAGCCCTCGTGCGCAGTATGCTGCCAACAGAGACTGGCACAAATTTCTATAGTTGCGGGGACTGCACTACTACAAATACTTCAAGTATGGTAGGAAAACGAAGAGACACTAGGAGGATACGTACCGCTGAAAAAATCATCCTATTAAGAGGTCAAATGCCGAAGATCAGTGCGCCATCGGAGCCACCAGAGAAGACTGAACCTCGTACCATACCCACAAAACCCCTTGCTTGATGGAAAGTGCATTCAAGAATCTGAAGCAGAAGCACTCGCCTACGGAACGGGGCAAACAAAAATAAAGAACACGAACAACTATAGAGAAGTGCTACTCCAGGTGCAATGCTTGCAAGTTCTCCCAAAAACTGAACAAAACTTCTCGAGGTAGCAAGACCGCAACGGAGAGCTGTGGAGATGAACGTAGAACGTTGTAAGAAAGCGAAAATTGGTGGTGGTTAAACGGCAAAGGCAGTCAACATTCCCCTGTTGAAAACGACCTTTTATACTGATGGATGAAAGTCAATATTTCCACCAGTATCCGCCTTAAAGAATGAGAGGATAACAACATTTGATCGCATCGCTGGCAAATTCGTCAGGTTGCAGATTGGCGGTGAAGATCGCTCCCTGCATCACTATAATGTCGTAAACAATCTCTTCGAGAGCCTTGATGCGCTGTCATGTGACTTCTTCAACAACAAACCTACTTGAGCGAATTGTGTGAAAACCAGGGCTCTCATCTTCGTATAACTCGTCCACCTGTCAAATTCCGACGACTGAACGATTGCGATTGAACGATTGCTATTTTGCAATCGTTTGATCGTTTTTGGTGCATTTTCTCAGTTTGATTCGGTTTGAGAGAAGTACATATTAAAAAATATTGAAAGGGAACTTACATGTTCTCTTTGGAGGGGACTCACTTTTATCGGAATGGTAAAAAATGCAATTTTGGCAACAAAAAAAATTATGATACAACATTTTTAGAGTTTCAAATGAAATTCATTCAATAACAACTCGAATATCTATATATATAAAAATGGATCTTGGTTTGTTCGGATGCTTAAAACTCGAGAACGGCGTAACCGATTTGAATGATCTTTGTTTTGTTTTGTTTGTCTTCCATCAGCGATGGTTTAGAAGAAAAGAAAATTTGGAAAATTCTTAACAGGTGGCGTTGTAGGCACTCATTACATTTTTCATGGGACCCAAGGCCCAGCTTCTCACAACCATTCGTTTTGTGTGGGTTTTCAATTTTTGGGACGAATGGAAGGGATCTAGAGCTTTAAGCCGAGTCCAAACGGCTCTTTCATGACAGTTTTACTCTCGGATGTTTGTCAGACGTTCGCGAGAGGTGGCGCAGTGGAAAAAACCTTAAGATGTAATTTGGTTCTTTCGTTAACAAAGCCATTTGCAAAAAATAATCGGGATAGAAATCGGGATATGGCACTTGCCATTTAGATAACAAAATAATTAAATTACTATAGGTATCTGGACATTTATGAAGCCTTGCATTTTTGTAAATGGTGTTCAACACAATGGGGCAGTAATCAAAAAGGGCGCCTTTGCACCTCCCTTAAAAAACGACTCTGCGAACTGTGGCGGGACTTAATACGAAAGGCACGGGCAGCGCCGTGGGAGTACAGCTAGTTAACAATAAAAATTCTCATGTGATGCTTCATGATCATGATGTTTGATTTCCGTAAACATCCTTCCACACTTTTGCAAGTCGTTGCAAATTTTTCCTCCCGTTCACCATCAAGGTTGGAAAATTTAGTCAATTTCACCCAATTCTACAACGGAAAAAAAAATTCCATACATTTTCTGTTGTCAAAGTTTGTTATCAGTGGTGTTCAAACTGTTTAAAATGGGAACGACGAACGTTTCGATTGAATGATGCGACGATGATGTTACGCAAGAAAACTTAAAACGACGTCGTTGTGTTCAATCGTTTTGAAGATGATCGTTTCATGAATTACGCGATGAGAGCCCAGCACTTGGTGCACATTTTTTCAAAAGTCTATTTCCATGCGCTGATGGCTTTGATATCATTGATGGGACATACGTTGAGAATTATGGTGTATTTGGAAATGATGGCTAAAACATGAATATGCTCTCAGCAAGCCGGGACAGCATCTCCAATTCGAGGGAACGTTACAACCGTCAGAATAGGACTCTATGGGACTTATCCCTTAGGTTACAGTTTGTACCTCCTGAATGTGATCGCAGAGGTCCTTATTTCTCGTGAAAAGGAACGTTGTGAGATGTTCAAATGCTCATGTAATAGTGTCTTCAAAAATAGTGCCTTGAAAAATCTCTCTCTTTCCACAAAAGGCACTTGGTATCCCATATGCACCACCTCTCCACCCTCGACCGTTTAATACTGCTGCCCCAAAAATGGTTTCTTAGAACATGTCAACTTCCAAACAATTGTCTAGATTTTTGTTTAAATATTCCTCCGCACAACTCAGCGCCTTCCCTCCCGCCCATTACTCATAAAGAGCTTATTCGAAAGGGTGTCGCCCCCCGTCAAATAGATCAAAAACAAAACATCCACCACCATCCACCAAGTGGACCATAGCAAAGTGATTTTTCATTCCGAAATTTTACGAAGCAAAAAAAGAGAAAAAAAAAATCTGTCACTTGGATATTTGTTCGTTTCAAAAACGTATCTCTTCCTTCTCCGATTTTGATGTGAATCATTAAAATTTTGTCATTTGTTTGATTTCGAAAAAAAAAAAAACATGGAGAGCCCGTCACCGAGATACATCAGATTTCAGATCTTTTGCGAAACATGTGATTGTCTCAAAGAAACACAAAAAAAATGAAAATTCCCTGAAAGACACATGGATCTACAGATGATTTCTGAATAAAAAATATATGAACGACTTCAGTTAGCTAGTGTCAACAGACGGACAAAGTTTAGAAGCATAAAAAAATGCGTATATTTTGTAAATAAAATGTTAAAACATACATCACCGCAGTCTAATTTGTTTATACTTAATTTTGTTTTTGTTTTTTTATTTTTCTTTTGCAGATTTTCAATTTAATTTTGGATTATAGCAACAAAAACCATTCGAAGACTTTACGCATAGGGTATTTGTATATTTATTATCAGAAACAACAACAAAGGACTCCACCGAGACAACACGAGTTAGTTTTTTTTAAGGACACCGATATACAGAACGGGCAAAGGCAAAACAAAAGCAAAACAATTCAAAAACGGATCACTGTGAAAATCATTTTATACCTCATTACTCTGTAACAAAAATTGTATAAAGCAGATTATTAAATAGACAGTACTTAAGTGTTCAAATTTAAGTAAGTATTGCCTAGGGATACGTTTCCTAATAAATATATCTAATGGATTTTGTTTTCTTGCAGTTTATTTAGTGTAGATCGCATTTTATCTGTGTGTGGTGTGTTCGTGTGCGGGTGATTAACTAAAACTTAGCTTCAAGCAGCATCAGCGCAACGCAACCCATACCCATATAAAACAAAACAACAATAGTCAACGGAAGAGAAAGGAAAGCAAAACAAAAAAACGATACAAAATGACGATGAGTACAAATAATTGCGAAAGTATGACATCATACTTTACCAACTCTTACATGGGAGCCGAAATGCACGGCCATTATCCCGGTAATGGAGTAACCGATCTCGATGGCCAACAAATGCATCACTATAGTCAAAATCCGAACCATCAGGGTAATTTGCCATATCCAAGGTTTCCACCG
This sequence comes from Cheilosia pagana, assembly GCA_936431705.1. Classification (NCBI taxonomy): domain Eukaryota; kingdom Metazoa; phylum Arthropoda; class Insecta; order Diptera; family Syrphidae; genus Cheilosia; species Cheilosia pagana. Next base: position 81,680,212 of record OW386166.1, on the reverse strand, counting down.
TACGATCGAATGGCATACTATAATGGCGGTGGTCAAGGGATGGAACATCAGGGTTATTCACGGCCAGACAGTCCATCGAGTCAGGTCAGTGGTGGTTTGACACAAACGCAAACGAATGGTGGACAAATCGTAGCACAAAATCAACCGCATACACAATCACAGCCCCCGCAGCATGCACAACAGCAACAACCGGTCGTCTATGCGAGTTGTAAGTTGCAAGCGGCCGTTGGTGGTGGTCTGGCGATGGGACCGGAGGGCGGTTCGCCACCATTGGAAATGCCCGGACATCATATGAATACACAAATGACAATACCTCATCATATGGGTCATCCGCAAGCGCAGGTGAGTGTTTGAAATTGTATACATAAATAAATATATATATTTTTTTGTAGTCCTGGGCTGGTGCCTGTAGGTCCTTTCACTGGAAGCGAATTTGAAATTCCCCAAGTTTAATAATTATTCCTTTTGTAGATTAATTGTCGCTGACAGCAACTTTTTACTCCTGTTCTTGACATAATATGTCATGCGATTGAAATGAGTTACAACCTCACATGACGGAAAAGTCACTCGCGCACTTGCCTTTCGACATACTTTGAGAAGTATAACTTATGCGAAAGCTAGGAGTAGCAGCATTCTCTACAACTACGGCTTCAAACTCTAGTATAGTTACATTGTTTTTGGACATCTAACTGTGCGACGAGGATCGACTTTGTTCATAAAAATGTTTCCCTAAATGCGCTCATTCATATTGAGGAAACGGTCATAACTGCAGTGGCTGTGGATAATTTGCGACGACTCCCGAGAAAATGGGTGCAATTGGGTCGAGCAAGTCACTTATCCATTGGTATCGCTTCGATTTTCTGAAAACGTTACATGCAAGATGACAGATAGTGATAGACGAAGAAAATCTGACCACTCCAGCGGCACCTAGTATACAAACACTCGATTGGACTCAAAGGCAGAGTCCTGTAAAGAGTTTGTGTTTGTTAGAAAATGCTGTCCCGTACGTAAAGCAAAAATCACTGGATTGTCGGCGACAGTTTTTGACAAGTTCCTAGTTGTCTATGGTCATCTTACGTTTAGAGTAAGAGTCACTTGCCATAGCTTTGAGCCCTCCTGCACGAGTTGGTGACGACTCTTTGAAGCCTTTAGGCGGCTCTCCCACTGAGGCAATAAGCAATATTCAATACGAAACTTTAATTTTAACCTATTCTCACATTGAAGCAACAGTGTTGCCAGTAATTTCCAGCTGTCATGTCATCTGACGCCTCCGATGATACGATTTTGCACGAATTTAATATATAATGGTGGAAATATTTGCGCAAAGAAACTCAGAGCACACCCCACCCAATTTCAAAATTAATAAGACGTAGTAACCATGCGCAGAATTTTCTACCGACCTGTCACTACCTACTCGCAAATATTGATGCTACGACGTGATTTATATCGCTTTTTAACTGTGTATCGCCACCAAAAGGATGCAAAAATCTACGAATTCAAATGAAAGTCTAAATTTCATTATTCTGAATAATCGCTCAAGATTAACATGTTCAAAGGGTGCTGAAAAATGTGAAAATATTTCACTTCTAGAACTGTTCCTATAAATATGATGAACATTTTGTTGTTGATTCTACAAACGACTTCATCATGAGTTATGTTATGTTAATTAACCACTTCGCAAGGACAACTTGGACAAATAATCCCTTTCTTTGTTATAACTTATAAGAAATATCTTCGATTAAAAATACTTACATCGAACTACTCAGAAAGTGACTCAGAAAGTGAAATATCTCCGGTTCGCTTATGATGGTTATGTGAACATTTTCTCCGACTAATTACTTAGCTGTGACATCAACCAAAACATTTTTATCAGCTATTTGAATCGAAATTGGGAACATTCAAAAACGTAGCTGTCTTAAGTCGACTAGATTGGTCGGGAACGTCACTTTCCTACGTCAGCCACATATGCCAACTGTCAACTTAGAACTTAGTCATAAATTTCTTGACTTGATTCGTCGGCTACCCCTCTATAAACGTGAACTGACGCAGCTGCTCATGTGACCAAACTAGGCCAATCAAAACTGAGGTGTATCAAGTCAGTCAGCTGTCAGAATAACTGAACTAGATACTTGAACGTCTCCATTGTTGGTCTCATTATTGTTCAAACACAAAAAATGACGTTGAATCTATAAATCCTTACGAGTTATCTGTACCCCAATCAGAACTATATCCTCGTCCAGCTTGTCTCTTATTCTTTTGTAAATCTTTTGAAAAACTATATATACAATTCGACTCGTTATCCAAAAACAAAAAAAAAATGTTCCCCATCTTATCTTATTTTATAGTTGGGTTACAATGAGGTCGGCGTTCCTGATGTTGTTCCTGAGGTAAGACTTCATAACTCTTTAAATGTTGTTAGTAACTAATTTTATTTTCCAACAAAAAGATTCTGTTTCGCTCTGTGGGGAATCTTTTTTATTCTTTCGTTTCGTTAATCATTTTTTCGTTTGTCCAAAAAGTCAATCTATCTGTTACTATTAAGTGTTACTGTTAAGTGTTGTTCACTTTTATTCCCGTTGTCTAATTAGAATCTGAAGGATAAGTCCTGCATGTTCTTAGCTAACACAGAAATTCTACACCGCTTCGAAGTGAAATCTTTATGGAATTTGTATGTTTTATATTTTTGTCACAATTTGGACTGTGATTCCAAATTATAACCCTCACATACGAGTACACTTTGTTCAGTCTAATAAACGACAACGGGAATAGAGCTGATAACCTTCAAATAGACTTAAAATTTAACCCAACATTTCCCCAATCAATAGGTCCATCAAAATCACCATAACATGGGAATGTACCAGCAAACAACCGGAGTACCACCAGTCGGTGCACCACCACAACAAATGATGCATCAGCAACCGCCACAAATGCATCAGGGTGGTCAGGGACAACAACCACCAGCGCAAAATCCAAATACACAATCGTCAATGCCTTCACCTTTGTATCCATGGATGAGAAGTCAATTTGGTAAGTTTGATTTAACCAAAAACTTGAAAGTTGTAGCTTCTAGTTTGTTTGTTGTTTTTTTCATTCGTAGTTAAAGTAGTTTTTTTTTATTTTGTTTCAAAGAATAACAAAAAGAAATACACACTTTGGGGGATTTAATTTTGTGGGCTTTACTGTTGAAATACAAAGCGGTTTTGGCATTGGATAAACTTAGCAAGAATTTCAATCTAGTTAGATTTATTTGTTTTCTTTTTCGTTGGTTTTCCTATTTTGCTAATTTCACATTTTAGTACGCTCTTTCTTATTGTTTTGGTACAAAATAGCACACGGCGATGCTAATAATCATTTTTACTGTCCAGGCTAAATTTTTTTCGAACTCACAATGATTAAATTTTCCATACAAAATTGCATATTGTGACCTACAAAATGTTAGATAATTGTGAGTGTTAAAAATGATAATTAATAGGACCTATTGAAAAGTGCTGTTTGTAAAAAGGTACTTGAATCTAGTCAATAAACCATTTCTGGGCTGTTATCATGGACTAAAGTTAAGCTTACTTTCATAAAGAAGCTTCTATATTTTTGTATTTATTATTTTAAACTGCTTACAAGTAGAGAACTTTTATTTAAAAGCGAGTTGCTCATTTAAAGAATTTGAGCTTCTTGTAAGCTTTTTTAGAATTCAAGTGAGATTCTGCCAACTCACCTTTAAATTAGTAGTTAAGGATAGTTAAAAATTGATTTAGTAAGGCTCAAAATAGTCTAGCTTTCTATACAGAGGTTTGTTGGCTTCTTGTTGATTCAGCTGATTAAGCAGTCATTTTTAAACACATAAAATCAGCGTTGGAAATAGCCCATCTTCATATTATGTAGGTACAGCCGAATCATGGGCAAATCGTATCTACTAAAAGAAATCATCTTCAAAAGAATTAAACTTCATGCGAACTTATCTTTAAACCATTTCATCCACCGTCATTTCTATAATTGGTGGCTTTTGGCAAAAGCTTTCAAATTTAAAACAGTAAACTATTTAAGAACTTGCTATAGGTGACTTGGGTGTAGATGAACTGTAATGTTGACTCATAGATTCTGTCGAAATTTACTCCGAAAATGTTATAAAGGGTTTTCCAATAAGAGGTGTTATTTTGATGTTCAAAGAAAAATGCCATTTTTTGAGATAAATGATCGGATATTTATTTCATAATAAAGAGGAAGGTATGCCGTTAATAATGAAAAACAACATCAGCCAAATGGCCACCACGACTACGCTTACAGGACCATATCCTTTTCATGAAATTTTCCATAACAAATTCGCAAAATGGCTGCCCTATGTCCTCGATAGACTCACGAATTCCATCTTTGACGTATTGAATCGACGCTGGGCTGTTGGCGTAGAGTAGACCTTATCTTTCACGTGGTCCCAAATGAAGAAGTCGCAAGGTGTTAAATCACAAGATCTCGGTGGCCAATTGTGATTACCTCTTCGAGAGATAACACGGTCCGGAAACTTTTCCCGTAAAAGATCAATGGTTTCGTTGCTTGTGTGCACGTAGCGCCGTCTTGTTGAAAGTAAACGTTGTCCAGATCAATACCATCCACAATAAGTTGTAGTGACGTTTGTGGAATGCCCAATTCCGAAGAACGACGACGACGAGGAATGGATAAACCTGGGTTTTCTTCAACACTTTGGGCTACAGCAGCAATATTCTCAGTTGTTCTTGAGCGACGTGCACGGGTTTTATTCTTCACATCACTAACTTGTCCCAACAGCTCGAATTTTTCCACCAATTTCTGTATTGCGGTCCGACAAGGTGCTTCACGACGACCCAAAAATGCTTTAGTTTTGCGAACTGTGACTGCAAAGTTATCACCATTTTTGTAGTGAATTTTTATAATTCCAATGCTTTGTTGAAGCGTTTATCGTTCCATTTTTAGTAATGGCGTAGTTTATACTTGTCAAATGTCAAAAAATAACAGCTTCAAAAGTGACAGCTACCGAAATAGCGGGCTATTCAAAATAACACCTCTTATTGGAAAACCCTTAACTACGCAGCTCTTAGACGAAGTTTTTTTTTTAGAATACTCCCGCAATAAAATTGCTTGTCAGTAAAATGTGCACCCAGAACTATGCAACATAAGCCGTAAACATTTCGAAGTAACTTTCGATGGAATTCTTATTCGCTGTACATGGTTAGTCCTAAATGTGAATACCACGTGAATACATAACTCCTTTCCTTCATACTTCTACAACTCGGCCAATAGACCCTTTGTCCGATTTAATTACAAAATGTGCTGCATAATTCTAGGTTTATATTATATAAGCTAACTCTCATTGGTAATGTGCGCCTACGAATGCGCAACATAAATTTCTGACCATCAGGAAATGTCCGTTTCGTCTATATATTAGTGACTCCCAAAGTAATGGACCCTCAGGAAAACTCGACGGTGGTCTACGTAGGGATGAAAAAAAATGGGGGTTCACCAGTTGTAAGTGACGAACATTTTTCTGGTTTCGATAGCAAAGAAAACGTTTTTCAAGCTGGCATATTGAGAAGAAAGAAGATATTCTGTTTATTAAGCATTATTTCCCTTTTTCAAAAATCTCCCTTAATTTTTTTGAATATACATAGTGTATTTAACGACTGTTACTTGTAAAAACTCGCACAATCGATGTTCAGTGTAACGCGTGAAAAAGAACGAACTATGACTTGTGTTTCAGAGATTTTAGAGTTGGAACTCAGCCACAACGCAAATTTCCATCGTTAGATCTAATCTTCACATTTTTAACGAGTTTTGGGAATATAGTAAAAGTCTAGCAGCAGGGGGTCCGCCGAAACCAGGTTAATTTTGAAAGTGGTCTACGAAAAAAAATAGTTTGGAGACCTCTGGTCTATATGGTAGGACGAAAAGAATAAGCTGATTTTAAACTTCGATACCCTTGTATTTATTGAATTAATTTTAACAAGACTATAGAAAAATATTAACGACTAGTCTTTGCCATTTGTTTTTGTATGCTGGCAATGGAAAATAACACCTTCTGTGTAACCGGGATTTTGGTTCTCGCAACACTCCACTCGTTTGATAAATTTTTCAACAAAAAAAGCACTCTTCCTTGGAAAACTTAAAACATCAACAAATATGTACCATTTCTGTCGTGGATTCATATTTGATACATCTGTAAGGACCCAGCGATCTAATTCGCATTGCAATTCCCTCACAAAATGTCATTCAAACACATAAAACATAGACTAGGCAACCCAAGCAAGAAACATTTTCATTCGAAAAATATCCACAGTCCTTTTCTTTTTAACATCGATAATATCCATCGACACTGCCAAAAGAGCTATCTACAACCAACAACAACTCTGATGATGATGATGATAATGCTTGCGGTAACTGTAGTTACAAACACTCCGCTTTTCCTACTGGTGGGTCATAAATTTTAGCGACGTTCAACAAATTTCCCAGCAACAAGTGGCTCATTTTGTGGATATCTTGATAAAATATCCTCGCCACTTGAAATACCCTGGCAAACAAAAAAATGGGGGACAAGCCGGAAAAAAAAGAGTTAACACCGAGAGAGAGAGAGAGCACACAAAAAGGACAACAACAACAGCAACTCCTGTTGTTTTCAATTTAATCTTCAATATTTATTTATATATTCTCGCTGCAAGCTCCTTTTGCCGAACTGTTATAAAATCCCATTATTCCATACTTACCAGAGGAGACCTCCCTCCCAAATGGTATGAATAAAATCAATACGAGTTCAAATTGAAAGGGATTCCAAAAGTTCAAAGCATCATCACCTTGGTAGTTTTTCATCTTCTCTCCCGCATAGTGCAACATAATCTTCCATGGCTATACTGTTATACATGTGTATACCTATGTAACGGTGTTCTTTCTATTCAAGTAACCCATACAATGCACTCGTCAACTTTTATACTTCACTTTAACTTTGTGCAGTTTTATCCCCTAGTGCAGAGACGACTACAAGTAGGTGGCTCAAAATCCCAACATCCTTTGCCCTTCCGAACGTGGTGGAAGTTCTCTTTGTGGAATACGCCGTGCTATATAGGGTTTGTTATCCCCCCCGGGATACTTCATTGCATTTTTATTTCGTGAAATAAAAGCTTAAGTAAGGACTTACTTTTAAGAAAACTTGTAGTACATTTAAGTCCAACCGTTGATCCCGTATTTTCTTTCGTTCACATTTTCAGCTCTTCAACTTCAAGATCTTTTCATAGATTTACGAGTTTACATGAGTATAGAGATATAGATATAGAGATATGAACGTGAGCAGATAGATTACGCTGGTGCTGTGTGTGCTTATAGCAGCGAATGGAAATGGAGGGAATGAGTGTTTTTGAAAAATCTTTTCTCAACTTTAAGGCAGCCGTCGAGGTACAGCGACAAGGGAGTGTGTATCTATTTGCGAAAATCTATTCATTTAGAGGAAAGGGTGGGAAAAATGCGCTTTAGATAGATACTTTCTTGATACGCCAATCCAATTCAGAGAATGGTAGTTGATGTACAGTCCAGGTAGGTGTGTGTAGTTCTTCAGCTTGCTTGGGAATAAGAAAACAATGCAGTTCGTGAAAGTCCAAAGGGGTTTAGTGGAGGGAGTTGACATTTTCAAGTTCACTTTTCGTACCTATGGTAACTTGTTCACACTGCTCCTAACAGAAGGCTTTTTTCAAGCATAATTATTGCAAAACCACCCATCGAACTGTGCCAGAAGAAGAAGATGTGCCAGGTGCCAACAAAATTTAAGATTCTAATAATAAGAGACGTCTATGTTCAAAGATTCACAGACCTTAACACAGTTTTAGGTCAGTTTTCATTGATTAAAAACAAGGTCGCACAAGTCATAGTACCACGTGTGCAAAATCATGGGGCGATGGATCCGTTGGGCGCTTTTTTCCACTGCGCCACCACTCGCGAACGTCTGACAAACATCCGATAGTAAAACTGTTATGAAAGAGCTACTCAATTAGCCGTTTATAGACTCGGCGTAGATCCCTTCCATTCGTCCCAAAAATTTAAAACTCACACAAACGAATGGTTTTGAGAAGCTAGGCCAAGGTCCCATAGACCTGTTGCACCAACTATTTATTTATTATTTTATTTATTAAAAGCAATCTTTCATTTTCGGTAGTTTTGCGGACGGTTAAATTTTTATCTTTTCGGTTTCGACAAAATGCAAAACCCTAAAAAAATCGGGGCAGGGTCATAGGTCCACTTTTATTAGAAACTAAATTTAAACGAATTTTTCAAAATAACTGTAGAATTTTTCTTATAGAAACTAAATTCAAATACATTTTTGTATTAATTTTAGTTTTTAAGAAAAATTCTAAAGTTATTTTGAACGATTCGCGCAAATTTTTCAAAATAACAATCATTTTTTTAACAACTAAATTTAAATATTTAAGGAAGCAAGTTTTTGAGATATACGAATATGTATAGTTTTTGAGAAGCATGTGTACAGCACAACTCTATTTCTCCCCAAACCCGAAAGAAACACGATTTTTTTGTTAAATAATTTTATTAAAATTTGTGAGTGAGCCAAAACACCACAACAGATGAGTCAAAAGTCCACGAGAATTTCGGGTGGACTTTTGGCCCATTTGAGTGGGTAATATCGGAAATATTTCGGAGGTTTACATTTTTATCTTTTCGATTTCGACAAAATGCAAAAGTATTCGGATTGTCCCTTTTAGATTCAGTTGGAAAATTGGCCGCTTTTCGAACAAAATAGTTTAGGTTCTTCCTTTTGACTTTTCAATTTTAAATACTTCCGCCAGGGGCAACGCTGGGTTGCGGACCCAAAGTTTTCACCAACGAACGAGCTTTATATTGATTTGTTAAACAGATTGAGTCGGACATTTTGTGACAAAACAATACATGTGGAAATTCATTGACGAAAAATGGACTTTCATTTGGTCCATTTGTCAAAAATTCTGAAATACTTGGTACGATAAGGAAACATTTAGCCTATCATTAAAATTTACGATATCACTTCTCGGTTCTCCAGAGTTTCAAACCGAATGGGTTCTAATAATACTTGACAGATGAATACATATAATAAAAAGGTCTTTAGCCTTTTATGGAAACATAAGACCTTCTACAAAAACAATACGTTTTCCAAGAATTTATAGATTGGTAGCAACTTTATGCAGAAGAGCTTTATCTTCCTACAGTATTTTCTGACCTATCGGGAGCAACAGCTCTTTTAAGCGGACGTGTAAATCCCAAGCGAAAAGATACTAACTCAAAGGTAAACAGAAAAAACTGGCTTTGTTCCCAAATTGTCATCATTTACGCCCTGATTTTAGTACAGTTCAGCCCTATACAAGTATACAAGCTGTAAGTGGATTAGCTAAAAGGCGCATTTTTAGTTTAGCTATGTTAATAAACAAAATTGTTTCTTTAACAGGAGAGCAAAAAAATGCATTATCCATTCTCGCATCTGCGAATTTTTGCTTGCAAACCATCATGATGACGAACTAAAAGACTAGTGGTCCCAACAGAATGACGCAACAAGCGATTGTTGGCAAAAGAATTCGATCACAACGTCGCACAAAATGGACCAATAAAGTGGCAACCAAAATTGAGAGACTTAGCGCTCCAAGATTGTTTGTTTTGGTGACTTTCTAAGTTGTTGATCTATGTCATGAGACGGTAGGGGGACGATATTTGTTATGTCCGGCCTTATTTACTCGAGCTCGGAAATCCTTTTAGAGAAGGATAGTCGCGGTGTAAAATATTGCCCGAAATCGTCTCCACTTTTGTAGGTTCTGAATGCTTTATGCTCTCACATAGCAATGCTTATCTTAAACTGGGACTTGTCGTTTTCGTTACCCGAAATATGCAATTTATGTGACTTAGTTTATTGGTTCATCCAACAAGTCGATAAATGAAAGACCATATGCCTAGCTATTCCCAATATTTTTTCTCCGAGTAAGTTTTATTTTTGAGATTGAGGCTGGGGACTCGGGCTTGCCTAGCAGGAAGATCAGAGAATGGATTCGAGACCATTGCAACTTCTAGTTAAATCATGGGTTAAGGGCGATTGCTCTTCTAGGCTACAGAATCTACAAGAAGCCAATGGACAGTGGACAACTTTGGTACAACAAGCATTTCCTTGTGAGCTATGTTCCTAGAAACAAATCTTTGAGAACAAAACAAAACAATTTTATGTGTAAAATTATTGTTAAATTTGTTGTCAAATCTCGGCAGACGGCTACGCCATGCTTAAATGTACAATTTGTATGCATAGTTTCATGTGTAATTATTTTGATATAAAATTGTTTTGTTCTTAATTTGTACTTAATAAAGAAATAAATAAAATAACAAATCTTCGAGATCGCGGTAGGCTTTAATGAACAGGTAGATTTATTTTTTACTTCGATCATGAAGCAGAGCTTGTTATCGATCTGACTCACAAGTCTTTCAATTATTCAGTTAGAAAGAAACACCTGTTGCCACATTTGACAAACAACTAAATCTAACCAATATTAACTTGTAACCAAAAACAACCAAAACGATAGTCGTTTAACAATAATTTGTTATATACGCTTGCGCCGCACCGGTGCCACAATGTTGTCAAAGCATTCAAAGATTACCCCACCCAAAATGACTAATGGCACATTCCTTCGAACCAAAAATAATAAAGTACCAACAAGCCAGCAGAGAAACCCTTCTAAACTCCGAATTCATGTTACAACTTAATTGAAACGTGGAGGCCGTATAAACACACAATCTTTTAACAAATACAAAAATTCCTCCCCAGACTTCTTTTGTCCTCCGACTTACATACACTCGAATAAAAGTAAAAAATTATATTAAGATAAAAACCCAACAACACAAGAAATGTGTATAAACTATAAGAATTGTAAGAAAAAAAAACCGTCACCGTCACGATATAACTCCCTCTCCCTATTCCCCTGCAACGACACATCACATGAAGTTGTTCCACGCGGCTGCTGCTGCCTCTGCAACAACACATCAAAAGCGAAAACACTAGGATTTCTGTCCCGATCCATTCGCACACAATCAGAGAGTCTGTCCCCGAAAAAAAGGGCTAAAGGATAAGAGCCATGGTCAGCGGGCCCGCTCGAGAGTGTAAATGAAAACCTCTTTTGATATCAGAATTTCTGCGTGTATCTAAAAATCGTTTCTTTTATTTGTTGTGTTCGTTTGCCTGCGCTATATTCACGGAGGCATTTAAACCCGCACCGTAAGGTACACTGGGATAAGGCATAAGGCTTTGAGCGGGATGGAAGAAGAAAAAAAAAAAACCGTGTACCAGAGATTAATAAATTGATGGCATCCATTGCATATAACATGTAACTAATGGCGGTAATCAATTTTGCTTTACATCTCAATCTGCTTTTGGCTGCGCTGTTCACTCTATACACCGTCGAAATAAAACCAAAACAATTCACTATAGCCGCACTAAGAGGGAACAAAAAAAACAACAACACAGAAATAAAGGAAAAGATGGAAAATGGAAAAAGGAATCATACAATCCAACAGTGTGCGGTATAGAGGGACAAGACGAAGAAATAAAAATGTTATAAAGCAACGCTACAAAACGGGGAAACGATGTTATTATAAAAAGCCCAAGATCCCAGACCGAACACCCCCCTCCCTCATGTTTCTGATACTCTATGGTGGTTGTATCAAGCACCCCCCCCTTCGATATCAGTTTTATTATTTCTACCACTTCATTATACTCAACGGTGTAGGGTGAGCTGGCTGTATTCCGAAGCTTTCAACGATGAGAATTTAATCCTGAACTGTTGGGAGTACCCTGTGGAAATCTGCACAGATACAAAGGACGAAAATGGCATCCTCGGTTGGAGCGTTTACTCGTTTAAATGAAGCCGCTTTGCGGACTAAGTTTCGGGCGAGTTCAGGCTCAACTACAACTGTCTGAGATGTAGTTCAAGCTCAAGGCTTAGTGAGATGCGACTTGGCCATTAAAATTATCTGTGCTGCCTTGCATTCACATTTCTGTCATTTTCCCACATCTATCTAAATATACCAAGACTTCGTGACTTGCTTGGTAAAAGAAGAACTTCGAGTCTCCTTTGAACTCGTTCATTTATTTTGGGGATTGATGTGCAAGCCTTCAATGTTCTATGAGAAAGCAACCATATTCAAAAACGACAGAACTTACTGAACTGGACCTTAGTTCATACGTGTCAAAGACCGTTTTTGGACAAGTCTGTGATATCACTAGAACTTAGGATCCCATTTGGACCCGTTAAGTTCTCAACACACAGCTCGGAGGTTGATGCAGATGTCTTCAACGTATTTCTCCATCAGATTATGTTGAACTACTGAACTTAAAACACAAGCTCGATTGAAATATGTACCTCGTTAAGTTCATTCGTCAGAGTCCATTCTTTAAAGAAGTTTGCTCTGAACTACACAGCACCTATTTCAAACTTTCTTTGAACTCGTTAAATTTTTATCTCAGAGGTGGATCTGTAAATCTTCAATTCATGTATACCCTCATCTGAGCAGTCGTACACGTTGATATGAACTACTGAACTCACTGAACTAACTGAACTAACTGAACTAATCGAATGAAATGTATTGATTTAGCTTTAAACGCCTGAAGCTATACCAAACCTGGTGCCTTTTTGAACTGCTGCTTGAACTATTTGGACTACCAAAATGTATACCCATCTTGAACTGAAAAAGGACTACCTTATGTCTGGAATGCAAAATCTATGGTCTTGTTGCATCGGGAGTAGAAACTCCGCATCCTTTTAAAACCCCCAACAATCATAGGGTACACCACAACACCCAGTCCGACGTTTTCTATACCCTTTTGGAATATTTCCATTTTTGGTGTTATCATTTTATTTTTCCACGCCACTTTGTTGGTATAAAACATAAAACCTCCCATGCAACCCCACCAGACTCGTTCGCGTTTTATACTCGTCCTGCCAAGATGGCAAATAAATGTTAAGTTGTATAAACTATCACGTCTTTAGGCACACGAGCTCAACGGACATCGGTCATCCGGTGCCTGTTGGTATACAAGGTAGGTACTTGTGGTTCGCATTTTTGCACAAGCGGCCGGCGCGAGGTGTGGGTATTAAAAGATTCAATGCAGGGATTTTTCGGTGCACGAAAACAACATTAAGTGGTTCATTGTTGGTTGCTTCCTGTTGCACTGTGTTGCCCAGCCAGCCATAGAATATAAGAGATTTCAATTTAACCATTTGGTTGGCGAGATTTGTCTTAATTTCCTTACCCACGAAGAGGCATATGAAAACTTATGTAATTCCGTGAATTGCAGGAAAATCCACAGCCACAGCCACAGTCAAAGAAACACTTAACAACCAGATCCATGGTATGGCTGCTGCGTGCAGGAAGTCGCAAATGGGAAACGAAAACAAGGACTCAAATTTCATGTATTCATGCATACGTACACATGAACGTGTCAACTGCACGAATAGTATCTGGGCAAACAGTATTGCTAACAGCGGCTATTTTGAGTCTACCGGTCATACAATTAGAATTGTCTCCGATTTGATACGGTCGTAAATTTCCTTTCACAGAGTTACACAAAAATTGGCGACAGCGAGAGAGAGAGAGAGCGGGACCTCTTCTGAGGATAATGTGCTCTGAATTTGTTCCGAGAATTGCGATTGCGAATTGACTTACAATAATAGGGATGGGTGTTGTGTTTGGTATATCCTTTCTGTGAAAGGTTTGCTAAGATTGGCAAAATTCAAATTGTCTTTGGGACTGATTGCATATAGGGGTACGTAATAGGGGTTAAGAATGGCAAAGGAACACGGATCGTGCAATTGTCACGGTCATAAATCTTGGTCAATCAATGTCCAACACGCAGCGGGATGGATAGATGCGAGCAGTTCTTTGTGTTTTTCTTGTGAGTTTCTTCTGCTGATTATAAAATCAGGGATAGGTGTGTTGCGTGTCTTACCTAAGTAGCAATAACTGCACTGGCTGTGGAAAACCCCAAAATTGACAAAGACATGGACAGATCTTCGTTGTGGTGAAACTTCAACTTTGCGAACTTTAAAATGAGTTGCGTTAGTCGTATAACACGGAAAGGAGACGTTCTTCGTAGACATAGCAAGTCATAAAGAGATCGTGGTTCACTAGGACGTGGCGCGTTCTCACATGTCCATTAAATGTTTGGTTTCGACAATCAGAACATACGTTCTCTGAGCTCTCTATATCTATCATGGTATAGAATCTGCACCAGAGTATTAGGTTCCTGGTGGAAAAGGTCCCATGGTTAAAATCTAAATCATTAAGCACTTTTCAGTCGTGTGATGCCACAAGCTTTGCTTGTCTACTGGAAGGTACAATTTATTTGATTTTTAAGCCACGGAAGCTTGAGGACCGGCACTTTAAACTTGGGGGTACCTTAATCGCATCAGTTTACTCAGCTGTGATTGAATGATTCTGCTTCTAAGCACGGGAAGACTCTATGCAACCCAGTTTGGTGAGGGAGATTCCTAAAAGAACTCATTAAAAACGTTTTTGAAAGGTTTCCTCTGTATGCCAAGTTAGGTTTCTAGGACTTATCTAGTAGATCGATTGTTCTTTCTTCTGTTCTACTATGTGAAATGCTGTTTTCGTAGCTTGGTGGGGCATCCGCAGAGTACAACTTTCTGAATCCTCGCGAATAAAATTTTCGCATTTAACATTTAAGGCTGTTTATTACGGAAAATATTCGTTTTAAATGTTTTAAGTCATTCGCGGACTACGCCACACCTCCCAACCTTCGGGATATACACAACTTAGACTCTTCTTCAAGTTTGGAGGATGTAGCTGTCAAGAAAAACCTTCTCCAGGGGACCTAGTAGCATTTCTGGTATTCTTTCAATGGCGCTCATGATCCTTCCTTCGGTTATATCATGTCCTTCCATGTTGCTAGTTCTTTTTCCCGTAAAGAATGCATATTGGCATAACAGTGGGTTCTCATAAGGAAGTCAAGCAATTCTTCAAAGGAGCCTTTTGGTTTTTGAACATCGACTTGAAGTGTTCTCTTGATATGATTTTTTTTATCGTAGCAGATATTTTTTTGTCGGCGCAGTGGCTTAGTGGTAGTGTGTTGGGCTACTAAGCAAGGGGTTCCAGGTTCGAGTCCCGAGAGGGCCAAATTATATCTTAGGGTTTTTTTCCACTGCGCCACCTCTCGCGAGCGTCTGACAAACATCCGAGAGTAAAAAAAAAACAGAGAGCGTGCTTGTGACCACACGCCAGATGTGAAACTTCTCTTGCTAAATGTGGATGTTAAATTGAATTTTGTTGTATTTAGGTGAATTTCATTAAGAAATTTAATTTAAAAACCAAATCTTTATAATATTATATCCTTAATACACCGCAGTAGATAATTATGTTCATTAATTTAACAAGTTTTCATAACACAATCCAATCCAATGTTTTCTATTTCTATTTCGAGAGTTTTTGTTTACATTTTGTTTTCAGACCGTCAACTCATTCAGAAGCCTAGTGTCTGTGTAAAACCTAGCTTCTTCAGTTCCTCCTGCGTGCCCATATAAGTATTCACTTTGAGAATTCAGTTGAAAAAATTCGAAAAATTTATCTTTCCAACAACCATACAAACCAACAAAATTTCATTAAAATTTGTTGAGTGTTTAAGACGATCGACAACAGCGCCACCTATCGGGTCCAAAATTATCCTATTCATCAAGTTGCAACCAACCATAACCACCCACAAAATTTCATTGAAATCGGTTGAGTGGTTAAGAAGATCGACAACAGCGCCACCTATCGGGTCCAAAATGATCCTATTCATCAAGTTACAACCAACCATACCCTCCCACAAAATTTCATTGAAATCGCTTGAGTGGTTAAGAAGATCGACAACAGCGCCACCTATCGGGTCCAAAATGATCCTACTCATCAAGTTACAACCAACCATACCCACCCACAAAATTTCATTGAAATCGGTTGAGTGGTTAAGAAGATCGACAACAGCGCCACCTATCGGGTCCATAATGATCCTATTCATCAAGTTACAACCAACCATACCCACCCACAAAATTTCATTGAAATCGGTTGAGTGGTTAAGAAGATCGACAACAGCGCCACCTATCGGGTCCATAATGATCCTATTCATCAAGTTACAACCAACCATACCCACCCACAAAATTTCATTGAAATCGGTTGAGTGGTTAAGAAGATCGACAACAGCGCCACCTATCGGGTCCAAAATGATCCTATTCATCAAGTTACAACCAACCATACCCACCCACAAAATTTCATTGAAATCGGTTGAGTGGTTAAGAAGATCGACAACAGCGCCACCTATCGGGTCCAAAATGATCCTACTCATCAAGTTACAACCAACCATACCCACCCACAAAATTTCATTGAAATCGGTTGAGTGGTTAAGAAGATCGACAACAGCGCCACCTATCGGGTCCATAATGATCCTATTCATCAAGTTACAACCAACCATACCCACCCACAAAATTTCATTGAAATCGGTTGAGTGGTTAAGAAGATCGACAACAGCGCCACCTATCGGGTCCATAATGATCCTATTCATCAAGTTACAACCAACCATACCCACCCACAAAATTTCATTGAAATCGGTTGAGTGGTTAAGAAGATCGACAACAGCGCCACCTATCGGGTCCATAATGATCCTATTCATCAAGTTACAACCAACCATACCCACCCACAAAATTTCATTGAAATCGGTTGAGTGGTTAAGAAGATCGACAACAGCGCCACCTATCGGGTCCAAAATGATCCTATTCATCAAGTTACAACCAACCATACCCACCCACAAAATTTCATTGAAATCGGTTGAGTGGTTAAGAAGATCGACAACAGCGCCACCTATCGGGTCCAAAATGATCCTACTCATCAAGTTACAACCAACCATACCCACCCACAAAATTTCATTGAAATCGGTTGAGTGGTTAAGAAGATCGACAACAGCGCCACCTATCGGGTCCAAAATGATCCTACTCATCAAGTTACAACCAACCATACCCACCCACAAAATTTCATTGAAATCGGTTGAGTGGTTAAGAAGATCGACAACAGCGCCACCTATCGGGTCCATAATGATCCTATTCATCAAGTTACAACCAACCATACCCACCCACAAAATTTCATTGAAATCGGTTGAGTGGTTAAGAAGATCGACAACAGCGCCACCTATCGGGTCCATAATGATCCTATTCATCAAGTTACAACCAACCATACCCACCCACAAAATTTCATTGAAATCGGTTGAGTGGTTAAGAAGATCGACAACAGCGCCACCTATCGGGTCCAAAATGATCCTACTCATCAAGTTACAACCAACCATACCCACCCACAAAATTTCATTGAAATCGGTTGAGTGGTTAAGAAGATCGACAACAGCGCCACCTATCGGGTCCATAATGATCCTATTCATCAAGTTACAACCAACCATACCCACCCACAAAATTTCATTGAAATCGGTTGAGTGGTTAAGAAGATCGACAACAGCGCCACCTATCGGGTCCATAATGATCCTATTCATCAAGTTACAACCAACCATACCCACCCACAAAATTTCATTGAAATCGGTTGAGTGGTTAAGAAGATCGACAACAGCGCCACCTATCGGGTCCATAATGATTCTATTCATCAAGTTACAACCAACCATAATCACCCACAAAATTTCATTCGCATCGGTTGAGTGGTTGAGGAGTTTTAGGCGGCGGCATAGCGATGGCGACAGGCCAATTTCCGTCTCGCACTTCCGCTTGGTCATTTCCGCTTTCATGAATCGATTTTACTCCCAAGTCGCGCCATAAGATGTTTCACATCAAAAAACTGTCATGAATGAGCTTCTAGCCGTTTGGAATCGGCGTAAAATTGTAGATCCCTTCCATTCGTCCCAAAAATTGAAAACCCACACACAACGAATGGTTGTGAGAAGCTAGGCCTTGGGTCCCATAGACCTGTCGCCGACACACTCACGTCCATAATGGTAGTGCAAACCCCTAATGAAAATATCAAGTCCTTCGGTTGCAGGTTCATGCGGATCATGTTCCTTGTCTCCCGCTGTTTGTTGGATATAATTCTTTTTCTGTCTGTCTGCGATAGTGGAACCAAAGCCATCCGCAAAAAACAAACTCATCGCAGCTTGTAGCTGTCCTTCCTTTCATAAATGTATTTCGGGGGGTATCAGTATTTAGTTGGTGATGCTGGAGTAGAATGTAAATAACTGTAGAAACATTTTTGTCTCTTCCTCAATCCTAACACTCATATGAAAGTTTGAGCGGCAGAGAGGTCAAAACTAGGGGATGAACTGAACAGTCCTACAAAACAAAAGAAGTATTTTTTCGTTTTTTTTTTTTTCTTGGGAACTTTTCATCATTTCCGTTTGTATTTTGTCCCCAACTTTCAACCGCCTGTGTTCTGTTTTCATTTGCCACATACTCATGTCCCTAAGGAGTAGAAGGTTTGATGGTGTTTTTCTTTATTACTATTTTTTTCTCTCACTTTTCCGTATACTTTTTGATTCTGTTGAGTAATATTCTTTCTATTACTTTCTGTTCTTTTTTTTAGTTCAATTTTGGTGCTTTGTATTTTTCTATTGTGTTGTGTGTGAATGAATTCCATACTCGTTGTGTCGTTTGCTAAAATAGAAAAAAAAATAGAAACAAAATTCATACCATATTCCCATAACAATATCTACATACATTTTTACATTATTTTTCATGTCCATGTCCACTCTCTCAACTCAAATTTGGCACTGGGGCGAATATTCAGGCGGTGGCGCATGTGGAGGTAGGATTTCCTTAAACCATTTCCATTTAAAACAAAATCGTAGATATTTGCAGTGTGTATTTAAAAAAAAAACAACAAAATTTCTTTTATTTCTTTAAATTGTTTGAAAAGTTTTAAATTTAAGAAGCTTCCTCTGTAGAGTGTAGTAGCAGGAGGCGGAGGGTATATATAGACGAATTAACGCACATCAAGTGCTGGTGGCTTTTTTTATTCTCGTTTTGTGTTGGCCAATCTTTCATGACAACAGCTGAATTTTGATTCGGACCCAAGCATCCATCGCATATGTAAAGAGGCGGCGGACGAGGGTTTGTGTGACTGCTGCCCTCTGGCTACATTCGTCTGTTGAGTTTTTTTTTTTTGTTCGTTTTCTTTCTTCCCACAGAAATATTCGTTTAGAAATTACAATTGGGATGGATGTATATATGTATATACCAATACCAACACATGAACAACACCCAGTGTTAAATCCCCGAAAAACTAAAACCATTGGGAGAAGTATGGGACCCATGTCAAAATATTTGACAGCTGACTAAAACATGCCATGCGATACTCGCCGATGAGTTTTCTTTTTTCTCTCTTTCACTCGGCTTGGGAGTTTTTGTTGGAAACCAGATCCTGAATAGAGGAAAAAAAAATATGAAACCCTTAGGAAAAAAATAAAATAAAATTGTATTTGAAGGTTGGCCACTTCTCTACCAGAGAAAACCAGCATCAGGCGGACATATTTCTCATTTTGAAATTTCCGTTTTTGATGAGCGTGTTGCCTGCGCCTCGGCTGTCGGTTGTTGGTTGTTGGTTGTCGGTTGTCCCCCCGCCCAAATGATATCTACTTCTTTTCACTTGTTCTCGTTCTTGTTATCCTGGATCTAGATTCGGGATGGAGAGACAGCTTTTTTTCTATTATTTAAAAATAGAATTTAAATTAGTTGCAAGGGTTTAATTTGGTAGGATGTTAATATGTTTAATTTGTATTTTTTGTTTTCATATAATTGATGTCCATTGAGAATTTTTAATTATTTTTGTTTGGTTAAATGTAGTCGGATATACAAAATTTCGTAAATTTTATGTACATTTTTTTGTTTTTAACTTCTGGATACAGCAATCAGGAAAAAGCGCCCGCAAAAAAATTTAAGAGCAAGCTTTAGCTGCAGTCGTTTAGGAGGGAACAAATATTTTGACAACAAAATTAGATATACTTCCCACAGACAAACCTGAAAAATGCATTCTGATACGGAAAATTGTTGAAAGATTTTACTCAACATATTCCACAATTATTGAATTGTTTATAAACAAATATTTAGCTTATTCGTTATT
Source organism: Cheilosia pagana (assembly GCA_936431705.1). Lineage (NCBI taxonomy): Eukaryota > Metazoa > Arthropoda > Insecta > Diptera > Syrphidae > Cheilosia > Cheilosia pagana. Next base: position 81,660,094 of record OW386166.1, on the reverse strand, counting down.
TAAATGAAAGGCTACGTTTTCAATTCAAGTTTGCTCCAAAATTTTAGGTTTTTAGATCAAAAATATTTAGATTTTATTTATTTTCCAGGTCGCCATGTAGTAATTTATATTTGACTTTAAAAAGTATCTAATAATTATTAGTGCTGACCCATGAAAAATATAGTTTGCATTTTTTTTCTTGTTGGCTTAGTAATTTATATGATGCTACATGCTACTGCTATATGAAATTGATGCTCTTATTCCCTGATCCAAGTAGTTGAACTGATCAAAATTAAAAGCGGTCTTACAGAAACTGAAGTAAGATCAAATTAGAGCGTCACCGAAGCTAGGAATGCATCTGAAGCTTAATTTGGGATCAATGTGGATGTGTACCTGTAATTTTACAAGAATTTCCTGTGTTTTGCGGCCAAACCGTTGTCATCGCCACTTTTTGCGACAGTAATGCGTATTCCTTTCTACAAATCCACAAAAAAGAAAACATTGCGCAGTTTTGTGCTAAAGAATCCGCCACAAGTGGTGTGTATGCTCTCTGGCTTTTTTTTTAAGCAAAAGGAAGGAATCGTGCAAATGTCGCAAATTTGCATTTCTCTCATTTACCTACATCTTTCGGGGAAGGGAAAAACTCACGCTTTTTTTACCCTAGAAATGGTTCCTCAATACCAAAAGGTCTGGAGTGTTAGCAAAGCTCTCTGAAATACTAGTACACATCACTTTTTCTGAAAACTGTTGACTAACACAATCTTTGACGACCCAGTCAAGCCGAACACATTGAAGGAGTTTTTGACCATCCCAATCCCACCTCTGAAATGATGACGCTTGTTCATAAACACTAACTGACTAAGAACAACCTCTTGCGGATGTCCAAAAAGCAGACGTTTTTTCTTCTCAAAAAAGTAAAACCTCAGACTAAGGAGTCTAAGCGGCAAGCTTGGTCTTGCCTCTTACACTTATTTACGTTAAATATTTTAGTTGTGAGGCGCTGCAATAATTTTCGGTAGAAACAAATCTAAAATTTGGGATTTTCGTCCAACTTTTTCTTAAGGAAACGAGGATGTTCAAAACTCCAGTCTAGTAAGTCTCGTCGCAGCTTCCTGTTTTTATTGGAATAGCTTTTGTAGTTAACGATTGTGGAGGGGAAACTTACAAATTTTGTCAAATGTTAGGACTGAGTGAGTACTCAGTTGACATTTCGACTATATGCCTGACATCGTAAGAGCGACGACTTTAGCGACCAATCTAGTTCAGGGTAAGTCTAGTCCAGACAAATCTAAATCGACTTAAGATCTAGAATCATCTCGAGGGTCTGCATTCATTTCGATCGACTTCTGATTTGGAAGAAGAGCATCGCCAAGGGCATTATAGTGGTTATGTGCCGTAGCCCTAAGAAAATCACAACGCTTCAGCATTATTGGTGCACTCTGGCGGCTAGAGACTTAACCATCGTTACGAGTAACTCATATATCTTTTTTAAGCCTTTCTGGAATTTACGTCCGCAAGAAAATGGAGTCGAGACTCAATAATCAAAAATTCAAACTGATTGATTTTAAAACCGTCTACCAACAAGTCCAACTATAAGAGTCGTGTACACAAATTCGGACTAATATCTGTTTGGATCCAAGTAATTGCTGCAGAAACATCAGACAGGAGACCAATGACAATACATTTTGAGGTGACTGAAAGTTTACTGGCTGACATCGCAATAAATTTTGAACTTAGTGACTTAATTTCATAAAAGACTATGGATTCACTGGTGCCATTGACATAATTGGAAGGAACCTATCGAGCAATAACTTTGAACTTATTAGGGCCATGGGCTGAGCTAAAGATTCTGACCATTTTTTTTGTAAACTTCTGACTCGCCAAGGCGATAAAGAAGCACGTCGACCTAAAAGATCTTTTGTGCCGAAAAAAATGCCAGAAAATAAGTTTAGGCTAGCGTTGTTTCCAATTCTTGTTTCCAGTTCTTCAGGACTTAGTATTCCACGGAAGCAGAATTTCCTTTAAGTACTGTGACCAGTTAGGTATCCTACAAGGTTTTTGATATCATGCCTTCTGAGGTTTATGATTTTTTTGCATTTTTTTTTTTGAAAGGCAGGATTGCCCTTATGGCCTGTCTGAGGTCTGGGATGTCTTTCCACTGTTTGATACACATTTTGTGTTCCCAGATTTTTATGATGGAGTTAATTGCTTATTTGGTGACGGCGCAGAAAGGTTCTGGTCCAATAAAAGGGGGTCTTTTTCGTTTTCGTCATTACCCTCGTGTCCGGGAACCCACCATATTTTAGTTTTGTTTCTGAAGCCGAGAGTTTGGAGGGTATTGAAGCAGTGCATGACTGATTTTGAGACAATGATTGTTGAGTTAAGGGCATTTATAGCTGCTTGACTGTCTGTGAATATATGGATGTTTGCACCGTTTATACCTGAAGAAATGATGAGGTTTGCGCATTCCTTAATGGCATGGAGCTCCGCCTGAAATACATTGGGTCTTTTCCCCATAAGTATTGATCCACTGCGGTTTGGCCCAAGTTTGCCAGCTCCCACACCCGAGTTCATTTTGGAACCATCCGTACACCACCTTAGGCCGTTTTGGAAGAATCACATCCACAGTCCTTTTAACTCTTTTCTGTGTACAATGTAAGTATCCCCATTCAAATCGTCCACATTACCACGGAAATCGCCCATACAATGACGAAAAGTTCCTTTCAATACAACTGCATGCAACTGTTTAGTATACCCATAAGTGAATATACCATCTAACCAAGTTTGACAAATACCCGACGCAAAGCCATCTCCTTGTTTTTCCACCATGACTCATCAATATAAAACTAACAGCTTCTAATGGCTTCTAATCTGACTTGAAACAAATCTACACTCTTTTTCCATCCTAGGCATACGTAGATAGGTATACAATGTGATTCCGTGTTTTTGTTTTAGCACTTTTTGCGCGCCTCAAGGCAATCGGCTAAACCTTAATCTTCGCGTAGAACTGATATAAATTATCAAAACATTTACTACGATTATTTATGCTGAGCCATTCGATGATGAATAAGCATTAAAAGAAATCCCGCGCGCCACACACATAATCACATTAGGTATGTGCTCGCGCCGCACACGCTTAATTTCCGCAATTAAAAAATCATTTTCTTCGCCAAAAGCTACCTTCTCTGTGCCATCATCTTCTGCCATCTTTTTTTTTTGCGATTTATTTCAACATCAGTGCGGATGAGGAGTCCCTTTTTTGCATTGAAACATACGCAAGTGGTATTAATTTGTGCCCCCCTGCCCCTCCCATATGGGGAACACGGAACACCCCTCATTCCAAGCGTTTAATTAATGCGAATCGAAAGCTTCAAATTGTAAATTAATAAAAATTACAACAGCTCAGTTGTCATGTGGCAGCAAAACAGGTCAAATTTGCTGCAGTGATATCTGCACACATACATATGCTGTATCCTGGCCAATCTGATGGCGGGCTGGGAACGGTATTTGCTCTACGACCCGCCACAGTATGGGGATAATGGTATAATCGTTTATAGTATCTTGTAGATACATCATGTAGATACTTTGCTATTTCATATACGTTTGTACAGAAAAATGCTGCTCAATTAAAAACGAATCAAAGATCAATTTGGATTTGTGAATGTTAACACGTGAAATGTCAATAAATTAAAAGCATGTTCTCCGGCATATTTTCATCGCACACACACACTCACACATGTGTGGTAAGAACGACCACCGAATGATGTTGCGCGAAAAACGTTAAAATTTAAAAAAAAAAACACAAACAGCCGCTGTAAGACCAACTTATTATATCCATTAGATATATATATTTTTCTCGTCTTAGAAAAAAAACAAAAACTCACGCACGCAATTTAATTACACTCTGACCTCATTGAGAGTGTATATGGGCATTCCCACAAAATGTGATTATTTTAATGATTTCCCCTTAAGTGAAACGAAGTTGTTAAAAAAAAAATAAAACACAAGAAACAACAACAAAGCGCATAGGTCTATATATATGATACAAATTGTAAGAAAAATGGTGGCCTAATCGCTATTTAATTACAATTCTCGTATTTGGGTGGGTACTATGCCTACGTACACATGTTTTTGTTAATTCCGATTGACCCCTAAGTGCTGCCGGTTTCAATGTGAACTTTAGATGGTTGTACACTGTATAGGTATGCAATGGACGCAATTAATATCAACATTTCCATATGAAATGGTATATTGTTCTTGTAACTTGTAATTTTGTATAATGAAATGGCTTGTTCGATCGAGAAATGGAGCTGCCAACGATAGTATGGCTTTCTTTCAAATTACTTCCTTCAATTAGCAGGAAAATATTAATTTCTCTTCGTAATGATCAAGTCCACGCTATGGAGGACTGTGTTAGGTATATATATAGATTTCCGGCTCTATGAAGCTCGGAGTCTATTTTAAGTTTAAAGTGGGTTCTACATATAGGCCTATCAAGATTGATTAAAGAGGTGCAATTTTGTGCAAATCTATACCTCAAAAATCAAAATTCGGTTCCATAAAGGCTCATCTTTCGCTCATTCATTGGCAAGTTGTGACTTACCTGAGGGATCAATGCGCGATAGGTGGCGCGAAAGTCTCTTTTTTAAGCTACGTAGCAACGCATGTGGCATCATGCCGGAGTTTAGCTAGTTAGTAAACAAAGGCGCAACAGTTCCACGTAGGACAATCAAAGGTCTAGCCATTCTAAACCATTTGTGCAGATGTGAATGCGTCTTTAGTTACACTCCTTTTTCTTTTCTTTTATGTGCATTAAGTTGCCTGTACCTAATGATAGTTTACCCAAAACAGCAGAAGGGAAAGAGAAGGAAATTCGTGCAGTGAATTTATGGCAAGCCTCTAAAGATCGCTTGCAGTTCAAGGAATTTTCACAGAAAAAGCATTACTTATCGGTTTAATCTTCAGCTTACCAGTTGTATATGCTGACCTAGAACTTAAGCCGCAAGCTCTTTCGGCAAAAATTGGCATCTGTCTGCCGTTAACATCAACCTTACAAAGTTAAAAATCCTTAAAAGAGACCGTTTTGCGTAAAAACTGAGCACAGCATTGAACCCCTTTAAGTTAGTCTGCAAAATCTGGTCTCGAATAGTTTCTGCTTTCAAGTTAAATAGGCACAGTTTTTTAAATCTTTCGGTTTAAGTACCAAACTTTACTGATTGGTCTGTTGATGTCTGTCTGTGGATATTTCTATAAAGCTGCGATAAGCAAGCCTTCAGCGTTTTAAGATTTAAAAGTAAGTCAAGATTCGCTGCTTAAAATCGATTTTTTACAATATTTTAGACGCTTAGAGACCACTGAACTAAAATGGGTCGCAATTAGATACCTAAATGGATAGTACTAAAAAATGCAACAGAAGTTATTTTCGAGTTGACATTGATGCCCAATTTTCCGCACAGATGCTGAGATAATTTGTGTGATGGACTACTAAGCGCAGGGTCTTAAGTCCACCCACAGAATAAAAATACCCCTCTCGAGTGTCTGGACACACATCCATGAGTACAATTATTGTCCTGAGACCTACCTACCATAAAGCGTCATGGAATTCGAGGATGGTCGGCTCCATCCGGAGAAGGCATAAATCAACGTTTAGTGCCTCAATTCTTCTGGTTTTCCTCAAACGATTGTTGTAAGTCACTCCAGCGCTTGTGTCGTGGATCTAATTTATTTCGTCAGTAGCCAAATCTCCTGATCAGATTTTTGTGTTGAAAAAAGACCAAGTTCGATGCCTGCGACAACAGATAACATAGCAGTCTCAAAAGTGTCCCAACCTGACCCATCAACATCGCTCCTTCTATTGCCTGTAAATAAAAACCCATCAGTGATATCTACCCGAACTTCGCCACCGATTTAATGGGACTCCCAACAAATATGTAGATTGCAAAGAACAAGCGCAGAGTTCTGGCCATCGCTTTAGATTATTTCCTCAATCTTACCTTCTTTCCCCCAGCTTTAATAAACCACAAACAGCTTCAAATGGGTACCTATTCAAAAAGGCTGCCTTCTCTTGTGGGCACATACTTAGTTTCTTGATTGATAGCATTCAAAAAGTTAAATTTGGGTATATTCTTCACATTCTTTCTTTTTGCGCGAAGTTTGTGACTTGAACGTGAAACATCATAATCCTCTCAATACACTGCACGTCTGTTCCACATTTTTTTCGACCGAAAAAGCTGTTGCACATACGAAAAGGCATTCACAGGCGATGAAAACTCTTTGCCAGGACATCCTAATTCCGACTAATAGACTTAAAAACTCTAGCAATAAGCTATATATAGGTACAATTTGGCAAGTCTTGATGTCCCAAATAAAATGGAAAAGCCGCGACTTCCTCGATGGCGGATGTTAGTCAAGGAGAGGCTAAAAGTTATTTCTAAAAAAGCAACCCAAACAACAATGGTATGTTATTATGTTCATATTCGACAGCAACAATTGAAACTACCAGAGTACGTGTTAAAGCTTTCACTTCAATGCGACTTGAAATGCGACTTCCAGCTGTCATTTTGCTTCAACATTTCCTTCAAAAATTCATACCAAAAATTGCTCATGTAACCTATCTACATCGTAAAATTAAGTACGATTTCTGATTTTCCTATTGACGCTACGCCTCTAAAGCACCGAAATGCACATGCACTTTCTTGGTTGTCCTAGAGAGAAGATACGAATCAATCTCTCCATCCCCACCAGCAACCAATTGAATTCAAAACTAATTTCCACCACTCGCCAGCATGTCATTCCATATATTTATTTATTTTTTTAATCCACCTCATCCTGTACGACTGCTGGGTATATAGCGACCTTATTCTAAACAAGATTGATGAGGTGTCTGCCCGCATTGAGTTAGTATCTTTTTCCTTCAGTTTTTGTCTTTCCAAAGATATCGCAATAATTACACAAGGTAGACAGATACAATTTCAAGCCAAACAACAAAAAAAAGAAAAATCTCCCGAGAAGAAAAGTCGCGGTTTCTTTTGTGCGCAAAAACAAAAACAACTACCAGAGCCAACTGAGAAAAAGATACACTTGTAACATTCACTTATAATTGTACCAGCACGGATTAAAACACATGTTGCGATTTTGACAAGAACTAATATATTCGGTAAGGTCGCCTTTTGATCTTTTCTCTTTCAGTTGGTATACCGATCGGTGTATGTGTGTGTTGGTTGTGGATGCTCATTTCTCTTGTATCTCTTATAGTCGGCAGGGTATAGGATAGTTTATTTTCTGCGGTTTGTTTTGTTTTATAGTTCAACCTATGAAATTGAGAAGCTCAATAAGAATGCCTGCCTTAGGATGTGCTTTCAAATAAATATGATGCATGCCGAATGCTGAAGGATGGCGAATATGCTATGTGATATGAGTGCGCGATGCAAATTTACTCGTCCTCGTGCTATTCTCAGTACCTTTATAGTTGGGAACAAAAGGGCAAGTAGTGAAGAAATTTTCATTTTTTTCATTTTTGGAAGGTTGCTCTGATTTTTTAAATGCAACTCGTAACGAGTTTTGGAATGTCTACGAGTAAAATATTCAGTGCCATCAACAGAGCACATTTTGGGTGCTGGGAATCTCCGCTAATGGTTTTAGCCACAGTTGGATAGGTGACCAGCAGGAGGAGGAAACGCTCTTCTATTACATAGGCCCTATTATTGATAAGAGGGCAAACTCTAGGGGAGTACTTCTTTGAGGAGCTCGCAGGTATTGCTGGTGTCAGAAAAATATGGAAAATGTTCCATTAGTGGCGGATATATCCGGCTCCGTTTAGACATACTTTGGTCTAAGAGAACTACAATCAGGCAATTCCAACGTTAGCTATTGCTGAGTCTTGGAAATCGATTTGTTATGCCTTCAGCTTTGTCTAGGAGTTTCTAGAAAGTGCTGACTGATAATCGTGAATAAATTGCACAAAGGCACACAGCAAGTTTGCACCTATCAAAGACTTATCTCTCAAAATTACTTGACCATCTTAAGGTAAATGGTTTTTCTTTAAGAGGTGTTATTTTGATATTCAAAGAAAAATTTCATTTTTTTAAATAAATGATCGGATATTTTTTTCATAATAAAGAGGAAGGTACCTATGCCGTTAATAATGAAAAACAACATCAGCCAAATGGCCACCACGACCACGCTTACAGGACCATATCCTTTTCATGAAATTTTCCATAACAAAATCGCAAAGTGGCTGCCCTATGTCCTCGATAGACTCACGAATTCCATCTTTGAGGTCTTGAATCGACGCTGGGCTGTTGGCGTAGACCTTATCTTTCACTTGGTCCCAAAGGAAGAAGTCGCAAGGTGTTAAATCACAAGATCTCGGTGGCCAATTGTGATAACCTCTTCGAGAAATAACACGGTCCGGAAACTTTTTCCGTAAAAGATCAATGGTTTCGTTGCTTGTGTGGCACGTAGCGCCGTCTTGTTGAAAGTACACGTTGTCCAGATCAATGCCATCCAACTCCGGCTATAAAAAATCATTTAACACGTTTGTGGAATGCCCAATTCCAAATAACGACGAGGAATGGACAAACCTGGGTTTTCTTCAACACTTTGGGCTACAGCAGCAATATTCTCAGTTGTTCTTGAGCGACGTGCTCGGTTTTTATTCTTCACATCACTAACTTGTCCCGACAGCTCGAATTTTTCCACCAATTTCTGTATTGCGGTCCGACAAGGTGCTTCACGACGACCCAAAAACGCTTTAGTTTTGCGAACTGTGACTGCAAAATTTTCAACATTTTTGTAGTGAATTTTTATAATTTCAATGCGTTGTTGAAGCGTGTATCGTTCCATTTTTAGTAATGGCGTAGTTTCTACTTGTCAAATGTCAAAAAATAACAGCTTCAAAAGTGACAGCTACCGAAATAGCGGGCTATTCAAAAAAACACCTCTTATTGGAAAGCCCTTTATTTCTGTACTGCTTCTTTTGAAAATTCAACCAGTCTTAGCGTTAGTCCCTGTACGTAATTTCAAATATTCCTTTCTAATAGAGTAAAACGCTCCCTTTCCATGGCTGTTAAATTATAAAACCGACGTTAATTTAAAGCAGAAGTCTTTAGTCTGCAAAAGTTATACCAACCTTGTACCTGATGCTGTTCGATTGTTTTTTCACTCTTTCATATATCGGTACTTGCCCAAAGCCATGATTTATCTGAGCTGATCAAATAAAGAAAGCTGCTTTTTTGCAACTGCAGTGACACATTGAAACCCCTCAATCGGTCTCCTAAATAATTTCCCTAAAATGGCAAATGAACTAGCAACTAATCCTACCCACGTAGGCGCATTAAAAAAATGGACGCCACTTTACAATTTAAAGACGAAATCCATCATATTCCCTAAGTAATCCAATCCAGGATAGAAACAAAATGACATGCCTACCAAACATACAATGTCGGTACATACCTACAGGAGTAGAGGGAAAAAGATGCTACGCGCAGTAATTAATCGACTATGAGACGTAGGTTTGCCTTTCTCCTCTTCTTAGATCGGATGGATTTTCTAAGACCAACCTATACAAATGCATGTGCCACTGCTGGGCTACTCATTTTACCTGTCTGCCTTTCAAAAACTACTGCTTCACCCTAATCCATTTAATAATATCAAAGCGCATTTAAATTGGGGCCATTTTTGACGCAGATTAAACATGGCGGCAGTCTGACGGACGGCGTGGCGGCGCGCATGGGCGATATAGCCGTACTACCGACGAACCCTCATCAACTCAGCGCAGACATGCACACAAACTTAACATTGCGCAATCAAATTGCTGTTATTAAAAAGAGATTTTCCTTCAATGTAAATCTGTTGATGGTTTCCGCTCAATTGCATATTTTCAAATGGGTGAGGTATACCTCTATACCTAAGTTCACCTTCTTTCCGATGAAAAGATACAGATACTTTGACTTCCGACTTTGTTTCCCCACGAAACTTTAACTCTTTCTTGCGTGAAACCAACTTTTCGGTTGACACTTCTCCGGATATGGTTGCATGACTTTCTTAAAAAAAGGAAAATCTCGCCGAGACAATTGATTTTTTTTGCTCTCTTCATTTTTGTTTTTTTGGAAATTACAGTTTTTCTTGCTTCACACATAAATTAGAATATTACATAGGTACAGGGTACACGGTACACGTATTCAAATGTCCTATTTTCGGTATATAATTATCTGCGTGTACTCACTCTTTTGTGGTTGGCCTTTGTTTTGGTGACTGTAGAGGGTTTCCTATATATATCTAGGTATATGACATGAGTCTATACGTATACTAAGTCATTAACGAACTTATTTTTTTTTTGGGGAAACGCAAAATAATTACAATAATTGTGTCGTGTCTATCTGCCAATCAAAAATGTTTGAGTTTGTGGAACGACATTATTACAATCATTTTTTTTTTTTTGGGCTGGATACTTATCGTTGCCGAAAAATCACTCAGATTGGTAATGACATTTATTTTTGGTTCAAATTTCTATATGGGTAGATTTTCGTAATTAGTTCGCCCGGCCCAAGGCTCTGGATGTAGATGGCTTACATAAATAGCAAAACAATAAAGTGGCGGATGTCACCGGCAAACTGAAATTAGGTACACATGTCTTGATTTTTATCGGCCAGGCAAGTAACCTTCTGGCGGTATTAGAAATTCATGGTTCAACCCTTGATGGAGCATTTAGGGCGCGACGACAAGTATACCTATCGCTTTGTACCTATAGTTTTTGCAGCAAGTATGCTAGTTTATCCTAGGTGGACAGTTGCCATATTTTGACATCTTCATGCTTTTCTATGCATAGTTTGATAGATTTGCGGACATTCTGCGCATCTTTAAAACCTACCTAAATTCGAGGCAATTTTAATGAGAATTTTTTAGAAAACAACTCGATACCAATCATAGAGTTCTCGGCTTTAAGGCTTCTAGGTTGAATGTCGTCCTGCTATGCCTTCATTTAAAAGACAAATTATCGATCAACGACACGATGAAAGCATTCTTTGAGGCGACCATAACCTATAAAATACACGTCAAAAGAACATGAGCCCGCTCGGATATCCCACCAATTTGTGAAGACCGATTTGGACCTTCTATGTAGCCTGTCCAATGTGAAGTCAATATCTTAGGATAATCCCTGCGTATATCGAACTGGACCATTAAAGCAAATTGCTAACTAAACAGCTGGCGAAAGTTCTTGCACCACTTTCGTAGGTAACCATCTATGGATAGTTAAGTGAGCGCAATTGTACACAAATATCAATCGCAACGAATTGATTTCGAATGCCATATCAATTAAACTTTAGGCTGCGAGGTTGTCAACTCTCTAAGTATAGGTAAGTGACCAACCAATGCCTTGGATTGGAGATTGTTGCTCAGCATATTGCTCAACAAGTGGACAAGTGGACAGGCAGTGAACAGACGATAAACCGACTGTCCACTGTCGGTTTCTTGAATGTTAAACATAGTTATCATGATCTCTTTCAACTTTTCAAGTCATTGATGGGCTCCTTTTATTTTTCGTTGGCGGGGGGTTTGTTCACTTTAATGAAAACTGGGTTCCGGTGAGAGTTTTATTGAGCTCTTGATCCCCTTGCTGATTACACTGGCTGCTTTGAAGTCGGTACCGCTGATACCACACTCTGCTGCTGGGTGTGTTTAATGCATGGCTAAACGTTTACCTTCTTGAGTAACAGATTTGATTTTTAAAATCACACAAGTCAGTCAAATACAGATGTTTTTGGTGATCCTATAGTTTTAAATAGTTGATCAATCATCCCAAAAATAGAAAAAGCTACGCGAAGAAGAGAGCCTTCTGAAGAGAGCCTTGGCACTTCAATTTGTTGCGAAGAAACTGTGATTGGTGTTGTGCAGAAAGGGGTACCGCAAACGTGAAAATAAACGCAGTTTCGCTTTTCTGGGGATATGACGTGACACCCCTTGCTGCTTAGTAGTCCAGCATTAATTTGCATAAACCATCTCTAGGTGTTGTCACATTAAGTTCTTCCGCGTGCTTCTTTGGCAAATCTCTACGATTCTTTCTGCTTTGGATTCTCAAATAAACGAAATATGCTTCTAGGGAACTCGATGCAAACAAAATTCGAATAGCCTGTTTTAATGGATAGGTGTACGGTGATCGCAACGCATTCAACAGGAACATGTAAATTTGTTCGAGGCTATTTATATTTTTTGTCCAGTTCCAGGGTTGAAAGAACAATTTAACGCAGTTGGACAGCTAAAACTGGCAACAGTCTGTCCAACCACTAATATTAATTTGTAAAAAAAAAAACATCTAACAAATTGTAATCCTTTCTATTTCGCTTGTAGAAATTATCATTTAATTTTACAGCTTTTTTAATTATTTAATATTTAGAAACAAAGCCATTTCCATTTAACAAAATAATTCGCATAATTTTATGTTTATTTTATATTTCCTTTTTATTTGTATTTCAGAACGAAAACGTGGCCGACAAACCTACACCCGATACCAAACTCTCGAATTGGAAAAGGAATTCCATTTCAATCGCTACCTAACACGAAGAAGAAGAATTGAAATCGCTCATGCCTTATGCTTAACAGAAAGACAAATAAAAATCTGGTTCCAAAATCGTCGAATGAAATGGAAAAAGGAAAACAAAACAAAAGGTGAACCCGGTTCTGGTGACAATGCCGATGATATTACACCGCCACAAAGTCCACAATAAAGCAAATGTTATCAACATATACTATATATGTATGCAATTTACTTAAAACACAAATGCATACATGTATTTATATATTTAAATTCATTTTTAGTATGTTTCTAAGAAAGAAAAAAAAAACTTGTTGTTTTATTCACATAACTACACACACATTCGTTTATGTACTTCATTAGAAAATACAACAAAAGCAACTTAATTCAACTCTTCACAAAATTTTCCTAAGAAAAAATTTTTGTTTTGAAATAAATTTACACAAAAAAAAAATTTAATACGTTTCTTTTGTTTTTAATTGTTTGGAAAAATTTGTCAAAAAATAATATATATAAAAGATAAAACAACACTCAACAACAAAACCAACTCATGTGACCTCAAATTAAATAAGTTAATAATAATAAATATTTAAATGTAATTGTAATAAAAAATTGATAAATAAAATTAAATAAAAGTATATATATATATTATATATTACAATTTATATAAATTGTACTCATAAGTGTAAAAGTAAAAGAAAAACAAGAATTAGTTAAAATATAAATTAGATCCAATAAGACATAAAACTACTAATGAATATATATATATACATCTATTTAAAATACAATAAAAAAAAGAATATGTAAAAAGGTATTGGAAAAAAATAATAATATGTGTGATTTTTTTTTTTTCGTTGTAATTTTATGTACAGACAATGCAAAAACCAAAATGTATAATTTTTGTCATTTTTTTTATTGCAAACAATTTAAAATTTCAATTGGAGAGTAAATTTAGATGCACAAGAGAACACAATGTTGAAACTTGAGTTGATAGCTATTTTATTTTTTTTTCAAAACAGATGGAGGTCGATCTTGTTTTAAGCTTTTGGGTGGGGTGGGTCTTAGATAAAAAATTATAAGTGTGGGTATGCACTTTTGAAAAGCGAGAAATATCAAACAAGGCAGTGCAGAAAGCGGGTTATTCGAAATGTATTTAGGTGATTTTATAAATTAGGGCTACTACTGTATCAGGGCTCATCCTCTCTCTAGGACATTTCTAGGTTTCACTTATATAAAATTTAATTTTTGTCACTATTTTTTTATTTTTTAAAAATAATGTGAATTATTTTCTGAATAGGTCCCCAATTGCATTGACGTCATTTAACACATGCGAGTGACATTTTAAACCTCACAAATTTTTAAATCCTGATAGTCTAAAGGCCAATGCCTCACTAGAATCAGACCTGCCATTGGACAACCAAGTCTGTGTGCGACTTGCTTCATTCTTTACTGATGGTTTGTGGTGGTGTCTGAAAAATTATAGCTTCTTACCCACATGGTCGCCTTTCGGTTGGCGTTTGAAACTGTGTACAGTATTTGCCTGTAAAGATTCTAAACAAATCCTTGAAGGTTTTAGTTTTTGTAATGCTTTTACCTGTTTTAGGGCTAGGCCCGCCCGGAATGTAGGGCCACCTAACTAATGCTGTCTGACAGAAAACAATGATGAAATGTAGGCTTAAGACCTCCTTAAGAGTCTTATGTAGATGAAAATGGCATCAAAATCTGTTCGGGTGTTGCGAACTTGCAAGGCTTAGGAGAGGTTTATCTGTCTTTTATGTAGACGCTTTCGGATATATGAATAGTTAAACTTAAAGCTTTAAACACGTTCTATTTTTCAAAGACTGTACTTTGTGTGCAAAGACAGCTGCAGTTTTTAGATACTTGATTTCTTTTTTATAAGGTTTCTGAACTTGAACTAGAAGAGTTGAAAAGGACATAGGTTGGTTCCTAGGTCTTTTTTTTGACAGCGGTTGACTTTAGAAGTCTCTAAAAACTTTTTAACTGTTTTAAATGGAAGTCTATAGTTGTAGGCTACAAAAGTTAGTGAATTTTCTTTTTTGGCGACACTTATAATTGTCCAACCGAAATCTACTATCGAGTCCTACAACGCACCTTCTTTCAAGGCCGCATATCGTACAAGGTTTTATATACAAAAAGCTGGCAAACTATTCAAAAATAAGTTTAAGCCACAAAAAACATTTAGGAAATGATATAGAGTTGCTGATGTTCAGGATAATGCTTCCTAACTTATGGTTTCTGAATATCTTGGCGTGGTTCACAAGAGCTTAGTTTATTTTATAGGTTGTTTTTACAGTTTGGACCTTCAAACAGCGTGTATTTTAAATAGAGTCTTGTGTATTTGAATGCATTTGGCAACGACACTTAAAGTAGCTTGTTGCTTACAGCTTTCCTGCTGCCGAAATTTGATTCATCTCGAGGTAAATTCAATAGTTGCAAGCATTTAAAAATTAGGCACCAAATCGTTATAGCAACGTTTTAAGAAATGCAATTAAACGTAGTTTAACGCTACTTCTGCGCCGAAACAGTGCGTGGTTCTAGAGGTTATCGAAATAAAAGGTAGACCGTCTGTTTGAAAATCAGCTGACAAGTTATTAACCTTTCAAAATATTTACCTATTGGGTAGGGCAACAGAGTAGGATGTGACATTTACCTCAATAATTTCTTTCGTTCCTCTGTTCAAAGCGATTTTTTTTTGTTTTTTGATGAATCTTGCTCATATTGACTCAATACATAAGTTCAGTAGTCGAATGTAAAATGCATCAAAGTATGGGTCATACTCATAAGATTTATTCATCCATCTACCAGATTTGTTCCCATAAAGAGTTAACTTAATGACATAGTGTTAGATCTACCCCAAAATTGAAAGGAACCTTCTTCAGTCTTTTTTGGAACATGAATATTATTAATATTAAAATTTTTATAAATTTTTCATGTTAACTAAGACCCGTCCTCCACATTGAAAACCAGGTTAAAACTAAAACTCCACCTTTGCAAACAAAAAGTCCTCTTCTCTTTTCCATCGTCTGTCCACAAAGTGTGACTATATGTTTTGTTCTTCAAACAGCATGTCACATAAATACACACACACAAAGGCCAGTGATGATTTTGTTATATTTAATTGTTTCATTCTTTTTTAACAAATCAGTGCAATTTGTAAAAACAGTAATAAGAAAAATGTGTTTAAAAAAATGCAAAACGATATAAGCTTAACATAAAAAACGTTTTTTTTTTATTTTCTTAATTAAAAAAATAACAAACAACTTAGATAATTGTATATTTCTGTTCTTATTTATTCGGTGGAAGATTTAAAACCCAAAATAAGAAAATCCCAAATCCCAGCTATTTATTAAAAAAATCATTTAATTTTTTTAAACATTTTTCGAAAAAAAACAAATTAAGTGGACGAAAAAACATTATTTTTGTTTGCGCAAGGATAACATGTATACAGAGAAAATAAAACAAAAAAACAAAATTTTAAAATTGGCTAAATTAATAATAATAAGAGAAATACTTAAATATATACCAAAAAATATTTATAAAAATCTTAATGAAAAAAAAAACATCAAAAGTTATTTAAAAAAAAAAAACATACACAAAACGTTTAGGCTTAAAACAATTTGTATAGTTTCTCTTTCTTTTTCCGATTTCATTCGAAACCAATTTTTGTTTGTTCCTTTCCTTTTGGCATGGAAAAAACAGAAAATAAAAACGCAATAGAAAAATAACTCAAAGGTAACAATAAATTAAATTAAAATTATAATAACTATAAGAGTGGAAAAACTTATAGCGAATACCTAGTGTAAACCAATCAAAGTCCGTGTGTTTTTGTACATAGACATGAACCACAATAAACAATATACCAAAGCCATACAATAATTAAAGGAGGGAAAGCAAGCTTAAATTTAAGTAATAAAACTTGTAAAATAAATACTTGTAGAAATCTTAGACAAAAAAACACAATCTAAACCACAACAAAACCAACGCAAACATTGTTCGCCCAATTTAAATACGTGTTTCCTAAAAAATATTTTTTTTTGGCAAATTCTAACAAAAAAACCAGCGGGCGCGTATTTTGCATACTGTAAATTTTGTATAGACCAGCAAATGATAATTTAAACGAAAACAAAAATTGTGTAATAAAAATTCACCCTCACAAGAAAACTAAAAAAAAATACAATACTGTAAGATATTTAGATTTGATATAAAAAAAAGAATACGAGAAAATTTTACGATAACGGTAAAGAGGAAAACATACAGTTAAAATGTGATTAAATTTGTTGAATTATTATTTATGATATTTGTATCATAACTTTAGTAAATAACAAATTGAACCTAAAATACGTAAATAAAACAAAATTATACTGTTAAGTGGTAAAGAATTTTTGCAACCAAAAATCTATAAACAAATAAGAAAACTACTAAATTTAACACACACTTTAAGAATATATCCCCATTATTTTCGATGATTTGGTGAAATTAGAGAAAAGCAAAACTAAAAAAAAAAACAAAAAAAAAATATTTAAAAAAATTTAATAGTTTTACTTATACTGTATACAGCAAAGGAAACATAAAAAATAAAAACAAAACTTATTATGAAGAAAATCCAAATACGTAAGCCTAGGCCTCATTCTGTAAGAAAATACTATTATATATATATATACAATATTATATATATTATATATGAAGAAAAAATGAAAAGGAAACATTTTGTTGTAAATAAACCCTACTTTTTAGAGTAAAGAAAAATAACAGCTATATGTGTTTTATTTGTTGAGGTTGAGACTTCTCCAAAGCCCTGTGGCTTGGGGCCGGACGAGAATACATCCACAGCTGATCCCTAGCTTGTCGTAAGAGGCGACTAAAATGGCGGCCAACAAAGGGATTCGAAATGAGATTGAGATTCAGATCTCTGGGCAGTTTGTTTTTTGTTGCAAACAACCCATGTGCTATGTTTGGCTTAGAAGGATTGAATCATTTTTACGAGCGGTGGTCTTTTGTGTGGAGTTCATGTAAATGGGGTCTTCTTAGACTGGTAGATCTTCCAAATGGGCTAACTTAAAAATCGTGCTGTCACTTGCAACAGTTCTTTGGCGCAAATATTCATAACTGTCCGACAAATAATCAGAATCAACGCGTGGTTTCATGCTGTTTGGCGTTACCGTTCGTTTATTTTCTAAGCATGAGGTCATGTCTCTATAGCTATCGTTATCGGGCGAAAATCAATCACTAAATTTTATCGAGAGTATCAACGATATTGATCAGGACGAAAGGCATGACCTACTGCGACTTTTTTTTTAAAGTAATGTATTGTACCGAGATATGTTTCATAGAATTTGGAGGGCGATATTGTGCGATTTGCCGCCATTCGATTGCTTCTAGTGGAGCTATGTCAAGTCAAGTGTTTGAAGCTTAACAAATGAGGTCTTTAAAGCCTCTTTTCAGCGCTTCAGGGCTTCATTAAATACTCCCAAGGATGTGGACATAATACAATTAACTGTCCTTTATAACGAGGATAGCATTTAATCGATCTGCTGAGAGAACTTTAACGTCGATTTGAAGTCAAGGCTTCTCTGTCATTGATTGTTATGAATGCAGAAATTTTGCGGAAAAAATAGTTGCCTTTTAGAAAACTTTTTGTGCCAGTCCTTGATTAAGGTTCTAAAATAATTTAGATGAATAGGGAACAGGCTTGAACAATATAGAACCAGAATGGCCTCATACTCTACTGAACAAATAAAAATAGTGCACCACTGGTTGCGGACCGAACACTGCGTTTTCTCCAGAATCTGTTGAAATATTTATTCGGTTGTGGTCTGGGCTTCAAATTGAAAAGAACGAGGCCCATTAGTTCTCCTCCTTTCAATCATATTCATCTCGCACTGCTCTAAATAGTTCGGCAGGTAGGCCGTTTGGTCAAGCAGCCTTGTTGGACTTGAATTTTGATAATGATTTGCACAACTGACAACTGTTTTTGAAGCTCTACTGGATCTTTGAAATTCATGTCTTCGACACTTGATTCTGGCTGCATATGATTTCTCGTAAAGGAGGGTTACGCAAGAGCTAAAACGTTAGTACAACATTTTTGACTGTCTTAAACATGTCTAGACCATGAAAAAAAATCGACATCTACTGTCATAACCAAAACCAAATTTTGGTACATTTATTATCAGACCCAGCTTCCTCTGGGTCTGTTTATGTATTTCAGCCGTACGTTTGCAGGCAGCCAATATATGAAGAACTGACAAACTATGTATGATTTCACTTTAACGAAGTTCAGTTGGCTTTAGATCGCAGATGTCCAAAACCGATAAACATCTGCCCAAAGTTGCAAGGAATAAACCGTCACAAACCTAAAGTGTTATACAAAATCGTGTCCCTAAAGTTCGTTAAAATAAATTGCATTCAAAGCGGAGTTTCGTCTTTTTTTTTTTTTTGCTGTCTGACATACGGCTTGCACTTTCGACGCATGATTCCTTCAAAATCTGATCGATTGGCGTTGGGTATTGCCAACAAGTTAGATTGGAAATAATGTTAAAACAGTTTTCGATCTTTGGCTGGCATGTTTTTTGAAGAGATCCAGAAGAGATCCAGAAGCAGCTGCGCTCAGTTCACTAGTCTTGAATCCCTTCAAAATTAACCAGCAGTCCTAATGCAAAATGGCCCACTAATGAGTCTTTTAAGTTTACTTCAACCAGACCAATGCCGTTTATTGTCATATTGCCTCCGCATCGCAGTTATTACTCCCATGGATCCTATCTTATACATTTTTGGTTACACAACTTTCAAGCTAGACGATTCTTTAAGCAACAGACATTTTTACTTTTTCGTTACACTGTAAGATCAGTACATATTTTCTCTACACAAAATGAATGGTGAATGGACAACAACGAACATTCTATATCATAGTGCACACCTGCAGATGGTTCCACCCTCAAAGTATTCGGAAAATTATTTAGTTAAGTGCGCCAGCCGACGCAGGAAGCTGATAATGAAACATCTTGCCATCGTGGCCAAATAAAAAAGAAAACTACAATCCCAAAGCTTCAAATTCGAATTCCAGCGGCTTTTCGCATATACTCCAAATCCTTCGCGGTCATCTTCTCAAGTCAACTTCCAAAAAAGAACGCAATTTAAATTTCCAAAATGCAACCTAGCTCTTGTAGAACTTGCACATTTGCTAAAAAAAATATAAGTAGTCCCACTTTTGTCGCAACATTCGTCTGGCATCTTTGTCAAATGTACCGAATAATAATAGCTCTACCGCACCGCTCACTCAGCGCATCCATGGTGGAGATGGAGAAACCCTCTTCAAACTACTTGAGTGAATGCAATTAATTAGTTTTTACAAAAATACGCAAAAGATTAAAAAGAAAAGAAAAAAAGTCCCACCTCAAGGGAATGCCATCAATTTGATCCAGACCACACTAACAAATGGGATTAGTTGGCTTTAATTCAACCGTAGAACAAATAACAAATCGACAATTGTTCCGGGCGGATAGTAATTAATCATAAATTCTTCGAATTCCCTGTATGCGGCGGCGGTGCGAACCTGCTTGCGCCAACCCATCGCGTATACATTCTATACAATGATACACTTTGACTTACCTTTGTATCCTTTTGTGTGTCGGCTGGATGGAAGACAAAAAGCTCACTCTACACTAACAGGAGCAGTGATTCGGGGATGAGTATCCTTCACGGTGAAATTTATGGCCATCGATCAAAATCATTATGAAAGTGTCATCTATTGTTTCATCGTTCGTTGCCAGAGGAAGCGGTGTAGTTTCGCGAGGGTGTCCTTCCCTTCATGGATTGTGAATTATTTGCAATAAGGAAGGGAATTTTGAGTCGTCCCTTTAACGAGTACCTTGGTGGATGGATTTCAGTTGAATTGTTTTGTTTCCAAGTCCGCATCGGTGAGAAAAGGTGGGACAGGATGCGGGAGTAATTGTTTTTCATGGCGGATTTCAATAAGTTTTCTTGTCTGATCAAAGACAGTTCCATTTCGAAAAAGGGGTGAAGGACTCTGATGAGATTGATAATGAAAGGCATTTAAAACAATTATCTATATGTATGACAGTTAGTCGGTTGGCATTGTTGGTGTGGCTATAATTAATGTTGGGATTATGCATAGCGGAATTGAAATACATATCGAGTGGGATGAACAGCTACAGAGCGCACAGAGGCATTGTGAGATTTGAGTAATGCCAATGGCAGGTAAGTGGAATTAACGATTTTATTGTTTTAAATGAGTAATAAGGGTGCGAGACGAGGGTAGGTATTTTACAATTTTGTATAAGATTCGGCAGGGGCTTTGCCATTGAGTCCTTTAAACGAATACGCATATTTTTAATAATTTCTTCTAACTGGCTTGATGTTCACAGAGAAGGTGGAAGATGTCCTCCGCGACTTATAGATATTCGGAGTACCTGCATCTATTCGTTAGCTAAGGCCAGTTTCTTGGCATGTTTCCTCTGAAGGCAGTTATCCTAACTTTGTTCTGGTGGGATTGATTTATTCTCCAGACTGTTTCCGACTAACATTTAGACTTAGTTCTCCCAGTTTGTTTCCAGTTCTCTCACTTGTAAATTTCTAGGCGCTTCCTACCTTAAAGCGACTGCGAAATTCTCACTTTGTTCTTGCAGTTTGGAAGTTGTGCCGAATGTATGTTGGATTGTCCAATACATAATCCTTATTAAAAATCGGAAATCATTGTTTAGAAAAGAAAAAATTAACCTACGGATGGTTTACGGACTTGTTGACTTGATAAGCTGTATCTACCTTTATCTAAAAATATAAAACGACCATTCAAGTTTCAGTTAAGTGCCCGAATTAATCTGGCATATCAACCTAAGTGTTTGAAAGCAGGGCCGCAAAATATTATGGAATTAAAAGTAAGCAGATGAGCCTCTTAAATTTTATTTTAATTATATTTGTTGTGTATGAAAAATTTCATTCCTTAATCGATTTATTTTCCTTTTTTTTGTAATTTAAAGTAGGTAGGGAAAGTGGGGAACTTTCGTATGTGACGCACATGTGGGCACCCCTGCTACGTTTATAGGAAATAAAATTAGTACTCATCATCTCTGGTATATTTTGTCACACTTAACAACTTACATAATTCCGCTTGTTTCTTAACTGCTTTGTGGCGATGTTTTTTGTTCTGGCGGTGAAAAGCAAATCTTTTTGTTTGGATGATGTTTATAAAAAAAAGTTTTTATGAAGTAAATATTTAGTAACAGTTTTCATGGGCTTTTTTTGAGTTTTTAACTTAGCAAAAGGTGTGAGTTTTATAAAAATGTAGAGCGGTGGTATCTTGCAGACAGGGAGCGGATTCGTACGTGTCCGAGTTTACCCCACAGTAAAAATTATTTAAGATTATGTCTTTTTTGTACTAAAATGTTGTCATATGTTTTCAATTAAAATTACGTATGACTTTATTTTGGGAGATGGTTCTTAAACATAAACAAAAAATACTAATCGGGATGCTCAATAAATGTCAAATTAATTTTCAGTAATTCATTTCATATTTTTTGTATAAAAAATAATTAAATAAAGTAAAAATATTCTTTTTACAAAATTTGTATTTATTTTCTGAAAGGCCTTAATTATTGGCATATAATTGTTTTCGCTAGAAACAAACATAACCGCTTTGTATACCTATACAAATAAAGTTGTGTGGTGTAGGGCACAACTAGTAAAATTGCTTAAAAATGTATAACACATGGTATTACCTATATTAATAATTTTTTTGTGTAGAATACCTAAAGACGTATTTTTCGATCCAAAAGAAAAAAATAAAATGAATAAAATTAAGTAAAAAGTGTCCAAATGCTCCCCACTCTCCCTAGGCATGTTAATGCAATAGAAGCAAAAAAGAAAATCTTAATAAATATTATGTAGATTTTTAGCTCAATTTCATATTTTCCTTAAAATTAATAAAGAGAATATATTACAGCTTGTTGTACCTGCGCCCACCAGATTATTTCTATTCTATTGCACAATGACTGCGTCATTTAGAATAATCGTTTTTATTATTTGTTTTTTGTTATTATTATTATGTTAATAAATTCACAATTCTTCACAATTAACAATTCATTAAGAAAACACCAACGCCTGCCTTGGGCAGTTGGCACAGTGTCGCCAATGGATGTAAGTCCTCATTCAACAACACTGCCTACTCAAGTGGATTGCGATAGAAATAATGTTAGAAACAATTAGAAACTGAATAATGCTGTCAACTTAACTAGATCTATTTATGAGGTGTAAACAATGAAAGTTAAGTGCATAACGATCGAGATTTAATTTTTTTACAACCCTACATTTGTTGTACAATTAATTGTTTTCATGTCCATTTAAATAGATACGATATATAATCTTATATTAGTTACAAACTAAACCAATTTTGTTTTAACACGTTTTAAAGAAAATAATTTGTATGTCAAGTAGAATTTACATTTTTTTTTTGCTGCAAAATAATATTTATAATATTTTCCGCTGCCTTTTAAATATCTTCTCATAATCGCTATTCTGGAAAGTTACTGAAATTTGATTCTTCCTAACACGTTTGCTATCTTAAAATGGATTATTTCTTTAATGGTTTTCTGAAAATCCGTTCTAAACAATCGGTTTTCGGTTTTTCACATGCTTAAATTATTATTGGCCGTTTATTTTGCATAGCTTTTCAAGTATTTTTTGAGACCATTGCTTTCGTTGAGAATCGTTGGCATTATTCTGTACAACTGTCCAACTAACATTTGATTTTTAAAGGAAAACTGTTAAATTTTCAATTGGAGTCACTTCTCTTAGGCGAACAATTTACTTTATAAGCAGATATTGTTTTAAAAAACACCGAAAATAAAAAAAGCAGTGGGATATTTTATAGATCATTAATATAGATGACAGCAGGGCATTTGATTATATACTTTGGGCGAAAATAGTTGCACGGGTACACTGTTGCGTCGTTGTGTGCATCGCAAAAACACTCTCTGTGAACAACAAATGCACTGGTTTCTCAAAGGGTCCTTTCTCATAGTTCGTCTAAGAATAATTTCACTGTACATTAAGTCCACGTAAGCGACCCTGGCGTGAGAACATTTCTTTGTAACAAATTATTATTATTTAATAAAAGCGCAATTTGAGAACCAACCTTTCAAGATTTAATTCATATTTAAGTCAATATTTGGACAGTTAATATTCTGAGGTCATGTTGTTTTTGTACAAACCTTTAAAAAATATTAGTTCTGAAGTGGGATGTCCACTTAATAATAAAATAGTAACAAAAGTAGAGATTTTTAAGTCATATATTTAGCTAATATTATTACCATGTCATGTCGTATAGGGAAGCAGTAGGAACCTACCTTTCTTTAATGTATGAAATGTTTTTCGGTCTTCGATGTTTTATTTCGAAAATATAAGTGGATATGAAATTTTTGCTAACACATCTTTGGAGATAAAAAAGTAGCGAGTTTAGTTCAGCTGATTTTTTTATGACTTATACAAATTTGAATTGCTACAGAAATTAAAACATTTTAAAAGGTTTATCTACTAAATGTCACTAAAAAAATAGCCTGTGTCCCACCAATAACGAGACATGTTGTTTCTCCTTGAAAAATATCGTAGAAAGAGATCAAACTTTAGTAGTCCCTACTCTTGAGAAGGTTTTCAAAGTTTAAATTTGTTATTCCAATCTGAATTGCTTTATATAGCTGCATTTAATTTCACTTAATTCAAATACCGATGCATTTATTTTAAATTTATTAACAAAAATACATTTTATACTGAATACAATAAATAGGTAAATAAGATTCATTTATTTTCAAACAACTTTTAGTCATGGTTTCTTGAACATGCATTAGAATAACGGCTTGGAAAGTTTATAGTTTTTAAAATTTTAAATTTAATTTCTGTCCAGTCATTAGTGAAGCAGTCAATCCAACGTACATTTACGTAAGCTGACACAAAAAATTATCAGGCTACACCTTTTCACTAGATAATCTTAAGTAAATTAATAAAACTATCCGACGATAGCTCTAACGATATCCGAGGACAGCAGAAGATGACGGAACACATACCATGTGGCAAAAGCAGATCACTTCAAATGAAAAAGAGTTTCTTATCTCGGAAGATGTAGGTATCGAAGATGGAACTCAGGCCAGTTACTGAGGTTAATAAGGCCTGTGAGAAACTTTCAGTAGGTATATAGAAATTTAATGACAGCACAATGGACTTATAATGGCCGTACCCTATTTAATACCAACAATTAGGGTAACCTCATAGGTACCAATAAAAATTAAAATTGTGATCACGCTTTATGCCAGAACGCAACTGACAAACATTAAGTGGACTTTTAGCTTTTCAAAGCCGAATATCGCTCTTAAGCAGCCTGCCATTTTGGTTTACTCAGGAGCAGCAAGATTGGAGACATTTCTTATGATCTAGACATATCTAGAGAGGTAGCACTTCTAGATTGCAAAGCGCGACTGGAAGTGGCAGGCGTTTGACTAGAAAGTGCACCGGGCCAACCATTTGGCTCTTAGAAATCGATATGTATGTAATTCAACAATTCCAGATTTCGCTTTACTTTCGAAGGCACAACAAACTTAGGCTTCATACCTCTGCAGCCAGCGCTACCCATAGCAGCCTGCGATTCAGCTTACTATCTCAATGACAAAGCTAGAGTTGATGTACTTAGCCTTTAGGTAGTGCTTGTTGCAATCAAACGTTGAATTCTTTCTGTCAACAAACCTAAAGCATCAAACATCCAACGAAATAAATAAAATAAATACATAATATATAAGTTGATTGTTTTCCAATTGCCCGTTGTCTACCTACAAGTTCAATATCAACCACCAGGCTATCTCCGTCTAGAAGCAAAATCAGCGCCCTTTATAAATCAACAGCTTACCTTGAAATACGCCGCATACCTAGCTTGATTAACATTCAACGACAATCCGTCAACTAAAACCAACTGATCAACTTCATTCCCATCGTCCCCCATAACAGTGAGTAAAAATATTTGCACATTAGGCAGCGACCACACCACCAACAAGCTCGAGATAAATGATTATGATCGATTGTCCATAAACAAATGATGCGCTCCTACACTATCCTTTACCAATAAATTATCTCAGTTGCGCCACTTGGTATAATGATCCTCAAAGTGTTTCGGCGGCAGATGAAGACATCTCACCGCATCGACAACATCATCACAATGCATTTGCAAGTCACAGGAGGTACGCTGCCATAACCACCTGCAACCATCTTGCAGGACACACCATCTCATCCAGAGAGCGAGAGAGTCGACGAGCAGCAGTGTAGTTGTACTCTAATCAACAGGCGCTAGTTGTGTAGGTACCTGCCTGGTTAATCGCAGTTATTTCCATTTCGAAGACAACTCTCAAAAACAGGTAGGTAGATTTCCCGTAATTAAAATTCGAACAACCAGAAGGAAAAAACACAAGGAAAATCAACAAAGCCCCAAACAACAACAAAGCGAAACAATTTTCCAATCTATTTACTTCCCTGAGGAAGAAAATGGAAGCCCTGTCGACCTCCTCAAACTGAACACACTACCACTGCGCTCGCGGAGCGTACCTACTACCTATACCCACACCTTCGCATGCTTAAGGTGCAAACACGCAGGTCATGTCGAAGTCGAGAAACAGAAAAAAAAACACAAAACAGAAAAGTAAATACAACCGAAATCCGAAACCGACAACCGGTGTGCGTATGGCGATGTTCGAAAAGCGGCTCTGCCGACAACCAGACATGAGCGCGCATAGAGTCGTGCTCGTTCCACAGAACGATGGCATTTCGGGTGCCATTACGAAATGGGCACCAGCTACAGTTGGCCACACCCCCGTTTTTCGAAATACTTGAATGATTTCAATATGGCTGGCGTGTGCTTGTGTGGCTGTGTGTGTGCTCTGCCAATGCGATGTACACGACGGAAAGTTCGCTCGGAATGGTGTTGGTTGCGGAGGGTTGAAGGGCCATGATTGCCGCTGGAATGTCTTAAGCGGGATTTTTGAATGTGAAATTGGATTTTAAGATATTTTCGGCTATTTCCAGGATAGTTTTGCTCATTTCTTTTTGTATCATAAATAATATTTTTTATGTTTGTGTGTTTTATTGAAGTTTTGAGAATATCCGCGGTCGACAAAATTGCGCTTCAGCAGGAAATGACATTTGGAACGAACAATGAGAAATATTCTCATCCGCTACATTATTGTTTGTTTGATTTTGATTCGAATACCGCTGGCTGTCATAATGGACCGCAGAGTTATTTTATTTTACTCTTCGTAGTTATGATGATTGAGAATGAAGACATTTTTGTTTATGCGAAGGGAAAATGCTGTGACTTCCGACGGATGAGAGTGAAGTTGTTGTCGGTTGAGTGTTTGAAATTACCGCTGGCGAAACTGAATGCCTAGTGAAATTAATTTTCTTTAGTTATGGGAACATTTACAATTTTTTTTTGCATGGAGTCGCGGTAGCGTTATTTAAAGAGCCTTTTAACAATTGAATTGACTGTTGTTACCTCTTACAACAAAACTTTCCAATACTGCCTGGAGAATCTATATCTAATTGGGGGACCTTAAATTATATGTGGAACTGTTTGCTACCTGTTTGACCGCGTCTTTAGGAGCAACAAATACACTCAATCCAATTTAACTTCATACTGAACGTAGGAATATGTTTTAAGGACAACAATCAGCTGCAAGTTGAACTAGCTTCTTAGAATAGGTACAAGGTTTGAAAAGGGTGCGTCGTGCGAGAGTGTTGTAAATCTAATCAAAACAAAATCAGTAGAGTGGAGCAATCATCCTCTGATTGCTTAAGTCAATGTGTGCACTTGTTTTTTTTCAGCCATTTGTATAGGTATATTTACAAAGTTTTCAAAGAACTTGGAACCCCAGAGATCAGAGTTGGCGTTCCTGAATAATGCTACAGCGGCATAGAATGCTTTGAAGTCATTGTGTCTATGCAGCATCTGTATAGATCGTTGGTTTCCAGAGAGAATCCACTTCCTATCTGCAGTCAAAAGGATTTTTTTTAGTTTTTTGTTTAGGTCAGATTATAGGGTTGGAGAAGTACCTATTGCGGTTTTATGATTAGGGGCCATTTGATTTTGGTTCCCTATTAAATTATGTCGTTTATAATCGCATTTAGTGGGGTTACCGTTAGCGTTTAGAGATCTCTGCTTCATATGCGTTCATCCCTGAACCCAATCATAATTGCTGATCCGCCATATCTCTCTCTCTCTCTCTTTGACAGCTCCTTTGAACCTTTGATTTGCCTCTGTTGCGTATGATCTTGGGGGTACCAAGCTCTCAGTCTCACGTTTGCAAGTAATAAAACGGACGCGACGAAGATGAATCTGGCTCTAAACGAGGACAGTAAATACTATCAAGTTGAAGGAATTTAATACACATGTAGGAAACTTGGGGTAAATGTTACATTGGACAGATTTAATTTCGAAATATGAATGCCTTTGGTCTACCCTGGCTTTTACAATTACTTCGCTAAATAACATCGCGGCGAAGATCGAGGAAGGAATCACTCTTGACGTAATCGCTCTTTCTCTAGCCTAACATTGCATCTATTAGAAGAAAGGGGATAGTATGTAAGACCTTAGCCATTCCGGTTCTGCTACATGGTTCGAGGCCTGGATATCTTTGAAAGTTGATGGATTACCCTTAGGGCGGCTTGAGGAGATACAACTAATAAATTTACCGGCTACGTTAACCTGATAAAAAGCAACGACTCAGGTGGCTATTACACGTGAAGCGTATGAACAACATGAAGGTACCAAGTGCCAATGGACAGAGGAGGACCACTTTTGAATAGACCCGGTTAATTAAATAGTGACCTAAATCGACTCGGTGTGAGAGTAGTTAGCTAGTGACCGATCTGGCTGTAAGGACTACTTGATTGAGGTCCACCCGGGAGTGGAAGTGCCATCTAAAGTGAAGTAAGTAAGGGGACTATTAACAGCATGCATTTAACTTAGCCCTCTTCAAACGCCATGAAACCTGTCACGGCCTGGAGCAGTCGATGATGCCAATTATGATGGTATGAAAACGTTATGAACAAATTGGTATGCATTTCGAATCACTATTTATATTTTAAGAGTATTTAGAGGTCCAAAGAGTGAGCATTTTACAACCTATCCCACCCAAAGCCCCTATCCAATGAGAAAATATACGCGAAAAATCTACATTGGCTTACAAAGCTCTAGGATAGCTAAATTGGGTGTGGCTCGCTTGATGAGTAGTCTGCGTTTCACCAACCGGATAAACACAAATTACGCCTGTAGGTTCGTCCACTTCACCGCCTTATGCGAACGCCTGACAAGCTTCCGTAAGTATAAGATTGTTCTGGAAAGCTTCACATTCACGTACCAAGCTAGGTGGAGGAGAATATTGGTTGGGGTCCAGTGTAGCACCAGTAAGTACATGTGTGTAAATGGCTGATCCTTTTTCAGAGTAATATGAATCATTTTATGATGACGTCTAGCTGAAACTGATTTTAAAAAGGTTTAACACCTTTTGAATTACTGTATCCGTGAGCAAGCAATACGTCATTGAAATAATATGCTGATCTAAAGTGCAAAGCTTCATAAAAGTTGTTAAGTTCCGAAGTGCAGCATGAGTGCGATCTGCAGCTTCAAAGCCCCGAAAATTCACAATTTGCCGAATGTTCTCACTGAGGTAGAGAAGACCTTAGAAATGGGTAATCGACACACACCTATATAGTAGCATAAGTAGGTAGGTAGATTTACAGACGGGATGTACTTTGGCATCGTCTAAAAATCGCCCGTTTGTGCAGGATGACTTTAGAGAAAAAATTGCCAACCAACACCTGAGGTACCTACAGTCGTTCAAAAGTCGGTGAAAATTAGAAACCGTATTTAACGCCTTTACGAACTTTAAAATGGACAAATATTCCGACCTAGCGAGGTATCCGTCAGAACGGAAAATTCGCCGCAACGCATACTCTATCGAAGGCTCAGATCCAAATCGTAAACAAATTCCGAAACCAATTTCTGTCGGAGGATATCGGAACCTAGCTCTCAGAAATTGAAGAAAAAAATGCACTTCATCGCACTTCAACATAATTCGCCAATGTGCATAACAAAACGTCGGAGAAATATTCCGAATATGTTACGAAGAATACCTCGAAGCAAAAAACCTCCGAATCGAATAAAATCGAAGAATTTTCCGTTCCGACGGATACCTCGCTAGCGCCGATAAAGCTGTGTGGTGGTTCTACGGGTACAGAAGGCAATCGAGTAGCGGAGCCCTCTTCCGAGCACCTAATCAAATGTTGTAGAAAACACTTATTATTCTTGTACTGAATTATTGTTATCCTTTGAGAGATGGATACAAAAATATTTCCAAGACAAAACGTCGTTGATCTTGATTCGCAGGTAACCAAGGTTATTCTGCTGGGTATTCTAAAAGGCTATACTTGAACCTAGGTTTGAACTTCACAGATTAAAATGTCCGATCATTTTTTCTTAATTGGCGTTCTTGCTAAAATCTCTGTAAATGTTGTTTAAAACATATTTGCGTTGGACCATTGATATACGAAATATTGTCGCACATGCTTGTACTTTAAGGTGTTTCCATAGGCCAATAGCCATTTACGTTTTACTACCAAGAAATTACCATTTATTTGTAACGTTTTATTGTAAAAAACAAGAAACAAATATTAACTTAATTATTGGCACATTTGAACAACAAAAACGAAAACGACATACGAACAACGAAATCAATTTTAAATGAAACTTAACAAAACAAAGAAAGATGGGAAGGAGCTTTAGTGATGAAGAGCTTAGATGTTCGGCACTCATCACGTCAGCCCCAAATATCCGCCATCTGATGTGAGCAAAGGCAGGACAACTACAGAGGAAGTGTTCCGCTGTATCGTCGTCCTCTGCACAACAAGGACCGATGGTGGTGTCGCTCAAGCCTAATAAATTTAGGTGTTTGGCAAAAGCTTGGTGGGCCGAAAGGACACCCACAAGCAGTCTACAGTCGATTCTCCTGAGAAACAGAAGGAAAGACGCGAACCTTTTGCAGATGTCCCGACGCAGTCGTTTTGTTTGTCAGCACAGTCACGCCACCGACACTCGTGTTCAATCGATGACCTAACCAAAGATGCCGGCAGACCCAACACAGGTTCAGGTCCTGGGAGAGCTTCTTCTGAAGCCTGGCAAGCTCATCAGCGATCTCGTTTCCCTGGATACCAGTGTCACCTAGGACCCAGACAAGTTTCACTGGTGTTCAGCCTTCCGACTAAGTTCAGAGAAAGCCTGAGTTCTTTTAGTGCAGCTTGGCTGTGTCACAATATAATGCATAGCCATGGGGATAGCGAAAATCTCTGCTTAGAAGACAGACGCATAACCTAAGGGGTAGTGTAGTCTAATGTTCTCGCTTTCCAAGAAGACTCCAGAACCAGACCCCTGTAAGGTTTCGGAGCCGTCCATGAATACACGATGGCATTCTTTCCCTGGCTCAGAGTCTGACCGAAGCCATTCCGTTGCATGAGGAAAGTAGACGTGGTAGTTTTGTCGCAGTAGAATTTCTGGTGTCATTGCGTCAGACGGCATATCCGTAATACAGGGCTCAAAGGATAATTTTCGCACAAGTTCATCAAAATTCCAATGCGCGCGGTACCAAAAGCCACCTCTCTTTAACCATAGAGATGGATTTCAGCGTACACCCCATGATAAAAATATCAAGAGAAAGAGGTTCATTATTGCATCTAGAGCAGAGCCTGGAGTGCTAGGAAAAGCCCCTGTGCAGCCAAGGCAAACCATTCTTTGAAGATTGCCAAAAGAGGCAGTAACACGTTTCCGCAAAAGCCTGTTCCACCATACAACCGATGCATATGAGATGAGAGGTCTTATACCAATGCCGGAGAGATCCAAAGGACCCTTTTAGGAGAAAAGCCTCATCTACTGCCAAAAGCACCTTTTTTCTGCCAGAAAGTGTACAGCGCTTTATCGGTTTTCGCTTCGACATGCTAGACCAAAGAAGTTTTCTATCGGGGATTACTCCCAGATGTTTGACTTTATCCGAAATTGGGATAGTGACACCTTTCAGCACAAGTTGAGTCAGACCATTGACCTTCCTCCTTCTCGTGAAGAGAACAACCGTAGTTTTAAGAGGATTCACTGAAAGCCCATTTCTTGTGCACCATTCATCGATCAATCCCAAGGATCTCTGCGCCAGAGAGCAGACAGTCCTTAGCTTTGAACCGACAAAATATTAGATAGCGTTTCCTTCATTAAATTTTAAAATTGTGAAAAACTATCGCGCACTCTTTCAGTGCATTCAAACTTTTGGCTTAAATATTCAGTGAAAAATGAGGTGGCCTGCAATGAGATGATGGATAGAACCGACGCGACGTTTGACTGTATCATATGACTGGCTGGTTTAACCGACGGCAAATGTTATCTAATGCCCATTCCCAACTGCCGGTCACCCCCTCCAACTCATAGAACATCATCGGAATATGTGCGCTACCCAAATTTGTCAACCAAGCGCCTACTCTTTCACTATACAAAGAAATACAGTCTCAGCATTACCCTAATTAAGATCGAACATGACCTTGAAATTGCCTTCAATTACCGCATATCTCACCAGAAAATGAACTCCATCGCTCACCACAGCGCATCACACTTCACACGTACTCGTACTCGTACTCGTATCTCCACTCGTTTGTGTATACGGAACCAAAGTCCTAAATTACTTTCAATTGCGTTTCATTATAACATCACATCGCACGCTTTAGTCAAAAACTATACCGTCGTCGTCGGGCGATTTTTCTCTCACATCACTCGCTTCGGACAGACCGGCAGCCAGTCAGATAGATAGATATACCTACTCATGACACGTATCTACCAGTAGAGTGTACTCTGGGGTCGTCATCGTCATCTTCCTCTCCATCGTCGTCGTCGTCACTGCTATCATCGGCGCAATGTTTCAATTTCAAAACTAAGCTAAGTAAATCAGTCGAAATTTGATGTCATTTATTAGATACGCACGCACACCGTCGCACCGATCAGTTGTTACACAGTGACGAAAGAAGTTACAAAATTGTCCCAGGTCAGGAGCAGTCACAGTCGGGTTATTAGTAGTCTCAGATTTGTGCAGGATGTACCTGGTATCTGATATGGCACTCCATCATGGAGGGTGCACCATATTTTCAAAATGTGCGCTTGCAAACATTTTGCGTTCCACTTTCGCTTTCTGTTGCCCTCCTGGAGGTGGTTTTACAGTAGATGTAGTTTTTTGTTTCTTCTCCTTGGTTTGTTGTTGCTTTATTTATCTGCTGCAATAAATATTCGAAACAAATCGACACCAATTCGCCTAAATGAGTATCATATTAAATTTAATGATGCAGCAGTATTTCAGTTTTCAGTCAGAAAATTCAGTAGTTGCGCGCCGCGCCGTTGCGGTGGTGGTAGGTGGTAGTAGTAGTAGTAGTAGTAGTGGTAGTAGACGAAATGGCAGACATGATGGATTTTTTTTTTGGTTTTTCCCTCCTTCGGTTCCGTTCCGTTTGAAGGTGCCTAAAACACTTAACATTAACATTCGCATAGGAAGGGGTGCAATGGGTGAAGAAAGCGCCCATCAAATGATCACCGCAATTTTATTAATGCCCTCTCTTGCTGTTGAATGGAATTGCGATGGCGATGGTAAGAATGGCGGTGGTAAAGGATGTCTTTTTTTTATAATTATGCCACTTCATTTTGTGTGTGTTGCAAGTTTTAGCAAGTGATGCATAGGTAATTAACTGGCCATTGGATTAATTGGCCTGCGCCAAAGGGATGCGCGGTTTGAGGGGGGTAGCTACTATAGGCGCAGGGGAGATATCGCTTAAATAACAATGATTTTGATTATTATGCATACGGGCATAGATATTCCTACCTAATTATTGTGCACTTAGTTCGAGTAGATTTTTAATAATTTTTTAAGTGCAGCGAAATTAATTTAATTGCCAGCCAGTCACTTCGAAAGAAAATCGAAACAAAAACGGCGCTCATTAGAATGATTGCGATCGAACAATAGTTATTGATGGCCGGGCAATTTAACGCAGTGTTTTGCGGTTGAAACAAACAAATTAATGCGCCATGAAATATCTGATGATAGCAGCGGTTTTTATTTTTACATAACTACACGCAGATATGCTGCTGTGTATGGTTGTAGCGATGTTATGATATTTATTTGGGTACACAGAGAAGTACCTATCTGCGATAGAAAGTTGCTGGGCCATTGGAAACTTTCACAGTTCAGTTCTTTCGAAAAGCAGTTGCTGTGATTGGCTGAGCGGACATTTGTGAAGGATTTTCTAAAATGAGCGCGTCTTGTTTGGAGATCCATCGTGGACGACTGGTTGATGTTGGTGTACAACTCGACTCCTCCAAAGCCAGTCAACGCAAACGGTAACGAATATTGTACGAAGGATATTTCGCTCAAAATAAGAGTCCAAGCGTCAGCGCCATAAGGAAGGGCGATCACGATCATGGTCTTAGAGAATCCGCTTAGTTGTGCGTTGTA
This sequence comes from Cheilosia pagana, assembly GCA_936431705.1. Classification (NCBI taxonomy): domain Eukaryota; kingdom Metazoa; phylum Arthropoda; class Insecta; order Diptera; family Syrphidae; genus Cheilosia; species Cheilosia pagana. The sequence goes on along the minus strand of OW386166.1, from coordinate 81,625,990 downwards.
AAGAGTTCTTCAATAAGGACAGGTATTTTTTTGTATTTGAAATACAATATCGTTCAAATGCCCGCCTCTGCTTTTTATGCACTGATCGGAGTGGTTCAATTTTAAAGTCTTGCCGATCGATGGCATTGGTCATGTTGGTTTCAAAATGTTCATTTATTGCAATTTTGAGCTCCTCCTCATCGGTAAATCGCTTAAATCTGGAAACAAGAAATAGTCACTAGGGGTAAGGTTCGGACTATAGGGTGGGTGTTGAATTTCTTCGAAACCACAATCCCTGACAGCAGCCTTAGAACGTGCCGTGTGCCCCGGAGCATTGTCGTGGAGGAGCAACACACCAGCAGCCAGCTTACCCCGTCTTTCTTTCTTTATTTTTTCCCGTAAATGATGCGTTTATGGGTTCACCTTTTTTTGTATTTGATTAGCAAAATTCCCTTTGAGTCCCAAAACATCACCTTTCCAGCAGACGTATTGACCTTGAATTTATTCGGGGGGCCTGTGCCTTCTTGTGCCACTGCATGGACTCCTGTTTGCTTTCAGGATCATAATGAAGAGCCCATGTTTCGTCCCCAGTAACAATTCTATTATTAATTCTTACCGGGTCTTCGCTACGAGTACACAGCTCCAAAAAATCATTAGAACACTCGATTCGCACTTGTTTCGGAGGCGCTGTGAGCATTCCGGGCATCCATCTTGCACTGAATTTTGAAAGATAAAGGCAGTCATGAAGAATAGTGTGTATGGTACCAATTGAAAGGTGAATGTTCTCAGCTATAGTTTTAATCTTTTTAATCTTTATTCAAGTCCAAGTTTCTCGAATTGTTTAATTTTCTCTGCGGTGCAGGCAGTTAGTGGGAGAGTGGGGTCGTCTTCAAGGCTCTCCCTGCCCCTTAGAAACTCACTTGACAACGAAGGTATAGAATCTCGGAAAACAGCCACAATCTCTTCGTAAATAATGTTTTTGACTTTTTTCTTGCGTTTAGTAAGAAATTACTAAACGCGGTGCTCAATTTTATTTTGAATTCAAATCGTACATACATATATCTATCAATTTGGAACAAACGAAATCGATTAGCATCGTTCTGAAGCGCACGCCATTGATGGTGAAAGCCTCACCGAACGTCGCCAGCCCAAAATCCGTATCAAACAAGAACTTGATGTGAATGCATTGCCATCTGGCGAACCTTGTGTAGGTTGGCGTCGTCCCATACACGGAAATTTAGCTTGTTTTAACATAACCATTCACTCAAAAATGCGCCTTGTCGCTGACTTTTCGGCCCCAATTGGGGCCCTCTTCCTAACGCTCCTAAGCCCAGTTAGCGAACAAACAGAGTTGTCAATGGTTATTAATTTTCCTCTGGAGCTCAAAATGCGTCAAGTTGAAGTCTGCAAACAGCCGACTTCTTCTACGCGGCGAGGAATTGTCTGCCATGGATTCTCCTGCATTTACGGCAATGTTCTTGGCCAATACGACGTTCTTTTGACATACCTACGGTTGTCGGCTCATTGTTTACCAAATCAAAGGTCTCGAATTTGGCCGCCAAACAAAGGGACGCAGCGTCCGCCATAAAATAGGCGCATATGAATGCATGTAGTCAACTCCCCGGAGTGCCGGCTATGTTTTGAAAGAGACGAAACAGCTCAGCTCTATCCAGTACTAGAACGAGATTCTTCTTCCGTAAAGTCCTGAAGAACTAACAAATTTCTCTGCAAAAAAACATTATCACCTACATTAGGGTAGTAGCCTGCTAGCCTTAACTTATCTTTTAGGTCGACGTGCCTCTTTATCGCCTTGGCGAGTCAGAAGTTTAAAAAAAAAGAAATGGGCAGAATGCGCGCAATTTGGACTTGCTGCTCAATCTTGTCACTTGGCATGGTGATTTGGCATTAGTGACTGAAAATTAAACACCAGTATAGATTGACGCCACCTAATCAACATACTTATAGCCGCCATAGGCTGCCAACATCGACCCAACGTCGACCCTATCAGCCCTATTGCCCTATCAGCAGAAGCAACCAGCAATTGAAGTAGAAGTCTCGCTACTTGTAACCCGGGCAAACGATGCTAAGATTCGCAGTGCTATTTAAGCCTATATAATCGGACGTGATCCGAGGTACAATTACGAATTTGTCACCTAAACCCTAACACTAGTCAACAGAAATGAACAACCTTTTGGAAATATATTTAGATCCATAGAAAGAAGCAGTAGGTATTAAGGGATCAAAAAGGGTCAAGAACTTTTGGAATAACCTCCAATTCAACCGTTCTGTATTCTGCATTGCAAAATGGGTAGATAAGATTATATTGTAAAAAGGAGGCTCTGGCATTGCGGCCTCTATTAAAGGAGCCTGGTAAGGTCCTAGTGCCATCTTTTAACTCCGGAGGCAGTGATGAAGATAAGATTCTTCTCTGGATGTATATCAGCAAGAGCTGCTGAGGTGACAATTTCATCACCAATTATGTTTTTCCTAAGGCTAAGTATAGAGCCGGACGTTCCATAAGAATGTTAAGAGAGGATTCTTTACTCTCAAGACATAGTCTGCATGTTGGAACCGGAGAGACTTTAATGCAGAGTAGTACTCATGAGTAGTACCGTGGCCAATGATTATTCCTTTTAATATTCTCAGGTTATTTTTGTCTAAGTTGATCAGGAAGTAGGATTTCCTTGGAGGGAAGTTGGGGAACATTTGTCCTGTGCAGTTCTCCCCAGGAGCTTACTGTTCCACTCGGTATTTTATATTAATTGGCAACAACACAGGTGCGCAACTTCTTAAAAGGAATGGTTGCGACAATATTGGAACTAATTTTTCTAGATAATTCTTCAATCTGTTGCATCACTTTGTTGTAGGCAGTCTGTGCACAGTGTTGTGAGTTAAATTCTTGCGACTCTAAAGATCATCGTGGTTAACTACCAGACCCGTTTTATTATGAGCCAAAAAAATTCTGTCAAATAATTCTACGCCACTCAATAAATGAATCTTGAATGGGGTTTTCTTCATTCGCTGAAGCTGGCACACTTCAACATTACTTCAGGTGTATTGAGTTATGTAGGGCGATCTGTATGCAAACAACGACTTTCATCATTAGACCCCGAATCGAGGAATCTTAATCTATGACAAGAAATTTGTTGGAGATATTGCAATTATTTGTTTTTCACAGCACGGTGGGACAATTCAAAGCTCAAATGGATGAACGAAAATTTTACTTAAAATATTGCTGTTTTTTCCAATTACGATACCTACATGCATTCATTTGCGGGAAAATGCAGGTTATAAGAATGAAAATCGCTTCCAAATCCATTAAGTAGTTAGCGCAGTTATGACTAGAAAAAAGCTTAAACTGTAATAGCCACTGCTAACCTTATTCCTGACCATAAGTTTGGGTTCAGAACCAAGCATTCGACAATTGACCAAGTGCATAGAATTACGGACGTAATCGAGAAGGCATTTGAAGCAAAAAAGATTATGCTGAAGCGTATTCCTTGACATCTCACAAGCCTTTGATAAGGTGTGGCACGATGGCTTAAAATTTAAATACGACAAGACGACACCGCTATCCTAGCAGTTGGTAATAGAAACGACTTCGAAACTTCAAAGCGCACTGAAAAAGATAAACGCATGGACGAGGGACTGGCGGATCGCCCTCAACGAAACTAAATCTATCCACGTGATTTTCACGTATAAGAACACGAATGACTTGCCAATTTTTCTAAATTTGGCTCGAATACCCTTTGCAAACCAGGCCAAATACCTGGGAATGACACTCGACGCAAAGCTGAAATGAAATTCCCACGTGAAAATGAAACGTAAAGAACTAGATATCAAATACAGAGAAATGTACTTGGAAAACATTCCCAGCTCAGTACCGGGAACAAACTGCTTCTATACAAGCAAGTGCTAAAGCCGGTGTGGACCTACGGTATACAACTTTGGGGTTGTACCAAGAAAACGAATTCCAACATTTTACAAACTTTTCAAAAGTTTTTGGAAGATTTTCACCTACCCTCGGAAAAAAAAATTCTTTGGCACATTGGAGTTTTTTGATCGTATTTACCAGCATAGAATTTATAATATTTGGTTAAACCATTAGAAGCTAAGGGATCGCCAGTCATCGAGTACGCTCTGAGCAGTTAAAGTGTTATATTGGCCACCTCTACACTATTTATCACGACGTCTAACTAGCTTCCAAAGGAGTTGAAAAATCGCAGGCAACGCGATTCTCTGCTGAACTTTCTTCAGAATCGACCGTTTTATAAGTTAATCGTCCTATAAGTAACATTTCGCTCATAGGTACTTACAGAATATATACTAAAAATTGTGACGAAATCATGAATATTTGCCACATCTTGCATTTAATGCCAGCGCACTCAATTATTTAAACAAATTCCAAGTGCATATAGGTACTCATCTAAGGCGAGACAAAATATATGACGTTTGAATTTCGAATCTATGGCGATCTCCCATCACGTCTCACACGTTAGTTAATGTGCTCTGGAGCACCCCGAGATATTATAGAGGAAAGCTGCTCTTGTCCCCACATTATGATGTCGGTCGGGGAGAAAAGTTTTCCAACTCTGTCCCAGTGGCACCGATTGTCCTTTAGTCGAGTAGCACCAGCCACCAGTCTCTATATACGTGGATAGGTTTCATCCTTTGCAACAAGCGATGACAGCGCACCATAAGAGAATTACATGTCGGGTTACATATTGTGCAGTTTCCTTTTCGTCGGTTTAATTTAATATTTGCCGGCAGCGAGCGTATAGCCCCGAACAACAGAACAACAGAGCATACCACCAAAGGCACTCAGCGCCAGCACAGGAAATTAAAAGTCATAAATCATGGTTGCCTTCATATGATGATAGTCAAGAAGTATGGATTTTTGTTGGCCCCTCTTATTTTTGCATACCTATACACCACCTATACTGCATGGCAATATTGTGCACATATTGATTGCGCACAGCTAGAAAGGATGCATGGTTGGGCGGCAGGAAATCAGACTTTGATTCCTTTTCCACACTGCAAACACAACTGCTTCGAATATTTTTCACAGAAAATCCATTTTCTTCAACCACCAGCCACCACCGTCGAACGAACAAGGAAGAAAAACTCAGTCACTCAAATCAATCCACCCTCGCACCGAGAGTGGAAAAAAAAACACACCCCCGCACCCATTGCCACTTATCAAGTGGCTCACTGAAAAATACAGACCCCAATGACGAGGAGCGAGGGAGCGACTGTATCATGGCGATATCTATCTGGCAAACTTAAGTATATATAGAATCCATGGAACACGCTTCTGACGTTGATGGATTGGGAGAACGGAAAGCGAAAAACTGAAAATGTCACCCGGATTAATGCACGGATATAAAGTATACACTTACACCAGCAAACCTCTCGCCCACCCGTGCGCCGCACCAACAAAAACACATTCTAATGTATCTGAAGGACACCCAAAAAAAAAAAACGAACGAAATTGCTTTTTCATCCGATCCAACCCAGCTCTGGCGGATCCATTTCAAAATCGTCACTCAATGGCGCGCAAATATTTGCAGTTGTAACCGCGGAAGCCCTTTTTCCATTCAGTTTCTATAAAAAGAAGAGAAAAATTGCACGCAATGCAAACGCATTTCAACCCCCTACCCCTACCCTCACCATCGTCAGCACTTGTACTCGTATACTGATGGCGGGGCTGGCAAAAGTGAATTAATAAGCCGAGTCCATTACCAGGCATCGATTGATGGGCGCCCCCCAACAATGGCGGGGGAAATTAACCAATTTATCTTTGTTCTGTTGCTCAAAAGAAAAGCACCATAGTACAGAACAGAAAAACGAAAATCACCAAAACAATAGTAGAGCGCGCCGAGCAGCACACAAAGACCAAGACCAAGAAATGAATAGCACTATACCAAATCTGGGAATGAACAAAAGAATTTGGCATAGCAACAAAAAAAAAAGAGGAAAAAAATATATATAAATGAAAAAGCCAACGAAATACTAAAAAGGACCTCGAATCAAGGAGATGAAGTGTCCTATTCTCGAAAATAGGAAGAAACGAGGAGAATATGTTTTTTCTTTCCCTATTTCTCGTGCGACACAATTCTGCTTTTGAAGGATTCCCCGGTTTTTTTTTTCACTTTTTTTTGCCTTTCCGTTCGTTTTGTTCTGGGGTATAGGAATTTTTGTTTGGTTCGGGTTCGCCTCCAATCCATTTGCGCTGGTTGTATATCGAGGTTGGAGGTGGGGTACCCGGGTGGAACATTCTCGAAAATTGAGACATTAATATGAGAAGTACCCCTGTGGCATTGTGTCGGAATATGGATGATGTAGCCATTAAGGATTAACGCGATTTCTTTTGTGTTGCAGTCAAAACAGGTGGATACTAAGCACTATATTGAGGCAAGTGAAAAGATCCTATCGGCCGGCGGTTATTTTCCATTATAGACGGTTGTTGTTATACAAGGGCTCAATATTGGGGTGTGAGGTTCTTTGTAGGTAAACCTAGGAAAAATAATGAACCTACGAAGAGGGGGCACGGAAAGTACGGAAAAAACACTTGCATACTCTATTTATTAAAAATTATTCCATCAGGGTGTTGCAAGCCCACGTATATTTCAGAAATTCGAAGGCACAGCATTCTGAAATACATTGATTCATTACCAAGGCGTATAGTGTTCATCGGGCGGCAAATTTTAAAATCTACTGCGGATGAATGTGTACACTCTGCGACCACAAATTCGGCGCGAGCTCAGTTGGGCGAAGTTCATAACACAAGTGAAACAAGGTCCCAGGTATTCGACGGAATGAGCAGTCCCATATAGTCCGACGCATACGGTGGCAGGCTGTGTTGTTAGCGAAGCGAAGAATTTTTTCCTTTTTGCCTTTTACGTAACTTACATTCCCTTATTACGTCGATACTTCGTTATGAAAAAAAATCTGACTTTTAAATATAAAATTTGTAAAATAAAAATTAGTACAAAAATGTACTCTCTTTTAAGGACATTTTGTGATGGTTTTGATGAAATTTTACCAAAAATTTACACTTTGAATGTACTTTGTCAGATTCCACAAATAAATTGTCAGAATTTCAGGAATCTGATAAAATACATTCAAAGTGACTGAGTCTTTTCGAACATCGAAATTCCCACAAAAAGGGAGAAATCTCACGATCTTATGACACTGGTGACAGTAGAGAACAGTTTCTCTCATTCTCTTCACATTTCCATTGATGAAAGTGGTTTCTCTAAGTCTGTACCAACTGTCAGTGGGTGCAACTGACAGAAAAGTAAAGAGGTTTACTTTATGGTTCGCATCTGGACGTTCGCTGCTTATAGGTCAACCTCCACAAGCTTTTTTATCAACCTGTCAGTCGCATATACGTTGCCTCAACGAACGCGACGGATTTTATGAGTGGGGCCTTAAATTTTTTTTTAGTCTTTACATGTTAGGCTGTTTATGTGCTTTATGGGTGGGATGCAGTCGTGAACGAATCTTTGTAGTGGAAAGTAACCAACTTTGATATAGAAGTCAATAACAAGACACCCGATGGAGAGGGACAAAGCAACCTGGCATTAAGTGCCGGCAAGATCCAAAATCCAACGTAACCTTGCCCTTACAAGCCTAAAATTGATTTTTGTGCTGACGAACCTTGCAAGCGAAATCAAAGAACGTATATAAAAATTCTAATTGTCTACCTAATAGAGCACGCCGTCCAAATCAGGATTGAACTACAAAGTTGTAAAAATCATTGCTTTACATATTGAACACATTATTTCTGAAATTCCACCATTCAAGTTCGGGCTCTGAGTCTCAGGTACAATCCCCGGAAAAATCAAAATTACATCTTAGGATTTTTTCACTGCTCTATACCTCTCGCCAGTGATAAAAAACTAAAACATAATTCTAATGCTTGAGGCATTGAGAAATAATTTTGAAAAAAAAAACATATTTTTACTGTTTTTTAAATCAATCCATACTTATAATTTTTGAAAAGGTGTGGTAAATCTGGTACTTTGATCAAATTTTCATTTTTAACTGTGCGGCAGGTTTATTTTCCAATTTCTAACTTGACTTAATAAAAAAAAACATTTTATTGCACTTGTACATATTAATGCAATCAAAGTAAAAGTGTAATATGTACATAACTTGAACCTTTCATCGTTATTTATAATTTTTTGAAAAAGGGTTTCATTTTTTTCTGGAATTAACAAAAAAACTTTGACCTAGGTTGGCATCTTTGCCTCTCTCAAACGTTTGGCAAACATCACAGCGTATCACTATCATGGAATTATTTCTGAATTCAGCCATTCGGACAAGGGATAAAATGGAATGATCCCCTTCGTAAAACTAATGGTTGGCCTAGGGGACCTGTTATGCCAAACTGTTACCTACACGGAGAAAAAAGTCATGCTAGAAGCAAACAGAATAAGTATTAAATCAATCGGATTTATGCATGGTTTTTTGACAAGCGGGCTGCCAACTTAATAGATATAAAGTGTAAAGATCATCTTAATTATTTCTATGCGTGTTGCATTTTGTTATTAAAAGAATCCGTTTAATTTTATAAGAAAATGTTTTTTTAAAGATAAAAAAATTGAAGTGAATTCCTATAGAATCAAGACGTTGGCACTTTAATATCATACGTTTACCGATAGATTGTACTAGAAAACCATTTGGTTTAAGACTTCTCTTGTAGGTTAATATTAAGTGAAAGCTTTGCTTATTTAAAGTGCATTCTTATAAAAATTATTTATTATATAATTATTTATTTTCGGGATATCGTCGTTGATATTTAATACGTGCAGGATAAAGTCACTTTTAGCATCTTCGATGGTTGGTTTTGTCCCAGATTTTAATCTATGTGGTTTTAACATAGCATGCATTAAAAGCGCAACTATACAGTCCTTGGAATCTGTTAAATAAAATATTAATAAATAAATAAAAACATTTTAAATGTGTATTGCCATTTGGACTAGATATACCTTTGTTGACATTTTCATTTCGAGCTTGTTCAAAAAGTTGAAGCTCCAATTCAAAATATGTACAAATTTTGTCAACGAAAAATGAGCATTTAAAGCAAACAATTCGACTCGTTTGGAAAAATTGTCTCGAAGTATCTGTAGGTAGGTATACATAGAAATAACAACTTAAAACTCATTACTTGCATACAAGTTTAGAAAATACCAAAAAATATCCTAAATCGTCATTATAACGGGGCCAACTATTTAACTCGCTTAATGTTTTATCCTGATTTTTGAATTGCTGCAATCCAAAATGGCTTGTTTTTCTCCAGAAATCTAAAACTGTTTCCCAGGGAGCAACGTGATTTGCCAACAAAATAATATATTTGAAAACCATCCAACCAATAAAAACTACCTTGTTCATCAAACACTTCACTTTTTTAATAAAAATATGTTACCTCCACGTTTCGTACCACAAAACAATCACTACCGCACTAAGTTGCGTTTACCGTGCAAGAACAGTCTTGCACAAGCAAAAATTGAAACCAGCAAACATTTTTGTTTTAAGCAGATGTTCACGTTATTTTAATATGATTTTTTTTAAAGAAAATTCTCTAAGTCAGCACTTAGAATTATATGGAAATTTGTTAATTTTGAACAGAAAAAGAAAGGTTGATTTAAAAATAAACTTCTTGTTAGAATGAAATATCGTTCATTTTAAATCTAATTCCAGTTTTTCAAAGTTTCTGGAAAAATAAAAAACAAACAAAATTAAATATCGATAGATTTAAGGCCAAAAGGCAATAGTTTTAAGCATAATGTTAAGTTTAGAGTGCTCGCTTGGAGCCAGTAAGCTAGAATTAAGATCAATGTTAGTTTTTAATTAAATTTAATCGTTTTTGTCTAGATTAAAGCTAATATTATGAATTTAATAAAAATTAATTAAAAAGTAAGAGTTTGAACAGAATCCACTTATTTTGTTATGTTGTTTAAAGTTTAGGGGAATTAAGGTGAGCGTCATATTATTTCAAAGTGGTCGATTTTTCTCCGTGTATATAGCTATTTTATTCTGAGCTGTGACAGAAACGTACTTTTACCAAATTTTTAAGGTAGCAGTGGTTTTCAAGAAGTAGCAATTTTTACCAATAATTTTTAAACAATGGTGAATCCAGATCAATATAAAGGCAGATAAAGGCAGGGTCTTTCTTCATACCCTGGATTGCATCCATTTTACAGCTGAGTTTGGTCTGGCATTGAAAACCAATTTCTCTACGATGCTGGGAAATGCTAAAACTAAGCAGCCTGCGAATAAAGGTTGATGCTCCCAGCTCAACTGAAATACTTGTCGTTGGATAAGTTGGTCCCTCACCAACCAAGCACTGCGATCACCATTATTGCACACACCCAGATGCTCCTACCGTGCAGCCAACAATCATTACCTATAAGTGCGAGCTCCAGCTAAACACAGCTCTGTTACGAGTATATATACACTGTACGTAATCGCAACATGTAATTGCGTCCATCATTTCTCTGCAATTACCCAAATCTTTGGGTGACTGCCTTTCCATTACGCAAAATATAGTTTGCCCCGAAAAAAAAATCACAGCTTCAGCTGAACGTAAATGATGTAAGATGAAAGATGCTCGTGCGTATACTCTGCGTCTTAAATACAGAAAATTATCCCAAATTACACATACTCACAAAAACAAAAGCAAAAAAAATCCAAAACTTTACATTCTTTTCCATGAATAACTTAAATAGAGTTATTATAAGTTGAGGTGACCAATTTACGTCTAAGATCAGCACCACCGTCCATCAAGAGGTGAGTAGATATATTATATGACTTGCTGAAAGGATGTTGTGTTCCGCGGCGCATAAACGCTTATTAAATATTTCAGTGCGCGCACTGACGACGGCGCGTTTCCTTCATCAATGATGGGCATCTTGTTTAGTCTAAGTGGCGGTATTATTATTACCGCAAGTAAGTTTGCAATTATGTGTAATCGCTTCCTTGCACCTTGCACCGAATTTAATAAGCGGTATAGTGGCATTTTGCCTGTTCCAGCCCAGTTGCTCTTTTGTTACACCACCAATAAGTGAGACGCTTTAATGACTTAATTTTGCGGCACTCTCTACGTTGCACTTGTTAGTATTATGCTGATGAGGATGCGTTTAACAAGTTTTTGAATGGCTTACATTGTGACAGGAATGACGCACTCTCGTGTCATTTCGAATGCTTACCAGTTTAACAAGCGCATCCGAATGGGCACTGATCGAAACTCCATTTTAGTTTCATCGCGGCTGGAAGGTTTTACCCCTCCCAGTGCGGCGGCCATCCTTCATCTGTATACGCAGGGGCTATTACTAAATTATTGGGATAGCAAATGACAAATGGGTTTGGTCATTAGCTCCGACAGGTTTCATTTGCATAATTCGAATGGAATTGTGGATGGAACCGGTTGTTGGACTCAAAGACTCAAAACAAAGAGAAAGAAGAAGAATCAATTGGGCAAAGAGGAAGACGAAACTTTGGTGCTTAATAATCGGTTTACGATTGACAGATGAATTTTGTGTAATTAAGCGAAAAATCTTCGGAATAACAAACAATGACTCTTACTTTCTGAATCACGCATTGTTCCGAGTATGGAGTTTGACAAGAAAGCGAAAGTGTCTGCGCAGGTAGGGCGAATGGCTTTGTCTATATGTAGTAGTTGCTGCCATTATGCAATTTGAAATGCTTCCTCTTTAAAATGGCACACTTTGGCGTTTTGTGTTTGAAAAGGTACCTATCACTGTACCGCTGCGGGAGTTACGCAACAATGCATGCATTTAATGTATATAGGTCCCTATCCTTACCTGAACTGAATTTAAGCGGACAATACAGCTTGTTATGTTCTCGTTAATAGATCATTCACCGCGTCGCAGCTACCGATGACGGGCCATATTGCGTTTGGAGTTACCTTACTCAGAATAAAACGAGTTGAAATCGAGAAAATGAGTTTCAGATCAAGTCCATCTGTTAATTCTTAATGCAAGTACCCACGTTGGTTTTATTTTGTTTTAAGAAGATTTCATGGAGGTTTTAAGAATTTGTTATCTTAAATTATGCCCTAAATCAATTAAGTCTAAGAATTTAGCAGCCACAAGTTGAACTTTGTTGGAAGCTTTCGTAACCCAAAATAGGTACCTAACTTTGCAGAATGGAATGTGAATCTCTCGTTAACGCCACCTTTTTGATGCGCTAGGGCCGTAAGTGTTTCATCGTAGAGCACCCAATAGCAACCAGCGGGTATTGGTAATGTTCATCATTCGGATTTAAATCGGTAAGCTCACATTAAAGAGGATGGACACAGCAATGACTCTAAGAAGTCTTGCTTAAGACCCTAGAAGAAATATGTAGGGTCGACGAATTCTCAAGATTATTTTACCGCAGTCCGAAGTACAGGAACTTAAAGTCATAGATGAGTTTTTATTCGGTTTAGAAAAAGAGATACGATGCGAAAGACAGCCGCAAACTTCCCGCAATGGGCAATACTGACAGTACAATAGATATCCGGACAGCTGTCAAAGCAGGGGCATCGCCATCCAGTTTGGGAGTTAGGAATGAAAGACTGGGGTACAGTCGAATAATTTGTGGGGTCTCTATGCCCTAAACTAGGAAACGCACTACGAACACTTAACACATGGACTTAACAATGCGGGCTAGGAGTTCTAGTTATATTCAGTAACAAAACGAAAATTCCAAACTTCGAGCCTCCAACTATTGAGGGTGCCCCCCTAAAAATCCCAGAGAGTGATAAATATCTTTGGACTATACTTGATAGGAAGCTTAATTGGAAACTAAACGTTTATGAAAGAGTTAAGAAAGCAGCCAATGCTTTTTACGCATGCAACCGAGTCTTCAGAAAAAGATGAGGCCCAAAACCTAAAATTATTCTGTAGATGTATACGGCTGTTGTGCGACCTATACTGACATATGGCAGCTTAGTTTGGTAGCAAGCCACGAACAAGTCATCCAATCTTAAGCTTATGACAAAAGTTCAAAGAATGGCTTGTATAGGAACAACCAGCGCGATAAGGAAAACACCTACTGCTGGACTAGAAGCAATCCTCAACCAAATACCAATAGACCTATTCATGCAAGAATCTGCAGCCAAAAGTGCCCTAAGAATTAGCCAAACCAAGAGTTGGAATCCTTACAGACCGGGGCACGCGAGTTACACAAATGCGAGTCAGCAAACTTGATGACGGAACATTTGTGTTGGCCATAAAGTGCCAATGCACCACTTTCCTGGCAAACACCCGAAGGCCACAGGAAGGTGAGTGCATTGACTTTACTGACTATTCATAAATTGTAAATGCGTCGGTTTCCTTTCGGAACTTCCAAACTTTCGAAGGTGATAGGAAATTGGATGCATTGAGAGCGAGTCAGTTCGTGTTAGGCAGTCAACGAAATAAAATTATACATACAAAACCAAATAAGATCGTGTTTCTCTTTTAATATAACTCGCGCAGATTCTGGATATTTACGTGGCGAATACTGTCACCTCTGACTGCCCCCATCCCCACATGGACTTTGATATACCATTCTCCTGCTATTTTCCCAGCAGAGACGAATGGGACACAGATAAACCGACAAAAAGGAAATCAATTTCCATCTACTCGGATGGATCGAAGATGGACTGTGGAACCGGTGCCGGAATTTTCTGCCAGGAATTGGACATACGCCGATCAATCATATTGCCGAATCATACAAATGTCTTCCAAGCAAAAGTTCTGGCAATCGCCGAAGCTGTCAATATGGTGTCAATATTGGCAATACCAAAGGACAGTCCCGGTTAGTAGTGGCTTTAACTCAGACGAACACAAGTTTCATACTATGTCTGGTTGCAGGCGACAGCACTTTTCCATGGGTGTGCCTAGAAATTGCCAGCCGACCACCGCAAGTAATTTGCTCGTCAGTTCTTCTCCTTGGCATAGTGCAGTCTATTATTTAGAGCTAATATTTTATGTGATGGCAACACTATTTTAACTTTTATTGTTCAAATTTATTTTGAAAATCATGGTTCTGTTCGAAATGCACTACATCCATTTTATGGTCAACATAATCGTCCATCAGAGAAATTAATTCAATTAGATAACTTTGGAACGTTTTCGCACAACGTTTACTCTAAATGGCAATACGTATCCACGGAGACGTACAGAAGAAGTAATTGCTGCTGTAGAGCGTAGCGTAGAGGAAGACCCAAATCAGTCTATCCGCCATCGTGCACAGGAATTGGGTATGCTTCCATCCACTTTATGGAAGATATTGCGGAAAGATCTTGGTTTGGCTGCTTACAAAATCCAACTCGCGCAAGAATTGGTCTCCAAGATTATGTGTTTAAACGCTGCTTGAATATTTTCTGTTGGGATATGTGAAGTCGCTAGTCTACGCCCGATTGACGTTGTCCTCCAACATACGCCGCGTTATTGTCGATATACGGCCTCAAATGTTCGAAAAAGTAATCGAATCCAGATTAGACTACGTCCGAGTCAGCCGTGGTAGTCATATGCCAGAAATCAATATTTTAATTATAATGCTAGAAGATTATCTTTCGAATAAAGTAAATTTTATGTCATTTTAAAAAAGATCATCTTTGTTTTATTCCATTCCAAAGTTTTATACCTCTGTTTGTATGAATCCGACTAGAAGTTCTGCTTTCAGAAGCACTGTTTTCACTTTAACTCTATTTGAACACCAATGCATAAAATGCCGCAAAATTAGAAAAATTGAGAACTCGAAACGTGCTGTTCCTTAATTATTTAACAAGCTGATTTTCTAAAACATAACAAAAGAGTTCAAGTGCAAACTGTGCTTTCAAAATATGTATACTCCCCAATTGGCTGGAAGACATTTTGTCATTTTTAAAATCTCATTCTTAGATCAAGTCATCTTTGTCCTGGGGCAGCAACAAGGATTCCCCTCCACACCCCCTCGCAACACAAATTTTCATTTCAAACATCGCAGTGCAAGCGCGCAACATTAATTGAGCCAGTTGAGGAAAATATTTCCACAAACTACGCACCCAGACCGTAATTGCATTTAAATTGGTACATGTACCAGTCAGTCTCCCCGGCTATAAAGCATCATCTCCTGCTGTCTTCATCATATGATGCGAATTACCACGCGTACTTATTATCAAATGATCACAGAGTTGCGTAAAATTAAAACCACTTTGTTGAGGGTAATTTTCTTTGACTACAACCACCGCTTGGCCTGTTCAATCACACAAACACACACACATATAAAGGCCAATGCAAACGGTGGGTTATTAAAATTGAATTTAAAAGATGAACTCACGAAAAATTTCCCCAAGCCGGGGATACACAACGTATGCACGAAACCGTAATGAAGCGAGTTCGAATTTTTGTGAACAAATTTTCTAATGATGATGAGTTACTGATGGTACCGGTCCCCAGACTGTGCCTAGCTTTCGCAACATCCTGATGAGTAAATTGCGTGAGCAGTGTGATTTGAATTCAAGTCAAAAAGGCCGATCAGCCCATTGTGCGCTTCAACTCTATTGTGAGAGCGAAGGTCTTTCTAAAAGTGAAGTTGCAAACCAACAGGAAGCGCACATGGACAGCATTGTGGCGACGCAATGTGTACTTTTATAATCGGCCCTTTGGAAAGAACTTCAAAGGGATGTAGGTAGGAAATTTGTAAAATATTTGCAACGGATCATAAAACGCATTGTCCGATGTCCTTGAGCTGGGTGCGGATAATGGATATGCAAACAAAAATTTGCAACCGTTTTGTGTAAGAATTGGTGCAACAATCCTTTGTTAGGCAATCCTTGCGCTGTCGGATGCGAGGTTGTAAATTCTCTCGTCTGACCGTAGGGGTTATGGATGACATTTTGTTTGGACAACTCGTTTTTAGCGACGCCGCCGAGGAAATATTTGCAAATTTTAAGATGTAACTTGTAGCAGGTATTCAAGGATGGTCTACAGATGTTAGAATATGCACTCGGCATGCATCAGTTGTGATTTGAAGCTGGTGCGGGATGATGCAAGCATTGCCCTAAAATTGAAAGTGAAGCTGAGTTCAATTGTGATGACTAAAGATACAGCGGTGCTAATAGTGAACGTATATTTGGCCACGGGTTACAAGTTTAACCTTTTATTTTAAGTTAAATACTTAATAACTTGGTAACGAAAACCAACATACGTCTATCAGAGTGGAGCGGTACTTAGAAAGAACTAATTTTCTGATGGATGTCTTTTTATGTACCTAGGTAAGTCTGTGAAAAATTGTAATTTAGTCAACCTGTATGGTTATATATTTCTGGTTTAGAGATCAATTTTATAGAGGTCAGAATTTGAAATACATTTTATTCTTAGAAAGTATTGTCGGGGTGCCCAAATATTCGTCCATTGCATTTAAATTTGAGAAACATATTTTTGTAAAGGGTTTTGAAACGTCTTCGGTTTGTTGTCGTAGACCAGCGACCTAACATATCTGATCAAGTACTTCTTAAGCACTTTTTAAGCTTAAAGTGTTGTGAAATAGCGTGCGCGTGCCTATACTTCCAACTGCCGATTTTGTTCCGCGTTGTATGATATTGTTGAACCAAAATGTCTTCCAATTTGGTGTCTTGCAAATTGTGAAGCAAAATAATTCTAAACGTGACAATTTGACATTTTTTTTGGAATGTTTATTCTATACCGCTTTAAGATCGTCTTTGCAAATAGGTGTTTGCTCTGTAGTTAAAGTGTTTCAGGGTGAAAATCTTCTGGGACCATGTTTCTAGGAAGCGAGCGCTTTTCCTATTGCTATCAAAGGAGTTGAGAGTGATGGCCTTGCGATTCTCAAGTGTACCGACGGACAAGTTATGTACCTTGATGCTCTGCTTTATTGGTCGCCCATATGTCGCATTTCGAAAAATAATATCGTTTAGTTCGTCAGAAAATCTGCCATGAAACTCGGAGGAAGAAAAGCTACCAAAGAAAGATATAAATTTAGCATGGACTGTCAGTAACTCTAAGGGACGCGTAACTCTATGCCTTGTATGACTTTCGGCACTAGGCAAAATAAAGCAAACTATTTATTTGTTTGATTCCTCAACATGATCGCACACGTATTTTTTCAATACAGCTGCGAAACCCACATCTAATTTTGCCAAGATATAAAGGGTTTTTCAATTGGAAGGGGCCGATTTTGGTTGCCTGTTTCTGGTATTGGTTATTAACTCAGTGATGCCAAATCATCATGGGAAGTTACACGATTGAGAGTCTTCCAAATGATAAAAATTTGCCCCATTAAAATTAAAATCGTTTCGTTAAGCGTCCTCACTAAAAGCGAAAATTCGTGTTGATATTAATAGGCTCCAAACCTTAAAGTTCATCGTTCAATCTTCTACTCCACACTCTACCGATACTCGAACGAATTTTGCCCGAAGAATCTTTCTCTCAAAAGATCCCAGGAAGTTTTCATCTGACTATGGCTAAGTCCATGCTTCTGCACCATACCACAGGACCGGGATAATTAGGGTCTGATAAAATGTATTCATGGTTCTACGAGGGAGGGCCTTACTTCTAAGATGTCTCCTTAGCCCGAAGAAACAGCGATTGGCAAGAGTGACAGAAAATACTTTGATTTGCCCTCATTTACAGTCAGACCCTTGAAAACGCGTTACTGTCAGCTTGCAGCGATCTTCCGATAATGACAATATCGTCAGCCTATCCAAGCAAAGATTAACAGACATTTGAAAAACTGTACCTCTGTTGTTTGCTTGTCAGTTTCGTACAATTGCTTCATAGCGCGTCGCCTTGTCTGAAACGTTTTTTTGACTTGAAAAGTTCTTGCCGATTTTGACAAAGCAGAGAGATTTCTCCATTGTCATCCTGCACGGACGAACGAGTTTGGCAGAGATCATATGCAACTTTAAAGTCTATAAAAAGATGGTGTGCATTTATCAGAAATTACTGTTTTTTAAAAGGATTATCGGAGTGTGAACATTTGGTCGATGGTAGACTTTCCTTGATATGGCGAATGGTTGTTAGTGAACGGTTTTAAACGTAACGTGTAAACTGTTCTCACATATTTAGATAGTGTAGAGATGTATATGATTTATTAAAACATGTGTAAAAATAAATACTGGTCGCAACATGTTCAATTGTCCATTAAGAATCCCTCAAACATTCGAGCGTACATTTTATTTTTTCATTTTAATGCTTTAGCAGAAATTCCAAATCTATTTCCATTATGGTCCAACTCCACAATCTCATAATACTTTTTGCTTATCCTTTTCGATTCTAAAGCCTAATATCCTTTGCGCGCTTAATTTTAGTGTTCTTAGTCTCCCCTCTGTTTCTCCACACCAAAAACATGATATAGATGTGACAAAAAGCATAATGCTCATGACTGATGTCAGTAAATGAAATTTTAATTATAGCTACGCTTTATAAAATTCTCGAATTTCAAACTTTAAGGAATATCTCCAAAACAATTGATTCAGAACAAATTGAAGGAGATAAAGGGTTTTCCAATTAGAGGTCCTATTTTGAATAGCCCGCTATTTCGGTAGCTGTCACTTTTGAAGCTGTTATTTTTTGACATTTGACAAGTAGAAACTACGCAATTACTAAAAATGGAACGATACACGCTTCAACAAGGCATTGAAATAATAAAAACTCACTACAAAAATGGTCACAGTCACAGTTCGCAAAACTAAAGCATTTTTGGGTCGTCGTGAAGCACCTTGTCGGACCGCAATGCAGAAATTGGTGGAAAAATTCGAGCTGTTGGGACAAGTTAGTGATGTGAAGAATAAAAACCGTGCACGTCGCTCAAGAATAACTGAGA
The DNA here is from genome assembly GCA_936431705.1 of Cheilosia pagana. Taxonomy (NCBI): domain Eukaryota; kingdom Metazoa; phylum Arthropoda; class Insecta; order Diptera; family Syrphidae; genus Cheilosia; species Cheilosia pagana. Next base: position 81,607,186 of record OW386166.1, on the reverse strand, counting down.
ATATTGCTGCTGTAGCCCAAAGTGTTGACCATTCCTCGTCGTTCTTTGGAATTGGGCATTCCACAAACGTGATTAATGATTTTTTTATAGCCGAAGTTGGATAGTATTGATCTGGACAACGTGTACTTTCAACAAGACGGCGCTACATGCCACACAAGCAACGAAACCTTTGATCTTTTACGGGAAAAGTTTTCGGACCGTGTTATCTCTCGAAGAGGTGATCTTTTGATTTAACACCTTGCGACTTCTTCCTTTGGGGCCACGTAAAAGATAAGGTCTACACCAATAGCCCAGCGTCGATTCAAGACCTCAAAGATGGAATTCGTGAGCCTATCGAGGACATAGGGCAGCCACCTCCCGATTTTGGTATGGAAAATTTCATGAAAAGGATATGGTCCTGTAAGCCTGGTCGTGGTGGCCATTTGGCTGATGTTGTTTTTCATTATTAACGGCACAACTTCCTCTTTATTATGAAATAAATATCCGATCATTTATCTCAAAAAATTGCATTTTTCATTGAATATCAAAGTAACACCTCTTATTGGAAAACCCTTTATTATCATTGCTCAGCACCTTAAACAATTTCTGTAGTACGAACTAGTATTTGCTAAAAAGGAATACAAACGGTTGATTAGCAAAAGACGTAAGTTTAAGAAACGCGCATTTTCCATCAAAACTAATGCAGTGGGATTTATGTCCTACAAGTTCCATATTGATGGTTGTTTTACATGCTACACAAGATCGCATGATCGGTTTTGCATTTTCAAAGGTTTTCCTCCTTTTTATGTCAAAATACCTACCTATATTTTTGATTTAATAACTCGGGAATTTATTTCATGAGCCAAATAAGTGGAGACTTGTGGATATAGTAGACTTAAGACATGGGGTCGAATTGCCGCGTTTATTTTGTTGATTTTACATGCAAAACAATTAAAAATTCAGTCACGTAGTACCTAAAATATAGCGAGAGATCATGACAGTCTTAGTTGAAGCGGCGAGATTACATAAAACATTTGTAAAAGCCTGACATTCGTCGTTTCTTCATGTCCAACTTAGGAAACTTTTAATTTTTAATGTCAATCGATCTAGGTATGCAACAAAAAACCATCTCATGTTTCTGTCCCGTTCGATCACCTGCGCGCATAAATACTCATCAACATCTGACACCCGCTAGATGCAACTGCATCCACGTCTTCGAATAACAAATGCGACGTCTCTTATCTACAACCAAACAGAAATAGGTACATATCATTATCTAATTCACTTTTAATTGGATTCAGGCTGTATTTGCATCCAATTACGGCAACTCAAACAGAAAATTCCTTAAATAGAACTTTAAATGTTTTTCGTGGTCCGATGGTTTCCTCGAAACTACCTTCGATGATTGGAATTCCTACCGAATTCCATCCCCTCGTCCTTTCCTATACCAATGCCAATGGCTGCATTGAACATCGACTTTAAAAAAAAGGACACACAATAATGTATGCGGATTCAATTCCATTTTGTGTGCCCAAAAAAAAATACACACACACACCAGATCCATTTTCATCCCTTAAGTAATTTTGAAGGAAATAGTTGCTTTCCTTCCATCTTTCTATTTTTCTTCCTTTACCTATCCCTCTTTGTCATCGGAGCGTGATAGGAAAAAAAAGACCCAAAGCAAGTGTTTGTATAAGTGGTGCTGTGCGAGCGTGTACGTCACATTCCAATCTATATCAATCTTATGTTCGCAATGACGGATGACATTTGTCAATGTCAGACATTTTTGTTCGAGCGCTGCGTAAGTAGGTATGCACATTGACACATCCCCTTTTGTTTGTGCTAAGAACATACCCATTTTTGGTTTTGTCCAAGATCATTTCGAATTCCAATATCGACAGTAGCTAAGAAACGTGGCGTTCCCACTACAGCTTAGTAGTGGAAATCTACAAATATTTGCATTCTTCGAGAAGCCGAGGGGTGAAACTCACCCCAGTGGTATAGTGTGTTTTTGATTTTTCCAAAATTAGACTTGTGATCCCTCAAGTATGACGGATGGACTGCATTTTGGGGTTAATAACAAATGGCTTCTGTCAATTCATTGAATTCCTCTTGGTATTAGGGGTGGAATTTGCTATCTTCGACTGAGGATTCCTTTGGATACCTATTCGCTTTCAGCATCTCACTGCAGACGGAAAATTTTTAATTGCACAATTTGCTCGAGATTCGTGCAATAATGACTCTCCACTCACCAATTACACAACCATCCGGCTCCAAAGTTCTCCGACGGGGGGTGGTAGATCGTTGATGGACGACGGAACGAGGTGGAACAGAGTGTAGGATTCACCGACGTGGCTGAGTGAACTTACCCTAAAGGTGTGATGCCAAAATAATGATTATTCTTCGGTGATTAATGCTTTTATCACCGCACCGAGTTCATCATTGCCAGGAGCTTAATCAGAATGCCATTGCCGACTGATGGCAGCACATTAGTTTATATCGCCCTCGTCATCGTCATTGCCGGAATCGTTGTCGTTGTCGTTGCCGTCGTCCGTCGTCATCGTAGTCGTAGTTCCCATAGTGCACACAGCCACACGACAATATGGTGCTGGGGAGGTATATCCTGTTGCGATTGGATTTAGCCCGAAGACTCTGGCCGGGTATATACATATCGACCCGTTAAGTTGAAGCCATAAAATAATTAACACGATATTATTATTCGGGGAGCTTCAAACCAAAGTTTGACGATTTAAAATGAATTACATGTTAGCACTAAGCTGGTGGGAACTAAGGGAAGAGCTGGATGTTTATTGCTATGGCTTTGGCGGGGGGTATAACATTGAAAGATGGTTTTATTGGGAGCTAGATGGGAGTTGGTGTAGTGCACTCTGCACTCCCTCGCAGTTACGAGCTTGTGAGAGAAGGAATTTTTACCATCGCGTTGCATTATGCACTTCTATGGCAAGCGGAGCAGATGAATTGCACGGGAGTTCTTTGATATTTTATTGGTGCTGCGGGATTTTGGATTTCCACGCCTTTTTTAAAGGTCCGGCTTTAATTCTTTATGACTTATTACCGACGGAAAAAATTGGCACAGGAAAAGATATCGACAAAAACAAAGGAATTCTCTGACCTGTAAAAAATAGGTTTGGAATTGAAGATGAAACGCGTAACCTCTCTGAGGAGTAATCATCTAAAGCTTCTGATACTTCAAAGAAGACACAAAGGAATTCACTGAGAAACACAAGCGGTGTCAACGTTTAAGGTATTTACAACCAAACCTTAGAGAAGCACTTGCAAATATTTTAACCGAAATCCAAACCCAGTCTATTATGTAATAAACTACTTAGCAAATATTCAGCAATTCTTGCACTTATGGAATTAGATCCGAAAGTGGTGATGTGGCAGTCTTTAGAACAAAATCTGGCCTTATCACTTCAACAGAAATGCAGCGCAATAGTAGGTTCATGAAACTTTAAGTTCCACTAGCTATGTAGACGCCCGCTAAGAAGGGATTTTTCGATCCGCCCTGCCCTTTTTAGAGAGGTATAAACTTGAAATTTCGTAGGTTTATAGAAAATAGAAAATCATCGAATACCTATTTCGGCTTTTTTTTATGTTCAAAATTCGTCTTATAAAAGTTGAAAAACAGGTTGCAAACTTTTTTATTTTAAACCTGCTATTTCATGCATTTATTCATTTTTTGCATTTCAAACGCAATAAAGCATTGTTTGCTCAGTGTTCGAATGAATTAAACGAGCAACGCATTTAAGCGAGGGTCACTTATCGGGGATCACTGTATCTTATATGTTATCGAATAAGCTGTCAAGCATTAGATGGACGTAGGAATATGGCTTACCACAGGCAAGTAGACCCCCAAGGAGACTAACTATGATGTTCAGGCTTTGCACAAGTCTGCCACTAAAAATGATAATAATCAAATTGATGCTATTAAATTGACCGGGATTGTAATATTAGACTGCCGCCCAATCAAAAAACAAAAACATTGTCTAAAAATAAATCCATAAAAAAAAACATTTAAGTAGACATTTTTCTGAAAAAGTACATTTTAATAGAGTGAGACACGGATAACTGATATTATACCATATAATTTGATTTTCCTTTTATTAAGTAATCAATATTAAATAAAAACAAGACATAAATGACATAGTTATTGCATGTTGTATGACAGAAAGCATTTTTATCGAACTGAATCGAACAGTTTTTTATAAATATGTTCCTACCATAGACATACTAAATAAGGATTGCTAGTGAAATGGCATTCTCATAGATTTCTGCGGGAAAATTCTGGATTTTTTTTTTCTGAAATATAAAATCAAATTTGTTGAAGAATCAAAAGTTTCCGCTTTGTTTTCTTCCCAGAGTCCTTTTTTAAATTAATTTTTCAAACCACCGAAACAGGTACGCAAATTTCTGTTATTTCCCCCTTACCCAGCTCAAATATCGGCGAAAAGGAAGCAAAACAAAGGAAATAAATTGACATTGGCACACGAACCCAACCCTAGAAAACTTCCAAACTTTTCCCAATGAACAACACCTGAAAATGTGTTCAACCTGAATGTGTGCGCTGACAAGAATAATTGTTTTGAACATTGCATTGCATTGTTTTATATCTTAAATGATTCAGGGAAAAATTTACTAAAATTACCTATTTTTTTATTTTTCAATCCTACTAGCCATTACTGAGCTAGGTCTGTAAAAATAGAATTTTCCTTACATATATACATACGTTATATTCCGAGATAAAACGTATCCTAAGTCCCGATTCAGAACGTAAGCAATCACTATGCCAAGTTTCATCAAAATCCGTCCAGTAGTTTCTGCGTGATGCGTGGTCAGGCATTTTTTATTCTACTGTTTTATTAAATTTAGAGAAGAGAAGAGAAGAGATAATATAATATAATCACGAAACATTTTTGTTAAGTCCACCACCACATAAGATCATACTATGACCTCTCTTTCAGCATAGCTAGATCGGGATTTATCATCGATCTTACATTCGCAAGTATCAGCCTGCTACGACATGCTAACTGGCGTGTGAGCGACTATTACACGCATAGCGACAACAACGCCATTTTATTCAGAGCCAGCACTGAACTAGTAAGCCGGCATAACCGGATGATGTTGACTAAGCTTCGTCGTGAGTGAGGCGATAATTGAAGCCAGAAATGCATGGAATTCGTAACCAAAGTATCAAGGCTGGTAGCTAACGCACGTAATACGTCAATGTCCACGTTGGGAACAGAAAAGCACCGACCTCAAGTATACTGGTGGACCCCTGAGATGTCGGAACTCAAATCGTTGTGTCACCGAATCCGAAGAATGTTTTTACCAGCGTTTCCGGATACGACACGCCGATGATCCAATTGAAATTGCACGAAACGCACACCGAGAACCCGTTTTAAAACAGCCATTAAGTCTAGCAAGGGCCTTTGCTTTAGAAATCTCTGTGAAGAACTCAACAATGACGTCTGGAGTAAAGCTTATCTACCAAATCGTATCGATGACGCTAAAAGGTCCCCGTATGCAATCACTGACGTGCCCAGTTTTGTTACGTCAAATCATTGAGACTCTATTTCCTCGCAAAAGAAAGAACAGAGCTTTGTAGTCAAAGTATTTAAATATTGCGCCATCGTAGAATCGCGAAGAATCGTCCGAGGCTTGTAAGAAGGTAAGCGATAGAAAGGCTACGGGATCGGCTTGCATGACACTGAGCGACTGTGAACGTGGACCCTTTGAAAATTGAGATCAGAAAATAATTGATTTCGATATCTGCTTCAAAATAATGAGTGACTCTGCTCCTTACGGCGCACTCGGCATAGTAACTATGAAAATATTTGACCTGTCTAGTGCGGTCTCAGCTCAGCTTTATATGCATTTGCGAGCTCTCAACTTGATGCTGTTTAGCTACACAGGGCCCAGCTGAAGCTCTGGTTATGACAAGTCCGAATCGGAAGTTCGTTGCCCTTAATTCTATTGCTATGAACATCTTTTTGAACCGAAGGAAATCTTAATGCATTGAACTTTTAATGCTCGGCTTCGATAGGGGTAGGTACTCTAGTTCATAGTAAATTACTCCCTTCTACCTAAAAGAGTGTCAAACAGCGATGCCATAGTGCGCACCATTACATGATTAAGCGACAGAGCCTTCGAGGCCTCCAATCAAATGTCATATTAGTTGTGTCGCAGGCCATGGCAAGTGGTAATTTCTCAGTGCTAAATGCAGAACCCACCCACTTTACAATGCCATGCGACAAGATGTACCGCATTAATCTCCCAAATGTACACAATGTACACACGCAATTAACATAGTGTAACGTTAATTAGGTTGTCGTACACAGATACACTTAATAAATTTAATTTTCTCTGCAATAAATCTGGAAGCCATTCGTCTGGTGTAAAATATGTTTGAGTGCTCATTCCGTATAGGTGTACATCGGGTGCAATTAATTACGCCGACAATCCGCCTCCGACAGCCCTCTTCAAGCACATACAGCAAAAAAGAAAAAACACAAACCACAAACACATTCGAGTATCGCACACGTAAAAATCAATTAATTACATTTTATTATCCAGAAGCAATTAATCAAGTGCCTTAATTTTGTGGTAATCGATGCCTGTCAAAACAAATCTCCACCATCATTTTCATCATCCTCGAGTAATATGATTCCCGAACCAGAAGGAGCAGACGGACAGCGTCGTGCAATGTACACAAATGCACAAATCGAACTACCAGAAGCAGCAAATGGAATTGGAAACAGCCAGAAGAGTCCTGGCAGAAGCTATCGCTTCGCTGGCGTATATTCCGAGTTGTTGTGGTGTCAGAGACAGGGAGGTGATTGAGTGAAATTAATGGTTTTCTCAGCACCTCCAAAACACCACGCGCAGTGTAAACAAAAATCCCAAAGACCGAGAGGTCGCAATCGAACCCTTTTCGTAAACGGAGTTTCTGTCTCCGGGCATAAGTGCAATCGAAGTCGATCTATATAAATACATCTGCTACATCTGTAAGGATCACTAGCTCCAAGTTGAATTTCTCAATTCCAAATTGAACCACTTAAAATGTTGATTAATGAATTTAAACAATCGCTCGAGAATGGTAGACCGTTCGGAAGTTCGAAGAAAACAAGAATGAAAACAAATGGAACTCATGTTGAAAAATGATCTGGCGAGGAGTGTGCTCCTCCAAATGGTCGAGGTAATTATATCGAAGCGACAATGGCCAAGATTAATGCTATTTGCTCTCGAGTCAGCGCGGTATGGGCACATAATAGCGAAACCAATTGGCCATCGATCGCGATCGATCAATAATAAATCGATCGTTATACAGGTGGAATCAGTCGGGTGTTAGTTGGAGGCGGACGAGGCGGGATCAGGAAATTATTGATGTTGATTTTTGGGAAATTCACTGTAATTTATTTTAAACGATCGATTAGGTGCAATTAGTGAGAGTACGTCCATCGGTGGGTATTGGCAAATGGATTTGCTTCGGTTGCGGAGACTGTGCGTCTGTGTATCGAATTGGTGCGGGGGCTTCTTTAAGACCGATTGTTTGTTTGTTTGTTTTTTGTGGGGAATGTGCAGGAAAGAAATCGTTTTAATTTGAAACTTTTAGACAACTAGGTCAGGAGGACCGATCTTGGTCTGAAGAAGAAGTTGTCGGTTCTTATGAGACTTGTAGGGAATAAGCTGACACAAATAATCTGTTGGTAACCCACATAGATCACATATTGATACAGTTAGGTGTACGAAAGGAGCAGTCAAGTTTCGCCACTAAACACATGTCCCAAAATAGGCAGACTCTAAGAAGCCCCTGCGGTTGATCACGTTAAGTCTAAAATATCTCCTCTACGCAAATGGATAGTAAGGGACGCAAGATGGAGAGAAATAGGGATGTTTTATAGGAATGTGCCACGCCCATTTGTAAATTTATTTTACAATAAAAACATTCGGAAATTAGAATGCGACGTTGCGACGTTTCAAGTCAATTGATAGAATACTTTTCGAGTTGTTTTGCGAGTACCAATATACGAAGGCTGAATTTTTAAATGTATAGAAAATAGACAGGACATTTGCATAAAAGCGTCGATTGTTTTTTATTTTTCTTTATAATCTAGTAAATTTATAAACCATTTATAAACCATTGGTCATTAAGGAGATATGGACGTCAAGTTCAGTAGTTAACCTTTTGCAGGGGAGAGAGGCAAAGAGACAAATTCAAGGAATTGTAAAAGGCTCACCAAACATGGATCTGCACTACCTATTCTATCATCAAAAACAAAAACAAAAACAATAACTTAACAAGCTATATCCCTTAGCATGCATTGGTACAACGGAGAACCAATCAATTCGTAATACCAACATTATTACAAATCTGGTACACCGGCCGACACGGTTCAAAGATGGAAGATGATGCCACCGACTAAAATCCATCTTGAGTCCATCTGGTACACCGGCCGACACGGTTCAAAGATGGAAGATGATGCCACCGACTAAAATCCATCTTGAGTCCACCCTTGAGGGACGGCTAAGCGGAAGCAGGAAGATCAGACCTAAGAAAACGCGCAAAGAGAGAGCGACCTCGGACACATAACTGAAGGCAACTAGCTTCGGATGACTGAAAGGGCTTGTCTAAGTTTCATCATCACTGAGAAGACATTTAAGCCATTGCCGCATCAAAATTCAAAACCCGTATAACTACGGTTCTCAGGGCATGTAACATATCACTCTCCAGTTTGAAAACCGTTTTAAATCGCATTTAGGTCTAAGGAGCATTTTGTTTTGGTAATTTTTACGGCATGTGGCATTAAGCTTACAAAGTCATATCCATGAGGCTTAAAGGTACGCCCCAATCCCCCTATGGAAACGATTATGTAACTTGCGGAAGAAGCTGCTGTAGTGTGACCACGAGTGACTTGGAGAAGCCTCCTGATTCTAAATAATCAGAAGTCCGCTGTAGGTACATAGACCCTAACCTTGTCTGAAGGGTTGTAGTTGATTGCTTAGGCCTGTGGACTCACAGTGGATAGTTGTTTAGTCACGCGCTCTCCTTATACTCTTCGGCTACTTCAGGTGGTTTACTACTAAACGGCCCAAAGTCAAAGTCTCTTTTTGAGCTATTCGCAGATTTTTTTCGTTGGTCAGTCTTGTCCAAATCTCAGCCTATTTGCTTCAAGCTCAATGGCAAAATTATGATTAAAGAGACTGTAAATCCCAACGATAATTGCGTTCCAAGTTGAATAAGCTATACCACATTCGCGGTGCGTGGAAACGTAGGCCTTATTCGAATCCAAATTAAGACACGGAATATTCGTTTGAGGCAACGCTTCTAGGACACATATGCAAAAGCTTTAGAAAGTACTAAATCTATCGTTGAGGCAAATCAACTGCAGATCTTTGGCCGATGATAGCAGCTTTAAAGGGGCAGATGACGACAATCGTTTAAAAAAAACAATCAGCCATGAGATCAATACCATAAGACGAGCTCAAGACATGCTACAAGTACCCCGCAACTACAACTACTTCCGAGCTTAATATACAACCTTTAGAACGGATAAATATTGCAAGTTCTAAAAAAATTTTAACACTTCATTTTCTTGCTCAATTTTATATACCTACCCTTCTTCCAAAAACCCATTAAGGTTTCGGAGAAACTTATAAAAATTATTATATTTTTCAATCGGCCTTAACTAACCAATAATCAAGTTATCTTTGACTTTACGATAATCGAGACTGTAATTTTCGATCCAAAGAAAGTCGAGTCTAACTCATTATTTAAATTTAAACGTGGCGAGCTCCAAATTCATGTCCAGAATTTTTTATTTTGATGTGAGTGTCGCCTACGGCACCAATGCACTGCGGAAACCTCGCGGTTCTAAAAAATATTTTATAAATTGTCCCAGTTTGGATGCCAATGCAACTGCGAATTTTTTTATGCAATTACTCACATTATTAGAAAAGATTATAATTAGAAAACAGCTACTCAACTGTCAATTTCAGCAATTTATTTGAAAGCTCAGAAAAAAAATTATAACGCATTTGAGTGCGTTATAAAAAATGTAAAAATGTTGCGATAAAGTCAGATGTAGCTATAGTTCCGATAAATTTGATTGTTGGTAGATACCTACAAATTTAAAGTCGAACTATAGTAAATTTCGAAATTATTTAAACTCGAGTTTACTGCTCGGTTGATGGTAAGGCCCACGGATTTGTTATCGCCGCTCTCACTCTTGGAACAGACGACTCCATAAGCAACGAGCAGCGATTTCCATAGTTGGAATATGCAAACAGTATCTTCATAGACCAACCACCACATAACCTCTATTCTGCTGGCCGCCTCTTCATCATGACAAATGCAATTTTGTCAAAAAGTCCACCTGACAGACATGTTTAATTGTCAGCCAAATATAACAAAGTAGATAGCTGGGCCCGTCTTCCGCTGTTTTTACCTTTCTAATACCTCCAACTAATCAATGTCGTAATTTAAATTAAAAAAAAAGAAACACACAGCCCACTCCCCATGGCCGCTGCTCCTTTGGGAAAACAGCGCGAGCTTATTTGAAAAATCAAACCACGAGTGGCACAAAAAATGATTTTCCTTCAAGAAGATAGAAGGCCAGGCAGCGGCGCACTCACCGCGTGTAGTAAAATGATTTTTTTCTTTGTTGTCCTTTATATTAAAACACACAACAAAAAAAAATTACATCGCACCCGTGGCTTTGAGAAAAATAAATATGTACCCAAGCGAACATTATAACAAAAATGGTGGCAGCGGCGATAAAAAAAAACCAACAATTTCAGCAGCAAAATGTATCTTTCACTCAGTGTCCTGAATTCGTCAAAATCTTTTGTTCCACCTCGCTCTTGATGCGTACCAAATATAAACAGGATACGAGTATAACAAAAAAATGAAATCCCGCTCACCCCTCTAGTCGAAAACACCACCCGGTACGTTGAAACATACACACAGTAACTATAGTATACAGGACACGACCAAGACAAAATTCGTTTTTCGTTTCTTCGTCGTGTCCATCGAGTGATTTTGATGGATTGCTGTCATTAATCTATGACGTACGCAACTACCATAGGAAATGCCGAGGATATTACATTTATTCAGTGCGAGACGGGGTTGGGATCCCAGCGCATACGCAAGCAAGCACACACACAAAATTGGATAGATATCCTGCCACACCGAATACGAAACGAATCGCCACAGGATGCGAAATGGATTTTTTTTTTGAAAGAAAGAAAAATTCGTTTTTATGTTGCCCTTCTCCCGGCATACTCAGAGGAGGGTTTGTTGGCTCATCCAGATCCACATCCACATAGCTATACTGAGAGGGTAAGGTTTTTTTTTCGTCTTTGGTTCCTTTTCATATTCCTCGTGGCGAACACACGGAATTTTGAAAAGCTTTTCTATAATTCTTGTCATTAAGGACGATTCTCCACGAGATGAACGCATAAACTACAAAACTTGCAGTATACGACCATATAGCGCAGAGGAAAAGATTGTATGTGTATCTATATTTGACGACAGGATACTCCTGTGTACGCCATGGAAATCCTTAAGCAGCCGAGACACATTTAGAATACTAAATGAACCGATAAATGACATTTTCGCAATAGTTTCAGTATACGGGTTTAACTTTTACAAGATTTTCCAACGCGAACAGGATATCAATATCAAGTGAAACGCCGCGGGTGGGAATTGGGTAGGATTCCACTTGGCGAGTTGTGAGCTTCCTAATTTTAATATTAATTCTTGGCTTTCTGTGCAAATTTTCGCAAAGCGACGGAAAATCAAGGCGTCGTTGGTCATATATCCATATAGGATACACCCAAGCTCAAGCTCAATATCCATTTGGGCCGATTGGGCTGCCGGAGGGACGACGACACTGTGCGGTGTTTCATTATTCATTGAAGTGTCGATTCGAAGTTGATAATCTCCTGGGAATTGTCATTCGGGACGTATACAACCCTCGATTAATCATTTGTATTGTTTTCGATTATAATATTGACCAGGGGGATCTAATTTTTGTTTTTGCTATTCCCTGACATGTGGATGTCAGATAGATTAAGGGTATTAGTTATTCGAACATGTATATGGAAATTGGGGACACATTTTTGGTTATATAAAGTTGTTTAGATTGAATTTCCAAGGGGTGAAGCTGACAAAAGTATCCCCCCTAGGCTTGGCAGCGCTAGTAACAGCGTTTGAATAAGGTACACTTTTTGAAACTACTCCAGATATTAATTCTAGGTTTCGGTTGAATATGTCCTAAGTCTGCAAAGGGAGATATATCAATCCAATTTTGTTGCTGGGAACACATTAAAAATATTGCATTTGTAGCTCGCAGCAGTTAGGAACAAGTCGAGATCTAGAGAGTATCCAGCTACTGAAAGTCTTTGATATATGTAAATAAGTTCGCAGGTTGTGAAACTCTTCAGAAGTCCAATGAATGCGAACTGAAACAAATTCAAAACAGAACTACAAAGATCGAGGCGCTTCTGCTCAATTAAAGACCACTCCAGTGAGTAACAGTCCTTGAATTTGTACTTTGTGAGAGGGCATCACTCGTGTAAAAATTAAGCCCTAGAAGTAACAGATTCAGAAAGAAAAACCCTCCCTGGTGGAGCAACTCAAATGGAGTTCATTGTCGCTAAGGAGAAATTCAGTAGGATCGACTAATATTTTGAAACAGATGCTAAATTCTTCAAGAAGTAGTTGTGGAGTATCTCCTATGTACCTACCTATATGCGACTGAAGCTACCGATATTTATAAAAATCACAAGAGGCATATATAGGAAAAACATACACAGTCCTACATAACATGCTAGTCTCCGTGATCGAAAAATCCTTAAATTATAAGGAGCTTCCTTTAAGAGCCAACTTTTCAGGTCGAAAACAATCTCACCGAGAACTTTGATGTCAAAAAAGTATTTAGACAAGGTGATGAGCTGTCGTGCGGCTTTCTCAAAATCATACTTAAGAAAATTGTGCGGAACTCGCAAGTCAACCAAAGGGACACTATTTTCCAAAAGTATGAGGATCATTGGCAGACCACAACGAACTGTCACTGGCGCCCTTGCAAGTATCAGTACATAAGCGGAAAAATGGGTAAGTGGTGATTGAGTGCAGACCAAGATGTATACAAGAATGGACACACACCATCGACGAATGGGACAGAACGTCACGATAGACAGCTATAACTTTGAGGTAGTTAGGAGTTTTGTCTACCTCGGGTACGCTATTAACTCTGGAAATGATACCACAAGACGGTCTCCTTGGTCACTTTGAAGACAAATATTTTTGGCCTCTCTTTCTATTTTAGGTCGAAGCAAAAAAAAAGTTTTGGCATTTTCTCACAAAAAAAGTTTTGCATTACTTCGTTTTTTAAGTTGTATCCAAATTGAAAATGGCTTTATTAATACAAACAAATTTTTAAAAACATCGTTTTCGTTGATTTGAATGGAAAATGAAGGACGCAATAATTTAGAAAACATCCATCCAACTCCAAATATGCAATTTGGTAAAAATCGTTGTAGCTATGTTAACTTCATGCATTAGCATTTAAGCTCAAATACCAATTTTGGTTGGAGTCGGAAAACTAACGGCCGTGTTTAAATTTTTAAACCATAAAACCATAAAAATTTGTAATTCCGTATTATTCACTCGATTTAAACCTTATAAACGTAGTTTTTTAAACCCCTTATAAACGACTTCGATTTTAAACCTCACTCCGACGACCAGTTTACGTAGTTTTTCTGAAGGTTTAAATCAGTTTCCATAATATTCTCTCAATTTGCAACTAGACTTTAGAGAGTTCGCTTCGTTAAAATGAAATTCATTGACTTTTTTTGGTTTTCTGTTTCGCAATAGTACACCGGCTTAATATTAATGGATTTTTTGTCTGAAACGATGATGCCCTCATCAGAAGAGGAAGACGTGTGTCAGGTGGAACGTGCAGTTCGACGCCCTTATCGTATATATAGACAGACGTGCTAGAGTCGATTTCCGTGAATGCTTCCGGCTCCAGAAAGAAGCGTTTTATTTTATTACCTTTCGTCTAGACATTTTATAAATTTTACAAATTGTTCCTGTAAAATAAATAAAAACCACAACTAAAAATGAATTGAAACACTTCAGAATATTCTCATACCTTCATAATAACAGGCATTCTTTTCCCGAACTATTAAACGCGAAGCTTAAAATAGTTTTAAGTACTTAAAATAAACCAAATGTTTAAAAAACTAAAATTTTTCAAAAAAAGTTTGTTGTTCGATAGTTTATCCCTTTGGACGATTTGGGGTCCAATGTACCTACTTCATTAAAACAATACGTATCAAACATTCCAAACATTCTAGGACAAAATAGGACAATGTTCACAATTGTGGCCAAACATAGCAAGATGATGTTATTAAGACGATAAGAAAATTGATACATTTTAGCGTTTTTTTATTTGAATAAGTTAGGAAAACCAAAAAACAAAATAAATAATTAGTATTTAATGTTAATGCAAAAATTAATATTGTATTAATAATTAAATATTACATAACTAGCGGACCCTGCACACTTCGTAGTGCAAAATACAAATCTATATATATAAAAATGAATCCCGTTTTCCGTTGTCATGACATCACGCGTGAACGGCTGGACCGATTTCGTTAATTCTTTTTTTGTTGTGTTTGTTATTGTCAGCAGAAGGTTCTTATGAAAGAAAAAATTAAGAAAATTGCGCGAAAAATTAGAAAATTTAAGAATACTTAACCACCATATTAAATTTCTACTGTATTATTCTAAAAAAAAAATAGAAAAAGTATTTGCAGGGCTGTCATTCATTTCTATTTTATAAAAAAATATATTCCTAAGCCTACCAATTGAATTTAATATTCACAAAATGGTGCAAATACGTAAGCCATCAACTAAATATTGTGTGTGTATTCATTTTCATCCATCATTGTCATTGTCACGGCAAAGCAAAGGTAACCCCGATAGGAGGCGCTGTTGTCGATCTTCTTAACCACTCAACCGATTTGAATGAAATTTTGTAGGTGGGTATGGTTGGTTGTAACTTGATGGATAGGATAGTTTTGGACCCGATAGGTGGCGCTGTTGTCGATCTTCTTAACCACTCAACCGATTTGAATGAAATTTTGTAGGTGGATATGGTTGGTTGTAACTTGATGGATAGGATAGTTTTGGACCCGATAGGTGGCGCTGTTGTCGATCTTCTTAACCACTTAACCAATTTCAATGATTTTTTTTTGGTTTGTATGGTTATATGGAAGGATATATTTTTTTAATTTTTTCAACTAAACTCTCATTAAAGTGAATACCTATATGGGCACGTTGGAGTGAACTGAAGAAGCTTGGTTTTATACAGACACTATACACAAAAACTCCCGAAATAGAAATAGAAAACTTTGGATTGGATAAATTAATGAATACAATTATCAACTGCGCTGTATTAAGATTATAATATTAGGTATAATGAAATTCAACATGCAACACAGTTCAATTTAACATCCACATTTAGCGAGAGAAGTTTCACATCTGGCGTGTGGTCACAAGCACACTCTGTTTTTTTTTGTATATGTGTAATAAACGACAGCAATGTGCATGCAGATCTTCAATTTTTTTTGTTTTTGGAAAAGGTATTTCTAGACCACTATTGGCATATTGAGTTGAACTAATTTTGTATCCCTTTTAATAAGTAATGCAGAAAAGGACAAAGGGTTCCTTAAGTGTACTTGAAGTGATTGACAAAATCGGCATTAATCGGCGAGCGAAGCCGCGGGCAACAGCTAGTATACTAAAAAAATCAAATTCGAATTCATTTAAGTCAGCGATAAATAGTTTTTATTGTAATGCTTTGTGGTACCTATACCGTATACACAATATTTTGGTTTTCCCATTTTCGGTGTAAATATACAAAACCCTCCACAAATTCCTAACGTTTAACCTTGCGCCCTATTAATAGTAACCGCACTTTAAATTTTCCAGTTAAAATAGTAGCTTCAATTACATAAGCCGTTAATCTTTTAACATAAATTTTTGTACCATAACACAAACGGCGTTGATTATCCAAAGCATAATAATAGTGACTCCGACTTTCAATTGGAGATTATGCTAAGGCAATCCTGGTGAATCCAACGAATTCAAAAATTCTGTTGAATAATTCACAACAACTTCTTCCATAGACTTGTACGAAACTAAGTCGCCAGGAATCTTGGATTGTATAGCCATGTTTAATTCACTGTCATCTTTGTTCTTAGCAGCTAAAATTGCTCTATCACTCAACCACGCATGGCATTTATACCTACTGTTGTGCTATGTTAGGAAAAAAAAACACTTTCAATCTCGAACATCTTCCATTGTTCTTTCCAAAGCTTCACCAGAGTTCTTATTTGCATTCATCTCAAATAATGATATTGCAACGTTTTTGCCCTTCCAGATGTTCTTAAAATGTTACATATTGGAGTTTCAATAACTTGGTAATTCATTGGCAATTTTAAAGCAGAATGTGCTGTTCGACCACCATCTAACAAAATGGCTGCAATGCCAGAAGACGCCAATGACAATGCATTTTTATGATGCATAAACGTTTTTCCGGTTCTTCCAGGCGCATCCAGAAAATAAAATCCACCGGTATTTTTATTGATAGCTTGCATAATAGTATTTGTCCAATTTTGACCAGTCTCCCCAGGAATACTCCTGGGCCAATACCTAAGAATGTGTGTAAATTTGAACTCAATCGCATCTGTGGTTTTCGAGATATAAGATTTTCAACGTATTTTTTGTATGGGCGGTGCCACGCCCCTTTGTCCAATTTCGACCAATCTCGACAGGAACACTCCTGTGCCATTACCTAAGATTGTGTGTAAATTTGAACTCAATCGATTGTGTGGTTTTCGAAATATAATATTTTGAATGTATTTTTTGTATGGGCGGAACGCGGAACCAGCCCCTGTAACTCATAAACCAATATACCTACAAAGACCGTATATGCCTACAAACCATGGTATTAACGTCACCTTTCATGGAAAGTTTTCAGAATTAAAATCGGTTAACGCATTACAGAGAACATTGGCGACAAACACAGTTCAACTTATTTTTATATATATAGATTAACGCAGTCTTCAATCAGGAAAATGTTAATAATTCAATCAGAAAACCAAAAAATTTAAGAGTTTTTTTTGTTTTATTTAGGTATTTTTAAGTATTTTATATTAATTCAGTCTTCAATCAGGTAAATATTATTTATTCATTCAGGACATCAGTCTTCCTTCAGTTTGAAAATCTGCAAAACTATTACGGTATTTTTGAAGGCATATGTTAAGTAAGGTTAGTTTGATCGGGGATGTGAGATCGTCACAAAAGACCAGGCACCATATCGAGCCCATCGCCATCCGCAGGGAGCCTGAGGAATCAACCTCTTCCAGGTTATTAAAAAAGTACATGCCGAAGTGCTTTCCTCTACTCCGATTTTCCGATAATTGCTTAACATTCACAGAGAAGGTGTGACCTGTAGCTCTGGATGTCGAATTAAAATAGTGGGTATCTGCGTGTATCCTTATTAGCTAAACCTAGTCTTCTCTCTCATCGCATGCTTCCTCAAAAGGCAGTGCCCAAAGAGTATTCCTATCGTTGATCTCAACGATATTTTTTCAGCTGAAATTGATTAGTTGTTAAGACTTCCTCCGATCTCAAAAACGGGCACAGTGCCTTTGAAACCTTAAGACCTTTAATTTGTGACCATCTTGTGGTTGCTTTATTGCAGGGTTTTTCAAAAATAGCCCCCCTGGCCGCAGGTGTTCTTAGACCCTCAATCTTTGCGTAAATTGGGGCAGAATTTAATAAAATCTTCACGTCGAAATTTTGTACTAAACCCAATAATATCTTTCTCCTACTACCTATACTTATACGAATAAGTTTAAAAATATAGTTGGCGCAAAAGGTAGTGTAGGCCTTATTTCCCACAACCAGTCACTTGAGTTATTTTTTGGGACGAATGAAAGTTAAAAACCTTGGCATTTTATATGCGTTTTTCTGGGTGTTGAATCTATGTCACTACGCACTCAATGGTACAGAAAGTTAAGTTAAGGATATCGGAAACTAGTCAAAAATTGAAGAAAAAAATGCACTTCTTCGCACTTCAACGTAATTTGCCGATATGCGTTACAAAATATCGGAGAACGAATAGATGTTCCGAAGAATACCTCGAAGCAAAAAACCTCCGAATCGTATAAAATCGGAGCAATTTCCGTTCCGACGGATACCTCGCTAGGGCCGAATATTTCAGCTTTCTTCCAGCTTTCCTCCGTGAGTTCTTTTGATGGACATTTCTGTTCATTGTATTTTGTAATAGGCTGTTCTTATGGTCAGTTCGTGAGGGATACGATTATCCCACCCAGAAGAAAGGAGATGCTTTTCATTACAAAAACTATATTGGCACGTCCACCTTAATTTTAAAAACGAATTCTGTTCGTAGGGAAGAATCTAATATTGAATACGGTCATTAATTTACAATAAACTCAGTTCTCGTCAGAGTTAGAACGTGCACTGTACTGAATAATGTCCTGCGTACTTTCCTTTCAATAGCAATGGACATTTGAAGATGTCGTTACGATTGACGAACACTTGCGCCTTAACTCGAATGACCTTGTGCAGTAATATGGTAACCAAAACGTGCAGTCGACTCATATATCGCTCACCAGAAACAAACATTTTTGCATTACTCCGATTGCAACTCTTAAGAATCTGGCAAAGGTCACCCTTTTACCATGAAATTCCATTGAAAACGGAAATCACCTGTATCCATATGCATCGCATGTCCTTGAGACAACCATAGCCAAATCGAAATCACAATAAAAACCCAAACAGTTGTGTTCCAGTTGTCTGTCCGCAACAACTAAACGTCCAAGGAGTTCGCAGAAAAAGGGTTCCATCCAGAGACTATGAATGCGTGTCATTTTGGTCAAAAGATTAAGCAGTTGACATTCAGGACGACAGAAACGCTTAATAAAGTTTGCGAATATTTTCGCAGGGAATTAATTTGCAATCGTATTCAAGGACACCCCGACTCGATAATATCCCTTTCGCCTGCGTGAATTGTGCGAACGACAACGTCGACCAGCTACAGACCTGCAGAGTGACATCTGCAAAAGAGACCATTTCTTAGCTCACTTTGTCCCCATGGTGTGTGCGCATTCAGCCAGCAGGTATACCTACAGCTACAGCCTACACAATGTGTCTTGTAGTCGCGCATATCGTCCAAGTGTTAACAGCTTTATTATCGAGATAAAATTATAGAATAAAAATATTCACTGCCATTACAACGGGGCGGACTGTTATTGTTGGCAATTTGTAATAATAATTCCTCTTGGGACCTGGGAAACAAACAAAAAAGGACAAATGCGTTGCCCCAAAAAAACACAAGGAATCTAATTGTTTTCCGCTTTTATGTGGCAGCAAGTGTTTTATTGTTTATGCATATTTCAGGATTTTATTAGGAAAATTTGTTCCATTCCATGTTATTTGATTGAAATTCGTCGTTAGGTTGAAAATGTGTTAATCGTGAAATGGGAAGACCGACATTACTTCCTTATAAGTGTTGATGTGTTTAAATATTCGATAGATGTATGAATATGATTTATGAGCAACTCGGAAAAGCCATCAAATTCGAAACATTTTAGGAAGGAGTTGGCAGAATATTCAATGTTTGGCTTGAATAGAAGGTAACGCTATACAAACGTAGATATTTACGCCTAAGCTCGTTGGCTGAGTGCAGAATTAATATGAGTATTGTAGGACCCAGACAATTAAGGGCTTAAGCTGTCTCAAGGGTGCTGCAGTCCGTTCTAATTAATAAGGCAACGTTTTGGGCCTAAACTTAGAGAGGCTTACTCCGTCTGAGAATTGACTACATGCGCAAAGACTGTGCTACAATTTTTGTAAAATTCAGTATGCGATATCTAGGCGTAAAAAATAAAGAGAAACCCTTCTAAGTTCAGCAAGCTTGTTCCAGAATACTAGAACTGAAAAAGACAAGCAGCCATATATTGTTTGGATTGGCAGGGCGTAGTTCGTAGACATCGCAAGTTTGCCAGTACTCAATGACATGACAGCGAGGGGTTCATACGCCGATCCCACGAATCCTTGACGTATTCAACTGGGTCGTGTTACCATTTTTGTGCTATGCGTTGGTTGCATTTTGTCTACTTGATAGTTAATACTCTGCCTCGTGATTTTAAACACGTTTTTGGACAAGTCTTATATGCAATATAACATAAACTCTATTTGTTGAGGGTAAGCTCTAAATCAAACGATTCTATCACTGGTAGGAATTTATGGAATAGCATAAGAAAAGGTATATGAATTAAATTATTTTTTGTTTTAATTTTACTTGTTATTTTATTCATAAACGTAAATCACTACAAAGAAGCTTGAAGGAGATTTTAATCAATTCTTCTTGCAGTTTTTGAAGCTCTCACTTATCATATTGCTTCAGTGCTTCATTCAGATTCTGAGCTACAGTAAATTCGAAACAGAAACGCAAAACAGAAATTGCGTTAAAAAAAACGTTGAACCGATCAATTTCGACTGTAGCTCTTGATATTTTATTAAAAGTACACAGAAGACATACGCTATGCTGGTTGGTTACAGAACCACTCCTAAATGTCCTGTAACATAACTTATTTTCGTAGAGTGTACCTGTACAGTGTACAGTGGGAGGTGTTGGTGTACCCTTCGGGCCGGAACATTTGTGTCCATCTGCTTTACTTGTCTACCTGGTCTATGTCATCATACAATTATTATAGTTTGTCGTTGAATCTCCTCCTCCTGGCAGAGGCGTTTGCCCTAGCAATTAGTGGGTAATTTTGCATGTTTTGCAAACATTTATGCGTAATGTCACCTTAGGCCTAAGGTACATATACATCCACTGAAAATAAAATAGATACTAGGTAATATTGGAAAAAAATTTTGAAAACTTTCAACAAAAATAGTTTTGTTGAATTAAAAAAAAAATGTTGTAATGATAAATGAAATTTATCAATAACACCTAAGTTTTTTCAATTCGAACAATATTTTGTTAAACTGAAAAAAACATTTAGGTATTTTGTCAGATTAACAAAAGACAGATTTCATTTTAATAAATCGAGTTTTATCAATTGAACAATTTTATTGTCGAATTAACAAAGTTTTGTTATATCGATAAAAACAGAACTTTTGTAAATGTTTGTTACATTGACAAAACTTATGCAAAATGTTTGTTAGCCAAACAAAACATAGATTATCAATATAACAAACATTTTGTTGAAATGAAAAAAATGTTTGTAGATATGATACGAATTTTTTAAAATTGATAACACCTATTTCTTGGGCAACATGAAGAATTTGCATTACAGAAGTGGGAAAAGCATGAGTACCCGAATGAAAGAACTATTCGGGGAGACTTGTCTAAGGTTGATTCATATCTATCTCGTGTACCAGACAAGGCTACCGCTTGGAAAGGGATTTCGGTCTTTGTTCCTAAATTTTTGGCGGCGGAAATCCCTCTGGGAAATCGGCCTTAATCAATACAATACGGTAACTAAGTTGACAAACAACTTCTATATTATTAACAATTTTGTTGTTAATCTGACAAAGAGATAAATACAAGATTTTCTTTGTAAATTTCTTTGTAAAAGCAACATTTAATTAATTGTTGATTTGACAAAACAGCAATGGCAGAATTGACAAATCTCTTTGTAAAATTAACAAAGTTTTGATTATTTCAACAAATTATTATATATTGACAAAAAAATTGTTGAATCAAGCCTCATTTTTAGCAAATATACCAAGGTTTTATTTTTAGTTAACCTATAGCAACTGAGGGAATTCTTACCCTGCAAAAATATTTACCTAAGGTTTTTAAGGAAATGTAGACTTTTTTCCATTACCTATGCAATGCATAAATTGCTTTATTTTTTGCAAAAATATTTACCTAAGGCGATTAAGTCAATTTTACGCGGTGTTTTTCTCTGAGTGCTGGGATGAGTTTGAAAGATGGATAAGAAAACCTTGTATTGAAATCAAAGACAGTATTCAGGATGTGAAAATGTTTTCTCTTCAGGCTGCGGAATTTGGTAGCGTTAAGGTAGCAGCTCCATTCGACTGAATTATACATTATACTCTGATTATTGAGTTTGTTAAGTTCCTTCAACCATCTGCCATGGTAGTAAAAAGTTTTTTCTGCGCCAGTGGTTGTAGACTCATTGTTAGCGTAGGATCTCCCATAGTCAAAATTGCTCGTCTCTACATGATGTCAAGTGGATAAAGTCATAAAGTCGAAAAGTATTTGAGACCTGATCTATGACTTAAATTTGGCTTATAAGTAAAAAATAATTAGTTGGCACAACATGTCTGTAAAGGGCCCAAGGCCTAATTTCTCACAACCATTCATTTGTGGGAATTTTTGAGACGAATGGAAGAGATCTACAATTTTATGCCGAGTTCAAACGGCTATAAATGTGATATGGTCTTTCATGACAGTTCTCTGATATTTGTCAGACGATCGAGAGAGGTAGCGCAGTTTAAAACTCCGTGAGATGTAATTTTGTTTATCCCAAGACCCCTCGCTAAGTAGTCCAACACACTAACCACTAAGGTATTTCGGCTTGAGCAGATCTAGAAACCTTTTCTAACCACCCCAGTTTGGATCAGACTTCAACTAAAAAGAGAGGTTTTAAAACTGACTCCTCACTAGTTTAACCAAAGTTGCTCTCATTTCATAGATCTAAGTACGACGGAAAATACTGACGAACACATCATAGCTTTATCCCTGGAAACCCTTAAGATGACCCTTTGACACAGGAAATTTAGAACAGTGTTCCCTGAAGCTTCATTTGTTAAAAATGCCAAACAATAAGCCACCGCCCGGTGAAGAGCTTAATTCAATTGCTTGTTAACACAGCTCTTCAAATTGTTAACAATCTCCTCAGGTCATGATTCCGATCAGCTGATTAATTGCACCCCATCTAGATCTTATCCGATTCCATCTATGGCCAGCACCGAACAAAGGCCACGCTCTTTCGATATATCTTGAAATCGTTTTCTAAATATTTTCCATAAGACAACAATAATGGTGACATTCGTGTCCGCGTCCCAGGCACAATAAAAGTTATAAAAAATTATTTAATTAAAAGAACTCTTGTCCTTCGGAATATTATACTACATAGGTGCATGCAATCTAAAAAAAAAAAGAAAAAAATTGTATCTCTATCTAGAGGTAGCTAGCGCGACAAAGAAAGAGGTAACCCACAGATCGGATTAATTTCAAGCCAAAACGACACAAATTCATAAATGAAGTTGCCGGCGACTCGCGACGATCAACTTATGGGAAAAGCGGGGGGCGAACGGCGCAAGACACCGGGATTAAAGAACAAAACGTACAACAAATTCTACACACGAAAAATTATTATTAATGTCTCTGTCTAAGAAACCTCGTGTTTGGATTTAAATTCATGTTCGGAGTCACTCGCCAGGCACAAGAGATGCATGCATTCTTATATAGACGCACAAAAAACCATTTTTGGGATTTTGGACAAGACCGATTTTTTCTGCTGTACGATTCTCTGACACGGCCAATTAATCAATTTTCGATATTACAAGAAATTCTTGGTCTTCGTTCTCTTCGTCTGGTTGCCGGCAACCTCTCGGCTCTCGTAATCTTGTTGTCGAAGAACAATGTTTCAGAGGGAATGTGTACACTCATATCTATAGAGATGGAGACGGGGGATGTTAATTATAAGGAGGCCGAGAACCGAGTGCGTGAATGCGAGAGAGCATCTCTAAAGTGATTTTCAATAAATGTCATGTGTAGCGCAGAGCATTTAGTCAGCCTCAGCATCAGCCTCTTGCATCTTGCAGCAGCTTGCATGATTAAGCTGATGCAGGCGTTGCTGATGGTGTGGTGAGAGTGGTGGTGTGTTGGTACCTACTCGCGCATATAATATATATCCACACTTGAGAGCCAGAGGATTGGTTATGAATTGCACTTTGGCTCTTCCGGATGTTAGGGATTTTCGTTTGGCACTCCAAGTCACACGTTTAACAACTTAAAATAAATCCAGGTCATTAAGTGCGCGCGAGGGAATACGTTGATGTTGTGTCCTAAAATAGGTTTAAGTGCGGCGATGTTATTAATTAGCCATGGCGCATACGTGCGTCAGTTTAGATGTGGGATGCGATGTTGTCACCGGTAAGTTCACATCGCTTGTCATGGAGTTAAAAATAAAATCCCTGCAAGTGGTTCTTAATTATTCATTTTGGGAATTAGATAGAGCTCTCTCTTGTGTTCTCTCGTGTTCAATTATCAGGCGAAAACAAGTGTCAACATTGCAAACGGATGCAATGGAAAAGCAAATGCAATAAAATCCAAACAATAGGAAATTGGTTGACCCCTTATAAAAGTCCGGTGAATGGATATAGTATTTCACGGAATTTGGGTCTGAATGTGGCGAGTTGAATAAACATTTGGAAGTATTTGCATCTTGAGGATTTTGTTCATATTAAAATCTAGGCAAAGACTTTTGAGGTGATGGTGCAGGTGCAGAAGAAGCCATTGGTATAAGATTTGGTATAAGATATTGATAGCTTAAGATCTATTTCGACTTGAGTAGTACTGTCAAAGTTGCTAGCATGCACTGTCGTTAAACCTAGAACTCGGGCAATCAAGCAAGATCTGCTTCGAGTATCTTTTTTTTTCCGAGGGTAGGTGAAAATCTTCCAAAGACACTATGAGAATAGCAAGCGCGTGTTCATAATAGTGTCAGATTTTTACTGACTAAAAACACCACCCTTCGATCGAATGCTAGATACTGCAACTAAGATATAACTTATCAAGCAACTTTCCTATCGCGAAATAACCACTTTTGGCAGGTTACTTTCCAATGAAAGATCCTGCATGTTCCGCAATTTAGACACGGTTAATCTTATCTTTCCAAGTCGAAGGGTTTCGTTCTTTGTAGACGGCGCAATTAGTTGCTCTCGTCCAAAATTTGCCGGACTGTATTGTTGATATGTCCGATTAGTCGGTTTCTATGCTTTCTCGCGAAGCTTCTAGTTTCAGCTTCTATTGTTGGTATTCCGAGATCCCTGTGGATATCGTCGTTGCTTGTACAATTTCTGTAAGAACTTTATTTTGAAAAGTTTGTAAAATGTTGGCATTTGTTTTCTTGGAACAACCCCAAAGTAGTATACCGTAGGTCCACACCGGCTTTAACACTTGCTTGTATAGAAGGAGTTTGTTCCCGGTACTGAGCTAAGAATGTTTTCCAAGTACATTTCTCTGTATTTGATATCTAGTTCTTTACGTTTCATTTTCACGTGGGAATTCCATTTCAGCTTTGCGTCGAGTGTCATTCCAAGGTTTTCGGCCTTGTTTGCAAAGGGTTTTCGGGCCAAGTTTAGAAAAATTGGCAAGTTGTTCGTTTTCTTAACATCAATCATCTTATAACATCATTCAAATGTCCGCTTCTAACGGTTGCATGGATCAAAGTGGTTCAATTTTTAAAGACTGTGCCGCATAGATCGGGCAGAATTAGAGCGACGGCATTGGTTAGGTTGGCTATAAGGTCATTGGTCGATTGGGGCTTATTGGATTAGAAATGCTTCTTTAGAAAACCCCACAAAAATAATGTAAGCAGGGTCAAACCGCACGATCTTGGTGGACAATTCACGTCACCTCTGCTAGAGATGCTGCGTCTGCTGTATCGTTAAATATCCAAAATAAATTGGTTATCATCGTTCTGCAGCGCTTGCCATAGATAGGTTAGGTTAGGTTTGTGGGAAGTGCACAGCTTTATGGGCTGTGCTACCACGGGGGCCTTTTGGTCCATTGTGATGCCTTAGTTTAAGTCGTGGTCATAAAATTAAATTTTTATTGAACAACAAAAAATATGCTCAAACACTTTACCTAATTTCTTAAAGTTGTTCCTTGGCAGAATTGGCCTACTAAGAAAAATAAATAAATATTTTGGCGCGACAGGTCCGTGCGACCCAAGGCCTAGCTTCTCACAACCATTCGTTTTGTGTGAGTTTTCAATTTTTGGGTCGAATGGAAGGGATCTACAATTTTACGCCGAGTCCAAACGGCTAATTGAGAAGCTCTTTCATGACAGTTTTACTCTCGGATGTTTGTCAGACGTTCGCGATAGGTGGCGCAGTGGAAAAAAACCTTTAGATGTAAGTTGGTTCTTTCGGGATTCGAACCGGGACCCCTCGCTTAGTAGCCCAACACACTACCACTAAGCCACTGCGCCTACTAAGACCAACCGAACTTTTAGCAAACCTGATAATGTCCGTCAATGGTACCTGCACTATGTGCTCTAGGTTAGGTTAGGTTAGGTTGAGTAGGGTGTGAGTTCGTCACAAGGACCAGGCACCATAATGGGCCCTTCATGGTGAAAAACCTAAACCTATTCGCCAAGCACTTAATTTCCCTGTAGAACCTAAAGATGGTTTTAATTTTGTTTGCGAAACCAAGTTCCTCCAAATTTTCGAAGAAATACCTTCCAAGGTATTTCCTTCTCTTCCGAGCTATAGCCTGACATTCGCAGAGAATATGCGTAACATCCTCTGCGACATGTAAGTTCTCACAATACCTACATTTATCCGTATTTATTAAGCCTAATCTTCTGGCATGTTCCTCAAAAGGCAATGCCCCGATAGTATTCCTATTGCCATTCGTAACTTTGATCTACTTAGATTTAACAATTCTAGAGATTTTTTCCTATCTATCTTTGGCCACAGGGCCTTTGAGACCCTATGCTCTTCTATATGAGACCACCTTAGGTTTGGCTTGTTTCTGATATTTTCAAGGATCATTCTTTTGTGGAAGTACAGCTCAGTTTTTGACCAGACCGTCGGCCATTTCGTTGCCCTCAATATCGTAGTGTCCAGGCACCCAACACAATCTGACATGGTTCTGCAGGCATAATGCTCTGAGCATAATGCGGCAACTCCTGACTAGTTCAGATTTGATGGCGTAAGACTCTAGCGCCCTTAGCGCAGCCTGACTGTCAATGAAGATGGCGATATTCTTGTTGGATATTGATCCCATTTCAATTAATATGTCCTCTAAGTCTCCTCTAAGTCTGTCTCCCAAATATCGGAGTCGACTTGTTTGGAGGTTTAGGCATTCACAGAGCAAGTGTTTGATGGTTTCCGTTTCTTCTATATCTTCTTTATCTTGACAGCTCCTGCAGTAATCTGGTGAGTTGATGCCTAGTCTCGTGGCCATAGTACTTATGGTATGCAATGGTCTGTCAGTACACCCGTTAAGATACGAACATCTCGTTTATTCATTTTCAGAATACACCTTGTTCTTTTTACGTCAATTCTTGTCCAAAGGCTGCGAAATATAACACAGTCGTGTTTGTTAGACCAGGGGTGGTGTTGTTTCTCTTAATTTAGGTCAATATTGGGATGTCTATTGATGTAATGGTATTTGTTGCATCAAGTTCCGATCCAATTCTTGCTAGTTCATCTGCTTTCTCAATACCATCAATGTCACTAGATATGTCCGGGAACCCATCAGAGGGTGACCTTGTGTTTTTCGCCGATTTCATTTGAGACTCTTTGACATTCCCTGACTGTTGTTTTTGCCATAGATAGAGATGGCCGCATTTTCCAAAAAGTACGGACCAACGACGCCGCAGGATCAAAATCCGTACCAAACAGTAACTCGTTGTGGATGCATTGCCACGTGGCGAACCTCCAAGGCCCAGTCAGTGAACAAACAGCGTTGTCTATGATCAATAACTTTGAACTTCTTAGTCAGCTGCATCTTGTACCTGGTGTAGGTCCAAGTCCCGACCCAAAATTTGTTAGGTTAATGACTGCAAAAGTTTTTCCTCTAGTGCACGGCGAGAAACAGCCTCCCTCGTTTCCCCCCGTCGACACTTTCATGAACCGCGGCAATGTGCTCGACCGATCCGACGTTCTTTTGACACACGAGTGTTATCTCTTTGTTTAGATCATTGAATCAGCTGCTTCGAATTTGTCTACCAAATGTTGTAGAGTCGACTTTGAAGAGCCACCCCGTCTGCCGTAAAATAGACGCAACGTTTCTACTGATTGTGATAATAAAATTTTATCATTTCCACGTGTTACTAAATGGTTTTGCTTGTCATGCAAATTTGACATCAGTGACTGAATAACAATCGCCTTATTAGACAGACACCATCAAAGCAACATGGCCGCCAACGGGCTGCCCGATATCGACCCATCCCAATTGAAACCTCTTCCATTAATGCCGCTCGCACTGTAACAGTCGCTTGCCAGGAAGTCGCTCTATATCAGGCACTCCTAGAGCCTTTAACTGTGACTACCCTATCGCAAATGAAGATTCCGTTCGCAGGTTGTATCTTGTATGACGAATTGCGTGAACAAAATAATTCAAACCGCTGAAGATTGGAATGTTTTTTTTTTCAACATTACCTTATGAGTCATGCGCTGCAATCAAATTGTATACCTTTAATACTCACTAAATAAATAATACGCCCTTAATCTTGCCATGTTTACAAAATATACAAAATGTATCTCATAAATAAAATGTTGGCTAAACTGTTTTTTTTTCTTTTCTTTTTTTTCCAGGCGATATCAGTAAAACATTAGAAAGCAATTTCAAATTCGTTGTCTCTGGCTCAGCCAGGCATTATCCATTAATCAAGCGGTCATCAAGTTGGCCAACAAGAGCAAGAACATCATCATCATCATCATCAACAGCAGCGGCAGCACCGTCAACATCATCAGAGGTTGTTCCCAATTTCTTGTACCACATCAAGGCAATACCATCAGCATCACCATACACAGCATACACCCATCGACGACGACGACGATGACGACGCACGGCTCCTTGACGTAGCGCCGTGCAACGCCCTAATGAGGGAGTAATTTGATGAATATATCTCAACATGACGGACATCTTAATATAGATATGCCAACAGAAAATGGGACGCGATATCAGAAAATTTCAAATTACACAAATTAATTTTGCCGTTGGTGTCAAAGTATATAGGAATTTGTTTGTATTTCTTGTGACTTTTGTCACCCTGTATATGGATGCAAATAAAGAGAAACAAGAGCCCGTCGCTGTTGACGGTTTATGATTGTTTTACTCAGCTTGCAGCCGACGGACGCGACGAATGAATGACTCGATGCTGTTGTGTAGGCTGACCACACCGCCATCGATTGTGTGTGCCCTATGGAACAATGAAATCACACATACCTATGAGCTACGACTGGCGCTGGAGGATGGAAAAAAGGGAAAAAATCTGATTAATTGCTCCATTGGACACATTCAGAGATGCGATGCCCCAAAGAGATGCAAATCGTTCCCTGGTGTGATGGATTGACAAAGTCCAAATAGACATTTGTATCCAGAATCGAATCCGAATCCGAAATGAAAATGAGATTGAGTAGATGGCCCAGGGCGACAAGCGACAGCAAACAAAATTCTATTCGTGTAATTCAAATGAACCAGCGCTTGTATCGGTTCGGTTATGTGTATGGCTATTTGAAGAAGGGCGGCTGCACGGTCTGTTCAACTGCGCTTAGATAAAAGATTTCTATCTTCGGCAGCAGGTTGTTTTCAGGTTGCTGTGCTGGGCAACCAGCAAACCAGTTTCTGAATCGAACTGGAAATCTCTTTGATTCCGGATAGGACCTATAATGGCGGCCGTATAGCCAGTGCACTGCAAGTCTTGTTCCCACTGAGAACATTTCTATTTGAGGTCGATCTACCTGCACTCGCTGGTCAAACACGAATCCGATTGCATGTGTGTGTGTATCTGTATATCAATGAAAGGTGAATGCCGCTGGGAAAATAACAAAATCATCGAGGAATGGGGAGAGGACGACCATTATTACTTTCTAATCTTTGACCACATGCCTGGAATGGTGACTTTGATTCGGTCCCTTCTTTGTTGTTGGTCATTGAGATAATGGTGGCGGAATGGGAAGTTCGAATGCAGAAGGGAATCCATATAGGGGTGGTTGAGTCCGACACATTTGACACAGGTTGTGCTGAAGAGTCCGTTGTTAGTTTTGCCATATGAAAAGGGAAAGTGCTCAGAGGGGTGTTTTGTAATCTATGCGAGTATGACAGCGAGAGTAAGGTGCAAATGCCAGCTTCGTGTGTAATTACATCGCAATTCGATGTTCAGGTCGACCGAGTATGCAAGAAATCAGTTCGAGCATTTGGAGGAGTAGGTTATTACAAGTAGATTGCATTTTCTTTAAGGCAATCTACTAACGATATTTTTTAGAAGCAAGTCGCAGCCTGTTTGTAAAAATTTTAGAAACTTAATATGATTTTTTCGAAGAGTATCCTTTCTTGATGATTCTATGCGTGCAAATCCAAATACTGTTTTTTTTTTAGCAAATATTTTTTTTATTGAACATCACTTTCAATAGTCGCCGAAACACGATGGGTCTGTGTCTGACATTTTCTTTTTGAGTATCTACTGTCATAAAGGGTTCTTTTTGTACTTGCTCCTAAAAGCAAATATTTATAAATGGTTCAAGTTTTTATAAAAAAACGACTGATTTGCACAAAATTTTGTATCAGATAGGGTTTCAGTCGTTCGTTTTTGACGTGTTTTTGGATTCTTTTTTGGGCCCGTGGCATTCTTTTTTGCCATCATTTTTAATGTGTTTTTGGACAATGTTTACTCAGCGTTTTCTGACGCGTTGTTCTACCCTTTTTGGCGTTTTTCAATAAGTTTTTGACGCGGTTTTCGACGCGCTTTTGAAATGAACACGTTATTTGGTTTAACTATCGATTCGATATTGGACTAGTTGTTGGTAAACTTTTTTGATGCATTTCGGAACGCTATTTTTGGGCGAGTATTTCTGCGACTTTTTGAGAACGCGTATTTTGTCGCTATTCTATTTCTATTGATGCAATTTTCTACTCGTTTTTGTAGTCGTTTTTGAGCTCGTTTCAGATGCGTTTTTCTACCTGGACACTCTTTGAAATTTTTGACGCGTTAATTGCCCGATTTTCTATTCTGGACACATTTTTGAACACTTTTTTTAACGCATTTATTTTTTTTGCGTTTGATGATGCGTTTTTGAAAATATTTTCGGAGGCGGTTTCGGACACGATTTTTGTCGCTTTTTCCGGTGCGATTTTGACGAGTTTGTGGACGAATATTTGCGCACATTCTTTTTACACGATTTGCTGAACATTTTTGGAACACTTTTCGAATTTAAACGATATTAAGGTTTTTTAACGATTTCACCTCTTTCTTAACCGTCTTTTTCGTCGCGTTTTACCCCTTTTTGCGTGAAATTTTTGCGCAATTTTCAACTCATTTTTGAGCGCCCTTTTAGATTTGTTTTACACAATTTTCCATACATTTTTTACCAAGGTTTATTAAAGGGGAACTACTGCTTCCCAATTTCAACGTAACACGTTGTTACTCCTTGCTTTCTCTCATTTTCACAATTCTTTTTTTAATAGATTAGATATTATTATTTAGGTTAAATTATTGCAAATAAATATTATTTAATCAACGCTTACAATGTTGATCTTGTCATCTGGAAATGTATAGATCTATATCCAAGAAGCGAGTGTCTTGCTATGTATAGCCAAACGAGTCTTGGAATACTGGTCAAGGATTTTATGGCTATAAGTACCTACATAGGTACGTCATGAAAAATGTTCATAAAATTCCTAGGAACAGCTGCGGGCGCAGTGGCTTAGTGTTAGTGTGTTGGGCTACTAAGCTAGGGGTTCCAGGTTCGAATCCCGAAAGGGCCAAATTACATCTTAAGGTTTTTTTCCACTGCACCACCTCTCGCGAACATCTGACAAACATCCGAGAGTAAAACAGTCATGAAAGAGCTTCTCAATTAGCCGTTTGGACTCGGCGTAAAATTGTAGATCCCTTCCATTAGTCCCAAAAATTGAAAACCCACACAAAGCGAATGGTTGCGAGAAGCTAGGCCTTGGGTCCCATAGACCTGTCACGCCAAAATATTTATTTATTTATTTATCTGACGGTGTAGCAAGAAGTAGAAACTCTTAAAGAAAGTCAGCGCCTTGTCTTCTGTCAGACAGTGGTTGTTTAGACATAAATGTTAGTGAAGCAGCAGGATCTCATATTAGACGAACTATCCGACCCGTGTCTGTATCCTGACGGTAATTTAGTCAGATGTTTTTTGACAGATCTCAATATTTTAGATCAAAATGTAAACTGGGGTTTAACAGGATATTTTGTAGTGAAGGAGCTGTTTCGAGCGGAAGTATATCGCTTTTCAATGAATAAACTCATCGCGTATGATTTTGTAATATGTGGTCCTGTCAGACCATTCCCAAATTGACTGCGACTCCCAATTATATGAACGGATTCTTTGGGGAGACTGTTTTCCTCCTTCAAATTAAATTATAGAGGAGAGTTTTTTTTAAATTTCCTTTACTTCAAGAGTTTGTCCAGAAATTCATTGCGGGAACTAATATGATCAGATCTCCGATTGTGTAGTAACAACCTCCCTTCCCGAACAGGCCGAGTTTTTTCTCTCGCCGAACCGCCGTAAGACATTACTTTGCGTGGCTCGGTATAAAGACTTAGCTTGTTTCTCAATTGTTGGCATTATTAAATTTCCGTTGGCGTTCTAAGCGTCTAAGATCGCTGAGTATACGCACAGTCAAGTTACTTACAATGGTACAGTTCTCGTCATTCGGAAGCATATAGTTTACTATGTTATCGGGAGTGGGCCACTCAACGAATTGGTCCCGTAGGGAGATCCTCTCGGTTTCGTACCGTTGGCAATGAAAAAAAACGTGTTCCGCGTTTTCAGAAACATTTTCGCAATGCGGGCAATTTGGGCTGGTCTCATGTCCGCGTATAAAAAGATATTCTCTATAACAGACCTCGCTCGTTTTTTAATTTTACAAGTATATCGGTAGGTAACATTGAAGATACGATGAAAATGCCATCGTTTGAAACTTTTCGAAACGCACAGGCGACTCTTAATGCGCCAAGACGGTGGACGGATTTGGCTCCCCTCACGTAAGACTTAACTTTCGTTGCACTAGACCATATTTCCATCGCATACATGAGAATAGAATTGGCAGATCCTGCATGAAGAAATCTATTTGTTTGTTTCGGGCCCCCGATGTTACTCGTCAGCCTTGAAAGCGCGCTAACAGTTTTTGATGACTTTTTGCATACATTTTCAGGATGGTTTTTTAAAGCTCAGGCGAGCGTCTATAATTACTCCGATGTACTTACCTAATAAACTTTTGGGAAATTACTTCATGCTCTCCTACTCTAAAAGTTATCGTTTCCCGAACTTTCCTCCTCGTAATAAGTACTGCTTCCGTTTTGTGGTCGGCGAGTTTCAAACCTGCGTACATTTGCAACTGTCTTGTTTAAGTGTACTTTGACTTCTTCTATTGTATTTGCCACAACTACCACAGCAATGTCGTCTGCAAAGCCGATAAATGAAGCTTCTCTTGGAATCGGTAGACGCAGAATTTCGTCATACATAACGTTCCACAACAAGGGGCCTAAAACTGAACCTTGTGGTACACCTCCCGTTACTTCATACTCTTTTATTCCCTCATCAGAGTCGTAGAGAAGAACTCTATTTGAAAAGTAACTCACTATAATCCTACGAAGGTAGTTCGGTATTCCAATCCGGTATAAACAGCTCATGATACATTCCCAATTCTCCGTTATAACGGCGCAGTATTTTTTTGGTCCCCTTTCCAACGCCTTCGTTCTATAGCGACTCGGGCTTTCGTTATTACCGCATTGATTGCATCTACCGTAGATCTTGATCTACGAAAACTGTATTGGTGTTCCGAGGGGCCTCCCGCCGCCGGCCGTTTCAATTGCTGGCTTGAGCCTGTTGTTAATAATTCGCTCTAGAATTTTACCATTCAAGGTGTCTAGTAAACAAATAGGACGATAGGGGGATGGTTCGTTTGGATTACCCTTTCCTTTCGGCAGTTGGACAAGTCTTTGGCCTATTTTAATTTATTTTTTTAACATAGCTGAACAGGTCTCCAGCTCAAGAACGGCTACGAAATCCGTTCTTCCTGCCTCGTTATACCAAGTTACATACAACCTATAGTGAAAACGACGACGAGTGCATAGAACCTTTCTTTAATGTAACAATTGTTCCATTAATTTGTAGACATCTTCATTTCCCATCTTAAATGCATACATTGCCCAAACTTGTCCCGGCAAACTAGAAACTATCGAATTTAATTATAAAATTTCTCCATTGTGCGATAATAATCTACCACCACGATGTGAGTGTATGCGCCTTATAAATACATCCAGTCTAACGATACAGTTCACAGTTCGCACTTGATATGTTGTGCACGAAATATCGCAAGGAAACGAATTCAATTTCTGAGACAACACCGTAGAGAACCGATGTTTCAATCTGATTAATGGCCGGCAATTATTCAAAATCACCCTGTATACGTATACAGACTGGCATCGGCACAGCACGTCATGGCAGTGTGCACGCGGTTCGGACTCACAGTGATTGCTTGACGCATCAGCCCATCAGGATCGGGCTCTGACATCTACTCGTATACGTATACGGTATACCCCCGCCCATATAGCTGTGTGCATTATTATTTTGTTGAATGATTTCCATTCACGTTCGTCTCTTGGGCAATAGAAGAAGTGTCACTGTGTCAGGGATAATATCATCAGGATGTTATTTTCATCTGGTGAGAGAAATAATTTGATACATGGATGCTAATCAAATATCGCACTGTGAAAGTGCGAGTGTACAGATTGGAATCGCTGCAGTGCCTGGATTGGGCTTAGTTGTATGTCTGGGGAATTCCTAGGAAACTCTGGAAAGAGTTTTACCATCGAACATGCGATAGACTAGGGCACTTGACTGACAGAATGAGGGATTCATCGAAGGATATCTACCCTGGCTAAGGATCCAGAGTTCAGTACGACATGAGACAGTTCTACCTAAATGTAGTCTGTACTTATCTAGGTGGCGCTACAGACTGGGGTGGGCCTATAGGCCTTAATTAATACGCTTTTTCAGTTAGCGCGGTCTTCCTTCCACTGCGCGCGTCATTAAATAAAAGTTCTTGCTCTGATGCTTTGTGCCTCGAAAATTCTTATTCCGGCCGAAGCGCTAGTGTCCATTTATTCAACTTTTCTGACTGAGTTTATGTCGCTTTAAAGCTGAGCTCGATCTTTCCGTGCTTCTGCGTCATAAAGCCGAACTGGGATGATGAGGGCGGTCTCGAGACAGAGTCTTCTTAGTGTAGCTTGTCAAGTGTTTACTATTTTCCGTTCAACGAAGTAGCTATTGGTTTCTGATGAGCACAAAATAATTTCAAATCCGAGGTAGAAAAGCCACCGACTTACTCCCAACAGCAGTGGCCCTTGACGTTCTGTTATATTAGTCATTTCTTGTAAGCAGTACATACTTGATCTCGCCCTAATTCACGGCGTCTTTTTCTTACTATTGCTGCTTCTGTCTCAATATCTGCAAACACCAGGGTCACAGCTCGCTGGGTTCTGAAAATTATGTTGAGTTTTTGAGTGAGTTTTTTGAGCTTTTACCTCAGCAAAGCAAGGTAGAGTAGGATTTCCCACACGGATTACAACAGCTGCGAGCTACTTAACATATCCGAGACTAGGCATTTATCCCAAGTGGAAGTGACTTGACAGCAGCAGCTTAAGTTGGAACCTTTCTGATGATTTGGGTGCGGAAATTGCAAGTAAACTGCAAACTAAAGGTCGAGACTCACAACATTTTATACTTGTTTATAAGACTCAAAGCTTTCGTCTAATTTATTTTGCTCTGTTGAGGTATAAGTTACACATAGAACACACCTAATTTTTTTTTTGGGTGGGGAGGGGGGTTTGTTTGCTGAAAGGTAAAATCATCAAAAGGCATTGCAGAGCTAAAAAACGAAGGATGCTTCCGCAATAGTGAGGGACTTTATCCCATCTAAGAACCCTCCCTGGGGTAATGACTTTCGTCATCCCAAATGGGATTGCACCTCGACTAACCGGAAATTAATTTTTGGAATTGTTTAAAAAATTTTAAAGAAAAAAATTCGCCTGTTGTCGGACTTCTGAATCTTTTTGGAAACCATTTCAATATTTAGATCTCTTTGTAGATCAGCGTTACATATGTACCAAGGTGCATTGACTATGTTCCTTAGTACTTTATTTTGGAAGACCTGAATTATTTGTATATTTGTTTGGCATGTGCATGCCCACAACTGGTGGCCGTAGGCCCATACTGGTTTATTTTTATTTATTTATTTTTATTTTATTTATTTTTATTTTATTTATTCATTTATTTGTATACATAACAATAACATATTGTAGTTGGACATGGATGAATATCTCCCAATAATCCAATACATTTTACTGTATACCATGTTGAACTCATCTTTTTCTTTCGTTACGTGCGCTTTCCACGTCTAGAGTCATGCCTAGATATTTTGCTGTATTTGAGTATTCCACTACATTGTCATTTACATATACTGGAATGTGTGATACGTTTTTATACGTAAAGTTAATATGAACCGACTTTAGGTCATTTAATTTAATCTGTCAATTTTTATTCCATTCTGATATACTGTTTATCGCCGTTTGAAGCTTTTTTGTTGCTATTTCAACAGTTGCTCCCACAGCAAGTACAGCAGTGTCATCTACAAATATTACTACTGTGGTTTCTACACTTACAATGAGATCGCTAGCGAATAAGAGGTATAGCACTGGACCTAGAACACTGCCTTATGGTACACCAGCTTTAATTTCTCTTAAGGTTGAGTAATCTGTGTGTGGTTTAATTCTGAAGAATCTATCAGATAGTTATGACTCCAGAATTGTCGAATATTGCTTCGGCAGTTGCTTTTGTAGTTTGTGGATCAGTCCTTTGTGCCAGACTTTATCGAAAGCTTGTGCTAAGTGCTATATCAAGTAGAGCCCACTTTTTTCTCTTCAAATGCTTTTTCGATCTAATCTGTGATCCTATGCACCTGGTCAATTGTAGAGTGTTTATTTATAAAACCAAACTGGTGTGCCCCAGCGATTCATCAATTATTTTTTGCAGACGTTCTACCATCATTTTTACAAATACCTTAGACTGCATTGGCAGTATAGATATTGGGCGATAAGAGGTTACTTCGCTAGTTGGTTTGCCTGGTTGTGGTATCATTATAACCCCCTCGACCTTCCACATGCTTGCCACATACCTTAACTTAAATGCAACATTTATAATCTGTGCTAATTTAATTAAACACACCTAATGTTGTCAGCGTATGCAAGCAATTGTGTCACTGTTGTTGGGCTATGAGTTATCCATCAGCGCT
Source organism: Cheilosia pagana (assembly GCA_936431705.1). Lineage (NCBI taxonomy): Eukaryota > Metazoa > Arthropoda > Insecta > Diptera > Syrphidae > Cheilosia > Cheilosia pagana. The sequence continues at coordinate 81,569,813 of OW386166.1, read as the reverse complement.
TTGAAGGCCTGCTGTTTTGCTGCATATGCTTGCCGGCACTTCTTAAAAACCCAACGTTTTGTGGGTCTGATTGATTGAAGCCTAACTGCATAGTTGGTGACTGCTTCCTTGCATTGATACCACTGGTCTTTGTTTGTTGCAGAAAGCTACTCGACAGGTTGAGACACACGGGCTCGCCAAATTTTCTATCATTTGCCTGCATAGGCAGCTCGAAACCTATTCTGGAGTCGATCGCATCAAAATCAACTCATGATTTGATGATCGGGTAACTTTTGTGCTAGTTGCAGTCACTTGACACTCCTCAGCAGCCAGACATGGTGTCGCGGTATGTTACTTCTTTTACTACTACAAAATGCGCAACCAACCATATTTGATAGAAAAAGGCCGCCATTATCTGCACCTCGTATTGGCTGCCATTAAAAATTTGTCACGATAAGGCGCCACTTGTTCACATCATCTGTTCGTTTATGCAGAGTCACCCCTCGAGAATGTCGCCCTTATCGGCTGTCATCTCATTTCAACGCACCAAAGGAATTGAAATTCGTCTAGTTTCAATGACACCCAGGGTAGGTACATAATATTCTTGAGTATAGCACGCATCAATGACGTAGCGATTCCATCACAAGCACCATCATATTACATAGAAACAGACGTGTAGATTTGAAATTCCCAAAAGCGATGAAGAGACTTCGTATACAGAAACAGAATTACTTGTTCCCCTTATGCCGCCACGGCTGCCACTGCCACTGCCACCCCTTCGCACTCGCGCCAGCAAAGGCTGTATGGGCTTTTGTATGATTCTCTTAGCCCGCTGTGAATTCGTATGTTTTAATCATGGATGTTGCCCCGAACTCTATGTATAGTACTGGCGGAACGTCAGACTGGCTGCTGGGAAACAGCAGCTCGAGGAAAAATAAAAACAACCAAATACGGCGCAACAACAACAACAACGACATGAGCAGCAGCAGCAGCAGTACCAAGTGTATGTATGGTGGTGGTATCCTTTTGGGAACGAATGACAAATGACGAGGAATTCGTCAATGTCAAAATCAGACTGTAACAGTGAACAGCTATAGTTTCATACACATTCTGTGTGTAAACGCGCTTCCTTCGGGGTGAGGTATAGGTATATAAATACAAACTGATGGTTACATGTGCCTATATGTGCATATGCGGCATATGTATTGGTGTGTTTAGATTTATATAATAAGCAACAAAGTACGAACCGAGGAGCACATTCTTGGGAACGGTTCTTCGAAAATTTAAGCAACAGATTCCACAGTCGAAAGTGAACATCTGCAAAGTGAAATGAGATTATGTCATTGTTTCATCTTAATCCTCTGTAGGTATAATGGCAGCGATATCAGTTGGCTGCGAGCTAATTGAATTGAAAATCAGGTGAGAAAGAGGGGAATCGTAGGAGATCCGTGGTGACTCTTTGTAGCACTTCTAGGTAAGGGAAGTCTACTCATTCGATCAATTTGAAACTTTACTTATCAACTTATGCCGCATGGTCTACAAAAATTTTAATTTACTTGAGAAGTGGACTGCAAGAAAATTCTAAGACCCGTATCCGTGATCGAGTAATACGTGACTGAATTTGTTATTTTTTTTGCATGTAAAATAAACAAAATTCAGTGACTATTGCTCGCTCACGAGTGCGGTAATTCGATCCTAGAGTTCCAGAAGCAATGTCGAAAATTGCATAGAAAAATATGTAGCACCTAGAAATAGCAAGGAGCTCTGTAGGTTTCGAAAAATGATCTAAGTATTTCCTAATTTGTCAATGGAGATTGGGGTTTGAAGACCTCTGAGTAAAATGAGATGTCGAAGAGCTTCAAGACTGCTTCGAACTTTCAGATAAAAAATTTCAAAAAGCATTTCGAATAAATAAGCTCTTGACTAAAGAAACAATTGATGCAAGTATTTCGACAGGACCAAAATTAAATTTTTTTGAATTCCAGTAAAAACCGGAAAAAAAATATAGCTGAATATACCTAAAGGGTTTTTCAACAGGTACGCTACAAAAGTAGAGCGACTGGGACATCAAACGACGCCGAATTTCTTGCCGCTCTTTTGACATTTCTCTTCAGTAAGGTTTGCCATTTCATGATGGGAAGATATACGACCCAACAACGAGTCGAAATTATTACAATTTACTACCGAAATTCGGAGTCAGTGGCCTCAACGTTAAGAGCGCTACGGTCGCTATGGTCGTCATAATCGTCCTAGCAGATCAACAATTGAGCGTCTAGTGGAAAAATTTGAATCCACAGGCAAAGACGCCCAGTACAAAATGTTCCCGTGCCAGTGAGACAAAGAAGTGCCCGTAGTGTCGAGAATATTGCTGCCGCTGAGGCTTCAGTTGAAGAAAGCACAAATGTGTCTCTCACACGTTGTTCTCAAGCGTTGGGCATCTCTGTGACGTCGTTGTGGCGAATTTTGCGAAAAAATCTTGGCCTACATCCTTACAAGATTAAATTGACGCAAGAACTTAAGCCGCTTGACCACCAGAAGCGTAGTATGTTCGTGAATTGGGCTGAGCAACAACTTGAAAATGATTCGGATTTTCATCGAAAAATCATCTTCAGCGATGGGGCTCATTTCTGGCTGAATTTGACGCCGTTAGACTATTTCCTGTGGGGCTACGTCAAGTCTATGGTCTATGCCAACAAGCCAGCGACGATTGATGAACTTCGTACGAATATCGAACATGAAATTGCAGCAGTATCGGCCGATTTATGCTTGAAAACCGTCGAAAATTGGGTTCAGCGTCTGGACTTCTGCAAGCCTGCCCGTGGTGGTCATGCAAAAGAAATAGAGTTCCATACGCATAATGGCATCGAACGTACTTTCACAGGAATAAAGAATTTCATTGATATCCAAAACCGTTTTTGGTTTATTTTAAAAAAAAATTTGTAGCGCTCTTATTGAAAAACCCGATAGTACAACAGTTTTTATTTTTAAGGATATTTTTTAAAAATTCATTAGAAGAAATAAAATAAACTTTCCAATTTGGCGTAGTTTTTTTGACAAATAAGTTTTACCTAAAAAAAATTATACCTACATAATTTAAAGTTTAAGAAGGAACACAAATTAATTTACATAATAAAAAATATATCCGCATCCCAGAGCTTTGCTATTTAAAAAATGGCCTTCAAATCAAAGGATCAGTTTTTTTCCTTTGATGTAACCTTACACAATCACTACTATCCTGAAAAAAGGCCTTACCGATTAGTCTGTCGCTGGATGGAAATAAGAGACTTTTTTGTGTTTGATCATTGTTCCATCGGATGGAGCCAAATCTGCTCACGATTTAAAATCCCAGGACATTACAGACCGCCCTACCTTGTTTACTGATGCCGTTTGAGTTAATTTCGGCATCCGAACAAAAGATATCTTTTTTACAGTGCTCCATGAGACTTATACGAACTCTTGTCAGTCCATTAAACTCGGTTCGTTTCCGGGTTCTTTCCGCACAGAAACAGAATATGTGCAAAAATCGAATTCAGCCAAGAGCCTCTGAACTGTTCTTTCAATAATGAGGTGAAGATCTTCAGCATGCTTTTCTCATTTCAAGCTTAAGATTTTTATGAGTTAAGTCTGGATGTTAAATCTTCTATCATTTTTTGTCTCTAACTTTATCGTTTTTTAACTGTCCTAGTTAAATTTTCTACGGAGTTTATTTTTTTGTGCTTATTAATTGGAAAATTTGTAGGCGCAGTGGCTTAGTGGTTAGTTTGTTGGACTACTAAGCGAGGGGTCCCCGGTTCTATTCCCGAAAGAACCAAATTACTTCTTAAGGTTTTTTGTCCACTGCGCCACATCCGAGAGTAAAACTGTCATGAAAGAGCTTTACGATCAGCCGCTTGGACTCGGCATAAAATTGTAGATCCCTTACATTCTTCCCAAAAATGGAAAACCCACAAAACGAATGGTTGTAAGAAGCTACGCCTAGGGTCCCACAGACCTGTTGCGCCATCTATTTATTTTTTTTTTAATTTGAAAATGTAAGTTTTCCTTGAAAAAATTATTTCTTAACTTATTTGTTTAACAGAGGTACCGTCGTAATTTGCGACAAAAGCTGCTCAATCGTCCTTAACTTAAACGTTAAGTTAATTTTTCGCGAAATAATTATTGAAAATACTTATGTCACTCCAAAAAATTGACTTTAACAACAAATAGGTATGACATGCCCAGTGGACTTAATTGGGTAAGTCCGTACCCGATAGGAATTATGTGCCTTTAGAGCGACTTGCATGTCTGTCAAAATACTTACTCAATACCTCACCTCATTATGATTGACCAATATTTATGTCAAACACTTCAAAAGCCCAAGAAAAGCTAAATACTGTGTTAAAATTCTCTTAATAAGTTTTTTTACAGGCTTTGTGCTTTCCCATCTGCATTAGAAATATTCTGCCCATTGCTATTACTCAGTTGAAGACGTGGAAATCTGCATCAAGATTTTGGAATAGGTATCCACAGATCCCGCAGGCATTTTGCATACATAAATCAAATGGAATGATTGCCGATCATATTTATGTCAATTTAAGTAAGTATGTATTTTGCGAAAAGTCTTCCTTAAAAACAACCATCGAAGCCCTTAAAGTGTAAAGTGTAACGATAGCATCCATCGTCCTGTTGGAACCCAATGTCCCCCGAATTCAGAAACCTGTCACTGTAACCTCATTTTCGCTTAAAACCGAGGGCGGAGTGACTCAATTATTCGTCTTGTCACAGTTGATTCCCGGGACAGGACCCAACAAGCCTCCATTGCAAAATACCTACACCAAACCAAAATGCTACTCCTTTCGGGTAAATAATAATAATTATTACTCTTCTTTAAACGATTAAACTTGGTTCCTATATGGAACTGGTCATAGACCAAGGTACAGGAGTTCAAGGTCGCAATTTCTAATCCTAGTAACGCAGAGGCAACCAAAAATTGTACTTTTTCAGTGTCCGACGAGTGTTGGTTGGAGTGGAGGATGTATATGGTTAATCTAGGGTTGGGAGCAAATAAATTAAGCATCCATAAGCATCCTCTTCTGTTGCCAAATATTTTTGGAAGAAGGCTTAAAACACGTAAAATGCCTCTGCGGACTGCGTACAGTTTATATTAACATCAAAGTAGAATTTGAGGCCTAATAAATATAATTCTTAATGGGAGAATTAAAATCCTGAAAACAAGTGTTGTGGTCCTTAACATAACTCATTCATTCATAAATAAAAATGTATGGCTCCTTATACAATACCCAGTCTTACACCAATATTATTATATAACATGTCAGCTGACAAGCTGGAAATTATTAAAATTTACCTATCTCCATACAATTTATCTAAATCGTTTGATAGCTGCCCGCATTCTCTCTCGTTAAATGCAACCTTACATATCTTATTTTCATGAGTGCTACTTGCAGTTTAATAATCTCCCGAAATATCTACATCATCATTCGTTTATAAACTCGTTAACTTCAAAGCGAATATTGCCAGATCAGTATCTAAATCTCAAAAAGGTGGCAATTTTCATATATACCTGTGATCTTCCTATCATGAGCTTCATTATAATAAGTGTTGCCCTTAATATGCACTTATGCAGATGCACTGCTGAAATTATTTTCGCACTTTGTTATTATTATTGGTGGTTTACGAAAATGCGCTAATGACTTTATAAAGTCGAAAGTCAAGTATCCCTTCGGGGAGGAGCATATGATATCTTTCGAAAGACCATCGATGGGCAGTTCCCCATGATCTTGTTATCTTATTATAAACTCTTAATCGGACTATTTTGGATAAGGCTACCAGCAGGCATGGGCATTGGGTAGGTATTCAAACTTCAACAAAAAAAAAAACGTAATTCAACTGCCTGCTAGTAATAATATACTTGCGCCAAAAGGTGCGCGCTAAAGCTTAAGATTGCATTCTGTAAAAAAAAAAAACAAGAGCTGCTGGATTTTAATGTCTGTATTATAAAAAATGATATAGGACAGGAGGCATACGTGCATTGAAAAACTTTGGCATAGGGGTGGAGCACGCTAATCCACCATAAAGAGTAAGAAGGAACTCGTGGGTACCTATTATAAGTTAAAGTAAGTAGGTACGCCCTACGCACTAAGTGTGTTTTAAAGGCACCAAATTCTTAAATTTAATTTATCGCATATACAAATTATGAAAATGACTATCGTCTTGACTTTATTTTAAAGATCATTTTGTACACCATAAGCTGAAGTAAGATTTGGGACGTTTTACATCCGAACAATTAAAATTAAATAAATACAAAAATGATGAGAAGAAGAAAACTCATAGAAAACGCCCGCACATTTATATGACATTTATGGTTAAAATCTCAACCAAATAAGATGAAATTTCGGCGCCAGAAAAAGTGTTTCAAATTCAAAAAAACAAACCAAGGTAAGCAAAAATAGATAGTAAGCTGTCGAATTGATTGTCGTAAGATAAAGTGTTGGAAATTTTAAAATTGAGCCTCTAAAATGGAACCGCTCTGCTTCGGATAATTCTTTTAATGTTGAAGAAGTTTAGCAAACAACTCAGTGGTAATTATTCTGAGCGACGTGGAACACAATAACAACATTTGAAAGACATCCGCGATTATAACATCCTTTCCTTTGTCAGAAAAAAAAGTCCAATAGTTTTGAGGAGTTATGCGTAGCCATATTTATTTAATATTTTTAAGGTCAGAATGAACCCCACCAATTGGCTCTGAGATGCTCTCTACAAGAAATATCAACTCCACTTTCGGAACCAGTTCAATCAGAAGATCTGTAACTATAGAGGCACCCCTAAAGGAGGGGTCATTTCTCCCCTTTTTTGGGTGCTGGTCATTGATAATAAACTTAAAGAACTACATAATGCAGGATTCAACGTCACTGCTTAAGCGGATGACGTAGTTATAAATATTCAAGGAAAATTCCTTAATGCAATGAGCGAGCTCTTGGAAACAGCCCTCAACAGACTCCGAATCTGGGCTGAAGGGTGTGGACTCCGAGTCAATCCGGAGAAAACTGAACTCGTACTATTTAGTTCAAAATACAAGATATCGGTCTTCAGGCTGCCAAGACTTGCTGGAGTGGAGCTTCTGCTCTCGGAAAACGCAAAATATCTTGGCACGGTACTTGACAGGAAACTAAATTGGAAACTTAACGTACAGGGATATGCAAACCAGGGTACAAGGAACAGCCTGCACTGCCGTTACGGGTGCCCTACGTACCACGCCCACGGCTGCGCTGGAAGCATTCATGCATCTTTTACCACTGGACTTACAAATACAAATGCAAGCAGGTAATAGTGCGCCTAGACTCACTAATGCAGGGCTTTTTAAAAATAACAGTAAAGGTCATAGAAATATTTTAAGGGAATCGTTCTCTGCTATCCCCGTAAATGCGGGTGAAAGTCTCGGTACACTTGACATCGAAACACCTGATGAAGTGTTGTACCGTGACAGAGAGGACTGGTCTAAAAACTTAATTCAGAGAGAAAATGAGGCCTCCGTATATACTGACGGCTCCAAAACTAGCAAGGGCACGGGGTCAGGTGTATACTCCAGCGAATTCGACCTTCAAATGGCCCTGAAACTTCCGTGTTTCAGACAGTCGTTCTGGCTGTACTTAAAGCCGCGGAGGCACTTGAGATGAGGTCAATATCCAATAAGAATATCGCCATCTTCATTGATAGTCAGGCTGCGCTTAAGGCACTAGAATCATAAACCACCAAGTCAGTGCTCAAGGCATTGTGCTCGCAGAACCGTTGGGTACCTGGGCATTGCGATATTGACGGTAACGAAAGCACAGACGTTCTGGCTAAGAAAGGAGCTGAGCTTCCACTTGATGCAACGATTGAAGGTATAAGACCACCTATGGCTGTGGCCAGAAGGATACTTTTTGAAAAAGTCTTCAATAAAGCAAACGTTAGGTGGGCACAATTAGAAGGGCATAAGGTTTCAAAGGCACTGTGGCCTGTTTTAAATCGGAGGAAGTCTGAACAATTAATCAATTTCAGTAGAACAAAGTTGAGAACAACGATAGGAATACTCTCTGGGCACTGCCTTCCCAGGAAGCATGCCATGAGCCAAGGCTTAGCTGATAAGGATACATGCAGGTACTGTAAGGATGGCAATGGGCCCGATATGGTGTCTGGCCTATTGTGACGATCACCCCATAAACCTAACGTAACCTAACCCCACCAAGGAATTTTATGTAATAAAAGACGACTTTTTTAATTAAATACTTTAAGAATACAGTAATCCGTCCCATTGCATGCATACGTTGATACTATCCACAGAATACGGCGGAACATCGATTAAAAATCTCCCCAATCCCCATCTTTCGGTGATCTAATAACGAAGCTGATGTGTCCTGCATTTTTTAATGGTGGAACCGCCTCATACGTTGATGGGCGTCTACTTCTCTTCGGAATTCTTATTGGAAGTAGACTTCGATGGTTGAGTCGTGTATGGGGATGCCAATTCAAGGGTTAAGATCCGAAAGTCTTAACGTTATGACGTAAAAAAGGCATTTCAAGTTAAAGCCCGATGCGAAACCAGCAGATAGGAACAAGGAAATTTTTTATTATTACATATATACAACCCGGCTTAGAATTTATAAGGACAACTTTTACAGTGCACTAAAGGCTAGGAACCCGCTGTCAGACATGTGAGCTTTTCAACATAGACAATGACAGACAAAAGTTTCGTCAACCTGATTAAAACGAAGCTACGGAAGTCCACATCTAAGTGAGACCTAATAAAGTTGAGGGAGGAGACGTCTTTTCAAAGCTGAACGCGAAGATTAGGTAGGAAGTATGGTGCAACTCACCTATTGCTGTAAGAATAGGATCCCAGCAGGGTTGTGAGTTGTGACGTAAAATTGCCGGCATTTATTGTCCGTCATCGACCTAATCAGAAGAGTGAAGGTCCAACGACTGAGGTGGCTGGGTCATGTAGAGCGAATGGACACAAATGCTCCGGCCCGGAAGATCTTCGAATCCACACCCGAGGGAAGGCGCAGTAGAGGAAGACCGCGACTCAGGTGGCGCACGCAAGTGCTGGCTGGAGACGCTTGTTGGTTGAGGCCCAGTTCCACCCTGGACTGTAGCGCCACCTTAAGTAAGTATTGTCCGTCATTTCCTTGTTACAAATCGAATGGAGACGAAAATCCTATTATCCTGTGTTCGTTTTGACATTCCAAGTTCAACAAAAACACCACCTCTCATCGCACCAGAGTTCAAATGTCGTCGCAACATCGTTGCATGAGTTTCATCGGCTTGTCCAGGCTCAATAAACAGCGACAGTCATTTATGCAGCTTCTTCCCTATTCCCTTACTCCACTGTCAGGTTAATACTAAATTAATTGAGCTGTACACCGAAACACCAATTTATAATTAACACTCAACAAAATCCCATCGACGCTGTGGACCATAAAAATCGATTCAAGTAGAAAAGCAAACAAAAAAAACTAAATAAAAATACAAAAATCTGCTGCAAGAAACGTATACCTGCAAACAGATACCAAGAGACGGGAACCCATCACTAGCGCCAATAATTGCAAGAGAGCCAATTCGCTCAGCAGCAACAGCAGCAAAAGCAAACAACATCACAGACATCACAAAAGAAGAAACAAATCAAACCACAACCGAGAACCGACTCCAGCGCACAACCCGCATTTATATGGGATAGATATGGGAATGGGAGTTGTGTGCCCTTATCTGCCATCATAGTCGTTCAAGTCCCCACTTGGCTAATGGCCGACAATTTATAAAGCACACTGAACGCCGCGCCGCCGCCGCCGACTTTGATGATTCCATTTTAATGAAAATTTATTAATTTCGCTTAAACGTATACCTATCGGTTGGATGGCTGAATAGTTAGCGGGCCGCCTGCCGAAATGGCCAACTATCCAGCCGAGATCTGCAAACATGCACGCAGAGTTCTATGTGCTGAGTTGTGTTCTTTTTTTTGCGTTCGAATTTCCTCCGAGGTTGATGTCTCCAAGAGATTCCCCTCGAGAGATTGGATTCGCTATGAACTTGTATTTTGGGCGAGCGTGAGATGCGAAAAATAGAAGCAACCACGAAAAATAAGAAAAAATGTCAACGGCCATGCTTAGTGGTTATTTTGGCTCTTTTAAAAATACGCATGGATATATTTTTTTCATTTACTTCGCTTTGAGAGGACAGAATTCATAAGAAGACAACATCTGACGGGCATGCTTGAAAAATGAGGGCGTTACGAAAACACAGCATAATGACACATCTGTGTGTCTGACATTTTTGCGCGCTTCGAGGGATGGCACTTGGTGATTTTTAAAAACGGCGAAAATGTGCTTCATTGTGACTAAGACAAATTTCACAAATAGTTTTGGGATTTCGAGTGGAGGAGAGGACTTTGGATTTTGATGCGTCCTTTTTTAGTAGCCCTAATTTTTGTTATACTTATAATAAATTTCGTTCTTATAAGAACAAGTGAAAGGGACCTAAAATATTCCAAACTCGGAAGTCTGATCTGAGACACTCTCCCAATACAATCTCTGTCAGAGACATGTGGGTTGTTGTTGGGAATGGGATGCTTACCTAAATTGACCGTCAATAACTCTCGGTCTTTCAGCAAATACCCTCTCCATTCAGAAAAAATCTCCAAGCCAGACTTGGGTTAAGTAAGGTAAACGGGTAGGTAGAGAAGGGTCAACCCTACAATACCTCACTTAGGTCCTTGTGGACCCCTTGCGATGACCTTTTTGTTGGTAAACCGATGGTATTGTATCGGTGGACTTCATCTCCTTCCTTCTTGTGGTTACCAGACGCTGTCAAGGCATCACGATATCTTCAAAAACCTATAAAGATCAGACAGTGAGACATCAGACATTTATTGTAAGTCTTGGAATTAATAGCTTCCAAGTATTCTGTTCCTCAAGTGTCAGAAACAATGACAAAAGAAGTGAGGTGTGCCCTTGGACCTCTTTGTCGAAACAGCCTCAATATTTATGTTCGTCAGCTTTGAAGTTTAGTTTCGTTGTGTGGTTTCTTAGGAAGCTTCCGTGATATTTCACAGATCGTAAGACCTTTCCACCTATTGTTCGTTTTCATACGAACTTTATTCTTTACTATCTGTGTAAGATCCTCGCTATACTAATTAAACTAATTAATGTTAGTTTATCTTAAAAAAAATATTTATTTAACTCGACCGTCACTTACGCTAGCTACTTAATTAATGCGCTAACAATATTTCAATACCTAACATCTAACCTACTCCAATCGCAGTCGTTCTGCTGACGACAGCATCGTTCCCACGCTGCTGCCGCTATTCCAGGTAACTGTCCCACACTCGGTGTAATGTGCTGACGACGCGTCTGCTTGTTCCGCGCGTGGCTGGGTTTGCAGCTCGTGTCGCTATCTTTCGATATGTTTCGCGTTAACTCCTCCGCCCTTAAGTTCGAACGTCCTCGTTCGATGACGTAGATGTTAATAGATGAGGAATGTCATTGAGACCTATGGTTGTTGTTGCTGCCTGAACTGTGTTCGTGGTAAGTTGATCTTGAGCATCTCGTTCGCTATTGTTTTTTCTTCTGTATGCGTATGTGATGATAACCAAGAATGCCAGTATTAGTATTATGTTGATTGACAGAGTAATTTTATGCTGAGCTTCCAAGAGGCTAATTTTGGTTGTTCGGTTGACATATAATCCTTTGATCATTTCCAGTGAAAGAACTTCTTCTATTTGGTCTATTTTGTGCGATGGTTGGAGTATTGCTGGTAACGGTTGGAACTTAGTGATTTCTATCGTTCTTATGACCTTTCCTTTGACTTCGATGGTACTGTTTACGTGTTTGATGATGAATGTTCCGTTGAGCATCATAGTTTCGTTGTTAATTACGATAGGGCCGTCGAATTGGTTTAACAGCAGAATACCTGGTGAGATTTCGTCTATCTCCGGGATGTGTTCATTGTTGATGATGGTGCAGTTTGCTTTTCGACTACGTATAAGTTTAGGAATACAAGAACTATTACTTAAATCTACAAGATTATCCTTATTACAAATTGTTAAGCTATTGTAGGACTTACATTTACTAGTTATGCCATATATATCTTCCTTACATTCTAATATAGATTCATAATCGATTTTATTTATTATTTTATTAATTTTTACTGCTTTAATGATTGACAAATTACATATTTCTTTTGTTATTTTAGGAAAGCTTAAAATATAGATTAAATTCTTATCATTAGAGGCTATTTTAATTTGAGCAAATTCTAATGCTTCATCAATGTTTACATATGGTATGTTTTCCATTTTAAGGAAGTTTTCAGTTATATTTAATTCTGTATCCGATAATATAAAGGAATTAACAAGATTTGCTTTTGTCCAGTGAATAGCGTATGCTATGTTTATAATCTCATCTTTTATTACATCTAATTTATATTTGATTTTCAAGAATATTTCATTTTCGGTATTTTCTTCTTCCTTAAATACTTTTATTAAGCTGTTTGTAATATTTGTTATTTCATCTATTTTTTCTAATGTGACTTTATTAATGACCATTTGGTTATTGTTATTCTGTAAAACATTATTCATCTTTTCTATAAGTATTTCATAATCGTGGTGGTCGGGGCTGCCCGCGATCCATTTCCACGTGGTTCCTAGAAAGTCCAGTGACCGTTTTGCTTTATTTATTTTTAATCTGTTTAAATTATTTCTAATTCTTTGAGTTTCAAAAAGAAGGATGGAATAAAAATGATGACTTGGCTTAATGTATTTGACCACTGAATCTTCGATGCTAGCGATCAGGTCTTCATATCCATTGATATCAATCACATGAATGATTTTAAATGCACCGCTTTGAATTGCAGCATTTTCTGCATGGATTTTAATTAGCTTTGAACCGGAGTAATCGAGAATTTGTAGGTTTGCTGTGCACAAAGGCACTAATAGTAGTCTAGTTTTCAGGAGAGTGGAAAAAAACAAAAACAAAGGTTAGTTTTTAATAAGGCTTTTATGTACTGTTTTTCCTGATTGTGTTATGATCGTTGAGTTTCTATTTTCTGCTACTTTTTCGTCTTTATACCTAGGTGTAAGTTTGTTTCCTGTTCTTTTGTTAATCTTGACATATACGGTTTCTCCTACAGCATAGTTTTTAAGCGGTCTCTTATTTTTGTTATGATATCTTAAATCATTTTCCTGTTTACTTTTAATTTTTTGTATATTTTCTTGCCTTACTCTTTCTAGTTCTATTGGATCATTCAAAAGTTGTCTACCGAAAAATATATCTATGGGTTTTTTGCAAGTGGTGGAATGAATGGATCTATTATATTCGTAAATTGACTTGTCTAAGAGTTCTGGAAATGTAAAATGAGGGTTTTCTGTTTTCAGGCATCGAATTAGTTCCGAAAGCGTCGAGTGGAACCTTTCTACTTGTCCATTTGCAGAACTAGTATATGGAGGTACTTTAAATACAGTTATACTGAACATATTTTCCAACATGAAAGTAATGGAATTTGAATTGAAAGATTTCTCATTGTCCATAACGACAATTTGTGGGACTCCAAAAGATAGTATAACTTCCCTGAGAGTATCTTTAATGTCTTCAGTTGCTCTTGATTTTAAGATCCTAGCAAGAGCATATTTGGAAAACTTGTCTATTGCGGTTAAGATTATCTTTTTGTCCGTAAAATATATATCTATGTGAATTATTTGGCCAGGATATTCGGGAATGGGGGTTGGCTGGAGTTCAGGATTGTTTGGGTGTCTATTATATTTGTGCTGCTTGCATATTTTGCATTCTCTTGTGATTTTTGCTATTTTTGCACTCATTTGTGGGAAATAATAATTTTGCAATATTTGGATTTTATTTTCTCTATCGTTTCTGTGTGCGCGATTATGTTCGTTTATGATCTCGGTTTCTTGATGATCGGGATTAGTTAGGTCAGTAACGATTTTTCTCGCGAAACGAATTTTATATTGGCTAAAATGAGATGGGTAAATTTGCTGAATTATGCCTAAAATCCTTTCTTCAGTTTTGAGTCCATTGACAACTGATGGATTTAAATACTGTTTAAGAATGCTTGTTAGTTTTTGTTCAGTGTATTCAGGTTCAGTTACAATATGGCGGTGGTAAGTAGGAAAGACTATCTTAAATTCATGGGATGATGTATCGCCTAAATTTAGAATGATTTGATTCTTGAAAACGTTTATTGGTGTATCAACAATTTGGATGAGGTCTTGTCCGGAACTTTCGTCACTATGTTGGGTTACTGTGAGAGAATTAATTTGGCTATTTCTTGGAGGTCTTGACAATGCATCGGCGACGACATTGGATTTACCGGGCGTATATTTCAACTCGTAATTATATTCTTCGAGTATCGCCTTCCAACGCTTCATTTTATGGTTAGTGTTCTTATTGCTCAACGCATAAGTCAAGGGTTGATGATCTGTGAAAATCTTGATTCTTGTTGGTCCGTATAGGTAGCTTCTTAGTGAATTGAGGGCCCATACTATGGCCAACATCTCTTTTTCATTAGCGGCATAGTGTTCTTCCGCTTTATTGAGAGTTCTTGATATGAAGGTGATAGGTTTGTTGTCTTGCGACAAAACAGCACCAATGGCGTAGTCTGACGCATCAGTAGTTAAATGGAATTCTTTATTAAAGTTCGGGAAAGATAGGATGACGTCTTCTGACACTAGCGAATTTTTGATTTTGTTGAATGCTTCTATTGCTGCATCTGTTAAATTAATAATTTTTTTACTTGAAGCAGTTTTGGACGTACGTCCATCCTCACCTCTTAAAAGGGCTGTTAGGGGTTTTGCCAATTTTGCGTAATCCTTGATAAATCTACGGTAAAATCCCGACAGACCAAGGAATGATCGCAAATCTTTTAAGGTTTTGGGATATGGAAATTTGGTGATGGCTTCTACTTTAGCCAAGTTTGCTCTTATTCCTTCTGAAGAGACTATGAATCCTAAGAATTCAACCTCTGTTTTCAGGAATTCGCATTTATCTAATTGAACTCGGAGGTTAGCCTGCTGAAGAGTTGTGAAAATTGTTTCCAAGTTTTCAAAGTGAGTTTCGACATCTTTGCTAAACACGATAATGTCATCGATATAAACGTAGCAGTTTTTACCGATATGCTCACGTAATATATCGTCTAAGGTTCTTTGAAAAATGGACGGGGCGTTTTTGAGTCCAAAGGGAAGTCTTGTAAACTCATACTTCCCATTATTGACAGAGAATGAAGTTTTTTCGATATCGTCCTCGTGAAGAGGAATTTGGTGAAAACCGCTTTTAAGGTCGATCACCGAAAAGTATTTATTCTTCCCTAATTGGGCTAAGACTTCATTTGTCTCGGGGATTGGGTAACGATCGGGTATCGTTATCGAATTAAGCTTCCGGTAATCAATTACCATGCGGTACTTTTTCTCGCCTGAAGCGTCCGCTTTCTTTGGTACGATCCATACCGGGGAATTATACGGCGACCGTGAAGGTCGAATGATTCCGTCATTTAATAATTGATTAATCTGTTTATCTATTTCTTGTTTTAGTGCTACGGGATATGGGTAGTGTTTAGAGTATATTGGATCATCGGTAGTTGTGCGTATTCTACCCTTAACATTAGTAGTGAACGTTAATTTTTCGTTTGGTTCACCGAATAGGTTGGGGTGACTTGTAGTCAGCGACTTTAATTTATCTTTTTGCTCTTCCGTCATATGATCGTCTCTTATGTTGTGGATTGATTCGGAAATTTGCTGTTTCAATCGGACTTTTACGTTATTGTTTACTATCATATAGTTCTCTCTAGCAAAAATTACAGCCGATAGCTCTTTAAGGCTGTCATTACCGAGAATTGCATGAAATGTCTTAAGGGATGGTAATAGAAAGAATTTTATATTTGTATTTTGGTCGAACATATTAATTATGGTATGATGAGTGATTTCGATATTTCCGCAAACTGAATTTGCGTAAAAGTTCTTTTGGTTGGCTATAGGATTTTGGACAAGGTTGGGTTGAATGTAATTTTTGTTAGAACCTGTATCTACCAGTACTCGGAGAGTTGTGTTTTTATTCGTCCTACACTCAAAATAGGGTAAGGACGAATTCGTTAGTCTAAAAAATGAACGTCAACAAAATCTGTACATTCTTCAGGTTCATAATTGTTCTGTATGTCTAAATATTCCGTAAAGGTTTGGTTATGATCTGGTTGATTGTTCATGCCAGATACCATTGCATTGTAGTTGTTCATCTCGATCTGGGAATCGACTATGTTATGAACTTCTGGTGTGTGTACTTGACAATCAGGCTGAGGGCTAATTGAAGAAGCTTCAATATTAAAGTTTCTTTGCATTTTATTTGGGTGTATGAACTGTTGTTGGGGGACCATTGGCATTGGCCGTTTAGGAGCGGGTGGCCAGTTTTTAACAACTTGTGCCGGTCTATTCATATAATTGATATTATTTGTCCTCATGGTACCTGTGTCCATGGGTTCTCCTCTAGGTGTAGGTCTGGGTTGGAAGTTATTATTAGGTTGAAGATTTCGTTGGACATTATATGGATTATTTTGCAAATTTGGTCTTTGATTCTGCTGATAAGAGTAGTTAATTGGAATTGGTTGCTGTTGAAAATGAGGAAATTGATGGTTCTGGGGACGCGGTGGTGGACGTGGTGGAAAATTCATAGGGCGTTGTGGAAGATACGCCAATTGAGGGTAAAATGGTTGATTATTCCGTGTAGGAACGGGTGGAGCTGGTGGTGGAGGTTTTCGCATTCCTCCTATATTATGATTGGCATGATTCGACCTGAATTGTTGGTTTTCCAACTTCTGGCATAAATTCAGTGCAGTGGGCAAATCAGCTGGCTCACGCATGGCTAGTAATCGTGGCAAGTCTCCTTTAAGACCTCTTATAAAAGTGTCTAATGCCTTTGCCCTATATGATTGAGATAAGTGATGCAGTGCATCTGGTGGAAGTTCCATGCTTGCAATTTTGTTCTGTATTAGGGAAAGGTGATTATAGACAGTCTGATAGTAAGTTTCTATACTGTCATTTCCCTGGACGAGAGTCGTCATTTGGTACTCGAGGGTACCAACATCACGTCTGTCCGCGTAGTGCAATGTTAAGCACTTCGAAATACACTCCCAGTTAAGGGGAGTATTGTATGACTCTAGTATAGCGTCCGCATTTGCTATGATCTTATTTCGAATTACATTTAGGATGCCGAAATATTTTGGGGTTCCCTTAGTATGTTGATAAATGTTCAGTATTCTCTCAACGCTTTTGCGCCAGGAGCTGAACTCACCGGGAGTTCCGGAGAACTCTCTGAGACCTTTCACGACATCTGGGACTTTGTCCAGGTCGGTTAAATTGGCTCTATGTTGATCATGGATGGTCTCATCAGTAGCACTTTGGAATTGTGCGTTGGGGTTTATTATTGAATTAAATACATTCCTACATTCGTTCGCGCAAACTCTACCTGCAATGCCTGCAATCAACGCTTCCAATTCAGGTGTAGCATTAACTGCTACATTCTGATTTAGTACTGATGGACGAACAATTGGTTCGGTCATTGTGAAGATTGAATATATTGAAAGGGTTTGACACGGTAAAATAAGATGAAGATTGAGTTAGGGATTCAGTTAATTCCTATTTTTAATCTATTTATTCTATGCTATCTAGGCAATTTCTATCTATTTATTACGTTATTTATCTAAAGGTCACTTAGATTCACTATCGCTAAATTCAAATTTTAATTTCACTTCTAAGAAATATTATTTACTTAATTTTCACTCTTAATATTATGCTTTCCTTAATTAGATTTCACGATTAATATTTTAAAATTCAAATTTTCTTAACTTTTCACTAATTATTTCTCAATTTTAATTTGTTATATTATTAAGATTAATTATATGAACTTAAACTCTATCTTACATTAACAACATATCCAGCGCTGATAAAGGGGATTTGTTCCGTTTGTGATGGCTACTAGGATTCCTTTCTTTATACTCCCTCGCTGGCGACTCAGTCTATCGACGTAGTCTTTTACTGTTGATGGCCCAGTAGATGATGTCCTTGGAGCTGCTTGAGGTCCTTTTTGTCTCACTGATACACGTGCTTCTAATGGAGCTACTTTAGGTCCTTTTATTTTTCACACGCGACGCGATTTCACTTTCTGGAGCTACTTGAGGTCCTTTGTAATATTTACTCGCGAATTACCAGTGGTTAGTTTAAACGAAAACTTTCACAGACTTTTACTACTGGGCCCCACGTTGGGCGCCAATTAAACTAATTAATGTTAGTTTATCTTAAAAAAAATATTTATTTAACTCGACCGTCACTTACGCTAGCTACTTAATTAATGCGCTAACAATATTTCAATACCTAACATCTAACCTACTCCAATCGCAGTCGTTCTGCTGACGACAGCATCGTTCCCACGCTGCTGCCGCTATTCCAGGTAACTGTCCCACACTCGGTGTAATGTGCTGACGACGCGTCTGCTTGTTCCGCGCGTGGCTGGGTTTGCAGCTCGTGTCGCTATCTTTCGATATGTTTCGCGTTAACTTACTTACTTGATTTAAACAATGAGCCTATACCTTGAGGACGGCTGTCTGATGGCTCGGATTCCATAGCACGTCTTGCAGTCACAATTGGGAAGCGTTATTTAAACTAAAAAAACTAAAAAAAAAGTTCAAAATTTTGTTTCGCTGTCAGCAGGCTTGCTTGCATCCTGTGTACCTACATGATATGTGAATGTTAAATATTATAAAAACTTGTGCATCTAGCTCCAAATGACCATTTGAAACAGTTTTTGCATTCACCATATGAACCGGGCAGCAAGTTCAAGTTAGATCGAGCGTTTCTTGAAGCTTGTAGTAAGCAGCAACAATTAGGTTCCAGATTTTAATGGACTGCTTGACTAGGAGCTTTGCTCTTTTTGCAAGAACATCATAAAGCTGGTTTCGCAGTAGCTACACTGTCAACCAAAGACCTCGTTTGCTGGGCTTCAATTATTATTTTTGGATTGTCCGCAAACATCGGTCTTTAAGAATATGTACTCCAACTCCGTCGTCTGTCTATAATGACACCTAATTTGTTTAAGTATTTAGTGTTATCGAAGAGATCTTTTTTGATTTATAGAAGCTGTTTTGGCAGTCGGAGCCAATATGGAGAGCTCAGAACTGAAGCGAACCAACTCAGAAGAAGACAATTCTAAGAAAGTTTGAGGTTAAGTAAATGTTCTGGCATTAATTTCTGGAATTGGAATTATTCAAGATTATTTCCTTTGAAAAGATTATGCAAAAAAATAAAAAAAAATGTGGCTTGGTTCATTGTTACTCCGAAAAATTAAAGTCCGTATAACTTATGACAAAATCAATAAAAAAAATAAATCATTTATTTAACAAAAAATTGATAGTAATATTGTAAAAGAAAAGTAGAAAAGTAAGGTTTAAAAAAAATGTTACACATAAAATAATTCTTCATTTCCATCTTCTTCGTCATGTTGGGGCTGGTCCTGATGTTTACTCGTTTTCAATTCTTGTTAAATTGACATAATTTGAAATAACACAATTTGAGTTAACGTTTGCGGAAAATTTCGCACTTGTTATAGATTTTTTTATTTTTCAGCTTCAGCTCCGAGCCCTCCATATCTAGCATCCCCCTTGGCATCTTTTTAATGGTGCATTGCGGATACAGCAGAAAGTTATGGAGAACTGCTATTTCGTTTAACGCTCTCAAGCCATGGTACATAACTGATTATGGGTTTGTCAAAGTTTACACATAGCTGCAAGGTCAAGACTCAAGCAGCTGCTTTACAAGTATCTTTTGTCTGTGAATATTTCAAGGGAACCACCGTTTATCCCAGTTTCATTTTTAAATGATGAACAGCATGGAATTCAACTTGAAAGACACTGTTGTTTTATTGATATTTGTTATGAGGTCTCTGAAGGTTCAAATATACCTACCTATAAGCTTTTCGTTAATGTATTAAACCTCTTCCCGAGGCATAAAGTTTTTGGTAAGCCGTAGTTTTACAGATGATGTCAACCGTTAGCAGTATCAGAGAGGAGCTATTCCATGAGCTCAATATTTATTCATATCAACTGTTTGGCGAAGTTTTCGTAATGGAGCTCTATTTCGCTCCACCATTTTACAGAAGAGTAGGTAAGCGATGATTGGTCTTACCGTCAATTTGTATGTTAAATGAGAGATTTTTGGGATTACTGGCCAGGTCTTGATATGCACACGTCGCCAGGATGTCAAAATATGGCTTATGTCACTTTGAAAATTTTTGCTTTAGATGTGAATTGTTGTAACTGACTTCAACTTCTAGAAGATATCATGCTTCAATCAACAAAACTATGATTTGTTATAGGACTCTGGTTGTTTTTGCTTGTAAGGATAGCCAGGATTTTAGCCGCAGCAGACCAAAGTGTACCTTGCAAAATTATGTTTGTTGTTATAAAGTGCCCTTTTCACAAGTTTTTTAAAGTTGTTACTTAGGCGGCGCTACAGTCCGGGGTGGACCTGGGCCTCAATCAATACGCCTCTCCAGTAAGCGCGATCTTTGGCTAACTGCCTCCAGTTGCAAACTCAAAGTTGGTTGAGGTCCCCTTCCACTTGTTCGCGCCACCAAAGACGAGGTCTTCCACTACTGCGTTGTCTCTTCGGGTTGGAATCGAAGACAATTCGGGCCGAAGCGTTGGTGTCCATTCGCTCTACATGTCCCAGCCATCTTAGACGACTGATGCGTACTTCTTCTCAACCAGGGCGATGTCGCAACGCAAATGATACCGAAAATCACTCGAAGAATTTTTCGTTCGAAACGACCAAGGAGATCTTCATCCGCCTTTGACAGCGTCCATGCTTCTGCACCATATAGCAGGACTGGGATGATGAGGGTCTTATAAAGAGTCTCCTTAGTGCTTCTCGACAAGGCCTTATTAATCAATTGCCTTCTTAGGCCGAAGTAACAGCATTTTCAGAATTGATAGTGGAGCCGATGTAGACAAAGTCCCTAACTACCTCAAAGTTATAGCTGTCTATCGTGACGTTCTTGTTAACAGTATATATTTAGTCTTGCCCTCATTCACCATTAAACCCATTTTTACCGCTTCCGTGCTGATAATTGCAAACGCACCAGTGACAGATCGTTGTGTTCTGCCAACAATATAGATGTCGTCAGCGTATATACAAGCGGATCATTGTTGTCCCAAAGAAAAACGCTGTCTAAACTTAAATACGTTGACATAGGTAGATAAATACCGATGTCCACATTCTACTGACTTAATTTGCCCATTATTGCCTATTATATTTCTAAGTTTGCCTTTGAAAACTGCCTGAAGCGCCTTACTGAGATCACTTTCAAATTGCGTTCATTTCAAATCGCCCCTCAGTTGCTATAAAATCGTCTGTAGGTCGCTCGAACAACTAGCAGATCACTACCGAAATGGACAAAAAATAATGTATAAGTTAGACTCAGCTGTAATGCAGGGATTTGGGTGGCACAATAGCCATCAATAAATGACACAGCCTTGTCAAGGGGCAAAAAAAATGTAAGTTCCCAGCAACTACTTATTCAAAAGTCGTCCTTTTTCGTTAAATGCCAGTCTGCCACTACGGAATTGGTGTGAAATTGTAAATAAAATATTTTTAACACAAAAACTGTAATTATAAATAAATACTTTATGTAAATATTACGGCTTTTTTATTTTTAATTTTTTTTTTTTAAATTCGCTCTGCTGATTTCCTTCGTTTAGTTTCTAGTCATGGCGGCGTTGCTCGTTACTGTAATTTTGCATGATAAATTCTTGTGAAATATGCGCCAACACTGTCAGACACGCAGAAGAGACAAATATAATTAAATTTACACGATTTTATGTCACTCCGCCATGCAGAATATTTTTAATTAATGCAGCGTTGCATGTCTTGGGGGCGTTGATATTGAACTAAATGGCCTATGGGGCAATTTACGCAGCATATTTCAACAATTCACGACAAAGTTTTTTTTTTGTTTATTTTATTAGATAGGTGCATATATCGTTGGAAATAATGTGTTACTTATTATATTTCCGATAAATATCTGCGGTGTACGGAATCGCTTTTCTTTTACCAGGAACAAAGGGACTCGCACTATCATCGGGATCTAAATGTATTGAATGGACGATTATGGTTATAAACGAACGGTGAGGCGGTTCCACCAAACATTAGTTCGGCAGCAATTAAGCCGATCGATATAGTTTTTACTTCAGTAAAGTCCACATGAGCTTATTGGTCGCTATATTTGATTTTATTACGACCCAACACACCATGTCTCTATGAGTGCAGGAGCAAATGCATGACCAAACCACTCTGAAAATCACATCTGTGTGTCTACAGTTTTTACATAATTATAAAGCACGGGTTGAGATTGTTACCGCGAGGGATTTTAAGGGATTGCCATTTTATGGAGTCTAGAACTATGCGATTGCCAAACTAGTTTTCCCAGAAATACTTACTTACCTTTGTAAGGCCTTATCGGCGAAGGGTTAAGGGACACTTAAGGTTGACTTGATGATCCACTATGGTGTCACGCAAGTACCTATAGCTCTTGTGTCTGATATATTTGGGACCGTCTTATACCTACTTGACGGGCTTCCAAAACTTGAAGAGTGTCTTCCTCAAACACTGCAGCATTTAATGCTTGGCGATCGCTGGTATTTTGCTTGCACCAGACCAATCGGACTTTTCGTCTGTTCAATCGCACGATGTGGCTTATCATGTGTTGTGGACTTATATATAGGACCTCATCTGCATCATAAAGTTGGCGGTTGTACATTTTTGTTCCGAAGAATCCCAGTCTCAGCTCATCCAGCATTCGGACAGGACAAGCGGTCTGCCGAACGTAATTCATTTTCTCAATCGATTTGGGAATTTTGTTTAAAGTAGCAGCGGCTTCCTATATCAAGTCTTCGCCGGGTCTCATTGCTCCGATTTGTATGAACTCCTCAACTATACTTCGATGTTGTAGTCACCAAGAGTGACGTCTTGTCCTATATAATGGACAGACTTTTCTCTTTTTTTTAAAATATGTATTTAGTATTGTACTCTACAGAATTTCGAATCTTTTTCAATCGTCGTGTAAGCCTCTATTGCGGCCCTTTGGGAACAGAGGTCTGCTGAAGATTAAAAAGTGTTGATGGTAGCAAATCATTGCCCCATATAGCTCTAAATGCTCCGACTCTAAAACATAAGGGACAATCCAGGACAATAAGGGACTAATGGAGAGATGTGGGACTAGACCTTGAACTATCTCATAGAGTGGTTACCTTGAAGACGCAGGATTTTCTTTGTCTGCTCTGGTAATGAATGCTCTTCTTGCGATATCACTCTCACCGCTTTCACTTTTCTTCGTAATTTCGAGGAAGATCCTGGATTCCGGCCTTGACAGGGTTGACCGGTGTTGCTAAAGTCACTCGCGCTCATAAGTTAAGTCGCTTAAAGGCGACAAGAACAGTGCTCGTTGACAGGTTGGAGATGATCCCAATCAGAGACTGCCCTATTCATTACATGTACCTACAACATTTTTTTTTGGAAGCGCCGATGGATGTGGTCATCTTCTAAAGATGCGGTAACCCGGTGCTACCAAGATGCACAATTCGCAAGTTCGAATAATCGATGCTAGGATGGGGTCTTATTTGGTACTTATCCACACCCGTACCTCCTTCAACCACTCTCACCGCGGGACTGCCATAGTGCCATTAGGTTAGACTCTCGCGCTGTTCTCCCCTCTTCGGAGTTCTTTTGTCTTAAGCGTTCAATCGCCCTCAGTTCTCTTAGAACGCTGGTAACAAACTGGCTTATTTCGAACCATGGTTTCTCAGACAAGATCATCACGCCAACTTTGTGATTTGCATCTGGCAGATCTGTATCCATTATCCTAAGGCGTGGGCAATGGAAGATGACAGTCTATGCATCTTCTTCCTCGTTCGGACAGTGCGCACAAATAGGTGACGTATCGTGTCCAAATCTGTGCAGGTATTTCTTGAATCCACCTTAGTTGGTTAGAAACTGCGAAATGTAAAAGTTGAATTCTCCCGGGTTTGGTCTTACCCAGGGTTTAATGCCGAGGACAAGTCGATCGATGCCTGTCGCGCCAGAGACTCTTTTACTTTACACTAAGTTTATAAACTCGCGAAAGGTTACGCATGCGTTCGGTGGTAGCCATTGCTGGAGATGCGTACAGAAGAACTGAACTTGTTACTCTAGACAGAAGTTATCTGCTACTGTCTCTAGGTCCACCAATGTGGCAATGTTTGGCAGCATTCTTGCGAGCGATGATTAAAGGACCGATGCTTTCTTATATCAACGTAATCTAGGTTCCCCTAAAACTTAAGCCTGTTTTCAACCATTACGGATACGGTAACGGATAGCTGGCTTCGATCGAATGTCTCGAAGGTCTCCCACGCGCACTCGCGCCGACTTATCATTATTTTATAGATCTGCTTCAGTTGTATGTTCAGCTAAGTCGATGCCGGCAGTCTCCATTCATTCTTTGATAGTCGAGATTGTTTTACTTGTTGTCGTCTTGATCTCGTGGATCTGTTTTGCCACAGTTACTATGGAAATATCGACCGCACAGCCTTTAATCCTCACTCTCTGAGGCATTCGCAGCCTCAAACACCGTCTTGCATAACATTCCTAGGTGGCCTAGAGCAGATCCTTGTAGAACGCCTGCTGACATGTTGTCGTACTTGGTGCCGTCGTCCCTGTGTCGTAGTTTAGCTTCGTAAAGTAGCTAGGGTTAAATCTTTAAATTATAGCTGGGCACGTTCAATCTGTCCATATACGCAGTAGCTTAACTCGTACCATACTTTCCATTTTTGTTGAAATAATTGAACATTTTTATATTTGTGTCAGCTTTTGACAAACTTTTCAGGCAGATTATGAACTCGAGCTTCGTACATAACCTGATGGGTAACAATATTATTAGCGCCACAATCAAGTGAGACCTAGGTATATCTACAACTGCCATTGTTATACATTTTTCTGAGGTAAGTATGATTTCCTTTCTTCATTAGGCTCCTCAAACAAACCCAGAGTACTCCGACCAGAAAGCGAGACAAACAAACAACCATTGCCATCTGATTGGTATACAAGACTCCTAATTCTCACATAATGAACTATTCTCGTGCACCGCATGGCGCTTTCCCTCGCACCGTCACCATCACCATCATCGCACTATCTAGGGGGCTCCCGCACAGTTTTCCTGCCGTAATGAGCTTAAAATTCGAATTTTCTGTTTCTGTTGATTCAACCCGGCTGCCCCACCACCACCACTCATCTAACAAAATTGCTGCCGTTGTCCGAGCAAAAACCCCAAACAAGAAACAATGAAACAGAAAGAAATGAAAGAAAAACAAAATTACACTCTGGACTGAGACTGGAAGGAGAAGAATAACTATTTAAGAGAGAGGGAGAGAGAAAAAAACCCACCAACTTGGGAGGAAAATAATAATAATAATCAACAAAAGGTATCAAGAAGGTGCGTGCTGGCATCAATCAAACTATTAAAACGCCATTAGGGCTCCAGCATTATACGATCCCGAAACAAATGAACGAAGCAAAGAAAACAAAAAACGTGGTTACAAACGCGCAACGCAAAAACCCCAAACCCGCAATGGCTATGGCAGCAAGCGGCAGCGCTTTCCAAGGAGCATACACGAGCACAGTACCAACACAAAAAGTATGATTGCTGCCTCTTGATTACAAATTTCCTCCTCGCCATTAATCGTGATGTGGTTGCGCCAGTCACTATAGGTGGAGAGCCAACCAAAAGTCCGTCACGTGATATAGGTGGACGGAAAATCTTAAGGGGGTACTCGCTACTCGAGATCTACTCTGTCCATCCGTTCAGTTTTCAAAGTTTTCCAGCCTCGTTTGGCTTGTCCGTGCGGGTCAGCTGACCGTTGCAGGGTCGTCGTTGGCTGTCAAGCCTGCACGTTTTCGGGTTTCTCTATTCTGGATCTTCTTTATTCGAAGCGCAGTCATTAGTGGCGCGCTCGCCAGTCGCCCGCCATCGGTCGGCTAGTCGTAATAGATCATCCCAGCGCATCTGGAATCGGAATCGTCAATGGATAGCTATGTGTGCATGAACGGCGCGGGATATCCCCGAAAGATTGACTACCGAGAATATATACAGCTTTGATGATAATCCACATCATTAGAAGCACTGTTGACTTGCTTCACAAACTTGATGGTTTCAGCTGGCGCCGTGCTACTTAGGCCGTTGCTCGGGAGGTTGACAATGTCGCGGTGGGGTTGGGCCAACGTCAGAAGTCTTCCCATCAGTGTTTCGTATGTATAATGTCGCCTTCATTGAAATATTGCGTGCCGATAATTGCCGGTTACCTGCGTTTTGGTTCAAAGTTAGAAGGTATATACATCCACCTCCAGTTGCGTTTTTTTTCGAACTCCATTTACGCGGGAGGAGATTTCGTCTACCTATATTAGTGGGGGAACATTGACAGGAGGGATGGAAATTAAATATCTCAGCATAGATAAGAGAACGAAAAGCTGCGCAGAGTAATTACTGTCGGTAAGAGAGGCGTAGCCGTGCTGTGCACTTCTAAGACCGGTGGTGGGTATATGAATGCACTGAAATTTTGTGAAACGTATATGTGCGTTACGTGTATTTACATCAGCTTTTTAATGGAACAGAGTGATTGCCAAATGGCTATAATGCTTTCATTCTACTTCACTCACAAGCCACTATGTGCAGTTTATATCTGGCAACAATTAAGTTGAAGCTGAAGTTAGCGAAATCTCTTTCGACCGTCCTATCCTTTTTCTGAAAAAATAGTCGCTAGTTCTCGGTTAGGAAAGGTTGACTTGGTAACTGTCTTTGAATAAAGGCAGAACCCACTTATAGACCAAGCTCTGTCATATACTCACTTTATTTAAGAAGCGGGTGAGTAACACTAGTAAATCTAGGATCAGTTTAGGTGACTCAAACAGTTCGCACCTTCTGGTGTCAATTCGTCTATAGATTAAGACGGTGGGAGACATATTTTATTCTTACTCATCGATCTTAATGCTCATACTGAAGTCATTGTTGCGGACTTATACTTTACTTGCATGCAAACATAGAGCCCGTGATCGTCCTCACAATGGCGCTTATGTATAATTCCTTTTTACAAAAACAAATTCTGTTAGTTTGGCATCAAGTAAGTATCAGCCAAATGTAGGAGAATCGCTAAAACATTGATCTAGTTGTGTCCAGAGGTTTAATAAAAATTCAGGAGAGCTAGAGAAAACACCTGCTCCTGTGCCTTTAGTTATTTTAGATCCTTCTGTGTATTTTTAAACAACGTTCTACTATTCCCACCGTTTTATCCATCATACTTTCAATTACGACCTTCGAAAGGACTTACGCAGTTCCGTTCCATTAATATTAATTAGAAGATTTGATATGTCCCACTCCCACAAGATCCTTTTGGTCAAGTGTACTCCCCATTAACTCCTTAGAGAGGTATGCTACCCCATGAGAGTCGCCCGTACTTTGATTCTGTGTGGAATTAATTTTAAAGGACCTGAATGAACCCTAACTACACCTTTGCGGTAAAAATCTTTTCCCTCTGACTTTCTAACCCGCAGTTTCCTTTAGGAATCCCCGAGGTCTTTTGAAGTCTTTTGAAGTTTCCATAAGTTTTCATCAAGCCCATAAAAATGCATCAACGAAGGTTGTTCTTGCTCATGCATTGAATCTTTTTCGGTTTATTAGTCTCATAAGTTTTTTTGACACCTGCCTTATAAAAGCAGTGGTATTTTTCCCCTCTATTATACCATTTTATGTGATTCATATACTTGGTCAGGAGCTTTGAAGGTTAATAGTACTGCCTCACTTTTTAGGATTTCGGCCATTTCATTACCAAATATTATCACATATGTCCAGTTAGCCAATAGAGGCCCACATTGTGTAATGCAGCTAGTGCCAGTGTTCCTGCACAAATTTGGATTTAACGACAGATATAGAATCAAGTTCAATGGTAGCAAACCTTGGCTATTCGAACCGCAATTGGCGTCGTTTCTGTAGAGATTTATTTGGACGCATCTGTCTGCGCAGTGGCTTAGTGGTAGTGTGTTGGGCTACTAAGCGAGGGGTTCCAGGTTCGAATCCCGAGAGGGCCAAATTACATCTTAAGGTTGTAAAATTGTAGATCCCTTCCATTCGTCCCAAAAATTTGAAAACCCACACAAAATGAATGGTTGTGAGAAGCTAGGCCTTGGGTCCCATAGACCTGTCGCGCCAAAATATTTATTTTTTTTATTTATCTGTCTTTGGCATAGCTTTTAGCCTAAAAAAATGTCGGTCCCATAGAATTATAGCATTTGGTTTTAGGCTTGAATATTCCTGCTCTAGTTCATCGATTCTCAACAACTTCCTTGAGTGATTGCTCAGATTGTATAAATGTTGATGATCACAAAGTTCTTTTCAAAGTCGAATCTTTTTCAATAATATCGACTCTAGGTTAGGGTAGAATGGGAACATACATATTTGATTAGCTCATCACATTACTTCAGAGGTATTTACAACGGAACGTTCCCATAGTAGGTACTCAGCTTGGTTGCAATTATGGGCAAGTTCTTATGGTAATACGGACTTAAGTCGCTCCACATGATCTAATAATAGCAATAGCAATTTAAGACGTCCAATTCTCAAGTTACTTCTCTTAAAATGCGGTCAACTAACTGTAGCATGGTGAATGGGCGTTAGGTCCTATAACGTAAAACCATAATGCCCAAATTTAAAAATGGCCTAACGCCAAAAATGACAACTTACAATTTGAGCGTTGTGGTTTTGCGCGATAAGAACTAATGTCTGGTAAATTGTGAAAGCAAGGTTGAAAGTTGACACTACAAACTAAGTTCATTTTCCGACAGTTAGGTAGCTAGGTACCTATTCTGCTTAAATAAGGTGCCACCTAAGGCGGACCTGCGCATAATCTCAACGTTACCTACCTACAAACTACAATACAGGCGATTTACCTACTAAGTATTAAAAAAAAATACAACTTAACCGCAGGTTCTGTAGTTTAAATAAATTAAACAAAAATGTTCCCCCCCAAAATTATGTCAAAAAAAGTTGTAATAAACAATTATTTTACAGCAGCCGAACACTCCAAAAAAATCTGCCTTGTGTGGTGAATTCCGCATTCGCATAGGCAAGGCATACTGCATACGCATAGTGATGCAGATTGCAGATAGCAGATGATGTTCGAAGTGGGAGCAGTCGGCTATTTCTTCTCGTTTGCTGTTACCACTTGCCAGCCATCGCCATTCATATTCAAACAGATTTGATTATCATGCTTCATGCACAACCCATTCTCTTCATCCACCATGCACCATTCCATTTCAATCCAAACATCCAACATCCATGATCCAACGCCACGCCAACGGCCAACCAAACCAAACCGAAAGTCGTACCAAATCCAACCATTCTTCTGCTGCCGCCTGCCTCTTTCAAATTGTTGTTGTTTGTATTCGAAGGAGAAAACGAAGAGAACTTAACGAACAACACTGCCGCACTGTCTTATCGACGTCCATCCATTTGTATACCAGAAAATAATTGGTTGTTGCATACACTAAATCAGAATCAGTGTTTTGCAAATATGCAGCGCGCAGTTTTCTCTCATCCACAATTCCAGAATGAAATTTGTTTCACCCCACTGCATGGAATTCGCCAGAGGGGGATGCGACTCAGGAAGACGAAATTTTGTAATTGAACGTGATTTTTTCAGACAGCATTAATGCGCAAATTGACAATCGCGAAATGAGTGTTTAGTGCAAAATTGAACTGGAATGCTATCCCATTTGATTTTGATTTAATTGGTCTCATTGAAAAGGATTAGAAGGAAATTCATAGGCCACATAAGAAAATTTGCGAAACTTTCATAGTTCACGTTCTTACATGAAGATGTCGGGCCACACATCCGACGGAAGTTTGCAAAAGTACGTTTATTTCTTTAAGGATATCTTCCAGTGGGGAGTTTGAACGGATGTTACATTCATTTGGACAATATTGCGAAATAAAGGAGGTGTCATGTTATGGGGGCCATTTTTCGATGAGTTTGGGTCTATTAGATTTGTATTTTTGTAGGCTGTTTGAAACGAATTTGTGTCATTGCAATGCAATACAAAAAACAATCATGCGTATGCAATAGAATGACTTGCTAAGGAGTAGTAGTTAGGCGATTTGTTGGCTTTTCATATTCCTGTGTGCCTGATAGATAGAAATCTTACTTACTTTGATTTGGAGGACGACTGTGTTCGTTTTTGAATGACTTATATGCTGTATGGTGAATATAATAAATTAAAGTGTGCAGTGTTTTTAAAGGGCAAGCACCAAGCACTCCGCGTTGCTGCTGGTAGATATAAAGAACTCTGCACATACATAAATTGTTATATAGATATGTTTTATGTATTTCTCCAGCATGCGGCTTTTAAAGTTGCCCTGTAGCCAAAGTATAGTTTTTGAAAAATTATGTTCAAGCGGTTGTCAAGTGCACTCTGCATACTGAGAGGGATGTTAGTGTAGGAAGTCCTATTAGTCGAACTGGGACAATTATTTTGCTGCTGCGTACGTATCGGGGTTTTTCAATGTGTGGATCGGACTTAGTAGGCCGAAAATATAGCTAGCATTCGGTTGCTTGATTTCCTGAAAGTGCCAGTTAGAAACATTCCAAAAGGAATGAATGTTCTATGCGTGGATAAAAAGGTACTGTATATTAAATCTTAAGTCAAGTCTTAACAAATTCAAATGTGGAAATGAGATGAAATTTTTTTCTCTGTCACTCGTTCGAAAAGCAAAATACATTACAATGCTGTCGCCTTCAGACATTCAAATATCTAAATTTATAGACTACTTTTGCTGATTAAAGCAGTATAATAAAGAAGAATCGAGTGTAGAACCTCGTATAGCTCCTGTGTTTAAAATAAAGAAATCCAATAAGGCTCACATCGATCTTCCAACAACAATGTTGCATAAGT
Source organism: Cheilosia pagana (assembly GCA_936431705.1). Classification (NCBI taxonomy): domain Eukaryota; kingdom Metazoa; phylum Arthropoda; class Insecta; order Diptera; family Syrphidae; genus Cheilosia; species Cheilosia pagana. The sequence continues at coordinate 81,538,789 of OW386166.1, read as the reverse complement.
TAGAGAGTTGTTGAGTTTATCCGTATCTCAGCTGAGCTCTATGTCAGACCTGGTCAAAAGCCTTTAATATATTTTAGGCTGCGACTCTGATTCGGATGGGATTACCTATCTCCAGTAGAATAAAGGCCTCGAAATACATCTCCTAGGTATTTAATTGTTTCGACAATTATCTGGAATAAAAATCGTGGTACATACACAACTACAATCATGTGAAAAAGAAGCAACAAACGAGTGAAAAACAATGCCACACACAAAAAATGGCAACAGGTTTTTTTCTCGTATACCTACGCTCCAAAGGTGGTTCCGCAATCCGCAATAATACATACGAATACGAACATCAGCGTTGTGTTAAGCACTCCCTTAATTTTTCCCTCAAAGCGTGGTCACTTTACCTTTTTACCGTATCTACTCAAATTCCCTTTCAAATTCCATCGATACCTTTTTATCGACAAATTTAACTTTTAAATGTAAAGTTTGTGTAAAACAGAAGAAAATCATGTTTTGTATAGATACAAATCGCCGTTTGTTAACATAAGGTGTGTTTTTTTTTAACTTCTTTTTAACTTTTTAACTTTTAAAGTACCTAAAGTAGAAATGAAAAGGTTTAAGTCACATTTGTGCATGTATGGTGTCAAATCTTGCGTGACTGGACTATAAGTTTGCATTTTACTTGCAATTTCCACCCACATCACGAGGTTCCGGTATAAGCTGCTGCTATTAAGTCCCCTTTACTTATAGGATAAATACCTAGCGTGAATCTTGGAAATGCAAGTAGGACGTAGCTGTTGTGATTGCGAGCTAAAAATCTTACTGCACTTTGTTTTGCTGAGATAAAAGCTAAAAGAATCTTGCCTATTATCTCTACATCAATCGCCGACACAATTTCTTTCGGAACATATTTAACCTACTTAATTAAGACCAATTCCATTTATCTTTTTACCAAATTGAAGCGTGGCACTTATAGATATCCCGAAATGAATAATAATTTCAAAAAAGTATTTTCAAAGTAGGTAAAATAAATGATTTTAAATTGCACTGTGCGCATAGTTAAGCCAAAGATGGAGAGAAAAGAATATGCGCAGAGATTAAGAAAGAAAACCCTACACAGAGAACGTTTCTATTACGTAACGTATATCTGTTGGAAGAAAATCTATTACTGTCATTCAAAACGGTAAATAATTTTGTTAATTGACAGAGCCGTACGAAAAAAATGGAGGTGTTCCAGATATCTCAAATACGGTAGACGCTCGGTATAGTGAACATTCTGTATAGTGAACTATCCAAAATAGTGAACAACCAACATTTTACACAGACAACTCCAAACGCAGATTATTTTGATATTTTAGTTATGAAACGCCTTCAGGAAAACGCGGTACAATCAATTTTAAATCTAAAGAAGGCACAATTGAAATTAACAAATTGTATTTTAAAAATGTAATTCTTTTTATCTCTGTGTTATTTAAAAACGCAGTGGCATCCCGTGGAATCCCGAAAGAACCAAATTACATCTTAAGGTTTTTTTCCACTACGCCACCTCTCGCGAACGTCTGACAAACATCCGAGAGTAAAACTGTCATGAAAGAGCTTCTCAATTAGACGTTTGGACTCGGCGTACAATTTTAGATCCCTTCCATTCGTCCATAAAATGAAAACTCACACAAAACGAATGGTTGTGAGAAGCTAGGCCTTGGGTCCCATAGACATGTTACGCCAAAATATTTATTTTATTTATTTATTTAACAACTGATAAATAAAATCTTATATGTTTTAGTTGTTTTTTTATTTTAAACTATTATACCGATATTAAATTAACTAAAAAAATATCTAAAATAAAAAAACAGAACTTTATTTTTATCGAACAGAGTTTTAGTAAAAAAATTACAAACTTCCGCTCAAAATAGTGAACAATTTCGGCATAGTGAACAGGCCTGATTTTTATTAGTTCACTATATCGAGAGTCTACTGTATTTGGAGATGAGGAAATCCAGTTTCTGACATCACGAAAGGGACAAATATCTGCAGCAGCATCAACTTCAGTTGTATTGAAGCAACAAATAAAAAAATTTTATTTATTTAAAGACAGACAGTCAAATTCGCTTCAAATCAAACAGAGCTACACCAATTTTATTTATATGATGATGATATAAAAAACCTAATTATGATAATTTTTGGTCCTGTATAAAATTTTGCTAAAAGCCATGAACTCTTCTTTTATAACAGTTAGGTTGTTGATAATCATGGCGATGTTTTTTAAAACAATTTGAAACAAATTATGAAAAATTTATAGCTTGACTGTTTTGTAGTTAGTTTCCTAAGACTCCCACGATTTTGCTGCTTTTTCCCACGGAAAGCTTTTCGGACATCGAAAAACTCACAAAAAGGGGAAAACTTTCTAAATAATCCCATGACATAAAACACTGCATCAAAGCAATCAATCGGTTTTTCTAATTGTAAATTGAAAAATTCGCAATAAATTTACCGTATATGAACGTTACCTACGTTGAATACTGTAGGACCCACTATTACAATATTATTTGCTGCGCAAGGTCGCTAAGTTGTTTTATGTGTTCAAGGGGGTCGTTATTCTGAAAAGATTGAAAAACACTGATTGGTATAGAATAGCAGACATTTCGGTACAAAATTTTATAAAGCAAACCTTGATGGCTCCTCTGGCCTGCGAATTTCTGTATAGTAGGAAAATGCAAACAAATACAGCTTTTCCGTTCCAGTTATAACGATGTGTCAGACGATGGATCGAACTTTCGAACTACCTAAGAGTAGTACATTTTTGCAAATAAAATTCTTTTTTATGAGCCATCTTAAGCAGCGATTAGCACCTCTCGCCCACACCGTTTCAATAGTTTAGTTTAATTTACCGCACTATATGCTTCATACGCTTACAAATTGCAAAACTGAAAAAAAACTCCAAACAAAAAGTGATTCATTTGCAAGGCACACACGGACAGGTGCTTCCCGCCGAAATATATACGCACGTATTCCTGTTCATGAAGCTCCCCGCCTGCGGTGATTAAAAATCGCCTCTCGAATCTACAGGCGCAAAATAAGAACCAACAACTTCATAGCATTGATTAAGATGCACAATTTGTTTAAAAAACACCGATACAAACCATAAATTGATCACCGCACAGCGGGGGACACTTCTCGCGCAAACATAGAACCATGGAAAGCAAGTGGGCGGCAGATCTTAGAAATACCACCCCATATCCAGATTCCAGATTCCAGATCCCCAGTCCCTAGTGAAACTCGTGTGCGCCTTTTCATGTTGTGCCGATGCCGACACCAACCAACCGAACTCTGTCAAAGTCCAAAACGCACTAGAGAGCCTGTATCGTACGTACGCCACCCCCGAAGGAGCGCCCCGCTGTTTGCTGTCTAAGCAAACAAATGATGAAATAATACAACCATAACAACATTCACCTTTCATCGCTAATAGGAGCGCTCTTTTCCAAGACGAACTATTCGACTGACTCTATGTAGCAGAAGACTCTTTCTTGCCTTCTTGTCCTTGGTTTGGTACTTTTAGCGAAGGTCAACATAGTTAATGTGATCGGTGTCCTCGAATTGCGTTCCGGATTTGCGCGTGCAACAGATGAAATTACACATTTCCCCTGTTCCTCGCATACGCAGGCTATAAGGATTTCTTTCCTTCTCTCCCCGGCCGGCAGTCGTGTGTATCTGTATATACATTTTCATTCGATGATAATTGAGTGTCTTCAGGAATCCCGAATGCCTTTTCATTATTTCATAAATGTTCGCAAGTTATCTTCACAGTGTGACATCAGAGGCGACCCTATGTCCTTGAGCTGCTATTGCTGTAGTTGTTGCTTCGAATGTACAGCATCTCAGACAAAGTTGTCGCGCGAATGCCATCAACAGGGCCACACGAATCCTCCTCGCATATATACCGGACAAGGAGAGAGTAGCAAATTATTGGAATTTCAGTTGACAATTGGGAGGACATTGCGCGACAATGTAAACTATCGTGCTTGTTGCATTGTACTGCAGTCATGTCACTTATGCACCGTGAAATTCAACTATGATCGTGCGCAGGACCCAGAGTACCCTAGCGATACCTCGTTTCACTTGAAGGATCCGAGTTTTTACGCATTTATTAGTTTATTGCGGGGCTATAATAATATATAATTTTATGAGCGCGCAGTAAACAGGTATGTACGGCAGAAACGTCGTCTACCTTAAAGGCGGAGGCAGTGTTGTAAAAAATTTATTGCGCTTACTACTTGGCGAGGTTTCAAAGTGAAGGATACCTTGGTGTTTGGCCTGTAGCAGATATAGGTTGCTGGCAAAGGTTGACGTTGCATATATCTACTCTTTGAAAGACAAATATTTGTTTTGGAAATGTAAATGCGCGAAAATATTGCAGCAATAAACGCAGAACGCAATTTTACGCAATATTTGAGTGACCATTTACAAACAAGCTGTATAAATTGACAATTGGAGCCATAAATAAGGTTTGGTCCAGTTTGCTGATGGGTAGATAGGTCGCATGTATTTGTGTTTGCTTCAAAAATGGACTTCTAAAGGGCAGTGGGAGATGCCACTTGAGGAAGGTATATGATGACTAGTGATGTTCGGAACAGTGGGCTCTCTGTAAATGGTAAGCGTCGTGAATTATTTTTTATGAATAGCAAACCTTTAACAGATCACTAGCAGAGCAAGAGCAGAGCAAACTATCACAGAACTGATAGGGAAGATTGCCATTCAACAGCAAAACAGTCGAAGAAAAACTGCTAAATGGATTTTAATGATTAGGAACGTATGCAATCATCCATTTAAAACTTCAGCCAAGGATCAAGTGACCTCGAGAGGCAGATGCTGATGGTCAGTAGAAGAGGAAATGCTTTGCAGAATCTTTCCTTTCTTCTTTGAAGACTGCAGGTTTGCCCAAGCTAAGACCATTAAAGTGTTTAGCGGAAGTGAAGGAGCTCGTAAGTCAGATCTCTATTATCCTTCTTACTATGGACGCAAAAAATAAGGCAGACTTCTGCCATTTACGACTTTATTTACAAGCATCCTATTCGTCAAGCACTGGCAGGTTCAGTGTGTGTTCGATGCCTCTGAAAACCTTCTTTGAAATTCGTCTGTCAAGGTTTTCGAGAAGTCTGTGCAAGTTTGAATGCAAAGCCCTCCTTGTTCTAATTGCGGCTGCCAAAACGCAAACGAGTGCATAGTTTTTTGTTTCATCTCCAAAGGGAGAAGTACCTTGCTTAAATAGAATGATAGTCTTGATGCAGCTAATAATAACTATCACAAAAATGAGGAAGACTCACCCAACTATAGAAGCCCAGATCCATGCGTGCTAGGAAAGCCCTTAATCAGCTAAAATAGATATACTTTTGAAATACAGGCTTTGATGCACTTACGTCCGAGTCTTTTCGGCCAAAATTTAAAAAAAAAAAGTCTAAATCGTTACTGAACAAGACGAGTTTTGCAGAAATACCAAAACTAGACATGGCTCTCTGTACACCTTGTTTTTGTAAATGCGGTTTGGAAATCGATCAAAAGACGGTGCATATCGACATCTTGGGTCGTGTCAAAAAGAGTTCGACCATCGCCGCAGCCTCTGCAAACGTTTTCTTCCGTCAGTCGCATTGTTCTCATGTTGTTCCGCAGAGTATTGCGTACTCATAAGATTCCTAAGAGCGTGAAAGGGATTCTTTCATTTCGCATAAGTCACTCAGTTCTGGGTGTCGCAGCAGGACGGACATAGCCTTCCTGTGTTAGTTAGTACACGTATTTGCTGTTCACCTATCTTATGTGGCTTTTTTTTACACCTTTGACCTTGAGTGTCTGTACAGGGCATATGATATTCACAGGGGGATAAGCTTGCTGTAAGACGAACCTTGTCTTGATGGTTTCTTGCCTGAAATGCCTTCATGTCCCAGGGACCCTGAAGAGAATACTTTGCCATGTATTCTTATAACATTGAGGTCTTCGCGACAGCAGTTTACTAGCTTCGATTTTATTTCTGGGAGAGCTAAGGTCTTAAGAGCTGTCTGGCTGTCAATAAAGAAAGTGATACCTTCTGCAGACTCACGGGCTTGACTTGTTACGGACTACGAAAATACCTCCTCTTGGAAGACGTTTTACGAGTTGGTCCGGTAGGCGTATCGATGTTGATTCCCTAAAGTGTCCCTTCAGTGTCCACGACTGCAGCTATAGACACAGCCTCCCTGAATCTAAACATATTATTTTTAATATTAGTTTGGGTCTTTTCCATCATTTTTAAGATGATACTGGCCAAGTGGAAGACGCCAGTTATGATGACCGATTGGGCTCTTTTTAAAATATAGTCAGAAGAAAGTATGCCCGATAAATGGAACCTCAGCCTTGTTTGCCCGATCCTCTAGAAAGGAGACCCTCTGAACTGCGCCATTTACAGAGGTTTCAGTCTTCTAAACATTGCCTACAAGATCTTATCTGCCGTTTTGTGTGAACGCCTGAAGCCTTTCGCAAACAACCTGATTGGTCCATATCAGTGTGGCTTCAGGCCAGAAAAGTCAACCATCGACCACATATTCGCACTGCAGCAGATCTTGGAGAAAACCCAGGAACTTCAAATCGATACCCGCTACCTTCTTAAAGGCCGCCTATGACCACATTTATGGGGACGAGCTATACAGAGCAATGTCAAGTTTTGGCATCCCTACCAAACACGTCCGTTTGTGCAATGGAAAATGCACGCTGCTCCATCAAGGTCGGTAAAGAACTCACCGCGACCTTCGATGTCAAAAAAGGATTTAGACAAGGTGATGCGGTGTCATGTAACTTATTTAACATCGTTCTTGAAGAAATTGTGCAAAACTCGAACGCCAACACCAGAGGCACAATCTTTCAAAAGTCCGTCCAATTACTCGCATACGCCGATGACATTGACATAATTGGCAGAACGCAGCGTGATGTAAAGGGCGCTTTTGTGAGTATTGAGACTGAAGCGGCGAAGATGGGTTTGGCGGTTAATGAGGGCAAGACGAAGTAAATGGAGAAGGAAATTTAACGACGAACTGTACTGGCCGTATAGCGACATCGACCTAGTCAGAAGAGTAAAGGTCCAACGACTGAGGTGGCTGGGTCATGAAGAGCGAATGGACATGAATGCTCCGGCCCGGAAGATCTTCGAATTCACACCCGAGGGAAGGCGCAGTAGAGGAAGACCGCGACTCAGGTGGCGCACGCAAGTGGAAGGGGACCTTAACGAACTTAGCGTACGAAACTGGAGATAGCTAGCTAAAGATAGCGCTGGCTGGAAACGCTTGTTGGTTGAGGCCCAGGTCCACCCCGGACTGTAGCGCCACCTTAAGTAAGTAAGTAAGTAATTTGTGCTCTTTTTACCGCATTTTCAATCGTTTAAGTGAGTACTTCAGGCGAAAAGTTCTTACGCTCTTGTCGGATATTCTCTTGAGGGTTTTCAGGGTTATATCGACCTGTGCTTCGAAAATCCCAAGTAAAGAAATCATGTTTATGTTTAAATGGAAATGACCCTAAAAGTGCGCATTTTCGAACGAAATTCGACCGTAAAATATTGCCCCACCAGTGTTCTGTGACTTCTGTGGTCTAATGTAAGCCTAAGTCTTCGCCAGCATGAATTCGAAGCTTCACATTACTTCGTCAGGCAAAGTTGCACCTTCTCTTGTCCCAGCTTGACGACCTTAATGGTTATTACCATGCAATAGAGATGTATACCAAGTAAGAAAATCTGTGCTAAGCCTGCCAATTATGCTCTCAAAATTTCTGGCAAGTAACCATATGCTTCACGCCAGCAGATAACCCCAAAGTCAGTGTGTCTGTGTATATGGGCAGAGGCACAACACCAAACAGCAACAAGTTCAAAACAATATCATTCATTGCTGGTAATTTGGTAGCAAAAATAAATTTAATTAGAAAATGTCACCGTCATTACAGACACAATTTGTTAAAAAAAAAAAAACAATTGCACGCTTCAAAGCAGCACACTGTTGCATATATAGGTGTCGTCTCAATTTGGTGTTTATGTGCCGTTCAAGTGCAAGATTCATAAATTCATTTCACCGATTCAGATCATCCGCCTTTGTTTGGTATTTCTGTTCGTGAATGAAAATAAAACGCACAGAGCTCAGCGTAGTTCCGTAGACACATGTGCGTTCCTATATCCATATGGATATGGCGGCGGAAGACGGTCGGCCGGCGCGGCGCAGCATCTTAAGCGGAATCATTCCTTTGAGGATCTGAGTGCAGTTGGTGCGTTTTTGTGTACAGTATCATGGGGATTCCGCTTATGCAAAAGCGAACAGCGAAATTCTATCAGAATCAATTTATTTATATTTTGCATGGGCCATAAAACTCAAATGGCCCGTAAGAGTCGCCACATTTCAAGCTAATTTGTTAAGAACCAGTATCGCGGACAAAGACTTGCCTGTTAGTCATTCGTTTGTGCGGTTGCGGTGGATGTAGACTTCAATGGAAGTCCGCATTTGAAAGTCAAAATAATAAGACTCACAGTCATAGATCTTGGGGAGGGGGTGCGTGGCTCTCATTATAAGTGCCACATGTCAGCGAGAAGATACAACAGGAAGTACGGTGTGCGGTAATTAAAATTACACAGCTCGTTTGTACGATTGGGCGTTTATCAATACTATTGGAAAATCTCCTTGATAGGATGTGGAAATTTTGTTACGGTTATCGCAAGATCCTTGTTTTTTTCGACTAATCAAGAAATCGTACCTGTAATAACTAAAATCAATTATTATGCTTATTCCGAGGAAAGCTCAAAGACACAACAACTGATTGCATCTGGAGGTTCTTGCGGCTATAGTTGCCACGTGCGGCGTTAGTCCCAAAAGCAGCACCATACTTGCATTCACCAAGAGAAGAAACGAAAGACGAAGTTTGAAGTGTCACGATTTTTCTATAGGATCTATGAATATCGAAAGGTAGAAAGCTTTATCGTTGTCACTCTATAGTTGAAAGGCTTACATGGAGTTCCGGACTTACCATATGACAATAAACTATATGGACCTCACGCTATGAACCTTTGCCTCAGTCCCACTTTGAGACTGTCGTTATTCACCGTGTATATGGGACCTAGCATGAATTATGCAAAACCTTCTGGGCAGCGAAAAATAATAAAACAATGAACTTCAAACGAAATGCAAATACTATGCTGCAAATGCAGCAGTTCGGAAGATTAGGTTATAGGTAGGGTTAAGTAGAAATCCGACGCTTAGACAATATAAGGCATATTGTAGATATTGTGGATATAAGTTGGCAATATCTGCAAGTTCCTTATAGAAGTAGGTACCTACTCTTATAAGATATTTTTGTTTTCTTATGGAGAACACCAAGAGGCTGGCTGCCAGCCTCGCGGCATATCTTCCTTAAACTATTATTTTTTAGTACCCGGGCAAGAGATCCGATACTGCTCTGTTGAAATTTATCAGGCTCTTTTTCCTCGACTACCAAGATCACACTATCGCTCATTAGCCTGCCGATTGTCTTCGTATGTGGGGCGGACTTTTAGCAGCCAAGAGTTCCACTTTCGTACGACTTTTGATGGCTTATTCTAGACTAGCCAAGGACTAGACATCAAAAAAGATTAACGAAGCATTGTTGTTAATATTTTCGAAAAGTTGTGGTAAGGTGCCTCATAAGTCGCAGCAATCTGACATAATCATCCTAACCATATATGTAAATCCAATTCAGGAGACGGAGCGCATCCCCTTTACCTGATCGTGAACGAATCCCCAAACTCATTCTATTGTAAATGTGGTAAAAATATTACGGCTAAAAAGAGGAATTTTGCAAAAAGAAACACTTTCCTTATCATGGATGTACCGTCGAGTGATTTCATGTAAAACTAAGGCCTTTCACACACGGTGCAACATTAAGGGCACATGGCTAAATTTGTCGCATACGCCACAACAAATATACTATGCAACTTGTATGATATAAGAAAGTTGGTATTATTTTTTTATTTTTTCATTATTTGCAAGAAATATAGAAATAGTAATAAAAAGGAATTATCTTGTGAAAGGCAAACATTTTGTAATATTATAGCAACATAGTATATCTACCCATTTATAAAAAGAATAGTCCATTGCCATAAAAATGGAAATGGTGCAAGTGAGCTAAAAAGTTGTTTACTTAATAAATAATTTGACAAAAACGCCTAGTACGTCCATCAAGCGAAGCTAAAGTAAATCCGCCTCTTAATGTTTCCCTCAACTCTAGTAAATGTTCTCTTAATTTTGACAGTAGCTAGCTACAATGTTCATCTAGCGGTCTTAGGTTCAATCCCCGAAAAACAAAATAACATCTCAATAACTTTTCCACTCCGAAACCTCTCGCGAACGTGTAACAAACATCCGAGACTACAACTGTCACGAAAGAGCTTCTCAGACTCGGCATAAAATTCATGATCCCTTCTTTTTGTCCCAAAATAAGAAACACACGAAACGGGTAGTTGGCCTAATGTATTTTACAATGTTCAGCTGGAAATAAACAAAATCAACTAAATACATTCGAAAAAGGAAGATTTATTGATTGGTATTTTCCAATTTGTGCAGTCGCAGATATGACATTGTGTATCTACAACAAATATTTCGTTTTATGTTAAATCGTGTGCGAAAGGCTTAGGAATAAAAATTTAAATGTTCATTTCATTCAGGTACCTACTTAATTTTCTCAATAGTATTTCTTCAACATTATTTATTGATATTTTCGTTTTAAGCAATTCTTTCTGTTATTTATTTTTTTTAAACATAAGGTACAGGTTAGATTAATGCATTTTTATAATTTTTTTCCCGGTTGCTCTTCGTCCGTTGTACTTATTTAATATTATTGACACTAATAGAAGAAAACCAAAATATTCAACGGTTCTGGCAAAATGTTATACCCTAAATTTAAAAAAATGTCCAAAAAACATACATTTGAATTTTGGTTATAAATTAAAATGTGTATCCCGACATTTTTGCAAGATTGCAATAACCAAAAAGAAGTTGACAGCTGATGGCTTGGGATAAGTAAAAATAAAGCACTTCGCGAATGAACAACGTGTCTTCATGGTTCAGCAATATTAAACACCATTGTATTTCTTTCTTTGAGGTTATTTGAAGGTCTACAAACCCACGTTAATCCGTGCATTGAAGGAGGGAATTCAATGCTGAATCAAAGAAATTCAGCCACATTTATTCAAGCAAACAGATCATGCTAAAGTTAAACAAAAGAGTGCGTATGTGCCAGCAAAGCCTTGGAGGTCATTTGCAGGATGTGTTACTCAATACCTATACATAACCCTGTTATCTACTTGATTGATAAAAAAATATGCAGTTGAAAAAAAATGTGTTTTTCATTAATTTCAAATTTTGCGCGAGTTTTAGGAAACCCTTTTTAAAGAGACAAAAATGTAAGTTGCCATTTTTTTGTAGGTAATATAAAAACAAAATTATTAAGAGGAAATTAATTGACCTACCATACAATTTATCGTTTGTTTTGTAATTTTATCTTGAAGTCGTATGGCTTCTTAATAGTACGTATTAACAAATGGTATTTATTATATATAGGTATATTTATTTTACTATTTATAAACTAACAACTACAGTCAACTACGATTAACTGACATTTCGTTACAGTTATTTTTTTCACTTAAGCGATTGGAAAAAAAAGGCCGTGACAAATTTTGTTATAGTCATAAAAGTTATAGCTTTTAGGTAAACGTCAAGTTGGGGTGGCAGGACCCGCATCGCTTGCGACAAAAGCTTTAAAATGTACTACGTATATTATTAACAAATTTCTACGATTAGGAGCCAACTTATTTTTTAAGCAAATATTTTATACAGCTAAACATTATTTATCACCTAAAACTAAACAAAAGCACAGTTCAAACCCAACAAAAATATAATATTCAAAATGTTACAAAAAATTAAAATCAATATTCTTTTAACACCCTGTAAGAAAAAATGTTAAAACTAATTCCAAGTCACATGCAAGTCGACTAAGCAAAAGTAAATTGAGCTAATAAAAGGAGAAACTATTGACAGAAAACTTAAACAACATTTTTAAAAATGTAAAAACAAATTTTCTCTTACAAAGGTTTGCGCTCGAGATTTTTAAAAATAATCCATATTAAGTTAAGTGCAAACTAGATTTTCCTTATAGCAAATCTACCCTGTTAATAAATTCATTGCGATATTTTGACAAATAGTGTTGGGCCGGAAAAGCTAGACTTCAAAGACTAAGTTCGTAGGTAGTCTGAAATACAAAAAGTCGTCTTCGCATAATATTCGCCCATGCTGTCAAAAACCATAACTTTTTTAGACAATACCAACGCCATCCTCAAAGTCCGTGAGAATATTCTTTTGTTTCTGAATAAAAATCACCGAGTCCATAGGTAAGCCGAAAATCAATAAAAAAAATAGGTTTATGCCACATTCACCACCCATTTTGGTATTCATATCATTCGCACCCTATTTTCGTTCCACTTGGATTTTCCTCCTTTTGCCTCAAATTCAATATCCATGTCGGTTTTGAAAAATGATACCAAAATGATTTCAATACACGACTGCATATAATTAATGACTTTCCATTGCCGGAGATGAGAACTAAATAGTCGACTTCTTCCCCCTGAAACTGACACTGAGACAGAAGGGAGTTTATTTTCTTCCTATTCCATATTCCATTTCAAAAATTCCAACACCAGTAATGGAACAAAAACAAACAACACAAATTCCTGCCGACAATTAATTTACAACAGCAATCCGCGCGGTGCACACAAGTTTCCAATTATCCAAAGAATCAAGGATATACAACTGTGTAATTGCATTGGGAAGCCACAATATATCCTTGGAATTCACAATCGCAATCGCGCAACCTGCCGCCAAAGTGTCAAACACAAATATAACCTATCACGCGAGAGGCAAATAAATATTGCACACCAAACGATGTTTATAAATAATGACCAATTTATATCGTGCGTGTGCAATCCTTGGCAGGGATTTTCAGGGACGAATTTGTTTGCCAAGGCACTCATCCAAGTTATAAACAAAACGACCTGCCGATGTGTTGATGTGCCCACCTCCGGGCATGTTTGTATAGCAAATAATCTCATCTACTAATTTTGACGTTTTCATTGACAATACCATCGCCTCATTGGTAGCAACAGGAGTCGCACACAGCCTACACAAATTGGTATTGGAGCGTACGCGTGCAAGACACCGTAGGTAGGCGATTTTCGTTCGAATCGCAAACGATTGCCTGTCGTCAACTTTATGCTTTTATGGCATGGCAATAATTTTTCTTCCTGGGTAGCAATTAAGCAATAAACAAGCCCTGTTGTGCATTGTTCGGCGTACATCCTTAGCGATAATTTTTATAAATACCTTTGCGCTTCAAGGACATTTGCGCGTGCGTACGCGATCTTTTCGCTGCCTGCTAGTGCGAGTTTTGGGCACTTTACCGAGAATATTGTCGCTAGTTTTCGAAGGGAACAAAGTGAACGGGCCTGCGTTCACTTCATAGTCATTAGACTAATAAAGGTATAAGGCTCTGAGAAATATTCGTTTTTCGAAACAATTTCGGAAATACGCGGAAACGTTTTCGAAAGAATGGACATTTTATTGAGGGTGAACGCGCAGAACTTCTCAACGAAGTGCTAAAAATTCTTCTCCCGGGGAAGTTTTCACTTCATTTCAGTTTTTTATTATGCCTGGCACTGGCATTGTAAATGATTTTTGAGTTATGAGAACCAAGTACAGCGGCAACTGCGTATTGTGGGAAATATTCAAATGTGTCCGAAGAAAATATTCTATCTGTTTGGTAGTCGAGGAGGAGTTTAAGCAAATTTTCCTCCAACGTGCTAAAGTTGCGAACTGACTCGCTGTGCTTCTTCAATGAGCCAACAACAGATAGAGAGCTCCGATTATAATACCAGGTCGTTAGGGGCAGGGCGGTGTACCAAGACTCTCAGAGTGCAGAGGGTTGATATTTGAAAAATATATATCGGCAGTCTTTGGTTAAAACATGTAAAGTGACGCCTTCATCTTCTACGTGTTATATGATGTTTGGTGTTGTAGTTTTCTGATGCATGTTACTTTCAAGACCAAAGGACGTTTTTCTTAAGACTGGTTACCGTCCTAAGCTTAAGGCCAATAAATAGCATGTTTTAAGCACTGATTGCATTAGCGCTGTTTTCGTTTTGGACTGCAAAAAGTTATTTCCTACACTTCGGCTACGGCACTATAAAAGTCAACTTGTTCCGCCTTAAAATATGTGATAGATCAACCGTGCATTCCAACACTGCGACAATAGCTGTTCCGATAGATATTCCAAACAGGGATGTTGCGGAGTCTGGCGGCGAACCCCTTCACCATTGCTTAATTCATTTACTATGAGTTGTACAGTTGTACCTGTGGTTCTACTTACATGATTCTTCAGCTTGATCCAAAACTAGCTGCCTTGAGTTTCGCGCATGATGTTCATTTAGGAAGTCTTGGGAAAAAGGCAAGGCTGCCCACTACGTTGTCTCTCTAGAGAAGCGTTGAAGATATTTCAAATATTTCGATTACAGTAAAACCCGGATAAGTGATTCTCGCTTTAGTGCCAAAACCGCCTTTTTAAGAACGAAAATTCTGAGTACTTTTTCATATAAAACTCATATTATAAGGAGGTACCTTTCGCTTAACTAACTTTCCCGCTTAATTGCCTTTGTTTTGTATACTTTTATTGAAATTTACATAAAAAAAATTCTTTTAAGTATCTACACATTTTTGAAATCAGCTAAAAAAATACAAAAATAGTACAAAGTTTTCTTTTTTAAGGTTATCGATACTAGTCAGTTAATGTGATGTATTTTATTACTTTTTAAATAAAATTAAATGTTTTTTTGTTATAAAAAAAATATTTTTTTTATTTTATTTCATAAATTTAGAGATAAGTGCTTATGTGCACTTAAGCGGATTTTTTATAACTGCCTAACCCGGTGTTAGGCGCATTTAAGGTGAGGCACTTATCCGGGTTTTACTGTAATTAGAATCTTTCTGATTAGGTCTATATCTGAATTTCCCAAAGCAAAACTCTCATCCAGACTCCTTCGACACAAGCTGGACCGGAGATAACGCACGAGAAACTTTTCGCCCAAATCAACTGCCTCCATTTTCATCCGACTTCAACTTGCCTTATCACTCTATAGCAGGACGCAGATGATAATGTCCAGTTGTTATAGTGTGAGGAGCTTGTCATCCGAGTGTGACATAAGCTGAGTGCGATTTTCTGTAGGAGGTGAAAGATTTCCGCTTTGGAAGGATTGGAAATTTGATGCGACTTGCCTTGACGTCCACCGACCAATTTATTTGACTCACATTAAATCCGTTTATAATATATTTTTGAATATTGCCTTGTCGTATGCTACATGAGGGTCAATTTCCGATCTGTCAAACTGTAAGGTGATAAATAATTTATTATTTTATCACTTCAAGAGCACACATAATGCGATTCTCGAGCTCATCATGATAAACTACTGTCATATGTGGACTAAAATGTATTAAATGATAAATCCGGTCCCGGCAGGCTTGCCACAATTTTTGCTATTTTACCCTAAATCGTTTATATATCGTTCGAACATTCTTAATTTGCAGGCAAGCTTCAGAAATGCCACTCTTACTCTCACCGCCTTTTTGAGACTTTTCAGAATTCTACAGTGGGCACCCTGAAGTATGTGTTATTTGTGGAATTTTTGTGTTAACAAAATAAATATTAGAATACAAAAGTTATATCCATTTTTAAATAGGAAATCGTGCTTTCCAATCAAAATAAAATTCTAATTCACAAACATTCACAAAAAATTCACAATTGGCAGGCGTGGGGAGATTATGCTAATTGTCACATTTAAAATCTACATATCGCACAGAACAAATTATTAGAAATCTCTTTAAGAATACGCAGACTTACTGGCAAATTTAAGATCAGATGTGACATCCCTGAAAATCCTCTAATTAATCAATTAAATATTGAGAATCATACACTAAATATATGAGCTAACGGAATATTAAATGACGCAATATTATGATGATATTTGATTTTTTATTTACCTATTTACATATTGATAAAGCTGTTAATTACTTTGTAAGTTATTTTATTATTTATTTACTTAAATACTTTTTAATTTGCTAAATATATCAATGTTATTTGTTTATTTGTTTCGTTTTGTTCATATTTATTTATTTATATATTGATTTATTTGTTTATTTATTTAGTAAATTATTTTATTATTAGTTTTTATCTAATTGCTATTATTATTACTTTTTTTTGTTGTTTCAAAAAAAAACTTTCCTTTTTTTCAAATTGCATGTAAACGTTTCTTAGTAGAAAAATATACATTTGTCTCTATACCAAATTATGAAATTATGATACAACACATTTTAAATTTTAAACAAAAATAAATATGATTGATTGATTTGGGTTAATTTAATTTGTCTGTTAGGCCTATAATATCGGGTATAATAATACGACCTATTGAACAAAAGGCGTTGTATTTATCAATTGTAGTTGATCAATTCATTGTTTAGTTTTCAACAAAAATAATTTGTTTTCTAGAAATAAACTGGCGATTTTGCGACGTTTTCTTCGAGATGGTCATAACTCATAAGATAACCCATTCGAAATTAGTATCTACTGAGGAGCCCTTTATTCAAATTTAAAGATTTAAAAAAAAATAGCTGCTTGGATCCGGAAAAAATAATTAAAAGTTTCTGAACCTTCTTCCGCGCTTATTTTTCGTTTCCATTGTGGATACAATTTTTTTCTATATTTTTTTTTAACAGTTTTTCACAAGTGAATAAGAAAATGATCACATATGAAAAAATTCTGACTCTTTTCATAGATCGAGAATTGAATTAAGCAGGAACTTGCGAACGTGACACTTTTCACTTCACAGTGTCACACAACGAGAATTGACCGCCTGCTCTTGGTACGATCATATTTCCAAGCATTTCTACAAAGAAGTCGTTTTCTATAAGGCCACGAATTTAATATAAGGCATGTCAGTTCAAATGTCATTTAAATTTCATCTTTTTAACTGGATTTTTTCGTCATATAAATTCCTCTCAAACATGCATACACCCAGTACGCACACCAAATTCTAATTCCCCAACCTCTTCCCCAATTTACTTGAAACACATTGATATACCTAAATGAACATTACTCAAAGAGGAATCCACAGCAAACAAAAAAGATCAGTGGTCTTGGTCTTGGCCTCCCCCTGGGCTAGACTGAGTGGACACGCTGTGAGCAAAGTGAAGAAGAAAAATCACTCCACGTACACGGTACCGATCCCCTTCCAACAACATTCGCACTTGAATCTAAATGGAGTTCCATATACAAACACAAAGTATCCATCTAGTCCAACTCCGTCGACACGCCGCCCAAAAGCAAAACTCTGTTTATGTCGTTTAACACTGTGTGTTGACTATACACACACATAATGCAGCATAACGCAATTAAGAGTCAAATTAGTTACACAGAGCAAACAAAATTCAAAAAGGACAATCGTCTTCCGCCAAACAATACAAGAGAGTCGTGTGGCAGTGACATGACAACGATGTGTCGATGTCCTTCGCAACCTGTTAAAAAGAAAGAATACTCGTTTAACGTGCGTTCATTGTTTAGTCTCTTCATTCAACATCATCACGTTGAGGACATCTTTGGGAGACTTGCCGTCATTTATTTTTTTTTACTGTCACAAGACAGTGGCATCAAGGTCACAGAAGGCACAACACACTGGCTTCTGGAAGTAAGAAAAGTCAAAAAGCCATCTAAGGGGAAATCGATTGAGAACATATTTTACATTTCGTCCTTGTCCTTGAATTAGTTTAATTTATCGTTTTTCGACATTTGTTTGTTTACGCACGGTAACGAAGTGCAATTGGATAATGGTGCGATTGAGATGATGGCTTCTGATGCGCTACGCTTGGACTTTGTGTGAGGGCGAAATTTTTAAAAGAGGACGAGCCGGAATGTCTTTAAATCAATTCAAATTGAGGGACATCTGTGAGGATTTTCTTGTTTAATTGCTTAATTTTGGACAGTTTGGATAGGCAATTGGAGAGACTGGAAATGCTGACGACATATAGGTAGTAGTTTGATTATGGAAAGGATGCGATTTTGAGAATCGTCGCATTGACGTTCCGACTTATTAGTTTAGATATTGCTGACTTCATTGGATTTTGGTCAGGTGAACGAAAGTATTGTCCTCATCGAATAGGTAATTTTGACAGGGGAGTTCGACGCATGTGTCTTTAAGAATAAGCTTGTTATTTATTTAGAAGTCTTATCAAACATTTAAAGTAGGTAACTGCTTATTGAATGCAGTTTTTCCAGTGGTAAGACCATTCTCTTATATTTTCTCATAAAAAATATTCAATGGCAAAATTATAAAAAATGAAACACACAAGGTTATATTTTTCTACAGCAGGACATTAGCCGTATGCAGGAATGGTGTAAGGAGAACAATATACAGCTTAATCTGAGGAAATGTATATGCATGTCCTTCAAGAGACGTCAAAATCCAACTGTACCGATATATTTCATCAATGAGGATCACTTTTACGATCATCGTTGACAAGAAGCTCAACTTTAACATCCTCTTGGATTCCATTGCCAGAAAGACAGGAATTTGGGACTTATAGAACGCTTTTCAAAGGAATATGAGGACCTCCATATCACCAAACTTTACACTGTTCTCTCGTGCAACCTATTTTGGAATACTGTAGTCCTATTTGGTTTCTAAACTAAGAGGTCGGGAATTTCAAGAATCGAAAGCATTTAAATCAATTTCTTCTTTTTGCATTACATAATTTTTCGTGTGTCCCCAAAGTCATCATGAGGTCTAACCTTAAAGTTAATCTTCGGTCGAAAACTATCGTAGAAAGGACTTATTTTGTAAGTGGCCTCATGAAAAACTCAACAACTGTTCAAGCTCAATGACGCCTTATTTTTAACTGATAAGCTTTGTGGTTTAGAAAAAATAATGAAGTAGATGCCATTGTTAGCGATTTTAAGCGAGACTATTGGTGAAATTCCTGACTATCTCCTGAACATTAATGTCCAAATGCTTGGCTTTCAACTCAAGATTTATCTCCTCTATTTCTAAAGCGATCAGGGCAATATATGGCGTCTTTCAAGGTTGCCTTTTCGGGCCAGTCATCTTCAGGAATTCAGATCGATCAGATGAGAATATCTAAGATCCGCACCGACGCCATAGTTGCCAGTTGGACGGTTTAAATAAGTGCTAATTCGGTGCGGAAACAAAATTTGTGTAGCTAAATGTCAGCGATTGTCAAACTTTCTCTTCGAGAAATACTTTCATTGCGATCGACTAACACTGACACCTTCAATCAACCGAAGTCTTTGATTCGAAATAGAACATAAGTTTTCACCTAGCCCGCTTAATTTACTTTTGCAAGGTCTTGCCTTGAGTACGCCAGCCAAGTACGGTCCAGCCCAAGGATGACCCCACTTTTGATGGAGCGACCAAGTAAAACGAGACCTCCGACTGCTGGGAGTGCAGGCTAGAGATTAAGTGACTGAAGAGGCGTATTAAATAAGACCAGGGAGCACCACGATATGTAGCGCCATTAAAATTAAAGTAAGTAAGGTCAGTATTGTCAGCTTATTAACTTTTTAAAGCGATTTATTTTCGAGATCTTTGGTTTTGTGGGTTAAAGGCTTAGCCTTTCGACCAACATTGTTGGCGACCCTTCGAAGCTTCTTTTTTAAGTACTTCCTCGTAGAGATAGGTGTGCTGCACTTTCATTGAAATATTTTCCCAGAGAAAGCGACTTCGTAAGTGCTTGTCCTGTACCTAAGAAGTTTTGGAAAAGTGAACGCCTTGCGGTGGTCAAGGGTGCCGATAAGCGATGTTGTCTGTCTGGTAGGGCATTTCAAGGCATAAGCAAAGCATCTACGGGTGGGAGAATGGGCATAAAGGTCAGCGACTGTAGCCTTCTGTAAGCCAGCAGCTGTATAGAGCTCGTCGTATGCTGTGATTAAGGTTAAGTGAATGTTTTTGGGTTGGCCTCCATAAATGGGAGTAACACTCTTCGCATCTTTGAGACTGAGTGCTGTCTTCAAAAAGCTATAGACATTGTTGTCAGTCGATACAAGTAGGTCATTGATTGGAGTACTCCTACAGCAATATCAAACAAGACCGATAGTTGTAGACTCTTACACGCGTCTTTAACATTATTCCGCTTATGGCTGATCGACTCATTCACAACATAGATTCTCGAACAGAATGCTGCCGAAGAATTGCAACACCTATAGAAACGCTGAAACCTCTCCAAGAGATAAGTCGTACAGGTAGGTACAGTAGCCCGTAAAACCGACGCGCACTTAACATCCGCAGCTCTGTTTTTATTACTCCGCCATATTACTTACTTACTTATCGGGCTCCCGACACGTGAAGAGTCTCTGCCTGAGACACTGCAGCCTTCTATTCTCTACGATCCCGGGAACGTTGCTTCCAGTTGTGCAGGCCAAGTGCTCTGGCATCACCGATGGCTTAGTCTTTGAAACGGAGGTTCGGTCTTTCTTGTCTTCTCGAACCTTGGGGCTGGGATTCAAAGATCCTCTAAGCCGGAGTATTATTGTCAATTCGCTCGATGTGGCCGAGCCAATGTAGTCGACGTGTTTTGGCTTTTTGGACTACATCCACATCTTGGTACAGCTCATAGAGTTCGCGGTTGTATCTCCTCCATTCGCCCTCCTCGCACACGGGACCAAAAATCCGCCCAAGAATTTTTCTTTCGAAGGGGCCCAGTATCAGCTCTCTCTTCTTGCCTATAGTCCAGCACTCGGCGCCATAAATTAGAACTGGCAAGATAAGTCATTCGTGTAGTTTATGTTTAGGTACTCCGAGGTAGGTGAACTCCTTAACTACCTCCGCCTTTTGCTTTAAACCTTTGAGCGATGGGTCTCAAGTTCAAACCATGGAAGCGTTTTGTCCACTGTGCCATCTCTCGCTAATGTCTCACATTCAAGGGCATAACTTCCCAATTCAGGTGTCCAGACCGCGAATTGAATTCTAAGTCCCTTCCCCTCGTCCGATCGACTCACGCAAACACACGGATCTGTTGCTCCAACTATAGCCATCAAAAGGTGAAGGGAACTTCTTTCCCTGCCAGCCGACAATAACAAAACAAGTTGATAAGCCCGAAGTGTCCCCAATTCATCAATAATCCAAATATTTGTCAGCAGTCGAGGTGAGCGGTGCGTGTTTACAAGCGCAGTCCATCTCCGGACAGTCACCAAAACAGCTCTGCACACATGACATCATTACTGTCGTTCGTTAAATTGATGATGCCACATCGGGGATATCAAATTCTGAACAGGAATCCATTAAGCAAAACACTTATATTGAAAGATATCACCGATCGGTTATGTATCGAACACGTTGCGTCTTCCCGCATCCCGGTATGGATATTTCCCTGCAAAGTCAGGTTGATGGTAAAGGTATGCGCTGCGCATATCCAACATTCGCGCTTGGCATTCTTATCGGTTATCCCGAAGCGGTTTGTTAAGTTAAGCGCGCCCACAAAGAATTCGCAGCATTTTTGTTTAACAACAAACCAAAAATTCGACTCGTGTGTGCACCATTCTAGGACGGAACGGGGGGAGAATAGCGCTTAGATAAACTACTCAGATTATGCGCATACACTGCACCGAATAGAGCAGCAGGATAGTGCAACTGCGCAACGGTTATGCCGGTCCATTGCGTGAATGTGATTGCTGCAACAGCAATGCCAACCTGGTCCGGCCGGCGACGACCGTTGGTCATTAATTATGAAGATTGCAGGAGGTCTTCAAATCACGTTCAACATGAGATAAACGTGACAGCGTGAAATGTTGGATTGTTGCCGTATGCGGATTGGAATTCAAGCTGCAATATGCGCACGCAGACTGGTGGTGGTGGACACAGGGCACTGCGCGGGATAAACCTTGAATGACATCCCCTCTGCAGCGGTCCGCACAAAAGGGACATCAATTAATTATGCAGCCTGGGATATGGGCTACGGATGCAGGAAGAGGTAGCGAAAAGTCTCTCTCGGCATGGCAATTGTGGGTGAAGGTTTTTCGAACGCATCATTTGTTTGGCTAAGCCGCTCACCGACACTTGTCTTGCTCCAGCGACTTAATTAATAAACCCACCAGCCACCACCATGGGATCGCTTCGAACAGTCATTAGACTGCCCTTCGAATCCATCAACGGAAAACAATCGTATTCTCGAGCGATTGATAAAATCATCATTAATTGATCCCTTTTCGTATGCATCTGTAGCAGCGATGGCCATGCGCCAGGAAAACAGAACATACGTGTGTGCCTGTGCAGGCACTGGCACGTACCAGAGGCCGCCAGATAATGGTCGCAGTTCGAGGAGATCATGAATTAAGGACGGTGACGGGTGGGTTGTACCATCAATGTCAAGGTAATTTATTAATTTCTCTATTTCTGGAATCTAACAGCTCAATACCATGGTAACAAAGAATCGGCTTTGGTGTATGTGCAGTGCACGCTGTACGTATGGCCTCGATGCACGCACGAAGAGGGATGCATCGGCCTTGTGTTCGAAAGGGGGCCAAGTGTTTGTCGCGTAAGCGGACTTTTGTATTTCTCTATCAAAAGGGATGTATGCGGAAGTGTACGCACAAAATGTTCCATTGTGCACCAGAAAGGGAGAGTGCAGATTGACTTGAGATTTATGGCATTTTTGGCAGAATTCTCTGGATGAAAGGGGATTACGGGTAGAGTCAAATAACTTAGTTAAGTGATTTTCCCAACAGTTTTATTTACATTATAATTTTATTTTATTTTTTGCAAATTTTTGTGGCCCAAAATGTAGTAGACTCTGTGAGCGGTAGTGCTCTTTTTTTTGCAAACTTTAGGAATAATTGGTGGATTCTCGTCTTTGAAGAGGGGCGCAGAAAAACATTGCGTCTTATGGGTTTCGGGTTTGGTAACCCTAGGTGACTTGGGGCATATACAATATTAAGCATGTCTAAGAGTGGGTTCTTCGTTGGAATTCGCTTCATCATTTCTCTTACACTCTGGAAGACTAGAGAAACGGCTGAAGAAAATAGTTTCATTTGGGAGAAAGACTGAAATTTCGAAACTTCTAGTAAACGATTTCATTGGCAAACGAAGATGAAAAAAAGTAACTGCGGAACTAGAATGAAAGTTGAGCCAAACTCTACTATATATAATTTTCAATATTAAAGATCGGCGTTGAACAATTTAGACTGCCACAGAATGCCATCTCAGCCAAGCGATATCCAGTGCTGCGTTGATCTTCCTATTAGAGCCAAAGGTTTCTAGTCTATGGCCTTATCGCGAATAGCTAATTGCAGGTACAGACTGGCTGTTGAAATGCGCTATCAAAAGAAAACCTATTTTCCTGTGTAATTATTCGATTCTACTTATTATTTTATTTAACAGACTAACATTTAGATTTAACGAATATGGACAACTGGGACGATGAAACCAGAATTTTGATAGTACCTACACGGTTATCATGCCTAAGGGTCTATAATTCTACTCCAAAGAGAGTTTAGAGGGACTTTTGGTGGCATTGCTCCAACCTTTAATACTAATCAAGAGATACTCTATGAGACATGAGAGGGAATTGCATCCAGATCGAGTGAAGATTTAGTCAAGATGCATAGTCGGGCAATTGTAAACGCTTTTTCTTCTTCTATAGAACTACGCCGAAAGAGAATCCCTTTCAACTCGGTGTGGTTTTTATAAGATAGTGGAACCCCACACATAACTAAGTACAACAAGGCCTGTTATGAAGCAATGCAATACCCACTGCAACCCTACAGGCAGTAATAAACAACTTTTTGATAAGATGCCGCACATGTGTCAACGAGCGCGAAAGCCATTTAAAATCAGTTATTTAAAAAAAAAATAAAAAAATGAGTTATCTTTCAAATACAACAAAAATAAAGAAATGAAGTAAAAAATGTTATTAAAGTTTCTCAATGTAGCAATAGTCATAAGCCACCCTGTCCTTGTCCAGGTCAAGGTTGTCAAAAATAAGTCATTCATTCCACTTTCTGTTACAGAAAGAATAGAACAGATTCCATTTTCCTCCAGGTTTGTTATATTCCGCCGACTACTAAGATAAGTCAAGCTAGATAACGTATACCTAACTAAAATTTCAGCGTTCTTAAAATCCTGTCTGTACCTACTAGCTTTGTTTCTTTCGTCCCTATCAGCGTCTCTATCAAGGATTGCCGAAAAAAACCAACATCGAAGAATATAAACGTGAATTGGCAACGCATCAAGCTGATAGTTAAATTGACATTGACAGTAAAATTTATATTTGAAAAATTTAATTTTATAAAATGTTATAAATGGAAAATTCTAACGAAGCAGAGGCACCAAAACCTATTAATTCAAATGAAAAATGAATCAAGTGAACACAGTAACATTTATGTTTATTGTTTCATTATATTACATTTCTTGGTAATTTACCTTTTTTCGTTGGCTTGCTGAGACATTTTTTTCAAATTCGAATTTTTTAATTTTAATTTTTGTCAGCATGTCAAATGTCATTTATGAAACATCCATACAAGTTATCGATAACATACACAAATTTGTGTTGGCTATAGTTTTCTCTATCGCCGCGAAGCTGTTAACCCCGATAATTATCCTGGTTAAGCCTTTGTTCTATTTAACAAGGGATTTTTTTCTTTTGCTTATCCTTTAGCCGTGACGGGGACGAAAGAAACACAGCTACTATAAAAGCACCATATAAGAATTGGCGCCTGACACCCCTGTCAGTGCAGTTTTAGTCAAAAAGCGCCACCGTGTATATTCACCAAAAATTAAATTAAGACTTGAATTTTGGGCTTGATTGTTGATTGAGGTAAAAAACAACATGACACTTGAAACAGTAAGTTGAATTCAAATAGACACTAGGTGTTTGACATTTTCATTGTCGAACAACTTTTTTAGGTTTAGCAGCACAGTTTTCGTACTTCAGCGATGAGGCTCGTTTAATTCTTGATTGTCGAATTTGGGGTTCAGAATATTGACGAGTTATTGTTGAGAAACAAACTCATTCGGACTGGAGGTATCATCGGACCGTTCTTCTTTGCAAATAGGTACAGCCGGTCAGCAAAAAAAAATGAATGGTACCTGGAACTGGAAGATGGGAATATGTACGAAATTAGGGTCTCATCAAGTTGCCCACAAACCACACAGCTCTAGAAATCGAATTATTTCCTTGTCATGTAATAATTCTAGTTTTGGTGCGATCAGACTTCAAGACGCTGGACTTTTTTCTTTGGGGTTTTTTGATATTCATGTCAAAGACTTATACCAAGAAGCCTGAAATTACCTCCGTCTTAAAAGAGCAAACACAGCGCAACAAAATTCAGTCATATTTACGCGAAAAGGTTTATTCAATTTTTGACGGAGTACTGCGTAGGTAGGTATGTGTCAGCAAAACCAAAGAAGCCATTTACGCCGGAAACTGGCAGATGCAGCCGTTGATTTCATCTAGAGAGTTTGTCCGCTGCCCTCTGAAGCAATGGAAAGTGTCCCTGAAATAGATACCAAAATAATTATTTCCTGCTTGAATTTTTGGGACACCCTTTATTTTCGATTCTGCAGAGAACACAAATTTCATCTTAAGGTTTTTTCCACTGCGTCACCTCTCGCGAACAGCTGACAAACATCCGAGAGTATAACTCTCATGAAAGAGCATCTCAATTAGACGTTTGGACTCAGTCTAAAAATGTGTATCCCTTCCATTCGTCTCAAAAATGAACTCACGCAAACGAATGGTTGTAAGAAGCTAGGCGGTCCCGTTGCGACTAATATTTATTTTATTCCTATAAGGACTTGTATACGCGGAAGACATTAACATCAGTGTGGGCATTCGGCCCTAGCAAGTTATCTGTGGGAACGGAAAATTCTCCGCAACGCATAGAAAAAAATGCACTTCATCGCATTTCAACGTAATTTGCCGATATGCGTTACAAAATGTCGGAGAAATATTCCGAATAGAAGTTCCGAAGAATACCTCGAAGCAAAAAACCTCCGAATCGTATAAAATCGGAGAATTTTCCGTTCCGACGGATACCTCGCTAGGGCCGATTATCTAAACGCAAAAGCAAGACCGATCTGTAACCTCACTTAACCTACGCCAGCCACACATTTTATTCGAACTGTCAACTTAGTATTCAGTCACGAGATTCTTGAGTAGATTTGTACTACCCCTTTATAAACCTCAACCAAAAAAAATGTTTATGTGACGGACCCAGCCGCATCAAAACTTAGACCTATCAAGCCAGCCAGCTGTCAAACTTGAATAATTAAGCGACCTGTCGTTTGCGCGGTTGCAAATGTTGGTACAGAGGTGCCATTTGAATTAAAATCAACTATTTGCTGGTGGTCAATAAGGTTTGGAAGCCTAAAACATAATAACGTCGCAATTGACAGTTAGGCAGTTATGGACTCTGTCATAAACACTTGACAGCACGCGAAGGTTTATTATTGTCAATCTATAATTTCTGCGCAAAGAACACATCCTAGTAGTAAGGCCTTGTAAAGAAAGACTAAGGCGAGTCTGCCCAATCCTACCATCACACCAGTTACATATGGTGAGTTGTGTTTACCCTAGCGGAACCTAGGCCCATTAAGTGCGGTTTCTGGTATGGTAAGCTTTAAAATCCGGTTCCCCGACTATTAGACTCCTTATTCTCACCTTTCATCTTGAGTTAAAGCGTTCAGCTATAAAAGATATGTTTTCAAAATGTGTATACCCGACTCACTGTCGTTCTGGTCGTCGAATGATAGGTAACATTTATTGGTTCCCCATCCGTTTTCTTAGGACTCTGCTTAAGAAGTTCTATGTTAGATCAGAGACTTGTTATAAATAGTTAAATATCCTGATGGCTGATGGTCTGTCAAGCTCTATAAACCGATCCTAGGTTCCGATCGTCCGATCGGACTATAGCGCCGAAAAATAAGAACCCAATTCAAATGACTCTTGTTCCATTTCAGGCCCGATTTACCTGTCAAATGTCAACCCCCCAGGCCAATCTATTCCATTTGAGGTCACAAAATCGATAGTTCTAGTTACTGTGCTGCTAAAAAGCAGCGAAGGCCAGACAATTTCAAACTCGACTACCACTCGCATCGAATTCGATTGTCTCCCTCCGTCATGTGTCAGAAATATAATAAATTTGCTAATATATCAATTTACGCCGAAAAAAGGGTGATTCCCAAAAAAAAAGGACGCAAAAATCTACAAATCTCAACCCACAGTTTGTTTTGCGGTCCATCATCCACCACTGCAGTATATCGAACTCACGCATCCTTGTATCGGTTTATTTGCCAAAGAATTCGCCATTGCCGCACCAAACACGACTCCTTTTTCAATAGAACTCGCACCCATATGCTCGATATTGATGATAAATCGAGGGTGTTTCGCTGTACAGGATAACCGTCCCAGTACAAACAGGATATCCCAGAACTTACTTATATTTCTGATGCGACTGCGACGTATTCAAAATTTTCGCCTGCCGCCAGATGCGATAATCTCTCCCTGTTTACAGATAACTTAGTTTGACCGATAAAAAAGAAATCCGATTAGGCTTGCGATATACCACCAAATATCCTTCATGTAAACAACATGGATTTATGCGGTATGGTACGTCCACCGCTACCGAATCATATAAGCTCGCGACTGCCTTTTATTGCTCCACTGCGTCACAAAGAGGACGATCCCTACCTTAGTGCATTTGGCATCATCCTAGCGGTTCTCGTGAAACGAACCTCATAAAAATGTGTCTTCGGCGGGTAGGAGTGACGAGAGGGCTGGAAAAACACAAGAAATCAGAGGAAAGGAATGTTTTTTCTTCGTTTTTGGAAAAATAATTACTCGTAAGGACCTTCGAATTCGTTTCAGAATTATATATTCTGCAATCCCCTCTCCAGCTTAGCATCGCGTGTTCTTTTCAAATTTTATGTATTTATGATTAGGTGCAATTAGTGCGTCTCTCAGGTCTGAAGGAGAACTCTACCTTGCTGAAGGATCATAATGCCAGAGGTCTTAATTACCCAAAACAGCGCAGCATCAGCAGGGATTCTGTACCTAGTCCAGGGAGGAGAACAGCTCGTCCGGATAAACCTACAGTCGGTAGGACTCGGATAAAAAATCTCTTCCCCGGATAAAGTAAGTAAATATTCTGACCTGCTCACTTCTTCTCCCTCCCTTTTCAGTTCGCTATACCCTTGTGCGCAAATATGATACTCGTGCAATAGGGGAAGCTGAGGGTAACAATTGAGTCGAGTCGAACTATATTGTCAGGATGGAAATTTATTGTTTTCCGGCAACAACAACACAATGGGAAAGGTCGTGTGCCAAAATTGTCATATCGTGCCGGGGAAAAAGAGGACTACATTAGGAAGGATCACGGCCGTTTGAGAGTCATTCGACTACGCGGCATCGTCGTGATCACATCGTGCACAACTCGAGTTACTTTGTGGAAGGATATATTTTGTAAATTTTAAAATGACAACGGCAACGAACTTCTACCCCGAATACCCGCAAGACAGCCCGTACAACATGACGTACCATCATCACCAGCACCACTCGCAGCAGCCCCAGCAGTCGGCCAATCAGTTCTATGATGGATACCAGACCAGCGCCGACCTCTTCCAGACGAACTTCCACAATTGGAACCCAGCAACATACAACCAGTACTATCACCACGACTACAGCAACTACGCCACGGACTACAATCAATACGCACCGGCTGTAGTTGGAGCGACAGCATGTGTGGAGCCAACCCCTGTCGCCAAGGAAGAATCTCTCAAGCGGAAGCAACCCGACAACGATGATGAAGATGACTCTGAACCACCAAGTGCGCTCAGAGCTCTGCTCAGCAATCCGGCGAAAAAGGTTAAACACACACCGGAGACCTTCTACAGTGAGCTCAAGCGACAACGGAAGAGCAAAAAGGATTCAAAGACCACATCCGTGCTGTCTGAATTCGGTTTGGCATCCATTTTGTCGCCAAATCGCAGTGAAATCGACTGCCATGACGTATTCTCGCCAAAACTGCTCAATCATCCGAGCAAGGATGGATTCCCAACCCCGCCGCCATTGACAAACTCCTCTACAACCGCCTCATCCGATAGAGTGTCGAATCTCAGCTCGCCAACGGCGACCACCCTTGTCGACGGGATTAGCACTCCACCCCTGTCGCCGGGGGATGTGAACAGTACACCAGCAGTGTCCGTAGTCTCGTCGCCGCAGAGCTATTGCAATGAAATCAATCATCAGAATTTGACAGCTGTCAGCGGAGGCAGTGAGTTCAATTGGTCGCAGAACGATGACGGTTCAGCAGGTAAGCATCGTGTCTCTTCTTTCTCTCTTTTCGCTTTTGAAGATCTCTTTCTGACTTTTGAATTTTTTTTTTGTTCTTCCAGAGGGTAAGGATTCAAAGAGGACCCGCCAGACCTATACCCGCTTCCAGACCTTGGAGCTGGAGAAGGAGTTCCATTTCAATCGCTACATCACCAGGCGGCGCCGTATTGACATCGCCAATGCGCTCAGTCTGACCGAGAGGCAAATCAAGATCTGGTTCCAAAATCGCCGTATGAAGTCGAA
The DNA here is from genome assembly GCA_936431705.1 of Cheilosia pagana. Lineage (NCBI taxonomy): Eukaryota > Metazoa > Arthropoda > Insecta > Diptera > Syrphidae > Cheilosia > Cheilosia pagana. Next base: position 81,509,099 of record OW386166.1, on the reverse strand, counting down.
GAAAGATCGTCCCTCAGCTGCCAGTCCTGATGCTCTGGTATACCCTTCGCACATCCAAATACCCCACGAACAACAGCCACAGCAACAGCAAAGCGCCATCTATCCAACAGTGCCGGCCACTACTGCGCAAGCCTACATGCAGCCACCAGCAAACTACCACCCGACGACCTACCCAACACCATCGGCAACAACGTCAGCCACAACAACAGCCCCCTACCATCACGCATACAATGGCTCGTCCGGATACGAGTCCACAGCTCTCGCCATGCGTCCACCCACAAATCAGTCGGTGACAACAGCGCAGCCGCATCTTGGCCATCACCAGCAGCATCTCCATCTCCAACAACAACCGCAATCTCCTCATCAACAACAACAACAACAACAACTGTACCATCACCAACAGCAGGAGCAACATCATTATGCCCATCATCAGTATGCGCAGCAGCAACTAGCCCAAATGCCAGCAGGATCCGTAATGTATTAGTTTGCCATGGTACCGGTGGTGCCCGCAAAAAAAAGGACACGACTCGAAACTTTGTACAGGATACAAGCGAAAGTGAACATTTGTGATGGTGGAATAAACACTGCTCGTCCCCTACCAGCAGGACATGTCAGAGAGAGCGCACACGGGCGAAAAACCAAAACCACTCGCACAGGATTGCGTTTGGTAGAAAGGATATGAGCGAAACCCCTCATCCGCATGGTTGTTTTGTGAAGGATAACCAATAAATTATTTTTTGTGACACGCACAGCGAGCTCCGGCTTGAACGGAGCATCGACAGGGTGCGGGACATTCACATTTGATTTGGCTATGGCGAGCAGTTGCAATAGTTACGCTTACGATGCTTTATGTAATATGATGTAGCGGCGAGGGGCGCCTGGGGTTTCGGTGATAATCGTTGCGCATCGGTTTGGCGATTTTACGTGGATTCTTGTGGATTTTTTTTGTTTTGTTTGAATTGGAAAAATTTATCAATTGATTTTATTTGTAAAAATTGCCGGCGATTTTTTTTTTAAAGCTAATAACAAATTTAAGACTGATTTTAAATATATTTGTAAATTTATTTATTTTTATGCGAAATTATTTCTAATTTAAAAAAATATTGTAAGGAAAATAAATCAAAATATTTTAAAAGAAAATTTTGTTAAGTTTGCTTTGTTTATGGTACCCCAAACAAGACGACTAAAGGCGGATGGTGGAGCGTCAAGCATTATTGAGGTATGTATCTGTTTCGAGGACTCCTTGTACCGTTCCATCTGGAGCTCAAAATATATTCAGGGTGCGGTTATTGGAAATTTGAACATATGACAGTTTAAGGTTCGTAAAAGGTTAAGTCTTTGACACCATCTAAAACCATTTACAAAGACACGGAGGATGAAAGAAATCAGGGGTGTCAGCACGTAACTTGATACAATCGAGTTCAGTCGATACAATCGAGTTTCAATCGAGGATAATCGATTTAAGACAATCGATTGAAACAAATTAGGTGCTGCCAGAGCTCGATTGTATCGACTGAACTCGATTGTATCAAGTTACGTGCTAAGGCCCCAGGCTTTCGCGTAGTTTCTCCATTGCTTCATCAGGAAATTAAGCCCCAAAATTGATTAGTGCTGAAATCGGGTTTCTTTTGCATGCAAGTTAGGCTCGTGGTAAGGTGCTTTGTCGTTACCATGAGCCTAGCTTTTTGAACTTATTGAAGTCAGGATAGTTTGCTACCTCATTGTAAAACACTTTTTTTATATAATTTTCGACCTTTCATACAACACCTAGAGGTTTGAGTTTTTACAAGATCCTGTCAGCCTAATGTGAACGAAATTGTAGGCCCCTACCAGTGCGTTTTTAAGCCCGATAATTCCACAACTGAACTCGCTTTTTAGGCCGTCTGTGACTTCGCTTATGGAGCGCCTTTTCTAGAACACGCTTAAATAGGATTAAGGGTCAATGAGCGCACAAAGCTGTCAAGAAGACAGGGCGCTGACACAAACAAGAGTGAATCGGTTTGTCACCTTCTTTGTGAATGTCCGGCCCTAGCCAAAATCAGACACTAGGTGCACTAGGAAATCCTTTCTATGTTGACCTATCGGCCATCCATGATATCCAATTCAATAGAATGATTAAATTTCTCAACTCCACAGGCTGGTTTTGAGCTCCTTTAACATCCTTCTCGCCCTTCCATCTTCTGGTTCTGCTTGTTTGTGGTTTCAAAACGGCGCTTATGCGTTATTTGTGCATCTTCCCTTGGAGGGAATTTTGCTGCCACTTAAACCAACCAAACCAACCAACCAATCAGTTACAAAGCCCCATCAGTCCTGCTTTCTGGGTTGGATCCCAGCTCAAGTTATATTTATTTGGATATCCAAGGTCGTTTCGAGAGAAAAATCCTTCGTAAAATTTTCGGTCCCGATTGCTTTCACAGGATTGCAGAAGAAGATTCAATGACGAACTGTACAAGCTATATAAAATACAACGACACGTAGACGCAAATCCTCCGGTTCGAACACAGATGGAGAACGCAGGAGAGAAACCTCATCAACCGACCTACCGAAGGCAGTTGACTAAGGACTAGGCTAACTGGGGAGGCTTGTTTGTTGATGCTTCTGTTTACCCCGATACAAGAGCCACCTAAGAAGCTCAACCGTATGAGGAATGTATATAGCGAACGTGAGACCTAGTGAGGATATTTCGTTTAAGCTGCTGCCTTTTGGTCATACTTCATTCAGCTGAACGCTGAGCTGCAGCGCGTACTTGACAGGTATTTGCAGGCACCTATATTGAAGCTGGAATGAAAGGTAATTCTTCGATGGTCGTCTCCATAGTGCGCTCGGCGCGTGGTCTCATTGAAACACACAGAGAAGTATTTCTGAGTCTTACTCAAATGATGAATTTTTCTCTAAGATAAGTTAGACCTGTGGAAAGTTTTACGCAAATGTATCTGATTCTAGGAGGACCCAACTTGCGGGAGAAACGTAAAAAACAAGTCATTGGTTCTTATTTCAGATTTTTTTCGAAAGAAATATAGAAGAACTAGAGATTCCTTTATTCATTAAGAGGCCGAATCGCAGTAATCGTTAAAAGCTACTTTGGAATATGTAAGGTTCCTTCTCAGTGCCATGAATCTACTTCTCTGAACGCATCACGGCAAGACGTCATTATATATGCTGTCTGTGAAGATGTTCCCTATAGGTAGTCCCAGGACAATCCAACATTCCTCTCCATCTGTGAGGGGATTGCTCCCGATGATTCAGAGTCGATGGTTATGGCGGGTCCATTTGAGCATCGAAAACAACTGTCATAGGAATATTAAAAACGGCATTGATTTCGATCAGCACGTTAAAGGTGGTAGGTATTTGTCATATCATTACGTCCTATTGCACAAACAAGATGGCCTTGTAACTTGTAATAACTTATTGTTGAAAAATAAACCAAAAGGTTGTCATGGCTTAAGAGATGCCATTGTAGATGCCAAAACCTTGACTTGGCTCCTAAAAATAACCTTCACTTCCCAAAAGCTATTAACACTAAAAAAAATGAATCTTCTTTAAAAAAAAAACAACACCCGACAACGTTAAGTCAAGGATAAAAGGGTTATAAAAATGAGATTGACAAAAAATGCAAGTAATGTAAGAGCAACCACCTTCACGGTGCGTTTATGTAAACCCACGTAACCCAGTGCGCAATATACCAGCCAAAAATGCTTACAAAAATATATGCAATAAATGCTATTTTTGCTAATGCGCAACTCTTTACTAGAAAACCTCCATAAATCTACAACTAGTTGCGCATTCGCAACACGTCAGGGGAAGCATAACAATACCGATCGCAGAACCGTCAATAAAATCTCAATGCAAAACTATGCGTAAAATACGAATCAAACACAATACGCCTCGCATACTGTAAAAGAGTTGTAATCCTTTACCGTAATCCTTTAAAGACCCAAAATAAAACCCGCCCTTCACAACACACCGACACAGAGAAATCCATTTTTCTCAAGCGAAAGGTAGGACCAAGAGTGCAAAAATTTGCAAACCGACAGTAACATCTTTGGAAACAGAAACAGAAAACGAGGAGTGCCGACACCATAAAACTGAACGGGTTTATTACACTCGCAATTGTGTCCTTGTTTTAGTCCTTTGCAAAAGTGTCTTTACAAGTTCTTGCAAAATAGTCTGGCCTCTGGCGATTCAGCGACTTCAAAGTCAACCCTTGGGCGTGTAATCCTTTTTAACTGGAAAAGGATTATCTGGCATTATGTTGATATTTACAGTAAACAAAGTGTACGAACGAGTTGGCACTGTTTATGGTATTTGAATATTATGTTTTGTACACTGGCCGCCCTCTTCCAAAACAACATGCAACCAGATCCTTGGGATTGGGATGCTCAGGTATAGGCTTGCTAATCCGCTCTAATTCTTGAAGGATGCACATGGCGGAGGTATGTTTTGATAACAATGATTATCTGTAGGTGACTTTTCGCCGCGCCGACCAGGAACGCTATCACTAGCAACCCTTATAAGTGCGTCCTTGCAGTCGAGAGGAAGACATGTGCGCTGGGAGCTGGGACGGCGTGAAAAATGACCAATCGAAGACGAATTATAATAATGGACGCTGGTTCGACAGACGACAGGCAACAGACTGATACACGGACTTCAAGTTGAGGGGTTGTAATTCATTAGACTTATGCCGATAGGGTGTATCAATGACATTCGAGGTGAAAAAGTGCAGCTGCTAAAATAGACCATTGACACTAAACGTGTAGGGTGAAATACTATTTGAACATGGATTTTGGTAACCACTGTGTCCAACGTGAGTGGAAATTATTTCCTATCTTTTGGAGTTCCAAGAAAAGGGAAACAGATTCAAAAGCCATCGGTTTGTACTTTTCTGATTTAAATGAATAAACGATAGTTGAACGGAGGACTTCACTGTTCACAGTTCAGCAGTATGCAGGAGCAAAAAACGAAACACTTAAAAATTATTTAGAGTTCATCATCGTCCATCAGAATGAATTCATTTGCAAGAAGGAAACTCCGCAATGTTGTGGACAAAGGTAATAAGTTGAAAAGAACTAACAAGTTAGAGCTGTGAGGGTCACAACAAGACCAATGGTTGTCTGTGTCGCATAATTTCCCCCCATACTGTTCACAGATTTAAAAGTGTCCGACCTGAACTAAAAGAACTGGGTAAGAAAGCAAGAAATCCTTGCTTAGATGAGGAATGCCGAAAGATGCTCGCAGCCAAGAAATATGAAATATGTGAAGACGAGAGTTGACGCTGAGCTCTATGGGCAAAGAAGAAGGGAAGAACACCGGCTTTCCAGAAAGAAGAAAAAAGAGCAAGAAAAGCGCGCGATCGAGGATATAGAGAGGTGCCACTCCAGGAATGATGCTTGCAAGTTTTACCAAAGTATAAAACGTCAAAGCCAAGGATGCAAGGCTCGAAACGAATTCTTTCGAGACGAAGAAGGAAATATCGCAGTATAGACACAGTCGATGCTGAGAATATGAAAGAAAAATTTCTGCAGACTGTTAAACGGCGATGACGAACAAAATTCCGCTGTCAAGCAGAACGAACCATTCAATATTGGCGACGACAGAGAAAACTATGAACCACCCGACCTAAGTGAAGTGAGGATAGCAATATCTTAACTCAAGCTTAACAAGTATGCCGAAAATGACGGCCGAGCTTTATAGAGCCGGCGGAGATGACTTGGTAAGTAACATCCACATCCATAAGTTAAATCCGGTCGGATGAAAGTATGCCTGGTGAATGTAACCTCAGCATCGTTTGCCCGATCCACAAAAAAGGAGACCCTCTAAACTGCGCCAACTACAGAGGCATAAGTCTCCTCAACATAGCCTACAAGATCCTATCTGCCATAATATGTGAACGCTTGAAACCATTTACTACACTATTTATCGATTTCAAGGCCGCATACGACATCATTTATACAGACGTCGGGCGACGTAGAGGAAGACCTCGCCTTTAGTGTGGCGCACAAGTAGAAACCGACTTCAACCAACTTGGAGTGCGCAACTGGAGGCAGTTAGCTAAGGACCGGGTTAATTGGAGAAGCATGTTGTTTGAGGCCCGGACTGTAGCGCCACTTAAGTAAGTAAGTAAGAAGGCAAGATCGATTTTAGCTCTAAAGTTAATTAAAATAGGTTCCTAAAGGGTATTAGGTTTCTCAAACACTTTTAACTCCTACAAATAGGCCGCACGTTTTTGTCGTACCGATTGCGGCGTTATTTTGAAACGGAATTTTATGAAATATGGACCAAGTTAAAGATGAACTTCCTTGGATCGATTTAAGCAAGTTCTTTTTTTTTACAAACAAAAAGAATAATTGACAACACAAAGAGTTGTGTCACCCACATTACAATAAAAGAAAACAATGGATGGCTTATTAAAAGGCCTGAATTGACTTGACTGGTGGAAAATTGAAACTTTGACACACCGATGACTGTTCAATAAAAAAGAATCAGCAAAATATTCTTCGTACAATGGATATGGAAAGTCGTATAACTTTGGGCGCTGCGACAAGTTATCCATGTTTATAGGACTCTCTAACTTATGTTCCCTCTTTGACGATCATAGACAGTTTAAAGACTTTTCTGCCAGAAGCACCAACTTTTAAGTTACTATAAACTCAAGCGCAGTTGCTTAGTGTATTAGACTAACTATTGCGCCAACTATTTATTTATTTATTTTCAAAACTGTAGTGTCGAGGTGAAGTCCTATCAACCCATGATGGCGAAATTTTCCAAATAATAAGCTATTGCGACCAATGACAAAATTAAATTCAAGGTTAGAAGTCATTAGCTGTAAGAGGTTTTATCTTTAACCTTCAGACAGAGAGGGAAATGATCCAGAAATGAGGACGGCTCTTCAGTCTTTCTAAATTTAGTAAATTTAGTTTTCCATTTGAATCAATGACGATTGAAATGATTTTAACAGACAACCAGAGTGCTGTCACATTCGTGCCAAATCGAACTAAAAAATTGTTTACGCTGCCAGTGTATCGAATCACTCATACATGGGTATATTGTAGCACTCGTGTATGAGTCCCTCTTACTTTAAATATAATAAATGAGCAAGCTGGCGACTCTCTTCATAGAATAAGAGAAGAGGTCTGCGTGGATTCGAAGATCTAGGTGGGATCAGCAAAGAAAATGCTATAGGTGGTCTTGGTGGAGTTGCATTACGAGTCATATCTTCAAACCAATTTGTCGCAATAGATCGAGGATTTATTGGTCATCAGTCATCATGATTGCGCACTGCCTGTGCCGAATGCGTCAACCAGGTTAAAACTTCCTTACTTGGTTCGTATGAGCCACAAGAAAGGAGCCTATCTCTATTTAACTGTCCCGTTTTTCACGTCGGAGCATTTTCTTTAACAATTATGGTACCAAACAATTCGATACTGAGCAGCGTTACCGCCTTTATTATTAAGTTCTTGTGGACTTATAACATTTAGTTTATCTTGATCTTGACATGCAGATTCCTTTGCGCCTTTTGAGCTCACCTCTGATGACAAAATATTGACCTCCAGTGACCAGGCACCATGATAACAAAAATTTATGTGAATTTAATAGTTTTTAACTTAACATAAAACATAAATAAAATATTTCGCTCAATAGCTCCATACAGAACCCTAGGCCTAGCTTCTCAAATCGAGAATGGTTGGCTGGCGAATCTGAAATTACTGAATAATTATGAGCTTTTTGTGTTTTCTAGGCATAGAACCCACAGCCACTCACTTCAATCCCCGGCCAGTAAAAAATCTTTTCACGCACTAATGCCATAGAGTGGGCACAAAAGACCATAATTTCGCAGGGCACTAAACCCGCACCATTATTATTGTTATTAAGGCCATAGAGGACCATAGCATAGCTTGATGCTATAGCATTCTTGTGTATGCAACTCTTTATAAATTTGACACAAATGGAAGGCAATTGCATACCTACTGAGTCTTAAAAGATGAATAGTAAGAGATTCTCATCAGGATAGTCATACTCTTTCAGAGCTTTCCTTTTATGCACTGTTGCAATTTGAAGGCTATGACAGACTATTGACAGGCCCTTTCTGCAAGATGGGAACAGTCTGCAGACATAAAAAGAGGGAGAAGTCATTCGCTGCCCTTTATCACATCAGCTGTCATCATGATGTGTGCTCTCTCATCATTTATTACTCTGGGTATTGTCGGCTTTCCATGGTTGGCCAAACCTTCTGTCCTACCGACATTGCGTCTGATTCTGCTGTTGACCTTTCACGCTTTCTTTCCCTTGCATGTGTAATGACAACAGAATTAAAGGGTTCCCTCGAATTCGAAACAAAACAAAAAAACACTTAACCCCTTTCAGCCATATTCCGACAGTTTAAAGATTTCACCAGACATGTCCAACAGGACTAGCTTCGCTCGTGCCCTCCGCCTTTCCGAGTTTCCATCATTTATATCGATCACTTTAAGTGAATAGAATACCAATTGAATACCACACGCACGCACAACGCACTGCAAAAGAATTTCCTAATTTATTTTCAAAATTGGTTCAAGGTTTCTCAAAAACACACATACACCCCACCGCACAACGCGGACTCACAAGTATTGGTTTAAAACAGTCCATGTCCATGTACATATTGACACTTTGTTGCGATTAACGTCGCGCCAAGGTCGCTCCTGCATGGTACTGTGCCTTCGCTGTGTGACTCTTGTTCCGAATAGGTCCACCTTCTGCACGCTTTCTCCCGGATCATTTATCAATCTGTCTGTGCCTTCTACGCTGAGTGGTTCGTTGGTGGGAATTGTGTTGAACAAAAGTCATCACGCACATTTTTAGAGTAATCCTGCAACCAAAGAGAGAATTACTACCCCCCAAACAAAATTTGCTGCACAGATGGAAATTTGAAATTCTTTTTCCTTAAATGGAAAAGTTTTCTTGAAATGTAAAAGCGTGGCTGGAATCATTTCTGAAATCGCTAAGCTAAGTGTTCAAATCAAGGATCCCCCCCATTAGTGCGGAAAAAGTCGTTACGGAATATATTTTTTTTTTATTTTTTTCCTTTTGGCGGCATCAGGCAATTCAATTTCAAACATGCAAACAAGTACAGAAGACGATATGAATGGAAGCCTTTTTGATGATTTGATTTTTGCGCGCCCTGCAACAGTGCAAAAAAGTAATTAAAAGTCGAATAACGATGGTGTGTTTTGTCTTTTGTGGTAAAGACGGGGGTTGTCGGTTGTGAAATATGTTTAATTGCAATCGTTCTATGCGAAATGGTAAACAATTTGAAGTTTTTCACCAGTGGAGCGCATTGCCATGAATTGTGCACACCAGGATGTGGTGTAATTAAGAATTTTTCTTATCATTTATGAAAATTTCCCCAGCGAAATGGTGATGGCTGTGCATTAAATTAGTTTTGGGATCAGAAATTGAAATCTCAAGGGAAATGTGAATGGACTAAGTTTGTGTATTGGGAAATTTTCAATTAAACAATGTGGTGTTGGCGGGTGTTTCTTTTCTACAAGAGAATAAGAGAGGAGCGCTTAAGTCAGTGGTTGGAGGGGGTTAGCATGAGTTAGCATTTGTTGCGATCGCTTTAATGTGGGATGTTAGAACAGTTTTCTAATAAAAAATTGGCCTGCTGCTTAGAACTTGCGTGACTGCTGACATACTCAGTAGGTACTTAGACAGTTCTAGACGGTGGCATTTGAGAAAAGCAGCACAATTCGTACTAACTGCAGTGAAATCCACTTAATAAAACAATGAGAAGGGTTGGCCGCCCTAGGTGAAATACTGCAGAACTTAAAAATACCTCACAGAGGAGTTTGAATCAAGATTATTGATGTGGACGTCAAAATTCATACCAACAAAGAAAGGAAGGCCGCATCAGCTGTTTAAAATGGATTAAATGACCAAGCTGGGGCAAGAATTTAATATATTTTTCAGAAGGCTCTCCAGTGCTTAATAAGAAAAAGCACCAATAGAAAACATGCTTGAAAATAAGTGACAAAAATCTAACACTTGATGGCATGCCAAAAAAGACCGAGCAAAGGTATGCGTTTAGTAATAGCAGCACTTATCCAATTAAGGGGAATTAGACACCAAGAGTACCTTACCTACCAAAAACTGAATACGGATTCATCTTTAAAAAGTGGTCAAAAACCCCCTGAAAGCTCTTTAGAGTTCACTAAAATCACTGGGAGTCTTGATTAAAACGCTTTTCTAACTTCATGATTTCAAACTCCTTTTTATTTAGGACTTAACTAATTCTTCGTATGCTACAACAATATGTTAAAAGCGCCACCGAGCCGTCGTGTTGCGTCGCGTCGATCAAAAGGTAAAAAGAGAAGAAAAGTAGTACAACTACGTCGTTGTTTATAATCTACTAGAACCGGACAAACGCGACCTGCCATGTTTTATTTTAACGAATGATCGAGATGCGAGAGTTGTGTTCACGACTGAGTTCAGTGAGTAAGTTCGTTGAGTTGCGTAAGGTAAGTTCGATTGGGTAAACTTACATCGGCCTGATTCGATCGATGGTAAAATCGGACGCCACAGTACCCCCTCCTAAGTGAACATGTTACGGGGCACGATACCTGAGAGGCGGCACGATAGCCCTACCAGATCGACTAGTTCCTGACGAGTGTTTATCTTGAACACTGTTGGTGGTGACTGTCAATGCCTTCTTCTGACGACCAGCGTCTATATCGAAGGCCACCCGACTTGATGGCACAGTCGCGCGTTGTACCTGTGGAGCCAACGGCTGACTAACTTCACGATGTGGGTTTTCCGTGAAACCCGGCTTTAGGCGGTCGATACTGATTTCGGTTGCCTTGTCTTTAATGAAAATCTTAAAGTGTTTCTGTCACCGTTTGACAACCTTGAACGGCTGCTGCAGAGACGTACGAACCTTGTCGTTGCGTACGAAAACGTAATCAGCCGAGGCTTGGTCTTTGAACATAAACGGCTTTTGCGTCGCATGGTTGGAAGGCGGAACTGGTCGCAGCTTGTCGAAATGCCGCTTGGGGTTAGTTACGAAGTCAGTTTGCAGTACGACCGTGCTAGGTTGCAATAATACATGTAAGACTGCGATCGTCTGGACGATACCGTTTTTACATTTTTGATGACCACAAGCAAATTTTTTTAATTATTTTAAGTTTTCCATACATTTGTGGAAAATGAGCAAAATAAGCTCTCAAACTCTTAATTTTTGCGCTTAGTTGCTAGTTGTAGAGTTCTGTCCTTTGGAGTTATGTAAATAGGACCCTGGTCTTTATATCGGCTGCTAGCTATACCCTTTGCCATATAAATTCTCGACAGAAGGACAGCTCTTGGCAACTGCTGGTTCTTCAAACTGAGAAAGCCAAAGTAATAGAGCAATATCCGGAGCCACTATAAAGTGATTCTGTTGAAGACCTTGACCGCCATCGGTCCTGCTTTACGACTAGACTTACTGCATCCCAAGCTGTTCTGTTGTACTTGGCCATTTTGTGAGATAGACCTTTGTAAAATGTTTAGTCTCGTTTGCATGAAAAACGTAAGCTGTACATCCAAAGCCTGTAAAGGTCTCGTAAAAAATGTGCACGTCGTTCTTCTATAATGTTTTCAACTGTGTAAAGCTGGTGTGCACAAATTATTTAACCCGTTGAGACTTCGACTGAGTCTAGAGGAACAACAAAGCACTGGAAGACCTTACCTCCGGGTACTAGAACTCAAACCTCATCCAACTTGGAGTGCACAACTGCAGGCAGTTACACACCACGAAAACTGGAGGGGCGTATTTCTTGATGCCAAGTTCCACCCCGGATTCCAGCTTAAAGAAAAGCTCATTACATGTCCATCGCCAATTTCGGTCAAGAGCGCACGGTAGTTGTTATCGTATATAGAGACAGGTGGCTATTGGAAACCAAAGGATACTGCAAAATATCCAGACGTTATTTGAAATGCGCTTCTCTGATGCGGGCTTAAGATATCTACGTATCGCCATATAATGATCGGTAACCTGTCCCCTCTTCTGGAACAACATGTAGTCTTACGGAATCCGCCCTTGTCACCATTCGTGTTTGCAACAGTGTCAAAGTCAGCAGCCTTTCGTTTATGCGTAGATTGGATGTGGTATTTTGGACACCCTGTTAGATATTTATCTATTGCCAGAAGACAATGGGCGGACCTCAGTTTCAGTTTAAGCAAGTGCGTTCAAAGCAAAAGTAAGGGTGCAGTTATAGCCACACGAAAAACCAAACCATAAAAAAATTCTTTTGCTTTTTTTAACCAGTTCAACTTAATGGTTGAACTCAATCTTGGTCTTAAAATCTTGCTTTTGAATTATAAAGTTATATTATCAAAAAAATAAGCAAATTGTCTTTAAATTTTCGAAAAAAAAACAAATTTATTCATTTTTCCGTACGTAAAATGTTGTTCGTACAGAAAAAGTAATGAATTCTCTTTCTAGAAAAACTAAAGATGATTTACTTACATTTTTTTTTAAACTAACTTTACAACCATTAAGTTCAAGTGGTTAAAAAAAGCAAAAGAAAATGTTTACTGTTTGTTTTTTTGTGTCGCTATAACTGCACCCTAATACAGATAAAGCTCATCTTTAGTATTATATTCAATGTAGACACTCTGTGTCCCAAGAACCAGTCAATCGGTGGCGTGAAATAAAGCCAAACGAAAAAAGATCAAATTCAAAATTTGCAACCCTTAAAAGTGAAATAAGTCCAATTTCGCTTTATGAAAAAGAAATAAAGTGCCCTAGCGAGGTATCCGTCGGCACGGAAAATTCTCCGATTTTATACGATTCGGAGATTTTTGGCTTCGAGGTATACTTCGGAATATCTTTCCGAAATATTGTAACGAATGTTTTTTTTTTAATTTTTGGCAGCTAGGTTCCGATATCCTCTGAATTCGTTGAAGCAAAAATAAGCACTAGCCTTTTTGGTCCACGGCGGAGAGAAACACTCAAATGTCATCGAGCAATTCGTGCGATTTTGTTTAAGTGCTTAGTATGCCATCTGTAGTAGAATTTTGGAAATAATTTTGAATAAATCGTTATTTTGAGCAGTTGCAATTTTTAAACAATAGATGGCACTGTGTTCTATGTAAAAAATAGCAATGGCGCGCAGAGGTTTCATACTTTCGCCGCACTGAACCAAAAGGGCTAGTGCTTATGTTTGCTTCATTTTTCCTAGTAGGTTTGTATGAAACTGATATTTCACTCGCAGTCCATGTATAGTATGTCAATGCCTCCGACAGAAATTGGTTGCGGAATTAATTTACGATTTGTAGTTAAGCGTTTTCTTTTCCGAAAGAATACACCTCGAATGTATTTGAGCCTCCGACGGAGTATGCGTTGCGGAGAATTTTCCGTTCCGCGGGATAAGGGCCGAATGCCATAAAAACAAATCGAAATAAGACCAACCCACAAAGCTTAAACAGTGGAATGTCGAAAAATTTATAATTGGGCTCAATTTCGCTCTGGAAAACAAATAATGCCAAATTTTGGAAATTTGACCGAAACTTTAAAAAAAATATAGCAACGAAGTTAGCCATAAAATTTGTTTAATTTGTTTGTTCAAGAAATCACAAGTTAGCCTTTCTAAGAACTGACATCAAAAGTTTCGGGGGTATTTTTAACGATCTTAGGGTCATATACCTATTTCATAAATGGACTTACCTTGGGTTTATAGAACTTATACCTATCTTAATGTGGTTTAATATATTTTATTAGTCCATTTAGGGCTAAATCTGCACTGATAACAACAAAACTGTTCGCTGGCTATTGGACTGTAGAAGTTTAATGACTTGTATGCGAGAAGTCTTCCGCCTATCTGGTATTCATCAGTTCTACTTTGCTTTAGGACGGGTCAACAAAGCTGATATTCACAAATTGTACTGATGAGTTGCTGAATGCCGCCAACGAAATCATCTCCTCCAGCATTGAAAGACTCAGTATCCAATACATGTCAGCTTCTAGCAAGAGTGTAAGACCTAGGTCTAGGTATTTGGCTTCCAGGTTGGCCAATTTTTTGTCTATCATCTTTAATGTTGAATGACTCTTAGTACCATGAAGTAGGATTTTCTTATTCAAAGCCGTTTAACCCAACAGTCTTCTCAGCATCGACAGTTCGGGGTTCGCCACAAGCGGGATCCGAAAACCTTGCAACTGATTTTGCCATAATAAAAATAAGTTTACCATTTAAATCCTCGTTGGAAATTTCTTCTCAAACCCCTACTTTGAATAAATTTCAAGGACCTGCCTTTCCCTGTTCATTTAAAATGTGCAATGCCACTAACTGAATGCTTTTGACTATCACAGTCACAGTTTGAGCCCTTTTCCAAAAGTCAATTCTTGATCTCATTCCGCATATCTTTTCAATATCGGCGCACAGCTATTGTGTCTACCTCAACACTTATCCTTCCATATAGGCAATCATCAAACGAACCATCTCAAAAGCGATATACACCTTCGCCATATAATTTAAAATACCCCTTTCGATGTAAACAAAAGACCGGCCCCAATAATTTATGCAAAACACTATGGAAACGAACAAAAATATTAAAAACAAATTTACGAGGTCACAATTTTTATTTAAGGTGTACACATTAGTAGCTTGTATAGCCGCAGCGCACGATTACCCCCCGAAGATGGAAATAGCTCATAAATTACGTAAGATCATCGAAGTATTCCATAAATTAGTCATAGGGACGCACAATAAAGCATTTCTCGACCGCATAAATCCAAAATTATCATATTAATGTGACTCCGCGGTGAGCACGATGAGTGGAAGAGGTCGCCTAGCTGCTGATGTGTGTTTTTTTTCCTCTCTCACTGCTTGTATGGGATCTTCGGAATAGGTACTGTCTACTGTCGCCAGCAGAGGTATAGGTGTAGGTGCTCCTATTAGGGTCAAAATTAATTAGTTTTTAAAATGTAATAAATTCTCACCGAAAAGTGATTCTTATCGCGGATAGTCGTCGTTTATCTATGGACGCGGCAAGGGAGCGGCAAATGCGAACTTTTTTGTATAGACATATAGAGAAGCGTTTAGTTTGGAAGACCGCTTTAGGTTCCAAAGGGAACCGATTTTTAATCGCACAAATTATTGCGGTCGGAGTTCCGAAAAGCGGTGCAGATTTTTAAATGTTAGAGGTCAAGACAAAGTAGTTGAATGTCCTTAGAACTGGTTTCAAATTGAAACTTATAGATAGGTAAGTATCCAGAAATAGCCACACATGGCATAGAGGGAAATAATATCGCTTAGGCTTGATAGGTTCCAAAGCCCGAATTTAGGCACTGTTGACAAAGAAGAAGGCTGCTGTCAGGCATTCTGGTTTTGGTCGTCCAAATTTTTACAATCGACTGTATCTCTACTATTTATCAAATCTTAAATAAGGGAACCTCACAGGACACCTTCGGATATCACAAAAGTTTCAAAATGAGCCTGTGATCAAGGTATCAGACACCATGCTTAAAAGGCTCCGCTTCTCCGAAAAATTCAAGGTAGTCATATCTGACAGAAGAACCTGGAGAACCAATCAGTTGGTTATACCAACAGAATCACAAATCTGGTACACCGAAGGTTCAAAGATGGAAGATAATTGCACCGGGGCTTGGGTCTTTGGGCCTAGGTTCCATAGAGATATGTGTCCGAGAATGCCTACGAAGGCGAACGAAAACTGCCCGCATATACATCCTCTCAGACAGCCAGGCAGATCTCAAGGCCCTAAGATCGTACCTACTCGATCGGGTCAATACTGGTCTGGGACTGTTTTAATCTTCTCGAAGATCTGGCCAAGGACAACACAGTCACCGTAGCTTTAATACCAGGTCATGAGGGATTTCAGGACAATGAACAATCGGATTGTCTGGCGAGAAGAGGCGCATCTCGCCTGCTTACTGGTCCTGAGCCCTACTTCGGGTTATCTTAAAGTTCAGGAAATGGGAAGATGATCACCTTGCCGATCACTGGACGAAATCCAAAGGACAGAGGCAGGCAAAAAGATTCATAAACCCAGCTTGTAGTTAAACAAAAAAGTTACCTACTTGAACTAAGCAAAGAAGATCTAAGGATCCTAACGGGTTATCTTACTGGTCACTGGCCTCACTAGCTCCTTAGGTTAAATAATAAAGGCCAACACAATAGATCTCTTCTGGTCGCAGTGTATAGGGCCTATAACTCACAATACAATACAAATCGTAATGAGCTTTGCAGAGTTCAGATTAAATCTCGAGCTATCCTCTTTGGCTTTGGTATAGAAATCGCCGACATCTTTTTTCACGCTCGATTTTAAAAGCACAAGAATTTGTTCGCGAAAAGTTTTGGCCTCGAGGCTATAATCATTAATGGCTTTGCGCCGATAGAAGAACTAAGTGGGTCTGACCTGGCGACGTCTTCAATTTTCAAGACCATACAAGGTAATATATTTTCGAAGCATTTATAGCCTGCGTGTTAACTCGGTACGCATTTAAGTAAGACTTCGGTTCTGTCTACCCTAGAACAACTAACATCTTGAGATAGTATATAAGCTCTTAGTTAATTTGTTAAACAACAGGTAGTACTATCACAACTTCTTGTCTTTTTTCTGTTCCCTCAGGTGCGGTAAGAAGTGCCGAACGAGTTTGAATTGATTTACCTATAGCTTAGAATGTTTTGCGGCCCAGGTAATATTGGAAGGCGAGTTGCGGAGGTTAGGTATTCAACGATGAACCTTACTATCAGAAAGCTGCCTTTTCAACTCCTATGATGATTATATCAAGCCAGGAGCAGGAATAATCACATACTTTAGCTCAAAGAGTCATTGGCTCCCTTTCCTCTATGCAGAAGCTAAAAATGACTCACCTAAGTTATTGCTTAAATCTAGAAGAAGGTCTCGGCCAAGTCTGGGGTCATCCTATGAGGCGCACTTAAACTATGGACAAGTACCAACTGATATCCATATACTGGGCGAGGACTATACAAAGGACACAAAGAAACAAGGTAAAACTTTATAATGCAAAACGAGGGCCGACGAAAGGATATTTACTCAACTACTGTCGAATTTGAATGAGTTTCATAAATAAACGATTGATCCATCTAAAGATGTACTTAGCTTCCGACTTGTATGTCCGCATAATGTCTCTCTACTACAACACCAAAAGGACTCTTAGGAAAAGCAATTAAACCTTATTTTAAAAGCGCATGCATTTCTCTTCTTTCGGCTAAAAGAATGTTAATTTCAGATTTTTGTTTTTTTTTTCGATCAACTTTCAACCTGTACACGATGGCTTCCTCCTTCTATGCCCACCACAAGATTTATAACTTATTTTAGCCCCAAGCTGTCATGTGAGAAGGTACACGTTCTTGAGAGTGCGGCTGGTTTTCGTGTCTTTTTTTTCTCACCGATTCTTACCCTTGTCATGTTGATGCGTGATGCGTTCTCCTGCAAAATGCCGATAAGTGTTCGGCGCCGTGCCTTCTACTTCTTCATACCATGAAGATGTATCTGAATGATAGGATTACATATATTCTACTGCAGGGAACATGAGGTGTACGTAACGAAAGATGGCCGAACAGGGGAAATGTTTTTATTGGAATTACATATTTTATATTCCTGGGGGCTTGTTCAGATTTTTATCGAAATTATGCGTTAATGTGTCCGAACTGGAAGGGTTCTGAAGTTCTTTTAATTATTCATTGCAAACAATGTAAGTATACGAAACGGTAGCTCGAAGTATTACAATGTCTGTGGTTGGTGTTTTTTTGTCGTTTTAATTCGTTGATATGTAAAAAAAATTGCACAGAATTTGGTTTTCAGGGCTTCACTCTTCGTTTCAATATTATGCAATTGGAAGAGGAAAGACGAAGTGAATAAAAACTGAAGAGAAAGGACAATTTGAATATATTGTACCTTACTAACTCTATTTAAATCGCAGCCGTACTCCTCAAAGCTACTTCACAATGGATCAGCAAAACAACTGGCCATGCCGCTATCCTGAACAACTTCAGGACCCTTACAAAAAACGTTGACTATACTACACCTGTACTACAATTCGATAGAAACTTCCAGGGTCCATTCCCACTAGATCTTTCTGTGAGGATGAAGCATTCCTGGAGAATTAAGCAATCCATTTGTTCACAGATGGCTCGAAAACTGTGGACGGTGTTGTTGGCGGTGCAGTGTCTTCTCCGACAGACTTAATCGTAATCCCTCATTCCGTCTTCCTGATCACTATAGCGTTTTTCAGGCAGAAATAATGGCGATAAAAGAAGTCTTATCTTGGCTGAAAGAAAACGTGGTATATCTGCTAAAGATAGCCGTATTTCCTCGGATAGTCAAGCTGCTATCAAGTGCTTGGAGTCAGTCTCTACAAATTCTATAACAGCCCAAGAATGTCGTTCGCCTCTCAGAGAAATGGCTGAGCAGTTCAACATTCACCTCTGTCGGGTGCTGGGACATAGAGACATCACAGGTAACCGCAAGGCTGATAAACTCGCCAAACACGGAGTTAAACTACCTTTGCTTCCAACTAAGCAGTCTGTAGGTATTCCAATCGTTACTTGTTAACTTTTAATAAAACTGAATACTAACGAAATTAAAAATCTTAGATGAACAACTGGCTCGACTTGTCTAGAGACAAAGCAGATCTGGTCAAAGCTGGTTCTAAAACGTTCTAGATATTTAATCTCCCTCAATAGGTGTCATCACAGGACACTGTCTCATAGGTAGGCATGCTTTTAAGTGACTTCTGCAGAAGCCGCCTTGACGAGGAGGAACAGGAGACTGTTCTCCATCTTCTCTGCACTTATTCGTCTCTCTTACAAAGACGTAAACTCCACAGATCTGAACGATCTAAAAAACACCGCGCAAAGAAACGCGCCAAAAACTTGCATCCATAAACAAGCCAAAAAATGTGCGAAAAAACGCGACAAAAAACGCGTGAAAATTGCGCGGAAACACGCGTCAAAAACGAGTCAAAAATAGGGGCAAGAAAACCTCGAAAAAACTAATCAAAAATAGCGGCAAAAAACCCATCCAAAAACCAATTCAAAAATCGTGTCATAAAAACCGCTAAAAAACGAGTTAAAAAATGCACTTAAAAAACTAGTAAAAAAAATAAATAAAAGCGTCCAAAGTCACGCGAAACAACACGTCAAGAAACGAGTCAAAAAATGCATCAAAAACACGCCAAAAAAACGGTTCAAAAAACACGTCAAAAAAAGGATACTTATTTGCTGCAAATAAAATCGAAAGCAATTTTAACGCAGCTACCAACAGCATGGATCAAACTGTCACTTGATTTCCAATTTTGTCCTAAATTTATTTGCTCACTTCGTTGTTGGTGAAAAACAACAAATCATTGTTCATTGAATTTTAGATAATAAATTTTTGCTTTCATATACCTAGGTAATTTCTAAATTTCTATAAGGACCTTACATCCGGCCAAAAAAAATTGCACATCTCAGCGACCTCTTCATCTGAGATCACTAAACTAGTTTTTGCACATCCCAAAAAGAGCAGTGAGCTGATAAATCTAATTAGAACGCGTGTCTAACTAGAATAAGGAATTTGGCGAACTTTACAAGACCACGCCTAATTGCAAACCTACCCCCTGAACCCTGATCCCATTAAAAATGCTGTTGGCTGCATCCTGCATTCCAACAACTGTTATACCATAATCGATATGAGAGGGGTAGTAACTGAACGAATTTCGTGATGATAAGGCAGTGCATCAACTTGTCGCATGCATTTCTATTGCAACAGTGCAGCTTCGGTAAGTATGATAGTTTTAGTGTTACAACATGTTTGCAATGTTAAATAGGAAAAACGACCCATATCAAGTTGCACACCCGAATATATTCAAATAATGGCTTCAGGTATTTTTGTTAGTGAGATAGCTTTTTTGTATGTTTTCTCCGGCACTTCTGAAGGGAAAAAATCTGTCTTCTTGAATGACGTTTAGAAATTGAAAATTCATCATACTACATAACTTTAGTCATCTCATTCAAGAGTAAGTCCAGTCCAGAATCCTCCTCTGCATATATTTAGATTGGTCCCCAACCGCATCATGCTCAAAGTGGTTTTCATCACTTTTAAAAATAATGTTCGCGACTGGATCGCACGAAACTTTATAGTTCATATTTACGGTTTGGTGGGTTGCTTTTTTCCTAGGTATGTAAGTAAAAACTCAAATGCAATACTAGACAAAATATTAAACTTTTGGCTTATAAACATATTCGTTTCAGATGGCAGTGCATAGTATCAAATGACAATGTGAGGCTTAAGCTCTCCCTCTCAGAGAAATTAAACTTTCAATAGTTCGAAAGTTGTTTTATTTTTAATATTTTTGAGTACAAGGCGAAGCGTAGCATAAGTTTCTGATCTGGTAAGGCAAGGTCTTGATTTTGAATGGAATAGAGATTGGTGATGCTGGTTTTCGTGCCTATGGTTGGAAGAAAGGGTTCGTGATAACCGAAATCTTGATCTATACGTAGTTAATTTTTTTTTTAATATTCATTATCATTTATAAACACGCCGATGTAAATGTGTGAGGTGCAAAAGAAGTGTTTTTTAACGGTGAAAGATCTAAGTGATTGCAGGCTATTTTAGGATCTATCTTAAAAAACAGCGTAAGTGAATAATATTTTCTGAAATAGCTCTAATTGCATTGGGAGTGGGGTATCGAGATTTACAAAAATATGATTTGGATTTGAATACTATGCATTGCTTGGTTTTTAAAATTTCGTCTAAATCGAAAATGACGTTTTCAAAATATGAGTACCCAGGCAGTTTTTAAAAGTAGCGTTTTCGATGTTTCGAATGAAAAATTAAGTACGCAATAATTTTGAAAACATCAATTTTACTCCAAGCATTTATTTCTGTCGAAATCATTCTGCCCGTTTTTATAAAGGCAAACGATAGCAAACAAAATTTTCAAAATATGCATTTTTTCAAAAATCCATTGTACGAAAATTTAGAGAAAAACTTAGTTTTCTATCAGGCTAGAAACGACTTTATCTATTAAATTAGAAAACATTTTTTGTTGCCCATACGCCGTTTTCGAGACACCCAAGCCCAATTTTCAAAAGTACCGTTATTCGACTTCTGAGCAAAAAAATGGGTATGCAGCCATACTGAACCCATGTACCTTAGTTCAAGTACACATTTTAGTTAAAATCGTTAGGGCCGCTTTCAAGTTATCTGTAATTAACTAAATTTAAAAAAAACGAAATTTTTTAATTCAGTTTGTTGAACGATAATTAAGGAAAAAACTGAATTTTCTGTCATGTCAGGAATGACCATTTTGCCTTAAAAATGAATTTTTGTTAAAATCGTTTTTGAGATACATATGTCCAATTTTCAAAATTACCGTTATATGGTTTTTTAGCGAAAAACTGTTCATGCAGCCATGTTAGCCTCACTCCTTTAAGCCCAAATATCAATTTTGGTTGGAGCCGTTTTTGAAAAAATCAAACTTGTTTAAAACCGTTATATGGGAAGTTATGTTAATCATAGGACTGGCGTTCAAAAAAAAGTGGTACCTAACTTTAAGCCCAAAAACTCCAAATCCGAAATTTGAAACAAATTTGCCCAGCCGTTAAAGCTGTAGACCTCAGGGGACGACCGACGCCGACGACGCGACCGACGCGACGGCCAGACTGACAAACGGACAGAATTACGATATGCTCACTTTTTTGAGTTCTTCTGTCAGAATTGATTTTGAAATTTTGCACGAAAACAATATTTTTCTCTTACTAAGTTTTGGAGAAAGTTCACATTCAATTAGAAACCCAGCTAGGCATACAGAGGAGAACCTTTCAAAAACGTTTTTAAAGAGTCCATTAAGAAATCGCTTTTACCTGGGTATATAGAGTATATTATAGAGTTTTGTTAGCAGATATAGATCATGCTTGTGCTTAGAATTAGAATCATTCAGTCACAGCTAAGGAAGCAGCCGTATTAACAAGAGCTATGTCCAATTGTCCAAGGGTACGAGTCCCTAAGGCGCTCCTCTGAAAAAGTCAGGTGGGCTCTACAGAATGACGCCTGGATAATGTTCGTTGCTCTCTGTTAAGGTCTGAAACCTATCTCACAGATTCATGACATGGTTCAACGACAGCAAACTAACAAGTGTGAATCGACGTATTTTATGGCTGGACTGAGGTAAGTTGAGCGAATTGACACTTCGACTTTAAACCAGATGAACAACGCATTAGAAGAACATTCGGCTAAGGTGATGCCCTCATGTGGAAAGTGTCTTCAACCAACTTGAGACATAGTAAGCCAAAGATCAGGCTAAATGGAAAGGCGTACTATTTCACCACCCCAAGGTCTTAGAGCTAGTTAAATTTCTAAAAGTTAATCAAGCCTGTAAGCTTACCAAATTGTAAGAGCAATCGAATCCAGAACTGACATTTTTCTTTGAGAGAAAAACTATTTTTGTTTACAAATATTATAAAGGACTCACAAGTCACAACTCTGGTCTAAGAGTGTCTTTAAAGACACAAAACATTGCCAACCACCCAACCTAACCTTGCGTTGCATTGTGTGTGACCTTTCGTTTCAATTTTTCCTCTGATGCATGAGTAATCTACACAAGATAACCCCATCCCGTTTATACCTACAGGTTTACATAGTAGACAGCCTGAGACTGAAAACAAGGTCACCCAAAACAGATGCAAGCCTATATAACCCATTACAGCCAAAACCTCGTCCAATGTCGACCGAATAATATGGCAAGATCTCAAGGACATACCTGCACCTTGTCCCATATTCACTTGTCAATCAGAGAATGCAAATTTTTCGCAAACAAGGCAACACAATGCCAGCACTACTCAACATGGATCCTTGGCATTTCCAAAACTAAACGCACTGAAAATCAGGTACACTTAGTCCGATTCGATTGTCCGATTTTATGACATTGCATTTGCCATTGTCCATGATGACATCCTTTCCCACAATATGGCGAAAATAATTCGCCAAAAACTTACCATGCCACACTCATTAACCGACATCATTTGGATAACGACTTCGAAAGCAACATTATCACCGCCGCACCATCTCGCAGACAAGGTCATCGGCACAGTGAAAGGATATACCATTGGAATATAGGTACAACCGAACTAGGCCATGAAGTGGCACAGAAAACGCTGCCGAAAATGTAAGCAACGTCCTTTAAAGCAATTGTTTCACTTGTCTGGGTGCGGGAATGGGAACTACCAGCGTGTCCTTTTAACCCACATTTTACCACCCGCAAATCTTGGAAATGCTTGATTTGAAAATCAATTATTATAGAATCATTGACATCGAACTAAAGGACACCAGCATATATAGGTATAGGTGTGTTACCCCGATTGTGTCTATGTATATGCTCGCTTATTTACTTCGTAAGGATATTCAAAGAAAAGTGAAAAACTATGTACGAGGAACATGCACGTACGCTAGGGGTAAACAAAAGCCGAAACCCATCCTCTAGGACGAAGAAGAAAAAAACTGACGAATAGTCCTTTATACAGGGAAACGAGCAGCAGATGTCAAGGTACGAATCAATCAAATTGACATGAGAGACCTCTGACAAACGCGACGGCTGACAACGCCATCGGTTGTTTGCCTTTCTTACCTACTACGGCTAGTACAGAAAATAGAAGCGGACATTTTTGTTTTTTGCTCCTTGCCTCGTACGTGAGAATAGAAATTTCGACTTTAAAATCAAAGCTAGAGCAACATTTTTTTAACACACAGCTCACATATGGCGAAAGGTGGAGCTTTAGATACTTCTCTAGGTACATAGCAGCAGCATCCCACCATCCACCCACCACCCACCCACCGAAGTTTATAATTTACGACCAAAAATCCAGACTTGCGTGGTAACACGAACCCCAAGTGGAAGCAGGAGGCATATACTGTGCCTCAGAAACGGCCAGATGCGAGGATTTTCCTTTTTGGAGAGGGGAGGCCCATCAGGAGCTTTTTCCATCCATTTTAAAGCTTCTATGCGAATTTTAAATAATTCCCGATTTAAACTCGACATGCACGTGGACTTTAATGTTCAACGAACTGGAGTAGGTATCTGGTGTATCGCGTGTATCTGTGTGCCTTGCAGAATGTTAAAACAGGAAACACTCAACCTCAGCTGTTGTAGATGGCAAACAAATGCGTATAATGGGATATTACAGATAAATTTGGAAGTAAGATTATCTTCAACTAGAAATTGCTTTTTTCCAACGAGATGGCAACAAAAAATGCTACATTAATGCGCGCGTTGGCTCTTGCGTTTGGGAGATATTTTGGTAAATTGAATGTGAAATATTTATATTCGCCTGGAGGGGCTATCAATCAGAGTCGAGTGTTTTGTCATCTCTCAAAGGAATTTTCTTGATACCAGCTCACGTTATCAACGCCTTGCTTCAGTGCACCACGGGCAACAGAGTAATGTTAATTCTAAACGACAGATCAGTTGACTGCGCATATGGATCGGATGTAAGTACCTAACTTTGGATCCAAGAGGAGCAGATAAACAAATTGGGCCACATGCGTTTCCCGGCGAAAGACGATTGGCTTTCAATTTGGAAGCTTTGCGATGTGACATATGTCGCCTCTTTCACTTTCAGTGTTCTATGTATTTCTTCCGAGTGACTTGTCCTAGCCCTCTAGTGGACGTATACAGGATCGGTATAGTTTGACCGGGTGAATTTAGTTAGGCATCATATGAGTAGATCCATGACGGTCAGATTGTTTCTGTCATGGGAGAGGGTAGAGCTCTCTAACGCCTTCGAAGAGAAAATCTCGACTCGAGGCACTAAGGTGGCTTAGAAAATTGCGCACATCACCATTATAACTCGTTACCTACCCAAGCCCTCAGATTTTTAAGCAATAAATTGTGAGGCCTTTTCGTTTCACACGTATCAGTTGAGTGACTGCTGGATAAGCTGCTTCTTACTTCGTTACTACAGGTGGCGAACAGTTTTGGATGGACGTAGGTCTTAGCAAATTCTCTATTTCAGTGCGGCTAATTGGCCCCCATCCTCTTCTACTAGTGGGGTCTTCTACTACTGAATATAGTCGATCTAATTTGTACGTTTTCATACATCTTAGAGGATTAAGTACCACTTCCCTAGACTGCATGTCGCACCCCCAGTAAAAAGACGACGTAGGTAAGTGCAAAAAATTGATTTTCTGAGATAAGTATGTCAAAAGCATAAAAAAGTATTGTTTTTTCCAATAAAGCAAAGATCTGCTTGATGACATATTAATTAATGACATAGCAGTCAGTTGTGTTCTAAATTTCGTAGGTGAAACAAGTCAATCAGTTCAAACAAAGGCTTAAGTGTAAATTCGTTCCTTTCTTTCGATATTTGGTGTAACAAAGACATACAAGTGCTTAAAAATAATATCATCTCGGCTGCTGATGATCTCCAGAGTCTGAAACCGAGACTCGACGAACTTGTAGAACCTCTTCATGGTTGGAGAGCTTCTCGGGTCATCCAACGTTGCGCTATCCGTGTCCATCTTCTTCAGCATAAGATGGACGATCAGCGGATCCCAGCCATCGACCTTAAATCCAAGATTAGTAACCGCTTGCAACGTCCCCTTTGTTGTATCGTACAACTTTCTAAGACTTGCAGCAGTTCCCGTGGATAAACTCTGCCCCAATAATCTGCTTAACTGTGCAGTAAGGAGCAAGCTCTTGTTATCATAACGATCAACTAGAGTTTCCCAAGCTGCTTCGTAGTTATCGTCAGTGGCTTGAAAGTGTTGGATCAACCTATGTGCCTCTCTTGTCACATTTGCTCGCAAGTAGTGCTATGGGCTGATCATGAATAAGCTGTTTGAACAGATCATAGAACTGTCGCCAATTTAAATATCGCCATCGAATTTGGGAAGTTGTATTTTTGGCAGCTTCATAGCTGGATTGC
This sequence comes from Cheilosia pagana, assembly GCA_936431705.1. Taxonomy (NCBI): domain Eukaryota; kingdom Metazoa; phylum Arthropoda; class Insecta; order Diptera; family Syrphidae; genus Cheilosia; species Cheilosia pagana. The sequence goes on along the minus strand of OW386166.1, from coordinate 81,483,204 downwards.
TGGTAACTGAATTTGCTTGCGGAACCTTAATGTCCTCATGGAGGTCCAGAACGCCTTTTCTACCCGCTCCTGCATGTCAAAATAAGTGACTACATCTTCAGTCGTTACCTGGTCCTCCATTCTCATATAAATCATGGATATCCCATCCCAGTTCTGTTGGAGTGATTTGCTTTTGATTATACAAAACTGCTCCGAAAGTCTTTGTGCTTTTCCAATACGCACTTATCCAACGATTTCTGTAAAATATTTATCAGAAGTCGGTACCTTTCTCTCGCGCCCATCGTCCTTGGTGTCGCCATCGGTTGGCTTTCGGGTATTTTCTTCGTTGCCACCTGCTTGGGTGCAACTAAATGATCCAAACCCTTTGGTAATGCGCCCGTTTGAGTTGCTTCACCCCTCGAACCAACATCTTCCGATCGTTCCCAATTAAAGGCATTTAATCGCAGTACGATATCGTCGCGCAATTCCACTGCGACCCTACGTACGCCTTCGAAATAGTCCTTTTTAAAATAAGGATACTCCAATTCCTGAGGAGACTCGTCTCTGGTGATCCCGAGCTTTTATGAGAAATTTTACAAAAGCATCTTCTAAGTCAAAAGTTGCATTGAAATTTTTTTTTTTATTTTTTTAAGGGAATTACAACACCATCAGAAAGTCTGTCATATTTTCTTTATATTACAATTAACTTTAATTATTTTTAAAATTGTGTTCCTTACTTTTAATAAAAACGATTTTAATAATTTCAAATACGTTTTTCTCAGATTCAATATTTTTGCATCTACGTCGTTGTTTTACTGGAGGTGCGAATGAACCTACAGATTGTAAAATTCGCTGTTCTGTTTTCATTCTACGTTCGACATAAAAAGCCCAATAATGTCTAAAAAATTTTGCGTTATGCAGCAGTTTAAGTGTTAGATTGCGACCGTCTGAATTGTCCTCTGCCTTTCTAAAGTCGCCTTCAGAGCCCCCAACTATCTCAAGGCTATAGCAGATTGTATTATGACGTTCTATACGATTTTTTGATGATCTATGCCGCTAACAGATAATTGACAACATATAGGGGTGGCGGTTTTTTCACCAGAGACTTTTCTGTTCCTGGATATTACATTTTCCTTCCAGTTGTCGATATTTGTATGGTTTGACTTTTAGCGACAATTCAGAAATTATTTAGAAAAAAACATTCAACGTTCTAGCTCAATTGTGCATTTTCAACATTTGTATCTTTGGTTCATAATCGTTGTATCCACCGCCATCTCATATTCAGCATCCTGACCAGCCTTGAGTAATCCTACCTGACCAAAGCTCCAAATAAGGTACCTGATGCCAATCTTGTGAATATATTCAGTTTACATCCTCCATCAAAGGGGCTCAAGCGAGATTTGTGTGAATTATTTTATCAGGCAAGCGTCCAAATGGAAAATTTTGAGGTGTGTTTTTTTCTAGTTATCTAAAAGAAAGTGAAACAGATGACATTGGAGTAGAGAAAGGTATTGCGGTACATATGTAAAGCTCAGGAATATGGGGAGATATCGAAAATGTACCTACAGAATAACCAAAGGAGTTGTCTCCTAAGGTTGGAGCTACAGCTCTCAACTACGAACCTCACACTACCGGCATCAATTGACGATAATTTAAGCCCTTTTAAGGCCTTGACCGCATAAAATAAATGTTTGCGGAGATATTTCCTTAGAAGACCAATCATCGTCAAAAATAGTGTAGAGTAATGGGATTGAGATGGTGAGTGAGCCTGTTGATTCTGAAGACCTAAGTTTAAAGCCCCAGTTTGCTAAAAAGGTGACTAACTTTCTTTTTCAGCTTTTGGCTATTTCCACAGCTTAAAGATGAAATCTACCCGAGAATACGTTGATATGTTAAACAGTTGCAAAATTATTAAATGATATACTATAAGTTGACCTCCTCTCCTTTCGAGACCCAGTCGATGAAAGAGATCTCCCATAAACAGATGCTAGCGTTAACACTAGGAATCGAGCCCAGAGAAGAACTCTGGAGACCCATAGAGTCTCTCTGGGTAACATTTTTACTGGTAGAGAGACGAAAACAGACCCGACAGTGGTGGTCTGATTCGATTATCTCTCGAAATCTGTATATAAGTTGTCCTCCTCGGACGTTCTGCTCTATAATAACGCGAGGAGTTATATTCTGCATAACTAGTTATCCGAATATTCCCAAGTCCAACAGGGAGATAGGCATATGGAATTGATCCGTCATCAATACTCTTTTTACTTGCAAGACACGATATCCTGACTACCACTGTTGGTGCTGCAGCTGAGAAACATTACCTTTCATAAAGATATTTGTCGTAGCGACTATGGCGATGACATCTAACTTTCTGGCAAGAACCCACCATCTGTGGGTTGGACAAAAAGTGTCAATCTCTGGAGCGGAAAATCAACCAGTCTAAGAATCAATTGCAAAAAGACAAATAACTCCACATTTGCCGGTCCACAATGAAAAAGCCTACGACAACTTAAGTAAGAGGTCGAGCAATTTGACTTTCGGGGATATTGAACGGACCGCGATGTTGAAAGCAGAAGAGGTATAAGTAAAGCTTCATGCTTGGCTTGAAATCTCAGCAAAACCTTTTTAGGCTGAGCAAAGTCAGCAGAAAATGTTCAGTAACCGGTGTCTGCGATGCACTTAAAAATTCCTTGACTGCAAATTATATCCAACCAGGAATTGCGGCGTAGAAAGAGACAGAATTGTTTGTCTGGTGAGATAAGGCAGCGTAAATGGTGCTTCGTGTACGAAATTTTTAGGGTGTGCAGGGGTCGAATCGCGTCATCCGTGATCAAGCATTACGTTCACGGAATTAAGTTGATTTACATGTGAAACAAAAATAAATTTCGTCACGTAATGCTCGTTCACGGATGACGCGATTCGACCCCAGTTTTTAAAAAGATCAAATTGAAATGCTTTAATAGTTGCAAACCGAGAAAGATGCGTAAGAGATGGACAAAATGGGCAAAATGGGCTTCATGGTGAAAGTTTGAACTCGGCTTTAACATGCGGAGAGACACAGCAGGACCATACTCCCAAAATACAATTTTTAAGCTTATCTGTCTGTATGTGGATTTGAACACGCGTTGCTTTAAAGCTACTCACCAAATACATGAGGATGGCTTAGAAAAAAATGTAGCTGAACATGGAACGGCCAATCGGTGATTCGGCCACCTGATTCAAAACTAAAAATTTTCTTTAAAAGATAACTAAGATGCCATTATCGGTGGTCCACTTACGTAACTTACTTAATTTTAGCTCAAAATTTACACTCTTAAATGTTAGTTAGCAGGTCTTTTCCAGAGGGAAATGTTTGCCCATGGACTGGTGGTAATCGTGTGTCCCGCTGTTATTGCTCGTTTCTCGATTTCTCTTCGTCTGTACGTATAAAGTCGGTGCATCGTTGGATATTTCAATCACCTGCGCTGTGGAAACAAGTTAATTTTGAAGATTAAGCTTATAACAAAGGCAGATGTCTTACAGGCCACAAATAAGAAAGTGCGGTTTGTATTCAACGACAGCGCAAAAATATTCAACTCACTGTGAAACCTATCGAAACCGCAATTATTAACCCAAAAAATGAAGCAGATCGTATCTTCAGTCATTTAATCAAAAACAAGATTTGCCGTGTTGTTCAAAAAGCTCCTAAGATAAAATCCGACAAACTTTGGCAATCCTATTCAAATGGGTTTACTCCACCCTACCCCGTAGACTAGAGACTCTTTTTATGCTTCCCTACCTATCGTCCCGCTAAAAATTTATATAAATTTATAGCAAAAAGCGAAACATCCTCAGTTAATTAACACTCGTGTAAATACGGATACGTGCTGCATAAATCTTCTAGTTAAAAATCGACCCAAGGAGTCGAAGACTTATATCCCAATGTTTGAGAACTAACAAAAAAAAATCGTTTATCTAATTTATTTAATACACATCTGAGTATCTGAGTGAATCCGACACAAAAAAAAACGAAAAAAAAACGAAATGCCGCCTCAATGTCGACGCGATTGCCGCCGAATCTTGAACCCGGTGGTGAATAGTGGTCAGCGCATCAGGGTATAAACAAATGGACAAAAACACACCGAACGAAGTTCGCGTTCGCGCCAGCAACAACAACAAAAACAAAACTGGTAGTCAAGTTAAGTAAATTAATTTAAATTGTCTTTTAATGTAAATGAATTTTTCATCCATTCAGCTTGCTGTGTCGTTCCAGATATACTATATAGGTACCTATGTGTGTGTATAAGAGATACCTACGTCTTTTCGTTTGTTAAACATTTAACACTACTGGAAGGAGAGTTTTTTTTTATTTTGTTGCTCGTTCTCATTTAAAATGGAGTGGGGCTGAGGAGGATTCAGATTCAGATTCAGATTCAGTCACTGCAATCCTTCGCACATAAATTAGTCCTACGACCAGTGGTCGTCGCTGAAAAAATAAAAAAAAACAACCCCAACAACTGAATCGCTTAAGTAACCAAAACCAACAAACAAACGAAGAAACAGACAGACAAGGAACCTAACAGTTTCAGCTTTTAACTTAAAACGAATCTCAGATCAGATGGAAACACCATGTATCCCCCGACTTGGGGTCCCATCTCTGTGGCGAGGTTTTTTGTAGTCGACCGCGCACAGGCGCATCCATCTTTGTTAGATTGGAGCAGCATCAGAGTCGTCGTCGTCGATCTGGCTGCTGCAGATCGATGCGAAAAATGGTCGACATTGGTGCACCGCCACACCGTTTACTTTGGGGTTGGTTGCTCTTATATATACCTATATAATATCATCAGAGGCTCTGATTTAAATCAGTTGGCTTCTTCTCTTGCTCCTTTGCGTCCAGCGCACACATGTAAATTTGTTTAATTGAAAAGAGACGTTGTTGCGCGCGTTCCCTCTGATGGGGGCTTCCTTTTAGCTTGTTCTCGCCGGGCTTGAGATAAATCTCCCCTCCGCTTCAAGTTCTTGTTTTAATTTGTTTTTAATTCCTCGACTGTGCAGCTATACTCGCAGTTGGCTGCAAAAGCGATGTAGAAAATTAACACGCGCAACAAAAAGAGTAAACTACTCGAACGATTGTGAAAAATGGCATGCAACATACTGTGGCTACTATGACAGTATTTAATTTATAAATGGCTTGGTGCGTTTTTTCTTCTTTTTTTTTTCTTTCTCACTGTGCGCCGCTTTTGGCTAAATGGTGAATATAAATTTGCTTGGGGAGGTGTTTTTTTTTTTGTTTTTTGCGCGCTGCCAGTTGTGTCGATGGGGTGTATACAATGATTTTTTTTTTATTTTAGCCAGTCGCATGTTTCTTGATTGAGTCATTTATTTTTCAATCTATGGGCTTTGAATGACAAGAAGTTTGGAATTTATATCTGATGGTAGCCGATAGGAGGTAGGAATTAATCATGTTTAAGTATGGGGAAGTGGAGTTGACCGTGATCGGGTTTACTCGAAAGACCATAGGAAGGAAGTTGAAAACAACATTCTCAAGAACAGATACCTACTAAAACAATTTGGGCTTGCAACATACGTATGCGATGCGGTTTTTGAATTAGGTATACAGAGGGAACTGTCAATTCGAGCATTCTCCTTTCATAAATGTTCTCTCTCGTAGCACTTAAAGATTGTTATCAGGCTGAGCGGAAACGCCAAGTACAACGCGTTCACTAAAGGCCTGGATACAAAAAAGTTCAGAGAAAGTCCTTCGACTTAAAAGTCCTCGAAGGTCATTAAAGACATTTCTAATTGGCACTTTGTATAAATAAGGTTTGTTTGCGCAGGAACTGCGTGTCTGTCTAAGAAAAACTTCTGTAAAACTTGCAGGGGCAATAGGAAAAGGACGAATTCCACTGGCACTATTTCAAATGAAGAGAAACACTTTTTCAACACCCTCAGTAATATCAACATTGCCAGCGTTTTTAGCCTAAAGGACGCAAATGGTTTGCATAACTTAGTCCGTCTCTCTCAGTGATATATAGAAAAACGGTCAGTGTTTTTGTCAATCTTCAAGGCTTATTGGGTGACGGTAAAGAACAGTGCTCTTGCTCTCAAAACTCAAGTAAAAAGGATTGTTTACATAACTTGACAGATCGACTATAGACCAAATTTTTACACAGAGGCAAATCTAGGAAAAGTCCAACGAATTTCAAGTCGAACTTCACCATCTTTTCATCGACTTCAAAGTCGAATATGAGATGCAGTCATAGGCAGGAGCTCCATTTGGCGATGGCCGATTTCGATCCCTGCAAAACTGATCCAGTTGTGTTGCGTGATGCTGGAAAACACTCGCTGCAACTTGCAGTTTGGAAGAACTTCCACCGAACTGTTTCAAACATGAACCGGAAAGGAGATGCGATATCCATGTGACTTCTTCAATCTCGTGATGGAGCAGAAGGGCCCCCTGGCAGGTGTCAACACGGAAGGCACTATCTTCAATAGATCCTCCCAACTTCTGCAATAGGTATGCGGACACCATCGGTCGCTCACACGGTTCCCTGATAGAAGCTTTTACGGTCAATGAAGAACAGGCGAAATGTGTTTGTCTTGAAGTAATTAAGGACAAGACTAAGTATACCTAAACTAACAAACATCTGTCCACCGCCTAGGACGACACGTTCCCATTGATGGCGACAATTTCGAAGTATAAGGAGTTAATTAAGGAGTCAGCATAAATGACATCCTGTGTAGGAAATCGTTGCTACTTCGGTTTGGCAAAACAATTGGGATCAAAACTACTGACTTGAAGGACAAAATGTGCGCTCTACGAAAATGTTATCCTGTCAGAGCGAAGAGTGCTGGGCGATAAGCGGGAAAGTAGACGGCTCCTTCTGAAGAAAAACTCTTCTACGGATTTTGGGTCCTGTTTTTGAGGAGGGCCAATGGAGAAGAAAATACCACAGCGAACTCTATGAGCTGTGCGAAGATGTGGATGTAGTCCAAAGATGACCCACAACAAATGGATTGCAAGTGCCATTGGCTCGGTCACATGAAGCTAAGACTATCTTCGATCCCCAGCTCAATGGTTTGAGATGAAAAGGGAGACCGAATCTCCGTTTTAAAGTAAAAAAAAACCCGTCGTGGATGCCTTAGCGCTTGATCTTGATAACTGGAAGCAGCTTGCCAGGGATGGCCGGAGGATCAAAGGCTTCAGTGTCTCAGGCAGATACTCTACACGGGTCGAGAGCACGTTAAGTAAGTTAGGTACCTATATTATGTTGGCATTGCTATTGAAACTTTCAGTGTAGATATGAATACTGAATATGAATACCGGTGGTCGAGCGGAAAAAACAAAAACCCTCACAAATCACTTGGTATGATTCTAATGAAATAGTAACGTGGGTTATCGATCCCAACTTCTAGGTGAGTATAAGAAAGTTACATTTTCCAACCTGCTATGGAATTCGTATCATTGAGCAGGTGTCCTCTAAGAATAGCCCCATCAGGAAGAGATGTGTAGATCAAGCGTCCTACAACGACACTTGTAGTCATTAGACGGGTCACTAAAATGAGCAAATGAATACATAAGATTCACCAAAGTACTCACTTGTTCATTTTTTAATGATTATAATTTAAATGAACGAAACAATACCGACTTTTGTGAAAATTATAGAGAGAAAACTCCTTTCAAGTGGTTTTCATGGAAAAGTTGAATATTGACATCAGTTCTCCACATATGCCTAATCCAATTGCGAAGGCTTTTTTTAATTTCCACTTCTATCAGAAATCTAATTTCGGTGTAGATTAACCCAGCGGCCAACTGGGGAAAGGTCAGTGCAGCCATCTCGTATATAAAACATTGGAGAAGACACAGGCATTAGAGCATATTTTTTGTTGCAACGTTGTTTGTTTGTTTATAGGTAACCGTTGCACTTTGAATTGGTCATGTTAGAACGCTGTACCAAATGTCTTCTCTGTCCTTTACCCTTCTTAGCGTTGTCGCAATTCAACAAACAGCAAACACTTCAAAGTAATTTTGAAGTGAAATTGTTTTTAGCCAGATGTAAGATCATTCTGACCAGTATCAAAAAATATACTGTCCTTGCCCTAGCATATTCATCCGCATCAATAGAACCGTTTTCCATTTCAAACAGTCGGAGTAAGAATAATTAAGCTCAAGATAAAGAGCTCAATATTCCACATCAAGTCCAACATTTTCTTAATTGATTACCGCTTTCGATAGAATTTTGCAAAATGTGGGCGGTATTTGACATGGAGGCGTGACAGCTACCTATTTGCAACTAAAATGTTTTTAACGCCAAAAAACCATGAAACTGCTGAAAGTCGAAATGTGGAACTAGGTACATAGGTATATAACAGACACTTGACGAGCTGTGGGCGGGGTTGAATAAGGGGAGTGGTGCCGTTCATAGAGCGAACATGAAAAGCTGGAAAAATATTTTTTATGCAAATTTAATATTCGCCAAAATTCGAAGAAAGACAGTGCACCCTGGCCTACTCCACCCGCCAATAATTTTTGCAGTTCCCATTACAGCTCCCCATTCAGTAGGTAGATATTTGTAAGATCTCTCGCACAGTTCTTAAATGTTTGAAACTGTTACTGTGAGTCTTAGTCACCAACAGCCTTGCCTTTTAGTGTTATAGAGCTGTTACAACGTTGAAAAAATTGTTTAAAATTATGGATAGTAGGGATATACCTACGTTTGCTTCTTTGACAAACCGATCTTTTACCTATATAGCAGTTGCATCTTACTTTCCGATGATTTTTACAATCCGGTCAAGCAGTAATAGGAAGGGTTTTCAGCGAATGAGTTTAAGAAACAATAGAACACTACTCTCAATAGATATATACATATATTGCTGGTGCAGAGAACTATTCAATTGGCAGCGCTTGATAAATTAAGGAATAATATTTCCATTGGTTTCCTATCAGTTGCTGGGCTTGCAATACAAAAATGGTTTGAAGGGATTCAGTTTTAAGCGATGCAATATATGGTACAGGCGAGTGATGTTTTACCAAAAATTATATGCATAGTTTTGATGATGACAAGCGTCTTCACTTGCTTGGTGTAAAATTGATTGCCCACCTGACGGAAGGAACATTAAAATTCAGGGGCAGAACACCCGCGCAATAGCTACTTTCATATAATGCTCAACTGGCAATAAAAGAGTTATTGGCATGCAATCTAGAACAACGCCTACGGTCAGACGCTGTTGTGGGCCAATAACAATTTTGACGAAACGACCTAGGTATCCCCGATAACATAGATTGCGACATTGAATTGAAGGAATTTGTACACGGGAGACTGTATTTATAGCTATGGCATGTGGATTTCTTCAACTATGTATGTCGGTAGTTTCTGCAAAAATGTTTATGAAATTGAAATATCCAACATCAAAGTGATGGCTTCAGTATGCTCTCACCATCGCCGCCAATTTTTCAAAAATTATTTTCTTGTCTTTTATGCTCTTTACGACAGACAAGAATGCTGCTCCACATAGTCTTGCCTAATCTGCTCTTTAAAAAAAAACATGATTTTTTTCTTTTAAAAATGGTTTAACTGCCCAATAAAATTTTGGGAGGTTGAATTGGGTTTCCTTGTCCTTTCTGGTGAAAGTAGGGACCTATTTTGTATTGGAGATTTTGCCGCCAAATCCACAGCTCCTTGTCCAATTTCTTATATTCTTTAGTCAAATTCTAAAAATTCACAAAAATGTGTGAGTATACTTATCTTCACCTTATTTGATAATAGTTTCTTTAATGTTGATCAATGCCAGCATCCATAAGAGTCAACATTTGATATTGTCCAAGGAGAAGTTTGTATTCCTGTTTGCCTAGCTTATTTTTAACCCAATTTATATGTGTCCAGTTCGCTATTTAAGAAATATGATCCTTTTTACTGAATTCACCTTATTTAGGAAGGCTTCCAGAGCCGGTTCTTAAACTTCTTTACATGTACCTACTACTACAGAGCAGTTTTTACCAGTTTTCAAGTTTTCTTGAGTTAGGTTTATACATGCCTAAAACCAATTCAAAAAGCCGGTGTTTCATTTGTCCCTAAGCCGTGTTTGATAAGAATAAATTACAAGCCGATTGGTCTTAAGTATCGTCTCCTGTTTTGTGTTGTCCTGCTTGCCAACTTTGGGTACAAAAATCGTTTATTCCATTCAGCGTTTTGGTGTTGGACCTACCTATGTATAAAGGTGGATATATCTAGATAGTCTGCTTCAAGACTTTGTCCAAAATACACTTTAAATTGAACAGCTTTTTTGACTTGATTGACAGTTCCGTCCAGACTTGACGACCTTTACCTTAGCTTTAAATGGCTAAATGACCCACCGTAGTGGGACGAAAACTGTTGATGTCCGTTTGCCCACACATGTGACAGTCTCCTGGAATGTAGTGCTAGTGCGGGGAAGTGCGTTTTCATCAAGTTTTCCTAAGCCTATAGGGAGAGCATTTTACGAATTACTAAACTACGCGCTGGGTAACGCTCAGACAGAAAAGTTGGAGCCTTTTTCAAGAAAGTACAAGTTACAATCAACAATTGGTCTTTTGTTACAGGCGCCTGTAGTACACAGTCTGAAGGTATAAAAATACAGTCGAATCGAATAAGTCTAATTTTCAAGGGAGATACAAATTAGTTCGAGTTAGATTGATTTCTGGAAAAATTGGAGTTAGAGTGAAATTCGAGTTTAAGGAGGTTCGACGTAAAGGGGTTCGACTGTATATCACGAAAAAGAAGATCGAACTGTAATTCGATTTGCTTTAATTCTCAAGCGGCCTTTGAACGGCAGGCGTATGTGGATTAGTGACAGACATGAAAACATTTGAAATCGCCTGAAAATTGTTCCTATGAATTTCCCTTCAGAATCGTTACTATAGGTATTCGCCTGCGCTAACAATTATTACAAGTCCACTGTGACTGTTTCGTGCAACGCCTGTAGATTTTTCGTTCACAAGTTGTTAGGGAAGTTGTAGTTGTAGTTTTCTGAATCTAAACCTTGATGTCGCTTTTTTTATAATACAATTCAAAGTCACTAAAACAACAAAAAGAGTTCATTTCGATGATGTGTTCAGACTTCAGATCCCGCCATTCATGGCCACCATTAACGGAGTCAAAAAAATCATATAATTTCACAACTAATCGTCAATTTGTCAGACAATTCCCTACATTCAACGTGTATCAATCAAAATGAATTCAGGAGAAATTAATTCTCGCAATCAAAAATAAAATGGACTTTTAATTATTAGCGTTTTCTCATTTTTGCACCACTGCCGCACCAAAAACAAAAATAAGAACAAAGCCACATACTACACCGGGTTCCTAACCTCAATGCCAAGTTCTGTAAATAGTTATAGGTAGGTATAACATACTTTTGACAAATGAACTCGCAACTAAACGCATTGTCTTCGCAATGAATCAAACCTGTGCTTCGAATCCAAACACCATTGTCATTTTAATCATCGCAAATTTATAACATCGCATTTTGACAACTAAATTAAAATGCCAACTCTACAAATTATTCAAATGAAATTAAAGAAAAAACAGCCCGTCTAGACTCTGCGAGTTGTCAAACAAATAAATTATATATACCTACTCTATGTGTCTCCCTCTGTGGCGTCTCTCTTTCTATAACCTAGTGCCGCATGAAAATTTATTATTTTTAAAACACACATCGTTAATTTTATTCTAGAGAAGAAGAACAATCAATCTCCGCTTTTCATGCAAGTAATTAAATGGAAATTAAACATTAAATTGCGACACCGCGCACCACCACTGGTCCTCTCTCTAAAGCCGTCCAATCCAATCCGATTCAATGTGACAGTGTTGTGGTGGCTGCTAAAAGGAATCCAACATCTTGATTATGACTTTTCAAATTGATAGTTCCCTAAATGCACCTAGATACACCTCGGCCAGCGGAGATATCTAGCTAGATGCAAACGAGACAGAGCGAACGGACATTTCAACAGGATAATCAACAGAATTTCACACAATTGATATGGTGTGCGTGATGTGGTCAATTTCAGAGGACTTTAAACAATCATCGACGAGCAGAAAACAACTCGGCCAAGCTAATGTTCAATAAACAATCTCTTTCAACTGCACACACCTTCCCGGCGAGTACCTGTTCGGAATTGTTGCGTTTTGTATCTCGCTTCGACTCCGGGCGGCTGCTATGCTGCTGTCCACTTTTGCTGCGAAGGCGTGGCCTAGGTGTGCGAGAAGTGGACAGCATCAGCAGTGCCTCTCGCTCGTTCGAATGATTTACAACCCTCAACTCTTCCGTTTTGGTTGGTGTTTTTCATTCATCGCCCATCGCCCTCTTCGCCGGCTATATACTCGTCCAATTCGAATTCGAACTTCGCCGTGCAGTGGTGTTGGTGTGTGTAACCGGAATTAACATGGCAGATAATATATTTTATTCCTTCGACAGTCACATTGCACTGATTGTCCTGCCACTTTGGGCTGCAGTCTGCGGTGGGTAGTTGCGATACTCCTCTCAACTAGAGTAGCCATCGAATTTCGGGAAATAAAAATTCTATATACCTACGAAACTTCGAAAAGAATCAGTAGGTAAATAGCGAAAAAAAAATAATATGGCTGTGTGAGTGGTGGGGCCCCCCCATCGAATTGGAATTTCGAAAAAATAAAAGAAATCCACTGCCATTCGCGGCGCAATGCTGTACATAGGTGCACAAGAGAAAGACGAATAAAAAAGTGTTCGTCTCACATCGAGCGAGTACGGCTGGGGCTATTGTCGTCTCTTCATATTATAGTTCGTCTTGGTCGTGGTCGTCGTCCAAGTCGTTTTCGTTTCCATCGTCGTCGTCGTCGTTGTCGTCGTCGTCGCTGTTGCCATCATCGTGTTGTTGTGTTTGTCGTAATCGCGCGTCAACCATTGGTATATGTGTGTAAAACGAGAGGGAATACTATAAACGAAAAAAAGGAGCTCTGAAAAAAAAAAACGAAGCGAAACCGAAACAAAAACGTATCTTGTAGATACAATTGTATTTTTATATCGCGCCATATATACCGTGCCGTGTATCATTTTATTGATGCTCAGATATTTTTGATTTGAATTATGCCCAACTAGTCAAACTGAAACGTTGGCGCTTCGAGCACGTATTCGCGGAAAAACCATTTGTTTTAATTTTTTTCTTTCTTTACCACCTCTCATGATGAATTGTCCACATTACTGCGGTTTGGATAGTATAGTATCTCGTATGCGGTGAATGTCAAATAAACAATTAATCTGTGAATATAGTGCACCCAAAAAACAAGTGATACGGATTACATGTGCACCTGTCGCGAAGGGATTGCTGCGCACTCTTATTGGACTTGTACTTTGTCGGGAGTAGTCATAAATTTTATTTCACTGGAAATGGTTCTGATCGCTGAACCTATCTAGTAGTAACATCGGTGTACCTATACCTATAATCGGAAAAAGATCATGTCCCCTCGTCGGGATGGCTGATTGTCAACTGTAGTCTGTTCTAGTGCACGCGAGGACGACAGTTTTTCTGTTTTTATTTTTTTATTATTTCATTTCGTTTTATTTTTGTTTTGTGTTTTGTTGTGTGGATAAATGCTACTCTCAAACATTGGCCAATGATCCGGGGATATAACTGGCTGTCTGTACAGTGTGTGCGTCGACGATAGATGCAATAATTTTGTCCGCTTCCAAGGAAGATTTATGTGATTATCCTGTTCAGTGTGTTGTTGGATGTTTGATTTATCATTCGGTTTTGTTCGCTCCATCCGAATACAAAATATCGCCAGTGATTTCATGAGAATGAACAAGTGTTTGTCTGTGAAGAGTGTCCATTCAGTGCAGAGCCATTGATATAGAGAAGAAAGAAAATTTAAAAGAAAAATCAAACCTAACTTGAAAATATCCTATTGAAACATTCAAAAGTGCTGATACATTTAGTGAGACGCTGAATACCTATATAGGCGGCAAATTTGTGGATTTCGATAAAAGTTATAGAGACAAGCTGAAAAGGACCTGAAAAGGGTAAGTCTGATCGCCGAATGCTATGAAGTCCCGTCCAGAAGTCATTTGGTCGAAAATTTGCGGCCAAAAGATAACTTTGAAATTTAATTTTGTAATTGTCTGTCGGTTATAACCTTAAACAAGGGAAATTTCCTGAACAAGCGCTCATTATTTCATCCTTTCTATATGGTGTAGCTTCTCACCAGGACTTTAGCGCAGTTCAAAGTATAAGTTAAGAAAGAGGGCAAATACAGCCGTCTTATTCTTAGTCGGAGCTAGGAGCTACACTTCAGGGTGAGCTAGGGCCTGGACTAACAAGTCTCTACAAATTGGGTTTCAGTTGCGCATTCCTACAGTTGGTGGGGAAAGTTTTCTACTTGCGAGCACAATTTTAGGCGAGGGGTTCCTCTAACCATCTCAAACGCCCATCACACTGCCTTTTGACTGCCTCTCTGTATACAGTTCGTAAGTTCGTAGATGATTCGTAAAGGTAAAACGACGTCAACGCAAGCGGGAGCGAGGGTATTTTCTTGCAAATCGACCATCCGCTTTCGGTGGAGTCCATTCTTTAGGTCCGTAGAGCAGGACTTGCAGTAATTAACTTTTAAACAGAGCGTTCTTAGTTGTGCGATGACCTTACTATAATATTGCATTCTCAGCCCAATGGCAAAGAATTTGAGGCTTGGTTTCATCGGCCTCGTATAGTTTTAAGTGAGCTGTTGAAATTAATTTCCTTATAACTAAGTGGGCACTCTCTGGTTGATTTGATTCGTCTGCATTTGAGTTTTGTGTCATTTCTGTTCGTCATCATCGGCGTGTATCCTCTCTAACATAAACAAGACACCACATTGATTGGCAAATAAGACGAAGGTAGTTTCTGAAAGACGAAACTGGCGGCATTTGGATTGCTTAAGCTTCTCGTACCGCCGTAAAAGTATTCAGAACACATTTTATAGCAAAGGTCTCGTTTATTAGTCCATTTGTAAGGTAATGTTCGAAAAAGCGCCTCACTTTAGTTTTAATTACAAGAAACATCTCATGTTAAGCATTATTTTTGAAAACATCATCATTTCAAAATGTCCTCTAAGGAATCGCTGTCCATGTACAAACATAATTTTCCAGGACTGAATGGCATATGAACCGGCAATCTTTGCACTTCAGTTTTGGCTCTAAAGTAGTTAATTATCTAAGCACAATATGCAGCTGTACGACTAACTAGTACTTCTTTCGAACTGTCAAATATTAGATAAACGCTTATCCTATGTTGAGTCTAATTCGTGCGGCAGCAGTTGTCGTTGTATCCATGCATTCGAAGTACCAAATGGCTTTGAAGATACCAGATACACCATGTACTTGACATAGCCCCAAAAATGAATGTCAATAAACTAGAACGGGGCTGCCTAAATTTGCTGGATCATTTTGGATTGGAAGATACCCTAATAGTAATTTGACTCTATTTTTTCGATAGCTGATTGGAGAGGTGTTGAGCCGTTTTTTCCAAACTCCTTTATACTTCAAGTCATCCTCGAATAGTTAGTAAAGGTAGTTAGTCTCCCAGTAGCTATCTTCAATAACAGTGAAGACGAAGGTATGCGTTAAAAACCAGCATCATGATATATATTAGTAATGACCCTACATGAATTCGCGTTGCTGAAAATAAGACAATTTCCTTTAAGAAGATATTATCAGAAAAGTGTCACGTTGAGACTCATTCTCAATGAAGATACATGTTTAGAGTCAATTTGACAAATTGACAACCGTCGCTTTTAGGCCAAGAGGTTCAATTCCACCCTTAAAATTATTAGAACATTTTAACAAGTTTCCGGCTCCTTATATATTTATGCCGATCAATTATGTCGTTTTCCATTGGGACCACCAGAAATCTTTTTCAGATCTCAGATTTTACCCGGCAAATGGAACATGCAACGAAATTGCTCTGCTTTTGTAAATGTATTAGTGCGTTATTTGACAGCATTATCAGCTGTTCAAATTGCATTCATTTATGGAGAAATCGCAAATATGGATATCAATTTGAACAATTTTCCCCTTTTGTAGATAAAAATGGAATAGTTTTGGTGTAAAATGAGATGATTCGGTTGAAGAATTCGACGAGTAATAAAACAATTAACTGATGTCCATGATATCCATGGCTAGTATTTCTTTATTTGGGTTTTAACGAAACTTTGCACAATTGTTTTGAAAACAAACTTCCTAAATTGACGTAAAACAGCTGTGCAAAGTGTATTGGTGTTATTGGCGTATGTGTAGATCTGAAAAAATATCGAGATCTGCAAAAAGTGCTCCTAATCGAAAAAAGATTGATTTTTTTTGCCCAATGGAAAATGAAAAGTGATCTAGATCAAAAAAAAGATTGATTTTTTGTCCCAATGGAAAACGACATAAAAAACTTTTTTTTGATATTTCGCGAATACACATCTCATTGACAGCTCTTTGGATATTTCCCACATAAAGCTTAGTGTGCTGGGCATACTATTTGTCAGCAAAGAAACTTTCAATCTATGCATCAATTTATATCTCGATGTAAAAATTGTAATCACCGGTTAGAACAGCTCCATAAATGAAAGCCAATGCCTAAATTCTCAGAACCATTTTCTTGAAACATATTCTGAAAACACATGACAAAGAATTCGAGTATTTGGCAGGCTTTCGCAAAAGCCAAAAGGTGTGATAGTGATAAACATTTTATTTCCAAAGTTGGACATTGAGCCTCTGGCCACACGGCTAGCAATCTTGATTTATTAAATTATCAATTCCGTTACATTTTACACTAAAAGGCCCAGTTCGAGTCATAAGTAGTTTTGATTGCAACTATTAATCTAACCTAGTGCTGTGCCGCTCGTCAACTGTTAAATTCTTGAGTTAACGATTTCGTCAAATAGCTTCGCCAGTACCTCCATTGTTTGTGCTTGATTTTTATTTGAAAACTGTGCCTCACAACCTTGAAAACCTTCCAGCTTTTGCACACTTTTAAGCTGCAATGGGGAAACAAAGTTTTTCGACAGAATCGAACGTTAATCTAGGAAAAGTTAGAATTTGTTTTTAAAAAAAGTCAATCCCTCAGCAAAAAGAACTTCTCTAAATTTTACTTTTTATTTTACTTAAGTGACGCTACAGTCCGGAATTATCCTGGGCCTGAACCAACAAGTCTCTCCAATTAGACCGGTCCTTAGCTAACTGCCTCCAGTTGCGCATTACAAGTTGGTTGAGGTCGGTTTCCAATTGTGCGCGCCACTTAAGGCGAGGTCTTCCTCGACTGCGTCTGACGTCTGGCTGGGGACCGAAGACTCGGCGAGCCGGAGTATTGGTGTCCACTCGTTCTACATGTCATAGCCATCTTAAATGTCCAATGTGGAGTTTTTTGACTAGGGGCATGTCACTGTACACGTACAGCTCGTATATTTCTTGGTTGAATCTTCGTCAACGCAAACGGGGCCGAAGATTTTGTCGAAGAATTTTTCTTTTTAAATTTTAGTTCGTTAATTTCAATAACTAGTGGACACGTTTTCGGTATACCGAGGCTAAGGTTCTCTTGATAGCCGGTGTGCAAAATAATGTTTTCAGTTCTATTTCCAACATTATCTACTGCTACAAGTCCAACGGATTTCTCAAATGTAGGTGAAAAGCTTTGCAATGAGATCTCGAAACTGTTTTCGACGCACCTTGCCAAAAGCCTTCTTAGATATATCCAAATTTGTATGACGAATGTCATATTTATGAAAATTCTGACTACCTTCATTCAGCACAGCTTTAGTGACGGTCCCGTGGGGGGCATATGAGACGTAGTCGGCCTCGATCATTCTTTTGAGATAATAATCCGTGGTCAATGTCCAATTTTATGCTGGTGCTGTCACAATTTCTTGGCGGAGACTTGAGAGTTTTTTCAAACAAATCTTTGGCGCGCCGCGCCGGCCGTCCAGATTTAAGACCAACAAACTTGCACTTACCTACAGTCTTTCAAAAAAATGGGGAAAAAATTGGTTATTGCGCTCCACTATTGCGCGATACGTTCATAATTTTGACAAACATAGAACTCTTCCGAGAAAGCTTCTTAATGCTTCCCCTCAGATTAGAGTAACCTATTATTGAGGAACACAATTTTGTTCTTAGTGGACACCATCATTGAATTTATAAACCAAAATCGATCCAGGCAAAACTTAAGTTTCAACCCTAGCTCCATAGATGGCACTGCAATCAAAATACATTAACCGCCATATCTGACATGGACAAAATGCCGTGCATGATGCATGAAAAATAAGTGAAAATGTTTGCAACAAAATTTTTTAGATCGTTAAGCCTTATTCGCAAATGAAGCTAACCCCCTTCCAATATTAAAATTAAAGACAGCTGTGCCGCTTACCTTACAAGAACTGCCAGCGCAAGTTTACGTTTTTCTTAACAGTTCGCGTATACCAACTTCCTCCAAACGTTCGCATTTTATTCTTCCGTGTGGGACTTGGCGAATCTCCAGCGATTCTTCCAACACGATTATTATTAAATATTATTTTTATAACTTAAAAGTAATACAAATAAAAACGATAAAACATGAGATGATTTCGAATGCAATCTTCATTCCAAAAACTCGAAGACTGGGGTTGAATGGCGTCACCCGTAATCGAGCATTACGTTCACGGAATTAAGTTGATTTTACATGTAACTAAAACATATTCCGTCACGTAATGCTCGTTTACGGATGACGCGATTCGACCCCTGGTTTGCTGAGTACAGATTCATAAAATGTTGCCCCACTTATCTGCACTTGATTATCCTTTTCGTTAAGAAAAACAAAGGGTTGCGATATCCCTTCAGGTACCAATAGAGACACAAATGATGGTAAAACTGGACATCAGTTCCGAATTAGTTGCTTCCAATTTGTGCATTCGCTGCTGGTCACATCGCAGAGAAGAGATCTCACACAAAACAAGGCATAATTCCAGAGTGCCCATTGTACATGTGCTACAATTAACGCCGCAGGGGTTGCGCACTATATTATGCAACATATCTTAGAGCAAAGTATATAAATGCCACCCCACCTTCACGCTGCGTGTAGCTATTCTTCTTGCGCAAAAACAGAAAAGGATCAATATCAAGTGGTGGCTAATTGTACTCTACCCTGCGAAGCCATATGTTGGTCAAAAGGTATATACCTAAAGTGACACATTCCAATGACAAAAGAGAAATGGGAAATTTTCACGTTCGAGTGACCGCGCGGCGTCGTCGTCGGCGGCGGGTCTGTCTGCACGCCATTTCTTTTGTTTTCCTTCAGAACAAGGCATAAAAAATTAAAATACTTTCTGACTTGCCCAGTTGGACAACGCGTGTATGACGTATGTTGATTTAGAGAATTTTACTCGTTTACCCCCACACCTCCTACACCGCCTTCATGTTCGTTTAGCTTGGATTTATGCGACTTGAGTTTTCTTAACTAGAACAGAAATAAATTCCTCGCTATGATAAGACACACGCAACCGCCCACACACAACATCCGAACAACAAACAATGAAATGAAAGAATTAAAAGGACATTATTCGAAAATTTGAAAATAATTTCACATATTCAATCCCGCCCTCCTGATGAAACCATAAATATTGCTATAACAACACAACAACAAGCGCCATAATGTACTCACCGACACCGAAAGGACAATAAATCATCTCAGATTTATGATGTATTTTTTTGTGCGACAAAACGTCCTCAGCACGGGTGACCAGACCACAATCCACAAGACAATTAACACAACACAACAAAACTAAACAGCAACATTAAGGACCAAAATGATAACCGAGGACAACTACCGAAAACACTTACAATCAACTGAAACAAACAAAAAAAAAAAACACACACCATGAACACAAACAACCTCAACAAACTAAAAAATTATTTATGACTATTTTTATGAGGTGCTTACAAATTTTTATGAGCATTTAATGGGCCCATCTTTCACGCCGCCAGGCGTTTTGGGCGAGAAAGCAGAGTTTCTCGCTTTTGTTTGTTTGTTTGATCTTTTTTTGGTGAAATTTATGACATTGCCACGAGTCCGTGAAATATGAGTTTCCAATCAAGGAAAATGGAAAAAGGTGACTCTCGGCGATTTCTCATGGTTTGCCGGATGCACATTCGCATTTAGGGGATGATGTGAAGATCAGCAAATCCTCAAGATGCTCATCAGGCACAACCCTTCTTCAGGCGATGTCTTCTGCGTGCGATTGATTTATGTGTTTATTATTTTTTTGAATAACATTTCGCGCCATTGATTTGGGTAAACCCAAAGTAGATATTTTTATGCATGATCTGCACGATCAAATATTCTTTGATACTACACAAACAAGGAACAACGGGTAAATTGAATGAAAAAAGAAAAGGCGAGTTAAAAAAAATAAGAAATCATCGAATGACAGAGAATATAATTTATGGCGTAGCTGCCTTGTCTTTGGTGACTTTTTCTTCGGGGATTTAATTAACACCAATTGATCTGTATGTCGCTCTTCGAAACAATTTCAAATAATTTATGGTAATTTCTTCTATAGTGGCTGCTCTTGCTGCTTGGCAGATCTTTTTGTATTCCATGTGCGGTCTCGGTCTGTATGGAGTTTTTGAATAATAAATTGATTCGTTTTGCATTAATAGAGCAAACAAGCGACGACCATAATAGGGAGGCTTTCAATAAATAGCTACAGCGCGACTGCCATTTGTGTTTCGTTGAGTTTGGGGATAGGAACTAATTGTGAAAATCTTTGTGAAAATCTCATCTGATGGTGGGTACACATTTTTCTTTCACCAGGTTTGATGAATGCGCGATCGGATGAAGAAGTTGTCCGAATGCTGGCTCAATTGTAAACTTAATAGTAGTTTTTTTTAGGACTTTAGTTTTCGCTCTTTAAGACAATTGAAAGCATGATTTAAGTATATTTTCCCTCAGAGAAACTAACCGAGATGAAAACTGATTTTAATTCTGTAGGTTACCGTCCACTTGCACATTTTTGTCACTTGCTGTTGCACCCGCTGATAGTTGGAACAGCATGAGAGGAAACACTTCCATTAGTGGAAATATTGGGAGAATGAGATAAACTACCCGCGACTGTCACCAGAGTTACAAGACCGTGGGATTTCTCCATTTTTGTGAGAATTTCGATGTCCGAAACGCCTTCCGTTGTAAAGAAAGAAAAAGCAGGATGTTGGAAAATCATGAATCCGAAGAAAAGCATGCAAACTCTTTAAATTTTTTCACCATTGCCATCAGCAGAAAATATGTTTATAAAAAAGAGCCCATGTAAAACGCCTTTTAACGAAATTTTCTATAGTATCTATCAAAAATGGTTATACAAATTTTAACAAACTCCGATTTTTACAATTAATTTTAATTTAATGTGATTGTTTTCCACCTAATACAAATTTTATTTTTAAAAGTTAGATTTGTTTATAACAAAGTAGGAATGGATGCAATTTGAAGGGAAGTCGACTTTGGTGAAAAGGGAAAATTGACTGCGTTCCGAGGGAAAAATGAAGGGAAAATGCCAACGACACAGCCCGTTACCGTATGCGACGGATTCTATGGGACTGCTAGTGCGGTCGAATACCTACGTAAATATTGACGGATACATCGACGCGACGGAAGTAACGAATTCTATAAGCTATAAGCTGTAAGCTAGGCCCCTATATGAAAAAAAACGCATTAAGGCTTGTCATACAGAAAAATGAAGATGCTACCAAAGAAAGTCTCTAGTCTCAAGCTCCTCGACCAGAAAAATACACGCAATGTCCTTATTATGACGCTCAAGTCAGGGGTCCAATCGCGTCGTGCGTGAACGAGCATTACATGACGGAATATGTTTTTGTTTCACATGTAAAATCAACTTAATTTCGTGAACATAATGCTCGTTCAGGGACGATGCGATTCAATCCAAGACTGAGCACTAAAATCGCCAAAATAGGCAAGAAAGACATCAATGCTAGTACAATGGATAAGGGTAGCTTCCAGCTTGTGGAAATGGAGTTCAGTTAATTGATGTAGCTGTGGGACGAAACGTCACTTTGCCAAAAATACCTATTCATGAAGAAACATAAAAAAACCGTGAGGCAAATTGTTGCAATGAAAGTATGGCACTCATTGCCAAAATACACTCGGATGACTATAATGTTGAACACATACGAATTTCAAGGGGAATTATTACTGTAGGTACCGCCGTTCACTTCCTCCAATGGCATGAGGTCACCAAGACCAAGACCACTCTCACGAAACACTACATTTTTATGAAAAATTCCGGCAAGCACTTGCAGCAAAATAAGTCGAGGCAATTGAGTAGTAATGTCTTGTCCAGAAAAATCAAAAAGATCTACCAAGGACTTTTATTATTCCCGTCCATGATGTGAATGGCTGTGCATGTGACTGCGAAACTCGATGGTCCAATAACTCCTTTGACAGTCCTGACTTTTCAATCGGTGTTAGTATTAAGTACCTTGTATGGAGCACCAAAATCAATCTGTCAGTCGCAGCTTTGGCCTAATAGTTTCTTTCACAAGAAGAAACACACACCGACAGACGCAGTTGACAGTCGTTTACGTAGAGTGGGTCCTCGAATGAATATCTTGCATATTTTCTTTACATTACTTTAAATGGAGTTTATAGTCAATGGTGGGACCACGGCCCCAAGCTTATTAGGCTTACCCGGAATTAGAGCTCTCTCATAAACAAGAATACTACAAGATCAAATTTAAGCTTTGTGGGCTTGCCACTATAAATAATGATGAATAAGCGGATCAAAGCATTATGCTTCATAACCTAACCAAATTTGACTTGAGCTACACAAAACAGTTCCTTCACAGAGGCCTCGTCAGGGTATAACGACTTGGAAGTGCTTCGATATTTACTTCGCGATGCACAGAATGAAATCAGTTTCCTCCCCAATGAAAAGCTTGGTCTCAGAGTACACACAAAAGGCATAACTAACTTTAACATGCACTAGGCGCACTAGTTGACCGAAAAAGTATTAAAGTAATGGTACGTTCGCATCGAGCACACATGTCATTGCAAGGCATTTGGGATTGTGCACCTCCTTATGCTCCCACGATTTGCACTCGCAAGCATGAGACAGTCGGTAGGGCAGCGCAAATCTCCTATACAGACCTATTTTTCATACCTCCTCGCTCGTCGCCTTGCTTTTTGTCTATGGCTTGAAGCCCCCTGTGCGGTCGTTTTACGACACTCAATTTTGAGAAAATGTTGTGAGATTTTGAACGCATTTAGATAGTGCTTCAGAATTCCCACACCACCTCTTTTGTCAAAATCAGACACCTTTTTTTGAACTATGTTATTATTATTATACTCTCTTCAATTAAAAAAATTCAGTTTTTCCTTTGCCAGGACTCAGGAAGTGAACCTTATACTTCGCTTTGCCTTCCAATTGATCGATGACATAAATTACTTGCGCCAAATCCAAATCGATGCGATAATCAAGAGCGTGGCCGCAAGTTATAAAATACGACAAAGACGATGACAATTGGAATGCATTTTTGATGCGCTTGGATCTTCTCATTTGGCTTTAAAATTCGCCCTCCTCAATCGCATTTAAGGTGGAAATTCATGTGGCATTATGTTCTCTTTTAACTTTTCCCTTCGAATCTGTTTCTGATTCATGAATATCAGTTGACGTCTTACAACAAATCCACCCCGTCTAAAGAGTCCCCTTGCATGAGTTGCTCTGCATTTGAACAGGAGATTCATCATTCGTATCATTTTAAGTTATGTTATATTCCTTTCATTTTTATTTCGTATTTTTAATTCAATTTGCAATTTTTAGTTTGTTAATTATTTTTCTATGAAGTCGGTAGTCTCTCTTGCACTGTAAATACAAACGCTTTCGTCGTATGTGAGGAAATACATTTTGAACAGCTCTTAGTTAGGTCTATGCGGACCTGGGTAACGTGCATCTCCATAGCGAGTTTGTTGCATGGCCGACTGTCTCCACTAATGCACACCATTTTGGTTGCCGCCCACTATTATTCACACTCTAGAGATGAATATCAAGACATTGATGGACATTCAATCATCAACCAATTTGACCGAATATTCTTGACCAGGTCTGTATCGGTGTATAGACCGTTTTGGTCGCACTGTTTTTCTGAAAGTCTGAAGATCTTGGGAGACGTCGCTATAGGTAACAGTACACAAATGTAGTGCAGCCAAAAATTGGTTCGTTTTCTCGATTTAGTAGATAGGTATACGTGACACATTCACTATTAAATCTGACATGGGTAGTAGGTATTCAAAATAGGTCAGCTCCTGGGTTGACCTCATATATCTCCGTTTTGTTGTATTTTAAACGACGATCAGCATTCCACAAACTGAAACTAACTTGACACAATACCCAGCCTACAAATCAACTTTAAATATGATCCCCACAATGCCAAGCTCATTTACCTACTTCAAGAAATGCTATACAACTTCCAACAACATAAGAGTGTAACTCTTCAGCTTAATAATTAGGGTCAACGGCATATAACTAAACAGTATTTTTTTAACTCGAAAAAAAAACGATGTAAATTGCTTTGAAAATTTCATCTAATCGCAGACCATTTATAAAAATCATACCATGCCAGCTAAACAGTTTCTCCTTTCGAATCAAGAGAGGGAAGGAGAAATTCGCCATGGAATATACTTAACACTCGCATGCAAGCGTATATATTTCAACGCGCGTTGGTTTATTAAAATTTATATTTTTGTCGTTTCATCAACCCTTTTCTTACGAGGGGTTCAATTTGATGAATGCCATTTTTACCTTTTTATACAGCAGATAGGACTGCGATTACACTCGATATAGTTTCATATACCAAACTCGGTACATTTTACAAGGATTGTGCAAGAAAGAAAAAATAGTTTCCTACGATAGTAGAATATACCCACTTTCGGTTATTTTTTTGTTGGTTCGGTTTCTATGGGGAGGAGAACTGTGTGTGTGTGACTCGAAACTAATTCATCAACATAACAAATGTCATGATATCCAAGTTTAGGTTTGGAATCACGAAATACACGCGAGCATTTTATTTTTATTTTTTGGAAATGAAATACAAAAAAATAACGAAAAACTTGAATCGAAAGAAAATACAATGAATGGAGTATAGAGCGGCTATGAAGTAAAATAAGAAATAGGACAATTGTACAATAGGTGCCGACTTTTGGTGGGCTGGTTGGTATATAAAAAAAAAATTAGAGCTTCTGAAACAAGCTTTCGGGGAAGGGAACCCACACTGATAACAAAGGAGGAACAGTCGAAAACTTCTTTTTGTGTCTCACTAAACTAGCACATCATAAAAGTGGGCAAGGAGCTTTGCATTGCCACATCTGCGCCTTTCGACTACCCAAATGCGTGAAAAATCTAACCTTACTCGCTGCACGATTTTTAGAAAAGGGGACCACATTAACACAAATTCTTTGACGAATTTTAGATCTTGTGTCCAAGGAGGTAGAATATGGTGGAGAGGATAAAGCCAAATACTTGGATATAGCGCTACGATTAAAGCCATGCTGACTACATTAGGTTGGCCACATCGAAAGAGTAGGTACCTAGGCGATAATGCGCCAGGCATGATCAGCCCCGCTGGTTGGAAGAAAACCTTACCGGCGGCTATAAGTCTAAAGATCTCATAGAAATGACTCATACAGGCAGGAATATGACCTGTGATTTAATAGTACGAGAGTTGTTTGATTAGTCAGTGAATTTTTGTATAATACATATTTTTTCATATACCTACACAAAAAGTTTTTTATTTCTCAACATAATCTCCTTTTAGCTCGATACACTTAGCCCAGCGTTTTTCCAACGTTTTTATTCCCTCTGAATAATAGGTTTTCTCCAAACTCTCAAAATAGGCACTTGTTTCAATGATGACCACTTCATTGGACCTTAATCTCTTACCGCCCAGCCATTTTTTAGGAAATAGTCGCAAGGGGCCAAATCTGAAGAATATGCTGGATGGGGTAGTGTAATTTGTGGAATTTTGCCATTCTGACTGCACACGTGTGCACCAAGGCATTGTCTGGATGATACAGCACTTTTTTCTTTGCCAAATGCGGGCGTTATTGCTTAAATTCAGTATCAAATCTATCCAAAAGTTCTGAATAATAGACGTCGGTGATCGTTTTACTCTTTTCAAGGTAATCGATGTGAATGATACCGCGTGCATCCCAAAATACTATGGCCATGAACTTGTTGGCAGAAAGACCCACTTAAGCCTTCTTTGGTGCGCGTTCGCCAGTAGAATCCCACTGTTTTGATTGTTCCTTGGTCTCTAGTGTGTTGTGGTGGGTCCATGGTTAAGTGATATTTTTCTGCGTGACAGACTATATCAGAGAGAAAAGATTGTGACTAAATTCAATATTTACCTAAGATTTTAAAAATTGTTTTAGTAACATACTACAGAACTTTTACGATGTCAAGCAGCTCACAGATAAATACGTAATACCAAAAAGTCTTTTAAGCGGCTACGCAACCTGACAAGCTGATTGATTTTCGTACAACCGCTTTATGATTTATTGGGGCCATATAACTCGGCTCCAGGAATCAACTTCTTCGTCTATTTATAACCTGTTTTCATTTTAATCTCTGAAACGAATTTAGAAGCTTCCCTCAAACAGTTAGCTCTCGGATGCTAACCATCAGAAGTTCGCAGAGGTATTTTAACACTTTTAGGTATTTTTCTGAGACTTTAAACTGAGAGCCCTTGCTCAGTGATCCTACACACTCCACACGATATACTCCGGCCATACAAATTGCGGCGCAGTGGCTTAGCGTTTGGGACTATAAAGCGAGGGGTCCCCGATTCGATCCCCGAAAGAACAAAAATTAAATTTTAAGGTTACTTTTACTGCCCCATCTCTCGCGAACGTCAAATATCCGAGAGTATAAAAGTCATGAAGAAGCTTCTCAAGTGTGCCGTTTGGACTCGGCATTAAATTGAAGATCCTTTTCATTCGCCCCAAAAATCAAAAACTCACTCAAAACGAATGGTTGTAAGAAGCTGGGTCTAGGGTCCCACGGACCTGTTGCGTCCACTATTTATTTATTTTATTTTATACATAAAAATAGTACTCTGTTTCGGAACGCGTAATAAATAAATGTCATATGATGGCAGGAATGTTTTTCCCTCCCATGATGGTGGGTGTTGTAGGTATTATCATCCATAGAATGTCACTAAATTCATATGCCAAGTATTACAACTTTCCACTCAAAAAGTGGCCGTTAGTAATAAATCTTGAAAACATCTTTATTTTCTCGTGGCTTGGTCGGAATTAAACATTCTAAGAAATATTTTTAATATATTTAGTAAGCTTGCGTCATTTACACATAACTTAAAATTCAAATAACTTTCCACGCAAAGACACCTGTCTATGAGTTGTGACATTTTTATTCAAATTCTTATCGATTGTGTAAGCAAAAATCAAGGAAGATGCATATAAAACAATCCTGGGACCGCATTCCATGTTGTAAAATCTGTCAGACTTCATCTGGCTAAACATCTCTGAGAACCACTTCAGTTATATGAAAGTAGGAACTGCTCATTAATAATGTGTGTAATTTGTAATTGATTATTTTATACCAATTATCGAAACGTCACTGCAAATCGAATGGTCGACCAACAAGTACAGGTAATTATAAATAAACAGCTAACGTAGGTCAATGTATCAATAAATTAATGTCCGACTACAACTGTATTTTCATACACACCTATGTGTGCGACTTCGAGCTGACTTTTACCACTTAATACCATCGAATATGATACCCTACGATAGGCTCTTAGCATAACCTTCTTTCAGCTTTTATACCTCTATGAGAAAATATGAAATTTGATAATGCCATGACGTTCTCAAAAGAAACTCATCATATCAGATGTCTGTGTAGGTACTGTTAGTATAAGTTGCGGTCCCATGAATATCGGTGAATAGAATTTTCGTTTGCTTTGTTTTCGCTTCATTATCCCATCAAACGGTCGCCGTTTAAAAAAATTGTTAAAAAATATCTCCATTGTGAATTAATTTGATAAAGGTGGTTGTTAACGTTAAGTGGGTATAGTTCATGGTTTTAAATGCAATAAACCGTATTTGCGAATGCCACGTTTCCACTAGTTGTCATGTCATTGACAGTTTCAATAGATACTAATTTTTTCTTCAATGTTTCTGGTGGCGAACTGCACGACTGGTTTATGTCTCGAGCCATTGTGAAACCTCGAAATGAGTACAAAGAACTGATTGACATTTTTTAAAATTGTACTTGTCTGTGCATGCCAAATTTGGATCACCCTGACCGATTCGTCCAAAAAGCCACCACTCCCCCCTGCAAATTTTGGACTGAGATTAAACTTCAGTTGATTTCACACAACGAATTAATCTGCAAGGATATGGTTAGAGCGACAAAATTAAATTTAAAAGTTTAATCTCAATAATAAGCAACAGCCAAGCAGCTCCAGCAAGTGGAATGTATAATAAGTTCACCACTCCAACCCAGACATGATTACTATGATTACAAAGAAGAAAGGCAACAAAAACTGCAAGCGTTGCAAAATGCCAACCGCATGCTTTTCCACCAGGAAAATTACAGTGTCGGGATTCGGATAGGCAGTGCGCTTGCCCATGCATATAGGGACAGGAAGATGCGCAATCAAGACTTGGTGTACGGTGTGTATGTTTTGCGCAAAGCATTCAATATGTATTTAACTCTGGCGCTTAGAGCGAAATGCAATTACCGACAGAAAAATTTAAAATTGTTTTTATTTCATGAAATGATAGCTTAAAAGATTCTCTTAGAAGAATGTTGTAATTAAAGCAAGGGTTGAGTGAACTTTTAATAATGCCCGGCAACAAAAAATGCCCCATAGCTTCGATGAAGTAAAAATTATCCTCCCTCAATAATGCAAGTGGCAAAATATGTTCTAACGTTCCCTACAGCGAGCCTTCAATGGCCACTCGATTGTTGCACTGGAGAAGGTTTTTAGGGAAAAAAACTTCGGTCCTGTGATGTCTAAAATTGATGTACTTCGAGAAACAATAGAATCGGTTACAATATTTTAATATATCCTTAGCCCCTTCAATATCAAATAGCATAAGAGCATTGAGTATATAAGTATGTGATTTTCATACCTCCTGTGACAGAATATCAATTTTAATATTAATATTGATTTTTTTTTTTTTTTTTTTTGTTATTGAAGGTGAAAATCTCGAAAGACACAATTAGGCTAGAAACCCAGAGTAGTGTGGGACTCTAACCGCACTAAAAACACCTCCTTAATCATGACCAATCAAAGAAAGATCGACAAATGATTTTACTTTCAACGTTAAGTTGCGTTTGAGAAGGTATTACAATTTGAATACGGGTTCTCATATTTTTTAGATAATAAGTTCGTGAGGCTTAGTTCTTCTTAATCTACGAATATTATATCGTACATTTAAGACGTCTATTATTTCAGGATTAATATGCATCTGCAGACGGTCATTGTGACGAATTGCGTACTTTTTAATTACTTCCGTTACAGGATCAATCTGCAAATCACGATGCAAGTCATTATTTCTAATATACCACGGGGCATTTACTATTCCCCGAAGGACTTTATTTTGGAATGTTTGTATTATTTGTACATTTGTTTTCTTTGTGCAACCCCATAATTGGATACCATACGTCCAAACAGGTTTTAGTATCTGATTATATATTAAAATTTTATTTTCAGTGGACATTTCAGAGTTATGTCCTAGCAACCAATACAGTTTTCTATACCTAATATTTAACTCTTTTACTTTCTTTTTCACATGTTCCTTCCATTTCAGTTTAGCATCTAGATTCATACCCAGATACTTAGCTGTGTTAGAATAAGGAACTACTTGGTTATTAATAACCACAGGAGCGTTCGTTATTTTTTTATTTGTAAAATTGATATGAGTGGACTTTGACTCATTAAGTCTAATTCGCCATCGTTGGGCCCAATCACATATCTCGTTAACAGAATTTTGTAGTTTTTCTGTGGATTTAATCACGCATCTATCAGTTGATAGAAGAGCAGTGTCATCTGCGAATGTAGCTATCATCACATTGTTTGTATGTGGTATATCACTAGTATACAATAAGTACAGGGTCGGTCCCAGAACACTTCCCTGTGGAACTCCTGCTTGTAATTCTTTGAGTTCAGAATACGCTGAACCATAGCGAACTCTAAAGAATCTATTTGAAATATAAGATTTAAGTATCTCATAGTACTGTCTTGGTAGAACCCTATGAAGTTTATACTCTAAGCCCTTATGCCAAACCTTATCAAAAGCCTGAGCAACGTCTAAAAATAGTGTAGAGCAAACTTGCTTTTCTTCTAATGATTTTTCTATAATATTTGTTATACGATGTACTTGATCTATTGTCGAGTGTTTATTTCTAAACCCAAACTGGTGGGTGGGAATAAGCCTTCTTTGTTCTATTATTCTGTCTAGTCTTTTAAGAAGCAGTTTCTCAAAAAGTTTTGATAATACAGGTAAAAGTGAGATTGGCCTGTATGAGGTGACTTCAGATGGAGGTTTACCTTGTTTAGGTATAACTATAATTTCTGCTATCTTCCAATGATATGGAACATATCTTAGCTTAAAACAAGCATTAATTAAAAGCTTAAGTTTAACCAATGCTATGAAGGGTAATTCCTTCAGAATTTGGGCAGTTATAAGATCATAACCTGGCGATTTTTTATTAGAGAGCTTATGAATACATGTGCTGATCTCTTTAAGTGAAACGTAAGTGATTACGTCTTCATCTATCCTATCAAAGAATTCAAGGGGTTCGTTTGCCACACTAGGTGGAAAAGGTTTAAAAACATTTGAAAAATGTTCCGAAAATAGTTTGACCCTTTCTTTTGGGTCGCCGATCCATTTCCCGTCAGATGTTTTTAACGGGGGATCTTGCGTTTGAGGTCTTTTTAAATATTTGGCAGCCTTCCAAAGGGAGTAGTCTGTGACTTTGTCAGCAGTTAAATTGCAAAGATATTTAGTAAGAGTTCTATTTTTGAACTCACTGATACTTTTTTTAAGTTTATTGTTAAGTCTATTGAATATAGTTTTATCGCCGGGATATCTTGTCATTTGCCATTTTCTCCGGGCTCTTCTCTTTTCTAATATTAGTTCCCTAATTTCTGTGGGGTATTTTACCGAAGCTTGCTTACGTTGTTGAATAGTTGGTGTACTATCTTCTGCCGCCTGTTGTATATCGGCTATGAATTGTTCCACTTCGATGTCAATATGCCTTGTTGTGGCCAGTGGAGCTCTAAGGTTTATAAAACCTTCGAGAATTTTTTTAAAATTACACCAGTTTGTTCTTTTGCTGGTAAGTCTTTCATTGCTAACCTGCTCTACTGACATGCCATTGACCGTTAGGATTACAGGTGTATGATCCGACGACAGATCATCACTGTTTTCAACCCTTACTTCTTTTCTATTGATTCCTTTCGTTATAAAGAAGTCAATAAGGTCTGGTATTTTTGCTGGGTCGGATGGCCAATAAGTAGGCGATCCAGTCGAAATAAAGTTACAATTAAAATTTCGCCCTGCTTTGTAAAGCTTCCTACCTTTCGTCGTTACTAATCTGGACCCCCAATAGGTGTGTTTTGCATTGAAGTCACCTCCAATGATAAAGTTAGTACCCAGAGCTCGAAAAAGGTCGTTAAGATCTTCCTCTGTAGGCGAATGTCTAGGTGGACAGTATATAGCAGCTATGTTAAATTGCTTGCTTTTAGTCGTAATGTTTATTATCGCTACTTGCATGGTTTGTTTTCCTATTTTGGGTAATTCATAGGGTTTTAAAATACTTTTTACAATTACAGCACTACCTCCCCAGGCACTGTCAGAAGGATGGGGAGAGTGGTAACAGAGGTACCCAGGAATTCTAATTGTTGTTCCCTGTTTAAAGTGGGTTTCAGAAATCAGGCAGACGTCAATGTCTTCATTGCGTAGAAATACCTGAAATTCAGAGATGTGTTGGTGTAAACCATTTGCATTCCAGGTTGCGACTTTTAGGTTTTCAATCATTGTTATTTTGTTGATTTTTTCCTTTGGAAACTTCTTTGCTCAGTAGCTTAATAACTTTATCTTGATTATCCAATCTTTGGATAATAGTAGAAAGCATTTCCTTTACTGATATTTCTTCTTCTTTTCGTGTATTTTTCACAATTTGGGAATATGACTTGTTATTCACAACTGGTGTGTTTGTTTTTGTCACAATTGGTATTTTGTCGACTTTGCTGATTTCGACATTTACCGGTTTCTTGTTTGTATTCTTAAGAGGGTTCTGTTGGTGTTTGGCAGTACCTCTCTTTTTCTTTTCTTTATATTCTTTTGCTGCCGGACAGCCCCTATAATTAGCTGGGTGGTTTCCATGACAGTTTATGCATTTTACTTTCTCATCTTTTTTTTGTGGACAACTATTTGTTGGATGTTTTCCTTCACATTTAACGCACGCAAAATCTCTTTTGCAATAGCTTTGCGTATGCCCGAAAGCTTGGCATCGTTTGCATTGAGTTAAAGAGTTGGATTTTCTTCGAAGAGGCTCAATCTTGACAACAATATTCATTATTGATTTGATAGCGTAAACCTTTTCAATATCTTCCTGATTATGAAAGGAGAGCATAAAAAGGGGTAATTTTCTATTTCTTGTAGTTTTTTCCCCTTCATTACCTGATGTTTTTTCTTTTTTAATTAAGTTTTTGGCTTCTATAATTTTAAATTTTTTATTTATTTTATATTAATATTGATGAAAACGTTGTCCTTTGAAGGATATTTATGAACTTTAGGCGTGTCACTATAAATTAGGACTATTTAATCAACAGAATACACGTTTATTGTCGTACTGATTACAGAGTTTGAAAACCGAAAATCATGAAACGTGTACCAAATGAAAGGTGATTGTGCAGGTGAATTCCAAATACCTCAGAAGACAAACTTCTTAACTCTTCCCTAGAACGGGGTAAAATGTTTGCTACTGTGGTCTTTTTGTTTAATTTGATAATTTGCATCTTGGGAGCAGGCCTCAAAACCACCACAGCCATGATCATGTGAACTGATTGACCGGGAGCCTAATTTCGAAAAACTTATATCCGTTGAAGGTAAGGTATGACTTGCACATGAACGAAGAAAGATAGTCAGGGCCAGCAGGACCAATTCTATCTCTTGGAATGAAAACAGTCTCTCCTTATGTTTCTGTTGATGATTTCTGCGCAGCTATATGCAACTTGACTCCATTGAGTCGGGAACCATAAGCCTATTTTTTTTTTAGCTTCTATCTTAGCAATCTAAAGAATGGAAATACAAAAAAAAAGGCTCCAGTCACATTTGTACTTGAATGGTATAAACTGGTATACAATTTTGTGCGTCTCGAATATTATTTTACAGTTTTTTAGTAACTGTAGTACCGCCCGTTGTCGAAATCGAAATTCGTCCAATTTTGTCTGTAGATAAAGTAACGAAAGCCAACTTCTTTTTTTACATTATTTATTTGTTATTATTTATTTATTATAATTTATTTATATGCTACACTTAATTCATATACCTTTCCGCTATGAAAAAAGAATGGAAAAGGGCAAAACATGAATGTTCGTTTCCATAGTAACACCTCGCAGATAACTCTGCACTGCCCCTGAAATAAGATTTTATGATTGCTTACTTTTAGGGGTAATTAAATTGCATACCTTTATAGGTTAATGAGACTCTCCAACAGGTTCTAATCTAAGATAATTAAATTCGTTACTATGGAAACATGACGGCGACAAATTGAATGGCAACAAAATTCTTTCGATCAACTGTTAAGCATTTTGTATGGTAAATTCTTAACTTCATTTTACCTGTCTTAATGGCGACATATACCTAGGACTTTTTGTTTCTGCACATCTATGGAACAGTACCTTTCGAACGATACAAGTTCATTCTCCTCATTTCATGATAAATACTTAAAAAGTGCACGGAAGCTTTTGATACGTGTTAATATAATGATTTTCACACATATTACCAGAAATATTCCAACATAAGATGTTGCTGAGATAAAAGCTAACAAACATTGGCTCATACAGAATCGTCCGAACGGCTGAAGATCCAAACTACCTAGGAATTTGGCATAATCCCACTCCCTATGGAAAGTAAGGAATTTGAGCGAAATAAGTGCATATGGGTCAGCGTTGCCAAATTTTTTTTTCGGGCAAAGCGGGATTTTTAAACTTTTTGTCTAAAAAAGCAGGATTCTTAGGTACGCCGAAAGCGTGAAATAAAAAAAAATAAGTAGCATCATTTTTTTTTTTGGTTTGCCAGTTGTTTGTCATTGTGGTATCGTGCTTGTGCTAGAATAAAAGAGAATGGTGCATAATGTTATGTGTGCAGAGTACCTACCACTACAATGTATTGCATGACGTTTGAAAATGGCAAATATATTGAAAGCGGGACAGAGAGATTTAATTTTGTGCTACAAATCTGCACGTCTGGCAACGCTGCTATGGTTTCTTCAATTTAAAATTGAAAAATCATCGATAAAAACTGCAATTTCCATTGGGTAGGAACGTGCTGTTTGTGATATTGTTCAGTTGTGGATACTTTCCGAGAAATGCGCCGAAAGCAAACGGCGACTCCTCAGTCCTCAGTTATTGATCCGTCCGTGTATGAAGTATGCTGCTTTCTCTGAACTTAGTGACAGTTTTAACCGACTATGGGTATATGTATCTATTCTATAGGTATCTCACGTTGAGTACCACCGATTGTTAGATTAAAAAAAACTTTCAACCAGGCAAGATCTCTTCTTTCATAGGCACCCATGTGTCAGAATATATGTCGCGAAGCTTCTAACTTATTGCGAAAGGAGTTCTTTTGTTGCTGATGCCACAAGGCATGGACGAGGTTTCCAGCCACCAAATATTTTTTAATGTGTTTCTACTTCCCTTTGGGAAAAGGCGAACCTACAACGCTTCAATAACGACCAAAGATGCTTGTTAACTCTGAACTAAAATTGTTGAGACCTGTTTCTGTGCTCTACGAACATGTAGGTATGTCTCCTGGAAGCGAGCTCCGAAGTTTAGTTATCTAGTGGGCTTAGGCTGTAGCTAAAGGAGTTTTGGAAAAGCTTGTAAATTTTTCTGCAGAGCTTGGCCTAGGAAAGTTCTCTTACAAGAATATAGATTTCTTGACGAGCCCCGAGATGGTTAAATGTGATTTTGTTGCAAATTTGAGAGCACTGCAGAAGGTCGCGGGCCTATAGACGAGGAACACTACTAAGCCTGTTCGTCGAAGATTCCCTAAGCTTCATGTATACAACAGGAGTCGATCATAATTTAGTTAGGCCCCTAGAACTTCTCAATTGTCTTTGGTGCCTACCCATTCAGTTCAAACCTGATGTCAATGTGTGGAGCCTTTTTAAAACCAGTCGGTTTCCTATGTGCCGGCGGTCTAGGTATTGTTTAACCTTCTTGTTGTGTCGAAATGAACGTAATTGTCTTCTTTCCAACCACTGCAATGACCTTTAGCGCCACCACCATTTAGTTGATACAACTGATACCTAATACCGCCACACATAACGCAAAAATTCCATTCGCCAAATCTCTGTCCTAAATATATAAATTTGAAAACCATTTAACTCGACTCTTCCGAGGTGGACTGCAATTTCTGAACTCGTCGCAAATAAAGTTGGCCTAAAGAACTTCAATCGCGCACTCGCTCCCTTTAATCGAAAATCCATAGTTGTATGCACGCCAACTTGAGAATTTTGTATCTCTCTAGCTATAGCTACACGTAAAGCTAAAGATACAATCCGGCGGAGAGAAAAGAAAAAAAAAATAAATCCATCACCAACACCATACCAACAAGAGCACACCGTTCACGAAACCCATAATTTCGAACCAATGGGCAATTTAGCCCTTTAGCATGTTAAACGAAACAGAAAACAATAAGAAACCCAAAACCGAATGCCTCCATGCTCCATTGCGAGAATATTCAAAAGTAAAACAGGAAATCCACCAAAACAACAGATAAGGAGTCCTGAGCAAGTGGGTACTTGTACACATACACCATACCATCAGCAGGATCAGGCATTAACCTCAAAGCGAGTACCTACCACCTATACCCCTGCTGGAGTGGAGTGTTTTAAATTATAATTTCCTCCTAAAGGTTGCCCACTCGTCCTTGTTGTTGTTACACTAGTTGGCTTTGGCTGGTTCGATTGTTTAGGTATTAAAGCGAGCCCCAAAGGGAGAACAAAACCGGACGGCCGGCCGGCGTCCCGCAAAAACGAGAATTGGAATGCTGCTAACGAAAATCGATATCAACGGCCAACTCTCTTCTCCGGTGGAATGTTGTACGCTGTTTATACACACAGACACAACGCCACCGAGTGAAGGGCCGCCCGACGCAGTTATGTGCATTTATCGATTAATTTAGCCAAAGAAATCAATATAAGCAGAGTCGTGTTGGCCACCAAATTGTTTTCGCGTTTGTTTTGCGGTCGATTTTCTTCCCCTCGATGGTGTCCAGCGGTCCATTGACCGGGGGAGGAGTTCTCTCTTTTAAGCAACATTATGCAACAGCTCATTTAGATTGATTTATGTTTTTCTCTTGCAGGATCCCATTCGCAGCAAACTGGATGCATTGAGCGCATTCACAACCTACTGTCAACCGGAAGAACGCGAAAACCCCATCAAAATGGATCCCGACTGCTTTGCCATGTCCTCGTACCAGTTCGTGAACTCGTTAGCTTCGTGCTACCCGCAACAAATTAATCCGCAACAAAGCCACCAGCCTAATCCAGTCGCTGCGGCGACGAACAGTCAACCGGGTGGCGGCGGAAGTGGGCCCAGCAGTGGTGCCGGTGGTGGCGGCGGCGGTGGTGGTATTCCCAATCCAACGGGTGGTGGAGCAACACAAACGCCCAGCGCAAATGACTACTTCCCAGCGACAGCGGCCTACACACCGAACCTCTATCCGAACACACCACAAGCGCACTATGCAAATCAAGCGTACAGCTTAGGCGGCAGTTCAGGGGCGCAGCCAAATCCCGCCGATATGGTCGACTACACGCAATTGCAGCCACAGCGTCTGCTGCTGCAGCAACAGCAACAACAGCATACGCAACAGCAGCAACAACAACAACAGCAGGCCAGCTGTAAGTATGCAAATGATCCGACAACACCGACCGGCAATAATAACCAATCGATAGCGAGTCCTCAGGATCTATCGACACGCGATATCTCGCCGAAGTTGTCGCCCAGCTCGGTGGTGGAGAGCGTTGCCAGATCACTGAATGCCAAGAATGTGGCAGCTGGAGTTGCTGGCGGTGTTGTCGGCGGCGGCGGTGGTGCTGGTGGCGGTGGCGGCAGTGGTGTTACATCGTCCAATGTTAATAATAATCACAGTAGCAATAGTCATACGACAAATGTTCCAATGCATAGTCCAAACGGTGGTGGCGACTCCGACTCGGAGAGTGATAGTGGCAACGAGGCTGGCAGTAGTCAAAACAGTGGCAACGGCAAGAAGAATCCACCCCAGATATACCCATGGATGAAGCGTGTACACTTAGGACAAAGTGAGTAGTGTCATTTATAAATAAATTTACCTAAAAAATTTGAGAGTCCTTTCGAGTCCTTTAGGATGCATCTTATCATGGCGGTCAAAGTCACTGATTTTGATTTGATTAGATTGGCCAAGGAGATTTACTTTGGTTTCTTTTTCTTTTACTGTGCAATCTGACAGTTGGTCACACTGTTGGGTATATAAGAGCAAGCGATTTAACAGCGCATCTGATCGATTTAGAGATTTAGATGATGGAGATATGTACCTTGGAGAAAAAATATTGACATACCTGACTTGCTTATGAGGACCGCGCCTTAGGGAACGACTCAAAAGATGGTGAATTGTTTGCGATGCTATTAACTACAAGAGGGCGCTGATCTAATTTTGGGTATTAAGAGTCGCGCTTATGTCGATTGAGTGCTGTGTGTCCACCATATTATTTGTATGACAGATGACAGTAGATGTAAGACTCCTCGTTGTGAAAACTTCAAAAGATTGGACGCAACTTGTAAAATGTACTCGATCTCTACGTTCCGTTTCATAGGTTAAGTTTTAGTTTAACAGGAACTTTGACCAGCGAGTTTTCCTCCTCTAAAGTTACTGAAACAATATAAATGGGTCATTTATCTAACAGAACTTCATATATATACAAATGTCGAATATCCACAAAAACTGCCGTCTTAGTGAATTAAAAACTTTACAATCGAGCCAAATGTGTAGGAGTCTACCGATTATGAAATTTTCACATGAAATCCTTAAAAATACATCAATTAGAAAAAATTCAAGAAAGCCATTGAAGTATCTTGGACTATCTTTTGTGTTGAACAGAAGAGTCTTCTGTTCTATCAAGGGAAAGGTCAACCCAGTCACTTACCATTTGTCAAGCTGTTCGAAAAAGGATGGCTTTTCAATGACTTCTAGCGAAGAATCACTTGATTTTGTTTATGGTACTGATTTCCGAAAGAGCTCAAAACATCCGGTACACTTGTTGAGCAACGCGTTGAGCAGCAATCTTCAACCGGATCAAACGCATTGGTTGCTTATAGAGGTGAGAGCATAGAATGGAGTAAAATGACGTGTTAAATACTAAAATGATGCGTTGCGCACTTAGTGGACGACAGGAATTACCAGCTACATGTATCCAAACATAGATAAAGTGCTCCCATCTCCCACCTGCAAGGTTTCATTACTAGAGACCTCACCATACAGAGATCGGTCGTTCCGTGCAACGATTTTTGTTCGCTTACGGAGTCCAAAAATTTCATTCGCAATATGAGACAGGTTTTTTTTATCTCCGGTCGATTCACCATGGCTTTATTTTGGGACCCCCATTTTGGGAACATTTCTGTATCCAGTTAGGTATCAATAAAAAAAGTAGCTTTTTGTAGCTACTATGCTGGCCTTGGCCATTGATCACTATCTCTAATGCTGTCTTCCCAAGACACAAAAAGCTGTTCTAATGCTCAGTACGTATCTGGTTTTGTTTCCTTAAAGCGCCAGCTTCTAGGTCAGCATTTCAGGCGATTTACGTCGAAATATTCCTTCAAAGCTCAAAGAATTGCGGCATTTCATAGAAATTAGATCCTCATGTGTTGTTGGTGTGCCCAGAAACTGCAGAGAGGCACTTGGAAGCACCAACAACACAGTAAGAGATGGCTATTCTTCCAAATCTAACCATCACACTTCAGTAGCTCATTATTATGGTCAATTTGAATGGTCTTCTGTAGTGTTCCCAAGTCCTGTAGTCAACCTGCAATTGACATTTCTCCACACTGTTTTGCACATGCAGTTCTAGTCCTAAGGTATGCAATGTATCACGAACTTCATTTTACGCCACTGGCTTGAATCATTTTTTAAGCAGAAATTGTACTTGACAAAATTTAAGGAAATTAACCATAACATCATTCATCTCTTCTCTTCTCTTCTCTATCTTCTCTTCTTCTCTACATATAATAAAACTGTAGAATAAAAAAATTCTGACCGCGTATCACGCAGAAACTACTGGACGGATTTTGATAAAACTTGGCATAGTGATTGCTTATATTTTGGGTCGGGACTTAGTATACTTTTTATTCTGGAATATAACGTGGTCCTTACAAAATAGTCAAAAACCAAATATACATGTAAGGAAAATTCTGTTTATACAGACCTATCTCAGTAATGGCTTATCGGATTGAAAAATAAAAAAATAGGCGAATTTAGTAAATTTTCCCACGAATCATTTAAGATATAAAACATCCCCCTTCGTTGTTCTGAAGCTGAGTAATGTTCAAAACAATCATTCAAAACATCGCCCACAATTTTAAATTTCCGATCGAAAACTTTTTGTTATTAACTTTGAGTGACTACTCTAACTTCTTTGAGTGGTCTTTATCGGTCGTCATCCGCACAAAAAATTAAGGCGGATGAAGCAAGGCGAGCTCGGGTCAGCTAGTACTTGAATATAGTTTCTATCTTCCAACAAAGTTGTCATCAGGCAATCCATTTCCCAACTCAACACACCTATGAGACAACTCATCCATCGACATTTCATTTAACCTCAATTATTGCATAAAATCGTTTTTTGTTTTTCAATGTGTCCTAGTCGTTTATAGGAAGATGCCCGCAAAGTATATGTACCATAGTTAAAAATTCTTGCAGCAAGCACATCCAACTATCCGCACCTAAAAGTGATGGACGATAAAATTCTTTTCCTGAGTTTAGTTGTCTCATAGATGAGTTGTATTTTTATTATGGAAAGCCCATCCACAAGCTTATTACGGAATTTCTAAAAATACCTACCACCATAGATAAAATTCAATGTTATGTAGGTATAACATCCACCCACCCACTCGGTGTCAACTCATCAAGAGTAATCATACGATTCATCCGAAATAAATGATTTCCCGAGTTAATAGTTCAAGATCACTTCTTTCACAGGTCTCGCATCGACTTATTTTCGAATGCCCATTCTTTCCTTAGAAAAAACAGAAACTATTTGAGAAATAATTCCACTCAAGAGTTAATTTTTCAAATTTTTCACATTCACTAAAAGTACCATGCGTGCCGTCGCGTCGTCATCCACGCTAAAGCCAATCGCACCAGTTGTTGTTTTGCGTATATCCAGACGAA
This sequence comes from Cheilosia pagana, assembly GCA_936431705.1. Lineage (NCBI taxonomy): Eukaryota > Metazoa > Arthropoda > Insecta > Diptera > Syrphidae > Cheilosia > Cheilosia pagana. The sequence goes on along the minus strand of OW386166.1, from coordinate 81,442,553 downwards.
GAAATTTAGGTAGTCTATCTGACTGCTTAAATGAGATTCAATTCGATTCGATTCGATTCAATTCGACTCGATGGTATGCAGATATATATCAGGAACGCACTTTTCAAGCACCCTGTCAAAACATGTAAACATCAGTGCTCTTGTTTTTCGTGGAAAAGAAAAATCACTGCGTTCCAAACGCATCACCGATGAAACTGTGGAGGAGTTTTAATATTTTATTTTTAGACTGAAAATCGATTTGTCTTATATAGAGTGCCGATGAAATAGTAGCTTATGAGAAGCGTGACAGCATCATTGATGGACAAATTCACAACCGATATATATGCAATGGAATAAACAAGTGCTATAAATTATAATTAGAAAATTTCCTTAGACTCAGACTGATGATAAGAGGATAAATCTGAATTGAAGAATGGTTTTCTCTTCAATGTGTCTGAGAGGGAATTTCGCTAAAGTTGTGAGAAATGGTTATCGGTGTTATCGATGTAAGTGGATCGTGATTTGTGGTATTTATCTGTTGTTCGTCAAATAATGGCTGACAGGAGATTTGCCAGAATTTTTCCTTGAATATATTTTAATTAGGCACGGGAGAATATCATTTATGACAGAGGTTGACAGTGCACTCAATCGGATGACAGACAGAAGTTTCTGTTACAAAATGTTAAAGAAATAAGCAAAATTCTCAAACATCATGTAACAGAGCTTTTGATGGAAAATGTATATTTATACATTATGCGCCCAGGCGAAACTATAGTCGGAAAATAAGCTGACAGGGAAAAATGGTACTTTTCATGACTTTTTTTACTCAAATTTAAATATTTTTATTCCCGGCAAGTTAAGGCAAATATTTAATATTAAATTTATTTTTAATACTTTTTATTAAAAGAAGAAATAAGTGAACTTAAAGTTGTGTGGATTAAGTAAAATAAGTCGTCAGAAAAACGGGTTTGCTTGCGCTGAATCGTCTCATTTTTGAACGCCCAAAATGTGACGGTTTTCCATTTTTATGTCACATCGGAATAATTAAAACAAGCTCCTTAACAAATGCGGCCGTCACAGCGATTGGCAGAACAAATTTCAGAAACACATTTCTTAGAACATTTGTTCCATTAGTTATAAGGTTCTTCCAGTGGAGGGTTAAATTGCAGATATTTTTTTTGGAATAGGTTAGGGGGAATTTTAATATAAAATTATTATTATATCCATAATTAATAAAAAATAAGCAAAACTTTTCTCTTCATTAGAAATTTCCGATATTATAGATTTTGGGATCGATTGAACGTTTAGGATATACTCAAAAAAAATTAGGGAAACAGAAGTTGGCCTAAATTATGTTCAGCCAATCGACTGCAAAGGCTTTTCTCTTTTTCATAAGTAAACTGTACTAAGAGTATTTTATTGAATATTTATCTCAGGAAATTTAAAAAAATAAATTTTTATATTTTATTTATTTATTTAAGAAATGCAAAATCACAGTAAGACATGTTGTCCTATAATTTAGTCATTTGCTAAAATTTAACAAATGCTTATAAAAACTATATCGAGGCTAGTTTTCCGAACCGGGGAGAAAGCAGCCTAAAAGTGTGCAAGTATTTATGACAAAATAGAATAAACTGTTATATTCGGCCTTAGATACTAAAAACCAAATTTAGACTCGACTTTAGGGCAATAGTCGAAATTAAAATAAATGGTGTACCAATAATCAAGTTATCTTTGACTTTATGATAATCGAGACTGTACTTTTCGATCCGAAGAAAGTCTAGTCTAACCGATTATTTAAGTTTAAACGTCAGAGGAATACTTGCTGCAGTGGCGAGCTCCAAATTAATGTCCAGAATTTTTTATTTTGATGTGAGTGCGTCTCCGGCACAAAAACACTGCGGAAACCTCGCGGTTCTAAAAAAAATCTGTTTTAAGCTGGCGAGTTTCATTTGGACTCTCCGGATATTTTATAAATTGACAAAGTTTAGTTTAATTCGAATTAAATTCGAGTTTACTGTTCGGTTGTTGGTAAGGCAAATTAAGTTAGTTCCTTGCCTTGAAGCACGCATTGAGATTATAACACAATAACCCCCCATAGAGGTGCGCCCATGCTGCCACTCCGATGCACCACATTTGCCCACTTCTCTTGTACTAAACTTTTGTTACCAACGCCCATTTAGGATCTGCGAACATGATAATGGACTTGCCAACCTTTGCAAGAACATGAAATATTGACTGAATTTGAATGAATTTGACAGCTAGGTTCCGATATCCTCCGACAGAAATTGCTTGCGGAATTTGTTTACGATTTGGATTTGAGTTTTCGACAGAGTATGCGTTGCGAGAATTTTAGGTGCGGTGTATTCTACCAAACTAAGCTTGGAGCGACCTTTCAAAAGACGTACCGGAACCTTGAAAGCCCATTGCAGGTATCAACGTTTTTCTGCTGTGCGTCCGTTGCAGAAATTTGTTTATTTTGTTCGCGAAACGTTCGGTAGAATATAAATACCAATCGAATATGGGATAAGTGTCTTTCTGCGAGCTTTTGCGCCTAAAAGTGTATTTTAGACCCCAGTTTTTCGTACATTTTATTATCGTTAAATCTATAGCATCCTGCTCGCGCTAAAGTTTATCTCCCATACAAAAATTTCTACAAAAATAAAATTTAAAGAGGCAGACCAATCTGCTCGCAAATTAAATGCTCTTCTGCTCTTCGAGAAACAAATTGAAGACTAGGGACGCACCAGGATATTAGTCATTAATAAGAAGTCGTTCTTTTCTCGAAATAAAGTCGTCAAAAAAATTTAAATCTTCATTTAAACGACTTTAAAGAGTTCTAGTTCATTTAACAGTTGGGCAGTTATAAAAAGTTTCTTATTTTGATAAAAACAAAAAATCAAGTGCATCAGAAACTATCATTGTATCCTTTCTTGGTCTCCCAACGACGATATTCACTTAAGAATATGGTACGACGACTTCTCTGAGCAAAGAAGACAACAGAAAATTTACGTTTACGTTCGTATGGTCCCAGCGAACTACAAACAGCGTCAGCTTTGAAAACAAACTGCTTTCGGACAATAAAAGTGATTAGTCCTTGACCTTTTCCCATTTTGGCTTCATTTGAATCTCTTGAGAATGTGACAATTTACGTCGTGGAGTACAAAATTTAAGGAACTGCTTTGCTCTGTTCGATCCAGAGTTATAGGTTATAGACTGCAAATGAAGTCATGTCCGTCTTTCAATAAGTTTGAAAGAAGTTCTCCATACCTCAGTCCATTTTGCTAAAATTTATAGATTGTGTGCCTCTACACTTAGCCTTACCTCATTACATAGTGGAACTGCCTTGAAAAAGTATGTACATAAATCCAAAAGCATTCGCTTAAGCTCCTCCATTTCAAGCAGAAAAAAAAGCCACACGCACACCTTAAGCACTGCTCAGCGCGATCCAGAGTCAGCGCTGATGAGTCTGTAATTAAATTCCATCGATGCATATAGAAGCAACAAAAATAAAAGCACCACACTCTTTCGCCTTTTAATTAAATTTTAATGTTGCAACACATTAGGTACCCACAATGCGCGTTTGTGATTAATTTCCACTCGAAAGTACATCCAAACACACGCACACCGCTTCACTCGCACCTCGCACACAATGGAGGGCATCATGTCAAACCAGAAGTTAAACCAGTCAGACAAATGAATAGACTTGCAGTCTCTATGCACGAATCAGATTCCCTACTCCCTAGTCAAATAGATACAGAAAGATGGATAATCTTTAATGGATTACTGCCTCCGCTCAGCAGCAAGCACGCTGATCATATTTTGAAGGCGCGCATTACCACCTCGAAAACTGTATCTCTCTGATGAGTGTGTGTGTGCGCAAAAACTTGGCAACCTCAATCATTCGCCTAAAGATTGATTGATCTTCCGATTGATTGGTTGGGTGAAGTGAATTCGCATTAATATAGAAGATGCTGTGTACAGATACCAAGAGGTGATGATGATGATCGTGATGTGAGTGCTAAGAGGCAAGTGCACCATGAAGCACTTGATGAGTATATGGGTGGGGTGCTTTGGTGTATTTTTATATTTTTTTCGGAAATTGACCTGCCTGCAAATTTGAGTACATGACGCGCTAATCACCATTAAAAATGGCCGTCTAATAAATCAAACGAGAAATATGTGTGTGTACACATTGGAAGAGAGCAAAGAACTCCCGTGTGACCTAGAACTTGTTCCCTCAGATGAGTACAGCAGATACTCACTACTTTAAGTTCAATTAATTCCATTGCCTGTGAGCGATAAATTCATGGAAGTTCTTTTTTTCCGTGCAAAGAAGGAAACCCCAAAAGAAGTTCAAGTAAGCACACACATGCTCATGCTCATGCTCATGCTCATACTCATGCTCAAATGCCAAACCCATCTAATTAGCGTGATCGTTTCGATCGAAAAAAAACTGAAAAACTGCCTTTGGCAATTACCTGACAAGATCGGCAGAGTTATTCACGATAATCGCGAGCACGTTAAGTCTGGAGAAGGATTTTTTTTTTTATAGAAAAATCAGGAAACTTATGCAATCAATTATTCAGACAGGTAAAACACTAATTATGACAAATTTTATAAATAACTTGTGGGAGTGGGTATTTTCTACTTTTTTTTTTGCTCTAGGTACGCTATAATTTATTCGGCGAGTGCCTTCAGCACTCGATGGCAAGTGGCCAAATCGAATTAATCAGACGGTCTTTAGAACCGCGTTGCGATGTGAAGTGGAGGGTATTTTTCTTTTATCGAAAATTCACTGCAAGTTTTTTTAAATGTGAATTTGAAATATGATAAGATGTGTAAGGGGGTCATGTTTGGTGTGATTAATAAACTACTTTGATGATCGAGCACTTAAATAGAATGATATACTGTCCAAATTTGGGAAATTAATTAGATTGACCGTTTGATTTCGTTTGAAATGTGCGTATAGAGGAACTATTATTAATTAACTGTTGGGGGGAGATGTTTTTGTGGCGATTTTTAGTCAGAAATATGTTTTTTTTTAATCACAGTTATCTGCCAGGACAATTCTTGCTTCAATAATTGTGGCTGAAATTCGTCTTAAAGCGAGATTGATTGTTAATACTTTATTGAATACTAAGGATCTTCAAATGATCCGAACGCTCCATAAGAAATAATACAAACTCTAAATAACCGGCGCTGGTTTGATAAGTGTTCCACAAAGTTGGCATCATTTTGAAATTAGAAGAAGGCGACGGTCGTCTTTGTGATGTAAATTTGCTAACATTAGATTCTCTCGATTGGATTTAGGGGCCAGTTATAGCGATATCTTTGAAAATTCAACCGAAAAAAAATTCTTTTGTTTTTTTTAACCACTTAAACTTAATTTTGAACTCAGTCTTGCTCTTAAAATTTTGCTTATGAATTTTAAAGTTAGTTATCAAAAAAAAATAAGCAAATTATCTTAAATTTTCAAAAAAAATAACACTTATTAATTTTGCTGTACGTAACATTTTTTTCGTGCGTTCGGATTATTCTCGAGAAAAACTACAGAAACTGTGACTTAGCAATAATGTCAGATAGTCAAGCTGCCAGCCATCAAGGCACTTGATACCCATATCATCAAATTCAAGCTTGTACGGAAATGTCTGCGCAGGCTTAACGAATTGGGCAAGCAAAAAACAGAGTAGCTATCTGTTGGATACCTGGCCATGTGGGCATCATGGGCAATGAAGCCGCGGATTCTCTGGCAAGACAGGGTGCAGCGGAGCCCTTTATAGACCCTGAACCATTCTATGGCATAGGGGACCACACCCTAAGAGAGGAATTCAGGAGGATAGAAAAAGAAAAAAGAACTGCCGTTTTTAAAAACCACCAAGGCCTGAGGCAAGGTAAAAAACTTTTAGGGGACTATAACCTTAAAAGATTTAGGGCATGCATTGGCCTAAGCAAAAACAACTTGAGAATCCTAACAGGTTTCTATCGGGACACTGTAAACTGAGGGAACACCTGAGGAAAATAGGACTATCAGAAGAAGGTCTCTGCAGATACTGCGATAAGAGAGCTGAGACCCCGGATCACATTCTGGAACACTGCGGGGCACTGACCCACAAGAGGATCAAACATCTGGGCATGTACCAGATTTAGGAGAAGGATATACGGACCATAGACCCGCTACTCATCCTCAGATTCATAAGAGAAACTGGGCTAGAGGAAGTGCTCTATAGTCGATATTCTTGTCGAGGCTAAGACAGAGCGATGATCCTCAAACACAGTTCTGAATCGAACTGCAATTCGAGGGAGCTCTGAATAAGGGCATGAACCTTTCCGAGGTATAAGCAGGGGGCACAATAGACCACAAGGTCGCAGTGCACTAAACCCTCATAATAATAATAATAATAATAACCAGCACAAGTCAAAAAATGAATGAGTTGAGCAACGAGTTAAACAGATAATGAGCATTATTTTGTTGCTCAGCGCTATGCCCAAGCGAGTTCAACGAGCTTGTACACAACCAGTGAACTTGTAGAGCAACGCGTTGAGCAACGACCTTCAAGCAACGACTTCCAAGCATTATAATCAAAATTAATGCGTTGCGCACTCAGTGTACGACGGGCATAATCGGGAAACGCAACTCAAGTGCAAGTTTGTGCGGATCGTCTCCAACAGGCAAAGCGATGAATATGAGCTCAGTTTCAAAAGTCCATAAAGTACTAGAGACCCAAAACTCCACTGCGGGAGGTATAGTTACTCTAGCTAGATCACGCCTTTTCACCTTGTCCGTGCGGTCCCTTCCAAAACCGGTGGCATACGAATCCTTAGTTACAAATATGAAAACCAGACGAATTAAAAGAAAATGAACCATGAGTCGGAACGATTTTGACACATGGCCTGACTGGTAAAACTCAAAACCTTTTAAAGAGAAAATGTTGTCGAACCATAACAAACCTCACAAGAGATTTTTCATTTTTATTTTTTTTTCGATTTTTTTTTTAATTCGATTTTAAGATTCCTGTTTAGTCCAAGCCTTCATACTCCACTGTTGAATAATGAATCTTATTATCCAACTAACACCTTTTGTGGCAAAAATTTGAAGCCCCTTCCATGCCAATTTGCAACAAATGAAAATTTTAATTAAATTAAGAATATCACTTGCAATTATCTGCCTCTCTCTTTGAAACATTCTTAATAACTATTTAAATGTTTGACGTGATTATATATAATCAACTTCCTTACAGCAAAAGGTGTACTGCACGCAAGCAGCACCCTACATCCAGAGGTAAGAAGAAAAAAAACCTCTACAGTCATGGTCAAAGCGAGACTACCAATTTGATTAACCGCTCAATGGCTACTTTGCATACTCACACGATTGAGCAAACATGCCCAATGAAATTGTGTTCTTTGTAATTACAAAATATACAATACATATGCATTCTGTTATAGTATATGGACCACAAGTGGCCCTATACTAATAGAGCAATTTTCTATAACCTTCAAGCGTGTGAGACGCCACTAACTCACAAGGCATAATATACACACAACGCATCCTGGGCATGGCTTACACTTAGTGCGTGCATGCATGATTGGTTAATGATAAAACACCTGTACGCCATCAGGAAGACTCCCCTACCGCGACACCATTTCCGAGCGTAGTTAGTAATTTCGTTTAAATTTGCATGCGAAGGACTTGGCTTGGAAGGAAAGCCCGAATCCAGTCCAAAGCGAACATAATTACAATAAAGAAAGCAAAAAAGATAACAAAGGACTTGCTGTCATCGTATATATGATGGCCAACCATTCATTTTAAATAGAATGTATGCAGAGACCAGTTTTGTGGTAGCCGCCTCCGAATGTGAGATGTGACTAACAATCTGGTTTCGCCGATATGCGTAATTAGTTTCCAAGAAGACGACACGCCAGCAACAAGTTTTTGATTATGTGCGTTGATGCGGTTGCAATTTGCATCGATGTTCGACTCTTTTAGGTACATAATTATGATGAGTGTAATCGATCAGGTTTTTATTGGCCAGCAAGCCGTAGGCCAAATTCCTATTGCACGCAGTTTGTTGTGTAACATTAGGATGAAATCTATTTCCATAGGTAGGTGGAGGTATGGTGAAACTTGTTTGACAGGAATCATTTTTCTTTTGTTCACATTAATTCGAAACACGTCAGCGTTGGTGGGAAGGAAGGAAAGAATTTTGTGTTTTTACAAGGTCGTAATAAATCTGCGATGACAAGTGTGCCTTGTCGCTCAATTGAGCGCTGAAGGCAAGGAACTACTCGACATCTGGAAATTATTTGATTGTGCTTTTAATCGCCATCTGATAATCCGCAAAAATTTTCCTTTTGAGTCACGATTTCATGTTGTCTTGAATAGACTTTTAGAGTTTATGAAATCAACATTTTTGTTAAAATATTATACTCACTTCGAAGGTAAGTACGGCTTAAAAAGCACACAAATGTTGCCTAAATTAGAAAGAAATTCATAGTGTACGCCGTTAGGTTCAAATGCAATAAACAAAAGTATCGCTTTATGTAATGTTATTTTAACATAAACAGACAACTATCGCGAATATGGAAGAATATACAATTTTTTTGTGTCTTCCAACCGCCCTCGATTCAAAATCCCTTTATTCGCACACTATCGCACACATATAAGTCCAAGCGCACAATAGGTGTGCGATAACTATAAATGACGCACATTTTCATATTCTAATGAAATCTTTGTAAGATAGTAATAATTTCTTCATAGAATTCCATTTTCCATGGGAGATTTTTGCGAACAAAGGTGTGCGTTTCTACCTACAAAGCTTTAGTACAATTTGAAGCGGTTTACTTGTTCTCGTATACTAATTTGACAACCTCCTTCTCTTCGTATGTGAACAAAAATGCTGTCTACGCATGTTGACAGGATGTCATTTTCGCTTTTTGTTTAAATACATTCCAATTCCAATTTACTTGTTGAAGGAACCAACCGACCCACCACAGAATTTGTGCATGTTCTTTATAGGCGTCATTAAAATCTCACTCCCCCACGTAGAAGCGTCAGTTTAAAGTCACACAGCTCTCAAATATTCCCATCAACCGCATCAAAGTCCAGTCACGTAGACTAAACGAAACTTCTTCATTAATCCATCATCAAAATGCACACGCGGTGCATTGTAATAAACGAGAAGCTTCACAAATCCTCGCTATCACATCTTTTAACACAAAAACCATCCAACCCACCTCTCACGGTGCGTTTCATAATATGCATCTTTCAACTGGCCCGCTGAATAAACATCAACGTTTCGAATAAAACTTAGCGCCATGCATCTTTAAGTTTTGAGAATTTCCTTGGCTTCTTTTTGCATTGTGCCTTCTAATTTACCACGCATTGTCGATTGACTGTTTCATAGCCGCATTTATACAGATACACCAGGGCGAGAGAGGAGATACATCTCATTTTCTAAATATTTTCAGAAAAAACAACGAAAATAGATTCACCAAAGTTAATCTGGGAATTAAGTCAACAAGACTATACGTGATTACCTACCGCCACTTTGTGTCTTATGACTATACACTCGCACTGGTCGACTGTATGTATAAACAGACAAGCTCAGCGTCTCTCGGGATCTAGAAAAACTAACAGACTTTCAAACAAACAAAAAATATTTATGCTGGCGTGCGAATATTTCGTTTTTTTTTTTCATTTAACTCTTGCCTCCCTCGAGTGAATTATTTTAAAAATACATTTTTCTTTCGAGGGAATTTGTTGTTTTAATTTCGAAAATTATCTAATATTATGTTCGCGAGTTGTGACTAACAAGATGACCGAAGGCACCCGCTGCCGGCTGTTGCACAGGCATCCCAATCGCTATATTGCCCAGCTGACATGTCTTGTTCGGCCTCTGGGAGTACAACGTACAAGTCAAGTAGCAGATATGTGCGGCATTCGGCTTGTCAAAAGTTTGAAAACAACAATTGTCAGTAGTATTGTGTTATATAGGGGTGGACGAAGTTTCCCTTTTCATGTTTCGTTGGGGTTTTTTTTTTTGGCCCGAAATCAAGAGTGGTCATATAGCGAAGTGAAAAGGAAACAAGCATGGATGCCTCTCATGTTGCAACACAGAGGCATAAATCACAAGGTGGAAGAAAAACGAAACAAATTTGTCCGATATGAAAGTGATGTGTGTATTGGATGACCCACCACCATATAGTAGAAGAGGATTCCGACACGACCCTATAAATAAAACATTCAGTATCAGTATATGTTAGCATTATGCATAAGTGCAGGTCGGCTCAATGTGAGGAGCAGTTGCGACGGTGGAATAAATTGAGACGAGGGGTTCACGTTTGGGTTAGAGAATGATTTACGCACCTGTAGGATTCTGCACGGAATACGAGATCATAGACCGAGATGATGATGATGTTGAATAGATGAGGTGTTATGGGAGGGGAGTTTTCGGTCGGTTTGGATTTTTCATATTTCGAAAGAGTTTTGTTTCTGACCAGAAATTTAGTCATTTGTGAGTAACTTTCATACATTTCACTATACGTACGGTTATTGTTAAACAATAGATTCAAAGTGACGAGGATTTGTTGATGTGTTTAGTCTTTTTGTCACATTTTTGATCGACTCAAGGGTAGGTTAACCCTATTTCACCGATTTGAAAGAGTCGTGGATCTGATATGACTAGCTCCTTTACAGCGATACAGTTGTTACTAGCTGTTGGTGTGACTTCGTACTGGATCCTTCCTTCATTTCCATCAAAAGTCAACGAAAAATGAACGAAAACAACCAATCTATGCGCTTTCCAGTAAGCGGCATCTGTCAGCTTTAAATTTGGACTGTTACAACGAAATAAAAACTAAATGTGGCTCCATGTTAAGCTCTAGCTTTTGCTGATAAATGCATACGGTGGGGTCAGTAGCTTTAACGTGATGCCTGAACATCCAAACTTTTTTATTTTATTTTAAGTAGGTACCTATAGATATTTTTTGCAATAACAGATATAACATCTTTACTGCGGTCGGCAATTCACGGAATTGAGTTGATTAACATGTGAAACAAAAACGAATTCTGTCACGTAATGCTATTTCACGGACGACGCGATTCGACCGCTGGTCTTTCCCTACAGAAACCTTCAAGTGAACGGCAGAGCAACCTTTTATATTTTTAGGCTATTTCTGCCAGCACCAAGTTGATTGGAAGCGGATGGTTTTTTTTCTATAAGGGCGTCCAAAGAGCCTTCGTTGATGCGTACCACATACGTCACCCTTTGATCTGTAATAGAAAGCGGGTTGTAAATTTTAACTTTCTCGTATACGTACCTAGTAAGAGAAAGGTATTGTATTGGTAGAAAAAATCGAACTCGAGATTTTAATCAAATCTGACATTACGATGATAGAGGAACTCGAAAAAGTGGGTCTAGCAATTCTGTCCGTCTGTCCGTCCTTCCTGAGCTCTACAGCGCAAACGGCTGGACGGATTTCTTTCAAACTTCGGATTTGGAGTTGGTGGGCTTACAGTTCGGGGCCATTTTTTTTTGCACCTTAAGAGTTGCTGTTGTAACGGTATTCAGCAATTTTGGGCTTATGTAGGTGCGGTTAACATGACTGCATACCCAGTTTTTCGCAGAAAAATCGAATAACGGTAATTTTGAAAATTGGTCATATCTCAAAAACGGTCAAAACTATTTCGACAAAAATTCATATTTAAGGTAGGTAATACGGTCATTACCAACATGATGGCAAACTCATTTTTTCCCTAAATTTTCGTTCAACGGACTATTTTAAAAAAATGTCGTTTTTTAAGACTTTATTTAATTATGGTTAACTTCAAAACGGCTTTAACGATTTTAACCAAAATGTATACTTGCGCTACGCTACATGGGGTAAACATGACTGCATACCCAGTTTTTAGCTAAGAAGTCGAAAAGTGGCCTTATCTCGAAAACGGTCAATACGATTGCAACAAAAATTATTTTTTTATCTTATATAGTCATTCCTAACATGAAAGCAAACTCAGTTTTTCTCTATATTGTCTATAATATATTTTTTAAAAAAGGCATATTTTGAGAATTTGATTTTCCTTTGTTTTACTTACATGAAAACGGCTAAAGCGATTTTGACCAAAATGCATACTTGGAGTAAAATTGAAGTTTTCAACATTATTGCGTCCTTCATTTTCGATTCTAACCACCGGAAACGCTGATTTTGAAAACTGCTCAAATCTCGAATTTCGATTTGGATAAAACTTTAAAAACCAAGTAGTACTAACATCCTAAACAATACCCTATACTCAGTTTTTAGCTAAATAGTTGAGCCAAATTAATTTTCGAACTAAACATTGCAATATTTGTTACTATTTTGTACGTATTATTTTCCAAAATCAGCTCTAAAGATTTTAACTAAAATAGAACACCGTACTTAATTTTTCTTAGATAAATGCAAATAACTCCTTCTTATAAACATTACCGCACTACCAGTTAAAATGTAATCACAACTACTAGAAACTCCTTTTTAGCAAATATTTCCCACTTCTTTTTTCAACCATATTTTTATCATGAACCTTAAAATAATTCCAACCAATTGGATTTTACACTATCGAACCCGCACTTTATTTACCCCCAAAACACGTGTAAATTCAAAAACAAAACTCTGAATTCTTACATCACAAACCCTACTTCGAGTCATAGCCATGTACCAGCATCACCAATTTGAAAAATCTTGTTTTATAGCCTATAAACAATAATAAAAGAAAAATAAACCAACCAAACTGATGATATGAACGAGAAAGTTTCGTACGATCCAGTCGTGCACTTTTTTTTTAACATGTTCTTGAAAAGTCAAGACAGCCTTTTGTATGATTTTTTCGGTAAAAGCTTGCACTCCCAGTTACCCAATTCCAACAAAATTTCTGGTTTACATTCAATATGGAACATCCTTATATAAAATTGTACAACTACTATAACCGACATAAGTGCCAAAAAATGCAGCGTTCTTAAGTGTAACTCATATATATATAATCTAGTTGGAATGTTTCAAGACTCATTTTAGGGGCGGTTCCACGTTTTCTGCACTAAAACCGTCCGCACAGACCTTTCAGAAGACCTACCAATTGTTGGCATTCCCAGTGTCTAAACTGACAGACGTTTAGCATTTTTTTTAAAGCGCAAAGGAATGAAATGAAGGACACAAGTCCATATGGGACATCACGCCTAGCTTCTCACAACTATTGATCTGTTTGAGTTTAAATTTTGGGACGAATGATCCAGAGACCGTACCCTTAAGTGGCCAAATTCAACCAAATTAAGAGGAATCAGATCAGTTGTAGCCAGCGAGCTGCACCTCTGTGGGAGTGATCTCAAGTTGTACCCCCGAAAAAACAAAAAGGTCTGTTTTTTTACTGCGCCACCTCTCGCAGACTTCTGAAAAACACCGAGTTGTCTTGAATAAGCATCTCAACTAAGCCTTTCGGACTTGACAATTTGACAATGGTTACGAGAAGCTTGTCCTAGGCGAAAGATACAATGACAAACACCCAAGACGAATCCACCCTTCAAAATGAACTCCTCAACCTCTATACCTCGCTTCTGGTGTTCGAATTGATTTCAATTCTGATAAATGACTTTCCAATGAATAATTATACAGCAATCACTATTCACCAGCAAATAATAATGACAGATAAGTTTATGACGAGCCACTCCGACTATGGCACTGGAGTAACCATGCGAAAAGCTGATTGACCACACATTCCCACTATGCGCCTTTCTGCACTCATTTATCTCAGTTGGCGCGGTCGGTGGCTGCATACACTTCAGGACTCGCAAACGACACACATCAATTTTACTGCATTTACATGGATTCATCGATGAAAAATCGATTGGCATCGTAAATTGATTCGATTGATTGATTGTTTCGAATTGGCGTGCCATCACTGACAACGCCGCTACTGCGTTCGTTTGTTTATGGACTTTTCAGGCCGCAATCGACCGTGTGTACGACTAACAAAACACCTTGCGACTTCAACCTCCTACGTGTGCGTCTGCATATTCCCCAGCCGAGCCGCCGAATCCATTCATTTCCTTGTCGGGTGGACCGCATGCCACAGTGTCTTGCTCTTGGTATACCTATATGGCTGAGAAAACGTGAAGTTATTCCATCATTAAACAGGTTGTCTGAAGTCTGGCAGTGCTCTGAATGGAGACGGTCCTGGGACGAAGCCCTATAATTAAGGTGGTCATTCCATCAATTACCCAAGCGATATCATACTCTCTCTATTCATTTTGGTTGGCGTTTTTGTTTGAAATGCACTCGGCGGCCGTCGCGCTGTGTGTGTTTTCGAAATTAAAAAATCATTAATTACCTTCTCCGAGATGGGATTCATTAAATTTTCTAGAACCGCGTTGACAAGTACACCCCTTTTGGCACAAACAACTTTCCAATGGTGTAATAATTGTAATTACTTGACTTCTGTTCTCGAATACCTATACCTACCCCCGTTGGTTCGAATAGTCGGTTGCGATTCGTTTCGTGAAATTTTCTAGGGGATGTTTCTATGTCTTGCTTATGCCTTGGAGTGGCATTTATATACTGGATTTCCATTGAGAGGGTGTGCAGAGAATGGGGGAACGGAATGCTTTGTTGTATAAATTGGGCAGAGACAAATAATCTTCGTGTTAATTATTTGATTTGTTTTTATTTAATTGGAGTTTTGGGAGCAACAACTCGGCGCTGGGATTTCATCGAGCCAATGGCATACAATAATGGAATTTATTATGAATCCCTGAAGAGAAAACACACTGGGATAAGGGCATTTTGATTTTTAGAGCGTATTTCGTGGGAGCGCATGGGAATGATTTTTAAGACGTTCTATTTAAAATTGATTTTAAGGTAGGTAATAGCAAAAAACTATTACCCAGGTTTAGAGTTTAATTACTTTATCCTATGTCTGGAGCAATAAAATATTTAACAGCTTATGCAAGTCGAATTTTTATTTTATAACCAACTGATTTAGCTTTATTGGGATACACGCTTATGAACCTTTAAGCTTAGTACGCTGCTCGAGCTAAACAAAATTTTAGCTGCTAACTTTTCTCTCCAAATATCAGCTAAAATCCTAGCTAAATTTTGACATAGAGAGCGCTGTGGATAAGTGTCACAAAGAACAGCTGTTCTTTGTACTTGGAAATTAACGTCCTTGATTCAAAATCTGCAGGGTTCCATATCGATGGATGTTGCTCCACCAACATCGCCAACTTTTTCTAAGGACTTCTCTCTCATTTCAATGAAAGCCAATAGCTCCAGGTACTCCTCGTCGAAAAATTCATTAAAATCATCATCATCTTTACACAGCAGAGCAGAGCGATCTGTCAAAATTTAGCTTGAACAATAATGTCCCAAACCATTAAATGGGTGCGCTAAATTTTGCCAGATACATGAAGGACATGCGGAAATAAAAGTTTGGTTTTTAGCTAGAGCTGCGTATAGGAGAAATTTTTTTTATTCATGAAACTCCGAAACGCTTTCCATTATTCGTTTCTGTGAGTTTATACTGGGAGGGACCTGAAATTTCATACCGAGTATGAATGGCTGCGACTTGAGAACCTTTCTAGGACAATACTATTGTCAGAAGTTTGTTAGACGTTTCCAAGGTTTCCAAATCAGATAGTCAAGTAATACTGAAATTTTAATGAAAATGTTATTATATTATAAAGTTTGGACTTTGCCATTAAGTGTGAAAAACAATATCATTCGAATAGCCACCTTGGGAAGATTCGCAGCAAGCGATTCTTTTGAGGTTATTTTTAACCACTTTTTTGCCATTTCGGGCGGTGTCTCGGTCATAACTTGAGTTATGTTGGTCTTTTGTTTAGCCTAACAGAAAATAATATGACGGTGTCAAAACGCATGATCTTGGTGGCCAATTGACGTCGCCAAAACGTGAAATTTATTTACAATTTTACCGATTGCTTGCGTAGTCTGTCGATTTTGACGACCACAATCATCGCGTAATGCGCGAAAAGTGGCTATACTTTTGAATCACCACTTTTGTAGTAAGTTTTAATAATTTTAACGCGCTGTTCGATTGTTAAGCGATCCATTATCGTAAATGGCAAATATTTAACTAATATTATTACACTTCAAATGACAGCTGAGTTTGCCAGCGCTACTAACTTGAAACCACGAAATAAATTAACCTTTATGACATCAAAACAGTGGCAAACGTCTAGCTCTACAAACTTTACAGTCAGCTGAATAAGAGGGTTTTATAGAAGATATTATACCAACCTCAGCTAAGATGTTGTGAGCAGGACGCTTGTATAGGCTGATTGAGGCCAATATGTGATGTCAACGGAAAACAGGGTAAACAAGCTGCCTTTCTGTATCCACTGCTTGGGTGCATGCTGCACAATTTTATTTGTAATGAGTTCAACGTTTTTTTACTCCATGCGCTCTCCTGTATGGCGTATTATGAACCCATTGTTATTTCGCTACCATTGCATAAGTAAGTATTCCTGCAATCCTTTAAAGAATAATTTTCGCCTTGTATAGGTACTAAGCTAACGAACAGTACCAAGTTCTAATTAGTGAACTAGTCAAAGCAGCCATAGGCGGGAAAGGACTTTTTGAATTAGACGAACTAACTTTGCAGTTTAGTAAGATGATTTGAACTAAGTCTAGCTTGAAAATAAAGGGGCTAATCTATTTATCTACTAACAAGCATATCTTTATAGCTTGGATAGGTCAGGTTGGGTCTGCGAAGGGAAAAAAATCCATCATAACATAACGTGTCCACTATAAGATTGGAAAGGTCCATATTTATAACTATCAAGGAAGGGCTAACATTCTGATGCCAACAGCAGTTGTGACACTGTAAATGTCTGGCATCAAAAAGCTGTTCCAAAAAATGTTAACCCAAACCCTATGCATCAATTAGTTGGTAGGTTGGGTACACCCCTCTATCGTGCTTTAAATAAATAAATATTTTGGCGCGACAGATCTATGGGACCCAAGGCCTAGCTTCTCACAACCATTCGTTTTGTGTGGGTTTTCAATTTTTGGGACGAATGGAAGGGATCTACAATTTTACGCCGAGTCCAAACGGCTAATTGAGAAGCTCATTCATGACAGTTTTACACTCGGATGTTTGTCAGACGTTCGCGAGAGGTGGCGCAGTGGAAAAAAACCTTAAGATGTAATTTGGCACTTTCGGGATTCGAACCTGGGACCCCTCGCTTAGTAGCCCAACACACTACCACTAAGCCACTGTGCCGACTCTTTGCTTGATATTTATATCATGACTTATTTCTATTTCTATAGGCCCCCTTCTCCTTCTCTATCTCTTAATTACCTCTAGGACAGCGCTTAACTCATCCAAAACCCTCTGAACCAACGTTGAACACAATTTGTCTTGCCGACGCGACGGCCCAGACTTTCACTATCGATGGGCTTACCTGCTTCCCCTGTAAAGCTCCCAATGCTAGATTGCATTTAGACAGAATCTTTGATGGCATGGTTCATCCACACAGTTTGTCCGAAGTCTGTGGGCAAAAGTAACAGAATATTTGACCATGGCAAATGAATTGTATCCCAACGGATCGGAGCTCACGGTGAAGAGCAAGCTTGAGATTTTCCAACAATCCAAGTACGACCTCACCAATGTCAAGGTGAAATTGAAGGGTCTCGTTCTCGTCTCAAACAGCAGATGTCACACTCTCATGGTGAACTTTCAGCGGTCTAAATAGCGCTAGAAATGCAAATTTAAGCTGCACAGACTTTTAAGGTGACTTTTTCTAAAATGAGCACCGAAGGTTCCATTAAAGACCGTCGTAAGCCCCAGAGTGATTAGTAACACATCGCATCCATCAAAAGGAAGAGTTTAATTTCAAACGAAGCTAATTGTTCGCCACACTGTAGGCGGTTAGTAGG
Source organism: Cheilosia pagana (assembly GCA_936431705.1). NCBI lineage: Eukaryota > Metazoa > Arthropoda > Insecta > Diptera > Syrphidae > Cheilosia > Cheilosia pagana. Next base: position 81,424,652 of record OW386166.1, on the reverse strand, counting down.
TAGCTATGCCCCTACGTCTACATCAAACAAATAGAGTTTAAAGAAAAACACCACGCTGCGGTTTCTGGCCAACCCCCAATGAATCACATCATGATAACTCAAATCGCATCAAAATAAGATGCATTGCACATTTATGAAATTAAAATAAAGTCTCGCATCCTACAGGAAAGACTAAAAATAAAACTCCGTCAAGAAGCTGATTTCATTTAATACCCCATTAAGCGAATGCGGTTGCGTGTGGGTTTCCGGTTTCAAAACAAAAAATAAAACCGTACCAAAAAAAATTTAAGAAAAATAAAACAAATTCTTAAAATTCAATATGGCTCCTATATGAGTCCCATGCGCCCTCAAACATCTCAGCAAAACAAGAACCAAACAACTTGTTTCAAAGTAAATAAAAGAAAACAACGAAAAAGGAAGAAAAAAAAATGCGCGCGCCTTTCAACGAAATTAAAAGGTTCTTCAGTGTTGCTCTCTATGCTTCATCCATCCTCATCTATACCTTTTGTGGAGTAGGTACATCGCAGCCAGACACACAATACCAACAACGAACTACGGCATTTAATTCGCGCGCACACACAAGGCTTCCCGCCTTTAATGAACCGCGAAGTGAATCAAAGTTATCGCCCATAAGCTCCCAAATGAGTTACACGACAATGCCGGGGCTGCAGCCGAGGCGGACGAAGGCGCACAAGATCACGATGTCTGTGCTCAGAGGAGGATCTTCTCTGCATCCATTTTCGTCTTCTAAAACTCTCATTTGCGCTTAAGGATATTGTGATTGTGATATGAGTTGCAGTCGCGCAGTGCATCCAGCTTTACTCGTTTCACTCCGTATCCGTACTTTGTATATGTGCGGAGATGGAGAGTATTATTATAACATATATCGAGACCGGGAGTGTGCGAACAAATTGCAATTGTTGGCCGGCATTGTTCGCGGCCTCGAAAGTAATTTGCTTTTCGATGGAGCAGAATTTACGATGCCTTGGAGTGTGTGCGGGCGCGCGCGCACCTCACTTGCGGGACATGGGACTCTGACTCTATCACCACCATGTGTGCAACTTTTGCAAATTAACGAGCAACGGAGGCAGCCGGGGGTGGAGGTTCGCGTCGTCTTGGCCAGTTTCCAATCCTCTGCCATGGCTTGGGTCTTGGGTGTTGCGTTAATTTCGATTCAATGCTATGGGTGTAGGCCAGCCACGGCTGCTGGTGTATAGGTGTAGCTGATCGGCATGACTGGCACGTAGTAGTAGTGTTTGTTGTTGCTAGTTCATTAATAATTCACAATCCCATTTCGAATCGTGTCCGATTTGAGTCGGTTTGGGGGATTTCCAACAAGCAGTGTGCCAGTGTACCAACGCTGCATAGAAATTCGATTTGTGTAATGATGTTGAGTACTGTATCCACCGCTGTACCTGTAGTGCGAGTCCATTTCTGAAATTGCTATGAGATACAAACTGCGAGTGTGTATCCCTTACGTTTGCTATGAACTGTCGACGATGAAGACAGTTGATAAATATCCGTGAGGAGATATTTTGACTTAAAGTAGAATTTATTTCTTTATTTCCAATATGGCAGAAGGTCCTCTCTTCGTATGTGCTTTGGCCGAAAGGGATGTATATTGTATTATGTGTTGAGTATCCTGCTGGGATACGAAGATACTTGCTGCCTTTGTGTGGTTTCTTAAAAAAAAGGTTAAAGTGTCCTTTCACATTGTCGGGAGTTGTTTGTAGTTCTTATCGACCGAAATTGGCTAAGTGCGGTGTCTTCTACATGTGGGAAACATTCCCAGGTTTGTAATTATCCAGCAATTAGTCTTAGGCCGCATTTGGAATTGTTTCTAAAGGTCGCACTTTCTCGATACAATTTAAATATTAAAAATGTTTGCGCTTTTATTTTTGGTCTTCTGCACTGCCTGACATTTAAATTCTAACCCGTCTTAGCTTCGTGGAGTACATAGGTAGGTTTTTTTTTCATATCTGCATCAACAGTGCGGCTTTTGAAGAGCTAAATCTCGCGAAGCAGTATAGTAAATCTTTGAAATGAAATCTCACAGTAGAAGATATTTCTAACACAACTCAAGACTTCTGAGCAATAATTTTTTTTATTTCGAACCGATTGCGGCGTTATTTCAAATCCGATATTTATGAAATATGGACCAAATGAAAGGCGACATTCCATAGTTCTGTTTTCGCTAGTACTTTCTTGTCTAAAATGGAAAAAAATTAACAGAGTTTTTGATTTATATCTAAATGGCGCTAGAGTCCAGTTGTTCCGATCTGAGACTGAGGCGCGCGACTAAACCGCGGATTCTCATTCCAAAGTGATTTAGATTCCCTTGTACTTGTTCGATACCACTTAACCCCAAATCTGTCTCTCATCTCAATCAAAGCCAGATTACTGGTGGCCATTCACTCTCTAATCACACTATTCATTCTGACTGTGTGCAGATCTTTACCTAGATGTTAAATCTTCCTATTTACAGGCGAAAATCTTCCAAAGGACTTTCCGTTCAAATAGGCAAATAGAAACTTAATTTGCTTTGCTTCTGCGTCATAGAGCAGGACAAGGATGAGTCCAAATTCAAAGAGACAGTGACCTGACGTGGTTTCTGAAGTGACGTTAACTGAGTTTATAATGGAGCCGGTCTATAAGAATGGTCGATGATCTTTGGTCCCTTCTCTTGAAAGCATGTTATGTACTTTGCCTTTACTCACAACTTGACCTACTTTTGCAGCTTATGTCGCAATATTTTCAAGCTTTCCAGTGACAAATCGTTACTCTAATGACTAATCACCGCACCCCTAACGAGCTATATGTTTCCGGAATGAATTTGATTGTGAAAATGAAACAGAAACAATTTCCGTAACGTATTGCTTGACCACGAATAAAGCAAGTGTAAAATGAAACAACCGACCTCTGTGGAGTCGGTTGCATATTTTTTGCTTAATTTTAAGATTTGTTTTGTAAAATAAATATATAGTCAAACAAAAATATTCTATTTTTGACCAGATTTAACTTTTGACCGAATTTTTGACAGAATATAAAATAAATAAAATTGGTCATACAGTCTGATTTGACCGGACTCATTTATTTTTAGTGGCAATACTGATTATGAATATTGCTGAATTACTCTTAACAGCGAGAAGGTTTCTTTCCTTCCTTTGGATCTTGAAAAACGAGGCCCAGATGACAGATGTCTGGTGTAGACATTTCTAGCCTCACCTTACTTTGGTATGAAAATAGTTATTTTTACGTTTAGGCGGTCATAACAAACAGAAAAAAGTCTGTCAGACAAATTTACTGTCATTAAATTTCATCAAAAAATCTCAAAAAGTAAACACAATGTGATGTTTGTACTAAATCTTGGTATTAAATTACACAGTTATTTTAACAAAAAACCGAGTCGTTTTTCTTACGAAAACAATCACAACAAATCAAGACGGATTCCATCAGGCAGACGGAACAGTAAATAAATTAAATATTTCAGTGAAAAGATTTTGGTTTTGTGGAACTGACTAAAAAGTTGATCGGAAAAAGTTTTTCGTACGAAAAAATTAATAAATTCTTTTTCAAGAAAATTTGAAGAAAAATGTTTAAAAAAGTGAAAGAAAATTTTAACGGTTTTACGTATAGCCATAACTGGGGCCTAAGCAGGGTCCCTTTTATGTATTTCGTTCCGAAAGTCAATCCTATTCGAAATCGCTTTCCGTTCCGCTTTTAAATGGATACTCTGTAATAATTTCGAAATACAAAAATAATACTAAAAAAATTTTGCACCTAAGAGTTCTTTTCACGAGTCTAATTATTTCGTATGACATCTGTCTGAACAAACAAAAAAATCAAGCAAATAAATATACATACGTGGAAAGCTTGAAAAGGAAAAATTATAATTCTTAGTGGAGGAATTTCAAATAAAACTAAAATATAGGAAATGGATTCCGCATTGGTCGTCATTCTTCATTCAAATGGGACGTAACCCTTTTCCACAGTTTATTTGATGTTTGCTTCGCATCAGCCGTTTTTATTTGTCCTTTGGCCAAATCTGGATGTGCACGCATAAACTCAACCAAAATTTCAAATTGTTTTTTTTTGGTATGCAAATTTTTTTATGAAAGATTCCCTATCAATTAAAATATATGTTTTCGGGGGAACTTTCTTGCAGGCCTTGGACTACCAAAAATGTCTCCCTTGCCTTCTTTAGCATGCTGTGGAAAAAGTATACTTTAGTTAGCAAGTTTTTGTTGTTTTTTGTGATATGAGCGCATATAAAACTGATGTCAACGCAGTCAGCTAAGACGCTATTCTTTCAAGTGCCCGAATTCAACGACTTCTTGCGTAAGACTGCCGCTTATTAATTGCCAGCCCCCATTCAAGTTGTTATCCCTTCTGTTCCTGCATGGCGGAGATGTCTGTTATTTAAGAGCTTATGATCTTCGTGACTTCGGGCTGTCGCAAAACTCCACGCAATGAAGGCAGATTCAACGCTTACTTTTTCAACTGTAGGCTTTTATTTGGTGAGCCTGACCCACAAACCTTCTTTGCCTTGAACAAGTAACGAAAATAATGACACGATCACACTGCCGATCGCTGTTAGGTACTAACAAAGCCTTGTAACGCTATATATTGGGTACGAGTAGGCGCAGATTTGCTGTCACTGTCAGTGCTTCGAGTTCCATACAACTTCGTGTATAGCCATTCATTTTGTGGTAAGTACTTTGAGAAAGTACAGCTGAGAAATCTGATCATCAAGCAAGTTTGATAGTTATAAAGCCCCGAGTCAAGACGCTCAATACAAAAAATTATTGATCTTTGATCCCTCTCAAAATGTTGTTTCGACCAACTGATCTTGCTAAACACTCTTCATCTAAAGAACCATACCCACATATAGGCTAACTATGTAGATTACAAAACTTTAATAGGTTTAGTTATAATTGGGGGACTATGTCTAAGCTAGGAATAAATTTCAACGTGTAGATTCCTAGGACATTCTCCTTTAGGTTGGCACAGTTTCCCTTCCTTAAACAATTTTACGAATTTTTAACCTCGTTTATGAGTACACGCAAGTACTCAGACCGACCTCATTAGTCTTCGCACGAACTGCTTGGGGTATAGCCTCAAAATTAATTGAAAACCATCCCAATTCCGCTAGACGTCAAACAGACTGCGCTACATATGTAAGTAACCAACCCTTTTCCCATCTGAACTGTGTCGCATACGAGTTGTCATGGCATACACATACACTTCCCAACAAATCGAAGAAGATTATAAATGACATCAAGTCCTCAAAGTATGCACTGCCATGGGGTTGCATTAGAAGGACGATAGCACATCACTGTACAGTGTACATGTACAATGGCACATTCATCATTCATCCGATGCAAACAACCGACAGAGACGGACCACTGGCCACCTAATGCGAATGGGTATTCCTTCTGCCGGGCAATGTGCTAAGGGAGAAAGTTCATTTCCCAGAGAAAGTGTGATGTAATTTTCCGTCTGCCTGTCGGGTTTAATATTTTGTCAAGAGTCCATCCGATGCGATGTGGAACTGTCAAATTGAGAGTGAAAAACAATTTCGAAAGAAACTTCCTAGGATACCTACCCGAACTAATATTTCTTCTTTTCCATTAAGCTGCCAAAAAAATGAACGTCCTTTGGACGTACAGTATCTATCTGCTCACATATCCATTGACCTTGCCACTCTTGTGTGGTGCGATGAAGAAATCGATTTCCTGTTCAGCGTTTAAAGCCGCCAGTTGCTGTGGTGTAGAAAAACACATTTAACACTGTCCACGGTTACTTATTGGACCGCACAAAGGCGGCCAGTCGCCGCCAAGCGTCATGTTCCCAATTCATCTCGGCTTTCACCGATGCCACAAGAATTAATAATTCTGCTCGTTTTGTATCGAATCTGTGTGCGAAGGGCCTCTTTGGCGCACACAATATGACAATTCGTTCGTCGTCGTTCAATGGGCCAAAAGAATTCGACGATGATCGTGCAATGTAGCCCGTCAGTGTACGGAACAGACAACTAACACGCTCGGAAATTTTATGTCACTGTCCCTTAAAAGATAGGCGGCGGCCGGCGCGGCGCAGCGTAGAGGGGCATCCACCGCTCTGTCAAAATCATCGAAAGATCAAGTGATGATTATGTGCACACCACAATGTGACAAAAAAGTCGGCCCGATCGGCGGCGCGGCGGCGGGCGGAGCACAGATCGCACCAACAGTCTCAAAACTATGCAAAGTATCTTTCTATGTCAATGCGGAGTACGAAACAAACATTCTTTTCCTTTGACATCTATTTTCCTCTCTCTCTCATTTCTGGGAATGTGTTCGCCACTGCGAAGACGTCGACCGTCGACGACTGCGACAACGACGACTACGATGAACACAACCACCTGACGTTTTATGTCACTTGTGTTTGAACTGTGTGTTTGACAGCGTCAATGTCCATTTAAAGCATTTTACAACTTTGTCCTCATTTTGTGTTGTCGCGTTTGGGTCGCTGTTTCTTTATTATTTGTTTGGTCTGATCATAGCAAGAACGATGATGATGATGCGATGCGCGCTCGCAGATACACAAATCTCTCACGAGTGTGTACAAATTTCTGAATGTCAAACTTTTGTCGAGAGATGTTTGCAACAGTCTTTTGTTCCATATTGGAGAATGGGGAGTAGATCGTTCATACTTGTATAATATGCAAAAACTGTGTTGTGTTGTGTCCCCGGCTGGCATAAGGATTTATAAACTTACACATGTGCGCCTGGGCAAATTTGAATATATATCTTATTCTGTAATGGACAATGGGGTGAGCGTATAGTGATTTTTAAAATGGCATAGGGTATTATGTGGTGCCGTGTGCTGTATGACAGTGACATGAAATTCGCAATTCAAATTATCCTGATGGACAGATCAGACGAGCAGTCATCGTTGGAATGTCGCCGAAGTCTGTCGATCGGTGAGAGATTCCTTGGGTACAGGTTGAGTGGCCCTAGAGCAGCACAAGTTACAGTCAGATGAGGCATAATACGGACGTGCGATTAGCATATCGAAGTGGATTTTCGATGCAAATTTCTATACGAGTGAGGGATCCTGTGTAGCTATACACGACTGTGAGGGATGTCCGTCGAGGAGGTTGCATAAAAATTACTGTAGGTCAGGGAGTGCTAAACCGTGTTCTGCAGTTTGACAGAAGCGAATGTGGCTCAAATTCAAATTTGATGAAAGTCAGGTTAGGTTCTACTGAGTTGGAAAGGCCCTTTAGCCAACTCGAAGTTGGTTGAAGTTCTTTTTCATTTGTGAAGGCTAAAATTTGTAGGCAAAGAGTTCACCTAATGGGCTAGCATCAAACACTTTGAGTGCCCTATTGTCGCCACTTGCTCCTCATATTCTAGCCTTCTTAATCATAACTTCCCATTGCCTCGTTTTTAGACTTTTTAGGTCTATGTCGGCGCAGTGGCTTAGTGGTAGTGTGTTGGGCTACTAAGCGAGGGGTTCCAGGTTCGAATCCCGAGAGGGCCAAATTACATCTTAAGGTTTTTTTCCACTGCGCCACCTCTCGCGAACGTCTGACAAACATCCGAGAGTAAAACTGTCATGAATGAGCTTCTCAATTAGCCGTTTGGACTCGGCGTAAAATTGTAGATCCCTTCCATTTGGCCCAAAAATTGAAAACCCACACAAAACGAATGGTTGTGAGAAGCTAGGCCTTGGGTCCCATAGACCTGTCGCGCCAAAATATTTATTTATTTATTTTTTTAGGTCTATGTTACTGTACAGCTTGCGTAGTAATTTCTCTTTAAAACGTCTCCTTCGAAATCTGTTAAATTTTAAAAAGGACGTCTTGATGCATGTTAAAACGACGTCATGCTTTGAATTCCTCAAACCGGGCTGTTTAGGGGTGCAGAGGGTCTCCTTAGTAGGACCATATTAAAAATATTCTTTCTCAACGCGATGAGGCATCGGTTGGTGAGAGTTACACTTGGTTGATTTCTGATGATATCAGAGCCGAGGTAGATCAAGTACCTAACATCCTAAGAGCCCTTTATCTATGTTGGGTGTCCCTTTACTTACTTCTTATAAAGGTGGCCCTACAGCTCGAAGTGGACCTCCACCAACACAAATTTCTCTTCACATTATTTAACTTAGGTTAGGTTATGTTAATGGGTGGATACTACTGAGCGAGCCCTGTAATACCCCACTTAGGTCTATGTGAACCCATTGTGGTGTCCTTGTTGGGGGAGTTGTCCGATGTTGTTGGCGATGAGATTTCTTCCCTCTTGCTACTCGAACTTGTACAGCCATCCCGATGTATTTATGAACTTGTAAAGATATGTTAGTGAGAAATCAGAGAGTTCCTCTATATTATGGTAGTAGTAACTTCCAAGCGTTCTATTCCTCAAGTGACAGAGCGAGGGCATAGACAGAGGAAGTTAGGTGTGTCCTCATGAGCATCCTCGTCTCCCCATCACCTGCATATATCGTCATCTATGAGATTCGATTTCATTGTATGGTTCCTTAGAAAATTTTGACCTGTTACAGCGCCGTTCTATCAAACTGCATTATAGCTTGTTGGTCCGACTCATACTACATATATTCTGGCCATTGCTTTCGTGAAATTTCTCAGATAGTTAATTCTTTCCACCTATTGCTGTTTGTTGGCTTTTTCTTATTTTTCTTATTTTCCACTCTCTCGGAGATTGCAAAGGGGTGGTTTGATCGACTCAGGCGCCCGCTCTTGATCCATTATAGAACCGTTTCTGGCCAGTTCATAAGCCATCTTTTTGCCGGTTTTGTTCCTGTGTCTCAGCAGAGATGCGTGGTATGCTGCGAGCAGAGAACTAGCTTTGGCTTTATTTCAATAGCAGAAACTGCTTTTACAGCCGCCGGACTGTCGATGAATGTGATAATATCGTTCTTTAGTATCTATTGCCAATATTGACACCGTATGGGCAGCTTCGGCGATTGCCAGAACTTCTGCTTGGAAGACACTGCTATGATCCGGTAGGAAATTCCGGCACCGGTTCTACAGTCCATCTTCGATCCAACCGTGTAAATGGAAATTAATTTTCTTTTTGTGGGTTCATCTGTGTCTCATTCGTTTCTGCTGGAGAAATAGCAGGAGAATGGTACATCAAAGTCGATATGGGGAGACGTGTAGTCAGAGGTGACAATATTCGCCACGTAAATATCCAGAATCTGCGCGTGTCCCGGTCTGTAAGGTTTCCAGCTCTTGAATTGGCTAATCCTTAGGGTATTTTTGGCTGAAGATTCTTGCATGAATAGGTCTATTGGTAGGTATTTAACTTACTTCCTCCAGTTGCGCACTCAAAGTTGGTTGAGGCAAGGTCTTCCTCTGGTTCGTTGTTCCTATCGTCTAATTCTCTGTTTAGTATGACCCTCGGTAGTCACTCAACTTATTTAAGCTTCTTGCGTTTCTATACTCTCAAATGCAATATTGACAACTCGCCACTTTATACCAATGTTGGGCTACGAAAGTCGCACAAAGCTTTCAGGTATCTATAATGTTGAACAAGTCACATGACAGCGCATCGTCTTGTCTAAATATATTTTCTTACTTCAATGGACTCTGTAAGAAGTGCAGACGCGAGCTTTTCCATTGTCGTTCAACACAGACGAACGGGCTTTTCAGAGATGCTAAAACTAGACACAGCTCTACATTTACACAGCTTTGAAATCGATGCAAAAGTTGTGTGAGTGGCTATCGATCTGGACTTCACATGGACATAGGCTTGATATTTAATTTCTATGAGCGAATCAATTTAAAAATTTGGACTTGACACAGATAGAGTGCCAATAACTTTTTTTGGGGTCCACAAACCCTTTTGGTATATATGTATGATTGCGACCAGATTACGTTCTGGCAGATGTCTTCCATTTTCTTTCGAGCCCCACATGTAACTCATCAGCACTAAAAGATTTGGATTACCTACTCGCTAAACGTTGATTGAAAATTAGACAAGCATCCTGCCACACCTAATAAATTACATCATGCCCGCTGACCCTGCATCCACCATCCAGGGTTTCGTCTGAAGTCCGTATTTAAGACCTTTTGCAACTTTAAATTCAAGTGCTACCAACAGTATCCACCTATCGACTTCTGTGGAAGAAAAGTCACACAATCAACGACCGACCTACATTTCTAGCCGCCTAAACTTCGGTATAGGTTAGTGAGTCTTTAAAGCACGATATCCAATGAAGCCCTTGTGCAAATATTGATTTTCTGTTCCACCGACTATCCATCAACTCAAATGTCAATCACCCCCAGAGCATATTTCGACCAAAAAGTTCAACAATACCAACTCAAAAAAATGGGCCAAAAGTTAAGAATTAACTTTTCTCTCCTCCAGCAGAGACACAACAAACCGCGCATCCACTTCCACTTGTTCTTACAAACCAACAACAACGGGGAGATCCTGATAACATTGGCTGCCTGACTGTGATGTTCACTTAACAAACCATGGTTAACTGTTACGCCCCAGCATACACAATAGAATTACCATGGAGGTCGACCCCAAGTGCACAACCTAAACAAGGAGTATTTTTGACGTGTCGAAAAGTAATTTAGTTCGCTGCATAGGCGAGGGTGAAGTGAACGGAGTGCGAGGAGTATACCTATTATGATGAGCATGCCAAGAAATTGTTCATTTTTCATAAGGAAGACAAAAAGAAAACTAGACTCGAACAGACAATAGCAGGCAGCGCACCGACCTGCCATTCAGCAATGATGAGAAAATTGACAAATTTTTTTTTTTCGCGAACGACACCACCATCAATCGTGCCACAGGAATCATCTTCCTTCGAGCGGAGCGCTAAACGTCTTTATGGGTCACCGTCGGCGTCGCCAACATTGAAGTGACGGAATATTTTTTTCCCCCCCCCCTAACAGGAAAACCGAAAACCATTTAAATTCATATTTTTCCCGGCAACCACACACACACACATCATGTGTGTGCGTGCATTGTCCGCTTCAGAATCAGAGACAGTGCGCACGTTGTCCGCAAAACAGGAATCCTTCGTAGAAATATTAATGATCCATGGTGCGATAATCTTTTACGAAAACATGATTCCTCCAGATGAAGTGAAATACTCGTTGGGATGTCCCGGTCCCCGTGTAAATGAGCCAAGACGGCCGGCGACTTTTAATTAAACAAAACAATAGCAGTTCTTGTGCGCAGTGTTGTGCCCGTTTTCCTGTTGCATTTAAATATAAATTAGTTGTTAAAATTTGCTGTAGGTATTCGCATTTAGAATCTGCATAAAAAAATATACAGGGTAGGGAGCGCGCGAGCGAATTGATGCGAACGTGATCATGATAAAGATGACATATGAAGCGTCTGACAAATGATCAGTACATCCGATTGTGACAAGTTACCTGTTGTTATGAAAAATGCTTCTACAGTCAATTTGTCAGATATTTAAATAAAGTAATTTACAACCGTCAATGTGCACGAAACGACGACATGACACTTTCGCAATGAGGCAAGCTAGCTGGGTGGGCCTGAGCCGACTGCGACTGCGGGCTTGGACAGTGCGCATGATGCATGCGCGCTCACATCTGGATTCCGCCATCATTGACGGGGAAAACAAGGTCAGGTATTTTGATTTCTAATCGAATGCCTTTTGGAGGCTTCGAAGAACGTGGCGGCGGCGGCGGGATCGCGTTCAGTTGCAGGAATAGTGCGATGGTGAAACGATAACAGGGTTGCGCCTTGCGCATGGGAGTAGTTTAAGCTTGAGCGATCGCATTGTACTTGTGTATAACTATGATGAGATTTGAAACTTTATTTGGTTTTTCGTCCGATTTTGACACGAGTTGGAGTATCTTCTCGTTGATCATTAGGTTTTCGAAAGGTCAAAAAGACCAGCGTTTTAGAAGTTGGAGCAGTGTGCACCTGAATGATTTTTGATGAGAAAACCGTGCAATACAAGTGACATTAACTGGGGAGGGGAGTGACAGCTTAATAAATTTGAACTTGATGCATTATTCGAGATCACAAGGCTGCGTTTTGCTGGCAGCTCAGGTATTTAAATTTCCTTTGACATGCCTCATGTTTCTGGCATCTTTTAATAAAGGGCAGGAATTTTTCCATTTAACCTCAAGCAAGAAGAAAAAGCTTCGAAAGTATTAGAATCTAGCCTATGTCCTTCTACGTGTCACAAGGTATGATTCTGTGTAGTTTAATGACGATTAATTAAAGTCTTGAGGTGTGCGATCAGGACAAAGAGACAGGGAAATCGTTTTCTTAAAACCAATAGCTGTGGAACAGCATGGGAACACCACATAATGGCGATCCAACCTCATTGTTATGTTAGTAAGGCGATGGAGGAAACCACAAAAACAATTCACACGGGCGGTCCTATGTTTGTGGAACCTTGAGCTATCGGGCAATGTCTTCTTTTTTGTTGCAATTTTCCAGCAGGGATTTCTCTATTATATAGAATTATAACCACGATAATCATCATTTTGCTATTTTAAATATAGGGTAGGTACTTCGAAGGACTTCGAATGAAAATCGCATTTAAACGTTGCGATGTGTGCTTGTTTTTAGTTTTTGCGACTTAGCGACCTGAACTATACTACACGTCATTTTCAGGGTGGTATAATGTAACAGATCAATAAAAGAACTTAATTGGAACTGCACATATTAAAAGCGCTCGAAATACATTGCTTCGATAAATAGATCGTATCTCCGAAAACGATGTCACACTCTAATTGCCAATATTTGGGTAGCGTGCTAATATACCATTGGTGACCGATTCCTATTTACAGCCGATCTGGCAGGCTCTCTTGATTTTTTATGCCACCAGTAGGTAACAAAGTTCGAAGTCGTACTATACATAGTTGATCTGGTAGGCTTTGTAAGCATAGCTGTATCGCATGCTTCGTTGGCTATGGATATCCGTTCTTTCCTTCTGATGGATTGTAAGCCAGTTTTCGTTAGCTCCTCGAAAAATGTGATATCGATCCTGTCTTCTTTTTGTTGCGCCTGTCATCCTCTGTGTCGAACGTAATCGTCTGATGGTCGCTCCTAATGGCTGCAAGACTGCGTTACTCAAAAATAAATAAATAGTTGGTGCAACAGGCCCGTAAAGGCACCCAAAGCCTATAGGTTCTCACAACCATTTGACCATGGACCAATGGAAGAGATCTTCAAAATGTATGCCGCGACCAAACAGCTGAATTAAGAAGCTTTTGCAGGACAAAGACTGAGTTCCGCTCGTCAAAACTATATCAAGAGATGTGAATGCTTTGAGAAGAAGTTTACGCCTTGCATCCGTATAGTCCTGCTGTCCGATTCCAAGAGTTTAAATCGTCACCAAAGGCCACTGCCGTCAGTTGTTTCTAGCAGATTCAGGGATCAGGAATAATCACGGGTTTATTCACCCTTATCGTGGAATACGGCGTATTTGAGATTCACTTCACCTACTCGATTCGCTTTCACTTTCCGTATACATCGTGGAATCCGCCGGGGAAACTACCTTATCGACAGTTAATTTCAATTCAAAGTTGGTCGGTAAATCAGCTATTTTGCATTAAATGACAGCAGAGAAAGAGCAAAACAATTTCAAACTTATTTTACCAAAAACAAATTAATTAATTTATGTACGAAAATCAATAAATAAGCTGTTCAGCTTGTGCCTAAGGTCATCCCAGAACTGTCTAACTTCCTCCGGTGGTCGCTTACAATCATTTTTTGCTATGTCGGGATTGAGCTTCATTGCATTAATCAGTTCCCGGAATTGATCACGATTAGTTGTTTTCTTGCTGCAATATGAAAGCATTAGATGGAAATGTAAATATATGTTTTTGTGGGCTTAAAACAGTTGTGTTTTATTGTTTTACACTTTATTTCCAAAAAAATTTCTGTTTACTTATTATGTACTTACAACATTTTGAGAAAATCACAACGAAACCGCACAACAAAGGCCAGGATACGCAATGAATTAGCTGCGTATTTGAAATGTCAAAGTTTGTATGGGGAGTTTCTCTTCGATCGTTTTCTACGATGGCGTTAAACGCATTCACTTTACCGACAGGTGAATCTTTCACTTCGAATGTATTCTACGATGCAAAGTGTTGAATTTGAGTGAAACGTTCCCCCCGGCGTATTCCACGATAGGGGTTATTATATTATTCCTTATGAGGTAGTCTGACAGAGCAAACAGATCTTTGGTTTGGTAACTCTTTCCAGCTACAACATTTGAACCTCTGGAAGTACTTTGGAATCGCTGAATAAGTTAGTTTGGACGACTTTTGTGGTCAGGTCCCTCTTGCCTACCGAGCACTCAATATCATCAACCAACAGCGTTTTTAGCTTTCTGTTCATTTCGAAACATTTGATTTGATTTCATTTGTTTATTTGACACACGAAGCCATTAAAAGAATTTTTTAACATGATATTTATAATACAAAATTTAATAATTCAAAATTTAACAAGAAATTATAAATGATAATATTAAAAGTTTTCTTTTACATAGTTCAACAATAATCGCTTTAAAATAAAAGCATTTGCAGAATTTTTCAGATTGTTCGGCAGCATGTTGCACATAGCTATTCCTTTGTAGAAGGCTCTGTTTTGTCCACCAACAGTACGGTGACGATCTAATCTAAAGTCCTGGTTGTTTCTTAGGTTGTACTGTTGGACATCTCTAACGAACCGTACCTTCTAAGTTATGTTGGATGGCAGAACACCTGATTTGAGCTTGAAATCAAAAAATAAAACATTGCATATTACCCTCTGTTTGATGCTTAACCATTTTAATGTTTTAAACATATGCGAGGTTGGCGTTAAGCGGTGCATTTTTGAAATACAACGCATCGCTTTGTTTTGCAGCTTTTGTAATCTGCTCATACTCTCAGCCGAACATTGAAGTAGTACCATTGAACAATATTCAAAATGTGGTTTTATTATGAACCCTAAGCTTATCCCACACTCTCCTAAAGAAACCAATTTTTTTCGACGCTTTTTTACATAAATAGTTAATAATGTTCTTTATAAAGGGTTTTCCAATAAGAGGTGTTATTTTGATATTCAAAGAAAAACACAATTTTTTGAGATAAATGATCGGATATTTATTTCATAATAAAGAGGAAGGTACCTATGCCGTTAATAATGAAAAACAACATCAGCCAAATGGCCACCACGACCACGCTACCACGACCATATCCTTTTCATGAAATTTTCCATAACAAAATCGCAAAGTGGCTGCCCTATGTCCTCGATAGACTTACGAATTACATCTTTGAAGTCTTGAATCGACGCTGGGCTGTTAGCGTAGACCTTATCTTTCAGACCAAACGAAGAAGCCGCAAGGTGTTAAATCACAAGATCTCGGTGGCCAATTGTGATCACCTCTTCGAGAGATAACACGGTCCGGAAACTTTCCCCGTAAAAGACCAATGGTTTCGTTGCTTGTGTGTTAACTGAACCTTATAAGCCTTAAGACCCAAGTCTTTATGCAAAATACGGTGTAATGACGTTTGTGGAATGCCCAATTCCAAAGAACGACGAGGAATAAACAAACCTGGGTTTTCTTCAACACTTTGGGCTACAGCAGGAATATTCTCAGTTGTTCTTGAGCGACGTGCACGGGTTTTATTCTTCACATCACTAACTTGTCCCAACAGCTCGAATTTTTCCACCACTTTCTGTATTGCGGTCCGACAAGTTGCTTCACGACGACCCAAAAATGATTTAGTTTTTCGAACTGTGACTGCAAAATTTTCACCATTTTTGTAGTGAAGCGTGTATCGTTTCATTTTTAGTAATGGCGTAGTTCCTGCTTGTCAAATGTCAAAAAATAACAGCTTCAAAAGTGGCAGCTACCGAAATAGCGGACTATTCAAAATAACACCTCTTATTGGAAAACCCTTTACTTTAGATCACGGTCAATTATTAGGCCTAGGTATTTAATTTCCTTAACAATTTCGATTTTTTTAACGCCCACTGCCACTAGGTACTATGTCCGCTTTAAGTGAACCTCCGATGATCATACCTTTAGTCTTTTTTGCGTTTAGTTTTAACTTATTCATTTTAAGCCACATATTTAACGATTTCAAATCGGTTTTTACTTTCTCCGCGCACAAATAAATGTCAATCCGCTGAATTAAGGCGTCATCCGCAAACAAACAAACTAACCTTACACATATCGTTAATGTACAAAATGAATAAAAGTGTAGCCAAAACGGGGCCCTGGGTTACGCCAATTTTAACTTTCATTTCATCGGAACAAGTATCATTAAAAATTGTGCGTTGAAATCTAAAATATATTAAATATGAATATGAATTAAACCAGATCCATTCAGTTCTTTTAACACCATATTGATACAATTTGTCAATCAGTACCTATCTCCCTATCGACTGTTTCGAAAGCTCGTTATAGATCAATAAACGTTGCTACAATTTTCTGTTTAGCATCCGTCAGACATCTCCAGTCGTCTAGCACTAAATTTAATGCACAGTCTCACAGGAATGCTTTTCTCTAAATCCTGACTGATTTGAGATAAGGATATTATTTTCTTCCACAAATCGCCGAAGTTGCAAATATACGGTTTTCTCCAGTGTCCAGTATCATCTCTAATAATAAAACCATACGACGAAATTCTCCTGCTTTTGTTGTTCCGCTTACTTTTTGAATTTTACAAATGACTTCTTCCAACTTTCGGGGAACACGCCATACTGCACAGATAAACAGCCAGCAATCGCTATGAACATCAGAAACATAACAGGTGATTTATAAAGACCTTTTAGCTATGTGACTCTCCTCCTGTGATTCTCTACAACTGGAATCTAGTAGGCTTGCTCTTGCAGTGGCGAGTCATTCACTTGAAGGGACTTTCTTAGGACCCCTCACCCATCTTTGGTTTGAGTTCATCAACGACAGATGAGGACAATCTCTAGCGAACTTTAAATGATCTCAACAGAAAATTGCCAATTCACTAAAAGTTCGATTGACTCCTCGAAAGCCAAACCGAAGCTCCGACCTCCGATTAGAAAATTCAACTGTGATCCGTCTCATATACTTACAGTCGATTCGCACGCCTTCTCAGTCATCTGTGCGCAACAATTTATATTGAGAGTGATCCGCTCGACCTGCAGTAATAAACTCCATTAACAATTGCAATTAACAACAGGCGTATTTGCTCCGCATACCCCCCCGTGAAGCGCAACTTTATGTCAAACTCCGACACGGCACTCTATCATCGCATAACCCATGCCCTATCAGCACCACCTTTATGATAGCCGATTTTATATTAAAAGACATTTAATAGATATTTCTTTGAAAATAACTAAATTTTCATTTGCCGCGCACTGACCATTAATCATTTTCCAAATAAAATGGTATCAGCGCACTGCGCGGCGGTGGCGGCGCGGTCGCGCTGCGATTAAGTTGAACTTCCATTTTGCGAATGGTGCTGGTGGTGGTGGAGAGAAACAGCAAGCAATCGCTATGATTTGTGGCAACCATTTAGAAAATCGTGTTCAAAGTTAATGAAATTGTAATTGAGTAACAACTGCGCATACCTGCATGCTATGGCTGCATTTTCTTGCACCAGATATATTTTCTTCTTTCATGCGATTTTCTTTGAGTCGCTTCGGTCCGTACTATATATGTCTCTTTCTCAGGCCGGTGGATGGACGGTCGGATGGCACAAAGGGGGGATATTCTGTTTGCACTCGATCACTTGCCATTTGTGGATAGATCAGTGCACGCGCGGTTCATCGTTCGGCACCCTTCTGTGGCTAGCCGCCTGCTCCGCTTCTGACTGTCTGTGCATATTTGTTGTGCTTGTATTATAGTTGGGGCTTTAATTTGAAAATATCAACGGTTATTCTACAGCCCGGTGTGGTGGCGATCTTCAATGGAGTTAAATGTTTTTCTTAATTCACATTGCGATAGCGTCTTATTGATTAAGCTGAGTAGGTTTCGTATTTGTCAAACGTCAATAAACGATTAGTCAAATTAAGTCAAGTGGAAAATCTTTCTTTTAGAAAATATTCGCACACCATACATCTGCGAGGGGACATTCTTTTCAGATCGTTGTATTCAAATTGAAGCAGAGGGAGCGGCCGGCGGGGTGCGATTCCTCGAAATAACCGCATTTTGTGTTGGTTTGAATTTAATCCCGCTTAATTACATCTAATTAATTACGTGTCATTCAGACAGTGCCCTCCCATTGATACAGTTTTTTTTTTGTATCCTACAAATACATTTTTTGCTTGTTCGTATGCACTGAGGAGGAGAATTTTTTTAAATCCACAGGCAGATTCAAATGGAAAAGTCACAGGAAACCAGTGAGGGAGAAAGTTGTCGTCAGTATGGAGATCTTATTTTGAGATTTTAAGCAGAATGCGTTGATTTATTGATTAAGTCCTTTTGTTGTTTGAAAGCTTATCAATCTGGTGGCAAATTCATTTGAAAGCCGGACTTGTTTGAGTTGACCGGCTAAAGGGATTTGATGAGCTAAATTCCTGGGATGAACATCCACCATTTCGGACAAAAACAAACCCTTCATTGAATCGTTCTATCCCCCATTGAACAAAGAGGACAGATTGTCCATTGGAAGTCCTTATGATCGGCGATACGTATTTTTTTCATTATTTATAGGGTTTTGCATCTTGGGCACGGAGAAGCGACCTGTAATGTACAAAGTTGCAACACATATCAGACCTTCTTAAAGTCAATATTCAGAGTGACATTTACAAGGGATAAGTGACTGTCCCACATTAGGTCGACAACACTTTTAGTCATATTGCTGAGTCTGAACTACCAAACGATAATTTACAGGTAGAAGATTTGGGAAAATTCACTGAACATACACTCAACCGATCTTGAATTTGCATCAATACAGTCTGAAGTAAAAAAGCTTCACTTCCGAGTTGTTTTTCTTTGCAATAATTCAAAAATCGATTTGACTTTGAAACTTCAGTACAAGCCACCTAAACTCAATCTGAAAAATAATTCTTCGTCTTCGTTGTTTGCGGTCTTACAAACCTTCCTAGCTTTGTAGTGACAACTTTAGTTTGAAATATTTCTATCGGAAGTATTGTCGTATTTTATTTACCTATTTAGCTGCCAAAAAGTGGTGGCCTCTTTTGAACATTCGCAGTCACGATCGCCACTTTTGCTAGAAGACTGTCTTTCATATTTCTTAAGGCTTGGTTTTTTGGCAAACTTTAGAGCTCACTCTCATATCGCTTCTACTTCTTTCTGAGAGGCAATGCTTGTGAAATTCTGTCGTCAGCATCCCTAAAAAACGCCTTTTCTTAGGACAGTTGTTTTGCTGAAATCTATCTTTCTACCGGACACAAAAGATCTAAGGAGAGTTGAGGTCTTCGAGAAAGGATGCAACCATGTCAAATATTTTTGCAGCGCATATGGACTGCAGTCCAATTGTCGATCGGAATACGATCGAGTTCTTGTTGATGGTTTGACCATCTTCCTTTGTAAATGTCACAGCGAAGCCCTTTTTGGAGGTCACATTGTGGGTGTGGAACACGTTTATATCGATTGGGCCACCAGAGACCAACTCCTCGCTGATCTTCAAGTGCGTGACCCATCAAATATTTATAAAAGGCTTCTTTGTCGTTATCGTGCGTGTTTTCAATGGGGTCGCCAGCACCAGGAGCCACGCTTAAAGGCTAAAGGGGAAACGGTTCGCCTATAAAAGAATAATTTTTGTCTCATGTAGTGTCAAATGTGAACGATCCATACTTAAAAACCACTTGAGATGTGTCAAAGGCTTGAAATTGATAGTCACAACAATATAAATTCAATTAAGAGCTCTAAGCTTATTTATCAAAATAATTTTGTTAAAATTCGCTTTCAGTAGTGTCAAATATTTTCATCGGTGTCAAGAGTTCATCTGGTTTCCTGGACAAAGACAGTCTGTTTACAGTGACCTTTTCTCATTCTAAGGCTTGTGCTTAATTTTCAAGACACTGAAAACTATGAAGAGCCCCCGAATAGGTATATAAATTTCAGGCATTTTTCGGAGTCTTTGCCTCTTGCGAACATCTGACAAATCTCCCAACCTTTCAGATGAGTTCTGCTGGTGGCGTGTTCACGATAATATTTTATATGGGTATAGAACCATCATCTGACGCAATCTGAAGTACACTATACTTGGCGCAGATAGCCGTTGGTTCCAAAAACGAAAATGGACGCTGAACCCTCGAAAGAATTGGTCTTATTTGCTGTCTAGCTTTGTTGAGTGTTCCCGGAAATCCCAGCCTAAATACACCAAGTTAGATACCTTTTTTTTAAAGCCGGTTTTTATGTTTTTATTGCCCTGATAGGGAACTAACTTTTCTTACAACACTAGTTAGTTCTCTACATCTTCATGTAGTGCAATATCATTGGCGCTTCGCCACATTTAGAATTAAAAACGATGGAAACTTTTCATACGTAATGCTCCATAGAAAAGGTCCTAGTACGGATAGGTACATGTTGAACTCTGTACTCGCACTGTAGTAGGAACTCCATCATTAGCCTTAAAGTGTATAAATCTTCTTCAAATAGCTTTTAGTTATTTTTAAATAAGTGGTCACGTATTTTCAAATTTTTTTGGAGTATTGACGTCCATTTTTATAACGTAATAGCATCCCCGAAAATAAATAAACATAAATATTTATCTATTGATGTTTAATTCTCTCTGCAGAACATCTTCTGACTTTTTTTAATCCATACGGGGGCTTACGAGTGTTTTGGCTTCATCTATAGTCAATCGATTGCGTATGATTTTTTGCAGTATTTTACGGTCACGGCCTTGATTTTTCGTCTTGACTGTCTTAAAAGCAACACCAAGAAATTTTCATTTAGATATTGGCAAAGTTTCTTAAAGTTGTCAGTCTTGCTACTCCGCGCGGCAATTTTCAAGTCCCTATGGGATGACGAATTTGTTCGCTCTGTGACATCAGCCGACTTGCTGATTTTTCCCAACCAATGGTGAGTATTGCTGCTTAATTTACATCAGTGACCACAGTAGTTTCCTATTGTTTATGGTTTCACTGCGGACTCTTAAGAAGTTTGAAAGAAAATGTCTTCATCACCCCACTCTCCATGTCCTATTTGGGTCGATTGTACTTCCAAAAGGATACGTATATACATTAATTACCTACTGACTTCTTTATGAGCGCCTCCCGCTATAGAGCTATACTCTGTCCAACAAAAATTGTCAGTACAGGCCTTATGGAGGAGCTTTTTTTCTACCAGTGGTGCCTGTAGATACTCTCACGGCATTCAAACACAAGAATTGCCACTGAAATAAAAACCAAACCACTGTCATACCAAGGAATTGTTGTTGTCATTTTCCTAAAATTTGGCAAGGAGCTCACTGCAACCACTCTGCCACACAACTGCAGGCAGAATGAATGAATGATCGCTTGTGTTCGCTTGCAGTGTGTGTGACTGAAGCACATCAGAAGAGTGTTACCATGTATACAATGAAAGGATATCATCAAGGGTTTTTCTATGGACTTTGTCAAAGAACTTTCGGTTTTCGTGCTTTTGAGAACGAATTTTTATGTGGGGTGTTACCATTCGGTTTTAATTTGTTTGTATTTCTGAAGGATCAAATAATATTCAGTTAAAATATTTTTTTCAATGTTGTCTTTTAGAAAAAGGTTAATTCGTGAAGTGTTTTAATGCATTCATTTCATTCACGCAACAAGTGATCATAAGTGCGTTGTAGTGATATTGTTTTTTTTTTGCAGTATCGTATTAAATATTTTAATATACAACATAAGTTCCTAAATATTTTCAGCCCTAGTCGTGAGGGCAAATTTCTGCATAGTTGGGTATAAATGAGCACATGGGTAGAGCACACATTTTTGGCATATTTTAGCATTTTTGTTATATTTTTGCATATTTGTCATCAAATAGTTTTTCACACTGAAATATCAAAATGACCAAGCAGGTATACTACGTATTGTCGATCGTTGGGTTTTACCAAAACAAACTAAAGTGATTAGGCCCACTGGGAATACCCTAGAAAAACCCTCACGGGAAAAGGAAAAAGATAAACTGAATTTATTTCGTTCAGCAATATTTTTATTTTAAATTGTAAGTTGGTAACCCTAACAGTTTTTCTCTCTGAGTAATGGTGAATTTTCATACAATCTACGGCAACCCTGTGAGAGCTTTAAAGAGGGACAGATTTATGTAAGTCATTGCAACCAGACTGAGAGACAAACATCCTATCTTTCCTGTACTGACAATTTTTGTTGGACAGAGTATAGTACTCGCTTCACAAGCTAAACTAGGTCTTCTGAGTGTACTATATCCGCATTGCTATGTGAATGCCTAAAACTATTTGTCATCGATCCCTATGAGTGTAGGAAGCTCTCAAAAAGTGAATAGTGAAGACAGCTACAGCAACTCAACAATAAATCTCCCTATTTTCACCCCCATATGACAGATTTCGTCAGCGTTACGAAATCAAATTCACGCACCCATTATTCAGCACACAAATCACCAGTAAATCCCTGTCTGGCCAAATGGCCTTAATTCCACCCACCCAAACCGCCGAATAAATTCTTGTTGAGCCTATAAAATTTATTTATTTCCCCATCATAGCAATTTAAATATCATTTTCCCAAAGAAAAGGATTAAAAGCTCATTCGCCGCAGTCACACTTTCATAACAAACACACACACAAAAAAATCCAAATCCAAATGCAACAGACCAGCCATAGATCTTCATTTGGTTGACACGGTCGTGATCTTTCCAGAAGACCCATCATTATAGGCTACGTGCACATCGTCGAACGAGCACGCATATATATAACACTCGTGGCATTTATTTGTTTTCGTCTGCTGCTCTTAAATAAATATCAAATATTTGTACACTGTATCCCAATCCCATTGTGGTAACATCATTCAATTTGCATTCGAAAGTCCATAA
This sequence comes from Cheilosia pagana, assembly GCA_936431705.1. Taxonomy (NCBI): domain Eukaryota; kingdom Metazoa; phylum Arthropoda; class Insecta; order Diptera; family Syrphidae; genus Cheilosia; species Cheilosia pagana. Next base: position 81,401,717 of record OW386166.1, on the reverse strand, counting down.
ATAAATCGCTCTCCGGCAGCCAGCCAGTACCCAGTAGAGCTCGGGTGCTAAAGGTCTGGACTCTTGAGGTATACTTACTACTTAGTGGCTCTGAAGGAGCAATATCCCCGCAGATTAATCAAATCGCTCACAAGTGATAAATGATGGCAGCGACTACTTGATGGGGGCAACAAAATGCGGTGGTATAACATTCACATGCGGATAAAAACAGGTGTTTGTGAAGAGGATGTGATTGTTGTTTTATTTTAGTTCATTTCAATTTCAATTTAATATATGTGAATTGAAAATAAACAATCTACGGTTTTTTTTTGTGTTTTTAACTTTTTCGTGGACTAGTTTTGACGGAGAAACAAGAAACCATCAATCAATTTATAAAGGACTTTCGTGACAGTGGTGTATACACTTAATCGGAATATACAAAAAAAAAGGAGGGCAATCGAAATAGGGAAATTCCCCCCATCAAACAGCAGTGTATATATATATATTGTGTGGAGAATTTCAATTTGTCGAGCACAATAAATGGGCCACAGACGGTTTCAAACAATAGCGCCGGAAGAGCATTTAAATTTGAGGCAAATGGAAAATTCGATTTGACTTGATACACAGTTGAGTGCCTTTTCTTGACACGGCTGTATGCCATGATACCTTGTGCTTGGATGCACATTGGGGCATGGTGAATTACGAGCCCCGCAGTCGTGATAAGAAACAATTAGTTTTCGACAGTCAATTGAATATTCCGAATTGTTTTAGATGGCAAACAGGGAATTTCGAAAAATATATTGATGGTGTTCCTGTGTCACAGGAGCCATTAAATGTGATTAGATTTTTTTTTATCAAGGTATTGATAAGTCTCGCTTATAGAATATCACAACATTTCCTTTTTGAAACTAAAAAACCAGTGATATGAGAAATGAGACAAATTTGTAAAAGTATAGATTCCGATCAGCAATTGTTGCAAATTGCGAGGACACGAAAGGGTTAGTCTAGTCATTCGATACCCGCCATTTCATGAGGTGACCCTAAGCCTTTTAGATTTAAATATCTGATCGCGCAAATTCAAGAGGAAATATTGGCTAATTCTTGGCAACCAGCTCAAGTCGTAAACGAGTGATTTTCTCTTTCCAGGGGTTGAACCTTCTATCCACATATACATATACACCAGCCATCTTAATCTTTATAGCTGTAGGTACGACTTCTATGGTTTTTAAGTATTCTACTTCCTTTTCCAAACACCTTAAATATACGGGACCACTTGTCCAATCTCAAACTGTAAGAGTCCTCTTTTGAAACGTGCTACCCAGTCTAAGACAATATTTTGTGACATCATGTGTAGCAATAGTACCAACAATAATAGTTGGGGCAACAGGTCCGTATAGGTACCGACCCTAAGCTCAACTTCTCACAAAAGGCGGGGACCTTTAATTTTACACCGAGTAGTTGCCAGGTCTTAAACTGGTTCAATAGTCCAATTTCAAAATGTAACCCAATTACAAGAAATTTATTTTTATTTAAAAAATTAACCGAAAGTTAACATCTTATAAAAAAAAACTATAAGAAAAAAAAATATAGTTGTACACTTGATTTGATGTGTTGATTTAAAATGTCAAAGTTGATGATTGAAATCAGTGAAAAAGAGGTAATTGAAAATTGTAGAATTCGTAAGTGATACCAAATCGGGGGATTTATCCCTTTTTGTGGGATTTTCTCACTTGAAATAAGCTAAAAGGGCCAAACGAAGTTTCCAAACCTCATAGTTCAAAAGAGAGATTTTATTTGTGAGGCAATTTTTGCTCCTAATTTGCTAGTTTCATTAAGAATAAGAAAAGTTAGTCAACCTACGATCATATAAAATATGTTCATGTTTAGAAAAAGTCATTCTAACAAACTCAATTCAAACCGACGATTACAAAGCATCTGGAAAGCTTTCACTGTGACAAAAACGTGCGACACCTTTTGAGCTCCAAACTTTGTCCAACTTTAAAACTATAAAACAAACAGCATCAGTGAGTTTCCACACTATTTTGCAATCAAGATAAAACCATAAAGAACGCAAAAGGCGCAGAAATATTTTGTGGGATAAATATGTTTTCTTTTTATTCTGGCGAGGTATTTTTTAGGTAAAACCTGCTTCCAAAGTCTGGAATCACTGGTTAGAGGGAGATAGAAAAATATTCGTCCAAGATAAAAATGCTCACACTAAATCTTCTCTCTGAAATTTCTGAAAAAGTCGGCCCATCCAATTTCTGATAAATCGCCCAATCTAGAAAGCCTGGTCCGAACGGCTGAATTGAGAAGCTCTGTCAGGAGGGTTACACTCGAATGTCTGTCAGACGTCAGGCGCAGTAGGAAAAGTATTGGGATGTAATTTTGTGTTTCCAAGGATCGAACCTGAGAACCTTGCTCAGTAGTCCAGCCTCCTGCATACTTACGACTGAGCCACTGATCTTATACCCATAGAAAGATAAATATTTGGACTATAGTGCGGAACTTTTCGCCCTGAAAAGAGCCTACCAGGCTTTTTACGAAAGGCCACCGTCTTTGACATATTGTTGCCATAAGAGTCTGGGTATTTCATCGTTTTGTTTCCAATTATCTTACCTCCTCGAATTAGTTCACAATTAAAATATTATTAAAATACAATTTCCGCTTTCAAGGCGTTGTTGGTCGTGGGCATGTTTGCATAGACCTTTGACTTCAAAAAAAATATCCCTAAAGAAAATAGTCTAGTGGTGTTAAATCGCCAGATCTGGATGGCCAATTCTCAACAATTACTCGTGAGTTTTCTGAACCCCAAATGCGACTATTTTGACGGTTTACGAAGCCACCAAGATGAAGACGATTTCGTTCGAAAAACTGCGGACTGTAGCTGACACACCTTCCTTATATTTAAAATATCGCTCTGAAAATGCTTTGTTCTTTCATATAGCACTCCATTTCTACTAAGTCCGAACTGTCAGCTGTCTCATTGTTATCATTTTTTTCCATTGGTATCACTGTACTATTAAATGGCGCAAAATTCCAATTTTCCACGTATTATGGGACACCCTTTATATATAGTTCCTCATTGACAATTTCGGCTTCCGAAATATGTCCCTTAGGTAGCATGACGTGTAGAAATCGGAGCGCTTTCAGTTGGAAATAAGTCGACGATTGAATAGTCGTATGTGAGATCACGCATGAGAGTGTCTAGCTTCACTTAGCTGGATGCGATTGCCGGCATACGTCATTCAAATGCGACTCTCTCACAGCGCTGCGCGTAGATGTGCCATTCAGTCGAACGTCCTGGAACAGAACATTTTAATTGATTGAGGGCAACGTGACATAAACGACATACCTAGTTTTTGTCGATCTTTGGATTTTTCGCTGCAAAAATGCTTGCAACTCATGGCATTTTTTCGAGATATCGCCTAAAGCTAAGTACGCTTCAAATTTCTAAGAAGCATAAACTGTTGGTTCTATTAGACAGTGGTTATAGAAGAATTTAGGAATTAAATGAATATCTGCCTTCGATTGCAATGTGGTCGATCTGGTTCTTCGTGATCTGGTCACTTAAGCTTTCTTTTATGACAGCTACTATACTTTTGTGGGTGGAATCTACAGGCCCACTTGGGTATTGAACAGTTTATTCGACTAAATCCGAGGCTGCTTTCAATTTCCCTACCTCATTGATGACAACGATTTGGATTTGGACTTCTTTGGACGCCCATTCAACCCGATCATGAATGCTTACTTTCGGATGTCCTGTGGTCTCTATACAATTTTATCCGATTTTATTACCTACTGATGTCAAACAATTCCACAGAGGGACTTGTACTATTTATTAACTCCACATAAAAAAATAAATTTATATCTGAAACTAAATTGAATTTTTTTTTTGTTTGTCCCTTTGCAGGTACTGTAAATGCCAACGGTGAAACAAAACGCCAACGGACCTCATACACCCGCTATCAAACGCTAGAATTAGAAAAGGAATTTCACTTCAATCGTTACCTGACCCGTCGGAGACGCATCGAAATCGCGCACGCTCTCTGTCTCACCGAGCGACAAATAAAGATTTGGTTCCAAAATCGTCGCATGAAATGGAAAAAGGAACACAAAATGGCCTCCATGAATATCGTACCTTATCACATGGGACCCTACGGACATCCATATCATCAGTTCGATATCCATCCGTCACAATTTGCTCATTTGAGCGCATAGGACGCGTGGCACTTTTCGGGTACTGGTTAGAGGCTCAATCAGTTGTATCAAGAACCATATCAGGGATACCAGAACAATCAGGATGGCAGCGGGGGTGGCGGTGGCAGCTCATCTGCCACCGGTACCAATTCGCTGTTTAGTAATTCTGAGTGTTCCAAGTATCCCCAAGAGTTCTGATCTCAAATTATGTAAATTAAATGCAAGCAAATTAATGATTCTTCGTAGAACGACAACAACAACTACAACAACAACAACAAATGCATTCATGATGAAACTGCACAACTATTGTGTCATTTGAATTGACGGCATAATGGATTTGTAGTTTCAATCGAAAAAAAAACTGAACACCCAATGCAACGTAGAACGAAAAACAACAACAACAACAACATTTTTACAACTGATTCGTGCTAACACGAAATAAATGAAACATATGCTGTGATGATGTCATCATGTGTTTGAAAGATCGTGTTGGTTTATGATACTGGTCAACTAATCTGCGATTTGTTTCCTACGGGATTGCTTGATGAATTGTTTTTTTTTTCTTTGTTTTTGTCCGCACAAAAAAATATGAATTTTGTTAAAGTTATGCAGGAAAAAAAATTGTTATGTTTGTTATAACCGCCGTGTCTCACATTTTTATTTTGTTGAATTTCTTTTTCGATTGTTTAACCTTATTTGGAAAAAATTTCCCATCAAAAATGTGTAACGTTCAGCGAAAAAATCCCAAGCAATTCGCAGATGTAATGATATAAAATTTGTAAATAGATAAATAATATTTATTGAACTAATTCAAACCGTCCAGTATAATAAACCGAAATCTCTAAGCAGTATTCGAAAAGCCATTAGGTTTAAGTTTAGGATAATTTTCGAAATTAAGTAGGTTTATGTCTTAGCTCTGGTGATGCAGATGTGGTTTTAGTTTTTGGTAAAACATTTTTAAACGAAATTGCATGTAAAGTTTGAGCGTCGGTGGGGATGTACTGCAGCGTGTCTTGCAACCAATTGGATTGGGTCCGTGGTGTTTTAAGTATTCATGAGGTGAAGGAACATTCTGATACATTTTTTTTTGTTTTGTTAAGTTTTATTTACGAGGTCCCCAGTGCAGATTTAAAAGTCACAACGTCGAACAACTCTACTTTTGAACCGATGCGAACAAATCTAGTTACTGCAAGTCAATTGCCGTTGACAGAATTAATCGGCTAGCCATCCTCCGACAAACTTCCTTGGATGATGAGAGATTTTGTATTTATATATTATTTTTAGACTTTAAAATCTTTACTAGCTTAAAGTATTTTATTGATTTTTTTTATAATTCCCTGATGCAGGACAAACAACAGAAGGGTTGTGTTTATTTTGTGGAATTCCCTTAAGGAATTAAGTTCCTCCTATTTAACACGGAAATTGAAAGCGGTGTTAAGAAAGCAAGCGAAAATGTTGTCAATGGCTTTAACCTTCTGCTAAAAACGATGGTCCATTCTATATATACTATTGAATTTTCCCACTGAACTGAAGCTGAATCAATGTTATCTGCGCCTTAAGAACTTTTCCCTGCCTTAAACTTGATGTTTAAATCCGGTAATTCAAGTGCGAATGCATATTTTGACACAAAAAAAAATATTTAAAGGGCTGACAATGTTGGAAAAAGTCTGTTAATGGAGAACAAATAATTTTAGTAACTGGCAATAAGAATATTTGCATGATTGTGCGCTTGACTGTTTCATTCGTCAAAATGAAAATACATTTTCCCTAGTCGAAAACTCATTTCCCAGTGTCAAAATTTTCTTCACTCGGGAGCCCACAAAAAGAAAATTGCGTAATAGGTACCTACAAATTTTGGGAACTGTCAAAGTATGACCGGTCCGGTTAAACATGATAGCGGGTTGCGTCAGTTTTCTCGAAGCAAACTGCTTGCACCTCAAACAAGTTCGCCAGCGACCAATTCAAATATTAAACAATATAACTCCAGCCAACCTCAAACTTTACTTTCAATTTAAACACACATTTAAATGACTGAAAAAATTCAGCTAACAATTGTAAAAAAAAGGAATAAAATACAAGAAAACAAATATAATTATTTAGTAAATTACGATATTTTTCGCGGTGGAGCTTACTTAAGAAACTTATAAATAAAATGTAAATAATGCAATTGAAATAATAAACAGCAATTTTTCCCTCAGTTTTTGCAACGTTTTATACTCATTTACAAATTATTGAACAAATTGTTTGCATGCCTTTTATTTTTGTCTATCACATAAGCACTCACTGTCACTCACACAAAAGTAAGTTAACAAATTCGGATTACACAGGGCTTTTGTTATAATTATTACAAATAAGAATTAAATTTACCACTTCTTAAGAGAAGAAAATTAATTTTCTTATAAACGTGTTTTGCAATATTATAAAAGATTTAATTAGTGTTTAATTGTTTGAGTTTATTATTACTATTTTTTTTTTCATCATATTCTACATATGGTTAACTTTAATTTCGTTTAACGAATTTTCCTAAAGGCAAATTAAAAAACAAAACTTTTTAAGAAAATAATTTAAAACAACAGAAAAAAAAATGTAAATTAAAAATAAAAACGAAAATGGTATATACCGTAAGTAAATTAATTAGTAGGTACTACAATAATGGTGTACGAGTATGTACTCTAGACATAAGTTATTACTACAACCACATACTAAATTTAAAACGAGTATTTATATATATATAAAACAAAATTATAATGAATAAAAAAGATTATAAGAGATATTTATAAGGTTAGTGCATTCTTTACCATACATAGTAAAATACTTATAAAAACTATAAAATAAGTTTAGTGAAAGAAATCAAAAAAAAAAATAAAAATAAACAAAAAATTAGTAAATATGTAATAAAAATCTCACGTATCATCATAAATCACACTCACACCCACTCTGCTAACAAAGAAATTATACAAAAAAAAAAATACTTCAACAAAATGCTGTGTAACACACTGAAATGTTTTTTAATTGATAAACTTTTTGTAAAATTTTAAATTTGTAATGGATTTTTGTTATTGTTTTATTTCGTGCTTTATTTTTAAAATTTCTTAGAAGAACGTGCAGAGTATTAAGAAGATGTGTGTTTGAAATATAATATAAAAATTAAGAGAACAAAAAATGCATTCCATGTAAAAATAAACGAATAACAAAATATTTGTAATGCTACTTGAAATAGTATTATAAAGTATAATCGAAGGCGTAAAAGAAGAAGAATATTATAAATTATTATTATGTATGAATGGTAGGTTCAAGATACGTTATTAACATAAACAAATAAAAAAACAAACATATTTTGATGAAATGTATACTTGCACTTGTTTTATTTTGATATTTTCTCGAATTCGGTAAAGGTTATTAAAGCAGCTGACTGGTATTTAGTCCTTTGGCACTTAAAGCGGATAATTTGGAAGAAAATCCTTCCACGCGCTCTCTCAACTTTGCTGTCTGTGAATGATGGCTGTATGAAGAAACTACTGTGCCTGTGCGGACTGACCAGTAATACAAATGCGCTGGCCTTTGTAAATTCTTGTAAGTTATGAAAAGTTTCAATAAACAATACGAAAGGAGTGGAGTAATGATCCGATTTTCCAAAATGCGGTGGCAATGACGCTCCTATAATTTATGCAGGGATTTGCAGCATGTAGGCAAATTTCCCGTTTTTGTTCGCAGTTGACTGTCTATCTTCTTTAAGAAGTCTTTATAGGTTCATCCATCCATGAAGAAGACCGCTGGTGCAATTTTTTTTTATGAATTAGTGAGAGCTTGTAGTTGTACGTCTACACAATTACGGCATAAAGAAGAAACTTGATCTCAGTAAGGTTGTTATTCCTCAAATTGTGTTGCGTTATCGGGCTCCCGACCCGTGAAGAGTCTGTGCCTGAGACACTGCAGCCTTCCATCCTCTACGATCCCGGGCACGTTGCTTCCAGTTGTCGAGACCAAGCGCTCTGGCATCCGCGATGGCTTGGTCTTTGAAACGGAGGTTCGGTCTTCCTTGTCTTCTCGAACCTGGGGGCTGGGATTCGAAGATCCCTTAGCCGGAGCATTATTGTCCATTCGCTCGATGTGGCCGAGCCAATGTAGTCGACGTGTTTTGGCTTTTTGGACTACATCCACATCTTGGTACAGCTCATAGAGTTCGCGGTTGTATCTTCTCCTCCATTCGCCCTCCTCGCACACAGGACCAAAAATCCGCCGAAGAATTTTTCTTTCGAAGGAGTCCAGTATTAGCTCTCCCTTCTTGCCTATGGTCCAGCACTCGGCGCCATAAAGCAGAACTGTCAAGATAAGGGTCTTGTAGAGCACACATTTCGTCCTTCGAGTTAGGAGTTTTGAACCCAGTTGTATTGCCAAACCGAAGTAGCAACAGTTTCCTAGTGTAATTCTTCTCCACTATGGTGTCATTCGTGGAGTTTATGTTTACTCCGAGGTGGGTAAACTCCCTAACTACCTCGAAATTTTTGCTATCAACAGTGACGTTTTGTCCTAGGCGGTGGACAGTTGTTTGTTTCTTTGTTGATAGCATGTACTTGGTCTTGTCCTCATTTACTTCAAGGCCAACGGATTTCGCCTGTTCTTCAACCGAGTTTCTGAAAATGTTGTTGCTTTATGGAATTTTTTGTTTTCCTCAATTCTCCCAAGAAAATGTTGGTTCTATTCTTGAAGCTCTTGAGCTTTTAAAGGGGTTTGAAGCAGTGTAAGGTTGATTTGTATTATTTGTCACCTAAGTAAAATCAGAAAAAAATGCGGTTTGGGCAAAAACGCTTTAACGACAGAGGCGGACCTATAAACGACACATCTTATAGCCTTCTCCGAGTATTAAGAAACATTTGATAAATTCAGCGAAACATATCCAACAGTTTTTACGTCAACTGGTAAAAGGCATAAAAATAAAAATCCCGACGCAAGTTCAACATATTACAGAACGCTTATTGATTGATTGGTTAACATTGATTCAAACTGAGGAGTTTTGGGGTAGGAGTGAAGGATCATAACAAGATGTAGGTCCGTGTCGGCAAACCGACCGGCATAGGTATTACAAATTGCATTTTGAATGTCAAATTCAAACCGACTTCTAAATTTTGCATTCAAAATGCAAAATGTTAAATCCAGCCGCGGTCCAAATATGTCCAAATACTTAATGCCACAAAATAACATGTTGTACCTATAGATGAAAATATTTAAAATAATAGTTCGCCCGAGCAGGGACTTGAACCCTGGACCGTTGGATTAAAAGTCCAACGCTCTACCGACTGAGCTACCCGGGCACATGCGTAACTATCTTCCAAATGACGGTTTTGTCTCCAGATTGTTTTTTTTTTAACAGCGAACATAGGTAGGTACCAACATTTCTGTAAATTTTAACCTTGCTTACAGAAACAGAAATAGATATCTAACTTTTTGTAAACTAGCAACTAGGAGTCGTCATCGATAAAAAGTAAATAAATAAATGGTCATCTAGGTATCTCAGCAAAGTATTTTAATTACCTAGTGCACGCTTCACTATATTCTACTACCTATATGTCTATTTGACACTTCCCACTGTGACGGCAGGGCAACAGTTCATAAAATTGGTAATCAAATTGCTAGCAAACTGCTTTCAGCGCCATTCACATTCAGCAATGGGGACCAGTTGAACGTTGAATCAAACAAAAAGCCGAGACACACAACAAAATATACCAGTTTATACCACTTTACCCCATTTGTTTACTGAGGTAGTTGCTCAATAAAATAGGTCAGAATTAGATATAAGGAGTGGCACAATATCAGAACAAAAAATCAGTACAATATCAGTTTGTGTACAACATTTATATATAATAGTACAAGATTATCTAACAGCTGGAAAGTTTTAATACAAAAACTTTGAATGGGTTGATCACTGTTATTTTTATTTGAACAAATTTACTAACAAATACGAAATAAAAGTTGGAGCATGATTTTTTAGTTGTTGTTGAAACTCTAAATTATAACTTATGCATTTTCCAGTTAGAAATCTTTACAAATAACTTTTTGCATCGTTTTGCAAGACAAAAGAAAACTTTAAATAAATATTTTTAAGTTCATCAACAAATTTATAAAAATAAAAGAGTAAACGAATTGTAATAGATTAGAAAACTATTAACGCAAATTCCCAACTGTAATTCGAAATAGTAAACGTAGGTTCTGACATTTGCTGTACTGCTGTCTTCGAATAGCAGAAGCACAATGAGCGGAAGTGCTGGTGTGGATTGTGGAAGGTAGTTATCATATTATTCGAACAGCCAGCCGCGATTTAGTAAAATGTTAGAATTTATGCATTTCGGAAGAGATTTTATTTAACGGCTTGGACTGGGCGGTGGGCACTTTTTACTTCCCTTATCTGCCATCAGATCACATGGAAACGAATAAAATCACCAAAAAATACAAGTCCGCATTTCTCTAATCTGAAAAATGTTATGTGGACAGGGAAACGTCAACTGCCCGGGTAGCTCAGTCGGTAGAGCGTTGGACTTTTAATCCAACGGTCCAGGGTTCAAGTCCCTGCTCGGGCGAACATTTTTTTTATTTTTTTAACATACATTTTAATGAAATATTGCAGAAAGTAAGCTATATGGAACTTTTAATTATTATGAGTGATTTCGCAAAAGGTTAGCCGTAGTAAGCACACCCTATAGCTTAATGTGACCACGAAACAATTGAAATTTGTGCCAATTGTTGGCAAAGCTGATTAAATAGGTACCTACCACCGAATCAGTGAAATGCAAATCGAAATTATTTAAATAATTATATTAAATATGAAAAGGACATTTGAGATGGCCGATGAGTGTTATCACAATTTAGGGTTAAGCGCACATCAAGGCCCAATTTAGGCAAATTTTATTTCTTATCCACTCTATCTTCAAACAAAAATGTAGCTTTTGAAAATGGTGAACGATTTTAGAACTGTGTATTCATATAAATATTTTTTCAACTAGATATTATGAAAAGGCCCCTGTAAAAAGTGACCTTGCAAGAGCTTTGGGTTGGTTTGGTGCCATTGCCATGTTTTAATTAAATAAATATTTTTCCCAAAGCAACACCCCTTTGGGATTGCCCCTCAAAAACGGGGTATTTGGCTACAATCTCCTAAAATAAGTTCCCAAATATTTTCTAATCTCTATTAAGATGTTGAATTACTCATCGCCAAGAGTACATATCTACTTTTAACATTTTACATCTCAAAAACGTGTCATTTTGAAAAATATCGAAACCTGCCTAAAAATGTTTATACCTATCTCTACTATTGATGCAAATAAATACGGCTTTTAATAGGTGAATTGTCGTATTTTTAAGGAATGCATACCATTAGTAATTTCCAACATATAGCCTTCTGAGCTCGTACATTTGATTAGAAGATTAGAAAACGTTTCTCAATTTGTTTATAGTTATAGCTTTTTAAAGATAGTGCTTTGATCAAATTACTTTTTGGGAAGGCTTTTTGGTTTGTTCGTTGTTTGTCTCCATGTTTACAACCATTGAAGATAATATATGGATTTAGGAAAAGGACAACGAACCATGCGAGGTAATGCTGTTTGTCTGTCCGCAAGATCTAGTAAGCCAAAAATTAACAACCAAATTGATAGCCAAAACCTAATGATTGGACAGTGCCTTTTAATGACGTTTGACAGATTAACAATGGAACCTCTCTTGCATCGAAGAACTCCAGTGGACCTTTTATCGAGAAGGATCGCGCAAAAAACCCTGCGACATCACAATAACCTCTGGCACCCATCAAAGGTGATATTAAACTGTTTTGAAATCTCCGTACCCACAATTTTATTGTGCTGGATATGATATCAAGATCTCTTTTTGCAGTACCGTACTCACCTCCAACCATTCATAGTTTTGTCTAGTGGGTGGCGATAAATTCTGTCTAAACGACGCTATCAATTTGTGAAAAAAACCTATACATATTCTGCGACTGTGTGAAGTTGCAATAGCAAATTGGAAATGAAAATGAAAAATAAACTGGAAACTACTACATTAAATGGATTTTTTCTGTGTTTTGTTGGTGCCCGGCTGGATTTGTGTCGGTTTTGGGTTCGGTAATAAGTAGTGAAGTATAAAAAAAACTATGACAGGGATGGGACTCCTTTTTTTAGCTGGAACTCTTTTTTTGGACTCCTTCTAAAATTTTTCAGAGGTAACACTGGCTTGGATCATTATATTTTTCAGAATAAGCCTTAAGGGCAAGAGTGTGCAGAGATTCTGCTGATGGTAAAAGTTCGTTAAAATGAAAAAAGGTTAAAGTCCGCATGTGCTGTTCATATATAGGTAGTTTAGACAATTTTTTTTTTGGTTCGGTTTTATTTCAGTATGTATCTATGTATTAATTTCCAAAAAAAAATTAGATCTCTTCTCTTTTCTACATATGTAACAAAACTGTAGAATAAAAAGTGCTGGACCACGCATCACGCGGAAACTACTTGACGGATTTTGATGAAATTTGACATAGTGATTGCTTATGTTCTGGGTCGGGACTTAGGATACTTTTTTATCCCGGAATATAACGTGGTTCTTATCGTTATATTGCTAACATTGTGTATAGAGAAGCTTTGGGTTAATCTTCGCTTCTTAACTAATAAAACAAGACTAATTGTTGTTGTTTTTAGTGTCTTTGATTTCTTTTCAAAAACGCCTTAGGGTAGTGGTCGGTGGGTGAAGCAAGGCGATCATGGGTCAGCTAGTTTTTCAAATAAAATCTTATTAATTTTTACTTTTTCGGTTCTTTGGCTTAACATTTTGTTATATTCAATTTGTATTAAACATTTTGATCGTTTTCTGTATTAATTCACAGCTTCAAACTTTAAGAACTTTAAATTAAAACTGTTGCGCACTCTTACCCAGACGACTTCGGAGCGGGAGTGCAAAGCTTTACTTGCTTTGTTTTTTGATAAAAACTTATGAAGTTTTAAAAAACAAAAAAAATTGTATGGTTGCAGTAAGACTGCATAGATAGGTATACGATTACCAAATAATAGGCACTTTTTGTTTGTATCTATTGGAACTTTTCCAAAATTTTAGCCCAAGGTCCAAAATGCGCACTCTTGTCCCTAGCGACTTGATACAGCTGCTTGCATGACAGATATTGCTCTCTTCGCTGTTGACAGTATTTCTGTCACAAAGCTGAGTTGGTAGTTGTTTGCTGAGAATGTTGATTCAAGGAATTTAAAGCTGGCTTAAAAAGTGCCACTCTTAATGAGGTGGTTAGTGCTCCCGTGATGCTGAGAGTAAATATACCTACGTCATCTCAATATTGCAGTCAATATCCGTTTGATTAAAATGGTATTCAGCGTTTCTGTGGTGAACCAGTGCCTACGAGGAGGTAGAGCAAGCAGTCTACTTGCCTCAAACCTGGATTGAGCAGTCAATAGTTGCCCGACCGAATTTAGCCCATAATTGAAGTAGAAAATTAAACCATCTTTAATAACACCAAAAGTTAATAGAATAGTCAGATAGGCCATACATTTCTTTTTTTTAATGCTCCCGTTCCGAAAAATTAAACATTCCCAAAGACTATCAATCAATTCCACGCAATCTATTATGAACTCAATGTAGCGCGCACCACCAGTCAAAGGGATACGCTCACTTCCATAAAAATACCCCCACGGGATCAGTGACTTTCATTTCTGCCTCCGGAAGTTGAGCTGCTGCTACTGCTGTACACACATCTCTACATTGCATGACCGAAGGCAGTTGGGCGAATGTGTTCCACCAATTGCCACTTAATTAAGATACAGATTTACTGAGAGTTGCTTTTCGAGAATCGTTCTAGATATATAAAATATTCATTTTGGCACATGTCAAAGTCAGTGAATATATTTGCTCTCCCGCATGGGGTATAATAAAAAGAGACTGCTTACAGGAAACCTTTAACAATGCAGACGCAGTTTGTAGCATTTCTTTTACCTCTCTTGGAATACGCGCCTTCTATGACTTTTATAATTCCGCACAATGGACTTGGGTAGGTAATATAATTTTTTAGCAATACCCATTTTTTGTCTCTACCATTTATACCTCGATACAAAGGTTGCAAAAGGTCTGCTCGGGACAAAGGCGCAAAAAAAATGTCATATTTCAATGATTTTATGGCGGTAGCTGTTCCTATTCCTTATAAACATGGTCGACTACCTGCGGTATTTGGAATTCTTTTCGCTCTGTGTGCGACTTCTCTTACGTCATAGGTAAACATCTATCCAATCTATACCGTCGAATGTGTGCTAAACGCGTTAACAATATAAAACTACGAGTCGGTACACTCTTTTTGTGTTCCCCTTCCAGGTCATGATGGTGGTACAATTTGCCCAAACAATTAGCACGGATCTCTCTTTCTGTCTCTCTCTCTCTGTGGAGTGTTTATCTAACCTTATTCTGTTATAAATTCAGCTTAAAATGTGCATCACGGTCTTGGATAAAATTAAAAAAAAGGTTTATCAGATCGACTGCATGTACTTTTCACATTATCATAGTCTGTCGATATTTGGAATGCATCAACTTGTCATAACCTCACATATGTCCACTGAGACAATTTAAAAGCTAACTCAGCTTACGTCAGTCGTTTTTAGATGTTTAGCTGATTGGAACGTAGGTGTTATATTCATGATTATCCAATTAGTTAGCAGAGTAAAACCTTGCTGAACTATATGGCCATCATCTCTTTTTATGATACACTTGTGGAGAAATCGTTTCCATGGCTCATAGCTGAATTTTTCCGATATTGATTAAATTATACAAGGTTTATTACCATCCGCACAGTCCACAGAGGATTCTAGAGAATTATGTGGCATACGGTCCAAGCGCCATTTCGCTAGGCTGAATTATATTTTAAGATTATTTATTTAATTGTTTGCGCCAAATAACGCTGCCATGTGTTACGTTATGGTTATGGCTTAACTGAGATATTTTCAATGTTGTTGTTAAGAACGAACGAAATAAATATGCAGAAATCCAATAGAACTTTATAAAACAGCCCCAGCGACCATAATTGAGCAACAGGCTTCTTAAACAGCAAAGCTATATACAATCGAGGTGGTAAAAAACCCAGGTTAGTAACGATTGATAAACTAAGCCAAAATTAAAGGTCACAGGAGACAAGTGTTTTGTGCATATTAATAAGGCCTCACAGTGAACCAAAGGGGCAACGTGGAAGCACAGCACCGATAGCTGCACAATTGTTAGCTTATAGTAATACCACAAATGAACGGCACCTGTGGTTAAGTCATCCATTGATACTTGGGTTTCTCGTGAACACGAGTGTCGGTGGCGTGCCTGTGCTGGGTGAAGATAGACCAAACGACTGCGATCTGCAAACGGTCCGCGTCTTTCCTCCTGTCTCTCAGGAGACTGCTTGTAGGTTTCCTTTCCGGCCACCAAGTTTTTCCAAACACTTTAATGTATTGGGCTTGAGCGATACCACCATCTGACGACGATACAGCGGAACAGCATTTGCTCCCATCAGGGGGCGCATCTCATCACTGAAGCTCCTTTTCACATTTCTTCGAAACACGGGAAAACTAAGTACAGCAATGTAAGGTGTCTGTTTTGGCAGTACAATGGACCGCAGTAGTTGTATCTGAGTGCTCCAACGGATAGTAGCAAGCTCCAAAAAAAGAGGTTTAGTCAGGCAGTTGCCCTAAAAAAAATTTTCAAAAAAGGTTCTCTTCCGAAAATGTAGCCGCATAATACGATCATAGTGACTTAAAACACTAACCCCCGTTGGCCTTACTAATAATCATTTTTAACCTTCTCCTTTTATTTTTTTGTGTGTCACAATAAGCGATTTTGTATGGAAGATTTCGTCATCGTGAGTTCGAAAAAAATTAACCTGGACACAAAAAAATGGTTGTCAGATAGTATTCATAACCTGTGACCACGAACCATAACCGCTAAAGACGACTTTAGACGAAATTGAGATTTTGATGTTATTAGACTCAGCGTACTTACATCTATTTTTTAATTTTTTTAGCTTTCTATTTTAAATAAGTGGCAACAATTTCAAGAAAACACATTAAGACACTTTTTTTAGTTTGGATTAAAAAAAAAAAAACAAAACTAAAAAACAAATAAATTTATTATCTAAAGTCGACTTAAGCGGTTTTTCCTTGTGGCCACAGATCTTGAGGTTATGCTGAGTAACGTGTTGATAACTTTTACGCAGTAAATGCTATGGGCTATATACTACAAAAAAAAACTTATTTTATGATTCTTTTTCATTAAATAAAAAAAATGGCAAACCCTTCTTGTTTCCACTCACTCAAAATCAACCTCTAACCGACATTGGGTACATTCAAAAACTTATTTGTCTTAAGTCGACTAGATTGGTCAGGAGTAGATGTAACCTGAACGCAAAAACTAGATTGGCCGGGAACGTCACTTTTCCTTCGTCAGCCACATATGCGAAATGTCAACTTAGTACTTAGATTCGTCGACTACCCCTCCACAAACTTCAACTGACACAGCTGCCCATGTGACCGATCTAGGCCAGTCACAACTGAGATACATCAAGTCAGTCAGCTGTCAGACTTACTAAACAGACACTTGAACGTCCCCATTCATTCGAAAGCGCGTATGCAGCCATGCATATACACAAATGTCAAAGCCCTGTCCGAAAATGCAGACGCATTGCAATCCATTTATGCCGTACATCCACACATTCAGAATATCCTTAAGCGATTGAAATTAGATAGATCAATTTGAAATATCAAATAAACAAAAGCTATGCCGTCAAAGCAACGCTGTCATTTTATTGACTTAGACCGTCACTTAATTATCAAAAAGCTAAAACTGTGGATATCCATTTAGCTATGTGGCAAGCATGGCTACCAAAATTTGAAACCAAAAACTAACTACTTTGAATCGGTCCACAGTTAGAGGCGGGTCATAAATCTCTAAAGTGCTCTCATTTGCCTGTCCGACAAAAAAAAGTTATTCACCCCTTAAATGGCTTACACATATAGGCTAGGCAGCCAGATATGTTTACACCTATACCCACACTATAACCGTACAAAAAATCGAGTCAAGTCCAAAACAAATTAGCACGAAATACTTTTCATATCACAAACAATATAATTTATTTTTTCGTTGCTATGTGTGACGGAGTGATATGACCACGAAACGATATATTTCACATAGAGTAGATAATTACAAGAATTAATTGACACGTTGGGTGCTCTAATCGAGAAAAAAAAACCAATTCATTTGAAGTAGGAAATTTAATTCAATTTCCCATAGGTGATAATTAACTAAATCAATTGAGTTCCTCATTCCGAAACATATAAATCACATAAATCGCATAAATCACATGAATCACATGCAGTCAAGATTTTGTCTTGAATTTGGGCTGAAAACTGTATCAATTTATATATGAGGACATATTTTGTTTTTCTATAGAGCAGTGAAGAATCCAATTGAAAGATATCTACACCTGGGATGTGAGGTACACTACAAAATTTAAGGACAGTATTTCACCTCTCGCTCAGTAGTCCAAACAACTGTGTACACAGAGACGGAATAAAGGTCCTGAATAGAACATAAATCATTGCAAATGTCCGGTACGACTTATAGTCCACAAAGAAAGACTTTTTAAAAACAAATCCTTCCTCCAAAAAATCTGTATTTAGCATAATCGGCATAGGAACTAAACAAATTAAAAATAACACTAAAATTAACTTGATTTAATATAAAAGCAGTCATTTGACCGAGCGAAAATTCTGCTTTTACAATATTCCCAAACCCAAACTATAAAATTGTAAAACAATCTCACCGGTACCTTTGATGTCAAAAAAGATTAAGGCAAGCTGATGGATGTCATGTGACTTCTTTAACATCATTCTTGAGAAAATTGTGGTTAACTCAAAAGCCAACACCAGAGGCACAGTTTTCCAAAAGTCTGTGTAACTGCTTGCATACGCGGACGATATTGACATTATTGGTAGAACACAGCGAGCTGTCACTGGCGCGTTTGCAAGTATCAGTACTGAAGCGGCAAGAATGGGTTTAGTGGTGAATGAGGGCAAGACAAAATATATGCTGTCAACAAGAAGGGACACACAACATCGACGAATCAGACAGAACGTCACGATAGTTAAGGACTTTGTCTACCTAGGCTCCGCTATTAATTCTGATAACGACACCACAGCAGAAATCAAACGAAGAGTTACACTTGCCAATCGCTGTTTCTTTGGACTAAGACAGCAATTGACTAGTAAGGCCTTTTCAAGAAACACTAAGTCGATTCTATAAAAGACCCTCATCATCCCAGTCCTGCTCTATGGCGCAGAAGCATGAACCCTAACAAAGGAAGATCTTCTTGACCGTTTCGAAAACAAGATTCTTCGAGCGATTTTGAGTCCCGTTTGCATTGACGGGCTTTGGAGGAGAAGATTTAACAGCGAACTCTACGAGCTGTACAGCGACATCGCCCTGGTCAAAAAAGCATCATGGACACCAACGCTCCGGCCCGAAGAGTCTTCGATTCCAACCCGGAGGGACAACGCAGTAGAGGAAGACGTCGCCTTAGGTGGCGCTCGCAAGTGGAAGGGGACCTCAACCAACTGGTGATGCGCAACTGGAGGCAGTTAGGCAAAGATCGCGCTAACTGGAGAGGCGTACCTATTGGTTTAGGCCCAGGTCCACCCCGGAGTAAGTAAACTATAAAATTTTTACTTAACTTTGTTTAAAGTAAGTTAATAAATAATATTTAATTGTTTGGTGTATCTTTTTACTTAAAACACGACATTTTGACTTAAATGTTAAAAAAACGTTTAAACTCAAAAAGTAAGTACAAAAAAATAAAATAAACAGTGCGACTTCATTTTTTTGACCATTGTTACTTCTGGGCCATGAAAAAATGTCGTTCAGATTATTCGCTGGCATTTTCAAACGTCAAAAAAATCAAAATAAAAAAAAACTCTAAATTTCCTTGTTTTTTTTAACAAAAATAAGAAAAACCCATAGGTACATAAAAATCTTAGTAACAAAAAAAGAGGGTTTTGTATGCTTTTGTATCTAATATATCGAAAAATACTTACAACTCACAAAATGCTTAGCCAGAAAATCAATTTTGTTTCTTTTAAGGATTAGAAAAAATGTCTACTGTTCTACAAATCAGCGAATTCATTCTCTGTGTAATAGTATACAATTTAAGTCCAGTTTTGGTCCAATATTTTAGACTCAAGTTAGACTTAAGAGTATGCCCAGAAATGAATGGAGGATAGCAATATCAAAACTCAAGTCCAACTATCGTGCTGAACAAGACGGCCTACCAGCCAAACTATTTAAGACAGAGGCAGGCGACTTAGTGGAGAGGATCTAACTCAAAATTTGGTCGGAAGAAAGTATTATGCTTGATGAATTGAATGATGGTCCACCAGAAAGTAGACTCTGTCAAACTTTGCAGTCAGTTTCCCTAATATCATAAAATCCTATCCCGAAAATCCAATGAGATTCTGTACAAAACCTTGATGATCCTGCCTTATGGCAATAAAGCTTTAAAAAAATGTTTGGTCCCTGAAGGAAAGGAAAGGAAGTTCTTACTTTGGTATCTTTCTTAAAGAACTATTTTTTTTATAACTGTAAACTTAAAGAAAACTGTTTGATCTTTTTATTTGAATAACTCCTGCGATTTCGTAAGGGGATGAATGCCTTAATGTCCTTTTCTACGCAGATCTTAATTTGTATCATAGGGGTCTCAACTTAATGCTATAGCTTCCAGGTTTCTGCAATATGCTGTTCTTGAAGACTTGGATTAGCAATATAGGCGACGAAAAGCTTCTGTTCATACAGCGGTAGTCATGTGTTTTAATCCGATCATGAAACTTTACTCTTTTTTGCTCTATAATACCCCAGGTTCTGACAATCAGTTGCTTTCTGTGACATTTCCTAGCATTTTCTATTTGTTTTTAATGCAGATGACTCCATAGCTTTAATTTATAACCGTCTAGCTTTCAAAGTATAGGATGATGAGATGAAATGGTTGCGATTCTTCTTCTTAATTTATAAGTTTCAAAATTTCTACAATCGCCTTTGATTCCCAAGGATACACTTAAACCGATAGTTTCAGGAAAGGTGGCTTCACTTGAACCGATATAAAGAGCTATCTCTTCCTCTTCTGAGATGTGTTTCTGTCGGAAATTCTAAAATGGTAAATCTCCTGTTTAAGGGGACAGTTAACTATAGGTAAAGTCTTGGGCTTTTGGGCCTTTGGAAGCACTTCCTTTGAATTCAATTCAGCATTTAATATGATGGTTAAGATGACCACAGCTGAGGTTGGGAGATTCAGCACATTCTACCTCTATTGCCGGATTGGGTGCAGTTGTCGTAGATCCCGTAAACCAGTATAGGTTCCTCTTTGGGTTTCGGCAAGTCTTGAAAGGTAGCGTTCCTTATTCAACACACAAGGCAGTTATGTGTAAAAATAAGCCTCACTAACACCAGAATATAAAATGCTCTTTGAGTCCGTTGCCACATTTTTGTTAAACGACCTTCTTTAACCAAAAAGTGCCTCGTACGTAAATTCTTTTGAAGTCTACTGTCTTCCGTCTATTTTAGTTTGGAAAATAAGTCGTTCACGTATTAGGTCCGTATAGCCATAGCCACCCTTGGCGTTACTCCTTAAAACCACACGTTATTCGTTTGTGGGAGTATTTGATTTTGGAATGACAGAGACCAACAGTTTATGCGGAGTCCGAACGCCATCAGATTGATAAGCTATTTAACAGGTCATTTACAATTATGGTTCACAAGAGATGACGCAATTAAAAAAAATCTTTAAGATGTAATTTGCTCATTAATTTACTTAGACATACTGCGCCAACAGATTGAAGCTTGAAGTTATTGATAAGTGGCTAGCGGACCAAAAATATCTAGTGGTAGGTTTTTAATTGCAATTGGAATAGGTCTATGGTAAGTTTTACAAAAGTTAGGTATGGCACTCTACCGAAATTCATTAAAGGTTCATTACTTGGGGGCGCTGCTTTAAAAAAAAGACGAAGTTAAAGGAAAACTAGCTCCAGTCAATCGCTATTCCTCTCGGGCTTATATAAGGCAATTCTGCATAGGTACCTAGTAAAGTTCTCTCTTGAAGGTAAAACTTTATATAAGACCTTAATAATAGAAGTTAAGCTACTTAAATATTTATCTGAAGCACGGACTCTTACAAAGTCAATTTGTCAAAGGCATCCATCTTCATTTGACGGAAAAAGTTCTTCGTATTAGGTTTGTATAATCGGTTTCATTTGCCGGTTTTGGCGGAGACGATTAACTACGAACTACCTATAAGAGCTGCTCCAGCTTCCCGGCCTTCGCGTTTGAGATGATTGGGATGCATGTAGAACAAATGGACTTAGAATTTTTTGAAAAAGTATATGTAGGCTAGCACATCTGAAAAATACACAACCGAAGGCAGTTGGACAAGGACCATGCGAAAGTGAGGAGGATTTTTCCCGATTAAACTTTAAAGTACCATCAACTGCACCAGTTCGTACCTCAACTCTTTCGTTCTTAAAATGGGTAAAGCAGCCGTAAGGCATTCATGGCACAATTTTTGAATATATTCAAGTGCGGGACTGCTTCTGAAGTAGATACATACCTACATTTACTAGGTATAATCTGAATTAAATGACAGCTCTTCCTGAAAATGAACATGTTGGCTCACATTGTCAGCATTAAGACAGCCCTACTTTGACATTCTGCGGATGCAGAGAGACAACAGACGACAGTTGAATAATGATCTTAGCATCCAAAAGCGAAAAATGAGATCACAATTTTTCAAATTGACTTCAACTTCTCGGTCAGTCTCCACAAGACTGTACGCCGTTCCACATATGCTAACCTATTGTCCGAACTTCTTGAACATCACATCAATCATCGCATCAGAAACCAGTGGTTGATAATAAAGTTCTCCTTCTTTTAAACTAATTACAGCCTCATGCATGTAGTAACACAAAACACTTTACCGAAAGTTCACGTCCTTAAGTCCATATACACTTACACACTTCATCTCCAACCGGAGTCGCGACGAAAAGAACAAATAAAAATCTGAAAATTGTGTCCCACATAGCAGTATCCATTCACACAGTGAGCGAACCCATGCGAAATTCCTTGCAAAAATAAAAACAAAAATGCTCAAGGAGAATGAACAAATTTATTTTTATTGCTCCCCCCCAAAAAAAAAAAAGAAAAACCCTTGAACGTCTTTAGGCAACTCACCACCAACACACAGAGGGAGAAAAATAACAACACCATCGCCACACCATCGTCATCCTCATCATCCATCTCTAAATACAAGAAAAAGAAATGCCGAATGGTGCCCGGAGTGGAAAATGTCATAATGGACGACGACGAAAAACTTCAGCGTCTCTCTCTCTATGCATACGATACGACAAACGACATTCGTACGAACTCTACATTCTAGAGAGAGACCTACATGTATAGACTATAGACTACAGAATATTCCGTTCCGATGGTATATATAAAATTGACCGCTTTCTGCTTTCATCCACCAGACTTTCCATTCAACTCGAACCACCCAACGACAGTCAGAGTCACGCAGATACATTCCACAATTTTCCCAAGCAGCGAGAGAGTTCCACTTTTATGTACCTATGTTAGGTATACCTAAAATGAATCATATGCGCGGTATCTGCAAGCAGACAGTGAGTAAATAACACAGAGCCACCACTACCAACCCACAGTGTACCTAAACGTAAACCTAACTGAAGCCACAATTCAGCCACGTATTTGGTCAGCTGAATCTGGGATTCGTACCCTCGTCTCGTACGAATGTTACTGAATCAGTCCCAACCCAATACAGTATGGGAAACATTGAACTGTTGTAGAGGTCTTGTGCGCTCGATGGTAGCTCAGTTTGTTATTTGACGCATAGGTAGTAAGTTGTATTTATGAGAGAAGTGTACACGCATTTAAAAATCAAGAGAAACTGGGTCGTTGGCGGTGTTCAAATTTATGACAATTTGTGTGCGTTTGTTCAAATATACAGTGTCCCATTCGACAAATGGTTCTGCGCGAACAGTAGCTAATTGCAGCGTTTCAATCCAGTTCCGGTGACTATTAAAAAAGTGTGACATCTACAAAACAACAATCTGGTGAGTACTACTTAAAACGTTGGTAGAAAAACCATCCGCCGCGTATTGATTTATGCAAATGTGTATAGAGTAGGTAGTGCGCCTACCACACCACCGACTGTTTGAGAAACAGTAGCCCAATTCTGGATCAGTGCAGAGTAGCTTGTGCAGAAAATACAGACACAGCTTTGATTCAACCCCTGCACGGAGTAGGTACGTTTTTCGAATACACATAAAATTTGTGTCGACCCCCCAGCCCCCAACCCTTTTTCGCACTCACTCAGTCTGCATAGTGTGTGTGTCTGTATGGGTCTGTGGATGGAATTTTAAGGACTTTGATGATTCTTTTTCTGGGAAAGGTCATTTCGGAAAATCCAAAACCAAGAAGCCTGGGCATCGACACTGCCATCACACACTCTGTTCGCCTTCGCATATATATACAAACGTATCTATGTTGGGAGCAAAGAAAGCCAGGCCGCACCCTTTCGGCCATTTGGCAATGAAAATATGTAATTTATTTAAAACAAAAAAAAAAAATTGTTTAAAACCCTGATCATGAATGGGAAATAATTTATCTAAAATTGTAGGTATGCATAGATACATCCTTTAAACGGAAAAGCCATTCCACCAAACGGCACTCATTCCCCGAGCGATGATTATGAGTAGGGTAGATGGTTGGGATCATGGTGGATGAAAGAAGTTATTATTGTTTTCAGCACTGGCTCTCCCCAGGATACCGCACCAGCAATGAAATTCTCCTCTGTGCCTGTATGTCCTGTGTTGTGTGTTGTGTGCGCGTAGGTATTCCCCCCATTTTAATTTGTGTACTTGTCGTCATCACCAAACAGAAGGAGGTATAGAAAACTTTCGCCTGGCATTTTCAACCCCGTCGAGCGGATTGATGATAAAAACCCGGGATTTATGCTGCGCACACAAATACATTCGTATATTTGCGTGGCGTGTATATGCAAATTAAATCGCATAATTACGAGACATTTTTTTCTCTAAATTTATGTTATTACTTAATTTTTTGTAGGGGTGCTTTTTGTTCTTAAATGGTACGGTCTTCATTCGGATGCATTTCTTCTGCTTTCTATCAGGAATTCAATTAGGATACTTATCTGTCTACTACATCTAAAACGGGTTTTTCAATCAATGACGATCATAATCGGTAGAGCCTTGACATTCGAATTTTTACGACTTCTGGTATCGCTTGGTCGTAAATTTTATACTTTGATGCGTGATTTCGATTTCATAGCCATAAAGTGACTTCATTGTCAGGCGGCATTATTGCCGATGCGTGGACTGCCAACGTTGTCAATAGCGTGTCGATTGCAGAGACAATTT
This sequence comes from Cheilosia pagana, assembly GCA_936431705.1. Classification (NCBI taxonomy): domain Eukaryota; kingdom Metazoa; phylum Arthropoda; class Insecta; order Diptera; family Syrphidae; genus Cheilosia; species Cheilosia pagana. The sequence goes on along the minus strand of OW386166.1, from coordinate 81,377,046 downwards.
TAGGAGCTGTGTCGTAGGTAGGTGTCGCTTGTTAACTATTCATGGTTTAGGCATTCCAATCGAGAATTCTTTTCAAGATCACATTTTAAGGAAGAGACAGTGTTGTGATTTTATAGAACAGTCACTTATGTGGACGCCATCTTGGGAAAGTTGCCAGAAATGCACTCAGCTATTAACTCTTTTATAATGCGCTTGTCAAGAGGTCAATGCCCCATGCTGACGACCTATTTTCGCCCATCACTGTTGAGTGGCCTCATTTGTTTGGCTCCCATAGTGACATTTGGTGTCATGGGGCTCACCAGTAACTCTCTGAATAATAGCTTTAGAGGCCTGAATAATTTGGGGTTTATTATTATACAGCAAAAAATCCTTTCTACCCACAAACTATGATGATCAGCGCATCATTTAATTGAGTTTATTTGAGATCCACGAGTGTATTATGGACTTGCGCCATTTCACTTCAGACGGAAGTGTTAATCTGGAACTAGTGTAAAAGGATCTGCAAATAGATATTTAAATGTCTGAAATTCTGAAAAGATTAGCTATTATTTCTAAGAACATTTCGTGTAAGAAACTTTAGCACGGATTTTATAAAACAAAACTTTTGGCTTAATTTCTGTAAACCTTGCTCGTCTATCGGCCCTTTCGTTGACATATCTAAGGAGCTATACATAATCCCCACTATACACTGGATTAAACTAAAACACCAAACCTTGCATAACGTTTAAAGAAATTTCAAATAATCCAGCTGACAATTGTTAGCTGCTTGAGCTAAATTTCAGCTCCCATACAAAATTCCCTCCAAAATTTAACTGAGCTAAATTTAAGCGAATCCCTTTAGTCAGTTTAGAGTGGTACACATCTCGAGTTAAAAATCAAAATTTTGTTTCCATGTGTCCTTCATGTAGTATCTGCCAAAATTTAGCGCACCCATTTAATAGTTCAGGACATTTTTTTAAGTTGAATTTTGACAAATTGCTCTGCTCTGTTGTTCTGTTGTACCTCGGCGAAGAGTACCTGGAGCTAGAGTATTTTATTGAAATGACAGAGAAGTCCTCAGATAAAGTTAGCGATGCCGGTGGAGCAACAACCATCGATATGTACCCTTACAGATTTTGAATCAAGGAAGTCATTTTCAAAGAACAGCTGTTTTTTGTGACACTTATCCACAGCGCTCTCTATGTCAAAATTTATCTAGGATTTTAGAGAAGGTTTGGAGAGAAAAGTTGAGTAGCAACTTAAATTTTGTTTAGCTCGAGCAGCATACTAAGCTTATGGCCCAATCAATCCAATTGTTGTTGACCATTCAATTTTAGGTAGGTAGACAGAAAGTCTGTGGAGTTCTTAATATTAAATTGATGTACAAAGGATTTTTTATCTCCTGCGGCTGTACTTAAAATTGTGTTTCTCGATTTTCTGATTTGTTAGTCGGATATCCGTGTATATGATTTTCTGTTTACAGGAGAGCTCCTTGAAATTCGCAATTTCACGACTATTGAAAATGGAAGGTTGCATAGGGACCTTTTCTAGATTTCTTGCTTCCCACATTCAGTTGTCAAAAAAAATGCCCCTAACAAAACTTTGAAATTCTGTTTTTCAAACATATTGAACAAGATTAATCTTTTGGTGCTATGTATTTATTTTAGCAACGCTTATGACATAAATTTGGACTTACTTTTTGTTACATAAATTAAATTGTTACTAAAGTCCGATACGACCTCTTAATAAGTGAGAAAGGGTCAAAAGAAACATTCATTCATAAAACTTGATGTTTACAGGGTCTTTAGTCTTTACGCAAGATAGCGAAACAATTACCTCTTATAAGTCTACAAAAAAATATTTCTGCTATACAAATTTAATGATTAACATTTTGTGATATTTCACAGTTGGTTAAAAACACTAAAAAATTTAAAAAATTTATATTAATATTTAACATATTACTCATAAAAAATTCTACAATAACATCCGTCAGCTGACGTTTAACATTTTTTAAGAGCCTGTTCCCCCTCAGAAGTAGGTGCCAAAAATCGAGCTCTAGACAGCACAGCTTCATTAAACATTTGACGGAATGCAGAAAGCTGCAGCATTTTTCTGTTCTTTTCTGTGTAACTTAAAGTCCCAAAAACAGACCTAGTACGTTTTACCTTTGAGTTTCCCAACAAAATTACCATCATTTCATAATGTTAAAATAAAAGAGTGAAAACGGACTTGATCCACACACCAAAACCTGACCAAGTCATAAGAAAGTCTGTAATGCTCTGGAAGGTGCCACACCCCTTTTGCGAATTTTGAAAAAAACCTCGGAGGAACACTGTCGGGTCAATCGATTTTTTAGTAGAAAGATATATTTGTGACATAACAAGCTGTTATTTAATAATGAAATAAATACATCTGTCTATCTTTCTTACCTATATCCTAGATTTGGCAAATTAGTCTTCATCAGCAACAGTAGCGTATATAATTAAAAGCGGGCCCTCTCCATAAAAAATGAGTATTTTAATAATAATTTAACTTAAATATATACCTATTTTACATGGGTTTATATTTATTATTTTATTTAATATGCAATTTTACCATAGATATCCAAAAGTGACTCTTTTATCTCTTAATGCGCTAAGCATTAACCAAGAACACTTGACCCATAGCGCACCCTCCATGAGCCGTCAACCTTCTATTCCTGGAAAATACCTGCATGGAAATAGAGCAAGAGCAATGACAAATATTATTTCGTCAGTACTAAAAACTTAAGAACCCCTTGTCAAACTCGGCACGATATTGTTGAAAGGGTTTTGTGGCAACACGATCGTGAGCGTTGTATAGATAAGGGGAGGGCTTCGTCGCATTTAGAAACGAGAGCATAATCTACTATCTGGAAGCCGAAAGTCATTTTTTAAAGTCACACTGGTACATAATGCATAAAACTGATTAATCGCACCCGATAGGTAGAAAGAAAAGTTAAAATAACAACAAAAAATTTTTTAAATACACTTGTACTAGATCCCAAAAACGCAAACACCCTGCACCACATAAACACAGCAGCTAAACGTATCTACACGACCCATAAAAATGCAAATTTGCTTAAAGATAAAGAAAAAAAGTAGATAATCTATTATTCATAATACAAACAACGAAATAAATAATTGTTATTGATGACCAAACCAAAGCAGACTGAGAGACTCAGCTTATGCAAATATACAGAGATGTTACAAAACCTTGTGAAATGTTCCCAAAACGAATGGGATATTCATAACCGGTTTTTGCAAGTCAGTCAACCGCATGTCAATTAAATGACATAAAAGTTGTAAAATCTTAACCGCACTCATCGTAACCAAAAGGTCATCAGTCGTATTTATGTAGGTTTTCGTCACGACTCTACTTTTCTTTTGGTATAAAATAATTTAAGCAATAACAAAACGTTGAAAGCGATTAAGCCTTAACTATACCTATACCAGTGAAGAAACTATCAACTAATTGCATTTTTTATCTTCGTGCTTGGTATCGGTATGTGTGTGCCTGTGCATCTTCATTAAGTCAGTTGGTTGCTCATATTATAGGTATGTCATGCATAAAGATAAATTGTGTGTACGTGTGCATAGTCGTGTGAGGTTTGACTACCGCAGTCAACAAAATTATGATTCAACTTTGTGCATGGTAATTAACATGAAATTGAGACATTAAAACAAACAAAAAAAACGAAATAAACACGACAGCAGCAGTGTGTGTCAGTGACCTAGCTAAAAAAACAAAAAACAAATAGGTTATAGGCCGTAGGAATATGGTAAAGGGTATGGTTTCTGTTGAAAAAATTTACTTTAAAATAAAAAGCGTATACGATAATTTTCAAAGCTTGTAGCTTTAATAAAAGGAGTAAATCTGTTAATTAGTTGTGCGGGATTTAATTTCTGTCAGCCAAATTTGACAGGGAAATTTCGATAGCTATTTTTAGACCAACCAATCCGTCGTGTTCCGCAAATGTATTGAAGTGACAGGTGAATACAATTAATACCGGGTTATGAAACGTCACCCATAAGCAACGCATATGCCACAGGCGACAGATGAATTATGTTAAGGTACTTGCACAAAAGGTGTCCGTTGAATCCGTTGACAGTTTTCATAAATTGTGAGCACATTGGGAGAATCAGAGAATCTGTAACACTTGCTGAATGATAAATTGTGGTTGTGACAGCTCAGTCATAGCACATGCTGCCTGTGAGATTATTCTGTAAAAAAATAGGCTACTCCGAGTCATTGCAGCTTAATTGTAATTTGTATAAAACTAACCTAATGCAATGAAAATATACAATTAGTTTTATATAGAGGGCTTCTTAAATCGATCGTTAAAAGTATTATTGCTCAGTAATTTTAGGCATAAACATTTTCCGTACATCCATTTATATTTTGTTGATGTTTTTGTAAACTGTATACCGATCCATTTGGTAAATTTATCAATACGTGAAGAGATTCTCTGCGCTGGTGTATTGCTCGCTACTCGCTATTTTGCTGATTTCCTCTTTTGTCGACATTTTTTTATAAATGATTTTCGAAAATGCGTATATAAATTTATCTATTCACGGACTTTTCGACGCCAAATACTAAAAACTCGTCGATCTGTGCATTTAAAAGGAACTACTCGATACTCGTTAGTTTACCTTTTTCCCTTGTTCTGTCATTTTCGATGTATATTATTTTGTATATTTCAATATTTTTTAATTCAACAATTGTTACATAGCACATACTTAATCTAACAAAGCTTTATATTTTAAAAATAAGTAGTGAAATTTATATTCGAAGTAAAAATATTTGTAATGTCACTATATGAAAAATAACAAATAGGTAGAGGTGGCGTAAACAGTAATAAATTTAAAAATACGACAAAAAGCCAGTAGAAAAAGAATATAAATCCAATTGAAATTAAATAAAGCGAAGTTAAACAAATTTCCTCATGATCGAAACTAAGAAGCCAAATTTTAAATTTATTAATAAATTTGGGTAAAGAACTTGTTACACGAATATGCATAGGAAAACTATTAAACAATTTACGGAATATAACGGAAGTTTTCAGACAAAGCATTGCAAAAAATCGGCAAAATTACAAAATTACTTGAAACTACGCAAAGTGGAGCTGTAAGAAATTGAACTCTGCATGTAGTCACCTCTCAAAAAAAAAATTGCTTAAAACTTTAAAGTAATACAAGAGTTTTAGTGGTAGAATTTTCAATGTTCTGAATAAAACCATATAACGACATAACCGATTTGCCTCACAAATTATCCTAATAACGCACTTTTGCAAGACAACCAAGGGCTGCAGGTTCGTCTAGTAGGCACCCCCCAGCAACTAATACCATACTGCAATTTTGATTGAAATATTGCAAAATAAACTTTTTTTAGTGTTCTATTATTACAGTATTTCCTAGACGATAAAAGCTACGGACAGTGGAGCGAAAATATTGTTTCAAATTTGAAATATGTTCAGACCAACTCATATTTTACCCAAAAGTAACACCCAAATATTTAAACTGTTTTACCTGTTCAATTTTAAAACACTTAGCTCCATGGGATATTTGGTCATTAGACAACGTCCTTACATATACGGAACGGACAGTATGGATCTATTACAATTTAATTCGTGGAAAAAATATTTCATAGTCAGGGGACTCTTGCATACTAGAGCTGAATTTCATTAATTTAGTTTTGTTACTGACAACTAGCTTGAGCACAGTAAACCTTATTTTCAGAAAATGAACATCGTGATTTATATGGACCCTTAAGCTTAAAGGGTTGTCTGACTGATACGCAATGCCAAGATCGTCTGCAAAGGCTGTTACTTCCCTATAAATGGTTGACTAAATAGTGAATTTATATAGAACCAAGAACAGAACCTTGAGGCACACCTATGTTAATGGTTCCCGAACTATTCACAAAATTTTGTATTCTCACTTTTTGAATTCTGCCCTTCAAATAATATACTCAAACCAATTTTGCATAAATTCTCGCAATCCTGCACAATGTAATTTGTGGAGGAGAACATTGTGGTTAACCATGTCAAATGCTTTTGTGATTTCCACGAAGAGACCAGCGCAACATTTCATGCTGTCAAGTAAGAGCAAAACTCCAAAAGGGCATCTTCTGAGACTTTCCCTAAACCCAAACCGAGCAGGGTGAAGAAATCTTATTTTTGAAAAATGGTCCAGTATTCTGCTCTTAATAGGAGGAATTTATGGAAGACGACTAATTTTTAAATAATATACTTATTTCAGCTTTTTAATATTCTTTAAATAGTAAATACATACCTTTCTATAACATGAAATTAAATTTATTATTTATTTATTTTCAAACACATAATTTACTTATTTCAGCTTTTTTAACTTACGCGTTTTCTTTATAAATACCCAGCTAAACACCTATATATGAACTTAAATTTATTTGTTTAATTTTTGTTAATTTACTACAAAATATAAAAAAATCCTTTTTCTATTTTTGAGTTCGACATAAAAACACAAATTAAAATTTGATTAAGAAAAAAATCAAAGATTAGAAGTTTTATTGAGTTTTTTTTGTCTCCTGAAAAACTGCAATTTTTGACTTGTGCTCCTTCTACCGCCCATCTTAGAATTTAAATTGAGTAACCTGCCAATACATTCTAAAACCCCAAAACATACCAACACAATTATAGGCAAATCGTCATTATAATGCTTCTAGGCATTATCTTTGAACAGAAATATCTCGAAATATTCTCATCCGGAAGCCTATCGCCCGAAAGCAAACTGATAGCAGCGCGTCTTACCCTCACCCCTTTCACGTGTGAAGTATAGTTGTGTCTAAAATGACACACTAGTGAATTGGTAAATATGATATTTCAAAGGCAAACATCTAGCCGTATGTACCTACTGGAACGATGTGCTGTAGCGGTATCAGTACACGCCGTCATTATCATATCTCAATATAGATCTACATGGGTAGCTGCATGACATCTTTATGTGAAATTCATGCAAATTTTTAAGTTTATTCTACAATTGTGCACACATAGGTACACATTCACATGCGGCCGTAATGCATAGCGTATATTGACTGATGCTATCTCTGTGTAAACTTCCCCTTTTCATATCTGGGTTAACAGCGTAAAATGGAAGTGAAACTGCAGAAACTGTGTTTTAAGTCATAAGTTTCGTATAACTTATTTTCACGTGCGAAATAGTGTTACGAATTGAGGATTTCGGTTTGCAAAGCATTTTGGTTGTAGTTTTTAATGACTTAAGGCATAAAATAAAATTCTAGCTTGCAAAAAAAAATTCAGCTGAGCAGCCAGATAGTTTCTTTGCAAAGCCGATAGGAATCATCCTCGAATAGCCTTATTTTCTTGGGATAGGTATGTCAGATTCTAGCCTAGGTTAAACTACAACTTTAGACCTGTGGTTCTCTTTTGTTGAGCCCAGGCAACATTTCGACCTACAAGCTGGACTTGCGAATTTTTTAGCTTGCATCTGATGGCCCTAGGATTTGATGAAGAGTTTTCATATTGCCATTTTTTTTTTTAATTTTGAGGGTACAAGGCACTCCGCTAAAAGGTTCAGAACTCGTGAGCCGGCAAGGGGCGCCACTTTTTACCCAACGGCCGCTTGTTCGCTATACCCTCAATAAGCTTTCATAACCTGGTATCCTGGCTAGGGCAACTATTCTGATAAGCCATATTTTCGACACTGACTGAAAAAGTCTCAAATAAGCTTTCACTTTAGATCTTGAGGTCTTTAAGAATCCGAAACGATTTAGATGCACTCACTAGTAGTTCGCCTTCGTATAAGAAAACTGTTTAAAACTTCTTTCTAGTTTTTTGGAACGTATTGTCATAGTCTCAAGTACCGATGGCGATTATTTCCATTTAAGAACAGTCTGAAGGTTAGATGACTGTCTAAAACTTTCCGTAGAAGCGGATTTTTTTTAAATCGTTGTGTCTAATATTGTGGACATGGATCATTTGTAACATCTCGAGGCATTCTACATAGTTAGAGCCTTAGGCGGTATAGTGAGGCTAGTTTCTAAGCTATAGGTACGATCTTATCGGTGCTATTGTTGGAAGAATGATTTTTCAACTAATATTGAACTATTCATTAACCAAGTGCAGTTGTAGACTTCCAGAAAGAAAAATCCCCGAATTCAGTTTATGTTTAGCTATAGCTCGTCCGTCCGAGTCCGACAAACATCAGAGGGCATAACTGTCCCGAGAGAGCTCCTCAACTGACCCCCTTCGATTGCGGCGTTAACTTATAGGTAGAAGATCCCTAAAAGAGAACTCACACAACCGATTGTTTGTTTTAGCAAGTAGGCCTCTATCGGACCCTTTGCGCCAATTTTTATATAGGACCTCCTTGACAAAGCCTTTCCTTTCAGTCAAATAAATTATGTTTGTTATTATATACCTGTTACAGCATCTAACTCATTTGTTGTCTTATCTCATTTCAGAAGTAACCGCACTGCTGCTTGCACCGATGCTTAATGAATATCACTGTTAATCACACCCTAGGGAATAGAGGTAAGTCTAACTGACCAGGACTAACAGATGAAGTGTCACTAAATTAACCCCAATATTGGAATAAACATTTGCCCTGGATTTTATCCTTTCTTGACCAAATTGCCTAATGGGCACGAGTAGGTATACAACATCCCATGATTGCAGAGTATCCCAATTTATTTATTTCCTTCATGCATCCTCGGGGCATATTTTCCCTCATAATCCATTCCTTATATCGGACTCGGACCGTCCTCTAATTCCATTTGATTTGGTGTATATATACAGATACACCTCGGTATCCTGGACTCCTTTATTATGTATTCGACTATATTCACAGGATATTCGGAAAGGTCGTTCGTGTAATTTCTCCTTTTCTCTTTCGTTAGAGGTTCGTCGATTTCTTTTGATGGTGTTATAGTTTTTTTTGTCTTTTTTCCCCGACTATAGGTAGAGGATACGAGTAACAATTCGAAGGGCAAAATAATAATTTATGTGATACCCTTGTAAGGGTATATAATTTTCATGTTTTGGAACCTCAGCTGCTGCCAGTAAAATAGGAAAAAAAGGCAAACTATGTATGTGTGTGTGCTTTTTTCTTTCTAGGATTTCATATACCTAGAGCACCAGGAATTAATACTTCTCTCGCAATCGGATTTTGTTGTCCAATAAATTTCGGATTTTTTACGGGATATAAAATAGAAATTTAAATGAAAAGGATCGGATTTGTGTGCGAGGGGGAGAATTAAATGTAGGCCAACCAAATGGACAGCGCTTGAATGTTGTGTTTTGTGTAGTTAGATATAGGCAGATGTCTCGATAGGGGGACACAAGCGGACATTCAAATGGGTTTTAACAATTTAGATAACAAATGCAGTGGTATATTTTTTTTAATTAAAGTATTAATGGTAACCTACCTAACTGCATTTTTGTTACAGCGAGTTTTCGATTTTTTTCGATGGAATCTCATAGAAATGCACCTGTATCTTCTGTGCCTATTTTTGGCAAATCCAGCTAGATACACCATCACAGTTTCTGCCCAACTTTTTGGATTTAATAAATAATTCGTAGCTACAAAGCGTCGACATGGCGGTAGGTACATCGTGAATGGGAGGTGTCGATTAGGTACCATGAATTACTAGTGAACAGCAATTATTTGTTAGCAAGGACTTTTGTTTGAATTATAGCTATTTTGAGCAATAGCAGTACTTTATCATAAGACTCCTTTAAGTGATTGCTTGAAAAATATTTGAATATAGGTAATATTCGTTTGGAAATTGTCAGGGGTTGCCACTCAATTAGGGTGGAACGTTGTTACTTCTCCCAATTTGTTATTATTTGTGCTGATTCCCGTTCCTGTGACCATTTTATTAATCATCACTCTTAGAAATGTATTCTAGGAAACCTATATGGAATAGATTTGTACAAGTAGATACCCTACCTGAAGCTCCGGAATGCATAGGTTTTAAATAACCTGCATAGACTTTTTTTTGGAATTCTCTTGTTGTGCATATGACATTAAACAAATGACGCTTAAAAATATAACTTCCTAGGTATACCTATAAGTGCGGAATTTTGCGCATACTACAATGACGACGTTCAAGAATCTAGTTCAGTAGGTCTGCCAGCTGCTTGAAATGATGTGTTTATTGACGTCGATTAGTCAAGTGATCTGTTTCGTGACTGAGTCACAACCTACAAAGTTGATAAATTTAATATATCGCTGACGTAAGAAAAGTGATGTTGCCGACAAATCTACTAATAATCTACTATTCCAAACTAATCCAGTCGACTTAAAAAAAGTTGATTTTCAAAAGTGCAAATGAAGTGAAAGTGAAGTGAAATTTGCTTATGGCAACTTGACAAGTCATTTCTGTTGACAGACTATATCGGTTACTGTTTTTGTTGTTCACACCGACTTTCGGCTTGACAACTTTTAAAAGACAAACATCCTTTCCGTGAGAATAACTGACTTTATGTAGACGATTACAAAATTGTCAAATGACTTATCAAAGAAAAGCTGAAATTAAAATGTCAAAAAAGTCGTACCCCTTTTCATTTGAGAAGCCATTTGAGTCATATGCTAGGATTTATAATTTTGACAGGTCATAAAAGAAGTCATAATGTCCATTATATAAGCTGTCTTCGTCCGACCCATAAATAGCTTTTAAAATGTTTTTATATACCTATAGAATTTTCCAAGTAACAATTTGACTTCGGTAAGGTTCAGATTTGTAATTTCTGTAGGCAAGAACTTCAGCAGAGCTTCTATAGTACTTGCTAACCGAAGTAGAGCAATTTCGTAGTAATCGCTTCGGAAATTACCTTCTGTAAGACCTTTGCGAAGTATGTATATTCACAGGCCTTAAGTGGTGCTATATTTGCAGATTTATCATCATTTTGCCGATTTTCAGCCTCAATGACGATTTGCCGATTTTTAGGTCTTAAGCAAACGCAAGTTCTGTGTTGTGATCAATCACAAGCATTTCCGCTTTTAATTAAATTTATTTTTGGCGCTCTAAGTTTTCCCAACTTATGTGCAAATGATGATGATTTTTTTCTCTCAATCACTGAAAATCATGTTTTTTTGCAATGCCTTCTTATAATTTCACAAAGAGGTTGACACACAACTTTTAAGACGTTCAATTCTAATATGAACTTGGAAAAAAACAATTCAATGAATTTGTAATTATTTAGTATAATCATTTCTGTTATTGGTACCCTGGTCCTGATGCAGCAAGTACATTTTCATCTTTGCTGAAGAAGTAATCGCAAAACAATTTATGTACCTCCAAAAAGTGTTTGACTTGGTTATAGCAACAGCCTCACTTGTTACAAATAGCTCCGATTTCTGTTAGTTGCTCTAATCGAGAATTATTATTGTTTTTATGACAATGACGATTTTTTTACGATTTTCAAAGTTAAAAATGCAGATTTCGTAAAAATTTATCTGGCAACACTGGCGCCTTATAGAAAAATATGGCAATAAGTTTTGGTAAGATCTCTATTAGACCTGTGAAAATGTGTGGAGCATTTTAGAAGCAATGAATTGTTTGTATTCGTTTCTTAGGAGTCGCACTTGCCTAGTAACCGCAAAACCCGCATGAGAATGCGAGTGGCATTCGGTGGGACTTGTCTACGTGTTTTTTGTACATTGTACCAATCTTGTGTACCAGATAAGTCCCCCGCATAGAAAGGAACTTCCCAGTCCCTGTTCTAAATTTTTGACGGCTGCATTTCCCTATGGGAAATCGGCATTAAATAATAATTATTAATAGAATAAGATAAAACAAATAAAAGAATTAAAATTTGGAATTTTGTTTCAATTAAAATTTGTCCAATAATTACGTAAGGATCTTCTACAGGTCCTGCTCCAATTCAAGTTAATAAAACAATAATAATTACCCACTATAATTTCAGTTTCTATTAAGTTTGTATTACAGTTTCGGTAAGGCCATACAGCAAGCAACTTACCGAAACTAGTGCTTCTTTTGCGAAACAATAATTTACTGCGAAGACCTTACAGAAATCGAAATTGCAGTTTTGGTAAGGTCTTATCGAAACAATTACAATTGCCAAATGTGGTTGTATAAGGCCTTATACAGTCAATATTGCAGGAAGTGAAATAGCATCGGTAACGCCTTACCGAAATCAAAATGGCACTTGGATAGGCCCACATATTTCAAATTAGGTATTCATTTTATTTTTTTCTCCTTTTTTGTATCCGTAGCGCCACGCCCACATTTTATGTGCAATTGTACCTAAAGAGTTCCAAGTTTTCGTTCGTATCATCTAGATCAGGGGCATATGTTTCTTGTATGGGATGTGCCACGCCCCCTGATTTGAAACTTGCCCCGAATAGGAACAATCGACGGTCCGTGGATACCTGATATGGGATAAAGATTCTCAAAACCTCATTCTTCTAATGGAGCCTGATTTTCAAAACTTTTCCCTTCGATACGATATGCATACCTACCTATAATGTGGTTGATTTTTCTGATGGTATTTTAAAATTTCGAAATCCACAAATAGTGAATGAGATTTTCCCGGTAATGCTCAGATTATTCTTTCAGTGGTGAAAGCTGGCCCAGCCACTTTTATGTTCTCTTGCGAATATCTGACAAATATGGATGTGAAAACATACCAGTTACCAGGTCACTCGTCGTACAAGGTCGAACAAACCTTTAGTTTGTATAAGGTTGTGGAAGTCCCTAAAGGTATATATAGCTAAAAGGTCTATTTCCGTAAAAACTCCACAAAATCTGCCGAATTTTTAACTCACATCTAAAAAACATCTTTTCTAAAAATCTTTTCTAAAAATATATCTTACCTCGTAGGTATACGGTTTTTACAAAAGAGCCACATTTTTCGACCACTTTTCCAAGTCTTTCTAATTTGTAAAATAAAATAAGTTAAATACGGGAGCATTCCAAATGCCGTGAAATACGTCTAGAATCATCTAACATATTTTTCTGACTTTTCTGGATTCCAAAATCTGTATTCAAGCTTATCCCGTTGGCGGAGCCATTAAATTACAGAAAAAAAACTGCAGCAAGAGCAACCTCCCATTTAATCATCGCGCCAAATACAACTTCGACCGCGATTATTATTGGTTACAAAATTCCTTCACCTTGAAAGTGTCTGTGATTGGATTTTCCTTGCGGTCAAGATGATAGGTTTCATTAAACCTAAACTGACGCATCTGTGCATGTGTGCGCGTGAGCCTTTGATAAAAACAGCAAAGTGTAGCAGGAGCAAATTAAAAAGGCAGCCAATCAGTTTGAGTACAGAATCCAGAAGAAGGAAAAACAAGTTTATTGAAAGTGACATTTAAAATTTACAGAAACCAAATGACAACGTTCAGAAAGGTTAATAAGCGCTTACATATAATGATTGTGTTCAGTTGACTTTAGATATAGTATTTCATTCTAAAAACATCACTTCCCCTGAATGAATATACACGAAATTACAAAAATATAAGTACATTAAACAAAAATAATTTAGAAAAAAACAATTAATATCAATTCAAAAAGTTTTCATTAATTTTTAAGGAAATTTAGCCTTTTAGACCTAATCGAAGAGTATCAACTGAATGTTTAACATTTGCCAAACCTTTTGTGAAAATGTCTGCTAGCATTTCATCTGTTGAGACGTATTTCAGTTTGATGACTCCGCTTCTAATTTTTTCTCGAATGAATTCTGCTTTTGTTTCCACATGTTTGGTTCGGGCTGAATATGCGTTGTTTGTTGCGAGTTGAATTGCGCTTTTGTTGTCGCAAAATAGGACCATCTCTTTAGAACAATTGGGAAAAAGTTCCTTTTGAAGACGTTTCAACCAAATAGATTCCTGGACGGCAGCAACCATAGCCATATATTCAGACTCGGTGGTGGAAAGTGCAACGGTGGGTTGTCGCTTCGACGACCAAGACACAGCTGCCCCTTGCATTGTGAAAACATATCCTGTGGTTGACTTCCGATGATCGACATCACTTGCCCAGTCTGCATCACAAAAACCTTGTATATTTGTAGTTTCCTTTGAATAGATGAGTTGTTTGTCGGCAGTTCCCTTAAGGTAACGAAGAATACGTTTGACGGCTGCCCAATGAGCTTTTCCTGGATTGGTGCTGTATCTGCTAAGCAAATTCACTGCGTAGCTTATGTCCGGCCTAGTTGTTTGCGCTGCAAAGAGTAAGCTACCAATCGCCTCCATGTATGGCACATTTGACATCTGCTGCTTTTCGTCTATTGAGGTTGGACACATCTTCGATGATATTTTCTGGTTGAGATCTAGTGGTGTGGATACTGGATTGCAATCAGACATACCAAATCTGTCGAGGATTTCGCGAATGTACTGGGATTGGTCGATAGCAATTGTGCCAGCTGATTTGTTGCGTGTAATTTTAATACCCAGTATGGAGGACGCCTCACCTAAGTCCTTCATTTTAAAGTTGCTGCTTAATTTTTCTTTTATAAAAGTTTCGCGCGACTCGTCGTTTGAAAATATAAGCACGTCGTCTACATATACAGCAACGAATGTAGTTTTGTTGTTATTGACGTTGAAATAAATGCACTGATCTGCGTCAGATCGCTTGAGGCCAGACTGCAACAGGACGGTATTCAAGGCTTCGTTCCAAACGCGACTTGACTGCTTTAATCCATATAACGATTTTCGGAGTTTGCATACTTTCGTAGAACCGTCATTGAATTTCTCTGGTTGCATCATAAAAATGTCTTCCTCAATTTCTCCATTTAAAAACGCAGTAACAGCATCCATCTGGCGAATACTTAAATTGAGTTTGACAGCCAATGCCAGCAAAAAACGAATCGATGAGTACCTAGCCACCGGCGCAAACGTCTCCTGGTAATCGATGCCCGGTTTTTGCGAGCAGCCCTTTACCACCAGGCGTGCTTTGTACCTTAAGATCTCTCCAGTCGTATCTCGCTTTGTTTTGAAGACCCACTTGCATTTAATTGGAAACTTCCCTTTGGGTAGTTCAACCAAATCCCAAGTATTGTTGACTTTCAGTGATTTGAACTCGTCCTCCATTGCTTTTTGCCACATTTGCGCATCCGATCGTGACATGGCCGCCTCAACTGTTAAAGGATCAATGTATTCAAATTTAACATTAAAACTTGCCTCTTTCTTTGCGTTCCGACTAGCAATTCGTTCGGACCTGCGAATTAAATCGACATCATTCTCCAAGGAAACTTCACTGACAACATCATCAGACTCTAATATGCAATCGATATACGACGAATCTTCAGCTTCTTCGATACGTAATGGGTCATCAACTTCGTAGTCATTCAGCATTTCCTCGGCAACTGGTTCATCAGCGTCTTCAACGATTGCAGCTACAACATCTTCAGCAGGATCAGACACGCTTTGTTCAATTTCATTAGGCTCAATTGAATCAATAGAATCACCAACACCAATGTATAATTCCTTGTTACATTCGCCCCCTGAATTTACATTGGATTCCTCAGAAACAATTTCTTCACAGTTTTTGTCTGTGGATGAGATGGAAGGATTAGTTAAAAGTTCTTCATCAGTTACCTCTCGATTTTCCATAGTTTCAAAGAAAACGACATTCCGGCTGATCAGAATCTTCCTCGATTCCATGTTGTAAAGTCGGTATGCCTTGGACTCGTTGCTATATCCAAACAGTATGCATTCGGACGATTTTGGGTCAAGCTTTTGACGCTTCTCGTGGGGAATGTGGACCATCGCTTTGCATCCAAATACACGTACCATGGTCAAATCTGGCTTCACTTTTGACCAAAGTTCTTCCGGGGTTTTCGACATTTTACCTCTACACGGGATCCGATTGAGCAAATATGCGGCAGTTGAAGCCGCTTCAGCCCAGAAACGTTTACTCAAGTTTGCATCGAATAACATGCATCGCACTCTTTCAACAATGCTTCGGTTTATTCTCTCAGCAACTCCGTTTTGTTCCGGTGTGTAGGGAGCTGTCTTCTGATGTTGTATACCGCAAGCTGATAAAAAACGTATGAACTTATCGCTGCAGTATTCGGTTCCGTTATCGCTGCGTAGGACTTTTATTTTACGAGAACATTGATTCTCAACAAACGCTTTAAAAGTCAAAAACGTTTCGAAAACATCAGACTTCTGTTTTATCGGATACAAAAACAATTTGCGGCTGTAATCGTCTATAAATGTGACGAAGTATCTAAATCCAGAGCAGGATTTCGTGGGCATCGGGCCACAAACGTCCGAATGAACCAAATCCAAAACATTTTTTGCTCGGGTACCAACAGATTTAAAAGGTTCGCGCGTTTGCTTGCCCTTGATGCATACGACACACTTTTCTTCCAATTTGTCACAAAAATCAACACCTTTTACAGCAGTTTTAAGTTTCTTCAAATTTTCGTTACATATATGACCCATTCTTCGATGCCACAATTGACTGTCAGTTCGTGAATGTAAAGCAACTGCATTCGGACCTTGAACGTTAGAATCAGTAATAGCACAATTCAATCGGTACATATTATCAACCAACGGCGCTGTAGCAATGAGTTCATTGTATTCGTCGAAAATTTTACAGCTTTCACTCTCAAACCGAACAGTTTTACCGTTTCGAACCAACTGACTGACAGATAGCAAATTTGCACAAAGATTAGGAATATATTGAACATTATAAATTGTGGCGTTTGTTCTATTCCTGCCGTTCTGAAGAGTAATATTGATGTCGCCTATACACTCAACTGGTAGCTTTGCACTATTTGCAACAACAATCTCTTTGTATTCCGATGGTCTTTGATTTGTAAGAGACGATTTGCACATAGTCATGTGTGCCGATGCACCCGAATCGACATACCAACAATTTGTAGACACTGCGCTGTTAACCATAAACGATGTGAACATTGCCGTTTCATTCGATTTGTTATTCTGCCGTTTTTTAGACGGACAATGTCGTGCAAAATGACCGATTTCTCCACAGTTATGACACCGAAATTTAGTTCGCGCCTTGAATTTGTTTGATTTAAATTTCGTGTGCGCAACCATTGCTTGCTCAGAAGTTTTCGAATCATATTTGACTTGCTGCAATAACAATGTTTTTACCGAATCACTAGTCAGTTGAGCTGACGAGTTTTCCACAGCCATTACCAAAGCTTTATAATCTTCTGGCAACCCAGCCAGCATTAAAGATGCAACAATTTCGTCGTCGATATTCAAGCCCGCTTTTTTAACCTTAATCGACGTCATAACCATTTTATTGACGTAGTCTTCCATAGATTCACATTCGTTCAACTTCAATTGAACTAATTGTTTCAGCAAATCTACCTTTCTGCACAGACCGTTGTCCTCAAACGCACTTGTCAGGCTGTCCCATGCACTTTTTGCCGTCGTTGCATCAGCTATGTAGGAATAGTTTTGCGTTTCGAGTAGCAAAATCAATTCCGACTTAGCCTTGAGATCATTAGCTAAAATCGCAGGCGTTGCACTTGCTCCTGGTTCAGACTCTAGACAACTCCACAGGCCTTTAATTACCATATATGACTTGGCTGCAATCTTCCAAACGTCATAATTTTCTCTGCCCTTTAACTTCTCTACGCAGACGACACTTGAAGTCATGTTTGGTTATGTTTTTTCAATCCACGAAAAAACTTATTGGAAATTGATCATCCGACAAAGAAAAAAATAAAATCGTTTAAATAAAATGTTTCTAATTATTATTTTAATTTTATTTTGTGGGATCTGGGCCCATAACCTGATAAAAACAGCAAAGTGTAGCAGGAGCAAATTAAAAAGGCAGCCAATCAGTTTGAGTACAGAATCCAGAAGAAGGAAAAACAAGTTTATTGAAAGTGACATTTAAAATTTACAGAAACCAAATGACAACGTTCAGAAAGGTTAATAAGCGCTTACATATAATGATTGTGTTCAGTTGACTTTAGATATAGTATTTCATTCTAAAAACATCAGCCTTAAAGTCCATTCACCGAATTTATCCAAATGCCGCGCATTGGGAATGGGGTACCGCGAATTAAGGCCAAAAACCTCATGTCTGCGTATGTGCTCACTTAACAGAGGGAGAGAGATACCATTGCAATGGCATAGTAAGGAATTTCTTCGGGTAAACAACAACTCCCAGTCTCGATTCACCATAACTTGGAAATAAAAAAAAACCTTTTACAAACTTTGTGTCTCTATACAGACTTCTCGTTCCGTTGCTTTTTATTACCTGTTACTGTTTTTGTTATTATGTATAATAATATTTTTTTTTTATATTTTTATTTTCGCAAATTCGCGATCACAGCCGCTCGCCGTCCCTTGTGTGCGCTTTTGAGTCTCGTCTCGGCTCAGGTAAACGATCTACGATCTACCATAACTTACGATTTCCTTGTTTGTAAACAACAATGTTGCGTTTTCTTCTTGTTGGTTCTTTCGTTGTCTGCTTTGCTTTTGGTAGGAATTTTTGCCTTCTTTATTTTTGTGTCCCCCCCTCCATCTGGTGTCCTTTGGCCGAATGATGCTGGGAACTTTTTTGAATTAAACCCGTAAAGACGCGGGAGGAAGTTGTTTTGATATCATTTCGCAAACTCGCTTTTGTATCACTAATACTATAACAAACGGCGAGCATTATTTTTAAGCGGTTGCAAAACAACGGCCGGCATGAGTAAATTTTGCCGCCAAAACGATGATCACTGGAACTGAATGTGTTGTCAGTGCAACGGACTGCAACAATGATTCAAGGGAATTTTGATTTCGGATGCGATTGTAATTTATATATTTTTTTTTATTTAACCCTCGATGCAAAACTGAATCCTGGGAAGAGAGAAGTCATTAATGGAATGATGTCGTCCGTTTGATATGATATCTAAGGTAAATCGATTTCTTTACATGTGTAGGTTGAAATGGAATTTCCTTTGACATAAATAATCGGATTAAAACGAGAAAAACCTTTTTTTTCGATGGTGAGTGATATTGATTCGACCGCGTGTTGGAGTTGTTGACCACGCACGAAAGTCCACCATAACTATTTGGAAAACGGAAATTTTGACAGAATAGTTTTTTGGAAATGTAAAAAAATGCTGCCCTTAATAATTGGGCTCATATAAGCTACCATATAACACTGGAAGCGGTATTAGATTTGTTGGTTAACTATCCAAATACCGGGTGATACCGCAGGTAACCTAAAAATACTCACTTGACTGTCAAAATTACACAGTGTGGTAATTAACCAAGTGACTTGTAAACAACTATATCATTTGCCAACCAGCCACTAACAAATCAATGGATTTCAAAATGAACTATGCGAATATTACATAAGCTCGTTGAAACATCCTTTAATAAATCGAGTGAGACAGCTACCTACCAACAGGAAGCTTCAAAGTAAAATAAATAAATCAATTAAAATTGTCAGTTAAAATTGTTACCACGTGGTGTTAGGACCTATATTGGACTTTTAACTTAGTGTTGCAGAAAATCCAAACATTTGTAGGAATAAGCTTTGAAACATTACACATTTTTTTTACACTGTCTTATAGTCCCGATGTATTCAAAACAAACCGGCAACTTCCCTTTGTGAATTACTAGTGACCATAGTCACTAACCATCATTTTAGTGGCCCTCAACCTTGTAAAATCTCAACCATCAGATATTTTCAAGTTAGTACTTTAGAATGTAGCAATCGACACATACGCCTCTGCTGCCATTTAAAAATTAAAATAAAAAACATATTATACCTACTGCCATTTGGCCCTCCCGTGCTATAATTGTAGTGTTTTGCTGTCTTTGAGTACCTACTTTTTTTCGAACTGAGTACGGTACTTTTGAATTGAGTTCGCTACTTCTTTCAAGTCGTAGCGAACTAAATTTTAGAAATAAAATAAATCTTTAAAAATGTGCCCCAGTACGTCCATTCTGCATTTAAATATCGCATTCTAATGAAAAGTATATTATAACAAAGTTTTAAGTACTTTATCGGACATACTACCTTCGGAGCCATTTGAGTACTATTTGTTACCGCAGTGAGAACTTTGCCTAATGCCGGCCGGCGAGTTCATCAGAAAACCAGTGGCGATCGGCAAAATCACCGCGAAAGAACTAAATGCGAAAATCCAAGGGAGGTCCATGCGAATCGGGAAACGGCGGTGGTTCTTTAATCTTTACCTATATTTTTCTGTAGAATTGTATTTTTTGACAGTTTTTTTAACTTATCTTCATCTTCCTGCATAAGACCAAGCATAGATTTTTCGCCTGCTAGATATCTCATGCCATCGTTAGTTAGCGTTAGTTTTTGGTTTCCCACTTCTATTAAATTTTTAAAGAAAATGTGACGACATTCGCAGGATATTCATCTATACGTAAATGAGAACTCATTCGGACAGTGACTTGTGGGTATACAGAGCTTGCTTCAAACTAAGGTAACTTGGTTTTTTAACGAGTTTTCTTCCAGATAGATAATGCTTTTCGCAAAAGAGCAACCATTTTTTTTACTCTTAGATGTCAATTTTTGGCCTCTGGCAGCTCAATTTTCAAAGTTTTATCGTCCTCCTGCTAATTTCTTTTAACTGAACATTTTCTCAAAAGCGGAAATGTATGGAAACTGAACCAAAGTCGAACGTCCGAGACGGAGTTTTTACTTCAGTTCATGGGCTTTAAATTTCTGTATGCAATACACAAAAACACGACTATTGATAAAATCTTATCATGATGCACGTAAGAAGCTCTCAAGATATTTCGAGAATATCCACTTAACCTATAAAAGTTACCTAAAAAAATATAAAATAGGCTCGGGTATCTCTTATTAAAGTTTACATATCTGTATACAGGAATGGAGTTATTTGTAAAATTGATACAAGTGGACCTTGACTCATTAAGTCTAATTCGCCATCGTTGCGCCCAACTACATATCTCGTTAACTGAATTTTTGCAGATTTTCTGTGGATTTAGTCAAGCATCTATCAGTTGAAAGAAGAGCAGTCTCGTCTGCGAATGTAGCTATAATGATATTGTTTGGATGTGGTATATCACTATAGTCTCTTCTCTTCTTCTCCACATCTCTTCTCTATCTCTTCTCTACATATAATAAAACTTTAGGATACTTTTTAACCCGGAATATAACTTGGTTTTTACAAAATAGTCAAAAAAACCGGTAAGGAAAATACTGTTTATACAGACCTAGCTCAAGAATGACTTATCGGATTGAAAAATAAAAAAAAAAGGGAATTTAGTAAATTTTCTCCTGAATCATTTAAGATTCAAAACAGCCTCCTGCGTTGTCCTGAAGCTGAGCAATGTTCAAAACAATTATTCAAAACATTGCCCACAATTTTCTTTCAGTGGATACCACTTATAGTAGTCATGCAGTAGTGAGTATCGTTGCAGTAGTGTGTGTATGATAATTATGTGATCATATGTTTTGCACTTCAATGAGCAGTCGTCTCTTTTCAGCGCACACATTCAGTTTGACCACATTTTCAGGTGCTGTTTGGAAATGGGCTGGGGTTCGTGTGTCATGTTGTTTCATTCGTGTTGCTTCCTTTCCGTCGATATTTGAGGTGGGTAAGAGGGATCAAATTTACTGTCTTTGTTTTTGCTTTAAATTGCTTTCAGAAAGGTCCAAGCGTAGGAACATGTTTATAAAAACCTGCTCGATGCAGTTCGATGAAAATACTTTTTGTCTTAAAAGCCGCAGGCGGGTGAAGCAAGGTGAGCACGGGTCAGCTAGTCTATCTATAAAGTAAAATTGTACTTTTCCGATCAATAATTGTATCAGACAGAGAAAGACGGCTTAGAAGACTTTTTGACTTCCCTTAAATAAATTTAAGAGCTGTCTTAAGTATTGGCCTTTACAGCCGAGGTAATCGCTCTTAATATTTTATTCCTATAAAACCTTTCTTGATTTTGGCTCACATTTAAATAGGAAGACTTCCACCTACCAGGCAAATAGGAATATCTTGCGCGCATGCAGTGATGAGCCACAGAAACAAAAATGGTAAAAGTAGGCAGCCCTGAGGTACCCCCATTTGTATTTCAATCTATATTTAGAGTAACTAGGTAGTACACAGTTTCTTTATTTTCTTACAAAGGACATTAGCGATTGCTCATAGTTCCAGAACTTGTTACGAAAGTCAACGTTGCTTATCGCTATTCGACAGAACTTCTTATTTGTACGAATTTTTATCAATTCAAACGGTCATCCGCAGGATAGGTCAGTAATAGCTATGAGTGAAGTGCACACTTTAATTGCTTGACACATGATCTGGTCATTGCATCAGATAATAATTATTTAAAGTGCCAAGGACCTACGGCATAAATATTATATACCTGCACTCACAAACATTAGTTGATATCGACCCCTATCGGAATGACCGAATCACCCCACGCCACATCCTATAGGTGCCACATTTATCAAGAAACTTCCATGCATGTCGCCAGTGTCATGAAACATTTAGGCGTCTGCTTTCATTGTAACATATTAAGTGTCTCGATGGGCCGGCTTTGTCGGAAGCTCTACCAAATAAATGGAATGCTATCGCACTCCAATTCCAATTGGATAACCTACGCACAAACCACACTGAATACAGTGCAGAGGTTTAATATTCGATTAAACACTTCTTGACAGTGCTGTGTCATTTATGTGCCGGCAGTATAAAAACATTAATCAATCACCAGTGTGGTGTGCCGTCGGTATTTCTGCCTTTGCACAAGCACCCAATATTATGATCCATCATCGACTACAACCGGAGAGTCATATGCTTTCAATTATGTCTCAGTTGGGGAATTAGTCGAAAAAGTGTTTTCTCCACAAAATTTTAAGTAGTTGAAAAACATCCAAAAATGGAAAATTAGTCAACCAACTAAGCAAACACGTATGCGCGCTCTGCTAAGTCAATTAGCACATTTTGATGTTGAACAAAATATTTACTTTTCCGCTTGGATATTAAAAAGTCATAGGTATGGAATAGTTATCGAATCACGAAGTGTTTTTATCACGTGAGAGTGATAATTGAAACTGCTAACAATCCCAAGGTTGAGTTTGCGTCGCCCCTTCGCGCGCTGCTCATTACGAAAATCACGAAAACCAACCGCAAGTCGAAATGGCTTTTCACTTGTCCGTGGCATCATTAAAAGTCCCCCCTGAGTGTATGTGCATAGCTATCTAGACTAAATGACTCTATATATAGGGGCGCTGGAGAGAGGACCTACAACAACTGCAGACGATCCATATTTGTGAAGAGAAAAAATTGTGGAGTGCCAAAAACCTCCATCTGTGTGTATCCATTTAAAAGTCCTGGGCATCATTCCATTTCCCGCACTTGAAATTGAACTTCCCCTGCGTACACGCGTGACTGAAAGTATTTGCGCCCCAAACGATGGCAACCCCTTTTTGCTCGGCTGCCATCTATCGAAAAGAACAACTCGAATTTTGAATATCCTAGATTCGACAGCAGCATGGCGGACGGAAACGTTCGATACAAAAACACACCCCAAGAAATGGATAAGCGCGTCTATGCGGCTTTGACTTTAATCCCGGCAGGCATCACTAACACCTCTTCAAAGTTCAGTGTGTGAGTCTTCCATTTTAAAATCTCATCCTTCAACACAGCATAAGCCATAAGCGTGTGATGCCCTGGTGCGGGGAAATCTATTCTACCACGGGCTCAAATTGACTAGAAAGTATTTGCAGTGCGAGCGAGATAGAGTGAGACTGAAAATCCTGCGTGTGTCTGAGGGATGCTGAGTGGTTTAGTATTTATTTTGCGCACACGACAATACATTGCACATCGTTTTCTCCTTCACTTTTAGAAGGATGGCCTGGGTGGAGGAATTGTTGGTCTCCCATCTTTATCGTTAGCAAAAAAAATAAACACACACACATTCACGCGAAATCCCTGTTTTACTTACGCTCTCTTTAATCTATCGATCGATTTTTATTACACTCCTATGTGTGCGAGCATTTCATTTGGCAGGGGCGAATTGAAATGACATTGGGAGGGAAAGAACAAGGAAAAGGAACCCCTCGTGATGGACTGAAGAAAGGATATAAAAATACGATGAAGCATCTCTTTTGGGAGTTCACTCTGAAAATCCTGTGTACTCATCACGCCATCCTATAACATGATGGATACAGGATTCAGTTGTTATTTCCCATATCTGGGTGGGTTTTTATTCGAATGCCAGCAGAAAAGGATTAACATTGCGGCAACTACTAAACTAAACAACCATAATCATTAGGATAAAGTATACCTACTCTGTATTCCTGATTAAGCTAACAGTAATTGTCCCTTGGAGAGGAGACTCGCTCGCACGCTCGGTAATGTAACGCGCTTACAGACTGTGTTTGTTTATTTTGAAAGTGGGTGTGATAAGGACACTCTTATCTCAAGCCGATTGCCTACAAGGGATAATCCCAAAATTTAAACAATTTCCAAGACGCTAAATCATATGCCCACATCTGATACAAAACTTTACGCACACATCCGCATCCAAGCGGAGTCGTTTAGAAAAGGGCCCTCTTAATTATGTGAAGGATGTAAAGCAATTAATAAATTACCTAGGATTAAGTGATGTCCCTTTTCGGGATGGCTTTTGTGTTTAAAATATGTTTATTGAACGTCTTCTCCCTTTCGGTTGTCTTTGCAGGTATAAAGTCGTCTAATTTATGGCCAACGTTATTGGAGAACGGATGATGTCCTGCTGGTGTATACGGACGGGCACTGGTGACCTGGTGATTCTTGGTAAATTGGAATCCCATTGACTTGTGGGAAATCACATCCATTCTGATGCTTACAAAAGACTCCCGCCGATAAAAGGTTTTGCAAGTTATGACTTTGAGACCGATGATGGCAAAGGATTTTTCAGCTCAGCGAGTAATGGGTAAGGGCGACACTGATTGTTTTACTGAAGTTCAAATTGATGCGTGGCACTCGGTGTGCGAGATTTGTTGTCATTTTAGCAGCTATACGAGATTTCAAAATGGGTAAGAGGAAGTCTTCGGAGAACTAAGACAGCCGGGCATATGAACTTCAACAAGGCCGAGGAAAGTAATCAAGTTTCATCATCCAGTCTGACTTTTAAAAACCTTGCATAATGTTCAATGAACCTATCGAAGGTGAGGAGCTAGTGATCTAAATGATTGACAATTGTAATTGGTCCTTACATATTCGAAACAAGGCGTCACAGACTTTCAAAAATTTAAGCGACTTGTAGACTTATATAAAGATTATATGGGTAGCTTTAATCTATAAAGGGAAAGACGCTGAAGGACTAGGTATGTTTTATCGAGGGAGCCAATAACTTTTTCGATACAAAATTTAATCACCAAATGAATGAAATACCGTACTTGTATACGATTGAAGTGTTTTCTAATCGCCAACCGTGAATGTTTATTGCGACGATTCTTAATAGTGAGATTCTGATTGGTAACCTATGTTACTTTGCGGAAAATGTTTCTTCAGAAAGCAGTTACCGAATAAAGAACAGCGACAACGAGTGAAAGCGACGAAGAAAGATCGGTTTTGACCATCAATGTGGGTTCTCAACGACTAACTCAAGCTTTTATATTTTGAAGGTCTTTATAACATACGAATGTAGCTTAAACTAACGATACATTTTTTATTGTTGCACATTTTAAAGCTTTACTAAAAATCGGTACATTAAAAATATGGAAATTGGTTTAAAAATAAGGCGCCAGGTTTAAATTTGTGGTGAACAGTTGAATTGGCGATGAGTAGTTGAATTGGAGGTGAGTTTGTTCCAACAGTGCTCCTTATTAGGATGAAGAGGTGTATCAGACCATAGGGGAAGCATAAAGACAATTTAATTCAGAAGGTCTAAACTTTGGTCTTTTGCGATTGGCTCCACTGGGGAAACCCGAAAATAGTTTATACGAGACAGAAGTGACTGTAATTGCCTCCTTGATCGTGTCAAATTCTAGTAAGACCAAAAGTTATGGCGAAAAATGTCCCAAAGGGGTAAAAAGAGCTCTGGGTAATTTTAAACAAAATATATAAAATTCGGCACCGCCATTGATACTTCAGCTTTATAGGTAAAAGGTTCATTCTGAAGTGGTGTTCTTCCGCAAACTGGCAGAGCCATTTTGTATAACTTTTTTCGTCTGCCCTATTCCTCTGGACTTTTTTCGAGTAATTGCAGAGAACTATTTTTCTAGACCGTCCCTAAAATAAAGGATTTTATTTTGTAGGTATATCAAATACCGACTCGTGGCTGGCAGGACCTATGATTTTCATGTTGATGCATCTCTTCTTCAATGAATCAGAAACTACCTATCTTTTTGGACTTTTAATTGGGTTGGATGGTTTTAACTTTTCCAGAAATGGGTTAAAAATTTTATTTATTATTTTATGTTCATTCAATCAAACGAGTAGTACATCTACTGTTCTCGCTAAATTACTTAATACAAAAAATATACTTAAAAATTACCACCAAAGCCCCTAAAAACAGAATTAATTTATTCCTTAATGAGTCCCTACTAAGATGAAAATCGAATACACTACAATATTTATTGGATTCTCTTAGGCATCTAGAAATTGGTTCATTGCATCCATAATTAACTCTGTGATGTGGTACATAAAATAAAAAAACGAGCATAAAAACCAATTAAAGATAATAGAAGAGGGCAATAGATATAACCATCTATCAAATTACGAATAAATATAACAGAAAATATTTCCTTCGTCTGAAAAGAGCCAAGATACCAAATAATTTGCACCACGTCTCGTATAGATGGCATTTCAATATTCCATCGCAGTCTTTCGAATTCCGCTACATCTGATTACCTTTGGCAACCAAAAACTGAATGTTTGTATAAAAGCTGAGTTTAACATCAAAAATGACTCCCAGATTTATTTTGGAGGAAATAATGGACAAAGGGGTTTCTATTACGTGCGTAAAGGCAATTGGAGAGAGGTTACGATAAAAAGTAAGGCTTTGGCATTTAGAGACGTTGAGATGACGGTCATTATTAAGACACCATATGGAAAGTCGTTCAAGATCCTTTTGTAAAAGAGTACAGTCCTGGATTGAACTTATAGGTTGGAAGATCTTTAAATCGTCAGCAAACACAAGACATTGGGAACTCAAAAACAAGTCAGGAATGTCATTAATAAATAGAAGAAAGAGCAGAGGGCCCAGATGACTACCTTGAGGTACTCTAGAGGTGACATAAAATGGTGAGGAGAGCGTGAACATATTGGATACGATAAGTTAAGTAGGAATGAATCCACCTTAGGAAGGACATTGGGGTGAAATCCAAAGCTAGTGAGTTTGGAAATTAATCTATTGCGGTTAACACGATCAAACGCTTTAGCAAAATCTGTTTTAGTTACATCACATTGTAAGCCATTCAAGGTAATTGAAGGCAGTATTACAAAAAAATTGAGAGATTTGTAGCAGTAAATCGGCAACGAAGCCATCCTGAAACGGGTAAATAAATCCCTTTAAGAAAGGTGTAAGTTTGTCGCAAACTAGTTTTTCAAACAATTTAGGAATACATAGTAGAAATTTTACAGATTGGACGTTAATTAGTATTATCATGTCTCGATCCAGATTTATATATAGGCGTTAGAAAAATCATAATATTTCTTTTGCACCGACTCTCTTTGACATTTTCATGAATGATATTTCGCTTAGAGCTTCTAATCCTTCATAAATAATATCACTATCAACTTGTATCACCTTTACGTTAAGGCTCACGTATCTGTCCTTCGGCCATAGAAATTCAACACCAATGCATATGAAGCTTATTCAATTCTGACCGTGATGTCATCATAGGTAGGATCCAGGCATTGAATGCAATTGAATGCTTCATACAACTGAATAATGTAGCTTGTCTCTGAAGCGACACCCGAACGAAATCGCTGCGAAGCGTCTATACGTTTCCTCAAAATGTACAAGCACTATTTAGCCCCTTCTGGTCTCTCCGCAATATATAATAAGGCATTGTCATGTCTACCCTGATGAATAAGTTTCAAAATCGGGTTTTTACTAACTGCTTGCCCGCCCTGACATACTTCTGCACCTACACGTTCTTTGAAGCTAGTTTTTTACCGAGTTAGCTCTTCAATAGAAATGTTTTACTCTTGTATCTGCATGGAGTTGTCCGTTCACTGTTAAGGTCGTTATTGTGTTGACAGGGCAGATCTGAATCAAACAGGCGCCTCACTATCCATAGGACATGACTTCATATTTGTTCTACTGGTTGACATTTATGACTCCGTCTTGTGCCAAAAAAAGTCTCAAGAACTCAGATATACCTAACCTTGTTGCTGAGATCATATTTGCCTTCTTAGTGCCATCCTATAAGATCGATTTTAGTTGAAAGTTATCACTACATCTCCTAGTCCATTATAAGTCACCAACCAAATTCATCACCGGCTTGCTAGTCTCTATCCCTCTATGAGTTCTTTTCTGCTGTTGATGTGTACTAAATGTGTTGCGTGTCAATAACTTTGTGGCCAGATGCATGCATCAAGTCTTCAAGGCGACTTCGAGACTCAATCGTGTGCCGAATTGATCTCTCTCCACGTCGAGGTGTTAAAAATAGTTTTAGGCCATTGTCAGATGAGCTTTTTTGACAAAACCCCAGTAGAGCTGAATACGCACGCCGCCGGCGACTGTGGTGTCCAGCGACTTCCTTCTGTGGCGGTTTTAGTGTCGCTTAAAAAATCGTTCTCTGTTCATTTAAACGAGCCAGCGCCTATCTTCAGCCGCCTTAGGTAAGTCATCCGTGGTAACACTTGGTTAGATTCTAGATTTAGAACTTAAATAGGTACCTCGATTTTTTTCGAATAAGACACCGACATCAACTCTGATCTGATTGCAAGTCTAGACTTTAGAAGCACCTAAGC
The DNA here is from genome assembly GCA_936431705.1 of Cheilosia pagana. Taxonomy (NCBI): domain Eukaryota; kingdom Metazoa; phylum Arthropoda; class Insecta; order Diptera; family Syrphidae; genus Cheilosia; species Cheilosia pagana. The sequence goes on along the minus strand of OW386166.1, from coordinate 81,348,203 downwards.
AAGATCAATGCATGGCGTGCTGTAGGGGCATACCTGCCCCAACTTTATCCCCACACTTGATTAATCTTTAATTAATGGGCAGCCGCAATTAATAAACGAGGGTGTGCTCATTCGGGTTATAAAGTTTAGTCATGTTCCCTTAATACCCGGCGATTGATTGATATACCAAGCACTAGTGCCTACTCCCAGTCGAGGATTTCCTTATCACATTTCCCATTAACACTATCCGCACAAAGAAACACCGATATGCGACTCTGTGTTTGGTTTGGTATCGCCCTTTCCAATTTTACACTGAAAAAACAGTCCTTATCTGTGGGATTTTTGACGATAACAACGTCTTTACACTCTATTTGGCGTTGTTATCGATGTCGACTCTAAATACCGGTAGATGGTGGATGGAAGTAGCAACTTGTGTGACTGCATGGTGCGTGTTTGTCGCTTACTCCGTAGTCACGTCTCACGTGTACCCAACGAAAGGCATGAAATTATAGTTTTTTGCATAATAACGCGCACAGTAAATCATAGCATAAGCTTCTCGTAGTCGGATAATGACCCAATAACCGTTGGTGTACGCGCGGCAAGCGACTTTATTAGTGGCACGTTACCTGAGAACAACTGCCCCCATCATCACAGCCCCAACAGCGGTGCCAATTTATTCCATGTTGGGTGGTAGGTTTTTCTTAATTTCAACAATGATTTGGAGGTCCTTGGTATACCTCACATGGCTTTCTCCTTGACGATTAAACATACCAAAGGAGGGCATGCAATCGAGTCGAATGCGAAAAAGTACTTACGGTGGTTGTGCGCTCTCCTCTGACTCGGAACATGTCTAAAATGCTGGCTGATGGAACGTGTGGCACGACATTATTGTGACGATGAATAATAATTATTATGCTGTGTGCCCTATGACCGAGCTGTGAGAGTGTGTGAGTTATTTCGAGATTAATTGGCGGTACGAGGTAGGTACCACACGATGGACACGAATTCATTGCTCTCTTCCTCCTTGATTTAGTGATTTTCTTTGTGCCTCTAGTTTACTTTAATCCTATCCTACTTCACACGTTAATTGTTGTATTTAAAGAGGTGTCTTATTTTTTTTGCGGAGTCGAACGAGAGAGGAGTTTTATTTGCGGATTTGATTCGTCGTCTGTTCTACATCCACCCTGTAGATCCGAATTTGTTTAATATTTGAACGACAAATTCGGTTCTAGAGAGGTTTATGTGGTTCAATATTCAACAGTTCTTATTGAAAAGTGTCATTCGATCAACTGGTACTTTTTCCTTCTGCCAGAATAATAGGTGCAACTAAATTAAGAGCTTTCATGGTAGCAGTTAACAGAAACGGATTGAAATTACAGCTTTAGGAAGCGGACTTCAACTATAATCGACGTCGACCTATTCCAAGAGCAACCATTCCGGCCGGTGGAACAAATGAAAGGAGCCACCAAGTTTGGAAATATCTGCAAGATTAATGTTTTAAAAGACAAACCGGAAGACACCGTCGAATATTTTCTTAAAGGGCTTGTCTGGTTTCAGAAAGCTGCACACGACTGATGTCGCCATAAAAAGAAATAACGTCCTGATTAGCTTTAAGAAGGGAAAAGGACCTCTGAAACTAGCAGCGAAACAGCGAAAAATAAGTTCTTGGCCAACTTCACGGATATGGTACCTAACCTATTCAAGGTATCGAACTGATTTGGATGGTTACAAATTATGAGCGTAAGAGGAACAACGACTGACAGTGAACAAGACTATATACCTCCTCAATCGAACTATCCCAAGTCACTTGTTCTGAACCATGGACAGTCGGCCTGAAAGTCTGCAATCATTTGGAATAAAACGGCTGGTAAATTTGATAAATGCTTCGACATTTGTTCGTTACCATGAGCTAAAAATTTCGAATCTTGTTCAGAATTGATTATGACGTGCTGACGATTTTACTTAACTTTGCTACGGCGTTAACAGTTAACGAGTGCGAAACGTGACAATGGAATGCAAAATAACTCTCATGGATTTGGGGCTTCTGAACCTTGGCTCTACCTTTATATGGGAAACCAACTTTGTATGATTTCCATTTACAGGAGAGCTAATGAGAATGTCCAGCAAATTTCAATATTCCCAGTCCTGCTCTTTGAAAAAAAAGTGTTTCCTACGATATTTGGCTCGCAAAAAGAAGCCGAGCCTTCAGGGGATAGACGTCGCGTCGCTCAAAGTGCCGAAAATAAATACAAAAGGATCTCAACTAAAAAACAAACCACCCTGACGTTGTCTACCAAATTAGCTGAATGCTTATGCACATTTTAAGCGCATTTTAAGCAAAATCTAAAAAACGGACATTTCGAAAACGAATGGTTCTAAAAATTCTACAGAAAGTTAACTTTGAATCGTAGCTCTAAAAGCGTAAAATCTCCGGAAAATATATAGAAAATTGTTCGTGTAATAAATTAAGTAGACACTTATGTATATTGTATTGAAAGAACAACTACAAGTCTTTATTCATTTGTTGGCAATTTTGAACAATAGGTAAGTCAAATTTTAAGTAGGTACCTAACGTACGAAAATATCTGTGTACATAACTGAACTATATAAGTAAGAAAGTATTAGATAAATACCCTCTGCTTAAACATCAGCTTAGATCTCCGTTTTTTAGAAGTGATCTTTGATTAAATATCTAAAATCCTTTAAATGCAATATTTTGCAATGCAAATGTTTTATGTAACATCGTTTATTTAGATACGATAGGTCACAATATACAATTTTGTATGGAAAATTTCGCTATTGCGAGTTGGAAAAATTTAGCCTGGACACTAAAAACGATTATTAGTATCGTGGTTTGTCTATTTGAATTATGCTATTAAAGGACATCAAAACTGTAAACACGCTGCTTATTTGTCCCGAGAGTGCAACTGAGTAGTTTGATGCAAATATCTCAAGATATACTATTTAAGATAAGATCCTCATCTTCGCAGTCGTGGACGTTTGCTTTTTGTTTCCTTGGCTCGAAGAGCCATTCACTACAACTCCAGATGCGATAGACAGCTATAACTTTAGACAGCTATAACTTTGAGGTAGTTAGGGACTTTGTCTACCTCGGCTCCTCTATCAACTCTGATAACGACACCACAGCAGAAATCAAACGAAGAATTACACTTGCCAATCGCTGTTTCTTTGGTCTAAGACGGCAAGTGACTAGTAAGGCCTTGTCAAGAAACACTAAGTCGATTCTATATAAGACCCTCATCATCCCAGTCCTGCTCTATGGCGCAGAAGCATGGACCCTAACAAAGGCGGATGAAGATCTTCTTGGCCGTTTCGAACGCAAGATTCTTTGAGTGATTTTTGGTCCCGTTTGCATTGACGGGCTTTGGAGGAGAAGATTTAACAGCGAACTCTACGAGCTGTACAACGACACCGACCTGGTCAGAAAAATATGCATCAGTCGTCTAAGATGGCTAGGACATGTAGAGCGAATGGCCACCAACGCTCCGGCCCGAAGAGTCTTCGATTCCAACCCGGAGGGACAACGCAGTAGAGGAAGACCTCGCCTTAGGTGGCGCGCTTAAGTGGAAGGGGACCTCAACCAACTTGAAGTGCGCAACTGGAGGCAGTTAGCCAAAGATCGCTCTAACTGGAGAGGCGTATTGGTTGAGGCCTAGGTCCACCCCGGACTGTAGCGCCACCTTAAGTAAGTAATTCGACAAAGTTAATAATGTTATCCTGATAAAAAAAACTTGAATTTTATAGATTTCCGCAATGGATTTTGAAATAGATTTCTTCATATTTATGTGATAGTACGAAAAATTTGAAATTACATAACTGGTTGTCTAAAAATATTGTCGTCTATTTTGGTGTCCCTCAAGGCAGCCACTTTGGTCCACTTCTGTTCCTATTATTTATTAACAATCTATGTTCTCTTATTACATATTTAAAGATGTTGCTATTAGCGGATGACTGTAAACTGGTCTATTCATAAAGTAATCAGCAAGGTTATTTATTTTTATAGCATGACTTTGACACTATGCAGGAATGTTGTAGAAGTAGGTAGTGTAAAAGCATAACCTTCACGAGACGCCAAAACTCAACTGCTCCAATTTATTTTATTAATAAGGAAGCTGTTAAAAACGTGGATTGCTTTAATGAACTTGGTGTAGTCTTTGACACAAAGCTCACCTTCAATTTGGATTCCACTGTTAGCAAAGCAAGTAGCCGATTGGGACTTATAAAACGTTTCTCAAAAGAATTTAAGGATCCCTATGGAACCAAAACTCTGTACTGTTCTCTCGCCCGACCTATTCAATACTGTAGTCCTGTTTGGTGTTCGTCCTACAAATCTGGAATCGCAAGAATTGAAAGTATTCAAAAGCAGCTTTTTCTTTTCGCATTTGCACGTGATTTGCATTGGAACCCCGAATGTCGTCTTCCATCCTACATAAGTGGATTAAAGTTGCTGAATCTTAAGACTTTGGAAAACGAAGAGAGACATCAAATGTTATTCTCCTGTTTTGCGTTCTGACTTCTGACTGGTAACGTCAAATAAATAAATAAATATTTTGGCGCGACAGGTCTATTGGACCCAAGGCCTAACTTCTCACAACTATTCGTTTTGTGTAGGTTTTCAATTTTTGGGACGAATGGAAGGGATCTACAATTTTACGCCGAGTCCAAGCGGCTAATTGAGAAGCTCTTGCATGACAGTTTTACTCTCGGATATTTGTCAGACATTCGCAAGAGGTGGAACAATAATGTGATTCACTTAAATCTCACAAATTTCAATTAAAAAAAATATTAAAAGAAATGTAAAATAAGCTTTTTTTGACATTATGTGCAGTAGTTTATAAGGAATAAAAAAAAATTAAATCTGTTTTTTGTTAGGCTACTTCCCTCAATCATACAACTTATCTCGGTTACAACTTATCATGCCTATTTATTGGCATGCAATGGATATAGGTTGTAGTGGATAGATTCATTGTTTGTACCTTTTGGAGGCGTAGGTCCGATCCGCCCCGTTGAACAGCAATACCCAGCCACCCAAACATCAAGAGAAATGAGTAATATTAGAGTTTTTCCCCCACTACACCAAAAAAGGAGTTCCTGCTTGGAGTACATTGGACCGGATTTGGTTTGAGTGCTCCAGGACTTGGGAAAAAATGCCTATTTAATCTCTATCCGTTTACGTCATTCTAGCCAATGAAAATGAAAGAAGGGAAGAAAATATTTAACACGATAAAAGCTATCCTATGAGTTAATTCAATCACAATAAAAATGTGACTCAAATGAGTTCTTCTAGTTTAAAGTAGGAACAGACAATTTCTGCTCATTTTCCCACCAACAATTTAACCTTACATGACTTTCCATCTCTCAAAGGATACTGCGTACATCACTACAACTTTCGAGTTCGTTGTTATCCAACCCCTCCCTATCTGTGATGGTAGGCAATCGAAAAACATAAAACAAACAACATGAAAACAAAAGAATTTATTGTAAAATGGGCAGCAAACATTTCCATTTTATCATCGAAATGCAGAAGTAAACTCTCGCGCGTCATGCATCAATTTTAATGTCAAAATGAAATCGTCATTTATCACAGAGAAAACCAATTTAAAATCAACCTCAATGCTACAACATCCTTCATTCGATGCGGGGCTTTATAAAAAAAAAAAGTTAAAAATGAAAACTCTCTTTGAATGTATGAGCAATAAAAACAAAAACAAAACTTTAAAGCCTCGCCATCAAAATGAAGTACACAACACAGCCAATATTAATGCCAACATGCACTGCCCATTGGAAATGTTTTATGGACGGTGCTGCGGTGGGGTATAATATTTCCCAGTCAACCCGACACACAAGGCAACTGGTATCCTGCAGTTGAATAAATCCAAAACCACACAGGACAAGGAAAATGTCACCTGCTGTCTTGCTGTCTTCGCAAATGCAAATATGCTATAGGCCTCCACCCCAAACAACAAACGTCCCATGGAAAACTATATTTGGCTTCTTCATGTCCTGTTTTGCAAGCGAAAAACATTTGGGTCAATATTGCGACGACGATAACGACGACTATTGAAGGACCGTCCTATACCATGAGTATATGCAAATAAAAACCTAGAATCTACTTAATCACCCAGAACTGCAGGCTATCTGCAAACACACACACATACACCTACAATGGTGGGCGAGAGGACAATAGGCAATTTTCCACCATTCTGCAGGACGATGGACAGAAATTCAACAATCAACTGACTGAGTTAATGCAAGACACACTTCAGAGGGGCCATACATACACAAGCATATAATATTTACGTTTGGCATGACGATGGAAGACGCATTGTTTTATTTGCATTATCCTTGCGACCGTTTGCACATTGTTTCATGCCGAAAACCTCGGTCAATGGATTGACATGCCGCCATGGGGGTTGATGCATTTACATACAGAGACATTCTGCACGACCCACTCCAGGGTGGGGGTGAAAATTCGTGCGCTTTGTTAGTTTTCGAAATTATTTTCGAAAAGCAAAAACCCCAAAAAGGGAATGTGCCATAAAGTTAAAAGTTGTGCATACGAGGTTCCGGCATCGAGCCTTGTTTGCTGTGTTTTTTTCTGTGCCAATATTTTGGTCGGTAAACGGGTAAAGTGTTGCGAATGGGAAACGGTAAAGCACTTGAATGGCGGCCGCATTTAAAAAAAATAAAATCGATTTCAGATTTTTCGCACGTATTTTGGGGAGAGTTTGTTGCTTGCAGATGAGTATTTACTCGGTTGTTGTAGGTATTGAACAGGAGTACCCACAGAGGCTTGACTAACGAAGTTCGTGTTTATATTATTCAGGGAATCGACAAAGCCGCACTGCTAGTGGGTTGTGCGTGCATCTGCATAAAGCTGTTTTTAACTGGGACAACTTTATAGTTCAAATTGCTTTTAAAGGTACAGCTACTTTGACAGGTCCTTATAATTTCTATAATGGTGGGGTTTTCTCGTCAACTTATTGGAAACTCTTTAAGTACATACATCTTTTCGAAGACTTTTTAAAGTTGTTTTTTTATTTCAGTAAAGTATGTTAGGCAGAAAAGTGGTTCCAGGTTGAACCCCAGAAAATAAAAAAATCTACGTCTTTCTCTATTCTCTTCATATCTTAAGGTTGACAGTTGGTGTGTGTTGAGCTTGCTCCCTTGGCAGCCGTCTAGGCTTAGCTCGAAATGGTAACGAGCCTTCAATTAATGGTCAAGTTTTGAAAAGTCACTTTGATTACAGAAAAGGCTTGGAGCTTGCTGGAGTGGTTAGCTGGTGTCTCCTCAAAAAAGAAAAGGCGTTAAAAAAGTAACACTATTCAGATGGATAAAGTTAGGTTAGGTTTAAAGGCTGCCTAGCTTTAGACCATTAAAAGGTCGCTTGTGATACCAGGTTAGGCTTCTGATGAAGCGTAGGAGATATCGAATATCTGTGTTTTTTAGATCCTTCAGATCAGTATAGTAGAACGTTCCAAATGGAGTTTTCGTCTTTGTAAGAGAGCCGGATAAATACAGAGAAGATAAAGGACCAGGGCCGGGTCAACCATATGTGCAAGATGTACAAATGCACAGGGCGCTAGTTTGGCTGGAGCCGGCACTGTGGAGGACAGTATCTTCCTCCTCCTCATCAAGACAGCTTCTGCAAAAATCGTTTGAAAATATACGTCAAGCCTTGTTGCATGCGTCATGCCTGCCTATTAGATACTGTCCTGTGATGATGCTAGAACGTTTTAGATTCAGCATTGGCCAGATCTGCTTTATCGCTAGACATGTTGAGCCGATTGCCCACCTTAGATGGGTGAAAACTTTTAATGTGGGGAGTACCGCGTTAAATGTCTCTTCGCACAAGTCCAAGGTCAAAGGCAGTGGATTTGAGTATAGATACCAAAAGGAGGGAGAATTGATCTTAACGAACAGACACTCATATTGCTAAAGCGTTTACCAAGAACTTTGGAGGGCATAGAGAGGTACCTATCTATAAGTACCTTAGGAAGCTTGGCAGTTATTCCCTTTTTAAGAGTAAAGCCGTTCGGTGTGGCTGAGAAAATAGCTTTGGGATTTAAAACGCGCACATTCGTGTTTCCGAGAGAAGAAGAACGCATTTAAAGTCTTACTTAAACTTCCAATTTCGGTTTTTGAGCAGGCAAAGAACAGTCTTAGAAAGAGTTTGGCGAAAGGTTGGACCTTTATCACTGATCCACCCTATCTTTGAACTATAAACCACTAGCACTTTCATCTGACACCACTATGAGCACGCGCTTACTATTCTCGTAGTGCCTTTGAAAGATTTTCACCTAACCTCGGCAAAAGGAAACTTTCATAGCGATGGTAGGTAAGATAAAAGATTAGGCTGGTAAACGAGAACAACAACAAAAACCATGATTGAAGCCATTCAGGTGACTTAAAGTCTTTAATGCAGTTTCATGTTTCAAGACTGCACTCCAGCCGAATTAAACGTGCTTGGAAAGGGAGAAATTAGCTGAGTTCACACCATAATCTCATCATCTTACCTATTCAGCAGTAAGAGCAAATATGGTAAGCTTCAACCAGATTATTTGTCTTGAAACGAAAGATGTAAGATCACCTAGAGGCCACCTATACATGTCGCAAAAGATATTAATCATCTAAGACATAAAAATCACAATTTCACAATTGTGTTTATAGACCATCGGTAAAAGGTTTACAAACTAAATAATGCAAATAGAAAATTTTACGTTTGTTGTAAAAATTTTTGTTTTTCTTTTCGATTTGATTTAACGAATTGCAAATAAAACTATTCGCAGGAGCTGGTAAACATGTTGCAAATCGATCTGACTATCTTTGTTTGTTTGTCTGGCTGCCTGTTCTCTTTGCGCTCGTAAAGCCATAATCCGTGGCATTAATCCAGTATTTACATTGAACGTTGTAAAATGTTGAAAATTGATGTCTAGTCAATGTCTAAACAATGCACTACGCGAAATGTGGACGGAACTAAAAACAGAGACTTGAGGCCTCCCAAACAAAGACATTATTTAAAACGTCTTATCTTGACATTTACTTTAGGGATTTATATGTCTCACTGTCTGGATCTTTGAAAGTTTTTGAGGACATCGGGATGGCTGGACAGTGTCTTTTAACCACAATGAGGAAAGGAAAGACAACAACCGATACAACACCAGCGGTTAACCCCCAAAAAATGGGCATCACAATGGGTCCACGTGGACATAAGTGTGGTATTGCGGGGTACACCATGCTCTACCTAAACTAACTTAACATAGGGATTTGGTAAAAATTTATAAATTGCCTCCTGGAAGTATGTATCTTATATGAAAAATCTGGGCTGAATTGAAGGTTGGCTTTTTAAAGAGCAAAACTGGCTTTGCCCCTTCCAGATGTCTGAAATAGACGAAGCAGAACTGGAAACCATTCCAATATGCACTGGCACTTCTCGGTGAAATGGAACACTGCACGCTTATTCAAGTCTTGGATTATCTATATTTCTGACATGGATTTGGACAGGGATACCTGTAGAAATTTTGACTTGCTCGCGAGTCGAAATACTGCCCTTAGGCCTCTTTTAAAGTGAAACGTTAAACGAAACTTAAAGTTATTGATTGAACTCAGTTTTAGTCTTATAATGTTGCATATGAATCAGTCAGTTTATAAAAAAGAGTGAATTATGTTAAAATTTGCTAGAAAAAGAATAAACTCATGGTAAACAGTTTTTCTGGAAGACTTTTTTCTGATTGCTATGACCGCCTAAACAGAAAAAAATCATTTTCATACTGTTCCAACTTTTTCGGTTGCAGTTTACGTATCGCTATAAATGCAGCCTTATCCTAGTGTAGATACGCATCTGAATGAAAAAATAAAAATATTGGGCACCTATCTAAACTTGCACCGGATTTCGGCAAGGAGATGCGCTATCATGCGACTTCTTCAATCTCGTACTGGAGCAGATAGTGGGCAGGGCAGCTGTCAACACGGAAGTCACTATCTTCAACAGGTCCGTCCAGCTGCTGGGCTATGCGGACGATATTGACATCATCGGTCGCTCCCAGTGTGCCGTGATAGAAGCGTTCACGGCGATTGAAGAACAGTCGAAATCCGTTGGCCTTGAAGTAAAAGAGGACAAGACTAAGTACATGCTATCAACAAACAAACAAGCATCTGTCCACCGCCTAGGACAAAACGTCACTGTTGATAGCAAAAATTTCGAGGTAGTTAGGGAGTTTACCTACCTCAGAGTAAACATAAACTCCACGAATGACACCATAGTGGAGATCCGGCGAAGAATTACCCTAGGAAACCGTTGCTACTTCGGTTTGGCAAAACAACTGGGTTCAAAACTCCTAACTCGAAGGACGAAATGTATGCTCTACAAGACCCTTATCTTGCCAGTTGTGCTTTATGGCGCCGAGTGCTGGACCATAGGCAAGAAGGGAGAGCTAATACTGGGCTCCTTCGAAAGAAAAATTCTTCGACGGATTTTTGGTCCTGGGTGCGAGGAGGGCGAATGGAGGAGAAGATACAACCGCGAACTCTATGAGCTGTACCAAGATGTGGATGTAGTCCAAAAAGCCAAAATACGCCGACTACATTGGCTCGGCCACATCGAGCGAATGGATAATAATGCTCCAGCTAAGAGGATCTTCGAATCCCAGCCCCCAGGTTCGAGACGACAAGGAAGACCGAACCTCCGGTTCAAAGACCAAGCCATCGCGGATGCCAGAGCGCTTGGTCTGGACAACTGGAAGCAACGTGCCCGGGATCGCAGAGGATGGAAGGCTGCAGTGTCTCAGGCAGAGACTCTCCACGGGTCGGGAGCCCGTTAAGTAAGTAAGTAACCTATCTAAAAGGAATTTTGTACATGTGAAGGTATACTCGAATTTAGCAACCGCGAACCGTTGTCGGTTTGGAATAAGCGGCTTCTAATTCAAAAACAGATTCAACTTTTCTGTTTTGTAAGACAACCGATGGAATTTCACATGTTTGATCTTTTATGGAACAACACTAGCCCACCTAATACTTTCGACGGAGTAATTTTAATTTCTGAAAGAGGTAGATGTAAAAGGTTTTCCAATAAGAGCGCTACAAAAGTTTTTTTAAATAAAACAAAAACGGTTTTGGTTATCAATGAAATTCTTTATTTCTGTGAAAGTACGTTCGATGCCATTATGTATGGAACTCGATTTCTTTTGCATGGCCACCACGGGCACGCTTGTAGAAGTCCAGACGCTGAACCCAATTTTCGACGGTTTTCAAGCATAAATCGGCCGATACCTACTGCTGCAATTTCAAGTTCGATATTCGTACGAAGTTCATCAATCGTCGCTGGCTTGTTGGCATAGACCATAGACTTGACGTAGCCCCACAGGAAATAGTCTAACGGCGTCAAATCGCACGGCCGAGGCGGCCAAGCGACTGGACCATTTCGTGAGATAACACGTTCTCCAAACTTGGTTTCCAATAAATTGATTGTGACATTCGCTGTGTGGCTTCTGGTGGTCAAGCGGCTTCAGTTCTTGCGTCAATTTAATCTTGTAAGAATGTAGGCCAAGATCTTTTCGCAAAATTCGCCACAACGACGTCACAGAGATGCCCAACGCTTGACAACGACGTGTGGTGAGAGACACATTTGGGCTTTCATCAACTTAAGCCTCAGTGGCAGCAATATTCTCAACACTACGGGCACTTCTTTGTCTCGCTGGCACGGGAACATTTTGTACCTACTGTGCCTGTGGATTCAAATTTTTCCACTAGACGCTCAATTGTTGATCTGCTAGGACGATTATGACGACCATAAATTGGACGTAGCGCTCATAACGTTGAGGGCACTGACTCCGAATTTCGATAGTAAATTTTAATAATTTCGACTCGTTGTTGGCTCGTATATCTTTTCGTCATGAAATGGCAAACCTTACTGAAGAGAAATGTCAAAAGAGCGGCAAGAAATTCGGCGTCGTTTGCTGTGCCTGTCGCTCTACTTTTGTAGCGTCCCTGTTGAAAAACCCTTAACTCTTTACCTTCGTCGCAAATGGCAAATTAAAGTGATAACGATAAGCAATATTCCAACCAATGGCAGTACAAAATTGTTATTTTTAAAACACAGTCTTATCTTGACAGTTCATAATGAAAGTGAAAATCATTTTGAATAGTTTCTGTTTTCGGTATGTCCCAAGGTGATTGTGAATTTAATCTCGGACACAAACCACATCACGCGATTTGGAAATAGGCTAATTTAGTTTTACTCAGGTTCCTATCTACCACTAGGTGTCGCACAAATCAGTAAGGAGTTTTCTTAATGTTGTCCGTTACATAGTAGATAGACTATAATTATTTAACGACTAGAAAAACAACCATCCACACTCAACAATAATTTGCAAATGCATTTAAATATTAATCACTGTCCATTCGAATACAAACACAATCATTCTCACACGATAGTTATCTATTTTGACGACGAACACTGAACAGTCCATCGATTTCCGTTGAATTATATTTTAACTGTCTAATCACATACACCACGCTGACAGGATAATTAATGGCAATTGCATAATTCCCAACCTATCGCATGTTTACACTTGAATTGAATTATTATTTATAAATTCGCTTGATTGACAATATCTTCGGGCAAACATCTCGGTGGTTATCCCGCGATATGTGCGCGCGCTGTGCAGCCAGTTTGCTGACGCACAGAAGGCAAACAACAATCGCCAGGAAATTATTCAAAACACACATAATATAACAAGACGGTAGGTAGTAAAGTTTGATATTCTTATCGGGAAGAAATAATCTTATGGCTTCTGTGTAAGCAGGATATGCGCGCACACATATACCAACAAATGTGCGAGGTCTCCCATTGGCTTAATTAGTATAACTATGGGTCCAAGGTAAACCGGGCTAGTTAATGGTTGTGTAAACGACTCACTGTTGTACAATGTAGAAGACACAACTTGGCCCATGTGTGATAATGTATCTCTTGAGTAATGGACGGGACGAGAGTGTGTGTACCTGGATTTGAATTATTAATTTATAAAAATAGCAGCGAAAAGGAACATGATTAACTGTGCCTCGGCTACGAATGTGACAATCAACTTGAGTTTTTTTCTTCTTTATTATTAGTGGTATAACCGCGCACGAGGTAATCTTGCAGAGGTAATTTAACAAACAAACATTAGGAGGGATGTTGGTTGGTTAAGCTTTGAATATGCCACCATATATTGCGGGTGCGGGGTTAGAAAATCCTTTAAAGTTAATTCTGACTTCAGATTTTTTTCGCATAAATTCGCCACATTTAACGGCGTGCAAGGTGTAACCCCCTTCGCTATACTTATTCCCCAATTCTAAGGCTGCCATTCAATGACTTACAATACCCGTTTAAGCGCGTTTTTGGCTAGCTGACATACCAGTTGCTCGCTTAAATGTGTAAAAGGTCCCTTGCGAGGTATACCTCTACTGCTTTATCCCCCCGCACGTTGTAGGTAATCAAAATTCCTTGGACCGCATCGTTGCCATCCATCCATCGGCCTTCATGTTCTATAACACTGATTACAACTTTTACAGGCACGTTACGGTAGTGTCGCTCACTGCTAAGTTCTCTATTTAAATCAGACTCGCCTGTCAACCCAAATGGGACCAAGTCTGTAGAAGAATTTTACGCTCAAAGCGACAAAGGCTGGCATTTATCCATCTGCGCTATCTTCCTCGGTTCTTCGGTTTGGAACAGGACTCAGTGTTTCTTACCTTACTATTCGGATCAGCTGGTAAACCGTAATAATGGAGCTTAGGTACCATAAATGCAGAGAATCGAAGAATCTGACGATTAAGTAGGTACCAACTAATCAAGCTGTAAGACTCAACCTTTTGCGAAGAACATGGACAGGCAGCACTAGACTGGTAGGTACGGAGCAACTAGGCAGTCAAACTTTCACGTCTTCATAATTATCTGTATCTAAATATAGTCCCTATTGTTGGTAACAAACGCGCTTGTCGGTTCATCTGATAAATTTAGCTATATAGTCACAAATGCTACCTTGTCTAAAAAAACACTGCTTGTGGGAAACTGATAGAATGCATTCTACATATTTAAGAAATTACCATAACCGCTACTGGACGATGAAATCAATTAATTTCAAGGTCTTTAGTGACAGGCATCAATCGATGGATGTGCGAGTTGAAAGACATCATTGACATTGATGGGATTTTCGCCATAAATATATTTATTTTGATTTTGCATAAAGCTTCTTTTATCATCTTAAGAAATGCGAAGCAACTCGATCTGAGTTTTAAAGTACCCACGCGATCAAAAATAAAAAATAAAAAACTTACAAATTGGAGCTCCAGCAGGCCAAAAATATGTGTAAAGTACATAAGCTTGGAAAATCCTAGACATCGGAAGTGTGACAAAGCTTGAATCAATAATCGGCTTGGCGATATTCACAATACATGAGCTCCAGAGGAACAAGGTATGTTCGATGGGGGATCACAAATAAACACTTTCAGTTGGTATTGCGTTGTTGACTTATAAAATGCAAAAGCCCATGTAAAGCCCCTTAAATTAGATTAAGAGGAATCTAGAAAAAAATCAATCACAGTGTAAACTGTACAGGGTACCTTTATACAGGCTACGGCAAAACGTGGAGCTTGAGCAAATTAAATATGCTTACGTTCTTACTTAAGGTGGCGCTACAGTCCGGGGTGGACCTGGGCCTCAACCAACAAGCGTCTCCAGCCAGCGCGCTCTTTAGCTATCTGTCTACAGTTTCGCACGATAAGTTGGTTAAGGTCTTCTTTGACTTGCGTGCGCCACCTGAGTCGCGGTCTTCGAAGATCTTCCGGGCCGGAGCATTCGTGTCCATTCGCCACCTCAGTCGTTGGACCTTCAATCTTCTGACCAGGTCGATGTCGCTGTACAGCCCGTACAGTTCGTCGTTGAATCTCCTTCTCCATTCACCGTCAATGGAGACGGGACCAAATATCACTCGAAGAATTTTTCTCTCAAAACAACCGAGAGTTACCTCATCCGCTTTTGATAGAGGCCATGCCTCTGCGCCATATAGAAGGACTGGGACGACTAGGGTCATATAAAGGGTCACTTTAGTTGCTCGAGAGAGGGCTTTGCTACTCAATTGCCTTCTTAGCCCAACGCAACAGCGATTTGCAAGAGTTTTTATACGTTTTACCTCAGCGCTGCTGTCATTGTCTAAGTTCGTGGCGGAGCCTAAGTTATCAAAGTCCTTAACCACCTCAAAGTTATATCTGTCTATTGTGACGTTCTGTAGAAACCGTCGGTGTTCGGTGTCCCTTTTAGTTGACAGCATATACTTCGTCTTGCCCTCATTAACCGCCAAACCCATCTTCGCCGCCTCAGTCTCAATACTCACAAACGCGCCATTTACATCACGCTGCGTTCTGATGCCAATTATATCAATGTCGATCGTGCCTCTGTTGTTGGCGTTTGAGTTTTGCACTATTCTTTCAAAAACGATGTTAAGAAGACTGATACCTCTGTAATTGGCGCAGTTCAGAGTGTCTCCTTTCTTGAGGATCGGGCAAACAAGGTTATGCTTAATATGGAGTCTGGTTTAAAGAGAAGCAGGACTAAGACTTGTAGCGTAAATATTTTGACGAAGGAACTGGAACTAAGTTGTTAGTTTTTCGGACTCTTACACTTACCTCCACTTATTAAAATAATTGTCAGCTGGAATTTTCAAATTCTTATAAACTGTAGGTATGTGATTGGGGTACTCACTACTCGATATATCATCGGGTCTGCTGTGTGGCACGTAGCTCGGTCCTGCTGGAACACCATATATGGAAAGAAATGGTTTGTCGTTTTTGTGGACCTGGTGAACCTCATGTGGGTTGGCGTTGTTCCGTATACTACCATTTTGCTTGTTTATATAGCCCAAAATTGCCTTTCGTCCATGGGTCAATTGGATCTATCTTGGAGGGGCATGAGTCCAAGTCGCGACGCAAATTCGCCAAGTTCAAGTCAACGAAAGGCCGTCTTTCTGTGCATGACAAGGATTTGGCTGCCTCAGTTTCTCCTCTACACTTCCATGGACCCCGGCCATGTTCTTGGCCAATCTGGCATTCTTTTAGATGATTAAGTTGTCTCGGATTTGGGCACCAAACGTTGGAGAGGCGAAGTCTCAATCATGCGTAGCTTTCCATGGTAATTTTCCATCAGTGACTGAAGAAGAAGAAGAATACAGAAGACACCAAACCAGGCTGCCAACATCGACTCATCCCAATTGAGAAAACCTTTCGGAAGAGAGGTGGACAAGTGTAGGTACAGTAAATCGGATAATGGTCTCTTCCTCCATCTTACCCAAATAGGGTTTGATTAAAGTATACACCAAGCATTGTTGCAAGCTCCCCTTAAAGAGTGTGTCCAGCGACGGCACCTATTTTATCACCAATATGCAATTCTAGACCAATGCGTGAGAAAGCCGCACAGTGGCGTACGCAGGGGGGCTCTGGGCGGTTCTCGAAACTACAAAGAAAAAAATGTCTGAAAAATTAAAAAATAACTCTTTTAAGTAAAATGTTATCTACTACTACTACCAAAGCTTCATTATGTTAAAGTATTGTTAAAGTAAAAATGTTGTTACTCTTTAGCGCAAAATTGAGATATTGTGTGAGTTTTGTAACATCCCTTAAATGCAAAAACTACTCAAATGCAAATACTATTTTCAAGATCTTTACTTCCTCCATTAAAACCTACATGTGTTTGACATACTGCTGCCATTTGTAAATTAATTTTCAGTCAGTGCAAACTTACCTTCCGTAACCCCCACCTCGAAGGTTATCATTAGTTCTGGAGACTCACCTTCTTATATAGGTATACCGTATATCTAAAGGAGAAGATATGTAAATTTTCAGGTCGTCGGCGTGAACATGGTAGGAAGAAAACTTTAAAATATTCACGATAAAATTAATAAGAGTTCTTAAAAATACATGGCCAATAAAAATCACAAAAATCTGTTAAAAAGGAGTTTAATAACTGGTTAAAAACTGCAACTTCAGCGAAAGGATTCAAAGCAGCAACCAATTGTGAATTCGTTTTAAGTTTGACAGATGCATAGGCTATACCGAAGAGCTACATAGGTTTACCTTATCGAGTTATTAAACTTTGTTAAGCATACCTATTATAAGTTATCGCTTTTTTTCATAGCAGTCCGGCCAGGCCATACGTAAGTACACTGACTTACTCGCTAGTTGGCACAACCAGTGGGCGTGCACCTCCTCCGTCCAAGTTGCGAACATCACACCACGCGTTTGCAAACGAAGTCCCCGCCAACTTAAGGCGAGCTCTTCCTCTACTGCCGGTGGGTTAGTCAGTGTTCATTCGCTCTACATGTCCCAGCCATCTTAGACGACATTTCTGACCAGGTCGATGTCGCTCCTCCTCCAAGTCCCATCAACGCAAACAGGACCAAAAGCGAGCAAGGAGATCTTCAGCCACCTTTGATAGCGTCCATGATTCTGCACCATAAAGCAGGATGAGGGTCTTATATAGAGTCCCCTAAGTGTTTCTCGACAAATCCTTACTTATCAATGGCCATTTTAGGCCGAAGTAACAGCGGTTGGCAAGTAATTCTTCACCTGATTTCTTATGTTATGTCATTTTCAGAGTTAATAGCGAAGGCGGGTAGACAAAGTTCCTTACTACCTCAAAGTTATAGCATCGTGACGTTCTGTCCGATGCGTCGATGTTGTGTGTTGTTGCCGCTTCTGTACTGACACTTGCAAACGCACCAGTGACAGCTCGCCGTGTTGTGCCAAAGATGTCGATGCAAGCAGTTGCACAGACTTAAGGAAAATTGTGCCCCTAGCCTGTTGGCTTTTTGGAAAGAACACTTCTGCAGACTGTTAAACGGCGGAGACAGCCAACAACCCGCTGTCAGGCAGAATGATCTGTTCAGCTTGGACGATGATAGCCAAAATTTCCGTCCACCAGACCTACACGAAGTGAGGATAGCGATATCCAAACTTAAGTCCAACAAAGCTGCTGGAGCGGATGGCCTTCCGGCCGAGCTTTTCATAGCAGCGGGAGATGGCTTGGTAAGGAGCATGCACCAACTCATCTGTAAAATATGGTCGGATGAAAGCATGCCCGATGAATGGAACCTCAGCATCGTGTGCCCCATCCACAAGAAAGGAGATACTTTGAACTGCGCCAACTACAGAGGAATAAGTCTCCTGAATGTCGCGTATAAGATCTTGTCGGCTGTATTGTGTGAACGCCTAAAACCTTTCGCCAACAACCTGATCGGCCCATATTAGTGTGGTTTTAGGCCAGGAAAGTCAACCATCGACCAAATTTTCACACTCCGACAGATCTTAGAAAAAACCCAGGAATTTCAGATCGATACACACCATCTATTTATCGACTTTAAAGTCGCCTATGATAGCGTATATAGGGACGAGCTATACAAAGCCATGTCAAGTTTTGGCATCCCCGCCAAACTCGTCCGTTTGTGCAGGATGACGATGGAGAAATCTCGCTGCTCCGTCAAAGTCGGCAAGAACACCACCGAATCATTTGATGTCAAAAAAGGTTTAAGACAAGCCGACGCGCTATCATATACTTTCTTTAACATCGCTCTTGAAGCAATTGTACGAAACTCGCAAGCCAACACCAGAGGTACAATTTTTCAAAAGTCCGTTCAACTACTTGCCTATGCCGATGATATTGACATTATTGGGAGAACGCGGCGAGCTGTTAGTGGCGCATTTGCAAGCATTGAAACGGAGGCGGCGAAGATGGGTCTGGCTGTTAATGAGGACAAAACGAAGTATATGCTGTCAACGAGAAAGGACTCTCAACATCGGCGACTCGGACAAAACGTCACGATGGACAGATACAACTTCGAAGTAGTTAAAGACTTGGTATACCTGGGCTCCACTATCACTTCGCAAAAGACATCTGCGCAGAGATCAAGCGAAGAATCACTCTTGCCAATCGCTGTTTCTTCGGGCTAAGAAGGCATCTAAGAAGTAAAGCCCTCTCTCATAGAACCAAGGAGGTACTATATAAGACCTTAATCATCCCGGTCCTGCTGTATGTTGCAGAAGCATGGACCTTGTCAAAAGCGGATGAGAACCTTCTGGGATGCTTTGAGAGAAAGATTCTTCGAGTGATATTCGGTCCAGTTTGTGTCAATGGAGTGTGGAGAAGAAGATTCAACGACGAACTCTACGGGCTATACAGCAACGCTGACCTAGTCAAAAAGCTGAAAAAACAACGGCTGAGATGGCTGGGACACGTGGAGCGTATGGACAACAACACCAGCCCGACGAGTCTTCGAATCCACCCCTGAGGGACAGCGCAGCAGAGGAAGACCCCACCTAAGGTGGCGCGCACAAATGGAGAACGACCTTATCCAACTTGGTGTGCGTAACTGGAGGCAGCTGGCGAGGGACCGAGCTGGCTGGAGGGGCTTGTTAGTTGAGGCCGTGGTCCACCCCGGACTGTAAGCGCCACCAAAAGTAAAGTAAAAGCCTGTTGGCTTGCAAGTTTCGCACAACTTTCTCAAATGTGATGTTGAAAAAGTCACATGACAGTCCGTCGCCTTGTCTGAATCCTTTTTTTGGCATCAAAGGTCTCGGTGAGCTGAGCAGCGTGCATTCACCATCGTCATTCGAATTGGCAGTGATGCCAAATCTACACACGGCGCTGCTTAGCTCGTCACTATAAATGCTCTCATATGAGACCTTCAAATCGATAAAAAAAAGCTGAGTATCGATCTGGACTTGTTGTACAATTCCTGCATATTCCAAAATCAGTTCAAATTTCGTGGGTTTCCTTCAACGTTTTCTTCTCACGGCCCCTATTCTTATGCATTCAGCGCCTTCGGCGACTATGTGAGATGATACCGATGGTGTTCGCATTTACAAACTCAATTTCTTTGCGCACTTTTACTGAAATGCATCTGTCATTTATCATTGGATGAGCGGAAGTTGGGATATTCCACCGCCACCATTTTGTCTCGCACAGTTTTCAATTGGATGCATTTCGAAAGTTCCCATACAATACCAACTGCAGATGCCCAAGGCCAGCCTCATGCTAATGTTCCCTACAAAATCTTCCAATTAGTACCATGGAATTATGAATTTAACGCTTCGAACTAAAATCTCGAAAATTAATGCATCCGGCATTTTCCCACAGAGCGAGTGGCTCCTATAAAGATGGGGAAAAATCCTCCAAACCGACATCGACAGCACCAACGGCACACCACTGACTACAGAGACAGCGAGTCTCTTCGGTTTTCCCACATATACGTATAGCATGCCACACACAGCAAACGCTAACGCTTTCGCCAGCGGGCTGTTATGATTGTAGCTAATTAAATTGAAAATTTTCAAAAAACTTATCAATCTTAATGAGGCCCCATCGACAGACCGCAATTATTCAAAAAATCAAAATGAAAAATTTATAAAAACTTCACGAATGCAATGATTAATGATGGCCGCCGTCAGTCGTAGCCGTCGTCGTCGTCACAGTCGTCGTCGTCGTGGTGGGCTATTCATGAAAACCTGCTGCTACACATACGAGTATGTACATTGCGGAACGTACTCACAATCCTACAATGGGATTGCATGTCCTCGACGTCGACAGTCATGGCGGTCCGAAGCTGAATGCATCCATGTATACCTATACATTTGAATGGAACAGCGCGCGACCATCGACCACCTATCCCCCGGTGATGAAGCTCTTCGCGCTACAGTCGCTCGTTCTTGTTTTTTTTCTTTAATTGAATTTGTGGAGCGTGGAAAATTGAAGCCCCCCGCCAGCTGCCGGCCTGTTTCCCGTGTAGGCTATTAATAATATTGTTTTGACACAATTCAACCGCACACTCTTGTAATACTCGCGCTATCCATATAAAGCCGCAAATATTTACTGGAATTATTGAGCTAAGTGCAATATTGCGTTTTGAGCACACGCAAAAAATCACCAAAATTTGGGGGATAAGAATGTCCTTGCGTGACTATCAATCACTCAATCAATGTTGGCCCCATGGCGCTCAAAGCGGGCTTACATGCGGAATGGATTCCAACTCAAAGCAGTTTATTCTTTTGCGATTTCGATTTGACACATCTTGTGGATATTTTGACTCTCCCACTTGACACACACTATAAACCTACCAGTTTTGGTTTGTATAATTTTTATTTAAGAGCCATCAGCCTAATCCACCCCTGATGGAAAGTTTTCCAATTACTGTGCAGAGATGTGAAATGGGCCTTTATCGTGCGAGCTGTGTGGCAGGTTCTACTCCATCACACTTGTCAACATGTCACTTGTCAAATTTGCATGAAATTCGGAGCGCTCGCTGTATGTAGAATACCGCTTGGGGTTAGGTTGAGTTTTCCCCTTGTTTGTCTTCGTCCCTTGTTAGGTATATTGTTTGAAAGAGAGCCGCCATATTGTATCCGTTGGGAAATGTAAATGCGAGCCTCAAGTAGAGCACACATATACTTGAACAGGGTAAGTAAATATACGGTTTGAACGCAGTGGGTGGAAGGAGACTGGCGGTGGCGTTTAATTCTCATAGGGATGTGTACAAGTGACTGTTTTTAAAATGAAATGTGGCTCACTTTCGGGGAGTGCTTACATTGTCAGGCAATTTCGATAAGTGCCCTGGGATTGGACTATAGACCTGAGAGCTGAGAAGTACTGGCTTATACTTCTGGATCGTGGCAATTTAAATAGTTCAATTCGTTCCGAATGGCGCCTTAGATGTCCTGTTCTGGAAGAACAACAAATGCTCGATTGGAGTTACATCAGACTCTTTTAATTTGAATTCTGACAGACAGTCCTTCATATGAACTCCAATAAACTATTGAATACAACAGAGAGGTTGACAAACGTAATGCATTTTTGTTGTAGCTAAGCTTCTGTCCGTCTCTCGGGCCTTCTTCCCCCTTAACCGATATCAGAAATGACAGAGGCACAAAGAAAGTCCGTGGGGTTGTATTTCGTTGTCGGAACAAAGAAATTGCTCGCCGTCCATCAATTGCCCCATAGTAGCTGGATAGATCCGTTGAAGATGGTGCCCTCGGTGTTGCTACCTTCCGGATGTGGTAGCTACCATTTTCTTGCTATCAAAACTTGATTGTAAAACTTACGCATCTTGAGACCACGCTGCCGATTAATGTCATTAAAGACTGTTTACGAAATTCGCACAATACTTTGAACAGGAGTTCGTATGCAATATCATGTATAGTCATATGCCTCGATAGTTGGGCTTAGTATGTGCTGGATTATTGAGCGAAGGTTTCCAGGTTCGACCTATTCCCCGCACTCCTCGCTAACTACTTTGAATATTTCGAAACTAAAATTTACATGAAAATGCTTCTCAATTGAGTTCCTCGGATTCGGCAAAAAAATAGGAGATTCCTTTCATTTGAATTGTTCCTACACGAAAAAAAAAACGTTCACAAAAGACTCGTTGGAAGAGTGAAGGGTAAAAATGTTTTCAGAAGCTGTGAAGACGATAAGGCATCTGAGACGATCCAACATCTCTTGTGTCACTGTTCCGCCCCATCAGGGACGACGACATCTGATCTCGGAGGTCTCTGAATCAAAAAGGGCTTCGCAATGGGCTATAAAAACCTCCTAATAAAGATCGGGAGATATTCAAAGTAGAGCAGAGTCACTGAAAACTTTAGAACAACAGATAGGTAACTCACGCGATCGTAAAATACATGTCTAAAAAATCACACATCCGATAGTTTGAATGCAATCGTACAACTCATTTCCGAAACGGGAGCATATACAAATATATTCTGACTACAGAACTTCGGTGTGCGGCTGTTCTATTTAGAAAACCAGAGCTTAGGTTGGATCATCACCTGTTCCCATCGGCTTTGGGGTATGTAGGGAGAGTACCTAGTGTGTGTGTGTGATTTTTTTTTTTAATATCTGGTGTTGAATCATCGAGTCCTTTTTCTTATGGAATATGCAACAGTATCCATAGCAGCTGTGCTTTTAAGTACTTAGCTTTTGATTAAAGTTTCTCTCAAGTTCCATTAACTTGGGCATTTTCGGTTTCTTAAGGACATAAGGACAGTAAGGACTTTTAAACTAACTGGCAGACCTTAAAATATCTAGTGAACCGTCGCCATTTCATGTATCGGAAAGACTTTAGGTAGTCTTCAAACTGAGAGCTCTTTTCAAGCACTTTTTTATAAGGATTCTGATCTAAAGTCGCCCATCGATGCTCGAACTGACTACCCGTTCTTTTATACCTTTTGGGTTGTATTCGACAACTTATGATTATATGGTAATAAAAAAGCACTTAACTTAGCGGTAGGTACCATTTTTTCATACAAAAATGCTGTTTATCCCCCTAAACAAACCACTGTCCTCCTTATTAAATAGTATTCGCACGATCGCACGAAACTTTCTCATTCATATCTCATCAGTTTGGTTGGTTTATTTTTATTTTATTGTTGTTTATAGGCTATAAAACAAGATTTTTTAAATTTGTGATGCTGGTAGGTGTGACTCGATGTAGGGTTTGAAAGAGACCGATATCTTAAAAAAGATTTATTATGTTAGAATAAAAATAATAGAAAAACAAAACCAAATTCTCAAAATATGCCTTTTTTTCAAAAATCCATTATAGACAATTTAGTGAAAAACTGAGTTTGCTATCGTGTTTGGAATGATCATACTAGCTTAAAATGATTTTGGTTATAGCCATATTGACCGTTTTCGAGATAGGGCAAATTTCAAAACTACCGTTATTCGACTTTTTAGCTAAAAACTGGGTATGCAGCCATGTTAACCCTACGTACCTTAGCGCAAATATACATTTTGGTTGAAATCTTTAGAGCCGTTTTCGAAAAACTCTAAATTGCTTAATACCGTTACAACGGCAACTCTTAACGTGCAAAAAAAAAGTGGCCCCAAACTGTAAGCCCACAAACTCCAAATCAGAAGTTTGAAAGAAATCCGTCCAGCCGTTTGCACTGTGGAGCTCAGGAAATACGGACAGACGGACAGAATTGCGAGACCCACTTTTTCGAGTTTCTCTATCATCGTAATGTTAGGTTTGATTAAAATCTCGAGTTCGATTTTTTGTACGATTACAATACCTTTCTCGGCGCAGGGACATAACTCCAGGGGACATAAATCCATTATGGACTTATGTCCTATTTAGGTGGGACATAAGTCCAAATTTGTATTATGGACTTATGTCCCACGTTGGTGGGACACAAGTCCATAATTTCATTTATGGATTTATGTCCCTTCTGACTTGTTTTGTTGGCTCTGCGAAATTAGGCCCCAATGAAATAAAAAAAAAAGAAATAAGACTCCAAAAATTAATACAGGAAACAACAACAGCGATTTTTAACAACATTTCCAAGTTAAAATTGGGGTCTTATTTCATTATGAAATAATTCTCAAATAAAGAAATGAAAAAAGACCCATAACTAAAATTTGGGTTCCTATTTCATTTTTCCAAGAACTCCAACAGTTAATTTTCTTATCTGCAGGTGTTCTTAGACTAAGTACTTGAGACGCGGATTTTTTGTACAGATGTACAAAAGTACCGTTATAAAATTAGTTCAGTGATAGTTTTGTATTTTTAATGACCAAAAACATGCTTTTTGTATATTTTCGTCTTTAAAAATAATAAGCGAAATACCTAATGGAAAATATAGCACCGTCGAATAGAGATATTTAATGGACGGAATTTTTTAAAATAGTTCCCAAATGTTGCTTTAACCAGCCATCTATATTCATTATTTTGACGATGTTATGACATTTTTTTGATTAAACAAATTGTTTCAAGCTTAGCGCCGCAGGCGAAAATTTGGTACAAAAAATCGCGCGATTTTTTGTACCAAATTTTCATTATTTCTTAATGTTGGAGATAGTTTATTTTATTAAAAATCCAAATTTTAAACTATTAACAAATTTGCTTTTAGTTATTTGCGTTATTTTTCTTTTTAAATGAATGAAAATGTTTTAAAGAAATGATGCAATTATTTAAGAAAATGCAAGTCTTTATTTAATTAAAAATATATTTCTAAGAAGACAATATATTGAATAAGAAATGATATATGAAAAAAGACAACAACAACAAATTCGGGTGCTATTTAATTTTCGAAATTGGGGTCTTATTTCGTTTTCTCTCTGAGAATTAAAGAAAATAAAAGTAAAAATTTGAATTACATAGGTACTTTAGTACCTATTTCCGTTTTTATTTTTGTTACGCTGTTTTTTTTTCTTAAAATAAACGTTTAATTGTTATAGATGACGCTAATGTGTTAAAAATGTAGGTTTTATTTATTAGATACTTTATAAAGACAATTACTCAAAATTGCGCGTTTTGGACTTTGTTTTCAGATAACTTCTTGTATTTGGAATTATGTCCCATCTTTAAAAAATAAATTATGGACCTATGTCCCACCAAAGTGGGATATAAGTCCATACTAAAATTTTGAACTTATGTCCCACCCAAATGGGACATAAGTCCACCATGGATTTATGTCCCCTGGAGTTATGTCCCTGCGCCACCTTTCTCTTATGTACTACGTAATGCGAGAAAGTTAAAAAACTAGTAGGTACAGCCAGTGGTTGAAATTCGACCAATTTTGTCTGTAGATAAAAAAATGAAAGCCAACTTGGTTTTTACATAGTTTATTTATTATTTATTTTAATTTATTTATATGCTAAATCTTAACACTAACACGTGAACGTGGAATGTTCAAAAATCGAAGAAAAAATTTCGTTTCCATAATAACACCTTGCCTTCCAACAGGTTCTAATCTAAGATGATTTAATTCGTTACTATAGAAACAAAATGCTTTTGATTAACTGCTAAGCATTTTATATGGAAAATTCTTAACTTCATTTTACCAGTCTTAATGGCGACATATACCTACGAATGAGTTTTTGTGCACATCTATGGCACAGTACCCTTCGAATGATATAAATTTCATTCTCCTCATTTCGTGATAAATACTTAAAAAGTGTACGGAAACTTTTAATGTTTACGTATTAATATAATGATAGGCTTTCCTTAAATATTTTTTTAAAGTGCAAAATCCTTTAAAACCTGAATACATTGAAACCAGCTTATTTTTTCAAAATATCGTTTGCTTTTTTCTAATAAAAATAAGATAAAAAAATGTGTACCCACATATACAATAATGCATCTAATGAAATTTAATTTTATTACCATTTTCTTACTTTGGTGTTAAAATTCCCGAAAACATGTTTTTTTCCCTTTTTGAATAGGCCTCCCTAGAAAAGGCGCAATGTCCCAATATTCTCCATTTTCATTCGGGTAGCCCTAGTTTGCGGGCTGGCGAGGAGTACCCTGTGGCACACTCAGGACCATTCGGGCCCATTATAACCGAGTCTTTAAATACTAAAATTAATAACTCACTCTTTATGTTGCACACAAACCATACTGTGCACTTGATGAAGTGTCTAACCAGGTGTGTTAAAGACAAGGCCACTGACATAGGAAGTGGGTTGTGTCCTCAAGAGCTTCCTCATCACCGCAGCCTCTCCAAAGTTCTTCTTCAGTTAAGTGTGCAGGGCGGGATATTCATAGAGGCTTGGTCTGATACAGCCGCTGAACCTTCTCCTGCTAATTCGACTCTCAGCGAATTCTTATTGAACCACCTACACCTATGGTAACCAAAACTCTACAAGTCAACAGAAGTAGGAGCGGATTTCTTGACTAACGTCGTACGTCGGTGATTTTATACTCGTAGTCGTATTATTCAATGTACAGTGAACCAACTTATTTGTAAAAATTAACTCTCTGATCACTATTGATATTGACAAATTTTGTAAAAATTAGCTGAACAAAGAAATATAAATTTTTCAAATTAAGAAGAAGGTCAAAATAAGACAATTGAAAGTGGCGACCCCCTCGAAGTGCTAAGAGTCAACTGTAGTCGCAAAACAGTAGCCCTACGTAATAGCTTAGGTCTCCAGGCTAGCTTCTTACAATCATTCGCCAAGGCAGTTATACCGTTCCCGTTTTCCAAGTAATTACAACCCCGTATACCGTATAAAGTGTCCATAACGCCTAACGTAAACCCGCCGAAAGGTGATGCCAGATCAATCAGCAAATTATTTCACCGAATACTCGATGAAGGTTGTGCCAATGCCAAGAGCATTTGATTGACAGCGGTATTAACTGATTCCAAATGGTAGAGAACAAAAAAAAAATACACAACAAGCAGCAAAAAAAAAACTCTCCCCAACGATAGGATGCGATGATACTGTCAGTCCTTGTTTTATATTATTTTTGTTTTTTTGTCTCACTGCCGACTAAGAGCTCGCACAGTACGTGGTGTAAGCGTAGTGCAAAGCCTATATTATAAAACAACCCAGCACTGCTGCGAATGTTGTCCTGTGGCGTTGATTGCCATTGCAATAGAACAACACACCACCCCGTATACAGAGCGACCGAGCGTACCTATAATCATATTCCGTCTATGCGAAGCCCGACTGCCGCCAACAACAAAAAACCAGGAAAACTGAAACAATAACAACAAAATACATGAAAGCAGATACACACATATACTCGTATCGTATCGTATGTATGTAAACCGAACTGAGGGACGAGGAGGAAAAAGAATGAAATTACGACTACGAGGCTGCTGTTAGATACACTCGAACGGTATAGAGCTTCACTTTGTGATTAATGATGTTTTCCGTGGGACATATAAATACCAGGGAGAGCACCACGAGAGCCTATGGACTTGGAAATTGTTTTCAAGCCGCAAAAATAAAAATAAAAAAAAGATGTTTCACAAAATTATAAGAAAAGAGGAAAAGGACGAGGAAGCGAAACAATTTTAAAAATTAAAATTATGTAGATATAAGACGCATACGCATTTTGAAAAAGGCTTTTAAAAGCGAGTTATCGCAAATGTATCAACGCATAGCAATTGTTAAAAAGAAATTCTGCTACTCGGAGTTCGGGGCAGGTTTTGAGCCTCCTATGTGACTAAGCGATTACCTTTAGTGTTACAGAAATCTGGCAACCGTCCACCACTGTTGTCGCGATCGCGACCGATCTCCAAAGGCATGCTTCCACGTTATATGTTTGAGCGCCCCGTTGTTGGTTTTTGCCTATGCATTCAGGGCACTCTGCGATCCTTAAAAACGTTTTGAGGTATTTAAATTATCGTGCAAAAGTATCTGTACAAATTTAGCAGACCTGTCCGCGAACTTCGGCCGAAATAATTAGTTGTGGAATTTATTTTATTTGTTAAATTTGATGATGCTGCGTTTTCCTGGACTGTAATTATAAAAACAGTTTCTCGATTACCTATGAAAATAATTACCGAATCTTTATTGCATTTCTGTTAAGGACCTCTACCTCTATACCTGCAAATAATCTTCCAAACTAAAATGTCAAAAAAAAACCCATCCCCAAAACAAGACATTTTCACCTTTGTAAGAAAATATTTTTGCACCTCACCAGTTGTTAACCTCTTGTCAAAAACAGTATATTTTTTTAGCTCAGTGGTAGCCAAAATGTGTGAATTTTAAATCTTAGGCACGACGGATAAAGTCATTTTTTTAATTAAATAATTGCATAATCATAAAGACTATGGGCTAAGTAAAAATAAAAAGCACTGAAATGCATGTTCCACAGTAGATGCTGACGAAAAATGCCTACTTTCGTATTGAATTTTGTACTATTTGACTTTTCCGAGTACGTGACACTTCTAAATTTTGAGTAGGTACTACATTTTGTACCTTATTTTACTTAGATTTAATAAAGGTATTCATTTAAACGCGTAAAACCCTCATAAACTGCGTTAACTGCAGAAATTTACCACCTCGTAAATGATTTTTTATGGAGAAAAGTTAACGCACGTCTCATAATTTTCCGCGATCTTGACTAGGAATGTCAAACTGTGACAAGCGGTCGTATGAATTGTTTTTCATTTAGTGTTTGGTTTTATACATTTAAAAAAAAAGGGACTGTAGCTCAGCGCTTCAGGAACAGGCACTTTAGTGCCAAACTGGCTTGGCACTTTGGCACCCATTGGCACTAAAAAATTAAAAATTTAGCACACTTTTTAAACGCAATATCAAACAAAACTTTTATAGAAAAACATTACAAATTAATTTTCCTAATAAGAACTAAAATCAGGCACTCCAAAAAAATAATTGGTGGAATTGAGATTTTTTTTCAGCTGCAGCGCTGTAGCTATAGGGCAGACCGGCGGGGATGCCGATGAGTTGCTCAGTATGACCTGACGGTCAGGTCAATTAGAACGCCAAGGCCGAACTTCTACTTACTATCAAAAATAGGAGTAGCCGAGCCGTAGCATTTGCCAAGAAACTAACTGCCAATGACCTCGAAGTTGTTACCGAGCACTTTGCTTGACTACTACTAATCTATGATACTTACTTACGGGAACGGCACGAAAGACTGGTGGCGGCGGGTCGCCTTTATTGTCGTGTGGAACATTTGATCTTATGCCTGAAACAGACGTGCAGTAAAACTGCGTGCAGCAATGCGTACAGCGACTCATATGAAACAGACGTGCAGTAGTTACTGACATTACATCGCATCAATTAATGACAGTACAGCCATTTGACAATTAATTTTATATTAGTAAAAGAATTTCGAAACGAATTTGGACGACTTAATAAATTAAAAAAAGTAACAAAACGCTTGTCCACTAAAATTTTTTTTTTTATAATTCCTGTGTTTTTTATTAAACAAGAACTCTTTATTTTTAATGAATTCTATACCTAAGATTTTACTCCATGGCTGTTTGATTTTTTATTTTATTTTATTTTTTTCAAATCGAATCGAATTGAACCTTCAACTAAAATTGTTTTTTCATTTGAAGAAATAAGGGAAAATAATTATGTAAGAATCCCAGAAGGATTTTTTATAATACATTTTAAGTTTGACGAATAAATTAAATAACATTTTTCAATCGGAAACAATCATGAGAGAGATATTTTTTTGAAATGAATTAAATTAATTAATTAAATTTAATTAAAAGCAAATCTAATTTTATTTTATTTAGGTACTTAAAGTGGGCAGTGTTTTTGTTATTAAACACAAAAATAACGAAAACAAATAATAAGGACAGATTTATTTAAATCATAATAATTACAAAAATCTACTCCTCAAAATTCGGATTACTCCACATTTTCGAAGAATCTACTGCATAAAGGGATTGTTAAAGTCCGAACCCTGAAACCAGACATCTTCAATGGAACATGAAGCGTTAGCCTGACTTAATTCGCTTTCGCAGTCAAATAGATGTAGGTACAGTAGGTAAGCCAAGTTCATGTAAAGCTGATGCCAATCATGTGTTTATGCTCTTTCCACACAGCGTCCAACTGCCACTATCACTACGCAGCTGCAAATATTTGGGATTAGCTCTCTCTCTATGAACGGCTTTGGTAAGGGGCTAAGAACTAATAAACAAATGGGCATCTTACTAACAGTCAGGGTAGAACAGAAACGTCGTTATTTATGACTAAATTCGGATGTAAACATCAATTAGAAAGAGTTCAAGACAGCATAGGTAGGATGACCTTTCTCTCCACAGAAAGAGGGTAAATCACCAACATCTTACCATAATCATCTCTTGTTTGTCTCCTGTTGGATCATTCAACAAATATTCTAAAAGCTATTATTGAATACCACCGATTAAAACAAATTAGTTAACGTTAATACTAACTTAAAGCCCAGTAGGGCCTGCACTCAGAAGATCTTAAAGCTAAAGCCTTAAAACCTCAACCCAAATCACATCAATCACCAAATCCTGAATGTTCCCTGTTGTTAGCCATACAATAACAGTCTCAATAGCAGTCAATACACCACAACGTCCAACAATCCATACATCATCTTTTGCGTGTCATACACTCGTCGTAATAGCCCGAATTTCAACATAAATCCATGCCCAAATGATCACCTGTCTTCACAGCGCACAACGGGCCCAAAACGAATTATTAATTATCCCCCAAAATGCACAAAACCGAACATTTATCTCCAGCTCTTCAATATTCCAACCATTTACGGTCATTAAAGTTAATTACAGCTTTTCGCGTCTAAGAAACAGATCTTATGCGCCCGCGGCAGGATAGGGCAACTCCTATGAGTATGAGTAGTGCGCGTTCGTTACTCCTGATATATTGTGAAGTCCTGAAAGTGTTCGCGGCCTCCGGCAGCATAGAAAACATTCCTAAATACCCAAAAGTGGTAATCATCGCTAAGTAGGGTGCTATTAGGAAACAAACGACGTACCTACTCGGGATAAATAGTTTCGAAGCAATTAGCACGATTGGCGAAAAACTGTCACCAAACTTTCACAGCATCACTATCTGCTGGGCCACTCGATCTTTGCTTGTACACGCATTTAATGTGCTTGCGTGGGCGAGGGACGCCTACGATAGACGAGGGTTCTTTCCTTCTCTCTTAAAGTTAAAAGTGAGGTCTTATAAAATGAAAAATTGAATAAACAAAGTGTGGCATTGGGTCGTCAGTCGTCACCTCGTCAGTCGTCACTTTAATGCTGACCACCAACACTGCCATTGGTGATGACGTTTCACGGATTTTCACTTGTCATGCTAAGGGTCGTTTTCGAATGTAGCTCCCACCTGTGAAAGGAATATGGTACTTCCTGTGAGGATATATAATATCCAAGGTACACGAGTATGTGCGTGAATGAGCGCTCGGATGTTAGGGTGTAAGATGAACATATATCTCGAAGTGAGACAGCACTTTTTTCTCGGCCTTAATGGAGGGTTATTGGCCGCCTGGAAAGTGTTGCTGTCATCGGCATTTTTTGTTTGCAATTGCGTGCATTAGCTTCTGGGTTAGGCATACCAATTTGCGAAATTAATTCAATTGTTATGGGTTTGGCGGGAAAATGGGACACGCATCTATAGTATGTTTTTAAAGTGAGTATTGAATTTATGACAAGGAACTACAAAATTGAACAGAACTACCTGGAATCTGAGTCCAACAGGGAAGACAAAAATATCCATCGGTCCGTTCAGCTTGTCCATATAAAACGACTGCTACTGTGTTTAATAGTAGAGATATACCTAGGTACATTTTGATTGATTCCACGAATCGGTCGGAACGTCTTGGACCGGCAACCGGCAAGGCATCTGTAAAAATCATAGCAGCTCTTGCAAGGACCAAACATTCTGAGGACCAAACGCCGACTTAAGATTTTAACTGTCTAATGTTAATGTCATTGCCCAATTAGATAGTTTTGGTTACTGCCAATTGTTGTTGTTTTTTGAGCGCCATTAACAACAGTTTGTGTAGGAGCGCAGCACGTAGCAGATTACAAGATCAAAAGTAAAACTGTTATAGGTTTGGCAAGGAGGATTTGTGCTTAAATGAAAGGGCATGTACCTTCATGTGACGGATCTGTTTATGGATTTTCTTAAATTTAGTACCTTTGCTATAATTGAACAATGGCATAAAAAATGTTCCAAGAATTCTATTTATTTATGCTAATTTTCCATTCCAAATGAGTGTGTTGGACTACTAAGCAAGGGGTCCCCGGTTCAATTCCCAAAAGAACCAAATTCCTCCTTAAGTTATTTTCCACTGCGCTAACTCTCGCGCACGTTTGAAAAACATTCGAGAGTACAACTGCCGCATGAAAGAGCTTCTTAATTAGCCGTTTGGACTCGGCTTAAAATTGTAGATTCCTTCCGATCGTCGCAAAAAATGAAAAACTCACATAAAACAAATGTTTGTGAGAAGCTAGGAGTAGGATCTGTTGCGTCAACTGCCTATTTTTGAAAGAGCACTCGGCTTTGATTCTTATTAAAAGATTTCGGATCTTTTACGATCTCAATATCGATTGTAGACCTAGACCGGACTAGATTTATGCAACTCCACTTTCAACTGGTCCCATTCTTTTTTCTGACTTTGAGCCATCAAAGATGGACAAACTTTTTGATGTCAGACTGTATACAAAGGGAGAGTCAATCCTATACCCGTCAGGTAAATAGACTTTAAAGTTTCCTGTCAAAGTCTCTTCCAGAGATCTGATTTGTTCGAGAGCATCAATGTTTAGTTTTTTTATAGTAATTTCATGAAAGAGTTATAGTTCCATTTGGAAAAATAGCATTTTTGGGTGAGACAACAGACACAACTTGGTCGATAGGAAAAGCGTCAGTAGCTTCAGAGCAGGAAGCATAAGCAGCAGATGGGCGGTTTGGTATATCAATGAGATCGGGTAGTAAAAAGAGAGTAGAGCCGATGGGCAATGCATTTGCCAAAACAGATCTTTGTCGCTGACCCCTCCAATGTTCGCACTCTTTTCCTTATACTTGACATCTCTTTTCTCCAGCTTCTTACACTAAGCTTGAAAATATTTACTGCAACTCTTGCATTGTATTTTAAGGTATTTGATTCTGTCAATTTTAAAATTGCTCAAAATACACTTCATTATATTATTATTTGGCTTTACTTTATGAAGTTCATTGCTAGAAATATATATAACTTAAGACTTTAAAATTCAAAATAAAAGTATAGATTAAATAAAATGCTTGTTTTCAAATTATTGATTCTTTTGATTGTATCAACACTCGCAGAGACTATTGGGGCGATTGACCAAAAGAATGAGACTCTCAAATATTGTTCTCGCTTAGTTTGAAAGCACCTTGGCAGTCGCACTCTTGATGTGTTGTTTAACCTAACCTAATGTATAGAATGGCCTACAAAGAAATTTTGTTATGGCATCAAGACTGCTTAACAGCGACTACTTGAATTCCTTAAAATTGTTTGGAAGACGATTTCATATACCTATGTCTGAGCAACACAGATGACTTTACTTAGAAGCAAGATTTTGCATATCAGAAAGCATAATGCAAGGATTCGACAAAATATGTCTGCACAAATTCCATCGGCAAGTGTATGCATAATTCGCCCGGATGTACCGAGTGTCCTTACCTTGTAGGCATTCAAAAATGCGCAATACAAAGTAAGCAAAGATAAGCAAGATTAGTCAGGGTGCACATTTTGGGTATTTTTAAAGATAAATAAAATATAAGCTTTATGCCGTATTGTTTGCAAATCTTGATTTAATTATTTTCAAGTAATTTTTGTGCTTTATGACGTCTCCTTTATTGTCATTTAAGAAGATCTACCGAATTTGGGACGTCTTTACTTCGGGCAGTAAGACCCAAAGCCCGCAGAATATTTGCACCCATCCTATTCGGTTTTTGTAAGTGTTGCACTGTTGTATAGTTTCCTAATTTACAAGACACATTGCTTTCTTGCAAAAACCCCCATTAAAAAAAAAGTTATACCAATAATATATTGGAGTACGTCAACAGTTTAACTGCTTGACTTTCAGCAAGTAAATACACAATTCTTTAAATTTTGCATTTGACAGATGAAGTTTGGTACTTATCTACAGTATTTTAGGGATGGTGGTATGCCTTTTGTTTTCCTAAACAGATCTAAGTTTGAGTATATTTTTTTTAAATCTTGTACACTATTTTCTAAAATATATTCATGGTCTTGCGAACTTTGACAGTTGATAGCAGCCATGTTTTTGAAGCTAAATTTCTGTCAAATTGACTGCCATTTATTCAGTCTGTTTTGCCAAGTCACCATGGACTGACATAGCGTTCAAAAACACGAGCAAATGTTAAAATTGTTTTTTTTTTAATGGGTGTTCGGTTGGCGCAACATTTCGCGCGCTTCATCGATTTTACCGAGGCAAATTTCTAGAGAATGGAGAAACGAAATTGTCAAACTTGCCCCATACCAATCCACATAAGATCCAAGAGCGTCCATAATGCATGCCAAACAAGTCACTCTTTGGTGTGAATTTCTAATATTTCTTTGAGAATGACGTTTTCCAGGCCATCGAGCGCTATATGTCAATGATTACCAACTTCTTTTGGCCTGAATTGGATGAAATGGACACCAATGTTGGTTTTATCAGGACGGCGCTACGTGTCACACATTGGAAATACTGCACGAGCCGATTTGAGGGCATGGTCATCTCAAGTGCTAGAGGTGATGTGAAATGGAAATCAAGATCGAGCGATTTGGACCTCTTTAGACTTGTTCTTGTGGGGTTTTATGAAGGCCACACACTATACAGCGGCCCTCAAAGCCAACATAACCCATGCCATCGGTCAAATTCAACCTCTTTATGCGCCAGAGTCATGAAAAATTGGACATTTCGGATGCGCGCCACCTATGGAATATAACGGTATTATATTAAATGCATTATGTCATCAATGGACTTTTCAAATGAATAAAAATTGTAGATGGTATCTCACACACACTTTGTTTTATTTAAATTTAAAAAAAGGAAGTGCCCAATGTAACACCCGGTATACTGGGTTTATCCTTGCAGTCGAAGATTTTCGGTTTTCAATTTATCACTTCGCCACCTACTCGCACTACAGTCTGGCGACACCTGATCAAAAGCTAATTAGAATGTAATTAAGTTTATGTAACGCATCCAACCCCACTAAGCTTAGGTAGGTGCTGGGGTTACACTCAAACCGATTTTGTCCACAATTTTATGCACA
The DNA here is from genome assembly GCA_936431705.1 of Cheilosia pagana. NCBI lineage: Eukaryota > Metazoa > Arthropoda > Insecta > Diptera > Syrphidae > Cheilosia > Cheilosia pagana. Next base: position 81,312,670 of record OW386166.1, on the reverse strand, counting down.
TCGGTGACTCAGTTCAAAGGGTGCAGCTTGTGGCCAACTCTCAACCACACACATTGTAGTTGCCCACAGGAGCGCGGCACATTGTCTGCCTACCTACTCAATTAATTAGCGATATTTGAATCCATTCCCTGCCGATGATTGACTTCAATTTAATTGCCCGGCAATTATAGGCCGTCGTCATCAAAAGCCACTTACTACTCGCTCGCTCCCTAAGAGACAACACATCGCACTTGCCATCACATCACATCACAATCACATAACCAATCCACCACCGTGCGCCGCACCTACTCCCGGTCCCAAATGGCTTCCACCATTGTGAGTGTGACCAGTGGCCATCAGACCTACTCCACTGTCCGTGTCCACTGTTTCGTCTGTGCTGATAAAAAATTAATTGCAAGCCAAAGTTGGAAAATGTGTGCCAATGCGGCGGACGCCCGAGACGAGGTCTGCCTGCCCGCCCGCCAATACTGCGTCTACGATGGCGGAGAGAGGAGAGTTCAAAGTGTTTTGCAAGTCAGTTTACGCTCGATACACACAACACCCAAGAAGGACGATGTTTTCGTTCAATCGATATGGTCGGTGGTGGACGATTGTATAGTTTCTCTGGTCGCTTGTGGGGTCCATCTCATCAAAATGCATTATTGCCTTGAGAACGGGGTAAAAATTAAAGCCATTGACACGGTGCAATGAAGTGTCAGTCGTTTAGTATTATTTTTGGTTTGTTTTTTCCACAGGAGGCGGAGTCAATTTTTGTTTCATTCGAAATTGTGCGATCCTGCGCAATGCACTTCAAGGTGTGAGCGGGATAGCAGACAACGCATAAATCAAATCAATGGGATATGCACTGCGTTACGTAGTAGGGGTAAAAGAAGGGAAACTTCGTTCTAGTACGTTTTTAAATACGGCACAGCCAGTGACAGTGGTGCCGGCAGGGGTAAAGTATTCTCCTACAATTTAGAAGAATGCGATCCATCCAGTAAACTAAGAAATTATGTAATTAATATTTTCTTCTTACAAACGTTATTGTCTTATATTTGATAAAAAATAAAAGGTAACCAGGTTTAAGGCACCCATGTTCAGTAAACGTAAAGTAAACGCAGCGCCCTCTATCGTTGTTTTTTTTTGCAATTAGGGTAATAGGATTTAAATTGTAAACAGCACTTCGGAAAGCAGTTATTTTCGAAACAAGAAATCGCTTAAAATGATCACTGGTTTTGTTTCAGTTATCAAATATTTTATTAGCCTTTGAGAACATTGAGCTCAAAGCTTTGGTAGCATTTTTGTTAAGTGATTTCTAAAAGGTCAGGGAGCGCCCAATAAGTCAGTGCATTTCGACATTAATAACAGCAATCACTCAATACTGCTTTGCTGGTGTGGAAATGGAATGGAACGATTCAGCGGATAAACTGGCCAGATGTGGCTCTGAAATGGCCAGCTAAGAGCCGTTGATACTGCCACAATTAATTTGGCAAATCAATGTCGGAACAAAACTTACTCTTGCGTTATAACTCGCAGTTTGTGGCCCACAATTGACACTAAAAAAGTCAAAGGTCCTAACATAGAAACCAAATCCAAATGCTCGTCGGGGTAATAACTCCTTGGAAACATGGCTTAAAGGATGGGCATCTTTACAAATGACTTCTGCAGAAGTTGCAGCGTCGAAAAGGAAAAAGATTCTGTGGAACATCTCCTGTGTCACTGACCAGGGTTCCAAGGACGGCACTACTCCTGGTTGGACGCACGTTTCTTTGATGGCTTGGAAGATCTAGCATGCCTCTATAAGATGTTAGAAGAAGATTCATCAACAGATCCGAATGGTTTTGTTAGTTGCATGCTTCTTGGTGAAATTAAAATACAAACTACCTCTCTGACCTAATACAGTTAAACTGAAAATCTAGAGGTATCTACAGCTGGACACCTGAAGGCAAAACCATCAGACTTAAAAAATAGTTAAAGTGAGTGAGTGCGCACTTTTTTAACAAAAAGTCGATCTCTGTGTTATTAACGTTCTCGTATATGTAGATACGTAACGTAGTAAGAGAAATTTATTGTATTCGTACAAAAAATCAAACTTGAGATTTTAATCAAATCTGACATTACGATGATAGAGGAACTCAAAAAAGTGGACTTGCAAGTCCGTCTGTGCGTCCTTTCCTGAGGTGGGCGTACAGTTTGAAGCCCCTTTTTTCACGTTAACCTTATTATGAACGGTTTTAAACTTTTTCAAAAACGGCCTCAACAATTGCAACCAAATTTGATTTTTGAGCTTAAGTACTTGTTTACTTATTTAGGTGGACCTGGACCTCAACCAGTACGCCTCTCCAGTTAGATCAAATAACAGTGATTTTGAAAATTGGGCTTATTTCAAAGACAGTCCCTACTGTTTAGCTATAAGATTACTTTAAAAGCAAATACAACTACATTTATAGGTGCTTAAAACTCCTTTTCAGCAAATACTACCCCCTTTAAACCAAAAGTGCAATTTATTTAAGTATATTCTAGAGGTATTCTATGTTTTCTGAATGGTTAATCTAGTTTTTGAATTGTTTACCAACCAACCAAACTGATGATAAAAACGATAAAGTTGCTTGCGACCAAAATGAGAAATTATTTAATTTTATTGATTTTGATTAATGTTTCTTGTTTTCTTTTCAGATGTTTTTCTTATTGTTTGCAAATGTGTGTCCACTTTCCTCCCTTTGGGGCTTGTCCACTAAACGCACATAAGCGCTTAAGCGGCCTATCTCCAATGCGAACTTTTGTTCACATTTTTTCCTAAAACCTGAAATTAAAGGAACGATTTGACCTCGAAATATTTCTCATCAATTGCTTTTTGTGTCCTCATACGTCGCTATTAGGTGTTTAAATAATTGTAACGACATAAACGAGCGATATGATTCGTTGTGCTAGAAAATGAACTACATTACTTGCACAAATCTTTGTTTGTATCATAGTGGAAGCTTCATCAGGATAAGAAAGTCAGTTAATGAGGGCCAATCACAGAGTATGTAGTAGTATATCAAGAGTTAAAATGAGTCTGACAGAATATGAAAAATATTTTTTTCAATTGCTTTCGGTTGATGAGGACGTATTTAGTGAGCTGAGACCTCTTACTTTCCGAATTCTAGTGAAATTTGCGCTCCCATGGATTTCTGAACATTTGCACACAAATAATTAACAAAAATATATTAACCCGATTCAATAGCTTTCTTTGCAGTTGAAAAATTCCCCGAAAACGTAAACAAACTCCACCAGATGCCAAACTCTCAAGCAGTTGAATAGAGAAAAAAAAATCCAGATCCAGAAATCGGGAAAAGATTCCTTTTTTTACGTACCAAACAAACATAAAAAGTGACCTAGAACTCAATCGAATACAACATTAAAATACCTAAGCCTATCAGACTTGATCTATTTCTTTTGATGTGTCATGGTTTAAATAACTAAATCGACCAACAGTTGGTACATGCCCATAGGCCTAGCTTTTGAAAATGCAATCAAAAAGTCAGTTACAAACTGGCAAAGGGGTAGCCATAGCTGACAGATGGTTGCGCAGGCATTTTTATCTAGAGTCATTAGGTCTGTTCCTTTACTTTTGTAGTAGGTAAAAATGGAAAAGACTGTCAAAATGACATTGGAAGGGATGAAACTTACGCAAAAGTTAAGGAACGCTTTTGAAGTAACCTGTGAAAAATGACGATAGTTCACCCAACATATATAGTATTCCCCCGATAGTATTCCTATTGTCATTCGTAACTTTGATCTACTGAGCGCCTATAGCGCAGCCTGACTGTCAATGAAGATGGCGATATTCTGTTGGATATTGATCCTATTTCAAGTAGTTCCGCAGCTTTGAGTACGGCCATAATCTCTGTTCTCTGCCCTTTAGATTTGTTAACCTAGAAATTTAATGATCTAGCAGACAGTTTCTCTGCAAATGACTCACATTGTCCTTAAAAGGTATTTATCTCCACCTGCTTGGGATGTTACCAGTTTAATTACCTTTTTTTTTATCCGAAACGTAGTTTTTCTATATTTTTTGTATAGCAGCCTTTTAAACAATGAAAAAACAGTTAATCACTTGGAGAATAAAATCGATGATGTGTAATAATTTAAAACACACATTTTTTCTTTCCTTTAACCATTGTTTTTATTAAGTTTTCAAACAAAAACCCATACCTTAGGAAAAACAGAATACAACAAAAATGATTACGCTGAGTACCTTAGTTCATTAAACAATGAACTGCAGTCCAAAAAAAAAATGTTCTTCCTGAAAGAAGATTTTAACGTCAGTAAATTTATTTCTCATCTGCATGCTGGAGTTTGTGAATTTCTGTTGAATAATTTTTGCGACCCGCTTACAAGTCCCCAATAAATTATGAAGTTCAATAAAAAATATAAATTTATCTTTTCCCTCTTGCACACCACACTGTAGAACAATGTACTAGATGAAACACATCACCTCTCCGTTTGGGCGGTGACTTGCCAACATTTTCCGCATACATTGCCACTCTCGTTCGCTCTAATGCGTTGCCATCCACCGCCACCATACTATTTGGTTGGGAAAAATGGCGTGCCATGTGTGCCATTCATGCTGATGGTGTATTCGACTCATTCTCGCACACAGCAAGCAATTTCTCTCCACGCAAACGAGATATTCCAGTTTCACAACGAAAATGGGCAGATACATTTATCCACTGGATGGCTGTGTTTACGCGTATGATTGGCCTAAGCTATACCAGCTGACAGGTAGAGAGCCATACTGTGGCGTTCACAGTAAAAACACCACCAACAACTTCCATTCGCGGGCCACAACAACACAACAATAGAACGGCTCGTCACGAACGGACGTATCTAACGCTACGTGCTGCGTGTATTTTTGCGGTTTAATTATAAATTCCAATTCGTCAAAGACGACGGCTAGTTCGTCGCGTTCCTCGCGCTTTTTTCCCTGTTTATTTTCGGTTTATTTTGCTTTATTTTTCCGATTTTTATTGTGTTTGCATTTGAGCGGCTTACCCCGCTTGACAGTGGTCATCTTGAAAACTACGGGTGCCAAGTTCGTCGTCGTTCGTGTTTGTCGTCTGCCTATGACCTTCACAGTGAATCAACGTGTGAATTAAAATTAAGTCTTGTCCGATCCGAAAGAGATAATTAAACGGACTTGAAAAATATTTTCGGTCGCGCTTTACCAGATTTTGTATACTGATACTCGCGGCTTATGTGTATTGCGCCATTGCGCGCTCGCGCCATCTTTTCCGCTCCTATTGTTTGCGCGTTCGGCTTGTCTCTCTAATACCTGAATGGCTTTGTCAGTGGCAGCGAGATTCTTTGTATAGTGACTCTGCGATTCTGACGGATTCGATATTGATACACAAGTTCAATTCCAATTTCGATTTCAGTTCTCGAGCGCACTCGATCGAGTTGATGAAGTGTATTGTGTTTTTGATGTTGTGATTGTGTGTATCTACAGTCTGAAGGTCACTCTAGTACATACATAGTGAGAGTTTTTTTGATTGTCGTAATAATACGGGCGTAATCGCGAAGACGCAGAAGCAGCAGAGAGGCGAAAAAGCACAAGTTGAATTGTGTCGGCAAAATAACAGACAATGAGCTCATTTCTTATGGGTTACCCGCATGCGCCGCACGTTCAAAACCCCATGGGTACGGGGCTTGAACCAAAGTTTCCCCCGGCCGATGACTATCATCATTACAATGGATACACGATGACAACCGGTCCGATTGGACATCACCAGACGCACATTGGCAGCGATTACATGTCGAATGCGGCGCACGGTGGAGGAGCGGGTGTTGGTGCCCTGCACCATCAGGGCTCGAACAATTTCAATTATTCTCCGCACCATCATCACCATCAGAGTATAGGCTCTGCCGCCAGCTATTACCATCATCCGCATCCGCACTCGCATTCACATTCGCATCCGCATGCTGGTTATACGTCACATTCGGTACATTCGTCGGCCGTGGCGGCGGCGGCGGTGGCCGCCTCTGTCACCTCTGCAACCGGAACGGAAGCGGCGATAGCGAATAATGGATACGCGAACTCCAATTCGAATGGCTACTATGGGGGGTACTATGGGGCGAGTAATGGCCATCACCAGATGCTCGATTTGCCAATTCAGTGCCCGAATACAGAGCCGACGAACACCGTCCTGGGATTACAAGAATTAGGTGAGTAACTAAGTGTTTACTCTGCATAGAAAGTCATTCTTAGGTTTGCTGTTTTAACTCCCTGCATACACAATTTGTGAACTTCACGGGTGGTGCGTTGTTTTAAACGTTATAGGAAAAGCTTAGGTTGATCAGTTTCGATGGATTTTTTCCTTTCTTTACAAGGCCATTCTCTTCCTTTCCTTCGGTTGCATCCAGGCTGAGTTGCAATTGAGAAAACAATCTGTCCGTCGTCGGTCTCCTTTGCCCATTTCTTGCACTGCTAGGGATTTCAAACTAGAAAAGTCCGCTGGCTACTTAGCCACTTCAAGTCGGACAGCAGTTTTGTTTTCATTGTATATGAGTAACTTGCTTACACACTTGTTTAAACCCTTCACTGAAATACGCATTTTGACGTGGAGGCAAGTCCAACTTGTATGTCAACAAAAAATTACATTCCTCTCTTCAACGAAACTGCACGAATCTGTAGGCTTATACTTTATAGAACTCGGTTTTAAAATAACGCCCCTGATGGTTTGACAAAAAACTGGCAGTCTATTAATATAGGGAGGTAATGCTTATATGAATAACCTGGTGCTACATACAGTATTTTTAAATTGCTTTCCAGTCCCCGTTCAAGAAAGCTTCTTCAATTGAACATAACATGCTTCGGTCCGTGTCACAGCCTGAATGGCGGACTTGCTTCTGGCGAGTCTTCGAGTTAAAGGCGATGAAGTAGCGCCGCCTTTTGGCAGTTGACTTCTTATCCACAGTTTCTTCTTCAAAAAAGAGCTTTAAACGTCCATCTGCCAATTTGAGACAGTTTTTTGTACTTTTCCGTGATAAAAACCCTTTCATGCAATCCCGTTTCCTAAGCTGCTCTTCCACCTTGAATTTTCTGGGTTTGGTCAGATCGTGTTGTTCTTATAGGTATGAATTGTACTTGCGTAATGAAATATCCCGGTATCTGACAGCTAGCGTTACGCAAAATACGTATAATGCATCAAAGTGATCCGACTCTTGTTGAGACCTTACTTTCTCAGTTATCCGACTTATCGCGCTATTCGGATCCAAATCACTGAGCAGCGCCAGCAAAATTACTTACAATGGTTTTCTTCATTCAGATAATGTTCCGCAGTGGGGGCCTTAGAAACGAGCCTTGTGGTACACATCGTGGGCCCTATTATAGCCAAGTTAGAATTATTAAAGAATATGACTGCCATCGTAATAATTTGTCGCGAATAGACCGATTCACCGTTGGGCGCAGTTGGTGCTGAACTACTGAGCGAGGGGTCTCAGGTTCGATCACTGGAAAATAACAAATTAAAATCTAAGGCTTTTTTGACTGCCTTACCTTTCGTGAACGTCTTACAAACTTCCGAGAATGCAACTGTCCTTGAAGAGATTATAAGAACAGGAGTTCGAATGCAGTATAAGACTGTGTGTCCTTTCCATTTGGAGCGCGCCTATATATCTTTTGGCTTGAAAAGTGTAGCTGGGTTGATATAGCTCTCGCAATGACTTTGAAAAAGATAAGTCTATGGCGGCTAAGTTTTGTTCAGGAGTAACTTGAGTAAAATGGATTAAAACAGTCCCCATAATTTTAACACTGATGCACTATGACGTGTTCTGTATTAGTATTTTGTAATGGTAATGGCAGATTGTGGGACCAGGTATCATTGCAACTAATCCACGGCCAAGACATTCATACCTAACAACTTATCTTTGGGACAAATGAACTTAAGGACAACTCATCCATGGATATTTCATAATATTGGTTTTGAGGAAATCCTTGTGTCCTCATTGTACAGGATTTCAGGAATCAATATATTATATCAAGCGAGGCAAGCCACTCATCCCCAAAAGATCAGTTGTCTCATAGATGATTTATATGATTGCAAAATGGTCATGGATCAGTTGTACACGGTTGACACATTCCACTTGTTCATTTGCTTGGAGATCAACTATAAATTCACATGAAATTCGAAATAGGAATTCAGTAAATTCGAAAGATGTTTCCCTAACAGATGTAGTCCTTCTTGGTCTGTTTAATTAATATGAAAAGTTTATAACATATTAATTTTACCGAACTTGTCTACAGGCGATCATTTGATTAATGTACTGACTTACGCACTCAAATTTCGTTAAGGACCACTTTCTCTACATTTTTGAACTTTACTGGCCAAACTGACGTACGTCATTGCACAACTCGTAGAGTTAAATATTCTGCGCGAACGGGACCGAAAACCAATCGAAGATATTTACATTCAAAATGTACATGTTTTATACCATAGGAATGATGAAGGTCCTATATGCATTCTCGTTAGCGTTTCTTGATAAAGGATTTTCACTCCAAAGCGTGTCATTTTCAAATTTTAAATAGTGGCTATCCAGCTAGGTGCAGTGGCTTAGTGGTAGTGTGTTGGGCTACTAAGCGAGGGACTCAGGTTCGAATCCCGAGAGAGCCAAATTACATCTTAAGGTTTTTTTCCACTGCGCCACCTCTCGCGAACGTCTGACAAACATCCGAGAGTAAAACTGTCAGGAAAGAGCTTCTCAAATTAGCCGTTTGGACCCGGCGTTAAATTGTAGATCCCTTCCATTCGTCAAAAAAATTGAAAACTCACACAAAACGAATGGTTGTGAGAAGCTAGGCCTTGGGTCCCACAGACCTGTCGCGTCAAAAAAAAAATGTATTTATTTATCCAGCTAGGTGAACTTCCAAACTTTTATGATCTTCTAAAGCGATTTTTGCCACTTCAGTAACAGCTCGCAGCCAAAACTTGCAAATAGTTAATCGCCTAATATCGCAGATAAAACCATGCTGAACTAGCATCTATTTTTAAACCGTTCAGGTTCGATAAATAACATTAAAAAAGCAGCTGGAAAAATTCTTTACCTAGAACAAACTCATCGCACAGCACAGGATTGTATGGCAACGTCCTATATGGAAACCTTTTAAGGTACCTAATGTAAAAATGGTCCTGTTAGTAGTTGCCTTTGCTTAACTGATATCAATGAATATTCACGAACTGTCCTAATAACAATACCAACTGTTAGATTAGTTAAAGAAGACATGTAACTGCTAATTAGCTTCGTCTATCTTGATGGCTATGAAGTCCTGAATATGGTGCCTACTTATTTGGAACAAAAATGTTGAGAAGTCAACGGTATTAAAAACTTATTCAGACGGCTGGATAAATGCCAACTAACAAATAGGCTGAAAATATAAAAACAAATCTGTATTTCGAGCTGAAAACATTCGAAGTGCGACTTGAGTTGGTCCTTCGGATTAGATGTAAGGCCCGCAAAAGAACTCTGCTTTTTTTTTTTTTTATATACTTGTTGGTTTATAGCAGAGGTTCCCAAACTATTTTTTCTCGTAGACCACTTTCAAAAATAACCTGGTTTCGGTGGACCCCCAGATACTGCTACATTTTTATCATATTCCCAAAACTCGTCAAAAAATGTGAAGATGATCAACGATGGAAATTTGGGTCGTGGCTGAGTTTCAACTCTATAATCTATAAATCACAAGTTGTATTTCGTTCCTTTTCACGTTACACTGAATATCGAGTATGCAAGTTTTTACAAGTAACATTCGTGAAATGCACTACTCAAAAAAAATTAAGGGTTTTTGAAAAAGGGAAATAATGCTAAATTAACTGAAAAAATTTGTCTTTACTTTTTTCCTCGTGGTTAAGATTTTTTATGAATCTGTTGTTAAATACGCGAAATTAGATTTTAAGTCTGTGGATCTGGTATTATTTGCCGCTGATTTCTATAAGGTTCACATAGTTTTTAGGACACTTGAAACTTGATCTCTCTTATACCATTAAAATCTCCGAGAGAACTATTTCTTGATAGTCTCTCTCAAGATGGCACTCCTTATTGTTATCGTACCTTTTGCGGCATTATTTCGAAACCGAATTTTATGCAAGTAAGGACTAAATGAAAGGCGAATTTAGTTTGTGTTGTGTGTTGTTAAGCGACTATTTTCACAAAAGTTATTTGTGCGTGACTGAAGAAAAATCTTTTTCCTATAAAGACGGTTCTCATTTCTGTGAGAGTGGTTTGTGTCTATGCTGCGAAGTACGACACCTTCGAGTAATAAAAAGAGAAGGCGCGATCTAGTTTTACAACGAATCTTAGACTGTTCAGAAATGCGATTGGTCAATTCATAACAAATTGAATTGAGTTAAGCGTGATTTTAATTTATATCTAGTTATATGTGATGCATAATATCTCAAGCCAGAAGGCACCGAACGTAAGAGTAATATATTCACGATATGCCGTCGAAAGGTTAAATTAAGTGAGTCTGCGTTGAATTAGTTTAAATCAAGTAGGTACTTTATAAAAATAAGCAAATTTTGGTCACTGGGTTTTCCTTATGTTTTTTTTTTTGATCACGTAACTGAAATGGATCCGAAAAATTGTTTTCCGAACGTACAAATTCATAAATTTTCCTAACCCAATACATGTACATTGTTCAATCGAGTCCAAAGTCCATAAATAGCTTACAAACCGCCTATAGCAAAATAAGGATTTTTTAAACATCCGTGCTCCGTAACCTTTTCCTATACAAAAAGTTTTACTCTTTGGCGACTTGTGAATTGGAGTTCATTGGTCCCTCACATTAACTCTCTTACTGAGATCATCAGGCTCTCGTTTTTGACCCGCATACGTATATTGGATGTTAGATCTGCCCTGAAGTTTTCGTCTTTTTAAATTTAACAACCAAAACGAGTAATGGTGGAACTGTACAGCAATCTTGTATTGTTGCGATTCATGCATATCCCCAAAAAGAACTTCAACTACGTCTACGACGATGAAAGGCATCCTTTACGTAAACACAGGATATGATGGTTGCTTCAAGTCCCATATTTGTCATTGACGGGGATTGCCCCTGTCGTTTGAAAGACGGCGACGGAAGATCGAGAGCTATGAAGATTGATGTTAATGATTTCCTTATTAGTCGCCATTAAATGTCTCCTTAGTGTTGCCTTCTACAGGCTAAGAAATCCCGGCGACGTTACTCGAAAAATTTTCAATTCTTTTTATTGAGCTAGATACATAAAATTTAAGAACTCTACGCCGAAGTTCCTTATTTGGATGCGGGCTTCTTAAAGAACTTCTCCACGATCTGCCGCAGTGAGACAGTTGGACCTGCCGCGCCTAAGACCGCACGGTAGAGTTCGTTAGTTCATTGCAAGGATCTTATGAGCGATGTTTAGGAGACTGATGCGTCTATAGGTAGAGCCAGGTTCTCCCTTGTTGTGTATCAGGAAAAAGATGACGAGGTTCCACTCATAAGGGATACTTCTTTCGAACTAATCTTTAATATGACCTAGTGCATGAATGCTTTCCACCAAATGGTTCTTTATACATTTGTTTTCTTGGGCAACGCCGCCCTTCTGCAGTCCTGCCCTTCTACAGTCCTGCAAAATTAGCCCTTGTAGTATTACCAGCGATCGTCGTTTTTATGGAACTACGGATATCTCTTGTGGAGACGGCGCAATACTTCTTGCTACCGCATTTCAAACAGAACCTTTCGGCGCTAAACATTTGAATAACAAACGTCCTCCCAGATACTTGTCAGACGTTCGCGAGAGATGAAGTAGTGGAAAATACCTTTCAGTGATCATTCGGCTATTGGATCTGAGAACACCTCTGAGTCACTGCGCCCCAGTCTATTAATTTTAAGGTTGGATCTTGAAACCCCATTCAGTCAAAATCAGTCTAAAACCTTGTTAGTCTGCTGTTACACATAAAATATTGACAGCATCGAAGGCTCTCCATTTCATCAACTATTTGGCAAGTCAGTTTTGTATGTGAGAGAGATGCAATTCATTATAGCTGTGACAGCGGAAGCGGGTTCATTCGAACTAGGATTGGTTGTTTTTATTTACAAATGCTTCGAGCTCCCGAATGAAGCAGAAAGCTGTTGTTAACTTTTCATCCGTCTTCTCGCTATGACTGTTGTTGCTTACATTATTGTTTCGATAGAGAACTCTTATAAACACGGCTACTGACAGCGTTTTAGTTTGCATGCTTAAGTCAAAAATGGTCCATCTATGTCTACATTCTCGCAACCATTTATTTGTTTAGCCCGAAAAGAAAGGACTAGCCTGAAGTTTTCTGCGGTATCTTGCCGGACTCATAGATATACATTTTTATGCTAGTTGTTTTCTACATCATTTGTCAGAGGTCAGAGAACAGAGATAGTTTGTCGTCTATTAAATTTTTTTTCTTTGCATCGAACTTTTCAAAGAGAATTTAACTGGTTAAAAACAATGGAGTTTTTTTTAGCCAGTACCGAATTAATTGCATTCATTTAAGTTAGTCGAGTACAGAGATTGGCATGTATTGGCATAGGGTAAAAGAAGCAAAGAGATCAACACCCCAAGCGGGGTTGGAAGTTATCTTAAACATCGCCAGAAATACGTGTCGTAATGGGCGTACTGATAGGTCACTAGACTATTGGTTTTAATGGCAAACAGACTGGGCTTTAGCTCACCGGACTACTGCAGAAGCTGTCAAGATATAGAGGAAACCGAAATCAACCCTACTCTGCGATTGCCCAAACCTCCAAACCTCCTGGGCCCCGTGGAGCCACGTGCTGTGCACTTTCCTCCTAACCTAACCTATCCCAAACTAAGCCAGTCAATACCTACTTTGCTTACTTACCTAAATACCTACTTTGGTTAAAAAAAAATTGACTACCAGAGTTCAGAACTCTGTTAAAAATAATCCTTTACTGGGTTTTAACCAAGCTACTTGCCAAGGGACACCCCTACCTTGACCGCACGCGTTTAACAGCCCTCACTTGACAGCTTTAGGCAAAGATTTGGTACGTTTTCCACTAGGATTCGTACGCCACTAGCGTGGAGTACATATTTTTCTGGTTTGAAAATCGGCTTAGCGCCGCCGCCCCAATTAAAACCCCAACACATATACCACATTTGTTGATTTAAATTCTCGCTTGACATTTCCTTAACCAATATAAATTATCTTTGCTTCCAGATACATACATACGAAAAAGTGAATAAATTCAATTTTAATTGAAAATGTTTGTCGCCTATATAGTAACTTTCAATTTACTCCACCCACAGGCCTGAAACTGGAAAAACGCATCGAAGAAGCCGTTCCCGCAGGTCAACAACTCCAGGAATTGGGTATGCGATTGCGATGTGATGACACCAGTTCGGAGCATGTAAGTTCATTCGTTTGATACTAATCCCTACCGACATATTGCATGAGCGCGCACACTCTCATGCGAGTGTGCATGCACTTTATTAAATGTATATCTCTAGACAGATATACCATACAAGATACAATGCATAATGCATAGAAGAGCGCCACATGCCTCGCACCATCTATCTCAGTCCTCGTAATAATATTCTTGTGCATAATTAATGCCAAGTTGTTTATAGTATGTGTGTGTGAAGTCGGGGACAAACTGCGGAAGCAGAATTGCATGTTCTGTACGATTTGTGAAACAGAAAAAAAAAGAAATAAAGAAAAATGCGTGCAGGATGTGTGCGCTCACAGCTTGTAATAAATTCATATATTATTGATTGTGTGTGCGTGTGTTGTTGCAGGACGATATGCTGGAAGAAGATCGCTTGATGTTGGATAGATCACCTGACGAGATCGGATCGCACGGTAATGATGATGATTTGCTCGAAACCGATTCGGATGATGATCTGAATTGCGAAACCAACGACGGCGAGCGAATAATTTACCCATGGATGAAGAAGATACACGTAGCTGGTGTCGGTAAGTGGTAGCTATTACGTCCCGCTTTTGAAAAAAGATATCGACATTGTTTCCCAACCGAAAGGATCTCCATACGAGAAAGTCTAATGAGGTTTGGTAATCGACTTTAGAAGGAGGGTAGGTACCTACTTAAAACAGGATTTTTCAAAAACGACGGGTCAATGGTGAAATGGAATAAAACAATCCGTGTGTGCGGTCGAAAGTACTTTTATTTCTAAGGGCCATGTAGTCCATTATGTATGGAATTCAAATGTGCACAGTGGCTTGTCACGCATCCGAGTGGTCCAATTTTTAATGACTCTGCCGCGTAGATCCGGCTGAATTTGAGCGATGGCTTTGGTTATGATGGCTTTCGATTGCGGCTAGTTGGCATACCCCTGCGAATTGAGGCAAACACACTTAAAAAAATCAAATCGCATGATCTTGGTGGCCAATTGACGTTACCTCTGCGATAGCCATACCCTCAAATCGTTCTGGCGGAATGTCCATATACTCTATGAAACTTAGGCTCGTCGTCTACCTCCTTCAATTCATGGGCCAAAAGAAATCCTTAAGTATCGCTGTTTAGCGCTCGCCGTTGATAGTGATGGCGAACGCTATTTTCAAAAAAGTACAGTACAATGACGCCGCGCCAGACCGAAATCAGCACCAAACAGAAACTTTTGTATGGATACAAATTTCTGCAATTTTCCTTGTTAACAGAGCTATTCGTCCAAAAATAAGCCGTCAAAGATCCTTTTCCAAACCGCTCCGAAATCCAGTCAGCGAGCCATTAGCGTTTTTTTATAGCCATCGACCTAGAGTTCATGGATCAGTTGGATCTTCTTAGGGGTTTAGGCCCAAGTCGACGCAAAATTCGCCAAGTCTAAATGTGCGAAATGCCGACTTCTTGTGCCTGCCTGGGGCTCTCCTGCCGATTTGTTGTTAACTGAATCGAATGTTTCGGAACGTTGAAGATTCGACTTCGAAGGGCGTCTGCAGTAAAATTGGCGCAACTTTTTTAACACTCATCAGTGGTTGAATATTAAATAAATAAATTTGCAGGACTCAACCAAAACAACATGGCCGTCATAGGCTGACAACATCGACCCTTCCCAATTAAAAAAACAACCTTTTATTACAAGCACTAAGCTCTTGTCAAAAGAAGACTTGTTTTTGGAGCAAATGTCTTCAAATTGATGGACAGAGAGAGCGAACCCCCTTAAGCAAATATGTGATAATTCATCATACGAAACGAAAATGCCCCCTTGAGCAAATTGTCCTCATTAAAAGTACCTAATATAGTAGTCCCTTAAAAAAAATTCAAAATGATCTTGTCCTCGTTTACTTAAGGACCAACCAGAGACTGGTCAGCATTTTTAGTTGGCGTTAAATCAATATGCATATATTCGTGGTTGGTTGACTTGTTTAGGCGAGTTTAGAGTGCCTTTTTGAGACCACAACTACCGGAATCTGTAGATAAAAGGGGAGAAAATATGTTATTGAAGCTATATATTATATTATTGACTAGCTGACCCGTGCTCGCCTTGCTTCCCGCCTACCATTTTTAAGACAAAAGGTATTTTTATCAAACTATATCGAGCAGTTTTTTTATAAATATTTTTCCCCCCTTGGATCCTTCAAAAACAAAGACTATAAAAGCATAATTTTAATTCCTACTCAAAAAAAATATATCCGCGAAGTTTGGGTTTTTTCCCCTTTTACCCACCTCAAATGTCGGCGAAAAGAAGCAACACGAATGAAACAACTTGACACACGAATCCCACAAGCCCATTTCCAAACTGTTTCCAATGAAAAACACCTGAAAATGTGTCCAACCTGAATGTGTGCGCTAAAAAGAGACGACTGTCCATTGAAGTGCAAAACACAATTATGATAACGTTAGAGCGCGCACAAAATAATCACACACACACTACTGCAACTATACTCACTGCTGCATGATTACTGGCTGTAGTATGCACTGAAGGAAAATTGTGGGCGATGTTTTGAATAATTGTTTTGAACATTGCTCAGCTTTAGAACAACGCAAGGGGGTGTTTTATATCTTAAATGATTCAGGGGATATTTTACTAAATTCACAATTTTGTAAAAACCACGTTATATTTCCGGATAAGAAATATCCTAAGTCCCGACCCAGATCATAAGCAATTACTATGCCAAGTTTCATCAAAATCCGTCCAGTAGTTTCTGCGTGATGCGCGGTCAGGCATTTTTTATTCTTCAGTTTTATTATAAGTAAAGAAAAGCGCCGTGTCTGATTTGACTAGGGCCGGACAATCATAGAGAAGATGGAACACTGTTTCACTCTTGTTAGTGTCCGCGCAGCTATACGGTAGTGGGTAAGAAGGAATGCCGAGTTTGGCTGCGTGGGCTCCTTAAGGCCAGTAGCCCATACTGACTGTCCTTAGTCCAGCGACATCTACAAGCTTTCTGACCAGGAGGCTTTTTGTTCTGGCATCATCACAAGTTGGCCAAATCTTTTCACACTTCGTTAGGTACACCCACCTACTCACCGCTCTTTAAATGTAGAAGGATTTCTCTCTTTACATATCCCAGTCCCAGCTGAGCGAAAACTTCCTTCGCATATGACACGCACAGAGTGGACTCACGTCTAGCACGTTCATCGCCGTTCTCATTCCCCTCTATGTGCTTATGGCCGGGATCCGGGAACTCAGACGAGAGGGATTTTAAACTGATGAGGATGACTCGACCTGGCCAGTTTCTCCCAGCAGTCTACAACAAGTTTGGACGTTAAAATCGTTGACTCTATAGCCTTAATTCTCCTACCTTTTTTTCTGAGTCTCGCTAGCTTCATGATAAGTCTACACACCTCCCCAATTGCTAGGACTTCTCCTTACAAAAAACACTGGCTGCGTTGGAAGGGGCAAAAAGATTTGGAAATATCTAGTTCTGATGAGAAAACACCCGCTCCCACTGCACAGTTTATCTTGGAATCACCTGTGAAATAGGTTATGTCGAATTCGTTTCTTCTCCCAATCTGATCTGGTGGGGTGTCGTACAGAGAAGTTTGTAGATATATGTCCTATCCCGGCAAGAAAGGAAAGCAGGAGGTTGGTATGGCCGTAGAGCCTTTCAGACCATCATTTGGATTCTTTCAATCTAACGACACAATGTTTTTTAAATGAAGATCCACTGGTTGAAGATTAAGATTTACGTTGAGCGCAGGGCCCCGTGATTCTAATTCCAGCTGTTCTTTGAACTTTACTTAATTTAGTGTTGTTTTAGGCTTTACTTAAGGCGGGCTACCATACCAGTGATCCATATGTGAGAGGATGGGACGTACATCCATAAAACCATTTCTGGTTGAAGTCCCTACTTCTTGCCGAAAGTTCTATAACAGGCGTAGAAAGGTTAGGTTAGGTTGATAGGGGTTGTGAGATCGTCACAATAGACCAGATACAATATCGGGCCCATCGCCATCCCCAGGGAACCATTACGATAAAAAGACCTAAACCAATTCACCCACGCGTTCGATTTCCCTACAGAATTTAAGTATGGTCTCAAAACTGTTTGAGGAACCAACTTCTTTCAAATTATTAAAGAAGTACATGCCGATATGCTTTCTCCTACTCCGAGCAATTGCTTGACATTCACAAAGAAGGTGTGAGCTGTCTTCCGCGAACTGTAGGTCCTCACAGTACCGGCATGTATCCGTATTGGCCAAGCCTAGTCTCATAGCATGCTTCCTAAGAAGGCAGTGTTCAGAGAGTATTCCTATCGTTGTTCTCAACTTTGTTCTAGCGAAATTGATTATCTGTTCAGACTTCCTCCAATTTAAAACAGGCATAGAAAGCTTTGCTAGCATTTCTTCAACTTATGCAGCCTATAATGTGTTCGGGAAATTGTCAAAGTTGACTCCTTGAACTAAAATCAGTCAGCTACAAAATGTCCACACAGCAATATATCCTCTAATTCATGCACTCCGAGTCCAATTGCCAACTTTCGGTATAGAACTTTAACAAAACTTGCTGCATCAACTCGTACCCTTCTTCCAACGCGCATAGCCATTCATTTGCATACTCAAAACCATTTGTATACATTTTAATAACCCCCTACGATTGACAGCTTTTGAGTAAAAATTATTACACAACCCCATATGCGACTGCATCAATCACAGACCACCGACTATCGACATTGACACAACAAAACTTGTCCCATCTATCACAATCGGTAAAAGGAATCTTTAACAAATCATTTTGCATTTAAAAATTGAAAATGCGATTTCGGTTCGCATCAGACTCATGTGTTTGTATATATAGTCAGTCGGTCGCCCAATCAAAATGACAACAAACAAATCACATCGAATCAATCACATACCGACCGGTATAGCACTTTGAGATGCCGAATGTATGTACCTACCTCACCTACATGTTGCTGTTGCTGTCGATTTGATTGTGCCCTTGAGATTTCTCAAGAATCGACACTCATCGCTGTCGTTGTGCTCGTCGCCGACCTACTAAGGCGCAAAACCGCACTGATTGACAGGACATAAACATCGCATTGTCCCTGTGAAGAGGCCTAATTAATAACAAACGAATGGAGTGCACTCACACTGACTTCATATACCCATCGATTATAAATAGCCTCCTCATTATGAACGCACTTATGGTGCTAAAGTGTGCCGAAGAGTCACCGCCGGCATGCATCATCGTCAGTGCCAATTACACTCGCCGTATACGCTTCTTCAAAACAACAACCTTGACTTTGATGGAATGTGTCCTTGTACCGGAGACAATAGTGCACCAATAAATATGGCCGTGATTCGATTTGAGTATATGTACGTACATCCCTGGGATAATCCTTCGCTGTGCCTTAACTGTTAGGGTCACCACTTTGTGTTAAGTTTCAGGTCCCACTGGGATATAATGTCGAAGAGATGAATTTTGAATAATGCCTTCGGGGCGATTGCCACCGGTGACGGATGAGGCATGTCATCCAAAGTTAATGTTTTGACATTCATCATGTTACCGTGTCGTCTCTTGTGTTTTTGTGCGGTCTTGCCATCTATTCTTGTCTCATTGATATCATGTCGCTATTGGCTCCGTGTCAGGGGCCAGAGTTTGACTATGTAGTGTTGTGCGGTTGTGCGTCTTGATGAATTGCCGTCAATTTGTTTTGAATCTATTTAAAAACGAACAAGCCGTGTGAAGTGCGTGTGATCATCGAGTAAATATGCCGCATCTGTGACAATGTGTAATGCCCAGAAGTCGTCAATTTGTTGTCTGTGGGAATTGGAAGCTGTTTCAATTTGTTTGGCGTCTTTTATGACCGCACCAGCTTCTGATATGGCAATTAATAAAGCGCTCGATCTTTGTGAAAGTATTCTTGTATTCTTATGCTAATCGGTTATAATCGGCTTTGTCTTATGAAACGTGTTTCTGGTTCGTACAACATGTGAAGGCATCTTTTTGACCACTACCTCTAGTTTTATAATAATTGCAAGAATTCTTGGAAGTTGTTGTAGCAATTTGGGGTTTTCCAACATGACATTTATTGGCAATTAAAATACCACAACGCGATTTAGGTGTGGAATTGTGCTATCGAAGTGTATACCTATAGCTGTTTAGGTATAAAGCTCTCGCTAAAGCTGGGATTCTATAAGGCTATGTCTCGCGGGATGTCCATCATTTAAACACAATGCAATGTAATTGCGCAAAAGATCTATATAGCACTTCTTTCTCACAAACATCCGTTTGCACAAGTTTATTTTATTTAAGACTTATGGAAGGCACCTCCAATTTTGCTACGTACTCTCGGATGTGTGTCAAACTTTTGAGAGAGATAGAGCTATAAGAAATTGAGCCACTGCACTAACCTTTGATAGTTGTGAGTTAAGCCACATGTCATCTTGGTTTTCCGTCATAGGACCATTTTTGTGGTCTTTCGTAGTCCGTATTCTTGTTAACTTGTTAAAGGTAGTTTGCAGTTTGCACCCAACATGTTAAATCGTTCCGCAAGTACATTTTGTTAAGGGCCTCTAAATCATTCTGACATCCAGATGATTGTCATACGAGGGCTTATAGTGATAAACCTTTATCCCTCAGTAACAAAAAAATTTCAAATTGTGCAGGAGATAGGGGTTTTTGCATTTGACCTTTGCCGCAAAGGGATAGAGCATTTTTTTAAAGCTTTTAAGCTTATTACATCAAGACACTCTTATTCGGCACACGATATTATTTTAAAAAATTTAGCTGGCTATCATTTTCGGTCCATCATGCATAAACAGCATTCAACCGAAGTCGAATTAGTTATACAGTCATTTCTTTCTTCTAGTCCGAGTCGAAAACCCCTCAGTGAAATATGTCTTGAAAGTCTAGTGTTTAGAAAAATTCTATAATTTTTTCAGGGACTGTTTGCTCGACGGTACTGTCGTATAACTCTTAATTTTAACCACGGTCATGAGATTTCGCATTTGATCCAACCATCTGATCCTGGGTCTACCTATCTCTGATCTCCTGCCTGATGGGACCGATTTTATGTCTTGGAATCTGAGTTTAACACGAAGCATGGACGGCTGAGTCTTGAGAGGTAGCTGCTCGACGTTGAGTAACTCACTTGCTCATTTGATGACCTCTGCAGTGCACGAAGTAGTCTTATTTGGGCAGCCTTTGTCTTCTTGTGATCATTCTTATGCAAGTTGAAATAACCACCGAACTAAAAATCAGTCTTCCGATTGACTTATCTGTCCAAAGCTCTACACAGCTCCCTTCATCGGTAGTGAGTTAGACCCAAAAGTTATTAAACTGCTCGACCTGTTTCAAAAGGACTCCACTAACATATAAAGAATACATCCAACAGGAGTACCATCACCTCGGACTTGTTCCATTTAACCTTCAACGCAGCTTTAACATATGAGGTTACAAGTCCGAATATAAAGAGGAAATAACTCATCGTTTTTATTTTAACTCATCCTCATATCTTTTAATTCGACTGCGCGCGCTGTTACATGCAGTGCGTAAAAATAATGCAGAGACAAACGCACGAAAAAGCCACTAACCTTTATAGAACTATCTCCGCAGGTTAGAGTCGCAATCAAAATAAAACCACAAATGCCATAAGACCCAAGGGCCTCGGTGTTATAAAAAAATAGGAACATGGACACATGGCTTCTCGCAGCCACTTGCCTGTATATGAGCTTCAATTTTTGGGATGATTCTATGAAACCTCAACCTACCCCGATGAACGGCTAATTTGAGACGTCTGAGTCTACGCAGGAAAGTAAAAGTGTTTGGCAGACGTTATATTCCTCGTGACCTTCTTCATTGTCCTCTTAAGTGCCATTCTGAAGGTCAACAACGAGTCGATTTTTCTATAAAGGCACACATCCGACCTTTATTTAACCGTAGCTCAGTAAAAAGGTACACATACCCCCGCGTCAGCTCAATCCCCTTTATAGGCTTTTCTAAAAGGGCAATCACAAAAGTTTGCCAATCGCCAGGCTTATAGCGCCTCATTCTTAGTTCACTTTAATGACACGAGGGGCCATGGGATTCCCTTTTCACCTATGGCCTTGATCATTTCTGACCTGCGTTCGATATGTCAACTTTCAGCAAAAGTTAAGTTTTTAAAAGGCTTAAGGAAAGGCGAAAAATTACATCTTCAGGTTTCTTCCACTGCGCCACCTCTCGCGAACTTCTCAATTAGCCGTTTGGACTCGGCGTAAAGTTGTAGATCCCTTCCATTCGTTGCAAAAATTAAAAACTTACACAAAACGAATCGTTGTGAGAATCTAGGCCTAGGGTTCCTGTTGCGCCAACTGCTTATTTATTTATTTATTTGTAAGGAAAGGCGCGCATATAAAGCTTTAAAAAGCGACCCTACGAGCCAACTGATAGGTCTACATATTATACAAACTATAATGTAGGTTTTGCTCGTCTAAAAATATTACCCAAGGAAGCGAACTTCAAGCCTTGAAGAAGTTCTGAAATTGCGATGTCTTCGCTGTTGTCAGGTGTACTAAAACTGAATATCTAGCTTCAAGTCGGTTTATAATGTTCCTCGAGCATCAGTCCTGATGCCTGTAGAGTAGGCATACCTAAGATCATCGACTTGCCTTCTGTTCGCCATAGCCTGTCAAATGTTCATCTCTGTGCGCTGGCAAGTAGGTAAAGCGAAGTTTTGGGGTCGAGCTGAATGCATGATAGCCTAGTCTTTCCTTTGCTTTATAGAGAAGGAGGGCTTATTTCGGACCGAAGTTGTCTTTCGTCCACTCTGCTCAAAGAAATGGATGCAGCTGTCATCCTCGGTGCCCTGTTCTATATGTAGCAACTCAGAAAAGTCCGCTACATGAACGATAGTCAGAAAGAAGGTCGCAATCTTTTGTTCAGTGGTATTTAGCTTCTTTTTTCCAAGACGGACTGCGAATTTCCGGCCAAACTACTATGTTTCAGGTTCATCATCATGCGGGAGAAGTTTTATGACCTCAACCTACTGATTTTGTAAAACGTAAAACAAGGCAATTTAAATGTTGATCGTTAACCAAAGTCAGCAACGTATGCGGGACCATACTCAGCTCTCATATGCTTCAAATTGATCAACACCGCTTTGGACAAATTTGACGGATTCGTTAGCCTATCTGCTAAAAGGAAAGGAAATTCAGCAAGAGCTTAAAACTCACCTCTTTGGAAGGGGGTAACACTCACAAGGCAAAGTTAACTACACCATTTCATTCCATGCACAACCGCAATTTAAACAATTTTCCCTTAAACAGTGTAAGCTCACCCCTCGCACATCCTTGAATGTCAAGTGACTGGCTTGACTCTGTGCTCTCTAGTTGCTACGTGACAAACTGTAAAATATGTCCGCATGACATACAGCATCATACTCAACGTTCAGACAGTCTCATGATGTAACACAAAATGCACTTCTATCCCCGAGCGTCATGAGAAATTCCAAAACCCCCACGCTGTGCAATGGAGAGGTACTCCACCAGGACAACGCTATGAGAGCACGCATGTGGAATTTTGTCTTCCATCATATATACCCTGCTAGATAAGGATTTTTCTTGAAATTCCAAAAGCTCGCCGTCCACAAAAAAAAAACAGAATTTCCATTTCAGAGATTTGCCATCACAGCGCAGCGTCTGGTTGGGTTTTAAAAATATTTTGCATGCGGCAATTTACGTGCGCCCCCAAGTACGACTGAATTGAATTCGCACCCCACGCAGATGAGTGACTTCCTTATCGAATAGTTGTCGCAGAGTATTAATCCCGTGTCTGTCTATACCACTGGCAGCCGAGCCCCAGTTCAAACTCTTCCAAATGCAGTGGAGTCGGTTCGATTTTTTTTTTTTTGTATATCACCACACCTTTCTTTTGCGCGCCTCTGAACCGTGGACAGATACATGCGACAGCAACGATAACATCACTTTTATTTTTAACTTCCAACTTCAGGAGTGAAGTTGAATTTTTTCAATATGATTATACCTGAGGGAGGGCCATTCTTTCCATAGGTATACAGTTGAGCCTAGAAGTACGATACGAGTTCTTTGTGTGAAATTTCGTTACTTTTATCGCTGCTAAGTAGACAGTTTGGAATGATCCACTTCATCGTCGTAATTAATTAGAAATTAAGCAAATTGCGTACATATAGTTCGAGGTGGAGAAAGTGAACAACTCGCGGTAATCATCAATCAAGCGGCCAATTATTATGTCATAGGCAAGAGGCAATTGGCGAACTTTTCAAGTATGCGGGGAAAGAGTTGACTTTATTTACTGGATTACACTTGCGTTTAGATCTAAGTGCGATACAACTGGGTGACGGAAATTAGAAGTGTTTGCGTTAATGAATAGTCGCGATATCGATATCCGCTCTGGTTCGGTGCGGGAATAAAAAGTCTGGCTTCAGTCTTCGAAATGTGTCCAAGAAGTGTTAAGGGGACTGCTGGCGGATGATGGGACAAGAGGAGTTGCACCCTTGTAATTTTTTGTCACGCAACAGTTTTTTCCCATCTGTTTCATATATCTACTTTTGAATGTTTGCGGCTTGAAATATTTTAAATTGACGGCACAGCATAAAATACAGGGTGGCCGGTGTCCGATTAAGAATTTTAAATGCAAAAGAAAGTTACAAATTTTGGGAGGGAGGCTTAGCACCATTTGAAGCGGATTTATCAATCACATTTCCGCAGTCGGGAGAGTATAAAAGTAGTGCCTTAAAGGATTGTTTTTTAAAGTAATGAATTGTAAGGAGTGCGGAGTTTGAGTAAAAATCTGAACACAGGATATTTTGAGAATTTCACAAACCTTTTATTACCTACAAACAAATACAACAGTCTTTTTTCTTGACTTTGGCAGTTGAAATTATTAAAACACTAGCTGACCCTTGCTTCACCAGCCTGCACACAAAGTATTTTCATCGAACTACATCGGTCAGTTTTTTTTTATAAATATGTTCCTGCCATTGGACCTTTCTAAAAGCAATATAAAGCTAAAACAAAGACATGCCAGCATGACTACTGACAGTGGTATCCGCTGAAGGAAAATTGTGGGCGATGTTTTGAATAATTGTTTTGAACATTGCTCAGCTTCAGGGCAATGCAGGGGGATGTTTTTTATCTTGAATGATTCAGGGGAAACTTTACTAAATTTACCTATTTATTTTATTCCGATTTTATAATCCGATAAGCCATTACTGAGCTAGGTCTGTATAATTCGAATTTTCTTTACATTATATCCCGTTTTTGACTATTTCCTTTGAACCACGTTATATTCCGGGATAAAAAGTATTCTAAGTCCCGACACAGGACATAAGCAATCACTATGCCAAGTTTCATCGAAATCCGTCCAGTAGTTTCTACGTGATGCATGGTCAGGCATTTTTAGATTAATATTTCTTTATTGAGGTGGAGGGGTTTTGTAAATAAGTTGTTCGGTAAAAAGCCCCACTTTATTGACAAAACGCCCTCAAAAAAAAAATGTAAATTAGGTTATTTAGTACGTTGCATTAGCGTCTCTTCTCTTTTTGGCCACAGCAGGATTGCTTAAAAAGTCATGACCTTCATAATTATATTTATGCGAAAAATTCTTTAACGTCGTACTATAAGCTCCTGCTAGTGATAATCCTTCAGCATTTGTTGGTGCTGTGTTAAAATCCACTTAGCCAAACATTATACCTAATGATTGAGAGATGTCGGAGAAAGAGTGTCTTACGCCAAGATGGTCGGCAAACTGATACGCAATTGCATTTGCATCCTTTTGGTAAGAAGCAAAACCAACTTTTTCCAATTTCTTTATATGGACAAACAATATTTTCTCCTGTTCTAAACACAGAACTGTTGATCATCAAAGAGGTGTTTTTGATTTTTCTTTCATAATATGTATCTTAAGAGTCCTTGAAGGTTTATTATACTGCCTACTTGCTTTGTTTCGAACTTTTTTCAATGCCTCTTTCATGCCTTTTTCAGACCATAATGCCCGTAGTACCTTCCTTTTGTAATTCTGCGTCATTTCTATTAAAAATAAGTACCACTAGGGCCTTTTTGTAAATTTCGCTGTGCAAAACGCCCCACTAAAATTATGAAAATCCAATTCCTTTCTATGAGATAAGCAAAATTGCACTAAAACTTGCATTAAATGTTCTTCTTAATATACCTACTACAAATAACTTCGGTGCAACTTTTTTTTGTTACTGAAGAAATCAAATTTTTATTGTATTGTATGTTTGAGCGCCGAAAATCGTTTCCACTAAATATTTCTCAATTTTACAAAAAACGCAATCGTTTCCTAGCGCAATTTACCACAGAATGAAAATGGTTCGAACAAGTTTAGCATGAGTCATATAACCACACTGGTGTACGTGATATACTTGGTTCGGGCCAATTAACTTGTTCGTTTTGATCTGAGCTTCCCTTAGAGAGGGCAGAGCTATATACCACCGAAAACCTTCGAAAGTTACATTGCCTATGCCGAATATCATTTCATTCTATAATTCATTTTTAATATCCAAGTTGTCCATTGAATGGGTAAATGTGTGAATCGGCTGTAATTGCCTGCATTCACCGGCCCTTGTATGGTTTTATTTTATGCTCATCGCCTCACTACCAATCCTGTGGTCAAAGTTGAACAAGAGTCTTAAGACAAGAATTCAATTTGATGCTCACGGGAATAGACACGGTTCGCTTTTTGACTAGCCACTAGACCAAACTCCCAGATGGAACCTAGAAACGAACGATCAATGCAAAAATCTATTAAGATGATACATCATTTTGGTCCTACCGTTCAAGACCGGCGACACCAATCTCTCCGGAGTCCAGGTGGTGGCTGAACTATAAAAATATCAGATAGGTCAATTGGTCCATTGGTTTCCACTTGACAGTATTTTTGTTATGTTTGTTGACCAATATCAAGGGTGGGCCATAAGAGCTCGTGGTCTAACCAGCCGTTGAACTTAAGACAACTAACCCTATCGCTTTCAGTGTTTTCGGTTTCATTTTCATTGATAAAATTGCATTTCTGCATTTCCTCAGCGGCTTGAGTTGCAGTAAAAGTATTTCCTGTCATCCTTTGTCGATGGTGAAAACCTTGCGTGATGCCCTATAATTCGACGTCCATTGGTAAAGCTGAATTCTTACAGGCTCCCTATCTGCTCAAACGAAACCTGCAATTGTAGCTAATTCCAAGGCTGTTTGAGTCGTAGATCTTTCAATGTGGCCAAAAGTTTTATCGATTTTGAAACAACGAAAAGTTTTATCTAAGTAATTGCTTCTTAAACAAATTTGACGTGACGCCAATAACGAAGTCCTTAATTGTGTGAAAGCTGGCACATATGCAGTACTTGTTTGTCAGCAATTCAAAACCCCATCTGTCCGTCCACCACTCGAACATGAATGTTAAAGATTGGAAGGAAATTATGCGGTTTGAACCGCTTTCGCAATCCACCAATTGATGACTCTTGCTACCATTTCCTTCGAGTCACCTATGAAGATAAATGTTCTTTCATCGGCAGTATTTAGAGAAGTCCCTCTCTGCGAAAGACTCATCGGGCTGCCGGCTGGTGCGTTTCAGTCCATACGCTCCTTAACTTTTTGACCGGCTTTGCTGTAGGTATAGGCCTAAGCCATCTCCTTGGATCTATGAGAGAGGGCTTTATTTCTTAAATGCCTTCTTAGCCCGAAGAAACAGCGATTGATAAGAGTGATCCTTCGTTTGATCTCTGCGCTGATGTTATATTGCAAAGTGATGGTGGAGTTAAGGTATAGACAAAGTCTTTAACTACCTCGAAGTTGAATCTGTCAATCGTGCCGTTTTGTTCGGGTCGTCTACGCTGAGAGTTCTTTCCTTGTTGGCAGCATATACTTCGATTTGCCTCCGTTTCATAAATTGGAAATTTGCTTCTGACAGCTCTCTGCGATTTTCCGTTAATGTCAATATTGTCAAAAATTTGCAACCAGTTGAACGGACTTTTGAAAAAATGTACCTCTGATGTTGGCCTGAGAATTTAGGCGATGGTAGACTTCTTGGCTTAAAACCGCCCTGATATGGACAGCTTGTTGTTGATCGTCTCCTTTGTTTAAGAGGCTGCAAATCCAAATCCTCATGGCTCAAGACTTTCCAAATTAAGTTTAGAAGTTAATAAAACGGCCATGTAAGGTTCCATTTCTGTAGTCTTACATCAACAGGAGAGTGCCGGCCAACAGGAAGTGTACCGGCGTTTTTTTTTTTTTTTTAAAGTTATGGTCATATCTTGTGGCGGGAAGGATTTTCTCATCTGTTACAAAACTTGACTAAAGTATTGCTATGCCAGACCATCATGTGGTTGATTGAAGTTGATCGGCAAACCAAGCAACTCTCTTTGTGAAAGTTGAGGTGCCTCAATTGTCAGCTAGCAGTGTGTTACAGGTTATTTCTGTTTTTTTTTTTTTCATTACGCGGTGGTCAGTAAAAGTCTGGATGTTGTTCTTCGGTTGCATATCATATGTACACTAAACAAGGTCGTAGAATGCTTCATCGGTTGCTTCTCCTTCGCCTCTGTAAAGGCAAATACTTTTAATAACAAGAAATGCCTTTTCTTGGGGCCTGGCTGGAAGGTTCCGCCAAAAGTCACTTTTCCCAACCAGAACCGAACACGAACAAAATCGAACGCTCTTCATCGGCAAGCGAAAGTAATGCAAGGTAGCGTGTTGAATTTTTCAAATGCAAACATCTCTCAAGTACAAACACTGATTGACTACCATATGGCATGCAGTGGCACTGCGCTATGAGAGTAAACATGATCGGGTGTCTAAGTGCAGTGTTCTTTAAAAGAAATTTGCACAGATTGGCATAATGGGAAAACTTTCACCGCGCCTAACCATAATTGTTGCGGTTCCTCTGAATTGATACACATTTATCAAGTATTTGGCAAGCTGCAGTCTGTCCAGTTCTTGTGATGTTGATATTATCTTTTGAGCGTTTTGAAAGGGGCTAACCACGAAAGTCATAAATAAATTCTTTAAAAAAAATAACTGACATGAATTGTAGCGGTAGGATTGTTTAAAAACAGTTTCACATACACCAACTGGTGTCGGAACAGGACTTCTAACCATCTGTGGGTTCCCTGCACCTTAAAAAAGAAAAGAGACCGCCGTCGACCTACATATAGGCAACCCAATTTAAGAAGCTTTCTCTGTCTGCGGCTGAACATCATATGCAGAGATTCCATGCAGAAAATATGCTTCGATTTAAGTGCAGTCTTACATAATATGAGGTTGGAAGGTACTCCTCAATTTGATGTCTTATTTGGGGCAGAAGAGGTACCGCTTTCTCTTCGCACTTAAAATATCCGGTAACCGATTGTGTCTCAGGTGCATGAAGTGGACGAATGTACTCACTACTCCCTCATGAGAGTTCCCCTCACATTATAATTCCTTTCGGAATCATTTTAGAGATTCTTGTACTCTTGGTTATCCTTGATGGAAGAAATCCGTCCTATAGCACTCGCTCTAGTCCAGTTTGGTACCTGCCAAGTATTTTAGTATTTTGTGGGATTTCACTGGACCCATCGCAGTCTTTCTTCAGATATACCCAGCTTCCTGAGGTGTTCATTGACAATGCCCCTTAAGAAAGTCCGTTAGGATGCGCAGGTTTTTTTTTTATTCACTCCGTTTCAAGGTTGGAATCTTTTCCGTTTACCCTGCCCTGTTTTCTTTCTCTATTTTCTTAAATTCTTTGTTAAAGGTTCTATTCCCTATTCCGCAGAACAGTTCAGGACCTATGAAAGTTTCTGATTTCTTGCTAGGGAGTCGGCCGATTTAAGGTACATCTCCTTCCACTTGTTTTTGGATTGATGTCTATAGCATGAACCCCTCTCCTTAAATCCACAGACGCGGTCGCTAGGAATTAAAGGGGTGAGGATAGTATGTCTGGTTCAACTTTTAACATAAATTACGCTTGAAATGAGCTGTAAAAATGTCTCAAATGTCTCAAAAAAGTGGAGAATCCTTGGTTTGCTGTATCATTAAATTTTCTTTGACTCTTTCCTGGTCACGTGAATTAAAATTTATTGGCCAATATGCTTGGGACATATATCGTGGACTATTAAATTAATTATTAATTAAACTATAAGTCCCTTCTTACCTTATGTAATTCTAAGAAAAATGTTGGTATCTAAAATAACTACAGATAATTTCTTGATCTCTACTCCAGAGGAAAACGCTAAAGAGGTAGACCTAACTATAGCGCCCAATTGGACGGGCATCTCAACCATCATGGCGTGCAATGAGCTATATTTAAAATATGACAGAAGCTATATAGAGACGTACATCTACATAACAAATAAGTTGAAACTTTGCCACGATCGATTCGCTAAGAGAAAGGGTTTACCATAAACCGCACAAAACTGCTGCATCTCTCTTATGCGCACTTAATCATATAAGCTTTGGTGCACAAAAAAAAAACACATTTTAGTCATTCAACGAAAGTAAGTCAATTGACCTAACCACAGAACATGCACACAGGTGTAGTTATACACACAGCTACAGTAGAATGCTTTATAGTATATAGGCTTTCCCAACCAATGCTGAGTTTCGACACTGGAATAATGCGTGAAATTCTTCGTGTTTTGTAATTTCTTTTCGCATTAAAAAAAGGAAGAAAAATCCTCTTGAGTGGTGCATCGCTTCCTTCATGTTACACGCAACAAAACGTACTCTCATCTCAGGTTTAAACGTCGAAAAATCGCAAATTATGTAATATTTCCACTGAAAGATATAACTCAGCCCACCCAACTACAATGCCAAGGAGGGTCCTCTCCTTACACAACAAATAAAATACATACAGCTATTTTCCCAGAGTACGAAAAATGTCTCGAAGTAAACAAAGCTGGAAAAATATTAAAATAAAATATTAAAAGCAAGCTCTTCTTCGCGACAAAAACATGTCACGAATAATTAAAAATAAAAACTGACAGCATTGTCAACTATACTAGAAAAGTATTGACCCTAATAGCCCAAATATTTTTTGCAGGACTTTTATGGAAACAACAAACAAGTTGAAGAATATTTAAGCATGGGCTAAAAATCTTTTGTGAAGCAACTAGCTACATAGATTCCAGCCATTCAACGAAACAGGAGTGAGAGGCATTGTAACAGCCCTCAAACCGAAAGGAGAAGCTCTTCTGCCAACTCAAGTGGAAACAAAGTAAAAAGGATTCTACATAGTCAAAGTCGTATAGATTTATGCGGCCAAAAAGGGTACTGGGAAAAATCTAGGCAGAAAAGTGCGGTCTATAAGTTGAGTCTTATTCAATTCTTTAGTAAAAACAATTTTTTTATTTTAGCGTAAACACTAGAGATCAAAGTCGCACAACTCAAACTAAAGTTAAACATTTAAGAATTTAAAGCCTTTGTGGTCCCCCAGGCATAGTTGATCAACATGTCTGATTTTTGAAAAAGAAAAATAAGTTATACGAGTTTGTCAAGTGCGTTTTCGTTGCGGTGGCTCAAAGAGTTGATTAATACGTAAGTACCCTCGTACACTTAACCAAGCATCATTGGTTGAACACACAAACAGCTGACAACCGCTCAAACCTTCATGAAACGAGGAAAGTATTCAAAACAATGAATTGGGAATGCATGAACAGCTGAGGGTTTGATTGAATCCACTTGCGCAACTTGCATGATTAAGTTATAACAAAATTCAATAAGTTGAGCAACGGGTTAAACATATAAAGTGCAACTTATAATCGGAAGATCGTTGCTCAACGCAATGCACAACTATGTTCAACGAGCTCGTACACTTCCCAAACACCTGTTGAGCAATGCGTTGAGCATCGATCAAATGCATTGGTTTGAGCGAGTTCAACGTATATAGCGGGAAACTTTATCACAGGCTGTTTACGTTCAACCCCGACCACAGCATTGAATGTCATGTTAGGTCTAACACCTATCCAAACACATATTCAAATGGAAGACTCAGTAACTGACTCTTTCATTCGAATAGAATCGAGTATCGACCCTTATGGAGTCTAAACTTCCATTTAGCATGCCTCTGGATGACATGCTACCGGAATATGGCCTCCACAAAAACTTCTCTGTCATGCATCGTCCCACCAAGGGAAGATTGGGAAAAATAAAAACCGCAAATCTTCACTGGATTCCAGAATACACGGGCTTTGCTGGCAACGAAGCAGCTGACTTACTGGCCAAAATCGGCGCTACAATTCCGCTCATCGGACCTAAACCCTTCTGTGGAATCAGCAAAAATCACTGGGCAGAACTGTACCAAACTATTCTTTCCCAGGAAATCCCACTTCCTAATCAACTTAGACAAAAATAGCCTGGGAATATTAACAGGAATAATCAGTGGCCACACCCCCCTAAAAAAACACCTACACCGCATTGGAGTGTCTCCGGACCCAACATGCAGACTATTTCTTCAGAGTGGCGAATCCTCTCTTCACATACTCAAGGAATGTCCGTCACTACTTAATCTCAGATAAAAATCCTTGGCGATGAAATCATCAATTCAGCAACTCTTGCTGGAAAACACCCAGATAAAATTCTTGTCTTCCTGTAGACGAGCTTAAGAACGGCTAAAGCCAAAGGAGGTGTGGCTTGGGAAGGTAATTCAACCCCCGATTTGGTCTGTATTATTCATATTATTTATTTCTATGGGTTTTTTTAGTCGCATATGAAAAAGCTGGCCGAATAAGTGTTCTGTCAAATTATCTGAAAACGGACACCATTCGCTATTGCTCAATGGCTTAATGGAGATCCAAGGTCGAGAACATCGCTGCCGAGGTTTAATGTTATGTTCAAAAGTTACTCTGATGCTGTAAAGAAATCGCAGCTGGTGGGCATTTAAAAAGACCCGGCAATAGGGGGTTTGAGATGTTGTTTATGTATACAAGGTTATGCTATCGCCCACTGTTGCTTCGATGGAAAAAAATGTGTACCGGTGGAGTATGAAGACTTAAAAACACTATAAATTTTGTCACAGCAACCTGGCTCGTTCGACTTGTTGGCTAATGCTACTGTTCCGCCAAATTTCACCCCACAGGTCCACTTTATCCACAAATGCACTTGCATTCCACTCTCACCTTAAAGCAAAAACTGTTAATGTGAAGTGAGTATAAACTTAGTTCCTTCGGAAAAAAATCAACCGCGCGCATTGAAATGCCAAAGTCATATAAATTCTTCAAGGTCTAAAGCACTTTGGCGCAGCTCAAGTAGATTTACACTCTCGCTTTTGTTAATTGAAGTAAATTCAAATAAATTTTTACACAATTTATAATGCATATGCATTTACGGTTGACGCTTGACGCTTGACGACTTTATAAGCCGCGTCGATGGATACAAGTGTATCTACCTATACCTATCTGTTGGCATTATAATTCTGAGACGTATTTGCCGCGCTGCTTTAATTCGTACTTTGCGAGCACTACAATTGGATGACTTGCGAAAAATCACATCTTGTCGAATCGTAAAAAGTTCGCGCCAACATGCAGAAGGCAAAAAAAACGCAACAGAGAAAACTTCAAGTTATAGCTACGGCATGATGCATCATGGTCAGTGTCAGTCATGTAAGTCTGGTGAGACTGCAGTCCAAGTTGAAGTGAATTACCCCCGCAGCTAAAGTAATTAGCAGGCAAGCGGCGATTTATTGGAAATGCTAATTAAAGTCAACCGCGCGTCATTGATGTAATTGCAGTTCTTGGAAGATGATGAAGGACTAAAGTTATGATACAAAAAAAACGAAATAAAATGCTGAAAGGCCATTTGGGTGCAAGTGATCATGTCACTGTGATGGGACAGAGGGTAATGACACTCGTTTTGGTTAACAGTGGTGGTCGTGGTCGTTTGGGATAAGGATGCATGTAGACGCGCATTTGTTAATGTTTTTCTCTACAAAGTACCAACTTTTAATTTTACATGACTTTTTGATTGACCAAAAGTTACTTGAAGTAGGTACTCGCTAAGGCTGAGCCAAGTGAATGAATGGAGTACACCGCAGAAGAAAACCACTGAGCAGTGTTGCCTGAATATTCAAACGCAAAATGATAAATCGCAAATAGAAATATGATGAACAAAAAAAACATAAACAAAAAAAGATCGTAACATATATCGAGGGCCGGAAATAATAAAAAAAAAAAAGAAAATTGCTTATAACTACGTTCCAATTAGCATTTTAGGAAACAAGGCTTTGAAAAGCCGAGGTAGACAGAGCCTTAAATCACCGACTTTTATTCTACTACCAGTCTTCCTTAAAAATCTCTAGGGATCCCCTGTTCTGGCACGTTCTTTATCTTCTGGTAAGTTTATGTAGTTAAGGTTGTATTGGGTTCTGCGATCTTCGCCTTCCCTAGGGAAGCTTTGCGGTGAAAGCATAAACCAATTCGCACATACACATACCTATGGAACCTAAGTATCGTTTCAATATTGTTTTTGAGTGACGAACCTCTTCCAAATTATCAAAGAAGTGAGTACCTAGCACCTTCCGAGGTATACCGTCCGCAACTTGTAGGACTTGTTTCCTCCGAAGGTAATACCCCGAAAGTATCCCATATGCTAAACCAAGTTTTATAATTTTTTTCCGATTTTTAACAGGTCATACAGTCTTTGGAACCCTGTGTCCTTCTAAGCGTAACCATCTTGAACCATCTTATTAAAGGTTTCAGCAAGAAGAGCCCAACTAGCCACGAACATTGGTGCTCTTGAACTGACTAAACTTATGCTTCTAGATCAAGATGATTGTATGTCCAATGTTGTTACATTTCGCAGTCGATTCTTCCAAGTATCGCCATGGATTCTCAGATGAACTCCCCGTCGAAGGAAATTTTCTTCTGGGGAACTGAAAGCGAACAAAAATTCGAATCGCCTGGTTTGGTAAAACCTTAGGGCGACAGTTAATTGAAGGACTGGGTACCAATAGTCAAACTGGTGGGTCTCTTCAAAATCAAGGATACAGGTGCTATAATTGTCGGCCAGTGGAAACAGGTGAATCACTTGTGGGTTTTCTATGGCTCATTGGTCACTGGAAGTTTTAACATTGATTTTAAGATATTTATTCGGGCAGTATAGAAATTATTAGTAGACTTTAACCTATGCTTTCCGACAGTCGGATGTAATACCAATGTCCGAGACTTAACTATGCAGTTCTCCGCGATCGAAAGAGCTCCAGCAGGGTAAGCGCTGAACTGTTCTAATCCCTTTTAAGAGGTAAAACGCCGTAGATAGTTTCATTTTTGAACCCCTGTCGCCAGAAGCTTTACGCTAGTGAACGTGCATTATTTCCCTCAATCTCCAGCTGTAACCAATGACTTTTTAAAGCGGTTACGTAACCAAATCCGTACTAGGCGAGGTTTTACGCAGGCTGGAAGTCGGAGAAGGGGTCACTATGACTGTATACCCCATTCCTGCCATTCTGCATGAGATCTTGAAACAGTAAATGGTTTATCATCCCTCCCCATGTTGGCCCTGACATATAAATTACTTCTAGAGCGGTGGCTAAATTTAAAATTATTTGTGTGTCAAGTATTTTACAAAAGTCCTACAACTTATTTTCATCTCTGCAGAAATTATGCTTTCGAATGTTCCTACAGATGATTCCCAATGCTCCGCAAAACATTACCTGCGACAAGTCTATTGGCATAGCCCTTATAGACAAGAAAGGTTCCCCGCTCTCAGTCCGAACTTCCTGATGATCACTCTGTGTCTGAGTTCATTGATGTCGCTTAAGGTTGTGGTAATGCGAACGCTTAACTGGGGTAGATCACCTAAGAACTTGATCGTCTGGACGATATTGTTTTTGAAGTTTTGATAACCACAATAAGTTGTCTTCAAACATTTATTTTTTTTACCACTTATTGTAAGTTTTTCAAGTATGATCCCGGTTGAGCCCCAAAAATGTGGGATTCTAACCACTGACGATAGCAAAATGAGACACGACTCGTT
The DNA here is from genome assembly GCA_936431705.1 of Cheilosia pagana. Taxonomy (NCBI): domain Eukaryota; kingdom Metazoa; phylum Arthropoda; class Insecta; order Diptera; family Syrphidae; genus Cheilosia; species Cheilosia pagana. Next base: position 81,277,335 of record OW386166.1, on the reverse strand, counting down.
TTATCTTAATCTAATAATTCTTTCTATTTGAATTCACTTCACAAATCGTTCAATATTTAATTTCAATGCGCTTATTATAATATTCTCGCATATGATGCGACGTTCGTCAACGTTTGGTGACGATCAAAGATTCTTCGAGCAGGTGCCTAGTTGTTTATAATCTGAAGCTGCTCACGTGCGTCGTTATATATCTAGACTTCAAAGTTTGTCTTCGTCACACTTAATCTATTGCAACTTGGACCAAAGAAAAATCTATCTCACATTTGTTTTATTTATTTATTTATTTATTTAACTACTTACATTTAAGCCACATTTACTCAATTAACAAAAATATATTTGAGGTAGTTATTTTACAATTCACTCAATATATTTTTTTAAACTGAATTTTGTTAGGTTAAAATCAATCGAATGGAAAATCCTTGGTCAGGTTATTGATGGGGCCATTACTACCATAGTAACATTGAGATGTCCTTTGATATAAAAAAAACTGGATTCCTTGTTGTCTTCGGTCTGGTATTGATGTTATTGGAACTTAGAATATAGGTGGAGTTTATGCTGCTGGTCAGGACGCCAAACAGAAATAAAGTATTTGATATTTGTCTTCGTTTTTCCAGGGACTGCAGAACTAGCAACTTTAATCGATTTATGTAGGGGGAAAGATGTCTTTCGGGGTCCCAATGTAAATCACGTAAAGCAAAAACAAGAAATTGTTTTTTAATACTTTCAATTCTTAAAATTCCAGAGTTCTGACACCAAACCCGACAACAATATTCCAAAACAGGTTGGACTAGAGAAGTATAGAAGTTTGGTGATATAGGGGTCTTTAAATTTTTTTAAACACGTTTTATAAGTCCCAATCGGCCTCTTGCCCTACTGACAATGGAATCCAGACGGAGGTTAAAGTTGAGCTTCTTGTCAAAGATGACTCCACGATCATTAAAGTGATTCACACTTTTAATTACTTCATTATTGATGAAATAAATTGGTACAGTCTCAAAAAGGACATGCATTCAAACTTTCCAGGTTAAGCTGCATATAGTTTTCCTTACACCATTCCTGCATACGGTCAATATCATGCTGTAGGAAAATATAACCTTGTGGGTTGCTATAAGAGTATATAAGCTTACAGTCATCTGCAGACAGCAACATTTTTGTGTAAGTAATAAAAGGACCAAGGTGGCTACCTTGAGGGACACCAGAATAGACAAAGACATTTTTTGACAAACAACCATTTAGTTTTACATTTTGGGTACGATCAGCTAGATACGAACCGATCCATTTTAAAATCCATTGAGGGAATCCATAATGTTCTAGTTTATGAACTTTTATAACAAATCCTTGATTCTAAAAGCTAATGTCCTTTTCCATTGTAATTTTTAGATTTTGATCTCAGATTTCAGATTTGTCTGCTCTATTCTGACTCTGAAAACAGTGTTTTTTTTAAATATTGGGCTTCATAGCTCGAACAAATAGCAATTGACATAATCTCTCTGCCGTAGAAGTGCAGCACTGGCCTCGAAGTTCGCTGTCACATAACCGATGTTGAGGCTCGTTTGTGTATGACAGCGTATGGTCCATTTTATTAGCCGTCAGACCCACCTTTGGAGCCTTCGTTTCAATACCTGCAAACCAGCCTCGTTAAATCGATTCTCAAATTTTTTCTTTTCGTTTTTAACGAAAATCCTGTCACAGTTATATCAAAAAAAATCCTTTAACAAATATGTGGCGCATATGAACGTCCGCTTCGTCCATAACATTAGGGCAATTCCCTCAAATCGAATGCCCGACTGCGAGAGGGTGGCATATTAACTTGTTTTCAAACATAAAGGCGCCGCCTTGAGAAAAATTAAAACCCTGACTCATGGAATGAATTTCATCCAATTTTCCTTCCATTCGGCCCCACATCACCGCCGGCGAAGAAAAGCTGAGCAATGACTTGTAGGTTGGGTCTCCCTTACCCAATCCATTCGATGTTGAAAAAATCAAGGAGAAGCAACATATTGCTGACAGTGTAACAACACGTACAAAAAAAAAAAAAAAACTCCACCGTCATTCACTGCGCACGAGTATATGATCTCATGCTTCCAGCTTCAGCTTATTTTCCATTTTTTTTAATGCAAGTCATTGGGCACAGTAAGCTGCAGCAGCTGGAGAGCACTACTTCGGCTACGGAGCTATACAAAAGAATCAGATTTGCTTGCCAATACCGCCGCCCGCCGCCAACATCTACCTATTCATCGCACACTGTTCGACCCCTTTGTGTCCGGCGTTCGAACACACACACACACACTAGGCACACACCCAAGGAAGGTGTAGGCTATTCAATTGAAATTTACACTTTCCGGTTCATAAAATGTGCCAAGGTGAACCGTGATCACATCACAAGAGCACAAGAGGGCATGATATCTCTTGTAGGGTGTTGCGCGCATAGCCCCACACTTGTTATGACTTCGTGAGCTACTTCCCGGTGCGGTGATGATGAATTCCTTTTGTCACCGCACTGTTATCTTATCAAGGCAACCAATCGCCAGGTTACAAAAATTCTTACTTAGAGAGCCGACGGACCTCCACGGTTAGGTCTGAGAGCTGCATGGCTGGTTGGTTTGACAGGTCCACTCATTCAATACAGTCCTATCAGCGGATGGATTTCTGGTGCGGTGAGCACATGTCCCATTCGGGCAGCGACATGATTTATAATTTATTTGTGACTTTTAGTTTTTCACTGTCGCGGTAGTAGTGGTAAAGAGGTAGCGCGGGTACTTGTAGCATCGATTAAGCCTATATACCGTCGGCGGATATCAGATTAAGATTCGGTCTCTTTGAGGGGGGGATCTTCTCCGCTTTCTGCAGTCAAATGGTTGGTGCGGGAACACTGGTTTGGGAAAGCGCGTGCGCATGCGCAACCACCTATAAATCGATCCAATTGTTGCGGTGCGTGTAAACAGCTTTAACCGATCGACTTCCGGGCTTTTAGCAGCGACTTTCTGGTGATTAATCGACGTCATTATATCGCTATCGTTTGAGTGCATGCAGGTAATTGATATGGGGCGGTCGCGGTAGGGTATTTATTTATTTCCCTGATTTGTTGGCTCTTTTGTGGGATGAATCTAACAAGTTACAGTCTTGGAGGTGTTGGCATTTGAATGGGAATATAATTTGGGGGACGGCTGCTGACATAGGTCTGCTATTATGGTAAACGAGTGGTTAGCTGTATATTTGTGAAAGCCGCAGGGGATGGTGTTCATCTGCGACTTTAAATGACAGAAGAGCGGCTGCCTACAAAAGTTGCTTTTGTGGTAGCTCTTTGGTATTTCTCAATTTACTCACAAGCCCTCAGGCGATTTTTTCTCTTCAATCATTCGTTTGATTACATGTGTTATAGTCCCCAAGAAAGAGACGTATTTTCTAAGCCAGGGTTAGTTGCATAGTCAAAGGGGCTTTCGATGTGACTGCCACTAGAGTTCAAGGTGGGTGGATAGCTCACTGAATACTTATATGGAAAATATCTGCTCTTTTATGTCAAAAAATGTAAGCGACGATTGTGTGTGTTACATGAAACCGTTAAATATGTTTTTTTTTCCTATAAACAGGGCCTTCAGAGATTGCCAAGGGAAGAGCAGGTACCGAGTAAGAGTCTTATAATGGTTTCTTCTAGTACTCGCCCCTGCAGCTTGTGCGGAAATTGCTGCTGTGCAGACCTAGTCTTTCTAACAACCTAACTTGGAGACTTGCGTCTTTTTAGTTGGCGAGTGACGAAAAAAAACCGACAATGATGGTCTAAGGGTAAATTCACTAGTATCCGGACAGTTAATGTATTTGGTAACTTTGACTTCCAACAGTTTTGTCACTATTAAAGCTACCGCAAAAAGTTAATATATTTGGTAAAGTGACGATATTGACTAATAATAATAAATCAACATTTTTTCACCTGTTACGTTCTGAATATTTATAAAAAATAAATTCAAAAAAGTTCGATTTACACTAGTATCCGGACAGCAGAATTTAATTTCCGGACACTTTTTTTTTAGTATCCGGACACAAAGTTTTATATGAAGAATCAGTCATTTTTGCCTTTATTTAACTAAATAAAACGATTTTTTTTTTTTTTTAAATATATGTACTTTAATTCAGTATATGTATTTATATGTTCCTATTCAGTAAATATACTCCGAGCCTTCCTTGGAACCCTCAGTTTAGCATGCACGGTGATATTCAGTTTTGAAGTTGTTTGTGGCTCGTTCGACGATTTTGAAGCTTCGAAATTGACATCAACTTCAACATTTCATAATTGTTCTGAAAGTGCCTCAACAACCAGGGTTAAATGCGACTTGTGCCTATCTATCTATCTATCAGCAACAGGTTGTGAACAAAATTGGCGACATATTCGAAAAATGTTTCGCTTCTCATCCACTTCTTTTGCTTCTTCCCAAAAACCATTATTTTGGCCTGTCAACGATGTCTTTTGGCGGACGCTTGTATGGAAACACCACCATGGGTTCAAGAAGAGTTCCGTCTGCTAAAAAAAACACAATTAGCACCGGTAGCGTCTCTTTCTCCTTTATAGCAGCAATTTGTTTACTGTTTTGTAACCGTTGGGCCATATTTTTGACAGTTTTGACAGAGGCAATAACTGCTTTCGTCACGATTTAGAATTCGTTTAGGGTCATTCGTTATTTGCTCCGGCCAAATTTTTTTCAGATTATTCAAATAGTGACCTAAACCATTTTAATATGGTTTCCTGGTGGTTACTGCTCTACTCTTGCTGATGCTTTCTGCTTCTCAGATCGTCAATTTCATGACAAAATCCACACTCGCAAAGATCGGCACACTACTGAGCAATCCGTTCCTCCTCTTCATTTGTCAAATTTTCGTCCTTTTTTAGCCGGTTATGTAATGTTAAGCGATATAATCCATATATTTATTTGCTGCCTTACGAATACTTAATTGGTCTGACCTTACATATCATCTAACCCCTTAGCTTTATACATTCTGCATTCATTGTTTAAAAAAGAACTAAAAAAAATGCCTATATAGGATAATTTGAGCTAAAAACAAAAAATAAAGTTGTCCGGATATTGAAACTATAACCTCATCTCACATTTTCAATATCCGGACACACTGTCCGGATACTGAAAATGCTCTTCAATTTTAGTTTTAGTATCCGGACACTAAAAATTAGGCCAACAAAATAATTTTATTCTCTATTTTTATTTAAATTATGAAAGTGGGATCTATTTAAAGGAAAACAAAGTATTTTCCAAAAGAATAAGCTAAAAAATACTCTTTGAATAACTAACTTTTTGGAAATGCTCGCACTAATTTTTTGGTATGCAAAATGACAAAACAACCACAATCTCGGAGCTCAGCCAAAACAATGCCGCTTATCTTTTCCATTATGCAGATGATTGATATGAAACTTTGCTTATATATGAGTGACACATAAAGGATTGTATTATTGTTGATATTTGAGACTATTTATGTGTGATGTACCTATTTTTCTCAAATAAACAACACGGTGTCCGGATACTAACACTGTCCGGATACTAGTGCCTTTACCCAATATCTTTCCAAAAAATTTATATAAGTTGACGAGATTTCATTGATACTTCTGTATCTATATTATACTGATTTGAATTGGAACAGCGTCCTAGATGTTTATATCAATGCTGTAACATGATTTATTTCTCATCGGATAGTTCAGCCTTCAATATTAGCGCCACAGGAGCCTAGTCTATGAAAGGACCCGAAAAAGGCTGAAATTGAAGATCTCGTAACGCTGACGCCTGGGAGTTTTCTGACAATTCGACTGCTGATGTTTCTAACACTATTCCTCTGCGACAAATTTCAGGCTACATCTTGACGAATGGCTGATTTTTCGGGTTCTAAGACCTGCAATGCATATGAAGGGAGATAGGTTGACGTTGAAGTCACCAGAAAAGTACATAACACCCAAGCCTTCAGTAGGTGAAAATCTTCCGAAGACACTATAAGAATAGCAAGCGCGTGCTCATAGAAGTGTCAGATGTTAACTGACTAAAAATACGGCAACTAAGATATAACTTATCAAGCAATTTTTCTATCACGAAATAACAACTTTTGACAGGTTACTTTGCAATGAAAGATCCTGCATGTTCCGCAATTTAGACGCGGTTAATCTTATCTTGCCAAGATGAACGGTTTCGTTCTTTGTAGTCGGCACAATAAGTTGTTCTCATCCAAAATTTGTCGGACTCTATTGTTGATATGTCCGATTAGTCGGTTTCTATGTTTTCTCGCGAAGCTTCTTGTTTCAGCTTTAATTGTTGGAATTCCGAGATCCCTAACAAAGGTGCTTGCACAACTTCTCTAAGCACTTTATTATGAAAATTTTGTAAAATATTGGCATTCGCTTTCTTGGTACAACCCCAAAGTTGTATACCGTAGGTCCACACCGGCTTTAGCACTTGCTTGTATAGAAGCAGTTTGTTCTCGGTACTGAGCTGGGAATGTTTTCCGAGTAACCAGTACATTTCTCTATATTCGATATCGAGTTCTTCACATTTCATTTTTACGTGCGAACTCCTTTCAGCTTTGCGTCGAGTGTCATTCCCAGGTATTTGGCCTCGTTTGCAAAGGGTATTCGGGCCAAGTTTAGAAAAATTGGCAAGTCATTCGTTTTCTTATACGTGAAATTCACGTGGACAGATTTAGTTTCGTTGAGGTCGATCCGCCACTCCCTCGTCCATGTGTTTATCTTATTCAGTGCGATTTGGAGTTTCGAAGTCGTTTCTTCGATTGTATTACCAACTGCAAGGATAGCGGTGACGTCGGCGAACGTTTCTTGGTATATCGTGAGTATATATAACAGATAGAGAATCGGCCCAAGGACGCTTCCTTGCGGTACGCCGACCGAAATTTATTTAAGCTCCGAGTATTCGTTTTTATTTCTAACACGGAAGAGTATATTCCCGAGATATGATTCTAAAATATCATACATGGGTACGGGGAGAATTTGTCTGAATTTAAATTTTAAACCGTCTTGCCACACCTTATCAAAAGCTTTTGAGTCGCCAAGGAATACGCTTGAGCATATCTTTTTTTCTTCAAATATGCCGTCTCGATTACGTCAGTAATTCTGTTGCCTTAAATGACAATCTTTTATTGCCGTCAGGTCGGGCAGCTCATAGTTAAAGCCTGCTTTGAAGTCCACTTTAGTAGGCCAGATGTCAGCAATTTTTGAAGAATGCAAGTAGTAAATGTTAATTAAGCCTTGAAACTCAGACTTTGTATAAAGATCATTAGACATTAACTGAGAAATAGATTCAATAGCGGTTAAGTGAGTCATGGGGATGCGGCATACCTTGGTTGGACCTCTTCAAATACTGAACCATCGATATTCGTCTCAATGTTATAAAACTTACCGACTATTTTGGGTTTAACTTGACATAAAAGCACTTTTCGATCGAAATGAGGGAATAATTGAAGTTTTGTTGGACTTCCCTTTCAGTGGGCCAAAGAGTTATCAACACTGTCCTCGTAATGGAACATGTCGGATAATGATGGTCTTAGGGTTTTGAAGAACGATTTGTTTAAATGCGAAAGAACTCTTGCTGAAAAGCAACCATAACCAGCTTCGAGTAGCACTTATCTGAAAGTATTGAAGACCAGCTTTGCTTTCTTTTGCAATCCATGGCAACTTATCACATTCAATCATACTGTATAGGTTCTTGATCAATTGGTGGCGGTTGTGGTTGCCCTTAAGTTTTCAAATGACAATTCTTTTGCCTTTGAAGCACTGCCTAATGTTGGTAGTTTTATGGCTACTTTAGCAGTTTATAAAACTTCAACTCAAATATCATTCTCTTACCGATAAGTTCATTCGTCACTGGCTTTCAAAGTATATGTATCTTCCAGTTTCTTTTTTGAGGTTTCCCCGTTTTCATCAGAGAACAAGGTAATTGCAGTTTAAACAGAAAAATTCTCCATGCGGTAAAACGTATCTCTCCCTCTTCAAACATACCAACCCCTCCCCACCTGACATTTCCTAACACGTCATGTGACAGAGAGTTACTATTCCGGAAATATTCGAAAATAACTTAGAAAATACCGCCTAAAAAACCCCCTCAACATTTTCATACTAATCGCCTGCCCGACGGCTTTTTGGTGTTCACTCCATCCCGACGCCCTTAACATTTCTACCCGCACAACCTCCTGAAAATTGGAATGTAAATCAAATTAATTGACATCGCCCTTCAAGCGAGCCAACAAACCATCTCTACTCAATTTCAATGGCATTTAAATGAGTCCAAACTTCATTAAGATAAGGCGAAGAACTTGTCCCTAAAATATGATGTCCTGTCTGTTTTTCGCACAGAAAAATAAACTCAAACCCCTGCCCCCAGCCGAATGGCATCCGCGACTATGAATAATATTAATCGCTTTCTGGCAATATCCTCCAAGAACTTTTAACTCCTTGCATACTAGATAGCTCCTTGCCCAGTAAGAAAAAAAAAACCCCAAGCATTACAATTAAAAGGAGAAAATGTAATCGCAATGTCAGACCGTCAATGTCATGCAGTGAGAAACGCAGACGGGACTTTGTACTTTGTGTATAGCCCGCAGATGTTGCTGGGCGAAGATGTTTTTGTAACGTTTTCCAACGTCCTTCGAGGAAAAGTCATCGTCTCGGGGTATTTTTTTTTTTGGCCAAGAAAAGGGTTCTCAAAATCGATTGAAATTTCACCGCCGGCCGCCGCCGAGTTACAGAAAGTATACAGTTTGCCAGGGGTGAGTCTGAGTGTAAACTACTCAAAGGATAATTAATCAAAATCAAAATGAAAAAGTAGATAACCGGATGAGTGTTTGTTTGGCCGACGGCGCAGTTCTATGTTGAGAAAGTAAATCAAATTAGATTTTTTGGCCGCACCTGGTTTTTGAAAAACATTTCACAATCCCCAACTAACTAACCCCCCAGTTGGTAGTTTGTGTGCCAAAAAAAACCCAACCAGATTAATGGACTTCTCAAACTGATGACAGTTCACTCAGCCTGAACGACAGTGCTTCTCGGATTGTGTCAATAAAATCCATCCCCATCCCACACAACTGCGAACTGCCAGTCTGCCACTGCCACCCAATATTTCAATCAGTGTACATATATAGAAAATTCAATCGATTCTAGTTTCAAAAGCAGGACGAACAAAACTAAATCCCACTCGGACATGTTTATAGAAATTAATGATGTTCGTGTTGTTTGTATTTGCAGCCAATGGATCGTATCAGCCGGGCATGGAGCCGAAGCGTCAACGCACCGCCTACACTCGCCATCAGATCCTTGAATTGGAAAAGGAATTCCATTACAATCGGTATTTGACACGTCGGAGGCGAATTGAAATTGCGCATACTTTAGTCCTGTCGGAGCGGCAAATCAAAATCTGGTTCCAGAATCGACGAATGAAGTGGAAAAAGGACAATAAATTGCCCAACACAAAGAATGTGCGAAAGAAAAACACTACCGATGCCAACGGTCAGCCGCCAGCAAAGAAAACAAAAAGGACGAGCAGTGCTAAGAAACAGCAAGCAGTGCAGAATGAGGTGAGTGTTCTTTTTTTTTATATTTATTTTAAAAATGGCCAATTGCTGGTAAATATTATATTTTAAGGAGAATGTGGGTTGCAGTAGCAACATATTTTATATCTTCCATTTTATTTAGTTTTAAGAATTCTGACGTTTTGTATCTCTGTGTAAAGCAGGTGGACCTGGGCCCTATTTCACCAACTATTTTCACTTTTCATTTTTCAATTTTGCAAAAAAAATAATTCCTGCAAAGTAAAAGTGCGATGTGTTTCACCAAAGTTCTCACGACTTTGCATTTTGCATTTTTTCAGACTTTTTTGCAAAATGAAAATTATTAGTGTTTCACCAATTAGAAAGAGAACTTTGCATTTTTAATCGTGTTTTGCAAATTTGCAAAGGGGAAAACATATGCGCGTATGTTTATATATATTTAATTGCACCCAAGACGTAATAAAGAGGAAGTTTTATTGTCGGAAACTTGTTTGTTGGGCTTAAAAAAAAATTTTTCTCGGTTAAAACGCTGGAACCACTGGAACTTCCGGATTTGTTCTTAGTAGTGTTATTAACCATTCACTTAAAGAATAAGTGCTGTCCCCTAAAAGTACTGCATTTGGAAATGGTCGATATCCTGCATTGAAATTCGCATTCAAACGTGAATTCCTTAATACCCTTGCATCGTGCACACTACCTGCCCAGTTACGTTAATCGCAAAGAAAGATCGGTCCGGCCCACATACCATCATTTCATTCAATGTATGCTTCCCATGTCTATTAACGAACTGCTCTTCATTTTCCCTGGGTGCATCAATGTTGATCATCGTACCGTCAACGCATCCAGCTACACAAGGGGAATCCACTTTGAGCAAAAAATTGGGTAGCTATTTCCGAAGTATTTTGTGGCCAGCAAATGGTGGTTGCAAGCAATTCCTCGATTATTTCGTTCGCTGTCAAACTTTAGCCTACGTCTAATTGTTGACAAAACACGTTCAATACTCGTCTTTGTTAAACGAAAGCCTTCCAGGGTTGAAAAATTATCTTCAATTTCAAAATTTATCCTTAATATTACAACCCTTTGTACATTATTTGTATCCTCTTCGTCTTCAAAGAGTGCTTTGAAACGGTTCATTATATATTTTTTTAATTATATCACCAACTGTTCAACTGCAAATGATTTTTTTTCTTTGCATATTATTGACAAACTTTTCACGATTTAAAATGTAAAGTGCAAATCTTTTTGGTGAAACGAATTTTGCAAACAGGAAACATTTTCAATTTTGCAAAAAAATTATTTCCTCTTTGCAAATTTGCGTTTGGTGAAACGAAAATTGCAAAGAAAAAGTGAAAAATTGCAAAATGTAAAGTGAAAAGTGGTTGGTGAAATAGGGCCCTGGTCATTTTTTGTAAACTGCCACCATTTTGTTGCTCGACCCAAGGCGAGATATTCTTCTACCGAAGACTTTTCGGGCTGGTGTGTTTAGCCGAATAACTCGCGCTTTTCTGACCATGCCGATGTCACTCTTCAATCTCATCAACCAAAGCCCTTCAATACAAACGCGACCGATCACTCGGAGAATGACGGGTTTGATGAAAGTTCTGAGTTCTGACCTCTAAGGCCAAGAAACAGCAATTGGCATCTGAAACTCTTTGTCGGATTATGATGTTAAGGAGCTTCCTCAGTTTATAGCGGACCCGAGATAGACAAAGCCTCGAGCTTGAAGTTAAAGTCCTCTATTGTGACGTTCACAGTTCAAGTCGTCGCTTTTCTGTTTCACTTTCTGTTGGTAGATGGCAGACTCTTCGTTGAGATATCATTCGACTAAAATCGATTTTGCCATTTGTCCCAATATTTTTTTTGTAAGCGCTCGGCTGTACCTCGCTGTATTTCGCAAATGGCAAAAAATGTCATCGATTACGATTTTTGTGAAATTGTGCTTCTGATATTCCCTCGTTACCTGAGCGCAGATTTTGTTCAACTGTCTATAACTTTAAAGCATTTCCTTAACGACAAAATTCCAAAAGTAACCTAAAGAAAAAGTATTAAAGCTTGAAACACCTTTATAACCTATTTTTGCTATTTTCTCTATTGGCCAAAACCCCAAATTTGATTAAATAATTTCCTAAAAAATGTGAAAGAGGGATCATGTCGAAAACTGAGGAAATATCTGTCAAGTATTTAATTTCAGCTTCACTTCCAATGTGGAAATTTCAATAGGATTTGCCGTCTGAAAATTATGAAAAAAAGCCCCTAAAATTGAAAAGGGCATCTTGCAACCCTTTGGTTGATTGGTTAGTTGGTTGCTTTTCCTCCATCCTGATGAGGGAAAAACACAAGTAAGTAGCGCTTTAGCGCCATTTTGAAACCACAAACTGGTAGAACCTGGAGATAAAAACGGTGCCATATGTTATGCTAGCACAAAACTAGCCTGAGGAGTTGAGAAATTTGATGATGTTGTTGAAATGGATGCCTCGAATGGCCGACAGGTCGTCAAGAAAGGACTACCCAGGGCGCCGTGTCTGGTTTTAGCAAGAGCCGGACATTCACAAAAAAGGTGGAACACTGTTTCACTCTTGTTAGTGTCAGCGCAGCTACAGAGCCAGTGGGTGTTGTGAGGGATGCCTAGCTTGGCTGCGTGAATTCCTAGAAGCCAATGGCCCGTACTAATCGCCGTAAGTCTAGCGACATATGCAAGCGTTCTGGAAAGGATATTATTTGGCTTCGTCCAATGTTGGCCAAATATTTCTTAAAATGACGAAGTTTGTGGGGTTCACCCCCTTGCAGTGTAGTGCAGGAGGATTTCTCTCTTTACGTATCCTAGCCGAAAACTTTCCTCGCATAAGATGCGCTTATCATTCATCCGCTTTCTCATTCTCCTCTATGTTCCACTATGTTTCTTGCAACCCTTAGGGCAAGAAATTTTGAAAATGCACAAATATGTCTTTTATTAATAGCAATAAGTGTTAAATGAATGCCATTAACAACATTTTTTTCATTGAAAATTTGTAAACCTATCCAGATCCACCCAAGCTTTGCTTAAAGGGCTCTTTGGGGCGAACATCAGATTCTTCTAAATAACGCGTTGCTCTATTTTCTATTTCATATTACTGTTCAAAATTGTCCATCACTATAGTTAGCAGAATACAGGTTATTGTCCCCTCAAACAGCGGACACTTTGAAAAATGGCGAAATACCTACCTGCCCAATATTTTTTTCTTCTCTATCGAAGTATTAAGTTTGACATTAATGAGATGTACGATTCGTGCCAAGGGTGAAGGATCGTATGAATAAGGGCTAGCATGTTCCTTAAGTAAAAGGTAGTAGCATAGTAAAATCGGTATGAAAAAAAAACCTATTTTGCTATAGTAGGTTCGAAAATTAGAGCATAGAATTTGCATTTTCTTTCAAACCTGACCGTAAATTTGAATTTTAGATTTTTTTTTTTTGAGAAAGTAGGTATCGAATTTTGTGGAAAATTTAACAAGAATAAACGAAATTAAAAAAAAAACAGAGAGCGTGCTTGTGACCACACGCCAGATGTGAAACTTCTCTCGCTAAATGTGGATGTTAAATTGAACTGTTGTATTCATTACGAAATTTAATTTAAAAACCAAATCTTTATAATATAGTAAAACCCGGATAAGTGCCTCACCTTTAATTCCCGTTTTGATCGGCACTTATGCGGGTTAATCAGTTATAACAAAAATTCGCCTTAAGTGCTCAGAATTTTTGTTCTCAAAAAAGGTGCTTATGCGGCTTAGGCACTTAAGCGAGAGGTACTTATCCGGGTTTTACTGTATTATAATCTTAATACAGCGCAGGAGATAATTATGTTCATTAATTTAAAAAGTTTTCGTAACGCAATTCAATCCAAAGGATTCTTTTTCGAGAGTTTTTGTTTACATTTTGTTTTCATATCGTCAACTGATAGAGTAGACTAGTGTCTGTGTAATACCTAGCTTCTTCAGTTCACTTCAGCGTGTCCATACAAGTAGGTATTCACCTACCTTCAAACCCACAAAATTTCATTGAAATCGGTTGAGTGGTTAAGAAGATCCACAATAGCGCCACCTATCGGGTCCAAAATGATACTACTCATCAAGTTACAACCAACCATACCCAAACACAAAATTTCATTGAAATCGGTTAAGTGGTTAAGAAGATCGACAACAGCGCCACCTATCGGGTCCAAAATGATCCTACTCATCAAGTTACAACCAACCATACCCACCCACAAAATTTCATTGAAATCGGTTGAGTGGTTAAGAAGATCGACAACAGCGCCACCTATCGGGTCCAAAATGATCCTACTCATCAAGTTACAACCAACCATACCCACCCACAAAATTTCATTGAAATCGGTTGAGTGGTTAAGAAGATCGACAACAGCGCCACCTATCGGGTCCAAAATGATCCTACTCATCAAGTTACAACCAACCATACCCACCCACAAAATTTCATTGAAATCGGTTGAGTGGTTAAGAAGATCGACAACAGCGCCACCTATCGGGTCCAAAATGATACTACTCATCAAGTTACAACCAACCATACCCACCCACAAAATTTCATTGAAATCGGTTGAGTGGTTAAGAAGATCGACAACAGCGCCACCTATCGGGTCCAAAATGATCCTACTCATCAAGTTACAACCAACCATACCCACCCACAAAATTTCATTGAAATCGGTTGAGTGGTTAAGAAGATCGACAACAGCGCCACCTATCGGGTCCAAAATGATCCTACTCATCAAGTTACAACCAACCATACCCACCCACAAAATTTCATTGAAATCGGTTGAGTGGTTAAGAAGATCGACAACAGCGCCACCTATCGGGTCCAAAATGATACTACTCATCAAGTTACAACCAACCATACCCACCCACAAAATTTCATTGAAATCGTTTGAGTGGTTAAGAAGATCGACAACAGCGCCACCTATCGGGTCCAAAATGATACTACTCATCAAGTTACAACCAACCATACCCACCCACAAAATTTCATTGAAATCGGTTGAGTGGTTAAGAAGATCGACAACAGCGCCACCTATCGGGTCCAAAATGATCCTACTCATCAAGTTACAACCAACCATACCCACCCACAAAATTTCATTGAAATCGTTTGAGTGGTTAAGAAGATCGACAACAGCGCCACCTATCGGGTCCAAAATGATACTACTCATCAAGTTACAACCAACCATACCCAAACACAAAATTTCATTGAAATCGGTTGAGTGGTTAAGAAGATCGACAACAGCGCCACCTATCGGGTCCAAAATGATCCTACTCATCAAGTTACAACCAACCATACCCACCCACAAAATTTAATTGAAATCGGTTGAGTGGTTAAGAAGATCGACAACAGCGCCACCTATCGGGTCCAAAATGATCCTACTCATCAAGTTACAACCAACCATACCCACCCACAAAATTTCATTGAAATCGGTTGAGTGGTTAAGAAGATCGACAACAGCGCCACCTATCGGGTCCAAAATGATCCTACTCATCAAGTTACAACCAACCATACCCACCCACAAAATTTCATTGAAATCGTTTGAGTGGTTTAGAAGATCGACAACAGCGCCACCTATCGGGTCCAAAATGATACTATTCATCAAGTTACAACCAACCATACCCACCCACAAAATTTCATTGAAATCGGTTGAGTGGTTAAGAAGATCGACAACAGCGCCACCTATCGGGTCCAAAATGATCCTACTCATCAAGTTACAACCAACCATACCCACCCACAAAATTTCATTGAAATCGTTTGAGTGGTTAAGAAGATCGACAACAGCGCCACCTATCGGGTCCAAAATGATCCTACTCATCAAGTTACAACCAACCATACCCACCCACAAAATTTCATTGAAATCGGTTGAGTGGTTAAGAAGATCGACAACAGCGCCACCTATCGGGTCCAAAATGATCCTACTCATCAAGTTACAACCAACCATACCCACCCACAAAATTTCATTGAAATCGTTTGAGTGGTTTAGAAGATCGACAACAGCGCCACCTATCGGGTCCAAAATGATACTACTCATCAAGTTACAACCAACCATACCCACCCACAAAATTTCATTGAAATCGTTTGAGTGGTTAAGAAGATCGACAACAGCGCCACCTATCGGGTCCAAAATGATCCTACTCATCAAGTTACAACCAACCATACCCACCCACAAAATTTCATTGAAATCGGTTGAGTGGTTAAGAAGATCGACAACAGCGCCACCTATCGGGTCCAAAATGATCCTACTCATCAAGTTACAACCAACCATACCCACCCACAAAATTTCATTGAAATCGGTTGAGTGGTTAAGAAGATCGACAACAGCGCCACCTATCGGGTCCAAAATTATCCTACTCATCAAGTTACAACCAACCATACCCACCCACAAAATTTCATTGAAATCGGTTGAGTGGTTAAGAAGATCGACAACAGCGCCACCTATCGGGTCCAAAATGATACTACTCATCAAGTTACAACCAACCATACCCACCCACAAAATTTCATTGAAATCGTTTGAGTGGTTAAGAAGATCGACAACAGCGCCACCTATCGGGTCCAAAATGATACTACTCATCAAGTTACAACCAACCATACCCACCCACAAAATTTCATTGAAATCGTTTGAGTGGTTAAGAAGATCGACAACAGCGCCACCTATCGGGTCCAAAATGATACTACTCATCAAGTTACAACCAACCATACCCAAACACAAAATTTCATTGAAATCGGTTGAGTGGTTAAGAAGATCGACAACAGCGCCACCTATCGGGTCCAAAATGATCCTACTCATCAAGTTACAACCAACCATACCCACCCACAAAATTTCATTCGAATCGGTTGAGTGGTTAAGGAGTTTTAGGCGGCGGCATAGCGATGGCGACAGGCCAATTTCCGTCTCGCACTTCCGCTTGGTCATTTCCGCTTTCATGAATCGATTTTACTCCCAAGTCGCGCCATAAGATGTTTCACATCAAAAATAAAATAATGCAATATTCGCGCAATTTTCAGCTCCACCTTGCACAACGAATCAATTGCATTTTGTTGCAAAACATCGCAAAATTCACAGTGCTAAACTGCTTTATGTAAAACTAGCTGACACGTGTTCGCCTTGCTTCACCCGCCTGCCACTTTTATGACAAAAAGTATTTTCATCGAACTACATCGAATAGTTTTTTATAAATATGTTCCTACCCTTGGACCTTTCTAAAAGCAAAGAAATGCCAGCATGACTACTGACAGTGGTATCCACTGAAGGAAAATTGGAGCGATGTTTTGAATAATTGTTTTGAACGTTGCTCAGCTTAAGGTCAACGCAGGGGGTGTTTTATATCTTGAATGATTCAGGGGAAAATTTACTAAATTCAACAATTTTTTTATTTTTCAATCCGATTAGGCATTACTGAGCTAGGTCTGTATAAACAGAATTGTCCTACATACATCCGGTTTTGCGAGAAGCTAGGCCTTGGGTCCCATAGACCTGTCGCGCCAAAATATTTATTTATTTATTTATTTATTTATTTTATGATCTGAGTAAAAGGTAAGTGGCGCCGTGTTTCGAACGTGCCAAAAGTTGGAGGCAACTGAGCGAATGCTTCGATTTTGATAATTCTTCTGAGTAAAAGCAATTGCTTCCTTTTTATTTAAACCACCCAAAGTCTCTTAATAAAATATGAAAAGCACTTCTCCAAGTGGGGATTGAGCGTCTTCAAAGCTAGATCGTGGTATTTATCCCTTTTTATGTGTATGTCGATGCCCGTGGGAAAAAAACAAGATAAGACAGTAAAAAACATGCAAATTATCATTCTTGGTTAAATTTTTTCAAAAGGTCTGCATTTCACCATGAATCTTAACCCACAAAATGACCACAAAAAATAACCTTAATAAATCACCTTTTAACTGATTTTCTAACACCACATAATAATCATAAAGACTGCAATTTTCATACTAAAGGTTAATTTTATATGATTTTTCTTCAATATAATACAAATTTTACTTTAAAAATTTTGATTTTTTCATAAAAAAGATTTGAGGGAATTTAAGTTCGAGAAAAAAGGAAAAATTACTACAATTCGCAGGAAAAATTAAGAGTTAGAACACAGTGGTTAGGTATGTACATTTAGGAATAATCCCGAAAAAAGTAGGTAACGTGTTTTTTTAGAACTTTTATGACAAAAATCCTAAAAAGCATATAGGGAGTCATATAATAAAATCCCTTTTTGGTGCATCTACAGAGCTAGTGGGATAAATCCTCAAAGTGAAATGGCTGAGCTGATGGCTCACCGAATCAATCAGTCGGTCAAACACTTTCACAGAATTCTGCTCAATTTTAGATAGAGGTCCTTTTAATTCTTTCACTCATTTGGGTTGCTTGATTCACTTCCTTTGGGATACGTTTTCAATTACCTACCCTGCTAGTACTTTTTCTTAAAGCGGTATATGAATGTGTCCAACCTACCTTTATCCCGATGTATAAATCAATATTCCACGGACGGTATTTCCCTCGTCCTTCGCAATACAACTGCAATAACCTTATTGCATTCAAAACCGTGGAAATTCTATTTACAAACACAACGTACAACAAAGATGTACAATTGTAATACACCCTTACAATTCCAATACCATTCCATTGGGAATCAATTTGCAACTATACAACATTTTCTATACCTATAGCTAAGCCATTTTCTAACCTCTTTTTGTTGTTGCCTTTCATTTCAGTGCATCCGTTCGGATAGTTTGGAGAGCATAGGCGACGTCAGTTCATCTCTAGGGAATCCGCCATACATACCGGCTGCTGGTGATGCTGCCAATTTAATAGCACAACAGCAGCATACCTATCCGGGATCTCAGCACCAAACAAATCATCCAAGCAACAATAACAACAACAACAACAACAGTAGTACGGCCAATAATAACAACAACACAAATGTTGCACTGCATAATCAAATGCACACGGGAATGCATCAGCATCCTGTGATGACCAATCTAAACCATATAAAGCAGGACTATGATCTGACGTCCCTGTAGAACGATGTCAAACTCATACTCACATAGAAGAGGTCTTATTGTACTTTTTAGGATGTTTCTTTTATTATTATTTTAATTCGCATCTAACTCTGTTGTAAATTTATTCGGAGAAATACGAATTTTTTCATTGTGTATAAATTTAATGGCTGTTTTTGGGGGTAGAGAACAAAAAATATATGTACAAGTACAATGCGGAAATGGGAAGAAAAGGATGATTAATATTTAATTTTTAATAGTAAACACAGTAAGCGTAATGTATAATGTATTGGTTTTAGTTTTAATTTTTAAGATTTGTATATCGTTTTGTCCGAACTCAATTTAGTGAATAAATTTAATTGTATGACTAACTGTTATTTAAGGCAACCAAGTGATTTTCAGTGTAGATGGGGTGTTAAGGATAGCTATTTTTTATTTTTTTGTAGTTTCAAAATATAATTTTTGTACACACTTATGTTAAGTGCCATACCAAATAATTATTTTGTTCTTTTCTATTTTGTAGGGAAATATAATTTTTAAATAAAATTTAATTTGTTTTTAAATAGTTGCAATTTTTGTTTTTCGTTTAGTTTCTATATTATTTTTAACAGTGAAAAAAACAACTTAGGGAGGGGTGTATTAACTAAATTTAGCGCTTTTCCTGAGGGTTTTCAAATTAAAAACCGTTTTATAATTTGGCCTATTAAACGCTGTAAAAATTCTGCATTTGACGAGATTTTGGTTTTTATAAAGACGAAGTTCGACATCAAAAGACACAAAAAAAACTACTACCTACTTCATCAAAAAATCTTTTGTGCGAGTTTTTAGTGCATTGTCGAAGGGCCCTAGAATTTTATCTCGGGTCCAAACGACTGAATCGAGAAGTTTGTTCAGCTAAGTTTGTATCACTAAGGTATCGAGGTTTAAGTCGGTGTTCAAACTTTAGTCTGAAGTCATGATCCAAGAAATTTTGGTAGTGACCGACCGAAGTATTTCTTATTCTTCTATTGCTGAGGCGACTCGCAGAGAACGTATAAGGAATACCAGATGACGAGAATGTTGAACAGCCACCTCTTCGGTGGTTTGGTTACGATAAACGCAAGCCCGACACCTCTATTTTGAACGTACGTTGATTACCCTGATAATTTAGAGTCAGTGGAGGAGAATCAGAGCTACGGAGAGCCTCCTTTTACGACCTCTTGAGATCATGACTACAGCGATTATCGTAAAACAGCTTAAAGTGAATTAATTTTTCATTTAAAATTATCTTTTTTTAACACAAGAAAAAGTTAAAATAACAATAACTATTATTTCCAGGGTAGGGTAGACCTACTTATTCGGTGACTTAACATCACTTGCTGATTAACTAGCCTTCTTTTTTTATAAATGAAAAGCTGTCCTCTTCCGTGGTCTTTCATAATAATTTTTGATAAGTTCAGTCTTTCGGTACCGCAATGGAGATTTTTTAACTACTGCTGGTTCTGATAGGACAAGATAGCCGTCTTTTAAGATTAATAGGCCATGTTTACGTTTACGTTGAGCTTCCTTGACCCAAACCTGTTTATTCTTGATCTGCGATTATTGCTAGGTTAGACAGATTTGCGCACCATACCCGAGTCAATACTGACCTAATGTGATGCCCGTGAAGGACAAAGATGTTCTCTATGCATTGCAACGAAGTCTTATATAAAGGGTTTTCCAATAAGAGGTGTTATTTTGAATAGCCCGCTATTTCGGTAGCTGTCACTTTTGAAGCTGTTATTTTTTGACATTTGAAAAGTAGAAACTACTCCATTACTAAAAATTGAAAGATACACGCTTCAACAACGCATTGAAATTACAAAAATTCACTACAAAAATGGTGAAAATTTTGTAGCCACAGTTCGCAAAACTAAAGCATTTTTGGGTCGTCGTGAAGCATCTTGTCGGACCGCAATACAGAAATTGGTGCAAAAATTCGAGCTGTTGGGACGTCGCTCAAGAACAACTGAGAATATTGCTGCTGTAGCCCAAAGTGTTGAAGAAAACCCAGGTTTGTCCATTCGCCGTTCTTTGGAATTGGGCATTCCACAAACGTCATTACACCGTATTTTGCATAAAGACTTGGGTCTTAATGCTTAAAAAGTTCAGTTAACACAAGAACTCAACCCGGCCGATCATCTTGATTGATCTTTTACGGGAAAAGTTTCCGGACCGTGTTATCTTTCGAAGAGGTGATCACAATTGGCCACCGAGATCTTGTGATTTAACACCTTGCGACTTCTTCCTTTGGGGCCACGTGAAAGATAAGGGCTACGCCAACAGCCCAGCGTCGATTCAAGACCTCAAAGATGGAATTCGTGAGTCTATCGAGGACATACGGCAGCCACTTTGCGATTTTGTTATGGAAAATTTCATGAAAAGGATATGGTCCTGTAAGCGTGGTCGTGGTGGCCATTTGGCTGATGTTGTTTTTCATTATTAACGGCATACCTTCCTCTTTATAAGGAAATAAATATCCGATCATTTATCTCAAAAAATGGCATTTTTCTTTGAATATCAAAATAGCACCTCTTATTGGAAAACCCTTTAGTTACTGTGGTGCTTCATACAAACAGTCCTTAGGGTTCGATGAAGTTCGTCTAGTGCTGTGCCGACTGATAGAGAATATCTCTCCTAGTGCGTTGAAAACCAGAATAGTAACATTGACAGTCGTCGTCGTCTTCGCAGTCTATTCTGACTTAATTAAAGGACGGCCACATTTTTTCTTGTTCAAGTTTCCATTGATGTTTTTGCCTTGATACGTAAAGAAGTCTAAACTTTCTGAAATGCCTTTGATATTCTTTTATGACTTGGTCATGCTTGGACCTCCCAAATGAACTCTTTGCGTGCGAAGCGAGTCCTATTCAACCAGTTGTTATCCACCCTTTTGCAGGGGCCTTTATAAGCTGAATTTCTTATGGGATTCTTTAATCTGGGTCAAGTTTGAGAGCGCTAGATTCATAATGCTTTCTGGAGTACGAAAATCAGTAGCAGATCCTAGTTATTAGTCTTTAATTCGGCATTATCCAGCTTTTACAGAGATACTTGCTCTAGGATCCACTTTTTTTATGGTTTCAGTATTTATTGATTTGGTCAAATTGAATACAAGCCCCCACTCCGGTTTCCAAGGCGTGGAATCAATCAGTATTAGGTCTAGGTTGCCCTGCTGCTCGGCTTAGGAATGTATTTGGAAGTACTTTTTATCACAATAGCTGCGGCTGGTATTGGAACGAATCAAAAAAAATAAGTTGTAAAAATTTAGAAATGTTTGAAGCAGTTCTAGAAGATGGACCAGATCAGCGTTCTGTGATTATCGTTTAACCAATTTTGCTCTCTGAAATGTGGCAAGCCCCGTATGGAATACCGCCCAGAATTTGTGAAGTCCTTTCATTATCCAGAATTTAGTAATTTTAACATCTGCCGTTTAAAATATTCACGATTTACGAACTGCTTTGGTCATACATGCACTTTAATGTTACAAGTTTTAGGACTATAGTTGCAAAATAGCATATTGGAATATTTTTTATTCAATAACAGATGTCATGAAAAATTCTGTACATTTACCAAATTTCAAGGCTAAAGCTCTTGCAACGCTCCACAATTACGACCCTCAGTAAACCCATGGACATATGACTGTTCAATGACATTTGAGCAGATAAAGATTATAAAACATATACCTAAAACATAAACAGACTCATCCGTTGCAGATATTGGCAAAGGGTGCTTCTTTAGTAGATTTTCTATCATTTTTTACTACCCGAACAGTGCACGTTCCACCCCTTAGTACAATCACACAACACAACCCAACGAAGCGAACAAAAGCAAGTTCCTTCAACCACCCTACCGCCCGGAATTTACAACAGTGTGCATAAGAAATAAGTTCCATTCTCCATTGCTACAGCATTTGTAACATCTTCCAGTTCCAATGTTCCAAACTATATCCTTTGGGTTATTATTTATGTGCCCAACTGCTGTTGATATCTCTTTATTTTTCGGGCGCAGTGACTCAGCCTCGATCGACAGAAGGACACGAATTGCGTTTTACACGTTGTTCTTTGCATGCAATCGCTTGCAAAGCTTCCTCGGCAAAAAATTTTGGATCCCTTTCATTCGTCCCAAAAATTAAAACTCACACAAAACAAATGGTTGTAAATAGTTAGTCCTTGGGTCATATAAAACCTTTTTTTTTAAATTAACTTTTCCGTCTTTCGGTTTTTAAAAATTATTTTTTAGAAGCTCATCTATCCACGACTTGAACGCGGTGGTTTGCCTGATTTCGGGAAAAGCAGTGAATTAATTTTAAGAACTTGTGTATCCAAACAGGTATGATCCTGTCAGTACTGTACATAATTATAACAAAAATAAATATTGTTAATAAGTTTATTTGACACGAATATTTACATTTTTTGACAATATGCCGGATGCAATATTGTAGCCAACCAAAAATAACTTCTCATTGTACAAATCGACACAGGGATGTTCCTTGCAAATTATTAAAAAAAAAGGATCGATCTGTGAAACACAAAAAAAAAAACTATTACTCGACAAAAGTGCGAGTAGGTACCTAACAAATATCCCATTGAAATAAAATTGTATAAACAAAATTGTATAAGTGAATTTTAATTAAGTCAAATAAAAGAGAAAACAAATGAATGACGAATTTTTGTATATATTTTTTTTATTTTTTTGTTAACCGCGATCAGTCTTGGCGGGGTATGATAAATTGCTGGCTAAGCGCGTTTTCATGTTCACAATCCAGGCCGGGAGATTGATTGCAACTTGTATCTGTGAATGTGTCAGAAAAGTTTCGTTCATACCTGAGTTGTCACGGTGACATGCTGCTGGTGTGCTGGCTGGCATCGGATCGCCTTTGGACCCTCGTTATCAGTTCGCACGCATGCATTTCGCGATGCGCAGTGGCTGGAGAGACATTTTGCAAGTTAAATTGCAAATCGTTGAAGCCCACACCTTGCTGCTCCTGAGTCCCGGTGACACTTTTGTTTCACTACTTTTTTTTTTTTTTTCGTCCACCACTGTCAGCATGTACCTATAGAGGACGCGACGTCGTCGCACCTTACAGCTAATAATGGTTATATGGCACAGCAAAGTGACACTTTTCGTTGGAGGTGGTTGTGAATTGGCTGCGCATTTAGTTGTTGTGTGTTGGTTGAAGTTGGAGTGGAGTTTCTGGGAACGCGCAGCAGAGATGACGAATGCGCTGGTGTAATTTGCATTCAGTGGGGTTCAGTGGAGTTTTGATGTTTAACATGTATCCAGAAGCCAACAGGTGCCAGCACTGCGCCGCGATCAATCATCGGAAATCGATTTTTAATTAAGAACTCTTGTTGGTCGGTCGTGATGACTGCACTGCGCGCACGTGAATGGATTAGGTTTATATACCTACCTCTACCTATGCGAGGTTGGTCTTTTATTCTGGGTGCTTAAATTTGTCCTAATTAGTTTGACAGAGAACGATGGATAGGGTGGAAGTTTTATAAGTTTGGTGGCTCATAGCTTGGATGGTGATATTTTTGTTTTTCGAGAATTTCGTCTGGGTATTCGAAATGGCATATTTGGAGATTCTATACGTAAAATGATTGATAGTGCGGGCGAGCTTTCGAAGAGGGGTTTGACAGCGAGACAAAGGTAATTGTTTGTCATGAGCGAGGCAGTTTAATTTCTTATAATTGACTTGAACAATTATACCTACTGAATCTGCCAGTGGTTGGTACATAATACATAATTTGGTTATGCAGAATGTGTATATCTTTTAAGGACATTTTCATACCCGCAGAAAGACGGCCAGTGTAACTCCGAAATTGAAATGATTGAGATGGGTCCGATTTCAGCGGGGATTTATATAATTTCTGTCTGAAATTAAGACAGCTTATATCCCCGCACTTAAGTGCGCTGATATCAGTCGTTTCATTCCGTTTTTCAATATTTAAATCAGTCAGGCTACCAATGCGTTGCAGACAATACTGATTCGGATCGGGGACCTCTCTGACTGGAGATGGTTTGGACATGGACAATCGATGATGACAGATCCAATGCCAATTTTGTTTTCGGAAAGTGACTCTAGCAAAGTTAAGTTTGAACTCGACTCGCCGATTACCGAAAAGGCAAAGTTCGTCTTCGCCAGAAGCATCTCTGTTTCAGATTTTTTTTTCTGATAAAGACAGTAGGTAGGTATATACCGAATGTATAGGTAAGTTCTTTAGAAAACTACCTTCCTTCTTCACACTTGGACCTTAGCATTGAAAAGGTAAGACGGCATGTATTGTTGGGAATTTAACTAGTTGTGTCCGAAGAAGTTGAACTTGCAGGAGCTTATGATATGAAAATTTAGACTGTCCTTGAATTTTTTGTAAGCCCTCTTTTGAATGCCCAAAGTGTAGAAGACATTCTAACAAGGATATTTTGGCAGATTTACAGAACCAGTCCATGATGATAAGTCACATGTGTCGGGATCAGTATATAGATGTTCTCCAACTTTTTCGGAAGCTGCCCTCTTAACCCGAAAAAAATCGTCGATTGCGGGGTAATAGTTGGTAGAGCACGATAGGTTTAGGTGCCTTTGTAGAGCTGAAAGCTTGTTAGATCAAGTCCAACATCTCAAACCAAAGATCGAGGCTAATTCGAACAAAGAAAAGGATAAGAATAACAACTGAAAATTAATTAATGGACGGATAGGAGAGCAACAAGATGGCAAAGTCTTAAACTACCTCGAAGTTATCCATTTCCATCGTGAGTCGCAATTTTAAGAAAAGCTCTCACAAGTGCAATACTATACATCATGCCAGACCCGTCTTGGACGCCTTTTTATTTGCAAGTCAAATCGTTTATTTGTGTTTTTTTTTTGCAGCGAGACCTCTGCGTGTCATCGCGGGATGTCGACACGTGACATAGCTTTGCATAAATTGTCCGTATCAACAAAATATATACGCACACGGTACAGATATTTCACTCACTGGGCCCACTTCCAACCTAACTAGTTCTTGCATTTTTCTTATACCAAGGCTTCTCTTGAAGAGCTCGCTCTGTAGGCCACCCGCTGCAGAAGCCTTGTTTGGATTACTCTGGGCGGACGTACTATGTTGAACAGATTATTCTTGTCGGGTACCGGACTACTAGCTACTTCCGCCGTTTACAGTCTGCAGAAGTGTTCCTTCCGAGCTCCCAGTAGATAACGGTGAATCTACTACCGCATTACCATAATATACAACTTATCACTGCAGGCTTGTGTGTTCGGAACACGTATCCTTGGAAGAATCAGGTTCCCGCCTCTCCTACTTGTTCTTTTTTTTCTGAGAAGTCGATGTTTCCCCGTGTTTATGCCCTAGGGGTTGTTGGGAACTTATCTCACGGATTTTCTTCACTTTATGCTTTCAGTGGGTTTGTGGAAAGTTAAAGAAGACGTGGTGGGGAATCGTTCTGGTGGTCCATTGTCAAATAATTTTTGCGTCTTCCGTTCGCCAAAGCGAAACATGTGAAAAACTGGAAGCTGATCTAGAGTCGAATGCAGTTTTAACAATTTTGGTTAAAGTGCCGAAATAGTGTGCGAGCAACGGTGACGATTTTCCAAGCTGCAAAGTTTATTAACCTTTGTCCGTTTACTGAGGTGTTGTCATACCAAAAAGAAAAATTGTTCCTAGTCTGCTCACATCTCTCTGACATTCCTCGTTTCAAAATTTGCTGTTCTTATTTTAATTTGTCGATTATCAAGGTTTTTTGAAGCAAACATTTTTTTGTAAGATACCTCGACGCACTCGAAAGATTAAAATCCCTTTTCTGATTTCCCTGTAAGAACGGTTTTACCGGCTCACTTCGACGTATTAGTTTTCGTTGGCATAAAAAGGGTTTATATGCCACCCTATCCTTAAAAGCACCTAGTCGTAGACCATATAAAAATACTGTACACGTTGACAATATCTAAAGTGGACTTTAAGCTATAATTTAGACATTTTTATTTTAAAGTTATTTTGATGACCTGGTTCAAATAAAAATAGAAGTAAAGACTGTTTTTTTAGCAAAGCTTAACCGATTCCGTTTCCTCAAAATTTCGTTGCGTTCTTTTAAAGTGTTGACTACATTGCTTTGAAAATCTGGGTCCTTTTAAATTTGGATTTTTAGCAGATGCTCTACGGTGTCATTCTATTTTTGTGCGTTTGGGGGTGCTGGTAGTCATATATGGAGTTGAATGTCTATAATAAATCGATAAGTTCAAGTTATTCCCTTTTGCGAACCTTGAATAAATTTTCAGTTGGATCTTTCAGGACTTTCGACAAGTCCTCTGAGAGCTTCTTCCAAGTCGTTCACCTCAGATTTATTTGACGAAGCCCCGCAAAGATGTTCGCAGAGCTCCCGGAGACCTCAGCACGGAGCGAAGTCATTTGAATGACCTTTTTCTCTTGCTCCGTTATGTGAACTTCTTTGGAAGGTCCATCCCGTGCTTTTTAGCGACTGCAAATTTTTGGCTGCACTTCTTATATAAATATAAGTCTGCCTTTTAACAAAGCTTTACAAATCATGGAGGAAAAACATAAGGAACGTCCAATTGACGAAGCCTGAGAGAAGTCCATGTAATAAAGGAATGTCTGCTGTGTCTCATCGTTCCCCGAGGGAAGTAAACGATCGTTTCACAATCGATCGATTCGGGATATAGAAGCGATACCTCATATGGCTAACCTAATCGAGGAGTGGACGAACAGACGTGATGTTTAGTTTATCCAAACAATTTTTAGAGTCTACAGCTTTCGTGACTATTTTTTATTCAGAAGTCTTCCTGTTAAAACACAGTGATTCACTCGCCAAGCTATTACGCAGACCATCCCAGCAAGAACAACTATAATTCCAATAGAGACAACAGCGATCACTCACATTCACAGACTTTGATTCAATCAGTGCAAAAGGAATCGATACCAACTTCCTATAGCACTCCTTAAACGTGATCTTTCAGACGAAACCCACAAACGACTCCTTATGATCGTATATTTTATCCCTACTGTGTACGTCCCGTTACCTCCCACTCAACAAACAAAGGATCAGCATTCGTATGATCCCAGATAATATTTGAAAAATCTTGGAAAACGTTCAACCCTTCACTTGCTAATCCAATTACAAGAACCATGATCCTACTGAGCGGACGACGATGACTGCCGACCGGCGCGGTACGCGTTTTATGACTTTGTATACCTATAGTTCATTGTACGTGATTTTGCACAAATAAACAAAGCATTGAAATGCAATTTTCGCATGCCGACTTGTGCCACACCCCTAGAGTACGACTAAAGGGACAATACATGTAGCGGTGACTGCCAGAATGCGCACAGTGTATGCAAATGCATATCCATTAAATGGTCTCAAGGGGCGATAGTTTGTAATTGTTTACGAATTGTTCATAGTTGCCCACACACAACTCCCGCCAGGTAACTAAATAAACCGTTGTACGGGAGGATGCGCAGGAAAAATAGAAACCCTTTCTATCCTTTCATAATTGCCGCAACTAATTGGCTAAGCCGGCTACTGTAACGTGATCGCCGGATTGTCGGCTATTTTGTTGGATTTAAAATTTGACTTTTGGGACTTAGTACCTAAAAGTTCTCGGAAGGCGACAAAAACAAAAACCCTACAGATCAATGGGTAAGGTATGGTGTATGCCATTCATATTTGCCGCTACTGACTTTTGGGTGAAGGTGAATGCACTGGCGGCAAATTATAATACGGCTACCGAACTAGACAGGGAGAATAACCTGAGAAGAGAACTGCAAATGACTTTTTGTTAGGTGTATATTTAGAATTGTGCCTAAGGCATCAACTTTTGGCCATTGTAACTGCCAAATAGAGCAACTCTAACTTTGTTTATGTTGCCACCTCAGTCATCGAAATCTGGTCTCGTCTGTTGAAAACGAAGAAGTAGGTAAGCAAAGGATTTTTATAACTCTATCGGAATTGATCTCTGGACTAATTTGTCTACGAGCGGCACAGCGACATCGACCCAATTTAATTACCATGGCTTACTGGAAATAATTGGTAGTTGCAGCCTCAGTTCAGCCCGATCAGCAGAGCAGCCCAAGAAAGAAGATAGGTTATCACTTGTAGGAGGCGGCTGACTCTAAGGCCCCAATTGTCAGTCCAGAAGAAATGTTTGCGAAATATCGGAAATTGTTGTAGGTTATTTTCTACAACTAGCACCGACTTTATGGGTTTCTACTCATGAATTCTTGTCAGAGTAACAAGTCGAGCAAACGCTTTCACTTGGAGTGCCGCCTTGTCCATTGCTTTTGAGAGTCCGCACAGCTCTGACTTTTCCGCTCTTAGGCATCTCTGTGATTCATTTGGCACATTTTAGCGAGGAATGTTGCTAAAAATTGCGGCACAGTATTGTACGCACTTATCAGGGCCAGATTTAAAAAACAAGCCCACAATTCGAACAAGTACTTGTTGAAGCTGACAAAGTGACAACAAGTGATCATACGATCAGTTTTGGACTTATAACTTTGCGTTACAAAATGTTTCACGTAAAAGCAGACTTCTATAAATTCACTTGTGGTGTGGTGTAAGCTTTAGCTGTAAGCCAGTCGGCAGAAATGGGAAAGGCCACACTGTTTCGTTGGAGTTCTAAGCTGCATCCATGAGAATGGGGGTTTGATATAGATCAGAGATCACCTTCATATAGCTCATCCTTGGCCATATTATAAACACAAACGGGTCTACTCTGATGTGTAGAAAAATAGATAATGAAGAAAACAATATTTTAGAAAAAAATGACGAGAAAAACTTGAATGGAAAAATTTCGAAACTTTAGTTTCTTGAAAGCAAAAGTCTCGGGTGCCCGAATTGTTACTATTGTCACAAAAATTAATACTAATTCAAGATTTACTAAAATGGAAAACTATTTGAATTGCATGTGTATGCAACCACAAATTTGATTCACTGTGCATGCAAGCAAAAGAGCCGGCTAAAAAACAACAGGTCTATCAAAACCTTATTGACGTGCTATATAATTTTTCCGGGTACAGTCAAAGAGCGGGACAACTAAAAGTTAACAAAATAAAACAAATAAGGTCGTAATTAAAATAGACATAAATGCTTTCATTTATGTTTACGTTTGGGCATACACACCTAATCATCGAGACACTCCTGACCTAAATAAACAACGTCTTTGGACAGAAAAAAATTTTTTTTTTGTGTTTAATTTGTGTTTGTAGTTTCTTAACTGCGAAAATATACGGACCAATTTGTCGCAATGGTCTTCCAAATGTTTACTATAAACCACGATATCATCTGGAGGTAGACGAAACGGTCTATTCCTTGCAGACCAGTTAAAATATAGTCCAATATCCTTTGGAAGGTAAAGGTAGCCGGTGCGTCCGTTAGTCCGAAAGGCATTCGGGTGAATTCATAATGAATAAAAATATTTTCCATTGCAAATTTCTCCTCTTTGTTTAAGTTGGGCTATATTTTTAAGGATTTAATTAAGTAGTTTTGAAATTCGTTCACTTGGCTCCTGCCTACGATGCACGATGAATTTAATAATTGCAACGGGAGGAAGACTATGATCGGGATGAGCTTGCCGAAAGAAAACAAACAAATGTACAGCTGTTGAATGCCGAGCAGAAGCACGTGTACGATTTGCTGATCATTGTTGTTGATGATGAAACGGAAGACATTTACTTTCTCGATGCTCCCGGTGGGACAGGCAAGCCATTCGTCATTTCGTTAATTCTGGCAAAAATTCGTTCAAGACCTCAAATTGCGTTGGCTGTTGCATCCTCTGGCAGGCCATACTGTTGAAAGACGGTCGAACTGCACATTCCGCTTTAAAGCTGCGAGTTCACATCATCGAAGGAGGAACTCATCACCAAAGTGTTCCCCGGCATTGCACAAAATTATAAAAATCTCTCGCTGAAGGTGGGATCGATTATAATTATGTTGCGGAATCTAAATCATCTAAAATACAAATCAAGAAACTAAAGAACAACTTGATTCAAGCGACGGTCATCAAGGGCAAATTCAAGCTGAGGAAGTCCTTATCCCACGTATTCCAATTATTCCAACTGATCTTCCATTCCAGTTCAAGCTGATTCAGTTTCCCGTTCAATTGGCTTTTGCGATGTAAATTAATAAATCGCGAGGCCAATCGTTGGAAGTCTGTAGGATAAATCTCAAATTTCCCTGTTTAAACTATCTGTGTTATCAGTCTGGAGTTTATATGAAGGCGTTAAATTGGGGCGAAACGAAGTTCGCTGGGTTCGCTAGTTTTCAGTAAAATAGTTAGAGAATATTAATTTTAGACTTGTTTTTATACTTTCGGTGTAAAATTCATCATCCCATACCCAAAGAAATAGACCGCTGAACATCAGGAAAATTCCGCCACAATAAAGACGTCGAATTTATAATGCATATGAGGACTCAATTTTTAGAAGCTTTCTCAGAGCAGTAATGTAATGTTATAGGCCCTTTTGTGCACTGCGACTAATAAAGGTCTATTGCGCTGGCCTTTATTTCTTTAATACAGGGAAGTGCTGAGGCTCTTAATAAACCTCAGTACCTTCCTGAATTCCATGTTCCATATTTCGTCAGAGCTCAGAAACTCTCTTTGAATATGGAGTACATATACCTACTCTGTTTTTGGCAACAGCAGGACAGACATTCACAGAGTATATGTTCCGTCGTTTCCTCCTCCTCCCCACAGAGTCGGCAAGAGTCATCCTCGGATAGTTCCATTTTTTTAAATGGTATCTAAGTGGCCTCTGCCCTGTAAGAAAACCAGTTAAGACACTTAAGTCTTCTTTGTTGCGCTGAATTAGCCATTTGGCTTTACTGCGAACTGGGTTTATGAACCTCTTAGCCTACTTCTGGCTTTTAGATTTGATTAAAGGATATTCCGAAAAGGGGTTCAGGACCGGTGAGTGGGTGAGAAGCGTCCGCACGTTCGTTACCATCAAAGCCCTTATGACCTAGTATCCAGGCAACGCTGACTATATTGTCTTTTGACAGGTCTTCGAAGAGATTGAAACAGTCCAGTACTAATTTTGATCTGATCGAGTACGATCTAAGGGCTTTAAGTGCTGCTTGGCTGTCCGAAAGAATGTAGATACGGGTACCATTAGTATGCGTCTTTCGCATTAGTGTATTCGGGAACACATAGCTCTATAGCGTGCACCTCCGCTTGAAAGATGTTGTGTAATTTTCCCAGTGTTACAGCTCTTTGGAACCTAGTTCCATAGACTCAAGCCCCGGTAGCATCGTTTTTCACCTTAGAACCGTCGGTGTACCAGTTAGATGATTCTCAAAGCAGTAAGACATACTCTGGGATTTTTGTCAGACATTCGCGGGAAGTGCAGTCAACAAATTTACTAAAAAAAACCTGAAGTTCTCGATCAACACTGCATCTATTGAATGACTCATTTGCTTTTGCAAGGCTCTATTTATTGATTGAAATCAATAGCTATATGAACGACATTTGCTAAAAAAGGACAAATTAATGCCGCATTTCTGTAGCTCCTGATAGATTTTTGTTTGTTTATATATCCTTATGATGAATAGTGTCCTCGATGGCTTGTAAACAGACCCCTGCAGCTACTGCCACCCTTATTTATTAGCTAAACGCAACTTTTCATTTGCTGTAGTAAATTGATTTTTAATCAATCAACGCCACGGAGCGAGCTGTTTCAGTTGGACACATTTAAGAATGTTCTCGCCCTTTCCTCACTCTCACTTCGTTTATACGCAGTTTTATTTCTTTTTTAACGAGAAGAACAAAAAAATACCCTCCCGTCTCTGGTCCATGTATAATGTCAGAGCTGGGACGACATGCCAAACTTTCAGATCCGCAAAATTTATCATTTTTTACCACCTACATAGCGGACAAGCCGCCCGCCAGAGTGAGAGCTTTAAAGTTGCTTTGTTTTCGAAGAAGGAGCCAGCTGTTGTTTTTTTTTCGTTCCCCTTCTGTGGTAGGTATCTTTTTTTTATTTTTCGTTTTAAATCGATTTTCAATTCAATACCACAGGTCAGCGCGACGACAACCGACTTTTGTGGCAGCGACGCAGACGACGCACGCCCGGTCGAACATTCAAATGGGTGGCTGATTACATTGGACGAAATTACTCGATGCTATCGAATAAAAGAAAACTCATTCCTCGGCAGTGTTTTTGTTTGATACCTGTCAGTGCAGGAGTTGCCTCCTCATAACAAAACATCTGTCAAAGTTCGACGATATATACCCAATCTAGGTGTGTAGGCAGAAGGCATCAATCGTGACCGAGAAATCATTTCAAAATCACTTGAAATCACATTTTTTTTTCGTCTACCGTCCGTCTGTGTGTGGTGTAATCGTTCACCTTCGACATCCATAATTAATGTGTAGCCATTTGTTAACTGCTCTAGATGGTCAATTTGTTATCATTAAGGGCTGGCGGTGTGGAGATTTTGTATTAAAAACCGTTTAACTTGCATATCGATTTACAATGTTTTCGAGCGTTTTCCCAGTCTTATTTTTTGTGGATTTTCAAAAGTATCTGCAGTGATTTATTGGAACACACTCTGGTTTGTGCGGTGAAAAATTGGACAGAGATGGACGCACGAACGCACGGACACCTCCGGGGGCTCTAACTAATGTGTTTTCAAGTGGGTCTCTGTGCGCAATCTTTTTAGGGTTACCCATAGAGCAGTGGAAACCTGCAGGGTTAGGGAATTTCGTATAGCTTTCCACAGACGAGTCGAGATGGATTTGGCTTATTAATTGATGGATGTCATTTAAGGTATCTAATAGTTTGGACGTGTCATGTAATTATAATGAAAAATTATGTAAAATTGTCCGTGATTACGGTTTGAGGCTGAAGCGATACAAATTGACTCAGCGACCGACGCGACGCGACGTTGCAGCTCTACTAATTGCTGGAGGAGTTTCAGAAAAAACAATTTTTTTTTCGTCGGAATTTCAGTGCTAAAAGCTGTAATTAAATTTATTTTTCTACGATGAATACAACAATTAAAAGAAATATGTTGGCATTTAGTAAACACTAATTGAGGAACAATGGGGTAAAAGGATGTAATTAGCGCAAATGCGCGTGTAACGTTTGTGAAATATGGTTTTGTGAATTACATGACGGATGGTTTCGTAACTGTAAAGTGGACAACTATTGGCCGTTGTTTGTTTAATGATTTTTTCGAGTTTTTTGTGAGTAAATCATTAATCTGTGGAATTCTTTGTTTTATGGAGGAATACCGGGCTAATTAATGGAGTCAAGTTCTTGAAAGGTATTCCCCCATGGCCAGCAATTTCTCTTCAAATATTGTACTTAATTGAATTGAGCTGTGTAGAATATCAGTGGATGTACCTAGCTTCTGACGAGCTTGATTTGGATTGGAAAAAGATGGCGCATTTTAAATTGATTGTGAGTTGTAAGAAGTTATAGTACAATTTTGACCAACGTTGACATTCTATGTTTACATATGCCCTTGAAAAAATCAAGTAAACAAATTTCAAATTCTAGCCCTTTAATTACTTTTGTATTTTAGGTTTCTGTCATAAAACCAGAGCACATTACTTGCACAGAGCCAGCGTCAGGTGCGTTTTAAACTTATATGTAAATGGACGTCAGCGATGTGGAGCTTTCACCACCAAAGAGCTGTCACCAGGAGTGTCAGAAATCTGTTCAAAAGCAGATAAATGTTCCTCGCTTTGTTCACAGATTTCATTAAGACCCAGATCAGATTTTATTGATTGGCCGCAGAAACCAGCTTGGAATATGGGTATATTTTTTTTCTCCTGTCGTAGGTGACTGCGATATTCAAAATATCCTTTAAATCGCAAATCATTTAGACGATTTGCTGTTTGCTAACGTGGATCATCGTATAAGAACAACAGTTGTGTTGGAACATCCACTAAACAAAAGTCAAAGGCTCTCAAATCAGAGCTCTTCCTCTTCTAGTAAAGGAAATTAAATTGTCGATAGAGACTAAAATGATTTGCTCGGCTCTTTTCTATATACGCAAAGTATTGACCTCTTGGCACTATTTCTTGTGCTCTCATATGAGCTTGCTCCAGTTTAATCGATAGAAAACTTGGCTTGCGTTTAAAAATAACTATCGTATCGTGGCGCCAAACATTACTTATTCGTCACTAGTGTGTAAAGAAAATACGAAGTGAACTTAAAGGTAAAAAGAGGTTTGCCTTGATGGGATTCCTCAATCTTCCTCTAGTACATATGCATAGAATCTAAGAACCACTTAAGTTCAATAAAAATTATGTTAAACCCATCGCGTGTCATGCCCTGAGCGTCGTTTCATGCCCTGAGCAAATAACGTTCTTTATAGTACCAAATATCCATGCCGGACCATCAGTCTTTATGAATCCCACTCATCTTGGTACCCGCACGGTTTTTAAAATGTCAATTGCGCTTTTGGTAGAGAATACCTACAGGCATTAGTGTAATTCAGTCCACTTGGACACACAACAAGAACTTTTCAACTTAAATACTCTGCGATTCAGCTCTCTGACCTCAAAAGTTATATTGCAGTCAGACAGTTTAAAGGCTTCTGATTGACAAAATTGAGTGTTAGTGTTAACTATGCCCAGAGCTGTCTGAATCTATATATATATAAAAATGAATGTTTGTCTGTATGTCCTTTATAGACTCGCAAACTATGCATTTAATCATGTGATGACCTTTAGCAAACTTGTTGTGCATGAGCCCGCGAAGGTTTCTGATTAGTTAAAATTGAACAAAAGGGCGTGGCACCACCCATACAAAAAAACCATTAAAAATCTTATATTTCGAAAACCACCAAATCGATTGAGTTCCAATTTAAACATAATCTTAGGTATTGGACCAGAAGTATTCCTGTGAAGATTGGTCAAAACTGAACAAGGGGGCGTGGCACCGCCCATAGAGAAAAAAACATTAGAGTTCAAATTTACACACAATCTTAGGTATTGGCCCAAGAGTATTCCTGTAAAGATTGGTCAAAATTGAACAAAGGGGAGTGGCACCACCCATACAAAAAAAAAACATTCAAATTCTTTTATTTTTCTTGAAAACCACCGAATCGTTGGATTTACCAGGATTGCCTCCGATTAATCTCCAATTGAAAGTTGGAGTTACTAATATTATTCTTCGGAATAATAATCAACCCCATATGTGTCATGGTACAGACTTTCTGTTAAAATTTTAATGGCTTATGTAATTGATGCTACTATTTTAACTCCAAAATTTTAAGGCGAAGATGCATTCATACCACGCATCCTGGTTTTGTATATTTACACCAAAAATGGAAAATCCAAAAACATTGTGTACCAAAAAGCAATTTGGTTTTTTTTATATTTCTGTTTTGCACTACGAGGTGTGCAGGGGTCCGCTAGTACTATATAAAAATCACTGTCGCTTAGGTTCCGGGTACCTAGGGACGCATTGGCAACGTAATGGCTGATGAACTAGGTCGCAAAGGTTTAACAAATCCCTTTATTAGTCCAGTTTCTAGCTGATTTTAGGCAAAACTATTCAACAGTAGATAGAATTTGTATGCTGACATTATATGGAATGCCGGCGGACTATCAAGTTTATACAAAACCTCTGAAAGTGGTTCCAATATAACAGGAGGAGGTTACATTTTATTTGATTGCCCCATGCGTTTCCAACGTCAATGTTAAGAAAAGGTATCGATAGTATTGTTCGTCTAGATCAGGATTCGATTCAATGGCAAATTTGTATCAAATTAACTTCATATATGGAGTTAGATAGATATTCACTCGTAGGTGTATGCTAGTGAACTCTAAATTTCTAAGGTTATGGCAATATTCAGAAATAATCTCTCTAACGTTCGAAATAGTTGGCCACAATTAAGCAGAAAATAAAGTCCTCACGAATACAGTCGTTCTTGAAATGAATAACAATGTTTGATTTAAATTCAGTTCATGTTATAATTACATACATATTTCCAAAGCAAAAGAAAATAGATTTTGCATAGCCCCCCTTACCTACTGCAAGAGAGGGAATGAGCATTAGACCATCCGGAGCAGATGGTGGTAAATTTTTTGTTTTGAAATTCTGTAAAAGAAAAATCAACAATAAAATTGTGTAAAAGCCACCAAGCAACAAGGCAGTAGGCCTTATCTTTACCAGATAGACCTCTTTTAGTTTAGTAGAATAATACAATAATTACGAACTGCGTTTTGGGGGGTTTGCATATTTTGGCGTACATGAACCAACATAAAGCACAGCCATATTATTTACTTTATCTTAAGTGTACGTACATGTCAAAAGCAGAAAATGCGGTAAGCAAAAGAGACAACTTTCACTCACCACTGCCTTGAGAACAACCTATGTAAACTGCTGTCAAAACGAATTTCGGCGTAAAGTGCTCTATTGCCGATATACTCTAAATCACGAATTGAGCACTCGCTCGACAGTTCACTAGTCCAAAAAAAGAAGAAAATTAAGTAAATTAAATTAAATTAAATTAAATTACCTAATTTGATGAAACTCAGAAGTGCAAACTTAGAAAAAGCGATAGCGATTCTTTTTGCTTTCTAATTTCATTTCATTTATTGATTTCTATCACATCTTTTACTTATAATCTTAAGGCCCTTAAAATAATAATAATAAAAAGAAGGTGTAGGGAGTTCCATTGCCTGATGACGTAAACAAAGAATGAGCGCTTTGAGCTGTTATAGAAATTAATAATTCTATTTTATGATAAACGTACAGCGATTCTTTATTGATTAACAGTTTATTTAATGTCTTAGAGGCGCATTATTTTATATATGCATTTATATCCGAAGATATTTTTTGAGTAAGCCGATATGTGATTAAATCGTTTTAGGTTACACACGTCCTTATTGTTAAAGGCTACAATAAAATTTCGCCTCTTTTTAGCGTTATGGCAACAGAAAATCTGGCACCAATATAACTAATGATCGTCATTATAAGGGTTTTTGCTAAATTAAGATTAACATGTTGGGTTGTGAAGTGTTTAGAAAGTGAAAGAGTTCTTAAGCAACTTTTCGTAACTTTTCAGTTATTGACCGAATGTAAAGGTCCCAGCTAAGGGTAGTGTTAAACCAGGTACAAAGGGGAGAATATAAATATCAGTTTAACGAGTGAAGTTCTAACCGGGAAGGTTTCCTAGAGATGGCGATTAAACTGCTATGGCACAAAGTCTTTATCAGAGACAAACCATACTGAGACCCCCAACTCCCAATCCTCTTGCCGCTGGACCCCTCAGTTTTTTTTTTTCAAAATTTTAGCCGTTGAGCTGTCAATCAGAATCTGTGTGACATGGAAAAACATACAAAAAAAATAGAGTTCGGGAATACTAGCTTTTAACAACAATGAATGCTATTGGTCAGAAATTACATATTGTTAAAAGGCGCTTAATTTGATTCGTTTGATCGATAAAACTATTTACACGAGGAGTTTTACATATTCGAAAAATATTAGAACAAATATGGTTACGTAATTACCACTTTTCGATATTATTAACATCGACTGTATGTGTACATTTTTCTTAAAAAACTGGTGAAAGTTGGTTCAAAATATTACTACTTTCTTACAACAATAATTTATTGCTTATTTTTCATAAACATTTTAAGCAAATGTACACTAGTTCCTAAAAATAAATACTAACCACATGTATGTATGTATGTATGTTAAAGTGGCTCTCGGTGAGAGAAGCACTTAGGCCGTAAGTCGGCCCATTGTGCATACCACTGGTGTGGGGGGTTCCTTAACCGGTTACTCATGTAAACCATTTGCTGCCCTTGATAAAGCTAAGAATATTAGCCGCGCTGATGGAGCTTAGATCACTTACATCATTTAGGAAGTAGTTACCTAAGTAAGCCCTCCTTAAACTGGATAGGGCGGGGCAGCTGCAGAGGAAGTGGGTGACAGACTCGTCTTCCTCCTCGTCCATGCAACTTCTGCAAAAGTCATTATATGGCAGTCCGAGTCTACACGCGTGTCTGCCCAGAATACAATTCCCGGTAATGACATTAGCGACTAGCGAGATACTAGATCTGTTGAGTCGCAGAAGCGCCTTGGTTCTTTTAGTGTCCAGGGTTAGCCAAGTAAGCCTAGCAACGTCGCAGTATCCTTACATGTAACCTCATGTAACGAATAATTTCAAATTCAACGGATAAAATTCTATGAACGCTTTACCCGCTTTTGACGTTGCAAGATTAGGTGCGAGTGTGTTGGTGTTTGAAGTTTCGTGACATTTGTCAATACGAATTTCTATGTACAACACTAACGCACCTTATCTTGTCAGCTCCGTAAAAATTTAGCTTGTAGGCAAATAGGTAACTGTTAATCAGTCGAAGTTGGGGGTCTCAGTATTGTCTCTGGTCTTTATTATGAAACCACAACCGCCTGTACTATATAACCTAACCTATAGATACCCTAAAAATCAGTTCCGATATTGTAATAGGACTATGGGACAGTATGGCAATTGCCTTAAATGGACGACGGCGATATTTCAAGCAGAAAAATTCAAACAGGATAGTACGAAAATTAATTTGAAAAAACAAAAGAGTTGCAGTGAAAACTGTGGTTTCATAGAATACTGGAAGAGTCCTCATCCTGTTGAAGGTAATTTTATTTTTCAGCAACGGAACTGCGAGAAAATATATTTGTTCTAAGTACCGGTAAACCGGGTTAACAAACAAAATACCTATAAAACAACAGCAAAAATCCCCCCAGACTACAAAAGTGTCTTTAATTATTGTCCTTTTTGTTTTCTGTACAGACAGCGTGACGTTTGAATTATACCAATCGAGTCTATGACCAAAAAGAAACAATATCCCACAAGAGTAAAAAATGTCGTGTATTTGGCGGCTGTGATTTTCGCCATTTTCATTTCTCACCCTGAAACCCACAATTCAATTTCAATGGCTTCCCAATTATGACTATACAATTGAAATGGCTACACTCTTCCTGCATCCGTGCACACTGCACATGTTCTATCCGCCTCAGGGGTTGTCCCTATATTACCTCAAGAAATGGATGCGTGAAAAAAAAGAAATAATCTCCTTTCAAGTGGAAGGAGAAACAAACTTTTCCTTTAATAACCTTCATTCACAGTCGACAGAGTTTCCCTTCACAGAAATGTCACTTCAATTCCAAATCCTCTGAGAAAAATTATCCCACTCATGGTGTGGATGGATGGAAAAATGACAAATAATACTGAGAGTGATAGAAAATGTACGCACA
The DNA here is from genome assembly GCA_936431705.1 of Cheilosia pagana. Classification (NCBI taxonomy): domain Eukaryota; kingdom Metazoa; phylum Arthropoda; class Insecta; order Diptera; family Syrphidae; genus Cheilosia; species Cheilosia pagana. The sequence goes on along the minus strand of OW386166.1, from coordinate 81,237,544 downwards.
AATACTCGTACTCGTATAGCAGCCATCAACAGTGGGAAATAAGGTAGCTAGAAAAAAAAACACACACACAGATTGGTATACAAAAATGAGGGAAAAACATGAAAATGTGCCTTGAGAAAAAACAGGGAAACGTGCTATAAAAATATGCGGGAAACAATAACTAGGGGGATGACGACGACGAGTGTAGAGGCCCAACCGTGCACAGGCACACATGAAAAGGGTGTGTGTACTAAAAGCGAACGAACGCCGCGCCGTCAACGCAAGGACTAACTATGCACGTTCTAACAGTGTTGTCGTCGTTTTGGCAAACGGAGGGTGAAGGCAGCTTGTCGTATAGAAATGTCGTCCTTGTATCCTTTTGGACGCCAGCATAGATTCTATTCCCGTATACACCCCAACTGGATAAAAAGGAAACAAACTTATACTTTCGATTACACTCTACTGAAGCGGACAAGTGATGATTGCCGAACCGTATTTGGGGTCGTCGAATGCAGCACATTACAAGTTTTGTACGATCCCTACCAAGTTGATTATCAGTTACAGAGTTGACTGTCATGGAAATCATAAGAATGCTTAATGGACTGCTTGGCTATTTAAAAATACCTTTGTTCAATTTGGCACAGATCTCAGTTTCGTTTACTTTAGCCCGATAACGAAAGTTTGATTATCCGACCCCATATTCTCTTTTTTGACCTGTCAGTCAAACGGGCAGATTTAAGGAGCCTGGTGCTAGTATCCCACTGGCCCAGTAGCCACATATTATTTATACTTACCTCAAATACCTCGATGACTTATCTGACAGTTGTCTTCCTGTTTAAGATTTGAAAGGACTTCTAGTGTTTCTGTTGGATGAAGTACAGGAAACTATTTGCGCCATCATGAAGCTGTGTTATTTTTGTCTGTTTCAGAAAGTTGGGCCAAAAAAACTATGGCTGCATCTATTATAAAGATCCAACCTTTAAAATGTGCATCGTTTTCAATTCTGAAGCCCCAAAGGCGGCGCCCAAGGATTTAATCTGACTGTGGAGTTGGCTTAAGAGTGATAAGTTCTTTGTCTTATATTTTTACAAGGCCTGTTGCATAATTTTGAAACTCGTATAGTTAAACTCCCTGCAAGACGATGTTTGGGCTTACCATCGTAATAAAAACCACCAGCTGACCAAATTTTTGGCGGTGTAGACTTGTAAATAGCGGCCATATTGTTGAAGCTACATCTGTCAGATTTGCTGTCAGTCTGTTTTGCTAAATCTATATGGATGGACAGCGTTCATACAACACGCGCAAATGATGAAAATGTTTTATATAAAAAGCAGTTTAAAACTAACCCAAATTTGTATCGAAAAATCATCTTCAACGATGAGGCTCATTTCTGTACCCAAGAGCGTCCAATGAATCCCCAAAAAGTCACTCTTTTGTGTGGATTTTGGGCTGGCGGCGTTATCGGTCCATATATCTTTGAGAATGAAGTTGGCTAGGCCATCGAGCGCTATAGGTCGAGGATTACCAACTTCTTTTGGCCTGAATTGGATGAAATGGACACCAATGACATGTGGTTTCAAAAGGACGGCGCTATGTGCCAAACAGTTTACGCCACATTGGAAATTCTGCACAAGCGATTGGAGGGCATGGTCATCTCATGTGGAGGTGGCCACCGAGATCGTGCTATTTGACCCCGTTAAACTTTTCGTCGTAGGATTTTTTGAAGCCGCAACCGCAAGTCTATGCGAATTAATATAAGATTAGGATCATTGGTTTAAGTAGAGTTTTTACCATTTTTAAGGTCTATTGCCTTACCGATAACATCGTCCTTCCTCGTGCTGGCGTCAGGACAACTGGGGAAAATTTAGAAACCGTAAGTAATAGTAATAAGATATTTGATTTGAATTTCAATTTAAGGTAATTACTTTTCTTATAATATAAGGGCAGAACTCAATAGTTTTAGTTTCATCTCTTTTCAGTTCCATTTTTTTTAAATAGGTAAAGTGTTGAATTCGTTTTAATTGGTCCCGTAGGAAGATCCTCTCGGTTTCGTACCGTTGGCAATGAAAAAACACGTGTTCCGCGTTCTTAGAAACATTATCGCAATGCGGGTAATTTGGGCTGGTTTCATGTCCGCGTTTAAAAAGATATTCTCTGTAACAGCCATGACCCGTCAAGAACTGAATCAGATAGAAGTTTGTTTCACCATGTTTCCGTTTAATCCATACGTCGATCACCGGTATAAGCCTGTGTGTCCATCTTCCCTTTCGTATTTTCTTTTGTCGAACATATAGATGCTTGTCTTGCTGGGGCTAGGAGGGCCTACGCTCTGACAAGGAGACTGTTTCGCAGCAGTCAACTTAACGCCAGAGTGAAGGTCATTTGCTACGTGGCCCTTATAAGGCCGATCATCGCTTATGGTTGTCCTATGTGGTTTAATATAGCGCCGTATTATATGGAAAAGATTCGAGTGTTTGAGAGGCAATGTCTCAGGGCCTGTCTAGGGTTGTACAGAACTCCCGAATCTGAGTACATGCACTACTATCCCAACAAGACCCTATACAATGGGGCTCGACTGAATAGGATTGACAATTTCCTTATTAAGGCGATTCGGAGGCACATTGCAAGGGCGATGGCCAGCGATAATAGTCTGATCTCAGGGGCTTACTACCCCAACTTAATGTACCACGAGAGTACGCTACGGTCTGGCTTTATCCCGCCTGAGGCATTTCTCCATGCAGATATGAAAGGCTTAGTGCAGACAAGAGATGGTGTGCCGGTAATTTACCACAGCCACCGCGGCGCGAGGGATAAGCGGCTCATCCACGACGGGTACGCCGCCAATGCTCAGGAGCTCCTCCGATTTAGTACCGCAATTGCGGATCGGGACATTGTAGATACTGAAAAGCAATTCACCGAATTTTGGTGGCATGAGGAAGGGGTGAGGGTGGATACGCTCTCCCGGGCCGGTGCGCTACTTATGTAGCATCCTCCTTAGTTTTAAGTTAGTTTTTTTAAGTTAGTTAGGCTTAGATTAGGGGGTCTTTGGGAGGGGCCGGGCTCGTCAATGTGATGAGTGCCTCCGGGACTTGACCGACGCCTATGGCCTCGCTCGAGTCCCGGCGGCGCAGATGAACCCAGTTGGCGACTGCCAGGCACCCATGGACGCGATCAGGATGGTGACCAATCCTTAAGGTTGCTCACAATCCTGATTATAGTTAATGTAGGTTAAGAAGATTAGGTAGTTTTAAGTAGTTTTAACTAGTTTTAAGTAGGTTTAAATAAAACAAATAATAAAGAATTCCAGTTTTTATCAGTTTCTGGAAAATTAAAAAACAAGCAAAAATAAATATCGATAGATTTAAGGCCGAAAGGCAATAGTTTTAAGCATAATGTTAAGTTTAGAGTGCTCGCTTGGAGCCAGTAAGCTAGAATTAAGACCATTGTTAGTTTTTAAATAGATTTAATCGTTTTTGTCTAGAATTAAGTTTAAATAAGGAACAAATAAAAATGAATTAAAAATGAAATTTTCTTTTGTCGTTATCTACCCGACCATTTCGTACTCGCTCGCTTTTTAACTTTACCATATCGATAGGTAACATTGAAGATACGACGAGTATGGCATCGTTCGAAACTATTTGAAACGCACAGGCGACTCTTAATGAGCCAAGACAGTGGACAGATTTGGATCCCCTCACACAAGACTTAACTTTCGTTGCACTTGACCATATTTTTATCGCATACATGAGAATAGAACTGGCAGTTCCTGCAAGAAGAAGTCTCTTTGTTTGTTTCAGGAACCCGATGCTACTCATAAGCCTTGAAAGTGCGCTAACAGTTTTTGATGACTTTTTGCATAGATATTCAGGATGTTGTTTAAAGCTCAGGCGATCGTTTATTATTACTCTGAGGTACTTAATAAATGGTTTGGAAACTACTTCATGCCCTCCTACTCTAAGCGTTATCGTTTCCCGATCTTTCCTACTCGTAATAAGTACTGCTTTCGTTTTGGGGTCGGCGAGTATCAAGCCTGCGCTAGATAGCCATCTACGTACATTTGCAACTGTCTCGTTACATTGTAGTTCGACTTCTTCTACCGTTTTTGTCACAACTATCTACGCTATGTCGTCTAAAATAAATAAATATAAATATTTTGGCGCGACAGGTCTATGGGACCCAAGGCCTAGCTTCTCAGAACCATTCGTTTTGTGTGGGTTTTCAATTTTTGGGGCGATTGGAAGGGATCTACAATTTTACGCCGAGTCCAAACGGCTAATTGAGAAGCTCTTTCATGACAGTTTTTACTCTCGGATGTTTGTCAGACGTTCGCGAGACGTGGCACAGTGGAAAAAAACCTTAATATGTATTTTTGTTCTTTCGGGATTCGAACCGGGGACCTCTCACTTAGTAGCCCAACACACTACCACTAAGCCACTGCGCCGTCGTTTGCTACGTCGCCTGCAAAGCCGATAATTGACGCTTCTCTTGGAATCGGATGACGCAGAATTTCGTCATACATAACGTTCCACAGCAAGGGGCCTAAAACTGAACCTTGTGGTACACCGCCTGTTACTTCATACTCTTTTATTCCCTTATCAGAGTCGACGACTGGCTGGCAGAAACTTTTTGGGGATATCACTCGCCATACCGGCCAGAGTTATGTTTATGATACAAAGGGACGGCAGGCCAACCTTTGCGATTATCATCACGCATGTCTCTCATTGCTTTTGAGAGACGGTGGGAAAGGAAGTGCGATTAGGAAAGAATTTGTTGTAGGTTAGTTTAAAAATACAATATAGGCTCAGAGTAGGGTTCATTTGGATTATGGGTTTGAGTAGACTTTGTTAGACGAGTTAGAGTATGCTTTGCGGTAATTTTCCCACTCTCTCTTGTTATTTTCTAGTCTATTCTGTCAATCCTCAGTCAAATTAACGTAGCTTTCTTACTTTTTTTTTTACTTAAATGGAACGAAAACAAAATGTGTGTTGAGCAGGCTGAGTGCCCGTGGCCTACCCTAGCTCACAACATGTCGCCGATTTGGCTAATCTAACTTGTCACTGTCTCCTTGAAATTGTCATTTAGAATTTATCCCAATTTAAAATATTTTACAATTTGGCGACTCTTAGACTCCCTAGAAAAGTCCAAAAAGTTAATTGTGAATGTACCAACAGACTCTCGCATCTCAATAGCAAAATCACAAGTCCAAGTAGGATTTAAAATTGAAAAATGGAAGCTTGAAAAGTCTCTCAATTACGAGTTTGTGTGTTAATCTTCATGTTTGAGTTTAGCTATTTTTGTTTCGAAGACTTTTCAAATTAGACTTCATACCTCTTGTAAAACCTGACAACACTGCTTCCTTGAGCTATTGCACCCACCACCGACTCTTCTCTAGAAGAGAAAGACTTTTCCGACTTTCCTGCATTGACAGGTCAAGTCTTCCACAGCTCTACCTCTGACAGCTCTTGCAACTTGCAAGACATTAATAGAAAAATGTCTGAAAGTCTGTTCAGAAATACGTTACCCTCTCAGCGACTAACGGAGGCAGCACATTTTCCCACATCGTTGTGTAAAAAAGTGAAAACTCTTATCAACTTCACCGATTCACGCGAGTATTTTCGCCTCTTTGTATACATTTTCACAGTCGCTATCCCCATAGTGAGTATGTGCTCAGTGGTTTAGATTTGATACAGTATTCTGCTGTCCTATACCGTTCAATATACGTATATGCACGCATATGTATTTGTATGTCACTAAAAGGATATACGCTTGTTGGCAAAGTGAATTGAAGAACTATACCATGGCACAGAGCAGCGCGGCACATTGAAAAGTCTGCATTCTGCAATTTGATTAATGATCGCACGTCAATTCCTCCAGATACGTACTATACGTATACGTACGTACGGACGTGTGTTTTTTATTCTGCTTCTTTCTTCAGATATATATATTTTTTTCCATTTCCATTATTCCTCTCTGAATAAGTACACATTATACGATTCTATTTACACAGCTTCGTAGGTATATACTCGTACATAGCTGCATATATATGTAAAATGTGTGTGTGTTCACCCTACATAGAGGTTTTCAACAGCACCGTGAATAACAAAAACGAAAGGAAGCTTCAAAGACAGCTCCCTCAGTTGTTAAGAAGGAATCATTTCGCATAATTCCACTATGATGTAGCAAAGCCCAGTGATATGGGATGGGGGGAAGGAGTCTTGACATGCTCACTGGATTCGTGTATAAATCTGTCTGTGGATTCCGCACGTCCACCCGAACGCCATTCGCTCTTGTTGATACCTACCTACCTCTATTGTGTAGGTGCACAGAGGGGACGGTGTGAATGGTACCTAGCTGCGCAAGGTTGATATCAAATCTGCATCACTTTGATGAGCTTAATGAAGATACCATTGCATTTGGATATCATTTTACTTCAATATTTTACCTCAGACTTAGCACGCTTAAGTAGGGTAGATGGAGTTAATGGCGGGTGCTACTCCTTGGGAATTTGTTTAACAAAAAAGTCGATGGCTTTCCATAATCTGCGTTCTATCTGAAACTGGTAGGTACTTTAGGCAGGTGCTGAAAACATCCTTAAATCGTTGTAAGCTTACCTACTTCTTTTGGAATTGATAGTTTTTGGGATTTTTGCATTTTAGTTGCAGGTAGGTAAAGACCATCCAATTTTTTGTCAGACTTTTTACAGGGAAACATAAGTAGTACTACCTAATCACACTAAAATTGCAAACTGTGTGTAATTTCCATAGCCTGCATTAGTTTTAGCAGGGCCTAACATTCTATGTCAGTTAACATTGCGGTCAGAGGAGCTATTAAAATTATGAATTGAGAGAGCAAAGCTTGTAAAATCTAGATGGTCATGCTTCACGTGCTTAGCTAATTGGTCAACATTCCTCGACACATTTGCGTACGCACCATTCCAGCTTGACGATGTAAAGCAAGACTTCTGTCCACTTGACCAAAGTGAAATATAAAAAGAAAATTCAAAAAGGCTGATGGACCGAAAGACTAACTTGCCAAAATATTCATGGCAGCGGAAGTTAGCCTGGAGGAGGATGGCATATAAACTCATATCCACGATAAGTTCGAAGGAAACCTCAGCATATTTTATACTTAATCCACAGGGTATCCACTCAAGAGTAATCCGGTTCTGTGTAAACGCCTGAAACTGCATTTGTCAACGATCAGATTTGGCACTCACAAGGCGGTTTTAGTCCCAGTAAGTCCGCATTCAACCAACTACTTAAACTTTCGCGCAGAGTCTAGGGGAAGTTCTCAAAGATTTTTAGCATAAAAACGAACTATAGATAGATAGAGAGTTTCGGAATTTCTGCCAAACTTGTCAGAAGAACATTTATATGTAAATTATCGCTGCTCCATTACGATCGGGAACAATATCTGAAGACCTTTGATCTCACTCTGACAGATGTAACTCGATCACTCGTGGTTTTCTACAAGTGCGTTTTTTTTTAGAAATTTGGTCTTGGTTTTTTATTAACCTGTAAACAAGACACCAATTGAAAACAGCGTTGATTTCGTAAGCCAACAGTTGGGTGTATACGTTTACACAAAATTGAACAAATTCTTAAGAAAGGGAATCTTTTAAAAAACGCAAAAATGTTTCGAGGACATCAATGGTCAATTCTTAAAAAATATTTTTAGGCCTACCTATTTGATAAAGAAAATTGTAATTTTTCATAGATTTGTAACTCGCAAATCAAGAGAAGACCGATCTTACCAGGGTGGCTAATATTAAGAAGATTCCCTACTTTAATGAGTGGAGCTGTTTTCGAGAAAATAATAAAAATGTATATTCTAAAACTTGGATAGATATATGACCTGGTTTTTATTAAATGTTTAACCAAAAATTTAATGTAGGGTAACTTCGGGCATTATGGCGCAGGGGGCATTATGGCGAACCTCGTAAATACCACATATCCGATTCGCTCATAATAAATTAAACTATGAGAAAACTTTAGCATTCGTCAATCATGCGCCGTGTCAGGTTCCTGGGTTTACGCGATTTTTTATGTGTAAGTAAGAAAAAAAAATTGAAAAAAGTTTCTATTTTCTCACCCCCTTATATTTTTGCCTATTTCTCAACTGTGTGGTGCTTGGTAAGTATACAGCGCAGGTGTTTGGTGTGTATTGTGAAATGAAGAGAAATGTATCTGTTTTCGTTTGTTGACATTAAAAAGTAACAGGAAATGAACACCTGGCGATTTTTTTATGTGTTGTCCAAACGCGTATTTTTTGTAATATGGCGCACTTGCTGTAGGGGCAATATGGCAAGGATGCGCCATAATGCCCTTATGAAGTTTACATGTAAAGTCCGCCATATTGCCCCATTGAAAATCGTTTAAGTACAGCAACATTTCACAGTCAACTACCAATATTGTACATTTTATTTCCATAGTAAAGGGCGGAACGAAAACAAATAAAAATAAAAAGCCCACACTTAATTCTTTGATTTCTGATGATGAGAACATCGAAATCCAGTTATCCGACGAGTCCGATGGGCCCGAAGATTTCCAAGAAAATATCTGTGCAGGTTGTGGGAAAGACTACAATAAAACAACAAAAAATATGAATGAATGCAGTTCATTAAAGGTAGTTTTTAGTCCCACGACTCCTGCACTCATTTTAAAAACACTGTGGCAAATCCAATCGCAAGTAAATCATCACGCCATATTGCCCACTAGGGTTCGCCAAATTGCCCCATGCATATGGCATTATGGTTTTTTATAGAGCATTTTTAACTTGTTTTTTTTTATCTCTTATATCCGTGAATTTGTAGTTTTATTTAATTTGTTTTGGTTCTATGTTGCCTTTAATTAATAAATCGTTTTGTTTTTTGAATAAAAAATTGTTCGTGTTAAAGTTATTTGGGAAAGAAAAAAAGTGCGCCATAATGCCCGAAGTTACCCTACACCATTTTGTTTAAATAATAGTTTTATTGTTGAATTTTAGTTAAAATTCTTATTTTAGTTTTCGAAAATCAAAAGGTTTTTAAAAATATATTACGTTATTCTCAAATCTATATGTGGGTTCGTAGTGTTATTTTAGTTCTTCAAATATGTCGAAAACTCGTTAAATACCCCGAATCAACACTTTGCATATCATTTTATTTACATTGGCCTTATTTCACCAACCACTTTTCACTTTGCAATTTTGCTTTTCACGACTTTGCATTTTACAATTTATTAGCAAAGTTGGTGTTTCACTAGTTTTAAACAAACATTGTAATCGTTTTTTGGAATTTTTTCAAAGTAAACAAATTTAATACTATTCTCTGGCAATAGTCGGCTAATAAACATACCTGCCCGAGATTGATCAGTTGCTTTTATCGAGTGCGTACAACTGCATCTTTTTTTACCACAATCATCGGCCAACTTTATGAACCTACAATATCTAACAGTACCTATCTAACAAGAACTGACAATTCTTCGGATAAACACGTTTTTTTAGAAGTAGCTATTAAAGAAAGTGATTCTTACATAATTAAATATATTGCTATTAAATAACACCAAAACTTCTGCAAGCATTGCCCGGCCTCGAGTCACAGAGTTTTGAAAATGGCTCCACTCCATCTGCGATTCTGTCTGAAAAATTCGCAGTCTCTTATAAGCTTTGAAAAAAAAAATGATCTGCAGCCCCAAATGTGAATACTTCTTACTGGTCTTCTTAACTCTTAATATTTAAACTAAGCGGTGTTCCAACAGCTTGTTTTCAATTCAATTAGAAGGCGAAATGTCGTTTTTTGAAAAAAGCCGGTTCTTTTGCAGTTTTGTACATATTTTCTATATTTCGAAAACTTTTCTATGGACTTGTATAGGTACTGCTAGATAAAAGTCGTTGATTAAAAAAAGCAGACGGTATTTGAAAGTTATAAAATTTTGACGACAGACCAACAAAAATTGTTTATGATTTTTCGATGTAGGTAATTCATATTTTAAGGATATGGCCCTACAGCCTAAGATGGACGTTCTCAGTCGGCAAACTTGGCGAAGTTGCAGGAATTCAGTCTTTGTTTTTACAAGGGACTTCATTCGTTGAGTTGAGTTTACCATATGGCTTGTTATAAATTGTGGAAAAGTTCTTTGAAAAGCAAAGTTCTAATGCTTTTTGGCTAAATTTCCGAATGTTGAGTGAATGCGCAACAACAACATTTCGATTGCAATCAGTTTAGATTTGTTTTCGAGATCTCCTGATACTAAAAATGTATTTCTTTCGCCCTACCTTTAGTCGATATCGAGGAACTGGGCTCCACTAGTGATGATGAAAATAATAAAGCTCTAGGATCTGTTCGACTTGCGTTTATTGCATAATATTTTATGGCTCTTAAAAAATCCTTTTTCCCTATACATATGCGCCGTTTTCCAAAAAGGCAATCCTTCTCTGCCCGAAAACAATAAAGGAATCTCAATGCTTAGTTCGCTAAGAAAACTGTTCACCCAACTTCTCTACCATAGGCTAGCGAGTTTGGTAGATAGTAATGGCATTTTCCTTCTCGACAGTAGATCAAAAATTTAAATTAACAACTATCGCAAAACGCTTTAAAGGAAAAAAAAAAGCTGTCCGATTTTTTCGCTGACCTTAAAGCTTCATTTGACACCGTCAACAGAATGTCCATGATTTTTAAGCTTAAGCAACCTTGAGCTTATCGTCAAAAATGATTAGAAACTACTAGCAACTTCTTGCTAACACGTCTGCTGCTGTGTGTAGTGGTATCTGGTGTTCCTCAAGGTTGCGCACTCTGAGTCCGTTAATCTTCTTTCTTCTTTCTTCTGTTTTAAATTATTATGCGAAATTAGTTAATTTATTTATTAATGCTTTACTATATTTATTTTGTTTTATTTGCTAATTATATTATTCGATAAATGTTCATCACCCTGTTATACGCACTAAATTCCGTATGTACTTGTCTTTGGTTGGTTAACTTGAATGGAGATTGGTTGCTTTCTTTTGTGTGCTCGATTTTCTAGCTAATCCTTAACAGACAGTATCCCAGGAAGCATTTAGTTCCGCGATGTTGCGAATGATCTTGTCATTCTATCTGACAATTCTTATACTCTCCAGTTGCAAATAAACAAACTGAAGCATTATTGTGGTCCTTGAGCTCAAAAAGGCAACACGACTTATAAAATATTCTTGTCTTCAGAGAGCTAAACCGCGGCGGTAGAGAACATGTTTGGTCGCTAGAGGGTACTCGAATTGAGGTTATTAAAATGTTCAAGTACTTGGGTTTTGTACTAACACCTATATATTAATCGCCGACACAATTTCTTTCGGTATACATATTTACCCCACTTAATATGGACCAATTCTAATTTTTTTTTACCAAATTGAGGCGATCCACTCTTAGATGTGCCGAAAAGAATAATTATTTGAAAAAAGTATTTGCAACATAGGTAAAATAATGTTTTTAAATTACCGTGGTTACAACAACAACACTGTGAGCATACAAAGAAAGAACTGTGTGCTCGATTTTCGACCACTGGGCGGTACAATATTAATTTAAAATCACACATTAAAGACAGAGCTCCTGCAGCTTATACAAACCGTGGAATTCAGCTACACACCGACTAGAAGCGATTTAAACCCCAGGTATCCACTATGCAACCTTGACCAAAAGCAGAATGTTTTTGGCTTAATAGCAATACGCCCAATGATTCAGGAAATTGACATGCCATGCATGAAATAACGAAACTCTCTATTTTTGATTTAGCCAAGCTAATAGCCCGGATAAACCCAACTCAGCTCCCCTTCACTTCATAACAGCTGAAAACCTATTAAATTATTAAATTACTTAAAAATCAGTTTTGCTTTTCAATTTATGCTTTAGCTAAACTAAAAGCCCATCGTTCCACCTAGACCAACTTCGCGTATAGTATACGTCAAAACGTATTTCCCTGCCATGAAAAAAATCTGAAGACGCATCCATTTGGTGCAGTCGATTGAAAGTCATCAAAAATGTTTGAAAAACGTGCGCGCCCTCTACTGCAAAAATGCGTTTCCCCCCTTATGAGATGCCAATTGAAGTCGTCATCTGTCAATCGTTTCCACGACACATACACATTCTTCGAAAACAGGAAATCACGCCATCACAAAATTGCCTATCACTTGTCCTAATTACACCGAACGTAAATACTTTAACACCACAAACGCGACGGATAACGAGTATCTAGATGCGAGATGGTCATCTACGTCTTCTACGGCGCGCTCTGGCTGCTAGCTGCTTGCCAGTAGACCACCTGATCCGACCCATTGATAACTTCACAACCTGTTTGTTTGGTTGCGCGCACTTTTTGATGAATCATTGTCGGCTATGGTGTAATACTTTACTGTGTCGACCTATGTGTCGGTCGGTTAGATACGCGTTGTGCGCGATGTTCCTTTAGATCAAAGCGGATTTATTAACAACCATATTCTGAGGATTTTGTATAATTTGTTAGACATGAGATGAACAAAAATGAAAATATATATTTGTATGATACCTCTGGACCTACAGCGACAACGGGAGTTTGTTAAAAGTGAAATTAAAGTGTACAATTGGAACATGATGTGAATCAAATGTCGGCAAACATGAAGGGCTATCGATACATTTGGCGGTTTCTTAGCCAAAATTGCTAGTTAGATAGATTTTTTTAGTGTTTTTTTTTCCCATAAGAAAATAACTTTGAAAAAGCAGTCACTGACGGGAATATTTGTTAAAAAATAACAAGGGAGATAATGATTTTTTGGCTGTTCCGGAAACACTCCACAAGGTTAGGTTAGGTTAGGAATTGGCCCATTGTGACACCACAGGATCTAATGATCTCAAACTACCCGTTGAACCAACAGGAGCTTAAAGTAAAGCCGCAGAGGCGATTGATATTATTAATATCGAGCTTACCAAGTTTATCAAAGAAATATTCTCGGAGAATCTTCTTCGAGTAAAAAGAGCAGGACAGGTGCATAGTAGGTAAAGAATGGACTCTTTCCCCTCCTCATCCATGCAACTTCTGCAGAAGTCATTAGCCGGAAGATCCAGCCTGAGGGCATGCCTCCCTATTATGCAGTGCCCCGTTATCACACCTACTAGTGTGATTACGACGGATCTGTTTAATGAGCGCTTGAGATCGAGCCTGGGCCAAATTTGTTTCGTGATAGAGCAAGTGGTAGGGTCAGCCGTAAAAGGATTGCGAGTTGGGGGTCAGTTGCCCCTTTCACTGCATCAGCATCAGCACAGAAGATCTGCCACCTTTTCAAAGCGAAGGAGGTGATCCGAAGTTTGGTTGCCATTCTACAAAGTAGTTTCACTTAAGCCTAGCACACCCTAAGATGCTTTGTAAAAGACAAGTATTCCATAAGAACTTTAGTAGGTTCACCTAGCAGTATTTTCTGTTGATGGACACCGAGGGTCGGGTAGATTTGACATGAGTTTAATTTTCCTGTATCCTGCAGGGTCGTGTCATTCACAAATGCGCCCTTAAGTAACCCAATCAACAAAGAAGGCCCAGACCGAGGACGGCAGAAAAACCCAACCGCTATCGAAAAAAACATCCACTGAGCCTTGATTGGTCATCTCATCGGAGATCTCATTTTAAAGTGTGACTTGAGACCGAGGCAAGAGTCCGACTTCATTACATGTCGGCCTACACAATGCCAGAAAACTGGAAGCCCCTAGGATGTCTTCAACTTGACATCACTTACGTATTTTGTTCAACATTGGATGTCTGGATAGTGACACCTTTTAGCACCCGGTAAGTCAGCCGGGTCACAATCTTTCTGTCTGTTTTGGCGAGAATTACCTCATTTTTCAACGCATACACCATTCATTGACCTAATGCAAGTGATCCACACTACCAATGCCTCCGAAAACGCTATACTTTCCAGAAAAAAGGCAGCAAATGTTGTAGTCATGAGAGACAAGAGACAACTCTATCAGTCTATATAAAAGATTGTTGAAATACCTCAGATGATTATGTTGAGCACAGCCGAATACCAAGACACCATCAAATTAAGGGGCCGCTACTGTACGAGGAAAATGTATGTTAAATGTATCCTAAATATTTTTCACCTCGGCTCAACAAAAACGACTTCAGAAGGACAATAAGATAAGCGATTGACTACATCTTCGTCCTGTTTACATAACAGAGAATCTCAAAGTGAAATCTATTAAAAAGTAATTGCAAAGGTGGACGAAAAGTGTCTAAAATTGGAAAAATGCAACATTTACTGTGTAAATGTTTGTTTGTTGCCGATAGGCGTACAAACCGCTCAACCGATTAAGATGAAACTTTAGGAAATCGAAGCCTAAGTGACGGGGAAGGTTTGTATGATAATTTTTATAATGTACGCTAGGTGGCGCGGGTGTTACATCACTGAGAATGCTCTAAAGGGTACAATGACTCACAAGAACAATTTGTGGGGCTGAAGCCAAACTATAAGTTCAAGTTGTTTCTGTATTCTCGCTGACGGAACAATGGATGCTACTGGTACTGAACAACTTTCGATATGCCTTCGATATATCGACTGTTTAACAGATACAAAAAGTTGTATGCTTCGGGAACATTTTGTAGGTTTTGTTCCTGTTGATGACCAAACTTCTGAAAGCCTGACCAAAAACCATACTGCAGCGATGTGAAGAACTTCATCTTGATATGAAGAATTTTGCCAAGGACGGAGCCGCAAATATGGCAGGTCACTTATGTGAAGTACAGTGCAGGATTAGTGCAAGCCATCGCTTGAGCCTGGCTCTGTCTTATGCCATGTAAACTCCTGTAATTCGCAATTGCGTTGGTGAAGTTAGTGAAATAGCTTATTTCTTCCGCAACCATTCAAACGCAAATTTAACTTTCAAAAATGTCTTTAAAAAACACGCACCAGAGAGCCGAAAAACTCGACTTCTACGCCTTTGCGAAACAAGATTCATTGAAAGGCTTGACAGGCATGACTTTTGGTAAAGCTCTTCAAATTCATTCTTGAAGAAATAACGAACAGAACGTAGGCGATATCTTCAAAAGCATCAACACTTTTGGCAGCGGTCCAAAAAAGCGATTTCCTAGTAAGCCTGATTTTATGCGAAAAACTATTCAGTTTAACGCTGTTCTTATCAGTTTTCCTACAGAACAAATTCTTAGACTTCGTTTCTGCAATCGACCGCACAAAAAAAGTTCTGAATTCTCTTAAAAAAATCAGAGAAAATGCCGACGATTTCTTCAGAGATGCTTTTCAATCCGCATCCCAACTTGCCGAGAACCTATTTGAAGTTCAATTAAGAGCTCCAAGAACTTCATTGAAACAGAGAATGCATTCCAATCCAAAAACCTCTTCTACTGAAGCCTATTTTAGGCCCCATTTATAGCTATCATTGAAATGCATCATTGGAACAAATCAGTGGAATGGTGGTTTCATTTTTTTGACAAGTCAGTTATAGCAATCATTGAAAAATTGGTGTCAGTGGAAGGACCTGTCAGTGAAATTGAACAGAGGTTTGCAGTTTTCGAGGTTAGAGTTGATCATTGAACGCACAACTGACAGCTGAGAATATAAAGAGAATCGATTTCAATCAGTGAAATAATAAAAGTGGATTTAAAGACAAGTTTTAATCAGAATAAAGTAATTTCTTTTATAAAAAAATTCTATAATTGATTAGCTTTATTTTGATACCAATTAAAGCCAATATAGTTTGATAAATCGTCTTAAAATCGAAAATCAAAATTTTCAATGATGCATTTCAATGATAGCTATAACTGGGGCCTTAGAGTGTCTATACCGATTCCTTGCATAGATTCGTTAATACGAAATCTCACGGACAGATTCATGGTCAACGAAGACGTTCTACCATCGTTTCAAGGTCTGCTCCTAGGCTTAGCTGTAGTTGAGCGAGTGAACGAAATGGAAAAGCTAACATGTTACTTTGATAATGTAATTTCGTTGTCAGCTGTAAAATATGAGTACATTCTTTGGTGCGAAAAAATATCGTCGAGTGATCCTTCTACCGATGTTTTAACGTAGACAAGACGTACTTTAGAGGTATAAACTGTTTGCTGTCGGTTTTGGCCACGCTTCCAGGGACCACAGCTAGTGTTAAAAAAAGCTTTTCAACTATGAAAATTATTAAAACAGTGTCCCGAAGCGTTATGAAGAATGCCAGATTGCTCACTTGCTATGATATCTGTTCATTTGGGCATTAATGTGGATTTAGATAGGGTGATTGATCTCATGTTAAAAAAAAATAAAAATAAAAAAATTAAAATCTTCTGCTTTAAAAAAATGTGTATAAAAAATAATTTAAAAACTAATAGAAATCAATGAATTGGAATGTACCTAGATATAGCTTTTTGTTTAAAGATTTCCTTGTATGATTTGGAAGCAAGCCCCCCCCGAAAACGAAATCCTGGCTACGGCCCTGAGTGATGGTCTCAACAATCTATATATATAAAAATGGATCTTGGTTTTTTCGGATGCTTAAAACTCGAGAACGGCTCAACCGATTTGAATGATCTTTGTTTTGTTTTGTTTGTCTTACATCAGCGATGGTTTAGAAGAAAAATAAAGTTGGAAAATTCTCAACAGGTGGCGTTGTAGGCACACATTACATTTTTCATGGGGAAACGCACTTTGAAAAAAAAATAAAAAATAAACTGGATAGAAATCGAGTAGTGACACTTCAAATATAGAAAGAAAATATTTTCAAAATCACAGTTTGTTGATCTTTTGTGATAGAAACACTTTACTGCTAAGTGCGAGAGAATCAACAGGTGGCGCTGTGGTCGATCTTCAGAGCCGCTCAACCGATTTCAATGAAACTTTGTGAATGCGCATGGTTGATTCCAACTTGAAAGATAGTATAGTTTTGGGCCCTAATGGAAACAAAGTGCAATCAAAAACAATACAAATAGAAAACCTTGGATTAAAAATAACTAAATAAATATTTTGGCGCTACAGGTCTGTGGGACCCAAGGCCTAGCTTCTCACAACCATTCGTTTTGTGTGGGTTTTCAATTTTTGGGACAAATGGAAGGGATCTAGAGCTTTACGCCGAGTCCAAACGGCTCTTTCATGACAGTTTTACTCTCGGATGTTTGTCAGACGTTCGCGAGAGGTGGCGCAGTGGAAAAAACCTTAAGATGTAATTTGGTTCTTTCGTTAACAAAGCCATTTGCAAAAAATAATCGGGATAGAAATCGGGATATGGCACTTGCCACATAGGTAACAAAATAATTAAATTACTATAGGTATCTGGACATTTATGAAGCCTTGAATTTTTGTAAATGGTGTTCAACACAATGGGGCAGTAATCAAAAAGGGCGCCGTTGCACCTATCTTAAAAAACGACTCTGCGAATTGTAGCGGGACTTAATACGAAAGGCACGGGCAGCGCCGTGGGAGTACAGCTAGTTGATATATATTTACGAGTATTATTTTACTGAGCAATAGCTTAGACTGAAATAATTATAAAATTAATGACAGTTAATGGAAATTTTCCCTTAAATAATAATATTTAATAATAAAAAATCCTTCAAATATCGGGAAGAGGACCGCCCTTTTAATGTATATTTAAAGTATCAAACGGCTTAAGTGATGTCTAAGTAAGTGCATGGAAAACAATTACCTGTTCCGAAATAATATGGGTCACACATTAGCCATCTTTCACAGTTAATTACAAAGAACTGATGAAAAGAAATTCAATCATCATGAATAACTAAGAAGAGAAACAATGGAACTAAAATACTTAGCACTTGGTATATCGTCTTTCTATAATTATCACCACATTACGACTTGAATCCCATAATTATTGTAGCCCTTATAAAGTGTACGGACTCGTGTGAGGATTAATTAGCCATTCACTCAAACTCATAGCATCCATTAACATTTCGGTGGCCAACAATTGATTTGAACTCCACTGGAGGACACACGACCGAGGAAGGCAAGGGATGCGTGCACAGCGACCAAACACGTATACGAAGTTTATAGCCCCATACTTCGAGGGTAGAACGTGTGTGACAAAGTGCTGATGTTTGGAGTAATTAAAAGGATCTCAGCTAATCTGGCCAGCCCCTTCAACTTGACCAGAGTCCATTTGTTTCAGGGACACGAAATGAATCCGAATGCATTGTGTGACCACCCTACACTTCTGATGCTTGATGAATGAACCGAAGCAGCCGAATGGGGTTGCGAGCGCTTTCTCCCTTACAACAGGGATTCCATTGTTTTTCCCTACCTATATCTGGTATTCCGAGAGCGTAATCTCTTTTATTCTGTTTGCATAGCTACAGCCATTTTGTCTGGATTTGTTTGAATTTCAGATCACTACCAAGTTTCATTTCCATTTCTATTTCCATTTCCATTTGCGTGTGCGTGTATTCGAAAGGTATTTAAAATCTCCATCCACCACTGTATATCGCACACACTCGCTGTTCGCAGGGGTGGTGTGGAAGGTGTCGGCTTTAAAAACCTTCATCAAAACGCTGACAGGTTTTCAAGATGTTCTCACCCGAATTTATATATATTTTTTTTCATCTGTTTTGTATTTTGCCCGTCGTCGTACCATCATGGAAAATGGTTGGTTTCGATTTGTTTTTTGGTCTTTTGTGAGAAACAAAAGCCGCATCGAGCAAAATAGTCGACCTGCTTTGTGAGACGTTTGGTGGTTCTTTTTCTTTGGTTCGGCACATACGCACACACACGCACATACACATGTAGCAATTTGACATGGTTTAGCTGGAGATGAGGAAACCTTGGCCATAGCGAAAGACAATAAATGATGCTCTTCAAAATGGTTGGCTAGTCGGATGGTTTTGTGTTGCACAAAATCGAATGGTTACTCCTTTGTTCGATTGGAAGTGGGTAGGTTAGCTGGAGTTTTATTTTTACACTCTCTCACATATGTAGTGGAAGAGAAATGTATTTTTTTTTTACAAGATTTCGAATAATCAATTATTGTATTACGATATAGTGGAGCAATAAAAAAAACGCGTCACAGTTTTTATTTTAAACATTTTTTTTTTTGTGATAATACGATTTGCTTAAAAACAGATTTTCAACGAAAATTCATATTTACCTACTCTCATATGTTTAAAGATTTTATTTAAATTTTACAACTTGTGGGCTTCAAATTTTAACTCATCTTTATACCGTGCCCCTGTTTCAAAGGGCGAAATCGTTGCCAGAGCGCTTGGTCTGCACAACTGGAAATCGTGCCCTGTAACGCAGTGAATTTGAGGCTACAGTGTTCTGTCTTGAGACTTTTATACTTCGGGAGCATGTTAAAAAGAAGGTAATAAGAAAGCAGGTATAATTGATGCGCGTATCAGTCCGAAGGTGGAATGTAGGTGGTTGTAGGTGAATAGTCAGCTAAGGTCTGAGATCACAAATAGAAAGACATGGGTTAGCAATAACCCACCGAACTGTCACTATACTATAAATGCCACTACAAATCAGTCTTACACTGCTTCAATGCCCTCCAAACTTTATGCTTACTTACTTATCCGGCTCCCGACCCGTGAAGAGTCTCTGCCTGAGACACTGCAGCCTTCCATCCCGATCACGTTGCTTCCAGTTGTCGAGACCAAGCGCTCTGGCATTCGCGATGGCTTGGTCTTTGAAACGGAGGTTCGGTCTTCCTTGTCTTCTCGAACCTGGGGGCTGGGATTCGAAGATCCTCTTAGCCGGAGCATTATTGTCCATTCGCTCAATGTGGTCGGCGCCATAAAGCAGAACTAGCAAAATAAGGGTCTTGTAGAGCACACATTTTGTCCTTCGAGTTAGCAGTTTTGAACCCAGTTGTTTTGCCAAACCGAAGTAGGAACGGTTTCCTAGGGTAATTCTTCGCCGGATCTCCACTATGGTGTCATTCGTGGAGTTTATGTTTACTCCGAGGTAGGTAAACTCCCTAACTACCTCGAAATTTTTGCTATCAACAGTGACGTTTTGTCCTAGGCGGTGGACAGTTGCTTCTTTGTTTGTTGATAGCATGTACTTGGTCTTGTCCTCAATTACTTCAAAGCCAACGGATTTCGCCTGTTCTTCAATCGCCGTGAACAATTCTATCACGGCACGCTGGGAGCGACCGATGATGTCAATATCGTCCGCATAGCCCAGCAGCTTGACGGACCTGTTGAAGATAGTGCCTTCCGTGTTGAGAGCTGCCCTGCGCACTTTCTGCTCCATTACGAGATTGAAGAAGTCGCATGACAGCGCATCTCCTTGCCGAAATCCGGTGCATGTTTAAAAGAGTTCGGGGGAGCTACTTCCAAACTGCACGCTGCAGCGCGTGTTTTCCAGCGTCACGCGACACAGCTGAATCAGTTTTGTCGGGATTCCGAATTCGGCCATCGCTCCTGACGATGTATGCTATCATACGCGGCTTTGAAGTCGATGAATAGGTGGTGAGTTTCGACTTGAAATTCGTTGGTCTTTTCCAGGATTTGCCTCAGTGTGAAGATTTGGTCTATAGTCGATCTGCCGGGCCCGAAGCCACACTGGTACGTGCCGATTAGTGTGTTGCAGAACGGTTTAAGACGTTCACACAGTACGTTGGATAGGATCTTGTATGCGACATTAAGCAGGGATATGCCTCGATAATTCTTGCAAGACATAGGATCGCCTTTTTTGTAGATGGGGCATATGGAGCTGATAGTCCAGTCATCGGGCATGCTTTCTTCCACCCATACTTGGTTGATGATTCGGTGCATGCACCCTACCAAAACATCACCTCCGTATTTAAAGAGCTCCGCTGGTAAGCCATCAGAGCCGGCAGCTTTGTTGTTCTTTAGCTTTTTTATAGCTAAGCGCACTTCTTCTATACTGGGTGGTGGAACTGGTTCTTCATTGACTGGACGTGGGTTCTCTTCTTGCCCTATCACTCTCTCTACATGGTGCCCATTTAGCAGCTGCTGGAAATACTGCTTAAACACATCTACTATTCCCTGTGCTTCGGTGACTAGGTTTCCTTCTCTGTCTCGAAGAGCCTGCGTTCCGGTTTTGTAACCAGCAGTTGCTAGGTTTTTTTTATAAAACCTCCGGATGTTATTACGATCGCGCGACTCTCCGATCTCCTTGAGCTGGGAAGCTGCGTAAGCCCTCTTCTTTCTACGCAGGATCTTCTTTCCCTCCCTTCTCCTGACTCGATACTCTTTTCTCGCTGTACTTGTTTTGCGCTGCAGCGCTTTCTTGTGTGCATCTTCTTTCACCTTTTTCCTGTATACGCATTGATCATAATATACCACGGGCTCTTTCTCTGGGGTGGCTGGTATACCCTACAGTGCGGTTTCGGCTACCTCCTTGATGATGTCGCGATACTGGCACCACTGATTGTTGGGGTCTGTGGTAGGTGAGTGCACAGAGGAGAGATTCAAACTGTATGCACCAGAAACAAAAACAAAATATGGTGGGTGATTCCTGTCGGAAACACCTTTTACAGGACCCGAACCCTACTGCGCTATCTTGCTATGAAGGAACACAAAACTGTATTAAACACTGGTAGAGCATCCCAGGCTTAAGACAGGCCAAAAAAGTAATTAAACCCTTCAAAAATAATGCAAAAAAGATTCGGATTGCGATACCACCTAAACAAAATACTCGTAGCCGACTCTTCGGAGTGATGGCTATGTCCTGAAGAAGACGAAACAACTAAACATATACTTTGTGATGCCCAGCCCTCCGTGGTATTAAAAGAAACTTCTTCTTCAGGGAAATAAGAAGTCCGGAGAAGTAAAATTATCCTCTGCCGAAGGTTTCACCAGCTACATTAGGTAAGTATAGAAACTCTAATAGCCTAAACAAATTTTTCTGATCCTATCGCACAATCTTTTCAGGCCGACGTCCCTCATGTCGCGGTGGCGAGTCAGAAATTAAAAAAAAAGGTCTGAGATAGCAGGGGTTGACCAAGGTGTTTGAGCTTTTTTTAAGCGCAATTCTCATCGGATAAATCACTCGTCTCAAATTAAAATCCCTAGCCGAACATGAGGTGCCTGCGCCAAAAAAAAGAAACAGCAGAGAGATCGCTCGAGACCTTCATCCAAAATGTTTGTGCAGCATGAACCTAACACCCGACTAAACTAAAAATTGGTGCACTAAGTGAATTTCTGTATATCTAGCCCCCCCTTAGTGCAATTCGCCAATTAAGCTATCAACAAAACTGCTTTCTTCGACTCAAATACAGTCATCGCCTCAGTCCACTTGAAACGAACTTGACAGACATCCATCTTCGATAAGTTCCGCATGCCTCTCCTAGATGTCTCAATCTGAAAACACAACTGGACATTGTTGGATTTTTAACTTCAATTGAAATTTAAAGGAAGGATACACTTTCAATTGACTGGCTGGACAG
This sequence comes from Cheilosia pagana, assembly GCA_936431705.1. Taxonomy (NCBI): domain Eukaryota; kingdom Metazoa; phylum Arthropoda; class Insecta; order Diptera; family Syrphidae; genus Cheilosia; species Cheilosia pagana. Next base: position 81,215,229 of record OW386166.1, on the reverse strand, counting down.
ACGCACACACATATCGCACTCTCTGATGGGATGAAAAATAGGAAAATTAATGAAATCCAATACTGTGGCGAAAGTATCAAACAAAAAAAAAAAACGATTAGTGTGCCCTTTGTGCGAGTGCATTAAGTGGATAATCCGGAAAGTAGCGTAAAAGGCGACATTTTGAGGGAAATTCTTGTGCCTCTCGCTCCACATGATCTCACATATGAATAGTTACAGAGAAAAATGGAACGCATCGAATAGGGACCAGCACACACGTCGCTGTCTGAGAGATTCCAGATAATTAATGATCTGCTCCACATTGGTGTAGGTCTCCGACGTGCAATGTCAGTCAAACATATGCGGATTCAAAGACACAAGACTCAACATCTGCCTGCCGCGCAGTATAGATATACATCTCAGAACGGATACCTATAGATATAGCTTTGGTTATATGTAGGCAGCTCAGATCTAGGAGGACATCCTTCCACTTTGATTCGGTTTAAGTGGAATATTCTTAATGGAACTTTATAAATCCCGTTCGTTGAGTTGAGTAGCGCGCCGACTGCCGTATGCCGTGTATGCCTACATATATGCGAGAACGGTGGGTGGCTGCCGTTGCTGTTGGAGTTCCTGTCACTGGTTGTGGCGATGAATAATCTGCCACGACAGTGAAGTCATCTTATCACACAAAAGAGGATGAAAAGTAAGGCAGGGTAAAATCTGAAATCCTGTCGCCATTTCTTTTTTGTATTTTTTTATTATTTTTCCCTCGACTGTGTAGGACGTTAAATGTGTGTTTATTTGCGCAAATATGAAGCATTGTCGAGAGTTGCTATATGTACATATATAGGTCCTTCCTATATGCTACTCATTTCCTTCGAAGAAAACAGGAAAGAGAAAAACGAAAGGGACACGCACTGTCACATCAGAAGAAAGGACTGATTAATGGATTGTGTGTTTTATTTTTGCCTAAAATCGGTGCGGCAATGACAAAGCGAAATAAATGTAAAAAAAAAGAAGTCCTTCGATGAGCGCTGTGCATTTACGCACGCATTAAATTAAGTTTGTTTGCAAAGAGACATTTGAAAGTTGGAGTATGCATTGTACACAAATGTACCTAGTTTAAATGTTTCTCTATGGCGTATGCGTCGCCACCTAGTGGCGAATAGAACAGCACAAACAGTCGACTTGGTATGTGTATCGGATCGGTGCTACCTGGTTATGGGTTTTGTTCGCCGGTGGTGTTAGTCCTTACTGTTGGGACAGATGGTTTTTGTCACGAATGGGGATCAATTCACAATAGTGAGAGGGTAAGAAACTTGATTTTATTTATTTACAGAAATTTAATAAGCCGCACTATTCAGGAATTTTAAACGAATAGCCCTCAAGTATCCCTCGTCTAAGCTGGGAATGGAATAGAGAGCAGGTACAAGTGGAAGTGGTATTCAGGAAACTTGAGGCACTTAGCCAAAGCCTAAGACACTAACATATATATTATTTTACTAACTGACCCGTGCTCGCCTTGTTTTACCCGCCGGCCATTTTAAAGACAAAAAGAATTTTCATCGAACTACATCAAATAGTTTTTTATATATAATATGTTCCTACCCTTGGACCTTTCTAAAAGCAATATAAAGCAATAACAAAGACATGATAGCATGAGTACTGACAGTGGTATCCACTGAAGGAAAATTGAAGCGATGTTTTGAATAATTGTTTTGAACATTGCTCAGTTTCAGGACAACGCAGGAGGATGTTTTATATCTTAAATGATTCTGGAGAAAATTTACAAAATTCACCTATTTTTTTATTTTTCAATCCGATAAGCCATAACTGAGCTAGGTCTGTATAAACAGAATTTTCCTTACATATATCATGGTTTTTTTGACTATTTTGCAAAGATCAAGTTATATTCCGGGATAAAAAGTATTCTAAGTCTCGACCCAGAACAAAAGTAATCACTATGTTAAAATCCGTCCAGTAGTTTCTGCGTGATGCGTGGTCACTGGTCAGGCATTTTTTATTCTACAGATGTATTATATGTAGATTGTAGAGAAAAGATAGGATAGAGAAGAGAAGAGATAGAGAAGAAGGGATGTAGAGAAGAGAAGAGATGTTGCTGCCGCACCCCCTAGGCCCCTAGAAGTGACGAAGACCAACGAGCACACCTCCTCTGCCGCACACCTAAACTATTCGACTCCGCAATCTGAAGTCTTTAAACATTTTAGAGAGAATAAGCTTAAACCCTCCCGCAGGAACCGCACGCGCACAATAGCATTCAGTCAATCATTCCACTTGCTTAGATGTTGGTCTTTCCTTTAACTTCGTATCATTCTATCTGAAAATATTAATTCAAACCGTTCTACTGGTATCATGCCTTGGTAAACGCCATATAGGTTAGGTTGGGTTAAAGCCGGAAGCCATAGAAGACCATTGAACTTATATAGTACACTAGCGGACCCCCTGCACACTTCGTAGTGCAAAATAGAAATATAAAAAAAAAACTAATTCAAATTCATTTAAATCAGTGATAAATTGTAGTTTTATTCTAATCCTTTGTGGTACATAATATTTTTGATTTTTCCATTATTGACTCAAACTTTCAATTGAAGATTATACGGAGGCAATCCTGATAAATTCAACGAATTCAAAAATTCTGTTACATAATTCACAAACGTCTTCTTCATGGTTATCAATCCAGTTTCATCAACTGGCATCGCACCATTTCCAATTTTCAGCAATTGCTTAGAGAATTTTTCAGCAGCTAGATCGTAGATCATTCTGCAACTGAAGACTTTAAGCAAACGTTAATGTCATCAGCAGCTGTCGATCTAGAAATGACGGGCAATGTTTGTCTGAAATCGCCTGACATTAAAAATAATGCACCACCAAATAACTCTGAGTTATCTTGAACATCTTTCACTGTTCTTTCCAAAGCTTGGTGGCTTTCGAAATATTAAATTTTCAATGTTTTTTTTATATGGGCGGTGACACGCCTCATTGCTTAATTTCGATCAATTTTCACAAGAATGGTCCTAGGCCAATACCTAAGATTATCTGAAAATTAAACTCAATCGGTTAGGTGGCTTTCGCAATATTATAAGATTTTGAATGTATTTTTTGTTATTTTTTGGCGGTGCCACGCCCCTTTGTCTAATGTTGACCTAACTTCACAGTATTACTCCTGGGCTAATACCTTAGATTGTGTGTAAATTTGAATTCAATCGATTGTGTGGTTTTCGAAATATAAGAATATGAATGTAGTTTTGTATGAACCATGAACCAATACACCTACAAAGACCGTATATGCCTACAAACCATGGTATTAATGTCAGCTTTCATGAGAAGTTTCCAGAATCAAAATCGGTTCACGCATTGCAGAGAACACTGGCGACAAAGACAATTCAACATACATATTTTTATATATATAGAAGATAGATGGTAGGACATGCAACTAACAAAACCATTCGGAACTGTTGATGAATCTTCTTAGATCTGATAGAGGTATTGCTAATCGTTGCTAGATCTTCCAAGCAATCGAAGAATCGTGCTCCCAAACAGGAGTATTGGCGTTCTTGGAGGCCTGGCCAGTGACACAGGAGATGTTCCACCGATTCTATTTCTTCTTCTTCGCTGCAACTTCTGCAGAAGTCATTTGTAAAGATGCCCATCCTTTTAGCCATGTTTCCAATGACGTCAGTATCCAGTTACTAAGTATACCGACGAGCATTCGGATTTGGTTTTTATCAACAGATGTTACGACCTCTGACTTTTTTAGTGTCAATTGTGGGCCAAAAACTGCGAGTTATGACGCAACCGTAAGTTTTGTTCCATTATTATTTTCCCAAATTTAATGTGACAATACCAATGAAGCTCTTAACTACGTTGAAAGCTGGTAGTACTTGTCTGTCAGCTAATAATTTGTCCATTTCAGAGCCATATATGATCAGTTTATCCGCTGCCTTCTATGAAGATGGGTAGTTTTACCTTTTATGATAGTATTCAGGGAGAGCCAGTCCTGCCTGTCCGGTATAAAGACTTTGAGTCTCGTTTTTAAGCTATACTTTATTTTCTTGTGGCCCGATGGTGGCACAAGCCCGATCTGATCAAGGAATTCAAGTATGCACGAGTGAACGAATGATTCGGCTGTCCAATGTTTTGTTCCCTCTTGGTCTGAGAGCAGCTTTTTTCTGAAATAGTCAAATCGTCTTGGCAGCCATCTTTTTCTTCGCGTCCCTTTGAAAATAATAGTAACATCGCCAGGAAAACAAGATAAAAATTTTATTTGCACATTTATTTCTGTCATATTTTACATTTCCGAAAGAAAAGCTAAAAAAAAAAGACAACCTTCACACATGACACATAAAATGTCAAAATACAATCATTCAGCGTGCGGAATTGATGTTGTAAAATATTAACGACATCCGTCTCAATGCCGCATACACATAATAAAATGTCACACGAAACTCATGAAGGTGACGAATGCATTCGAAATTGGTTTATGCTTGTGATATGCCAACACCCACTTTTGTAAGTGCCCCCCCCCCCCCCCCGAGCCTCCCTCTCGCCAAGAAATCACACAATAAAGAAATGGAAATCAAAAGACATTTCAATATGAGGATAAATCGTATTGAGTCTCACACCAACGCAGCACAAACAGTTGTAGACTCCCAAGGGACGAGTTGAAGTCACGTCATCTGTTCACTTCCACCACACGGTGCGGTGTCGGTGTCCTCCTGTAGAAGAAACAAAATTGAGAAAACATCACGCAACTGCCACCCGCACCCATGGCGGCAATTTATGCTTCGACATCCTCTCTCAAACTTACCCAATCTGTGCCAGTGGGATGGTGCCTGGTGGCTGGTGCCCCTTCTGCGGCAGATGATGTCCTTATAACTTTTTCGTTCGGTTCTTCCCTTTCACGGTCTTTTTGCTTCCGCATATTTTCCATTTCTCGTCACATTCAGACGCCGTTTCATCCCAGGGACAGGACCAGAACCAGCACACCCTGTGTACATATGAGGCTTGTTATAGATTGGTAGCTGTACTGTTGGCTGCGCGCAGACTTTTCTTTTTGTAATTGGAGTCGTGTGTAGTTGGGGGCGATGAGAACCTCTGAAATGCGATGAATTATTAATGTACGAAGCGAAAAACGCTTTTAGATACTTTGTACATTAACAGGACGGCGACGACAACCACAATGACATCTCCCAGCAGCAGCAGACTCCAGCACACCTTGGCGTCGCCCTGTGGAAAGAAGTAAACAGTTGTAAAGTCAGGTGTGACACGCAGGATTTTTTTTTTCTTCTTCCCTAACACTGTGGAATACACATATACACAACACAATACACATTTGTCTCGGGAGAAATCGTCCCAGAGCTTGTTACATGGGGTCGGGTTGTGGTGGCGACAAACGTTCAACGTTATGTAGCTATTTTTGGTATTTTAGTTAAAAGGCACAAAATGTGTTCGGGGACGAGATGCGAAGCGACGCAGAAACAACCTAAAGGAGAAAAGTTGCCCCCTTGGTCCTGATGTTAATGAGCGTAGGTATATGCTGTTTGGTTTCCCAGGAGCGAGGAGGAAAAGATTGAATAAATTAATGGTGACACTTTTACTACGGCAAGAGGCGGAAATTTGTGAGAGTAATGCTTGTTTGGGACTTGTGTATCGGAGAAACTGCAAGCTTTGGTATCGAACTCGAATTGAGTTGTGCTCACTCAAGTGTGCTCGGATTTATTGACAGGCATTTGTTCCCCTCAATCGTATTGTTTTATGTGATCGATTATTTAATATAGAAACGTGGTTTGGCTCGGTGATTTTCAGCTGGCTATATCAGTTTATGCTGTAGGTATATAATTTCGTATTTATTAGGAAATATTACAGGTGGAGCTTATTCCCCATATTGAGTGTAATTAAAATAAAATGAGTGAAAGTACTTTATATTCCTTTGCAATTGGCACTGGGCAGTGGCTGATGCTGTCGGATGACTTGGAGCTTGGGCAGAGTTGTATCAGTTGCAGTATATATTTGCACCGGTTTATATACCGCAATATTTTAAAAGCAAATGATGTAGAACTTCATAAAAGATCGAGAAATGCTTTCGAAATTTGCATTGGGTGTGGATTTCGGTTTTGCTTGATCCAACCTCTAAAATTGTGTGAAATCTTTTTGTCGAGCAGCGTTTTGTAAAGCAATTGAGACGCTCCAATTTTTGCCGGAAACGTCCCTATATTTCTGCGATTTGCTGAATTTTTAAGGCGGCCTTAAATAACTATTCGCTTAGAAATGCAATCTATAAGCTCGGCGCAACGGCATAGGAATAACGAGTAAAATTGTACATAAAGATACGAGCAGTAGAGTAGCATCTTTCAGAACACATCCTAGGTGTAGACGTATTTGACTAACAATGCATAAGGCTTAACTTTCGCAAATTTGGGCTATAAAGGATACAGTTTTTTTTGTAGTTGTCATCATAGGCCTGCGACTTCTGAAAACCCCAGAAGAAAAACTCTAGCGGGGTAACATTGCATGATAAATCACCTCTGCGAAACGTAACAATAATCTCAAATCGTTTCAAGCAGAATGTCCATCTGCTATGGGGCACGTAGCCCCTGATGCTGGCATGATAGCCACACCAACGTCGTTTTCAAAAAAGTACGGACCAATGACGCCACCGGACCAAAATCCGCATCAAACAGTAGCTTAATGTGGATGCGCTGCCACATTGCCTATAGCACAGAACAAAAAGTCCACAAGTGAACACGCACTTGTCGATTTATGTTTATTTGACAAGTGAAGTTTAAAGCTGTAAACACAACAAGAACTGTAACAATTGTTAAGATCAAAAATTTCCCTCGATTTGATAAATCAGTTAAACAATAATTCAGAAGACAAAAAATAATCCTCCTTTCTAAAATAAGATAAAACAAACATATTTTGTTTGGTGCATTCTCTAATTTATTAACGAAAACAAATAAAAGTGATAATTGCATTGGCACAAATCTTAAATATAGTTCCTGAAGAAAGGGATGTTTCTTGGTAAAACTGTAGGAAATATGCTGTGGTAAGTATTGTCGAAAGTCGAAAATTCAAAGTGAAAATTGAAAATTATTGCTAGACCAAGTTAGATAACGCGGAAAAAAACGGCTCTGGAGGAGGTAAAAACTGAAAACTAAGTTTTTTTCATTCATTTTTCACCGACAGACTGTCATTTTGCTAACATCGTGAACCTCGGTTATAACATGGTACTGAGATCCAGTTACAAACCAATGCTAGGCTATTAATATTTTCTCCCTAAACAATAAGCGCATTGCTTTTATTCGTAGGCGAATGGAATTTATGGGAGAAACTTTCAGTCCAGTCAGATAATCAACAATTTGTATTGGCACACGAAAATTTTCAACAATCAAATTGGAATCTATTTCGAAATTTATTCTTTCTTTAAATACTTTTGTTTCTCGTAACTTTTCTCTGTCACTGTCTGATTTAGAATAAAAAAAAAAAAACATTTTTAATTGCAAATTTTTATAGGCATTCACTAAATAAATTTTAAATGAGTTTCCTATTGCAAATGTTTAATTCTAATAAGTCGGTTAGAATTAAGCATATTTTCCCACTTTGTTAAATTGCTCTAAAACAATTGTTGAAGTGGTCGCAGACTGGTTACTAGGTGTTACGCAAATTTTCAACAGTTGTTGAATTTCAATTGTTTAACAAGCACTTATTGTAGGTATTGTGTTATAGGCCCCGGTGAGCCTCGTGTGGGTTGGCGTCGTTCCATATGCGTATAGTACCATCCGTTCACTATAGTAAGGAATTGTACTGTATTTGAAGACGATGTTTATTATAAATTATTTTGTATTAAAAAACATATAAATTTTATGTATTTAAGGATTTTTTTTTCTGTATTTTATTTAAATAATTTAATTTGCTTTTTTATGTTAAGTCATTTAAAAATAAACTTTTCCTAAATTTGAATTTGTGTTTATGAAATTCCATAATTTTTGTTAATATTGATAGCACCGGTCAAATGAAAGTTATTCAATATTTTTCAGAAATTCAAAGTCTTAAAATGTAAATAATAACACATTATAAATTTGGCAAAATAATGTCAAATATTTTGGTGTAAGTGAAAGTTAGTATAAATCTCGTTGAGAAGTGAAGAGCAAAATTGCTCTGACTCTTGAAAAAGAGTTTTATTTTTTTCGGCCAATGGAACTTGAAAATTGACACAAGACTGATTTCTAGATTAGAAAAAACTACCCACTTTGAATTTAAGAAAAAAGTATTGAATGGAAAATTCATCAAAAAATGCGAATGATGATTTTCAGCTAAAATTCGGGTGCAATTTCAAACGCTCCGAATCCCACTCATCAAACGAACGGCGTTATTAATGGTCACCTACTTTGAGCACCTCTATCACTTCCATCTTGATCTGTAAGCCTAAACTCCGATTCAAAATTTCCCAAGTCGAACCGTGCGAAAGGTACAGGGCAAGGAATTGACAGCCTCGGGTTTTCTAATACACTTTTACCGACCGCGTACGGTGGCTGATTGGTTACTGAATCGCGTTATCTCGAATTTGGCCACCAAACGTTGGAGAGGCCACTGTGTCTGTCCGTTTGATAATAAAGTCGTATTATTTGGACCTACTGAATAATCGTATTACTTTCCATGGTGATTTGGCATCAGAGACTGAATAATAAGCACTAAATTAGACATACACTACCAAAACAAGATGGCCCGCACAGGATGTCATTATATACCCGTCCCAATCGAAAAATCATCTATATGGTATTAGGCTCTAAACACCACACGTGTATGACCCTCATACATTAGATCTGATTCAGTTTAGTGAATGCAACACCGCAAGAACCATGCAATGTCCTCCGTAACGGCCAGCTGCTCATGTTATAGTTCTACTGAAATATTATAATACGTTTTCGAGCTGCTCCGATATCCTTCTAAGAGGTGAACTATAACTAAATCTTCTATAACAGTTTGCATAGGTTTGATTGTTCTTTCAGCCGATGTAAGCCTTTTTTCATCGCCATAATTTCCTCTTATTAGTGATTTATTTATTCTGCCGCAGAAAACCTCCACACCGGCCAAGGATATTGACCCCAAGACCACAGCCTTTGTCCGTAGTGAGTTTCCTAACAATCCATTTAAGGTGTTTAAGAACAGAGTGTATTTGCGTACTCTTAACAAAAATATAGAGGTTCCAAACTCTATTATGCCCTTGTCATTCAATGAGGACCAGATTATGATTATTCCCTTCCACCAGTGACCCTTGCCAGTAGGCTATAGAAAAATAACAATTTTCTAAAAGATTGTATAGCTCTTTTTATTTAACCCATTATCGCAAGCAGTTACTTACTTCCATTTATTCGAAAATAAGCCAGCTTATAATGGCATAAGAAAATCCTGTAACGAACATCTACACACTAATGATGAAGCAACCCCTTTCATCTGCCGTTATTACCCAAATTTGTAGGCGTAAATAATAATTTTCTTTATTAATAATGCTTTACCACCTTTATCTGTATATGCAGCCCATCCATCGCAGGCAGTGTATCTATATACGTGGCAACAAACATTCAACTTTAATTAAAATACAACACAATAAACATTTGGGATTTGCCAAAATTGAGGTATGCATTTTAAACGAACATCATACTCACCTAATTATTACAAGTTGTATGCGAGGTGTCCGCCTTCGTATATGGCGATGTAACACGAAAATCCTTTTCCTTTTCTCGCTTTTAGACATAGCAACTCCGTTGATGGGATATCTCCGGCGGGGCTGTTGCTGTTGGATAAAAATAATTAAATTTCCTTGTTCGGGATTATATGATGTTGCTTTTCATTTTTCTTCCGTTTTTTGTTTGCTTGTGTGTATAGCGCATCCCCCTCTGAGATTTTTGTAAAGGAATAACAATTTTTTTTATAATTAAATGAAATGGAAGTAGAAAATGTTGATTACTTCTACCCTGTGAGATACCTGTAGAGACGAGCTTCTGATAAGCGATAAATTCATATGCATATGCAAAATAAACAAAAGCCCGGAACTACAGGGTAGGTCACGGGAGCGCTTTTCACGATGCGAAGATTTTTCTCTTCTCTAATCTTTTCCAATGTTACTTGTGCAATTTTTGCTGATAATTCTGTTCACTTTATTAACAATTTTAAAATTCAATAGAAACTTTTTGAAATGAGCAGTGAGGGGATTTTAATTTCCCAATTTATGTTGTCCCATTCCAAGAGAAAATAAATATGGCCAACCGACCGCCGACCGTCGTAAAACTTACATTGGCGAAGCTCACTTTGGTATAACTTTGAAAGTAGTCCCGTCCCGTCCCGGTCTATAATTTTAACCACCCCACCAGTTTGCTAGAAGTTGACTTTCACATGATGGTGTTAAAAGAATTTTCATAAACTCCTTCCATTTAATATAGGTTCTCGTAATCAACTGGTAGAGCGTCTGGAATTTATTCCCTATAAATCTTTAAACATAATATTATGAATAATAAATCAATATAATAAACATGTCCGGACCTTGGCAAATACACATTTCATATTACTTTATCTCAACCCTTTTCAGTCTGACTTTGATAAATGCAATCCAGACGTGGTTGTACTAAGAGTTTTCAATTTGAAATGTTCACTATTTGAAATTGATGAGTTTAGTAATAAGCAAAATATAAAACACAAACTGACGCTGATAAATTACCGGGTCATAAACAAATTTCAATATTGCTGCAAATTGGGATACCACCGATTTGGATTGATAGGATTGGAATACAGTAGAGCGCTGATACTGATAGTCCCAAATTAAGGCGACCCTAACCGATTTGAGACTTTATTCGGTAGAAGACTCAAAACGAAAGAAGAGAAAATTCAGCAGTGGCTTTTAATTGCTTAAAGTCAGCATATGATTATTGAAATACAGAGGAAAAGTCAAGGGTTTCCTAACTGGCGTTTGAAGATGACATTAGGTTTGTTTTATCAGTCGTCCAACTATGCAAAGTAAGTAGACAAATACTCAATGAAAGAATTCGGAGCGACACGTGTTGACAATCAGCAGGCAGATATGCAAGTATTTTCGGTAAAGAGCTGTAATGTCTAACTAATGTGACTGTTTTTGGTGTATGTCTCAACTATTTGTTTCATTCAGAGTTCTTCAAGTATCCAATCGCTAAAAGGGAAGTGCGCTGAAAGCAGTTTGCTTAGTGTATTATAAACACATCCTTTACTTTGTTTTGCTGACACAAAATCTCAATAAAACGCGCCTAACTGCGCCAGTACTCAGTACGAATCTCAGAAGAATGTCAAATAGAGTGTCATTGTAAATGTTTTAAAAAATAAACTTCTACTATGTTCTACTACCTAAAAATTAAAAGAAAACAATAAAAGACTTCCGGTTTGAAGGAATGTGAATTTATCTGAGCTAAACTGTCATTGGTTAAAATGATTGAACACTTTTAATTGCAAATTTTTGATGGGAGGCTAACTTTAGCAATTTTAGGAATTGAATAACGAAAACAGTATTAAAGATCTTTTAAGAGTTTCAACACTACGCTTTTGACACAAGATGGCAAATTTTTTTGAGACACTGGTTACGCGTTTTAGAACATTTAACTAAAATATACCAGACCTCCATTTATTTAGGAAGAATATTTTATAGCATTTTATTTATAAAAAAAGCAAAGTGTAATGTTAGAATGGAACAATAGTTTATTCAATATAGGTACCTACGCACGGAGCCTCAGTTGTTGCGAACGGCAACGAGTTGCCAAAACAATTTATAAATAATTTACAAGTCAGTAGCTTCTTTCTTTTTGCCTGTAGAATTTCTAAAGTTATCATTGAACATCAAACACACTGAAATGGAACAACTGATCCACATCGGAATGAACTTTTAAATTGACATTTCATGTAGTTAACTTAAATTATTGCAAAGAGATTAAATATAGTTCAAGGGCGATTGATGAAACGTCCGATAGATGGGATATCCAAGATAATTTGTACACCTGGTAGGAGATTTACATGAATTGGTATTATGTAGGAATGAGTGAAACCTTAAAGTCACCCCAGTCACGTTCAACGCTAAGCCCTATGCCTTATTTTCAGATTGCCAACATTCAAAAACGAGTTCGAAAAATTATAAATCGGAAGCCAAAAAATTATCTTTCACTATTGGTAAGATGGAACGAGGACCCCCGAGGGACAGCAATACTCAACCACCAACAATGCACCTGTATTGGTCCCGTATCCGGAATCCCCTTTTCATTGAAAAATAAAACGAGATGAAATTACCCCGAATAGCTCTATCTATTTTCAGTAAAGAAACCTCCGCTGAATAACATCATAAAATATACACCACCGCTTCAATATTCTTCTTATTTTTATTTTTTGGTCCAACCTGTTACAATATAATAATAGGTACCTATTACACATTTTGGGAACGCGAGTATTTTTCGATTAAAATTATTCGTTATATTCTTTTACAAAAAATTGCGAAGTTATGCAAACGTCGACGTTTGTATGTGATTGGAATCGCAGATCTGAAAATAGTGCAATTTTCGTTGCATACTATGTGGCGTGTGTTCTAACACATTTGTATTACACGCTTCCATTTGTGAAGCTGGCGACAAATGACAGGCGCTAAATCTCAAATCGGGTATTCGGTTCAGCCCCTCAGTTCTTTTTTTCCAAAAACTGGCAGTTTAGCTGTTATGTCAATCAGAATCCGTGTGATACAAAAAATAAAGAAAATGCTACCCACCTTTGTGCAATGTGATAGAGTTCGGGAACACTACCTTTTAACAATAAAGAAGAACGCAGAAGAAGAATTATGTATTGTTAAAATGCGCTTAATTTGATTTGTTTGATTAATAAGACTATCTGCAGGAGATTTTTTACATATTATAAACAAATTAGGAGAATCGTGGTTACCTACACTGCCGATCAACCAAATAGACTCAACATATTTTGTCTTTTCCTTTTTGATTTTCTTTTTTATGCTGTAAGCTATCGCCATAATTGTTGTTGTTTTTTTTTTTGAGCTAAGCAATAGACTTATTTTAGCGATGAGAGTTGAATGCAAAAAATGTATAGTTATTACATATTTCTATTTTGCTTTGCTTATACCGAAATAATGTGCATTTTAGGCGATCATCAGAATAGACTCAGGAGCTGTAATTTTAGTTTCTGATAAGCTGTGCAAGTGAAAAGTGTCAAATGTTCTTCTAAATCAAATTCTGAATAATTTAATTTAATTTAATTGTTGTTTGTCATTTTTTAAGAAACCCATCGCCTTACGGAAAAAATATGAAAAAACCCTCCTGGAAAGCACCTAAGCCTTGCGAGGAGCTAAGGCTCCTTCGAGAAGCTTCAAACTCAAAGTGTTCTGCAGCCAAAATTCGACAGAATTTGGGTGTAAATGCAAGTGAAGCTACCCTACGATGAGTAATCCGCAAGGCAAAATATCTGAAAAGATTAAAACTAAGAAAAAACCACCGCTTACCGACATTCGTAAGCAAACTCGCTGTCTGTTTGCTCGGAGTCACATGGCATGGAATAGGGAGTGGCATCAAATCGTTTTTTCTGATGAAAAAAGCTTTAATTTGGATGGACCTGATGGATTCAATTATTACTTCCATGATATAAGAAAGGAAGAACTTTATTTGACCGGTCACCATAGTTGTGAGGGGGTTATAATGGTATGGGGTGCCATATTCTATAATGGTGCATTTGTTATTCAATTCGTTTCATCTAAGATGAACGCAATAAGATACAAAGAGCTGCTTCAAATAGAATTCCCCCATTTTTCCAACCTTTTTGAACCATTATCTTGGAAGTTTTAACAGGATAATTCCCCAATCCACACTGCTCTCTACGATTCAATCCCTGACCGAATTTATGAAGTAATTTTAAATAAAGGTGGTTATACACATTATTAATTAATTATACTACCTAACTTATTTGATACAAATCTTTCAATAAATCTGTGATTTATATTAAGTTTTTAACCTTGAGTCTATGGCGTTGAGCGATAGGATCACTCACAAAAAAAAAAAGAATTTAAAAATTTACCATTGAACTTAGAACGCTCATTTTTGTTTTGTTTACTTAAGAATTGAATAGTGCATTATAAAAAATACGTTTTTTTAAATTATATTCTTAAAATGAAATAAAAAACTCCATTTTCTAAAAAAAATTAACTGTGAGTCTATTTTGTTGATCGGCAGTGTATTTACCACTTTTCGATAATCATTGTACATTTTTCTTAAATAACTGATGAAGGTTTGCTCAAAATGTTTCTATTTCCCAACAACAATACATACTTCATTGTTTAGAGAAATAGAAATAGAGTAGGTAATATTAAGCAAAAACTCGCTTAAGTTAATCAATTTTCAACTTAAATTCATCGCTAGCCAATCTGTGCTTAAATCAAGAACGTAGGTCTTTTTCTTACAATTCGCATGATTAAATTAAGATCTGCTTGTAACACTTTATCTCTTACTTTAAACATATGTTATGTTGTTAGAGTTAGAATCACTGCGTTAATTTAACTTCGCACGTTTTTACATTTAAATTTTTTTTATTGAAGTAAGTAAAATCAATTTTATTATAAGATTTTTTATTAATAATGTGTGTTTTGTAAAGTTAATCTTGAAAGTACTTATATTCTGATCATGGACTTTCCCTCAGTGTTGTTATTAATTTTTTTAAAGGGCGGCTGTTAAATATTAAAAGTCTCATTAAAAGACAAATTTCCTACGAGCTATGAACACTTTCCAGCTTTCAATTATGAACTTCGCATTAGATAATTGGGGTATTTGGGTTTTCATCAGCGGAAAACTCTCAACATGACGGATCACGGATTCATTCAGTTGTGAGAAAGAAAAATCAAAAGTGATTTACGCAACAGCTTTTTGGGCTTATTTGTGCTCGTCTCGTACATCTAAAACGAAAGCCTAGCAACCCCTTATGGTTTTGATCCAGAGTCCAGTCCACAAAGAGTATAAGTAAC
Organism: Cheilosia pagana; assembly: GCA_936431705.1. NCBI lineage: Eukaryota > Metazoa > Arthropoda > Insecta > Diptera > Syrphidae > Cheilosia > Cheilosia pagana. The sequence continues at coordinate 81,200,207 of OW386166.1, read as the reverse complement.
CTCTAAAATCAAAAAAAAAAAATTTTTCTTGTTCTTGTTCTGATATAAAAACGAATTTTTCTAAAAAGAACGTAAACAAATATGTAGGTATACATAAAAAAATAAAATTTTTTATTGTACATATTTTGAATATAAGTAGGTAGTAGATTTCGTGAATGAAGGTTCGTTTTTATATCCAAATGTTTCTTATAACCGTGTTTCCTATATCAACTATGTATTTTTTTATATAAACTTAAAAATATAGAGAAAAGACACGGTTTTTCCACATGCGTTTCTATAAGCGATTTGTTCTTATATGAGTGTTTCTCTCTGAAATCGTTAGTGGAAACATGTCCAAAAACATAACCCATGAAGTTTTTCTTTTCCTGATATATTTCCAGGCTTACTGCAATGTTCCTGTTTAATTCTCGCTCTTTCATTCCGTCTGCACAGTCCATTTACATTGACTTGCTTACAAAATGCCCCTCTTCAGCTTTTCGCTTTGACTTCACAACACAACACATAGGAACGCATTATCATCCCCTATGGCAGTACAGTCATAAAAAGCGGATTAAAGATTTCATAGCAAAAAACACACCCTCTTCGCACCGTCAAAAGTAAATCATCGCCGATTAGAAGAATGTGGCAAGCACTTTACACAGATTGCTTCCCTTGATTTTTTTTATCGTTTCAACTGATCTAATTTTTTTCCCCTGTATACATAGTGTCGCTGTATATACACAACATCACCTACCTTAAAAATATAGAAGCTGTGCAAAACGTGACACTATTCTACGGCAATACGTGTTGCGGTTCAGCGGCCCGGCCACCAATTTAGCCAAAAGCAATGTTTCAATTTAACCACTTTCCAGCAAACCGCTGGTATATAACAAGCAAACAAGACTTTTGGGCATTTCATTTGAAGCGAAGGACATTTTGCGAAAGAACGACATAATTTCCTGCCAAAATAATCGAAAAACAAACATAAATTTAGCTATTTAGCTGTTTAGGCAGTTTGTCGTGCCGGGGAATTCGCAAAGCATGGTATTTTTGCGTCGCGTCCTGCATTTGGTATAGGTAGTGGTGAATTTGTGGTCGGAACTGGCGGATTAACAAGACCCAAACAACTGCTACAACCGTAATGCTGTGCGATTTGACTGGAAATTTTCTTCGTCGAGCTCATAAATCCTTTTTAATGGCCTACGGTAGAATGCACCGCTAAAGCGAATGCTGCACAGCTGCACAGGATATTTCGCCGCAAAATTTGATTATCTGCAATACGAAGAGTGTATAGGTAGTTGTGTACAGGAAGTTGTTTTTATATGTTTTTCCATAAATCTTTTTAACGCAGCACATAGATTTTCATAACAAAAAAAACTCTTTGCCCAGTAGGTAATAAACTTGAATTCTTTAACAGAAGAGCAAGAAAAACGTTGTAGATGCTAGAATATAAATTTTAATATTGGTATATCTTGCCGTACCCTGAAAGGGACTCGCTGGTCATAGATCCTTCTCCATTAGCCTGTAGCCAAACATTTGACTAATCCTAAAGCAAAGCTTATTCAATTTAAATTGCTAATAACTTCTCAAAGATCTTTAGACATTTTTTTTGTATGGTATTACCGTTGAACAACTGGGTAAAAGCGTTTTGCAAATTAAAGTAATGATTTGCAACTTCATGTCTATACGCCAGAAACATATCTGCGAAAGGTAGCCACTGTTTTTTTGACAGCTCTCGCTGACACTTTTTGCAACACAGAAAATGAGTGAAATAATGCGGTGTCAGGTTAACATATTATCCGTTCAGTTCTACTTGAATGGGTTACAGGTTACAGCATTTCTAGAAGGCTGAATATTCTTCACTTTGTCCGGCAATGTACAAAACGGACTCCACATTCTGTCTGTCCGAAGGCTCGGTCTATTTTATAACCTAGCAAGAACTCCTTCCTTGGTGTAGTAAAGGAGTAACTCTGATATTGGTCTCTGTTTTATTGCGCATTTATTTCAGCCGATTAAGGTAGAGTAGACAGAGACTCAATAAAACGATCCCAAGTCACTTTTTTTTGGTTATCTTTGGTGTTCCACGATTAAATAAATAATACAGCATATTATTACGTGCGTTTTATTGAACTTGCACTTGACAGCAGCCCAGCAACTCATCTTAAAAATATTTTTATACCATTACTTGTTAACAAATGTCACGCAAAATCTGACTTTTGCTTTATTTTGCTTTACTAAAACAGTTGTTCAATAAAACGCGTCTTAAAAAAACTATAAATATGGTATATAGTGCTCAGAATTAAGTATGTACATATATTTTTGACTTTATTAAGGACTAGCTGACCCGTGCTCACCTTGCTTCACCCGCCGTTTTATTATACATATGTTTACTCCCTTGGACCTTTATAAAAGCAATATAAAGCAAAAACAAAGACAATAAAATTAATAAAATACAAAATTTTAATTCCTACTAAAAAGTCTACTCAAAAAAGATTTAGGTACGCAAAGTTCTGTTATTTGTTCCCTCTTATCCACCTTAAATGTCGGCGTAGAAGCAACACGAATGAAACAACTTGACATTGACACACGAACCCCACCCCAGCCCATTTTCAAACTTTTCCCAATGAACATCACCTGAAAATGTGTTCAACCTGAATGTGTGCGCTGAAAAGAGACGACTGCCCATTGAAGTGCAAAACATATGGTCACGTTAGAGCGCCACATAATTATCACACACACACTACTGCAACGATACTCACTGCTGCGTGACTACTGGCAGTGGTATCCACTGAAAAAAAATTGTGTGCTATGTTTTGAATAATTATTTTGAACATTGCTCAGCTTCAGGACAACGCAGGAGGATGTTTTATATTAAGATTGAGGAGAAAGTTTACTAAGATCATCTGTTTCTTTATTTTTCAATCCGATAAGTCATTACTGAGCTAGGTCTATATAAACAGAATTTTCCTTACATATATATCCGGTTTTTTTGACCAATTTGTAAAAACCAAGTTATATTCCGGGTTGAAAAGTATCCTAAAGCCCGACCGAGAACATAAGCAATCACTATGCCAAATTTCGTCAGACTCCGTCCAGTAGTTTCTGCGTGATGCGCGGTCAGGCATTTTTCATTCTACAGTTTTATTATAGAGAAGAGAAGAGAAGAAGAAGAGAAGAAGAGAAGAAGAAGGGAAGAGAAAGAGATAGAGAAGGGATTTTTTCTATCGAGGCTCCGGAATGAACTCAGACAATGACATCTAGCGCTGAGGGTAAACGTAGAATAACTCTTGCCAATCGCTGTGTCTTTGGGCTAAGAGGGCAATTGAGAAGCAAAGCCCTCTATCGAAAAACTGATAACCCTACCCTAATCATCCCAGTCCTGCTCTATAATGAAGAGGTATGGATGGACTCTATCAGCCGATAAGGTAACTCTTGATTGTTCGACCGGAATCTTCTTCGAGTATATTGCAGAAGAACATACAATGACGAACTGTACGGCTTGTACAGCGACATCGACCTAGCCAGGCGGGTGAAGGACCAACGACTGATGTGGCTGAGTCATGTAGAGCAAATAGGAAGATCGTCGAATCCACACGCGGTACAGAAAGACCGCGACTGAAGTGGCGCACGCAAGTGAAAAGGGACCCTACCAACTTAGCGTGCAAGCCTGGAGACAGCTCACTAAAGATCGTACCAACTCACTGTTGGTTGAGTTAGTAAATAAATCTACCTGTATACATATTTACCGATAAATACATTAAATACAAATTCATATAAACAACACTCGCTTCTATTGACTGCTTAAAGTTCCACTTTAAATATTGCCATTTGACGCCATTAATTTTAATGGTTAATTCAGATCACCCGTACAAATTGCAAGCGAATATATTTGAATAGTTGTTGCTGCTCCCATGCGGGTAGTTACAAATGAAATCGTTATTTATTGCACCCAAAGGAGGGTGTGCATTCCGATAAACACCCGAACAAATATGCGAGGTCCTTAAATTTATTGCTAATTATGACACAAATTACTATTCAAATAATAATTCATTTCTGCTTTTGTTTATATATAAATACGATGTAAATGACTAATTGGTAAAGAGCTGTATCGATACATGGTCACATTTGCTGTTTTCATTCGACTTGGCTATTAATTAAGGTTAAGTATGAGGAATGCTCGTTATTTGCTTAAGCGCCTGTCAGAGATATTTGTAGTGCTGCAACATATTGTGACACCATTTGTACATCTATCTGCGGATGTCGTAACGTGAAATGTTCTTAAGGTGCATTTTACAATCGTTTGGATCAAACTTTCGGTCGTTGGTTTGAGTAAAAAATGCCTGCATCGTTTACAGTAGGTACACCCTTTTCAAAGAGCAACTATAAAGCTTCTCCTAAGGCTATCATTTATAGTAGTTTTTAAACGAAACCTCTGGGCATATTCAGAAAAATTGCCGACTGAGATAGTTATCACCCAGTGATGCCATTTCTACTTTTCTGTTTAAAAAATCTTGCTCCTAAGTTTGAAATCTCGTGGTATCTGTCCCCTTACCGCAAGTGCGCTGATTTTCTTAATTTAAAAAAACGACTACACGAACTGTCACAACTATAAATTATTATTTGTCTTTTTTAATTGTGAATAATGTGTCAAACAAGATTATTCGGGCTTAAGCTCATGTCAAATATATTGGTTCTGGTTATTTCTTTATTTAAGAAATGCCAACAGTTTATTAAAAAAAATCATGTTCAAATCGGGCAAAATGGATTCAAGCCAACTAACAGCAGCGTTCGCTTTAGTTAAAAATTCTGAAATAACCGTAAAAGTAGAGTGCCTAATACTCCCTCGTACGGCGCCATATTAGATACCCTAAATTTTTTGGGTCATCCTTTTTTATGGTTTATTTTTTGTTCCTGTTTTTTGAGTATGAATTGTTTTTATGTTTATATTTTATTGATTTTAAATGAACTGAAAAATAAAGTTATTTTTGTTTATAATAAAAAGTTTGCTTATTTTCTGAGTTAAAAGCAAAAACAAAAACGGGTGCCATATTTGCCGACTTTACCCTATGTCATCGCATATTGGCTTAAGAAAGGTAACTGCCATGCAATGTTATCGAAGTTAATCTTTAAAAAATATGTAGCCAACAAATATATTTCATACTGACAGGACAGCTAATGTCACAGCTTATAGAGACGTCACACACCACACAAACCAGATTTTTGATGCGGTGTGAAAATGGTGAACTTTTTGTCGCGCTTACGTAGGGACATTTCACGCAGAAAAAGGACTTATTTAAAATCAACTGATTTTCGGTTAAAAACAGCTAAGCAGTACTGTTAATAAAGCTCTTACAGAGTTAATTGATTGTAAATAACTGAGTCAACTAGTTTAAGATAAATTGGTTGAAAATAACCGATTCATCAATTTTCCCTCCGAAAGAATTTAACCACCTTACTCTGTTGTATTTAACCAACTGACTTTGTTATTAACCGACTAACTTGGTAGAATTTAACCAACTTATTTTAAAATTAATCATCCAGTTGTGTTTAACAGAGTGATTGGGTTGTTTTTAACAGAGTGATTGTAAGATTGTCCGCTTGGTTAATTTTACATGTGTAGCACGGTAATTAATAACCAATCAGTGTGTTAAAACATCACATTTAGTAGGTTTTTCTTAACCAAGAAACTTGTTTGAATTTAACCAAACAAGAAAATAAGGCTGTTTAGTAAATATTGATAAATTGATAACAACAATTTAGTGTGTTATTTTTAACAGCATGTATTTAACCTTTTTAACACGATGGTTTTTAACAAAAAATACTCATTTGTTTTCGACTGAGACTTGGTTTATTTTAAACCCAATTTTTTTTAACAGACCAAAAATTGCACTCTGTTATGGTAAATTTTTGTGCGTGATGTACTTTCATTTCACTAAGAGTGATAAAGAGCCGTAGAAATTCTAAAAGCAGTGGTGATATGACACGTTTGTAACTTTTACGAAATGATAGAGTTTTTCAAAGGTTGGCAACAGCAGTGGACGACGAACGAACGATAGTCCAAACTTGACTTGAATAATTAATATCAGTGATGTTCAGTCATTTATTATGTACCTACACAAACTTGGCCTAAAGGCCTTAATTATACGCTTTATCGAACGACTAACATGAGCCTTTTAAAAGGATAAAGGAGAATTTAAATGGACCAATATTCGTTTATTTAATGGGCCGTAGATACTGAATTCAGAAATGCAAGGGCTCTTAAAAATGTTGCTGAAGTCACACAGAACTTGTCGTTGTGCCATGTTCGATAGAAACCAAATCTGATTTTTCATTGGAAACATGAATCAAAGGCTAAACATCTATGCAGAATCGTTCTACAAATAAAGCAGTCCAGCCCTCCAAAATTGTTGTCGCTCTTGCATGGGAGTGCGGTTGTTCAGCAGCTTATTCCATAAAAAAAAAAGTACCCCTACAAGACCGCTAAGAGGATTCATAAAAGGTTCGAAATAGATTTGCTAGTCACAAGGCCTGCCATATAATCACATACTTTAAAAGGGTTATAACAAGTTAATTTTGTGGCTTTAGTGTTTTAACCTCACATATTTTGCATACTGCCCTCTTATCCGAACCAAGCTTAACCTTACCTCGATTACGAAATCGCATTTCGGAAAGCTGCTTAACCAAGCGCTGTTTCTTTACCTACCCTAAAAAGGTGATTGAGTAGTTGCCAACAAAAATTTACACAAACGTCATACCTGCCGGTCTTTAGTGCGGAGCAAAGACATTAGCAATGGCTTAAGCTAAGAACGAGTGAATTTACCAAAGAACGAAGCGAGATCCACCTAATCAGAAAAGCGTGGACTTGTCTTCTGGCTTAGCTATAGCGCACGAACGGGGAGTGTTCAGAGCGTAAATCTTCAATTCCAACTTGAATGGACAACGTTAGTAGTGAAATGCTTTAGGTAGCGGGTGGAGTTGGAAGAAGACACGAGTCTTAATGAACATCGCAATCTCTAACCAGTGCCAACTGTAGGGTGTAGGTCCACCACTAACTGCGAGAAGGGGAATGATGCTCTCAATTGAGCACTAACACTAGCATCAGGCTTTAAAACGTTGTTGCCAATATTACCAATTATTCCAAGCACTACTTAATACTTAATACTTTATAATGTGCTTACGATCGTGAATACTCAAGTCTTGGTTTTACCAGCCCTAAGCGAATAGGTCGGCGCAGTGGCTTAGTGATAGTGTGTTGGACTACTAAGCGAGGGGTCCCCGGTTCGAGTCCGGAAAGAACCAAATTACATCTTAAGGTTTTTTTCCCACTGCGCCACCTCCGCGAAAGTCTGACAAACATCCGAGAGTAAAACTGTCATGAAAGAGCTTCTCAATCAGCCGCTTGGACTCGGCGTAAAATTGTAGATCCTTTCTATTCGTCCCAAAAATTGAAAACTCACACAAAACGAATGAAGCTAGGCCTAGGGTCCTACTGACCTGTCGCGCCAAGATATTTTTTTTTATTCTTCGAGATCAGGGACATAACTTTTATGATCGAAATGCCTTTCATTCGAATCACGACTTTTAACTCATACATGATCGTGTAGCTCTGGTAATATGTAGTTGATTCACTTGCTTTATGACGTTTTATATGAGTGCTAAGATGTCCAATCTAGAATCTAATAGTGTGTGCAGTTCGCAGGGCAACAGAAATTGGTCAGACTTCCACATTCAAAAAGGTGTCTGCTCACCAATTGTATCATACTAAAGCCTAATGGCAAATTGTCACCCTTTGCTGGGCAGCCTGGTATCGTGGAAGTTGCAAAGCTTGCTGATTGACTTGACGAGGCATAGGTATACGGCAAAGTAACAATAGCCAATGACGTTTCCTAAATACCGAAGATATGTATTCCTAGAGCGTTTGTAAACGACCACCACAGCAGAACGGCCAGTATTTTTCACACAATGCTTAACTAGGGCAGTTTGCACTAGATAAAATGATGCAGAGGACTTTAAAGAAATGTCAAATCGTCAAGCATCATGCCCCCGAAAAGCCTTTCACCTTGTAAGTCTATATAGGTAGTCAGTTATTGACCTGATGAAAGACGTCTGTCTTTGGGCTGTTTCCCCTTTTTTTGGTGTTATTGGTTATTGCCAAAGCTATTCCCCTTGTTAATAAATCAGAAAAAAGTCGTTCTCCGGTTCAAACTTTCTTCGACTGCTATAGCTGGTAAAAACCTCGAAGGCCTCATGTATAAGCTAAGGACAATCCTACCGGAAAAATTATTCAAAATATTGAAATCCTACCTTGAGAACAGACTCTTTCGTGTTAGACATGAGACTGAATTCTCGGAATTCAAAGAAATCCACGCCGGTGTTCCTCAAGGAAGCGTTCTCGGCCCAATCTTATTCCTGCTCTACACAAGAGATATACCACAGGATGAAGGGACCATCGTAGCAACGTTCGCAGACGATACGGCTATCCTCGCAATCGATGAGTCAGTCGAATCATCAACTGAAAAACTCCAACGGGCTCTTAATAAAGTATGCGAGTGGACAAAGACCTGGCGAATTGCCCTTAATGAGACCAAGTCGACGCATGTCAATTTCACGTACAAAAGGATAAGCAACTTACCTGTTTTCATTAACTCGGTACAAATACCGTACGCAAACGAGGCGAAATATCTAGGAATGACCCTAGACGCTAAACTTAAGTGGAAGCCACACGTAAAGAAAAAGCGCGACGAGCTCGCAATCAGAGTTAGAGAAATGTATTGGCTACTCGGAAGATATTCAAAGCTAAGCGTATACAACAAACTGCTCCTGTATAAACAAGTGCTAAAACCTTCTTGGACATACGGTATTCAATTTTGGGGTTGTACCAAACCAAGTAATATGGCTATAATACAAACATTCCAAAACAGAACGCTAAGAGCAATCGTGAATGCTCCATGGTATATAAGGAATAGTGATATTCACAGAGATCTAGGAATTGCTACCGTGAGTAACGCAAACTTCGTTCTCGTATTCATGGTCACTGCAATAATGAAATAATCCGTACTCTGGACGTGACAAACCTTGAGCGCCGACTACAAAGAACAAGACCGTTCGACCTAGCGCCATAAGGAAAAACCGCATGTAATGACGGTATTAGTAGGTGCGTTCGCTGGAAAGCTACCTACCAAACGCGAATAACACTACAGAAGCGTAAACTACTTGTTAAGGTAACTTAGTCGTAGTCATCACTTAAATGAAAAAATGAGAGGAACAAATTTCATACTACTATGAGCGCGCGCGGCCGGATCTCATAGTGCCTCTCTGAGGGGTGAGGTTTAGCCCGTAGGCAGACGAGATATACCTGAATCGGGCATAACCAATGGTACGGGCCATTGGTATCTTTTGAAGATTACTCACCTCCAGGCGCAACCAAAAAAAAAAAAAACCTCTGATTGTGATTGCTCCCTTCGAGCTTTACGACAGAATATTCTTTACTTTCCTCACGCTCGCAACATCCGAGTTTTTATTCCCACAATTTACACTTTTATTTTGATTGCTGTATTTGTGTCATTTGAAAACACTAAAATGGCAACGCTTTCATCCATCGCATTTCATACATTTTCACAACCCAAAAAAAAATAAAATAATTTATCTATCTCATTTCTTTGCCCCCGCAGTATAGGGCAAAAACAACCAGAAACAGAAAACCACTCATACACATACATACCCTTATTCTATTCTGAAGATAAAGTGTTGTTGCAAAACAACCGAAGCGCCATCTATCTAGCTCTATATATGGGTAGGTACATCTCTTCAGCACACCAATGTTTGTCATCCACAATTGAAGGAGATAAGCGGCAGTAAAATAGCTCTACTGATACGATTCACACAGTAGCAAAACATAGAATGCCACAAGAGCGCACAAGGACAAAAAATATATAGAAGGATGCCAATCTGGAGTTTTTGCAGTAAGCACTTTAAATGGAAACTTCATCCAGAAGGGGGTTACAAATATATGTACAACAGTGAACAGTAAAACCGAAATCAAATTGGTCCATGATGGGTGTGATGGGTGATGGTGCTTTCATTTTTCATCCTTGCCATTTATAGTATATACATGGGAGAGTCGGTTCAAGGGTCAACACTGCTGCTGGTGCTTGTACAAGGATGTTACTCAGCCATTTATATACCCTGGGTGCATGGAGGAGATGCACGTACTCATCCCACGTTTAAGTAATGGCAGAGCAAATAAAACAAAAATAACGCAAATTTTATGCAAATTCTATACATCCTCCGAGTTTTCTGCGAACGATGGCACAGGGAATACCACCTCCAAGGACATGGTAAAATAATTTCAACCACAAAAAGGGGTGAGGAAACCAACACTCACACATAGTTCAAAGTACAAAAGTCTATGAATTTGTAGACTGTGTAGATACATGCATCGGTATGACTGTAGTGGTTTGTGCATCGCACACTCAGTAGGGCGTGTGGCAGTTATATAGTGGTGGCTGTGCATCTTTGAGGGAGGTAAAGTGAGATTTTAATTAAAAGTTCCTTAATGTAGGTACCAGTTTATATGGCGATTAATTCAATATGGGCGCAGACTTTCCAAAATCCATTTAACTTTAATTGCGATAAAAAGCATTAGTTTATGTTCTGCCTTTAAGAATTATACGGGGAAAACTTTTCTCAACTACTCGTAGTGCATGCGCGATATGTTATGCAGCGCCAATCAAATTGGTCTGTGGCTCGTTCAATTAAAACCTTCAAACGATTAATCTGTAGATAATCCTAGCAAATCCAGCCGAACGCACGCTCTTGGCCAATTTACCGATTTTTTCGCACTTGAGTTACTTCGCTTATAGTTGAAAATGTTCCGTCATACAAATTTGCTGGGTGTCGGAGTCGGAGGTGGCATATTGCAGAAATGTTGGTAGCATGCCAACAAATTGTCACAGAATTACAGATGCGGGGCATAGGGAAGGGGTAGGTAATATTTTATGTTTTTCATCTAGATGGTGGAAGTGTTACTATAGAAATGTCAGTAACAACGTTCTGAGACGTGCGCATTCATTGGTGATATAGGGTGGCATTTATCCTTCTAACATGATCTGCTAATGGAAATGGGAATGCAAAAATTGGCAGGCAACCAGAGAGGATATGGATTTTATTGAATAGGTACCTATATCTTTTTTTAACATGTTGGTCGCCATAATTCAATTATTGTATCTATTAAATATGTGGTGTATGGTTAGATTGACGCATTAAAATTCGTAGGTATATGAGATATAGAGAAGTGTTTAAAATTGGCTAGCGCAAAATGTTCAGGCTTGGTAAGTAAGCTCACAGAGATACGAGCGATAAGACGGGCGTTATTACTGATTTGCCGCCATCTGTCACTGGACGGCAGGACACTCCGACTATTTGTTATTTTTAAATTCAATTCAATATTTGACGATCAAGAGATGGTCATAGCTTGCAGCTTATCCTGTGGTGGTTTGAAAAGTCTAGACAGAAGGGACATAAGCTAGCCAAAATCCTCCGTCATCGTCAGAAACAACGAATGTTAGAACAAATGCCTCAATTTCAGCTTGAACCTATACGCAATCCGGGTTACCCGATATAGAAGTTTGCGCCCTGTTATATGCAATAAAAAAGTCAACAGTGTACGTTTTTGTTGAAAAATAACCAAAAATGTTACCCCTACCAATTGCAAGTCACGCAGTTTCTAAACGAAGGAGACTGACGACTGAACTCTCCGTTAAACCCTAGCGGAAACGATGCTCACTAGACTTCGAATAAAACGAACCCTTGGAAACGTATTGCATATTGTCCAAAAATGCCAGTGACTGCTGATGGGTGTTGCCGAATGATCGACGAGTTTTTGCAGCTGTTTGCCGGGTTCGTCTATTCACAATATAATTTCAGCAACCCAAGAGACAAGTACACAGCTAGATATTCAATAGTGAAGCTGAGGGTCATTTGTCTCAACAAATTCAACAGCAAGTACCTACACTCGTACTTATATACCTAATTTTTGTTGGTATAGGTATACCTGGAGAGGATAATTTACAGAGTCATCCCCGACAAATTCAAGGGCTACCTACATGGAAATTTCCGTCGAGAAGTTTACTTTGCGTGTCCACAAATTTAAAAGTTTCATCGCAATAGCGTATTGAGAGAAATGGACGCCATTAGGAAGATAATATTTTTAAACGATAAGATTCTTATTGTCAAGCTGCAATTCCATCCTACCTAAATAAAATATGAGAATAACACTGTACCTAGTTTCTAAGTTAAGGGTAGTCCTCTAGCGAAATCACCTGCAAGTGCTCATAACTTAGCAAAAAAACCGTTGATCAAATGATGAGTTAACATAAACTTGAACCAGTTTATGCACAGGAAGTAACCCTTGGGGCCCCCGACACTATGGTCAGGGAATACAAATTTGGGAAATCATTTGAGGTAAAGATATCGGACCGTGCAAAATGGGCCAATGGTGTCCCGAATCTAGACCCAAAATGTCTGGTTTGGTATACTGATGGATCGAAAATATAGTCTGGAGTAGGTGCTGGTGTCTTTGGACCCAACACCAAGGTCTCAATACCTATGGGAAAGAGTCCCACAGTTTTTCAGGCTGAAATCCACGCCATCGAGATCTGCGCTATTTTAAACATAAAAAAGGGTATTAAGGTCGCTAAAATACAAATCTTTTCTGATAGTCACGCAGCTCTGCAGGCCCTATCGTCCAACACGTTGGACTCACACACAGTAAAGTGCTGTCATGATGCCCTGCAAACACTATCCAAGCACAACAGGGTGAAACTTGGATGGGTACCTGGTCATCGGGGAATTGCAGGTAACGAATCTGCGGACGAGCTAGCTAGGGCTGGATCGGAATCCGCGTTCTGCGGACCAGAACCACATTGCAGAGTCAATTGGGACTTATCAACGATTGGGAACAACAACTCCACCTAAACCAATTGAAAATGTCACAGGTTTAAGACAATCAAAAAGACTAATTAGGCCCTTCTCCTACAAGGAAATCCTAAAACTAAACAAGGAAAGTATTAGAAAGCTAGTGGGCTTCCTGACAGGCCACTGTGGCTGGAGATACCATCTTAGCAAGTTGAATTTGTATCCAGAGACAGAATGCAGGTTTTGCCTAGAGGATGATGAATCCCCTGAACCTGTTAAGACGACGTACCTTTAACAAAGAGGTACTCTCACCAGCAGAAATTAGGAATTCTGATACTAAGGACATACTGGCCTTCACTAGGGAGGTCTATCGTCTCTTAGGCTAAACCATCCCTACTTGATACAATAGATCTTTTAGGTCGCAGTGTCAGCCATTGGGCAGGGAATATTAAAAATAAATAAAAAATAAACCCTTGGGGCGCACTTACATCTGTAATTTTCGATTAAGGTAGGTACTGACAGTAAACATCTGATGCCTATTCTTGCTTTTTGAAAGCATTAGAAAATTGAAATTCAGTTTTACTATACTCTGGTAATACCCAGTGATGCCGTTTCGAGGGATTTACCCATTTTTGAGGGATTTTCTGGGAATATTGACATATCCAACGGATAAAGGGACATTTTAGTTACTAAATGGATTTTCCTTCATCTTATTATTAAGTACTAGCTGACCCGTGCTTGCCTTGCTGCACCCGCGCGCCGTTTTTTTTATAAATATGTTCCCTCTCTTGGACCTTTCTAAAAGCAATATAATGCAAAAACAAAGACAATAAAAACATAATTTTAATTCCTTATAAAAAGTCTACACAAAAAAGATTTACGCAAAGTTCTGTTATTTGTTCCCTCTCAAATGTCGGCGAAAAGAAGCAACACGAATGAAACAATTTGACATTGTCACACGAAACCCCACCTCAGCCTATTTCCAAACTTTTCCCAATGTACAGCAGCTGAAAACGTGTTCAACCTAAATGTATGCGCTGAAAAGAGACGGCCCATTGAAGTGCAAAACATATGATCACGTTAGAGCGTGCACATAATAGTCACACACACACTACTGCAACGATACTCACTGCTGTATGACTACTGACAGTGGTATCCACTGAAAGAAAATTGTGGGCGATGTTTTGAAAAATTGATTTGAACATTGCTCAGCTTCAGGAGAAAATTTACACCTATGTTATTATTTTTCAATCCGATAAGCCATTACTGAGCTAGGTCTGTATAAACAGAATTTTACTTACATATATCATGGTTTTTTTTTTACTATTTTGTAAAAACCAAGTTATATTCCGGGTTAAAAAGTATCCTAAAGCCCGACCCAGAACATAAGCAATCACTATGCCAAGTTTCATCAAAATCTGTCCAGTAGTTTCTGCGTGATGCGCGGTCAGGCATTTTTTGTTCTACAGTTTTATTATATGTAGAGAAGAGAAGAGATTTCCCAATTGTTCAAGGAACGGAACACTCTTTAAGAACACATTTTTTCACACAAAATAATTATTTGTGCAGAGCTACAAAATATTGTTAATTACTATTTACAATAAAAACAATTTTTTTATACATTTAAGAACTCAAAATGTTTTATTTTTATAGCTGAATTATTTAGATTATTTGAGCTAGTTTAAATCATTTGAATGTTGGCATACACAACTCTCTTGGAAAATAATGATTTTAATTGATAAATTTTTTTTATAAATGTACCAGTTCCTCTCCATCCTTAGTTAGGATTTATAAATGTTCTTTTAAATTTGACAGTGCTTGTGAAACATTTTATAAAATTGAAAAAAAAATGGCTACTTGAGCTATATCGCTTTTTAGGCTAAAAGAGTTGCATATATACAGAATACTGATCTGATTAATTATTATTAGCAGCATTCCAACAGTTTTGGTCCTTCACATAGATATACCTTGAACTTAGCGATAGCGACAGCGTGAACGGGCAGATTAAGTAAGTTGAACCGCAGTGCTTAAAAATCCCATATAACTAATAAAACTTTAACATATAACTCCCGTATTAATAAAGAAAGAAGGTTGTTATGAAGAGCTAGCAGATCGCTTAGCATAATAAAGCAATTTGATTTAACTACTTTGTGTAATCAGTTGAATGATAAGTTTTACGCGGCCTTTCTAAACAGCCAAGTCCGCCTTCTTTGTCAATGTATTTCAGTGGCCATCTCCTTTAACTAGATTATAATGCGAAAAGTTTTGCACTTCTTTATATAGTGATAAAGTAAGCAAAAGTGTCCCCAATTTCATTCAAATATATTGCAAATCTATATATATAAAAATGGTGTGAAAAATGTATAGTGAATCATCAATTGAGAACAGCTGGGCCGATTTGGTTAATTTTTTTTTCTGTTGTTCGTATTTAGCAGGAGAATATTGTTACGAAAGAAAATTTTAGAAAAACCCTCCGGAAAAGTCGGGAAATCGGAAAAATCTAAATTTGAGTTTTTGTATGGAATTTTTTTGTGGAATTGTTCCGGAATGGCTTTTCGAATGGAAAAATAGAATGTTCTTAGTGGAAAATTTGGAAAATTACGGAAAAATACGAAAAATTAGAATTTTTTTTTCGAATACTTTTTGCATTTTATCACATGATTTGATGATTTATAGTTTTTTGTGAACATTAGAGGCCCTACACCCTTCGATTCCCTGCTTACTGCAGATGGTGTGCTGTGCGCCACTTTTCGGGGGGCTTACCAATGTTTAAATTTGCTCGAAAACGATACATATTGAGACTCAACGCTCGCCAAAGCAAATGTTTCTGGCACCAGCGAATCAAATTCGTATATTGATTGCGATCATCATAGACATATGTCATCCGTCGAACCTGACCGCATTGTGGGACAAATACAAGGACGAGACAACTGACAACATTTTGCACAGGGTTCTCACGACAACTTCGAATTTCGATATTGAACGGTACGCATTTTAATTTCTCGATGCTCCCGGTGGGACAGACAAAATATTCGTCATTCGTTGATTCTGGCAACAATTCGGTCAAGATCTCAAATTGCGTTAACTGATGCATCCTCTGGCTTTGCTGGCACACTCTTAGAAGGCGGTCGAATTGCACATTCAGCTTTGAAGCTGCCGATGAATCTTCTTACGGTTGACAAGCCAACGTGCACAAAGACCAAGAATTTATCGACGAAATTGATGCGAGAATGCAAAATTATTATTTCGGATGAATGCACGATGGCGCATAAACGAGCTTTGGAGGCAGTTGACCGAACAATGAAGGATTTACTAGGTTATTCGAGACGATTTGGTGGCGCTATGATATTGCTCTCCGGAGATTTTCGTCGAACGCTTCCCGTCATCCCGAAATCTACTACTACCGATGAACTCAATGCATGCCTGAAATCATCTTTTTTGTGGAGGCATATCAAGAAGTTAAAATTGACCACGAATATAAGAGTTACATTGCAGAACGACCAATCGGCTGCTAAATTCTCGAGACAACTGCTTGCACTTGGCAATGGCCAAATTCGTGTTGATGTTTCGACTGGATTGACATCGTTCTCTGCAAAATTTTGCGAGTTCACATCATAAAAGAAGGAACTCATCACCAAAGTGTTCCCCGTCATTACACAACATAAGGACGTCGATATCTTGAATTTGATTATTCGAAGTCAAATTTCTGGAGAATTGCATTCCTACAAATCCGTTGGCCGCGTGACCGACGAGGATGAAGCGACCAACTATCCGACGGAATTTTTGAACTCGCTTGATGTGTTGAAGGTCGGATCGATTATTATTATGTTGCGGAATCTAAATCATTCGAAATTGTGCAACGGTACGCGGTTGTCCGTCAAGAAACTGATGAAAAATTTGATTCCAGCGACGATCAAGGGCAAATTCAAAGGAGAGGAAGTCCTCACCCCACGAATCCCGATTATTCCAACTAATCTTCTCTTCCAGTTCAAGCTGATTCAGTTTCCCGTTCGATTGGCTTTTGTTAAAACAATCAATTAATCGCAAAGCCAATCGTTGGAAGTCTGTGGGATTATTCTCGAATTTCCCTGTTTTTCACATGGTCAGCTCATCAGCTGAACGTTGCCTGTTCGCGTGTTGGCAAACCGTCTTCGTTGTTTGTTTTTGCCCCGGAAAACACATCAAAAAATATTGTTTATCATATCGCAAAATTTAAATTTTAGTTGTGTTGTATTACCACTCTGGAGTTTATCTGAAGGCGTTCAATTGGGGCGAGGCGAAGTTCGCCGGGTCCGCTAGTTATATATAAACACGACCACATCCGTTTGCATCTTTATTTTGACAAAAGACCAATCCCTTCAAGTTAACACAGTCCAAAACTCTTAAATCGACTGTTTTGAAATATCCTCTGAAAGTAGACATTTCTGAATAAAAGTTAGCTAGAACGACAGAGATCCCATATCCATGACCAGGTAGAGGTGTACCTTCCAATTTTATTATCCTCAAATTACTTGTTCGATACGAAAGTAGGCGTGAATGTTGCCTTTTTTACAGCGATGTAAATGCAATAAAAACATATAACTCGCCCGTTTAATGTTGGAAAAGGCAATTTCCCTCTTGTCACACTCAACCCTGGTGCGTCAACAATTTACGATCCTATTTATACGAAATCGCATTTGGGCAATTTATTACTTTACAAATTCTATTTCTGTGCACAATTTTGGACAAAGGTACTGCTTTTGCAGTCTCACCTTCATTAACATTTTTCAAAGAAATCTATTTTAATCTATTTACTGCGAGCGCAATGTTTATAAAGAGAGTCAGTAGCAAAAATATCACCAACTATCTTACCATTCAGAATTTTCGATAACTTAGCACTTCACTACATCACTTTTAAATGTCCAAATGTTATATTAATTTTGTACAGGCTCCCATCTTGGTTGGAATCCTCACCCACACTTACTCAGAGTTGAAAAGTGAAAACGATAAACAGTGGTGGTATAGGCAGCGACGGACAACTAGCGGCGTTGACAACAATGACGAACTTCTTGTAACCAGACACTGAGATTCATTTTCGGTCCATAGCTATGCCATCTCAACCATTGCGAGCTCCAACAGACGAAATTCACACACCAGCGCAACTGTCTTGGGGAATCGGAAGGAAGCCAGCAGCATTCGATGGTTTGGATTAGGCATTTAAGGTCCAGGCGCTGGAGAAATTCACTCACAACCCCAAGTGTCAAGTATTATCCCCTTGAAGTATGCCTGCGCACGCATCGTTCGCATAAAAGGTACTCAATGCTGGCGAGCACGAGAGCATAATTTTTTGGATTCTGCGGATGCAGTAAAAAGTATTTTGTTTTCCAAGCGGGGAACACAAATGTGCAACCCATACCATAGCATTATGCAAATTATGTGCCACTGGGAACTGGGAGTCGACCGGAATTGTTCAGCTACAACATACCGGCTCTAGCTATACCCGTAGCTGTGAGATCATTCACGTGGAATCAGAATTTCAGTGCTCATGCAGAATGGAAATTTATCGTCCGGATGATTCTTGAATCGAGCTGGACTTGTACGTTGTACAGCGAAAAGTGCAATCCTTAAGGGAGGGGTGGTATTATACCGTGTAAACGAAAAACACGTGTAAATGAGCGGCCATTTTGAATCCACACACTCATACTGCAGAGTGGATATTTTTTTAATAGGATAATGCCTGTGTGCATGCAGTAGTATAGTACCCTGAGAATCTAAGTTGCAGAAGGGGATGGAACCACCCCGACTGGCAGTGGATTATGCACTTCCCGCTTGTGACAGGGGAAAATTTAATCAATGTAGCCTGTGAGGTCTTGCTTTCAAATTTAAGTCGAGCGCAAGGATGTGTGAGTGAGGAGTGTTGGTGAAATACTGGCTCCCTTCATAACCCAACATGGTGTTTCTGGATTGTCCTTCGTTGGGTAGGTATTTTTTTTTTGTGAAGGGAATTTTTTTTCTCGGCGGAAAGTTGCAGACAGAAAACATTCAGGATGAAATAAAAAGACAGTATGATGATGATGCGATGAGTAGGTATACAATACACAATGAAATGAAAATGAAAATGGAAAATATACCTTCTTCGTATGAGAACACCTCGTCCTTGTTTGGTTTTTAGTTGATGATGCGTTTGGGTCGTTATTTTGGGTAACACACGTCACAACACACCCCATATGAAGGTAGTTTTGACCTCTGTTAGCTCTATTTGGCTGCTTCTATAGTACGCCACCTGAGCATAAGCGAATGTACAGAGGAGTGGGTAAATGTGTTAACCTATGCCATAGTGATAGTCTAACAAAGGAGTAGGTACCTTCGGATGTACGTGAGAATGGGTACAGCACAGTGTGAAGGATTCAAGTCATGAATTTTTACCCAAATGGCACACATTTTTCTCAATTCCAGGCGTAGGTGTAGGGAGTTGGTATTTTATTGCTCGAAAATGAGTGAAAAGATATGGAATGCAGTTTTTTGTGTACTCCAAGATGAGCGGACGAAAGAAATACAGACATCATGTCAAACACTTATCTAGGTACCTAGATAGATAGATAGATAGTATTTTGTTGTTGAATTATTATGGAGCTTTAGTCAAGGCTGTCTATACAACAGGATTCCATTTAAAGATGCATGTGTTGGTAATGGTATGTGTAGCCCTGTAGTTTCCTTAATTTGCTTCCGTAGAGTGGGGTCACACATTTGGCTGGCGTCCAAGTTAATGCAATTTATTCCGCTCGGCTTTTCCGAAATTAAACTCGTAAAGATGTGTCCACACAAAGGATTGTCTTTTATATTTAGGGAGCCATTTCATTAAACACAGCATGAGCTCAGGTATAGGAAGTCCTGAGCCAGCATTTGTCATTATTATAAACACTTAAACACGTGATCGATATCATAGTTAGGTGCAGAATAGTGTACCTACATAACTCAATGGTGTCGAGGATGTAGGTCGAAGTAACAATTGTAAAGGCTTTCAAAAATTCATACGAAACTATTATACCTATGTCGTTGGCAAGTGTGTCATCGATATAGGTACTAAAATTCTAACAAAGTGTTCCCATTCTACTGTTGAAGAGCTATTCCAGTTCAGAGGTACCTACTTAAAACGCATGTTTATCGATTGCTTGTCAAGTCATTAAAATTTCCATTGCTCAGTTTCAAATCTAGTCAATTTCCAGTTCATCCGCTTCCGCAGGTAATGGAAGAAGATTTTGTTCGCCGGCGAGTGCATCTAAGAATCGTCAGCGAATCGAACGTATAAGAGGAAGATGCGGCCATCTCGATTCTCGAGAACGTATAAGGGAACTATAAACGAGAGCTATCGCTATTTATCTCTTTCTATTTTTAAAAAGATCCCGTTCGCGTTACGTTTACCTAAAGGACCCAACCCATAGAATCCGTCGCGTCCGTTGCGGCAACGTATTCGACTGACAGGTTGATAGAATACACAGCAGCTTATGGAAAGTGACCCATAGGCATCGCACGTGCCGGATGCGACGGATAAATTGGTTTACTTTCTACTTTTCTGTGTGCGGCATGCGTTGACAGTTGGCACAGCGGGAGAGGAAGCTCTTTCATTGGTGGAAATATTGAGAGTGAGAGAAACTGTCATGGTCGTTTGAAAAAATTCAAACGGCCTTCCTTACCAATAATCAAATTTAGTCTGGCAGTTAACGCAAAGACTCCAGACTTTCCAAAATCGCTTTACCAATAAACAAATTTAGTCGTCAGGTTATCCTTAACTGTAGGGTTAAATATTAATGGTCAGAAAGCCATGTTTATGTCGTACACTAACCCAAATTATTACTCTGTCACAACTCGTTCTGCAAAGGAATGTTGCCATGCATACTCAAATTTTGGTACTAAATCAAAATATGGTATTATATCTTGGGAGCAAGAAGTGTCAATCGGGAACTTCAAGTATCTACAATTTTTGATATAATTAAATAAAACTGTGTAATGGCGTTTTCGATTTCAGAAAAGAATTGCCCTTTCTATGAAAAGAGCAAATCTGGAAGTGCTCTTTCTATGTTTTTCATGTTTCATTGAAAAAGAAAGTGCACTTCCAGGTCAATTCTCAACACGAAAGAAGTGTCCGGAATATTTTTAAAGAAGTGCCCTGAATTCACCAACACACAAGCAAAATGTCAGATTGAAATGTCTGTTGTGCTATAAAAAACAAATTTTGTGCTTCGTGATTGGAATGCACTATGAGTGCAAATTTAAATTTCAAATGAAATATATTGATTTTGCCAATGGAAACATGCATATTTTATGTACAACGAAAAAAAGTAACAAAAGAAAACCAAAGGAAAAGAGAGAATGCAAAAACTGTACCCAAATGTAACATTTTAAAAGCACATATAAACGAATATGTCCCGATAAATTTGATGAAACTCTTCTGCAACCGGTTAAAAACTTTTACAAAACGTTTATTAATACGGAGGTAGTTAAACTCGGTTATCTAAACTAAGCGTTATTTGTCACGAAGCATTTTTTCACAATCTTCGTGCGAATTACTCCGCTTAACTGAAAAGCCTGGTTAGCTGAAGAAAAAATAAATTGTACAAAAAAAATTATAAATTCATTAATCAAAAATATGTGAAATCGGTTTTAGTTTTCGTCCGAACTCCTGTTAAATGAAAAACCGAAAATGAAAATGAATGAAATGAAACGACCAAATAAATTAAAATACCGTATTAAACAATAGGAGCATAATATCCTATATCCACACGTAGACACTTAAAACAAATTGGCAACACCAGTCCAATGAACAGAACCTAGATCCGACGCAACGAACTGATTTGTTCGTTTGATAGGATCCTTTCCCTAGGTATCGTATTGCAACTAATACTAATGTTTCCACCAAAAGTGCTCCTCCGCGATTTGTCCGTGGAACAAATTCTTCCCTTGCGATTTCCACAATGAAGCACACTATCGGTTTATCAAACCTATAAATAGTTTATAAACTTTTTACCAGAGACCACACTCCACCAGTAATAAACAAACCTATAGTGGCAAAAGAACTCTCGTTCGTCATATATTTTATCCTTTGAGAGGTTGCCGATTCTTCAACAGATATAAGGTCCATAAAAATATCTTCGTCTCGACTTGAATTCATTCTCAATCTTTATTAAATTTTTTGAAAAACAAAACTTACTGCATGAAAACAAAAACAAATGATTTGCCATCTGATAACTGACAACGATTGACAGCAAATTTGTAATAGATTCAACAGAAAGTCTTCGTACTAGTAAAACTGGAGGTTAAATTGTTTATTGGTACCATTTCAAAAATGCTGTACATTTTCATTTAAACTGGCAGTCAACTAATAGTCGACATTAGTGTTTGATTATTAGTAAGGCCGAAAATATTTTGTGGCGGGCAAACAAAACAACAAACGGAAAAATAACTCATGTGAGTTTAGTGTGTTTTCAGTACAATTCGAAACCAAATTTCTTCGAAAAACATGTTTGAGGAGCATATCATTGAGACTATGTATGAACTGAAGTCATCGGTAGTTAACATGTGCGACGGATTCTATGGGACTCCTCGTTCCGTCGAATACGTCATTATTGCCGGATCGCATACAGCCAGAGGCTTGCTGGGATCACATACTATTTGCTGCCATATGTGTGTAACTCATAGTTAAGATTGGGATTAGAGTTGCTTAAAACCAGCAACATCTTCCCCTACAATCTTTTGAAATCCTAAAGTGACATCACTGGTCGTAGTTAATGCGATGGGTTTCTTTGGCGACCAGACTATCGACAGTAGGAGTTCCACAAGATTGGGTACTCAGCCCAGTTCTGTTTTTGATTAATTTTGAATGCATAATGCGACTGTAGGTAAATCTGCCCAATGCCCAACTGTCATAGTTGTCGTAGTTTTCAGCTGTGGGGTCTTATGATCTGCTTTGCTTTAACCGTTGGGTTTTCACTTACACTTCAGCTGCGGTTGTGAAAATTATCAAGTACTTCCACGATCCTTAAGTTAGGCCCCAGTTATAGCAATACGTAAAATGCAACCGAAAAAATGTTCTTTTGCTTTTTTCTACCACTTAAAGTTATTGCTCGAACTCAATCTTGGTCTTAAAATGTTGTTTATGAATTATAAAGTCAGTTAAAAATATGTGAATTATGTTTTAATTTATTTAACTCATTTTTATCAATTAAATTCATACAAACAAACCAAATCATTCCACTGAAAACTGTCATTTCTTGACTTTTCCATATGTCAAGATTTTTTTTTCAGATGGAATCTAATCAATGGTGGTTGATTTGTTTTTACTAACAACACAATGACAATCAGTTTTTCTGAAAGACTTTTTTCTGCTTGCTTTAACCACCTAAACGAAAAAAATACATTTTCATACTGTTCCAACTTTTTCGCTTACATTTTACGTATCGCTATAACTGGGGCCTTAAGGAGAAATCATTTGTAGAGAAAACAATAACAAATTTCCTGACTTTTTTAATGAACGTCTTATTTGACCTCCTCTACAAAACATTATGAGCCTGGGCCTAAAGGGTCCAACCCATAGAATCCGTCGCGTTCATTGCGGCGACGGATCCGGCAATATTGACGTATTCGACGGAACGAGCAGTCCCATAGAAGATGTTAACTACCGATGACTTCACTTCATACACTGAAAATAAAATACTAGGTAATATTGACAAAATTCTTTTGTAAACTTTCAACAAAAATAGTTTTGTTGAATTGAAAAAAAATGTTTGTACTGATAAATGAAATTTAGCAATACAACCTAAGTCTTATCAATTTGAACAATATTTTGTTAAACTGACAAAACTTTTACTTTGTTAGATTAACAAAAGACAATTTTCATTTTAACAAATCGAGTTTTATCAATTGAACAATTTTATTGTCGAATTAACAAAGTTTTTGTTATATCGATAAAAACAGAACCAAAAATCACTTTTGTAAATGTTTGTTGAATTGACAAAACTTATGCAAAATGTTTGTTAGACCAACAAAATACAGACTATGAATATTACAAACATTTTGTTGAAATAAAAAAATTTTTGTAGATAGGTAGGATACAAATTTGGAAAAATTGAAGAATTGGCATTGGTGGTGGGATTACAATTACAAATACAGTAACAAAGCTGACAAACAACTTCTATATTATTAACAATTTTTTTGTTAATTTGACAAAGAGATAAATACAAAATAGATAAAAATCTTCGTAAAAGCAACAACTAATTGTTGATTCGACAAAACAGCCATGTGGAATTGACAAAACTCTTTTGTAAAACTAACAAAATTTTGATTATTTAAAAAAATAATTTTTGTACTCACAAGAAACCATTTTTGTTAAAACAACAATATTTTTTGTTATCACAACAAACGTTATAGGTCAAGACAAAACTTACAAACATTTGGTCAATCTGATAGAAACATTTTGTTGGACGTATATTGACAAAAAAAAATTGTTGAATCAAGCCTCATTTTTATCAAATAGGTATAGGTACCAAGGTTTTATTTTCAGTGTACATAGCTCCTCAAACATGTTTCTCGAAGAAATTTGGGTATGAATTGCATTGAAAACAGATACTCACATGAGTTCTTTAAAATAGTTGTTTGCCCGCCACAATATATTTTTATTTTTAATTTTCCAAACGACC
This sequence comes from Cheilosia pagana, assembly GCA_936431705.1. Taxonomy (NCBI): domain Eukaryota; kingdom Metazoa; phylum Arthropoda; class Insecta; order Diptera; family Syrphidae; genus Cheilosia; species Cheilosia pagana. Next base: position 81,175,641 of record OW386166.1, on the reverse strand, counting down.
ATGACAGTTTCTCTCACTCTTAATATTTCCATTTTCCAAAAATGAAAGAGCCTCCTCTCCCGCTGTGCCAACTGTCAACGCATGCCGCACTCAGAAAAGTAGAAAGTAAACCTACTTTATCCGTCGCATCCAGCACGTGCGATGCCTATGGGTCACTTTCCATTAGTTGCTGTGTATTCTATCAACCTGTCAGTCGAATACGTTGCCGCAATGGACGCGAGGGATTCTATGGGTTGGGCCCTTAAGTTAGAAAAGTTGTGGAAAATGTCTTTGATCGGAAGAATAGCTACAATGAAACCACGTCTGGAAACGGTCCGATGACAATTGGGAGTCCATACGGTTTCCTCGCATTAATTTCCATAAAGAAAGATGACAACAGATCATATCACTACAGATATACTTCTCCGGTATACTAGACTGCCAAATATTTCGAACAGCAAGGTACAAATCCGGATGTCTCAAATGGCACAAGCACGACAAAATGCAATCGATTTAGGGCTAAGAGGCTGCAATAATCCGTGAGAAGCTTCAGATACCGATTGAGTATCGAAAAGTCCTATGCCATTAACAGTAGCGACATCAAGAAAGCCAAATCTTACTTACTTACTTAGGAGGCGCTACAGTCCGGCGTGGACCTGGGCCTCAACCAATACGCCTCTCCAGTTAGCGCGTTCTTTGGCTAACTGCCTCCAGTTGCGCACTCCAAGTTGGTTGAGGTCCCCTTCCACGAAATCCTTGATTAAATGAAGAGGCTCTGCTGCAGAGAGAGACTACAACGGCCCAAGAGTAAGCAGAAGCATCGGCTTCTCCCAGAGAAAATGAAGGAGCGTGATACATGACACTCCGTAAAAAAATCTTCAAAAGTCTTACTAAAAATTTAAAACAACAAGTCAAGGCAACAAGACCCGAACAGCGATCTGCATGTATAGAGAAGCAATATGCACTAAAGTCTTTTAAGAGAGTCCGTCGACAGACGGCTTTAAGGATGTGAATAAAACTAGTTACCGACTTCTGCGAAGACCACAAAATTTTTAAGGTCAGGTAGAGTGAACCTAGCTGAGGGAAGCCAAAACTTTAATCCACAGTAGGAAGTAAAATAAATTCGGGACAGCAAAATCTGACGCAGGAAAAAGTTTAGACCAAGAAAACTCGCTTCTAGTATTTCGTTACCCAGATCAATGCTCCCGGATAAAGCTTTCCACCACCGAAACCGAACGTTGACTACTCATATCAAAATAGAAACCCATTTTCTAGTGCTTTGTGATTTCAAGAGCTAGAAATACTCTTGTCAGAACTGTAACTCGCCAATCATCCTCTTAAGTTATAGTCAAACCACTGCATAACCTTTTCCATCTGTTCTATATTTTTATGGACGTTTGCCTACAGGCCAAATTAATCGCTAACAGTGTCCATATGCATTCTAGTGGATATGAGCTTATTTCATAAGACTCATTTTTTAACTTACCCACATAAATCTCGTTCCTGACGACAAAACTTCGACCCAATTTCAAAGCAATTAGGCACCGAATTCACAACTAAGATGAACTTCGCCAGAGATCAGAAATCCAGTCGCCAACTGTACTCAAAGGGCCGAAGAAAATCACTCTCCCCTCTTCATCAAAGAACCGCATATCGTTCTACGCAGTCCCTCAGCAAAAATAAAATGAAAATGCCAACAAACAAATATGGACAATGTCAAATAAAATCATTTACTTTTATTACAACAAATCGCATCAGTTGTTAAAATCTTATAACTCATTTAAAAAATTTCTCGAACAATTTCGTAATAAAAAAAAACAAAAAAATTCAACTCAATCTATCGGCACTGGGATCACCGCCGGAAACAAATTCAACCTCGCATCTGCGTGTCCCAATTTATTGGTCGCATTACAGAAGTAATCGCCATAGTCTCGCTCATCAACTGACAGAACGCGCAGGACCGAGTTTGTTGTCTCATGAGCGGACGCCATGTTTGTGATGCGATAGTTTCCACCCGACTGTAGCTGGGCACCGTCCTTGTACCAAAATACCGCCGGTGGAGGATATCCCTCGACACTGCACTCCATATCGATGGCGTAGGACTTCACTTGAGCGACTTTCGGTCGAAACACTGAGATTTGCGGCCGGAATTCCACCTCAATGCGAACGATTCGCTCGTCGGGCAGGCCTTCGCCATTGTCAGCGATGCAGTAGTAACCACCCCGGTCCAAGCGATGCGCATTCCTGATGTGAATTGTGGCTCCACGATGAAAAATTCCACCATGTGGCATAATAGAATTATCGTCACGTTTCCAGGAGAAGTTTGGCTTCGGATATCCATCGGCATAGCAAGTGACTTCGATGTTGTCGCCCTCGGTCACAACGACACTTTTTGGCGTCTTCTCCTCCGAAATGATGGAGGGATGCTTCACAGATAGCTTTAAACTTTTTGTCACCTTGCCAATGGCGGACACAATTATTTGGCACTCGTACGAACCCATGTCGGATGCTTCGATTTTGGTGATTCTGAAGGTGTACGTGGAGGAACCGGTGCTGGTTTTGCTCTCCTTGATGGAGTATCGAGGATCGACCAAACTTAGGATGTCACGGATAGAGAGCACCACGCCACCGGACGCCTGATCGTTGGTGTTCTTGCTCCAACCGACCGAATAGCTTCCCACATTCTCGACGGTACAATTGAATTCGACATCATCGCCGACACTGACCACTTGGTCTTTGCTAATATTAGAAATAACGGGCGACTGTGTGGACACTTGCAGCACTGCCACCAAGAGGAATATTATTTTCATCAACATCATCGATAATTAGCCAAACAAAAGCTCCTCCTCGCACTCGGACTGACCTCGACGAACTGACGCGTTCTCAGTAGGAAAAACGATTTCGGTTGATATCTCTCCTCGCTGTCGCTGTGTGTGAAGATGGACTGCGGCGGACGCGCGTGGGGTGTGCTGAGCTGTCGGTTACTATCGTCGTTCTATTGTTGCTGTTGTTGTTGTTGCTGCTGCTGGCGGTTGCAATCAAATTGATCGGGAGAGAGAGTGGACTTGAATCTAAAATTCTGAGGTCATGCCATCAGCATCACTGAGTACCAGAAAACAAATACTGCGCGGCGCGCTCCTCTCGTATATGCTAATCTCTTCGCCGATACGGACTTGTAAACAATCTGTCTTGGGAGTGCTATGGCGGACGTTTGTCGGTAATGAAAATGATAATCGCTGTCAAATGTGCACGGCGCGGCGGGATGATAAGACGCGGGAGGAGACACTGCTTGCGGTCCCACTATCTGTACATATACGACAACGCCAACGACGACGACGGAGCGGATGATATATTTATTGAAACGAAATTGAATGCGTCATGCGGCGACTACAGCGGAAGCCGTTGTGGATAGAGAGTCAAACTTTTGGGAGTCCGAATAAAATATTCCCACAGTTCCATGAACTTGAGTGCTATCGTATATATAGTGCGGGGTCTTTGTTTGTTTATTTATTCGGTTCTGAGTGGATGTCGGTGATAACAGGAAGACTTATACAACCGATCACGAGAAGCTCACACACGAACTAAACTGTTTTTGAATGCGAGCACTGTTTTGCTGATGCTCACCGCTCATACCACTTTACAGACACTATACAAACTGTGGAAGTAGGGAAATCCTTTAAACGAAGCAGGACAATATACATGGGTGGTGTGTGAATCTCACTCGCCTATCGCAGGGAATACCTACATTGTATATATGTGCGACAACGCAGGGGTATATAAAACTGAACTCACGCTGGGTATCCCTGCGATGATTGATGACCTCTAAGTGAAGAACAAATGGGTAAGAGGTATAGTTAAATAAGTGGGTATCTTGGTTGGCCTTGGCCTTAGTCCTTTGTGCGTTGACGCAGCAAAGGTGTAACTGTGTGGCTATGGGTTTTTATCGATGTACGACTGATTCTTTTACGTATGCATTCTTAGTTTCTAAAAAGACCTTGACTTTGAGTGATGATGTACATCAGCAGGGTTACCAGGTTACTTAACGCGCAGAGGTGCAAATTCAAATATCACTTAGTGAGAGTGTTTCATGCGGCTTGGATCGTGGTACTTTTTCGGTAAAATATCCAGTGACACTTATAAAATAATCTACTTTCCGGACGATGACCGATGAGGCATTTACCTCTTATTCTAAAATTACAGTGCTTATCATTCTTGAGTACCTTGGTATTTACAAGGTGGCGCAAAAATAACCTTCCGATGTTTTTTGGCTGTAATTAAAAAAATTAAAAACTTTGATTCTTCTTGTGGATTATTTTTATTTGGTCTTTTAATTTTTTTTACATCAAGTCGAGAATATGATGTCATGTAAATGGCCGCCGCCACAGTTGATTGTCATTTGAGCACTTTTTATGACATTTTCCATCACTTTGGCCAAAACTTCCGGCGATAGGTCCTCACATTCTTGACGGATATTGTCTTTAAGAGCTGCAAGAGTCTGAGGCTTGTTGACATAAACCCGCGACTTCAAAAAGCCCCACAAAAAGAAGTCTGGAGCGGTCAAATCAGGCGATCTTGCTGGCCAGTGCAAATCGCCAACACGGGAGATTAGGCGCCCGGGAAATGCATCCTTCAGCATATCGGTTGTGGCACGTGCAGTGTGTGCCGTTGCACCGTCCTGTTGGAACCACATGTTTTCCAATCCCAATTCATCAAGTTGCGGCAAAAAGAACTCGTTGATCATTGCTCTGTAGCGCTCACCATACCGTTTTGCCGCGCTTCCATGACATCTTCGGCTACAGCAGCAATATTCTCTGCAGAACGGCTACTCCGGGGTCTGCCACGCCTGGCAGCATTTCGTGTGTGCCAGTCTCTTCGAGGCGAGCGGCTAAACGTCGCAGTGTTTCACTGTAGGCGTTGTACGGCTAGGAAATCTGCGACGAAATTCACATTGTGCCAAAGTCACCGACCGATTATTGCTCAAATAAATAGTCACCAATATTCCGCGTTCTGGAGCAGTGTAGCGTAACATTGTTTATTAACGTGTATTTCGCATGTGTTAACTACACAAATGTCAAAACAGAACTGACATTAGGGGCCAATCGCAAAATTTAGAGCATTTTCTGATAGGAGGATTACTTTTGCGCCACCTTGTAGAATTCATGAAATGTTGTAACATCTATCGTGCGACACCCGATAAAAAAATATTCATCTTCGTTGATAGTCAAGCCTTAGTTTCGGCGAGGTCTTCATTTAAATTTTAAACTTATTGTGGACTGCAGGGAGAATCGGGCCAGGGCAGGTCATCGGTTTGAAATCACGCTCGTCTGGGTTCCCGGCCAGAGGAAAATAGAGGGAAATGAGAAAGCCGATGAACTTGCCGGACGTGGCTCTGCCTCTGACCTAAGCGTATCTCATGCGAGGGAAATTCTTCTTCCGCTGGGATACGTAAAGAGAGAAATCCTCGTGCACTACACTGCAGGGGCGGTAACTAGATGGGTGAACCTCACAAACTGCGTCATTTCAAAAAAGATTTGGCCAACATTCGACGAAGCCAGAACAAATAACCTCCTTTCCAGAACGCGTGCAGATGTCGCTAGGCAAATTGAAACAGTGTTCCATCTTCTTTGTGAATGTTCGGCTCTAGTAGTGCGTAGTCCTTTATTTGACGACATACCGGCCATCCGAGGCATCCCTTTTAACAACATCATCAAATTTCTCAACTCCTCAGGATGGTTTTAAGCTCAAATAACACCTTTTTTATTTCCAGGTTCTACCAGTTTGTGGTTTCAAAACGGCGCTTAAGCGCTACTTGTGATTTTCCCTCATCAGAATGGAGGGAAAGCAACCACATAAACCAACCAACCAACCAGTAACGTTTATGCAGCGACTTCTGGGCTTCATTCGATTTTTCTTTCGTCCGGAATGTGTCATAATTTCTCCAGCTGATTATTGAAATTTGATTCTAAATAATTTAATGTGACTGGATTTCGGCAAGAAGATGGCTGTTGTTTAATATCTTCAGTTTGGTTCAACTGCACGCTTTTGCCCGATGATCAAAGCTTTAAAGTAGGTACCTACTGCTTGGAGACCTACTATGACGACAATCATTTCCAGAGGCCAATCAATAACTCTGTCTTCGTTATACATCCACCGTAATAGAGACTTCAAAGGCGATTGAAAAACAGTTGGATTTGGTTGGTAAACAAACTCAAGTCTACTAATGCAAACAGAATTTTGTCCATACACAGCTTAAGACCAAATATAACTATTGATATAGCAGCAACATCGAGTTAATAGTTATCATTTGTCACTTCGTCGGCAAGCATCAACTCCACGCATCCCAGAGAAGATGCGTCTAAGAAAACCAATGCCACTATACAGATGGGTTTGACGCAGTGACCGATGGACCCTTTTCCTGCACAGTTGCTGCGATATCATGCATTTGATTGAGTGTTTATTTTTGGAACAAATCGAGGGGACCAGCCAATTATGCCGGCTGAGTTGTAATGCTTTCCCAGGATAGTTGTTTGTCAGTGTACATACAACTCGCTCAAGTCCTGACATAGGTATGTACTAAAAAAAAACGGACCACGAAAACAACTACGGAAAATGGCTACCACGTACTGCGCATAATGTTCGCTGAATAAGTAGGTAAATAGTTTTTTAAGGAACAAGCTTAGTATGTTAAAGACGGCTAATACTACCAGCATTTATACATCAAAACTCTAAGAAACATATATAAAAACAACACTGGACAAATAAAAGCAGAAAGAACAGGACGAATGTTCAGCATAAAAAGAGGTGTACGACAGGGTGATCCAATATCACCACCATTATTCTCTGCAGTACTCGAAGAGATATTTAAACAACTTGACTGGAATCGATTTGGAATAAATATATGGGGACAACATTTGAACAATTTGAGGTTTGCTGACGATGTTGTCCCAATGGTAACACAGCTGGCTTCAATTTGTAAAAACTACGGACTATGCATCAAATCAGTCTAAAACAAAACTGATGACCAACTTTACACATAAGGACATTACACTCGATGGCGTAAATATTGATTATGTTGAGGACTATATTTATTTGGGACAATTAAAATCATTTAAAAATCAAGAAGAAAAGGAGATAGATAGACGAATATCAAACGCATGGCGACAATCCTGGAACATGAAGGAGATACTCAACGCAAAACTAAATAAAGACACAAAAAAATATTTAATGGATTCAGCAATTTTACCAGTTCTGACATACGGACTTCAAACGGACTTAACAACAAATCTAACCAAGAAATTAAGGATCCGTCAGACAAAAATGGAGAAGAAACGAAGAAATAAGAAGGCAAACGGTCATCATCGATGTGATAAAAAGGACGAAACAACTCAAATGGAACTGGACAGGACACATAATCAAGAAAACAGGTAATAGATGGACAAAACTTCTGATCAAATGGACACCACCAGCGACAAGATCAACCGGACGACCAGGAACAAGATGGGTTGACGATATTAACCAATTTAATAGGTATTGGTACCATCACGCAAAAAAGAGAGATCTATGGACAACTTGGGGGAGCCTTATACTATTTGCAACTAATTTTGAAAACAATGACTAGACTTTGCCAAATTATGATAAATTTATTTTATGAATTATAAATTAAATAACGACATGCTATAAATACTTCTTATAACAATGTAATAATAGAAAAGAAACATGTATCTAATATTGTGATGAAAAATTTGTAATCCTAGTAATGATTTTCAACGTCTGTTAAAGGCTGTCAACCAAATATGGGTGGAAGAAAACATGCCCGATGACTGGACTATCAGCTCTATATGCACCATCTACAAAAAAGGCGATCCTATGTCTTGCAAGAACTATCGAGGCATATCCCTGCTTAATGTCGCTTACAAGATCCTATCCAACGTACTGTGTGAACGTCTAAAACCGTTCTGCAACACACTTATCGCCACGTACCAGTGTGGCTTCCGGCCCGGCAGATCGACTATAGATCAAATCTTCACACTGAGGCAAATCCTGGAAAAGACCAACGAATTTCAAGTCGAAACTCACCACCTATTCATCGACTTCAAAGCCGCGTATGATAGCATACATCGTCAGGAGCTCTATATGGCGATGGCCGAATTCGGAATCCCGGCAAAACTGATTCAGCTGTGTCGCGTGACGCTGGAAAACACGCGCTGCAGCGTGCAGTTTGGAAGTAGCTCCTCCGAACGATATTGACATCATCGGTCGCTCCCAGCGTGCCGTGATAGAAGCGTTCACGGCGATTGAAGAACAGGCGCAATCCGTTGGCCTTGAAGTAAATGAGGACAAGACCAAGTACATGCTATCAACAAACAAACAAGCAACTGTCCACCGCCTAGGACAAAACGTCACTGTTGATAGCAAAAATTTCGAGGTAGTTAGGGAGTTTACCTACCTCGGAGTAAACATAAACTCCACGAATGACACCATAGTGGAGATCCGGCAAAGAATTACCCTAGGAAACCGTTGCTACTTCGGTTTGGCAAAACGACTGGGTTCAAAACTCCTAACACGAAGGACGAAATGTGTGCTCTACAAGACCCTTATCTTGCTAGTTCTGCTTTATGGTGCCGACCACATTGAGCGAATGGACAATAATGCTCGGCTAAGAGGATCTTCGAATCCCAGCCCCCAGGTTCGAGAAGACAAGGAAGACCGAACCTCCATTTCAAAGACCAAGCCATCGCGAATGCCAGAGCGCTTGGTCTCCACAACTGGAAGCAACGTCCCCGGGATCGTAGAGGATGGAAGGCTGCAGTGTCTCAGGCAGAGACTCTTCACGGGTCGGGAGCCCGATAAGTAAGTAAGTAAGTGAGTTAAAGGCTATGAGATGTTTGTTAACGTCAATTGCAGTGTTCGTATGTCAATCCAATAATTTTCCCCATAAAAAGAGTTGCGATTTTTTACATTCTTCCCACAATAGATTAAAAAAATCTCATACATTTTCTTATTTCATATTTGTATTGAGAAAACACTTAACGAAATTTTAAATCATTCGGGTTCCGTATTAAAAGTTTTATAAATGATTAAATTAAATCTATATATATATAACTGGATCTTGGTTTGTTCGGATGCTTAAAACTCGAGAACGGCTCAACCGATTTGAATGATCTTTGTTTTGTTTTGTTTGTCTTACATCAGCGATGGTTTAGAAGAAAAGAAAAGTTGGAAAATTCTCAACAGGTAGCGTTGTAGGCACACATTACATTTTTCATGGGGAAACGCACTTTGAAAAAAGAAAAAAATAAACTGGATAGAAATCGAGTAGTGACACTTCAAATATAGAAAAACAATATTTTCAAAATCACAGTTTGTTGATATTTTGTGATAGAAACACTTTACTGCTAAGTGCGAGAGAATCAACAGGTGGCGCTGTGGTCGATCTTCAGAGCCGCTCAACCGATTTCAATGAAACTTTGTGAATGCGCATGGTTGATTCCAACTTGAAAGATAGTATAGTTTTGGGCCCTAATGGAAACAAAGTGCAATCAAAAACAATACAAATAGAAAACCTTGGATTAAAAATAAATAAATAAATATTTTGGCGCGACAGGTCTGTGGGACCCAAGGCCTAGCTTCTCACAACCATTCGTTTTGTGTGGGTTTTCAATTTTTGGGACGAATGGAAGGGATCTAGAGCTTTACGCCGAGTCCAAACGGCTCTTTCATGACAGTTTTACTCTCGGATGTTTGTCAGACGTTCGCGAGAGGTGGCGCAGTGGAAAAAACCTTAAGATGTAATTTGGTTCTTTCGTTAACAAAGCCATTTGCAAAAAGGCTGGTACGCTGTTCAAGTGAAGTGAAATTTTCACTCCTCTCCAAGAAATTGCTGTGAAATTGAAAGTGAAATTTTCACGCCGAAATGTCAAAAATTTAATGCGAAGGAAAATAAAAGCCAGGTGAAATAGCAAGTAACGCCCCCTACAAATCACTTTTTGAACAATTATTTTTCACTTCAACAGCGTAGGTACTGCCTGGTGAAATTTTCATGTGAAAAGTTCATTTTGACATTTCGCAGTGAAAAATTTGTATGAAAATTTGGATTTCACTGGAACAGCGTACCAGGCTTAATACGTAAAATCATACTTAAAAACAAAATGATAAATAAAATTACAATAAAAAACATAAGGTACTAATAACTTAATTTTAGTCCCGATTTCGACTTTAAATTAAAGATGTTCGTAATATCAATTTAATTCCTACAAAATTTTGCAATATTGTAAACCTACATAAGTTTAAAATAAAGATTGGAATTTTTAATAACTATCAGGGAAAATATATTTGTTTACCTAGAATGTGACAGCGCACACTATTCCTGTTCGAAATCAGGCAACTTAAGATACGATCCCTCTTAGCTTTAGGAATGGGTTTGACTACTCTTAAGTGTAATGAGCATTCCCTTATGTCCAGGTTTATAAGAGACTAACTTCAAAAATTGCAGAAGCATGGACCCTAACAAAGGCGGATGAAGATCTTCTTGGCTGTTTCGAACGCAAGATTCTTCGAGTGATTTTTGGTCCCGTTTGCGTTGACGGGCTTTGGAGGAGAAGATTTAACAGCGAACTCTTCGAGCTGTACAACGACACCGACCTGGTCAGAAAAATACGCATCAGTCGTCTAAGATGGCTAGGACATGTAGAGCGAATGAACACCAACGCTCCGGCCCGAAGAGTCTTTGATTCCAACCCGGAGGGACAACGCAGTAGAGGAAGACCTCAACCAACTTGGATTGCGCAACTGGAGGCAGTTAGCCAAAGATCGCGCTAACTGGAGAGGCGTATTGGTTGAGGCCCAGGTCCACCCCGGACTGTAGCGCCACCTTAAGTAAGTAAGTAACTTCAAAAATTTAGTAGGGTACAATAAATAATTTTATATGGAACATTTTAGAAAAGCCAAGTCTTGCCACTTAATATTATTAAGAAAGTTTTTATAAAATCAAATTGGAACATTAAAAATTATCTGTTAGAAGTTAGAACTTTTCCAGGTTCAGTACTATTAGGTATATGCAAGAAGATACATTTCTATCTACATATTTGGAAAAGCATGTTAAAAATTAAATACATGGTAACACTCACACAATTTCCGTGTGACTCAAATAGCAACAAAAGAATTTCAATTTCAGCCAGCCGCCAAGTGGACAAGATTGAGTACTCTTATACTGTTCACATGCAGCTTCACACAACCACATCTCGGAGTGGTCACAATAAGCGTTCATTTCGATTTCACTTACATCGTTGCAAAAGAATATACATGAAAATAATATAGACGAAGAGACACGTTTAGAAAATAAAGGAACAGAAAATCGTTCAAAGCATACAAGTCCTTCGTCCCTTATTTTTACACGTTTTGGCGAACAAACGAAATGAAACATATCTCCCTTTGCTCTCCGACTTAAACTGTCAAATTTTGTAATTTATTACCCTGTTCCTGTTTCTGTAGGGTTGTATGTTTATGGTTGAATGTTTTTGGCCGGCTGACTGAATGCAATTGTAGGGTTGCTTAGTTCGAATTGCGTTCATCTGTTCGTGCAACATATAGTTAGGACATCACAAGTTTACCAAAAATTATTGTTAACCCTATTGAAACGGGTGTAGTACCTACCTACATTTCATACACAGAAATTCAATAATTTATTGAGTTTTCGATAAGAAGTCGAACGTATTATTTTGAAGGTGGGAAATACATTCGATGGATGATACAGTTTTGTAAAGTAGTTCCGTGTCTCTGGACATAAGAGACTGAAGCAGGTGAATAATATGTACGAGAAGGATTTCTTCAAAGTCTTTTTAAACACTTACAAGGAAAATATGAATGAGCACAAGGTATACCTCTGGAATTGATTTATTGATAGAAACAAGACGAGCGAACTGTTAAACAGCTGTTGCTTTTGAATATTTAAGTTCATTTGATCATTTGGTTATGTATTTCCAAAGTAAGTCAATTAACTACACTACCGACATTTATTACTGAAGACAAGTTTCACCACAATGGAATCTTGCCTGACTCTTGTAGACTATCTGGGCCGAGCATTTAATGTATCTACCATTTACCTCAAACCTAGTTAACAAAACAAAAAATGGAACAGATCATTCATGGCAGTTGCAAACAATTTTTAAAACTGCCTCACTTAGCAACTCGATCCGTAACGGACACAAATTTCTTGTTTCCAAAATTTCATAACGAGAACATTTTTCATAAACATTAATTTTTCATTAACTTTATAAATACTAATTTTTCGTATCAAGTTTTTGTGAAATATTTTGTATGCCTGGATGCAGCTTAAAATTGAAAAAAAAAATTACTACGGTTGCCGGCAAGTGTTTCGCTTCCGGTTGAGGCACAAAATGATAAATAACAGGTGTATGTCAATGGTTTTTTAGAATGGTGTAGGTATCGGGTAATCTCCAGCGACAGTGGCTTTCAAACTGTGGTCATTTTGAAGCGACATACGGCCCCTAATGCGGCGGAAATTTGTACTAACTTAGTGTAGGCATAAACCATCATTTCTAGGTTCGTTCAATAAGGAAAACTATTTTCCCAAAATAATCCCATGTTTATTTCAGAAGGGGGTAATTCTTTTATTCTTATTCCTCTCATTGACAACATAATTGAAAGAACAATTATTTTTGTTATTTTTATTCTCAACTGATTGCATTTTCATGATTGTGGCTGTGGAGAGTGGAAGTTATGCAAAGGAAAACTAAATCGGGTACTTTTCGCATATAGCAAGTGGGCATAACAAAACTGATGGGTTTTTTTTATGAGGATACCTACCAATGTGGAAAGAAGGATAATGAAATGAAGATCGGATAGATACTTTTGGCATCTACGTGGTGGAAAACTAATTAGAAACAATGAAAATAATAAACATATTTTTTTTCTAATCTTTGTTTACACACTTCCCACACGAGGTATATGCACCGGTAAATTGCCGTTTTCTTGCAGCTTTCATTGTGCGTTGTTTTTTTCTTACTTCGATCACTGAAATGTATTTCAAAAGAATATTTCGCAAAAGAAACTGTTGTCGTCAAGATCTAAGCTGGAATTTTGTGGAAAATTAATTAGAAACAGTGGAAAAATATTGAAGAAGTACAGTTATTTTACGGTAATCCTTAAGAGCTTCATATTTGATCTGTTTAAATACCTATCTTAGCTTTAATATTTAGTTTCACAAAATGGGAAAAAATAAAAGCTGCACACCAGAATTAAGAAAGCTTATCATCCACAAGTACTGCCAGGAGAAGGCTTCTATGGATACAATCGCCAAGGATCTGCTGTGCTCCAAAAAGATGGTTTATGGTGCGATCAAAGTTTATAGGGACACAGGCAGTACAGAAAACCCCATAAGGAAACAACGGGCGAGAAAAACAACTGCCAAAGAGGACAGGCTAATTTCATTGAATAACTACAAATAGAAGTGGACACCGCTCATTTTGAAGCGACATACGGACCTTCAACGCGGCGGAAATTTGAACTAACTTAGTGTATGCATTTACCATTATTTCTAGGTTCGTGCAATAAGGAGAATTAATTTCCCAAAATAATCCCATGTTTATTTCATGACAAACTACCCCCTTCTTTTTTTCTTATTCCTCTCATTGACAACATGCAAATGAAAGAGAAAGAACAATTACTTTTGTTATCTTTATTCTCAACTGTTTACGTACTCATGATTGTGGCTGTGGTCTATGGAGTGGAAGTTATGCAAAGGAAAACTAAATCGGGTACTTTTCGCATATAGCAAGTGGGCATAACAAAACTGATGCGATTTTTTATGAGGATAACAATATGGAAAGAGGGAATATGAAATGAAGATCGGATAGATATCTACTTTTCGCATATAGTAGCGTTTTTTTTATTTTACGCAAATGATCCATATAGATCACTGATTTACATGATCTACAACAACAGTTTATATATATCAAGAAACCAAATGGGCATCATATCAAACTTCCAGGATTTCGTTAGATGGATATCGTCATGGAAGAGGAACAGAAAAGGTCCGGTGTATTGTTTTAACGGTCTTTGCCAAACAATAATAACATCCCACTTAAATACTGATTGTCTAGACTCTAGAGAATACTATATAAGTCGTTAGAAATAACAGAGGATCATTTATGAAAGAAATTCTTCTGCATTTCGACTTCACAAAAATTTAAAACAGATGAGTTTCCATAATATAGTTGCTCCTAATACAACTTCATATGAAACATCAGATTCATCAGTTCTTTTAAGTACCTATGGCGGATGTTGAAAGAACCTTTACTGAGACATAATTTGTAGATACAAATTGAATATAATTATAGAGATCTTGGATCCGAATGGTAGTTATATGTTTACAGATGTAGTATATCAAGATGAAGCACTGACATTGAAGATAGTTCCGGCATTGCAAAGTAAGAATGTTTGTGTCGTCGTCTTTGTCTTAATAAGTGTCTTGGTTTCTGTATTCATAAAAAATATTTTCTCCCTTTGCATGGCGAAACCGAATTCAATGAAGATTCCAATGCTTGCGAGTTTGACGATGTGGAGGATTTATCAGAATAAGAGACAGTTCCAATTATGCAAAACATGGCTACACATTATTATTCGGGATATATTTCTCATGCCATATTAAAGTTTTCTGCACCTGGTCAAAATGAGTCGATCGTCAATATGAGGATATGAGGCTACAATTAATGGTGGTTTAGTCATTCCGACTACACATTTTGTAGAGTTATACCATGTTCCCACCAACGTGATTTAGCTAAATCAAGTGGATTTAGCTAAATCATCTCATTAATTATGTGATTTACCATACATTTTCGTGATCACTAATTACGTGATTTATACCTGTTTAATTTTTAATTACGTGCAAATCCACACAAAATAAAATCGAACATACACAAAATAGAATCAAACGGACACAAATAAAATCAAACCAACCTGTAATCGACTTTAGCTGTCTACACAAAAACAAACTCTCAGAAAATTAAAATTAAAAATTTAGATATTAATTGTTTTAATAATTTTTGGATTTATTCTGGTAGAAATAAATTATATCCAAAGCATTTGAACTCATTTTAAATTGTTTTAGGTCATTTTTCTTTTGCACTTTTATATGTACGATATATTGAAAGTTTGCCAACTAATTTCAAATGTCACACTTAAACGCTTAAAAGTTCGGTGGGAACGCCTGTCGTGATTTATAAATCACTTCAGCTAAATCACGTTGGTGGGAACATGGTATTATTGAAAAAAATAATCAAATGTTTTGAGGAACGTTTTGAAACGCAATGCTTCGAACAAAATGTACCTACTTAATTTTCTTTTAAATTTGAGCTTCCATATTCCTTTGAACGGCAAAATCAAAAATTATTCAAGCACATCATGCGGGTTCTTTTACGTGCGAAAATAATTAACCCCAAAGCAAAATGCACGAAAATGGAACAGAAGTGGTTCTCAGCTCAATTTGCATTTATTTGGCCATGCTTAACTTCAAAATAGGTATTTGAAATCAGGTACCTAGGTAGGTATACGTATGCAAAACACACTATTTTCCTATAGGCACATTTTAATATTACCTGATCTTGTGTGATAATTAACGGCAGAGTAAAAAGAAGTCGCCAAATGATGCATGCACCTACATAGGTATGTACATGTACATTATACACAAACATATCTACCCTACCTATGCACCTACATACTACGAAAAACAAAATCATATCGCTCATTAAAAAGAACACCGTCATAACTCAAAAAACAAGATTTTTGACCTAATGATACAGTTCAAACCTATTTTCTCTAAAGTTTTTACTGGAACAACGTCATTTCTACAACTCAAAAACTGAGGAGTCGGGGGTACTTGTGTCGTTATGGAGACTGTCACTTTTGAATATTTTTTGAAGAGAAATACTGTTTTATTTTCATTTAATCAGTGGCCTTTGAAGTAGAAACTATTCAGGCATTATTTAAAAAGTGACATATTTTGTGATAAGACTGTTTTCTACTCCAGGTAAGTTTAATGCGCGTACTACTTTTTAAAGTTTAAAACGATTTATTTCGTGTTATGACGATATAGAACAAAGAAAATAATATATTAACGAACGTAATATTTGGAAATATGACAGTGTTGAATTCAAATTAAGGCTTTTTATTTGTATTATTCTGTCTTGTGACGTTATTGATAGAAAATTTACCGCGATTTGAACATTTTTCTTTTTGACTATGTCTCGATATGACGTTCTTGTTGCGAATATTATAACATTGTTCGTAGATTTTTTGGTGTTATTTTAATTTATGTCATTTTTTCCACAAAAAGGTACAAGATTTTTTCGAAAATTACAAATGCATTCACGTGGAAGGCAACTCGTTGAGCTTGCGAAAGCGCAGCAATCAAAGCAAAAACTGCAGCAAGAAGATTTGAATGTTCCAGGTAGCGATGCTGTTCTACTCTTATTTAAATTCTTATTTTTATTATGCCCCTTTATAAAACTCTTTTTTTATAGATGATAACATACTTCCAAAATTTGATATTAGTAATATTCCACTACCTTTGAATGAGCCCGGTACATGCATTTTTTTATTTTATATGCACATTTTCTGCAGTATTTGCTCATAATGATCTTATCTCTTATAGGATATAACATAAACCCAAACGCTTCGTCAACTTTAGTTGACCATACTAAGTCTCCACAATCAAGGAGCTTCTCTTCTAGTTCCTCATCTTCTAGTCCTTCGTCAACTGAGAGCAGCGGATCTTCCACTGAAGACTGCGAAGACATCCTTGACGACAGAGCTTATAAGCCATCCGAAAGCGATGAAAGTGATACTGATGCTTCATTGGAAACCACTCCTAGGGCTTCCTCATCTATAAATAAAAATTCCAATCCTAGCTCACAAATTGCGTCTTCAAGTAATCAGGCCAATGTTCTAACTTTGGTAAGTCCTCCCAAAAAAGGTATTAAAAGAAGGAAAAATGTTGAAAGTTGGAAAAAAAATCTTTTAAAAAAAAAGAGAAACCTTGGAGAGGAATATCTCTCAGGAAATAAAACTGTAAGGCCTAGAAGAGAATTAAAAGCTGCTTGCGGAGAAAAATGTAAATTAAAGTGCTCGTCTAAGTTAAGTCAAGATGATAGACAGCGAATATTTTCTGATTATTGGTCCTTAGGGAACATAGAATGGCAAAGGCAATTTATAAACAACTGTATGTCAGTCATTGCTCCAAGATACAGATACATCCGTGAAGGTGGGACACGAGCCCCAAGAAGCAACAACAACGCTTTCTATTTTCCTACATCTGAAGTTGAAAAGGTCCGAGTCTGTAAAGTTTTTTTCAAAAACACTTTGGACATCAACGATCGGACAATCCGAACTGTTCAAGAAAAACGAAATAAGATGGTTGATGTCTTACTCGAGCCGGACTTGAGAGGCAAGCACGGAAAGCACAAGACTCTAGATCCATCTATTAGAGACGGTATACGTAGTCACATAAACTCCATCCCCAAAATTGAGAGCCATTACACCAGGGCAAATTCAACCCGGACATTCGTTGACGGGAGTCGTTCACTTGCCGATATTCACAGAGATTATGTCGCCGACTGTAAAGCTAAAAATGAGGCCTATGGAAGCTATGCCATATTTTATAAATTGTTTACCGAATCTTTCAATATCTCTTTTTTCACGCCGAAGAAAGATTTATGTGAAACCTGTGTTGCCTTCGAAAATGCTTCTTCTGAAGAAAAAGACGTTCTGAAAGAAAACTACGACTTTCATCAATCTGAGAAGATACTTTCAAGGGAGGAAAAGAAGAAGGACAAAGAAAGGACAAACTTCAACGGTATCGTTGCAGTCTATGACCTCCAAGCAGTTATGCAGATACCAAAAGGAGACGTGTCTGTCTTTTATTACAAATCTAAGCTGAATGTTTTGAACTTCACTATTTACGACATTCAAAATAATAGTTGCGAATGCTTTGTCTGGGATGAATCAAATGCTCATCGAGGAGTAAATGAGCTGGGGTCCTGTGTGCTTAAATATTTGCAAAAAAAAGCTACAATGGATAATGGAGAAGTTATTTTCTATTCCGATAATTGTGTTGGACAGCAGAAAAATAAATTTATGCTGGCGCTTTATCTATATGCTGTCCGATTTTTGGGTATTAAGGAAATAACTCACAAATATTTAATAAAAGGGCATACCCAAAACGAAGGGGACTCAGCTCACTCCCTTATTGAACGGCAGGTCAAGCGTCAGTTGAAGAGTGGGCCGATATACTCACCCGATGGCTTCATTTCCGCAATCAAATCAGCGAAGAAAGAGGGGCAGCCTTTTAATGTGAACGAACTTTGCCATGAAGATTTTTATGACATTAAGGATCTGGCAGCAAAAATGGGTCCTATGAACATGGCAAATTTAAAGCTTCATGATGCGAAGGTTGTCAAGGCTAAGAGGGAGCATCCTAATTCAATTTTTTTCAAAAATTCGTATGCTCATGATTTTCAAGAAGCTGTAGTCATCAAAAAAAAGAAAATCGATGGGATTTCTCTTCAAAAAGCCTACAGTAAGAGGCCAGGACTTGCGGAAAAGAAAAAAAAAGATCTTTTAGACCTTGTAAATAAGAACCACATTCCAAAATACTACAAACATTTTTATCAAAATCTGTAGGTAACCATCTTCTCCCCAATATTTTTTGAGATAACATTTTTGTATCAAAATCTGTAACATCTACTCCTCAATATTTTTTGAGTAAAAAAGCTAACTTTCCTTCTTATTTTCCATTATTATTATATTTATAAAACAAATGCATCTAAACATTCAACTTTTAATACAAAAAAACTTGTTCTGTTTCAATAAACAAATTAAAAATAAAAGGTTTGCTTCTTATGACATGAGTGTTCTTTGCAAATAGATAATTTAATTGTGGAAAAAAAGTCATATTTGGACTTACGACACATTTCAGATATGTCTCAATCCTAATAACGTCACAATTGAAACTCTTTGCTGTTTTTCTATTATTCGTAAGTATACAACATTTAAAACGTAAAACTTAATTGCATCGCATGTAACCGCAATTAATAGCCTTACAAAACAAAACAAAAAAAAAATGATAGAATTGAATGTGATTATAAAATACAACTATCCAAACTTAAGATTTCATTTTCTGAAAAACTATGTTTTTTGAGTTATGACGGTGTTCTATTTAATGAGCGATATCTAGCTAGAATTATTCAAATCTGCAATCATCTGCCAGGCAGTAGCAAATACAAAAAAAACCGCAATAAACCTCTAACAAAAATTCCAAAAGTAACAAGGAAATAAGGACAATCGAAGCGAATCGACAGAAAGATAAGCATGAAATATCGTACCTGCTTCAAACTGGTTTACAACAAAGAATTACCCAGACAGCATTCCCCAGAGGGATATTTTTTTGGGATATTATACATTTTCGTGTTTTCATTTTTATGCCCGGATCCATTTCACAAACCCGCACAAGCGATCGCAGCGACGTATGGACCGCGTAGCGGTCGTCGTCGGTGATGCCGATTCTATGTGTAGTTATTCAATGCTAATTTGTCGACTGAGTAAGGCAAATCCTTTTCTCAACAGCAAGGACATTCACTCAAATATGTCGTGTCAGCTAAACGCACAAGTTACACCTAGGACCATCAGGAACAGACTGCTAGAAGTAGGTTTGTGGGGGTGCATTGCACGCAAAAAGCCACACGTGTCGAAAAAAAAATTAAAACGTCGTGTTGGTTTGAGGAGGAAAAAATAAGCGTTTTGAGCTGGCCAGCGCAAAGTCCTGATCTCAATCCCATTGAGAACTTGTGGGCCGATGTTGAGAAAAGTTTGGGCTCAAAAACCTCAAAAAATTCGACTGAACTATTCCAAAACATCGACAAAGCTTGGATGAACATCCCCCTTAAACGATGTCAGGACTTGGTAGCTAGTATGCCAAAACGCTGTTTAGCTGTTATTGCTAACAAGGGGTACCCAACAAAATATTAGTTTTTATTTGTTCTAAATTTATGTCTGAAACGTAAAATAAATTCTTTTATTTTATTTTGAATTGTTATTATTTTTTCATTTCCTGTTTCTAATTATAATTCCTCCCAAGAATGGATTAAACTTGTTCTTTTTTCGAATTTATTTCGGTTTATGGTATAATTCTTTTTTTCTTTTTCTTTTATGCAAATGGAAGTATGTTTCCGTTGACATTTGGTAATAATGTCTCTATTATTTGTTTATTTTAACTAAGGTACCCAACTTTCCGTAAAGAAAGTTTGTGTTTCTAATTAGTTTTCCACCACCAAGTGGTCATAAAATGCCAATTTGTTCAAAAGTGGTTGTTTTTTAATGTTATTTAAAGGAATAGAATAATTTAAAATCGGGCTTTGTTGTTGTTGGGAAATAGATATATGGGTGCAACTTTAAAAATATGAACTTTTTGACTTTAATTGTATATTTTATAAAATTACGGTTGGGTGGGTTCAGATATTTTTAATGCAGTTATTTAAGTTGGGATATGCTTTATGCACCAGTGGTCTTAAATAATTTCTCAGTGTTGGAATTTCATAGTTATAGGCGCAAACAGAAATGTCATAATATCTCTGAAATGAGAAACTCGGGAAAAAAGAATTTCCCTACAAACGATTTCGATTGCAACTGGCTAGATTTTATTTTAAAAGCTCAGAAGTGCGGGCGGACATTTTTTTCTAGTGGTCCTAACTTTTTAACGGTAAAACTACAAACGAAAAAAAATTTACTACAAACGAGTGTCTATCGAACTGCATTCCACGTTTTTCATTCTAGAAAAAGTGCGGACCAACTTCAAATAGGTATAAAACAGTTGACCAGCGTAAGGATTAACCCAATTTCAAAATTTGCTCACATACCTGCCACGCCTCCGGTTAAGAAAACCGAATAAATAATGCCCTCGTTCGATCCTCACTGTTTTATTGCATAGCTCATATAATATAAAAGCCTGCAAAAATAGAGGAAGTCAGTGCTAGCGAATTTCGAAGAATTATTTGACCGTTGGTAGGAAAATAACGTTTTCTCCATTTACACCGATCCATCATAAAAACGGAAAAGGATTAGAATTTACAGTCTCGCTGATTTTGTTGAAACTAAACTTAATATGCAGATGCAATATTGCATCTCTTTGGTTTGGGTTCTTCCAATATTTCCTTGAAGTGTTGTAAAATTCTTATATTTTTGAGCAGCAATCTTAGGAAATTAGTGTGTGGAAATAATCCATAAGGATTCTATTGTTTGTACGATTGTTTAACATTTTAGTGAAAAGTAGGAAGGTACAATAAATTCTGGGAAACTATTTTTAGTTCTGTTCTTTTTCAGCGGATTATATCGACGTTATTGGCGCTATAAATGAAGAAGGAATGTCGGCAAGACTTTGGTCGACATTGGTTTACCTTGGTTGAAACTTGTGATTTATATCTATATCTATCTAAACAGGGTTTCATCTATTCCAGACCAATCTAGGCGACTTGAGACAACTAATTTTTGAATCTGCCCAATCTGCAGCAAGGTTGAGCTCATAACGGATGAGTTGCAGATCAGTGCTCTCCCATAGGTATTACTAAAAATTGTCTACATAAAGTTAAATACTGAGATCTTAGACTCCAACCAAACATGAAAGAGTGTATCATATGCCCCCACCCAAACCGTGTACACTACGAAATGGTACCTACGTATTTAGTATTACTTATCGGGCTCCCGACCCGTGAAGAGTCTCTGCCTGAGACACTGCAGCCTTGCATCCTCTACGATCCCGGGCACGTTGCTTCCAGTTGTCGAGACCAAGCGCTCTGGCATCCGCGATGGCTTGGTCTTTGAACGTATTTAGTATTACCCTTGTATATAGGTAGATACCTACTTAAAAACAACAACTATATCTTCCGCAAGGCAATACGTTCTCACGGCCGGCCCCTGGAAGAGGTCCTGTGTTCATTCAGGTTTCGTGTCGGGGGACTTCATTTTTGAACCAGTTTTGTCGAAATCCCTCGTTCCTGTAGTTGTACTCCATCCTGTTGACTAGCTGAAATTTATGAAACAACTACCGACAAATACGGGGGTATATTCTTATACGGGCAAGAGACACTCTCCAGATATGGCAGTTTATACCACTTTGTCTAAAATTTCAGATCTATTGATAGCATAACTCCTTAGCAAGCCTAAGCTTAGCTAGTTTATACTCTTTTCATGATATCCCTAGTCTCCTCTGCTAAGTGTGACACTCAGAATGGCTCGTGCCTTTCCTAATCAAATAATAACTTTAAGAACACACTTTGTGGTAATTGAGGCAAACAAATACTCCTTTATTGTGAACGGTTTATTGTGAAAGGAAATTATTATTTTATTGTAGATGAGTTGTTAAAGATACTAGATAAAATATCTACCTGTACTACCCAACTCACTATAGTCTTCTGGGTACCTAGATGGGAACATAGTTTCCTTTCTGACTACAAAAAAGGTTTCCTTCATTTTTGCGCATACAAGAAATCATGACGGACGCCACTCAGTGAAACTGCTGTTAGTAAGGTGTTTGTATTTCACTTGAATAACTAGCCCTAATAAGGCTCTTAATATAGATCACTTAGATTCAGTTGCTAACAGGGCTGAAAGCTAATATGAGAATTAGAGGGTTGTAAGAGGGTTTCAGGCGAAATTGATCACAGTGGTGGTTGACAATTTTAGTTCCCATTTTGTACTTAGACTCAGCGTTCTTAGTAATAAGGCTATAGGCTTTATGAAGTTTTCTTATGGGACAAAGAGAAAAGGAAACTCAAATTTCCAACTTTGAAAATCATTGTGTCATGGGGATACTTGGTTGGCCTGATACCGAATTTAAGGATTTCTACAACTAAACAAACAAGAGTAATCGTACTATCGCCCGCAATCTCAATGTACTGGCTAGTGATGATAAAACGTTCTTCCGATCGGTTTGATTGGCCAATTTTGAATAGGACTGTCGTTCAGCAATAGCTCAGTTAGGGGTTCTATGTTTGCTTCCCCCACCACTGTGTTGTTAGCATATTACCCATCAGAAATCATTTTCGACTCAGCTTAGATTATGTCACAGTTGGAAAAAGGTATTTCAAAAGATGCACTACCGAACTCTTTCACATCCACATTTCACATAATGCTTGAGTTTGGCGAATAAGAGATTTATATCTTACCGCTGTATAAAATAGTTCGTCTTCCTTTTTATTACCGTTATGTTGGGTGTTGTGTGAGTAGGGATGGGGATCTGATCGGCATCAGCTTGGCGATCTCCATTGTCGCAACCATCTCACACTCACCAACTGTGCTTATTTTATCTCCCCGTGGTCACCACCGGATACTGGTCTATGTCCACCCGGACTTGACTTGCTAAACTTATAAGCGCGAGTGTTGAACACGAAGAAAATAGCAACACTATAATGCTCTGTCGGATTGACTGTCTGCTCGAGTCTCAGAAGTCTAACATGAGCCCCTCAGACAAAGGACGTACGGCGGATGAATTCACATGGCTGAATCAACGGTGGCGTCAACAGTCGACATGACAGATACCTCAATGGGCTACTCTGATGTATTTGGACCTGAGGTCATTGAGGATTTTCAACACTAGTCAGGGTGTTGAAATAGAGATGGTGGCGGAAGAGCCCTAAATGGGTAAACGGCAGCTCTCACATCCCCGCAGCGGGTTATTGACTCCGGAGTATTCCAGCTCCTTTTGTCCAAGGGGTCTCAGAAAGGGCCTGGTCCTCCAGGTTGGGGGTTATGCGTGGGGCTAACAACCCTACCGCGGAAAAAAGTACTTGTTACGAAGCGACCAATAGCCTCGGATAAGGGTGGGTTTACTGTTGACGACCCGGAGAAAACGATTTAAGGACAATGACGTTCGGATCTGCATGTGGTGGAACGCCTTACAACTATTCGCATCATGGCTAAATTTGCCAACATCAGCCTAATATGCACTCACGCCCCCACAGAAGATAAAGACGATGCTACCAAAGATTGTTTCTACGAGCTCCTCGACAAAACATATGAGCAATGTCCTAAATATGACGTTAAAATCGTCTAAGGTGATTTAAACGCCAAAATAGGAAAAGAGGACCTCTTTGGTAGCACAATCGGAAAATACAGCCTACAACATGACACCACGTCTGAAAACGGACTAAGGCTGATTGATTTTGCTGCGGGACGTAATGTTACCATAGCTAGCTCACGGTTTCCTCACCTCGATATACATAAAGGAACATGGCGGTCACCAGATCATCAAACCGCCAACCAAATTGATCATGTTGCGATCGCCGCAAGGCACTCCTCCAGTATTCTAGATGTCCGAACTTTCCGAGCGGCCAACATTGACTCGGACAATTACCTGGTTGTAGCCAAGGTACGGATGCGGATATCCCAAACGCAAAAACAACGAGATAATACTGTGAGGAGATTTAACGTTGGATGGCTACAAACGCAACAAACTGCCAGAGCCTTTGGCGATCGCGTATCCCTAAACCTCTCGAGAAGTCCTATGCCGCCAGCATCAAGTGGCGAGGACCAGTGGCGCCGATGCCAAGAAGCCATCAAAAATGCCGCAACTGATGTGCTCGGTTTCACCAGTCCACCCCCTCGAAACGAAGAATGCCGGCAAGCGCATGCAGCAAAACAACGTGCCTATAAAGTGCCGCTGCACAGAAGGACGAGAGCAGCTCGTCAGCTCTACGAGCAAAAAAGATGGGAAGAACATCGGCTACTCCGGAGAAAAAAGAGAGAGCATGAAAAGCGCGCGATCGAGGATATAGAAAGGTGCTTTCATACATATTCGGTTTTTGGTAGATAGTATTGACTGGTGCAAATTTAACATGTGTATTAGTCGGTAGGAATCTTTTTCTAAATAGGAATGAATAATGACAGCCCTGCAGATTCTTTTATTATTTTTTCTTTATAATAATGCAGTAGAAATAAAAAATATAAAATGCTGTTAAAAAGTATGGGTTAGTGGTAGAAGGGTAAAAATTAAGGACCGAATGTATTTTTTAATGCCACACCATACAAAAATTACCAAAAAAAATTGTGAGTTACCCCTAACACTTAGGGGTATAAAAATGAGTTATAAACCGATTCTCAGACCTACTGAATATACATATAAAATTTCATTAAAATCGGTCAAGCCGTTTCGGAGGAGTTTAAACACTAAAATTGTGACATTATTTAGATTTAAAATATTATAACTAGGTACATAATCAACATTTTAAGATTACACAATATTTCCAAAAGCAGCATGAGAAAGTTTAGCAGCAACATTTCTTTATTTTACTGCTCGAATTCGTAGAAGTGCAATAAATGAAAGCGTATTTTTCACTTTCCCTTTTGGATAGCAGTGTCCGAATTCGGCCGGTCTTAATTGTTTCAAACTTACAAAACTGCTACTTTTTAAGACCACCAGCAATCTTCAAATTGTTTCTGATTGAGCATATTTAAATTTTTAGAGAGAAAATGGAGCTCAAAACAAATCTTAGCTAAACTACTTCTACTGCAATTGCATTGGGATTTTTCTTAAAATAATTTCAATATTTCGTAAATGTGCCATTCTCTAAAATTGTTGTGACTTCCAGTGAACAATAAAACTTTGAAATATTTGCACAGCTTTCACACATAGCTAGGTATATGCAGTTTGGTTAGAGGTCGTGTTAAGCGTTATGTAACCCTTTTCCCAGAACTGAGGAGAGGGTTTCCCAAACTGAGAAATTCAATTCTGTTTAAGTCTAAAAAAAAAATCGTAATGTTCCAACTTTCCGCCAGAGGCCAGAGGGAAATTTTCGGAGACAGGTTTTTTGTAAGTATTTTCTAACTTTAGATTGAATTATTTTTTTTTACAAATTTATGCATTCACAAGGACAAACTATCTAGTAAATAAAGTTTTTGACGCTTTTTCATGATACACGGGAATTGCTACAACTCTGTCGTTTAAGTCAAAGGATAGCCGACTCATTTTCCTTTTCATCTTGAAAAAAAAAAAATAGAATTCGAGTTATTCATCTGCATGGTCCTTTCGAATGTCATGTTCAAAGTGTCAGAAAAAAAATACTTTACTTACACACATTAGACAAAAGTCTCTATACATACATAACATATCGAAAGAAGGTAAGTGCACAGCATTCTCTCTTATTTTTCGAAGGAAATGCTTTCAAGCCAATCGTATTTGCGCGATCATCCCATCTCTTTCACCCCCATGACTTTCGCGAAAAATAATTCAATTGGTACCTGTTATCATGATCATCATCAATGAGACGAAAATATTAGAAAAGGATGACATTATCACACATCACCCTCTAAAATCCCGAAACGGTTCGGTTTCAGCTATAACTACCTGCTCTCAAGATTATTGCATCAATGAGATGCAATACAACGGTTAGAGGTGCAAATATAAGAAAAGGATGACATTATCACACATCAATACTATAGGTAGATTCAAGGACTAAGGACTGAAAGCGCAAAACGGATCGGTTTCTGCTATAAATACAGGTACTGTGTTGAAATCGCCACCAAACCGTATTTAGGTCTTGAGCAGTCAACACCAATCTATAACACAGTCGTGAAAGATTATTTCTTACATTTGTGTATATTCAAAAATAGTAACTAAAAGTAAATCGATAACCAGCTGAACTATCAAGTTGCTTACGCTGATTTCGTAATGGTAAGTTAAAATTATTTCATTGTACTTAGTGAATTTGTGAAATAAATTTCCTTTTTGTTTTTACTCTAGGATCAACGTCAGCCGATCTTACAAAATCATTTTAATCAACAACCGCAAGAACTCCAACAGAACAACGCTATGGAATCCAACAAGCCAGTACGTACTCGAATTAATTTCAGCACTCTGCAGCAAGAAATATTGGAGACCGAGTTTAGGGCCAGCCCATATATTTATAAAAGTCGACGAATCGAAATAGCTGAACGCCTTGGGGTAGAGGATAAGCAAGTTAAGGTCTGGTTTCAAAACCGTCGCATGAAATGCAAAAAAGAAATTTCGCAAAATGGGAACACAGTAACCAACCAGCTTAGGTATCTTACAAAAAGACCTCACGATGACACCAAGAAACCAGAACAGCTTCCAATCCCTAATCCACTTCCAGTTCATAAGCCAATAGCAGCACAGTTGATGAATGGAGTTCCTCACTTATCGGCTTATAACAAACCATTCAAGCCACAATTGATTGTCCAAATGCCAGCAGCAGTAAGTATGCAGCCGTCGACAAGCCAAAGTACGAATGTGGACTCGATTCATCGACCAAAGGCAGCTCAGGTTTATCCCCAAATCCATCTGAGACAGCAGTCGACTCAAGAAATTCGGTATCATCCATATCATCTGCCACAGCGGCTACATCATCAACCACCCCAGCAACAACTAGTGCAAGTGCAGCAGGCGATAGAAGTACAGCAATATCAATCGCCCCAACAGGTTCGTCCAAATCCAGATTGTTCCGAGGATTCTGTGGATTTGGACAATTATTTACATGAGATTGACCGACGTGTTGAAGCTCTGAAAGCTCTGAGGTCCGATCAGTGGGAGGGACCGAAAATATCACAACAACAACACCAACACCAACAACAACAACAACACCAACAACAACACCAACAACAACACCAACAACAACACCACAACCAACACCAACAACAACAACAACAACTACAACAATCAATGATGATTCCAGGTGTAACAGACTTGCCTGCCATTAGTCCAGAGATGAGTGTAGATATGAGTGAATTTATGGAGAGTTTGGACAAATACCTCTCTCCCGAAACTGCGCCACAATTGAATTTTGACGCTCAAGACTTGAACAGCCTTGTTCCCACATTGGAATGTAATTCAACTTTAGATCTATCATTCCCATTGGTACATTTATCTTTGGAAGATTGCTTAGACTCTAATTTTTACATTCAATGAACACAGTTAAAAGTTCTGAATTATTTTTAATTGATATTTACTGTTCCTTTTGCATGCCGTTGTTGTGTTCCTTATTTTTGAAAGCACTATATTTTATTATTAATTTAGACTAAGTGACAAAAGTGATATTAATTGTAAGATGAATAAATTTGAAATTGTATATATATTTAAACGGTGTTTATCTTTCAAAAAAAATTAAAATACTTTGATATTTTTGGAAACTTAAAATCGCAGGTGGCCAAATATCATTTTGTAGACAAAATGTTACAAAATATATAAAAATGTGGTTAAATCTTGTAAAATTAATGACTTTTAACTTTCTCATTACTCGTACAAAATTTTGAACTGCGGATCTGGTATTACGATAGACCATCATTCGAGCTCCGAAAATTCTGCTACTCAAATATTTTAT
Organism: Cheilosia pagana; assembly: GCA_936431705.1. NCBI lineage: Eukaryota > Metazoa > Arthropoda > Insecta > Diptera > Syrphidae > Cheilosia > Cheilosia pagana. Next base: position 81,147,265 of record OW386166.1, on the reverse strand, counting down.
AATGTGTAAACGCCTATAAAGATTGCATTTGGCTCTTAAAACTTTTTAACCAGAACATTCGAACAAAAGTGCACTTAATAAAATAAAATATCCGGTGTGAAATTTCAGCAAGAACACCTAAAAGCCATAGGGAAAGTCTTGGTAAGAGAGCAGCTGAGAATCCATCGAAATTTATATTTCAAATATCTCAATCTGACATTCAAATTGGATCTACCGATGATGAGAAACCAGATACAGGAAAAATGCAACAACATGAAGAGTCCCATGCCGGATTCTTAAAAACAAAAGTTTCAACTTGTTTTTTTGTATGCTAACTGACGTCCGCTAGCAAGAAAGTATATACTTGTGCACATTTTTTTATATAAAACGTTTTGCTTCTCCTTTTTATTCATTTTCGTCAGACGCTGCAGGACGGAAACCTGCGAATGTGTCAAAAAAGGATGGTTTTTATTGCCCAAACTGGTGAAGCAATAAAACTTTTCAATGTCTTGCCAAAATGTACCTAAAAGCTTTGAAGAAAAATGGGAAAAGCCTTTAAAAATAACTGCACATATAATCTGGTTAAAAGTGCCATAAAACAATTGACCAGCGCCAGCGTAAGGATTAACCCAATTTCACATACCTGCCACGCCTCCGGTTAAAAAAACCGAATAAATAATGCCCTCGTCCGATCCCTACTGTTTTATTGCATTGCTCATAAAATTGTATAATATAAAAGCCTGCAAAAATAGAGGAAGTCAGTGTTAGCGATTTTCAAAGAATTATTTGGCCGTTGGTAGGAAAATAACGTTTTCTCCATTTACACCGATCCATCATAAAAACGGAAAAGGATTACAATTTACAGTCCCACTGATTTTGTTGAAACTAAACTTAATATGCAGATGCAATATTGCATCTCTTTGGTTTGGGTTCTTCCAATATTTCCTTGAAGTGTTGTAAAATTCTTATATTTTTGAGCAGCAATCCTAGGAAATTAGTGTGTGGAAATAATCCATAAGGATTTTATAGTTCTATTGTTTGTACGATTGTTTAACATTTAAGTGAAAAGTAGGAAGGTACAATAAATTTTGGGAAACTATTTTCAGTTCTGAAATTCTTTGTGAACTTTTTCTTTGATTTCAGGCGCTATAAATGAAGAAGGAATGTCGGAAAGACTTTGGTCGACATTGGTTCATTATAGTTTAAATCTATCTCCATCTAAACAAGAACGAACCTTGATTTTCCTTTACTATATAATATGATCTCATATAACAAGGATTTTTGTCCTACGCCGAGCTTTTTGGAAGCACATTTTGTAGCAAATCGTGGGATACCTATTTCGTTTCAGTTTTTTTGGGTTTTGTCTTATTCTCAATAGGACTTGTTAAGGAAAATATTTAATAGAATGGAACATGACCTGCCCACTGTGAGTTGATTAATTCCAAAAATGACTCAACTTAACTAGAGGCACACAAGGCACAATATCTAGTACCTACTCACTGAACATGAAAAAATTCAAGAAGTCTATAGCAACAGGTTAAGGTTGACGTTGAGCAGTTAATGGAGACGTATCTGGTTTAGTAAGTTGACAGCTGACTGACTTGATATATCTCAGTTTTGATTGGGCTAGATCGGTCACATGGCAGCTGTTTTAGTCGACGTTTTTGGAGGGTACCCAACGAATCTAGTCAAGAAATTTGTGACTGAGTACTAAGTTGACAGTTCGCATATGTGGCTGAAGAAGGAAAAGTAACGTTACCGACCAATCTAGTCTGGTCCAGACCTATTTACAAAAATCTGTTTCCGAGAATTTCCCTCTGGCGGACTTAAACAGAATTGAATTTCTCAATTTGGGAAACAAGTTTCTGAAAACTGCAACCCCAACCACAGTTATCGGCCTTTTTTGAGAAGAGCAGTTCCATTTTGTAGTGTACACGGTTTGGGTGTGGGCATATGATACCCTCTTTCATATTTGGTTTGAGTCTAAGATCACAGTATTTAACTTTATGTAGACAATTTTTAGTAATACCATTGTATATACATAGTACTATCACTTCGGCGAAACGACCATTGCGCCACCATCGCACAGAGTAAGCAGCTCGTATATATTTTAGAGGTGAAGATCATAGCTACGTTCGGTAGGCGCGCTTGTATGCGTGTATGCATGATATATTTTCCCTTTCCGATTTTAGAGTGTGGATGAGGGGTGGGTTTTGTTATCTATTCTTTCTCTCACTTTTTGGTTCAATTTCATAAGTTTTCAGGTTTTTCGTCTGCTTCTTTTATGAATGAGATGAGCAGGTAGCTACTTTTTGTGAAATTGGATGCGCATTTCTTTTTCTTTGGGAGAATTTATGCATTACGGTTTACGAGATTTTTCAATTCTGGTTTAAGCACACACGAATTGCAAATTGGATTTCTCTCTTCTATGGGCACATGATTCATTATCCTGATTTACTCGATGTATTAATTTGTTAGGGGGGTACAATTTTGTAGTGAAGAAATTAAAAGCAAATTTATTTCAAAATTCTGACCTATATTTTTAACGGAGAAGTCAGAACAATGGCATTATTTTTCCTTAATAGGGACATTCGACATAGAGTGTATTTATTGTTATAAGGTTTAAAAAAGCGGTCATCCGCTCATTGTTGTGTTTTTGTAGGTACTTTTTACAAACTAACTTTAATAAACTTTATAGGATTTCTCTGTAAATTTAGGTTTTTACAAAATCTGGAAAAACACAATTTATAGGTTTCCGGAAGAATTCCAAAAACAGGTAGTAAAGGTTATTTCTGTGGGGTTTTCATTTATAAATTGAGGCCTCCGTTTTTTACATTTCTCAGAAACTTAAGAATAATTTTGAATACAGGTAGAGGATGGTTAGTTGTAATTAATTTTTTACAGTTTTTTTTTATGACAATAGACCTTTTTTTATTAGTTTCTCTTTTTAATTTGGGCAAAAACCGCATTCTTTATTTTATTTACAATTCAGGAAATTTTTCTCCGTATTACTGATTACTTAATAACGTAGGTATTTAGATATACATCCAACCAAATTCATTGTAATGTTTAAATACACTTGATAGCTAGTGATATAGTCAGTCTTATTTTTCGAATCATTCGATAAGTTGACAATATGTATTTGAAGTGCATAAAACACTGATTTAATTCATACTATTAACGGATAAAAAAGTAAAAAAAAAAAATAGAAAACAATATTACCGATTTTGTGCGAGTTTGTGTGTTAGGTATTTTGAAATAAATATTTTATCTTGAACTCAATACAATTAAAAAAAAATACAAGAAGAAAACTGCAAAGTAATTCTAAAAGAAAACTAAAAAAACCTAGTTTGTGCGAGTGTGTGCCATAAATATTAAAAACAATTATATAGTTTTGAATATACGTATCTTGCTGGTGCTTTGAATAATAGAAAGATATGTAAGTATCGAATATCATTTTTGGAAATATATTATATTTTTTTTTAATACATTACTTTCCACACATATATAATTTGAAAAAGTAGGTTACCTACTATCGGTTGCGATAACGTAAAAGCATTTGGTTCCTTGTTGTTTTTTAAGATTCCGAATGACCAAAGACGGCCGATTTGGTTAAGACATATACAATGTGAGAGTTTACGAAAATGCGAAACAATTCAACTGTTTCGCTTCACTAATCACAATAACAAGTTCTCATATTATTTTCTATCTAAATTGGTTCGAAAAGAAACTAAGCAGCCAGCAGCGCCATTTAAGTGATCAGAGTAAGCAAAAAAATTTCGAAATACCTATGGGAGAGCACTGGGGTTGAATTACCGCATCCGTGATCGAGCAATACGTGACTGAATTTGTTATTGTTTTGCATGTAAATTCAACAAAATTCAGTGACGTATCGCTCGCTCACGGGTGCGGTAATTCCACCCCTATCTGCAACTCATCCATTATGAGATCAACCTTGCTAAAGATTGTGCACATTCAAAAATTAGTTGTCTCAAGATAGATATAGATTTAAATCGCAAGGTTCAACCAAAGTCTTGCCGACATTCCTTCTTCATTTATAGCGCCTGAAATCAAAGAAAAAGTTCACAAAGAATTTCAGAACTGAAAATAGTTTCCCAAAATTTATTGTACTTTTCACTAAAATGTTAAACAATCGAACAAACAATAGAACTATAAATTCCTTATGGATTTTTTCCACACACTAATTTCCTAAGAAAAAATATAAGAATTTTACAACAATTCAAGGACATATTGGAAGAACCCAAACCAAAGAGATGCAATATTGCATGTGCATATTAAGTTTAGTTTCAACAAAATCAGCGGGACTGTAAATTGTAATCCTTTTCCGTTTTTATGATGGATCGGTGTAAATGGAGAAAACGTTATTTTCCTACCAACGGCCAAATAATTCTCAGGATCAGGCTACATTGTCGGATCACAGAGCCATCTCATTTGATGTTCGCTATGGATCTAAAAGAAAAAAAGATCGGAAATACATCAGAATTCCGAAGAACACGGATAGGACAAAATACCGTGAAGTGTTGGAGGAAAAACTGAATGTAATGGCACTCGGAATACCGAAAAACACTTGGCATGTAGAATCACAGCTGAAGCATCTGCAATCGGCTGTTGAGGATGCGTACCAAGTGGCATGCACACCAACTTTAGTGGAAAAACAAGATCCTGCGCCTTGGTGGTGTCGGGAACTTGAAAAGCTAAAGAAGGCTGTGAGAAAGGCCTTCAATCACGCCATGAGGAGGGGGGAACCCGAAGCATGGGACGAATATAAGGCGAAAAAGAAAGAGATGAATGTTACTCTGCGACGACGTAAAAGGGAGTCATGGAGGGACTTCTGCTCGAGTATGAGGAGTACATCTGAAGTCAGTAGACTTCAAAAGATTGTATCAAGGGATCCAGTTTCCAAGATCGGACTCATTCGTAATAGAGCGGGGGAGATGGTGGAAACACTGGATCATACAAATGAGGTCTTAATGGAGATACATTTTCCAGGAAGCTATAAGTCAGATCAGCCCTGGGCTCCAAGGAAACAAGGAGCGAACAGGATGGATAGGACGGAAGCAGAACGGATCGTAACACCAGAGGCGGTCAGGGGTGCGATAGCAACATTTTCACCCTTCAAAACCGCGGGGCCGGATGGTATATTTCCAGGCCTAATGCAATGGGGAGTAGACGTACTTGCACCAAGGCTAAGGAATATATACGTTGCCTGCCTAGCAATAGGCTACATCCCGACTACATGGAGGGAGACAAATGTGGTTTTCCTTCCAAAGCCGGGAAAAAAGGATTACACCGAGGCCAAGTCCTTCAGACCAGTCAGCCTGACATCCTTTCTGTTAAAAACAATGGAAAGAGTGTTGGTGGACTATATGGAGAGTACTGCGCTTAAGATGTATCCCTTAAATAGTAGACAGCATGCCTACAGGGCCGGCATGTCTACAGAAACAGCGCTACATCAAGTAGTACGCGTTGCGGAGGAAGAGCTAAATACCGGGGGTATTGCAATGACCACCATAATGGACATTGAAGGTGCCTTCGATAAGATATGCTTTGAAAGTCTGAAACAAGCCTTGGAAAAACGTAGGGTTAACCCACTGGTGGTAAGATGGGTGGACAATATGTTGAATACAAGGGCGATAAATATTCAGACGGGAACCTCAAAACTCAGAGGAAGGGTTAGCAGAGGTTGCCCACAAGGAGGTGTTCTCTCACCTACACTGTGGAATATCACTGTGGACTCTCTTCTCGATAGACTTGAGGCGACTGGCATTCACACAGTGGGATATGCCGACGACATAGCAATAATGGCTAGAGGCAAATTCATAGACGTCACTGCAGATATCATGAGGAATGCACTCAAAGTGGTGGAGCGGTGGTGTCTGGAACAAGGGCTCTCCATTAATGCGGCAAAAACAGATCTAATAGTCTTCACTAGGAAGAGGAAAAATCTGGAATTTCAGCCCCTGACACTTTTTGGATCGGAACTAACGATGGCCAGAAAGGTTAAGTATCTGGGAGTTTACCTAGATACTGGACTTACCTGGAACTATCATGTTGAGGAGAAGGTCCGGAAAGCAAAAAGGGTACTACATCAGTGCAAACGTGTATGTGGACAGAGGTGGGGACTCTCGCCTAGGTCAGCATATTGGATGTACACGATGATAACTAGACCCATTATCACCTACGCCTCTGTTGTATGGTGGGCGAAAGCTTCCCAAAAAACTGTGAGGAAGCACCTGGATAGGGTCCAACGTTTAGCATGTTTAGGAGTTACAGGTGCAATAAGGACAACACCAACATGCGCATTGGAAGTGATCCTAGGGATCTTACCGCTAGACTTATTTATTAAGAAAACAGCGGCCCTAACGGCACTTCGTTTGCATCGAGATGCGAATTGGCACAATCGTGGTACCATCTATGGACATAGGAAGATCCTGGAACTTGTCAAAAACGAGATTAGGGAGCTGAACATGCCTATGGATGGGATAACAAGGGTGCGTATTATGGAAAGGAATCACAAAACTCGTATTGAGAATGGATTACTTCCAGAAAAAAGGAGTGGTGAAATAGTAATTTTCACAGATGGATCCATGATGGATGGCGGAGCGGGTGCCGGTATCTATTCAGAAGAGCTGGAACTAGCCCGTCACGTCAGCCTCGGGAAACACACTTCTGTATACCAGGCTGAGATGATTGCATTGCTGCATGCGTTGGATTACTTGCTTGAAGGTCAGGTGGAGGGAAGAAATATCCTTATAGCACTGGACAATCAGGCGGTGATCAGACGCATGGAACAGACAAATATCACAACATCATTAGCACTGGAATGTGTACTCAAACTCAATAAGTGTTCATCTAAAAATGATGTAACACTTATGTGGGTACGAGGACACATAGGAATCGAAGGCAACGAAAAGGCGGACTCCCTTGCAAAACAGGGGTCAACCGAAAAGTTGCTAGGACCAGAACCATTCTCTTCAATTGGAAAAGGAATGGTAGAACAGCTGATTCACAAATGGATCACGGCAGAACACCTGAGAAGGTGGTCTACCGTGGAACAATGTAGACAAGCTAAAATGGCAATTAATTGGCCGACCTGCTCCACTCAAAGAAGGGTTCTAAGCATGAGTCGACGAACTCTGAAATGGGTGGTGGCTTTATCTACAGGACATGGTAGTTTCGGGTATCACTTAAGGAAGATGGGCCTTAGAGAAGATGATACCTGTAAACTATGCCTGGAAGAATCTGAGACAGCGGCGCATATACTGTGCCAATGTCCGGCGTTGGCTGGCAGAAGAATGAGGATCTTGGGACATCACTGGGTCGAGACTCAGTCGATGAAAGAGATCTCCCATAAACAGATGCTAGCGTTAACACTAGGAATCGAGCCCAGGGAAGAACTCTGGAGAAATCCAGAGAGTCTCTCTGGGTAAGTTTTATAGTGGTAGAGAGACGAAAAGAGACCCGACATTAGTGGTCTGATTCGAATATCTCTCGAAATCTATATATAAATAATTCTTTGAAAATCGCTAACACTGACTTCCTCTATTTTTGCAGGCTTTTATATTATACAATTTTATGAGCAATGCAATAAAACAGTAGGGATCGGACGAGGGCATTATTTATTCGGTTTTTTTAACCGGAGGCGTGGCAGGTATGTGAAATTGGGTTAATCCTTACGCTGGCGCTGGTCAATTGTTTTATGGCACTTTTAACCAGATTATATGTGCAGTTATTTTTAAAGGCTTTTCCTATTTTTCTTCAAAGCTTTTAGGTACATTTTGGCAAGACATTGAAAAGTTTTATTGCTTCACCAGTTTGGGCAATAAAAACCATCCTTTTTTGACACATTCGCAGGTTTCCGTCCTGCAGCGTCTGACGAAAATGAATAAAAAGAAGAAGCAATTTAAATAACAAAAAGACAATCGTTCAAATAAATATATTAAAACGTTTTATATAAAAAAATGTGCACAAGTACTATCTTGCTAGCGGACGTCAGTTAGCATACAAAAAAACAAGTTGAAACTTTTGTTTCTAAGAATCCGGCATGGGACTCTTCATGTTGTTGCATTTTTCCTGCATCTGGTTTCTCATCATCGGTAGATCCAATTTGAATGTCAGATTGAGACACTACTGAGTGGCGCAACAGAGAAAAGCAGTTGACCATTCTATATATAATTTATATTTGAAATATAAATTTCGATGGATTCTCAGTTGCTCTCTTACCAAGACTTTCCCTATGGCTTTTAGGTGTTCTTGCTGAAATTTCACACCGGATATTTTATTTTATTAAGTACGTACCTATATAAAGTGCACTTTTGTTCGAATGTTCTGGTTAAAAAGTTTTAAGAGCCAAATGCAATCTTTATAGGCGTTTACACATTATAAAATATTTGAGTAGCAGAATTTTCGGAGCTCGAATGATGGTCTATCGTAATACCAGATCCGCAGTTCAAAATTTTGTACGAGTAATGAGAAAGTTAAAAGTCATTAATTTTACAAGATTTAACCACATTTTTATATATTTTGTAACATTTTGTCTACAAAATGATATTTGGCCACCTGCGATTTTAAGTTTCCAAAAATATCAAAGTATTTTAATTTTTTTTGAAAGATAAACACCGTTTAAATATATATACAATTTCAAATTTATTCATCTTACAATTAATATCACTTTTGTCACTTAGTCTAAATTAATAATAAAATATAGTGCTTTCAAAAATAAGGAACACAACAACGGCATGCAAAAGGAACAGTAAATATCAATTAAAAATAATTCAGAACTTTTAACTGTGTTCATTGAATGTAAAAATTAGAGTCTAAGCAATCTTCCAAAGATAAATGTACCAATGGGAATGATAGATCTAAAGTTGAATTACATTCCAATGTGGGAACAAGGCTGTTCAAGTCTTGAGCGTCAAAATTCAATTGTGGCGCAGTTTCGGGAGAGAGGTATTTGTCCAAACTCTCCATAAATTCACTCATATCTACACTCATCTCTGGACTAATGGCAGGCAAGTCTGTTACACCTGGAATCATCATTGATTGTTGTAGTTGTTGTTGTTGTTGTTGTTGGTGTTGGTTGTGGTGTTGTTGTTGGTGTTGTTGTTGGTGTTGGTGTTGGTGTTGTTGTTGGTGTTGTTGTTGTGATATTTTCGGTGCCTCCCACTGATCGGACCTCAGAGCTTTCAGAGCTTCAACACGTCGGTCAATCTCATGTAAATAATTGTCCAAATCCACAGAATCCTCGGAACAATCTGGATTTGGACGAACCTGTTGGGGCGATTGATATTGCTGTACTTCTATCGCCTGCTGCACTTGCACTAGTTGTTGCTGGGGTGGTTGATGATGTAGCCGCTGTGGCAGATGATATGGATGATACCGAATTTCTTGAGTCGACTGCTGTCTCAGATGGATTTGGGGATAAACCTGAGCTGCCTTTGGTCGATGAATCGAGTCCACATTCGTACTTTGGCTTGTCGACGGCTGCATACTTACTGCTGCTGGCATTTGGACAATCAATTGTGGCTTGAATGGTTTGTTATAAGCCGATAAGTGAGGAACTCCATTCATCAACTGTGCTGCTATTGGCTTATGAACTGGAAGTGGATTAGGGATTGGAAGCTGTTCTGGTTTCTTGGTGTCATCGTGAGGTCTTTTTGTAAGATACCTAAGCTGGTTGGTTACTGTGTTCCCATTTTGCGAAATTTCTTTTTTGCATTTCATGCGACGGTTTTGAAACCAGACCTTAACTTGCTTATCCTCTACCCCAAGGCGTTCAGCTATTTCGATTCGTCGACTTTTATAAATATATGGGCTGGCCCTAAACTCGGTCTCCAATATTTCTTGCTGCAGAGTGCTGAAATTAATTCGAGTACGTACTGGCTTGTTGGATTCCATAGCGTTGTTCTGTTGGAGTTCTTGCGGTTGTTGATTAAAATGATTTTGTAAGATCGGCTGACGTTGATCCTAGAGTAAAAACAAAAAGGAAATTTATTTCACAAATTCACTAAGTACAATGAAATAATTTTAACTTACCATTACGAAATCAGCGTAAGCAACTTGATAGTTCAGCTGGTTATCGATTTACTTTTAGTTACTATTTTTGAATATACACAAATGTAAGAAATAATCTTTCACGACTGTGTTATAGATTGGTGTTGACTGCTCAAGACCTAAATACGGTTTGGTGGCGATTTCAACACAGTACCTGTATTTATAGCAGAAACCGATCCGTTTTGCGCTTTCAGTCCTTAGTCCTTGAATCTACCTATAGTATTGATGTGTGATAATGTCATCCTTTTCTTATATTTGCACCTCTAACCGTTGTATTGCATCTCATTGATGCAATAATCTTGAGAGCAGGTAGTTATAGCTGAAACCGAACCGTTTCGGGATTTTAGAGGGTGATGTGTGATAATGTCATCCTTTTCTAATATTTTCGTCTCATTGATGATGATCATGATAACAGGTACCAATTGAATTATTTTTCGCGAAAGTCATGGGGGTGAAAGAGATGGGATGATCGCGCAAATACGATTGGCTTGAAAGCATTTCCTTCGAAAAATAAGAGAGAATGCTGTGCACTTACCTTCTTTCGATATGTTATGTATGTATAGAGACTTTTGTCTAATGTGTGTAAGTAAAGTATTTTTTTTCTGACACTTTGAACATGACATTCGAAAGGACCATGCAGATGAATAACTCGAATTCTATTTTTTTTTTTTTCAAGATGAAAAGGAAAATGAGTCGGCTATCCTTTGACTTAAACGACAGAGTTGTAGCAATTCCCGTGTATCATGAAAAAGCGTCAAAAACTTTATTTACTAGATAGTTTGTCCTTGTGAATGCATAAATTTGTAAAAAAAAATAATTCAATCTAAAGTTAGAAAATACTTACAAAAAACCTGTCTCCGAAAATTTCCCTCTGGCCTCTGGCGGAAAGTTGGAACATTACGATTTTTTTTTAGACTTAAACAGAATTGAATTTCTCAGTTTGGGAAACCCTCTCCTCAGTTCTGGGAAAAGGTTTCTGAAAACTGCATCATAAACCCCAACCACAGTTACATAACGCTTAACACGACCTCTAACCAAACTGCATATACCTAGCTATGTGTGAAAGCTGTGCAAATATTTCAAAGTTTTATTGTTCACTGGAAGTCACAACAATTTTAGAGAATGGCACATTTACGAAATATTGAAATTATTTTAAGAAAAATCCCAATGCAATTGCAGTAGAAGTAGTTTAGCTAAGATTTGTTTTGAGCTCCATTTTCTCTCTACAAATTTAAATATGCTCAATCAGAAACAATTTGAAGATTGCTGGTGGTCTTAAAAAGTAGCAGTTTTGTAAGTTTGAAACAATTAAGACCGGCCGAATTCGGACACTGCTATCCAAAAGGGAAAGTGAAAAATACGCTTTCATTTATTGCACTTCTACGAATTCGAGCAGTAAAATAAAGAAATGTTGCTGCTAAACTTTCTCATGCTGCTTTTGGAAATATTGTGTAATCTTAAAATGTTGATTATGTACCTAGTTATAATATTTTAAATCTAAATAATGTCACAATTTTAGTGTATAAACTCCTCCGAAACGGCTCGACCGATTTTAATGAAATTTTATATGTATATTCAGTAGATCTGAGAATCGGTTTATAACTCATTTTTATACCCCTAAGTGTTAGGGGTAACTCACAATTTTTTTTGGTAATTTTTGTATGGTGTGGCATTAAAAAATACATTCGGTCCTTAATTTTTACCCTTCTACCACTAACCCATACTTTTTAAAAGCATAAATACTGGAGGAGTGCCTTGCGGCGATCGCAACATGATCAATTTGGTTGGCGGTTTGATGATCTGGTGACCGCCATGTTCCTTTATGTATATCGAGGTGAGGAAACCGTGAGCTAGCTATGGTAACATTACGTCCCGCAGCAAAATCAATCAGCCTTAGTCCGTTTTCAGACGTGGTGTCATGTAGGCTGTATTTTCCGATTGTGCTACCAAAGACTTCTTTCCTATTTTGGCGTTAAAATCACCTAAGACGATTTTAACGTCATATTTAGGACATTGCTCATATGTTTTGTCGAGGAGCTCGTAGAAACAATCTTTGGTAGTATCGTCTTTATCTTCTGTGGGGGCGTGAGTGCATATTAGGCTGATGTTGGCAAATTTAGCCATGATGCGAATAGTTGTAAGGCGTTCACTCACGTATCGAAAGCTCTAGACTTCTTGCCTAAGTCTGCCGCTTTCAACAAATCCGCATCCGAATAACCGCTGCTTTTGTTCCCTGTAGCAATCACCGTAGAGATGTCACAGTTTTCCATCTTCCTTTTGCCCGGCCCATCCCACCGCACTTCCTGGATGGCGGTGATACATGCTTTGTAGCAGTCTAGGGCGTCCGCTAGTTGTTCGGCTGCACGCGGTCTGTTCAGGGCTCGAACATTCCACTATGTGCAGATCCGAACGTCATTGTCCTTAATTCGTTAATTGGACGACCAGGCCCTTTCTGCGACCCCTTCGACAAAGCCGGAATACTCCGGAGTCAGTAACCCGCTGCGGGGATGTGAGAGCTGCCGTTGACCCATTTAGGGCTCTTTCGCCACCATCTCTATTTCAACACCCTGACTAGTGTTGAAAATCCTCAATGACCTCAGCTCCAAATACGTCAGAGTAGCCCATTGAGGTATCTGTCATGTCGACTGTTGACGCCACCGTTGATTCAGGTATGTGAATTCATCCGCCGTACGTCCTCTTTCTGAGGGGTTCATGTTAAGACTTCTGAGACTCGAGCAGACAGTCAATCCGACAGAGCATTATAGTGTTGCTATTTTCTTCGTGTTCAACACTCGCGCTTATAAGTTTAGCAAGTCAAGTCCGGGTGGACATAGACCAGTACCCGGTGGTGACCACGGGGAGGTGAGTGTGAGATGGTTGCGACACTGGACATCGCCAAGTTGATGCCAATCAGATCCCCATCCCTATTCACACAACACCCAACAAAACGGTAATAAAAAGGAAGACGAACTATTTTATACAGCGGTAAGACATAAATCTCTTATTCGCCAAACTCAAGCATTATGTGAAATGTGGATGTGAGCGAGTTCGGTAGTGCATCTTTTCAAATACCTTTTTTGCAACTGTGACATAATCTGGCTGTGGGAAGCAAACATAGAACCCCTGACTGAGCTATTGCTGAACGACAATTCTATTCAAAATTGGCCAATCAAACCGATCTGAAGAACGTTTTATCATCACTAGCTTACTCTTGCTTGTTTACTTGTAGAAATCCTTAAATTCGGTATCAGGCCAACCAAGTATCCGCATGACACAATGATTTTTAAATTCAAGCCCTATTGTTTGCAGGTTTGAGTTTCCTTTTCTCTTTATCCCATAAGAAAACTACATATAGCCTATAGGCTAATTACTAAAAACGTTGAGTCTAAGTACAAAAAGGGAACTAAAATTGTCAACCACCAATGTGATCAATTTCGCCTGAAACCCTCTTACAACCCTCTAATTCTCATATTAGCTGTCAGCCCTGTTAGCAACTGAATCTAAGTGATCTATCTTAAGAGCCTTATTAGGGCTATTTATTCAAGTGAAATACAAACACCTTACTAACAGCAGTTTCCCTATGTGGCGTTCATCATGATTTAAAGGAAACCTTTTTTGTTGTCAGAAAGGAAACTATGTTCCCATCTAGGTGCCCAGAAGACTATATTGAGTTGGGTAGTGCAGGTAGATATTGTATCTTTAACAACTCATCTACAATAAAATAATAATTTCCTTTCACAATAAACCGTTCACAATAAAGGAGTATTTGTTTGCCTCAATTACCACAAAGTGTGTTCTTTAAGTTATTATTTGATTAGGAAAGGCACGAGCCATTCTGAGTGTCACACTTAGCAGAGGAGACTAGGGATATCATGAAAAGAGTATAAACTAGCTAAGCTTAGGCGTGCTAAGGAGTTATGCTATCAATAGATCTGAAATTGTAGACAAAGTGGTATAAACTGCCATATCTGGAGAGTGTCTCTTGCCCGTATAAGAATATACCCCCGTATTTGTCGGTAGTTGTTTCATAAATTTCAGTTAGTCAACAGGATGGAATACAACTGCTCGTAGCTCACTCCTGCTTGGAATAGAATCTTAATGTGAATCTCTGAATTATATCAAAAGAGGTAGAAAAGATGGCCGAATCGCATTCTTAAATGCCCGTCAGATCGAACAAATTTTCACACTGAGGCGAATCCTTGAAAATGCCAACGGCAACGAATTTAATTTCGAGACCCATCGCCTTTTCAAAGCTCCTTCTACAGGAACGAGGGATTTCGACAAAACCGGTTCAAAAATGAAGTCCCCCGACACGACACCTGAATGAACACAGGATCTCTTCCAGGGACCGTGAGAACGTATTGCCTTGCGGAAGATATAGTTGTTGTTTTTAAGTAGGTATCTACCTATATACAAGGGTAATACTAAATACGTTCAAAGACCAAGCCATCGCGGATGCCAGAGCGCTTGGTCTCGACAACTGGAAGCAACGTGCCCGGGATCGTAGAGGATGCAAGGCTGCAGTGTCTCAGGCAGAGACTCTTCACGGGTCGGGAGCCCGATAAGTAATACTAAATACGTAGGTACCATATCGTAGTGTACACGGTTTGTGTGGGGGCATATGATACACTCTTTCATATTTGGTTGCAGTCTAAGATCACAGTATTTAACTTTATGTAGACAATTTTTAGAAATACCTATGGGAGAGCACTGATCTGCAACTCATCCGTTATGAGCTCAACCTTGCTGCAGATTGGGCAGATTCAGAAATTAGTTGTCTCAAGTCGACTAGATTGGTCTGGAATAGATGAAACCCTGTTTAGATAGATATAGATTTAAATCACAAGTTTCAACCAAGGTAAACCAATGTCGACCAAAGTCTTGCCGACATTCCTTCTTCATTTATAGCGCCAATAACGTCGATATAATCCGCTGAAAAAGAACAGAACTGAAAATAGTTTCCCAGAGTTTATTGTACCTTCCAACTTTTCACTAAAATGTTAAACAATCGTACAAACAATAGAACTATAAAATCCTTATGGATTATTTCCACACACTAATTTCCTAGGATTGCTGCTCAAAAATATAAGAATTTTACAACACTTCAAGGAAATATTGGAAGAACCCAAACCAAAGAGATGCAATATTGCATCTGCATATTAAATTTAGTTTCAACAAAATCAACGGGACTGTAAATTTTAATCCTTTTCCGTTTTTATGATGGATCGGTGTAAATGGAGGAAACATTATTTTCCTACCAACTGCCAAATAATTCTTCGAAATTCGCTAACACTGACTTCCTCTATTTTTGCAGGATTTTATATTATATGAGCAATGCAATAAAACAGTAAGGATGGAACGAGGGCATTATTTATTCGGTTTTTTTAACCGGAGGCGTGGCAGGTATGTGAGCAAATTTTGAAATTGGGTTAATCCTTACGCTGGCGCTTTTCAATTGTTTTATGGCACTTTTAACCAGATTATATGTGCAGTTATTTTTAAAGGCTTTTCCCATTTTTTTTCAAGGCTTTCAGGTACATTTTGGAACAAGACATTGAAAAGTTTTATTGCTTCACCAGTTTGGGCAATGAAAACCATCCTTTTTTGACACATTCGCAGGTTTCCGTCCTGCAGCGTCTGACGAAAATGAATAAAAAGAAGAAGCAACTCAAATAACAAACAGTCTCAAACAATCGTTCGAAATGAACTCAACTAACCTAAGAGCAAGTTGCCTATCCGAAGAGGAGAAAGCTCGAATTCGCGCCTATAATAGCGAGGGCTATAGCAGCCGTTATATCGCAAAATTTATTGGACGAAGCCAATCAGTCGTGGTGAGATACCTCCGAGTCATGGACACCCGGACACATCAAAATATGAGGATGGCAATAATACCAGAGGAGCTACAAGACGCATTCAATTCAAGTATGACATTGAGCAAAATCAGAGCGCATACAAGATTCAACGCCAGCAGAGGATCTCTTCACTGCAGTATGGAGCAAGCAAGGCAGATTACAGCAGGCAATCGTCGTCGAGTGCGAGTCTCGTTAAACACAAATGGAAAAGCTGTTTTGGCAAACGAATTCCAACGGAGTAGTTCAAGGATAGTCAAACCTTGGTTTCAAACTTTTTCCACCAAACACTCAAAGGATAACACCTTGGAACTGCAGCAGTTGTATAAGCTTCGCCGACCCTCTTTGAAGCATATTGTAAAACACCGGCCGAATTCTGGAACTACTAACTCAAAGATAAAGGCAACATGTACTGTTTCGTTCACAAGGCCCATGGTTGCACTTCTACGAGTGCGAACAGTAGAAGAAATAAATGATACTCTTGAACCGTGTCCTGCTGCTTCGTATGCATTCTGGAAATATTACAAAATCTTAAAATGTTGATGAATTTTTTTTTGGAAAATATTAATATATTTTTATATAGTTATAGATAATTTTTTAAATCTAATTTAAATAAATGAGTTATATAGATGTATTTATTCCTTGTTTTTATTTTGTATAGGCATTTAATTGACTCAAATATAAGTTTGCAAAATGCTTACTTACCTACTGCAACATTACCCCCTTATTAATATAAAAGAATGTGCTTGCAGACGTCAATTAGCATACAAAAATATGACGTAACTAGTTGAAACTTTTACACATACCTACTTAAAAAGGCTTACTTACAGTCGTTATATAAGTATCACAGATTTTTTGACCTAGTGATAGCATGCCAGATTTTGGAAAAGAGATGAATTCTCAGGTGTTCTCGCTTCGATTATTATTCTCTAGTTGGAAGATGAGTTCTTTCAAATATCCCCCAAGAGAGCAATCGCTAAAGTACGGCCGATTGAAAACACAATTTATTCAAGGAAAAGAAATTATCTAAAATGGAGTTTTGACGAGAATTGGTGGAGTGATGGTAGGGAATTGTAGCTGATATTGGACTCAAAATTGTGCGCTGTTATCGGGAACCAGACGATTTGATGCTGCTTTCGCACTCCAATTCTCACCGCGTTCAAACGTTGATTATCTTAATAAAACTCGAAGAATTTCGTTTTTCAGTCCCAAATGTTTCTCTTTATTAAAATAACCAAAGTAGGCACTTCATAGAATTTACCAGGGCCCTATTTCACCAACCATTTTCACTTTTCATTTTTCAATTTTACAAAAAATAATTCCTGCAAAGTAAAAGTGCGATGTGTTTCACCAAAGTTCTCACGACTGGCATTTTGCATTTTTTCAGACTTTTTTGCAAAATGAAAATTATTAGTGTTTCACCAATTAGAAAGAGAACTTTGCATTTTTAATCGTGTTGTATTCGATTTACTTAAATATATTGCAAGTGATTCGAAATTGTTACATCATAGAATTTAACCCGCCAATGGTGACGCAAATTTGGCTTGATCAATGGTGCCGCCGGTCTCACGCTCCGGGGTTTTCAACATAAGACTCTTCGAAACGTGTTACTAATAGTTCATGCTTTGACAACAAAGCAAAGATATTTAATCATTTGATGCTCTTTTATTTCAATATTCCAATTCACAAAATTTTTTAATGAAAGCATTCAAAATATCAATGTTTTTGGTAACACACTTTTTAAAATTAAGAAAAAAATATAGAAAATCAGGAGTTCATAATATTTCATTTATGTTAATAGACGGATGTTAAGAGACACTAAATCCAAAAAAAATTCTTTGGCTCTTGATTTTTCCGTGAAAGAACTCCTATTATAAACCAATGCATTACTTACGCGAATATTGTAAAAATGATTTTTTTCCGAATATTGGACCCATCTCTATCTCTTCTCTTCTCTTCTTCTCTTCTCTATCTTTATATATATAATTCTACTGTACGTGTGTATGTCACTGAACTCCTCCTAAACGGCTGGACCGAATTGACTAAATTTTTTTGTATGCATTTGGGTGGCGCCCTGGATTGTTTAGAAGCCGATTGGTCAACATTGGACAAAGGGGCGTGGTACCGCCCATACAAAAATTACATTCAAAGTCTTATATCTTGAAAACCACCGAATCGATCGAGTTCAAATTCACACATAATCTTAGGTATTGGCCCAGGAGTATTCCTTTGAAGATTGGTCAATATTGGACAAAGGGGCGTGGAACCGCCCATACAAAAAATACATTCAAAATCTTATATCTCGAAAACCACCGAATCGATCGAGTTCAAATTTACACATAATCTTAGGTATTGGCCCAGGAGTATTCCTGTGAAGATTGGTCAAAATTGGACAAATATGTATTTCGAAAGCAACCGAATCGTGACTGCGAGTTATTAAGTAAAATACAAAATTGATATATTTATTTGGAATATATAAGACAAAAAAAGTTGTAACAATATCACACTCCACTGTTCATACGGAGCATACAAACACAGTGCCCCAAAAAACGATGTATTATTAAAAAAAATTGTAAAAAAACGCCTTTTTGTACGGAGCTTTTTGATATATACGGTGTCGCATTTCAGTGAATATTCAGTGTGACAACAGCGTTTGCAAGTGTATCGCGCATTGACACGTGTATCACTTCTTCACCTTGCGTTTGAATATGATTCGGACATCGACTATTCGTCACATTCACAAATTGTAATCGGTGCTATGAACAAATAATGGCAACACTGTCATGCACTCAAATACAAAGGTGAATCGGCCGGTTTCTGCTGCGCGTCTGGAAAATTTGTATTGCCACCATTGAACTCGCCGCCAGAACCATTGAAAGCACTATTGGCTGGAGGAGCCTGGAGCTACATCACAATAAAATTCGCAAATTCAGTTCATGCTTTTAAATGACATCATTTGGAGCAACAAAAATCGTTCAGAATGCGGATGGTCGCAATTTTGAATCAACGTTTAAAATTCAGGGCCAAGTGTATCATCAAATTGGTTCTTTAATGCCGATGCCTAATACCGATTCAAAATTTCTCCAAATTTACTTCATGGGTGATGAGGAACAGCAAATAAACGCACGCTGCCAGTACAATCATATCGAGCAGATGGAAGAGCGACGAATTGTGGGTATTTTAGAACCGTTTTTTTTTATGTAAAAATGCGAAAATATTATCTGGGATGAATGCACAATGGCACACAAGCATTCACTTGAAGCTCTCGATAGAATGATGAAAGATTTAAATAATAGCACCAGGCTTTTCGGTGGTGTTTTACTGCTGCTGTCCGGTGATTTTAGAGAGACATTGCCGGTCATTCCACGCGCTACATATGCGGACGAAATTAACGCATGTATAAAACAATCATCTATGGCGAAATGTCTGTACATTACGTCTTAACACAAATGTAAGAGTTCAACTACAAAACGATCCATTGGCACTATCATTCTCCGAGCCATTGCTCAACATTGGAAATGGAGCAATACCATTGCATGGAGACACACAATGCATCAAATTGCCGGATAACTTCTGCAATATGGTAAATACGAAAGATGCTTTGATTGAAAGCATATTTCCCGATTTACAAGCTAATTATATTAATCATACGTGGCTTCAAAAAGCATGCAGGACAACGTCTGTCGGGTCCGCTAGTCTCTACATATAATGAAACTGTAGAATTAAAAAATGCCTGACCGCCCATCACGCAGAAACTACTGGACGGATTTTGATGAAACTTGGCATAGTGATTGCTTATGTTCTGGGTGGGGCTTTAGGATACTTTTTAAGCCGGAATATAACTTGGTTTATACAAAATAGTCAAAAAACCGGATATATGTAAGGAAAATTCTTTTTATACAGACCTAGCTCATAAATGGCTAATCGGATTGAAAAATAAAAAACAGGTGAATTTAGTTCATTTTCTTCTGAATCATTTAAGATATAAAACACCTCCTGCGTTGTCCTCAAGCTAAGCAATGTTCAAAACAATTATTCAAAATACGCCCACAATTTTCTTTCAGTGGATACTACCGCCAGTTAAGGTTGCCAGACGCCCGGGACTCGCCGGGATTGTCCAGATATTTTAAGCGGTGTCCAGAGTCCCGGTTAAAAATGAGTTGTCCAGTCAAAAGTCGCGGCAAAACTTATTTTTCAAATTCCATCATTTATTTAAAAATGTGTATGTAATATGTACCTATGTATTTCCGAATTCATCAAATTAAAAAATGAAAAAAATTCAATCACTGTGAAATATTTTCATATAAAATCGTAAGAATTTGACTGAACTCATCCACTTAACGAAATTGCAATCAATTTCAAATTTAAGCAAATTTAAGTTGAACGCTACCATCAAACCCTGTCATTTTCAAACTGGCAACCCTACCGCCAGTAGTCATGCAGCAGTGAGTTTTGCACTTCAATGTTCAATCGACAGTCGTCTCTTTTCGGCTCACACATTCAGGTTGAACACATTTTCAGGTGTTGTTCATTGGGAAAAGCTTGGAAATGGTCAACATTTAAAGTGGCAAATAATAGAACTTTGCGTAAATATATTTTTTGTGTAGACTTTTCAGTAGTAATTAAAATTATGTTTTTATTGTCTTTGTTTTTACCTTATTTTATTTTTAGGAACTATTCGAAAGATCCAAGGGTAGGAACATATATATAAAAAAAAAACTGTTTAATGAAAATACTTTTTGCCTTTAAAGTGGCAGGCGGGTGAAGCAAGGCGAGCACGGGTAGCTAGTATTAAATATAATTTCAAAATTTCGGACAAACAGATGCGGTAGTAGGGTTGCCAGATTTTGCTCGCAGCTCGCCGGGACAAATGGCAAAAATATGAGAAAAACCCGGGACTTCCAATTTATCCCGGGACATAATAAAAACTCATATAAATAAGTACATATTAAACTCTTTTTTTTATTTAAATGAGTGACTAGTACGTTTCTGAACGTATACATTTTTACATACGATTCTTTTAATTCATAAAAACATAAATCAAAATATCTTTATATTTATTAAAAAAGAAAAGAATACAAACAAAATAGAATTCATTTAAAATCAAAATAAATGCAAAAATTATTTCATACTAAGACTCAAATTATTATTGCTTATTATCTTTTTAACTTTCTTGTATACCTACGACTACGTAGTAAGAGAAAGGTACCTATTGTATTCGTACAAAAAATCGAACTCGAGATTTTAATCAAATCTAACATTACGATGATAGAGGAACTCGAAAAACTGGGTCTCGCAATTCTGTCCGTCTGTCTGTCTGTCCGTCTGTCCGTCCTTCCTGAGCTCTACAGCGCAAACGGCTGAACGGATTTCTTTCAAACTTCGGATTTGGAGTTGGTGGGCTTACAGTTCGGGGCCACTTTTTTTTTTGCACGTTAAGTGTTGCCGTTCTAACGGTATTTAGCAATTTTGAGTTTTTCGAAAACGGCTCTAACGATTTCAACCAAAATTGTTATTTGGGCTAAGGTAGGTGTAACTAAGATGGCTGCATACTCAGTTTTTCGCAGAAAAATCGAATAACGGTAATTTTGAAATTTGGTCATATCTCAAAAACGGTCAAAACCATTTCGACAAAAATTCATATTTAAGGTAATACGGTCATTCCCAACATGATAGCAAACTCAATTTTTCTCTAAATTGTCTATAATAGATTTTTGAAAAAAGGCAAATTTTAATTATTTGGATTACTTTTGTTTTGCCTACATGAAAACGGCTAAAGCGATTTTGACCAAAATGCATACTTGGAGTAAAATTGACGTTTTCAACATTATTGCGTCCTTCATTTTCGATTCTAACCACCGGAAACGCTGATTTTGAAAACTGTTCAAATCTCGAAAACGCCATTTTCGATATGGATAAAACTTTAAAAACCACGTAATACTAACATCCTGAACAATACCCTATACTCAGTTTTTAGCTAAATAGTTGAGCAAGATTATTTTTCGAACTCAACATTGCAACACTTGTTACTATTTTGTATGCAATATTTTCCAAAATCAGCTTAAAATTTTTTGACTAAAATGCTTATTTACGTTAACAAAAGTATTGTTAATAAAACCCCGTACTTAGGTTTTCTTAGAGAAATGCAAATAATGCCGTCTTATAAACATTACCGCAGTACCAGGTAAAATGTAATCACAACTAGAAACTACTTTTTAGCAAATGTTTCCCACTTCTTCTTCTTTCAACCATATTAATCATGAACCTTAAAATAATTCCAACCAATTGGTATCAGAAACCCGCACTTCATTTACCCCAAACACGTGCAAATTCGAAAACAAATCTCTGAATTCTTACATTACAAACCCTACTTCGAGTCATGGCCACCTACCAGCATCACCAATTTGAAAAATCTGGTTTTATAGCCTATAAACAATAATAAAAGAAAAATAAACCAACCAAACTGATGATATGAACGAGAAAGTTTCGTGCGATCCAGTCGTGCACTTTATTTTGTAAAGTTTCCGCTAATATCTTTGAAGCTTGATTTGCAGATTCATCGTTGTTTTCAAGAAAGTCGAGAAGCCGATTTTCAACGCCTGTATCACAGAAATATCGAACGCAAATTGGAAAATTTTTTCGATTTTTCCTGTTAAATCTTAACAGATTCTTTTGCAATAACTTGTTTCACTGAAGCTTCTGCTTTTGTTCTTCCACAACAAATTTTTTGGGCTATTTTCGAATCGCTTAAAATATATGGCAGTAATTTGTGCCCGCAATCCATACTGTTGTAACTTTAAGAATGCTTTACTGTGTAAAAGACAGATGTTAATTCAGCAACAGCAATCTTGTCTTCCGAATCTGAATGTGCTCCAGATGTTCTCGTCTTTGAAAAATAATTCAATACACTTGAAGATGCCACGTTCTGAGCAATATCTAAGTGAGACTTTGTGGATGCATGTGCTTTCAAATCATGTTGTCCTCCGTGGCTACAAGAAAATTCTTTCTTGCACAAACGACAATATACCTTCTATGGATCTTCTTTCACTTCTCTGGACCAAGAATATTGCTTTTCCCATTGACTTTTATAACCGGTAAGCCTTTTAAACTTCTTTTTAGGTACGCCACTATTTGAACCAGCAGCCGAATGACAATCACTGTCGCTTAATGCTGAATTTGATTCGCTCATTATGAAAGTTAAGATCTAAAAAAATTAAAATATATTTGAACGACAGCTGTCAATTTGCAAAAATTACATTCCAATATACTAGGTGTGTTTGATCGAAAATTTTAACGAGAATTTGTTAAGGTCAAATTACAATGCAGTCACTGTGTTGTAAACAATAAAAGATGTTTGAACTATTTTTTTTTTTTTTTTTTTTTAATATGAATCGTAATCCGGGACAAAAGCTGTCCCGCCGGAACAACCTAAATTATGTCGTAAATCCGGGACGTCTGGCAACACTATCAGGTAGGCTCTTGGTGAAGTGAAGTGTTCATGGAATAGCCCCACAATGGCAAGTGTAATCGTAGCTTTAAAGATTTTTTTATTATCCACCAGGGATGGTACAGATTTCTATATATGTAATACGAATTTTCACACACACGCAAAATTACAAAGAAATTGTCCTTTCTATCTACCTACCTGGACTACAAATTGATCATTATTATATTTGCTGTACTTAATTAGAAAAAGGTTAACGTAACAGCCAATAAAAGACCCTTTGTGCATATACATATATTATGCTGCGCTAATTAAGGATAACATAAGCGCATAATTACCTGACAAACAACTTTTATATTTAAGTCTCGAACAGAGGGCATTTTATAGCATCACGGTCTCCAGAGATCACCCGATCCCAAGCTCTTAAGTTATATATATAGAAAGATTGAAAAGTTCCTACCAAATATGGACGTCGAAGTGGATAACCAACCGAACTATCAAGTGACGTACTCAAACTTTGTTTTGGTAAATACAAAAGTTAATCGTTTCTCGTTGCATTATTTAAAATATTTCTAATGTACTTTACCTTACAGGTCCAAAAAACACCATCGACGACCTCTTTGGACACATCACGATCACCGCTAGCACAACAACGCTATCCAAAGCCCGCTCTGCCAGTACGTTCTCGAATTTCATTCACTTTAGATCAAATAGATTATTTGGAATACGAGTTCCAAAAGTGTGTACTGCTAGAAAAAACTCGACGCTCCGAAATCGCCAAACGCCTTGGTCTCCAGGAAAGACACGTAAAGGTTTGGTTTCAAAATCGTCGAATTAAATTAAAAAAGGAAACTAATAACGGAAGACAGCACAGGTCTGGTCAGTTTTATCGACCACCTTTGCCAGAACTCGTGGCACATTCTTCGAATACTGAAGCTGGCAGCCCAGAGGGCAAAATAACAAATAATTCGTCAGTTACAATGCCAAAAGTTGCACAGAACGCTCCACTCTTACGAGTACGAACAGTTGAGGAAATAAACGAAGCGATAGGACATGGGCAAATTTTCTGGAGTTAATAGAGTTTTGTAAATTCTTCTAAGCACAACAAGTATTTTCGATTATCCATATTTATGTATTTACTTCCTGGTGAAGTTTTAATGTATGATTGCTGGTTACTGCTAAGTTGTGGCGAACTTTATAAAATTTATGTATATAGCATAAAAATAAATTGCGCGCTGGAAGCAGCAGAAAGAGTGAACGATTTTTATTTGAATGTATCTTAAAATATGTATTTTACCAAAAAGATTGCTTTGTAATAATAATAACAATAACTTTACAACTACTATTCGTATTCACCTTTTCGAATGACTATCAATAAATAAAGCAATATTCATTTTAATACTAACATTTTAAATGCAAATTATCATTTGGCCAACAAAGAATATCAGCGAAATCTCGTTACCTAACTAAAATATTGAATATAAGTAATTTCTATGTAAAGAAAAGCAGTTCAATAAATCATAGATAATCATAAATTTATTTAAAACAAAAAAAGGCTAAAAAAAAATTTTAGAAAATGGATTTCAAACGCTAACATTTTAAGAATCGTGGAAGTAAACACAAAATTTAGAAAATACATTTGCTTTACAGTTTTGTATAGGTTATTATTATTATAAGCTTTTATTTACTATAAGGTTTACAATTTTGTCATCACTATTATTATCATGTCGCTAATTAATTTAAAATACATAAAATAAATTTATTATAATTTGGCAAAGTCTAGTCATTGTTTTCAAAATTAGTTGCAAATAGTATAAGCCTCCCCCATATTTGTCCATAAATCTCTATTTTTTGCGTCATGGTACCAATACCTATTAAATTGGTTAATATCGTCAACCCATCTTGTTCGTGGTCGTCCGGTTGATCTTGTCGCTGGTGGTGTCCATTTGATCAGAAGTTTTGTCCATCTATTACCTGTTATTCTTGATTATGTGTCCTGCCCAGTTCCATTTGAGTTATTTCGTCCTTTTTATTACATCTATGATGTCCGTTTGCCTTCTTATTTCTTCGTTCCGCACTCTTTGTATTAGTCTTATATCGAGAAGTTTCCTCTCCATTTTTGTCTGACAGATCCTTAATTTCTCGGTTCGATTTGCTGTTAAGGACATTAAATCCATTAAATATTTTTTTGTGTCTTTATTTATTTTTGCGTTGAGTATCTCCCTCATGTTCCAGAATTGTCGCCATGCGTTTGATATTCGTCTATCTACCTATCTCATTTTCTTCTTGATTTTTAAATGATTTTAATTGTCCCAAATAAATATAGTCCTCAACATAATCAATATTTACGCCATCGAGTGTAATGTCCTTATGTGTAAAGTTGGTCATCAGTTTTGTTTTAGACTGATTTGATGCATAGTCCGTAGTTTTTACAAATTGAAGCCAGCTGTGTTACCATTGTCTGAATGTTGTCCGCTTTCTGTAATCTCAAATGGTTCAAATGTTGTCCCCATATATTTATTCCAAATCGATTCCAGTCAAGTGTTTAAATATCTCTTCGAGTACTGCAGAGAATAATGGTGGTGATATTGGATCACCCTGTCGTACACCTCTTTTTATGCTGAACATTCGTCCTGTTCTTTCTGCTTTTATTTGTCCAGTGTTGTTTTTATATATGTTTCTTAGAGTTTTGATGTATAAATCATGAAACCCTTGGTTTTCTAAAGCCGTCCATATTTTGTTGTGTTCTATTGAGTCGAATGCCTTGCTAAAGTCGATGTATAGAAGATATAGGGGTTGTCTGTACTCGTTGCATTTTTCAATCAGTTAGTTTATGGTCTGTAGATGGTCCGTTGTAGAGAATCCTTCCCTCAATCCTGCTTGTTCCCGTGGGTGTTTGTTGTTTAGTTCGGTTTTGATGGTCCGATATATAGTCTTTGAGAATAGTTTATTTACTGTGGATATAAGGCTGATAGGTCTGTAGTTGTTAATATCGTTTTTGCTACCTTTTTTATGTATCAATGCTATTGTATTGTGTTTTCATTGATTCGGGATTTGTTGTCTTGTCAAAATGGAGTTGAATAAAATGGTCAGTAGGGGGGATAGTGTGTTTTTTCCATATTTTAACATTTCTGCTGAAATACCGTCATTTCCAGGACTTTTTTCTGTTTTAAGTTCGTCAATGGATTTCTCTATATCGTCTAGTTCAAATAATGGCACATCATCTAAAATTGTAGTTCTGCTTTGAATGTTTGTTTCGTCAGGTTGGTATTGTGTTATATATAGATTTCGAGAGATATTCGAATCAGACCAGTAATGTCGGGTCTCTTTTCGTCTCTCTACCACTATAAAACTTACCCAGAGAGACTCTCTGGATTTCTCCAGAGTTCTTCCCTGGGCTCGATTCCTAGTGTTAACGCTAGCATCTGTTTATGGGATATCTCTTTCATCGACTGAGTCTCGACCCAGTGATGTCCCAAGATCCTCATTCTTCTGCCAGCCAACGCCGGACATTGGCACAGTATATGCGCCGCTGTCTCAGATTCTTCCAGGCATAGTTTACAGGTATCATCTTCTCTAAGGCCCATCTTCCTTAAGTGATACCCGAAACTACCATGTCCTGTAGATAAAGCCACCACCCATTTCAGAGTTCGTCGACTCATGCTTAGAACCCTTCTTTGAGTGGAGCAGGTCGGCCAATTAATTGCCATTTTAGCTTGTCTACATTGTTCCACGGTTGACCACCTTCTCAGGTGTTCTGCCGTGATCCATTTGTGAATCAGCTGTTCTACCATTCCTTTGCCAATTGAAGAGAATGGTTCTGGTCCTAGCAACTTTTCGGTTGAACCCTGTTTTGCAAGGGAGTCCGCCTTTTCGTTGCCTTCGATTCCTATGTGTCCTCGTACCCACATAAGTGTTACATCATTTTTAGATGAACACTTATTGAGTTTGAGTACACATTCCAGTGCTAATGATGTTGTGATATTTGTCTGTTCCATGCGTCTGATCACCGCCTGATTGTCCAGTGCTATAAGGATATTTCTTCCCTCCACCTGACCTTCAAGCAAGTAATCCAACGCATGCAGCAATGCAATCATCTCAGCCTGGTATACAGAAGTGTGTTTCCCGAGGCTGACGTGACGGGCTAGTTCCAGCTCTTCTGAATAGGTAGATACCGGCACCCGCTCCGCCATCCATCATGGATCCATTTGTGAAAATTACTATTTCACCACTCCTTATTTCTGGAAGTAATCCATTCTCAATACGAGTTTTGTGATTCCTTTCCATAATACGCACCCTTGTTATCCCATCTATAGGCATGTTCAGCTCCCTAATCTCGTTTTTGACAAGTTCCAGGATCTTCCTATGTCCATAGATGGTACCACGATTGTGCCAATTCGCATCTCGATGCAAACGAAGTGCCGTTAGGGCCGCTGTTTTCTTAATAAATAAGTCTAGCGGTAAGATCCCTAGGATCACTTCCAATGCGCATGTTGGTGTTGTCCTTATTGCACCTGTAACTCCTAAACATGCTAAACGTTGGTCCCTATCCAGGTGCTTCCTCGCAGTTTTTTGGGAAGCTTTCGCCCACCATACAACAGAGGCGTAGGTGATAATGGGTCTAGTTATCATCGTGTACATCCAATATGCTGACCTAGGCGAGAGTCCCCACCTCTGTCCACATACACGTTTGCACTGATGTAGTACCCTTATTGCTTTCCGGACCTTCTCCTCAACATGATAGTTCCAGGTAAGTCCAGTATCTAGGTAAACTCCCAGATACTTAACCTTTCTGGCCATCGTTAGTTCCGATCCAAAAAGTGTCAGGGGCTGAAATTCCCGATTTTTCCTCTTCCTAGTGAAGACTATTAGATCTGTTTTTGCCGCATTAATGGAGAGCCCTTGTTCCAGACACCACCGCTCCACCACTTTGAGTGCATTCCTCATGATATCTGCAGTGACGTCTATGAATTTGCCTCTAGCCATTATTGCTATGTCGTCGGCATATCCCACTGTGTGAATGCCAGTCGCCTCAAGTCTATCGAGAAGAGAGTCCACAGTGATATTCCACAGTGTAGGTGAGAGAACACCTCCTTGTGGGCAACCTCTGCAAACCCTTCCTCTGAGTTTTGAGGTTCCCGTCTGAATATTTATCTTACCACCAATGGGTTAACCCTACGTTTTTCCAAGGCTTGCTTCAGACTTTCAAAGCATATCTTATCGAAGGCACCTTCAATGTCCATTATGGTGGTCATTGCAATACCCCCGGTATTTAGCTCTTCCTCCGCAACGCGTACTACTTGATGTAGCGCTGTTTCTGTAGACATGCCGGCCCTGTAGGCATGCTGTCTACTATTTAAAGGATACATCTTAAGCGCAGTACTCTCCATATAGTCCACCAACACTCTTTTCATTGTTTTTAACAGAAAGGATGTCAGGCTGACTGGTCTGAAGGACTTGGCCTCGGTGTAATCCTTTTTTCCCGGCTTTGGAAGGAAAACCACATTTGTCTCCCTCCATGTAGTCGGGATGTAGCCTATTGCTAGGCAGGCAACGTATATATTCCTTAGCCTTGGTGCAAGTACGTCTACTCCTCATTGCATTAGGCCTGGAAATATACCATCCGGCCCCGCGGTTTTGAAGGGTGAAAATGTTGCTATCGCACCCCTGACCGCCTCTGGTGTTACGATCCGTTCTGCTTCCATCCTATCCATCCTGTTCGCTCCTTGTTTTGTTGGAGCCCAGGGCTGATCTGACTTATAGCTTCCTGGAAAATGTATCTCCATTAAGACCTCATTTGTATGATCCAGTGTTTCCACCATCTCCCCCGCTCTATTACGAATGAGTCCGATCTTGGAAACAGGATCCCTTGATACAATCTTTTGAAGTCTACTGACTTCAGATGTACTCCTCATACTCGAGCAGAAGTCCCTCCATGACTCCCTTTTACGTCGTCGCAGAGTAACATTCATCTCTTTCTTTTTCGCCTTATATTCGTCCCATGCTCCATGACTCCCTTTTACGTCGTCGCAGAGTAACATTCATCTCTTTCTTTTTCGCCTTATATTCGTCCCATGCTTCGGGTTCTCCCCTCCTCATGGCGTGATTGAAGGCCTTTCTCACAGCCTTCTTTAGCTTTTCAAGTTCCCGACACCACCAATACGCAGGATCTTGTTTTTCCACTAAAGTTGGTGTGCATGCCACTCGGTACGCATCCTCAACAGCCGATTGCAGATGCTTCAGCTGTGATTCTACATGCCAAGTGTTTTTCGGTATTCCGAGTGCCATTACATTCAGTTTTTCCTCCAACACTTCACGGTATTTTGTCCTATCCGTGTTCTTTGGAATTCTGATGTATTTCCGATCTTTTTTTCTTTTAGATCCATAGCGAACATCAAATGAGATGGCTCTGTGATCCGACAATGTAGCCTGATCCATTACCCTCCAATTTGATATTCTTTCAATTATCTGGCTACTGCACAGGGTAACATCGATCACTTCCTTTCGCCTCACATCCACGAAAGTCGGCTCTGTTTAAGATAGCTAGATCCTTGCATGATACAAATTCGAATAACGCTTCTCCTCTGTAATTATCGTTGGTGCTGCCCCACACTGTGTTGTGTGCATTGGCGTCACAACCAATTATTAAGTCCTCGTTCCTGTTTCTGCATGCATTCACCAAAGACTCTAACTCTCTTGTCGGAGGAGGCTCTGGAGAATCATACGGCAGGTATGCAGATGCTATAACAAAAGTTCCTGCACCTGATCCTACTCGTACTGCTGCAAGGTCTGGGGCACATAGATCCGGCAATTTATATGCTTGAACTCCATGTCTCACCAGGATACAGGACCTAATTCTTTCGCTGGTTTGCGCATAGTGCAACTCAGCCATACTATTTGGGAGTCCCCTAATCTTTCCTTTAAAGATCCAAGGTTCCTGTATCAGGGCTATATCAAATGAATCCTCATCAAAACATTTAGTCATCATTGCTGATGCTGCCTTGCTATGGTGAAGATTCAGTTGAATCACCCTGAGCTTTTCCCGGTATTGTGTTGAGCTAAATAGTTTTTCGAAGAAGCAGGTTGCTGTTTCATTTATTAGATTTCGGTTTGTTATTTGCTTATTATTTTTACTCAATACTCATCGAAGTTATCCATTCCTTTTCATTGTTTAGAAACTGTTTAGTTTTTCTGATTGATTTAGTATTCTGCAGTATGTTTTTAATTGTCGTCTCGTTGTATAAATCAATATCCTTTTTTGTATTGGTTCTTAAAGCTTTTCTTAAATAGTTTAGCTCAATTTTTTCGTCATTTCCCAAATTTATCTTATTTCTTAGTTTTTCTCTTCTGTCAATGAGTGCTTTTGTTTCGTTTGAAATTTTTATGTCTTTTTTGTGCCTTGTCTCCATTAGGTATTATATTTTTTGCCGTTGTTTTTATAATGTATTCTAGTTTGTCATAAGTGCTTTGAATATTTAAGTGCATATTGGTAATGTCGATAGCTTGTCTTGTATGCATGTCAAGACTGCTGTTGTAGAAAACGACAGTTTCTGTTGATATATTTCTCGGTATATGTAGGGTATGAGTGTTGCGTCCTAAACTTTTGTGGTCAATTTTTATTTTCGCACGAACCATTCTATGGTCGCTTTCGTATGTTAATTTATTTATAACTGATACGTCTGATAATGTTTTTACTTTATTTGTTAGAATGAAGTCAATTTCGTTAAGTATTGTTATATCGGGTGATCTCCATGTCCATTTCCGTTTATTTTTCTTTTTAAAAAAAGTGTTTGCACACACTAAGTTCATTTCGTTCAGCCATTTGACTAATATCTTTCCCCGTTTATTCCTTAGTCCGTAACCATATGGTCCAATTACTTGTTCATCTCGTCCGGTTTTTTTTCCTACTTTAGCATTGAAATCTCCAATAATGTACATAATCTCAGTTTTTGTCTTGTTATATAGATGTTCCAGTTTTTCATAAAAGTTATTTATCTACCCTCCTGACGCTTTTTGTGTTGGAGCATATGCTTGTATGACGGTCATTTTTGAATTTTGTATTTTTAGAGTTATACTGCATAGTCTTTCGCTTGATAGTTGCACATCCAGTATTTGTTTTTTTAGTTCCTTTTTCAGTAGAAATCCTACACCATATAATCCCTTTGTTTCTCCTATGTAACAGAAAATGGAGTTATCTTGTTCTATAATTTGTTTTCCATAAATTCTTGTTTCTGCTAGTTCTATAGGTAATGTCCCAGTTTAATTTCGATAGTGCGTTCTTTAGATCTTCTATTCGTTCGTTCGTGGATAATGATCTAACATTAAGGGTACAGATTTGTAATGCGTTTTTTAAGCTGCTCATTTGTTTTTCTTGTATTTTAGAATTGTTTTTACGTGTATTGTTTTTATGTAATGGGGGGTTATAGCCTTTGTCCTTCACGGTGGCTAGCCGGCTTGAGGACATGATTCTTGTGGTCTTGTTCATTTGTTCTAATTTTGTTGTGTCTAGACTTTGTCGCGTTTGTTGCTAGTTTTTGTTGTTGTTAGTTTCCTTTTTATTGCTGGTTTGAAAAAAGTTATACTTAGATGTTGTTTTTTTGTCTATTATTTCCATTGCTAGTTGTTGTCTTTTCCGAATTGTCTCTGTTTCTTAAAGCCACTTGATCCTTTTTTACTTTCTTGTATACCTACGTAATAAGAGAAAGGTACCTATTGTATTCGTACACAAAATCTAACTCGAGATTTTAATCAAATCTGACATTACGATGATAGAGGAAGTCGAAAAAGTGGGTCTCGCAATTCTGTCCGTCTGTCTGTCTGTCCGTCTGTTTGTCTGTCCGTCCTTATCGAGCTCTACAGCGCAAACGGCTGGACGGATTTCTTTCAAAACTTCGGATTTGGAGTTTGTATGCTTACAGTTGATATTTGGGCTTAGGTGTAACTAAGATGGCTGCATACCCAGTTTCTACCCAAAAAAATTATTTTGAAAATTGGACATATCTCAAAAACGGTCCATACGATTTTAACAAAAATTTATTTTTAAGGTTATATGGTCATTCCAAACATGATAGTAAACTCAGTTTTCCCTAAATTGTCGTTAAAGGGACTATTTTGGAAAAATGTCGTTTTTTAAGAATTTGATGTTTTTCGCTAAAAAGTCTTGTAACCTGAAACGCTGATTTTGAAAACTGTTCAAATCTCGAAAACTCGATTTTCGATTTGGATAAAACTTTAAAAACCAAGTAATGCTAATATCCTGAACAATACCCTATACTCAGTTTTTAGCTAAATAGTTGAGCAAGATTATTTTTCAAACTCAACATTGCAATATTTGTTACTATTTTGTACGCATTATTTTCCAAAATCAGCTTTAAAGATTTTGACTAAAATGTTTATTTACGATAACATAAGTATTCTTAATAAAACCCTGTACTTAGTCTTATAACCATTACCGCACTACCAGTTAGAATCACAACTAGTAGGTACTAGAAACTCCTTTTTAGCAAATATTTCCCACTTCTTCTGTTTTCAGCCATATTGACCATGAACCTTAAAATAATTCTAACCAATTGGAATTTACACTCTCAGAAACCCACACTTCATTTGCAACCCCCAAACACGTCCATCGATAAATTCAAAAACAAAACTCTAAATTCTTTCATCACAAACCCTACTTCGAGTCATGGCCACCTGCAAGCATTACCAATTTGAAAAATCTTGTTTTATAGCCTATAAACAAAAATAAAAGAAAAATAAACCAACCAAACTGATGATACGAACGAGAAAGTTTCGTGCGATCCAGTCGTGCACTTTATTTTTATTGGAAATAAAGGGTCCTTCATAAAGCGCTTCCTATCTTTAAATTTAAATAAAAACAAACTGTGTGTGAGAAATCATCGACATTTTTCATTCGTTTGAAAATCCTATCGATGCCATTATATGTGTGGAATATAACATCGTTCAAATGCCTGCCGCGGCTGCTCTGGGTGGAGTGCATTCGAAATGTCCAATTTTCCAAGACTCTGGGGTATAAATCAGGCTGAAATTGACCGATAGCATGAGTCATGTTGGCTTTGAGGACCCCTGTGGTTCGTATAGACCTGCCACTTCAGAAACCCCTCAAAAAAAATTCTAAAGGACTCAAATCGGACGATGGGGCACGTAGCGCTGTCCTCTTGAAACCACATGTCGTTGGTGTCCCTATCAGCCACTACAGGCCAAAAGAAATCGGTAAACCTCGACCCATTGACGGTGATGGCCTATCCAACGTCGTTCTCAAACAAATAAGGACCGAAATGCACTCAAAATAGTGACTTTTGCGGGATGCACACGACGCTCTTGGATCTTATTTGGATTGGTATTGTCCCGAATTCGACACTTTTGTGTGTTGACGTACCCATTCATCCAAAACAGACAAAATGAATGACAGACAATTTGATAGATGTTGCTTCTACAATATGGCCGCTATCAACTGCTAAAGTTCGGAAGACTCCGTTGGAAGACCCTCTAGTAATGTAGTCTATCATCAAAGCTATTGCAAATAATAGTCTTCCATAATTTCGGCTCTGTGCTAAAATTTGTCCTTGAAAGAATTGTTGTTATACACTGTACAGTTTAACTGAATAAATAGAATAGTTTTGCCTTTGTTTAAGGTAAATAAATTAGGTACGATATGTAGCCTGTCAAGCACAGCTCACGGGAATAAGCAATTGGTCGTGCGAGAATGTAAATTTATATCTTAGACCGACTTGAAATAAGTCTAGAACCAAAAAGTGTTTTCAAATTGTAATAACAAATTGTAATTTGTAAAAACTGTAGCAGAGAAAGCAACTGAAACGCACAATAAGAGCGGACAAAGGGCTTCGAAAACTTAAATAAACTGCTCCTTAATAATAACTTCGAATGGGCTATGACCACCTCGAAGAGAACGTCGCAAATCACCAGTTTCAAGTACGTGCAACAACTTCCCTGTCGTTACTTTTTAACGGTCAACCTATATCCATCGATCAATTTCTCTGTGACCACATCGCATATTGATGAGACAATCCCTTAAGCCATTTCATTCATCCCTTAGATTCATTAAGGGGTGGTTAAAATAATTTTCCAGCCCCAGATCTATCTAGATCCCTTTTGTCCGCCGCCTCCTTAGTCCTTACGCTAGCCAAGAGCGGTCACCCTTTTGACAAGTTTATGTAGATAATCGAGAACACACAAATATGTTTTTCTCGCAGTTTTTCTTTAATTCTACCTGCCTAGGAAGAACGTCTTAAACTATATCTAATCTGATGACCGCAGGGACGCGACAGCGGCCTCTCCTCACGTTCTATCGATTGGGTGTCTTTTGACAGCTCCATCTTCCTTAATAATTTTCGATTTCAACCTTCCTCCATTAAACTCAACCTTCGTCACTATCGTCACTCCTAGTTATAAGTCTTATTTTATTAGTTCCAGTATTATAAGTAAATTCGACGCGTTTTTAGTTTGACTTTTTTAATTTTCCATTATTCAAGTAAACCGAAATAAATACAAAAAGGACAAAAACTAATTTGTGGCATTCATCATACGAAAGGCCAAAAACTAATTTGTGGCATTCATAATTAGTTTATCGCTATATTTCTTTCAAAGCAAATTTCCTTTGTTGAAATGCTAAAAAAAAATACTGAAAAGATCTTCTTCGCATACAGCTCTGTTTCCGGAAGATAGGCGTACCCGAATATCGTAAGCATTGCAGACAGTTCCTCGTCCTGTACATGGGGATTTGTGTATTCCCGGCAATCAATAAAAACAATTCTATTATAAGTAGGTACCTTCAGAGACCGACGAGACGGATCTCCAAGGACAATGACAGGTGGCATGTAGACATTCGTATAAATAATTTTATTGTTTTATAGTATTACGAGTTTTTTTTTGTGACTTAAATTCCAAATTTAGGATTGGTAAAGTATTCGTATTTAGAGTTTAACCTTTTCCATTAAATTGAATGAAAATGTTTTTTTTTTTTTCAAACTAGGTACCTAATTAATGAGATAAACCGTAACTGTTTAACTTATGACCATGATTGACGTGCGATTTGTAATTTAACATATCAAAGGATAGAGTTATGGATTTTCAAATAAAAACATGTATAAAAGGAGCTTACGCGAACATTGGGCTTTAGAAATGGACGCAAATTAAGTATCCTTTGACTTGCATCCCCATGTCAAAAAATTATCTTTATGCCTCGCTTTAATAAGAATTTCTAGATCTTTAGTCTCTCTTTCTTTGGTATTCAAACCAAGTACAGTAGAAGTCGCTTATAACGACGGTGGAGGGACCGATGAAACGAGGTCGTTATAACCGGCGGTCGCTATTTACGGTATTCTTATGAAATAAAAGAATTGGTTAACGAAAAAAGGAAGGCGCGCAAAAAATGGCAACAGAGTCGCGCTCCGCAACATAAAGCACATTTGAATTATTTATGCAATTTGTTGAAGACAACTTTAAAGGACTTTAAAAACCGTGCGATAGGTTCTCACCTTGAAAGTTTAACAGCGAAAAAAGATTCCAATTATTCCCTTTGGAAAACTATAAAAGGCTGCCAATTAAAATGAATCAAAATGAATGGACAAGGGAAGATAAGGAAAAAGCGGACGTTTTTGCCGCCCACCTAGAAGAAACCTTTAAGCCGTACGATGGTCAAGCGGTTAACGACAATCGGCCCTAGCGAGGTATCCGTCGGAACGGAAAATTCTCCGATTTTATACGATTCGGAGGATTTTTGCTTCGAGGTATTCTATGGAACATTTCTCCGACATTTTGTAACGCATATCGGCAAATTACGTTGAAGAGCGATGAAGTGCAATTTTTTCTTCAATTTTTGACAGCTAGGTTCCGAAATCCTCCGACAGAAATTGGTTGCGGAATTTGTTTCCGATTTGGATTTGAGTTTTCGACATAGTATGCGTTGTGGAGAATTTTCCGTTTCGACGGATACCTCGCTAGGGCCGATGGTATCTGATAGCTGATATTTAAAAACTAAACAGACGAATTAAATGTTGGTTAATTTAAAAAAAAAATTAAATGTCCTGATTCTCCGCCAGAGAAATATTCTCGGAAACAGATTTGCAAATATTTCCTAACTTCTAATGAACTGTAATGGAAAAGTATTTTTACTTCCTTCGCCCGGTAGAGAATTTGCATGTTATAAAGTTTTATGAATGTTTTCATTATTAGCAATTTATTTTATTTCTGCCCGTATAGCATATCTACTCATAGAGGTCAAAATGATATTTTTTTTTATTTTAACGCAGTCACAAGACAAAATATGAAGTTCATGGAAAAAATTGTTGGCGCTTTTTCATGATACACGAGAACTGCTAAAATTCTTTTGTTTCAATCAAAGGATCGGCGACTCATTTTCTATTTCTTTGTCACCTTGGAAAAAAATGGAAGTCCGGTCATTTATCATCACGCTTCAAAATTTACCTATATCTATACATATACTTAAATACGAAGGACACACTTAGGTACAGCATTCTTAAAGGATAACTGACGAGATATTTTACTCGCGAGTACCTACTACTTCCCCCTCCCTTTCACCCCCGATGATTTTCGGGAATAATAATTTGATTGGTACCTGTTCTCATGATGATTGCATCAATGAGATGCATGACAACGGTTACAGGTGAAAATATAAGAAAGGGAAGACGTTATCAGACATCAAGCCTTAGGCAGATTCAAAGACCCTCTGAAAGCGTGAAACGGATCAGGTTCAGCTATAAATAACAGTAATTGTCTTAAAATCGCCACCAAACCGTATTTACGTCTTGACTAGTCAACATCACATAAAACTATTCTGCATATCTGTGACTATTCAAAAACAGTTTCTTTAAAGAAAAATGGATAACCAGCTAAACTATCAAGTTGCATACGCTAATTTCGTTATGGTAAGTTCAAATCACTCATTGTACTAAACTTGTGAAATAACATTCATTTTTACCTTTATTCTAGGATCAACATCAAAATATACCATCGACGTCGGCGAACACACTACCGCTTGCAGAAAACAATTGTGTTCAACAACCCCCAGTCCCCCAAGAGTACAACGCTATGGAACAGACCAACAAATCAGTCCGTACTAGAATAAGTTTCAGCCCTCTGCAGCAAGCAATATTGGAGACCCAATTCAGGGACAGCGCATATCTTTCAAACAGCAGACGAAACAAAATCGCTGAACGCCTTGGTGTAGAGGAGAAACAGGTTAGGGTCTGGTTTCAAAATCGCCGAATGAAATGCAAAAAGGAAATTTCAATAAATGGGAACAAACCGGCACGAATTCCAATACCCCCAAGGAAGAACAAAGAGAACCCACTTCCTGTCTATAAACCCAAGGCAGCACAGTTGTTCAAAGGAGTTTCCTCATATCGGCTAAAAGCAAAGCTTTTAAACCGCAGCTCATTGTCCAAATACCAGGAGGAGCGACAGTCCCTCAAAGTATGCAGCCGTCGATGAGCCAAACTTCAAATGCAGTTTCGGTTAAGAATCAACCACAGGTTCCACAGCAACAGCAAGCGCTGGAAGTACCGCAGTTACAGCACCAACCGCCCCAACATCCAATGCTTGCAGTTCCGCATTTGAAGCCAAGCTCGTCGACAATAATTTCAGAAGGGACCAGTACTCCACAGATTCCAACGTTGATATTTGATGCAAGGTACAATCCAAATCCCATCGAATACAATACATTGGCAATGGTAATTGAGGGTCATCAAAATCCCGAATGCCTCGAGGAATCTGTGGATTTGGACAACTATTTAAATGAGATCGAACGACGTGTTGAAGCTCTAAAGTCCGATCAGCGGGATACCCAGACAAAATTAGAAGCAAAAGAACAACAGGAGCAACAGTCAATGATTATTCCAGACTTTGGCGATTGCGTTGACGATCTACTGAACTTGCCAGCCTCATGTCCAGATATAGATTTAGATATGAGGGAGTTTTTGGACAGTTTGGACCAATATCTCTCCTCTGCCGGAAGTGCTCCAGAATTTGATTTAAATAATCTTGTTCCCACATTGGAATGTGATTCAACTGTGGACTTCAGTTTTGAGGATTTTGACATTAGTTTGCTCAATTAATCACTGTTGGATTTTCTGCATTTTTAGTTTTTATTTACTGTTCCTTATAATATTGTATAGCATGCCGTTTTCATTAATGTGTTCCTTATTTTTTTAAACCACTATTTTTTTTATTCCTAATTTAGATTAAGCGACAGCAGCCGACTTATGAAATTCAGTATCAGCAATATCACCTACCACAGCGGCTACATCAACAACTACCACAACAACGACACCAACCGCCGCAAGCCCAACAGGGTCTTCAACAATCAAGAATGTTCCGAGGAAACTATGGATATGGACAATTATTTGAGTGATGTTAATTGGCAGTTGCGTTGCAAATGTTGACGGTCTACCGAACTTGACAGCCTTATGTCCAGAGATGGACATCTCCTCTCCTCTGCCGGAACTGCTCCAGAATTGAATTTAAACAATCTTGTTCCCACATTGGAATGTGATTCAACTGTGGGCTATCACACTAGTTCGTTCAATTAATGACTCCTGGATCTTGGTATTATTGTTCATTTGTAATCCGAAATTTTTATTTATTAGGTATTTACAGTTCCTTTATTGTACGTCAGTGTCGTAAGCGTGTTCTTTTATACAAGCAATTATTTAAAACTAAGCCATAAGAAATTTGTAAAACTAAATTATAATTAAGTGACAAGTGATAATAATTGTAAGATGAAATCAATAAAATTTTAAACTGTACTGATATTAAAATGGTGTTTATCATTATATTACTGAAACATTATTATTATTTAAATGTCTACGCTCTACGGTACAAGTAGATTAGAGTTCTGATTAAAAAGTTGTAAGCACCTGTTGAAAATCGATGGATTGGTACTGCGTGTCTTAGGTGGCTATGGTTGGAAAAACGATTTTTGTTATATACCGATATATTTACATAGAATTCAGAGACTTGTTTTTGTATTTGCATTCGGATTATAACTGAATAAATGCCAA
Organism: Cheilosia pagana; assembly: GCA_936431705.1. NCBI lineage: Eukaryota > Metazoa > Arthropoda > Insecta > Diptera > Syrphidae > Cheilosia > Cheilosia pagana. The sequence goes on along the minus strand of OW386166.1, from coordinate 81,107,861 downwards.
TGGACATGGGTTGCAATTATTTTCATGTTTAATAAGTTTCAAAAGAATAAGTTTCTCATAGTTGTAGTTGCATTTTTATTGGCAGTGCGCCGCCGCGCGGTATAGAGTTTTACAAAAATATACAGTGTGTGAAGAGGTTAGGTAAGAAATAAATAAAATAAATCTATAATGTACTTATGTTAAGCTAGTATTAGACGATATGCTGAATCAGCATACGTATGCTGAAAAATGTGTCCCAATAACAACATTATCGTATAATATCAAAATTTCTGTCATCATACGTATGCTAAAAGTTGTTTGTTGGCAAATTTGTTGGCTAGTCAGCATATGTATGTTGGCGACCTGAACATATCGTGTAATACCCCTTTTGGGACCGTATGCTAACATTCGGACACATTTTTGGCGTATGCTGACTCGTATGATGTATGCTGACGAGCTAAAGTAGGCTCATGAGCATACGCCACATTTTTCAGCAAACGGCTTTGATATTTTTGAAGTTTCTATAAATTTTGTACGTTTTTTTTTTTGTGATTTTGTTGTCCTGATTGCTTGTTAAAAACAAAACGGCTGAGTTGTTTCGTTCGCAGCCATCGGCAACAAGAGTGTGGAACGGGAAATTCTCGACCGGGCTGCGGCTCAGGTGGTGGTAAGCCCAACTGATTGGTATCCAATGCTTGTGCAAAGTTGCAGCGATTGAAGACACCACCATCAGAAAATCGTCCGTTGCGACCGACGCAATGTCGACGTAAAGCCATTTGAACTCCGCGTCTGCGATCCCCATTAAAATACGATACCATGTGTGTACAATTTAGGGTGGAGCGTCAATGTATGGAGAAAAAAAAAAGTTGATGTATCAGTTTCGAATATCTCCATTTCGTTGCATTTTTATGAGTAGAATAATATGACATCAAATTTTTTTTTTTTTTGATAAAGTCTTTAGCCCTCTACCTTGTCTCAAAGTTTTGAGGTTTTGAAAAAAAAACATTTTTTTTGCTAAAGAAAAGATTTGCCCACAAGTTTAAAATACCTTTATATTATATCATAAATGAAATAAGAAAACAAAAATCAATATATATTAGCTTTATTAGGACAAGAAATTTACATAAACTTAGAAATAGAAACCTAAAAATTCATAATAAATAATTTTAAAAGCTACTAATACATATATAGATCTTTAATTTTTCACGTTATAATTTATTTTTGTGTGGAAAAATGGTAATATATTTCGAGAGTGTATTTTTGATCTAATAAGTCCATCTCTGGCCCTTTCACCAACTACTGTGGTTGATGCTTCGGTCACCATCTTCACACAGCGCTCAACAGCTTGAGTGTGACAAGGGTAGTTGGGAAATGGCATGTCAATTGAAGATTTGTTTTGCAGAAGTTCTTCCAATTCCTGATCACTCATTCTATCCATCAATGGCGGTGATGTGACTTGTGATTCAGCCCAGATTATTATATCAGGATAATCATTTGCTTTAAAATTTAATTTTGGAAGTTTAAAAATTCTAACTGAACCCCCAACTCTCTGTTTTTTTCTAGCTGAGATGATTCTTCTCAATCCTAATTCTCTGATATGTGGTCGTTCATCGCTTAGCATTGCCATCAATGTTTTCTGGGTGCGCAAAATATGAATTGCGTTGAATAACGGGGTCTATTATTTCCCTTACAACAGAACTAAAACATCTTGACAAATTTATTAGCTTGAATACATGCTTTGCGCCATTTTTAAATGAACTGTCTTTTTAATACTGAACCAAACTGGACCATACACATTTAATATAAATATTTAGCAAGTATTGTCAAGTTATCATTTGAGTTCGTTGTGGCTACATAAAGCCTCAATATCCTATTGGCAGTTGTTAACCATCTCGAGTGCGCCTTTTTTCCCGGGTTTCTGTTGGAGAGATCTAAGGACAGGAACCTTTGCTTATAGCGTCACAAATTTGAAACAAATATTTTTGATCCGTACTTAAGGCGTCTTGAATAGTTTTGGATAAAGTAGGTAGGTTACCTGAGATTGGTGAAAACTCAACAACGGGAAGGTCAGCACAGTTTTGCAACGCTTTTCCAATGGGTCCCGAATAGAGTTGAGGTCCTAATGTAGCTCCATCCAATTTAATAAATAAATGACGTAGTGGCAATTCGTTGGCATGTAGTTGACATATGAGGCTTCCAATTCCATAAGCCGGATAACCCCACTTCTCCATCCAGTGTTTGTAGCTGTACCATCGCAACCAATAACAGATAATTTGCTCAAGTCTATGTCCAAAAGAAAGGAGTTTATCGAGTCCGCTATAGTTTTCCCTGTTGCAGAAGGTGTGATTATAGTTAGATGTCCTAGGTAGTATGAACCCGGCTCTGTGACTAGTGAAATATTCTGTAAAAGGTAACGGAATCCTAGAGCGGCGCGAAAAAAAACAATTCCCCTCGATCAGGTGCATTAAGGACCCAGAGAGCGAGCAAGAAGGGCAACAACAAACCATTAGCCTTTTTTCTCGTCAACTGATATTCTGGTCGGCAGACAAAAAACGATTTTCATATTGCAAAGATATACTGATCCAATTTTATGTTTTTTTTTTTTTTAAATATTTTTTTTTTAAAAAATTTTTTTTTAAGTGGTGTCCTTATGGCGTCTTTTAATAAGTATCTCGAGAACGGCTTATCGTACAAAAAGTTTTTTATGTGTTTTTCATAGGAAATTGAATTATCTCTCTCTTTTGTTTAAAATATTTTTTTTTTGACTTGTACTTTCAAAGCTAAAGAGCCGACAACAAAAATTAAGGTTTTTTTTGCCAATTTTGCAGAACTTTGAGTTGGGGTAGAGGGCTAACAAAAGTGAAATTTATTTTTTTTATTATTTTTTACGGTTAGTTTCCGTAATTATGCAACTTTTTAACGCTATTCGAAAATGAAAATCGAAAAAAAAATTGAACGCTCCACCCTAGTGTACATTTCCCCAGAATCACAGAAAATCGATAACTACAATACAAATACGCACGTATACTAAAATCGCGATCTGTCAATTTTTCAGCATATAATCATACGGGTCTTCAAATTTTTCAGCATACCGAATTCAACATATCGTGTAATAGGGCTAAAAAATGTTATAGCAAACTGTTTGTTAGCATATGCTGTCAACAAACAATTTGCTACTTTGGGACAAATTCAACATATCGTGTGATATGGCATCATACGCCAGACGAACATATGCGTGTTTGCTGAGAATTTTTAGCATATGATTGTCAGCATACGTATGATCATCAAACATATCGTCTAATACTAGCTTTATGAATTTTTTTAAAAATTTATTGTATCGTAATTAGTTAAAGAAAACTGAGTTTCATCTGGAATGAATTCTCGTTTCAATTGTATTGACCGTTTTCGAGATAAGTCCAAGTAGAAAGACAAGGTGATTAAAATTTGTTAACAAAATGCTGGCCCATCGACCAGCTCTCTGTAATTCAAGAAGCTAACAGAGGATTTTGTTGCGAATTTTTTGTATTAATTTTAGTTTGACGTCGACAGCGTTTGTTCCACCAAACTCATCGTGATCAATTGAACTTGAACTTTAAAAGTAAACTGTGTACCTAATTCGAACTGTTATGTTGTTTTAATTTATTTTCAAATAAAGAAAACAATCTGTAATGCATTCGCATACAATACTGAATGAAATAACCATTTCTAGATTTCATTTCGCATTTCGACGCACTGTTGTAAATTAAATTATTGATGTGACAAGTACCAGATTTTGTAGGCGTAGCGGTTAGTGTGTTGGGCTACTTAGCGGGAGGTGCCCGGTTCGAATCCCGAGAGAACATCTTAAGGTTTTTTTTCCACTGCGCCGCCTCTCGCAGACGTCTGACAAAAATCCGTGAGTAAAACTGTCAGAAAGAGCTTCTCTATTAGCCGTTTGGACTCGGCGTAAAGTTGTAGATCCCTTCCATTCGTCACAAAAATTGAAAACTCACATAGAACGAATGGTTGTGGCAAGCTAGGCCTAGGTTAGCAAAGACCTATTGCGCCAAAATATTTATTTTATTTATTTAGTACCAGATTTACCAAATTTAAAATTTATTTGTATAAACTGATTGTCGTTATGCCTAAAAGGCATATAACTATGCCTTAGACCGCCGGAAATTTTCGTTTCGAAATAGCAACATACGAACGAGGGTTAAGGACTGAAATCGAATTAAAAAAAACTAGAGTTCGGCCAGTGGAAGAAATTCTGCCATTATAATAACCTGGCTCAAAAACAACATATTGGAATACCAATTACACACAGCATTGCACCTCTGCTCAATCTTCCCAACAAAAAATAAATAAATTAAGCGAATTTGTTGTGTTTAATGCAATGAAAGTGGTCGCATAATATTCCTACCAAGCCAATACCCTTCAGTAGAAATTGGCAGTGGTATTTATGTACTGTCAGTGACTGTATGAACACAAACAAAAATACATTTCACTGGCGAACGGTGCATTTCTTGGGGTTGTGTTTGCGAGACATCTTTCAACTTATTATATGAGTACTGCGCGAAGTGCATAGCGGCAGTGTCCCATGATTTCTTCAGTGCGGGCAATTTTGTGGAGCGATAATTCGCTTGTTTGGTTGTCTTCTTCCTCTCTGTCTTTCCTAAGGCTGTGCGTGTGCACCGTTCAATTTTCAGCGGCATATAGGGTAAACTACCCAGTAGTCGGTCTCTTGTTCGCATATTTTGTTTCTAAAATAAAATAGTTTAAAATATAAAAATCACTACTTATACAAAGTTTAAAACAGAGACAATTCCGTGACATTTTTTTTAAAGTCAATTTACGCCGTATTTACCTATAAACGTCGAGCAGCGACAAGTTAGCAAACATGTAAACTTTAAATTCAAGTTAACAACTTAAGTCGAAGAATTCGGTTCCAAAAGAGCTTATAATTTTTTTTTTAAACAGAGAGGACCTTTACATAATCACATTCCTAATAACTAAATTAAAAATATAGCCTGGGAATGAAAACATCGGAAGAAGTCTCTATTGCTGAAGTGCTTTAGGTGTTAAAGAGCGAATTACTTATATGGACGTAGAATATGTGTAGGTATGTATTAATAAAAAATTTTATCAAACGGATAAGTTCACTATCGGTCTGGATAAGTTCACTATCCGTCTGTCGCTGTCAGCTAAAACTCATGTTAAAAGCGGATAGTGTCTTATTTATCAATACGGGGGAAAGGCTATAATCCAATTTAAGTTAAAACTAATGCGAACAAAGGCTTTCCTTGGAACTGCTGGTAAGCACATTAAATACGCTTATTAAAAATTAAATAATATTTTTAAACACAGATCATAAAATAACATCTCGAACGAAATTTCCGATAACAAATAAATGCAAACACGAAAGCGACTAGCTTCTGACTGATAGTGCTCAAGAAGAACAATTTATTGGGATGCCACATGATTGACTACATATTAAACTTGAATAAAAACGTTGCTTACAAAAAGGGTTGACAACTGTAGTTTCCTGCCGTTTAATGTGCTATTGATACCGGCCCTTTTCCGACACAGATTATTGAACAAAAAATGCAATAAGCAAGTATTTGACCGTCACCGTCGCTTATTCACGCTTTTTTCTTCAAATGCCTATAGCGGGATATCCTTAAAATTATAACAATGTTCAGGATGCATATACTTTCATCCCAAAAATGGTTTGCGCGTAACAGTGCCGATATATATATAAATGACTTTATTTATGGCAAGGAGACTTATGCAAAAAAATGTATGGGACTGGGCCGGATGTACAATTTTTTCCATCGTAAATTAAATCAGCGTTTTCTTGAAAAGGCCAAAATCCCTTGCTTCTTCCTTAATCCCTTAACAATCTTATGCAGCCAGCGTCTCGTCCTCAAATTTACCTGTACGGTTGTCACTTCTATTATTGGCGCCGCGTCGTACCCAAAAAGCATACCTAACATAAAACTTGCCGATGCTCTCAGTCATAAAATCATCCGAGGGATGCTGGAGTTTTGATCTTCGAAATTCCGAATGAGTAGGCGACGCTTATCTTATATGAAAACGACTGCTAACTGAAGACTGCTCGGACGCGCAAACGTGGAACTCCCAGGAATAATGTTGGCGAAAACAACAAAAACTAAATACTGTGGAGATGGAGTGACCAAAATGAACTGCTCTGAAAGTTGCTGACCAATTTTTGAAATAACGAAAATGTATTCAATTGGGAATGCTTTTATTTTAAAACAACAATTAATTATTAACAAAGTATCTACAGTGGGCTGTAATTTGTGGGAAATTTTACAATTCCAACAGTCGGTGCGACAACTCAATATCAGCTGCCATTACGGAATAGTTAGATGTCCAACTCTCATCGCTGCCGGACGGTGGTGATGTTGATGTTGAGACGAACCCGCAATTGCTGTCAATGGGCTCGTATGCCAAATCGTTGCCCATAACAAAGTCCAGAAAATTTGGAGTATACTGGTCAAATCCTAATGGCAGTCTGTCGTTCGAAGATGGCATTTGGAAGCATTGTTCAGCTGCTTTTGTAAAGCTTCCGTAGTCTGTGACATTATGCATCGCGTAATTGTGATGCATTTGATATGGATTGATGTACTGAGGAATGTCCTGACTGGCAGATATCTGACAGTTGTTGTTCTGCACTTCCTGATGTTGTGGTGGATGTGCCAATTGCATAGTTGGGACAATTTGCGCCGACTGCTCCCGTTGTGGACTGTATTGAAGTAGCCGCTGCACTATACCGTCATGCGATTTGGGACTATGCTGATGTTGAGTTTCGATCTTAATGTTTGGGCTGCCAAAGTCCTGATGCTGAGGCGAAACTGGTGCCGAATTACCCAGGCTCGAGGAGGAATTTTCCGAGCTTGTTCGCACTTTAAGGTAGTCCTTGATGCCGCGAGCCGCGTCCTTCTTGCTCTTCATGCGACGGTTTTGGAACCAAATCTTGACTTGTCTTTCGGACAGGTCCAGGCGGTGGGAGATCTCAATTCGCCGTGGCCGGCATAGGTATTTATTGGCGTGGAATTCTCTCTCGAGCTGAATCAGCTGGACGCTGGTAAAAGCAGTGCGGGCACGCTTGCTCTTCTCCTTGTTTGGCGATGGTGACTCCGCCTCATTCGTAACCATTTGTAAATCTAAATCGTTGTTCATCTGGAAATATTAGATGAGATAAATAATTTAGTTGATTATTCTACGAAAGCGGTAGAGAGTTATGGAAAGGTTTGGTTTTTTTCTTGTGGGTAACTTACAATTTCCAAGTGTGCTGGATAGGGTGGTGGTGGGATTCTACCGTAGGTATTGTACTCTTGCTTGATAGACATCATGTTGGAAAAATATTAAAAAAATTGGAAAATACGAGATCACTCTGAATGGAGATGTTATCCTTAGAAGGAAAGCCGTGGGACTGTGCTCTGTGCCGATATTGCGAAAGTATTTATACCAGTTTCGAAAACATGGGCGGGGTTATTCTTTTCTTTTGCTTGGAATTACTGCCGAGCAGGTATAAAGACCTTTGTCGCGACTGAAAGGCAGCCAGATATAGTGCATTGCAAATTTTGAACCTGCCGGACTAGCGATGCGATTGGTTATTGCGTTTATCCCACCAGAAGGTTTGAAAATGTTATTGTATGTGATATTTATTTGGTTATGCTTATGACAATGTCTTTCACACAAGAAATGTTGAGTTAACATGGAGTCAATTATGTGGCCGCATGAGCCTCTTAAAAATATGGCCACTATATATCTGAGAACACACTGCATAGTACGAGCTTTGGCTGATATGAGTTTGAAGTAACATAGTCCAGGAGAATAAATGGAAATTTATGTAAATGTCATCCAAAGCTAATATTTGACAAATCCACACAAATTGTCCCAATATATTTCGATTTCTCTATACCTTGATCATTTTCATGAGGGAAAGCTTAACATGCCACATTGTTTTGATCTTGGTACCTACCTAGCTACTGAAATTTGTTTTCTCTTTGAATATTGACCGTCTTAAATTTTCCAAAGCAAGGTAGGTCGATGGGTCGATATTATATCAAGTTTTCAATGGTTTGTTCTTTGGAACTTTCTTTTTTTAAACAGCTACCTACTTTCATTGTTCAACGATTACGGCCAATTTCTTATGCGGTGTTCGAATGTCGAAATCGAGACTACTCCATTCCATGGTAGCAGAGGTATAAGTAAACTCTTCGCATTCTCGTGGTTGCCAAAGAAGGTTGAACAACTTTTTAAGTTTTTCAAACCGATATCTAAATTAATTTGTCACAACAAACAGAAAACAGATTGTTTTGGAAAACTAGGCTAAGGGTTGTGCCAACAGTTTTATTTCTTATAGCTCAAGAAGCTATCTTGCGGTACGGTCTCTGTTTAGTAAATCGTTCAGATCATTGTAATAGAAAGCTCCCAAATGATATTTTTTTTAAGAAAAACTAATATTGAGATCTTATTAAGTACCAATACTTATGATATACATTTTGGGCTATGCCTTTTTTGGAAAAACGTTGTTCAATAATTTGGAGGAAAACAGTTTTTACTACGAGTATTATAAGGTTAAAAAATAACCTGTATCTTAAAATCGTTTACGAGATATGTCCTATTTTCAAAAGTATCGTTATTCGATTTTTAAGCCAAGGGTTTGTATCGGCTAAGGTGATAGTTGATTGTCGTTTTTATCAACTCTTCTTTGTTCTGCGTAAAGCGATCCCAAAAAACTGATTGATTATTGGCAGCACTTAGAGTTTTGAAAGTCACTTCCTTGCCGACGCTGTCAGCTGAGCAGCTGATAGGTAGGTACTCGTACAAATTATATTCGACTTGTGGAATGGTGAATAATGCAATAACAATAAATTTATTTGTTTTTTAAGGTATCAAGCCAATTCGCATTTACGCTACGCCTTCCTTTCCGATTGAAGAACGTCTTCTCTTTTTCCGTTGGCCTTAAAATCGTGATATGAGTTCCATCATCGCACCCTATAACTCCAAAATTTTAAGGGCAATTAAAGGATTATATATTCATCTATATTTATATAGCAAACAAATTAACCTCCAGGAAAATTAATTTGTCGAATCTTTAGGCACTAACTTATTCATAAGTGGGCATAGTTTTGACTGCATTTGTTTAATGACTGCAGCAGTAATTTCAGCCACCGCAATTTGACCCATTGGTGCAGCCCAATAAGCCCCAACTTGTCTTTGATAGCCACCACCCCCAAAGGATGGGTGGAACATGCGTTGACCTTATTCCAGTTGGTAAATCAAGCAGTCCCAATCACAAAACAAACAAGAACGCTTCTCAAAAATCTAAAAGACACAATAATTAATGAAATTCAACAATGAATATTTATAAATACACATTCCTGCATCCGGTTTGGAAGGTCCAAAATATTTCTCAGGTTTCCTTTCATTATTTTCCTCTCTGTTTGAGTTGTAGAAAATTTCCAATGAAGTAAATATTTCACTTAATATTTTTCTATTTTAATTTATTAAATTATATTCTTTTATCGCTAAAGTATTTAATGATTTGGAGTAGAAGCTGAGGGGCAAATGACACAAATGTATCAAAGCGACATCTAAATAGCTGTCACATGAAATTGATCGCAAAAAAGCGATTGTCAATTTGATATAACCTTACGTGGACGTAAAGCGATGATTTTGGTTGTCAACTATCAACTATCACCTTAGCCTTTAAAAAATTAAAGTACCGTTAATAACATGGCTAACAAAAAAATCGGTCCAGCCGTGTATGCTGCGGAACTCATGAGCAAACGGAGATAATTGCGAGACCCACTTGTATCAGTTCCGTCATCGTAATGTTAGAACTGAACAAAATGTTGTACAAATACAATATCTTTAAAGTTTGGCTTTCATCTCATCAATCTCATTTCTATGAAAATATAAATGAAATGTGAATTTCCTTCGCTGAATTCATGTATGCATTGGTTTTCAAAAACGATAGTGACTACCAAAACGTAATATTGGTTTAGGTATATATTTATGCAATGGACTGAAAAAAAGGAAGACTGTATTGAGACGAAACCCTTTTTGTACAACTCATTGTGTGATTGTTATTTTAAAACAAATTTGAGTTGATTCAGAAAAATTCAAACCACAATTAGGTACTTACAAGAAACTGATTTTTGCAATTAATTTCGTTCTGCGCGATTTTAGTTTATGTAGTTGTGGTTCAATGAGGTTGCGGAAAAATCAAATTTGATCACGAAAACTTATTTTTAACTTATCCAAATGAACAATTGGGAACTGGGTGCATGAAGTTAAATCTTCAAAGAATTCGTTCGCAATAAGACACACGATTTAAAATCCACTTCACTCCAAAGATTATGATTTAAGTCCCTATCGAATATGACAGAGAGGGACCGTTTTCCTTGCCACTGAAGAGTTCAAACTACAACAACTGACTAAAATCTAAAATGTAAGTTTCAATTGCATTTTCGCAAATATAACTTTAATTAGCGAACATTCGCAATGATCAGCAAATTGGTTTGTAATCGAAATATAAATATCTTTAATACTCTGTAATTTCGAGAGGTATCTACCATGCAAACCTTCCTTCTTTGCTGGAGTTCAGACGGGAGAAATAATGTTCCATACTATCCGCATGCGAGTAAGTATTTCTACAAAGAGGGTTTCAACATGAGTCTTCTTTGAATTTTGTGGATACGACTTTAAATTATACTTATTCAATTTTGTAATTAAAGACTTTGTGTAGTCACTGAAGGTATTTATTCAAAAGGTATTAAAACTCGGCAAATAATGCTTTCTCATACATATCCAGCATTTTTAGTTTTATTTTTCATGTGGGATCGAGTAGTATGGATGTATGGACCACTTTTATGCAACTTGGTCGTCATCATGACTGCAGGCAGTTCCTCGCACCGTAGAAAAGATTGCGCGCGAGTACACCCTTTTGGACATGACGCTACCAGTAGAGGCCGAAGAAGACCCAGAAATGTCGATTCGGTGCCGATCAACTCAATTTCCCCATATAATAATTAAAAAATGTACAAATAGTACTCAGATAGTACCTACAGTTATTGAATTCTGTAAAAAATGAAACGAAAACCACTTTCGCATTTCAAAAAACGAAAGAAATCACGCAAAAGCGAAAATTTGCTCTATGTAAATGCTTTCGTTTTCTTCTTCAGTATCAATTAAAAAAACAAACATTATTTAATCGGGCAGCGTAAGAAGATCCGAACAATCTCGAAGATGGTTTCGGAATTTTCTTTAATTTGCACAAACCTCCACATCGCTATCATCACTATCATTTTGCAAGCATATCTTTTGTTAAATAAAAATTAGTCACAACCCATTAACTAAATAGCCCAAGTTAATCAGAAACGCCAAACAAATAGCATTCGCTGTATTCCTTTCGCATGAAACGAAAATGTCTTTCGCTTTTTGAGTGACTTGAAGCAACAAAAACGAAGACGTCAATGAAATAGCTTTCGCTTTTTGCTTTCGCACATGTGAAGTTTCCATTCATTTTCGAAGTTACAAGAACCAAAACGTTCGTTTAAACAAAAACGATTGAACGTTTTCATCTTACAGAATCCCACCACAGAATTCAGCACAATAGTAAGACTTTTTGCATCTATATGGCCCACCCGAAATCACAGTGGTATTGAATGCTCCTTAAAGAATCAATAAGCGCGAAAAAACAGGTAAATGTAACTCTTTTTATCGGTGAAAGGAGTTTTCCGATTGCTACCTCCGAGCCAATCCCCGATTCAATGCAAAGCGAAACGAAAGCGATATATGACTGGAAATCTGTAAGAATTCCACAACACCCCATTCTACCTATCGTCTCTAAAGTCTTCTGAAATGTCTATATGTACGTTTTCCAACAATGCCATTAGTCGAGAGCCTCTCCACAAGTCAGACTGTCAAATCGTCCCCGACACCAAGGCGAAGGCACTACATCAAATGATCCCATAAAATAGAGGCAAAGCCTTCCAAATTCGCGAATAGTCTCGCCAAAAGTCGCTTCTATGAGTCGGGACAGAAATGATAGACACTCATATTAGATGTTCGGTCATTCCACTGACTGGTATATGGTATAGAAGTCAGAATTAATACATTCGAGAGGCTCGCCGGCTGGCAGTATAGCCAGTCGGGCTGTGTGCTATAGCAATAACCCCGTCAAGATTTGATGCACCCCAGTCGGCCGGCAGGTATTCGCAAGTATTCGCATCATAATGACACACTTACCTGAATGCAAGAGTGCAACTGACACTGACGTATATCCTTTCCGTTGATGCTATTCCTAAGCGGTGGACAAAAGGTGATTACAACATGTCCATAAAAGGTAGCCGGCGCTACACTTGACTTCTTTACTGGTCAGGGTCACCTAGGCAGGAGTCAGCTCTGGCGAAATTTAATGACTTGTGAGGAATTGCGACAAATTTAGGCGTCACGGGTGTTATAATAGATATGAGAGTAAGACTCTGCACTCGCGCACCCGATGTTCAGTGTAAACCGCACTAATAGGTTTTGTGGTTGCGTCAACTCGGCACGATAATTAGCATCAAAAGACGGATCTTCGGAGGCGTACACAAACACAACATTAACAATTGGATTGATCCTGGGATTGTTTACTTTTCGGATTTTAACTTGAGTTTGATGCCAGTAACCGTTCTCGCGTCGTGCTACCGAATTGTCAACTGAGGAGCTGCAACAATCGAAGGTCGCTTATGCTGTGTGGTGGAGATAATGGCCAAACGAAGTCACAATGGAAAGCGTTTGAGTTACGAAACGAAAATTCTTTGAAACAATGGTGGGTGGGAGTGGGAGTGGGAGGTTTCGGTGGGGCACGTGACTGGTATTTTCTTATGTGGAAGTAAGATGACCCCAGGCGAGGTTGGCCATCGAACAACGGCCTCTTATCAAGAGCAAGACGAATGCCTACACTTTTGCCACGAATGCACCTTATGTCTACTTTTTTAAGAATTTGACATGTGTGAATTTGACTTGTAGAATTACTGACAAGTTGATAGGAACTGTGTTGTTTTCGTTATGTACATTTACAGGGACTTGATCAAGAAAGTCACCACTACAGTGGTCAGATTCTGATACTAGATACCAAACAACTCGACAGTTTAACTATAAGTTGTCAATCCATTACAAATACGTTTCATTTTTTACGGTCAGACGTTTCCCTTCGGTTAGAGGTCAAGTGTTTAAAAGCTCGAATTCTTGCAATTTATACTTCCTTCTAAATGTTCGTTATTAATTGCTACGCGAGGTGGCGCTGTAGGCACACATTTCGTTTTTCAGTTCAATTCAATTGCAGTTCAACAGGTGGCGCTGTTGTTGATCCCCAAAACCGTTCAACCGATTTCTGTAATATTTTGTGGATAAATATAGTTGGTTCCAACTCGAAAGATGGGATAGTTTTGTACCCGATAGGTGGCACTGTTCCCATATGAAAATAAAATGCAAACAAAAACTACAAAAATAGAAATCCTGGGATTGGATTGAGTTATAAAAGCTTTTTAAATTAATAAATACACTTCAACTGCGCTGTATTAGGATTTTATAAAGATTTGTTTTTAAGATCCATTTCCGCGCAAAAAAACATTCGACACGCTATTTCTCCGTACTAATGGGAGCTAATGCTGTAAATTTTAAAACCTTGATCTGTATCGCCTTAGAAGAGGACTTTGCAAAAAATAAGCGGGATTGGAAACGGGGAATGAAACCAAAAACCAAAATTATTAAACTGCTTTATCTGGACATTATTGAAGCCTTGAAATAAACGTAAAACTTACCAAGTTGGAGTTCCCGAAAGGCCGACTGTTTACTATGAATCGAATCGGGTTCTCCTGGGGGCAGATCACGTAGGTATATGATGATCGTGACGATATCGATTTTGCAATTTTGATAGTAAAAATAAGTTATGTTCAGGCGGACTTCTTTTTTTGACTATCATATCATAAGTTTTCAATTTCAAATTCTTGTACTTAGTTACTAGTTTTGGAGGTCCATTGTTTCGACGATAGTCGTCTCAAAAGTTATGTGATAGTATACTTTCACGGATCGCAGCAATGTTCTCAGTCGATCTGGCGTTGCTTTGATGTACGAGTGTTTGCTGATTGTTTACTTAGTCGGTTGTCTGCAATTTGACCACCTTACGTTGGAGAGTCGACCTTTGCTACCTACGGAGGGTAATAAGCTACACATCCATTTTCTGTATCAACCACAGCACTCTCTCCAATAAACCCAGCCTCCGTCACAAGTATCCATTGTTTCCTCATTTTACGTCTAAGTTTTTGATATTAAGACTAATAAAACACACAAACAGTATCTAATCACTTAACCTTATAAGCTGAGGCGATTTTGGTTAACCTCACGTTATCCCTTCAAAAATCTCATTTAAAAGTTCCTCACTGACTGGCCACAAACTCCTATAAGAGTCTGTGGCGTAACTTGAGCGCAATGCACCTAACCTATTAGTACCGATTTCCTTTTTCAACAGACAGCCGACGCACAAAAACTTGAGTGTCATTAAATACAAGTTAATAGCCCAAGCGTTCCAACTGTTACTCGCGCCGTCGAAAGTGACATCGACATCGTCATTTCGGCGACCTGATTTCGAGTAGCTATGCGACTGCAATACATTTGCGAATTCGCGACAAAATTAATTATACCCTGAGTTGATTCTAATTTCGGCGTAATGACGAAATACTTCCGGACGAAATATTTCCGGACACGGGACATCGTGTACCTACAGTAGTAGTGAGTGGCGAATTGGACAATGGCTGGTTATGAATTACATATTTAAAAGTGATTACGAACCTATTGGTAAATTGAAATGCCATGCGACTGTGAGTGACTGAGGACTTCTTTCAGTACTGAACTGACCTACGATTGGTACTCGATTTTCATGTAGGTAATTAGGTGTCTGAGCAAAGAGTGAGCATTTATAAACTCAGTAGAGAATATAAACTTCTGGCATATGAGAAGAATCGTTCAGGTTTCATAGTTAAAGCAGCAGAATATCTATTCAAGTGACTAAGTGTTGCTGGCGATAGGAAAGTTCTCATTTATTGCACTATACGCAACCCCACACTATTCAATCCGCGATACTAATAGAAGTTTTTTGTTTTTTGTTATGTTTCATACATATATTGTAAGCTACAAAATATATAAGGTGAAGGTTAAGAGTGATTAGTGTATAGGCGACGCGGTCATGTAGCGGAAGTTAAAGTTTAAGAACTGGTTCTACTTGCAGTTTAAACCTTCTACCATGAGAATGATCCAATAATTGGTCCCAAAGTTGCATTTTGTGAAAATATCAGTAAAAATTACCTCATGATTCATGAAGGTGCATTTAGCGTTAGTGGGTTTTTTATATAACTTGTTGCTTTGGAGAAAAGAAAGAAGGATCGGTATAGAAGGTAAGTGCCAATTGTTTTTTTAATTTTTAGATAGGTACCTAGTACTTGACTGGGAAACAAATATTTTACTAGGGAAACTTTATTCAACGTGTTCGTCTGAGGGAGTAGAATCACAGTTCGAAATTTTGGCCCGAGCTCACCTCACCAGTGCGAGAACCTTCAGCTTCAGGTGCAAAAAGAGCTTTCAGCAGTACCCGACAGATGTAGGATAAGTGACAGAGATGCCGTTCATCTCTTATTAATATTAAAAAAAAATCAATTTGAAAATTAACACCAAACATTTCGATGGTTTTATCTCATTTATTACAAATACAAAAACACGCAGGATATAGTGCGCTTCGACTCACTAATGCAGGGCTTTTTAAAAATACTATTATTTTGGTGGCAATAAGGCAATATTTTAAGGGAATCGTTCCCTGATTTTCTCGTAAAAGCGGATAAAAGTCTTGGTACACTTGACTTTTACTCGCCTTATGATGTGTTGAACCCTGACCCTGACAGAGAGGATTGTAATAAGAGGAAAATAAGGCCTAATTTTATACTGAAGGCTCCAAAACCAGAATGTGCACGGGGTCAGGTATACACTCCAGCGAGTTCGATCTACAAATGTCCCTGAAACTTCCGTACACATGCAGTACGTTCCAGGCAAAGGTTCTAGCCTGGTCACAATTCGAAGGACATAAGGCTTCAAAGACACTGTGGCCTGTTTTAAATCGGAGGAATACTGAGCTACTAATCAATTTCAGGAGAACAAAGTTGAGAGCAACGATAGGAATATTCTCTGCGCACTGTCTTCTTGGGAATCATGTCGTGAGAATGAGACTAGGATTCGCTAATACGGATACATGCAGGTACTGTGAGGACCTACAGGTCGCGGAAGACATATCACACCTTCTTTGTGAATGTCAAGCGATTGCTCCGAGTACAAGAAAGCACATCGGCATGAACTTTTTTAATAACTTGGAAGAGGGTGGTTCCTCAAACAGTATTGAGACCATCCTTACATTCTGTATTGCGAATTGCTTTCCTGCTTTCATGATGATTTCACAACCCCCAAAAACCTACCCTAAACAAACTGAACGATAATAAGCGACAAAACTAGGAAGCGAAGGAACGAATGAGAAAATTAAACCGACGAGATCCCAGTAAATTATAATAATAATAATAATATTTTGGCGCGACAGGTCTGTGGGACCCAAGGCCTAGTTTCTCACAACCATTCGTTTTGTGTGGGTTTTCAATTTTTGGGGCGAATGGAAGGGATCTACAATTTTACGCCGAGTCCAAACGGCTAATTGAGAAGCTCTTTTATGACAGTTTTACTCTCGGATGCCTGTCAGACGTTCGCGAGAGGTGGCGCAGTGGAAAAAACCTTAAGATGTAATTTGGTTCTTTTGGGATTCTAACCTGGAACCCCTCGCTTAGTATAGCCCAACACACTACCACAAAGCCACTGCGCCCAGTAAATTATACCTCGATTTATCTTCTTTACCAAATTCTTTGAAGGTCCAAATTCAAGTGGACGAGACAACGATTAACAAGTTACATAAATAAACAAATGATCGAGAAATGAGAAAGTACTAAAAACCGCATTTTATTTCTAAACACAAACCTATCCCATTTTTTAAGCAGAGGATGCTTTCTTTGGGTTCATTTGTCAATGCGGCACATCTTAACAACATTTTTTTTCTTTATGCTCACCACCCACACTCACTACTTAACACCCCCAAACTAATACTCATTCTTATTTTGTAAACTCATTATTAATTGAAACAGGGGTATAAATGATATGCAATGAGTTTCGTTTATTTCCACAGCTATGTTTTTGAGCGCAAACAGATGACTACCAGGCGATTTACAACCAACAAAAACACCGCTGTTGAAGATTTTACAACCCAAACCGGATGCGCTAAAAAAACACTAACATTAAAGGATAAATTTAAATCCTGCATTTATATTTAAAACTAAAATGGAGAATTTACCATGGACCATAGAGCAGCTCTTCAAAAACGGCATAGCGGAAATGGGAGTTCTAATCCTTAGCGTCCTTCGAAATTCTGTCGAAACCTACTTCGCTGTTCTTGCTGTAATATCTATCTGCAAGATGCTATACACTTAGCTGGCACCAGACAATTTCTCAAGAATCTCGTATGATGCCAAGGATGCAAGTCAGGCACATCCTATCCACGTCACTATGACGCTGTCTATGAAAGAACCTTCAATAGAATTTTATTACAGCGCGAGTCGTCGCCTACAGGTAGGTAGTTGTACATTTTGCAAAAATTTATTATCACACTCGTGAGTTGTGACTGGTGCATACGTTCTTGAAGTGACTTCGATTATCGAGAGTTTTTCGAACAAAGGAGTTACCATCAATAAACGGAATATTATGTGTGTTATATTTGTTATATTGAGATGGGCTGGCGTGGATCGCTTTAAGGGATTTAAAATTCTCCGGCGGGGTTTATAACAACACAAGACTAGGTATTTAAAGAAAATTTGCAGGCTGGCTGGAACTAGATTTTATGTGCGCAGCCGTCTGTACTGTGCTGCGGGATAACAAAGAAACTTGTTGCTGTTTGGTGACGCCAGAAAGACAAGGTGTTGTTGTCTTATTATTCAAAATACGTGATTCATTGTTAAAGAATATAGAAACAGATTGTAAATCATACCCCGACATTGTATCCTAACCAAGTAATTATATTTGTGATGTAAATGGTATTGCGTTCTTGTATTCCAAAATAGCTTTATTCCTTTTTAAAAGTCTTATGCGTGTCTCAAAACAATTGCTAGCTAAATTAAAAATCCGGTTCATGCGTTTCATGTAGATACATATATTTCTTCATTTAATTCTGACCAAATAAATGAGCTATTACATTTTAGTTATTCGCCCAACGGCTTTAATCTGCAACTGAAAAACTGCCTGGAAAATTTTTATTTTGGTAAATGAAAACTTTAAATTTTTTGCAGAAGTTTGCTAACAGTGGTAGGTACAATGGGACAATGTGCGGAATGGCTTATGCTGTATTTATTTGTATTGAACCTGTTTTTGGGATTCAATTTTTAATTTTTTTTTGGGGTGGAAACCTATATGTTCAATCTTTTTTCTACAAAAAATAAACTGCCTTCTTCCAAACATTCCAAAACTATTTCACTAAAATAATTCTTTTCACTTTTTCTAGAAATAAAATTTATTTGTTTTTCAGTGCGGGACATTTTTTTCGTACGGACAAATTAATAAACTCTTTTTCTTTTAAAACAGTCATATTATTATTTTTTGCTATAAGCTAACTTAATAAATTATGAGCAACATTTTAAGGCCAAGTTGAGTTCAACCATTAAGTGGAAGTGGTCATTTTTGTTTTACGTATGGCTATAACTGGAAAATGTGGCTAGTGAGTGCACTGTGCAGTACCGATCTGCATCTGCATCCTGTCGAGTACCCACCCAAATTGACCCACTCATGGCAAAACAAATAAAATAACACCCTAAAACATAACAACACAATACCTGAACAATAGATTGTCAATAACACCAACAACTAAAACAAAATGCACTGGATGTCCACCAATAAAACATGTCAACATAATTCCAGGCGATCATCAGCCCGACTTAGCTCTAAGAGTTATTAATAAGCAATCATTACAATATTCGAACTTCTAAGAAATATCTTGAATGCGCTTGTAAAAATTATTTACATTCATTAATAAATCGGTTGTCAAAGAGAGTGGCTGATTTTTTTAAAACACAAGCTCTCGTCCTCTGGTACGACGAACGCAATTCGCTCGCGCATAACTTAAAAGAATTAAAATTAAATGCAGTATCAGTGGTTTATTAAAGAAAATGTAAACAAATTTTCAAATCAGTAAGCAGTGTGTTTGGCGTTGCAGCAACAATAATTAACTGTAGCCAGCGTTGGCTGGGGAGGGGCATCCCTTTTGTCCCACTCCATTTCGTTTGCTGATAATCACGCTATGCTCTGATGACTGAGTGAGAGCATCATCCGGCGAATAGCGGGTTGTGTGTGAAGATTTTGTTGGTGGCAATTGTTTGATTATCCATGAGTGGCATTTGCATCACCGAAACCGAAAAACTTTCCATTCTCGGTATTTCTGTTCAAACCTTCGTTGGAACGACCATATACACGAAGTCGCCAAGAGCGCTGAGAAACTTCTTGGTTTTCTCAAACATATTCTAGTATCCGGTCTTGTGTTCCAATGCAACAAAACTAATCGCAGACACGAATATCGCGAATGGCATAAATTTGCGTTTAATATACGCATGTTGAGCCGTGGAGATCACATTGTCGTTTACGACTAAGCAAAAGTCCTTAGCAGTAGTTGACCCTTTCGGATTGAAGACGACATTTACGTTAGCCACTTCCATACCTTTAGCGTGTAGAAATTCGCATCAGGACTAAGTTTCTTCTCTTTGTAGAGCATGCTAGAAATCATCACATTACAATACCATCTCAAAGCCACCCTTACTGTAAATAACTTGCAGCTCACAAAAGATCAATATTTATGAAAAATAACGAAGAAATGCACTTTATACCTGTTACTTTGAAAAAAAATTGATTTTATTTAACCATAATTTTTATATTTTGTTACATTTTGACTACGAAATGATCTTTAGCCACGTACGATATATTTGAGTTGTGTGGGTTTCCAATAGTCTACAGTTGAATCACATTCCAATGTGGGAACAAGATTGTTTAAATCCATTTCTGGAGCAGTTCCGGCAGAGGAGAGATATTGGTCCAAACTGTTCATAAAATCCCTCATATCTAAATCCATCTCTGGACATAAACCTGGCAAGTTCGGTAGACCGTCAACATTTTCAACGTCTGGAATAATCATTGACTGTTGTACAGGTAGTTGTTTTTTTTTTCTTCTAATTTTTTCTAGGTCTCCCGCTGATCGGACTTTAGAGCTTCAACACGGGCGACGCTTAACTTAATAGCAATGTTTTTAGTTTTCATTGTGTTTATTATTGCGTTTAAAAAAGAGTGCCAAATTTTAAGTTTTTGAGTGCCAATGGGTGCCAACGTGCCAAACTCATTTGAAAGTGCCAGTTTGGCACTAAAGTGCCTGTTCCTGCAGCGCTGCCCAGGAATAATGTTGGCGAAAAAAACAAAAACTAAATACTGTGAAGATGGAGTGAGTATTAGTATGCAGGAGGCAGGTTAGCAAAATGGACTGCTCTGAAAGTTGCTGACCAATTTTGGAAATAACGAAAATGTATTCAGTTGGGAATGCTTTTATTTTAAAACAACAATAAACTCTTAACATAATATCTACAGTTTGCTGTAATTTGTGGGAAATTTTATAATTCCAACAGTCGGTGCGACAAGTCAATATCAGCTGCCATTGCGGAATAGTTCGATGTCCAACTCTCATCGCTGCCGGACGGTGGTGATGTTGACGTTGAGACGAAGCCGCAATTGCTGTCAATGGGCTCGTATGCAAAATCGTTGCCCATAACAAAGTCCAGAATATTTGGAGTATATTGGTCAAATCCTAATGGCAGTCTGTCGTTAGAAGATGGCATTTGGAAGCATTGTTCAGCTACTTTTGTAAAGCTTCCGGTGTCTGTGACATTATGCATCGCGTAATTGTGATGCATTTGATATGGATTGATGTACTGAGGAGTATCCTGACTGGCAGCTATCTGACAGCTGCTGTTGTTTTGCACTGCCTGATGTTGTGGTGGATGTGCCAATGGCATAGTTGGGACATTTTGCGCCGACTGCTCCCGTTGTGGACTGTATTGCAATAGCCGCTGCACGATACCGTCATGCGATTTGGGACTATGCTGATGTTGAGTTTCGACCTTAATTTTTGGACTGCCAAAGTCCTGATGCTGAGGTGAAACTGGTGCCGAATTACCCAGGCTCGAGGAGGAATTTTCCGAGCTAGTTCGCATTTTAAGGTAGTCCTTGATACCGCGGGCCGCATCTTTCTTGCTCTTCATGCGACGGTTTTGGAACCAAATTTTGACTTGTCTTTCGGACAGGTCCAGTCGCTGGGAGATCTCAATTCGCCGAGGCCGGCATAGGTATTTATTGGCGTGGAATTCTCTATCAAGCTGAATCAGCTGGACGCTGGTGAAAGCAGTGCGGGCACGTTTGCTCTTCTCCTTGTTTGGCGATGGTGACTCCGCTTCATTCATACCCATTGGTAAACCTAAATCGTTGTTCATCTGGAAATATTTGAAAAGATACGTAATTTAGTTGATTATTCTGCGAAAGCGGTAGAGAGTTATGGAAAGGTTTTGGTTTTTTTTGGTGGGTAACTTACAATTTCCAAGTGTGCTGGATAGGGTGGTGGTGGGATTCTACCGTAGGTATTGTACTCTTGCTTGATAGACATCATGTTGGAAAAATATTGAAAAATTGAAAAATACGAGATCACTCTGAATGAAGGTGTTATCCTTAGAAGGAAAGCCGTGGGACTGTGCTCTGTGCCGATATTGCGAAAGTATTTATACCAGTTTCGAAAACATGGGCGGAGTTATTCTTTTCTTTTGCTTGGAGTTAGAGTCGACCAGGTATAAAGACCTTTGTCGCGACTGAAAGGCAGCCAGATATATTGCATTGCAAATATTGAACCTGCCGGCCTAGCGATGCGATTGGTTATTGCGTTTATCTCACCAGAAGGTTTGAAAATGTTATTGTAGCTGTAGGTATGTGATATTTATTTGGTTATGCTTATGACAATGTCTTTCACACAAGAAATGTTGAGTTAACATGGAGTCAATTATGTGGCCGCATGAGCCTCTTAAAAATATGGCCACTATATATCTGAGAACACACTGCATACTATGAGCTTTGGACGATATGAGTTTGAAGTAACATAATCCAGGAGAATAAATGGAAATTTACGTAAATGTCATCCAAAGAGCTAATATTTGACAAATCCACACAAATTGTCCCAATATATTTCGATTTCTTTATACCTTGATCATTTTCATGAGGGAAAGCTTAACATGCCACATTGTTTTAATCTGGGTACCTAGCTACTGAACATTTTTTTTTCTTTGAATATTGACCGTCTTAAATTTTCCAAAGCAAGGTTGGTAGAAAGATAGGTACCTCCATATATCAAGTTTTCAATGGTTTGTTCTATATAATAGAAAGCTCCCAAATGATTAAAAAATAAATATGTTTGAGATCTTCTTAAGTAGATACGTATGCTTATTTAAGTTATGCATTTTGGTTTCGTTTCAATCGTATTGAACGTTTTCGAGATAAGTCCCTTTTGCCAAAAGCACCGTTACTCGATTTGTTATCGAAAAACTGGGAAAGCTGAAATTGGCTTTCGCCTAACGTACTCACACAGCAAGTGTATTAGTTACCGCGACGTGATTACGGGTGATGACAACTGGACATTGGCCGAAAAGAAACTCAATCGTAGCCCACGAACGATGCACACATTAACCCTGAAATCCCTCATCAGGACAGAAAACAGGCACAAAAAACACAGCGTAGACGCTAATACAATACAGAGCTATGAGGTGAAGATCGATCGTACGACAATTGGATTTAGTCCACCAACAAAATCTTCACACACAACCCGCTATTCGCCGGTTGATGCTCTCACTCTGTCATTGCGAACGCGCTTATGAAGAGCATAGCGTGATTATCAGCAAACTAAATGGAGTGGGACAAAAGGGATGCCCCTCCCCACCCAACACTGGCTACTGTTAATCATTGTTGCTGCAACGCCAAACACACTGCTCACTGATTTGAAAATTTGTTTACATTTTCTTTAATAAACCACTGGTACTGCACTGAATTTTAATTCTTTTAAGTTATGCGCGAACGAATTCCGTTCATCGTACCAGAGGAAGAGAGCCTGTGTTTTAAAAAAGTCAACCACTCTCTTTGACAACCGATGTATTAATGAATCTAAATAATTTCTACAAGCGCATTCAAGATATTTCTTAGATTTTCGAATATTGTAATGATTGTTTATTAATAACTCTTAGAGCTAAGTCGGGCTGATGATCGCCTGGAATTATGTTGACATGTTTTATTGGTGGACATCCAGTGAATTTTGTTTTAGTTGTTGGTGTTATTGACAATCTATTGTTCAGGTGTTGTGTTGTTATGTTTTAGGGTGTTATTTTATTTGTTTTGCCATGAGTGGGTCAATTTGGGTGGGTACTCGACAGGATCGGTACTGCACAGTGCACTCACTAGCCACATTTTCCAGTTATAGACATACGCAAAACAACAATGAGCACTTCCACTTAATGGTTGAACTCAATTTTGGCCTTAAAATGTTGCTCATAATTTATTAAGTTAGTTTATAGAAAAAAATAGTAATATGACTATTGTTAAAAGAAAAAGAGTTTATTAATTTGTCCGTACGAAAAAAATTTACCGCACTGAAAAACAAATAAATTTTGTTTTTTTATTTTTATTTTATTTATTTTAGTGAAATAGTTTTGGAATGTCTGAAAGAAGGCAGTTTATTTTTTGTAGAAAAAAGATTGAACATAGGTTTCCAGCCAAAAAAAAAAATTAAAAATTGAATCCCAAAAGCAGGTTCAATACAAATAGATACAGCATAAGCCATTCCGCACATTGTCCCATTGTACCTACCACTGTAAGCAAACTTCTGAAAATAATTCAAAGTTTTCACTTATCGAAAGAAACATTTTCCAGGCAGTTTTTCGTTGGGCGAATAACTAAAATGTAATAGCTCATTTATTTGGTCAGAATTAAATGAAGAAATATATGTATCTACATGAAACGCATGAACCGGATTTTTAATTTAGCTAGCAATTGTTTTGAGACACGTATAAAACTTTTAAAAAGGAATAAAGCTATTTTGGAATACAAGAACGCAATACCATTTACATCACAAATATAATTACTTGGTTAGGATACAATGTCGGGGTATGATTTACAATCTGTTTCTATATTCTTTAACAATGAATCACGTATTTTGAATAATAAGACAACAACACCTTGTCTTTCTGGCGTCACCAAACAGCAACAAGTTTCTTTGTTATCCCGCAGCACAGTACAGACGGCTGCGCACATAAAATCTAGTTCCAGCCAGCCTGCAAATTTTCTTTAAATACCTAGTCTTGTGTTGTTATAAACCCCGCCGGAGAATTTTAAATCCCTTAAAGCGATCCACGCCAGCCCATCTCAATATAACAAATATAACACACATAATATTCCGTTTATTGATGGTAACTCCTTTGTTCGAAAAACTCTCGATAATCGAAGTCACTTCAAGAACGTATGCACCAGTCACAACTCACGAGTGTGATAATAAATTTTTGCAAAATGTACAACTACCTACCTGTAGGCGACGACTCGCGCTGTAATAAAATTCTATTGAAGGTTCTTTCATAGACAGCGTCATAGTGACGTGGATAGGATGTGCCTGACTTGCATCCTTGGCATCATACGAGATTCTTGAGAAATTGTCTGGTGCCAGCTAAGTGTATAGCATCTTGCAGATAGATATTACAGCAAGAACAGCGAAGTAGGTTTCGACAAAATTTCGAAGGACGCTAAGGATTAGAACTCCCATTTCCGCTATGCCGTTTTTGAAGAGCTGCTCTATGGTCCATGGTAAACTCTCCATTTTAGTTTTAGATTTAAATTTATCCTTTAATGCTAGTGTATTTTTAGTGCATCCGGTTTGGGTTGTAAAATCTTCAACGGCGGTGTTTTTGTTGGTTGTAAATCGCCTGGTAGTCATCTGTTTGCGCTCAAAAACAAAGCTGTGGAAATAAACGAAACTCATTGCATATCATTTATACCCCCGTTTCAATTAATAATGAGTTTTCAAAATAAGAATGAGTATTAGTTTGGGGGTGTTAAGTAGTGAGTGTGGGTGGTGAGCATAAAGAAAAAAAATGTTGTTAAGATGTGCCGCATTGACAAATGAACCCAAAGAAAGCATCCTCTGCTTAAAAAATGGGATAGGTTTGTGTTTAGAAATAAAATGCGGTTTTTAGTACTTTCTCATTTCTCGATCATTTGTTTATTTATGTAACTTGTTAATCGTTGTCTCGTCCACTTGAATTTGGACCTTCAAAGAATTTGGTAAAGAAGATAAATCGAGGTATAATTTACTGGGCGCAGTGGCTTTGTGGTAGTGTGTTGGGCTATACTAAGCGAGGGGTTCCAGGTTAGAATCCCAAAAGAACCAAATTACATCTTAAGGTTTTTTCCACTGCGCCACCTCTCGCGAACGTCTGACAGGCATCCGAGAGTAAAACTGTCATAAAAGAGCTTCTCAATTAGCCGTTTGGACTCGGCGTAAAATTGTAGATCCCTTCCATTCGCCCCAAAAATTGAAAACCCACACAAAACGAATGGTTGTGAGAAACTAGGCCTTGGGTCCCACAGACCTGTCGCGCCAAAATATTATTATTATTATTATAATTTACTGGGATCTCGTCGGTTTAATTTTCTCATTCGTTCCTTCGCTTCCTAGTTTTGTCGCTTATTATCGTTCAGTTTGTTTAGGGTAGGTTTTTGGGGGTTGTGAAATCATCATGAAAGCAGGAAAGCAATTCGCAATACAGAATGTAAGGATGGTCTCAATACTGTTTGAGGAACCACCCTCTTCCAAGTTATTAAAAAAGTTCATGCCGATGTGCTTTCTTGTACTCGGAGCAATCGCTTGACATTCACAAAGAAGGTGTGATATGTCTTCCGCGACCTGTAGGTCCTCACAGTACCTGCATGTATCCGTATTAGCGAATCCTAGTCTCATTCTCACGACATGATTCCCAAGAAGACAGTGCGCAGAGAATATTCCTATCGTTGCTCTCAACTTTGTTCTCCTGAAATTGATTAGTAGCTCAGTATTCCTCCGATTTAAAACAGGCCACAGTGTCTTTGAAGCCTTATGTCCTTCGAATTGTGACCAGGCTAGAACCTTTGCCTGGAACGTACTGCATGTGTACGGAAGTTTCAGGGACATTTGTAGATCGAACTCGCTGGAGTGTATACCTGACCCCGTGCACATTCTGGTTTTGGAGCCTTCAGTATAAAATTAGGCCTTATTTTCCTCTTATTACAATCCTCTCTGTCAGGGTCAGGGTTCAACACATCATAAGGCGAGTAAAAGTCAAGTGTACCAAGACTTTTATCCGCTTTTACGAGAAAATCAGGGAACGATTCCCTTAAAATATTGCCTTATTGCCACCAAAATAATAGTATTTTTAAAAAGCCCTGCATTAGTGAGTCGAAGCGCACTATATCCTGCGTGTTTTTGTATTTGTAATAAATGAGATAAAACCATCGAAATGTTTGGTGTTAATTTTCAAATTGATTTTTTTTTAATATTAATAAGAGATGAACGGCATCTCTGTCACTTATCCTACATCTGTCGGGTACTGCTGAAAGCTCTTTTTGCACCTGAAGCTGAAGGTTCTCGCACTGGTGAGGTGAGCTCGGGCCAAAATTTCGAACTGTGATTCTACTCCCTCAGACGAACACGTTGAATAAAGTTTCCCTAGTAAAATATTTGTTTCCCAGTCAAGTACTAGGTACCTATCTAAAAATTAAAAAAACAATTGGCACTTACCTTCTATACCGATCCTTCTTTCTTTTCTCCAAAGCAACAAGTTATATAAAAAACCCACTAACGCTAAATGCACCTTCATGAATCATGAGGTAATTTTTACTGATATTTTCACAAAATGCAACTTTGGGACCAATTATTGGATCATTCTCATGGTAGAAGGTTTAAACTGCAAGTAGAACCAGTTCTTAAACTTTAACTTCCGCTACATGACCGCGTCGCCTATACACTAATCACTCTTAACCTTCACCTTATATATTTTGTAGCTTACAATATATGTATGAAACATAACAAAAAACAAAAAACTTCTATTAGTATCGCGGATTGAATAGTGTGGGGTTGCGTATAGTGCAATAAATGAGAACTTTCCTATCGCCAGCAACACTTAGTCACTTGAATAGATATTCTGCTGCTTTAACTATGAAACCTGAACGATTCTTCTCATATGCCAGAAGTTTATATTCTCTACTGAGTTTATAAATGCTCACTCTTTGCTCAGACACCTAATTACCTACATGAAAATCGAGTACCAATCGTAGGTCAGTTCAGTACTGAAAGAAGTCCTCAGTCACTCACAGTCGCATGGCATTTCAATTTACCAATAGGTTCGTAATCACTTTTAAATATGTAATTCATAACCAGCCATTGTCCAATTCGCCACTCACTACTACTGTAGGTACACGATGTCCCGTGTCCGGAAATATTTCGTCCGGAAGTATTTCGTCATTACGCCGAAATTAGAATCAACTCAGGGTATAATTAATTTTGTCGCGAATTCGCAAATGTATTGCAGTCGCATAGCTATTCGAAATCGGGTCGCCGAAATGACGATGTCACTTTCGACGACGCGAGTAACAAGTTGAAACGCTTGGGCTATTAACTTGTATTTAATGACACTAAAGTTGTTGTGCGTCGTCTGTCTGTTGAAAAAGGAAATCGGTACTAATAGGTTAGGTGCATTGCGCTCAAGTTACGCCACAGATGGAACACAGTGAGGAACTTTTAAATGAGATTTTTGAAGGGATAACGTGAGGTTAACCAAAATCGCCTTAGCTTATTAGGTATAGTGATAAGATACTGTTTGTGTGTCTTAATATCAAAAACTTGGACGTAAAACGAGGAAATAAGGGATACTTGTGACGGAGGATGAGTTTATTGGAGAGAGTGCTGTGGTTGATATAGAAAATGGAAGTGTAGCTTATTACCCTCCGTAGGTAGCAAAGGTCGACTCTCCAACGTTAGGTGGTCAAATTGCAGACAACCGACTCGGTAAACAATCAGCAAACACTCGTACATCAAAGCAACGCCAGATCGACTAAGAACATTGCCGCGATCCGTGAAAGTGCACATAACTTTTGAGACGACTATCGTCGAAAGAATGGACCTCCAAAACTAGTAACTAAGTACAAGAATTTCGAGTTTAAGAGCTTCATCTAGTTTTTCCACAAATGGATTGAAAACTTATGATATGATAGTCAAAAAAAGAAGTCCGCCTGAACGTAACTTATTTTTACTATCAAAATTGCAAAATCGATATCGTCACGATCATCTTATACCTACGTGATCTGCCCCCAGGAGAACCCGATTCGATTCCCAGTAAACAGTCGGCCTTTCGGGAACTCCAACTTGGTAAGTTTTACGTTCATTTCAAGGCTTCAAAAATGTCCAGATAAGCAGTTTAATAATTTTGTTATATGGTTTCATTCCCCGTTCTCCAATCCCGCTTATTTTTTGCAAAGTCCTCTTCTAAGGCGATACAGATCAAAGTTTTAGACTTTACAGCATTAGCTCCCATGAGTATGGAGAAATAGCGTGTCGAATGTTTTTTTTTTGCACGGAAATGGATCTTAAAAACAAATCTTTATAAACAATATACCTTTATATAATATTCAGCGCAGTAGAAGTGTATTTATTAATTTAAAAAGATTGCGTTATAAGCAAATCCAAGGATTTCTATTTTTATAGTTTTTGTTTGCACCTTTTTTTCATGTGGTTTCAGTTTTGTCGACAACAATGCCACCTATCGGGCCCAAAACTATCCCATCTTTCAAGTTGGAACCAACTATATGTATCCACAAAATATTACTGAAATCGGTTGAACGGTTTTGGGGATCAACAACAGCGCAACCTGTTGAACTGCAATTGAATTGAACTGAAAACGAAATGTGTGCCTACAGCGCCACCTCGCGTAGCAATTAATAACGAACCTTTAGAAGGAAGTATAAATTGCAAAAATTCGAGCTTTTAAACATTTCACCTTTAACCGAAGGGAAACGTCTGACCGTAAAAAATTACACGTCTTTGTAATGGGTTGACAACTTATAGTTAAACTGTCGAGTTGTTTGGTAGTATCAGATCTACGAACTCAAGCTTTCGAATCTGACCACTGTAGTGGTGACTTTCTTGATCAAGTCCCTGTAAATGTACATAACGAAAACAACACAGTTCCTATCAACTTGTCAGTGATTCTACCAGTACAAAACACATGTCAAATTCTTAAAAAAGTAGACATAAGGTGCATTCCCATGAATCACTTTAAGTGCTCGTGGCCATTAGAAAAGTGTAGGCATTCGTCTTGCTCTTGATAAGAGGCCGTTGTTCGATGGCCAACCTCGCCTGGGGTCATCTTACTTCCACATAAGAAAATACCAGTCACGTGCCCCACCGAAACCTCCCACTCTCACCCACCATTGTTTCAAAGAATTTTCGTTTCGTAACTCAAACGCTTTCCATTGTGACTTCGTTTGGCCATTATCTCCACCTTACACAAATTATTTGGCTTCCATATGCGACTTTCGGTTGTTGCAGCTCCTCAGTTGACAATTCGGTAGCACGACGCGAGAACGGTTACTGGCATCAAACTCAAGTTAAAATCCGAAAAGTAAACAATCCCAGGATCAATCCAATTGTTAATGTTATGTTTGTGTACGCCTCCGAAGATCCCTCTTTTGATGCTAATTATCGTGCCGAGTTGACGCAACCACAAAACCTATTAGTGCGGTTTACACTGAACATCGGGTGCGCAAGGGCAGAGTCTTACTCTCATATCTATTATAACACCCGTGACGCCTAAATTTGTCGCAAGTCCTCACAAGTCATTAAATTTCGCCAGAGCTGACTCCTGCCTAGGTGACCCTGACCAGTAACGAAGTCAAGTGTAGCGCCACCAGCCGCACAGCGCCGGCTACCTTTTATGGACATGTTGTAATCACCTTTTGTCCACCGCTTAGGAATTGCATCAACGGAAAGGATATACGTCAGTGTCAGTTGCACTCTTGCATTCAGGTAAGTGTGTCATTATGATGCGAATACTTGCGAATACTGCATCGTCCTTGTGTGTGTGTTACCTGCCGGCCGACTGGGGTGCATCAAATCTTGACGGGGTTATTGCTAAATTATAGCACACAGCCCGACTGGCTATACTGCCAGCCGGCGAGCCTCTCGAATGTATTAATTCTGACTTCTATACCATATACCAGTCAGTGGAATGACCGAACATCTAATATGAGCGTCTATCATTTCTGTCCCGACTCATAGAAGCGACTTTTGGCGAGACCATTCGCGAATTTGGAATGCTTTGCCTCTATTTTATGGGATCATTTGATGTAGTGCCTTGGTGTCGGGGACGATTTGACAGTCGACTAATGGCATTGTTGGAAAGCGTACATATAGACATTTCAGAAGACTTTAGAGACGATAGGTAGATTGGGGTGTTGTGGAATTCTTACAGATTTGCAGTCATATATCGCTTTTGTTTTGCTTGTCTTTTCGTCTCATACTAAGGTTTGCATTGAATCAGGGACTGGCTCGGAGGTAGCAATCGGAAAAACTCCTTTCACCGATAAAAAATGTTACATTCACATGTTTTTGTTCGCGCTTATTGATTCTTTAAGGAGCATTCAATACCACTGTAATTTCGGGTGGGCCATATAGATAGATGCAAAAAGTCTTACTATTGTGCTGAATTCTGGGGTGGGATTCTGTAAGATGAAAACGTTCAATCGTTTTCGTTTAAATGAACGTTTTGGTTCTTGTAACTTCGAAAACGAACGGAAACTTCACATGTGCGAAAGGAATACAGCGCATGCTATTTGTTTGACGTTTCCCGTTAACTTTGTTTATTTAATTAGTGGTTGCGACTAATTTTTATTTCACAAAAAATATGTTTGCGAAATATTTATAAAGAGCAAGCGATAGTGATGAAAGCGATGTGGAGGATTGTGTGTATTTAAGAAAAATCTCCGAGATTGTTCGAATCCTTCTACGCTTCCTGATGAAATGTTTGTTATTTTAAATTGATACTTCTCCATCCACTCGATTATAATATTTTGTTGCGTTTCTTAAGAACTTACGAACGAGAAGAAGAAAACGAAAGCAGTTACATAGAGCAAATTTTCGCTTTTGCGTGATTTCCTTCGTTTTTTGAAATGCGAATGTGGTTTTTGTTTCATTTTTTACAGAATTCAATACGTGTAGGTACTCTCTGAGTACTATTTGTATATTTTTTAATTATTATATGGGGAAATTGAGTTGATCGGCACCGAATCGACATTTCTGGGTCTTCTTCGGCCTCTACTGGTAGCGTCATGTCCAAAAGGGTGTACTCGCGCGCAATCTTTTCTACGGTGCGAGGAACTGCCTGCAGTCATGATGACGACCAAGTTGCATAAAAGTGGTCCATACATCCATACTACTCGATCCCATATGAAAAATAAAACTAAAAATGCTGGATATATAGGTATGAGAAAGCATTATTTGCCGAGTTTTAAAACCTTTTGAATAAATACCTTCAGTGACTACACAAAGTCTTTAATTACAAAATTGAATAAGTATAATTTAAAGTCGTACGTCGTACCCACAAAATTCAAAGAAGACTCATGTTGATACCCTCTTTGGAGAAATACTTACTCGCATGTGGATAGTATGGAACATTATTTCTCCCGTCTGAACTCCAGCAAAGAAGGAAGGTTTGCATGGTAGATACCTCTCGAAATTACAGAGTATTAAAGATATTTATATTTCGATTACAAACCAATTTGCTGATCATTGCGAATGTTCGCTAATTAAAGTTATATTTGCGAAAATGTAATTGAAACTTGCATTTTAGAGTTTAGTCAGTTGCTGTAGTTTGAACTCTTCAGTGGCAAGGAAAACGGTCCCTGCCTGTCATATTCGATAGGGACTTAAATCACAATCTTTGAAGTGAAGTTGATTTTAAATCGTGTGTTTTATTGCGAACGAATTCTTTGAAGATTTAACTTCATACACCCAGTTCCCAATAGTTCATTTGTATAAGTTAAGAATAAGTTTTTGTGATCAAATTTGATTTTTCCGCAATCTCATTGAACAAAATTTACATAAACTTAAATCGCGCAGAACGAAATTAATTGCAAAAATTCGTTTCTTGTAAGTATCTAATTGTGGTTTAAATTTTTCTGAATCAACTCAAATTTGTTTTAAAATAACAATCACACAATGAGTTGGACAAAGAGGGTTTCGTCTCAACGCAGTCTTCCCTTTTTTCATTCCATTGCATAAATACATATGTACGTAAATCAACTTTACGTTTTGGTAATCACTTTCGTTTTTGAAAACCAATGCATACATGAATTCAGCGAAGTAAATTCACATTTCATTTATATTTTCATAAAAATGAGATTTTGATTTAAAGCCAAACTTTCAAGATCGCTTTTTTGCGATCAATTTCATGTGACAGCTATTTAGGTGTCGCTTTCATACATTTGTGTCATTTGCCCCTCAGCTTCTACTCCAAATACATTAAATACTTTAGCGATAAAAGAATATAACTTAATAAATTAAAATAGAAAAATATTAAGTGAAATATTTACTTCATTGGAAATTTTCTACAACTCAAACAGAGAGGAAAATAATAAAATGAAACCTGAGAAATATTTTGGAACTTCCAAACCGGATGTAGGAATGCATATTTATAAATATTCATTGTTGAATTTCATTAATTATTGTGTCTTTTAGATTTTTGAGAAGCGTTTATGTTTGTTTTGGGATTGGGACTGCTTGATTTACCAACTGGAATAAGGTCAACGCATGTTTCACCCATCCTTTGGGGGTGGTGGCTATCAAAGACAAGTTGGGGCTAATTGGGCTGCACCAATGGGTCAAATTGCGGTGGCTGAAATCACTGCTGCAGTCATTAAAAAAATGCAGTCAAAACTATGCCCACTAATGAATAAGTTTGTGCCTAAAGATTCAACAAAATCATTTTCCTAGAGGTTAATTTGTTTGCTATATAAAAATAGATGAATATTATAACCCTTTTATTGCCCTTCAAATTTTGCAGTTATAGGGTGCGTTGATGGAACTCATATCACGGAAAGGAAAAACAAATAAATTTATTGTTATTTGTTAACATTTTAGTATTATAAATTCACTTGCATTATTCACAATTGAACTATTCGAATATAATTTGTACGAGTACCTACCTATCAAATGCTCAGCTGACAGCGTCGGTAAGGAAGTGACTTTCAAAACTCTAAGTGCTGCCAATAATCAATCAGTTTTTGGCATCGCTTTACGCAGAACAAAGAAGAGTTGATAAAAACGACAATCAACTATCACTTTTGCCGATACCAACCCTTGGCTTAAAAATTTAATAACGGTACTTTTGGAAATCGGACATATCTCGTAAACGATTGTAAGATACAGGTTATTTTTTAACCTTATAATACTCGTAGTAAAAAGTGTTTTCCTCCAAATTATTGAACAAGGTTTTTCCTAAAAAAGCACAGCCCAAAATGCATAATATAAGTATTGGTACTTAATAAGATCTCAATATTAGTTTTTCTTAAAAAAAATCATTTGGGAGCTTTCTATTACAATAATCTGAACGATTTACTTAACAGAGACCGTACCGTAAAATAGCTTCTTGAGCTATAAGAAATAAAACTGTTGGCACAACCCTTGGCCTAGTTTTCTAAAACAATCTGTTTTCTGTTTGTTGTGACAAATTAATTTAGATATCGGTTTCAAAAACTTAAAAAGTTGTTCAACCTTCTTTGTAGGTAGCTGTTTAAGAAAAAGAAAGTTCCACAGAACGAATCATTGAAAACTTGATACAGGGAGGTACCTACCCATCGACCTACCTTGCTTTGGAAAATTTAAGACGGTCAATATTAAAAAAAAAATGTTCAGCAGCTAGATACCCAGATCAAAACAAGGTGGCATGTTAGCTTTCCCTCATGAAAATGATCAAGGTATAACGAAATCGAAATATATTGGTGCAATTTGTGTGGATTTGTCAAATATTAGCTCTTTGGATGACATTTACATAAATTTCCATTTATTCTCCTGGACTATGTTACTTCAAACTCATATCATCCAAAGCTCGTAGTATGCAGTGTGTTTTCAGATATATAGTGGCCATATTTTTAAGAGGCTCATGCGGCCACATAATTGACTCCATGCAAACTCAGCATTTCTTGTGTGAAAGACATTGTCATAAGCATAACCAAATAAATATCACATACAATAACATTTTCAAACCTTCTGGTGGGATAAACGCAATAACCAATCGCATGCCTAGGGCGGCAGGTTCAACATTTGCAATGCGACAGTCAGTCGCGACAAAGGTCTTTATACCTGGTCGACTGTTACTCCAAGCAAAAGAAAAGAATAACCCCGCCCATGTTTTCGAAACTGGTATAAATACTTTCGTAATATCGGCACAGAGCACAGTCCCACGGCTTTCCTTCTAAGGATAACACCTCCATTCAGAGTGATCTCGTATTTTCCAATTTTTTAATATTTTTCCAACATGATGTCTATCAAGCAAGAGTACAATACCTACGGTAGAATCCCACCACCACCCTATCCAGCACACTTGGAAATTGTAAGTTGCCCACAAGAAAAAAACCAAACCTTTCCATAACTCCTACCGCTTTCGTAAAATATTCAACTAAATTATTTATTTCTTCTAATATTTACAGATGAACAACGATTTAGATTTACCAATGGTTATGAATGAAGCGGAGTCACCATCGCCAAACAAGGAGAAGAGCAAGCGTGCCCGCACTGCTTTCACCAGCATCCAGCTGATTCAGCTCGAGAGAGAATTCCACGCCAATAAATACCTATGCCGGCCACGGCGAATTGAGATCTCCCAGCGACTGGACCTGTCCGAAAGACAAGTCAAGATTTGGTTCCAAAACCGTCGCATGAAGAGCAAGAAGGACGCGGCCCGCGGCATCAAGGACTACCTTAAAATGCGGACTAGATCGGAAAATTCCTCCTCGAGTATGGGTAATTCGGCACCAGTTTCGCCTGAGCATCAAGACTTTGGCAGTCCAAACATTAAGATCGAAACTCAACATCAGCATAGTCCGAAATCGCATGACGGTATCGTGCAGCGGCTATTGCAATACAGTCCACAACGGGAACAGTCGGCGCAAATTGTCCCAACTATGCCATTGGCACATCCACCACAACATCAGGCAGTGCAAAACAACAGCAGCTGTCAGATAGCTGCCAGTCAGGATATTCCACAGTACATCAATCCATATCAAATGCATCACAATTACGCGATGCATAATGTCACAGACACCGGAAGCTTTACAAAAGCAGCTGAACAATGCTTCCAAATGCCATCTTCGAACGACAGACTGCCATTAGGATTTGACCAGTATACTCCAAGTTTTCTGGACTTTGTTATGGGCAACGATTTGGCATACGAGCCCATTGACAGAAATTGTGGCTTCGTCTCAGCATCACCACCGTCCGGCAGCGATGAGAGTTGGACATCGAACTATTCCGCAATGGCAGCTGATATTGACTTGTCGCACCGACTGTTGGAATTGTAAAATTTCCCAAAAATTACAGCAAACTGTAGATATTTTGTTAATAATTAATTGTTGTTTTAAAATAAAAGCATTTCCAACTGAATACATTTTCGTTATTTACAAAATTGGTCAGCAACTTTCAGAGCAGTCCATTTTTCCAACCTGCCTGTACTCATACTCGACGTACGACGCGGCGCCAATGATATAACAATCGCAAGAGCATGAAGTGACAACACTGTGCAGGTATATTTGAGGACGAGGCGCTGTCTGTATAAAGTGTTAAGGGATTAAGGAAGAACAGAGGGATTTCGGTCTTTTCAAGAGAGCGCTGTTTTAGTTTAAGGTGGAAAAACAAATTAACATCCGGTCCAGTTCCGCAAATTTTGTTCCATAATCCTTCCTGCCATAAATGAAGTCATCTATATAATATATCGGCATTGTTACACGCAATCCATTTTGCGGATGTAAGACTAAGTATCTACATCCTGCACGTTGTTATAATTTTTAATATTTTAAGCTATAGGCATTTCAAGAAGAAAGCGTGAATAATCTACGGTGAATGGATTCAATATCAAATACTTGCTTATTGCGATTCTTAAATAATCTGTGTAGGAAAAGGTTTAAATAGCACACAATGGAATACCCGATCACACGGCAGGAAACTGACGTTGCCAACCCTTAATAAATTTAATAACTAGTCAATCATGTGGCATCCAAATAAATTGTTATTTTTTTAGCATTATTAGTCAGTCAGAACCTTGTCACTTCCGTTGTTGTGACTTAAATTAATTTTTTAATGTGCTTACCAGCAATTCCAATGAAAGCCTATAAATATACATTTAAAAAAAAGAGTTAAAAAGTTATTTTTTACATAGGAAAGAGACTTTGGTAAAATAAAAATTGCAGATTATGTTGTAGGTATGCTAAATTCGTCACACTTCTCAGAACAAAATTTTTTCCTTTAATTGTCCACGGCTCATTAGTCTTCCCTACTTGAATGAATGGCTGTGTGAACAGAAAAGCTTTTCTCAGAGTAATGTAGGGTCTCTTGCAGTAAATATATTTTTAAGCAAATCTGTCCTTTTTAAAAATGTGAAATAAAAAAAATATTTTAAAAGGATTTAATTCCTTTCATTAGTCGATAGGTTGGTGCGAAATGTGTCAGTTAATATTTGATGAATTAACAAATTAATGGCCTCGTACCTACGCCATGGCAATTCTTCGGTTAGTAACCCGATGCGACAAGAAATAGTTTAGTGAATGGACTAAACGCTGCATCTGGATAGGGGGTAACAAAGAAGAATACTCTATAACTTTTAATAAATTGGCGCACTGGTTTATCTTTTTCGGTCAAACACACACAAAATGGTGAAAAGGAAGAAATTTTACTGAATTAAGTACATAAAATTAAAATGTATAACTTTTATGCTTTCAATCTAGGTAAAAAATTTTTGTTTAACGCCATTAACTACTCACCCCTGACTCTCCTGCCATTTGGTGTATTCACTTTGCTATAATATTCTTTTATTTCGACACAAACCATACGCTGAGACACAGTTTGAGAATCTGTTGCAACATTTTACTTTGAATCTTAAATATTTTGGCACTTCATCCAATGAACCAACCGTTGTAGTAAATATTAACATACATCCCTTATGAAACGTCTTTAAAAGCTGGTTAAACATCTTTCGCAGTACTATTTTAAACTCTATGAGCTCTACTTCTGGGATTCGCACTCAATAGTTAAATCCCAAGTACCTACAAGTGATTTACTTTTCTGAAATATGTGTTTAATAAAACAAACCTTATGTTGGAGTTGAAAGACAAATTTGAATTAGCAAGGGGAATATATTTTTTTTACCTACGTATATCTGAAAGGACTTTGTACAGTTGCAAAAAAATTTGTCAATTTGATTAGGGTTTGTGCATGTGATAAGAAACCCACCACCACATGTCAGTATCAGTCGCAACCTTTCACTAGATACTTATATAATTATCATAGTTACTGGAGTGCTAAAGCGCTGAATAACAAAAACTTCAAGTTTAAGAAAGGGTGGAGTTTTTCAACTGAGGATTTGAAGGAGGAAGTACAATTTCATTACAAGTGAGTGAGATGCAAAATTGAAACAGGCTTCATGCCCAGGTTATGAAGTTGGCGCTGTTGTTCAGTGTTTTTAATGTATACGTATCTAATGGGCTATTGAGCGAGGGGTTCTTTTTTCGATCCACAGAAAAACAGAGATGCACCAGAAAAGCCTTTTTACTGCCCCATCTCTCATGAACCATATTCATTATCTGTAGGTCCTGTGGTGCGGGCTATTTCCTTCAGGCAGGTCTCTTCAGTAACGTCGATGTTAATCTTACTTCAAGTGTCATTTCTAATCAACAGATGCATTGCAAATGTCAGCTTAATAAAGTCCAAGACGGGCAAGTCCTTGACGCGCTATATTCGAAAACTAGCTGACCCGTGCTCGACTTGCTTCACCCGCCGTTTTTTTATATATGTCCTCCATTGGACCTTTCTAAAAGCAATATAAAGCAAAAACAAAGACAATAAAAACATAATTTTAATTCCTACTTAAGTCTACACAAAAAAGATTTAGGCAAATTTCTGTTATTCAATCCCTCTTATCCACCTCAAATGTCGGCGAAAAAAAGCAACACGAATGAAACAACTTGACATTGACACACGAACCCCACCCCAGCTCATTTCCAAACTTTTCCAATGAACAGCACCTGAACAGCAACGTGTTCAACCTGAATGTGTGCGCTGAAAAGAGACGACTGTACATTGAAGTGCAAAACATATGATGCAGTTAGAGCGCGCACATAACAATCACACACACACTACTGCAACGATACTCACTGCTGCATGACTACTGACAGTGGGCAATGTTTTGAATAATTGTTTTGAACATTGCTCAGCTTTAGGAGAACGCAGGAGGAAGTTTTATATCTTAAAAGATTCAGGAGAAAATTTACTAAATTCACCAATTTATTTATTTTTCAATCCGATAAGCCATTACTGAGCTTGGTCTGTATAAACAGAATTTTCCTTACAGATATCCGTTTTTTGGCTATTTTGTAAAAACCAAGTTATATTCCGGGTTAAAAAGTATCCTAAAGCCCGACCCAGGACATAAGCAATCACTATGCCAGGTTTCCTTAAAATCCGTCCAGTAGTTTCTGCGTGATGCGCGGTCAGGTATTTTTCATTCTACAGTTTTATTATATGTAGAGAAGAGAAGTGAAGAAGAGATAGAGAAGAGAAGAGAAGAAGAGAAGAGAATATGTATCCTGTAGTTCAAGATGGGAGTCCTACACATTATTTTTGGCAATGGACAACTAAAATGTTTAACATAGTCAATAACTTCTGCCTTACTTTATCATCTGCAGAAAGGAGATCTCCTGTGCTGCTAAAAGAAGAGTGGCTTAGATCAAATTGGTTGCCAGTATCTTGATGTCCTGGATAAAAGAACAGATTGGAAATCTTTTTAAAATAAAATTTCAAAGCAAATTATGCTAAATTGCCATGTAAGAGATCTCGCTCAGAGTCACTGTTCACAATTTAGCTACTTTACATCAGCCTCAAAGCCCTGCATATGATCATTTCTATAGGAATAGTATTGAAAACGCCGACGAACTGGCCAGGTGTAGTTGGAAAAAATCCCTAAACCTTCTGCAGCAGGTTTCTTAAAATGGCCAAAACATTCACCCGTTAATAACAACCAATTCTCATTAAGTAAAAGAAGAAAGACCCTTTTAAATGTGCATTATACCTATCAACTTTATTAAGAACTAGCTGTACCCACCCAGGTTCGGCCGTGCAAAATTGACATTGCATCCAGTCGACGTCGCTTATTCACGATTTTTTCTCCAAATGCCTGTAGCTGGAAATCCTTAAAAATATAACAACGTCCAGGATGTAAATACTTACATCCCCAAAATGGATTGCGTGTAACAATGCCGATATACTTTGACGCTTTGACGTTAAGCAATACGGTCTTAAGTCAGAAACTGCAGTTTTTCGTA
Organism: Cheilosia pagana; assembly: GCA_936431705.1. Classification (NCBI taxonomy): domain Eukaryota; kingdom Metazoa; phylum Arthropoda; class Insecta; order Diptera; family Syrphidae; genus Cheilosia; species Cheilosia pagana. Next base: position 81,068,021 of record OW386166.1, on the reverse strand, counting down.
AAACCAAATTCAAAATAGTTTAATTAATTTCAAATCGGGATTACATTTGTTTAAAAAAAAAACTATGGTAAATAAGCTTTGAAATAAAGACATATATAATACGTTAATACATTTTTTCAAATTCATCAGTACTTACCGTTTTTCGATGACTTAAGTCCTTAGGATCCTCTTGTTTTGTACCTATTATTTGTAAAAGTTTTGTTTTTTTGTAAGACTTAATTCAGGAAATAAAAGATTGTTGGATAATAATACAACTTGTTGCTGGTTGCTAATCATATAATGGAGCTCTCAAAAACTAGGGGGAAGTACATCAGGTAGTAAGTAGATATTTGTCGTGGGAACATCAAAATTTACTCGTCACGCGTTTGGTGAAAATTTAGATGTTCGCACGGTGATTATGCAAGCTTTGCACTTGTCTACCACAACATTGTCATAAAGTTATAAAATATTTATAGAAACAAATAATATTATCTATCTATCTATTATCAAAAATTGGAAATTGTTTAATTAATCAAAATCTTAAAAATATTAAGTTAGTAACAAAAAAAAATATTATGTTGTTTTTGTTTCTTCTCTTCTTCATCTACCAAGTCTGGACCATCATTTATTGTTAGAAATGGGTAAATTTTTGTAACAGTCGTGAAACAAAGGTGGCACTAAGTTTAAAAGAGAGCGCAAATCCCTTTCTCCTCAGATATCGGGACTAAAGTTTTGTACTTTGCTTGGAGTGGATAATCTTTCAGACATCTATTTTTTCCTCTTCTAAGGAAGCTTAAAATCCTGTTCGGAGTGGTTTAAATTGTTATTATATCTCACAAAGCCATTCTGCTTTTATTGGAGCCATTGCACACTAGGCCAAGAAAACTTTTCATTAATAGTATATTTTTTTTCTACACACAAGAGCTGTCTTTAATAAAGCCACAAAATCAAAGAATTCTTCTTGCTGCATTTCGTGTACCTGGAACTTTTTTTAGGCCTGTTGTTCGTACACTGGTACCAATCGCGGGGGTTTTAAACAGGTGTTTTTTTTTTGGTTTTCAATCACGGAATGATCCACGTCACATTCCATATGTGTATGACCCGGAACAAGGAATATGTGGTTTATGGTTGAATTGGGGAATTTTGTTTGAGCCATTAAAAACATTGCCGCCACATGACTGTTTTTATTTTGTTCCCCGCATGTGTCTAAGTAAAATGCCCCTCAGAAATGCAATCAGGCAGCTTCTTCATATGAGTATATAGGCAGGAAGCTATTTTGTTCCCCCCTCTAGCAGCTAGAGCTTTATGCCACATGTAGTACGTTGAATCGCCGGTAGCATTATCGTGAACAGTAAGGTTATATAGGATCAAAGCTGCCTTTCATAAAATGTTACCGAAGATCCAACAAACGGTGTTGGCAAGCATTGCTGCATAGCTTATCAGCTTTTTTGGCATTATATGCTGCATTAACCAGCTCCTGGTGGAATTGGAGATCGTTTTCTGCTTCCTGTTTGTCTTCCTGATTAGCAGCAACTTGAACGCGCATGTGAAGGGTGTCACACTTTTGGCTTTTTTAACGCGAGTACTGGTCAAAAATAGCTTCCCTTATGTCCTTTTAAGAAAGTTTGTTCGATCTTTCGTTATGCGTCTGGACCACTTCTTCGTTATTTTCCATGTTCTCAACTGCTGTCTCCTCATTTACTTGTGTGGAGCTAGTTGCGACTTCATTCATTTCGCTATCACTGGTTTCTTCTTCTGGGACAAAATCCTTATAAATAACGCTATCATCGGAATCGAAAATTTTTGGCATATCAGAAAGTAACGATGGAGCTGGCGAAGACTCAGGTGAAGCTGTTTTTCCGCAGCAGAAGCAAATTCATAATTTTCTGATAAACGTTTATTTAATTCTTAATAACGTTACTCTTTTAAAAAGTGTGTTAACACTAACTACGGTTTCCAGAAATTGCTAAAGCTGAATTCAATAGTTATTTACTCCTTTCACTCATTATAATGCACTTGATATTGTTATAATAATCGAGTAATAATTTGTTATTAAAAATAAGGGCTATCGAATTCAGAGCACCAAAGATTTAGTAAGTTGACATAGATCCTTAGAAAATTTTTAAATGTTTCAGAGACATCGGTCACAAAGACTTAAATAAACTTAAGACGTTAATACCAAACCAAAAATGAATTTTTCTGACTTATTGCCTAAAGACTTAATTATTACAATGGGAAAGCAGTTGTGCTAGACTTAAGTCGTTAATACCAGACGAAAGAGAAAAACAAATGAGTTAAACCCAATACAAAACCCAAAATGCATTTTTTGACTTAAGACCTTTTTGCCTAACGTCAAAGTATATTGATGATTATATTTATGGCAGGAAGTATTATGCAACAAAATTTGCGGAACTAGACCGGATGTAAATTTGTATTTCCACCGTAAACTAAAACAGCGCTTTCTTGAAAAGACCGAAATCCCTCTGTTCTTCCTTAATCCCTTAACACTTTATACAGACAGCGTCTCGTCCTCAAATGTACCTGCACAGTGTTGTCACTTCATGCTCTTGCGATTGTTATTATTGGCGCCGCGTCGTACCCAAAAAGCATAACATAAAACTTGCCGATGGGATGCTGGAGTTTTGATCTACAAAATTCCGAATGAGTAGGCGACGCTTATCTTATATGAAAACGACTGCCAACTGAAGACTGTCGCAAACGTGGAATGGTGGAGATGGAGTGAGTATGAGTACAGGCAGGTTGGCAAAATGGACTGCTCTGAAAGTTGCTGACCAATTTTGGAAATAACGAAAATGTATTCAGTTGGAAATGCTTTTATTTTAAAACAAAAATTAATTATTAACAAAATATCTACAGTTTGCTGTAATTTGTGGGAAATTTTACAATTCCAACAGTCGGTGCGACAAGTCAATATCAGCTGCCATTGCGGAATAGTTCGATGTCCAACTCTCATCGCTGCCGGACGGTGGTGATGTTGAGACGAAGCCGCAACTGCTGTCAGTGGGCTCGTATGCAAAATCGTTTCCCATAACAAAGTCCAGAAAATTTGGAGTATACTGGTCAAATCCTAATGGCAGCCTGTCTTTCGAAGATCTCATTTGGAAGCATTGTTCAGCTGCCTTTGTAAAGCTTCCGGTGTCTGTGACATTATGCATCGCATAATTGTGATGCATTTGATATGGATTTATGTACTGTGGAATATCCTGACTGGCAGCTATCTGACAGCTGCTGTTGTTCTGTACTGCCTGATGTTGTGGTGGATGTGCCAATTGCATAGTTGGGACAATTTGCGCCGACTGCTCCCGTTGTGGACTGTATTGCAATAGCCGCTGCACTATACCGTCATGCGATTTGGGACTATGCTGATGTTGAGTTTCGACCTTAATGTTTGGGCTGCCAAAGTCCTGATGCTCAGGCGAAACTGGTGCCGAATTACCCAGGCTCGAGGAGGAATTTTCCGAGCTTGTCCGCATTTTAAGGTAGTCCTTGATGCCGCGGGCCGCGTCCTTCTTGCTCTTCATGCGACGGTTTTGGAACCAAATCTTGACTTGTCTTTCGGACAGGTCCAGTCGCTGAGAGATCTCAATTCGTCGTGGCCGGCATAGGTATTTATTGGCGTGGAATTCTCTCTCGAGCTGAATCAGCTGGATGCTGGTGAAAGCAGTGCGGGCACGCTTGCTCTTCTCCTTGTTTGGCGATGGTGACTCCGCCTCATTCGTAACCATTGGTAAATCTAAATCGTTGTTCATCTGGAAATATTAGAAGAAATAAATAATTTAGTTGAATATTCTGCGAAAGCGGTAGAGAGTTATGGAAAGGTTTGGTTTTTTTTGGTGGGTAACTTACAATTTCCAAGTGTGCTGGATAGGGTGGTGGTGGGATTCTACCGTAGGTATTGTACTCTTGCTTGATAGACATCATGTTGGAAAAATATTGAAAAATTGGAAAACACGAGATCACTCTGAATGGAGGTGTTATCCTTAGAAGGAAAGCCGTGGGACTGTGCTCTGTGCCGATATTGCGAAAGTATTTATACCAGTTTCGAAGACATGGGCGGGATTATTCTTTTCTTTTGCTTGGAGTTAGAGTCGACCAGGTATAAAGACCTTTGTCGCAACTGAAAGGCAGGCAGATATAGTGCATAGCAAATTTTGAACCTGCCGGACTAGCGATGCGATTGGTTATTGCGTTTATCCCACCAGAAGGTTTGAAAATGTTATTGTATGTGATATTTATTTGGTTATGCTTATGACAATGTCTTTCACACAAGAAATGTTGAGTTAACATGGAGTCAATTATGTGGCTGCATGAGCCTCTTAAGAATATGGCCACTATATATCTGAGAACACACTGCATACTATGAGCTTTGGATGATATGAGTTTGAAGTAACATAGTCCAGTAGAATAAATGGAAATTTATGTAAATGTCATCCACAGCTAATATTTGACAAATCCACACAAATTGTCCCAATATATTTCGATTTCTCTATACCTTGATCATTTTCATGAGGGAAAGCTTAACATGCCACATTGTTTTAATCTGGGTACCTAGATACTGAACATTTTTTCTCTCTTTGAATATTGTAAAATTTCCAAAGCAAGGTAGGTCGATAGGTAGGTACCTTCCTGTATCAAGTTTTCAATGGTTTGTTCTGTGGAACTTTCTTTTTTTAAACAGCTACCTACTTTCATTGTTCAACGATTACGACCAATTTCTTATACGGTGTTCGAAATGTCGAAATCGAGACTACTCCATTCCATGGTAGCAGAGGTATAAGTAAACTCTTCGCATTCTCGTGGTTGCCAAAGAAGGTTAAACAACTTTTTAAGTTTGTGAAACCGATATCAAAATTAATTTGTCAAAAAAAAAGAAAACAACAGATTGGCCCAGGTCTGTTGCGCCAACAATTTTATTTTATAACCTTAGAAGTTACATATCTTTCATAAGGTACCTAAGGTTGTGTTATGTTGAAGCGGCTGTTGGCTAAGCCGACTATGCGTATAGTTATTCCCCTACTCGCTGAGCCCCTAAGAGCTACTGATGGAGCGTATAGGAGATTTCGAATGTTTAGTATATTGTGCAGATCATTCACGGAAAGAAAGAAATCACCAATTGCTACATTTTCAGTTGCAATTTACGAATTTCATATTTTTTGCAAATCACAACGATTTTTTTTAAATTGATACAAAAATTCGTAATTTGAGATTGAAAACGGCGGGAATTACAAAATCATGTTTGTTTGGATTTAAGATTAGGAGTATTAATTCAAGCTTCTCTTGTTTATCGTAAATTGCGAAATTGCTTGGCGCAATTTACCACTTCATTAGATAAATTTATCGATTACCATTTAACGATCCCGAATTGCAGCAAATATTTGTTGATTTACTACCGCTGAATGATGATTTCACATATACCTAATTTGAAATCGTAAATTGACGTATAGAAATCGACAGACGGACAGAATTGCGAGACCCACTTTTTTGAGTTCCTTTATCATCGTAATGTCAGATTTGATTAAAATCTCGAGTTCGATATTTTGTACGACTACAATCGGCCCGGTAAATTCTCCGCAACGCATCATACTCTGTCGGAGGCTCAAATCCAAATCGTAAACAAATTCCGCAACAAATTTCTGTCGGAGGATATCGGAACTTAGCTGTCAAAAATTGAAGAAAAAAATTCACTTCATCGCACGTCAACGTAATTCGCCGATATGCGTTACAAAATGTCGGAGAAATTTTCGGAATAGATGTTCCGAAGAATACCACGAATTTTCCGTTTCGACGGATACCTCGATAGGGCCGAATACCTTTCTCTTACTACGTATACGAGAAAGTTAAAAATAGTATGGTCTGTCTGAGGTCGGATTTAAAGTAGCTTTCGATCTCTCCTTTTTCTTCTATTTTTTTGGCACGAAACGTAAGTGTGTCAAAGGTGCCCCTGTGGCTCAATCCTGGCTCGCAACATACTCAGATAGTAAAAGGGTTGAGTTCTGCAAAAAACGAAACGAAAGCCACTTTCGCATTACAAAAAACGAAAGAAATCACGCAAAAGCGAAAATTTGCTCTATGTAACTGCTTTCGTTTTCTTCTTCTCGTTCGCAAGGGCTTAAGAAACGCTAGCTCTTCAAAAATATTTCGCAATCATATTTTTTGTGAAATAAAAATTGGTCACAACCACTGATTAAATAAACAAAGTTAATGGGAAACGCCAAACAAATAGCATTCGCTGTATTCCTTTCGCATAAAACAAAAATGTCTTTCGCTTTTGGAGTTGCATGAAGCAACAAAAACGTCAATGAAATAGCTTTCGCTTTTTTGCTTTCGCACAAATGAAATTTCCTATAGTTTTCGAATTTGCATGAAGCAAACCGTTCGCTTAAACGAAAACGATTGAACGTTTTCATCTTACAGAATCCCACCCCAGAATTCAGCACAATAGTAAGACTTTTTTCATCTACATGGCCCACCCGAAATCACAGTGGTATTGAATGCTCCTTAAAGAATCAATAAGCGCGAACAAAAACATGTGAAGGTAACTCTTTTTATCGGTGAAAGGAGTTTTTCCGATTGCTACCTCCGAGCCAGTCCCTGATTCAATGCAAACCTTAGTATGAGACGAAGAGACAAGCGCAACAAAAGCGGTATATGACTGCAAATCTGTAAGAATTCCACAACACCCTAAACTACCTATAGTCTGAGACTCTAAAGTCTTCTGAACTGTCTATACAATAGGTATACGCTTTCTAACAATGCCATTAGTCGAGAGCCTCTCCATAAGTCAGACTGTCAAGTCGTCCCCGACACCAAGGCACTACATCAAATGATCCCATAAAATAGAGGCAAAGCCTTCCAAATTCGCGAATAGTCTCGCCAAAAGTCGCTTCTATGAGTCGGGACAGAAATGATAGACGCTCATATTAGATGTTCGGTCATTCCACTGATTGGTATATGGTATAGAAGTCAAAATTAATACATTCGAGAGGCTCGCCGGCTGGCAGTATAGCCAGCAATAACCCCGCCAAGATTTGATGCACCCCAGTCGGCCGGCAGGTAACACACACACACAAGGACGATGCAGTATTCGCAAGTATTCGCATCATAATGACACACTTACCTGAATGCAAGAGTGCAACTGACACTGACGTATATCCTTACCGTTGATGCTATTCCTAAGCGGTAGACAAAAGGTGATTACAACATGTCCATAAAAGGTAGCCGGCGCTGTGCGGCTGGTGGCGCTACACTTGACTTCGTTACTGGTCAGGGTCACCTAGGCAGGAGTCAGCTCTGGCGAAATTTAATGACTTGTGAGGACTTGCGACAAATTTAGGCGTCACGGGTGTTATAATAGATAGGTATGAGAGTAAGACTCTGCACTTGCGCACCCGATGTTCAGTGTAAACCGCACTAATAGGTTTTGTGGTTGCGTCAACTCGGCACGATAATTAGCATCAAAAGAGGGATCTTCGGAGGCGCACACAAACACAACATTAGCAATTGGATTGATCTTGGGATTGTTTACTTTTCGGATTTTAACTTGAGTTTGATGCCAGTAACCGTTCTCGCGTCGTGCTACCGAATTGTCAACTGAGGAGCTGCAACAATCGAAGGTCGCATATGGAAGCCACAGTGTGTGGTGGTTGGTGGAGATAATGGCCAAACGAAGTCACAATGGAAAGCGTTTGAGTTACGAAACGAAAATTCTTTGAAACAGTGGTGGGTGGGAGTGGGAGTGGGAGGTTTCGGTGGGGCACGTGACTGGTATTTTCTTATGTGGAAGTAAGATGACCCCAGGCGAGGTTGGCCATCGAACAACGGCCTCTTATCAAGAGCAAGACGAATGCCTACACTTTTTTAATGGCCACGAGCACTTAAAGTGATTCATGGGAATGCACCTTATGTCTACTTTTTTAAGAATTTGACATGTGTTTTGTACTGGTAGAATCACTGACAAGTTGATAGGAACTGTGTTGTTTTCGTTATGTACATTTACAGGGACTTGATCAAGAAAGTCACAACTACAGTAGTACAGGGGTCAGATTGGAAAGCTTGAGTTCTTAGATCTGGTACTACCAAACAACTCGACAGTTTACCTATAAGTTGTCAACCTTCGGTTAGAGGTCAAGTGTTTAAAAGCTCGAATTCTTGCAATTTATACTTCCTTTTAAAGGTTCGTTATTAATTGCTACGCGAGGTGGCGCTGTAGGCACACATTTCGTTTTTCAGTTAAATTCAATTGCAGTTCAACAGGTGGCGCTGTTGTTGATCCCCAAAACCGTTCAACCGATTTCTGTAATATTTTTTGGATAAATATAGTTGGTTCCAACTCGAAAGATGGGATAGTTTTGGGCCCGATAGGTGGCATTGTTGTCGACAAAACTGAAACCACATGAAAAAAAGTTGCAAACAAAAACTATAAAAATAGAAATCCTTGGATTTGCTTATAACGCAATCTTTTTAAATTAATAAAGACACTTCTACTGCGCTGTATTAGGATTTTATAAAGATTTGTTTTTAAGATCCATTTTCGTGCAAAAATACATTCGACACGCTTTTTTTCCATACTCATGGGAGCTAATGCTGTAAAATTTAAAACTTTCATCTGTATCGCCTTCGAAAAGGACTTTGCAAAAAACACTAACCGTAGAACAAAATTATTAAAATCCTTTATCTGGACATTTTAGAATATGGCAAAACAAAGCGAAACAAAAAACTATTTTTTGTTGCCGATATTTTTCTGGACCCTTTTGAAAATTAAGCCGTTTTTCAAAACCTGGGAGGACTACATTTCAAGATGTACATACCTTCAAGCAATTTTTGATAAATATAAGTCCACGAGGCTCTACTTTCATCAATATTTATAGCAGATCAGCAATATTATTGATGTCACGCCCTCATAAATAGAAACATTATCCCACAATGACTCGTGTAAGAAGAAGAACTGCCGAAATGAAGTGTGAGTAACCTCTGTAACTACCCAACCATGTTTAAGCGATAAGTGATCCACCTCGGAGCTTTTTCTTTTGACCATCTTGGCAAATTTCCAACCTCAAGGCCAAATATTGCCCCCTTACTCTCAAGCTCTCAAAAAGACCAATCTATTGTCCCACTGCATCTGCAATTTTCTTCCACCTTAATTCCTTGATAGCATTCCCCAAGTCAAGAACTTCAAAGTGACTAATATTTTAATGTGTGCGTCTTTACCCCAGCATCAATTTATTCCCCATCGCACTATCCTGCAACTGTATTCACATTACCATACAGAAAATGGTATAACGCAGCACTTTATGCAGCCAGAACACTTTAACAATTAATATGCAAAAATTGATGTCGAAAGTTTTACTCTAGGTATCTGAAGTTGGCAGACACTCGTAGATGAGCTGAGCTGTCCTCATTGAATATTCATAAATTTCAATATCCTCTTCTCTCTCCTTCTCATTTCGCTTGCATTTGGCTTTTCTGCTTTAAGGTTATAAATAAATGAAAGAACTGTGTCGCCATGAGCAGGGACTAAGAGTGCACACAAACATTTAGTATCCATTTTCATTTTTCTCTTCCAAAAGGACTTCAACGTAGCACAAGTGCTCAGGGCCATCGGGGACTCCAGTTGCATGCACCTATAATTGCGATTTGCATGATATAGTGCGGCGGTGAGTGCCCGTAATGTCTTAATTTACATAAAATTATTGTAGTTGAGCAGACATTTTGTTTATAAAGGTAACAGGTGTTCTGAATATGTCAATTCTGTAAGGCGAAAACGTTCAAACGATTTTGTGTGTATACAAAAGAAATGACAGTTGACAGCTGTAGGGTGCGTGTTCCAGATTGATTTCGCTTGGGGGCCATTTCGGGTTGGATGACATTTGTCTTGGCGTGGCATTTGACTACCCAAAGAGTGGTCGATTGCAATATTCTAGGGAGCATCAAAAATTTGACTGTTTGAGTTGGCTTTGTTAATAAACATAACAACTGTCTTTAGTGCTGTGGGGATGCTAAAGAGAGTCGAACAACAATATTTCATGTTCTTTGAGTTCAATCTAGTTGGAGTTAAGTGGGTAAAGAAAATCTAGTTATTAATGACCTCTGTGTTCAGTAGTGAAGCCAGGTGCCAGGATGCCCGTGTGACGGCAGGCGAGTGTACCATGATTATGCCAACCAGTCGACCAAAGTTTGCACGTTTCTATCTCGTTCCGGGCGTTGCTGAAGGGTTGCCCTATTTGCTTGAGAAAAACACGCATTCATGGCTGTTCATTTAGAGTTCAAAGTCTCTTGTGTCGTTTTCGCTAGTTTCAAGCTTGAGGCGGGATATTCCCGTAGGGATACAAAAAAAGGTAGTTTGCGCAACAGGTCTGTTTAGAGCACCACAGTCGACAAAGTCTCCAGTCTATAATTTCAGAGAACGAGTGGAAAACAAGACTCGTATGAAAACCAACAACAGGTGGAAAGAACTAACGACCTGCAAAATATCACGGGAGCCTTGGTCAGAAAAAGTCAGAACCTAGATTTTCAAACTGTAAACTCCACCCACCCGTAAAGCTAACCAAACATAGCCCTGGGATGATTTTTGCCACTTTCGCGAGAGGTGACGTTGTGGAAATCCCTTAAGATTTAGTTTGTGTTTTTCCGGGGTTTGAACCTGAGGTCCCTTGCTCAGTAGTCCAGCACACTAACCAAGCTGTCGAACTTTGTCTTTCTAATGCATTTGTCGGGGGATGTGGGGCCCAGGAGAGCAATACCTTGCGATGTGTTGTAAGAGCTTTGAGCTCGCTCATAAGAATGTCTTCCATTTTATTTGTGGCAAAGCTTCATTTTTTGTAGCCTGGCTTTCGATAAAAAACGTATCACCTTTTGATGGTATTGACAGTCCCGCAGACTTACTTTAGTCACTAGCAGAACTTCCGCTGCAGAAAGACACTGCGATTGCACATTAGGTATAAGTCCATCTCTTAGTCTTTCCCCGGCCGGTCTTCTTATAGCCATACAGTACCTCGTGATTTCACGTCACGTCATGTAAAAAATGTATTCAACGTATTAATACAGTTAATATGACTCAACGCGGTTTTTTGCAGTTTTTGTAGCCTTTATATGTGTGTTCGCAGCATACCACGCATCTTTGCTGGGTCCCTGGACACAGGAACAATACCGGCAACGAAATGGCTGATGACCAGGATGATGACCAAGAGCGGACGCTTGAGTCGATCAAACTACCCCTCTGCAATCCCCGGGAGAGAGTGGAAGATATAACCCTTTTGAGGACCAACAATAGGTGGAAAGAATTAACTACCTGCGGACTAAAAAGCTAATGAAGTTTGATAAAACGTCGCTATACAAACTGGTAGGGGCCCTAACAGGTCGCAACTTTCTTAGGAACCATACAATGAAATTAAATCTCATAGATGGCGATATATGCAGGAGTTGCGGAGACGAGGATGCTCATGAGGACACACCTCACTTCCCCTGTTTATGCCCTAGTCTCTGTCATTTGAGGACAACGAACGCTTGGAAGTTACTACTTCCATGATGTAGAGGAACTCTCTGATGTCTCACTAACCAATCTTTACAGGTTCATAAATACATCGGGATGGCTGGACAAGGTCGAGTAGCTGCAAGAGGTAAGAAATCTCATCGGACAATCCCCCATCATCAGGGCATCACAATGGGTCCACATGGACTTAAGTGGGGTACTACAGGGCTCGCTCTGTTGTATCCACCCATTAACCTAACCGTTGACTGTGTTTGACACAATTGATGAATTCTGCTGCCCGTACTTTTGTTTTGCCATTGCTTTCAGTTTATTTTATTCCCGTAGTTGTTCCAAGGGTCAAAACAAGGGCCTGGTCCTCCAGGTTATGCCGTCGGGGTAACTTCCCGACCACGGAAAAAAAAACATTAGTTATGGGAGAGACACAACCAGCCTCGGAAAATGGCAACACGACCCGGAACGTCAATGGACTACGAATGTACGAACGCTTTACACTCCAGGTGCTACTCAAAAACTTGAGTCTGTCCTCATGCGGTACAAGGCAGATATAACCGCGATCCAGGAGATACGATGGATAGGATCAGGTATGATGAAGAGAAAAAATTTTGACATTTATTACAGCTGCAACAAAAGACTGCATGTATTAGGATGCGGATTCGTCGTGGGAAATCGGCTTAGGACTAAAGTCATTGACTTTAAGCCGATAAGTGATCGCCTTTCTGTGATCCGCATCAAAGCTACTTTTCAAAACATAAGCCTAATATGTGCACACGCCCCTACCGACGAGGCTGAAGACCCCATCAAGGAAGAGTTTTATGATCCTGTCCGGAGTATGATGTAAAAGTTGTACTCGGGGACTTCAATGCTAAAATCGGAAAGGAGAACATCTTTGGCGGGATAGTTGGTAAGCACAGAATCCACGAAACGACAACAGACAACGGCTACCGACTAATCGATTTTGCAGCATCTCGTAATACGGTGATAAGTAGCACTATGTTTGCAAGGCTAAGGATTCACACAGCAACCTAGCGCTCTCCAGACGGTCGAACCGCCAACCAAATCGACCATGTGCTAATCGATGCGAGGCACACATCCAACATCCTCAACGTGCACACATTCCGAGGGGCAAATGTCGACTCTGATCATTTTCTTGTCGCGGCTAAATTCAGAGCTCGACTGTCCAACGAGAAGAAGCTGCGAACCGCCCAGAAGAAGAAATTCGACGTTGGACGCCTTAGCACACCCGGAGTAGCCAGAGCCTATAGCGAGCGCCTGAGTATGAAACTCTCCTCTGTGCACTCACCTACCACAGACGCCAACAATCAGTGGTGCCAGTATCGCGACATCATCAAGGAGGTAGCCGAAACCACTGTAGGGTACCAGCCACCCCAGAGAAAGAGCCCGTGGTATGATGATGAATGCGTATACTGCGTATTGCTGCAGCGCAAAACAAGGGCAGCGAGAGAAGAGTATCGAGTCAGGAGAAGGGGGGAAAAGAAGATCCTGAGTAGAAAGAAGAGGGCTTACGCAGCTTCCCAGCTCAAGGAGATCGAAGAGTCGCGCGATCGTAACAACATCCGGAGGTTTTATAAAAAAAACCAAGCAACTGGCTGCTGGTTACAAACCCGGAACGCAGGCTCTTCGAGACAGCGAAGGAAACCTAGTCACCGAAGCACAGGGAATAGTAGATGTATTTAAGCAGCATTTCCAGCAGCTGCTAAATGGGCACCATGTAGAGAGAGTGATAGGGCAAGAAGAGAACCCACGTCCAGTCAATGAAGAACCAGTTCCACCATCCAGTATAGAAGAAGTGCGCTTAGCTATAAAAAAGCTAAAGAACAACAAGGCTGCCGGCTCTGATGGCTTACCAGCGGAGCTCTTCAAATAGAGGTGATGTTTTGGTAGGGTGCATGCACCGAATCATCAACCAAGTATGGGTGGAAGAAAACATGCCCGATGACTGGACTATCAGCTCTATATGCCCCATCTACAAAAAAGGCGATCCTATGTCTTGCAAGAACTATCGAGGCATATCCCTGCTAAATGTCGCATACAAGATCCTATCCAACGTACTGTGTGAACGTCTTAAACCGTTCTGCAACACACTAATCGGCACGTACCGGTGTGGATTCCGGCCCGGCAGATCGACTATAGACCAAATCTTCACGCTGAGGCAAATCCTGGAAAAGACCAACGAATTTCAAGTCGAAACTCACCACCTATTCATCGACTTCCAAGCCGCGTATGATAGCATACATCGTCAGGAGATATATATGGCGATGGCCGAATTCGGAATCCCGGCAAAACTGATTCAGCTGTGTCGCGTGACGCTGGAAAAAACGCGCTGCAGCGTGCAGTAAGGAAGTAGATCCTCCGAACTATTTCAAACATGCACCGGATTTCGGCAAGGAGATGCGCTATCATTCTTCAATCTCGTACTGGAGCAGATAGTGCGCAGGGCAGCTGTCAACACGGAAGGCACTATCTTCAACAGGTCCGTCCAGCTGCTGGGCTATGCGGACGATATTGACATCATCGGTCGCTCCCAGCGTGCCGTGATAGAGGCTTTTACGGCGATTGAAGAACAGGCGCAATCCGTCGGCCTTGAAGCAAATGAGGGCAAGAACAAGTACATGCTATCAACAAACAACTGTCCACCGCCTAGGGCAAAACGTCACTGTTGATAGCAAAAATTTCGAGGTAGTTAGGGAGTTTACCTACCTCGGAGTAAACATAAACTCCACAAATGACACCATAGTGGAGATCCGGCGAAGAATTACCCTAGGAAACCGTTGCTACTTCGGTTTGGCAAAACAACTGCGTTCAAAACTCCTAACTCGAAGGACGAAATGTGTGCTCTACAAGACCCTTATCTTGCCAGTTGTGCTTTATAGCGCCGATTGCTGGACTATAAGCAAGAAGGGAGAGCTAATACTGGGCTCCTTCGAAAGAAAAATTCTTCGGCGGATTTTTGGTCCTGTGTGCGAGGAGGGCGAATGGAGGAGAATATACAACCGCGAACTCTATGAGCTGTACCAAGATGTGGATGTAGTCCAAAAAGCCAAAACACGTCGACTACATTGGCTCGGCCACATCGAGCGAATGGACAATAATGCTCCGGCTAAGAGGATCTTCGAATCCCAGCCCCCAGGTTCGAGAAGACAAGGAAGACCGAACCTCCGTTTCAAAGACCAAGCCATCGCGGATGCCAGAGCGTTAGGTCTGGACAACTGGAAGCAACGTGCCCGGGATCGTAGAGGATGGAAGGCTGCAGTCGGAAGCCCGATAAGTAAGTAAGTAAGAAAGTTGTTCCAAGGAAAAAAGTCAAGGGCAAAGGCAAACTCTGCACTGCAATAAGTTACTGCCTTAAACTGGATGGGTTGATAGGTTTTAAATAAATAAAAAAAATCAAAGAAACTGAAAAATATCAAGCTGTCTTTCTTGGGTCTTAGATGAAGGAAGCCGCTCTCAGAGATGCATCCTGCTATATAATAATTAAATTTTCAATGCATTTTTATTGCATTTCATTTTTCGGTTACCACTTTAAAAAGTTTCCCCAATTATAAGAGGAAAAAGTTATAAATGTTAGAACTATTAACTTAACCCTATTACAGTTAAGCTGCGAAAATGAATTTAATCAGTTTATAAAGAAAAATCCTAACAGCTTAACACGCTGTGGTAGCGAAAAGGATTCCATTAGAAAATTGCGTAAATCATAGCTAATGGTAGACTCTGAGGCCTTTAAAAGTGAAATGGATTAAGGCAGTTTAGTTCTGACGAAAGTGGGTGATATCCGATGGCGATGCACAACTTTGGAAATATTTAAATATGCGCATTTATTGCCAACTCAATTTTCCAAGTTATAAACAAGTATTCTTAATCATTCTGCTTTGGTTAAAAAAGAGCAACTAAATCTATCGTCCGCGGGGGATGAAAAATCGCATCATACCGAACCGAGTATCTACAGTTTCAAATGGGATGCACTCTCCATTCTCCAACAAGTTTTTGCGGTACACTCATTCGAAAAGTTCTCATTTTGAATTTCATCAAAACGTGCAGTACAAACGTTAATTCGGTATAATTCGCATATCCATAAAACAAAAGTAGTTTGAGGGATCCGGTGCGTTTGGATTGAAATCGGTTTTCTGGTTGCAGGTAGGTACACCGCACAGAGCCAAACGATTATAATGGAATTTGAAACTATGGTCGTGGTGAGCGACTATTTATTTTCTGCTTAGTTGTGGTGGATTTTCAGTTTACAAGCATTCGTGCGGTCTTGCAGTTTAAATATAGAATGTAATTTAAGTTCGCAATTTCCTCGCAGGATATGAGAAATAACGTTTGAAATGCGTTCATAACTTGTTGTGCCTGCACAGTTGTTTGAGTAATTGGATTGTGGCTTAAATAAAAATAAACATTATCTCTAAAAGACTATAGGGCTTTGTTTTTAGGGAAATAATTAAGTGCGGTTTAACAGACAGAGTGGAATTTAATGCCAGCTAAAAGCAATGCTGATTTTTTTTGTAAATCGCAAGCTTACCCCTTTAAAAGTAAGGAGATGATGCATGATGGGCCGTTAGATAGACGAAAGCAGCTTCATAAGCAATGCATGATTTTGTCTGTCGGTATGCAAGTAGCTCGTTCTGGTTTTGGAAGAAGGATCTTCCAAGGAACTTGTTCCTGGCGTATTGAAGACCTGAACAGTGGCATAAGCAGTGGATTGTATCCTCAAGAACAACCTCATCAGCTCGGCCAGGGAAAAGTTCTTACAGTGTTTACAAAGGCCTTGAACTCTTCGCAATAGAACTTAACTGCGGCAGTTAAGGCTTTTTTACCACCCTGTCTGTCAAATAAAGAAGGTGATCCCTTCCGGAGATATTGCCCTTATCGCAGACTCTCGGTCTCTGTTCTTGTCACTCGCATAACTTTCTCTTGGAAGCCCGTCTGGGAGGAGTAACGATCTTGAGATGTACAATGGTTCGGAGATGACGCATGCGGCGTCTGTCTCTCCGTTATTTTCTGATGCAAGGCTTTTTTTTACGCCCTGCTTACGCCTCAGAGCGTTATAATTCCCTCATAAGTGTTCCAGTAACATTATAAGTCATTTCGCAATCATTTTAGAGGTTATTGTACTCGTGCTTCTCCTTGGCGAAATAAATTCTTCCTTCAGAACTCTCTCTGGTCGAGTTTTCTTTAAGAATCTATCTATGCGAGCTGGCTACAGTGACAATATTTCCTCCTTAGATAATTATTGATACATGCCGCCCAAGTATTTCAGTCAGAGCTCCACATCTTTTAACTCTTGGCTCTTCACAGAATCTAAACAGACCTTCTTTAGATATACCCACTTTCCTGAGGTGTTCCTTGAGTCTACAATATACAATATTGGGAGGATATTTTTGCTCATGCCGATGCAAGCTTGAAATATTTCTCGTTTGTATTGCCCCAGAAGTTGTATTCCACGCACAGCCTTCTTTCTCTAGTGTCCTAAATTCTTTTTTGACACTTAAAGTGGGATTATTTAAAATAAACATTTATGTACCTAGTTATTGCCTATACTTACCACCTCTATCTTTAATCTAGATAAGAACTCATCAGTCCCAGTCCCTTTTCGAATTACAAAAGTTTCATTTGAGACCTAATTTCTTATTAAAATCGAATGCCTACAAAACACAAAGGATTCGGCAGATAACTTCACTCAAGAGCTGAACAAATTTTATTGGGGTAGTAGATACTTAAACGATGATGAATTCGTGTGACATTTCTAAAGCTACGGCCTAGCATCGAATTGAATTTGAAAAGTTAAGTGGGCCACCAAAAGCGCAAAACAAACAGCATTTTCCCAATAAGTATTATTGGTTTTGTCAACAATTTCTATTTCCGTCATGACGTAATATCTTCTGTAGCCTCGCCTAAGTAGATATTTAGAAACTTTACCTATATAGCAAAATACATTTATTGTAAAGTCGTTGCCAGGGTTCGTTTGTTTGTATTTCATCTAGTTGTGTATATTGAAATTTGAGAACTATGGATATGGACAGAGTTAAAAAGTGTCCATTTACTAGTGGATTGGTAGCTTTTATAAACTATTACTCCGTATACCTTACCGATTTTGTCCCCGAATTATGAAATCAAATATTTAATTTTTCTGTCTGTTATATATAAATTGTGTGTCCTCAAAAATCTTACGACCATTTGCACCGATTTACAAATTTGTTTTTCTAAAATGTGTAAAAAAAATATTTTACTTTTGATTTAAAAATGTGGCATAAGTCATTTAAAAAATTATGTGCACATTTTTGTGAACTCATAAGAAAATTAATCAGGGCTACGACAATTCCGAGGAAATTACCCCTTTCCCTGGAAAATATTCCTCCTGTCGGGAATCTCCATCTGGGAATATTTTGCAAATATTTGCTCTAATCTAAACCAATTAATTTCGTTAATTTGAGCAAAGACACGAATTAGATTTCTCCGTACTTTAGTAAAGAAAGTGTTCGATTCGGTAAAATAGAAAACAAAATATTAAAATAAATAAATAAATATTTTGGCGCGACAGGTCTATGGGACCCAAGGCCTAGCTTCTCGCAACCATTCGCTTTGTGTGGGTTTTCAATTTTTTTTGGGACAAATGGAAGGGATCTACAATTTTACGCCGAGTCCAAACGGCTAATTGAGAAGCTCATTCATGACAGTTTTACTCTCGGATGTTTGTCAGACGTTCGCGAGAGGTGGCGCAGTGGAAAAAACCTTAAGATGTAATTTGGCCCTCTCGGGATTCGAACCTGAGCCCCTCGCTTAGTAGCCCAACACACTACCACTAAGCCACTGCGCCGAAAATTTAGAATTTAGATTGCTGGCTGAGAGCAAAATCGACAACAAAAAAATGAAGTGAAACTGAACAGAAAAACTTTAAGAGATAAATCCAATCTCTTAAAAGTTACCACAGGCGTTGTAAGTAAAAATGTAATGGCGTTGCAATACAGTTATCAGATATTCGTTCTTTATTAGATTTCACCAGTCCTATATCAATGTTCAAGAATCAAAAAAACATTCGCCACTCTTAACATCGCATGCCTGAGGTTCGGTGCTAAAAGTGGTTACCAGACAGGAGTTGGAACGGATCATGGATTGCACAGAAGAAGAAGATCTTTTTCAGCTCTTTCTTCTTCTTTCTTCCAAAACTTCAGAGTGAAACCGTTCATGGAATAAACTGACCATGTTTGTTTTGAAAAAAGGACTTGTTGTGTATGTAATAAAAAGACAGCACACGTTTCTTATTTCAGGCTATATAAGAAACTGAATTCCCAATGACTGACGAAATGCCGACTGGTCTAGCACAAACCGAGCGAAAGAAAAAAAACAGAGAGCGTGCTTGTGACCACACGCCAGATGTGAAACTTCTCTCGCTAAATGTGTATGTTAAATTGAGCTGCGATGTATGTAGTTGAATTTCACTAAGAAATTGAATTTAAAAAATAAATCTTTATAATATTATAATCTTAAAGCAGCGCAGTAGATAATTATGTTCATTAATTAAAAAAAAAAATATAACAATCCAATCCAAAGTTTTCTATTTATATTTCCAGAGTTTTTGTTTACAATTTATTTTGATATCGTCAACTGATTCAGTAGGTAGTCTAGTGTCTGTGTAAAACCTAGCTTCTTCAGTCATCCATATAAGTACCTATTCACTTTGATAATTCAGTTGAAAAAAATTCGAAAAATATATCTTTTCAACAACCATACAAACCAAACAAAATTTCATTGAAATCGGTTGAGTGGTTAAGGAGTTTTAGGCGGCGGCATAGTGATGGCGACAGGCCAATTTCCATCACGCACTTCCGCTTGGTCATTTCCGCTTTGAAGAATCGATTTTACTCCCAAGTCGCGCCATAAGATGTTTCAAATTTGGAATGACCTTTATCGTTCCTGTTCGCCCAAAAGAAACCTCGGATCCAGCTGGTCTTGACTATCTTTCTTCGGTTATTGACTTCAGATTGCGGATCTTCCTGACTGCTATGCGTTTGCCGTTTTCCTCACAAACCATCTACACCGTTTAGCAGCTTCCTCACCGCGCATCATGTTTATCTCGTCAGCTGTGGACCGAGTTAAATTGTCACCAATACAACCAATCGATCGCCCGTGTTAATCAGTGGGAGGAGCCAATTACCAAAATAATGCATTTTTTTTGCACGTAGTTTTCTAGGATGCCTCCTACGCCACTGCTTGTGCTCCACCTCCACCTCTGTTTGTGTTGTGTTAATTTTCTGTGCGGCCTATTTTGCTTTTGCTTAATTGTGTGTTCGATGCATTATGATTTTATGCAAGCGATATGCATTTTGCCGACGGCAATCGATTCGGATTATTTTGAATGTTGCGACGGGGATGCTAAAGATGCGATGGTGACTCTATAAACAAAAGGGTTTGTTGCGTTGCAACAGAACTTAAAACTAATCAATGTTCGAATACACGTCTGACCTCTAAGATGAATTCAATTTGAGTGTCCGGAAATAGTTGTCCCTGTCAACCACTTCGTAGGTTTCATGTCCATAAGAAGATGTTACCAGATATCAGTAAATGACACTTTAAGGCCGGTATGCCTGCTGACTTATAAAAGAATACTTGAATGATTAAAGTATTGTTCTCTGTTGTTTGAAGTATACCAATCCAATGCCGCACTTCTATTTTCTTGGTTCAAATCAACCAAATTGAAAAAAAAAACCAAAACACTTTTAACTCCCATAGAAACTGCTTATGTTTTGAATTTCCACTTGCAAATTTACGAAGGAAATATTCCCGGAGAATTCAATTAAATTCCGATGAGAATTTTTGTTCGCGATACCAATTTATTCCGGGGGGAATTTTTCCCCTTTTTGGTGAGTCTTTTGCTCTGTCCAAGCAAAGTTTTAGTAGAATGTTGTCCACAAAACGATTAGCCAAAAAACCCTTAGGTTAGGTTAGTTAGTTAGGCTAGCCGACACACTTAGACCATTATAAAGTCCCTTGTGATACCACACGAATCTACGTGTTTACTCATCCTACTCGTTGAACCAGTTGCAACTTCTGATGAAGCGTTGGAGATATAGAATATCAGTGTTTTTTTATCGCTACCTGTGAGACAGTTTATTGTTATGACACCTATTGTAGCGCTTATGTACTTCCTATTGAGGGAGATCAAATCTCTAGAACGTTATAGATCCAGCTTTGGCCAGATCTGCTTTGTCGCTAGACAAGTCGAGCCGGTTGTCCATCGAAGATTTGTACTTTCGTAGCATACAGCTTTATTACGTTTACAAGTAGCGATTGGAATACCTACAGAATCCTTAGTTGGAAGCAAAGGTAGTTCCGTGTTTGGCGAGTTCATCAGCGTTGCAGTTACCTGTGAAGTATATATGTCCCGGCACGCAACAGAGGTGAATGCTGAACTGCTCAGCCATCTCTCTGAGAGACGAACGACAGTCTTGGGCTGTTATAGAATTTGTAGAGACTGACTCCAGGCACTTGACAGCAGCTTGACTATCCGAGAAGATACGGATATCTTTAGCAGTTATCACACTTTCTTTCAGCCAACATAAGACTTCTTTTATCGCCATTATTTCTGCCTGAAGGGACTATGATTAAGTCTGTCGGAGAAGAAACCGCCACCAACACCGTCAACAGTTTTCGAACCATCTGGATTGCTTCATTCTCCTTTAAGTCGCTATCGAAATGTAGTACTAGCGTAGTATAGTCAACGGTTCCTGTACTGTAAGGTTCCTGAAATTGTTAAGGATAGCTGCTTGGCCAGTTGTTTTGCTGATCCGTTGTAAAGTAGCTTTGAGGCGTACGGCTACAGAAGCTGCCGTTTGCCTGCTGAAGATGTCAATTGGTGTCAGATGAAACAGGATGTCCAAAAAAATTCCTTTAAACTACCAAAAAACTTCAGTACTTTTCGGGCAAAAGTTATGGCAGCAGGCGGCTGAACTGCTGAAAATGACAAAATGAAAATGACAGTCTGCTACACGTCTGCAGAGCATAAATATCGAAGGTCTTGTCGGGCTAGATACTTATGTTTTGATTTCTGCGTTTTCGGAGGCTACGAGTCGCCGCAAATGATTTTTGCCGCTAATGACAAAGACCTTTCCTGCACATGGTATGTAACTGCCTGTCGCTATCTTCGATATGAAACTAAATTCTTGGAGAGTACTACTTCGAGGAACTTGCAAACATTCGGCCCTAGCGAGGTATCCGTCGGAACGGAAAATTCTTCGATTTTATACGATTCAGAGGATTTTTGCTTCGAGGTATTCTTCGGAACATCTATTCGGAATATTTCTCCGACATTTTGTAACGCATATCGGCGAATTACGTTCAAGTGCGATGAAGTGCATTTTTTTCTTCAATTTTTGACAGCTAGGTTCCGATATCCTCCGACAGAAATTGGTTGCGGAATTTGTTTACGATTTGAATTTGAGTTTCCGACAGAGTATGCGTTGCGGAGAATCTTCCGTTCCGACGGATACCTCGCTAGGGCCGATTAAGTCGCATGAATAAAACGTAGCAATGGCTTTTATTCAAGAGAAATGTTAAATTCAACGCATTTCCTACGTTTCGTGTGAAAAAAAATCTAAAAACGAATATCTATAATAGAATAGTTTAAATGAACCGTCTAGAAAAAATCAGTTCGGAAAACACAAATTTCGGGGTTGGTTATTGGCTTGCTGAAGTGATCTTTCCATTTTTGTTCACCAGCGTTATACATCCATCTATCACATAATGTATCTGGATATAATCAGTGTTTGCTGACATTTACACGATAAATGTTTCTATATTTACAAGATTTATGAATGGCTATCTGTTGCTTTTGCACAACCAACCCCTATTTGCTGTAATGTATGAATATGATGCAAAGCCAGCAAGTTGCAAGGCCAACAAAACAAGTTCGAATTGCCTGAGAAAACGCTCACTCAAAGTGTAGAGAAGCATGCGCACTCAGTGTCACTCTTTTAATTCATTTGCACTCAAAAATGTTTCCGCATAATTTGTTTGTAAAGCAACGTCTCTCTAAATACTTGATGTCAGTTCATTTT
This sequence comes from Cheilosia pagana, assembly GCA_936431705.1. Lineage (NCBI taxonomy): Eukaryota > Metazoa > Arthropoda > Insecta > Diptera > Syrphidae > Cheilosia > Cheilosia pagana. Next base: position 81,045,464 of record OW386166.1, on the reverse strand, counting down.
CATTCAATGTCGTCGATTGTACGTATACAGAGTGACGTCTGACGAGCAACGAACCCATGTCTTTTGTTGGAGTACGAAATACGACGATGCACGATGAATGTCAATTTTATTTACAGACAGGTAGACTTTTACTACTGGTATAATAATCCAATGACATGTGTCTAGTATCTACCTACGTATAAAAAATGTCGGTAGGTACTTGCCTACTGAAGAGCTCTTTAATACTTCGTTACGCAAATCTGTGTGCAGTTATAGAAAGTGTTCGAAAACTAATGGATGCTCTTTCTATTCATAACACCAGTTGATGCGGGTGGCTTTCATTTCGTTAGGTTGACGTGAAGTGTAGCCTCAGTTGTAAAATCGTGTAACTTTGATCTGATTCTAAATTTCTTGCGATTTCCTTGTTCTTATTCTTGGCAGGATAATAATAGGGGAATCCATGAAATCACTATACAAAATACCATTCATGTACGTGATTATATTTGGCATAACTGCTAATTCGTACTGATATTAGGCACACAGACAGATTTAGGTTATGTAAGTCTTACTGGACCAAATGCTTCCAGATGTTAAAAGATATCCAAGCATACAAATTTGGGTTTTTATTCGTCTCTAAGGGATTTTATTGGAAATCACTTGGGTGTCATGGAGACTCTTTTGGATTGAAAGGCATGTAATTGGAACAGAAGGGGCCTTCGAATGTTATTACATCGAAGGGGATTTTACCTATGCTGCGTTGAATACGAATAAACACACAAAAAGACTCTTACGGTATTAGGTACAAAAGTTAATAAATATAGGCAGGCATTGACAAATATAGCATATAGCACAAGAAACGTGACAATTTTGAGTAGACATGTATGGTAGACGACTGATATTATAATTCAATTGATTTAGTAGCTTAAAGCTGTCTAGATACTAACGAACTGAATTTGGCTGTGTTAACAGAGTGCCAAGAAATTTATTTTTTCACATAATATAAATGCGTCAGAAACCGTTGTCAGACTTGGCTGGTATGAAAACATTGAACCTTAAAGTACAACGTTACGCGCACCCATAGAATTAATGTTTGACACAGCAATATGATACCAAAAATTGTTTTAAACGTAGGTACTTTTAATTTTTCAAAAGACCTTAACTTTCTTAAGAAATTATTGTAAAAAATTAGATTTCTTTTGGTTATTTGTAATCGGTTATAAAGAACAACTGTAGCAATCATATTTGCAAAAATGTAGAAAGATTCGTTCGAAGCAGTCTTACAATTTATTTTGAGCTAGCTTTACCTAAAATGATTTATCTGTCCATTGTCTTTCGTATTAAGCCCCACCCAAAGATGAATTACGGACGAAATGAATATTACCCTCTTTTTTGTTCCATCCGATATGCCGTTGTCCTTTGTAGAGGTAGGACCATAAACTAACTATTAAATAGACGATCAGCTCAGCCAACTTAGGAGAGTTTGCCTTCAAGCTGTTTTCCGTGTTGCTTTGTGCAAAAGTATACGTGCAATGTTAAAGTAAATTAGCCGCACGCATACATTGACACAAAGGAACCTGACAGTAGGCTGACAGTTCATTCTGTGGTAACATTGAAAAAATTCAAATAATTCAAATATTCCGCCGTTAAGAAAATGGTGAATTTAGTACAAACTTATATATACGATATTGTTTAGCCTGCACCGAAAAAGTATATACATAAAACAAAAGGCCGAATTCAATGCATAGGACAAAAATAGCCCTTTAACGAACATTCGATTTTCATATTCTCAGGTGACGGAATTGTCTTCAAATGTGATTTCGTTAATTACGTCAGTTAGAAAAACTAAATTGTTTCAAATTTTCTAATAAATTTAGATTTCTTTTTTTTTTGCTTCCAAGAAGATTATAACTAAAAAATTATACCTATACCCTATACGAATATTCTTAATCGATTATTCTCTTTAAATTCGTTGCCGTGTTTCTGTCGGCAATCGCCTGCGAAATGATTTTTCGCCAAAACAAGAAAATGAGACAATAATTATTGAAAAAAATGTCTTATTTTATTTCCACGAATCAATATTTCAAAATATATATACTGGTACACTGTTCTGTGAAATTGATGGTGAAATTTTCACGCCGAAATGTCAAAACTTTAATGCGACGGACAATATAGCTTAAGTCACGCCCCCTACATATCACTCCAAAAAGTTCTGTGAAATTGATGGTGAAATTTTCACGCCGAAATGTCAAAAATTTAATGCGACGGACAATATAGCTTAAGTCACGCCCCCTACATATCACTTTTTGAACAGCTATTTTTCACTTGAACAGCGTAGGTACTGCCTGGTGAAATTTTCATGTGGAAAGTTCAATTTGACATTTCGGAGTGAAAAATTTGTATGAAAAATTGGATTCCACGTGAACTGCGTACCAGCCTCATTCATTTTTTTAAAATTACACAAGATTTTACAATTTGTCAAATATATATTTTCGTGGTGAAATAAACAACAAATGTAAATTGAAAATAGGCACTCTGAGAACGCACCCATCAGCTGAAAGAAACCCACCGCATACACTAGTTTTCTTGCACGATCTCTTTATTTTTTCCATGAAACGTAGTTATTTTACCCTTTTTTCCATATTTACCGAATCAAATTCCATCGATACATTATGAGGAGATCTAACCTTTAAAAATAAAATTTATAGTATTCGGAAAAAAATCACATTAAAGGCCTCGTCAAACAGAGCGCGTTTTAACGCTCCGTTTTACCGCCGCGTTTCACCGCCTCGTTGTAATTATACTGAATAATATATCCCCCGTCACACAGAGCGCGTTTTCAACGCCGCGTTGAGTCCACCGCAGCGCTGAGACGCGGGGTTGTGAAAAATTAGATTATTTTATGAGGCGGCGGGTTTAAAATAATAACTTTTCAAGATTTTATATCCTAAAAATCAAAAAAAAAAATAATTGAATAATACGTTATGTGTGATGAATCGTATACAAATGCAGTTTTAAAGGCTGGGATATAGGACGCAATATTTTTGTAAATTGACATTTTTATAGAAAATGAAAACCGAGAGTCATGTACGTTAATAAGAGCTTTCTGTTTGACCTCATCTAACGCGGCAGTTAGAGCGTAGTGTCAAAATAATCTTACCGCGTTCTGTTTAGCGAAGCCTTAAATCAACCTTTATTATAGAAATCAATAGTTTTTAAACATTTAATGTTAATTTTATGGCAATAGGTATAAAATTTTGCTAAGAGTCGATTTTATTGTGAAATGTAGATCTTACTATAAAACTTCACAAAAAATGTATAGCTTGAATGTTTTTCTTGTCAGATTGGTGAATTCTCACTATTTTTGTGTTTTTCTCTTTTTCGAACGAAAGGCTTTTTGGACAGCGAAAACAAAAAGGTTGAAATACCACGATCCAGAAACACTAATGAACAAATTTCATTTATTCCACCTCCCGCCATTTAGAATTTCGTTTGTTGTTGCTTCACACGTATTCACAGACACGAAATTTAAGAGAACATTTTCTTTTCAACATTTGCGGGGGGAATCGGGTAGGTGCGCGGGAGCTGACCGTCTATTTATAACATTCGATTTAGACCTCTAATGATTAACTTAAACCTTTCTTGAGAAATTCAGATCAGAACAGTGAAAACCGCATTGAGTTCGGTTAATAACTTCTCGAGCTTAGCGGCAACAACTCTTTTTGGGGACTCTGCCTTACACCTAGGTATGCATTGATGATGATGCTGACTGATAGTTCTCGCGATCCTATAACGCTTCCATAGCGCTTCAAAACGGCGACAGATAGGTGCTTATTCTGCACTTATATTGGTGTAAGGCATTAACTTGTTGTCCTCTGGAAATAACATAATTATGTTCCCTGGAGGCGGATTACTAAACTTACTTGCTTTGTATTCTAAGTATTTGATTTAAAAAAGTTGCTATAGAGCTTACTAGCTGTGCCCGCAACTTTGTACGCGGCGTAATATTTATGTCAAAATAGAGCAGCATCAAAACGTCCGCAAAATACTAACATTAAAGCAAACAAACTGCGCAAGCGACGTGAGCTGTCGCAGACGCATGCTTCAGCCAGCGTGGCGTCCCGGTGCTTGTCATCATCCAACATATTTTGCGCTCGGCAAGTGTATTGAACAGTTGGATGTTCGACGCCATTGACCATTCGCAAGGAGGCGAAATAAGTCGGTCCTCGTTACTGTGTGCAACAGCAAGCGTAAATAATAACACTCCGAATTGTTTGAATGGACTGTATAGACCCTTCCTATAATGTGTTCCCTGAGACACCTTCTACCACAGCACCTCGTTTTTGACGATTAAAAATACCATGTTGCTTATCATATGTGCAGAAAAAAGGAACTTCCTCGTACGGCAGCATTTTAGCGAAGTTGTCTGCGTGCCATAGTTGAAAAAATGCAATTAAAGTGGTGTTCTTTTTCGGTTTTATGACCGCTCTCTAACGTTCTTAGGGTCAAAATATATTCGCTGTTCGCCCTCTTACTGAACATCAAGATGCATGACCGGTGGGCACCTCTCGTGTATCGGAAAGCTAAAAATACGCCACATAGCCTCAGAAGAGATTTCCGTTTGCTGTGACCTAACTTGCCTCATTCTTCCAGAGCTCGTAGAGAAAGGTTTGACCTTTTTCTTAAAGGCACATTTGTTTAAAATCAAAAGCCTTACCCAAACCAAAGCGAAAAAGCTTGTCAATGTCAAACAATAAATCAAAAAAATCTATTCACCTAAAACAGCAATTTAAGAAGTTTAAATTCAACAACGTAGGGATAACACAATTCCACTTCTTCAATTCTTCACTTTTTTACTTTGGTAGGTATAGGGAATATCAAAACAACAACTAAAACAAAAACCTTAAACTTAATTTTTATTTACACCAACTACACTTCTTGAATTCTTAAAAGAAAAAACTTAAAATTCAATATCCATTTACAACGTCATACGCTCATCATCGCACGTCATCAGCCAACTGCGCATTTCTTCAGGAAAACATTGTCAGCTCAGCTTCTAGATGACACAGAAAGCTGATTGATGTCTTAAAATAATTTTGGGAGTGTTGGCTCTCTTAAGTATTCTGTTTTGTTTGCGTTGATTAAGAATTGTTTAAGTAAAGGCGAGCCAAAGACAGTAAAGTAAAAAAAAACACATTTTGGTCAAAAACGCTCCCAAAAAAATTGGCATGACAATGAAAGGATTAAGCTATGTCCTTATCAGAATCTTAACTAACATTTCAAAATAAGTTACATCGAAATCGGTGCAATAGTTTTCACGCCAACCGTTAACATATGAAAACGGCTGCAGTTTTATTATATGTATAGATGATAGAAACTATTTTCACTTTATTTACAAATTGTATGAATGTCGAGTCGAAAAGCTCACCATCAACACGTGTCATTATTGTACCTTCAAAAACATTCTATTCACAGTCAACCTCAGTGCATAGGTATTTTTTATTACGTCAAATCCATCCAATTATGGCTTACCGATGTATTATTGGAATAGTTTAGGATATTGTAGTCTTCCCCTCAATTATTTCATTTGCAAAATGTCCTGGCAACAGTATGCGATGGCATTTAATGAATTTATTTACACATATAGATTGAAACATTCAATAAACCACAGAATTGTGTGTTGATTGATGAATGCTAGGTTATTAATTTCCGAAAATCAAAAAGCAATAACAATCGTGTTATGTATGATTTTATTGCAAAATTAATGAATCTGTCATTACCAGTAGGTTTTGATTAATAGACAAACAAGAAGAGCCGTTCAGTTCAAGCCATCTATCTATTTGCTGTGGCAGGTAACCAATAATGGCCAAAACTGAAAATGAATTTGTCCGATGTATAAAAACATAAGAAGCTTGGTTTTATCACAGAATTCGAAAGAGGCATTTCGTTCCGTTGTGTCACAAATAATTCTGCGAATTTACATATTAAAATATACTCACATTTTGAAATGAAACTAATGCACGTAGTGTATACGACAATTCCATTATTCATGTGGTGTGAAAAAAAAAGTTTTATCTCCTCTATGCCATTGTATTTGGGCCTTGGGCTAATATACAAACACAATGGAGATGGGCAAGGGTTGTGTTCATACCAAAAGCGAGAAAAAAGACCAAAAGTATCGACCGGGACTATCAACAAGAGAATGTCCACAAGGACTCTCGTAATTTGGAGCCTTGTTGGGGAATACTGCAAAAAATTAACCAGCCTTTGTTTGCAGCAAACCCTCAGGTATATGCCCATGACATAGTATTGATTGCCAGGGAAAAGTTAGATAAAGCCTTCGTTGAGAGTACTTATCCCTACGAAATTTTTGCTCTGTTAAAAAAAATCGGGTTAAAATAAACCAGGTCTCGGTCGAAAACAAATGAGTATTTTTTGTTAAAAACCACCGTGTTGAAAACGTTATATACAAGCTGTTAAAAATAACACACTAAATTGTTGTTATCAATTAAGTTGCTTTATTAATATTTAAGAAACAGTCTCGATTTCTTGTTTGGTTTAATTCAAACAAGTATCTTGGTTAAGAAAAACCTAATAAATTTGATGTTTTAACACACTGATTGGTTATTAATTACCGTGCTACATATGTAAAATTAACCAAGCGAAAAATCTAACAATTACTCTGTTTAAAACAACCCATAAATGTTGATTGAATACAACCAACGACTAGCTTGTGTTTAACCCATTTACTAGTGAAAATTTAACCAAGCGAATGTATGTTAAAATCTAACAATCACTCTGTTAAAAACAACCCATAAATGTTGCTTGAATACAACCAACGAGCAACGACTAGATTGTTCTTATACCTTTTACTCGTGAAAATTTCCCCCATCCAAAATGGCGTACTCCCCTACTCTTCCTTTTACATTCGTACACCCATTTTTTTTAAGACATAAGATATCTTAGACTTGCAACAAAGTTTAATTTAATTCACTTTGTAAGGAAACGACCCCCTTCGTCACCCTTTTGATGTCCGCCACTGTCACCGTGCACAGCCAGCCACAAACATTCCACTGGCGGTTATTGCAACATTCAGAATTTACATGAGTACCCGTCGGGGAGACTTGTATCAGTGTGATTCAACCAAGTAGAACTGCTTATTCTAAACCCTTTTAGTCGGTTAAATAAAGTTGGCTAATTTTAACCAATTGAGATGGTTAAATTCAACCAAAAAGGTAAGCTAATATCAACCAAGTGAATATGTTAAATTCAGTCTGCAACCAAGAAGTTTGGTAAATAACAACAGACTACCAATTCGGATGATTAATTTTAATATAAGCTGGTTAAATTCTACCCAGTGAGGTGGTTAATAACAACAGACTAGAAAGGTTAAATTCTACCAAGTTGGATGACTAATTTTAAAATAAGTTGGTCAAATTCTACCAAGTAAGTCAACTAATGACAACAGATTAAATAGCTTAAACTCTAGGGGAACATGGGGACACTTGATCCCCTGGAAGACTTGATCCCTGGGCATTATTTCCACAACGAGAATTATTTTCTTGGAATAATAAGGTGGCATCACTGCTTCTGATATTGAAAATTACCTAAGAAACCATTTTGCCAATCGTGCGGAAGAACTTGAACTTCAAGGGTGTGTTTTGTGTTCATAGCCGTAAAGTTATTTTTTTTAAGTTTTTTTTTGTGTTTTTTTCTCCACAGTGTTATTAACTGAAGTGCTTGGTGTATATTTATTTTGGAAAGTGTTTATTTTGGTAAGTATTTGTGCAAATCTCTCAATTAAAAATAGTTTGTTTTCCATAAAAATTTCGTTAACAAGTAAGAAACTACCAGAGGGGAGATTTGATCCCATTAAAGTAAGGGGGACTTGGTCCCGGGATCAAGTCTCACAGATCAGAAGAATGAGGTATCTTCGCTACTCTGTGTGGATGACTGGGTAATTGTGTATTTGCTTTCTATGAAAAACCGAGTATACCGTTATGTTGGTACAATAAAATCCATTAACGGAGCATGGGTATGCAGTACGCTTTGCTAAAAAAAATCAATAACAGCACTTTTAAATGGCCAATAAAAGAAGATATTTCTGAAATAGCAAGGTACCAAGTCGTTAAAAAAATAAATCCACCAATCACTAAGGTTAACACCAAGCGAGTTATTTTGCTTCAATTTAAAAAGTCATTAAGAAAGTTTAATTTAGAGTAAAATGTCGTTTCTCTTAATAACGTATAATAAAACTTTACAGAATATTAATGAAAAATATAAGATATTCTTATGTATACCTATTTTGTTTCTTTTAATAACTTATTTTTCCAATGTTAATAAAAAAATATTACATGAGTAAGCAGTGTTTTTTTTAATATATGGAATCGGGAAGAGTTGATCCCCCTGTAACCAAGTCTACCCTACAATGGGATCAAGTCTCCCCTATACAGGGACACTTGATTACTTTTGAAAAATCTAGAAAAAGGCCTAAAAATATATCTTATCGAGCAAATATTGTTAATTTATCGTTAATTTAGAAGGAAGTACATCTTATACTTTCTGAAATAATGTGAAGTTTAAAAAGGGGGGATCAACTGTCCCCAGGTTCCCCTACCAAGTTGGTTGGCTAATAATAACAAAGTCAGTTGGTTAAATACAACAGAGTAAGGTGGTTAAATTATTTCGGAGGGGAAATTGATAAATCGGTTATTTTCAACCAATTTACCTTAAACAAGTTGACTCAGTTATTTACAATCAAATAACTCTGTAAGAGCTATATTAACAGTATTGCTTAGTTGTTTTTAACCGAAAATCGGTTGATTTTAAATAAGTCATTTTTCTGCGTGAATCCGAGAATGGGGTAATTTAGCGGCCCATTTAGCCAACCATTCATAAGGCAGAAAAAACTTGAGAGACTTAAAGCCGAAGAGATATCACATTAGGCTACACTATACTTTTTTATGATTTATGACTTGTGGGGATGCAACACAAGTACCCTGCGGTAGATGTATCAAACTAATAGTGATATCCTCTCTGAATTTCATTACTTGATTCGAGTGTCAGAAATTTCCAATCATCAGTGAAATAATAAAAGTGGATTTAAAGAAAAAGTTTAAATCAGAATTAAGAAATTTCTTTTGTAAACAAATTCCATAACTGATTACCTTTATTTTGATACTAATTAACTCGTTCGCGGACCAGACGGCATATGCCGTCAATGGTTAAGAAAAGTAACGGGTCATGACGGCATATGCCGTCAAAGAATTTTAGGTCTGTTAGGACAAGACGGGATACCCCGTCTAGGAATACATTATATGTCCATACTACAGAATTATTTGTCCTACCGGAGTCCAATTTTCACTTCACTGTGACCTATCACAATCGCATTCTATATCGATTTTCCCCATTTTGGTCTCATCCCGGATAGAATATCTCTAAAAATGTCGGAGATATGTGTTTGTCATTCTAGCGTTCCCCACCGAAAATCATGTGTCCGCGAATGTGTTAAGCCAATGTTCTTTGATTAATCGTCTTTAAATCGAAAGCTGCAATTGTATTCTAAAATATCAGGCAGCTGTTAAAAAAGGTTATACACAGTAGATAATTGTTTGCAACATTATTTTTGAACTTAAAAATGGTTCTGTAAGTGGAATATCTGCCTCCATAAACTTGGTTATTTTTACTAATTACTGTCTTGAAAATATTGAAAAACACGGTATTGTGTGTATATCGATTTTTCGAAAGCCTTTGATCGTGTGCAGCACAATATTCTTTCAAATAACGTTAAACTTTTGTGGATAGGCTGATTTATGGCCAAGTTATTAACCTAGAATATCTAAGCAAAGTACAAGGATTAGCTTGTCTGTACATGAGTGGATTTCGCTCGACCCCCTCTGCAGCACTGGATATTTTGTTCCATCTGCCACCCCCTGATATCTTTGCTATACAAATACGAACTAACTCCCAATTTAAGCTTTGACAAGAACTTCCAGGTTACTATCCCATCCAGGTCATTCTGGGAGGCTGAAGTTTTTCCGGAAGATAAGTCGGTTTATTTTTATATACTGAGGGATCAAACGCTGACAAGGGCGGTGTTTTCTTGGACAGACTCGGTATCAGTCTCTCTTTCTGTCTTCCAAATCACTGTAGCGTGTTCCAGGCGGAAATAATGGCGATTAAAGAGGTCCTATCCTGGCTCAAGAAAAACGTGATATCTCCTTAAGAAATCGGCATCTTTTCAGACAGCCAAGCAGCTATCAAATCCTAAGAATCTGTCTCAAACAATTCAAAAGTAGCTCTAGACTGTCGCTCGTCTCTTGTAGAGATGTCAGAGCAGTTGAACATTCACCTCTATTGGGTGCCAGGGGGCCAGGGCACAGGTATGAGGAACTAGTTAATACCGACGCCAGAAGTCTACTCCGCTTCATAAAAAGCACAAATTTTTTTTTCCGATATTTTGAAGTGCATTTGTTGGTAAATTTTTGACAGCTAGGCTCCGATATCCTTCGACAGAAATTGGTTGAGGCATTTATTTCCGATTCCGAAAGCGGATACCTCGAATGTTACTTAAGCCTCCGATGGAGTATGCGTTGCGGAGAATTTTCTGTTCGGATACCTCGCTAGGGCCAATTGATAGATAAAAAACAAAATAGAAGGTAGTTTTAAAGAACAAACTTAAATGCGAAGTGAAATTTGCTAAACAAATTATGTTTTAGAGTTTTCTCTTACCGAACAACAACAAGAAGCTGTAGGTACTTCACTGACATTGACTGGTCAAACTATACCCCTTCTCTTTATCAGTATACCTACTTTATCAGCTTCTGTATTTAGCCAGGTACAAATCAAATAAAATCATTTATAACTTCGCTAAGAATAGTCCTTCCATATAGGGTTGCCAGTTTGAAATCAGTACATATCTGGACATTATGTTGAAATTCCGGGACTCGTCTGGACATTTCAAAGTTCGCCCATTTTATTTTTGTTTATTAAACAAAAAATTTGAATAATTTCTTGTAATTTTAATGTGCAAATAATTGTATTTATTTCACTGAAAAACAAAAAATAATTACAAAAACAAAAGCAAATTAAGCTTTCAATCACATTTCTCTTCAGTTGCATATTGACATTTACATTTATTATGTCATAGTCAAACATCTAAAAATACATTCGTTCGAATACTTAGTTTAGTAAGTCTGACAGCTGACTGACTGACTGATGTGTTTGAGTTTTTATTGGCTTAGATTGTTCACGTGCTTAGTTTTTGCAGTTGACGTTTATGAAGGGGTAGCCGAAAAATGTAGTCAATAAAATCCTGCCTGCGTACTGAGTTGACATTTTAAAGTGTCAAAATTCAAAAATAAACCACACGTTTACAACAACAAGTCAACTTACTTGGTTAAGGCGAACGGATACCTAGTCCAGACAAATCTAGTTGACGTTTTACACAAACTTCGTATCCGAACGTCCCAAAAGGCCGAAATAAAACCCCTTAATTTCAACCTTCGACTGAAGTATTTTCAGTCAAACCTAGGGGCGCAAATTGAAAATTCAAAACAAAACATGACAGGATTTGATTAAATGTCATTTACTGATGGTAGCGTTCAACTTAAATTTAAAATTGATTACAATTTCGTTAAGTGGTTGAGTTCAGTCAAATTCATACCTTTTTAAATTAAAATATTTCACAGTGATTGAATTTTTTTCATTTTTTAATTTGATGAATTTGGAAATACAAAGGTACATATTATATACACATTTTCCAATGAATGATGCAATTTTAAAATAAATTTCGCCGAGACTTTTGACTGGACAACTCATTTTTAATCGTGACTCTGGACACCACTTAAAGTATCCGGACAATCCCGGCGAGTCCCGGCCGTCTGGTAACCTTACTTCCATATCCCCTTTCTAAAAACCTCGCAGGTGCCAGCAATTTAGCTCACGAAATGAAAAGATACATCGGTTGTTTTAAAATCAAAATTTCCCAAATTTCGAAATGCACTTTTCTGAGTCCTTCCATCATCGTTTCCCTCTCTCTTACTACTTTGTGACAAAGTTAAGAAATGTATAAGAATGTGACAAAGCTCGATTCCTGTGAAAATAAATTTAAACACACAAAAACAAAGTAACTTCCGCTCTGTCTATGATATCCCTTTGTTTAAGATGCCTTTATTAGCTTCCATCAGCGGTGTTTTTTTGTTGTACCTTTAAGAATATAAATTCGATAGGTGGTTTGTATTGGCATATCATGAAAGAATTTCCCTGAGTTCCTTCAGTTCTTGGACTTGCTGCTGGGTGGTTTAAGTTTCACACTGCAGTGGAAATTTTTCTTCGCGGAAAGTACCCACTCATCAGCCATTAAGATTTTCCTTCTTATTCACTTTTCGATGGCAGACACTCTTCATTTTACTTATAATGGGCTGCAAGGTGTGCTTCTTGTAAGCACCGAACGTAGGACGAAGTTTCATTTATTTTTCAACGTAGGAAAATTGATTGTTTTTGTGTCTGTCTTTGAGTAAATTTATTTTGCCTCGACTCGATGTCGGTTGTTGGCAGCGGTTGTTAAGGCGAAGTCTTTTCTCTCGGCATTCTTAGCATCCATTGTCTCCAGTTTATGTAATGGGCCAATCAATGCAGATTTCTTTTCTTATTTAGCTTTACGAGCTGTCCGCCAGCTAATGGCCTTGCAAACTATTACAAAAGGCAGAGGGTTGTTGTTCTGTTCAATAGGGCCATAAGTGAACTTACGGATGGACACTTGAAACAGCTTCAGGATGAGACTTGGAGGTTTTCGTGGAGGCGGATTAATATCGACTTGTGAAGTTGGTTTCTTTTGGCCACTAGACTTAAATGGGAATGGGAATGCGGTTTCATTTAAGGAAAAATAACTCCTTCTCTGACTTGGAGCAAATAGAAGTCCATTTTTGTACTAACAAAGCTCTGGGATGACGTTCTTTTAGAGGTGCTGAAAAAACTCGTCGAATCCATTGCAAGAAGATTACAGACAGTTGTTTAGATTTTCCTTGTCAAAAATTTAAATATATATAGGGGAGACCGGGGCTAGTTGGCCACAAGGGCAAGTTGATTCACTGCATTTTATTTTAGAGAGAAAAAGTCAATTTCATGTACATTCTTGTTTATACATTAAATACCGATACTTGTTTAGTCTTCTTTTTTATCTCGTCGGGAGTGCCTTTTTGTTTCCACCACAATAAGTGTGATTTTTATTTTTAACATAACCCACATAAGTGCTTAATATTGATAATATTGTTAGGTACTATACTTGTTGAGTCCCCAACAAAGGATACGGAATCGGTGATGGTCAATGTCCGTACATGAGACCAGTGATTGGAATATGATCACTCAACCTCAAGAACGAAGTTTCAACAATATTCACAATCACTGGTAACAAGGCACAGGACATTTGAACAGCAATTAATTGAACAAAAAAAAACACTTAAAATACACGAAAAACACCGCACAAAACCGAAGAAGCAAACAAAACCACCGACGCGACGGACGAAAGCAACACGAGACAATGAGGCCGAAACGTCATTTGTCGACGTATAGTCTTCTCTCTCTACAGCAAAGCAGTCTGCACCTCATCATAGGGCCATCTCGCTCTCACAGATTTCTAAGATGTAAATGGTATAATCAAAGAAGTATTAGTTAATTTTCAATTGTATTGTATTTTGTATTGTAATGTTAAAAATGTACATTGTGCTTATATCAAGTTTTCACTGTCAAGGGGCAATGACCTATCAGAATCACAGCTGATTATTGTACATATTAAGAACACATTGTCTTCATATTGTTTTTTTAATTGAATAACTTTGTTAAAAAAGACCAAAGATGCTTTTTTGAACTATCTTGATATCAGTCTTACTTTTAGAGAAAAAGAAATAAAAACATTTTTTGACAACTAGCCCCGGTCTCCCCTAGGTACTGTTAAAAATAAAATCTTTATAATTTCTGCTATCAACTAAGTAAGCAAACCATATTTATTTTTGATCTTGTCAAAGTATATTTTCCGATCACTGTTTTCGGCTACGGTTCAAAATTATTCTTCTTTTATTATTTAAATGCGAATTTTTAAATTTTGATAAACCGCTCTGATAATATTTTAAATTAGTTCGCATTTGTATATTAATAATTACTGGATTGGATTGGGCTGGTAATAAAACTAGATTTTGTTGATGACATTTTTTACAAATTGTTTATTTTTTGGATTTATGAGATTTCAAATTAGTGTTGTAAAATAAACTAAATATACCTAATTACCGGATTTCTGGTCAAAAATTATTATTTTAACATTCGACCGGATTTTTTGACTGAATTTAAAAAAAAATAAATAAATCGGTCATTCAATCAGATTTGACCGAATTCACTTCTTTGTAGTGGAAATACTGCTAGCGATACCCAGAAAAAAAAATAGGTATCTTCGTCGACATTCAGACCGCGATTAAGGCTCGATTCAACAAAGTCCACTTGTTGTGGTCAGTCCGTTACTCGTGACATCATTACTGTCCTCTGTTTTCCCGACCATATGAGAAGGCCGATGAATTTAGTAGACGTGTTTCCTCTCTTTGTGTATTCAATGCGAGGGAAGTTTACCTTCTTTATTTCTGATGAGTGATGACCAATACAAAAAGGTATTTCTATAAATTGTTCGGCATAACTGGATTAAAATAGACCCAATAATATTGAAATTTTGTTTGCCCCTAAATTTTCGTCCTTACCTATATAACGCACTCCCGTTCAGGTAAACACTTTACGATTTTCTGGCCACAAAATCTGTCTATTAATACACGCCGAAAACTGTAAAGTCCTTACATTAAGTGCCACCCTAATGCTGATTATTGGTAAGGCCCATTGAATTTAAAATTGATTTTAAATTTGGTAGAAATTTTAACGCTTTACAGACAATACCATTTCGTATCCATTTCACGCTCATTAACTTGTTCGCTGTCGTATTTTATTAAAGCGGAAGGGACTCAAAGCATCGACGATGCTCTGTTTATATTATTTTTTATAGACCATTATGGACAACGTCCGTTTAAATTTAATGCCCTCAGGAGGTTTAAAGGTAACATTGTTAATTGCTCTACAGGAGAAAATAGCGTAATGCACCCTGTGAGAAAATAACGCGAAAATTCTTTATAATTTAAGAAAGAATTTCAAAATTAAATTGCTGTTTATTGTCGCATCATAAAAGTGTGATTTACTACCTAAGATTGGTATTCTTAGGGTGACACATTGAATAGAGGTTTTTGGTTGTAGTTTTTCTATATGGTGAACCCGTCATGTAATATCGGCCAAGTGCTTTGTGAAATACATTTAAGAAAATTAGTTTGAAATCGATACAGAAATGCTTCTATAAATAGGCGGTAAGGAACAATAAACAGCTCCAAATACCCCATTTACAAAAAGGCGATCATATGAACCGAATTTCAAATCTAGACTCACCACTCACCATCTTTTCATCGACTTCAAAGCCACTTATGACAGCATTCATCGTCAGGTATGGATAGAATGGATATGTATGTTAATGGATGGATTCGGTATCCCCGCAGAACTGAGTGTCTTGACACTGGAAAACACGCGCTAATATTTTAAATATGGAGCGGCAAGGAACTGCTTTATCGCGTGACTTCTTCAATCTCGTTCTGGAGCAGATAGTACGAATACGGACTATACTGACTTTACAAAACCCCCATCCTGCCAGTTCTGCTTTTTGGCGCCAAGTGTTGGACTTCTTCGAAAGAAAAGTTCTTCGACGGATTTTTGGTCTTGTGTATACAAGGAAGGCGAATGGAGCAGAAGATACAGCAGCCAATTCTATAAGCTGTGCCAAAATTTGGATGTAGTCTAAAAATGGACAATAAAGTCCCCAGGTCTGAGACCTTAACTTTTAATGAGTAACTCTTTCATGACAATTATTCTGGGATATTTGTCAGACGTTCGCCAGAGGAAGGGCAGTGAAAAAAAAAACCTATACATGTAATTTGTGTTTTTGCGTAGATCGAACCTGAGGCCCCTCGCTCAGTGGTTTAACATTAACAACTGAGCCAGTAGGAAGACTCACCGATTAAAGTGTAGTCGATTATTGAATTTAGCAACTTTTAGCGAGTACGTTTGCAGCATTTGATCCTTTGAAGCCAGTTTTTGGCCACTCTTCCTCTCATACCGACCAGATCGTTGCTAATTTCGCAATCAATATTTCTTGCTGACGTTTTGGCTCTTTAAGCGAATAGACTTCCATTCTTGAGTCAATTTGATCATTAAGGTCCAAAACTGCGACCAATCGACTTATTTAGCTCTCTTTCAACTGAAACGCTTTCATACAGCTGTGATATTTTCGGTACTTCAACCGGAACATTATCCTACTGGTTAGACTATTATTTCGATCGAAGATTGGACTAATCAATTTCTCGGAATTTCGGGAGTAATTTTTAATAATGTTGCTAATATTGCTCGTTCGTGACCTTGTCCATGTCTGAAATGTAAACCCTAATTGACGTTTTGACTTTGAAAGATCATAAAAGAAATTGAAGGGTATTAAAATACAAAATAGGTATTTTTAAAAGTGAAATCTAGTTTTGAAAAATTAATAATTAATTATTAAAAATTAATAAAATACTTGAAATCCAATCTCTTTTCTTCTCTATCTCTATCTGTATCTCTTCCTCTTCTCTTCACTTCTCTCCTCTTCTCTATCTTCTCTTCTCTTCTCTTCTCTTCTCTATCTTCTCTCTATCTCTATCTCTTCTCTATCTCTATCTCTATCTCTTCTCTACATATAATAAAACTGAAAAAAAAATGCCTGACCGCGCATCACGCAGAAACTACTGAATGGATTTTGATGAAACTTGGCATAGTGATTGCATATGTTCTGGGTCGGGCTTTAGGATACTTTGTAACCCGGTATATAAATTGGTTTTTACAAAATAGTCAAAAAACCGAATACATATATAAGGAAAATTCTATTTTAACAGACCTTGCTCAGTAATAGCTTATCGGATTGGAAAAAAAATATAATTTAAGATATAAAACATCCCCCTGCGTTGTCCTGAAGCTGAGCAATGTTCAAAACAATTGTTTGAAACATCGCCCACAATTTTTTTTTCAGTGGATATCACTGTCAGTCAGTAGTCATGCAGAAGTGAGTATCGTTGCAGTAGTGTGTGTGTGATCATATGTTTTGCACTTCAATGGGCAGTCGTCTCCTTTCACCACATAAATTCAGGTTGTACACGTTTTCAGGTGTTCATCGGGAAAAGTTTGGAAATGGGCTGGGGTGGGGTTCGTGTGTCAATGTCAATTTATTTCGTTCGTGTTGTTTCTTTTCGCCGACATTTGAGGTGGGTAATAGGGAACAAATAACAGACTTTGCGTAAACCTTTTTTGTGTAGAGTTTTTAGTAAGAATTACAATTATGTTCTTATTGTCTTTGTTTTTGCTTTATATTGCTTTTAGAAAGGTCCAAGGGAATGAACGTATTTATAAAAAAACGGCGGGTGAAGCAAGGCGAGCACGGGTCAGCTAGTCTTTTTTAAATTTAAGTCATTACAAAAAAAAACATTTTTTTCTTAATATACAAATTTTAAAATTTGTAAAGTGCAACTATTGTAAAATTAGTTTCAAGTTTCAAACATAGATATATCTGAATTGCAAAGTAAAACCTTCACCACCATTAAATAACTAAAGTTCGGGAAGTGTTATAAATCAGGAGTAACTCTAATTTTCAAAAATGTGCTAAAAATGGGTTGAGGTCAAAATTCTTTTTTAAAAACGGTTTGGAATATGCTTTTTCTAAGATTACACTTTTGTTTAAACAATTACTCTGTTAGTGTAATACATTCGTGATCGTAACGATTTTTCAATTATATTCATTAGTTACAAAAAAATAAAAATAAAAATATATAAAAGCTGAACTTAAAAAAAAAACTGATTTTTGGAAAGCATTTTTGTGTGAGAAGACAGAACAGAATTTTGAAAGTAGCATTTCGACGCGATCCCGTAAAACAGATATGGGACATCCGATTAAAGTCACCATTTTGTAGACGCTTATCGTCCCAATCCCGCTGCATGGCGCAGAGGCGCAGACTCTTTCAAAAGCGGATGAGGTTACGAGAAGAAATTTCTTCGTGCAATTTTTGTCTGCATAGAGATACAGCGACAAACTATACGGTCTCTTTAACAACATCGACCTAGCCAGAAGAGTGAAGGTCCAACGACTGGGGCTCCGGCCCGGAAGATCTTCGAATCCACACCCGAGGAAGACCGCTACTCAGATGGCTTACGTAAGTGGAAGGGGACTTGACGTGCGATATTGGAGAAAGCTGGCTTAAGATCGTGCTTGTTGGAGACGCTTATTGGTTAAGGCCCAGCTACACCCGGACTCAGCCGACAAATTAAGTATGCAAATGTTTTATTTGACTGTTTGTTTTCTGGCTTGTTTCACAAGATTGAAAATTCCCAACAAACTCTAATCGGCATGTGTACTATATACATAGTTCCGACCCCAAGCTTGTTTGCAAATAGCAACTACTTGCTTGCATCGACAATCTTTCATATAACAGACTGCAATTCCAATGAATAGCATTTTGTATTTCTTAGAACCAGACTGATGTTAACAAAAAGGTGTTCTTCCAAGAGAAGGCATTCATAAGATTGCTGTATACAATAGAACAAACATGTTGTTATTCAAGGAATTCGTAGCTGAGTTTAATCGAGCAGGGGTGCATTCTTAGACGTAATTTATTTAAGATGTTGAACTATTCCTTGCAAGAACTTCTAATGAACTATTATTCCAATGGTATTTTACTTTCACTATGGCAATACGTTACACAAGAGCACACAGTAAGCTTATATTGTTTACTATCTGACATACGTCAGTGCTCCGTTCGCAAGACTTACATGTACATCGACTCTCGATGGAGTTGTTGCTTGTTGTGTATTGTGTTGTTTCGTGTGCGATTTAGTGGTGCATTCGTTAAAATGATGTACGTTGCAGAACAAATTCACCTTGGAAGTGGTTCGTAAATATCTCCAACCATCACTAAACCACTTACTCGTAATCCCGTTCTATTAATTTCTTCGCTTTTAACTTTCTCCGCAAATACCATCATCTTTATGGAAACAAAGGAAAATCTGTTTGGATTTTCTTTCATCTCTTTTCATTAAAATTCTATTAAATTAGTTCAGAGATGCGCAAAAGACCAAGGATTCTCGTCTATATTGTTGGATCCCCTTTAATACAAAGAGGAGTTAGTTTCTGCAGAAATGGCAGCTTAAGTCATATCATTATATTTAATGCCATTATTGGTGCCAGTTTGGTGGAAAGGTAATGACGTACAGACGAAAAACAAACAGCTTGAGGCAAAGAAGAAAGAGTTCGAGAGAAGGTCTTTGAGTATCCCTTCTCGAAAGGATTATTCTTTTATTCCTTTAATGGAACAATGTTCTTAATAATTTATTAAAACTTTCAGTCAACACAGTTGAAGTGTTTCCAAAGGGAAAAAAAGGAAACTTTTTCATCAAAAGGAAGTTGAAACAAAAGTCTGCTGAAAACGGGTCATCGATATTTTTACAGAGGTCTGCTTATTTTGCGAGCCAATAATTTGGAGGATAATCTACTAGCAGTGAATGCAGGATTTTTTTTAAGGTCATTGCAACTGGGTTTGAATTTAAGGCTGCCAATTTTTCAACTGTCTATGAAACCTCCTTGGGGATAGAGGTTACAAAAGGTAAGTTGGCACTGACCGGACTGCTTCGATGGGTAAACGTCTTGCGCAATAATAAATGGTCTTCCAATAGCGACTTGAGAATTTCAAACACTTAGTGTGAACGCATCCTTAAACCGATTGCCGAACTGTCAATTGAAAATATTCAGTAAGCAGCAAAATAAACTATTCAACTTGAAAACTTTTCCATGCGCGTCACAAGAATGATTTAGTTAATAAAAATTAATAAACGACTTGAAGTATGTCAAGCACATAGGTTTTAGAAAATGAAATATATGTATTTCTTTAAAAAAATCATAGTTTTTGAAAAGCTTTGCTTAGACATTTAAGTATTTTTATTTTTTTGCATTGTGTCCGAAAACTCACCCAAAATTGCAATTTTCGGCCATTTGTGGGGTTAACACAGGGTGGCACTTTGACAGTTCAGGGTTATTAAAAATAAAGCCACACGTTTTTATTTTTAAACCTTGGTTTAAAATAATATAATATTTATAATAATATAAACAGACTTAACTTAGTATATTAGGTAACTGAAGGTTTTATATTATTTTGACACGACTAATAAAGAAAAAAATCCCCTAGAAGTTTATAACTGCAAAATGCCGGTAACTTAATATACGTCAATCCGTTGGTCTAAAAGCCCCCTGCGTACGCCACTGTAAAATACTCTAGCTTGTTTCATAATTGTGGCATTTTGTGAATTTTAAGCGGGATTTGAAAGGCACTGAGTATGTGGCGTTGGTCTTTAATTCTCTAATGAAAAACCAAAGAAGGACACATTCGAGAAGTTAAATTTTTCCACAACTTTCGGTGCAGTTTGCTATCGCTGGAAAATTTTGACTTATTTATCAGGGAGGACCTGTAGCATTTAATCCGACTAATTACCTCCACTCCACGTTGATAAAGATCCTCTTCGCCATATTTTGTTGGGGCTTGGGTTAGGTCTTTCTTTATTGAGTTGTCCATCGTTCGGGCCTTGTGTTAGTGTCCATTCCCTTGTCCCATCTTATAGACAACTGCTTCGACTTTTATCGGTTTTCATGTTCTTACTTTATGGCATAACTGATTAAATGACCGAAACGAGTTTCCGTCGATGTATTGCTGGTAGGGTTCCCAACTGTACTCGAAACGCAAGGAGGACGCAATTTCTTCAAATAAAACAAAAATTTAATTTATTAAAACAAAAAAAAAATCCAAAAAAGCTTAGTATACATAAAAAATAAATTAAATCTTTTTTGTATAGATATATTTGTTGTTAAAAAAAATTATGTAATTCAATATTAAACTAAAAAAGTAACAATTTAAAATAAAAGAAATAATAGGGTATTTGTTATAGTCTTCTTCTGCCACAGTAGTTCAGAAGTCCTTGCAGTGGTAGAAAGTCCAGGTCAGATGAGTCACCGGCCAGGTAAGCTGAGCAAATAACTGCTTCTTACCCCCTCCAGTGGATAGTTCAACAATCGCCGCTGCCATATCTTTGTTTGTGTGTTCTGGAATTGGAATAGTTTTTATATTTTGTTTTAACATAATACAAGCTCTAGGTCTTCCTTCATTTACGGAATCGTAGAGTAACTCACCTGAGAGGCCCTTTATCTGGTCCTTAAATATGTAAGGCTCCTGGATAAAGGCTACATCTAGGTGATCCTTATTAAATCTATGGCTTAATACCGCCGAAGCGTCTTTGGCATGCTGTAGATTAATTTGGATGCACCTTAATCCCATAGAGAAATTATTGTTGGGGTGTGTTGGCAGACTTGCCAACATTCTTAGCTTCCGCAACGGTTTGGCTAGCTTCTGAGATCATAGACATTGAGGACAAGTCTTCTGATGTCTTTGATCTTTGAGGCTCTCCTTTGGGCTTTACCGTTGGTTTGCTAGCTTTAGATGTGATAGGGACAGCTGTCTGGTGCTTTTCTTGGGCATTGGTAGCTTCAGGATCAATTCCCTTTCTCGCATCGATCAGTCTCTTCTGGGCGCTAAACTTAGGATGTGCTGGCGCTCTGTGCTTAGTTAAGGCCTCAACGTTTTTATTCTCGACTGGTCTCGGTAATTCCTTTATTCTTATGAATACCTGCGAGAAGTTCAGGAATAGTTTACATCTTTGTTTTAGGATGTAATCTTTGGAGGTCTCATCTACTGTGAAGGTGATGGTCTCTCCTCCGCTCATTTCCTTTGTTATCCTGAGGACTCGCCAGCTTTTTCTGGATATTGTTTGGCAATCCGAGCTAGGAAAATATCCTTGGTAATGTTATCGGCGTCTGGAACGAAGGTGACGCATGTGAATGACTTTGGGATTTCGTGTCCCTGAGTTATTTGTAGGTTTGCGTCTTTCCATGGCTTGATCCTACCTACCGTTGACATGAGCCAGTTTTTGGTTTCTGTGTCGTGGCAGGTGATCGATAACCATCCGTCTCTAGTTGAGGTGGCTACAAATCGTAGGATAGGACATTTTTTGTCTGTTTTGTCCATTTCCTCTAGTAGACTCTTCCTCACTAGTTTGATTTGTTGGTCCGTAAAAGTTTTTTCCGGGTGCATGGAGTGCATGATCACGACTTTGCATTGGGCCATAGTATCCCTGTAGGAAAGCCCTGATGTGCTAGGTCTTTCCTGTGCAAGCTCCATATAGCTAGATTTGGTCTGAGCTTTGTTTCCACTTGAGTTTTTTGTCATTGTTGGAGATGAGAGGATCACCTCTTCTGTCTCCATTTGTGAAATTGGCGAACGGAATAGAGATTCTTCCTCTGACTCCGTTATCATATTCGTTGTTGTTGTGTTGTTGTTTTTGTTTGTTTTGTTTAAGTTATCCATGTAGATCCCACGAGTAAGACTGCAGTTATAGCGACACGAAAAACCAAACCGTAAAAAATTTTGTTTGCTTTTTTTAACCACTTAAACTTAATTGTTGAACTCAATCTTGGTCTTAAAATGTTGCTTAGGAATTGTAAAGTTAGTTTATCAAAAAAAAAAGAATTTGATAAACTAACTTTATAATTTAAATGCAACATTTTAAGACCAAGATTGAGTTCAAGCATTATCGTTAAGTGATCCAAAAAAGCAAAAGAAAATTTTTTCAGTTGCTTTTTACGTATCGCGATAACTGGCCCCTAAGGCGAGAAAAGATCGTCCGTACCTGTAGAGCTCCCATGCAGGGAAACCCTAATTGCTGGGGTAACTCGCGTAGATCATAAAGAAAAATGTAATTTTATGTCAACCATCAGTCCCTCCCAGTTTCAATGGTTTGGTCACGTTAGACTCACGTACCCAACTCGTGAGTTATAAAAACCGTGCCATCGCTCTTTTAGGTTAGCCCAGGATGAGATGATCGAAACCGACATCTTCACATTATCCATCCGCGAATTGGTCCTGATAATTAAGATTCGGTTTAGAATTCCGCACCCGGCAGCCACGACTCCTGCCCCCTGCGACATAAATACCTACTTCAATATTCACTATTCATTTCCATCCCTCATCTCAACTCAGCTTGCGAGCTCGCAAAATTTAACATAGGTATAGCTATGCTATATGTAACTATGTAGCTATACGGTGCATTATAGGCTTATCTTAATTAATATTTCCTAGTTGACTGGCAGATTGAATGCCGATTCGGGAGGACCTTCCAAACTGCATCATAATGGTTTTGCCGGATTTGCCCACCGAACGTTGGAGAGTCGACTTTGAAGGGCCGCAAAATGTGCGAATAAAGTTTTATCATTTGGAAGTGCTGCTCAATCGTGCATGGTGATTTGGCATCAGTGACTGAATAATAAGTACAAGATTAGACAGACGCCACCAAAACAACATGGGCGCCACCATAAACGCGTCCCATTTGAAAAGCCCTTCAGTTTCACATCATACGAGCATAATTAGTCGGGTGGGTAGCATTAATTCATATAGCTCAGCAATAATGCGTGCAACAGTTGCGGATGTTAATCATACGGTATAAGGATTATACTCATATCATTCCCATGTACGCATACGCACACAAAAAGAGTGAACAATATGTTGGCAATAGTTTTTTTTTGTTGTTGCAAGGATTAAAATAGCATACAACCCAAAGGACCTGCACGCACAATATCTCTTTCAAGCTTTGGAATTTTTATTACAAAAGACAATGCAATAGTGAATTTTTCATCAGCTTAAATGGCCGTTACTCTGGGCATTATCGGTATGTATCGGTAGTAATGCGGAAATGATATAAGCTGCTTATGGATTGCATTCAATGTCGGCATGGGAACACAGGGCTGTGGACAACGGAAATTTCGAATGGTTTACTATTTTAATCCTCTTTTCAAATTAATTCTTGTGAAATGAACACTTCGCCTGTAGCTTTTCTGTGAACTTATAAATTCTGTAGCAGCAGCAGGTATTTTGTATCTGCTGTTTTTATTGAAAAATGTTCGTTGTCAGTGAGTTGTGTTGAGGTGCTGGATGATTTTTTTCCTTACTGATAAATTATTGTTGTTTACTAAGTGGATATGAATAATTCCTGACATCCAAGAACAAGAATGGTCGATGAAAGAAGTATTGGGATACGCTTAGTTCGACGCAGTCGATGTTCCAAAAGGTGATGAACTGCCAACCAGCAAGTTTTTGATAGGGTGGCGTATCTATATGAATAGTTATAGCCAATTTATGTATACCTTTGTTGAAGCTATGAATATTTAAAACTCTTCTGTAACCAAACGGACAGCACAGACGCCACACCGCTAGTCGAAACTTCGAAACATTTTAAAAAGGGTCTTTAGTATAAGAGTTCCCAGCAAAGGGTGTTTTTCAAAATAACCCCTCTATCGCCTTATGGATTGCATACCTACCGAGTTCAGGCTGTTTTGAATAACGAGGGAATGGAAGAACAGACTTATTGCCAAAATACCAAAATACTGCAATAACTGGCGTGGTACCGCCGCCTTGTGCGTATTTCCAAAGCTGATGACAACTATCATTCTCGAGAAGATTAAGTTTAGGATTGAGTCGACACTCAAGAGGCACCAAGCGTGACCTCGCAGGGGTCGATCCTCCGTCGATCATATTAACACCTTGCGAATCGTTCTTAATCAATCACCGCTTTTCCTCATGTTAGTCGACTTTGAAAGGGCCTTCGGTCGCGTTAGTTCGTCGTACAACAACGCATCAAGGTGGACAGCTTACCGATGCATTTGATGTACTGTCACCAATTCTGTTCTCACTTCTTTTCAATGATGTTATGACTGAAACGGTGGGTGTAAACGAGAGTCTGGTATCCAATGGAACCCAGTTTTTATGGCAAACCAAATGGGTCATTCACGATTCACTACAACTGAATGGGGCGGTGGCTGGCTTAAGGATAAACGTCAACAAGATAAACATTTTTCGCGCACTATTGCCGAGCCCGAGACCAACGGCAGGAGGTTATCTTGAGACGGGAGACCATAGAGGAGGTCACGCAGTTCAACTACATGGGTATTTATGTGCCACTCGATGGTGGAACGGACATGGATGTAAGAAATAAAGTGTACCTATGGAACTCTTACAAAATATCGATTTGCAGTAAGTTGAAATTGTTTAAGCCGAATGTAAAATCTTTACTGCTCTACGCATGTGAAACGTGGAAATGTTCCGCCAACATACAGCAGGTAACAAGTTTTGTTAATCGCTGTCTGCGTTGCGTCCTTTAAATCCGGTGGTCACAAACAATTTTCAACAAGGAATTGTGGCTCAGAACTGGACAAAAAAGTGAATGTTGATCTTAAGCCAGAGAAATTAGAAAAAACTAACATTGGTCTTAATTCTAGCTTACACTCTAAACTTAACAGTATGCTTAAAACTATTGCCTTTCGGCCTTAAATCTATCGATATTTAATTTTGTTTGTTTTTTACTTTTCCAGAAACTTTTAAAAACTGGAATTCTTTATTATTTTTATTTATTTAAAACTAGCGGACCCCCTGAACACTTCGTAGTGCAAAATTGGGTGGTTTTCGAAATATAAGATTTTTAATGTTTTGTTTTTTATGGGCGGTGCCACGCCCCTTTGTCCAATTTTGATCAATCAGAAACCTTCGCGGGCTCATGCACAACAACTTTGCTCAAGGTCATCACATGACCAAATGCATAGTTTACGAGTCTATAAAGGACATACAGACATAACAGACAAACATTCATTTTTATATATATAGACTACTTAAAACTAGTTAAAACTACTTAACCTACATTACCTATAATCAGGGTGGTGAGCAATCTTAAGGATTGGTCACCATCCTGATCGCGTCGATGGGTGCCTGGCAGTCGCCAATTGGGTTCATCTGCTCCGCCGGGACTCGAGCAAGGCCATAGCCGTCGGTCAAGTCTCGGAGGCACTCATCATATTGACGAGCCCGGCACCTCGTAAAGACCCCCACAACACCAACCATCCTGTTCTGCATGTGGACGGCACGCTATTAAATCAATTGAAAATCTGTTGTCCCAAAAATCATGGCAACTATATCATTTTAGAACGGCCAAAGAATTGAATCAGAAATACACTCCAGAGGCATTAAGCGGGCTTTCGTAGTGATCTGTCTTGTGTCGATAACATCAACAACCTACTCAAGCCCGGATACGTTGACACCGAATTATATCGGTTTTTTCCAAGCTTAAGACTGACTAAACATGAAATCGTGCAGTATATTTATAATGACCTAAGATGATAAGTGGTGCACCTGGTCCATATTTATCTGACAAATCTTCTGTAAATTTCATCTTTAGGCCGCTAACTAATAATTCATTCAACTCCTCGCCAGTGGAATCTTTTCGATGTTGTGGAAATCGTCATTTATCTATTTAGAAATAAGATTACTTCCATTGCAAGTGGGAAGCAAATAGGAAAGATAATACAAAAGGAATTCAAGAAATATGGATTAAAGGATAGCGTGCATTAGCGTAGATAGGGCCTTGTACAAATATGTAAATATATATAATAAATTGATGTTTTTGATTGCACATAATGTATAGGTAATCCAAGACAGATGGTATTAATTATTTATATCTATATGCATTTTCACTGTTCTAAAATGTTTGCTGATTAGCGCACTAAAACAATCATATCAAATTAATTTAATTGAAGAGTGCAACATATCGTTAGACGCTGATGGGGTTCCCATGCACCAAGCTTATTAAAAGGGATCTTCCCTGGAAATAATCCAGAACAACACTCCAACAGTAACTCTAAATGTAGTCTCCCACAGGCGATTGAGAACCAAATAATGGAAGTGGAAAATAAAATGAGGAAAATGTCTGCAATTCTACAAATTACCATAAAGTCGTTGTCCTCTCTCGGGGGTGTTATTTTGTGCGCTTGAAATTCAACTACTATTCTTGCAATCTGCAAGGACAGTCAGCCAGCAGTTACATTGTCACAGTCACATTATTAATATATAAATGGATTTTTTTCATGTTCAGTTGTCAATTAACAGCTTTGCAAATACAAATTTCGCAAGACGAAGTGCTTTAAAAGTATAGGTTGGATACCAACTTTCAATAATAGCAGACGGATGTTTTGTTTAATTTGTATCCCTTCCTTCTATGTACACTTAGCTTGATAACTCAATTGCAATAGACCGCTGCCATTCATCAGAAAACCTGATGTAAGAATGGGTGCTTAATGAATACAGGTATATCGTATATCAATATTTATTCGATTTATTCCCAGATGTGGTATAATATTTTGATGAAGCAATGACAGGAGTGAATCGCTGGAAATATGCAGAGGACTGCGTTAACATGTTATTTGTTTTGAAATTGATTTATAAATATTATTCATTGTATGCTCATGAACAAAATTCAATAAATACAACTTCGGTAACATACTTATAGGTACTCAATAAAATATATCCCATTTTGAATAGTTACCAATGATTTCTTTATGTTTTTTTGTTAAGGTTAGTATAGGATTGTGGGCTGGAGGTTGTCCCTTACCCATTATAACCTTGTCTTTAAGTACTGCAATTAATAACTTACTCTTCTGTAACATACAAGCAATCCTGTGGATTTGATGAAGCTCATTATCTTGTCTATTGGTATGCTGGAAAGCTCGCCTATATCTTGGAAGAAGTGTCCCCCTAGGAATCTGTGCCAGGTGTGTTGTAGACTTGGATAGTGACGTAGGAACTGGGTAGATCTCTCAAGATTTTCCTTATTACCGCAGCCTCTAGAAAGTTCTTGTTCCTTCAAACGCATTTCCTTGGGTGGGAAGGAATTTCCTATCCTTCCGTAAGAGACTCTCGGTTCTGGCTTCATTGAAGATCGACTGTTGATGGAGTATCTTTACATCATTTTTATTTTAGAGCAAACTATTTCTAAAATCCTTTAAAACAAATAAAGACTAAAATATTCGTTTTTGATTTGTCCTTCAAAAGTTTAAAAAGCAATTTTCTTTTTCCTGTTTTGACAGTTCGTTGAACTGGTTATACTAATAATCACGCCCCAGCATTGAAAGTTTAGCAACTTTAAGTTGAATGGAGTTTCGCTTTGAGCTGCCTAGGAATGGATGTAGTTCGAGCGCATTCTTTGAGTACCGATTCTATACGGCTATAGTCGAGTTGCACTACAAAAAGAAACATGAAACATGAATTTATACCAAATTGAATAAAAAATGTATTTAAAACTACAGTACAACCTCCTAGTTATGCCGTTTTTCACTATACACAATCGACAAACGTTTTGTCACTAGAAACACACACTTTTATAAATTTG
This sequence comes from Cheilosia pagana, assembly GCA_936431705.1. Lineage (NCBI taxonomy): Eukaryota > Metazoa > Arthropoda > Insecta > Diptera > Syrphidae > Cheilosia > Cheilosia pagana. The sequence continues at coordinate 81,017,033 of OW386166.1, read as the reverse complement.
ACACTTTTTTTTAATGAATAACAAAGTCAATAGCTCTCAAGAGGAGTGAGACCCAATTAGCTACCGTTTACCAAATTCAATAGATTCCAGTCAGCTTACACTAAATGACAATTAAGTTGACTAATCCCACTGAAAGCGTACTTCTGAGGGGAAACTAATAGCTCAAGAACAGTATACAGCATGAAACGCAGTCGATCAATATTCAAAAGGCAATTAATTTGCCAAATCCAACAGCAATTTCCATCTGCCTAAATGCTTATCCTTAAATCGGATTGGCTTTGTGACAACAAAAAAATGTGTTCCCATGGTGCAGGTCGAGAACGTCACATGCAATATTATTGAATCAAAAAGAAAGTTGATACGATGCTTATTTTATGTAGTTTTGGTGATGATGATGAAGTCGGTGGCTACTTGGTTTTAGTAAGAACTAGCGGACCCCGCACACTTCGTAGTGCAAAACAGAAATATAAAAAACTCAAATGCAAATTCATTTAAATCAGTGATAAATAGTTTTTATTGTAAAGCTTTGTGGTATACATTATTTATCGTTTTTCCATTTTCGGTGTAAATATACAAAACCGATGATTTTGTTTGCAAACACGCGGACAGGGTAGGTACATATAACTGTCCATGTGAGAAAACTGGATACTCTGAATTCACTCCACAAATTCCTAACGTTTGTCCTTGCGCCTTTTTAAATAGTAACTGCAAACGCAAGGCGAACAGAGAATTGAAGTCGTTTAAATTCAAATGGAATATCAGATAGAATCATTGGGATTCGTGGTCTTTGCCTTTAAATTTTCCAGTTAAATGGAATGTTTAATTCACTGACATCTTTGTTCTTAGCAGCTACAAAACGGCAAAAATCATTTGGCAATGTTATCAATCCAGTTTCATCAACCCATCCATCCCACCATTTTCAATTTTTATCATTTGCTTGAACAAAAGCATTCAATTCGATGCGATCGTATTGTAGGTCACATTGCAATTCTAGATAACATTTTTTTTGGTGATGGCATTCCCAACTGTGCTAATGCTTTCGTTTTCGAAAAACAGAAATCTTCAATACAAATCATTGCTTCATTGTAAATTTCTGGCATGAATTCCATTACAGGATTACGATTAACTTGACGTACTCGAATCAGAAATCGATTCGGTGGCTTCCGAAATAATTTTTTTTTGTATGGGCGGTGCCACGCCCCTTTGTCCAATTTTGACCAATCTCAATCTCAAATTCTTCCGAGATATAAGATTTTTAAGGAATTTTTTTTTATGGACGGTGCCACGCCCCTTTGTCCAATTTTGACCAATCTCCACAGGAACACTCCTGGGCCAATATGAATGAACTTAATCGATTCGGTGGTTTTCCTTTTTCATATTTTATCAAGTTTTTCCCAGATTATCGCAGGGTTAATAAAAAGATTGTAAAATTAAGCCAAAAATCGACCTTTTCATAATCAAGTGAGACGGTGATAATTTTTTTTTGAATATCTAGTTAGCCACTCTTTTTGTTTCACATCAGAACAGTTCACTATCGTTTTCCGTGTGCATCACTCATATTATCGTCTCTTTCACAAACATTAAACTCTTTAAAAAAAGAACATGCAAGGAACGGGAAGAATATTTGAATGTCACATATTTGGTAATTCTTGTGATATAAAGGAAAACGTTATGCCTACTTATAAAGATGCAATAACTATACTATGAATGGAGGAGACATCAACTTAATTAGAATTGGAACTGCAAACAAAAGAGCCCAGAAGTAGCAGCCGTAGCAACATCGTAAATAGAAAATGTATGGCTAGTACAGTTGTTGAAGAACACATCTCTTTGCTGCAAGAGCCAGTATCCAAATACATGGGATATGTAGTTCCTTAGACTAGTTCGGCAAAAAGAGCACAAATTGCAATAAGAAGTTTTCTATCAGATGAAGAGATTCCTCAATTTCAATCTATGGCTAGCGGTTGTGACGGTACAACTGTGAATACAGCAAAGTACGGCTGTGTTATAAGACTACTTGAGACAGAACTTCAAAAAACACTTATGAATGAGCTACCTTTAAGACACTTATTTCACTTATTTACTTGATGGGTGTACTTCGGGACCTAAGTCTTACACTAGACCCTTGGGAAAAGTACTTGAAACCTGTGAACCTGTTAAAACATTTCGACGTATTCAAGTTAATGTTCTACCAAAAATGGCTAAAGAATTTACTACATATCCACAGTTCTTGCACAAGATCATGTCACGGGCCGACCGCATAATGTGTTTATATAAACAACAGAGATACAGAGATTGTTGTTAAGGTCTACGCTCTATCTTGTTTCTCCGTCAAAAATAAACCATCGTCTTTTTAACATAGCTATGGCCTCCAGATATCCTCCAAAAGAACTTAAGAACTTAACCGATCCTGTCATTCAGCGGAATGGCTATTTTGCGCATCCTGAAAACTTTCTTCTTTCTATAGTAACAGATAACAACAAAAACATTAGAGAACTTTCAGATCGTCGCATATTAAAAGCACGTAGTGTGCCTCTGTCCCCAACACCCAGTGCCGCTTATTCAATGCATCCACGTATATCGATTTAATAAATTGGGAAGAAAAGGTTTCTGAACCACCGATTATGCAAAACTTGTGCGACAAAGAAATTCGCAGCATCGTGGAATCCTGTGGTGAAGGTGAAGTGTTCTTTTTAAGGCTTCCGTGCCATACCCAGGCTGTTGAACGAGCTATAAAAACAAAGACGGAGGCTGCCACTTCTCAGTAGCCAAAAAAGTGCTGCCTGGGCAAAATAAAGTCGAAAATAGAATCACGGAAGGAAGTGCGTAAATTTTAAACAAAATAGGATTTTTAAGCATTTTCATTATAAAATACATATTGTTTATTGTTAAGAGAATGAATTTATTTTTTGTTTATATTGAATTCTTCTATTTATCTATTTACTTTTATACTATTTTCTGTCATACCTATAAGTTTAGTAAAATCTTGTATCAAATTTTGATTTTTGAAGTCAGTGCGGAGGCAGAAGATCTTAACCAAATTAATCTAAAAACTACATTTATTTTTCTCTTAACATAAGGCACCATTTGCCCACTATAAGAATTCCGAATTACAAAAAAAAATGTTCATACATCCGTGCTCCACCCTAAAATGCAGCTGCTGTTAAAAGTTAAAATCGCTGTCACATTTACAGTACACTCGTATATTTCCTTGAATTAAATAAAGAATTCTAGGCCTTTCACATGCCTTTGGTGTACGAATCCTTTAAGTTGAATATAATGAGATTTTCAATATCAACGACCAGAAAATCAAATTCCAGCGAATTAGCACTCCGAGGCAAACAGAACAACTTCCTTTTATTTAACTTGACTGGTGTTAAATGGACAAAAATCTTTAATAGACATCCCTCTCGCGAAATTTCACTTGAGGTCATGTTCAAACAAACTCCTCTGGCTAATTCGTCAATTGAATTATTTACCATTCTTCCGAAGAGATCGTCCTCGCTGATTGCTAAATCATTGACCAGCGATAATATTTCACTTCATACCGCCATCGGTTGGTGTAAAAGTTATCATTCAAAAAGTTTCTGGGTCACGTAGCACGGCTGTATACAGACACTAATAGAAAATTTAGAGAGCGATTCTTGCAGTTGAGTGATTATGTTGTGTCTATGTTTAGTTATGTCGAAGATGATATAATACTGACAAAAACTTTTGTGTATTTTAGAAAATTGTTTATGTATCTATAGTTATTTTGTGATTTAATTTCAGATGTTCTGCAGTTGAAAATTAGTTTTTATTTAAATAGTAGAATTATGAAAATACCACCTAAACCCCGGTTGTCGGGTCACTGTTCATTTTTTTGGGACCGAACTATTTAATATCGTAAAAGAAAAACGGCAGCCAAATTAAATTCAAGAGAAAGGTCACAAGTTTAATCTTTTTTAACTTTCTCGTACACGTCGTAAGAGAAAGGTATGTATTGAAATCGTACAAAAAATCGAACTTGAGATTTTAATCAAATCTAACTTTACGATGATAGAGGAACTCGAAAAAGTGGGTCTCGCAATTCTGGCCGTCTGCCCGTCCTTCCCTGAGCTCCACAGCGCAAACAACTGGACGGATTTGATTTAAACTTCGGGTTTGGAGTTTTTGGGCTTACAGTTCGGGGCCACTTTTTTTTGCACGTTAACCCTATTATTAACGGTACTTCCAAAATTTGGGCTTAGATGGCTGCGGTTAACATGGCTGCATACCCAGTTTTTCGCAGAAAAATCGAATAACGGTAATTTTGAAAATCGGTCATATCTCAAAAACGGTTAAGACTATTTCGACAAAAATTCATATTTAAGATAATACGGTCATTCCCAACATGTAGGCAAACTCAGTTTTTCCCTAAATTATCGTTCAACGGACTATTTTGGAAAAATGTCTTTTTTAAGACTTTATTTCATTATTGTTAACTTGAAAACGGCTTTAACGATTTTAACCAAAATGTATTCTTGCGCTACGCTATATGGGGTTAATATGGCTGCATACCCAGTTTTTGGCTAAAAAGCCGAATAACGGTACTTTTGATTCGAAAAACCGGAAAGGCTGATTTTGAAAACTGTTCAAATCTCGGAAACGCCATTTTCGATTTGGATAAAACTTTAAAAACCAAGTAATGCTAACATTTTAAATAATACCCTATACTCAGTTTTTATCTTCATAGTTGAGCAAGCATGTTTTTTAAATAAACATTGCAATATTTGCTACTATTTTGTACGCCATAACGGTTTTGACCAAAACCCGATTTTATGATAACATAAGTATTATTAATAGGACCACTACATCGAGTCACCACCTACCAATTTGAAAAATCTTGTTTTATAATCTATAAACAACAATAAAATAAAAATAAACCAACCAAACTGATGATATGAACGATAAAGTTTCGTGCGATCCAGTCGTGCACTTTATTATATATATAGATAGTCGACCAAGTTAATCGCAAATCATAGAAGCTAGGACCAGAGTATTTATCAAGAGAAGTCAAACGAGCCCAAGCTCGATGGTGTTGGTACATTTTACAACTGCGTTCACATAGCCGCTTTATACAGGGTTCGACTTTCCGGCACCGTCATCAATCCCGGGTTATCGTCTAGGAGTCCTTGTCGAGTCGAAACAAATTGAGTACCAAATTTTGCGTGTCTGGTGCTGCTAGCCATTAATCAAATTTAAATTGTTACTTGACGTCACTCATTTTATCGTTGCTAACTCTTTAAGCTCTTTATTTGATTCCCTTTCCCATATTAACAAGGTTTACAAAATATACACCATCCACCATTCTATGGTCGCGGCCATTTTGAAAATATTACGGTAATAAGTATTGCATTGTGACCAAAACTTATGGTTCAAAAATCTGTTTGCAAGATTTGATTGCAGTCACCGCGACCAAAACAGGTGAGTCTTGGCTCTTGGTAGTCGGACCAATCCCAGTCCATTGTACTTCAAGTAGAAACCTCTATTTTGGTATAGTGCGGGGGCAGAAACTCTGATGTTATTCGTTTCTCTTTATGCTTCGATGGGAGAGTATTGCTGTCTCTCGAGCGGGCTCAAAAATGCGGCGCCCGAGTTTTAGCCACCCCCTTGACTTGACTTGACTTGACTTGATGTCGCGTTGACGCGCACGTTCGTTGATAAATTGTGTAGATACAACGCATTCGTATACTGCCAGCCAAAATACGGCTTTCTGATGACCTGAGAAGACATACCTTTGATTATCACGAGCGTTTGACAGCTTTATAATTAAAAATACCTGTTCGATTTGAGGTCAAAGAGTGTGCCATTTATAGTTCGAGTGGCACAGATTGACTAAAATGTTTTTTTATACCTACTTTTTTTCTTTTAGGAACACAGGCTGCGTGACCTCCTGTAGCCTAAACGATGATTAAGAAGGATGAGGTGTCATTAGATTCGAATTTTTCCCCAAATCTGAAAATGAAAAACTAATTGCGAGTCGAAGGCTACGGATATTTTTGTTTTTTTTTTCAGAAAATCATCTTTAAATTCTTGCATTAAAATTGCAGCTAAAAGGAAAAAGGCAGTGGCATTGAAATATGAATTCTGCCCTAAATTTTTGTATATTAGCCAAATGTTACACTCTGCTCTATCAACGCTTTGATATTTAATATCGTAAAGTTTCCAAAAAAAAACTTTTTCTTCTTCTTCTCCATTTGCAGTTCTTCCTTGACCTCACAAAACCTCTTTAGGAGTTAAGTTCAGATCGACTTAGTGTGTAAAAAGGTACCTAAGGTGCATTACTTAGAACGCTCCATAAGAAGTAGTTAGGTATTCATAGTCTATGCCATCTGATCTCAGATATCTGAATAACCTTCTAAGAACAATAGGCAGCCACGCAAGAGTCGCTCTGCAGCCAAACATTTTGCCGTGCGCCAGCGCCGGTAACCTCCAAATTTTTCGAAATCCCCCTAGTTTACCACAGAGCTTGCTTTTTGGTCAAAACATATAGTTTTAATTCTAGTATGTACCAGTTGCATTTATTTATTGGAGAGTTTGAGAAGTTCCGTGACTTTTGCTTACGCACTGCCAATCTGCCATTCTTCTGGAACGGGGTTCATCTACCTATATACGCAGCCTTAAAAGATGGGTTCGTGCATTTTGGTTACCCATTCTTTTTGCAACATTTCGAAAATATTGTAGATTTTCTGAAACAACCGGGAAGAGCTTCCACTCTTTTATTCTAACGGGAATCGTTGATACTCACATTTTGTGCGAAAATCGCTAAGCCTTATATTTTCATCGCAACGCACGTGCCTTAACAATCCTTAGGTCTTTTTTTTTGTCTATTGTGTATGTGTTGTTCTTTATCTTGTAAATCAAGTGTATAAGAAAGAAATAAAGCAAATATTGCGTGTTTTGTCTGTCTTTTTGTTGGTTCATAAAATATTTACACACCATACGTGTAGGTAAGGTACCGCATCAGGCCGCCGCATGTGCCTTAAATGTACTAATATGTACGACGACGTACCTAAGAATGTGCTCTGCTCCGGCTCCCCTTCATAATAATACACGAAGTTGATTGGTGTTAAGGGGGGAAGAGGAGCACACATTTCCCTGACACGATGGATGTTGAACAAGGAAACACAATTATTTTGCGTGAGTGATTTCCATTATGTAAAGAAAGATTTAATTTTACTTCAAATATTTTAAAATGTACATATCTAAGACAGTGTTCTTTGTTATCATTTTGAACGAAGTAGAAGTTGACACATCCTAGAACTTGCCACATAAAGATTACGTGAGTAAGTACCTACTCGTCTAACCTACTTTAAACTTGCATGTTGGGAAACATCGTTTCGAATCAACAAAATTAAATTGCATCAATGCAACGAAATGTTCGTCATATTTTACGACTAGCTGACCCGTGCTCGCCTTGCTGCACCGGCCGTTTTTTTTATAAATATGCTCCCTCCCTTGGACCTTTCTAAAAGCAATATAAAGCAAAAACAAAGACAATAAAAACAAAGTTTTAATTTCTACTAAAAAGTCTACACAAAAAAGATTTACGCAAAGTTCTGTTATTTGTTCCCTCTTACCCACCTCAAATGTCCACGAAAAGAAGCAACACGAATGAAACAACTTGACATTGATACACGAACTCCACCCCAGCCCATTTCCTAACTTTTCCCAATGAACAGCACCTGAAAACGTGTTCAACCTGAATGTTTGCGCTGAAAAGAGACGGCTGCCCATTGAAGTGCAAAACATATAATCACGTTAGAGCGCGCAAATAGTAATCACACACACACTACTGCAACGATGCTCACTGCTGCATGACTACTGACAGTGGTATCCTCTGAAAGATAATTGTGGGCGATGCTTTGAATAATTGTTTTAAACATTGCTCAGCTTCAAGACAACACAGGAGGATGTTTTATATCTTAAATGATTCAGGAGAAAATTTACTAATTCCCCTATTTTTTTATTTTTCAATCCGATAAGCCATTACTGAGCTAGGTCTGTATAAACAGAATTTTCCTTACATATATACGGTTTTTTTTTGACTATTTTGTAAGAACAAAGTTATATTCCGGGTTAAAAAGTATCCTAAAGCCCGACCCAGAACAGAAGCAATCGCTATGCCAAGATTCATCAAAATCCGTCCAGTAGTTTCTGCGTGATGCGCGGTCAGGCATTTTTTATTCTACAGTTTTATTATATGTAGAGATAGAGATAGAGAAGAGAAGAGAAAATATTTGTAATAAATAATGTATTCAGTAAAAATAACAATTAGTTTGTCCTAGGAGAGCCATCCTCTTTAAAACGAAAAATAATTCGAGCAATTTAAGTCTCTATTAGCTGTTTGGACTCGTCGTAAGATTGTAGATCCCTTCCATTCGTTCCAAAAATTGATAACCCACACAAAACGAATGGTTGATTCGTTCCTCCATCTAACGATACCAAACTGCCTAGAAAGGTAAATTGTTTGACCTCCTCAATGGGACTCTGTCTTAGAATAATCGGATCATGTGCTAAGCGGCCGGTGTGCATTATTTTGGTCTTGTTGCAATTGATTTTAAGACCAGCCATTCTCTCCATTCACTTGCAGTGATTGGCACATCTCGTTCATCCCGCTGTTGGTACTTGCCAGGAAACAGATGTCGTCAGCATAATCCAGGTGGCTCAGCCTTTCAAACGGTCTCCATTGGATATCATGTCACTCAGTTGTACCTACGGTGGCAGTCAGTACATCGTCTATCGCCATTAAAAACAGGATTGGCGACAGAATGTCCCCTTGCCTTACGCCCTGTCGCACTTCGAAAGAGTCGGAAAGCTGTCCATTATGCTGAACGAAGCATCTTGCGGCGCGATAGGACTCCTTAAAACAGCAACAATCTTCGGGGGAATCCCTCTCCTATCTTAAGATTTCCAGATCCATTCGCGGTTGACTCGGTCAAAGACCTTCTCAAAGTCTTCGAACATAAGGTAGAGCGGTGACGTAAACTCGCAGATGTAGTCCAATATTATTTCAGTGAAAACATCGCATTGATACATTTTCATTTGGTCCGAAAAAAACTATCACAGACAAGACTCAATGTAAAAATATTTACCACGACAATATTTGAAATTCCATTATCTTTTCAAAAATGTTACTATACAAAACACGAAAATAATACCTCACATCCTGCTGCCGAGGAGCCGCCACCATGACTCTAATTACTTATACACCATGCGGTAAACCCACTTGCCACTTCCGAGTTCCGACATCCCCAAGCAAATCGTCGTCGGTGCGTCAGCATTCTTAAACAGCGCACTGGTTTCGATTAAATGACAAAGTGTGACATCCTGCGTGAAAGTAATCAATGTGAACGTCGTCGCAAGCCCCAGTGGTAGGATTTCCATTCAAATAATTTCCTGTGATGTGTCGCCTGCCGTGTTCAAAATTTGCAAATTGTTGCCTTGTAATGGATTCTAATTGGTAAGAAAGAGAAAAAGCGTAGGCGAGTTTTCTAGATTAGGGTTCGTATTTCGTATGGCTATGGAAATGTTTCCTTTCCAAAAATGAGAGGCGCAAAAATCCCTATAGCTGTTTTGCTTGCAAATGGAATGGAACGCGTGGTTACTTATTACGCGATTTATTCTGCAATTCTGCATCGAAGTGGTAGGCATTTGTTCTATTATTTCCGCATTTGTATAAGTTCGTCATACGTCATACCTTATTTATCTGTTTCATCTCTACGCCGATAGCAGAATTTTTTAAAATCAAAATTAGCTTTATTCGATATTAGGTTAATGTTCATGTTTTCTTTTATAGCAGTACAAAAAAACGAGTAGAAAACGCGGTAACCAACGCGACTAAAGTATGCGTCGAAAATGCTAAAAAAAATGCATCAAAAGAAGCCCTAAAATATTCAAATAACGTTCTTAAACGACCGTTCAAAATCTTTTTGCAAAAAATTCAGTAACATCATAGACTTCGACTGTTTTAACTCCACACGCCGACTTTGATACCCACCTCCACTTCCGTCCCTTTATTAACAGGTCACGTAAGTTTTAGCCCCAAAACGGCATCCTTAGTTATCGTGCTTTCAAAAGTGTGCTCCTTTTATTCTTTGGCGTTTTAAAACACCGACGTATAAAAGAAAGCACAAATTAATGTTACACTTAGGACATTGCTCATACCTATCGCCTGTCGAGGTGCTCCTAGAAATGGTTTTGGTCCTGATCTGAGGGACAGCGTAAATTTTTGGCACTCTTCACGCTAAATTCAAATCATACGTGATTCAAACCGGGTTCCCCAGCGGCAGACCAAAAAGTATCGTTACTTTTGCAGCTTTTGCACAGTCGACGTAGATTACATTCTGCTATGAGAGATTTCCGAAAACGGCACCACCATGAGGTAGACGAAAGTAAAAGGTAAATCAGACTTACAAAGATGTAACCCGTCAAATCAGTGTAACCCAGAGTAATACATAACTAATCGGCCTACAAAATGAATTCGCTGAGCGTAATTTCTCGGTCACCCAAGAGTGTCAGCATTCAGTTTTAGAACTACCTACTCAAGCTTCAAATTAGTAAATAGGTCGAACGGCCTCGAGAGGATACTAAAATATACATGAATGTTGTTGGCACATCCTAAAAGGGATGCTCTACGGTTGCTGTTTAACATCTTCCTGCGCGCCAAGTAAACATGTGCAGAAACATACTCGAATGACGAATACCCATGGAATCGAAGCAAACATTCAGGGCAGGTGGTGGATATGAGCGGTCTTGTTCTGCAACGAAAAAGGCAACACCAAATCAAGGTACAGCGTAGCGAAAGAGCTTAACACATTGTGATTCACAATTGAAAGTGTTTGCCGAATGAAATTGATTTTCAGTCATACGCAAACCAAAAATAGCAAAAAAAAAAATGCAAGCAATCACACTTATGCATTGTATGCGAATGTACATATGGTGGGTTGTCAAACACCTTCGATAATATTTTTAAAACAACCAAAACCACTCGGTACAAGTGGCTGCGATGCACCAATATTGCTGTAGTTTGGTAGATACAGACTATAAAGCTCTTTGTGTGGTAGAGGTTTGATTGCAGGATAAAGTACATACCTTCAGTGTTTCGGTGGATAATAAAACCTCCAATATCACACAGATGACAGCAATTTTCTGTGGAGTGATGGCATTTACGATGCGAATAAGAAGGGATTTTTCAATCGATGGAAAGGCAAAAGGTAAGGGTCTATACGCCTTAAGCCAGAATATCAGAGGGGTCGGAAAATGATCGCTTCTTGGTTGGCCAGTGATGTGGAAAAAGCAGTGTCTGAAATGGAAGTGTACCAGTTATTTCATTTCTATTACTTCTCCAACAATATTTAAACCAGTTAATCACAATTGAAAAATGATAGGGGAGGTTCATGGAGACGCTAGAGGACTGTATTAACAGTTCGCTTTTTTGGTAATATTTTAGAAAATTTGATAATATTTTTTTTAGGTTGCGAACTCGATATGTATTAATTGTGTACGATATAATGAAAAGTACTCTCTTAATCTCGAAATTAATCATGACAGTCGAGACTCTAACTGTGCAGTATATAAAAAGCTTGTACAGTCTGAAAAAAATAAATTTTTAGTCTAGCAACCAAAGGAAATTACAGGTGTTTATTGCAATATACAAGGGCTGACTGGCAATTTAACAGAGGCAGAACAAAATTTCAATGGAAAAAAATTTGACTTTCTCGTTTTTTCTGAAACACATGTAACGTCTAAAATAGATGACGAAGAGATTTTGATAGCGGGTTACCTCAACCCCATTCGATGTAACAGCGAATCAAGGCACACAGGTGGGTTGTGCATTTACGTTAGAAAGAATTTTGTAGTCGAACCTATTAAAAAAATTGTCCTACGCACACATACCTATTTTCTGGTGGTAAAAATTACTAACAACAACCAGTCAATTCATCTGGCTGGAGTATATCGGTCACCTAGTTCATCTGAGCGCGTTTTCTGTGATGCTTTTAAGGATTGGTTAGAGGAACTGGTGCTTTCAGAGATGAAATTTATTTTAGCTGGAGATATAAATATTGATTGGTTTGATGAATCGAACACATATAGTAAAGAAATAAAAAACATAATCGAAGTAGAAAATCTTTGTAAACAATCGGTTACTGAGCCTACAAGGGTTACAAACACTACCCAAACGCTAATCGATTACGTCATAACAAATACATGCACAACGGTTGTAAAAACAATTCCGGAACTTAAAATAAGTGACCACGAAACCCTATTAATCCACTTTAATCTTAAACGACCAGTTGTAGAAGAAAACGAGTCGAAAAAAATTGAATTCCTAAGATACAACAAATCATCGTTCCTCGACCAGCTTAGACAAAGTGACTTTCCGCCTTACTAATAATCATTTTTAACCTGCAACTTATATATTTTGTAGGTCACAATATGCAATTTTGTATGGAAAATTTCGCCATTGTGAGTTCGAAAAATTTAGTCTGGACACTAAAAACGATTATTAGTACCGCGGTTTATGTTAAATAGTGAAGACCCACACCTAATTGGACGAACATTGCAAAACGAATTAGTACGAATAACAAAAACGCAAGTTTGTACCAAAGTAATAAGAGGTACTGACAATAACTGGTACAACGAAAGATTAAGAAGCATTAAACGTCAAAAATTAGCAAGATATATGGAATGTAGAATGGTTAACAGTGAGTCAGCGTGGGATAGTTACCGTGCTATACGAAATAAGTATAAAACTGAACTAGTAAAGGCAAGAAACAACAGCATTAGGTTTCAAATTGAAGGAGCCAGGGACCAAAAAGCAATGTGGAGAGCGATTAAAACGCACGTTCTAAAGAAACCAAGGCAATCAATAAAGGACATTTACTTTAATGATACGTGCATAAAAGGAAATGAGAATATCGCTAACGAATTTAACAATTTTTTTGTAAATAGTGTTATGGATATTAATCAATCGATTCCGTATGCACAGTTTACACAGTGTACAGACAATACAACCACTTTATTTCACTTTGAACATGTCAGCGAGCAAAACATTATTCAAGTAATAAGGTCGCTTAATCAAAAGAAAGACTTTAATTATATCAACGCAAAAATGCTCCTGGACGCAAAGGAGATAATCGGACCCGTCCTTGAGCGAATCATAAATCTATCTTTGAGCAGTGGAGAGTTTCCCGAGTCATGGAAAGAATCAATTATTACACCAATCGAAAAAGTTAAAGGGACCAACAAATGCGAAAACTTTCGACCAATAAACGCGCTGCCTGTATATGAAAAGGTATTGGAAAAGATTGTCCAAATTCAAATTGAGAAATATTTCGAACAAAATAACCTGTTTCTCGAAAACCAGTCGGGATTTCGTAAAAAACACTCATGCGAGTCAGCACTTAACAGCGTCATAACAGCATGGAAAGAGGAGATTGCAGCTAAAAACTATGTGGTTGCTGTCTTTTTAGATTTCAAAAGAGCATTCGAGACAATCGACAGGAGTATTCTTGTATCAAAACTTAGTAGATACGGCATCAGAGGAAAAGAACTTGATTGGTTTAAATCGTTTTTGAGTAGAAGGTTTCAGAAAACAATAGTCAATGGAGTGCCATCTCGAAGTATTGAAACAACCCAAGGAGTGCCACAAGGATCAATTCTGGGTGCACTTCTTTTCATTATATATATCAACGACATAAATCATCAGATTAAATACGGCCAAATAGCCTTATTTGCCGATGACTCTCTTATATTTATATCAGGGAAAAACTTGGATGAATGTGTACGACGAATGCAAGAGGACCTACAAAGATTAAGTACATGGCTAAGGGCTAACAAACTTAAACTAAATGTCAGCAAATCAAAATGTATGGTTCTTAAGCACAGAGTTAATATAAATATTACTATAGACAATGAGATAATTGAACAGGTTGAAAATATTAAATATCTAGGAGTAGTTATTGACTCGAAATTAATCTTAAGCCCCCATGTCGAATACATTGTAAAAAAAATAGCAAAAAAAATAGGTTTCTTTGGTAGAATTAGAAGTAAGATTTCTATAATGAGTGCAATACAAATATATAATGTTATGATAAAACCTCACTATGAATATTGTTCGTCAGTTTTGTTTCTCTTAAGTGACCCCATGATTCTTTAACTGCAGCGTATGCAAAATAGAGCCATGCGAATAATTTTAAAATGTAATATCTATACCCCGATTACAATGATGTTGGATGCTCTAATGTGGTTAAATGTAAAACAAAGAATATATTTTAATGTATTAATTTTTATTTTCAAAATGAAATATGGTCTTTTACCATTATATTTAAAGAAATATCTGCGATATGTAAGGGACTCTCAACCCTATAATCTAAGAAGCGGTGATGACTTCAGAATGCCCGCTTATCGGAATGTTATCACACAAAACAGCATTGTGTACAAGGGCTGTCAATTATATAACTCATTACCAACAATATTAAAAAACGAATGTAACTTGCAAAGATTCAAACGATTGTTAACTAATTACATAAAATGTACGTTTCCACATATATAATTAATTTGTTAAATAGGAACTAACACACTAGGTTAAGTTTAAAAATGTATAATACTGTATTATTGATAATGAATAGCAATTTTTGCTAAATAAATGAAATAATAATAATAAATATAACCTCATGTAAATGATGCCTTACTGTCTCTTAGTCTCTTAGTGAATGCATTGCACATGCACCACATGTAAATATAGGTAGGTATATCTGTATGCACTCGTTTTCTTAATTTTTCTAAATGTCGTTTTGCATTGGGACCAAAATGTTTTCAGAGTTCGGCTGTTGTCAATTTGCATATTGCATTGGCCGCAAAACAAACAGAGTCGGAGCAATATCACGAATCGCGATTTCTTAGCGAGATTAACACCAACTTTGACTAACACCGCCAAAACATATGACATTTGTCAAAGTTCGAAATGTGTTATTATTTACATTCTAGCTGACCCGTGCTCGCCTTGCTTCACGCGCCGTTTGTTTATAAATTTGTTCCCTCCCTTGGACCTTTCTAAAAGCAATATATATAGCAAAAACAAAGACAATAAAAACATAATTTTAATTCTTAAGTCTACACTAAAAAGATTTACGCAAAGTTCTGTTATTCGTTCCCTCTTATCTACCTCAAATGTCGGGGAAAAGAAGCAACACGAATGAAACAATTTGACATTGATACACGAACTCCACCCCAGCCCATTTCCTAACTTTTCCCAATGAACAGCACCTGAAAACGTGTTCAACCTGAATGTTTGCGCTGAAAAGAGACGGCTGCCCATTGAAGTGCAAAACATATGATCACGTTAGAGTGCGCACATAGTAATCACACACACACACTACTGCAACAATACTCACTGCTGCATGACTACTGACAGTGGTATCCACTGAAAGAAAATTGTGGGCGATGTTTTGAATAATTGTTTTCAACATTGCTCAGCTTCAGGACAACGCAGGAGGATGTTTTATATCTTAAATGATTCAGGAGAAAATTTACTAAATTCACATATTTTCTTATTTTTTAGTCCTATAAGCCATTACTGAGCTAGGTCTGTATAAACAGAATTTTCCTTACATATATCGGTTTTTTTTTTACTATTTTGTAAAAACAAAGTTATATTCCGGGTTAAAAAGTATCCTAAAGCCCGACCCAGAACATAAGCAATCACTATGCAGGGTTTCATCATAAATACATTAGAGGGTTGGCTCTCAGGGAATGTCGTGTCCCACTCATCATTGCAAGATTCCCGACGTTTTTTGAGCGTTTTATAACGCAACAACTTTACCACAAACTTGAACGACTGGATCGCACGAATCTTTAAGGTTTGGTTATTTTTTTCCGTTTATTTAATTAGTTTGTTGCGTTCAGGTAACGCACAAAAAGAAAAGGAAGTGTTTGTCTCCCACCTTTCCACCTTCCTACCTATTCCCGATTTTTCGGCTTAGCCGATCTTGCTGGGTATGATTAAATATCCAACGATCGTGCTTACCATGCCCATCAGGAGGATAGCAAAAGCAGGTACCCCAACAGCCCATTCGGACGGGCAGGGACGGACGGGCAGTAACGGACGGTCCCACAGGCGAAATAAGATGGCTCAAACAAAATATAAAACCGTAAAGACAGTCAGACAGAAGGAGAGAAGACACCTTAAGTGATGACGAGTTACACAAGTGCCAACACAAACAGTACCAGGCACAAAGATATAAAACGCCTGAAGCATACAAAAATATCGACACCAACCAGAAAATTAAGCTCGAGACCGATCAAATAGCGAGCCAAAAGATACATCAGTTACCAAGGGCTATAGGCCCCATCCTACAATTATATAACGAGTTGTAAGAAATGGCACACTATCTGCGCATCCCTAACCCCCAAATCTGCGCGAAAGCCCACCCGATTAGTGTAGGAAATTAAAAACAGGATAACTCGTAATAGGAATTAACCAGCATCCTCTGTGCTCACAGCTCTGCTTTCTAAAACTAGGGAACAAGTCCCACGACCCCCAAGCAATGTCGACTTCAAGTAAATTGCCTGCTTTTCATTATCTAGGGAGAATATTGTAGAACCGATAAGGGGAACATTGTCGCGAAAAAAAAACTTTGCCACTGGAGTTTTTAGAGCTATACCTAAAATTAGGTAAATTTTGAAAGGTGTTTTCTATGTTTTTTTTTAGAAAATGGAAGGACGCAGTGCTTTCGAAAACTTTAATTTTACTACAGGTATGTTTTTTGGTTTAATTCGTGGTACCCCATGTAAACAATAGAAAAATAAATGTTTCTTAAAATCGATTATACGATTATTTAGGGGGAAACTGAGTTAACTATCAAGTTAGGTATGACTATATTAGGTACCTAAAGAATTATTTTTGTGGAAATCTTTGAAAAAAAGAAACCATTTTGGAATAGCCAGATCCACTTTTTTGGGTTGGTCTAAACTCAGAAAATTGTAGAACTACTATAGGCCTAATTAATGCGTCTGCTCGCTTTAATGTAAGTAAGTACGGTGACTGCTAACTTAAGTTGTGTGTTTTTTTTAGGAGCGTATCGAAATCCCGCTTTTCGAAAATCCCGAAAAAAAAGTTTTAAAATCCTGTCTGCTAAAATACTGTTTTTTTTAAATCCCATCTTATAAAATCCCGCCTGTTTAAAATCCCGATCTATTATAATCCCGCTTTTTAATATCCCGCCAAAAACCGCTAGTCCCGTTTTTTACAAAACATTGTTATCAAAAAAATAGATGTTGGTTATATGCGCTATATCCGAATGTTTTTAGTTCTTACTGTATATATGACATTATTTTAATTTTTTTTTAATTATTGAAGATTGTCATATTTATTACTTAAAAATTTATTTTGATGTTATTTATTTCTTATTTTGTTACTTCCTCTAAAAATGATAAATGTTAAAATAAACTGCATTTCAAGAAAACAATCATTGCTTAATTTATTTTAGAGTTCTTTTTATCCCGTTTTTGCACTAAAAAATAGGTGCTTTATTTTAAAAAATCGCGGCGATTTTAAGATTATAAAAAGCAGGATTTCGAACCCAACCCGTTTTTTTTAGCTTCTACCTTAGCAAAGTAAAGTTGACAAATGCACAAAAAAACGGTCACATTTGTGCTTGTTTATACCATATAAACTGGTCTAAAGTGTTATGTTTCACCAGAAAGGTTCCAACTTGAGCTGCTCCTATCAGGTCGCGTCCATTCGGGATGAATACCTAAGTGTGAATCTTGGAAATGTGCAGTAGGGCGTAGTTGTTGTAATATTGTAATAAAAGCTTAGTAGACTACGCCTTAAGTTACTGCCATGACCAAAGGTAAGCTGCTATGCCTTCAGTAGCCCATGCATTCAGACCTATAGGACATAACAAGTAATAATATTGGGACAGAAGTTCAAAAAATGTGTTCAGTCGCGAATAAATCCAAAACCAATTACGGCAAAAAAAATGACACGCGACATTGCGACATTGACGAAAAGGACATTATGTCATCATAAGCAGGGACTTTATGTACTTCGGTTCACCCAATTGAATATTAGAGTCCTATCCCGAACAACTAAGACATTGACCAATGATCTTCCTGCTTCATTGCGCTGAAGCTTGACTCTTTCGAAACTAGGAGTAGATGTCCTCTCTCGCTTCTTCGTAAAATATTAAGTTCCGCTTATCTTGTCGAGCTTTCGGGAAGGATATTAAACGACGAACGAGGTGCACAGCCATATGCAGACATAGTCAAAAAATGAATTAGGACATGAAGAACGGATGGACATAATTTCCCCAAAGTCATTGACTGCAAACCAGGGGGAAAACGCCATTGAGAAACACCTCGCACAAGGGGAGAGGGGACCCTAAACAAATTGACAGTTAATTAGGTGTTTGTAGCCCATTGCTACCAAGGACAGCATTGCCACCACCTAAGTGTAGGTAGGTATGTAAGTCTAAAATAATTCACATTAAGAGTATACACGTGTGCCCATCAATAACATTTTTCAATATATCATATACCTATCGACAAGCCATCTAGCGACGACCAGCATTATGAGCAGCCCCCTTGCGAAAACAAAACGCTCAAGAGTATACCCCTACCCAATCTACACAATTTATGTACAATACGTGAAATTCATCTCCATCACGAGTTTCATGGTCGCATCAAACACGATAGCAATTTACACACAACACAACAAGATGAAGCAGCTAATATCAATTTGGGTAAATATTTCATAGCATGATTGCCTTACGAGGTCATATAACATTGCTTGGCAGTACCGCTTTGCTATAACTTGGTGGCATTTGGCTTAAAGGTATATTGCCATAAGAAATTGTTAAGAGGGGCGGCGAATCTTATATCATGTACAAGAGCGCACTATTGCTCCCAAGGGTATGGCAGTTGTTTGAAAAATATTTGCCCAACAGTCCTTGGGGTAATAATAATGAACGGTCTGTTGAAAACGTTCGTTTTCTTTTCTTGTGTTATTTCTTAAGGATATTGCTTTCTTGTGGTCAATGAAATATAGATTAAGGACGATTTTTTTAAATGACGCACAAAGAGTGTGAGTTTGCACGAATTATTAATGGAAAATGTATACTTGCAACTCTCGCTCGCTTCTAGGAGGACATGTCATTTGTGGAATGTCATTCTCGGTGGCATTATACGACTGTACTAGTCTACGAGAAGGGCGATACCCTGAACTGCGCCAACTATACCTATAGAGGGGAAACAACTTTTAAACGCCTTAAAGCAATAAACTCATCTGCTTAGTTTCTGGTAAATCTAGAAAAAACGCAGGATATCCAGAGAGAGAGGGGCGTCTCTAACTAATTTAAAGTCGCGTTTGTAGGGACGAACTATAAAAACCCATGCCAAGTTTCGGTATTCCTGCCAAACTGTTTGTCTGCACAGGATAGCAATGGAAAAATCTCTCTGTTCCGTCAAAGTCGGAAAGAACACCACCTTAACTGGTTTTGAAAGATGTTTTAGACAATATGGTGCGCTATACAGTGACTTCTTCATCATAAATGTTGGTGTTATGATATAGGAAGAGCTATCAGTTTGCCAGTTTTGAGGACAATGCGAATATTCGGTACTCGGTATGGTACCAAAGCAGGGAAGGGACCTTATCTCAACCGGGTGAAAACCTTGTCGGACTCCCTTCGGTAACAATTCGGTCCAGTTTGTATCGATGGAGTGTGGAGAATGTGATTCAATAACTTATTTAGGGCTATTCAGCGATGTTGAGCTGGTTAAAGTACTTAAAAATTAAATGGATAAGGTCTTTGAATATACCCTCGAGGGACAACGAAGCAGAAAGAGACCTCACCTCAGGTGGTTTGCATAATTGGAAAGTGACCTTAACCAACTTTGTGAGCGTAACTAAAGGCAGTTTTTGGATTTAGGGAATAAGCTGTTTGGAGGTGCATTTTGCTTCGGACCATGGTCCACCCCCGCCAGTAAGCAAGTGTGGCATCACGAGGGAGTTGAACCCAAAAAAGTTTAATTGCTTGTTAACCGGATTTTGGTTCGTAAATTAAACGCACGTTTCATGTCATAATTGAAGTATAACGGAGAAAGTTACATGGGGCCGAGAAGTCTACATTTTTGTAAAAGCGAGGACAGGATACTTATGACAATAATAAGCAGGAAGATATCTTTCTCGAAATGTTAATGAGGATAATAAGCTGTTCTCTGGCAAAAATACCTTGCAACAAGGCGCGGTAAATTCTCCGATCTTGTTTAATTTTAACAGAAGCGATCTGGTAGGGATATGTGCTTACTAAAATAAATAGAAAATACCTTTATTTTTGTTCTGGGTGTTATAAAAATACCCTTTAAGCCTTTTACATTATTTTGAGATGCGAAATTCCCACGAACTGGCGTCACTTGGCTGACGTTGAGGAAAATGTAGACGAAAGAATTATCAGCATTTGGTAAAATCATGCGAAATAGCAACGTCTCGAGGAATAGCAAGTAGTATGTGCGGAACATGGCAGCTTTCTTGTTAAAAAATTTAAAATTCGGCAGGTTTTATATTTCGCGAATAAATTTAAGTTAAACGCTTATGAATTCAAACGTGTGATTTTAATTTGTACTTAAAGTAATTGGCAGTCTTCTATTTTCAAAGAGAGTCACTTCCAAACGATTCAATTGTGATCTTTAGATCATCAATGAATTTTGATTTGCGTCATCAGCCTACCGATGCCAGATGTGGAAATGTGGGGATGACAATTTTTCACCAAATGTGGAAAAGTGTCATTAAAATTGAGGAAAATTAGAAATTTCGCATAATTTAAAAATAAAACTCATATGTAATAAACTTATCCCGAACACAAAAACATCACCGCGTTTATAGAATCTAATTTCGAACTGAACTCACATGTGTCATTTTCACATTCAGTTTACTAACTGCAAGCCTTTTGCAAATTCAATATCAGCTGTGAAGTAGGTACCTACCCGTTTTAATTTTAATGCGAATGTTCGGATACCTAGCTTGTAAAATGTCAACTACATTTGTCTTGATTATACTCCATAAACGTCTACTGCTAAAATTAGCCACTTGACCAATCTGGACCAATAAAAACTCAAACACATCTATTCAGTCAGCTGTCAGTCATAATAAACTAGAAATCCGAACGTCCTTAATAACTTAGCCTATTTATTTTCTTTTATCGCTATTTACTTTAAAGTAAGTTATTTATGTTTTAAATTCACATGAATTTTGTATTACCCTCTTAAAAAAAGATGTCTCAATAAAAAAAACAAATTTGTATTATATTAAAAACTTTACTTTTCTGCAACGAATCGAAATGGAGAAAAAAGGAATGGATATTAAATGGGGAAAATTAAAAAAAAAACCTTTCCTAAAATGGTGAATTCTGGCATCGCATCACTGCATAAGAAGGCGTTATAAAAATAGAAGCAACAATTTTTTCTGTACGAACGCAAGTGTATTACTGATTTCCATTTGAAATTTTACAAACCAACTGATATTTTATTCATTTACCAATTAATGCTTTTAATCTTCAAAAATCCTTCGGAAGGTAGCTCATAATAATTCTGTCCGTCTGACTGTCTTTCCCTGAGCTCTACAGCGCACACGGCTGGACGGATTTCTTTCAAACTTCGGATTTGGAGTCAATGGGCTTACAGTTCGGGGCTATTTTTTTTTTGCATGCTAACCCTATTATTAACGGTACTTCCCATATAACGGTTTCAAACAAGTTTGATGTTTTCAAAAACGGCTCTAACGATTTCAACCAAAATTAATATTTGGGCTTAGATAGTTGATGGCTGCATACCCTTTTTTTCGCAGAAAAATCGAATAACGGTAATTTTGAAAATTGGTCATATCTCTAAAACGGTCAAAACTATTTCAACAGAGACTCATATTTAAGGTTATATAATCATTCCCAACATGATGGCAAACTCAGTTTTTCCCTAAATTATCGTTCAACGGACTATTTTGGAAAAACGTCGTTTTTTAAGACTTTATTTAATTATGGTTAACTTGAAAACGGCCTTAACGATTTTAACCAAAATGCATACTTGGAGTAAAATTGACGTTTTCAACATTATTGCGTCATTAGTTTTCGATTCTAACCACCGGAAACGCTGATTTTGAAAACTGTTCAAATCTCGAAAACGCCATTTTCGATTTGGATAAAACTTTAAAAACCAAGTATTGCTAACATCTTGAACAATACCCTATACTCAGTTTTTAGCTAAATAGTTGAGCAAGTTTATTTTTCGAACTCAACATTGCAATATTTGTAACTATTTTGTCCGCATAATTTTCCAAAAACCGCTTAAACGATTTTGACTAAAACCCCCTTTTAATGATTTCTTTTTTTTTTAAATGGAATTAAAACCGTCTTTTAAGAATCACCGTACTACCAGTAAAAATGCAATAACAACTACAGAAACACCTTTTTAGCAAATATTTCCCACTTCTTCTTTTTCAACCATTTTAATCATGAACCTTAAAATAATTCCAACCAATTGGAGTTTACACACCCGCACTTCATTCGCAAACACGTCCACCGATAAATTGAAAAACAAACCACTGAATTCTTACATTATAAATCTATGTCAAGATATCGGTATATCACAAACCCTACTTGGAGTCATAGTTACCTACTAGCATCACCAATATATTCCAGTCAAAATCAAGAACATGCCTTAACAGATCAAATACCCTGTCGTTACGCTCAAAAATCTTGTAATGTTTAATAGGTTATGAAAAGTGTATTTGGCTTAAACCAAAAATAAATCTTTTTTTAAGTAAATTCTATTGTTTTATGTAATGTCTTTTTTAATTCTGAGTTTTTTACCTAATAAAATAATGAAATAAAATTGCACCAGCTAAACTGATGATATGAACGAGAAAGTTTCGTGCGATCCAGTCGTGCACTTTATTTTCCTTCGCAATCAATTCTGAACTGAGCTTTAGTTTTTGAAATTCTTATTGCAAGTTCTTTGCTCCCTCTCCATTTTCGGTATAGTCTTGTTACAGCAGAACAGTAGACCGCTAATTGAATAAATTGTGAAAAATCATACAAAGGATTTCCGCACTAAAAACGGAAACCAAAAAGAATTATCACAAATTCTGGAATCCTGAAGAGATATTTAATTTTATTGCTAGCTCATGTGAGGCAAAACCTTTTTGATTGCATTGATTTTACGAAAAATATACCTAGGGAAATTACTAGCCTTTACCACACACATGAAATCGCGCAGTGAACACACACCAATGGGATTTGTTGATATTTGGAATATTCATAGTTCGTTAGGCTGGTTGTCAGCGAAATTTTGTCGTTGGTTTTCCACTGATGAGTGATTACTGATGCTGGCGGCCGATAAACCATCAATCGGCATTGGAATTAAACATGGAATTTACATATTCTGAAAGCAGACTGATTACAATGTACACCTACTTCAAAGGCATCCCATTCATACGCACGTACAATCAATACAAGTTGAAAGGCAATTTAATTGAAACATTTTTGCAGAAAACCATAGGTATTACCATAGAAGCTCTGGTATAAGGTATAGGAACATAATAACAACCTCAATTGAAATTTGACCCCGCTCACTAATTATTTTGACGTTCACCCACAGCATTTATGGTTACTTTTCACTTCAAACAGTTAAGAATTAATGGCGAAACGAAATTCACATGCACGCTCTCAAGTTCATATTACCACGCCATTTCTCAATGTCTGGAAGCAATAAAGTTTCTTGAATAACATTAATTTTAAATAAGCCTAACACCGGTCGGTCGGTCCCCTGACGGGAATACAATGGAATTTCCACATCACGACATCGCACTGCCCTGCCAAAATAAATACAGAAAGGATAAAAAGAGCAGAGCAGCGCAAGGCGCAACACCCACAGGCCACAGCACAGTGCTGTGAAATGGAAACAGAGTCCTTGATTTTCAGCTGCCTCTTCATGAAATTCTCCTGCGCTGATGTTCTGTGCAAACAAATTTCATTGTGTAGTAATTCATCAACTGGATTGCTGGCCCTCGAAAGAATCTTCTGATTGCCGAATTGTTTGCCGGAGCTAATATTCCGTCGCTCCCTTTGGCGGGATGTTGGTTATCGATTTGGGGAAATATTACGCCATTGGCAGTTTTTGGATCACACCAAGGCAGGCTGGAAAACAAACAAGCGAAGGCCTTTTTGCACTCGAGTAACGAAGGTCGCTTGAAGTTGGTTAAATTAAGGTTGAGATAAAAGGTTCTTATGGCGGCCTCGGATGAGGATAAATTTGGTATTGTCAGCGACGCGTCCGCGTCCGAACAGATTGCCCTAACACTAATGAAACTGGTTACTTTTTCCGACTGTTAAGTGCATGACTGGTACATATTTGAAAAATGGTAATTTAATGGAAACGATATAATAGATAATAATAGTAAATAATTTAAGGATTTATTTAATGTTTTTTTTAGGTTTTTGGTGATTGTTTTACTTTTGCAGACTTATTATTTATCAATGCCATTAAAAAAAGGCTTTGTCCATTGACCGAAAATATTTTATTTTTTGTTCCGACATTTTTGTGGCTTTGGCAATTCCAAAGGGGAGTTTGATCCAGTGTTGCCAAATTGGGCGTTTTATGGTATTTTGAGCTAATTTTGTTTTCCTCAAAAACGATAGAAACTTCTTTCAGACCTCACAACACAGTTTTGGGCGATATATCGTTTTACAAATTTTGCGTTAATGTTATTGTTTTAATTTCTTCGTAAGACTCAAGAATTAACTGTTTTCGGCCTAAAAACACCAGAAAATACGCCAAAAACGATAAATTTGCATTTTTTGGAAATTATGCCAAAAGAATAAACTTTTTTTGGCGTAATTTCCATTTTATTTTTTGGAATTCGGAATGCTAAGGAATTCAATATAAACAAAAAATAAATTCATTCTCTGAACAATAAACAATATTATGTATTTTATAATGAAAATGCTTGAAAATCCTATATTGTTTAAAATTAAGGAATTTCCTTCCGTGATTCTATTTTCGACTTTATTTCGCCCAGTCAGCACTTTTTTGTCTACTGAGAAAGTGAGAAGTGGCAGCCTCCATTTTTTATTTTTATCTTTATAGCTCGTTCAACAGCCTGGGTATGGCACGGAAGCCTTAAAAAGAACACTTCACCTTCACCACCGGATTCCACGATGCTGCGAATTTCTGTGTCGCACAAGTTTTGCATAATTTAAATTTTTCTTGCCAATTTATTAAATCGATATACGTGGATGCATTGAAGTTAATAAGCGGCATTGGGTGTTGAGGACCGAGGCACACTACGTGCTTTTAATATGCGCCGATCTGCCAGTTCTCCAATTTTTTTGTTGTTATCTGTTACTATAGAAAGAAGAAAGTTTTCAGGATGCGCAAAATAACCATTCCGCTGAATGACAGGATCGGTTAAGTTCTTAAGTTCTTTTGGAGGATATCTGGAGGCCAAAACTATGTTAAAAATACAATGGTTTATTTTTGACGGAGAACCCAGATAGCGCGTAGACCTTAACAACAAACGTGGCCAAAGTGATCAAGTTTCACGAAGGTATCTCTGTTGTTTATAAAAACACATTATGCGGTTGGCCCGTGACATGATCTTGTGCAAGTACTGTGGATCCGTAGTAAAATCTTTAGCCATTTCTGGTAGAATATTAACTTGAATACGTCGAAATGTTTTAAGAGGTTCACAGATTTCAAATACTTTTCCCAAAGGTCCAGTGTAAGATTTAGGTCCCGAAATATATCCATCAAGATGTTGAAATAAGTGTCTTAAATGTAGCTCATTCATATGTAGTAAACATTATTATCCATTAAAGTGCTTTTTAATGTCTAAGTAGTTATAAGTAGTCTTATAACACCGCCGTACTTTCCTATATTCATATTTGTACCGTCACACCCGCTAGTCATAAGATGATGCTGAGGAATCTCTTCATCTGATAGAAAACTTCTTATTGCAATTTGCATTCTTTTGGCCGAACTAGTCTAAGGAACTACATATCCCATGTAAATGGATCCTGGCTCTTGCAGCAAAGAAATGTGTTCTTCAACAGTTTTAGTAGCCGTATATTTTCTATTTTGGATGTTGCTATAGCTGCTACTTCTGGAATGGTGGGCTCTTTTGTTTGCAGTTTCCAATTCTAATTCAAGTTGATGTCTCCTCCATTCATGGTATGGATGACGTTTTCCTTTATATCACAAGAATTACCAAATATATTTTTTAAAGATTTTAATGTTTGTAAAAGAGACGATAATATGACTGATGCACACGGAAAACAATAGTGAACTGATATGAAAGAAAAAGAGTGGCTAACTAAATATTCAAAAAAAAGTAGTTACATTCTATAGCACACCGTCTCACTTGATTACGAAAAGGTCGATTTTTGGCTTAATTTTACGATTTTTTTCTTTAATCCTTCTCCTTTAATCTGGGAAAATATAAATGGAATTTGAAAAAAGGATATATTATGTTTAGGAATTATAAACTAATATTCGGAATAAGAAGTTTTATGGTGCTTTTCCCAATTAAGTCATAAATTTAGTCCTATTTTTGGAACGCAAGTTGTTTATAAAAGTTTCGGTGCATCTGCGGAGGCAGTTATCGTTATCCAAATCGAATAATATTTTGCATATATATATTTAAGCGTATAAGGCACCTTTTTTCACTATTAGATACCAATAAACAAAAAAAGTTTTTTAGCTCCACCCTAAATCGCATCAACTCAACTGTTAAAAACGTTTGTTTAAAAGATTTTATACCAACGTCCAAAAATGATCAGCATATTTACATCTGACATTTATACAGAAGGTAGTGATGATGATGACGATGAATATTTTATAACTGAAGAAAGCAATAACACTAACTAATTTTTGATTTATTTGTTTAATCATTTCTTTGTTTACGCTTTGTTTACTTCAATAAAACTTAATACATAATACCTGTTTTATAATAAAATACAAGAACCGAATATCTAAATATTTTCAAATGTTTTTGGGCTTCTTTCGGGGCAACTATTTTTTGCTATACTCTTTTAAGGTTTAGGCGTTTTAAGCAAACCAAATTATGTCAACCCTGGTTCGATCTAGTAGAAATGTTGGTGTAGTACCTACTTTGAATCAACTTGCATAATATGTTTGTATGTACCTACTAGATGAACTCATTTTTATCGCATGTGAAATAATGAAAAATAATTTGTTTCAATAAACCGGGTTTTTCATTAAGCGAGCCCCGGATAACTGGCTAGTAATAATGAATTTATAATAATTAAGTAAGTTAGCGAAACAAAATTAATCCATTGATTTAGAAGCAAAACAATAACAAAAATATTTGAAAATAGTCACATTTCAGAATTTTTTATGTAAATTTTAGGTGTGTTTCTGTTTACATTTTCATTTGTTTCAATTTAGCGAGTTATTTTTTGAAAAATACAAGGTTATAAGGTTTAAATAAGTGGTTTTTCAATTAAACGAGTTTCAGTTAAGCAGGTTTGACTGTATGATGTTTTATAATCCACTGAAGCCAGGTTTCCAGAACATTTTTGATTTGTTATCTTGAAATAAGGTATTTGCTTAAAGATTAACGACCGTATTATTCACTCGGTTTGAAAACGAGGTTAAAACCCTTTTAAACCAAGAAAATAAACCTGACTAAACCATTCGCTTTTAGACCCGATAAATTTAAACCTGCCTACGTAGTATTCACTCGGTTTACCTGGTTTAAGCTTTTGCTTTATTTTATGTACTAAAAACTATTTTAAACCTCTCGTTTGACAGTTCGGGCAAAGAATGTCTGTTATTATGAAGGTATTAGAATATTCTGAAGTGTTTCAATTCATTTTTAGTTGTGGTTTTCATTTATTTTACAGAAACAATTTGTAAAATTTATAAAATGGCTACACGAAAGGCAATAAAATAGAACGCTTCTTTCTGGAGCCGGAAGTGTTTACGGAAATCGACGTCTTCTATATGTGCGGTACACGGAAGGCTCGAGAACCGGACATGGGTCTGGACCTGAATCTGCGTTGGGTCTGCTGGCATCTGTGGTTAGATCATCCATTGATACTTGGGTTTCTCGTGAACACGAGTGTCGGTGGCGTGACTGTGCTAGGTGTAGACAGGCCAAACGACTGCGTCCGGACATCTGCAAAAGGTCCGTCTTTCATTCTGTCTCTCAGGAGAATCGACTGTAGACTGCTTGTGGGTGTCCTTTCGGGCCATCAAGCATTTCTCAAACACTAAAATTTATTGGGCTTGAGCGACACCACCATCTGTCTTGCTTGTGGAGAGGATGACGATACAGCGGAACACTTTTTCTGTAGTTGTCCTGCCTTTGATCGCATCAGGTGGCGGATCTTTGGGGCTGACGTGGTGAGTGCGAACATCTAAGCTCTTCATCGCTGAATCTCCTTCTCATCTTTCTTCGAAAGACGGGAAAAGTAAGTACAGCAATGTAAGGTGTCTGTTTTGGCAGTACGATAGACCAGTAGTGGTGTCTGAGTGATCCATCGGATAGTAGCAACCTCCAACAAAAAAAAAATATTTATATATGCGGTAATGGCGTCGAACCGCACGTTCCACCTGACGCACGTCTTCCTCTTCTAATGAGGACATCATCGTTTCTTCAACTTCAGTCAAAAACTTGAGTGAATATTATGGAAACCGATTTAAACCTTCAGAAAAACTACGTAAACCGGTCGTCGGAGTGCGGTTTAAAGTCGAAGTGGTTTATCTGATAATAGGTTTAAAAAATTACGTTTATAAGGTTTAAATCGAGTGAATAATACGGAATTACTAATTTATATGGTTTAAACCGAATTTAAACCACGGTCTAAATTAAGCCACTTTTTAAACCGAGTGAATAATACGGCCGTAACAGTGAAGAACAAACTTGGAAATCAAAAAAGTCTTGAGCTTGCATTTGCAACATTTTGATTTTTCTTTTCCTTAAATTTGTCCTTGGAGAATAAAATTCTCTTGGCATTAAATGTCAATATTTGGCTGCAGGAGTGGCCAGGCCAGAAGAACAAAAGTTTTAGGTTCTAGTTTCTAGGTCCACGATCTGGCTGTTGGATTCCAAAAATAATAGTAGGTATAGCCAGACTCATGATGGAATTTCTTTGTTGAGGAACGCAGAAATCACACCAAAGAACAACTTCGTTATCAATAACGGGCTTTACAATTTTAGTTAATCCACTCGCAACGTCATTGACACTTTGACACATCACGGGTCAATATACTTGCCCAGAGCTAAATAAATGAGCTGAAAGATTTACATAAATATTAAAATTAAGTAGGTGAACTACTTAAGGTTTGGAAGTCGAAGCTTTGGAGGTCGAAACATAAAACGGGAGAAATATTGTCCTTGTACATTTTCTTTGTTTATGGCACCCTACTTTTTCCTTATTATATCATCGAAATTTGGCCTCTTCATATGAATTTGGTGTGAGGTGGTTTCTCGACAAAGACGTTTTTTGTTTGCAATCTAAAATTGTACAGTTGTATGTAAACAAATCTACGACTTTGATCTAAACATCCTGTTATATGTGCTGCTGTCTTGTAGAAAGTAGGAAATGTATCTTAAAGGAAATTTGAACGTAAATATTTGCATTAAAAAGTCAAATTTGACGCAATGAAAATTTAAAGCTTCAACTGCCGCGGGGCGTCCGTGCTTATGTCCAAGAGACAACATGATGGATTTCGTTTTTGTTTGCATTGAAAATCCAAGCTAAACTGAAATACCGGGAAATCAGCACACAAAGTCCTCCGACAGAAGGATAAATCTCAGTTGAATGACTATATGGCCACTCCGCGTCCGCACAGGCAATCGCCTTCGGTTTCATTGTGGCGATATACGATAATGTGCATAGCAGGATTGTGCTTCTCATATGGCAGCATCGACCAATATCATTTGGTTAGCGGTGTCCACCAAAAAAAAACAGATTTTCGCATTCATCTGGTCTCGCTTTGATAGCGTGCCCGCTCTGCCATTGAAAATCGGATAAAACAGCATAGGTGCATCTGCATACACGTATAGGGTGAACCGCATAGCAGAGGAGAGTGAAGTGAGTAAAACTTCCGAAATGTTCCACATTGTCTCAATATAGCATTAAGCTAAATTAAAGCCGTTTTTTTCTGCCCTGTGATTGTTAAATTCCCACGCAAGCCTCATTCCTGCTCACGAATGCCTTCGGTGGTGCTTGATGTAAATATTATTGGGCGAGTTCAGGTTCAGATCTGAAGAAATTTCACAGCACCTTTGCACCCGATGCGAATAAATTCAACCTACACTAAGCCCATCGCTCAATCACGGGTTATTTGAACGCACCATCCCTAAGCCCTCCGATAGTCCAGACTTTTAAAAAATAGCACAATGGCAAACGTATGGTGCTCTTCGAACCACTGCGGCGTTTTGTTTATGCCTTTAAAGCCTGACAAACCCGCAACCAATGTGACAATAAAACTAACACCAACCCGTCCCAGCACTGTTTGTATAACCTTTTGAGATGTTAATCTGCCAACGGACACCCTGTATCTGAGCCATGGGTAGGTATAAAACAGTATACATGAATAGCTTGGCCTATAGCAATGTGAAAGTGGGCCTCGCGGCTGTATAGACCAAAGTCCCGTGTCAGCATAATAGCCTTAAATGTTGAAAGCATAAAATCGAACAAAGTGTTTCAGTGTTGGTCGAGATTTATCAATAGGTACAGCAGCTTTTGGTCTTCGATTTTTAGCGAGACTTTAAAAAGAGACCATTTAATCACTTTGCATCGGTTGAATATTTTGTTGTTTATTTATAATTTGCAAATGATTGTTTATCAATTTGATTTAATATTTAACTGGTGAGTACGAAATCTTCTCCTCTTCTCTATTATAATACTAGCGGACCCCCGGCACACTTCGTAGTGCAAAATAGAAATATAAAAAAAGTCAAATTTAAATTCATTTAAATAAGTGGTAGGTAAATAGTTTTTATAGTAATGCTTTGTGCTACACTTGGTTTTTCCATTTTCGGTGTACCAAGTCGCCAGGAATCTTGGATTGTATACCCATTTTTATTTTACTTATATCTTTGTTCTTAGCAGCTTAAATTGCTCTATCACTCAACCACGCATGGTAGCACTGTTGTGCTATGTTAGGGAAAACACTTTCAATCAATTTCTCTTTTGACAGTACGGCAAAAATAATTTGGCAATGTTATCAATCCAGTATAATCAACTGGCATTGCATCGACTTAACAAATCTCCATAAATATGAAGACTTTAAGCAACCCTTAATTTCATCAGCAGTTGTCGATCTAGGAATGACGGGCAATGTTTGTCTTAAGTCGCCTGACAATAAAATCAATGCACCAGCAAATAACTCTGAATTAGGTATCTCGAACATCTTTCATTGTTCTTTCCAAAGCTTCAAAAGATTTCTTATTGCCATAGTGCATTCATCCTAAATAATGATACCGCAACGTTTTTGCCGTTCCAGATGTTCTTGAAATGTTACATGTTGGAGTTTCATTAACATGGTAATTCATTGGCAATTTCAAAGCTGTCCGACCACCACCTATCGTATTGTAGTTCACGTTGCAATTTTAGATCAAAAATTTCATACATTGCACCATTAGGTGATGGCATTCCTAACTGTGCTAATGCTTTATAAGCAATCGACGGTGACGCGCCTCTTCGTCTAATTTTGATAAATCGTCACAGGTACCTGTGCCAATACCTAAGATTCTGTGTAAATTTGAACTCAATCCATTCTGTGGTTTTTGAGATATAAGATTTTCAACGTATTTTTTGTATGGGCGGTGACACGCCCCTTTGTCTAATTTTGACCAAACTCCACAGGAATACTCTGGCACCAATACCTAAGATTGTGTGTAAATTTGAACTCAATCAATTGGGTGGTTTTCGAAATATTATGTTTTGAATCCATTTTTTGTATGGAAGGTGCCACGCCTCTATAGCTAATGTACCAATACACCTACAAAGACCGTATATGCCTACAAACCATGGTATTAACGTCACCTTTTATGGGAAATTTTCAGAATCAAAATCGGTTCACGCATTACAGAGAACATTGGCGACAAACACAATTCAACTAATTTTTATATATACAGAAGATAAAAATCAATTGGTGCGTAAGTCTGCTAAAAAAACGGGAACGGCTCACCGATTTGAATGATTTTTTTCGTTTTGTTCATTTTGAATCAGAGAATCAGAAAAGAAGTCGGAAAATTCTCAACACGTGGCGCTGTAGGTGCACATTTCGCTTTTCAGTTCAATTCAATAAGATACCGTTCTCGATCTCCAAAACCGCTCAACCGATTTCAATAAAATTTTGTGGATGGGTATGGTTAATTCCAAATTGAAGGATATTTAAGTTTTTGGCCTGATACGTTACGACAAAATTGTGAACTATTAAAATAGAAAACCTTGAACTGGATTGCGTTATAGAAACTTTTTTAAATTAATGAATACACTCCTTCCGCACTCTTTTTTTTATAAATTGAATTATAAATATTATTAATTTTCTTAAGGCCAAAATCAGATAAAGGGATAAAGGGATAAGGGGGCGTGCCACTTTCCGTACAAAAAAACATACGAAACGCTATTTCTCGATAAATACCTATGATGTTGTTAATTTTAGTACATAAACTGCATTGCCCTAACAAATCATTTTTCAAAAAGAACGCGGGATAATTAAACGGGGAATAACACTTATAACCAGGCTTGCCACATTAGGCTTTTAATGAAAAAGTGGGCTATTTTTTTTTTTTAATTGCCGACAATAATTTCAGTATGTTGCCCAATCGTAATTGGTTTATAAATCGGCTGAATTCTAATCCTGGAGCGATAATTTTTTGTCACATAAATTTTAAATACCGAAAACTTTTTCCTGCTAAGCATACCCTTACTTTAGAAATAATTTGTTCCACATACAAACGTCATCATTCCCTATTTCATCCACTTCAAGCTTTGACTTTGCGATAAAAAGTAGCCTATGTCCTTCTTCCATGCCTCATCTGTCTCTACAACAAAATTCATTAAAATTTGTTTAGCGGCTTGGGTGTGAAAAAGTAACAGACAGAGTTACTTTCGCATTTGTAATACTAGGATAGAAAACAATTTGAAACTATATTTCTTGATTATTGCTTGAAACGTAGTCCGATAGTATATCAACTGTAGAAAACTACAGCATTTAAGTTCACTCCCTAATGTATTTTGAAAATTTGTATCTCCAAGAGCTTAATGAGATAATGGAGAACATTCGGGCACCTAAAAAGAAACCACTTATGGCGGCTGCTACTGTTAAATAACCCATAAAAATTTATTGATTGAGTGTGCCATCAATTTAAGGCACTTACATCCTTAATATGCCATAGTCCGCAATAAAGTTATTTTCGCCACCAGGATATTAACCTGCACTCTATATCTAATTGTCATCTTTCTGTTGACATAATCATTAGCTGCATGTTAAATGCATTCAAGTCTTTTTTGGTCATGGTAACCTTTTATATACAAGAAGTATATATGAAAAGATTGCCAACTTGGGCGTGAATACTTAAAACTCTATGCACCAAAAATGTTTTCCTCTGCAACGGCGATGCTTTCTCCACACTTAATACCTTACCTCACAGAGTTCGACTTAATAAACTTCATTAACGCAATATGCTGGGAGTGGGATATGTAGGATGACTGGCGTCTTGATTTTTTTTTAATTACTCGCTACTTTGTTGGAAAGTTTTTTAGAACTTTTCACTTGATAATGAATCGAAACACGAAGCCGCCCTTTAATGATTCATGCATGGACGAATTATTTTAAGCTAAATGGCTTTTTCTGTGGTTGATTTTATTGATTATTTTTGATTATTTTACTCACCATCGGCTTACGGTCAAAAACTGCGATATCTTTATAGATACTGCATACCAATACCCCTATTGCAGATTTCGTCTTAGTTTGAAATTTTGCATCATAGGCGTCTAATTCGTTGCTATATTCTCTGGAGTAACATTTTGTCAAGGAGCTGTTCCTTTTTCCTGTGTTACATTCTGTTTTCGGAAACTCGATTTTTAACTTTCTCGTAAGTAATAAAGATATTGTATTCGTTCAAAACTTCGAACTCGAGTTTTCACTTTACTGATATTACGATGATAGAGAAACTAATAATAATGGGTCTCCCAATTCTGTCTATCCGAGCGTCCTCCATTAAGGACAATCCTAAACGGCTAGATGGATTTGTTTCAAACTTGGGATTTGGAATTCTTGAGCTAACAGTTCCGGTCACAAAAATGCATTTTTTTTAAAAGGCATATTTTGAGAATTTGATTTTCTATAATTTACTTGTTGTAGTTTTGGCCAAATTGTATACTTAATTAGATACAGTAAGATTGATGTTTTCAAAGTTATTGCATCCTTCATGCTTTTGAAAACTGTTCATATCTCGAAAACGCCATTTTCGGTTTGGATACAATTTTAAAAACCAAGTAATACTTACATTCTGACCAATACCTTATACATACTTAGTTTTAAGCTAAATAGTTAAGCAAAAGCACCTTTTTATCGAACAAAACAAACATTTTTTGGGACGTATATAAGATTTTCTTTTTCTGAAAAATTACTTACCAAATCCTAACCATCACAAACGGTACATTTTTGTAAAACTCTATACCATTAAAAATGCAATTACAACTACTAAAAACTCCTTTTATGAAAATATTACCCACTTTTTCTTTTTTAGCCATATTGAACATGCAACCTAAAATAATTGCAACCACTTTATAACTGTAAATGCCAATTCAAAAATAACTCTCTGAATTCTTACATAATATATCTTTGTAAAGATATCAATCAGAAACAGAAAGTCCTGCTACGCTTGTCCTTAAATTAAAAAATCTTGTAAAGTGTTATAGCCTACCTTGGATTTGGCGCGAAAAACTTTTGAACCAGAACTTTCGAAAAATGTTTTTTACTGAGAGCTTAAGCCTCGCTTTGTTATTTGACATCAGAAAGTTTCGTGCGATCCAGTCGTGCACTTTATTTAAATAATTTTTGTCTCTTTTTTATGTCATATTTCTATCCAGTGCAGATATCGCGTGAAATACAAATCAAAAGTTGAAACCGACATACTGTATCAGGTGTGCCATCTGTCAGAAATATCCCTGGGGAAATTCTAGAAACTCGAAGAAGGTGAATTTTTGAAGTTGGTGCACTGAAATGAAATCAATTTCCAACTCGTCGGTCGGTTGCCTCTTTGAAACGTAGGAAGGCAGGTTACCTACTGGGAAGTTGAACCACTTTGGCGTTTTCCACAAGTGAAGCAATAAAGATTTAACAAGAACTAAGTCCTCTCGTTAAAGTTTAAAGTTACCTGCTACGCCACCAGCACCACCCTTTTGATAGCCAAGAAAGAAGAAACTACACGCTTAATGGTTTCATCATTATCCGCTCTAAAGTTCAATCCATTTTCTCCAATGGAATTGAATTACATATAATTGATTTATCTTGCAAAATGTTCAAGAGCTCTATGCGCCGCGCCGACACTAGAGAGAGATGTTATATTTAGCAGAAAATGTCATCGCCGCCGAACAGTGAACATCGTAAGTTCCAGTTGAACGACATAAATTGTGTTACTGTCGTAACTTGATATTCCTTTAAAGCGTTTTCATCAGATTCCCTTTTTCATTTGCCGTTTGAAAATAAATTTATTTTTCAAATGAACCTAACGTACACGTAGTGATGGCCAAGTCAGTAGCCAGTATCATGCTCATGCTTCTTGTGCTTACGATTTTTTTGTTTGCTAAGGGAGATAGCGTTGTCTCACTTGTGTTTTCAGTTTTTTTATTTTTAATTTCGTCTGATTGCTATGTAAATATGTTTCCCTTCAATTGAATCCAGGAAGCTTGTCCCTACCCAACTGAATATATTATGACGGGTTTCTAAGCAAAACAAAAACTTTCTTGGTGTCCTAGAGGGACTCATGGACAACGCCAAGGGCGGTGGTATTTGAAATGTTCTGATATTAAGAAACATCTTCAGCCAACACGAGGGACATAAAGTTACCATGGGTAACTCCACGAAAAAAACATTCACAAGTCAAGAAAGAGTGGAAGCAGCGAAACGAATATATTCCCAAAGGGAACGGGCCACTTGACGTAATGTGTCCAACACAAGGCTAATTACAAGCATTTCATCGTTTTTGGAGGCGGAACGAAAATAATGGTGGTCACTTAAATAGACCTATATCCGACGCGGAGGTGTGGTGTAGATAGGTGATTTATGTCTTCTGTCTTAATTTAGACCTACCCCGAGGGCGGACCTGTTCAAAGTGTGATCAGTTTTTTTTTGTTGCATTCTTTCTCGCAATTACAGATGGCTTTAAAATTGAATA
Organism: Cheilosia pagana; assembly: GCA_936431705.1. Taxonomy (NCBI): domain Eukaryota; kingdom Metazoa; phylum Arthropoda; class Insecta; order Diptera; family Syrphidae; genus Cheilosia; species Cheilosia pagana. The sequence continues at coordinate 80,980,576 of OW386166.1, read as the reverse complement.
TTAGACTACCTACTACCATTTGGGTATATTTACAAATGTGCTCAAAAAACTCACGCAAAACAAAGGGACCTGTTGCGCCAACTTTTTATTTTAATTCATGAAGCAATACACGTAGAAAAATCAGGTCATTAAAACAACAATATTTTATAAAAAAGCAAATGGACTCCGTACAAACTTTGTTAGTTTGAAAATGAACTTTATTTCATTGTCATAAGACATTTCTTTTTAAATTAACCCAATACAAATGTTCCATGCAAAATGCATCGAAATAATACTTAAATTTTTTTGTTCGCAGTTGAGTTTACATTTTAGGGAGTATAATTTCTTTAAATAAAATATTAAAATGGATTCGTTAATAAATATAATGCTTATAAAAATAAAGTTTTTAGTTAAATTTAAAGTTCTGCGCCTTTTGTTAGGAAATATCTACCTTTTTTTTTTTTTTTGGTTGCGCCTGGAGGTGAGTAATCTTCAAAAGATACGAATGGCCCGTACCATTGGTTATGCCCGATTCAGATATATCTCGTCTGCCTACGGGCTAAACCTCACCCCTCAGAGAGGCACTATGAGATCCGGCCGCGCGAGCTCATTGTATTATAAAATTTGTTCCTCTCATTTTTTCATTTTTGGGATGACTAGGACTACGACTAAGTTAGTTTACGCTTCTGTAGTGTTATTCGCGTTTGGTAGGTAGCTTTCCAGTGAATGCACCTACTAATACCGTCATTAGGTACATGCGGTTTTTCCTTATGGCGCTAGGTCGAACGGTCTTGTTTTGTAGTCGGCGCTCAAGGTTTGTCACGTCAAGAGTACGGATTATTTCATTATTGCAGTGACCATGAATACGAGTACGAAGTTTGCGAGCAAAGTTTGTTACTTCGTTACTTACGGTAGCAATTCCTAGATCTATGTGAATATCACTATTCCTTATATACCATGGAGCATTCACGATTGCTCTTAGCGTTTTGTTTTGGAATGTTTGTATTATTGCTTGGTTTGGTACAACTTGGTTTGGTACAACCCCAAAGTTGTATAACGTATGTCCAAGAAGGTTTTAGCACTTGTTTATACAGGAGCAGTTTGTTGTATACGCTTAGCTTTGAGTATCTTCCGAGTAGCCAATACATTTCCCTAAGTCTGATTGCGAGCTCGTCGCGCTTTTTCTTATCGTGTGGCTTCCACTTAAGTTTTGCGTCTAGGGTCATTCCTAGATATTTCGCCTCGTTTGCGTATGGAATTTGTAACGAATTAATTAAAACAGGTAAGTTGTTTATCCTTTTGTACGTGAAATTGACATAGGGTAACTTCGGGCATTATGGCGCACTTTTCTTCTTTCCCAAATAACTTTAACACGAACAATTTTTTTATCAAAAAACAAAACGATTTATTAATTATAGGAAACATAGAACCAAAACAAATTAAATAAAACTACAAATTCAGGTATATAATAGATAACAAAAATAAGTTAAAAATACTCTATAAAAAACCATAATGCCCTATGCATGGGGCAATATGGCGAACCCTAGTGGGCAATATGGCGTGATGATTTACTTGCGGTTGGATTTGCCACAGTGTTTTTAAAATGAGTGCAGGAGTCGTGGGACTAAAAACTACCTAATGAACTGCATCCATTCATATTTTTTGTTGTTTTATTGTAGTCTTCCCCACAACCTGCACAGATATTTTCTTGGAAATCTTCGGCCCATCGGACTCGTCGGCTAACTGGATTTCGATGTTCTCATCATCAGAAATCGAAGAATAAGGTCGGGCTTTTTATTTGTCTTTGTTTTCGATCCGCCCTTTTCTATGGAAATAAAATATACAATATTGGTAGTTGACTGTGAAATATTGCTGTACTTAAACGATTTTCAATGGGGGCAATATGGCGGACTTTACATGTAAACTTCATAAGGGCATTATGGCGCATCCTTGCCATATTGCCCCTACAGCAAGTGCGCCATATTACAAAAAATACGCGTTTGGACAACACATAAAAAAATCGCCAGGTGTTCATTTCCTGTTACTTTTTAATGTCACCAAACGAAAACAGATACATTTCTCTTCATTTTACAATACACACCAAACACCTGCGCTGTATACTTACCAAGCACCACACAGTTGAGAAATAGGCAAAAATATAAGGGGGTGAGAAAATAGAAACTTTTTTCAATTTTTTTTTTTTACTTACACATAAAAAATCGCGTAAACCCAGGAACCTGACACAGCGCATGATTGACGAATACAAAAGTTTTCTCATAGTTTAATTTATTATGAGCGAATCGGATATTTGGTATTTACGAGGTTCGCCATAATGCCCCCTGCGCCATAATGCCCGAAGTTACCCTACGTCGACTTGGTCTCGTTAAGGGCAATTCGCCAGGTCTTTGTCCACTCGCATACTTTATTAAGAGCCCGTTGAAGTTTTCCAGTTGATGATTCGACTGACTCATCGATTGCGAGGATAGCCGTATCGTCTGCGAATGTTGTTACGATGGTCCCTTCATCCTGTGGTATATCTCTTGTGTAGAGCAGGAATAAGATTTGGCCGAGAACGCTTCCTTGCGGAAAACCGGCGTGAATTTCTTTGAATTCTGAGAATTCGGTCTCATGTCTAACACGAAAGAGTCTATTCTCAAGGTATAGGATTTCAATATTTTGTATAATTTTTCCGGTAGGATTGTTCTTAGTTTATACATGAGGCCTTCGTGCCATACCTTGTCGAAGGCTTGCGATACGTCGAGAAAAGCGCTAGAGCAAGTCTTTTTGCATTCTAGAGCTTTTTCAATTTCATTTGTTATTCGATACACCTGATCGATTGTGGAATGTTGAACCCGGAAGCCGAATTGATGATCTGGTATCAGGCGTCTTTCTTACCTACTTACCTACTGATTGTAATCGTTTTAGCAGAAGTTTCTCATAAACCTTAGATATTATCGGCAGTAGCGAAATAGGTCTATAAGATTTATTATCATTTGTATTCTTCCCTGGTTTCGGAACCATAATTATTTCGGCTACTTTCCATTGTCTTGGGACATATATGAAAGTCTCAGAGAAGCATTTATAATGTACAGCAGCTTAACTAGTGCTCTTTTCGGTAGCTCCTTTAGAACTTCGGCAGTGATAAGATCGTATCCTGGAGCTTTGTTATTTTTCAACTTTCTTATTGTCATTCGAAGCTCGGACAGAGATACGGATTTTACTTTATAGTTGTCGGATCCCGTATTAACATTCGGTTCTTCGTTTAAAGGTCTTCCGTCGAACGGCCTGAATGTTTCTTCTAGATGTTCGGCAAATAGATCCGCTTTCTCCTTGTCTCCTTTTTCCCATTCGCCGTTAGCTTTTCCTATTGGTGGCGAGTGCATTTTTGGTTTCCTTATGGACTTCAAGGCTTTCCAAAGTGAGTAGTTTGAGATCTTTTCAGCAGTCAAGCCCTCTAGGTAAGTAGAAGTTTCGAGATTTCTTAGATCCTGTAGCTCATTTTTAAGTTTGTTGCAAAGATGGTTCAGATAAGTTTTATCAGGGGGTGCGCGGGATTTTTGCCATCTCTTACGAGCTCTCCTCTTTTCTCGTATGAGGTCCTCTATTTCAGGCGTGTACTTGACTTTATTGTTCCGTGTAGCTGTCTTCCGGAAGGGAGTGTTTTTCCACGCTGCACTCTGAATGGCTTCCACGAGGTTGTCAACTTCATCTTCTATTTCTAGCGGTGTCTTTAGTGGCACATTTAAAGCAACATTTTCTTTACAGTCTTTTCGGAAAACGTCCCAGTTGGTTTTGTTACTACTTAACTTGGGCGGTCCTACATTCGTTGCTACACTTCCACCCATTTTCAGGGTGACTGCTGAGTGGTCTGAGCATAGATCGTAGCATTCTTCGACTTCCGTCAGAGTTTTGTTTAGCCCTTTTGCAATAAAGAAGTCTACGAGGTCAGGTATTTTATTTTTGTCAGTTGGCCAATATGTTGGCTTTCCCGTCGAATAAAAGTCCACACCACGCTTCATACTGGCTTTGTACAGTAGTCTGCCTTTCGTTGAGTTGCATCTTGAACCCCAAAAAGTGTGTTTCGCATTAAAGTCCCCACCGATAATAAAATTAGACCCAGATGAGTCAAAGAGGTGGTCAAGGTCGTCGTCTGTCAGTCTATATCCCGGGGGGAAGTAACAAGATCTGATAAGATACTCTAAATGGTTTACTTCAACGGAGACTGAACTTATTTGCATAGCATCGAGTTCTATTTTTATGTCTGTTGAGTGCTTAATACAATCTTTGATGTAAAGAGAGGATCCGCCTCTGGCATTTTCATACCTAAGGATCATTTTTAAAGAAACGCAAAGGTTAACTTTGTGCATTTCCATTAAAATTAGGCATTCAAAACTTTAAAAGGTTTGATGTTTGTACAAAAATTTCAATGTAAAATTAACCTTTTAGGTCAACCGTCAACGTGTAAAATTAAAGTGCCAAGCATTTAATTTTTATAGGAATGCCCTTAAAATAAACATGGGCTACATTTATTTTTTTACGCTGATTCAAGTCTCAAAAGAAAACAATTTTCTTAAAAAAATGATTTGCAGGTACACTTTGTTAAGTGATGTAAGAATTATTTATAGACTCAACGTAGAGTCTCCTTAAATTTACGCACCCTCTAAAATGCCAAACAACAATTAACACTTTATCTGTGGAATACCAATATTCAGATCGTTTTCATTTATTTTTGCTGTCAGTCTCCATTTGAAATATTTTTTTATTTCAAAGTAACTGCCAACAACTGCTGGTTTTGGTTTCATTAGTCAAAAGCAATAGTTTCATTGTTTTTTGTAATAGATTATCGAAGTTCTTACCTATTTAGAGACAAACCGCGTTTAATAAAGTTACCGCAGAAAAATATTTATAATTTACAACTTCAGGAAAGTCACGTAGAGACTGCGTAAGTTTGTACCGGATATGTAACTAAACAACATCGTAGAGGCGTCGCGTCGTAAGGAAATCTAATAATGTAGCTATATATATTTCAAAACGTTATAAAAGTGAACCGATTTATTTTCTGGTTGAAGAATAATAATCGTATACATATTACAAAAATGTACTGATCTTCTCTTTGAAATTTGACAATTGCTTGACATTTCAATTAAGATCGCTTATATATTGAATATTGACAACAAAATTCCAGTCAGTCGGTCAGAAAAAGTGATTAACTTGTCATGTAGATTTCATGACCTTAATGTCTATCATAAGTCTAGTAGTAGAATAACATCCAATCTGCAGTCTAAGGTTTTCCATAGATTTATCTAAATATCCAGCAGTAAATATCATTATATTAATACGTAAACATCAAACGTTTCCGTACACTTTTTAAATATTTATCATGAAATGAGGAGAATGAAACTTAGATCATTCAAAAGGTACTGTGCCATAGATGGGCATAAACAAAAAATCGTAGATATATGTCGCCATTAAGACTGGTAAAATGAAGTTAAGAATTTCCCAAAAAAATTCCTTAGCAGTTAATCGAAAACATTTTGTTGCCATTCAATTTGTCGGCTGCATGTTTTCATAGTAACGAATTTAATCATCATAGATTAGAACCTGTTGGGGAGTCTCATTAACCCATAAAGGTATGCAATTTAATTACCCCTAAAAGTAAGCAATCTTAAAATCTTATTTCAGGGGCATTGCAGAGTTATCGGCGAGGTGTTACTCTTTGCCCTTTTCCATTCTTTTTTCATTACGGAAAGGTATATGAATTAAGATTTAGCATATAAATAAATTAAAATAAATAATAAATAAATTATGTAAAAAACAAGTTGGCTTTCGTTACTTTATCTACAGACGAAACTGGTCGAATTTCGACGAAATAGTAATTATTAATACGACTGGTGCTTAATAGAAGAAAAAAAGAAACGATTCAAACAGTTTGAAAAAATTCTTCCGTGACTGTACATGGACAGACAGACCGTGTTAAGAGTATCCAGTCCCGTACTAATAGGTATACCCTTTATTTAAGAACAATTATTTATTAATATCTATATATTATTCAAATTAAAAGAAGAATGATTGAAAAAAACATATTTTTCAATAACATATACTGAAACTAAGATCAATGAACGTAAGGTATTTTAGAAAGGTGTCGTGTAAATGAATCATAAGTAATTCAACAGACCGGATTGCAAAACCAACCTTTTTAAGAATCGCCTATTATCATACCTTTTGATATCTCAACCTGAAGTCTAAATTTATTTATCTTATTAACTGTATATGTACGACAAATGACTGATTTCATTTTCCAACCATCCAACCCCACTCTTAAACACAGTCTTTCATCATAGCTTAGATACATTTAATCTTGCTATTCATCGTTAAAGCGGACCTTTTGACTCTTCCCAGTGCATTTAGCCCCAGCGGCACAGTGTTATCAAAAAAGATGATCACCCGCCAAATATTTAAGGACACAAGTACCTCTCGTAAGAAAATCGACTGTATGGATAAACCCCAGTCAATCAAATCGCGGTTTTGTGGTATCCCTATGGCCTATTTCGATGGCATCGTCATTATCACGATCTTCGAACCAAAATGAATCGTGGTACGATATAAATCACACGCTATAAGGTATATGGATCCGCATGAACAGATTGGAGTACTTAGTCCTGAGGCAAACACCCGCAGTATAGACAACATAATACACAGCACAAATGGGCCATTTATTTTTATCACTTCAATTGCGCGGCATTAACTTGGTCATACAAAAGTCGTTGCGTCCCTGTCCTTGTCATATTACCCAGAATAGACGTCTTTAACCGTCAATGAAATTGTATACACACAAGCCTCCCCGCCGCACCCGCACTATGGTAGAACATTTTGGGGATTTGGCGCATGTAAAATAAAAACCCAATAGCACAATAGAGTGCGTTAACTTAATTCTGTTGAGCTTCTGTGGAAACTGAATTTCCAAGGGAGAGAAAAATGCCCAAAAATCAGCAATCGTACACACAATTTTGGTTCAGAAAGATTTCTCCATGTGTTGGATTTATCGTATGTTAAGCACACGAATCAACCATGTAGGACATCCGCTGAAGATGCATATTTAAACTAGAACAGGTAACAATGAGTGCCTGACATCAAAGAATTCACTCAGATGAAATAATTGCGTTTCCTTGTTGAGCATAAAACGTGTTGTCATCGCCCAAGGACACGCATTATGTTCTTTCAAGCTCAATGCTACGTATATCCATACATACGCAATGGTATGGAGTACATAACATGCACAGACGCAGACGACAATGATAGAAGACGTTCTCTGCCATGGCAGACTAATACAAGCGATAATTTCGTTCCATTATTATTTATTCAGGGACTTTGAAAAAAAGGAAAAAAATATTAAATTTCCATAAAATTGTACAAGTTTAAGTTGATGCCTCGTGGATGAGAGAAATGTAATATAAATTTACTTTCGTGTTTCATTTTTGAATAGGTAAATCTATTATCCGTCGTTGAGGTAACTGTCTTTCTATCGTTGTTCATTCGACTCGGAAAATTCAAATTCAAACAAAATTTGAAAAACTTACAAAACTTTTAATCAGTGTTTGAATCCATGGGTGGAATATAAGTTCACCATCATTGTCCTGTTTAAGGAAAAAGTTTATCTTATATCAGCGTTTATAGTTTTCCAAGTAAGAATTTAGGTCAAACTGACAGGGAATAACTGCATCCCTTATGTCTCAAAAGTACAGTCATTTATCAACCTCACATTCAGAGCATATTTCACGTTTATTTAAAGTAATTAAAATGCAATCATACTTCATGGCGGCGACTGACTGAATGTAGTTGATGGAAAATGAAAATACAAACAAGGAATTACTTGACCCTCCTTCACTCCTTCATTCTGCTAGCCACAATGCTTTTCAATTTATTATCATGGCGGAACAGAAGCGAGTCATTACCAACAAACGAATGATTCTGTTGAAGCGGAATGAAGGCACATCATCAATTTGTGTAAAGGATTTCATTTTTTGACTCAAAAATTTGAGCAGTGTTTTTTTAATATCATCTGTGAATGAGGAGTCACAGGATGAGGATGAACACAAAAAAGCTGGGAATAACGAGAGGTATTAGTAGTAGTGTGCGCGCAAAAATAACACCAGTTACTAGCACTGTTTCGAAAGTATTCATCCCAAAACTGGCAAAACTGCTAGCGCCGAAAAAAAAAGGTTCAAAAGTCACATTTTTAGATTTGGCCTCATGTCATTATGTCACAGCACAGAGAACTACATAAAATTGGAAGCTCATCCGGCTTAACTCCGAAGAAGTGCCATCCACCCGACTGAAAAAATGTCTTTGTACTTACCTACATACATACTTTAAAGATAGCACATTCACTTTGAGGAATATTATTAAAGAGGAAGTATTAGACCTTCCTCTTTCATCGTCTAAGACTGGTACGTGTCCAATCCATTTGATCTTCTGCCTATTACATTCATACTAAGATCTGACGACAACAGTTCGATATGAAAGCATGCTTAAAAATTGGAGAAGTTATCACTTATCACACCAAACTGAAAGTCAAATTGGACAAAGCTTCTTGCAGATCTTGTCAGATCTTCAGAAAGCGTCTTACAACTTAAACTGCATGGGAATGCTAATCAAAACCGATGGCACAATTAAACGCGATCGGGAGTAAACTCTGACTGCTTACTACAAAAGACGATTTTTATATTTATAACTAGCGGACCCGGCGAACTTCGTCTCGCCCCAATTTAACGTCTTCAGATAAACTCCAGAGTGATAATAAAACACAGATAGTTAAAATTTAAATTTTGCGATATGATAAGCAATGTTTTTTGATGTGTTTTTCGGGGCAAAAACAAACAACGAAGTCGGTTTGTCAACACGCGAATAGCCAACGTACAGCTGACCATTCGAAAAACAGGAAAATTCAGCTGACCATGCGAAAAACAGGAAAATTCGAGATTAGTCCCACAGACATCCAACGATTGGCCCACCTTCCTCAGTTGGAATAATGGAAATTCCTTTGATTTGAATTTGCTTTTGATGATCGGCGCTTGAATCAAATTGTTCATCAGTTTCTTGACGGACAACCGCGTGCCGTTGCACAATTTCGGATAATTTAGATTCCGCAACATAATATAATAATAATCGATCCCACCTTCACCTGTAAATTATGCGGCGGAGTTCCTGGCCTATCAAGCGAGCTCAAAAAATCAGTCGGATAGTTGTTCGCTTAAACCTCGTCGGTCACGCGGTTAACAGATTTGTACGAATGCAATTCGTCATCGATTTGACTTTCAATAATCAAATTCAAGCTATCGACGTCCTTAGGTTAGGTTAGGTAGATGGGTAGGTAGAGCAGGGCGTACCCTCCAATACCACACTTAGGTCCTCGTGGACCCTCTGTGATGCCCTTTTTGGGGGTTAACCGCTGGTGTTGTATCGGTTGTCTTCTTTCCATTCCTCAGTGTGGTTAACAGACGCTGTCCAGCCATCCTGATGTCCTCAAAAACCTGTAAAGATCAGAGAGTGAGACATCAGAAAGTTCTTGTAAGTCTTGGAAGTAGTATCTCCCAAGTGTTCTGTTCCTCAAGTGACTGAGTTGTTGGTTTTCATACAAATCTTGTTTTCCACCCGCTCTCTATGGTTGCAAAGCGGTTGTTTGACCGACTGAAGTGCTCTATAACGGTCTATTGCGGACCCAATTTTCGCCAGTTCATCCGCCTTCTCATTGCCGGTTTTGTCGACGTCCTTATTCTTCGCTGCTAGTATTGCTTGTTCACTAATCCAATAGAGATTTTTATAATTTTTTGCAATTCCGGGGAACACTTTGGTGATGAGTTACTCCTACGATGATGTGAAGGTGAACTCGCAAAAAATTGCAGGGAACGATATCAATCCAGCCGAAACATCAACAGCAACCTGGCCATGGCCAAGTGCCAGGAGTTGTCTCGAAAATTCGGGAATGCGACTCTTGTGTTTGTGGATCTTGGTCGATTTCAACTTCTGGATATGCCTCCACAAAAAAGACGATTTCAGGTATGCATTCAGAAGTAGATTTCGGGATGACGGGAAGCATTTGCGAAAATCTCTATAGAGCAATATCAAAGCCCCACCAAATCGTCTCGAATCACCTCGTAAATCCTTTATTGTTTGGTCAACTGACTCGACAGCTTGTTTATGCGCCATCATGTATTCATCCCAAATGATAATTTTGCATTCTCACATCAATATCGCTGTCGCTGAATTCTTGGTCATTGTGCACGTTGGCTTGTCAACCGTGAGAAGATTCATCAGCAGCTTCAAAGCGGAATATACAGTGCGACCGCCTTCCAACAGTATGGCAGCAATGCCAGAGGATGCAACAGCCAATGCAGTTTGAGAATTGTTGCCACGCATTTTTTGAATTGTTGCCAGAATCAACGAAATGCCTCCCGTTTCATCGTCAACAACCCTCATCAGCGAATCGCACACGTTCTTCTGATCGGCATTCAAAAGCGGCACATTTGTTTGGACTCTTTCGGCCAGCTTATCCCGATCATAGTCCTCCTCCCTTTGCAATTCGCGATTGAATGCATCGTGCATCTAACGATTTGGCGTTGGCATTCCCAATTTCGACAGCAGACTGTCGCACATTACTTCAATTAGAACTAACGCTTCGTTGCGTATCTCGTCGTTAATTTCAGGATCGAAATTCGAAGTTGTCATGTACATATTTGATTCACTGGCGTACAAAGACGAAGAAAGTTCTAGAAGGAAACTGGACACGTCGATAAAACGAAAGAAATCCGACGAATCAGGGCGACAACTGCCAAACATAATTTACGGAGAGTGTGTTCAGCTCCCGGAGCTGGATGAACGCGACCTGACCATTTTCGATTTTTTAATCCGCGACTAGAATGCTGAAACGCATTTATCAAACCTGACGAGCTTCGGGTTTTGTTTACGTGTGACCACTTCAGTCTTCTTATATACTGCGTTGTCCCTCCGGGTTGGAATCGAATACTCTTCGGTGGTAGTGGTGAGTATTCTCGCTGATTAAGGCTCAGTCGCAGAGGAGCATTTTTTATTTTAAACTGTTTTCCATCCCCTTACAATTTTAACGAAAATATCATTTGCTCAGGTACTTCACAGCAAAGACGCCGCAGTCCTCAGCTTCATTATAGGAAATCTGACGAATCGTATGCAGAGAATAGTGGGCAGGTTCTGGAACCACTAATTGGAACCCATTTTTCGTTTAAAGCGCCTGGTACTGTTGCAAATGAGATCAGCAAAGATCATTAGGTATCCAACAATAATATCCGCATCTACCAAATCTAGGCAGGATTTGCCATCAGAGTGTGTACCGGACAAAAAATAAATAAAACGGAGCTCCCACAAAGTTCTATAATTTATTTATATCATATAATTTAATGAGTAGGTACATCTTCTTTTCTCGCGTGAGTTACCGGATACAAAAATCCATCAAAGCCTAACAACCCAATTAATTTATTCCGAAATAAGTCCTTACTAAGATGAGAATCTAATAAACTACAATATTTATCGGATTCCCTAAGGCCTCTAGAAATTGGTTCATTATATCCAATCCATAATTAACTCTATGGTATGGTACATTTCTCAGAACTCTCGCAGGAGCATAAAATCTAATAAATGGTAATTAAAAAAAGCAATAGATATAACACATTACCAAATACGAATAAATATAATTGAAAAATGTTCCCTTCGTCTAAAAAGAGGTAAAATAAGTCCACCAACGGCTACTCTTTTTAGATCTAACAAATCCAAAAAATAGACAAGAGTATGTGGTGTGGATCTTCAAAGTGTTTCGAATTCCGCCATATGGAACCGATCTTTCGAAACTAATAAAAAAACAATGTGACAAGTTTAACGTCAAAAGTAACTCCCAGATCCTTTTTGGAAGAAATAATGGACAAAGGGGTGTAATCGATTACGTACGTTACGAAAGGTAAGGCTTTGACATTTTGAGACATTGATATGAAGGTCATTATTAGGACTGTAAAAATACAATTGTGTATTGAACGTATAGGTCGGAACGCTTTTAAATCGTCGGCACTGGGAACTCAAAAACAAGTGGGGAATGTCATTAATAAAAAAGAGAAAAAGCAGAAAAGCAATGCGGAAACGGAGAGATAAGTGTCTTTTAGAGAGGTGTAAGTTTGTCACAAACTAGTTTTTCAAACAGCTTAGGAATTGTGTGTCTAGTAATGACAATGAAATATGCAATATGTTTGCTGACTTCTTTCAGACAACTTATTCAAGGCCTGATTCGTTGACTCCGAGTTATTCCGGTTGTATTATAAAATCAAACTGTGATATTCCGAACATAAGACTGACTGAAAATGAAATTGTGCAATATATAATGACTTTAGATGATAACTGTGTTCCTGGTCCTGATGGTGTTCCTAGTGTATTTGTCAAATCATCTGTAAAATTCATCTGTAAACCATTGACATATTTATTCAACTTGTCGCTATCCAGGGGAGTCTTTCCGATTATGTGGAAATCGTAATTTATCATGCCTCTACATAAAAATGGTAACAAAAATCAAATGGAAAATTATAGAGGAATCGCAAAACTGTCATGTATACCTAAACTCTTTGAGAAAATAATTTGTAACTACGTGCAATTTCACTGCTCTAAAATTTTTGCTGATGAGCAACATGGTTTTTGTCCCAAAAAATCAACTGTTTCTAATTTAATAGAGTTTACTTCTCATGTCAACGAAAGCATGATGAATGGGTTACAAACAGATGTTTTTTATGCTGATTTTTGTAAAGCATTCGACAAAGTTAATCATGTTATCCTGTTAAAAAAACTTGAATTTTATGGATTTCCGCAATGGATTTTGAAATGGATTTCTTCATATCTATGTAATCGTGTGCAAAGTGTGAAATTTAATAATTGTTTGTCAAAAAATATTGTCGTCTATTCTGGTGTCCCTCAAGGCAGTCACTTTGGTCCACTCCTGTTCCTGTTATTTATTTACGATCTATGTCCTCTTATTACATATTCAAAGATTTTGCTATTTGCGGATGACTGTAAGCTGATATATTCTTATTGCAACCCACAAGGTTATATTTTCCTACAACATGATATTGACCGCATGCAGGAATGGTGTAAGGAGAACTATATGCAGCTTAATCTTAAGAAGTGTAAAAGCATGACCTTCACGAGACGCCAAAATTCAACTGCGTCAATTTATTTCATTAATGAGGAAGCTGTTGAAAGTGTGGATTACTTTAATGATCTTGGTGTGGTCTTTGATAAGAAGCTCACCTTTAATCTTCATTTGGATTCCATTGTAAGTAAGGCAAGAAGCCGATTGGGACTTATTAAACGTTTCTCAAAGGAATTTAAGGATCCCTATGTAACCAAAACTCTATACTGTTCTCTCGTCCGACCTGTTTTGGAATACTGTAGTCCTGTTTGGTGTCCGTCCTACGAATCTGGAATCGCAAGAATTGAAAGCATTCAAAAGCAGTTTCTTCTTTTCGCATTACGTGATTTGCCTTGGAACCCCGAGAGTCGTCTTCCATCCTACATAAGTCGGCTAAAGTTGCTGAATCTTCAAACTTTGGAAAAACGCAACGAAAACGACATATGTTCTCAATTTCATAAACATCAATACGAGACCGAGGACAACAAGGAACCCAGTTTTTTTTTATACCAAAGGACATCTCGGTGTAACTATGGGAGTAATGGCCCCATTAATAACCTAACGAGGGATTTTAATAAGTACAATAATGTGATTGATTTCAATCTCTCTAAATTTAATTTAAAAAAATATTGAAAGAAATGTAAACAGTATGTTTTATTAATAAGCTTTTTATAATCTGTTTGTTTGTGATTAACTGTGACATTAGTTTTGTAGTTAAATAGTTAAATAAATAAATAAACAGACATTATAAAATATTGGACGATAGTAACTATTATCATATCTCGATCCAGATCTATATATAGCCGTTAAAAATTGGCTCTGAAAATTTGACTGAAAGTGTTTAGAGAACACATTACAAAAAATGTTAAAAGATCAGATCAGGATACATTATTAGAGTAAGGGAGGCATATTTGGACCACCAATGTTATTTTTTGCAAATAAGACACAGATAATGTAAGTTTTCACATTTCTATTTATTTTAAAAAATAAACTGGACTATTATAGTACATAACTTATAACAAAAAAATAATAATTCAGTCTTTAACAAAAATAACAAAAATTAAATAAGAAAGTAACACAAAAACATAAACAAAAAAAAGTGGAGGGTAATTTGGACCACATAGCATCTTTTCAAATTTATCTGGGAAAACTGGCCTGCGACCTAATTTGGTGCCTACCAAGGTTGCAGGATCAACGTTTTTTTGTAAAGCCAGCCTTAGAAGAGTAGTTTTTGGTACATTGTTTAATTGTAATTAATTTTATAAATTAAATAATTTAATTAATTTTGTTTTTAAATAGCCACATGTATTGGATCGCACCATCTCAATCGCTGTTTTCATGTTGTCTGGATTCCATGTCTTCCGCTTCTTAGCTGTAACCATTTTATTACCATAAAAACTACAAACAATAAGGTGAAATACAGAAAAGTGAAATCGGTCCTCTAATGAATAAAATGGACCTGTAGTCCATATGGACCATGTAGCCTACCCTATATGGACTACCATATTAGCTCCAGCACTTGATGTGGAAAAAACAATGATTTAAAAAAAAACTGTAGTTCTTAATTAACTTTTGTTAATGCAAATATCATATTTCACATACACTTTTTGTATATGAAAAAACAATGGACCAACAAAATTACATTTTAATGGTAGAAAAAAGAAAATCACTTACGCGTAACGAATAATCAGCAACACCAATTTCGAGAAACTGTACAAAACTCACAAAAGCGTTCTCGCCGACGGCTGAAATGAAACTGAGGTATGTTTAAGGAGCTTTCGCATGAATGTAATTACACATTCAACCTCGTTTCTATTTGTGAGTTGGGAGAAAAGCGTAGTCCATATTACCCACTCTTACTCTAAGACGCATATAGTTAGGAATAACGTTAGATTGTTTTATACTATTGATTAAGCTCCAGAAGCGTTCATTATTGGTGCTAAAATGATACTCGACAGAAAGATTGATAGCACAAGGTTGGTGTCGACAAAATCCTCCATAAGGCAGGCTTATGATGGCCACATCTGGAAGGACACATGGTTTCAAAGGCATCGTGCCTCTCGAAATCAAAAAGGTCTTGAGGATTAATCAAATTTAGCAGAGCAAAAAGGCATGGCCTTGGCTTGTTATAACCCTTATCGTATTATATGTAGTTCCTTTTACCAGAAGAAGACTGTTTTATTGAGAAACCCATTAGTTAGTCCAATGAAGTAAAAGACACTTGAGGCCATTATTGGGATCTCACCCCTGAAGACGGCTGCTAGATGCGCCATTAAACTGCAGCTAGAATATAAGTTTAAATCGGTTGAACTTGTATGACACCTGGAAATGCTTAACCTTATCCCAAACATGGACATGTTCTGATCCGTCCCTGACGCTTTGGTTACGTTAGGGAGTACAGCTTTAGCAAATTATACTAGATATGATTAACAGATCTTGCAAAATGGGCCAAAGGTGTTTCGACACTACCCTCAAAGGTATAATTCAGTTAATCGATGCATCAAAAATGAATTCTAGAGTTGGAGCGGGTGTCTTTGGATCGAATACCAAAGTCTCGATGCCCATTGGAATGTGTCCCACGGTTTTTCAAGCGGAAATTCATGCCATCTAAATTTGCCATCATACAAATTTTCTTCGGCAGTCAGGCAGCTTTGCAAGCTTTAGCGTCCAATACAGTTAAGAGCTGTGACGATGCCCTGCAAACCCTAGCTTAATACAAAAAAATGAAACTTGGCTTGACCTGGTTCCGAGTGCGTTATCTTTGAACCAGCAACCTACTAATTAATGACTGCGAAAAACAACTTCGTCTTGAACACTGGGAAAACGTGTCTGGTCTAAGAGAGTCCAAACTATGCAGAGTATAGTCCGACAGGGATAATATAAGAAAGCTAGAAAATATATATCTTGGCCTAGGGAATCATTACTGACAAGGATAGTAACTTTCATGAAAGTTTCACCGCTCCACGTTATTTCTTTATCCAGCTTACCATACCGCACACAACTTTTTTTTCATCTAAGACCTTAATAGGTAGAAACTCATAAAACCAATACAAGTTAAGCAAAAAACTGTCAGAAATCGAGGCGCACTCGTCCTTAACTTTGTGTTACCACCAAACACTAAAGTTCGATGCTGGATTTTAGGAAGAAAACTTATCCTCTCCTGAAACATAAGTCGGTATACCAAGATAAAGCTTATGATTTGTCATCACCACAAAAATCTTTGCTTAACGACTTAATAAGTTTCTTGTGTCGCATGAAATATGTAGAATTAATTATTACAAAAGCCACACAACTGTATGTGGAGTTTTGAACTTATATTAAATAATATTCTCCAAGGGAATCTCTATGCACGAGCAAAACTTTGGCAGCGCATACAAAATGAAATACCTCCAACTAACTAAAAGCAACATGTACGAAAAGGAATTTATAATTTTCTTGTTTGCCGTCAATGTTGATTAAAAAAAAAAATTGTTTTGTCTAGTGCGGAAAATTGGGAACGAAATTAAAAGCATGCAGAATTTAAATTATTTCCTTAAGCTTGAGGCTGTTTTATGAATAGCGAACTTAATTTAGTGTTATTAACTTTGTGGCATGAAATTCTTGATGAATATTTTGTAAAGAAAGCAGTAGGTCGGTTGAGGTTTTCTGTCTGTCTGTAATGAGTTTGTTATGGTTTTAAAAATTACTTAACGGGCTTGGGCAAGTTTTAATTATCTTTTTGGAAGTATGTAGCTTTTAAAGCAGGATTAGAGCTTCTCATTGAAAGGGAAATATACAGGATGCTTGGCAAAGAGTACCCTATAATGATATCTTCTGAATGCCTTTTAACACACTAATAAGTATTTATCTATAGAAGATTGAGAGCACCTGCATTTACTTTAAATATGATCTTTGGTTGACTGATGTAAAGTCCTGGACTGTATATCAGCAGAAGAAATGCCCAAACTCACCTTTAGCTATTACTAAACACAGCTCCAATTCGAGACAGAAACGCGACTACGCTGAGTGAGGTATTGGGATGGACACATTGTTTTGTACTTTTGAAGTGCAAGAACCTTTTCACAGATTCCCTGCATACGTCTCACTGTATCATGCAAAATCGGCGAGCAATACCCTTCGCAGGCCTCTCCGAGTATCTACTAAGACGGTGCAAGATGGGCCAAGGGTGTTACAACACTGAACCCATAAAGGATAGTCTGCTACAGTCATAACACCAAAGTCTCAATACGTAAGGGAATGTGTCCTACGGTTTTCCAAGCGAAAATTCATGCCATTAAAATCTAAGCCGATTCAAACCTCAAAAAGGGAATTTAAGACGCCATTATACAAATTTCCTCCGACAGTCAATCCGCTTTGCAAGCTCTTGCGTCCATTACGATTGATGTCCCTTATCTGAGACAGTACGGAAGATTAATTAAGGCTTACTCCCACGAGGAAATCCTTAGATTCAATAAGGGATAATCTAATTTGCACCGAGGTAATCGAAGCTAGCAGGGCTCTTGAAAGGTATCCCACCTCCACTGTAACAGCTCTCCGAAGGAGTCTTAGCACTTAGCCTCTCCTAGAAGAGTGCACCGACGCGGTTTGAAATACGCTCGTATCGGTCTCTCAAAAGGTGTTAGGTACGTCTAACCTAAGTCCGTACTCACTTTCCAATGGAGTACACTTTGCACTTATTAATCGCCTTTTGAAAAGGTCTAGCTTAGCTTAGACCCTTTCTAGGGGGAGAGCTGCAACTCATAACTCAATTTTATCTTCGTATTACATTACTATAAATGTTTGTCAATTAGATATTATTTATTTATTTCCTCAAATGTTTTCTCCATTGTCAATTAATTTATGTTTATTTGTTTACTCACTTATTTATTTATTTGTTCACTTTTTTATTTACTTAATTACTGAGGCCCAGGTCCACCCCGGACTGTAGCGCCACCTTAAGTAAGTAAGTAATTACTGATTTATTTATTTATTTATTCATTCATTTATTATTTATTTATTCATACATTCATGTATATTTTATTTATTGGTTTATACAATTTATTATTTATTATTATTTTTATTATATTTTATTTTATTATTAATACTTTTTTTTTTTTCTTAAATTGAGATTTTAGTCGTTGCTTTTCCTCAAAACAAACTTTTTTTTTTAATTTCATTTATTTTTTGTCAGTTGTAAACTTTTCTTTAGAAAGACATAAATTTGTCATATCTCTGTATTTAAATTATGTAAATTGTGCTATAACAAATTGTAAATTCTAAACGAAAAAAAAATAATATTAATTAATTAAAACTACCCAATTTTAATTCATGCCGTTAAAGACTTTCCATTTTAGGTACTTACTTATCTACTTAGGTGGTGCTAGAGTCTGGACTGGACCCGGTCCTCAAACAAAACAGCTCTTCCGTCGTTGCGGGCCAAATCGTTGTTCTCCATTCGCTCTTCATGTCGTAGCCATGGACTGCTGCTCAATTTTCTGACAAAGTCAAAGTGGCCTAACAGGTTATAGAGTTCGCTTTTAAGTCTTCTCGTCCAAAACCCGTCAACGCTATCGGGAATGAAAGTCACTCGACAAACTTCGCGCTCGAAAAATGCTTGAAAACTATTGATATTGAATAAAGTTTATGAAATTATTAAACGGCCGCATTATTCACTTGGTTTAAAAAGTGGTTTAATTTATACCGCGGTTTAAATTTTTTTTAAACCATATAAATTTGTAATTCCGTATTATTCACTCGATTTAAACCTTATAAACGTAATTTTTTAAACCTATTATCAGATAAACCACTTCGACTTTAAACCGCACTCCGACGACCGGTTTACGTAGTTTTTCTGAAGGTTTAAATCGGTTTCCATAATATTCACTCAAGTTTTTGACTGAAGTTGAAGAAACGATGATGTCCTCATTAGAAGAGGAAGACGTGCGTCAGGAGGAACGTGCGGTTCGACGCCATTACCGCATATATATATTTTTTTTTTGTTGGAGGTTGCTACTATCCGATGGAGTACTCAGACAAAACTACTGGTCCATTGTACTGCCAAAACAGACACCTTACATTGCTGTACTTAGTTTTCCCGTCTTTCGAAGGAAGTTGAGAAGGAGATTCAGGAGATCCGCTGTATCGCCATCCTCTCCACAAGCAGGGCAGATGGTGGTGTCGCTCAAGCCCAATACATTTAAGTGTTTGGCAAAAGTTTAAAGGCCCGAGAGGACACCCACAAGCAGTCTACAGTCGATTCTCCTGAGAGACCGAAAGAAAGACGCGGGCCCTTTGCAGATGTCCGGACGCAGTCGTTTGGTCTGTCTACATCCAGCACAGTCACGCCACCGACACTCTTGTTCACGAGAAACCCAAGTCTCAGTCGATGACCGAACACCGAACCACAGATGCCGGCAGACCCAACGCAGGTTCAGACCATGAGAGAGCTTCTTTGGAACCCAGCCTAGTAAGCTCATCAGCGATCTCGTTTCCCGGAACAGCAGTGTGACCTGGGACCCAGACAAGTTTCCCTGTGTTTAGCCTTCCGACCAAGTTTAGACAAAGCTTGAGTTCAAGCACTAACTTGGACGAGGTAAAAGGGTTGAGCAGCGCTTTTAGTGCAGCTTGGCTGTCACTGCAAACGCAAATGCTTCTAGCCCTCCAGCTGTTTCTCACAATATAGTGCATAGCCATAGGGATAGCGAAAGTCTCCGCTTGGAGGACAGATGCATAAGGGCTAGTGTAGTCGAATGTGCTCGCTTTCCACGAAGACTTCAGAAGAAGACCCCTGTCCGGTTTTGGAGCCATCCGTGTACCGCATATATAGACAGACGTGCTAAAGTCGACGATTTCGACGAGGTCGATTTCCATGAATACTTCCGGCTTCAAAAAGAAGCCTTCTATTTTATTGCCTTTCGTGTAGCCATTTTATAAATTTCACAAATTGTTCCTGTAAAATAAATGAAAACCACAATTAAAAATGAATTGAAACACTTCAGAATATTCTTATACCTTCATAATAACAGACATACTTTGCCTGAACAGTCAAATGCGAGGTTTAAAATAGTTTTTAGTACTTAAAATAAACCAATATAAACCAAAAGCTTAAACCAGGTAAACCGAGTGAATATTGCGTAGGAAGGTTTAAATTTTTCGGGTTTAAAAGCGTATGGTTTAGTCAGGTTTATTTTCTTGGTTTAAAAGCGTTTTAACCTCGTTTTTTAACCGAGTGAATAATACGGCCGTAAGTGTATAGGGCAGTGCCTAACATTTTTAGGAAAGAATTCGAAAGCGAACAATTTTTTTTAAAGATTATACAATTCAAAGATTATACAATTAAATTGCAGATCCAGCAATGTTCCATTACTGCGAATTCTTGTCGTACCGCTTACAGTGTTATTTCAAAACCAATTTTTATGAAACATGGACCAGATGAAAGGTGAACTTCCGTAGGTTGATTCCCGAATAACTTTTTTTACCACCAACAGTATTAATTCTTTACATGCCATCACAAAAGAGTGAAACTTTTTCCAATACTAAATTTTTCAAGTGCTTTTGGACACACAATGTTTGTTCCCTCACGTGGGAACACGAATAAATCTGAAGGTTTAACCCCGCGCAGGGAAGCCACAAAAATATGTGATCCGTCCATGTGGGAAGCATTGGATTCTTCAAATTTATTGCATACACTTGAAGCGATAGGTCATTTGCTTTTTCATGGTCATTCTTGAAGGCAAGTCGCAATCATTTGAATTTGATATGTCTCTAACGGAATCATTGGGATGTGTGGCAACAGGCCATCTTCTCCTTTGAATTTTTCCATTTCAAATTGTAGCTTCGGTGTTTGGTGATGTTGTTCATCTTCTATCATTTGCAAAGTTGTCGTAAATTGATGTTTTCCAGAAGGATGATAGACACCCCATTTTTAGATGTTTAAACGTGCGGTAGCAATCCTGAATAGTTAAACGTTGGCGCCTCGCCAGGTTTTTCATTTTTAATATTGGAATAGATGGCATTGATGTCGTTGTCGATTCAAAAGCCAACGTAAATGTCAAGAGTTATAGTATTTTAAAAGGTCTTGTTGTATGGAGGGCGTACCGCCCCTCTATCCGATTTAAAAAAACCTTCGCAGAAGTGTGCACAACGAATAACCAAAGTTTAAACACAATCGAATGAATGGTTATGCAACGACTTGCGGAAAGATACTCTATTTTTCAGAAAACATCTTATACTTGACAAATTCTTTATGAACTAGACTTAACGACAGCTTTCATACCTAGCATCAACATGAGTTGTAGTATGGTTTAAAAAATGGTAGAGCGATTGCATGCATTCCATGAAAATGATGGCTGTACCCAGTTCGTTTACGATTCTTCTCTTGAGTCAGACAGCTTAGCCTTAAGAAATCATTACGGTCACAGTCAACTCGTACAACACACACTCTAGCCTGACGACAACAAAAACGTTCCAAGTGTGTTTCCCACATCACTGCCCAATGCCCAACTCCCCAACATTTGTTTCTTCTATCGTTTCATCAGTCAAAACAACACTGTAGACCTCCTGAAATGTGGTTGAACCGATTTGTAAGCTCAATTGATTTATAAATGAACTCTCTGTGTCGAGACTTCTCAATGCCAAAAATAATCCCTGAAACGTAAGAAGAGAGATTATATATATAATCTGTCCATGCTAATACCTTTATTGCGATACCTATGGCTTTTGTTGAAATTGCCCTAGTCTGTCATTTTACGAAAGGCCAATACGCATCATTTTATTCATCAAAACCTCCCACACAAGTCGCCATTTGGCAAACCTATAAAAATGACTCGTTTGTCTCCTTTTGGTAAGTTGCCTTCAATGTGAATACAATCCTCAACCTCCGTCAAATGTTATTCACGCGCCTCGGGTTTGACAACAATCAAGGACATCATAGCCCCTGGGGAATGTGGTGGTATACCTTCGTTTTAAGGGTCGGGTTACCCGTCGTCAGTCAATAATGCATGGTGTTGAGAATTTTGAATTAATCTTTTTTCTAAAGAAGAAGAAGAATTTACCTAAGGAGAAAAAAATGAAAAAGGATCATAAACTGGAAGTAGCATAGATAACGGTCCTTGGAGGAAGAAATATGGTTTTTGAGCGACTAAAGTAGAAGAGGAATAGCATTTTTTTTTTATATATTTTATTGTATGAATTATTTAGCAGGGTGTTTAACTGATGAGCAAAAGGCGTGTGTACGGTTTTCCTTCCTACTTTAATTCATTTCGCATTGAATAAACTCTCGAATTCCTGGTTATTGACTGATTTCTTTAGCACGTAGCTAAACCACTCAGCAGACACGTGCCAAATGCTGTTTATCGTTTGAAGGAGCTAACCTCGGTCCCGGTTAACACATTTTTATAGACTGAAAGTGCCAAGTTAAGGAGTTTATCCCACGACGGGGGTAAGTGGAAATTGCCTCAATAAGAAATGGAAAAAAAACACGCTCTCTGATTTGAGGTGATATTTACCTCGGAATTATTTAAAGAATGCCAACGCACCCACAAAGTCATTTTGAATTAACAAAATATAAAGTTTATAATCAGTGCGGCTTGAGTTGAGGTCATGAAAAGCTTTTACAGATGCGACAATTGGGACGTGTTTGTGTTTACAATTTTCATCACAAACAATTACTATATAAATTAATAGCAAATAGAAGTAAAAGAAAATGTGAGAAGTCAAGGGGACCTACCAAAAATAAATAAAAATAAATAAATAAATAAATAAAGGGGACCTACGGAAAGAAAGAAAATGCCGCCAAAATTAACAAATTAACATAAACAACTTAACAGATTAAACGCAACTAATTTTTAAATATTTAAACATTTTTCATAATATTTAAGAATGATTTTACACGGAGACGAAGAAAGAAAAATAAAATAAATAAATAAATAAATAACTAGTAGGTAATTTGTAATAGTAAGCCTCTTTTGCAAAATGGTAACGTCGCGTGAATTAAATTAAGCAAATACAGTTTGTTTAAAAATATACGTATTTAAATGTTGAGCCGATCTGCTCATTTACGTTGACAAAACCTGACTGACTTCTAATCTACAAATCTACTTAGACTTGGGTGGCGTCCATAATACATCTTATACTTTATTGTTTACAGAGTTAACCGTTTGCAGCTGGGTATGAAAGTGGACACTTGCCCTTTTTGTGATAGTCGTTCCTCTGCTGGTTTCTTGTTACTCGGTGTGATCGTCGACAGGGCTCCTAACATAACTTGTGCGTTGCGATCATTCCTTCAAAGTTGACTCCCCAAAGTTTGATGGCCAAATTCGAGACAACCGGTTTGGTAAATAAATCAACCCATACCCGTATGTAAAATAAACGCCGTAATAGTTATCAGGAAAACCTGAGAGACAGCTAATTTCTCGCCGTGCACAAGAAGTCGGCTCTTTGCAGAGTTCAATTTGGCGACGGGACTTGGGCCTAAAAAACGTAAAAATCCAACTGACCCAAGAGCACCAAGTTAATGACCATATTCAGGAAACAGGACGCGCCTGTTTCGGGCCGTTTAAAAGAGGAGCTCAATTTTGGCCGACAAAACTATCTTTAGCGACCAGCTACATTTTCGGATTATTGGCTATGGCAACAAGCAAAATTGTCGTATATGGTACGATGCCAACCCACACGAAGCATAGGTACATCAGCTAGCAATGCATCCACAAAAGTTTAGTTTAGTGCAAAATTAAGGCCGACGATGTCATCAATCCTTACTTTTTTGAAAACATATTTGGTAAGACCAACACCCTCAACGGTAAGCGACATGTGGTTTCAGTGAGACAGGACAACATCAGCATCGACCCGTCGATAAAGAGACAAAATTACCCGTCTAATATAAAAAATGCGATGTAAATGACGCTTGCACTCAGCCATATAACTGTTGCGTACGCAAATTTGCATATCAAGCAATTTTCGCGAACTCGCAGATTTCCTTCCCACGATCGCAAAAACATAATATGTCTCGGATATATGTTCCCCGCAAGAAGAGAACCCACGTCCAGTCAATGAAGAACCAGTTCCACCACCCAGTATAGAAGAAGTGCGCTTAGCTATAAAAAAGCTAAAGAACAACAAGGCTGCCGGCTCTGATGGCTTACCAGCGGAGCTCTTCAAATACGGAGGTGATGTTTTGGTAGGGTGCATGCACCGAATCATCAACCAAGTATGGGTGGAAGAAAACATGCCCGATGACTGGACTATCAGCTCTATATGCCCCATCTACAAAAAAGGCGATCCTATGTCTTGCAAGAACTATCGAGGCATATCCCTGCTTAATGTCGCATACAAGATCCTATCCAACGTACTGTGTGAACGTCTAAAACCGTTCTGCAACACACTAATCGGCACGTACCAGTGTGGCTTCCGGCCCGGCAGATCGACTATAGACCAAATCTTCACACTGAGGCAAATCCTGGAAAAGACCAATTCATCACCTATTCATCGACTTCAAAGCCGCGTATGATAGCATACATCGTCAGGAGCTCTATAATATGACGATGGCCGAATTCGGAATCCCGGCAAAACTGATTCAGCTGTGTCGCGTGACACTGGAAAACACGGTTTGCAGCGTGCAGTTTCGAAAGTAGCTCCTCCGAACTGTTTTAAACATGCACCGGATTTCGGCAAGGAGATGCGCTATCATGCGACTTCTTCAATCTCGTACTGGAGCAGATAGTGCGCAGGGCAGCTGTCAACACGGAAGGCACTATCTTCAACAGGTCCGTCCAGCTGCTGGGCTATGCGGACGATATTGACATCATCGGTCGCTCCCAGCGTGCCGTGATAGAAGCGTTCACGGCGATTGAAGAACAGGCGAAATCCGTTGGCCTTGAAGTAAATGAGGACAAGACCAAGTACATGCTATCAAGAAACAAAAAAGAATCTGTCCACCGCCTAGGACAAAACGTCACTGTTGATAGAAAAAATTTCGAGGTAGTTAGGGAGTTTACCTACCTCGGAGTAAACATAAACTCCACGAATGACACCATAGTGGAGATCCGGCGAAGAATTACCCTAGGAAACCGCTGCTACTTCGGTTTGGCAAAGCAATTGGGTTCAAAACTCCTAACTCGAAGGACGAAATGTACGCTTTACAAAACACTCATCCTGCCAGTTCTGCTTTATGGCGCCGAGTGCTGGACGATAAGCAGGAAGGGAGAGCTGATACTGGGCTCCTTCGAAAGAAAAATTCTTCGACGGATTTTTGGTCCTGTGTGCGAGGAGGGCGAATGGAGGAGAAGATACAACCGCGAACTCTATGAGCTGTACCAAGATGTGGATGTAGTCCAAAAAGCCAAAATACGTCGACTACATTGGCTCGGCCACATCGAGCGAATGGATAATAATGCTCCAGCTAAGAGGATCTTCGAGTCCCAGCCCCCAGGTTCGAGACGACAAGGAAGACCGAACCTCCGGTTCAAAGACCAAGCCATCGCGGATGCCAGAGCGCTTGGTCTGGAAAATTGGAAGCAGCGTGCCCGGGATCGCAGAGGATGGAAGGCTGCAGTGTCTCAGGCAGAGACTCTCCACGGGTCGGGAGCCCGTTAAGAAGAAGATATGTTCCCCGTCTGGGAACTGGTCGCAGACAGAGTTCGCAACGTGTCATTTTATCCTCTTCAAGGTAATGCGCAAATTGCGTGTTCAAAGGCAGAACAGAACATTTTTCCTAGCAAGTCAAGAACGAGACGCGGTAGAGCACGGTTGTGCAAATCTTCTCCTATCCTATCACATAAGACAATATGCTTTGAAATCCATAAGATAGAAAAGTAAAATAAGTGTGTGTTTGAAAAGTTTCGTCAAAAAGAAATAAAAGGTGTGACAACGGATCATAACAGAACAAACCAGTGGAGGCGGGCGCAGGTATAGTACCAAAATGGGTAACAAAAAACCCACAAGTGTACCGAAGTCTAAAAATATTGGAAAATAATATTGCTAATGGTATCTAATACAGCTTTCGAGAACTTGGTACATGAGATATTAAAAAGAAAGAGTTGAATGAGGTGGATGTGGTTGTCGATACATTTAGAAAGAACACTTCCTGCTTAAAGGACAATATTTATTTATTTATTTAACTACTAAACATTTAAGATACAGTTAATTAATTAATAAAACTATTTTTGAAAAAAGTTAGTTATTTTACAATGCTCTTAACATATTTTTAAAATACATACAATTTTGTTACGTTGAAACCAATCACATGATTAAACTTATTGAAATCGCTCGTAAGGTTATTGATGGGGTCATTGCTTTCATAGTTACATCGAGATGTCCTTTGACGTAAAAAAACTGGATTCCTTATTGTTCTCAGGCTAATATTGATGTTAATAGAACTTTGAATATAGGAGCAGTTTGTCGGCAGTCAGGACGCAAAACTGAAATAAAGCATTTGATATTTTTCTTCGTTTTTCCAAGGACTGCAGTTTCGGCAACTTTAATCTACTTAATATGTAGGGGAAAGACGATTTTCGGGATCCCAATGTAAATCTGGTAATGCAAAAGGACGAAATTGTTTTTGAATACTTTCAATTCTTGAGATTCCACATTGGTAGCTCGGACACCAAACAGGACTACAATATTCCAAAACAGGTTGGACTAGAGAACAGTATAGAAGTTTCGTTATATAGGGGTCTTTAAATTTCTTTGAAAAACGTCCCAATCGGCTTCTTGTCAAAGATGACTCCAAGATCATTTGACATGCGTTCTTTTTGGGTATCAACGTCGTCAATAAAAAGAAACAACAATAAGTAGGTACAAACCGTGTTTCAAAAGATAGCTGCCTTACTGAGACCTTTCTTATTTTAAAAAAAGACGGGCAAAGGAAAATGGGCTTATAATGTTTCTAAGAGGCTGAAATACCCCAACCTTGGTAGGTTCTATAAATAAGGGTATTAGAATACTTTTACTAGGCTATGCCATGTTCCAATTTCGGTTCACCACCTCTCTATGATTTTCTGAAAGCTCTGTATTTGGGTTCTAAATATAAATCTCTTGAGAGGCTGTAAAAGCTTCCGATTAGTCCGCATTAGCTCTGTGAAGAGCTTCTTTTCAATATCTTCAAATATGTTTTCTTGGTTCCCTCATATTTGTTTAATGTGCTGTACCCATGTAACTGAATGCATCACACCTTACTTTTGGTTATAGCACCCACAAAGTTTGGAATTGATGCACGATGTACCCTTTAGTAGGGCAGAAGTTCTCAAGTTTTCTGAGCGTGTGTTTTGTTAATTTTGTTAAGAAATTCACCTACGGAAATTCAACTTTCATTTGCTTCATGTTACATAAAAATTTTGATTTGAACCCCGCAATCAGTAGGACAAAAAGGAGGAGCCCCTTAGTAAAATAACAATTACGACCTTATTTCCTTCACCTTTGTAAATTCTGTGTATGTAAGTATACCCTTAGTAATTCCAGTCGATCACAGAAAAGAAAAGCCATCAAACGCCTGCTACTCGAGACGAGACTCTTAACGTAAAAATTCAAAATTACACGACTATAAATAAAAGCCGTTTTCCGATCTTCGATTCTCCCACTCATTTATTTACTAGTCCATATTATAATTCAGGATGGATAACTGCAATGCTTGGGTGCCCTTAAAACTTATAATAAATCTTTTCACTTGCTGATTTAGTTTTATTTTACTAATGGTAAGCAACATGATTGAAATTTATTTAAAAGTCATAAATAAAACCAAGGAATTTCCATCATATATGTATTAAGTTGCGACATATCTTAATGCCATTTTTTCTTTAAAAATTACAAAAATTCTACATCAGATAAACGCATAGTATTTTCATTTATTCACACGAGTTGAACATTTTCTCCTTATTTTCTACCTCCTGTTTCCTGAAACTGGTGTCGTGGTGTCCATGTGTCAATCAGTGCCATTCAACGTCAACATGTTGGGTATTAGAAAATTCGGTGTGCATATTCCTTTCCGTCTGTGGGATGGAAAAATTGTGCTCCAATGCGACAATTTTATATACCGTGTATTTCCGGATCAAATATCCGCCAACTCGGATGCTGCAAAACGTGATATGTCGGAATTTTATTCAGCAGAGAATTTGGCAATCTGTCACTGATAGGCGTCTATATATGCGTTAATTGTTTTATTTGATTTTGGTATAGTATCGTAACACATATGCAGCTAACAGGTGCATAATGCGGAGATTATTTTTAGTTTTTCATTTGTCCTTGCTGGTTGACAGTTCTGTTTCTTTCGATTGATGAGATGTTTTGGTTATTTGCGTGATACTCTTGGCAAACTTTCAGTCGGTCCTTTAATTATCTGGGCACACAAAAGAGCATCAAAATGATGAATCAACGCTCAATATCGACTTAAACGGTTACTTGAAGTTGGCAATTTCGACGATCTTCAGATAATTGAGAGAAACTCGGAAAAATTATGAACAAAGCATATGCCATATGTATAAAAATTTCAGCAGAGATATTTTTAACAAATAAAAAGGAGAGCGAAAAAGCATCTGGTCACTTTATAAGTATTAGTCTTACGTATATGATAAAAGTAACTTGGGAAGTAAAATCGCCATTCAACCAGGCTCTTTTAGTCAATTAAAATTTTTGGTCAAATGTAAAGGGGCTTTCAATTAGGACGGGTCGATGCTAAAATAGATTAAAACAAGCTGTGTGTGAGGTATTAGCGAAACTATTTTTTTTTTATTAAAAGAGCCCATATATGTCTTTATGATTGAAACAGGACATCACTCAAATGTCCGCCGGCGGCATGGATCCGAGTGGTACAGTTTTTAGTGACTCTTCCGCGCTACCGTATTGGCTCTAAGGGCATCGGTCCATCGCGATCATGTCGTCTACCTCCATTCCATGTCGTTTAATTTGTGCAGAAAGCAATCTTTTAGCTTTGTTTTGTAACGTTCGCTGTTGATGGTGGGTGATGGTCTGACAAACTCTTTTTCAAAAAGTAAGGACCAATGACGTGCCCAAAATTCCCACTAAACAGCAACATGTTGTTGATGCATTGCCACCTCTTGAGCCTTTTGTAGTTTGGCGTCGTCTCATTTATGATAGTCTTACTTGTTCACATCTAAAAATGCGTCTCGTCGCTTAAGATGATTCTTGTCCAACTTTACTCTTTCAATCGTTCCGAAGACCAGTCAGCGAACAAACGGCATTGTCTATGAAGTCCGAAGTCTGCGAAAGGCCAACTTCCTGTGCACGTCGAGAAATCGACTGCCTTCTGTTCTTTTCTACACTTTCACGGACAGCGGGATACTTGTAGCTTTTAAAAACACACATCCAAAAGCTTGAGAAGCTTCATATCGTTGAGTCAAATAATTCGATAATCCTTTCTCGATGATATAACCTTCGAGGTACTCCAGCGTCGAAAAATATCTTTAGGAAGACTTTACTGCTTCAATTTTATTAAGGCAATGGTTTTGAAAGACCAACAACAACAACATCCAACAACGAGATCAATGCCAAAAGATGAGCCCAACCGATTCTACAATAGTCCCACATTTAAGTAAGGTTTAAGTACGAATGCCGCACCCTCGTTAGCCGATTCCCAGATCCCAGAAATGTGATGTATGAACGCCCTACAGCCCTATACGTATACAAATCACTTATTATTAGGTGCACTTCACGAGGAGACAACTTTTCTAAACTCCTTTTGGGTGAAGTAAGATTTAAGCGAACCTGGGATCTCGCTTTTTGGATAAATATTACAACTTATAACAATTTTAGCGCATAGCTTACAATAAATTGTTCAACTTTGTGTTGGAACTTGAAAGTATACCTATATTATTAGTTATTACGAACGTTACAGGAATCATGTTAGGCCAATGCCTTCTAAGACAAGATGCTAAAAGACTAAGGCTGGCAGACACCATGCATGATACCTGACTATCTTCTACCCCTTTTTTACCTAACCCTTCTAGGATTGACTTCACTTTAATGTTTACTAAAATCCTATATAGTTAACTTTACGATTCTTTTGGTTCAAGTCGACAGAGCTGATTAAAATCATCGATTTCGCTATTAAAAGTCTCTGCCAATTCGTAGCCTTGTTAAGGGTGCACTTCGAAAATTCGACATAAAAGGAAAATCCATCCAAGCAATTTGGGTAATCGTAAACGCAGTGGTTTTGATAACCAATTCTACATACAAATTGACTCGGGTCTATCCGGAAATGGTAACTGCGTTGGATGTGCTACACACACTTACACGTAGCACACAATAGGTAATTGGAAATAAAAAAAAAAAACTGTCATTCCATGTAGAATGTGTCGCATTGCAAATGGGTTCGTTTAAATTTCTCTAGGGTACTTTACATCAGTCGGAGGACGTTGTTTGTGATGTTTGTGCTGTATAAAGGTTAACCCGCAAATCGTATAGAGAAATTTCATTAAGTTGACATTTTGAGATGTTAAAGTTCCCAGTGGCAGTACAATCGACCTATTTTTGTCTAAGTGCGCATAGCCAAACTAACCAAAACTAACTAAACTTCAATGTAACTTTTGTTTCAAATCGGTAAAGGTTTTTTTGAAAAATAAAACAATCTTAAAACCGTCGTGTGTCGGACTTCTAAGCGAGGGGTCCGCGGTTCGAGTCCCGAAAGAACCAAATTACATGTTAAGGTTTTTTTGTCCACTGCGCCACCTCTCGCGAACGTCTGACCAACATCCGAGAGTAAAACTGTCATGATAAGCTTCTAAATCAGCCGTTTGGACTCGGCGTAAAATTGTAGATCCCTTCCATTCGTCCCAAAAATTGAAAACTCACACAAAACGAAGGGTTGTGCGAAGCTAGGCCTAGGGTCCCACAGACCTGTGGCGCCAAAAAATTATTTATTGAACTTAACGAAAGCAATTTTAACTCACACATCACACTAAATCGAGTGTTTCTACCAAAAAACCTGGAAAAACACTCGCACTTAATTGCATTCACATTCTTATGCACTTCGCTTAATTCTCTTTTATTCCGTTCCAGCCGAAAAAACAAAAAAAAAGTGTCTTCGATGTGCGCCAGACACCACAAAGCCAACCACCATCAGAAACAGTGTTCCTATTGTCCCTGATATATTTCCATTTCAATGAAGCAAATTAAATTTAATGGGAAGCTGCATTTATTCCTTATTATATTGGTCATATTTTGTATTTATTATGGACTTTTCAGGAATGGGTGAGAAAATTATTGTTACGATTGTTTCAGACAATGCTGAAAATGTCAAAAAAACCATCAACGAAGACTTCAAACACAGCGTATTGGCTACCGAAAAAGTAAGATTTCAATCAGTTAGTTTACCCGATATTTTAAATTTCTGAATCAATTGAAACGTTTTTTGGTCGTTTTTAATTATTTTTACTAACTACCAATAACGCTAGTTGATTATTATTATTATTTATTAAAAAAGTAAATAAATTACAATTTAATATGTTTTTTTTACAGCACTAGCTACCTGGGCCTTCGGCTAAAACGCTAGTTGAAAAGGCATTGTGCGAAATGCACAGGGAATTCCACCTCTAAAAATACGGAAAAAATGTGATTTTTAAGGTGTGTGATGGGGAATTTCACTTATCTCACCTTGGAACACTGATCATTGAAAGGTAGGCACCTTAAAAGATCCACTCTCCGTCGCGTCGCAATAACTGATTTGGCTAGATAAGTCCTGGAGTGGAGATTTGGAATAGTTGATAATAACTGATTTCCTTAAAATTCATCGAGTTTTAAGCTTTACCACTCACACTCCTTTTTTTTTAATTTCCCTTTTTTTTAAACTTCCTTTTAAAATATTTAAAAATGTACAACTCAAACCACTTCTTCATGCGCAATCACAGTAGAGCGGGTGCAGGTATGTAATATGAGGTGTGTGGGCCGCTTCCATTTCATTTTATTCACCCATAATCGCATTTCAAATTTCAATGGTGAAATGTTTACAGGATTGAGAAAAGGAGAGAGTGATTTAAGCTGAAATTTTGTGGAAAACTTCCTTTTATGGCGTAATTGAGCACTAAGAAGCGATTTGGGAAACTCTAAGTGGGGGAAAAAGTGGGGTCAAAGTTTGTATTTTTCATTCGATCGACTTCAAGCTCGGTTGGTATACTCTATGTTAGAAACAAAGAAAATTAATTTCTCCGATTTTGGTAATTTTGCTTGGGGCCCGAGTTATTGGCGAATTAATATGAAGCTGTGCCAAACTACCCAAAATGGCTTTGTGCGAGAAAATTTTAAGACAACAAAAATAAAGTCATACATAGCTACAACTACTCATACTTACGACAGCGTACCCCAACAGCTGCCCCAGTCACGTTTTGCTTTTGTTATTGGTTGTTGTTGCCATAGGATTTGCACGTTTTTGTGTGTAATGATTCGCAATCGCTGGTCGCCAGAAAGAACAATTTAGGGAAGAATACAAAATTCGGTTTTTTGAATTGCGCTGCATCTTCTATTATAGGGACGTTGGAGCCAGCGCCGCAGCTGAAAAAAAATCTCAGTGCCACCAATAATTTTGTTTGTGCCAAAAAGTGCCTCAGAGTGCCAAATTATCGCATATTTTTAAACAAAATTATCAGTAGAGTTTACAAAAAAGAGTAACAAGTGTAGCAATGTTTTTAGTTTTTATTAGGGAATTTAATTTGTAATGTTTTTTAACGATTTCCATAAAATTTTATGGATGATTATGGTTGGTTCAAACTTAAAAGATGGGATAGTTTTGAACCCGGTAGGTGACGCTTCAATTTAATTTTTGATGGGAATGTTTTAACGGGCGCTTCTACTGCGCTGTACTAAGATTACCTATAGCATAGGCACATTATTATTATTATATGTGTCTATGCCTATAGGTATTTCAAGATACTAATGGGAGCTAATATTGTTGCGTTGCCTAAACAAAGAATTTTGCAAAAAAATAAGCGGAATAGGAAAGCGGGGAATGACACTTCCCATAGGTATAACGAAATTATTTATAATACTTTATTGGGATATTTATGACATATTGAGCATTGAAATTTGTTAGATAGCATTATACGCAATGTGGAGTAATAAAAAAAGGAGTGTTGCACCCCCTTTAAAAAAATCACTTTGCGAAATGTACGCGGGACTAAATACCAAAGTCACTGGCAACGCCGGGTGCGTACCACTAGTATTCAATAAAAACTTTCAAAAATATAATTAATTGAATTGAATTAAATGAAATTTAATGAAACTATTTAAATTTCAATATTAAAGCCTAGTATGCTGCTCGAGCTAAACTAAATGTGAGCTAGTCTCCATCATTTCTCTCCAAACATCAGCTAAAATCCTAGCTAAATTTTTACATAGAGAGTGCTGTGGATAAGTGTCACAAAAAACAGCTGTTCTTTGAAAACTGATTCAAAATCTGTTAGGTACCATATCAATGGATGTCATTTCTCTGTCATTTCAATGAAATACTTTAGCTCCAGGTACCTACTCCTCGTCAAGGTATTCATTAAAATCACTCATCTATTTAATACATCAGAACAACAGAGCACAGCGATATGTCAAAATTGAGCTTGAAAAAAATGTCCCGACCCATTAAATGGGTGCCCTAAATTTTGACGGATAATTTTTGAATTTTGAGTTCAGGATTCAGGTTCACGCATATGCAGTCAATTCTTTAACTGGCTGTCATCTTAAACCTTCTCGGAGTTGGCAGTTACAAAAGGCAAAAAAGGCATTAAAAGAGCTGCTCCAATGGGGCAGTGTACTATAGCCAAAATTTCATCTTTCAAATTTCCTTTTGTCAGACAATTTTTAAATACCAATGAATTCCACTAAAGAATTTACCATTTTATCAAGTCAATCGTAAACGTCTGTGGAAAAGACATCACTGACGACAAAATAATGTTTTGAATCGACGAAAAGTTGCCAAATTTGTCTACCTTTTTTGCTATCAACGCAGATGTAAAAGGATTTGTAGAACTGCCACCGTAGGAGACTCCAGCCCTAATTGCACCTGATTGTTGGACTATTTAGGTTTACATTATACTCTAGATAAGCTAACTAAAAAAAGATATCCACAGCACCAAACGAACGTTAAAAATCAAAAGCCTAAAACAGAAAAAGCCCTTAAAAAAAAATCGTTTCAGTGTTCAAATCCACTGGCACAACATTTCTTCAAAGGCAACTCTTCTGGATCGACTCGATATCTGTTCAGTAGCTTTCACGGTAACTGCAAACATACATAAAACCCCCTACAGTTTTATTAAATTTGAATAGATACTTCTCTAAGGTTGGTACTAGCTACACCTGGTGAATGTGAGTTCCATTTATTGTTTCAGCTGCAAAAAACACCTGCATATCACCCACATTCCCTTGTTTTCAGCGAAAAAA
This sequence comes from Cheilosia pagana, assembly GCA_936431705.1. NCBI lineage: Eukaryota > Metazoa > Arthropoda > Insecta > Diptera > Syrphidae > Cheilosia > Cheilosia pagana. The sequence continues at coordinate 80,946,054 of OW386166.1, read as the reverse complement.
GCCACTCCGCGCTGGTTTTTACAACTGTGACTCCATTTCATGGAATTTGCATGCAAAAGTTATGTCTCCCTAATTGACCAATATACCAATGTCATGTTCAACAAAAATATTTTTCATTCTCAACTTGGAGATGCTTTTCCATTTCGCATAATCGAGGGTAATAAATCCACCTCAAGTTTCGTATACGAGTGTTTGTCTCTTTATCCTCGCTTTTCACTATGCTAATCTGAAGGATGCCAAAAGACTTGAGCACAGGATGCTTTTACAGAAGAATATTTTTGAATATTTTTACCAAAGAGCATTCTCTCAGTCAATTCAAAAACAAAAAAGTGGTTGTTCCTTTTCTCTGAGGTAAACTAAATAAGTTTTAGTTTTAAAATTTCATAATTACCAGCAAATAGAAGAATCGTTTACCAATAATTTAGAGAAAATAACCTCAAGAATTCAAAACCTCGTTGTAAAATAAGTTCTGCTATTCAATAAAATAATTTTAAATAAGCAACTTCAACAAGGTCGGAGAACTTGAGTTTATTTCCAGCACATATACAAAAAACCGAAACTTGTTTGTCAAAAGCAATCTCTCCCTTTTCACTATTTGCATACGAATACGATGCTTTTCATTCAATTTCAATATAGCTTCTTCCTCCATTCAAAAGAGTGGGGTTCGGTCGGCTAGATATATCTGCTCTCATAATAGCGCTGTGGAGGGATACGAGCAGAGCATCGAGCGAATTGGCACAATGTGGATGTGGACCGACCAAACAAAACGGATAAGCGTAAAGGGGCCAATTTCCCATTCAAATTGAATTCAATTTGCAGCACTTGTCATATTCAGTCGAAATTCAAATGATTGAATTTGGATCATCAGCTTGAGTTTGAAGTTTGAACCCCTGCTTGACCTTTCTGCACTTTTGGTATTTGAAATTTTTTATGTTGGATGTCAAGAGAAACGAGGGATGCCAGCGCATAAGTGGCAGAGAGGACCACATACTGGTACTGGTAAGTGAATGAAATAGTGTCATGGAAATGGTTAGTGCCATGATTGTGTAGGAAATTGAAATGTGTAACTTTGTTCTTGTCGGCACTCAATGATCTGGGGTATATAGAGCGGCAATTCTTTCGATTGTCTGTGAAACGTTTGTCACAAAAATGTTTTTTTTCTATCATTCTTTTCATAAGAAATTGGAATAGTTTCTTAAGCTACTTGCCAGTTTAGTTAGTTAACTGACTATTTATTTTATAAAAAACAAGATTTTGAATTCAAATTATTATTTAAAAAAATTAAATAAAATGAACAAAATTTCCATGTATTATTATGAACACAACGTCGTTCATGTGGCTGCCTCGGCTGACTTTGCAGTAGCGCATTCCGTAACTCGATCCGGATTGTTGGCATAACCTCGATCTTTTACGGCTTTTACGCAGCTACGAGGCGTCCAATTGACAACGCCAAGATGGCTGATATCACGATTTGGGAATTTGGTGGGCAAAAGACCGATTGTCGCATATGCTGTGAGTGTGTGGCATGGCGCGCCATCCTGCACTGCATCAGCCAGAAGTCGTCCAATTTCATTCGTTAAAAATTTAACTATATAAAAATAAGTTGTTTTAGGTTTGTTGCCAATGTTCTCTGTAATGCGTGAACCGATTTTGATTCTGGATTTACCATGAAAGGTAACGTTTGTAATGGTTTGTAAGTATATACGGTCTTTGTAGGTGTATTGGGTCATGAGTTGTAGGGGCGTGGAACCTCCCATACAAAAAATGCTCTCAAAATATTATATTTCGAAAACCCCCCCAATGAAAGTTGGCTCTGTAACGCCCAACGTTGACTGAAACGTTGTTCCAACCCTCATTTTCAAACACTTTCGACCTAAATAAACAATGCTTATTTATGGTCTTTCTTTTATTTTTTCTTACGCAACTAAGTGCACAAGTCAATTAACTCGTTGTGCTGATGTCGCATTTCGCTTTCCATACGAACGATCGCTTTATATATCGATTGTATGCGCGACAAAGTAACATGAGCCACTTAACTTATCCGGGAATCCGGGGCCTTTCTCTGCTACGTTGTCCCTTAGGTGTGCCAGTGAAAGACTCGTCGGGCTGGTGCGTTGCTGTCCGTACGCTCCACATGCCCAAGCCATCTCAGCCGTTCAGATTTTTGATTAGGTCAGCGTCGCTGTAGCAGCCCCTAAATTTCGTCGTTAAATATTCTTCTCCACTCTTCATCGATACAATCGACCGAAGAATCTTTCTCTCAAAAAATTCCAGGAAGCTTTCTTCCGATCTTGACAGAGTCCATGTTTCTGCACCATAAACAGTATTAGGTTCTTATATAATATTTCCTTGATTCTATGAGAGAGAGGGCTCCCGGAAATAACGTCAGATTTTTTTGGAAAAGACGCCAGAAATTGTCTATACAAGTCTGGCCTTTTTTCCTATGAAGAAAAGCCAGAATTTCCTGGCTATCTTTTCGAAATTTAAGGTCTTTTTTTCAAAAAGTTTTCTGGCGTTTTTTCCATTTCTCAAAGTCGTTTGGAAAAAATGCGAGAAACTTATTTTAAAATGAAAAACAAAATAAAATTGGAAATTAATCCAGAAAAATTTATTTTTCTGTTATTTTTTCCAAAACTAAATCTGAAAATACGCATAATTTTTCTGGTCTAATTTCTATTTACTTTCTGGTGCTTCTTCCACATCTCTCTGGCCTAATTTCCGTTATTTCTGGCATATTTTCTAAACAAAATTTAGCTATTTTTCCCAAATTTTCAAACAAAAAAAAATTTTTAAATCTGGAAAAATATCTTCCGGCGTAATTTCCGGGAGGCGAGAGAGGGCATTATACTTCTTAGATGCCTTCTTAGCCCAAAGATTTGATCTTCGTTTGATCTCTGCGCTGATGTTATTTTGCGAGGTGATAGTGAAGCCCAGGTAGGCAAAGTCTTTAACTACTTCCAAGTTGTATCTATCCATCTGGACGTTTTGAATGAATCGTCGATGGTGCAGTTCTTTCTTGTTGACAGTATATCGCTTTGCTAGACCCATCTTCGCCGTTTCCATATTAATACTTACAAACGCGCCACTGACACCTCGCCGTGATCTTCCGATAATGTCAATATCGTCAGCATGTGCAAGCAGTTGAACAGAGTTTTGAAAACTTCTGATGTTAGCTTGTGAGTTTCGTACAATTGCTTAAAGGATGATGGTAAAGTAGTTACGCAATAGCCCAACGCCTTGTCGCCGATTTTCACAGAACACCGAGATTTTTCCATCGTCATACGGCACAGACGAACGAGAGCGATAGCTTTGTATAGCTCGTCTCTATTCGCCGTCGTATAGGCGACTTTTAAGTCGATAAAAGAATTGTTTCTATCGATCTGATATTCTTGGGCGATTGCAGACTTTCCCGGCCTAACCGCACTGATATGAGCCGATTAGGACATCAGGTTTTTATTGAAAGGTTTAAGACGTTCACACAATACAACCGATAATTCTTACCTATATATAAGAAATTTTGGAGACTTTTCCCTCTGTAGTTGACGCAGTTTAAAGCATCTCCTTTCTTGTTGATGAGGTACACGAACACGATGCTGAGGTTCAATTCGTCAGGTATGCTTTCTTGAGCATCCTTTGCCGAATTTGAATACCTACATCAGATAAGTTCCTTGTATGACATTAATGCTACATATTTCTTTAATAGCGATCGCAACTTGACTCCCCAAATACTCTTCTAACATAACTCATCTGGGCATTATATTGAGATATATATCAACTTAGTCATGAATGGAAATCATATTAAAAGCATTAACGACATTTACTTGCAAATCACTAACCAAGTGGCTTTGCTTTTGATTGGCAACGCCAAATCTCGTATCGGCTGTTTTCCACTGAACTATATGTAGCTGTCGCGACCCTTAAACCTGACAGACGGAACATTAAAATTGATAATCACTATAGTTGTGCCTACATAATGCGAATAAGATCCCAATTTTAATCTGCAAATGTGCTTCTCCATTAATCTTTGACATTACCAGTGTTGTTGTACTAATGTATACACAGTCGCTCATGTGAAAATCCTGCCGAACACGTCCTTGACTTTGAGACACAAAACAAAATGTTATCGCATTCGCGCATCTACCAAACGTTCCTCCATTCATCCGTAATGTGGAATAGGATAACATAATGCTAAATAAAATATTCGGCTACAGCAAAAGTTTGGTGTGTAAGCTAATGGGATTTCACGGTACACCGACCTTCAATATGCGAAATCACTGGCAGAAAGGGTGCGCGCTTACTATGCTTCATGCCATACATAACGAACGAAGCGGGTGATATTCCGTTTCCGACCCTTCGTTCGAAATGGGTACTTCATTTGGTTAATTATATTCATTCTTGTTCGAAAGCAAACGAACTTTCGTCTGCAATTCATTAATCCGCTTGTTTCACACCGAGGTAGTAGTCCCGATGAATTAATTTGTTTAGGCCTTGTCTGAGGATTGTTTATTAACGAAGCTCTCTGACTTGAATGGGTCGCTGCTTTCGCTTTGTAGCCTAACGATTTGACTTGCCTTCTGTCTGTGGGTAAAGATGAGAGTTAGCTTGAATTTAAATTGACGTCGGCATGCTTGGTATTGGTAGCACTAAACAACAACAGTAATACTGGTAGGTATCCTGATTGCGGGACAACATTGAACTACATTGGACATCGGGCTCCTGCCTTTGAAAATTAAAATATCGACCAAAAATGACAGGAATCTCTTGCTCTTTACTGTATGGGAAAAAGAAGGAAAATTAATTCCATGAAGGTTGCTTGTAATTCTTCTTCCCTTTAACTCATTTTAAATTCGCTCATGATGCGAGCATACATATATTGCATGAATGCCTGAACTTGACTGGTGTCATAATTTTCAAGCAGAAAGCCATCGTAACGTACTGCTTACGTATCCTCTGATGTGAGAAATTCTTCTTTGTTCCTGCCATAAAGGTATTTGCGTTTGCTAGAAATAATGTTCCTATGAGAGGAGTTGGTGCACATAAGAGTATTATAAATATTTATTAGAGCGACCGCCGCAGCTTATATCGATAATAATGAACACGCGGTTGTGGTTGTATGAACTCTTGGTTTTATCACCACTTAACAATGTGTGAATAAAATTATCTCCATTCCTATTTGGTAGAACAGCGGCTCAAGGATCCGCCCACTTCTTTTATGCCAGTGGGAAACGACATCTTGTAAATTAGATCTCACAACCAAAGAATGAATAGTCAAAGTACAGGGATTTTCCTGTTGCTAATATTTTTTTAAATATTACTGAACAGCCAATTAAAATTTTGAAATAACTCTGGACCTATTAAAACCCATTTGCAAATTTAAATGAGCTGCCTCTGTCGAACAAAATTGAAACACTTACATTAAAGAACATACATCAATTTACCTTTAAGTCTTCTTAGCGAATACCATAACAATATAAAAGTAATTAGTACTATTTGTAATCTTGGTTATACTCAACATCCATCTACTCGTTTAATTGGGCCATATAGCAATGTCAACTTCAAGAAATCTTCTGGACTCCCTCTTGGCAGCATAATTTCATTTATTTCGACAGTAATAAATCTCCGCGAAATAGAAATGATTTAGCTAGCGCTGCAGAATACAATCCAAGTTTTAAATTGTTTTCGTCATGGAGATGAATGCTCCGAATCCATCATCCGACAAATCCGCGTAAGCTAATAGACATACCTACAACTACGATACAGAATGCCGCCGTGGGTAATATTCGAGTGGAAAATCTAATTTTCAAAAAGTTATCCATATAACCGTAGCCCGCAGGCCACCAAGAGCTGAAAGTAGGTAGACCTACATGTGTTTTACAGGCAATTGCGGTTACGATAAACATCTTAATGTTCTTGTTCTACAAGACGAACTTTGTTTCTTTCAGACGTTGTAAGTTTTGGGCGAACATCATTATAAAGGAAGTCGTTTTTCGTATTGCCTTCAACTCTTAAGAGGTGGATACAACCTACATTGTTAATAGTGTTTTAACTGTGGACTTAATTTAATTTTCATTGCTTCTTTTGCTAATGAGATCCGCTGGTTTTGGTCTTCTATCCTGTTATGCATACTGTGAGCACTAGGAAGACTGCATCGCACTATTGTCATATGGCTTACTTTCATTAGCCATAATACTCCAAAAAAAATTAGCTACCCATTCCTAGTTGTATCTAAATCCCGTTCCGACCAAAGGATCTTTAAAATGTGTCACAGACAGCGATTAACAAGATCTTTTAGTTTTTTCAGGCGATTTCCGACGAAACGAAAGACCGCTTAAACTTTTTTTTTTAAAAATAAATAAATAAATATTTTGGCGCGACAGGTCTGTGGGACCCAAGGCCTAGCTTCTCACAACCATTCGTTTTGTGTGGGTTTTCAATTTTTTGGGACGAATGGAAGGGATCTACAATTTTACGCCGAGTCCAAACGGCTAATTGAGAAGCTCATTCATGACAGTTTTACTCTCGGATGTTTGTCAGACGTTCGCGAGAGGTGGCGCAGTGGAAAAAAACCTTAAGATGTAATTTGGCCCTCTCGGGATTCGAACCTGGAACCCCTCGCTTAGTAGCCCAACACACTACCACTAAGCCACTGCGCTTTATTGAATAATATAATTAACCGTTTTTTTTTCTTTCAATAAATAAATATTATTTTTAAAAACAATTTGTTTTATGTTCTTAAAGAGTAAAATGACGGATTTGGTTATATATTCAACAAATAAAACTGTGTAGTCTTAAATTGGGATATTACATTCTTTAAACATTGCAAACAAATTTAAAATTATAATAATATATTCTTATTTAAATTGTATAAAGTTTACTTAAAGAGTGATTACTCTGGATTTAAGGGAGGATTTCTTACTGGTTGTAAATATGTGAATATTAAGGTAATTTTGAGCTCAATCTAAGCTCCCACGTTCTTCATTGCGTTATGTTTAAGAACAGATAAGCTTAATTAAAATTTAAAAAAAATGGTTAGCGTAACAGGTCCGTAAGGGACCCAAAGCCTAGCTTCTCACAGCCATTCGTTTTGTGTGACTTGATCATTTTTGGGGCGAATGAAAGCGATCTACAATTTTATGTTGAGTCCAAACGGCTCTTTTGTTCGTGAGAGGTTGCGAAGTGGAAAAAACCTTAAGATGTAATTTGTGTTCTTCCGGGGACCGAACCTGAGACCCCTCGCACACTAACAGCTAAGCTACAGGGATTTAAAATCAAGTTGTTGCATTCCTCGAGGCAAACGGCTTTCGGCTTGATTCTTAAAACTGCCATAGAACAATCTAAAATCATTATATTAATACGTAAACATCAAACGTTTCCGTACACTTTTTAAGTATTTATCATGAAATGAGGAGAATGAAACATAGATCATTCGAAAGGTACTCTTCCATAGATGTGCAAAAACAAGAAGAATCGTAGATATATGTGGCTATTAAGACTGGTAAGTGTTAAGAATTTCCCACAGCAGTTAATCGAAAGAATTTTGTAGCCATTCAATTTGTCGCCGACATGTTTCCATAGTAACGAATTTAATCATCATAGATTAGAACCTGTTGGGGAGTCTCATTAACCCTTAAAGGCATGCAATTTAATTACCCCTAAAAGTAAGCAATCTTAAAATCTTATTTCAGGGGCATTGCAAAGTTATCGGCGAGGTGTTACATTCATGTTTTGCCCTTTTCAATTCTTTTTTCATAGCGGAAAGGTATATGAATTAAGATTTAGCAAATAATAAGTTAAAATAAATTATATAAAAAACAAGTTGGCTTTCGTTACTTTATCTACAGACAAAATTGATCAAATTTCGACCACGGGCGGTACTAGTAAGAATTAAAGTTTAATCAAAAAATATACTTAAAGTGAGATTTTTGTGTTTGTTTAAGCAGTTATTTCTCAATTTGCTAACTTTATACACATCTCCCCCAGGTCCAAGACCTGCTATAGAATCCATGCCATCCGGCTTCCTGAAGTTAGAATCATGTTGAGACGGTTACTTAAAGTCCTGAATATCTCCTCTACTGGTTTGGGAATTGTCCTTAATGACTTTGATTCGTTGGCGAAAGATCAATAAGTCTGGATTTCACTATATCCTAAACCCGGATAAGTGGGATATTGGAAATGTCTGAATCAATGCAAAGCAGCGTTGCTCATGCTCAAGTATTTAAGGAAATATGGACCCAACAAATTTAATTGAACTCCATCAAATTTAGTCCATTTCGGTAGATGCACATTTTCAATACCTTATTTCATTTTTTTCAATGAAGACTTCTTTCCTGGAGCCTAATTCCGCGGAGCTCCGCAATTATTTAACTTCAAACCGAGCACCCTGTACAATCTGTGACTGAAATGCCTCCCACGCCCCACTACCATCTCATGTGTCCTTCTCCTTATCAGTGTTGTTACTTCCATCTCAACTCTTTATCCAAACATAACACAACCGATTTTCCACTCGAACCATATTTGGGGACATGCGCACTATTATTGCCCCAATTTGAACAACTCACTCAGCAGCCAGACCAGACCAACTCAGAGATGTCCTTAGGAACTTCACAAGATATTCCAATTCATCGACACTGCCAGTTCATTTAGTGTCGTCTATCTGAATTGTTCAGTAGCGGATCTACGTTTTTGCGGTTTTTGACATTATATTCGTTACCAGCTAGCATTCGTTTAGTGCCGGTTTATTTTTATGCGGTAGAAAAGTGCCAAGCAATCATCATCATTGTCGTCGCACACAAGCAAACTTTTCGCAAATCCAATCGATAAAACAATAAACGAGCAACATTATACCGCGGTACGTTTTACTTGAATATTGTATGTGTCGAACGGCGCGAATAGGACCAAGTCGCTGAGGTGAATACTTCCGCAGACCTAGATGTTGTTGTGACCGCAAAAGAATGTTTTATCGGTTAAATCGCGAGACGTAAACGTGGTGGGTTTTGCGCCATCCTCATTCCATTTTGCGATTGCGAACGCTGGCGCTGCGCTGTTGTCCTCGTTCTCGGCTTTGTTGTTGTTGCATTGTCCTTTCTTCCAGTTTCAATGGACAAAAAAGTGAAAATCTATGTGAAGTGAGTTTCTATTGTGTCAGCTGAGTGGGGTTCCTTGCCCTATAGAAATATCAAATTGGATATGGTATTATTACCGCAATAGACACAAACAAGTGTGTGTGTTCGTGTGTAAATTGTGTACGAATATTGTGCGGTATATTTTTATTAGATCTTACTCACTTTTCGCATTGTATTTGTAACGAGTGACGAGTGAATCGTGAGTGGGATAATAAAGAAAGAAAGGGAAACTGATAATGAAGTCGATTTGATTCTTCGTTTTCGAATCGCATCCTTCCAGACGATTTAGGAGATTTTGCTGTTGGTCCCTTTTTTGCGGTGAATTCAATAATAATTGGAGACATCACGTGGCTGCTATCGAGACGAAGCCAAAGGATTTAAAGGTAGGTGATGGCTTAAAGGATAAAGAATGGCATTAAGACTAAGAGGGATTTGGTGGGCTTTTGTTTTTTTCCCTCCCATTTGGATTTGTGAAGGGATACGCCAGATATAAGCGTATTTTCAGTAGAACGTACTTACCGTGAGGGGGAGGAGTGAAAGTCACTCGGTACAATAGCGCCGGCTTTATACGTTATAGATAGCATGCGATAAAAACAAAGCGTGGGGGCTAATTGCATACTGTTTGATTTGGTTTGTAGATACGGCCGCAATATGTCTCAATTTTTGTTATGAACACCTGTTATCTGCGTGAGTCGTAAGTGAGTCACTGTGAATGTCTCCCTGGAAATCGATTTGGTGCATGTATATTGTATAGGTAGGTATACGTCCGAGTTAATTCGACGAAAAATGTGTCGTTTGCTATTGTCGACGTTTAGAATATTTAAGTGTGGAAATGTCCTCAAGTAAAAATTCCTCCCATCATATAGGTACGGGATCAATCAATCATTTCATGAAAAAAAATTCCATCAAAGTTGTTGTGATAGTTGTGCTGTGTGTCTGGCTCAATCGAAGTGGCTCCTGTTAGTTAATAGGTTTTGATGGTTAATCAGGACCAATCTAGTAACGCTCGGCAGCCGTTGATTTGTTTTTGAATATTCATTGTGCTTGGTTAACTTCTTGTTCTATCTTCCATCACAGGCGTGTGTTACTCAACATATATATTTAGATAAGCAAAGTTAAGTGGAACTTTAATTACAGCAACTAGACAAAAACTGCACACTTGATGTTTATCCCAAGTAGACGTGACTTGACGGCCGCAATCCTTGATAACACCTTTCCGTTGATGTGTTCCTGTGCACTGCTACTAAACTGCCTTCATCGCCATTTACTTTAAGGGAGAGGGAACAAGGAGAACGTTGAATCAATCAAGTCGAGACACTGAACCAGATAATAGTAAGCAAAAACACGCTTAAATTATTCAATTTTCAACTCATATTCATCGCCATCCGATCTGTGCTTAAATCAAGCACGGTCGGTATGAAACTGGTAATATGTCATTCCTTCTTTTAGAATTCGCATGATTAATTTAAGAACTTTTGTAGTAATTACGCGTTCTTAAATTGATTACGAATTATCTTATTTCTTAATCGCTATATTAGTAAATTAAGAACGATGGGTGCTTAATTTAAGTTTAATCATTTGACTAGGCATTCTTCATTTGAAATTGATTTTGATTATTATTATCACCGTGTGCTATTGAATTCAGAACGCTTTTTCTTAGTTTAAGTAAATATCATTCGATCTGACGTTCTCAATTTAGTAACAATATTTCTTGTTACGAATACGAAGCATTATTGATTAATACTGACCTTTCATAAATGGACCTGCTACGTTTTTAAAACACGACATTTGTTTAAAAAAAAAAATTATTGTTTTAATAACCATTTTTTTTTTGAATTAACAATTTTTTTTTTTACCGAGATTTGCAAAAACTGAGAGTACACTGTATTATACACTGTATGTATAATATATAAAAAAAAATAAATTACTTACCCAGCAAATACTTATAGATATCTAAACTATCTAGCTCTTTCACAAAATTTAAAATCTTTTCATTGTTTTCTTCGTTATTTTTATCACTTTTATAGAATAAATACCTTACCAGCCTCACAAAAATTTTTATTATTTTCCATTGCCTTGGGAAGAAACCGAAGCGACACGAACACTTAACTTCACAAAGACAAGAATTTATGGGCAAGAAATTTATTTCTTATATTAAAACCACGTTTTCCTAATGTGACTAGGTACGTACTTCAGAGTACTTTTTTTAATCTGCACATTCTAAGATTGAGAATGTACGAACTGTAATAGCTTACAAAACCGAGTAAACATCAAAAAGGACAAGAGTAGTATTAACTCTGAAAAACCTTAAATCTAGTATGCAATATGTGGCGAAAAGTTGATCTGCTTGCAACACTTTAATTCTTACTTTGAACCTATGTTAGAATTTTGATTAATAATGTGTATTTTCTAAAGTTAATCTTAAAAGTAGGTACTTGAATTCGGGTCGTGGATTTTCCCTCAGTGTACAAATTACACATAGGTACCAGCTGTTATGAATTTATAACAAACTGTTGGCCCGTGCTCTCGTTGCTTCGCAAAGTAAAGGGTTTTCCTATAAGAGGTGTTATTTTGATATTCAAAGAAAAATGTCATATTTTGAGATAAATGATCGGATATTTATTTCATAATAAAGAGGAAGGTATGCCGTTAATAATGAAAAACAACATCAGCCAAATGGCCACCACAACCACGCTTACAGTCCTCGATAAACTCACGAATTCCATCTTTGAGGTCTTGAATCGACGCTGGGCTGTTGGCGTAGACCTTATATTATATTTCACGTGGCCCCAAAGTAAGAAGTCGCAGGGTGTTAAATCACAAGATCTCGGTGGCCTATTGTGATCACCTCTCTAGAGATAACACGGTCCGAAAACTTTTCCCGTAAAAGATCAATGGTTTCGTTGCTTGTGTGGCACGTAGCGCCGTCTTGTTGAAAGTAAACGTTGTCCAGATCAATACCATCCAACTCAACGGTGTAATGACGTTTGTGGAATGCCCAATTGAACACTTTGGGCTACAGCACCAATATTCTCAGTTATTCTTGAGCGACGTGCACGGGTTTTATTCTTCACATCACTAACTTATCCCAACAGCTCGAAAATTTCCACCAATTTCTGTATTGCGGTCCGACAAGGTGCTTCACGACGACCCAAATATGCTTTAGTTTTGCGAACTGTGACTGCAAAATTTTCACCATTTTTGTAGTGAATTTTTAAAATTTCAATGCATTGTTGAAGCGTGTATCGCTCCGTTTTTTAGTAATGGCGTAGTTTCTAATTGTCAAATGTCAAAAAGTAACAGCTTCAAAAGTGACAGCTACCTAAATAGCGGGCTATTCAAAATAACACCTCTTATTGGAAAACCCTTTATATTTGTTTTCGCCCATTTTACTCCCCGTCGCCAGCTCCTGCGTACCTGGATGAAGTTTCACTTCGATAATAACAATTCCACTCAACCAACTTTAGCATTCTTGTCGCCATCGCCTTCCACAGACCCTCGAAGAACTAAGTTGTTCCAGCACAACTTCAAATCACAAAGGAAAAGCGAAAAGGTCCAAATTTATTTACAAGATTTAAATGAACCAATCTGTTCGGACACAATTCGCAATTCGATCTCATAGGAATAGCCTTTAACTTTCTACAAAGTTCTCCTTTTCCTCACGAATACATATCAAATACCTTTTCTTTTATTTATTTCAAAAGTTTTTTTTAATTTCCTTTACCGCAAAAATTAAGAAAAATTAATGTGACTTCATGAGACCCTCTCCTCTCCCACTGCTTCCTCTTCTTGGCTAAAATTCGCACCACTAAAGGGTTTTTGTTTTGCAAATAATAGTTCTCAATTAATCTGTCATTTTAATGACTACTTTTATGGCACTCAATTTTTCAATTCAAGTTATTAAATAAGAAGGATTATACTGAAGGTGACTGGACTAATTGTTGGGGGAAAAAAATATTTAACTTTTTCGTCGTTCGAACTCAAAAGTGTGCGGGTCAATATAAGTAGAAAGGTCCTTTAAGATAAGGAGTGCCACATTAGAGCCGAGCAAATAAGTAATGATATCTAAGGACTTTGTCAATTGAGAACAGCAGTAGACTTATAATAGTAAAATAAAATTACGCTCTTCAATGTGCCTGGTGGAAGGAGGACATCAGCAATGGTTTCCGTAACAATATAAAATAACTAGCGGACCCGGCGAACTTCGTCTCGCCTTCGAACTTTAACGCCTTCAGATAAACTCCAGAGTGATAATAAAACACCGATAGTTAAAATTTTAATTTAGCGATATAATAAACAATGTTTTTTGATTTGTTTTTCTGGGCAAAAACAAACGACGAAGACGGTTTGCCAACACGCGAACAGGCAACGTACCATGCGAAAAACAGGGAAATTCGAGATTAATCCCACAGACTTCCAACAATTGGCCTTGCGAATTGTTGATTGTCATCGCAAAAGACAATCAAACGGGAATCCGCTTGAACTGGAATGGTGGATCAGTTGGAATAATCGGAATTCTTGGGATAAGGACTTTCTCTCCTTTGAATTTGCCCTTGATGATCGTCGCTTGTATCAAATTGTGCATCCGTTTTTTGACAGACAACCGCGTACCGTTGCACAATTTCGGATGATTTAGATCCCGCAACATATGTAATTGTAATCGATCCCACCTTCAGCTGTAAATTAAGCGGCGGAGTTCCTGGCACATCAACCGAATTCAAAAATTTTGTCGGATAGTTGGTCGCTCCATTCTCGTCCGTCACGCGGTCAACGGATTTGTACGAATTCAATTCTCCAGCGATTTGACTTTGAATAATCAAATTCAAGCTACCGACGACGTCCCTATTCTTCGCTGTTAGTATTGCCCGTTCACTAATCCAATCGAGATTTTTATAATTATGTCCAATACCGGGGATGAGTTTGGTGATGAGTTCCTCCTTCGATAATGTGAACTCGCAAAAATTTGCAGGAAACGATATTAATCCAGTCGAAACACCAACAGCAATTTGGCCATTGCCAAGTGCAATGCAAGAGGATGCAACAGTCAACGCAATTTGAGATCTTGACCGAATTGTTGCCAGAATCAACAAAATGACGGATGTCTTGCCTGTTCCATCAGGAGCATCGAGAAAGTAAATGCCTCCCGTCAACAAACCTTATCAACGAATCGTACACGTACAGCAGAAGAACTGCTCGGCATTCAAAAGCGGCACATTTGTTTGGACTCTTTCGACCAGCTCATCTCGATCATAGTCTTCCTCGTTGCAATTCGCGATTGAATGCATCGTGCATCGAACGATTTGGCGTTGGCATTCCCAAATTCGACAGCAGACTGCCGCACATGTCTTTGATCAGAACTAACGCTTCGTTGCGCATATCGTCGTTAACTTCAAGATCGAAGTTCGAAGTTGTCGTTCGAACTCTGTGCAAAATGTCGTCAGTCACCTCGTGATCGGATTCGTGGAATGATGATCGCAAACAATGTACAAATTTGATTCACTGGCGTAGAAAAAGTTGCATCGGCGAGCGTTGAATTCCAATGTGTATTGTTTTCGAGCAAATTTAAACATTGGTAAACCTCCCGAAAAGTGGCGCAAAGAACACCATCTACAGTTCGCAGGGAATCGGAGGATGTAAGGCCTGTAATGTGCACCAAAAGCTATAAATCATCAAATCATGCGATAAAATGCAAAAATTCGCCGACAATTTTTTCGTGTTTTTCCGGAATTTTCCAAATTTTACACAAAGAATTTTTTTATTTTTTCTTTCCTCATAATAAGGGGCAATAATAATCTTGTAAATAATTTAATGAGAGGGGAAATGCAAATGCAATATATATGTAAATAATAAAAGGCATTGACCTGAATGGCTCACAGCTGATCCTTATGCATAAGGATCCATTATTACTTGATTATATGATTAAGATAATATGAATTAAGTCTCTAGCCATCCCTTGACATATAACGTCCACCTTTTAGAACGTTTCATTTCAGGCATTTTTTTTCTCAACCATGGAATCAAATATTCCAGTCATCTAAAGGCTTTTAGTTCAGCTTGATTCGGAACAACATTTAACCTTAGCGCGCGCTGGTGTGATTAGTTATCAAAAGTCGACTAGATTGGTCTGAATAGATTGGTCGGGAACGTCACTTTTCCCACGTCAGCCACATATGCAAACTGCCAACTTAGTACTCAGTCACGATTTTCTTGACTAGATTCGTCGGCTACCACTCCATAAACGTCAACTGCCCATGTGACCGATCTAGGCCAATCAAAACTGAGATACATCAAGTCAGTCAGCTGTCAGACTTACTAAACCAGATACTTGAACGTCCCCAATGTCGTCGGCGGTACGCGAGTTGGAGTTGGACGGACTTTTGAAAGATCGTCGCTCTGGTGTTGGCGTTTGAGTATTGCACTTTTCTTTCAAGAAGGAAGTTGAAGAAGTCACATGACAGCGCATCGTCTTTTAACATCAGAGGTATCGGTGAGCACTTTACCGACATTGATGGAGAGGCGTGCATTCTCCATCCATTCATCCTGCACAAACTGACTAGTTCAGAGGTACTTCTTTCTTGAGGATGCGGCAAACAATAATGAGGCTCCATTCATTAAAGTTGCTCGGGATGAAACTTTCCTGAAATACTTAAAATCCTTACACGATTTCATGTCCTTTCGTGTTTAGTTTTAAATAATGTACCAAGTTATCATCGTTAAAAAAATAAATGCTTACTGTTTTTGTAACTTTTTCATGGTGTAATAGCAGTTTACCATAATAGTGTCCCAATTCTAGTGACCTACTTTTTCCAGTGGTGTTTTCGGATCATCAAAGGTAAGTGAGCGTAAAAACTGGTAAACACACCGAATGCGTAAACATTGTGTACATATTAAGTGGGGGGCTACCTTTCATCCCGTTCAACAACTTTTATCGTAGAAGGTAAAATAATTCCTAGATTAGTTGTCCCTATTCAAATGACCCGCAGTGTGTATTTGAGTTGCTTATTCATTTCTGTGTCATTACGAAACGCAAACACCCTACAATCTACAAAAACCTAAAGTTTAATTTAAACGTCAGTAGGCACATCATTGCAATAAAAAAATGTAACTCGCCCTACCTTAAAGCAAACGCCTGAAAGTAGACTTATCCACTAGGTGGACCTTTTGCCTTAGGACCGCATAAAAATCTGATAATAATAGCGTTTAATAAAACGTTTTCCGAGTCTCCCATAGGGATTTACCTGAAGGATTTATGATATAGTAAAATGCGCAGTCAGCGCTTGTCCTGACTTAAAACAATATTTGCAATAAAATCCCCATGTGCGGGATATGGGACTACATGGGAGTACAGTTGCTCTGCCTATAAGCACGCACTTTCGTGATTTATAGGTGCATGGATAATATTGCTACGAGCCATCTTCCAAACGGAAGCGCGTGTTAATGTCGCAATATTGGCATCACGTATGTGTTAAACTAATTTCAGTGCGACAATTTGTTTTCGTTAGAGTCCCCCTAATAATAATAACACAGTTTTGTCCTCGCCTATGGATGCCATCCTCTGCCTGATTAGAAATTACTTGCAACCTCGGAGGCTATACGTGGACCACCATTCAGGAGAAAGGCGGGGAAAAACAACCTTGCTCACTTAATTTAGGGAGCGGCTCCTGATTATTTCTGGTGGGAAATTTGTTACAGCAATAACATCAATCATTTATGTATTTCGAGCTAAGGGTCATTCATTTCGTGGTTGGAAGTTGAAAGCACTGGCACCTGTCAAACTCAGCTGTCATTTGAAGTGTCACAATATTAGTTGAATGTTTGCCATTTACGACAATGGATCGCTTAACAATCGAAAAATGCGTTAAAATGATTAAAACTTACTACAGAAGTGGTGATTTACGCGATAATTATGGCCGTCATAATTGGCCGAGCAATCGGGAAAATTGTGAAAAAATTTGAAGAGAGTGGAAGTGTTACTGATTGATGTCGTAAGGACTGTGCATCGGTTTGGTGTGTTCTATGGTCGAAAGGTGTCATTGGTCCGGCAGATGGTTGTAGTCAATTCAGAGCGATATGGTCGAATGATAACCGATTATTTTTTGGCCGACAATTGAAGATCAAGACTTGGAAGATATTTGGTTCCAACAAGACGGTGCATCAAGTCAGACAACACGACCAATTATGGCTTAATTGCGTGAGAAGTTTCCTGGTCGCTCAATTTGACGTTTTGGCGATGTCAATTCGCCACCAATATCATGCGAATTGACACCGTTAGATTTTTTCTATGGGGCTACGCAAAAGACCGTGTTTACGCGAATAATCCTCGAACCCTAGATGCATTAAAAACTAACATTACTCAAGTTATTTATGGCCGAGATACCCTCCGAAATGTGCGAAAAAGTGGTTAAAAATTTAAAAATTACCTCAAAAAGAATCGTCCCGAGGCGGCCATTTGAATGGTATTGTTTTTCACACTTAATAGCAAAGTCCAAACTTTATAATGAAATAAAATTTTCATCAAACATGTATCGCGAAAAATGAATGACCCTCTACTTCTTCGCTCCGGTAACTGCTGTTGGCAGCAACACTAACTCCTACATGATCATACAACATCGACAACCAGATCCTTCCATCTCTCTTTGTGTTCACGATCGCAAGCTTTGCGACTGAGCTTCCGTCATAACAGTTGACCACCATCTTGTTCTTGGCCTACAAACTCGTCGTACACCTTGAGAGTTCCATTGGAAGTACTGCCTAGCTATGGTTTTCTAAGTGTATGGCCAATCCAACGTCACTTTCCCTGGCTTTAGATCAACATTCACATTTTTTTATGCAGTTATGAGACACGATTCATTGTTGAAAATGATTTCGAATGCACGGCGAGCTTTATTCAGTGTATTTCTGACATCCAGGTCCGTTTATATGGTCTCCCGTCTCAAGGTAAGCTACTGTTGTTGGCCTCGGGCTTAGCATAATTTTTGTCCTGTTGGCGTTTATCTGGGGTACTTGAAGAATTTGCCTGGATAGTTGACTTCCGGCAGTCGATTCTCGTACATCTTCCTCTCAGCATTGACCAGGCAATGATTTCTTGGGCAACCAATTATAGAATGCAACAGAGAGGATGGTTGGTTGGTTGGTTTAGGTGGCTGTATTTCCCGACGAGGGAAAAGCACAAGTAGCGCATTGAGCACCGTTTTGAAACTACAACTAATGGAACCTGAAATTGAAAGGGGGTAAAGGAAGTCAAGAGAGCTCAAAACCAGCCTGTGGAGTTGAGAAATTTGATGATCTTGTGGAAGTGGCAAGTTCATCGGCCTTCTCATTCCCTTCGATGTTCCTATGGCCGGGAACCCAGACGATAGTGATATCAAACCGGTGACAAGCCCTGGTCAGTGTCTCCCTGCATTCCACAACAAGTTTGGACGTTGACTTAGCTGAACCGACAGCCTTGATCGCGGCCTGACTGTCGACGAAGATGCCTATTTTTCTTTTGGGAGTCGCACTATTGTGGAGCAGTCTACAAGCCTCCTTAATTGCAAGTACTTCTGCTTGAAATACATCTTACGAGTCTAGGATGTCAGGAATAAATAAATTAATAAATATTTTGGCGCGACAGGTCTGTGTGACCCAAGGCCTAGCTTCTCACAACTATTCGTTTTGTGTGGGTTTTAAATTTTTGGGACGAATGGAAGGGATCTACAATTTTCCGCCGAGTCCAAACTATTAATTGGAAAGTTCTTTCATGACAGTTTTACTCTCGGATGTTTGTCAGACGTTTTGATGGTCATGAGTGAGTGAGTCAGTCAGTAAAGTGTTTTGTGATTTAGTTTAGATTAGATTAAGTTGAGTTTAACCTTTTTTAATGCACTTAGTTAGTTTGAGCTCCAAGTTTGAAGTTTTTGGGTCAGTTGGCTTCAAAGTTAGAGATGGAAAACTGTCTGGTTCCTGTAAAAAGGAGTACCGTGCCGTTTGATTACACTGAAGTCCTGGAAATACACCAACCAAATGGTGTTGGGATTAATATATAGATACCCAGTTCTTTTGGAGTTGACACATTTCTTTTTATAAAATAGTTTCCAATCATCGGAAGTAAAATCTTAAAATTTTGGGAAAGTGTAGAAAAGTTCTGAAAATATGGATAATACGTACTGGGATATTTTTCTATACCAAATATCATTGGCAAGTCGTAATAAATCTTGCTTAAGCCATTCGTGTTCATTTCGTATTCAATATTGTGGTGCTTTTTGGAAGCTTCTTCAGCTCTTTGGCTAATTTTGCAGACTTACCTCGAAGCTTCTCTTGTCGTTTTTGTCACTGGTAGTTTAGCTGTCTCCTTGACCATTCCAGAAATTGCAACTTACGCACTATTAACCTGGCATTTTTTGTATGGTACCAAGTTGAGCTGTTTGAAATTGTAAGTCTTTAGCTCATTGGGAAATATTGTAGTTTAAAATCGATTGCCAGACAAGAAACAGACAAAGAAACATACAAATATGTATCTAATAAAACTTATTTTTCTTTACTTCTTCTTACTTTGGTGTAAAAATTTCAAAAACATGTTTTATCCCCTTTTTTTAAATAATTGTCCCAGCAGAACCCTAGAAAAATCGCTCTACATGTCCTAGCCATCTTAGACGACAGATGCGTATTTTTCTGACCAGGTCGGTGTCGTTGTACAGCTCGTAGAGTTTGCTGTTAAATCTTCTCCTCCAAAGCCCGTCAACGCAAACGGCACCAAAAATCACTCGAAGAATTTTGCGTTCGAAACGGCCAAGAAGATCTTCATCCGCCTTTGTTAGGGTCCATGCTTCTGCGCCATAGAGCAGGACTGGGATCATGAGGGTCTTATATAGAATCGACTTAGTGTTTCTTGACAAGGCCTTACTAGTCAATTACCGTCTGAGTCCACAGACACAATACATCTGTTTCAAGCATCCTTTAAACCTGGAGTCAAGCTTGTTTGGAAAAATCAAACAGCTACGTGAAAAATCCAAACAAATGTATCAGAATTCCTAAAGGATTATAATAACAAGGTCTATTTCCAACATCGCTATAGCAAGTGAAATATGTGCAGCGGTCAGCTTTTTTCTCCCAGTCAATCAGACTCAAAATATTATTGACCCCTGTGGACATTTGCATATCCAAAGATGAATTCAAATGTTTGTGCTTCCTTTGAGTTAATCCCTTTTTGTAAATTCATTTGTCCGAATTATGTTTGCGCCCTATCAATAGTCATTGTATGTATACAGGTATAAAGGGATTTTCTGGAAAATCTAAATTAAAGGCTGGAAAATCAGTGAACCAATACTAAATTGGGATCCAAACATCTATGGGGAGTATTTGCTGTTCGAAATCACTTTGTTTAGTGTTTGCTTTCAGTGGACGTCCCTTAGAAGAGAATACCGATATGAGATACCCATAGGAAAATAGTTAATGGGTATCAAAGTGTTAGTTGGAGCGATGTGGGTTACGTCAATTAATGTATCCAACCACGTATTTCTAGGAAAGTCCCTAAAACGGTACAGTCTATTCGACATCCGCTTCAGGTTGGGGTCAAAATGGAATGCTCGCAGTGCTGTATAACAAAAACACGTCTGCGGAAAAGATTTAGAGGGTATTGGTTACGGCCGTACATGTCTCACTTGGGTCGATCGATGACAGATGAGACTTGGAAATTCAATAAAATAAAAGGGAACCAATGATTGGGTGGCCTATCTGATTGTACTGGTTATTTCCTGTTTGTTTAAGGGAAAAAGAAACAGCTCCTTTCCAGGAAAAGCAAAAACAAATCCGAACTTGGCTTTTTAAATAAAAATCAGCGGGTTGAATTCTCCATTGCAGATGAGTTGATTGGAGTGCCCTTGAAATGTGGCCATGGCCATTCAAGTCTAGGCATACTACGCGATAGATAATCGGAGCAATGTGATTTCGACTGAATAAATTTGATGAGTCTGTCGCTTTTGACAACCGAGCACCGAGAACAATGTACTCGCTCTTGCATCGAAGGCAATAGATCGTGATGTATATGTCTGGTGTTGAGTAAAGGGTATATATCAGGAGCTTTTCTGCTTAATATTTACCTAATAATTTTCGTGTTTAAAAATATTTGCGAAAATAGTAGCGTCCCCTTACTACGGATACGAGAAAACAAAAAAAAGGATCCACCTTTATGTCCCTGAAAGTATTAAATTTTGTCTTGCATTGTTTCTTATATTTGAGGCATATAAGTAAAAAAACATGCCATATGAAAGAATTACATATAAACATGCCGCTGCTTCCTGAATGCAGAGAAATAAAGTAAGATCTGCCCAGAAAATTCTATAAGAAGCTGTTCTTTCAAATTCAATCTTCCCACTTGCATTTTTGAAACCCCTACGTGGATATTTTCAATTTGGATAAGTTGAAGCTGTCTAAGTGGATGGGGTCTAAAAAAAATTCTCATTCGAATACATTAATTCTGGCAAACCGAGTTCACAGCCACTAAAAGAAAAATGCACTCGATCGAAAAAAAAGAATTCCTTTATACCAGATACCTCTTTTAGCAAATAAGGTAATGGAAAACTTGCAACAAACTCTTCATGATGAATACTTACCCTGCCCCGACGATCTTTCAGTTTCTTAAGTATTTGACTCTTTTGCTATAGGTAGCTTCTTTAAGGCAAATTTCTACAGATGTGAAAGTCCTTTTTCATAACACTGATATGACAGAAAGCGATTGAAGAGCGAAGTAACTTTTACTTTCGGAAAGTATTTTATACGAAGATCTAAGATTCAAGTGTAGACCACTTGTTTCTCCTTACTAAGTCGGCTTTCTAAAAGGAAGAATGACTTTCACTAGTTGGATTTTAGCATCAAGGGAATAATTCTTTCTGTAAACAGTAATGCGATTTTAAATCCTTGCAGAAAAGTATAAAGCCATGGCGCACATTTTTCTACAAGCAAGCTGGCATGCTTCCTCCGCACGTACTACCTACTCCAGAAGTGTTATATCGCATGGAGTTTGCCAAATGCTTTTAATTCTTACATCCGACATAAAGGGTGGACTTGTTTAGCTAATTCCCGGTTACATTTGATGCCATAGTAGGCGACGTCCTGACAATTTTTTTTTCTTATTGGTACAGGGATATTGAAAAGTGTGTAGTCTTTGCGTAAGTTGCCACACTGAAGTCAGGCCGATTAGCTCACTTACTTCTCTCAGGCTCCGTCAATTGTACGTCTCCTTGCAAGCATATCTTGATCTTCTTTAACAGCACACCCTAGTGTCTACGTCGCTGCGCCCGGTATTGCTGCAAGGAACCAATCTCCCGTATTCTGCGGAACGTTTAAATATTAACTCAAACCGCATTGCTCCCGGTCTACTTCAAAATTCTAAGCCATCGTTAGAAGTGCTGTGATGCATTTAATTTTCTCGCTCTCTTGACAAGTAACCATACCACCAACCGCAAAGCATCATTTCTACAAACTCCGCAAAAAAGAAAAATGTCTTGAAAACATTATTTCCTAAAACAAATATAATTTTAACTTTAAAAAGGAAACAAAATAAAATTATTAAATAAAAAAATACATACAAAATACTTTCTGGTTTCAACAATATTCCGACGAGTTTTTGAAGCATTTCTGCAGGAACGTCATCGCAGAGCTTACAAAAATGGACTCCTCTCTACTCCGAGTCAGAGAAACAGTTCTTTTTCCTTTAAACTCACTCATATTCAATGAAATTAAATGTGAGCTTTGGAGTGGGCCAATTGTGTGTTTCTAGTTCAATGTACCCGCAAAAGTCGCATCATCTTTCGGCTGTTCTGGCAAGGAGTGTTATCTTGTTGGAGAATAAATGACAGCACACGGAAAGAATTTAAAATCACCAATTGCTACATTTTCAGTTGCAATTTACGAATTTCATTTTTTTTGCAAATCACAACGAATTTTTTTCAAATTGATACAAAAATTCGTAATTTGAGATTGAAAACGGCGGAAATTACAAAATCATGTTTGTTAGGATTTACGATTAGAAGTATTAATTCAAGCTTCTCTTGTTTATCGTGAATTGCGGGATTTTTTGGCAAACTATTTGCAAAATTAGTGAAAAGGGTATGATTTGGGAGAAGTCAGCCCCCTCAGCTCCAGTAGTCGGCCTCGCAAATATCCAGTAGTCAGCCCCAATTACCATTTCTATATTTTCATCGTTTTAAAAACAAAAAACATTAAATTAAGAAACTTTTGCATATTTAATAACAAAGTCATTAATTAAATAGTAAAATGTGTTTTAACATAAATAAATAGTTGGCGCAACAGATCTATGGGAACCTAGGCCTAGCTTCTCACTTGTGTGAAAGTTCAAACGGCTAATTGAGAAGCTCTTTTATGATGGTTTTTACTCTCGGATGTTTGTCAGACGTTCGCGGGAGGTGGCGCAATAGAAAAAAAACCTTAAGATGAAATTTGGTTCTCTAGGGAATCGAATCGGGGACCCCTAGCTAAGTAGTCCAACACACTAAGCCGCACTGCGCGTACATAGAAACATAAAAAATAAACATTGTACACGAATCAC
Organism: Cheilosia pagana; assembly: GCA_936431705.1. Taxonomy (NCBI): domain Eukaryota; kingdom Metazoa; phylum Arthropoda; class Insecta; order Diptera; family Syrphidae; genus Cheilosia; species Cheilosia pagana. The sequence goes on along the minus strand of OW386166.1, from coordinate 80,922,387 downwards.
AGCCAATATTTTTTAAATAGTTATTTTTTTGATCTGCTTTGCCCTTCCGGTCAGTTTCTTGTGTTTAGCTTCCAACCGCTTTTCCAACAGATTTCGTTTCCTACATTCAATATCCTCAGCTTTTCTTTACTCTTTCTTGTTCTTTTTTATTGAAGAATTCTTTCCATGTTTCCTGATTTTGGAAACAAATCTTAATAGTAAAGATGTTTTTAAAAATAAGGGCAGTGATTGTCTTTTTGTCGTTTCCAACTGACCTTATAAAGGATTTCGCAGCCGTTCGGAGCCAAAACACAACCTTATTTTGGTGATAGTCAGAAAGACGTTTCATCGCCATTATAAATTCTAGATGAATCTTCCAAAATATCTACTGCATTTAATTTTTCCAAATGTTCCTTCAACTCTCGGAAACACTTTCTTATTGATTTTTCGGTGGCGATAGCTATTCCTTTTGAAAGTCCCTCAGCTGATCTAAGAGACCACTTTTAACCTGGTAGGCAATTTTTGAATGGTGCCTTTCTTTTGTCGTATTTAATAGGTCTGTCGGTTTCTGTAGCAATCCAGATTTCGCCACATTTATCAGCCAGCTAGAATTTGTTCTTCAACTGTACTCAGGACGATCTCGGGTCCCATTTTTCTAGGCATTTAGACAACTCTGCCATGTATGCCGATCTTGAAGACTGCCTCTTGGGACTTAGAACTCCCGACTAGCTTTTCTTATTGACCACTTATTTGTATGTATGTCATTTAAGGCTTCAGCTAGTGCTTCTTCAGAGTATTGATGAAAAGTACGTTTATTTGTTTCAGCAAAAACATCCAATTTTTAAAATACCTGATTTAAATATATTTTGAAATGGGTAAGTACCACAAATTTGTGATTATTAACATACGGCTGAGCTTAGGAAACATGTATTTTATAGTCAGCCACCCATTTCCTTATTATATGAACAGGATGCTGACTACTGGAAAACAAACTGTATTTTTAGATTTTTTGCGAGACTTATGAGAGAATTAGAGAATTTTTTAGTTAAAAAAAATAAAAAAAAAGGTATTTTCAGTAGTCAGCCGGGGGGGCTGAGCCTAGGATAATCATAAAAATAATGGTTCATAAGGTCAGCCCCCCTCTTAATTTAACAAACAACATTTTTAACATTTTAAGTTAAGAAAAAAGATAAATAAAGTGTCAGTAACATAATAATAATCATAAAATGCCCATACTTTCAGTATATTCGCAGTTTTATCACTTTTATAAATTCACTTCCACTAATTTTTTTTTGGTAAACCACTCGTTTCCTGCACTTATGAAAACTGTACGCAGACTTTTATTTTTTACTCACGAAGTAGCAGCTGGATTGTGCCAATTTTTTGAACTCAGAGAGAAGAAGTGTTAGCCAAGAGAGTAAAATATTTTGTTTGGTACTTTGTATGTCAGCGGCTGACTACTGGAGAGGGCTGAACTTAGGTGCCATCACTATATAAATCTGTATTTTTTTATGACACTAGGTATGCATATCTGGCTATAAGAAATAAGGAAATTTGAATGGATTGTAAAATAAACAAATTTACAATCGCAAAGGATTGTTCAAGGTTCGTATCAATGTCAAGTTCTTCTAAACAATTTGTTTGTATTTTTTATTTCAGTGCAGACTGAAAAACCAACCCAAATATGATTGCAATGGATATCAGGACGAAAAGAAATGTTGGAAAATACAACAAATTTGTATATTAAAATTGTAAATCTATGTTCATATGTAAAAGTATGTAGTGTAATGAAAATAAAGTTTCTTGAATTGACTCAAAACAGGTTGCAAATCAATACCCAAGAATCGTAAATTACAAAAAATTAGTTGCTATTTGAGGAAGAATGCTTCTCAAGCAGCCAATTTCGCTAAGGGATAAAATCGTAGATTGCAACAAAAAAGTGGCAAGTTACGAATTGTTTTCTGCAATTTGCAATCCATTGAAGATCAAATTGATAACTATTTGTGGCAAACTACGATCCGTTATGGCAATATGTTTTTGTCAATGGATCGCATTTTTGCTAACGAAAAGTGTTGATTCGCGACTTTTGAGAGTCAATATCTTCACTTCGTACAGTTTCTAAAATTGGGAACAAAAATTCGTGAATTAGTAAATCCTGAGCTAAGCTGTAAACTGCACAAACTTTTCGTGAATTTGCGCTCATTTTTCTTGATTTGATCCTAGAATTCCTTCCGTGCAGGACTAGCATATCGCGAGATGGGAATGCGTCATTGTTTAAAGCATTTGTGGTCGCTCATTGTTTATTCGATTGGAACCAAATTGTCGTTCGTCCATAAAACTCCATAAAACTTTTATACTTTTGATTTTGTTTCCGTGAGTTATATTTTCTTTGCATGTTCCTAAATCAAATTCAGCTAGAAGCCTCCAAATTGTCCTCTCGTTTGTTTTCATCATAATTTTTTCATTTCAAGCTCGAAATTTTTGGGAGTTAAACCTGTAGTTATATAAAGACCCCCAAAATTTATCTATCGTCCTTGGTGGGACTTTTTCGTTTTTTACCAATGTAAGGTATTTCTTTTCCAGAATTTATTCTTTTGTGCTTATTGATTTGTATCTATGATTTGCCACGATAAATTAAATTATTCAATTATTTTTTTTACAGAAAGACCGTTTGTCCTAAATTTAACCAAGCGAAGAACGGCTAAAATACATCACCAACGTGTATACGTTTTACAGCATGTATTTCATTAAATCAGTGTCCAAAGCTTAGCTTGAGGGTCTTTTGCGATGGTGAACCATTTCTTTTTGCTGAAGGAGTCACGTTTTTCTTCCTCAATATACGTTACCTTCAATTAAATGCAGCAGTTAATATAAATATAAAGTCAGCTTTTCACAGTGAAAGGCGGGACCCTGTAATTTATAGTAGGTAGATCTTTGTAGTCTCTTCTATCGTGTCACGCACGTTTTAAGTAAATCTGTTCGGGATAAATCAATATTAGCTTTACCTTTGCCAGGGCATGTTGTATAGGTGCGCTCGCCTTTAAGCACGTCAGTCTGCAATATCTGTCCCAAGCACTACGTGTTTAATGCGATTGTTCTCTGGGATAGGTATTACACTTTCAATAAGGTCAGGTTCCTTATACATTATTTAATTGAAGCATGGCTACACGCTACATGGCGCATTACGAAAGGTTGTCTCCTCTGTTCGCATAAGCTTCATTTCATATTGCTCCAGATGGAATACTAACACCATTAGACACTCTAATTAAAAATTAAGGCTGATGGATGGCTCGGAGCGTATTGACATACACGTAACTCCACACACATCAACGCAAATAAAGCCTTCTTATCAAAACGAAAATGAAATCATAAAACTCAAAGAGGATGAGGATGACATAACGAATTCAGCTCCAGGAATCATAATCATAATCTCGTGTGGCATTTGAAATGTTGGCATCTTCTTCTGCTTCGGCAATACAGAAACTCATTAAGAAATCGTAGAGTGAAAGACAAAGAATATCGATTTGTTATCCCATGATCCCATATGAAGCAGATGGCTGGGTTCGATATCCTCTCGATGGAAAACATATCCTCTCGTACAGAAACATATATTAGGTTGAGCACGGCACCGAGATTGTGCATGTCTGTTGTTCTTTGGGCATTATTTGCGTATTTGGCTATGGGACGGGGACCTTTGTTTGGACACACACTACGTTTTGACCACTACGTTTCAACGGTAGTATGGTTGAGGTAAGGATGTATCTATTGAATGCTATTCAAGTGCGCTGGCTAACAGGTACTCGCTTCGGGCAAACACCGAGTAGGTATATTGAATTACTTTAGATATTCACAGTAAATATTTACTGGCGTCAGGTGAAGCATGTTGCTTTAGAGTTGCTAATCAATGGAGTATTGTAGCACACATAATTTATATGCTGTTTTTGAACTGTCTTCCCTTGTGATGCTTTTACATTTGTATTGATCCGATTTATTTGATTGGTTTTTGATATTACTACACTGCAGAGGCAGACCATATCCTCGATCAATGCACCTCTCAAACAATGCAGGAGGATTGTGTTTAGTTGGCAAGTGATTCGCTACATAATTCGAGCCAATACTATACAAAGAAATTTGTATGAATGAAATAAGCGGAAGCAATACACAAGTGAGGTTAGTAGTATTTCAAGCTAAAAACCGAGCTAGAAAAAAGAGAGTGAGCTTGAGACCACCTATCACAAGTGAAACAAATGTGGACATATAATGTAAGTAAGATTGTATTGTTAAATTAATTTAATTTAAAAGCAAATCCATTATCATCACTTCACTATATATAATAAAATCACTTCATCATCATCATCATCATCACTACATATAATAAAACTGTAGAATAAAAAATGCCTGACCGCGCATCACGCAGAAGCTACTGGACGGATTTTGATGAAACTTGGCATAGTGATTGCTTATGTTCTAGGTCAGGCTTTAGGATACTTTTTAACCCGGAATTTAACTTGGTTTTTACAAAACAATCAAAAAAACCGGATATATGTAAGGTAAATTCTGTTTATACAGACCTAGCTCAGTAATGGCTTATCGGATTGAAAAATAAAAAAAGGTGAATTTAGTAAATGTTCTTCTGAATCTTTTAAGATATAAAACATCCTCCTGCGTTGTCCTGAAGCAGAGCAATGTTCAAAACAGTTATTCAAAACATCGCCCACAATTTTCTTTCAATGGATACCACTGTCAGTATAGTCATGCAGCAGTGAGTATCGTTGCGGTAGTGTGTGTGTGATTATTATGTGCGCGCTCTAACGTGATCATATATTTTGCATTTCAATGGGCAGTTGTATCTCTTCAGCGCATACATTTAGGTTGAACACGTTTTCAGGTGCTGTTCATTGGGAAAATTTTGGAAATGGGCTGGGGTGGGGTTCGTGTGTCAGTGTCAAGTTGTTTCATTCGTGTTGCTTCTTTTCGCCGAAATTTGAGTGAGAGGGAACAAATAACAGAACTTTGCGTAAATCTTTTTGTGTAGACTTTTTAGTAGGAATAACTGCGAATGCAAATCCAAGTCTCTGAATTCTTACACAATATAAATACATTTAACATAAGTCCTAATTTTAATCAGCGACAACTAAAGCCAGCATCGCCAAACTATCCCAGTTAAAATTAACAACATGTCCTAACAGATCAAATTCTCCTGCTGCGATTATCCTTATCTTAAAAATTGTATACATAAGTTTTAAAAGCCTATAAACAGCGCATTTGGCGCTTAAAACCTTTTAACCAGAACTTTCGAAAAATGCCTTTTACTGAGAGCTTTGTTATTTGGTATGTTATTAGATTGCACTGCTATCTTCAATGAATATGTTTAAGCCAAAAGTGCTTAGCCTGACTTTTGTTGCTGATCAAACAGACTTTTTTCACAAGCACAAGAGCCATCATGTTCAAAGTTTACACCAAGCCTTAGATGCATAATGAGAATCATAATTCTTTTGGTTATTATTTTGTAAACCATTGAAAACATGTCGACAAACGACTTTGAAAACATGGAACATCCTTGAGAACTGCTCAGATCATAAAACAATTTATTTTTACGTACAAGTGAAGTGGCTTACGGCTTCATAAAAAAGAAAACCCTCTCCAAAATGTGTATTCTGATTTTGATGTGAAAAAAAATTGCATATTATTGTTCTTACTCAAGACTGCTTGACTGACAACTTCTCATGTAAAGTTCACCGAAATGTAAATATACCTACACGTATTTATTTAAAAATAAAAAATATATATAAACCCACGCACATAAAACAAAATTATTACAAGAAATAGCAGCATAAAATTCATTCTTGTTCATGTAAGACTTGTGTGAATTGTTCATGCTTCGTGAATTCATTTCTCCTGGGTGGATGTCGTGACAGCTTTTGCTTTCAAAAAATATTTCATCTTACAAAAACCGTGAACTTTATTTCGCTGAAATATTGCTGGGTTTAGCCTGCATCAACTTGAAAAACCCAACAGTTAAATGACGCTGACATAAGAAGTACCCACTGCTTTTATGACAGTTTGTTGAGCGGAATTTTTTTCTCATGAATTCCCCCATTGACGGGTGGCGAAATCCCTTAAGTATTCTTGAAATATATGTACATTTGAGGGTATTATCCCTCGCAAGGAGAGGAGTACCTACTTGACTTGTCTTCTTCTTCTCGTGTGGAAATATTTTAACATTAATTACACAGTACCTATGGGGTTCATTATATAAATAAAATTTACGTATTTAAGCGATGAGCTTGAGCATCTACGTACACCTTTTTTTGAAAGCAGCAATTTTGTCTACAATCAGAAGTATTTAAACTGTCCAACTTTTGAACCTATAACTCGGGGCCATCATTAAGAGTGATTTAACTTTTGATAAATTTGTGAGTTGACTTTGAGAACGGTATCTGACAGCTTCAGGATTTCGTGGTGAATTTAGAATTCAATTCGATGATAACTGACAATCATTGGTGGTTGTGTTTGAAATAGGGATGAAACAATTTTCGTTTTCTTTCATTGGGAAAAGTATAAAATTAAGGAAGTTGGTATTTCTTCTTCTTTAGCGGATGGGATTTGTGCGCGGGATTAGTTTTAATTGGAAAATAAAAAGTATCTGTTGGGGTTCTTGTGCAGTCGATAATTATCTGATTAAATCCAGTCAGGTTCTCAATTAGCGAGCCAGCTGACTGTCGGGAATCGATATCCACTGTAAGGATGTTTCAATTAAATCCCTAACTTTACTATTTAATAACTTTGAAACCGATTCTCAGAAAATAAGTAACGCAGGATAAAGTATCTTGTGAGAATCAAACAAAGGGAGACTTGAAATGGTGAGGACACTTATAGAGCTAATACGTCTTTTAGCACTAGGAACATTAAATATAAAAGTACGAGTATTAAGTCTGAATATTTGTTTGCTGTGCGTATACCAGGAACTGAGGAAGCTTACGCAATACTTACAGCACCAAGATGCGCATTGGAAGTGATCCCGATGGCGATCTTACCGCTAGAGTTATATGTATTAAGGAAACAGCGGCCCTTAGCGCACTTCATTGGCATTGAGTTGCAAAAGATGCTGCAACTTGTCCGATACGAGATTAGGGAGCTGAACTTGCCTATGGAAGGGATAATAAGGGTGCGTATTATGGAAAGGAATGACAAAACTCGTATTGAGAAAGGATAACATCCAGAGAAAAGAAATGGTGAAATAGTGATTTTCACAGATGGATCCATGAAGGATGGCGGAGCGGGAGCCGGTTTCTATTTAGAGGAACTGGAACAACCCCGTAACGTTAGCCCCTGAAAATACACTTCTGTATACCAGGCAGAGATGATTGCGTTGCTGTATGCGTTGGATCACTTGATTGAGAGTCAGCTGGAGGGAAGAACATCACAGCATCATTGGCACTGGAATGTGTGCTCAAGCTCAATCTTAACCCTAGAACACTAACCGCTCACAACTGGTTTTTTGCATTTTTCTCAAAATATATCTATACTACTTCCTCTTGCCAACTCCATTGGGAATCACACGCGGTGGATTACGGAATTTTGTACAATTTCAAAATAAATAATAATAATCAATCAATCAATCTTTTTTAAGTATTTCTGTTTTTTGCGGGGAACTAAATTCAGAAAATTGTATTTTTCCTTCAATATGTATATTTAGATGAAGAGAAAATAAGCCAGTTGTTACAATAGCTGGCCTACGATGAGAATGAAGGCTGCTTATGAAGATTCTGCACATTGTGCTTAAGACAGTATGCAGCTTTTGCCCCGCTTTTGCCCCGCTAAAAAATTGCCCAGAACATAATGTAGTCGAACTGCTTCGGTTGTACAGAGAAATAAGTTCATTAAAATGTTAATTTTAAAATTACTGTAGAGGCCTCAATTTATTTATTGGTTTTTACAAAGCATATATCCAATTTAAATTATATATTACATACTAGCTGACCCGTGCTCGCCTTGCTTCACCCGCCGTTTTTTTTATAAATATGTTCCCTGCCTTGGACCTTTCTAAAAGCAATATAAAGCAAAAGCATAGACAATAAAAAAAAATGTAATTCCTACTAAAAAGTCTACACAAAAAAGATATACGTAAAGTTCTGTTATTTGTTCCCTCTTACCCACCTCAAATGTCGGCGAAAAGAAGCAACACGAATGAAACAACTTGACATTGACACACGAACCCCACCCCAGCCCACTTCCAAAATTTTCGAAAAGAACAGCACCTGAAATCGTGTGCAACCTGAATGTATGTGGTGAAAAGAGACGACTGCCCATTGAAGTGCAAAACATATAATCACGCTAGAGCGCGCACAAAATAATCACACACACACTACTGCAACGATACTCACTGCTGCATGGCTATACTGACAGTGGTACCCATTGAAAGAAAATTGTGGGCGATGTTTTGAATAATTCCTTTGAACATTACTCAGCTTCAGGACAACGCAGGAGGATAGTTTATATCTTAAATGGTTCAGGAGAACATTTACTAAATTCTCCTATTTTTTTATTTTTCAATCCGATAAGCCATTACTGAGCTAGGTCTGTATAAACAGAATTTACCTTACATATATCCGGTTTTTTGATTATTTTGTAAAAACCCAGTTATATTCCGGGTTAAAAAGTATCCTAAAGCCCGACCCAGAACATAAGCAATCACTATGCCAAGTTTCATCAAAATCCGTCCAATAGTTTCTGCGTGATGCTCGGTCAGGAATTTTTTATTCTACAGATAGAGAAGATAGAGAAGAAGAGAAGAGAAGAGATAGAGATAGAGAAGAGAAGAGAAGAGAAGATAGAGATAGAGAAGAAGAGAAGAGAAGAGAAGAGAAGAGATATACACTATATGTATATATGTAGAGAAGAGATAGTTGAAAAATGTTTTTTATTTGCTTAAGAGAAGTTTTTCGTATTTTTATTAGCCCATTTTTCTGGTAGTGCGGTATAGAGTTTCACAAAAATATACCGTGTGTGAGCTTAGGATTTGGGAAGTAATTTTTCAGAAATTCTTATAACACGGTTTTACTTGCCCTTTTTTAATAATACCAATGCTATCCTAAATGTGCGTTTTTGTCAAAATTGTTAGAGTGGTTTTTGGAAAAAAAAAATAGTAACAAATATTGCAATGTTTTGTTTAAAAAATAGGAACTCTTGCTCAACTATTTAGCTTAAAATTGAGTATAAGGTATTGGTCAGAATGTATAAGCATTACTTGATTCTTAAAATGGAATCCAAATCCAAAATTGGGCTTCCGAGATATGAACAGTTTTTAAAAGCAGCGTTTTCGGTGATTCGAATTAACAATGAATGACGCAATAGTTTTGAAAACATTAACTTTACTGTAAGTATGCGTTTTGGTCAAAATTGTTACAGCCGTTTTGAAGTAGGTAAACCAAATTCTCAAAATATGCCTTTTTTCAAAAAAAAATTTTGCGAAAATTTAGAGATATATTAAATAACGGCCAAATTTTTGTTACAATTATTGCATTGACCGTTTCGAAATATATCCACTTTTCAAAAGTACCGTAAGCAGCTGTGTTCGCCCCACCAATATTAGCTCAAATATCAACTGTAGTTCTAGTCGTTGGAGCCCTTTTCATGTAAACTGTAAGTAGACAAACATTTAAAAAACGACATTTTTAATAAAAACACATTGTGCGATAATGTCGAAGAAAAATGAGTTCGATATCAAGTTGGAAATTGTACCTTAGGAATGAATTTTTGTTACAATCGTTTGGTCGTTTTAACGGTTTTTAAATTAAGTCCAATTTTCAAAAGAAACTTTATTTATTTTATTGCGAAAATCTGGGTATGCAAAAACATTGAGACCGCTTACCTAAGCTAAGTTAGAGCCGCTTTCGAAAAAATCGCACTTGTTTAAAACCATTGTATAGGAAATACGACTAACGTGCCCAAAAACTCCATAATCAGTAAGACGGACAGACAGACAGACGAAATTGCGAGTCAGAATTTATTAAAATCTTGAGTTCGAAATTTTGAACAAATCCAATATCCTTCACTTACTACGTATACGGGAAAGTTAATAATAAGATTATTTTATGGATGAAAATTGTTGGAGAACCAAATCCTCAAATCGGTAAATTACATCATTGGTTGCTTAAAGCCACTAATATGACTCCTCGCCTTTTCAATTAGTCAAATACACACTGTAAGTGCAAACGTTTGCATTAACATCAAGAACCACATTATCACAACCCATATGGCACACATTAAACAGCAACCGTTCTATTTGACTGCCAAAAGGGATGTCTGCTCACACATGAAGGTATCACACCCTCTGAAAGACCTTGAAGTCAAATCCCACCTACATGTCGCTACGACTTCTCAAACCGCCGCGCCGTAGAGCTGTGTATCTGTATATTAATACGGTCTCCCCACCCATCCTTACGCTACAATCGATTTGGTAAATATTTGTCGGGATAGTTTTGCTCTGAGCAAGACACGAAGTTAATTCCGCACATTTATCAAAGATTCACGCATTTGGATTTAGTCGGAGATACTGTTTTATATTACATCTCATATCGCTAAGATTTGTCATTCACACATTTGAAGACCTAGCGTCATGCCTGTGCTGTCGTTACAATGGCAGGCCTGAATTAAGCCGCCGCATATACTCATACACTTTCATGATTACCTAATCGTGCGATAAATGCCGATTGCCGACTAAAGAAAGAGGGGAGAGTATGGCCAGCGGCATTCATTTGTCGGGGTAAAATAAATGGAGTAAATAATGGCTCGTTACCAGTATTTATGAGGAATTCAATTGTAAAACAATCCATCGCACCCATGCATGCTTCACATTGTTGGAAACCAACTCAAATTTCTCAAATTTCACGCTACGAGTGTTCATTTTCAGTCAACAAAAAAAAAGTTCAGATTTTATTCGCTGACAAAAAGTTTGCTACATTCCGGGAAGAAAACCTTTGACATTCGAATGCGAAAATATAGTCTCCCTCTTGTTGGGTGGAGTATTTACGTTTAAATGAAAAATAAACCGAGTCCAGGCGGTGTGGAAGAAATAATGCATTTCCATCGAAAATGCTGCTTCTTTTCGGTTCTTGTGGAAACCCATTTATTTTTAAAGGTTGCAAAAAAAAATAATACACTTTAGATACGACAATTTGTTCGTGAGGTTAATGTCCACCGTCCACCCTATAAGACATACATTACTCACTCAGCTACTTAACCGGTGGATAATTAAGTAACGATACCTACAATTGATTGATGGATTTTGAGGTCCGACACCGTGGGCGGTACAACCAAACAACTCATTTGTAGGGATGTCAAAATGCCATCAGCAGAATGAAACGAATATAAAAACAAAGCTCCGGATAAAGGTAGGTAGGTACACAGCTCGTAGTTGATTGAGGTCGGCTTTTTGCGATTCTTTTTCAAATAAATGCGGGTGGGAATATGATACTCGAAATGGGGACGATAATCAATATCAATTAACACAAATATGAACAAAAACCATCAGTCAGCCTTTTGTGACGGGCGTATTTGTGGTGCTAATTATTAGTCTTTCCCTTTCCCACATGTGTATTAAATAGGTAGGTATAATAAAAATTTATTTTCTCCTTAATTTAAAAAAAAAACCTTTAAGAATGGAGGGTTTCTGAAATTTAACTCAAATTAGCCTTAATTCAGTTTTATTTAAGGGTTATCAAGAGATTATCAAGAGTTTGAAATAAATTTGACTAACAGTTTTCAAAACAATTGGGAGAAGCTCCCTAGTAATCGTTATTTGATTAAGGGCCGAATCTAGCAAATTGATTGAACGGAAATTTAGATGGATATGCGTTGTTTTATCGTTACCATTTTAGAATTAAGATTAATCCGATGGTCCGTTCAGGGGTTTTGCTTCGCTGTAATATTAATGTTACATTTCAAGTGTCCTTAATGTCGGTTGTCTTTGCATTCCATGGAAAATTACAAAAATATTTTGTTTTTTAACGATTTGATAGAGTTCGGGAATACCAGAATGAATGTTATTAGTCAGTAATTACATATTGTTAAAAGGCGCTTAATTTGATTTGTTTAATTAATAAAACTATCTACAGGCGTTTTAAAATACTAACCACATGTAACGAATAATTTTAAACTTAGCGGATAAAATTCTATGAATGCTTTACCCGCAGCGACGTGGCAAGATTTGGTGCGAGGGTGTTAGTTAACCAGACTATTTGAAGTTACGTGACATTTTGCAATACGAATTATTGTGTAACAATACTAACGCACCTTATCTTGTCAGCCCTGTAAAAATAAAATTTGTGTGCAAAAAACTGTAAAGCGGTTGAATTTCTGGGTCGCTTGTATTAAGTGACTGAAAATATTATACCCCAGAGTAAATATAATTAAACTTTAGATCCAGGCGCCTGCCTGACAGTTGTTGGCTTACAATTATTCAACTACGTAACTTCGTTTAAAGCGCGAGGTGATTTTAACTTAAACTAGCAACACTTTTCTTCTTTTAATGTGAAACATCTTATGGCGCGACTTGGGAGTAAAATCGATTCTTCAAAGCGGAAATGACCAAGCGGAAGTGCGTGACGGAAATTGGCCTGTCGCCATCATTATGCCGCCGCCTAAAACTCCTAAAACGCTGAATCGATTTCAATGAAATTTCGTGGGTGGGTATGGTTGGTTGTAACTTGATGGATAGAATAGTTTTGGACCCGATAGGTGGCGCTGTTGTTGATCTTCTTAACCACTCAACCGATTTCAATGAAATTTTGTGGATTTGCATGGTTATATGGAAAGACATATTTTTTTAATTTTTTGAACTTAATTGTCAAAGTGAATACTTATATGGGCACGCTGGAGGAACTGAAGAAGCTGGGTTTTACACAGACACTAGACTACTAAATCAGTTGACGATATGAAAGCAAAATGGAAACAAAAACTCTCGAAAAAGAAAACTTTGGATTGGATTGCGTTATGAAAACTTTTTAAATTAATGAACATAATTGTCTACTGCGCTGTATTAAGATTATAGCATTATTAAGATTTGGTTTTTAGATTTAATTTCTTAATGAAATTCAACTACATACAACACAGTTCAATTTAACATCCACATTTAGCGAGAGAAGTTTCACAAGCACGCTCTCTGTTTTTTGGACCACTTTACGGTTTGGTTTTTCGTGTCGCTATAACTGCACTCTAAAGTGTCGGTTGTACTCTGAAGAGGTGAAAATCCAGTGGAATATTGATCGGTTGATAAGAGAACTTTATTTACCTTCTTTCAATGATCTTCATGTTTTGCATTATTAGATAAAAATTATTGTAGATGAAGACGAACAAGCTGTGACACGCGGGTTATTACTAAATTCGAAATTGTGCCGGGTACATAGAATTCCAATGAAGATTTTACTGCGCGGAAATCCAATTGGCGATCAGGTGTACAAAATTAAGTTGTGCAATGTGCAGTAAGAATCGAATGCGCCGTTGGCAGTTGAATCGATTGCCTTTGCCAAGATATTTTTATTTAATGTTAGGAAATATACCTTCGAAACGGTGAAGTTGGAGGATTTCACTTCGACTCAATGTTTATCCCAACGGGCTATTGCCGGGAGTAAATAACAATACAGTTCAAGGAAACATTTGAAGCGGACCAGGCAAAATCGTCCAGATCGACGAGAGTAAATTTGGAAGAAGAACATTTAATGAAGGAAGGCGTGTGGACGGCCACTGGGCACTGGGTTCTCGGTTTAATTGACGATGTGTTGAAGATTTGAGACTGGAAGTCTGTCCAGTAAACAAGCGCAGTGCTAAATTGCTAGTGCCGCTTATTAAAAAGCATGTGAAATCAGGAACGATCATTCACACTGATTGTTTGGGTGCTCATGGGTTCATTCATAAAAAAGTGAACCACAGTGATCCTGCCAGTCCTTTTGTTGGTCCTGATAGCATACACATACAGTCATACACACCCAAAGTATCGAATCTCAGTGGCAAGTCGTTAAAAGAGAATTTTGCGATGACTATAACTCTAACAATTTCGCTCATTGGATAGAGTTAAATACCAGAGGAGGAGGGAAGTAGCGAAAAAATTTAGACTCCTTTGAAGAGTTGCTGCAAGCATCGGTGCATATTTATGGACATTTAAAAAAAAAGTTTGAAACCGCGGTGTATAAGTCACATGGTTTGATAAAAAAAAAATAATTAAAATTTAATAAAATAAATAAAAAAAATATTTATTTTCATTTCCTTTAAAAAAATATTTAATTTATGTTTTATAGGCCATTTTAAGCCAAAAATTGCTCAGTGCGCCACCTCAGTGGAAACCACTCTTCACAAATTACCACAAAAAGGCCTAATCCTTCAATTTAATTTTATTTGCTTAAAAAAAAATAAAAATAAATAGTTGGCGCAACAGGTCCGTGGCGAACCTTCGTACAACCATTCGTTTGCGTGAGTTATAAATTTCTAGGACGAAAGGAGGGGATCTACGATTTTACGCCGAGTCCAAGCGGCTAATTGATAAGCTCTTTCATGGCAGTTTTACTCTCGGATGTTTGTCATACGGTGGCGCAGTGGAAAAAAAATCTAAGATGGAATTCGGGTTTTTTCGGGGATCGAGCCTGGGACTCGTCTATTAGTAGTCCAACACACTAAACCTACTAAGCCACTGCGCCTATTATTTAATTTAACTTCTTTTGTGGGTAAATAAATTCGCCTTCAAATAAAAATACGATAAACCAATTAACAATTCAAGTAATAACTTTAATTAAGTTAAATAGGATTTCAGTAATAATTTCAGATTGAAAAATTGTAAGCGTGAGTTATCTGTAGAAAGGCTAAAGAAAGACGAAGGTTACAGAAAAATACAAAATTCCTAGTTTGACATATTGGCTTAAAAACGTTTAGCAAAACAATTGATGACGTTCAGCAAAATATAATGTAATGTTGTATCATTGAAAGCGACATTTCCAACAATTTCATTTTATTTAATTTAATTAAATTTTTTAAATTGATTAATACAAGCGTTTAAAAAAAACTTAAATATTCTATTTAGTAAACGATAGACAAATGTTGAAGGTATTCAGGATAGTAGGTACACCCACCACCGCCTGAAACAATAGGAAGTGTTCCCTCAGAAGGAAAACACTCGCAACATAAACAGCAACTTTTAAAATGTACGTAGGTAATGGCTGTTTATAGGTTACCTAATTAAAGTTGCAGAAAGTATTTCTGTACCTTTCTGCAACCGTAGTTTTCCCCAGGTACAACCTGTGTCCATACCAACTATAAAATGAAAAAAAAAGTTAACTAAAACTCCTCGGAGATGGCTCGTTTCAGTTTCAGTAGTCAAACAAATTAAACACGTGGCGAAAAAAAACAGACAGCTTGTTTTATTTAAAAAACGAGAAAAAGTTTTCCTCTTTTCACTGATTAAACTTTTGTCACTGCTCCCATCAGGCTTGGGCTCCACAATTTGTTCCTATAACAATTTTAGGAAAATAACTTTTGCAATAAATTAGTCATATTTCGCTTTATACTCTGCAAAGTTTATCGGTTGGAACTTTTCCCCCTTTGTATATGATTTTGATCGATAAACGCAAATTTACTCCCCCTCCTTCGGGAATGCAAAGTTTTTTTCTTTCACATTTCCAACATCGATCAATACCGCCAGAATAATTTATTGGAATTATTAAATGTGAAGAGCGCTCGCACTTAATTAATTGAGTGCGCGTTAAAGGAGATCTAAATAAAAGTAATACGAAACGTGCTCATCGTCATCAGTTTTTGTGTATGGTGTTCGGTGTAGCTGTAACTGACGCTTGTTTCACGATTCATTGTACGTGTATTTGGCTTGCCGCAAACACAATATAAAATTTGCACACACAACAAAAGAGAAGCGTACATCATCCTTCTAAAGGAGATTGTCATGACCTCGCGTTGTTCTTTTATGAATGAGTTTTAAATCCTCGTCCCTTTGTTGGTATACATACGAAAATTCGCTATAGTGTTTTACAATTCTCATTTGAATTCCATTAAATTTGCTCATGAAGACATGATGACAGGTTGAACAGACAGGTTTAGAAATTCCTGCTGATTATATTGAATTTTCACTTAAACGATTTTGAGAAGGATTTCGTAAACAGTGTTTTCCTTTTTGTGATGTTTCTGTTTTAGCCGGCAGTCATTCGTTTGGTAGGTGGTACGACAATTACACTCACTCAAACCTTTGAGACAACAATAGACTTAAAGAGTGAAAACAAGCTCAGTGAAACTGAAGGTTTAGAATAGAGAAAGGCAAAGCGCAAGTAATTAAAAAAGTAATGAAAGTGGTTGCGACATGCACGTCAAGAAGACAGCTTTAATAACACTCGTACACTTTTAATGAGTTTTTGAATAAAGTGCGGGTATCGTACGTACCTTTATATACCTACCCGTACATCTCAATGTCAAGTTTTAATTGCTGAAATGTTTAGGGCGCACAATTTCAGTGACCGAAGTAAATGTTACTGCTACAAAGCAGGATAACAATATGTAGTTAATTTGAATAGATTGGTTATTGCAGTAGACCAGGGATGTTTAAGTTAGAAATAGTTTGTACTTGTCTGGGTTAGTCGCATCCTCGTTAGCTAGCTTTATGTGGGTCTTAACGTTGACATAATAACAGGAATGGGCGAAGGTACATTCAAATTTACGCCGTGACTTCCATTTGTTCAAGGTCTTCAATGTGCGAGTGTACCTGCTCTTTAAATCAGAAGAATTCGCCATGCCAGTTAGGGAGCTACCATCTTGGGGAGAAAGTCAATCCAATTGTGATCGGTCATCATGCTATATGTTTCTAGCGGCAATGCAATATTGATGTGACTGAAAAGTCATAATGTGGCTTCATGTAGCAGGGATGGCGTTCAAGAGCCTATGCACAAAATTGCACACATGATCTGCAGCAAGCACAACGGCAGAACAAGGAAACTAGCAAAAGCAAGCTTATAAAAGATTCCTGCAACATTAGCCGCTATGTTCGCCAATGATAGTTTAAACTTCCAACGCCTCCAAGACAAGAAGTCACACATGCAAGCCTTCTTCAACGTCATACCAATAAATTTGTCAACTGATTCCACAATTATCCTCGCTGTCCCAAATAAGAACTGCATCAAAGTCTTAATGATTCAAGGGTAACCTTTGTCTATCTACCGCAAGAGATCAAGCGTTTAAACGAAAAAGAAGTTTCAAGAACAAACACAGATTAAAATAAAGTGCACGACTGGATCGCACGAAACTTTCTCGTTCGTATCATCAGTTTGGTTGGTTTATTTTTCTTTTATTATTATTTTAGGCTATAAAACCAGATTTTTCAAATTGGTGATGCTGGTTGATGGCCATGACTCCAAGTAGTGTTTGTGATGTAAGAATTCAGAGATTTGTTTTTGAATTTGCACGAGTTTGGGGGTAAGTGAAGACTCCAATTGGTTGCAATTATTTTAAGGTTCATGATTAATATGGTTGGAAAAGGAAGAAGTGGGAAATATTTGCTAAAAAGGAGCTTCTAGTACCTAGTAATTGCATTTTTACTGGTAGTACGGTAATTCTTAAAACACGGCTTTAATTCCATTTTTAAGAAAAACTAAGTAAGGGGTCCTATTAAGAATACTTATGTCATCATAAAAAGGGGGTTTTGGGCAAAACCGTTACGGCGGTTTTTGGAAAATAATGCGTACAAAATAGTAACAAATATTGCAATGTTGAGTTCGAAAATTATCTTGCTCAACTATTCAGCTAAAAACTGAGTATAGGGTATTGCTCGGGATGTTATTATTACTTCGTTTTTAAAGTTTTATCCAAATCAAAAATCGTGTTCTCGATATTTGAGCAGTTTTCCATATCAGCGTTTCCGGTGGTTAGAATCGAAAATGAAGGACGTAATAATGTTTAAAACGTCAATTTTACTTCAAGTATGCATTTTGGTCAAAATCGCTTTAGCCGTTTTCATGTAGGTAGAAAAATAAAAAAACAAATTCTCAAAATATGCATTTTTTCAAAAATCTATTATAGACAATTTAGAGAAAAACTGAGTTTTCTATCATGTTAGGAATGACCATATTACATACAAAATTAATTTTTGTTGCAATCGTATTGACCGTTTTCGAGATAATGCCACTTTTCAAAAGTACCGTTATTCGACTTTTTAGCCAAAAACTGGGTATGCAGCCATGTTAACCCCATATATAATAGTGCAAGTATACATTTTGGTTAAAATCGTTAAAGCTGTTTTCAAGTAAGCCATAATTAAATAAAGTCTTAAAAAACGACATTTTTCGAAAAAAGTCCGTTGAACGATAATTTAGGAAAAAACTGAGTTTGCCATCATGTTGGGAATAACCGTATTACCTTAAATATGAATTTTTGTCGAAATAGTTTTAACCGTTTTTGAGATATGACCAATTTTCAAAATTACCGTTATTCGATTTTTCTGCGAAAAACTGGGTATGCAGCCATGTTAACCGCACCTACATAAGCCCAAATATCAATTTTGGTTGAAATCGTTAGAGCCGTTTTTGAAAAAATCAAACTTGTTTAAAACCGTTATATGGGAAGTACCGTTAATAATAGGGTTAGCATGCAAAAAAAAAAATGGCCCCGAACTGTAAGCCCACAAACTCCAAATCCGAAGTTTGAAAGAAATCCGTCCAGCCGTTTGCGCTGTGGAGCTCAGGAAAGGACGGACAGACGGACAGACGGACAGACGGACAGACGGACAGACGGACAGAATTGCGAGACCCACTTTTTCGAGTTCCCCTATCATCGTAATGTCAGATTTGATTAAAATCTCGAGTTCGATTTTTTGTACGATTACAATACCTTTCTCTTACTACGTAATGCGAGAAAGTTAAAAAAGCAATTCTTAAGTATTAAATTTCAGTGAAACTTATTACAGATGGAAACAAAACGGAACGAATTGTTTAAGAATCAAGCACTTTTAACAAGGAGGCGGTCCTCCAAATGCTCTTCCTTAAAACTCTAGCAAAAGGAGACCATGTCAAAGATCACTTACCTACAACAACGTTTAAAAAATTCATTTGCATCGGAGGGAGTTTTAATCTAGATCCTACACAATTCGAGCCGCCAACCATCCAGCCTTACTGATTTCTAAAAATTATAACAGAAATTAAGTTGCATTTATAACAGAAATACAACAGAAAGGCACATAAAGGAATGTAGACCTAGTTCACACAGTCATTCGTTGGGGTGAGTTTTTATTTTTGCGATGAATAAAAGCGTAGCCAAGGGGCGTTTTTTTTTCAGGAAAAGTTGAAAATATAATTGACACAAATTTAAAAGTTGACTTATTTTTTCTTATTTTAAAATTAGTTCTTCTCATTTTTGTACTGGATTTAACTTATGGATATGCGATTTTCAAAATAATTGACTGAAGCTCAAATACAGGTGGGCCAAAAGAGATCACCCTATTGGAAGATGCTCTTATTTTTGCAAATGGCCGCCAATGTCAAATCTGTTTTAACATTTGTGGACTAGACAGATGTAAAATACAAGTGAACAAGCCATGGAGCGATACACTCCCCAAGAACGCGGAATAATCGTGTGTATTTTTGCGTAACAATTCGGCTGTGTGTTGGCGCAGCGCGAATTTCGCGCCACGGCCGTCCTACACCGACTGCGCAAACACTGCGCCTTTTGGCCACCAACCTTGAAGAGTATGGGACCACCCACACGAGACGTTGCCAAGAGTGGACGGCCCCGGAATGCCCATTGTGCCGAGAATATCGCCGCTGTTGAGGAGGATGTCGAGCTGTCGCCGAAAAAATCGACCAGACGCTATAGGGCCACGTTAACCGAGTTTTTTCTACCGCAATTAATCGAATTAGGACTGGAGGACATGTGGTTCGAACAGGACGGGGCTACGGCACACACAGCGCGAACCACAACCGATATTCTGAAGGCGGAGTTCCCGGGTCGCTTCATCTCTCGTTTTGGCGATTTCCAGACTTTTTTTGTGTGGTTTTTTGAAGTCTCGTGTTTACGTGAACAAGCCCGAGACCCTAAAAGCCCTCAGGGACAACATTCGACACGAGTGCGAGAATATGTCGCCCGAAGTTCTCGCCGAAGTGATGAAAAATGCCATAAAACGAGCCCGTATGACAATCAATTGTGACGGCGCCCATCTGGCTATATCATCTTCTCTACTTGACCAATACAATTCTAAAGGTTTCATAAACATAATCAGAAAATAGTATCAAAGTTTTTCATTTATGAAAAAAAAAATGAGAGCCAAACAACGGATGACTTCTTTTGTACTCAGTCACGAATTTCTTGACCAGATTCGTCGGATACCCCTCCATAAACGTCAACTGCAATCGCTGCCCATGTGACCGATCTAGGTCAATCAAAACTGAGATACATTAAGTCAGTTGTCAGAATTAATAAACTAGAGACTTGAACGTCCCCAATGGCTTGCGAAGACATCCTTCAACAAATCATGAATATACTAAGAAAAACTATGTCGAAGTAGCTCCGAATTCCGTAGGATTCTACAGTAATGTAAGACGGATTCATAAAAAGAAATAAAGTATTTATGTAGGTATATTTTACAGTAAAATTAGAGTTTACAAAATATTTTGGTATAATTGTTTTTAAAATGGAAATTTTGTTTTAAAGAAGGGAGAGGGGGCGTTTTCAATTTAAAATCCCGGTAGCAAATTTCTTTCCACCACGCTTCTGGGCATCACGGAATACATACAGCGCTAACGCGGCAATAAGGATAAATAAAGTGCACGACTGGATCGCACGAAACTTTCTCGTTCATATCATCAGTTTGTTTGGTTTATTTTTCTTTTATTATTATTTATAGGCTATAAAACCAGATTTTTCAAATTGGTGATGCTGGTTGGTGGCCATGACTCCAAGTAGGGTTTGTGATGTAAGAATTCAGAGATTTGTTTTTGAATTTGCACGTGTTTGGGAGTAAATGAAGACTCCAATTGGTTGCAATTATTTTAAGGTTCATGATTAATATGGTTGAAAAAGGAAGAATTGGGAAATATTTGCTAAAAAGGAGCTTCTAGTAACTAGTAATTGCATTTTTACTGGTAGTACGGTAATTCTTAAAACACGGCTTTAATTCCATTTTTTTAAGAAAAACTAAGTAAGGGGTCCTATTAAGAATACTTATGTTATATCATAAAAAGGGGGTTTTGGGCAAAACCGTTATGGCGGTTTTTAGAAAATAATGCGTACAAAATAATAACAAATATTGCAATGTTGAGTTCGAAAAATTATCTTGCTCAACTGTTTAGCTAAAAACTGAGTATAGGGTATTGTTCGGGATGTTATTATAACTTCGTTTTTAAAGTTTTATCCAAATCGAAAATCGTGTTTTCGAGATTTGAGCAGTTTTCCAAATCAAAGTTTCCGGTGGTTAGAATCGAAAATAATAACGTAATAATGTTGAAAACGTCAATTTTACTCCAAATATGCATTTTGGTCAAAATGGTTTCAGCCGTTTTCATGTAGGTAAAGAAAGGAAAACCAAAATACCAAAATATGCCTTTTTTCAAAAATCCATTATAGACAATTTAGAGAACAACTGAGTTAGCTATCATGTTAGGATTGACCATATTACCTTAAAAATTAGTTTTTGTTGGAATCGTATTGACCGTTTTCGAGATAAGGCCACTTTTCAAAAGTACCGTTATTCGACTTTTTAGCCAAAAACTGGGTATGCAGCCATGTTTACCCCATGTAGCGTAGAGCAAGTATACATTTTGGTTAAAATCGTTAAAGCCGTTTTCAAGTAAGCCATAATTAAATAAAGTCTTAAAAAACGAAATTTTTCGAAAAAAGTCCGTTGAACGATAATTTATGAAAAAACTGAGTTTGCCATTATGTTGGGAATGACCGTATAACCTTAAATATGAATTTTTGTCGAAATAGTTTTGACCGTTTTTGAGATATGACCAATTTTCAAAATCACCGTTATTCGATTTTTCTGCGAAAAACTGAGTATGCAGCCGTCTTAGATACACCTACTTAAGCCCAAATAACAATTTTGGTTGAAATCGTTAGAGCCGTTTTTGAAAAAATCAAACTTGTTTAAAACCGTTATATGGGAAGTACCGTTAATAATAGGGTTAGCATGCAAAAAAAAAAATGGCCCCGAACTGTAAGCCCACCAACTCCAAATCCGAAGTTTGAAAGAAATCCGTCCAGCCGTTTGCGCTGTGGAGCTCAGGAAAGGACGGACAGACGGACAGACGGACAGACGGACAGAATTGCGAGACCCACTTTTTCGAGTTCCTCTATCATCGTAATGTCAGATTTGATTAAAATCTCGAGTTCGATTTTTTGTACGATTACAATACCTTTCTCTTACTACGTAATGCGAGAAAGTTAAAAATGAAGGGCAGCACTGGGGATGACAGTCAACTGGACATCCTCCTACAGTCAAGCCCCTTACCTACAACTATACTGATTGCCTGCGCCTAAACGCAATGAACTCCTAAGAAGTCTTCACGAATGGAAAAGCGGACTGATCACAATGGGACTCTCACTGCAGTGTATTCTAAGCCGAATTCACAGCTATTCATCAATACATAGCATGGATGCCGATTAATATACAATATCACATAGGGATATCGTAATACACATTGACAGTCAGGCTACCATCAAATCGCTAGTATCTAGCGAAATTAATTTGAAAGTGGTGGAAGTACAACCTCAGACTTCCGGGATACTGTGACATCTTAGGAAACTGCGCAGCTGATGAACTAGCAATAAGACAAGGTCCTCCTGCGTTGACACCGTTAGGCTGCGCAACTTGCATGCACCGCTTTCTCATGCTAAATAAATCACTCACTCTAACTCAACAGCAAGTCATAGATAAAAACATCAAGATACTATGCGACGTTGCCAGGCTACCTTGCCATATTCTGTGATACCAAAAGATCCAAGTAGCTTTAACGACTCAACAGATCTAAATATCAATCGATCAATAGACACGCGCGAAGACTTTGCCTGCTTTTCAATCACTTTCGCAGAAGCTGTAGAGACGAGGAAGACTATGGGTCCGTCAGGCGCAGATATGGCAGGGCTGTCCAATTTATGAAAATACATCTTCAATGATTTAAGTGATCTAGGCTATCCCCGCTTATATTCATAGCTTCATTGATGATAGTAAATGGTTAACATGAAAAGAAGACAGAAAAAGGACCCCTTAAAAAACAGTGGTATGCGCAATGGGCCGAGTAACGGCCAAAGTACTTTTTCTCACTGACATTCATTAGAATAAAATACGTTCAAAACTTACTTGTATAAATGAAAGAACCTTTGTGGTCAGTGTTCCGACAAGAACTGAACTTTATTTCTCTTTACATAAAAACATGAAATTAAGCTAGGTCAGTAATCGATTACAAAAGTTGAGGTGACTGTTCGCTGATCGGTGCTATGGCTGGCTATTGCAGTTTCAGCGGATATGCTGACAAGCGTGAATGAGGAGCGTTTGGGTGAATGTTCGATGATAATGAGTAGGGATCGGATTTCCATGCAAATGCATGTTTTTTTATGAACACCTTGGATGCAAGGCAACTTATTATGTATACGTATCATGAAATTTCCTTTTAAATGGCATATAACCGTTCGTGCATATTTTTGCATATTTTACTATAAATGCATATTTTGCATATTTTTGTGCATATTTTACTATATTTGCATATTTTGCATATTTTTTATAATATTAATTCATATTTTTGAGCATATTGTTCAGAAATTTAACTAGACAGTAAAAATATATCCCCTTTTTGTCAGTAGAAACGAAGCTTAAAAGTATTATCTTTTTATTTTGTTCATTTTACAATCTTGAACGATATTCCAAGCCCACATTATAATGCTTATTTATTTTTATTAAACAAAGGAAGATGTTTATGTTTACGTTAACTGTGTTTTTTTTTTATTAAATGTTGATCTCGTTTTAAGTTATTATTTTATTAAATAATAAAATAAAAAATTGAACGTATACTTATGGACTGAAGAAAATGTGTTTTTAAATTGAACCGAAATGAAGTTTAACTAATTTTAAGTGCATATTTTAAATTCATATTTTGCATTTTTAAGCGCATATTTTAAGCGCATATTTTGAGATCTTTAGTGCATGAAAATCCGAACCCTAATAATGAGCATTAACTTATACTTTAAATGCACTGTGGCGTATACGTAGCATTTTTTTTTTGTTTTTTTTTTTTAAATTCTATTGATGTGTTTACTGATAAAATAATGAGAAACAATTGCAACGATACAGTTTTCAACCAAAACATGCAACATTCAATGCTTTGCTGCGATACCGACCACAGCACTCATCTCATTCAGAAGGATAATGCACCTAAATAGCAACCAAAATCGGATAAAGGAAACAATAAGAAAAGTATAAGAATGTGTCTAACATTGCACCCATACACGACAACCACAAGAGAAAACATTAAACAAAAACAATCCATCAAATAGAGATGTTGGGGTTTTTTTTTGTTTTTGAAAATATACTTCAAAACTAGCCAAAAAAATGTTGTACTACATTTGGGAAAACTAAGTTCCCACCAGCATTGTCGTCTTTAAGATGATAAATCATGCTCTACCTTCTCGGCTGACAAGGAACATTTCATGACGGTGGAAGAAGTCCAACATATTCTCCAGGATTTGTTACTATGCCTTCCCACTGCTGGTTGAAAATGATATAATGGCTGAGGAGAATTACACAATTAGTCTAATTATTAGACTATTACGAAGTTCACTGTTCAATGGTGATTAATCATCACAACGTTCCAACAATATGATGCCAATTAAGTGTTTTCTTGAAATCATAGAAAATGGTTTGGGAACTTTTAATCTATTTCGATTCATTAATTTTCAAAATGGTTTCAATTGAGTTCAATTTCTTTTATTAGGTTATGAGCTTGGGGCATTCCCTGGGTGGGTTATTTAGATCATTATGAAATTTAACAGTATTTTTAGAGTGATTTTTTATTTCCATGAAATTTAGTAATACCAGCAATTTGTTTTTTGTTTTCGTTGCAGAGTTTATTGCTTTTAACTTGCGATTTAAATTAGAATTAAGGTAAGTTTATTCAAACTTGTGTAATAAGCATATTGAATTGAAATATATTTATTTTTGTACAGCAATAACTTTTCTGACATTCTGACATTAACACGGAAACTTCTTATTGTTTTTTTTTTTAGTTCAAAAGGGTCTTTCATTATGGACTTGATAATTTCTTTTTTAAATAAAATGCAAACTACTTGAGATATCTCATAAAAAAATGTTGTTGGGTTGAATTACTATCAAAACATTTATGAATGGAATTCGACTTCCGTTCCCTTCTGATCCCCGGTACGTTGCTTCCAGCTGTCCAGACCAAGCGCTCTGGCATCCGCGATGGCTTGGTCTTTGAAACGGAGGTTCGGTCTTTCTTTTCTTCTTGAATCTGGGGGCTGGGATTCGAAGATCCTCTTAGCCGGAGCATTATTGTCAATTCGCTCGATGTGGCCGA
Organism: Cheilosia pagana; assembly: GCA_936431705.1. Taxonomy (NCBI): domain Eukaryota; kingdom Metazoa; phylum Arthropoda; class Insecta; order Diptera; family Syrphidae; genus Cheilosia; species Cheilosia pagana. Next base: position 80,896,843 of record OW386166.1, on the reverse strand, counting down.
GCCAATGTAGTCGACGTGTTTTGGCTTTTTGGACTACATCCACATCTTGGTACAGCTCATAGAGTTCGCGGTTGTATCTTCTCCTCCATTCGCCCTTCTCGCACACAGGACCAAAAATCCGCCGAAGAATTTTTCTTTCGAAGGAGCCCAGTATTAGCTCTCCCTTCTTGCCTATGGTCCAGCACTCGGCGCCATAAAGCAGAACTTGCAAGATAAGGGTCTTTTAGAGCACACATTTCGTCCTTCGAGTTAGGAGTTTTGAACTCAGTTGTTTTGCCAAACCGAAGTAGCAACGGTTTCCTAGGGTAATTCTTCGCCGGATCTCCACTATGGTGTCATTCGTGGAGTTTATGTTTACTCCGAGGTAGGTAAACTTCCTAACTACCTCGAAATTTTTGGTATCAACAGTGACGTTTTGTCCTAGGCGGTGGTCAGTTGCTTGTTTGTTTGTTGATAGCATGTACTTGGTCTTGTCCTCATTTACTTCAAGGCCAACGGATTTCGCCTGTTCTTCAATCGCCGTGAACGCTTCTATTACGGCATGCTGGGAGCGACCGATGATGTCAATATCGTCCGCATAGCCCAGCAGCTGGACGGACCTGTTGAAGATAGTGCCTTCCGTGTTGACAGCTGCCCTGCGCACTATCTGCTCCAGTACGAGATTGAAGAAGTCGCATGATAGCGCATCTCCTTGCCGAAATCCGGTGCATGTTTGAAATAGTTCGGAGGAGCTACTTCCAAATTGCACGCTGCAGCGCGTGTTTTCCAGCGTCACGCGACACAGCTGAATCAGTTTTGCCGGGATTCCGAATTCGGCCATCGCCATATAGAGCTCCTGACGATGTATGCTATCATACGCGGCTTTGAAGTCGATGAATAGGTGGTGAGTTTCGACTTGAAATTCGTTGGTCTTTTCCAGGATTTGCCTCAGTGTGAAGATTTGGTCTATAGTCGATCTGCCGGGCCGGAAGCCACACTGGTACGTGCCGATTAGTGTGTTGCAGAACGGTTTAAGACGTTCACACAGTACGTTGGATAGGATCTTGTAACGACAAGACATAGGATCGCCTTTTTTGTAGATGGGACATATAGAGCTGATAGTCCTCATACCATTGACGTTCCGGGTCGTGTTGCCATTTGAGGAGTTCCATTTTCCTAGGTTGGTTGTGTCTCTCCCATAACTTATGTTTTTTTTTTCGTGGTCGGGAAGTTACCCCGACGGCACAACCCCCAACCTGGAGGACCAGGCCCGGAAAACCGATGTCAGTAACCCTATTTGGGATTTGAGCGCTGTCGTCCATAAAGACCTGGAGTCCAAATATGTCGAAGCAGCTCATATAGGGATTACACCTACCAGTTCGACCTAACTGGAGATGTAGGCGCCACTGTTGATCGCCTGAGAGTAAGTGCCTTAGTGAGAGGACACTAAGGACACTGACTAAATGTAGTCCCATAAAAAAGGCTAGAGGCTTAAAATAACATTATCGATGAATCCGTTTCTCGAGATAACACGTTCACCGAACTGAAACTGCAATAGCACGATTGTTGCACCCGCTGTGTGGCTTTTGGCACCGTCTTGTTGGAACCACATATCACAGATGTCCAATTCATGTATTTGCTCAAAGAAATAACATTTCACCAACGTCTCTCTATAGCGAATACCATTCACCCCAACGTCATTTTCATCAATGAGAAATGTCGCCACCGGCATAAAAACCGCACCAAAAGTGACTTTATGCGGATGAAGTGTTTTTAACTTTCTCGCATTACGTAGTAAGAGAAAGGTATTGTAATCGTACAAAAACTCGAACTCGAGATTTTAATCAAATCTGACATTACGATGATAGAGGAACTCGAAAAAGTGGGTCTCGCAATTCTGTCCGTCTGTCCGTCTGTCCGTCCTTTCCTGAGCTCCGCAGCGCAAACGGCTGGACGGATTTCTTTCAAACTTCGGATTTGGAGTTGGTGGGCTTACAGTTCGGGGCCATTTTTTTTTGCATGCTAACCCTATTATTAACGGTACTTCCCATATAACGGTTTAAAACAAGTTCGATTTTTTCAAAAACGGCTCTAACGATTTCAACCAAAATTGATATTTGGTCTTATGCAGGTGCGGTTAACATGGCTGCATACCCAGTTTTTCGCAGAAAAATCGAATAACGGTAATTTTGAAAATTGGTCATATCTCAAAAACGGTTAAAACTATTTCGACAAAAATTCGTATTTAAGGTAATACGGTCATTCCCAACATGATGGCAAACTCAGTTTTTCCTTAAATTATCGTTCAACGGACTTTTTTCGAAAAATGTCGTTTTTTAAGACTTTATTTAATTATGGCTTACTTGAAAACGGCTTTAACGATTTTAACCAAAATGTATACTTGCTCTACGCTACATGGGGTAAACATGGCTGCATACCCAGTTTTTGGCTAAAAAGTCGAATAACGGTACTTTTGAAAAGTGGCCTTATCTCGAAAACGGTCAATACGATTCCAACAAAAACTAATTTTTAAGGTAATATGGTCAATCCTAACACGATAGCAAACTCAGTTTTTCTCTAAATTGTCTAAAATAGATTTTTGAAAAAAGGCATATTTTGAGAATTTGTTTTTCTTTTGTTTTACCTACATGAAAACGGCTAAAACGATTTTGACCAAAATGCATACTTGGAGTAAAATTGACATTATTACGTCCTTCATTTTCGATTCTAACCACCGGAAACGCTGATTTGGAAAACTGCTCAAATCTCGGAAACACGATTTTCGATTTGGATAAAACTTTAAAAACGAAGTAATACTAACATCCCGAACAATACCCTATACTCAGTTTTTAGCTAAATAACTAGTTGAGCAAGATAATTTTTCGAACTCAACATTGCAATATTTGTTACTATTTTGTACGCATTATTTTCCAAAAACCGCTATAACGGTTTTGCCCAAAACCCCCTTTTTATGATAACATAAGTAGTATTCTTAATAGGACCCCTTACTTAGTTTTTCTTAAAAATGGAATTAAAGCCGTGTTTTAAGAATTACCGTACTACCAGTAAAAATGCAATTACTAGTTACTAGAAGCTCCTTTTTAGCAAATATTTCCCAATTCTTCCTTTTTCAACCATATTAATCATGAACCTTAAAATAATTCCAACCAATTGGACTCCAACCAATCAGAAACCCGCACTTCATTTAACCCCAAACACGTGCAAATTCAAAAACAAATCTCTGAATTCTTACATCACAAACCCTACTTCGAGTCATGGCCGCATCACCAATTTGAAAAATCTGGTTTTATAGCCTATAAAGAATAATAAAAGAAAAATAAACCAAACAAACTGATGATATGAACGAGAAAGTTTCGTGCGATCCAGTCGTGCACTTTATTTCATGAAGTACATGAGGGTTTTTATCTGTCCTGTTACGCATATTTTGCTTATTGACGAAGCCGTTTAACGAAAAAATGCGCTTCACCGCTGAAGATGATTTTGCGATGAAATTCTTCATTTTCTTCCATCGTGTCCCGAGCCGAGTTCGAGAACCTAGGTACGTCGGTCGCTTCATATCATCAAGTGCGGCTTTAGTTCTTGAGTCGACTTGATCTCCTAAGGGTGTAGGTAAAACTCGCAATAATGTGGGTTGGGAGACGCCCAATTCTTGAGAACGCCGTGAAATTGACTGATTTCGCTCGTTAGCGACGGACGCCGTACGGCAGCAATATTGTCAACACTTTGGCAAAACGTAGTCTCACTGGCACGGCAGCGAATATTTTGACTTAAATTTTGGTAGTAAAATTTAATTACTTGTAAACGTTGTTTCTTCGTGTTTCAACATGATGAAAAAGTTGAAGTTTTCAAGTCGCTAATGAACGAGTCTTTATAAGCAATAGGTTTTTTTTATAAAAAAAATGGGGAAAGAAGAGGCTGAAATTGCTCCTCAGGTTTCACTGTGTTTTAAAATTAATGCATTTCGAGTCTGATTTGACTCATTACCGGCAAATCCTATTTGGAATAGGAAAGAGAAACCAGAAATCAAATTTAGGACTTAAATTGTTTACATTATGAGTAAAACAAAAGAGTTCGCGATAACTCAGAGCCAGTAAAGAAAAGGCAGGGAAATCTAGTCAAGCAATTCAGACCTTGGTCCTTTGCCCCGAACAACTTTCCGCAGTTCGCTTCTTGACAATTGAGATCTCCACGGCTCAGAGTGCTTATATTAAAGGCAAATGGGTAGTCCACCAGCCACGTTCCTGGACATTAAGAGAACATTCGAAAATGCTAAAACGAGCCGTAAAAAAATTTAAAATAACTGAATGAAATGATAATCAATGCAAGGTTTGGTGATATTGGTCTCAGAGTAACACCAAAAGGGAATATCATCTCCCCCTACTCTAGTCACAAACGAAATATTGAAATTCAGAAACAGATAGGTCAAAGTATCTGCGTTTTCTGATGATGTGTAATACTTGCTGGCTGTTAATTCCTAATTAAATTGGTAGAAAACGCTCTATAAACACTTTGAATGAGGTCTTGGAGAAGGAAGACTGTTTTTTCACTTCGAGCCAACAACTACGGAGGGAAATACCCTTGCAGGAGAATGTCAAATATCTGGGAATAATCCTAGATAAAAAACTGAATTGGACACTCAATACCAGTGAACTAGGTCATCTGACCGGAACATTGTTTATCAGGAGAACCCAGAGAAGTATAGAGGAGTGCCATGCTTATGGACATCAATCGGCGTCTTTACAGAGAATTTTGTTAACGCTTGAGGCGTCATTGGGAATCGGAAACACCGCGGGACTACTGTGGATGGCGAGCAATACGGAGGAATGCTCAACGACGTTATCCTACCTACCTACACACAAGTGCAGCCTCACTTAGGCCAGAATTGGCCCATTGTGACACCACAGGATCCAATGATCTCAGACTACCCGTTGAACCAACAGGAGCTAAAGGTAAAGCGGCGGAGGCGATTGATATTAATAATATCGAGTTCACCAAGATTGTCAAAGAAGTACTCTCCGAGATGTAATCTTCTTCGAGTAGAAAGAGCAGGACAGGTGCATAGGAGGTGAAGAACGGACTCCTCCTCCTCCTCATCCATGCAACTTCTGCAGAAGTCATTAGCGGGAAGACCCAGCCTGAGGGCATGTCTGCCTATTAAGCAGTGCCCCGTGATCACCCCTACTAGGGTGCTTATGTCGGATCTCTTTAATCTTATAAGAGCGCTGGAGCGCTTGAGATCCAGACTGGGCCAAATTTGTTTCGTGATAGAGCAAGTGGTGCAGTTTGCCCACCTGCGGTTAGTAGCGTTTATCGCGTTTTGTTTGATAAGAAGTTTACAAGTAGCGAGAGGCATGCAGAGATTCTCCTTTTCCGGTAGAATCGAGGCAGTTGTGCCATGTCTGGCGAGTTCGTCGGCCGTACAGTTGCCTGGAATGTCCCTATGGCCCGGCACCCAAATAAGGTGAATTTTGAATTGTTCCGCCATCTCGTTGAGAGATAGGCGGCAATTGAGGGCAGTCTTGGAGTTAAAGGTGACCGATTCCAAGGATTTAATCGCGGCTTGACTGTCGGTAAAAATAGTGATGTCCCTTGCAGATATTACATTATACCGCAACCACGACAGGGCCTCCTTGATCGCCATAATTTCCGCCTGGAACACGCTACAGTGGTTAGGAAGACGGAAGGAGATCTTGCAATCCAGATCTTGGGAGAATACACCACCTTCCACTCCTGTTTCCGTTTTTTACCCATCTGTGTAAAAGCAGATGGATTCCCTTCGAGAACCTGCAACTCTTTCCCAGTCAGCTCTGGAGGGTATACAGGTTTCAAAGTGTTTGTTGAACTGAAGTTGAGGGAGGGTGTAATCAGTGTCTTTTGGTATACATCCTATATTATTCAGAATGGACGAGTGGCCAGTTTGTCTGCTGGTCCACAGATGAATTGCCTTCAAGCGGGTGGCCGCGTTTGCTGCCACCTGTTTACAATAGATATCTAACGGTAGCATATGGAATAAAATGTCCAGAGCCGCCGTTGGAGACTGTATACCCATTTTTAATTCACTGACATCTTTGTTCTTAGCAGCTTAAATTGCTCTAGCACTCAACCACGCATGGTAGCACTGTTGTGCTAAGTTAGGGAAAACACTTTCAATCAATTTCATTTTTGACAGTACAAAACGGCAAAAATCATTTGGCAATGGCATCGCATCGATCTAGGAATGACCGGCAATGTTTATCTTGAATCGCCTGACAATAAAATCAATTCACCAGCAAATAACTCTGAATAAGGTATCTCGAACATCTTTCATTGTTCTCTCCAAAGCTTCAACAGATTTCTTATTTACCATAGTGCATTCATCCCAAATAATGATGCCGCAACGTTTTCGCCGTTCAATATGTTTTGGAATTGGTATATTTCATAGGCAATTTCAAAGCAGAATGTGACCACCATCTAACAAAATGGTTGCAATGCCAGAAGATAAGACTTTCAACGTATTTTTCGTATGGGCGGTGCCACGCCTCTTTGTCCAATTTTGACCAATCTTATCAGGAATACTCCTGCGCCAATACCTAAGATTGTGTGTAAATTTGAACTCAATCGATTGTGCGGTTTTCGAAATATAATGTTTTGAATGCCTTTTTGGTATGGGAGGTGCCACGCCCCTATAACTCATGAACCAATACACCTACAAAGACCGTATATGCCTACAAACCACGGTATTAACGTCACCTTTCATGGAAAGTTTTCAGAATCAAAATCGGTTCACGCATTGCAGAGAACATTGGCGACAAACACAATTCAACTTATTTTTATATATATAGATATCCGTCAAGAATGCGAGGACGTATCACCGAAAGTGTAATGGAAAATGTTATAAAGAAGACCCGAATGGTCATCATTTCCGCACTTACCCGATATCATTTTCTCGACTTTATTAAACAAAATTAAAGACGTCAATTATGCATTTAATCCAAACGCTAAATTCAAAGTTTTTCATTCAAAAAACGTTAAATGTTAATGTTAAATGCCAGCCAACATTGGGTGACAGCTTTTGCAGCAACTTTTGCGCCACCTTGTGGGACAAAATCGTAGAAGGCTTATAGTTCTAAGGCCTTTTGCTGGTTGTATTTAAATAGGTTTTCAGGTATGAAGACTACTTAAAGCTCCCGCCACGATTTTGTAATGCAAGCTTAAGTAATACGCCGTAAATTCCCGAAAATTTATACGGGACTGTTGATTGCTCAATGATCATGTTCTTTATAGAACTCTGCTTCCCGATCGTTATTCTCAAAAGGGGTAAAGGGTAAAGCCCGTTTAGTCTCTTGGCATGATTCGGTCCAATAGAAATTGGGAGCTTTATTTATAAATAGGTACAAGCTATTCAACTTTGTTCAAATTTTGCAAATAAGGTTTTTGCGTTTAGAGGCATTTTAGTAAGTACATAACTTTATTCACGGCCGATCTTAGTGTTTATAAATAAGGCTGGTAGTGTACCACTCTGTTGTGTGATTACTCATTCTCTGAATTGTAGATTCATTACTCCAGATCTTCTTGTTGCTTGATAACAAACTTGTTTTGGATATTACAGTAAAACCCGGATAAGTACTTCACGCTTTAGTGCCCAACACGCTTAAGGACCCACAAATCTCAAATCTATAAATTTGTTACACATTTCTGTGTACATTTACGCGGATAAGTAACTCCGCTTAAGTCCCTTATTCGGTTTAAAGCCCTCTATTTGCCAGTTATATTTGCTAATTTGCTCAGGTTACACTCGTTCAATCAAAACGCACACAATTTCAGCGCAGCAAACATCATGTTACATGCCAAAAATTGCATTTTCTTTCCATCTCACCGTATGTTAGAAAACCGGTTAACAACCTTCTTTAGGTAGATAATAGGATTCGGATTTCTGCCTTCTTTAGGTGCTTCAGCGGGTTCGTTTAACTACCTCACCCGGTTAAGTAACCAAAGAAAGCAGAAATTGTGAAGAGGTAGTTATCCGGGTTTTACTGTATATCTTTTGATGCTGTCGTATCTAGGTTTTTGAGTACTGCCTTCCTCGATACTCTCTTTCCTTTAAAATTTGGAGTTCAAAGAATCACATTTGTAATGCCGATTCAGCGAATGCCATTCAAATTTGGTCGGTCACATTTTGGTATCTTGTATGAACAAGATGAGCTCGATCTGACGTGGATTGACCGCTAGACTGATGGCATCTGCATGATAACTTCGGGTCAATATGTATGAGCTACTAAAAACGCATGGCACTAATCCTTAAAGCCTTTTGGTTATTCCCGCATAACGTAGCTGTCATATCCGCCCAGTCCCACATGCAACTCTGTCAAACTCAGAGTGCAAAAACTTCACTCAAGCTTATTACTTACGCTGGGGCGTGTCAAAGCATACCTACTTGCATATTCTGATTGATAATCGAAAAAAATCCAACCCAACTTACGACCTCAACATGTGTTTACACATGCCTTGTAAACTTCATTCTCTTACCCACCTGCCAACAGACGTTCCACAAGATGATACCAATTTCCATATATACACTCATACATCGGCTATGACAAGTTACTAAGATTGATGATGACATCACGCTCACCAGCAAAGTGGCTTAAATGTTTTCAAGTGAAAAGGGAACACCACACGAACAGAAACAAAAATCGACAAGGGCCAGTGCGCTACTGTACAATGTACATCCATAAAAAAAAAAAGATCTAAAAGAAGATGGGGATTAAGGTGAACCAACCGACACACAACCAACAACAATTTGGTTGAGTAGAAAATGCCGCATGTAAAGCCAAATGTTATCGTTTAGAAACACTTGCTTTCAATGGAAATCCTTTGAGTCCTTGTTTTCAGAATCTATCCGTTTTTCATACATGTACCTACAATTTCGTACCGGTGTGTAACAGCACTATGTAAATTGTGTGATAGATTAGCAGAGAGAACGAAATACGAAAGCTCGTTCAAGGATGGTTGAACGACTTTTTGTTACTTTGTTTTTCAATCATTCACTATGCAAATTCACATCATAAATAATAAAATTTAATATGAGTTCTTTATACTGGTAGTATCATTCAACTCGACGCAGTTGAAGAGCAATACACTTTGAGTCATTGATGCCAAAAAAATACTATCTCTGCCATGAGTTCCCATAGATAATGCGATTTAAATATAGGGCACCGGCATAGCTTTTACGAAACTTTATAAACAGCTTAACAGGAAGTTTAAAATTGTTAAGCAACCGTGGGCTAAGCATGTTTATTGGAAAGTTTTGAAGAGAGCTGTTGCCAGGAAGCAAAGTATTGCCAAAAAAAAATATCGAACTCATTTTAGAGTCTGCCTGTTTTAGGGGATGATTCTCATGTGATTAGATAATTGTGATTTCTACCTATTAGGAAATTTTAATTCTTTGGGAATCGATTTTCGCTGTGGGTGTTGAAAATTCCAACAAGAACCTGTTAAAGGTAGATACCTATTACGCAACGAATACCTTTAAAGCATCCTTTATCCTACTACCCTTCAACATTTCCAAGAAGCAACGCATCGATAAAATGTTTATTCAAATAGTAGGTACGCCTTTATGCTGCGGCATTCTTGCAGCACAAAAGGTAAAATGGGGTATTCTATTGCTTGGCAGTAACTGAGGGTTACTTTTCAAAGGAATCACGAACGCCTGAAACTGGACACCCAATACCTATTACACGTGCGTGCTGCGTGTCCTTGGACATTGTTTACCGGCCGTAATATTGAAATTATCCCAGTTTATAGATTTTTGTCGAAGACGGTTATGTACTATGCTTATTAACGTTTGCTGATAGGTATTACTAATTTAGGGGAATTCATAGAATTCGTCTCTTTTTGTCTTACCGAGCACAGCTTTATTGCAAAACGGAATTTTATAAATTATGGACAATCTGAGAGGTGAATTTTTAAAGATGAACTTTTACTCCTTGATTTATCTTTAAAAGATTTATCTGTGAAAGAAAATAATAAATTATTACGGTCAAAGTTCAGACTAAATCACAATCCTGTAAATAAAATTCTGTGTAAAAAAATGTTGTGTTTTAAAAATTACATTTAAGTAAATTAAATTTAAGTTCTGGTAAAAACGTTTTAAGCGCCAAATGCTATTATAACTTACGAAATTTTTAAGTACAAGGACAAGCGTAGCAGGAGTTTCTGATTTTTAAGGCAAGTTCCTGTTTTTGACTGGAATAGATTGATGACTCAAAGTAGAGTTTGTGATATTCCGATATCTCGACACAGATTTAAAATGTCAGTATTCAGAGAATTGTTTTTGAATGTGCGCTCGCGTAAACTCCAATTGCTTGCATTTATTTTAGGGTTCACGATTAATATCTATTGTTAAAAAAGAATTTTCTAAAAAGGAGTTTTAGTATAAACTGCATTTTTGCTGGTAGCGCGGCAATTCCTATTACACGTTTTTTTTTTTTGATTTCTCTTAAAAAAATTAAGTACGGGGTCTTATTAAGAATACTTAACTTATTTTATCCTAAATTTGAATTTTGGTCAAAATCTTTGGAGCTCTTTTTGGGTAAAAATGCGTAGCAAATAGTTAAAAATATTGCAATGTTTAGAACGAAAAATATTCTTGCTTAATTTTATTTAAATCGAAAATGACGTTTTCGAGATACGAAGAGTTTTTTTTTAAAGCAGCGTTTGCGATGATTAAAATGATTAATTAAGAACGCAATAATGTTAAAAACATCAATTTTACTCCTAATATGCAAGTCACATATGGGTAAGTGGTAAGACACTTACAACACCTACAACACACTAATCTTCCAAGGTGACTTCGATGATATTAAAAATCCTGCCCAAACGACAGCTCCTTTAATAGCCGTGAGTGTATGTCAGTGCAAAAAACAAAAAGTATTTTCAGCAGCAAATACACTTTTTGGGGTTTTTATGACAAAACTTATGAAATTAGATACTTGCCTGCAATAAAATCAGAGTTTTGTTACAGTTTTAGAAAATTTTATTTATGAAATTTGTAGCAATGTGGACCTATCAGATATGCTGTATTTCATTATATCCATATTAAATACGTCATTTTGTCCAAATCATATGGACAAAAAAAGATTTGTATATATAGGTTTGGAAAACCATTTGTTGTTTTTTAGTTTGCATTTTTCTTTAAATTAAAAAAGTATTGCAAAATGTTCGCAATAAATTTATAAAGAAACTAGCGGACCCGGCGAACTTCGTATCGCTTTCAGATAAACTCTATAGAGTAATTATACAACACAAAAACAGGCAGCGTTTACCTGACCGTGCGAAAAATATGGAAATTCGAAATTAATCCCACAGACTTCCAACGATTGGCCTTTCGATTTATTGATTGTCATCCAAAAGCCAATCGAACGGGAAACTGAATCAGTTTCAACTGAAATGGAAGATCAGTTGGAATAATCGGGATAAGGACTTCCTCTCCTTTGAGTTTGCCCTTGATGATAGTCGCTGAATCAAATTGTTCAATGTTCATCAATTTCTTGACGAACAACCGCGTACCGTTGCACAATTCCGGATGATTTAGATTCCGCAACATAATTATAATCGATCCCACCTTCAGATGTAAATTATACGGTGGATTTCCTGGCACATCAAGCGGGTTCAAAAATTCTGTCGGATAGTTGGTTGCTTCATCCTCGTCGGTCACGCGGTTCAAGCTATCGACGTCCTTATTCTTCACTAATCCAATCGAGGTTTTTATAATTTTGTGCAATGCAGGGGAACACATTTGGTGTTGAGTTCCTCCGACGATGATGTGAATTCGCAAAAATTTGCAGGGAACGATATCAATCCAGTCGAAACATCAACAGGAATTTGGACATTGCCAAGTGCCTGCAGTTGTCTCGAGAATTCAGCAGTTGATTGGTTGTTCTGCAATGCCACTCTCAACTTCTCAAATTTCAGGCATGCATTGCGTTTATCGGCAGCAGTAGATTTCGGGATGACGGGAAGCGTTTGACGAAAATCTCCGGAGAGTAATATCATAGCCCCCACCAAATCGTCTTGAATCACGTCGTAAATCCTTCATTACTCGGTCAACTGTCTCCAAAGCTAGTTTATGCGCCATCGTGCATTCATCCCAAATGATAATTTAGCATTCTCGTATCAATTTCGCTCTCGCTGAATTCTCGGTCATTGTGCAGCTTCAAAGCGGTGCAGTTCAACCGCCTTCTAACACTGTGGCAGCAATACCAGAGGATGCAACAGCCAACGCAATTTAAGATCAATTGTTGCCAGAATTAATTAAATGGCAAATGTCTTACTTGTCCCATCGAGAAAGTAAATGCCTCCCGTTTCATCGTCAACAAACCTCATCAGCGAATCGTACACGTTCTTCTGCTCGGCATTCAAAAGCTGCACATCTGTTTCGATCGCAAACAATTTACAAATTGTATTCACTGGCGTAGGTAAATTTTTCGTGTTTTTATAGAATTTTCCAAATTTTCAACCAAGAATTTTCTATTTTTCAATTCGAAAAGCCGTTCCGTAGCAATTTCACAAAAAATTTCATACAAAAAATCAAATTTCGATTTTTTCTATTTCCCGACTTTTCCGGAGGGTTTTTCCAAAATTTTACGAACCACTGAAAAAAATTTGAGCCAAATCGGCCCATCCGTTCTCAATTGATGATCGACTATACATTTTTCACACCATTTTTAATAATAACATAAACATAAATAAATAAAAAGTAAAACCAAATTGTCAAATTATGCCTTTTCCAAAAATCCATTTTAAAGACAATTTAAAGAAAAATTGAGTTCGCTATCATGTTAGGAATGCGTATTTTACCTTAAAAGTGCATTTTTGCTACAGTCGGTTTTTTTTGTATTAAGCGTTTTCGGGATAAGTCCAATTTTTTAAAAATACCAATATTCTACTTTTTAACGAAAACTGGATAAGCGGCCATGTCGACCCCACGTACCTTAGCGCATGTATATATTTTGGTTGAAATCATTAGAGCCGTTTTCAAGTAAACTATAATCATCAACATTTTTCAAAAATAATCCGTTGAGCTATAACTTGGGAAAAAACTAAGCTTGCTAATATGAATCCAAATTATCTAAAAAAATTATTTTTTACAGAATTGCAAAACTCACTTTTTAAAGTTTCTCTAGATGTCATCGTTATGTCAGAATTTGATTAAAGTCTTCAGTTCGAATTTTTGTACGAATACCATACCTTTCTGTTACTACAACCCTTTCCCTCCCCAGACTCACAATTGTGAGTTTTCGAAAATTTAACTGAAATTAATTTACTGGGTTCACACCCGCACCACATAATTGTGAATCTATATATATAAAAATGGTGTGAAAAATGTATAGTGAATCATCAATTGGGAACGGCTGGGCCGATTTGGCTCAAATTTCTTTTCAGTTCTTCGTAATTACCAGGAGCACGAAAGAAAATTTTGGGAAAACCCTCCAGAAAAGTCGGGAAATTGGAAAAATCGAAATTTGATTTTTTGTATGGAATTTTTTGTGCAATTGTTCCGGAATGGCTTTTCAAAAGGAAAAATCAAAGATTCTTAGTGGAAAATTTGGAAATTCCGGAAAAACACGAAAAATTTGAATTTTTTTCAGGCGAATTTTTGCATTTTATCGCATGATTTGATGATTTATAGCTATTGGTGAACACTAGAGGCCCTACTGGGAATCAAATGCTGCGTACTGTATATGGTGTGCTCTGCTCCACTTTTCGAGAGGTTTACCAAAATTTTCTCCAAGACGATACACGATACAGTAAATCAAATTTGTACATTGTTTGCGATCATAGCAACATTTCATCCCTCGAACCCGACCGACATTTTGCACAGAGTTTGCACGACAACTTCGAATTTCGATCTTGAAATTAACGACGAGATGCGCAACGAAGCGTAAGTTCTGATCGAAGACATGTGCAGCAGTAAGCTGTCGAAATTGGAAATGCCAACCCCAAATTGTTCGATGCACGACGCATTCAATCGCGAATTGCAACGGGAGGAAGACTATGATCATGATGAACTGGTACAAGCAGATGTGCAGCTTTTGAATGCCGAGCAGAAGAGCGTGTACGATTCGCTGATGAGGGTTGTTGACCATGAAACGGGAGACATTTACTTTCTCGATGCTTCCGGTGGAACAGGCAAGACATTCGTCATTTCTTTGATTCTGGCAACAATTCGATCAAGAACTCAAATTACGTTGGCTGTTGCATCCTCTGGCATTGCTGTCATACTATTGGATGGAGGTCGAACTGCTCAATCCGCCTTGAAGCTGCCGATGAATCTTCTCACGGTTGACAAGCCAACGTGCACAATGACCAAGAATTCAGCGACAGCGAAATGCAGCGACCGAAGAATGACGGATTTACGAGGATATTCGAGACGATTTGGTGGCGCTATGATATTGCTCTCCGGAGATTTTCGTCAAACGCTTCATCCCGAAATCTACTCCTGCCGGTGAACTCAATGCATGTATGAAATCGTCTTTTTTGTGGAGGCATAACAAGAAATTGAAATTGAACACGGCTGCTGAATTCTCGAGACAAGTGCTGGCACTTGGCAATGGCAAAATTGCTGTTGATGTTTCGACTGGATTGATATCGTTTCCTGCAAATTTTTGCGAGTTCACATCATCGAAGGAGGAACTCATCACCAAAGTGTTCCCCGGCATTGCACAAAATTATAAAAATCTCGATTGGATTATTAAATGGGCAATACAAGCTGCGAAGAATAAGGACGTCGATAGCTTGAATTTGATTATTCAAAGTCGAATCGCTGGAAAATTGCATTCGTACAAATCTGTTGACAGCGTGACCGACGAGGATGAAGCGACCAACTATCCGACGGAATTTTAGAACTCGCTTAATGTGTCAGGAACTCCGCCGCATAGTTTACAGCTGAAGGTGGGATCGATTCTAAATCAGCCGAAATTGTGCAACGGTACGCTGTTGTCCGTCAAGAAACCGTTGAACAATTTAATTCAAGCGACGATCATCAAGGCAAAATCAAAGGAAAGGAAGCCCTTATCCCACGAATTCCTATTATTCCAACTGATCTTCCATTCCAGTTCAAGCGGATTCAGTTTCCCGTTCGATTGGCTTTTGCAAATTGTTGTTTGTTTTTGCCCCGGAAAACAAATCGAAAAACATCATATCGATCTCTACTGACTTCGATTCATTTCAAATAAATAACATTAAAATTTTAACTCTCTGTGTTTTATTATCACTCTGGACTGGAGTTTATTTGAAGGCGTTAAATTGGGGCGATACGAAGTTCGCCGGGTCCGCTAGTTTAATATAGATTAATTCTCTATCACATAGTAGGCCTTTGCGATTTGTTCGTCTTTTGAAAAGTGTCGGTTACAAGTGCTATGCCCTATCAGCAAAACCTGTTCATATTTTTCCCGACAATCCAATTTTCAACATATTTTTTAGGTTTTATTCTTCTTCTTCTTCTAAATTTAAGTTGTTTGATTAATTTACTTTTAGATTGAAATTATACAGAAGATAAGTGTTTTTGGCATAGATCAATTCAATTTTCACAATTGTGAGCTTCAGTTCTAAACAATGCCGAAAAGTGATTTTTTTTCATTTGTCAAATTTGAATTTTTTCCGTTTGTATGAATTAAATGGCGCAAGTATTTATTACCGAGCAAGGTATTTTTGATATACTTGTTACTAGTGATGTTTTTCCTTAAAAGAAGAGGACGAAAATGAAGAATTATGTTTCCTTAGGTGCTGATATCGAATCTGACCATTTTGATTTCAAGGTTTGCTCAGCATCCTGAACTTTTAGGCCACAAAGGTTCTACCAGTGCATTAAGTTCACGTAAAAGAACGTTTCAATGGGTTAAACGGCCATTCAAGCCTGATATATCAATACCCTTGCAAGTTGCAGAGGAGATGAAGGTGAAGTTGCAGGTTTCATTAGTTATTTTTTGTATAGGCTGTTACAACACCGATGCGAATTTTGTCCTCGATATAGCACGGCTGAATTGATAGAAACGGCGGTTCCCAATATTATCTATCAAAAGCTGCGCATGAGCTTAAAACAACTTTCGAAGAAATGTCGTTTTTTTTTGGAATTCATTCTATATGTATGGTTAAATGGAAGGACAACAAAAGCGTTTTAATTACTTCAAGTTTAACTGGCAGTCTACCACTTAATACTGTAAAACGCTGGGACAAAATAGCAAAGGCCCGAATCGACGTTCCCTGTCCGGCTTTTGTTGCCTCATACAATGCTGGTATGGAAGGTGTCGACAATTGTGAGCAGCTTATTGAATGATATCGGATGTGGGTCAAAACGAAACAATTCTTCATAATGTTCGACCGATCAATTGTAAACGGTTTTTTAGAATACAAAATAAGACTGTAAGCAAAACAAATACGCAAGGAAGGACAAGATGGACTTACTGGAGTTAATGTTGGAAGTGGGTTTTCTATATTACCTGGGCAAGACAAGCGCTTTGATGGTTTCAATCACTGGACAGTTGTTGATAAATTAAAAGCACCATTCAAGTGCAGCTTACCTAATTAAACAAGCCGGTCGCAGACTAAATGTAAGAAGTGTGATGTGTACGCTTGCCTTACAAAAGACTCCAATTGTTTTAAATTGTTTCAAACCAAATATTGAATTATTATTATCAAAATCAAAAAACACCGAAAAATATTTATGAGTTTTAAATTTTCAATAAAATCGCAAATTTCGTTGCTTAAAAATGATTATTTCCTTATTTTATTTTTAACATTATCTGCCAATATTCAAGTGCGTGCACTCCTGAAGCTCACAATTGTGAGTGTCCATTTCTAAGGACATCCAACAACTTTAAAAAAAAATAAAAATTCTTATATGTTTTAAACCCATCCAAGTAAAAAAAATATATTATCACAAATAGATATCGTTTTGTTATTGTGCAGGAGGGTATACGAAAAAGTCAAATACAGAGAACAAATAATGACAAAAACTGTCAATTGTTATTAATAAATGTTTTCTTTATGTGTATTCTTTATTTAAAATGTTTGCAATTTTTTACCTCATTCAAATTAAAAATTGATGACAACCTATACAGTTCTAAAAGTTCCTTGTGGTGTAGCTCTTGAGACCCTCACTCTAAGGTAAATGTCATCTAGTTTTGCATTTCCTGTTGTTAAGCAATCTTTCAATCACGTTGGTAAGAGTTTGGTTGACACTGGAATTAAAAGTGCCCTCTTCACTGCACAAGTCCTACCATTGTTGAATGCTCCTTTAATGTCCAGGAACGCGGCTAGTGTGTATTTCTTGTCCCTTAGAGGCTTTTCGATGGTGATGATGACCTCGTGCAATGCGTTCTCTCTCTCTTTACCTTAAATGCAGTCCACCCAATCGCCGATAGAAACGTTTAGAAGTTTTGAACGGAGCAAAGCCTCAATCACCCAGTGGACCGGGTGATCCCCTGGAACTGTTGCAACAGCAGTTGCTCTACTCAGTGGGTACTGGTTATTCAATAACCCATCGTTCCCCCTACGCTGCTAAAATTGTTTTTAAACGCACAACAATCGAATTAAAATTAAGGGTAATCCACTTCTTCGCCAACCCAACCCATGATATGGCACTATTGCAATAAATATTGAAATCCTTTTTGTTCGAGTCATGGAAAGGTCGCTAAAGCATAAATTTTCTTATTACGTAAGTAACAACAAATGTTTCCTTTTTTTATTCACATAATTATTTTTTCATTCATTCATTCTTTTCTTCTTCCTTTTTGTTATTTATCGTTTCGTTCTTCCATGGTTGGGAAATGGGAATTCAGAGGAAATTTTCTTTCATTTCCAACCAATTTGAATACCATTACAATTCTTAATATATACATGTTAATTGTACCTAAATATTATGAAAGTCAAAGTATCAAAGAGATGAAAAGGAAACCCAATGATACGGAAAACCGTAAGTGGGGTTGGAGTCAAAGTTCCACCAACCACCTGTTGGGCTTGGGATTTCCATTGCGTTTTTGTTTTATTAAATTAAAAAGTGATATAGCGGGAAGTTTTCCAAATTGAATTTTGTTTCCCCAATAATAATTTTTATTTATTCACGGCTGGTGGATAAGTACAGGAGGGTGCGCAAGAATGGAATGGCCAGAGGGAGAATGGGGATGAGATAAGATAAAAAGAAAAAAAATATGAAAAAAAAGGGAATGAGTAATTGATTCATTGGGCTACGTGTCAAACACGTGCTGGTATTGCCTTGAGCGAAGCTGGTGGTGATAGGTTAAGTGGTTGCACGGGTATGATGGATGAGGGGGAGGAGGGGCGAATGAATAATCCCCATGGTATGGGATAGGGGAACTTAAAAATGGCAATAGCTTATCTTTCGGTTATGGACTGTACTTTGTTCTGGTATAATTGTCATCTATTCTCCTAATCCCAGTCGTCGTTAGAATAATTACAACCTTCTCTTATCATTTTTTCCCCAAAATGAAACAAATAAGGGTAGGTATTCCGCTTGCCATAGTCCCTAATCCTGCGATCTTTGGCCTATGTAACAACTTGTTTTATACAAATCACCAAGCATTACTTTGACAATTAAACCGCGTGGCCCACACAATGTTGTTGTTGTTTTTAGTGCAAATTAGGGACTGTGAAAGGTCGTTTGGAATTAAGTGACCTACCCTGCAATCTTGATTATGCGTGGACTTTATTTACCAAATAAATGAGGGTATCACGCGGGCAACGTCAGATGGATGAGATAAAGCCTTGAGCAAAGTGCGGTGTCATTTGCGTGTGGAAATTTCTTACTACGTATGAATCGTCACCTCGTTTGGGGTATGGCTACTTACTGGAAAGCATGTGCTTTATACCGATACGTGACGGACTTTGAGCCATGCACTGCATGAATAAACGTTCACTAATACAGAGACTGCATTGGACAAACGTTCTAGAGTGTTACAGCTTCTTTTGTCTACCTTAAATCCCTTATATAGGAGTACTTGTCAATAATAATCAAACGAGCCCAAACTCAATGGGTTTTTGCCGTTTTATGACAAAGTTCCCGTAGCCGCCTTCCATCAGGGTACGACCTTCTGGCTTCAACATCAGACTCTCGATATAAACTACGACCTGAGTACTTGTAAAGATGAAGACAATTGAATGTGTAAACAAAATGTCGTGCATGTGCTGTTCAACGTTGTGTAGGTCAAGGGGGTTGTAATCCGCCATCTTGTGACGGCTGCCATTTTAAGAATATTACAATATTTGCCATTGTGATCGCAACTAAAGATCACAACAAAATCTGTCGGAAGGAAAAGGTTCGAAATGCATCAGTTGCATGATTTGTTTAAATAAATAAAAGCTTGCACAAATCGCTTGTGCTCCTCTATCAATGGTCTTTGGAAGACGAGTGGTTCTGGATTCTGGAAAATGTCTTCTTCGAGCTCGAAACGGAAGGGTCGTTATGCTGCCTCGGGTTAGCAAGTTTGTGACTGGCTATAATCACCTCACTCTTGAAAATCGATTAAGCCGTTTAGGCTACAGGCAGGAGGTTTTTAGAATTAATAAAAAGGTATATAATAGTCTTTTTCGTTATCATATATCCATATTTCTGATAAAAAAATTAAATCAGGCTTGTTAGTGAAGGATTCAATATGAGCGACGAACAGATCAAAATTTTTACGCAAGCCACTTATATTTTGGTGTATAACATAAAAATTATTTTTTAGTAGGTCATTGTGAAAAACACTTCTAAACATTTCTTTATCGAAGTTACAAATAGGAGAAATTGAAAAATTTACATGAGGATCTTGAATTATACTATTATTTAAGTTAACCATAGTTTAAGGAAATTATGGAAACAAAAAAAGTTACGATAAGTTATCAAGGTCCTCAGTAGAAGAAATTTTTACAATCTTATCTCCTTCATTTTTTTTTTATTAATATTTGACCATTTTTTATCCATAGATACAAAAACTTTTTGTCTACTTTAATTTGTTTAGCTTTGTTAAATACTTGGCGATAATAATGCGTAAGGCTTTCATTAATAAAAATTGGCTTATTAGCTAATTGAGCACTAAGAGTGCCTGCTGTTAGTTGCTTACTCCATTTCTTAGTTATGATTCTCTCTTTGCATCCGATGTTCTTGAATTTTACACAAACTATATTGAATGATTTAGCTGGCACATTGGTTGACGGTTTGCGCTTAATTGTTTTGACGTAGCAGAGCAACGATGTCATTATGTAGTACATCCATCGTGACGACCACTGTGGAGCTGCTGCGTTCTGGAAATGATGGTGGTAGAGGTGATGAAGAGGAGGAAGACAAGGAAACCGGTTCCAATGACTGCATGGCTGTATTTGCGATGTCGTCAACGTGAGCCTGTACTGGGTGATGATTCCGTGGCGGAGAGCGTAGAGAGTTCCTACGGTGTTTCTTACAATAAGAGCAACGAAAGGCGGTGTTGCTCTTTTTCATAAACGCTGCATCGTTTGGGTGTAGTTTGACACAGTCAAGGTGGAAGTAGACATTGCACAAAGTACACTGGATTTTTGCATCGCTGCGTTCAACCTTTTTATTACAAGGGCAAGGCATTATGATCAGAGATTTAATTAGAGTTTAACTCTTTGATTTCCAGAAGGTATCACTATTGATTGAGATCCACTGATTGTAGTTTTTAACTAAAAAAACGCGAAGTGAGTAACTCTCCGTTGTGTTAACCCTACAACACACAAAGATGAACTGGAACTACTTAGCCGCCGCTCTCGACTTCTAAGCCACTGCTGGTTCGATAGGATAGTTGTGTTTGTTATTGTCAGGAGAAGGTTCTTAAGTTGGTTAAGGTCCCCTTCCACTTGCGTGCGCCACCTGAGTCGCGGTCTTCCTCTACTGCGCCTTCCCTCGGGTGCCGATTTGAAGATCTGTACAGCCCGTACAGTTCGTCGTTAAATCTCCTTCTCCATTCACCGTCAATGCAGACGGGACCAAAAATAACACGAAGAATTTTTCTCTCGAAACAACCGAGAGTTACCTCATCCACTTTTCATAGAGTCCATGCCTCTGCGCCATATAGCAGAACTGGGATTATAAGGGTCTTATAAAGGGCCACTTTAGTTGTTCGAGAGAGGACTTTGCTACTCAATTGCCTTCTTAGCCCAAAGAAACAGCGATTGGCAAGGATAATTCTACTTCAGGCGTTCACACAAAATGGCAGATAAGATCTTGTAGGCAATGTCTAGAAGACTGATACCTCTGTTATTGGCGCAGTTCAGAGGGTCTCCTTTCTTGAGGATTGGGCAATTTTTTCCATTTTTCCTATTATTTATCATTTTAATCCAATGAATTTCAACTTAGTCACTGACTGTGATGTAAGAAAAAAATTAGTAACAAAAGTTTAAACTGTAACAAAACGCTATTCTTTATTAAAAGTAAAATCTTGGTAAACCCTATTTACGCAACTGCTTTTCTTAGTGGTGGTGATGGTGACCAATTGGCTCACGGTGGACAACAGCGTTGAATCCATTTTTATGATCAGCGGTGTAATGAACAATTCGCTTGTAACCATCAGAATCGATCAATGAGTACTCGCCATGAACACTATCGCCATCTCGGGACTCTTTGTGACTCTTCACATCGCCAGTGTGATCATCATGGACCTCATAGTCAAATTTGTATTTGGGATGCGAGTCATATGATTCATCAGCGTGTTCATACCCATTCCCATGGTCGCTGTGACCGACAGCTTCTTGATGATGATACGCCTGGTGACCGCCATGATGTCCTGCACAGACAACAGCAACTAAGGCGAAAGCAGCAATGATCTAAATGAAATTGTTTTAAATATCAGGGCGCAACGGATTTATCCGCAAGAGTCCTTACCTTGAATGACATTTTGAGCAAATGAATTGATCAGCGGTAGAAAATTGAATGATGCTGTTGGTCAAACGAATCAAGCCTTTTATGGGAAAAAGTTTGGTCTTCCAAAATCGATTGCCCAACACATATGTCATTAGTTGATCTAATTTTAAAACTTTACCTAAAGCGTGAAAGGCAAGTAAATAGAAAAACAGTAATTATACAAATCTGCACCAGGTTTTAGGCGAGATTTAATTATAGATGCAGCCGAGAGTAAAAGAAACGCCAACAGCGCAGCGCGTTCGCTGGGTCATAAGAATAATGTAGGTCGACGATGGTATTACGTAGATGTGGATTGTGTAATTCGATTGGATTTATAATTGCAAATTGAGTTTAATTAAGTTTGATCCACTATCCTTTTGTTTAGGCAGGTAAATGCGTAGATCTGCTAGCTTGAAGCTACAATCTGCTTTACAGGGTAATACTACTGAGAAGGACTCTAACCACGAGCTGTATCGATATCAATGGCGCTTCAATAAACATTATTTGCAACAACAAAACGTGTGTATTGGGTGAGAATAATAATTATGGAGAAATAAAAAAAAAAGGGAACCATTTTTGTACATATCTGGATGACTTCGTGTATATGGTGATTCCAACGCACGTAGACACCGATAATGGAGCGTCCTTCGATTTCGGTAATAAGGGTTTTCCAATAAGAGATGTTATTTTCATATTCAAAGAAAAATGTAATTTTTTGAGATAAATGATCGGATATTTATTTTATAATAAAGAGGAAGGTATGCCTTTAATAATGCAAAACCACATAAGCCAAATGGCCACCACGACCACGCTTGCAGGACCATATCCTTTTCATAAAATTTTCCATAACAAAATCGCAAAGTGGCTGCCCTCGATAGACTCACGAATTCCATCTTTGAGGTCTTGAATCGACGCTGGGCTGTTGGCGTAGACCTTATCTTTCACGTGGCCCCAAAGTAAGAAGTCGCAAGGTGTTAAATCACAAGATCTCGGTGGCCAATTGTGATCACCTCTTCGAGAGATAACACGGTCCGGAAACTTTTCCCGTAAAAGATCAATGGTTTCGTTGCTTGTGTGGCACGTAGCGCCGTCTTGTTGAAAGTAAGCCTTGTCCAGTTCAATACCATCCAACTCCGGCCAAAAAAAAAATCAATAACCATCTCTCGTTCCAAAGAACGACGAGGAATGGACAAGCCTGGTTTTCTTCAACACTTTGGGCTACAGCAGCAATATTCTCAGTTGTTCTTGAGCGAGGTGCACGGGTTTTATTCTTCACATCACTAACTTGTCCCAACAGCTCGAGTTTTTCCACCAATTTCTGTATTGCGGTCCGACAAGGTGATTCACGACGACCCTAAATGCTTTATTTCTGCGAACTGTGACTGCAAAATTTTCACCATTTTTGTAGTGGATTTTTATAATTTCAATGCGTTGTTGAAGCGTGTATCGTTCCATTTTTAGTAATGGCTTAGTTTCTACTTGTCAAATGTCAAAAAATAACAGCTTCAAAAGTGACAGCTACCGAAATAGCGGGCTATTCAATATAACACCACTTCAAACCATTTAAAACTACATCAATTGAACGAACAGAAAGATAGTTTCTATAGTTTCTAATCCATTGATAAGAGACGCATCGATTTCATTCCAAGCACCGATTTTTGACAAAAGAGCATGATACACAATTCTGTCAAATGGAATACCAAGGGAAACCATCTTCCTTAGCTTAAGGTAGTAGGTACTAGTAATAGTGATTCATTCCTTAATAGATTACAGAAGTCAATACTCTCAAAATAAGATGTGATCTTTCGGATAATCATTTAGTAAACGAATTAAATGCGATATACCATGTGTTTAACTAATTCAACGTTATTTATCTTTAACTAAGTACATTTTTTAATTTACCAATTTATTTATTTGTTAATTTTTTTATCTGTTAATTTATTTATTTGTAAATTTATTTTCTATCAAACATATTTATTTGTTAATGATTTTTTATTTTATTTTTATTTCTTTTTTGTTAATTTTAGGCTTTTCTTTCGTTTTTTCCTCAAAATAAAATTGTTTACTTCCAAAAAATAAACATTTCAATATGCACTTAAATTAATTTAATCGACTATAAATTTTACAGTCGACTATCTCGTAAAAAAAAATTCTTCTCTTACTACATTCACCTATCTCATAAAAAATCTACCTCGTCATCACAATCGTCATACTTAAAGAATCCTAGCCCCACACCACCATTGAACACAAAAATCCGATCGGTGATCGGCCATCAATGGAGCAAGAAAGACAACAAAAATATTGTATGCAAAACCGATAGAACATCCTATCTCTTTCTTATGCACGTATTTAAAGATAAAAATAAGAGGAAGGAAAGGGTGCAAATTCATTTCTTTTGGAATACCTATTCAAATACAACAACCATATCCATTTCTGTGTTGTTTGGACACCGCGTCGTTTGGTGGCGCTAGAGGCGCTTCTACCTTATTTTCTTGGCGAATCAATAGGCTGTCACCAGGCAATATAAGTCTTAGCGCTATTGCTAACTGCTAATCCAAGAACTTCATTAACAGGTAATTTGCTTATCTGTAGGTGTTCTTAGACTAAGTATTTTATGCTCGGATGTTTTGTACAGATGTACAAAAGTACCGTTTTAAAATTAGTTCAGTGAAACGTTTGTACCTATATTATTGAAGACCAAAAACATGTTTTTTGTATATATTTTCGTCTTTAAAAATAATAAGCAAAATAACGGAAAATATACTACCGCCGAACAGAAGATATTTTTAATGGACGGAAATAGTTCCCAAAGGTTGCATTAACCAGCTTCTAGTCATTTATTTTCAATATTTTAACGAGATAGTGACATTATTTTAATATAACAATTTGTTTTAACATTAGCGCCGCAGACGAAAATTTGGTACAAAAAATCGTGCGATTTATTGTACCAAATTTTCACTATTTCTTAATGCTATAAACAATTTCTGTTGCTAAAAATCCAAATTTAAAAATATTTACAAATTTGTTTTTAGGTTTTTCCGTTATTTCTCATTTTAATTAATATAAAAACGAGAAAATGTTATAATGAAAAAATTAAAATAAAGTATTTATTTAATTAAAAGTACATATCTAATGATTGTAAATTTATTTCTAAGAAATAAATATACCTCATATACCTATATAAGAAAATAATAGCTCCGAATTCTCGGGAATTTTGAACTATTATTTTCTCAAATTTATCGTTTTATTTACTTTAATATTTAAAATTTGAGAAAATAGTAGTTCAAAATTTCTGCAAACCATTTGCGTTTTTTGTTGAGAAAACGCTCGTACTATTATCCTACAACAGTGTAATCATTTTAAATTATTTTTAATTGTTATACACAGTGTTGTCGGAGAAATACATGAATCATTATAACCATCAATCATTAGATATACAAGCTTATAAAACGAATGAATTTTTATTTTATTTTATTTTTAAATAAGTGAAAAACATCGAACATATTTAATGAAGTTTTGACAATACTCTTTAATAATTTTAAACTCTCAGGATGGTTAATGTATCGTGGTATCAGGTAAGCAAAACCTAATATGCAATCGAAAGTGTCATGAAACCAAATTGGCCTTATGACGCTTTCTCAAAGTTTAGATGTCCATTGTCAATGGCAATTTCATAGGATTATTGATTTATGTGTACCTCCCTGGTGCACCGAGCACATTTTCCTTTACATAGGAACTCTTTTAATGGCTTATACCCACCAATAATCCAAACACCACATTCACAGGGAAAAAAATCAATAACCTCATGGGGAATATTAAACAGCACTATTGTGCCAAAAGAGAACAACTACTCCTTGTACAGGGTAACGTCGTTAAGGATCTCTTTTTAGTGTAAGTACGCGCCTCGCTGTAGGCCACTTGTAAGCACCAAACTTTTTTTAAGGATGTGAGCTTATCCCTAAGAGGAATTTTCACTTCGTTAGAAAATCCTGCTAAGAGAAAACTTTTGTTTTCTGTTTTTCTTTTTTCTTCTCTCAACTTTTGACAAATTTTCAAATAAAAAAAAAAAAACCTAACGATGTCGTTAGAAGGGACAACAGCTTTCAACGTTTTAATCAATAGGTGTGTGCCGTTGGCATAAGCAATTAGCTTGGAAGTAGTTTGAGATTTTAAAAAGTACATGCAGCTCTTCAATCGGTTTGGTTTTCATAAATTAACTAAAGTACTTAAAAACTTTGCAGCGCTTAGGGCTAAAAAATAAAGTTATGCGCAACTAGAACTGGCAACAATTTTCCACTCATTTTGTTGCGGAAAAGTTGAAATGCATTTCACGGTGGATGTTGGCCGTTGTCAGAGGTATCCCAGTATCCCCATTTTTCATTACATATATATATTATAGATTGCAGTGCAGCCTTGTCGAAAATATGTGTCGAATTGACACAGAATAGCTGTCTCCATCCTCAAAACGCTGCATCCGTCATCTGTCAATTGCCTCTGAAAAAAAAACCACGGGTTAGTTTGAAGTCTGTTATACCCTGTTTTTGGGCAATGTACAAACTGACGAGCTGGACAGCCGAAGCCGAGGCTCAGCCCAACACTGATCAACCAATGCATTTAAGGAAAAAAAACACTTTTTGATGTGAAATCCGCATCAGCAATTTTAATTTCCAACCGTTTTATTTGGCAAATTTATTCACAGCCAATAGTTGCCTCTAGCATTCTATGGTTGGTTGGCATTTCGTTACGCATTTTTTTTCGCTCTTATGTTGGCTTAACTTTTTCGACAGAGCTTGTATGGAAGTAACAATTCAATAGCAGTCCATACTCCATTAGTAGAATTAATAGAATTAGTAGAATTAAAATCCTCTTTTAAAACGGGTTGGCACAAATCTTTTGTAAAATTCTATTCCAATAAACTTCTAACGGCAACAAAAGTGTCAGTAGCATGTAAAAAGAAGAAAAAACTAGTGCTTTGTCAAAACGAACCATTCAACTTTGGCAATGAAAAGTCAGGACCTCCGTCCACCTGACTAAAATGTGAAGATAGCGATTTCCTAGCCGAAGTTTTCAAGCCAGCGGGGGATCACTTGGTAGAGAGCATATTCCAACTTATATCCCAGATTTGGTCAGAGGAAAGTAAGCCCGATAAATGGAGCACCAGCATTGTTTAGCCAATCCACAAAAAAGCAGTCCCTGTCAACTGCGCCAACTATAGAGGCGTCAGTCTCCCTAACAGCATTTACGAAATCCTGTCTGCTATAATGTCTGATTAATTGAAACCATTCGTTAACGACCTGATACAGACGAATCAAACCAGTTCGCTTTATTCCACAACCGACCAATTATTTACACTACTGCAGGTCCTGGAAAAAACGCAAGTAGCTCAGATCGATACTCCCACAAAATCGTCAGATTGTGCGGATTGCGGAATGACGATGGAGAATGCTCGCTCGTTTTAAACAAGGCGATGCGCTGTCAAGTAACTTTTTCAACATCATTCTTGAGAAAATTGTGCGAAACTCGCAAGCCAACACCAGAGGCACAATTTTCCAAAAGTCTGTACCTACAGCTACTTGCATACGCTGACGAAATCGACATCGTTGGCAGAACACAGCGAGCTGTCACTGGTGCGGTGGCAACTATTAGCAAAGAAGCGCCAAAAATGGGTTCAGCTAAGAAGACTCTATAAAAGACCCTTATCATCCCAATCCTACTTTATGGTGCAGAATCACGGACTTCATCAAAGGCGGGTGAAGATCTACTTGGTCGCTTTGAAGGAAAAATTCTTCGAGTGATTTTCTGTATCTTTTGCATTGACGGACTTTGGAGGAAGAGATTTAACAGCGAATTCTACGAGCTGTACAGCGAAAAAAGTACACATTAGTCGCCTAAGATGGCTGGGACATGTAGAGAGAACGGACACCAACGCTCCAGCCGGAGAGTATTCCATTCCAACTCAACCGGCCGGCGGCTTCATATAGAAAGATGCCGACCGATTTTGCTGGCCCAAGTTGATCGATATGAAGGTAGACGACATGTGGTTCCAGTGGGACGGGACTGCGGGGCACACAGCAGATGCCACAATGGACATGCTGCATGAACGATTTGAGGTTGTTGTTATCTTTCACAGAGGTGACGTGAGTTTGCCACTAATATCGGGCGATTAGACCCATATGACCCCTTTTTCTTGTGTGGTTCCCCTCAAGTCGCAGTTCTATGCCAATGAGCTTTAATTAACCGCTTTAGTTCAGCCGGATCTATGCGGCAAAGTCATTAAAAAAATAAACCACTCAGATCCATGACACCGTGAGAAGCAAGGGACATTTGAATTCGATTCTTGCAAATAAAAGAAGAATTTCGTTTCAATTTCAATATCGACCAGTCCTTAATATGATTTTAAATCAATTACATATTGTTATGTAGGCGCAGTATCTTAGTCGTAAGTATGTTGGACTACTAAGGAGGGGTACCAGGTTCGATTCCCGGAAAAACACTAATTACGTCCCAAAAATTAAAAACTCACACAAAACAAATGGCTGTGAGAATCTAGTCCATTTTTATAGTAGTCCACTGTTTCCTTTTTACATCGTGCAATTTTTATTTTTTTAGGAAAAACCACCCGAGGACTATAGTCTGTTCAATCAATTGTAAAATGGATTGAGCATGTTTTCCATTATTAGCCTAGAGCCATCTTGTTTTGGTAGTTATAGCAAACCACATTTGTGACAACAATTGCATATATCGCAATCCAGTTTACACATTTCCGTTTTATATTCTCGATACCTACTTCCATCACTTAACCAAGGACTTAATGAATGCCCTATCCATCTGTTGCGGTGCGTTAAACCTGCACAAAGGTTTACCCCAAAGATATGCAGTTGAATGACATCATATCACACAGCCCAAGAAAATGACATCATAATTCTGTAGAATATGGCTAAAATATGCACATCTCTTAGTAAACTGCTATGAAAATCATTCCCTGTCAGGACATATTCATGAGCCAGTCCTTGGTCTTTGACTGAATCAACAAGTCTCAGTTAAAAAATCGATTCTCCTTCCTTTTCGAATTAAATTCTATGCCACTGTCATTTCCATTTCAGTTGCATGACGCTTGCACAGTCGGTACGGTATTTATGTATTTTCTATATTAAATGCCCATAAAAAAAAACTTACTCCAATAAATTAACAATATTTTACGACACTCTTCCGATTTTATCGCTTTGGCATTTTAACGATTTTCATCAATAAATATGCGAACTTATTATCGCCCACGAAAATCTTAATATTCGTCTTCGTTTATCAATCGAAATGATTTATGGGTATTATTAGATGTGAAAACATCAGATGCTCTGCTCGTGGTCATTAATTAATTGAAAGCATAACGGAAAGTCATTTACTCTGAGAAAATCATATCAAAATGTAATATTATACGTGCGCATCAATAATAATTTTGTGGACTACATGGCGTATACGTAACAATAATTTTTGTGCTCTTTCTGTTTTTCTGTGACAGCGTGGGGCGGGCATATGTCAAGCAATTGTGTCAATTTAAAAATAGACATTTCGCATTTACGTAAACAATATTCGTGTCCTTATTACTTGCTCTTTTGTGTTTTTATCCGAAATTAAAGTCTCCTAGTTATTTCTTAAGTTCTAGAGAAAAATTATTCTCAAATACACTGACACAGACAGAGGGTTGCCGATTATTCAGAATTTTCCCTTAATGAATTGGAGTGGGATTTCTTGCTTTAATTAACCTGTTTTCAATCCATTGAATTTTTTTTCAGGTGGAATGAAATTGAGTTCAAAGCGTGGGTAATAGTGAAATGAAATTAAATTGATTGCAATTGTATCAATGAAATATGGAGAGATAGTTAAATTAAATTAAATTTTATGCATAGTCTAAGTAGCCTCCTGTGTCCTCTAGTTCATTAATTAAAGAAAATACAGCTTGTAAGTGGATGCCGAGAGGCGCCTTGAAGTCTTAGATCTCCGAGTATGTTACTTGCCCTGGGTTTGGCGTGCTACCTTTTTTTAGAGAAATCAGTTTGCAAAGAATTGCTGTTGACCACTTTTGACTGCTACAGATATCATAGTAAAAGTGTAGATATTTATTTCAAGAAAAGCAGTGACTCCCGCTGTTATGAGATTTTGGCGTTAGTGCACTAAAATAAATTCAAGAAAATTACTATCACTGAATTTCTGTAAGCATATAAGTAGAGCCGAGGAACGAGCCTGGCATCTAACATTTTTATTAAACCAACTGGTAAGTTATTCTATTGATTTTCGACTAAGACGGACTTATGAAAAGGGAACTCAACAGCAAAGTCTAATTGCACTTTATCTGGTATGAAAAGTACGCGTAGAAATTAAAACTCTTATAAAATACCCAGTCCCGTACCTACTCATCCTTAATGAAAAATTTAAAATGTTGATTCTTGATTTAGGAAACCATTTATTTATATGTTTATGAAAAATAAAATAGATGGCGCAACAGATCCGTGAGGAACCCTAGGCCTAGCTTCTCGCAGACATTCGCTTTACATTTTTGGGACGAATATGGAAAGAATTTACAATTTTCTGCAATTTGCGTTTATTCGAAGCTTAAACCTGAGAGCCTTCGGTCAGCAGTCCTGCACACTAACCACTAAAGCCACTAATGCAACTATCGAATGATTCCAATTATTAAGCAATTCATTGTTTACTCCTTCCTAATAACCAAAAATTAAAAATTTGAACAAATACTTAATATGTATTTCTAAAAGGGCATGTTTACACTTTTTTTTCATCTTAGAGCTTCCGCCATATTGTATGATATAACAATAGTAATTATTTAGGACGATGTAGTACTTAATATAAAACATGCTCATAAGGCGGATCATCAGTTGTAAAAAAAGCCCCTCTTAAAAAAGGTCAGGGGGTCTTATTCACAAATACTGGACGTCTTTATATGTATTATACCGTTCAAAAAGTTCAGCTCAAAATCAACCCCAAAATAAAAAATAAAATAAATATTTTGGCGCGACAGGTCTATGGGACCCAAGGCCTAGCCTCTCACAACCATTCGTTTTGTGTGTTTTTTCAATTTTTGGGACGAATGGAAGGGATCTAGAGCTTTAAGCCGAGTCCAAACGGCTCTTTCATGACAGTTTTACTCTCGGAAGTTTGTCAGACGTTCGCGAGAGGTGGCGCAGTGGAAAAAAAACCTTAAGATGTAATTTGGCCCAACCCCAAGAGCATTGCAAATATTTTAAAATATACAAGTTGCGCAAAAATAACCTTCCGATGTTTTTTGGCTGTAATTTAAAAAAAAAATTAAAAATGTTGATTCTTCTTGTGGATTATTTTTATTTGGTCTTTTAATTTTTTTTACATCAAGTCGAGAATATGATGTCATGTAAATGGCCGCCGCCACAGTTGATTGTCATTTGAGCCCTTTTTATGGCATTTTCCATCACTTTGGCCAAAACTTCCGGCGATAGGTCCTCACATTCTTGACGGATATTGTCTTTAAGAGCTGCAAGAGTCTAAGGCTTGTTGACATAAACCCGCGACTTCAAAAAGCCCCACAAAAAGAAGTCTGGAGCGGTCAAATCAGGCGATCTTGCTGGCCAGTGCAAATCGCCAACACGGGAGATTAGGCGCCCGGGAAATGCATCCTTCAGCAGTGTGTGCCGTTGCACCGTCCTGTTGAAACCACATGTTTTCCAATCCCAATTCATCAAGTTGCGGCAAAAAGAACTCGTTGATCATTGCTCTGTAGCGCTCACCATTCACAGTAACCATTTGGCGGCGCTTCCATGACATCTTCGGCTACAGCAGCAATATTCTCTGCAGAACGGCTACTCCGGGGTCTGCCACGCCTGGCAGCATCTCGTGTTGTGCCAGTCTCTTCGAGGCGAGCCGCTAAACGTCGCAGTGTTTCACCAGTAGGCGTTGGACAGCTAGGAAATCTGCGACGAAATTCACGTTGTGGCAAAGTCACCGGCCGATTATTGCTCAAATAAATAATCACCAATATTGTTTATTAACATTGTTTATTAACGTGTATTTCCGAGTGAAAAAAATATATTTACTAATATTTCTTTCAATCACTCATCATTTGATCATTTGATTGTAGTATGAATGATTTTTGCGCTTTCGAATGAATGAATTAATTCCAATTTTCAAATCAGGATCAAAAAGATGTATCGAAAATTATAGGCCCATAGCAAAGTTGCAACTGTTTCCTTAAATATTCGAGGCAGCGGCCCAAAAAAATGAGGCACTTATCCGGGTTTTACTGTACTCAGATGTTTGCAACTACATTTCTGAACTTACATGGTTTTGTAAGTAGTAGGCGGACCTCTACAAACTTGGTTATTTTTATTAATTATTGTCTTGAAAATATTTAAAAACGTCTTTAAGTAGATTGCCTGCTCACTGATGTTTCTAAAGCCTTTGATGTGTGCAGCACAATGTTCTTTTAAATATTCTTAAGCTTTTTGGACTTAAATTTAATGTTTTAAAATCGATTTACAGTTACTTGGCCAATCGCAAATAATTTGTTAAAACTAGTTCTGGGTTTTCGATTGAAATTCGTAGTTTTTCTGGTGTTTCCCAAGGGAGTTATATTGGGCCTCTTCTTTTTCTTCTAATTATCAATAACAAATTACAAATCAATCAATAGGACCCCAGTTATAGGCTCAGCCCGGGTGCTCTTTTTGACCACTTAAAGTTAATGCTCGAACTCAATCTTGGTCTTAAAATGTTGCTAATGAATTATAAAGTTAGTTTGTTAAAAAAAAAAAAGTGAATTATGTTTAAATTTTCTAGAAAAATAATTAACTCATTTTCTGTACGAAAGACTTTTTCTGATCAACTTCGAAGTTAATTCCATACAAAAAAACCAAATAGTCATCATTAAATTTACTTGCTCCATCTCGTGCTCTTCAATCTAGGGAACAATTTTTCTCTATCCCACCTCAGACTGATCCTATCACTACGACTTGCGTAAATTACAATAAATACAAAAACGTTATTGATTTCAATATTAGTTGGGAATACTGTAATTTTAAATGAATTATTCAAACTACCGGACTCTTGCATGAATTTTTGTAAACTCAACTCTAAATAAGTTGAACTTGTTAAATGAAATAAATAAATTGAGACATGTACCATTTGCTTCAGGAAGACCACTAACAGCATCCATAGTCCATTTCGTGTCAGTTATTTTTTCATAAACCCTTTCCAATTTTCTGAATGATGATCTCTATATAGTTAGGTTGCAAATTTTTCGCATTCTTTGTCGGTTGTCTCATCCCTGAAGCTCTTGCTAAATTTGAAATGGAGGTGCCAAATCGATGGCTGTGACTACACTGGTGAAATCAATAAAAACCAGAGCTACGCTACAAGTCCAAACGATGGCATAAGTCTATTCCAGTGCAATTCAAAAATGTATCCCAAATATTTGCCGTCAGAGGTATAGCAATAGGAAGGAGCTCTACCCTCAAGCTGGCTTGAATCTCTGAAGT
The DNA here is from genome assembly GCA_936431705.1 of Cheilosia pagana. Taxonomy (NCBI): domain Eukaryota; kingdom Metazoa; phylum Arthropoda; class Insecta; order Diptera; family Syrphidae; genus Cheilosia; species Cheilosia pagana. The sequence continues at coordinate 80,863,438 of OW386166.1, read as the reverse complement.
ACCTTCTGCATGAGAGTTATGGTAAAATACAAATGCGGCACCACCTTTACCCCAGCATAGAATACAGACAGCAGTTACCGTTTATCAAGCAGACGATTCGGGTTATTATTAAAATTGGATGGCATACCAATCGAGACCCTTAAGCTAGCCATCGATACACAAACACCGTTCATTGAACTGTACGACGAGTGTCCTTATAGAAATGAGTTTACAATGGAAGGTGCACCGTCTGGTAATGCTGCCTCAAGGAATTAAATCGCTTGACGAACCCCTGGTGTGTTTTCCTTTGTTCATGTTAGACATAAAGGGTAAAATACTGAAAAAACCTGAAAGAATGGTAGTATTGAACTTTCAAAATAACACAGTATGAGTTTGGAAAAACTCTTTCTGACGTTCATGCCAAAGGTAACTACAAGCATGGTTGAAACGATTCGAGACTGGAGATGGGAAGAGGTTCAAAGGAATATTCTGGCGCAATAACATTGGATGTTTGAATCACACTAATGACTAACCGGCTGCAATGTGATAAGGAAAAAACATCAATATTTTAAGATAACTCCTGCAAGCGCAACACATGTCGGCTGGGCATAAACTCTCACAAAACTGAACGTGTCCTCTTCTCCAGGAAATATAGGATTGCACTCATTGACCTTCCATCTGTAAACGGCACTAGCTTGACATTCTCAAATGAAGCTAAATACATACTTGGGTCTTATTTAAGACAGCAAGTTTAACTGGAAGCCTTACGTACAAGAAAGAGTTTAAAAAGTCACTTTTGGATCTGAAACGCTCTCGGAATTTGATCTTTTTCACTCCTCTATTTCGATACCGATGATAAAGTAAGACCACGCATGTAGCTAATGGAGGGCACGTCCCTACCAAAAGAGCCATTTTCCTTCTATTGGAAAAATTAAGTGCCCAACTGGGTCGCACAAACTAGTTCATTGAAATTTTGGTTCGGTTTGTTTTTTAATTTAATTACAGCTCAAAAGAGACTCGCTATAAGCTGTACAAACAATATTAGAACTTTGACAAGGACTTAATGTCTATCATTTGAATGCACAAAGTTTGTATCCCAAAATAGATGAGTTTAGAGACATTTTCGCAAATTCTAAAGTTGATGCAATCTGTGTGTCGGAAACTTGGTTTTGTACAGATGTTAAGAATCCACCATATGCTTTGAGTGGCTACTTGCTTTTTCGTGGTGACAGAAAAGATCGTGTTGTCGGAGGAGTAGCAATTTATTTGAGAGAGGGTTTGGATGGTTGTCTGCCTTTGACTACGCTTTTATAGACATAGTCTGTGGTGAAAATAGTTTTCGTTTAGGTACTGTATATAGACCAAATAGAAATATTGATTTAGCACCCATATATGACTTAATTGAAGAAGCTGCAGCTAATGCAACCAATGTCTTTGTCTGTGGTGATTTAAATAGCGATCTTTTGGTTAAAGGTCATCTAATTGAAGGCATGAATACGTATGATCTTCACCCCGTAAATAAGCAGGTTCCTACTCATTTTACAAGCTCAGTAAGTACTGTGTTGGATTTATTCCTTGTAAATGATACCAACAGGGTATTACTTTATGACCAAATTTCTGCCCCAGCTATTTCTAAGCATGACCTCATCTTTCTAACATATGACTTTGATATAGAGACCGACACAAGAATACCAAATTACACTTTTAGAGATTTTAAAAATATAAATAGATCAGCTCTTGAACAACATATAAGCTTCGTTCCATGGGAACTTATTTATGTTATGCCCTCAACAGACGACCAAATCGATTTTATGCATAGGAACCTAAATAATCTCTTTGACACTTACGTTCCAATTAAAAGTGTAACGAACGAGATTCGATCACTAATAATGCAGCGCGACCAGGCTTATCGTCGGTGGAAACGTTTCCGGGTTGAAGAGCTCCACCAATCTTACAAAAATTTGCGGAATAGTGTTGTACGTGAAATAAGAGTCGCAAAGACACAATTTTATTCCAATCGCTTGAACGTAAACACAGATTGCCGCAAATTATGGAGTAATCTCCGTAAATTAGGGATTGGTAAGCAGAAACTAATTTGTTCAACCAACATCGACTGCGATGAACTAAATAGTAGGTTTTTATCGATTCCACAACCTGAAATCTTAAACGTACATGGTGAAAATTCCTATGATGGTCCCATTACCCCTAGAAATACATCTTTTCCTTTTACAAGAGTGGACAATATGGATATAGTTGAAAGCTTTTTGTCTGTCAAATCGAATGCGGGAATTGATGGAGTTCATCCGGTTTTTGTCAAGGCTATTTTGCCAATAATACTGCCATATGTACCGCATGTGATAAACACCATTTTAATGACCGGGGTCTTTTCTCGTCAGTGGAAAATGGCTAAAATAATACCAATCCCTAAGAATTCAGCAGGTGACGAGTTCAGACCCATATCAATATTACCTTTTCTTTCTAAAGTTTGTGAACGGATTATGCATAAGCAACTGAATGACTACCTGAACCATAATAAATTGCTTGTTTCAGTTCAATCTGGATTTCGTGCCAAACACAGCTGTACAACTGCTTTAGTAAAGGTGGTAGAAGACATAAGGGAGAAACTTCGAAGGCTTTTGATATGGTTGATCACTCCATACATATTAATAAATTGCGCCACTACTTCAACATATCTTCCTTCGCTTTAAAGCTTATTGCGTCGTATCTATGTGAAAGAAAGCAGGCGGTGTCTCTAGACGGTGTTCTATCAGAGTTTCTTCCCTTACTGCGAGGCGTTCCCCAAGGTTCGATTTTAGGACCTCTCTTATTCTCACTGTGTATTAATGATATAGCTCCTGCAATTTTGAATTCATCGAAACACCTTTATGCCGATGACATTCAAATCTATCGAAGTTGTCCCCTAGGCCTTGTCGAAAGTTGCGTCAATGATGTAAATGAGGATCTTCAGCGGATTTCATATTGATCAGTGAAAAACGGTTTGGTACTTAATCCAAATAAGTGCAAATGTTTAGTCATTTCCAAAAGAGCGGTTGACCTATCGTATTTTCCACCTATAATGCTTAATAGCTTACCAATTTAATTCGTTGATTCTTCGAAAAATCTTGGCATGGTATTCAACAGAACACTCACATGGAATAACCATATAGATTTGATTGCGGGGAGGGCTTATGGCATTCTTCGAACATTGTGGACTGCTCCGAAATTTACACCTCTAAGGACAAGGCTAGTTCTTGCCAAAGCTCTGGGTGTTCCTGTTCTTAGCTATGGCTGTGAACTAATAGTAAAAGGAAGCTACAAGTAGTATTCAACAGCACTATCCGCTATATCTACAGTCTTAGAAGATATGACCACGTCTCACATCTGGCTAAAAGCCTGTTGCATATGACTTTTCAGGACTATTGTAAATTTCGTACATTGATTCTGCTTTTCAGTATAATTAAAACAAGGCATCCATCGTATTTATACAATAAAATCCAGTTTCCAACATCCAGCAGATCTGCTTGCTTAATTCTCCCACGTTTCTCTTGCCTAACATCTGAGAGACAGTTTTTCATTGCAGCCATCCGCTCTTGGAATTCACTACCGCGTAGTCTGCGAGAGTTGAGCGATGCACGTCGATTCGAAGGCGAATTAAGGCTTTTCCTCACAAATCAAAGCAACTAGGTTTTTGTTATTCAATTTTTTATCACTCTTTCTTCTTTCAATTCAAGCAATTTCAAATTAAATTTTCCCATTTTAAACATATTAAGAATATTAGTTTTTAAGTTCTATTTAGCATTTACTTTCGAATGTTAAATTTAAATATTAATACTTCCATTTTAATTTTATTTTAAGCCTATGAAATACTATATGTAATTATACTGTCTAACTATCACATAATTAAAAGTGTACTCTTATTGTGTTAGTTCAATGACTTTAAATCTAAATCTAAATCTAATTTGGCTGAAATTAGGCGCCTAACCTATTGAAGCGATTTGAAAATTCATGTTTTCTATAAACGTGTATAAAACGCTTTCAGTTGCATACTTAGGGAAACACCGAATCGTATCTGAAATCCATATGTCAAATCATATAGCAATGAAAGTCGTTAAAGTTGTTTATGTAAATTTGGTAACAATTTAGGTTAAAACTGAGTGCAGCACATTTGTGAAAAATGTAGACATAAGCAGGCGTTTCAGGTTTTTCGAAATCAAAAATTCAGTTTTCAGGATACGAGTAGTTCTAATTCTAATTCTGAGAACGCAGCTATTTTTAGAACATATTCTTTATTCAGAGTATGCATTTTTGTCTAAAGTGCTTAGCACGGTTTCCGGTAGACTTTAGAAAACCATGTTTTTCAAAAACGCCAATAACTAAAAGTCCCGTCATTTGATGATTTAGAGAAAATCCTATTTTATTACCAAAATCCTATAAACTTTTTTAGAGTAAAATACACATTTTTCGAAAACACTATCATTCGTAATTTATTCGGGAAACTGAGTACACAGTCAACCCTATCTATCTTAACTCAAAAACCTCATTTCGGATCTAAAGGTTTGTAGGCGCAGCAGCTTAGTGGTATGTCTTTTAAACTAATAAGCGAGGGGTCCCAGGAACGATTCTCGGAAAATCACATATTACGTCTTTAAGGTTTTTTGCACTGCACCACCTCTCGCGAACGAAAGAGCCGTAATGCAGTCGTAACCCCAAAACAGAGTCAGTTAATGAATTTATTTTTATCGACTACTGCTGTAAATTGTGGTTCACAAATCCCTTGCTTTTTAATATGTGGTATGCCTGTGTATGTTAAATTCCTTGAAAAAATTCGCCTTGCTAATCCGAATGGAGGACTAACATATCTTACATATCTGAGACTGCTGCATCGACCTGTCTGCCAAACTCAAAAACCCACTCAAGACTTCTTCAGATGCGAAACTATTTTCAATTTTCACTATTGAAAGTCCAGTTGAACATTTGGCATTAACCCAAAAATTGCCCCTTTTACATCGATGCAATGCAATTAGATAATTACATCGAAGTTGGATGTCCCTAATGCATTGGCAATCCCGTAAAAGTTTGAAGGCTGTCCATTTCATTCAGTATTTCAACAGCCAACACCTTAGCGAAATTATATACATTGGCCCCGCAAATTCAAAAGATTCATCAGTGTAACTCAATTTAGGAAATTGCCTAAGGCCGACTGAAATGAGTTCAGGTTCATTTACGAAGAATTGTTTCCAAGTCAGAGCAACAATACCATTAAGTTCGTTATGTAGTTACACCTTTATAGATTCATGTCCCGCGGGAGTACACAGTTTGGCTCTTTTCTCAAATTGGTGGAGCCTTGTTTCGTGGAACACTTTTCTAATCGATATAAGGAAAAAATGGTTCAGCTGGCGAATTCTTCCTCCTTATGGTGGAAATACATGAAAAACCTTTTTGAGTGTTGGCCAAAGAATGACAAAAAATATCACCATACATCAATGACCTTTAGTCGTTTCACATTGAACTGAGTCTAGTAAAAAGCATAACTGATATGAGTCAATTTGCGTGAGCACGTCATTTGCACGTCAAATTGGTCGGAAGAGACTACTGAAAGCGCGCATTCCGCTAGTGCAAAAAACCTTAAGATGAAATTTGTGTACTTTCGGGAATCGAACCGGGGACCCCTCGCTTAGCAGTCCAACACACTAACCACTAAGCCACTGCGCCTATAATGTTTATTATATGTGAAAGTTTGGATGTTTGTGGCTAAATAACTCAAAAAATACTAAACATATTGAGATGGTATTTATTTAAATTTGTTCGCAATACATCTGAGATGAACTTAGGCTATATTTTGTGACAATAACTTTACATATAAGAGCAGCATCACTGTGAAAAAGGAGCTGCAAATTTTTTTTTATTTTAACCTTAATTTATTTAACTTTCTGTTACATTCACAAATATATATGGGTTGTAGAACTCAACAATGACGTCTGGGGTAAAGCTTACCAAATCGTATCGATGAGGCTAAAAGGACCCCGTATGCAATCACCGACGTGTCCAGTTTTGTTACGACAAATAGTTGAAACTCTATTTCCTCGCCAAGAAGGTACGGAGCTCGGTAGTCAAAGTATACACGAAATTGCGCCTATACCCATCGTAACACGCGAAGAATTATCCGAAGCTTGTAAGAAAGTACGCGACAGAAAGGCTCCGGGACTGGACGGTATCCCAAATAGAGCCCTAAAAATCGCAATTAGAACACGACCTGACTTATTTGCCGAAATGTTCAACGCGTGTCTTCAGGAAGGCATTTTTCCGGAACCGTGGAAGCGCCAAAGACTTGTCCTACTGCCGAAAGGAAAGGGTAATCCAAACGAACCATCCTCCTACCGTCCTATTTGCTTACTGGACACGATTGGTAAAATTCTCGAGCGAATTATTTACAACAGGCTCCAGCCAGCAATTGAAACGGCGGGAGGCCTCTCGGATCACCAATACGGTTTTCGTAGATCAAGATCTACGGTAGATGCAATCAATGCGGTAATAACGAGAGCCCGAGCCGCTATAGAAGGAAGGCGTTGGAAAGGAGGAACCAAAAAATACTGCGCTGTTATAACGCTTGATGTAAAAAACGCGTTTAATTCGGCGAATTGGGAACGTATCATGAGCTGTTTATACCGGATTGGAATACCGAACTATCTTCGTAGGATTATAATGAGTTACTTTTCGAATAGAGTTCTTCTCTACGACTCGGATGAGGGAATAAAAGAGTATGAAGTAACGGGCGGTGTACCACAAGGTTCAGTTTTAGGCCCCTTGTTGTGGAATGTTATGTATGACGAAATTCTGCGTCTACCAATTCCAAGAGAAGCGTCAATTACCGGCTTTGCAGACGATATAGCTGTGGTAGTTGTGGCAAAAACAATAGAAGAAGTCGAACTACACTGCAACGAGACAGTTGCAACTGTACGTAGTTGGCTTTCTAGCGCAGGTTTAAAACTCGCCGACCACAAAACGGAAGCAGTACTTATTACTAGTAGGAAAGCTCTGGAAACGATAACGATTAGAGTAGGAGGGCAGGAAGTAGTTTCCCAACCATTTATTAAGTACCTCGGAGTAATTATAGACGCTCGCCTGAGCTTTAAACACCATATGGAATATGTATGCAAAAAGTCGTCAAAAACTGTTAGCGCGCTTTCAAGGCTGATGAGTAACATCGGGGGCCCGAAACAAACAAAGAGAATACTTCTTGCAGGAACTGCCAATTCTATTCTCATGTACGCGATAGAAATATGGTCAAGTGCAATGAAAGTTAAGTCTTACGTGAGGGGAGCCAAATCCATCCACCGTCTTGGCGCATTAAGAGTCGCCTGTGCGTTTCGAACAGTTTCGAACGATGCCATACTCGTCGTATCTTCAATGTTACCTATCGATATACTTGCAGAAGAAATGGTAAAATTAAAAATCGAGCGAGTCCGAAATGGTCGGGTTGATAACGACAGAAGAAAATACGAAAGGAGTCTGAGTATAGCAACCTGGCAACAACAATGGAATGAATCGCTAAAGGGAAGGTGGACACACAGGCTTATACCAGTGATCGACCTATGGATTAAACGGAAACATGGTGAAACAAACTTCTATCTGACTCAGTTCTTGACGGGTCATGGCTGTTATAGAGAATATCTTTTTAAACGCGGACACGAAACGAGCCCAAATTGCCCGCATTGCGAAGATGTTTCTGAAAACGCGGACAATGTGTTTTTTAATTGCCAACGATACGAAACCGAGAGGATATCACTACGGGACCAATTCGGTGAGTGGCCCACTCCCGATAACATCGTAAACTATATGCTCCAGAATGACGAAAACTGGACCATTGTAAGTAACGTGGCGGTGCGTATTCTCAGCGACCTAAGACGCTTAGAACGACAACGGAATGCTAATAGTTCCAACAATTGAGAAAAAAGCAACAAGTCTTTATACCGACCCCCGCGAAGTAATGCCTTACGGCGGTTCCGCGGGGAAAACTAATCGGTCTGTTCGGGAAGGGAGGTGGTTTTAGCCGGTAGGAATCCGGCACTATCAATGGACGTCGGACCATTGGTGTCTCATGTAAGATTTCCACCTTCCATCGCAAAAAAAAAAAAAAAAAAAAAAATGGGTTGTAGTGCATGCACAGGCTACACAACCCCCAGTAGAAGACAAGAAGAACGAACGCTAACCATCGGTTCGACTATTTACATCTACGCACGGATGGATCCAGGATGTATGTTTTCCTTATATAGTCTCGCTCTATCCAGTTCAATCTTTGACAAATTAGCAGCACTAAAAACGATATTTTAAGTCGCTGTCGCGAGGAGCTACAGGTTCTGTAAAACTCTACTGGATTTAAGAACACAGTGATGTGCCTGGAAATGAAAAAGATGATGAACTGCCAGTTGGCGCAGTGGCTTAGTGGTAGTGTGTTGGGCTACTAAGCGAGGGGTCCCCGATTCGAATTCCGAAAGAACCAAATTACATCTTAAGGTTTTTTTCCACTGCGCCACCTCTCGCGAACGCCTGACAAACATCCGAGAGTAAAACTGTCATGAATGAGCTTCTCAATTAGCCGTTTGGACTCGGCGTAAAATTGTAGATCCCTTCCATTCGTCCTAAAAATTTAAAACCCACACAAAACGAATGGCTGTGAGAAGCTAGGCCTTGGGTCTCACAGACCTGTCGCGCCAAAATATTTATTTATTTATTTATTCAGAGGACAGCCCAACTCTGTCACATCAGAAATAATTACCTTGAAAGACACTTATCTCAGGACTTAGAAGAAACTTACTAACAAGGGTATGGCTCGCCAATCCGTATGCTTTTCATAGGTTCCTTTATAGGGTGGGGGTCTACCTAACTTGCAGCTAATAAAAATGATTAGGTAAATCAACCAAAACCAAAACTACTTTTCCGTACTTCCTTTCCGAATAGAAAATATGTGTATGCGCCCAAACTTCAGTCTCATAGAATTTTAAAAGTACATAATTCGATTTGGGGGCCATGTTTACACATCTAAATTTCACACGAAAGTTTGCCATTAAACTTGGCTAAGAATTCAATCCACCAGTCCATATTTGTTCATTGAATAAAAGATAAGTCGTTCCGGCACCAACAAAAATTAGCCCTCAGATGTCAGTAGCATGACATATCAGGAAACTTTTGCAACATACTCGTAGTACGTGTGTACTCTGGCCTGGCCCCACCTCTAAAACTTAGCTACAGCACTGCCTCTCATAAATAGCCTAATAAATATTAATGAACACGCTATACGTACGAGGAGGCGCACAGACGACCTTCTCGTCCTTATAGCAATGTTAATGACAATGATCCTAATGGGACTATAACACATAACGTTGTGCATTTTATTCCTAACCTGTGGGTACTTAATAATGGGTAAACATTTAGTAGAATTTTATTATTCAAAAGTTACAACACAACGTAACCATAACCAGATCAACCAACGTGATTCAAAATTAGTTGTTTCTTTTTGTGCTCCAAATCATATTATACCTGCTGGTAGTTGTGTAGTTATGTAGGCTGATTGATTATAGTCGACCACACGACTCATTTGTTTGGCGTGTTTTGGCCTGTTTTAATTAATTCGGCATACTTGAAGCGTTTTTCATGCGAATTGACAAAATATACAGCCAGCGGTGGTAGTTTTGCAATAATGAGTGTTTGCCATTTTGAATATATATCCACTAATTGTGTATACAAATTTATGAATGTATAATTAAATATAACAGTAATTAAATTTATTTCGCAGCCTAGACTAGGAGATTATAGGATTATGCAACCCTAGAGGTGTTTATTATTTTTAGGGGTGGCGGACTCCTGATGTGATGCGTTACCATAGCCGGAAGGTCAATTAGTCCCACTTATAAAGCTATACTTTAATGGCCTTTGTGCCCATGAAAAAGAGAAAACGGAGCGGTTTTATCTCCCCGAAAAGTTCAAGTACAGGGTACACGGAAAGAAATTTATTTTCTACATAAATAAATTTTCTTTTCTTGTATCGATAAATGAATAAAATAACAAAATATTTTTCATTGGAATTTAATTAAATCATATTAAATTGGTAGTTCTTGAGTGTTAAAAATCGGTAGTTCTTCAATCAGGAAAATAATTCTGAGTGTTAAAAATCGGTAGCTTTTGAAACAAGAAAATAATTCTGAGTATTAAAAAAATCTCATTTTAGCTAAGCGATCAAATGTTTCTTAGTTTAAGAACTTATTTTTTTATGGCAAATTGAAAATAAATGTTCTTAAATAAAATAGAATTTATTTAATACTGTACATTATTTACAACCAATACAGATTTTCTTACTCCAAGAAAAATTCATTGAACTATTCAAGCAATAAGGATTTAGTACGTCTATATTTTGGATCGAATTTATTTTTCTCTATATTGTTATGAAAGAAAATTTTGGAAAAACCCTCCGGAAAATTCGGGAAATTGGAAAAACCAAAATTTTGATTTTTTGAATGGAAACTTTTGCGAATGCAAAATTATCATTTGGGAAGAATGGCCGATGGCGCATAAACGAGCTTTGGAGGCAGTTGATGGAACAATGAAGGATTAACGAGTTGATTCGAGACGATTTGGTGTATATTGATCTTCGGAAGTTTTCGTCAAACGCTTCCCTTCATCCCGAAATCTACTGCTGCCAAAGAGGTCAACGCATGCCTGAAATTGTCATTTTTGTGGAGGCATATCAGAAAGTTGAAATTGACCACGAACATGAGAGTCGCATTGCAGAACGACCAATCGGCTGTTGAATTCTCGAGACAACTGCTGGCAGTTGCCAATGGACAAATTACTGTTTATGTTTCGACTGTTCCTTGCAAATTTTTGCGAGTTCATATCATCGAAGGAGGAAATCATCACTAAAGCGTTCCCCGGCTTTGCAAAAAATTATAAAAATCTCGATTGGTTTAGTGAACGGGCAATACAAGCAGCGAGGAATAAGCACGTCGATAGCTTGAATTTGATTATTCAAAGTCAAATCGCTGGAGAATTGAATTCGTACAAATCCATTGACCGCGTGACCGACGAGGATGAATAACCAACTATCAGAAGTAATGTTTTGGAACATTGTTTATCATATCGCTCTCTACGAATTTCGATTTTTCCATAACTGATCTTTCATTCCAGTTAAAGCGGATTCAGTTTCCTGTTCGATTGTCTTTTACGACGACAATCAATAAATCGGAAGGCCAATCGTTGGAAATCTGTGGGATTAATCTCGAATTTTCCTGTTTTTCGCATGGTCATCTGTACGTTTCCTGTTCGCGTGTTGGCAAATCGTCTTCGTTGTTTGTTTTTGCCCCGGAAACCAAATCGGAAAACATTGTCTATCATAACGCTCTCTACTGACTTTGATTCAATTCAAATACATTTCATTGCAATTTTAACTATGTGTGTTTTATTCACTCTGGAGTTTATCTGAAGGCGTTAATTTGGGGCGAGACGAAGTTTGCCGGGTCCGCTAGTTTTATATATTTTTTCTAAAAAAGTAAGTATTGAGATGAGGATAGGAAGTGAGTGAGTTGTTTGTTTAGATATACTGTTGCTGCAGTTCAACTTACTTCTTTATCTACTGCATATAAGAAACAAAATCTTATAATCACATGTGTAGCCTTGTTACCTACACTGAAAATAAAACCTTGGTCTATTTGATAAAAATCAGGCTTGATTCAACAATCTTTTTTGTCAATATACGTTCAACAAAATGTTTCTATCATTGACAAAGTATTTGTTAGTTGTATCTTGTCCTAAAACTTTTGTTGTGTTAACAAAAATGGTTTCTTGTTCGTATAAAAATAATTTGTTGAATTGATCAAAACGTTGTAAATTTTACAAAAACGATTTGCCAGCTCTACCATTGCTGTTTTGTCAAATCAACAATTAACTGTTGCTTTTACATAGGAATTTGATCTTTATCTTTTTGTCAAATTATCAAAAAAAATTGTAAATAATGTCGAATTAGTTTGTCAATTCAGTTATTGTATCAAGAGCAATTTTTTTGTGGTACAGAAATAATTTCTCAGTTTTGTTGAATGTACAAACAGATTGTTGGGTGCATATTGTCAGCTTCAGCATTTTAATTTGTTGATTCAACAACAAGATTGTTGAGTGAATAAAAATATTTTGTCAATTCTTTATTTATTGTTCTGTTGAAATAAGTAAACTATTTTGGATGGAATTTCTTTTAATATGATTAAGACTCACTCCTGAATATTTGTGAAAGACCTAAATATCCTAAATTTTTTTTTTCTCTCTTTTAGTCTAGAATTATTCACAGCAAATAAAGAAATAAATAACTTTGACCAAAACCGTACATTATTTTCTTGTTTTAAGGGACTCTACTTCCAGTTTAGATTTTTTTTCTGTGTGCCTGGTGAATATTGCTACATTAAGAAACTCTAATATTTTTTTTAATTTATATAATTATTTCTTTATTTTTATTTTATTTAAAAGATAATTCGGTTATTATTATTTTTCTTTATTATTATTTTTTTAAATTAACAAACGCTGCATCTTATCAAAAAGTTGTTTTTTACCGGCTGTATGGTTGTAGTGGGTATTGCTTCAATTATTGTTTGAATCGCTTGCTTTAAATCGTCCAAATTTGTGGGTTTTGTTTTTTGTATACCTCCTGTTTACAATAAACTCGTAAAAAAAAATCAGGTGCAGCCAAGTCAGGAGATCTTGGTCGGATGTAAAAAGCAAGTACAAGAATTAATTTTGCGTATTCGTTTGTTTCCGTGTTTGACACAAAATAATTCATTTACGACTCTCAGGTTTTCTAAACCATTCAGGGGTACTTGTATTGGCCTTCATACCACCCTTTATCAAATACGAGAGCCTTCAGTGATTTATTATCCTTCAAATCCTCTCCCATCCTAATACACACATTTTTTTCTCTTAGCAATAATACTCGTAATCTATGAACCAGATCCGTATATAGAAAAAATATTTTCTTATGGTAATCCTTCTTTGAAATTGGAAGGATTCCCAACTGCCTTTCTATACATCAACTTTTAGATCTAATTTCCGGACTATCCCAAGCGAATACTGTGATTCGAGCTGCGTTCGCATCTATACAGCCACACGAACATGCTGTTCCCTGATTTAATGAGCCAAATTGTTCAAGTCTCAAAGGACAGCGCGTCGAGTGTCAATTAATTTAAGATGTCTCTCAGACGTTCAACAATCCACCTACAGCCCTAAATGACATTTTCCAAACTAAGGTCAACACCAGCATAGCAAACACAAGAGTTACTTACCGAAACTACGGTTGAGCGAATGCAAATCGCGGAATCATTTAGAAAATGAATGATCCTTAACAAAATTAACGAAGCATACACTTGCTGCTGCTGCTGCTTAAAATTAACAGAAATCGTCTATCGCCCTTTTAATTAGTTTCGAAATTATGCCCAACCTAAGACCGGTGATTAATCGCAAAAGTATCCCACTATACAATTCCCAAGGAGTTTATTAACTCGATTATCCTTGAAGATGTTTTTTTGTTTTTTGGCATTTCGGATTCGCTAGTTTGATTTTATTTTGTATTATTATTCAAGGATATCGATTTTATTTCGCTCGTCATATACAATGAGTTGGTCCTTGTGTTGTAGTAGTACAAGAAATGTGTTCTGGGATTCTTCCATGTGCCGCATACTGGCATTGGTATTACGGTTCATTGATTATTCATTAAGAGAACGAAATGTCTACCGCAACAAGCCATGCGTCTAATTAGGAAGAAGCCGATATGAAATCCAAAAGTATGGCATTTCATTTCCCTTCGTTGTAATAATAAATGAAACGCACAACCATACAAAACCTATGCCTCGATTGTCTCTATGCGAGAGGGACCTAATTAAAAGATTCGATTGGTGTGATCTCCTTTTCAGGGGCTCCATAACATCACGTTCATATGGGCCGAGCGTTCAAATTCCTACCAATGCTTTCAATTATGCACGAGATGATATAGCCGACCAATAACACATACTTATGGGGGGTATCCGGGGGTGATTGGGAGGAAGGAACATTTACAAACAAACGGCTCTGGTTGCCCTACATTTCCTGTTTGCATAGTTACAAAGCACTCGGGTTTTATGTTTCTATCCAACATTTATGATGTCCAGTTTTAATTTTGTTTCGGTCCTTGGCAACAAGATTGCGTGTATCGAAAACTCCTATATAGTAAACGATAACTCTGTTTAACTATCGGGAGTGTGGACTCTCTGTTCTTAGAGACGTTTAGCCAAAAGCTCGCAATATTAAGAGATCCTTTTATTTGAACCTGAGCATGTGTACGGTGTACCTAGGAAGCAAGAGTATTATGTGTGAAAATGAGGGAAATAAAATGAAAGTAATTGGTTTCTATAATGGCCCGGAATTGCCACTTAACCCATTAACAATGGCGATTAGGGCTAATTGAAGGTTACAAATGAGGTTCGCTGTCTAAGTGGTATTTGGTATCAGATGCTGGACCGGAATATTATAAAGTTGAGAATGAAAGCATTTTTAAAAGTCATATTTGGCTTGAATATTATCGTTCATAATGGAATATTTAACTTTCTCGTTTACATACCAACGTAATAAGAGAAAGAGTGGATCTCGCAGTTTTGGCCGTCTGCTCCTGAGATCCACAGCCTAAACAGGTGGACGGATTTGTTTCAAACTTAGGCTTTGGAGTTTCAAAGGCTTATAGTTAAAGGCCCCTCCTTTTTTTTCCACGCTAGCCCTATTATAAGCGGTACTTTCCATATAACAAATTTGATTTTTTCGATAACAGCTTCAACGATTTCTACCAAAATTCATATTTGAGCTAATGTAGGTGAGGTTAACTTGGCTGCATACCCAGTTTTTCGCTAAAAAATCGAATAAGGGTACTTTTCTAAGTTATCTCAAAAACGGTCAATACAATTCTGGTCATATATGACAGAATTCTTTTTACTCTGACCGGAAAAAAAAATTTAAATCCCATCTAACCGAATTTTCGACCGGAAAAATAATATTATTCTATTGACTAAAAAGGAAAAGCTTTTTAATGAACTGCATATTTTTTGTTTCCTTTAAGATTTGTTTTGTAAATAAAAAAACTAAACATAACCACCAGTTTTTGACCTGATTTCTGATTAAAAATTCTTATTTTAACTCTTGACCGGATTTTTTGACAGAATTAAAAATAAATAAAATCGGTCATACAGTCAAATTTGACCGGATTCTCTTATTTTTAGTGGTTATTGGTTATTGGTTTGATTTGTTCTGCTGAATTTAGGTTCGACTCCAACAAATCGCTTGAAATGGGGGATGAAAAAAGTGGTAATTTTTATTTGCACTGTATGCGATATCTATGTAACTTTAGTATCTGTGGTAATAAAGTCATTTCCAACCTGAAAACAAACACAGTTTTTCTCGAAACTGCCATACAATAGATTTTTGAAAACTGCATTTTTTTTAAATAGTTTTTTTTTTTTAATTTACATGAAAAAGGCTGCAATGATTTGGACCAAAATATATGTTTGGCATAACATAAGTATTCTAAATAAGACCCTGTACTTAGTTTTTCTCAAGAAATTCTAACAAAGCTGTATTAAAAATATTTCGCAAAAACTATAACTCAAATCCCTTTCTCCAAATCCAAATCTTTTCCAATCAAAAACAGAAAAACCTTACAAATTAAAAAAGCACGCACTCTTGTAAATCTTGTAAAGAGTAAGAGCTTATAAATATTGCATTAGGAGCCTAAAACTTTCATACTAGATCCTGCAAAAAAAACCCTATTACTGATGCTTAAAAAACTTATATAGTTATTTGATATGTACTGTCATATAAGATGAATAAGCCAAAAGTTGATTCTATTTAACACTATATAGGTAGGTACTTATATTTTGGGTACGGTTGCTTCTGAACTTTCAGCTACCTACCAATTTGACATAAACAGATGCTCAACCAAACTTTTGATGAACTAAAAAGTTTTTGCGACCCACTCGTTTTAAAGAATAATTTTAACCGATTAAAAAGTTATTTGTGTTATTCATTAAATCATGTTACGTTAACAGCATAAACAAAAGCAATAAAAGAGTTAAAAAGAGTAAACAAGACACAGCCTAACAAAATTTGCACAGCCGCTGACTGTCAACTTAGTTTTACTTGGGTGTGTCTTGGTTGCATTTTTTAAGTTCTTTTTCACACTTCTTTATTTTTAGCTTTTTAGCATATGACGGCCCGGTGAAGAATACGAATCCAATGACAAAATCAAAGTCGGTCAAGCTTCAAGAGACATACGTGCGAAAAACGTTACCCCCTTTTTTGTCCAGTCGGATAAAAACAGAGAAAGTTGTATAAAACAGAATCGTTTTTTATCAAGGCGGCTAAAAATGTTGTCTTATAGTCTTATATTAAGCTTAGTAGTACAACCCTATAATTTTGGGCCATAACCAAGGTAAGAGTAGTAGAGTAGATCTTTCAATACTTTCAATACTTTCAAATGCGCAACTGGCAGCTCGCTGCTATCTTCCGATAATGTTAATATCGTCAGCATATGAAAGACGGACTTTTTGAAAGTTTGTTCCTCTGATGTTGGCTTGTAAGTTTCGTGCAATTGCTTCGAGAATGATGTTAAAAAAGGCTCAAGAGAGCGCGTGGCTTTGTCTCGAATCAATTTCAATGTCGGAGGTCTCGGTGATGTTCTGGCCGATTTTGACAGAGCAGCCATATTTCTTAATCCTGCACCGACGGACGAGTTTGGCAGGTATGCCAAAATTTGACAATGCTCGTTCTTATATAATAGGATCTTAAAGTCGTTAAAAAGATGGTTTGGTTCAATCTGAAATTCCTAAATTTTTTTCCTTAAATCTGTCGAAGTGTGAAAATTTGGTCGATTGAAGACTTTTCTAGCATTAGACCTAACTGATATGGGCAGGTTGTTGGCGGGAGGTTTTTGGCGTAAACACAAAACATGCGCCAAGATTTTTTATGCGAGATTTGTATTTTATAACAGATTTGGATTTTATTTTGAACTCATCACGCCAATACCTTTTTTTTAAAGCTTATGACCAGCAAGAAAACTATCGAGTTGAAAAGCATTTAGCCAAAAGATCTCTCTAGAACAGCTTTATTTCTCAAGTCACTTTAGGCCTATTTAAGCACCTCAAGTCTAACACATTTTTACGCCTTTTACGTAAGTCGGATATATTACAAAATTTTTGAACAGCTTTTTTACTCGTTTTTAGACTTGGTTGTTGGCACGTTTGTGGCGCATTCTCATTTTTTTCCCATTTCAGACAGGTTTTTTGGATGCATTTAACAATGCCTTTTTGACGAGCTTTTAGACTCGTATTTGGTTTTGAAAGGCTTTTGGTTTTTGAACTCATTTATGGTGTGTATTTCTACTCGTTCTTGGGCGAGTTTTTCGACTAGTTTTTATCGCTCTTTTTGTGCGTTTTTTATGCGTTTAAACTTTTTCGAGGTCCTAAAGTTCTGAAGAACTTTCTTTATATTTTTTGGTTTTAATGGTCACTAATTTGTTTTCCTCTTAATTTTATTTTAAAAGTGACTACCCAATGCTTAAGCATTCCTTTAACGACTTTTTTTGGCTTCAATGTGCATCTCATTAAAGACTCGCAAAAAAACATTGTAACATTGTACCTACCTCTGGAATGAACTTAAGAGTTAACCACGGTACACATGTTTGATGCTGTAAGTTTATAAAGTTTTACTATTTGTTTTTGTATGAAAAACCCTCTTTACATTTATTATGAATTGCGTTTATTTTATACCCTAAAATATACTACACTTCTGGGTATTTTCATTAACCTATCCACATTCAAGCAACTGGGAATGAAAAGGTTAAAACAAGATCCAAGTACCATCTGCATATAGACACCTACATACATCCCAGGCACCTAACACAACACCAACCTCATTGTTGCGTTAAGTTTTTCATCCGATTCTGCTGCCAACTGAAGCCTCATTCAATTTTTTCCCTCATAGTGCGGAAATAAGAAAATGAAATAAAATTTCCAAGGATTTGTGGTTTTAGTTAAAATAACTAGAAAGGATTTCGCAATGTTTTTTCAAAAATTAAAATATATAGAGCGTAAACATCATGCCGTTAAGCAGATACAGCATCGGCAATTTTATTCACTTTAATTCTTTTGAAAGACAGAAATAGCGGATGAACCGGATTTCACTGCAGATCCATGCTAACGATGATTACACGCCGTCACAGACTTCGTGTACAGTTTACGGTGTTTGTAGAAAAGGGTTATTTAGTTTTCCAAGGGATGGATTCACTTTGATGTGGCTTAGTGAAAATTACATACATAAGCCTTGGGAATTGGCTACGACATGAAGGCAATTTTTTTTAATTAAATGTCATCTCATCTGTAATTACGGAACATCGTTAGGAGTGGTAGTTTCGTACAGTTTTTTTAACTTTCTCGCAATACGTTGTAAGAGAAATTGATTGTATTCGCACAAAAAATCTAACTCGAGATTTTAATCAAATCTGACATTACGATGCTAGAGGAACTCGAAAAAGTGGGTCTCGCAATTTTTAGTTTTTCGAAAACGGCTCTAACGATTTCAACCAAAATGTATATTTTCGCTAAGGTGGAAAATTGCTCCTTATCTCGAAAATGGTCAATACGACTGTAACAAAAACTAATTTTTACGGTAGTACGGTCATTCCTAACACGATAGCAAACTCAGTTTTTCGCTAAATTGTCTATAATGGATTTTTGAAAAAATGCATATTTTGAGAATTTGGTTTTCTTTGGTTTACCTACATGAAAACGCCTAAAGCGATTTTGACCTAAATGCCTACTTGGAGTAAAATTGACGTTTCCAACATTATTGCGTCCTTGATTTTCGATTCGAATCACCGAAAACGCTGTTTTTGAAAACTGTTAATAAATAGTTTAGCAAGCATATTTTTTTGAAATAAACATTGCAAAAATTGCTACTATTTTGTACGCATTATTTTCCAAAAACCGCCATAACGGTTTTGACCAAAACCCCATTTTTATGATAACATAAGTATTTCTAATAGGACCCTTACTTAGCTTTTCGTAAAAAATTTAATTAAAGCCAGTAAAAAAGCAATTAAAACTAGGTAATAGAAGCTCCTTTTAGCAAATAGTACCCAACCCACTTCTTATTTTTTCAACCATATTAATCATGAACCTTTGAATAATTCCAACCAATTGGAGTTTACACTATCAGAAATCAAGCCACGTATGATTAATATAATTAGCTTGTAAATCGGGAAATATGCTTTCAATCAAAGCATCTTTCGTATTTACCATGTTGCAGAAGTTGTCCGGCAATTTGATGCATTGTGTGCAATGTTGAGCAATGGATCGTTTTGTGGATCGTTTTGCAGTTGAACTCTTATATTTGTGTTAAGACGTAAGGTACAGACATTTCGCCATAGATGATTGTTTTATACATGCGTTAATTTCGTCCGCATATGTAGCGCGTGGAATGACCGGCAATATCTCTCTAAAATCACCGGACAGCAGCAGTAAAGCACCACCAAAAAGCCTGGTGTTATTATTTAGATCTTTCATCATTCTATCGAGAGCTTCAAGTGAATGCTTGTATGCCATAGTGCATTCATCCCAGATAATAATTTTGCATTTTTGCAAAAAAAAAAAAACGGTTCTAAAATACCCACAATTTGTCTCTTCTCTGAACGATTTTTGTTGCTCCAAATGAGGTCATTTGAAATTGAATTTGCTAATTTTACGCAAAAACAATTTCGATTGTGATGTAGCTCCAGCCAAGAGTGCTTTCAATGGCTCTGGCGGCGAATTCAATGGTGGCAATACAAATTTTCCAGACGCGCAGCAGAAACCGGCCGATTCACCTTTGTATTTGAGTGCATGACAGTATTGCCATTACAATTTGTGAGTATGACGAATAGTCGATGTCCAACTCATATTCAAACGCAAGGTGAAGAAGTGATGCACGTGTCAATGCGCGATATACTTGCAAACGCTGTTGTTCACGTGTTCTAAATGTAGCGGTGACTCTTTGACGGGCCAGTCTTTGTCTTAATGCATTGGCTCGAAGACGTTCGTTGCGTTGCTCTTGATTTTCATTTACACGTTTGATTACAGCCTGGTTTCTTAAATTTGCATTGTCCGTCAATTTATCTTCTGCCGATCTATTTAGCCGACCTTTCTGGACTACTTGTGAATTAGGAGTACGTCGACCAATATTTCCTCCTCGTTCACGAAGACGTGGCATTGTTGTATGTATAATACACTTAATATTCATTGAAATGCGACACCGGAAATATCCAAAGGCTCCGTACAAAAAGCCTTTTTTTTTAGAATTTTGTTTTTTTAATAATACATCGATTTTTGGGGCAGTGTGTTTGTATGTTCCGTATGAACAATGGAGTGTGATATTGTTACAACTTTTTTGTCTTATATATTCCAAATAAATCAATTTTGTATTTTACTTAATAACTCGCAGTCACGATTCGGTTGCTTTTGAAATACGTATAAGATTTTGAATGTATTTTTTGTATGGGCGGTTCCACGCCCCTTTGTCCAATTTTGACCAATCTTCACAGAAATACTCTTGGGCCAATACCTAAGATTATGTGTAAATTTGAACTCGATCGATGCGGCGGTTTTCAAGATATAAGATTTTGAATGTTATTTTTGTATGGGCGGTACCACGCCCCTTTGTCCAATGTTGACCAATCGGCTTTTAAACCATCCAGGGCGCCACCCAAACGCATACAGAAAAATTTATTCAAATCGGTCCAGCCGTTAAGGAGGAGTTCAGTGACATACACACGTACAGTAGAATTATATATATAAAGATAATCTATATATATAAAAATGGATCTTGGTTTGTTCGGATGCTTAAAACTCGAGAGCGGCTCAACCGATTTGAATGATCTTTGTTTTGTTTTGTTTGTCTTACATCAGCGATGGTTTAGAAGAAAAGAAAAGTTGGAAAATTCTTAACAGGTGGCGTTGTAGGCACACATTACATTTTTCATGGGGAAATGCACTTTGAAAAAAAAAAATAATAAACTGGATAGAAATCGAGTATGAACACTTCAAATATAGAAAAAAAATAGTTTGTTGATCTTTTGTGATAGAAACACTTTACTGCTAAGTGCGAGAGAATCAACAGGTGGCGCTGTGGTCGATCTTCAGAGCCGCTCAACCGATTTCAATGAAACTTTGTGAATGAGCATGGTTGATTCCAACTTGAAAGATAGTATAGTTTTGGGCCCTAATGAAAACAAAGTGCAATCAAAAACAATACAAATAGAAAACCTTGGATTAAAAATAAAAAAATAAATATTTTGGCGCGACAGGTCTGTGGGACCCAAGGCCTAGCTTCTCACAACCATTCGTTTTGTGTGGGTTTTCAATTTTTGGGACGAATGGAAGGGATCTAGAGCTTTACGCCGAGTCCAAACGGCTCTTTCATGACAGTTTTACTCTCGGATGTTTGTCAGACGTTCGCGAGAGGTGGCGCAGTGGAAAAAACCTTAAGATGTAATTTGGTTCTTTCGTTAACAAAGCCATTTGCAAAAAATAATCGGGATAGAAATCGGGATATGGCACTTGCCATATAGGTAACAAAATAATTAAATTACTATAGGTATCTGGACATTTATGAAGCCTTGAATTTTTGTAAATGGTGTTCAACACAATGGGGCAGTAATCAAAAAGGGCGCCGTTGCACCTCCCTTAAAAAACGACTCTGCGAATTGTGGCGGGACTTAATACGAAAGGCACGGGCAGCGCCGTGGGAGTACAGCTAGTTATTTATAAAATTGAAAAGAAAATCCGCTTTTGTCGGATTTATTAACTTTTTTGTTTGAAAATATTACAGAATTTTTTCTTTACCCACTTTAATCTTGTGCAATCATTGTCAATATTCAATAGTTGTATTATTTCAGAGGTAATGTTGTTGAGAAGCCTAGTTCTGTGGATTTGAGCATCTTTTTGGGCTGCATCTTCAACCAATTCGATCTCCTTGTAGGTCAGTGTTGCCTATGCACCAAGATCCATTAACTATCTGCCTCATATAGTACATAATTTTGGAAGCCCATAATTTGTTTGACACATGCAATTACGCATGCCGCATTCCCAAAAACGGAGCATTAAACTTCTTCTACATTAAATTATCTTATTTAAGAAATACATTTTCTGATTTTTATTAGATCCGAAAACTGATTTCATTGGATCAATTTCTTTCTCTTAAGTTTGGTCCTATCAGCAGAAGTCTAGCGTAACTCCTTAACATAGTAATTATATTGTGCAAAGTTTTTAAGTCAGGAAATTTAAAAATTTGGTATTAAGAGTTTACTTAAGTCTCCTGTTTTGTATTTTTTTTTTTTTTTTCAATAAATAACGTTGTTTCTCAGGTCTTTAGTCATCTTATTGTCGGCGCAGTGGCTTAGTGGTAGTGTGTTGGGCTACTAAGCGAGGGGCTCAGGTTCGAATCCCAAGAGGGCCAAATTAAATCTTAAGGTTTTTTTCCACTGCGCCACCTCTCGCGAACGTCTGACAAACATCCGAGAGTAAAACTGTCATGAATGAGCTTCTCAATTAGCCGTTTGGACTCGGCGTAAAATTGTAGATCCCTTCCATTCGTCCCAAAAATTGAAAACTCACACAAATAGAATGGTTGTGAGAAGCTAGGCCTAGGGTCCCATAGACCTGTCGCGCCAAAATATTTATTTATTTTTTTATTTTTTTAGTCATCTTATTGCTACTACTAGTTTAGGTATGGTCAGGCTGAAGCCGACACACTTTGACTATTATGACGTCCTTTGTGATACCACATGCAGCATTGAAGTTATCCTTCCTTGCCGAATGGTTTCTGAGAAAATCGTTTGAGAATACCCCAAGGCTTGTTGCATGCCTGTCTGTATAAGACAGTGTCGCTTCATGACACCTATTGCAGCGCGAATTTGCTTCCTGTCGATGGAGATCAACTAGAGCGTTTCAGATCCAGCTTTGGCCATATCTGTTTTGTAGCTAGACAAGTCGTGCCAGTTGTCCACCTACGATTTGTTCTTTCGATAGCACCCAGCTCAGAGAACGAGAGACAGTCTCGGGCTATTATAGAGTTTATATAGACTGCTCACTACTTATACAAATTTAGCAACTTCCGAGGAGGCACCAGATTCCGATTCCGAATGAAGTAAATAACAAAACAATGAAGTCCATTACAGGATTACGATTAACGCACTCGAATCAGCAATCGATTCGGTGGTTTCTCAGATATAAGATTTTTAATGTATTTATTTGTATGGACGGTGCCACGCCCCTTTTTTCCAATGTTGGCCTATTTTCACAGGAATACTCCCGAGCCAATACCTAAGATTGTGTGTAAATTTGAACTCAATCGATGAAGTGGCTTTCGAAATATAAAATTTTGAATGTATTTTTTGTAAGGGCGGTACCACGCCCCTATAACTCATGAACCAATACACCTACAAAGACCGTATATGCGTACAAACCTTGGTATTAACGTCACCTTTTATGGGAAGTTTCCAGAATCAAAATCGGCTCACGCATTACAGAGAACATTGGCGACAAACACAATTCAACTTATTTTTATATATATAGATTAATCCAAGCTTCCTTTATTAATTAATTTGAACTATTCATGTGCAGAAAAAATTTTTTCTTGACTTATTTAGTAGGAAAAAATTTATTTTAAGAAGTAGGTAACAAAAAGACAAATGATTCTACTTAGGAGATAAGTCATCTGAAAATTCGGCTAACTCTTATTATTAAGTCAACAGTCTAATGTTATTCTGCCGATAAACGTTTTGATTATTGTTTTGTATTACTACTTTTACGAAAAAATAATATCTGGATTTACAAAAAAAAATTATTAGAAATCTTTAATCTCAATTTGTGGGAAACTACTATTTCTGACTTAACCCCTTCTCACCAGAGACAAAAAGAACTGGCCAATATCTGGGGTTATATTTCTATCTGGTGGTTTCCCTTCGAATGGTATATGGCCCTCTCCTCTTTAATAATGAAATCATAAGTTATAAAACGAGATTGATTACTCTATCCTTTGGAAATGTTTTCGATATAAATATCTTTCTTTATTTTTCCAAAATTTTAAAATTAATCTCAAGAAGTAGGTACATCAAAATCGCACTAACAAAATGCTGAAACTATAACTAATACATAGCTTTCTTCATTTTGGGGTCTCCCCTTCATGAGTGTATCCTGATCCTCTTAGAAAAGCACCGTTCCAGAGAAACTATTCGGAATGTTATTTTCTTCTCTTTTTAAGGACTATACCTACCACAACAATTTTTCATTTTACAAGGAGAGGATTCAATCAGTGAATTACATTTGTGCGGAGGTCTCCGAGTAATTTTTTATTTAGCGAATGGCTTGTGCACAGTGAAGACGATAGCGGACCCTTACCTGAAATTACTGAAAAAGAATGAAAAATTCTTTTCAATATTAAATTCCAAACTTGAATATTAAATTCCGCACACATCTCTTTTGTATATAAATAGCTAATAATAACCCTTTTGTACTTTTCAATTTCCAGATACAATTTCCGCCCTGCAGCGCGATGAAATGAGATCATAGCTAAAAATAATATAAACAACATCAATGTTGTGGATTCGGTGTCATCTAGAGATGGAAGATATTCCATTGCGTTCAATTGCAACAACTGCTGCAGTTATTCAAGGATAATAGCACGGAACGGACGTGAATATACAGTACAGAGCGACACCATTTCGATAGGGGGTTATCTGGAAAACAACAAATGCATTATGGGAGCAAACTCCTCCTCTCGAACGGACGCCAGTTTGCTTTCCGATGATGATGGTGAGATTTTATTTACGATTTATGACACTGCTCAGTAAATATTTGTTTTTCTGCATGTGCATTGTGCAAGTATTCCCTCTCTAAGGCATTTAATGAAAATTCACATCCGTCAGTGTTGTTCAGATGGCTTATTTGCTTTTGTCGTGAGTACATCTAGTATGTCTATGGCGCCTTTTCTCTGTTAGATGAAACTCGTATAAATGATATGTTTGATTAGGAAAAAAGCTATGAACGAGGTCTGTCGGTTGGTAATGATTTTTTTACGAGCTCTAGATAAATTTGCATTTCCATGATGAACTATGGTAAAGTTTATGATGTAATCCGCATTTAGTGCCCGCAAGCAAATGGTCACCTATTAAATTATAAAAGTGAGGTAGGTCATGGAAATTCACCAAACGAAGTAAATGTTTTACGATTAGATAATCTGTCGTGAGCTTTTTATGTCCTGGTCGAGTTTGTTTGGCCGCTATTTCGCGCTGGATGACATTTGTCAGTAGAGAAAAGTCGATAACAATTTATTATGGAGCAGCTAATGTGTTGAAATTTGTTAAAGCATTTCAACACGAAGGGAATGCGTCTAACGCGATCAAACTAAAGAAGCACCGGATAAGTAACTTGTCGCTATTGAGTACGTACCTCACTTACTCTGGTGTTCCTTATACGATCTCTGCAAGTACTGCTACTTCATTTATATAGAAGGAAAAAAATATATATATTAACGCAACAGGTTCGATTCGCTCAACTTCTCAAAACCATTCGATTTATGTGAGTTTTTCGTTCTTGGGACGATCCCTTGAGGATCTGCAATCGGACGTTTGTCAGACCTTCCTGAGAGGTGGCGCAGTGGGACGAACGAAAGAAGATGTATTAAGTGTTTTTCTGAGGATCGAAACTGGGACCCTTCACTCAGTAGGTAGTCAAGCACTATAAGTTCACATACAGAACCAATAACCTGCAACCTAAGCTAAGCAGACGACAAGTCGTCAAATACTCCTGCGACGTGGAATATTTTTTTAAGATTAGGATAAAATAAAGAAACGCTTGGTATCAAGTTGCAAAAGTGAAGTGTTGTTTTAACTGCAACGAAATTCTTTATAAAAATAACCTATACATACTGAAAAAGGGTAAAGGAGAACTCGCCTGTTCACGCTGGTGAAAGTACCGAGCAGTTGCAGGTGGCTACAGTCCTTATACTTAGATACTTACTTTTGGTGGCCTCAACTAAAAAGCCCCTCCAGCCTCCAGTTACGCACACCAAGTTGGTAGAGGTCTTCCTCTGCTGCATTGTCCATCAGGGTTTTTTTTTTTTTTTGGTTGCGTCCAAAGGATGTCTAATCTTCGAAAGATACTAGTTGCCCGTGCTACTAGCATGCACGATTCGCGGGATATATTTCTCCAGTGCCTCGCGCCTTACGTACTAAACCACACCCATGTACTCTTCTTCCACTCTCCCCGCGGGACTGCCGTTAGGTATTACTTCGCGCGGCTGGTTAGCAACTCATGCTAAATCATCAACGTCTGCCACTTCGACCCATCTTAGTCTTTCGGCTCTTCTTAGCTCGTTTTGTACGTTCGTTATGTATGAACATATTTCCAGCCAGTCGTCTTCTGAGCTCAGCATACGCTCTATGAGAAGCTGTGGAATGGGTAAGTTCACTCTTCCGCCTGAAAATCTTGTGCAGTGGAACATTACGTGCTCCGTATCCTCTTCTTCATCTGGGCATTCGGGGCATAGAGGCGAGCTATCGTGGCCGAATCTGTGAAGATAACTTCGATAGCCGCCGTGCCCGGACAGGAACTGCGTGAGGTGGTAGTTGCAGTCCCCGCTTTTTCTTCTTGTCCAGACCTCGATGTTTGGGATCAGTTTGTGGGTCCATCTGCCTTTTGCCGTGTTTTCCCACCGGACTTGCCACAGTGCTAGATGTTGCCCTTTCTTCTTCTTTTATCCTTTTCCTTATGATGAACTCTTGCCTTTTGACAGTTAGCCTAAGGTAGATCCTTTGCATTTCGTTGGCGAGAATGTCGATGGGAATTATTCCCGCAATAACGCAGGCTGCTTCGTCCGAAATTGTTCGGAATCCGCTTATTGTTCTTATTGCCCAGAGCCTGTATGCTGACGAGAGCTTCCTTCTTGTTTCCTTAGTTGTAAGAGCCCCTGCCCAGACCGGTGCAGCGTATATCAGTATTGAGCTGACCACCCTGGATAACAGAATCCTTCTGGCGTATCCAGGGCCACCGATGTTTGGCATAATCCGGGAAAGAGCTGCTTGGATCTGTGACGCCCTTTTGCTGGCGTACTGGATGTGCGTTTTAAAGCTTAACCTGTTGTCGAGCATTACTCCTAGGTACATTAATGACTCCTTTGATCTAATTTGTTAGTTTTCAACACGGAAAAATGCATATTCCACAGTCTTTCGGCTGGTTATCAACACAGCCTCGGTCTTGTGGTCAGCTAATTCTAGCCCTGCAGACTCTAGCCAATTCTTGATTCTGGCTTCATCTGTAGCGGACTCTATCTCGCGGATATGTTTGGCCACAGTAACCACAGCGATATCGTCAGCAAAGCCTATAACCTTAACTCCTTGTGGCAGCGTTAATCGGTGAACCCCGTCGTGCATTATGTTCCACAGGAGGGGTCCAAGAACCGACATTTGTGGTACTCCCGCGGTGATGTTGTAGTACTTAACGCCATCGCCAGTATCGTACCTTAACTTCCTTTCGGTAAGGTAGTTTGCTACTATATTCAGCAGGTAGTTTCCATTCTGAGCAAGGATCTCCTAATGCATGACCAGCTTTCCAAATTGAAGGCATTTTTAATATCAAGGGTCACAACCGCGCAATATTTCTTCGTCCCACCTCTCCATATTTTTCCCCGTATTGCTTCAGCCGCTGTATCTACTACCGCCTTAATGGCATCGACGGTAAAACGTGATTTTCTGAATCCATACTGGTCATTTGACAAAGCTCCTTTATCCTCTGCCACCTCGAGTAGTCTGCAGTATATGATCCGTTCTAAGATTTTCCCCATTGTATCTAATAGGCATATTGGCCGGTATGAGGACGGTTCCTCTGGTGGTTTTTTCCCTTTTGGCAGTAAAACCAGGTGTTGGAGTTTCCACAACCTCGGGAATACCCCTTCCTCCAGACACCGTTGCATCGTTGCAATAAAAAGCTCCGGTCGTTTTCGAACGGCCGCTTTAACTGCCACATTCGGGATGCCATCGGGTCCGGGCGCTTTGTTGTCACCTATCTTCCTGCACGCTTCGTATAGTTCCTTCGGCGTGATTGCACAGATGCGTTCCGAACTTGTGTCTCTTGTGGTGATGATCAAAGTTGATGGCCTATATGGGAATAAGTGCTCAACTATTGTCTTCAGCATTATTGGGCAGGATATTTGTGGGGACCTACTGCCCTTAAGCTTCTTCATCTCCATCCTATTTGCCATACCCCAGGGGTCTAGGTCTGCCCCATCGCATAGTTGTTTAAAGCGTCTTGCCTTGCTCTCTTTGATGGCCTTTTCGAGATCTTGTCCATCAGGGGTGGATTCGAAGATTCGTCGGGCTTGTGCGTTGTTGTCCATACAAATCACAAATCGACCCATCTCACCCGTTGTATTTTTAGCTTTTTGACCAGCGTCGCTGTATAGCCCGTATAGTTCATCGTTGAATCTTCTCCTCCTCTCTCCACCGTCACAAATCTTTCTCTCAAAACATCCAAGGAAGCTTTTGTCCGATCTTGACAGAGTCCATGCTGAGTCCATATGAGAAAGGGCTTTAATTCATAATTCAAATGGCTCGTTGGTGTTCTTGCCGACTTTAATGGAGCTGCGAGATTTCTCCATCGTCATCCTGTAAAACCGGGCGAGTTTGGCGGAAATGCCACAACTTGACATGGCTTTGTATAATTCGTCCCTATATACGCGATCATAGGCAACTTTAAAGTCGATAAATATATTGTGTGTATCGGTCTGAAATTCGTGGATTTTTTTCCAAGATCTGTCAATGGTTGACTTTCCTGGCCTAAAACCACACTGATATGGGCCGATCAGGTTGTTGGGGAAAGGTTTTAGGCATTCAGACAATACAGCTGACAAGATCTTTTACGCGACATTCAGAAGACTTATTCCTCTGTAGTTTCCTTTCTCGTGGATGGGGAACATGATACTGAAGTTCCATTCCTCGGGCATGCTTTCATCCGACCATATTTTACAGATGAGTTGGTGCATGCTCCTTACCAAGCCATCTCCAAAATCCAGGGAAATTTTCGATGTTAACAATTGTTACGGTTTTTGTTGTGTTACAGCTTTAATCTACACTTGTCAAATAAGTGTGTGCCTGTGTAATAGGCCCCAGGGTCACGGCTACTTACACACAGCTATGTCATTCACGGCAGTTTTATTGGCATACGCAGTTCGTCGGCAAGACAGTTAAGCTTTTGGACAACTCATCCACGGGTATTTTAGCTTAAATTGTACAGCGAAAGTTCTTTAAGGAAATAATTGCCAAAGCATTCGACTTACTGGATAAAAACTGATATTCACAATCAGCACTATTAAATTAATGTAAATCAGTCAAAAACCTCATGGAAAAATACGATTTTCTTTACTAAATTTATGTTTCTCTTAATTTTTCACTGAGAAAAGATGAGGTAAACATTTTATATACCGTTTGGTCTGTCACCAAAATAGCTTTTAGTGGTCTGTTAGTATTTTTGTTATAACTAGACTGAGGTCCAATAACCTTTGGTAATTTTTGAGTGTGTTTCCGGCTTTCAAATTAAACTCAAAATCGAAAAAAAAACCTTAAGAATTGACAGATGTAACCCACTAAAGCAAAATAACTACAGCGAGCTCAGCATTCTTTACAAATAATCGTCCCTATTCCCTCGTTGGTATAGCCAAGCATGCAAATACTTCCCACAACATGCTCAACTGCTTTCTACATTTACTATCTCTTATCTTCTGAGTATTTTTGGAAAGAAATTCTTTTGTTTCCAAAGATATTCCCCCACTTTTGAAATTCGATTAACTCCGGGCAAAGACCCCAAAAATGTTCTTTTTATTATCGATTTAAATTTGAGACATCAAACCCCGCTCCATTCCATCGCAATTATGTATTTGGCTTGGTATTTTTCCCATAACCATTTTCAGTTATGACTTTATTCAATTATGAATGTAGCTGAATGTAGAGATAGACTTTAATGTGGGCAGTAGGCACTCCGTTTTACTGTGATTGATGTTTGTACTACGGTAATCGTTGAACGCTTATCGAATCAGTTTTCCCTTTCAGAGCATGATTACATTATCCTTTTCTCTCAATAAATAATAATCGTCATCTGATTTATCGTTTCTTTCTCCATTTCAGTCAATTTTGATCATTTTCAAATACTCAGAGCAATTGGAAAGGGAAGCTTTGGCAAGGTGAGTGTTCTTTCAGCTTAACAATGATTTAGATTTAGATTATATGAAATGCAAGTGAACTAAGTCAACTTTGATTGTATTCCTTACATAATGAAAAAGGAATTTTCATTCGAAAACATTGATATATATTTTCGTTTTGAATAATACTCGATTAACTCGGTCTATGTGTGGAGATCAAAGTTCAAAGGAAAGATGTAAAAACCATTTCCTTTATGTACAAGGTGGGCCAAAAGAGATCACCCTAATGGAAGATGCTCTTACTTTTGCAAATGGCCGCCAATGTCAAGAATCGTGTCTATTTTTTGCGTAACAATTCGTCTGTAGTGTTGGCGCAGCGCGAATTCCGTCGCCGATTCCACGGCCGTCCGACACCGACTGCGCAAACACTGCGCCGTTTGGCCACTAACCTTGAAGAGTATTGGACCACACGAGACGTTGCCAAGAGTTTCCGGCCCCGGAGCGCAGGTTGTGCCGAGAATATCGCTGCTGTTGACGAGGATGTCGAGCTGTCGCTGTGCCTCGCAATTAGCTATCAACCGGTCGTCTTTAAGGCGAATTTTGGTCAAAGACTTGCGCATGTTACCGTACAAAGTCCAGCCATCATCAGCTGCTGCCTGTCGACCGCCAAACGAGTGTAACCTACGCCCAAGCCATCCTCTATCTAGAGGACGAAGTGGACGATTTTTCGACCAAAATCATAATGAGCGATAAGGCTCATTTCCACCTCAGCGGGTACGTGAAAAAACAAAACTATCGCTTCTGGGGCACCGAAAATCCACGAGTAAAGCACAAAAAGCCGTTGCACCCGCTCAAAGTTACTGCATGGTGCGCTGTTAACGCTGGAGGAGCATCGGGCCTTTTTTTTTAGAGAACGCCGCTGGTCAAAATGCGACTACGTGGTTCCGTCATAATGACTTTTTTAATTTTTAATTTTTTTTGTAGGTAGGTTATCTTAGCCGTTTTTACTTTTTAAAACATTTAAAGAAGAGTGAAAAATAGTTTTATTTTATGAGTTGATAGCTAACGAATAGATCCTTCTCTTGCTCTATGTCGTTTAGTAGAAGTCGGACGGAATATTTTTATTTAATTTTTCAAAATTTTTGTTTTTATTATTTACGTTTAGAGTAGAGCGACAACCTATTCGATTTAATGTAATAGTATCCTACAAATATAGGCGCTTACTTTAAGATATTTGATGTATTCCTAGTTAAATTTTTTTAACTGATATTTTGGTTTTTCCCTGAAAAACAAAAGAGATTTACTGCGAACTGGCTGTTGATGAAAACACTAAAATGGTAATTGTGCGGTTGAAAAAAAAAATAGCATTTCCCCAAAGCGTATAACTCGGTGATAGGTATGCATCCAGCTTTACCGGTAGGCTACCACTTCCCTAAGCGCGACAAATTAAAAACAGATCAGTTATTCAAATCCCATGAACTTTATTTGGCGAAATTCCAATGCGGCGGATCCAGCTTTAGCCACGTAGGGATCCCTCTCGCCTGATTTTTTCGGACATGGTGCTATTGATGTATATTGAATATCTGTTAAAAAGCTAGAAAAAGGTTGAGATTTGGTGCAATTGAAATTAAAACGTAAATAGAAACATTTTAATTATTATGAAATAGAAGTCTCCGCAACTTAGGAAATTTGGATCATCAGCTTACCATTCTGTATACCATTGTACATCAATAAGAGATTGCCTGGACCGCTATTATCAACTATGTACAAACTATATACATCAGATCCAACTGGGATAATCTTCATAATTTCATCGCATTGTTGCAATTTTTTGATGTGTGTATTTGGGGGACTGACCGGAACTTAAAAACTGTTTCTGCGTATATATCCTTATATTCCTTTTTCCGCAAAAACACCATGCCGGGACAAACCCTGGTTCAACGACGAATTCAAATAGCCACCGTACACCGCTGCGCTGTTAAGAACAATCCATTCAATAAATGTCGGTCGCACAACCTTTGGCGGAAAAAACATCAGTACCTCAGGCTCTTACAATCAAATTGCATGCACTATTGGTTGGAGCGCCTGTTTCTTTATGCCAAGGACAAAAATCAGTGGCTCCAGTTGCTCACCTATAGTGAAAGACGACTGATCACTGACCGCCAGCAACAAAACCTTGAGATAAGGGGGATATTTTAGAATAAATCTGCTCTATAATTCTGAACGACTGAAGCCGGCTTCTATCCCAAGGGTAGATTCATCGATGACCAAGACTTGGATTTTAAAAAGCGAACTAGACCCGACAGAATTGCAGCTGTAGTTTCCAAAAAATGGGCACAAGAACTGAAATCTTTAGGTACCTTGTAAGCTGTTCAATATGTAGCTCCCCCAGAAGACTTTTCTTTGCATCGAAAGACCGCCTGCATTCAACCGACTGCAAAAAGAGGCAGGAAATGCTTGAAAGCTAAACTATATTGCATCCTTTCCATCACACTCAAGGTACTATGGAAAAGCTAAAAAATGTCAAAATTATAAACTACCTTAGAAACCAAGAATTTCGCATCCATCATTGTACTGGAGTGGTAGACCTGCTATGTAACCCAATTATGGATGTAGGCAATCGAACAATGGATGACTTTGGGCATCTCAAAGTGGAATTAACCCTCTTACGGATAACCCCAACAACGACGATACATATGGACACAAAGCCAACCTCTGGGAATATCAATCCAAGTGTTAGGAGATGGTGTATCATCGTCTCCATACTTTCCCCAACTCTATTCCTTCTCCATATCAATTAGGGTCGGAAAATAATTGCATTTTTGGCAGGACTCTTCCTTCACAAACAGTGTACCAGTAAATGCAATTGCAACACACAGACAATCATTCCTCTCACTGAATGTCTGTATACCAACAGTTTTCAAGTAAATGCATAGAAGACCACTCTTTCAAAAGGAAAATGTAATAACCATACGAGTCACAGTCAAGTCGGGCATGCCATGGCCAGGCCACTTATCAAATACCGCAATATCAGCGTCCTCAAAGTTAACTTACCTATCTAGAGCGAAGAGGTACTTTCAGACCGCGAACATTGCTGTCAGGGTTTTGTTTTTAGCGTCCAAACAGCAGGACAACGAATCACAAATGAAAATTGGGGTCCGTGTGCCTTTCCATAGCACACTCTGTGAAGTTCGTTTAAGTGGTTTCAGTTTGAAGCAGCATCCCACTGCAATCTTCCTCTTTTTTTCAAATAGGTAACTAAAGTTCATTGTCGCTTCAGTACTACAACTTTATATTCCACAACTTTGCCTCACTGTATCCCCAACCCAAGGTGTAGCTCTATCATTGACAAAGACAAACTTATTTTCCAACTCGGGGGAGTGTCAGTGTTAATGTTTGGAAATGCTTCGTTACGACGTATCGTACTCCGTTTACCTTTTTCAATTCAGTTTATAGTTGAAGAAGAGTAGCACTCGAGATTGTCTCCCCAATTCCAGTCTTTTATCGAATTCTCCGAATTGAAATTGAATTTGATAAAAAATTGAAAGTTGCTTCGCTTTACAATAAACACTCAACAACGGGTGAGAGATACTGTCACGAGTTCTCTAAATGGAACCTCCTTGCTCCTTAAGTTTGCACCCTGAATAGCGGCGTTTTTTTTTTTGTTTTGTGTCTCTTTCGTGCTTGCTGGCAAAATATCCTTAATTCCGGATATTTGAGGAAGGTGCAAAAGTTACAATCCCAAATTTATACATTCATGCGAAAATATCATCCCCATGCTGAATGATTCAAAATATAATCCATATTTATGCCATACTCTAGCTTTATGGAGAGATTTTCGTTTTAATAAATTCAACAAAAAAAAAAGTATCCCAAGAAAAACGCCGCCCCAAGTATGATAAAATATATATCCCCAAACAAAGTATGGATATCCCAAGTCAGCGTATAAGAAGATAACCCTTTTCTTCTGTACTTACATGTGAGAGGAGAGGGAGCAAGTGTGTGCGGCTATGTTGTGTGTCAGTGTGTAGTTTATGGAAATGAATAAAAATATCATGACGCTATAAAATGATACCTTTTTCCAATAGGTGTGCATCGTTCAGAAACGTGATACGGGGATTCTATTCGCAATGAAATATGTTAGCCGAAACGCTTGCGAGAGCCGTGGCGCATTGGGTGGTGTCATCAAAGAAGTTGAACTGCTTGCATCCTTGGAGCATCCGTTCCTAGTCAATTTATGGTTTTCCTTTCAAGGTAAGTTTGTGGATGTGTGTACGTGATGTATCCTTTTCGGCAGTGACACGTCTGCTAAGCTGTGAAGTTGACGGCATTAAATATCGTAATAAGTTCGCAATTTTTATTACCTTTTTTTGTTGTTCGTTTTTTACGAGTGTCGTCCTTTTGAATATCCCTAGAAATACACCATATACTATATTGTGTAGCCTTTCAACTTTTCTTTGAATAAATTTTCATGGAATATTTTCTCTTCTGCCCGTTACAGATGAAGAGGACTTGTTTATGGTGTGTGACTTGCTCACAGGAGGAGATCTCAGATACCATCTGCAGCAAAGGGTATGTTGCTTGTTATATGTAGGTATCTACATGTTTGGGAGTTAATCGTCAATGATTATCTCAAGTAATTCTTTTTTTTTATAACGATGTAAGGAAGAAAGTTTTCTGTTTCTCTGGAAAATTTTTGAAAGCATTTAGGAATGGGGAAATTTCAATTTGAAAGGGCAACAAACTACCCTAATAAAAAGTATTTTGAGCGATTTGGTATTACCTTGTCCGCCTTTTCTGATTTATTTATATGGGCCGTGGTACAGCAGAGACTCAAGGGGGTCTAACTGATGGCTAAAAAAATAAAATATAAACTACTTACCTGGTCACAAGACTAGCTACATTACCAATCAGGATTTGGCCTAACGCGTTATGAAGCTGAATCGTATAAATAATGAGGCTTGTGGTTGCTTTTGTAAGGTTATTTTTTTTATTTCTTTGAGATGTTAACCACGCGTCGAAATGCTGATGTGCTTGGTATACCACTGCTGAGGATATAATGATTTTTGGTAGAAGGCAATAAGATTATGATGAAGTACTAAGATCGCTCCAATAGCGATTGAGAGGCTTTCCATTTGTTATCACTGAATATTGGTAAATTCGTTGTTCCGGCATCTTAAACGCTCTAGCTTTGTCACTTTTAGTTTTTGTTAATTTTATTATAATGCAGCAATTTGTACCTCAAATATCTGCAGAGGTTTATTTGCCCATTATAGAAATGTGGAGCATCCGACGCGTGAAATTACATAGAATTGTCTCGTTAAATATTTTGTCTAAAATAGCATTTTGCAAATATTTATATACAACTCTCAATCGCTCATACAAAGTGAACTGTCTAAAAAATGCCATCGCTCGCCTTCGTTTTTTTTTTAAGCAAATTTTAACAATCAGAAACTAACCGAAGTTTATGTTCTCGAGGCAAAAACAGGGATATGTTGAACACGACATCGATCAGAACACGATTAGCAACCGACGATCGCAGGCAGGAAACTCAAAGAAGCCATTTTTTTGAATATAAAATTTAATTGAGTCAACAAGTGCTTGTCGGAAACTCAAGTGAGCTGTTTTTGGTGTGAAAAACAACATCAAAATCGCTAGTTATTTAAGAACCGAACATGATTACGGGAGACGAATCCCATTTCCCTAAATGGGTTCATGAATAAACGGAATGGCTTGGGGTGGTATTTCCGATGAAAAGATTTTCTTTGAAGACACAAATGCGGAGCCAGTATCAGGAATTAAAACGACTGCAGATCAATGCTCGAACATACAAAATTTAAGTCCGCAGCGGAGTCAGCTATCCTGAGTCCGTATTATTTCGAGAACGGCTTCCATAATAAGAGAACCTTTGACTGGCCGGCATCTTCTTCATACTAAATGGACGGAGATTTCTGCCTATGGGATTTTCAAAAATACTTCCCAGTCACATGCAGAAAGAAAGATTAAATACCATATACAATTCAATTCATTTATTACTTCATTCTTGAGGTTAAACTGAAGTTAAAAATCCAAGTATACTATATTGGGCCCACCCTTCAACACTAATTTATGAGTTAGGTATGCCGAAATTTGCATTTTCCATGCTTCCATGCTTCCAACGAGAGTAAACCCTTTCCCCAAATATTTATTGCAAATTTTATTTCATTTACTTAGATTCGAAAGAACCAGCTGACAAATAACCGACAAGTCCTTCAACCTAGTCAAGCTGACAATTTATAACGACTTATTTGTCGCACAGAATCTGTAAAAGATTTGCAGTTGCCATTTTTTGTGCTTATTTCAAGAAATCGATTAGGGATACCGCTCTTATACAATTTATTAAATCGACTCTTTAGAATACAAAATATTTGAATATAAAATTAGCAAATGTCTAGTAGAAGCCATTTGGCTTTAAAAATATCGCTCTTGTCCTTATGGTGCAATATAGACCATCAACGTCGACATAGTGTCGTTTTTTTTTATCACCTAGGCAAGTTCGAAGTTAAAAAAATCGACACAGCTGTAAATTTGTAACTCAAAGACTCAACATAGTATTTTGTTAGCTAAAACTCGCGTTGCACTTGTTAAAATGTGACAATATCGTCTTTTTAAATCTAAAAATGAGGGGATACCCAGTCACATAATAAAAGTTGTAGAAAATGGACGTCCTTTTTCCCCATTTTAAACACTGTAGTTAAAAGGGAGTACTCGTAATAATAAAACTTAAATTATTCATCGCTCAGATATAATTATACAAAATATTTAAGAAGAATTTTAAAAATGATTATTATCAAAGCCTATAGGTTTGAAATTATTCACATTAATTTAAGCCAGCTGTTAAAATTATTTCAAATGTACATATCTATAAGAATTGTTATATACCTTTGTAAAGTAAAATCGATAAATAAAATTACGTCCTAATGAGTAATATTTTATTTTTATTTGGTTTAAATAAAATACTTAGTTAAAAATGTAATATGTTTTGTCAGGCTTTTGCTCCATAATTAGGCTCATCCATCCTAAGGGTGCAGGTATAGCGACACGAAAAACGAATCCGTAAAAGTTTTCTTTTTATTAATTTTTCTGTACGTAAAGTTCTTTCATACAGAAGAATGTATGAATTCTTTTTCTGGAAAAATTGAAGATAATTTACTTACTTTTTTTGATAAAATAACTTTACAATTCCTAAGCAACATTTTAAGACCGAGATTGAGTTTCAATCATTAAGTTTAAGTGGTTAAAAAAAGCAAAAGAATTTTTTTACGGTTTCGTTTTTCGTGTCGCTCTAAATGAACCCAAATTCTCCGGCTATTCGATCTTTTTTATGGTAATCCTAGCTACACCCAAGGATACAGAACTTTTTATTTAGATATTTAGATATATTACGTAAAATGGGGTGACTAGCAACAGCGGTCACACAATTATCAGTCATATCAACAAAGGAGGATTGGTGTAGAAAATTGGCAGCACTAGCACCAGGTTTCAAATCAGCTTTCGCGCCAAATTGCCTTTAAGTATTGATTTATTTTGAGGTGTTTGCTTCATCCATGCAGCTTCCCTAAAAGTCATCGAAAGCAATGTTCAACCCTGTGACATGTTTCCCAAAGACTGTGCGATCTGTTCAACAATCTTATGCGGTAGGTACTCCGATCGACGATTTATTTTGCAGGTAGCAGCTAGTCGCATAAAAACATGAGAATAGTAACCATCATATAACTATATTAAGCTGCTCTGCCATATCTGTGAGGCAAACCGTTGTTACCCTTCGCGGTTTTTCCCAACTCCATCGACAGTATTTAAACCACCCGTATAGTCGTAGAGATCGATAGAGCTCTCCTTCGCGGCAATATTTTTTGCACACTTATCTGGAAGTTAGACACAAATTCTTATCTGGGAACTCAGGAGTCTTTTTTGATGGCGAAAAGGTAAAACTATCTAGAATCGTTGAATAGCCAGAGCTATTTAGAAAGTCCTTTTGGTGTACAAAAGCTACACTGATAGTGACAGCCGACTGATGTCCTTTGCTAAGAGATGTACCATATGAAGGAGTAGTTTTGAAAAAGACGCTTTTGGAAGGTCTTTTTTCAGTGGAATCTAACCAAATGCTGACCAGGAACACCAAACATGAATAAAGGCAAAATGAAAAAGCTGAAAAGTAATAGGGATGTTCACTGTTTATCAATTTTATAACAAAACACTACTACAATGTAGATCTGCTATTTTTCCCTAAAAAAATATTTGACATTTAAATAACCTGTTTGATAATGCGAGAGTCGAACGGGAGAAGGACCAGCACCTGGATGGAATCAATTTGCAAACTAAATCACGAACAAATGCAATTTCGAAAACGTTATAAATGTATTTATTTGGTTGGTTTGTACTTATCGTGTTGCTGGTCGGAATCCAAGTGACCGAGAACACGATTGAAAGCAAGTGCACAGAAAAACTGGTATACAATAGAAATATATGTAGATTATAAGAGTAAAGAGGAATTGATAAATTTCTCTTGTTAGAGATGTGCAAAGATTCGATAACTTAGATAATTACTTTGAAATGCATGACAAATTAAGATTATTATTCTACTAATTTAAAAACAACGATCGGGATATTATTCCCAAACATTCCCCCGCCCCTGGAACAGCGTTTCAGCTTATAGGCAGTAAGGCGAGCTTGTGTATCGGGCGCACGAATTCTCCATGTTTAGTGCGCAAGGTAACAACGCGTATGTGACCATCCTTCCCAGGATGTAGTAAAATAATTCGTCCCAAGGCCCATTTCCCTGGCGGTAAGTTAGTGTCCTTGACTACCACCAAGTCGTTCAGCTGGAAGTTTCGATGCGTATTTAACCATCGGGGTCGTTGCTGCAGCGAGGTCAAATACTCCATGCTCCAGCGTTTCCAAAATCCATGCACCTTTGCTTGTATAGCCTGCCAGCTTAACAACCGGTTTTGTGGGATCTCAGACGATGGTTCAGGTACAGCTGAATAAGGTTCTCCTAGAACGAAATGAGCGGGTGTTAGTACATCGATATCTTGGTCGGACATTTTACATAGAGGACGAGAATTGAGTAAAGATTCTATTTGAGTCAAAAGGGTATACAATTGTTCAAACGTAAGGGTTTCGGGTCCTATAACACGCCGAAGGTGTTGCTTGACGGACTTCACCCCGGCTTCCCACAGGCCACCGAAGTGGGGAGCCGAAGGTGGATTGAAGTGCCAAGTAATGGAATCGCGAGCAAGAGACTCAGCAACGATTGAATTGTGATGGTCGGAGAGGGTCAGCTTATGCATGTCGGATAATACTTTGGCAGATCCGCGGAAGTTGGTCCCATTATCGGAATACATGTGAGACGGCTTACCACGACGCGCGACAAACCGACGAAGTGCAGCGAGGAATGCGTTTGTGGTTAAGTCGCTTACGAGTTCCAAGTGAATGGCCTTAGTACTCAGGCACACAAATAACGCAATGTACCCCTTCGTGGTGTCAGTTCTTCTTCCGAGTTTTACTTTAATTATGATTGGACCAGCGTAGTCACAACCACAATGGGTAAATGGTCGGCTTTGGTTGATTCTAGGCTTCGGGAGATTTCCCATGATTTGCGAAGCCGTCGCTTTTCGTTGGCGGAAGCATTTTACACAGTCGTGGGTAATCTTACGTAAAAGATTTCTGCACCCAATTATCCAATATTCCTGCCTTATGTGAACAAACAGCGCTGAAACTCCAGGATGTAGTAAGCGTTGATGATAGTCGGTGGCGATGAGCTTGGTTACATGGTGTCCCTTTATAAGAATAATTGGGTGTTTGATGTTGAACGTAACTTCTGCGTTTTGAATCCTTCCTCCTACCCGTAAAATTTGCTGGTCATCTAGAAATGGAGTTAAATTTTGTAGTGTGCATGATTTGGGAAACCGATTGTGTTTTTTAAAGAAGGATAGAGACTCTCCAAAGCAAAGATTTTGTAACCATTGAATTATAGCGTGTTTGGCGTCGTAAAACTCGACAGGAAGGAGACGGCTTGTAGTAGCATGGGATCGTCTACGACACTTGAAAATAAAGCGAAAAACGAAGGCTGTGATGCGAACTAA
Source organism: Cheilosia pagana (assembly GCA_936431705.1). Classification (NCBI taxonomy): domain Eukaryota; kingdom Metazoa; phylum Arthropoda; class Insecta; order Diptera; family Syrphidae; genus Cheilosia; species Cheilosia pagana. The sequence goes on along the minus strand of OW386166.1, from coordinate 80,823,062 downwards.
CCGGTGCCAAGAAGATACGCGTAGGGACAGAGAATCGAGAAAATGATTATGGTTGACGGCAAGAGCTGCTTGTGCAAACTGCTTCTTCTCCTCCTGTTTGCAGTCCGGGTGTTCTTCCATGGTTTGGATGATGGGCCAGGTGTCTTCATTCTGAGCTAACCAATGAGGTCCTGTCCACCAGAGGGAATGACTTACTAAGGCTGATGGTGCTAAACCGCGCGAGGCACAATCCGCAGGATTCTGTTCGGATCTGACATGGAACCACCTTCCTCTGGGAATGGTGGTCAGAATTTCAGCAGTCCGATTGCCGACAAAGATATCCCATCGACGAGGGGAAGAAGACAGCCAGGAGAGAACTACCTGTGAGTCGCACCACGCAAAAATGTTCGAACAGGTTAGATTTAAGGATTTTTGTACCGCGACGAGTAGCCGTGTCAGCAGAAGAGCTCCGCACAGTTCCAATCGAGGAATGGTAAGCTGTTTTATTGGCGCAACGCGAGTTTTGGCGGCTACAATATTTGTTTTTAAAGTTCCGTCCGGCAAAACGAAGCGGGAATATATAACCGCGGCATACGCGGATGCCGAAGCGTCGGAAAACCCGTGCAGTTGGACATTGGCATCCGATAGTCCTATACACCGAGGAACGCGAATTTGGGCAAGAATTGGCAATTCCTGACGTTTTTTACGCCAGTTGGCGGCAATAGTGTCCGGAAGAGGATCGTCCCAAGTAAGTTTATGATACCATAACTCTTGCAGAATGATCTTGAGTTGCACGACCGAAGGCGCGAGAAATCCGAGAGGGTCGAAAACACGTGCAACCTCTTTGAGCAATTGGCGTTTTGTATTGGATTCATCGGGAGCAAGATGAATACGAAAAGAGAAATTATCGAGTCGAGAATTCCAATACAAACCGAGAACTTTAACACACGAATCATTTTCGCTATCGATCGAAACACTGTCACTTTGAATCTGTCCATTTTGGAGGAGTTCTGCACAATTACTCTGCCATTTGCTTAATTGTAAGCCACCCTTTGAGAGAAGTTCAATGAGCCGTTGCCGTTTGAAGATAACGTCAGTGAGTGTGTCACCTCCAGACACCACGTCATCGACGTAAAAATCATTGAGAAGTATCTCGGAGGCTATTGGATAGCTTTCGCGATAATCACACGCTAATTGCTCGAGAACCCGAACCGATATGTATGGAGCACACGATGTGCCATACGTAACCGTGCGCAAGCGGAAATGTTCCAAGGGTTTTGTTGGAGATGTTCGCCAAACAATTCGTTGGTAGTCAGTATCGTCGCTGGCGACCCAGATCTGACGAAACATCTTCACGATGTCTGCGGTGAAAACATAGGTGTGTCGGCGAAAACGTATACACACCGAGAAAAGGTTGCGTTGAATCGGCGGCCCTATCATGAGTGAATCATTTAGAGAGTTCCCTTTGGCATCCTTAGCCGAACCGTCGAATACCACGCGAAGCTTCGTAGTGGAACTATTAGGGTTAAGTACCGCATGGTGAGGCAAATAAAAAACATTAGGGTTATCAACCTCCGATGAAGAAACTCTTTCCATATGACCTAATGATAAATACTCGTCCATAAACCGAGAGTAGGATCTTAGAAGTTCAGGATTTCTGAGAAATTTTCTTTCCATGGCCTTTAAACGCGAAATGGCACAACCGCGATTGTCGGTGAAAATTGGTGGGTGTTTGAAAGGAAGTCGAACGATGTATTTTCCCTGGTCGTCACGTCGATGGGTTGCTACAAAATGCTGGTCAATAGCTCTGTCTTCTGCGGAAGCGAGTGATCGGGGATCTACCTCCTCGATTGTCCAAAAAGCCTGCAACGCCGCGTCGATGTCGAGGATTGTGTGAAGCGATTGTATAAAGCGATTGTTATTGTTGGATTCTGCTGTGCCCGAAAACAAATTTCCCGCCAACACCCAACCAAATAATGTTTTTTGCGCAATAGGGCGTCCTTCTGCGCTGCGAATAATTTCACCTTCAAAAATGTCCCAAGCCTTGTCTGCACCGAGCAAAATGTCTACTGGATTGGAGTTATTAAACGACGTATCGGCCAAATTTAGGTTGGAGATGTGGTGCCAATGTTTCACATCAAAAGAAACAGTTGGTAGTGCAGAAGTCACGCGAGGTAAGATGTAAGTATCTACCGAGAGGCTAGCTGAGTCGTAGCGGGAAGCGATTGTTAGAGAAACAAGACCTTTAGATTGTCCAGCGGGGGTAGCGCCGATTCCGCTAATTGGAATACGGGCGTTTGTCCGTTTAAGTCCAAGTCGCTGGACACAAGACTCGGTGACAAAAGACACCTGTGATCCCGTATCGATCAACATGCGTACAAGCTGATATTTCCCGAATTGATCTAATACCTTACCCACAGCCGTTGGCAGCAAGGTTTGGGTCAGGAAAGAAGTGCAGTTAAGGGAATGGTTTGTTATAACTGGATTGTGATTTGCCGAGGTTGATGGAGTACCGGCATCCGACCAGGGTGTTTGAACAACAGCAGGTTCCCTGACGCGATTGGTAGTACTAGGATGCACCAATGTGTGGTGCCTAGCATTACAGCTTCTACACCGAAACTTGGACATACAGCTAGACGCGTTATGTCTACCACGCAGACAGTTGAAGCAAAGGTTCTTCGATTTCACCAAATCTCTTCTTGCCTCAATTTGCATCGCTAGAAACTCCGGGCATTCCGGGAGTGCATGCGATGAGTTGCACTTTTGACACTGAATGGCGGTGGACGCATGCATACTTCTTAAAACGGCTGGCTTAGCCTTATTGATGTCACGAGAAACTCCCTTACAGGACTCGAGTGCCTCACAACGACGTTCGAGAAAGTTTAAAAAATCGACGATAGCAGGGTAATCTTCATCAACACTTGCTGCTGCCCAAGCCTGTCGGGTATCTTGATCTAATTTACCTATCAGCACGTGAATTATCCACGGGTCCCTCTCATATGAGTCTAATGAATTTAGGCCCCTAATTACCTCGTCAGCTCCATCTGAGATTTTCCTAAGGGTTTTGGCATTCGAAGCTTGCATTGATGGAAGCTGCATAAGTGTTTCCACAAGGCTGCTGATGATATACCGTGGTCTATCATACCTTTTCTCAATCCTATCCCATGCTTGCTCATACGTAGCGTCAGACACCGGAATGTGTGTAAGCAAATTAAGTGCCTCGCCACGGAGGCAGGACCTAAGAAAATGGAATTTCTGAGTGGGAGATAAGTGGGTCTTATTGTGCACCGAACTCTGAAACATGTCGCGGAACGAAGGCCAACCGTGATAAGAACCCGAGAACGGTTCGATATGAATCTTGGGTAGATATGAATTGTCAGGGGGTGGAGCAGCGGCCGCCGGCTGAACGCACAACGCTTGCGAATTGGGGACAGCGTCATTAACGATGTTAGCTTGCGTACATTTCTGCCTATCCTGAACCACTGCCAGTAGGGCGGACTTAACCTGAATGTATTTTGCTTCAAATTCTTCGAATTCCTCTTCAGGATCGACATAGCCATCTTCATCTTTATGCTCATACATTTGCTGTTGGGAAGCATAAAACTTAGCCCACAAATCATTTGCCCTTTCTAAACGAACCTCAAGATTCGCAAGTGTAATGAGTTCGGTGATAGCTTCCGTAAAAGTGACTAATTTTGTAAGCGAGCCCTTTAAGTTTCCTCGAGCTGCACGCAGAGCAGAAAGACTACAATTGGCAACCATTTTTCCGAGAGGTCAATTTTAAAATTGTCTTTAAATAGCTTAAAAATCGCGCGCGAAATGAATGAGCAAAGCTCAGCAAACGTCTAAATAAACCACGTCAATATCGAAGGAAATTACAAGTATTGATAAGCGTATTACACGTGGTAAAAAACAGTTTTGCTACTAATCACTTGTGTTGTCTGATTCATATATATGTATATGCGAGACTCAATGAGAATTACATCAACCACTTGTGCACCTGTGCACAACAGAACAAAATTGTTTAAAATGTCACAAAGGTTCACTTCGAATAATTGTAAGAAACTAATTTGATTCGGGCTACGATTACTGTGAGATTACGGTGCGCTTGACTGACGAGAGATTATTAACGGGTATTCCGTTAACCAACGATGAATGCACAGCACAGCGACACTTTGCACACAGTACAATTACTGCGAATTAGCCAAAATCGATGTATGATAACACGATGGGTTATCCGGCTCGATACGGACCAAAAAAGATGTTTGATAATGCGAGAGTCGAACGGGAGAAGGACCAGCACCTGGATGGAATCAATTTGCAAACTAAATCACGAACAAATGCAATTTCGAAAACGTTATAAATGTATTTATTTGGTTGGTTTGTACTTATCGTGTTGCTGGTCGGAATCCAAGTGACCGAGAACACGATTGAAAGCAAGTGCACAGAAAAACTGGTATACAATAGAAATATATGTAGATTATAAGAGTAAAGAGGAATTGATAAATTTCTCTTGTTAGAGATGTGCAAAGATTCGATAACTTAGATAATTACTTTGAAATGCATGACAAATTAAGATTATTATTCTACTAATTTAAAAACAACGATCGGGATATTATTCCCAAACATAACCCGATAACCTAAAATGTTCTATTGCATTTTATTTTGCGTTAATTTTTTTTTTAATATCTTATAGGAAATTTTAAGAACAAGCTAAACCTCTTAGAAACAAAAATTAAATCAGTTACGGATAACGCAATTTAATAATAATAATAGTAATAATTTAACAATGTTCTTAAATATTAATTTTAAGTAAAAAATAAAAAATATAATGCAAATGTCGTTATTTCTCTTTTTGTATACATGACAGGTGGAGTTTTCTGAAGAATGTGTTGCCTTATTAGTATGTGAACTAGGTTCAGCATTAGAATACTTGCAAAAGCAAAGAGTAGTGCATAGGTGAGATTAAATTAAATTAAACAATATTCAGAGACGCAACTAAATTTTGTATTTTTGTAGAGATATAAAGCCAGACAATATTCTTTTGGATGATGCTGGTAAGTTGTTGTTTATATTTAAAAAATAATGTGAAGTGTTATAGACGCATGCACTATTATTTAAGATTTATTCTTATTATTTTCGACTTAAATTAAATGCATTGAAATTATTATTCACAACGCTTCTTTTTTGTCGTGGCAATTATGTTTCTTACAAGGTATGGACCAAATGAAATTTGCGAATATAATGCTTTTTTCAGTTGTCACATACCATACAAATTAACAAGACGCCGAGTTGTTTATTTACATTAATGTTTACAACTGAATAAAAGGAAAAAAGAAAGGCATTGTATTTGAATGGCCCCTCTTCTTAATTGTGCGATGGTAATTCATGAAGACGTTTTTCATTTCGATGGAGGTGTTTGTATTTCAAGTAAAAATCCCATTAAATTTAAATTAAACAGAAGCCAGTACTATGCTGCGTTGTACGAACCTTACGTGTAAAGAAGAGAGAAGGAGCTATCGTAATTTATAGGCGCAACAGTAATAAGCAAAAGAGCTATGTTCTTTTTCCTATAATGCCGTCCAATCGTGGGAAAATAAATACCAATACTAGCACAACAACGAACATCCACATACAGGGTCCTCCAAAGGTCAATTCCAACTTTGACAGTTGTTAATAGCGGCCATATTGTTAAAGTTACAAATTGGCTGTCGCTTATTCATTGACTTGCCTCTGTGTGGACCCGAGCGCTCGTTTTGAATCCAACCATCTGGATCTTAAAAGTTTAAACATTTACAATATTTTTTCATATCCTACTGCCTAAGGATGTGTGCAACTGCAAGCAGTCCGCAAATATTTACTTCAACTTCTCTTTCATTGAATTAAAAATCAAGAAAAGAAATGAAAATGATTCAGACTGTCAACCACCACATCTCCAATGAATGAGTCCATGACTCATGCAGTCATGTGTATCATGACTCCTCTAAATCTACTGCCACATTTCACATGGTCTAGTTTAATTTTGTTAAATTGCAAAATAGCAAAACATCAACACCACGCGCTTTGCCTGGTTAGAGCATGACACTTGACAATAACGACCGCGAATTATTGCCCATAAATCAGTTAAGTGCTACACTCGACACGAAGGCGTCTTTAGCAGCTGATTTGCGCCACTCTCATGGTGTACCAACACTTTCCGTAATTAAAATTTGTTAAATCCGATTGGCAACACGCCGCTATCAACGGTACCATTAAATCTAAATTTTATACATTATTTTTTTTTACATTACTCACACTAAGCAAAAGTAATAAAAAAAAAAAATTGTCTTACAGGTCACGCACATTTGACTGATTTTAACATAGCGACAAGACTGCAAAAGGATGGCTTAGCATGCAGTATGTCGGGGACCAAACCCTATATGGCACCGGAAGTTTTCATGTGCGCGTTGGATGAAATCGGTAAGTGTACAGCGAGTGAGTGTGTGCCATTGCAAAATGTAATTATTAAAACCTTCCTCCAGCTGGTTATAGTTTTCCAGTCGATTGGTGGTCCCTGGGCGTGGTGGCATACGAAATGAGGGCTGGTTCTCGACCTTTTATCGTGCACTCAAACACTCCGCTCACAGAGGTAAAGAACATCCTCAATACGCCCGTTCACTATTCAAGGTATTGGAGTGGCAGTTTGGTCGACCTACTTACCAAGGTAAGAATTGCGCTGTAGATGTGAAAAAAATGTTGTTTGAATTTATGAAGTTCACCTTTACGTGAGCTTTTTGGTTGCGGCGAATATTGCACTCAGTTTAAATTTAGTATGGAGTTGGTTGCAATTATACACTAATAGTTATGATACTTTGGGCTTTGCCTCGGAAGAAGTGCTCTTTTACATGGTATACTTGAAGCCGTCTGCAAAAAGAAACCCCAATGGCTCTTTGCGTTTGCGGGTTTTTTTTGCCTCCCTCGTAGAAAAGACCAGAAGTAACAGTTCTATAAAAAAAATTTCATTAGTGGACCCAACGGTGGCTCTTACTTTTAGTGAATTCGAAGAAGTTTAGATACCTGGAAGGTGTCCTTGTTGAAATAGGTACCGTCCTGTTAAAAAATTAAATAAGTCCAACGATAGTAAATTGTCGGTTTGTAGTTTAGTTTTATTTTAATGGTCTGAGCATCTATTAAAATTGTTTGTGCAAACGGTTGCGAAAATAATTAAAGCCTTGCTCCTTGGGTAAAAAGTACTTACCCTTCTTTAATTTATCAGTATTTAACTTCCTAATGAGATCGAATGTGCAATTAGAAAATTAAAGTAGGGAACTGTAAACCCCTCCATTAAACTCCGACAGAATAAATTATTATCTAGCTCCCGGTGGTGGGTTATTTGTTTAAAATTTTCTCACCAAGTTAGTTTCGGAAAATTAGCATATGATAATTCATTTAACGCAATTGTCACAGCCTAAAAGTAATTTTATATTTCTATCCTAACCATTTGGAAATTTTAAAAGTTAAACTAATTTTCGTGCTATGTTTTCCCTTATACTTTTAAGGCCTCGTCAAACAGAGCGCGTTTTAACGCTCCGTTCTACCGCCGCGTTTCACCGCCGCGTTGTAATATACTGAATAACATATCCCCCGTCACACAAAGCGCGTTTTCAACGCTGCGTTGAATTCACCGCGGCGGTCGAACGCGGCGGTGAATTGTAAATTTCGTACACCTAAATCCTTTTTCTTTTTGGAAATTACATATCACGGCAAAAAAAGCAATAATTCTTCCTCCGAGCTGCTTGACATTTGTTTAGACAATGGAAACCAGGAGTCATGGACATTAATGATATCTTCCTGTTTGACGTCCTCTAACGCGGCGGTTAGAACGGTGCTTCAAAATAATCTTACCGCCGCGTAAATTAATCTCACCGCGGCGTTAAAAACGAGTTCTGTTTGACGAAGCCTTTAGTTTTACAATCAACGCGTTCGAGTATTTAGTTTAGTAAGTTTGACAGTTGACTGATTGATGTATCTCAATTTTGATTGGCCTAGATCGGTTACAAGGGCAGCTGTGCCAGTTGACGTTTATGGAGGGCTAGCCGAAGAAACTCGTGACTGAGTATTAAGTTGACAGTTCGCATATGTGGCTGACGTAGAAAAAGTGACGTTCCCGACCAATCTAGTTTTTGCGTTCAGGTAACATCTACTATAGTCGACTTAAGACAACTAAGTTTTTGAATGTGCCCAATAGCTGTATTTGAAAGACATGACTAACTTTAATGTGGAGAGCACTTTAAGTCACTTATATGCTCGGAGTTGTCAGCTATTACTGCACGTTTTTTTCAGTAGGTTTCGCAGCTGTCGATACACTTTTACCTAAATGCCCTTGATGTTTGTTCTGCTTAAACACCTCAATCGTCGTTAAATTATGCACAATGGGTCGTATGAATAAAAACTAGCATTTGCTTTAAGCAAAAGGTTTTAGCATTTTCTGTCAAACTTGGCAAGTGACAACTGTCCGATGGTTTGTTTATTTTGAATTTATTTTCAAATTTTTGTGGGGAAATTATCAAAAGTCAAAAAATTCAAATGAAAAACTGAAAAGAAATAAATAAAAAAGAAAAATATGCTGAGCGACGCTTCTGAATTTCATCAGACGATGAGGAACTTCCACCTACCTCGTCTACTCCCAAATCCCAAAAGTGACCAAAATGAGTTGGTATTTGTTCGAAAGAAAGATTTTGCTAAGCAAATCCCAAACTTCAAATATCAAAGTGCGTAATTTTGTACACGCCAGACAAAATTGTTAAAAAAAAGTTGCAAATTTAAGGCAAAGGATGAAGAAGAAATCTCATATGAGGTAAACGGGAAATACACCCATTCGTTTGAAAGAATCCGCTGGTTTTCCTGCACGAGCAGTGCCGCCGCTTTTCGAACATGTCAAAAATTGGAACTAACTCAAATTGGTTTTTATTCATACGAAACGTAGCAAATGCTTCGATTTTGACATTTGTCTTAAGTAAAAGCAATTGCTACCTACGTTTTATTCATACTACCCAATGTTAGATTGTATGATACTGCGACGCGACGGTCATACATTTTTTCGTAACTGAATCAGTATCAGTTGTTTCCTTTTAAAAACAAAAACTGTTTGTTTTTTTTTGCCTTTTTGAGTAAAAATTCAATGGTAGCAAAGGGTTTTTTTTGCCTGCAAACACTTGTTACCAAATTTAGAGGCTACACATCTTGGATCAAGGGGAAGGAAAGAACCTTGGTTGTTTAAGCGAAAAGACTGGTGCAGAGTGGCCGGATAACTGAATTTGCATGCTGTCTCATCAAAAGGAAAGTGTAAAAATATACTATCCCAGAATACTTACGTTGCTATTTTATCATTACCATAAGAAATAAAGGGCGCTGAGAGCAATCTCACGCGGGGCACCTTAAAGTCTAAGGCCGGCACTGGACTTACATATATAGTAGAACGCTGTTGAAGTGCGCGCTGATATAACAGGGGGATAACTACGCACCTCGCCGCGAATGGCATAATTTGCGATTTATTCAGTTCGCTTCGCGGCAATCATGGCAACCATGCAAAACGACAGCTTAGAATATCGACTTTCCAAGACATTTCCAAACATCCCTTGGAATTTCCACAAATTTTCCCATTCATCTGTCAAAATGATTTTGAATGTTGGTATATTTTGATTCAAATATTTTCGTGGACACACTAGTGGAAATTAAATCAAAAATGTTTTCGATAGGTGTGTATTTAAATTCTGAAAGGGATTAAGTCGATGTTTAAATTTTAACTTGCAACGGAAATTAATTAGAAGTGGCTTATCCCCGCTGGATTTTCCACACAACGTGCAAGATTAATTTGTTTTGAAATTGGGTAAAAGCACATATAAGTTTTGTGAGTTTTGACTCTTACGTATGTGGTGGAAAATATAAAAGACTAAATTCCAAGGCGAAGCAGTGCTACGCCCATAATATTAAAACTAGGAGCAACACTTCGATTTGTAGCTGAAGGATCATATCAAAAGAGCGTTGGACAAGATAGTAATGCACATAGGACTGGGGCAACAAACTGTCCACCCATCTGCCGAACTTTTCGGAGGTCCCCTAGCTTTCTAAATATTATGTTCCCACAATTCTTTCATCTTGCTTCTAAATTGTGAGCAATTCAACAATCCTTTCGCCAGCTGTTGGTGCTCTTTCATAAATTCAACTTAACAGATCATTTACATACTAAACTATACATGGACTGCTAGCAGCCAATTCTTTGTTGAATCAATCATAAGCACTAGCTCTTTTGGGTCACGGCGGAGAGAATCGGAACCCACTAAAATGTCATCGAGCAATTCGTATGATTTTGTTTAAGTGCTGAGTATGCCATCTGTAGTCGAATGTTGGAAATAATTTGAATAAATCGATATTTTGTGCAGTTGCAATTTTTCTACAATGGATGGCACTATCTTCTATGTAAAAAATAGCAAAAGTGCGCAGAAGTTTCATACTTTCGCCGCACTGAACCACAAGGGCTAGTGCTTATGTTTGCTTGAATTTTCCTCGCAGGTTTGTATGAAACTGACATTTCACAAGCAGTCCATGTATAGTATGTCAATGAAACAGATAATAAGTTCAGTTCTTGTGGTTTGTGGCGCAGTGGCTTAGTGGTAGTGTGTTGGGCTACTAAGCGAGGGGTCTCCGGTTCGGATCTCGAAAGAGCCAAATTACATCTTAAGATTTTTTTTTCCACTGCGCCACCTTTCGCGAACGTCTGACAAACATCCGAGAGTAAAACTGTCTTGAATGAGCTTCTCAATTAGCCATTTATTTTTTTCTTATGGTTTGCTTGTCTGTCCTAAATGCAGGAAAAATATAAAAAATCACACTGTTTATCGTTGTCGTTTATTTACTTACATTTTGTTCCACCTTGCAAATGCATCGTTCGCAACTTATTCGCCATCAAGACGTCTATCGTATATAGAACGATTTTAATTAGAATATACTTACAAGACCAGGTCCAACAAACAAAAGATGTGAGCTGCTATTCCACAGTAGAAGATAGAAAGGGTTCATATTCCCTTTCAATGCAATGCCACTGGATATGTATTGACATGTATAAGTATATGTAGACACATTAATTGCACCCATCTCTTTACGCCCACCTTGTTCGCATCAAGTAATTTCCATTTTTTTTGTACTATACCTAAATATGCCTTGAACCCAGGACAAAAGAAAAAACAACACGAATCCTATCAAAACCGGCCGGATATATTCGGTCCGCAAACTTTAAATGGACGACATTTTTTTCTTTATACGAGAAATTCCTTTCAAAGGAAGAAAAGTTTACATCTGTTGGCAAAGTTCTTGCTTTTCTAATTGGCAGATTGTTAAATATGCACTGTTGGCCTCAGAAACTGAAACTTTATCTTTGAAGGGATCTGAAAATAATTGTACAAACTTTCTTTGTGCAGAAATAGGACTTAGTTGTTTGGACGTTAATTCTCTATTTGTTTTATTTTTATAAAACTCATCTGGAGATGTAGGTTACGCAATTTTTCTTTTTCGTTATCATTGATTGCTTTTACAAAGAGTTATGTTAATCTGCATGTGCAATATTCGAGCCAAATGGTAATAACCACATTCAAAACTCGATTTCGTTTTAAATTTTTTTTTTTAAATTGTATCTCACTAACTACAACAAATTTTGCGTTCCGTCAAGAACTTTAAGAAAAGTTGTATTGCTATATTTCCAAAATACTTATCCGGTCTGACACTATTGAATGTCAGTCGAAAAATGTTTGACTAGATTTTTATTGAATCCGCCGTATATGTCAACTAAAAAACAAAAAACCTGATCGATCGAGGCCTGGTAAGAATTACCTACCTAATTGTAGGTAGTTACATCTGTCAAATCTGTCAGTGTCATTTTTATTTCGAAGTAGGTACTGTTTCTGTGTGACAAATTACGCTTGACATAATCGACCTTATTTTCGGCTCAATGGATAAATAGAACTGTAGCATTTGGAGCGAAAATAATTCATCGAAACGTGCGTCATTACATTCTAAAAGCGCACCAGTTTGTTCATTGAAGAACATTCTAAAGGTACTCGTATTCACTATAGTCTTATTAAATCAATTATTATCGTACCATTAACGATTTAATGGGACACTTTTTTCTGAGTGTATAGAGCCATGAATAATGATATGCTGAGAAACCGACAACAATCGACGTATTACACATAAGGTCTGTTCCTTTACTTTTGTAGTAAAAATGTAAAAGACTGTCAAAATGAAAGTAGAGGGGATCAATTCTCTCTCAGAGAGGGAAACTTACGCAAAAGTTAAGGAACGCTTTTGTAGTAACCTGTGAAAATTGACAGATAGTTTATAAATGCCAAATAGAACAACAAATTCAAATCAGCTGTAAATTTTCAGGCGACTGACAGTTCTTTAAATTCTTACGCAAAGAAATTTGTTGAGTAAAAACTAGTAAGAGGGGAAATATTTTGCTCTCTCGAAGCCGCTCTCTTTTACGAAATTTTTGAGTTGAGGAACGACAGTTGAGTAAAATGCGTACGAATTCGTAAAAATTTGAAAAGATTTAAAAGTAAAGGAACAGACCTATTATTTATGTAAACTATTTATTATTAATGAAATTCAATAATTTTTTCTTGAATGTTGCTTTATTTTCCTCTATGAGGAACTTTTGATGTTTAGTAGCTGCACACGACGCGGTCCAGAGAGACTGCCGCTTGAATCTTGGAAGTGCGTGAGCTCCACTCAGTCTGAAGTAAAAAAACACCGCTTGATTTTATGAAAGAGTTCCGCTTGATTTTAAGTTGAGCGACAGTGTTAAAAGTAGACCGTGATAAAAAAAAACCCATTTACATAGGTAGCACTGGCAGACAGCTCGGTCTGAATGTAAATGTTTGCTTATTTTACGTTATGGCTATTGTTATGATTATAATTCATAACTTGTATTGTTGTATATTGAGGACATGCCGCCACAAAAGTATACTCGAGGTTGTGTTTAAAAACATTCAACAATTAAGTTAATGACTGTTAGTACTGGCTTAAAAGAAACACCCTATTTTATGTTATAATATATCCATTAACATAACGCCATATTTAAGTTTACTTTTGAAGTGAGTTTTAATTTAATTACCGCGTTTGACCAAAAACGTATTACAAATTACTCTAAACAAAATATCATTCCTTTCCCAAAAAACGTAATTTTTCTCAACGCCTTAGGCATTTAAGTGAGTCCATAATTCAGATCCAGCAGTAGGACTGGAGTTATTAAGACTTTACACAAATCCTGCTAAATTAGTCGGGAGAGTGCGCTACCTTTTGAGCCTATAGAAAAAGCAAGAGTTATAATGCCCCTTCTTATAAATAAGAGTTATATTTAAAGAAACTTTTATTTTGCGCCAGTTATTTTAGCTCTTCTTTTTTTCTTTTACAGCTCTTGTGTGTTTCTCCAGGTGGTCGCATCAGCTCCCAGCAAGAATTACAACAAACGCCAATGTTGAGACAAGTCGATTTTAAGAAAATCTTAGAGAAGAAAGCTAAACCACCCTTCAAGCCGCCTGAAGATCATCTAAATTGTGATCCGTGTCTCGAACTGGAAGAGATGATCGTCGAAACCAGGCCTCTGCATAAAAAGAAAAAACGTCTCGCCAAGCAGCGTTCAGCACAAAGGGATAGTGATCCTGAAACAATTTTAGTAAAGGAGTTCATCGTCTACAATCGTTATAAGGAACTTAAGCGAAAAGCAATGGAGAAAAAGGAAAACGAATGGCAAAAGGAACTCGAATTGGCCATGGCCAATTCCATAGTGAACAGCTTGGCGCCAATTAAAGAACGTCACAATGAAGTGGCAGGCTGTTCAAAGGAAACCGACAGCATAGACTACATCGATAGAACGCCATCGCCGAAAACATCAAATCCGTAGAAATTGTATTTCCTATATATGCATTGCATTTTGTACTTAGAATTTAAAGAATGGACCACGAAGTTTAAAGCCTAGTTCAAATCTACAAAAATAATGTCGTGTCCAATTTTATTGCAAACGCAAATTAAATCAAAAACGATGTACTAAATAAGTGTGGGCGAAACTAGGCTTAAAAACGTTATTTTTCTTTCTTTTATTGCAAATATTTATATAAAAACTGTAAACTTCAGATAAGGACATTGCAAAAGTTAACAAGATTTTCTTAAGACAAACGTTTTATTAAATCATCTATCATAAGAGAGAAATACGGTTCTTACAAACACAAAAATTAACAAATTTATCGATTCAAATTTAAGTTTGGCGGTTTGCGCACACATGCTCACAAAATATAGCGATGAAATATTTGTGCGCGAATGCTTCTGGACCATTTAGATAAGACTACATTCGCCGAAAAGTAATAAAAAGTGTTGGAAAAGTTGAAATACAATTTTTTTCCTGCCACTCGGCTGACAGCTGACAGAAATTCGAGATTATGATTGTCAATGCCTGCATCCACAGTCTGATATGTAATATCCTGCTCGCTCCAAGTATTAGCAACCATTCCTTTGCCTATACAGTGCAGAAAAATGCTCGCTAAATTTGTGCTTATGCTTTTTTTAAATAGCAACTTAAGCAGCAACGTAATGTGCTGCCCTGCGCAATACGTGATTGGATTGGGGACGCTCAAGTATCAAGTTTAGTTAGTCTGACAGCTGACAGACTTGATGCCTTTGAGTTTTGATTGGCCTAGATCGATCACTTGGGCTGCTGTGCCAGTCGACGTTTATGGAGGGGTAGCCGACGAATCAAGAAATTCGTGTGTTAGAACTAAGTTGACGAACTGCATATGGCTGACGTAGGAAAAATGACGTTCCCGACCAATCTAGTTTTTGCATCCAGGTTACACCTAGTCCAGTTCCAGACCAATCTAGTCGACTTAAGACAACTAAGTTTTTGAATGTGCCCATTGATTTCTATTTACTGAAAGTTTTCACTGATTTGAGTCGTTCTGTGTCGCCATTAAGTTAGTTTTGTGAATTTAGGAGCGTTTATAAATTTCTCAATTAAATGACACATATTTTACATATCCGATATTTTGTACGGTAACGGTGTTCAGTAGTCGAATTGACAGCAGTTTTTGTGCAATAACTTGTTAATCGAAATATCTGACACTTTTTACTACTTTTGTAGTAAAAATGGAAAAGACTGTCAAAATGACAGTGGATGGAAACTTACGCAAAAGTTAAGGAACGCTTTTGTATTAACCTGTCAAAAATGACAGATAGCTCATGCCAAATAGAATAACAAATTCAAATCAGCTGTCAATTTTCAGGCGACTGACATTTGTTTTAACTCTGCCGCAAAGAAATTTGTTGAGTAAAAACTAGTAAGAGGGGAAAGGGGAAAAATCTTGCTCTCTCGAAGCCGCTCTCTTTTACGAATTTTTAGATATGAGGAACGACAAAAGAGTATGAGTAAAATGCGTAAGAATTCGTTAAAATTCGTAAGATTTAAAAGTAAAGGAACAGACATTTTAATTCCATATATGGTGCAAATGACACATGCTATTTAGGGACGATAATCTTACTTGGTTTTCCATTGGGCACATACGATTTTAATTTCGGATCTCATTAAACAAGAAACAAGATTGATCTGCTTTTGTAATTGTATTCGTGCGCTACTTGACAGCTTCATCAGTGGTGCCTTCCCTACATTCCCCGGAAACGCGATGGAAAGAACGATTGTAACACAAGGTCTGTTCCCTTACTTTTTGGGCCAATTATGGCAAAATGTCAGATATCAAGGAGTGGGGATATATTCTCTCAGAAAAAGGAATATAACCAAAAAGTACAGGAACGAAAGTTTGGCATGACGTTTGTTGAAAACATATGCGAGAAATTCAAAAATAAACGTCAGTGGGTTTAAAAGAATTACCAATTTCCAGACGTTGAAAAACATTTGGATTCAGTTTAATAATTTTTTTTTTTTGCGGATTTATCCATTTTTTATAACAAAATTCCAGCACTTAACAAAATAAACCGAAATAAACTGCCAATTCAAATTGACTTTTGAGAGATTTGACAGCTAAAGTCAGTTATAACAAACTAGCCCAAAGAAATTTGTTGGGCTATTATTTGCAGGTTTTTTTATGAAGGGCAAATGTTTTGTTCTCTCTTTTTGCCTCTCTTCTGCCCAACTTTTGCGTAAAGGAACGAAGTTTGACTAAATTTGACTAATGTGTTCGAATGCATTATCGTTAGGGAACAGACCTTTTGTGAACTAATAAAGTTCAAACATTTTTTTTCCACTTACAAATATTTAGATAATCTGGATAAGTGAAAGTGTTTTTTTGTTTCTACTTTTTATCGAATGTAGTTTTAAGCTGTGTAGACTTTAGAGTTTCTAAAAACGTGCAAACAAATGTTCACTCCATTGATGAGTGTCTCGAAAGCGTAGTCATTAAGGTGCACATAATTTATAAAAGCATTATTTTTAGTAAGCCTAAAGCAGACAGTGCAGTTGAGTTCAAAAATTCCATTTTAGATTTATTTCTCGCATATTTATAGAACCTAAACACAAATGTATATTTTATTATTGCTATTAAAAACTAAAGCGTAGGGATATTCAATAGCTGTGTCATAAATATCTGTAAACTATAACTACTTATTTATTTTTCTTAATTGTAATTGCAAAAATATTGTTTGTAAATTTATCATTGTTAAACGCATACTCGTACATGTGTTAAATGACAAGAAAAACCAAAGGAAATTTCTATCAAAACAGTGTGTGGTAGATTTAAAAAAATCAAATTTTAACCCTTTCAGGACAGCCGTTGACGTAATGGTGCTAAAATTACAAAATTTGGTAGGTTTCATCTTTCAGACCTAAAAACTCTGTTTACAAAGTTTGAAAGCCATATGTCCTTCCTACGGGGTCCTGTAGAAAGTTGCTTAAAAGCAACTTCCGTCCATTGTGGTAAATAAAATAATACAAAATAACGGAAAAGTTCATATTTTATATTTCATATTTCTTATGGAAAAATGCATATTTATGTGTGATATAAAAGGAAACAATTTTTACCTGTGTTGGAACACAAGTGGACTTCACATTTGGAACATTTGGAAAGAGGGGTCGCAGTTTTGCAGAGACGGCAACGACCTTTTTGACCCCAAAGAACCCAGTGTCCTTTTTGGTCGTATCGCGATATTTCAGTCGGATCTGGTGTGTATTTGCTGATGGCGATGTCGAAGGCGATGGTGACGATTTCAGGGTGTGCGGGGTTGTATGCGGGGAATTCGAGGCCACTGTAGGAGGACGGCCTCTTGAGCGTTTTACGAAACTGGAGGAAGACGAAGCACCTAGCAGAGATTGTGCTATTTCCATTTGGAAAAATATTAGTGCCATTGGTTTACAGTTAGGATTGACGACTTTCAATTCTTTGCGATACAGTAACCAGGCATTTACACTCGTCATCGTTCATCAAATTTTTAATTATTTCGGATTCCACCTCCTCCCCTCTAGCTAAAATCGCTTCAATTGCTTCTTCCATAAAATCAGGATCGTCCCCATCCTCATCAACTTCATCTTCATCGGATGACTGATCCCAATCATATTTGGCAATATCTTCTATTTCAGCATCAGTCAGACCTTTTCACGTCCATTATGGACAAAAGTTGCTTATAAGCAACTTTTGTCTTAGGAAAATCGTAGCTCTCTAAGTATTGCTCTTTTTTTTCTAAGGAAAACATAAATAAAATAACTCACCTTTGTACTTCAACATTTTATTAACAATACTTTTAAAAGCTGCTCGGAAATATTTTAAAATATTATTTTTTTCTTAGTATTTTTTTACTGTACCTTTCACCTATGCAAACATACTCCGAATAACTTTCCAAAGCACAAAACACAAACACATTTTTTTAATTTTTTGTTCGCATTTCACACTAACACAATACAAGAGAACTGCTTGCAAGTATCTATTTTAAATTGGGGCCTCCCAAACGAGACTACGAAGGTCACAAATAAGAAGTTGCTTATAAGCAACGATTGTCCTGAAAGGGTTAAACATTTTAAAAAAATTGTATATTATATAGAAATGAATGGAATTTATTTATTGTAAGAAAAACGAAATTTCTCTGCACATACATACTAATATATTTTCATATTATTCGTATAACGTCACGTGTTTTAAAATGCTGTACCATTTTTAAGGACTAAATGAATTTATTCTTCCTTTTTAAATTAGAAATATCTAATAAACTTGAACGATTTTTTTAGAACATGTGTTTTTTACTTAAAAAACGAAGAAATGCAAGTAAAGGTGAGTGTATAGAACATAACATTACTTTTCACAGCAAGAGGACCGAGGCTATGCCACACACTCAGCTACAATGAACTCTTTTACTTCATCCTCTCATCAAAACTACCACAGAAGGGAGTCTATTTGCCATACAACTTAGGTCTGTTCCTTTACTTTTGTAGTAAAAATGGAAAAGACTGTCAAAATGCCTGTGGAGGGGATGAATTCTCTCTCAAAAAGGTAAACTTACGCAAAAGTTAAGGAACGCTTTTTTAGTAACTTCTGAAAAATGACAGTTGTTTCAATTCATAGGCAAAGAAATTTGTTGAGTAAAAACTCGTAAGAGGAGAAATATATTGCTCCCTCAAAGCCGCTCTCTTTTGCGAATTTTTCGAGTTCAGGAACAACAATTGAGTAAAATGCGTAAGAATTCGTAAAAATTCGTAAGATTTAAAAGTAAAGGAACAGACCTCTTGTCTTCATTTCAAGAAGATTAAAGGGTGCTGTATAATCCTTTAAAGATAGGTCATTTGGCGAACTAAATATGTTTTTTATATCCAGGGTTATAACTGCACAGTATTATTTTATGAATATCTATTTTATTTATAAATATGCATTCTTTCATACGGTTTGGAAGTTTCAAGATAATTGCTTCATTTCTCAGTTTTCTTCTTAATAGTTGGACATTTTTGTAATTATTTCCCTCATTTTCCTCTCCGTTTGAGTTGTAGAAAAGTTCCAATGAAGCACTTAACGAATTTTCAAATTTCACTTAAAGTTTCTTATTTTGAATAGCTGTCGCATGAAATTGATCGCAAAAAAGCGATTGTCAATTTGATAATCACCTTACGTGGACGTAAAGGGATGATTTCGATTGTCAGCTATCAACTATCGCCGGTGTTCCAAGGGCTCCAATGAAATAAGACCCAAAAAAAATTAAATATGACCCAAAAAATTATACAGGAAACAACAACAACGATTTTTAATAAAATTTGGGGTGTTATTTCCTCTTTTGGGGCCTTCCTAATGAAAATTGGGCTCTTATTTCATTATGAAATTTTATTCAGCGGTCAGAATTAAACTAGAAATTTGAACATCCCCAATACCGCCGCTTTGGTTCGTGGCTTATTCGCATAGACTTCCAACTTCAAAAAACACCACAAGAAAAGAAAAAGTCTGTTACGAGCCTCATCGCTGAAGATGATTTTTCGATGAAAATTAGAGTCAGTTTCCAAAACCGCTTTTGATAAAACAATTTTATCATTTGAACGCTATATCCGTCTGATTTGGCAAAGCAAACTGAATAAATAACAGCCATTTTGACAGATGCAGCTTCAACGGAAGTCCCTATTGGAAGACCGTTTATAAATTTAAAAACACTAAAACGAATTGTAATTCAAGGAAGGGACTCCATAAAGACGGCGATGGTAGAGAATCTGATCCATAGGGCGAGTTTATAATTGCAACATTGTTGCACATGCCATGCAAAAAAATATTGACTCAATGCAATTATGAACAGAAACACTGCTGCAAGTTTGCAGTAGTACATATGTGTGTGGTACGGAACAGACAGGAGATCTTAAGACATTTCTCTGACATCCTGTAGCTACTGATTCCTCACAATCACAATTGAAAAATGGAAGAAAGAGAAGAAGAGGCACCCCAATCGGATCATAGGTGCAATCGCTCTCAAGTAAGCTTCCACGGAAAGGATTGTACGCTTTTGGAAATCGAATTGCTTGCTGATTTTATTTACGTTACTGACTTAAGTCCAGTCAGTTAACTTACAAAAAACTGGCATAACTGCTGGTTAACAAGTTGATAACTTTAACACGGGGGTGGTGTTTTCACAAAAAGTTCTTAATTACCCTCTTTCTAAGGACGAAAAAAAAAATAACAAAAAAGTTTACATTTTACCAACATTTGCTTTCAAGATTAAACACCCTACCGAGAACCGAGGTATCCGTTCGGAACGGAAAATTCTCCGATTTTATACGATTCGGAGGATTTTTGCTTCGAGGTAGTCTTCGGAACATCTATTTGGAATATTTTTCCGACAGTTTGTAAGACATTCGACGCCTGTTTTTTAGTTTTATCGACTTAAGAATTTTTTATTGCTCGAACGGCAGCCATTTATACATTTAATTCCCCCTGTTGGTTTTATGTTGCCCTTTCACAACCCGAAAAATAATAAGTTTGAAAATAAAGTGTTTTCCAATAAGAGGTGTTGTTTTGAATAGCCCGTTATTTCGGTAGCTGTCACTTTTGAAGCTGTTATTTTTTGACATTTGAGAAACTACGCCATTACTAAAAATGGAACGATACACGCTTCAACAAAGCATTGAAATTATAAAAATTCACTAAAAAAATTGTGAAAATTTTGCAGTCACAGTTCGCAAAACTAAAGCATTTTTGGGACGTCGTGAAGCACCCTTGTCGGACCGCAAAATTGTCGCATCTGGGGCTCGGAAAACCCAAGAGTTATTGCTGAGAAGCGTCTCCATCCTCAACGTGTGACTGTTAGGTGCGGTTTATGGTCCGGCGGGGGGTCATTGGACCTTACTTTTTCGAAAATGAGGTTGGATCAACATTTACGGTGAATGAATTGCGCTATCGAGAGATGATTAATGATTTTTGATGGCCGGAGTTGGATGGTTTTGATCTGGACAACGTTTACTTTCAACAAGACGGCGCTACGTGCCACACAAGCAACGAAACCATTGATCTTTTTCTCTCAAAGAGGTGATCACAATTGGCCACCGAGGTCTTGTGATTTAACACCTTGCGACTTCTTCCTTTGGGGCCACGTGAAAGATAAGGTCTACGCCAACAGCCCAGCGTCGATTCAAGACCTCAAAGATGGAATTCGTGAGTCTATCGAGGGCAGCCACTTTGCGATTTTGTTATGAAAAATTTCATGAAAAGGATATGGTCCTGTAAGCGTGGTCGTGGTGGCCATTTGGCTGTTGTTGTTTTTCATTATTAACGGCATACCTTTCTCTTTATTATGGCATTTTTCTTTGAATATCAAAATAACACCTCTTATTGGAAAACCCGTTATGTACTTTACAATGAAACACAAACGATTTATCGAAAAAAATACTGGAAAATTGCGTTTTATTTAAAAAAGAAAGTCGACTCAAAAATGTTTATTTGTTTTGTTTTGTTTTTTTTTAGTACAAAAAGTTTACAATGTATATAATTTAATCTTCTTTTCTATTCCTTTGTAAAATAAATGTTTAAGTTATTTTGTTCGCAACATGATTAATTGTTTGTTCGAAATTTACGTTATTTATTTTCTCTCAAATATTTCTTCGTATAAATCTGAATTTATTTAGTAGCGTATTTTCTATTTCGGATTACTTTTTTGTTTTTAAATATTTATTTACTTTGGAGTTGAATAAGAGTTACAAACTCGTTCAATAGTTTTGCACATGGAACTCACAATACTACCTTTTATTTTTGTTGTTTAAAGCTTCTTTGTAAAATACATTTATTATTGTTTATATTTCGCTATATTTTTTGTTTCGTTTTTAATATATATTTTTATGTATAAACTTTTGTGTGTGTATAAAACTTGCGACGGAAACTTTAAAAAGAACAGAAATAAAAAAAAATTAAATACAAAAATTACATTTGTTATACTTGCGTTGGTTAAGTTTGTTTTTATTTTACTCTCTGTGGGGCGTGGGAAGATAAGAGTACAGAATGTTTCGCGTTATTTGGGAATCTCTGTATGATAATGTTTCTTTTTATGTTTTTACTAAAGTTTCAAATGAATGCAGTTGTATTGATAGTTTTTACAAAAAGGTTTCTATGTTTTCCCTTGAACTGTATTTAGCTGAAAAAAAAAGATAAAATAAAAAACTACTGGTTTGTAAAACAGAGAGAGGGAGACGGCTCTTGTTGAGTATGTTAATGAACTTCATGATTGTGTAAATATCTTTATTTCTTTGCATATAATTCTCAATAAAAAAAAAAAAAAACAAACAAAAATTGTAAATAAGCTGAATCTAGGGGGGGACATTTAGGATGCTAACGGGAAAGAGAATTAAGATAAATTAAATCGAATTGTAAAAACTACAATTTAAGGATTAAACAATAATCGAAGAGAAGTAGAAAAGAGACTAAATAAGAGAAGAGGCAATTAATAAAAAATAATAATTCATATTATGACTTCATGTAAAATGCTCGTTAGTATTTGAGGACTCTAAGCAATTCCTTCTCGTTGCAAGCACGACTCCAAATGTCCCAACCAAAAGTACAGCCGTTCTAGAACAGCGCGCAGCTCATACTATACGGTTGTTGTATCGACTGACTCAATTCGTTGAGGGGATTGTGGTGCCGCCGGCTGTGACTGCTGCGAGCCCTCCTCGCCCTTGGTCGAGTCAGCTGGATTTTCGGATTTCACCAATTCCGTTGTGAGGATACACGTTTCATTCTGTTCACCAGCAGTTATTGCCAGTTCAGAGAGCGATTTAAGCACACTATTGACGTCTTCGTCATCCTCAGCCTCAGCCAAAACATTGCGTTTGGCAAAGTGCAAATAGCATTTGCCAAATTGTCCTGAAATTAGAGAATATGACATTGTAAATTGTGATAGGGAAGTGTTGCGGTCGAAAAACGTACCCTTCCAGGTGATGTAGATCGGATTGACCTCTCGCTTTCTCAATTCGACCTTAAGGTCCTTCACACGAATGAAATTCGGGATGTTGGTCACCTTAACGCAGAAGCGTTCCTTGCCTGAGACGTTTTTGCCTTGTCGCTGACGTTGACGCTGTGGCTTATGTGGCTGTTGGTCTCCACCTCCTCCTTGTTTTTTCTGTTGTGTGGGGGTTTCTTTATCCTCAGCAGCACTGGCTTCGCTCTTGGACTGAAATTGACAAGAAACAAAATAAATATTTGTCATGGTAAAAATATATCCAACAGAAAATATATCGTCCCCCTACGCGGTGCGTGAATTGAGCTAAACCATTACATATACTCAGATCGTGGTGTACAAATTATCAAACAAGCTAGCTTGCAAATTGGCCAAACTGTTTTCTATCGCTTTCCATTTGCTGGCATAATTTCGCAGAAAACTTTTAAGATGACTCGAAAGCATGTTTATAAATTGAGGGATCGCCGGTCAACCATTTGTTTTCCGCTGAAAACGATCGAGTAAATTATAAGAGGTGCACCTAGTCTTTTGTGTCAGTAAGTGTTTCGGACCTAGTCGAACCTGTTTGAATATCAATTGATTGCAGGCCGCCACCACCTCAACAAAAGCACTGGACGTATTCCCACTGCTGTGTACAGCTTCGTTTACATATTAAACAGACTGCTGGCAACAGTACTTTACGAATAACTACTCCGACCTACTGAGCCGGTAAATATAACACTGATGGATAAAATCTCCCTTCGACATTCCGCACGAGGTATTATATCCCGAAAGTTATACATGGCAAAGAAACGAAACAACAATATCAGATCAAATGAGATTGCAATCTACGCAGATCGTTGACAAATTTTGATTCAAGTTCTGGCGGTATTGCGATAGCGACGAAACAATTGTGGTCAAAGCTGGATCTGAAACGTTTTAAGAGTTAGATCTCTCTCGACGCAGCAACAGGTGTCATCTTGTTGGGTATATGTATTTTAAAACGATCTTTGTAAAAACTGTTTGAACGAGGAGCAAGAATAGACCACTCTCCACTTTCTCGTCAAAAAAAAAACAACGGCTTACCTTAGCTGAACGTCCCCTTCTGCCACCAGATGGCCTCTTTCGTCGCGGTCGCTGTTCGGTTGCGGTTTCCTAGAAAAAAAAGAAAGCAAAAATTATTAAAGTCACATGCACCCCGACCATTTGCAACAGAAAACTTACACTCCTGCGACCCCTTGGCCTGAATTGACGGCGCCTGCGCTGATTCTGTTTGTTTGCGCTGCTTTCAACATCTGTATTTTCTTCCTTCAGTGTTATAATTTTGCCAGCCCTAGAAGTAAACAAAACAGAGACCACACACAGACATCCCGTTTAGTTAGTTTTGTCTCTCAAACACTTCTCAAAGCTCCACTCTACATACTTTTCCTCATTGTCCTTGAGTACTTGCAAGACTGGAATTATCTTAAGACGACGCTCAGATAAAATCTCCCAGAACAGTCCACTTGGGCGAGGTAGACGTTTTGTAACTCGAATTACTTCTGTTGGTGTAACAATTAAATCAACGGGAGTATCGTATTTTTGGAAAAGATTTGTTGGTAGATTATCTACAACCTAATTAGAAGGAGGGGATGGAAATTGAATTGAGGGGAAACGAAATTAATGTGTGTTGCTTTTAAAATGAAATTTTGAAGAAAAGCTCTACAAAAAAAAAACTTGCTGCTAAATTAATGAAACTTTGGTTTGCATGCGTACGCTCAATGTCAATGACGAAAACCTACCTGTACATCATGTACGAAGGTTGCGATAATGGTGTCTGGTGCTATTGAGCCTATTTCAATGAGTAAGCCAATGTCGAGATCAGCAAATCCGTTGCCACGACCAATGCGATATCCGTCACGGGATACCAAAACTGATCCGATCACAACTAAGTCGAACTTTACCTTCTTCTCCAGTGCTACAAGACACAAAAATGAGCTGATGTTTCTGTGTGTGTGTGTGTTCAAACTAATTAAACTTACGAATTTCGGTTCTGGATTTCTGCACGTCTTGTACGTGAATCACTCCCTTTCGTTCTTCTTCAGTGGCCTCGGCAGGACACTCCACTTTCAAATAAAGTGCATTTGAGTCACGGGTACCAGGTAGATAGAGGTCTTTGCCAGCTGCCAGCACTTGCAATTTAACCGAATCGAGGGCCCGATCAATGTTCACTTTTATGGTCTCTGCAAATTGAAATATATTTATAAGAATTCGAGCGCGGAAATAGAAAATGTTTAAGTTCGGTTGTTTTACTTACTTGCTTTCTTAAATTCGTCGGTTTCGGCGAGTAGAGTGGCAGCCTTGGCGCTGTCAACGAAATCAGGAATACGATTGAAGATGCCATTGTAGCCAATTCCGCACATATTCTCTTGGATTTTTCGCCATGTTTGGACACGTAGAGACCGCTTTGTAACCTCTGCAACCACAGGAGCTAAAAAAAAGAGAGGGATTTGTCTCTTAAACCACAATCTATACGAAATTTAAAAAGAAGTACTGCTTAGTTGATCTAGTCAAGTCTAGTCTTCAAAGTTGCACTTGCGATTCCAGATCACATCTCTAATATATTTTTATGCAAGTTAACATTTATCAGGAGAACAGATGCGGAGTATTATAGATTATAATTTGTTTAATAAATGCATTATTAGAAGTTACGCTGCTACTGATAACTCATTTTCAACACATTCATGGTTTCACATGCGCGTCTAGAGTTCACAATTGCGATAAACACACTACCGCGTGAAAGACCTGTCTGAAAAACATTTATTTGCAAGAATTTGTTGTTAGGAATTGAATGGACACCTTCTCTTTTGTTTATTCACCCGAAAAAATACAAAACCACCTAGTCTATTTGACGTCATACATCCCGCGAACGTTTGGCAAACGTTTACTATGATGAGAAAATTCATTTATTCCCTAGAGCCGCAAATTGACCAGGGTGTTTAAAGAGAGAGGGTTAATTACAGCTGCTGTTCATTGTTATGTAATTCATTAATCACTGGCATAGCTAGAAAAGTTTCTAACAATTGATTGCGGAATAACAAAATATGTTGTAAACAAGCACTTTGATTAGAATCGTACATATGTAGTAAAGCTGTCACGCACGCTTAGTCCAATGTTCTCTTTGATTTGTTTTCCCTCTCGGAATCGGAATAGCGCGGTATGTGTAGACAGTTGTGGTACCAAGAGCAGCGTTACAAAATGTCAATTCAAAACTCTACTTCACTTAAAGACGATAAATGACCAAAAGTGTTCAAAAAGAAAATACAATGCGACCTCAATAAAAGCAACTAATAGAAATTTGGGCAGTTGCTTTTATTGAGTTTGTTGCAATAATTGAGTCAAAAAATTGTATAGGCGCCAAAAATGAGACAAAAAGTTAAACACCTCATAATAATCGAAAAAACGTGGCTTGCACTGATTAACAGACCAAAACTGATAACTTAATTCATGTTTAAAATAAACAATAAGAAAAAAACAGCTAACGAAAAAAGAGTTGCCTTTATCGAGTCACCTTTTTTTGAGGAGTTGCAATTAGTGAGTCAACAATCATAAGAGGTGTTGCTTTTATAGAGGAGTTGCACGTATCGAGGGTTGCTTTTATTGAGGTCGCACTGTATCTTTGTCCGGATTTAGAAGAACACTAGAAAGCCATCGGTTTTGAAAAAAATAGTGACCAGCTGATTGTGACTGATTGTTATTTCTTACGAAGCTTACTTTACGTACTGAGAGTATATTTCTCGTGGGGAAATATTTCTACTTTTGTTTGTCTGCCACGCAAGAAACCACAAATTTATTTTGAAAAACCTCAACGCTTATAACGAGTCACTCAAGCCATCGATTGTAATTTGGAATAGAACAGAGATGATGACTGCAACCGTTTCTCTCATAGGAAGGGTCATTCAGTTAGCTGATTTTAGAGCACTTTTGCAAATCTGGATTTTATCTCAGAGTTGTTTGTGATTAACCAATGCAAGGCCGTTTGAGTTTGACAACTAGTGCAGTTTGTATGCGATTTCGACTAATTTTTCAGCTGCATATAATTATCTGTGTGCAAATATTCAGAAATCAATCCGGGCGCACGATGTGTTTCAAATGCTTTAATATACAATTTAACAGGTGGAAAATGGAAAATGCTTCACGTTCACATACATATTCCAATCGCAGAGATATTAACAAAGAAAGAAATCAAATAGCGTTTTTTTATTTGAAATTTGAATCAGACACACGAAATCTGAAATTTGAGAGCAGAATCTGAGAAGCCCAATCGAATACCACATAAAGCTTAGTACGCTGCTCCCATACAAAATTATCTCTTAAATTCAGCTGAGCTAAATTTAAGCGGATCCCTTTAGCCGAGTGGTACGCAGCTCGAGCTAAAAATCAAACTTTTGTTTCCGGATGTCCTTCTTCATGTATCTGTCAAAATTTAACGCACCCATTTAATGGGTCGGGGCATTTTTTTTCAATCTAAATTTTGACAGATCGCTGTGCTCTTTTGTTCTGATGTGTTTAAAACGATGAGTGATCATCATTATATTAATACGTAAACATCAAAAATTTCCGTACACTTTTTAAGTATTTATCATGAAATGAGGAGAATGAAACATATATCATTCAAAAGGTACTGTACCATAGATGTGCAGAAACAAAAAATCGTAGATATATGCGGCTATTAAGACTGGTAAATTGAAGTTAAGTATTTCCCATAAAAAAATGCTTAGCAGTTAATCGAAAGAATTTTGTTGCCATTCAATTTGTCGCCATCATGTTTTCATAGTAACGAACTTAATCATCATAGATTAGAACCTGTTGCAGAGTCTCATTAACCCATAAAGCTATGCAATTTAATTACCCCTAAAAGTAAGCAATCATAAAATCTTATTTCAGGGGCATCGCAGAGTTATCGGCGAGGTGTTACTGTGGAAACGAACATTCATGTTTTTCCCTTTTCCATTCTTTTTTCATAGCGCAAAGGTATATGAATTACGATTTAGCATACAAATAAATTAAAATAAATAAATTAATTATGGAAAAAACAAGTTTGCTTTCGTTACTTTATCTACATACAACATTGGTCCAATTTCGACCACGGGTGGAATTAGTTTTAATAAATACCTCGACGAGGATTACCTGGAGCTAGAGTATTTTTCTGAAATGACAGAGAAGTCCGCAGAAAAAGTTGGCGATGCTTGTGGAGCAACATCCATCGATATGGAATCTTACAGATTTTGAATCAATTTTCAAAGAGTAGCTGTTTTTATGACACTTATCCACAGCGCTTTCTATGTCAAAATTTAGGATTTTAGCTGATGTTGTAAGAGAAAAGTTGGAGAGCAGCTAAAATTTAGTTTAGCTCCAGCAGCATACTAAGCCTAAGAGTTTAACTGTCACTCAACTGCGGCCATATTTGAATATATTTTCCTATGTTTAAATCTTAAAGACTTATTGTCAAAATTTTATTTTTTTTTTGCGTTACCCACCTTGAATTAAGAAGAAATCCATGAAAAGTGGTTCAGTGGCTGGTCAAACAGATCCAGCACATCAATGTAAATCGTACCCCAACCCGATATAAATTGGCGGTCAAGATCGTTGTATTTGAAGCCCTTTGGCGTTATGGCAAATCTCTTGTGTAGCTCAATAAACCAGCAACAGTTGCCGACCTTGAGGACAACTTAACTGTTTTACATAAATTCAGGTATGTATAGCTCTTAATGGATGACGTAAATTAAATAGTTGCGTATCATCAGACCTAGTAAATAATATTCTTTTAATTGAATTTGTTAAAGTCAATAATCATCCAGCACTGCATGCAGAATCCGACGTATAAACTCCAGTAATAGCTGATTACCCGACATAGATTGCGTTTTAGTTGAGTTTAAATAATAAAAAGTTTAAGTAAGGTTCCTTGAAATTGTTTTTATGAGAACTTAGTTAGCATAAGAACATAAAACACTTGGAAACAATATTTTTTGTAATTTCTTAATAAATGTTTCTGTTTATGTCCATCTTCAGTTAAAAGATTCAAAAGGTTCTTCAATTTC
The DNA here is from genome assembly GCA_936431705.1 of Cheilosia pagana. Classification (NCBI taxonomy): domain Eukaryota; kingdom Metazoa; phylum Arthropoda; class Insecta; order Diptera; family Syrphidae; genus Cheilosia; species Cheilosia pagana. The sequence continues at coordinate 80,794,086 of OW386166.1, read as the reverse complement.
GTTCTGACAAATGCAACAGTTGGCCGAGAGAACGAACTGCCTATTTGACTCTTGTTCTTATGCTTTTAAAAGACTGACTTTGCGGCTAATAGTAATGACACTCTGACAGTGTGGATTCTTGTAAGGACTTGTAGTGCATAGAGCGTGCATATTTCTTTTGAAATCCTTATTAGCAAGACCAGTACACATACTTCGGATAGAAGGGTTCATTATGCGCACTACGTGCCCTACATACAAATATCTTACATTGTAACTCTATAGGTCTAATAGTAATGGATTTTATGTACTTAAAATTATTTGTTATATAAAAGAAAAGGATAACTATAAGTATGAGATAAAAACACAAGTACAACCATTTAACATTTCAGAATCCTATGCCTAATAGGCTGTGAGTGATTATGCATCTGTATTTGGATTGCTTACAGATGACAATGTCAAAGTGAGGGATCCAGGGGTAAATCACACTGGATATGTGTGTGAGAACAAATGTTGGGTTAAGTAAATGCGACCATTAAAAAACAAACAAAACGCTATTAATCATTCAATTTTCGAACAACTTTCAGTTTGGATAAAGGCGGCAACATAATAGGTCTGTAAGGGAAACTTACGCAATAGTTAAGGAACGCTTTTGTGTAGTAACCTGTGAAAATTGACAGATAGTTCATGAATGCCAAATGCCAAATAAAACAACAAATTATAATCAGCTGTCAATTTTCAGACGACTGACAGTTGTTTCAAATCTTACGCAAAGAAATTTGTTGGGTAAAATCTAGTAAGAGGGGAAGCCGCTCTCTTTTACGAGATTTTCGAGTTGAGGAACGACAATTGAGTAAAATGCGTAAGAATTGGTAAAAATTCGTAAGATTTAAAAGTAAAGCAACAGACCTAATAAAATTAAAAAAAAAACTGTCTTATTGTGGCAGGCCTCTAGAAAAAGTGTCAAATTCAATGCCCAAAATATGTCAGTTTGGGTGACAGCTTGCAGCCCACAGGCTATTCGCACGTACATTTTGTACTGACTGACGTTTGCCGGGCTTCGGGACACGGCTCTATATTTGACGTAAAAATAAATAAAAAATAAATAAATATTTTGGCGCGACAGGTGTTTGGGACCCAAGGCCTAGCTTTTTGGGGCGAATGGAAGGGATCTACAATTGTATGTCGAGTCCAAATAGCTAGTTGGAAAGCTCTTTCATGACAGTTTTACTCTCGGATGTTTGTCAGAACTTCGCGAGAGGTGGCGCAGTGGAAAATAACCTTAAGATGTAATTTAATGTAACGTAATGGTATTTTCATTAAAAATAATGTTGAAAAAAAAAGTTGGGTACAGGATCATGCCCGAAAATGAAATACTCGAGTTTAGAGTCCTTTTTGCGAGCGAAGCGAGCCACATACCCCTACTTGACGCGATTTAACTTTGACGTTTCTTACGTAGCCGTGTCCCTAACTACGTGCGAATAGCATCAGCCTTTGCATATTTGCATACAAGTCATCTTGCAAACTTTTAAATAGTTACTGCATTTAAAACTATAATCATTGAAAAAAAAATCCTATCCAACGATTAGATAAAGGTCTTAATTACTCGACCGATAATGATAAGTTTAGTTATCCTACTAACAACAAAAGTGGAACACAAATGTTTGGCGAACATTTTTGTTTCTCAGATAATAGAAACTCAACTCCACATAAAAACATTCCCAAATAAATGAAACCTTGCGATATAATTATGGCGTGCATTCTTTATTTTCACTGTCATCGTCGTGTCGATTGGAAACATTAAAAAAAAAAAGAACAGCAAGTATCTAAAAAAAACTTAAACCTTATCCAAATAATTCGAAACAACAACAAAAAACACTCGCGATGACCTCGACCGGCATTTGATGTTCTCGAAGCCGATGACTGCTAATGCTTGCACTATGATTTTTTAAACAATGACGTCATTTCGACCATAGAGCCAATGATCACATATACAAGGCAAACAACACACTCACGTAATAATAGATAGATCGCGCGTCTGATCATTTTTGATGATAGGTACATACCTAATAATTTTTTCGACAAACCAATCTCGTCATAAAAATATCTTTATTCATAGACTTCAGGAAAGGCGGTGAATGTTCTGAATATTTCCGTGCCACAGCGAGGGGAATCAATTATTATTGAGCATTCACTTCTGAATTAACCGAGCATATGGTCGCCACCAATCCATTTGATGGATGAGTCTTCTGCTAACGTTAGTTATTTTTTAGGCAGCCTTTCGATGAACAATACATTTAAAATGAAACCAATTTGTATGCAATAGCGATGAGCAATGTCATTCGGCATTGTCCAGAAATGGTAACCAAATGGCTAATGTGTGTTAATCTACCGTTTTTAAAACTGTTTTTCAGCTGTTGGCGCTAGTTTACATCATGAGTGAGTTTTATTCAAGTACATGCTGTAAATTTATTGAACAGGATAAGTTAAACAGACACACATGAACAATGGCCCCGAATATTTTAGAAATTACGAATTTCTCATTGCCCAAATGGATCGCATGAATCATAACACCGCGAGAGCAATATTTTCTTCTCCGCCCAAAACGTTAGAAGAGGCCGACCACCATTGCCGCGACACATCTATTTGTCTGTATTTCGAGTGGCGCTGGCGACTAGCAAATTAGAAAAATCTAACAGGAGCAGATAGAAGGCTAGAAAAACCGATTTATCTATTTAAATGAATTCATCATAGATTCTCCTGCGTCCTTGATCCACTAACTTGCTAGACATTTTTCTTTTTTTTTTATGCAAACTTTGTAGGTACATTTTATAGGTGATAAGGGTTAAGGAGAAAAAAAAGCACTTACTCGTTGAGCTAACTTCCTGGGTGGGGGTGGTATTGTTCTCGGTAGGTTTCTGTTCCTCCATTTTTCTGGTTGTTGTTCTTTTTAAGTCCAGAAACCACGTTTTTCTTTGCCTTTTTTTTTAGTTTCTTTTACGTTGATGCTCTCACACTTGATGCAATGCGTCTCGCTTCTCCTCTTACTACCGCTTCGCTGTACCTGGTGAACCCAACAAATAATTGATGTGTTCGTGCGGCAATAGATGTGGTGTAGCAATGGAGTTCGATGAAATTGTAGCGGCGATGATCAAATTGCTAAAGCAAATTAAAGTCAAAACAAAAATCACGTAAAATGTTGGGGGGAAAAAGTCGAAGACTTTTAATTTGTTTGTCGCTGCAGTTTTTTTGTCGGTTTTGCGATTTTACTTTTCTCGATTGAGAATTAATTGGAAATGATAATTCGGGAAACTGGCACTTCGCACGCCTAAAAAAATCAAATCGCCTACTATATTTTCTTGCTCTTCACTTTTGCTGTTATGCGTTGTGTATGTGTTTCATTTGAATATGTATATAATTCGACATGTTTGCTTTTCGGTTCAACATTCCATGAGTGAGAATGAGATGGCTAAATTAAGCGGGATTCGGTAAGGCTGTGAACAGAGGGAGATAGGCGATAGACTGTGTTATCGATTTCTAAATATTGCCACATTATTGTTATCGGATGATGCATGAGCTAGACCTAGAGTATGTTCGTTTTGAAAACTTAAAAGCACGCTAGATTTTAAAATTCAGATTCGCCAATAGGAATCGGAAAAATAATGCTTTTGTTCGTACCTACCTACCAAATAAACTTAAAAAGTGACCTAGAGCCTCTAACAGTGCTCTGAGAAGCCCAATAGAAAACCTCATAAAACAAAATAAACGAGGAAATAAAGGTACGACAAAAAGGATCAAATTACAATCATAAACAATTCTAGATTCCTTTTAAAGATCCTTTAGCGTGGAAATATATTACAAAGTGTGAAAGTGTGCCTAGTATGCAGTTCACGTGAAATCCGATTTTTCATACAAAATTTTCACCACCAATTGTCAAAATGAACTTTCCACTTGAAGTACGCTGTTCGAGTGAAGAATAAAAAGTGAATGAAAAAGTACTTAAACTATTTCACTTGGCTTTTATTGTCCGTCGCATTAAATGTTTGACATTTCGGCGTGAAAATTTCACTTTCAATTTCACAGCACTTTTTGGAGAGGAGTGAAACAGCGAACCAGCCTTTAAGCATGGTACGCTGTTCGAGTGAAATCCAACTTTTCATACAAATTTTTCACTGCGAAATGTCAAAATGAACTTTTCAAGTGATAAACGCTACTAACCGCAGGTGGGCAAACTGCACCACTTGCTCTATCACGAAACAAATTTGGCCCAGGCTGGATCTCAAGCGCTCCAGCGCTCTTATAAGATTAAAGAGATCCGACATAAGCACCCTAGTAGGTGTGATCACGGGGCACTGCTTAATAGGCAGACATGCCCTCAGGCTGGGTCTTCCCGCTAACGACTTCTGCAGAAGTTGCATGGATGAGGAGGAGGAAGAGTCCATTCTTCACCTCCTATGCACCTGTCCTGCTCTTTCAACTCGAAGAAGATTACATCTCGGAGAGTACTTCTTTGATAATCTTGGTGAACTCGATATTATTAACATCAATCGCCTCCGCCGCTTCACCATGGGCTCCTGTTGGTTCAACGGGTAGTTTGAGATCATTAGATCCTGTGGTGTCACAATGGGCCAATTCTGGCCTAAGTGTGGCTGCACTTGTGTGCAGCCTGCCACTATAACCTAACCTAACCTAACGTACTTGCTATTTCACTTGGCTTTTATTGTTTGTCGCATTAAATTTTTGACATTTCGGCGTGAAAATTTCACTTTCAATTTCACAGCACTTTTTGGAGAGGAGTGAAGCTTTCATTTCACTCGAACAGCGTAGCAGCCTTTAGGATAAGATATCCTAGGATGAATTTCGATTACACCCTATTTGGGCTTATAGCACCATCTGTAGGCGAGTTTTTGGTTAGGTTTTATCTCAGCAAAGTGAAAGTAGAGAAATGCGCAGAAATTTGTGCATAGGTACCTATCCTTTTTGAAACTGGTATAAAATGGTGTGTGTCTCGACTTTTAATTTCCAGTTTAAATGCTACTTCCACTTATATTACCAGACAGGTTCCAACATAAGCTGATGCTGTCAAGTCACCTCCCCTCTTCACCTGTGACCGGAAAATCATACTTTACTTTCTTATTTGCTTTATTGTGAGATTAAAGCTAGAAAAACTCGCCTATAGATGGTGCTATAAACCCGTCGTAGAGGATTCCGCGCTGGCATGCAAAAGCTTGTTTTTAAATTCTATTAAACCTATTTTATTCAGACTTGTTTCGTTTTTTGACATCATAACAAATTTCGCATAACGACAATTGGTTTGGTTATACTAATTTGGGGATTATAGGTACCACAGTTCTAATCAATTAAACTGCTGATGGTCGATAGCAAGATCCTGGCTGTCAGATTTTCTTGAGATGAGTGTTCCAAAGTGCAGAGAGTTTTTGCAGATTGAAATTGATGTGTAGTGCAACTTTCTACTTCCCGTTTAGTGCCCTGTGGAGGAACGAGTTTAGACTTCAGAGATTTACCCTATGATAAGGATGGCATTAGTGTATCCGTGGACATAAAAAAACGTCATTGCTGAGCATATTAAGCATTTAATTTACTATTTTTAACCAAAGCTGTGGGGAAACAGCACCACCCTGAGTGCATTGATATTTTTATCGTAAAGAATGTGCTTCGTGCCCTTCCATGTACCTATGTATTGTCTGCTCTTCTGGTGTTGTCGAAAGCATCTTCGCCTACTTATGGGATACGTACATTTGTGGAGGTATGCTACTAAAAATTTCGTTTGTTTCCTTTTTCAGTTTGCTCTCATGATTATTAGCAACCAAATCAAAAAATGCAGGTTATATTGGGTTGGTATTTATTTATGCATTTATTCTGTGCTAAACAACTTAAGTAAATGCTCACTTTCTAGTCTAATATTACCTTAATTTAAAAAAAGAACCGTTTAAGAGAGTACAAGTCCAGCTACAATCTAAATAAAGAATTTTGTGATGTAACAAAGATTGAATAAAAAACAATTCGTCGACATAAAAACGGATACGGGTAAGTTAAATAGGAATAAAATTCGAATCACAGGTAATGCGCACAGAATGCGCAGCGTTGCCCTATCAGCGAATTGCCTGGGCCATATGCAATGGAGTGACCATTAATTCCAATTCGGCATCTTTAAGGTTGGCGCCTCTTAAATTTGCCTCTTGCAGGTCACTGCCGGATAAATTGCAGCGTTCCAAATCGGCACCCGCAAGCACGGCAGCCCGAAGGTTACAATTCTTCATGTTAGCGTTCTTTAGATTTGCAACGCGTAAATTTACTCCGGCCATATTACTACCTTCTAGACAGGCGCCTTTTAAATTGACGCCTTCCAGGTTGGTGCGAACGCCCGTCGGATCTTCGAAATTACAACCGCGGAGGTTCGCACCCTCCATGTTGGCGCACAGACCTTTTACAGACACCAATTGGGAGCACTCGAGATTTGCATAGGCCAAGTCAGTTCGCTCTAGGCAGCAATACGTGAGATTGGCATGAGACAAATTGCATCGTTGAAGGCACGCATACTGAAAAGAAATTCATTGTGTCAAAAGCACTTAAATAAATGAAATGCAACGGAGCAGCCCACCTTAAAGTTTATGTTCCTAAAGTCCAATTTACGCAGGTCGGCGCCAGCCAGATTTACACCCTGGAAACGAATCTCCGATATATGCGATGTCTGGATAAGTGCTTTGATAACGTCTCTTCGCGTGAGGGGCACGTTATCAAGCGATTCGTTTGCCGCATTGAGTTGTGCCTCCAGCTGCGGTATCAATGAATACACTCCGAAAAACCTTGCTTCTTCTAAAATACCTTCAACATTCAAATGAGAATCGTAGATTAATTGCCCATGCCGCAGATAATTCATAATGGGTTCAAAGTAATGTGGACTACGGTCAATGAGATAAGCTCCGTGTTCATCGAGGTCGCTGGGGTTCATTGCGCCGTCCTGCGAAAACATACGTGATAACATGGAATCTGGTTCCTTGTTCACCAATGTACTGAGTGTAGTGATGAAGGTCTTTCCACCGACATTGAGTTTGACCCATTTTGATGGAAATCCTCGAGGTGTATCCTTGGAGATCGAGCACAATTGGTTGGACTGATGGCACAATGCACGGCAGGATTCACTTGATATTGTTGCTTTTGGATCCATTTTAGAACATCTTCGGATGAAAATAAGAATCTTACTGTTTCTTGACTTGTAAAGTTTTTATGTATAAATTATATTTTATTGAAAACACGAAAGAACACCAAAGAGTTATGTGAAGAAAACATTTTCCGATTTCTTTTTCTTGTTCTTTTAGGTTCTGACAGCACTGACAGAAACTTAAGCGGGTGTGAACACAATAGTGATGCCAAGTTTTTCAATGAAATTAAAATACACAAGTTGATAATTATTTAACGGTAGCTAGCTGCCAAGTTTATACTTTGATAACGTTTCTTGATATTCTACCTAGGTACATATCGACTCATTCAACTATGGAAACATAATATAGAAGCTTGCCAAAAGTTAAATTAACTTCTACTTATTATATTGCGGCGCAAGACTAGAGCCTAGTTGGCAGTTGACGTGAAATTCAATTTTTCATACAAATTTTTCACTGCGAATTGTCAAAATAAACTTTCCACGTGAAAATTTCACTAGGCAGTACGCTGTTCGAGTGAAAAATAGTTGTTCAAAAAGTGATTTGTAGGGGGCGTTACTTAAGCTAAGCCATCGCATTAAGTTTTTGACATTTCGGTGTGAAAATTTCACTTTCAATTTCACAGCACTCTTTGGCTTTGGAAAGGAGTGAACATTTCGCTTCACTCGAACAGCGTACCAGCTTTAAAACGTGACTCAATCAATTACGAATTTACCTTATGTACTATCAGACAGAAAACGTGAGGAAAGGGATCTACAATTTTACGCCGAGTTCAAAACTCCAAACGGCGCAGTGGGAAAAAACCTTAAGAGTTAATTTGATTCTTTCGGGATTCGAACCGGGGACCCCTTGCTTAGTAGCCCAACACCCTAAGCCACTGCGCCGAATCAGGATACTGCTTACAAAAAAACGTGTTTTAGTACAAATCATGCTACTTGAATAAATTAGATTCCACGAAAATATTACTACTGACACACACCCTTAAATTCTTATTGGATGCAGCCATCGAAGTAGAAAAATGAATTGACATATCTGTACAAATGTCAGTTAGAATTTTATTAAAAAAAATTTTTCGACTAGCAAAAAGGAAGAATATCACTTTTGTTTCAAGTCACGAGTGAAACACCCTTTCTGTGATGTTATTATTGACAAAACATCTCATCAACGAAACTAAATATAAGTTCAATTAAACAAAAAATACAAAAAAAAAGGAAACAAAGGAATATTTATAGCTATGACGACGGCGGCAGCAGGAGAGCGTGGGAGCCGCGGTGTCAATCGTGTTCTTGCCAAGCTGGACACATCCATCGAGTCGGGATACTATTATGAGGCTCATCAAATGTACAGGACTTTATACTTTAGATATACGGCACAAAAGAAATATGAAGAATGCCTAGATTTGCTGTATCAAGGAGCCCTCAAGCTATTAAATAAACAGCAGCAGACGAGTGGCGCTGATTTGGCACTTTTACTAGTTGATACACTTGAAAAGCGAGGTCAATGCGAAGATCTTGATGTATGGATTCAACGGTTAGGCTTAATTATAAAGAACATAAGTGCTTCGACTGTGGAGAGGGAAACGTTGATAGTAAGTTTACGTTATATGTATTGTATGTACAGTTATTTGCCGATTACAAAGTTTTGACAAAAGCTACTTAAATATCCCTAAAATACTCGAATCTAAGTTTTGAGTATCCGGAAATTTGAGTATCGCGAACCCCTTGTTTCCTTGTGTCAATCAAACATAAAAAGTGAATTGGAACAAGAAAAGAAAGACATTTACATCCCAATTGGAAACCATAGAAATAAGTTTTGGTATAACAGTATCGAATACTGTAAGAACTGTCGATTGTGTCTTTACTTACCGTTTAAGTATAAATGTCTTTGTTTCACTAGCTTCCATAGATGAAATGTCGCTTTTCTGTTATATCCGAAATGTGCATTTTTTTAAATTTTAAAGTAAAACAGCATTAACTTATCGTATATGGATGGCTAGCGAACTGTCAATTGCGTGTGTGAAACTAGTCTTTTTTTCTAAAATAAACAGCAACATCCATATACAAAAACAGATCAACCTCGTTTCATGTTCCATGAGCCACGAGATTTCTGCGATCTGAAATAAGAATCTAATGATTCCAATGCCGCCGGATCTGTTATACTCGTGTGCTGTTATATGCTGCAATCGTTTAGAATGAGTTTCCTCTTCTTTTTACAGTGTCCTGTTATCTTACATAATCTTACTTGGTTTCGTACGCATAATATCTGCTCAAATACTAAAATATTTTTATTTTCTTTTAAAATTTTAGTCTCGGGCAATAAAATGGACTGCTGACATATCAAAGAACAATCTTGGCCATCCGGCAATGCATAAACTAATTGCCCAAGCGATGTGGTCCGAGGGCAACACAGAACTGGCTCGTCACCATTATCTCTTATCCCGCGACGGAGTAAGTTGCGGCCAGATGCTAGTCAAACTCAGTGAAACAAAAGGATTTGCCAACGAACTCGATCTATTCATAGTGCAGGTGGTATTGCAGCAGCTATGTTTCAAGGACAAGGAAACCGCATTGGAAACTTTCGAAACCTACACAAAATACCATCCAAAAATTGCCCGCTCAGAACCGTCATTTAAGTTGCCCCTGCTGAATTTTGCATACTTTCTTCTGAAAACAATCGAAACCGGTCGGTTGCCCATGTTTAAGGTGCTGTGTGAGTTATACAAGACAGCACTTGGTAGGGATCCATCATTTGAAAAATACCTCCAAAAGATTGGAATCGTTTTCTTTGGCGAGGCACCACCACCACAGGCGCAAGGCGGCATGATGGGTGGCCTTTTCGGTGATTTATTTAGTCGACTATTTCAAGGTTTCGACGAAGGCGATGACGAGCCTAGCATTGAACAGGCTACAGAATTGGACTAACTGGCGGCTATTGCTGTAATTTCAATTTTTGTTTTACATTGCTGGCGCTGGTGATAGAAATGTGTTGATATATATTTTTTTTTTTATTTTTAAATTTAATACCAAACAATGGAAAAATAAAGGAAGCAAACAAACAACTGCATGAAAATGTATCATGCGTGCAGACACTACGTATTTAAAATATGGATGTTTATTTATTGTTTATTCCTGTTGATAGGTTGTTTTTTATCTCATACATTGTAGGTTAATTTTTAGCGATGGGTAGATAGGTTATGTTGCGGTCACCTGGAATGTAAATAATAATTGGGAAATTTTGTCAGATCAACCAAAATAACAATTGCTTACCGACGAAAAAAAAAAAAAAATGTCCATGGGAATAGGGACATTAAGGTCCTCTTCGCCTGCAAAGAAAGAAAAAGATAATTTAGCATAAATACAGGAAGAAAAATATATATATACATTTAAGAAATAAACTCACCTATCGGCGTCTCAAATTGTTGTGTTTTTTTTTTGTGTGTCCATTCCTTTTTTTGACACTTACTGAATTCGAAGTTCGAATTCGAAGTTACCCAGAGCTGTAGAGGAGCTCCAAACCAGCTCTAAAACACCCAAAACACTATGAGCGTTACGCTACCTTACCGTTCTATGTCATGAACGTTGGGAGATTTGAATCGTGATTCTCAGTGGGTTCTCTTCGAGGAATAAGAAACTTGAAAGGAGGACAGTAATTAAATAACAACAATTTCAATAGGAGAGAAACAATTAACATAGGATCGGATGATTAAGAATGTTAGCCAAGGGATAGGGTGCAATTATGACCCGTTAACGAAGAACTGCTGAGTTTGTTAAGCCAATAACTTACAGACAGTCGCCGAAATAAGATCGCGACCTGTGCGAGCAGTGCGGGATTCTTTTTTTTTAACGAAAATATTTTTTTTTGTAAATTTGTAAAAAAGTAGTGTGAAATTTAATTATCCCTTTGTGAAAAGACCTTTTTGTTTTAAAAAAATAAAGGCAGTGTTGTCCAGCCGAATCCCACCTCCTACGACAACCAAAGAATATAATTTGTACTAGGAATTTAGTACAGAACAGTAACCGGCCTTGTGTGCTGCCCTAAATTCTTAATAATAAATAAAAAGCTACCAAAATTGGCGAATTGGCGGTCATAGTAAATTGTGGCCGCCAACCGTTTTAAATCGAGACGGAGTGACGTCACTCAAACGAAGTGGAAAAAAAAATACTTTGTCATTGCTAGAGGTGAATCAGAGGTGACTTAAAGCAATTGACTTCTCAGTGTCCTACGAAGTATATTTCCCTTGCGCGGCCTGTCTATACAGTGGGTGCAAAAAAATTACATACCACAGAAGAAATAAAGAAAAAGAAAAAAGGAATAAAAATTATGAGCGGAATTATTTTTTTTTGTATATACCTGATACATATTGATGCAAGTGATTGAACCTATTTAAGAAATTATCATTATATCATAATTATTATCGTGTCGAGAAAGAAAAGGATTTTTTTTATTGCTATATGCATAGTTATATCTAACTGTATGTATATAGATAGCTTTATATACCCATGATACTACACCAGTATATCTGCTGATGATACAGTCGGGTCAAAAAGTAAAACATCGCCTTGGCTGTGTAAATTTAAATGTTTTTGCTTATATCCATTTATTTATTTATTTATACTTTGGCGTGATATTTTCTTTATAGTTTTTGTTATTTTGTTAATTTATATTTATTTATTGGGTCCTTTTTTTTTTTTTTATTTTTTTTGGTTTTGGTGTTTGTCATAAGTTTCCCCCTCCTTTTCCTTTCTTTTTGAAATATAGTAGCCCCCTAAACAGAGCTCTTTTTAGGTAGGATCGCGGTAGAGTAATAAAAATAAAGAAAGGGTACACTAATTTAGAGTTGCCAGATTATTTTTTTTTTTGTGTCGGGGAGATTTAGCGTTAAATTTTTCTTTGCTGTTCTTTTATATTTATAATTTTTTTTGCTATAATTACTTTTAATACTAAAGTTAATATTTTTAGCGTAGTTTATAAGTATAAAATTAATATGAAACCCAATATTTATTTTTTTTTGTGAATAAATTCAATGTGCATCACGCCATTTATGGTTGAAATCGCCTTATTTTTTTTTCTTTTTGATTTTGCTCGAATGAGCACAATGGCTTGTTAAACAAATTTTCAGGGGTGCGGTAAGGTCTGCTACGGTTCTTTCGGTGAACATGGTCTAGTCAGCGGCAACTAGACAAATATGGGGAAGTTTGAAAATCGGCCAAAAACTTCCAGGAAGGGTGGGAACTGGCCCTAGCTGCAACAACAACAGCAGCCCCCTCAGTACGGTGGACGTCCGTCTGCTTTCAAAAAAAAGTAAGTTTTTATTTTGGCATGTTTAATGTTATGTGGTAGATCTCGTTATGTGTGTAGGACAAGAACCACCCCATCCGGCGAGCAGAGCCGTGCTACGCAAGCATGCCATGCTCCTCGCACGTAACACTCCCTCCCTTTCCATCTCCGCTTCCTTTCTTGAATCCCGTCCACATCCAGAATTCCTTCTTCAATCCGCTCCAAACGCCCTCTACATATCCCTAATCTAGATCTATTACATATGGCGCCCAACGTATTTGTTTGTCCTAGTCGTCTGTCCTTTATGTCGTTTTCGTCCCTAATTGTCCTTGCTGTCAACATTGAAACCTCGTAAGTCTTCGAGTGGATAGCTCATTAGCATGCCATCTCGAATTGCGACGAGAACGTTCAATGTTGACAGCGACAACAATTAACACTTTGTTAGTCCTGTTTTCTTTCTCTATCCACCTTTTGATTGTTTTTTTTTGCTTTCCTATCTTACCATTTTACTTTTCCTTTCTAGTTGTTAATGTCTTATTCGATTATGTATCTAGTGGCCTAGTCTGATACTGTTTTGTCATGTCTAGTTGCACTAATACATCTGTAGTTATTATCTTCTTTTATGTGTTGTTGTTGGGAATGTTTCAAGTCTCCCAGTTAAGGCCCATTGGTTGAACTGGAATTGCGGAAACAACCTGAACGCAACGTAGTGTGTCCCTTTAGTCTTTCTATGTTTACTCATTCTGCCGTACTGAGGGATTCATCAAATAGTCCGTCCGCAGTCTATCATTCAAATAGTTGCCCAAGCATTAGACCATGATGCCTGCCAACACGATTCCGCCGAAGAAAGTAGACCCGAAACACCCCGTAATGATTGATAGTACACAAAACACAAAAGAAAAACCACAAAGTTTCGTTAAATTAGACGAAAACATATTTAATTCGTTTCAAAATCTTGTTTAAAGCACATATTTACCCTATAAAATACAAAAAAAAAACACTCACTCGTACATATATTTCATTTCCTATTTATTTATTTTTTTTCTATCTACATAATCGCTTCAAATATAACTATACATATACAATTATACATATTTCATATTAACAACATAAATTACATAACATATCCAATCATATTACCATTCTTAGCACAGGTTGCAATATATTTATTTATTTATTTGTTATCTGTACAAGTGTACATACCATACTCGAAAAAAAAAAAAAAAGAACGACTATTATAGCGTATATACGCAGTTGTTCGTTTGTATTCATTTGGTGTTTCTTCATCATCCGATCCTTTATAATATGAATCCTCCTGAAAAGAAAAGACAGATTCAAAATACCCCCGAAGAACTCAATAAAAGAATCACTCGATCGGTTACCTCTCAACTTGCGCAAACATCTATCACCAACACAATGCCGATAGGACGTACACCACCCGGGAAGCAACCCCTTCAAAGCACTTCAGATTCACTTTACCCTTACCCTCCTCCGCCAATACCTTCAGCCCAAACTAGTAGCCCGCAAAGCTCAAATGAGTCAATTAGGGCACCGTCTTATAGCAGTCTGTCAGAGTTAGGTGCAGCATCGCAAGAAGCACAAAATGATAGTGTTAGGACTATGATTGAGCAAATAGAGCTAAACGAGCAAAACATCAATACAAATTTACTAGCGAATAAAAAAAATAACGATAAAGAACCAGAGCCCTTACCCCAATCAGTCACGGACATCAAAGCATACATCAACCTAGCAGTCGTTAATGCATTCACATCTTATCAAAGCACGATAACGAATGACATCTCTCAAGCCCTCAGAGAGGAAATGAAAAGCAGCATGTTCGAGTTTATGAGAGACATAAATGCCGTGATTCGTCCTACTGCACCTGCTGAGCCTCCAGTTCAGAGACCAATTCCGGAGCAGAACAACGCTCTCCAACAACCGCCCATTCCGAACTTGCAGTCTCAGCTGGATCCTTCGTCCAGACCATTCGTCCCAGTAGTGACTACAAACGGTAACAGCCATATCAACAACGGTCAATCGCAGAATGTGGGATATCAGCAGCAGAACAACAACAACATCCGTAACCATAACAGGCAAAATAGACCAAGATGGCAAAACGCGAATTGGCACCATAATTCTCCAACTCAATTTCAAGAAAGTGGTTCACACCCTAATCCTCGTGGACCAATTAAAATTGATAAATGGGGCATTAACTTCGAAGGTAAGCCGGAAACTCTTACAGTAGAAGATTTTATTTTCCGCCTAGAGACCCTCAAGAACCAGTACGACTGTACATGGGCTGAGATCTTGAGAGACTTCCATCTTCTACTCTCGGGAACCGCGTATGAGTGGTATTGGCAGTTTCAGCGCATGAACTGCCAACCAGACTGGCCAATGCTACGCGATGCCCTGATGCGTCAATTCCGAAGTTCGAAATCGGACTTTGAAATAATACGCGACATTATGGATCGTAGGCAGGGTTCTTGGGAGTCTAGCGACGATTTCTTTGCGTCAATCGGTAAACTTAGGTCTCAGCTTAGAGTACAGATTCCGGAAGTTGAGTTGGTGAGGATATTAAAACGGAGCCTCAATGACAGAATTGGAAAACTGATATACCCTATGGCTATATCGTCGTTGGACCAGCTGAGACTTGCGTGTGCTGACGCGGAAAAAGCATTTCCCATAAGAGATAACGCGAAGCATCATAGACCACCTGGTAGATACATAGCAAATGAGTTGGAACATGATACTGAGGAAGAGGTTACTTACGTACCAGAAGAGCAGATAGCTGCGATGCAGTACAGAGGAGCACGCCCTAGAGTGCCTCGAAGATACCCAGAGCCAAGACAATTGTCATGTTGGAATTGCCGAGTTGAAGGCCACTCATTTGTTGATTGTCCATCTAGTGTTCGAAATATTTTTTGTTATAAATGTGGTCAGGAGGGTGTGATAACCCCTAATTGTAGTCGATGCACCCCGGGAAACCGCCAAATGAACGCGAGGTCATCGGGAGAGTCGCGTTCAACCCAATATCCCGAACAACAAATGCAGATGTAGGGCCGAGAGTTGACGAACAACCAACAGATCAGACCCCGACTTTTGAGAATTGTAAAATTAAAATATTAGTTAGGAATAAGGAACTAGAATTAAATAATTTAAGTAAAAATGATAAAAAGTTTGAAATTAAACCGTTGCACGTTAGAATAAAAAATTGTTATGCAGCGCGCAGTAGGATATTTGATAATGGCAAGACTGTAGGCATATATCATGCTAAAGATATAAAACTGTGATAGAACATGCATTGCTTTAATAAAATGAAGATCGTTTTAGTTGTAGGTACTCTGTTTATTACCTTTATTACCTATGTTTATTATGTACAAGTCAGGTATATGTATTATTAAGTCAGTTAATTTATGTTATTTATTTAGTTATTATATTTATTTATTTATTTAGGTATAAGTATGTGTTATTTATTCAGTTATGTATATATATTTATTATTTACCTATTTTTGTATTTATTTACCTGTTATTTATTTATTTATTTATTCACGTATTAACCTAATTACCTATTTTTTTATTGTTATTCATCTGTTATGTATTTATTTAGTTGATTACGCATGAGTATGTGTTTTCTAATTGCTTATCCATCTTAATTTTTTTGTACTGCACATACCTGTAGCTGTAGAACGATGGTAATATCTGTCACAACGATGCTAGACTGCGTATTGTGGGATTTGTTGACCGCTGAATCTGCAAGTTGGTTTTCCCACGATGGCAAGGTCGAAAGGAAGCCATCTATAACAAAATAAAATATGTCAATCATCTGCGGTTATCTTGATAAATGGCAGGGAAACGAAATGCGTATGGCCTATGTCGGCCGATACAGTCAGCTGCAACGAGCTACAAGTTGTTTGTGATCCCTACCAAAAGCGGACGTCTATTATTATTGCCCGGCTCATATCGTGGGGTTCTTCACCACGTTGAGGATATTAGGCGAGTCCATCCAACCGTTTTCTCCGCCTCTGTTGGCACACAGGTGACCCACAGATTCGGAGCTTTGTTGCGGTCACCTGGAATGTAAATAATAATTGGGAAATTTTGTCAGATCAACCAAAATAACAATTGCTTACCGACGAAAAAAAAAAAAAAATGTCCATAGGAATAGGGACATTAAGGTCCTCTTCGCCTGCAAAGAAAGAAAAAGATAATTTAGCATAAATACAGGAAGAAAAATATATATATACATTTAAGAAATAAACTCACCTATCGGCGTCTCAAATTGTTGTGTTTTTTTTTTGTGTGTCCATTCCTTTTTTTGACACTTACTGAATTCGAAGTTCGAATTCGAAGTTACCCAGAGCTGTAGAGGAGCTCCAAACCAGCTCTAAAACACCCAAAACACTATGAGCGTTACGCTACCTTACCGTTCTATGTCATGAACGTTGGGAGATTTGAATCGTGATTCTCAGTGGGTTCTCTTCGAGGAATAAGAAACTTGAAAGGAGGACAGTAATTAAATAACAACAATTTCAATAGGAGAGAAACAATTAACATAGGATCGGATGATTAAGAATGTTAGCCAAGGGATAGGGTGCAATTATGACCCGTTAACGAAGAACTGCTGAGTTTGTTAAGCCAATAACTTACAGACAGTCGCCGAAATAAGATCGCGACCTGTGCGAGCAGTGCGGGATTCTTTTTTTTTAACGAAAATATTTTTTTTTGTAAATTTGTAAAAAAGTAGTGTGAAATTTAATTATCCCTTTGTGAAAAGACCTTTTTGTTTTAAAAAAATAAAGGCAGTGTTGTCCAGCCGAATCCCACCTCCTACGACAACCAAAGAATATAATTTGTACTAGGAATTTAGTACAGAACAGTAACCGGCCTTGTGTGCTGCCCTAAATTCTTAATAATAAATAAAAAGCTACCAAAATTGGCGAATTGGCGGTCATAGTAAATTGTGGCCGCCAACCGTTTTAAATCGAGACGGAGTGACGTCACTCAAACGAAGTGGAAAAAAAAATACTTTGTCATTGCTAGAGGTGAATCAGAGGTGACTTAAAGCAATTGACTTCTCAGTGTCCTACGAAGTATATTTCCCTTGCGCGGCCTGTCTATACAGTGGGTGCAAAAAAATTACATACCACAGAAGAAATAAAGAAAAAGAAAAAAGGAATAAAAATTATGAGCGGAATTATTTTTTTTTGTATATACCTGATACATATTGATGCAAGTGATTGAACCTATTTAAGAAATTATCATTATATCATAATTATTATCGTGTCGAGAAAGAAAAGGATTTTTTTTATTGCTATATGCATAGTTATATCTAACTGTATGTATATAGATAGCTTTATATACCCATGATACTACACCAGTATATCTGCTGATGATACAGTCGGGTCAAAAAGTAAAACATCGCCTTGGCTGTGTAAATTTAAATGTTTTTGCTTATATCCATTTATTTATTTATTTATACTTTGGCGTGATATTTTCTTTATAGTTTTTGTTATTTTGTTAATTTATATTTATTTATTGGGTCCTTTTTTTTTTTTTTATTTTTTTTGGTTTTGGTGTTTGTCATAAGTTTCCCCCTCCTTTTCCTTTCTTTTTGAAATATAGTAGCCCCCTAAACAGAGCTCTTTTTATGTAGGATCGCGGTAGAGTAATAAAAATAAAGAAAGGGTACACTAATTTAGAGTTGCCAGATTATTTTTTTTTTTGTGTCGGGGAGATTTAGCGTTAAATTTTTCTTTGCTGTTCTTTTATATTTATAATTTTTTTTGCTATAATTACTTTTAATACTAAAGTTAATATTTTTAGCGTAGTTTATAAGTATAAAATTAATATGAAACCCAATATTTATTTTTTTTTGTGAATAAATTCAATGTGCATCACGCCATTTATGGTTGAAATCGCCTTATTTTTTTTTCTTTTTGATTTTGCTCGAATGAGCACAATGGCTTGTTAAACAAATTTTCAGGGGTGCGGTAAGGTCTGCTACGGTTCTTTCGGTGAACATGGTCTAGTCAGCGGCAACTAGACAAATATGGGGAAGTTTGAAAATCGGCCAAAAACTTCCAGGAAGGGTGGGAACTGGCCCTAGCTGCAACAACAACAGCAGCCCCCTCAGTACGGTGGACGTCCGTCTGCTTTCAAAAAAAAGTAAGTTTTTATTTTGGCATGTTTAATGTTATGTGGTAGATCTCGTTATGTGTGTAGGACAAGAACCACCCCATCCGGCGAGCAGAGCCGTGCTACGCAAGCATGCCATGCTCCTCGCACGTAACACTCCCTCCCTTTCCATCTCCGCTTCCTTTCTTGAATCCCGTCCACATCCAGAATTCCTTCTTCAATCCGCTCCAAACGCCCTCTACATATCCCTAATCTAGATCTATTACAGTTAAGGAACGCAATGAGCAAGAATTTTTGCTGGTATAGTGTGAACAAAGTTCGAGGCGATTTACAGAACTCAAAAAGATAGATATACTTATTAAGTGAAATTTATCATGTTTAGAAAAAGCTTTGCTACTTTGTAGGTTATCCTACAAATCGACCGAGAACATTCAGTCCGATGCAGACGGAAAAACGACTTATCGAGGATATTGCCTGCAGAGCATCAGTTTAGCAATCAGTTAGAAAAATGCGCTTCCGTCGTCTAAGATGGCTGAGACATGTAGAGCGAATGGACACCAACACTCCGGCCCGAAGAGTCTTCGCTTCCAACCCGGAGGGACAACGCAGTAGAGGAAGACCTCGTCTTTGGTAGCGCCCGCAAGTGGAAGGGGACCTCAACCAACTTGGAGTGAGCAACTGGAAGCAGTTTGCCAAAGATCGCGCTAACTGGTTGAGGCCCAGGTCTACCCGGACTGTAGCGCCACCTAAAGTAAGTTTAAACCAATCACATTTGGTGCATATGTTCATCCAGTTAAGGTATGCTGAACGTTTTGTTACATTTGATTCAAAATTAAAAAGAAAATGGATTCTTATGCCCAAAACAAATGTGCAGAAAATAGTTACACGTACATTGCATCAGCGGCACAGGTCATATGTCCATAAGCCACCTGAGTGGGTTATAAGTCAACATATATGTCCACGTATGACTTATATAATTTATTAAAACAAAGTGAAAAGTACGGAAATGTTTGTCCATTTAATGTAATTAATTGATTAATATAATATATGTAGTTAGATACATAACATGTAACGAGAAAATCTACAATAGCTTACAAAAATACTTTCGTACTACAAGCTACAATTTGCCTATAAAAGGAAACAAAATTACATTCCTGTTCCGTTCGGCTGCCCCCACTAAATTTCTTAAAACAATCTTCGCGAATCTTGAAATGATTGCAAGGCTGGAGAAGTGTCTCGTGCGTTTTGGAGGCAAACTCCTCATTGTTCGTATTTGCTTCGCTTCGCTTTCCAGCTCGTTGTCATTTTCCTCTTCTTCGTCATCTGTCAAATGATCGTATTCCTCAACAAATGTTTGCTTATCGTTATAAATAGTTGAACATTGATTTATAAACTCAGTGAGGGTCATTTTGTCTTTTTCAAATTTAGCGTTATACTCTCCATTAGTTGGTTTTTACGTTCGAATTTAGACTTTGGCAAAGCACTACTTTTGATCCTATTTAAACTTCTTTTTAATGTTTTATACTGAACCAAATGGGCCGAGTCCTTCATTTTAATACGTTTTTCATCAAAAATTTGTCTTGATGTTGTTTTCCTTTTATGCCCGCCTTTTATACATTCTGTTTTCATTTCATTAATGAGTTTCATCCTTTTAAACATATCTGATTGCTCAGAATGTGGATGAATAGTAGCACATATTTTTGAAATTTTTTGTAGGGCTGTATCAAAAATAAGGCTCGCTTTGCACGATTTAATATAGCAGGTGTATCTTTCACTTGCTTTATAAGTGTATTTCTTAATAAATAATTGTTTTTCCTCCTCTAAATACAGCACAACACTGTTTTTCCTCAAACCAGAAAGAAACTCGAATTTTATAATTTTTTCCTCCATCTCACTTCTTTGTAATTTGCGGTGCCTATTATTGAATAATTTTTATTAAAATGTTCCTTAAGTATGTTTCAAAAACACTTACCTACTTTGTAAATATTAAAGTTTACCGGAATACTCTCAGGTTGAAAGAAAAGCAACAGACATACCTACACGCTTGACTGGGAAGAGAAACTGTTTCAAAGGTACTAAACAAATTCTACGATAGTGAGCCATAACACCAGAGCAGAGTCAAAAGTCCACAAGAAATACGTGTGGACTTTTGACCCACTTGATTGTATTACAAGTTCACAACTGATTTGTGGTAACCCACTCAGGTGGGTCAAAATGCCATAATGGACCTTTGGCTTGTGGACTTATGATTATGACCCTGCGCCTGCATCGGCTAATATGGCTACTGTCACTCGCCGACTAAGCAGATGATTTGTTTTCAATAATTTGTTTGCTATTGAAAATGAAAATTGAGAAATTCAATCAAATTGGCAATTTCTTTTATTAATGAAATTAATTCTGCCGAACGAATTCAAGAGAAGTACTCGTCCAGCCTTAAAACCCAAAACAAAAACAAACACGATCAGGAAAAGTCAGACGCCGATGATGCCAAATCCTTAAAATTGCAATCTGCCTGAATTTTGCAGAAAATTTAGAAATAGAGACATGCTGCAGTGCTGCTCTAGGCAGAATTTGTGTGTGCCTATATACAAATATACATATAATTATATGAAAATATACCTATAAAACATGTGTATTCTAATCTTGCAGCGCAGTGAATTTTGCACAATCATGTGTTTTGGGCATTATGGTCGGTCCTATTGTCGTTTGCACGTGATCTATTACGCGAAGGTGAATGTACACATAATTTGCGAATGTTAAACGTTACATGCGACACAATTGTCCGCTACACCCCGGTCAAGTTAAAGGAGAGTCGTTTTTCGAGCTAGTGGGAAAAAGTGATTACCTATAGCTAAAAGCAGCTAGGAGCGATTCGACAGTTGTTCAAATAGTTCTAGAATGATTACTTTTTAAATAGGCTTTCAAATTTTCTTCGTTCATATTCCCAACGATTATGGCAATAGCGCCAATCTCCCTATTCACAATAATGACAAACTGTATCCTCAACTGACAACCGAATGTGATTGGCCGCACTGGTAGATACAACTAGAACACCTGTCATTCGAATCGTCACAAACACATCATCTCCGTCCGGAATATACGAAAATAAATTTTGCTAATTAAAAAATTGTGTTTCAAAATCACAACTGTTTTATGCAGTAAACAGTTAAACACTTTAGTAAGTATAAAAAAATCACATCAACGCTGTTAAGTGCAGGACTATTGCAAATGACTGAGTTGCAAGAAATGACGACGAAAACCAAAGTGACTGTGAAATAAACAACAAAAAATACCAACTAATTTGTCCTTCACACAAAGTTAAGTCTCAAAATAGTTACTGTAAAAAAGAACATTACATTAAACAATCTACAATACTTGAAACAAACGACGAGGAAAAATTTAAGTCAAATGGAGAATCAACAGCAGCAGGGTAATAGTGTACCCAACAGCGAAACACTCGATGCCGCTCCCACACATATGTCAGGCGAAAATTCTACTAACACAAATGTTGCAGTGTCTGAAGAAGCACCCTCGACGAGTCGACAGCAGTTAATACAACCCCTCACAGCTGTATTGTCAGCGACATTTGTTCCTGCGACCACAGGAGTCTCAAACGATGCTGCAACGCCTATTGAAGATGAACGCAGCTGTTGGATTTGCTTCGCAACAGACGACGAAGACAATAAGTTAGCCGCATGGGTGCAGCCATGCAAATGCCGTGGTACCACCAAGTGGGTACACCAAAGCTGTTTGTATCGCTGGGTTGATGAGAAACAAAAGGGCAACGCGCTTCGAAGCGTCAGTTGCCAACAGTGCCAAACGGAATATATAATTGTATTTCCGCATATGGGTAAATTTGCCAATGTTTTGGAAATGTTTGACAACCTTATCAAACGGTTGAGTCCTTTCCTGGCAGCGGGCATATTTGTCGGTTCTCTCTATTGGACTGCAGTTACATACGGTGCTGTGACTTTTCTACAGGTGAGGGAAAGCTGCCGCAACAATTTGTTGTTTACACCTACATTCTGTTATATTGTTTTGCTATTTTTAGATTGTCGGTCATAAGAAGGGATTAGCGCTAATGGAAAATGGCGATCCACTTGTGTTGCTCATTGGACTGCCCGCTATACCAGTCGGCCTTGTACTTGGCCGTATGATTCGCTGGGAGGATGCTGTCCTTCGATTGATTCGCAAAAGAAGAACGATGGCAAGAAAGTTTCCACTAATGAGCTTGATTATTCCACATCCGTAAGTTTCGATTGGTTGCATTGGATTGTGTTCTGTACGGGGGAAGTACCTACACTCTGGTTTTTTGTATTTCGTTATTCGTCTCGGTATTGTGTTGCTGTCGCGCTTGCTGACAATAACCCAATTTGAATATTCGTGTCGTTCGTTATGGTCGGGTGGGTCGAAGGGAAACGGGCGATTGAAAAGTTTGCCAAGCACGGTATTGCATATATATCGATTTCAGAATCGCAATGTTTACTGTCATGTCATGATAATGGCCTTGTATGCTTCAACTATAAACGGAAGGAATGTAGATATTGTTGGGAATTTATGCAACTCGGTAGATAGTGTATTTATTTATGTTTATTTTGAATGTATTTCGATTGGGGCTTACGATATGAACGATTATAGTTTCAAGTTGAATAATGCGTTGAATTCCATAACAATCTATTTTTTTTGTTTTGTTTCCTATGGGGAGGGCGAAGAATGCATCATGCACCGTCAACAAATTTTAATTTTCTTGGTTTGTCAGACTCTCACTGATTAAACTCACAATTTCTCTGTGGCTATCTTTAACAGCTCCCTGGAAGCACTATTCGTATTACTTCGGGGGCAAATATTTTCCTTCTACCTCATTAAATATCCTCTTCTTCTATGAGGGTGTGCTCTGGCCTTCTTCTTCTTGGTTTTGGGCACGGTTTCGATAAACGCTGATACCTGTTTTCAGTTGCGCTCGCTTGCGATCATCTTCCCAATGATATTTTCAGAAGAAATATAACTTATCTCCGATTCAAAATCCTGTCTTTCCACGGTCCATCTACTGCACTTGAAGAAGGTATGAAATGCGTCGTCTATCAATGAATCGCCGTACTCGCATGTCGGATGGTCTACTTTCCACATCATGTGTAGGGATTCATTAAATTATCCATGTCCGGTTAGAAACTGCGTGGTATAATAATTTGTTTTCCATGTTTTCGGGTTGTCCATTCAGCGTCGTCTCTAATCAGTCTGGCGGTCCATCTACCCCTTGTTTCAGAGTTCCGCCTTAGCTGCCATAAATGTTTCGTGGCCTGTTTTGCTTCAGTGATTGCCGCTTCTGCTCCTACTTTCCCTCTCTTCTCATATATTAGCTTTCTTTCTGTGGCTAAGAGGTCAATGGGTACTATTCCTGCAACGACAAGAGCGGCTGTTTCTGATGTAGTTTAGCCTACTCTTGTATGCTTTCACCATCCACTAGGGACATACAAATTTAAACGCGTTTACAGCGCAGCGATATAAATTTGGTTAAGTGTTACCTCTGCGAAATAAATTGTTGTTAGCTTTAGTCCTCTTGAAATATGAAAAAAAACTAGTTCGTCCTGTCTGGTTGCCCGCAAATAGGCACAGGTCAGCGACTACTGTTTTGTGACCAACAGTTCGTGAATTTGATGTTAGTGTAGGAAGCCGCTATTAGTGAAATGCTTGTGTTTATATGCTGTGACGTAGGTTGGATGAATATTTTGGTTCAGAACTCGATATATGAGAGCGAAATTTCAGAGAAGAGGTCTGTACCTCGAAAGCACAAGTGGAATCAATTTAAAAATTAAAAATATAGCCTAATAGTTCTGCAGTAGCCCAAAATATACATCTTTCATCAATCATTTCTTTCTCGGGATATTTGGGGGCTCCACTTGTGCAGTATCTAGAGTAGAATTCTTGAAAACATTAACAAAAACTATCAGAGAAGACACCTCTTTCGCTTTTCGCGCCATAATCATTTTCGAATGCCTCTGTAATAATGGACTTCCAAAACAAAAGTCAATATGTCTGAAAGTAGATATAAAGCGAACTGGTTACACCGAATTCAGCATAAATTAAAAAAAATGGTCGGAGTTTATCACAGGGTTGTATATTCTCTGATTTATAGAGCTATATGGACAAAGACGCGGCCTGCCTGCCTCTGTTTGGAACGTATGTGACCCTTTAATACTAGACACTCACCTTGCGTCGCTACCTGTGGTGACCTTATGTCCGATAACAAAGTCAATTGCCCTACGTTAATCTCAAGAAATTGTATATTTTCACATTAAAATCCCACAACACATTTCGACATGTTTGAATAGCCGATTATACGATTTGTTGACGGACTTGTAAACATTCGTTAAAAATCTTCAAATGACTCGAAATAATCATCGCTCTACTTATAATACAATATATCTTTTTAGTGAAGAGGAAGACGAACCAAGTCTTCAGAATCCAGCCACGCCAACACTTTCCGATCCTGTATCAGCAACGCGAGTATTTTGTGGAGCTTTGCTATTGCCAACTATATCATCGATTGTGGGTCGAATTCTCTTTGAAACCATTGAGAACACACTGCATCGCACACTTTTGGGCGGATTGACATTCATTACTGTCAAAGGCATATTAAAAATCTACCTGAAACAACAACAATTCACCAGAAAGAAGAAACGCAAAATTGTCGACTACACAGACGAGAATATCCGCACATTTGTTAACCGAAACGCAAGGCACACCAATCTGAGTTCCACCCAACAGAACGTCAACGAAAATATGGTGTAGATACATTTATAAATGTAGCACATAACAAATTTATTTTTTATTACTTATATTATAAATATATTACAGTCATAATATAATGTACCTACATGTTGCAAATATGGTAAACTCGGGACTTATACCTATTGAAACGACTACTCCGAAATGTTATTCGATTTCGAAATGTTCGTTTGTTTTCTCGTTTTAAATAATAATCAACTTAATTCAAGTGCTAATAAAGCTTTAAACATAAATAATCTACAAAAAAAGAAAAGAAAACACCATACTACTAATCAGTACGAGATTTATAATTTTTTTTTTAATTTTGTTTATGCTAAATGGTATTTTGTTGGCAAACTTTGGGATACGTAATGTTATAAAAATTCGAGGTTAATGTAATGGAGTTGAATTTAAAAAGAGAGTTAGAGAAATGAATACATATTTACGATTATATTAATATTTGTGTTGTGACGCTAGTAATATTGTAATTTGTCATTCGAAAAAGAAAGAAAGAAAAAAGACCAAATAAATGCGGAATTAATTCTTGTCAAATAAAAGGATGTGTTTTCGTTTGTTTAGAGAATCACAAAGATAACCACTCTGGTCTTTTGTATGCATACATTTTGAGATTTAAAATAGGTTGTATGTACCTTCGACACTTCTGAATTTGATTTGAAATTTTAAAGTGCTGCCGAATTGCATAGTATTCTCATTTTGCACTAATAGGTAAAAAGCAGGTGGATGTGCGAACTGCTGAGCACTAGATCAGCGGAGACTCAAACGTTAACCGGGACTATCAAAGTAAACACAACTAGAGGATGTCCACCAGTGGCGTGGCGTGAGCATTTTAAAATGGGAAGCCGAAATCTGTGTACCTTGAAACAAAATTATTATATTGTACGTTTGTACTAGATTCGCTTTAATAATGCACTGCAATCTGCCTACTGAATTTGTAAACCAAAACACACCCTAACCTACCTCAACAACTACCTGTAATTATTCACACAAGAGACAATAAGACAAGAAGAAGTAAAAGAAAATCGAATAACTCGAAGAAAAGCGCGTTATTTTGTTCATATCATAACCAAACAAACACATACGACGTACCCAAAACACAACCCAAAAAAAAGAGTTACAAACAAATGTTCACTCAGTACTCAGCAGTCAAAATGAACTTTGTGAGAACCGCGAATAACTCGAAGAAAAGCGGGTTATTTTCTACGATGGGTGTTGAACAAAGAGGTGTCAGAGTCAGACAAAGTACTCAGGGAAGAAAAAAAGAGATAACAAGAAAATTCTCTCTCAAAATGAACTATAAAGTGAGAACTTTAATAACCCGACTTATTTTGGGTTACCTTCGCTTTGTCACCACGAAACGATGACGACGTTGTATGAAAATGGATACACACGATTTTTATATGAGTGCTTTTGTGTGTGTACCATTTGGTGAGTATTCACATTCATTTGGTAGTGTTTCATGGGTATATTCGGTTTTTTGTAGATAGATAGTGTTGCCTGGTGGAGATTTCAAAAGGTAACTCGGTAGGAATCGAGTTATATGGACGCCACGCCACTGATGTCCACAAGGAGGGGTATTATCACCATTAATGTGGAGCCTAGTTGTTGATGAACTACTAGAAAAACTCGCCAACCTTGGCATCAACTGTCAGGCTTATGCCGATGATATAGTGTTGATTGCTAGGGGAAAGTTTGAGGAGACCCTCTGTGTTATCATACAGAGATGATTAAGAGCAACCTAAGAATGGTGCAACACAGCAGGATTAAACATCAATCCGGCAAAAACAGCTATTGTACCATTCACAAGGAAAAGAAAACTTCAGAGACTGAAAACAATACTATTATCAGGGATGACAGCATCAGGAAATTCAACTTTGAGAAGAATTTCATAACGAAACTCAGTAGTAAGAAAAATTGGAGCAATGAATACATGGCATACGGACTGAGCAACCACACCGTAAAATGGTATACAGATGGATCGAGAACAGACGAAGGAACTGGTGCAGGAGTGTATGGGCCAGGAACTAAGCACTACAAATTCATGGGCAAATGTACCAGCATCTTTCAAGCTGAAATATGTGCTATAGGTAGGGGCGTTCGGATTATTCTCGAGAAAAACTACAGGAACTGTGACATAGCAATAATGTCAGATAGTCAAGCTGCCATCAAGGCACTTGATGCTCAGGCGCAGGCTTAACGAATTGGGCAAGAAAAACAGAGTAACTATCTGCTGGATACCTGGGGTTGAATTACCGCATCCGTGATCGAGCAATACGTGACTGAATTTGTTATTGTTTTGCATGTAAATTCAACAAAATTCAGTGACGTATCGCTCGCTCACGGGTGCGGTAATTCGACACCTGGCCATGTGGGCATCATGGGCAACGAAGCCGCGGATTCTCTGGCAAGACAGGGTGCAGCGGAGTCCTTTATTGGCCCTGAACCATTCTGTGGCATAGGGGACCACACCCTAAGAGAGGAATTCAGGAGGATAGAAAAAGAAAACAGAACTGCCATTTTCAGAAACCACCAAGGCCTGAGGCAAGCTAAAAAAACTTTTAGGGGACTATAACCTAATAATGGCATGCATTGGCCTAAGCAAAAACAACTTAAGAATACTAACAGGTCTCCTAACGGGACATTGTAAACTGAGGAAACACCGGCAAAAAAGCCATAGGAAACAAATGTGGCTTACAGCCTCGTATTACTCACTGGCTCCTGACATCCTGTTTCATCTGACACCCATTGACATCTTCAGCAGGTAAACGGCAGCTTCTGCAGCCGTACGCCTCAAAGCTACTTCACAGTGGACCAGTAAAACAACTGGCCATGCCGCTATCCTGAACGATTTTAATAACCTTCCGGGAAACATCGACTACACCACACCAAAAGCTTCCAGTTTCCAGGTCTCCATTCTCACTAGATCTTTCTGGGAGGAGGAAGCATTCCTGCATGATGAATCGATCCATTTCTACACAGACGGTTCGAAAACTGTGGACGATGTTGGTGGTGGTGTCTTCTCCGACAGACTGAATCTTAGTCTCTTCTTCCGTCTTCTTGATCACTGTAGCGTTTCTCAGGCGGAAATAATGGCGACAAAAGAAGTCCTTTCTTGGCTGAAATAAAAGGTGATTTAGGAAGTCATAAATGTCTACCTTTTAGAAAATGAATTTAATGTGTAAAATGCGTTTTCTCAGGGGCCCCTTGCTAAGCAGTCAAGTAGTCAAGTTTTCCTGGCCTGCATTATCCTGCCAAGGCGATCGCTAAATTATCAGACTGTTAACCGAATTGACTACATTTATGTATTACTCCAGGTATGTTCCCCTATTTGATTCTATTTTTGAAAGGGACAATAATTGTAGGCCCAGGTCAAATCCAATCGTCTGAATTGATAACCATACCGTTCGTGCGAACCTGAGACCCCTCACCCTGTTGTCCAGCACACTAACCACTGAGCCACTGCGTTCATCTCACTGCAGCCACATTTTGACAAAAGCTTACAAGTCACCATTCCTATTTAATAATTTTGGGAAAAGAACGCACTTCTGGAAGGTGAATCGAACCAATTCTGACTTTTCCCAGTCTTCCTTAAAAACCAAAGCTCTGTTTGGGAGCCCTCTCCTACAAGGATCTAAATAATAAGCTCGTCGGCCTTTTGTCGGCAGCCACTTCAACCTTACATAACTAAATTGTTGAACATAAACTGGGATTATTTATTAGTTGTCAGGAACTTAGGGATATCTTAATTACTATAACAACGCAGAACGGATACCTCGAGAAGTTCGACATTATACCGATGTGCTGGGTTTAAGTCGGCAACCTAGCGAACGCCAGATATAACATCCTACATCATTATTGAGACGATGTAAGTAGTTGCGTGCTGCCAATTCATTAATGTACAAAAGCACTTCCAGAAGTGGTTAACCTTTGGACGAAACAAAAGTTAATTATTGTCTTTTTGATGTGAAACATCTTATGGCGCGACTTGGGAGTAAAATCGATTCATGAAAGCGGAAATGACCAAGCGGAAGTGCGAGACGGAAATTGGCCTGTCGCCATCGCTATGCCGCCGCCTAAAACTCCTTAACCACTCAACCGATTCGAATGAAATTTTGTGGGTGGGTATGGTTGGTTGTAACTTGATGGACAGGATAGTTTTGGACCCGATAGGTGGCGCTGTTGTCGATCTTCTTAACCACTCAACCGATTTCAATGAAATTTTGTGGGTTTGCATGGTTATATGGAAAGATATATTTTTTAAATTTTTTCAACTTAATTGTCAAAGTGAATACTTGTATGGGCCCGCTGAAGTGAACTGAAGAAGCTAGGTTTAACACAGACACTAGACTACTGAATCAGTTGACGATATGAAAACAAAATGTAAACAAAAACTCTCGAAAAAGAAAACTTTGGATTAGATTGCGTTATGAAAACTTTTTAAATTAATGAACATAATTATCTACTGCGCTGTATTAAGATATTAAGATTATAATATTATAAAGATTTGGTTTTTAAATTAAATTTCTTAATGAAATTCAACTACATACAACACAGTTCAATTTTCCATTCACATTTTGCGAGAGAAGTTTCACATCTGGGGTGTGGTCACAAGCACGCTCTCTTTTTGTATATATAGAAGAGTCAGTAAAGAAGACTGTTATCAAAGTAGGCACTTAGCAGCGCCCTTGCTAAAGGTACCTACATGTGAGTGTATATTACGCCACAAAAGTGCTTCTCAATATTAAATCAAATATAAGAATAATTGTTCCTACTTCCTTCGGTATGATAACGAAGACTTTTTCCCATAACCCTCTATTTCAATTTGATAAATTTATTATAACTAGGGACATGTGATACGTTGATATCGCGTTGAGTGTTTGGTGCATGTGAGTGCATTACCTACACAAAAATATTTTAAGTAAATTATAGCCCCTTAAAGCCTCTACACTTTTCGAGCCGAATCAAAAATAGAGTTGCATGTTCACATAAAATTAAAGCAACGTATATCTTATTATTATATAAACTTTGCTTTAACGAATTTTTACGAATTCTTACGCATTTTACTCAATTGTTGTTCCTCAACTCGAAAAATTCGCAAAAGAGAGCGGCTTTGAGAGAGCAATATATTTCTCCTCCTACGAGTTTTTACTCAACAAATTTCTTTGCCTATGAATTGAAACAACTGTCAGTCGCCTGAAAATTGACATCTGATTTGAATTTGTTGTTCTATTTGGCATTTGGGTGGATTTGGAGTCATTTTTCAGAGGTTACTAAAAAGCGTTCCTTAACTTTTGCGTAAGTTTCCCTTTTTGAGAGAGAATTCATCCCCTCCACTGTCATTTTGACAGTCTTTTCCATTTTTACTACAAAAGTAAAGTAACAGACCTAATGTGTCAATCTGCTTAGAACGCTCATAGACTACACAATTGTGTCAGAAAAACATCATTGGCGATGAAATCGTCACTTCAACAACTCTTGCTTAAATACACCCAGATAAGATTCTTTACTTCCTAACTGCTTTCGAAGTAAAAAGATGGGCTTCAACAGGGAAGTCCCAATAATAGAGACCGCAGAGGTCGTTATAACCGGCGGTCGCTATATTCGCCTGCCATATCTGATTTCCATAAATATTCAGGAATAAACAAAATCACATAAAATGCTAATTTAAAAGCAGCTTTCACGGCGACACATCAATAAACTGCCATTATATTTAACAGACAATTTTTTTAATTTTCCCTCATTCCGTTGTTATAAACGACGACAAGGACCAATTTTTTCCGAAAAATTGGTAGTTATATCCAACATTTCGTTATATACGACGTTATATCCGACGGTAAATTGGCTTAAAATATAATGAACCAACCAAATGAATTGAAAATGAAATATAAGCGCGGTCGTTATAAGTGACTTCCACTGTATGTGCAAAGTTATGATAAATTGTTTTCATAGACTGGCTGGATGTTTTAAATTTACGGCCAAAAGAAGAAAAGGAGTTCAGCGCCCATTATTTTATTGGATTGAATTGATTAAAATAGAAAAATTGGTAAATAATTACAATAAATAACGAGAAACTGAAAAAAGGGTGCAAAAAACACCTATGATGGTCTTAGGATGGTTTAGGACTCAACACTCAAGTCAAAAATGTTATAAGTTCTGTAAGATAGGTGTCATTTCTGACACCTGGGAACAATTATTAACCAGCATTTTTCACCACTGCTTTATAATCTTTTAAAAAACTCAAATGGGGCCCTAAATATACGAATTAACATTTAGGTCTGTTCCCTTACTTTTTTGGTCAATTCAGGCAAAATGTCAGATATCAAGGAGTGGGGATATATTCTCTCAGAAAAAGTATAGGAACGAAAGTTTGCTTGACGTTTGTTTAAAAGATGTGCGAGAAAGAAAAATAATATTCAAAAATAATCTTCAGTGGGTTTAAACAAATTAACATTAACCCGGATACAGTTTAATATTTATTTTTCTTGCTGATTTATCCAGTTTTAATTACAAATTTCAGCACTCAATAAACCACATCGAAATAAACAGCCAATTCAAATTTATTGAGCTATTGTTTGCAGGGGAAATGGTTTGTTCTCTCTTTGTGGCTTTCTTCTATACCCAATTTAAGCGTAAAGGACCGAAGTTTGACTAAATTTGGCTAATTTGTTCGAATTCATTATCGACCTATTATTTAGCATTTACCGCTTGTCCCTGCGCCGACAAATGGTTGTCAAATAGTTCAAATAAATTAATTTGCTACTATTTATTTGTTTGATTAAATAATGAAATGAAAAGGAGCAACCATTCAACTTCTTTACTGGAAGAAAAATTGTTCAAAATTGTACGTTGTTTCGCTGATTTGAGTGTGCCCGCCTGAGAAAAATGTACATCTGGCAGACGTCAAAAAGTGTATTAAATCGACAGAAAGCATAAAGTACTAGGAATGCAGTTCACTTTACATTTCTCAAATGTGTTTCATAAATATTAATCAAATCGCTCAGACGTTTGGTTGAATGTTTGACATCAGTTCAGTGTTTTGCTCTGCATTGCCTGCGTTTTATAGAAGTTAACCTTCCACCAATTTGATATCAAAATGTCAACGTATTTGCGCTCATATACCCACATTTGGAATTAATTTCGGCAAACATACTGAGTCTGATACACGAACACCTGTAGATACATATTGTATTTATAATTATACAACCGAAACGATTGCGAAATTTTGATAATTTAATTATTTGCGAAATATCTTCAAATCGGTGGGGAGATGGTCATGGAGCACTTTTCTACAAATACGAAACGGTTTTGTAAACACCCAAAGATAAAATCCAAACGAGCCGACCCATAGAGACTATAGGTACGTACAGTCGAAGTGGTCTTCTTCTACAGGATAAGAGCTATTAAGGCTGGAATATCGCCGACAGAGAAAGTGAAGAAAATAACAAAGTTATAATCAACTTACGACTAAAATGTAAATAAATAAGTATAAAATGGAATCAATCGCGTACGAGGGCACTTCAGCGTTGAGTGTGTTCATACTTGAACGTATAGGGTGTCTTGATATAGCGCTTGTCTTGTCGCGTTTTAGATAGATAGGCCCAGGTGAAATTGATAATTCAATTGCATTTATATGATAAGAGAGGCGTTGTTTATGCGTCAGCTGAATTTTACATGATTTTTCAATTAACTAATAGCTTAGAACTCGATATAGATAGAATAATTGAAGCTTTCTATTTCAAGCGCAATTTCAAAACAAAATGGATGTGTTTCTGTTTTTCACTATTGGAAAAAAACCTTGGGTAGTTAGCTGGTACTTGATTATTGTAAAAAATGTTGAGAATGTTCTGACATAAACGTCAAATAAGGGCTTGGTTTGAAGACGTCCAGACTTAACTCAACTTTCTTTTAAAAGGCATGCGGTAGAACAACGGTAGAAATAGAAAATTTCCTCCGTTTAACAATATTTGAACGAACCATACTGTTCTGGCCATAGAATATTTTACCTAGTGCCACTACCTAGCGTTTATTTGAAGCCTAATGCTGTTTTCGAAGAAAATATCGACACAGAAGATAGTTAATCAAACCCTTCCCCGATTAAAAACTTTTTGGAACTGCATTTTTCAAGGTCTGAAAAGCTGCTTCCAAAGTTTGGAAAATATTGATATATTTCAACAAAACATATACACAATGGCAAAAAATGTCCGCATCTTATTTGACATTTAGTTTCATCTTTCACCTTAACAAAATGAATTTAGCTGACTTAGTGAAGTGCCGGCTGTTTTGAAGAAGACCAAACGACCGAACATATTATCTGCGGTTGTCCAGCCCTATATGGAATCAGAAGGAAGAAGAAGAGAAATATTCTCTGCTAGCAAAATCATAAAGTGGATAACCTGCTAGCCTAAAACCTTTTCTGACGCAAGGTACAATAGATCTACCACAGGTCGAAGTGCCGGTCTAACGCTTAGACGAGTCAGAAGATTTTAAAAAAAACCTTCACTTTATATATTTTGTAGGTCACAAAATACTACTATTTATAAAAAATGTCAAAATTGTGAGCTCTAAAAATTTAGCATAAATGGACCCTAAAAATGATAATTAATATGTCGGAGTTTAATTAATCTCCTTATTACCATGTAACTGCATGAATGGCATCAAAGATTGTCTCGGATTTTGAAGGTTGTAAAAGCTCCTGGTGAAGACCGTATAGGTGTACCGTATACCATATGAATTCTTTAAATTTGCGTCAGTAGGATTTAGACAATATGGACAATACTTAAGGAAAGAAAGATGGACTTGGGAAAACCAGGAACCTAAAGCGGTTAACGAGTATACAGTGGGTTGCCAAATTAATAGGGACAGTCGGAATTTTAAGAATACCTATATTGGAACATTTTGGTCCAAATTCAATTTTAACCTGTTAACAACAGATTTTGAAACACCCGTAATAGCAGCCACTTGTCTTTGGGAATGACTCGAACGAATTAATAATGTTTTTGTTTCCGTTTTTTTTTCTTGGAGTGATATCCATTCCTCGACCCATTCTGTTCCGAAAAAATGGCTAAAATCATTAAAAAATTATTTTTGTCCTTTAGAGAAAAGCTTTGTTTTAAACAAAATAAAGTGCATTACTTACGTTTCAATTAAAAGAAGTTTAAAAAATGTCCACAAACATATTTCAAAGAAAAACACTTTTTTTGACTTCTGCTTTTGATTGCACTTCAAGAATAAAACCGGGTTTTCCCCGAATGAACCCATTTTGAATATCCGCCGACAGTGAAAAATAGCCGTTAAAGACTAGTACGCTGCTCGAGCTTAATTTTAGCTCCCATACAAAATTCTCTCCAAAATTAAGCTGAGCTAAATTTAAGCGGATCCCTTTAGCCGAGTGGTACGCAGCTCGAGCTAAAAATCAAACTTTTGTTTCCGAATGTCCTTCATGTATCTGTCAAAATTTAGCGCACCCATTTAATGTGTCGGGCCATTTTTTCAAGTTAAATTTTGACACATTGCTTTGCTCTGTTGTTCTGCTGTGTAAAGATCAGTGATTTTAATGAATACATCGATGAGGAGTACCGGGAGCTAGAGTCTTTCATTTAAATAACAGAGAAGTCCTCAGAAAAAGCTAGCGATGGAGGTGGAGCAACAACCATCGACATGAAGGCTTGCAGGTTTTGGAATCAAGGGAGGTTTTTTTCAAAATAAAACTGATTTTTTGTGACACTTATCCACAACTTTCTCATTGTCAGAATTAAGCTAGGATTTTAGCTGATGTTTGGAGAGAAAAATTGGAGAGCAGCTAAAGTTTAGTTTAGCTCGAGCAGCGTACTAAGCTTAAGACAGTAGGCTGTGAAATAAAAATCACCACGTACACTTAGAACCAAAACAAAAGCTTAAAAGAACACTGAAACCTTAAAACTGGTAAAAATTTATAATGTCCCTATTAATTTGGCAACCCACTGTAAATACCTCGGAGTTTAACTCACATCCAAGTATCCTTTAAGCCCCGCTTGAGAAAAAAATTAAAGGAGGCTAAATAAATTGCAGTTGGCGGGAGTTCTTTGGAGGAAAAATATTCCATCGATCTGCAAATTTAAGATTTTTGAGGCTGTTATGAGATCAGTCAGAATTTGAAAAACTTTTAAAGCACTTTAGACTACCCGAAAATACACCGACATAGGTACATGGTGCACTTGGAAACTGGTATAAATCCTCTTTACATTAAGATAGCACTTTCCCTTTATTATTCTTACTTAAAGTAATGGAACTCCCAAGATATCCGGACTAACTACGAAAAATTATTTTCACGTTCAGTTCAATGTAGACGTAATTTCTAACAGCTTCAAGGCTAGAGGTGTACTGCTTCGATTGAACTTCAGACCACACATAAGTGGCGGGAATGAGGAAAAGGTACACCTGATGCCATCTTCGAAAAAAGAAAACGTTTTCCATTTTATTGGAACATATCCTATACTGAAGGAGATCAGACAAGCTCATTTCAAGAGACGTTGTTAATGGCTGATGACTTTATCAGAAGTTTAAATGGTGAGGAGGACTGGCTTGTTACTTGAAAACTGGATTAAGAACCCCGGCAGCAAATAATGAACGATGCTTTTTAAATATTGTTGTTTTTATTAATTTCAACAAAATGGATCTCATTTTTAACCTTCAAATTAAATATTTCGTAGGTCACAATAATAGATCATTTCGTGCGTTCGATATTTCGAATTTTACCTGGTTCGAGTTCCAAATTGAATTCTTTTTTTAATTCTCAAGTTCTTTCCAAGTCGTCCATTGTTAACTGAAATGAGCAATTACTTTTGGAGCATACGAACTCATTTTCGCAGTTCTGACACATCTATTGGGCCTTTTACTTGAAATCCTTTTTAACCTTCATTGTAAATATTTAGTAGGTTACAATAGATCTTTTCTCAAGGAAATTTTAGTCATTGTGAGTTACTATTATTCATTTCAATATACCGATCAGTTAAACAAGACTATTAAATGTAAGCCTTTCTGCAACTCTTACCTATTGGCAATCACTTAGTCATCCGAGAAGTATATGTCTTTATTTGTCTGCGATTCTTATCAAATGGAACCAGCGGAAAGTCGCTGTCGTATATCATTTTGATTCACTCGCAATATTTTTCTTTTTTGTTCATATATGATTATTTATTATTGTTTGTGGTGTATATTTTGATAAAATTAATGGTAATTTCAAATGAACCAATTCAGTTGAAGTTTTCGCGTCTACCTGTCTATAAGCGTGATCTGTTGTCGTTAGCATTTTTTTTTTTTTTGGTTGACAGAAATTTGAAATTTTCTTAACAACAAATCAATAATTTTTGTAGTCATGACAAACGAACCGATTAATTATTTGGACAGCGTCTTACAAGAGGAGGAGCTTCGTTGGCGCATGGAGGAATACGGTCATGATCGAAGAAAATATTCAATTTCGCGATCGGGCAGATACAAATCAATAAATAAAAAACGTGATGCTCTCAAGCCGGAACTTTTCAAAGGCACCGATGCGGATAAGGTGAGCAAGCGTTCAAACTTGTTGCTGCAGTCAATTGTGATCTAATTTGAAATTTGTACTACGCGATCGTAAGGCTTGTCTGGCTGTCAGTGGCTAAAAATACAAAATTTGCTAATTGAGCTAATTCATTATTTTTGTCGTATATGGTTTCAAGGAAAAAAAAAAAAACTCAAGTGAATATTTAAGCTAGGGGGTTATTGATGAGTTGTTTAAGTTTACACATGTGTGTGCTCAGTACTGTGGCGCCCGTGGTTTACTTCGAAATGATATTTTCTTGTTGCCGAACTATATTTAGCACAGTGGTTTGGAGATAATGGCGCACCTAGCTGACTGCTGACAGGTGTTGTTGTTTTTATATTAATCAACATTTTATTTCGTTCAGTGTACAACAGCGAAGAGAAGCATGACACCCCAAAGGCTGATAAATCAAGTAGTTTCAAATAATATTGCCGCTGTCAGGGCAGTTTAAAGTGCGAAATAGAAATGCTGGGGTTGAATTACCGCATCCGTGATCGAGCAATACGTGACTGAATTTGTTATTGTTTTGCATGTAAAATCAACAAAATTCAGTGACGTATCGCTCGCTCACCGGGTGCGCTAATTCGACCCCTGCTTTAAAAACTGTACTGAAAAACGAAACTTGGTGAGATCTGTCAAAACCGAAAAGTACGGGAATGCGCGTTGCCGGAGAATTAAACCACTCGCTATATTTTTTTTTAAACTCCACTCAAAAGCTCTAAGTGTTATTGCACACAATGTAGGAGTAGGCTATATCTACAAACAACTGTAGTTTAAACTAATAACTTTAGTTCGTTGCCGAAGACAAGTATTTTTCGCAAGACTTTTTTAGAATTTCCAAAAAAAAAGTAAAGAATTGTTTGGCGCTTTGGATATTTCTTTTGTTAATACGAGTGTTGAATTTATTAACATCTTTTTGTTAAAAAGTGAAAACCGGAGACCGGCAATCTGAAAGACAGAGCTGACAGCGGTCCTTTGCATGCAACAAAATACCTCTTCAGCCAACTAGATCTATATCTAACTGCCTTCGGCAGCCATATTGTTCTATACAATTCTAAGAGTCTCCCTCCAACGCGATCTCACTCTGAAGAAGAATAGAACATTTTCCGGGCCGTTTTCGTTCGCTGTTTATATCTTCGCCACCTTGTAGCTACGCCTTGTCTAGATACGATGTAGAACCCATACAGTTTTGGAGTGTAACTCTGCGAATTGTGACGTTCCCTGCAAGGTGCCCATGTTCAATGACATTTTTTTTAGACATCAAATAATATTTCGTTTTATTTATGTTCACCTTTAGACCGATATCTCTTCGACTGTCTGTGCAGAGTCCAGTGAATAAAAGTGTTTAAGAGGCAACCACATAACCTCAAATTTGTTTCCGTTTGCCTTTTTCCCAGCTTGAACTGGCTACAAACTTGTCAGGAGTGTACACTAAAGTTATGTATGGGACGGTCGATTTGTTTTTATAGTTTTGAAACTTCGAAATGTCAACTGATGACAGTAAACTGGCCTTAGCGATATTCTCTTTTCTAGCAAGAGGAAAATAAGAGTATGTAGGTAGGATTTTGTCTAGATTTGTCAGCTACCCCTCCATAAATGTCAACTTTAAAAACTAATTACGTGACCAATTTCAGCCAGAACTCGGAACGTTCCCAATGACTTTATTTTGACAGCGGAAACTGTTGGTAATTGGGGACGTTCGGATACGTAGTTTGTGTAAAACGTCAACTATGTATGTATGTATGTTAAAGTGGCTCTCGGTGAGAGAAGCACTTAGGCCGTAAGTCGGCCCATTGTGCATACCACTGGTGTGGGGGTGTTCCTTAACCGGTTACTCATGTAAACCATTTGCTGCCCTTGATAAAGCTAAGAATATTAGCCGCGCTGATGGAGCTTAGATCACTTAGATCATTGAGGAAGTAGTTTCCTAAGTAAGCCCTCCTTAAACTGGATAGGGCGGGGCAGTTGCAGAGGAGGTGTGTGACAGACTCGTCTTCCTCCTCGTCCATGCAACTTCTGCAAAAGTCATTATATGGCAGTCCGAGTCTACACGCGTGTCTGCCCAGAATACAATGCCCGGTAATGACATTAGCGACTAGCGAGATACTAGATCTGTTGAGTCGCAGAAGCGCCTTGGTTCTTTTAATGTCCAGGGTTGGCCAAGTAAGCCTAGCAACATCGCAGTATCCTAGATGTTTCCATCTATGACTTGCTTTACCTGTTGCGTCCGCGTGAATGAGTTGTTTAGCGAAGGACAGCGGAGCATGCACGTTGTGCAGACTGATACTGTCAACGCCGATAGAGCCTTTTCTCGCCAGTTCGTCAGCTGCACAGTTCCCCGGGATGTCACTGTGTCCCGGAACCCAGCAACGTCAACTAGATTTGTCTGGACTTGGTATCCGAACGTCGTCATAGTCTTTATCACCCATGATCGGTGGGACTTATTGCTATTATGCATTTCTGAGTTTTGAGACACATCAGAACCGAACATTTCTTGTTGTCCTTCTTCAAACTAAGTGTTGGTTCCTTAAATTAAAAAACCAGGGTTTGTTATAGTTCGATTTTTAAGCAGTACCTACATTTACAACAAGCTGTATGTATAAAATCCCATAACTTATAGCTAAAAAAAAACTTGTTATCAATCCATCAAACTGATCAAACAATATTGACAATTTATGATTAATATCAGGATTAATTATTATCATTATTATAATCTTGCAAATTATCATTTCCTGTGTCACATGACGCGTGTTGGCAAATCTGATTTCGAGGTAGGTACTTGGTAGGTATACCCTACTTTCGTATAACGACGCCATCAGCAATAAACAATGTTTTTAAGTCTTTAACGAGTGTTGCACTCGCTCTCCTTCCAAGAGTCTGGGCGGTTAAGCTGTGGGTTTGGTTTTTTGCAATCATATTATTATTGTTTTTACTGCACGGAATAATAAATTTATAAAACGGTTATCTGCTGTACGATAATATGTTTTTTTTTCGGGCCTGATAACGGAGACGAACGGAAGAAATAATAAAAAAAAAAATAGGCTGCACTCAAAATTAGATATAAATACACATATATATACTGAGCCTTGATAAGATTTCGCTAACTGGAGCTAGCACTACATCAAGTGTCAAAATATTAGCGGTGCCATAATAACTATATAAATCTACATAAATACGTAGGTATAGGTACGCATGCACAACCATAGATGAATGGTTTTGTAGTTCACTCTTGTCATCGGACACCTACTTATTTACCTTTAGCTATAGGTGCGAAAAACTTTTGCCGGAGCGGCGCTTTGTGATGCATTTCGTTTATTATACAATCATTTAGGTAAACTTATCTTTCGCAATGTTAAAAGTCTGTTTTATAAGGCCACTTCTGGATATATACATTACACTCATTTAGAAATAATTGTTTCCTTTCTGATTAAAAGTCCACGCCTTGTTGATGTACCCACATACACATGCATGCACTTTAAGTCTTCTTTTAATAGGTAATTAATTTCATATTTTGAAAGTTCTCTCCTCCCCTATTCGAATGTTAATGCCTTTCATTTGCCCTTGCATACTCCATTGACTAGTCTACTCGTACTTGAAATTTCTGAACTTTTGGTGAAGTAATTCGCCTGTTACCTTGAACGGCTAACACACACAAATGTGAGCAGCAACTTGTCAGTTCGGAAACGATAAGAGAGTTGGCTGATAAACATTTTGACACAGTGACGTTGATTTAATTTATTAGTCTCTTCTAAAGTATTGGCACATTGGTAAAGTCTAATATAATTAAAAATATGGTGGTTACTTACTTACTTATGTACTTACTTTAGGTGGCGCTACAGTCCGGGGTGGATCTGGGCCTCAACCAATACGCCTCTCCAGTTAGCGCGATTTTTGGCTAACTACCTTCAGTCTACTCCAAGTTGGTTGAGGTCCCCTTTCACTTGCCACCTAAGGCGAGGTCTTCCTCTACTGCGTTGTCCCTCCGGGTTGGAATCGAAGACTCTTGGGATGATGAGGGTCTTATATAGAGTCGACTTACTGTTTCTTTACAAGGCCTTACTAGTCAATTGCCGTCCAAAGAAACAGCGATTGGCAGGTGAAACTCTTCGTTTGATTTCTGCTGTGGTGTCGTTATCAGAATTAATAGCGGAGCCGAGGTAGACAAAGTCCCTAACTACCTCAAAATTATAGCTGTCTATTGTGACGTTCTGTCCGATACGTCGATGTTGCGTGTCCCTTCTTGTTGAAAGCATATATTTTGTTTTGCGGTGCACTACTGAACAAATAAAAAAAACTAAATCTACATTATTAAGGATTTTTACGCACTGACAAGCATCTGTTCTCAGGGAGCTTCTTAATTTAACCGTCTGATTCGGCATAAAATTAGAACTTCCGTCTACATGTCCCGAAAACAAATCCGAAAACTCGAGGCAAGTGGTTGTGACTTGTGAGAAGCCAGGCCTGGAATCCTAGACGGATCTGTTACCTGTTGCGTCAACTTAAGACCTCTTCAAACAGAGAACGGAGCGTTGTTCTACCACCGCGTTTCACCGCCGCGTTGTAATATACTGAATAACATATTCCCCGTCACACAAAGCGCGTTTTCAACGCTACGTTGAATTCACCGCGGCGTTTGAACGCCAAAAAAAAAGCAATACTTCTTCCTCCGAACTGCTTGACATTTGCTTAGACACTGAAAACCAAGAGTCATGGACATTAATGAGATCTTTCTGTTTAACGTCCTCTAACGCGGCGGTTAGAACGGTGCGTCAAAATAATCTTACCGCCGCGTAAATTAATCTCACGTTGGCGTTGAAAACGCGTTCTGTTTGACGAAGCCTTTATTATTTTTGACTAGAAATATGAATATTTCCCAGGGAGCAGATGTTTATGCAATGACTTCCAATTCAAATTATATGTTAGAATTAGATACTATGAGCCTTAACAATAATCAAACGCAGATCTGCCTTTAACAAACATCCTTAAACTAAAAACAATTTTGCATACCTAAACCAACTGATCCCACACTAAACTGCAAAGCTGACTGTTAAGATCAAGAGAGTGGTGTCTACCTAACCCAAGCTATAAAGGTATAAAGTAACATTCACATGAAAAGCGTATAAAATAAACTCATATAGGTGAAAAATAAAAACCCTGCCGATATCTATTGACAACCTACCAACTACCAAAGCTATCGCAATTAAACGGAAATGCATTAGCCGTGTGTTTCCATTGATTTCACTCGGGGATTCACTCATTGTGAAGTTAAATGGAACAAGAAAACTGCTCGTTAAAAATTAATGTAGGTACGGGTGAAATTACACAGCACTACAATTTGTTAATTCACTCAAGGTGTCTCATCGTCATCGGCCATTGGCACCTTTCCTCAGAAAAATATTGCTGCCGTTGATAACTCCTCCATAAACGTCAACTGCACAAACCTATTCACGTGACCAATCTTGGCCAATAAAAACTCAAATATATCAAGTCAATCAGCTGTCAGACCTACTAAACCAGAGGTCCTCACTTCTCCTAGGCTTTTAAAAATAATGAAAAGACTGTCAAAACTGTAAAGTATCAATCTTTTATTTGGTAGAATTGCTGGTAGTTGTTTGGCCTGTGGTGTTATCCACACAAATGGTGGTGCGAAGCTAGGCCTAGGGTCCCATAGACCTGTTGCGCCAATTATTATTTTTTTTTAAATGTCACCTAAATTTTTAACCGAAAAATTAAAACATCACTTATTTACATCAGATAACATTTTTGTTTTATTGTTTAGGAACAGACTTTTAAAGTTAATATAAGTTAAATAAATTATAGTAAATTTAACAAAGATTTAGAACTAAAACCGGCGCCCTGGAAACCCACGGCCGGGACCAAATGGACCTCTGTTGCCACCCGGTCCAAGTCTACCGCCACCTGGTCCAAATCTACCGCCACCGCCGCCAGGTCCGAATCTACCAAAGCCTTGTCCTTGTACTGCATTTGTAGCTACCGCAATTAATGCAAAAATTAAAACGAGAAACACTTTGAAGTTCATTTTGATACGCGGTGTTGATGATGCTGATTATATTTGCAAACACGCCGAGTGCTACTTAGTTGTGATGATATTTCTGAGCGAAGCTTTGTCTTTTATATCTGTTATTTCAAAAGAGTGAATGATAAGAAGTGCTGGCATGGGAATCACTTTCGGTTAGGTCAAAAGTTGCAAAATAAATACAGTAATCGGTGTGGGGGATTTTAGTATGCTGTTTATTTTTTCGTTATTTGTAAGAGATTGAAGATTCGGTGCAGGGGGACTTATTTTTCCCGTAGAAGAAAAAAAAACCTAAACAAGTTGGGATGTAAGTCCATTTCCTTATGGGAATTAAGCACGTGGTATAGTTCAAACCATTGACATACTATACATGGACTGCTAGCAGACAATTTTTCGGTGAAGCAAACATCATTCTTGATGAGAAAATTGTGCGCAACTCACAAGCCAACACCAGAGGCACAATTTTCCATAAGTCTGTGCAACTGCTTGCATACGCGAACGATATTGACATTATTGGCAGAACACAGCGAGCTGTCACTGGCGCGTTTGCAAGTATTAGTACAGAAGCGGCAAGAATGGGTTTAGTGGTGAATGAGGGCAAGACAAAATATATGCTGTCAACAAGAAGGGACACACAACATCGACGAATCGGACAGAACGTCACAATAGACAGCTATAATTTTGAGGTAGTTAGGGACTTTGTCTACCTCGGCTCCGCTATCAGCTC
Organism: Cheilosia pagana; assembly: GCA_936431705.1. Classification (NCBI taxonomy): domain Eukaryota; kingdom Metazoa; phylum Arthropoda; class Insecta; order Diptera; family Syrphidae; genus Cheilosia; species Cheilosia pagana. Next base: position 80,750,413 of record OW386166.1, on the reverse strand, counting down.
TGATAATGACACCACAGCAGAAATCAAACGAAGAGTTACACTTGCCATTCGTTGTTTCTTTCGCCTAAGACGGCAATTAAGAAGTAAGGCCTTGTCAAGAAACACTAAGTCGATTCTATATAAGACCCTCATCATCCCAATCCTGCTCTATGGCGCAGAAGCATGGACCCTTACAAAGGCGGATGAAGATCTTCTTGGCCGTTTCGAACGCAAGATTCTTCGAGTGATTTTTGGTCCCGTTGGCGTTGACGGGCTTTGGAGGAGAAGATTTAACAGCGAACTCTACGAGCTGTACAACGACACCGACCTGGTCAGAAAAATACGCATCTGTCGTCTAAGATGGCTAGGGCATGTAGAGCGAATGGACACCAACGCTCCGGCCCGAAGAGTCTTCGATTCCAACCCGGAGGAACAACGCAGTAGAGGAAGACCTCGCCTTAGGTGGCGCGCACAAGTGGAAGGGGACCTCAACCACCTTGGAGTGCACAACTGGTGGCAGTTAGCAAAAGATCGCGCTAACTGGAGAGTGTATTGGTTGAGGCCCAGGTCCACCCCGGACTGTAGCGCCACCTTAAGTAAGTAAGTAAACAAAAGCACTAGCTCTTTTGGTTGACGGTGGAGAGAATCGGAAACACTCAAATGTCATCGAGCAATTCGATTGCATTTTCAAACTAAACGATTATTTTTTTAAGTGCTGAGTACCCCAACCGTTGTAGAAAGTTGGAAGTTATTTGAATATAAATCGTTGCAATTTTTCTCCATGTTCTATGTAAAAAAAAATATCAATGGCGGGCAGTGGTTTCATACTTTTGCCGCACTGAACCAAAAGGGCTATTGCTTAGGTCTGCTTCACTTTTCCTAGCAATTTTGTATGAAACTGATATTTCACTAGCAGTCCATGTATAGTATGTCAATGGTTTAAACATTTTTATAATCTGATGATAATAGTAGTTCCTAACTCGCATCGAAATGTCATAAAGTGTCCCAGTTGACAGCAGGGGAACCGAAACCAATTAGATTATGTAGTTCCAAATTTTCAAAAAAATAAGTCATTAAATTTTTGCGTAGGTTTAAACTTTAAAGCATTGATTGTTTGAGGAAAAAAGCGCTATTATTTTAAATAATGCATTTTATTGATATTTTGTTGCCCACCTTTCTCTCACAACATTTCAAGTCTGATATGTTTGCGGCTTTGGATATTAGAAATACATCAATTTGTGTGAGATATTTATAACAATCGCGGAGCGTATATAACTTATAAGCTCACTCACTCACCTCAGACACTCTAGGTGTCTCATCGGCCATTTGCGCCTTTCCTCAGAAAAATATTGCTGCCGTTGATTACGTTGGGCACATTCAAAAACTTAGTTGTTTTAAGTGGACTAGATTGGTCTGGACTAGACGTAACCTGAGCGCAAAAACTAGATTCGTAGGTAATGCCACTTTTCCTGCGTCAGCCACATAATTATGTGAAATCTCAACTTAGTAGTCAGTTACGAATTTGTTGACTAGATTTGTCAGATTACCCTCCATACACATCAACTAAAACAGCGGTTCATGTGAGCCATCTGGGCCAATCAAAACTGAGATACATCATGTCAGCCAGCTGTCAGACTTACCTATACTAAACTAGAGGCCCTCACTCCCCTCCTTAGTCCTCAGTGCTTTCTATGTGTGCCCATAACCCCAAAGCAGAAACGCGATCGAAAACAATTGTTAGATATTTTTTCGACGTTTCAGCGTCTGGATTAAGAATAAAGCTGAATGACAGCTTTAGCTTCAAATTTTTAAGGAAGTTTTAGGTACCTTAAGCATTCTCCTTTTTTGTTTGATTGAGAAAGAGTTGAGTAATGTTCGTGAACTCAGAAATAAAATACATTTTGGTTAAAACGCTTTCAAAAAGTAGTCTAGGAATCTTAGGAAGAAAACTTTTATCGGAAATTGTCCAGTAGTTTTCAGTTTCACATCAGTCGCGATCGCGAGCAATCACAAAACCCCCCTTACAGTTTTTTAGGTATGCATAGACTCAGTCACTATTAATTAGTTGCTAGTGACTTCTCGGTCTGACGTGCGTACATAATCTATCAAAAGTTTTTTTTGATGTGAAACATCTCATGGCGCGACTTGGGAGTAAAATCGATTCTTCTAAAGGCCTCGTCAAACAGAGCGTGTTTTATAGCCGCGTTGTTATATACTGCAGTACATATCACCCGTCATACAGAGCGCGTTTTCAAAGCTGCGTTGAATTCACCGTGGCATTGGAACGCGGCGGTGAAACGCCAATGAAAACCATGAGTTATGGAGATTAATGAGAGCTTTCTGCTTGACGTCCTCTAACGCGGCGTAAATTAATCTCACCGCGGCATTAAAAACGCGTTCTGTTTGGCGAAGCCTTAGACGGAAATGACCAAGCGGAAATTACGTGACGGAAATTGGCCTGTCGCCATTATAATGCCGCCGCCTAAAACTCCTAAGACACTGAACCGATTTCAATAAAATTTTATGGGTGGGTATAGTTGGTTGTAACTTGATGGATAGGATAGTTTTGGACCCTATAGGTGGCGCTGTTGTCGATCTTCTTAACCACTCAACCAATTTCAATGAAATTTTTTGGGTTTGTATGAAAAGATACACATATTTTTTGAATTTTTTCAAATTAATTCTAAAAGTGAATACTTATATGGGAACGCTAGAGTAAACTGAAGAAGCTGGGTTTTACACATACAGTAGAGAGTAGACTACTGAATCAGTTGACGATATGAAAACAAAATGTAAACAAAAACTCTCGAAACAGAAAACTTTGGATTGGATTGCGTAATGAAAACTTTTTAAATTAAAGCCTGGTACGCTGTTCAAGTGAAGTGAAATTTTCACTCCTCTCCAAGAAATTGCTGTGAAATTCAAAGTGAAATTTTCACGCCGAAATGTCAAAAATTTAATGCGACGGACAATAAAAACCAAGTGAAATAGCAAGTAACGCCCTCTACATATCACTTTTTGAACAATTATTTTTCACTTCAACAGCGTACTGCCTGGTGAAATTTTTACTTGAAAAGTTCATTTTGACATTTCGCAGTGAAAAATTTGTATGAAAATTTGGATTTCACTCGAACAGCTTTAGGCTTTTAAAAATAATGAAAAGACCTCCCGAAAACTGAGAAGTGTCCTTGCAGTTGCAACCTTTTATTTGGTAGAATTAGTGGTATAGTGGTTTGGCCTGTGTGTTTTCTGTCAGCTAACATTTGGGGGTACATAAAAATACATGTCGCCTACATTTTTAACCGAAAAATTTAAAACAGTAATCACTTATTTATATACAGTTTAGTTTTATTATTTAGGAACAGACTTAGATAATTAATCTTTAAATACATTTTAGTAAATTTAACAAAAATTTAGAAAACAAAGGGTGGTCTAGGGTTTGGATTGTAGGGTCCTGGGACCTGGGGAATCCATGGTCCACCACCTGGCCTGCCTGGCCTCGGAAATCCACCGCCGCCACCGGGACCAAATGGACCACTGTTGCCACCCAGTCCAAATCTACCGCCACTGCCGCCAGGTCCGAATCCACCAAAGCCTTGTCCTTGTACAGCTTTTGTAGCTACCGCAATTAATGCAACAATTAAAACGAGAAACACTTTGAAGTTCATTTTGATATGCGGTGTTGGCACAGCTGATATATTTACAATAACACCGAGTGCAACTTCGTTGTGTTGATATTTCTGAGCGAAGCTTTGCCTTTTATATCTGTTATTTCAAAAGAGTCAGTGATAAGAAGAGCTGCTTTGGGAATCACTTTTGGTTGGGTAATCGGACTGGGGGATTTTAGTTTGTTCTTTATTTTTTCATTATTTGTAAAGATTGATGAAAGATGAAAGGAATGATTTCATAATAAATTTTAAAACTGAGCTGCGACGTTTATGACTAGAGTTACAAACAGCTCTCCACTTCCTAATTAGTAAATTTAATTCACAACACACGTCGTGGTTGAGTTTAGAAAGGTTTAGGCATTCGCGTCAATCAGTCGAACGGCTCCCAATGATTTAAGAAAGAGCAACGGAATGTCGAGCTCTTCTGCTTAATATAGGATAGGTACTCGTTTTCGAAGGCCGTTTCGATTTAACTTGTACATTCCTTCACATGCCCGAAGTGTGTTCCTGCCTCCGGAATATGATTCCCATTTTGTCTCAGGGAGGCCTGGCCCTCCAGGTTTGGTACTGTGCGTCAGAGAACAAATGTGGTATAAAGCAGCAATAGGCCTCAGATAGGTATGGATGACCCAAACGAGTTTCACATCTGCATTTCTAATATGCGCGGAAATTGAACCGACCACGTACAGCCATGCACAACTTTCGTCTATACCGGCAGAACGCATTTGTCTCCATTGTTGTTGTTTTTTTTTTTTTGTAATTTCAATCCTTGGCTCTGAATAAGTCCATTATGTTTTAAGCTACAAAAAACAATGATGCTCATGGCCGACCATCAAGCCTTTTGTTTTTATCTGGGGTCGAATCGAGTTGTCCGTGAACGACCAGTATGTGACAGACTGACGGAAGTTGTTTTTGTTTACCATGAAAATCAACTTAATGCCGTGAACGTAATGCTCGTTCACGGACGACGCGATTCGACCCCTGGCTTTTACGGGTATCGGGCCCATTTGTGTTTTGTATTTAATTTGTTTTGTTTGCTTATTAAGTTGAGTTAAATTCCTGGATTAAAGTATAATAAACGCACAACCTCACAAATGCTGTCAAAGAAATAAGCAACTGTGGGAGAGTTTATCAATTATTGGGGAATGTTTAGAGTTTGTAGGAAGCTGAACTTCTAGTAGGGTTTTCCAATAAGAGGTGTTATTTTGAATATCCCGCTATTTCGGTAGCTGTCACTCTTGAAGCTGTTATTTTTTGGCATTTGACAATAAGAAACTACGCCATTACTAAAAATGGAACGATACACGCTTCAACAACGCATTGAAGTTATAAAAATTCACTACAAAAATGGTAAAAATTTTGCAGTCACAGTTCGCAAAACTAAAGCATTTTTGGGTCGTCGTGAAGCACCTTGTCGGACCGCAAAATTGTCGCATCTGGGGCTCGGAAAACCCAAGAGTTATTGTTGAGAAGCCTCTCCATCCTCAACGTGTGACTGTTAGGTGCGGTTTATGGTCCAGCGGGGGGTCATTGGACCTTACTTTTTCGAAAATGAGGTTGGATCAACATTTACGGTGAATGAATTGCGCTATCGAGAGATGATTAATGATTTTTTATGGCCGGAGTTGGATGGTATTGATCTGGACAACGTTTATTTTCAAGACGGCGCTACGTGCCACACAAGCAACGAAACTATTGATCTTTTTCTCTCAAAGAGGTGATCACAATTGGCCACCGAGATCTTGTGATTTAACACCTTGCGACTTCTTCCTTTGGGGCCACGTGAAAGATAAGGTCTACGCCAACAGCCCAGCGTCGATTCAAGACCTCAAAGATGGAATTCGTGAGTCTATCGAGGACATAGGGCAGCCATTTTGCGATTTTGTTATGGAAAATTTCATGAAAAGGATATGGTCCTGTAAGCGTGGTCGTGGTGGCCATTTGGCTGATGTTGTTTTTCATTATTAACGGCATACCTTCCTCTTTATTATGAAATAAATAACCGATAATTTTTTTTTTTTAATATCAAAATAACACCTCTTATTGGAAAACCCTTAGAAAGTTTATGTATTTCTGTTAGTTCTCTTATTTGTGCCCTTCAAGTACAAACCCGAAAAAAAGGAAGTATAGTTTTATCATGTCTCCCATTGAAATTCTCCATCTCCAGTGCCTTAGATGTTCTCATCCCAACGCCGCTCCGAGTGACAGTTTAAATATCCGCGAAAAAGTATTAATTCAAATTTAACTGCCTTGGCCAATGGCCATGCTTGCTTGCTCCTTCAAACTGTATACGTAACTCTTTGTCCTTGTTACAAAACAAAAACCTAAATGTTTCAAAATAATTCTCTCGATTTCTTGGAGAACTTGAACCGAAAAAGCCAACAAATTTCAAGTAAAATAAAACGAAAAGTAGGTAACTCAAAAACTTTTTTTTTTATTTATAACAAATACAATAATAATTCAATAGTTAGAAAAGTTTTGGTGGAGGATTTGGATTGTAGGGTCCGGTACTGGATATAGGTCTAAATGGTCCTTGGCGAGTTCGTGGAAATCCGCCTCCCTGCTGTCCGTTCTGTCGCCATGCTTCCACACTCTGTGTTGCGAAAGCAATCAAACCGAAAACCAGTACGAGAAACACTTTAACGTTCATTTTGGCAGAGTTCTGATGCCGACTACAATTGTGCTATGATTGTGAGCTGTTTGCAGAAGATGCTTTATATAAATAGCTACTTTTTTCTTCTTCAACTGTTCTCGCAGTGATAAGAGTGTAAACAAATACGTAGTTTATAGGTATTGATTAAAAAATAAAAAAAATGTGGGGGATTTTTCTTCTTACTATTTTCTTATGAAGTAAACTTTCTGTTTGTTATTCCCAGCAAATGAAATGTAAATTACTTTAAAATCGTCGTACCTGTATTTTGCTCCATAAAGTAGTAGCAGTTGTAGGTAGTCCGAAAGTGGATAGGTACCAACTTTACCTAGACTTTCTTATCTGCATCTTCTTCTAAACAATTTTGAATAAAAATAACTAACAGAAGCAACATCATTTCGGTGCTTTTTTAATATCAGCAGCTTTAAAAACACAAAAAAGAGCTTAACTTGTGTTCTCTTATCTTATCACTCTTATGGACGACTGAACAACACATGAACTTCCTACCAGCTAGTTTATAAACAATTCATTGAAACAATCAAAGACAGAGCTCTGTCAAAATTTACTGGAGAGACACACTGAGTTGGACATTGGACTACTAGTGAACTGCATTGTTCATACAAAAGCGGCAATGAAGGTGGTTCGAACATGTAGCAATTCAAAATCTACACCAAAATAGTGTTGGCATCTTTCAGCAATTCCTCTCTAAACAAATTGTACTGGGTACAAAAATCTGTCACACTATGTGGCATGCAGCATGCTTGTTGCATTGACAGAGAGAAGTTTAGAGTGTGGAAGTTTGCATTTGCTAGAGAGGAGGATACGTTTAGTCTACAAAAATATGCCCATTACGTTAGCCTGTTGCTCCTATATATACCTAATCTTCATTAGGTTAGGTTTACGGGTGTGGTATGGTAGAGCTTACCCTACTTGTAGACCCATTGTGATACCCTTGTTGGGGTTAACCGTTGATGTTAAGATGGTTAGTTCCTTTTTCTCCTCCTTATAGTCACCCGACGTCGTCCAGCCATCCTGATGTCGTTAAAAACCTGTAAAGATTAAAGAGTGAGACATCAGAAAGTTATTGTAAGTCATGGATAGCTTCCAAGAGTTCTGTTCCTCAAGTGACAGGGGCTCGGGCAGTGACAGAGGAAGTGAGGTGTGTCCTCATGTACCTATTCGTCTCCACAGCCTCTACATATATCGTCATCTATGAGATTGAGTTTCATCATGTGGTTTCTTAGGAAGTTGTGGCCCGTTAAGGCTCCTACCAGCTTAGACAGCGTTGACCTGTCAAACTGTAACAGTTTGTTGGTTCGGCCTCTGCCATACTTTGGCCAAAGCTTTTGTGATACTTCGGAGGTAGTAAGTTCTTTCCACATGCTATTGGTTTTCATACGAATCTTGTTCTCCACTCGTTCCCGTAGATTACAGAGTGGAGGCTTGATCGACTGTAGTGCTCTGTCATGATCCATTGCAGACCCTTCTCTCGCCAGCTCGTCAGCCATCTCATTGCCGGTTTTGTCGCTGTGTTCAGGGACTCAACAGAGATTCGAAAAAGAATATTGAGCTCTTCGCGACAGCGGTGAACCAGCTTGGATTTAATTTCAATAGTAGATATTGCTTTTATAGCCGTCTCGCTATTATTGAAAATGGTAATGTCATTCAGTGGTTTAGCGATTGCCAGAATCTCTGCTTGGAAGACACTGCTGTTGTCAGGAAGCCTGATGGAGCAATGTATGTCCAATTCCTCACAGAATATACCGGCACCGGTTCCACAGTCCATCTTTCATCCATCTGTGTAGATGGATATCGATTTCCGCTTTGTGGGTTCGTCTGTGTTCCATTGATACCTATATACTCGGAAAAGAGCAAGTAAATGGTATATCAAAGTTCAGATGGGGAGACATATCAGATGTCAGAAGTGACAACGTTCCCGACGTATTTTCCTAGAATCTGTACGTGGCCAAAATTGCATGGATTGCAAATGTTCGTTGGGCTGATCGTTAAAGCACTTTTGATAGCAGATTCGGCTTCCCATCCAGCAGTGGGTGTTGTTCTCAACCCGCTGGTTGCCCCTATACATGCTAGTCTTTGTTTCTTTGTCATTGCCTTGAGATTGGTCGCTTTGCTCGCTGCTTGCCACCATACTATGCTGCCAGACGTGAGTACAGTTCGCACTATTGCCGTGTACATCCACAGGATGGTCCCCATGTCCGCGGCTACACGCGTAGAAAGCGTTAGCTGCTTTCTTCACTCTTTCACTATACATTCGACTTTCAGTTAAGTTTTCTATCGAGGATCATACCTAGCTATTTCGCCCTATCTGTCATCATTAGAGGGGTTCCCTCAAGAGTTGGTGGCTCGAATTGTGGTATTATTCATTGCAGGTAAACCGGTGCTTGTTCAGTTCTAGTATCATACTAACACTTGGATTGCATTTTTCTTTCTAGATATCCCGTCAATCTAACACAAAGGACAGCAGTACACACCATCACCAGTCCACCGCCCAGCTTCACCATCAGCAGCAGCAGCAACAGCACCAACAGCAGCAGCAACAAATGGGTTACACAAGAACTCGTGAGCGGGATGAAAAATATCATAAATATTACGAAACAAATCTATAACGATTGGATATTTACAACTTAAATAACACTTTTATTGATCTTTTCTTTTTAAATGTATGTTTTATATACCTAAGGATTAGTTTCACTTGGCCTGCAGGCAAGTGTATAAGTTAACTCAATAGAGAGAAAGCAACAAGTGATAAGCTGTTTGTATAAACGTGTATAGTCGATTTATTATATAATTGTTATATTGTAACAAATAGAAAAGAACATATAACTTGTGTCTGCTGCACAAAAGATTAGGAAAACAATAGCGAAATGGTGTTTTATCAGTATTTTGACACTTGAAGGGCAGTGCATTGTGATTATATGGCTTTATGGTATTGGAGACGGAGGCTTAAAATAAGAATCAGAATTTGTTTGTTATTTGTTACTGTTACTATTATTATATGTATATAGTTTTTTTTTTATAATATCACACTCTTACATAAGTCATTACACTCAATATAAAATGTTAATTATAATATACGGAGAATTAACTAGATCCCACATCAAGTGGTTCTTCTTTCAATATAACTGACGTCGAGAAGGCAAAACGGAGCTCTGCACATGGGGCATGTGCAATTCTTTTCCAGCCATACGTCACGATCAAATTCGTTTTGACGCGCTGCAAACCATCGGGCCAAACAATCGACACACCACATCGGTCGGCAATAGCAGTTGGTGCAACGATTTTGCTCGGGAATCGGTTGGCCATCGGGCGTCTCATCCAGGCATTGTTTGTGAATTTTGATGTTTGGTTCGGCGATCATACAGGCGAAGCATTTATCAGTTACTTGATCGGCAATGTAGATAGGATTAAGGGATACCTGATTTTTGAAAACCTCAATAAAACGATCGATAATGTTTCGATGGAATTGAATGTTGGATGGGATAATGATTGGACGGCTAATACGATCTTCGAGAGCGCGAAATTCAAGAGCATTGATGCGAATTTGAAATTCTTCGGCGCCAGCACGGCCGGGTCTCACATTGATGCTGATTATTTGTAGGGCATCTGAGGTATCTTGGGCAATGTTGAAGGTTTCGCTCTGGAAGCGTTTTAAAATTGTTTTAATTGTAGTTTGAACTGGGGGTGGCAAAATGTCGGACTTACCTTGTCAACACTGAGAGCTGTGTCGCTCTGATGGGCAAAGTACACACGGTATGGGGTGGTTTTGATTATCCAGTTTTCGGTCGCTACCACTGAGCATATCGAGTTGATTTTCATCTTAAAGACATCTGGCCTGGAAGAGAGTGAAATATTTTTTAGTTCCTGTTTATTTGCTAAAAGCTTATCATCGCAATCTTTTTATTTAAATCACCAATTAAGGCAAAAGTGCGAATCGTCATTTATGTAAACGTGGCACACAACGAATAAAGCGTTTTACTTCATTTACTGAAATTCTTTTTACTTCCCGGAAGTTTGGCAATCCATTAGGCGTTTCAGTTAATCAAAAGAATATTCTACGAACATCTTTCCTTCCGACAGTTGCAATAGACAAAACTTAAGAACCAACTGTTGGTTCCTACAACTATTTTTCTCGTAATTCATTATACCAAGTAAATTTATTTAAATACCTAATCTAATGACGATTAAATTCACTTACCTTCGGTACTCATTATTGATATCACGGGCCACTGTCGCGTGGCCATTCGGTGTGTTTGAGAACTTTGTCAACGTTCGACTTATTGGATGTTTCTCCCAGTTATTTTGCATCCAATGCACGATTATTCCTGGCACAAAAAACAGCGCCATTAGGCTCAATTTTTGTGCCACCTTCCATGAAGTGGCTTTAATTTCCCAATGGGTACCTATATCCATACTATCTTCACTATAATAACCATCATCGCTCAGAACAGAGAACTTCAGGAAGTGAATGAGAAAATAAAATGCTGGCAAGCAGCTATGGATGACTATGTTTAATGAAGTTCGCTTCTGATGATACCGGATAAACTCGACGTCCTTGGAGCCAAGAATTTTGGCAAAACAATTGTCGATGGTTAGTCCAAGCGAGATAAATTCTTCCGGTGGATAGATGATGCAAAAACACAGCAATATATAGAAGATAGTAAAAATCAATTCTGCTTCAGAGTATTCCATGCTTGCCCGAAATCAGGAGCAGAAATGTAAACAAAAATGGAGGGTACCAGAGCCAGGTCTTTTATAAAAGCTGTACTGTTTTAGAAACACTATTGTTTATTGAAATGTTTATGTTGAATGACAGCCATTCCAAAGATAGAATTTGGTTTTCTGAAATCTGAAAATGACATTTGTCTTGACGTGTGGAATGTGGACTGTAAAATATTGTGTGGAATTTCATCCCCAGTACACTCAGCACCAAAAAAGGAGGCAAGTTTTTGAATTTCGATTTCTAATTAGATTTCATTTACACCAAAACATTTGAAAATTATTTGTCAAACTTTGATGTGTTCTATATTCGATTTGGCACGAGAAAATCTGAAATCTGAGAGCAAAATCTTAAAAGTCTAATGAAGCACAACATTTTATCACTAGCTGGATGTTCTGTAAAGCAAAATTTTGGGAGGATGTCATCAGAAAACCCCAGGCGATGTGTAGCAAGCCTGCTTCTTTACTTTCTGGCAAAGATAATTGAATTTACATTATGAATTCAATCATCTCTAGTGCACACATCCAGGCAGTGATATCACTTTTTGCACTGACGTTGCTTCCTTATCGTGTTTGCAGTTCTATCGGTACCGATTTGGTAGTTTAACAACTGTTCTCATCCCTACTTAATACAAACTTAGGCCGACATCAGGCGTTTTCCTTCCATGATCATGAGCACTGCCGTGGGTGTGAACAGTCCAAGTGTATATACGTTAAATGATAGTCATGTGATCACAATTTGTACAAAAATATAAATAATCAACTTTATTCAAAACATTTAACCAATATGAAAGCGAATTAAATGTAGAAAGGAAAGCCATCGTTTGAATTTGTCTGGTTGATGCACTCAACCAGGTTTACTTTAATGCGCTGAGACATGGAATGTTGTCATTGGAGCCCTCGTTGATACTCATCTCAAAGCTGTTTTCTTCGCTGGTGCCGGTCACATTTGTCAGACTAGAATCATTATTGGAGCTACGTTGATCCAATATGCTTAAATTCGGCGCCGAGAGGTCATCATCTTCGGCTGTGCTCGAGAGACTACTAACACTCGAAGAGGAGAGCGCCGACGCTGATTCCTCTGGTGGTTTCAGCTTATCTTCGTCTAGATCAACATCTTGCACGTTCAGAGCCGATATGTCTGGTAGCATATCCACGGACGACTGTTGAGTATTTAGGCCGCTTAGCACTGGTATATTCATAGACTGATTAATGCTATTTTGGCTAGTATTATCTTCAGAGGTTCCAGCCAGGGAGAGGAGCTCCGACAGAACTGGCATCACATCCGAGTTTGCAACACTGGTGGAGGAAAAATTCATAAGGTCCGACCGCATTAGGGTGGATTTGGATTGTTCGGATATCGCTTCAGGTGTTGCTACACCATTGTCTGTAGATGGGCTGATGTTATTCAAGTCATTGCTCGGTGGGGTATGTGGTATATCGATGCGTTTCTGGTTTGGGTGGTATTTCTCGTAAAAATCAATATTATTGCCTGCCAAACTAGACACTTTGGCATTGTCATTGAGCGTTTCAGTTCCGGGAAAGTTCGAGTCGCCGTTGTTGAGTATGGCTTCCACATGGTTGATAAACTTTGAGTCCAGCGGAATGGTTATGTCTATTTTCGCTGCGGGTCCTTCCAATGGCCTGGCTGGTGGACCCTCTGTAATGGCAATTCAACAATGATTAGGCTGTTGTTTGTACCGTACTAGTACTTACCATTCAAATAGTTGATAGCGACCATGTCGGCTGCTTTGAAAAGTTGAGCTTTCACTAGCAGATCCAGGAGATTACCTAGCGTCGGTCGGGTCCTGCCAGATGTACCCCATTCGTCGAGTAAAATTTCTGTTGCCATACGATTCTGTTTAAAACTTGCATTCTCCACCAAGCGCACGTGATCATAATTGTATTTGTATGCCGTATCATGGGGGTTTTTTGATTGGTGGTCTTTGGGTATTACCTGCATTAGTTTTTTCCATGAATTATTGGGGTCGAGAATTTGCGCCAACTTGTACACATCCGCCGATGATATGTGACGAATTTCCGTTTCCCTTGTGTACATTGTGCTGATTAAAAGATTTGTTTATATTGATTAAACACTTGTATTTCGTTTTTATTTATAAAGTTTACGGCATTTTAGGGGAGAATGTAGAAAAATAATAAAAGGGACAAACGACAAAAGGTTAGTTGAAGTACAAAACAGTTTGGCAGATATCTGTTCCAGTATTACAATTCACAACTGACAGTCAGCTGTTTTATGGTTCACATTTACGTTCCATAGAAAGAGTGCTGCCAATAACCGTTAACATAAATATAAACAGAATTGATGAAATAAATAGGTACCTATCTGAAAGAATACCTAACACGAAACGAATAGCAAAATAAAAAAAAAACAAATTAATCAAAACATATAAAAAAATGTTCCACAAAAAAAAATATCAAAACATAAACACGTATCAACGTAATGTGTAAGTACATTTAAAAAAACTGCGAACCAATTTCACACTATAGACAGTTTTGCATTATATTGTGAATTTTAAATTCGGCCCAACCAATAAACTAACTTTAGTATGACAGCTAACGCAACGACGTAAAACTTTTCAATATTTCCGTACCAATAAACAAATATAGTTGCCGAAATATCCCTAACTGTAGAGTCAAATGTTAATGGGGACTTTGAAGTATCTAGTTTAGTAAGTCTGACAGGGACAGCTGACTGACTTGATGTAACTCAGTTTTGATTGGCCTAGATCGGTCAATTTTTATTTATTTATTTATTTAGTAGCCGAATCTAGTCAGGAAATTCGTGACTGGGCACATTCAAAAACTTAGTTAGGTATCTTAAGTCGACTAGATTGGTCTGGAAGAGATGTAACCTGAACGAAAAAACTAGAACGGTCGGGAACGTCACTTTTCCTACGTCAGCCACATACGCAAACTGTTAACTTAGTACTCAGTGACGAATTTCTCGACTAGATTCGTCGGCTACCTCTCCATAAACGTCAACTGACACAGCTGCCCATGTGACCGTTCTAGGCTAATCAAAACTGAGATACATCAAGTCAGTCAGCTGTCAGACTTACTAAACTAGGTACTTGATTGTCCCCACTGAGAACTTAAGGCTGGTACGCTGTTCGAGTGAAATGAAATTTTCACTCCTCTCCAAGAAATTGCTGTGAAATTGAAAGTGAAATTTTCACGAAGAAATGTCCAAAATTTAATGCGACGGACAATAAAACCCAAGTGAAATAGCAAGTAACGCCCCCTACAAATCACTGTTTTGAACAACTATTTTTCACTTGAACAGCGTACTACCTGGTAACATTTTTATCTGAAAAGTTCATTTCGACATTTCGCAGTGAAAAAATTGTTTGAAAAACGTAGGAAAAGTGGCGTTCCCGACCAATCTAGTTTCTGCGGTTACATCTACTCCACACCAATCTAGTCAACTTAAAATAACTAGGTTTTTGAATGTGCCCAATGTAATCAATGGCAGCAATATTTTTCTGAAGAAAGGCGCAAATGGCCGATGAGACACCTAGAGTGTCTGAGGTGAGTGAGTGAGGTTATAAGTTCTATACGCTCCGCGATTATTATAAATATCTCACACAAATTGATATATTTCTAATATCCAAAGCCGCAAACATATCAGACTTGAAATGTTGTGAGGGAAAGGTGGGCAACAAAATATCAATAAAAATGCATTATTTAAAATAATAGGTTTTTTTTCCTTAAACAATCCATGCTTTAAAGTTTAAACCTACGCAAAATTAAATTAACAATTTTTTTAAAATTTGGAACTACAAAATCTAATTGGTTTCGGTTCCCCTGCTGTCAGCTGTGACACTTTATGACATTTCGATGCGAGTTAGGAACTACTGTTTCAGCAGATTATAAAAATGTTTAAACCATTGATATACTATACACTGACTGCTAGTGAAATATCAATTTCATACAAAATTGCTAGGAAAAGTGAAGCAGACCTAAGCACTAGCCCTTTTGATTCAGTGCGGCAAAAGTATGAAAGCTCTGCCCGCCATTGATATTTTTTTACATAAAACACAGTGCCATCCATTGTAGAAAAATTGCAACGATTAATATTCAAATAACTTCCAACTTTCTACAACGGTTGGCGTACTCAGCACTTAAAAAAATAATCGTTTAGTTTGAAAATGCAATCGAATTGCTCGATGACATTTGAGTGTTTCCGATTCTCTACACCGTGAAGCAAAAGTGCTAGTGCTTATGTTTGCTTCACCGAAAAATTGTCTGCTAGCAGTCCACTTATAGTATGTCAATGGTTTGAACTATACCACGTGCTAAATTCCCATAAGGAAATGGACTTATATCCCAACTTGAATGGGTTTTTTTTTCTTCTAAGGGAAAAATAAGTCCCCCTGCACCGAAGTTTTTAATCTTTTACAAATACTGAAAAAATAAACAGCATACTAAAATCCCCCAAACCGATTACTGTATTTATTTTTCAACTTTTGACCCACCCAAAAGTGATTCCCATACCAGAACTTCTTATCACTCATTCTTTTCAAATAACAGATATATAAGGCAGAGCTTTGCTCAGAAATATCATCACAACTAAGTAGCACTCGGCGTGTTTAAAATATATCAGCTACATCAACACCGCGTATCAAAATGAACTTCAAAGTGTTTCTCGTTTTAATTTTTGCATTAATTGCGGTAGCTACAAATGCAGTACAAGGACAAGGCTTTGGTAGATTCGGACCTGGCGGCGGTGGCGGTAGATTTGCACCAAGTGGCGGTAGAATTGGACCCGGTGGCAACAGAGGCCCATTTGGTCCCAGTGGCGGACGTAGATTTCCAGGGCACCGGTTTTAATTCTAAATCTTTGTAAAATTTACTATAATTTATTTAACTAAGATTAACTTTCTAAGTCTGTTCCTAAACAATAAAACAAAACTGTATATACATATAAAGGGTTTTTCAATAAGAGCGCTACAAAAGTTTTCTTAAATAAAACAAAAACGGTTTTGGATATCAATGAAATTCTTTATTCCTGTGAAAGTACGTTCGATGCCATTATGTATGGAACTGGATTTCTTTTGCATGGCCACCACGGGCACGCTTGCAGAAGTCCAGGCGCTGAACCCAATTTTCGACGGTTTTCAAGCATAAATCGGCCGATACTGCTGCAATTTCACGTTCGATATTCGTACGAAGTTCATCAATCGCCGCTGGCTTGTTGGCATAGACCATAGACTTGACGTAGCCCCACAGGAAATAGTCTAACGGCGTCAAATCGCACGACCGAGGCGGCCAAGCGACGGGACCACTTCGTGAGATAACAAGTTCTCCAAACTTGGTTTCCAATAAATTGATTGTGACATTCGCTGTATGGCTTGTGGCGCCGTCCTGTTGGAACCACATGTCCTCCAAGTCCATATCATCCAATTGGGGCCAAAAATATTCGGTTATCATTGAACGGTAGCGATTCCCATTCACAGTAACGTGCCGGTCTTGATCATTACGGAAGAAGTACGGCCCAATGACGCCGACGGCGCAACAGGTCTATGGGACCTTAGGGCTTAGGCCTAGCTTCTCACCACCATTTGTTTGTGTGAGTTTTTTTCTATATATTTTTTTGGAAAGAATAGCAGGGATCTACGACGAAGGGCTTTACGAAGAGTCCAAACGGCTAAGCTCTTTAATGACAGTTTTACTCTCGGATGTTTGTCAGACGTTTGCGAGAGATGGCGCAGGGGAAAAAACACCTGAACCTACCCCAAATGGTAGCTACTTTTTATATCTTAAATTCATCTTTTAAAAATGGGTACATATAAAAACTTAGTTGAATTAAGTCGACTTTATTGGTCTGGACTAGATGTTACCTGAGCGTAACAACTAGATTGGTCGGGCACGAAACTTTTTCTACGTCAGCCAACGCGAACTGTCAACTTAGTACTCAGTCACGAATTTCTTGACTAGATTCGTCGGCAACCCCTCCAAAACCGTCAACTGACACAGCTGCCCTTGTAACCGATCTATGCCAATCAAAACTGAGATACATCAAGTCATTCAACTGTCAGACTTACTAAACTAGATACTTGAACGTCCCCAATACAAACTCAACTTACTTAATTAACGCGCGTTCGTTTTGCATACCTAGTCCAGACAAACTAGTTGACGTTTTACACGACCTAGGTATCCAAACGTCGCGTCGCAATATTTTGATCTTAAGCCTTAAGTCGCCTGTCATCTAAAACTTCCCTTTTTAATGTTGCGTGTATTTCGTTACAAAATAAAACAAACAACCAGAACCAGTTTATGAAAGAGTTTTTCTTGTTGCCCGTAGGACGATCCAGTCAATCAAGATCAGCTTGACAAAAACCCAACTACCGCATCGGAGAGGAATACTTATAAAAACCTAGGCCGAAAATCCAATTTATTCAAACAATAGCCGAAATCCCTGATAAATGCGTTTTGACCCCTTCTCGACATTAAAACAACAATAGATCAGCCACGCATGATTGATTGAAAAAATAGCTCTAGGACCCTCTAAAAGGTTCTTTATACTTTCATATCAGGTACGTTCGGTTCCCGGTAATTGGTTCACGGTTATCCTTGTCTGACCTCAACCTCACAATGGGCGGTCGTCCATTGTTATCATTTTCTCAATGTATCTTCACCACACCTAATCCGAAGTGCGACCATCCCCAAACACAATAGGTGTGGCAAACCATATCAAAACAATAATATGGATATCCCACGAAGGATAAGGGGTTCAATACCTAAATTCCCCTTTACCTAATCCGAGGAGAGTTCTAATTGAAATTCCATTGCAATTATCTGATAATTGGTGCTACAGTGAGCCGCATGCAAATGTCCGTCCATACCATCAGCCGAAAGCGTCAGAGAACTGCTAGAATCAATTAAACTGACGCGCCGGCCGGTCGGTCATGTGAATTGATTGCTTCATGAGTTATCTGACTGCGGCTGCACCTCAGTAGTTACTCGTACATAGCTGCTGTTTAATGGGGGTTCTGCTTCTGCCATCCAATCGGAATGGAATATCTCCCAAAATACCAACATGCAACACAAGCAGGCGTCTAATCAATTATTCTTGAATATCAACGGTAAATGGGGGAAATGTCAGAGACATCCATCAGGTCGCGTTAGTAATTGATCTAACGCAGCGTAGCTGGTACCGACAACAATTGGTCAGCCCTCCCATGATGAAGATGATGATGATCGAAATCGAGATCTGGTCGACTGCGCACGCGCACGCGTAGCTCGCACGCACATCCATCAAGCACTGCAATCTCCTCAGTCCTCACATGGACATGAAGCTGCATAATTTTCACCTACAGATCGCATTAGATACCCACTGCCACTACACATATGAATGCGCGTTTGCAGTTTGGCGTATAGCTTCTCCTCAATACTCCTTCTCTTTATGCCAGGCCCATTGTTTAGCGAACCGCGCAGTCTTTCTAGCTCTGAGGCCCCTAAAGGAGGACACCAACAATATGATGACAAGAACGAGAAGAATTCATAACAAAGTAAGAAATAATAATAAAAACGCCGAGCATAGAACTAGAACCTGAAGATGGTTGGCGGCCGGCGCGCGGTGCGGTGATGGAAAACAAAAAGGATCCAAAGAAATAAAGAGCTGAAAATGAAGATTGAATGAAGTGCGTGCCTTAGATCATCATCGGCCTTAACGGAGGGTAACAAGGGCACACAATGAAAATACCACAAGTGGTCGCGAGGGGTCCAGACCACGTTATGTATGCGCTATGTCGCTGGAATTGAAGATAGGCATCCCGCATTGAGTGCGCTAATAGCCCAGTACTTATCCTGACGGAGGCGGATCGGGAGTTAAACTAATTTTCTGTTTTGGAAAGGGCGCCAATTTAAGTAATTTTTTTTAAGCAACACGCATACTTCTCATCGTATTATTTAGGTTTCCCTGTTTTGAAATGTGTGCGCTTGTTACAATTCTGTAATCAATGCGGATATTGGCCATCGTCCCGTTCTTTTCGAAGCTGGCTGAATGTCCAGATGGTTTAGTTGACAGATCAGACTTCCTTGAATGCCTCTGTGATGCGAAAGATATCGTTAAAAATTGGGGACATAAAATATCCTTGTCGAACTTCTTTCAGTCTATCTTTATGAGTACGGACGTAGAAGCTCTGCTTATACTTTGAATATAATTTCGCTGATCCAGTTCCACCGCGTGCGTCTAGAGTCCAGACTTAAGGAAAGAAGAGCTCTCACAAATTTTGCCAACCAAACAAAATCAAATGTTGGCTGGGAAACACACAAAACCAGCCAGAGAAACTTAAAGAATGCAATTGAGAACGATAATCGGGAAGGAATTTTTGTAATGATGCTTCTAACAGCCTTAGGTGACTAAGAATAATCGTAACCGGGATCCCTTATGTTAGGTTACGTGTCTAGAAAGATACACTTTGACAAGATTAATAAGTCCTTTCTGATACCATATGAGTTAGGGAAAAGGTAGATGGCCAGAGTAGGGGCTTTGTTGGTTATTGACGATTTGTCGTCGGGAGGAGGAAGTGCGAAGGAATAGCTCTGCTACTCACCTGTCAACCTCCAACATCTCGTCAAAACAATGAAGACTGGTTTAGGGCAGAAGATGTGATTTTGGTAATCAGCCCTTCTGCTACGGACCCTACTTGGGGTATATCAAATTGGTCACAGTGGAGGTGACCTGTTGACGATTTGTCTTCGGGTATATAGGCGTGTGGGTAGGGCTACCATACGTCCTTCGTTTTTGTACCAAAATGCTGTTTGTCCCCCATTATACAAACCACTGTCCCTTTTATAAAATACAAGCTGTACTCCCACGGCGCTGCCTGTGCCTTTCGTATTAAGTCCCGCCACAATTCGCAGAGTCGTTTTTTAAGGGAGGTGCAACGGCGCCCTTTTTGATAACTGCCCCATTGTGTTGAACACCATTTACAAAAATTCAAGGCTTCATAAATGTCCAGATACCTATAGTAATTTAATTATTTTGTTACCTATATGGCAAGTGCCATATCCCGATTTCTTTCCCGATTATTTTTTGCAAATGGCTTTGTTAACGAAAGAACCAAATTACATCTTAAGGTTTTTTCCACTGTGCCACCTCTCGCGAACGTCTGACAAACATCCGAGAGTAAAACTGTCATGAAAGAGCCGTTTGGACTCGGCGTAAAGCTCTAGATCCCTTCCATTCGTCCCAAAAATTGAAAACCCACACAAAACGAATGGTTGTGAGAAGCTAGGCCTTGGGTCCCACAGACCTGTCGCGCCAAAATATTTATTTATTTATTTTTAATCCAAGGTTTTCTATTTGTATTGTTTTTGATTGCACTTTGTTTCCATTAGGGCCCAAAACTATACTATCTTTCAAGTTGGAATCAACCATGCGCATTCACAAAGTTTCATTGAAATCGGTTGAGCGGCTCTTAAGATCGACCACAGCGCCACCTGTTGATTCTCTCGCACTTAGCAGTAAAGTGTTTCTATCACAAAAGATCAACAAACTGTGATTTTGAAAATATTTTTTTTCTATATTTGAAGTGTCACTACTCGATTTCTATCCAGTTTATTTTTTTTTTTCAAAGTGCGTTTCCCCATGAAAAATGTAATGTGTGCCTACAACGCCATCTGTTGAGAATTTTCCAACTTTTCTTTTCTTCTAAACCATCGCTGATGTAAGACAAACAAAACAAAACAAAGATCATTCAAATCGGTTGAGCCGTTCTCGAGTTTTAAGCATCCGAACAAACCAAGATCCATTTTTATATATATAGATTTAAACCTTAAAAAAACTTTCCTTAAATATTTTTAAAAAGATTCTCTGTGAACACATCCATTTAAATTTCAAAATCCTTTCAAAGAATAAATAAACTGATAGTATTTTTGAATAATTGCCGCATTTGAACCCTAGAAAACTCGCAATGTTCCATTTTCCGCCATTTTCATTCTGGGTAACCCTACGTGTCGGGGTGACCGAAGAAGTCACAGAAGCTTTTATTCTCTAAATGCCGGGTAGGAAATAGTATAGTGATTGGAGCAATCAGCCCTACACAAGTTTTTGTGGAGTGTACCAAGCTAATCAAAAGTGAATAAACTCAATTGGGAAACGAGAGAATCAAAAAGCCACAATTGCCTTTTACCCTGCAGTAGATTTTCTCGAGTGACCACCGCGGCTTCTCCCACGGTGTCACGGAATCGAGTGGTTCAATTTTTAAATGACTCTGCTGCATGGAACCGGCTGAATTTGAATTTGAACGGCATTGGTTATGTTGGTTTTAAGGGCATCGACTGATTGAGGCTTGTTGGGATAGAGCTGCGACTACAGGAAACCTCCTAAAGAACAATAAGTCTGGCGCTGATAGCCTTACCAACGTAATTTTCAAAAAAGTATACGGAACTATAAAGCAGCCGGCCCAAAATCTGCACCAAAGAGCCAAAAGGCTTCCTTAAAAACGCCCCGAAAGCCAGTTAGCGAACAAGCGGCATTGTTTATGGTCACCTCATTAAGTTTGAGCTGTTGCGGTCAGCTGGAGCTTGTACTAGTGTAAAAGTACTAGATACTACTTCAAGATAATTTCTGCGTTTTATACTTTTATACCCCCAACTCGCAATCCTCTTGTCGCTGGCCCCCTTAGTTTTACAATATTGAAGCATGTAAGGTCAAACATGGTTAGAGGAAGTGTACCGATTATGGAATACTTAAGGAAGAACTCGTCCTTGAATACTAAAACATTATTTTTTTTTCAATATTTTTTATGGAAATGATTGAAAATAGTATTTATTAATTAAAAAAAACAAAAAAAAAACTTAAATACATATAACACTTCATTAAATAAACAAAAACGAAAAAAAACACAAAATGAACACATTGAAAAAAGTGATCCTAATATGGACCACTTTCTTAAAGCCCATTTCTTTCGACTTGACGGCTGCGATAGCTTTCAGCATGCTCGATTTGTCCCAGACCTTGCGCTTATTCTGTTTTGGCGTCATCTGAAAATTTTACGATTACCTAAGTACACAAATTTTAACAAACTTTTTAGCTGGTTCCCAATATGGAATACTATTTCCAGTGTATGGAATAGTATTCCATATTAGGAACACACTGATATTCCATATTAGGAACAAGGTAGCACCAGATAAAGTTAGAATTACCTTCACTATTTTACACAGCTAACTTAAATATTCACAGTAGTTTAAAAGCTTAATGTTTTTTCTAATAAATAAGTAAAATAATGATTGAATAAAATTAAATTAAACTTGAAATACACGAAAAAAAAACTTTTAAAAATATACTACGCACTTGTCAAGTACACTTGTTTTTACGACTACTCACGTCTGCTGTTATCGCCATGCACAAGGGTTTTGACAGTTAATATGCGCCTAAAGGAAAAGCTTTTCGTGAAATTTAAATACGCCTACGTTACTTTGGTTCTGAGATATTGCACTATTCCATATTAGGAGCGTATTCCATAATCGGTACACTTCCTCTACTTATTTATCACTTTAAGATATCATTTAACATCCACTACATGTGTGTATTTCCTCTTAAAAAACTGATGAAAGTTAGCTCAACATTTTTCTATTTTCTTACAACAATAATAACGAATTGTTTATTTTTCATAAACATTTTAAGCAAATTTACATTTTTTGCAAAAAATAAATACTAACCACATGTAACGAATAATTTCAAACACAACGGATAAAATTCTATGAACGTTTTACCCGCTTTTGACGTTGCAATATTAGGTGCGAGTGTGTTGGTGTTTGAAGTTTCGTGACATTTTGTCAATACGAATTTCTATGTACAATACTAACGCACCTTATCTTGTCAGCTCCGTAAAAATGTAGCTTGTAGGCAAATAACTGTAAATCGGTCGAAGTTGGGGGTCTCAGTATTGTCTCTGCTTTTATCTTTCAAACTTAGGTATATAAAAGTTTTAATTGTTGCATTGGCTAAGGGAATTCGCTATTTGTGAAAAAAAACATTATTGAAAATGACATAAGCGTCAAATACAAAACTGGACATAGCTGTAAAGAGCGCGTTCACAAACCGAAATCGACTATACATCCAAACCTGGTCAATATTCGAGATTAGTTTTGTTAATAATGTAAAGGGTAGTTACGCTGTTCGAAGTGAATTTTCACGCCTCTCCAAAAAGTGCTGTAAACTGAAAGTGAAATTTTCAAGCCGAAATGTCAAAAATTTAGTGCGACGGAAAATAAAAGCCAAGTGAAATAACTTAAGTAACGCCCCCTAGAAATCACTTTTTGAACAACTATTTTTCACTCGAACAGCGTACTGCCTAGTAAAATCTTCACGTGGAAAGTTCATTTTGACAATTCGCAGTGAAAATTTTGTATGAAAAATTGGATTTCACGTGAACTGCATACTATTCTTAACAACGAATTATTTGATTTTCATCGAATAAATAAAACGCGACTTCTTGGATAGAAGTTGATTTTTTTTATCAAAATGTCTCTTTTTCGCCGGCGTAAAAACAATAGCCGGTATCCTTTACGGAATTGGCTTTTTTCTTCTTTTCTTTTGATGGCAGTTATGCCAGACTGCAATGCATATTTTTGGTTTTTAGAAGGCAACTTCAGAGAGCGTTGTTGGAAGTACCTATCGATGAATTATTATTTCAATGAAATGAGAAATGTTAATGATAAATCTCCGCAGGTGGAAATGTAGCATTAAATGTCGATCTATATGAATATTTGGTATATTTTAAGGACTGCTTCCACGCAATTTGCTGGCCATTCAGATTCACTACCAGCACAGAAATTAATTAAAGACGACTGAAACTGTGTAAAAGTTTAGATCATTTGGCGATTGTACCACATAACATACAAAATTTTGTTTGTGGCTTTCGGGTAGTGCTAGGTTAGGTTAGGGCGTACCCTGCAATACCACACTTAGGTCCTCGTGGACCCATTGTGATGCCCTTTTTGGGGGGTTAACCGCTGGTGTTATATCGGTTGTCTTCTTTCCATTCCTTAGTGTGGTTAACAGTCGCTGTCCAGCCATCCCGATGTCCTCAAAAACCTGTAAAGATCAGACAGTGAGACATTAGAGGTGTGTCCTCGTGGACTTCTTCGTCTCCGCAGCCTCTGCATATGTCGTCATCTTTGAGATTAAGTTTCATTGTGTGGTTTCTTAGGATGTTATGACCAGTTAGAGTCCCTACTAGCCTAGAGAGTGATGACCTGTTAAACTGTAAGAGTTTATTGGTCCGACCACTAATATATTCTGGCCAAAGCTTCCGCGATATTTCACAGGTAGTAAGTTTTTTCCACCTGTTGTTGGTTTTCATACGAATCTTGTTTTCCACCCGCTCTCTAAGGTTGCAAAGCGGTGGCTTGACAGAGTGAAGTGCTCTATCGGGTAGTGCTAAGAAACCGATATTAGAGTGTTCTTAAAAAAAGTTTTGGCTACTGAAATTTGAAGGTGTTGTGATGGCTTGACAATTCGCAAGGTTTCCATAGTGCTGGTCTCTACTATCTCCAAGCGGCAACCTTAACCTAACTTAACACCAGAAGCCCCTAAACCTGTGGTAGGCCGTACCAGACTTCACGTTTTAGTTTGTCGAATCCTATTGTAAAAACTAATTATTGAAACTTTGTAAAGAACTTCATCTCCTTTTGTACATATTGACTTCCATTTCAAAAGACTTTGTCTATATAAAAGTTAGCAACTTACTTACTTACTTAGGTGGCGCTACAGTCCGCGGTGGACCTGGGCCTCAACCAGTACGCCTCTCCAGTTAGCTTGGTCTTTGGCTAACTGCCTCCAGTTGCAACACCGACTTGAAGCTTATGAAATATTGGCGAGAAGAAAACAAGGTTCTTGGGAACACAACACAAAAGGTATCTGCTCTGCTGGGTCCCTGGACATGAAGATATTCCAAGCAATACGGCCAAGAGGACAATCTTGCAAGCAACGATTTTTCAAAACAAGCTTGCCTTTCCGTGAGAAGTGAGAAGTGTAAAAAGGAACTGAAGCCGTGACATTAGACAAAACTAGAGATGTTTAAATTTGACCTAATATCAAGTAAGGACTACCTGTCCCTATTTATCTATATCACTTGGTTTATTTGATTTTCGAGGCCCAAGCCCGCCCCAACTGTAGCGACTCTTAAAAAGAGCTAACTCCTACAATGTATTGACGGACGGCGAAGAAACTGCCGCGATTTGTCAAAGGCTATCTATGCAGAAAGATAATTAAAATTTCATAAGGACATGAAAGTATGTGTCAAGGTTTGCATACGATTGGCCATGGATTATGGATTATATTTGCGTCTCGTTAAAATCGTTCGTTAAAATATTTTTTTTCGTACAGTACTCTGATGGAATCAAAATAAGTCAGCAAATATGCAGCGCCCCGTTAAAATATGGCACAATCCAGCAGCCCACTCCTGGATCCTTAGAAAACCTACCACTTTTTCCAACGAAGAAACGCCAGCGCGCGCATCCCTCGGCTGATGCCCGACTGTGGTCGTACCTAATCTTGATCTTGATTCCATATGCCAATGCCAGTAGGGACCAACCGCACCAACTTAACAGTGTAAACACATAGATTCCATGAATTGAATGACCGTGAGTGAGAAGCACGTACGGATCTGATCGTTCTAAGTAGTTTCCTATGAGGCGTGTTTGCTAACGCGTTGCGATTGTTGCATGCAGCCCCCATCTGTATGCACACACCAGTGGTTGTTGTTCCTATAGCTAGGGAGCAGGAGCGGAAATGACTTGTTTTGTGTTCTCGCCGCATATAATGCGTCTTCTGTTCTACTATTATTCCTGCAACATTGGCAGGCATCTGTGTGTATTTGTGATCTCGTATCATTATGCATTCCAATATCGTTGACCATTGTTGGGCTCATATATGAGTCCAATCGTAGCTACAAAGGAAAAATGAGCAATTGAACGAATGTGTACATGTTTACTTACCGGCAATGCTGGGTCCATCGTCCACTGTATGTGATCCACACAAAAGCGGGATCTCCCGTGGGGAAAACGCACAAGTTATTACAAGTTGGATGGAATGAAAAAAAAAAGTCATCCAACAGTAGGTGCGTGCTAGTGCATTGTTTGCCGGGTAAGTGGAGGGGACATTGAGCCATTTGTTGAGATGAAGAGAGGATACGCGAGGAGGTCTCTTTGTGAATAGGTGTCACTTTGTCCACTTGCCATGAAGGTGGTGGCATTTAAGTGGTGTGACCCTGTGTAGAGAAGTGTTGGTTCTTCTGGTTGATCACGTGCGGTATGTAATTATTTGTGATCGATGATGGAAGTCAAATTTACTTTGAGACTGAAGCTTCAAACTAGGTATATAAGGACTTGTTATTATTATTCTTAAATACCATCAGTAACAGTAGTATTTGGTATACAAAATGAAATCCCGGAGTTACTCGGGGTATTTATTTATAAGTAATTGCTGTCACCCTTCGTTGCAACAATTTCTGTCACTCGAAACGGTGTCATTTGTGGGCATGAGTTCTGATTTTGAATTACACTACATAAGGAAGGTCTATATCTTAATGAACAGAGACAAAACTGTTAAAAACCGTTTCTGTTGTTGTTAGATCTAATCAGATATAGCTGAGCTAGGGCAGATTTTAATCACCTTTCTGCGAATGAAAGAAAATAGTAATGAAACATACAAAAAAGTAATTTTATCTTAAAAGTCATGAAACATAAGCAAAAATTAAAAAAATATTTTGTTAAGCAAAAAAAGGAAAATTTCATTGAAACTAAGAACAATAAGCTCATATTTAATACTAGCTGACCCGTGAGCTCGCCTTGCTTCACCCGCATGCCACTTTTAAGACAAAAAGTATTTTCTTCGAACTACATCAAAAAGTTTTTTAAAAATATGTTCCTCTACCCTCGGACGTCAGACCTTTGGAGCAATATAAAACAAAATGTGAGCGATGTTTTGCTCAGCTTCAGGAAAACGCAGGAGAATGCTTATACATACCTTAAATGAAGCGTAGGAAAATTTACTGAATAGGGAATCGCTACCGTTTAATGATAACCGAATATTTTTGGCCCCAATTGGATGATATGGACTTGGAGGACATGTGGTTCCAACAGGACGGCGCCACAAGCCACACAGCGAATGTTACAATCAATTTATTGGAAACCAAGTTTGGAGAACGTGTTATCTCAAAAAAGGGCCCAGTCGCTTGGCCGCTTCGGTCGTGCGAATTGACGCCGTTAGACTATTTCCTGTGGGGCTACGTCAAGTCTATGATCTATGCCAACAAGCCAGCGACGATTGATGAACTTCGTACGGATATCGAACATGAAATTGCAGCAGAATCGGCCGATTTATGCTTGAAAACCGTCAAAAACTGGGTTCAGCGTCTGGACTTCTGCAAGCGTGCCCGTGGTGGCCATGCAAATGAAATCGAGTTCCATACATAATGGTATCGAACGTACTTTCACAGGTATAAAGAATTTCATTGATATCCAAAACCGTTTTTGTTTGATTTAAAAAAAAATTTAGAGCGCTCTTATTGAAAAACCCTTTAAATTCACCTATTTATTTTATTTTTCAATCCGATAAGCCATTACTGAGCTAGGTCTATATAAATAGAATTTTCCTTATAGATGTCAATTTTTTTAACTATTTTGTAAGAACCACGTTATATTCCGGGCTAAAAAGTATCCTAAAGTCCGAACCAGAACGTAAGCAATCAGTATGTCAAGTTTTATCAAAATTCGTCCAGTAGTTTCCGCGTGATGTGTGGTCCAACACTTTTTATTCTACAGTTTTATTATATGTAGAGATATCATTTTAAAAATTTAAAATAGTACTAGAAATTGAGAAGTGGTAGTCAAATAGATATTACAGTTTTCACTCAAACTCCCTCGATCTCCTTCACTAAGCTTTAAGGCTGGATCTTAGCCTTTGTTGTAAGTCTAACCTAGTCTGTATTCCTTCTACTAAAAACATTAAACTGGTCTTCAATTAATCGCTTCCATTCCAATCTTTAAATTTAAATTAAACAAAGTTTCTGTGAGACATCTTCGAAATTCTTTATTAGTTCGAAAGTTCTTTGAGAGCCGCTGTAGCTCGTAGCCTATTCGCATAGACCTTCAGAAAACCCCACAAGAAAAAGTCTAACGGGGTCGAATCGCGCGATCTCGGTGGCCAGTTCACATCTCAATTTCCAATGTGAGACGTTGCGCCGTACTTTTGAAACCACATGTCGCGTCGTTGATGTCCATATCATCCAATTTAAGCTAAAACAAGTTGGTAATCATCGACTTATAGCGCGAGATAGCCTGGGTCAACGTCATTCTGAAAGAAGAATGGAATGATGATGCCGCCAGCCCAGAACCCACACCAAACAGTGACTTTTGGGATGCATTGGGCGCATCCTGTGTGTTCGTATAGTTCCAAACTCTTTAACTTTTTTTGTTGACCTACCATTCATCCAGAAATGGGCCTAATTTTAAAATGGGCCACTATCAACTGTCAAAGTTCGAAAGTTCCTCTTGGAAGACTCTGTTTGAAAGACGGAGAATACCTACTTACATTATCATTAGTATGTATTTTGATAAAAATCGTAAGAGCGGTTTTTGGCTAATTATGCGCAGAAAATTGTAAGAAGTTTTGCAATGCTTTGTTCAAAAATTCTTAAAACTGATTAAACATAAGACATTGTTCAGGATGTAGTTAAGTATTACTTGAATTCTAAAGTTTTTATTCAAATCGAAAATGGCGTTTTGGCACGCAATAGTTTTGAGAACATCAAAATCGTTAAAGCCGTACGTTAAGTCCGTAATTTAGAGATAAACTGAGTTTGCTATCGAGCTAGAAATGGCAATACTACCTTAGGAATGCCTTTTTTGTTATAATCGAATTGACCGTTTTCGAGATATGTCTAATTTTCAAAAAATATAGTGTTATTCGATTTTTAAGCGAAAATCTGGGTATGCAGCAACGTTAACCTAACCTTCATAACCTAAACTACAGATTTCGATTGAAATCGTTAAAGCTGTTTTCGAAAAAATCAAACTTGCTTAAAACCTTGTTATATGGAAAGTACCGTTTACTATGGGACTAGCGTGCAAAACAAAAAGAGGCTCCGAACTGTAAGCCCAGAAACTCCAAGTCTGAAGTTTGAAACAAACCCGTCCTGCCGTACAGGCTGTAGATCTCAGGAACAGACGGACACACAAGAAGACAGACAGACAAACAGACAGACAGAATTGCGATGCCCACTTTTTTGAGTTCCGACGAAAAACATTAATTTTGTAAATGTTTCTCATATCCTTCAGACATATCTTCTCAGCTTGAGAAATGTAAATTTATCTTGAATGTCCCTTTGATAATTCACAAGTCAGGTGATGGAAAGAGCCCAATATTACATCAGCTGAATTCGTAATAACAGCCCACCGCCATTGTCACCGCCTATCCAAATTGTCGTGCCGGCTTTTTCCCATTTTCAGGGGTTTCGAAACACCTTACATTCTAGCACCTTTGTGTTGTAATTTTCCCTCTACAAACAGATGTAGGCTTCTGCTGCGCCGCTGTTAAAATACCTCAATCCGCATTTGCACCCAATAACGTACGTCGCCGTTGTGTGTTGATGATGCCCTGTTGATTCTAGCAATTAATATATGAAGAAGAAAAGACCGCGCGAGACGCGTTGTTTGTTTGTTTACACAAACTGGCGCTTGGACGCGACAATAATCCCGCCCCCGCTCCGAAATCCTCCCCATATAGAACACAGATCCATGCGTATAATCGTAGGCGGGTGTCACGCCTGAGAATACTCAATAAGATCACTTGACAGCTTTCTGTATATATAGCGAGCGGTGTCGATGCTTTAAGTTCTTTTATGTTCCGTATGAGCGCTATGACTTAATCTTCATCAGCCTCATGGCGGCGCAGTGTTACAATTTTTAAGATCTGATCAAGTTCACCGATAATGCAGCATCAGGTTGACGTGCGCAGCACCGCAGCACGTTAATCAGGTTGCTCCATATTCCGGCGGATGCAGCATGAAAAGTGAAAATCCCATAATTAATGGGATCATGGATTGAATGTGGAACTAGTTCATGAGCCGAGCTGAAGCACGCTAAATGGAACTGCATTTGAGATTAATTTGTGGACGGTTTTCGGTTTGATGTTTTAATTAGTATTATTCACCGGAGCAATAAAGTATCACTCCGACAGCTCTTATTGACGTAATCAGTTAGTTACGGGCCATTTGATGGGTAGGATGCCTCGTCAACGGAGGCAGGTTATTTGTTTTCGGACAGCTTATATAAGAGATTTTGGTTTTGTGATTAATGCGAGTTAGTGAGCCGTATCTCTTTCAAAAAAAAAAACGCTTAGTGGTTCTCAACAACCGATGGTTTAATGTCCTTTTCAAAGAGAATTTCAGCTTTACCTTGGCGGAATAACAAATGAGGCATTGTTGTGTTTTAGTACTCGTACATGTCTGAGTCGTTTGACTTTTACTTCTTCTCCTGATTCTAAGAAGACATGCGCTGATGTATAATTCATTTCGTTGGTAGGTGCGCAATGGAGGTTTACTTGTCCACCATTTTAATTGGATCATAGGCAGTTGTGTTTGCCTTCGCAGTTTGCAAACTATTTTTTAATGTTTTGCTTTAGCATTTAACCCTTCTTAATTTTTTGAGGAAGGACTTGATTTTAAATTGATCGCTTCCTTTTTATTTGCATAGAAAAAATTTTCAGCAGATGAGTGCTGTATAAGTCCATTAAAAGGCGTGCGTTATAGTCGTTAAGTTTCTTTTTCTACTTGTTAGCTTACTTTTACCTTTTAATTAATTTTTTTTGCCTTATTCATTAAACTTAAGACTAAGACAAAAATGATTAAATCTTAGTTAGAGCCAACATTTATTTTAGTTCTAGCTTAATGGCTCTTAACAAGCGCTCTAAACTTAACATTATGTTTAAAACTATTGTTTTTTTGCTTTAAATCTATTTATATTTAATTTTGTTTGTTTTTAAATCTTAAAAAAACTTTATAAAACTTGAGCCTGACTAGGGTCGGAAGGCGAGAAAAGCGGAACTTTATGCGTTTTTAGGGCGCACATAAGGCTTTAACGAGCTTCAAAACGCTCCTAGTTTTCAGTTTCAGACTTTAAAAAAATGTGTAGAAATATTTTCAGTTGTTTAATTTAATAATTTTAAATGGATTATTTTAACAATATATATGAATAATATCCAGCTGTGAAATGGCTTCGCAAATCCAAACATTGAAAGAAAAGAAAAAAAATTCCTTTTGAATTTAGAATTTTGGAGGACGAAGTAATTTTTAAGTCGAAAAAGAGGTAAAAGGAACAAAGCAGAATCGCTAATGGATTCAAAAATTGCTTTGCATTGAAAAGTTTGAAACAAATTCAAAACTCAGCTTAAAAATGAATCTCTAACGATTGCTAAAATGCTAACAAAAAACACTCCAAAGAATGGTCCGGTGATCAACTCACAAAAAAAAAATAAAAAAAAAACGGGAAACTGACCAAAAAACAATACAATAATTCATATAGGTACAACTTTTAAAAAAATTCATAAGAAAAAAAAAACACTTCCAAACTGAACAAGGAACAAGAAATTTTCCCAAAAACGTTTTACAAAAACCCGTCAGTCAAAAATTGCAAAACAAGCCCGTATTAAATCAGTCCGAAAAGCACCCCACTAAAATATAAATTAAGCACTTTCTAAAATGTAAAAAACGTACAAAAAAAGATAACTTCGATAAGTTCGCTAAAAAAATATTAAAAAGTTCACAAATCGCTTCAAATTCAGTCAAAAATCTAAAAAATTTAAAAATCGTAAACATTTACTGAGGTAGACAAATTTCGAAAACGTATCACAAATTTATGGCAATTTTCCAAGAAAGCTAAGCCGGCCAAATACTCAGGGCAATTCCGGGGTAGAAAAATTCATGACGACGTCGTCAAGCTGAGTGCATGCTTTTGGTTCTTTGCAGAAGGTGGTTACCAGACAGGAGTTGGAACGGATCATGGTTTGGCACAGTCTTCATTCTTAGAAGTTCTTTTTCAGCTCTTTCTCTAGAAGATTCCAAAACATCTTTACATCCTCTTCGCTCATATTCGCAGCACTTCTATTTTCTCGGTTCAAATCAACTAAATTGAATAAAAAACCCAAAAGACTTTAAAAGAAACTGCTTACGTTTTGAATTTCCATCTGCAAATTTACGAAGGAAATATTCCGGGGGGAATTCCATCAAATTCTGGGGGGAATTTTTGTTCGCGATACCAATTTATTCCGGGAAAATTGTATCCCTTTTTCGAAATTCATTGGCAATACTTATTTTAAAAAAATGGAAAATGTTTCGTAGCCTTGACTGTGTTGCACACTTGAACATAATCCTTAACGGTTTTCCACTGTTTAACCTGTTGTAAAACTCTGACAAACGTCCATATAATATTGGCCCTAAAATTTAACTCACGCAAATCAAATTGCGCACAATTCATAGAAAGACAGTAACAATACAAGTCAGTAAAAACTGACAAAACTAAAGAGTGCAGCTTTATATTGCATGATAACAAAGTTATATTCTTTGAGCCCTTGAATTTAAGCTTGGTTGCGAAGTGTTAAAATATGATCATTCTGGTCACACTGTTTGAATTTTACTACATTAATGTCAATGGGTTTCTAATGCTTAATCAAATGCAGATACAATAAACTCAAGCTCAACTAATTATAACAAAAACAATACCTACTGCATTCGGAGCAAAAATCAGCAGTTTGGGAACCTTTCTATGAATCTGCTCCACCTTCCACATCATGTATGCATTGTAATCTTGTTAAATAATCAATGAAGTACAAAATTGACAGTCGTGACAGCAGTTCAAAGATGACACCTTTAACTTAAGCAGGGACTCGAATAGTTACTTCCATACGCCTTCTCTTCACAAATATTTAACCTTAGATAGATGTCACACAAAATGAGACATTGGCAACATAAGCAAGAAACACTGCCCCATATTCATAAAGTTTAGCAAATTGTTAAAAAAACTTTGATACAATCGAAAATTCTGTAACCCAGAAGTATGCGGTGTTTGACAGTTCAACAAGAAGTGTCCATGTCCATTCATCATGGTTTTCACATAAAATGACTAAACACAACTTGTCACTGCAATGATGAGCTGCCAAGTGCCAATCGTGTACATAAAAAAGGTTTGCCATCTCTGGGTGCATCCAAATTGCCACACATACAACTAGACAACATGTTCGATGTCGGTCGCGTGGTCTAATATCAACCTCTTCTATTATCAATTTCCAAAACAAAACAATCCAAACCGGCAGTTCATTCAAAAAATTCCCCTACACTTCCACTCAAACATGTTGCAGTTAATGGAGTCCCAACTCAGTCGTCTTGGATCAATTTCCTTCCAACTGTCTGACCGTCTGAGTCACTTTGTGAGAACTTCGTCCGATTCGAGTGGATGTGTTACATTTGGCTCATTCTCTCTGGAGCACGATCAGTTGGCTAACGAATGCCATTGATTACGTTGCGTGTGTCGGATAAAAACGTATCGAGTGTAGTAAATCGCCGCGTCGCGCTATTTATTGACAAGAAGAAAAAAAAAATTGTTTATTGTTATTCAAAGAGATAAACACGTACGTGAAAAAATATTTATGTGGATACACAACCACATTATCGAAGTTAAATAAAACGAACTAATTACGAGATTATTACGAGCATTATCGATTCCATAGAGCGAGCACTTTTAAAGTTGACAGTCGTCGTCGTTGACAAAAGAAGCAATCTTGACTGATAACCTATATATCCCCTATCTACCGTCCCGCGCGCCAACGAAACCCAATCACACTAGCGCCCCCATGTGTTATCTTAACGTGGTTGTCTGTCGTTGTCGTCGTCTCTTCTCTGCTCGTTGTGTTCTGACGAGTTCTTCTGGTGTCAATTCAATTCGTCATGTTGTTTTGATACAAAGTTGTATAGGTGACCATGTTGCATTTAATCTGACGTCTGCGTCTATGGTTTCCCCGTTCTTTACATCGACACGAGGCTAATGAGCTTCACCTACATTGAGTGGCTATTCCATTTCATATTATGTTTATGTCTGAAGTCTAGGCAACATTAAAACTCTGTGAATAATAGAGCACAAGTAATAATTTGCCCCTCATTTAAATTCAATTACAATCGGCTAAAAAGAGCGCGAATCATCGCACCGCAATAGAAAATAGTATAGAACTCGCTCAATTGGAACACAACTCTAACACACTACGCACATCTGGTTGACAGTTCTTCTAATTCGTCTGTGTCTTTACGCCTGCAACAACAAAAAGTCACATATGCTTCAAATATTGTAAACGTCGGGGTTTTTTCTTTCAAATTTGTGCCCAGAATCGACGACAAAAAAAATATTTAAAATAAACGACGACCAGTAACGATCCGTGACGTTACCATATTTTTACCGGTTACAAGAAAAGGGCGAGTGTTTTCCATTCAAAGAAGGTCCTAGTGCTGGGGGGAGATTGAATTGCATTCGTTATTCCGTTCTTCGTTGCATTGAATACCGAATGAGATGTTTATTTTTAAACGTCAATCGTATGCACCCCTTACAGTTAAGTGTTTAACGTTAACCATAAAATCAAGCTAATTCACAATACATTTTTGTTTGTGTTTTCGAGAAATCAAAGTGATAGTGTCATTGTGCGCATAAAATAAAATTAAGTGAAAGAATAAGAGAAAAAAATTAAAGAAAAAAATATTTTCAAAAATAAAAAAATAGTCTAAAAATATCAGTCGCCGAGTGTTTGTTTGTGTTCAAATAGTTTTCAAGTGGTTTATTGTTTTTGAGTGAAACCAAAAGTGATCTTGAGCCGGAGCAAGAATCGCAGGCTCCTAACACCCAACATATTTGGATTATCAGACTCGTCGAGACGCCAAAGGTGGATTTATTTGGCTCCTCTTGAAGGTGAGTTTCTCATTATTGTTTTTATTGCCACAATAACGACTGGGATTGGCAGTTTATCAGTAAGAAGTCAAAACAATAATTAATAATCTCTTCCTACAAGGAATGCACTTAAATTTTTATTTTCAATTATTTTATGTTTATTGAGAAAGAAAAATTAATTAAATCAATTTGCTATAAAGATTGGAATACCGAATTGTTTAGGAAAGTTCTATTTTTGTTTTTGGTTTTGTTGTCCTCTCGAAAATTGTATTTTTAGTTTTTTTTTGTATGTTTTATGACACTTTATGAATGAGAAGGCGAGGTTTTTTTTTATTCACTCTTCGTGTGTTCTTTTTATTTGGGGGTGTTGTTTCAAGGTTTCAGCGATGTTAATTTTGAATTATGACGGGATTAGGTTATAAACAAACTTAAGGATTGTGCAGGGGACTGATCTTTTTTATATTTTTATTTTTGTTTTAACGACAATCATATATTTGTTTGGTTCGCATTTTTAACAGCTTTATTGGAACGTGTTGGTTTTTTGTTTTAATTAAAAATAAGTGATTGATGATGCGTTTGTGTAAAATTGTTGAAAATTTCATTTATATGGAGGTTGATTGATTTCGAACAAGCTTGTTGCTAATTTGTTAAAATTTGTATAGGTACATTTGATTAATTGTTCTTGTCTTTCGGGTTTTTCGACATTAAATTGTGTCTGACAACTTTTTTAAATGACACTTAGTAATTGCTTCTTAATAGGCTTTTCAATTGAGATATCAATGGGCACTTCTTACCTCGAATGAAACTTGATTTTAGTGCTCTGTCTCTGTACAGTGAAGTTGATCGGGTTTTGTGAAAAGAACGTCAGAAACCTCCCTGTAAAGTTGCAAAAATGGTACCAGCGAAGGGTTGTTCCATTTAGAGCCATTGTTCCGTCTGTTATAAAATAAAGATTATCGATATTTTTAACAGAATCAATATGTTCGGCCTGATATACCCACCTACGTTGGCCTCTTTCTACAATCGCTTTGAAATTAAGTCTTTACTCGTCACAGAAACAAATCTACCATTTTTTTTGACTTTCCTTTAAAAAAAGGAGCCAAGCATTTAAAGCTCACTAATGTTTGACGGGAGAAAATCGTTTTAATATCATCTAAGGTACCTTCTTCAATAGCAATGAGTCTGGAGAACGCGTGGACAGGTTATTGGCTACATTTTTTGACGTCATTCGAACAACAAACATTTCTATTGATTATTGCGAATAATTTACAGCCCCTAAGCTTCGTAGGTTTTGTTGTCAGAAACCTTAAAAAGGTGGTCAATTTAAACTTTTTAATTCATCTACTATACAACGCTGTTCATTATTGCTCATTAATACTCTTGGCAAAAATAACTTTCCTCTTTCCCTGATGCCAATGTCATCTTTGGTATACGTTATCATGTAAACAAAAAACCAATACACCTACCAACATGTTAAATATAGCTTTCGCATTGGCCTTTTATTATCACATTAATAAATCTTAATAATAACAATAAATATTTCTCAATATCGCCAGTCATTAGAATTCAAGAAAAATACTTTTTTTTATCGGATTCGTCAATCATACTTCATACAACACTGTTCATAAATACGTTGAGGCAGCCTTATGTCATACCTGTACAAAGTCGTGACGGAATTGCTTTAGAGATTCATCGGTGCCGCCTCTAGTATCAAGAATATACAGCTGGCTACGCTTCATCATCGCAATTATATACTTAAAAGCCACAACAAAGTTAGAAAAAAGATGTTAATCGACGGATCTGGTTATGGGTATATTTTTTTTTCACAGCCATTGCCGTTCGACCCTGACAGTTAAAAAAATGCTGTTCATTCATTTTTATTTAATCAACTTCTTGTGAGGTATTCGAGTATAAACGGCGGCACTGTATTCCTAAACACCATCCAATTATAAACTGTTAATGGATCATAAAATTTAAATACTTTCATTCGAATTGCCCAGGCAACCCTTATACAAATGATGCCCGTAGGTATATGTGCATTCCCCCCGTTGACAGTTGACATGGGGAAAAAACGCAAAAGGGAGAATCAAAAAAGAAAAACAAATAAATGTGTGCGGGACCTAAAACAAAAACACATCAAACATAAGAATTCGGAGAGGACAGATCACAAAAATAAAGGAGGAAAAAAGACCAGACCCGTATTTCCAGGGCAAAAGACGGAAAACAATTAAGAAATCAACAACAGCAGTCGTCGTCGTGGGACTCAGCTGTCATTAAAATTCAATTGTCATCGCAATTCCAATATACAAACAAACCAAATACCCACAGTCCAAACACGCTCACACACACGCTCACAGTCAACAGAGCAAAACGGGCCACAATCGATCGTGGTAAATGCAAATTCTACTCTCGCCACCCAATATGACTGCAAGTCGATGCAAATGACAGTTCGCCTCCTTTTGAATGCAATTAACCGAACACAATGTTTTGATAATGTCACCGCGTCAAGTTGCATCCACTTTGTCTGCCCGTAACATCAACATCATTATCCACCGTGCTGACCACCTACTTGCCTTGATGCTATTGTACATTATACCTCTCTCTCTGCCTCCTAGCGGCAAAAACTGCATTAATAGCAATAATACGATTCCAATCGATTCAACAATTCAATTATTAATAACAAACATGACAGCGTAACCAATACAGGTATGTTAGGTGGGTACGCGTCGAATGCTGTTGCTGCATCATCGGCAGTGCAGCATTCGTTCAATTTAATTTGAATATGATACGACCGTCTCTCAGGATGGTTAAGACAACATTCGAAAGGTGAACAATACAGGTCGCGTCTGGATAAGTGTTCGCAGACGTATCGTTAAATGTTTTCATAAACTGCACCAAGTGGCGTATTGTTTTTTTTAATAGTGCGAGCGAGGGTGAGGTTGGTATTGGTAGTGCTGCCAAGTCGATGAGAATAGAGTTGACTGTTGACTTTTTTTCAAAGTTGACATTGGCATTGAATGCGAAGCCGGTCAGCCAAAATTTGATCTCACATTCGTTATTGCTCGATGTGATCTTGCTTTCTGTGTTTATCACGTCGTCGTTGACAGTTGACAGTTCAACAGTTTCGCTGGATGTTTTCTCCTTAGCAATGGAATGGAAAATGTTTCATCTGCTGGCAATGACACGAAACCTATGTCGCATCATTGGAACTGGGCAACCAACAAGAGTTTGACAGATGACAGCCCACACCCAAGTGTATTAAGCCGACAATCTGACATCTTCGTTGCCAATAAAACCAGTTTGCCAATAAGTCCATATGTGCCGTCGAGTAACTGGTTCCAGAATATTGTATTACCTAAATGGCACAACAAGGCAGAATGAAAGTCAAAATGGAAAAGCATTTTTCTACGCAATAGTGGCAAGTGTACCAAGCACATATAAATATCCACTGTAATAGACAATTAATTCAAATAGTTTTTTCCCGAGTCTAGGCAAATCGGGAAACAAGTTAATTAGCACGTTAATTGGTTAGCACCAGGGAGCTTTAAAAGATGATTTATAGCTTGCCAGAGGAAAACGCCTATCTACTTATAAAACAGTTTAGTGAAAACCATTAAGTGATCCTCGCCTTAAGACGCAACAAGTACCTATGCATGTTGCCCCTGCTTTTCAGTCTCAATATGTTCGAAATGTCACAAAAAGCGCTCACAAAGCTGCTAAGCAAAGGAACTTTTTGTACACATGTCTTTGATTAGTTAAGTAACGTTTAGTAATAGGCATTTTGTTGAAGATACATAATATATTTATTAGAACGCGTCCAGAGAACTATATAATGTCATGGAAAATGCGTACCTGTTTGTTTGATTTGTTACCACATCACGTTTAAAATACTCTACAAATCTGTATGGATTTCTCAGATATAACAAAGGATTAATGGATCAACATTTAGTGTTTATTCAATTGCAATCGGTTAACTAATTCAGAAGATATGCGAATTTAAAGCAAGAGGAACGATTTTATTGTTGGTCGCCCTCGCCCAAATTTACCAATTTAGTGCAATTTGATAGTAACTATTTCACCATCAGTGGAGGCCAGTTGCTCTTGCTATTTTTTTGTATCCAGTGGCGAAAAGTTACACTTATTTTTAGCCGAATACGCAATCAATGCAGTTGCTATTTTAGCCAAGCTTTGCCACGAGAAACGTGGCTTATAACCATAAAGTCTGATTAAGTCTTTGACGCCCACCTACTGGCCTACTGACATCAAGAAAAAACCAGACCTCATAGACTTCTGCATCACTAAGAACATTAACCATAATCACTTAACTTGGCTTGATATTTCGTCTGATCACTCTCCTATTATAGTTCAATACTCAACTAACATTAAAGTGCAAGGCCCAAATCCTTCCCTAACCAACCATAAAACTGACTGGGACATTTTCCGGAAAGTAATTGACGTAAGCATGGACGTAAGGATTCCTCACAAATCAAATAAAGACCTTGAAAGCTCTATAATTTACTTCAATGACTCAATACACCTGGCAGCAACCAAAGCAACACCTGATATTACACAAAACGAATCACCCACCTATACCCCGAAGCTAATACGACAAAAAATTTAAAGAAAAACGAAAGCTACGAAAGACTTGGCAATGCAGCAGATCACCTCTCGACAAAGCTAATTACAATTAATCA
Source organism: Cheilosia pagana (assembly GCA_936431705.1). Lineage (NCBI taxonomy): Eukaryota > Metazoa > Arthropoda > Insecta > Diptera > Syrphidae > Cheilosia > Cheilosia pagana. The sequence goes on along the minus strand of OW386166.1, from coordinate 80,710,724 downwards.
GTTAAAGAACTCAAAGACCTTTTAAAAACAAATAATAACCGACGCATTAACTCATTCCTGAAAAAACTAACAGCAACTCAAGCTACAAATTATTCGCTCTGGAAGCCAACCAAAAAACTTAAAAAAGGAATAACCCACCAGCCGCCTTTGTTGAAGAATGACGGAACGTGGTCTAGAACAAACACTGACAAAGCCAAAACATTGGCAGACTATTTCAAAACAACTTTTACTAATGCCTACGATGCTCAAAAAATACCTCTTCCAGACAGCAACATAACAACGAATAAGACAATAAAAAAAATAAACACGAAAGAAATAAAACATTACCTACAAAATAGATTAAAAGGCAACAAATCCCCTGGATACGATTCAATCTCTGGACAAATATTAAAACAATTACCTGACAAAGCCATAATTTATCTCAGAAATGTTTTCAACTCGATCTTAAGACTTAACTACTACCCAAAAGTATGGAAAGTTTCGAAAAAAATTGCTATCCCGAAACCAGAAAAAGACGCAACTAAACCCTCATCATATAGACCAATTAGTCTTCTGCCGATCATCTCCAAGATATTTGAAAAACTGCTATCTGACCGTATAGATATATCACTAAAACAAAAACACCTTATCCCGGACCATCAATTTGGCTTTCGACAGAAGCACTCCACCATTCAGCAGGTACATCGAGTGACAAACAAAATACTAAACGACTTGGATGAGCAAAAATTTTGTGTCGCAGTTTACCTTGATGTTGCTAAAGCTTTCGACAGTGTATGGCACAATGGACTCTTATTTAAACTTAGGACAATGTTACCTGAATACTACCAGCTTATAAAAAGCTACCTTTGCGATCGGCACTTCTATGTACATTATAACGACGTATTCTCGAATCTACGAGAAATCGACGCAGGCGTTTCCCAAGGGAGTGTCTTAGGACCCACCCTTTACCTCCTTTACGCGTCGGACATACCTAATAAAGTTTCACAAGCCTCCATGTTAGCAACATTTGCAGACGGTGGTCCTATCTTCACACAGCTGTCTACAAACCGCAATAAACCAAGCACAACAACGTGGAAAAAATGCTCCAAGTTATATACACCACAAAAAGGAATTCCAATCCTCAAATTATCTCTTTAAATAACAAGAAGATTACTACAGCCCATTCAGCGAGATACCTAGGCATGACAATTGACAGCAAGCTAACATGGAAACAGCACATAACTCATAAACGCAACCAAATTCAAAACAAGTTTAGACAATTTTTCTGGCTCCTATGCAAAAACTCGAAACTTTCAACGAAAAACAAACTATTAATATACAAGACTGTGATAAAACCGATATGGACATATGGCATTCAAATATGGGAGACGCCGCCAAATCAAATATCGCCATTATACAGCGACTGCAATCAAAAATACTTCGGACGATTGTCAATGCACCCTGGTACATCACTAACGAAGACATCCATCGTGATCTCAATATAATGAGTGTTAAGGACGAAATTTAAAAAACAAAGCAGGAATTATCAAATTAAAATATCAAACCATCTAAACAACGACATATGTAATCTACCGGACAATGAAGTTAACAAAAGAAGACGATTAAAAAGACGCAGACCAGTAGACCTTCAAATTTAAAATTCTCTATTTGTATACATACATACATATTTTATGCTAAGTGAAACTTATTTGTCGTTCATATATAATCTTTATATATATAATTCTACTGTACGTGTGTATGTCACTGAATTCCTCCTAAACGGCTGGACCGATTTGAATAAATTTTTTTGTATGCGTTTGGGTGGCACCCTGGATGGTTTAGAATCCGATTGGTCAAAATTGGACAAAGGGGCGTGGTACCGCCCATACAAAAATAACATGCAAAATCTTATATCTTGAAAACCACCGAATCGATCGAGTTCAAATTTACACATAATCTTAGGTATTGGCCCAGGAGTATTTCTGTGAAGATTGGCCAAAATTGGACAAAGGGGCGTGGAACCGCCCATACAAAAATTACATTCAAAATCTTATATGTATTTCAAAAGCAACCGAATCGTGACTGCGAGTTATTAAGTAAAATACAAAATTGATATATTTATTTGGAATATATAAGACAAAAAAAGTTGTAACAATATCACACTCCACTGTTCATACGGAACATACAAACACAGTGCCCCAAAAATCGATGTATTATTAAAAAACAAAATTCTAAAAAGAAACGCCTTTTTGTACGGAGCCTTTTGATATTTCCGGTGTCGCATTTCAATGAATATTAAGTGTATTATACATACAACAATGCCACGTCTTCGTGAACGAGGAGGAAATATTGGTCGACGTACTCCGAATTCACAAGTAGTCCAGAAAGGTCGGCTAAATAGATCGGCAGAAGATAAATTGACGGACAATGAAAATTAAAGAAACCAGGATGTAATCAAACGTGTAAATGAAAATCAAGAGCAACGCAACGAACGTATTCGAGCCAATGCATTAAGACAGGCCCGTCAAAGAGTCACCCATACATTCAGAACACGTGAACAGCAGAGTTTGCAAGTGTTTCGCGCATTGACACGTGCATCACTTCTTCGCCTTGCGTTTGAATATGAGTCGGACATCGACTATTCGTCACATTCACAAATTGTAATCGGTGCTATGAACAAACAATGCCAACACTGTCATGCACTCAAATACAAAGGTGAATCGGCCGGTTTCTGCTGCGCGTCTGGAAAAGTTGTAGTATTGCCACTATTGAATTCGCCGCCAGAACCTTTTAAAGCACTATTGCCTGGAGCTACATCACAATGCAAATTGTTTTTGCGTAAAATTCGAACATTCAATTTCATATGAGCTCATTTGGAGCAACAAAAATTGTTCAGAACGCGGATGGTCGGAATTTTCAATCAACGTTTAAGATTCAGGGCCAAGTGTATCATCAAATTGGTTCTTTAATGCCGATGCCCAATACCGATTCAAAATTTCTCCAAATTTACTTCATGGGTGATGAGGAACAGCAAATAAACGCACGCTGCCAGTACAACCAAATCGAGCAGATAGAGGAGCGACAAATTGTGGGTATTTTAGAACGTTTTTTTTTTTGTAAAAATGCAAAATTATTATCTGGGATGAATGCACTATGGCACACAAGCATTCACTTGAAGCTCTCGATAGAATGATGAAAGATCTAAATAATAACACCAGGTGCTTTACTGCTGCTGTCCGGTGATTTTAGACAGACATTGCCGGTCATTCCACGCGCTAAATATGCGGACGAAATTAACGCATGTATAAAACAATCCCGATTTACAAGCTTATTATATTAATCATACGTGGCTTGAAAAAGCATGCAGGACAACGTCTGCCGGGTCCGCTAGTGTCATATATAAATCTATTGTAAATAACCGTCCAAAATTTAAAATTTTATTGTATAACTTGTACCTATATTGTGTAACTCTGTAAGAACAAAGCGCTTTAAGACATTGGTCTAAAGACTGATTTTACCCATTGTATCCACTGTAAAAACAATTACTTATTGTCGAAGGACAGATGTAAATAAAACTGGGAAATAAAAAAAAAAGTCTTTGACGCGTTGGAGATGATACTGGTTTTGAACCCCTAGTCGGCCTCGTTCCAAATAATTTCCACTATAGTTTGAAGCGCGTATATCTACACTTCCCAGTCGGCTTATGTCGGTTGCGTTACGTCAGATTGACAGGATGGGTTGGAAACTGATAGCTAAAAGCTCAAGCGTTTTCGTTCAAAATATTTTATTTACCACTCCTTCCCAGTTTTGTTCAGTCCTCTAAGTATGCACTTAGTATGCCAACCAACGTCAAAAAGGGTTTGGTTCGCTCCACTGTTTTCCCAAGTTAGCTGACAGCTGGATATATTTGTAACATGCCTGCGCATCATTTTCGGTTTGATATCACTCGTGATATAAGTCACCAACGCATGTTTTAAAAACAAACCATTAAGTAAACAATGTCCGGAACCTTATCGGTATTCCCCAGAAGTCGTTTCTCAAACAATGTCGTAATTCCCTCATAAAAAAAATATCCAGGAATTTCCCTTTTTGACATCACATCAATAATCCCATTACAAAGTGATAAGCCTGTCCACACAGGAAATATATATTATGTACCTCCATCCTGAATCCTGATTTCCGTGAAATTCCCTCCTATACACATATACATACCTATATATACAAACATCTGTATGACGCAAAGCAGATGACAATAAAATTATCCAACACACTGTTTAAGATTGTGTCAATTTGAGCAGGCCCCTTGGTCGGTCGAGGCTCTTTTATTTCCATTCTATCGTCGGTCGGGAGAATTCCCAAAAACAATTTAAAAAAAAAAAAAACATTCATTCATTCACTATCAGAAGAAGAGGAAGAAGAAGAAGAACAACAACAACAACTCACCTCTTATCTATACAACTCAAACTCACACTTGATGAAATGCAAACGAATTGCCTGCGAAAAGTGTGCCCTCTCGACGACACCGAAAAGTCAACAAAACGATGACGAAGACCCACGACCGACACGACGAACGGAAATAACCTCAAAGATGCACCCAAAACGAAATGAATTCATCATCCTCCTCGAACAGCATTTCAATTTGTCATTGTTTGAATGCGTTCTGTTGTTTTTGTTGTTGTTGTTGTTGTTGTTGGTGGTGGTTTTGGTCTTGTGGACGAAATTAAAAGATGAAATCACCATCATATTGGCCGACCGCCACGCCAACACCATGGAACACGACTCTATATAGATGTACCCCTGACAGCAAGCGGTCTCTGTTGCCACAGCAGCCATTCTGTGGCGCACAGATCTCGGATATTCCTCCTGCCTTTCGTTATTTGTTTTTGGCAAACATCTGCTTCCTGGGTTGGTGTTTTAATAGAAGCCGACCGACGCGAACATAGAAAAAATAAATTCACTACATTGCGCTGAACAATCTTGGACCCGACCGCATGGTTGGGTGGTTGGCTGACGCGGCGGCGGCGACGACTGACAGGTTGTTTAGTACGAGTACGAGTTTGCATATCAAAATGACCATGATCTGACCTACCTACCTACGTTTAGTCTCTTATTTGTATAGTCTTAGCATTAAGCGAAGTCAATGAGGGAAATTTTGTTTTTTTTTAAATAATTGGCTAAAGGCTGTAAAGAGTGATGAGTGAGTACCACGTTACTTGACTTGTAAATATTTTTGCCACTTTGACGAAGCAAAGAACGAAAAACTCTGACTATTGGCTTTCTGAGGCTTTGAAGACAGTCCGCGATACTTATAATTATTTTCGAATTCACAATGGTGAAATTTTCCATACAAAATTGCATTTTGTGACCTACAAAATATAAGGTGAATGTTAAAAATGATAATAAGTGGGTCTAACCATTTTTATTTTTTTACTTCAAATTTAAGTAGTTCACAATGGCTATAGATTCCATACATATTTTGCAATTGTGACTTTCCGCAAAATTAAAGACGCGACTAGAAATTATTATTAGAAAAGCGGAGGGTTTTGAGTGTTCTTCTTTAACATCTCTGTCTAAAGAAGAAGAAACTAAATACTGAAGACCCATATCACGATTTCGAATACTTTTCACAAACTAAGTCTATTGCTGTTTTAAACTTAATTATCGAAATGAAGCTTCATAACAGAGGTATAAGCGGTAGGTAGCTTTTAGCTTATCCCACTGCCCTGAAGGATTGGATCCTTTCTAACTGAAAACCTAGCTGCGGCTGTATCGGAACATTTTTTAGATTCCAATCCAATTTGAAACATTATGCACAAAATCAAATGTGCAGAAAGTCGTGCGGTATTGCAGATAAAAGGTCTGTTCCATTTCTTTTAAATCTTACGAATTCTTACGCATTTTACTCAATTGTCGTCCCTCAACTCGAAAAGTTCGTAAAAGAGAGCGGCTTCGAGAGAGAACAAGATATTTCCCCTCTTACTAGTTTTGACTCAACAAATTTCTTTGCGAAAGAATTGAAACAACTGTCAGTCGCCTGAAAACTGACAGCCGATTTGAATTTGTTGTTCTATTTGTCATTTGGGTTTTATGAACTATCTGTCATTTTTCACAGGTTACTACAAAAGCGTTCCTTAACTTTTGCGACAGTTTCCCTCTTTGAGAGAGGATTCATCCCCTCCACTGTCATTTTGACAGTCTTTTCCATTTTTACTACAAAAGTAAAGGAACAGAATAGAATTCGCATCGGTAGCTGTCAAATTAAAAAAAAAATACCCATTTGAGAAAAGGTAAAAAAATACGTAGTTCGCAAATTCGATGCTGCCAAGTCTATTTAATTTCATTCCTTGCGTTGCTTTGCAGTGAATAAAGACACATGTTGCATTGCTGCGGTAGGTGCATGGTAAGCGCTTTGAAATTTAACCATAAAACTTTTAGTAGCGTCTAGAAATTTCTTGCGCCAGTTTAGATTGGATTACTATCTCATACTCCCTTTTTTAGGTAACCTAACCTAAGATTTTATAAAATTGGTCATAATTGCACTAGTCTCTTATATACATCTGCTATATATATTAAGGAAAGATTTTAGCCTTAACAGCTCGTTACAAAATTTCGGCTTGTCACTGCCTACATTTCAAAAATTCGACGAATTTGACGAACTTACGAACATTAGGTACTAGCGATCATTTATTTTGTGAAGAGACATTGGTTCAACATTTATTATTAGGAAATTCAAATTGTAGTTCCTATAATTTCGTTTTAAATTAAATTATCATTAATTTTTTAATGTTAAACTACAGCCAAAGTAACCCTAAGTAGCCAACCCAACAGTCACAATGCAGTTTAAGAAGAGATGACGTTTCATAATGTCCAGTGATACCAAATTGACGTCATATTTTCTGTGGTCACCTCACACAGGAAAGAGTAAAGGTTCACCGAATCCACGTCTGGTTTTTTGAATACTTGACGTAGCTCTATTTGTGTGAAGCCAAATATTGTTTGTGACAGAACGTCTTTTGATAAAAGTTTTGTTTCATTTGTCTTTGGTCAATTTCAGAAATGATATGCCTGCAGATAGACTTGGAAGCATCGTATTTAAAGATTCCCTAAAAATGTTCACGAGGATGTCAACAGTCGTAAATAAAATGCAACTACGTGCTGGCCTTTTCTGAAACGATAATATGTCAATTAATGATTGTGGTAATGGCCGCGGCTATATCTTCTCTTCTCTTCTCTTCTTCTTCCCTTCTCTTCTCTTCTCTTCTCTTCTCTACATATAATAAAATCTCTTCTCTTCTCTATCTCTATCTCTACATATAATAAAACTGTAGAATAAAAAATGCCTGACCGCGCATCACGCAGAAACTACTCTACAGATTTTGATGAAACTTGGCACAGTGATTGCTCATGTTTTGGGTCGGGCTTTAGGATAGTTTTTAACCCGAAATATAACTTGGTTTTTACAAAATAGTCAAAAAAACCGGATGTGTAAGGAAAATTCTGTTTATACAGACCTAGCTCAGTAATGACTTATCGGATTGAAAAATAAAAAAATAGGTGAATTTAGTAAATTTTCTCCTGAATCCTTTAAGATATAAAACATCCTCCTGCGTTGTCCTGAAGCTGAGCAATGTTCAAAACAATTATTCAAAACAGCGCCCACAATTTTCTTTCAGTGGATACCACTGTCAATAGTCATGCAGCAGTGAGTATCGTTGCAGTAGTGTGAGTGTGGTTATTATGTGCGAGCTCTAACGTGATAATATGTTTTGCACTTCAATGGGCAGTCGTCTCTTTTCAGCGCATACATTCAGTTTGAACACGTCTTCAGGTGTTGTTCATTGGGAAAAGTTTGGAAATGGGCTGGGGTGGGGTTCGTGTGTCAATGTCAAGTTGTTTCATTCGTGTTGCTTCTTTTCGTCGACATTTGAGGTTGATAAGAGGGAACGAATAACAAAACTTTGTGTAAATCTTTTTTGTGTAGACTTTTTAGTATAGGAATTAAAATTATGTTTTTATTGTCTTTGTTTTTGCTTTATATTGCTTTCAGAAAGGTCCAAGTGAGGGAACATATTTAAAAAAAAAGGAATATAACGATTTTGTCGTTAATTTTGTGTTGCAAACCGACATTTAAATTGGCTTTCTTATTTCGAAAGCCATGCCAAGCTTGTCAGCCGCTTTATGTAGGTATATATTCAACTGAGTAACCAACTCCACTAGGGCAGATGCTATCAGCTCCTCCAAAGGTGTGAACAAAGAATGTGATTAGGGCTTAAATTTGACTTCTTAGCAGTCCCAACTGACGCATGTCATCGTTGTCAGTGACACCATCTGCACACACCGCTAGCATTAATAATTTCAAAGATTTCTATCTTGTAAACCACACCAGCTTACGCAATTCCCTATCCAAACAATACTCTACAACTGTTATCACCTCGAATCACATTTAATCAAATCACTTACAAGCATTGAATAACACGCCTCTTCAAAGTGCAATGCAATCCAATTAGATACCTAACCTAGGTATCCGCTTGTAAACAGATCTCGCCGTGGGCATTGCAAACCCTTTTTCCGACCGACAATTAACCAAAATACCATTTAATTGGTTAAACCGCATCACGTTTCCATTCATAAAATTAGATTTTCAATTCCAATCACAAAGCCGTAAAAAAAGCCAAACCGAAAAAAAGGTAAATAAAAGTTTAAATGTAACACTCGACGTTACGTATATGCTAAAAGAAAATAAATAATTAATTAACATTGATACGGATCGGAATAGGGTCAAAACGCCGCCTATGGCTGCTGGCTGACTGCTGGCGATGACTGTGTGGCGTGCCCACTATGATGCGAGTTCGAGTACTTGGCCAAAGCAATTCTATGCAAACACAAACAGTGTATGCGCCGCAAGTAAACAAAAACCGTTCGCGCTGCGCTGTCGTCGATGACCGTTTGTCCATCTATAGAGGTGTCTCATTGTCACTTGAGCCGGAATGCCATCAACTGACACTGTATGTATAGAGTACACCTCAGCCACACCACACACACCGCAATCATCAGGCGAGATATTCAAATCGAGTTCGCTTTCGATTCGAGTAGCACTCGCCAATCGCCATCGCCAGATACTATATACATCTACTCTGCTTGCAACCGCCGGGCATCGTTCGAATAATAGACCCGCTGAGGTTCTCTGCTCACTTACTACGTGCTCTTTTTGTGCAATTTGTAAGTGTCACCATTTCAATCGGCTTAATAGGAGCGCACGATATAATTAACTAGTAAATTGACGTTTTCCCAGTGTAACGAGGTTACACTCGTTCACCGGATCCACAAGCGCGGCTAAAGTATGCTAAACACTCTCAGCATGATCTCTATAGGAGGCTGTATGGTGCGCTTCAGCGCTATTAGAGACAGCCACTAAAGTGCTGGCAAGAGTGTAAGCTGGAGCGCTGTGGATATAGGTAATCCCGTGCCCGTCATCCCGTATGCCCGGGCAGCAATCATTATTTAAAATAACACACTGTCCGCGTTCATTTAGAAAAGTGGTGACACACCCGTCCTCTGATTGCGCCCGTTTAAGGCGCATGCTGTGTGCGCCAGTGGAAGTTAACTTCGATTTGTGGATGCGAAGGTTGGTCCCTCGGCGAAGGATCCCTTTCCCTTTCGCTTGGTTGGACAAGGGAAAAGTTGACTTATTCAATCTTGGAGTCGATCGTGTGTGAGGCTTTGTGTAATTGTTTTTTTTTCCTCGATAAGAGGCTTTGGGCGGTCGGTGTTTGGCTTCAGGGTCAATAGCAATCGATTTGTTGTGGATTTTTGTTTTATTTTTTCTTTAAAGGGTTTTACTTAAAATTTTACATGAGCAAGGAGAACGGGACAAAGGGAACGAGTTCACACGATGAACAACTGGAGAAGTTTCAAGTTGAAGCATATGATTCCAAGGTACTTGTGTTTACACTTAGTAGAGACTTGTTCCCTAATTTTTGATAGGTATTAAGAAAGTCCTTTTTGACTTAACTTTCCAAAGGAGCCGTTTAATTGGTTAATGATATACATAATTTAACAGCTCGGGCTAGACTATGATTGCTGATCGTCATAAGGCGGTAATAGTTAAATAATGTTTCTACGACTATTTTAACTTCCACTTCACCCTACCAGCAATCCCAGATAATGATACACATTTTAATTTGGCAGTTGTAGTTACTCCTCTAGCCTCTCACTAGGCAAGATTCAATCGTTTGTCAAATGAAGTGAATAGGGCTCAGGGCCGGACCAACCATATATGTGCAAGATGTGCAAATGTACAAGGCGCCAAGTTTTGGGGGCGCATTGATAGGAAAGAAAAATTTATTTTGTCTTGCAAAAACAAATATTATCATTTGCGTTTTAAACAAAATGCTTGTTTAAATTAGCCCAAAATAACAACATCCTTCACATCTGCGCTGAATTATTTCTTGCACATTAGTTTACATTACTTGCAATGTTGGAACTTCATGGTGAATTCAACTCAAAATGTCGGTAAATAAAAAAATCCACTAGAACCATGCAAGTTTGTTTCTTACCTTTAGAAGGCTTGTTGAAGCTTGTTGAAAAAGGGCGCTTTCTGTAAATCTTGGACAAGGCGCTAGTTTGGCTGGAGCCGGCACTGATTGGGCTACAACCAGGGATCCCAGATTAAACAAAAAAATATCCCCTTTTTAACACCAAAACGATATTTTACCCCCTTTTTCAAAAATAAAAAAAAAACTTTTTTTTCCCCAAAAACAGAAACGCCGTTTAAATCAATAAATCGGTTTATTTAAAAATATATATGTAGTACATTAAAGTTTATACATTACACTATTGTAAAGTCTTAAGCAGCCTTTTTCTACCACAAAGTCATAGCAATCATTTTTTTTTAAATAAATGTTGTGTGTACAAAATTTAGCCAAAGTGGATTTTAATTTATTGCTGAAAAATTCTTTCAGACAAAAGATAAACTTCTAAGTTTTTTCATGTTCGGAAACGTAATATCGTCTTCTTCAAGCAACATGAAACTAAGTTGTAAGTGAGACGTTACATGGGCCCATTTAAGATTGTGATCATTGAATGAGTTTTAAAAATGGTGTAGTCCTTCGAAGACTTTATTTAAATAAAATTTTAAATGTTTTTTGTTTTCTCTTTTTAGATTGTTTCCTTCCCCCAAAAAACCCCTTCCTTTTTTTCCTCTTTTGTGAGAAAAAATCTACAAAATTGCCGATTGTCCCCCCAATCTGGGATGACTGGGTACAACCCTGTCCTCGACTTGTTAAGTTTTTTGATATACCAAATTCGCAAGAGCAGCTGTCGCAAAATATGCAGTCGACGCCACAATTATTTTTTCACTTGAGCGAACTCACGATGATTGGAAAACAACATTTTATTTAACCGGATTTTGGACAACTAAAAAATAATGTCGCTTATCGAACTTGAAAAAAAAATCCCGATATAAGATCATTTTAATATGTCAATATTTAAAAAAATCGAAACTTCAAATTTGAAAGAAAAAGTGACCTGTGGCGGCCGCGAAAAAAATTGAATCCCATTTATTGGACGCGTTCCGCAAACAGACGATTTTGGGGATGGGCGCATTCAGTCATTTCTTGCTGTTTTGTCCAGTACCTTCCTTTTTAGGGACTTTCTATGCTTTGGACTCATTTTTCACTAAGAAACGATCCTTGTAAATGTGTTCGTTATACCCAACTAAGTCGAATGCCCAAAGAACGAAGCTATAAAACCGACGGACTGTTAATCGACGTCGTAATTTTGATCTTACAAATTTTAAGCATGGAAATAATCAAAAAATTATGAAATAGAACTGTGCTATGAGTCCTTAAACCGATCTGAGCACGTTTTTGAAACTAAATAAGTTGCAACGATCAGATTTGCCGCTTTTAATGGCTCCTCGATATCTATAGCTTTCAAGTTTGAGGTAACCATCATGGTTTAACAGCAAATTTTGAGCTCAAAGACTACACAAATTATATAAAACTTGTAATGAGCTATCTGTAAACAAATCGCAAAGAGCAGAAATATGACAGCTGACTGACTTGATGTATCTCAGTTTTGATTGCCCTAGATCGGTCACATGGGCAGCTGTGTCAGTTGACGTTTATGAAGGGGTGGCCGACGAATCTAGTCAAGAAATTTGTGACTGAGTACTAAGTTGACAGTTCACATATATGTGACTGAAGTAAGAAAAGTGACGTTCCCGACCAATCTAGTTTTTGGGTTCAGGTTACATCTAGTCCAGACCAATCTAGTCGACTTAGAAAAACTAAGTTTTTGAATGTGGCCATTTATACCATATGACAACAGTGCTGCCATCTGTCAATCATATAAAAGCTTACACTTTTGCTTTTTGGATGCCTTGTTCCCTTAAACTTAAATCAACGCAAATGCAGTGCGTTGCCAAACTGGCAACAACTAACTAAAGAGAATTGGGAACACCACTATCTATAGATAAATGTGCATCAGGCATCCGCTGTCAGTGTCACTGGATACTGGATACCAACATACCGATTAAAAAGCTGAGTCCAGCTAAACACAATCGATGTATTGAAAACAATACTGACTGCAGGGGGTAACATAACTATTAACACAAATAAAAAAAAGTGCTCACTTTTGGCGCGGTAACGTATCTCTAAAGTGCCTGTCGGATTACTGTCACAAGATCAGTTGAACGTTTTAATTGGAAACATACCACTTGCATTGTTATCCAAGCATTGACAGCCGGTTTCGAGTAAAGCTCTTTATGGTGGCACTGTCATTCTGAATGTGTTTACGACAACATATTTTGTGTTTGGAAATGAATCGGCGTTTGTTGCGAAGGCTTCTTCTGTTTGTGCATTTATTTAAGCTCAAAATTTCTCCCCCGCTTTCCATTTGGAAATACATTTTTAATCAAAGCAACTTTTTCCTGGGCACATTTATTTTCTGACAATTGTCAAAACTAACAACTAAAGTTTGACAGCAACATCAAGTACGACCCTTTTATCAAAAAGTCGTTAAATTTCGTAACCGATATCGTCCAGACAATCATCGTCACACTTGATCGGCGGCCTGTTCTATTTCTGAATTTATGCAGCTCGATATATGTAGTGCGGAACAGTATGGTTTCCTATTTTGTATATAAACTTGTATTCTGAATCCGAATACACAACTGGTTAGTTGTTCCCCTTCAAGTATCGAGTTGTCCAGATCCAGAGCAATGTAACTCACTGAATGAACCAACAAGGCCGCAAACATTAGGCTTCGCTCTGTTTAAGTTACACTACACCGACACCGACAGATGGAGATGGAAAGTACTCGCATGTGCATCTTGCATCAGAGCAACCCAACACCAACGGAAAGACATGAAACAAAACTATCAAACTGAGTTTCTGTATAGAATACCAACGTACTGCATAGTTGCAAGGTTGAACAGCTGCTGTGAGACGGCGAGGGAGACAACGACAACAACGACGAAGAAGATGATCGGCACAAGAGCACTAGACCACAACAACATACAACAGATACACCAATCGGCTGGTCAGGGCAGATGGGACTGCGTGCGACTGGGAATAAGACACCAAATTAGTTTCATTTGGAGAAGATGAGCCCTTCTGCCGGGCAAATGACCGTTCAGCTGATAACGATCGCGCGCCGCACCAACTGATCTGCCCTGTGTGGTAATTACGCCCGACCACGAGTACCGCCAACAAGATTCTAGACGCGTAAGTAATTTCTTCTGAAGTGTTTCCTACGCGCCCGGCCCGTAGAGGGGCCACCAGAACCATCATCAGGCTGACGGACTCTCGAATGTAGTGCAACACATGGCTGTATCTAGATGGCGCGGGTCCATAGTACACGCACATTGAAGTGTTGATCCGGATCGACAGTGCAGCTCTGTGTAGTTGGGGAGCGACAGATGATGATCTTCATCTCGCTAAGCCACGATCGCCGCGCCGCGTATACATCATACACGCGCGTTCATATAAAGTTGTTCGATGCGTTATTGTTGTGTGTTTTCCTCCCCCTCCCCCTACACCACCAAAGAATGTAGCTTATTTCTATGGCTATGTGTACATCACAGTCGGGGAGAGAGAGCTTATCGGCTGAGAAAAATAAAAGGGTCAACTGAAATGATTGCGTGCGCGATGTGATAGGGAGCCGCAACGATTTCGTATGAGTCGTTTAGTTCTGGGGTGCGAAAGTGGTAGTTCTTGGTAATTTACATACATCAGCCATAGCTGTGGTTATTCATTTGAAATGAACAAAATAATGAATAATGTTCAGTAGGAAATTATCGTAAATTACACTCCTTTGAATGACATAATTGATGGTTACAAAGCAGTTGTATGTGCGATTGGTTTTAAATTGGAACTCATGTCATAAATGAATGATGTCATGTTTAACTGCGATGAGGGTGTTTAATTGCGGATAACCGATCTTATTTGATGTAAGACAATTAGAGGGGATAGCACACGATTAGCATTCAGTTTGTTTAAGTGACCTCTGATAATTGAGGAGAGGAGGATATACTTGGTTGGGAATTTGTGTCACCCCTTCTATAAGCTTCTGAGAAACTCTAACAGAGTCATAACTTTGTCTGGGAGCTTATTTTGATTTGAAATATTTTTTTAGAATTCGATTACAGAAGCACAAACGTATCCTTTTTTTCATGTCACAGTTGATTTTTTAACTTTCTCGTATACGCAGTAAGAGAAAGGTATTGTATTTTAATCAAATCTAACATTACGATGATAGAGAAACTCGAAAAAGTGGGTCTTGCAATTTTGTCCGTCTGTCCGTCCTTTCCTGAGCTCCACACAGTGTTGCTTAAAAAACGATAGAAAATTTCTTCCAGAGCGCCCAACACAGTTTCGGGCGACATACCGTTTTACAAATTTTGTGTAAATTTCGTTTGTTTTATTCCTTCACAAAACTAAAAAAAATATATTTTCCAACTAACCCGCATTTTTTTAAATTTGGCAGCACTTTTGTCTTCATGTGACAACGTATAGTCTGCCAACTTGCACACACACCAATTTCTTTTGCATGGCATTTGTATCTGACAGTTTTTTTCGGGTTTTATTTTAAACGATTTTTGGGCTACATTCAGGGCAACGATATTGGGCTATACTTTTTCAAAATTTGGGCGCCTAAAGCCAATTAACTTCTGGCAACCCTGGCTCCAGAGCGAAAACGTGTGGACGGATTTCCTTCAAACATCGAATTTGGAGTTTGTTGGCTTACAGTTCGGTACCACTTTTTTTTTTGTACGTTAACCCTATTATTAACGGTACTTCCCATATAACGGTTTTAAACAAGTTTGATTTTTTCGAAAACGGCTCTACCGATTTCAACCAAAATTGATATTTGGGCTAAGATAGTTGAGCTTAACATGGCTGCATACCCATTTTTTCACAAAAAAATCGAATAACGGATATTTTGAAAATTCATCGTATCATATCTCAAGAACGGTCAAAACTTTTTCGACAAATATTCATATTTAATGTAGTACGGTCATTCCTAACATGATAGCAAACTCAGTTTTTCTCTTAATTGCCTACAATGGATTTTTGAAAAAAAGACATATTTTGAGAATTTGGTTTTCTGTTGTTTACCTACATGAAAACGGCCAAAGCGATTTTGACCAAAATTCGCACTTGGAGTAAAATTTACGTTTTCAACATTATTGCGTCCTTCATTTTCGATTCTAACCACCGGAAACGCTGATTTTGAAAACTGTTCAAATCTCGAAAACGCTATTTTCTTTAACTTTAAAAACCAAGTAATGATAACATCTTGAACAATACCCTATACTCAGTTTTAAGCTAAATAGTTGAGCCAAACTAATTTTCGAACTAAGCATTGCAACATTTCTTACTATTTTGTATCTACTAAATGCTTATTAACTATAACATAAGTATGCTTTATAAAACCCCGTATTTAGTTTTTCTTAGAGAAATGCAAATAATGCCGTCTTTTAAACATTACCACAACTATTACTAGAAATTCCTTTTTAGCAAATATTTCCCACTTCTTCTTTTTCAACCATATTGACCATGAACCTGAAAATAATTCCAACCAATTGGAGTCTACACTATCAGAAACCCGCACTTCATTTACCCCCAAACACGTGCAAATTCAAATTTTTCCAACCTCAAACCGGACTAACCTCACGAAATTTTGAATATTTTGAACATAATGTAGTGCTGCTTTATTTTGAGTAGATGCTGCTTTAAAACTTAAGTTTTAGGTCACGAAAGCCTACAATCGATAAAAATTTTACACTCAAACAGACCTAACGGACAAAACCCAATCTTTATATCGACTTTGAAGTCGCTTATGGTAGCTTAGGTATATAGTGACGAGCTATTAATACAAAGCCATGTCAAATTTTGGCATTCTTGCCAACCTTGTTAGTCTGCGCAGGGTGACGATGGAGACATTTCGCTGCTCCATCAAAATGATGTTCAAAATAGGAACATCACCGCGCCCCTTAGATGCTAAAAAAGGGGCCTGATATAAGGCAACTTGTGTAACTTCTTTTACAACATTTTCGACGCAATTGTGCGCTACTCACAAGCCAACGTCAGAAGAGCAGTTTTTCACAAGTCCGTCCAAGTGCTTGCATATGCTGACGATATTTTTATAATCGGAAGATCGGTAGATCGCATCAAGCTGTCTGTGGCGTATTTGCAAATATTGTGAAAAATGGGTCTGGGAGGCTGGCGCATTTGGAGGCAGCGAAGGTGAGTCTGGCTGTCGAAGTATATGTTGTCAACGAGAAATATTACTTAGCATCTCATTAGACAGCTATAACTTCGATGTAGTTAAAAACAGCGCAGAGATCAAACGAAAAATAACTCTTGCCAATCGCTGTTTTTTCTGTCTAAGAAGGCTCCCACTAAAACGTAAAGCACTCTCTCATAGAACCAAGGGGATCCCATGCTGTATTACAGCGAAGCTGACTTAGTCAAAAAGCTGAGGATGCAACGGCTGAGATTGTTGGGGCACGTGGAGCGCACCAGCCCGACGAGTCTTTAAGTCCACCCGTGAGGAACAACGTGGCAGAGGAAGACTCTACCTTAGGTGGCACGCACATTTGGAAGCAGTAAAGTAAGGAAACGAAGTCCAAAGCCCTCAGTAATACATAGAAGCGTAACAACCCCACAATTTGATAGATCCCTTTTATCCCTTTCTTGAAAAGGGCAATGTGCATAATTTCCATCCAAACCCACTTCCTAGACACGAGAGAGCCATTACATTTCCTTCGAACCTAGAGTCGGATATTTAAGGCGGTTTAGTCTTTTGTTAAAATCCCTCCAACTGATTTTTTGCTGCTTTAAAAAACAAATTTGGAAGTTCTTCCCGGCTTCATGCATCAGTCTCTATGGAGTGGCCGAGTTCTTCAACAGAATCCGCAGCATAAAGGGATGGATGGGGTGGAATATTTGATATTTGACGATCTATGCCTATTCCACTATTCCCGTACAAATGCTTCGAGAAACTTCAAAATATTATTCTCCAAAATGCGAAATAGGAACACACTTCGTGACGGATGATCAATGTCAGTGAAATTTTAAGCATTTATCAGATAGAGTGGTTGGTGGTGTCTACATTACTTTTGAGACTTTAAGTGAGGACACAAACCCGTCAGAATGAAATATTGCGCTGAGCTAAAAATTACGATGTTGGTCAAGTGGAAAATTCGGGGTCTTCCGAGAATACTCTGAATTAAATTTCATTTTGATTTGACATTAAGTCAATTTATACCGAGTTTGATGTCTTGTTTGACTCCAGAGCCAAAATTGTGTCCCAGTACCGGCATGCAACTCGACTCGAGGTGCAAGAATAGATTACATTTTCAGTCTAGCAGATCCAGAAAAAGCTTAGCTTAAATGATCCAGAAATGATTGCAATGCATGACCATAAATGCACATTTTGTAAACATAACTATTTTTTGAAATTAATATTTTTAAGACGATGAGAAAAAAGAAGAATAAAACTCGATTTACCGACAGATAAACAAAAACTTCGGTTGTCAACCTCTCTATTATGTTCAATAAAGGAGGTTCAAGTTGTAGTCGCTTGGTCAAGTTATGGCGAAGTGCAGGTTCGCTTCCTGGCAGAGAAAAAAAACTGTCCAAGAGGATTATAACCAAAGAATTGACTGTCAGAATTCAACAGTTTAAACAAACATTTACCTGAGGCTGGCGACGAATTAATGGTGTACTTCGAAAATCCACTACAATTCCCACCAAAGCGTTTGTTAACAAAATGTTGTTCTGTAATTGGAAGCTTATTATTTGCAGTACACACAATTCCAAGGTCAGTGATTAATAAGACTCCACATCACCACCAAAAGTTGATATTCGATCTAAACTCCTACTTTTCATTGATATTTTTAACTCTAATCAGCCCATTGAATTTACTAATCATAGACGTGAATCTTTCATTACCTTTGCCACAAATTTCTAGAATTTATAGCCCCCCTTACGTATCGCGATAAGATCGGTCATATCACTTCACCATTAGATATGCATTAATCAACATTTCTTCGGTAAAATACGACTTCCTTACCGACAACCGAAGGCGAGTCTCCACCACAAAACTATTTCCACTCAGATTCGTCTTATCTAAATCAAGCCGCTTCAGATATGATCTCTGAATCAGTTTAATTAATAATTCTCACATTCGTGGCGCTTCCTACAACCAACCAGACCGCAATCTCACCGCCTCCGATCCGTTTCTCCATGCCCAATTCATTAAGACCATTTCCAAGATTAACCCCTTTCAAATAACTATTATCAAGCAAGATCAGAACATCCATAGATAACAGCCAGCCCCAAACCATCGTGCTACAATTTAAGTAGGCAATCCAGCCTCCAATCTGTAAAGTAAATCGAGAATCCATTAACAGCCAACTCTCTGCAAGTTAACGAAAAACAAAAGAAAATCCTATCTGAATTGAAATTTACATTCATTTAATTATGCATTCGAATCAAGGCGTTCTGAGGTCGTACGACACATTCTCCATTCTACAATCTCCAAGACTGATTTACTCAGATCGCTGTATTCGGCTGTCACACCGGGCTAGTCGGGCAATTAGTATATTTAAAAAGAATACACTTAATTAAATGGTAATAAAAAAGCGGACCTTATCAGGCCTTGATTATATGGTTGCGGTCTTAGTTGGACCACTTGGCGTTTTGTTTGTACCCGATATAGGCACCTTCAGACTTCAGAGCTTCGTGAAGAATTTCACATAGCCATACCGACACTTGGTATGGCTCTGCTGTAATTTATGGAAGAAAAAAGTCTGACGGTCGCGATGGAATTAAATTACAAGGAAACAATCATAATTTGCTTTAGCTTGCTGGAGAAGTGTTTGTGTGTTTTTTTCTAAACCAGTTTCCAGAACGACTATGATAATTGGGAGATTTGTCGATATACCAAAAGACGACATCGACGCGATTGGTTAATTAAAAGTTTTTGCAGTTTATTGAGGCATCAGTTGAATGGAAGATACGTATCTGACAAAGCTAATTAAATATGTATTTTGTATTTGAAGTGCGGGACTGGTTTAGGGACACAAATTTGAGTTTATAATTTTGTTTTCCATTATTGTATATATTTGAACTTTTTGCTTCATGAATTTTACATTGGCTGAGGGTGAGGGCTTTTAGCCAGAATGGCAGCTTAGTTACTAAGTAAGTTAGCTGAAAAATTGACCAAAGTCAAGGTAGCTACTTCTGTAGTACAGACCATCAGAAATTGCTCCCGTCTACATTTCGCAAAGTGATATTTTTTTTTTAAAGGAAGCTGAAACGCTTCATTTTGATTACTGTCACATTGTGCAGAATGCCATTTACAAAATTACAGATATAGTATTTTAATAATTTTGTTATATGTCATTTCCCGTTTTTATTACCCGCTTAATTTTTGCAAAGTGCTTTGTTAAGGCAATCAGCGTTGCCAAGCCATTCGAGCACTGTTTTTAAAATTGTCAGCGCTAATTTTGACTTCTTGGGCACCGAAACTATATAATTTTTTTTAAACAGCTCAATTGCACAGTAAAATAAAAATAAATACTTCAACAAAACTTAAAAAATAAAAGGTACCTATACATTTATTTATTTATTTTTTTAAATTGCCTCTGTGATATGAACTGGTATAAAGGGATGGCTGCATTTATAGAAAGAGAAAAAATGGCGTGTGCAGCGGCAGCGTTAAAAAAAAACACGTAAATATTTTTCTAAGCACTAAAAAACGCCCAAGCGCTAAATCTACTTTTCGGCACTAAATTTAAACTTTTAGCACTTAAATGAGCACTATCTTTCAAGTTCGAACTAGCCATCCCCAATTCCCCATCCACAAAATTTACTTGAAATCGGTTAAGTGGCTTCGAAGATTGACAACAGTGCCATCTGTTGAATTGAATTGAATTAAAAAACGAAATGTTGAGAATATTCCGATTTTTCTGATTTCCTAAAGCCCTAAAAATAAACGACTTAAGGCTTTGCCAAACAGAATGCGTTTCTATCGCCGCGGTGAGATTAATTTACGCGGCGGTAAGATTATTTTGACGCAACATTCTAACCGCCGCGTTAGAGGACAGAAAGAACAGAAAGCTGTCATTAATGTACTTGACTCCCGGTTTTCATTTTCTAACCAAATGTCAGCGTTCGAACGCAGCGGTGAAAACGCGCTCTAAGTGACGGGGGATATGTAGTGCAGTATATCATAATGCGGTGGTGGAACGCAGCGGTAAAACGCGACTATAAAACGCGCTCTGTTTGACGAGGCCTTTAGTCGGCAGCCTTGCTTGACTCCTGTGTTTGTGATAGATTGCTCAAACCTACTTAGTTGTGAAAAGTCTGCAATTTTCTCACGAACTTTGCAGGGGGAAATCAGTGATTTATAAATCACACAACAACATTAAATATATTTAAGAACATATGAACATTTTTGTAAATATAAAACATATTCAAAGATAAAAATCAGAACAAAAAGTAAATCAATTTCAAAACGTGAAACGTGATCCATATTTCGCATATACTCCTCCTGTCAAAGTGACAACCAATTTGTTGCTTGCGAAAGCTTCATCTAAATGATCTGCATTTTGTTCTTACTTCTTGGTTTTTGCTAAAAGATTCCAAGTTTTTTAACGGCATTTGTCGAAGCTTTAACTCTTTCATACGAAACATTTATTTTTAAATAACTCGCTAGCGAACGAAATAAATAAAATAAATAAATGGGTTTGAACTTAAAATTTCGAAATCCAGTAATTTTACAGATGTCTTTTGAATTTCGAATTAATGGATCGTTGCGGGACTTTTTGCATTCGGCAGACTTTAGCAAACTAACCGCTCTCCAGAACGTTTTGGAATCATCTGTCACATGTAGATCCACTCAGGCTTTGTACTGGCTTGACTTGTTTTTACACAATCTGCACTGCAAAGTGGGCTTCTAGACAATCTGTTTTAAAGAAGCTTGAAGCTTTTTTTGATGATAGACGTGCACACAACCGAAATATTTGTTGGCAGTATTTTTTTTTGTATTATTTGCAAAAGCCCTCTCATCTCTAGGCGAAACTGGAATTGTAATAGATGGGCTGCAGTCTGCACTATTAGGCTATCTGTCACTGTGCAGTTTTGTTGACAAGTCATTAACGAACTTATTACGTAGGTACTGACATTCCTCCCGGTGTATTGCATTTTAATGTTCCTGCCGTCGCGTCGCGTAATTAAAAATACATGTTTTCTCCAATAAATAAATCGTTTGTCTCTTACTTTCACCACAGTCGCTGGATTATTTAAAATATTACCGCCCTAATTTAACAAATCGTTTAGCTGTCATTAACAACGGGCACCCTCTTGTCGTTACCTTCCATATTATTATATCTGGAGACATTCTAGAGAGATAAGTCACGGTATTGAATTTGATTAAATATAGATTCAATCGAATTGAGGGGTGGTTTTTCTATTACCAGGACTTAAGCCTGGATCATACTATACGCTACTGTAAATCTAAAAAAATCTAGTGCCTCCGAGTCCCTGCTCCCAACCCTATCAGCATTTTTGAGCTATCTGTCCGATTGCTTTAAGTGATGGTTTTATTCTCAATGCTCTTGTTTGCAATTTTTTATTAACAAAAAACAGAAGGAGGTCCTTTTCCTGTTACATTTTTAGATACCTATTACCATTCTCACAGCTTTTGTGATGATTTCCCACCCCGTTTTTTACAGTGAAATCAAAATAACCTAACTTGCAAATCCAAACAATGCTACTCCCAAATCTACGCTGTCAAGAGAATTTCCCTCTTATTTACAATGAGTCATAAAACACAACCAACATGAACTTCATCGACAATCAAATTCCAGAGGCAACATTCTCTTCAACACAAACTATATAAATGTCAAATAACAAACTTCAAAGTCGCTACAAAACAAATGACATTTTGTATAGCAAATCTTTACAAATCTTATCTTGCTGCGTCTTCATAATCTATCTATACTCGGATAGGAAATTAACGTTCTCCTTCATCCTCGATCTATCTTTGTCGGATCTGTTTGTAATCTGACATGAAAGAAGATCTGACAGCTTTCGTGTGAGTGTGGTGATTTGTGTACTTCTCGTTTTCTCGGGAAAGAAAATAATTCTTTCACTCAACATGGCAGCGCTGTCCGATTGGAATTGAAAGTTCGACGACATGTATGGAAGCAGAAGGCAAAACGCCTCAAGTCTAATTAGCTACCGTGTCTCAATTGAAATTTAACATTCAAAGGAGGTTGTTCGAAAGAGCAGTCTTTTTTTTTTCTTCTTCTGCTGTTTGTCATGCCGATCACATCAGAATTGCGTGTTAATTGAGCGAAAGAATTAGATTTCAATTGATTGGTATATGGGGTAAGAAGTAATGAGAATTGCGAGGCGTTTCTGGGTACTGACAGCGTTTTGACAGAGACTGTTCTAGATCAATGATCGACGGTATTGACAGTAACAGAATTTGAAAAGAGCGTTTGGGACTTTTGTTAAGAATATCCAATCCGGTACTAATAATAGGTAGGTGTATATTTTATTTAAAAACAATTTATTTATATAGTATTCGAGGTTTAAGACGAATCATTAACAAATATATTTTGTAATACCAGAAATTTGTACTGAAACTTAGAAAGGTGACGTGTGAATGAATGAATCAAAAGTGTTTCAACAGATTTGTAAATCGTGGGATTATGAAACAGGGGTCGAATTACGGCACCCGTGAGCGAGCGATACGTCACTGAATTTTGTTGATTTTACATGCAAAACAATAACAAATTCAGTCACGTATTGCTCGATCACGGATGCGGTAATTCAACCCCAGATTGTGATCTGTCAAAGAATGGGTCCATAGCTCAGTCGTTAGGCTAGTTGTTCCAACATGGGTAAATTTGTTGTGAATAAGTCAACTCCAGTGAATTTTTTTTTTAAATACTAGGCGAAGTATTTGTTATAAGCTGAAAAAATTGTCGAAACAGTTGTGAAATTTCTAAGCGAACATTTTTTTTTGGCCAATTGGACAAAGTAGACGCATATTCATATTTTTACTTGATGTCTACAGCCTACAATCCAGACTCAGTTGAGCATACCAAACGTTTTGACATTGCGAGGCTTGATCTTGGAAACGGAACAGAACTTCTGTCTTATCGTCTCTATCTTGGGGCCTGGGATTCAAAGAACCTCTTCATTGGGGCATTCAATTAAATTGGTACAACATGGGATCCGAAATCTGTATTTTCACCCTAAATGTTCAGCTCAGGACAGGTTTTTCATACCAAGTGTTTTGCCAAATTCAAGACTTTCATACAGTATTTGAGATAGGATTTAAAATGAAAAATTTAGCAGAAATATGCCTCCACAGTTTTCACAAGAGATGGGATAAGTTTTTTTGTAAATGGGAATTCAAGGCTAACAGCCCATTCCTCGGGTAGGCTTTCTTTTACATGTATTAGGCTCATGGCTTTGCAATATTCGCCCTACTAAAAGAATTACCTCTGTGTCTTAAAAGTTCCGTTGGTAGTCTATCCAGAACCAGGGGCGTCAATCACCCCTATCGAGGTATCCGATCCAAACGAAAAATTATCCGCAACGCATACTCTGTCGGAGACTCAAATTACATTCGAGGTATCCCATTTCGGATAAGAAAACACTTCACTCCAATTCGTAAACAAATTCCGCAATCAATTTAGGAGGATAGCTGTCAAAAATTTAACAAAAAAAATGCACTTCAACGTAATTCGCCGTCGTTACAAACTGTCGGAAAAATATTCCGAATAGATGTTCCAAAGCAAAAATCCTCCGAATCGTATAAAATAGGAGAATTTTCGGTTCCGAACGGACAGCTCGATAGGGGTGAATGTTTCTAAGCCTTTTTTTTTTTTAAATAAGCCAAGCTCTTTGACTGGACTTTTGCTTTAGTTCTATCTCTATCTGCATGAAACCTATTTTGCAGCTGATGGAAATTCAAATTAAACACATACATAACCCTGGGCTTCGCTGACTTGGGTTTCCCTTCCTGTTTTGAAAAGCCCACGAACTTCGGATTCCCTCGATACTTTTTATACAAAAATCTAACTTTAAGAAGTAAAATTTGTATTGTACGGAATGAAAACCATATTTAATTAAGCTTTAAGCCTAGTATCCTGCTCGAGCTAAATTTTATCTCCCATACAAAAATGTCTACAAAGATAAAATTGAGCGAGGTGGTTTAGCAAATCAGTATCCTGTTCGCAAGCTAAATTCTTAACTTCAAATAGATGCGGGCCGATGAAAAGTGTCCACTCATTTAGCTCGCGAAATAAATGTCCGGTTAAATCGAAGATAAATTTTGACAAAAAAAAAACGGAGGAAAATTTTTTGTTGCGTTTTGCCGCATTTATCATGAAAATATGGTTTTGTCCCATCTAACGGGTGATTTTTTAAGAGGTTTAAAACTTAAAAAAAAAAAACACAAAAAATTCGAAAAAATGAATGAAATATTTATTTGAATCGATAGTTTGAACCTTGCAATTTAATGTTTAAAGATAATTTCATGCAAATGTTGACCGCGGCTGCGTCTCAGGTAGTCCATCCGCTGAGTCCAATTTTGGCATACTCTTTCACACATATCGGCCGGTATCTCACGAATGAATGCATGGATGTTGGCTTCCAGTGCGTCCATCGAAGCGGGCTTGTCCCTATACACATTAGCCTTGACATACCCCCACAAAAAATAATCTAATGGTGTCAAATCGCACGATCTAGGCGGCCAATTGACCGGCCCGAAACGTGAAATTAACTGTTCACCAAACTCGCCTCGCAATTGCGCCATTGTTTCGCGTGCTGTGTGGCATGTGGCACCGTCTTGTTGAAACCACATATCATGCAAGTCAAGAACTTCCATTTCGGGCAAAAAAAAGTTTGTTATCATCGCTCGGTAGCGTTCACCATTGACAGTAACGCTGCGATTCGCATCATCTTTGAAGAAGTACGGTCCAATGATGCCACCGCCCATAAACCGCACCAAACTGTGACTTTTTCTGGATGCATTGGTAGCTCTTGCAATGCTTCTGGCTGATATTCAATCCAAAATCGACAATTCTGCTTATTTACGTGCCCATTGAGCCAAAAATGAGCTTCGTCCATAAAATGGAAGCAGCGCGCGATGAACATTTCGAACCGAGCACGAATTTTGATAGTAAAATTCAATAATTTGCAAGCGTTGTTCATTTGTAAGACGATCCATGGTTAAATTGCAAACCAAACTGAAGCTGTTTGACAGTGACACAAGGTACTAAACACACGTCAGCTGTCAAAACCAGTGTTGCCAAAACCAAACCAGCTAAAAAATCACCCTTTATATTAAGTGTTATAATTTAACGACCAATTATCTTTGGTGTGAAGAAACACAGTGCAGACTAGGGACGCTCAAAATTTAGCGCGAGCAGGATACTAGGCTTTAGTATAAAAATCGCAGTTTTTTAACCTAATTTATGTTTTTTTTGGCCCTAGAAAATGAGTTTTCACTAAAAATTTACAGTTTCCTGAAGTTCCCAGAAAGATGCTGCTTTTTTCCGTTTTTTTCCACGGAAGGCTTTTTGGACATCGAAATTCGCACAAAAAGTGATAAATGCCACCACCTTTTAACACTGCTTCGGAGTCTGCAGTCAGTTGCTTGTAAAACCTCTGGATGTTGTTTTAAACGGGAAAATAGTCTCAATTCTTCTGGAAGCTCTGGTGCACTGTCAAGAGATTCTCAGTTCTCACTCAGACGATGACTTTGACTACTGACGGTATTTGAAGGCTTCCAAACTCATATTTTTTCCAGCTTGCAGCTAATGTAAATGCCAATGTTGACAATCGCCCATCGGAAAAGTTGCACCTTGAAGGTGTTGGATGCGGATCTGCCATCGATGAGTGCATGTTTAACCTTGGTAGCCTAGTGACAATTATTAGAGTAATACGAACTTATGTGTATTCTATAAATCGGTAGCCGTTGTCGTTTCCTGGATCCTGTGCTGACCTTTAGCAAGCCACTGAAGTCCCGGGGCCCAACTTAGAAGTCGCCGTTCAGGGGGATTAAGCTCCGGCCTAGCAGTCATGAAACTCATGCTTTATGGGGTCTTCTTATGTTTTGAAATGGAGCTTTGATGCGGATCCCAGCGAATGCCTTTATTTTATTCGCATCCTTATGCAAACTTTTATGTCAGTTGTACCTAATAACAGTCAAACACTCACAAAGTCACAATAGGTAGATACCTGACGCTAGCCATGGCATACTCTGAATCGCGGTAATAAATGTGCCCTACATCACATGAGGATAGACACGGATTGTCCAATAGCACCTTATCTCGAAACTTGAATTGTAGTTTGATCGAAGTACCATGCAAATCTTAGGTTTTGTAACTCGAAACGCCTTTTTAACATCGGTAGCCGTTTTTCGCATCTCAGGGTCTTCCAATTTATAACTTTTTTTCTGAAACTAGCTACACAAAATCTATAACGAATCAGATCTTACATGAACGGATATGTGGTTTTGGTGACGAGAACCGAAGTTAGTTAGAAAAAATTTTCAACTGTTGTTCCTATACTTCAAGGCATTATTCGAGCCTATAAGCGTGAATGAATAAATGAGGGATTTGTCTGAACTAGACAGCTGGACAAAGTTACGTACAAAAATTATGCACATCCTTCACATTTATTGGGTGCAAGCAAAGGAAAGTGAATTTTCAATAATCAACTGAGGTCAAACCTGCCTGTCAAGTCTAAATATAAACCATATATGAAAGTGCACACTGCAGTACGTAAACAAACCACCAGAATGAGCTCCTTTCAAATAGATCTCCTTGAAGGTCACCTGCCTAGATTTATCCAGCAAGGCATAGATCGATGTACCATGCCTTCAGATCGTCCCTCTCTGGCGTCTACTAATTAGTTAAAAGCATCAATCTGGACATTTTATAGATTTCCATAGATCAAAAGCCCATTAAATTGCTATATAAACCACACTGCAAACAAAGGCAACTTTGCTCGGCCGTCATAACTCATCGTTCGCCTGTATAGCTGTAAACAACCTGCCCGACTGAGCTCCTATGTGTAAACATTACAAAACAGCCGACAGCCTTCTGTTCCGGTCTTCTTGTGATACCCCCGGTAGCCCCATTTTCACCACCTACTGTGTGTTCGACTGCACGAAATCACGCATCGTAAATAAAACAGAAATTTGTTGGAAACGCAATTCATTCTTCCGAAATCCAAATAAACGTTCGGCTTTCTAAATCGATAAAAACGATGGAAGACGACCGGAGTATTATTCCATTGCATACAAAATGTCTACTTTTGAATTCCCCACAGAAAGACAAAACGAAATTTACACACAGAATAAATTATCCTCCATTGCCGACTGCCGATAGAGTTCTATTCGACAAACCGGATGCTGATTTAGAGCGCTTTGACAGTCGATTGACGTGTGATCTGCACTGGTGGTCGCTGTTCGAATTCGAATACATTATGGATCGACGACGATTGACGAAATGTCAATACGATTCAATTAGCGCGACAGCAGGAGGGACATAGAAAGAGAGAGAGAGAGGGAGAGCGAGATGTGTACAATAAACACAAGCGGAACGCAAATGTTTATGCACTTTTTCACGAGCGCAATGTACCTATACGACCGCCACCAAATGCGAGTATTTCAATGACACAAAGTGTCATCACTCTGTCATCGATGACCGTGACAGTAGCAGGGTGTTTCGCAAAAGGACGTTTCAAATGTCGTGCCGTTACATATACTGAATCATCAATGAAGATTGACAAGTGTTTATCTGAAGCTTGTAAGCAAGCACTCTTTGAAGTCAATCACGTTTTAGATAAACGTGCTTATTTGTGAATTGTGCAAGATTGGGACTGCACATTTGCTCGGGCGCTTGGATTGGCGATATAAAATATGTTGTATTGAGCACGTTGCATTACGAAAGTCTGAAAAACAAAGCAGCGCCGAGTTGTTGTTGAGGCAATGAATATATGTTATCGGCGGATACTATACACCAACGCATTTGTTTGTAGTTTACAGTGTGGGAAGTTGAATTCGATTCACTTTGACTTTAAAACCATGGGAATCTAATAGTAGACCGGTTGGGTGTGCACTTTTTGGACTATTACTTTTGATCACATGCGAGGGTCAGTCGGTAGTCGGGGTTTTAATTTAGACAGTGGCGATCATAACCTTACTAGATTGAATTATAGCTACACCACAATCATGACTCGCTCAAGTGATTGCTCGAATTCTTTAATTTTGACAGTCAATTCTCTATGTGCCCCTTGAATGTTGCATTCCTCTATTGGCAGGTAGTGAACTTGCACTTCCTTTCACCCTGAATTTTCCAAGCGGCTACCGGTGGCGCCAACTGAGCGATGAACAGTAGAGGCCAATTATTGAATGCAACAGAGAGTTTGACAACCCTAGTGCATTTTTGTACTAACCGCTGTGCATTTTTGTACTAAATATTGCAAGGACCGCCTAATTCTAATTTTTTTTTATAATAAAACAAATAGAGTTAAAGAAAAGAAACTATTTGAGACTACGGTACCATCGATGGTATTAATTATGGAAGCAAATATCATGCAAATGTTCTTAAGGAAAATGCGGCAAAAACGAAAGCCATGCTTCTCAAATTGACAATAACGCTTTCGCATAGATGTCGTTTAAAGTAGCTGACGTACAGACCATGGACTTGATATAAACACATGAACGTGGTGGCAATAATTGACGGTAATTGAACTTTTTGAATAGCTCAATTGTGGTATGTGGCGCCATCTGGGATAACCAACTCGGTATCTTCTACTTTAGCCCACGATTTGTCAGTGAAAATGCTCGTCAGTTAACTTCATTGCGACTGGGAATAGTCTACCAGCACTCATAAGGTTCCCTCTCTCTCTGCTTCATTTAAATGTCAATTTTTGTGGGTGTAATGACAATAACATTTTCTCATTTCAATGACCAAAGTGAAGACGCAACGCGAACTCAATTTTAGCTTCAATAGCCATCGTAACGCACTCTCTTAGCTAAGCAATTGAACCGTGCGTTTTTGTTTAAAAAATGGTTTGTAATATTTTCTCAGGCTATATTTTGACAGTTAGTGACAGTGACCCACATGAAGTATTAGTTTTTTATCAGCAATTTTGTCATGAAAATATACTCGAATTAAGTGCAAATAAATCCCCTTCTGGGAATTATTTCTGTAGGTTTATAATTTTGACAGAACGTACCATTTTTTGCAGCGTTTTTCTTTGTGTTTTTAAAGTCGCTTAAAGTAAAGGAGATTTGTTGTTACTTCGACGAAAAACTACCGTAGAGGTAAATTATTCGGATGTGTAAGAAAAAGCCCCACAAAAGAAAGAACGACAGTTATTTTCAACAATTCCTGATGTGACACTTTATGCAAAACATCTTCTATGTCAAAGTTTGGAAGAAATTTTAGCCAAACAGAAACGAGGGAAATTAAAACCCTGTTTAATAGTGCTTCAAGATGGCGATGAATGAAGGAATAATCAAAGAATATCAAAAGTAAGCCACACATTGTATAAAATGTGTAAAATGAATAAGCTCTTTCAGGGCAGTTTTCATTTGAAATTTTTTGCGGACATTTGCGTATGGCGGCGCAGTTGAAAAAAACGTATGGGCAACACTTAATTAATTTGACAGCTGACAACTGATTGGAGCTTATTTTCGGTTGCCACTTTACCATGAGAAGACTTATCTGTGTTTGATTTTTTACCATGAATTCAGTTATAAACCATACCAATCGATTTAACAGTGTATGGAACACTTTAATTATTATTTACCAGCTTGCGCTCTGGGAGTAAATTTTGCAACGTGTATGATCGTATCGCTGAATAAAAAATATCCGCCGGTTCTAACATTTTTCTTCTTCAAAGTGACAGAAATTGTCTGCGTATTTATTGTGTTTATTATTTTTGGGGTACATTTTTTTAAGCTCACAGAAGCGACATTTTTACCATTTTTGAACTCCTTAAGTAAAAAGTCAAATACAAAAGAGTGTAGCTATTGCAAGTTTACTTTAATCACATAGCTGCAATTAAATGACAGCTCTCTGCCACAAAATTTAAGGAAAATACCTTTTTTTATGCTCTTTTATATTGGGACTAGCTGACCCATGCTCGCCTTGCTTCACCCGCCGTTTTTTTTATAAATAAAAAAAAATAAGCCATTACTGAGCTAGGTCTGTATAAAGAGAATTTTCCTTACATATATCCGGTTTTTTTGACTATTTTGTAAAAACCAAGTTATATTCCGGGTTAAAAAGTATCCTAAAGCCCGACCCAGGACATAAGCAATCACTATGCCAAGTTTCATCAAAATCCGTCCAGTAGCTTCTGAGTGATGCGCGGTCAGGCAATTTTTAGTCTACAGTTTTATTATATGTAGAGAAGATGTAGAGAAGAGAAGAAAAGATAGAGAAGAGATGTGTCAGAACAAAGTGCTTCGTCAATTATAGGTTGGAAAACTGGGCGTGGCAGTTTAGCGTTGAAATTTGAAAAATGGGAAGCATTTAACATATATTGTCAGGATTGGGCAAAGGGGCGTGGTCCTTGACATTGCAAAAAAAAAACAAGTGCAGACGCTTTTTCACCACACTCATTCGAGCTAAAGTTGTAAAAATTGTAAAACTGATTTTTAACAGAATACCTCCCGAAATGTGAGGGGGAATTAAATACGAAAGTTAACTCACATGATTTGTTAGATTATGACAGACAATAACCCATCTAAGGAACAAAGTTCCTGGCAAGTGACAAGTGAAAAATACAGATAGCTAAAATTCACATTTGTTGTTCATTTTTACTGGAAATCGTAACATCTATCTACATAATAAAATTGTAGAATAAAATTGCTGGACCACGCATCACGCGGAAACTACTAGACGGATTTTGATGAAACTTGACATAGTGATTGCTTATGTTCTGGGTCGGGACTTAGGATACCCTTTATCCCGGAATATAGCGTGGTTCTTACAAAATAGTCAAAAAGCTTTCAGAAAGGTCCAAGCGAAGGAACATATTTATAAAAAGCTGCTCGATATAGTTTGATGAAAATACTATTTGTCTAAAAAAAAAACAGGCGGGTGAAGCAGGGTGAACACGGGTCAGCTAGTAGAGTAATATATATGTAATCGTTTTTGATATATTTAAATAACTGGGCTAAATTTTGAATGCCATTGGGTAAAGAATAAAATTTAAGAAAATGAAGTAAATATGAAAAATTCGCAATGTTTTTTTCTTATAAGCGTTTAGTTTATTGACAGAAATCTTGAAAAGGCAGCTCTAGTTTTGCCTATTGGAAAATTTCACGACGCTCAAAACTATTTACCTCTAATTGGGATATCCCTTTTTCCTTATTTTATTTTTGTCTTATTTGTGTGGAGAAATTCGAACATACGTAACGCTTTGTTACACCAAAAATTAGGAAAAATTAATTACATTTCTAAGGCTTATTGTCTCAAAACTCCATTGTTCTATTCTTGACACTTGAAAGGCCTTAGAATGAAAGCTGTTTTTAAATCTGCTAATAAAAAAGATACGTCCAAAGGCAATAAGTCAAGTCTACACATTTTCCCATGCTAAGCTTAGTCGCTTACGGTTCCCTATTCCTTGTGCCTTCGCGCCTTACGTAATGCCAATACGTTGACAAATTGCTTAAATATTGTGAGAATGTGTCCGCTTGATGAATATGTTCGCCGTTTGAAGCGATTTTGAATAGCTCTCCCTTCGGTAAAAACGTCAAATCTATTATGGTCCGCCACAAAATATATTGGTTCGTTAAATCACCCAATACGATCCATCGATCCTTGTACATGTACGAACTACGAACATCTTAACATATTTTGATTGATGGCCACCACTCCAAGCTGTGTGAGATCATACTACATAACATGGTTCATAGGGTAACGGCCTTTTCGACGACTATTCCAACCGTGCTGTCTTCATTTTTTTTTTATCTCTTAGCTCAGAAATGTCATCACTCAACGTGGCTGATGTTATGATCTCATGTGTCATGAAATAGCAAATATTATGCCCAACACTGATGTCAGCAGGGAAGTATTTATCAAAATGTCGGAAACCATTAAGTCGAACCCTCATTCGTTGGCATAATTAGCGTGATTATTGGCGAAATAGTTTGCAAAACCGACCTACACCTGTCTTAATGATTTTTTAATAACACCGGAAATGGCATACACTCATTTCTGTTGTCGTCAACGACAAGTGGTTCTCGGTTTGTATCTTTGTATCTTGTTCATTGTCATTGCTCAGCAGGCCAGCACCGCGGCACCACAGCACCGCAGCACCAAAACGAGCACAATAACACATAGACGCAAAACAGGTGCAATAATTAGGTTTATCTGTGGTTTCAAATCTTATCTCCCTCCAGATACACACCATGAATCTTTGCGCTCCAAGCCACGATGGCCAAAAAAAAAAAAAACGTTAGATAACACGACAGCGGCCAATTTGTTGGGCTTTCATTCTTCTGCTGGTTGAGCAAATACCTATACAGCGAACAGCAAATGAAACTTTTCACGGGAGAGGAGGTTTGCACGCTTGCTGCTTCCGTTGACAGGCGTCACTATTTTTTTTTTTTCACATGAAATTGGAGATTTTTTGTTTGGAAATAAATTTCAGTTTCAGTTGAGTTTAGGAATAATTTCGATTCGCTTCGGTTAAGCGCCGTATTCTGTTTGAGTGGGCACGGTACTAAAGCACTGGCAGTGCAGCACCCATTTGACAAGGTCTCCCTCTCAAAATAAAAAAAAAAAACACTTCACGGTATGACGGTGGCACTGTACGTATGTATATCTGTGCCGGAATGGGGCACGAGGTTGCATTAATATGCGTTGGTCGGCAGCTCAGAGCTACTAAAGCGGAGAAAGAAAAAAAATACAGAAAAAAAAATCGAGCGGAATTAACCAACTTTTTATGGGCCTTATCTTGATCTCAGATTGAGCCAATGTACTCAGTCAAGAGCGAACTTGATCCGTAGCAACCATGTGCGGCTAGCGCTTCCAAAGGCAACCGTTTGTTGTTAGCAATCGTACTTACGGTTTAGTTAGATATTTTGTTTGTCTATCTGAATGTAAAGTATGGGTACACCGTATACAGTGAGCGGTGTTTTTATAGGCCCGACTCTGCAGCGGCACTAATCCTCTATTTCCACACAAGTACAACACAAGTACTCACCTAATTCAGTGCGAGGATTATGTTATGTCATCTAATTAAACAGCCAAAAAAAGTTGCACCAATTAGTGATGGGAAGTTCTTTACTCGTTGTTTCGAAAATTATTCGAACTGTGATTTGAGACTTACTAGTTGTTAACTCGGTCGTAGTTTTTAACTATGTTTAGAAGGAAATGGGTGTCGGAATTTTTGTATAGACCACGTTGGAAAATTGGTTGAATTCATTAGTTTTGTAACGATGATCAAATTTGGTAGGATTCGAACAAGAAAATATGTACCTAAACATAACTCTATTTATAGTTGCAGTTAGCACTTGTCTATTCTCCGTTAGGGGTAAAATTGTAGATTAGTGATGGGACTAGAGTGAATCTCGTTATTTTGAAATTTTTTTTACTTTGGAATTTAAAAGTTAGTTAGCTCAGGTGATGTTTTAAATAAGTTCGGATGGAAATGTGTGACTTATTATTCGGAATTTTCATACAAATTTAGCTGGAAATAACTTACCAAAAGGGTGGATCGATTTAACGATAAAAAATTGACTTTCTTGACTATTTTTGATGCATTGTTATTTCTTTTCACTAACTTTTGTAGGATTCGAGTAGGAAATAACTCGGTTTATAGTTACGGCCTTTACAACGAATCAGGCATAAACTAGTAATGGGACTCGAGTAAATTTCTGAATTCATTGTTGTAGTAGTTGAAATCTGTTTTTAAGTTTGTTTTTAATTATATTTAGATCAAATGGGCTTTATACAGTAATATTTATCATATCATGCATATTTTTGCATCACATTTTTTATTTCCTCTTCCTATGTCCTTATTTGAAATGCCTAGGTCGTTGTCCATAATTTATTTTATCTGAAAAAAAAACTAGTGATGCGAATTAAGCAAAGCTTTTTATTCGCTGGTTTTAAAATGACTCTGAACCCAGTTTCAAACCTTTTTGACATGGTGAATTCTGGTTGATGTTTGGTTTGTGTTTTCAACTACATTCGCATGCAAATCGGTTGCATGAAAGGCAATTGGTGAACCTCTTTATAGTTGAAGCAGGTAACAGAAAGTTTAATTACAATTGCCAATCATTTTTGAATGGAAATTGATTTTTCTACGCTCAACTAGTGATGGGACTCAAGTTCTAGTTATTCATTCGCTGTTTCAAAAATGTCTTGCATTTTGGAGCCTTGTAGGTATATATATTTTTTCAATTTTACTTTGATAGCATTGGGTAACGTCATGACTGTCAAATATTTATGGATGGCAAATGTCACAAGCATTTTTAACGAAAATTGATTGACATTTCCAGTATAACCTCCGTGTCTTAAAATACCAAGTAATATTTAAACTAATAAATATTATATAATATTTAAAATATACATTTAAAAAGTAGCCCATCTAAAATATAAAAAAACCTTTAAAGGATTAATTAAAACTGATCAGTGAATATTTCCGGTTGGTAAAATTTGTCATTGCAACAAACACTCAATATTATGACAACTGATGTTCATTATCTGGTAATTGCTGAAGTAACTCATACTCTGTACATGTTTCGACAGCTTGTCACTAATTTGTGAGGACAAGAGTCATGAAACTTAAACGTATGCTTAATTATTTATCATTGAAAGTGGTAAACATATTCATTTGTAGCCACGCTAATTCGTAGTTGTCTTCGGTCTCAATTATCGTGGGATATTTGTGTCCAACAACATCGCTCTCAATTGACATGCAATTAGTTATGTCTCTGTGATCAGTCGCTTGGGAAGCAAATATAGTTGTTATTGATGCAACTCGCTGAATAGGGTTCAAGTCCGATTGTGTCGTATAAATGCCTGCCATGCAGATCGTTGCTCCTGCTCGACTAGTAACTAGTCAATGGTTGTAAACAATTTTTAGTACACATTGATTGGCAGTAATTGGTTGTAAGTGTGACGGTATTTTCAGTCTAGACACGTGTGTCATCTAATAAAGAATCGATTTATCGCTCATGTTCTGCTTAGAGTATTGTTTGGCAAGCTTATAGATTCGGTTTGTAATTTTTTGGAATGAATGCTTCTAAAATGAGTATAATTATGGCTCGGCAAAGAACCTTATGCTCTGTTACAGCGAGCGGTAATGAGGCGCTTCAAATTTTATTACATTGAAATTCTACGAGCTCTCGTTCCAAGTATTACATTGCTTCGATTTGATGTCGTTGGACTTCTTTTGGTGGGGCTTGGAGCATCGTTAAAGATCCTTGTTATGGCAACACTCCACGGCATCGAACTTCCCATGAACTAACTGCTTTCAAGATGCTTTTTCACTTCCTACAGTGGAAATATTCACACAAAGACTTTATAAAAATCATGATTCCCAAAATATTAAGAATACCTACATAACTTATATTTTGAACTCCATTTTACCAATATCCGATTATCCAACTGTATCTATTGGAAACGGGCCAGGAGAGTTCCGATACGAATGACTATCGACTAGTAGCCATTCTGTCTTATTTGTCAAAAGTTGTTGAGGTAATTGTCGCCAAACAAATTATGAAGCTTGTGGACAGTTTAAATTTATTTAAAATATTTAAATTTACATTTTTTATTTTATGTCAAAAATATTTCATCTCTTCAATTTATCTAGTAGTGCGAATACATTGTTTTTTGTTTTGATATTTAAATAATCGCGTTCAGGCCGTTTCATACAAAAAACTTTTTACTTTACTTTATAATAATTCATTTTTATTAATTCAACTAGCTGTTGCCCGCGGCTTCGCTCGCCGATTAATGCCGATTTTGTCAATCACTTCAAGTACACTTAAGGTACCCTTTGTCCTTTTCTGCATTACTTATTAAAAGGGATACAAAATTAGTTCAACTCAATTTCAATAAATTCTTATTCTAACTAAAGCAAAAGTGCCAATAGTGGTTTAGAAATACCTTTTCCAAAAACAAAAAAATTTGAAGATCTGCATGCACATTGCTGTCGTTTATTACACATATGCAAAAAAAAACAGAGTGTGCTTGTGACCACACGCCAGATGTGAAACTTCTCTCGCTAAATGTGGATGTTAAATTGAACTGTGTTGTATGTTGAATTTCATTAAGAAATTTAATTAAAAAACCAAATCGTTATACCTAATATTATAATCTTAATACAGCGCAGTTGATAATTGTATTCATTAATTTATCCAAGCCAAAGTTTTCTATTTCTATTTCGGGAGTTTTTGTGTATAGTGTCTGTATAAAACCAAGCTTCTTCAGTTCACTCCAACATGCCCATATAGGTATTCACTTTAATGAGAGTTTAGTTGAAAAAATTAAAAAAATATGTCCTTCCATATAACCATACAAACCAAAAAAAAATCATTGAAATTGGTTAAGCGGTTAAGAAGATCGACAACAGCGCCACCTATCGGGTCCAAAACTATCCTATCCATCAAGTTACAACCAACCATACCCACCTACAAAATTTCATTCAAATCGGTTGAGTGGTTAAGAAGATCGACAACAGCGCCACCTATCGGGGTTACCTTTGCTTTGCCGTGACAATGACGATGATGGATGAAAATGAATACACACACAATATTTAGTTAATGGCTTACGTATTTGCACCATTTTGTGAATATTAAATTCAATTGGTAGGCTTAGGAATATATTTTTTTATAAAATAGAAATGAATGACAGCCCTGCAAATACTTTTTCTATTTTTTTTTTAGAATAATACAGTAGAAATTTAATATGGTGGTTAAGTATTCTTAAATTTTCTAATTTTTCGCGCAATTTTCTTAATTTTTTCTTTCATAAGAACCTTCTGCTGACAATAACAAACGCAACAAAAAAAGAATTAACGAAATCGGTCCAGCCATTCACGCGTGATGTCATGACAACGGAAAACGGGTTTCATTTTTATATATATAGATAATAGACAAAAACTATTAAATCTAATTTAAAACGAGAGCTCTAAACTTAACATTATTCTTTAAACTTTTGCCTTTCGGCCTTGAACTAAAATAATGTTTACCCTAAAGAAGGGGTGTTCCTACCGCAAGGGTCTATACTTGTACCTCTATTTGTTTCTTCATTTATAAACGCCAACAATTACGCTGACAATGTGCAGCTCTATCTCGACTTTATTAAATGTCCTGTTGAAGATGCCGTCTTAAAAATGAACGAGGACCTGGAGTCAATAGTAGAGTCAATAAAAGTGCTCAAATCCTGAGTCATATTCCACTCAATATCCTGAACATCTAGTGCTACTTGACCTAAATCGATTTTAAGAATACTGATGGAGAAAAAACCGTACAGCAATTAAATTAAATAAATAAATAATTAAAAATAGGTGTCCAAAGCATCGAAAAGGTTGTTGAACAGGATGGCCTACTGTCAACGTAGCCAAGGCATTTATTTGAATGAATTAAAACTCCATATCTAATCGGAAGATTAACGACCGCACTATTTTCTTGGTGTGTTAGATCTTTTAAGATCATCAAAACTCTTTTCAGTGAACTCTTAACGCCCCTGAAAAAATTTGAAAGGTGCTCATTTTGCAAGTAGTTTTAAACCAACAGATGGCGCACATTTTTATACTTATTTTTAGACGACACGGAGGAAAGAGTCTATTCAATAATTGCACTTGCCAATTAATGGGAGACGCTGTCGAACTACAAAATCTAATTTAACCTGATGTTTAAAAAAAATTAACACTAATCAAAATTTCTCAAACCAATCATGGAACTTTGTAATTTTCCACTAATCCGATATTTCAAACTTTTATCTGCCATTTGTCTGTAATCTGTAAAGACTAATGGACACCTAAGCTGTGCCATATCTCTTTAACTACTGTACAGCAATAGATGATAAAAATAAATGTCACAGATAGCAGCAAGTCTCTTCCTGAAACGCGGTTTTGACCGATTACTACCAAAACCAACAATCCGCACCCCCAAAAGAGCTTTCCAATTCATATATACAGCTAACATCAGCCCCATCATTCAACATTCACTATCCAAAAGATAGGTATACAGTTGGTATATAATAATATCTAAGTCACTACCCAAATATAGACAGATAAAGCTTATCAGCTTATCAGGTATTTTTCCAGCTTAATTAGATGAAAAAAGAAAGTCAAACAAAAAACGTGTGGCTTTTGTTGCACGCGCGTATGCACATATTTACCCAAATAGTATAGTAAAGATGATGGGCTGAGATAAGATACAATTTATGCGTTTAACCTCCCCCTCCCCATATATAAACGCGTTCGGTACTGTAAACTTGAACGCCGCAAAGATAAACTTTCAAAGATACACAACAGTGGTAAGCAGAACGTAAACAAAGGTATTTTTCAATGCACTTTTGTACAGCGAGATACACATCTCGAAGGGAACACTTTTCCAATGAAAATATACAAACCATATCTAACAATTCAAATTTTTATATCGAGTTGTTGTCTGCTGCTGCTACTACCTTTAGACAGAGGGGGAATTTATGCTGTCGTAAATGTTTTCATATGCGGTAGGTAACCCTAGGAAATTTATCCCGAATCTCAGTATGGTGTGCAACACATAAAACATTCTACATATAGAGATACTAATCTGAGCGGTGAGAGAATAATTCTTTTTATTTTGTCGTGTAGCCGAAATGGCCGACTTAAAAAAAACCGTGGGATTTTTGGTGTTGTCCTTTTGCGGGGCCTTGATGCATATAGAGGTAGGTACCCGAGCGGGAGACCCCCAAGTGGTGTGGGCAAAATGTTTCGTCCGGTTCGTCGAGTGATTTATTCAACGGCACGGTAATATAATTCAGCACACACTCTGGGACCGTACCCCGTACACCACACATATAAGAAGGTTAAATTTAAATTTATTTACAAATTCGATACGCGGCTGCACGTTTGGGACATTTATAAGATAAAAAAACAAAACAAAAACACCCGCCGACATGACTTTGGTTTTTGGTATAAACTACAAAGTCACCTATCTGCGATATGTTGCTAATTCGAAATCGATTTGACCATCTAAATGCATTGTAAATCAAAAATTTGGCGACACGTTTTCATTGAAACGAACATAAAGTATTGCCGCGCGGTGCAGGATCTTATCGGTCTTTAAGTCAAGGCGGCGAAATGTGAATATACTTATTTGAAGGCGTATTCAAATTGGTTGCGCGACTTGCGTATTCCGAGCTGTGTTTTATGACAGAATTGTTTAGTCGATTTGTAGATTTTTGGCAGAAAATTTAGAGCCAAATGAGATGGAGAGTGAGACTAAGATTGGCTCAGTTAGGAAGTGTCCAAATGTAAGAGCAAAAGGCTTTCGATTTATCTTCAAACAGATGCCTCTCTAAATGGTTTCAGGTGTTGTCTGTTGCAAGAAAATCAACCAAATCTCATTTGCATCAAGGACTTTAACAGACACCTAGTGTAGGTATTTTGAGAGAGAGAACTTCTCGCCATTTTAAATGCAAGTCAGAAATATATATTCACGGCGATCACAAACCTTTAGAATCGATTAAAAATAAAAATCGATAAAATTCCATCTTCTAAGTTATAAAAAATTTATTAAATATATGCCCGGAAAATATTACAACATACCGGACTATTTATCAAGGTATTATACAGATGCAGGGATTTTTGATGAGGATCCTTCTATATCAGAAGATCAGCTATGATCCATATAAATTATTGCACTTACAATAACGAAAGTGATGCTGTTTTCGAGATCACAAATCATGATCTGAAAATGTATTCTCCTATTTAATGTTCGTGTGCCTGTTAGTTAACCAAAGCCACACAATCGCTTTGCCAGACTAAAATATGGAACACAAAATTTAAATGCATTTGAATAAAATTCCCTTCTGTATATTGAGCTTTTAGTTTTTCGTTTCCAGACCAGCCAAACACTTGACACACATTTAAATAAATAATTCAAAAACATTTATTAAACAAAACAATTTTTACGAAATGTTTCCCCGGTCTGGTCATCAAAAAAACATTTTTAAAATGTTTCACAGTGATGAGAAATAATTTATGTTTCATAAATTTCTCTGCAGAAAGTGAGCGTTATTTGTGGAAATTTTTTTTTGAAAAGTAAGTAAAAATGCCCATAAAAGCTGGAAATAATAATAAAGTGATTCATTAAAATTAAATTTTAATTATTTAAATTAAATTTAAATTATTTAAATTAAATTTAAATTTAATCGACTGTCGTGTCTCTTGATAAAAATAAAACATTTACTTTCTGCTCAAAATTCTACTACTTTTGACTAATGATTTCATCATCTTCCAATCCAAAAATTGATAAAATTAAAACATTTCATGAAAATTCAATAAATATTTCATCAACGTCCAAACAGGCAGAAAATTTCAGAATTGTTTTATAAATGGAATTTCTAGTAGTAAAATATTTCTCATGTGTTGCATATTTCAACATTAAATTTAAAATTAGTTAACAAAAATAACTAAAAGAAAACAAAAATTATTTTTATAGATGAGCCCCGAAACTTGAATAAAACGTGGTAAAAGTATCTAGCGACCTGTCACTACTCGATACAACGACGCGATATAATATCGCTTTTTAACATTCGCCAGCAATACTTAATGTTACCTCAATCAGCAACGTTTTACTTTCGACCGATATTGAATACTGAGTCGGTTCAATGCGAGGCTTCTCATTTGATTCAATGTTAAAAAGTCTTAGCATTAATATCGCATGTTTCCTATTGTCAGTTGCTTCAGTGGGAGATCCGAATAAGTTTTGCTTTTCAAAGAAACTGTTGCCAATGATCCCCGTGCCCCCTCTTGTTTTATTTTCGTGATCTGATCCTGATTCGGATCACGCTTGTAAAAAAAATTGCAAGGAACCAGAAAAATTTTTGTGGGCGTTTTTTTTTTTTTAATTTAATCGCAACATTCCCAATAAAGCGAACCAACTTCAGAATGTTAACCACAAAGAAAACCAGCCAGAGCAGTGTGACTTATTACAGAAGCAAAACGAAAACGAAAGAAAAATTGTTCCGCCTTGTCTTCAATTACAAATCTTGTATCTTGACGTATTGCAAGGCATTAAATTACCAACATGCCACAAGGGAAGCCACTCTTCATATTCAATACGCTGCGTCGATGCCATCACCATCCGGCCAAATGAGTCAACATTTACCGAGTGCAAAACAAAAACACCTGCACTAATAATCCGCACTCGGCGGCTACGGCGGCGGCGGCTGGTGCTGTTGGAAACGTAAACACTCGAGATCCAGGAACCAAATTACTCACTTAGGCGTAATTTATGCAATTACCATGTTACAAGGAACCCCATATATGCAATCACAGGAGACAGGACACCGAAGCTATCGAGCGTATTGCGTCGCAAGAGAGTAAACAAAAAATCAACTCACAACCAGTTGACGAAGGGAACATTTATCAGTTTACTTTGAATGTACCCTCAAGCCTTCATTATTACGCCTTTGTTGGTCTTACAAAAAAATGCCGGAAAATATAGGTACATACTGAGCTGTCCGTCCGCTCGGGTGTGTTATCCAATCTTGTAGCTTAATTAAGTTAACAATTTTGGAGATTTTATTCGAAGGCGGTCGGCCGGCTTTCGGTCTCACGTCTTTATAATGGCGCGAATCTACTCTTTCAAATCTGCCACATCCATATTACAAGACACACGGCTTTATGCCACAATGTATAGGTAGGTATCTATGCGCTAATAAATTAGCGAAAATTTGTATCTATCATGGTGAGACCGCACCGCACAGAGAGGTCTCTTGCAGTAAGCCACGACTGCGGCTGCGCAACTATATACGGCTGCTAAACAATGAAGAGATAGGCTGCAGCAGCACACTGCCAAGGATGGTTGCTGCCTTTTATCTCAATCTGTCTGTTCTGTCTAATGACTGCTGTTGTACACCCATCGATGAATTGGTTAACCACCATTGCCGCCGCTGCTTGTGTTAGCTGGTCCTGCTGGTGGTGGTGGTGGTGGTTGGCTGGCGTTTTCGACAAAGACGTGTCGGTCGTCGTGCTGTACAGCGGCCTAATCAAGTGTTCATAATCTTAATCTGCATATGTGCGCTGATAGTGAGCGACGACCCAAGCCGTAGATCATTGCGGCCAGAAAGGAGTTTCCTTGATCTACAGTTACTGTCTTAATAATGAGGTTATATGCGCCCGTTTTGTTGTCGACTCAAAGGTTGGCAGTTTCTTTTCGTAGACACGTTGTACGGCTTCCTGCGGGGGGGAAACTAAGCTACTTTCCTCATTTAGACTAAACTGTGGAAAATTAAAAGATAACTTGCAAGCACAGGCGAGGCCTTGCCAACTCTGATGGAAATCGACGACGACGACGACGACGACGACGACGGTGTAACTATTATAATGGCGTATCGATGAGTGTATCTTGTTCGGTGCGGTCATGTGGTAGGTATGGTATGGGAGCGTGTGGTAATTTTCATTAAAATTATCAGCAATGTTTTGGATCAATGAGGATAGTCCATTCATTCCGGCACACCACTCAACTCAGCTATATGCGCGCATGACGGCTTCCAATACATTAATCGCTGCCATAAGTGTAAGTGACTTGCAGATATTGGTTAATACGTCTATGTGTCCAAACTGAGATGTGGGAAAATGTGGTTACTAGGAAAATTTGTAAACAATTTGAAAGCGATTTGCGGCTAAGCTAATCGTCGCGTCGCGTCCCGGTCGTCGGAAAGGGGAGAGAAGGTAAATTGCTTGTTGTCGATGGTGTCGGTTGATTGGTTCAATGGACCTTTCGTCGTTTATATATTTATCTATAAAGATATTAACGATGGTCTTGGTAGGTGGTGCACTATGAGGGGAAATTTGTGCGAAAGTTTGAAACAGGCGCTCGATAGAAATCGTCGAAGGCTTTTCTGCAAACAGGATAGGGTTGTATTTTTAGATAGCTACGATTGCTTTGTTTTTGTTAGTATAGTCCCATTGCAGTGCCACGGCATCTATTGATCTTAAAAACGAGCAAGAGGCTGACGATTTTATTAGAGAGACCGCCTAAATTCCCGACGTGTTGCCCGTACTGGCTTCTTATAGCCGATTTGGCTACTTGAAATTTCCACTGGTTTCTTACAAATTGAAATTTCCAGCAAAGACAGACAGATATTTTATTTTTTTCATAGATAAAGGCTTTTTTTATAACAAATTTGCGCTTGCTCAGAGATTTAATATTTAAACATTATCTTACAACTTTTTTTATACAACAAAATTTTATAAATATTTTTAAATAATTTTGAATTTTAGATTACATTTGAAGGAAAACTCGAAAATTACTAAATTTTCTGCAAAATTCAAGAGTACCGCAACACAAACGAAACTAAATTGCAATTTCAAGAATTTGGCATCATTGAATTTTGCCATTTCGTGATCGTCTTTGTTTTTGTTTTGGGTTTGTTAGGATGGAAGAGCACTTCTCTTCAATTTGTTCGGCAAAATTAATTTCTCTATAACAAAAAAAGTT
The DNA here is from genome assembly GCA_936431705.1 of Cheilosia pagana. NCBI lineage: Eukaryota > Metazoa > Arthropoda > Insecta > Diptera > Syrphidae > Cheilosia > Cheilosia pagana. Next base: position 80,666,510 of record OW386166.1, on the reverse strand, counting down.
TTCAATTTTATTGAATTTTTCAATTTTCATTTTCAATAGCACACAGATTTTTAAAAACAAATTATCTGCTTAGTCGGCGAGTGACAGTAGCCATATCACACGTATGTCAAAAAAAAGCACTGCATTCTGCGCTGCATACAGAATTTCTGCACATGTTTTTTGGGCATAAGGAATTATGTACAAAAAAATATCGATAAACATTTTTGTTTCAAGATTTTTTAAATTTGGCTCCATGCCTCTTCTGAAAGCTGGCAACACTAATCCTAGATATAGACTCCTTTGAGTTGAGTTTGCTTGGTAAGTGGGTAAGGGGTGAAGAATAGTCACCTCCACTTCTCATTGTCGATGCAGCTTGTACAGAAATCGTCTTTCACTCTAAGGGCATGATGACGCACATAGGTACCAATGTTTTTTTAAAGGATCCCTTTCGGCGTTAATAGCAGGAATATTGACCCAGAGCCACTCCTCTATGGTTTTGGCTTTATGCGCCGAGTCTTGTGGAAAGACCCACCTTTCTCCATTAAATAAAGAATTTGTTAGCGTCTTTACAACACCCTCTAGCACATCTTCCTGGTAAACTTTTGCACCTGTTTTTACGAATTTTTCCCAGAAATGGAGAGATGTGACACCTTGGTGAGAGACCTCCCACCAAACCTTCACGAAAGTGGGATGATGGCCACGCTGAATCCTTGGAATAACTTTTCCGCTTAATTTGATGAAAAGGCAAAAACTTCTTCCACGATAAAAATGCTTTCATCCGTAAAAAGAATATTTTCAAGCCCATTGTTCGCGTGCCACAGCAATTGCATCTTATCGCCCTAATTTTTTTTTTTAATTGAAGAGTTAAAAGATGATCTTCCTAGGCATCGATCTGGGGGATATGTTCAACTCCCTGGACATGATCTTCTTCTTCCGAAGGGAATTTTTTTCGAATACGTTCACGCACAGCTTTTACTACCGCACTCGTACGTGCGACGCTTCTAAACCTGTCCTCCACTTCCGACAATTCACTGAAGCGACCAATAGCCCGATAAACGAACATTCGCGATATTCCGAGAAGTTTAAGCAATTTGAAAAAAATTAAAATTTTGACCAGCACTCTTTCCGCACTTACGCATCGCGAGTCTATTTTTTTGGAACGCCACTACTATGTTAATTTACTGCAAGCTGAAACCAAACTGGCTTCTATTCTTTTCTAAACAATGCACATGCTTAGAAAAAAAATAAGGAATCTTTTCCAAGTTGAGGTTTTAACAGATGGACGCAGTTAATTGTGTTGTGTAACAGAATTTATGGCATCACTAGTCATTCAGTCAATAACCACTTACCTTAAGATCTTAAGATTTAAATCTTGGGAGGAAACTCCCCCTCCCGATTTTAGTTTTGGATCTCATCGCCCGAACATTGGTTTGTTAAATACGTTATTGGAAAATCGCATTTTAAGGTTTGCTTTTTAATAGAGAGAAAATGAGTCGTTCTATTTTTTATTGTTTTTTAAATGTTACTTAAAATATCAACTTTCTACTAATAGTATTAAAAAAAATCTGTTTTATTTTTTTTTTTTAATTTTTAAAAATTTCTTTGGCACTGTTTTGACGTAGATGTGAGTAAGATAAATCAGTCTTGATTTTGTTCTCCTACATGTAGGTCAAAAAAGTGATGCTATACGTCATTCCAGTAATAAACCAGAAACATTAAGTTGACAGGGTGCTTAATGAATTTTTGTAATAATCATCATTTAAAAAAAACGTATTTGGAAGGCAGGATTTTTTTTTATCAATTCATAGGCCACACATTTTTTTATCATACAAATTGAGGGTTATCTACGTTTCTGGTATTTTTGAAAATGGTAATCCCACAGCATTAAAATGGTATTTGTTACAACGTTCTTTTTTAAATAGGGCTGGCGGGTGTTTGTGGTAGGATGGCGGCTGGAAACCCAATGCCTTCAGATTCTATTTTTAGAGCTTCTTCCTTATGGCAACTTATTTTATCGTCGGAACGGAAAATTCTCCGCAACGCGAAATCAAATTACATTCGAGGTATCCGCTTTCGGAAAAGGAAACGCTTCACTACAAATCGTAAATAAATTCCGCAACCTATTCCTGTCGGAGGATATTGGAACCTAGCTGTCAAAAATTTAACAAAAAAATGCACTTTATCGTAATTTGCCGATATGCGTTACCAAATATTGGAAAAATATTCCGAATAGATATTCGGAAGAATACCTCGAAGCAAAAATCCTCCGAATCGGAAAATTTTCCGTTCCTCTTGTTCCATTGGTTTTCAGAATGAGTGAATTCCCGAGTGAAACCAATGGAAAACGACATTAAAGTGTGCTAGTTACATCCACTCAACTGTTCGTAGGGCACATTTTAAAGAAGTCTAAAGGTAAGATTAGACGGTATGCCAAGTGGTCATAAAATGCCAATTTCTGACGGTTCTGCTGTCAAAATATGGTCATACAGTGTAATGGGCATTTCTCATATGCTCGAATGACCTAAATGCCACATATGACCAGGCTGATTTTGACAGATAAAAATGCCAAAATAGCATATAGTGTAATGGAACAATAAGCACGAATGCCAGCATAAAGCCCATATGCCCATATGCACTTTATTGAAATTTCGTTGTGGCATTTCTGGCATTTTTGATTGAACAAACATTTTTTTGTTGTTATCGGTGATAGAGAGTTTGTGCAATTGGGATTAATTTTCATTTTCATTCGCTTTTTTTGGTAGATTACTGAATCTGTGATCTATAATTTTTGGAAATTATTTAATTGTCTTTTTTTTGTAATTTGTTTAAGTTTATTTTGTGGTCTTGTCCTTTTCTAGTAATTGTGGGTATTTATACTTTTTTCCTTGTGTTGTGAAATTTTGTTTGTGAAGACATTTTTTGCTATCTAGGTATTTGGTTTGTGATATAACTAAATATAATGTATTTTTGTTAATATTCGTTATGTATTTTCATGAGTTTGAATAAATTTTACTTGGTGTATTTATTTTGTTTGTTATTTTACCCTTTTTAAGTTTTTTTTGTGTGTTTCCTTTTCGTTTTGTGATATACACATCTTTATGTTTTTGGGGATCTCAATCGAAGCGGCTAGGATTATGGAGGAAGCAATAGCTGACAGGGCGAGGAAGAGACCGACAAAGCGATTAAAGGCGAATGGTCAGACCATCTCATCCGCAAATTGATTTCGGCTGTCGAGATCCGTCCCAGACTTTACGATGTCACAAGTCGTACACATCGGATTCTTTTTTTAGCTTTGTTTTTGTTTACAGCATTACCCTACTACAACATTTGGTTATAAACAACAAATGCCTTAAATGACCATCAAGGCAAATATGACCATATTGGTAATTTTGGTCATATAGTCTGATATACAGTTTTAATAATCCTGGCATTTTGGTCATTTGACAGCTACTCTGGTCATTTGCCTGTTGGTATTCATATGCACAATTGGCATGCAGTCTAATCTTAGCTTTAGTAGGGACAACGGACTAAACGTCAAAACAATAATCTAGCTTTCCTAATTATGTGAAATTACGCAAAATTTCTTCCACTCACCATTAGTAGTCGTCTGTGATTGCTTCTTGAAACTCTGGTGAGTGAAAACTATATGTTCATAAATTTTAAATGAGTAATCCAGCTTCAGCCAGGTAGCAACGATTTTATTGAAATTGTTCGTCGTTATCATTCTAAGAGAGGGACAACATCTAAGAGCTCCTTCACTTAGCGTCGAATGCGTTCTCTGTGACTTTGACATTTCGCTTGGCTCCACTTGGCGAATTTAGCACGCAGTTGTGCCTTGTGTGTCCGTCCAACTATGGCATTAGTACTTATGTTACACGCAGCGTAGTGCGCGTTATCTCTGCGCATTCATTTAATTGACGCAATCCAACACATGATGATGTCAGATGATGTCGATGTTGGTTGCATAAAAATGCAAATTCCATAATCACCTCGGTTAGTGATCAATCATAAGATAGAATTAGTAAAAGGCGGTACGTATTTTTGTGTGTTCAAAAGTGCGAGCTGGATCAAAGGTGCGGTCTAATGGAAGGCCGTCGGAATTTTTTGTTAATCCGTATACCCCGAATATTGGCGAGATTAATAATTTGATTGAGGCATTGCGCGTCAATTGTAAGGCTCACGCATAATTTCTTTCAAATTGATGGTCAGCAAGTAGATGGCCAAATGAAAGCCGGGGGCTACAATTCACTACGATGATCACAACTGCCCAGTGTGGGTCATAGTCATAAACATTACCACTCCCACAGACACTCACCGACAAAGTTTCCAAAATCTAATCGATAAGTTATTATCTATAGCGGCGTATACGAGTAACTGTCTTTCGCGCAGCTTTCACTTGGATTGACCGAGGTGTTGATTGTATTATGATGAAACGTCAAATTGACATTTAATGCAAATTCACAGTGAGATCAGTGTTTAGTTGGAAAATCTCTCCTAAACGATCGAGATCAGTCAGAGATGTCAAGAAACGGTGATTTCATTGAGCGGAAATCCGTATCTGTACATGAGACACACATGATTGTGCTGCGGTGTGGGGTTTTTGCATTGACTTTCTGCCAAATTTTCCACTTATCTGACTCATGCGAATTGTCGCGTCGCAATAAGTGTGTTGGCTGCTATGACGCCATAGCCATGGCCATTAGAATTAAATTTGTTCTTCGAGTAGGTGGCTGCAGACAGGTAAGATGTGTATATAAATAACAAGCAGCAAGTGACAGGCAGGATGACAAATTTGTGCTCCTATACAAGCACGGGCACAGATATGGCAAGGAAATTCGAAGTCGTTATGGATTATTATTTGTTTGAACACGTTTACTGTTACAGCATTGGATTTGGGCCTAAAATAGATGCGCAAGTGCTGCCAATCCACCTCATTTTTAGGGCCTTCAACTATTGTTGGGCACATTTGCTTAATAGCGTTCGATTTATTCGATAACAAAAAGTTATCGATTCAACTCAAGTGTGAAATCTAAGGCTCTTGGAGATTGTTGAGCTACAGAATTAATCTATCCCGACTTGGTGTGTATTTTAAATGGCCACTGATCGAAATTCGTTTTAATATTTCAGTTTGAAAGTTATCGTTGTGGCAGCACCTCAGAAGCGACAACGTTCTTTCTTTGTTTAAGTACTTCCTTCCGAAAGAGCCAACCTAAAATGGTTCAACAGCTCCCAAGTGTGTAACATTTTCCACTCCACTTTTTGTACAACAAAATTGCAATAAATTGTTAGAAGTTGCAGTTTACACTACAGAAAACAGAACTTTTCAAAGGTGTAAGACAGCAATGCGACCCTAACCACGATACTCACATTCTGGCTGGTATTCCTATCAAGCTCTCTGTACAACACTCAGTGTATAGAGTAACATAGAACTACAAAAAACTGTTTGCAACAGGTAAACGACATTAATGTAGTGGTGTAGCCCATTACCTTGCCACAAAGCCACAATTCCAATAATCAGCCCAGGACTAACTGAAATAGATTGCAAAGAGTAAATGTTAGCTACTAAACAGAACTCTATTTAAAGACACGGTCCTAACCGTCTGGCCAAATTACAATATGGACACCACAAGCTACACTTCAAACTGTGCTACAACAAGCGCTGCCCCAAGCCAATATAAAAATTACAAAACGAACAATCGGTACGACGGTAAATTTTATAAATTTTAGTAATCTGTTTTTGCAATGGAAAACTATTTTTCTGAAAAAGGAAACGTACACCACAAGGTGGGCTACAAACCATGCTACAGGATATACCTCAAATAATTTTTCGGTATGCATTTGGGCACAAACTTTAATCTATGCTTGTCACATGTAGCAGCAATTCTTAAAGAGACCGCACCTTTCTAAATAACATCGATCGATAGCCAACTGAAATTCACATATACAGATGAGCTATAAAGCTACAAAAGAGAAGTAGAAGAACTTTATATTTTGTATGCCATGACGCCTTTACAAGTTATTTTTAATTAAATTTCAATTTTTATAGTGTACTAGTGAGCAAGGCATCCCAGGTACAATCCCCGAGAAATTGTTTCCTTTGCGACACCACTCGCAATCGTTTGCAAAACATCTGAGACTGTGACTGCATGCGGGCAGGGGCAACTGGCTGCGAAAAGATGTTTGTGACATGGGCGACAATTCCGACAATTTTCTAAAAAAGTTTCCCAATTGCGTTGACATAAAAACTAAATTTTACTGCAGTCTTCTGCGATGGCTTTTACAAGCTTCTTAAATAGCCCATGAGGGACTCGTACTCGTATGCAAGCAATTTACTTGCAAAGATTTTTTGAATATTCAAGTTCAGTTAGATCATCTTTAACTAAAACATTTTCTAGCCGAAATCTCAGACCCGTTATCCAAGACTCGAACCTCACAAGTTCGTCCATTGCTGGCGGTAATTACAACCCTCGCGGTGGCCAGAAGTACGTATCCTAGTATTTTTGCCAGCTTGATGAAAAGTGGCTACCGTAGTCGGTGCTGCAGTTTCGTTTGATTGAGTTGATGTGGTTGCCCGTTCTAGATGCAATAGGGTATCGTGTTTTTCAGAGGATTTAGTAGAGCGTCGTGCGGAGCATGTTTTTGCTGTGTGGCCTGCCTTAAAGCAATTTAAGCGTAAAAGTCGTCTTTGGGTTCACTTTAACCTTTCCGATGCTGAAAGCTTTAGGAACATTTAACAGTAGTCAGTCGGATGTCTTTCGATGTTCCACGTAGCTACGGTTCTCACCGCTATAAAAGACTAAGCCTTATTGTATACCTTGTTATAAATAAACTGACTTAATATACTTAACTCTGGCCTTATCCTTTCCTCTAACCGCTTCTAATGTCTCGAAGATGTTTTTCAAGAATTTTCAGAACTCATTTATTGTTTGCAGTTCTCGCGGGTTTAACAGTCTTTGCTCGTATAGAAGATGACTTGGCCGATCTAGTTTTTTGATTAACAGGTGGATGAGGAGTGGCTCACAGGAGTCTGTCTCGGTACCCAGCGTTTTAAGTGCTTCTAGACATTCATGAATGGCGTCATGAAACTCTCTGATTGACTTCATCTCTGAGTTTATGCTTGGTAAACCAATAAGTCGTTGAATCAGTGCTGAGCTGATGTCAGGGCCCTTTTTTTGCTGAATTTATCCTGTAGCGTTTTGCAAGCTATATGCGGTACTTGTCTTTAGTCAAGTCAAGGTGTCGCATATTATCTGCTCTGCATCGCCGGACACGTTTGTTTTTAGATACCACATTTTTTGAATTGGTGGTAACGACTGGTTATGAATCTAAAAATATCTGCCACTTCAGATGATCTCCGTCAAATTAAGGTATCGACAGCTTCGTCAATTGCAGCATGATCAACTGCCTGCCTTGAAGTGTTGTAACTCTGACTGGTTGTTGTTGCTCTTCCCAACAGAGGTCGATTCCTTAGAACCTTTGCCTCCAATTTGGTGTACCATCACCTGTTTCCCAAATTGAGTAATGAATTTCCTCGATTTGGCTCCACAGTTTGTTCGTCGCCTGCAAACGCTGAGTTGGGGCTTCTTCTTTGGCCGTCCCTTGGATAATGCGGGCCAAAAATTTCATCATGGCCTTCTGTCTTCTTTGGCCATTTTGTTTTTAAGGATGTTTACTTAAGATTGGAAATGAATGTGGTTCATCTGGCTTTGTTTTCGGGTTTTTGCCGCTGTTTCGTTGTTGCTCAGCGGTAGCTATGTCAACGATTCACTCAAGATCAGCCTATACGTGTCGCATAGTTGTCTGATCTTAGTGTAGTAGTCTGATGAAAAATATTCGTCTTCTAATGGGACTGCCGTGCAGGCTGTACAATACCGAGGTGAAGCAGTCTTCAGTGGTTTTACACACTGCACTTCCTTCGTGAAGTTGCTTATAATTTACTAGAGCTCCTCGTCTCCATTGTTCGTCTTTATTGATTTTTAAATAGCTGAATGATAATGAAGTAAAAAATGATACTTATTTTGATCTTAAAAAATTGTTTTATAGGGTTCATGACTTTTATGGTATTCGGCCCTAGCGAGGTATCCGTCGGAACGGAAAACTCTCCGCAACGCATACACTGTCAGAGGCTCAAATCCAAATCGTAAACAAATTCCGCAACCAATTTCTGTCGGAGGATATCGGAACTCAGCTGTAAAAATTGAAGAAAATAATGCACTTCATCGCACTTCAACGTAATTCGCCGATTTGGGTTACAAAATGTCGGAGAAATATTCCGAACAGATGTTCCGAAGAATACCTCGAAGCAAAAAACCTCCGAATCGTATAAAATCGGAGAACTTTCCGTTCTGACGGATACCTACCTCGCTAGGGGCGATTACTTGCTAAAAAAAGGCACAACACTCGACTTAAAAAACGTTCACGTCTAAAATTAATTTTGATCTCAGTAGCCGCGTTTGGGACAATGGGGCTATCTCTCCTATTTAGTAAATTTTCTCCTGAATCCTTTAAGATATAAAACATCCTCCTGCGTTGTCCTGAAGCTGAGCAATGTTCAAAACAATTACTCAAAACATCGCCCACAAGTTGAACACGTCTTCAGGTGTTGTTCATTGGGAAAAGTTTGGAAATGGGCTGGGGTAGGGTTCGTGTGTCAATGTCAAGTTGTTTCATTCGTGTTGCTTCTTTTCGCCGACAGTTGAGGTGGGTAAGGGGGAACAAAAAACTGAATTTTGCGTAAATCTTTTTTGTGTAAACTTTTTAGTAGGAATTAAAGTTAGATATGTTTTTATTGTCTTTGTTTTTGCTTTATATTGTTTTTAGAAAGGTCCAACGGAGGGAACATATTTATAAAAAAACGTCGGGTGAAGCAAGGCGAGCAAGGGTCAGCTAGTTTTAAATATTTGGGAAAAGAGGTCACATATTTGCAATCGAACAAATGGACTAAGGACTTCCGGACTTGATTTTCTTGAATTTTCTGGCTAAACGATTGGGCTTAGGTTAATGCAGTTGTCCTATTCGCTATTGAGTTGTGAATATATTTAGTTCCAACTGCGAAAATAGTCTTAGATTTGAATGACGTTGTGCATTTTACAATTTTGAATAAATTTCTATATGCATTTTGTATGTATACGAGGGGATCTGAGTCTATTTTCGTTTAAATTAATAGAATTAAATTTAACTTTTATTCTGGTATAGGATTTTTGAATCAATGTTGTCTTATTTTAAGAAAACTGTTCTGTGCAGATATGTCCCATACATACCCACTCTCCCCTTCATTTAACAGCAAAAACTGACAACGCGCGGTTGATTTTACAACAAGAAGTTGCGATCATTTTAACAATATTATTGCTGACATAGAAGCAAACGCTGTAAAACGTCCAATTAAATGTGAATATGAATCCATTTCCATTGCCAAAACGTTCACTAAGCCACATTATATGTCTCATTTGGAACCAAAATGTTCCATATACACACACAGTAATAAATGCCCCCTATACCTTCCCACTTCCGCTGCCAACCTTAACCGGAAAACCTTAAGCCTGACTAACAACAAACATCACAGTCGCGCCAATTGCTAAGGTAATCTTCCTATTTGCATTCATTTCGACTGTGACTCACAACCATGCCGACACAGTTCTTGCATATATCAGTCCATACAACAATCATAAAACCTTTATGGGATAACCCAGTCCTTCAGAGGAAAACCAATTACTACCGGTAACTTATCTGTTTGCACTTCAAGGTTAGACCATTAACCGCATTCGCAATCTGTGTTTGCTATGCGGTGACGTCACCGATCGTCTGTTGTTTCTCTCATACATTTTATCTTATCTCCGCCTCCGCGTAAGAACGGCCGTCACAATATTTTACTACCTTGGTAATAAAAAAAACTTCCCGAATGAATTCTGAGCTGACTGCAACATTACGCTCTTCTCGGAAACACCGTCTGACTGTTCAGATTCAGATACTTAGGAACACGAATGCTAATTGATAATGCAAATAGTTACTGATGTGCAGTGTGCAGCCAATTCCAGCCAAGACTGGCTCTAGAATAGAATGTGTATAGTGTAAAACGCATCATAAATTATGCGGGACAAGGCCACGCAAATATGAATATGAACACACAGCCACTGACTGCTAGAGATGTTAATATTTTTTTCTTTCTTATTTCTTTCAGATACGTCACACTGGTGGATAACATCGTGCCGAGGATTTATTGCCGCCGATCACACACTATAAGAAAAAATAAAACCGACAAGGTAACCCATACATGCAGAATCCGTTCTATCAATTTGCCATTAATTAGCCAGTCTCTCATATTTTATAGGTATAGTATCTTATGGTGCGGGTATATCTTACTATAGAATTCATTAGCCTTATCATATGGGGTGGGGGGAGTGGGGTAGCGCAAAAATAGACCATATAACTTATATAATACGAATAGGAGATACACGGTATACGCAGCGTGTATAATCGAAAGTAAGATGCGCAGCGCTTGTTACGTGAGAACAACCTGTGGCACGTTATTCATGTGTGTATCTTTTTGCGCTCAACACGAGCGGATAATCAAATGATCACCACCAGCGGCAGCTGCTGTTGTTGCCGATCGGTGTAGAAAAAAATTGATCATGTAAATTGTTGCCCGCCGGAATGTCGTCGTCCCGCAATGGAATCTCAAACTCGAACAAGTATAGAATTCCTTCTTAGTATGCGATCTTTTGCCAAAAAGAAAAACCCTCCGCTCGCACAGAGTAAATATAGTAAAATGCCATTCGTTCCGGTATAATTACAACGTTTCGTGCGATCATGTCATCCGAAATTGTCGACATTAAAGTAATTTGCACGTTGATTTTACTTCATGTTAATGCCAATCATTGTCTTATCTCGCCTTTCTCGCAGTCGTCGGCGTCGTCGGTCGGTCGTGTTGTGGGGTAAGTATCTGTAGCCTCGAAACAATGATTTCTTTGTTGGTTTTAGCTGGAAAAACTTGCTGTTGTTGTTGTTTTTGTATCTTTTCCGCCAAATTCAAGGAATTTATGTATAACTTGCGGCTATTTGCGGTTGTCGATTACAGTTGATTGAGCAAAAAAAGAGTTTGCTAGCGAAAAAGTTGGAATTGCTATGATTTGGTTCCGCAGTATAACGACCATTCACAGATAGAGAATGTGGGCTGTCTATCTCTGGTCTAGTGTTGAGATATTGGGATTTTGTCTCGGCAATAGATAATTAGGAGAAACTTGTAGGTAACAACCGATGCAGTACGATCTTTTATACTCTTTGGGGGAGGTGAGAGCATAAGCGAATACAAATTGATCTTTGATGATCTCTAATGACCGACGATTTGAAAGATTTCCAACCTGAAAATCGATCGCTTAAGATTCGATTAACCTACATTGAATGTATCTACGAGTGGTCGATTTCTAATCGGCGTAAGAATATCACAAACTCGCGTGGTGGTCCCCGTAGGTGAACCGTAGATATAGCTGCAATAAAAATCAAGAGCAGACTGAAGATTTTTGTCGTTGCTTAGAAAATTAATATCACCTTTAAAATTAATGGATTAATTGCAATTTGTGCAAGAGCAAGCTGTAGAATTTTTTTGACTAGTGGAAGAGGGTGGGTGATCTTGGCGCTTTAAAAAAAAATATTCCTTTTAGAGTTTTTGATGTCGGGACAAAAGTACAAGAGCTTTTGATGCAAATTTTCACGATTTTCTATAGAATCAATATAGTTTTCAGTATTTTATTCAAAGGAGCCGAAAGGCGTTATTCGGAAAGGAGAAATTTATGTCGGAATTCCATTTAATTTCGTATGTAGATTAGGTTAGGTAAGGTTGATTGGGACTTTGAGATCGTCACAAGAGACCAGGCACCATAGCGGGCTCATCGCCATCCCCAGGATACCTCCATGACGCCTGAAAAAAACACAAAGCAATTGTTTCAATACTGTTCGAGGAACCAACCACCTGAAAGTTATAAAAGAAGTAAAAGCCGAGGTGCTTCCTTCTATACTCCGAGTTATTGCTGGCCATTCACAGACAAGGTGTGAGATGTCTTCTGCGACTTGTAGGCCGTCACAGTATACCCGAATGTATCTTTTTTAGCTAAGCCGAGTCCCATGCCCCAGAAGGCAGTGCCCAGAGAGTATTTCTATCGTTGATCTGAACTTTGTTCGGCTGAAATTGATTAATTGTCAAGACTTCCTCATATTTAAAACGGCCAACAGTGCTTTTGAAACCTTTTGCCCCTCTAGTTGTGACCATCTTGTGGTCAAGATGGTTCATTGGTGGCTCAGCTACTTCCTTGTCCAGAACGTCGGCCCTTTTCAATGCCCAGGTACCCAGGACAGTCTGACACGATTCTACGAGCATAAAACCTTGAGAGCTATGCGACAATTCCTGACTAGCTCAGACTTGGTGGCATATGACTCTAGCGCTTCTAGTGCAGTCTGACTATCAATGAAGATGGCGATATTCTTGTTGGATATCGTTCTCATCTCAAGTGCTTCCGCAGCTTTAAGTACGACCTCTAGTTGGTACACACTGAATTTCTCCGAAAGTCTTAGGTAACTCGCTGAAGTATATACCTGACCCTGTGCCTTTGCTGGTTTTGGAGCCGTCAGTATATTTTCCCTCTGATCAAAATCGAGTGTACCAAGACTTTCATCCGCTTTTACAGGGATACCAGAGAATGATTCATTTAAAATAGTTCTATGTCCTATGCTGTTGCTTTTTTAAAAAGTCCTACGTAGCGCATTATAACCTGGGTGTATTTCTTAGTATAGTTGTAAAAGATGGATACACTCTTCCAGTGCAGTCGTGGGTGTGGGACGTAGAGCACCGCAGGCTGTTTTTCGTACCCTGATGGTCAACATATACCGTACATACTTATTGTTCATGGCCTCCCATCAAAGAAGAGCCTCATTTGTAACTAAGGGTCTTTCATCATTTTCGGCCTCATACCCTCTTTCTTCCCTGCTGTCTTCATACAAATTAATAGAGCATTGTGAGCCTTGCGGACTCTTTCCAGGTTGTTAAGTAAGTTAAGTTCCTAATTAAGTTTCTTGGCCAGTAGAAACTCAACTCCAGCAAATCTAGGCAGCTTGAAGGGCTGTATCTTTCACTTTGTATTAAAACGGTCAACCTTTAATTTGTTTATTTTTCATTGGTTGTTTTGTCTGTAAGGGCATCGGTTGATCGGACCTGCGACTTCAGAGAACCCTACAGAAAAAGCATAGCATGTTCAAATCGTACGATCTTAATTGTGGCCAATTAACGCCACCTCTGCGAAAGATATCTTACTGTAACCCCAAATAGTCCATGCACGTAGCCCTGTCCTGCTGAAGCCCCATATACCGTCCAACTCCATCTGCTGGTGATGGCCTCACCAACATCATTTTCAAAAAAGTACGGACCAATGACAAGGCAAGTCCAAAATCCGCAACAAACAATAACTTTTTGTGGATGCAATGCCACCTGGTGAAGCTCGTGAGTTGGCGTCGTCCCATATACGGTAATTTTCCTCTTCAACAAAGCCATTCATCCAAAAATGCTCCTTGTTGCTAAAGGTGTTTTGTTTTTTCGCCTAAAATTTTGGTCTTGTATAAAAACCTCCCCAGACCTCAGAATATTCGCGCGTCTTGCAGCAAACTCTTCCGAAAAATATATATTTTAAGCCTACCCTGATTTTGCAACGATCTGCTGCATATGCAAATAAAGGCACTCTTCCGGTCCATGGCTCAACGTGTTAACACCAGTTTCACAATGCAAATTGGTGGCGCAAAACCTCCACTACCAGTTACGCTTAATTTAATTTATCAATTAATGTTTATGACTTCATGTTAACTGGTGAAAAAATAGGATTATACCACAGCTCCACCCGAGCCACTGAAATCCGCCAGTTGTGGGTTACGTCTCTTGAATTTTACCGAACACCATCTGAGCTCTGAATCTCTCACCTGACCTTGACTTGAATGTCACGAGTGTGTGCTCCGCCAGGCGCTGAACATGCGCACAACAATTTTACCAAAATAAATAAACCCGATCTTACGAGGCGCAAAATAAAATGAAAATATAATTCAGCGCTCAGTTTAATTAGTCAATTTACATAAATCAACAAACGAAATGTGCAATAACTTCTACTACTGCCCGTACTCGGTAAAGTTATTACTTTTGGCAGGTACGATCATACATATGGGAATGACAGAAAACTTTATTAGCCGGCTATCTGATTAATTGATCAAAGTTGTATTTTTACACACAAAAAACATAAACATTACTCAATGAGAGAGAGAGAGAGAGACAAACGCAGTAATCTAGTCACTAGCGGCTAGAGCTAGGTTCAAGGTTTCCTAGTTGTCAGCTTGTAAAATAAGCACACGTGCATAATGTGCCCGGACGGCATATGTATGGATGGGGGGAAATTTATCGACTATTTTTAGTCACAATCGAGAATATTTATTAATAAAGATGTCGCTGCGATAGTGAACATGTATTGATGTTCCGATAAATCATTGATTTATGTAAAGGTAGCCTGTTTTATGGTGGACCACCCGTCAGGGAATGCACTCCCAACAGGCTGAAGCTGTGAGTCTTTTTTTTTGTATTGTTCGATTTGGTTTTATTGATGCCTACCTGCTGGCAATAGGCAGCTATCCATAGGCAGCACATCATCAAGGTCTTGTGTCCGATTTAAGTTTCCAGTAGGGTCATTGTTTTTGTTGTTGATGGTCCATTTTTACGAGTTCAGTCCGATCTTATGAGGGGTTAAAGGAGATACGTCGGCATACGTATTTTGACAAAATCAAAATTTTTTATTTTTTTTTTTAATTCTAGTAAGAACGGAAAAAATAAATGCATGATATGTTTAATTGTTTACCCCATAAACAAGTGAACGCACTCAGTTTTTTATTTTTAAATATATTTATTTAAATTCACTAAAATAAATAAAACTAGCTTTTTTTAATTATTTTGACTATTTACTTGAAAATTTATATAATTTTAAATTTAATAAGGTAGAAAATCAAACAAATTATTGAACAAATATATTCGCATTAGCCTCAACAAGTCTCTGTAATCGTCTTGAAATCAATTTGATGAGTTTTTAGGCATTTCTGCTGAAACATCATCCCAGAGCTTTATTATTACAAAAATGGACGCCTCTCTGCTCCGAGTCCGAGAAACAGTTCTTTTTCCTTTAATGTAAACTTCAATGTGCCGCAAAATTTGCATCAGTATTCGGCTTTTCTGGCAATGAGTGTTATCTTGTTGGAGAATAAATGACAGCAAGATTAGCATATCGCCAGAATGCATGATTATTTAAAGGATTTAAAGTGCTGGTTCATTGTTTGATCGATTGGAACAAAATCTTCAGGGCCGTTGGACGACATACAACCCCTAAACATGACCGACCCGCCATCATGCTTTCTGGTCTGAACAACGGATGAGTTTTTGACGAGCTATTTTCGGCAATCGAACAAATCTTTTTTTCGGTGATCCATGAAACTCAAACGAACTCTCGCCCGTCCACAAAACTTAGTTCCGGAAGCTTCTTGATTTATTTTATACTCTGGGTGAATTGAAGCCTACTGATTTTGTTTCTGTGAGTTATATACGATACTTTCCTTACAGAATATGTTCTTAAATCAAATTTAGCTAGACGCCTCCAAATTATCCTCTCGCTAATTGGGTTTTCAGCCTATTTTTTCATTTCAAGCTCGAGATTTTTGGGAGTTAAACCTGCATTTATAAAAAGGCCCTCAAAATATCTCTCTTGGTATAACTTTTTCGTTTTTACCAGTGCGAAGTAAGTTTTTTTCACAGAGTTTATTCTATGTGCTTATCGATTTGTATGTTTCTGATTTCCTTCGATAAATTAAATTATTCACTTATTTTTTTAACAGAAAGGACGCAATCATACTTTGCGACAAAAGCTGCTCGAGCTTCCAGATTTAACTCTGCCATTTTTCACATATTTTAATCAAAATATACCTATACACAATAAATCTATCATAAAAACTTTGAATTCAGACGATTAGAATATTTTTTGGCAAACAAACCGTCAAAAAATTACACTTAAATCACAAAAAAACTGACATGTCCAGCGATGGGACCTAATTGATTTCATTTACACACGGTATCATAGGTCACACAATTTGATATCGCTCAGTGAAAACTGATAAGTGTAAATGACAACTTTAATAAGTTATGCGCCTTTAAGAGCGACAGGCATTTCTGTCAAAATACTTTTGCCCACGAGTGTAGCTATACACAAAAAGGGCAATTGACAAGTAACCAGTGTTGGAATGGGGTTTCCTAGTTTTTTTCTCGCAAAACTATTTATTTCTCTCCATTCTACACTACATTTGAGCAACAAAACAGGAAAACAATTTTTAAATAGCTGAAATTATAACCTAGTACAACTTTGGAATGCAACAAACACGAAAGGCTTCCCAGTTACCTTTTCAAAAGAACGATTTACCTTCGACTCAATACAACAAGTTACAAAATTATTCTGGAAACTGGACTGCTTTTACTCTGTAATAAATGTCCAAGTCTGCAGGTACCTACTCACTGAGGCGGCTCTTCCCAGTTCGGGATAAACCAAGACCTCATCCGTCATCCCACATACAAGTTAGCCCGGATTTTAGCCGACTCCCTCCAGTTACGCACTCTAGGTTAAATGAGGTCCATTTGTAGCCTAGGCGAGGTCTTCGTCTATAAAGACGGTCAGTCAGTGTAAGAGTCAACGAATCTACGGACCGGAGCGTTGATGTCCATTCACTTGACATTTGTTTGTCATCTCAAACTCCCAATGGCAGGTTTTCCAAATACGTCAATACTTTCTAAAACCCAAAAACGAAAGCGGGACCAATAATTTTACGATTATTTTCTCAAAGCGGGTAAGGATCACCTTTTTGGAGGGGCTTAAGTTCCTAAAGCAGGATTGGCATTATAAAGGGGTTGTATAGACTCCTTAGGTATTAAGGAGAACACCTGACTGCAAGTTCCCGTCCTACACCACAACAAACGAAGATGGGAAAGCCTAATATTCTACGTTAAATTTCTGATTAGATGTCGAACTGAGATGAAAAGCCGAACCGAGGTTGACAAAGTCCCATACTTCCTTCTGTCTAATTTGTAAATTTTGGGTGTCCCTTCTCGTTGACAACAAATAATTTGTCTTTTGGAACCTGCAACCGCTGAAGCCAATTTATGCCGATTTATGACTCATCAGTGACAGCTCGCTCCATTCTACCTATTATGTCAATATCGTCCATGTATGCAAGCAATTGAACAGTTTTTTGAAAGATCATCCCTTGTGCGATAGCCTCTGGCTAGATAATGTTATAAAATTCTCTCAAACGGCAAATAAAAGACTTCCTAAGACAGCCTTACTGACAGCTATATGTAAAGCTGGTTGGGACATGCAGAACTGGGCTAAGTCTAGATGTGGAACAGTATTTGGTGACCAGGTTTGTTCCTGCTTATTTCCAGCGTGGATACTCAACGTAAAGAAGGTTTTGTAGGTAAATTAGTTCAAAAGTTCCGCGCATAAAGTGTCCAACAACCTTTTTGAGATCAAATTCTATAGATTTGTTCAAAAAGTGAAAGTACACATCTGGAGATGAACATTTTTATGGTAATAAAATATCCCATGAAATTACACTGCGCATGAAAAAATTTCCCCACGAAACTGAAAATTCCCAACAACTCGGTTGATTTTAGAACCCATTTCCATTTCTGTCTAAATTGTTCGAAAAATGTCATTCGCATAACGGTAAAATACACCACGTAACTTCAACACTAATTAATTCCCAGGCAAACCCATATCAATGCCCACGTTCGAGTGGCAAAATCCATCAGAAACGTTTTCTTCCCATAGAATTTTCAAGCCTATGCAAAAATAAAATATTATGTGTCAAATCGAAACCACTCCTTGTCTAACCACATTTTTCACACCCTTTTATTTAATTTGCAACAAAAAACACCACACGGGCATTTGGCAAACCAGCCCAGCCATCGTTTTGACTCAATCAAACAGAGTAAATATAATAAAAAGATATGGCTGTCACGCGATACCCCTTCTGTTGGAATGTAAACAGCTGAACGTCATTCATTCGATCACGATCAACCGCCCAATACCAACACACTAATCAACAAATGTAATGACAAGGCAACCACTGTTGTATCGAATCCATTCATTGAACAATTCAATTGAATTTGATTCATGTAGATGTATAGATGGTTGATGTTTTTTCTCTTGTTGATATTTTGTTAATTCCGTTTCAATAAACACTGACATATACATAGATAGGCAAATATATGTATCTATAATAAACAAAATGTAATGAATGTAAGTCGTTATGGAAAAACAATAAAATCCAAATGCGGGAGTTTATTGGTGGCTTGTTGTCAGTTTGACACAACAAATGAAGTCAATTTATTGACATGTAGAGCATGATCTAGAAAATAATTTGAGGGGAATTTGATTTTGATAGATAATCTGCTAGGAGAATGCTGTTAATATCCGTTAGAAAAATAGAATTACAACAACTACAGCATCCTATTTGACACTTCCGAGTCTAGAAGTGACAGCAGCGGTTCATGTTGGAATTGGAACCCCTTCTTGTGAGGTGTTTAGAAGTTGCTAGTTATTTACTTTTCGCTAGAAAAAGGGTATCTCAAACTAAATGTCAAGACAAACAATAAATTGTACCACTCAATCACAAATGTGAATGGAACTGTTTTATTGCGCATTCGTTTACTTAACTTTGCTAAGATAAGTGTTCAATAAGACAGATCTATCGTTCTGTCATTGGCATTTTTAAACAATTTTTTAAAAGTGGCACAAAAGTCAGTCTATTCGACGTACGGTTTAAAAGTGTTCCGCAAAATGTTC
This sequence comes from Cheilosia pagana, assembly GCA_936431705.1. NCBI lineage: Eukaryota > Metazoa > Arthropoda > Insecta > Diptera > Syrphidae > Cheilosia > Cheilosia pagana. The sequence goes on along the minus strand of OW386166.1, from coordinate 80,647,632 downwards.
ATGTGATTAGCATTGTAGTTCATGTTACATTACTCGGTCTTAAACAATTTTTGCTATTTTATGTTCCTTAGCAAATGAGTGGAGCATGTAGGGTTTATTGGTCCGCAGTCTTCGGCTAGAATTGTAACCCTTGTCACTTTCATTGTTTTTGATTTACATGTTTTGTATAAAACTAATTTTTACAGTGGTACAGTGGATCTATCTCGCTCGTTTTTGTCGGGAAAAGTTATTTAAAGAAAGATCAACCTAAAATGAGGAAAAATTAAACATCAAAGGCAACACTTAGAATAAAGAACGACAGTAAAACCTCTCTAATTGGGACACCGATTTTACCGATTCTTTACTGTCCCTATTCGGAGGTGTCCTCTTTATATAGGTTTTCATAAAAAATATACAACCTAAGTACACAAGAACAAATGTTATTTTTAATTAAAAAAGAGTATGGACTTTTCTGTATATGTATTTTTATTTTTATAAATAAAATTTATTGTTATGTATGTAATAAGATTTAAGTTACATAGTTGTGTACTGTGTTACTTTCGAATTGAGGATCGAATTGAATTGTCCCGATTAGAGAAGTCACGATTATTGACCGTTCTGTAAAATGGCCCAATTAGCAGCTTTGACCCGTTTATGGACGTTCTAAGAGTGTTACATTTAGTGTCCCAATTGAGAGGTGTGCCGATTTCAGTGTCCCGATTACAGAGGGTATAATGTATGAAAACTCTCAGGGTTAGTAAAACGGATGCCCCGATTGAAGAATGTCCCAATTAGGAGGTTTTACTGTATACATTTTTGAAGCTTCTTCCAGACTTGAAATTTAAGAAAAGGACTAGAAAAAATATGCTCATTTTTTAATAAAATTGAAAATTAGATACTTTTATATGTTGCTCCGCTTAGATTACGTTCATTCGCCTGGCATGCAGCAATATCAACCAGTTTCTTGGATAGCAAAGTTCGCTTAAATCCAATACCTATATAAAAAGTTACAGAATTTTCGTTTCAGACTTGTTATTAGCAAAATCAAGAAATTATTATACAATTATCACTTGTGGTCTAAAATCTACTCCTCCTTTGATAATAAATTGTAAAAAGTTTACCAACGTTTTTGATATTAATGTATTTTTTTTAAATAAAAAATTTAAATTAATTTAAAAAAAAATAGAAATACGGTCTTGCGTTATTGTGAAAAATACATTACAAACCTCTGCTTAAGTACATGAATATTTTTTGTAAATTAGTTTATATAATGGCCCCTAAAAATGAATTTATTTTTTTTTAATTACGTAATTTAATTTAAAAAATAAAAGAAAGTAGTTTTTGTAATTCTCAATTTTCACAAAAAAATAAGAAGAAATAAAACGATTTGTTGTCTAGAAACTAGAAAAAATCAGCATACCTACAACTCTTTTTTTTAATTTTTTTCCTTAAATTTTAAGTTTCAAAGAATTTTTTTTAAATTGTATTGTATTATATTGTAAGTAATAGTAAGTACACTGCGAACAGAAGAGATTTATTATTTAACCCAGGGTGCTGTTGAGGCTCTTTATAAACCTCAGTACCCTTCATGGTTCCATGTTTCCTATATCTAAATGACTTAAACACGCCCCTTGGATAAGGATCGCTCTGCCCTTGCGACAGCAGGGCATTCGCAGAGTATGTGTTGGCAAATAAACGACTTCCTAAGATAGCCTCACTGGCAGCTGTATGAAAAGTTGGTTGGAAAATGCAGGACTTGGCTAAGTCAAGATGGGGACCAATATTTGGTGACCAGGTTTGTGCCAGCTTTTTCTCAGTGTGGATAATCAACGTGAAGAAGGTCCAGAAGTTCCCGCAGAGCCAACAGGATTCGTCGTCGGAAAGTCCCATTTTTTTGAGATAGTATCTTAGTGACAAGTGACAAGTAAGATTACACGTAAAGATCCTTAGATTTTTTTTTCTTAGCTCAAGTAACTTTTTTTTTTTACTACGATCTGGGCTTATGAATCTTTTTGCCTGCCTCTGTCTTTTGGATTCCGTCCAGTGTTCGGCAAGGGAAGATGTTCTTATAATTTCCTGAACTCTGAGTGTAAATAACACAAAGGTAACCCGAAGTAGGGCTGTGATGCGCCTCTTCTCGCCAGACAAATCCCTCATGACCTGGCATCCAACCAACGGTGACTATGATATTCTTGGCCAAAACTTCGAGGAGATTGAAACAGTCCCAAACCAATGGCGTGAACCTCCTCACCATAGACGGTGATTTTCAAAGTGCTATACCTCTTTGGAATCTAGGCCCATAGACCCCAGAACCGGTGGCATCATCTTCCATTTTTGAACAGTCGGTGCTCCAGATTTGTGAACCTGATGGTATTATGTATTGGTTGGTTCTCCAGGTACTCCTGTCAGATATGGCTATCTTAAATTTTCTGGGGAAGCCAAGCCTTCTGATGCCAGATACCTTGCTCACAGGATCATCTTGAAGCATTTGCAGCACCTGAATGTGTCCTATGAGGTTTCCTGCGTTAAGACTTGTTATCAAGGATTAAAAATAATACGAAAAAATTCTTGGCTAAAATCCTTTATTGCATGTGTTGCCGTTGTTTTTTGTTGTATTTTTTTTTTCATTTCATGTATTTTTTTTAATTACCCTTCCCACCTAAATGCAGCGAGATAGACACTCCTCCCTCTCGTAGTAAAAAGTGCTTGCACTTTTGCAACAGTTATCATTTTTTGGTGCATAAAAGTACAGACGCAGCATCAAATTGTTAGGATGCCGTGAACTCATAGTTTTGTGACAGACAGATTTTCGCTTGGCTTGAAACTGATTCCTACTTCCACATGCAAGCGCCAATAATTTGACAGAAAAAGGTAACAACCAAAGTCTCATACTCTTAGTCCAAGACAAAATTCAATTTGTTTCAATCCGTTTCCGCATTTTGATGCTGTCATATCGCATCCATTATCGTGTAGGGAATGCTGCTAGATAACTAAATTTGATCTCCGGCATCACTCTCTCAGTCGTCTTCACTCGCATCTTGATAAAGAAACTAGTTTTCCTTAATTTTCCCATCTCAATCTCGTACTCAGTCCAAATAGCGAACGCAAACACAATTTACATAACTTCTCGGCTCTGCGCTACGATGCATCCCATTCACAAAAGCGACGCGCTCTAGCGAATACACAGAAACAATACCACCTCTTTATGTAATCAAATATTTTAGTTAATTTACTACTGTGGCAACGAGCAGTTTTCCATATATACATTTCGTTTCCCGCCAAACATACACATCTCTCTCGGAAATCTGATTACCTATCTTATATCATGGTAAAGTTCATTGTGTCTTCGAGTCCAGCACCAGCAGTGAGTTATTTAATCAAAACGACGGCATAGAAAAAAAAACCACAAGCCCGATTGATGACGAACAGTAAGACAGAAATTGAATTTAATTCCAAGAGATGCATAAATACATACCTACCTATATATACGTGATGGATACATCGCATCTAATTGATTTTCTTTAACTGAAAACAATTTGAAATGGCTCGTATGCTGGTCGATACAATGCAAACAGACGTCTCCTCTCCAAGTGGATTATATACATTATACTAGATACAATATTGTTTGTTGTTATTTTTTCAAATTACAATCCGTCACGAATAGATATACCGCTCACTTACTGCTCTGCTTTGTGTGGGCTAATTAAAGCGTTTGGCTGTTTGTTGTTGGTGTTTTCTTTTTAGCTATGCCATACAATGCAACAATGTAGACAACATGGTGCGGACCGATGGGACACGACCTAAACAATCTACAAACAGAAAAAAGCCAAATTAAACGAGCTGAAGTGAACATTTATATCGATACTTGAGATTATTACGACATAATTAGAGAGAACGAGAGCTACAGGCAGACGGCAGACGGCAGCCGGCAGCAGACCATTATGACGGCGATACGGGTTGGGGTTAAGTCAAGTTGGTTGTTTTTCAAAATTTCGCTTTCATTTCTTCCCTCTTGGGTTGGCATGGAATTTCTATGGGATATTCATCAAGAGGGTGGACGAGACATACGGGAGAGCTACATTGGGTTAAATTGAAAGTATGGTCCTTTATGACGGTCCTAGGGTTAGAGTCGCTATCGCTATAAAGATGTCCTCCTCAGTACAATTTACAGGCATTTAAGACCAATGTGCATCGGAATCTCCTATCTTCCTTATCCCAATTTCCTTAATGCCCGCGCTGTGTATACACTATAAGAGTAGTCATAACCTCTTTAGCGCGTGTTGATTATAAAAAAAAAAAAAAAAAAAAAAAACTTTAAACATCCGCCTGCAGAAGGACGCATAGGGTAATAACCCCTTCCATGTCGCTCCATTCGCTGGTTGATACAAATTTTTAAAGAAGTTCGTCTACAAGAACTACGTTATAACCATTGAAACTAATATTAAACGTGATTCTAAAGCTTTCTGGTCGTTTCTAAATACTAAAAGGAAATGTCTAGGAATATCTTCTTGTATGTCGCTGAACAAAACTTCTAGTAGTGATATAAACGAAATTTGTAACATGTTTGAAAAATTTTTCCAGTCGAATTTTGTTAGTGAGCAAATTAATTGCAGTTTCTCTGGTCAATCTGAGCATACAACTGACCTAGGTTTTATTTCCTTAACAAATGATGAAATCCTCTCTGAATTATCATTACTAGATTCGAGTATCAGCGTTGCACCCGATAACTTTCCACCATTATTATTTAAAAATTGCAAATTTAGCCTAGTGGATCCACTAAGGATTATATTTAATTTATCCATATCTACTGGTGAGTTTCTAGACTGTTGGAAATATTCGCACATAACTCCAATTTTCAAATCAGGTTCTAAGAGATGTTTTGAGAATTATAGACCCATAGCAAAGTTGCAACTGTTTCCCAAAGTATTTGAGGCAGCTGTTAAGAAGAGGTTGTACTCAGTTGTTCGCAACTATATTTCTGATCTTCAGCACGGGTTTGTAAGTGGTAGATCAACCGCTACAAACTTGGTTATTTTTACCAATTACTGTCTTGAAACTATTGAAAATCGTCTTCAAGTAGATTGCGTATATACGGATTTTTCAAAAGCCTTTGATCGTGTTCAGCACAATGTTCTTTAAAGCAAACTTAAACTTTTCGGTATTCATTTCAGTATTTTAAAATGGATTGGCAATTATTTGACTAATCGCAAACAAATTGTTAAAATTGGATGCTGAATCTCGCATAGAGAAAATTCAAAGAAGGTTTACTAGGTATGCTCTAAAAAAGTTCGACTGGAATAATAATCTTCCAACCTACGAGGAAAGATGATCCTTAATTAATTTAAAACCTCTTTCTAAAAGAAGGATATATTATTCCGCAATGCTTGCTAATGGCGTCTTAACTGGCCACATTGATTGTTCGTTTTTACTGTCATCATTTAATTTATATGCTCCTTCTCGTGTTCTTCGACCTAGGGAACAATTTTTTTTATGCCACCTAGACACAGAACAAATTACGGTCGGAATGATCCTATCACTATGGCTTGCGTAAATTATAATAAATACAAAAACCTTATAGATTTGAATATGAGTAGGGAACATTGTAAATCTGTAGTTTTAAGTAAATTATAATTTCATGTATAAATTATTGCAAAGTAATCTAAAATAAGTTGTACTTGTAAGATTAAATGAAAAAAATAAATAAATAAATAAAAATTTCAAGCGTGATCATTCTGGAACAGTTCATTGCTTTAAGTGATAATGTCGCAGTGGCAAAAATTTATCTACACTTCGAACTGAAATCCGCGCTTAAATAAGTCTAATCTCTAACAGATGTGCAAAAACCACGTTTACCTTCTCAGACAGGTAAGCAGCTCTCACAGCTATTAACCCAACGGTCATAAAATCGAAGCATGTCCTGGAAACCTTTATAGCCATATCTATGAACCTTCTAAGAAAAACTAGTCATTCTCCACTGGATTCTAGCCCAAGTCGGCGCAACAATTTTTAATCAGCGGACCTCAACATTTTTTTGAAGTCAGCAAAAAAAATTTCAGGAACTTTATCAAGAACTTATCTCAATGAAGTCTGGCTCAAATTACCTGAGCAGAACTGCACCAGATAATTCTTTCCCAAATTAAGCCCCAGGAAGTCTAGCTCCCACAAATAGCCTGAGAATCCTTACAGGAATAATTAGTGACCACGGCTTCATGGAAAAATCACCTTCTCCGCATTGGCGTCTTACCGGATCCAACATCCAGACTCCTTGAGAGCGACCAATCCTCCCTTCACATACTCAAGGAATGTCCGGCTCTATTGCGTCTCTGAAAAAAAAATTCCTTGGCGAGGAACTTTCTTCAGTCACTTCAGCAACTGCTGCTGACATACTCCCAGAGAAGATCCAGGTCTTTCTGACTGCCTCCGGAGTGAAAAGATGACTCTAGCAATGCCAGAGCCCCATGAAAGCTCTCCCGTTTTTTATAATCTTATCTAAATTCTGGATCTTCGTGGTATTCAGGACCGCTATCACCACATTGCTCTTGATCGCTCAATTCGCCGCGTACCATGTAGATTCTTTTTTACAAAAGCAATTTTCAAACCTTTTTCTACGAAAGCTGCCCTTTAAATACCCAGCCCTAAAATCCTTTGCTTTTGTTGCATCAACACCTAGACTGCACTACCTTTCGGAGAAAAAGTAATAAAACATCTCTGATGATGGTTTGGAATTAAGATCCTTTAAGGGCTATAGCTAGCGTCTGAAATGGACAAAAATTAACTCAAGTTTAGTCATTAAATTAGCCTCTATACAATTTAAAAAGCTTCAATTGCATATTGGCTTAAGTCCCCCACAATTGGACAATTTGTTAAAGGCGATTCAAAAGCCCTGCCAAAGCTTGAGTTTAATCCAGTATCCTGCAAGAATATTACAATTTGTACCTTTCAATGAGGAAATAACTCCTCGACGGTAAAGCTCATATTAAACTGGAGGACCTAAAGACTGCAGAACAGTTTGATAGAGTTCTTTGCTTGTAGATACTTTCCACACGACATTTCATTCAACAGGAGGGGATCCTTGGGTATGCCAATAGCTCCCCGCATAAATTCAAAGTAATGATGGATGCGGAAGCAAGATCGGATCTTTAAATAACTTTTATCACGTTGGAATCAAATATGATGAGTGGTTTGACTTTCGCTCATTAAGTCGTTCAGTGGCACGGGAGTGGTTGGAATACTGAGTGAAGGGTAGCAGGTTTAACCTACGGAAAACACAAATTAAGGGCTAGACCTAGGATTCTAAGTCTAACTAAGGCTCTAACTATTTATTTTTCAATAGATCGTTCATCAGTCTAGAGTAGACAACGCTTCTTCCCAAGCCTTCAAAACCTTTTTATACAATTATCGCTGCTGAACTACATTTTCGAAGAGATGGATAAGCCTTACCTCAGAGCCATTTTCTTTGACAATCTTGACAACTTGCCAATCACAAGTATTTTTCAGCATGCACCGTCATTGCCATCGTCAATATCCCGTCTATCAATTATAAGAGACGCAGCTGCAGGATGTTTAAGTGGACTTTCCTTAACTTCCTATTTTTTGTCACCAACTCAAAATCGTCGAAACAATACGGAAGAGAAGTCGTTCTTGATCGAACGTTCGTTCTTTGAGGACACCTGCCCATCGGCACAAACTTCCCAGCTCGTTTTTGCATTAAACATGACATGAAAAAAGGACCAAAGCAGGAGCTGCTCGACATTGAGTTAATCACAAAACCTAGGACGTGATGCTGCTTTTGCCATCTCTGCCAACAAGTCCCTCATCAACAATTTTCATTTCGGAAGCTCAGATATCATCGGTCAGCATAAACCTTATGATCATTGGTATGAGTGGGAACAAAAATCAAACCCAAGACCGATAACTTTGTTCTTACAACAAGCTTGACCCATCTCACAGCAGATTGCCCTGGGTCTCTTAAAACTGCCTTCGTAGCTTTACGGTATACTATGATTGAGGAGGGTTACTAACCATTGGAAGATTTGTGGGGTATAACAGACATCCACCCGAAGGTCTAAGAGTGTCTTTCAACCCACTGAAGTTTATAACTGAAGTTCTATGCCCAAATTGGCATTTAATAGAGCTCTTTAGCACCTTACAACCTTATGGAGATGCTTCATTCATGGTCTCTTATAACACAAATGGCGGTGCTGCCTATAAAAACGAATTCGTATCCGTTTTTATAGTCAATTTCAATCTCGATGTCGTTCTTGCATTGACACGCTGACCAAACCTTACTTAATGGTTCGACTCTATTACGAGTACCTACCCATTTATTGAAAGTTAAAAACGAATACCTTTGTTGGTTCTTTAATGAAAATCTCACCTTGACGCTCTAATTTTTGTGTTTACCTGCAGTAAATAACCGCAAATCTTGCCGAGCTCTCAACTCGGCAGTAAAATTTCCCACTTAAATCATCCATTACACACCAGCTATAATAATTCGTATTGAAGTGAATAAATAAAACCCAGCCGCGACAAGACAACACCCAAGCAGTCGTCATTGTCCACGTGTTGACGCCCTTGGATGCGAATTATTATTGTTATTGGTAAATTTATTGTGGGCTTACGAATGATGACGAAAATGACGACAAGACGACAAAACCTTGACTTTGGTGGTCAATCGTAAACTTGTATTCGAATAAACTTCATTCCCTTTTACTGTATTGTTTGTATACCTATCGTGCCAAACAGTATAGCAATCGACCTTCGATTGGGCTTAGCCATTTATAAAAGTTCACACAGTTTGACAGCTGAAGGGAACACCCGAACACCCGTACAACCGAATTTCCCAAACCGCACAAAACGATTTATACCCAAACGAACTGGTTTTATAGTGCTGCGTTAATATTGTATCTATTGAAAATTTGTAATAAATTTCAGTTTGTGTTATCTATTGCGGTCATGAGATTTTTACGGTCTGTTAGACCGGGCAGTGCACTACTTTGATGCATATTAAACGCGATTCGGCACATGGGATGCATTTAGAGCGGTGCATTATAGCGAAGATACAAATCGAATCTTTTAATTTTCCAAATTAATAGGAACTACAGCTTTCAAATTGGTTTTTTGATAACGGAAGTGGTGTGCGCGTTTGATTAACCGGTGTTAAACAAGTTAAACTCTGGCGCGGCGCAGTGACGAGTGTTGTCATTGTCAGTTGTCATTGTGTCTGAGGGCGAAAGTTGCCTACCAGACCAGATACAGGCAATTGCTACAGCTGGGATGAGTAAGTTCTTGGAAGTTTGCATTTGTTTGGTATAGGCTGCAATGTATGGAATCGATTGGGGGACCTTCTATAAAAACCAAGGGACAAAAATAATGGGAGATAAATGGGTAACATCACGTTTAAGCCAACGTGCGGTTGCAAATAGGATCGGTGGCCCTTTGGGGCATTTGAATGAACTTGGGTAGACGCCTTCATTGAATAACTTCTCCCAAGCTCAGCTTTGACAGAAACTTCAAGGTTACCATCTTATTTGGATGGGAGAGATTTTATTTTCTGGAAATACAAGTCGGTGGACTTTTATACTGACGGATCAAAAACTGATGAAGAGAGCGGTAATCTTGTCCCCTTGATTTTCTGCACTTATAAGTGGGGTTTGTTCTGGTAAAGTTCAGGAAAGCATGTTCGCGGCTGTGAAAAGTCGAATCCTTTCACAATACTTTCTCGGAGGAAGACTGTTCGAAATATTCGTGCACATTGACTTCCACTAGAGAGTTCAAGTAAAATACTGCCTGCGTGTGTTCCATCGAACTCGTTGTTAGTGGTTTGACTTTTGGACAGAAAAGCTTCCTTCCGAATGGCGATCTGTGAGAGTCCATGGGCTTAAGATATGCCTTACCACTCTATTCAGTATTTAAACCAGCAAGTAATATTTCATTGCTCTTTTAGGACCTATATAGAATAATTCTTTGGAACTCCGCTAACGCATGTGCATTTTGCTAATGTTGACAAATTTATCCCTGTAATATGTAGCAAGGGCATTTCGGCGGATGAGGGGAGAACTCTCCAAGTTCTTAGCAGTTTTGATTGTCAGCTGTCAGTCTGGCATACTCTGTTTATCCTTACACTTCCAAACAGATAATACAGCCTTTGTTAACAGTGGAAGTCGTACGCATTTCTCAATATAGACTCGAACGGAAGTGCACAGTTTATTGAGAGAAATATCGGCTTTATGTTAAGAAATAAAATTGCTTTTAAACCGATGAACTCATATAATGTAGACAATGGGTCTAGCGTCTTCCATTACTCCATGCATTTAATTTAAAACGTTCAGACGAAAAAAAAAACGAGAAAGTTAATGAAGACTAGGTACACCACTGTTCCAGACGTTGTGTATTCTTGTGGAACAACATAAAAGTAATTACTTGGCAAATGTGTTTCTTTGTTTACATCTGGTGGCTTTTTCTGTTCACAAAATATAAGATTTGCAATTTTTTGCTGCTGTTTTATATTCCATACACACACACACACACACACACACATAACATCCGCATAAAAGAACATCTGTGTCATCAGTAAAACAATAACAAGACGTTTATATTTTGAATGCTTCTTCTTCATAGTTATTACTCAGCCAATACATGAGCTATTTTCGAAATGACACACAGTTTGGCGGGGGATTAAGTTACGTTTTATTTCAGTGATGCCAAGTTGGAGGAATATTTTTAGAGAAATTGCTGTTGGTATCGGATTTTACTGCAACGGATTTTGTGATTCCAAATTGGAGTAACTGATGCAAAATACAAATTTTTAATAAATGTTGTTAAGTAGAAATGTTGTCGAAATTGTCACAATTTGTCTTGTTGTCAAAGGAGGCTTAATAAAAATATTTCATTCTTATTCTTAAGCTGCAATAAATGAGTGAATTGCGTTTAGTTAACGTTGCCAATCTATTAAGCAACAAAACTGACCATAAGTCACAAGGTTTGCAAAATTCCCAAGCTTTCAATTGACTACAAAGGTGTCTCAAAATGAGTGAGTCAAACTTTGTACACCACATGCTTCAAAGAAATGTTATAGCGGGCGTCTCCAATAATCAGTGATGCCAACTTGAGGAAGTGTACATTGTATGCTCGAAAAAAACGGGCTAAATTAAAAAAAAATCAGTGACATTTCAAGCCTATTGATTGACGAAAGTTTGGTAAATTCGGAAAATTGTACACAAATCTTATATTCAGCTCAATTTGAATTGGCTTAATTTGGTAAGAATTTTACTTCAATATGAGATTTGCAATTTTCTTAGAATGTAGTTCTTAAACTAACCAAAAACAATTATTCAGAAAATACGAAAGCGACGTTTTAAACAATTGGTAAATTAAATTAAGCTCAAAAATGCTGGAAATAAGAATGAAGCCACCTTAAATTGAGTGGGAAACAAGAGTTAAAACTTAATTCTAACATTGCTTTTATGAGCTGTTTGTTTCAATATAATTTCGCTATTATTTAAAAAATGTGGTTCTTAAATTATTATGCCAGAAACAAATTTATTTCAAGTCATCAAGATCTTACCCTAGATCTTAGTTCAGTTTTTTTTAGACTTTCAGTCTTTTTGGAAATTCTGATAAAATTTCTATTAAACAACAATAAAAGAAACAATATCTTTTTCAATAAATCACTTATTTCAAACATAACTTAACTTAAACTACTTACGTTGTATACACAAATTCCTATATTGATTATTCCATAAGTTGGTGGCAATTATCTTGTTCTTGACTTCAAAATTTAATTATCACTAAGAAATTTGAACTGGATGCGCTGCCAATTCCAGTTCAATTCCATATACATTTTTTATGTCAGTATTTTTAATTACCTTTTAAATATTTAAATAAATAAATAAAAAATCACTTTTAACTCACTACCACTTTAAAAACCGAGAAAGTCAGGAAACAGAAACACACGAGACTAAAATACAGATAGATATGGAGATATACATATTTTTATGTGCACTTTAAGTATTGTTACAGCTTGTTTCAATCATAAATAATCTTATAATAAAATTATTTGGCCTTAATTTGTTTTTAAATTTAAAAATGTCGGCTTATTTTAAGAACAGCGACTTATTTAAGATTGTAGAACTTAATTTCGGAACAAAATATTACATAATATGTATAATGTCTAATCCCAAATCAAGTTTTTTGTTCTTAATTTAAGAATAATTTTTTTTCTGAGGAACTTTTTAACATCAAGGTTAAGATTTAGCCCGTAAGAATAAGAAAATGTTAAAACAGGTCCGATCATACAGACATTTTTTTCTGAATGTAGGGTTCGATAAAGTTTTCAAAAAGCGTTCGCATTTTTTATCAGTATGGCTTAGAATTGAGTATCGTGGTGCCAACAATTTTTAACAATAGAAAAGTGCAAATCAGCGAAGGCACAGCCAAGCATGTCATCGTGGGAGGCTTCTGTTTAATTTGGAGGTGGTCAGGAATTGGCATACGAAGTTCGCCGCCTTAACTGTCATTCCATAGGAGCGATTTTTTTCGGTTTTTGTTGTCTGAAATATTCGGAATCCATCAGTGACAATGTCGTTCCCTACCACTGTTGGTCAGGGTATAGGTCTTAGAAAAAACTATAAATTTTTAGCTGATCTCCCCAAATATCTTGTACAATGACAAACAATAACAAAAACTCTACTCTACAAGACAAATGATGCCAAATTCATAAAAAGGCCCACAATTCGCTCAGCCCAACCATATGCGATACACATGACATCACTTCCCGCCCCCAAAACTGGTGCCTCAATTAGGGATGGTTACATATCAAGCGACCAGCAACGATCACATCCGGCAACAGTACACACATTTGTACCACTCATCGTCATTATCAACGCCACCAAAAGAAAAAAAAGACAAATCGCTCTTTTTAGAAATGCAAAAAAGTCCAAATTGCAACAATTGAATCTCCAAGTGAAAGGTAATGAACGCGAACACGCCGCCACTTTTGTATTATTGCCCGACCGACATCTCTGGTAACAAAATTCACCGATTCACCACGCACACATAGGCTGAGGCACTTGAAACCGCAGCGCGCTATATAACATTTAGCCAGCCGGAGGACCGCCAGCGAATCTGCACAAAAGATCAACGGGTTGATGGACCAATTTATTATTACATGTGGGTGGGTGGCCCCCGTCATCATGGATAATCTGATTTTTCAGCAAATTGCATCGGCTTATTGTGTAACAAAAGTCAAGAGAGGTGTTGAGGTGCGCGGCCGTCTACTCGTACCAACCTACCGCAGCTATACCTTCATTAGACTCACTCGGTCACTCTTCACAATCGAATCAAATCGAATGCGCACAGAACTGCGTGACTAAATGGCCGGCGCTCTGGCGCTTGAAAACCGTATCCAGGTTAAGCTGATTTCCTGAGACGCGCGCCGGTTCTTCTTCTACAATTCTGCTTTCTGCAGCATGCATTGCCGTCGTGCTGCTCTCTAGTTCTCGTTTTCCAAAGCACCATGTAATCCTATTATTATTATTATATCAAAACCTTATCCAATGTGTCAAGACGCAACTGTTTGCTTTTACTCTTAATGGGGTATTGAGTGACTCGCCAAAGTGGCGGTATCTATCCTTCTATCTATTGGATGTGTAGGTACATAGAGAAACGCGGCACGAAAGGCGCAGATGAAATGTTGAAACAGCATCTTCAAGTCTAGTTTTTGGAGTGCAAAAATAAAAGTACACGCCAGAGAACAAGATATGAACAAGAACATGGATATGAATATCTAAATAAACGAGGAAGTTGCCGACGAGGGGGTATCGGTGCATAGACATGAATAGGGGCTACGACCTTGTAGAAGCACACGATACCCGCTTGACTATTGATTTTGGGTTCAATGGAGCTGCTACGCTGTGTCGTGTTGTTCTTTTCATCGAGTGGTAGCGAGCAAATACCACGGAATGTGTATATTCTAATGAGATACATTTGTATCTTAAGTAGGCAATTTGGATTTTATTCGATGGATGAGAGGTTTGTTGTTTTTATCGTGCGGCGAACATAATGGATTTTGTAATACGGTACAAGCGTGGGGTTTTTTGTTTTATCTGAGAGTGGCAACTCAAATTGAATGTGAGGCGCTACAATTCAACAAAGAAACACAGTTTCGCATAGTTGGAATTACCTATGATTGGGTCGGCTAGGACACTCGTCGCTAAATGGTATAGAAAAGGCGACAAATAAATTAGGTCGATTTCATAAGCAAGTCTGTTTGAACTAAAGATAAGTTTGGCGGTATAGAACTAAGCAGCGATTGACCTTCGTTCTGAAGGTGGTGATATTTCAACGAAAATTCAACAGGGAATCCAACTTGCCATTGAGTGTGGTTCAACTTAGTTGCAGCGTGCAAAAAATAAGTAAATGACAAGTGCAAGATGTCCAAATAGGACGGTAGGTTAGTTTCAATAAGTTAAATTTTGAACAATCGGCAGGGAGCTAGAATTTGATACTACATTCGAATGGCTATATGGAGAAGCAGAACATTTAAGGTTTGTGATGTTTGTTAGATGTTCGCGAGAGTTAGAATGCGGGGATTTATGTGAACATATTTTTGATGAATGTGTTCAAGAAAGACGTTGATTTGCCGCTCAAGGGCAATATAAGTAGATACTACCCTGCTACAAATTCAGCAGCTTTTTGTTAGTCATAGAAGGGCGCGTTTTATTTACACTCTGAGTTCTAATGAACACATATTCATATTTTTCACGGTTTCGCATACTTCTTTTGTCTATCTCGCCCCATTTACGCAGTAGGGTAAGGTAAAAAAAAGACTAATTTAAATGAAAAAAAATATTAAAAAACAACGGCAACTTTTACAACAAAGTGCTATATTCTTTCATATTATGTTTAATGCTGCCCCCCTGCAACCCCTTGTCACTGATGGATTTAGGGAGGGTGCAAAATTGTCTTTAAATTAGTTTACGTAATAGACATTAAAATTAATTTAGTATTTAAATACACAATTTAGTTTTAAAAATAAGAAAAACAGTTTTTTGTAATCCTCAATTTTCTCTATAACTTGAAAATATAAAACAATTTATGGGAGCAGTAAATACTAGAAACAAATTAGGTGCATTATGTTAACAATATTTTAAATATCAGTTTTTTTTTAAATTTTATCCTTAAACTAGCTGTACTCCCACGGCACTTCCTGTGCCTTTCATATTGTGTCCCGCCACAATTCGCAGAGTCGTTTTTTAAGGGAGGTGCAACGGCGCCCTTTTTGATTACTGCCCCATTGTGTTGAACACCATTTACAAAAATTCAAGGCTTCATAAATGTCCAGATACCTATAGTAATTTAATTATTTTGTTACCTATATGGCAAGTGCCATATCCCGATTTCTATCCCGATGCGCCACCTCTGGCGAACGCCTGACAAACATCCGAGAGTAAAACTGTCATGAAAGAGCCGTTTGGACTCGGCGTAAAGCTCTAGATCCCTTCCATTCGTCCCAAAACTTGAAAACCCACACAAAACGAATGGTTGTGAGAAGCTAGGCCTTGGGTCCCACAGACCTGTCGCTCCAAAATATTTATTTATTTATTTTTAATCCAAGGTTTTCTATTTGTATTGTTTCTGATTGCACTTTGTTTCCATTAGGGCCCAAAACTATACTATCTTTCAAGTTGGAATCAACCATGCGCATTCACAAAGTTTCATTGAAATCGGTTGAGCGGCTCTGAAGATCGACCACAGCGCCACCTGTTGATTCTCTCGCACTTAGCAGTAAAGTAAAGATCAACAAACTGTGATTTTGAAAATATTTTTTTTCTATATTTGAAGTGTCACTACTCGATTTCTATCCAGTTTATTTTTTTTTTCAAAGTGCGTTTCCCCATGAAAAATGTAATGTGTGCCTACAACGCCACCTGTTGAGAATTTTCCAACTTTTCTTTAAGTAAGTAAGACAAACAAAACAAAACAAAGATAATTCAAATCGGTTGAGCCGTTCTCGAGTTTTAAGCATCCAAACAAACCAAGATCCATTTTTATATATATAGATTAAAGCAATTTTATCCAAAACTTTTAACAGAAAGTTATTAACGCTTTCATTCTTAGGTCAAATGTAGGTCACAGCGTTTACCAGAGTACGAATTTTCAGAGCTCCATACTCTGCAAGTTTTAGCGAAAAAAGAAGATTTTATTTAAAAAACCGGTGGCAAAGTCGGCGCAGGCCCGTAAGGGACTAGGTCTAAATTCAAATAAACACTCATTTTGTGTGAGTTTTTTGAGACAAATGGGATCTAAAGTTGCCGTGTCCAATTCGGATATTTGTCACAAGTTCGCAAGAGGTGGAGCAGTTGAAAAAAACCTTAAGATTTAATTTGTGTATTTCTGGGGATCGACCTTGGGACCCCTCGCTAAGTGGTCCAACACTCTAACCAGTAAGTCACTGCGAAAATTTGTCGATATTCTCATTTAATCTTAAAGCCATGTACGCTGCTCGAGCTTAATTTTAGCTACCATACAAAATTCTCTCCAAAATTTAGCTGAGCTAAATTTAAGCGAATCCCCTTAGCTGAGTGGTACGCAGTTCGAGCTAAAAATCAAACTTTTGTTTCCGAGTGTCCTTCATGTATCTGTCAAAATTTAGCGCACCCATTTAATGGGTCGGCACATTTTGTTCAAGCTAAATTTTGACAGATTGCTCTGCTCTGTTGTTCTGCTGTGCAAAGATGAGTGATTTTAATGAATACATCGATAAGGAGTACCGGGAGCTAGAGTCTTTCATTTAAATAACAGAGAAGTCCTCAGAAAAAGCTAGCGATGGTGGTGGAGCAACAACCACCGACATGAAGACTTGCAGATTTTGAATAAAGTGAGGTATTTTTCAAAGAACAGCTGTTTTTTGTGACATTTATTCACACCGGTCTCTATGTCAAAATTTAGCTAGGATTTTAGCTGATGTTTGGAGAGAAAAGTTGGAGAGCAGCTAAAATTAAGTTTAGCTCGAGCTGCGTACTAGGCTTAAATGATAAGTAGAAAACTATATCCCACTATGAAAGACAGACGGGCTTGACAAAGATGATGTAAAATCCAAACCTCATAAGTCCACTCTACCCTATATTGCAATACGAGCTTTGAGCTAATTTCTTTTATTGATCTTTTACGAAGCAACCGCCAAGTTACATATACAGTAAGCCAAAAGAATTGACTGGATAGGAGCATTTTAAAGCAACGAGCAATTTTTGCATAGGTTTACCTACATTCAAGCTAAAAGATGTGCAGTTCCTCGTACAAAGCTGTTTTCAGAAGGCTTCTTAAATATTCCTTATGACTTATTTACGAAAATGTTCAAACCTCTTCACATATCAAGTTTGCACATTTATCAAGAGCCCACATCCTGTCTTTTTTCTCCAATGGGAGATAAAATACATTTTTGTAGAATCTAAAGCTAGGTTTCTAGTTGCTATTCGGGGCTAGCTGTTTGCGGCAGTGAAAATCGTCCCTTAGTTGACCAAGAGTAAGGAATCGATTAGTCTATTGCCGAAGATCTAATAAAGTAAGTGAACTTGCCTCTTAGCCTTAGATTTTTGTCTTTTCTGGCCGCCTTTTCCTAAAGCGGTGTCTGCTGTTAACGTGGTACACTTTTTTGGAAGGCTTCGTTCCACTTGAAGCTGATTTTATGGCAGGCTCAAACAAAATGGATCACTGTTTTCTTGTATTGAACTTTTTATTTTAAATACTTGCTGCAGGAAAGGCGAACCGGTAACGTTTCAAGAACGCTCCTAGATATTTTCAGATATAAGTTCTGCATTTAAATTTATGTATGGAGTATTTTTCGGAAAGTATGTCCCCAGGAAGCGATTTCCAAAGATTGATTGAATGATGCAACGATACTCACTGCTGCATGACTACTGACAGTGGTATCCACTGAAAGAAAATTGTGGGTAATGTTTTGAATAATTGTTTTGAACATTGCTCAGCTTTAGGACAACGCAGGAGGATGTTTTATATCTCAATGATTCAGGAGAAAATTTACTAAATTCACTTATTTTTTTATTTTTCAATCCGATAAGCCATTACTGAGCTAGGTCTGTATAAACAGAATTTACCTTACATATATCCGGATTTTTTGACTATTCTGTAAAAACCAAGTTATATTCTGGGTTAAAAAGTATCCTAAAGCCCGACCCAGAACATAAGCAATCACTATGCCAAGTTTCATCAAAATCCGTCCAGTAGTTTCTGCGTGATGCGCGGTCAGGCATTTTTCATTCTACAGTTTTATTATACGTGGAGATGGAGATGGAGAAGAGAAGAGAAGAGATAGAGAAGAAGAGATGTCGCTTTTCGAAGAGCAGTCTAGCTCTAGCACCCTGAAATACCTACAACGGATGAAATAGCAAAGACTAGTCTTTTGAGCGGCTGGGTTCGATATTTCATAGTTGAGTTCAATTTCGGAGTCAATTTTCAAAAACAATTGATCAGAAGAGAAGGTCGCAATCATGATCAGTCTTTTGGGCTAACATTGTTTCCTCTAATAAGTTGGTAGCATATTCTTTAATTATACATTACTTATATGAATAGGAATAAGTTCAAGCGTGGTTTGTACAGCGACCTTTCAAGATGTTCTCAGTGGACCAGGTTTGTCAAACTTTAAATTTTTTCCAGTATGCTTGAAAATTGAACCTTCAGTCCAAACCTGCTCAACATACAACTATGCTGTAAAGTGATATAGTTATAATTATTGGAATGATCTCTAAGCTGGTTGTAGGGTATTTCAATCCCATCATATAACATCGTTTGGAGCCCTTCACAATCTCATTTAAGGAGTCAAAATTGTAATTTATTGTTTTGCAGTTTTTCCACATCATGAAGCTAAAACCCTTTAACTATTAAAATTTGTTGGCCGAGCGTTATTGTGGGTAAAGGGAGCTTCTTAAATTAAAAAAAAAAACGTTGAAATACTTAAAGAAAGACAACCCCATCAGATGATGCCTAGAATTAGGTTGGGTTAGGTTGCTGTCTAGAAAGACGCACTTAGACCACATCTATGAAGTTGTTGATTAATTGGGAGAATTGCAACTACTTTCTTTAAGAAGTTATAAGTCATAAAGGTATGTGCCTTGTTGAGAAGGGCAACTTGAGGCAGTCAACCAAATTATTGGGTCTTAAATGTGAGGGTCTAGGAAGACAGAAGGTGACCGGAACAGTTTACCCTCACCTATAGGGTGACAGGGCGTCTGTGAGAAAGTTTTCTGCTATTTTCTGCACCCGCTTAAGGCCGGCTTATGTGCTGTCTGAAAACAAGAAAATTAAGGTGTTCGCTTGTGTTTTATCCTTGGATTCAGTGTGACGTCGGATGCTGACAGTTCGGTCCTTTGACTCTGATCAGTAAATCTGAATCGGAGGGGTAAGTTCGCCTTTCTAGATGTGGTCCTTTTTCAAATGGTGATTTTTGTCAATACAATGACAGTCGACGAATTTTGTTTTTTTCTGAAATCAGTCGCCTGTGAAAATTTAAAGAAGAACCACATCTCCGCCTTGATGTGCGTTATAATCCAGATGCCTATACCTCCATAGGTAATCTGCGCATTAAATTCCTAAATTTCCATCGCTCTCTTCACCGCATATATATACAATTTACGAGTAGGTACCAATTCGTGGGCAGAGCAAAAGCAATTGCACTGGCCCGCTCAAGGGTATCTAATTTTCAGGTTGGCTCCCACTAACTGGGCCCGCTCTTAAAACACGCCCCTCGGCAATCGTTTTCCAAATCTATTTCGTGAAAACGACTGCAACGCGGCGGCGCTGACTCATTTCCCTTGAATGACCTGGGTTTCCCAACTCAGCTTGTTAAACAATTACCCTGCCATGGAGCAATTTTCAAAGTTCTCGAAACATTATTTAATTATACTACACTGTACTGCACAGTCTGTGTTGCATGTATCTAATGAGTTTAATGAGCCAATTACATTGTTTTCGGCCCGCTGCGGTCTACCGTCTCTTCTGTATAGGTATACCTACGTTCCAATCCTAGAAATTGTAGAAGCAACCAACGGCGACGTACATAGAGAAACCCAAACCGCACATGAACTATTTGGGTTAACTTAACAGCCAGCAGCTGGGCAAAGTATCGGCATTAGGCGTCAAAAATAACAAAACAGAACCAAAAATGAAAAAAAAAAAAATGAGAAAATGCGCTCACAGTATCTCAAGATTGTGTAACACTTAATGAGGCAATCGTCAACGTCGTCGTTGAACGTTGAGTGGACGAGACTTGAACCACGCTTCATTGTGGGTTGTTACTCTTTTTCTTCTCGTTTGTGGCCGGGGGCAATCGGTAAAGGTCAAGGATTAACATGATTGAAATATTTTTTTCTCTTTCGTCCAAAGAAAATATTTGCTTTGGAGCTTTTTTACACGAAGAGAGAGAGAGAGGGGGAGAAAGAAATACAGAGGCGAACACGAAACAACAAAACAAATGATCGTAAACTGGTTGCAATCGCAACTTAATCTGACAGCATTATCAATACGAGAGTGCATTTAAGTGTCAGCTTTTATTGAAAGGGCTGCACGGGTTGGGCTTGAGCCGGGGAATGTGTTTTATTGTCATTAGGGGCTTTGCCATAATGCGATATTTGATCGAAGACTTTTGCCAATACATTTTGGGGGAATGGAATTTTTATTTTGGATGCTAAATGGATTTACGGGGGTCGATGGCCATAGTTTGATCAACAATTTTTAAGCACCTGTTATTAAAAAGAATGTTGTGGTTGCTAATGGGTTTTTTAACTCTCCCCTTCCTTTAGCTGCTAAAGGGGACAGTTGTGGGACTCATATGAGAGAAGGTCTTTGGAGCGTTGCCACTTTGTTGCAATTGCAGTAGATCTACTAGGTTTTTTTTTATCGAAGTCTACTGCCAACAAATTAGATCTACTGCATTTTTGTAGTAAAACATTTTTGCAGAAAACAAAACGACAAAACTTTTCGAGAAAAATTTAAATTTCTTCTCTGAACGTAATGACTTAAAAAATATGAAACCGCGATGGAAACGTTTCCCAAAAAATTTGGTGAATCTTGTCTGTAGTTTTTTGATTTGTTAATAAATATTAATGAATTTCTCTGTTCTGTGTTGTTTAAATAATAGTTTTTCTTAATTTTGTATTGTTTTTTGTTATTTATCTTGGGTTATTTGAAATAAAAATCTACTGTAAAAAATGCAATCTCTTCTGCGAAAAAAATAGTCCTAAATTGGCAACGCTGAGTCTTGCTCATAGGTGAGTGAAAATGTTTTTTTTGTATCAAATTAGGGAGCTGTATTTGTTTTTCTTGAAACGAGCTACTAAAAGTCTGAGCTGTGGGGTATTAAGTTCAGTTTCAGTTAGCTGATGCTTCAACCATGTGATAGGTGGCAGGCGGTTGCCACTTTGGGCACATTTCTTATACCAAATTTGGTAACATTTCTTTTTGTTAGCGATTTTCGGTAATTTGGTAATTTTTATCTGGTTTTGGCGACTTCAATTCATTTAATGCTGCCTTAGTATTTCTTAGTGAACACATGCCACCGAATGTAGGTACTCATTTTCTTCTTTTTTAGTAAAGACTCACAGAGTTCCTAGTTTAATAATTATAAAAGACTTATGTTTAAAATTAATATTCAAAAAAATAGTATTTATTTGAAAAACCACTGCGCTTAGTAACAAAGATTTAAGGTATCTACCTATTGCAAGTAATTTGGTAAGTTAAGTATTTTTTATTTTATTTTGTACCAATCGTAGCTCTTGTTTAATTGCTCAACGACTGACAAACTACTAGCACAATGTAAATTGGAAATTGACTGATTTGTATTTTATAAACATTTTTTTTTTAATTTTTTTCGCTATTTAAACTTTGCTCCCAAAAATATAGAGGCTGCTTTTATTGTGAGAAGCTTAATAAGAGCTCTACATAAAATAGGTTAAACAGGATTAAGTCATACCTTGTCATACCTTCGATAACAAGACAGTGGAGGCTTGGGGACCAATACAGGAAGGCGATTGATCTCTCAACTTTCAGATGGTTATAGCAGAAAATTTGCTAGAAATTCTTAGATATGGTCACATAATGCCTGTCGGTTGAATCACATTTTAACTTTAAAATGAGACCACAACTAGAATTCCTTTGAGAAGAGAATGGGTATACAAAGTGCTCACGGATGTGCAAGAAATAGTTCTATACACAGACGGATGAAAAACATATATATCGGTAACGGTGCAGGAATATTGGGTCGTATGAATAAAACGTAGCAATTGCTTTTACTCAAGAGAATTGTCAAAATCGAAGCATTTGCTACGTTTCGTATGAATAATTACCAATTTGAGTTAGTTCCAATTTTTGACATGTTCGAAAAGCGGCGCCACTGACTTTTTACTCAGATCGGTATGAATAATAATAAAACTTATCAGACAAAGCAAATGCTATGCAAATTCTGAGTCTGCTATTTAGTTGACTCAGACCTTTTGCTATAATGAATTGACGATGTTTTGTTTATAAATAGTAGTTAAATTTAGTTTTGTTCGTGCACGAAAACCAACGGATTCTTTCAAACTAATGGGTGTATTTCCTATTGCCTTAATGTCAGAATTCTTCTTCACCCTTTGCTTTAAATTTGCAACTTTTTTTAACAATTTTGTTTGGCGTATACAAAATTGAGCACCTAGACAACAAAAAAATCACCCATTTTAAGCGCAGCGTTTTTTTTTAGGTCTTGATATTTGGAGTTTGGGATTTATTTTGCAAAATATTTCCTACAGCTTCTACGGCCTGAACAAACACCAAATCATTTTGGCCACTCTTGGGAGTACACGAGCTAGATAGAAGTTCTTCATCGTCTGCTGAAATTCAGAAGAGTTGCTCAGCATATATTTTTTTCTTTTTTATCTATTTCTTTTCTTTTGAGAATTTCCCCACCAAAATTTGAAAATAAATTCAAAATAAACAAACCACTGGACAGTTGTCACTTGTCAAGTTTGACAGAAATTGCAAGGCAAGTACACGTACAGCGAAGTAAAAGCTATTCTCGAATTTTCGAACTTACTTTAGCAAACTAGATTTTTATTCATACCGATTCAAAGCATTTGCTAAGGGCTTTTACTTTGCTAAAACCTTTTGCTCAAAGCAAATGCTAGTTTTTATTCATACGACCCATTATTTGAAATTCTGGGTCTCTGATGAATCGTGCAATATCCGCGACGATAATAGTATTTTTCAAGCAGATATAGCTCGCAAGGTTAGAAGATCAAGAACGGCTTCTTACATTCTAAGATAATCAGCTCGGTATAAGCCTTTACCAAGCAAAGAATGATTAATATTGGTTATAAATCAAGAATTGCCCAACTCCATGTCTTAATTTTGAGTTCACAAAAATTCGGTCTATAGAATTCAATTTTGACGGACGGGGGATTGAGTTGAATACTCTCCTCCATTCTCGAACAAAAAAATCTTGTTTTTTTAAAAGTAGATGTAAGAAATTTCAATGAAGAAGACTTTCCACATTAAATCCACAAAGGCCTGGAGATTCGTATATTTTTTGATCAGCTGTTTCGTCTTTGGAGAGCTTCGTCTTTTGCAAGTGCGACACTCAAACCACAGTGACCTGTCAGGTGATGTACTACGCTTTCAACATCTTGTCTATTCTCGTATTAAGATTTAGGATTTTGTTGATATTGCTGTCAAATTCCTAATTTTGCTCATTTGGTCTTTCTTGGCCTAGGGAATATTTTTGCAATATGAGAAACATTCCATGAATCCCCAGCTTTTTATAGCTGAATTTACAGCTGAGTTTAAGAAACCTTTATTGGCATTTTGGTTTGCCAAGACCAGGACAACTATAACTTTGTTTCCCATTACTGAAACTGAGTGTTTAAACTTGGAAGGTTGCTAAAATAGTGCGAGACTTGAAAGACTCATGAAATCACCTAGGATTTACAATGAGCAGCCTTTCATTGCCGATGATGATTTCAAGGGCAGTCCTGAATAAGGAGTTATTGTTCGCTTCTTAAGCGTCGCTTTGGTCCATTTGCCAGTTCGCCTATATTTATGTGATGAAATTGGATATTGATTTTTAGGCATTAGCGCCCTCTATGTTAAGAAAGGAGCATAGAACATTTCTTTGTATCGACAGGCGTTTTCAATCCGTGTTTGTTGCTATAACAATGCAAAAGTATATTGACAGCTTGTGTTGAGGCATGCTCCTATTCGGGCTTTTAATCTTATACGAATGTCAGTCTTTCCATAGTTTTAAAGAAAACTTGGTCACTCTGTGATTTTAGGAAGCGGATAAAAAATACATAATGAGTCTTTTGCCCCTATATGAATTAACTCCACTAAGCTTGCACATCCGAATGTCAATAGTGAGACCTCAAGTAGAGTAATCCACGTTGAACATGCGCCATACGAGAAAAATCTGACCAATGGTGAGTGTTCGAAGTTTAAAATATCAATACCTATTGGAGGCAACATTGCCACTTGCGTTCTGCAATTTAATCCTTCGCCGCATGCCTTCCTTGGAGCTGGGGGTTCTAATTCCCTTAGGAACTCTATGAAAGGAGCTCCAATGCTGTATAGATGGTTCAAATGACTCTACGATCGTGCCGACTCCAAATTGCACGAACGAGCCTTCGTAGTATCTTTTGTCTAAAGTTTGAGCATAGAATTTTGGGACAAAAGAGAACAACGACCTCTTCCACAGATTTGGTCATTGTTATCCGCAGTCTCTGTGCCGGGGTGAATGCACTGATCCAAGATGAGATCACGGTCTTCCCAAAGTTCTATTCTTTCCTTTTCACAGTTTCCTACAGCAATTACCATGTGGCCCACTTCCAACAGCCTATTCCTCTACCAGAGTATCCAAACCTCCGAATGGCTTGTAAAGTGTGAACCTCTTTATTGTGTAAGAAAATTCCATTCATTGTCTTGGGTATTTACAAAATTGCACGTCTCACCTATTTCCATCAACCTGGAAACACACTTCTCCACCGTTAACAGCATCCAGTCTACCGCGTCGCACCAGTCCATTGTTGTTTAACTCAATTGATAAACAAATAGTTAGACTCAATTTAGAACCACTTTTCTGATGTGGATAGGAGCACTGTTCACTACTCGTTCAAAAAGAGCGCTTCACTGACATTTTTCCACCACACCTCATCCCATTAACAGTTTCAAAATATTTCAACTAAGAACATAAACCCAAAAGTCTTTCACAAGACAAAAAAAAATTCGAGCAAACACATTTCTCACTCAGAGCCAGAGTCAGCATCTATTGCACCGCCTTATAGCCTTGTTTTGTAACACCCAACTATATCTCGCAGCGAACAAACATGGGAAAATATTTGTTACCGTTGTGAACACAATAGATTTGTTTATTCCACATGTTGCAGCAGAAAAATTGTGTGCAATCGACAGAATGTATCTGCATAGCGCAAAACACGACTTTGAGGAGCTTTTTGTGCGATCTTTTGGTCCTACATCGTGTACAAATCGATGTATCTATGAGAATCGTCCTCAAAAGAAGAAAAGGGCCACCACCATCGAACCCAAGCATTTGCATATAACAACAAGAGCAGTCGACTTTGACTCATCTAACAGTTAATTGCATGGTATACAGATACTTGAGAAAAATCGGATACGTAGCTGCTGCCCTCAGCGAACATGTGAGGACGATCTATGGGGATGCCCCATCAAATTGTAATGGCAGTGTGGTCTAATTTAGAAATTCCCCACTGATGTCTTATGCACAGCGCATAGGACAAGTCGTGAGCCATAAAGCCACACGGCGAACATCGTGATATTATATTACCTGCAAACGCCAAGTGAATCTGTCCAATTAGTTGGGAATATTTACACAACAATCTGGATAATTTGACTTTATTTGCGCGGAGAAATCTCTCACAAATGCTATATAAATTGGACTTGCCGGTGTACGAGCGGACGAATGACTGAAATAAAGTTCAGCTGATGGTTTTAATAGACAATTTCGACATAAAAAGCTTAAATGGCATATCATCAATGAAGTATAGTAAAAGATGGGTTTCTATTCGCTTGCAAAAAGGATGGCATTTAAGGCATATAAGATACAAGTCAGCGCTTGGTATGCCTTTAGAGGCATACTCAAAGAAAATATTGCTTAGAGCTTGAATTAATTTTAAAATGATAAGGTTTATGTAAAATATTTTATAAGTTAAACATACAATTAAAGAAACAAGTATTGAAACTTAAAGTTGTGTCAATACACTCAGGGAAAAAATTAGCTAAAATCAAGATAATCAGTATCAAATCAAGCCCATCCGTTGACGAAAGTCTGCTCTGCGAAATTCTAAATCCAAATACAAATCTTATTTTGAGTATGTTTTTACATAAACATTTAATTCTTGTTTTAGATTGTTTTATGACAGTTTTAAGAATATGCAAACTTAAATTATGCTGAAAGTCACTTCATTCGAAGAATTCAATTCAATCTCCAAAAATTTTCCGTTCCGACGGATACCTCGCTAGGGCCGAATAACTTAATTTTACATTACTGTAAACTTAAATTAAATTCTTAAACATAACGCAATAGAGAATGTGCGAGCTTAAATCTATCCCAAAATAACAGCAAAAATGCACCCTAAAACAAAGAATAATTTCTATAGGAAGACAATAAAAGAAATTATTTTTTAAAAACATATATATTTAGTCAAAAAAAAAAAACTTAAATAGACTTAAATCTAAAATATTTCCATTGTTCAATGGATGCAATGGATAAGGTGGACTAACAAATAAAGAAATGTTTTTTATTACAATAGTAGGTAGGTATTTAATAATGCGCCAACTTCAAACGATTGAAAATGTCAGTCAAATCCACGGAACAGAATTTCTTCGCTCATAACATAAATATTTTTATGTTGAATGTTATTATCTTTAATAACCTTTACAAATATCATCATATGCTACTTCACAATTTTTCAAATTAATATCACAATTATTATATTTTTTTTTCTAACGTATTCCTCTTCAGTTAAGTTTATTGTTTTAATTAAAATAGTCTTAAAAATTGGTTCGAAATAAATTTCGTGTCAACGTGTCATAACTGCTAAAGAATGTGGAGGATTTATTGCCGAAGTTTAGGTCTCTAACTTTATACTTACCTTTTAGACAATCAAAAAGGATTTTAAAGTTGAACTTTTGAAGAAGATTTTTCAGTTCTTTCATTATTATTAGACACCAAAATCAAATTGTTAAACTGTCTAGTACTCGAATGCCGAAAGTCCACCATTTTTGATATCACTTGCACTTTTAACACTTTTTTTATTTTTTAAACAACACTCTAATTGAAACACACGATCTTTCGTCGATCGGAATGAAAATGAATGAACTTTCTTTACCGATCATGCAAGTTTTGCATTGTGCGGCTTGTTTGGAGAATGCAATTCTTGTATATGGAATGTTCCGATCTTAGTTTGATATTGGTTGGGTTTGATTCGAGAATATAAATTCATTTATCATGATCGTTTAGATCCATCATGCAAGTGTAAGATTATTTCAGCTTGATTGGAAAGAACAATTCTTCCGAAATTTTGCAAAAAATACTGCAAGTTATATGATTCAGATTATAATATTGCTTCGGCTTGATTTAATAAGAAAATCCTTGATATTAAATTTTCGTTATTGCTTTAAGAATTGAGCACGTAAAAATGGGGAAAATAATAATAAAAAATAAGCCTAATCGTACAAGAATCTAGCTTGCGATATTTTTCTGAGTGTACTTAGTTAGTCTTCATTGGTCGGTCTTTCTTTCTAAAGGTTATCAGCGGCTTTTGGTTTTTATAGCTATGATAAAGACTAACTTCGGATGACTGTTAAACTCCTAGTGAAATATCGGGTGCGTTGCATCTAACTTCCTCGTGGTTATTAGAACCAATTTTTTTTCGCTCCATAACATAAATTTTTTTCGGGTTTGCCTTTCGCTGCATTGCTTAAGACATGCGAACTCAGCACCAGCGCTTAAATTATGTTGAACGTCATCTAGGGTACGTAGTTCCCTACCAAATGTCAGAACTCGGCTGAAAACCCGTCCTCTGACATACGTCGGAATTCATTGTCACAAGTTTCTTGGACCATAAGGAGTATTGAGATTTGCGTCTTTAAATTTCTGCCTTTTCTCTACATTGGTTGGTTCGAGCATGGTAAACTGGTGTGAACATCAATAGTATGCCAATTCAAAAGGTAAGTTACTGCATAATTGCAGGTATGAACTGGACGCCATTGTCACTTATCACGCATCTTGAAAGTCTGAATTGTGAAAAATTCCTTCTGTCAACAAAAAAACGCGGACTGCGACTGTAGGTTATTTTAACCTAAAAAGTCCTACCCATCTGCTAGGTAGGTCTTCCACAATAAGAATCCAGTGATGTTTTAAATTACTAGCTTTGTAGAGTTGACACTCGAAACCAGTTTTAGTATGGTGCGCTATATCTGATCGCATATCTGGCTAGAATTATCTATAGTGGCCGGCTGTGGGATCATCATGTTCCATAACAAGCGGGGCTTCATTGCTGTCCGAATCACTCTCAGAACAGATTTAATGCGTAGCCTTGTTTTGTCCAACGGATGAGCTCCTCGTCTTGTGATTCGAGTGAATTGGCTTCTTTAAGACTGGGCTCTAAAAGTTGAGATTCTCGAAGTTCTATGCATTTTTTGTGTGGTAAATGAATCTGGAACGAGCTGATCTTGCACTCTTCCGATTGCTCTTCCTTACACGGAGACCTTGCTAGTGCATCTGATACGTTTGTTTGGCCGAGTTTATATTCAATCTGAATGTTGAGTGCGGTTGGAGTTAAAGAGCCCATCTTCCGCAGCAAACCGTAAACCTAATCCCAAGGCATGCTTCTTCAAAAGGCAATTCCCAGAGAGGATCTCTTTCGTTAATCGAGTTTTATCAATTTTTCAGATAATTTTTGGATTTAAAACGGGCCTGCCTTTGAAACCCTGTTCCCTTCTAGATGTTTACATGTTGAATTTGAGGCTGCCTTATTGAAAGTTTTATTGAGAATAATCCTGTAAGCCACTCCCAATAGTGATCTTAAGCCCTCAATTGATGCATTTAGTGGGAGCTCCGATCCATTTTCGGCCAGAATGTCGGCCTTTTCGTTGCCCTCAATATCACAACGCCCATGTACACAACATACACTGAAACGAATACAGCACTTCTTTAGTTTTGGTGGAGTAAGAGTACGACTCTAGCGCCTTAAGCCTGCACGAAAAACTAAACGAAGCAAAAAAACGCTCCTCAAGTCCGAGTAAACTTAAAGCTTCTAAAGGGATCCATCATGCTTATGGTCCACAAGTTTTGTATATCACTTGGTACCAAGAAAGAGAAATAATTGTTAGGTTGCAACTATTTACAAAGAGAAGGTCGCTTACAAGATTTATGAATGGACAAATGGCTCACGCGCACTTTGGTATAAGGCTAGGTTAATGAGGAAGAACTTCGAGGTAGTTAAGAAGTGAAAAAGACTCTAGTAGTGATTTGTCGAATCCAAGCAAATTTGCTACTTTCGTATAACTAGATGGTTTCAAAAATCTTTAATCAAAAGAGCAAATGCATATCGACAACAGGTCCTCAATGTTTAGCGAGCAGGGCGATCGATACAAGATTGCTTTGAAAAATCTTATTGGCGACTTATTTCGACAGGAAAAGCCAGTGCAACAAAAGAAAGTAAAGTTCGTAAACTCTGTATCAAAATTTGGAGATAGACGCCGAATATTTTTGGGCTGAGCTCCATACTTTCAAACATTCAAACTTGTGAGTTATAGAAAAGCTGTTCTTTTTGACTAAAATTTGAGGATACTAATCTTAAGCTGTGTCGTCTGTGCTATATCATTAGCGAAGCTTAAAATATTATTGTCCATCGAAAAATGAAGCTCATCAATATGGAGAAGAAAATGACTTGAGGAAAGTTTAAATAACAGGTTTTTGGGAAAAGAATCCGATGACTCACCAAAGCTTTACATCCGTTCACAGAATTCTTCTGGTAGTCCATCATAAGAGACACATTTTTGAAAATGCCTTTGATAACCCAATGGTACAGCTGTGCATTCACCATTGTATTTGATTGTCTAAGGTCCGATAGTACGGGGCCGGCGTAATTCGTACTGCTTGTCACTTACTAAGGTCATTATTTCGACATCCATTGCCTTCCGACAGCATAGAAAGTAACACAAATGGACAGCAGTCTTGTTTCGAAAGCATTTCATTCCTTTGTTTTTCTGAATCGGTTGAATGCGAGCGGGCATCTCGAAGAAAGGACACTTTTTTTGGGAGGTGAATGTTTTTGAGGACAGCTTTCGACTGCTATGGTTGAAACTCCACCGGGTCTAGTTGATTTTGAATTCGATAAATTGCTTTGGTCTGAAACTTTACGTTCGTCGTCGATGATTGCACTCATGGAAAGAATAACTGCCCCAATTTTGCAGAAAACATTGAATCAAAAAACCATATCAGCCTTTTCTTCACCGCATGCAGCTTTTGACATCGAATGCTAACACATGTGGCTTCTAAGTAACTGCAAATGTCGGGGGTATCGTTGGTCCTTTGTAGGATTTTTCTCAGTATCGAAACTGAATATTTTATCGATCTATGCTGCGTCAAAAGCTGAATACTGGTAAATGGGTCATATGAAGCTGAGGTTCCAAGCCTCGTGAATGGTTTGTCTGCCCATTATCACATCCATTTATGAAGACCTAGCCGGTAAATAATCAAAGCGGGTTGTTGTTCTTAGGCCTTTTCATAGCTTATCCAACCCCTTTGAACTGGGTGCTGGAACTAGTTGTTCATTGATAGGACTTGTATATACCTTTCTTGCGTTATCGCTCTAGCACCTCCTGGAAATGCAGTTTAAACACTTTTTCAATTCCCTGTGCTTGGTTACCTGGTTTCCTTTGGGGTATGTAAAATCATGTGATACGGTCTTGAAGACAGTTTTCACGCGAATATTATAACGCTGCGCAGGTTCTACTCCTTCTACACAGGCTCTTGCATTCTTCTGGGTCTATAGCTGTAGCTTCTTTCATTTCGGTTCTACCTGACTGCCATCAACTACCCGCCATCAATCAGCTCTTGAAGATCAACTTATACGTTGGTTGTCAACAAAATAAAATTCTTTTAATGACCAAATGGCTGACGAAAAATGAGTTGGGCCACCCTATACCAAGTGATGCCATAACAAAACAACCCGAACCTGCAGTCTCATGCAAACTAACTGCAAATGCAAAATAGTCATATTTCTCGTGAACCATATTGCGAGAGCGCCTTTTACATCCGTACTCCATAAATGGCCAATCAAAGGTTTTCCATTTTTTGATTACCCGGTACAATACGACTTGCGGAATCCTATATTTCTCGTTAAACAAAAGTGCAAACATTTCCATCCAGCCATTGCAACATAGTTGCGCGCACAGTCCAAC
This sequence comes from Cheilosia pagana, assembly GCA_936431705.1. Lineage (NCBI taxonomy): Eukaryota > Metazoa > Arthropoda > Insecta > Diptera > Syrphidae > Cheilosia > Cheilosia pagana. The sequence goes on along the minus strand of OW386166.1, from coordinate 80,616,165 downwards.
TCTCACTTTCTCTGTAAGGGAGCTCTATACCGCACCAGTTGCATGTCCGTCTCCACCACGCTATATGCATTTGGGTCCAGCAACGTTCCGACCATCACAGAGGTCCAAAACGATTACTTAACCAAAAAAAAACGTGTGAAAAGCAAAAGTAACGCCTCGCGCGTTGTGCAAGCTTGCACACATTTCTCATTCGGATATCTAATGTGTATCTTCTCTTCCTTGTTGGCACGACACAGCAATACGACCACGACCATATGCGCATCGAGGCGGCGCACATTCGTCATATGGGGAAGCGCGCGCGCTCGACACCGAAACCTAATGAAATCGAAGGCGAGCCAATTAATTTGCTACTTTTGCACTCAAGCCCAAAGACCAAGGACTATCAGCCGGCCAAGACATTTTGCATCTGACCGCATCGCTTGCTGCAATAGGCCGGCGACAATTTGTCACTATCGTGCCAGCTGAATTCGATTCGACAACTAATTGGCCATTAATCGATGGGAAAACAACTATTGACACAGCTGAACGCTGCCAATGATTACATCATGTCGCGCTTGCACTCTCCTTTCTTAATCGCTGCAGCAGTGGCCCATATACGGTCAAGAGACAGAGACATCCGACCCACCGACCGACCGAGAGAGAGAGGGAAAATATTACGTTACCCAATGGACACATAAAAAAAATTGGTATTTGCCGAAGAGTTTGGTAGCCTAATCTGCGCGACCGGTAATTGTACACCCCGCTTCGATTACCGTGTAGGCCAAGCATGGATCGAAACGAATCCGTGAATGATCGATCCTCTTCAGTGGATTTTGATCGAACGATTATCGTAACACGATTGCCGCTTTGTAGTTGTTGCTGCGGAGTTGGTGGTGGTGGTGGTGCTGCTGCTGCTTGCGGCACCGATTTAGAGCTGCTGAATGAATGAAAAACGGTAACAAAATGAAATTAAGAAAGAAACACTGCAGAGGAGCTGGCCACACTCGGCATCGGCAGACAGCAACAGCAACAAAGCAGAAGACAAAAGGGCATTGGCTTCATTGTGTGCGCGGTGTGCGGTGTGTGGATGATGTGCTACTCCGACTGCGAGTCGAGCTTGACTTACTTTTCGTTTTGCGGTCTGAACTTCGACATTGACTTCTTGAGTAAGAGCGCCAACAGCACTTGGCGGCTGGCGAACGTGTCTTGATTTGAGATATTCGAATTATGAAACACCTTTGAGACTTTGGGCAAATATGTGGCAGCCGGCTGGGCCGACAGCAGTTTAGTCAATCGATGTGCGGTCCAGTTAGGGTCGGGAAATGGGGCTGCCGTTTAAATGGGGCTGATCTTTTTTGGAAGTGAGAGGGTTTCTGAAGAACAGAACGATCTTAAATATGACTTGTAAGCATCCTTGAAGAGTGCAGTATTATTCCTTTTTCCTTCTTGGCAATGACCACGTCAGTTTAGATAGAGCAAGATACAAAAACGGTACGTCTGCTGTCATAAACTGGATGTGACGGCGACTTAGAGCGACTTAATTAGTCGGCAGGGTGTGACCCTACTTGTAAGTGTGCATTCACTGCTCAAAAATGCCTGCTGGTGGTGAAAAAGTAAGCACACACAGTACGAAAAAGTATAAGGTACGACGTTTGCATGATTGATTGCTGTTGTTGCAAAAATGTTGGACCGTTCCGATACCGGAATGTATGACACTTGCATTGCGATGTATAGGTAGTTATTTCTTATCCTGTGAAGTATCTACGCAGAGTAAAAGCGGGCAAGGCACTTGTGGCGGAATTGTTGGCACAATACGACGTCATGTACGTGTTTTCTCTATTCCCTATGTCCTTTGATACGTTTATGCTTGAAGAATGTGAAAAAATGAAGACGGCCCGTCAAGGAAGTCCATAGAAAATCCACTGACTGAAGAAATCTCTCATAGACCAGTCTCGCTTATATCAATAATTTACACAGTTTTAGAGAGCACTACAGAGCGTATGACCAAGTGGTTTGCAAAACCATTCGAAGATCGATTAAGCACGTCAGATTAGTGGCGCAATTGGGAAAGCTCTCGCAGGGAAGTCGTGTAAGGTCTTTTTGTGGAAACTTAGACAAGTTCTGGACGTGCTTTGCCTTGTATTCAAATCAAAACAAGTTCCGAAGGCTTATATCGACTTGAGAAATGTCACTGTCGTGTCGACTTGCAAATGAATATTGGAAACACCGCAAAAGAATGGTGTACCACAGGGAAGCGTCTAAGGCCCGCTCTTGTATATTGCATCTATAACAGAAGCGGAGAAATAATTTGAAATAGATCTTAATACTTGGTCCATTGTGTTACAATAGGAGTGAAGACTACAACGAGCCAAATATTTCGAGTTGGGTTCCTTCTCAGTCCAAGCGTTTTCTATTAGTTAAGGGTTCATTTATTCCTAACAGAACTGACCGCCTTGTCTGGTTTACAGCCTTGGTCCAATTTTATTTTAAGCTGCGGGGGTTCATTTCAAACCGTACATTGAGATTTTTTACGTATTTAACAACGCCAGACATGTTTTGAGGTTCAACTTATCTATCTGTTTGCCGTGTCGTTGTCCGGCGCTATAAGTTCTTCCCAGCTAAGTGCTCCAGCGTTGTCAATCACTTAGATTTCAAACCCTGAAGTTTTCGCCACCTATGTATACCCTATGCTTCTGACAAAACTCCTAGTCCCGCTCTTTATATTTATGTTCCTTTCGTGGATTGTTAGAAATACATTTTGGTATGATGGACCGGAACCCAATGCATTCCATTTTTAGCAATTTGAGATCGTTAATCTTATTTTTTTGAAAGAAGTTAAATTTAACTTGAATTCTTAATATTAAATAGTAAGACAAAAATGCTAAAAAAATGTATTTCTCTTGGTTCTTCATTTTGTTAAGAAGAACTAAGCAAAAGTGTTTAAGGAGGATGGGAAAGTAAATGTTATACAGGTAATTCCATTTCACCAAACACATACATGTAAAAAAACGAGTCAAGTAAAGTCAGCCTAGAAAAATTATAAGATCTAAATCTTCGCTTAAGAATATTTAATGCTTAAACTTGTCAAAAAACTGGTCAAGTTTTAAATGCTTCTATATTTATAATGAAGATATAAACGAAAAACTTGTCAATGTTACCCTAGCATTTTTTTACACATAGAACCTTCTTAAACTAAGAACTTCGCTTACAATAATATCTCAGCATTATATTAATAGGTACATATCAAAAGTTTCCGTGCACTTTTTAAGTATTTATCATGAAGTGAGGAGAATGAAACTTATATCATTCGAAAGGTACTGTGCCATAGATGTGCAGAAATAAAAAATCGTATGTATATGTCGCCATTAAGACAGATAAAATGAAGTTAAGAATTTCTCATACAAAATGCTTAGCAGTTAATCGAAAGCATTTTGTTGCCATTCAATTTGTCGCCGTCATGTTTCCATAGTTACGAATTTAATCATCTTAGATTAGACCCTGCTGGAGAGTCTCATTAACCCATAAAGGTATTAATTTAACTACCCCTAAAAGTAAGCAATCATAAATGTTATCTCAGGGGCATTGCAGATTTATCAGCGATGAAGGAACATTCATTCTTTTTTTTATTGCGGAAAGGTATATGAATTAAGATTTAGCATATAAATGAATTAAAATAAATAATAAATAAATTATGTAAAAGCAAATTTCGACCACGGGCGGTACTAGTACTATTACATAGCTGACTCTTCTCAAAGTTTGTAGGTATTGGCTCAATTGGTTCCGTACTTAGAGGGAGGTTGAGTTGTAAAAAGGTTGTGCCTTTACTACACTCAGAGAAAAACGTCCCATTAATTTGTCAATGGTACGACCATTGGGTTTATAAGACGCGTTTTAATAAGATTTTCCTATTAAAACAATAGTTTTCTAATAAAATTAAAGGTTTTCGGGTTATTAATACAATGGTATTGAAATTATTACTATTAATGGGGTATACGTTATAAATATAATGGGAAACACTATTCGTTTAATAGTCTTTTACCATTAATATTTTATAACCTATACTATTGTCCCATTAATAAATACTATTATTTATTACTAGATGGAATACCATTGAAAAATCTTCATATTAATAATGCCGTCTTATTATTTCAATGGGAGGACTATTAATTTAATTGTTTTTGTTTTTATTTTGATAACAATGATACCATTTTTTTAATTAGGCACCCAGCAATAGATAAAACTATTGATTTAATAGGATTTCATATTTTCAATATCAATAACATGAACTATTGTTATAATAGTTCCATGTAGAAAACAAAATATATTTAATAGCGTATCCCATGAAATCAACGTGAAGGGTCTTTAATTAAATATATTGTAGTAAAATCTAATCTATAATTTTCTGCGCTGTAAGAAATTAAAGTAGGAGATAACATTGTTCAGTCCTTAATACGAATGTGACATTCGAAACGAGCAATTCCGAAGTAGTGTGTGATTGTGAAAGTAAAATGAAGTGAAAAAAGAAACAAATATAGATAGGTAAGTATTTTTTAACTTTTTATAAAAGTTTTAGTTTACGAAATTTGATGTAGCTTAGTTAAACACATAATGTATGCAGGCTTTTCTGCTGCAAATAAAAGCAATCTTGTAACTTTTTGGTCTAGCTTCAGATATATGGTTTGAAAGCAATTTTGATATAACATCCATACCATAATTGCTTATCATAATATGGAACTTTTATCAAAATTGTATAATATAGAAAATTTAAGAAAACAAATTATTTGTTGCCGCTTTAAAATAGTTGATTTGTTTCAATGTGATACATTTTTAAAGTTAATAGTATATCCCTTTAATATACGCGTCATTCAATAAAAGTTCCGTTAGAATAACTGTACAAAATTCTTTAAAAGTGATTTTAATAGTTTAAAACCTATTACTTTAAAGGGATTCATATTTAAAGTAATGGTATATCACATTAAAAAGCATAGTTTTTTTAAAATGCTAATAGTATATCTTATAACTTTAATTATATTAATAGTATATCCCATTGGTAAGAACAGAAGGTATGTATATTACAAGGTTTGCTTTACTTAGACTCGTCAAAGTTTGCCATTACTATCGTTGTCGTGACAAAGTGCAGTTCATTGCAAAATATACTCTAGAATCAACATTTTTAAAATGGAAAACAAGTGCAGCTCAGGTATAATTTAATGAATTTTATTTGATAATAATAGTGTTTTGGACTATATTAAATAATTTTTTTAATAATTTTGGAAGTGCATTTATATGCGCGTCATTAGATAGATCCAGAAAAGTGTATAAAATGCTCTTAAATTTGTATTTTATACATTTATTATTGTATCATCACGTGCAAAATAATTTTCTTTGATCATAGTAGTGTTTTAATTTTGTCCTAACTGTGGTAAATTAAATATTTTTTTCGAGTAAATACATTTTTCGATTAAATGTAAATCAATGAATTGTACCCTACGTAATATTTGTTTGCAACATAGCGCAACCGAAAAATACAGCGATCGGTTTGATGTCTTAATGAAATAATAATTTGTTTGCACTCAGTTTTATTTAATATTTGTAGGAATACTATTTGCATAAGAGAGGACATGGTCTCAACCCAACTGGAAAGCTGCATGATAAGGCTGATAATGGCAGAATCAAAATAAGAGGTTTGAAAAGACAACACAACTGATAAGTGAAAACAAGGACGAAGGTATTTCGTATTGTATATTTTATTCGTTTAAAACTCTTAACATCTGTTGACAATTTTTACTAAAAGTGTTTTATACATTATTATTTTTTAATACAGGTTTTAATAAGGCTTTTAATATATTTAAGTTTGTTTCATTTTTAAGGTAGGTAATCGATTTTAACTTTTTATCTAGTATTTGTAGAAACTACCGCCTCTGATCCACCGACGTATGAAGCAACTATTTATGGCTAGCACATAACATTGAGCGATGAAGTGAAGTTCGGACTAAATGGACTGAAGTCGCAAAACAACGGCACTATGATATCAAAATTGAAGCCTTATATATCCTCACAAAATATCCACGCACTGGTAAGTCGAAGTATTATTCATCTCATTATTTCTATGGAATTAATAAAAAATAACTCTTTTATTGCAGGCTTCGAAAGCTATGACTTCAAGGACCAATATTCCTAGACCCTTGCTTTTAATGCTTGACTTAAGTTTGCCGATAGGCTTGTAAACCAATGTTTTTAGCATTTTTAACAATAAAGAAAGGTGATACCTATATAAAAATATATTGTATTGTACCATTGATTTTAAAAGGATTCGCCCCTTTAATTTAGTCGGATCGCTATTGCAACAAAGGTATTCGGTTATTGTTTCAGCCATACGGTCCTATAATTGCAATAGTATATACTATTAATTACGATAGGGTACACCATTAAAATTTATAGGAGACTGATTGAAGCAATGGTATTGTGTTATTGTGTTAACAGTACAGTCCCATTGCTGTTATAGTAGATACCATTACTTTCAAGAGAATACGCTACATTATATCTATAAGGGCCCCATTAAAACAATGGTATTGGGTTATCGATTTAGCAGTATAGTCCTATTATAGTAATAGTAAATACTATTAAATTAATAAGTTAAATACTATTGACATAATAGTATGGTGTTATTGTTTTTATCATATTTTCTATTACTTTTCATGGTATTTACTTTTGATAATTAATTGTATTTTCCTATTAAAAACTATCGCAAACAATAGTACATACTATTATTAATTAATAAGACAAAATATTGAATCAAAGGGGTGACAACATTAATACACATGGAAAATCGTACCATTACTGTTATAGTTTTGAAATTATTATTTCAATTGGATGAACACCATTGACCAATTTTAATAGTATAAAACCTTTGATTCAATTACTTTTCTTATTGATATTATAGTATTTTTTTCTGAGTGTAGATAACTTGGCTGGCCAATACTGCGCCCTTTGATAATTCAATCCTTTACAAATAAAGAACCGTGCATCCCTTAAAAATCCTCGTCAAACAATGCAAAACTGTGGCGCATATTTTACATTTTGTTCACCACTGAGCTCGCATAGTATTCTTCCGTAAACTTGCACGTTGCACATCGCTTCTTCTGTCCGCATTTACATAGTCTTCCTTTGAATGTTCTTTCATGTGCGTTTTGGTGAATCGAAGCCAATTCTTCCATCGCATTCGCCGCAATGTCGTACGCATTGCACACGAAACATGTGTCGCCTTCGCCTGGCATTCTTGGACGAACTCATCTTCTCTTCTCTTCTCTACATATAATAAAACTGTAGAATGAAAAATGCCTGACCGCGCATCACGCAGAAACTACTGAACGGATTTTGATGAAACTTGGGTCAGTGATTGCTTATGTTCTGGGTCGGGCTTTAGGATACTTTTTAACCCAGAATATAATTTGGTTTTTACAGAATAGTCAAAAAATCCGGATATATGTAAGGTAAATTCTGTTTATACAGACCTAGCTCAGTAATGGCTTATCGGATTGAAAAATAAAAAAAAAGGGAATTTAGTAAATTTTCTCCTTATTCTTTTAACATATAAAACATCCTCCTGCGTTATCCTGAAGCTGAGCAATGTTCAAAACAATTATTCAAAACATTGCCCACAATTTTCTTTCTTTTTTTTTTTTTGTGTAGACTTAAGTAGGAATTAAAATTATGTTTTATTGGCTTTGTTTTTGCTTTATATTGCTTTTAGAAAGGTCCAAGGGAGGGAACATATTTATAAAAAAACGGCGGGTGAGGCAAGTCGAGCACGGGTCAGCTAGTCGGTAAATAAAATCCTTTCCGTGGAACTCGAAGCGAAGTTAATGCGAATCACCTTGCTGGGTTGCAGGTTTTAGGTTTACTTCGAAGGAAATGCAATTACTAATCATAACCTTACCAACCGCAACTCCTTCCCAAGTATCCATTTCTATTCCCTTTTGGTCCACTTAATTTTTGCTGCGCATTACCCCTGTTTTTGTCGACACGTATTATTCTGGTTCTGTCAAACGACTCAAGACTTGATTCAGTGATGAGACCTACAATTTGTGCACTCGTTTAGTTATAACGCTGGTGAAATTATCCGAATACCCTCCTTAGCTGTCCGCAAAACTAGTCCAGCGATAAATACCCCATCGCATTACGTGTACTCGTGTACCTATATCTCAAACCCGGTTCGATCTTCCTGCCGTCAATTAAGTGGATATCGCATGGATACTTTCTTTCGGAAGCATTTATCTTTTGCCACCTTAAGTGCGCTGCGCATCTGCCCGGTTCAGATTGATTCGACACAAAACGTGAGTTAATTTAAAGGAAACCCCGCCATTTACAACACAACAACAACAACAAGACGATAATCAAAATAACACACTGACATATATAATCAGTCTTCACTTTCGGCACTTTCCAATAATTTATTAAGTCATTGATCGTGGGTAAGAGCCTAGAGATGATCCAACCAATCAAATTATACGTTGCATAACGATAACTGTGTGTGTCGCGTCCCGAGATGCTGGCCATCTTGATAATTGATTACCCTTGCGCATGCCTGTCGATGAGATATGGCCGCGTTCAAAAAAAATAAAAAGTCACTTTTAATGAAGTCGTAACCGATCCGAGTGCACCGAAACTGATAATTTATGCGTAACATGGACGATTGACTCGATCAGATACTTTCTCGATATTTCATTTTTGTTTTGTTTGCGTGTTTGTTTATTAATTTATTTATATTGTTGTTATGTGATACTGTTGTTGGTTGTCGTAAACTTTTAACAGCTCTAGGTATTAAAAATTAAGTCATCCTCTAATCTATTCAATGGTCGTATCGAATTTGGTGTCAAAATTGTAATTAATTTAAACAGATAAGCGCTAGTCGATTGATGACGTAATCAGAATTATTTCGATAAGATAGACACTTGGGAAAGTGACTATGAATAGTAATTATTTAACGGTTACCTGGACCGAGAGACCCTTTTAAGAGCTTAGATGGAAATGGAATTGTGAATTTTATTAACATCCCACGGTCGAAGATTAGACTCACATCTCACAAATGACATATGCATGAGTGAAGCCTACATTTTGACAGGTGGGCTTAGAAAAATTCGCCATTGTTTGGGAATGAATTTGAATTTGAACACGAGGCAATAAAAAAAGATACAAACTGTTGATATGAAAGTAAGCATAATTCGATTTCTAACCTTTAAGTGTCATGGTTGACAGTCTGTGGTGGGACAAATTAAATATCATTTTTTTTAAAAAATGTTCAACTGTAAATTAAAAATGCAGCAAATTTTTTTTTTCAAACGAAAACAAGGTAAATAACAAAAAATAACATAAATAATACAAAATTAATACAAAACGAGTATTTAAACAAAAGAGAAAAATTCATTAATATTAATTAACAAAACAAAAAAACATACAGACAAGATTCACCCCATTTTTTTGGAATCGTTTCCATCTGTAAAATTGAGTTCATTCAAATATTGCAAGGGCCCTGATGAATTTTTGACAGTGGCAGCCATCAGGCGATGGCATTGTGAAATGTGAAAGGGCTCGTGTATGAATATTCTGTAGTTACTGAGTTCAGGAACAAATTCAACTTTTTTAAAAAAAGGTTTGTTATTATATTTTCGGCGCAGTGGCTTAGTGGTAGTGTGTTGGGCTACTAAGCGAGGGGTTCCAGGTTCGAATCCCGAGAGGGCCAAATTACATCTTAAGGTTTTTTTCCACTGCGCCACCTCTCGCGAACGTCTGACAAATATCCGAGAGTAAAACTGTCATGAATGAGCTTCTCAATTAGCCGTTTGGACTCGGCGTAAAATTGTAGATCCCTTCCATTCGTCCCAAAAATTGAAAACCCACACAAAACGAATGGTTGTGAGAAGCTAGGCCTTGGGTCCCATAGACCTGTCGCGCCAAAATATTTATTTATTTTTATTATATTTTATGCCAAAAAAGGATAAATTTTCTTGATCTAGATGTGCATTACAAATATGAAGTAGATTCAATTTGTTGACAGTAGATTTAAATTTCGAAAAAAACATGCAGTAGATCTACGCAATTGCGGCAAAGTGGCAACACCACTCTTCAGTAGAGTGCCGCCATATTTGATTAAGATGGACTGTTGAAAGTGATTCAATAAAATATTTATAAATGACATGTTGCCAACGGTCTAGAGGTCATCTTCTGTTTAAGTCGAATAATTCAAGAGGTTTGAGAAAATTCCAACTGTGGTCATCGAATGTGTAGCAAGTTAGGCGGTTGCTTTTCGACAGCAGTCATTGCACCAGCAGGAGTAAAGCGGATCGAAAATAACTCAGAAAGCCATCAGAATTCAGAGATATAAAGGGGGCTTTTAAGATGTGCAGCTTCTCGAAATCGATACGCGAGTTACTTGCACACAAGCAATTAAAGCTACCAACGAGCGGCTTTGAAGTAGTTCGACAAGAAATCGGACCGCGTTCACATGCTTCAAATAATAGGTGATCGGACGTCTTCAATCGAGAAAAGGGCATTAGGATTGATCGCTTTAGTAGGACGAAAAATAGTCGCATGGTAGAGCAAGTCATTTTGACACAAAGAGGTCGTGAAAGCTGGCAAATCTGCCAGAGTGAGAGACATTTGGCTAACAATTGTCTATACACGAAGATGGGGTGCCTTTGTACTGAGGTATATCACTTTGAAGCCTGCCTTGGAAAGTCTACAATTTTTCCACAGTTCTGGTCGAGTAAGGTTTGGTCGTTGATGGTATAAGCAGTGCTCTTTATAATCTCAGAATGGTATATCATTTCACAATACTTTTAAAGTATGCTCAACCTTTCTACACGCTTTTTGTTGATGACATTTAGAAGGTATACGATCGGAATGTCTCGATGTAGACTCTCAAGTCTAAGGTGTACTAAAGAAGTGGAAAATTGACAAATGGGACCTTTAATCTAAGGGACTAATTCCCAAGCAATGATGAGTTTTCCTGTTGAATCAATGGATCGGTTTAAGAGCTTGAGGACTAACTAAACTCGGTATCGAAGATTAATAATCAGTCCCTGAAGGGTCACTTCTAACCAATCGAATTAGATTGCGAGTTCATCCTTTTATTACTGGCCTGACTAGAGATCGTCGAGCAGCAGTACTTCTCTAAACGAAACAGTTCAAAACTCGATAGTATGCCTCCCTCCAACTTGGGTTTCATGTCAAGGAATCCGGTCATCTGGTAGGATTCCTCTAGGTAGTCCTAGAAAAAAATTGATTGCGAGTCTGAAGTCTCTCCTTTGCCCATAAGAAGACTGCTCTTGGATTGCATTTAGGGCCGGAGATGGAAGATCCAGAGTAAGGGAGTTACAGATAGGCTTACCTCTAGCTTACTTGGCCCTTAACCAATGCGTATCCCCAGTTAATCTACGTAATTTCACTTCTGAGACGTAATTTCTTTCTATTGCGTTGTCTCTCCGGTTTAAAATCGATGACCCTTCGAGCCGGAGAGTAATCATTTCATGTTGCTCTGAAAAGCTTTAAAAAAACGTATAATGCACCATATAAAGTCCATCCCTAAGGGACAACAAAGTTAAGAAAGATCCCATCTGAATTGAAGGTGCACGACTGAATACGGAGAGCGACTTGGTCTGCGCAACTGAGGCCGCTATTTAGGAACTAAAACGGCTGGAGGGGTTATTTAGTTGAGGACCATGCTCCATCCACCTTAGACGACGATTGAAGTGGATTCGCATGTGGCGTTTAAAATTAGAACTGATAAGGCTGTTGATCGTTCATTCTTCCAGCCGGCTTAGCTCAGTTTTATTTTATTTATTTAGGTAAACTGTTTCGGAATTGTTAATACTTTTTGCGGCATCTTAGTGCTAATCTGTATATCCCTCCTATGAACCTTCCCATGCCCTTCCTAGTTAAAAAAGACTCAATCCCAGAAAATGCTTTGTCTACAACCTCAGCGACCTCTCTAATATCAGCAGCGGCCGCCTCCAGGACCTTATTAAAAGTATCTTTTGGATCTACGGGTAGTTTTTTGAGATCACTGGTTCCTGTCGTATTATAATCAACCTTCTCGCCTTAAAGAGTGCCGTACTAACTGAAGCTTGCCTCAACCCTAACCCATCTTTCTTGCATTGAATAAGCGTATATTTCCTTTCTGTAAATCAGATTAAGGTCCTTATCAAAAATTGTTATTTAGTGTTGAGAATACATTTCAATTGGTGGATTTTTTCATGGTAGTCTTAAGCTAAGATAACAAAGCTTTTACACTTTTGTCATTACAAGTATTAAACCATTTCCTTTTTTCTTTTCTTTCAGGTAAGGATACTCAGCTTCTTGTAAGGCGAGCAAAGCAGATGTAAATTTAAAGTATGTATACCTTTGCATTCGTTGGATAGTCAACTTTAGATAAAAACCATTTTTACTCAAAGTTCCGCAGAGGTGGTGATTTTAGGGCTGCATACTGTAGTCAACTCGTGTCAGTCGACCTGGGTTTGTATTTTTATTTGCCTGACAAAACTGCAGCCCGACAAGGAAAACAACATAAAATTTCAAGAGGAGAAAAGTCTCTGAAGCTTAAGACTTCCAGAAAATGTTGTTAATGCCAAAATAGTTGCTGAACTGAATGAACTATCATGACAGTGACTTTCTGAATTCGACTGACTCTTGGCAGTGACTTTCCCCATAAGTGTGCCGTGATTGTTCGTTCGCATATGAAATGGTAATCCCAGTCACAACCTCCCTTTTTGTCATAAATTCCCAACTATACTGGCTGTCCATTCAATTAGTTGCCCACAAACTACAACGATAAATCGCAAATGTGCTGCGCGCACACACAAAACCGAACTGGTATCCCCATAAATTCGCTACCATAACCTTTGACAATGCTAGACCATAATTGGCAATCAATTTTGTGGCACCACGCCCCCTATATGTGGCCAATTAAAGCTAATAATTCCACACGATCATTACCCAGACCTCTGGCCTAATAAAAACCACAAAACATCCCACACACGTGAGCCAATGATCTGCCACAGATACTCAGACTCACGTACGTCGATATCAATCCAATTGTTGTTTCCTGTTCGTCACACACATCTATCGCGGAATGTATCCGATGTCCGATGCGCGAAAGTTTAACTAATGCTGCTCGCTGAGGGTATACCCTCCTCGCGTTTGGATGACAATAGTGACAAATGACCTACCTCAATGGCGGTGACTACGATCGCGACGACGATGCGACGACTCTACAGGCTGATCGTACGGTTTAATATTTGCTCAGCTCATGCGAGCGTGGTATTTTGATATTCTTTGCAATTAGACACTGTCCTGGGCGGTGAGGGCTTCTCGTCTGCGTTCCACGATCTTCAAACAGATCGGTACCGAGTGCACCGAGTCGAACTGATCCAGATGACAATTTCACTCAGTCTATACGTTGCGAATGTGTAACATCGAACCGTTACGCGATCAATAAGTCAAAACGTGAGCAATAAAAAACAAAGAAGATATATAAATATCTATCAGTCGACAACAAAGGGGAGGAGGACGAAATATGCTCGTATATACACAACGGATCACAGCCAGAGAGCAGAGCGCGCACCAGGAACAATGAGTAATGCCTGAGAATTTAATTAACCTACATTTCTCGGATTGCAGTCAGTCATTCAGTCGATGATCGTGCACACTGCACACAATTCCAGAACAAACCACATAATTACCCATCGTCGGCAGTGGATGGGGGGCGGGGGATGGTGTGCGCGATGGTGCTGGATTGGAACTAGAGATCAACACAAGCTGACACAATGGTTCCGGATGACAGTGGGACCAAACGCCAGGCGCGATCAGTTTTGTCGACTCTAAATTGCACAAACGATTGAGTGGGCGTAATGATTTAGATTCGGGATTTTGATAGTAACACTGTTTGGGGGTCGAACCGGAGACTCCATTATGTAATTCGCTGTTAAAAACAATGGTGGAGTGCTTTTCTTTCACCATTTGATGGAGTTTTCATTCTTGTACCTACTTATTCATAAAGGATTTTAGAGCTTTGCTGATCCTTTTTTTATATGATTGACTGGTCCTAAAAGTTCGTATACAAAAATGGCGGTTAGGTTTGTTAGTCGCTATGATTTAAGTAACAATTGGCAGTAAAATATCTATTTTACTTGGTCTTTTTATAAGTATAACCGAGGAAGTCTTTTTGGGGTCCAACCGGGAGCGTCATCTATTATATCGTTTTAATAATTTAGTTGAAGGAATATGTCCTATTGATTAAGCTATGTAAAAATACACCATGCCTCCAAAACTAAGGGCCTTGCATCAACCTTTCTTGAGCTCATCTGTGCGCGCTAAAGTCACAAGCGACGTTGTTCATTCACTATTATGTTAGCCCGATTATTCTTTCAGTCCCATCAGAGAGGAACGAGACATCCTAACAGATAGAGATCCCACTTAGGTGGCCCGCATAGTTGTAAAATGACCTCAGCGAATTCGGTGTGGTGTCACATAGTTTGGATTTATACTGGCAAAATGGGTTGAACTCGTTGTCCAATTCAGGCTTTAAGCGGCACCTCTGGATAGTTGCGTGTATTTAATGCACGACTTTAGTTTTAGGAGGAACCTTTTCTAGGGTCTGCCTAAGACCTCTCGCTCTACTCTACTAACTAATGATCTACTGCGCCCACAAAATCTATAAATAAGGTAATCAAATATAGGGCCACGCCTACTTCAGTCCCCCTAACCCTGTGATTCACTGTCGGCCATGCATAAGCAACTTATGTATGCAAAGCCTTAGAAAGAAGAAGAAGTACAGTGTGTATTGTGTAAGGCTTCAGCGAAAATCGATTTCGTTTGTACGGAATACGTTGGGTTGTAACTTTTTACAATGTGCGTTTTCGGTTTCGGATTTGCGGGCGCGTTATCCCAGTGATCGCCCCACCTTTAGTGGCTACACTTAAATCCGTCGTTTGTCATTTTACAGTTTCCTTTTTGAACAGCTGATCCTTGGGTTTTTATAAACTTAGGGTATCTTAAGCGTCTTGAGACTTTTGCTTCATTCCTTGTTTGGATTAATATGTATATGTAGTTCAGTACAGTTTTAGAGCAGTAGCTGGTACACAAACTTATTGAAAACTGTCAATAGTCCTCCAAAAAATGTCTGTCAAAATTTTAAAGACAATCGCCAGCATTCGTGATCTACCCTGGTCTTTTGCTTTTTTATTTTAAAGGCTGCGAGGAACTAGAAATCTTATAACTTCATTAAGAAGCTCGCGCCAATAAATTTCTGCATTTCTGCGGATTGTCCGCTCTCCTGGGGTGACTTCTTGAAATTTTTATCTATCAAGTTGGGATGGTTTAGCCTGAGAGACGATAAACCTCCCTAGTGAAGGCCAGTATGTCCTTAGTAGCGGTATTCCTAATTTCTGCTGGTGAGAGTACCTCTTTTTTAAAGGTACGTCGTCTTAACCAGTGAAGTGCCGGGCAGTTACAGAGCAGGTGCTCAGGGGATTCGTCATCCTTTAGGCAAAACCTGCATTCTATCTCTGGACACAAATTCAACTTGCTAATATGGTATCTCAAGCCACAGTGGCCTGTCAGGAAGCCCACTAGCTTTCTAATACTTTCCTTGTTTAGTTTTAGGATTTCCTTGTAGGAGAAGGGCCTAATTAGTCTTTTTGATTGTCTTAAACCTGTGACATTTTCCCATTGGTTTAGGCGGAGTTGTTGTTCCCAATCGTTGATAAGCCCTAAAGCAGTAGCCCAATTGACTCTGTAATATGGTTCTGGTCCGCAGAACGCGGATTCCGATCCAGCCCTAGCTAGCTCGTCCGCAGATTCGTTACCTGCAATTCCCTAAAGACCAGGTACCCATCCAAGTTTGACCCTGTTGTGCTTGGATAGTGTTTGCAGAGCATCATGACAGCACTTTACTGGGTGTGAGTCCAACGTATTGGACTATAGGGCCTGCAGAGCTGCCTGACTATCAGAGAAGATTTGTATTTTAGCACTCTTAATACCCTTTTTTAAGTTTAGAATAGCGCAGATCTCGATGGCGTGGATTTCAGCCTGAAAAACTGAAAAACTCTTTCCCATAGGTATAGAGACCTTGGTGTTGGGTCCAAAGACACCAGCACCTACTCCAGACTCCATTTTCGATCCATCAGTATACCAAACCAGACTTTTTGGGTCTAGATTCGGGACAGGATTTGGCCCATTTTGCACGGTCCAATATCTCTACCTTAAATGATTTTCCAAATCTGTATTCCCTGACCATAGTGTCGGGAAGGGAGCAGAACATCTCCATATTTTGGGATTGAATTAAGTATTTCTAAGTGACCCACACGGTCAACCGGTTTATACTTATATTCTAGTTGCAGTTTAATAGCGCATCTAGCTGCTACCTTCTTTATGAAGATATGCAAAGGTGAGAGCCCAATTATTGCTTCTAATCTAATGCTGGCCTTAAGTTCTTCTCGAGACGCTACTTGCTGCGGTGCCATTCTAAGACCCTTGTCGGGAACATTTTTCTTCTTTTGACCGTTTTCGTAAGCGAGCATTTTTGCCAGAGACAAACAATACTGAGACGCCCAACTCGAAATCCTCTTGTGGCCCACTTCGTTTTTTTTTCAAAATGCTAGCCGTTGGGCTTCCTATCGGTTTTATGTCAATCATAATCTGTCTGACATGGAAAAACATACAAAAAATAAAAAAAACTGCTACCAACCTTGAAAAAAATGCTACCAATCATGGTGGAATGTGATAGCGTTCGGGAATACTAGCGCAAGATTAGTTGCGAGTATGTTGGTGTTTGAAGTTTCGTGACATTTGTCAATACGAATTTCTATGTACAATACTAACGCACCTTATTTTGTCAGCTCCGTAAAAATTTAGAACTGTAAATCGGTTAAAGTTGGGGGTCTCAGTATTGTCTCTGATTTTAGCCCTTGAACAAATTGAAGATACTCTCGAATGTTGGTTAGAAATTTAGACAGAGGTCGGCTATTTGAGATGTAACTTATGAATATTAGTTGGTCAAATGTGCAACCTCTCACTCAGTAGATATGACTTGAGTTAAGCCATAATGCTAGTTATTTAAATGATGCCAGTCATAAATTCAGAGATAAATCACTTACAAATAACTCGACGCTCCGAGCTTCTATTTAGCTTCAAAACTGAATATATGCTCCGGCAACGTCCCGAGATGATTTTAAGGTTTGCTTTCTACATTTTTGTCCACTGCAGTCATCTCTTCTCTTCTCTATCTCTATCTCTTCTCTTCTCTATCTCTTCTTCTCTTCTCTACATATAATAAAACTGTAGATTAAAAATTGCCTGACCGCGCATCACGCAGAAACTACTGGACGGGTTTTGGTGAAACTTAACATAGTGATTGCTTATGTTCTGGGTCGGGCTTTAGGATACTTTTTAACCCGGAATATAACTTGGTTTTTACAAAACAGTCAAAAAAACCGGATATATGTAAGGAAAATTCTGTTTATACAGACCTAGCTCAGTAATGGCTTATCGGATTGAAAAATAAAAAAATAGGTGAATTAAGTAAATTTTCTCCTGAATCTTTTAAGATATAAAACATCCTCCGGGATGTGCTGAAGCTGAGCAATGTTCAAAACAATTATTCAAAAAATCGCCCACAATTTTCCTTCAGTGGATACTACTGCCAGTAGTCATGCAGCAGTGAGTATCGTGCGCGCTCTAACGTGATTATATGTTTTGCACTTCAATGTGCAGTCGTCTCTTTTCAGCGCATACATTCAGGTTGAACGCGTTTTCAGGTGCTGTTCATTGGTAAAAGTTTGGAAATGGGCTGGGGTGGGGTTCGTGTGTCGATGTCAAGTTGTTTCATTCGTGTTGCTTCTTTTCGCCGACATTTGAGGTGGATAAGAGGGAACAAATAACAGAACTTTGCGTAAATCTTTTTTGTGTACACTTTTTTAGTAGGAATTAAAATTATGTTTTTATTGCTTTTGGAAAGGTCCAAGGGAGGGAACATGTTTATAAAAAACGGCGGGTGAAGCAAGGCGAGCACGGGTCAGCTAGTCTTGAAATAAGTTTCTGCATGAAGCGAGTTTGTAAGTTGACATTTTTTTCAAAAACTAAAACATTAGGACATGTTTCACAAAATGCGAAGATCTTTATACGCGCACTAGAAGTCAAAGGCGTGAACTTGGAGACTTTCCGTCAACTTCCCAGGTAAATCTCAGTTCTAGCCGTCCTACAATTTATATAGATTCGATGCTAGTGATGCAGGATATCCCATTTGAGTTGAACTTTTCGTAGCTATAGACTGTCAAATAAGTTGCAGTTTTAAGCTCCTTATATAAAGCAACATTTGAGTACTTTTCTATAGTCTCTGTCTTATAAAGAAGGCGGTTGTTCCGGAGGCAAGGATCTAAACATAGTATTGAGGAAATATAGGTATTCGCACGACGACCCCACTGACCAACATTGTATTCCCCTACAATTGGACCCTGAAATTTATTTCCATTGCCAGACGGCGAAACCAAAACCGAAACCCTACCTTAACATTCTGTTCTCCCTGATGGATGGATGAAAATACAATTCAATGGATGCATTTACTATAGACGAATGGATAGTTGCAGTCGTAAGGAAGTATCTCTTGCATAATGTTACTGTCCAAATGCAGATAGCGACCGCACGAACGGTGCACGGCCACAGATACCTCTACATGCGGTCTTTCGTTACGAATACATTGTCCAATGTCAGATCGTTGACTGCTGCAGTGCTGCATGAAGCCACACAATAATTACTCCTGCAATTACTACAATTCTGTGCTGTTGTTGCTATATTTATATACCTACTACCAGTACCACTTAAATTTGTTTATACGCCGAGAGCTTGCGCATATGGGCCGGGGACCGGCTCGTCGCAGTTTTCCACTTCATGTTTAAGGGAGAGATACTTGTAGATCGTAATCGTAGTATGGAAAATTGTGAAATCGTTTGCATTTAAGATCTCGACTGCGGTGTCTGTTGCGGCACACGACGACAGACGTCAACATTGTCATTCCGATACCCTTCAATTAACAAGGTGCGGATAAAAAAAATCCCATAACGCCACACAACGTCACAGTGTCATATAGTGTCACACAACGACTGCGTTGGTATGAAATTAAATTTATGGAAATTGTCACCTGGTTTGCTTTGGTATGGCGTATCTTGTGCGCGGAGCGGATCCAGCCCCAACAACTCACTTATAATGCACACAAACATGAAATGAAAGTGGTAAACATAAACATAATAAAAGAGCGAACAAAAAAGTGTCATTAAAAAAACGAAATATCAAAGGGAAATTTACCACCGCCAAACCCTAAAGTTATTGCGCCCAGAATGCGTTATTAATGTATGAATCAACACTGGCGCTCACCGCCTGCCGCCCACCGCCACTGCCACTCCCCTTTTTGGTAATTATTCACAAATTATATTTGACTTTCTGATGGAGATGCACATTTTTTTTTCTGTTATTGTTATTATAAGCGTGTGCTGTTTGTTTGTTGTTTGTTTGTTGTGTATACGTTGCGTCGTCCTAGGGTATGATTATTGGACTTTGGGTAGGTCTCAGCAGTTTATACTGTCAGATACACGAGTGATCAACACCTCGGGTTGCGCACCCATAATTAATTGTGTAAACAGAAATAAATTTAGAAAATGATGACACTGGATTGGGAATGTCATGCGGGCCGGGAAGAGCTGGCGCAGTTGGAATTCTTTTCATCACACGCAGATGTGCCAGGTTAGATGCATTAATAAATTGAAGGTGATCGATTGTGATTGTTGTTGACGTGCTAACTGAATATGGTTTCACCCAACCCGTATGTAGTTGTAGGTGGGCCTAGGTCTATATGGGATGGTTTAAGGTTATTATGCAGAGGCAGACCCCTATGGCGTTGCCTGTAGTGAGGTATATGAATCCCATGGCCACTCTTGGGAATCGTTAGGTGTCAGGGTCGTAGATATTGACAGGGGGTGTACTCTTGTGAACCTTTTCATTAGGAAAACCGAAGATTGGCGCCGAAATTTGTTACGCCAAGTGAGTCTTTCCGATGGCATATGTTTTTGTCATGCTGTCAAGCTTTCTCGGTACTTCAAAACACTTCAAATTGTTAAGCTTCGTTGAACCTTTTTGGGGAAGAACATTTTTTTGTTAAGAATGCAAGCAATTGTTCGTTTTAAAAATGCACCCGTCAATGTGTCAAGATCATGAATTGACACTCTACTCTGCATATATTGGAGAGGACCCCAATAGAGAGATTACTCGGTAGCCGATGTAATTTTTGTCACCTCGAAGTGTCAAAATATTTGTACAGTTTGCAGTTTTGACGTTTATCGACAGTTTAAAAATAAATTGAAAAATATTTACAAAGTGCCTCGTTGTGAGTGCTCAAAGTTGGTTTACCAATTGGTTTGTTTAAAAAATTTGTGTTAGTTTAAAAAAGCCGTGCAGGAAATTTGAATAATAGTTCGTTTTGAAGGTAACTGCTATGGAATGGTTGAACTGTAAAATTAGAAAAAGACTTAATTAACATGTCGAACCGCTCTTGAGTATATGCGAAATCTGTCTGCCAGTTTCAAAGATGTGGATGTTGTCCAAAAAACCAAAATACATCGAACAATTGGATAATATTGCTCCAGCTAAGGGGATTGTCGAATTCCAGGTTCGAGACTACAAGGAATCCCGAACCTCCGTTTCAAATACCAAGTCAGAGCGGATGACAGAGCGCTTGGTTTGGTTTTGATTAACTGAAAGCAGCGTGTGCGAGTCAGCAGAAGATTGAAGGCTGCCGTGTCTCATTTAGAGATTCTTCATGGGTCGGGATCAGGAGCTCTTAAAGGACTTTGAATCTTAATGAAACGCGACATTCGGCAATCTTTATATATATAATTCTACTGTACCAAAATTTTTTTGTATGCATTTGGGTGGCGCCCTGGATGGTTAAGATTCACGATTGGTCAAAATTGGACAAAGGGGCGTGGCACCGCCCATACAAAAATTGCATTCAAATCTTATATTCAGTTCAAATTTACACATAATCTTAGGTATTGGCCCAGGAGTATGTTACCTCTGAAAATGTTAACAAAGGGTCTCGCATAATTCAACAAAAATTAGTACAATATTTATTGCAAAAAAAAAACAAAAAAAATTGCTTCGAAAACATAAATTCAGTTTATGCAGCATTGGCTAAAATGTTGCATTGTATTCAAACACAAAGATACAAATCGTGTCAACGGAAAGTATGAATGATAGAGATATAGATAAGAATGTTTATTTTGATTGATTGGCTACAGGTACAAGTTGCTATGAAATAATATTTTGAAAAATTTGTTCGTTACTTTTAAAAAGTGTCCATTGTTATTTTCTAAAAGTGTCCAAAATCGATGATTTTAAAAAAGGTTTGTCCTGGTGTTCGAGTTATGGTTAAGGTCCCCAATTGACACTAAAGTGTGCATTCATAAGTCCTGTACAGTATACCTGAAATGGCAGTGGCGTGGTGTCCATGTAACCCGATTCCTACCAACTGCCCTTTTTAAATTTCCACCAGTTAACACCATCTACCAAAAACCAAATATACCTACACATTGCACACATACGTAAGCCATCCACTAATTATTGTGTGTGTTTCCATTTTCGTCCATCATCGTCATCGTCACGACAAAGCAAAGGTAACCCCAAATATGTCGGGTTTCGAGCATATGGAAAAGCGACACTTCTACTTCTTTGTAGTAAGATAAAGAACTAGCGAACTAGTCTAGTTTGTCTACAACCTGTATGAAACACAATAGTCAGCTGGAATAATTTGCCAATCGACCTGAGCAAACCCATCGAAAGCCTCATTTACCCCGTTACAATTACTTAGTAGTTTTAGACTTCTATCGAAAGGCAGAGGCACATAAGAAGAGGATTGCGATGTAACATTTGTCTATCTTTTCGAAAGCATCAGCACAGCAGCTGCAAGATATATCCTGAGCTTAAGAAGAATTATCTTTGACCTTGCACAAGGTGAAGTCGGACGGCATATCCATAAATCGGTCGTCGATTAGAGCGGCGCCTTGAATATTAAAATGAAATCGAAACTTCATGTTATAAAATACGTTAAAGCGGGTAAACGTTCAGGGTTCCCAATCGTCCTTCATTTGGGGGATAGTCTTCCTTTTCAACTATTTGTTCTCCTGTCCTCCCTTACTGAAAAATGTCCTCCTATTCAAAAATAAATTTATAACACGTCTGACGTCTTCTCAATGTGGCATGCTCATGGAAAACACACCATTTTTAATACATGCATTCACTCCCATTAATTTTACTGAACGCGTTCACTCGACTGTCATATACAATTCAAATTATGAAAGATGTCACTTTTGAATTAATTCATTTATTCTCAACGTTCAATCTTGTTCAATCTTTTCTTTGTTTTGTTATATAAAATAATATTAATTCTATTTTATGACAACAAACAAATTCTTTTTTATTAAATTGTTACTTTTTTAATTTAATATTGAATTATTTTTTTTCTCAACAATTAATTTATTTTTATTATTTTTAATATTTTTAATATATTTTTAATATGTACTAAGTTTGTTGTATTTTTTTAATAAATTTTATTTTTGTTTAATTTGGAGAAATTGAATCGAAACGAAAGGAGGACGCTTTCGTTTCGAGTAAAGTAAGACCTTGTTCTGCAGGGCAGCACCGTTTTCGGAGGGCAGTCTTTGGCAGCGCAGATCATGTCAAGTTTCGTAACTCATTTTTGACTGTCACTAAGGACCAGGTCCAACCCGGACTGTAGCGCCACCTTAAGTAAGTTCGTCTGTTTTGATTTATAGCAAACCTGCTGAGCTATAAAAGAGGATCGATTTGGAAAGACACGCTCATGCAAGTTGTTAACCCTTTTTAAAGTTCAGATGAGTTAAACTAGTACTCTTGAATCTGCAATATGATACTACTGAAATTACTAATGACATTAATGACGTTAAACGCTGCAATATAACAATATTCTGTAGAGCGGTCTTTCGGGATTTTTTACGACCTAGCCTTTTCAAGCATTTCAGCAAGAAATTTGTTAGACTTACAGTTCTGAGGTTTGTGTCACATGAGCAGTCATCTGTAAAGATTTCAAAGACCAATTTGCCTTTTGTATCTACTTGCGTGCCGAAGAGAAACAGCAGCATCTGGTTTACGCAATATTGCAGTTTAGCTGAGTTAATGGACTTTATTCGTAGTAGGCGACTTCAAACCCTTAGACAGAAGATGTACATAGTTCGGATGGCTGCATCGGAGCACTACGGCCGTTGAGCATACGAGTAGCAAAACACGATTACTTGGGAATGAAGTCTTTAGCTGACAGGTCATAGTATCCCCATTTGTCCCAGTTTACAATAAACAACCAAATAGTTGGTCCTAGGCCCTTGTCCCTTATTTTCATAACCATTCCTTAGTGAGCGTTTTGAGTCTTAGGACGGAAATGGAGTTAAACTGGTGACCATGGCCATCTTCTTTCGACAACCCTCCTTAGAGCCATTTTTAGATGAGACGGTTGCTAATCAAACAGACAATTCGGATTCTGCTTAGTTTTGCATTTCTTTTGGCAATTATTTGAAGGCTCATTAAAAATTTAAACTTGAAGAGCCAGTTAAATTTAGTGGTTTCCTGTGACAGAATCTCTTCTACGATCAAAAATCGGTTCATGAGGTAAGACTCTGAAACTCTTCAGCAGCTTTAACCACCTCCTCAACTAGAGAGTATTGCACGAGTCTTCTAAAAGCCTTTTTCTTTCAAATAACTTTATCGGACTGCGAGTTAATATTCGACTTCTGTACAAGCAGGGTCCGGAATATGACTTCTGACTTAAGACTATTTCAAAGAAAACCTTTAAAGCTATATTTGTTGCACATGATACCCGCGGAGTACCTACACAAATCGCATGGGTCGCATATGTCATAAGAGTGAAGACGAAATGAAAGCAGTAGGGTAAGTCATAAATCGTCGCCTACCTAATCCTATAATTCCGTCAAAACTCATCTTGCACCATGTAGGCCATCACATACGAAATACACACTCTGCGTACATCTGTGTCCTACTTCTGTATCAAAACACACAATCAAATCATACCTTCCTAGGTAGTCCACAAATCAAAAGTGAAACTCACTTTGTTTCCCATAAGTCACCTGGGAGCTAAACGCTGCCCCTCACCTCTAACGCATAACACTCCAGATTAATCCAACTTCAATTAAACGCACTCTCGCAGTCTGTAGACATTTGCCGATCAGACAAAGCTGCCGTCCTTACCGCGCTACCACACACAACAAACAAACACACTTCCAATCCGAAATGGCCGAAAACGAAAAGACCGAGCCCGATGACTTGTTTTCTCCATTTAACCGGCTTTGGTCGGGATTAGTAAATTGAGTTTTCATACCGCATTCACTCTGCGATGTGTCGGATCGCTCTTCGAGTCAACTCGAATATGCAGCACCGTATAGCACGCACGCGTGTATGGTTGCGCGCTCATTTTCCGATGTTCAGTTTCAGCCCCTGCGGCGGCCTAGGCACATGCGATCATAATTATTGTGTTCCCGAAACTAAATTTGATCAAACATTCAAAACGCGGTGTCTAGCTTTGAGTTATGAAATGTCGACGGCGCTGGATCGTGTGCGTTTCGAACTGGGTTAATGCAAAGTTCAGACGCAGTTTGTTTTGGACTGTGCGCGGTGGACACTTAACGTCACGTCTCGGTCGATGGGGGGAAAAAAATGTCATCGAGGGGGAAGGTTCGACAAATTCTTCGAATGGAACCCAGATGCTTTTCATATAAAACTGACACCAGGGGAAAGAATTGACTTGCCTGCCACAGGTTGTCGCACATGGTCACACTTGTGCGCGAGAGAGTGACAAAACGCGCCCGCTTCTGAGTCATGGGCACACGTTTTCGGAGTTTCAATTGATTTTTCGGATACACACATTTTTTGTTGATTTTTTTTTCGGTTTTTTGTCAGCATTTCTGGGCTGTCTGTGTCTGGTCAGTGCGGTCGGTGGCTTTGTTTGCGCACACCGATTGACAGAATGGGGCTTTGGAATTCGATATGAAAATTGTTAAGCCACCTGTTGTGCTGGAAGAATGTGCAATTGGCACGCGGTCGCATGCAAATTCGTGAACTCATGTTCGCATGGTTCATTGATTTTGTGAATTTGACAGAACATGGGTTCTGGATTGGCTGTCATGTTGCATTTCGATTTGAGAGACAACTCGATTTGTTAACCGATTGCGATACGGAAGAGTGGAGGATTCCTTTCCAGATGATGAAAGTTTACATGTAACGTAATGTGTCTTGAGGAATTTTTGAGAAAAGAAAAATCTTAAAGCTGCTTTTTTTTGTGGTCTCACCTTATTTAGTTGGATCTCAGCCTCATGAATGACGGGATGGGAGATGGCCAGAGTTGTATCTAGACCGGACTTACTCGTAAACGAAACAGTCTACCCTACGCCTGTAAAACCTTCGACAACTCGTCAAAGAGCGGAAACTGATTTAGGGCAGAAGTTGCGGCTAATCAGCCCTTTTGTTGCGTTTCCTTTCTTGGGGCTCATCAAGTTGGTCAAGGTGGAGATGAGCAGTCGCCCCTTTGTCCAATTTGGACCAATCTTCACAGGAATACTCCTGGACCAATATCTAAGATTGTGTGTAAATTTGAACTCAATCGATTGGGTGGCTTTCGCAATATAAGATTTTGAATGAATTTTTTGTATAGGCGATCCCACGCCCTTTGACTGCCGCAAGGCGGACCTGTAGATTGCCGGGACTGTCACAAGACGGACCTGTAGAGTACCGGGACTGCCGCAAGGAGGACCTGTAGATTGCCGGGACTGTCACAAGACGGACCTGTAGAGTACCGGGACTGCCGTAAAATAGACCTGTAGCGTACCGGGACTGCCGCAAGGCGGACCTGTAGATTGCCGGGACTGTCATCAGACGGATCCTTGAAACGCCGGGGCTATCTCACGCCCGTACCAGTAAACCACGAGGATCGAGACCCCCTGAAGCCGTACCCGTTATCATTATCGACTTATATAAAATTGAAACTAACTTGATAATTGAATTGTAATTTAAAGTGTAAATTGAGATTAATTGTAAATTAATTGATTGATTAGATTGTTTAATTAAACTAACTTTGATCGGAGTAATGGCGGACTGGCTAAAAGATTATCTGCACAATAGGCTTTTTTGTGTCAAAATCAAGGATGTATACAGTCAAAGAGAACATGTTCAATATGGAGTCCCTCAAGGATCAAAACTGGGTCCAGTTCTTTTTATACTGTATACTAATGAGCTTCTTCGCGTGTTTAATCAGAGCATTCCATTTGCTTACGCCGATGATACAGCGATAGTGGTGCGATACAGGTCTTTGCAGACGGCCACAGAAATAATGCAGGGTGAGTTCAATGCTGCAGTGAAATGGTGCCATGACAACGGTTTGACGATCAACGCCGCAAAGACTAAGATGATGCACATCAGAAGTCCACAGTTTAAAGCGACCCAACATCAAATCTACTTTAAGAATGATGCATGTCATAACACAACTAACCATCTGATTGATATAGTGGAAAGCTACAAGTATCTTGGAGTCATCATCGACAGTCATCTTCTCTGGGATAAGCACATCAATGAGCTGCGGATGAGCCTAAAAAGAGCGTTATACGCGCTAACCCATCTGAAGTACCATGCCACACCTCCAGTCTTAAAACAAGTATACTTTGCGCTAGTGGAATCAAAGTTAAGATATGGAATACTTGCGTGGGGCAACGCATCAGCAACTCACATCCAACAACTTCAGAAACTTCAAAATTCTGCACTGAGACATATAAACGGAAATAATCTTTACAATGTTCCTGAAGAAAGAAGGTTTAATGTCCTGGAAGTTGCAAATATCTTTAAGATGACACTAATACTTGAGTACTATGATGACAACCGATTTAGAACGCCAATCAACCATGGAATAAATACAAGAAGACGTGCCCAAGGTATGCTCCAAGTGACCCGCAACTGCAACAACTATGGTAGAAGACAGCTCAAGTCCAGCGTTCCCGAAATCTTAAACACACTTCCGCAAGAACTTAAGAATATAACAAATTTTAAAACTAGAAAAAAAAACATCAAACATTTTCTTTTAAATCAAAATTTAAATTCAAATAGTTAATTAATATTAAATAAGTTTCTTTTTTTAATAATCTTTAAAATTTGTAAAATGTATCCGAAACTAAGCTTACTTATCTAAAATGTATTTCTATCCTTTCGAAAAGCAACCTTCTGCAGAAAAGCCACTAAGGCTTCGCGGAAACGTATAACAATTGTTAAGTCTTATGGAAATAAATAAAATATTCAAGTTCAAGTTCAAGTTCAAGAATTGTACACGTAGAATTAAAGTAATAAAGTAAACTCCTCTATACCCAAAGTTAGTGTTTCTTTGGAGAAGAATCTTGGCGAGCCGGCGAGCTAACCTCAGCCCAGATAAAAAGCACATCACATCACAACTTTTGCCTACTGACATTAAAAATATTCATCTGAAATTATTTTTTTGAAGTTGGTTCTTAAAAGTTTGTTGCCACGCCCACTTTATGAGAGTGTTTTTGCTATCTTACTTACTAGGGTTGCGCTATAATCTCGGCGGTCTCAAACAATGTGACTTTTCAGAAGGCAGAAACTCACTTTTTACCAATTCACAGATTTGATCATCTTAGTGATAAATTGCCACGAATTTTCTTTTAAATCGTTTCGAAGACACCCTCGGAGTCACACAGATCACTTAATTCTCTAAGTTTATCACGATGGAAAGGTTTGGCAACGTTATACAATATATTGGACAAATCATCCACGAAGTTAGATATTTTATCTAATCGTTAAATAGTAACAGATGGCAAATTTAAAATCAAACTATGAAAACTATTATTTGATTTATTTTTTGCTTTGTATAACTCGAAGGTTTTAACCCTCATTGACGATCTTGAAGTATTGTTACAACTCGGCGGTCTTACATCCATTGATTGTTCAGTGGCGTCTTAAAGATAATACTTTGACTTTTATTTTTGAGGGTCCTTTCCGAAGCACTAACTTAGTTCTTCCAATCATAGCGATCAACCAAAGACGCAGCATTTAATTTCGGTTGACACTTAGCTGGCTGTAGATCAGTTGTCTCATATATATGATATCTGTAGGTCACCATGATCGGATTGAAGGAAGGTATGAATTTTGCCTTAGTCCGCTTATACACAGAGATGTATGCCATTTCGCCCCACCCAAAACACTTTCATTCCAACACTCGTCCGTCAATTTCATAAAAACTGACTGTCAACCCTAACATCGTTGAAAACAAGTAGATGCACATTTTGTTTAGAATACACACTAAAACAGCCTAAATCACAAAGAAAAAGAATTCACTACTGAGACTGACTGTGACAATGACAGCAGAAATGTCACTGTGTCAGCCAATTTGCTGAATGAGTTATCTATCGACTAGCCAACAGTTTACTGCCACGAACTACCTCCTCTAAGCGGTCGTAAATTTCCAAACAGTTTAACAATTAGTTGTGCACAAATAAGCAAGAAACAATAAATATCTAGGTACTTTAAAATAATTGCAATCAGCCTTGAATCAGAGTTGTTATAAACGTCACTAATTTAATGACACTATAATCTCGAGTTAAGTGACAGCCAATTTGTGTTTGCTGACATTTTCGATGCCGTGACATTTCCAAACGTATGCCGGTCGTTACATCATATTTGTGTAATGACATCCAAAGTTCTTGTGCAATGTGTCATAAAATCAAAGTTAATTATGCCCGCCAAAGAATAACAACATCAACTAACCAATTTTAGTATTGGCATTTAATTAGTTCAATTTGATTGCACATTATTCGCCATACAGCACAAATTAAAAGGAGCTGTAAAACATATTTATACAAACCACTTCCTGGTCTGTCTGTCAGATTAGTGACAAACTTATTATACTGCGCACATAAAATCACTTGTTTATGCGCGAACGACAATTCAAATTGCGTTGGTTGGCAAGTATACACATGCGACACATATACGTCGTACCTTCCGTTTAAAAAAAGTTTATACGGAAAAGTCATAGTGACATCTTAGCCCCGCTTTCCATCTGTCGTGATCTATTACATTTTCTTCTGTCAAAATATAAACGATTTATTTATTACATTCGAATCGCATAATAAATCTACTATCGCTGTAAATACACGCACACGTATGGGGATCAAGTTGTGCTGGCTAAATGGATGCCAATTACATAGTTTGCGCGAAAAATACCGTCATACATTCAAATGAGTGTAATAGATGGCAAATAAATTGCAAACAAGACCAAAACAGTGAATTGTCATTAAGACACTGTCTCCGCGACAGTGTCTTGTAATTGACGTTTTGAGTTGAATTCACAAGTGCATAAAGTTGGATGTCAAAGCATTAGACTGTCAGTGGGGCGGTTTATTATGCAGGTGACAACTAGTAATTTGCATCAAGATTAGCTGGTATAAATTTTGCAAAAATAGATGGGGCACTGTCAGCGAGTCATAAGGCGCTAAGGTTATTTTTATCGAAAATGCCGAGACATGCGTTTTCTTTTGATTTAATTAAGTGAGTACAGTCGACAAAAATATACCCGTAGTTGTGATCGTTGATTGTGTAGAATGGTGACTGTAGCATTAGCGACGGCCGGCGCCACAGGTTAACTTCCGTGTGATGTGGGCCTCAGACTGTGTAGGCTTACGAGTATACTGATGATCTTTCTTTGTGACATGTGTCATCTCGTGACGATTCGGCAGGAGATATGTTTTTTTTTGCAATCCCAACTTATCAGAAAGAATGTTAAGAAAAGGCAATGAAAGAAAATGTATGCTTGGGCCTGCTAATTGGATTTGACAGCAGCTATAGGGTGACCATTTAAAATTCTGGTATTTTTAGTATAGTTTAATATCGGTGTGAGGTGATCTTTTTTTTTACCTACAAAAACGGAGAGGTAGGTTGTGTCTGTCAGTTTTGACTTCAGATCAGCCCAACAAATGTCAAGTTGTTTCACGGCTCAAATCTATTTCCTATGGAATGATTGGTTTGTTGGAACGTGAGGTAGTAGGCTAACTGAGTTTTGAATAAGACTCTAAACAGATAGTATTTTAAGTGCATTTTCAAATCTTAATATGTGGCCTTATGACGCTTTGTCAAAGTGACAAGAAGAAGGTAAACTACGCCCTCTTGTGGGTTGTCATTACTGACAGATCTTTTGGCAGCTACTTCACCGGGCTTTGAGGTTATAATCGGACTATTAGTCAGTGGAATCAAATCTCAAAGTTTGCCATCTATATTCAGACCTGAAAGCTGTAAAAAGCGCCATCTACTTCTAGGACAGCCATCATTTTGTGCTTTTTGTGTTGCTTAGGTATGATGAAATGAATATTTGATCTTACTCACAATCGTGTGTCATTTGCTAACAATCGGCCCTAGCGAGGTATCCGTCCGAACGGAAAATTCTCCGCAACGCAAACTCTTTCGTAAACAAATTCCGCAACCAATTTCTGTCGGAGGATATCGGAACTAAGCTGTCAAAAATTGAAGAAAAAAATGCACCTCATCGCACTTCAACGTAATTCGCAGATATGCGTTACAAAATGTCGGAGAAATATTCCGAACAGATGTTCCGAAGAATACCTCGAAGCAAAAATCCTCCGAATCATATAAAATCGGAGAAATTTCCGTTCCGACGGATACCTCGCTAGGGCTGATTGTTTTTAAACAAAATGCCTAATTCGTAGAACCTCGTAGAACCAAACTATACAGGGTGCACCATATTTTATGTCGGATTGTAAATATTAAAAAAAGATTTTCATATAGTTATATTTAATTTCGTTTTTATTTAGGTCCATTATTTTCTTTGAACTTGTTTTTGAGTATTTACCAAATCAAAATGAGCTATTTTTGTTGCATTTTCCATCACTTTATCGAGCATCTCGGCTGGTATAGCGATGATTTCGGTATTTAAATTTGCCTTGAGCACCGTCAAAGGTCTGAGGCGTACAATTTTTTTTTTAAATAACCCCGCAAAAAGAAGTCCGGAGGGGTCAACTCTGAAGATGTGGTCGGCCACGGCCAGTCAATATGACCATTTGTTGACAGCATAACACATCCAGGGAAACCTTGTGGGCGTGGATGGTCGGAGATATTTTCATTTGCACTTTATACGGAAGCAAATGCAAATCATCCTTTAAAATGCGCCGCATATAATGGTTCCACTGACGCGGACGCCAAAAGATGATATTATGCATGATGGTTCTATGGTTCTCAGCAACACTCTTTCTTACCGCTTCAATTAGAGGTCAACTAATCGCAACCGTTTTATTGTTTTACATTTAAAACAATAACAAATTCAGTCAAGTAGTATCCGTTCACGAATGCGGTAATTCAAACCCATTCTTGGGCGTTTATGAACGGCAACGATCTATCACTGACCTTTGCTCAACAAAATGCTTGTTGGCCTTGATATTTTCGACGATATGCACCTTGAGTTAACACAACTGAACGAATATTTTCAATGCACAGCGTTCCTATTGAAGAGCATTTTGATTTTTGAGTTATTGGACCCGGCCAGAGGCGTTTCTTGTCTAATCGGGTCTCAAGCAACCACTTAAGATATGTACCTTGTTTACAAACAAATAATGCCGCCTCAAATATTAACTGGAGAGAATGAATTTTTGAACTAATAAAAAGATCATAAATTGGGCCAATGGTTCGCGAATTTTAAGTGGTTACATGAAATGATTCTTCCCAGAATCACCAGAAAAGCATTTTTTGTACCAAAGGAAAGGTTTCTGAAGTGATTTTTTCGATTCCGAACGCTACCGGACGCTTCTTTTTGCCCAATGGAAAACATAAGTATAGTAAGCGCGGTTCGGGCTTTAACAATCCATTTATGCAGTAGATTTTTCGAAAAAGTAGACTAAATCCGAATTTTGCGGAGTAGATTTTTGTAATTATGGAAAAAGGATCATTCCCTATGACGAAGTTTAAATAAATATATCCTTATTATTTGTTTTCATCATTTTTGTATTTAATAACAAAAACATAAGAAAAAATTAAGTTTAAATTGCACAATTCAATTAATAATAATTAAAATAGATCACAAATCTTTCCAACAAAAAACTCGGAATTTTCCGTAATTCATTTATTGCAACATATGAAAATAATATATTTTATGTTTTAGAAAAACTTTGCGAATTCAATACAAACAACTCGGAATTCAAAATAAATATTTCATCGTTAAGACTACCTACCTTTATTTTTTATAAACTTGGTTATTTGTGACACTTGTGTATAAATGTCGGCTCTTTTTTCTATTAGACATTTAACGATCATTAAGTTTTCCATGGTTTTAATTTATAGATATTTAATTTATTTCTAAATTTTGTTTTAATTTTGGTTTAAATTCATTTTAGAAAATGTTCTCTTTTCATGGGGTTTATTCATAAAACTTAAAATGTATGGTAAAAAATGACAATATGCTTTATGATATCATTCAACCTTTCTGGGGCTCTTTCTATATTAGTAGATTTTTAATTTTTTTTCAAAATCGGAGTAGATCTACTGCAATTGCAGTAAAGTCCGAACACTGATAGTATAAGGTCTAATTTTTTGACAATCACACTGTCGGCGGTTCCTTATCAGACTTAGGGGTGTGACCCCTACAGGAGTGATTTATGTCTTTTTTCTTCGATTCTACCTGAGACCTCTCGCTCGGTTGTCCACTACTGAGTGAAAACAGTGTGAAAAGTGCGTCCCATCCAGTAAATATCACCAGCAATGCAAATTATTGTCACAAAAATCTGTCCAACTAATATGTCCGCCTAGCCGAATAGGGTGTGAACTCATTCGCTTATTAAATGAATATATTCATATATCTACGAGAATTTTAAAGAATTTGTGCTACGAAAAACCGGTACCATTTATGCCTAAGCAGTCAAACCGAAAACTTGAACCTTCGTGATCAATGTTATTCAGAAACACGCATCCATACTGCATACAGCATACCTCATTCGGAATAACTTGTTTTACGTTTTGTTTTTTCCAAATACGGATATTATGTTAATTCACTGAGATTCTTACAAGCCCAACACTGTGACACCTATTATCCCAGCCAAAGTTTTCTGTGAACATATATTCACAAGTTTACGTCGACCGCCATAGGCGTTAGCACTGCTGTGACACATGATACACATGGCGCTGTTATTTAGTCTACTAAATCACACATTTTCATTCGAACAAGGTGTGTTGTGTGTACATTCAAACACGCATGCAGATATATGGAGTCGGAGTGACGATACCATCCTAAAGATGGTAGGAAACTAAATAATTTGAGAAGCTTGTGTTACGCACATACGAATAACATTTACTATTAATTACACAATCGCATAATCGAGTGTTAATTTGATAGATAGTTCATTATCATAACGTATCTATGGATCATGAGATATTTCACTATTTAATGTGAAAGGCGAAGAAAACACTTGCACCTTGCGAGGCGGATCGGGGGTAAGATTGGGAACTTTTCGAGATACTAAAGAAAGTGTTAAAACTGCTTAGATTTGTGGTACTGCATGTTTACGCTTCGGCTTCGTGACAGTGTAAGTGATTTCAAATAAATGCAACTGAATTTCACATGCATTAGCAGATAAATAATGATTTTATGGATAATTCCATCGAACAGAGGTGAGATTGCAAACACGCGAAATAGAGCTCTGTGTGTGGCGAGCATAACATATTGATTTTGAAGTTGTTTGTCGAACGATTAGACTTACGATGGAGAGCATCTGCATAGGATTTTGAAAACTTTCTCATGGTGCAAAAATTTCTACAGATTGAAACCTAACGTTGGGCGCCATTTCCAGTATAACTGATCACACTAAAAACTGTTACTTTAACTATTTCTAACCTTTCAACGTAAATATATAACAGATCCAGTCTAGCCCAAACTTTAAAAAAACCATTCCTTTCTGTATGGCAGTAGATCTTGATATTTCAGAAGAGAAATTTACCGACGAAGCAATAATGAACATTGCGCGAATATTTTAGTCGCCGCAGTATTCGGCTTACAAAGACAGCTAAGGTTCCATCGTTAGGCGCCATTTTTCATAAAATGAGTATATATACCTCATCGCCGTTCTTAGGCGTCTGTTACTGCTATATTTGATCCATATTTGGCACCTTTATTGTGGGCCAGCTGCAGACAGGTTATATCGTTGACAGATAGATCTCAAATGTTCGCACCTCAAGCTTCTTCCGTAAAGTCAGATCAAATCGGCCTCTAGTTTGGTGCTATTTATTTGTGGTGCCCGATTCTGACAGTTAGTACCGGGAATCAAAGTTGGAACTTGAGTTATGACAAGTAATTTACTTTCGCTTCGAAACTGATTCAATATTTAACGCTTCGGGGCTGCAACCTGCAACAAGCTCTAGAAAAAATTTGTTACCGACCTGATTAAATCTTATTTGAGTTATGAGTAGGTAATTTGAGTCTTGAACTAGACCGACAGCTCAATTTCAAAATGTTTGTGCCAAAAAGGTAGCCCAATAAGTAGCCTAATTACAAAAATGTTTGTTATAGTTTTAATAAGAATTTATTTTATTTCACATGTCAAAATCGATGAATGATATCAGTGAATAAAAAATAGTGAGAAATTGTAGTATTCGTTAAGGGTATATGTTTATTTAGGGCAGAGGTTCCCAAATTTTATTTCAAAATTAACCTGGTTTCAGTGGACCTCGCTGCTATATTTTTACCATATTCCCAAAACTCGTCAAAAATGAGGACTCTAAAATCTCTAAAACACAAGTCGTATTTCGTTCCTTTTCACGTCTGAAGAAGCGTTGCGGGCGGCACTTAGCAAGTCTCAACACGCGTTACGCTGAATATCGAATATGCGAAGGTTTAACAAGTAACATTCGTGAAATACACTACTTAAAAAAATTAAGGGAGGTTTTTGAAGAGGGAAATAATGCTAAATAAACAGACTATCTTCATATGCCAGCCTAACTGAAAAAAAAAAATATTTAGACCCCCGTCGGGTCTTCCGTGGACCCCTTGGCGTCCGAAATTTAGGTAAAAGATATCCCAATCCATAGTTATTCATCAATTGAGGACAGAATATTGTTGGATCTGTGGCTTTCGGTCAAAGGTTTATAATAATTTGGAAGATACTCGTCTTGAACAAAGCTTTGGCGTTATGTTAATACCACTTACAACAATTAATGTTACATGGTCCAAATGGCCTATTGCCTATTGAATATGTGTTAAGTGATAGTAGTTCTGCATTGAACTTGTTATTTTGTGTAACAGAATTGGTCACTCTTGTTGGTATTCTCTCGTTCTACAAATACTTCTGCTTGGTTCTAGGTCCCTGGTTATCCATATTGGAACCGTTTCAGTGGAATTTATTCTACAAATTTGTAGATATAGCGATTTATATGTCCGATTCTAGCTGCATGTAATAAAACCTTCACAAGTCCTACAAGTTCCTGTTGAATTTGTCTCCGAGTAGCGAAAAAATCATCGATGAATTTCTAAAACTTTGTTACACTTGTACAAATTCACTTGTTCTGCTTGCCCTTGTCCTTGACAGAGGATGTCAACCAACATTTTCTTTTACAGCTAGCGCAGTGAGTGTTTTTTTTTTTTTAACTTGGAAGCGTGGGGGGAATGCCCGTTTTGAATGGTACGATTCTGGCCGCCACCCTAGAAGTTCTATTGATTTTAAATTCTTAAAGAAAGCTGCTGGTGTCAAAATGAAACCAGAATTTCGATAGATTTTGAACCCTTTTTGGCATGCGCTTTGGTATAAAAGAGAGAGGTACATGCTTCCCTATTTCGATTTGTAACATAGTGTCAATATCTCAAGTTTTATCAATGTTCACTTCACTTTAATCCTTAAGGCTGGGTGTCCCCCAGCTATGAACTCCGAGCTCATGTAAACGTGTTTACATGTATTAGTGCACAGAATTTCAAATAGCCGAGCACACCCTCCCCTATCAGGATCACAATTGTGACTACAGAGTCTGCAAAGTGAGAACTCGCTCAACGAACACTAAATAAAAATAATACAAATTTCGCTGCACAACGAATCAAAACAAATCAAAATCAAAAAAACAACAAAAAGGACAAGCTGGCTGGCTGTTTAGGGCGATAGACTATAGTTGTGTGGCACACACTGTATGTATAGACTGAAATCGATAGTGTGTGTGATATCAATTTTCCTAATAATAACGTACAATCCCAAATTCTCAAATCCAATCACAAATAAAAATAATATTATATCCAAAATCTATTATTCATTTTTCGATCATTGGGTTAGGATTTTGGCTCATTATATAGAATCGGTTTGTGCTTGTTTGTTGCTATAGCGTTATTTTTGTGTTGGGATGGGTTTCTTGTATATAGTTAAACATAATACCTTTGCGGAACGGCTAACGAACCTAACCTAGGACGATACGCTATTCACAGATGTCTCTTCTATTGTCCATTTACAAAATTCTAGCCTAAGGGTTTGCAAGATCTCTCTTACCGTTTATAGAGGATTTTTTCATAAATATATTAATAAACCGGAAGTTGTTTTACCTTGTAACTTTAATATAATATATACGTTGATATAGTACTTTTCTTACTTGCCTGGATTTTAAGAGTTCCAAGACGCGTACCTACTCTACACTTAAATTGTTATAACCGTTCATTGATAAACGAGAGAAAGCCAGTTTGCTATCCTTCTAATAAAAGGATTTTTTTTTAATTATTTCCTCTCAATACCCAAGGCTTTCCAGGCACAGCATAATGAATAGTCATCTGTGCGCAAGAGTACATAACCTTTAGATATTCAAATCGAAGACAAGGAGTCCGTGATCACCCCGTGTCGCCTTCTCTTCTCTTCATATAATAAAATTGCTGCACCACTCATCACGCGGAAATTACTGGACGGATTTTAATGAAATTTAACATAGAGATTGCTTATGTTCTGGGTCGGAATCGGGGCCTAGGATACTTTTTATCCCGGAATATAACGTGGTTCTTACAAAACAGTCAAAAAATTGTATATCTGTAAGGAAGATTCTAATTAAATTAAAAAATAGGTGAATTTAGTAAATTTTCCCCTGATTCATTTAAGATATAAAACATCCTCCTGCGTTGTTCTGAAGCTGAGCAAAACATCGGGTAGGAACATATTTTTTAAAAAACTGTTCGATGTAGTTCGGTAAAAATACTCTTTGTCTTAAAAGTGGCAGGCGGTTGAAGCAAGGCGAGCGCGCGGGTCAGCTAGTCATATATATACTTTATACTTAACCTAGTTTAAGTTATTCTTTACCATTCTATTATATTGACCACTAGGTTAAGTTAGGTTAGGTTAAAGTGGCTGTCGGCTAGCCGACACACTTAGACCATTATAAGTCCCTTGTTATACCACATGCATCTAAAATTTAATTCTTCCTACTTGTTGAGCCAATTGGAGCTTCTAATGAAGCGTTTCGTTTGAAGCTTTCGAATGTCTATGTTATTTAGATCGTTCTGATCACTATAATAGAATGCTCCCAAATGGAGTTTTCTTCTTTGTGAGAGAGTCGGACAAGTACATAGGAGATGGAGAATAGTTTCTTTCTCCTCCTCGTCAAGACAGCTTCTGCAAAAATGGTTTAAAAATACGCCAAGCCTTTTTGCATGCCTGCCTATGAGACAGTGTCCTGTGATGACACCTATTGTAGCATTGATGTGCTTCTTACCAAGGGAGATCAAGTATCTAGAACGTTTTAGATCCAGCTTTGGCCAGATCTCTTTTGTTACTCGACATGTCGAGCCGGTTGTCCACCTAAGATTTGTTCTATTGATGGCATCCAGCTTTATAATTAGTTTACAAGTATAGCGCTTGGAATACCTAAGGAATCCTTAACTGGAAGCATAGGTAGTGTAGTTCCGTGTTTGGCTAAGTATGACAGATAAACAATGCAGAAACGTTTTTTGTAAAGGTGTATTTAACATACGTATGCTAGCTCCAGGTGCATTAAATTCGTTATAAGAGTTTATAAGCATTCCATAATAAAGAAAAGACAATAACATTACAATAATGTACGTATTATGTAGTCAGTTCGATATATTCCTTACCAATGTACCGACTAGGTTACATTCAATTATCAAGCGGGAAGTCACAATGGGAACCAGAGTGCTTACAGCAATTACCTACATATTTTCTTTGATATAATAAGGACATACTAAGCATCTCCACCATGACAAGCTAAAAGAAGAAAAGGGGTTAGCAAATATAAATGCGATAGGATATTAAGAAACCCCAAACATTGAACGCATTTGTATCCAAATGAAAATGTTGAATAATTGCTTATTCGAGGAAAATATAAAACAAAATATTTGAAACTAGGTTTCTACATCTGAATACAAATCAAACAAATTCAAATACATCTACAACAACAAAAATCATCACCCATTTCCCACCCACTCTCATATCAATGTTTCTCACATTATCAACGTATATATCTCGTTGTTGCTTGTGCTTCCTTGACTTTATCAAACAACAATAACAATATCTAGTATGTATCTACCGAAAAACCAAACAAAACGAAATAACAACTTTTTGTCATTCCCTGTTCAAACAGCTTCAGCGAGCGAAAATCTGCAAACTACAGATTCTCCCTAGAGAGTAAGTTTACTCAAAAAGAGAATAACGCCCTGTCGGATATTTCGTGAACTATATTGCATATGTGGGCGTGAGCTCTGAAATAAAAATAAAAATGCTGTAAAATAGTAAACTTTTCAAATTCCAATTTAATTATTTAATGAACCAAATAGCTAATTTTTATTCATTGAGCAGATAAACAAATATTCAGAGAGCATTCTCTTTTATACAGATAAAAAAAGTAGTTCCTTGTTCCTCCACAAAGATTGATTACTTTTAGTCATATTAAACTGCAGTTTTAGGCCGTTTAACAAAAAAAATCGAAAATGTGGCTCAATGACTACCTGCATAAGCCCATTGGCAACGATATGAAATCATAAAAAAAATAAAAAAGTTTCATCTAGGGATTGCCCCATCGGGGCGCAGGAAAAAACACCGAAAAAAGGGTGTTTTTGGCACTTTACGAAATGTCAAAGTCGAAAATTAAAATTGTGCTTCAATAGCGACCTGTAACTCTGTACCGACTATTGAACACCGTTTACTCCGATCGATTATCTCTTAAACTCTGGAAACCAAATCGGGATAAAAAACGTATACCTACGCCAGCCACCCAGCCTTAAATGTTAAGACGACATTTACATTATTTTTAAATTTGAAATCAATTGGCAATGACAAACTTCTTTAACAAGGTGGCGCAAAAATTATCAATTGTCACCCGATTTTCTTTGGCTGTCATTTTTCTTTACGAATGAGGAGCTGATGTTTTAAATTTGTTTCCATTAAGTTGAGAAAATAATATCGGCTGAGTGACCGTCGCCAGAATTGATGACCATTCGGGCCCGATTTATGACAATTTCTTCTACGCTTGCCAGAACTTACTACGATAGGTCTTTGCATTCTTGACGGATATTCTGGGATTGTTAAATCAGGCGATCTTGCCGCCAAGTGCAAATAACCAAAAGGAGAGATAAGGCGACAGGAAAATGCGGCCTTAAGAATTTCGGTTGTGGCTCGTGCAGTATGCGTGCAGGGTCCTCCGGCTCCGGGGTCCTTCTCAAAGGAACGGCTTGTCCACGGCCAGCCATTCCTGAAAGCATCTCGTGTTGTTCCATAATCTTCTATGCGAGCGGCTAAGCGTCGCAGTATTTTCTCAGTTGGTTTTTGGACGTCCAGGATATCTTCGCGCAGTTCCGAAAAATTATTCCACAAACTAAATCGAGACAATTATTCCATCTTCTTTAGGAGTATAGCCCATTCATGTCTTGTTGATGGATATTTTGTATCAGTAAACTTGACATTGGCCGCCATTTGCAAAAATGATAGCATCTTCCAATAGGGTGATGCTTTTTGCGCCACCTTGTATAAGCACTACGTCCGAAACTCTCTACCTAGGTCGTAAAAAGAAATAGATAAGGATACGAAATATTTGTTTTTTTTTAATAGCGACCGCTACCCAAATATATATACTTCGAACCCATCCCAGTTCACGTTTGCACCAAAGTCGATGGCAACAGCACTCCCATTCCCATTCCTATATACCTAATTAACTTGACTGCCAGTTGAAATATATTTCCATTGTAATACTCACTTTGGAAACATGTTAAAGGGGTCTTTCATCTGGCAACCCACATCACTCGTGCCTAATTCTATTAACCGTTCCATCATCTTCTCTTCGAATAGTAATGCCAACCCAAGCTCTAAGAAGATGACACACTCCACATTTCTGTACAATGCCCAAAAACATTAACAAGAGAGAAAAAAAATGAATAACAACAGCATTTCGTCTGACAATTCCATATTTGAACAAACAAAGCGAGATTTTGCCTTTAGCCGTCAATTTGTTTGTCACCGTTTGACATTTCTGTTTACCACACCCACTGATCAGTCTTAATAGTATCTACTGTCTATATGGCTCATCAATGCCTTCGTGTTGTGGACTTGAAGTTTGTGTAATCCAAGCATTTAAATAAACAAAAGAAACGCTAATTAGTTGGGCTATTAAATCGGGGAACAGGTTGGGTATTAAATGCTTATTGCCCGGTACTTAAATGGGCCATTTGCATCGGGGTTTCAGGTCACCTTTTGGGTGTAGGTCTGCATGTTTCTTTTTGCTGTCAATTTTAACCGATGACAGAACATTCTGAATATTATTCAGCTGTAGTTTAGGAAATATGCTTGGTTCGAGTAGGGGTTGGTGGCCGCTACTGTGAACGAGCGCCATAAATAAGTTTAAACTGCGGAGAATGTTTTATTCTTGTACTTGTGGATCGCGATTCGCGACGTATTATGTGGATTGTGAATTAAGTCTGAAAGATCGCGGCAAGAATTTTTCGATTCGTGGAAAAATTGCTGTAGTAGAAGGTTTCGCTTTTCAAATAAATTGAGACTCATGTTTTTTAGGTTAGATTCTGGAGAAGGTCCCTAATTAAATGTAGAACAAATAGCGATTTTCAGTCTCTTCTCTTTTCTATATCTCTACTCTCTATCTCTATTTCTTCTCTATCTCTTCTTTATATCTATCTCTTTTCTATCTCTTCTCTTCTCTATCTCTTCTCTTCTTCTCTTCTCTACATATAATAATCTGTAGAATAAAAAATGCCTGACCACGCATCACGCAGAAACTACTGGACGGATTTTGATAAAACTTGGCATAGCGACTGCTTTTGTTCTGGGTCGGGACTTAGGATATTTTTTATCCCGAAATAAAACGTGATAACAAAATACTGTATGTTTGTTAGAAAAATTCTAATTATACAGACCTAGCTCATTAATGGCTTATCGAAATGAAAAATCAAAAAATAAAGGGTTTTCCAATAAGAGGCGTTATTGATATTTAAAGAAAAATGCCATTTTTTGAGATAAATGATCGGATATTTATTTCATAATAAAGAGGAAGGTATGCCGTTAATAATGAAAAACAACATTAGCCAAATGGCCACCACGACCACGCTTACAGGACCATCTCTTTTTCATGAAATTTTCCATAACAAAATCGCAACGTGCCTGCTCTATGTCCTCAATAGACACACGAATTCCATCTTTGAGGTCTTGAATCGACACTTGGCTGTTGGCGTAGACCTTATCTTTCACGTGGCCCCAAAGGAAGAAGTCGCAAGGTGTTAAATCACAAGATCTCGGTGGCCAATTGTGATCACCTCTTCGAGAGACAACACGGTCCGGAAACTTTTCCCGTAAAAGATCAATGGTTTCGTTGCTTGTATGCTATTGCCATGTAGCGTCTCCTTGTTGAAAGTAAACGTTGTCCAGATCAATACCATCCAACTCCGGCCATAAAAAAATCATTAATCATCTCTCGATTCCAAAGGATGACGAGGAATGTACAAACCTGGATTTTCTTCAACATTTTGGGCTACAGCAGCAATATTCTTAGTTTTTCTTGAGTGACGTGCACGGGTTTTTTCTTCACATCACTAACTTGTCCCAACAGCTCGCATTTTTCCATTAATTTCTGTATTGCGGTCCGACAAGGTGCTTCACGACGACCCAAAAATGTTTTGCGAACTGTGACTG
The DNA here is from genome assembly GCA_936431705.1 of Cheilosia pagana. NCBI lineage: Eukaryota > Metazoa > Arthropoda > Insecta > Diptera > Syrphidae > Cheilosia > Cheilosia pagana. Next base: position 80,573,887 of record OW386166.1, on the reverse strand, counting down.
CAAAATTTTTACCATTTTTGTAGTGAATTTTTATAATTTCAATGCGTTGTTGAAGCGTGTAGCGTTCAATTTTTAGTAAAGGCTTAGTTTCTACTTGTCAAATATCAAAAAATAACAGCTTCAAAAATGACAGGTACCGAAATAGCGGAAAACCCTTTAGGTGAATTCATTTTCCCTTGAATTATTTAACATAAGCGTTGTCCTGAAGCTGAGCAGTGTTCAAAACAATTATTTAAAACATCGCCTAAAATTTTCCTTCAGTGTATTCCACTTCCAGTAGTCATGCAGCTGTGAGTATCGTTGCAGTAGTATGTGTGTGGAGCTCTAACGTGATCATATGTTTTGCTCTTCAATGGGCAGTCGTCTCTTTTCAGCGCAAACATTCAGGATGAACACATTTTAAGGTGTTGTTCATTTGGAATAGTTTGAAAATGGGCTGGTGGGATTCGTGTGTCAAGTTGGTTCATTCGTGTTGCTTCACTATGTCAAGATTCAGCAACCGATAGCGTAGGGACCTTCCTTTACAACCCGGTAGTTACAAATATAAACCTGTAATCGCCATCGAATGACAATAACAGCCTCCCTTGACTTCAATTAATGTTCTTACACATGCGCCTTCACACCATCGGCCAATGCTATACACAGATCACTTCCAAAGGTCAAAGATACCGGCCACTCGCAGATTGCCAAATCATTTGCACAAAGTGCCTTCGAACCACCACGTCAACACACGATGGCAAATGGTCGTACGATTAATCGAAATCCAATAAAATACCTTAATCTGAACGCGTTTCAAGTTAATTTCCATATTACACCTGTAGGTGGAATTCCAGGAATCCCACTTCTCAATGACAACCAATGCCATTTGTAATAATTACTTCCACCGAACAATGACCAATAAATTTCTGTATAGCATTCCAATTATGCGTCACGTTCATTCGAAATGAACCGGAGCCGGACAAACCTGTGCAGTTCTCAAGAACCAGCTCCGCTCTGAGATCAGGTTTCGAATTCGAATTCTTGATTTTAATTAAAAAATAAAACATCAAAATTTGTGTTTTTCTAAATTTAGGAAATTCCAGCTGACATCAACTCGAATCACAGGAAATTTCTCTGCGGCGGCGCACACACAGTAACACTGACCGACAAGCGCGCACCGCATGTCCACTTCCACTGTGCGCTGGTCGACCTTGAATTTTTTATCTTTATCTGGCCTGTAGGAGAAATTCCCAATGATAATATATGCTAATTACGGTTATTTAGCACTGTGCAGGCAAAAGTGCCGCCTGCTTCCATTCACACTGGCACTGTTATATACAACACAGTGGTGACAGAGGAAAGATAGTCAAGCGTGGGCATTAGATACACAGATACCGCACATAGACGATTCCAGTTTGTCGCAGTTTCAAGTGTCAGCCGACGACACGGTGGCAAGTTCCGTCTGACAGACACACGATGGCCGAAAGACTACTTCAAGAGCTGACCATAATATTTACCAAACGTGATCCCAGATCTCACAATGATTTTTCGTGATCGGTTTCGTGCAGCCGATCGCGATGGTGTCGTGCATTCGCACGCTGTGCACACTCATGGCACTTGTGCGCTGACCGGCCAACCATGTGAGACGCGGTTCTATCTGCGGAGTCTGAGTTTGTGTCGAAAACACTTTCGGTGCGGTTCGCGTTGGAAAAGTGACACAAAAGTGCTGTGGAGAGCTTGGGGCTGGGGCGCAGTGCAATTGGGTGGTTTGCAATAGTTTTCTGTTTGCTCAGTTGGTTGACGGTGTTTTCTTTTCTTGTTTTCTCTGTTTGTTGGTGGTGTTTACCACGAGGGCAGACTGTTACTAGACCGTTTTTGAAATGAGGATTTCTGTCCACCAAAGGAGGTTATCAGTGATAACCACCGAACTAACAAACGAACAAGTAAGATGCGTTGGGCGCCCCAAGAGGTGATGGACCGCATTTGGTTGTTGGGCGGGCGGGCTAAATCTTTTAAGAGGAATTGTGTGACAGCTTCAATTATCTTCACGAGTATCAGGCTTTGGGAACAATTTTGAAACTTAAGCTCAAGCAAAACTTAATTTTGTGTTCAGTCATCTTTTACAGCTTATATCAGATAAAAGGTGATTGGTCCTTGTTCTACTACTAATTAGCTTACTTAAAAAGTGCTACAGATTGTGTGGATGAGGACCTCGACCAATACGCTCCTCTATTTGGAGCACGCTTTGGCTTATCGCCTTCAGTTGTGAGGGTGCCATTCACCTTTGCGCATCACTTAACTTGAAACCTTCTTCTGCTGCAATGTGGCTTCGGCTTGTAATCGAAAGACCCTAGCCACTTCATTACTCCAAAGTGAAGGTTTTTGCCATCGATTCGTTGCACAGGTCGTGCGGAGCTCGTCGTTGAATCGTCGCTCCTACGAAATCGGAAATAACTTGAAAAATGTTGCGGATATCTTTATCGGTCTTTCTAACGTTCGTAATTTTGCGGAAAGGACTGGAATGACAAGGCCTTAATACTTAGTGTCCAAAGTGTCACTGGGTTTCTGGTTACACAAAATCTTAAAAATTTAGACCTTTTCGTATCAGAAATCTGCTACAAACAGCGCGCTTTGGCTCTACCAGGCTGGGGGCTAAAAAAACAGCAAGACGGATCGTGCACAGATTCCAATAAAATACGCGGGAAATAATGTAAACATACTTCCCCAGTGTAGGAAGGAAAGGCAAATGGGGCAATCGCTATCAAAGGTTTCAATGCAGATGGTCCACGATGGACTCTCTGCGTTGAAGTGGGATCGGGATACCGCTCTGAAATACTTGCATTATCCAGTTCGATCAGACTTCCTGACTACAGCAGCGTGTACCAGGCTGAGGTTATCCCTTTTTTCATTGACAGATAAGCTTGTTAGTCGCTCTCGCAAAAAGCTGCGAGTTCTTGCCGCTCAGCACAATGTAATATTTTTTAAATATTTTATTTTGAATTAAAAACATCGGTATTGCGATCAACAATTTTCATCGATTTTATTTTCAACTGTCAATTTTTCTTTCAATCGGAAGTTTGCAGTTGATGAGTTTGAGTTGGTGCTGCTTACATAAATAACTAAAAAAAATTTGAGTTTCGAGTTAAATAAGTGATAAAATTTTTAATTTCTTTATTTCCAAATGTCTCAAAAAGAAGTAAGCAACAAATCATTTCCCAAACTCAATTGGTAGTTCCCATGTGCACAAAATCTTAGCACTGCTGCTAGTTTCAAAATGTTTGGCACTGCTCGAGTGTTTTTGTAGGGCTTCAATTTGTTCATGAGGACACTCCGCACTCCACCGGCAGTCTGCATCATCAGATACTCAATTCTTCAAAGACACTTTTTCGAAGACTAAGAAGACCGCAGTGGTTTAGTGGTTAGTGTGTTGGACTGTACTATGCGAGGTTCGATCCCCGAAAAAACCCAAATTCCACCTTAAGGTTGTTTTCCACTGCGCCAGCTCTTGCAAACGTCTGCCAAACATCCGAGAGTATAAGTACCACAGACCTGCTGCGCCAACTATTTATTTATTTTTAAAAAGACCTCCTTTTGAAGTCTATAAACGATCTACAGATAAAAAAAAGGATTGGTGTGCATTTTTCGTTAGTTGTAGACTCACCGGGTATAGGCTGCTGACTCTAAAAAGTTGGTGAAGATTAGGGAGTCTCCTTTCTTGTGAAACAGGGCAGATTATGCTTATGGTCTAATTATCAGAACAATTTTTCCCGGCCAAATCCTAGAAATGTGGTGGTAAATGTCGGCTCTACAATGCCATTTCTGCTGTCTGGAATGTGTCGAGCTGTTTCCTGTTTGACTGGATATGCAGAAAGGTTCGCTTTCCATTGCACCTTTTCTTCAAACCAATATTCGTAACTCCTCCTTTAGGGTAACTTGCCTTTAGGGCTCTCAGACATCTGAAATACTGGAATTTTACGCGGTGGTCAACTGGGATGACGCTTAGGACTTTCTCTTAATTTTTCACACGAAATGTAGTCATATTCTCTTTTTCCCTTTTCACCAAACTTAAATACTGCCGACATTTTTTTTTTAAATTAACTTTTATAAGTAAAATTTATATTATACGAAAATAAAATCATTTTAAATTAACTTTTAAAATATCAATTGCAGTTTTAGTTTTATTTTTACTAAAAGGCGATTTACATGAGTTAAATTTTATGGTCATTTGTTGTGTTGATAATGTAAAATGCAGACCGTTTGAAGAAATTTCACCAAAAATTGTAAGTTGAATCTTTTCCCACAATTTTGGTGCTTTGATCTTTTGATAGCAAGCTGACATCTGCCCCATTTCAGAAAACGTTAAATTCGCACATCTCCTGAATAAAATGACCGATCGCAGTGAAATGAAAACCAAATGCTGTCCCATAGGGAACCTTATGTTTTTCTAAAAAATCATACGTATTAGATGAGATGCTTCAAAGTGATGCGTTTTCAAATCCACATACAAAACCCAAAGTTAACAATTTATGAGAAAAATATCAGAAAGGATATGTGTATCAACTCCATAGAAATGTTACGTTTTGGGTGGAGATTTTTATGACCGTTTTATTCACTATTGTTCAACTAGCAGATAACTTCGGAATTGGTCAACTTCGGACAAATTTTCACTTGACATACCTAATTTTGGCCACATTTATAGGTAGTTAAAACTTTTAAGCAACTTTTACATCTGCTTAAAATGGAAAGTTCAAGTCTTTAAAAACAAACTTCTAGTTTCGAGGTATATGAATTAAAGAACTTGCAGACTTCCATCAGTCAGGTCATGTGCAACAACCGCTAAGCGAAAAGATCTTACCAATGCTAATAGACGTATTTATCTTCTTAACAATACCTTAGTCCAACACATCGATAGTCTCATATTTGACGGTAGCTCATTATTCATTGACAAAGCCAGATTTCAGTCATAAAAAGAAGAGTTAAAATTGAAAATGATGGTCCAATAAATTTTCTTAAAATCGATCCCAATGGGGGGCCTTTCGTATCTTAAAAACGAAACAGCGTAACATAATCTTTTGCAATAAACATACAACAACAGAAGAAAAAAACTGATTAAATATGTATGACGGCACTCTCTCTTCTCTCTCTCTGCTAAATCAACATCGTAACTAGGTTGGGCAACATCCGGAAAGCCGGCATTTTCTACAATCAATTTATTATTTATTCACACACATAAACGAAACAGCAACATATTTTAATTATTAAACAAATTAATTGCTGCAATTTATTATTTCCTTTTCAGATAAATGAAACCACGTGAATCACCACAAACGTGAAAGGTAAGTTGTGCTTGTTTGGGTCCACCACTCGGGGGATTGCCATAATAATCTGTACAAAGTTGACAAATTTTTTATTGTGGCTAATTTTGAGAAAAAAAAACAAACAAACGAGTAGTTATATCGAATGTTTTTTTTAAATAATGAAATGAAATATATTGTGATGTCATTTTTGAATCCCCCTAAGTGGGTATTTAAAAATTCCGCGAAAGACTTTATCTGATCGGTCACATCTCTGAGTATCTGTAGTCTTTAGGCGCCTAAGCAAATAAACACGAAACATAAAGGTTGAAGTCCGAAAAGACGAATAGACTTGGAAGTGACCCTTGCTTTCGAATTGGTTTGCAAATAAAAATAATGTCCGAGTGTGTTTTTAGCAGAGAATCGATACAATAATTGATTGCCATCTGGCAATCGAATTTATGATGATTAATGCGCGATTTGATGCTACGAAAGGTAGCGATAACAATTTAATTACTTACAAATATAGGTAGCATAGGAAAAAGAATAGGCAATAAATCGCAAAGGTCGTTGACACGGATGGAAGAAGAAAAAAAAAAAAACAGCAAACCTCTAATTAACAAGTTCTCGGGGAAAAATTCTTAATGAATAATTGATGAGCTTCGTGAATCAAAATTAGAGCCCATCTGCGTGATGGAGAAAGCTCTATCCACTTTTACGTTTGGGGTTTTTGCATACGATGACCTAGTCTGTCATTGTCCGTCTTACTTTATGACTAATGGACTGCCAACAGTCGAAGCTTCTCTACAGCTCTTTGGCATGTGCGAAATGGACTTTTAAATGGAAACTGGACTTTCCTTGTTGTCTCGGACGTGAGGGCTGGGATTTAAAGTTGGGGAATTATTGTCCATTTGCACGATCTGGTCGAACTAATATTGGCACAGTTTTTTCAAGCTTTTTTGACTTTCTTCGAACATAAAGGTTTTTTTTTAGGGGTATAGAATTTTTAAATGGAATAAAATAAACATGATTTCTTTTAAATTGACATGTAATTTACTTTACGGCTGTCTTGGACGTAGTCTAATATGGAGATTCAATTTCCGATGGCTTTTTCCAACATTTGTGGCCGTATATCGGCACTAACGCGGCGAATGTTGTCCTCCAAGTGGTCAATCGTTTTGGGCTTATCGGCGTAGACCAGTGACTTTACATATCGCCACAGAAAATAGTTAAGCGGCGTTAAATCGCACGATCTTGGAGGTCAATTCACGGGTCCGCAACGCGAAACTATGCGGCTACCAAACGTTTCCTTCAATAAATCAATTGTGGCACGAGCTGTGTGACATTTTGCGCCGTCTTTTTGAAACTACAGATTGTACACATCTTGGTTGCTCAATTGATGAACGAAAAAGTCAGTAATCATGGCTCTAGACTAGATAGACCGATTCGGATCTTCCTCTACGCCATACGCAGCTCTAAAGCAGCAATGACTTATTTTGTACGGACTGTACGACGTCTCTGTGGATGCGTATAATCATTTAGAGTAAACGTGGTGCGAAAACGTTCCAAATTTAATAGAATTAATTGCTCTGATGGACGATATTTTAACCGTAAAATGGACGCAGTGCGCGATACGTATTTCGAACAGAACCATGACTTTCAAAATAATTTTTCACAATTTGGAAGCGTTACTCAGGAATCAGTCTTTTCATGTTGAAAAGCCAAACCAAACTTAAAATAAATCGCTACTTGACAGCTGAAAAAATGGCCGCCAGTTAAAGTTGCCAGCTTAAAGTTCCATACCTCTAAAAAAATACTTTGTCAACGAATTTTTCTTTCAAAGCAACCCATATTAGTCATCTGCATATTGCCCAGCCTTATAAACAGTGATAAACTGTAGATCTATTATTTTCGTAATATTTTTGAACCCATCTACACAGGATGTAGATGGGTTCTCTAGTATAATTATTGGACAAATCGCCACTATAGTTCTTAAGTTGAGTTTTACTCGTCGGTAGACTCACTGGTTAACTACCCAGAAGTTGCATAGTTAGCTCATATAAGAAATATTGTTTGTCGTTTGCCGTAGTGCCTTGGTGATTTTAATATGCACCCTGTTAGTTGGTTATTTTCTCACGAAGAAAAATGTTTAAACCCTCTAATGTTAACAGAGCTAAATAAGTGGTAGACACTCAGCCATAAATGAAATAAGCAATACTGTAGGAAATGTATTAGATTTAAGTTTTTTAGTGAAGAGTTCCATGCTACGTGCTACGGCTATGAAGCCGATTTTCCTTTACTTGATGACAGCATTTTTTTGTTTTTTTTTGGTTGCGTCCAAAGGATGTGTAATCTTCGAAAGATACAGTTGCCCGTGTTTCTCCAGTGCCTCGCGCCTCACGTACTAAACCACACCCATGTACTCTTCTACCACTCTCCCCGCGGGACTGCCGTTAGGTATTACTTCGCGGGGCTGGTTAGCAACTCATGCTAAATCATCAACGTCTGCCACTTCGACCCTTCTTAGTCTTTCGGCTCTTCTTAGCTCGTTTTGTATTGTTTTGTATGAACATATTTCCAGACAGTCGTCTTCTGAGCTCAACATACGCTCTATGAGAAGCTGTGGAATGGGTAAGTTCACTCTTCCTCCTGAAAATCTTCTGCAGTGGAACATTAAGTGCTCCGTATCCTCTTTTTCATCTGGGCATTCGGGGCATAGAGGCGAGCTATCGTGGCCGAATCTGTGAAGATAACTTCGATAGCCGCCCGGACAGGAACTGCGTGAGGTGGTAGTTGCAGTTCCCGCTTTTTCTTCTTGTCCAGACCTCGATGTTTGGGATCAGTTTGTGGGTCCATCTGCCTTTTGCCGTGTTATCCCACCGGACTTGCCACAGTGCTATAGATGTTGCCCTTTATGGTATGGTTGGTTGTAACTTGATGGATAGGTTAGTTTTGGACCCGATAGGTGGCGCTGTTGTCGATCTTCTAAACCACTTAACCGATTTCAATGAAATTTTGTGGGTGGGTAAGTATGGTTGGTTGTGAAATTCAACTACATACAACACAGTTCAATTTAACATCCACATTTAGCGCGAGAAGTTTCACATCTGGCGTGTGGTCACAAGCAAGCTGCCTGTTTTTTGTATTCGTCTGTTCAATCAAATTTTACATCATCTAACCAGGTTGTCTGAAAATTATTTTTATTAAGTTTGTCCGTCGACGTTGTTCTTAAATAGATTTTTGTTTTGGGTGTCATGAAAATACCTTTTTTGAGTTTATTTTGATGCGAAATCCCCACAAAATGTGTAATTAGCCACGATCTGTGATCACTGGTTACGATGCTGAATGCCGCGGCCCCGCGGCTGCCGCTGTATACTCGAGTCTCGATTCGCTTTTCTTAAGCAGTAGACTGGTTGCAGTGCAGAACAGGTCTAAACTTGAAACGTTCTCGCAGAAATTTGAGGAGGATCTTGTATGTGACACAAGGGAGGGCTATGGAGACTTTGAATCGGTTTTTTTCTGTGAATTGAATGGTAGTCCAGTTAGCATGTTTTCTTCTAACTATATTTAGTTAGTTCGTTGGAACTTGCACCAAACCAAAATGTTACCCTTGCTCCACTCTTAAACAGCCGACTACCTCGTCCTTCTAGCCGCTTTTAAAGTAAAACCAACCTTTCCCTAAGGACTGGTCGTTATTCTCTACATGAAACCTTTGTGCCAACGTCAGGAAAGGTGCAAATAAAAGGTCGGATTTAAAAATAGTTTCTCGCACTTGACGGTAACATTCATAGTTGTAATGAATTTCATACGTTACAGAGGTATAAATTTATCACCAAGGCTCGGCCTTTTTTTAGTAGATTTGTCTGTTTTAAAAATCGGTGGGACTCACCTCTTTGCAGAAGTCTGAACAATGTTTAGAGAATGCATGTCATGTACTCTTTTTTAACCGTTTCAAAGAGCTGTCTGAGCCCAAATATTTTCTATAGGTTTAGCGACTTCTGCCTTTGATCCTTCTATTTCCAAGAACTGTCAATTGAAGGACGTAGCTCTTTTTAAATTTACAAACAGTTGTCAAAAGCCCAACCTGTCAAAAGATTGGTTAAAACTTACTTAAAAAAAAGTGATTAATTTTGTCTGCCAATTTAGCAAACTTCCCCACTACAACTAATGAGAAAAAATTGCCCAATTCCAATCCAAGTACCATCTATGCGACTATGAAAGTGTATTTCTTTCTCACACCCTAACTGTGCGATAAATTTTCTATCGAATTGCGAATGATCGCAATTAAATACCCCCACACACGATCGTACTCCTTCGTCAAGTTGTGAAATCGTTACTTCTCCCAGTTGTAAGAGCGAACCCCATACGGGGTCGTCGCATCGTACATTTATACTACATGCTCCATTGCAATCAAAATAAAAATACAAAATAAACGATTATTATGGCGCGGCTAATACATTTGGCATATATAGATATATCTCTAAGATACAGATACAGATGTTTTGTATCCACTGCAACTGATGCGTTAACCCAAACAACTCCGCTGTGCGTACTCACCCGGCAGTTTTATACATTATGGAGCCATATAGACCGCGAACCAAAACACCGAAACACTGCCTCACCTATTTGCGGTGTGTGGGAGTCCTCTCGCGCTCTCTGTGATGTTCCCCGATCCGAAAATGGCCAGCAGAAGTGAAGCGCAGTAGCGGAGCTACTTCCCCGGTAGGTGATGCATCGTAGTGCGACTGTGCGATCGCTTGCCGATTATAAACAAATATCAACTTCACTTTGGTGGTGCGCATTTATGGTGAATCATCGTTTCCACACTTTTCAAATAGTGTTACATCCCCACCCCATACGCGGATGGGTGTGTGTGTGTGTGTGTGTGTGTAGGGAGCAATAACTTTTCCTTTAGCGCTAGCGCGACTAGATGAGTCTATTCCGTTCCGTGTGTTTCATTTAATTTGAATAAAAATGGGCTTGTCAGTATTTCCTGTGCGCATTTGTTGGATTGTGGCTCCCTTCGGCCGTAGGACTCGGATTTTATTGAAATATCAATTTTAATATGCGCACCGGGATCGGTTCAGCTTCAGATACAGGAATAGGGTCGCGTTTTATTCATGTTTCGTGATGACGATGACAATTTGGGAGATATTTATGCCGTGTGTGACAGATGTTATGAGTCATTTGCGAGATAATGAAGCACGATGCTGTTGTTTTTGTTGTTTTCATGTTAATTGCCGATATTTAACGGGTTTTTGACGAAGCGTTAATGTGCGTAAGTATTAACGCGCCATGTGGCTATATTTGTGATCCACCGCGCTAATTGGCGCACAGCACTCTGTTATTAAAAATTAATGGGTCCCTTATGGTGGTGCTTGACCTATAATTGACAACTTTGGGTATATCATTTACGAGCGAAGATCATCGCTACTTTGAACTGGCTTAAGGTATGTTTTTTTTTGGTTAGAGTGTTTACTTCTGAGTGAGGGGTTCAAGGTGCAATTTTTAGCGACTTTTCCACGGCCTTACCTCTGATCTTCCAAACGATCGAGCAGTCCGTAACGTTCATCCCTTCAGAAACAGAATATTTATCACGTTGAAGAGAAAATAAGTCAATTACCTACCAGACAGTGACATCTGCTGCCTCTATAAAAACCTGTTTTAAAATGTTGCGTTCAATAAAATATGAGCTGAGGCACTGATCTACTTGCTTCCTATTTCAGGTCGGTCTACAGACTTGGACGTTGGACACTCGGTCAAATATAAAACTTATAGCACTAAATGTATGACAGTCAATGGGACATTTAAGCTTACCTATACCTACACGCTCAAAATTGGTTCGGAATTCTCAATAGCGGGACAAGAGTTAACATTTTTTGTCGTAATTTAAATTTTAAAAAAATCATGCCAAGTTAGAATTTTTGTTTGTTCATTTAGATCAGATGTTCCCAAATTATTTTCTTTTTCGTAGACCACTTTCAAAATTAACCTGGTTTCGGTGGACCCCCTGCTGCTACATTTTTACCATATTCCCAAACCCGTCAAAAAATGTGAAGATTAGATCTTACGATGGAAATTTGCGTTGCGACTGAGTTTCAACTCTAAAATGTCTAAAACACAAGTCGTATTTCGTCCCTAAACAAGCGTTGCGGGCGGCAAGTCTCAATACGCGTTACACTGAATATCGAATATGCAAGTTTTTACAAGTAACAGTCGTAAAATACACTACTCAAAATGAATGGGGGTTTTTTAAAAAGGGAAATAATGCTAATCCATATCCAGTTTACTGTCAAAAGCACCATAAAGTGTGATCAATTTTAGCCTTTGGGTAGGTTCTCGATTAAATGTCGACGAATCGAACAAAAACACAGCGACGCACGATTACCACCAGTCCATGCGAAAATGTTACCCAATGAAAGGCACTTGTGAGTTGTGACTTGTTTTTGTAAGAAACTCGTCAATATGTATAAACCATACGAGTGACCGGCAAAAACATCTGCTCCTTTTCTATATTTTTACTTTATGTTCTTATTTTATGTCCCCCTTTTCAATTTATGCCAATAAAAAAATTTAAAAGTTTTGGCATATTTTTACAATGTTCTCCATCTTTCCATTTTGCGTCGGTTACAGGTTACTAAGGCTACACATGATTGTACTTATTTAAATCCCTCGTCAGGTTATAGATCGGGGTGTGCTTTGGTATAAAAAATTGGGTTCCTTGTTGTCCTCGGTCTGGTTTTAATGTTTATGGAGGTGAGAACGTTATGTGGAGTTTACGTTACCAGTCAAAACAGGACATCTTGCCCTGCTAACAATGGAATCCACACCAAGATCATTAAAGCAATCCACACTTTCAACAGCTTCCTCATTAATGAAAAAAATTGGGGCAGTTGAATTTTGAAGTCTCGTGAAGGTCATGCTTTAATACTTCTTAAGATTAAGCTGCAGATAGTTCTCCTTACACCATTCCTGCATGCGATCAATATCATGCTGTAGGGGAATATAGCCTTGTGGGTTGCTAAATAAATAAATCAGCTCACAGTCAGATAACATTAACAGGAGTGGACCAAATTGGCTGCCTTGAGGGACACCAGATTCTACGACAATATTTAGTCAAACAGGTTTTAAAAATCACACTTTGCGTACGTCTACATAGATATGAAAAAATCCATTTCAAAATCCATTGCGGGAATCCATAAAATTCAAGTTTTTTAAACAGGATAACATGATTAACTTTGTCGAATGCTTTACAAAAATCAGCATCTGTTTGTAATCCATTCATCATGCTTTCGTTGAAATTGCACGTAGTTACAAATAATTTTCTCAAAGAGTTTAGGTAAACCAGACAGTTTTGCGATTCATCTATAAATTTCCATGTGATGTTTGTTACCATTTTTATGTAGAGGCATTATAAATGACGATTTCTAAATAATCGGAAAGACTTCACTGGACAACAATTCCCAAAGACTGACCAGGTGATCCTTGAGGGGTTTCATCACTGCTTAGAATGGTATGTTTCTGAGGGTTTTTTTTTTAATTTTTGACGTAGGTATAACAGATTTATCGGACTCAGCTCTGCCGAGCAAAAGAACTAGGTTCCTCCTTAAGTCTCTCGTATTTGTCATGGTTTTCTGCGTGCCCATTCGTAGTACACAAAGCCATTCGGAAATTAGTTATTTTTGCAAGATTCCAATGACTGTCCGAACTCGTTTTCTTATTTGAAAATGAACCTTTGAGAGGATCCGCTCTAATCTTGCTTAAATCTTTTGCCTCTAGGTGACTATACTTGCGTTCCACCTAGCCACGCCTCTCATCATCTTTTAAGAACTACCCTGTACAGCTTGTTGACTGTCATTACAATCGATTAGTTCAGATATCCCTTCCTTGTGGACTCCACGTAGAAACATCCCAAGGATCACCCTAATTTTTACGTTCCCGACTCGCATACCACACTACATCATAGGCTCATCATTCTCAGCTCTAAACATCTCTATCTATGAATGGTTGTAAAATCAATTTGAAATCAAAATTCAATATCAAAGAGGAATGCCAGCGTATCTGTCATCCTGCAAAGCAAACATCCATCCCCAGCTGTACAAAACAAATGCGAAAATTTCAATAAATTCTCGAGACTTTCCCCGAATCCACAACAAATCCCCAAAAACAAGTGCGAAACTCCACGTCCCCACGTCCGAATCAAACATTCCCATCGAGTACACCACCAGTGGACATCATTCTACTGCCCATGGACATCATTCTGCTGATGTGAATGACATGTGAGTGTGACCCCCCTCTTGAACCAATATCAGCACCCATCCAATCGCGGCCAGACGTCTCACAAAGACGCCAAATTTAGATAGATTCCTGGAATAATCGATAGCAATCCCACACACACGGATACTATGTGCGATACCTACCGTGTAACCAAGTCTGAGAATTGCCATGTGTATAAATAAATACCTAATGGAAAATCACAAGGAAGCCGGCCGCATCTTCATCGCTTCTAAATTTGGAATAACGACAGAGAAGACTTGTTCAATTTTAATTACCGACTTCTGGTTGATAAACAAACTGTTGAGGCAGCCTCAAAGCATAAGCCAAATGATTTACATTCAACGCACAGATCGAATCCTTTCTGGTTAGTGGCTATAATATGTGCGTCGCCATCCGTCCTCCGAGTGCATTCACTTCAACCCGCCGCCGCCGCGCCGTATATAAATATAGATTGCTACCTCTCCCGCAACCACCAATTACGCTTGTCAATTGGTATTGACGACAAAGTCGTCATTTGTCAAAGTGCTGCACGGCGTATATGCCGGTCACGCACATAGCATTCCTTGCAGCGGCCCTTCTCCCCCTAACCCAACCACTAATACCATCGTATCTACGAAGTCCATTTTAAAATTGAATATCATAAATAATTGGTGACGACTGAAAATTGTCACGTTTTGTCCAACATGGTGTGGTGCGCTTGGTAGTTTGTCGCGGCATGGTTCAACAAACGATTAGGGAACCCTGCGGCATTCGGGTTTTATAATACCAACCATTCCCGCACTCCGCCTGGGGTAATAATTCATTTTAAATGCCCATTTAGTGCCACAGATAACAGAGTACCTTTACGAATACGATCGATGACATCGATCTTTGGGCATTCCATTGGGTGGATATTGTTGGGCTTTTATGGGGTCTTTCTGAATACGATGGCCGACCCATATTGTAGACCAGTGCGGTTTAACTATGCGCGGCGTCCAGATTTGCATTGTGAATTAATTCTGCTAGGCGAGTATCTATCTTCATGTGAATTCTTGGATTTGAATGTTAGTACTTTTTGTGTATCTGGTTACTGGATCCACCTTTGTGGTTCGCTGAGGCGTTGCCAACACGTTCCGTGAGTGTGCGAGTGTGTGCTGCTGTGTGGACACGATAAGTAGTTTTGTGGGGGCGCGAATCTAGAATAATTTAACGCTCCAAATGTTACTGACGTTGGTGGTGATGGTGATGGTGATGGTGAATAACTCACTATATGCGATGTGGATTCACTTGAATATCAAATAGCGAAAGTGGCCAATTCAAGTCGCACTGACTTTTACTTTATACAACACAACACAAGTAGGTACGAGTAGTTTATGGAGCAGAAACCTCACTTAGTTTGGCAATTAATTGCAATTAGTGTGGCTACTTTGAAATGGATACGACGACGCGAGGATAGAAGTTATATTTTTGTCGCAGAGATTGGGGGGCGTTGAAGGGTTAGAGATAGCGCAACATGGGCATGTGGGAATGGGACACAAGGTCTTGCATTTGAGGTGAAAAGAAGGGAGTTGCCTCGAATGTTTTGCAAGCAAATTAAAAGTTTGGACGAATGGTACCTACCTATACACATTGGCGGTATAGAACGTAAAACCTTTAAATTCAGCGTAGGTACCTACCACGCAGCAGCGCACTGTCGAAAATCTTGCGCACCGAGACACCCCCAAAGGTGGTGCGTTATCTCCATTGCTATGGAATCTTGTTCTTAATGAACTTCTGCTTTCAAAGAAGGTTTCCGGCCGGCCTTGATCAAGAGCTTCAATCTGAAAGTCCATAGGAAGACTCAACGCTTGGCAAGGCATCCCTAAGCATCACGGGTGCTGTAAGGACTTCTCCTACCACAGTTCTACAAACAATGCTTACACCGCAAATGCCGCGTGCAGATTAAGGAAAGGAAAGCTCTGAAATCCTCCTACGGTTAAGCCTGTTCAAATGTT
Organism: Cheilosia pagana; assembly: GCA_936431705.1. Lineage (NCBI taxonomy): Eukaryota > Metazoa > Arthropoda > Insecta > Diptera > Syrphidae > Cheilosia > Cheilosia pagana. The sequence continues at coordinate 80,558,364 of OW386166.1, read as the reverse complement.
CACCGGCCTACGAACATCAACTTCGAAAAAGGCTTCACAAATGAAATACCGAACAGAATTCAACGGATATCACAGAATGTCCTACACGAATGATCACTGCCAGTATTTACAGACGGGTCAAAATTTAAAGCTTATTAAACGTCAATTTCATAGAACTTTCATACACTGTTCAGTAATTTTTCAGATTTGGGATTGGGCTATTATCCTAAAAAATCTGAAATTTTTTTGTTGGGCTACTATTTTTATATAGCGTTTTTCTCCCATTTAAAAAATTCAATTACTCATCGATTTTGACATTTTAAATTTTTCTTATATTGTTTTTTTATTAGAATGTTTTCATTTTCTGTTAATTTTAAAATAAAAATAAATTATTGTTTAAATAAAAAAAGTGTTGTGAATTAGCTACTATTTAAGCTACCTTTTTGGCTCTGGGTTTGGGCTACAAACATTTTGAAATTGGGTAATCGAAATAGTTATCTGTTATTTTGAAGAGAATCATTCTTCCGATCAAAGCTATGTCTTAAACCAGTTAAGCTGGTATGGTCTCTCGGATGGCTTCATTTGACACATGACACAAAGACAGGCATTTTTCTGTGAGACCCTACGGCTAAGCTTGGTTTCAGATTTTTCTTTTGCTGATGAGGAAAAACGCTGAAAGAAACAGTCCCGCTCTGTTTCAAGTAACCTCTTAACCCCTTTTTCACTTGACACCATCCACTCCGGAACCGCTTGCGCATCACTTCAGAGTGTTGTCGTTTTATTTCCCCTCGGGGGCCCGGCTTTCTCACTTTGTTTATTCAATTAGCGGTTTTATTCTTTCTTGCCGGTGTGGCTTTCATGAACTTATTTAAACTTGAGAGGGTATGTCCTCCTACATTTTTTTCCCTTTTCGGTATCTTTTAAACGAAGAAGCATACACGCTTCCAGTTTTGGTCACTGGTGCACATCTCTTCGACGATGTTATCCTGTGTGATGGCTCCGACCAGTGATTCAATGGCGTTTCTTTCAGCTATCCATCTGGTGCAGGCGAAGAACGTATGAGTCGCCGTACTGGCATGCTGAGCTCCTTGTTTTGGCCATTTTATGGAGAGCGTTAAAATAACCATGTCCAGTAAGGAGCTGGGTAACGTAGTAATTTACTTCGCAGTGTCTGCGCTCGTTCCACCTTGTCACGTTTTCGATCAGTCTCGCCGTCCAGCGTCCTCTACTTTCCGAATCCCACCGTTCTAGTCATCGCTGTCTGGTCAGCTGTTTCGGTTCTTCCGCAGCCGCCTTGGAGTCAATTTTCCGCTTTTCTATCGTGAATATGTTTTCTTTCCACCGCTAGGAGGCCGATAGGAGTTACACTCGCGATAACTAGACAACTGGCTCCGAAACTGTTCGGTAAGAGCTAGCTACGCGTAGAGCTCCGCGTCTTTGGACTGCCGCCATCTGTTTTCGGTTCTTCTCTTGTTTAAGTGCGTCTGCCCAAATTTTTGCTGCCGTACAGAAGCATGGAGTGCGTTGTCGCCATGAGTATATTAAGTAACGTTCGCTTACTGGCCATTGGGCCTAAAACTTGGACATAAGAACGAGTTATCTTATTATATTGGATAGAAACAGTATAGCATCGGATTTTCCTAACCAAGGCTTAACTTTTGTAAAATGGGTGTTGAGGGTGAATAGTTTTTTTTTGATCAGCTAGCGAAGGTTTTTTTGCAACGGTTTTTAAGAATCTAAATCGTGTTTAAAACTAAGACCAGCTTCAGGACATTTACCAAACCCGACGACTCTCCCAATTCGTTCGATAACTGACACTTCCCTCTCTCTTTCTCAGTGTAAAACTAGGCGTTGTGAGACGAGCCGCTTGCAATGTAGATACTCCTTAAATCCCTTGTTAGTGTTCTTGAAGAGGACTCTATTCACAGAGTAGTTCATAATCCTTTTACTTAAATAGTTGATTATTTTGAACCAAAAGAAAGTAAGCGATCCCAATTTTTATAAATTACACGCGTTTTTTACGTTCAGGGTTATTGCAGAGTGAGACTATGGAAGCAAGATTTTTTACAACTTATTTTTTCTTTAAAAAGTACAACAAGTTAACTATGAATCCTAGCCCTGCAAAGTCACAGCTTTAAACGTTTAGCAGTTAAGTCGGGCCGTGTTTAGATAGCGATCCAATGCTCTATTTAATTTTATCAGCCAACCTTGAGGCCTTTATATCACGTACCATCTAACATGAACGTCCCTCGTCTCTCTCTCTTTTCTTTTTGGAGTGACAACGTATGTTTTGGGAGTCCTCAATTTGATTGAGATTTGAAAGCTTTCCGCCAACGTAATCACTCAATATCTAAATGCTTCCAAATATTCGTTGAATTGGTGGAGTTCGGTAACATACTTTACGGAGTTCCTACATAGCTTTTAGAATTTGTATCTTATTAGCTATGTTATATGGTATAATATTTACGGTTTTGGCAATCCCAAAAACATGATTTTCGCAAAAAGTTCATAACAACACTGACTTATTGCATCGATTACCACCCTGTATATTAAAATGAAACGCAAACTTCGCAACAGAATGTGTCAGGGCCACTCCTCAAACACCTCGCTTTTCGAACAAAACACTGTCACATAAATTCCCATTAAAAGCAGCAGAATGCTCTTTAGCCAAACTGCGTCAATACAGATGCAGAATTTCTTAATAAAATAAATTCCTGCCAATTCCTTCATTTAAACACTGTTTGGTTAGTCTTCATCGGGTATCCTCCCAGCAGGGATCTTCAATTCATGCAAAGGCCAACGATAAACAGCCAAGTCATTCTCAAACGCACCACAACATAACAACAGCTCAATCATCTCACCGCTTTTATCTGAGATTTCTACATCTAACACGAAAAATTAATCATCCTCACAAATGGCCAATAAAAATCCCCAAAGTACATTTCACAAACAAGATAATCACACACTCGCACTTTGCAATGCCAAAGAGTCTCATACTCACATTGAGAGATACACAATCGTTACGAACCGATGACCGGACCGGCCATACGATAGAAATCGCCAATTGATGCACTCCGTCCGGAGTCCGGGTGCAGCTCGCCCCAACAATGTAGTAAGTCGCCATGAAAAACTACTCCACTCGCACAAGTCACTTAAACAGTGTTAATAATAATAATAATAACTTCATGAGTTCTGCGGTCACATTTATTAATGCGGATTATTATCCTTAAGGGTCAGCAGATGTATGTGTGCAGCAAAGCGCACATGTGCGCCGGCCGTGGTCGGCCATTGCATAGCTAATGCAACATGACCGGTGCGCGCATGCTGTGCTAAGCACACTTAAGTCTCGTACCACAGACCTGTCCGAGTATCTGCATATCTACGACGATATAATTTAGGATTTGTAAGCATCTAACCGCAGTGCAACGATGTTGATGCTGCTGAGTGCGCAGCGAGTGTATTCCGACGATTCATCTAAATCGCTGCGTAGATACGCGCTATCGAGCTTGGGAGGGGGAGGGTTGCGGAGGACGTCACTGATGACGGTCCTGCGCCTTAAGTGAAAAGCGGTGGGGGCTGCGGAGCCAACAATTTACGGACCTCAATAATAAAAAGTGATTAGCATCAATATTTTCTGATTCCTGCGCGATGCCAGCGGAGAGGAGCTGGGACTCTGGGAACTGGGAGACACCGAAGCACCGAAGAATAAATAAACAGATTAAGCCTATTAAAAGCGACTAAAATTGGTTTTGTTGTGTGCGCGCGCCTTCTCTGTTGTTTGTGTGTGCTCGCAGAGAATCTATCCAACTCCAACTGCAATGATCTTCAGAGTCAGATCATTGACTCTAGCGCTCTGTGGGACGATGGGTGCGGATGCGGAGTGTGCGGCAGTGGCACGGCGTGAGCTCACATGCCTCATCATAACACCAGATTCAGATCGCAGATGCGATTTTATTGCAGCGGTGGTTGGAGGTGTTGGTGGTCGGTCGCCATGCGGTGAGTCATTTGCCTTTTGTGGGTATTTAGTGAGCGCGCAGTTGCCGCGCGTTGCTCGGGTGGCTGCTGGCTGACTGTGGTTAAGAGGCGTCCTACGCATTCTGGGGATATAACTATATACCTACAGTCAAGGTAAACAAAGATGCATCGGATCAATCTGCTGGGAGATTTTCGGTAATCTGCGTTTGATGTACGGGCGGCTTTGTTGCGAGATTCGGTGACAGCTGGTGTCAATCATCGCTACCGTTGTCTCCATGTGTCAGATTTAACAATATTTTCGTTTATAAGCTTAAGAATACAAATGAGATCGGCTTTGTTGGGGTGCAGTGCGTGCGCGTGTATCTTTTAAGCCGATACTTTTGGGAAAAATGTGGCGCAGGCTGAGAATGACATATCGACGTTTATTATCATTCGTTCGTCCAGCGATGTTTAGTAGCGGACAATGGAAAGGGGCTTAAGCTGTCGCAGTGTTGATTTATAGGCTGAACGAATTTTAGGTGTCATCTGTAGATGTTTGTTGTCATTGTTCAGAGGAGAAGACACAATTTGTCGAGACTGTTCTTGGGAGCTTTTAGGGAAAGGCAGAAAATTGGGTTGTGGGTAATCAACTTAACTCTCATAACTCCTCCCTACGGGTAAAATTGGGTCGAATTGGATTTTTCATGTTCTATTGTGTTTATACTTACGTATTTCTGTTGTCAGTGTCAAAGTGCATGAGGGAATTTACCTACGGAAATTTACCTTTTTTCTGGTCGATATTTCGTAAAAATCGGTTTGGAATTAACACCGCAATCGGTACGATAAAAAAAGTACAGCCTATTAATTTTATTATTTCAATGTGTTAACTGTCATTTGGTGTCATTTCCCTAAACAAATTTCGAACATTCACTTTAAAATTAAATTAAAATTTAATATTTAATATTAACGTCAGTTGGTAAAGCTGCGTTTTCTCTCATGAAACGATGACAGATGACAGTTCTATCTAAAATGTCATTGATCGTGAGAAGTGTTCAAGTTTCTGCTACTATTTGGTAAGGTTTTTTTTCGTTTTTAGGACTAGAAATGTCTACACGGCAACGGAATTGCTGACGGACACAAAACAGGCCCGTCCTTTTATCTAGGTTGTCGGAAGATGGACATGCCTGACTTTTGGACTGTTAGACTACTGAACTACTGTCACGTTATTAACTTTTTTTTTATGTCCTTGCAACACATGCCTGTCATTTCTACGAACTGCCGCACGTTTTGCAGGAATTTCAGTTAAAAATCTTTGACGTTTATCTAAATGGACCTGCCGAGTCCGAGTGTCTAGATTTTCGACAGATATGCGGACTTGACCTTTCTCTGGACTGTAGGTAAATGGATCTGCTGTCACTTTTCGTCGGGCTTGTTTAATTTTAAGAGACTCTCGAAAGACCAACTTGACCATTTGTTGGAATATTTGCTTGATGAACTTCTAGTTTCTCAGAGCCGTCGCAAACATTGGTATCATTGTTAAGAGTTATGAAAAGGCGAACCAATCATCGGTGCGGTTGTCATAAAATGAATCTGAACTTTCTGTGGGAGAAGTTCTTCTATCGCATCATTCCTTGGGACCATTGAAAGGCGGACATACATTTCCGTGATTGTAGCCAACTATCTGTACCGTCTGATTGACTATTCAGTTGATTTTCCAAAGTAACGATAGTTGCCATTTCCAGCAATGTCGGAAGATGGACCTGCGGTTTTTGATGGCTGTCATAAAGTTATTACATGTGTCCATTGTATGCCAACAACAGTCATTTTTCGGGATTGTCAGGCACCACGCAGCTGTCAGTTCTCAGCTCTTTCATTAAAAGAAGCTTTCGTTGATGTCGAGATGTTTCGATATTTGTGATGTTTCCGATTAAATCTCCATCGTTTTAAGCTCAACTCGTAACGTATGTGTCAATCACGCAAAGATAGCAATTGTGACTTCGAGCATAACCTACGGATCACAATAACAATTCCAAATCGAACCAACAGCTTCGGTAAAAATCAAGTACGCCCTTTCCATAAGTTGTGCGCCGACCGCCGAGTTAAAAGGGGACTTTAACTTACATAGCATGGCCTACTGCAGGCAGCAAGCGATGGGTTATCGAGCTATGTTTGTGAGTCAAGAAAGTCATAAAGTAATGTGAACTATATAACATTGAACAGTACATATATGCAGATATTTCATCAGAAGCTGGTAGCTGAAATACCTATGACTAAGTTGATCCACAATCGAATCGTTCATGACATGGTCATCACTGAAATTATGTCAATTATGAAGGTTGGGTTACGTTGTACGGTGATAACTCGTATCATGTGTATTCACTCAGAGCATGCGTCATCAAAGGTTTCGCCTGAACGCAAGTGATTAATCACTATGCCCACAAAAGCTAGGCGGCACGTTTGTCTTTCGGCTCAACTTTATATCAAATTCCATCGACTTATAGTGTGTTCGAACTTTGTCTTCCTTTTAAGCTTCTGAAAGTAAAAATCTAAATAAAACTGGAATATTACGTATACTGTGATCTAAATGAATGCCACTGATGACGGGACCTAAACACCTATGTAAAATGAGCACGACCTACCCACCTAGCCCCCCTGTAATCTAACAGATTAACACAGCACCTTTGACAACATGATCAACTTCAACAGCAGATGTTGTATGACAAAGATTGGAAATATCCAGAGCAACTTGTTCAAATGTGTCCAATTTGGTCGCAGAACTGAACATTTACTTCGTAAGACTATTTGCTTACCAACTTGAGGATACGTAGCTCTATCGTCGATTTGCATAGGTGTCACTGCGTTAATCTCCTCCACACTTTTGAAAGCCAGCGACTGTTGCTGTGGTAACCTTTCTCTGTTGCCAGGTAGAAAGTGGTTAAGTCAGAAATAGAAGTCTTCCGCAAAATGAGATTAAAAACTGAAACTTTTTCTGTAAATCAAGAAATTTTTTTTTTCGAAAGATGATTGATGCAAAACAATCATTAAAAAATATTGCCTACGTCTAAAAAGAGGTAAGATACCAAATAATTTGCATCTTGCCTCACACGAAGGCTTTTCAATATTCCAGCTTAATTAACGAACGGTGACTCTTTTTAAACGCTTTTGAATCTTCTCAATTAAACTTGAACGTACTTCATAACATCGATTCCAAACTATTCTATACAGCATTCGAGATTACTTACTTACTTTTGGTGGCGCTTACAGTCCGGGGTGGACCACGGCCTCAACTAACAAGCCCCTCCAGCCAGCTCGGTCCCTCGCCAGCTGCCTCCAGTTACGCACACCAAGTTGGATTAGGTCGCTCTGCATTCGAGATAAGACCGGACAAATGCAAAGAAAAGACATTTCAGAGTATGAAGATCATGAAAGTATTAAGAATTCCGCAATTGAGAATCTAACATTGAATTGCCTTTAGCAACCAAGAAGTCAATGTGCTTACAAAAAGTTAGATTATTGTCAAAAATGACTCCTAGGTCTTTTTTAGAGGATATAATGGGCAATGGGACACTATTAATACCGTACGTAAATGGAACTGGGGATAGATTACGACAGAAAGAGAAAGAAAGGCTTTGACATTTAAAGAAATTGAGCTTATCAAGATCCTCTTGTAAAAAACTGCAGTCATGCTCAGAATGAAACAAATAAAATCATCAGCAAACATGGGGAATTAAAAAAAAAACAGGAATTTCATTAATAAATAAAAGTAAAAGCATAGGGCCCAGCTGACTACCTTCAGGGACTCCAGGGGTAACATAAACTGGTAATGAAAGTACGTCCTTGATGCGAACCTACTGAATACGATCCTTGACAGTTTGGAAATTCAAATATTCTGATTAACGCTTTCAAATTCTTTAGCAAAGTCTTGCATCGCATTGTGAGCCTTTCTCAAGATCATTTAGAACAGATTAAGAAAAGATTGAAAGATTTGCAGCGGTAGATCTGACTGGCATAAGCCCATGTTGAAACAGAGACATCAGTCCCTTTAAGAGAGGTGTAAGTTTCTCACAAACGAGTTTTTCAAACAGCTTGGGTATGGTCGATATTTTACAAATCGGTCGATACTATTTTGTCTCGATCCAGATTTACAAACTGGTGTTAAGCACGATCTCTTAAAAGCCTTCAAAAAATTACAATTCGGTGGAGACAGGTTAAAAACAATACACAGAAGCACAAAAAATGCTTGGGAACACTTTTGAAGTAAAATTAGCGGGATGCCCCCCATAACAGGATTTGTATCTAATTTCAACAAGGAAAGAGCTAACTGATCTTCATGGAGAGAACAGTCTAAGTTGGTTACATTAAGAAAATTACTTGAATATACAGACTGAAAGTGGTTAGCAACATATTACAAATAGTTAAAAGATCAGAAGGAGATACATTAATATAACATGACACTGCGCGACCTCTCGCGAACGTCTGACGAACATCCGAGAGTAAAACTGTCATGAAAGAGCTTTACAGTTAGCCGTTTGGACTCGGCGTAAAATTGTAGATCAACTCACTTCGTCCCAAAAATTGAAAACTCACAAAAAAACGAATGGTTGTGAGAGCCACAGACCTGTCGCGCCAAAATATTTATTTCTTTTTTTGACATAAGCCCTTGGGAGCAACTTCATTGACTACAATGACCTAAGTCAAATTCCCCTGGACAAAAAAAGAACCAACATGGTACAATTAGCTGGGAACCTTTCGTAAAATACTTAGGCATTTATTTGGACACCAAGTTAAGTTTTGGGACGCATATAGCAAATACTCTTAAAAAAATTGCAATTGCCATTAGGATGCTGTATCCGTTCATAAACCGAAAGTCGCAGCTTTCAAATGCAAATAAAATAATCATCCATAAAGTAATTTTTCAAGCAATTCTGCTCTATGGGTGCCAAGTTTGGGGAAATTGTGCAATGTGTCATATTAAGAGACTACAGGTTTCCCAAAACAAACTATGTATTAAAAATGGTGCTTAATCTACCGTGGCATCACTCGACTCTGGATACTCATAATAAAGCGAATGTTGAATTAATCTGTCATAAAATTCAAAAATTAAAGCAACGCTTCTTAGAACGCTGTGATTTTGCTGATAATCCTCTTGTAAATGTTTTAAATACGAATTATATCTCACTTGATAGTTAATACAGCTCTTTGTCTTTTGTATTATTATTGTTATTTATTTATTTGTTTATTAATTAATAAATATTTATTTACTCATTTATTTGTTTGTTTATTTGTGAATTCATTATTTTGATACTTATTTATTTATTTATTTATTATTTATATTTATTTATTTATTTATTTATCTATTTGTACCTGATTTTCTTTTTTCTTTTCTTTTTTTTACTTTTATTGAAGGTTTTTTTCGTATTTTCCTTCAGAACTAAAATTTCTTGCCCAATAAAATTCCTAAAATTACCTAAATAATGTTTCAGAAGAAAGATACAAATTATCATATATCTGAATTGTAAAATGTGTGGTAACAAAACCTACTGTAAATTTGTATACGAAATAAAACTATCTATCTAAAAAAAGAACCAAAGTGTTTTCCCCTCGACCAACCTTTGTTTTAAAATTAAATGTCCACATTTTTAGCCTTGCACTTTCTGCTTTTCCCAAGTAGCTGCACACACACACCTCTCACTACACCATAGAGAAACTGCGTATCTATCTATCAATAAAATCTCGTGTCATTGAGAGTCTTCTTGTCAGAGTTTCACTTTATTTTCAGCTAAATAAAAGTCGAATAAATAAAACAAACCAAACATAGGCACTTTGAAGACAGGTGCCGCTGCCGGGACCGAACCCATGCTTATAACCTCTTACAAAAAAAAAAACAGCAACTGAGATATAGCTGCCTGTGACGTGTGTGTTACACAATCCTTAACAACAAGCTTTCAGTGCAAAATAAACAGCAAAGAAAAACTTTAAACAGACAAAGCAACGCGACCAACTGGAAAAGTGGAAAAACTCACTGAGCCGCAAAAAAAAAATGATGATGACGACAACGACAGCGACAACGATGATGTTGATGATGATGGTGACACATTTTAGTGGGAGATCGAGTTGTTGTATCAGTTTAACGCATAAATTACAAAAAAAAAGAAAAAAAAATCTCAAAACTACCTCAAGGTCCCGCACTTAAGACCTAAAGCTGTGATTTGTTAATGAAATATGGACAGGGTCTCCCTCGCCGGCCCCTTCTCAAAGCCGCCCGACCGGATGCTCAATCCATTGACGGTTGTAAATTACCATTTTTGGTGACGGCTTCGTTTAAGATCTGAAAGTAATTTATTCCAAAAGCGGATGATATTTACAAAACAAAAAAAAAAAAAAACAGAAACCAAAATAAATAAACCGACTTGTGTCTAATGATAGTTCGCATCCGATGGGGGAGTCGTCGGATGCGTTCAGAATGGCTAATAAGCGCGCTGCATGCAGTGGGTTCAATGACACATTTTATAACAACTGTAGCAACGAGGTGTGTGATGATGGGTTAATGGGTAGTGGATATAACGCCGATGCCAGGCTGCAATGTGGAAATAGTAAAAAGTGTCTGAGAGTGGTAACTGATTGTTTTTTGAGTCCTAATTAAAAAGAAAACAGTTGACAGCTCATGTGTAAAGATACAGGGTGTCCTTTTTAGCTTTGAAATGGAATGAAGTACGGAAACTTTATATCACGGGCCTTAGAGTAGATAAGCAACTCTATGTTATGCCAATTGTGACTGTTTCAGACAAAGCAATAGAAGCGAGAATTCACCTACGGAAACGGGCCTTTCATTTGGTTCATATTTCATAAAAATCGGTTTTGAAATATCGCCGTAATCGGTTCGACAAGAAAATAAATTTAAAAATATTTGAAATGCACTGTTCGATAAGCTGGCGAACTTTCACGTCAATACGCTGTTCCTTAAGGCCACTGAACTAAATGAACTTGACAAACGAACTGACAATTTGAACTGAATTGAGCGCTTTAGTAAATGAACTAAAATGAGGCCAAAGGAGGAGCTACCAGACAATGCTGGTCGACTAGTTTTGGGAGATTTCGCAGCATCGCATTGCTCCCTGAAGATTGAACTACGCTGAACTAAATGAACTAACAAAAGTATTATACTAAACAAACCTCTCTTCTAAATGAACTAGGCAATTGTAACTAGAAAAGACATTTCTATTTTACAACTTGTGGAAGCCCATTAATAAAGGCTTCCTATGCTGTATTTTTAGATCGGCTAATTGATGTATAAGTTTTAAGAACTTAGACTACTTTTAACTCTGGTCCGGAACTGCTTGAGTAACGTTTATTGGGTACGATGTACCAACATACTCAAGCTTGTCTGTATTAAACCAGATTTGTGATCGTCTTGCTCACACATTCTATAGGTACTGCTGGAATTAGTTATGCGTCCTTTTACAGCAGCGTGTCGTGTGAGTGTCCGAAATTTGTATCCTTACCAACTTAAGCGTTAAATAATAACTGATAAATAATTTATCATTTCAGTTTTCACAGCTGTTTTTGATTTTATCACCTCCCGAGCACGCTTTTTGCGATTCTCGAACTCATCAGGATAGACTTCTGTAAAATATGTACTAAAATGTACTTAATGATAATTCCTGTCAAGGCCAGCGTGAGCGTTGTTCGACTTAAGTCCCAATATGGCACTTTTTTCGAGAGCCTCTCATGTTTGTTTGTCGCTTTTTTATTCTTAAAAAATTTCGAACTCACTTCAATTCTGATAGAGAAACTAAAAAAAGTGGGTCTGTCAATTCTATCCATCTGTCTGTCTGTTCCTGAGGTTTATCTACAGCCTAAACGGCTGGACGGATTTGTTTCAAACTTCGGATTTGGACTTTCTGGGCTTACAGTTCGAAGACACTTTTTTCGAAACCTGCCTAAACGATTTCAACAAAAATTTATATATTCGCTTAGGTAAATGAGGCTAAAAATGCCGCATACCTACCCAATTTTTCGCAGAAAAAAACGAGTAATTGCACTTTTGAAAATTTGGACTTAGGTATATCGAAAACGGTTGATTTGGATTCCTTAGGTAATATGGTCGTTTGTGACTTGAAAGCAAATTCAGTTTTACTCTTAATTATCGTGCAATAGATTCTAGGTACCTACCTATAGGTTAACTACATGTGAACGGACAACACTTTTTTTTTACCTAACTACATAATAGAATAAATATTTGGCGTACCAACCATTCGTTTTGTGTGAGTTTTTCATTTTTGGAACGAATGAAAAGGATCTACAATTTTATGCCAAGCCAAACGGCTAATCGAAAAGCTCTTTCATAACAATTTTGCTCTCGGATGTTTGTCAGACATTCGCGAGCGGTGGCACAGTGGAAAAAACATTCAGTTGGTATTTGGGCTTTTTCGGGTATCGAACCGGGGTCTGTCACCCGCGACCTTGACTGTAATAAAAAAAAAGTTAAAAATGATCATTTATGAAAATATTCATAAATTTTTGTTTTAATATTTTCCATATCGCATGCATTCGAATAAAGCGTGAAATTGTAAAAAAAAAAAAATTTTAATGCCCAGTATCGTATTACAGAACCATTTTTTACCCCTTGTTACACTAAATATTTATTTTGGTTTGAAAATAAACTATAGGCACTGCAGTCCAGCCAATTCTACTTGGGATAGATTACTTATTTACTTATCGGGCTCCCGACCCGTGAAGAGTCTCTGCCTGAGACACTGCAGCCTTCCATCCTCTACGATCCCGGGCACGTTGCTTCCAGTTGTCCAGACCAAGCGCTCTGGCATCCGCGATGGCTTGGTCTTTGAAACGGAGGTTCGGTCTTCCTTTTCTTCTCGAACCTGGGGGCTGGGATTCGAAGATCCTCTTAGCCGGAGCATTATTGTCCATTCGCTCGATGTGGCCGAGCCAATGTAGTCGACGTGTTTTGGCTTTTTGGACTACATCCACATCTTGGTACAGCTCATAGAGTTCGCGGTTGTATCTTCTCCTCCATTCGCCCTCCTCGCACACAGGACCAAAAATCCGCCGAAGAATTTTTCTTTCGAAGGAGCCCAGTATTAGCTCTCCCTTCTTGCCTATGGTCCAGCACTCGGCGCCATAAAGCACAATAAGGGTCTTGTAGAGCATACATTTCGTCCTTCGAGTTAGGAGTTTTGAACCCAGTTGTTTTGCCAAACCGAAGTAGCAACGGTTTCCTAGGGTAATTCTTCGCCGGATCTCCACTATGGTGTCATTCGTGGAGTTTATGTTTACTCCGAGGTAGGTAAACTCCCTAACTACCTCGAAATTTTTGCTATCAACAGTGACGTTTTGTCCTAGGCGGTGGACAGTTGTTTGTTTGTTTGTTGATAGCATGTACTTGGTCTTGTCCTCATTTACTTCAAGGCCAACGGATTTCGCCTGTTCTTCAATCGCCGTGAACGCTTCTATCACGGCACGCTGGGAGCGACCGATGATGTCGATATCGTCCGCATAGCCCAGCAGCTGGACGGACCTGTTGAAGATAGTGCCTTCCGTGTTGACAGCTGCCCTGCGCACTATCTGCTCCAGTACGAGATTGAAGAAGTCGCATGATAGCGCATCTCCTTGCCGAAATCCGGTGCATGTTTGAAATAGTTCGGAGGAGCTACTTCCAAATTGCACGCTGCAGCGCGTGTTTTCCAGCGTCACGCGACACAGCTGAATCAGTTTTGCCGGGATTCCGAATTCGGCCATCGCCATATAGAGCTCCTGACGATGTATGCTATCATACGCGGCTTTGAAGTCGATGAATAGGTGGTGAGTTTCGACTTGAAATTCGTTGGTCTTTTCCAGGATTTGCCTCAGTGTGAAGATTTGGTCTATAGTCGATCTGCCGGGCCGGAAGCCACACTGGTACGTGCCGATTAGTGTGTTGCAGAACGGTTTTAGACGTTCACACAGTACGTTGGATAGGATCTTGTTTGCGACATTAAGCAGGGATATGCCTCGATAGTTCTTGCAAGACATAGGATCGCCTTTTTTGTAGATGGGGCATATAGAGCTGATAGTCCAGTCATCGGGCATGTTTTCTTCCACCCATACTTGGTTGATGATTCGGTGCATGCACCCTACCAAAACATCACCTCCGTATTTGAAGAGCTCCGCTGGTAAGCCATCAGAGCCGGCAGCCTTGTTGTTCTTTAGCTTTTTTATAGCTAAGCGCACTTCTTCTATACTGGGTGGTGGAACTGGTTCTTCATTGACTGGACGTGGGTTCTCTTCTTGCCCTATCACTCTCTCTACATGGTGCCCATTTAGCAGCTGCTGGAAATGCTGCTTAAATACATCTACTATTCCCTGTGCTTCGGTGACTAGGTTTCCTTCGCTGTCTCGAAGAGCCTGCGTTCCGGGTTTGTAACCAGCAGCCAGTTGCTTGGTTTTTTTATAAAACCTCCGGATGTTGTTACGATCGCGCGACTCTTCGATCTCCTTGAGCTGGGAAGCTGCGTAAGCCCTCTTTTTTCTACGCAGGATCTTCTTTTCCTCCCTTCTCCTGACTCGATACTCTTCTGCTGCAGCGCTTTCTTGTGTGCATCTTCTGTCACCTTTTTCCTGTATACGCATTCATCATCATACCACGGGCTCTTTCTCTGGGGTGGCTGGTACCCTACAGTGGTTTCGGCTACCTCCTTGATGATGTCGCGATACTGGCACCACTGATTGTTGGCGTCTGTGGTAGGTGAGTGCACAGAGGAGAGTTTCATACTCAGGCGCTCGCTGTAGGCTCTGGCTACTCCAGGTGTGCTAAGGCGTCCAACGTCGAATTTCTTCTTCTGGGCGGTTCGCAGCTTCTTCTCGTTGGACAGTCGAGCTCTGAATTTAGCCGCGACAAGAAAATGGTCAGAGTCGACATTTGCCCCTCGATATGTGTGCACGTTGAGGATGTTGGATGCGTGCCTCGCATCGATTAGCACATGGTCGATTTGGTTGGCGATTCGACCGTCTGGAGAGCGCCAGGTTGCTGTGTGGATCCTTAGCCTTGGAAACCTAGTGCTACTTATCACCGTATTACGAGCTGCTGCAAAATCGATTAGTCGGTAGCCGTTGTCTGTTGTCGTTTCGTGGATTCTGTGCTTACCAACTAACCCGCCAAAGATGTTCTCCTTTCCGATTTTAGCATTGAAGTCCCCGAGTACAACTTTTACATCATACTCAGGACAGGCTCCGTAGGCTCCATCCAGGAGGTCATAAAACTCCTCCTTGATGGGGTCTTCAGCCTCGTCGGTAGGGGCGTGTGCACATATTAGGCTTATGTTTTGAAAAGTAGCTTTGATGCGGATCACAGAAAGGCGATCACTTATCGGCTTAAAGTCAATGACTTTAGTCCTAAGCCGATTTCCCACGACGAATCCGCATCCTAATACATGCAGTCTTTTGTTGCAGCTGTAATAAATGTCACAATTTTTTCTCTTCATCGTATCTCCTGGATCGCGGTTATATCTGCCTTGTACCGCATGAGGACAGACTCAAGTTTTTGAGTAGCACCTGGGGTGTAGAGTGTTCGTACATTCCAGGTACATACTCTTAAATCGTAGTCCATTGACGTTCCGGGTCTTATTGCCATTTGAGGAGTTCCATTATCCGAGGCTGGTTGTGTCTCTCCCATAACTAGCTTTTTTTTTCCATGGTCGGGAAGTTACCCCGACGGCACAACCCCCAACCTGGAGGACCAGGCCCTTGTTTTGACCCTAGGACAGCGGGCCGGAAAGAAACCGATGTCAGTAACCCATTTTGGGATTTGAGCGCTGCCGTTGACCCATTAAGGGTTCATCCGCCACCAACTCTTTTCCAACACCCTGACTCAGTATTGGAAGTCCCTATAGACCTGGAGTCCAAATAAGTCGAAGCAGCTCATATAGGGATTGCACCTACCAGTTCGCCTAACTGGAGATGTAGGCTCCACCGTTGATTCCATCTAAAGAATTCCTCCGCTGTCGCCTAAGAGGAAGTGCCTTAGTGAGAGGACACTTCTCCCCCCTCTCTCGTTCGCTGCCACCAACGACCTTCCACAGGGGTTGGTTACCCCATCTCCAGTCGAGGTACTAGGCACCCACCAGTCACCAACGTGGAGGTGAGAGTAGGAGTTGATAGTGAGAGGCTAGAGTCAGAACGCTTGTGTTCTCATGTAATCGCATCACTACCATTAAACTGGCACTTGGGATAGATTACAGAGACTTATACCTAACTTAGTGTGAACCTCGCAACTTACAAGTAAAGTGTCTGTTTTCGAATGGGATTCCCAAGATTCTACTTTACTCCGCTTTTCTGAAATAGGTAAAACACTCCTATAACTGGTGATTTTTTTTTCGGAAAAGTCTTTCTTTGACCATTCGAAATCCAAATGAACCTTGTGTTTGTACCGCACCAATTTCACAAGCGAAAAGCTTTCGAAATATCTACTACACCGTTTCATTTTGAAATTAGCGTCGCCATTTATATTTATGCTTTAACGGGTAATGAAAGTAGCATCTAATAGACTGAATCAAAAGACAAATACCACACAACCCATACTGTAAGTGATTGGGTAGAAAACAAGACAGCTTTTCGCACATTCCATGAAAGAAAAAGTGAAACACTGCCATTCATGGAACCCGCAAAATACAAAAAAAAACATGTTTCTCCATATCTTATAAGCGTAGCTGTGTGTTGTTTTTTTTAAATCCATAAAACGAAAACTGAAATCTTATCGAGGTCGAGCGCGCATACATATTTTTCATTTGGGCTTCGATAAGCAGACACTCTGGCGTCAGATCCGCTGTATCTTATGCTACTGCTGCTGCATTCGCACAAAGAAACATCTGAGAAATGTACAAGGCATTACATCATCAACGCCATCATCTCGTCAAGCGTTTTATTTATGCAGTGCAGTGCAATGCACAGGCACAGCACCGCCTTCTCCGAAGGTGGACGTTTTATGGAGCAAACGGAGGTCGGCCGTCGCAGATTGCAACTATCCGTTGAGAACGCGACTTTCGAGAGATTGTTTTTTTTTACGTCGATGTTTTGTGCTTCAGGTATAGTCGGTTCGAAATTTTGAAACCAAATTAGATGAGAGAAACTGGTTTCTATATGGGGTGTTAAGGAACGGACGCTGCAAGCTAACTGCAAGTACAGTGTGAGTGTACATGCCTCCACTCCACAGTCCACACCTAGGTAATTGAGTCGAGTGTAACTTCAGTTGCAACTTCAGCTAAGCTGCGTTGGAAATAATTGAGTTGCATTACGTTCTCATGTGTTGCATTGTGAATGAGTGTTTGTACATTTGTCGTTTTGTAACTTCTTGTGAGGGAGTCGATATGACGAGGGGGATATATGTGTCGCCTCATTGAATTGACCTAAATTTGATATTTGTTGTTTTTTTTTTGTCAAGCACATTCATCAACTGTCATGTGTCATCGATGCAACTGTGAACGAAGGGAGTGAGGTCCGTCAAGAGTTAAATGCTATCGCATTTCGACTGGGAAGATAAGAAGGCGTTTTGAGTAGAGTTCGTATCGTGTTGTTGACATTGCTGCCGAGAGGCTTCGATTTATTATACCTACAGAAAACATTTTGTTAATGAAATTGAAAGAATAAACGCTTCGATTACAAAGAGCCATGAGGCACAGAGGCTCATTCTTTGGTCATCCGCACGTTGGCGCAGGGGTAAGTAGTTTGTCGGTTCAGGTTTTCCGCGCATGTGCTGACTTCTGACCGATTTAGTATGAGTTGGTAGATAATCCTAAAGATCGTCCAGGTACTTGGATAGAGGCTGCGTGCTTATTGCTCAATGCACTTAATTCCAAAAGGCCTGTAATTATTTTTATCACTTTTGTTTTTTTTTAATTGTATACATTTGCATGCTTAAGTTTTTTAGGAGATATACCTGAGCAAATACTAAAGTTAAAAATATAAGCAAATATGTCCACTATATTAAGTGCTATCTTTTTAAGAGTAACTAGGTTCGCCCAGTGGTCAAAAATCGACCACCCAGCTTTTTATATCTTCATTATATAAATAAACTTGGTGTAGCTCTGTTTGATTTGAAGCAAATTTGACTTTCTATCATTAAATAAATAAATATTAAAAATTACTGATCGTATTCCGATCAGTGTTGGAATAAATAGTACTAACTCCTATCGTACTCAACTTTTTTAATGCTGAAAAAAATTGTACTAAAATGAAAAAAAATTCTATTAAACTTTTTATGCTTCTGTATTTATAAATATATTTCTTATTCAATAATAGATATTTTTTATTCTTTGTTTAAATGCAGTTGATGCTGCTGCAGATGTTTGTCCCTTTGCCAGAAACTCGATTCACTTATCTTCAAATATTTGATCCGGAACACTTCCATCTTTTCTTTGTGCGATTTTTTATTTTTTTATTTTTTCGGAGGCTCTTTTAATTTAAAAAAAAATTTTACCGTTCCGAAGGACAGTACATAAAACATAATAGATTTGCTTCCAACAGATACGTAAAAGCAACGTTCTCTGTGCATGATTCTCTTTTAATTTCTGATTCTCATTCAGAACTTGACTGAGCGAAAGCAAAATGTGCATTTCTCTTCATCTTTCACTTACTCCCATCATTTATCCGTGACACCGGTCGCAGAATTAGCCAGAGCGAAATATTATCTTTTTTTTATGCGCACATATGCGTGTTGTTGGTGTAACCAAGGTAATTTAAAAACATTTTTTAACTTTCTCGTATACGTAGTAAGAGAAAGGTATTGTAATCGTACAAAAAATCGAACTCGAGATTTTAATCAAATCTGACATTACGATGATAGAGAAACTCGAAAAAGTGGGTCTCGCAATTCTGTCCGTCTGTCCGTCTGTCCGTCTGTCCGTCTGTCCGTCTGTCCGTCTGTCCGTCCTTCCTGAGCTCCACAGCGCAAACGGCTGGACGGATTTCAACCAAACTTCGGATTTGGAGTTGGTGGGCTCACAGTTCGGGGCCACTTTTTTTTTTGCACGTTAAGTGTTGCCGTTCTAACGGTATTCAGCAATTTTCAGTTTCTCGAAAACGGCTCTAACGATTTCAACCAAAATTGATATTTAGGCTTAAGTAGGTGTAACTAAGATGGCTGCATACCCAGTTTTTCGCAGAAAAATCGAATAACGGTAATTTTGAAAATTTGTCATATCTCAAAAACGGTAAAAACTATTTCGACAAAAATTCATATTTAAGGTTATACGGTCATTCCCAACATGATGGCAAACCCAGTTTTTCCCTAAATTATCGTTCAACGGACTATTTTGGAAAAATGCCGTTTTTTAAGGCTTTATTTAATTATGGTTTACTTGAAAACGGCTTTAACGATTTTAACCAAAATGCAGACTTGTACTACCCTATATGGGGTTAACATGGCTGCATACCCAGTTTTTGGCTAAAAAGTCGAGTAACGGTACTTTAGAAAAGTGGCCTTATCTCGAAAACGGTCAATACGATTGCAACAAAACTTAATTTTGTATGTAATATGGTCATTCCTAACATGATAGGAAACTCAGTTTTTCTCTAAATTATCTATAATAGGTTTTTGAAAAAAGGCATATTTTGAGAATTTGGTTTTCTTTTGTTTTACCTACATGAAAACGGCTAAAGCGATTTTGACCAAAATGCATACTTGCAGTAAAATTGACATTTTCAACAATACTGCGTCCTTCATTTTCGATTCGAATCACCGAAAACGCTGATTTTGAAAACTGTTCAAATCTCGAAAACGCCATTTTCGATTTGGATAAAACTTTAAAAACCAAGTAATTCTTACATCCTGAACAATACCCTATACTCAGTTTTTAGCTAAATAGTTGAGCAAGATTATTTTTCGAACTCAACATTGCAATATTTGTTACTATTTTGTACGCATTATTTTCCAAAAACCGCCATAACGGTTTTGCCCAAATCCCCCTTTTTATGATAACATAAGTATTCTTAATAGGACCCCTTACTTAGTTTTTCTTAAAAAATGGAATTAAAGCCGTGTTTTAAGAATTACCGTACTACCAGTAAAAATTCAATTACTAGGTACTAGAAGCTCCTTTTTAGCAAATATTTCCCAATTCTTCCTTTTTCAACCATATTAATCATGAACGTTAAAATAATTGCAACCAATTGGGTCTTCATTTACCCCCAAACACGTGCAAATTCAAAAACAAATCTCTGAATTCTTACATCACAAACCCTACTTCGAGTCATGGCCACCTACCAGCATCACCAATTTGAAAAATCTTGTTTTATAGAATATAAACAATAATAAAAGAAAAATAAACCAAACAAAACTGATGATATGAACGAGAAAGTTTCGTGCGATACAGTCGTGCACTTTATTTTTACCTATTTTGTAAATACTTTTTAAAATTCTTATTCTTTTCGACCGATGGAATTGGTCTTCATTAAATGGGGTAAATATGTTCCGAAAGAAATTGTGCCGGCGATTAATATGTAGACATTGGAAATACCATCATTTCCACAAGAACTAGAGTTACTTATTGAACTGAATTTAGTAAAGCTCTAAACCTGTAATGTCTATTAAGAAGAAGCTACTATTTCTTACAGTATCTTCGACTAAAGCAATGATTACAATGATTAAGAGCCTCCTTAGTAAGAGACCTCAGACCCACAGTGGAAAAAAAATCATTTAAAATATTAGTTGCTGCATAAACAGGAGGTACTATAAAAAATAAATAAATATTTTGGCGCGACAGGTCTGTGGGACCCAAGGCCTAGCTTCTCACAACCATTCGTTTTGTGTGTGTTTTCAATTTTTGGGACGAACGGAAGGGATCTACAAATTTACGCCGAGTCCAAACGGCTAATTGAGAAGCTCTTTATGACAGTTTTACTCTCGGATGATTGTCAGACGTTCGCGAGAGGTGGAAAAAAACCTTAAGATGTAATTTGGTTCTTTTGGGATTCGAACCGGGTACCCCTCGCTTAATAGTCCAACACACTAACCACTAAGCCACTGCGCCGACGCAAAGGCTGGGAGTTTTTACCCGGAATTTAGACTGAATGAAAGGATCTTCTGAAGTGTCTCAGACTTTTAACTGGGGATAAGGCGTGTTCCTAGCTCTGACCTACGTAAAACTAAAGACTACCCACCATAAAGAGCCGCAATATCCCAATACCTTTCTATAGTGACAAATACCTAGCAATCATTCTGGAACCTAAAATTAACTGAAAGTTTAATATCGACCGTCGAGTGTGGATAGCTTGCATCGGCTCTTACGGCTGTAGCTAAAGTTTTGGCAGGACGTAAATAGCCTTGGTGAGTTCTACTCATATTCTAACTGGTACCGTATCCTGCTTTATTTATGCTTTATGTTAACATCTACAACGTCACTAAATTTACCTGGGTATGAAGAACAATTGTAACTCAAACCACGGGAGCTATAAGTTCAGGCTTTAACTAAGAACTTGATTTGTAATATTCTACCTTTTGAACTGCATATGAAAACCATCATAAGGTGTTAGTTCAGTATAGGTATAGGTAATTAAATAGATCCGCAAAACCCTAATTCGTGGGACCCATTTGCATTGGCAACAACAGAACACATACCCCCAACTTTTGAAAATATTTTTCTGTGGGAATCCCATCTTCAGTGTCTTTTAATAGGCAGTTCCGAACTTTGACAGTTGAAATGGGCCATATTGTTGGAGCAACATCTGTCAAATTTGCTGTCATTTATTCAGTCTTATTTGTCAAATCAACAAGGACGGAAAAAGCGTTCATAATAAATTTGTTTAATCAAAATAGGTGTACTGTTTTGGCAACGTTACGTGGGCTTCGTCCATTTTACGGGAGGCCCATTTGTGGATGAATGGTAACGTCAAGAAACAAAATTCACAAATTTGGGACGATACTAATCCACATAAGATCCAAAAGCGTCCAATGAACCCCCCAAAAATTAATGTTTGGTCTGGATTTTAAGCTAGCGGCGTTATCGGTCCAAATTTCTTTGAGAACTACGTTGGCCAAGCCATTACCGTCTATAGGTCGATGATTATCAAGTTCTTTTGGCCTGAATTGGAAGATATGGACACAAACTACATGTGGTTTCAACAGGACTTCGTCACACATTGGAAATTCTGCATGAGCAATTCAAGTGCATGGTTATCTCACGTGGTGGTGATGCGATCGGACCAACGAGATCGTGCGATTTGACCCCCTGAGACTTTTTCTTGTGGGGTTTTTTGAATTCGCAGGTCTATTTCTATAAGCCACAAACCAAAGCGACCCTCAAAGCCAACATAACCCATTCCATCGGTCAAATTCAGCCGGACTTATGCGCCAGAGTCTTGGGGAAAATTGGACATTTCTGATGCGCTCCACCCATGGAAGCCGTGGCGGATATTTGAACGATCGTATGTTCCATACATAATGGCACCGATAGACCTTTCAAATGAATAAAAAATGTCGATGATATCTCACACACACTTTGTTTTATTTAAATTTAAAGATTGGAAGCGCTTAATGAAAGACCCCTTGCAAATTGACTATACCAAGAATGGGCCGGGTTTTTGTTTTATCTTGAAAACCAATTTCCTTGCGCTCATGCTGTGCTTTTCACTTAAATCACACTGTATTTACATTAAAAGCCGCTCCACCATAACCACCAGTGGTAAGTGCATCCCGGCGATTAACATCCTTCCCGGTCGCTCCTTTGCATCAGGCAAATAATCGTACATCTCCTTAAGGATGTCATTGCGCAAATTAAAACGCGCTTGCGCCAAGACGTGACAATAGTTACAAATCAACGCGTGCATTCCCATAAAACGATCGTAATAATAATAAAATCAAACAATTTCATTCATCACCGTGTGCTTCTTTATACACGATGACATTATTGCATCCGCGCAGCACAGATCCATATCGCCGGCTGAGTTATACAGTCAATGTCAATAAAACGGCGAAGAATCCTTTCATATGCGACCGATCGCAAGGCGACAACGACATTTTGATTACTCATCGGCATCGCCATCGGAGCGCAGCGCAGCCACAAATGGTCATGTGTGTGTGCATCTAATTTACTGCCCACAATAATGCACCAAAGACGCGCGATATAATGTCGCGTTCTCAATCAGTGTTCGAGTTGGAGTTGTGAGTATCGACGATCTGTGTTTTTTTTCTGCACATAAACGTTCTACTTTGTTTAGTATTCCGATAAAATATATGCACATCCAACGGATGCACACACCTATAGCAGATGTTTGTTGCGACTAACAAAGAAAATTGGTTATGCGCGCATGCGCGCACGCTCACACCTACTTAGACGAAGCGAAGCATCAGCCGTGCGCAAATGTAATCAGCGCCAGCCGACAGCCGCAGGGGACACGTATTGGCCCACGTTCAGCGAGCGCGAAAATTTTGGCGAGAGGAACAGCTCGCTGCCAAAGATGAATAGATACTCGGTATCTGAAAAGCAACCAACTTGGCCAATGAATATAAATTTCACCGCCGCCGCCAAAAAGCGATGAGAACTCGGCGAATCGATTGCATAAATTAAGGAGCCTTTTTGCTGAATTTTTACTTTGTATAATGTCAACGGCCGGGGATGGGCAGAGAGAGAGACCAACCCACTTTTTGGCTCCAAAGTTGTTGTTATTGACTGCGAAATAAATTGAGATATCATGGGAAATTTATGCTCTGCAATAATGGTGTATCATGCGAGACGAGCAGCTTTAAAATACGACTTGAGGAAGAGATGGTGACTGGCGGATTGACTAGTGAGTCGACGAGCGGGAGCGACGTGCGTATAGATTTTGAAAACATTCATGGTTATTTAGGTGTTTAAAAGATAAACTCATAATTTCGGATAAGGGGTTAAGTCAAGTATAGGCTTGTGTAGCTAAGTGACGCTTCAAAGTTTTCAAAAGCTCATAGAGTTCGCGGAAGTGTATTTGCGTCGACATAAGCCATTTGGGTGTCCCGAACGAGATTTCCTTCGGGCCTTTTATTTATTCAGGAGGTTATATATCAAAAAATGTTCCTGCTTAGAAGAAAGCTTCGCTGGCCCGGAAAGAAATTTGCCAATTACATTTTTCCATTTTGGTCTATGCTGCTCTCTGTTTCCCTATCAAAGACCCAATCTTGTATACCTTATTTGATGACGATCGGTTGAGGCGTTCAGCGTTCAGGTGTTCAAGCAAGAAAACAAACAAATTGACTTCCACTTAAAGTAAATGCTTACAAAATTATGCAGAGATTATTCAACTGAAATCAACGCACCCCGAAAGAGAGACGGCGCAGGAAACAATGCTTTACCCTGCCATATCGGTATCAGACCTTTTAAAAAAATTCCCATTTTAAAAGCTATAATTTTCTCTTTTTTTTGACACGCAGTATATTAATGAAAACCTACTCTTTTTGTACTCACTAAATACAGCTATAAATCGGGGAAGTACACATTTTGTTAATTAAAGCTTGTAAAACGATCATGAGTAATGCATTTAATTTTATGAATGCAAAGCAATGCGTTTGTTTTTTTTTTAACTAAATATAGCACTACCAGCACTACCGGCAACAGTGCTTTCATATTTTAAAAATATATCGCACATTGAAATCCTAAATTTCTCAATTTCCACTCAATAAAAAAATATTTTTTTTTTGCAATCAATAAAACAATAAAATGTATACAATTTTTATTTATAACAACTTTTAAAAAATTACCACAAGTAGGTAGATATAATGTTTCATCTCCAAGTGGAAATGAGTTCATAAATCCAAAAGTTAAGTAAACGTATTCATTTAACGAATGATGACATTCTCGGTATTTTGGAGGATATCCGATCGGATCCTGAGTCTGATATTGGAGCTGTTGATGGGAGGGAGCGTATTGGAATCCCGCTTTTCAAAAATCTCGAAAAAAAAAGTTTAAAATCCCGTCTGCTAAATTACTGTTTTTTTTAAATCTCGTCTTCTAAAATCCCGCCTGGTCAAAATCCCAAACTGTTATACTCCCGCTTTTAAAATCCCGCCAAATCCCGCTAATCCCGTTTTTTTACAAAACATTATTATCAAGAAAATAGATGTTGGTTATATGAGCTTTTTTATTATAATATTATATATTTAAACATATTAAAAATACTCGACCAAAAAGAAAATGCATCCGAATGTTTTTAGTTTTTAATGTATTTATAACATTACTTTAATTTTTTTTTAAGTATTGAAGATTGCCATATTTATTACTTAAAAATTTATTTTGATATTATTTATTTCTTATTTTGTTACTTCCTCTAAAAATGATAAATGTTAAAATAATCTTAAAATAAACATTTAAAAAAAAAACACTCATTGCTTTATTTACTTTAAAGTTCTTTTTATCCTGCTTTTACAATCAAAAGTAGTTGCTTTATTTTAAAAAATCTCGCTTTTTATAAATCCGCTTTTTTAAAATCCCGCATCCTATACCTAATCCCTTTTTTTATAATCCCGTTTCTCATTATCCCGCTTTTACAATCAAAAGTAGTTGCTTTATTTATATATAAAAAAAATAAAAAACCAGATTATAAAAAGTGGGATTTTAATAGCGATATTTTAAGAATCGGGATAATAAAAAACGGGTTATCGAACCCAACCCTTGATGGGAAAGATGATCAAGATGAGCCGGTATTGCAAAAAAATGAGGAAGATCTTTTTGCATATTATATCGACAAGAGTTAATCGATATGATTGTTTTTCAAACATACTTTTATGCCATTAAAAAAGCTGGTGGAAGTCTTGCATCTCACACTCCTGCCAACAGTCAAGAGATCAATCTGCTGATGGAAGTTAACAAACTACCCAGTTATCCTGACTACTGGTCAACCAAACCAGAATTACGAGATCAATATTTGAGCTCCTTTATGAGCAGGAATAGATGACAATACGTCCAAATTTACACAGGCCGAACTTCAGACGCTGCTAAGAATTTGGGAGCTCTAGAAGTCTAAGACCTTTTACTTGAAGCTTAGTGGGAAGATGACATCCTGTGTACTTCGACAATTACTTCAATTCAGTGCAATTGCAAAAGGACTTAGAAAAAACAATTCATCTACGCATGTGGGACAGTACCTACGTGCTAACAGAAAAGACATGCCAAGTGACCTAATGGACGAACAAAAAAAGTGGTTAGGGGCAAATCGGGCTGGCGTTTCAGCAAGGACGGACTAGAATGTGGAAGGACACTAAATCGGTTAATATTCTTGGAAACTTAAACTTCCTCGATCCTTCTACTACCTCTTTACTTACTTACTTAAAGTGGCGCTACAGTCCGGGGTGGACCTGGGCCTCAACCAACAATCGTTTCCAGCCAGCGCGATCTTTAGCAAGCTGTCTCCAGTTTCGCACGCTAAGTTGGTTAAGGTCCCCTTCCACTTGCGTGCGCCACCTGAGTCGCGGTCTTCCTCTACTGCGCCTTCCCTCGGGTGCCGATTCGAAGATCTTCCGGGCCGGAGCATTCGTGTCCATTCGCTCTACATGACCCAGCTACCTCAGTCGTTGGACCTTCACTCTTCTGACTAGGTCGATGTCGCTGTACAGCCCGTACAGTTCGTCGTTGAATCTCCTTCTCCATTCACCGTCAACGCAGACGGGATCAATGACAGCGCATCGCCTTGTCTAAATGCTTTTTTGACATCGAAGGTCTCGGTGAGTTCTTTACCGACCTTGATAGAGCAGCGTGCATTCTAAATCGTCATCCTGCACAAACGGACGAGTTTGGCAGGCATGCCAATACTAGACATTGCTCTGTATAGTTCGTCCCTATAAATGCTGTCTTAGGCGACCTTAAAATCGATGAAAAGGTGGTGGGTATCGATTTGAAGTTCCTGGGTTTTCTCCAAGATCTGCCGCAGTGTGAATATTTGGTCTATGGTGGACTTTCCTGGCCTGAAGCCACACTGATATGGACCAATCAGGTTGTTTACGAAAGGCTTCAGGCGTTCACACAAAACGGCAGATAAGATCTTGTAGGCAATGTTTAGAAGACTGATACCTCTGTAATTGGCGCAGTTCAGAGGGTCTCCTTTCTTGAGGATCAGGCAAACAATGTTGAGGTTCCATTCATCGGGCATACTTTCCTCCGACCATATTTTACAGCTGAGTTGGTGCATGCTCCTAACCAAGTCATCGCCTGCCGCTTTGAACAGCTCGGCGGCTAGGCCATCTGCTCCAGCGGCTTTGTTGGACTTCGGTTTAGATATAGCTATCCTCACCTCGTCCAGGTCGGGTGGACGTATTGTTGATCCTCATCGTCCAGGTTGAACGGTTCATTCTGCCTGACAGCGGAATTTAAGTCGTCATCGCCGTTAAACAGTCTGCAGAAGTAGTTCTTCCATATCCTCAGCATCGACTGCGATTCTACTTCGATGTTCCCGTGTTCGTCCTTGCAGGCTTCGGTTCGGGTTCTGTAGCCTTCTACTACCTCTAGAAAACAAAAATATGGAACTTCATCCATGATCACTTACCCGGAAATGGTAGTTGAATACAGCAAAAATATGCTTTTGCCGATAAAGCCGATTTGCTGAAGTCCTTTTATGAAATTGATCGCAAGTCCAAAAAGTGGTGGCATCGGATAATGTGGCACTTAATTGATGTTTCCCTCGTAAATGATTTTATTATTTTTAAATCCAAGTCACCTAAAAATTACTTTGGTACCTATATACAGTGGAAGTGACTTATAACGACCAGTTGCTTACAACGACCACTTTCAATTCATTTGGTTGGTTCATTATATTTTAAGGCAATTTACCTTCGGATATAACGTCGGCAACTCGTCGTATATAACGAAATGTTGAATATAACGATAAATTTTTCGGAGAAAATTGGTCCTTGGCGTCGGTTATAACAACGGAATGAGGGGAAAAATTAAAAGAATTGTCTGTTAAATATTATATGTTTATTTGATGTGTCGCAGTGAAAGCTGTTTTTAAATTAGTTGTGGTTTACGCGTCTTTAACAAAAAAGTTAGTATTTTATGTAATTTTTTTTATTCCTGAATATTTGTGGAAGACAGATATCGCAGGCGGATATAGCGACCGCCGGCTATAACGATCTCATTTCATCGGTCCCTCCAGCGTCGTTGTAAGCGACTTCTACTGTACTTTCCTTTCAATAATTTCATTGTTTTATTTTTTCGGAAAAATGGCAGTGAATGCCTGAGAAACCACCAACAAAATGTTAATAATAGTACAAAATAAAATAACATAAATTCATTTCTTGGTTTATACAAAACTTACAAGGTTCCATGTACATATTTCAATTGCTTGTTTTCAAAAATAATAATAAGAAAAAAGCAATAATTCGGCAGTCTGACAGTGACTTTACTGCAAATATTGTTAGACAAACTTGCGACAACTTTTTCGCTGACAGATTTAACCATATTAAAAGCTTTTTGGAATCAAGTTCCATCAAATTATTTGGCGCAGTAAATAGGTTTCCTAAATTTAAGTACCCTGGAAAGTGTCACTCAAGACAAGTAGGCATGAGCGGAGCGAATTACCTTGCTAGGTTTTACTGTGCTCATTAAGTGTCTGTTCCATCGAATTGAGTAGCCTCTTAACCATGGGTGAGTAGGTACTTTCCGACTTTTCAGTAAGTTGACATTACTTAGGAGTCAATCTTTAGATTGTAATTTTACAGAAATTGGAAGGCACTTGGCCAATTCGATTGCGAGGTTCACTTCTTGGAAATGAATGTCTTTCAAACACACCAGAGAAGCCCGATTATTAGTTACATGGTACTTCTGTACTTCCAACCAAAATCTTTGTTTACATCAAAAAAATTATTGCAATCCATTTCGAAATAGCCAGAACAGCACTCAACATTTTAGTAATTGTTCCCAAAACACTCATAAAAGTCCATCACAACCACTTGCTCAATACCAGTTGCACAATGCAAACATTTCGTCAGCCAAACGAATAACCAGCTCATTTGGGTGATCTAAGTTCTAAGCAATCGAACGATACACCACGACCGACAATTTGTAAAATTGATTCCACCTGTCTGTTGCAATGATTGCCCTCTCAAAACAATTGCCATTCTTGCCATGTAAATATCTATTCTCCATAATACAAACCGATATTGTTTGCGCTCTCATTATAGTGCCATTCAGCATACCAAACTGATATCATCAACCAATGATTGAGGAAGTCGCATTCAAATCCGACCGCACATAACCCCAATCAATACGATGATGTTCTATTTGGATTTGGGGATTTGGATATATTTTTTTCCCTCCCCACCCATCAGTCGGTCTGTCGAAGGAAGGGGTAGCTGACGGCTGGTCCATTGTGTAAGCTGTTTCCAATTTGTACGCTTGCATTGTAAACATCCGGACGAGTTTGAGGGAGAAACGTCATCTCGCTGCTTGTTATAGAATTCGATTTCAAAGATATGCATATGGTTTGCCATTAGATAATTGGACTCGGGGTGGAGGAGCATTGTTCTTGGTGAATAAATAGTTGTACACAAGAGTTGTTCACGTTGGGGTTTCGACTTTTCAAATTGTATCGATTTGCAGTTAGTGCATGATTTTATCTCACCGATGAAGAACGTCGAGAGTGTGTGTTTTGTGCATTTAAGTGATTATTTGTGAAACAGCCCCAGGCATAAGCATAATGCTGTACAGTTTTAGGTATGAAAGGTTCCTTAGTGAAAGTGTTTCTATTGAATTGATAAAAAAAATGCCTAAGAAGGGTAGAGCGGGTTGTTATTCAAAAGCCGGTCTTGGCTTGAATAAATGAACTGCTAGTTGCCTTTTGTGTTACACGTTTTTTTTGGAGTCAAGACTCTAGAGAATTGACAACCTTTCTTGTTTCTCGCACAGTGATATGAACGGAACGACAATTTTCCACCCGCAGTCGATAAGTGACAGTGGAACCCTCCTTCCCAAAGTCAGGATCTAGCTAAACGACATTTTAGCAGTCTAATTTCGGAGTCTCTTTTACAGGAGACAAATTTACGAATATAATTTACGAAGTAAATCAACCTTACTATCTAGTATTAGTTGACCCTTACAGTTAGTGGAAGACCGCGATTAAAACCAACAAGCCCTCCCACCGCTTAAGTAAGCTCCAAAAGAGAAAAACAGAGAAGAAGACTCCCAAGATTGACAAAAATGTTGTTAGCAGTGTTTTCAGATGAAAAATAAGAAAATCTTGTTTTTCCAAATCAAAAAAATCTCTTTTTCAAGACTTTCGATACCTATACACATTCGTATTGCATAAATCATATAAAAATCGCTAAACAAAATATGCTCATAAATTAATGTTATTGCTTTTCGATATTTTGGAACATTTTTATGTAAGCATTTTTATTTGAATTAAAATGTCATAGAATTTCATTACTTATGTCAAAATCATAGCAATTCGTTTCCTTAAAGCGGAACAAATCCTTTGTAAAAATTAAACTTTTAACTGTTTTAGTACTCGGACCTTTACGAATTTTTGTTTTATTTAAAATTTACAGCGGAAAATATTGAAAATAAAATATATTAACCCTTAAACCCTGGGGTCCAGCGCGATGCATAAACTAAACTTTCGTAGATATTTTTTCAACTACAAACCACACGATGGCGCTATTCAGGCTAATCCTGTAAAGTAGCAGTAGGCGTCTCGTCAGTAGTCATTTTTAATTGTGCGTGCGGTACAGTCGTAATTGTAACAACTTCCGGGTCGCCTAGACCCCAGGGTAGGAGTACTGTATAATATATTCGAGTTTTCGTGGTATATTGTTTTTTAATTCATTCGATTGGTAAGTTGATAAAGTAATAGAAAAATAGAATTCATATGTTCTTCTGAAAATGGCATCAAATCAGCGCCAAAAAAGGCGCCATTTCCTCAAAAAACTTGCACTTGACCTCATCACGCCCCAAATGGAAGAAAGGTTTACTTGGCCAACTTTACCTGCAAATCTCCAAGTTCTCCTCGGAGATATTTTAAAAAAGAAACGGCCATTAGTTGAGCCCAATCCATCTGTAATTGGAAAAAAAAGATGTGCAATCTGTCCAAGGGGTAAGGACCGGAAGACGAAAATTAGATGCGGCAGGTGCCGAAACCCCCTTTGCGGCGAACATAGCCGGTCTGTGTGCCAAGAATGCCTCGATTCTAAATTTTAAGATATTTTTAATATTAAACTACTTAGTGTGATCTTAATTAAAAACAGTTTATATTAAAAAATCTTTTTGTTTTTGAAATAATAACAAAAGTTTATTGGGGTTTTCTGGACCCCAGGGTAGTAATAGTGTTTCTTCAGGGATGGGTAGGGTTTAAGGGTTAAAATTGGATATAGAAGTTGCCACCCGATATTTTTAGTCCTACAACATTTTTCCAAAGCTATTTTTTTCAAATTCGTTAAAATTTATACACCAAAACCAGAAAAACACGACGCAAATCGGAACGACGCAAAGCCAGGTTTTGCTGTACTTCGAATTTGACGAAATTCCATGTCTGCAGCTTGTGCAGCAGGAAGTAAGTTTCGAAAATATTTTTATAGCATCTGCGAAGATTTGAATATTTCTGTCAATAATATTACTTGGATTAGAAAAAGAAAATTTTTTTTACAATTTGATTTAAAATCAAGTCTTTTTAAGGATTTGACATAATACCTCCAAATAGACCTTCAAGAAACTATTTTTAAATTTTTTCACCTCAATATCACGTATCCGGTATCACATAACGCGGAAATTTATATTTCTGCTGAACTTCCAGGTCATTTAAGCGCATCATAATTTTGCGTACATTAATCCGCATCCGTAAGGAAATTAAGCGTTTTAAACTGGCTGTAGACGAAAAATATCGAAAATTGTCAATATTGATTGCTTTAAAAACAGAAGTTGTGCATTATACATTATAATTAAATTAAAGTCAAATGGCTGGCTCTTGTGCTTCTATCTCCACTTAAGCTTTTCGTACTAAGGACTAACTTTTTGAAAAACTTCTTTGGATAGGTGTATTTAAAAAATACATCAGCGTGTTTATACTGACATTCGTATAACTACACTTATTTAAATTTAGATACATCAAGCAATAAAAAACAACCCGTATATTTATTTACTTTTGAACTTATGTTTTTTTTTCTTCTTTCGTTTCAGGTAAGCAAAATAATAGAGTTGGGATCAGAATGACAAAGTAGTGGGGAAAATTGTAAGTTTGTCTCTTATATTTCAAACGAGTTATCTAAGGATTTTTGCAGTTATTTAATAACAGAAATATGTATGTATGTATAATGTACCTACCTATAAGGCTACGGCTGTCATGGATGCGTATTTTGACTTGGTAATAAATGTTTTAAAATATTCTTGCCAGCTGAATTGAAAATAATGTTTGTCAGGAGTTCGCGAGTGATGGTGCAATGGAAAAAAACTCAGGATTTGTGTTTTCCTGGGGATCGGACGTGAGAGTCCAACACAGTAACCACTGATCGTAAAACTATACTTAGGGGCAGGTTATAGCGATAGCTTATATGCAACCGAAAAAAATTTCTTTTGCTTTTTTTGACCACTTTAAGTTAATGCTTGAACTCAATCTTGGCCTTAAAATGTTGCTTCTGAATTATAAAGTTAGTTTATCAAACAAAAATGTGAACTATGTTTAAATTTTCTAAAAATATAATAAACTCATTTTTCTGTACGAAAAACTTTTTCGGATCAAAATCTCTGTTAAATTCACACGAAAAACCAAATCATTCGACTGAAATTTTCATTTCTTTACTGTTCCATTAGTCACGATTTTTTTTCAGTGGTGATTGATTTGTTTGTATTGACAACACAGCGACAATCAGTTTTCCTGAAGGATTTTTTTCTGTTTGCTATGACCAATTAATCAAAAAAAAAATTCATTTTCATACTGATCCAACTTTTCTGGTTTCATTTTAGGTGTCGCTTTAACTGCAGACTTAGGACTTGGTGGCGTTGCTGTTAACGAAAGTTGAAACGCGCTAAAGGGTGCATTTTCACCCCAAAAGTGAAAGTCTTAAAGCGTTAAAGCGTTAAGCGCTAGCGATATGTTGCTCTTGTGTTTCATTTTTCGTTACGCTTCAGCGGAATTCATTATACCCGTTTCAGTTAGTTCCTCCACCATTAAAGCTTTACTTTGGGGGTCGGCTATTCAACCTTTTTTATATTATTTATTAAAAGGTATTAAGAATATTGAAGATGGACCTATTTAATACTTTAAATTAAAGCAATATTGCTCGCAATGCCTTCGCGAAATTTTCTCGATGTGAAGTAATATTGTTTTTCACAATAAGCCTTGCTTGTCTGTCAGCGGCCATCTTTAGTTTTGACAGAAGCTAAAAATAACTGAGATCAGTTTAAAAGATCAATCTAAAAAAACCGTCCCATATTGCTACTTCACAGATGAGACGATAAAGTGTTTGTTTTGACGATTTTTTGACAATAAAAAAAAACAGGGAGGTACATTGCTATGCCGCCAGGGCAATGTTCGCAAGAATACACATTGGGGTGGAGCGAACATTTAATAGTAAAAAAGGTAGCTTAGAGGCTTAGATATATAAATGCAAAATATTATTCGATTTGGATAACGATATTTCCCAAAAAAGGACTGAATTTATGACTTAATTGGGCACAACATCATAAAACTCCTTTTTCCAAATATTCATTTTTTATTCATAAACACAATGTATATACATTTTTTTAATCCATTTGGATTTTTCCATATTATCGAAGGATTAAAAAAAGTCGTAAAATTTAGTCAAAAATCGACCTTTCCGTAAAAAATTTAATCACTTTTTTTTGAATATCTAGTTAGCCACGCTTTTTGTTTCATATTTTTCCATGTGCATCAGTATAAACGTCTATTTAACAAATATTAAACTGAACTTAAAAAAAAGAACACGCAAAGAACGCGAAGTGTATTTAAATGAAATGTCATTTTTTGGTGAATCTTGTGACATGCAAGAAAGCATTTTGCCTACTTAAAAGGATCAAGTAATATACTACGAAAGAACGAGACATCAACTTAAATTCGAATTGGAAACTGCAAAAGAGCCCACCTTTCCAGAATTGTTGAAGAACACATATTTTTTTGCTGCAACCTGCAAGAGCCAGGACCCATATACATGGGACATGTAGTTTCTAAGACTGGTTCGGAAAAAGAAGTATCTACAAATTGCCATAAGAAGTTTTCTACCAGATGAAGAGATTCCTCAACATCATCTTATGGCTAGCGGTTGTGACGGTACGAAAAATGTGAATACAGGAAAGTACGGCGGTATTATAAGACTACTTCAGACAGAACTTCAAAAACCACTTCAATGGATAAAAAGTTTACTACATAATGAATGAACTACCTTTAAGACAGTTATTTCAACATTTTCATGGATGTACTTCGTGACCTAAGTCTTACACAGGATCTTTGGGAAAAGCACTGGAAACCTGTGAACAATTACCTGTTAAAACATTTCGACGTATTGAAGGAAATGTTCCACCAGAAATGGCTAAAGATTTAAATACAGATCACAGTGCTTGCACAAGATTGTGTCAGTGAGTTCCCACAAGATTTGTCAAATAAATCTTCAGGCCAAATGTCTTACACGGGCCAGCCGCATAATCCTTTTATAGATCAACAACAGAGACACCTTCGGCAAACTTGATCACTTTGGGAACGTTTGTTGTTAAGGTTTACGCGCCATCTTGGTTCTCCATAAAAAATGGAGGCTTCGAAATAATGGCCCCCAGATACCTTCCAAGAGAACTTGAGAACTTAATCGATCCAGTCAATGGCACAGCCCTTATGGCGCCAAGCTCCCTGTTGATATTTAAAACTGCTTCTACTGCTCCTTACTGATGAATGGATTGAGGTGGGTCTGACAAGTTGTTTGAATTTGCGTATATACTGAAACAACGGGGATCAATATAGTGCTTAAAGTTATAACGAGCGAACGTCCAGCAGTAGACATGTACAAAACTGATGCAACCCCTGCTTAACTATAGTTCCCTTAATAGGAGCAACTCCAATATACCAATTTTTAATGATTTTTTAGTACGTAATAGCTGTGCCCATGACGAGGTCAAAAGCACCGACCCTATCCCGATGGCCATCACCTCATAGCCAGATGCGTCATCAAATCAGCAACTTCCAGCGCCAGTATATCTCAACCAACTACGGTACCCCGCTGAGCTTCAACCTGATTTTCCTACTCGAAGCTTAAATAAACACAATGATGCCGCAAATTCCTTAGACTACGACACCACCGATCACCAGTCAGCACCATCAGCTGAACTGAGCACTGTGCACCCCTCTTTTCCGTGTATATACGGTTCCAATGAGGAAGTCAACTTGTTTCTGCAATAGCGCATCAATTCAACAAGCCTGCCAACAGTCCTGCCGCGATCGTTTCATCCATTTCGACGCAAGCGAAGAAGATTGATGCGTTGTAAAATTGAGAGAGAGAAAAAAAAAATTAAACCTAACCACTCCTCAACCAGAAGATGAAGAAAACGAAAAGCAAAACAACTGCCTGTCCCTGGCCGTCCGGCGAATGTAATTAATAGAACATCATGTTTCC
The DNA here is from genome assembly GCA_936431705.1 of Cheilosia pagana. Lineage (NCBI taxonomy): Eukaryota > Metazoa > Arthropoda > Insecta > Diptera > Syrphidae > Cheilosia > Cheilosia pagana. Next base: position 80,522,876 of record OW386166.1, on the reverse strand, counting down.
TCAATGGATGAGCAAACACCATTGCGGGCCAGCATCCCGCCACAAACCCGTGGAATTCCATTCCATACGTGGCAGAGCTGCAAATCTGTTTTCCTCCGTGTGCCACTGTCAGTTCAAATAATAGAGATTCCAAGAGATTCCTCCATTCCGCCGCAGTGATTACAGTGATTGTGAGTTTGTGACCGCAATAAATAAGAACAACGCTGACGCCGACTCTGACTGATTACTGATAGTGCGGCCAACTCGGCGGTATTGTGCTCCTCCACGCACGGGTGTAGCTATACGCATGTCAACATTCGGATCACGTATGGTTCTCAAGAAACAGTTGTCTTGTGTCTAGACAAACTACACGGGCGAAAAACAGTTGCAATCGATCGTGTCGGCGACGAATGACAGTACGGCACACCACTTTAAAGAGAGAGACAACGAGAGAGTCGGTCCCAATTGATTATGATTAATTTTCTGTCAGTCAGTGATTTGCTTGTTGTATTTTTTCACTGTTTTTTTTTTGGTTGAACAGATCAATTGAAGGCAATGAACGCACACGCAAGGGGATCGTCTATTGCCAGCTCGATGGAAAGTTTTCCTAGCGCATGTTGTTACACATTTGTGTATAATTGATCAGAAAATTCTGATCGAAATGTTCTGATAAATGAAAAGTTCAAAGGGACTGGCAGCTTTGATCGATAGATCTTTCTGACACATGGCACATCTTTGATGGTGATAAATGTCGGAATAGGTACGGCCGGCGCGAGTGTAGTGGTCGGATAGGGCTGAGAATGGATTGCACTGTGATTGTGCGCAACAGCCGGTAGCGATCAAGATTGATGTTCGATTGTACTTGATATATTCGATTGTCGTATGGTGAATGATAAGAGTATGTTGGCGGACCTCTGTTTACCAGCCTGGCGGAGCAGGCGATTTGATGGCGTACCAGGATGTGAAACAAGCACTAGGAATGCATATGAGTATATGTACTCCCGGTCGGGGGAGGGTTTTCTGTGAAGCGGTTTCCTTGATAACTTAAATTTAGTGAAAATTATAAAAAATTTCATCTGATCGTCTTGTTTTTGCTTTTGCTTCTGCTTTTGGTGTCTTGTTCAAAAGGGCTCACTCAATATGTCCTCTTCACTTCAAAGATCGTGCAATCACAACTCAAAAAAGAATTTTTAACAAAGTGTGCATGACTGGGTCGCTTTTAACTACTGCAGCGCATTTTGTAGCCAAACAAACAAATGGAACCATGTCGATTGTAAAGTTCTGTTTGATTCCTTGATATTGGATGGCCCTTTGACAGCATATACTTGGCTGCGTTCTCGTTGATTTTTAAGCTCACAAAATAAACCAGCAGGGGCAGCTCGTTGTGTTGTATCAACTATGTCAACCTGATCGTCGTATCTTGAGAATTTTACAGTTTTTTGAAAGATTGTATCTCGTGTGTGGGAGAGGAAAGGTAGACCACTATATCCCATAGTTACCTTTTTATGTGCATAGCTCGTCTGTTGTCACTATAAACAAGTGCGAACAGTTGGTCGAAGGGGGACCTTCCTTTCTGGCCTTAAACTGCACTGATTCAGTCAGGTTCTTTACAAAATGTGTTCAATTTTGTTGAAGACACTGATTCCTCTAAAGTTGGTGCAGCTGAGGGTTTGTCATATCTGTAGATTTTTGCCAGATCTCTATTTTTCTGCTGTTGGGACTTGGGAGCCTGCCGCGTATAGCAAACCCACGCATTTAAAAACCCACTTCTTCTGTTCTTTATATATGTCACAGTTTGTTATTGCCTTGCCTCTATCCTCGGCACTGAAGAAGTTCATGGAGGAGAAGATGCCACCGCAGAGGTATAAGCATAAGCACTTCAAAAAGCCAAAAGACGTCGACTATATTAGCTACAGTCAACAGGATCTTCGCATCCTATACGCAAGCCATCGGTATAAAGCAAGAGGTCCCGACTCTGACACGTGAGACAATGTTTGACTCAGTGCTTACTATATATGGCTTCACAAAAGAACCTTCTTCAAAGAACCCCTTCAGTTCGGTGTTTAGCAGTTGTAAGGTCAGCCGAACTCAAGCAGTACTGTCCCAACTTATTGCCTTGTTGATTAACTTTTTCACCTCTTGCAATGATCATTTTTATCTTTCACTCTAGACTAAAGGGCCACTGAGCCCTGTGGTACCCCGTCTGTATGAAATACGCCAGTACCTATTCGTTAGTCTTTCCTCTTTCTGCAGCAGCTCTTCTCCACAAATCTATATAACCTTGACCTTTAGTTTTGCCTTCCACAGCGGTGTATTGTCCTTTATTCTTATGCTCGATCTCTTGTCTCGGTACCAGAAACTTGATGTCTCTCACTTGAAACCTGCATTAAAATTGAATATGTCCGCTTCGCTATTGAAGCTAATCTTGCCAAAGCATCCGCCACAACATACATTCCATATTTCACTGTTTGGGAACTCAGCATATACTGACAGAAAGGTGTCTAATGGTGATCAGAGCACCAGCACATTTCCTAACCCCTTAGAATTAACAGATTTTAGGGTTACCAGATTTGAAACCGAAAAAAGGGCACTTTATACATTTTAAGGGGGGCTCTAAGTTTTCAGTTTCAGATTTAAAAAATAAAACTTTCGAAATCTTTTTAAATATTTTATTAAATCTCTACATATAATAAGACTGAAGAATAAAAAAATGCTCGACCACGCATCACGCGGAAACTACTGAACGGATTTTGATGAATCTCGGTATACTGAGTGCTTATGTTCTGGATCGGGACTTAGGATACTTTTTATCCCAGAATATGAAGTGGTTCTTACAAAATAGTCAAAAGAATGAGTCCACTTATTGTTCTTATTGCGCAGAGGCTGTATGCTGACGAGAGCTTCCATTTTGTTTCATTCGTTGTAAGAGCCCCGGCCCAGACCGGTGCAGCGTATATATAGAGCTGACCACTCTGGATAACAGAATCCTTCTGGTGTATTCAGAGCCACCGATATTTAGCATAATCCGGGAAAGAGCTTAACCTGTTGTCCAGCATTACTCCTAGGTGCATTAATGACTCATTTGATCTAGTTATTTGGTTTCCAACACGGAAAATTGCATATTCCATATTCTTTCGGCTGGTTATCAAGACAGCTAGTTCTAGCCCTGCAGACTCTGGCCAATTCTTGATTCTGGCGACTGTTTCATCCGTGGCGGACTCTATCTCGTCAGACATCCTCTTTGGTCAAATTTGTTGCTCAGTGCTGTTTGGACAGGTCTTATATGTAGGTAAGGTTCCACCGAGAGCCATATTTTACCATGCCAGTGTGAAGGGATCGCACCAGCGGTCATTTAACTTGTGGCGTCGTACATAACATTGCTTCAAACATCAGAGTGATATGAACTACATACAGACACTCTTAGACTTTGGGATTTCAGGCTCCAAAGAATACAAAGTTGCTGGCTCCTCATGCCTTGTAGTCCACCGAGTATATATGACTTAAGACAGAGTTCAACCGATTGCCGCTTCATCCTCCATTACAACATTGCCGTCGGTGTGGAATCAGATCTTTCATATTGGACGGGTGCGCCATCTTTTGTCTCGATTTGTAAACATTGAATAACTTTGACATCGGATAGTCGATCAGTTGTGTTAACTCAACGTGTGTCTGACAACACTATTCGTCGCTATGTACCTAACTATCGAATTTTGTCGAGCACAGGACAGTGGAAGATCGTCGACATGCCGTTCATAACCAACACCAAGACGATCTCAAGAACTGGTTAAAATTAAATTTACTTGCCACCCAGATCTCCAGATGAGACCCCTCCGGACTTCTTTCTGTGGGACTATTGTATAAAAGACTGCCATAAACTTGTGTAGAATTCTTCCAAATCTTATAACAACTTCTATCGCCGTTAGGCACTACCTTGTGCTACCGTTGATTGAGAATAACGACCGGAAGAAGATAAAAATAGACTTTTTCCCGGACCTAACAGACCATTAGGTCGTGTATCTACTCTCAGCCAAGATCGAATGGTGCACGATTCACTTAAGATAGCATCGCCTCTCCAGTCCTCGTTCCCAGAACCCTGTGATCGACCGAAAACTCACAACATCCGTTGATTAGCATATATAGATACACATTAAATCGGATGCCGCAGCTTAATGACGTGTTCTCGCTAAATTGAAAGCCGCCAACAGGAAATTGCCCACAATTAAACCGACCTAATCATCAAAGTTAGTTGTATTTTAATTACAATGGTGTCTCTGTAATTGCAGTGAACGTTGTGTACCTCCCTTTGTGTATACGGACAAGCACTCCCGCGAATTCCATTCATTTTAACCTCGATCTTGAACGATTACAGACAATTGCGCTCTCTGTTTTCGGATCCGCAAACAATGCTGGAATGTCACCGCGATGAGGGACGCGGTTGCTGTACCACTGGCGCTAGTTGTCGCAAAATGAACGATCAAATTCGCACCGCGCAGTCGATCCCGCTTTAACCGCCATCAATCTAGTGCAGATACATTTGTCTTGGACGAGACGACACAAAGGGAAAGTACCCGCCGCACACTCAACAGCATGAGGTGTTCACTGTTCACTGTTCACCGGTGATATATGCTCTAGTGTGGCCCAGATATCAGCCTTGAATTGTTGCGTATCGTGTATCTATTGGCGTTCGTCTCGCGTACATAATTTCTTCGTCTATGGCAGCGCGCCGATACGATGGTCGGTCTCGTATCGAATTAAGTAGCACGAGTGGATTGATACTTGCGGCTGCTGTGGAGGATGCCAATGCCATTGAAGAACAACAGAGCAATGTTGTGCGCTCTCCGTCCCGCAATCATACTTGACATTGAAATAGTACCGATGCAACAGTATTTATTGACTTTGAAGCCAGCAGCGGAATGAGGAAGTTGACGGGCTGTTAGATTTGGAGAAACGTGCATCTACCCACATTGCGCGAATGATTGGGATATGTTCGGGATAGTGGAACTGGCGACAGTAATGGATGGTGGTGAGACGTACTACCGTTGGTATAACAGAAGCAACGCCCGATCTACTTAACCCTTGGCAGCCGCTACTTTCGCCTCAGCTTGATGTCCATTATCAATCAATCCAATTGTGAATGCATTCATGAAGAGTTCAATTAGTTCGTCTGACCGAAGAGAAATCCGCTTCAGTAACTAGACTACCTCTATCTGTCCATCTGCAAGCAGCAGACCATCAATCAATTTCACACAAACTGCCTCAACCGAATTGCGGGTACTCCCCATGACGCGACGGACGTCCCATTAGGATGCGGCACTCGGCAAAGTTCACGGTTCAACAGGGGTCACTACAAATTGAATGCGCGATCCGGGCAGCTAACTCACACGTGTGCGCGTGCGAATAATCGATCGCAGTTGTATGCAACTGGCTATGCCAATTTCGTTTGTGGTACACTGCTCGCCACCACCATCATCATCAGCATCATCGAAGTAAGCCACCGATCATTGACAATTTTTCAAAGATAGAGAAACCGATAGACGATAAACATGGCCCATTTGTTATGGCCAAAAAGACACCAACCAACACCAAAGAGCTGCCACCCAAGAGTCCATCAGGACGAAATATATGCCTCCGGGGTGGATGACTAATCGCTCTGCGTCAATATCAAATTACAATTTCATTTCGAAAGAGCCACGCTCTCGGTGGTGATTTGTGACTGCATTTACCATCGATGGCGTGTCATTTGTCAGAGCGCATATTATATACCTACCAATTGACTGGGCCGGCGCATTGGTTGGTTCTCGAATCGAATGCCGACTTCGATGGTGGCTTCGGCTAGGCGCTGTTAATTAATAGTCAAAGAGGCAGGGGAGACGCGCGCTTGACGATGCCCCAAATGAGAAATCGCAAATGAAATTGTTGCCACTGCTGTTTGGAAATGTCCACTTGCATCTGCGCGAGATACTTTATATATACTCGTCGCACGCGGTAGAGAAGACGCAGCGCTGAGTGCGGATTTCTACATCGGCGTGCAACTTTTTTTGTGGGTCACAGCCAGTTTTAGTGTGGTAGCTCTCTTTGTTGTTGCCCCATAAGTTAATATTATTGAAAAGGCCACATTTGAGTGGCTGATTCGATTTGTCTGCTGGGGTCTAGGAACTGGGAGTCAAGAGTTTCATTTATAAAGATGTCATGCAGAGCTGAGGACGATGAACCTGCCGCATAGTTATGTCATTTGAGTTTAACACATAATCGTAAATTTGGTTGGATAATAAGGTCTCGTCGCACAAAGGTCCCCCAGTGTCGATGATATCGTTTTGAGCCTGTGGATGTGTGTGTGTGTGTGAAATTTGAGACCCAATATTGAATGGGAACTATGTAAAGATGTATCATGCTGAGTTTGGTGCACCTGTTGGGAGGCTTTGTTCATGTGTATCAGGTCTCAAATGGGTATGACTTAGTCAAATGGAGTTTAGCGGGGACAGAAGACTGAGACCGGGTCTGCGAAGTGATGCGTAGAGAATGGAATGTAGATGCTCTGCATGAGCAGGCTAAGACTTCGCCGATGCATGTTTCCATCATGAATGCTGAGATTTTACAAGGTCTATTGTGACACCTGAGACACTGCCTCTCAAAAACGTCTCAAACACGAGTCTTTTCAATAGAGTAAGGTGCTGTATTTAATCAGCCTATCAGTTGCAAACCATATATTACAACTCTTACTATGAAATGGAATTAATTGCTGCGAATTAGTCTTCTTCTAAGAGCATGAGCCCTCTCTGCCCCAGGAATAAAATCATCAATCTTTTTAAAACCAAAATGACTTGTAAAGTAAGTGCTTGAATAATATTTACCTTTCGTACAAAATTTCGAACTTGAGATTTCAATACTGACATGTACGATGATAGCAAACATGCCCCAGCCATCTTAAACGACTGATGCGTATTTTTTTTTGACCAGGGCGATGTCGCTGTACAGCTCGTAGAGTTCGCTGTCTTCTTCTCTAATCTCTAATCTAATCTTCTCCTCCAAAACCCGTCAACGCAAACGGGACCGAAAATCACTCGAAGAATTTTTCGTTCGAAACGACCAAGGAGATCTTCATCCGCCTTTGAAAGCGTCCATGCTTCTGCACCATTTAGCAGGACTGGGATGATGAGGGTCTTATATAGAGTCTCCTTAGTGTTTCTCGACAAGGCCTTATTAATCAATTGCCTTCTTAGGCCGAAGTAACAGCGGTAGGCAAGTGTGATTCTTCGTTTGATTTATGAGGTGATATCGTTTTCAGAATAGATAGCGGAGCCAAGGTAGACCCTAGTCCCTAACTACCTCAAAGTTATAGCTGTCTACTGTGACGTTCTGTCCGATTCGTCGATGTTGTGTGTCCCTTCTTGTTGACAGCATATATTTTGTTTTGCCCTCGTTTACCACTAAACCCATTTTTGCCGCTTCCGTACTGATACTTGCAAACGCGCCAGTGACAGCTCGCTGTGTTCTGCCAATAATGTCAATATCATCCGCGTATGCAAGCAGTTGCACAGACTTTTGGAAAATTGTGCCTCTGGTGTTGGCTTGCGAGTTTCGCACAATTTTCTCAAGAATGATGTTGAAAAAGTCACATGACAGCGCGTCACCTTGTCTAAATCCTTTTCTGACATCAAAGGTCTCGGTGAGATTGTTTCCGACCTTAATGGAGCAGCGAGGGTTCTCCATCGTCATTCTGCACAATCTGACGAGTTTGGCAGGGATGCCAAAACTAGACATGGCTTTGTATAGCTCGTCTCTATAAATTCTGTCATATGCGGCCTTAAAATCGATGAACAGATGGTGGGTATCGATTTGGACTTCTAGGGTTTTCTCCAGGATCTGCCGTAGTGTGAAAATTTGGTCGGTTGTGGACTTTCCGGGCCTAAAACCGCACTAATAGGGACCTATCAGATCGTTGACGAATGGTTTTGACCGTTCACACAGTATAGCAGATATGATCTTATACGCAGTGTTTAGGAGACTGATGCCTCTATAGTTGGCGCAGTTTAGAGGGTCTCCTTTCTTGTGGATCGGGCAAACGATGCTGAGGTTCCATTCATCAGGCATACTTTCTTCCGACCAAATCTTGGAGACGAGTTGGTGTATGCACTCTACCAAGTCATCTCCCGCTGCTTTGAAGAGCTCGGCAGGTAAGCCATCCGCGCTGCACAAAACTCAGCACATCCGCTAGTGCACAAAACTCATTAATTTATAAAGGTTTCAAATTATTTAATGAAATTCCAAATAGAGCGAAAAATGAAACAAACATATTAATATTTAAAAAACAGTGTGTAGAATTCGCTAGACATAAGTATTAAATATTGTGAAAAACTGTATTTTTAAATTTCAATAGCTTCCATGAAGCTAAATAAAGTATCAATCAATCAATCAATCAATCTGGTCCAGCAGCCTTGTTGGACTTCAGCTTGGATATTGCTATCCTCACTTCATTTTGATCATTTGGACGGAAATCTTGGCTTTCATCGTCCGGATTGAATGGATCGTTCTGCCTGACAGCGGGATCTTGGTCGTCTTCGCCGTTTAGCAGTCTGCAGAAGTGATTATAACTACCTCCGATTTTATTTAACACTATACCATTATATTTTGTGTACGGTTCGTTCTAAACTTTTCAGCTATCTACAAATTGATATAAACAGAAAGGGTCAACCAAACTCTTGATGAACGAAAAAGTTTCGTGCGACTCAGTCGTGTAATTAGTTTTTTTTCTGTTTTTATTTAATTTTAAAACTGAGAACATAAATATTGAATTCAAGTAATACAATTTGTAAGTAAACAAAAATAAAATTACTCCTACTTTTAACCTGTAAAAAAATATAAATATATTAAGCGAAAAAAATAATATTCGCATTTACATAAAAAAAACAAATTTTAAGTAAATTAATTATTATAAATTGATAATAATATTTGGTGGTGCTGGCTTTATTCTTTGAAATGGCCTTGCACCTACCGGACATCGAGTCCATAAATTTTTTGCAGAGAAAATCTGGTACTTCGCACAAAATTTTGAACGATTCGCCATAGTTCCAATTTGTTTCTGCGCTTGGAAGTTGTACTAAGCACCCCTTTTAACGTTCCTCCCAAACGATTTTCAATATGATTAAGTTTAGGGGACTGTGCTGCTGTCTGAAAACCGTTTTTTTATATTTTTGGGGGTATATTTAGGATCACTGTCATGTTGCCAAAGGAAGTTGTCCTTTGCAAAATTTATACATAACTGTTTCCAAGTTATCTACATATTTTTCCTTCGTTTGTTCATCTTGGATTCAGTGAATTGGTCCAACACCATAATAGCTGAAACATCCCAAGACAATTTAATGTGCCCATGTTTGATTACTTTGATTACAGTATACCTGAGATCAAATTCCTTTCCAGGCTGCCTTCCTACATATATATTTTTTTTGTATCCGGGCCAAACAAATTCATTTTGTTCAAGTCGGACCAAAGTTTATTTTAGCACTCTTCGTTGGCCTACTGGAATCTAGTTTTACAAATTGTATTTGTTACTTGATATTTTTTTTTGGTTGAAAGAAGACAAATTTTTGTTGAATGGTAGTCTCTTAGATTGTTGTCTGTTAGCCTTCTCCGAATTACTGAGGTATCAATGATGAGATTTAAATCAGTCTTTATCTGCCTCGATGTTATGAACGGACCTCTTAAGTGTCCATATAAAAATTCACTTTAAGAATTAAGTTGAAAGAATTTGAAAGAAATTATCTCTCAAGTTGCAACTAACCATATAAACCCAGAAAATTTCATTGAAATCGGTTGAGTATTTTAAAAGATCGACAACAGTGCCACCTATCGTTGAAATTGTTTACAGCAGCAAGTGCGCATTATTTTGGCCAAATGCCGCAATACTTGACGAAGTTTCTCACGTCCAAAGGATGGCAACCTTAAAAGACAGGACTGTTTGCCAATTGGTTAAATACGAATCGTAATAATCAAAAAATATGCGCTTAATAGGGGACATCCATTCCCCATCATTCGACTAAAAACAGTACAGAGCAGAGTTACACGCATTTTACCTTCAAAGAGTGAAAGGAGAAGAACATTTCGCCAATCACTTATGCGAACAAACACGCCGGGGCGATCTCTTACATCATTTCAGATAAATGGTCCCTGTCGATGGGTCTCTCAAACTTTTATTTTTAATTCTCCCCATATGTCTCCGCTTTCCGGTCGAAACGTAATCAACTCTCTTCGGTTTCGTTTTTGCTAAGCCCTTCTTATAACCATGGGCGCACGCACGCGCACAACTTGCCTCTTCTTGCTCCCCTGGTCCATTTTATGAACCGCATTTTAATAAACATTGTCCAACAAATGTTTTTGTTTACCTTTGGCATTTGCATTTTTCCAAGCCGTCATTTGCTTTGACAATTGAATTTGTGTGCACAAGGGGCTTGTCAAAAACGACACTCGAAACGATTCGAAAGATTCGCCTTGAGGCCACTAACCAAATAATAAAACGCTCTTCATGCCCCCCCGCTCAAGTGGTGGTATAATAACGCGGTAACTATTATTCATTTGTTAACATCTTTATCCAGAGACAAAAAATAATAATAAAAGTAAATAAAAATAAAAGCGAAACGCCTTGTCCTTGTCCTTGAATTGCACAGCAGTTTGGTTGAAGTTTAAGTTGAAATGATGTGCCTACTTTTGGAAGCTTTTTTACGTTGGAAGCATTCGATGTGTTGGAAGTTTATGGTGGAACTTCAACTAGTGCTTTTTTCGGTATAAACCGCTTTGGATAACGCGTTAATGCGAAGCAAGAAAGACGCGAAAGAAGGGCTAGGTTGATGCCAACAGACAGCAGAGTGAAATTGCGAAATATAGTTACACAAAGGTTGGGAAGATCAAACCAAAATCAGACCTTGACCGTTTTTGTCGCAGTAAGTCAGATGGCTGAGGATGGTGTCAAAACTTCATTGCCATATGTGCCCACTTTTCGATTGTCTTTCTATTTTTCAAAGTATGACACTGCCCGAAATCTGCAACTTACATTGGCCAAATTCCAAGCGCGACGAGCCCATTAAGTAGCGCGACCGCACCTAACGCCACCTGAACCAGACAAATGGCAACATTGTGTACGGCTGCGATCTCTACATCAACATTCGTATTTATTTTGATGTCAGCACACATACACCGGCTGATGTTGATGTTTATCTAGCCAACTCTGGAAACCGAAAGCCATGCAGCATCTGCGATCTCAAGTATGCTTCTGCCAACAAGACCACGATGCCAAATCGAGAAAAACATCTGCGTGTCTAATTCGATTATATGGAGAGCTGGGTGCAGCAGTAGCTTGCACTAGACGACTACCGATACCGACCGGTACACCATAGCGTTTAGCGGCCTCCATTAGCATTTTTTCAGCGCGCGCACATGAACGCAGCAATATTTGTACAAGGCTCTTTGAATGAAGACAAAACGCGGCGACGGCGTCATAGAATTTGTAAGAGTTTTCGAAAATTGAATTCGCGCCCGTTTCGTCGATCTGACAGCCGGCTGTGTTCGTAAATAAATCATCCGAAATTGATTTGTGAAAAGTAAATACACACACAGATACAGTTGCCGATGATTTATTTTCTTGACACGAATCGCGCAAGGGGGAGTGCCGGAAAGAGCTCCTTTTCATTTTCATAACTCTCTGGACGTTCGTTTGTCAAAACAAGCAATCAAAAGCGCGATTGCGAGTGATTCATTGCGCCCAGCTCAGCGATTGCCTTACCGAGATTAACCCCAGATTACAGTCCCGGGAAGATTTGCATTTATTTTTAGCTGCGGCTGCAGCAGCGATTGCTATTGGTATTCCTTGAGCGGATTCTAATTGCTGGTCATTTCGAATCGTTGACAGTTGTTGTATGTTGGGAGTAGTTGTCGTAGTTGTTGTTCCTATTGACAAATCCAATTAATTCTGAGCAAGTAATGGAGTCATGATGTTTGTTCGTAATTGCAGCAATGAATTCGGTTTGTGCATGTGGTGCATCCGGTTGGGGGGTTGCTGTTTGCTAGACGATGACGGTGATTCGGGTTTGGGTTTTCGCGTTTTGTTGCTGGGAATTAATTAATTGCTTGTAATCGATGCACTTAATTACTGGGAATGGGAGTGCGCGCAATTTAGGAAAAGCGCGCGATTAACGACAATGATTTCAATGTGAATCATGTTTCTGGGGAAAATTATTAATCACGTGCAGGTGGGTGCCATGTTGGTGGAGGAGATGATGACTGGATTGACGAATGATTCGATCACTATTCGGCTACTGGTCATTGAGCAGGTGTTTGCGAGAAGATGAATGCTCTGGTGGGCAGTTTATTTTTCGTTCTGAGGGAGAAACGCTTCAGTCATAATTTTTAAACTGAGATAAGGTGGCATGAAAACTTCTGTGATTAGTCGGGAAAACGGATGATTTTAGTGTTCTGAAACATATAGCAGATTAGACTGGGCTTAGGTCTACGCTTAAGGCCTAAAGGGACCTATGTCAGGCGTCCCATAGTTAACTGAACAACTTTTCACTCTAGAATATTGAGCTCGAACACTTCCAATTTGACAGCCAAACAACTTTTAATGCCCGGTGCAATGGAATATGATGATCCTGATTTACTACAGTTGAGGTTGAGAATGCTAAAAATTGTGGAGGTGGAGATAATCAAGTTCCAAGTTCCGTCTCAGACTTTGGTCGACTTACATAATTATGTCATAGAATGGATTTGGAAATAACGGATGGCGAAAAGACGCAACTGCAATGTCAAATCATATTTTAATCTACAGATACTTGATCTGTCTTGATCGCGTTGAGAAACCCATTCCCCCGACAAAAGCTTGCCGAGCGGAGATGATCAAACTTATTATGGTCTTAAACTCAAGTAGGTAATCAGTATACTAAGGGAGTTTCTCAATAAGGACGGGTCGATGTTAATATGGAATAAAGCAAGCTGTGTCTCATTTGGAAGACCACAGTGGTACGGATCCGACTGCCACTGTGGGTCGCCGCGATGGCAATGGGTATGTTAGCTTAAAATAAAAGATATTGGACGAGTGTGGCTTATTAGTGTAAACCTGCGACTTCAGAAAACCCAAGAAGAAAAAGTCTAGTGCATGATCTTGGTGGCCAATTCATGTCACATCTGCAAAAGATATCCACACCCTCAATTGTTCATGCAGAATGATCATCGTGGTGTCTGCTGTCTGCCAGAACCATATGTTCAATTTAGTCTAAAAGATGTTAGCATCAGTCTGTAGTGCTTGTGGTTGATGGCGATGGCCTCACGAGCGTAGTTTTAAAAATAGTACGGAACAAAGACTCCGCCGGCCAAAAATCCGCTCCGAAGAGTAATGCATTGCCACCTGGTAGACCCCGTGAGTGTTGCCATCATCTCTTCATTCATCCAACGATGCACTTTGTGGCCAAAAACGACTTTCCATTCGAAATTAGGGTCCGCTTTCAAACGCAACGAAGATTAGTCAACGAACTATGGTTATTAACTTTTAGCTCCTGGGTCAGTTGAATCTTGTACGGGTAACGGCTCAATTCACAAAGTTTGCAAAGTTGTTGTTTGAAAAAGATCGATTTGGCCTAATTGCCTGTCTCGGGTTCTTCTGTACACTTTCACGGTTGGTTCTGTATGTCTGAACAGCTAATTGAGAAGCTCTTTCATGGCAGTTCTTTAATAATTAACGCTGCGAATAAGTCTTTACATAATTCGGGAAATTCTACTAAAGTTCCAGTAAGTAGATGTCGGATAACTTCTTACAGATGTTTAAATATTACCACGTTTAACCATAAAGAGCTCTGCCACCATAAACCTGTATAGTTTGTTTAACTTCAACTTGCTAATAGCTCAGTGGATAAAGTAATCGATTTCCTAAAGGAAATGCATATGCATATGCATTTGAATTAGCTCTCGGTTGCTGCTGACAAGTACCTACACAAGACCTATTAGCGATAATGTTGTGAAGAGGCAACGAAAATCTTATTTATTATTTAGCAAAGTTCAGAATAGATATAATTGTCTTTTACTAGTACCGCCCGTGGTTGAAATTCGACCAATTTTGTCTGTAGATAAAGTAACGAAATTTATTTATTATTTATTTCAATTTATTTAAATGCTAAATCTTAATTCATATACCTTTCCGCTATGAAAAAAGAATGGAAAAGGGGATAACATGAATGTTCGTTTCCATAGTTACACCTCGCAGATAACTCTGCAATGCCCCTGAAATAAGATTTTATTATGATTGCTTACTTTTAGGGGTAATTAAATTGCATACCTTTATGGGTTAATGAGACTCTCCAACAGGTTCTAATCTAAGATGATTAAATTCGTTACTATGGAAACATGACAGCGACAAATTGAATGGCAACAAAATTCTTTCGATAAAATGCTAAGCATTTTGTATGGGAAATTCTTAACTTAATTTTACCAGTCTTAATGGCGACATATACCTACGATTTTGTTCGTTTCTGCACATCTATGTCACAGTACCTTTCGAATGATATAAGTTTCATTCTCCTCATTTCATGATAAATAATTAAAAAGTGCACGGAAACTTTTGATGTTTACGTTTAATATAATGATAGTACAATAAGGTTCAAGAGATATACATTAAACATTACTAGTTGTACCTATCCGGATTTGCCACTATCTTTCGTTTGAGGTCCCGCTCTTATTTTGCAATGTGCTTTATTTGAAAGGGATGTGCAGCGCCTCTCTATTAATCACCGACCCAATTTCTTTCGGAATAATATTTTCAAAAAAGTATTTGAAAAAGATGAAGAGAAAATAATAAGCGCACCGCAGTGGTCCCAGATTGAGGGAAAATGCCCCAATTTTATCCCTTTTTGAACGAAAAAGGGGAAAACGAGGGGAAAGTTTAAAAAAGGTGAAAAAAATCAAAAAATCGCTTTAAAACTTTAATTGCTTAAAATTAAAATAAAAACGCATTTCCATTACAAATAAATTTTAAAGTCTGCTCAGAATGAAATGTTCACACTAATAATATGCATTTTTGTGTATCTGAATGCATTCACTCGTTTTGACATTTTTTTGTAATATATAAGAAAATCATTTTAAATTCAATTTTTTTAATTTTTTCATTAAAAAAATAAATCAAATTTCACATAGGGGAATAAAAGGGTAACTTTTTGCGAATTTAGGGGAAAATTATTGCTAAAAAAGGGGAAAACAGTCTACACAGTCTGGGATCACTGAGCGCAGGGGTAATTGGATAAGTCATAAGTCACATTTTGCTTTCGCTCAGTCAAGTCCTGTTTCTGTATGAATCGGAAATTAGAAAAGATAATCATACACGGAGAACGTTGGAAGCAAATCTATTATTGTCATTCGCCGAATTTAAAAAAAAAAAAAGTTATCGCAGGAAGAAAAGATGGAGGTATTCCAGATATCTCAAATATTTGAAGATGAGGAAATCAAGTTTCTGGCATCACCAAAAGCGACAAACAACTGCAGCAGCAAAGAATAACAAATTTTATTGAATAAGAAATATAAAATGCAGATTGAACAAAAATGCAATACAGTTTCTTTCATTTAAGTAAACTTTTTTTTTCAGCAATTAATTATTGCAAAGTGCTTTGTTAAGGCAATGCAGATAAAAGTTCCAAACATTACAACATTAGCTAACATAATTATCGAGAAATAGCATTTCGATTTTTTTTTGCACGCATTTTTATCTGAGTTTGACCTTAAAAACAAATACGTACAAATTCAGCGTAGTAGAAGTGTATTTATTAGTTTAAAAAGTTTCTACAAAGAAATCCAATCCAAGGTTTACTATTTTTATAGTTTTTATTCGCAAGTTGTTTTAATGTGATTCAAATTTTATCTGCAACAGTGCCACCTATCCGGTCCAAAACAATCCTATATTTCAAGTTGAAACCATTCATACCCATCCACATAATATCGTTGAAATCGGTTGAGCGCTTTTGGAGATCGACAACAGCTCCACCTATTGAACGGTAATTGAATTGAACTGAAAAATTAAATGTGCGCTTACAGCGCCGTCTGTTGAGAAATCGGAAATCGGATTACACTGGAGACAATAAATGGAAGTGATTTAGATGCCTTAAAATCTGTTTGGAAAGGATTTTTTTAAAAATCTTAGATAGGCATGATAAGATGCTTATTGGAGGATAGTCAGTGGTCGAGGAGGGATTGGCTCTTTAACCAAGAGCATTTGATTTTGTCACGTATTCTCGTCGTCGCTTTCAAGGCGAAGTTATTTTCTAAAATTGATGCATATAAGCTTGCTAAAGCAGTGCGGTCTGATTTTTGCTGGTTAAAGTTGAAACTGATGATGCATTCAGCATGACCCCTATTTTCTGATGATTCCCACACTAGGCATAAGGTAGCCCAACGTTCTCTAGGCATATTCGCCTCACAGGGAGCGCGAACTCTTATTTTGGGCTACACTTTGCTGGTTCTTGATGGTTTGATGGTCTCGGTGTTACATTTATTCGATCTTAATACCATGTTACCACACCTTTAAGCTACATTTTTAATATCTGGTTTGAGAGAATTCCTTTAAGGATACTACATACACTCCGTGTCATATTTAATGTGGCGAAGAAGATTACTACCCTCGTTTGCAAGTCCATCACTGTAAAAGCGGTAGCCTCTGTTACAAAATTTAAGCATCAAAGAGCTCTCAATTTAGTCACAGCAGAGCCCAAGCCTTGGAAGTCGAATTAAAAAAAAAAATCGCGGTCCAACTACTTCCGCGAGTCACTAAACTTTACAATTGGCACCTAACTTCATATTCATACAACTGAATGAGTTCCGTAATCCATCATGAGCTCTACACATCCACATTTCAGTGCGACAATGTACAAAAACATTTCCACATTGCGCAACTAAAAAACCCGACTTTGGGCAACTGGCCAAACCAATCGGCATTTCTCCGGGCTAGCGTTTGTACAAGTGTAAGTTCGTTAGTGTTGCCTTGTGCTAACTAGTCCCGAATGGAAATCATCCTGTCAACAAATTAATGGGCACATGTTATAAAAGAAATAAATCGATTACATTAATTGGCAACACAAGCAACAACTTTGTGTGCGCGCATTTCTCTCGGCTATATAAAATCGCACTATATCCAAGATAACCATTAAAGGAACTGGATTACCTACCACCACACTATGAATGCGCTCACACAAACCTATTATCAAAGAGAGAAAGACAAACAAAAAGGCAAAGAAAAATCGAAATTGTGACGAGAAAGCAAAGACAATTACCCCACAAGCTGCGGAAGGAATTTTTCACAATTAAAAGCCAACATTTTGGCTCAGGTGTGGTGTTGATGTATTGCCGCTGGCAAACAGGAAAAGCGCTCTTTGTTCGATACCAAACGCCACTTGGACGATCAGTTTCCTCATTTGTCCAATTAAGTTGCACAACCGATGGGAAATTATGTTACGTATACGCCACAGGTCACTAAACCACTAAAGCCTCACTAAGACGTACCACTTTGTTTGTCCCATTTCAGAATTATTCTCCATGGATATACCGCCATGTCTGGCAGGACGAATGAGGTAGCATTGGTGGATGAGTGGTCTACAGCCAACAAAAGCAGCCACCAGTGGACCCAGCCCGACGACGATTTCACCTACATCGATGAGGATGAACAACATCGGCCACACCATCCCACCACTGTGCAGGGCAATGCATCCCAATTGAGAAATCGCAAAACAATGTCAGCCGACAGTAATCAGAAGCAACTATCTGCGAGTAGGCACTTAAATCTAAATTGCAGTGCAACCGGAAACTGCGCGACTCCAATGAGAACACCATCTGAAGCGAACCATGGCAATACGATTGGTTTAACAATCGAAAATAATAACACCAACAACGGCGGCGGCGACGACGGCGGCAGTTGCACTGTCACAAAAGCCATTCACCATTCTAATGACAGCGAAACCCATCATCAGCAGCAGCCGCCGCCACTGCAACAAATGCAACAGCAACAAATCCAAAGACTTAGCAATAACATTTCAAATAACAATAAAACAGAAAGAAATATTAACGGCGGCCGTTTGAACGGCTGTTGTTGTCGTCCGCGCCGTCCGCCATCCATGTCGTCGGAGGAATGCGTGGATGACGACGATCATGCGGATAATTATTGCCAGCGATCAAAAAATAATAACAACAATATAAAAATGACAATTACGTTGACAACGACGACGACTGTGTCGTCGTCATCGAGTGGAAAGAGAAACGAGTGTGGGCCGCCGCCGCCGCCACTGCCAGTGACAATGGTAGAGAGTCTGGGAACACCAGCTAAACTATCAGCAACAACAACAACTGCTGCACTGACAGCATTGACAACGGCGACCACCACCAAGGCAATAGAAATGGCATCAGCGCCAGTGACAACATCGACAACGACGACGACAACAACATCGGCGATAGCTCCAGCACCAGCGCCGTCGACAAAGACGACAGAGTCGGCCCAAAGAGTAATGATCGGATGCGGTACTAATGACAATTTGAATGAAAGCGATGCCAATTGTACCAAATGCGAAGGGAACGCAGCAGATTCCAGCTGTAACGGTATGTACCTAGTTTTTTTTTTTAAAAGCGAAGTCTTTGCTTGCTCATTTTTGCGCGCAATTTTCGAGATACCTACGCATGCTGTATCTGTACATCTATTTGATGTATCTATGACAAAGTGGCTGTGTAGTGTCTGTTGCAAAATATTGCCAGAGGGGTATGGCATAAGTGAACGACTTTAAAGTGTGTCGGAGGCGAAGGGACTTGGTACCACAAGTGTCCGGAAATAATGCGAATCCACGCTAGATGTGTCAAGTTTTTGATAAGTAGATACTTTCTGTTCCTATTTTTCACGCTTTGTATAAAATATATAATTTCACCCCTCAGTCTTACTCCCAGCCGAGCTAAGGTGCTATGCAAGTCGCAATCATTTAGAGATTGGATGCAACCCCATTGAAAGGCCGTTGGCGGCAGTAGATTTTAGAGAGGGAGTAGAAGGTACTTTCGCACAAAAGCACTTTATCTTGTGTCAACCAGTAGAGGAGAAGCATCCTTGATCCAGTCACTCCGAAAAATTTAGTGGTATCCCTAAAAATGTGTTCTTTACAAAAAATGAGAAGCTTCCTTAGGACAGCTTTAGACTCGGAAGTTTGTCCAACGCTGTTGAGAGATGTATCATTGGGAACAAAAGATAGTCTGTGTTTTTTCTGGGGATTAAACCCTGAGACAAATCGCTCAGTAATCTATCACACTAAACGCTGAGCCATGTTAACGTCTATAGGTCTAATCTAAGGGATCAATGAATCAACACCTATTGGGCAAATGATAAACGAATTGGGTTACTACCTCCAAACCCCGTACTTAACTGCCCCGATTATACGACACAACCAAGAACGAAGTGGCTTGGGTGAGATGAGAATAGATCCATTCAAGGCAAGTGGATAGAGCTTTAAATCAGCAGGAGATGACTTTGTGAAGATCATTCACTAACTCGTCTGTCTGAAAGCTTATAGAATATTACCTCAGTTGCCCGTACCACTCGAGAAAGGACACCTATCAAACTGCGCCATCTATAGAGAATTCTGTCGATGCAACCCATTTGAAATCAGTTGTCAATGGCCTAATTGAGCGCTCTTAGGCGAACTAAGACGAACTTAGACAACAGCCGATACAAAATACGGATCTTAAAGAAGACCCAAGGAGTCTAAACCAAACCATGGCAATCTAGGAGACTAGGGGCTCTCTCTCGTTTGGATCGGTGTGGATAATGGTGGGATCAGGTGGAAGTGTAGAAAATATTTCTGGGGCCAGGGGACATCGCTTGTGAGACCGTTGATGCTTCGATGGTGGGTTATCTTTTCATTGGGAACGTTATGGCGTGGGACATATCTTCTTTATATATATAATTCTACTGTACGTGTGTATGTCACTGAACTCCTCCTAAACGGCTGGACCGATTTGAATAAATTTTTTTGTATGCGTTTGGGTGGCGCCCTGGATGGTTTAGAAGCCGATTGGTCGAAATCGGACAAAGGAGCGTGGTATCGCCCATACAAAAAATACATTCAAAATCTTATATCATGAAAACCACCGAACCGATCGAGTTCAAATTTACACATAATCTTAGGTATTGGACCAGGAGTATTTCTGTGATTTTAGACAGACATTGTCGGTCATTCCACGCGCTACATATGCGGACGAAACTAACGCATGTATAAAACAATCATATCTATGGCGAAATATCTGTACATTACGTCTTAACAAACATATAAGAGTTGGAAATGGAGCAATATACATGGTAATTACGAAAGATGCTTTGATTGAAAGCATATTTCCCGATTTACAAGCTAATTATATTAATCATACGTGGCTTAAAAAAGCATGCAGGACAACGTCTGTCGGGTCCGCTAGTAATACATATAGAAATTTAGAAATTAATTAGCCGACTTAATTTTTTTGAGACCACCAGGTCTTCCACAATTGTCCTCCGAAAAAGAAAGAGCGTGCCGAAGCCACCTGCTTACGCCCTTTCTTCGCAGATCATCGGGGAGCATGTTCCATTTGGGAATTGAAGAATAATAGTTCAGTGGAACACTGTCAGAGGGATGTTTTTTGCGAAGTATGTGTTTGCAATTATTGCTTTAAGGCGCATACAAAAGTTTAATTAAAATATAACAAACTATACAAATTTATAAAAATTTCAATAATCATATCCAAACAAAATCCATCCACCACCACTTAGCGAGTCTAGATTTTAGTTTAATAGGAAACTTGATTTTATTTAAAAATAATTCTTTTGTGAATTTGAGGCAAATCGTACCATAAATACGATAAATTAAAATATATTATAACTATAGCACCATCGCTTTTATTTAAACTTAAGAGAAACTTTCCTGCAAAATTTGGTGTCAATCGAACCAGCGCTTCTCGAATTTAAGACGCTCCTACTTGGAACGACCATTTTTAAGTATAAAGAGGAGATTGGCTCAACAGGTCCATAAAGCAAAAACACCAGTTGGAGCCGGTCGCCATTTTGAACTCTTTAAGTCTCAAAATTAAACGTTTTTTTAAACGCTTTTTGTATTGGCGCAGTGGCTTAGTGGTAGTGTGTTGGGCTACTAAGCGAGGGGTCTCCGGTTCGAATCCCGAAAGAGCCAAATTACATCTTAAGGTTTTTTTTCCACTGCGCCACCTCTCGCGAACGTCTGACAAACATCCGAGAGTAAACCTGTCATGAAAGAGCTTCTCAATTAGCCGTTTGGACTCGGCATAAAATTGTATATCCCTTCCATTCGTCCCAAAAATTGAAAACCCACACAAAACGAATGGTTGTGAGAAGCTAGGCCTTGGATCCCACAGACCTGTCGCGCCAAAATATTTATTTATTTATTATTTTGTAGGCGACCATATACATTCATGTATCGCTTAATAAATTAAGAAAAGAAAATAATTTCAGATATTCGAGCAGATTTGTTGATAGTTTTTCTTTGGCAGCGATTTGGCTCCGTAATTCCTACAAGACATGGTAAAGCTTTTTGAATCTTAAACAAATTAAATCAAGTGTTGATTTCGAGGGCATGCCAAAACTTACATTTCGCGGTGCTAGTTATAATCCAAATAATTTGTACCGTAGTCTTAAAAAGTCGACCAAAAGGTTCCTTCACTCTTTTCTAAAAGTAAGTCTCGTCTAGATCGTAGTTGATTAATTTTCGGGTTACTCATAATCATAAGACCTGCATCAAAATAGCATCCATCTGAGAAACGCGTTTTGTGTTGCAGCGTTTTTGCGTATTGAAACATTTCCATGTGATATTGTTGAATTTTGTTTGACATACTCTTTTTTAATGCCGTTTAACTAATATTTTGAAACAAAAAAAATAAATCTAACTTTTGTTTTCGGTTTATTAAATAAAATGAAGTTTTAAAAAATGTGTCGAAAATATGTATGTTTAAACAAACAAAGAAAAAAGTTCACACGAGCCAGAAATGAATGCAATACCCTAGTAAAACGTGGCAAATTCACATATGATGAAAATTTGAGGCAACAAATACTACAATGTGTCAAGGGTAGTATGAACTTCTGGTCATTTGTTAAAAACATTAAGAATTCGGCCTCTCCATCTACCCAGTGCTCATTTACAATGACATTCCAGCTGTCAGCTCTTTAGACAAAGCCCCCAGACTGCACTTTGTCTCCACTTGTAGTTGATAGCGTCGACAAAGTAGTGGGACAAATCCATTTTCGTACAGTTGAAAGACTACTTTACGACCTCAACATAATTAAATACGCTGGTCCAGACTGAAGAGGTGTTCTTCCACGCTGGCAAAAGTACGCTTTTTCATCTATCCTATTATTTTGAACTCTTTCCGAGTCGGCGGAAAACAGCATTTGTCCAGCCCGTCCCTAAAAAAGGCGAATCATCTGCTCCCACCAATTACCCACCCATAGCACTTACGTCCATTCTTTCTAAGGTCATGGAAAGGCTGATAAATCGTCAGTTTATGAAATATCTTGAGTCACGAAAACTTCTTAATGACCGGCAGCACGGTTTTCGAGGCAACAGATCCACTGGTGATTTGATGGCTTATCTCATTGAAAAATGGAACCAATCTCTCCGTCACTCCGGTGAAACGAAGATTGTTGCGCTTGATATTTCAAGGGCATTTGACAGAGTTTGGCATCAAGCTCTTTTGGCGAAAATGCATGCCTATCAGATCGATGCGTCTCCTATTCAATCGATTAGAAACTACCTTTCTGGCCATTCAATTCAAGATGTCTTGGATGGTTTCAAGTCCGAAATTCACCATTTAAATGCTGGTGTTCCCTAGGGCTTCGTTTTGTCTCCCACTCTTTTTCTCAGTTTTATAAATGAAAACCACACTGCACCTACTAGATAGCATCCAACATCGGGCGATAAAACTGATCGGAGACACGAATATCGCGAATTCAATAAATTCGCTTGAACATCGCAGAAATGTTGCATGTCCCTCACTGTTTTATCGCTTTCTTTCATTCGTACAACACGAATGTGGAATGCTTTACCAAGGTCTGTGTTTCCTCCGGATCCTTGTTTGCCAGGTTGTACTTTTGAAAGAGTTACCAAGTCTTACACGACGCCCTTATTTGTTCTGAACTATAGTTGGCAACTTGACTAGCCCAGGCAAGACGGTTGCTTCCAAAATCGTTTAATTTCATTAGGGCTTTATTAAAGCCCTTCTATTTTCATCTATCGATCCAGGTTGGAGAAGAAATTGTAGCAAAATTGACGGGCACATTGGTAGGGCATCCGGTGTTGTCAACCATATTTCATAGAACCCTTGAAATTAATTAAATTTCTGTTGAGTGTCAGGTTGTATCATTCAAAGTTCTTACATCCGCGCCCTTCAAAAAATAAAAAAGCTATTTACCAATGTCAGCTATCAAACCTTCAACAACAACAACCCATAGGTTGTATACAAAATACAAAAGAACAACATTCCAGAGTTCAATGCCTCCGCCAGTCAATAAAATCCAGTTGCTTCAAAACAGCTCCACTCAAAATCAACAAGCCGAAGAAAAAAAAACACACAAAAACTGATAAATGATAAATTAAAATGTCAACTTAGTGACGCTGTCAGCTTATGTATACACACATGCGCGTATTCGGTACTCGGTATATCCGCTTAATAAATGCCTACCACCAATCGGTTTGCGGAATAATAAATTAAGTAAGTTGGCAGCAAATTAAAAGAACCATCAAGGAAGCAGCACAATTAATTATTCAGCGCGAATACACTTACGCGTATTGTTTTGGCACGCAGTCGCTGTCAGCATATTTTTATCAATCGGGGTCAACGCTTGGATGATGGTCTACTATAATGGCGCACACCACATGCCGTTCCTTCGAATGCAATTAGTCCTATCGCACACGCACAAATCACTTCCGCAATGTCCGTCCGTCTTACTCAACAATGAGTTATAGAGTCGGGCTTACGTACAAAATGCGTGTAGGATAATAACTAGGGCTTTCAAGTGGCAACCCCGACTGTCTCAGCTGCGATTGATTTGAAATTAATTCGCCAGAGCGCGTGTGCACACGTCTATGGCCGAGAAAAGTCTTACATCATTTTCAAGGGAGTCGGATGCCGTACAAGACTCACTCACATCAAATCTTCCTTGGACCTACGGCTGGCTAACGCGCGCATTCGTCTTCCATACTAATGGGCAAATAATGAGCGCATATAATCGGACGTATATTGTGTACATCCGTGTGCGAGCACCGAGCTCACGGTGGTTTTAGTGCCCGCGGGTGTAGACATTGAGTCTGATGCAACGACTGGCAATGGCAATGGCATCTCTGTCTCTCAGCACGATGATGTGGCTGTGGCGATGATATGTAAATCATCATCAGGGATTATGACACGCGCGCCCGCCTGACTGGCTTAAGGATATTCATGATGTGGTCATAAAACGCTGACTGTGAAGGCCACAGTTAATCTGTGCTAACGAGAGTCAAGTTAACTAGTTGATAGGCCAGAAGTGGCAGTGACGATTAAATCCATTCTTAGTGTCAGGGGTTATTAAGGACATGGGGAAGCTAATCGGTTGGGTATAAGCTGTCACAGGGAACCATGTTGAGGGTATTGAAAAGCGCCCACTCCACAGAGGGTACTGATTGGTTAAGAATAGTTGCAGGGTCCTGCAACGAGACAGACCTATATCTTCAAAGTAGAAATTTCAGAGAAGTAGCTGTGGCATTGTACTGCATAAAGCCGCTAAAAGAACGGAAACCACCGTAAAAATGAAAAAGATACTCGCAACAGGTCTTCACTCTATGGACAAAGAGTATCAGGACTATGATATCCGTCACATAAGTGTTTTTCATAGGCGCAGGGACAAAAGTAACCGAAACATACGATTTGGGACTTATATATACCTTGCTTAAGTGGGGCATAAGTCCCAAACAAAAATGTTGGGCATTATGTCCCACCTGGCTCGGCGAAATAATACCCAAAAAAAAATTATGAAATAAGACCCAAAAATGTATACAGGACACAACAAAACGATTTTAACAAAATTTGGGATGCTATTTTCTTTTTTGGGGATAAACACTAAAATTTGGGGTCTTATTTAATTTTCCTTATTTTTAATTTAAAAAATGGCGCGATTTTTTGTACCAAATTTTCATTATTCTTAATGTTTAGTTTATTTTGTTAAAAATCCAAATTTAAAAATATTTACAAATTTGTTCCTATTACCGTTAATTTTCATTTTAATGAATGAAACTGTTACAAAGAAATATTGCAATATATAAAAGAAAATGCAAGTGCATATTTAATTAAAAATATATATATAAAGATTGTAAATTTATTTCTTAAAAGACGATATATATTGAAAAAGCTATGAAATATCAAAATAAAAACAACAACAGAAAAATTTCGTTTTCTCTTTTGGGACCTTAAATAAATAAATCGCGCGATTTTTTTAGTTTTATTTTCTAAAAATGTTTGAATTTATAAGCATCTTTTCTAGAAAAGAAGACTTTTGCTTATTTTTTTTCTCAAATTCTCAAAAGAAAGGAACTCATAAAATGTTGGCTTTTGAAAATTTGCGAAAATAAAACTAAAAATCTTAAATTCTCAAAAACAAAATAAAATTCCTTTGCTTGAGTAAAGAAATACAAAAATTTGTGACTTATGTCCCATCTTCGTCAACAAAATGTTGGAACTTATGTCCCGATGGTGTGGGACATAAGTCCCAAATTCGATAAGGGACTTATATCTCACTTAAGTGGGTCATTTGCCCAAAATTACAAATTGGGAGTTATATCTCGGGGACTTATGTCCCTGCGCCTTTTTCATATGGGTCACCTTCCAAAGCTTATGGCATATTCTATCCGTATTGACAACGTTGTCGAAAAGAAAGCGACGAATAGCGAACGAGTCCTTAGATTTAATCAACTGTTTCAGTCCGACCGAACACCTTGCTTTGACTCTTAGGCTCTTTAATAGAATAATACCAGATGAACCCAACCCCAACGGCCTCGTACATATTCCAAAGTTGGTCAATGATATTGGTCCAAAACAAAGAGAAAACGGTTCCACTATTCTAGACTAAGATAACGTTGTTATCTGATGAAGAATTTTTAGTTCCTGTTGGATTGTGAGTGAAAAATTGTTAGCTCAAACAAAAAGTTCTTCCATTAACAAACAACAACTTATTATTGATTTTTTAAACATCAAATAATTAGTTTAAAAATAAAATTCTTGTTAAACCAATTTTAAAATTCTTAAACAATTTTAAAAATGAAAAATAAAATTATTGTGTTAAGATCCTTTCAAAAATCAAATTGTTAACTCAGCAATTCGTTCTTCAGTTAACAATTATTATCTAGAACGTAGTAAAATACAGAAATATAAAAAAAAATCAAATTCAAATTCATTTAAATTAGTGATAAATAGTTTTTATTGTAATGCTTTTGTGATACACAATATGTTTGGTTTCTCCAGGCTACATGTACATATAACTGTACACGTGAATAAACTGGATACTCTAATTTCCTCCACAAATTAATAACGTTTGCCATTGCGCCCTATTAATAGCAACCGCAAACGCAAAGCGAACAGGAAACTGAAGTCGTTTAAATTCCAATGGAATCATTGGGATGCTTGGTATGAATACATCTTCGCCTTTAAATTTTCCAGTTAAAATAGTAGCTTCAATTAAATAAGGCTTTTAATCTGTTAAGAGAAAGGATTGATTTATATTCCGAAGCATTATAATAGTGACTTCAACTTTCAATTGTAGATTATGCGGAGGTAATCCTGGTAAATCTAACGATTCGGTGGTTTTCGCGATTTTTTATTAATGGTGCCACGCCCCTTTTTGACAATTGGTCGTAACAACTCATCACATGATCAAATCCATAGTTTACGATTCTATAAAGGACATTCATTACCATTTTGTACGCATTATTTCACAAAATGGAATTTAAATTTTGTTTCGCAAAAACAACAGGTCAGCTATCGGCAACGAAACATGTTTTTCTGTTTTGCTTTGGTTTTCGTTTCGTTTCATTTGGTGTGTGTTGCGCCATAAGAAAGTATGCAATTATCGACAACTACACTGATTCGAATCAGTTTTGTTGCATTCTGTGTGTGATGCTCGTATACAGTGGCATGTGTTTTTGACAACCACAACCGAAACGATTCAAACAAAAACGTGTGTTTTGTTTCGTTTAATTTGGTGTGCGTTGTCTCATAAGAAACCATGTTCTCTTGTTTCACGAAACAAAAAACACGTTTTGGTTTACCCGGTTTGTTTTCAGCCTAATCCAATCGAGATTTTTATAATTTTGTGCAATGCCGAGGAACACTTTGGTGATGAGTTCCTCCTTTGATGATATGAATTCGCAAAAATTTGCAGGTAACGATATCAATCCAGTCATAACATCAACACGAATTTGGCCATTGCCAAGTGCCAGCAGTTGTCTCGGGAATTCAGCAGTCGATTGGTCGTTCTGCAATGCGACTCTCATGTTCGTGGTCAATTTCAACTTCCTGATATGCCTCCACAAAAATGACAATTTCAGGCATGCGTTGAGTTAATTGGCAGCAGTAGATTTCGGGATGAAGAGAAGCGTTTGACGAAAACCTCCGAAGATCAATATACACCAAATCGTTTCGAATCAACTCGTAAATCCTTCATT
Source organism: Cheilosia pagana (assembly GCA_936431705.1). Classification (NCBI taxonomy): domain Eukaryota; kingdom Metazoa; phylum Arthropoda; class Insecta; order Diptera; family Syrphidae; genus Cheilosia; species Cheilosia pagana. The sequence continues at coordinate 80,495,163 of OW386166.1, read as the reverse complement.
GTTCCATCAACTGCCTCCAAAGCTCGTTAATGCACCATCGGCCATTCTTCCCAAATGATAATTTTGCATTCGCGTATCAATTTCGCTGTCGCTGAATTCTTGGTCATTGTGCACATTGGCTAGTCAACCGTGAGAATATTTATCTGCAGCTTCAGAGCGGAATGTGCAGTTCGACCGCCTTCCAACAGTGTGGCTTGTAGCAGCAATGCCAGAGGATGCAAGAGCCAACGGAATTTGCGATCTAGACCAAATTGTTACTAAAATTAACGAAATGCCGAATGTCTTGCCTGTCCCACTGGGAGCATCGATTCGTTGTGCATCTCGTCCTTAATGACAAAATGTCGTAAGCCACATCACGTTCGGGTTCGAGGGATGAAATGTCCCTATGATGATCGCAAAAAATTTACAAATTTGATTCGAAGGGTGTGGGGCTCTAATGTACACTAAAAGCTATATATCATCAAATCGTGCGATAAAATGCAAAAATTCGTCAAAACAATTTAAATTTTTGTATCTTTCCGAAATTTTCCGCTACGATTTTCTATTTTTCAATTCGAAAGGCCATTCCGGAGCAATTTCACAAACATTTTTTTCTATTTCCCGACTTTTCCGGAGGGTTTTTCCAAAATTTTCTTTCTTAACAATATTCTCCTAGTAATTACTAACCACTAAACAAAAATTTGAGCCAAATCGGCCCATCCGTTCTCAATTGATGATCGACTATACATTTGTCACGCCATTTTTATATATATAGATATAGATAAACAACAATAAAATAAAAATAAACCAACCAAACTGATGATATGAACGAGAAAGTTTCGTGCGATCCAGTCGTGCACTTTATTTAGTTTTGAGAAACCGAATGCACTGGGGCTGGAACATGGGAGTGTGGGTATGTTTATATCCATCTATAATGTGCTGTAATGCTTTCCATGTGTACGCTGTACGGTATACTCAACCCACCCACCCCCAAGCAGAGCTGGCAATCGATGGTTAAATAAGATCTGTCTGGAAGAAGCAGAAAGATAAATGATGGCTTGAAATACTCGTGGAAGTATTGGTTAAAGAACATTTTACAATTTTTCGGATTGACCAAGTTTTATGGAACGATATAGCAGGTTTAGTTAAGTAATGTTAAAAAAAAGACGAATTTTGAAAAAAAAAGCCGAAATAGGTATTCGATGATTTTCTATTTGCTAAAAATATACAAAATTTCAAGTTTATACGACTAACGGTTCGTGAGTAACAGAAAACCCTCTCTAAAAGGGGTAGGGAGAGCCGTATCGAAAAATTCCTTCTTAGTCTACACAGCTAGTGGAACATATCCTGAAAGTTTCATGAACATATACGATTGGCCTGTACGATGTCTGTCTGCTCAATTACGCTATACTTTTTTATGTATATAGATCCTCTGCCCCTGGGCGGTGATTTTACAAAGCTGCAAGTCTTCACGTTACAATAGTTACTTTCGGAATCAGTCGCCCCTAGCATTAAAACCACCTTTGCAATGTACGATTTACTTCGTGTGTGGCCAATCGCAGACTTGATTCCACTTTTGGATCTTATCTTAAGGATGTACACATTTTTGCAACCCTTTTGAAATGTTCTGGTAAATCTTTTTCACAGAAAACGTTCGATTTGAGGAGCCTTCCATGCAAAACCACCAATTAGCATAAAGCCTTCGACTGTTCATCTTAAATACTCGCTGTCCTCAGCTCTCAGTTTCCAGCATAAAAATTCAAAACTACTTTTTGCCATAGCGATTGTTTCAGTGTGCACTGCATTCGTGTGATGCCGACCTACCTCGCCAAGTGAATGTTCAGGCCCCTCTACACCCTGTTCGTATGGAGTGGGACTCCCTTCAAAATATTGCAAAAAAAAAAAACTCAATCCATTGCATTGCAAATCAAACCCAAATACGACAATATTTCAACGCATAATTCATGATGCGTTCATATACCCATTATGCGACCGGTTTTCATCTCACATCTGGCAGACATGTCGGGCTGGTAGAAAACAGCAAGAAAAAAAATCTAAGAACGTTCAAAGCTCAACTAAGCATTTCGGGCGATTAACTCGCGCTGTCACGCGATATCTGCAATTCATATTTTTAACAGATAGATACTTTTTATGACTCCAACTGGTTCTTGTGAAATTTTCATTTTCCACTAGCTAAAAGGCTCCTTTTTTGGCAGCAAAAACCACGTTAGCTACTGTAGGTATTTGTCTCACTCTTTTAGCACCCAGAGCCGCCCCAGAGGGAATGCGAAGTGATTGCCCAAACTGACCATCGTGACCCACTTCACAGACTGTCAGCGAGAGAAATAAAAAGCGCGTATCCGATCCACGGCCGCTTAACCCAAAATTTATTACGTGCAGATACGCGTCGCCCTAAGGGTCAAATGGAGCAGCACTCATGGTAAATCAATGAGCATGCACCGCCTCAGTCGCACTATGGGAGGTCCACCATCGTCCATGTCCAGTGCATACTCATTGTGCCTCGTTCGAAGAAATCCACATTTTGTCGAGATACAAAAATATTTCATTCATCCGCCTGAGAACGAGAAATGCAGCGGCCGGTCTTGCGCGATTGCCATCCGAAAACTCTACGTAGGTACGTGATGTGAAATACGATATTCTAGAGCGAGCGCATTCTGTCCAATGTCCATCAGGAGAGGATTAGCTTGCCGTCGTCGCAGCAGGGTATGACCGCGGCTAGCTTGGCAGGTGATGCAATATGCGGCTCGGCACACAGCGTGTGTGTGTTTGTTTGTTTGTTTGGGCGAGTGAAATCTGATATCATGTATCTGCAATGTACGAATTCAATTAATTTCAATTCGCACTTAATCCATCACACATGAGGGAGTGGTTCCGATGGAGGTTCTTGATTAATGGTCACAGCGATCGCCGCGCCGGCCGCTGGGGCAGTGGCTAAACTCTCAATCCGTGTTGACTGAAACCGTTTGCGACATATTACTTTTGTACTTTCGAGGTTAATTGTATTCTAATTTACAGAATAATGTGCGATACTTGGGTGGGCATTAAAATGGTTTGAGGCCAAGATATCCGGTATGGGAATTTATGATGGGGTCCAGGCGGAGCGCGTGCGCACCTGCATGATGTTCAATAAATTTAAGGAGAACTATGGCACACGTAATCGGGTTAATGAGGTATAAATCAATGTAAACTGTTCGGCGGACATGGAAAGTTGAGGATCGTCTCATAAGGCGATCGCTTGGGGATATATTTTTTTTTTAAATGGGCGACAGTGATACATGGAGATGGAGAGTCAAATGAGGGACAGTTTTGTTACATCCAGTTCAAAAATGTCGCACTTGCCACAGTTTTAATACTCATTTTATTCGGTGAATGCAACAAGTCTGTTGGAGGTTTATTCGCACATCCCTGGGTCATCTGAGAAGGATGATGAGAAGGACAAAGGAGACGTTTATCTAAGTACAAAAAACACACGATATATATTGAAACCTGTTGCAGCCATTTGGCACTTTGACTTATTCAAATTGGTCGTGCTATACACTGCAAAAAATAAGCGATATTCAACAAAGGGGCGTGGCACTTCCCATTTAAAGAAAACTATTAACTACTGTATTCTCTTACTCTCGTGACAATTAAGGTTGCCCAATTTGGAACTTTGATGGGCATTGTCTAAACAAATTACTTTGCAAAATGTGTGCGGGATTAGAATACGAAGCGTGGCACCTCTACACATTGTAGTTCACGATTCAATCTGTCCGAGTTAGCGCCTGATGACCACGAGGGGTACCTCTTTTATTTAATACATTTTCGTTCATTTGTAAGTTCGATTGATACGTGCGCTACCCTCTACAACTTCCCGTTTATATGGGTCGCGGTTATATGAAGGATGCTTAAGTGATCCCTCCACAACTCTCGATCTTTCTCTACCTACTTTAAGTAAACTAGGGCAAGTAGAAGAGAGATTTTGCACTTTATCTAACCATCTGATCGTAGGTCTATCTAGAGGAGGGCAAATTCCCTTCTAGAGGGCACTTGCTTCATATAGCACGTCTAGAAATTCGAGTTGTAGACATGAGTTCAACGTAAACAAACAACCGAAGCATGCACTGCTCCGTGCGGAAAGAAATAGCTGCTCTCATATTCTGACGATCCTTATACGATCCCTGCGAGTCATACCAGCAAGCCTACGAAGCAACCTCAAGAGTTGGAACAAAGGCCAGTTTGGTCCTCCTGATAGCAGAAAGACTTGGCTGTTTCAAAAGTGACCAATCTTAGGGAAAAACTTGGTTTCCTCCTTGAAACTCTCCATTAACGTTCAGACTACATTGAAGATACATTCTAGAGACCAACTCAACCTACCCAACAACGAGGAAGTCATCAACGAATAACAAACGACTTATCTTCCAATACAAATCGCCCATGACGAAAGGTATCCTGTGTCTTTTTCGATTATTCTGATGGTGATAATTAACTTCCCATAGCAAAACTTTCACTTTGAAAGTATTTTGTTTGAAGCCTTAAGCTTTCAATGCAATTCATTTCTTTCTAACTAACACTAGCACGGTTTTCTCAATAGTAGATCAACGACCGCTTACCTCATCGAAATCATAAATTCTCTGCACTCTAAATTGTCTGCTTTCTTGTATCTGCATACCTGGAGGAAAACCGTTCCAAAAGGTATGTTCTCTCAGTCCCTACGTTGGGCTGCTCGATCCCCTTCTGTTTATCCAAACAATTGACGATTTTGAGGAGGTCATTCAACACTCAACACTCTCTCTCTCAAAAAGCTGATGAAATCAAATTTTTCAAGCCCATTTCCTCACAGCGTGATTCCAGTCTTTTTTAAAAATATCTTAAACCTGGTGCCGTAAAAACTATTTGGAACTTAATGTCTCCATATGCCAATTTATCGCCTTCTCATGGCCAACCCATGTCTCTCATGCAATCCGTTCGTGACCTTGGCATATTGTGCAACAGGAATCGCGGGACTCCGTTAAAAGATGGTCCAAAGAATTCTTCAACCCGTATCAGAATAATTCTTTATACATCACTTTTGGTCGCCCCCCTCCTCGAGTGCTCTAGTCAAGCTTGGTGTCCCTTTTAGCAAGTTCACGTTTCCAGAATCGAGAGCATCCAACGTTGCTTTTATCAATTTTCGTTTAGTGGTCTTTCCAGTAACAATCGCCTAATCTTACCTCCTTATCGCGACCGTCTCTAACTTATTAACATTAATACCCTTGAGGAACGCAGGGATGCAGCAGTCATTATTTTCATTCACCGGCGTCTCATTCGTTTACAACTCCATTTGCTTAAACACTGACCTTCGTAGTCTCTTCTATCTTGCAACCCACCACACCACCTATGGCTCTAATAATCCAATCTTTGGTATGCTGCGAAAGGTTAACTTGACCTCATTGTTTTCGACTTCAACCGCAGCATTACCTCCCTTAAAATCGATCTCCTTATGCATCTTTACCTTCAAGTCCTAGTTGTGGGTTTCATAACTCATTTCAGTAGCTTCAAGTCATTCTTATAGCTTGTAGCCTAATAAATGGTGGTTCTTCCTCCACCAAAATGATGACGGGATTACTGCCCACGAGCAATAAGAAGTTTCACTTAAAAAAAATCGAAAATAATACCTAGAGCCTCTGAAACCGTCTGTCGTTTCACTGAAAACTCGTATCACTTTGAAGTAATTTTGAATTTGATAAGTCAATCCCAAACGTAAAGGTACTCAAAATGACCCGCAGCTCGTTATTGCCACATCACATCAAGAACTATTATAAACTAGATACAACCAGTTTCATATGCTGCAACTGCAGAAACAAAACAAAAACAACCCTACTAATGACGATAATATTTCCCACGTCTACTTTCAGATACAACCAACAGCAGCAGCGCATCTAATAGAAAATATAATGACGAGTGTAATAATGATAACACCATGACAAGCAGTGCAATTAATACACCATCAATGCAATCACCGTCATTGTCCACATCACCATCATCGCCATCAACGCAGCAAACGTCGTCGTCAACGCCTCAAGCAACATCACAAGCAACTTCAACATCACTTCTATCACCATCACAGTCGACCGCAACGGCCCCAGAAGCACCAACATCAGTATCATCAACAGCAGCATCGCCATTACCGCCATCCACAGGACATGGAGTATTTACAAAGTCTGGTAATAAATTTGGATTTAAGACGACAGCTACTGGTGGCGGTGGATTTATTGGCCGCAATGCCTCAAATAGTAGCTCAAAACCCGAACAGCTAACAGCATTGGTGGCCGCTTGTAATGGAGTAGCTGACAGTGTGACCCGAAATATGAACCGCAGTGGTGGCGGCGGCAATAAGGGGCTGTGTCCGTGTCGGTCGCAGCTAAACAATTTCGAGTCGAATTGTGATAGCAGTTCTTCGTGCAGCAATGGCAAATGCAATCTAAGGTACATTACATTGGAGGAGTTGGACGACGCCGAGGATCCGTACTATGTGTTGCAGGAGTATCTGGAACGTGTTAAGGTGAGTCGGTTGATTTGAAAATATTGAAAGCGATTGCATTTTAGTGAGGTTTTATAAACACAAATCGAATATTTGTTGAGGGATCACAGAAATTTAAATAGTTTTCTGATCGCTGTTCCTTTACTTTTGTAGTAAAAATGAAAAAGACTGTCAAAATGACAGTGGGGGGGATGAATTCTCTCTCAGGGAGGGAAACTTACGCAAAAGTTAAGAAACGCTTTTGTAGTTACCTGTGAAAAATGACAGATGTGAATATTCCACCCAAATGCCAAATAGAATAACAAATTCAAATCAGCTGTCAATTTTTAGACGACTGACAGTTGTTTCAATTCTTACTCAAAGAAATTTGTTGAGTTAAAACTAGTAAGAGGGGAAATATCTTGCTCGCTCTCTTTTACGAATTTTTGGAGTTGAGGAACGACAATTGAGTAGAATGCGTAAGAATTCGTAAAAATTTGTAAAAATCTGTAGTTAATTTTCAAAAATGACATTGAGGACGTACGGATTTCTAGTTTAGTAAGTCTGACAGCTGGCTGTCAGAATTGTGTTTGAGTTTTTATTGGCCCAGATTGGTCACGTGATAAGTTTTTGCAGTTGAGGTTTATAGAGGGATAGTCGATAAATCTAGTCAAGAAAATTCTGCCTATATACTCAAAAATAAACAACAAATTTAGAACAAAAACTGAACTTGCTTAGTTAACGCGATCGTATACCTAGACCTATACCTATACTAGGTATCCGAACGTCCCCATTCGAATATGCTGGGTAGGGTATGTTTGATAGAAAATTTTTTAAGGTCAAATTACTATTTTATGTAATAAAATATGCTTGCACCAGTTTTCTTCTTTTTTATGACAAAAGCTGTCCCGGCGGGTCGTAAATCCGGGACGTCTGACAACGCTAGTATCGATAACCAAAAGTATCAGTACCTAGACGTATCGAAACAAGTAAATACCTACTTTTTTAACAACAGCAACAATGTGTGCTGAGATGGATCACTGCAAGTTTAAAGGCGAAACAAATTTATGTTTAACACGTTTTGCATTCAGTTGAAAACTAAAATGAAATAATTAAAAAATTAATCAGTTTTTCCAAATGCTTGCCGCTTAGCCGGTTTCTACTCTTAGAGATGATTTTTCCTGCTTTAGAAAAAAGCCGTGCGCAAGGAACCAAAAAACGTCAACGCAAAACTCATACGACAAAAAATGCTCTGTCATGTTCGTAAAGCGATGGTTTTTTTTGGCATATCTTCCTATTCCTCGAGTGGATTTCATTTTCGAAGCCGATGTTTTTATAAAGCGTTGCCAATACAATAAAAGTAAAATTTAGTCAAATCTGACTGAATGACCGACTTTTATTTTTCAAAATTTGGTCAAAAAATCCGGACAAAAGTTAAAATAAGAATTTTTTCCCAGAAATCCAGTCAAAATTAAATACCGTAATATATTTTCTCTATAAATATTCTTTATTTTACAAAACTAATCTTAAATCTAATGAAACAAATATTAAACAATTCAGTAATAGTTTTGTATTATAAAGTTTTGTAGATGTGCACTTCACTACAACTGTCACTGAGTTTGAGAATTCAGTTCAGACTGCAGCGTGGCGTAGTTTTCTAGGATTATTCACAATAAATTGGTTTCTGTTTGATATTTTGAGCGGGTTCGTTAAGTATGGCAAAGTGTCACTCAAATTATAGAAGTCTATCTGTATGTAGATATACTCTGTATAAGTTTTTAAGTAAAGTGTTTTTTTCGCTATAAAAAATGTTTTTTCTGGTAATAAGGGTTTTTTCTCTTAAACAGTTTTTTTCGTTTCTGCATTGTGGTCCTGCAAGTCTTTCGATATATTTGTCCGAAGTTATTTTTAAAGTTGGCAACCCTATAAACTGATATAAAATAATAGAAATTATGCGGGAAACAGATTGGCATAGCAACTTTGACTGCCAAAGCTAATTTTTTTAGACCCACTGGTTTTTAATAGTATACATACCAAATCATCACTTTTGACCTAACTTCAAAATTCATGGCTGCTTTGTAATGACGTTTTAAAAACATTTCTACTCAAGTCAATCGGTTGATAAATGTCAGAGCCAATGTTTACATACCGACGTAAAATATGGCGCACCCTGTGCCTTATTTCAGATGTCATTTCTTTTGTGGTATTTTATTTGAAACAAATTTGACATAGGTATACAAAAAGTGCAGTTTTTCAGGGGTTTGTTTTTCGAATAGGCAGCACTTTTCCCAGTAAGAACCAATGTGACCTAACTACAGCTGACTTGTGCTGATTTAAGTTTGCAAGCCTCTGCACAGTCATGGCCCAATTTACAACTAAGCTATTGAGCATTGAAAACCTTTTCGTTTTATCCGTTTAACTTCTTCGATGACTTCTGAGCCAAAGAAATAGCAATTGGAGTGAAAAACAAAATAAATAAATAAATATTTTGTGCGACAGGTCTGAGGGACCCAAGGCCTAGCTTCTCACAACCATTCGTTTTGTGTGAGTTTTCAATTTTTGGGACGAATGGAAGGGATCCACAATTTTACGCCGAAAACAAACGGCTAATTGAAAAGCTCTTTCATGACAGTTTTTACTCTCGGATGTTTGTCAGACGTTCGCGAGAGGTGGCGCAGTGGAAAAAACCTTAAGATGTAATTTGGTTCTTCTCGGTATTCGAACCGGGTACCCCTCGCTTAGTAGCCCAACACACTACCACTAAGCCACTGCGCCGACAATTGGAGTGAATGATTCTTAGCTTGATGTCCATGCCGATGTCGTTTTGTGAGGTAATTTTAGAGCATACGTAGGGAGAGTCTTTACCTATTTCGATATTTCGAAACTAATCTAAATCTGTCCATAGTGACGTTTTTCCCTATTCCACTGATGTGGACAGCCCTTTTTCTATGATAGGTACTGTAATACTTTGTCCTTGTAGACCCATCTTCGCCGCCTCCGTTTCATTATTTGAAAACAGACAGCTCCGCACGTTCATCCAATACTGTCCATACCATCAATATTCACAAGACTTTGAACGGAATTTTAAAAATTTATAGGTAAGTACCTCTGAGCTGCATGCATAGAAGCGTTCAATGTTGTTCTTTAAAAGAGCACTTTTAAAGAGCACCGAAAATTCTTCATTGTCATGTTGCATAGACCGACTAGGTCCCTTTGGAGGCTATGGTCACACGCAGATATTTTTCCCCAAAGCAGGTGAATGTTTTTCATTCGCCTTTGACTGTCTTCTACGTTAAAAAGCAGGACGGTCTGTAGAGTGTCTTATAAAACGCTTTGCTAGTAACCGAAATTTCTACATTATCAGCCTGTATTGGCTTAACCCTTTCGTCATGAAAGCCGAAACCAAGCATGCTTTTGTACAATTCGTAACAAAATACGCTGTCGTGAGCGACTTTAAGGCCGATAAAAAGATGATGTCTAACGACTTGAAATTCTGTCGTTTTTTTTTTATAAGATCAGGCGGAGATTGAAGATTCAAAAGATGTTTGATTTTACTGGCCTCAAAGTGCACTGATCAGTTTACCTTTTCAAATGTCGGACTACATGTTGAATGGTTCTCCTTATTCTTGGTACCCATTGGGGCTGTTTTTTCTTGTAGGTTTGTGTTCCAGCAAATTCCGACACACCTATTTCTAAATCCGTAATTTATTCAAAATTATATCTACAGCTTTGTGGTACCTTTTGGTTACCTGCGAAAAACATGTTGTAATGACGCCTTCCGCACTCTCCACTCAATGCGCATGCTCAAGCTCATTCCCAACTCAATACTCCAGGTGCAGGAAGTGTTTTTGTTGACAGTTTCCGTTTCGCCAACTTTGTGTTGGGGCAACAATTTAGCAAATAAGCTCATTACCGATCTCTCTCCAAATCCATTTCGCGATGATTTCTCTTGTCTCGATAATGGATACTTTAAATCTCTTTTGTGATTAATGTCAGCCAGCGCTTGTCAAACTAACGAACTCCTTTGGCAAATTCAATTAATCTCCATGAAACTGCCGACAACAATAGACGTAGACCGAGCACTTAGTTCAATTTAGACGAAAACGGCTGAGCAACAAAAATCCAAATTCAAATCGGAGGTCTACCTCCGCGCTATCGTCACAGTCACAGATCAGAGTCCCAGTCCAAGCAACCACCATGACGACTCGATTCGGATTACCCCCCTTTTGTGGTGTATAATTTCCAATTTGATTGATTGATAAATTATTGTTTTCTCTACGAAATTTCCCATCCACACGGTGGGGCTTGGGGAAGCCCACTCGCGCGACTGCCGAAAAACGTCACCACCTCCTGTCTGTCGCGCTCTCCCTCGCACACTGTCATAAATAATGCGCGACGAACAGTCGTAATCATAAATTACATTGACTCCTACCGCCAACTGTCACAATGTTGCAATTTTGCCAATTGAAGCTCGCATTTGAATAAAGCCGAGCTTAGGATGAAATATCACTCTTCATCATCTTGTGCGCTGTGAGAGATTTTATGTCTGGGGGAATTGAGCTGGGAAACTGTTAGACCACCACTCAAGCGCAGATGCAATTAAAAGTAGCTGTGACGCTTTTATTGGGGATAGATGACTGCGGTATTGTGGTAATAGAACTCAGCCGTGCCTCCCTGTATACCAGAGCGGATCTTGTTACTCTGAGGTGAGGCGATATCTATCTAATTGGGCGCGGAGGGTCGCTGACACTTTGGTTTTGTCGTTACAAACCGCACTAACTGTCTGTTACTAATACTGATTTGAATGAATTTTCATTACCGAAGATTGGTTTTGAAAAGCGCAAAATACTTGTTGTGGAAAAGGGGGAATGGTGCGGCTTGTGGCGTTTTTAACAAGAAAGATGGGACTTCTAGGCTTTTAGCTAACTAATCGAAGGCGTATTGGAATGGGCAGCAGTTGTATCCTCATTGGGCTTGTTCCAATCCATGGTTAGAGTTTTCATAAGAAAAAGTATAACGCGTTCAAATATCAGAATCTCGGTGGCCAGTTTACACCACCCTTTACGTGAGATGAGCATGCCTTTGAATCACTTGTAGCACCGTCCTGTTGAAACCACATGTCGCGTTGGTGTCCATATCATCCAATTTAGGCCAAAAGAAGTTGGTAATCATCGAGCTATTACTCTTGATGGTCTGGCCAATGTCGTTCCCCAAGAAATTTCGATAGATGACGCCGCCAGCCCAAAATCCAAACCAAACAGTGACTTTTTGTGGATGCATTGGACGCTTGTGGATCTCGTGTGGATTGTTATCGTCCGAAAATCGAAAAATTTTGTTGGTTGACGTACCCGTTCATTCAGATATTGGCCGCAACGCTGAACAATGTGGCCGCTATTAACTGTCAAAATTTGGAAGTCCCTATTGGACGATCTTGTAGTTAGCGCAACAGTTTCGCAAAGGACCCAAGGCCTAGCTTCTCACAAACGTTTTGTATGAGTTTTTCATATATGGGACGAATGGAAGGGTTGTACAATTTTATGCCGAGTCCAAACGGTTAAGAAGGTCTTTCATGCCAGCTATGGTTAGTTGGTTGGTTTGCTTTTGTAAATGGCCGCCAATGTCAAATGTGTTTCGACATTTGTGGACTAGACAGATGTAGAATACAAGTGAACAAGCCATGAAGCGATACACTCCCCAAGAACGCGGAATAATCGTGTCTATTTTTTTGCGTAACAATTCGTCTGTAGTGTTGGCGCAGCGCGAATTCCGCGCCGACTGCGCACACACTGCGCCGTTTGGCCACCAACCTTGAAGAGTATGGGACCACACGAGACGTTGCAAAGAGTGACCTACCCCGGAGCGCCAGTTGCGCTGAGAATATCGCCGCTGTTGACGAGGATGTCGAGCTGTCGCCGGAAACATCGACCAGACGCTATATAGGGCCATGTTAACCAAGTTTTTTCTGCCGCAATTGGACGAATTAGGACTGGAGGACATGTGGTTTCAAGAACACAGAGCTACGGCATACACTGCGCGAGCCACCACCGATATTCTGAAGGCGGCGTTCCCGGGTCGCCTCATCTCTCGTTTTGGCGATTTGCACTGGACCGCAAGATCGTCCGATTTAACCCTAAAAGACCTCAAGGACAACATTCGACACGAGTGCGAAAATCTGTCGACCGAGTTCTCGACAAAGTGATGAAAAATGCCATAAAACGAGCACGTATGGCGATCAATTGTGACGGCGCCCATTTGGCCGATATCATCTTCTCGACTTGGCCAATAAAATTCTAAAGGTTCAAGAGATACGCTCAGAGCAGCCACGTCTGTCAAGTTCATCGGCTTACTCATTCCCCTCTATGTTTCTATGGCCTGGAACCCAGACGAGAGTGATTTCAAACCGATGACCTGCCCTGGCCAGTTGCCACCTTACCTGGCCGACACCAAGGCCTTAATCGCGGCCTGACTATCAACAAAGATGCCTATTTTTTATCGGGTGTCACACGGTTCATAACTAGACTACAAGTCTCCCCAATAGCCAGAACTTCTGCCTAAAAGACGCTGGCTGTATTGGGTAGGCGAAAAGACATAGAAACATCTAGTACGGATTAGAAAACGCCCGCCCCCACTCCACAGATCATTTTGGAACAATCTGTGAAAACGGGTATATGACAGCTACACTCTTGGACGTCAGACGTCAGACGTTCGCGGGAGGTGGCGCAGTGTTTTCCGATCGAACCTTCGGTAACTTCGCTTAGTAGTCTAAAACACTTACCACTTCGCCAATGCGCCTACAGTAGAACATTTATAAGTCTTCTTAAATTCAGTCCATCGACTCCTGAAGATTTATCTTCCCCAGAAAATGAACTGTTCAAAATAGTTTCTACTCATCGCTTTGAATCGCTCGCAAACAACTTCAATTCCCCGAAAACGCTGATGAAGAAATTGCATTTGCATACTCACTTAGCGAATAACGTCGCTACCGTCTTCTTTTCCGCTCAATCGAAGCCAAGTCAATCGATCACTCCCGATTCAGACCACACAAACCACCAATTCGATCATCAGAATTGATGAATCACCGCCATCGGTGGTCATCTGGTTGTCCAGTGCCCACCTACCCGAGGGGGATCATCTTCATCGATATTTTTCAACTTATGAGCTCGACATATTTGGTCATTGAAGCAGAGTCGCTATTGTTGGTATTGATATTGATTGCGTAATGTTCCACAGTTGTTGTTGATCGCCCACCACCACACACCAATTGTAGTCTTGCATGCAGCGACAGCAACTTTGACGATGCGGGCCACCAGTGGTATCGGTCTTCCCCCATGTGTCAGCCGCGTCCACATCGTTTATTTTCTCTGAAAAAGGAGATCGCTTGCACGCCCATTAATTGCGAACTGTCTGCTAAAGTGGGTCACGCACAATAAGGGTTAAACATGCGCGCTCCAAAAAAGACACTCCTCGAGTGGACCATTCGCTTTGGCAATTATCCAACCTCACTTTGTTGTTGCCCCACAAGAAGAGCTGTCACAAAAAGTGAAACTGACCGTACTTCTCATTGATGTGAATACCGCCTTCAGCGAACGAATTTTCGGCTCACGCATTTGGGATGGTATAACGATAGACGGCTGGTGGTAGTGGACATTTAATTGCACACCCTTTGGACTGCAGAAAATGCCTCTGCAGTTGACAAGCATAAAACGTCACCGTCATGGGGTAATAAAAAAAAATAATATTAACATTTAATAAAAGACTGACAGATAGAGAGAAACCTGACGACTATCGCATGCGTTTTTTACCACCCGTATAAATGTGCGGAGTCATGCGAGGAGTTTTATTGCGTTTCTTGTTAGGATTAGGATACCTACAGTGAGTGCGCGCTCGTAAAAAACTATATCCAAAGTGCGGCGTAGTTTATTTCAAAATCTGATTCGTTATCGAGATTCGTGCAGAGATTTAATATAATTTCTTATTTTATTGTTGATTTTACGTGGTGCGAGCCATATAATAATAAAAGAGGCGAATGCCTGGGCAATGGGTATGGGTATTTGGAATTTCTTAGCACTGTCGTTCCACTATAGGATTGTAAAGAAAGTTTAATGGTTACGTGGTGTCCATTGATGTCCGAGCAAATTTCACCATGCAAGTGCTTAGCAAATTGGGGATAATTGCACTCGTTTAGAAAATAATTGATCGGCAGTAAACGTTGGTATTATAATAATTCCTTCTCTCGCGAACGTATCACAAACATCCAAGAGTGGCATGAGTGAGCTTTCCGTAGCACAAAACTGTTTGTTCCTTTCATTCGTTCCAAAGGTTTAAACTCACATAAGGAGCTAGGTTTCCTGTAGGGGCCTGTTGCGCTGAGTATTAATTTTTTTGTAATCCCTTCATAAGTCTCCTGACCATACAGTAGACGCTCGATATAGTGAACTAATAAAAACCAGGCCTGTTTACTATATCGAATTTATTCCCTATTTCGAGCGGGAGTTTTCAATTTTTTTTTACCAAAACATTGTTTGATATAAATAATGTTTTTTTTATTTTACACATTTTATTAGTTTAAAATTAAAACACAATAAAAAACAAAAAAGATTTTATTTCAAAATTACTAAAATAGGAAACATAAAATAATAAATCATTTTTTAAGTAACACAGAGATAAAAATAATTGCATTTTTGAAAAATTTATTTTATTTATTTACATTTTGCTTGTTGCCGCAAAATTTACAAACACAGAGATAAGATATTAAAAATTTTACTACTGAATAATGAAATTAATTGTATATTGAAATATTAATTTTTTGGAAGTGAACAATTTTGTTTTGATTAAACAACGAAAATAAAGCCTCAAATTCACAAGAAAAAATTAAATAAATAAATAAAAATAAAAATAAAATCATTTACAAATAAGTAAATTAACAAATTGATAAATTACCAAATAAATATTTTTAGAATGTAAATAAATTAACAAATAAATAAATTAACAGATAAAAATAACAAATAAATAAATTAACAGATAAATAAATTAACAATAAAATAATAACAAGTAAATAAATAAATTAGTGAATTAATAATTATGCATAGTAACAGATAAATAACGTCGAAAAATAATTTATTTATTTCATTTGCGTTTTCTTTAAATTTAAATTTAGTTGCACCTCTTTTTTTAGGTGTTTCATAACTAAAAAATTAGAATAATCTGCGTTTAGAGTAATTTTTGTAAAATGTTGATGGTTCACTAGATTGGATAGTTCACTCCACAGAATGTTCACTATACCGAACGTCTACTGTATTTCAATCGAACAATAATTTTTTGTTGATTCATATGGAATGAAGGGAAAAACTGTTACTCACTTATTTACTTACTTTGGCGGCGCTACAGTCCGGGGTGGACCTGAGCCACAACAAATACTCCTCTCCAGTAAACGCGATCTTTGCTTAACTGCCTCCAGTTGCGCACTCCAAGTTGGTTGAGGTCCCCTTCCACTTGTGCCACCAAGGGTAAGGGGTTCCTCTACTACATTGTCCCACAGGGCTAGACTTATTGACGTTGTTAGAAATGTTGAAAGAAAACCTGCCTTCTTAGACAGGAAATTCCACACACATCCTTCCCATGGATGTCAGACTTATCAATATGACGACCTTTCTTCAAACTTTTGCAAAGATCATCGAACTTTTACATTAAGGCAGTGTTGTTTAGATAAGTTAGAGAACTAACAACAAAGGTAGCATCCAGAGTTCATAGAGATTCGGCAGGACCTTAAGAAGCAACCATGTGCAGGCTAAACATTAGCGAAAATCTTGATATCACTATTGGGAGGAGGGACTAGTTTAAGTACAGAGAAATGCGTAAAAACGTGGTTTGCATTGCAGAGATTTTTGTAGAAGATCGATAGACGAAGAGGAAAAGGAAACTATTACTTGCTTTCTACGCATCTTCTTTGCCCTCGCCAGTTTTAGGAAGGATCTATCAAATCCAAGACATTGCTTTCTTAGCGATTCACTTTTCAGTTACCTTTTTAAAGATTTATTAAAAGCAAATAATGTCATATACTCAATCATCTGCCTAACTGCTCATCGAAAGCCACTCTAACTGAACAAGAATGGGGTCTGGTATGGAACTACAGTCCCAGACCTCAAACAAGGTGCCTCTCCACCCAACACGCCCCATATCTCATTGCCATCAGTTAGGCTCGCGATATTCTTTCAGCCCCCAATGCAAATGGTTGCGCCATCTCTTGAACAGCGTTATCTCTATGAAGTAAAATCCATTGACGTACATTGGCCGTATGCATTGTTATCACATTAGCCGATACAAACTAGACCAAAGATCATATCGATCAGTAGGTTCCATGCTTCTTCGTCAAAGATCGATACGACTACTGTGAGTAAGTGCTCTATTTCAGCAACCTATCGGACAATATTCGGTTGTGATCTTCACTAGCTCAGTAATATCCCTTTAGGGAGCGATCTACTATCCGTATCATGCTTCACTGATCGGTACACATGTATTGAAGCTGTACCAGCACTTGAGGGATGGTCTTTCATCATTATGGTGACCATGATCAGATCAGATGATGCTGATATGGAAATTAACCGCAAACTCACATGATCGATCGTCAAATGCGCAAACAACAGAAGAGGAATCTTCATACAACATTAGTTACCACAAAAGAGAATAGACCCATCGGGATCTGCAATCTCCATCTACTGATCGTCATATCTCGATCGACAAATATTTCGGTGTGATCAGTTGACCAATATACCCCAAATGCAACCGAAAACCTTCCGCCATCATTGCGTGTGCAATAAAACTACTCTCATCAGCGTCCGCATTCATGTTAATGGACCTTTCCCAAGGCGCAACCAATCGCAACGAAAAGTCCGCATCTAATATTTTGCGACTTCTCTGCGTTACGTGCTAAATTACCATCATTGTCACTTTGTGTGCCACAAAAGCGTGACGTTATCTCTGCCCCTGATGATAGCCATAAACAATGGCAAGATCCCAAACACACACTCCTCGACCAGACACACTCGCAGAAATGACAACCGCCTCGAAATGCATGCACTGTAAGTGTATAATAATGAACAGCAACGCGCACCCAGGATCTATCTAATGTTACCTCCTCTCATTCCCATCGGCCGGTGGGTTCGTCCTCCGTTTCCCGCGCTTGAAGAGATATGATGCCGGAGATATGATGAAGCGACATCATTATACTTTATAGCGTGCTAGAAAGCCACCACTGACTGTCTGTCTATTGTGGTGCTGCGCAGTTTATTAGCTGATGTCTCATGTGCGCATGCGCGCGCTTGCCATCGACACAAGGAAACTGAAAATGATCATTAAGTGACAATTTGTGTACGAAATCCGAGAGCGATAACTGCGACTAGGTATATGAGTGCGAATGCGAATCTAAACATTGACGATATAAATTATATTATGGTTGCTGCTGCTGCTGCGCCGGCCGTCGCGTCGTCGTCGTCGGTTTGATGCAGCAGCAGCAGCAGCAGCAATTCTTTTTAATGCGTTGACATGATAACAATCCGAGAAAGTTGTTTTCCTATTTGGATCGGATGTGTCTTGCTCTCATCACGGGCGCATTAAAATGATCGCCGACTGTCGACTGACAGTCTGTGTGTTGCTTGTACACATCCTTTGAGCGAGATACTCAACAACAGCAGACTCGCAGTTCGCAGACACAACAGACAACACATACACAACATGGAGATGGACATGGTACTGTGAAATTAATGAAACGAAAGTGAACTGAATTTCTCTGGCCAAAGAGTTTCGAACATTTCATTTCGATCCGTCCGAATCCGACTAGCAGTCTGTAAGTCTGCGCGTGCCCCCATCTCGTGATGGCTGTCAGTTGTTGTTGGTATAGGTATAGGTAACGAGAATACGCGTTAACGCTTCACAGCTGTAGGCGGTCATCGGACAGAGGATACCCATTGCAGCGGGTAAAAGTGTATTTCTGTTTTTTGTTTGCACATAATTCGACCGGCTTTATTATTTCATTTTTATCGGCTCTGTGTTGGCACTTTCGTACAAGACACCGCGACCGCACCGCACCGCACAGACTTTCTGACATTGTCGTCGCACTTGATGGCGAGATATACTTTTATCGCCGTGTGTCCAGTTCTAATGCAAATTTTTCGACTGCGCACCTTGAAAGGATTTCTCTCTCATGACAATGACATGTGACAGATTTTGACGTGAAAGTTTTTTTTTTGTCATGCTGGTCATAAGTTTCGGACGCACTTGATGTCAGTCTCTTGTAGAGGTGGCTGCCGTGTCTTAAGGTAATTGGCATGAATTCGATGACTGGTGGTTTTGTGGTAAAAATGCGCGCTCTCATGTTAATTGGAGTCTTTTGTCTCTCGCTCGATGGTTGTTGGCTGCCATTCAAAGTGTGTATGTGTAGCACTTGACGTACGAAAAGGAATGTGGTCTGGTGAACGCGCGGGTTCAATGCGCAATCGGTTGAGGTGAGTTCACTTGGAAGTGGCTTTAAGTTTTCTGACCTTAAACCGACGATGGTGTGTTCGTGTCGAGTGTGGTGCGGTCAATGTCATTGAAGGCCGAGAGATGTGATTTAGTGATTTATTGGGTTTGAGAGTAGATAGTTGGCAGAAGGAAACGGGTCGAAGAAGAGGTTAACTATGTCGGCATGCGGTACAACTTGAAGTGGTAGCTCAGGGGTATAAGCTCATAACCCACCTGACCTAGTTGCTGGGTTACAAGGTTCTAGACGAAAGTTGTTTCCTACATCTGTCTCATACTTGGCACGAGTCTAAGTGCGCGAAAGGAAAATCTTAGGATAATTCCTATCTTAGGATCCGAGGCACGGAGTCCTTAAAGAGTCTAACTAATAATATAATTTTTAATCTTCAACTTGTAAATTTTGTAGGTCAAAATATGTAATTTTATATGGACAATTTCGCCATTGGGAGTTCAAAAAATTGAAGTGTTTATTTAAGCAAAACTAAATAAAGAGTCGGCGCAGTGGCTTAGTGGTAGTGTGTTGGGCTACTAAGCAAGGAGTCTCAGGTTCAAATCCCGAAAGGGCCAAATTACATCTTAAGGTTTTTTTCCACTGCGCCACCTCTCGCGAACGTCTGACAAACATCCGAGAGTAAAACTGTCTTGAAAGAGCTTCTCAATTAGCCGTTTGGACTCGGCGTAAAATTGTAGATCACTTCCATTCGTCACAAAAATTGAAAACCCACACAAAACGAATGGTTGTGAGAAGCTAGGCCTTGGGTCCCATAGACCTGTCGCGCCAAAATATTTATTTTTTTATTTATTTAAATAAAGAGATCGATATTTAAGGATTTTTTTATATATATTTATTAGTTGCATATTTTAAATATTGGCAAGATTTATTTTTAAATTGTTTTCTTATTAAAATGATTGCATTCACTGACTTCAAATTGAGTTCATTTCTTCATTTCGTCCATTTTGCGATTATAATAAAGAAAATTGATGTAATTTAATTAAATAATAATAAAAATAAAAAAGCCTTACAAAAAGTGATATCTAGCCTTAGCCTTACCTTAAAATCCTGACGCGCCAGGCCAAATCCTAATGTTTGGTAACCCTATCCTGGACACTAAAATGATTGTTAGTACCCGCAAAAGGTTTCGGAGAGTCAAATCACATCGAGCTGTACAGCAACACCGAGTCAGTCAAAAAGTGTGCAGTGGGCTGTAAAGATGCCTGCCCAATGTAGACCAAATGGACTTCAATTCTTGTTGCCTGAAGCCCTGGTTTACACCTTCTTTATCGTCGTCCTCTGATAGAGATCCGTCCCATTCCTTACCGGACTATATAAATATTATTTGAAACGATCAAGAGAAATAGGATGATCCTGGCGTGGGTGATAAGCTCACCTGAAGTTTGTTTGAATTTTGACTCAGTGCCTGACGTGGACGTAGCCGCAGTGGCTTAGTTCGAGTACTATGCTAGGGGTCCCAGGTTCTATTGCTGGAAAAACATAAATTCCAACTTAAAAATTTGTCCACTGCGCCACCTGTCGCACAAATCCGAGAGTCTAACGTCTCAGCTTCTTAGTTAGCTTTTCGACTCGGCATGAAATTGTGAATCCCTTCCATTCGCCCCAAAAATTCACACAAAGCGAATGAAAAGCTAGGGGTTGGGTCTCTTACGGACCTGTTGCGCCAAGTATTAATTTATTTATTTAATTCACTTGGACCTGTTGTATGGTGTATTTTATGTTCTTCTTGTTGCGCCCTTTGGTTTAGTCGTTAGAAGCCTAATAGACGCCCCTGGACCTAATTCGTCAAAAAATGTTGAGGAAAAATGCTTCTGTGTGTGCACTTTTAGTTGAGTAGGTATTGAGAAAGTGCATGTGGCATTGCAAATATGTACGCCTTTGGCCGTTTTTCAGAGTCCGATTATTGATATACCCATCTTGTTCGGTAGAGTCGTACAGGATGACATAGATGACAGCTATGTCAAAACTGGGAGTCGCACTATGAAAAATCGTATCTGAACGACCTTACTTTAGCTATCAGCTACCAACAATTCTTATTCCTGACCAATTGCTATTTTAGGCTATACTTAAAGTTCTTTTATCCATTTCGGCAATTGGCGTACAAGTTCTTTAGTAGAGCTTTTTTAACTAAAGCTTCAAGTATGTCTCAAATATATATCTATCGACAACTACAACGAAGCAACCATTTTAACACTTTTTCAAATACATAAAAAAAAGAGAAAGAAATTTCTGTTCCTTAGAATCATATTTTCAATTACTTTGAATGACATCTAGTTTCTCAAAATAATTACCTACTGATTTATATTTTCCAGTTGTTCCATTCAAATCAATGAACCACATGTTGGGCGCCATTTATTTATTTTACATATTATTTCACAGCACAACTTGTTATAAATATTGCTCACATAAGTGCATAAACTTATTTTGCATGGCTGCAAGGATATCTAGAGGCTAGTGCCGAATTTAGTACATCGTTGGTGCTAACTAAGAATAATACTTGGGAGAGAATACAACCCTGTGGGACTCCAATTTTGACTTCCAAGTCTTCTAATGTCAATCCATTGTACAAAACGTAGTAGCGAAGTTTCTATAGTGGTTACGAGATTATCTTTTTGGGTAGTTGTCTGTGTAAATAATGCGTTTTGGAATTTATATCTCCAATTTAACACCTTTTTCCATCTTCTTCACTGTTACAGCTCTTGCGAGCGTCTAAGAGTAGTGTTACCCTGGGAAGGCCCTTCAATTACGTACCTGTGGCATGGAAGACCAATGGAAGATTAACAACTGTTTTTACGCGAAGCAGTGGTTAGTATAGTTTGGATGTACCTACCTGTTCAAAAGATGCATCGAATGGATCCGTAAAAGTTTATACATTCGCTTTGTGTGAATTTGTATTTTTGTGACAAATTTAAGGGACCAACAATTTTATGGCGAGTCCCAATGGCCGAATTATGATGCCCTTTCATGAAAGTTAAACTCTCCGTGGTAGTGGAAAAAATACTTCAGATTTAATTTTTGTTCTGCTAGGGATCGAACTTAAGATCCCTCACTCGGTAGTCCAAGCACGAAGCACTGCAAGACTTTTCTCAAGTTTGTGAATTATTTTGTCCTTTTTGAAGATGCAAAGAAGATGCCGCTCGTATCACAGGTACTACAACACAGCCAGAGCCACCGTGCGTCATCTTGTGTAATTACTAGAACAGTGTTTCCAAATCTAAGCCAACCCTCCAAAGAGAGACAATTTGTTGTGTTCCCCTGTAATAGCTAAAACAGATGTAAAACTCGGCTCAGACCTGAACTTTTGTGGCAATGAAAGACAGAGCAAGATATCTCAATATCATTCAACGTAATCGAACGATTCCCTAAGTATTTCTTACGATTGTGGAAATGGCGCCCAACGCGGGACTATTTTTTATTTTGTTTTATTTCTGCACAAGAACAAACAAAATTTGTGGCACTAATAAAAAAATACTAACCTAGCAAACTGGAGCTAAATTCAGCTAAATCGGGCCAGTGTCCTCATCATCCCTCATCATTGTTCTGTCAAGTTTGATTTCACTTAAGATGTAGGTTCGTCCATCCAAATAAATGAACGACCGTATTCAGATCAACATCTACTTTGATCTTCCACTTCATTATGCGAATCTTCCATCAACTGAATTGCAACCAGCTGTCATATCATCTCAAGTGAGTTTCGTTCTCTCGCGAGACTCATTTCAATGTCATCCCCCATAGCCCGTTCATTAATTAGAGCCACTTCCGAGAGTTTCAAGTTCGAAAACGCCCCTCAGTTGAAACGAACGAAAACAAAAAATAGCATCAAAAACTTAATCAAACGCACAGATAGATCGGGATCGAGACAATCGAGCACAGTGATCACATTGTAGCTCATCGCGCCCATCCACAGCTAGCCTTGAATCGAAATCTGGCCGCTCGATCAACATCATCAACCTCATCACATGGATCGGCCATATCGTTCATCAGCTTCTAAATTAACATTCCAAATTCGCAAGGCGAAGCCAACATACAAGTACTCACCGCACACACTGTCAGACAATAGGTCTTTGTTATATCCACAACTGCATGAAGTCTTGTTTTGTTTATTTTTTATCGTATTACATTACAGTACGTTAATTCACAATAGAGAGTCATTATACCAACTAGACCTACTGTGTGTCGTTTGTACAATAAATCGTTTAGCTACACTAACACTCTTCATGCGTCGCGGTGATTAATACATGTACTTGCTTATGAGTCGAAAGAAGGAGTTCAGAAAAAACACAACAACAACAGATATCCTGTGCCTTGACAGAGCTGGCAACATCTCAAAAGTAATAGTCGCGCCATTGTTTGCTTCTAATTGGATATGCCTGCAATCGGCGCACTTGATCTGGCCGTATGAGCGGCAAAAATGATGATGGGACCGCTTCGACTGATGCCGCCGCCGCCGCCGATGATGACAGCAGTCGATGATGATCAACAGCAGCAGTGGAGGCACCCCCTTTAGAGTGCTGCCGTTGATGTATCTGCGCTTTGACTGATTGATCGAATCCATTTATTTTGACGTTATTCTCCTTTTGACAATCTGCGGCGACGGCAGCACCAGCATCATCACAGCCAACAGCATCTTGATGGTGTCCATCAGCGTTGGCAGCCAGGGCCGATGATGAAACCTGTGGCGACGACACTGAAGCTGACACTGGTCCATTAATAATCGCAGCCTGATCGGTGGCCTTTGGTGTTGTGGCTGTTGGTACAAATGTAATGTCGTCGCAGTGTGCAAAACAAACACCATGCGGTCGGTGACGTTTCTGAACGCCCTCTGTCAGTTGAGTGGAGTAGTAGTGCGGCAAAGTGTCGGTGATGCGCTTTTTGCCACGATTCGGAAAGAACAGATCGTCATACTTGAAGATGTCTTTGAGGTTGTCCTTTTTGCCGCGATTCGGCACAAAAAGGTCATAGCGCTGCAGCAGATTCTCCAAATTGGGTATGTACTTGCGGCCGCGAGGTGGTATGAACGGCATCTCGCGATTCGTACCTGTGAATGAATTTTAGAAACTTGAGGAAATGTTTTACTGACAAATAGGACAAACAAATTTAGTACTCCCTTGGAGTAATGTGCTGAAGAGAGGCGAATGAATGACCTTCGGGTGACCTAGAAATTAGTCTTCTTAAGGTCGGTAGTGTTGGGCTGCAATCCGGCAGAGTTGTGTCGGCGATAGTCGTGTTTAAGAGAAATACACAAATGACAATCCGGAGTCCTGACCTCAAAAACCTCCTCCGAACCTTATTCGACTCAAAATCAGTTTTATATTATTAATCCTTGCGACCAAGCTAAGAGAGGTTTTAAGCTCATTCGTCAGTTTTAAATTAACAACTAATTATAAGCTAAGTACAACTTGCCCTATGCCTGTTTTCCTAAAAGATCACAAGACCTTTACGATTTTCTACATCTATGTGTAGTGTATCTCTGCCAAAAAGACGGACGAACATTTTCCTACAGAAGGAAGCTCTCTGCTGTTTTCCGTTTTTATAAAGAAACCTGCATCAGACGTCAGGGACTCCTACCTAGTTTATGAATGCGTCTTAAAGCGAGTGTTAAATGCAAAGGATGTCGAGGGAAAGCAAAGTTTGTATACGTCGTCGTCTATAAACTCTAATATGAGTAGTAGCCAAACCCACCTCTCCTTTGACTAAAGATCAAAGAGCTTTCAGCGTGAAACTTTGACAAATATGTCAAGCGAGGGGAGATTCATGTAGCTTAAGCTGCTGAGCCAATTGGACCTCATGCATACGAGATGAGTAGACTTTTGTTTTTAGTTGATGATCCCAAGTTTTGTCAAAAGTACCCCATTGTCAAAGGCAGTATTTAGACTCAACATATCTAAGCTCAGCTGTGAAAAATATTGTAGCTCGCTGGCGTGTTCGATTGAGATACCTATTAGCATTGGCTGTCTCAGGACAGTCAGCTTTATTTCTATTTTAAAAAAAGGGCATCACACTATTTATCGATCAAGCCTTAAGCATATGGAAGACATCAGCCAACAAACCGCAAGACTGCATTTTTCAGTTTGGCGTGATCATACAACATTGAGTCTGGTGAGCTCCATTAAAAGGGAGACAAAACGCCATGACACATTTCATTCCGCCTTCGTGTAGAGTGCTAGGCTTTAAGCAAAACTTTTATTTAGGGAACCAGTGTTTCATCAATGGCATTCTTCTGTCAGAAGTAGTGTTGTCGAAAGCGCCCACATATCTACGAAATAACATATAGCTAATTGTTTTCTGCCAAGCGCGTCATCAATTATTCTACAAGCCAGACTCTGAGGCTTGACTTACCATCTAGAGGGTGGTATCTTAAAGCAAACTTTCGCACATGCAGCTTTACAAACTATATCATTGAACAACTTTTGGCGAGGGAGTAGTCATCTTAAGCAGTCTCTGCTATGAACATTACTTTTACCAATTGTCAGGTGGTCGGGATGTAAGGCAGTGCTTTTGAAGTATTTAGTAAAGATTCGTTTGAAAATAGATATAGCTCAAATCTATGTGACATTCCGCGGTTCACCGTCAGAGCCAACATTTTTGTTGTTGTTGTTGACTTATACTGCTTCTGCCGCACATGGAATCTGGATTTCCAAATACATGTCTGCTTCGTCCTTTTATCTGCGACGCGTACCGCAAATTTCAGACAGCGGTTTTGAAAAACCCATCTATAACTCGTTTCTTGAAGTATATTTAAGAGGAGAGTTTATATTGACCCTATGAAATTCACGAAGCCATTTATACAGTTGATACCTTGAAGTAGGGTTGAAGGAGGGTTTTCCAATATTAAGGTGCATGATCCAAGGCAAGTGCCGGTAATTGATGTGTCCTTTATTGACCGCTATTATTCTTGCGATGTCTTTTCGCTTCATGTTTGGGAAGTGAAATGTGCTTTTCTTACTTTAGCTTGGCAGAGTCTTTCTATATCTATACGACTTCCAAAACCAGAAGAAAACACTTGAGGTCGTCCTTTACTAGAATCGATTTATGCCCAACCATCTCCGATCGAGGCGAAAACTTGTTTCACAAGTGAACAGTTGAGGGCATTGCAGTGTTGAAAGATCTTGAGATGTATCCCTTTTCGTAGGATTTTTGATGTTCGAAAAGCATTAAAATTGTGGGCATTTCAGAAATGTGTCAACAAAAAAGAAACACTTAAAGTATCAATTTCATTAATTTCAAAATTTCTTCAAAAGTTCTGCATTTCAACATTAACTTCGAGGCTATTTTGAAATAGGTGATAGCCTTGACGGGGAGCTATATGCAAAATCTTTTTTTAAAACCATTTGGAGGAAATTATAACTCCTTGAAGGTTGAACGAGTTTTGTGGATAGAGACAGCAAAATATTACTAATACTATGGGCGAAAGGTCGCACAGACCAGCACCTCAACGCCCTGAGTCTGGCCGCTGTGATACGCTTGCAATTTAACATTTTAATGTAAAAGATGCAAAACAGCCTCGCATGGGATCGGCCTGCTTCTATACAGACGGGTTAAAAACGGAAACTGAACTGAGGGGAGGTATCTTCCCAAACGATTTTAGCAATTGAACGATCTCCTTCCGCCTTTCTAATCACTGTAGCGCGGTCCAGGCGGAAATCCTTGGCTACATCGAATGATGGTTTGGGACAACAAGAGCCGTAGGGACATCTCGGCTAAATGCAATTCCAAGCAACCCGTCAACTATGTCACAACAATGTTGATTCTACCAGAGAAAGTCTCTTCATGCAAACACGCTCCGTTACGTAAAAGAGCCGAGCCATGTTGGATTTCAAGCGTTTCTGTATTCTGCGTTCCAGTAAGCATAAAGAGATCTTTTCTTTGCAAAGTTGTAGGCGTAAACGCTACATTATTTGGAGACATACTCCTAGGATGAGTCTCCCTAAAAACGATTTCTGTAGAAGCTGCATCGACCAAACGGGAAAAGGGACTATTTGTCACCATCCGTCTAACTCTTTTAACTCGCAAAAGTCTAAAGCTGGAAGAATGCTTCCTCGGCAATTTCAGCCAACTCGCTTCTATAAGCATTTGCCCCTCCAGTTGATTATTTTAAGCACCTGCCGGTTTACTGTATACGGTGGCTTTGATACAATTAGATTAGGCCCATGTCTGTCTAATGTCCCGGACTTTGGAGGACATCATCTACCTTAAAAAAAGTGGACAAATTTACAACAAAAACTAGGTAATAATAATTTGAACAACCAAACAAAATAAAAATTTGGTTCTTATAAAATATTTATTTATTTAAAATATTTATTTTTATTTGGGCGTTCAATTAAATTTAAAGTTTTGTTTGACATTTAGAGGGTTGACACATAGTAGTCAAAATAAGATCTGTTTCATTTTATATCTAAATTCAGAGTTCGATGATTTTTTATATTTTTGAAATGACTTGTTATGGAAAAAAATATGAAACGTGGAAGGACGTTTGGTGCCGGGGTTAAACAGAGGACATCTTCTCCAAAAAAAAAAAAGGACGCCTGGCAACCCTACATTACAGTAGGGCCTACTCTGGCCTTTAAGTGTGACCCCAGCGAACCATAGGAGAATATTGGTCCTACCATAACAGTCGATTTTAATTGCATGCCGCATCTTTTGCCAAAGGTTTTATTTTCCTTGGTTCAGTTAAAGAGTTTTCTGAGCTTTACTCTCATCTAAGGCAAAGTAAAGTAGGATTTTCGGGGCCGTACTATTCACTCGGTGTAAAAACGAGGTTAAAACGTTTTTAAACCTGACTAAACCATACTCCTTTAAACACGAAAAATTTAAACCTGCCTACGTAATATTCACTCGGTTTACCTGGTTTAAGCTTTTGGTTTATTTTAAGTACTAAAAACTATTTTAAACTTCGCGTTTGACAGTTCGGGTAAAGTATGTCTGTTATTATGAAGGTCTGAGAATATTCTGAAGTGTTTTAATTCATTTTTAGTAGTGGTTTCCATTTAAATTGGAAATAGATTGGATTGCGTTATGAAAACTTTTTAAATTAATTTTCTACTGCGCTGTATTAAGATTATAATATTATAAAGATTTGGTTTTTAAATTAAATTTCTTAATGAAATTCAACTACATACAACACAGTTCAATTTAACATCCACATTTACCAAGAGAAGTTTCACATCTGGCGTGTGGTCACAAGCACGCTCTCTGTTTTTTTTTTTTTGGTACATATGTCTACTTGACTTTGCTTTGCTGAGGTTGAGCTCAAAAAAAACACACCCAATGTTGAGTTTCCAGTTGAACTAGCGATCTAAAACCACTGCCAGATACCTACTCAGAATTTTACAATTACAAATGTGGTTGACTATTATGCCATTTTTTTTCCTTCCAAAACCACCCGGTGCATTCCCCTAGCTCCACTTTAAGTAACTTTTTATAAATATAATACTATCGTATCATTTTTCTCCACTAAACTCTGAGATACCTACAGTGATAGAAATTTCACAAATGTTCCCAGACTACCTAAGTTTCAAGCTGCGCTTGAAATATAGCTCGTCAACAGTCGACAAAGGTCTGCAGTTTCCTCCACAAACCTATGCACATCTAACACACAATCAAATCAAATCGCCTATTCCAAAACACCATCAAACGGTGTCGATCTTTTTGTTAAAAACCTCAACCAGAATTTTATTTAACACAAAAATCCATATTTTAATGAGTCTTCTTTCTATCATGCCTTTTTTCAAAACTAATCCAATTGTTACCACGCAACCAACTCTTCACCTAAGCCTCAACAGCGGAATATTAAATAATATTTCGTAGAAAAGAAAAAATATTTCGTTTTATTACCCAACATCATGTCCTCGTAAAATCCCGAAAACAATACACAGACGTGCTCATCATTTTTGTGCCTAATAAAACCGAACAACTTTGACAGATAAATACGTTACGAAGATGCCAACGCGATGATAGCCCACGAAAACCGACCGTGCGTAACAAGGAATGCGTGTATCTTAAAAAAAAAATGCTTATCGTGAAATTCGATCCAGGTATAGGTATATACAAAAACACACAATGCAATCCATTTCAAGACCCGCATTCTGGAAACAATCACCCGCCACTCCTCGTCCAATCATAAAAATTTGCACTTACTCAAATCGGGTTCCAGATCGTCTTGCTGGCGACGCACCACAATGTACTGGGGTTCCTCCACATATAGAGGCAGCTCCCGCCGCCCCGATAGATTCAGCTTCGTCCATATGTTCAGACCGGGATAATAGTTGTTGCCAGATGCGTTGTAACTGTGCAACGAGCCGAGATGTACCATTGTCCATTTGAGAAACTTCATAAGATCCTTATCGGCACTCAAATGGAGTAGAATGTCATCGTCGTCTTTCTGTCGTGCTGGGTCGCTGTTGTCCTCGACACTGAAATGAAATGTGACATACAGAGAGAGAGAGGGAGAGACATTTTAGATATTTGCCAAAAAATGTTGATTGATATGCGATACTCCTCGTTGCGAGTGCACTCAAGCGGATGATGATCATCATGATTACGGGTTATTATCGGGTATCGATTACCCCTCTGATTGGCCTACTAACAGGTATTAGATTTCTTTCTGCTGATTAGGAGGCGAGGGAAGGTATGTATGCGGCTGCGCACGCGCACCCCAGGGGTCCAACGTCCGAGTGTCTACTTCGTGGAACTGTGCGCCCAAATTATATGGGTTTTGTTCGAAATTGAAATTGGCGATTCGTGTTGGATTGTTGAATCCATCATCGGCGCACGGGGCCCATCCATCAATTGGGAGTGTTAACTTCGAGGAATGTGGGTATTGGGTATACCATACCGATCCGATGTGGGTGGGTAGTTAATCATTTATCGAATATGGGTCTTGCGCGCATGCAACAAACGCAGAAATACAAAAAGCTATTGTTCGATTGTGGAGCGACTATGTGCGGTACAATTAATCGTAATTACACTCTATGACCCGCGTTGGGTGAGCGTGCGCTCACCGATTGAGCGGAATTGTACAATAAGCTTGTGGTTTGTGCGGCTTGCACCAATTATGCATTGTGCATCGTAGATGTGGGAGATTCTCCTTTGAGTAATTAACTGGATTCACTTTAATTGATTCAGATTTGAGAAGGAATGGATTGTACAAGTTAAAATACATTTTTTGATGTTAATATTTATATATTTATTTAAAAGTAATCCTTTAATGTAACGCGGTAAAGAATTTCATAGACGAACAGCATTGACAAAAAATTGACGCTCAGATGAAAGATAAGACAAGACTTATCTGCAACAGTTTCAGCTGGTTCGACAATTTTAATGCGAATTTGACGCATCGGGTCGAGGCAGTAGGTCTTGCATCTCATAGCAATTCGTGTGTTTTTTTGGGGATTTTTTCTAGGACGAAGTTTGTCGAATACAACCGACAGATAAATTATTGATGCAGTACGTAAACGGGCCTACCAATAACCAACTTTAGTCTGGCCGCCTACGGAAAGACTCCACACTTTGCAATATTGCTGTATCAATAAACGAATAAAGTTGCCAGAATATCGCTTACTTTAGGGTCAAATAATAATGTCGAGAAAGTCGTGTTTATCTCGGGAATTAGTTGAATAAAAATCATTCCTTAAAGTGTCATTTTGGAGACGAATTTAGTACTAGGAATGTATGCCCTGTTGTTTTAATTTATAAATGTTTTTGATTTTATTCGGAATGCAAAATGCAAATGGATTTAACTCTTGCAAATAGAAATTTCTGTGCAAGGTACAAGCATGTGTCCTTTTCTTAAGCTGACAAAGGTATAGGCCGTCAAAAAGAAGCAGTTGACAGTTGAAATGACCCAGCATGCGCAGCTGCATTTTCCTAAAAAGGATTTGCTCCTTTTTTCTTTTTATTTTTTAGTTGCACATATAAAATTATTGGCAAGATTTATTTTTAAACAGAATGAATGCATTCACAAAGTTTATTTCTTTCTTTCGTCCATTCTGCGTTTATAATAGAGAAAATTGATGTAAATAAATCCAAAAAATAATAAAGAAAATCCTGACAATGCATGAAGCCTGAACTAAGCTTGACAAATGCCTTAAAACTCTGACACGTTAGGCCAAATCCTGATGTTTTGCAACCCTAGCCACGACTTTATATTTTTCTGCTATTATATAAAATTCGGTCGGCGGATGTATTTAAATTTGGGTAATATATTTTGTACAACTTTTAAATTATTTAATCGTACTTATGTTCACACATCTTCTTACTTTTTTAAGCACTCTTTCGTTGTTTGGAAAATTGAAATTCAAATACGCAAGCGAAAGGTCCTTAAAACGCTATTCGGCTTCCTGCGTGAGATTTTAATTCATTACTTATTTTTACTTTTACTTACTTTCTTTAAATATTACCTTTCTAACGATTCAATTGTGATCCTTAGATGATTAGACCACCAATGGGTTTTGATTTGGGTTATTTTATTATCCTGCGAATGATTCGAGACATTCTATCAATCTGTGTTTCACAAATGCTCCTAAATCGATTAGCATTAGAAAACAAAGGAAGATGTGTACAGTGCGACCTCAATAAAAGCAACCCTCGATACGTGCAAGGTGCAACTCCTCGATAAAAGCAACACCTTAAATATTTTCATGGTTGAGTACCTAATTGCAACTCCTCAAAAAAAGGGTGACTCGATAAAAGCAACTATTGTTTCATGAACTCTTATTTCGTTCGGTGTTTGTATATTTTCCTTTTTGTTAATTTTAAATATGAATTAAATTTGGCCTGATTACCAATGCAACCCACGTTTTTTTATTATTCTCAGGTGTTTAGCTTTTTGTCTCATTTTTGGCGCCTATACAATTTTTTGACTCGTTTATTGCAACAAACTCAATAAAAGCCACTGTACAAATTTCTATAGGTACGTTACTTTTATTGAGGTCGCACTGTATCTACTATAAAAAGTACCAAACGTTTTGAACGAACGATAGGGCATTACTGATTTGCGTGTGAAATTTGACGAATCAGCTGTTATTTTTTGCATTTACTAATTGCTGTTTTGTGTTTTTCTTTTAAAAAGCGTCGTAAATTTCTTTATCCATTTTTTTAAATAAAATGTTCGTTATGAAGAAAACCTTGGTGACCTTCTTTTCCACGAAAACAATTTAGGAAATTTGAATTCTACAATAAAAACAAATGTAATAGATTTTAATTGAGTTTAAGAAATGCGGAGGTCTAATTATTAAAGCTTTTCAATAATGTTGTAGATTATTACTAAGGTTGGCACCCAGCGTAACATCGACATTAGTGTTTGTTTGCAAGTATAGGTAAGGCAGAAAGAGTTTGAAATGATTCAGCGCTCTCTTTGGGTTCTGTCTATACGCAGTCTAGCTGTACTGATGCTGAGGTCTTCAACGTTGAATTTCTTCGGTTAGTGTCATTGAGTATCAAACCAAAAAAATCTTTAAATCGGCTTTTTTTTGCCGGTATAATTCTACCTTTCTAAAAATGTTGAATGCGTACCATCACATTTCAGGGTGACCTGGAAAGTGCACTCTGAATCAAAGTCCTAATTACAGCCTCCGAAAGATTGTATTGTAAATTGATCTTCGTTTTCCAATCGTATAGTGTAAAAAATCGCATATAGGATTACATTTCACATCGGCTTACAACAGGACCCTAAAAAAATATGTTTCTCTAAATCTATCTGTTCGCATATAGAATTTCATACTTAAACAATTTTGAGCCGTACCTGAGTGTCTCATAATTCTGTCTCCCTTTTCAATTTCTATTACCGCGATGTAAATCACAAAAATGTTATTCAATGCACGGGTGTAAACAACCTCATTGCGATTCTAAAATGACGACGACGACGTCCGAAAGCAACAACAAAATGTTATTGAACAGTATCTACTCATTCACATTACTATGCATCGTTTTGGAATGCCACCACGTTTATGCATTTGCAAATAGATACTCTACACTTTCTGTCATACTTGTCGCTTGGTTAGTCACTGGGCGTTTCTATTCCCCACAGTTTGGATATTTTCTCACGTGCGGTAAAGTTGAGTGTGCCTGTGCATCGCAAAAACTAGCCATGGATCAGGTGAATCTATTTTTTATATTTATTTTTTTTTTGGTTATCTCAAAAATTCTACTTGTCCCGATACTCAAGGTTACCCGGTATCTGACATTGTAATCTTCTAGTAATGCTGAGTAATTAGGTGGTGATTATAGAACTAGCTACAGAAATGAACAAAAAAATCTCTAATTCGTTGACGGAGTGTCTAATGCCTAGTCAATTAAATTGTCATTTGGAGGCGCGGTGTAATTGGGGAGACAATTGGAGTTGAAGTATTCTAGTAGCGGCTATTATAAATTCGAACTAAGCGCTGATGTATTGCGCAATTCACAGAAAATTAAAAGCCAATTGGAATTTAATTGCAGCAAATCGTACGTGTTTTACGATGATTAGAACATTCTTTAGAAGTTCACCAAATTGGGAGGGTTGTTAATAGGTGCGTAGAAAATTCGTAGGCCTTTTTTATGAGCTGAATTTTTAAACATAATTATTCCCAGAGCAATAGGTGTATAGGTTTTGTTTGAAGGTCAATATTTGATTGGATCTTTGGCAGAACAGAGACGGAAACGGCAGACGGCTTTCGGTTTACGTTCGTAGGTTTTGCAAAAGTAAGTAAATAGATTGCGCTCCACCTTCATATATGACTCTATGACTGGCTCCTCTCACAAAAATTTGTGTTTATAAGCTACAAGTTTATGCCACTATGAATTGGCAGAATTGAGAAGCCTTCAAAATGTGGTTCTGTGGAAAAATAATCCATAAGACGTAAGACGGGAGACGGGAGTCTCACTTTAGAAGACCACTCACTTAGACTACTAGGGCACTGCTTAAACATCAAAATTAGTTTTGTCTGAAATTTACGTTTGCATTTTTATGAACTGTCGCTGTTTGGAAGCAAATTTGATTTTGATTCTGCGAATGATGATAGGGTGTTGCATAGTTTTGCAAACATTAAGAATGGCTACCTCAATCTGATATCATCACATAATGAGCAGCCTTTACGAAGTTTGCCAACAAACAGTACGAGATAATCAAATAATATTGTTCTACAACCGCTGTGCAATGATCACTCAGTACGCCCAAACACTGAGGCCCAACCTCCCCAACCAAAAAGGATTTTGCGGTCTAACTTAACCACACCAGTTGTCATCCCAAGTGTGAAAATCTCATTGGACAAATCGCTTACATCCTTATCACCAGTGTCATCAACGTCATCGGCTGCGATCGTCGATAGTAACCAGCCTACAATAATTGAAGTTGTTGACCCGCTCGTTGCGATTGGCACACGTTTTCGCTGTTCCATCTCTTTGAGAGGTGTGCCTCCACCATTTGCTGTGTTTTTAGCACGCTTAGCATATGGTACAACATCAATTTTATAAAAAGTGATGACACTGACACCGATGCTATCAGATGTCATGGCCTTACACCTGAAAAACTGT
This sequence comes from Cheilosia pagana, assembly GCA_936431705.1. Taxonomy (NCBI): domain Eukaryota; kingdom Metazoa; phylum Arthropoda; class Insecta; order Diptera; family Syrphidae; genus Cheilosia; species Cheilosia pagana. Next base: position 80,460,643 of record OW386166.1, on the reverse strand, counting down.
TACACAGTTAACAGCGCCCATCTCTTAAAACTTCCACTTGGAATAGACCCGTGAAATTATTTTTTCTAAACATGTGCATTGTTTACTAAAGAATAGAAGCCAGGTTGGTTTGAGCTTCCAGTAAATTAAAATGGAGTGGGGTGCCAAAGAAAATAGAATCGCGGTAATAGCGTTGCATATTGAGGAAAGAGTGCTGGTCAAATTTTTAACTTGCTGAAACATCTCAGAATATTGAGAATGTGCGTTAATCGGGCTATTGGTCGCTTCAGTTAAGGACAAACCAGGAGTGGTCGCCCGCGCGTCGCACGTACGAGTGCGGTAGTAAAGGGTGATTTTTTAGCTGGTTTGGTTTTGGCAACACTGGTTTTGACAGCTGACGTGTGTTTAGTACCTTGTGTCACTGTCAAACAGCTTCAGTTTGGTTTGCAATTTAACCATGGATCGTCTTACAAATGAACAACGCTTGCAAATTATTGAATTTTACTATCAAAATTCGTGCTCGGTTCGAAATGTTCATCGCGCGCTGCTTCCATTTTATGGACGAAGCTCATTTTTGGCTCAATGGGCACGTAAATAAGCAGAATTGTCGATTTTGGATTGAATATCAGCCAGAAGCATTGCAAGAGCTACCAATGCATCCAGAAAAAGTCACAGTTTGGTGCGGTTTATGGGCGGTGGCATCATTGGACCGTACTTCTTCAAAGATGATGCGAATCGCAGCGTTACTGTCAATGGTGAACGCTACCGAGCGATGATAACAAACTTTTTTTTGCCCGAAATGGAAGTTCTTGACTTGCATGATATGTGGTTTCAACAAGACGGTGCCACATGCCACACAGCACGCGAAACAATGGCGCAATTGCGAGGCGAGTTTGGTGAACAGTTAATTTCACGTTTCGGGCCGGTCAATTGGCCGCCTAGATCGTGCGATTTGACACCATTAGATTATTTTTTGTGGGGTTATGTCAAGGCTAATTTGTATAGGGACAAGCCCGCTTCGATTGACGCACTGGAAGCCAACATCCATGCATTCATTCGTGAGATACCGGCCGATATGTGTGAAAGAGTATGCCAAAATTGGACTCAGGGGATGGACTACCTGAGACGCAGCCGCGGTCAACATTTGCATGAAATTATCTTTAAACATTAAATTGCAAGGTTCAAACTATCGATTCAAATAAATATTTCATTCATTTTTTCGAATTTTTTGTGTTTTTTTTTTTTTTTAAAGTTCTAAACCTCTTAAAAAATCACCCGTTAAAAGTTGTGCGTGAACATATTTAAAGAAATTCCCTTCAGAAGCAGAAGATCTTGTCCAGGGAGTTATACACATCCTCCAGATCGATGTCTAGGCTGGTTCGGGATGATCTTCATATGAAACCCTATAAACGATAAATAGGTCGTCTTTTAACTCAGCAACTAAAAAAATTTAGGGCGGAGAGAAGCAAGAGACTTTTGGTATGGCACGCGAGAAATGGGCATGAAAAAAATTATTTTTACAGATGAAAATGTTTGTACCGTGGAATAAGTTTATAACAAGCAACGTGATAAAGTTTATGCTTTGTCATAAAATGAAGCGAAAAAAGTTATTCCAAGGGTTCGTCATCGCCATCATCCTGCTTCCGTAATGGTTTCTCTCACCAAGGTGTCACATCTTTCCATTTTTGTGAAAAAGGTGTTAAAACAGGGACAAAAGTTTAAGTGTGCTATAGGGTGTTTCAGATACGCTAACAAATACTCTGTTTATTGGTGAAATACGGCTGCTTTAACAAGACTCTGCTCTGGCGCATAAAGCCAAAACCATGCAGGAGTGGCTCAGGGCCAATATTCTTGCTTTTATAGCAGCACAGTATTGGCCGTCGGGAAGTCCAGATCTGAATTAAATAGATTACAATTTGTAGTCAGAATTGGAGAGCAAGGCTTGCAGAACGCCCCACAGAAATTTGGAGAGTCTAAAAATATCTTTGACCATAGCAGCGTAAACGATGTCTATGGAAACTATACGTGCTGCCATAGCTCCATCGCCAACACGTTTGAGAGCATGTGTTAAATCAAAAGGTAGCCATTCCGAGTGATGTATTTTTTTTTATTAATCAATATTATTGTCTAATAAATGACAAAAAAATCTAGTCAAAATCTAAACTCGTTTTTTTATGCCGCTTTATATTTGTAACAGAATTTATGGCAGGACTAGGTACAATATATTTTTACTTGCTTCTTTTTTCTGTATTCTTTTCATTTTTTCATTAATTTTTGTCTCTTACTTATTTTATATTTTTTTATTTATTTAAAAATTGTTTTTTTTTTTTCTTGGATTTGTTTTATATTCAAAATCCTAATGTCTGAAAAAGGCCGTGTACTTTGTGGAAATTTTGCAACTCGTTGACATATAATACAAAGAGTGGGTTGGCTGAACCCATGAATATCTGCCACAACATCTTAAAAACCTTAACTTGAAGTTCCGCAGGAATATATCCAGGTCCACCTCAATCATATTTAAATATCAATAAGTTTGCACATGTTTTCTTTGGTATAAATCTATATTATTTGCTTCGAAATTTTTTATTTATAATTTCCATGGGGTTGAACCTAGCTTTATATAATTTTCGTCTTCTTTGAATTAAACTTTTTGTTAAGTCGATCATATCAATATCGTTAACAAAATTCCGGAAGCTTAATGTCATTTTTGATCCAATTTTTGCCTTTGTTTTTAAATTTACCCCAAGGAAAATTACACAAAAATGACATTTAAAACAAAAAATGTATGCGAGCTTTACGCAACCTCTAAATGCAAATTTCTGCGCAGCCTCAATGCAACGTTATTTTTGTTTACAAATCATGTTTTTCAGCCTAAGGACATTTATAGAAGGGTAGACTACACTGAGTTCATAAATAAGGCTGTAAATCATTTGCAGTAGGATATCGGCTTTTGTTTTATTGGAGGGAAGCAAATTAAAATGTTTTTGGGTTATGTCATCCTCTCTGTTCTGTTCAGGTGTTAGTGGTCAGAATTCATTTGGTCCAAGTGACAGCTGATGGACATTTGGACAAATGAAAAAAATGTCCTTCCAGTGAGTATGCGAACAACTAACTAACTTCTTGAATTCAATCTTTCAAATAAATGCAGTGGTGAAGTGGTTAGTGCACTGGAGAGTTCTGAGAAACATCGGAGATCAAAATATCCTGAGTACACTTCGCAATACAGCCTCGGATATGGCGCAAAATTGTAGGTCCTTTCCATGCCCCAAAAAAAATAATTACGCTCAAAAATTTCTTGAGTGGTTGTTGCTGTTGATGTTGTTACTTTTTGTTGTTGTTGTTTTTGTAGTTAACGTTTTTTTGTTGATGTTGTTTTTATTGTTACTGGTGTTGTTCTTGTTTTTATTGTTATTGGTGTTGTTGTTGTTGTTGTTGTTGTTGTTGTTGTTGTTGTTGTTGTTGTTGTTGTTGTTGTTGTTGTTGTTGAGAGTGATAGACTGAGATGGATAACAACTAACGAATTTCAGTATAACACCTTGATCTCCCTAGACCTACTTTATTTGGCCGAAACTTTGTCCCTATCTAAGTCAGGCTAAGATTATACACAGTCGCTGTGAACGAAAGAGTCTTTGTAATATGTTTCGTACTGTATGCTGTGACTAGCTTTGGAGGAGGCATTTCAAATACAAACCAGAAAAGCTTTACAGCAAGATCGACTTGTTAAAAAAATTTTGCAGATGAGAACGGAAACGGAGTAGAGAAAATCCGCGCCATTGATAGCGCTCAATCTTAGGATAAAGGGACCTCGAGTAACTTGTAGTGAAACCTAAAGAGGCGTATGTTTTGAACCTATAAACCTAACAGCTTCCGAACTATTAGTAATCTGACAGAGGAATGATTATAGACGACAAAAATCTACTACACTATTATACATATCTTCCCATTTGGATTCTTGATATGACACTTCAACATTCGCAAATAGCAGTTTTTTCATAAGAAGCCTCTTGTAACAGATAAACCTATAAACCACAACAAACCGTGATTTTTTGTACTATATTGGAATATACGAAATCAAAAATGCACCTCCTCACGCACCTTCGGTCAAAATTGAGGTCTTTTTCTATTGTCAAAGAATATTTCTTCAACACCTGTATAATACCTACTACATATACGGAAACAAAATTTGTCAAAATCGTGGCACGAAATTGGGAACAAAGCCAAAGTGACATGTTTTGGTTTTATGGCTCACATTGACGAATCGGGACAGCTCGGAAGGTGAGATTGGAAGGGCGCTCATAACGACCGTCAATTATACGTCGCGCTCGCGAAAAGTTCCGCTGATAGATTTTAAGTTTCGATATTAAGTTCGTATGAATTTGATGCGTTTTATGATGAATTGGTGCAGCTCTTGAGCAACTTGGATTTAGCTCAGAAAGTTCCCATCACAAATAGTCAAATAGGTCAAAGGGCTATAACTAAAGTAAACCACGGTGCGTAAGATTGTCCACTTATCCCATCCACAAACCAACAATCCAAAGGATAACGCCACCTAAATAATACCCCAAGTATAGTACGTCAGACACTTTATATAACTCACCTAGTTACAAAATACTTGTCAAATTTGTGGCGCAACCGTAAACAAAATATTTCCCACGAACATTCGTCATCTACCATCGTATAATGAAAAAAATGCACATCCAATTAAGTTTCGTTTATTCAAACAACTGCAATCGCATAAAACTCGCCAAATATGGGTTACACAATTATTCTCCCCAAAGTGAAATCTCTTCCTCTTTCCGCCCACGCAAGCCACCGAAAAGCGAATCCCATTCAAAGCCTTCAGTTTCTTATCCCCAAACCTTAATCGTCCAATTTACCTTCCGTTTGTTTAATTTAACAGAAGAACCAAACCGAACCGAACCGAACAAACTCTCAATCTCATTCATTATATTGACCCAAATAAAAAACATCTCCTTTGGGTTGGGTTGGGCTGCGCACCACTTCATTCAATCAGCAATTTTAGACACACATATACAGAAACAGAGCATGCTGCTGCTACACCCAAATGCGCCTTTCTTTTAATTGTGTCAATTCCATTTCATCCTGCTCCACTGCACTGATTCTCATCTGCAACTCATGCTCAGCATGAGTTCGTTTCGTATTCTTGTTACGCTTTCGAGACAGAAAGCCAAATGTCGCGTCGCATCGGTCTCGGTTTATACGGTATACCTTCACAATAAAAACGATTTACGATTATCCGATAGCGTTCAATATGTGTGACAGGAAGTTAAACACGACCGCAACCGAAATATCAATAAATCTGAGCCTAAAATCACGACGACGACGATGACGACGACACCGCTCACTCTCCGCGCGCACCGGCTGAAAGTGCGATCACAAGTGCATAACGCTGGCACAAATAATTGTCCTTTGCCAACCTATACTCGTACGTATATAGGGCGTTTTGGAAAATATGCAAAAGACAAAACGAGCGACATGCCTCGCAACATGATTTAAATTTTTCAAAATAAATTGAACATCACGAATGCAGAATGCAGAATGTAACGCAGCACAAAACAGCCCACAAGGAGCTGGCACAAGATGATGATGCTGACGCATCCTTAGCGATGGAAAGTTCAAATTGAAATATCGACGATCGATGTGAGGAAATTTATGGATAAGGATCTTAGCCCAAGGAGAAATGTAGTTGAGGTAAAAAAATGTTTTTCTTCTTCTTTCGTTTTTTTGGTAAAGAAAAGTGAAACTTGCGACCGCCCTGTGGTTCCATCTACACCTACAGTTGCAGATGAGGTAAATGCGGGTACACCTTTTGCAGAATTAAAATAAAAGAACGGTCGTCAGTGCACATAATAGCGGTATATTGAGCGGTATTATGAAACGGCCATTCCTTATGTCATTGTTTGAGCGCCGAAATTGTGATCGGGGGCGCCTAAAAAATTCACTTGGATACGCGAGGAAGCCAAAAGAAAGGATGTTGATGTAGCGCATATTCAAAACTGAAAAATGTATGCAAAATCTATCAGACACAGCTTTTAACAACTAATGCTTATTTGAATTTTAAGGTGAATAGAAGGGATCTGCAATTAGATGACGCCTGCAACGCCAGATATCCATGAGGGCAAATATACAGTTTCGCAATAGAAGAGGGGTAGTCAAAACTGTGTCTTTCCTTGGATTGAAACTCCCGGCCCGCTTAAAAGGTTGTTGATCAAACCTACAAATGAGCCACGGTATCCACCATTCAAACGAATGTCAAATTGAGTAGTCAACTGTTACTTTATGATAAGCTAATACAGAAAGTGAATTCATATTCAATCGAAGCTTCTCTTGAGCTTTGTGACATAGTTGGATTCGAAGTCGAACGGAATACATGACTTTTAAAGTATTTAAAAATCTTATGTTGTAAGTTTATCTTACTTTTATGGTCGTAAAATGAAATTTGTACTTTTTAACACATTTAGAGAAGAGCGAAAAATAATTTTATTCTATGAGCTGATAGTTAATGAATAGACGTGTCATTTAATTGAAGTGGCTTAACCGAATTCGGACGTAATCTATTTTTTTTCATTTTTCAAAATGCTTGTTTTTGGCAGGTCTAGCTTTGCTTTTTTGGACCATTTAGAGAAGAGCGACGGAATATTTGATTTAATGGGGTAGTATAGCCTACAAATATACGGTTCTTTTAAGATACTTGGCGTAGGTAGTTTAATTCGAATAAATAAATAGTCTTCGGAACAGATCTGTGGGACCCTAGGCCTAGCTCCTCACAATTCACAAATATTTGTTTTGTGTAAGTTTTTCATTTTCGGAACGAATGAAAGGGATCTACAATTTTATGCCGAGTCCACACGGCTAATTGAGAAGCTCTTTCATGACAGTTTTACTCTCTGATGTTTGTCAGACGTTCGCGAAAGGTGGCGTAGTGGAAAAAAAATGGAATTCAGGTTTTTTCGGGGATCGAACCTGGGATCCCTCGCATAGTAGTCCAATACAATCTCGAAAAGGAATTTTTTTATAATTTTTTGACTTTTGGTTGAAAAACAAAAGAGTTTTACTACGAACTGGCGAACTGAGAAATGGTAATTGTGGGCGAACGGCTTGACAACGGAATTGACGAACTACTGGGTGGGGAAAATGCAAAAAATTTAATTTTTGGAAGTATTCCCCTAGTGGAGAAATTATGCCCTTCGGTTGACTGCATAGCAATACTGGTTCCATACAAATCTCCAAACCGATTCACGTCAAATTTGCTGCCATTTTTTGGTATTGGCCCAGGAGTGTTCCAGCGAAGTTGAATTAATATTAAACAAGAGGGGTTTGGCATTTTCCGTGCAAAAAAAAAAATAGAAACATTCAAAACGACAGAAGATTAAAGAGATACGGGATACCCAATACTAAACAGCTGTCTGACTGAAAGGACAGCAGTAACGGGGGTGCATTTGCCGGTATTTAGGAAGTTTGACCTTACGCATAACCTTTACCGTGTTTTAGTTGTTTTTGACATTAAATATGTACCTTGCTTTATTATTTTCACTTTAAAGTACATTTCATTTTGATCAGTTAATAATTTAAATTTTTAATTATTATTTAAAAAAAAAAGAAAAATGTCCTGGCAAAGCCTATCAGCCTATTCAACATTATAAAGTTGTAAATTATGCAGACGTTTAGCAACGTTTAATACTGTTTAAATAAAGAAGACAATGCCATCGAAAAAGTAACCCACAGGGTGGGTTTGCACCACATACGGTGGCTTTGCCAGGCCAGTCCCCACCACAAAAAAAAGGCAAAGCCCCCCCATGCTATTTTTTGAATAAATAATTTATAACTTTTTTCCATTTTGGAAACATTATATCAACCATTTTTATAAACTGCAGCAAACATATTTACGACAGATATATGCAAACAAAAGATATTTAAAAAAAAAAAAATATTCTAAATAAAGTATGACGAGTTACCTTAAATTTTTGGTTCCAGTAGTCGAAAAACACAAACTCAAGTCCAACTTGGTTGGTGTCTGGCGGAGAACTGTCAAACTTTGTGGGAAACTATTTTTCGATATTTTATACTTTGCTGGTTTGGAAAAAAATCGATTGGCAGATGTTTCCCTATGGCAAATGCACCCCCCTCTACCCTACCTAATACGCAAAAATAGGTGACACGTTTTTTGATCGGCCATCTTGTTTACGTGCTTGGAATTATGGGAAAAGGCTTCATGCTGACATTTTTATAGCAATGACAAAGGGAACTTCACCTTTTATACAAAATTAAATTCTCTGAAACCAATCAACACTCTCATGTCTCATTTGACATATGTTTTTGATCATTGATGGAATAGTTTCCAAGTGATGCCAGAACTTGTACTTATTTCCATTTTACATATTTATAATTATGGAAAGAACATCCATGAGACTTAATGCGTCTGATTTATGATCTCATTCTTACGACTTTATTATTATTGACTGCAGACAAACGGATCTCTCCGTCCCACTTCAAGGTAAAATGCGCGTGCGTGATGTTGTAAATCCAACATAATGTTTTAAAATTTAAAATTAAAATAAAAGCAAAGAACTCTCAAAAAAAATAGGCGGGATAGGAAAACAGGGAGGGGCATTTCTCATTCAACAAAATTTGTTTAAATTACTATATCTCGAAATTAATGACAGCTTTAGTCTTTAAATTTGGGAATTGAACGTATACTGCCTTTTTACAAAGTGTGGCAGTAATGAAAAAGTGTGCACCAAACTTTAAACGCTCTCTAAAGTTGTAAAATTTAGATCATTAAAGCACACTGTCCAAACGAAGGCGAAATTTTGGTAATACGACTTACTACAAAGGGTACTGATCAACTCACTTGGACCGTATTTCGCTTTTTTACCGAACTCAACTGTGGCCGAAAGTCCTCCAAAATCGATTGTTGTGCCCAAAAAAATCGATGCTGTGAGTAAACTGATTGTGAAAAGTCCTTATATGACATACATTGGGATTGAAGCTCCTTGGGCATTAGTTCCACTCGCATGGAATCACTATTGCATAAATTGTTCGCGTTATATACCACATAATTTAAGAATCTCCTAAGGGGCCAGTTATAGCGACACGAAAAATGCAACCGAAAAAAAAACTTTTGCTTTTTTTAACCACTTAAACTTAATTGTTGAACTCAATCTTGGTCTTAAAATGTTGCTTTTATATTGTAAGTTAGTTTATCAAAAAAAATAAGAAAATTATCTTCAGTTCTCAAAAAAAAAGAACATTTATTAATTTTTCTGTACGTAAAATTGTTTTCGTACAGAGAAATTAATGAATTCTTTTTCTAGAAAAATTGAATATAATTTTAAGACCAAAATTGAGTTCAATAATTAATTTTAAGTGGTTAGAAAAAGCAAAATAAATTTTTTTCGGTTTAATTTTTCGTGTCGCTATAACTGGCCCCTAAGCAAAGGCTCCTATCGAGAAATGTTAAAAAAAATTCAATCGCGGTGCTTCCAAAGACTTCTATAAAAATCGTGAAGGGCGACAAATCATAGATCTATGCAAATGAACAGGGAAATAAACAACAATCGACTACTGGGTCTTTCAATACGAGAAACTAAATGGTCATCAAATATCGACATCGTGCCAATGATTAGGGCAACGTAGAATTCTGAATGGTATACTACCAGTTGTTTGTCAGAAGTATAAAAAAAATTTATGGAATCGTCAACAAGTGCATTTATGAGCATTTAAAACATAGAATTGATGGCTCATCCGCCGTATAGTCCCAGTTTGGCACTCAAAGATTTCAGACATAAAATTTGGGATCAACGTTTGTCAACACCTGAAGAAGTGGGTGAGGCGTTCAAGTCACAAGTTTTGGATATACGTCAGTAAAAGTGGTAAAAATTCTTCGAAAATTGTCTCAACCGCATGCGAAATTGTGTTCATTCATGAGGAACATTTTGTAAAACAAACTCATTGATGTTTTTTAACCAATTGCAGACCAACAAATAGAGAATTTAGCGCCAATTCTTACTTGCAACATTATGATTATGTATCTTGCATTGTTTTACAACTTTTGGGTCTTTTAAAATTATAGGTATACATATCTTATTCTACCAATAGATTTTTACCACCTTGAGTTAGTTATGACACTTTCGAAAGTTTGATTGTCTTCTCAAAATGTTTATTAATAAGTCAAGCTGTTTGTCATAAATTTATATATTAATCGCCGACACAATTTCTTTTGGTACATATTTACTCTACTTAATAAGGACCAATTCAAATTTGTTTCTACCAAATTAAAGCGATCCACTCTTAGATGTGTCGAAAAGAATAATAATTAAAAAAAGTTTATCAAAATAGGTAAAATAGTGTCTTTTCGACCACTGGCCGAGCCTAGTAAGGCATAAAACGTCAAGCTAAGAGGTGTTTATCAATAAATGTTTTAAATTGTTTGGCCTTACATTTTCTCATAGAAAACAAAACAGTTTTTCTGTCTGTGTGTGGAGTTGGAGCATTTGGAGTTGCACATGGCTTAATGGAGAAACATTTAGCTTTTATTTTGTCGCAATTAAACTGCTCGTTTAGAAGACATACATCGTCAACATTTCATTGAATCTTTGCCAGGAATGCAATTTAAAAAATCGTTTTTAGTTTGACTTTTAGCATTGGTTGATTCGAAAAACTAATTCGTCCTTAATCAGGCGGCCGATAATTATGTGAGTTGTAAGAGTCACAATATAATCAACGGTCAGTGGATTCTTTACGAATTTCGACGTGTTGAACGTTGGCAACTTGTTGGCTTAGAGAACAAACCCTCAAGAATCTCAACAGCCAACCTTGGAACTCGGAGCAGTTTGTAAATGTCACTTGCACCTTCAAAAAAATTTCCTATCTTCGATCTCAGTCCATTTCAATATCACGAATTCTGAACAACCAAAATTGTGTATCTCGTGATTTTATGCTGCTGTGGGCAAAAGAAATATGTACTTCAACCCAAAAGGGAGTAAAATTGGCATCGAGTGTAACCTGGTGGGTGCACTTTCACTAAAGGCAATGGCCCGAATACGGTATTCGCTTTTATTCCTGTTTTTTTTTTATTTATATACCTACCTATGATCCTCCACTGGGCAATTAGGTTCACAATTTAATGGTGATAATTGTTGTGGTGTCAAAATATCCTTCCACCTGGCAGCGTCCGTTTTTCTTTTCGTATCTCCGTCCTCTATTTGCTCCTCCAATGATGAGTCCTCAGTGTACAGTGGATTTGGGTAGTCGAAACTCGCCTGCCGCAGTAGTGCATGCCGTTTCGAGTTGAGTTTGAACTCATCGTCACTAGTAAGCAGGGGATGGAATGGAATTGAAAACGCACCGCACAGAATTATAACAAATACGAATGATACAATCATTGTATCCGATCCGCGAAGACGTACTTTGCAAACTGGAAGTGCTGCCTGTTGCACGGCGTGCTTAAATAGGCGATTTCCTAGTCCCGCAAACGCATCCCAGAGGAGCTGATGACAGATGTGGTGGCTGTTTGAATTGTCTAGAAATGCGTGAAATTAAAAAAAAGAACCGTGAATGCTTGTGATATGATTTGTGCGGCGATTGTCCCAGAAGAAATCAGCAGATAAATATTTGCTTTAAATGTATACTGGGGCTTGTGGCAGGTCTGGACGTAAATTGAACCAAAAGGTCAGACGTGAGAGATTGTTTCCACTTATGGGGGTGGTGCACAGTTGCCCTAGGTTATTCAAAGTGAAGTGTGTTTGAGAATTTCGGTCGAAATGAACTCAAGTGGGCTGGGACAGCTGCGGTTTTTGATTGTTTAAAATGAGATTTTGGTTTGCTTCCAATTTTAAGCAACCAACGTTGATCATTATTGTCGATCCAGTAAGGAATACAACATTTTAAATGTGTTTCAAATCTCTCGCAAAAAGGGTTTTCCTTTAATTTGTAAATTTTGTATCGACTCATAGGTTGGCTATCGCAAAGCATACCCTTTGTGGAAACTTGTCATGGCCGGTTTGCAAAGTATGGCTGAATTATTGAAAGATAGAGAGCTTAATTTGAGCCTCATCTTTTAAGTAGGAAAACTGCCAATTGGTGCTACATAAGCTTTATTCTTTTAAAAATGTTGCCCAACAATTAGAACGTGCTGCTCTTTTCTGTATAGCCCCCATTTTTAAGAACCCTAAACTGAAATCATGCGTGAGTTTTGAGACTCACTTTAAATGCAAAGATTTTTCAAATGCACGGGCAAAGATTTAAAACTTCCTGTCTTTAAATTTTAATAAAACAAAGTTTGTGGGAGCTGGGAGATGTTATCGAATTTTTTTATGCGTTTGAAAGGCATATCGGTGCCATTATGTATGGAATATATGTAACAATGTCCGACGTGGCTTCGCTGGGTGCGGCTCATCCGAAATGTCCAATTTTCCATAATCCTGGCTGAATTTGACCGATGGTATGGGTCATGTTGGCTTTAATGGCCGCTGTGGTCCATGGATTATTCGCATATAGCTGCGAACTTCAGAAAACCCCACAAGAAAAAGTCTAACGGGGTCAGATCGCACAATCTCGGTGGCCAATTCACATCACTTCCATGTGAGATGGCTATATGCCCTCGAATCGCTCGTGCAGAATATCCAATGCGGCGTCAGCAGTTTGGCAAGTAGCGCTGTCCTGTTGAAACATCATGTCGTTGGTGTCCATATCATCCAATTCAGGCCAAAAGTAGTTGGTAATCATCGAGGCTTTAGCTCTTGAAATATGGACCGATTTTATCGCCAGCCCAAAATCACACCAAACTGTGAACTTTTGGGGATGCATTGGATGCGTTTTGATCTCATGTGGATTGGTATAACGTCTCAAATTCGACAATTTTATTTGTTGACATACCATTCATTCAGAAGGCTTCATCGTTGAAGATGATTTTTCGATGAAAATTAGGGACAGTTTCCAACTGCTTTTGATAAAAAAAATGTTATTGTTTGCACGTTTTGTTGAACGCTATGTCCGTTCATAATGTGACTTAGCAAATAAATGACAGCCAATTTGACAGATGTAGCTTCAACAATATGTCCGCTACCACACTCCAAGTCCTAGGTTGTTATGGTTAATTTTACTTTAAGCTTAAAAGACTGATGTGCAATTATTCGAGTAGATCGCTCAGATGGGTAGAATACTCGTTAGCTCATGAAAGACGAGGCACAAGCAAAAGCAACGCATATAACGGATGCGACGTCAGATTTACTTTTTGCTTTTTTGTCTCTCGAAAAAGTGTTTTAATATTTTTTTGTTATTGAACAAAAGGGGTGGAATTACGGAAGGTAGTCACTTTGTGACTTGTAATAGTCAAATGCTACATAGTTTTTTTTTAAACATCACATTTGAAAATAGTACCTTGTATGTATGTTAAAGTGGCTCTCGGCGAGAGAAACACTTAGGCCGTAGGTCAGCCTATTGTGCGTACCATTGGTGTTGGTGGTTTCTTAGCCGGTTACTCATGAGAACTATTTGCAACCTCTGATAAAGGAAAGAATATTAGAATATTAGCAATTCTGGTGAAGCATAGATCACTTAGATCATTGAGGAAGTAGCTACCTAAGTAAGCCCTCCTTAAGTTGGATAGAACATAAGACATTACCTTTGTTGCCAATTGTCATTTGCACAGAAAGTTTAGAAACAAAACATACAAAAGATACAAAATTCCTGCGTGGATTTTATTGATAAGTAATGACTACCATTATCGGGTCTATTTTCGCCTTTCTACCTCTATAAATCTTACCCAGAAACACTCACTGTCTCAGATTCCTCCGGGCATAGCTTACAGGTATCGTTCACTCTAAGGGCCTTCTTCCTTTCATTAAATGATTCCCGAAATTACGATGCCCTGTTGACAACGCCACCATCTATTTCACTATTCCTCGACTCATGTTTATAACCCTTCGGTCGGCCACTTTATTGGCATTTTAGCCTGTCTACAATGTTCCACCCTTCAAATATGCAACACATAAACAATAGTTTGTTGTCAGCAATTCCGTTTATCTTGGCATATACAGGTGTATCGAGACCTTATGAAATGTTTAATAAATGTTTCTGAAGCAAATCGGAAACAAAAGGAAATGTTGGTACGCACCGAAACTCATCGAACACACACGCTTATTTGTATGGCATCTAGGAGTAAAATGTGTAACGAAGAAAGCTCAGAGCTTTTTTGTTGCATTTTAAATTTCCCGAAGCAATCTAAACGAAATGTGAAATGCCTAGTTTAGTGAAGTAAAAAAGAGCTTTTTGTTGCGAAACTGATAAAAACAGAAGTGGTTTCTTTTTTCTTTTTTAATTTTTTTTTTTCTATTTTTTTGGCCTATCAACTGATCACTGTAATTACCGACATTTAAAAAAAATCAAAATTGGTTGAAAACTACACGTGACAGAGGGAAACATGCAATTTTTGCATCGTTGCTTTATATATATAGAGATTCTGAAATGTTTAATTGTTATCCATTTTTTTTTGCATTTCAAAGCGAAGATCTTGACGTCAAATTAGAAAACGTCATAAAGCCCAAAACATTGCCAGGCAATTTGTTGTTTTAAAATTCATACAAATTTGAACAATGTAACATTGATCTTGGGCATTATTTTTGCTTAAGTTTTATCGCCCAAGTTTAAGAAGTCGAAGAAAATAAATGTCATACAGCCCTAAATCCGGCACATTGCCCAAAATGCCAAGAAAATTTGTCACAAAGCCCAAATATATTGACAAATCTCCCACAAATTTTGCTGAAAAATGCAACTATTAAGGAAATGACAAATTTTATTTGTACATATTTTGAAGCATTCTGACAACTCGCTCGTTCCGTAATTTTAAATAATTGCATTATAATCAGCATTTCTGGACATTTTTATTTTATTTTCTGCAGGGCAGCTTGTAAACCAAAAGTTATTTAAGATTGCGATTGGAAAACTGCGAAACATTTCATAAATGTTCTTTTTGTGTCCAAACCAGCGAAAGATTTCTTAAAAAATTGTTTTCTTTAATAAATGCCAATGAAATGTTAATTAAAAATTTATTTAAATACTTATTAAGTGTTTGTCTAGTTTGGAAATACCTTTGAAAAACGAAAAGCAGTATCTCGAAGGGGAAATGCGAGCAAATATTTATTTATTTTTTTGTTATTAATGTTTTTCCATATTTTATACTGGCAACGCGAATGTATGTGGCTATCGCTTACAGGTGCACATTTAAAAAAAAAACCAGCCGGAAGTAGTAGA
The DNA here is from genome assembly GCA_936431705.1 of Cheilosia pagana. Taxonomy (NCBI): domain Eukaryota; kingdom Metazoa; phylum Arthropoda; class Insecta; order Diptera; family Syrphidae; genus Cheilosia; species Cheilosia pagana. The sequence continues at coordinate 80,445,391 of OW386166.1, read as the reverse complement.
ATACATTTTCAAATCATGATTCGTGATCTCGATGAAAAGCAGGATCACATGTTGTTGTTGATGTAAGTGCTTGGAAATTGATAATAAATACGGCCACTGCTGGGCATATTTTTGACTGGATTTTTCTTATTATTCAGGCCATAATTTAAGCTATAGGACGCTGATTCATCGGTGCAGTCCAGTCACTGCCAACTTAGGTTTCGTAATATTTTATTCTTCAATCTGCCTGACAAATCAAGCAGCCCCAAGGCTAGTTTTTGTCCTTTTAGCCCAGTTGCAATGTAAAAAAATAGTTGATCAAATAGTAAAGCTTATCTCCCGTCTATTTGAAGAATGTTACAGAAAGTAAAAGACGAAATAAAGTTGTCCGTGGTATTCATTCATACCATCCCTGGTCACCTAGGCCTTCTCAAGGCACAAGTAGTTCGGTAAATCACCATCATAGTAGACTCACTTTTTGCAGCCCAGTTTTGCGCGGACTGTGACTGCGACAGTCTATCTACCAATTTTTCGTTCATCATCTACCTATAGCCCTAATTAAAATATCAGTGTTTATAAATTTCCAAATATCATCCCGGCGCAGCATCGGCACGAACGTGAAATATTACCTCACTCTCGGTGGTACAACTTGCCAATGTTGAGAGTATGGCGTCCTCCTTTTCTCATCGCAAATGCCTCCCACCACCCATCCGAGGGAAAATTTATTGCACGCTAATGATGTACATCAATCAGTGCGGAAGCTATGCCAATCCGTGGGCACGGGGTTTTAATTAAGTAATTCTCCACCGATACCAAGGCTTGCGGTACACCCATCCCTTTAAGCCGAGCTCTCTGTATATGTGCTGCAAGATGCGGCAACAAATCGTGACACAGCCACATTCAAAGACCGCATGCATATCCTGTGATTTATTGCGCAAATTACACGTTATCATCGCGAGTAGACAGGACACAGTGATACATGCGTCTATGTGTCTAGTTTTTTGCATTGCATCAACATAAATTAGACGCATCTTATCTAAGTGAAAATTTAACTTATATCCATCTCTTTCTCTCTCTCTCTCGTTGCAGAATGAAATCAACGAAGTCTTCGAGCAATACAAGGCGAAACAGAATGACGAATTGACCAGATGTACGGACGCAGATACCACGGCCGTCGTCAACCAGCCGATGGTGGCTGACAACAAATTGCCATCCAATGAAATGTCATGTCGTCTAAATGGCAGCGACGACAGCACCAAAGTGAATCAAAGTAGAGGTAGCGACATAAATGGCTGCACCACCAGTTCATCTAACAGTGGTCGCTACTTAACAGTGCCGGTTGCTGTTGATGCTCCTTCCGAATGCAGCGCTACTCCGTTGCAGGAGCCAACCATAATGTCAACAAACACGTTTCCTAGTCTAAATCATGGCAATGACCAAACGGAGCTGCACTCAGAACAGACCAATAACAGTCGCACGTCCACACTCAAGCGATTGAACGGTCAGAACGATTATTCGTCGTCGCGGACCGCTGTTAGAAGTGCCTGTGGTTCGGCGGCAGCGGAGTATCTACACGACCATTGCGAGTCCAGTGACGACGTGAACATATGGGCTAACAAATTCCTCCGGGATTTGGACAACTTAATGGGATCAGATAAATGGTCCACTGTCAGTACCAACACTACCGCCACCATTACCAATGGCAGTGGCGGTAGTGCCGCCGTTCCCTCCATGAAGATCAGTATTCCGCGGCCGGAGAAACATGTGAGTATGGTGTTTGCTTTAGATACTATTACACACAGAGTATCTATAAAATTGAAATTGAAATGCGCATTCACTTAACGGCTGAGCTTCGTAGGGTTTTAATTTGAAATTTCGATTTGTTTTGAAGTTGCAGATGATTTGTATATGCAAATTTGTGGATTATCCATCAGGTTGATGCATAAAAGCGGAACGCTACGGTTGTAGTAGGTATCTTCGGAGGTGTTGGGTAATTGGAACAATTTTCATGCCTCAGATAGCAGCCAGGCAGTGAATGGAAATTAAATAAAATTTTCACTCATTAGTTGCGGATGGAATGTGTTCAGCGGAGGAAGAGATCAACGGATGGGTTGTGAAAACGGCGGCGTGTTGAAAATCCTCCAAGCCATGGATCTAGGTTCGTGGCTTTAGGTGTAAGACGTAGGTAGGTTCATGTAAAGAGGGACACTATGATTTGTTTATACCTACGACTTTGGACTATAGTCTATGCTATCCTTAAACTGAATTGGACTTCTGTTAGGTCACTTTTTCCCGGTTGAAAATCGTTGTAAAAATGTTTAAAGGCCTCTTTGAAACTGAATATCAACAACTTGGTCCGGACTTTTATGGTAACAGCAAGATCAGTGTTGTTTTACCCCTCTTCCTGGATATTTGAATAGAGGAACTGCTCCTTAACAATTGGGTTATGCATCTGCAGTGAACTTGAATGCTGCTGACCGATAAAGACTTTGGTTTGTGCAACATTTGTACTCCAAGCTTTGAGAAGAATTTGTTCCCAAAGAGATTAAGATTATGATTGAGGATTTATTGAAACATTAAACTAGCCGACTTTATTTCATTTGTCTTCAAGGGCTTCACCATTTCGTTAATGAAAATGTTTGTTAGTGCTGCAAGATTTAATGAGAAATTTCTCTCACTGGAAGGTTACATTTCGCAGTGATGCGAACCTAGATTGAAGTTTCTATGCCTTAACCCATAAAAAGATATGCCGCTTTGCTAAACAAGATCAAGGAAGAAAGTCTCTTTGCTTACCTTGGGGTTTTTTTTAACAAAAAGTAATAAAGTCCATTGAAGAAGGATTTTTTTAACCATCAAACTGGGATATAACCTTTTGGCAATACTAGATTCGGCAACTCGTTAAGGATATAAGTGGAAGTTATCCCAAAGAACTGCTTTTATAACAGACAGCTAACTTATGCAGTTATAGAAAGAGAAAGTAAAGTTTTAAGTATATCCGATCAAAGGATTAGTCCTTTCGACACAAGTTTTTTGTATCCCCTAAGGTCGACTATTGGGCTTAAATCCCAACCCAAGTCAAGTCATAAACGAATCAAGAAACTAAGAAATATTTTTTTTTAATTTTATTTAGTTGGAAGAGGCATTTCTAAATTGTTTTTTAAACTGTAATTGCCTATTATATTGTTTATGCATGTTCAATATCATGCGAAAATTTGCAGAGTATAGCTTTTCATTCAACGACCTTTCTTCTGCTGCTTTTCATAATTCTGCAGCGGTTTCCCTGGTTATAGCCTTTAAACAAACTATATTTTTTAAGAGGTTTAGAATTTAAAAAAAAAAAACACAAAAAATTCGAAAAAATGAATGAAATATTTATTTGAATCGATAGTTTGAACCTTGCAATTTAATGTTTAAAGATAATTTCATGCAAATGTTGACCGCGGCTGCGTCTCAGGTAGTCCATCCGCTGAGTCCAATTTTGGCATACTCTTTCACACATATCGGCCGGTATCTCACGAATGAATGCATGGATGTTGGCTTCCAGTGCGTCAATCGAAGCGGGCTTGTCCCTATACACATTAGCCTTGACATACCCCACAAAAAATAATCTAATGGTGTCAAATCGCACGATCTAGGCGGCCAATTGACCGGCCCGAAACGTGAAATTAACTGTTCACCAAACTCGCCTCGCAATTGCGCCATTGTTTCGCGTGCTGTGTGTCACCGTCTTGTTGAAACCACATATCATGCAAGTCAAGAACTTCCATTTCGGGCAAAAAAAAGTTTGTTATCATCGCTCGGTAGCGTTCACCATTGACAGTAACGCTGCGATTCGCATCATCTTTGAAGAAGTACGGTCCAATGATGCCACCGCCCATAAACCGCACCAAACTGTGACTTTTTCTGGATGCATTGGTAGCTCTTGCAATGCTTCTGGCTGATATTCAATCCAAAATCGACAATTCTGCTTATTTACGTGCCCATTGAGCCAAAAATGAGCTTCGTCCATAAAATGGAAGCAGCGCGCGATGAACATTTCGAACCGAGCACGAATTTTGATAGTAAAATTCAATAATTTGCAAGCGTTTTTCATTTGTAAGACGATCCATGGTTAAATTGCAAACCAAACTGAAGCTGTTTGACAGTGACACAAGGTACTAAACACACGTCAGCTGTCAAAACCAGTGTTGCCAAAACCAAACCAGCTAAAAAATCACCCTTTACAAACTTTTTATATTTTACCCTTTTAAAAGGGGGCAGAGGGGTCACTCTTAAAAAAAATATAGTCATGCTTCCCCAACAATATGCAAAGTTTGAAATAAGTAGATACGACCAACAAGTCTGGAACTCGATAATGATCCTGGCTTTTTGGACTACCTCCACAGCTGATAGGGTCATAGGATATGTTGTGTTTTTTTTTTGCGATTTCGGTCGGACCTATAACTCCGTCGAATACATTTTCTTTCAAAGGAGTCCAGTATCAACTCTCCCCTCGTTTAATAAGTGCGACTATGTACTGTGTAATTTTTTATCGCAAGGTGAGAGGCATATGGACAGCAAATTACCTTAAAGGCTGAAGGTTAATTTTTTTCTAATGTTTCTGCCAATCGACAGGGTCATCCATATGAATCGGTAACGCTGGTAAAGTTCATATCTCGAGTTCATTAATGGATTCGTTTGAGTCTTGTGTTAAGACCAGGATGTTTGGCTTCATTTTTTGCAATTGTTGGTGCACGCAGACATTGACGTCCCTAGTAAAGGCCAATCCACATTCCTATTTCGATACGTCTTTGTACCAGGTTATCCCTTTTGGGTCCAGTCCTTTATTTCTTTAACACAGGGAAGTGCTGAGGCTCTTAAGCCAGTACCAGTCCAGTACCTTCAGAGCTCAAAAACTCTCTTTGAATATGGAGAACTATGCTTTTTGCCACAGCAGGACAGTTACAGAGTATATGTTCCGTCGTTTCCTTCTCCTTACCACAAAGTCGGCAGGAGTCGTCGTCTGATAGTCCCGTTTTTTTAAGTTGGTATCTTAGTGACCAGTTAAGACCCTTAAATCTTCCTTATTGAGCTCGACTAGCCTTTCGGCTTTACTGAGAGCTGGGTTTATGAATCTCTTAGCCTGCCTTTGGCCTTTTGATTTGATCCAGTATTCAGCCTGATTGTCATCCTCCCATTTCCTGATACTTGAGTGTTTGTGACTCAAGGAAGAAGAGTTCGGGATCGGTGAGTGGGCGAGAGGCGCTCCTTTTCGCCAGGCAGTCCGCACGCTCTAGCATTTACATTGAGTAAAAGGTTGTAGCAAAGTAAAATCACTTGGCTTTTGCTTTAAATAGGTATCAATGAAAGCCTACAGCCTACTTTGCTGAAGTTAGTTCGAAAATTCGAACATGCATTGCAGTTCCTGTCAAATCTGAGCAGTTAATTTGAATTTTTATTTTGTAAAAATTGAACGATGTTGAAAAAAAAATCTGGACCGGGAATTGTATCCGACCAATTGCTTGTGGGACATCGACACAAGTCGATTGGTTGAAATTGAACTATGAACTACCAAGAGATTTTTAAATTGAAACCTAAAAGTCCGGGTTTCTTATTTTGAGATTGTGTCTTAAAATGTTCATCTAAAAAAATATAGATAAGTCAAATAGTTGGTTTTCCTACACACACAAGTTTTAACTTACTACTAGAACCGCCCGTGGTCGAAATTACACCAATTTTGTCCGTAGATAAAGTAACGAAATTTATTTATTATTTATTTTAATTTATTTAAATGCTAAATCTTAATTCATAAACCTTTCCGCTATAAAAAAAGAATGGAAAAGGGCAAAACATGAATGTTCGTTTCCATACTAACACCTCGCAGATAACTCTGCAATGCCCCTGAAATAAGATTTTATGATTGCTTACTTTTAGGGGTAATTAAATTGCATACCTCCAACAGATTCTAATCTAAGATGATTAAATTCGTTACTATGGAAATATGACGGCGACAAATTGAATGGCAACAAAATGCTTTCGATTAACTGCTAAGCATTTTGCATGGGAAATTCTTAACTTCATTTTACCAGTCTTAATGGCGACATATAGTTACGATTTTTTGTTTCAGCACATCTATGGCACAGTACCTTTCGAATGATATAAGTTTCATTCTCCTCATTTCATGATAAATACTTAAAAAGTGCACGGAAACTTTTGATGTTTACGTATTAATATATGTAATGATTTACAAAAAAAAACATCGAAAGTTCACAATGCATACTTCCTTTATTTTATGTAAAAAATATGCGTACAAAATATTTAGCAAAAGGTCTTAGTCAGCAAAAAAGCAGACTTCGATTTTCGTAGCAATTGCTACGCTTTATTCCTACCGTTCTGAGTAAAAGGTAAGTGGCGCCGCGTTCCAAGCATGTCAAAAGAACATAGAAAATGCTTCAAATTTTTGAATTTTTTTGTCTTGAGTAAAAGCAACTGCTACATTTTATTTATATCACTCAATAGCTGGTTTGTATGAGTTTTTTGCGCCTATTAAGACTCAGTTTGTGTGTTTTTTTTATCTCATTTTCTTCGATCTTGAATTTTGTGACAAATTTGTGTCATCTCCTTGTCGTATAACTAACTATTTTGAGAAATGCGAAAACGATTGACAATCGTGTGAAAACTTTTACCTACACGCAACCTCGTTAAGTATTCTAATTCCCTGCCGGTATTCAGCTGACCAAAACCAATGCTAATTTAATTTTATTATAACTGGACTGATTCAATATTATTATAGTCTTTCTCCGATATGATTTATCGATGGGTGAAAATCTCTATAAAATCCACATCAATTGCAACGACTGACATTCGTTTTACCGCTGTTTCACACACCCAAAAATTCGATTGGATGAGACTCCCATGAATTAATTGATCCATAAAATTAATCTCGATTTAGTGTGTTGTACCACAACAGAGACGGACCTTTCTTCGGCACACTTTCCCGCCCAACAAAAGTTGTCTTTTATATCTCTTGACTAACTAAATATAGGCAAATGGCCGGAATTTAATTGAACTGCTTAATGAACGCCTAAAAAATTCTGCCCGTAAACTGAATTTATGACGTTAGTAAAATTTAATTTTTGTTAAATGTTAATTTGTCTCGTGTATATGCAGCGGCTACGCCAGGGCAAGGCCTTCCTTTCGAATGGCCGTGCTGATGTTGAGCATTTGATTATTTTGCTTTATTGATTCGACAGAGCAACCTGAACTAAATTTGCAATTTTGCGGATCGATTTATGAAATTGTTCGTGAAATTACCATAAATACAGATCGGTCTTGTGCGCGAGCACAGTTTTGATATCCCGGCCGAGCAACCACACACACACTAGTTATGCTGCGGCTGTCATTGCGACGAGAGTGTGTCTTTGTTTTTGGGGCGCGCTCTAATGTGGAGTATCCATATATCTTTGAGATAGAGTGAGATATATTGGGAGACCTATAGTGGCGGTGGCGGCGGCGCGTCACAGGTTTCTGGTTTCTGTATATGATTTGAAAGTGATGTTTATGACATGTTCGGCTATAAATTTCGTGACAAAAGGATATCGAAATGTCATATTTCAATGCGACAGGTAAGCATGTCGTCGCGGCACTGTGGGGCACTTGTTGAGAGTTTCATTGCGCGGTTATGTGTGTAGAAAGTTTTTTTTTTCTGTTACGCTGAGATGGAATTTTATAACTAAGATACAAGGTGCATGCACACTGGTATTCGATTGAGTCGTTAAATTATTAAACCGCGGTGTCAACAGTAGCGATTGCAAGTTTGGTCCCGCAACGGGTACCACGCTTGATATGTCATGGAAGTGAGTAGAGACGGTGTTTTGATCAGGGCGGGTATAGGTTAGGTCCCTTAACAATGTTGCATATTAAACCACTTTCTCTCAGAACTATTTGCTGCAATCCCCAAAATTACTCTTTGCACTACAGTACTACTGGGCGTTTAGTCTTTAACCTGTAAAAGTAAGTGCGGTTTATTTAAATTACGCCACGCTTAGAAATCGATAAGTCAGGGGTCATGCTGTGCACCATCAAATGCTAAAAATTCGAAACTAACCTTACATTCGACTGTTAAAAGTCTTGCTTATAGTAGAGGCCCCTTGGACAAATCAAGTTCATGTATCAGTTCAATTCTTGGCGACCCGACACCACTGATTGCAAATACAACGCTAGCAATAAAGTCGTTCTTAAGTAAGACTAAGGGCCGTTTGCTCATACGACTCTTTACGATTTAAGTTCTACTTAAATACTTATGGGCTACTTTTTCTAGGGCATAAACTGTCACATAAGAGTTTATGTGGCACTTAATTCGCTATGAGTCGTATCAGCAAATGGCCCTTAGTCGTTTTGAAAGTAAGCTTTTATTCTTAGGTTATATATCTGCTGCCGGGTTAGAAAGCCAGAACACTTGGACGAATAATAAGACCATTTTGGAAGATAGTCTCCTTCTCCTCATTAGAAGGTATACCGAGGCTATTTGAGTTTTTTCCTATTAGGTCCCGTGATGACACCGTTATCGGTTATGTCCACTCGCACTCTTAGAGCCTTTCGGATCCAAATCTGTCGCTAAGCACCTTACACCAATTGCGCAACTTAGGTGTGCTTGCACGGTGGTATTTTAAATTCGAATGTAGCATTTTGTATACTTGTATGCATTCATTTCAACTTCCCTTGCGATTGATTCGTCATTAATATTGTGCTACAAACTAAATAAGCCTGATAAATCTGAGTCGAAGTTTGCAAATTTTAAAATTGGAGTTCCTGGTGGAGTTTGCTAATAAAATTTATGTTGACTCCTTCTGGCCAAATTATCAAAGCCTTCTGGTATAATAAGAGACTAAGTCATTTAAAAAATTAAAAAAACAAAGCTTTTAAAGTGTTTAAAAAATCGGGTAATATTAATGATTACGAGCGTTTTAGAAAATTGCGCAAAGAATTTATTTCTCTTAGCAAGTTTCTTCACAAAAATCATATTATGTCTATCGAAAGTAAAATTAAACAGGAAAGCAAATCATTTTGGCATTTTCTAAATTTGAAACGCAAATCAGTTGGGATACCAACCACAATGCATTACATGGACGTAGAATCGTCTAATGTGGAGTCTACACTAGAACTTTTTGTTAATTTCTTTCGTTCTGTGTAGACTAATGACAACTGCCCTGTCAACTCAAGTACAAATATTGGCAACCATGTGAATATTGGTTCTCTGCAACTAAATTATGAAGAGGTCTTGTTAGCACTAAAGTCCCTGCAGCCAAACTCTAGTTGTGGAGCTGATGGCATACCTGCTATTATCCTAAAGAATAGTGCCACAGGCCTTTGCGTGCCGCTGCTAATTATTTTTAACCGTTCGCTTCTCGAGGGGAAGTTTCTCACTGAGTGGAAAGCATCGTTTCTCGTTCCTATTCATAAGTCTGGTTCTAAAAACAATGTTGAGAACTATCGTGGTATTTGTAAGCTCTCAGCAATTGAGAGCATAGTTAAAAATAACCTTGAGTTTTTAACAAAAGAGCGTTTATCGGAAGCGCAGCATGGTTTTGTATCTGGTAGGTCCACTATCACCAACTTGGCTTCTTTCTCATCTTTTGCTCTAAATGAGTTAGAAAACAAACGTCAGGTGGACGCAATATATACTGACTTTAGCAAAGCCTTCGACTCGGTCAATCATTCTATTCCATGCTTCGCTAGATTTCATCCTTCCTAATTGGTCGCGTTCAACGAGTAAAAATCGGAACATCGCTTTCGAAACGTATTAACTGTACATCTGGTGTTCCGCAAGGGAGCCATTTAGGTCCACTGCTTTTTATATTATAAATGATATCGTGTCAACGGTCAAATATAGACAATGCCTACTATATGCGGATGATTTAAAACTATTTTCATCTATTAAAAGTAGGTATAGAGAGCTGAACTTTGATTCAATCTGACCTGGATAGAATAATTGATTGTTGCAACGTCAATCGCTTAAAATTAAATATAAAGAAATGCAATGCAATGCAAATGTCGCGAAGGCTAATTCTATTGTTGATGTGATTTTCAGTCCTGCATTCTCAACCTATTCCAAAAGCCTTGAAAAAATCCAAAGGCGATTCACTAAATTCATTTTTTATAAATTGCACTGGGAAGCCTCTCCAAATTATAAGGCATGGTGTTTATTTCTGGGCATTAAATCTTTGAAATCCCGCCGTCATATTCATGATATAATGTTTGTCAGAGACTTGCTATGCTTTCATTCAAGATGTCCTGTTCTGCTCTCACTGATGCCAATATATGCACCGAAAAGATATTTGAGAACACGTCATCTCCTCTTAGAAAAAAATCATCGAACAAATTATGGCCTTAATGAGCCGATAACAAGAGCCATTGTAGCTTTCAACAGCGTTTGTACAGATATAGATTTATCTTTGTCCAGAGACAGTTTCAAAAACAAATTATTGTACATATTTATTTTCTAACAAATTTTATTTTTAATTGTATTCTTTACTTTTACTTTTATTTTCCAACATCTGTTATTTGTAATGAACAAATGTAGATGAAAATAAATAAATAAATAAATGAATTAGTCCAAATAAGCTGCTCACTAACTAAACCTTTAAAAAAATGTAAAAACTTACCTTACCTCAGTGAAAGGTTTTCTTCCTGTGAAGGCTGATTAATTTCTTAGTACATAGTTTAGTACTTTATAGCTGCATTTGCGTCAGTCAAGACAAGTAGAGACCGGTTTACCAACTCAATGAATACAAGACTCTCTTGTAGGACACTATTTTCTCCGACTGCATGACAAAGAGAACGGCGTTTTTGGAATTGACTTTAAAAATGGTGGGAAGATCATTTTGAAAGGAAGAAGAATTTGCCGTTTCTGATCTGAAAAGATGAACGAATCGCTTCTACAGACTGTTCAAAAGGGACAGAGACCAAAATCCTGCTGCCAGTCTTCGCTGTTGTTCAAAGTGAAAATAAAAATAAACATGCCCTTACTACGTTTAAGAGAAAGTTAAGAAACCGTCATCCATAGCACAGGTCGTCGAACTTGAAGAAACGATATCACCCAGAAAACCATCGCCCAAAACCTGATAAGCCGCCATTTAATTTTTTTAACATTCCAGCGTATAAAAACCTTTCCTGAGAACTAGTCAAATGGCGCCCTTAAGAAGCACCTGGACCTTTAGTCTCAACAATTGATCTTAACAACTCAACCTCAACCCCTTTCAGTCTTCGCCGCAAACAAAGATTGTAGCACTTTGGTAGATTCTGAAGTAAACTCAATTATTACCACGGGTACTTGGCATTTTCTCATGAACGGAAAGTTCGCTGTCGGTGGGCGCCCACCACCTCAAAGCAGAACCTCGATCAAGTACAAAAGTTTTCTGTTTTTTTTTCGAATTAAGGAAAATGAATATCGCAGAAAGCTTCCTCAAGTCGTCTGCTCTTTCGTATTGATTGAGTAATGGCAATTTAAGGGTACCTAGTACAGTCGGAAAAAATATGTTTTGGTAAAAAACGCCTACAAAAAGAAGGCGTGGCAATAAACGCAATAGCCTATGTCATTTCGGGAGCCTTAAGAAATAATCCAAAAAAGGTTTCATCGAAATTTGTCCAGTAGTTCTCATGCCATTAGGTAACAAACGCAGAACCCCCTACATTTATTTCATGTATGGGAAATGAGGGTTAAAAATGCGTTTAATTTTTGAAAATGCAATCAGACAAACGTATTTTAGACATGAGTCTTTTCCAATATCATTCATGCAAAACTGTGCAAACACTAGCGATGACTAGAGGCGCAATCTTTTTAAAACTCGTGAGAAACCGAGATAGTTGTTAATGTTCTACCATCAGTGAAAGATATTCCCACTCGGTACATCTCAATAGACGGTTTTATAACTTGAAGGTAGTCGTATATGTCGAGATCTTATATCGTTTTAGATCATTGCAAGTGCCCTTGTAGAAGGGGATCTACCTATGCTGGGAAAACCATATTCTAAACAGAAATAAAAGGCCAGCTGCATCGTGCTACCGCTCTATATCCAAGTCGTCCAAGCTGTAAACGAGATTTGCCTCTGTTGGTTGTATAAAGTTGGATGGCAAGAGATCCTTTGGGTACGCTCTGGTAGCGATGGAAATGCTGCACAAAAATAGATATTCAAGAAGCCGTCAGAAGGATGTAGGAAATTATACGCAAAATCGGTACTGGGTTCCGAAAGAGGTTACAAACTTCTAAATTCTTGACAGTTATTTAAACAGACGTATAAAATGATTCCAGTAACATTTAGCTTCTATAAATAAAAATATTCCCTTGATGCCCTCGCTGTGCTGTTAGGACACATAGCCACTGATTTGACACAGCTGATCTGTGGGTGATTTAAGCACCCTAGTTTAAAGGGTCCAAAAAGACCCCAGTCACATCGAAGCATATTGTAATGTCTATAACTTAAGACAGCGGCAGATCTTGAAAGCATAAATGGTAGTCGCTACAAGTCTTCTCGAATAACAATCCCGCACTACAATCTCCTTTGATCCAGCGCAAACACCATCTCTTCGTACAGAAGTATTTCCAAACTGTAGCGCTGCTAATAACTTGTTGTGAAATTTAGGAAAAATTAATTACAGCCATAGCCACTTAATCATGCCGCCCCTTGCCCCAGCCGTGAATAGACATTCCCCAAATCTACACACATGTATAATGTAAACAACAAAGAGTTCCCCCCGAAAAAACATGTCATCATAAAGACCTACACGACTCCTCCGAATTTAAGAACACAACCGAACTCCCTTAGGGCCTATTATGGCGTGTATGGTATTCAGTATTTCATAACCCAAGACGAGATCACTCCATTCAAGCCCGCTCAATGCATCCGCATAGCGCAACAGCAGCAGCTGCTGCTGCCCCCTTGTCTTGACTCGACGACCCTTTTTATCTTCTCACACAAACAAACCGCCCGGCAGTGTTGTTTTTCGTTATTCGAATTTAAATGCCTGGGATGACACAAATTAATTACCCATATCAAAAATGAGGTTCCGCCCAGAACGCGACGGCGATCTTTTCCAACAGACGATCTTCTCACAGCCTCAGCTATAACCAGCATCTTTGCTGCGGCCAAAGTGTTGGTTTTATTCGGTATGCGTTTATGGTTCTAGATGAGGAATTTGTCTCACATAAATTAGATTACGCATTTTTGGATGACGAAAGCCACAGTGGGATATGGTACTTGGGGTACTCTTAGGAACGCGGTTTTATCAATTTCATTACAGTTGTTGTTGGGTGATATGGATGGGTGTACGCATTTTTTTATTGAGTGAGGGGTTCTTAACTACATCAGGTGATGGAGGGATTACAGAGCTTACATAATTTATGGGAGAGTTTTCAACATGTAGATGGGGAAGAGCGTTATTTGTTTTTTGCGTAAGAAGGGGGGGTTGAGAGCGCTGTAAAGGTGAGGTGTTCCGAAGACTGGAATTATGTACATTTGTCCCAAGAACAAAGAATGCGTTTCCCGTCTGTAATGATGAAAGTAAGCATTATAATTGGCTTTTGCTTTGATTGTCCAAGCTACGTGTCTACAGACGGGAAACAATTTTGCTGCACTAATGAAAGCTAATATTATCACAACCGCTTTTGATTTCCTCAGTCATATGGACTAACCATAGTTGAAAAGGCTGTTTTCCTACAATTGCGTGCACGATCAACTGATATCGCATAACGAGGCGCAATGTAAAGGAGCAAAGATCCGATGATGCATCCGGCATCGATTGTTGATAAATTCTTGTTTCTTAAAATTACATTTTATTTTCTGCACACCGCGCCGGTACCAGTTCCTCTTTACAATTGCTTTTTTGACATATAAAATTAACATGGTTGAAATTGTCCCTTTCTTTCCTCTATTCGCTTATACGCCCTCTACTTTGGGCAGGCGTACCTGCAATAAACTGCATCTAGTAGGTGATCGCTACAACCCCAACTTCAATAAAGATTCAACATTATTTTTTGTTAAACTTAACGACAAAACCGTTTTACTGAAATTAAATCGAGTGTTTCTTGCAAGAATGTTGGTCTCTGTGCATTTATTAAAAAAAAAAATAAAAATTTTGACGCTGTTGTTACATATCTCATATATCTCTTATATTCCGCAGAGAAGAAACGACACACAGTGCCATCACAATCAAAAACAATCGATTTAATAATGTAAGGCTTTGCTTGGTAGCTCAAACATTTCCTAAACAAGTGTTGGATCCTTCACTGCCTTTAATCTGCCGTCATTTAGGTAACATTTTGTCAAAGACGCCCTCAAAGAGGAGGCGTGGCAATGAGCGACATAGCCGATAATCTTTTCGAAGCGTTAGATTAGGTTAGGGAGTTGGAAGCAAGTTATCACTGCGGCCACAGGTGGGCCTATTGTGACTTACTGCAATTATACCTCACTCATGATCATGATACCGGACTTTGTGATGAATCCTAGTAAATATTTGAGTTAGTTGTCAGATATGTCTTCTGCCTCAAGGTAGTATTTTCCTAGATGGTGTTGACGTCATCAGAGTTACAGTGACACAGGATGTGTTCTGCTGATTCTTCGTCCTTGAAAAGGTTCCAGTAAGGAACCCTGTGACAGTTCAATTCTGACTCCTAGTTAGGTGTAGGAGTTTTGGGATCCTGTTCGCACGTTAAATATGAAACTTGCAGCACAGATCCCACTGCATAAATGGTTACAAATTATTTTTTTTCCTACATCTTTTGCAAATAAAGACTTTCGCCACATGAACGAAAGTGTCGTCTTTTACTTAGGTACTACTACAGAAATTGTTGCTTCTTAAAAAATGTTTCTTGTATCCATTGTTTTGGAGACATTCAAATATTGCGACGTCTTTAAAGTTTGAAATCCGAAAATTTTAATTACACGAATAATTCAAATTCAATCAAGTTTAATAGTCTAGCGACAATTCATTTATTTGATGTGGAGAAACAAAGTGGCGACTTGGGAAGTGATGCTAAAATTTAGCGGAAGCAGGATACTAGGTTTTGAGAATGAAAATGCTCATGTCCAACGAAATTCAAGATATTTATTTGCGATAGAAAAAAAATCTAAAAATTATTCTTGTTTCTTGTTCCAATTCTTTCCATCCGTTCATGTCGAAAGTTCATCATCCAGTATAAGGTTTTTCACACTGCTAACTACGTGTGGCTTCTTAGATAAAGCGTTTACTTGCATCTTGATACTAGAGGAGACCTTCCTTCTAACTACCTACCCATCACACATCATTTATAATGAAAGTGTAAAAATAAACAATTTCAATTAGTTGTCAAAGTTTGTTTACGGTCATCTTCGAACTGTTTAAAATGAAAACGATGAACGATCCGACGATGATGTTACATGAAGCAAACTAAAACGGCGTCGGTTTATCTCACTATCATTCGAGCCCAGTATTTTTCACGGAACAGGCTAGGAACAGGCATAAAACCCCCTACACATTTATTTAAACTCTGTAACTTACAAAATAAATGAGGTTTTCCGCATAATCGTTTATTGCAGAAGCCACTAAAGTCGAAGAAGAAGTTTTTGTATGCCATAATAAAATTTAAAATAGCTGTCGAAATTTTGTTCTCAAAGAAGTGAAGAATAATCGTGTCTTATATTAACTTAGCAGTTGCAAACTCCATAGATTTTATATTTTTTAACAAGTCGTAAGGCACGAGTGAAGTTTGCCAATTTTGTGTGTACTTAACCCGCCTTAGGAATTCTCTACCGCGCCTTATAAGAGAGTGAACGATTCTGCGCGATTAAAGAAGCTAAATTATAATTCAACATGTCTTGATAATGTGAATATAGCTACATTTTTCTTGAATAGATAAATAAATAAAATATCCCTTCTTACCAAAACATTCAGAATATAGCTTTGCTTCAAAGTAATGCATTTTCTAATATGTATTGACTAATAGGGAACTTTATAAATAATAATCAACTATAAAATAATTTCGAGATTCGCTAAAATTCCGTTGGAAAAAAAAGAAAATTAGTTAACCCTGTGCATAGCTGCGATTTTCGTCAGTGTTTTCCTTGAAAATTCTTCGAATTTCAGTTTACCACTCACACTCCTATTTTTATTTCCTTTTAATTTTACTTCCTTCAATTTATTAAAAAAAAAAATTGTAAAGAAAGCTCAACCACTTCCTTCAAATATGTTAAAAAATGTTATTCAATAACAACTGTCAATTATGACATTTAAGTGAGATAAAGTGTATACTTTAGTTTTGACATGTTGTTTATTAACATAGAGTTTAATTGGGCTAAAAGAGAAATTAATTGATTGAATGAAATTGAATTGAAAACAATTAAAATTTCAATATTAACATTTTAATTAACTCCAACAAGAAGCATTCGAAAGGAACGTTCCCATAGAGTGTAGCCAAATCACTTTTGATGCGCAACTACTCTTCTTTAAATTGTGCGATGCGCACCGACATCTGCAATCAGAGCGATCTACCTCTCACGATTGTTGGCCCCGACTTTCAGCCGAGTTTCATCCGGAAATTCCTAAAATATTCGCCCCATATAAAAAGCATCTTTCCCACCATCGCATTCGTTACCGATTTCGTGATCCTATTAATTTCGTCAATATCGGCCCCAGATAAAAAAAAACTTTAATGAAAACCGATAAAACGCATGTCGGCGCGGCGACCTCCAACTCTCAGAAAGTCAGAAAGTGGTCAAACTCAATTTTTCTTTGCATACCAACTCTTCCGGCATTCCTGCTGCATAACGAGCAAGCCTTTAAAAAAAATATCTTATCAACTAACCGACAAACCGACAAACTACCAAGGCCAACATGACAAATGTGCACTCCAGGGCAGCAGCCTAATGAAAACACAAGATTCACGTCCTCCGAGTTGTCGTTCTCAGTTCATTATATACCAAAAAGGCCATCCGACGAAAAAGAACAGTTCGCCAAATTTAATGGACTTCTGACCCATTTTTCGACTCAGCCATCTGTTTCACAGTTAGCGTCACATACACGCTGGACCCGCCAATTGAAAAATATCACATTAATCATCATCCTGCAGCTGAAAGGGCAGCAAAAACCAATACACAGACAGGACGCTTCGCGTTTGGAATTTAAAACGAATTTGATGATCCACAACGCATGTCATGCGCGTTCGCAAATTAATTCAGTTTCCGTGTGTAGAAAAACAAAAAAAATTGCCACAGGAAACCGAGTAACATGGTCCTTACCATTTTTGGAAGAACCGCATCCAGCGACAGAGCTCTTCGCATTTGAAGGGCAGCGTTGTCGAAAAGCCGAGGTGCGCAGAGAATTCATCAATGAACAACGACTTGGCGAATTAAACTTGTAAATCACGCACCGCTTAATGGCCTCAGCTGCGCAACTGGCAACCGGCAACAGTGCACCATTGCGCAGATTGACATATCTTTGCAGAGATCTTTAGTTGGTGCAGTGGTATTCCCGTTTTGGACAATGGCCGGACGCTGGAGAAAACTTCTTGTTGTGCACACATCTTGATCCATGCGGCGATAGTGATCTGTTGGATTTGTGTCCTCTCTCTCTCATCGTGATGCAAGAGATGCGGGCTACGCAAGAGATCGTACGTTACACACGTAACGTCAGCAGAATAACAATTGTCAGCGTGATTTGGATGATGCCGCAACTGGGATATTTAACCGGGGAATCGAAATTGAAAGGGAAGAAAACAAATGGAACGGAAATTGATTTAAATGATTTATTGGCAACGAGCCAATTGCCATTGTTGTTCATTCAGCTCTGTTACCTGGGCGACGATGTCCTACGAAGTGGTCTTCTGTCTTATGGCTATTTCAGTCCTTATATGGAATGCAAGTCTTATTATTGTCAGGAATGGTTTTTTTTTTTTGTCTTGTTTTCCTCTGTGCTGGACTTACAGGCTGTAATACATGCACTTGCCGCCCCGAATCGTAAGGGTTCGCATAAACATCTGAATGAATTCACGAGTTGCATTGCATTATGCGATCGCTGGTCCGAAGATATTCAACAAGTCAACGAAGAATGACGATGACAAGTTGAGTGCCGCAGGAGATGCACTTCTGAGAAATGTATTTCAGCTAACGAACTGCAAGACTGCAATTAAAATGTGAATATTTGAGGAGCAGTTGGGAATATTGTCTGTCTAGATTTGAATTTTGTAGTTCCGTGGGTGTAGCGCGAAACTCTTTAAAATAAAAACGGGCATTCAAAAATGACAGACAACTGGAAGGGGACTTGAATAGGGCAATTCTCCTCTATATGCTTGACATTTCTTTGGACATTTTTTGGAGCTTTTTTACTTAAATTTGACTGAAAGCTGTTACAATGCAAATTCGTTATCGATTTTCCTTAATTTTTGCTGCGGAATGTGGTGCTAAGTTTTCGCATTGACCAAATCTTGCTTGTCAGTCAGTCCATCACTTTGTTTGTATTTTTTACGTATCGAACCTAGAACTTTCAAAAATGTTGTGAAGTTGAAAACTTGCACAATAAAACTCTCAAGTTCAAGCGCAGTGTAATGGACAAAAGTTGTGGTTGTAGCTGTGGTCATAGTTCTTGTTGTAGTTTCATGTGCAAGCCTTAGTTATATTTCTAGTTCTAGTTCTTGTTGTGGTAGCAATTGCAGTTTAAATTGTGGTTGTAGTTGCATTTGTAGTCGTAGTGGTTGCTCTAGTTGAAGCTTTCAAGCTTAAGTTCTTATTATAGTTCTTGTTGTGGTTTCAATTGCAGCTGAAATTGTAGTTGCAGTTGCATTTGTAGTTGTAGTTGTTGTTCCAGCTGAAGCTGTCAAGTTTTATTTCTTATTATATTTCCTGTTATATTTGCAGTTGTAGTTGCAGTTGTAGTTTTAGTTGTAGTTGTAGTTGTAGTTGTAGTTGTAGTTGTAGTTGTAGTTGTAGTTGTAGTTGTAGTTGTAGTTGTAGTTGTAGTTGTAGTTGTAGTTGTAGTTGTAGTTGTAGTTGTAGTTGTTGTTCCAGCTGAAGCTGTCAAGCTTTAGTTCTTATTATATTTCCTGTTATATTTGCAGTTGTAGTTGCAGTTGTAGTTTTAGTTGTAGTTGTAGTTGTAGTTGTAGTGGTAGTTGTAGCTTTAGTTGCAGTTTCAGTTATAGTTATAGTTGTATTTGCTGTTCTAGTTCTAGTTCTTGCTCATGTTCTTGTTGTAGTTGAAGTTGTAGTCGCAAAATTCGAATTCCAGTAGGAGTTGCAGTAATAATTTTATTAATAGTTAAAGTTGATAATATTTGTTGTTCCAGCTGAAGCTGTCAAGTTTTAATTCTTTTTATATTTCTTGTTATACTTGCAGTTGCAGTTGTAGTTTTAGTTGTAGTTGTAGCTTCAGTTGCAGTTGGAGGTATAGCTATAGTTGTAGTTGCTGTTCTAGTTCTAGTTCTTGCTAATGTTCTTGTTGTAGTTGAAGTTGGATTTGCAAAATTCTAATTCCAGTAACAGTTGCAGTAATAATTTTATTTGTAGTTGAAGTTGTTAATATTTGTTGTTCCAACTGAAGGTGTCAAGTTTTAATTCTTGTTATATTTCTTTTTATACTTGCAGTTGCAGTTGTAGTTTTAGTTGTAGTTGTAGTTGTAGCTTCAGTTGCAGTTGGAGGTATAGTTATAGTTGTAGTTGCTGTTCTAGTTCTAGTTCTTGCTCATGTTCTTGCTGTAGTTGAAGTTGTAGTTGCAAAATTATAATTCCAGTAGGAGTTGCAGTAATAATTTTATATGTAGTCGAAGTTGCTGTTCCTGTAGGAATTGAAGTTGTAGTTGTTGTTCTAGCTGAAGCTGTCAAGTTTTAATTCTTTTTATATTTCTTGTTATACTTGCAGTTGCAGTTGTAGTTTTAGTTGCAGTTGTAGTTGTAGCTTCAGTTGCAGTTGGAGGTATAGTTATAGTTGTAGTTGCTGTTCTAGTTCTAGTTCTTGCTCATGTTCTTGTTGTAGTTGCAAAATTCTTATTTCAGTAGCAGTGGCAGTGGCATTTTTGTTATATTTCTTGTTATACTTGCAGTTTCAGTTGTAGTTTTAGTTGTAGTTGTAGCTTTAGTTCCAGTTGCAGTTATAGTTATAGTTGTTGTTGTAGTTCTAGTTCTAGTTCTTGCTCAAGTTCTTGTTGTAGTTGAAGTTGTAGTTGCAAAATTCTAATTCCAGTAGCAGTTGCAGTAATAATTTTGTTTGTAGTTGAAGTTGCTGTTCCAGTTTTATTTGTAGTTCCAGTAGGAATTGGAGATGTAGTTGTAGTAGCGATAGTTGCAATTGCAGCTGTACCTAAATGTAGTTGCAGATCCAATTGTAGATGCAGTTTCATCTTTTATAATTAAGCTGAGAGTTAGGAACATCGGTCTTATTCTGTTGTAAATGGGCCTGTTATTTTTGATACCCTTATTGCTTTTGCGTTCCATATCACGACTGCCTCTCTTGTGGTGTTGCGAGCTTTGAACGGCTTCACATATATTATATCCGAAAGCCTCCACAGCAAGTAGGGGTCCGTCTATACTTTGCAAAGTCTGGCAAGTATTAAGGTAGTCAATTTGAAGCTTTAAAGTAAGCGATCGTACTTGTTATCAAACACCTTTCCTACAGATTATAGATATGAGCATAAAATGCGACTAAGGTCACTCGACTTACCTACTTTATGAAGCTCAGCCATCTTGCACAGTTTTGAAGCCAAACCACCAGGATGGTAGATACAAAGCATTCAATTTTTTTTGTTCCTTACAAGTCGTGCACTACGTGCACTTGTATATATTGTTTCACGAGCTGTAACTAAACGTCTTCTTTTGTTTTGTTGTTCTCGTTTATTTTTCTTTTTTTTTTGTACACAGGTTACCATTCCACTGCAATCGTTTAACCTTGATTGTCGTCGTCTGGATGCGCCACCACCAACTCCCGTAAGGCATTTGAATCCCAATGGTGGCAGCATTTACCTGAGGACATTGTCCGCACCCAATGGAAATGACAGTAATCATAGTCTCAGTCGCCTCCTGCCAAAGAATGCTCCCGGGAGTAGTACCGTGTTGAAAATTGAAGAAAATGACGCCGCCACAATCGAGGACAGACGCCGCAAACAATTCGAAAGTGACATGGAAACAATACGATCTACAACGCTATCAAGCCAAAATCAACCACCAGCGGGACCTACCGCCACACCAAAACGGGAGCGAGTCCATCAAGCGGCAACAGTAGCAGCAGCAGCAGCCCACAGCAATGGCGGCGGCTACCTAATGCACAACGATACGACCAAAAAAGGATCCACTTCAACAATCTGGACATCGGAGGAATCGATATTGAGGAGTGTTGGCGCCGCCGATGAAGACAACAAGTACGTATGATGGTTATGAATATTTATGTCTCTATCTGCGGCTCGCCTAAAGAATTTTAAATAATTGTCTATCTCTTTCCCTCCCTGCAGTTCGACTTCGTCGTCGGCGTGCGAAGAAGCATCTGGTGTACTGAGCTCGGGCAAATCTGGAATCTCAATGGACTCATCGGGCTTGGATAATGACAACAACGAAAGCGGCATTGGTACGGCGACACCACCAAAAGAAGTCGGATTCTGGAAGAGCACAGCGGACAACGATTCGCTGACCAGCAGCCTGGATGCGTTGAGAAAAATCAAATTTCAAAAGGGCAGCTCGGTGGCCTCGTCAGACGATCCTGATTTATTGGAGGTACTCAGTCTGTACGATGAGACGCACGACGACGACCGTGATGATGATGATGATGACATTGGCATCCACCATGACGATGAGCATGACCATGACCATGAAGAGTTCGAGACGGGCACTTTCGATGGTTACGACAGCATCGACTGCGATGGCAATGCCAAAGGGGTGGTCCTACGTAAGAAATCAAATTTACAAATAAACGACCCGCACGGTGGAAGTAAGGATTCTGCGATTCATTTGCTTCCATATACGCCGCGTTCGCACAAATGTCGAAGTCATTCGTTGGAGGTCGCATCACCACTGCCGTTACCTCTGCCGTTTAGGCATGAGTTGAAGGCCAGAGATTATAGGGACAAGGGACGATTGTGTCTGGCACTGCGTCAGGAGCCGTTTCAGTGTATGCTGCCAACGAATTTCCATGACCTACCGTCACCCAGCAGTGCTTCCCTGCACAGTGGTCACGAGAGCTTGGGCATGCAGGAGTTGACGACAAAGTCAAATTCGGCGCCACTGCTTCTGAAGAAGGAGCGGAAACGTGACGATTTCAGCGGACAAAAACAGGTGAGTCAAAGCGTTAGGTCAGCGCAATATCGACTGTTGTGGTTAGCTAATGCGAAACTGTGGTAATTTGATTTTGTTGTTTGGTTTCTTTTGCAGACGCTGAGGTATTCCCGGTCGCAGAGTGACAGATACTTGGCAGGTGAGTTGCTTAATTTTATGTTGCCATTAAAGGTTTTTGTACGATAGGCCAGTTTGACTGATTTTTGTCTCATCGTGGAACGTTGCATTGAATGGTTGCGTTTCACTGACCAATGGATGTGTTGCGGAATGTCAAACTAATGTCAAACACAATATAAGACATGGAAGTCTTACCACTTGTTCTGTTAAATTTTGGTAGATTAAGGGGTTTTTTGTATGGATGTGGATGAGACTTTGACATACCGCTAGCTATTAGCTGTCAATGGAACAGGGCCAGTATTAATGACGTATGTAGTGGACGTCTTTGCATTTACCTAAATAAAGTACGTCTCGTAGCTCATACAAAAAACTTCATGTTGGAGAATTCTAAAAAAAATACTGCGAAAGCAATCATTAAAAAAATATTGACAGTCTTACTGACTGAGGTTTATTGGTAAGAGATTATTTACTATACTTTTGCTGGCGCTTACAGTCCGGGCTGAACCAAGACCTCAACATCAAGTTAGGATAGGCAAGGTTTTTGGGCTGGCGGGTACCCCCGTGCCTAACTTACCCATTGTGGTATCCGTGGAGGAAAAGGTTGTCCTTAACCCATTTAAACCCTGTCTAAAAAAAAGCTGTAAATTTATAACTTACTGTGCTGCTGCAAACAAACCATCCTGTGGATTTTATATAGCTCAACACAGTAATCTGTACCTTGATTATTGGAGACGAGGGCAGTGGGTTGTGTCCTCAAGATCTTCCGCATCACCGCAACCTTTACAAAGATCTTCTTCCGTCAACTGGATTTCCTTAATATGATACCGATAAGTGTTTTATCACTCCGAATGAGGCTTTCGGTTCTATCTTTATTGATTATCGGTATGAAGTTTCTAGTCCCGTCCATCCAACGTTCAAGCTTGAGTGTGCTGGGCGGGATATTCACAGAGGGATCCTTTGTCCGCTTGCTCATTGCATATGTTGCTTTCATGTCCCGGGACCCAGCAGAGAGAGATACCTTGTGCCGAGTGCCTAGAAACTTCGCAACAGCATTTCACAAAAGCTTCGATTTTATTTCCGTTGCAGTTAAGGCTTTGTCTGGCTGTCTGTCGATAAAGAAGGGCTGCTATTGTCACTCCCAACGACCCTTGCTTGGAAGACACCATGCTATGTTCGGGCAGTTTTAACAATTTCGATATACCTAACGATATGGAGAAGCCTGATCCCACCCAGTTGTCCATTTCGGATCCGTCCGTAAATACGGCTATGGATTACATGATGGGTACAAGTCCGTTTCTTAAGTCACACACACAAAGTTTGTTGAGGTCGCCCTCCAATTGTGCGCGCCACCCTAGGTGTAGTCTTTCTTTGTTATATTGTCCCTCAGGGGTGAACTAAGACTCGTCAAGCTGGTCCGTCATATACGTTCCACGTATAGCACATAAAGTTCGTCATTGGATGGTCTTTTCATAAATTGTAGGTACCTCTGTTGTTGGCTTGTGATTGTGGGTTTCGTGCTTCAATGATCATGGAGTTATATGACTTGTCTAAACACTTTTTCAACATGGAAGGGCTCGGTGATACTCTTGCCGATTTTGGTGCAGCAGCGAAATGTCTCCGTCAACATCCAGCACAGGCGAACGAGTTTGGTAAAGATGCCGAAACTTGGTATGGCTCGTCCCTACATACGCCACCATAAGCGACTTCAAACTCGATGGTGTTTATCGATCTGGAATTCCATAGGTTTCTCTGTGATTTGTCGGAGTGTTAAGATTTGGTGGGCTTTCCTGACCTAGGGTCAGCACTGCCGCGCTGCGACTTATACATCTAGTATGGTTCAAAAAAGGATGTTCGAATGCCCAACCGTTCGTTTTTTTGAATGCAAATAGTTTTAGAACTTGTTAAGGAAATAGTTAAATTTGTTCATTGAATCATTACGCCATAACTAAACTGTATAAACTTGGTTTTACGTGATTCACTGCCAACACTTGAAATCATTGTGAGCTGTGCTTAGACAGACTTCTGAGAGATGAAGTCGGAGCTTTGAAGCGATAAAATATGAATGTTCCAGAGAGCAGAAACTAGAATTTCGAAAGTTTTTCTGTAAGGATTTGCGAAAGCTACTTGTCAAAGAAATATAGAAATACTCAATTGAAGACCCTCAGTATCACAGTTCTGCAACGAGGCGCAAAAGCACAGCCGTTGAAAGAACAAAGCTTTTTCATGGTTGCGCAATATTTTAAAAATAATAAATTTTTTACCAGCTACAATTAGCAATTTTTCGAAAAAAATCATCTTCAGTGATGAAGCTCATTTTCATCTTGATGACTTCGTTATTCGTCAAAATTTTCGCATTTGGGGCTAAGAAAACTCACGAGTAATTGTTGAGAACAAAATAAATCCACAACGCGTGACTGGTTGCTGTGGATTTTGGGCTGGAGGCATTATCGGACCATTCTTCTTCGAAAATGCGGCTGGAAGGCAGTGACAATTAACGGTGTTCGTTGTCGTGACATGATACCCCAGTTTTTAGTGCCTAAATTACTCTATACTCTATGAATAAATATTTAAGAGTCAAAACAGAGAGACCTCATTTGCAGAGCTTTCAGCCAGTCCCCTTAAAATATGGAAATACTATAATTTTATTAATAGGAACCATTGCATTTGTCGTACCGATTATAAATGAAAGGTGAACCCCCGTATGTTAATTTCCAAATGATATACGTATGCAACAGAATAAGTGTGATTGTGATGGCTTGGCCACCGCCGTTTTCAAGGAAATATGGACCGATGACTCCGCCAGCCCAAAATCCACACCAAACAGTGACTTTTTCTGGATGCTTTAGACGCTCTTGGATATCGCGTAGATTAACGCCATCCCTAATTGAAAAATTTTGTTTGAAATTTTTTAGAAATGGGTCGCATCGCTAAAGAAGATTTCTCAATGAAAATTTGTAACTAAATAAAAATTCGCCAGCCTTAAAATGACCACCGCCCTAGGAAAACAAGGTCAGTTTCCAACTGCTTTTGATAAAAGAATTTGATCATCGCATGTGTTGTTGAACGCTTTGTCCGTCCATGGTGATTTGGCTAAACAGCCTGATAAAATGACAGACAATTTGAGAACAATTTGGCCCCTTTGAACTGTCCAAATTCAGAAGACGCTGTACAAAAAAAAAATATTATTTTTCTCTCAAAGTGTAACTAATGCAAAAAAGAACCAACTCATCTCTGTAGATCTCCGGCTTTATACCTATAGAGTTGCAGGCTAACTGTCTGTGTCTGACCATTGAAAACTCCTCGTCATCCCTTCCGCCTTCCTCTGTATACTCCAACAAACTCACGAAAGGTATAGTTAAACGACGCAATCCATTATGCATGTGCTGAGATGTCACTTCTCTGTTTTATTTTGTTCACCCATTTGACTGGCAGTGAGGCAGAAATACTCCTCATCAAAACAAAATATGACTGCCGTCATATCCGCATGTGAAAAGCGTGTCACTATCCACTCATGCCAGCAGTGACGCATGCCATCTCCATTGTCACCCAAAATATTACGTATACGCCACCGATTCATTGAGAATCTTTTTTTTGTCTCCACTTTCGCCTATTGTCTCAACAAAATCACCCTGAGACAATCACCCATTATTAAGCCAAGAGGTCACTCTAAATCCGAATACACAAATAAATAAAAACACTCTAAGGATGTCTGTACACAATCCAAATCTAAATCATCTAAGCACAAGTCTACTTCCGATTTGTTTGCTCTTTGTTGGCACACGGTTTCTCATTATTTGTCTGCCTCCTCCGAACAGGCCTAGGTGTTTCTGTAGAATGACAGAATGCGAAATTAATAACATTTTCTATTTTTCGCGCCGTTTTTCGTTTTCACCTCTCTTTAAGCGTTTTGATGGTTATTGCCTTTTTTTACGAGCTAAAAATATCCCCATTTAGCGAAAGTGGCAACCCAAACGAATGGAATAAAGATTATCTCTCGCTGGAGACAGATAGTCACCATCAACCCTTGGCATCCCTTTTTGGTGCGGCTTCGGTTTGTACGCTTCTCGCGCGTATTCTTTGTCGCGCTTTAATTCAGAGATAAATAGAGTCGGTTGGGAATAATGGCGCGGGGGTTGCGGTTGGGTGTATGCGCTGGCGACGTTTATTACTTTTTTCAGCGCCAACCTGTTGCGATATTTTATTTTGCGAACGCAAATAACAGACGCCATTCGTTTAGCCGAGAAATACATTTTAGGATATTCGGTTGGGAAGGCTTACGAGGCAGCCAGCTGACCCCAAATGCCTCACTCATTCAGAGTGTTCGATTGAAGATTTTAATGCAGAGTGTTGTCGACCTATTTTTAGGCGATTAATTCTGTTTTCTCGAGAACTAATGTGATTATCCTTAATTTTTTGAATAAAGGTGAGCTCTCATCGACTTTGGTAATCAAATGGGAGCCCACTCATCCCAAGGGCGGGTGTGTGTGCTAAAAACAAAACCACTAACAAAGCAGTGTGTGAATGGCTGCGGTGTCGCTGAAAATGTTGAATGGAGGAGAACTTTTGTTGTTGTGCGGGTGGCCTACTGCTGGCAGCAATGTGCTTGTGATGGATATTCGTATACAGTGTTGCGGAAAAGTTTGACTTGTTTTGCTAATCGTGGTGCGTTCGTTTTCCACTATTCATCCAATTAGAATGTATAAAAAAATTAATGCTGTCATTGTCATTAAAAATGGCGTGGTAGTGACACATAAAACGCTTGCATCAATCTTATGCTTCATATAACAAACTGGGCGAAGGAACGCAAACATGCAGTTTAGCAACCTCAACCCAAATGTTCTGCGATTGAAGGCTGAAGATAGAAAACCATAAGTATAATAGACAAATGTGCCTTTCCCCTCATTATCGAAAAACAGTAGAGGCTTTCTTATGCGATGAGATGAAGCCACTCAGCAAGGGCGCACTTACATTTTTGAATTACCTACAAACTCCATCCAAAAGAGTGTAAAATCTATCATCAAGGTCGGAAAAATGTACCAATCTTACAAATCGTGAAAAGATCCTTTTCCTTATTTTATGTTCTACACCTCAAACGGTCAAAGTCTGGGGCCAAAAAAAAATACTGACTAACAGTTGATTATACTCGCCAATATCAAGAAGTCAAAAAGCTTAAACCGCCCGCGATTTGTGGGTGATATTTTGGACCCTAAATGCACAACATATTGTAAAACAGCTTCAAGCTTAGTCACTCTAAACCAGGTTCAAGAAAAAGACTCCGGAGATTTATTTTAGTGACTCGTTGCTTGCAGACTTTATTTCGTTTGCTCTTATAGTAAACTTCACTCCACGATTCGATATGCGCCTATCACCTTAATCGAATTATATCTTGGTTTAAGCCCAGCTTATGGATGACACAAAAAGCTTATTGATGGCTTAAAATATTTGCGGAAATTTTAGCTTCTTCAATTTTTTACTAATTGTTTAAATTGATTAAGAACTATTTGAGTAACTGCAAGTTAAAGGTAGTGAAATCAGAAAAAATGTATTTTAATGAAAAAGGTTGGACAAATTTATTTATTCATAAAAATGTTCACCCAAATCTGTCCCGTAGTTTCCATGCCATAGGATAAGAGACATAAAACGCCCTATTTAAAACTTACTACAATGGAATGTCGGCGCAGTGGCTTAGTGGTAGGGTGTTGGGCTACTAAGCAAGGGGTTCCAGGTTCTAATCCCGAAAGGGCAAAATTACATCTTAAGGTTTTTTCCACTGCGCCACCTCTCGCAAACGTCTGACAAACATCCGAGAGTAAAACTGTCATGAATGAGCTTCTGAATTAGCCGTTTGGACTCGCCGTAAAACTGTAGATCCCTTCCATACGTCCCAAAAATTGAAAACCCACACAAAACGAATGGTTGTGAGAAGCTAGGCCTTGGGTCCCATAGACCTCTCGGGTCAAAATATTTATTAATTTATTTTTTTATTGATATATTCAAGGGGCATTAGCGTTTTTATAATTGAGCAGATTTTTAATATAAATATTTACATAAGCAATACGCTTTCGGCAAGTCTCTCCTATAAAATAGAAGCCGCCTTTAACAATATGATGCAGCTTTCAAGAATCTCCCACCAATGCGTTTAAACTGAATTAGAAAACCGTCAAGTAATTAAATTCGTAAACTGCAAATTGAATGAAATATTTTTGTATGGTCGGTTATACTGCGACTAGTTGCATCCAGCTGGAGCTCAGATCTATGGAGTTCAAGCTATAACTCGTACACTATTCTCACCCAAATACGACTTTAGTCGTCCGTGAAATTCTGGCAGAGTTTGACAAACTTAGTAGAAGATCTCTTGACCTCTTGATCTCGTTCAGCTAAAATCGAAGGCTTCTAACTTTTCCTAATTGTGATAAAGACCTTTAGTAACACTGAGTTTTACCGTAGTTGTAAAAAAGTGATATAACTATTTAATAAAAGAGGTTAATTCCCTCAAACACAAACGTATGTTGGCTTCAACTGGATTACTCCCATGCAACCTAAGTAACAATTTGACTTCGGTAAGACGTTACCCCTCCCGCAATATAGACGCAAATTTGGCGAACTTTAACAGAGGTAATTGCTTGGATAAGACCTTACCTTACTAGTTTCGGTAAGATGATTGCTGTGAGGTCTTCCCGAAACTGAAAAATAAAAAAAAATCCAATTTTTCATTAATCTAATTCTATTAACATTATTATTTAATGACTTTCCGATTTCCCGTACGGGATTGCAGCCGCCAAAAATTTAGAACAGGTACTTTGAAGACGATTTCTATGCGGGAGCCTTATCTGGTACACAGGATTGGTACAAAACACACGTATACAAGTCTCACCGAATGACACTCTCATTCAGGTATTCAAGGTTTTGAGGTCACTAAGCAAGTGTGACTCCTTTGAGACGAATGCAAACATTTCAATGCTTCTATATGCCTCCGGTCGGAAGCTCTAGCAAGTTTCTCGAAAGCGTCTCAAACCACAAGCAGCTTTGTCGAAACACTTAACTTCCTACACATCTCCTCACAGA
This sequence comes from Cheilosia pagana, assembly GCA_936431705.1. Classification (NCBI taxonomy): domain Eukaryota; kingdom Metazoa; phylum Arthropoda; class Insecta; order Diptera; family Syrphidae; genus Cheilosia; species Cheilosia pagana. The sequence goes on along the minus strand of OW386166.1, from coordinate 80,415,968 downwards.
GATCTTACCGAAACTTAATTGTTAAATCCTCTGTACGGCCTGTGAATATACTTCGCAAAGGTCTTACAGAAGTTATTTTCCGAAGCAATTACTTCGAAATTGCTCTATTTAGGTTAAAACATACTATCGAAGTTCTATTTAAGCTTTTTCCTACAGAAATTACAAATCCGAAGCTTACCGAAGTCAAATTGTTACTTGGGAATCCTATAATGGTTCCCCTTGAGATCTACCTCCCCTACAAGTAGTTCATTTCCGTCAAATACAGACCTGCAGTATGACATCCACTGCACTCTAGGCTCAGTACCGATCTTTGTGGTATCCCGCTATCCACCGTGTTCGTTGTGAAATTGCTCCTTTTTCAATGTCATTACAACTGGACATTGAATTAACGTTTCAAATAATGGATTCGACTGTGGTTGGTTATACTCTTACGTTGTCAGCCTTCACACAGATAAACATCGGTTGTGTAAAACACAATCAAACTCATCGACCTACAAGACATCTAGAAGCGCTAACAATATTCAGAGTGTCATCTGTGGCCATGACATTGTTTGGAGGAAAATGTGTTTATTGTGACCAAAGGCCCAGTGAGGGACAGTCATTCAGCATTCACAGCCCAAACAGAACAGCAAATGACAGACAGCTTCGCTACCACTGCACCAAAAAGGGGTTTCATATTGCCATTAGTACACTCAGAGAAAAATACTATAATATCAATAAGAAAAGTAATTGAATCAAAGGTTTTATACTATTAAAATTGGTCAATGGTGTTCATCCAATTGAAATAATAATTTCAAAACTATAACAGTAATGGTACGATTTTCCATGTGTATTAATGTTGGCACCCCTTTGATTCAATATTTTGTCTTATTAATTAATAATAGTATGTACTATTGTTTGCGATAGTTTTTAATAGGAAATACAATTAACTATCAAAAGTAAATACCATGAAAAGTAATAGAAAATATGATAAAAACAATAACACCATACTATTATGTCAATAGTATTTAACTTATTAATTTAATAATATTTACTATTACTATAATGGGACTGTACTGCTAAAACAATAACCCAATACCATTGTTTCAATGGGGCCCTTATAGATATAAAGTTGCGTATTCTCTTGAAAGTAATGGTATCTACTGTAACAGCAATGGGACTCTACTGTTAACACAATAATACAATACCATTGCTTCAATCAGCCTCCTATAAATTTTAATGGTGTACCCTATCGTTGTTAATAGTATAAACTATTGCAATTATAGGACCGTATGGCTGAAACAATGACCGAATACCTTTGTTGCAATAGCGATTCGACTAAATTAAAGGGGCGAATCCTTTTAAAATAAAGGGTACAATGCAATATATTTTTCTTTCTTTCTTTATTGTTAAAAATGCTAAAAACATTGGTTTACAAGCCTATCGACAAACTTAAGTCCAGCATTAAAAGCAAGGATGTAGGAATATTGGTCCTTGAAGTCACAGCTTTTGAAGCCTGCAATAAAAGAGTTATTTATTAATTCCATAGAAATAATGAGATGAATAATGCTTCGACTTACCAGTGTGTGGCCATTTTGTGAGGATATTTAAAAGGCTTCAGTTTTAATATCATAGTGCCGTTGTTTTGCGATTTGAGTCCATTTAGTCCGGACTTCACTTCATAGCTCAATGTTATGTGCTAGCCATAAATAGTTGCTTCATACGTCGGTGGATCAGAGGCGGTAGTTTCTACAATTACTCGATAAAAAGTTAAAATCGATTACCTACCTTAAAAATGAAACAAACTTAAATATATTAAAAGCCTTATTAAAACCTGTATTAAAAAATAATAATGTATAAAACACTTTTAGTAAAAATTGTCCACGGATGTTAAGAGTTTTAAACGAATAAAATATACAATACAAAATACCTTCGTCCTTGTTTTCACTTATCAGTTGCGTTGTCTTTTCAAACCTCTTATTTTGATTCTGCCATTATCAGCCTTATCATGCAGCTTTCCAGTTGGGTTGAGACCATGTCCTCTCTTATGCAAATGGTATTCCTACAAATATTAAATAAAACTGAGTGCAAGCAAATAATTATTTCATTAAGACATCAAACCGATCGCTGTATTTTTCGGTTGCCGTATGTTTCAAACGATTATTACTTATGGTACAATTCATTGATTTACATTTAATCAAAAAATGTATTTACTCGAAAAAAATATTAAATTTAACACAGTTAGGACAAAAATAAAACACTACTATGATCAAAGAAAATTATTTTGCACGTTAAATGTATAAAATACAAATTTAAGAGCATTTTATACACCTTTCTGGATCTATTTAATGACGCGCATATAAATGCACTTCCAAAATTATTAAAAAAATAGTTTAATATAGTTCAAAGCACTATTATTATCAAATAAAATTCATTAAATTATACCTGAGCTGCACTCGTTTTCCAATTTCAAAATGTTGATTCTAGAGTATATTTTACAATGAACTGCACTTTGTCACGACAACGATACTAATGGCAAACTTTGACGAGTCTAAGTAAAACAAACCTTGCAATATACATACCTACTGTTCTTACCAATGGGATATACTATTAATATAATTAAAGTTATAAGATATACTATTAGCATTTTGAAAAACTATGCTTTTTAATGTGATATACCATTACTTTAAATATGAATCCCTTTAAAGTAATAGGTTTTATACTATTAAAATCACTTTTAAAGAATTTTGTACAGTTACTCTAACGGAACTTTTATTGAATGATGCGGATATTAAAGGGATATACTATTAACTTTAAAAATGTATCACATTGAAACAAATCAACTATTTTAAAGCGGCAACAAATAATTTGTTTTCTTTAATTTTCTATATTATACAATTTTGATATAAGTTCCATATTATGATAAGCAATTATAGTATGGATGTTATATCAAAATTGCTTTCAAACCATATATCTGAAGCTAGACCAAAAAGTTACAAGATTGCTTTTATTTGCAGCAGAAAAGCCTGCATACATTATGTGTTTAACTATGCTACAACAAATTTCGTAAGCTAAAACTTTTATAAAAAGTTAAAAAATACTTACCTATATTTGTTTCTTTTTTCACTTCATTTTACTTTTTTCACAATCACACACTACTTCGGAATTGCTCGTTTCGAATGTCACATTCGTATTAAGGACTGAACAATGTTATCCCCTACTTTAATTTCTTACAGCGCAGAAAATTATAGATTAGATTTTACTACAATATATTTAATTAAAGACCCTTCACGTTGATTTCATGGGATACGCTATTAAATATATTTTGTTTTCTAGCATTAAACATATTTAACTACATGGAACTATTATAACAATAGTTCATGTTATTGATATTGAAAATATTAAATCCTATTAAATCAATAGTTTTATCTATTGCTGGGTGCCTCATTAAAAAAATGATATCATTGTTATCAAAATAAAAACAAAAACAATTAAATTAATAGTCCTCCCATTGAAATAATAAGACGACAATATTAATATGAAGATTTTTCAATGGTATTCCATCTAGTAATAAATAATAGTATTTATTAATGGGACAAGAGTATACGTTATAAAATATTAATGGTAAAAGACTATTAAATTAATAGTGTTTCCCATTATTTTTATAACGTATACCCCATTAATAGTAATAATTTCAATACCATTGTATTAATAACCCGAAAACCTTTAATTTTATTAGAAAACTATTGTTTTAATAGGAAAATCTTATTAAAACGCGTCTTATAAATCCAATGGTCGTACCATTGACAAATTAATGGGACGTTTTTCTCTGAGTGTAGAAAAATCCCACCTTCGTCAGTATATCCTTTTTCTTGAGCATTTCTTCTGATTTGAATTTTCGTGTTATAACTACCAACGACCAACAAAGGTGACCCTAAGTGCGGTCACCTGGACTTCTTAAAGGCCCTTTAGACTCAAGTACATCCAATTAATAAAGCTCTATCATAACATCTAGAAACACAGCACTCTTTAGGGATAGTCTATTACTAAAAAATCTCAAAGAAAGTCTCAAGGTTTTTGCAACAAAAATATAACTTCCTACCTTTTCAACAGAAATCGAATTGAAACGAATCAGTCGCACTTAATGCTATTGCTGAAAGATCAAACACCGCCTTTGAGATTAACTCTTCTTTGGAGACACGTTTCTGGAATTTCTTATCCACTTTTCTAAATCCCAAGGTTGGATCAGAACCCTCCAGTTGCACAAATGTAAACACAGAATAATGTGAAGTATCAAAACGGTGCACAAATTCAAAATACCCACCTATTGAATCTAATGTTACATTCAATCGATCTCAAGACTATACAAATAACCTCTGCTTGAGCCTTTCGTGATCTCCATAATTTTGACCTAGAAGACCGTGCGCAGTCATTTGGTAAACATCAAGAGGTGTTCACTTTTGCGTTTTGACGAAACTTCATCTTAAGTTTTGGACCCAACAGTTTGGGTTGGGGGTCACCTTTGACGAACATATTATTCACTCATGCGGACCAGAAAATAAAAAGGAAGCGCAACAAATCCATAAAAGACCCAAAACGAAGCTCAACGTTGGTTTTTCCGAGTCCTTTATTTTTACGCTTGAATTGAAGGAACTTGCAATTTTTTCGCACAGGTTAGTTATACTCCCGAATGTTTCCTGCGGACAAATATTCAAACGATGTTTGCTTGTCGTCAGTAATTAAATGCAAAATTGAGCACTTACCAAGATTTTGCCAAATAATCTCTTCTCTTCTTCTTCTCTTCTTCTTCTCTTCTCTTCTGTATCTATACATTATAATAAAACTGTAGAATTAAAAATGCCTGACCGCGCATCACGCAGAAACTATTGGACGGATTTTGATGAAACTTGGCGTAGTGATCGCTCATGTTCTGGGTCGGGACTTAGGATACTTTTTATCCCGGAATATAACATGGTTCTTACAAAATAGTCAAAAAACCGTATATTATGTAAGGAAAATTCTATGTAACAGACCTAGCTAAGTAATGGCTTATCGGATTGAAAAATAAAAAAATAGGTGAATTTAGTAAATTTTCTCCTGAATCATTTAAGTTATAAAACAATGTTCAAAACAATTATTCAAAACAACGCCCACAATTTTCCTTCAGTGGATACTACTGCCAGTAGTCATTCAGCAGTGAGTATCGGTGCAGTGGTGTGCGTGTGATTATTATTTGCGCGCTTTAACGTGTACGTGATCATATGTTTTGCACTTCAATGGGCATGGGCAGTCGTCTCTTTTCAGCGCACACATTCAGGTTGAATACATTTTCAGGTGTTGTTTATTGGGAAAAGTTTGAAAATGGGCTGGAGGGATTCGTGTGTCAAGTTGTTTCATTCGTGTTGCTTCTTTTCGCCGACATTTTAGGTGGGTAAGAGGGAAAAAATAACGGAACTTTTTTTATTTAATTTCTGACTGCCCACTGCGGCATGAGGCACGTCGACCTGAAAAGAACTATTGGCGCAATAGGATTAGAAAAATTTGTTTAGGCTATTAGAGTTTCTACTTGACTAATGTAACTGATGATACTTTTAGCAGAGGATAACTTTACTTCTTCTGGACTTATTATTTCCCTGAAGAAGAAGTTCCTTCTAAAACCACAGAGGGCTGGGCATTCACATAGTATATGCTCAGTTGTTGCGTCATCTTCAAGAATAGGCGGCACTCCGAAGAGTCGGCTACGTGTGCCCTGTTAGGTAGCCAACTAGATTTTTGATATCATGCCTGCGTAGATTTAGAATCTTTTGTTTAAAGGTTTAATAACTTTTTTGGCCTGTCTTAGGCCTTGGATGTTGTGTTTAATACTGTTATTGCGTTCCCAGCTCTTTATAGCAAATATTTTGGTTTGATTTATGGTTATAATATAGACGAAAGCTGTAAAAGGGTCTTTCTGAGTCTACTACTTGTGCTTAAGTAGTAAAGAATTGAATTATTTATTTAAGCTTGCTGATCACACAACAGGTGGAAAATCAATCAATCAATCTCCACCTGGAGAATTTCAATGTCAAAAGTGTTCATCCCAGTTTTGTTCTAAGCTTTCCCAGTACGGGCGAAGAACGTCCTGAAAACTTAACTTTGAACACGTTTTACGTCAGTTTACAGACTCTCTGCTCTCAGAACAGCAAACGAATTCAAAGCAATATTGGATTTTGAGTTTAAACCGACAGCCCCACTGGTGAGTGGTTACATTTTTGTGCTGAGCTAATGCTTTTAGGAACTTACCGGCTGACTATTCGTGTCACGAAGAAGTATTTCAATCGTTTATGTCAGTAGCGTCGGAATATGGTATCTTGTGAAGATTCTCCACATATTAGACGCAACCAACAATTCACACCCGCTTTACAATCACGTCATATACCCTGGCTATGGATATTGGATATACATGAAGTTATTGCGTGGTGCGATACCATTTTCTACAAAAAGCTTCGAATATTTTTTGCATTCCCTCCTCACCTAACAGGATATTAAAAATCTCGATTTTATAAGACTTTGCCTGTAAAGGTAAAAATTATTTAATTGAAGGAGCTGGTTTTGCCTTTCTGCAATCCATTTAGAAAAGAATTGAGTGTGGTTTTGGGCGGTAACCCATCATCGACATACATCCAAAGATTGCACATAAGACACAACCTCCTGAAGTGGAAGTGTCTTTTCTGAAAATGCTGATGCTTAGGTCTGATTTTAAAGTATTGATGTCCGATTAAACTAACTTTGCCCTCGCTTGTCCTTTTCGCAGTCGAAAAAGACTGCACAAAGTCATTACTTTAATAGGACATGTGTATTTGTCCTCACAATTTAAAAACGAAAAAAAGTAACCATCCAAGAATGTCCTTTTCCGATGGCAAACACGACATATTTTCCACGGAAAGTCGCTCCAATTTATTCAACGCTTTCGGGCATCGCATACCAGATATAAACAACTTCCCTGTGCGAACAATTTTCCCATCCACTGTCGGAAAAACGATGGTCCTTGTTGGCTGCTGCTGCTGTACTCCCCAGTTTGATTGTGTGTATCTCGAGAGAATATTATCGTTTATTGGATTTTTCAATATTCATTCCGTTGGTGTTTCATTAGTACGGTTACAAGCTCCGTTGATTGCAGACGTTGCGAGCCTCGTGCATAAGCCTTTTCAATCGGTTTTCATCACTTGTCGAACAGAGATTTTGGTCGCACCAAATTCGTGTACGTTACGGGTTTTTGAATATAGTAATTCTCTTAATTTTTTGTTTTTAAAAAAAAGAAGAAAGAACGTCTTTCAAAAACTCATTTCCGTTCAAATTGCTGTTCTGTTTGCCTGCTGAATGTGTCATCCACCCCCAATCGCATCGTGTGGAAAGTGTGCTTAGAGTGGCAAGTGAATTTTGAAATACCATTGAAAACGGTCATGTAAACAGCCAGACACAGGACTGTCAATTGTCATATACGCTTTGTGGTGTCTTGTCGTCGTTGCTATTGTCCTTGTGCGCTTTGTGAACGTATCCTGTCTTGTGGTGGAGGGTGAAACGAAATTCGACTTCGCAATGCAACGGCGAATGTCAATCACAATACGAGAATACAAGTTCTTCCGGAGTTTTTCGCAGAAATTTGAAAACTGGCCAAAACGTAAGGCCGAGGCATTATGGCGAAAGATGCGAGAGCGCAAAATTGCAGGTACCATTGCATTGAATAATTTTAAATTATTAATTATATCCATAAATCATATTGTGTTCGTGTTAACGTTTTCATAATTCATGTTGGCCAAAAAGGTGGTGGACCGTTTTTCACAATTAAGCGAACAATGCTCCCGCGATGCGGAGACATTTTCTTTCATTTTGAAACACAAAATTATAAACTAATTATTTTTTTTACTGCAAAGATTGGCTAATTTTTAATTAATAGCAAAAAGTTTTCAATCATATTCAAGGTCAGGGGATGGAAAGTTTAATTTTAGAAATTCTTTCAAATTTATTCCGGAATTGTGTGTTGTTTTTGTTTTTTTGCGTATGAAAACACAAAAACAAATGGTGGATGGGTAGATGGATGGAATTTATGTACTTTTGTGGCGGAATTACGGATTCCATTGAGATCTGTTGGCATCCACAGGTGTATCCTATGTTTGCATGAAATGTGATTTGCTTAAGGGTTCTTTGCGGAAGCCGTTTCTGGGATGAGTAGAGACATTTGGTAATGGATTTTATTTCGTGTATTTATTCTTCGTAAGCAGGCTTTAGTATTCTCTTTCAATTTAATGAAGACTGAGTTCAGTAAAAGAGAGGCACTTAAAGATAAACAAAGTAATTCGTTTTACATGGTATTGAGGACGGGCTGGAAAATAGGTTTTAAACTGTTTTCAACTATGTATTTTGATGACATCGTGAACTTAATAAATAGTGGTGTAATTTGTATGTGGGTGGCTTTTGTTAACGCACGTTTCAATGTAGTTTTAGGGTAATCGCACACCTCTATTGGCTAACGCACACGCTACATGTGCGTTAAAAAAAAATGATTTCCTGTTTTAATTAGGTGTTGAAGCGTCAAAATACCTAAGTACTTACAATTTTATCCGCAAGCGCACACGAAAATAATTTACAAATGTTCAAAGTTTCCATTTATTCACTTAAAAAATGGTTTGAATGCGAAATACTTTTCGGTGCTTGGCTTACATATCTCATGCCATATGCATTGAATATGTGCGCTGGACTATTGAACGACTATTTTGACGTTCGAATCATATCAGAAAACCCTTCCCAGTTCAGCCGCTTGGATACGGCACAAGAAATAAGGTCTCTTGTATTTATATTTATACATTCCAAAAAACCGTTTCGTTAGCTCTGGTCATAAATCGTACCGATAGCGCACATGAGCGTGCGCTTCAAAATGTTATTTTTATATCAGTTTTCGTATCCGTAACGTTTTTCCATATTGCCAACACAGCTTGAAGGGTTGAATAAAAATCAGATCATAGCGCACATGGAACATTTTGAAGCGCACATATTATTTAGATTTACTTTGTGCTGAAATAGACTTTTTTCATATATCCTGTAGAAATACATATTTTCTTTTCTTGTTATCATAACTTTGGTTTAGGGCACATTTTCGTAAATAGTTTTGAATCGAATGGATAGCGCACACAAATGTGCGTTAAGGAACTAAATTGCAAAAATTTAATTTATATGAACCTTTACCTATCCTGACGGCAGCTTATGACCTAATGATCCAATAACGCACACATAATTAGGCTCAACTCAGCTTAGGATCAGATTTTTTATTTTGAAACCCTCATATAAAAAGAAATCTCTGCCCCTTGAAGGCAAATTTAGTTTTTTTTAGCAACAGTTTAATGCATCTCAAGCAATTAAATTTTATATACCTACAGTCGTCGTTATGGCCAGTGAATTATTATTTAAAGGCGGTCTGTGCTAAAGTTCAAAACCTGGTCTTACCTATTGCCTATCGGCCCTTAAATTGGTGTCTTTTGTAAAATGTTCTACGGGAAAAAGGAAAAATCATTGGGACTCTAATTCTAGTAGTGAAACCACTCTATAACAATCTCCCTTTACATCTTCCTACCTTTTCTTTCAATTTCACTGCCTTACAACGTCACTCTTTCCATAGCTGTAGGCAGACTTAGTCGACTTCTCAATTCTCCCTTTGCAAATTTTTTTTCCATAGCTACCTTTTCTAGACTTTTGACTACTGATGCTGGTGATCTTTCCTGATTTAAAAAAAATACTTAGCGCCGCAGTCTACCGCAGTCTACCTCAGTTGCATAATGTTGTATACTACATGTTTGGAAGTTGTGCGAAAAGCTCATATCAATATATTCATACGTAAACATCAAAAGTTTCCGTGCACTTTTTAAGTATTTATTATTAAATGAGGAGAATGAGACTTATATCATTCGAAAGGTACTGTGCCATAGATGTGCAGAAACAAAAAATCGTAGGTATATGTCGCCATATCTCTGGGTAGGCTTTGGTCCTCCCCGCACTGCTGGGGCTTGCCATTTATAGTAAAATTTAAGCCCTCGATTGAATGATCAACTACGGCAACCTGGTTCTAACCTTTTATGACTAAAGTCGATAGTAGAAGATCGCTAGCTATGGGACTCTGTTTAACCCTTCCCCCTTGAGCTACTTATGTAAAAGTCGGAAAATGCTAATTGCAGCATTCTACGAACCAGGTATTTTTGACTTCTACGTTTTCCACATGATCATAAATATCATAAAACATTTTGTTGACATCAATTGACCTTTTACTGATTTCAGTCTATTTCACTCTAATGTTTATCTTCTACAGTTGAAAAAACGAGTCTTTTCATACACAATCAATGGTGGAAATCGCAATTATCTACTGCCTTATGGCAGGGTGCACTTAAAAGTGGTTTACATAGCGGATTACACGCGCTTCGGTTTCGTACCACATATTCAAAGCTTTTACGACCTCCATTAGTCTAGTCACTACTAGATTGGTGAGCTCTTTTATGCGCCCTAATTGGTCATGTACAAAAAGTCCCAATCCTTAAAATGTTCCCACTTCAAGGAAATATCCATTTGTATTTTTAAAAATACCGCCATGACTGTGAATCCCATGTAGAATGCTTGCTTTGCTTTAGGTGGCGCTACAGTCCGGGGTCGACCTGGGCCTCAACCAATACGCCTCTCCAGTTAGCGCGATCTTTGGCTAACTGCCTCCAGTTGCGCACTCCAAGTTGGTTGAGGTCCCCTTTCACTTGTGCGCGCCACCTTAGGCGAGGTCTTCCTCTACTGCGTTGTCCCTCCGGGTTGGAATCGAAGACTGGTGTCCATTCGCTCTACATGTGCATGCCATCTTAGACGACTAATGCGTATTTTTCTGACCAGGTCGGTGTCGTTGTACAACTCGAAGAGTTCGCTGTTAAATCGTATCCTCTCTAGCTTTTTTCAGTATCATGTGATCTGCAATTTGGGTACTCCCATCGGCGTCACAGCCCAATCTTCGGTATTTTCAATACTTTCCTTGGTTTGAAATGTAAATAAATATACAAAACTGCGTTGAGGGACTATAAACATAAAATATGTGACAAGATGTCGACTTGGGATGATTCGAAGTCGCATAACCTTCTTCTGAATCTGTATATCAAAGAATATTATTTCGACAGCATAGTTGACAGTCGATATCGAATTTACACCCCAAATACAGCTCTTGACAGCTGAGTCAGAGAAATACCACCAACCGACACAATTTCAACACGCCCTTTCCAAATGTCAAACATTTGAATCAAACAAATCAGATGGTTCTGGAATTTTGGCTCAAACTCCTTTCCCACACAAAATGCAGTGCGTCAAAGCTTTCAAAGTCATGGCCGTTCTCTAAATGTCAATCATTTCATCTACAAATTTGTGTACCTGATACTGAAGCATCCATGGGAGTACCATCAGTAATTACATTATTGGGCATTTGCATACGACCAGCAAAATTCAAAATGACAGCAAGGACAATGGATAAAGTGCCACAAAAAATCATCAGAACTCAATTAAAACTTTCTCAACTCAATTACTGCCACCGAAACTAGATTATTTAACGCCGACCGGGCACAATTTGAATTTTAACTTATTATACCTACGCGCAAATTGGGAATGCGGTGGGAATGCATTTGCAGGTATTTCATTATACAACACATTCTGTGGGTTTTTTTTTTTTTGTTTTCCCACCTAACAACACATTTTTTGGGGAAAATAACAAAATCACACATGACACTCAATAGTTTTTTTGCAATCCGGAGTGGAATTTTGCCTTGCAACACTTTAAAAGGTCCGTGTGGGTTGATGACGGCGCGCATTTGCAGCTTACATACGTCAAATCCTGTCAATTTGCGTTGCTGTGTTGTTTGACACGTATATGTTAATTTCATTATCACATAGGGTGTACTATGGAGCGCGCCAATAACACACTGTGTGACATGGTAACACCCTTTTTCAATTTTATTCCATTACGGTTAGATGATTCTCTAACTTGTCCTATGGAATATGCAAGGGTTCGGCAAATATTTACACACAGACCTTTCAATTGACGGATTTAGTGGGTGGATATGATACAGAATTGGAGGGAAAATATTTATAAACAGCGAGAGGAACGCTGGATAATGAAACCTGAGGGTGGATCCTTATTGGATTGTTTTAGATTGTTTCTTCAGTGTTTGTTTTAAGGCACAGGGTTCAAGTTCACATCCGTGAATGAGTCGATTTTACATATGAATTTAAAATAGAATTGCGTCACATATTGCTCTTTGAGGATGCGATTTGAGGACCGATTTTTCCAAATGCAGCAAATAAAAATAGACCACATCGGGGAAAAGGTTCCCCATCAAAATGAGGGCAAAAGTCATCATCCTGTCGGAAGATGCTATCAATTTTGTAAACATTTGTGAAGTAAACAGATACAAAGTACACGTCAACAAGACATGAATCGATTAAATTTTTCGATTTTTTTTCCGAACAATTCGTCGAAGGTAAGAATTTCGGTGCAGATTTCCCGATCGTCTGACACAAACTGTTGCACTCGCCTATAAGGGTATGGAAAACACGAGATGCTGCCAAGTCTGACCGGCCCAAAGCAGCCGTTCTGTAGCTGAAGAGTCACAGAGGATCCATACAGTTGGGAATCAATCGCTGTTCTTACAGACAATTTTGGAGAAATGCTTGAAGACGTTCCCTTAAAAAATGCAGGCAGTACACAAGATTCTAGCTTTTGACCTACTAGGCCCAATCGTCATCCTAAATCTCGACCACGAGGAAATCATTTAAAAATAGGGCCATTTCCATCTCTGTGGATATGGGAATTATAAAAAATAAGCTTCTGGGGCACCGAAAATCCCCGCATAGCCCACGAAAAGCCATCATACCAGCTCAAAAATACTGCATTTTTTCCTGTTGATGCCAGAGGCGTCATCGGGCCTTATTTTTTTCGAAAACGCTGCGGCCAAGCGACTACTGTCAACGTTAACAGAGCTATGCTTAACAACTTTCTCCTTTCTTAATTAGATGCACCGAAATTCTGAGGCCAGCATTTCCGGGTCGCGTAATCTCTCGTTTTGGCCATTTGCGCTGGGCGACACGATCGTCTGATTTAAACGCCACAGACTTCTTTTGGGGTCTCTTTTTATGTCCTCTTCAGGATCTATCGCCGAAGTTCTGACAAGAGTGATAGAAAATACCATAAATCCGTCCCGAGTGGTCATCAATTTTGCGGCAGCCACTTAGGATATTTAATTTTCTCAACTTTATGGAAAATAATAATCCAAAAGCAGTACCAGTCTTTCATTCGAAATAAAATTCCAGCCAAAGACCGTCGCTACTTTTACGCTACCCTATAGTCCTGTACTGTAAAAAATCATTTCGTGGAAGACATAAGCTTGCTTTGAGATTCTGTGAGTTTTTTGTTTTTGTCTGGGGAGCAGAAAACAAACCAAGACTGATTTATATTTAAAATTTGTTCAGATTTCCTGAGCTGAAGTTGCAACACTGTAGCGAACCTAAGTTGCTTTCACCCCGTAAACCCATTACTGTAATTTTTGCAAAACACTCTCTTAGATTTGCCCCTAGTAAAAGCCACCAGTGACCGCTCGCTATGTTCTATATCATGTCAATCTCACTTGCGAGATACCTGCAAGTACCAAATTGTAGCGATTTTTGAAAAATAATTTTGTCCCTGGCTTGGAAGTTTCGTAGATGTTGAAGAGTTAAATGATAGAGCTGAAATTATTTCGAATTTTTTTGATCATTATTTAGTTAATTTTGGAAAATAGCACAAAGGGAAAGCACTAAAAATGTCTGCCCAGTTCAATTGCAGTCAGAATTGGAATTAAAAATGTTCAAAAACGGAAATAATTTTTGAAGTCAGAAACGGTCATGAAGTTTCCATATTTTTTGACATTTCCTTTATATGAAAATAAATTATTGCACCAATAAAACATATAAACGCGAAGGTCTATGCTAAATACGAGTTATTAGGTTATTTTACAATACCTTACGTAAATTTCAGAAGTACTTCAGTTCAGAGCGGACCTGAGCACGTGAGCCTTAACCATAATGCTTGTCATGCTTGCTTGATCTGTAACCTGCCTTTAGTATGTAAGAATACACGACAAGGCCCCACTTTACATGCCCAATTCTATGAAAAAGTACTGGGTGGATGAAATGTCCATAGATCAGTTGACCACAAGTATTTTGTAGATAAGAGGCAACGCTTTCAATGGGTAAACATATTACAAACTCTGAGATATATTAAGACAACTGACCCCTACGACCCTGTAATATGACTGAACCCTCTCTATTGGGATACTTGAAGAGTAAAATCAAACGCTGGTGCTCAAGGAAAACATTGGAATTGAAATTGTTGAAATAGTATCAGAAGTCTGCGAAGTTCTTATAAAAATGTGCTTAAAAGATCTCGCCTTTGTGACACGGCCACTTGAGCGACATCATATTTCTGACACTGTCATACGTTCGATCAACAAAGTATAAAACATAAAGGGCACCCTGTACTATTTGTTCGAGTTCGCACCCAAAGCTAGACGTATGTTTGTGTACATTTGTTGCATGATTTGGTCAAGCAAAAGCTACAAGAAGGGACTTTGAACATTCCCCTTTAACTATATAAACATTTCTGTCCAGCGTTGCCACTTTGCTGCAATTGCAGTACCCCCCGGATCTTTTTTTTAAAGCAACTCAATACAGATTGAACGAAAAATGTTGCTGATTGCGGCAACATTAATGCTGACGACGATATACAGCGCATGTTGAAAAGCCGTATATAGCCGCGTTTAGTATCAATATTTGCGAGTAGTGACAGGTCCCTAGAGACTTTTGCGCATGTTACTAAGTTTTATTTAATTTTGACAGCTAGAAATTTCTGGCAACACTGTTGCTTCAATGTGAGAATAGGTTGAAATTACAGATGCGTATTGCTAGTTGCTTATTGCCTCAGCCTTAGATTCTGGAAGCTAAAATTTGAAATATTTGTATGTTTTTTTTTGGAAATCAGGTGCGGAATATTCAAAAGTGAAATTTCAGTGACGATGAACTCAAAAGAATATGCCAATTACTACACTCTGGTACAGACTAAGCTGTTCGATGAACGGGCTAAAAGCTTTGTACTTGTGGGTTGTGCGCTTATACCTGCCTAGAGGCTAAATTTGAATTTTTGACTAAGCTTCAAAACTAAAGATAAAAATGCCAAGTATGTATGATACTGCAGCCTAACAGGCCAAGGCCAAGCAGATTTACATCAAAATTTGTTTCTTATTGTCATATGTTCGAACACCAAGACAAAATCAGACCTTTAAGCTTGCGACTGTCATTTTACAATGATAAGGGAGCAAGTTGCAAGCCATCCAGTCGTGCACATGTTTCTGATTTGTATACGTCTCTACAGACGAGTCGTATAAAACAAATGGTATTAATGGCTGTCGCCTGACTAGGTGCCGGAAACAAAAAGCAATAAGCATTTGCTTATAAAAATGGAAGATCGCAGTAACCGACAGTAGCGGCATCTGTTGAGAGAAGCTTCAAATGTGCTCTTTTAATGATTGCCTCTAGCTCGAATGTTTAGATGAATAAATAGTTGGCGTAACAGGTCCGCAAAGGACTCAAGGCCTAGCTTCTTACAAGCATTCGGTTTGTGTGAGTTTTTTTTCTATTTTTGAGACCAACGGAAGGGATCTACAATTTTATGCCGACTCCAAATAGCTAATTGAGAACCGCTTTCATGACAGTTATACTCTCTGATGTTTGGAAGGCGTTCTCAAGAGGTGGCGCAGCGGAAGAAACTTCAAGATTGAATTTGTGTTTTTCCAAGGATCGAGCCTCGAGTCTCCAACACGCTAACCACTAAGCCACTGTTGCGCTCGAATGTTGATCACCTCGTTAACAAGCTCATACCGCTCGTTTTGGTAGCTTGAGACCTTCTTTTTGACTTTATACGTATATAAATTCAACGACCGCCCATCTTATATATTCCTGCACAGCAAATGTCCGCACTTATCCAAGACATCAACCAATCAGCCTACTGACAAGATAAATCATAATTAAAATTTGAATTACTCTATAAAACAGTCACAAATGTTTCACCTATGTGATGGTGGTACATCTGCGCTTTCAATGTCAACAACAACTGTCAAGTTCTGATTCCTATTTCGATAGCAGCCTTCATTTCAACAAGTTCCACCCTACAAACACTTATTTCCTTTACTCTCACACATCAAACTGCTTGGATACAAGGATGCGTCTTCACTGATTAGTGTACACTCGGATGGTGGCGACTTTGTGTATGTACCTTCGCACCTTATATGTGATTATGTTGTGTTTTTTTTCACACACACAGACAGAGTTAAGGAAGAATTTTTAATTAAAATGCCAGCCCTAACGCAAACACACGCGCTGGTCTACAATTAACATCTTCAAGTGAGCTGTCAATGGCAATTGGGAACATTCGACTCTGTAGATGAATGTGGGTTTGCGTTCATCGAAAGTATATCTATAGTAGGTATTTGTGGTAACAGAAAATTGAACGGGCTAACGTGTAGGGTGGCTTAGCCATGGAATTGGATTCGTATTGTTCGTGGTAATGTCACTTCATGTCGTTGTCATCCGAAGCAAGGTCTAATGAATTATACATGGAATTCTGTATCGATGTGTGAGACGGCCATTTTAAACAACAGAGTGTCGCCTTGAATTGGGTGTCCCTTGACACTTTCTGTTGCACCATTTAAGGATTTAAGACGCTTGGTTTGAGTCTAGAATGGTAACCAATTTAATTGCTGTCAAATATGTCACTAATTCCTTATTGACGTCTTTCTTCCTCAAGCTCTTAAATTTTAAGGCTGTTTTATCTATCTAGGAATAGTTGTTTAACTTTTACAGCACATTAACAAACAAAGCCTGAAAAACTTAACAGATCAACTTAGCTGATGATTCTCCAAGTGGTGATGGTGATCCTTCCGAAAAGTCAGTCAAAAAGTGAGCAGTTCCTGGTCACCTAATAACACAAAGTTTTGAATGGACTACCAAATATTTCCATTAAGAGATTGGCGAAAATCATTTCCACCATCAGTTCAACCATCCAACTAATATCACCTTTGAGGGCCATCTTCTGCGGCTCCCCTCAGCAAATCTTCTATATGGATAAGGTCAAACTGCTTGAACTCTTATTATTAGAAAATTAAGTACTCTCGAACTGGCTGAGCAAATGCCAGAGCCAGAGTCACATTTAGCATATAGGTATAGCCAACATCAGGAACCTTTGTCAGTGTTGGGGGATTGACTATAAATAGGATACAACTTGTAGTCCGACAATATCGGTCGTGCATCCCTTTTTGTAAGGCCAATCATGTGCAAACATTTCACAGATACCTATTTATTCAACATGAGAGATGGACTAGAAATAATGTGAGCATGTGTGTGTGTGTGTGTCAATCAGATTGACGCTCTTTTACATAATTTTTCAAAAATGTCTCTCTATAGGTATGTGTGCGAGTGCGACGATGAAAGGCAGCACATGCGGAAAAACTGAATAAGCATCATCATAACTGGAAATTTAAAGGATGAATGAATTTAATCCGACACTACCTTAATTCATTGATTTACCCAGATCCGACAATGGGTGTAGGAGGGTGTTTAAGTGATGCCATTAACGAAATACGCCCAAAGTTGAGTAATCCCTGAAGTGTACCTCTCTTAAGTGAAGTAACGAATTAGCAGGGATTAGGTACGTTGGTCTCGTTCTCGCCAATCTTAACATATTTCAAGTTGAGACTTTCATCTTGGGCGGCCTGGCAGTGACACGTTTCAAGCACTGTATTTAGAGAGGTGGGACAGACGGAGGGTTACTCTCGATTCGTTTGATCGATGGCTAAAAGGACTGCTGCCAAAAATAGAAACCCATTCAAATGTTTTATTCGATTTCGAGCTGAATCTGAATTAAAATCAAAACCAATTTGTGTATTCAGTGTTATATTTATATTGCGATTGTTGCTGATGGTTTCCTTGGAATTCGTCCAATGGATTTAATTTTTTAATATTTATTTATGTGTTGAATTCCTTTTGACATTTATTAATGGGGGTTACTACATCATCTGAGTTATCCCTGCTCTTGATGCGCACAACACACACCAGTGAAGTCGCCCAGGATACAAGGTAGCTTCTCCGAAAAACTTTACGACTTAAAATAAAGGACGACAAAAATGTGAAGCATTTTTATCAAAAACTAAAGTGCACGACTGGATCGCACGAAACTTTCTCGTTCATATCATCAGTTTGGTTAGTTTGTTTTTCTATTTTAGGCATGTAGTGTAATGTATGAAGGTACGTACATAAAAAAATAATCATTCCAGACGGCCGGCAGTACATATCAAATAACAATCTGAAGCGTTATCTCTCAATAAAAACATTTAAGTACCGTTATTCGACTTTTTAGCGAAAAACTCTGTAAGCAGCCATGTTAACCCTACGAACCTTAGCGAAAATATACATTTTGGTTGAAATCGTTAGATCCGTTTTCAAATAAACCATAATTATATAAATTCTTAAAAAACGGCATTTTTCAAAAATAGTCCGTTCAACGATAATTTAGGGAAAAACTGAGTTTGCTATCATGTTAGGAATGACCGTATAACCTTAAAAATATTTTTTTGTTAAAATCGAATGGACCGTTTTTGAGATATGTGATATGTCCCATTTTCAAAATTACCGTTATTCGATTTTTTGGTAAAAAAAAAACTGGGTATGCAGCCATCTTAGTTACACCTACTTAAGCCCAAATATCAATTTTGGTTAAAATCGTTAGAGCCGTTTTCGAAAATCGCAAAATTGTTTTAAAACTTTATATGGGAAGTACCGTTAATAATAGGGTTAGCATGCAAAAAAAAAATGGCCCCGAACTGTAAGCCCACAAACTCCAAATCCGAAATTAAGGTCGCACTGTATACTCCTTCCTTTGTTTTGTTTTTTTAACTATCGATTTAGGAGCATTCATGAAACACAGTTTGTTTAAAATGCCTTGAATCATTTGTAAACTGAAGTAAATCAAAACTTATTGATGGTCTTAAGATCACAATTAAATCTATAGAAAGATAGTATTTTTGAAAATAAAAGTAATAGCCTGGCAATTTATTTCAGTAAAAATTCAAATCTCACGTAGAAATTGAATTGCAATTTGCAAAGCAACGAAAGAGCTCTTAAAGAAGTAATAAGATGTGTGAAAATAAGTACGATTTAATGATTTAAAAGTTTTATAGCTTATATACTTAAACTTAAATAGATCCAGGAAACTAAGAGGCCGACCGAATTAGAAATTATTGCAAACATCAGGATTTGGTCTGACGCGTCAGACTTTTAATGTATCTATCAAGCTTTAGCCAGACTTCACGCTTTGTCAGGCCTTTTCATTATTTTGTTTTTCACTTATTTTCCCCTTCTAAAAACGCAGAATGGACTAAAGAAAGAAATAAACTCAATTTAAACTCAGTGAATGCAATCGTTTTAATAAGAAAACAATTTTAAAAATAAATCTATGTGCAACTGAAAAATATAAAAAATGCCTTAAACATCGATCTCTTTATTTAGTTATAAATAAAAAATGATTTCTGGGATAATGCTTTATATCCCTAGTCTTTTTTGATTTTTTTCAATGAAGATTATGACTACCTATTTATTTTGTTTAAATAAAATATTTAGTTAAAAAATGGAATGTGTTTGCGTGTCTCCTAACCGTCCGGTTTTTCGATATTTTTTTGCGGTAACCCTAGCCGTTGCGTACATTTTTCTACACTAAATCGGGCATGTCTCCTTCTCTTAGAATTTCGAACTTAGAGTAAGTGCGGCAAATATGGCCCACACTTAATATTTTTTTTCAAATAAAACCATAAACCTAAGTCAAGTCAAGTCGAATATATTTAAATCGTCGTAAACATTATTACTACCTTAATAATAAAAATAAACTTAAGAAAAAGATAAAAACAGAAATTCAAAGAAACTCAATGTTTGGTGTTAAATATGGCCAACCCTTGTGGCCATAATTGCTCGCATCGTGTCTTTTTGACTCCAAGTCGGTCGTTTTGTGTTTTTCTTACAGATCGAATCATTCTATTACTTGTCAAATACGACGTACTGGACCATAATATGTCCACAAATGGGGTGGACCATATTACAAACACTGTGGTTTGTTCACTGAATTTCATTTTGCATATACGTCTAAAACTGTTTTTAAAACTGACCACTAACACAAAAACGCTATTCAGACTTAGGAAAAGATTATCAAATTTAAAGAAAATTCAATATGAAAACAATTAACAAAAGTTACCAAAAAAAACAGAGAGCGTGCTTGTGACCACACGCCAGATGTGAAACTTCTCTTGCTAAATTTGGATGTTAAATTGAATTGTGTTGTATTTAGGTGAATTTCATTATACACCGCAGTAGATAATTATGTTCATTAATTTAACAAGTTTTCATAACACAATCCAATCCAATGTTTTCTATTTCTATTTCGAGAGTTTTTGTTTACATTTTGTAAACATTCAGAAGCCTAGTGTCTGTGTAAAACCTAGCTTCTTCAGTTCCTCCTGCGTGCCCATATAATAATTCACTTTGAGAATTCAGTTGAAAAAAATCGAAAAATTTATCTTTCCAACAACCATACAAACCAACAAAATTTCATTGAAATTGGTTGAGTGGTTAAGACGATCGACAACAGCGCCACCTATCGGGTCCAAAACTATCCTATCCATCAAGTTACAATCAACTATACTCTCCCATAAAATTTCATTGAAATCGGTTGAGTGGTTAAGAAGATCGACAACAGCGCCACCTATCGGGTCCAAAACTATCCTATCCATCAAGTTACAATCAACCATACCCACCCACAAAATTTCATTGAAATCGGTTGAGTGGTTAAGAAGATCGACTACAGAGCCACCTATCGGGTCCAAAACTATCCTATCCATCAAGTAACAACCAAACATACCCTCCCACAAAGTTTCATTGAAATCGGTTGAGTGGTTAAGAAGATCGACAACAGCGCCACCTATCGGGTCCAAAATGATACTACTCATCAAGTTACAATCAACCATACCCACCCACAAAATTTCATTGAAATCTGTTGAGTGGTTAAGAAGATCGACAACAGCGCCACCTATCGGGTCCAAAATGATCCTACTCATCAAGTTACAATCAACCATACCCACCCACAAAATTTCATTGAAATCGGTTGAGTGGTTAAGAAGATCGACAACAGCGCCACCTATCGGGTCCAAAATGATCCTACTCATCAAGTTACAACCAACCATAACCACCCACAAAATTTCATTGAAATCGGTTGAGTGGTTAAGAAGATCGACAACAGCGCCACCTATCGGGTCCAAAATGATCCTACTCATCAAGTTACAACCAACCATAACCACCCACAAAATTTCATTCGAATCGGTTGAGTGGTTAAGGAGTTTTAGGCGGCGGCATAGCGATGGCGACAGGCCAATTTCCGTCTCGCACTTCCGCTTGGTCATTTCCGCTTTCATGAATCGATTTTACTCCCAAGTCGCGCCATAAGATGTTTCACATCAAAAACTATGGAAAACGGCTATAACATCTTCCACATCCTTCGAGCCACGCCTACCTCGATTGAATGAAACAAAACTAGTCTGAACTTGGTTGGAACTTGGAATGACTTAGTAGTTTGTAGGTAAATATGCGCCTTCTACTTAAGGATATATAATGGTGGGCCATATTACCCACATGGCCCACATTAACTCTACTACTCTTGTTTTGTTAGTCCTCCAGGAGTTCAATAATTTGTTTATATCTTTCTGAATGCTGATAATTCTTCCATCAACACTCTACGCGACGTCAAAACACACCAACCACTGTTTCATTAAATATTCTTACTCTCAGGTAACAAAACAATCTTTCAAAGAGTTTGAGCTAAAAATATCTGCCTGAGTCCTTGACCATTTGTGTTTGTAGTTGCATTTTTCCACAATTTTTCGCCTAAAGTACTGTGAATTGTCGAGAAAAGTAGGTATTCCGCTGTGGGCCGTCCAAACTCAAAGCGAACATATATTTAATTCTCTTTGCGACGGCTCTCAAGAAAGTCTTGAAAACATTCCAAACTTAAATGAAATAAATTTATTTTTAAAGTATTTATTTGCTGTTTGCAAACAAGAATACCTACTCCTTTAAAGTATTGAAAAAGGAAGAGCAATCAAAAAGCAAGCGCTAGCGGTTAAGCAAGATAAAACACATAAAATCATTATTTTATATATTCAAAAAATGAGCAAATCCTCTTTAGGGAAATGCAGCTGCGCGTGTTGGGTAGTTTCGACTGTCAACTGCTGCTTTTGCACAGCCTATACCTTAATCGGTTTAAGAAAATGACACATGCCCTGACCTCAGAGAAATGACTATTTGCTAGAATAAAAAAAAAACACCATTTGATTTTTGCATTCCAACGAATAAAATCACAAAACATTTTCAAATTTGTAAAATTAAGGTTGACTGTTGCTATTATATTTTATTGTAATATTTATTACTTTATATATATTATTTATTAATTGCCTACAATTTCTGTTGCACCGATTACTGAGTTTATATTAAATGAAAACAAAGCAAAGGAAATAATGTGTAAGACATATATTTTATTCATCGGTGCTGCCCATTATCGACGTTTTTCTGTTGATCAGTTTTTCTGTAATTTCCAAATAAATTTGTAAAATCACAGCCGGTGATGGCATACCGTTGGCCGATATTAATACATCCACGCGAAATTCACCGGCGGGCCACAAGTCCCGTAGTTTGCTTGCATCCATTGGGGTATTTCTTATGAAAACGTCTCCCTAAAAGTAGAAAAAAATAATTATTTAATTAATAATGTTACAAAAAAAAAACTCCTTACAATATACGGGCAAGTGTGATTGAGATTCGTGTACGGTGCTGCGATTTTCATTAAAATGTTCGTATAGGGTACGCCCGATTTTTTCGTAAAATAGTTGCAAAAGTTCTCCCTAACATCCACCAAAAATTGCTTGTACACAACGTTGAACTTTTTATACAATTTTATATTGACCTGTGAAGTTGAAAAGACTTAAAAAAAAACTCGCAATAAAATGTGTATGCCGTACTTACCATGACGACGTTGAATTGTTTCCTAACATACATGTAAAAATTAAGCAGAGTCTTGTTGCGGTTAACTAGTCGGATGCCACACGTGGTATTCCCTATGAACTCGTTGTTGTAAGTTGTGCACACAAATCTTGTGAACTTTGAAGTGTTTTGTTTCTGCAAATGGGATTTATTAAAATTACACTGCATCTGTAAAATCACACTTACGTCAGCTCGATTGAGAGTCGCTGCAAGGCACAATATTCCTGTGACAATAAGTGATGATTTTATGGACATTATTCCGGAGTGCGTCTGGTATTTTAGCTGTTCAAACGAACATTAATCCATTTGAGGTCGGTGGATTGCATTTAGAGGCAGATTTCTGAATATACCAGTTATGATCTACATTCATAGTTGTGGAACAAATGAGTTTGTTCCGGAATACGGCCTAATGGGATAATAATTAATTAAGCAGTTTTAGGCATGTAACTTTATTGGAGTGCCTGCAATTAAGCAGACATTCTAGGGCTCAATTCTATTTTAAATATTTACCAATCTGATGTGCTTACATCGAAATGTCAGATAAGATCAGATTAAAATTTGTACTTACGAAATCAAATTAAAAAGAGATTAAAAAAAAAACTACAGATGTTACAGATTGACCTTACATCGACAAAACGGAAACACCCATTAAGCAAAATGTAGTTATTTAGTATATTTGTGGCGAACAGAATTTTTCAAACGCATTTTACTAGTCTTTTACACTTTTTCATATACAAAAAGAGCACACAAGTACCTATAGTTTTGTATAGGTTTTTTGTACAAATTTCCAACTTTGAATTTTCATCATTCAATCGCTCACATTTTGTCGTTCCTAGATAAGTTCAATTTCTTTTGTAACAACCAGTTTGGGCTAAGAGCAAATATGGCAAAAGAGGATGCTATTTCAAGAGTATGTGGTGCATGTTGGTTTAAAATGCAATAGGTTTGTTTATAGGCATAACAAGAGCATTACATGATTTGTTACTCACCTAACTTTGCTGGTCTTCGAGATAAGATTCTTAAATGGCTGCAATCATTTTAAAAACATAGGAAACAGCAAACAGATTGTTAATTTCAATGGTGTCTTGAGTGGGTCTCGATTTATCAAAAACGGTGCTCCTCACTGTCCTGTACTTGGTCCTTTGTTTTGTCTAAACTGAATAAACTCCCCTTTCAAACTCAAGCTAAATGATTATACAGAGTTTCCTTATGAGTTCAAAAATTAATTTTAATGTATCACAAGGATCCAGGAAGATCTTGAAATTTTAAGGTTGTGGTTTATTGCCCACAAATTGCTAATTAGTGCGAAAACTATGTTGATGTCAATTAAAGCAGGGGTAATGATCTATATGACTACAAACTCTGGTTACACGCAAACGACTGTAAACTCTCTTCTACATGTTTTTAAGTGTGGTAGAAGTAACTTTGCAACAAATATGGAATGCTGCAAAAATTGGTCAAACATTAAACTAGTATCTACGCTAATTTCAGTTAATATCGACCTAAATTGGGAAACTCATATCGTCAATCGTAAAGTGTATTTTAAGGCCGTTTTACTTCGACTATTTGTTATGGTCTTACGCACGCAAAGTTCTTATATGCTGGTTTTTATGCGAAGACCTTTAAGACTTTATTCATAGCCCAGAAACATTTAAAAATCGATTCGCTGAAAGTTGGCATTTATTTAAAGCGTTGCAAACCAATCTCTTCTCTTCTCTTCTCTTCTCTACATATAATAAAACTGTAGAAAAAAAAAACCTGACCGCGCATCACACAGAAACTACTGGACGGATTTTGATGAAACTTGGCATAGTGATTGATTATGTTCTGGGTCGGACTTTAGGATACTTTTTAAACCGGAATATAACTTGGTTTTTACAAAATAGTCAAAAAAAAACGGATATATGTAAGGAAAATTCCGTTTATACAGACCTAGCTCAGTAATGGCTTATCGGATTGTAAAATAAAGTGCACGACTGGATCGCACGAAACTTTCTCGTTCATATCATCAGTTTGGTTGGTTTATTTTTCTTTTATTATTGTTTATAGGCTATAAAAAAAGATTTTTCAAATCGGTGATGCTGGTAGATGGCCATAACTCGAAGTAGGGTTTGTGATGTAAGAATTCAGAGATTTGTTTTTTAATTTACATGTGTTTGGGGGTAAATGAAGTGCGGGTTTCTGATAGTGTAGACTCCAATTGGTTGGAATTATTTTAAGGTTCATGATTCATATGGTTGAAAAAAAGAATTGGGAACTATTTTCTAAAAAGGAGTTTCTAGTAGTTGTGATTACATTTTAACTGGTAGTGCGGTAATGTTTATAAGACGGCTTTATTTGCATTTCTCTAAGAAAAACTAAGAACGGGGTTTTATTAAGAATACTTATGTTATCGTTAATAAGCATTTTAGTCAAAATCTTTAAAGCTGATTTTGGAAAATAATGCGTTCAAAATAGTAATAAATATTGCAATGTTGAGTTCGAAAAATAATCTTGCTCAACTATATAGCTAAAAACTTAGTATAGGGTATTGTTCAGGATGTTAGTATTACGTGGTTCTTAAAGTTTTATCCAAATCGAAAATCGCGTTTTCGAGATTTGAGCAGTTTTCAAAATCAGCGTTTCCGGTGGTTAGACTCGAAAATGAAGGACGCAATAATGTTGAAAACGTAAATTTTACTCCAGGTATGCATTTTGGTCAAAATCGCTTAAGCCGTTTTCATGTAGGTAAAACAAAAGGAAACCAAATTCTCAAAATATGCCTTTTTTCAAAAATCTATTATAGACAATTTAGAGAAAAACTGAGTTTTCTATCATGTTAGGAATGACAATATTACATAAAAAAATAATTTTTGTTGCAATCGTATTGACCGTTTTCGAGATAAGGCCACTTTTCAAAAGTACCGTTATTCGACTGTATGCAGCCATAATTAAATAAAGTCTTAAAAAACGACATTTTTCCAAAATAGCCCGTTGAACGATAAATTAGGGAAAAACTGAGTTTGCCATCATGTTGGGAATGACCGTATTACCATAAATATGAATTTTTGTCGATAAAGTGTTAACCGTTTTTGAGATATGACCAATTTTCTAAATTACCCTTATTTGATTTTTCTGCGAAAAACTGGGTATGCAGCCATCTTAGTTACACCTAACCTAATTAAGCCCAAATATCAATTTTGGTTGAAATCGTTGAAGCCGTTTTCGAAAAACTCAAAATTGCTAAATATCGTTACAACGGCAACTCTTAACGTGCAAAAAAAAAATAGCCCTGAACTGTAAGCCTACCAACTCCAAATCCGAAGTTTGAAAGAAATCCGTCCAGCCGTTTACGCTGTAGAGCTCAGGAAGGACGGACAGAATTGCGAGACCCACTTTTTCGAGTTCCTCTATCATCGTAATGTCAGATTTGATTAAAATCTCGAGTTCGATTTTTTGTACGATTACAATACCTTTCACTTACTACTTAATGCATGAAAATTAAAAACAGGTGAATTTAGTAAGTTTTCTCCTGAATCTTTTAAGCTATAAAACATCCTACTTTGTCCTGAAGCTCAGCAATGTTTAAAACAATTATTCAAAATATCGCCCGCAATTTTCCTTCAGTGGATACCACTGCCAGTTGTAGTCACCATTCACTCACAGAACTCTATTTTTTTAGTTTTTATGCTTATACAACTGCAAAGTTTTGTTTTTTTCTTCATTAGCGCAAAAATATATCTGTGTTTTTCATAATTTTCTACAAGTGCAAAGATTTACTGTCCTTGAAATTTATGATAAAAAACTTAAAAGAATTATTACTATAACTCTTTTTTATTCTTTCTTGATTATTTTTAGTAGTTTAAGCATGAACAAAATCATCTATCTATCTTGAGTCTGTGATACCTCTTACCTCTTTGTCTTATTTGTTATTAATTTCCATCTGCAAAGCAGGCCCAAGTTTTAGCGCCAAAAAGCAGGATAACATATCTATAGTTTCCGTAATTGGCTTTGCCGCTGAACCCACTTTTAGCCGGATCCACGGTCGTATGCCTTCTCAAAATTTACAAAACATTTGTAGACAGGTATGATGAGATTTTCGCTGACCGCCTCTGTCTAACTGACAGAATTTTTTTGAGCGGCGGAGAAAAACCCGAGAGTACATATATCTGTCCCGAGAAAGCTTCTTGGTTCAGATTTTCAGATACCTCTCCAAATTGTACGTCCTTCCGTCTTGAAACTAATTTTATACACAAACGAATGGTTTCAAAAAGCTACGCCCAGAGTTCTTTATGAACCTATTTATTACTTCTTTATTGTCAATTAGTCGTAGTCAAAAATTGACTATATGATAGTAGTGCACCGCAGACCATTATTCGTGAAACTAAAGGTTGCAACTTACCATGGAATCTTGAAATTTTACGTGTTGCTTATTAATTTTAATAAAACCTTCATATAATGTTTTTAAAACAAATCCATGGAACATCAATGTCGCCTTTGAAGTTTTTTCCTGTCTTTGCAGTTAAAGCAGTTGAGCTTTAAAGCCTTCTTGAGTGATTTTTTATCGACATTTGATGGGCAGCAATGGCAGCATATTTAAATTTGATTAAAAAAGTAAAAATCGGAACGAGTCACGGTTTGAAAGGCGATTAAGTGTACCTACCTACTTCGTATCGGTCCATGAAAGACTCGAATTATTGTGCCACGATACACCTTGTCCTTCTTTTTTACTGTAGCTTCTTTGATGTTAATAAGTGAAAGTAACCCTGCTTCATTTGAATCATCACTTGATCACTTTGCTTATAAAAAATGTCCACAAAAATGGTCTCCAATTACAAAGCAAGGCTAAGGAAATACCTGGGGCCTTGAAAAAGGTGGATGTTTTCTAAAAATTGAACAAAGTGTTCCAGCCCTCACATTACACTCAAATATTTAACGGACGCGACAAAGAGCAAGGCATTCGACATACACCAGTTCAAAGTGAAAGCAATTTCGAGAACAACTCCTGTACTTGTTATAAAAAGAGTGGCAAACAGCCACCGTCCCCACCGCTTCCTTTAAATGTGTTTAATTTCTTCGTATTTAATCTTCACCTTCTATCAATCTGTCAAACTTGTTCCCCTCTGATTCCTTTTAAGTAAATACCACCGGCCATGAAATGGTGCTGAATCTGAGCACTTTGAAGGTCCAATTCGATGCTTTCCATGCAAAGCAGAAGAGGAGGTGCTGGGTGCCGCCGTCGACGTTACGATTCTCAAATTAAAGACGATATTGTATTCCAAGGTGACGATGAAGGTATGTTTGCTTCAGATTTAAGAAGCCTTATAGAAACAAAAGAAATTTAAGGAATTTGATGAAATTACTTGGAAAGAAAATAAGCGCCGCGCCGTATTTACATAACTCCTTAAAGATACACTCTTGTGTGCGTACACCAAAGCATAACCAACGAGATACAAAAGCTTAGCTGAAAAGCATGATATCAATTTACATAATTGTTTCTTAATGCAGGCGTTTTGTCGTCGAATTTTTCCAAATTCTAACTGAGACAGAGATTTCCGAAATATATGAGGGTCTCCATATGCCAACTATATAAATTGGCAGCGTTATCATTTGTTGTGGGTAATGAGATATCTTCCCTCTTGTAATTGCTCGACCCTGTCCAGACATCCCGATGTATTTATGAACCTGTAAAGATTGTTAGTGAGACATCAGAGACTCTATATTATGGAAGTAGTAACTTCCAAGTCTTCTATACCTCAAGTGACAGAGACTAGGGTATAGACAGAGGAAGTGAGGTGTTTCCTCATGAGCATCCCCGTCTCCCCATCCCCTGCATATATCGTCATCTATAAGATTCAGTTTCATTGTATGGTTCCTAAAAAATTGGGACCTGTTGGGCCCTTACCAGCTTGTATAACGACGATCCATCAAACCTCATAAGCTTGTTATAGTCTGTTAGTCCGAGTCATACTATATTCTGGCCAAAGTTTTCGTGATATTTCGCAGGTAGTTAGTCCCTTCTTATTTTCCACCCTCTCTCGAAGATTAAAGAGGGGTGGTTTAATCGACTCAAGCGCCCGCTCTCGAAACATTACAGATCCATTTCTGGCCAGTTCATTAGCCATCTCGTTACCGGTTTTGTTCCTGTGTCCTGCGAGCAGCGAATCTTAAGCTTAAGCCTTAAGCAGTGGCCAAATAGCTTTGACTTTATTTCAATAGCAGAAACTGCTTTTATTGCCGCCTAACTGTCGATGAATATGGTAATATCGTCCTTTGGTATTGTCAACATTGACACCATATATGTGGACCTTGAGTGATTGCCAGACACTGCTATGATTTGGCAATCAATTTCTCGGAGAAAATTCCGGCACCACCAGTTCCACAGTCCATCATCGATCCATCCGTGCAGAAGATGGATATATTTTTGTGGGTTCATCTGTGTTCCGTTCCTCTCTAGCAGGAGAATAGTATATCTAAGTCGATATGAGGAGATATATAATGAAAAGCAAAAGTATTCGCCACGTAAATATCCAGAATCTACACGTGTCCCGGTCTGTAAGGTTTCCAGCTCTAGGCCCTGTACACTGCTACTAGAAGAAATTTATTGTGTTGGCCTCTATTATTTAACCCTATTGCTTCCAATATTCGCAGGACCTAAAAATTTCCACAGGATGCATTCGTAGAGTATGTTTTTCATTGTCTCCTCCTCTTCTCCGCAGAATCGACAGGAGTCATCGTCGGAAAGTCGCATTTTTTGAGACGGTATCTTAGTGACCCGTGACCCGTAAGAATCCTTAGATCTTCCTTTCTTAACTCAAGTAACTGTTATTTTACTACGATCTGGGCTTATGAATCTTTTTGCCTGCCACTGTCCTTTGGATTCCGTCCGGTGTTCGGCAAAGTGATCATCTTCCCATTTCCTGAATTTTAAGTGTACATAACTCAAAGGTAACCCGAAGTTGGGCTCAGGACCAGTTAACAGGTGTGACGCGCCTCTTCTCGCCAGATAATCCGCTCGTTAATTGCCCTCAAATCCCTCATGACCTGGTATCCAAGCAACGGTGACTCTGTTATCCTTGGCCAGATCTTCGAGGAGATTGAAACAGTCCCAAAACAGCTTTGACCCGATCGAATACGATCTGAAAGGATGTAGATGCGGGCACCTTTTGTGAGTCTTCGTAAGCAATCTCGGACACATATCTCTATGGCGTGTACCTCCGCTTGAAAGATGTCTGGTGATTTTCCCGGCGCTATAACAGATACAACCTAGACCCATAAACCCCAGCACCGGTGGCATCATCTTCCATCTTTGAACTGTCGGTGTACCAAACTTGTGATCCTGATGATATTACATATTGTTGGTTCTCCAGATACTCCTGCCAGATATGACTATCTTACATTTTCTGGAGAAGCAAAGCCTTTTAAGCATGGTGTCTGATACCTTGGTCACCAGGATCATCTTGAAACATTTGTGCTATCCAAAGGTGTCCTGTGAGATTGCCTGCTTTAAGATTTACCCTGCGACCAGCTCCCTTCTTTACAGAAATATGTAAAGGCGGAAGGCTGAGCATTGCCCCATATGGCTGCAGTTGGACAAGTTTTCATTGCCCCTGTTATACCAACGCATGCTATCTTGTTAAGTTTTTGCTGGTCCGTTATTTGCTCGGCTTTTGGCCACCATGACATCGCTGCATAGGTGATCATTGGTTTATTGATCGTGTTGTATGACCAATAAACCTATAAGATTGGATGACTTGTTCCAAACTAAGCTGCCATATCATCCACAAAATAATTTTAGGCTTTAGGCCCCACCTTCTCCCGAAGACTCGGTTGCAAGCGTAAAAAGTTTAGCTTCCAATTAAGCTTCCTATCAAGTATAGTACCCAAATATTTGGCAATCTCTGTGATTTTAAGGGGATACCCTCAACAGTTGGAGGCTCGAAGTTTGGAATTTTCCTCTTGTTACTGAAGAAAACTAGTTCAGTCTTTTGTGAGTTGACTGCTAACCGCATTGTTTAGTCCACGTAAATGTTTGTAATGCGTTTGCCTGTTGCTATTGCAAGTATGGCTACATCATCTGCAGTGACTTTGACACCCCTATTTTCGAATTTACTAATATTTCGTTTATGGCAAGGACCCAAAGTCACTCTAAGGTCTAAAATCACTGTCACCTAGTTTGGCATTAATGTTCCTTTCGTTAAGCAAACTTTCCATCACGTTGATAAGCGCTTGGTCAACCTTGGCTTGAATGCCCAGCGATATGCATACAAATCTAGATTGGAAAACATTTTAAAATCAATGTAACAACCTTCCATAGACCAAGTGAAACGTACGGAATTTTATTAAAACATCGCCACCGACTTTCATTAAAGAAGTGGTTCCTTGTTAATTGTTTTATAGAGCAAACAAATTAAATTGAATTGTTCTCTCTTGTCAAAGGGGTTGCAATTTGCAAATTGATGGATATATTGATTTAATATATATTTTTTTTCATTTATTTTTGTATATCCATAAATACATAAATTTGTTGTTGTTTTTCTTTTACAGAAATCGAAGCCGTCGAAGCATGCAAATGGCTCCGTGCAGCTGGTTTCCCGCAGTATGCTCAGATGTACGAAGGTAAGTTCATTGGGAACTCAGCTGAGGGCATTTTTATACACCAGCGGGTTATATACTGATAAAAGTCGACTGGGATGTCCTATCCATCGATATCGGTTGTTAAAATTGAGCTCAGAGCGGTGGGTGGTGGACCGATACACTGGACCTCGTTTGATATTGGTTATAGACTTTTGGGTTACAGACAATAAACGGTTGGAAGTGACCCAGTGCCGGAATGATTCAAATTTAATAATAGCCGGTTCCGTAATCCGTAATGAAACATAAATTGGAGCCTTTTAGGTCTATAGGAAGCTGAAATTCGAGATAGAGCTTGGTAACTTAGAAAATGGATTAAGTATTGTATGTTAGTGGCGCAGTGGCTTAGAGTTAGTGTGTTGGACTACTAAGCGAGGGGTTCCCGGTTCGAATCCCGAAAGAACCAAATTACATCTTAAGGTTTTTTCCACTGCTCCACCTCTCGCGAACGTCTGACAAACATCCGAGAGTAAAACTGTCATGAAAGAGCTTCTCAATTGGACTCGGCGTAAAATTGTAGATCCCTTCCATTCGTCCCAAAAATTGAAAACTCACACAAAACGAATGGTTGTAAGATGCTAGCCCTTGAGTCCCACAGACCGTTCGCTCCAAAATATTTATTTATTTATTTAATGTATGTTAGGCTCTCAAATTTATTATTTAAGTATGCTTGTTTGGGCTTCTTTTGTCTGTAGCATTTTCAGTCATTTCGCATGGCTTCTTCTTGCATGTCGTAATAAAAGTATCCAAACTCGAGCTTTAATGAACTGGACGTGATATACACAGAGGAATTTATTTGATCTAGAATTCTAGGCCATTACCCAAACCTTGTCCTAAACCAGGACACCTTCATGTTCAAGGAACCCGCAGGGCAATACTGCACAAGCTTCAATTTTATTTCTAGGGGTAACT
This sequence comes from Cheilosia pagana, assembly GCA_936431705.1. Taxonomy (NCBI): domain Eukaryota; kingdom Metazoa; phylum Arthropoda; class Insecta; order Diptera; family Syrphidae; genus Cheilosia; species Cheilosia pagana. The sequence continues at coordinate 80,383,256 of OW386166.1, read as the reverse complement.
AAGGCTATCGATAAAGAAGGAGCCACGTGACGCAAGTCTTGTCTTTATCTCTGCTTGGAAGTTGAAAGACACTCGGCTCATTTTTAGTGTCAAGGCTAAATTTTTCGAGCTCATAATTGCGGAATTTTCCATACAAAATTGTATATTATGATCTAGAAAATTATATAAGGTGAAGGTTAGAAATGATTATTAGTTAGGCCCACTGATAAGGTCTGGAGGTCGTATGTATGTCGAAATGCCCACCGATTCAGAGAAGACTTCTGCCCCTACCCTTGTATCCATTTTAAATACATCTGTGCGTGCGGAAATGGATTGCTTATTGCGTACTAATTCTATTCTTCCCAACTGGGCTAGTCACTCGAAAAGTGTCTTATAAATTCCAAGTGTGCCATGATGGAGTCCATGATCAGGTACATTTTCCAAGGCATTTTTGTAGCACCATTGAGTGACCCACTCTCAAGATCTCTCGGATTCACAAATTTGACGGTTGGTATTATGAGACATGCAAAGTTTAGACCTATTTACATGACCATCGGTCTAGAGACGTCTGTGCGTGTAGTTTTTATGCCGCATTTCTTGTTCTAGATTTGTATTTGCTGTATGTAGGTTAAGTCTTTCATTAGACTCGCCCATCTAGGACCGAATATATTCGCCCTCTAGCTCTTATGAATGCTACAACAAACCTAGTGACAGAGTTTCTTAACTCCGTGGGGGAATGTGTCTATTTGTGAAAATACGTCTTTTACCAAAATAGTGGCAAGTTCCATTAAAAGAGTCGGTTCAAGAACGTTGAATCAAATTTCCTCGAAGGATTGTTTCATTGCCTACAATACCTGTATGACCCGATTTAATGTTTGCTGGAAATTTCAGTGCATCGTTGCAGCACTTGACCGTCGAAGAGTTGGGTGACAGTGCTTAAAGAGCTTCTGAAAACATTTTTGGAAACTAAACAAATTTGTGAACGACATAAATCCTTTTTAAGCAAAATATGGCTTAACCAGCACCCACTGATACATGAGAATGGGACATCCCGCGCCTTGTGCACTCTAAAGGGAAATTTTGGTTGAACTTCCAGTCAAGTTTATGATCTAGAGGAGGTTCCTAACGCCTTACTTTGTGGAGATGAAGAATAGGGACCGTTTTCTGTCAGATTCAGTTTTATTGCGCTTATCCTGCCAGGATCTGCTTTCAAGGGATAATTAATTTTGCTGTCACCCCGCATATCCATCGTTCTTGTAGGGCTTCGTTTAGAACCGTGGACGTGATCCATAGAAGAGAAGAACCCCTCCGAAGGTGTACCTCTATATAATGATTTCGTTGACAGGATTCTACTCCAGCTTTGCCTTTATTGTTTTTTTCGGTAGCTCCGACGTCAATAAAATTACCGTTTATGTCTAAAATGGAAGCTGCATCTTCCATTCCATCTTGATCTCATTTCACAGGGATTCACATTTGCATAAGCTGCATCCCTAGATAGACCTTTCGATTGATCACATTTCACAGGGACTCACAAGATAACCCTAAGATAAGTTTAAAAAAATAAATAAATATTTTGGCGCGACAGGTCTGTGGGACCCAAGGCCTAGCTTCTCCCTAAGAAAAGTTTGAAGAACGAAAAATTGTTAAACTGGTTGATCTGATGTCCTTAGAGAATTTTTACTCTCTTTTGCGGATCTTCGGTTCAAATAAGCTATGTCCATAAACATGGGTTTCATTAAGGGCTAAGGCATCACTGCTGGACATATAAGTTTGACTGAAAAATCTAAGCCCTGTTTTACAAAAGACCGAAATTGCAACAACATTTTGAAAACATTTGCCAAAAAAATTGGTTTTCGGACCAAGTTGGGCCCTAATTCTACAGAGCTCTCTCAGTAAGTACAAAGCGAAATGGATACCGCATTCCGGATTTTGGTTTCCTCCCTTTTTAAGGCAGACAGCCTTTCTGATGTCAGTCGATTATACCGTGCAACTGGATGGGCTTAGTCGTTCAAATTTCACTCAAAAATCTCTCAAAGATCTCATAAAACATGATTTTGCAAACTTGTTCAATTGCCCAGCACTAAATCGGAAGCGGCCTTGACCTTCTTGTAGTCAGTACCGAAGTTTCCATCTAACTTTCGTATTTCAATTGCCCTCAGTTTCAGTGTGCTGTGCATGTGCACTGTTGAAGCTTCAGCAGCCTCCGACGTCCTTGTTCGTCTATTCCGCATAAATTTACAGAAAAAAAGTCCACCTCCACAGTCCGTTGAATTGAATTCAACTTGTTATCTGTTGGCAAAGTAACTTTGTAGGTCTTGTTAAATATATACTATACAGTCTGGAGTGTCCTTGTTACAGAAACACTTTTCATTCATTTATTTGCAATCTATCTGCAAATTATTATTTCAGATGAGAAACTCATTTTTGTCGCAGTCACCTCCTGTGCATTGTAATCGATAAGTCATTTTTGCACCGTTGATGAAGGCCCACGTGTGTGCTGTGTGCGCCAGTGCCAGTTGAAATGTCATTTTGTCCTTTGTGCTGTGTCCTACTATATTCTGTTGAAATAGTTTTAAAATAGCTAGCAAAATGCCAATGGAAACCATTTATTAATGAATGAATCGACCAGGCACACCGAACCACCCTCCAGCCGAATAAGGTGGATCGATTATGGCTGTGGTTGTGTTGGAGTCTATTAATAAGACCACTCAAAGACTAACATACAAATGTGAATCCTCTGTTGAATGTCGGAGCGAGTTTTCACTTTCATATATGTGAGGGGTTGCCGCAGGATACAGCAGCGAACGGCCTATGCCAACCTGCTTAGCCTGTAATGAAGTTTATCCTTTGTTTTGAAATGAGCACTCATGCATACACCCGGTTGGTTGTATTTTTGGGCATAAGGAACAACTTCTGCTGACCTTCAAAAAGTTTTGAGTTTCGTTTATAAAAATAGAGAAGTCTGTTGTGACGTCCCTTACCACATGTTCAGATAAAAAGTGGAAATATACAATCAACGGCGATGGTCCTGAAGTTGGAGGCTTTAAATGTTTAGCTGCCTTTCTGAAGTTGGCTGCTAAACTGGACCTACTTGTATAAGGTTTCAAACATAGTTTTCGATGCTCCAATAGAGGCTCCAAGTCAAACTGTCGCTAAACTTTCTTAACTTCATAATGCTCTTCACAGTTCGTGTAATAAATTGTTACTGACCACCCACAACTGTCAAACTGACAAACAGTCAAACGTTAGATGCGCCGTAATAAATGGGTACATTCAAAAACTTAGTTGTCTTAAGTCGACTAGATTAGTCGGGAACGTCACTTTTCCAACTTTAGCCACATCCCACATGTGCGAACTGTCAACTAAGTGCTCAGTCACGAAAGAATTGAAAAAAACTGTCAGTAGCCTGAAAATTGACAGCTGATTTGAATTTGTTTTTCTATTTTTTGTTCACTCCAATTGATGAACTATCTGTCATTTTTCACAGGTTACTACGAAAGCGTTCCTTAACTTTTGCGTAGGTTTCCCTCTCTGAGAGAGAATTCATCCCCTCCATTGTCATTTTGACAGTCTTTTCCATTTTTACTACAAAAGTAAAGGAACAGGCCCAATGATAATCGACCGCACTTTTCACACTTTTCAAATATGAACTGACACATGAAAAGAATACAAAAGCTGCGGTTAAGGTGTACTAATAAGTTATTACAGACCACTCTCCACAACTGTCATATTGTTATCGACTACTCAACACGGCTGTCAAATATGAGCTGACAAATGACAGAGGCAAACAAAAATGCCATCCAAACAAAATCGGCATTTGAAATTTCACTACCGTCAAATTTGAATTGAGAAATGACAGTCAAACCAAAATGGCAGCACCACCTATGGCTAGGTCAAAGGTTTGAAATTGAAAACTCTGCGGCTAAAGATGTCTCTATCTTCGTGAGAAGGTAGATTTCGTTGTTTTCAAATGTTCATTAATCTTGGTATCAGTTGTCGAAAACAATTGACGATGGTTTACAAACGTCCAAATTTATAACCAATGGGTTATGGGCTGCCGACTTAAAATATTGCAGCCTAACGTTTCAAGAACGTTTATCTTCCAGCTGTCCAGACCAATCTTTCTGGTATACGGTATAGCTTGGTCTCTGAAATTAGGTTCGGTCTCCCTTGCCATCTCAAAATTGAGGTCTGTAAATCAAAGCGTAAAAAGGAATGGGACTGCATTGGAACTTCCGACTGAAAGCTGGCCTCCAGTCCCCTCTATATAAATCGAGCCTGATATCTGGGATGTTACTTGTGAAACGCTTTATATTATTTTATTTTACTTAGGTGGCCCTACAAATCGAGTTAAACCTGGGTCTCAATCAACATACCTCTCCAACTATCCCGGTCCTTAGCTAGCTGCCTCCAGTTGCGCACTTCAAGTTGATTGAGGTCGTGTTCTACTTGTGCGCGTCACTTAAGGCGAGGTCTTCCTTGACCTCGAATACTCTGCGGGCCGTTGTTGTCATTTCGCTCTACATGTTCTAGCCATCTATGCCGCCCAATGCACAGTTTTTTTATAACCAAGTCCATGTCCCTGTACAGCTCGTAAAGTTCCTCGTTGAATCTCCTCCCATGCCCCATCAACGCAAACAGGGCCGAATATATTGCGAAGGATTTTGTGCTCGAAACGACCAACGTCCTCATCCTCTTGTAATAAAGTCCATGCCTCAGCGCCATATAGCAGGACTGGGATGATTAGGAGCTTGTATAGGGTTAGCTTGGTGTTTGGGGAGAGGTCCTTACTCAATTGCCTTCTCAACCCAAAGAGATAGCGGTTGGCAAGAGTTATCACTCGTTTAATTTCTGACGAGAAGTCGTTGCCAGATCGTATAGCGGAGCCGAGGTAGATAAAGTCCCTGGCTACCTCAAAGTTAAAGCTGTCTCTCTCTCTCTCTGTGTGTGAGTTTTATTGCCTTGACACGTTCTTTTTACCTTCTGATAAAACTTCGGCACATTCCTCTTGGAGTAGCAACTCTCAATATCTCTCGTCCTTCGTTGCAACCTCGCTTTTTATGCCGTTTTTTTGCTGCTTTCTACTTTCTACCTGCCCTGGTTAGCAAGGACGTACTCCAATTTGTCCAACATAAATGCTGCCAAACGCTTCATATATTTCTCAGGTTCTTACACCACCTTTGAAAAACCATAAAAGAAGTTAGGGAGACCCTTGATCGTCATACTTGTACCTAGGAATCACCGACTTCAGCTCAATCGTGTAAGCCCTTCCGGGCTTGTATAATCCACTGGCAAGCCGTCACAAAATAATGCTGTCTTGTGTTCAGCTGTCTTAGCTTTATGTGTACTCAACGGAACACGAAATTCGTGGGGTAGTCCTCCTCCTCCTATTTAACAGAAGCTGATAGAAGCTGAAAGATAAGCAAAAAAATTAAATTCTCTTGTGTTTAGGGGGCCTAACCTCCTTTCGAACTGAGAAAAGCCTTCTTTCGGGTTCGAAATATGTTTGTGGCTCGTCCTCCTCGATTTGTGTCAATTTTCTGCTCCCTTGTTTTGCCTATGTTCTTTACTATTCTTCTAGATCTGCACTCATTTCTGTTCTTGCATCTCTCGCAATCCAGTCCTCCTTTTAGCTAAGCTTTGGACGTATATGAGAGTCTTACAGTTCCATTTCTTTTGCATTCGTCCCTCCAAAGTAATTAGTCGCCTTTGGCCCTCTTGTGGGTCAACTTGATTTGGACCGGGTCTTACATGAGACCATTTCTCTATCCTCAATGAAGTGCAAGTACCCACCTTTCTCTATTGACTGCCGAGTCACAAATGACTTTCGGAAACCATAACTCCACATCCACCTGACCAGGGTAAACATTTTAATTGACTTATTCATCATGATGAGTGTGCGCTGCTCCCACTGTATATCTATCCATGCGGTCACAGCAACTAATCACGGAAGGTCAAAGCATATTTCGTGCAAGCCTCCGCTCATATGCCATATACCAAGCACAGCATCGCATGATGTAGATTGATGGGGCTCATAAGGCTGGCAACCGCCTTCTCATTGGCGCGCATTTTTCAGGAAATATCAACCCGAAACAAATGTGCCCGCTGACTGGTTCCAGAATTGTTAATTAAGGCGCAGATTTATCATTAGGGAAGGAAGAGGTGAATGCGCCGCCAACTGCGCGTACAAGTTAGGAAGCATATCTGCGCAAGGTCACTGGTGAAACATTGCGCCCACCGGCACCGCCTTATTCGTCAGGCGAGGCCTTAATATGTGTTTACGCGCCGGAAAGCTGAACTTACGATCACGCAGCGGTCGCAGATAGGCATCATTTGCTTAATCCATGCAATCAATCTGGAATTCCCTCAGGCGAACAGCTGTATCGTTGCGAGCGCACTTGTGTGGGTATCTGTATATTTTTGTAGATATGTCACATAAAATGCCGATCCCTCTTGTTCGATGAGCATATAAAGATACCTGCGCGCACGCATGCGTCTTCGGGTGGGACGGCCAACGGGCAGACGTTAGCAAATTAATAAATCACAGCTTCGGGTTTCCTGTGAATTTTCTTTCACACGAACTCACATTATCACTGCGCCTCGCCCAAGAAGCCTGACGAAATCCCATGTTAAACGGCATTAATTACTCATACGGCTGGGAGGCAGGCAGGCGAGTGCCTATGGCCAAAGATTCAAAAATTCAATTCGTGAGGTTATGTGTGCTGTTTGGGATGGATATTTGGACTCTAACAAGCGTGCAAGGACAAAGATTAAGGACCGGCAATCAGCGATTTTTCGGTTCACATATCGCATTTCGGTGTATTTGGCCTGCGTGTGATCGCCTTCGACACGATGCGGCGGGAATGAAAATGAAATGAGTTCTTAGCGAGTGGTCAGCGCGCATAAATGAAAGTGGCATGGTGCGGTCGCGGTGAGATGTTTATAGCGGAATGCTGCTTGCTGCACCTTTATGCGGTGTTCTTCGAAGTCAACAAACTTTGCCAGAGCTCTGACATTGAACTTTGTTGAATTTGGCAAAAAGAGAGAGACAGATACGGCGGACTTATTGATCGGGGATTACGTTGAACTTGACTTGTACAAACATTAAATTCACTATATGTGGTGTGGGGTATCGCTGATTGGTATAGGTTAGATGAACTGCAACATTTGGGAAGTTTGGACGAGAAGCTATTTATCTGGAACCGCAGTGTCAAGTTGTTGGGTAGCCTACGTCTTGAATGTGTGGAACAATTTGATTTTAAGTTGATGAACAAAATTGTTACTTGTATAATTGACAGGATTCGTATTTCCACCAGATAATTTTGCTTCAACGTCCTGGCTCTTGCATCTATCCTAAAACAGCTTAAACCCCGCCCATTTCGACAGGCAATGTTTTTTTAATGTTTTTGAATATTTTTGTACACTTTTTCTGTCTATCATCTTTTTACTATAAAATTTATACATTTAAAAAACAAAACAACTAAATTAATTGAGAATTACTGACGGGTGGGCCATCTACTGGTTTTTGTTTTAAATCATAGGTTATTTTGGCACTGACAGCTGTTTCCCGCTCGAAATCTTGACAGAAAGTCTGTACCATACCTCCGCGGAACGAAATGAATCGCTTTATGCTTGAACAACGTTGGGAAATATTAAAAATTTCCCAAGTGAGTGCTGTGCGATTTTGGGCAAAAAAAACATATTTTCTGACAAGGCGCATTTTCATCTCGGGGGCTACGCAAACAAGCAAAATTGCATGTTTTTTAGAGAACCAAATGCATCCACAACCAGCCAAACCCAAAGGCACTATTGCGATTTTTCCCTAACTTATGCGGCCTTAAAATCGATAACAAAAATTTTGGTTATCGATTCGGACTTCTCAAAATATCTCCACCATTTGTCGCAGAGTTTTCGTTGCCCAATGTTTTCATTTGAGCTGTCGTCATCTGTGTTCTCAACAACGACTGCTGTTCTAGTGTAAAATTGTCTTCATCTTCTCTACAGGTACCTGTTCGGGTCTTGTCGCCTTGAGTAGTTCTTTTTACGAATATCGTTCGATGAGGAGCACATATCTATTTTCACTTCTCGAGTTCTTTCTTTTTCTCTGGAGAACCCGATGATATTCCCTCGTCTTTTACACATTTAAAGACAAGTCGTTCTAATGGCTTCTTGGTACTCGGGACTGTATATAATGGCTGCAACAGGCAACCGCAAAGTGCAGGCAATTTGTTACGGTTGCAGACGTTTTAAGTTAAATTCCCTAACAGAGTTTACTCGTTGTTGCAACGTCTAAAGTAGTCCTTACTTGTATTAATATGGGAATGTACCGAGCCTACAAAATAATATGTCAGCTCTTAACCTTCAGAATACTGAAGAAGACTCGCAAGCCAACCTATTGAACTGGCGGTTTACTGATCAATTGAACGAAAAGTTCATTGTGTACTACCTATAGTCACTGAAGCAACAATAGGCTTGTTTTAATGAACACTCATCTCAAAAAAGGAAAATGGACGAACAATAAAACATTCCGCAGTCACATTTGTGATGAAACTCTTACATTGGTTTGGGACTCATCGTTCCATAAGTACCCGCTACCCGATCGCTGAAAGTGACAGTTGTCTGTCGATTTTACACCTCGACTCCGCAAGCGATAATTACTCTCATAATGCTTATCATGTGAGATGAAATGTCTTGTGGAGTGACTCTATTTTAGCTTATGATTGGATGTTAGCGATCTCTTTCTGCCATCATATCTGGACATGGATGTCTGACAGGAATTTGACAAATAAATGTTTTTTTTGCTTTTCATCTAGAAATGTAATTTTTTGTCTCTTTGGGTGTCTTCTCATGCCGGTGATGGTCTGTGGCGTAGGTAGTGCTTGGTTTTTCTTTAAAAGTGGTAAACAAAACAAACAGCTGAATAGTTTATATATTCACAATACAAAACTGACTTCTTTGTTCTTAGCAGCTGAATCACTCAACCACGCACGGTATTTATACTGCTGTGCTATTTAAGGGAAAACGATTTCAATCAATTCCCCCTTTGACAGTACAAAACGTCAAAAATCAATTGGCAATGTTATCAATCCAGTTTCATCAACTGGCACCGCACCATATCTAATTTTCAGCAATATTTTAGAGAATTTTTTAGCAGATGGATCATTCTAACAAATCTTCATAAATATAAAGACTTAAAGCAAGCGTGCAGCTGTCCATCTAGGGATGACGGGCAATGTTTGTCTTCAATCGCCTGATAATAAAAACAATGCAACACCAAAAAACTCTGAGATATATCGAACATCTTTCACTGTTCTTTCCGAAGCTTGGTGGCTTTCGAAATATAAGATTTTTTAATGTTTTTTTTATATGGGCGGTGACACGCCTCTTTGCCTAATTTCGATCAATCTTCACAGAATAGCTCCTGGGCCAATACCTAAGATTGTGTGTAAATTTAAACTTCTGACAGTTGTGCTTGTGAAACGATATGTTACATTTAAATTTGATTCTTTTTTTTGCTTTTTGCCAAAATAAATAAATACAAAATGAAAAAAAAAAGAAATTTAAAAAAAATCGAAAAAAAAACCTGTCGTAACACGCTGGGTGGTCAAAATAAAAAAATTTGAAATTTTGATTTTTGGAATTTTTTTTAATTTTTTAAAATTTGTTTCTTAAAACTCGTACTGAGAAAATACCTTTCCAACAAAGTATAAATCATCAAAATCGGTTCGGCCAATCTCGAGTTATGGGATTACATCGCTTCGGACACTTTCTTATATATAGATTGTGGTCTCACTTAAAACTATTCCACATTATTTTGTTTAAGATATAAATATATAGCAAAAAAAAGAATAACTGACCTGGGGTACTATCAGCTTTTCTTAAATTAAGTTGTGACTTACCAATATAAATTTTTTTAAATTAATTGATACATGGCTTGTTTGTTTTTTTCTTTAAGCTAAAAACTGCTTAATAAAAATTAATAGAAATTTATTTATATAAGATGTGACTCTAAATAATAATTCAACACCATCTGAGTCAATGGTAAAAAGCCAGTTTCTCTACATTTTTAGAAAGGAATAAAAATTACAATTTGTTCTTATATAAAAAGGAAGTTTATTAAAGAGCAATGATTTGTGTGCATGTGGAACGTGGACAAGCTCTAGACCAGCTATACTCAACCTGCGGCCCGCCAAGGTTTTAAAACTGGCCCACCTGACACAGTTAAATAATTTCCCTTGTCAAACATTTTAAACTTCGCTTGTTGAAATCCTCTAGCATCTGGAAACAGCGACCCTCTCACAACTGGCTTTAGTTTTAAATTATAACTAAGCAAAATTGTGCGATGAGTTCATCGACTTTAAAAACGACACAAACCTTGAAGTTATGTTTAAAGGAAAAAGAGAAAAAGGGGAAGCTAAAATGGCAATTAATTGGCCCACCTGACCCACTCAAAGAAGGGTTCTAAGCATGAGTCGACGAACTCTGAAATGGGTGGTGGCTTTATCTACAGGACATGGTAGTTTCAGGTATCACTTAAGGAAGATGGGCCTCTCCAGTTAGCGCGATCTTTGGCTAACTGACTCCAGTTGCGCACTCTATGTTGGTTGAGGTCCCCTTCCACTTGTGCGCGCCACCTAAGGCGAGGTCTTCCTCTACTGCGTTTTCCCTCCGAGTTGGGATCGAAGACTCTTCGGGCCGGAGCGTTGGTGTTCATTCCAAGCCATCTTAGACGAATTGATGCGTACTTTTCTGACCAGGGCGATGTCGCTGTACAGCTCGTAGAGTTCGCTGTTAAATCTCCTCCTCCAAAACCCGTCAACGGCAAATGGGACCGAAAATCACCTGAAGAATTTTTCGTTCGAAACGACCAAGGAGATCTTCATCCGCCTTTGTTAGGGTCCATGCTTCTGCACCGTATAGTATATAGTGTTTCTCGACAAGGCCTTATTAATCAATTGCCTTCTTAGGCCGAAGTAACAGCGGTTGGCAAGTGTGATTCTTTGTTTGATTTCTAAGGTGATATTGTTTTCAGAATTGATAGCGGAGCCGAGGTATACCCTAGTCCCTAACTACCCCAAAGTTATAGCTGTCTATTGTGACGTTCTGTCCGATTCGTCGATGTTGTGTGCCCCTTCTTGTTGCATAAGAGCAATTCGAGGTCTACCATGTCGAATTCTTTCGTATTACGTATCTTTACCTTTAATTAAAAAGCTATATGAACCCGATTGATGCGATTCCAGTGGGTTCCAAACCCATCCACGGAACCCCATCTGAAAAAGGAAGCCATTCCCCTTCGAAGTGAGTCTATATCTGATGACAGAGTGGGAAGGCTCTCCTTTTTACAAACCAAATCGATATTAAAATTAAATCTGTCACAGAGAAAAGTTATTAACAATAAATAATGCGTTCGGACAGCACAAACTTATCTCCAATATCTGCGCGTTCAAATAAATATACGATGATTCTTCTTTTTGCGGTTTTTTTTTTATTCGTAATTTTCACGGTCAAGTGGATTAGAGAGTCAGAGTCGCTATACCCAGTTATGGTGTATCGCCAGAGTGAGCAAGACACAGTCTCGTTCACACTGCCCACTCTCGGGCGGAGTCGTCCTCTGTATACGCACGCATCTTCCTATACCCGCGGGTCGTCTTGCACCAAATTCTATGGCCCAAATCTGACGTAAATTCAAACGAATTCGCCTGACGCGTATACCCTCCCAGCCCACCGTGTATACCACCTATAGAATCGTTCAGATTTGAGAAATTATTACACCGTCAAACCGATACATGCAATGGTTAGTCCATTTCTTGCCCAACTCTCTTCACTGGAAATGGAAATGGCTATTTTTACAACATATACATATTGATATCCCATCTAACCGGCCCGCCCTTCCGCCGATCCGACAAATCTTGATCCAATAAATTTGTTGTTTGATTCTGTGATTTTTTTTTTGATTTTTTCGCTTCACTCTGCTCTGCTCATTCCTTTTGATCTGCCTGGCTGGAATATATCGAAACGTCGCGCGTATATTTTCTTTTGCAGTCATAAATTATTAGTTCGCGAAACGAAATCACACGGATCGCCGCAGGATTAGCAAATTATCGCTGTTAAATTGCGAAACGCGTCCTGAATATTAATTTGATTTTATTCTCTTGTGCCTGTGGATATAGAGAGGGTCCTTTTTCGGTGGAGGTGGCCTTCTATTTAATGTAAGAAAAGTAAGAAACAAATGAAAAGCTAATTTTGCCGTTTGCATACTCAGTGGTGGATGTAATATCGAGCAGGCATGGTGCATGGGATAGGTCATTCATCTCGAGAATAGTGCTGGGTGTAAAATTTCCTTTTTTTTTGCTCTCCTTTGTTGATTGTGTGTATGGGAAAACAGACAGTGCTGAGAAACAAGATTTCCTACATGCAAATTGGCTTAGATACGACAAACGCGGATACGCACACAGTCGGTTGGAATCGGAGAGTGCATCTTTCGCCTAGACTTTGTGGTTTGACGTCGACGTCGACTAGTTTGAGGCAGTGCAGTGTTAATTGTTGTTGAATTGGATTAATTGCAATAACTATATACAGACATACGAATAAATTGTAAAATGTGAGTGAAAAGTTCATAGCACCTTCTAACTCTAAATTATTGTGACAAACATTTTAGTACTTAGTTAGAGTACCTTTTGAAAATTGGTGTTCCCTTTTGGTGTTGTCCTGCCCACACCCAAGCACCCACTGCTCCAGCTGGCCTCCAGTTTTACCCAACAAAGGCGGTTTTCGTGCACCCTTTGATGGGGCTATACAAAACTTGCGTCAAATATTTGGTTGCCTGAACTTAACTTAAGACTATGTACTAAACTTTTTAGAACAATAGGTCTTATACGGCTTATACTCTGTCAAGTTAGAGGTTCCCGAAAAATTTCTGTTTGTAGGTATCTAGTGGTTGGTGGAACGCAGACACTTTCTTGGATTTCGATCATGTTTTTTGCAGAAAAGATTTGTGGTTTGATTTGTAGGTAAATTTTTTAACTTTCTCGCTTTAAGAAGGAACCAGAGGTGCCTACTAACTACAATTGTAGCATTTTTTATACCACTTATTTTTTTTAAATAATCGTGTAATAGGTACATAAACTTTTCCGGTATAAAACACAATTTGATTATTTTAATTTTAATGCAAATTTTGTGAATCTATAATTTACTTGAAATTTTGTTAGAAAATAATTGTAATAACAGTAAAAAAAGAATCCGCAATATCATTTCATTTCAAAATCATTTCTTGCATTTATTGATAGTTTATATAATTTTTTTTTATATTTTTAGTTACAAAAATGAATTATAATAAATTTTACGTATTATTTGCAATCTTTTGTGTTAATAAAATAGTTTTTCGTTTTAAGTTCTCATTTTTTTTATCAATAGGAAATCTCTCATTAATTCGGAAAAATTCGTTTATTCGGACAGACCTTCCCCCAACTATTCCGAATGAACGAGCCTCTACTGTATTAATAAATCTCTGTGAATAATAATAATAGTAATTTTTTTTCGGATGCTTTTTCCGACAAACTTTTCAATTTCGACTCACATCTTATGAAACAGACTGTACGTAATTTTTTGGGCTTTTATTCTTTTTTATTTTTATTTTCAACATTTGCCACTCCAAAAGTGGATTAAAGGGGCTAGTTTGTATAATGAAGTAACACCCATCACACCAGGCTCATTGGCAGATGAGAAGATGGTTTTTAGGGCGTTTTTTTCAGAAGACAACCAATGACCCAATTATCTTGCTTGCAATCGTTGGTCCATCTCAAGCACAGGACGTTTGATCCGCATAAGTCAGATATTATTTCCTGTCATCTTGTAGCGCTTTAATTTGTCAGTGGTTGGACCTTCGCTTAAAGGATGTTTTCACAGATCAAGCTCTTTAGATAGCCCCCATTTTTCACTTGCCTTGTTCAATTGGAAAAGAAGAATGTATTCCTTGTAGTTAGAGAAAGGTAAGGTTTCAATAGCCCCCCGATTTACATGTAGGTAGGCTTGAAGATGTACATTGTACAGTTCTGTACCCAGTAAGCAAGCAGGTTCTGAAGATTGCCGATTCTGTAGTTAAAAATCATTTGGAAAGGACTTTTCTTCGTTTGGTTGTCAAGTATACTTTTAAGCGCTATGACCATTAGCTCTCCTCCTTGAAAGGCGCTCTTATTTTCTCATTTTGAGGAATAACCTCGATGAGTTTCTTAGAACATCTGCAATTCAGGTTCTGCGACTTGAGTTCAGAACACCAGCGGCGGTAGATTCGACGTGAGTGTAGGATGTCAAACTGCTCGAATGAACCTTCTTTGTTTTGAAACCATTTGCTCAAACTTGCTTTTAATTTACGGTCTTAATCTACGCATCTTTTCTTATTTTGCCTTCACTGTGAAGGTCCAATTTACTGCTTTGCTCTGTGGTACCATTAACTGATGATGGTTCCTGTCAGTGTTTTCGACTCTGGCCAATTTGTAGCATGAAAATGCCTGCGATGCTATGCGTTTTTCTATAACTATATCAGACGCGTTGCTATACATCAAAATTGCAGGAATCTTGTGGCCCGCCTTCAAGCTTTTGATGGCATTTCCACTGCTTCCAAAGTTAGGTTTATAAAAATCATGCACCACACTTTGACACTTTCTTATTTAACAAACAAAAAAATCTCCCTCCACAATGCACCGCGTCAAATTGACCGTTTAACACGTGCTTGCAAACACAACTTCCGTTTAATTGTGTGTAAATATTTGTGACCGCCCTATGTTTGTTGAATACACCTACCCGACTGTGCCAGCGACCGACACTTCTAAAGTTCAAATCAACTCAAGTGTTTAACTGTGATGAGTAGGTCAGAACACTTGAAGCACAGACACAGTGCCGACCAAGAAAACACCAAATTAATGCGATTTTTCAACAATATGTCAACTTTACTAATTGATTTGAATTTTTTTGTTCTTATTTGTCTTTCAGATCATCAATTTCCAATTGACCTGACGAATGTAGCCAAAGACCACACAAATCTGGAGAACGATCCCTTGCAGTCGCTCTATCGGCGTTTATGTATATTGAACCGATGTGCCACTATGCGATTGGATAATAGTCATAAGTCCCATACGCCGCAGGTAAGTTTCGAAAATTCATTGTTGATTGTGGTTTACAAGTTCATAAGGATAGTGGATACAGTTTTAGAACTTTCGAAGGGTTTGGAAATGTAGTAAAATAAAAAGGATGGCAAGAAATCTTGAAAAAACTGATAAATGACTTTGCTTAAGTTAGCTTCCGAAAGAGCTTTTATGACGGCGAAGATATGAAGACTAGCCGAGTCTTCCATGAAACATTTACTTTAAAGCAAATGGTATCGAAATCCATTTCATTTGCGTTAAAGCTTTTTGAAAGCACTGAGAGAGCTTTTATTAAATTGTTTATTGCAATCAAGAAGCTTTTCATCTGCTTAGAAACGTGAATTTACCTAACAGTTGACTAAAGGTGTAAAATATACCCCAAGAGCTTTCGAGAAAAAGCTATTGGTAATGTACTTAAAGCTTATATTAAATATATCTGCCGGATATCCAATTGTAGTATACAGAGTAGATATGGCATACGAGATAACGCATAATTATATCTAACAATGAAAAAAGCTTTTGGAAGCTTTTAAGTTTTATGTCTAATGGTGTAAATAAAATGAAAACACTTTGATCTGATAAGACTTTCTTGAACGTAGCAGTCGCTGTAGAATTATAAAAGCGCAAATAAAAAGCTCCAAATAAGCTTTTGTTCTTTCAAAAAATCCATAAGCAGAAGTAGGTATCTCGCGATGCGCACCAAATATTTATGCTGCATTTGTTTTGTATCGATGCAGAACGACAGGACTTAGAGATCAAGCTTTTAAAAGCTTTCATTTTGATCAAGTTGACATGTAAAACTATTTCAGAAAGTATTTCGGTTCAATTCCACTGGCTTCTAAAAGCTGAACTTGTAAAGGAACATAAATGGAGATTATCCCATGCAAGAGACGGCTGTCTGTTTAAATTTTGCGAGCTTTTACGCAACATTGTGTACTCATACTTTATCAGCAATTTAGTACAAGCAACTGCTCTTGGAGCAAACCTTTTGGCAGGCGTTCGTATCTACAGAAAAGCTTACTGCGTTTGAGCTTTCATAATTGGCCAAAGGACCACTTCTACTTACCCTTTTTTGTCAATCTGCTTTCCAAGCCCTTTGAACAAACCACTTCCACTCTTGCACAGATATATGTCCCTTTGCTAAAAGCCCGTCTTTTTCCACCCACAGAAGGAAGACTCCGACGATGAGAACTGTGCCCTGAGTGAAAATTGGACATTCCAGCCTCACATACGGCGTTGGTCGCGCATCGGGGAAATGGGCCTGGAACTGCCCACCAAATTGACGCAAGACAAAACCGAAAGCTCTTCGAAAGAATCGAGTCCCGACCGCTTTGAAGATGATGACACTTATGACATATCCGGTGCTGCTCTTAACATTTCCTTGCCCCACGAACAAAGCGATGGCATGGCTCAAAATGATTCCGACTCCTCGGCGGTACG
Source organism: Cheilosia pagana (assembly GCA_936431705.1). Lineage (NCBI taxonomy): Eukaryota > Metazoa > Arthropoda > Insecta > Diptera > Syrphidae > Cheilosia > Cheilosia pagana. The sequence continues at coordinate 80,366,697 of OW386166.1, read as the reverse complement.
ACTCCGGCGCACGGGTAGCGAACGCCTCAAAGACGGCGCCAAGGCGCTGCTGCGTCGTGTCGAATCGATCAAGTCACGTCGAAGGAAACGCCAAAATCGCGAGGGTATTGTCATCAGTGGACCCCAGGCTCTGGACTTGTCACAACTCGGTCAGAGAAGTATTCGCAAGCCCGATGCAGTCTATTCAACGCCACCCTCACCGTCGGCCGTCAGCCCAATGCATATGTACCCGAAGAGTCCACTGTTCCAGCATCTCGGTCAGCATCTCGGTCAGCATGACCTAAAGATTCCGTCACAGAGTGAAAACTTTCTGAGTCCGAATCGGATAAGCAGCCCCAAGCGGACACCTACGACACCACGATCGATGCGTACCAGTCCGCTGCACTTCTTTGCCACTCCACCGATGCCGCATCTGAAAGAGGGCAGATCAGATGATTCCTCGTCATATTACAGTGACAGTCAGGAGTCATCGTCAACCGGTGGCGGCAAGTTGACACTGTCCCTACGCAAAGCGCCATCCAAGTCCAGGCGGTTTCTGCAAAGAACCGGAAAAGTCGACGATATTGGTGCACATTCCGATTCCGAGTGTCATCAGGGTAGGAAGTTCGTCTTCAAGGATGCCAACTCCAATACTACTGAGGTGGGTTTGTGTTGACGTTTCGCCATTTTGCCACGCCCTCTAAGGTAAAAATTTCCTTTTCAGATGAAGGTGAAAAAGCTCACTCGCGGCGGATCACTTAACCTCGGTAAGGATCCAAAGAAGCGCGAAGGCTTCCGATCGGCCAGTTTTCGCACGCGCTCGACTGTCCGCAAGGACCACAAGAACTCGGAGAGTGACACCGAGAACGTTAAAGTCAGGTAAGGTCCAGTTTATTCAGTCAAAACTGTTTAAGTCCTAATTTCTTGATTTGCTTTTAGCAAAAGCCCAGTTGTCCGATGGCACAGCTTTCAGGAGGAGGAACGGCCACACATGATCTTCAAGAAGTGTTTCTCGCGCAAGGTCGAAGTAGAGAAGAACGAGGGCACCCCGTTTGCGGCGATGTCGTGTGGTCAATTGCAGATCATTCGCAAGTTGGCGTTGGCCATTTTAACCGGCTACATGGAGCGATACTGTCCAACGCACCGTTCCGGATGGAACTGGGAGCTGCCCAAGTTCATAAAGAAGATCAAAATGCCCGACTACAAGGACAAAAAGGTCTTTGGAGTGCCGCTGCTGCTCATTTTGCAGCGCACAGGACAAACACTGCCCCTTGCAGTTAGAGCTGCGTTCAGGTGGCTACAGCTGAACGCCCTAGATCAAATCGGCTTGTTCCGCAAGTCTGGCGTTAAGTCGCGAATATTCAAACTAAAGGAGCGCGTTGAGTTGGCCGAGTCTTCGGCCGAGTGTATGGATGTGTTCGACACTCAGCAGGCGTACGACGTTGCCGATATGCTGAAACAGTATTTCCGAGATCTGCCAGAGTCGCTGTTGACCACCAAAATGTCAGAGACTTTTGCGGCGATCTTCCAACGTAGGTTCATCACATTTGAATTGAGACGCACACTCATTGGGTTGTTTGTTGTTTTCAGATCTCCCACCTGATGTCCGCCTCGACGCAGTTCAATGCGCTGTTCTTCTGCTGCCCGATGAGAACCGCGAAATTCTGTACGCACTTTTAGAATTCCTCACGCTGGTTGCCGACAACTCGCAGTACAATCAAATGACAGCCAACAACTTGGCCGTGTGCTTGGCGCCATCTCTATTCCATAACAGTATATCGACAGGAAGTTCCTCTGTGTCGGCCTCGCCCCGGCGGCGTAAGACCACCGGAGTGCCAGACGTCAAGGAACTGTCCGAGGCAAAGGCATCGCACGAGTGTTTGGCGTTCATGATCGAAAACTATACGCAGATCTACACGGCGTCACGAGAGCGCATATCCAAGTGCAATTTTGGCTACATGGAGGAGTCCAAACCCGTCCCTCTAGAGGCCTTAGGCTATGGCGGCCAGTTTCAGAATTGGCGGGGATATCTGTACGAGTGTACAAGTGCCACCATCAAGGAGGGCAGAGAGAAGTAAGACCTTTGTGACTAATTAAAAAGAATCAATGTAAATTTTTGGGTGTTTTAAGGTCAAGAGGTTGGTTTTCGACAACGTCGCTGGATACAAATGTCGAGATTGCATACAAAAAAGTTGGCGATGGCCATCCATTGCGACTGTGGCGTTGCATAACCGAGGTTGAGGGTCCACCGAAAGATGTTCTCGACTACGTGCTGAAGCAGAGAGCCTCGTGGGACAATAACCTGCTGCAGAGTCAAACCATTAAGAAGTTAGACGAACGAACTGAGATATTCCAGTATGTCTTCGATGGGCAAATGTGTACGGACTTTTGCGTATTAAGGTGAGTTTTTTGCAAGACTTGTCTTACGTGATGTATTTAAAGTCCTCCACCACGGAAACATGTGCAGCGGTCGATATGTTAAATGTTGAACTTCCGATGACCCGGCCGCACATTTCGAGCGATACGGCCGCTATTTCTCGTTCAATATTGGCTCTGAGCTGCTCTTAGGTCTTGTAAATTCTATAAAAAAAAGTCTAGAGGCGTTAAATCACACGATCTTGGCGGCCAATCGACGGGTCCGTTTCTCAAGATAACACGTTCACCGAACTGAGGCTTCAATAACTTGATTTAAGCACCCGCTGTGTGGCTTGTGGCACCGTATTGGTGAAACCACGAATCACTGATGTCTAACAGTCCAGTTTATGCAATTTCTCAAAGAAATAACTTTCCAACATGTCCCTGTAGCAAACACCTACACCATTTTTATCGACGGAAACAAGCTGTCCAACTGCACCAAAAAAGTGACTTTTTGCTGATGGTCTGGGATAGGCCCAATTCTTGAAAAAGTCGTGACGAGCCAATGTTTGCGAAGGACGCCTTCATGGCAGCAATATTCGCCACACTTCTGGCACGGCAACTGCAACATTAACGAGCGAGTATTCTGACTCAAATTTGTTCACTATTAGGCTATGAGCTGCTCGTCTACTGGGACAAGAATTACTTCCTAACATTAGAGTTAACGCTCTTAAAGTCGCGATCACCGACTCGGAAATTCGGTAGAAAATTTTAACAGTGGAAGTCACTTATAACGACTTCGCGTATAACGTCCACTTTCATTTCATTTGTCTAGTTTATTATATTTTAAGCTATTCCACCGTCGGCTATAACATCGTCAATGTTGGATATAATAAAAAGGTCCTTGTCGTCGGTTATAACAACGGAAAGAGAGAAAATCAAAAATGAAATTCAGTTAAATATTATGGCAGTTTATTTCATGTGTCGCGGTTAAAGCTGATTTTCAATTAGTTGTGGTTTACGCGTCTTTAACAAAATTGCTGAATATTTATGGAAGCCAGATATGGCAGACGTATATAGCGACCGCTGGTTATAACGACCTCATTTCATCGGTCCCTTTCACCGTCGTTATAAGCAACTTCTACTTGTTCCTTCGTGTACTTATTTATCATGATAAAAAATGTTGATTTAACTGAATATTTTGACATTGACAGTTCGGTAATCGATTTTGTTTACACTGAAAGTTTTAAGTTGTCCAGTCGCTAATGAAAGGCTCTTTAGTGCCGGTCATAGACTTATTATAGGTATATGGACTGCTAGTAGACAACTTCGCGTTGGTTCCAATATTTTCGCTAGAGCTCTTGGTTCAGAGCGAAATAACTAGGAAACCAACAATTCGGGAATTGAAATTGACAAAAAAAATATTAACCTAATTCACACATTACGGAGTACCTATTAAATTCAGGGATTTAAAGAACAACTGAACCTTTTTACTTAGCAAATCTATTCAAAGCCAATATGTGTGCAATATGTGTGTCTCTAGCATTCTATGGAGGTATTTAAGATGGCTGGCATTTTTTTAAACGTATTTTTCGCTTTGTACTAAGAGTAACATAACCAGTTGTCGTAATTTTTTATGCAGCGCGCTTTTTGAACTGACAGCATTCATGGTAGCCATGTGAGTTATGTGGGTATGAAAATTCGTACGTCACGACAAGTCGGGCATCTCTCCTCTTTCAATATTCGAATCCGCTTCTAAACACAAAATTCCTGACCCATTGTGCCCCAGTCACACGGATTACAAATTCCAAGTAATGGTTCAACTACATGAAACAACGTCATTTGCACGATTCCGTGTTTTTTTGTTGGCAAATTGACAGTTTGTAAACATTGGGCACAAATAGATGTAACCTGAACGCAAAAACTAGATTAATCGGGAACGTCACTTTTCCTACGTCAGCCACATATGCCAACTGTCAACTTAGTATTCAGTCACGAATTTCTTGACTAGATTCGTCGGCTACCCCTACATAAACGTCAACTGACACAGCTGCCCACGTGACCTATCTAGGCCAATCAAAACTGAGATACATCAAGTCAGCCAGATGTCAGACTTACTAAACTAGACACTTGTATTGTTACGCAGTGTAAATTCAGAAACGTCAAACATTGCACCATTACTTCTCATTTCCGATACTGATGCGATGCACACTTTAGGGCCCAACCCATAGAATCCGTCGCGTCCGTTACGGCAACGTATTCGACTGACAGGCTTATAGAATACACAGCAGCTTATGGAAAGTGACCCATAGGCACCGCACGTGCCGGATGCGACGGATAAAGTAGGTTTACTTTCTACTTTTCTGTGTGCTGCATGCGTTGACAGTTGGCACAGCGGGGAGGAGGCTTCTTCATTCGTGGAAATATTAAGAGTGAGAGAAACTGTCATGGTCGTTTGGAAAATTAAAAATAAAAATATTTTTTGGCGGGCAAACAACTATTTTAAAGAACTCATGTGAGTATATTGTGTTTTCAATGCAATTCGTACCCAAATTTCTTCGAGAAACATGTTTGAGGAGCATCTCATTGAGACTATGTATGAAGTGAAGTCATCGGTAGTTAAGGGATTCTATGGGACTGCTCGTTCCGTTGAATATGTCAATATTGCCGGATCCGTCGCCGCATCGGACGCGACGGATTCTATGGGTTGGGCCCTAAAAATTCGTAAGATTTAAAAGTAAAAGAACAGACCTATCAAGTCAGCAAGCTGTCAGGCTTACTTAACTAGATACTTGAACGTACCCAACGTCATTTGTATGATTTTTTGTTTTTATCGCAAAATTTGACAAATTGTCAACATTGAAATGTGTGAAAACATATACCTTTACCTAGTCACCTAGCGTTACCTAGCTATTATTTTAATACTGTGACTTATCAGAGCAAAACACTTTTGGCGGAATTAAAGCAAATCAACGTCATTCACACTCGACTTTGCTCCTTGATGCATGTATGGAAACAGCACATGAGAGTAATAAGTCGATATGTTTTCTTCATATGTTTTCTTCAGAGCTTTAAACACAAGAAGAGAAGCAGACCATTATCTTCCTCATTATTCTCCCTGTTGCCACGCCTACTTCAACAAAAAAAAAGTTACCACCTTCTTTGAATTTCAAATTTCAAAAAATATAAAAGCATTAGCTTTCGTATACAAATTCCCCACTACCCAGAACGAAAGACAACAAACATAAAGGCTTATTTATTAATCTTACCTATATATTTAATTCCACAAACTTGAGCAACATTTTAAACTTATTAATTTTTAAATTTTGTGTAGATCATGGCAAACAGACCTGCCCCGTGGTGCCTGTGTCATAGTGGAGACCTCAGTTGATAACCCGAAGGCGAAGCCCATATTCGGAAGTGTCCGCGGAGTCGTATTAGCATCTAGATACCTTATCGAACCATGTGGCAGTGGTCGATCGCGAGTTATGCACCTGTCAAGAGTCGATATTAAGTAAGTTAAAAACCCACCAACACAAGATTCTCTTACTAATGTCAACTTTTCGTCATTTTCAGAGGTAAAACACCAGAATGGTATAACAAGAGCTACGGACACATTTGCTCGCATTATTTATCTAAGATTAAAATGGCCTTCCGGCATGTAGCGGATGTTCCTGAAACGAAAGTGTGATCGTAGGCTTAATAACACGCTTTTACCACTAAACATCACTAAAACCTAAAATATGTATACTATGCGTTTCAAAATGACAACTTAAGTCTCAAAATAGCATTTACTTTGGACTTTTGTCCTTAGGATATATATTTAAAAAACAAAACAAAAAAAACAAAAAATTGTATTGAGGACCAACATTTTATCTGTCATTTTTGACACAAACCAATTATAATTTGTCGCCCCAACAAGTTTAAGCTATGTATTTTTGCCTAAATACTTGAAAAATGGTAGGATAGCGCAACATTGAATGCATTTGCATGTAAATAAGATAAATTCAATTTCTATTTTTCTATTTATGATTTTATGTATAAATTTAAACATTTTTTTTTAATATTTTATAAAAGAAAACACTTTAAGAACCCAAATACTCAAACATAAAATATCACAAAGAAAACAAATTTATGCCGGTGAAGAAGTAGTTTATAATCAACTCGTTTTTTTCTCGTTTTTCATTTAATTAATATAGTATGTCTAAGCAAGAGAATTGTATGTTAAAAATAAAACATAAGTTTAATTGAACAAATATATACGTATACATTATATTTATAGAGAATTATTATCTAATGATTGTAAGATACAATAATTGTAATACACATTGCTTGTTTATTGTTAACCCAAAAGTGGTATATAAATATACAACACATAACTACTAATACAAAGGAATAAATAAAAGGAAACTAGTCAAATCGTTGAAATATCAAGAAGTAACAATTATTATTACTAATACTTTATAATAGAAAAGAAACAATAACACTGTTTAATAATGTTGAATTATATAAGTTGGAACATGATATATACAAAAATATATATATACATAAATATAAAAATAATATAGGTGTATAAAGATGTGTCTTAAAAGAAATACAGGGCGGTTTTTGAACAAAACACAGTTGTTTATATTTAAAAAGATTGCACTGACTTGCTTTATGCTTTTCTAAATCGATCCTTGCATCGCCCTTTGCCTGAGGTGGAATTCTGTAAGGCGATTTGCGACAGTTGATAGTCACAATACATTTTTTTGGTCTACGTAAAGGCTGGTACGCTGTTCAAGTGAAGTGAAATTTTCACTCCTCTCCAAAAAATTGCTGTGAAATTGAAAGTGAAATTTTCACGCCGAAACGTCAAAAATTTAATGCGACGGACAATAACACACAAGTGAAATGGCTTAAGTAACGCCCCCTACAAATCACTTTTTGAACAATTATTTTTCACTTCAACAGCGTACTGCCTGGTGAAATTTTCACTTGAAAAGTTCATTTTGACATTTCGCAGTGAAAAATTTGTATGAAAAATTGGATTTCACTCGAACAGCGTACCAGGCTTAAGCTGATTTTTACTGCGATTGTCGCTTTTTTGCGATCGTTTACTTGCGACAGCTATTAAGATGTCATCATCATACAAGGTGGGCCCAAAGACATCGCCCTATGCTCTTATTTTTGCAAATGGCCCCCAATGTCAAATCTGTTTTGACATTTGTGGACTAGACAGATGTAGAATACAAGTGAACAAGCCATGGAGCGATACACTCACCAAGAACGCGGAATAATCGTGTCTATTTTTGATGTGAAACATCTTATGGCGCGACTTGGGAGTAAAATCGATTCTTCAAAGCGGAAATGACCAAGCGGAAGTGCGTGACGGAAATTGGCCTGTCGCCATCACTATGCCGCCGCCTAAAACTCCTTAACCACTCAACCGATTTTAATGAAATTTTGTGGGTAAGTATGGTTGGTTGTTACTTGATGGATAGAATAGTTTTGGACCCGATAGGTGGCGCTGTTGTCGATCTTCTTAACCACTACTGAATCAGTTGACGATATGAAAACAAAATGTAAACAAAAACTCTCGAAAAAGAAAACTTTGGATTGGATTGCGTTACGAAAACTTTTTAAATTAATGAACATAATTATCTACTGCGCTGTATTAAGATTATAATATTATAAAGATTTGGTTTTTAAATTAAATTTCTTTATGAAATTCATCTACATATAACACAGTTCAATTTAACATCCACATTTAGCGAGAGAAGTTTCACATCTGGCGTGTGGTGACAAGCACGCTCTCTGTTTTTTTGCGTAACATTTCGTCTGTAGTGTTGGCGCAGAGCGAATTCCGTCGCCGATTCCACGGCCGTCCGAAACCGACTGCGCAAACACTGCGCCGTTTGGCCACCAACCTTGAAGAGTATGGGGGGCCACACGAGATGTTGCCAAGAGTGGCCGGCCCCGGAGCGCACGTTGTGCTGGGAATATCGCCGCTGTTGAGGAGGATGTCGAGCTGTCGCCGGAAACATCGACCAGACGCTATAGTGCCATGTTAACCGAGTTTTTTCTGCCGCAATTTGACGAATAAGAGTTGGAGGACATGTGCTTCCAACAGGACGGAGCTATGGCACACACTGCGCGAGCCACAACATATTCTGAAGGCGGCGCTCCCGGGTCACCTCATCTCTCGTTTTGGCGATTTGTCCTGGCCCGCAAGATCGCCGGATTTAACCGTTCCAGACTGTCGTCCGAAATTCTCGCCGAAGTGATGAAAAATGCCATAGAACGAACCCGTATGGCAATCAATTGTGACGGCGCGCATTTAGCCGATATCGTCTTTTCGACTTGACCAATAAAATTCTAAAGGTTCAAATAAACGTACATAATCAGAAAACAGAATCGAAGTTTTTCAACAAACAGAGCAAAACAAAATCTGATGACTTCTTTTGGCCCACCTTGTATAAATTAAATTTTCTCTTCTGGCTGAAAACAAATTCTTAAACTTGAATATACAAGAATTTGAGTAATAAATATTACATCAATGCTTTTCTAAAGCTTTAATTTTATTGAATAGGTGTGGATAAAAATGTATTTTATATTTTATCTATAGATATTGCATCAATTATTGAAAGACTGCCTATAAAAATTTAAATGAATAGGTATTCCAATCACTTAATTCCATAGGCTTCAATTCATTCAAAACTTTCGCCACTTATAATTCCAGCTTTCTTAGCTGTCCCTGTTGTATTTGGGTTTCGAAGAAATGCTGCTCCTGCAATTATATCTGTTTTTAAAGTAAATAGAACACAAAACACAAGATAAAACAATTTTGGCAAATTCATTTCAGATGACAGTTAATTTAAAATAACAATGCGAGTCTTATACCATGTTCCCACCAAGATGATTAAGCTAAATCCACTTGATTTAACTAAATCACCTCATTAATTATGTGATTTACCATACATTTTCGTGATCACTAATTACGTGATTTATACGTGTTTAAGTTTTAATTACGTGCAAATCCACACAAAATAAGATCGAAAATACACAAAACAAAATCTAACAGACACAAATAAAATCAAACAGACCTATTATCGACTTCAGCTGTTTACACAAAAACAAACTGTCAAAAAATTAAAATTAAAAATGCAGTTAGCGATTGTTTACATCATTTTTTGATTTGTTCTGGTAGAAATAAATTATATCCAAAGCATTTGAAGTCATTTTAAATTGTTACAGGTAATGTTTCTTTTGCACTTTTATATGTACGAATTGAAAGTTTGTCAACTAATTTCAAATGTCACACTAAAACACTTAACAGTTCGGTAAATGAACTATCATAATTCATCCAAAATTTATTCAAATTATGGTTTCACTCATGATACCGGATTTGTAATGAATCCTAGTAGATCTTTGAGTAGGGTGTCAGATATGCCTTCTGTACGAAGGTAGTGTTTCCTTATATTTAGATGTTGATGATGTAATCTGACAACGAAAAGATTTAAGTTTATAGAAAAAATTGTTAATAAAACGGTTGCGAACTTAATTTATTTAAACTATGAAAAGCAGCATCAATTGCAAGGCCCTCAGTGCCTCAACTGGCAATTGCGTCTTACCACTGGTCCGCTCAATCTTTTCGGAGTCCGCCGTCATGTTGTTTCTTAATCATTATCGGCCTTATGATAAGTCAACTCTAGTCTGGCAGCTTACGCAAAGACTCAACACTTTCCAAAACCCATGTTACCAATAAACAAATTAATATTGCTAACTGTAGCGTAAAATGACCATCTTGAGAAACCCATGAATGAAATGTGTCAGGATATTGTATGAAACAAATTTTCATGTTGCATCTTACCTGGCATTGGTCAACAGAAACTCCTGTTCTATTAATTTTAACCGTTTTACAGAGAGTTCTATTCTAGCTAAGGGCGCCACTGTGCATTTCCGTTCCTACTCTGATCAAACGTAACTATTTGAACTTAAATCACAAACTTGGCTGCTTGAACGCACTCATTCTGCGCATAAATGGCTTTGCAAATGGAAAAGCTTGTATTTTCGTCTTTCGCTGGAATACTTTTAGGGGCGCCACGAAATCACTTAAAGAATACATCAACAAAATTAGTGTACTTCTCGGCTTATTAATTTTACCAAATACCGGCATACTTTCAGGATACGTTGCATCACAAATCGAACTTGTCATTCATCGGTTTCGGTCACGTTCGGCACTTTGGCACATCAGCTAAAAATGGAACACCAATTGCCTTACCGCAACTTCCATTTAAATGCCACTGCAACATGCCCCTCTTTGTCCTTTCTACATAACAAAAAAAAAAGAGAAACAAACTGCCGCCAAATGCAGTTTTTGTCACTCGATCCTGGGTAAATATGGTATTGACCATTTTCTTGGTAATTAAAAGACTTTTGCGCACTCAAAGGATTCTCCGGGTGTTGTTTGCATAATTGGAATTGGAATCGTAATAGTCAGCGCGCCACAGTCGTCCCTTTAATTAGGCACGACCATGAAAGCATTACCGCCGAGCTATTCTGATGACCACTTTTACATCTACAGTAGGTAGGTACCTCTGAGCTCTGAGCAGCGTCGTCGATCGTAGCCTGTGCTAAATCGCAAGAGGGCCAAGTAAGTCATGTTTTGCGGTATGCGTGTGCTTGTAGTTGGTTGCTGCTGCAACAGACACTACTGCCACTGTCAGTTTCACAGCCGGTGCATCTTTGTACGGTGTGTTGGCCTGATGGCCGTGTTGCGCGGTTTGTTTATTGCAATATTTAAATTGTCGAATTCCGCACAAAATCAAAAAGACTTACACTAATGGGTTTCCTGTGTTCTTGGGGGGGCCCCCAAAGGCATTTTTGCAGTAATGCGCGACGACTACGACGACGTTGTCGATGTGATGATTTTCGGTGACAACGTTGTATACGTACACGGAATGAAGTGGCTGGCCTCCAGCCATCTAAGGGTCTCCGAGGTGAGATGCGAAGTTAAGCTGGAAGCTAAAATGGGTAACCGTCTGATTTTGTGCGACATGGGCTTGTGGATTCGATTCGAATTGGAGTGCGGTTATCTTGTTGACATCTGCGTGATGTGCGATGGAAGGGACATTTTGGTTAAATCGATCGGTTAATGGTTATTTGTTTAGGGTTAGAGTATGAGTGAGTGACAAAAGATGCCATAAGTTGCGATCAGAGTATGACAGAGTATGACGACTGTTTTTGTCGCTATTTTTAGCTGTAAGTATGGCGCGGTTAACCCTTTTTCAAGGTTTCGTTAGGCTCTATAGACGTTTTCCTCCTTGTAATGTTTCGTACGCTGTGTGAACTACTTCTTTTTTTATTTATGGAATTAATTACAATTCGCTCAGGATTTTCCCAAACTGTATTTAATTGTGGACCTTTTGGATGGGTTCTAACTTAGGGGATATTCAGAGTATTAGAATGGAAACAATCAGTTCGGAGAGTTTTAATCGCAAATCTTATAAGCTTTAAAGGCCAGCAAATTGTTTAAAAAAAAACCAAGAAGCCCGTATCGAAAACGGTGTGAAAAAAATCGGTTGAAAAAAAAACAGCCTACACTTCCAGGTGAAGCCAGATACCAGGTAGGCTGGGTTTTCATTTCGATATTGAGTGTGGTGGCTGTGTTGTACAAATAAAAGTTTTTCTTATATTCACGAGGAAATCTACCGGTAAATTTAAAAAACATAAACAAATTTGGACTTGCGAGTTTGTTCGTTGTTAATAAATAATAAGTGATATAATATTATATTATCAGCTAGGTTTCAGAGTTCGAGTGAAATGAAATCGGAATCAAAATTACAAATCGAGTGAATTAATTTTCAGCGTTCTACATTTCGACCGATTTGGTCACTTCGAATTTTTTTCGAAATCACTTTTCGTGAAATTGAAAACAGCTAAAATCTGTCATTTGAAACGTTGCACAAATATAATTTCAAAAAATAAGTTCGTTTGATTTGAGTTTCGTCTCGTTTTCGCGATTTGTTTAATAATAAGTGCTGTGTTAATTGCTGTGGTGTTACGAACCGATAAAAGGCTGAGGGACAATTGAGATCCATTGGAAATTGCATTCTTTCACCCAGTCACGTCCTTCTGGGATGGACAATGTCTATTGAGTTCGTTTCCAGCACGTTGAATAGAGCATCCGCGACAAAACATAAATTTAATGAATAGTGCATTCTGCGCAGTATTCTTAATAAATTTATACAAAAACTGTTACCTATTCTATTATAAAATTATTATCATTTAAATTAATAAATAATATTATTGTTCACATACATTTTTAATGGTCTGTCGTCTGATTTGCACTATTTCACTCCGATAGAGTTGATCGATTTGAAATCACTTGAAATTCGACGAAATCGAATTGTGGAACACAAAAATTTCACTTTTCCTCAATTTCGAAAAATTTTAAATCGAAATCGATTATAGTGACATGTAGAACACAAAAATTTATTTTCGATCGATTTCGATTTCATTTCGAGTGAAAGTGAAATGTGGAACCTAGCTGTGTATATCAGAGCACCATGATTGTTGTAAACAGCGAAAATAAAATAACTTCTCTGTGCGTATTTAATAAACACAACATATTACAATTATATTAAGGGTATTCACTTAAACGCGTAAAACCCACATAAACTGCGTAGACTGCAGAAATTTACCACCTCGTAAATCAACTGTCAGATTTTGTATGGAGAATAGTTTTCGCAGGCCTCATAATTTTCCGCGATCAATTTGGCTCGGAAATCGACTGCTGAAAATTACGCAAATTTTCAAATGTCAAAACTGTGACAAGGGGTCGCCGGTCGTGTGAATTGTTTTTCGTTTTGTTGTTTATGGCCTGGAAATCAATAAAATTATGTCAATCGATTATTAAAAAACCACACTTGATGGAAATATGTATTTTCCTTTGTTTTATTGCCAATTTCATCAAAAATTTACTTTTTGCATATCGATAATTTTGGTAAGCCTAGGAACTGAGTTTGATAAGAAACTTAACAGTCGATTTACGCGAAATACACAATCGGCCTTACTAATAATCAAACACTAATGTCGACTATAAGTTGACTGCCAGTTTAAATTAAAATGTACATCTTTTTTGAAATGGTACCAATAAACAATTTAACCTCCAGCTTTACTAGCACGAAGACTTTTTGTTGAATCTATTACAAATTGGTGTCAATCATTGTCAGTTATCAGATGTGAAATCATCTGTTTTTGTTTTCATACAGTAAGTTTTTTTTCGAAAAAGTTAATAAAGGTTGAACATGAATTCAAGTCGAGACGAAGATTTGTTGAAGAATCAGCAACCCCTCAAAGGATAAAATATATGACGAACGAGAGTTCTTTTGCCACTTTAGGTTTTTTTATTACTGGTGGTGTGTAGTATCTGGTAAAAAGTTTATTAAACTATTAATAGATTTGATAAACCGATACTGCGCTTTATTGTGGAAATCGTAAGGGAAGAACTTGCTCTACGGACGAATCGCGGAGGAGCGATTTCTCGGTGGAAATATTAGTAGGTATTAGTTGCAATACGATACCCAGGGAAAGGATCCTTACAAAGCGATCAAATCAGTTCATTGTGGCAGTTCTGTTAATGGGACTGGTGTTGCCAATTTGTTTTAAGTGTGTAAGTGTGGATATAGGAAATATGCTCCTATTGTCCAATACGGTATTTTAGTTTATTTCATTTTTGGCTTTACTTATAGAGAATAGTAAATATTAACTGAAACATTAATTTGCAACAATTATATAAAAAACAACACACTTTTTTCTAATAGGTATGTCAGGATTTTATTAAATAAAACTCGAAATAAAACGAAACATCAATAACGTGTAAACAGAGCAAAACAAAAAAGTGAAAACAAACGATTTTAGGACTTCAGTTATTATAATTTTGATAAGATGAATTAATAATTTCTGTTGTACAATTTATTTTTCCTGGTTAGTCTGGAAAGTCTGGAGTCTTTGCGTTAACTACCAGGCTAAATTTGATTATTGGTAAGGCCGAATGACATTTCCGAGGGGTGTTCACATAAAGCACCACCGAAATTTATAAATTTACGGGCTGCATAAAATTATGAGATTTAGTGATTTGCCGTCATTTTTCCCTTTAATTATTGCCTCACATTTTTATTGGGTATTCGCCAGTGATTTGCTTTGCCGACTTTTTGAATGTTTGTCAAAAAGGATTGATTACGTAATTAAAACCGAAGAAGTGCCTAGTGAGTTTCAAATTTTGATACTTTTGAAAATGTGTTCCCTAATTTGAATTTAATTTTGTTTTCTTTGTATTTGGCAAAAATTAAAAAAAATATAGTTAGGTACTTACCTACATCGTTTTCAATTTTGTTGTTACTTTTAATTTAAGACTTCTTGTTTTTATTGCTCAATCACGAATAACCACAAAAAATTAAATGTATAATTATTTTGTAAAATAAATAGCAGGAAGTAGCAATTATTGCATAGACCTAAATAGTTTTCAGCAGCCTTGCATCTATATCTAATATCAGTTTGCATTTTATTAATTCAAAAGAATCGAGTTATTAATGCTTATGACATGCAAAAACTGCATACTTCTATTTCATCATAACGCAGGTAACATTTTTTGTTTCTCTTGAACTTTTTATTCATATATTATGCATATAACTCACACATTTCAAAACAACAAAAGCCGCTAAAAATTAACGTCATTTACAAGTTTGTATAAATAAGTTTGCATATGGTCTTGAAGGAATTTTTTCCTTTGCCAATCCTACGAAATCTTGCTGCATTCTCCACTACACTGCGGCACTTTGACAGGCAATGATTATAAGCTTTTTGCAGATGCGCTTATTGCTGTCATTATTAAGTAGGCCGACTTCTTGTGAACGGCGAGGAGTTGACTGCCTCGGATTCTAATGACTTAACGGACCGCGGCAATATTTTACCCGATTTGGCGTTCGTCTGATGTAAAAGTGTTGGCTAATTATTTATCGAATTTGGCCACAAAACAGTCAAGAGTCGACTTTGAACGGCCAGACTTTGATAATAAAGTTTTAACGTTTGGACGAGCTGCTCAATCATGTAACTTGACATGATTTGGCATCACAGACTGAATATCAAAAATCAGATGAGACCGATCGATGTTGTTTTGGTGGCGTCTGTCTCATCTGATGTTTGATATTCAGAAGAAGAAGCCTTTAGAATCGTCTTCAGTTAAGCGGTACCTCGGTTTCGCTGTTTCTTCGAGGTTGCAGGTTGAACTTAGAAGCTTAAAGCGCCCTTTGTTGCTCACAAGTAAATGCCTGAGTCTGCAATGGTTGGTCATACTTCAGCTACTTATCCAGCATTGTCTTCCATGGTCGCGTTTGTTAAGGCAAATAAGTGGGCTCCCTTTATTTTGACGCTGTTGTAGCTGTTGGCAAAAGGTCCATTAAAATTTTGTGAAACCAACTATTTGTGATCAACTATAGGACAAATACCGCAGAACGTAAATAAATATCCATCTGATTCAATCGTTCGCATTCTCGCATACACCCACAGGATTCACCCCAAATTGTTTCTCGTTTGGTAAGCGCCAACCGAAATTCTCAAATAGAAACAAGAAAAATGACGAAAACTTAATCATTATAGCCCGCCTCCTCTCAAGTAGGCTTTTACTGTCATATAGCTCCCGTGACTAAATACTTAACATTTCAAATTTATTTTTACTTAAATTGTGAAAACAAAAATTAAAAAAAACACGCCCACTTATTCACTGTTTTTTAATGATTGATTTTGATCTTTTTCCGCAGCATACCCCTCAATGGAAGAAACCAATTAGACTGCATCATGGACTCCAATGAATGCAGGCTCAGTGGCGTTGGAATTGGAATGTGAGAGTCTTAAAAATGAACCGACCTTCATTAAAATGATGTTCGAAAATTGTTTGACATATGAGTCGCTGCTTATTTTTGATAGATTTATAGAGTAATCAATCGCCCACCCTTGTGAGCCAAAAAACAAGCAATAAAAAAATTTAAACACAAAACTGAAGGAGGCTGACTTGTGGGTGTACTACGCCAGGGTAGGAGGTGTTACTTATATCGCACACGTGAACATTTAATTAATATTTCAATTTTTATGGGAGAAATAATTATTCCTCTGAATAGCTCGTTAATTTTATTATTGACTTATTGCGACCAATTAAATCAATGTGGGCTGGGATTCGTTGATTTGTTTTCAATCAAATATTAACAAAGAACTGTGGAATATTTATATTAAATGAAGCGAATGCACAATTCGAAATAATGAAGGTAACTTATTCGGATAATGAATGTCAGATGTTTTTCGAAAAATGATTGAAACAATAACGTATTTTTCGTGGACCTGAAAGCTGTTTTTGGCCCCGTCAACAGGAGGTCACTAATATTTAAGTTAGCAGCGATAGGCCCATCGGCAAGTAATGAGAATTTCTTAATTTGCAAATTCGTCTGCAGCAGTGTGCAATGGCAAAATAAAATCATCTACTTTCCCTACGGATTCTTATGTTCCTGAAGGGTATGTTCTGAGCCCTCAAACTTGACAGCATCCCATGTGGCATTAAATTCGGAGATGTAGGTAGATGTCAAAGTATTACTTGTCATCTTTTTTGACAATCCTTATACTTTCCAGCTCCAAATTAATAAATTAAAGAACTATTGTGACACTTGGGATCTAAAATAAACACAGCTTAAGCTAAAATTCTTGTTTTCAGAGAGAGGCAATTAACAGCATGTGGTCTTAGTTCTTCTCAAATAAGCACGTGGATCCTGTTTCCAAATTTTGGGTTTTCAACGCTACAATAAATAATTGTTTTTGCTATGCGAACGAAATTTATGGCTAACGACAGCGTGATAAGATCGAAAGCATAGGAACATATTTTTTCAAAAGGATCCTTAGGCTTCCACAATCTACACCTATAGCTATGCATTTCATGTAGAATCAGGCCTACCTTACGTGTTTACAAAGAACCTAAGAACCAAAGCAAATGCAAAGTTATACTAAGATCTAGGAATAACTAAGATCTTCTTATAGCTGTCAGATGTAACTACTCTCCGTTTAAAGACTGGTACGATTTGCCGTAACAAACGATATATTTATTCAGCTGAATGAGAACAACGTTTGGGAGTGGAGGAGTATTCTCCACGATTGCATTTCTGCTGTTGACAGCAATGTCTTCAATCCACAATCCACACCAAACAGTGACTTTTTCGGAATGCATTGGACGATCATGGATCTCGTGTTCCAAGTTCGAAAATTTTGTTTGTTGACGTTCCCATTCATCTAGAAATGTGCCTCATCGCTAAAGATGAACTTTCGATGAATATTAGGGTCATTTTCAAACTGCTTTTGATTAAGCAATTCTACTATTTTCACGTGTTGTTGAACGCTTTGTTCATCGACGGTGATTTGTTAAAACAGGCTGAATAACTGACAGAAAATTTGACAGGTGCAGCTGCAATAATATGGCCGCTATCAACTGCCAAAGTTCGAAAGGTTCCTATAGTTCTCTCGTTGCTTCGCTTCGAGTATAACTTTCTGACAGAAGAACAACCAGTAGTATCTAGATCTACATCTTTAGCAGCTTAAAGTGTAGACAGAAAAAAGGATTAACATACATACATATTGGCTGCGCCATTTTCCAAACATTGAATAACTTTGACATTTATCCAGCTATTGCCTAAAGTTGCTATGTTTTTGAAACGTCGATTCAGTACAATTTCAACCAAGAAGCGATGCAGCCTGAAAAAGTGCTCCACAATAAAGACGCTTTACGTTGAAAAAAGTCGTTCAGTTGTGTTAACTGAACGTCTGCATGTCGTCGAAAATATCCTCGCCAACAAACACCGTCTGACAACACTATATGTCGTTAAGGGTTGAATTTTGATAAGCACGGGTCAGGACAGTGGGAAATTGTAGACAAACCGTTCATCAGCGCTCGAGACGTTCCAAAGAACTCGTTGAAGCGGTAAGAAAGAGTGTTGCCGAAAAACCAAGTTTTACGTATTGTCACATTTGGAAATTTGGCAAATTTTACTCAAAGAATATTTCCGACAGACCTTCCACGTCGTTGACAATTAACCTGATTTTTGGAAGATCTCCAGACTTGACCCCTATACGGACTTCTTGAAGTGAATTTATTTAAAAAGCAATGTGTACCTACGCCAAAAAGCCTTATACCACTGAAAAACTCAAGACAAACGTTCCTTCCAAAATGATAGCTTTACCGCCTGAGATGCTTGAAAAACTGATTACATTTTCCTTTGGCCAATAGAGGCGGGCACTTGATTGATGTTGTATTCAAAAACTATTCCAACGTCAACGGTTTGTTGAGACACCATTTTTGGTATTTTACGTTAAAAATACAGCTGTCAATCGTTTCGCATATCTAATAGTTATACCTATATGAACTCTTGCAGGGTCACAAATCATTTTCATCTATTTATAACCTTTATTTGTAGCCTTCTTTATTTTGTGGTTTTTATTTTGAAAAACGGTACCGTTAGTTAACCGGATCCAGATCTCAAACCATTTTCGTGCTTTTAAAATATATGCATGCGCACATAAGTAGTACTCATCTGTAAAATTGATAAATTCATCCGATGGACACTTGGCTAGCACAAGTTCGTAGACAAAATTAATTTACCCTTAATGAATCGGCTGTCGCGCGTTTTGGCCAATTAATTAATACTCAACAGTGGGACATTGCAGCGTGGCAACTACTTACCAGCATCATAGCCCAACTATTTGCAGCGATATTACAATGTTGAAATTATTAATAAATGCCGGGATGCGCACACAAATATGTATGCATATAGATATAGACAGATAGGTATGCATTACTTGCTGATACGTGCCTTTTAATGATGGATGCAAAAAGCCCTTATTTAAAATAAAAAAAAAAAAAAACAGTTTAATTCTCAGTTTGAAATACAAATAATTTACAGTAGTGGTGAAAAAAATTGTAGCGGTTTGGTAAAATATGGAAATTCGATGATAAACTTTAGTTCTTCTTTTTCATAAAGGACACCCAGTATTTAATTTAGTTTCTCTAAGAAATACCACCATAGAATTCAATGAAAGTTTTTGAGAAAGGGAAATTTTCGAGACCCGAGTGTAGAATGCACTATATGTAATTAAATTTGGTTTTGAGTTTCTGTCATCCGAAGACTGCAAGGAGAAAGACCTATAAGGTCTATTCTACCTCAGTTCAGCTGCATGTTTGTCAGTAGTTGTTGACTTAATATATCGCTAAGATTGCAGATACTCCCAGTGGACTTAACAAAGCGAAAAGGACTACAGTAAAACCCGCATAAGTGCCTCTCGCTTAAGTGCCTAACCCTTTTTTTGAGAACCAAAATTCTGAGGACTTTTTTCAAATAAAACTCATCTTAACTACCTTTCCCGCTTAATTTTCTTTTATTTTGTATACTTTTATTAAAATTTACCTAAAATAAATTCTTTTAAGTAATTTTTTTTAAATCTGCTGAAAATATACAATAATAGTACAAAGTTTTCTTTTAAAAGGTTACCGTACAGTTACCGAGTCAGTTACTGTAATGTATTTTCTTATTTTTTAATTAAATGTTATTTTGTTATAAAACAATTATTTTTTTTATAAATTTAGAGATAAGTGCCTTATCCCGCGGTTTTACTGTACGGGATTCAATCCTGGTTCTAAATAATAATTGGAAACCGGAACGGAAGACAATACCTCAAGTCACTATTGTTAACCAAATTTATATAGCTTAGGTTACTAAGATTTGTATACTGTCAACAAGCTTCTTGGAACGACCGTCGGCATGGGATAGAATCAGAGTTTTCATATTTGTGGCAAAGAGACCGATAAATTATTTTTCATAACCAGATCGCCTGGTCTTTAATTATACGTTGGATAAGTCTGTGCCTTTTCAGTCTATTCGATTCAATAATTACACAGTTTTAGAAAGTAATAATATAAGCGGAGGAGTTTTGGCCATTTAAAGCGATGCATCAAGTAACAGCTTTTACTCTTCAGCTTAAAATGATAGATGCAGCTTAAAACGACGATTGCAAAGATTCATTGAAAAACAGAAAGCTGCTTAGGCAAGAACTATATCCATATATGCATGACGTTGTTTCCGAACTGCGCCTTTAGACGCATTAATCCGGGTGATTGAGCGATTAAGGTTGAAAAGGCTTCGATTGCAGCTTTTTGGCATAGATCTGCGACTTCAGCAAACTAAATCAGCAGCAAATCTTGGCTGCCAAATTACGCGAGAGATAACCAATAACTCAAATCGTTCATGCAGAATGGCCCTCGTGGCGTATAATATGTAGCTCGTAGCCCCTTCTGCCGGAACCACATGTCGTCTACTTCCATATCATTCAATTTAGGCCAAATGTAATAACAATGCAATTTTGAAAAAAGGACCGACCAATGACTGCCCCAAACAGCCAAAATTTGAGTTCTCTTTCAAGCGTTTTAAAGCGCAGTCAGTGAACAACTGTCGTTATTTGTGGTTCAAGTCCTGACTTAAAAGTCGTCAAGTTGAAGTCTGAGAAAGGCGGACTGCCACTTTCACGCCCTGCGGCAATGTTGGCTGATTGTTTGCCGAAGCGATTGTCTTAAACTGTCGAGAGTCGACTCTAAAGGGCCACCGCGTTTGCCATAAAATGGGTGCGGAATTTTTGCACTGACAACCGGTCCCAATTAAAAAACATTTTCCTACAATTGTTTCAAATAAATATATGTATAATTGTTTCACGACTCCGAAATTTGTATGGAAAACTCGAAAACGGTATCTACGAAACGATTAGTAAGACAAAGCATATTTGCGATAGGTTCGCCAAAAACGTTCAATATCAGTGCATGCTTTTTCTTCGACTATAGAAAATAGGGTGTCCAATTTATGAAGAAATTTTATGAAGTGCCTGTTTTTTATGATTTTGTTTAAATTAGTGAAACTACAAGAAACTAATGCGAAGGATACCTAATAAAAGTCTAGTGAAATAAAAAAATAGGAATTGCCAATGCTAAAAAGTAAATAAGTCTAATGCGTTTCTATAGCTCAAGCTCCGTCCGCAGTGATTTTCAATGTTTTTCAATGTTTGAATTTTTGCTCCCTATCACCATTGTATCGCATTTATCTACATTTTAAAAAATAAAAACTAAATTGATTGAGAACTACGGGCGGCAGAGGGAAACACACGCCCTTTGCCACTCATCGTCGCTGTTATTCGTTATCATGAAAGAGTTTATGAACCTCTAAGTTTAGGATTCGTTAACAAACACCTCCCTTAGTTGATAACTTTATAGTACTAATTTTGTAGACCTATGTTAAAGCGCAAATAAAAACATTTCGGAGAATCCAATAAAATGTTATGAAGACCTTTGCGCGGTACTGTACGAGACCACCCTCTCGCTCAGCCTATGCAAGTAATCTATAAATACAAATGCAAATATTGTCAACAAAACGTATG
The DNA here is from genome assembly GCA_936431705.1 of Cheilosia pagana. Taxonomy (NCBI): domain Eukaryota; kingdom Metazoa; phylum Arthropoda; class Insecta; order Diptera; family Syrphidae; genus Cheilosia; species Cheilosia pagana. Next base: position 80,344,872 of record OW386166.1, on the reverse strand, counting down.
TTTTCGATTTCAGCGCAGTATTGATTGAACTAATTAATTAAACTGAAACCTGATTCCACGAATTGCCGAGGGTATTTTCGCTGCCCGTAATTGTTATTATTTGTAATTGAAATTTAATGATATATCTTATTTGTTTTGCGATGCGTTTTTCGGTTTAATGTTTGTTTTTGTCTATAGTCGCTTAAAATGCACACCGCGTTATGTAGATACATAATTATGTATGTATCATTGCACTTTTTACATTTTTAATCGATTTACATACTCTTTTTAGGTAAGTTCTTAAAGGAACCAGTAGACAATTTTAATCTACTGAAAACTGAAAGAAACTAGCACTGAAACACAACAATTTTACTTAATTTCTTTAAATGCATGAAACCAAGCATTGAACCAACATTGAAAATTAATATTTTCTTAGGCAAAAAAAAGATCCGTTTACATAATAGTCCTTACTAACAACCAAATTTAGACTCGACTTTAGGGCAATAGTCGAAACCACCAATAATTAAGTTATCTTTGACTTTACGATAATCGAGACTGTAATCTTAGATCCGAAGAACTATTTAAGTTTCAACGTAAGAACTCAGAAGAAAATCAATCGACTGTTTGAAATAAATTTGGTAAGTTGAATTAGTAGGTTATTTAAAGATATTTGAAATGTCTTTTCTCAAAAATGTCAAATTGGACATTTCATTAATTGTATTTTTTTCAAAGCCACAGCATAAATTGGACGCAGGCTATACGAGAACTTTTAGTTGACTGTGTTAAACTATTGGCTGATATCATTGATAGCAAAATTAACAATGCTGCAATGATACAGTAAAAAAAACCAAGCATGGGAAACAGTTGCTTCTGCATTTCAGTCCACTGGATATTGCTTAACAAACAACCAGTTAAGGGGCAGTGGAATCACAAAGGGAAACGGGTGGAGGAAAACCGGCAAAAGAACCATCGGAACTAAATTTTGAGGATTCTGAAGTTGCTGCCCTCGATTTCGAAGACGGCACCGCAGCGTTCAATAACGATGCACTATATTTCACCGGAAATATGTAGGTATTGATACATTTACATAGTTCATAATATATTATCGCATTATCTTTTTTACAGGAAAAATGAAACCCCAAAAACAATACAGAAAAGAAGAAATTGTTAAGCGATACTCCGAAAGCCATCATACACACTGTTGTTGATGTGTAGTGATGTTAAATTTGGAAATGAAGTATGTTCTATGATGCAGACTCCGCATGTGCGCACAATTGTTGGTCGGTTATTGGATGTATGTTTTAAATGTATGTATGTTGATGATAAGCTGTATGAAATAGAGTTCATTAGATAAAAGAAAAATTGTATGATCTTTTGGATTGGCATTACCTGGGATGTATCAATCTTATGCTAAAATGGTTGTAACTGAAACTTAAGATAAATCTACTAACTTAAATCTAACTAACTAAAACTAATTATCCTAAACTGTGTCCAAAAGTCCCACGTATCGACGGAATGTCGAGGAGTCCTCGTGGTTCGCTGGTTTCGACGGCAGCCTGAGTGTCGTAAAGTTCAGGGTGTCTAGCGTGGTCAATGCCAGTGTGCACTGATATGCTAGCCGGAGCCGAAATGAATCGTGTGGCTCACAATATATAATATCTGCTGTTTCTTCCTTCGTAACACCGCTTGATGGTCACACTGTGGCTAGATTATGGTGGTATTGCGGATGGCATGAAACTACAACTACTGTCTCAATGATTTCGACGCAGCGATTGATTCTTGTAGACAATATCAATGCTGTTCTGGGTGGGAGGAATGCGTACTAACTCGTCACGTGGTGAGTAATAATCCCAAGACGGTTGCGGCAACGATGTGGTTTTGGTGTCCCAATGAGTATTTTGACGGCACGCAGGGAAACGAAAGAATTTTTCGTTTACTCCTGCGCACGAAATGTATAAAAGTAATTTATTCCCTATTGAATAAAGTTTCAGGTGGTAAACGTGAGATGCAGGTTCCAAAACGTTTCTCTGCAATCTGGTTCGATTGGTCTCGTGGACCGTTGTTGACCTTGGTGGTTAGTTGGAGGTTAGGTGAACTTGACGTCACACCAGGAGTCGTAAAAACGTGGCAAACTCTGAGATTTCGGGATGATGTGTTGCATGTAAAGCGGAGTGCTTCGCGGCTGGTGGCGTTCGTCGGTAGAATAGCTCGCACAAGTGCAAGAAAAGCACGTGCAAAAACTAAAAACGACACTAATTAGTGCGTTGCCTTATTTTTGTGCAAACCACTGAACTTACCCGTGATAATTTTATAAATATAATTATTAAAATATAAAAAAAATCCCAGCAATTAATGCCTTTTCTTAAAAAACAACTTTTTCTTTCCGGGAAAATTTCGCACTCGATTAAATTCGCGAGATCTGATACGCTGCTCACACTTTTGCTGAACTTTTATCAAATAAAAGATCGAGCGCGCGTGCACAAGGCTTTTTATAGACATAGATATAGATGGTTCCATAGACGAAAACTCTCCAACTATGGATGGGTTGGGTTTTCGTTCTGTGCAGTTGCGTTTCCTGTAGGAAGGCGCCATATGCGCGAGGATAAGGCAGTTTGTCCGTTGAAAAGGAACAAGAAAATCGAAAATGAATAAATCAGAAGTGCTTTGATTAATGTTGGAAGGGTAACGCTACAACACATCTACTAAACGAAGGCGCGTTGTCTCAGCCCCAGGCTCTTCGAAGGAATTGCTATTAAAAAGAATTGCCCAATTCGAGTCCGACAAGGAGATCCTAGATCTAAAGAAGCAAGTATAAAATTCGGAGCTAATATTAGCCCGGCTTTAAATTAGAGCTGAAGAACAAAAATTATTTGATTATTCGTAATTAAATTGGTTTAGCAGTTATATATTATTATTATTAAGCACCTGAATGAACTAATGTATGGACTGATCTTTTTTTCTTGTTATTGTTTAATAAATTTGCTGCACGTTCTTTGAAACTTTTTTGAGTTTAAAGTTCTAAAGACATTCGCTTCCCTTTTTTGTACCACATAGACTAGACATGAATCTCAAGAGTCTTAAATTCGGATTTAGGTAATAGTCACCCCCAGGTGTAACTGAGGAGATAAGTTCCGCTTACCTATTCAATTTGATTTGAGTAAAAATCTCAGGAGCCTTTAAGACCCGGCTGTCAAACAACATTTTTACCAACATGGATGATTCGACACTGGGGACGTATATAGTTTAGTACCTAAGTCTGACAGCTGACTGAATTGATGTAACTCAGTTTTAATTGGCCTCGATTGGTCACATGGGCACCTGTTTTAGTTAACATTTATGGAGGGGTAGCCGACGAATCTAGTCAAGAAATCCCTGACTGAAGAGTACTACATAAGTTGACAGTTCGAATATGTGACTAACGTAGGAAAAGTGACGTTGCCGATCTAGTTTTTGCGTGTTGTTTGTTTGTTTCATACAAACCAACAGTTTTCTGGACAGTTTTCCAACCGGGAAGCAATTGCATTCTAAGACCAATTTTTTGTAGTATTTTGCTTCATAATCTTTTAATCAAATTCTTTAATTTTTAGCTGCTTGCCTGTCGATGAACTGGTCATTAAGACAACGTATCGCCTCAAGCCAATCCTTATTTAATCCATTTTTCTTAATCAATAAAAAAAAAACAAAAAAAAAAACAAAATGAGTTTTCTGCCTCATGCATTTTGACAGAAAATCTTACCTATTAAAACAGATTTTTCCCTTTTCAATCAAAATGGAATCTCACTGCAAATTATAACAAATTATACAGCACTTAATTTTTTTAATTTTAAATATTTTTTTTAATTTAAAACAATACAAAAATAATACACTCTTTCGCAAAATACTATCTGCACCGAAATAGAAACGTCAGATGTAAATAGAAATTTTGAAAAAATGCGAGTTTCAAATTTATTCCGCTCTGAACCACCAGAGCTAGCGCTAATGTTGCAACCAACGCGAAGTTGTCTGTAGGTACTACCTGTCCATATATAATAACTCAATTGACGATTGGAAATGCTCTTCTGCGACACCTGGTGGATAAGAAAAAAATATGTGGAGACCTATACCAGTCTGACAGCTGATAATTTTGCCTAGAGTTGTAAAGTAAATAATATATTTTATCAATTAAAAAATTGAAACACTACTTCAAAAGCAACTAAATTTGGAACTCAAAATACATGTCCGAAGTATGTTTAGTGCAATAACATTCATCGAGTAAAACTACTAAAAAAAGCAGTTCAAAGTGGAGTGAAAGCAGACAATAAATGGACAACATTATGTAAATTTTTTAGTGTTGTTTCTATGGTTTCTTGTTTTTTTTTTAACTATTGAATGTATTCTAATTATGGAAAATGGTAAAATGAAATTCCGTCTTCTCTAAATAATTGCATTGAGGTACACCACAGCGTTGAACTCCCTTTGCTTTCGGTATTTTCAGTAAAAATAAAGTCTGCATTCACTTAACATCAACACTCTTCACACTCACTTTTTATGAAGTAATTTCTTTTTAATAAAAAGGGAGTTTATATATTAGATATTTTATTTATAATATATTTTAAGCAACTTTTATCAATCGGTTCTGTTTTTTTCAATACAAATATGCCCCAGCTGTCAAAATCTATAGCAACCTTTCGATGCAAAAATTTACCATCAGGTTTCAGCCTCCATTCGTCAATGGCTGCGAAGTGTCTTGGCTGATACATATGGTAAAACTTCAAAGTTTGGCATCACTGTTCTCCTGTGCTGCAGCATGGATTTAATTAAATTCTTCATCTACCCCCGCAGTCTAGCAACACGCGATTTTCTAGACACTCCGATTGCTAGAACAGGACTACCTATAAATTCAAAAAAAAACCTGAGCAAATAATCAAAAAAACAACAATTAATTTGCACAATAAACTGCACGCTTCTGCTTGCGGCTTCCTCCATAAATCATAACATTAAGTGTTTCCATTTTCGCAGCACTTAAAAATAAACCTCGGAATTCGCTTCCCAATTGCCATGGCACAGATCAACCGCATAAATGTTTTCAATTCAAAAGTTTCCAAATATTCTATAAATTGTTTATACTTATTCCAAAATATCCATCTTTTTTTTCTGTTTCCTCTTTGTAATTTTAATTTATTTGACTCATCATCGCCATAAATTAAACTCGCGCACACACACAACAGCCCAAGATATGAATTAACAACAAACAACAAAAAGAAGTTCCCGTCACATCGGCAGTTCCCAGTTTTAATAACAAGCCGTGTGTTGTCAAAAAAAAAAAAAAAAAAAAGAAACACAGAGTGGAGCACCAGACCAGACTATGCTGCGATGCCCCCAGGGAGGACGGGTATTTAACACGACGCGCATCCTTTTAATTGATGGCATTTTATTCATTTCAATTGAATTTTAATTACCTCGACGTCACCGAGGAATGTCAGCGAGTCATTTATGGAGTCCCTTAGCTCTATAGCAGCGGCCGACTAAACGTGCATCTTTGAGATGATTCGTTCGGGCGCATCGCATTGTTACCGCCGGCCGCCGCCGACTCTGCATCAGACGAACAGATGCCAGTGCCAGCAACAAGCGTACATTCGCCGAGTGCACTTTGGTGAACTCGAGAGTGCGCGACAAGCCAAACCGAATACCGAAGACATGCAGCATCCTAATTGCTATAACATTTAGGACTGTCACGCAGGAGGGGCGACTAAAAACTCAAACAAATCGTTTACATATCGTATGCGCACACATTAAGCTGTCTATCGCCCCGGGTGGTGGATGCGGGCTTCGGGGGTATCCTTATTATTTTTGGTAGCGACACATTCAATTTCACACCCCTGAGAGTTTTATGTGGCGGCAAAGCAAGTGCGGAAAATGCCGCTGCTTTCAAGCAAATGGCTGCGCTGAAAACTCAAACGCTCGTGTGTGTGGAGTTTTCTTTTTCTTTGTGGATTTCCCCCCAAAACAGAATTACTTAAATTACTCCGTGACAGAGAAAAAAACAGAACACTTTCCCGGCCTGTGCTTGTGCGAAAACGTCTACCGTACATCATTAGCTATATGGTTGCGGAGAGGGATCAAATGCCCTCCCTATGGGAATAATTTTCAAGTCAGTCTACAGAGGTGTCGTCGGATTTCCAACAATCGGTTACTGTTGTGTATATGCGACAACAAAACACTGATAAACAAGTGCACAGCTAAACAAATTTTCACCGATTCCGGAAAATTAAATGCGCTGCTATTGCGGTGCGAGGCGGTCTTGCGTTATGCCAATTGGCCGTGTAATTGTTTTTCCATTCGAGTGCAATTTGAGGACGCGCGAGTATGGATTTTTCGAGGCGATTACCTGAGCTCTGCTCGTGGGCCGTCCCGCAGTTGGAAATAATTTGTTTATGTCACTGAAATCGCTATAAGCAATTGAGCAGATAATTTGATAATTATTTACCCCAGTTAGTGTGGGAAAGAAATTTTTACAAAATGCATACGCCAGACACCCCCCCAAACACTTTGATAAGCAGAGGAAGTGCAGGGAAGGTGTTGGTTGAAATTTTAATGTTTATGGATTTTGAGAATGAAATGGAATACACGAATGCATGAGTGGGTTGGAAAAAAGTGCAGGGAAATGGATTTTTATCCGTAGCTGGGCTTTGAAACAGTTTCTTATGAAATTAGTCAAAAATTCAGCTGGCTTAATTTCTGTGGGAAATATTTTTAAATGAAGATTATTAATATTAAGAAAAATAGGCTCAAACATTTAAAGTGACTTGTTTTTAAGGAACGATTCTAGAATTTGAATTTTTGTAGGAAGAAAATAAGTGTCTGGCCACCAAATTCAGTTAAATTCAGGCAGTGGTTTCTTCCGAGTTAGGAAATATTGAACATTATTCACCATTTGTGAGAGAGCAAAAAGAAATCGAATGAGATTTCGCCACATGTCTTTGTTTAACTCTGCCTCACCCACAATGTGCATACCTTTTGTCTGTATAATCACAACGCTTGGGTAAAAGCACGTGTCATGGTAATCCAGAAAAGCCGAGAATGTACTTTTAAATGGAACATCCTCACCTTTTGTTGATTAAGTTATTTTTATTTTCGTTTTATTTTTTAATATATTGTGCAAAAAGAAGTTATTAATGCTGGCAAATGTTCATATTTATATCTGAAAATAAAAAGACTGGATCAGAACATCCCCTTCCCAAGGTGTCACTGGACAATTTCCATGATGACTGGTAGTGCACCCGCAAAATGCAGAACTAGGTCTCTTTACAAACACAAGGACATAAGCCTCTGACGGTAGTCCGAGTCCGCTAAAAATATCTACTAACGCCAAGTACCTGGGAGTGGTCCTCGGAAATTAATCTGAAGTCTCATCATAAAGAGTAAAGAAAAATAAAAGAAATCGATTTTGCTACTTTAAGACCAAGGTAAAATTTTGAGTTTTGGGATGATGTTGACTCTGCCGTCGACCCTAGTGTTGCATTTAATTTGTTCCTTTATAAGCTGCAATATCATATATTGAATAGTAGTGAGAACAGATGTAAACGAAGTAACAAATTTAAGTGTCTCAAGCAATGGATGACTCCATCATTATTAAGAAAAATAAAAAAAAAAAATAATTTGCTTAGTTATTAATTAACATCCGAATAATCACAGACTTAAGAGTTATTACGAAAAGTTATGTAGAGAGGGCAGGATCGAATACCGTTATGTAGAAAAACATACTTTAGCAATAGATTGGCAAGAAACCTTGGTAACTCGAAACTGGAATGGCGTGCGTTGTTAATGAAATACTCAACAAAAATAGATCTTATACAGATATAAGTATAGGTATTTCAAATAATAATTTAACCGTGCCTCAGCCTATAGAAGTTGCTAATCTATTTAATAATTTTTTTTTTGGATTTGTAGCAGTGATTCAAATGTCAGTCATTGTGACAACAGTTTAATACAACCTGAGAGTTTTTTCTTTCATCAGTTCACAACACTTGAAATTTATAAAATTGTAATGTCACTGAAAACATCCAATTCGTCGTCTTTTGATAATATTTTAAGTTTCATATTAAAAAATATTGCGTTTCATATTTCTGACGTTTTATGTTTTATTATTTATTTTTGTGTCAAAAAAGGTGTTTTTCGTGAGTCTCTAAAAACAGCTGTAGTGTTACCACTGCATAAAAAGGTGATACTATGTCATTAAATAATGATCGTCCAATTTCCATCTTATCCGTTTTTTCTAAGATTGTTGAAAACGAAATTAAATCTAGAATCATTCTTAGACAGAACACATTTCGTTAATGATTCCCAGTTTGGTTTTAGAAGCGGTAGATCAACTAAAAGTGCGCTATTAAAATTATCTGGGGAAATATACAACAGTTTCAATGTTTCTCAAATTCCTTTGACTTTATTTATTGCAATTACTATAAGGCTTTTGATATGCTGAACCATACTCTGTTACTAAATAAATTATTTAATGCAGATTTCAGAGGCTTTATTCATGACTGGTTTGCCTCTTATTTAACAAATCGTAAACAAATGGTAAAGGTCAAAAATGTTTTTAGCTCACAAAATTATTTAAATATAGGTGTTCCTCAGGAATCAGTCCTGGGCCCGTTGCTGTTTTTAATTTATGTTAACTCGCTTTTTATTCAACATTTTAAGGGCAGAATCACTGCATTTGCTGATGATACTACTCTTTCCTATTCCAATAAGAGCTTTCTTGATATGTTTGCCGATGTTAATTATGACCTTGATATACTACGTCGATGGTTCAAGTCTCATAATTCATAAACTAATCATCAGCAACAAAACGAAATTTATGGTATTTAATATCAAGGGTGTTGTATGCGAAGAGTTGCCTTTATATTATCACTCACCAAGCTGTTGTCGATTTTGTTTGGAGATGCACATGGGCAAATATCATTTGATAGTCTGGTAAACTGTAGTGACGGTTGCTTCTTAATAGAGCGTGTTGACAGCATTAAATACATAGGTATTATATTGGACATTAGGTTTAGTTGGAAGAAGCATACGTCATATTTAAAAAGGTATTTGAATGGAGTCTTAAGGCAATTATACGACCTTAGCATGTACTGCAGACTACCCATTTTAAAATTGGTATATAATGGTATTTTAAAATCTAAACTGCAGTATGGAATTTCTTGCTGGGGTGGCAGTTATTTTAATACAGCTGAACCACTGCTTATTAAACAGAAGCATGCTATAAGAATTATGTGTAGAGTTAATGGCAGAACCTCCAGTTTTGAGTTGTTCAAATGTCTCGGACTTCTTCCTTTAAGGCACCAGTACCAACTGCTACAAAGTATTAAAGATATTTTTTGAAAATTCCGGATACTATGATGTTAGAGTTCACTATAGTCATAACTTACGAGCTTTTATTATGTTACCGCTCCTCGTTTATTTAATATTTTACCAGAAAAACTCAGGTGTGAGATGGTGAGAACAGTATTCTTAAATAGTGTAAAATATGGCTTTTTTCATTTAACCATGCTGAAATAGATGCGTTTTTAACACCATTGCTGTAACAATTTGATGTTTCTTTTCTTTTATATAAATTGTATGTAAATTTTCTTGCTATTTCTTTCAAAACCTAAAATCTTAATATTAACATGGATTACATTGTACATTATGTTTAAGTTTCTTGATATGAAATAAAGAATTAAAATTATTATTATTATTATATTAGTCTGGTAGCAGGCAATGTCCAAGGCCACCAATCACAAAGCTATGACAAAAATTCAAACAACGACCGGTACGGGATAATGAGAACAAAAAAATGTGCACGACTGGATCGCACGAAATCGTCTCGCTCATATCAACAGAAATTCTTATAACACGGATTTATTTGCATTTTTTTAAATAAAATATGTATCCATTTTGGTCAAAATTTTGCTAAGAATTATATTGTATTGTTCAGGATGTCACCATCAGTTGGTTTTTACAGTTTTTTCCAAATCGAAAATGGCGTTTTTGAGATATGAGCAGTTTTTATAAGTAGCGTTTTCGGTGATTAGAGTGGAAAATAAAAGTAATTTTTAAAAAATTGATTTTACTCTAGGTATTTAGTTTGGTAAAAATGGTTCATGTAAACTAAGGAAAACTAAATTCTTAAGAAATGCCGTTTTTAGATACCTACCCATTGTACGATAATTTAGAGAAAAACTGAGTTTTCTATTAAGTTAAAAATTACCATTTTACCTTAGGACATATTGACCGTTTTAGAGATAAGTCAAATGTACAGATTCTCAATTTTTTTTAGCGAAAAACTAAGTGGGTATTTAAGCCACGTTAACTTTACATACTTAAGCTTTAGTATCTACCTATACATTTCGGTTGAAAAAGTTAGAGCTGTGGACCTCATGAGCAGACGGACAGACGGGCAGAATTGCGAGACACACTTTTTTGAGTTTCTTCATCATTGTAATGTCAATTGGTTAAAATCGCTAGTTCGAAATTTTGTAGGATAACATTCTGCCCTTTTCCGATTTTATACGATTCGGAGAATTTTTACTTCGATGTATTCTTCGGAACAGCTATTGGGAATTTTTCCGACATTTTGTAACGCATATCGGCGAATTGCGTTGAAGTGCGATGATTGTTAAATTTGTGATAGATAGGTTCTGATATCCTTTGACAGAAATTGGGTGCGGTTTTTTTTGCGATTTGTAGTGAAGCGTTTTATTTTCCAAAAGCGTATACCTCGAATTTAATTTGAGCCTCCGTAGGACTTAGGAGTATGCGTTGCGGGGAAATTTCCGTTCGGACGGATATCTACCTCACTTCTCACTAGGGACGACTGGCAACTGCAGACTTTTCCGGACATTTCTTTTAGCCCATGGGAAAGGAATTGTAAGTCGCTGTCGCAAAGGGCTACAGCTGTCAGACTCTTAAGTATCAAGCGTCCATTGTAGTTTGGTCGTTGGATCATTTTTAAGCGTGAACTGTGAATTTAAAATTTTGGGCCAGTTTTCATAAAATGTTATTTTGGGCGATAGCGAACTTTCAACTTTTACTTTCTCAAATTTTCTTAAGTTAAAAGTCTATTTATTGTGTGTTTTTTGTTCAGAAAATTTAAAAAACTTTTTTTTAAATGACTTTCAGCTTCAGATAATTTTTAAAAATAAAACAAATAATAAATTATTTTTTTTTACCGATTACTTGTTAAAAAAATAGAAAATATTAGGGCATCTTTGATTTGGTCTTTTGTGCGAATGTTTGTTTGTTAACTTTTAAATAATTTTAAGATTTTTTTGTCTTTTTGCATCGTGGGACAAAGGTTGACAATGAAGTTATGTCTCGTGGACTTATGCCGAATATGGCACAGGGCCACAAGTCCACAAGTCAAAAGTCCATAATGGACTACACTAGTTATCGAGTATGAAAGTATACCAGTGCATATATTCTTATTGTGGGTACCTACTTAACAATTTCGTGAGCCGTGACACCACAACAGATAAGTCCCAAAGAATTTTGGCCCACTAGAGTATGACTTTTGGACTTTTGGCTCGTGGACTTATGACCCTGCACCGGATAAATGGTATATCCACTTTAGTTGTATTCAATAAAATGGCTGTTTTATTCCTGCTGACTTGAACGTTTGAAAGAGTCACATAACCTTTGCTATTTAGCCTTTGCTAAGATATTCTCCAATGATCACCATTCCTTCATCCGAATTGAACGGGCGTCAACGTTAAATAAGCTATTTAAAGGTCTTCTGGTTACCCTGTATAACCGTTCGTCGCTTTAGTTAAATTGTAAGTACCGACACAGATTTATTCACATACGTGACTTAATTTAGTCTGTTAATACATATAGCCATGGACGCATAAACAGCACAAAATCAAAAAAAAATTGCATGACGATTTTTTCAAATGTTGTCAAAAGTAGTCCAACTCTATGGATGCTACTGTTTCTACAAGTTTGCAGTAAAATTATGTAAGATAATATTCGCAGTTAAAAATTGGATATCGTTGCTGCATCACTTTTAAGTTGGTTTAGTTATTATTGTTAATTAAACGCTTAATTTTAATTCTTAATTAAGAAATAGTGTGCTAAGTGAGTGTAAAGTTAAAATTGGAAGAGGTGAGCATTTTAAACGAGGATAAAAAGGATCATTCAGCCAAAATAGTAAAGACTGGTTTTCTGACAACAAAAATAATGTTTTAAATGGGCCGCCTAAAGTCCTGACCTAAATCGAATCGAAAACCTCTGGAATGATGTTAAAGTTGGTACAACATAATTTAAGAAAATATTCCGACGAGTTGTGGAATGTATAAAGGAAGCTTGGTATTCTACGCCAAGGAAAAGTGTCAAAAGCTGGTTGATAGTATGAAATGTAGATACAAAGCCGTCATTTAAAATTCAGAATCCACAAGTAAATGCTGGAAGGTTAAGGCAAACAAATTTGGTTTGCCCTCCTTTTTTTAAATTAATTTTTATGAAAATCTGTTTTGTGCTGTTTATTATATTTGTGTAAGGTTACTGAATATTTCTTTTAAGTTAAAAAGTTTTTCAAGTTATTTATCGGAAATAATAGAATTAAATTTTTAAACTTAATTTAAAAAAAAATAGTTTCATGAAATATACGTAAATGGATTGTTAAAATGTTGTCTCGAAATAGTTCTATTTATATCTATGTCCATGGCTCCCCGATTGTCAACCTATGTTTTCTCAAAGCGACCCTGTCAATTATTTCTAAATTTGATTCAATGTTCATAGCCAATTCATCTTTTCGAAAGAGCATCCAAATGTGAGAGCTCGTGACCCGCATTCCGCCCACATTGCTGAACTTCTGATCAGCCCTGAACCATAAATATAAAATTCAATTATAACCCAAACCAGAAAATCACTCCAACTCCTATTGAATTTGTAATCCCATCTATCTGACTTCAACCCCAATTCATTTACCACATAAACCATTTTCTCAAGATACTTAAGTTATGATCTCATAAAACCAAAATTAACAAATTTTCATCTGCATCTCTCTCGCTCTATCGAATAGAAAAAAAACCTCAGCGATGTGGGGGAAAAAATTAATTAGAACTTAAAAATATTCTCAGTGAATCTGACATAAGAATCCATTAAGAGGCCCATCACAGAGTCCGCCGCAGCAGCAGCAGCCTTCCGTCACAAGGAGCATACTGCATATACAGCGCACAAATAAATCTCCGAATGTAAGACATCTCGAATTGGCGCAAGCGACCCCATCACTCGCGACAGTGATGGCAGCGTCTGTGGCGGTGGCCGCTGGCGTCGTTTTCGTTAGACGAACTATGTTTGTTTTCCACTTAAGAAAACAATTAAAATTCCCAACTACTACATACTGTGCGCGAGCGAATAGTAGAACAGCCGCCCCTACAGCCTACACACTCTCATATGCCGACCGACCAGACCAGCATAAGTGAATGCATCTCAGAGTGTCTGGCGAGTCTATTAATTCGATTTGCCTGTTCAACATAAATCACTTCAATCCATTTCTCCCCGACACAGGGTGGGGTGGTGCTCCCCCATTCGGCAGCATTTATATGACTTAGTGCATTAGCCAGTTCCTTTTGTTTTGAAAATTCGTGCGCCCATCCATCTTCGACTGGGGTGACTGAAATCAATCTAAATCATCATCATCATCATTCCAGCGTCCTACAGCCCACAATCCACAGACTGCAGATCACTGGGACAACTCGTAAACTTTACAATGTGTTAACAAAAAAAATCCAATTCCCCCAGTTGATTTTGTTTCGGGGGCACTCTATGATGTGACGCTGGAAACGATCGTGCTGCTGCGACAAAACATCGATCCAAGCACGCACCGCACATGATGCAGCCCGGGTTTGTTGCTGGAAGTTGCACCGCCATAAAGCACTGCAGGATGTTAAATGTTCGCCTTTATGGTTGTGCTGTGCTTGATGATGGGCACTCCCCAAAGTGGGGGTGGGTGGTCGTAAAAACGGATTCCAGGCAGTTACGGTGACATCACTTTTGTATTCGATCGCGATCCGCCCCAGAGTGATAAAGTGAAATTCTTGTGAATTCCTGTTTAATTGGTAGCCCCAGCGATTCGAAAAGATGAAGAGCCTAATAAAAACTATTAACGTGCCTTGGATGCGAGCAGTTTCATAGTGCGGACTGACTTCCGCTATACAACTGTGGGGGGAGGTCTATATAAATAAGCGGCAACCCTAGTTTATGTAGTTTAAGATATTTTTATGGGGCTGGCGCGGAAGATTATTGATAGTTAGGCTGAGATATGGAACCAGTTGATAGCTTCGCCGCTTGATTTATGAACCGAGCAGGTGCAAGAGAGAGGCAGTGAGCCGCCCGTTGTCGTCGGTGCGTTTTTATGTGCCTGCTCTTGATGAAGTCCTAAACTGCTTTAGTCGTATAATTCATAAAAACGGTTTTTAATTTGTTCCTAGGTAATTTTATGGGCTTAGTGCGGGCACATATCTATTAAAATAGGGCTACGGAGACGCAAATAGAAAAGTTTTTGGTGCCGTGTAATGATTTTATTGGTCCTCAAAAATATCGGTAGGCAAATGATTATTGACTCATCTAACAGTTGATGGTTTTCGGTGGGCAGAACTAGAACTACCATTTATCTGACGGAACTGAGGCAGTTTTGCAATAGCTGAAGGAGCAATATGTGTTCCGTCGTTTCCTCCTCCTCCCCACAACGTCGGCAAGAGTGGTCATCGGATAGTCCCATTTTTTTAAGATGGTATCTTAGTGACCACTTAAGAGGGTTAAATCTTCCTTATTGAGCTCAAGTAGCCTTTTGGCTTTGCTGAGAGCTGGGTTTATGAATCTCTTAGCCTGCCTCTGGCCTTCTAATTTGATCCAGTATTCAGCCAGATTGTCATCTTCCATTTGCTTATATTTTGAGTGTATGTGACTCAGGGATACTTCTTCGCTGGTTCAGGACCGGTGCGTGAGCGAGAGGAGCCCCTTACGCCGTTAGCTTATTACCCTCATTTCTCTCATGACCTATAGTATCCAGGCAACGTTGACTGTATTGTCTTTCGCCAGTTCCTCGAGGAAATTTAAACAGTCCAGTACTAGTTTAGTGATTTTCCCACAGCTCTTTGGGACCTAGGCCTATATACTCCAGCACAGGTAGCATCATTTTCCATCTTTGAATCTTCGGTGTACCAGGTTTGTAATCCTGGAGGTATTACGAAATCATTTGATCTCCAGTCACATAAGACTTTCTTGAATTTTCTAGACAAGCAGAACTTTTGAAGCATAGTGTCTGATATTTTAATCATAGGTTCCTCTTGGAACTTATCCAATATCTTGTTATGACCTATGAAGTTGCCTATTGTGGAGCCTGAGAGCACTGAGACTAGCTTCTTTCTTCATTACATTGCATTGCTGCACGTTTTCGTAGCCCCTGCAATACCAATGCATGCCAAGTGGGCCGAGCTTTCATTCAGTTGTCAAACGTCGTACTGCGTTTTGCCGGTGAAATAAGAATTTTTGCCTTTCAACAAAAAATTTAAATAAAAGCCGCTTGGAAAGGACAGAAATACAAATTGGAAAACAGTCAGAACTTCGATGAATACATGAAGGAACTCAGTATTGGCCTGGTTGGATGAGTACACCTTTACCATCAGCTCAACCTTCAAGACCGCACACACTCTCTATCTCTCTCCATCTCTCTCATTTATCGCTATCTGTTTGAGAAACCATTCGGGCATATTAGTTCCCACCAGCGATGGCTGCTTTCTTGATATCAGGCCCCGTCGACGACTTTTTAAAAATGCGTTTCCTCGTTATTCCCATTTTTATTTATGACCTTTTACTTAATTTTTAATTTTTTTTTATTAGTATTGGGTAGATTTTTAAACTCACGGCTACATTTTATTGGCGCCTTTAGCGGCGCCGTAACATAAGGCCAATCGTCATAAGGCCAAATCTCGAAATCGTGCTCAAAAACGTGCCAAGATACTAGCCAGAAAAAAAGCGTTTGAGAATGCCTCAAAACAGGCTAAAAACACATCCGAAATCACTTCAAAAGAGAGTCCAAAACCACACATAAAAATGTTTCAAATAAAAAAGTGTGAGAAAACTCGACTTACAACGTATAAAAAAACGCGCCAATTAATGTTTCAAATAACAGTCAAAAAAATTCGCTGAAAAACGCTTCTAAAAATCTGTCAAAACAAAATTATAAAATTCGCCTTTAAAAACGCATTGAAAAACGGCTCAAAATCGGTGCCAAAAATTACCAAGTAAATATTCCAACACGTCCTTGAAATCGTATCCCAAAAAGCATCAAAAAACCTTTAAAATAACCGTCCGAAAAACGCTCTGTTCTGCGCATCTAAAAACGCCCCTAAAAATGTATTACAATAATTGTCAGAAAACGCCTCGAACAAGAAGTTGAAGAATCTTCCAAGAAAATTTAAAAATGTGCCTAGAAAAACAAGTTGAAAAACGGCTTAAAAAATCAGTTCTAAAAATACATCAAAAACGCATTAAAAAACTTAAAAAATGCGGAAAAAAAGTTGTGAAAAGTTTTTTAAAAATTTTCTAATAACGATTAGAAAACAAATCAAAAAACGTGTCACAAAAACTAATAGGAGGACTCTGATTTGCAAAGAAAGGATTTTGCGTTCCATGAGTAGAAATGAATTTTTAGTTTCGTGGATCTGTACTGTTCCTACTTTCAAGGTTAGGTTAGGTGTGTGGGCTGGCGCAAGGAGTACCTATACTCACAAATGAAGTGGGTTTTGTCTTCAAGACATAAATATTCGTACTTTAATGTTCAATATTTTTTTCACCACCGGGTCATAGTCGGGTGTCGACTTCCCGGGCTTAAAACCGCATGCGCAAGGTGTTTGAATGCTTCTTGCCGACAGAATTTTGTATGTTAAGTAGGTAGCCTGGAATTTTTTTATAACTTCTGATTTGCCTAAGCGCTGAAAAACGCACGTCGACCTTTAAAGACATAATTGTGCCATAGGGCCAGAAAAGTGTTTATGCTACTCTGCTTCTAGCAGAGGATTTCTTTCAATAGCTCCTTGAAGAAAATGGTCCTTCTAATTTGACATAGGTCTGAATACTCGCATATTATGTGTTCAGCTGTTTCGTCTTCTTCAAGACATAACCGGAATTGCGGGGGGTCGGCTAGATTTATTTTGTTAATGTGGTAAGGTTTTTGATATCATGCCTACTCAGGTCTAAAATATTTTTGGCATTATTTTTTGCTCGTTTGGCCTGTCTTAGGCTTAGAGTGTTGTCCCAGTGTGAAATACATTTTGTATGAAAATAGCTTGTTCATCATTCAAACATCCCTCCGATCAACGCATCAGTGCGTGCTTTGGCAACCTTATTAAGGATGAAACTCTGGGCTGTCATTTTCCGTATTAAATTCTTTGTTGTGCTTAAAAGTGGAATTAAAGTAGCCTTATATTACACAGTCTTTAAGAAGTGACTTTCCTATTCCTCAACAAAAGCGGGACAGTTCAAATCACGGCAATATGCAAACCCCGTAAGTACGTCTTTTGTGCGAGCATTATGAGGCCTTACAAAAACACTCTCAATAACATTTTTTTTCTTTCTAAGGACCACCAGCAAAAAATAAACCTTTTATTTGATTGATCTGTAATTAAAGCCAATCCCTACTACTAATTAGATACAAAAATCTGTTCTAATCAGTTTAAAGTACCTACCTACCTCTGATTTAATTAGCATTTACCAATACAAATATCCCCATTAGCGCGAGCAGAAACGAAATTATTTCCACTAATATCTATACCAACATCAGCGACATATGCACGTAAATTAATTGATATTAATGGTTCGTCGGCTGTTGAGTGTTGGTGTGCTCTCTGGACTTTTCATAATCGGGATACCTACCTACATTACGATTCGTAGGTATATCCAATTAGAGATACTTATTTTCACAATTTCACAGTAAAGTATCTATAAATCAAATGTCGAATTGTACGTGTATTTCCATATCCTCCCCCCTACCCCGCCGCCCACCAACGAAATCACCGAAAATAATCTACAAATAATCGTAATTTCCTTCAGGACGAGGAAATCTTCCCCCAATAAATCATACGTCCGCAACAGCAGAAGCTCGTTAGGTTAGGGGCGCACAAAATGTAATCAATAAATACGTTTGCCCGCAATTGAATGCGAAGCGAGGGAGACGCAACACAAGGGGATCCCTGACGCTGACTCCCTTGGCACAGTATGAATGAGCAAGCATGTGAAGTTGAAAGTGGATAACCCACCACATCCAGCCAGCCAGCCAGCCAGCCAGCACACACGACAGACAAAGGGGTTGTTTGATCAAATAAAGAAAGAGGGAAAAAAATCATTTCGATTGATTTTTAACTTTTTTCTTTTTTCTTTTGGAAATGGAAACGTTTAACGGGTGAGTTCCGAAATAAAGCCATTAATGGTTGTGCGTTATGTAGTCTCTCTACTGTAAGTAGGTGTTCGTTATCGTTGGCCTTTGGATTTGGAATTGCGATTTGGTTGGGGAAAAGCGGCAGTAGAATTGGATGGCATGAGGTTTTTTCATCTGTAACTGTTTGGGTAAAGTACTCTTGCAACAATGTATCACAACATTGTGTTGCAAATTCCAGCATAATGAGCGTTGAGCCCCCCTCGCTAATGTGATATTCTATCTGAGTTGGCTTGTGTCGTGCGCTTCCATTTAACACACACACAGACAGAGTCGTATGATAAGTGTGCGTTTGTCGAAACGCCCGCCCGCCCCCATTACCCATCCGACCACTACATCAAGCGAACTAGCGCACGGCATCGCATAACTGAAACAGAGTTCTCTTTGTGCGCTCTCTGCCATTTAATGATGCAATTAATTTTTTATGGAACTCGTTTATCGGGGGTTGTTGTTGTTGTCGATGCGCCTGACACGGGGGTGGATGGCTGAGGGAAGATACACGCTTGTTAAGATTTTTGAAGGGTTTATTTGGTCGTTCATTTGGTTTGGCACACAGACACGAAGCAGCGCAATTGCTCGTCAGCGATAATTGATACAAGAATAACAGTCGGCGGTATTGCCAGATGAATGTTTTCATCTGTTTATATCGATATTGGAGTGGGGGACTTTTAGCGCGACTATTTAAGTGCTGATTGCGTCCTTGTTTTATTGGCACTTGGAAAAAAATTACAGCTTTGTTTATTGCGCGATATATTTTAACCATATTGCGAATTAAGTTTTAGTTCAAGTAAGTAAATATTGAATGAATGCTTTGTTGTCACTGTTGTATAGATATCTACCTACTGTGTTGTGATTTGTAATGCTGAGTTTGACTCACTTGACAGTTTGTCTTGAAAATTTATGGAGTGCAGCCAATTTAAATAGGTTTACGTTTTTTAAGGGCTATTTATACAACAACCAGCAAAATTTAAGTGTTAACTTTTGGCACTCTTACAGCCCATAGTTTTTCTGAAGGCTTAAATAAGTTTCCATAATATTCACTTAATTTTAATTCGTTTAAGCGAAATTCATTGACTTTTAAGTGTATGCGCTACTTTTTTTCTCTGTTTTGCAATAGTACCACCTACACTGGCTATAAAGTAATGAATTTTCTTTTCTTAAGTTGAAGAAACGATGATGTCCTCATCAGAAGAGGAAGATGTGCGAGTGATTGTAGCTAAATCATTCCAGCCCGCCAAACTTCCATACATGGTTAGTTTGTTTGTGACATTTGTATTTAAATCGCTCCAAACCACCAACGAACACAACAAATCTGTCTCACGTTGTGAGAATTTGGCACTTTTTTTCACCGAATTTGTATCTTCCGCTTTCGTTTTTTTTCTGATTGTAGGTAGGTATATTCACTTTTATTGCCTCTGTAAAAGAAATGAAAACCACAACCAATAATTAATATTCCCATAACTTCTTCACAAATCACGCACCACATTTGAATACTAACAGACATACCTACTTGCCCGAACTGTCAAACGCAATGTTAAAAATAGTTTTTTGTAATTAAAATAAAAACAAATAATAAAATAAAAGCTTAAAACAGGTAAACCGAGTAAGTATTACGTATAGGCAGATTTAAAAACGGATGGTATAGTCAGATTTATTTTCTTGGTTTAAAAGCGTTTTAACCTCGTATTTAAAGCGAGTAAATAATACGGCCGGGTTAATGAGATTTCGCTAAATCAGATTCAACTTTAAAATGCAAAATGTGGTTACTTGAAGGTCAATAGGTTTAAAAAAATAAGTATCTCCCTTATGCAAGATTTTATTTTATATTTTTAGAGAGTTAAAATTCGGGATACGTTACTACCTATTAAGGCAGTAAAAGAATGCAATATTTTAGTAGCCCAAGTCGTACTCATTTGAATGCATATTGTAAAATACTAACTTCACCAAGCCTATGGTGCAATGCCCTTTTTAACTTTCTCGTATAGGTACCTATCTACGTAATAAGAAAAACACATTGTAGGTGTTCGTACAAAACTTCGAACTAGAGATATTAACCAATTCTGAAACGGATTTGGTTAAAACTTTGGGTTTTTGAAGTGAAAACTTCTTTAGGTGCGTTGAGAGTTTTTTGAAATGGGAAAAAACTTTAAAATCGCGACACTGTTATCGACACCTTTCTGAACCACTCAACCGATTTCAGTGAAATTTTTTGGTTGGTTGCAATTTGAGAGATACATTTTTGCAATTAACCTGGAGATCGATAGGGAACAAATAGAACAAGTTAATATAATAAAATATCTAGGTATAGTTGTAGATGACAAACTAAAGTTTGATATTCATGTTAATAATTAAGTAAAAAAAATTTCAAAAAAGAATGGATTCTTTAACAGAATAAGAAGGAAGTTATCTGTAATGTGCGCTATTAATGTCTATAATGTTATGATAAAACCCCACTTCGAGTATTGTTCTTCAATTTTGTACCTTTGTTCTGATACTGTTTTGTTAAAATTGCAACGCTTACAAAATTAATCCATGCGTATTATACTTAAAAGCAATCGCCTTACACCAATAAGAACAATGCTTAATATGCTTCAATGGTTAAGCGTAAGGCAAAGAATCTATGTTAATGTATTATGTTTTATTTTTAAAATTAAAAATAATCTTTTGCCTAAATATTTAAGTAAATATTTGAGATATGTTGGTGAATCCCAGCCATATAACCTAAGAAGTAGAGAAGATTTCTGGCTACCTAATTATATTGGAAATGTTACACAAAACAGTATTTTGTATAAGGGATGTAAGTTATTTAACACACTTCCTCACAGAGCAAAAAGCGAAACAAATTTAATAACATTTAAAAGATATGTAAATGAATTCATAAAATGTAATTATCCTCCATAAACTTATAGAATTAGAAAAATGTATATACCTACCTTATTTTTTAAGTTGAATTGTTAAAACCGAATTTAAATAGCAGAGTTCTGCTAAATAAACATACTAAACTAAACTAAAAATTGTTTTAACGTATGTAAATCTTAAAGTGAATAGGTACTTATATGGGCTCGCTGGACCTGGGGAGTGAACTGATAAAGCTAGGTCTACTGAATCAGTTGATTAAATTATATCTTAGTTTTAACGATAGGAAAATCTTAACAAAAACAATAAAAATAAATTGGATTGCTTTATAAAATTAATGAATATATATATCTACATATAGATATATAAAAATGGGGTGAAAAATGTATAATAGGTAATTCATCAATTGAGAACGGCTGGGCCTATTTGGCTTAATTTTTTTTCAGTTGTTCGTAATTATCAGGGAACGATTATTACGAAAGAACATTTTGGGAAAAGTTGGGAAATTAAAAAATCTAAAATTGATTTTTTGTATGGAATTTTGTGTGCAATTGTTCCGAAATGGCTTTTCGAATTGAAAAGTAGAAAATTCTTAGTGGAAAACTCGGATTCAGGGATCCACTAGTATTATACAGATTTAATTTTTTTAAATTTAATTTCTGAATACATCTTAAGCATATCGGTATATCACAAACCTTACTTCCAAATAGAGGCACCTAAAACTAGCAACACCAATCTATGCCCATAATGTCCTTGTTATTAAAAGTCTAATAATAAACAGTGCATTTTGCGATTTAAACATTTTAACCAGAACTTTCCAAAAATGCATTTTACTGAGAGCTTAAGCCTCACTTTGTTATTTGATATGAACGGCTATTTGCAATGAATTTGTTTAAGCCAAAAGTGCTTAATTTTATATTTTGTGTTCTAAGATTTTTACCTACACACCTTATAAAATAAAAATCAACCAACCAAACTGTTGATATGAACGATACAGTTTCGTGCGACCCAGTCGTTCACTTTCTACATTCTACATATTGCGCGACTCAAATCACTTGCATAAAGGTTGCATAGAAAGCCTAAAGGAATCAGACATTAAGTAAATTGAAGCAGCCTGTACCTTATATTACGTTCATTTGTAAAGTCCTTATTTCTTACCAGAAGTTTAGATATGAATATCCCTAACTTGGAAATAGTTGGTTGCCCATACAAAATTTCATCCGCTTCAGTTTCATTTTCAAGACAAAAAGTAGCCTATGTCCTTCTCCAAGTTCCCATCTATCTCTTTGCCAAAATTCATAGAAATTTGTTTAGCACTTTGGGCCTGAAAAGGTAACAGACATAGTTACTTTCGCATTAATCAAGTATAAACCATCGGAAAGCATACTTGTGCTTACCGACTTTTCTTCAGGACGAAGTAGCTGTCACACGATGTTGTATGTCAATCAACATTATATTTAGGTCACCCAATGACACATTCCATCGACCGCAGTCTACTTATTTATGCAAATTTCATAAACAAATAACTATCCCATCAGTCGCCCTCATTCAATTTCGAAAGTCATCTTCACACGCTACGGCTTCCACTTTATTATAATTATTTCCGAAAACATCCAACTCTCGTGTTTCGTTGGGCAAATAAACCGAAAGTATATCTCAATTGAACCAAAAAAGAAAAAACCACCAGTCGTCTCACACTAATTCTAATTCAATTAGATCGATCAAAAGTAACAAACCACCTGTAGGTGCGTCAAATGTCTTAACATCTTCACTTGAACTGTGTCTATAGGCAGTGCGATTAGAATGCTGACCGAAGCAACACCATGGACATACGGTAGAAGTGTTTGTTTGTATCCCATTGAAGAAAAAGGTATCTCAACAGCAATCTTTGTCGTCGTTTATAGGAAACTCATTTTAGTGCTTTCATTGGCACAGTTCCTGGCGATGACGGTGCGATCTGAACACAACATCACTCGTTGGACCAACAGCCGACAGAAGAGATTTCTCGTTTTCACCGATTCAGGATCAACAAAGGTAGTGTAGGACATCGACATAGACATAGAATAAATTCTTCTACAGTGTCTTCCTTAAACAGTTTACCATAAGTATGGGGATTCCGGTGAACTTGCAGGACAGGAGGAAATGGCGATCATTCAACTTGGTGTTCAACTTCCAGTTCCAGTATAATATGCCACATGGGCCGCTATACTGGTGGGATACATATGGCTGGAAACTGACACGATCCGGCGCGGGCAGAACCCTAGTCGAACCTCAGGCAATTGACCTTACAGCGATCTATATCTATGCGGTGATTGAGGCTTACATGTCGAATGCGGGACTGAATGGCAGGCAGTGTCTGCAACGGGCGATTTGCGAGAATGCGCAGGTCTACAAAGTGGAGGGCTTGTTCGAAAGGATCTATCAGCGGCTGTTGACGTAAGTGTGAGATAAACTTATTCGGCTGCGATCAGAGAGATACTATTTCTACTTACAGACCGGAAGAATCGAGTGCGGAGTTCTATAGGGACGCCTTTGCGGAGGGCGCGAGAGGTGTTGACTGCTTCAGGACCTACAACAAGTGCCCGATGGGGGATAGTATTTTTGATAAATTCGTGCAGTACATTGAAACGCCACAATAAATGAGCAGGAATAATTTTGTGACACGCACATTTTTGAGTTTGAGCCTTTTGAGTTTGAGTGAATTCTTCAACGATTTGTGTACGGGCCGGGGGGAAGACTTTGCTTAGTAGAGTAGCTTTGCGATAGAAGTTTCAATTGCGCCGACATCGACACCTTGACTCGTAAGGCTGTGTTGAGTATTTTTGTTTCAATGTGCAACTTTTACGGTTCTTAATCAGTTATAGAAGAAATAATTTTTTGAATTTTAAGGTTTGAGTTAGATTGGACACCGTCAAAGTGCCGGAAACGTCAGGGGGTTCATGTTGCCAAATTACAAGACATCTACAAAACGAAACATGGAAGCTTAGAGAATTAAATAACATCCGCAACATCTTGGGCATTGGGTCATACTCTAATAGCAGAGCAGATCAATCTGTAACGACACAAATAAGTGACAGCCATGGATCGCCATAGTTGCATTTTTTACTACAACAGATCCAATTGGAATAAGCTGAATTTCTCTGTACAGTTGCCATGGGCGGATACCTACTTGGGTTTTTTTAAAAAAGCTAATAACGAAGGCTTTGAAGGAATGGCTGTCACAACAAAAAGATTGCATTTTGTAATTCTCAGAAATAGATGAAACGATGATCATGGAAACAGCAGACCCACCTTATGGTTCGCGCGCATTTTAGTCTATTTCCACCTTTAGCAGTGGCTTAGTGGTAGTGTGTTGGACTACTAAGCGAGGGGTTCCAGGTTCGAATCCCGAAAGGGCCAAATTACATCTTAAGGTTTTTTTCCACTGCGCCACCTCTCGCGAACGTCTGACAAACATCCGAGAGTAAGACTGTCATGAATGAGCTTCTCAATTAGCCGTTTGGACTCGGCGTAAAATTGTAGATCCCTTCCATTCGTCCCAAAAATTGAAAACCCACACAAAACGAATGGTTGTGAGAAGCTAGGCCTTGGGTTCCATAGACCTGTCGCGCCAAAATATTTATTTATTTATTTATTTTAGTAAAGGAAGACCACTACGAGACGAGTCAAGCTGGTACAGGGATGCCAAAAATAGACATGGATCGATAGCTCGTTTAAATTAAGTCATATTTTGCGTTCAAAACAATGAGCAGATGGTATAGGTATCGGCCGTAGTGGGAATATGTTTCGGCCTTTTATTTTCATTATTTCATTTTCATTTATATTTATTTTCATTAGCCCAGTTAAACTATTATAACACCCTCCTATAGAAAGAGCCTACCTTGCTTGATATTAAAGCCTCTTAGAAGCTTTACAGGCCTGTATTCCTTAGAAATTTAGAAAGCTTTCATTATTGCAGTTGTAACCTTAAACCCGGTCCTTATCCCTTATGGCATTTCGCTTCATTTTTATAAAATACATACAACATATTGGAATATGTTTAAAAAACAATTAAACAAAACTCTTACCTGACAGAATTAATAACGCGATTGAACGGCACGATTTCTTCCATACTTATAAAAATAGAAACGATCACAGAGATGCCATAGCCCCGTGTCCTGTCAGTTGTTACCTACAGAAGCGACTTAATTATCACTTATATTACGAGCCAGAACAACCCTACCCTAAGCAGAAAGAGCTTTCATAGACGTATGGCAGTCATTGGTACATTAAGACTATAGGTAACGCAGCTGAAAAAAAGTTTTTTTAAACGAGCGAAGCAGCAAATAAATGTTCGTACTTATAAAATTAATTTTCTCAGTCTGCTCGCCGAAACTCTTCAACAAACTAAAGGCTTTGGCAGATGAAGCCTATCACATCAGCTTATGTTGACTGAACAGCAGTTACAAATATTTGAGGGATACGAGATCAGATCCTGGCATGTCAGATATTCATGTGCCTATACAAACACAAACATACTGAAGGAGTGTCTTTATGTCGATCAGAAGATGATCTATTTTTTTGACGGTTTAAATATCTAATAAATAAACAAATAGTTGGCGCAACTAGACACTAGGCCTAGCTTATCACAACCATTCGTTTGTGTGAGTTTTGAATTTTTGGGACCAAAAAAAGGGATCTACAATTTTATGCCGAGTTCAAACAGCTAATAGAGAAGCTCTTTCATGACAGTTTTACTCTTGAATGCTTGTCAGACGTTCGCGAGAGGTGTGGCGCAATGGAAAAAACCTTAATATAAAACTTGTGTACTTTCGGGAATCGAACCGGGGACTCCTTGCTTAGTATAGTAGTCCAACACACTAACCACTAAGCCACAACCACTGCACCCACAGTTTAATCTAGTACCTAACAGCTATATTCCTTTACTAGCTGACCCGTGGTCGCCTTGCGTCACCCGCCGTTTTTTATAAACATGTTCCCTCCCTTGGACCTTTCTAAAAGCAGTAAAAACATAATTTGAAAACCTACTTAAAAGTGTACACAAAAAAGACTTACGCAAAGTTCTGTTATTTTTTCCCTTTTATCCACCTCAAATGTCGGCGAAAAGAAGCATCACGAATGAAACAACTTGACATTGACACACAAACCCTACCCCAGCCCATTTCCAAACTTTTCCCAATGAACAGCACCTGAAAACGTGTTCAACCTGAATGTATGCGCTGAAAAGAGACGACTGCACATTGAAGTGCAAAACATATAATCACGTTAGAGCGCGCACGATACTCACTGCTGCATGACTACTGGCAGTAGTATCCACTGAAGGAAAATTGTGGGCGATGTTTTTAACATTGTTTTGAACATTGCTCAGCTTCAGGACAACGCAGGAGGATGTTTTATATCTTAAAAGATTCAGGAAAAAATTTACTAAATTCACCTGTTTTTTAATTTTTCAATCTGAGATAGGTCCGTATAAACAGAATTTTCCTTACATATATCCGGTTTTTTTGACTATTTTGTAAAAACGAAGTTATATTCCGGGTTAAAAAGTATCCTAAAGCCCGACTCAGAACATAAGCAATCACTATGCCAAGTTTTATCAAAATCCGTCCAATAGTTTCTGCGTGATGCGCGGTCAGGCATTTTTCATTCTACAGTTTTATTATTTGTAGATAAGAAGAAGAGAAGAGAAGAGAAGAGAAGAGAAGAGAAGAGATAGAGATAGAGATAGAGAAGAGAAGAGAAGAAGCCCTTTACTAGCGACAGAAAGGTATAGCCCTGCGGCAAAGTCAATTAGTCTAAGACTTTTTCCAGATGTCAAATAGTCCCACCGAATGTGTACTATCAAAGGACATCCTTCTCTCCTCTTCGGACTTTAAATTTACGAAGGATAAACTTTGTTTTGATGACATTGCTACTGATGGGCCTCACACAGATGTTGTTAGGATTTTTAACGCGGTTGAAAGCGGTAACCCCTTATAACCACTGCACTCACCAGAACGCTTGAACCCAGATACATGATCTATGTTTTCGATTCAACCTATGGTTTGGAAATAATTTTCTTCTGTGAAATCTTAGGTAACTAGGAGGTAACTCTTCAGAAAAATTGACAGAATCCCTCCGTCAATCGTTTTCCATTCAATTCAAACATATGGACTTGGATTTCCTTTCAACCAACCGATGTCTAGCCTGGGTTAATACAACGTGTCTCAAAAAAGGTTGTATCGATTAAGCTTCCTGCGCGAACGCAACAAATTAGAGGGTCGCAGAGGGTATGTCAAAATGTCAATCAATAGTCTGGTCCTAGGGAAATATTTCGCTATCGAACGGGAGCGGGGCGCGCATTATGCGTTTGAGAGTATTACAAAAACGGTGATTCGGCGACTGTACAATAGAAGACTCCGCATAGGACTCGAGGTTTTAGCCACTCAAACGATGCGCCAAGCATGCCTCGCTCTAATTTCAGAGTATACAATGGAAAACCAAAAAACCTGCCGACTAAGGTCATCAAGAACAATAGAAAACGTGGAGAATGTTAAGAAGTCTGTTCGAGACGATCCGAACCCGACTAAATGAGTCGAAAGCGATTTTTAAAATAAAACTTCTATGCACGCTGCAGCTGCGGAATAAACTTAATGTGTTACGACAATTGTTCTGATGATGCAATGGAAATGACGTCATTTTCTTTGTCTGCTTGAAAGACAGGGTTGATTTTGATCCGATAGGTGGCGTTGTTGTCGATCTCCGAAACCACTCAGCCAAAATGCATTTCCGGATTTCTCAAAGAGTTGAAACGCATTTCAGGAAAAATACTACTTTGGTAGGTACCATCGCAGAGCTGATTAAGTATATAAGAAGCACAATAATTAGTACGGGTTCATTGTTTTTTTTTTTAATTTGCCATAAGAAAACAAAAGAGTTGGTCAGCGAACTGGATTTTCGAAGAATGTTACCCTTTTTACTTTCTCACATATTTAGAAAAGAGTGACAAATTATTTTATTCCTGAAGTTGATAGCCTAATGAACGCGCGCTTCTCTTAAGCTATGTGGCATAGTAGGACATAGTCATATATTCAGACTTTAAAATTTTTAAAAGCTTAGCTTACTTTTTGTGGTCGTAAAATGAACTATTAACTTTTTGACACATTTTGAGAAGAGCTAGAAATTATTTAATTCTATGAGTTGATAGCTAATCAGTAGACGCTTCACTTAATTCAAGTGGTGTAGCTGTAATCGAATGGAATACATTTTTTTAAATTTGTTCAAAATGCTTAGCTTTTTGGATCATTTAAAGAAGGGCGACAAAATATTTGATGCAGAGGAGTAGTGGTCTACAAATATACGCTTCTTTTAAGACATTTGGCGTGGTTACATTTGAATAGGTTATCTACTTTTTAATTTTTTTTTTGCATTTTCGTTGAAAAACAAAAGAGTTTTACTGCGAACTGGAAGTTGAAAAAAAAACACTCAAATGGTAATTGTGGTTCGTTCGAGTAAAAAATAAAATACACTTCCCCAGAGCGATTCAATCCGTGATATGTCTTGCTTACATCTTTTTAGTTCATTTGTACTGTCATTTAAAATCGATGGGTTACATTTTTTTTAAATATAAACATTCTTTTGGGACACCTTGAAATATTTTAAATTTTAATCCTAAATGAACAAACAAAGCCCTCGTGACAAAAAAGAATGGCCACTCCTCTGAAGCGGCGCACCTGCATCTGTCCCCAAACTCACCCGCGCTCCTAAACGCACACTTACAAATTGAATAAATCGGATTTTCATCGCACACACGGTACTTACATTATTATTGCAGCAATTAGCCATCAGACACTCTACAATTTGCTGTCGGCATCACCAGATGGCGCACAAATCCACCAGAAAATTTCAAATGAAGATAAATGTGCATAACGATCCTTACATATAGCACAATACAAATTCCAACATCAATTACAATGGAGACGGGATTTTGATTGCTGCGTTACTTACGCAAGTTACATTGTGTCTACCGAGGAACATCCAACTGCAACTGCAACATGCCAGCTCTGCTCCTGCTCCTGCTCCTGCTGTACATGAGTATACACTCCGATTCTGACTGCGAGTATATAAATAGCTTTCCACTTGTTATTCCGCATGAGGGTAACGCAACGGCACGCAGTTGGGCTTGGGGCCCATAGAGCACAATCGTCCCTTGGCCGTGTTCGTGTAAACGGTATGGACGACGTGTATTTATGTGTATTTGTCGAACGATAAATGCGGTAAACGGTCCGGGTGCACTCTCCCCCTCTGCTGCTGAAGATGACGAGTGTTCCGTACCGAGCCGACTGGCAGCAGCATGTTTTCAATTACCCCATTGTCAGTGCGAATTGTGAGTCGTTATCGTTGTGGCGGTGGGTTCTTCCATTCTTTTTGGGGACAAAAACTCCATTCATGCCGCAACTGAAACGCTTTCAATGTTCCTCTGTGCGGGCTAAAGTGAAACGATACCGACTCTGTTGTAGCGACCCCTTTGACATTACATTGCATTGGCATACAGCATGACATGGCATGGCTATGATGGTGCGATGCGAATGCGAATGCAGGAGTTGAAGTGATGCGCGTGTACTAGATGCACAGCGATATGACTGATATACATGCACGAGCTGTAGGTTTTCATTGGGGGTTTAGCATTTACTCCCGCGCGTTTTGGATGGCCGGAGGACCCAAGCCGAGCCGACTGCAACATGTTTCCCTCGGGCAATACAATGGCAAACGAATTGGTTAGAGTTTCAATGATGTGGGGGAATGGATATGAGAGTGAGTCTTGGAGTGGGAACAAATATGGGCATTTTTACATTGGGCGTGAATTCGGCGTGCATCTGCCTGGTTAGGGTTCAGGTGCAGCCACTGAATAAGTCTTCGGGTCCTTTTGGATTTTATACTTGTTAAGCTATATCTGCACGTATGTAGTGCGGTTCACTTTCACTTTTTAAATGAACTCTCAGGTGGTGTTCATAACCAGTGACAGTGATTCCAATTCCAGTGACCGCTTCATTAAGACGTAGGTATTCTTTTTGAATTTGACAGTGGGACCATATGATCTTAAGGAATAGTTCAAGTCAATCGTCGGTAGCAGTCACTTTCAGGCATAAAAACTTGTATTGATATACTTGTATTTACATACTGAAGTCTTCGACTTGGGTCCTAACCTAACTTATTATCAATTTCCTCCTTATTCAAACCTGAAGGCGTGACGAGCTGGCAGAATTTAAGGCCAGGGTTTATAGGACTGCAACTTTTTCCAGTTCTTGACATCTTTTCAAGTGAAGCGTGCTCTGGTTGTGTAAGCTTTATTTATGAGCTTGAGGGTGGGGTCCTCGTCAAGTTGTGTACTTGTAGGCTTAACGTAAATACAGTGCGACCTCAATAAAAGCAACCCTCGATTAGTTCAACTCCTCGAGACCGGAAGTTGTCAATCCAGACTTGAAGAAATAGCTCAAATGACTGGCTGAAGGAGTCTTTTCGAATGAAGACGTCCGGAAAATGTGTCCACTTCAACTGTAGTAGAAGATGACACAACTCGTGTGAGCTCATGGGAGCTCTTTCCCGAAGTAAGTTAGTGACGCAAGTAACTTACCTCAGGCCAAGAGCATGGCTCTTCATATTTAGGTTTATGGGTTGGGGTAGCTGCAGAAATGGATTAATGAACGAGGAGTGCGGCGCGATCGAGGGAAAAGAGAGGAAGTAAGGAAACCTTCTACTCGGTGTTGAGGGTAAGGAAAAGCCATATCCAGACCCTTAAACTGCACAGAGACAGAAGTTCCATTGCCTTACCGAAAGAACCAATCAATCTAGGCGCTGGAAGCCAAGGTGATACCCGTCCACCCGATCTACATAAAGTGAGAACAACAATGTTTGAATTTTAGTCCAATAAGGCTGCTGGACCAGACGGCGATGAACTCAAGGCTCGGATATGAAGAAGGTATTCCTATTGAATGCATTCTCTGCCTCCTTGATGGGATGCACAAAAAAGAAGACCTTCTAAACTCCATCAAATAATGTCGGTCTTCTTAAACTGTACCACTTGTCAACGAGCTGGCTGGGCACATTTAAAAAATCTACTTCCCTTAGGTCTGGACTAAATGTATACGTTGAACTCAAAAACAAGTAGAGTGGTCTGTCAGTCACTTATAAAAACTGTGAACTTGAACTCTCAGTTTTGACAATTAACTTAATCAGCTGTCAAACTTTCTGGAATTCTTGAACGGCTCCATTTTGGTTCCTCCCAATGCCTCGTAAGTATATGCAACCGAATAAATATTTTTACACTGCGATAGAGTCCAGAATTGACCCAGGAGCTCAAAGTTAATGACCATAGACCACGCTGTTTGTTCGCTGACTGATCTTTGGGGCGTTTGGAAAAGGAACCCTGTTTTAGCTTAAAAATCTCCCGTTTTTTCGAATGAGCAGCATACTGCCGTACTGCATTTTGATTGTTGTATTGCACTTTTGTATAGCTTCTTATTAGGTACAATGTTAAAAAACGATTTTTTATTTATTTAACAATTTTTGCATACTTTTTTTGACCCAAAATTATTCAAAAAAGTGTTTGAAGTTTATTTGCTTTATTCCAATTTATTGTTTTTCACTTAATGCAAGGTTTGTTTCTATTAAAGAATTACAAAAGATTGTAATACGCGACGTACACGTAAGGCCACGTCCGTGTGCTGAGTCTGCCACCAAAGAAGAGGCGATTTTACCAAGACACGATGCTTAAAAACCCGCGAGAAAACCAAAATGGCCGCGCCACGTCAACGGAACTGCTACAAGGTCGAGCTGCGAGTGATGGTGGATGGTCGGCGATGTTATCTTTTGAATTTGTTCTAATTGAAAAAGGTTTGACAGTCGACGCCACAAATGTTGAAAGTACTGCGCTTTCGTTGTTGTTAAAATGACAGCACTAGCGAAGTGGCGCATTTTTGATATGTTAACAAACGAAATTGCCGCATGGGAGGACGCAAACCCGCAAACCTACATGGGGTTCGCCAATCACCATCAGATGGCAATGCATCCACAAAAAGTTGCAGTTTGGCGCAGATTTTTAACAGACGCGCGGGTAGTGGTCCGTACTTTTTTGAAAATTACCTATAGGATTAGTGGGTAGGTAGGTATGGGTATTGGGTAGTGTATCTCTTGCAGAGGTTAGACTTTATCTTGTGGGGTTTCCTGAAGTCGCAGGTCTATGCCAAAAGGCCGTAATCGACCAATGCACCTAAAGCAAAAATTTATCAATGCAGAATCAATACAAATTGGAGAACTCGGACCATTCCATACTTAATGGGTCAAAATCAAAAAAAAAATTCTTTCGTTCTCGAAGTTGCATGTAGCAAAACTTTCATGCAAACGAAATCAATGGAAAGTTCTTGTCATTTGAAATTGTTTAATGTTTTGCAGTCAAAAAAAAACTATCCCCGAAAAACCCTGAATAAACGAAGGAAATGAGCTCTTTTTAACTATACTTTAATTTACCTTAGTTCAAAATTCGCAATAGTTATCTAACAGTTAAAATTTCTGTAAACTGAAAATATTTCGGCCATGTTCGGAGTTGTTTCACTTTGGCAATGTGAAATTATTCACAAAGGTAGATAACTCCGACTTATGGAATTCGACATTATTTTACAGAACCCTTGAAGTATCACGCTCATATAAAAAATTGAAGACTTGTAGGAACCAAATGAATCCCAGAACACGTAACGTGTGGGCCATATAGTGATTTCTTTTTAAACCATAGGTTGTTTTGACACTGACAGCTGTTTCCCGCTCCAAAACTTGACAGAAAGTCAGTATTATACCTGGGGAAATATTGAAAACTTATTTACAAAGTGAGTGCTGAGCGCTTTTGGGTGAAAAATTATCTTTTTTGACAAAGCGCATTTCCATCTCGGGGGCTACGTTAACAAACAAACAAAATTGCCGCATTTGGGGCGCTCGGAAACCCGCACATTATTGTCGAGAAGCCAATGCATCCACAGAGAGTGACAGGAGTTTGGTGTGACATCATTGTACCATTTTTCTTCCAAAATGGGGCTGGGAACGACGTTTCAGTCAACGGTGGGCGTTACAGAGCCAAATTAACCGACTTATTATTTACTGAACTTGAAGACATGGACTTGGACGACCACTGGTTCATGCAGGATGGCGCGCCATGCCACACAGCCCATGCCACAATCGATCTTTTGAGCACCAAATTCACAAACCGTGTTATCAGCCGTCTTAGCAATGTCAATTGGCCGCCTCGGAGCTTCTATTTGACCCCTTTGGAATTTTTTTTTAGTGGGAAATCGTGAAGGACCCTAAATCCGAAAAATTGAAGAGTCAGAATGCGCTACTGCAAAGCCAGCCACTTAAACGACATTGTGATCCATAATTAATGGAAAAATTTGCTCTTACACATGGAAAAAATTTAATTTTGTTCAATTTACTGTTTTTTTAGAAATAAACTTTTATTTGGCCCACCCTGTAGTTGACCAATATTGCTTCAAGTCGGACACTTCATGTTCTTTGTCACAGTGTCCCGAAAATACCACAAGTACCTCCTCTGTGGTGGCACTGTGTAAAATTTAACATTACCAAAACTTTTGCACATCCTTACTAAGTTTTCTATCTGCCTTAGATGATACCTAAGCTAAAACTCTCCCCCAAGTAGGTGTCAGTTCACCCAAATTTAAACTGTCAATATTGACGTCCTTTCACAATCTGGCATATTTGACTCATCATCTTCCGCTTCTGTGTGTAATTAAATTGTTTATGTATCAATCCTCATCGGGTTACCCCATTCATCTGCCGGTGCACTCATAATTACCATCTCGCATCCGTGCACACACACATCCACTTGTCAAAGTTATACGTATCCAAAATACAAACTGCTATCCAACTTAGCAGACACTTCATGAATAACTCGATACCGTCCGCCGTCCGCCCTCTGCCCAAATGAAAACGTCAAGCAAATTAATTACCACATCATCTACATCCAGCATCCTTCTCTGCATGTGCGCCATCGTTTGCCGCGGGCATCGTCAGCCAGCCAGCCAGCCTATAAATAAACCTCCAAAAGCCGTATAAATAATAATTTCAATTTGGAAAATCGAAAATGCAAATAAAACTTAATGTGCCGCCTCATCAACGACAGGACGTAGCAATTATCCATTCACCGACCGCACTACACAATCCTCTGCGCGGAGTGTGCGATGCGACCTCTCGTTTGCGTCCCAGTCCCAGCCCGGCATAATAAAACCAGAACTCGAAAGCACAGACACAGAGATACACACTTAACCCCCTTCTCGACCAAAAGGCAACAAAAAAAAACAACAAAAATTAAATGAAAATCTCACTATAATCGGAAATTAAATGGCTGCATGCCGAAAACGAGGATAAATTGTTTTACGGCCAAGAGAACGTATTCTGTTTCTGACCTAACCAGAATCCAGAATCACTCCGGTGCCGGTGCCGGTGCCCATGCTCCTCCGTTCACCATTCTCCATTCGGCGCGCGATGGCATTGCCATTCGCCATCCATCGTCGTCGTTTAACAAATGCACTGCACAGGCTGGCATCTGATTACCAAGCGAATCGTGCTGAAGCTACAATTTCAATTTTGAGGACGATGTCGATGGAGCAGCGGGCGGGAATATCATAGGGAACCGAGCGAGCGGGTGGTAAGCACTTAAACGACACTAATTACACACAGAGCCAGAGAGACCAAGTCAGAGACATACACTGTCAGTGTCACTGTGTATAGATACACAGCAATTTCGCAAAACAGTGAAAAGGCATTAAACGATACTTACAATAATAACGGGAATATGCACGAGATGATGATGAATTCCATTCCAAGTGGAGCGCTCTGTATATACGGCTGATGATGATGCCAAATCCATTTGATCTGTGTAGTGTAGTTCGCCCTCATTGTAAATCGCATACAGCCACAGCCAAGCGAGTGGGTGAGTATGCGAACGAGAGAACTTTTCAGGGCGCAGTAGCAGTATCTGTAAATTACAGAATACAGAAACAGATGGAGATGCTCTATCCGTTTCTCCAGCAAGCAGGGAGAGCTGACTGTTTGGTGTAGGTATATATGCTGTGCACAAGTGCCTGAGTCAGTGCCACGACTACGACGACTGGAGTCAGTTATTCGTGCCGAATGAATGGGCACACAGTCTATAAAAAAGGATTTAACATCCATTCAACTTTGTGTTGATTGTTGCTACAAATTAAATTGGAGTGGCCCTTCGAATGGCAGCGACACAGACAGCCGAAGGCTTTCAAGCGGAGCACATTTCAAGCGAAAAGTTTTTGGAATTTCCACGTACTGTCCTTTGAAAGTAAAGGGTCCTTCATTAAGCACTTCTTTCTTACTTCTTTAAATTTAAATAAATAAAACAAAGTGTGTGTGAGATATCATCGAGGTTTTTTTGCGTTTGATAGGTTTATCGATAAATATGACGAATGAGTCAATCTGAATCTGACCGATGACATGGGTAATGTTGGCTTTGACGGCCGCTGTGTTTCCTGGCTTATTCGCATAATGACGGAAGCAGTAGTCGGCCCTTAACTTTTTTTTTGTGTTTGGCCAAAATCCCGAAAAATCCATTTTTCATCTATTTTATCAAGTATTCGGGTTTTCTAAATGTTTGAAGTCTGTGGATTGGAAAACACTAAGCTTATTAGGGATATGAGCTACCTAGTCAGCCCCCTCAGCTCTAGCAGTCGGCCACGCGAGTATGCAGTAGTCAGCCCCAATAACCATTTCACGAATCACAGCCTATATTCTTTAAATAATTGTCTTCACCATTGAAAATTAGCTCCTCATCGCAATTGGAGCATCTGATTTTGGAGATTCTTTCTTTGGGCTGTCTTGTCTCTTGTCCTTCCGGTCAGTTTCTTGTTTTCAGCTTCAAACCGTTTGTCCAACAGATTTCGTTTCCTAAATTCCATATCCTCAGTTTTTTTTTACTTTTTCTTGTCCGTTTTTATTGAAGAACTAGCTGATCCGTGCTCGCCTTGCTTCACCCGCCGTTTTTTTTATAAATATGTTCCCTCCCTTGGACCTTTCCAAAAGTAATATAAAGCAAAATCAAAGACAATAAAAACATAATTTTAATTCCTACCTACTAAAAAGTCTACACAAAAACGATTTACGCAAAGTTCTGTTATTTGTTCCCTCTTACCCAACTCAAAAGTCGGCGAAAAGAAGCAACACGAATGAAACAACTTGACTTTGAGACACGAACTCCACCCCAGCCCATTTCCAAACTTTTTCCAATGAACAGCACCTGAAAACGTGTTCAACCTGAATGTATGCGCTGGAAAGAGACGACTGCTCATTGAAGTGCAAAACATATGATCACGTTAGAGCGCGCACATAATAATCACACACACACACACTGCAACGATACTCACTGCTGCATTTTTCACCTATTTTTTTATTTTTCAATCCGATAAGCCATTACTGAGCTAGGGGTGTATAAACAGAATTTTCCTTACATATATCCGATTTTTTTAATTATTTATATTCCGGGTTAAAAAGTATCCTAAAGCCCGACCCAGAACATAAGCAATCACTATGCCAAGTTTCATCAAAATCCGTCCTTTAGCTTCTGCGTGATGCGCGGTCAAGCATTTTTTATTCTACAGTTTTATTATATGTAGTGATGAAGTGATGAAGAGAAGAGAATAGAAGAGAAGAAGAAGAGATTCTTTCCATGTTTCCTGATATTGGAAACAAATCTGGATAGTAAAAATGTTTTTGGAAAGCAGGGCAGTGTTTGTCGCCTTATCGTTCAAGCCATTCGGAGCCAAAACACCACCTTATTTTGGTGATAGTCAGAAAGACGTTTCATCGCCATAATAAATTTTGGATGAATCTTCCAAAATATCTATTGCATTTAATTTTTCCACATGTTCCTTCAATTCTCGGAAACACTTTCTTATTGATTCTTCCGTGACGAAACTCGTCCTTTTGAAAGTCGCTCAGCCGATCTAAGAGACAGTTCTAGATGACTCTTAAGAAAACCGGTATACCACTTTCTTTTGTCGTATTTAATGGGTCTGTCGGTTTCTGTAGCAATCGACATTTCGCTACATTTATCAGCCAGCTAGAGTTTGTTCTTCAACTGTACTCAGGACGATCTCGGGTCCCATTTTTCTACGCATTTATACAACTCTGATATATATGCGGTCTTGAAGACCGTCTCTTGGGACTTAAAACTCCCGACTAGCTTTTCTTATTGAACACTTATTTGTAAGTATGCCATTTAAGGCTTCAGCTAGTGCCTATTCAGAGTATTGATGAAAATTACGTTTATTTGTTTTAGTAAAAGTATCCAATTTTTAAAAATACCTGAATTAAATATAATTTGAAATGGTTAACTGCCACACATTTTTCATTATAAACATACGGCTGAGCTTAGGAAACATGTCTTTTATAGTCTATCCCCCATTTCTTTATTATATGAACAGAGGACTGACTACTGGAAAATAAAAGGAATTTAAAGATTTTTTTGCGAAAACTTAGAGAGACCTAAATTTTTGTTCACTTTGCATACCCAGTTAAAAAAAAAGGTTTTCAGTAGTTAGCCGAGGCGCTTAGCCTGGGATAATCATAAAAATAATGGCTCATAAGGTCAGTCTCCCTCTTAATTATTTAACAAAAAACATTTTTAACATTTTAAGTTAAGAAACAAGATAAATAAAGTATCAGTAACATAATCTTATATATATAAAAATGGATCTTGGTTTGTTCGGATGCTTAAAACTCGAGAGCGGCTCAACCGATTTGAATGATCTTTGTTTTGTTTTGTTTGTCTTACATCAGCGATGGTTTAGAAGAAAAGAAGAGTTGGAAAATTCTCAACAGGTGGCGTTGTAGACACACATTACATTTTTCATGGGGAAACGCACTTTGAAAAAAAAAATAAACTGGATAGAAATCAAGTAGTGACACTTCAAATATAGAAAAAAAATATTTTCAAAATCACAGTTTGTTGATCTTTTGTGATAGAAACACTTTACTGCTAAGTGCGAGAGACAGTTTTACTCTCGGATGTTTGTCAGACGTTCGCGAGAGGTGGCGCAGTGGAAAAAACCTTAAGATGTAATTTGGTTCTTTCGTTAACAAAGCCATTTGCAAAAAATAATCGGGATAGAAATCGGGATATGGCACTTGCCATATAGGTAACAAAATAATTAAATTACTATAGGTATCTGGACATTTATGAAGCCTTGAATTTTTGTAAATGGTGTTCAACACAATGGGGCAGTTATCAAAAAGGGCGCCGTTACACCTCCCTTAAAAAACGACTCTGCGAATTGTGGCGGGACTTAATACGAAAGGCACGGGCAGCGCCGTGGGAGTACAGCTAGTAATAATCATAAAATTCACTTCGAATATTTATTTTTTTGGCCTCATCGCTGAAGATGAACTTTCGATGAAATTTTACGATTTACAGGTGGTATTGAACGCTTTGTCCGTCCATGGTGGTTTGGCAAAACAGTCTGAATAAATGACAACAATTTGGCGGCTATCAACTGTCAAAGTTCGGCAGTCCCTTTAGGAAGACCCTGCCTGTAGTTTTTCGTTGAATCTTCGGCTGCAAAGCCACTTGTCGCAAACGGAGCTGACCATCTTACGAAAGAGGGCACGGGGTTAGGTATATACACCAGTAGGACCTACAAATGGCCCTGAAACTTTTCGACACAAAAAATGTGTTCCCGACAGAGTTTCTAGCTGTATTAAAATCTGCGTAGGCACTTGAGATAAGATCGATATTCAATAAGAATATCGACATCTTCAGAGAATGTAAGACCACCTAAGGCGGTGGCAAGAAGGATTATTTTTGAAAAAACCTTCATTTAAGCAGACACAAGATGGTTACAAATAGAAGAGCACAAGGTTTCAAAGGCATTGTGGCTTATTTTAAATCGGAGGAAGTCTGAAAATTTAACCAATTTCAGCAGACCGAGCGATCAACGATTAGAATCCTCTCCTGGGTACTGCCTTCGGAGGAATTATGCCATGAGACTGGGATAATACGGAAGGCACCTCACACAATCTCTGTAAATGTGCAGATATTGCTTGGAGTAGAAGGAAGCACCTCAGCATGTACTTAGTTGAAAGAGGTTGGTTCCTTAAATAGTTTTGAGACCATACTTAAATTCTGTCTTGAAAAGTAATTTTTGGACGAATTGGTTTAGGTTTTTCAACCGTAATGGTTCCCTGGGGATGGCGATGGGCCTGATACCTAACCTTACCTAACCTACTTCTAGATAGGGGGCTTAACTATTTATCCGTCTTCTCAGCCCAAAGAAACAGCGGTTGGCAAAAGTTATTCTTCGCTAAATTTCTGCCGAGATAACAACATTTTTAGTAGACAAAGTTCCTGACTACCTACAATTCGAGATTATAGGTGTCGATTGGTGTCGGTATTGAGTGTCACGTCTTGTTAACTCTAAACCTTGGAAATGACGCCGAGTCAGAAATCGAGCAGACAGCACATCGAGTTGTAAGAAAAATGTACCAAGTCGTCCAAGATGCGTAGAGCATGCTCTGGTCCGGTATTCGATTCCATAAGTCTTAACTCGGATTAAAAGTTCAAAAGAGAGCAACCTCAATCCACCGAAATGAATAATAAAAGTCCAAAAAAGAAACAATTCAAACGTGATAAATCTTATGCATCCTTTTGACGCAAATGACGCATACCATTTGTCATATTCTTAAACAAAAACAACCAACTCAAACTCACTGATCACAAGTTACCACGACATCACCCTACTCTCTGTTGAATTGAAATGTGCTACCCGTATATATGGTGCCATTTTACAGAATGACTACCAACAATATTGACATCCACCCCTACCAATAAAACACTACGAAAAATACCCACAATGCGACTGACTGAAATAATGCATCCAGCAACATTGCATCCAACGAAAGCCACAACAAAACAATACGAGAAGGATACAAAAGGATAAAGAGCCCTGCTACAATGTAAAAATAAAACCACCTTAATCTCAAATGAAATAGCAGTTGGACAAAACTCTGCCAACGTATTAAAATCGAAACAACCCCCAAGCTCACACACACATACCTACACACACACGAAATCCTCATCATTATCATCGCCAGTCGTTTCGTGGTAATAAAAGTAATTCATGGCTTCTTAAATGCTTCGATTTACGTTTCACTTTGAATTATGGTCATGCCATAGTTCTTGTTCGCCTGGCCATTGCATTTTGCTGAGGGTGCCCTGTGACCCTCTCTGTATCTCCATAGAATAAACATGCTACTCCCACACACGTTCACTCACACTGGCAATCGCATTGGCATTTGGCACGGCATATACGACAATACGATGAACCCGAATGAGAATTGTTGCGGAAAACGATTAACTTTGATGTAAATTGCTCTCTAAATTGTGTGCTCAGGAATATGAAATGTGATGTTCTCCTGATTTGTATTCACTTGAGCACAGTGGGGTTGTCGTGTCAAGTGTGGTAGAAAACTGTAGTCCAATTGAATATTGGGTGGGGGAAAATAAATGATGTGAATGGTCTCACCGAA
Source organism: Cheilosia pagana (assembly GCA_936431705.1). Taxonomy (NCBI): domain Eukaryota; kingdom Metazoa; phylum Arthropoda; class Insecta; order Diptera; family Syrphidae; genus Cheilosia; species Cheilosia pagana. Next base: position 80,303,990 of record OW386166.1, on the reverse strand, counting down.
AACCGAATGTGCATTATCAAATAGATCGGTTAAATGGCGCCCAATGCAAGACTGCTTCCGAAATGTATTACCCCAAAACCACCCCTTGGCGAATCAGACCTGTGGCGGCAATGTTAATACAATATAACGTCAGTTACATGTTTTCTTGTCCGTAAATGTAACAAAATATCTGTTCTTTTAAGAGCTTATATCAACCAGGAAACAGGAGAATGAGGTTTTTTATGGACGTAGGCATCCTTATTAGCAATATTGGCTCTTCTGCTTTTACTATGAATGGTTGACCGGACCGACTCAGGCTTTAAACAGCGGCAGACATCATCTTTTGCAAACAGGGATTACATAAAGATCCTTCAATCAACAAAATGTTTGAAATTTTTGTTATAAGTAAAGAACAGATAAATCGCCAAGACAAATCAATTGCAGGGGGCAAGGAGTTGCAATTGGACAATATAGTCAATATACCTATAAAATGGCGCCCAACGCTAGACTTCTGCAAATACACAAAATGAACTTGCTCTGATCTAAGGGCATGTCACTTTTTCTCACATCAATGCTGGCCATTTTTAAACTTAGATATGGAGAGGGGAATTCATTTTCATTGAATTGACTGGCTATGCGTAGGTTGCTATGGCATCTAGTTTGGAATATGATTCCTCAATTATTGTAGAGATGTAAAAATCAAAGCAGATATTATTAGTTTTGAAAGAAATGGTTTGCAGACCCCAGCCAAGCGCTAGGGAGAAAAGGAAAGTCATGCGTTGGGCGCCATTTGTTCTAATAAAAATCGCAACCCAGATTGGGGAACAAGCCAACTGACTGTCGTTGTTCAAAATCCCGACTGAGGCAGAGTCTAACAACGAATGAGAGCAAGCCAACGTAATCCAGCCGATGTTAGACGCAATTATCTTCAGAAATCGTCTTTTCTATAGAGGTCAAATATTTTTTAGGGATGCCAGGTAATTCCGATTGAGCTTTCTTATCCTAAGCAATACCAATATTTTTAAGTTTATCTATATAAAAATTGTATACAATGAAGAAGGTTTTATTAAGTTTTTATATAAGTTCTGTTGGAATTTTGTTGGTCTTGGTTATAGCAAATGATTTGCAAAAACCTTTATCCCTCTTTTGCTATTAATAGAAGTGTCTTTCCAGCAATTTGCTTAGAAATACATGCTGAGATGTTTATTAGTACATAGTTGCTTGGTTTAGTTCAAGGGTAGAAGTAGATTCATTCCTAGCAAGGTCATAAACTTTTTTTTCTCTTCGCTGTTCACCTTTGTGTCCGTTCCTACTGCACGCCAAGATCCAAGAACCCTAAAGCCTGGGGTCGAATCGCGTCGTCCGTGAACGAGCATTACTTTCACGGAATTATTGTTAATATTGTTTTATCATTCTGTAAAAGGGACCTACTTGCTCGTAGGGTATCGTATAACCAATACCACAGGGTCCAGCGTTGAGCGCCAGTTAAAAAAATTAAACTCATTCGGTGCAATGTGCCCGCTTCCCGCTGTCCAGCTTTTCACTACTATTCACGTGAAGATTTATTTTTGGGGCGGACGAAAGTTTTATAGTTTTAAGCCGAGAAATTGATATGTCAGTTTTCAGACTGCTGTTTCTTCTGGGATCGAACCAGACCCTTCACTCGGTACTCCGACACACTAACGACTCAGCCCACGTTGGGCGCCAGTCAAATATTCATTCTTAATTTTAAAAGTTGGCACTTGGCTGCATTTACGTTTCTGTAAGGGTACCCTTTAAAAACGCTCCCACATCCAAAAAAAATGTAAAAACCTCCGTTTGGTCCCACTGGGCGTCGCCTAGTTCCTTCTCCGATAATAAGCTCAAACAGGCAACTCCTTGTTGCCCTCAAATGTCGATAAAAGTCATATACACATAATAAAATTCATTCTAAGAGGCAAAAAAAAACATCAAAACCTCTCCAATTGTGTGTCCGTTCACCGCTGCCCTCGTGCGCCTGAATTTCCATCTCTGTCTAACATTTAGACCGACATAATTGAGTGCCTCGGCATGGCAATGCTCCGGTTCTCCCCCCTCCCCCCCCTCGACCAACATTTGCCAATATAATTGTATCTAGATCCATCCGAAAAAGCAAAAAAAAAAACCCTTCTGCGTTATTATATCAACATTCAACACACTTAGTATCTCTCTCTGTCGTGTCGGGTTGGTTTCAATTATGCCAAGAGGAGGATGGGAGCTATTCTACGATACAACGACGACGATTACGGCAACCAGCGATGACGATGACGACGACGAAGCGATCCCCAAGCACCACCAGCCAGCAAGCAACAGCAAAATTGCTTCGTCTTCTCGGTTGTCGGTTCTCGGCTCGCCTGCTGTTGCTCTCACAGCAGTTCAACTCTGTATGAGTAATGGATATTTATACACAGATAGGTAGATAGATATATGAACACACACACACACTCTCTCTCTCTCGTATGAATCCATAATATTAACAGCAATAATAATAGGCCGTATATTATGTTTGCTTTCCGAATGAGCAGGCAAATCGTTTCAGTTGTAAATTGACGTTTGAGTTAGCTGCCAGTTCGGTTCATATTTATAGTCAGTCAGTCAGTCAGGCAGTTAGTTTGTGGAAGCGACGCGGCGCGACGCGAGAGATACACTTACACCGTGCACTGTACACCGCACTTTGCACATAACGTTGACTTGATAAGTGGATTAAGGTAGAGCAACAGAGACCAAGAGCAACATAACGACCGAATCAAAGTGGAGTAAAAAGGGAGCAGATTGCTGCGTTTCGGAGTTAAGTGGAGGAGGAGGAAGAGACTGGAGAAACTATTAACAGGCAACAAACCCCCATTTAAGTATCTTGTATCTGGCTGGTGGCTGCTGCTGCTGGGGCACAACTACAGATACAGCAACATCAGCTGTGCCTTGATGAAGCCAATGATAATGATAATGATGATGATGATTATGATTCTTCTGCCGCTGCTGATGGTGGTGGTGGTGGTGTTGTGATTGTGTGATTGACTGCGTTTATTCTCTGTTGTGTATCTAGATACATTTATTAGATGAATTTCTCATTTGGTAAATAGAGGGATTTTTGTTGCGCCACCGCCACGATACGCGAGCGAGTGAGTCAGTTGTCAGTGTGCCAGTGTGTATCTAGTGTCTCACTCGTAAAGAGATACTTTATGATATTCGAGTTTAATAGTCGTGCGCCAGCATAATCGTTAATAGGCTGTCGCCGGGAGTAATTGGTGTAATAAGTGTAGCTTCCACTACCGTCATTGTGCGTTTTGTCTGGCAATGCCGTACAATGTTGACAGATTGGCGCAAATGTTGCCGGAATATTTAAAATGTTGACGACGACCATATCTGCTCGATGATGATGCCATGTTGTTGATTGTGTGATTATTTTCCGTTTTATTATTATTACGGTTCTGCGAGACGAACAGCGGGTGTCAATAGTGTGCTAATTGCATGTGAGAGATTGTTTTTGATCTCATTTAGTGGTCGTTGTCGTTTGGTCGGTTTTTCGTTAGATATTCGAGTGGATTGTGTTGTGCGGTGGTGGTGCTGGCTGTTGGCTGTACGGCTGTGTTCATCATCATCATCTTTTTGGGAAAACAAAAAAGGAAACCCGGTTAAGTGCTTTTTAGAGTCCCCCCATGTAGTATTGGGTGTGTGTGCGTGCGATCGAATCAATTTGTTTTGTCAGTCTCACTGGTTGAGTCGAGTACGTATATATTTTGTCTGTATTTTTTTTTCTCTCGTCGGTTCACGCTTTTGTCATTTTATTCGTGTTAATCAGCCATCAAAAGTTGAGATACAATTTTCGGTCGTTTTTTTTTTAACGTTTGTTTGTTCCTGTGTCCATTCGGTCGGTCGTTTATTTTTTACGTGCTCTTGTCGTTTTATAATAGCGGCGCCCGGAATTAATGAATATTGTTGTTATTTGCTCCTCTTCGCACGGATAATTGATTGTATCAATAAAAAAGTGGGATTATATTAAGAAATAGGTATAATATCTTTTTGGAGTGATGGTGGAAATAAAACGAATGGATAGGCATGATTGAGTTGTTTTACCGATACGTGTCCATTGGATCGGAATAGTAACACCGTATATGACAGTGGATGGTGATATCTACATTCTACATAATTGGAAAGTGATTTATGTTTGCCAAAGAGGATTAAAGTGAACGGGTAAAGAGGACGACTACTCGTGAGCGCTGATTGGATTTTTAATTAATTATAATTCACAACGCAGTCAAGTTTTTTTTTGGAAGTTACTGAGGTAAGTGGAATGTGTTTGTGAATATGTGAATGATGTTTTTCTTTTCACCATATGGTGGTTGATTCTTGAAGGGTATTTGTTTGGGCAATTAATCAGTCATTAGGGGCGAATTGTATGTGGAGACCGTCGGTTTTTTAAGTGTCAATGGGAAGAGAGCACAGATGTATTTATTTAAATATCTTCAAAGGACTGTTTGTACAAGGTGGCGCAAAAATAACCTTCCGATGTTTTTTGGCTGTAATTTAAAAAAAAATGAAAAACTTTGATTCTTCTTGTGGATTATTTTTATTTGGTCTTTTAATTTTGTTTACATCAAGTCGAGAATATGATGTCATGTAAATGGCCGCCGCCACAGTTAATTGTCATTTGAGCCCTTTTTATGGCATTTTCTATCACTTATGGCCAAAACTTCCGGCGATAGGTCCTCACATTCTTGACGGATATTGTCTTTAAGAGCTGCAAGAGTCTGAGGCTTGTTGACATAAACCCGCGACTTCAAAAAGCCCCACAAAAGGAAGTCTGGAGCGGTCAAATCAGGCGATCTTGCTGGCCAGTGCAAATCGCCAAAACGGGAGATTAGGCGCCCGGGAAATGCATCCATATCAGCATATCGGTTGTGGCACGTGTAGTGTGTGCCGTTGCACCCATGTTGGAACCACATGTTTTCCAATCCCAATTCATCAAGTTGCGGCAAAAAGAACTCGTTGATCATTGCTCTGTAGCGCTCACCATTCACAGTAACCGTTTGGCGCCGCTTCCATGACATCTTCGGCTACAGCAGCAATATTCTCTGCAGAACGGCTACTCCGGGGTCTGCCACACCTGGCAGCATCTCGTGTTGTGCCAGTCTCTTCGAGGCGAGCGGGTAAACGCCGCAGTGTTTCACCAGTAGGCGTTGGACGGCTAGGAAATCTGCGACGAAATTCACGTTGTGCCAAAGTCACCGACCGATTATTGCTCAAATAAATAGTCACCAATATTCCGCGTTCTGGAGCAGTGTAGCGTAACATTGTTTATTAACGTGTATTTCGCATGTGTTTACTACACAAATGTCAAAACAGAACTGACATTAGGGGCCAATCGCAAAATTTATAGCATTTTCTGATAGGAGGATTACTTTTGCGCCACCTTGTACCTACGCACTTAAATTGGCTTAGCAATCTTAAGCCGATCTGTTTTCCCGATAATTAGGTAGGTATGGACTTATACAAATCGGCATTTCCTGGTTTTTCGCTAAAATTAAGAACATTCTGCTTGATTTCGCTAAAGCGTTCCATTTCGGCGGTGAATGAAATCAAAAAAAAATGAATGCAATAGAAACCTGGCCAATTTCTGTCGCTATAAAGGACCCCGGATCTTACTTATTTGCTTATGGGTTGGGCGTTGGATCTGGGCCTTAACCAAATGGACTCTCCAGTTAGCATGATGTTTGGCTAATTGCCTCCAGTTGCCTACCTACTCCAAGTTGGAGGGCTTCACATCAGGCGAGGTCTTCGACAGTGTTCCTTTGGGACTCTTAAGAGTTATTTTGACTCCTTTTTGATTGAAATATTGGAACCCTATCGAAATTTTTTATCCCATTTTCAGTTCAAATCTTTTTGAACACACCTTTCGTCATTATTTCAGCTTTTTTATCAATGATTTTGTACAACGCTGGTCTTCCTCTTCTGCGTAGTATTAAAATCGAAGACTCTTTGGTCTGAAACTTTGGTGTCCATCCGCTCAACATGCCCCCGCCATCTTAGACGACTGATGCGTTCATTACTCGTAGAGTTCCCTGTTAAATTTTCTTAAAACGCAAATGGGACCGATAATCACACGAAGGATTTTGCGTTCAAAACGACCAAGGATATCTTTATCTGCCTTCGCTACTATCCATGCTTCTGCACCATATACCTAGCAGGACTGGAATGATGAGGCTCGTGTATAGAGTCTCCTTAATGTTTCTTGAAAAGGCCTTACTTCTCTATTGCCTTTTTAGGCCGCGGATTCTTCGGCAAGTGATATTCCTCGCTTGATCTCTACTGAGATATCTTTTCCAGAGTTTATAGTGGACAAAAGGTGCCTTAAACATATAGCTGTCGATTGTCACGTTCTGTCCGATTTATCGATGTTGTGTGTTTCTTCTTGTTGCTAGCATAGGTATATTTGGTTTTGGTCTCATTCACCCTTAAAGCCGTTTTTGCCGCTTTTGTACTGCAACACGAAACGCACTAATGTTAATTGTACCTACGGACTTGTTGAACATCGTGCCCGTGGGGTTGGCTTGCGATTTTCGCACAATTTCCTCAAGCATGACGTTTAATAATTCACATGACAGCGCGTCGCCTTGTCTAAATCGTTGTTTGACATCAATAGTCTCGGTGTGATTGTTTCCGACCTTTATAGGGCAACGAGCGTTTCTCCATTGTCATTCTGCACAATCTGACAAGTTTAACAGGGATGGAAAAACTAAGTTTTGTTCAGCTCGTCTCTATAAATGCTGTCAGAAGCGGGCTAAAAGTCGATGAAAAGATGGTGAGTATCGATATCGATCAGCGGATCTGATCTGGTCTATAACTCGGCTGAACGTCACTCGGTTTGCATGGGGCTTTTTTGTTATTCGTATTAAACTAAACACAAAGGAGTCGAAAATTTCGACCGCTAAATTTCGACAACCGTGAAAACCAGAAATTGCATACTTCAAGGTGCGCGTAGGCATAACGCGATGCAAACTCCGGTTATAATCGGCTAAAGAAAGTAGCAGAGGAGAGCAACCAGCTAACCGTGAAGTAGATATCGCTAATAAATTGGGGATTTTTGAAAATTCCATATTCCTTGGGATGGAGAAAATTTGAAAGAGAGAAAATCAATACTAATTCACTTAAATCATCAAATGTGTCTGCGATTTAATGATTTTAATTATTCAATCATTTTGTTTAAGGAAATTGATAGGATAACAGGAAGAAAATTCTTCGGAACCAATATTGGGAAAGATATATTGGTCCACAACGGAAAGAATTTAAAAGATGTTGAAATTAAGCTGAGCTCATTTAAAGATTTTTACTCCCATTTTTACTCGGGTCTAGAAACACCGCCAGATCAAACAGAAGAGCATAACATCCACTCGACAGTAGATTTATTCTGCAACACTGAGTACAATTCAACACTTACAATTTTGTCGCGTTCAAACAACGTTCAGGTTTTTGCATCTCCAAATACGGTCAGCATGCTGAGAGCAGCTCTGAACAACAAAAAATCAGCTGGCATAATGTATCAAATGACATTCTTCGAAAATGTCCTAGCTCTCTTGACGTGAAGCTATTTGCTATCTTCAACCACTGTCTAAACAATGTCTATTTTTCCACAATTGGGAAGAAAGGAAAAATACTTCCAATAGCTAAATCAAATAGGGCAAGGGATTTAAAAGACTTTCGTCCAATATCCATGCTATCCAATATAGGAAAGCTATTTGAGAGGTGTTCTATAGCAGAGAAGTTAAATAACTTTTGCGAGGAGTCTCAAATAATTCCAAATAACCAATTTGGCTTTAAAAAGGGTCATTCTACGGAGCATGCGTCATTGGTACTACACAACCAAATTGTTCAGAACCTATGAAATAGGAAATGTACCGTAGCGTTTGATATGGATCTGGAAAAAGCCTTTGACTCAGTCTGGCACAAGGGCTTGCTCTATAAGCTAATTAGGCTCAATTCTCCAAGGTACTTAGTTTTTATAATTTTAAGCTTCCTCAGAGATAGATTTAGCTCTGTCATCATAGACTCTGAGTACTCCAACTGTTTCCCAATCCTGTCAGGTGTGGCCCAAGGATCAATTCTAGGCCCACTACTGTTTAATATATTCATGGCTTTCCTTTTCAAAACACAATGTAAGATGATCCTAGTGTTATCCTGTACGCAGATGACTCAATGATATTAGCGAGTGACACAAGACCACAGGTTGCACTAAATAAGATTAAAGAAAATATACCAACTCTTTTAACTTACCTTAAAACGTGGAAATTAAAAATGAACACTGATAAATGTGGCCTAACATGCTTCAGAAATGCAAGCGGGAAAGGACATTGTCTTGCAGTAAAAGATAGTAAGTCTCTAAAACTACGAATAAATGGAAGTGATATTCCCCTTCGAGATGATGTCAAATACCTCGGTATTACCTTCCATAAAAGACTTAGTTTTAATATACATGCCCGAGAAACATTGAAAAAAGCAAAAATTGTCACATCAATACCTAAGCCAATGCTTAACTCCACACAAGTGTCGCCAAATACGAAGATTTTAATGTATAAGACTTTGGTGAGACCAATATTGACTTACGGATTTTGTACCTGGTTTACAATTTCACCCACTGTCGCCGAAGAGCTTCAGATTTTTGAAAGGAAAATCTTAAGATTCTGTTGCGGTAAATTTAGGAGACCAAACAAAAAATGGGTTTCCTCTATAAAACGATATATTCTGAAAACAAAGTCAAACCTTTAATGACATACCAAACCGAACTACTTGTTAAAAAATTAGAGCGTGTACGTGATCATCCTAACACGCTAGTTAAATATTTAATGGACTCAAATTTTAACGATAGTGCAGAGGTTCATTATTACCTTTCACCATTTAACCTTTTTAAATCCAAGATCTTTACCCACGATTAGACCAAACGAAAAACTAAACCTTTCCGTTCCCTTTTACGAAAAAGCATCCCCGTCCAATTTGCGGCGTGCACTCAGAAAAAAGAGCCGATCATATTGGAGCAGATCACAACCGCGCCGTGCAAATGATGATCAAGATTAAGAGCGAAGGACACGTGCGCAACCTTTGCATTTAAATCAAATTGCGTTTCGCCATGATTCCAATGATCTTTCGCTTCTCTTATATTGGTTAATTGAATGTCGCCTGTCAGAATTGCAGTGCATGGAAGTTCTGTGTAGGTGGAAAAGTCTAACTTCAGGTTATCTCCTCGCACACTCCCAACAATACAACGGCTGCTGCCAAAAGACATCGTTGGGAGCCCCTGTTATCCGAGAACGCGCGTAACTTACCTTTAATGTCAAATTTGAATCAATTGTCCCATTTACCTTCTACTATCCAGATATATGGACAAATCCGTCATCGTGTAGGAGATCTGTTGCCGCAATTGAATGAAAATCAAAAGTTCCTTGAGATTTGTTTCCGTCGAAATTTATATAATGAGCTTAATTAGCGCTGTGCAATGAAACGCGAGGTCATCAATAACTCCACGAACTCAATGGTTATAGTTTTTAAAACTGTAATGGAAGCGATGCGTTTACAAAATCATCAGCAACAAGAAAAAACCAGGAAACCATGCGCGAGAATTTAATACTTACTCAATATTTTTATATTTATTTATTTTTTCAATTATTGACAAAACGGTGATTATTGGCGAAAGCGTGGAATCCCATGACAAGTTCACAAGCGACGCGATAATGGACCTTTTTGGACGCGTCATCGAAACCCACCGATCATACGTCATATGACGCATTATATTATCCGCTGCCAGTATCACGAGGGATATTGTTATATACACAGACAGCCAGGCTGCTATTAGATCTTTAGTATCCAGTGTATTAAGATCTAAGGCGATGGAAGATTGCCGCGAGATAGCAGAAATACCCCACCATTTGCTGGGTTCCGGGCACAGTGACATCCCGGGGAACTATGCAGCTGACGAATTGGCGAGAAAAGGACCTTTCGGCGTTGATAGTGCAATACTCCTCAAGAAAGGAGACCCTCTGAACTGCGCCAATTACAGAGGTATCAGTCTTCTAAACATTGCCTACAAGATCTTATCTGCCGTTTTGTGTGAACGCCTGAAGCCTTGCGTAAACAACCTGATTGGTCCATATCAGTGTGGCTTTAGGCCAGGAAGGTCCACCATAGACCAAATATTCACACTACGGCAGATCTTGGAGATAACCCAGAAACTTCAAATCGATACCCACCACCTTTTCATCGATTTAAAGGCCGCATATGACATGATTTATAGAGACGAGCTTTACAGAGCCATGTCTAGTTTTGGCATCGTTAGATTGTGCAGAAAACGATGGAGAACGCTCGCTGCTCCAATAAGGTCGGAAACAATCTCACCGAGACCTTCGATGTCAAAAAAGGACTTACCCAAGGCGATGCGCTGTCATGTGACTTCTTCAACATCGTTCTTGAAAGAATAGTGCAAAACTCTAACGCCAACACCAGAGGCACTATCTTTCAAAAGTCCGTCCAATTACTCGCGTACGCCGACGACATTGACATAATTGGCAGAACGCAGCGTGATGTCAACCGGCGGTTTGGCGGTTAATGAGGGCAAGACGAAGTATACGACGGCTCGGACAGAACGTCAAAATAGGCAGATATAACTTTCAGCTTTCAGGTGGTTAAGGACTTTGTCTACCTAGGCTCCGCTATGAACTCAGACAACGACACCAGCGCTGAGGTTAAACGTAGAATTACTCTTGCCAATCGCTGTTTCTTTGGGCTAAGAAGGCAATTGAGTAGCAAAGCCCTCTCTCGAACAACTAAGGTGACCCTTTATAAGACCCTAATCATCCCAGTCCTGCTATATGGCGCAGAGGCATGGACTCTATCAAAAGCGGATGAGGTAACTCTCGGTACGGGCTGTACAGCGACATCGACCTAGTCAGAAGAGTGAAGGTCCAACGACTGAGGTGGCTGGGTCATGTAGAGCGAATTGACACGAATGCTCCGGCCCGGAAGATCTTCGAATCCATACCCGAGGGAAGGCGCAGTAGAGGAAGACCGCGACTCAGGTGGCGCACGCAAGTGGAAGGGGACCTTAACCAACTTAGCGTGCGAAACTGGAGACAGCTAGCTAAAGATCGCGCTGGCTGGAGACGCTTGTTGGTTGAGGCCCAGGTCCACCCCGGACTGTAGCGCCACCTTAAGTAAGTAAGTAAGTGCCATACTGCACAACGTGCATGCACCGCTTTCCTACGCTAAACAACTCATTCACGCGGACGCAACAGGTAAAGCAAGTCATAGATGGAAACATCCAGGATACTGCACGTTTCCAGGCTTACTTGGCCAACCTTGAACACTAAAAGAACCAAGGCGCTTCTGCGACTCTCTTACTAAAATGTGTAAAATAAGTGTCTACGGGACTTGGGGTAGGTACTTTTATTTTAAAAATGCTGCATATTTAATTTAAATGAATCCATGCACGCGTGCAAAAATAAATAAAGTGCACGACTGTATCGCACGAAACTTTCTCGTTCATATCATCAGTTTGGTTGGTTTTTTTTTTATTTTATTATTGTTTATAGGCTATAAAACCAGATTTTTCAAATTGGTGATGCCGGTAGGTGGCTATGACTCGAAGTAGGGTTTGTGATGTAAGAATTCAGATATTTGTTTTTGAATTTGCACGTGTTTGGGGATAAATGAAGTGCGGGTTTCTGATAGTGTAGACTCCAATTGGTTGGAATTTTTTTAAGGTTCATGATAAATATGTTTGAAAAAAGAAGAAGTGGGAAATATTTGCTAAAAAGGAGTTTCGAGTAGTTGTGATTACATTTTAACTGGTAGTGCGGTAATGTTTATAAGACGGCATTACTTGCATTTTTCTAAGAAAAACTAAGTATGGGGTTTTATTAACAATACTTATGTTATCGTAAATAAGCATTTTAGTCAAAATCTTTAAAGCTGATTTTGGAATTAATGCGTACAAAATAGTAACAAATATGGAAATTTTGAGTTCGAAAAATAATCTTGCTCAACTTTTTAGCTAAAAACTGAGTATGTGGTATTGTTCAGTACGTGGTTTTTAAAGTCTTATACAAATCGTTTTCGTTTTCGAGATTTGAGCAGTTTTCAAAATCAGCGTTTCCGGTGATTCGAATCGAAAATGAAGGCCGCAATATTGTTCAAAACGTCAATTGTACTGCAGGTATGCATTTTGGTCAAAATCGCTTTACCCGTTTTCATGTAGGTAAAACAAAAGAAAACCAAATTCTCAAAATATGCCTTTTTTCAAAAATTTTCAAAAACTGAGTTTGCCATCATGTTGGGAATGACCGTATTACCTTAAATAAAAAATTGTTGACGAAATAGTTTTAACCGTTTTTGAGATATAACCAATTTTCAAAGTTATCTATTCGATATCAATTTTTGTTGAAATCGTTAGAGCCGTTTTCGAAAAACTCAAAATTGCTGAATACCGTTACAACGGCAACTCTTAACGAGCAAATAAAAAGTTGCCCCGAACTGTAAGCCCACAAACTCCAAATCCGAAGTTTGAAAGAAATCCGTCCAGCCGTTTGCGCTGTAGAGCTCAGGAAGGACGGACAGACGGACAGAATTGCGAGACACACTTTTTCGAGTTCCTCTATCATCGTAATGTCAGATTTAATTAAAATCTCGAGTTCGATTTTTTGTACGATTACAATACCTTTATCTTACTACGTATACGAGAAAGTTAAAAATGGAAGAAAAGAAAAATAGAGGACATAGAGATCAGGGACAAAATTGTTCTCTTTCGTTGTTTTGTTCACGTTGATTGATTTTTTTCTGCATTGTGGGTGGACATTTGCGGTTTTTACAAAGAAAAACGTGATTAGGACCAACTTCTAACAAAAGTGTATTAAATGCGTCTAAACCTTGACCTTTAGATAGACTGCGGGCGTTCTTAAAAGGTAACTCCTTTCTAGAAATTTCCATCAAACAAATGGTGAATAAATTATTTGTTTCAACTTGTTTCCTCTTAAAGACGACGACGACGTAGGTACTCGTACATTGAAAACAGTTGACCTATTTTAAAAATTCTACTGCCCTACACACAATGTATATTACAAAGAGGCCTAATGATATTGCAAACTACCAACTGTCCGTAGTTAGCTCTAATTGAGTTTGTTTCTTGCTGAATTAATTATGATTCGAATGCAGCGAGAACGAATAGCAGACGTGCTATTCTAATTCCAGACTTTTATTTTTTCTATTCCACCCTTTTCTGGGTAATTTCCTTCTTCGGTTTTGTTTGTATTTTTCTTCGGAATATTAAATTTGTGCAGTGTAATTTCCTACAAACAAATTACAATAATTGAGCGAAATGTTTATTTGAACTTGGTAAAAAGCGAAGCAATTTCTTGTGCAAAACAGACGGAATAAACGACAGCAAATTTGACAGAAGTAGCTTCAACAATATGGCCGCTATTGGAAGACCCTTTATGTAGACATTTGCTGCCATAAAGTTGTAAGCAGATATCGAGACACTGGGTTTAAATAAAACAAACCGTTTAAAACCTATTTGAGAGATGCTCGAGTCAGGGAAGAGCTTAAAAAAAATTGGTCAGAATAAACAGAAAGTGCTCAGTGTTGAATAAGCCTCTTAGAATCATAAACGGTTAGAATGAAGACAAGCGGACTTAGATCCTAGATGACAGCCTTGAGGAACTCCAGAGGTAGCCAAGACGCCCCTAAAGCGAGCTCAAGAGGTTCGTTTAGGACACAACATTCGTTTGAGTGGAGTTTTACGTTTGAGAAGAATGGAAGGGGCTATCATTTTGTATGCTGTAACAAAAAGGCTAAATTAAGAGGCTTTTTTTCAAATGTTTTTTAGACTTTTATTGAAAAAAGTGTACTTCCATGGTTTGAGGCTGATATCGATCACTCTGTAGCCCAGCACTGAATGGCTGCGCTTTCATATCGAGTTAATGTGTTTTGGTCACTATGTCGTGGCTGATTTTATGCGAAAAAAATAAAAGTCTATCCGCTTTGGTAAAGTCGCGTCGGGGAAAGTAGAGCAAAGCAAATACTCGTACCACCACAACATGGCCAACGTTTCTTTATTATGTGGAAAAAAGAGATGAGTTTTATAAAGTGTGCCCTGATCAACTTCTTTATTCCATCAAAAGTGGAAATAAGTGAAGCCCGGCTCTGTGAGGGAACGCTGTTTTAAAGCCAGAACTCTCATAGTACCTAATACGCCAACGCACTTAAATAACTAAATCTGAAACCAGAAACCAGCGTCGGAAGTTTTAAACAAAATGGTACAAACTACCACTACCGCCAGAATGCCAGTCACATTTCTCACTGCTGTTCGACTATTTTTCTATCATTCGCATCATACTCATTTGGATTTGCATTTCGATTTTTATCGAATCGAGTCTGCTTGCTTAATTAATCCTTATTTAATATTATTTACTCGATCCACCCAACCAACTGGAATATTAATTGCAATCAGAATTTCGGTGTTTCGCCATTTGCCATGTATGTTGTATGTATAGGATATACGAATAGGCATAGAGGAGCATTCGTTTGACGTCGACGACGACTTCAACGGCTAATATGTCGATTAATTTTTGAGATAAAAAGATAGATTGCAGAGCGACTGCAATATGGCGCGCAGGCTGAGGATGCTGCGCCGCGGTATGTTGTACGGCATGCAGCAGTGGGTTTGGCTTATGTTGGCTGTTGGCAATTAATGGGACGTGCTGACAGTTTGATGCTTCTGTGATACATCAATTGATTGATGCTGTTGGTAGTTTTGTGGTCCTCGACTCAGGTACTTGTATATGCCTCCGCAGCGAGATGTGCGGATGCTTTCAATGCGTGTGTGGCGGCTTATTGTGTATCATGCGGTTAATTAATTTCTTGCGTTCAGCTCGTATCGATTAATTGTTTTATTATACATTTATTTATATACGCAGATGATCAGAGATAAGTGGAGTGGAGAAACAATTTAAAGAGGATAAACTGTGGTATAGTTTTCTGGTTGGAACAATTCGTGGTCGTAGTGGAACTCTGATCAGAAACGAAAATTGCATCATCAGATTCAACTGATAAGACAAATGATGGCATACCCGGTGCATTGTTGTCGTTTCTACCGCTTACTTCAGCTCTTTGTGAGCGACGTTTGCATGAAGGTCAGTCAGCCAGTCAGTCCAAAGGGGAATGCGCGCAGAATGGATGAACTTGTTCATATCTGATAGCAAAAAACTACAGAGGTAGCAGATTCCATTGGAATCTAAAAACAGCTAAAGTGGAGTTATGAGACAAAATATTGTTGAACAGTAACCCTTGAGAAAGAACTAGAATCGCCGTCGTTTGACTTGGAACTTAAGCTTTTGGGATTGGTGGACTTGTAAAATTTATACAGTTGCACTATCCCTATCCCTACATCCAAAGGTGGGTGCATACCACCTGTCACATTGGAACAGAGTTCGTAACTCAAGAAAAATTCAAAATATTGAAAACATATAATTCAAAAGTGGATGCGGTAATATTTAATAGCTTTTAGAGGATGATAATAGGTAGGTATATATAAAAACAGATGAACTCCATATTTATATCTATGTTTAAAATTAATAAACATGCAATCACCCACAATATAAATTCAAATTTATTAAAAACTAGCTGTACCCGCCCGACTTCGCCCGTGCAAAATGTGGTTTCAGAATAGTTGATGTGGGAACGAAATTCTTGGATTATTCATTACCTACAATGTGTTAAGCATTTTTTTTGGGAATAAGTATACATGTGCTTAAAATGTTAATAAAAAATAATGCTTCAAATTCGTAAATCATCTTCTGTAGATAGTTTTATTAATCAAACAAATCAAATTAAGCGCCTTTTAACAATATGTTAATACTAACCAATACAATAATTGTTGTTAAAGGGTAGTATTCGTGTCAATATTTGTCGCATAAACTTCAATAAATTTTTTCAGCGCCATTAAAGCCTCCAATCAGGTCACTAACGAATGGCCACATCATAATTTGGCTTAAGGTCGTATAACGACTTGTTGCGCTAAGCGTTTCTTTGTTAAATTATGTAGGTTGACAGGGGCACAAATTCGTCCATCAGACGATAAACTGGTGTCCTCATGGTCGCTCTATATGATTGCACATTAATGGTTGCCAATTTAATTTGACAGTATCAACCTCACATTGGGGACGTTTGGATACGTAGTTTGTGTAAAACGTCAACTAGATTTGTCTGGACTAGGTATCCGTACGCCTTAACTAAGTAAGTTGAGTTGTTGTTGTAAACGTGTGGTTTATTTTTGAATTTTGAAACTTTAAAATGTCAACTGAGTACGCAGGCAGGATTTTCTTGACTAGATTTGTCGGCTACCCCTCCATAAACTTCAACTGCAAAAACTAACCACGTGACCAATCTGGGCCAATAAAAACTCAAACACATCTAGTCAGTCAGCTGTCAGACTTACTAAACTAGGTATCCGAACGTCCTCATTGAAATGCAAAAATGTTGTATATTTTATTTCGATCACAAAACAAAAGCTCCCCATCACTGAAATTTATTTCAAAATTGCTTTGATCAAAGAGAAAGATAGACTGTCAGAGTCTAAATAGGTCTGAGTGATCCAGTTTGATAATAGAAGCCTCCAAAAAAACCCAAGCAATATTTAGACGAGCGCTCTGTAAATTACAATACAAGCATCGAAACATTAAAAATGCTTTTCGGCCGGAAATAACTTCAAAGTAACTTAAGATCGCAAAATAACACCGGCGAAAAGACCAACCAAAGAAGCGCCCTTTCCAATAGCTGTTTCTTCGACCTTTGAAGGCATCTTTGGAGTAAAGCAAATTTCTCTTAGAACCAAAATGATTTGTGCTAGAGTACACCAGAGCTCAGAATTATGCGAATTCTGCCGAAAGCTATTGTAAAAACCTTGTAAGCTGTTCTAATAGAAAGATCCTTCGGGTATATATTTGTTCCAGCTTGTGTCGATGGATTATTTGGAGGGGAAGAATCAACGACGAACTTAGATGGCTATACAGCGACCCCGACCTGGCTTAAAATTATATGGAGTTGGGCATATTCCCATCAATTCAAGGAATTTTTGCCATTTCATTTTTCATTTCATTTATTTTGAGATACCTATACACATTAAGATATACTATCTTATAAACTAGTGATAGGCAATACATTTGAAAAATAGAGCTTAAACCTAATAGTGAAACAAGAGAAGAGAGCGAAAAAGAAAAGAAGCAGAAAAAGAAGAGGAAATAGAAGGTGCATAAAAGAGGTGGATATTGGGGGACTGAAATAAAAGGAAGAGGAAAATTAAAGTAAGACAGAGTATAGTGATTAGGAAGTTGAAAAATAACGTTTTAGTTCTATTTGAAATCTTGTTGGATCACTGATTCTTTTGATGTGGCGCGGCAAGGAATTCCATAGACGAGTAGCGTTAATAAAAAACTGGCGTTCGGATGTCAACGAAAAATAACGAGGCTGAATTAATTGGTCAGTCCTTACCGAAGAAGTCCGCGTAAATCGTTCATAAAGGTATGGCGGTTGGTGGGTAAGCAGAATATTAGAAAGCAATGTCAAAGTTCGAAGCTTAAAGTAGCTCTCAAGCGGCATATTGAGAAGACGAGTAGAAAAACTCGACACTCTATCATATCTACGGAGCCCAAAGATATAGCGAATAGTGCTATTAAAAACAACATTGAGCTTTCTTTTGCACACGAAACTGCAACTACTAAAAATTTCACAGCCGTAGGCCAAGATTGGTAAAATTAAGGATTTCACAAGCATAGCACGCGTTTTTACAGGGGTATACTGCTGCGAGACCCATAGAGTGCGTAGCACTCCATATGCCTTACCTACAGTAGCGGTGATGTGTTGGCCATCGGTGTTTTTTTTTTTCTTGGCAACTGGCTTTTACGACATCCCCAGTTGACCAAATGTCACCAAAATGCCGCAACCCGATGACCCGATGGAAGGTAGCTTCTTCCATTCTCTGATAAATGAGACCAAAATCAATATAAATCAATATACAAAAGCCACCGTGTTTTCCTCGAAGTTCACCGTGTTTCAATTCACTCACACTCCTTTTATAATTTTTTCCTATAATTTTACTTCCTTCAATCTAGTTCCAAGGTTTTAAAATAAAACTCAACCACTTCCTTCAAATATGTACAATAAGTGGGACGTTCAAGTATCTAGTTTAGTAAGTCTGACAGCTGACTGACTTGATGTATCTTAGTTTTGATTGGCCTACATCGGTCACATGGGCAGCTGTGTCAGTTGACGTTTATGGAGGGTTAGCCGACGAATCTAGTCAAGAAATTCGAGACTGAGTACTAAGTTGACAGTCCGCATATGTGGCTGACGTAGAAAAAGTGACGTTCCCGACCATTCTAGTTTTTGCGTTCAGGTTACATCTCTTCCAGACCAATCTAGTCGACTTAAGATAACTAAGTTTTTGAATGTGCCCAGTTTATTTCAAAAAGATCTGTCAATTATGACATTTAAGCGAGATGTACTGTCAATTTTGACATGTTATTTAACAAAGAGTCTGAATGGGCCAAAATTACAATTGATTGAATAAAATTGATTTGAAAACAATTTAAATTTCTACATTAATATTTTATTTAACTCCAACAGCACCGGCTTACATATCATGCACACATTCTCAGTAATTAAGCGAAACGAATTGATTCACCCTTCGAAATTGTCCACAAATCAGCTCAATACGCATCGCAATCCGACAGTCTTAGGCAATCGCACCATGTCCATCGGACCGCAGTGTGCATTTAGATTATCGATTCAAAAGAACTCTCTTCAATACGCCATACCCAACCCAACCTCTCCTATATCTTCCCTAATCACACTCACCGCGAGGCATTCCGTCCACCATCAGCATGATACAATTTACAACCTCAATTACTCCACACAGTAATCGAATTGACAAATGCCATTTATTTGTCAACCCAACCGCATACTATCGCAATGCATACGCTACGCATACACTTGCGGCAAAATAATCCGGCTCTGCAAAGGTATAGTATCTACGGCAAGGCATCAAAAATGTATATGCGCAAAAATAACCTAATCCCTAAGTCGGCCCGCCGCCACCACCACAGCACCATGCCCTGCCCTGTCACTCTACAAGACGCTTCGCCGACAAAAATGCACTGAGCAATCAACGAAACGACTTAAAACAGTCTTGAAGCTTAAACGATCGAAGACGAAGACGCAGACCGACCATCTCGTAGAGCACTGTGTAAAAAAAACCGCCTCAGATATTCCACCTAACAAACAAGATAACTAGCTGCAGCCCGCCTCAACAACACATACCTATACGCGACTCGTATACATTTTGCGCTAAGTGACTTCATTCAGTATCAATTAACTCTTGCGGCAGAAATAGAAATCCGCGCTTGCCGCACCCCACCGCCAGGCAAATCTCAGGACACATGGACGCCGGGCCGGCAGCAAGAAGGGTACAAATAAATCAACAATCAACATTAGGTAAATTGTCGGTCTGTTCGAATTGGAATCCATTAAGCGGGCAACAAAGCAAAAAGGAAAAATGGAAATAAAATCGAACAGAAAAAATTATATTACACACCATCAATCAAAAGCGTTTTTATTGTGGGAACTTATTTCTTTATTTTTTTTTAGCTTCGTCTCATTTCGTTGGCTTCGTTTGGTTTGGTTTTTTTTTTATTGTGCTTTGTATTATTTTATGTATCATTCACGGCGACGCGACGTCCGATCTGACGCTCTCTATACGTACGACTCAATCCGGTAGAATAATTAATCTATGTGCCATTAAGTGGGACGGAGTTGAGATGCAGACGTGGGGCCTGGGGCTGAGGTGGCGAGGTAAACGCAATTGCACGGCAGGCAAGGCTGTTGCCTTTCTTTGGAGAGTTTCGGTTTTTTTTTTTGTTGTTTTCTATAAGTGCCGCCGCCCGTGAGATACGAATACAGCAGTGGGGTCAATGGTATTTTAAGTGGCTGGCGCTGTGTAACAACATTTTAGGTTTGCTCTCGTGACCGGGACTTTGAGTGCGTCACTAGGCTCGCGATTTTGTTTGTAGACTAATTGCTGCTGAAAAGAATGGTCAAGATTGCAGATGATGGGGTTTTGCAGACATAATGGAACCATTCGGAAAGGAATGGTAAAACATAAATAAAAATTGGTCCGTAAGGGACTGAAACCAAAGCTTTTCAAATCCATTCGTTTTGTGTGAGATTTTTTCTTTTTTTGGGACCAATGGAACAGATCTTCAATTTGATGCCGAGTCCATACGGGTAATTGAGAAGCTCTTTTATGACAGTTTTACTCTCGGATGTTTGTCAGGCATTCGCAAGAGGTGGCGCTGTGAAAGAAACTTCAAGACGGAATTTGTGCTTTTCCAAGGATCGAACCTTGTGTTTTGTGTGCCTCTCATTAAACTTATGTAGGTCTTAAACAAAAGCGATTAAATCTAATTTTAAACTATTATTCTAGCTTACTGGCTTTTTTTTAAGTTAATGTCCTATATCTCCTTGTGTGTCCTAGGGCCGCTACAAAGCCTACGCGCCATCGCGTGCGGTTTCTGACAATGTGCCTCAACTCTCCCCAACTCTTTCCCAGTTGCCGTCCTTCCTTCTCGACTGCTCTGCTCGACATGTGCTCTTAGGACCGCCGCGTATCCTGCCATTCTGAGTAAGCGGCTTTCATTGCATCGTGTGATTATTTTTTTTTTTTTTTTTTTTTTTTTTTTACCATCATCGAGGACACACAAAACACTACGTTCTCTTAGTGTGACCTCTCAGTAACGCTTTACACAACTGTTGTTTGTTGCGCGACTTAGCGTCATCTACCGATCTTCAATCTTATAGACTACTTCAAATATTAAATTAACTTAATCAAAACCCAATGAAAAAACGCAATTTTTAAAATCTAATCTGGATAAGCAAAAATCAATTTCATTGCAGATATCATTGAATGTGCTTATGCACCTTGTAATAGGCTCGTTGATACCATAATTGGTTGTGTGCCTTTCTGTATAAAATAAGCTTCTAACCCGCAGAGACCTCTGGGGAGCATATATATTTAAAAGATAAAGCAATTCTGGTGACTTAATGTGATAATTAATAATATCGCGAACAAACATGACAGAAGTTACAGTGCGTCTGAAACTGAGGGTTTGCAAGCCGACTAAAGTGCATCTGCTGTCATAATTAGGAAGCTCATCAAACACATATAATTTACGAACCGCGTATCTCGTGAATTTCTTCTGGACTCTTTCGAGTCTAAGTTTGTGTAAGACATATGGTGAATCCCAAATAATTGATGAATATTCTAAGTATGGCCTGACTAAAGAGCAGTAGATAACCTTAAGGCTATGTACATTACTAAAGTCGTTACAATTACGCATAAGAAAGCCCAACAACGAGTTAGACTTAGCAATGGCGTAATCGTAATGCAAATTAAAATTTAATTTATTGTCAAATATGACACCAAGATCTTTTACCTCATCATAACGCTGAAGTCTAAAATAATTATGAAAAAGGGGTGCAGCAATACGGTAGGCCGTAAACACCTTGCATTTAGAAACATTAAGTTCTAGAGCATTACGATTACACCATTCCGATAACTTATTAATATCTGATTGAAAGCGAATACAATCAGAAGTATTATTAACCCGAGAAAACAACTTCAAATCATCAGCGAATGACAAAACTTTACAGAATTTAAATATTTCGTGGACATCGTTAATAAATAAAATAAAAAGCAGCGGGCCCAGATGACTACCTTGTGGAACGCCCGACGTAACTTCAATTACACGAGAAGTAAAATTATCGACCTTTACCATTTGCCTTCTATGGGTTAGGTAATTAACGAACCATTTTAGCATTGAGGAATGAAAACCCAACGATTTTAGCTTAGCCAAAAGTAAGGTGTGATGCACTCTATCAAAGGCTTTTGTGAAGTCAGTGTAGAGTACATCGACCTGTACACGTTTCTCAAAACTATTAAAAATGTAATTCGTCAACAAAGCTAAGTTAGTAGTACAAGATCTACCACGAACAAAGCCATGTTGACTACTAGAAATAATTTCTTTTACCGCGAAATAGAGTTTGTCTTTAACAATACTTTCAAATAATTTAGGTATTGCCGAAAGCTTAGATATAGGCCTATAGTTCTCCACCTTTTGCCTTAAACCGGTTTTTAAAATTGGAATTATAAAAGAATATTTCCATTCATTAAGAAAATTACCAGAAACAAGAGACTGGTTAAAAATTATTTTAAGAGGAAGAAAAACGGAAGACAAACATTTCTTTAATATTACCGCTGGAATTCCATCTGGGCCTGGGTTGCTATTAAACTTAAGTTTATCGAGCGCGTTTATTACATCTTCATCCGAAAACTGTAGGACACCGATATCCAAAGCATCAGAGATCATATCGTAATGATTATCTCTTAATTGCAATTGACACTCATTGTAAACTGACTCAAAAAAGTTAGCAAACAAGTCGCAAGTGCTTTTTAAGTCTGTTGAACTTACATTTTCAAATTCCATTACCTTAGGCAAGCCTGTGGTATTTCTTTTCGAATTAATATAATTCCAAAACGATTTACTATTGCGCTTTACCGATGACTCAACAGACAAAATATATTGATTATATAAAAATCGATTTAAAAACTCATATTCTTTCCTGAATCTCAAAAAAAGTTCACGATTAGAATTTGTTTTATGAGATAAATAACGCGAATGAGCTTTCCTTTTTACATTACGTAAATTAACCAATCTTTTATTGGACCAAGGAATTTTAAACTTATTATTATGACGCGTCTTTGGTACGAATAAATCAAAACCAGAATTTAATTTATCCAAAAATATATCATAATTACCTTTGAGATCGGGGGATTTTAGCATTTCAACCCAATCAAAATCATTTAAATATCCCTGCAGTGCACTGAAATTGGTTTTTGCGAAGTTATAAGATAACGCGGTATCATTACTACAACGTTCACCAGAAAAACTACGAAAATTAAGCTCTAAAAGTAAGGCTTTATGATGGATTTTATTGGAATCAATAACATCCACAGCCTCTGAAATATTATAATTAATTTCATTATTAATAAAAATTAAATCTAAAATTCTATTAAGAGAATTACGAATAAAATTTATTTGAAATAAATCCAAAGAAAGAAGACCATCAATGACTATTTGTTCATAAGCATGTTTTACGTTAAAAGGTATTAAATTCGCATCACCATCTACATTTCTCCATGTGACATCACCAATATTAAAGTCACCCAATACACAAGGTATTTGAGCAGCTCCAAGACCACTGACAACACGAGCAATGCCTTCAATGTGTTTTTCATACACACTAAAAGCACTACCAGGAGGAACATAGGAGACGCAAACATACAACTGATAACACATGTTATGTAAATCAATACACACACACATCTGTTCAACATCTACCGACCGATGCCCCAACGTAATCTGCCTACTTTGAAAAAGAGATGACACAGCTATTAAAACTCCCCCACCTCTCTCGCTGCTTGTTCGGCAGCGATCATTTCGGTAAACCACATACGAAGCATCGAAGATCTCAGCCGAAAAAATATTTGGGTGCAGCCATGTCTCCGTTAAGACAATAATATCATATTGATGGTCAGAGAGCGCAACAAAAAGCTCTTTTGTTTTTGTTCTCATACCACCAATATTCTGATAATAAACGGAATACGAAAAACGATTGACAACGGACGTGTCCCGCCGCCGCAGAGAATCACTGTTTATGTTTTGGCTTCCGCAAGGGGAAAGACAACTCCGTTTTTTGTCAAAAATTTCTTAACGCGAATACCCGACGGCCAAAAGGAAGAATCTAATGCGCTGGCGATGAATTCGTCCGGTAATTTAATTTTGAAATTTATGAAACGTAACTTGGTTAAGTCAGCGGTCGACTTAACCAGTTTATAACAAACAATTTGGTCACTCGATATGGCCAATTTATTCGAAATATAATTCCGCAGTGCACTTTCACTAGTATCCACATGAAAACCGGCAGCATGTAGCTCCATTGGAGGAGTCGCAACTAAATCAAACGCGGTATTAACCGAACCAATGGAAGGTTTTATTTTTTTCGGGCGTTTATTCTTTTTACGCGGTTTTTTTTGCGATACTTTGCTCAATAATGCGGAGCCTTCGGAGGCATTTTCCGTTTCCACAGACGGCGGCTGTGAATTACTGCAAACGGGTATGTCATTAAAAGAAACACC
This sequence comes from Cheilosia pagana, assembly GCA_936431705.1. Classification (NCBI taxonomy): domain Eukaryota; kingdom Metazoa; phylum Arthropoda; class Insecta; order Diptera; family Syrphidae; genus Cheilosia; species Cheilosia pagana. The sequence goes on along the minus strand of OW386166.1, from coordinate 80,279,707 downwards.
CGTTTCAGCAGAACAACTTTTATCCGGCGGCAAATCCGAAGCACAGTTTTTTTGCGAGGAATTACATTTCAACTCCCGAATCTCTAACTTAACCAAACTCAGTTCATTTGTTAATGCACTAAGTTTGGAAATTAATCCAAGTAAAGGCATCCCACTGCAGATTTTGCACTTGTAGCAAAGTCCATTATTTGTCTTCATCAGCTGGAGGGCCGCTTCGGAAAGCCTCACACATTTGGTGTGGAATTCCCTGGAGCATATCCCTCCGCAAATGATGGAGTCACCAGACATTATGCCAGTACCACAAATATCGCAGGTTTCAACCATATTGGGAGCAATTATTAAAAATGCAAAATTAAAACAAAAAGGAAAAATAAAAATAAAAATATTAAAACGACAATAGAAAAATTGCGGTAAAATAAATAAAACGACTAGCGGCGTGTTCACTGAGCAAAGCTTTCGAGAGAACTTGAATGAAGATTGATTAGTGATCTGTCACCTTTCAGTGCCACTTTCGCCGTTGTATCTATGGTTGGTTCCCCGATAAAGCTGTTCGTTAGAGATACGGTTTGGCCAGAAAAGCCTTAAGATGATGCGTAAGCACCTATTAACGAACATTTGCAGCTTTCTCGTGATAGTATTGGTCACTCTTCAAGTACCACATTCATTTAGCAGCACGGACTTAACCTTGGAACGGAACAGTCGAAGTTTGGTGTTTGAGCTAATTCGATGAATTTTAGATAGCATCCCAAACGCAGGCAATACTTCCAGTCCCATCCCAAGGTATTGGAAGCTCTCTACTCTCTCAACCGTTTGTCCAGCAGTGCATATAATAGGGTTCATGAGTTCGGTTCTAGGCTGATCATGTATAATGGACCTTCACCAAATGACCACAAATGTGGAAAGGGAAACAGCTACGAAGGTCCATTATTAAAGAGATGATTGGTTCATTTAGGTGGTTGCAAAAGTTTTAGCCTTTTAGCGCCGTTTTGAAACCACAACTAGTAGAACCTGGAGATAAAAAGGGAGACATGTGTTATAGGAGCTCAAAACCAGCCTGAACCTCGGATGGCCGATAGGTCGTCAAAGAAAGGTCTACCCAGGGCACCGTATCTGGTTTTAGCTAGAGCCAGACATTCACAAAGAAGATGGAACACTGTTTCACTCGTGATATAGTGTCAGCGGAGCTATACTACTGTAGGTGTTATGGGGTATTCCTAGATTGGCTGCCTTAGTTCCTAGAGGCCAATACTAATTGCGTAAGTCTAGCGACATCTCCACGCGTTTCGAAAAGGAGGTTATTTGATTTGTTCTGGCTTCGTCGAATGTTGGCCAAATATTTTTGGAAATTCTATGAGATAGTAGTCAATGTGTTTGAGTTCGGATTTAAGAGATAAGAGTCCATCGGATTCATCCATTTCCCATCGATAAAGCCCCACTTTGAACTCCGAACTCCTCTGGCAGCTTTCCTCTGTGGAAAACGTGACATGTGCTCCTGGCTCTTAGCGAGTACTCTAAACTTAACAATATAAAGGGTGCCCCCAAAGTTCACGCAGAGTGTGATTTTGATAGAAAATACCAGATTTTGATAGAAAGCTTACATTTTTTCTTGATTTATAGAGTATATAGATTAGGGTTATGTATGAAATTACACTCTTTTATTGAAATTTTCTATGACCGTTTCGCATAAAGGTTGCTGAATTTCATTAATAGATACACCTCAAAATTGTCCCTTTCAAGGCGTTGGTAGTCGTGGACTTGTTTACATAGACATTTGACTTCAAAAAAAAACCCAAAGAAAAGAGTCCAATGGCGTTAAACCGAAAGATCTTGATGGCCAATTCTGATCGAAAAAACGATTACACTATTAGGAAAGGGACTCATGCAGAAGTTGTATTGTTTCTCCGGCTGTATGGAACGTGGCACCGTCTTGTTGAAACCACGTGTTGGTAACATCCATATCTTGAAATTTAGGCACTAAAAGCTGGGTTATATTGTCACGATAACGAACATCATTAATTGCCACTGCCTGACCAGCCGCATTTTCGAAGAAGAATGGTCCGATAATGACTCCAGCCGCAAATCCGCACTAAACAGTCACGCGTTGTGTTTACATTTGTTTCTCAACAATTACCCGTGATCCAGTCGTAAAATTCAAATATTGCGTGAATTATTGGACACCCTTTATTTAAAACTATTGCCTTTCGATCTTAAATCTCTATCTATGAATTATTTTTTTTTTCATATCCAAGAAATTTGCAAGAACTTGGATGCTTTATTATTTTATTTTATTTATAACCACTCATACCGAATGGTCACCACCCTGATTGCATTTAAGCACGCCTGAGAGCCCCTGCCAAATACCTCCTAAGTTAAACCCATCTTACTTTTTATCTAGCTTAAAGCTAGCTAGCGCACCGGCCTGGGAGAGCGTATCAACCCTCAGCTGATGTTCGTCAAGCCACGAAAATTCGATGAATTGCTTTACTGTATCGACGCTGTCATGTTCCGCCATTGTGGTACTAAAACGGAGAAGCTCCTGAGAATTGGCGGCGTACCCGTCGTGGATTTCGGATACCGACACACCATTTTTTTCCTGGACTTACCCTTTCATATCAGCATGAAGAAATCCTCAGGCGGGATGAAGCCAGACCGAAGCGAAGGTACTCTCGTCGCGTACATTAAATGCGGTAGTAAGCCCCTGAGATCAGGTTTTTATCACTGGCCATCACCCTTGCATCGTGCTTTCGAATCACCTTAATAAGGAAATTGTCAATCACTTTTTGTTGAGCGCCTTTGTGTACTTATACTGTCTTTTTGGGGTAGTACTTTTATGTACTTTTTTTTAACTTGACGTGAATGCAAACAAATCTGAAGGCACGGTCCTGAGCGCATATTTTTATAGTTCAACTGAAATGGGTCGATGTATCTTGAGGGCTTATATTCACCAGCAATGGTGAGCTTTCCTGTACGATTGGTCTGTTTCAATTCGATTTTCCATTCCAACTTAGTGTGAAAGCGTACTGGTCATCGTTGTTGACCAATCTACCTTTGTATGAAAAGCATCCAGCGAAGTGAAATAAGACTCCTTTCCTTCCTATAGAGATAATAGTGATGCATTTTTAAGTAGAAAAGCTTGTGGCGAAAAATAAGCTATTTGGGAACAATTCGTTTGTAAAATGCAGGGACCTACAATACGACGCGACAAATGTGCACAAACGAAAAAATGCTGAATAGTAATGTTAATTAGTTAGCTAAGACTTTAATTTCATAAAAAGGAAATTTTATAAATCATAAAGTGGAAGACGTCCTCCCTCGCACTGTTGTTACACAAATCGCAGCGGATTGGCAGCTCTGGACGATGTGGAATAAACTTAAGTGTGATTAGCTCACCTCTTATTTTCAATAGCAGACTTATTTTGTCGGTTGAGTTTTTGTTGAAAAATTAGGTTTTATCTCGCAGATAATAATCCAGTTGCGAATAGTATGTTTTATATTGTGAACTCCAAGCATCATCTACGTATCTTTCATATCTGTCTCGTCCGATTGATGATACAAGCGCGAAAAATTTAGACCTTATGGCTGTTCCCTGAATAACTTTTGTTAATCCAAGATTGAGTCCGCTTTCAGATGCAAAACGTTCCCTATTTCGTTACAGGTGGCCTCTTCTTGCCTTTCTTCTTCCATCTCAGATACTTTAACTATATATATTCGAAGTTAAGCCGTATAGCGCTGAATATCTGCTAATAAACCTGGCTGCCAGTGTCTCAAAATTGATTTGAAATTTGTCACACTTCAGGATGTAGTAAGCAATCGATTCCAGACATCCATCACCCATCCGATTCCCAAAGACGAGGTCCTATTTCTTACCTACCACTAACTGAAGGCATATAATCTGCAATTTTGGAGGACAACTTTTTGCAAATAAATATATCTACCATCAACCGCACCGTTGAAATATTCACATCTGCCTAGCTGCAGATCGCAGTAAATTTTAGTTGGCAAATTAATTCCGGAATCCATTAAAATCATGTCACCGGATGAGATCCAATAAATAAGGAAACGAAATCCAATGACATAATGACACATAAAATCCTCCCTTCGCTCAATATCAAAAACGATGTTCGTTCAAGTGAAATAATAATCTCGGCACAACTATATTATATACGTAGGTATACATGAAACCCAAAATAATAATTCCCAATCTCCTGGAACACAATTGGAGGACAATTTGGAAATACCAACCGAAAATATCTCCTTAGTCATTTATCCTCACAGTTTCCGGTGTTCTCCATTTTGTCCCCAAAAGGAGAAAAATAAATACCTACCCCCCCCCCCCCCCCCCAAAAAAAAAACGACGAAAACTTCTCCAAGGATGTGTACTTATATGAATTGACATCCTTGAACTTTTTCTTTGAATTTAATTTCTTTTTCTCTTATTTTTTTTTTGATGGCTAAGCATTCAATTCCAATTGTGCGGATGTCTGACTCGATAACTTTTTGTTCCTACCGAACTGTTCGTCTGTATGTGTATAGACTGTAGAGAGGTTATTCGAATTCTCAACCAATTAGGTACGAGTCTGCTTAATGTTTAATGTAGGTAGGTAAACCGATACCGATACCAACCTCGCAGTACTACCTAAATGTGTAGCACATATAATCGACGATTTGACATTTATCTATTTTCGTTGCTGCTCGTGCGGCCTGGAAACCAAACGTATTCCCATTTATAATTTGATTTCGAACCCCCCATGCCCACAGTTAACCGGAAATTTTGTTTTTCGTACACGAAACCCCATCAATGTCAGATGCAGACGTTTCTCCTATATACAGATACACCAGAGAGACACGGGGAGCTCGACGAAGAATAATTTTCCAAAAATCCTGTTTTATATCTGTAGATATACAGAGCAGCAGTGGCGTGGCGTCCATATAACCCGATTCCCACCGTCTTCCCTTTTTAAATTTCCACCAGTCAATGCTGAACACTTTACCAAAAATGCAAATGAATTCGTTATTCACAAAATGGTACACAAACGTAAGCCATCAACTAAAAAGTCACTACAAAGCGAAGGTAACTCCAAATATGTCGGGTTATTAAAGCTCTCACTTTGTATCTCTGTTTTTTCCCTAAAAACTGTGTTGGACACCTCTTTGTTCAACACCCACTTGGTGATGTAGAAAATCGAGTTATTCGATTCGATTTTCTTCTACTTCTTCTTTTCTGATTGTGTAGATAATTGCAGGCAGAGTGACAGTTGTGCTACAAAAGTCGCAATTTGGCACAATTTTATGGCTATTTTAAAAATTTTTTTAGTCAGTAAAAGCAACAATTTAAGATTTTGTTTCATGGTGCACTGATGTAAGGTGTTTATTACATTTTTATGTGATTAATTTTGCTTCGACTTCCCATTTTCAAATGTTCATGCCACGCCACTGCAGAGCAGAGATACAAATGCCAATTTGAGTGTTGATTGCTTGGCTTCGTTGATAGTTATTTCTCGAGAAGATGCACACCCTTTGCCTTCACCCAACTCGGCTTTAGTTGGATGATATCGATTGCCAGCTACCTACAAACTTTGATGAGATGTTTCTCCAAGAAAGCGATAGAGATTGTAATTGAGATTACGTGGATACAGCTTTATGCGAGTGTGTGTTATACCTTGAAGGTTACACGGATTTTTCTTTTCGGTTGGAAAAGGCTATTTTGGGGTTTTGATGTTTTTAAAAAATGTAAGTGTCATCCAATGACACTGTCCTCCGCTCACGTTGCGTTGGTGCGACAACATGTAACTTGTGCGCCTGCAAGTGACGAGAGATATTTATTTTGTTACGCAGATACGTATATGCATCCGCGTGTGTAGAAAGAGCGTTGGTCACGTTGATTGCCGTCAAGGGATGTGTTTTTTACGTATTGGCAAAGCATACAATACGTCATCTTTATGCAGTAAACGTTGGTCTGGATTTGCGTCAGTTTTGGCCTGTTTTTATAGAATTGTAAGTAGCATCAGTTGCTAAAGAAGGGATGAGTTTCGATCTGTGAGTAGTCGGTCGGTGTTCCGCACAATCGGTTCAGTTTTGGTACCTAAAGAAAGGCTTGCAATCGTTTTATTCAAAGTCCAATAACTACCGCAAATATTGCCACTCCTTGAAATAGATTTGTTTTTGTTCGGAAGGCAGAAAATTTCAAGGTTTGAATACAACTCGGGAAGTGACTGTGTGGGGGAAGAGCTAAGCTAATGCATTTTCCAATAAATTTGTTGATTAATTTGTTTACAATGAAATATATAAAGCTGTGTTTTATTTTAAAACAAAGTGAAGTGACATGAAAAGTTCGCATTTAGATTTTAAAAAAGGATGTCATATAATTTGTTTAAAACTTAATACTTCAAGGATTCGTATTGCGACGGATGTATATATCGTGAATAGGCTCATCGTTCAGCGAGCCGTGTGACCAACGGCACTAAATATTATCATCATCAGAAATGCATACCAAGGAAAAAAGGAAAGTCCCCGAAAAGAGTTGTTGCCGCTAATCTCGAGAACGGATGAACGGATTTCGATGCGGTTTCCACTGTTGTTATCGGAGTTTCGCAGGGAAGGTTTACGGGATCGAGAGAGACAGGGTGTAAAATAAAATTAGTAAAATTCTTTGATTCTACGTATGCTATGAACTCCGAAACCGCCAAACTAAGCTCATTTAACAACCCTTTGGGTGGGACGGACTTAATACGAAAAGTAAGTTACGTCCTTTGTTAGATTATAATAGTCTAGAACATATTTATTTTGTAGACGCAGTGGCTAAGTGGTTAGTGGGTTAGTGTGTTGGAAGATTCGCAGCATGCGATTCTTTTGAGATAATTTGTAACCACTGTTTCGCACATTTTAGGCGTTATATCGGCCATAACTTGAGTAATGTATGTGTTTAATGCGTCTGGAGCTCATGGATTATTCGCGTTAATACGGTCCTTTGCGTAGCTCCAGAGAAAAAAAATCTAATAGCGTCAATTCGCATGATCTGGATGTCAATTGACGTCGCCGAAACGTGAAATAACGCGACTAGGAAACTTCTCACGCGATAAAGCCATGATTGGTCGTGTTTTGTAGCTTGTTAAACCGTCTTTTTGGAACCACATATCGTACAAGTCATGATCTTCAATCGCCGGCCAAAAGAAATCGTTCAATTGTTGCGAACGTCGGAAAATCGATAAATTTGAATCTGCTTGCACTTGCAGCAGCAATATTTTCAATTGAGCGTGCAGTAACGCTTCCACTCTCTTCAAATTTCGTCACAATTCTATCGATAGCTTGCGTAGTCGGTCGATTATGACGACCATAATCATCTCGTAATGCGCGAAAAGTGACTACGTTTGAATCATCATTTTTGTAGTAAGTTTCAATAATTTTAACGCGTTGTTCTATTGTCAAGCGATCCAGTATCGTAAATGGCAAACATTCAACTTATATTATGAAACTTCAAATGACAGCTGAGTTTGACAGGTGTCAAATGCCAGCGCACCAACCACCAACTTGAAACCACGAAATGAATGACCCTTTATAGCGAAAATCATATTTTCGATTTGGTTAAATACCTATAACTAAACAATTGAAGAACGGTACTATTCGAGCGCAAATTTTCGTGAAAAACGATCAGTGTTAGGTAGACTAAAAAACGGGAAACTACTACTTGCAATGTTGGAACCCCGTCATCGAAAATTGAATCATTATAGGGTGGTGCAGAAAATGTTCCTTAAAGTTGGAAGTTTTATACTGGAACTGCGGCCAGTCAACTGTTTTTCTTGACTTGCACCAACATTTTTTCTGAAATTTCAAATGGTGTTACAAATATGTAGTTCTTAAATCGAACTACGTACTCATAGAGTAAATGAAGTTATTCCGACGAATCGTAGTACATTTTTGAAATGGTAAAAATCGTAACAAAAAATTTGTAAATCGTGGAAATAAGGACAAATCAGGCAAAAAAGGGAGAGTCGTATTGAATTCCCACATTAGTAGCAATAACGATCATAAAAGCAACACAGCTTTCATCCTAATTCCCAATTCACAATTTGGCGAGAAAGAATTATAGATAATATTCAAAAATAAACGTCAGTGGATTTAAAAAAAAATTATCAGTTTGAAGACGTTGAACAAAAAATGGGATTCAGTTGAATATTTATTTTTTTGCCTGCCGGTTTGTCCATTTTCAATAACATATTTCAGCGCTATATTTTTAAATAAACCAAAACAATATAAACAGCCAATTTAAATTGAATTTTGAGAGATTTGACAACTAAAGTCAGTTATAAGAAACAGGCAGGCTTTTATGAAGGGGAAGTGTTTATTTCTCTTTTGTGGCTCTCTTCTACCCAACTTTTGCGTAAAGGAACAAAGTTTGACTAAATTTGACTAATGTGTTCGATTTCCTTATTGAAATTTGAAATTTATTGAACAATTATTAAAGATATTTCAGATTACAATAATATGTTTCAATATCTGCGAAGCTATAAAATAGCTTATCTGCAGAAGGTTGTTTGCAAAAATTTTAACATTGATGTGAACAATTTAAATTTTAAACTTAGGTATTTATTTTATAAGTATATAACCTACTAAATTTAAAGTATATTTTTTTTTATTTTTTTTTTTTTTTTGTAATTAGATAATTGCAAGAAAAATTGTATCTAAGTTATTGCTTCAAGGAAAAATTGTTTCAGTCTTTTTTTTCTACAATTTGTATTGTTAATATGTCTTAAAAACTGCGGAAGTTTGTTTAGTATGTTGGGTATTGTATAGCTAAGTTGCCTCTTGCCATAAACGTTTGAGATACATGGTAGCTCATAGAAACCCTCTTCTTGTCTTCTTGTTCTGTAGTTGTGGTTGATTGGAGTTCTAAAGCGTAAGTCATCATAATATTCCACCGCTGCTGTCATCTCGAAAATATTTTTAACCTTCATCACCTTCTCTCCGTTTGATGTGCTATTTCTTCTCGTTAGTAATTTTACCGCTCTGTCTTGAACTTTTTTAAGTTTGTTTATATGAGTTGCTGAAGCTCCTCCCCATGCAAGTATACCATATCGCAATCTTGATTCAACCAGAGCGTAGTATATTTGTTTTTTTACCGTGGTAGTTGCTTTGTATTGCATGCAAGCCAAAGCAAAGAGTGACCCTCTCAGTTTGCTCCTTGTATCATTGATATGGCTCTCCCAGATGAAATGGCTATCAATCGTAATCCCTAGATATTTATACGTGTTGACTACTTCTAGGGTATCAACATTTTGTTGGTTGTCGCATGGTTAGGGAACAGACCTAATGCTATTGGGGACGTTCGAGTATCTAGTCTAGTAAAGTCTGACAGCTGACTGACTAGATGTGTTTGAGTTTTTATTGGCCCAGATTGGTCACGTGATTAGTTTTTGCAAAACAACAATTCGTTAACAAATAAATAAATTAACATATAAATAATTAACAAATAAAAATATTAAGACAATAAATAAATTAACAAATATATGAATAAATTGGTAAATTAATAAATATACATACTCAAAAATGAGCGCTGAATTAGCTAAGCACATGGTGTACCGCATTTAGTTCGTTTATTAGATGATTATCCGGAAGATCACATCTGATTTTGAATGTATCGAGGAGTTTGCGTATTCTGTCGAAGTTCCATTAAACATTTGCCCGAATATGTTGGTTTGAAGTGAATGATGCCAGGAAAGATTTAGCATCATTTTAAGTAATTTATTTTTCAAAATTAAGAGCAGAATTCAAATTTTCAATCTACTTCCTTTTTTCATGCCGCTGTCATTTCGATGCACGAATTGACAAAAATATTCTCCAAAATAAATACATATGTGTAACAAAATATATCAAAGCAAACGACATAAATACGGAGACAGTACCATTAGGTGCGCACTCAGAAGTATCAGCTAATTTTCACCCCTTCAAAAACCCTGTACAATCCTGAAAATTCGGCTACTTTATCGATCGCAAAATATGCTGTCGTGAAGTTTGACATTGAAAAATTAATGACAGCAAGCGAAATAACAGCGTCAATAACAGGTCAGTTTGGGGCACAACTAGGCTGCCATAGAAGTCATATCAAACGCAGGTTTTCAGTTTCAAGGTGAGTTCAGTGCTATTTTGAACACATTAGGGTAACCTAGTGCGCACTAGTGCCAACGTCAAACAAACCTATTGATTGACAATTTTTCGCTGTAAAATCTAAAAAAAATCAGTAGTTGATCTAAAAACAAAAATTGTATACTTTCGTCACTTGCACACGCTGAGGTTAATTAATTTGCATTAAAAAACATCACATAGCTTTTAAAAAACTTGTGTGTAATACACATTAGTGGATCTGTGCCACACGAGCTATGAACGGCACACTTCATGGCCTCAAATCGAACAATTCTTATAGAATTTGAACTTTTTTTAGCTGTCAAACGCTCGTGGCACTGTGGCAGTCCAGTTGAACTTAACGATATTTACGTACGATCTAAAGTCGATCCAACTTTTGAAGCTGTATTTCTGTTTGGAACGGAAGTCAAATGAACGCGTTGTTTGTTGCTTCTACACAATGCACAATCTGTCAACGCAGCATTGTAAATTGGTCATAAATCAGGGTCACGTTAAAGAATAAATCGGACGTTGATTTTTTGCACAGATAGGTATCAACATCTGTTGGAGGTTACTGGTTTCTCAAATTTTTTGAGCTGCAATATTTACCTGAAATAAGCCATGAACAAATTAACTGTCACTTTTTTTGTCTTAAAGTCCACATTTTCTTAAACCTGGCCTTATCCATGAAATATTAGTTCGGCTCACAGACAGGCTTATCAATTCTTAAGCAATAGTCGTCCTTAGCCACGCGAGACATTTATTGAACTGATTCGATAAACTATTCTGTACGTTTCCAATTTAAGTTTAATCTTTAAAGAAAATGTAAATCTCTGCTCTAACAGAGAACTCATTTCCCATTTTGGGCGCATAAATTCGTCCAATTGGCGTTCATGCACTAGGTACATCCATGTAGATACCAAGCAAATCAAAAGTACATCCCCTTAACTTTTGCACGACCTATTTTTGTCAAACACACATTTAAGGACTGCTCTGGCTGATGCGGCTGTACAAGGCAGGGCCGATTGCTTTCCGAGTACAACGATTGCTCAAGGGTAAGGAAGAAACGTTGGCCGCCTTGTAAATTTATGTAACATACAGTTCTTCTTTCTGCATCGCCCCATCCCCATTACCGTTGTTCCTGCGAAACAGAAAATTCAATTTCGATTTTTATTTCTATTTTCGCTGCTCGTCCTCATCCTCGTTTTTAGGTGCTTCAATTGAATAAGAAAGCCAGAGCCAGAACACGAGGCAGCAGCTCTATAGTAGGTCAGAGCATAAGAATGGCCTCTCCACCCATCTTCCCCTGCTTATTATTTGCTATTTCTATATCTGATGCCCTATGGTGAGTGGTGGTGGAGATGGGGTTGGGATATTGCCAGCCAACCAACTCAATTCCTTAAGGATTACGATTGCGACAACAACAAAAAAAAAGTAACTTTTTCTACGATAATGCCCCGTCATGTTTCCATTTCCTTTTCGCTTTGTCCTCTTTCGGCGGCCGGCGTTCGGAATTATTGCCAGGATGAGATTTCATCGCCCAAAAGGATTAATCGAGAAACTAATATATCTAAAAATATAAATCCGACGGTTGCGAAAGTGAGAAATCGACTTGCGACCAACATATAGACAAAACCTACAGAGGCAGACAGAACGATAAAATGTATTCGAGGAAGTGAACTTCCATCGAATGGAGTTTGGTGTCAATCGAATGTCTGAGAGTCTGATGGAACATGCCATAGTATACGATCGGCCGTGCGACTTGCTTGAAGAGGTGTGTGCGTGACTCAAATAGCAAAGTGGCAGTGTTTCTAAACGAGGGCTTTGAATGAATCCCCTCCCGGCCCCCTTCGGACAGACATTTCGCCCGTAGCAGAAGTACGCAATGCCAGCAAGCAATCGGTGTTCCCGTGTACAACGAAAAACATGTTGTAATTGCTTGTACGTTATAGAGGTAGAGGGATGGAAAGAGAGGCAGCGAGCGTGCGCGCGCGCGATCCGCAAAGCAATTATGCGGCGAGAAACTGATGCGAATTGAAAAACAAATTAACCTGTCCGTAAAAGTGGACACTTATTAATAAATATTGTTTTTATCTGGAATCAATGCGAATGCTAATGAATGCACCCGTAGCCGATAGACAGTTTTATTGCGAACTCATTACATTACATTGCGGATTGCTGCGCATATGGCGGACGATATTAATTCAATCATTTGCGGCATGCGAGCGAGGGAAAGGGAATACTACAGGGACGGATTTGGCACTGCCAGTGTTTGTTGTTAGGGGAATCAATTACTTACATGAGTGTGTGAAACTGCTTTCAACTGGTTGTATACAGTGTGGTTGGGCAGTGTTTTCGACTCTCTATACAAAGGGGTCTGTCTCTATTTTAGGAAACATTCAAAGGTCTCTACTCTAGGATAGATTTAAAGACTGCCGACCCGAATATTGATAACAAATCGGGCGTACAGCAGTCTAAGTGGTTGTAAGTTCTCAAATGTTTGAGTCGTCTCCGTCAAAGAATGAGTCTTTCGTCATTTCTAACGTCCCGGAGAGCCGTAATTTTTCCAAAATATAAAATGACATCCCGATCTCAATTGGGCTACAAAATCTGAGGTTTTTTTATCTTTGACGACTATTTTCCTTTATCGCTTTTGTGCTTCTTTCCACAAACCATATCCTTAAGAATTCTACAAAATGCTACTACTTTTTAATCAATGATTTCACTTACAATGGTCGGCATAAGTATTTTGACAAGATGAAAATTTTTTTTTTTTTTAATTCTATTAGGAACTGAGAAAATAAATGCATAATCCGTTTTTCTCATAAAGAGCTGAACATACTCACTTTTTTATTTTTAAATATATTTACTTAAATTAATGAATAAAACTAGCTTTTAAGTTGGCATAATTATTTTGACTAATGAGTTTTACTTGAAAATTAAAATAATTTCAAATTTAATAAGAAACTTATTATTAAACAAATATATTCGCTTTAGCCTCAACAACTTTTTGTAATCGTCTTGTTACCGATTCGATGAGTTTTTATTTTTGCGGGAACGTCATCCCAGAGCTTTATTATTACTAAAATGGACTTCTCTCTGCTTCAAGTCAGAGAAACAGTTCTTGTTCGTGTGTTTCTATTTCGATGTGCCGCAAAAGTTGAATCATTATTAGGCTTTTCTGGCAAGGAGTGTTATCTTGTTGGAGAATAAATGACAGAAGGATTAGCATATCGCCAGATGGGAATGCATGATTGTTTAAAGCATTTGTGCTAGTTCATTGTTTAATCGATTGCAACCAAATCTACAAGGCCGTTGGACGACATACAACCCCTGAACATGACGGACCCGCCATTATTCTTACTGGTCTGGACAGCTGATGCGTTTTTGGACGAGCTGTTTTCGGCATTCGAACAAATCTTTTTTTCGGTGATCCATGAGACTTAAATGAACTCTCGTCCGTCCACAAAACTAAGCTGCAGAAGCTTATTTTTGTATACTTTTGGGCGAATTGTAGCCACCTGATTTTGTTTTCGTGAGTTATATACGATACTTTCCTTATATAATGTAAATATATTTAAATCGAATTCAGCTAAAAACCCCCAAATTGTCCTCTCTCCTAGTTTGGTTTTCAACATATTTTTTTATTTCAAGCTTGAGATATTTGGAAGTTAAATCTGCATTTATAATGAAGTCTCTCAACATTATATATGTATCTTTTTTGGTATAACTTTTTCGTGTTCACCAGTGCGAAGTACATTTTTTCACAGAGTTTATTCTTTTGTGCTTATTGATTTAGATATTTATGATTTACCTCGATAAATTAAATTATTCACTTATTTTTAGACAGAAAGAACGCAATCGTACTTTGCGAAAAAGCTGTAAGATCTTCCATATTTAACTCTGTCATTTTTCACATATTTTAATCAAAATGGACCTGCACATAATAAATCTATCATAACTACTTTGAATTCAAACGATTAGCGTATTTTTGCCAAACAAAGCGTAAAATATGATTGTGTCAAAATACTTATGGCAGTCAAAAAGTCGCACTTTAACCACAAAAAGGTCTGACCTGATAAGTGTAAATGCAAGCTTTTAGAAGTTGTGCGACTGGCATTTCTGTCAAAATACTTTTGTCGACAAGCGTATTTGACATTTCAAATCAACCACAGCTGTATTTGTCTTAAAGTTCCTTTTTTAAAAGAAAGTTATTCTTTTGTGTTAATTTATAAAATAGAAATAAAAATAAATTATTATTAATAACATCAATAATAATTTATTTTTATTTATTTTACAAGCACTAGTTTTGAAATTGAGCTATAGAACTAGCTCAAGACCTGTCAACCCTGAACGAAGGACACGAATGATTAGGGGCTATATATAGGTGTTTCTTGTGAAGGTCTTACGGCTTGGCGGATTTTTGCAAACTGCCAAGTGTAACTCTTTGTTTTATTAGATAAATGTCGTTGCTAGTAGACAAAGATCCTTATGCCCAACATAAATGTGCAGATTTTCAGGCCACACGAGCAGAACTTTTGTTTGACGTAATTACGGTGAGGTATGTCATACAATAATTAAACGTCATTCTTTTGTTTGCAGCTTTGCTGTTAAGTGGAAGTATAATTTCTTCCATTTTTTAATCCTTCACATAACTATTTCTTTCATATTTCTTGCGTTTATTATAAAAAGTTCCAATTTTTCACGAATTCTATTAATTTTCCTCCATTTCGTCTATTTCGTCAGTCAGCCGGTGTTCGCAAAACATGGCAGTGTTTTATGAATTTACATTGTATGTGTTTTCTACCATTAAACGTGTGTAGTATTTTCTGTAGGCAACAGCTTCGATAGAGCTTCTATAATATTTGTTGACCGAAGTAGTCGGCGCAGTGGCTTAGTGGTAGTGTGTTGGGCTACTAAGCGAGGTGTACCCGGTTCGAATCCCGAAAGAACCAAATTACATCTTAAGGGTTTTTACCACTGCGCGACCTCTCGCGAACGTTTGACAAACATCCGAGAGTAAAACTGTCATGAAAGAGCTTCTCATTCAGCTGTTTGGACTCGGCGTAAAATTGTAGATCCTTTCCATTCGTCCCGATAATTGAAAACTCACACAAAACGAATGTTTGTGAGAAGCTAGGCCTTGGGTCCCACAGACCTTTCGCGCCAATTATTTATTTATCCCGCTCTTAGCGCCTCAGATCGCCTAGTTATGTGTCTATGCATACTCACGTAACTTGTTCTTATTCTGATGTCTGAGACCTGTGGACCTATTTCATTCCCCACTGGACCATATCTCTTCTGCGTACATGAATATCAAAGTGGCACCTCCTGTAAGAAGTCCACACTTATATTCCGTCAATAATGTCTGATGTTTCTCGTCAGCCTTGAACGTTTTTGATAACTTTCTGCAAGCATCCCTGCTGGATGGCAATCAAGGCTTACGCAAGTGTCAATGATTAGAGCTATGCTTGTTGAGAAATCATACATCATGCCCCAATCCTTTTCGACCGTTATTAGCGCTGCTTCCAGTTTATTATCCACAAGCTGCAAAGCGGAACTTTATTTAGCGCAAGCGTCGCAACTTTCTCGTTTCTCAGTGTAGTTCGACGTCTTCTCTCGTTTTTTCCTTAATAAGATCAGAAGGACTCTATTCGCAAAGTAACTCGCTATCATTTTACAAAGATAGTTCGGTATTTTAATAATAAAAAACAGTTCATGTCATGATACGTTCTCAATTCTCAATTTGCCGACATTGAAACATTTTATTCTTTCGCTTAGGTCTCGGCGCATTATTTGTTGGGCGCCTGCCCTCTACACCGGTTTGGGCCTTTGTTATTTGATTGCGCCACGTTAGACCTTGATTGATGAAAACCATATCGGCATTCCAAGAGGCCTCCTTCCACTGTTACTACTGGTCCTGGCAAAAGCCTTATGTAAATTATTTAGGTACGCTCAATGAGTTCTTAGTAACGTCATGTCCCGTATCAAACTTTGGCCAGCCTTGGATTACTTGGATTACTTTACGTTTTAAACGCGGAGAAACATTTTAAGGAGCTCATATAAAACACGTAAGCATTATCAGCTTGATTTTGAGAACTAAGCCCTGAATCGGATTATCTATCATAAGGCGTTCAAACATTTCAAAAGCTCAAGATTTCTTGACTCATGACCTTACGCCGCTTAAAGCAAGTTCGGACCCAAATATTAACTGTCTCTGTTCTATGTAAATATTGTCACCAAAGGAGGTGGTTAAAACTAGGGCCTCCGGTATCTATTCGATTTCAGTTCCATACATTCATAATGCAGACCCGATAATTTTTGTCCTTTTTCCCTCTCTTAGGGTGGAGAATTCGTTATTGCCGAAATTGTCAGTTGCTACGAAACAGTTTTTGCTCTCATTTTTGGAGGGCCAAGCCCTGTCCTCATAGCTAGAAATGTAGGTCCGATATTCCAGTGTCTTTAACCCATGTTAGAAATGTAAAGAGTTTATTTTAAGAGTTCATCCATCAACATCTACTTTTCAGTTCCAAAATGTCTCCACTAACCTTAGGTCCTCACCTCCAACTCAGGTAATCTCATAAAAGTCTGACAAAGGGCTTCCCCATTCAGCTATTCGGATTTGGCATAAAGTCTGGTGGGACCCGACGGCTTTATGCCGAATCGAATTCAAACAAAAAAAATTAATCTCGTACATACGAATGGTTACGACCTAGGAGAAGCTAGACTACGGTCCAACTATTTTTTTTACTGTTTATTACTACTTATCAAATACTTACAAGAAAAGGACCATTTTTAATGGATGAGCATCAGCACTTGGAGGCGCGCTCATTGGATACAATGGGAAAATATTCCTGAGATAGGAAAGCCGAAGGCTTTTAAACGTTCCTCTTAAATTCATTTAACGTATCCGCCGAAGCTTTGAAAAGCTGCCTATGTTTTATTTCATCCTCTCCATTCGCAAATAGCAGCTGGAATTTTTATTAAATGTAGGATATTGTTTATTTTAGAACCTCGACCTCCAGAAAAATAAAACTAAAGTCGCAAGTTAAACTATTCCAAAACAAGAGCAAACCAGAGCCATACAGTCTTCCACGCCCTAGTTCATTTGCTTGCAGGCCGGTACTGGGAAATTCCCTCTAGACCCTCTATCGTTGTGTAGGTTTTCGTCAAATATTTACACTTGTTCCTTTAAAATCAACAACAATTCATTCTTAAATCCCGCCTTAAATTTAAAAACGGCCATGCGTGCGAACACAATTTACATAAATAGGCCCTTCGAGAAATCCATTAGTACGGCAGATGTACGATTTTAATATAAACAGAGTCGGCTCAAAATTCATGGCGGACTCAATTTATCTCAATCAAATGACTCCAGTATAAAACTGTGGATAAGAAATCGCCAGACGTAGCATCAGCACTCAATTGAAATTAATGATGTGAACTGGAAATGGAACAGCGTCTACTAAATTGAAGGGACGTTGCACTTAAAAAAAGCATTTCGCCATATTCCGGTGATTTCAAAAAATGCGTCATCAATATTAATCACCATTATGTATGTATGTATTTTTACAACCCCTAAATCGTGTCATCCCATGCCGAAACCACACGCGTGTTTTAAGTTATACAAACAAGTCCATAAATTATGTGGCAATAGAATACAATACACCTTGTCCTCCATAAATTAAATAGGCTAATTAATTAAATTAAGTACCTACCAACTACCCCCGCAACATAAACGGTACTCAATTTCAATTGGCAAAAGAATGAAAATAAAATCGAAAACCAATTCAAATGCGCACAAAAAAAAAGGACGACAACATGAAATACGCCATTCAACCAAAACATGTGCAATAAATAAATAATAGCGAAATCCCCAATCAGGTATCAATTAATTAGCGCAAATATGGTGTAATCTTTTCGCTGTTATCGCGCAAACTGCCTCACTAATTCGTACAAATTAGGCAACAAAATCCACTCATATTCGGTATACAGATGAGGCGACGACCGACGAGGCATCGCATCGACAAATTCCCCAGATCCCTAAATGGCGAATAATTTCCAATTTTAATTATGCAATAATGTGTGAAATTTCAATTTCCATTTGCACCGCATACATGGAATAACCTGGCTGGCGACGACGACCCGCAACGCAACCCATTTTTGTCGTAATCGTATAACGTATAACCAAACCAAACCACCTACCTTCTTCTATACCTTTTGTCAGCAGCACGCTGGCTGGCTGGCAACATATTTTGGCCAAGGTACCTACTTCGTTCGGGCGTCGTACGTCGTGCCCCATCGCCCTCTGCGTCGGCAGTGTGGGTGAGGAAAATTACATTAGCTATTAATGAAAAATGACAGACGACAGAGCGGAAAATTTTCCCAATCCGTTATTAGAATACTTTACTAAATATTTTCGCCATTGACAGTGTGAGTGTGGCAGAGCGGCAATCATGACAGTGGAGTCTATATGACATTCCGCTATATTTTGAAAGTTATTCCAACATGCATTCACATGACACGATATTGAGGATACGGGATACTGGATAGGATCAGCGCTGCAGCTGGAAAAAAAATCTCAGTGCCACCAATTATTTTTTTGAGTGCCAAAAAGTGCCTCAGAGTGCCAAATTAAAAAAATTGCATGTTAAAACAAAAATTATCAGTAGATTTTTGTGGGAGTTTACAAAAACGAGTAGCAATGTTTTTAGTTTTTATTAGGAAAATTAATTTGTAATGTTGTAATGGAAATTTTGTTTAATATTGCGTTTAAAAAAGAATGCCAAATTTTAAAATTTTGAGTGCCAATGGGTGCCAAAGTGCCAAACTCATTTGAAAGTGCCAGTTTGGCACTAAAGTGCCTGTTCCTGCAGCGCTGGATAGGATACCCCTTGCTGCCTCATCGTGCTGCGTGATGAATATACACACAAATGATATAAATGTCACACATCCATACCATGAGCAGACAAAGAAAGGATAATGGTTTATAAATGCTTTTAAATGAAAAGAACAACAATGAACTAACTGCCTTTTTAATTTCCCCTCGTAGAGACTCCTGAAATTCGAAACTTGGTGTTAAAAAGGTTTTAATTGAGTACAGTATGTCGGAGCAAGTAACGACATAAGCAGTAACAAGTTAGTATTTGAGCGGTCATTTGTGTTTAACAGGAATTAAAGTATGTTTATGCGCTGTAATATTAGCACGAAATGCGTAAATGTAAAAAAAAACGTTCCTCTCCTACGTATATAAAACATGAAAACTATGAGATCTAAATAGAAAGGTTCAATGGGTCGTATGAATAAAACTAGCGTTTGAGTTAAAGTTTATCGCAAAGTGAAAGCAATTTCTTCGAATCGGTATAACTTTGTTGCAGTAAGTTCGAAAATTCGAACATAACATTTACTGCCCTGTACGTGTACTTGCTACTTGCCCTGTTATTTGCTGTCAATTTTGACCAATAAATTTTAGTTCGAAAATTCGAACACAACATTAACTAGACTGTACTTGCAACATGCCTTGCAGTTTCTGTCAATTTTGATCAGTAAATTTAAGTTCGAAAATTGGAATATAACAATTACTTCGATGTACATATACTTGCCATGTAGTTGCTGTCAATTTTGATCAGTGAATTTGAATTTCTGAATTTTCCTTGAGAGTGTAACGACTTTGGAAAACTAAGCAGAAATTAAAGAAATTGTAAAAAAAATTCAGCACTACCTACACGTGCAATCTACAGGTCCACCTTGCACCTGGAAACACGATTTTTGATAGCAAATAGCTTCATGTTCATCGTTAAGGTATCCGGTCATCGGAAAATATTTTTGAACACACAAGCCAATTAACTAAAGAAGAACTACGTACTGCAGGGAGGATTTTAAAAATGTAACCTAAAAGCCCGGGTCTCCTACTCCTATATATCTTAGAGCAATTGATTTTTTCTTAAAAATTTTATATTAAAGCCAAATATTCCACCTCGCGTGACACGAATCAATTCCAGTTTGTTGGATTTTCTGCACAAACAAAATTTAACTTTTTATTAACAAAACATCGAAAATACACAATTGATTGTTTTATGTAAAAATTTACGTAGGTACAACTTTTTTAGCAAATGGTCTGGATGAGCTAAATAGCAGACTTGGATTTTCGTAGCAATTGCTACGTTTTATTCATACCGATCTGAGTAAAAGATAAGTGGAATTTACCTATAGGAAACCTTTTTCAGTTTGCAAAGCAAACGGGTTCAAAATTCCCTAGGACGAAATGTACGATAAGTGAAGTGACAGCTCAAACTGAACTAGAAAAAAGTTGTTCTAATAGTATTTGGTTCTAAAAGCGATTTGAACAAATGGAGGAGCTGTCAAAAATGTAAAAGAAGTTCAAATAGCTATTATTCAAAATTCAAGTCACGCAGTTTTAAAACGACAAAGGTGATCGAACCTCTGTGTAAATACCAGCCCATTGCGGATGCCAGAGATCTCAGTCTTAGGACAGAAGACTGCAGGGGCTCGAAATGAGACTCTGCTTGATTTTTGAAGAATGTTTTCGTAGTGTTTTTAAATCGGTGACAGACATTCTAACGATAGACAGGGTGTTGGAAAAATGGATGAGAATTGCGCTGATCTTCTTATGGCGACTTCAATCAATATCGTGATAGTTCCATTCTGAACGCTGAACCTCTCGTCTTGACAGTCTCAGTGACAGTTTTTGATTAAGGTACGGTACGGATGTATCAAATTATGTTGCCAACCTATTCGGATACCATCCAATGGAAATTGACTGGAAGCTAGGCCTTGGGTCCCATAGACCTGTCGCGCCAAAATATTTATTTATTTTATTTTATTGCTTCCATAGTTACATTGAGAGGTCCTTTGATATAAAAAAAACTGGATTCCTTGTTGTCCTCGGTCTGGTACTGATGTCAATAGGTAGAACTTACAATACAGGTGGAGTTGAAGTTACCAGTCAGGACGCAAAACAAAAATAAAGCACTTGATACCTATTTCACTTCGATTTTCCAAGGTCTGCTAATTCAGCAACTTTAAAAGACTTATGTAGGGGGGAAGATGACTTTCGGGGTAGCAAGGCATATCACGTACTTCAAAAAGAAGAAAGATTTCAATTCTTGGAAACAGGACTACAGTTTGCCCGAGAGAACAGTACAGAAGTTTGGTCCTTAAATTCACTTGAAAAGCGTTTTACAAGTCCCAATCGGCTTCTTGCCTGACTATGGAATCCGATGGAGGTTAAAGTTGAGCGTCTAGTCAAAGATGCCTCCAAGATCAGTTAAGTGATCCGCAATGATTTCAATGACTTCCTCTTTGATAAAATGTACCCGTACTGTTGGATTTTGACGGACATACATTTACATTTCTTTAAAGTCTTTAGAGCTGACTATCATTGCCATCATATCTAATGCCGCCGCTCATAAAGGGTATTTTTTTTAGAGGTTGGTTTTTCGAATAGAGATAAAACTGACCTTTTGTGGTCAAATCTGGCAACTCTAATGTCATTTATGTTCAATTTGGTTTGCAATTTCATCTTGAACAGGTTGACTAATGAACAACGCTTGCAAATCGTGCAAATTTAAGGCCTCGTCAAACAGAGCACGTTTTAACGCTCCGTTCTACCGCCGCGCTTCACCGCGGCGTTGTAATATACTGAATAACGTATCCCCCGTCACACAGAGCGCGTTTTCAACGCTGTGTTGAATTCACAACAGCGTTTTAACGCGGCGGTGAAACGCGGGGTTGTAAAAAATTACAGATTATTTTATGACGCGGCGCGTTCGAAATAGTTTTTCATGATTTTATATTCTAAAAACGGAAAAATTGATCGAATGTGTTTGAAATTACCCATATTTGTACGTTATGTTCGAGAATCGTATACAAATGCAATTTTAAAGGCTGGGATATGGGAGGCAATATCAAAAGAATTTTTCTTTTTGTAAATTTCGTGCACCTTAATCCTTTTTCTTTTTAGAGAATTACATATCACGGAAAAAAAGCAATAATTCTTCCTCCAAACTGCTTGACATTTTTTTAGACAATGAAAACCAAGAGTCATGGACATTAATGAGAGCTTTCTGTTTGACGTCCTCTAACGCGGCGGTTAGAACGTTGCGTCAACATAATCTTACCGTCGCGTAAATTAATCTCACCGCGGCGTTAAAAACGCGTTCTGTTTTTATTTCGAAAATATTGGTTCAGTTCGTAAAGTTTACATCACAGAATTTTGTTCAGTGATGAGGCTCACTTTTGTTGGAAATTGGAATGGCTGCGTCAAAAAGCAAAATTGCCGCATTTGGAGTGAAGAGAATCCACATGAGACCCTTGAGACGCCATTACCATAAAAACTGACTGTGTGGTGTGCTCTATGGGCTGGTAGAGTCATTGGGCCATACTTCTTCCGAAATAATGCTGGAGAGTCAGTTACCGTTAATGGAGACCGTTATATAGCCATGATAACTGACTATTTTGTTCCCGAGTTGGATGGCATGAAAGTTGATGAGATGTGGCTCCAACAGGACGGCGCTACATGCCACACAGCGCACGTCACAATTAATTTATTGAAGGAAACATTCGATGAGCGCATTATTTCGCGGAATGGACCTGTCAATTGGCCACCAAGATCGTGTGATTTGACACCATTGGATTATTTTCTTTGGAGAAACGTAAGGGAACTTGGAAACCAACATTCGTGGCGTTATTGCCGACATACAGCCCCAAATGCTCGAAAAGTGGTTGAAAATTGGACCTCTAGACTTGGCTTTATTCGAACCAGCCGCGGCGGCCACATGCCCGAAATCATATTTAAACATTAATGGAATAAAATTATCCTTCCAATTAAGCCAAATTGGTAAATATAGAAAAACTAGATTGACCAACAGGGAAACTTTCTTATCTTAAGTAACAAAATTGGCGGACACTGAATCTGCAAAAAACAGAAACGCCAGAAGAAATCGAAGCAACATCAGCAATGTTGAACCAAATTCTGAGCAAAGCCTTCGATAAAGCCTGTCCCTTATGGACAATAAAGAATAGTAAGTCTCCACCATGGTGGACAAAAGATCTCCTTCAACTAAGAAGAAAAACCAGAGCTCTTTTTAATCATGCAAGGGCCACTAATTCCCAGACCGACTGGGACACTTATAAAGACGGCCAAAGAAAATTCAAAAAGGCCATTACTAGTGCTAAACCCTCAACATGGCGCATGTTCTGTAGCAGTATTGAAACACCAGTTGAACCACCAACCTTGGATGGAATACCCCTAAGAGTAGCAGACAGTGCGAAATATTTAGGAATTATCCTTGATAGGAAACTTAATTGGAAACCGAATGTCAATGAAAGAGTGAAGAAAGCAGCGAAAGCTTTCTACGCATGCAACCGCATCTTTGGTAAGAGCTGGGGACCTATGCCCAAAATTATCTTATGGATGTACACGGCGATCGTGCGGCCTATACTCACATATGGCAGTCTGGTGGCAAGCTGCGCGCAAGGCGACCAATCTCAGGTTAATGACTAAAATATAAAGAATTGCATGTACAGGGACGACCAGCGCATTGAGGACCACACCTACGGCTGGACTAGAGGCAATTCTCAATTTGACACCTCTGGACCTATACATGGAAGAGTCTGCTGCTAAAAGTGCCCTAAGGATAAGCCAAGCTTACACTTGGAACCACTACAATTTCGGGCATGCACAGATTTTAAGTAAATACTTAGGAAATGTCACTTCTGACTATATGACTCACCATCTGGACTTCGGCATACCATTCTCCTGCTCATTCCAGAGTAGAGAGGAATGGAATACCAATGAACCCACGAAAAGAAAATCAATATCCATCTACACGGATGGATCAAAGATGGACTGTGAAACCGGTGCCGGCATATTCTTTGAGGAATTAAATATACACTGCTCAATCAGGCTACCTAATAGTAGTAGTGTATTCCAAGCGGAGGTGCTGGCTATCGCGGAAGCGGCCCGTAGGTTGTAAATTTTGGCAATACCTCGTAGGGATATTACCACCTTTATTGACAGCCAGGCGGCTATAAAAGCAGTTTCTGTACATGAAATAAAATCCAAACTAGTCCAACGCTGCCGCGAAGAGCTCAAGGTTCTTTGCTTGCAGCACACCACGAATCTCTGCTGGGTCCCTGGACATAGCGACATAACCGGCAATGAGAGGGCGGATGAACTGGCGAGAATTGGGTCCGCAATGGACCGTGACAGAGCACTTCAGTCGGTCAAGCCACCGCTTTGCAACCTTAGAGAGCGGGTGGAAAACAAGATTCGTATGAAAACCAACAACAGGTGGAAAGAACTACGTACCTGTGAAATATCGCGGAAGCTTTGGCCAGAATATAACAGTGGCCGGACCAATAAACTCTTACAGTTTAGCAGGTCTTCACTATCTAGGCTAGTAGGGGCTCTAACTGGTCATAACTTCCTAAGAAACCACACAATGAAACTTAATCTCAAAGATGACGACATATGCAGAGGCTGCGGAGACAAGGAAGTCCACGAGGACACACCTCACTTCCTTTGTCACTGTCCGAGTCTCCGTCACTTGAGGAACAGAACACTTGGGAGATACTACTTCAAAGACTTACAAGAACTTTCTGATGTCTCACTGTCTGATTTTTTTAGGTTTTTGAGGACATCGGAATGGCTGGACAGCGTCTGTTAACCACACTGAGGAATGGAAAGAAGACAACCGATACAACACCAGCGGTTAATCCCCAAAAAAGGGCATCACAATGGGTCCACGTGGACCTAACTGTGGTATTGCAGGGTACGCCCTGCTCTACCTACCCATCTACCTAACCTAAGCTTAACCAAATTGATGGGCATTAAAACGATTCTTTTGTGTTTTATTTCAATTCGAAGTGCTATACCTCTAAAAAAAACACCCTTTAGAAAGGAATTTCCAAAAACGAATTTTAAATAATTCTATTCCACATAAATTATGTCAAAAGCAGACACCCCAAAAGATACAAACTTCTTGCAGAACACACTGTACCACTAAAACTCTAATTAACTCACTCCAATTGGAAATCCAATACGACCTCCCCCCAACCCCTGCAACACAGGGGCGAACAACGTCATTTACCAGCCATCGAATGAAGCTTCAAACAATGAAAATGTCTAAATAACTTTCGTTAGTACCTACTTACTTAAATTGTTATATACATTCAACTTTCTACAAGTCCTTGCCGGCCGTACGAAGGAGCGAACGATGGAGTCAGCGTATAACAGCGTGCCCGTGCACACGATATGCGAAGGGAAAGGAAATGTTCCCTCTCGGCATTGAATGCGAAAGGAAACGTTTAATGATGGATTCCAAGGAAAACTCAACCGCCCTTCCCGCACAATCTGCTGCGAGAAATCCACCCCTCGCACACCCACCAAGACCATTTACTGTTTTTCAAATGTACAAGTACATGGCATCATTGTAGCAAAACTTTTACCCCCACTCCCACTTGTTCTGCTCCGTCCGACTCGATTCTTAGCACATAATAAATTTGCGAAAGGACACACACGGCCGACGTGTATAGTCTCATCCTGCGAAGGATATCTACTTCTGTGTGCCAGAGCTCACTTCTGTGCAAATACCTAAACGATTATTCTCTCAATTATACATGAACTATAAGTACGGAATGGATTCGTGTGTTGGCGTGGAGCTGAGTTCCTCTGTAGTGGTGCGTGGTTGTCCGGAAATATTTTCAAGACTCAACACGAACACAGATGCGCGCCAGACGAAAGAGAGAGTAAGCAAGAGTGTACCAGCAACAGCTGGAGGGGATGAGGGAGGGTGGCTTCTTGGCATCCCCCCGCCCCCTCACAGATGTTGGACGAATTTCGTCAACAAAAACGACCCGAGACAGCCCATTATTGCCAGAGCAACAATGTTTAAACGACACAAGTGGCAAGTGGCTCGGTGTAAGCCAAAGCCAACCCGTAAGGGATGATGATAATAATGATGATATAAAGGTTATTGGATGATCAAGTGGAGTGGGGCTCAGCCGAGAGTTGGCAGCAGGGTGGATACTATTACCGTGTCGCTTTTTGTGCTTATGAAGCACGATTCCGTGAATATTCCATCCATCCGGGTTGTGCTACACGTTCGCTTGCCAATGATGAGGACGATGTTGCTGGATGGGAACGACCGGCGCGGCGTGTCTTGTGTGCGCCCCTCCAGGCAATGGTAAACAGCGGGAGTATAGTACTCGCTACTCCATCGTCCTCGTCGTCCTCGTCGTTGTCGTTGTCGGATTGAAACGATTGCCAAGTTGTATAGAAAATTGAGTTAAATTGTTGTCAGTTGAAATGTCGGAACGTTTAAGTGGATGTAGGTGGCCGTGGCTGCCGGCTGCCGGCTGCCTCTGCGGGGTGAGTTTGGATTGGGTTGGAATGTAATGTTATTAATATTATTGTTGCGAAGGGCAAAATCCTTGAAGGTATTGCCAGGCGTGTTGGATTTTTGCCTTACGAGTTCAGAGTGGAAAGACTTTTTTTTTTGATTCCTTTGCGTTTAAGGGTGACACATGTGTTAGTTAATCGCTTGGAATTGAAGTGATTTGTGGCCGAGGAATGTGTGCGTGATTTTGTATGTATGTGTGGGTGGATCCCGGAGGCAGTAATTTGCAAACAACTACATTGGGTGGGGGGTGTGTAGATTAGGGACAAAATAGTTATTGTGCAGCCTTTGGGGTGACAAATTGTGAGATTTGCGTTTGAACTCCATTGAAGTGGCGTGTGCATGTATTTGTGGATAATTTGATGTTAAATGTTTGCCTAGTATTTCCGGAAAAGGAATAAATTAAGTGGTAGGCGACTGAGGTAAGTATCTGAGTCTATTTGAGGAAACTTATTCGAGCAGTAAATTAGGAAACTTTTTCGTTTGAATGCGAACGAGGAGAACGGTGAGGACGAATTAATTTTTGATGGAGGGCGGTGAATTATGTTTGGCTTTGCTACGAAACAAATTACATTTTCACTATTTATTATTATAGGTACATTTTGCAGTGCATAGGTATAGGTAATTTCGCACTTACTTTGACTTGTTTGTGCGTCCTGCCTGGCAATTAGCTGAACTCTTCTTCAAGTACTCAGTGAAAGTAACAAACAAAAATAAATTGATCCGACACAACTTATGGCCAGAAATTATTGCACAAATTATAATTGGTTTGAATTGTTTGGCCTTAAAGAATTAAGTTGAGCTTGCAGCTCGATAACGCTTGTCCATGTGCAAATTACATACTTAGGGTGCCTTAAACAATACATCTTTTTAGGCGGTCTTTGCGTAAATAACTTATAAAATTGTTGAGATCCCCTTCTGATTAACCTAAAGGCTTCCTTGTTTCTTCATCTTGATATTCAGCAACTTTTCGGAACGGATCTCTTAGCTATCGTAGATGTTAATGTTCACCTCAAAGTATTCGCTTTCAAATCACGCTTTCAACCATCGCACCCGCTGGCATAGCCTTGTAAAAGAGTTGTTCCACATAGAAAGAGCCGAACTTGTTGGATGTTAACACCTTGCAGAACCGTTATAAGACGCTTATAACTACTTATCCTGCTACCACTTTAAAGATCTAGAAAGCTCACATGTGCCGAATTTTTCATGCAGTAGGAATAGACCACACATGTTTAAAAGGGAGAGAACACTCATGTAAACTCAGAATGCGTTGCAGTACTGCAAGTCGTCTCTATTTCTAAGTCCACTGTAAAAGACAATGCCACCACAACAACAACCGGTCAGTAAGCCTTGGCAATAACTTATTTATATCCCAAGCTGAAGTCCTTGCAATCAACCACAGCGCTAGAATAAATCTAAGTTCTAACACACATGAAAAAACCATATTCATCTTTTCAGACAGCCAAACAGCTTTTAAAGCTCTGGACTCATCTGTCATGAAATCAAAGCTTGTCTTGAAAACATTCACAGCCATCTACGGATTTTCTATTCATTCTTCATTGGATTCCAGGCCATATGGGATTTTCTTGCAACGAAGCAGCTGACTGACTGGCTAAAATTGGCGCTACAATTCCGCTTATCGGACCTGAACCCTATCACGTATTGAATCCAATGAAGTTTGGCTTAAAGTTCCTGGGCAAAACTGCACCAGACAATTTTTCCCAATTTCTCTCCCTGGAAATTAATTTAGACAAAAATAACCTAAAATAAAGTGCAAGACTGGATCGCACGAAACTTTCTTGTTCATATCATCAGTTTGGTTGATATATTTTTATTTTTTTGTTGTTTAAAGGCTATAAAACAAGATTTTTCAAATTGGTGATGCTGGTAGGTGGCTATGACTCGAAATAGGGTTTGTGATGTAAGAATTCAGAGATGTAAGAATTCAAAGATTTGTTTTTGAATTTGCACGTGTTTAGGGGTAAACGAAGAGCGGGTTTCTGATAGTGTAGACTCCAATTGGTAAGAATTATTTTAATTTTCATTTCTAGGTATAGTTGAAAAAAGAAGAAGTGGGAAATATTTGCTAAAAAGGAGTTTCTAGTACTTGTGATTACATTTTAACTGGAAGTGCGGTAATGTTTATATGATGGCATTATTTGCATTTCTCCAAGAAAAACTAAGTGCGGGGTACTAAGTACGAATACTTATGTTATCGTAAATAAGTATTTTAGTCAAAATCTTTAAAGCTGATTTTGGAAAATAATGCGTACAAAATAGTAACAAATATTGTAATGTTTAGTTCGAAAATTAATTTGGTTAAACTATTAAGCTAAAAACTGAGTATAGGGAATTTTCAATGTATAGGGATGTTCAAGATATTAGTATTACATACAGTGAAGTCTCACTTATATGAACTAATGATTGTTGGGCTAGTTCATATAACCGAAAAGTTCATATATTGGAACTATGTGTAAAAATTATATTTTATTGAAACGGTTGATGTAATGAAATTAAATTACATATTACAATACAGAAAATAATTCGTTTTAATTTTGTTGAGCTAAACTCGTTTGAAGAAGTTGGATATTTTTGTGTGAGCAGTTTTTTAAATCCAAAAAAAAACAAATCACTACCGAACCGATGTTGCTTCTTCGAAAATGAGCACGAACTGACTTGCACGTCCAAATACAAATAAGTAAAATAAAACTTAAAAAAATCTGTCTAGACAAAATAAATGTTTTTACTTCAGAAAAATTTCAACACAAATTCACTTATATGACACTGCAGTACATTTATAAGAGTATCAGTTCATATAACTGAATTCCAGTACAAAAATTCTGTGGTTCATATATTGGAATAATTCATATAACTGAGAGTTCATATAAGTGAGACTTCACTGTACTTGGTTTTTAAAGTTTAATCCAAATCGAAAATCGCGTTTTCGAGATTTGAGCAGTTTTCAAAATCAGCGTTTCCGGTGGTAAGAATCGAAAATGAAGGACGTAATAATGTTGAAAACGTCAATTTTACTCCAAGTATGCATTTTGGTCAAAATCGTTTTAGCCGTTTTCATGTAGGTAAAACAAAAGAAAACCAAATTCTCAAAATATGCCTTTTTTCAAAAATCTATTATAGACAATTTAGAGAAAAATGAGTTTGCTATCATGTTAGGAATGACCTACATAATTATGAATGAATTACATACAAAATTAATTTTTGTTGCAATCGTATTGACCGTTTTCGAGATAAGGCCACTTTTCAAAAGTATTGTTATTCGACTTTTTAGCCAAATACTGGGTATGCAGCCTTGGTAACCCCATATATGGTAGTGCAAGTACACATTTTGGTTAAAAACGTTAAGGCCGTTTCCAAGTAAACCATAATTAAATAAAGCCTTAAAAAACTAAATTTGTACAAAATAGTCCGTTGAACGATAATTTAGGGAAAAACTGAGTTTGCCATCATGTTGGGAACGAACGTATTACCTTAAATATGAATTTTTGTCGAAATAGCTTTTACCGTTTTTGAGATATGACCAATTTTCAAAATTACCGTCATACCGGGTATGCAGCCATCTTAGGTACACCTACTTAAGCCCAAAAATTAATTTTGGTTGAAATCGTTAGAGCCGTTTTCGAAAAACTCAAAATTGCTGAATACCGTTAGAACGGCAACACCTAACGTGCAAAAAAAAAATGGCCGCAAACTGTAAGCCCACCAACTCCAAATCCGAAGTTTGAAAGAAATCCGTCCAGCCGTTTGCGCTGTAGAGCTCAGGAAGGACGGACAGACGGACAGAATTGCGAGACCCACTTTTTCGAGTTCCTCTATCATCGTAATGTCAGATTTGATTAAAATCTCGAGTTCGATTTTTTGTACGATTACAATACCTTTCTCTTACTACGTAATGGGAGAAAGTTAAAAACAGGAAATATTCAGTGGCCACGGCCTCGTGAAAAAACATCTACCCCGCATTGGAGTCTCTCCGGATCCAACATGCAGACTATGTCTTGAGAGTGATGAATCCTCTCTTCACATTCTCATGGAATGTCCGGCTATACTCAACCTTAGGAAAAACGTGCTTGAGGATGAAATTGTCACCTCCAGCAACTCTTGATGACATACCTACACCCAAGAAGATTCTTTTCTTGTTTCGGTAATTTTTACCGTGCGGCAGGATTTTGTATGTAGTACTGGGGAGACTGGTGGCTCTTAAAAGGTTCTGTCTCGATTCTATATAGCTTAGCTGGGTAACCGAGCTATTGATATTAATATCCTCTATCTTCTTATTTTTCGGGCGAACGTAAGTCATGCCAAGCATATACGTTTCATGATTTTTCCGTTGTTATTTTTATGCCTTCTCACGTCCTCTTTACCTTTTGGTAAAGCTGTTGAACATTGTTCCTGCAACTTCCGGCGTGCTCTATATCCTGTTTGCCTCCGAGAAGCCAAGGTTCGAAATAAGGGCTTCGTGGAATAGTGTGGTCTGGCTGAGACTTCCCGGTAGACAGCGAGATACCCGATCGAGGGTTTGTTACTGCTTTTGCATTACCTGCACTCGTTCTTTTGCCTACAAAAACGAAGTGGCTCGAGTCCACGCTGACAGCCCCGGAATTTTCAGACATCAAGTACACCCAGAAGACCCTTATCTTCCTCTGTGAGTGCATGTGCGACTATTATTCATATCGGTACACACGGCATGTGCTTGGAATATAACTGTGCAATTTTTAACGAGTCCCCATTCCCCAGACAAATATAAGCTGCCTCCTTTATCTGTACATCAATCAAAACATAACGTTGCAATTTCAAAACCCTTGTACTGAAACACCTAATGTCATTGCACGGTTGCCACTTTTGTAATATTTTACTAATTTTGGTAAAATTAAAAAAATGTAATTTTTTTTGTAATTTCATAATTTTTATCTAGTTTTGCTGACTTTTTAAACAAGATGGCGAAAAAAAACGAACTTGATATCACCTCATTTAAATGCTGCCTTACTGTTTATAAATGTGTACTGTTTTATTAAAAAAAAATCTATTTGCGCTCATTGTTTTCTTATTGAGTAAGTTAAGTAGATTACACGTTGTTTAACATTTTAAATATTCACAAAATTTGGTAAAGAATAAAAATGACATTCAAATAAATTCAAATTTTCAAATTTTAATTTGAAAAACACTGCGCCACTAGTCTTTTTATTAGATTGCCTGACGACGACGCCTCTATGATGTTGTTTAGTAAAAACATCGCGTAAAAATGTACGCAGCTGCTTTTACTGAAATTGTTATTTGTAAACATATTTCGCAGTAACTTTACTTAACGTTGTTTTTTTCTAAATAGGTAAGAATTTGGATAAACTGTTACAAAAAACAGCGAAATTTATTACTTTTTGCTTTGAAACCGACATCATATGTTTTTGAAAGTTTTTGGCGGATAAGCTTTCGTAAATTATTATTTTACAATAAACTAAAATAAACTAAAAATTCGAATGCGAAAGGGCATTTTAGAGGATGCTTAAATTTAAGCAGACTCTGCGCTGGGTCTATAAATAAGGCTGTAAGCCTTTTTTATTTTAGCTGTTTTGTTTAATTGCCTAAAAATTGACAAAGTTACTATTTACCGTGTAACTAATTGAATTCAAAATTGTCTTGAGGCGATATGTATGATATTTTTTTATCGTGTTTTTTGTGCAACATTGAAATCTTTCCATCTACTTACATAGTCGTTTTTACCGCATTTCTCCTTAGCTGTCCCAAAATAATAACAAAGCGTTGCCAAGAGTGGAGCGGTTTAATTTATTCTCCGATTTGTATCAAAGCATTTCATCAGCCAGTAGCACTTCCTATCGGAAATGTTAATTTTGTTCTCACTTCATTATCTTCTTTATTTATAACTCAGTTGCCACTGTTTTATTTTTCAGTCTCAGAAAGCGTTGACAAAATATTCGAACATCACTCAACTTAACTAGCTGTCAAAAGCAAAAATAAAAACTCTCCCTTTTTGTTTGTTTTTTCCCTCTCTTCCAGTTTGTGAACGCCATATCGACTTAGATGATGCCCGAAGTGGATAAGGACTCTGTTGCAGATGTGGTTAGTGGAGCACATGCGCCAATTTTCGACACCGAAGCCCTTTTGAAGGAGAAACGAACAATTTCGTTGGAACGATTCACCAACGGCAGCACAGAAGAGGAACACGCAGATTCCGAATCAATGGTCCATTCGTTTGTGTACAAGAATCCCCTCACAATACCACCGGCCAAGTACATAAGCAGTGCTGTGCCGCATTTCGGAGCGCAGTTCATGACATTGCCACCGACCAACAAAGACACATTAGCCAGCCTACTGAGCGCCGAACGGCCTCAAACGGCTCCGCTAACCTTTCACATGCGCAGCGATGCGCGAACGACAACTTCCTCGGAGTCTGATGCGCACCTTGGCTACGGCACCGATATTACGGCACAGTTTCCACCAACAAGCGACTTCAGTCGAAACAAGAGCAAAGCCTCTCGGCGAAATGGCCAGCTGACGGTCGAGGGGTTGCTGCAGACGCCAACCAAGTCCAAGGCAATCTATCCGCCATTGCGAGTACAAACTCCGTTAAAATCTTCGCCGGAGCCTCATGATGCTATGAACACCACCTGGCATCCGCATGTGTATGCAAAGCCTCCGAATCGGCCAACGCCATATGCCATCGCTGATATCTTGGGCTGGCCAAAGGCGAAATTGCTTATGGATGAAACCGAATTGAGGTGCAAGACGCCATCTATTACAGGGACCTATGGCATGCGGCTGGACACACTGCCAGAGGCCGATGCGAGCCGCATGAAGTCGCCAAAGACGATATTGAAAACCTTTCAACAGCAGTATTCACAGCAGATCAGTCGTTTCGATGAGAGATGCAGTAGTCATACGAGAAGTACGTCGATGAGTGAGACCAGCGAGGATGACAGTGGCAACGTTGCCGTCGACCAACCGCTCAACTTGTGTGTACCAAAGCAAAGCGACTCGAACGATAGCAGCAGTGTGACCGTGCGACCTGTCTCCAAAGTACACAAAAAGGGTGAGTTTGCTTTTGAGTTATATGCGTTTTTTTTTTGTTTAATCAACCAAAATTGGGGGCGTTTGCAACCTAGTTCATGTAAAACGTCAACTAGATTTGTTTGGACGAACGCGTTAACTAGGTAAGTTGAATTTTTGTTGTATTCTCCCGGTTTATTTATAGTGAATTTTGACATTTCAAAATGTCAACTGATTTTTCAGGCAGGATCTTCTTGACTAGATTTGTCGGCTACCCCTCCATAAACGTCAACTGAATAAACTAATCACGTCAAAAAATCTAGTCAGTCTGCTGTCAGAATAACTAAACTAGAAATCCGAACGTCCTCAGTGACTGTTAGTCTCTTCTTGCTTTCTTGATCTAATGCTAATTTACCTTGTATTTTTGTTTTGACAGCAGAAGATTAATCTGTCAAGGGAAAAAGCCTTTGAGATAAGTCTGTTTGGAGGAAAGCCACCTTTTGTTTTTCTGGATTTATGGGTTTCTACACAATTTTGTTAAGCTGATTTCAGAGTTATTTTATTGTAACTGACATTTAGGAAATGTCAAGGGGCACATTCAAAAATGTAGTTATGCCTAGTGGACAGGATTGGTGGGGACTAGATGAACCCTAAAGGCAAGAACTAGATTCATCGGTAACGTTTGCCAGATATACGAACTGTCATCTTAGTCACAAATTTCTTGACACAGTCGTTAAATAAAAGTTAAATTCAAGAGACCGATCTAGGCCAATCAAAACTGAGATTTATCAAGTCAGCCAGCTGTCAGGCTTACAAAACTAAATATTTACTTAAACGTCCCCAATGAGTGTTTAAAAACTTGGATTTGAGGATAGCTTCCTATTCAAGCACTAAGCGACTGCTTGGTAATAGTTCTGTACTGTTTTTGTTTTGCGTCAATCGTGTAATGTCATTTGGATGACATTTGTTTTATGTTTCTAAACAAATGATTTATGCTGCAACCTACATGTAACCAGAAGTTTGTTTTTCAAAACTCAAATCATTTACTTATTGCTACCGTAAGTTTTAAATAAATATGTATTATTAACTTTTTAGGGTGAATAACTCACTGCTGTTTTTTGGGATTTTGCAATCAAAATTTAGAGACTTTCAAAACCCTAGTTTGCTAAGTCTAACAGCAAAACGGCTTTCTGAGTTTTAATTAGCCAATATCGCTTACGTGAACAGTTTGTTTTTCAGTTAAGTTTATGGATTGACAGCCGTAGAGTTTAGTTAGTCTCGAGTCTCGACTGAATACTTATGTGACATTTTGATTTGAATGACTGGCTTTACAGACCTCTGCTCTATACGTTCAGGGTAAATCTAGTTCAGACAAAAATCTAGTCTAGCGTTTAAAATGTCTCCATTTCTAGGACTTAAATTTAAAGGCCTTTTGGACAACTTTTGCCTAGACAGGTAGATTTTCTTTTTTAATTCAGAGCATAACCTAACTTTAAAAAAAAAGTTTAAGCTCAGAAGCACATCAGATCCCGGTTTTCTGTGTTTCTTTTTTCGTCCGTAGACCGCACTCCACGACATAAGCTCGAAAAAAAGTTTACTGAGCAGTTTTGAGTAAAAAACTTGATCATTTCAAAACTAATAAAATTTATTGCTGATTGTGATTTACAGTTTACAGTGACATGACAGGGAGAGCTAGTGCTCAGTTGTATTCTATACATAAATCAGATTTCTCTGAACATGCCCGTGCTCTCTTCACTATTCCGCTCTGAACGGGAAAATTGAAAAAAAATCGACTGAACTGTTCAAATGCATTATACGAAAACATGGATCAGACCTTCCATATTAGGTAATCGGGAAATAATTTGAGTTCAATGCCGTCCCAATATTTGTATTCGAAAAAATATAGGACTCAGTATTTGAAGAAGCCAACTGTTTGAATACCACACCAGGCAGTGCTATTTGGAAGATGTATATTTTTATGGCTAAGGTTTCTTGTGAATTTGCCTTAGTTCAGAAACTGGAATTAAGTTTTTTCATAAACGCTATTTTTATTTTTTTTTTTATAATCAACACGCGCTAAAGAGGTTATGACTACTCTTATAGTGTATACACAGCGCGGGCATTAAGGAAATTGGGATAAGGAAGATAGGAGATTCCGATGCACATTGGTTTTAAATGCCTGTAAATTGTACTGAGGAGGAAACACAGAGCTAGGTAAGGCATTCCACATTCGTGTTGTACGGCTTATGAAAGAATCTCTATATTTCATAGTACGACCGAAAATAGGCTGAATGGTAAACTGATGGGCATTCCTAGCATGACGAGTATTGCGGTTGAATTGTTGAAGGGGCGGAATGCAGCTGGCGATTTCAGTTGAGCACTGTTTGTTAAAGTAACGATAAAACAGTGAGAGACATGCTACATTTCTGCGATGTTCAAGGGAATTTATTGAATTCGCGATATTTGGGTCTCCGATTAGTTTTATCGCCCGATTTTGGATCCTATCCAGTAGGTGAAGTGTGGTTTTTGGCGCACCAGACCAGATATGAGAATTGTACTCAAGTTTGGGGCGAATGAACGCCTTATATACATTAGCCAGATCAGAAGGGGTAACATATTTCTTGCACCGTTTGAGGAAACCTAGACATTTCGCAGCGTTCTTGGCGACTTCGTGTATATGGTCGTTCCAACGAAGGTTGTTATGAACACACATACCGAGAATGGAAAGTCTTTCGGTTTCTGTGATACAAGTGCCATTCATAGATAATGGCTGAAGGTTCGGGTTTCGCTTTAGAGACAGCAGACAGCATTGTGTTTTAGAAGCATTAAATTCCACTCTGTTGGTTGAACCCCAATTTATAATGCTGTCAAGGTCGGAATTTAATGAGCTTAACATACGTTGACGTTCCAGTTCTACGGCCGAAGAGCAGGGACGTGAGTCCTGGAATGAATATGAGAAAGAGCGAAAGAGTGGATTGGATTAGAAGTTACAGACAAGAGATCATTTATAAAAATGAGAAAGAGAGTCGGAGACAAAACTGAGCCCTGGGGAACACCAGCATTTAAATGGTGAATTTCAGACTTGAAACCATCCAAGACAACTTGAATTGAACGGCCAGAAAGGTAGTTTCTAATCCATTGAATAAGAGACGCATCGATCCCATAGGCACGCATTTTCGACAAAAGAGCTTGATGCCAAACTCTGTCAAATGCCTTTGAAATATCAAGCGCAACAATCTTCGTTTCACCGGAGTGATGGAGAGATTGGTTCCACTTTTCGGTGAGATAAACCATCAAATCACCAGTGGCTATGGCATATGCCACTTAACTTAAGCTTTCTTCCGCTAAACAAAGATCTGTCAAAAATTACAAAACCGTTTAAAAGTTTAAATTGGGAAATCAAAAATGATAGAGTTAGCCCTTCTGCAGGTCTGTATAACACCGTTTTATGTGAGGACAAACTGCCTTGGGACAGTGACATCAACAGCATTTTTGCCAACCCGAACCACTTCATAGCTTACTAATTATATCGAATCGACAACAACTTTGTTAAAGCTAAATAAAATCAAAGTATAATCAGAAAAAATTATCTTATTTTTGTTATTTGTTTAAACTCATTTTTAATGCGTTTTTAAGATTTGCACAAACTGAATTATTTTTATGGCTTCGAATATAAAATTTATACGAAAGTAAGAACTCTTTCGACTCTTAGAAAATTATTATTCGAAAAGTAAGTTAAAATTTTTGAGTTCAAGGCATTCAAATCCCTGCTATTGGCAATCTGTTTACAATAACTATAGCAAGTAAAATTATATTGGTTTTATATTGACGTTTAGAACCGTCCGTCAAACCGAACTTATTTTGATCTTTAAATGTCTAAATAAGCTTATTAAGTTAAAAGTGACATAGCACTAAGCATTTAAAGTAGAGTTTAGGAGCTTAGCCAATTTTTGTACGACCCAATTAACAAGGAACGAAATTTAAAAATAAGTTCAAAGTACCTACTACAGTGCGACCTCCATAAAAGCAACACCTCTTATGATTGTTGACTCAGTAATT
The DNA here is from genome assembly GCA_936431705.1 of Cheilosia pagana. NCBI lineage: Eukaryota > Metazoa > Arthropoda > Insecta > Diptera > Syrphidae > Cheilosia > Cheilosia pagana. The sequence continues at coordinate 80,242,094 of OW386166.1, read as the reverse complement.
GCAACTCCTCAAAAAAAGGTGACTCGATAAAGGCAACTATTGTTTCAAGAACTCTATTTTCGTTAGCTGTTTTTTTTTCTTATTGTTTATTTTAAACATGAATAAGGTTATCAGTTTTGGTCTGTTAATCAGTACAAGCCACGTTTTTTCGATTATTATGAGGTGTTTAACTTTTTGTCTGATTTTTGGCGCCTATACAATTTTTTGATTCGATTATTGCAACAAACTCAATAAAAGCAACTGCCCAAATTTCTATTAGTTGCTTTTATTGAGGTTGCACTGTAATACATTTCAAAAATTAAGGTTCTTGAAAAATGTTTGATTTAAAGGCACTAATTTCTGTAGGCAATTTTCTTATACGAAAACTGAATATTATTTATTTAAAAAAATAAAAATAAATAGTTGGCGCAACAGGTCTATGGGACCATAGGCCTAGCTTTTCACAACCATTCGTTTGTGTGAGTTTTTAATTTTTGGGACGAATGGAAGGGATCAACAATTTTACGCCGAGTCCAAACGGCTAATTGAGAAGCTCTTTCATGACATTTATTCTCTCGGATTTTTGTCAGACGTCCGCGGGAGCTGGCGCAGTAAAAAAAACCTTAAGATGGAATTTGTTTTTTTTTCGTGGATCGAACCTGGGACCCCTCGCTTAGTAGTCTTACAAACTAAAAACTAAGCCACTCCGCCTAGTGGCATGGAAATCAACATAAAACAAAATGCCTGATTCTGAAAAAGATTAGTGAGCCTGCTTTGGTTGTCAATAAAAGGTGGCGCCACTTGACAAAGTCTAAAAAAGGCAGCCTTTACAAGTTTTCCTTTATCTGTGCACGTTTTTTTTATGCAAAATGAAATAGAATCACAGAAGTTTAACCAAAAACCAATTTTTTTATTAGATAGCATTTTTTCTAGACAGACCTCACAAAAATATTGACCATTCATTTGTTCTGAAGACTAAGTAGGTACATCTATCGGATTGACCTCCTTAAATGAAAATTCCGACTTCAATCAAAGTTCTGCAAATACAAAATACGTCTGCGAATATTTAGATCATGGCAATGCCATCAATTAGTACAAATACGATTTATCAATCATTGCAAGTGCTGCTGTTCTGTCGATTAACATCATTTCTGCAACGACGCCGCGACGTTCAGCGTTTTCCACGAGCAACCATACGACAAGTAAACAATGATTCAATTTACAAACAAAAAATAAGAAGAAAAAAACCAACAGACCCACATTCATGTTTACACCAATAAATGTCAAAGGAAAACATCAACTAGACTATCGTAATCGTACTCATCGTACACTGTCAATTTAAGTGGTAATGCATCATCGTTTAACCCCCGGCCACACTCGGTTCCAGTTCATTTCGCAGTGACTCACGCAATAGCGCAGCGCTCATCATTTTCAAAACGAACTGATCGAGCTGTATAACTGTACACAACCTACACAACAATGTATCTTCATTGATGTTGATGTTTCTGTTTCTGTTTCCGATGTTGATGCGATGATGATGATGACATTTCATTTGTGAATTTCTTTAATATAAAATATTTTATTGGTCGCCATCGCCATTGGCATAACGACGTCGCAACTCGCAACGATTTAAATTGGAACGAATGCGCTTCGTGAAAGTCAATTTAAGCGATCGTGGAATGGTTTTCGTTTGCTTTTTGCTTTTCGCTCACTTATGGGTTTATATTTAAAACAACATTTTTCGCCGACCACAATAGCAGCACAGAGTGCGCTACGCTACCGCTACGTGATCATAATTGGTATTTTTAGAATGACTGTATCGTTTGCGCGAACGATATAAATGCAACGGCGCAACAGTCAATTAAACGATTAGCGTTTTCCGGACATGCAAACCATATGCGTACAATCGTAGTCGCTTTCAATGCATCAATCGTTGATGAATCGGAATCTCGTATATGGTAATGATGCGCTGATGAATGCATGTCGGTTGATTTTGAACTTTTTCCATAAATTTATATGGCTTGATTCGCCATTTAGGGTCATGGGGCAATGGCGGCTGTTTCAGGAATTATTTTTATTTTTACTCTGTCACTGGGTTGTCAGATATGACACATGCATAGAACTATTCTCGGTTGCTGGACTTGTTAAATGGCAGTCTAAATTTAATCTATTATAGAATATTGCAGTAAAAACTCTTGACAAGTCTAAAGTTTTGAAAAGTGACTGGAAAGAGGATAGCTGTGACGTTTGTGATGGAAAGTGGATGCCTAAAAACATTCGGCCTAATTAGGTATAAGCTAGATAAACTGTCTGTATAATAATACAAAGCTGACTCCAATTTAAGAAAGAAAAATGTGACTGTCACATCGAGCTGAAAAATTTGTCCGCCCTGTCGGCTGAGAATAGCAAACTGTCAACTCGTTTGGTTCTTTAATCGGTTGCAGGAAGCGTTTTTATATGGTTGTGTTTATCGTACGATTTGCTGATTGTTTTCAGACCATAATGTCGATATCTACTAAACCTAAACTAACTTTCATGGAATGGAAATAGAATTGACAGCTCCTGCCAGAAACAAGTCTTGTGTTCTTTTTCTGGCCTTAACTACTGTGAGTCAAAATTAAACTGTCAAATTGTTTGACTCTTTATGCTATCCGACTGCAAACTGTCGCAAACTTCTCTACTCACAATAAGAAATATTTAAGTTTAGTAGACGTTGGGGATGGGGTCCTATATCTACTCGTTATAGTGGAGCTCATAATCGTTTACAATCGGCAACTTCATTTTGAGGGCATACCGCACCGTACGCTAAGTACGGTGCGGTGTTTTAGCACAAACGAGTGGATACAGATCAGGAATGTGTTTCGTCCCAATAAAGAGCCTTGAGGTCCCTCCAAATTTAATTCCACTACTAGCCGTTAAATATATTTACACTTTCTGATCTATTATTGATAGATCAGCAGAACCTCGAATAGAACCATGGGTGGGATTCTGTATGATGAAAACGTTCAATCGTTTTCATTTAAACGAACGTTTTGCTTTAAGTAACTTCGAAAACGAAAAGAAAAGCGAAAGCTCTTTCATCGACGTTTTCGTTTTCGTTTCTTTGCTTCGTGTAACTCCATAAACGAAAGACATTTTTCGTTTCATGCGAAAGCAATACAGCGAAAGCTTTTTGTTTGACGTTTCTTATTAACTTTGGGTTTCGAAAATTTGCAAAAAAAAATTAATTAGTGGATACCTTTATCTGTTTAAAATTATGCCGAAATGAACTCGTTTCTTTTAGAAAGCTAAAAAGCCTACAACTTTTGACAACTTTTTCAATAACTTCTGCTTACAGAATAAAAGAAAGAATCGAAATAGGTTTATAAAGGGTTTTTTTCAAAAAGAATATGTCAATGTTGAAATGGAATAGTATACTAGCACCGTGTCTAGACGTAAGTTCACAACCTCTGTCGGACTTAGGATTTAGTTGAATTCTACCGTCCATTTAAAGCGTATCCCAAGATTAGTCCCATGAAATTCTAAAGGCAGCTGGATAGAACGGCTTGGAGACAGACACAAAGCCACCAAAATTTGAAAACTAATCTGATACATCTTTTATATGTTGCAAATATGCAGTATCTAATTATAATTTTTGTTACCTTACAGACACCCCCGCAAAAACACATGTGAAAAAGAAGAAAGTCGCCGCGGAGGCGACGACTCCTGCCGCTGAATTGATTCGTGAGAGACAACATCAAATGGAAACGACTGAAGATGATTCCGATTCAGGTTCAGCGGATGCACGTCGGAAAAAGAAGGCGCGCACCACATTCACTGGTCGGCAAATTTTCGAACTGGAAAAACAATTTGAAATCAAAAAGTACCTTAGCTCGAGTGAACGGACTGATATGGCAAAGCTTTTGAATGTAACTGAAACTCAGGTAAGTCGGTTTTTATTTTTTCTTTGTGTGAGAAATTGCACCTTTTTAAATGATCTTTAAGTCGACAAACCTACTTTTAAGTGTTTTATTACCAAACAGTTATACCCGGCTTGTTAGGGGTCACTTTTTTTCAAATTCTTTGGAAAATTTGAAACACATTGGCAGCTTTAAAATTGTCAGGAATTCCGAGTGGACTCATCTATGAACTGGAAAAGTAACAACAAAAGGTGAGGTCTTCATCGTGGTTTTCCTGGCTCGGCTGTTCTTTTAGAAGACACTTCATGTTGTGGCTTGTGGCTACTAAATTCGCCGATAAATCGGTTGATATTTCCTTTCACATGCAACTTCTTATCGGGCAAACAGGCAAAGGGAATGCAGGTCTTGAGAAATTTATTTCAGTTTCAGTTACGTACGTTTTGGTATGCGAGGATTTCTATCTTGCAGAGATTGATCTTGCATGTTGTTCTAGTTTTTGTTGTGTTAAATGCATGTTGAATTCCCAAGAGCTTAGCTAGTCCCTGATTATGTACGTTTTTGGTTCCGTAAATACCAGCGATCCGCTGGTACTTAGTTTTCCTCTGCCATTTTTTTTACTTTCTCGTTTACGTAGTAAGAGGAAAGTATTGTATTCGTACAAAAAATCGAACTCAAGATTTTAATCAAATCCGACATTACAATGATAGAGGAACTTATGTATGTATGTATGTATGTTAAAGTGGCTCTCGGTGAGAGAAGCACTTAGGCCGTAAGTCGGCCCATTGTGCATACCACTGGTGTGGGGGGGTTCCTTAACCGGTTACTCATGTAAACCATTTGCTGCCCTTGATAAAGCTAAGAATATTAGCCGCGCTGATGGAGCTTAGATCACTTAGATCATTGAGGAAGTAGTTTCCTAAGTAAGCCCTCCTTAAACTGGATAGGGCGGGGCAGTTGCAGAGGAGGTGTGTGACAGACTCGTCTTCCTCCTCGTCCATGCAACTTCTGCAAAAGTCATTATATGGCAGTCCGAGTCTACACGCGTGTCTGCCCAGAATACAATGCCCGGTAATGACATTAGCGACTAGCGAGATACTAGATCTGTTGAGTCGCAGAAGCGCCTTGGTTCTTTTAATGTCCAGGGTTGGCCAAGTAAGCCTAGCAACATCGCAGTATCCTAGATGTTTCCATCTATGACTTGCTTTACCTGTTGCGTCCGCGTGAATGAGTTGTTTAGCGAAGGACAGCGGAGCATGCACGTTGTGCAGACTGATACTGTCAACGCCGATAGAGCCTTTTCTCGCCAGTTCGTCAGCTGCACAGTTCCCCGGGATGTCACTGTGTCCCGGAACCCAGCAAAGGGTGAGGTTGTTCTGTTTAGCTATCTCGTTAAGAGATACGCGGCAATCTTCCACCGCCTTAGATTTTAATACGCTGGATACTAGGGATCTAATGGCAGCCTGGCTGTCTATGTATATAACTATATCCCTACTTGATACTGCATTAATCGACAGCCAAGCTGTGGCTTGACGAATGGCTGTGATTTCGGCTTGAAAGACACTACAGTGCTTTGGTAGGGAGAAGGAGAGACCCAGGCTTAGTTCTTCTGAGAAGACCCCGGCTCCGACTCCCTCTAATGTTTTGGAACCGTCCGTGAATATTGACAGTGCTCCTTCGTGTAGGACATTCAGAGTGTCCCATTGGGATCTGTCCGGTATTTCAATTGAGAAGCCTTTTTCGAAGTCTGTCTTCGTAGGCAAGTAATCAGTAGTGATAGGTAGGGGGTTAATCGACCGGCTGATGCTGGCATGACCAGTTGATTGTTCTCTCCAGTGCCCCCCTTCCCTTAATCTGATTGCCGCGTTTGCGGCGTATTCCTTACTGACGATGTCTAGAGGAAGAAGATTGAGCATTGTTTGTAGAGCTGCGGTGGGAGAAGTCCTCAGTGCGCCAGTGATGCTAATACAAGCCAAGCGTTGAGTCTTCTCGAGGACCTTCAGATTGGAGCTCTTCTCCAAGGCCGGCCACCATGCCACTATGCCGTATAGGATAATCGGTCTAATGACCGCGGTGTAAAGCCAATGCATTATGCTTGGTTGGAGGCCCCATCTCGAGCCTACAGCCCTTCTACAGGAGTACAGAGCCACCAGGGATTTTCTGGCTCGCTCGGCAATGTTATCTTTCCATAGAAGTTTGCTGTCTAAAATCAGCCCCAGGTATTTGGCGCTTTTTGAGAACACGAGTGGAGTGCCGTTGAGATTAGGAGGGATAACTACAGGTGTCTTTACCCTTCTGGTGAATAGAACTAGCTCCGTTTTCGTCGGATTAACGCTAAGACCGCAGGTTTTGGTCCAGGAGACTAGTTTGCGTAAAGCGAGTTGCAGTATATCTGAAAGTGTCTGAGGATACTTTCCTGAAGTAATTAAGGCGACGTCGTCCGCGTAGGCCACAACTTTACATCCGGAAAGCTCCATTGAGATCAATAGTTCATTGAGAACTAAGTTCCACAGTAATGGAGATAGCACTCCCCCTTGGGGGGTGCCTCGGTGCACAAGTTTTTCAACAGCGCTGCTGCCGAAGGTAGCTGTCACCCTTCTGCGGGTGAGAATGTGGCCGATTAAGCGGCAAATATGCCCGTCAATGTTCAGCTTTTTTAGTGCTTGGATAATCGATCGGGTCTCTACGTTATTAAAGGCCCCCTCTATATCCAGGAAGATAGCCATAGCATATTCCTTAAATGAGAGGGACCTTTCGATCGAACCGACGATTGAGTGGAGTGCAGTCTCGGTGGACTTACCCTTTTGATAGGCATGTTGAGAACTAGAAATAAGCGTTTGGTCAACTGTGCCTTTGATATGAAGATCGATGATCCTCTCAAGTGTTTTTAGGAGAAAGGAGGACAAACTGATTGGTCTGAAGTCCTTTGGAAGTGTGTGTGAGGTCTTCCCTGCCTTTGGGATGAAAACCACCTTGACCGCCGTCCAGCTTGAGGGGATACTACCCAGCGCTATGCAGCCGGCCAAAATCAGCCTGAGACTGTCCTTGACGATGTCGAAGGCGTTCTGCAGTTGCGCGGGGAAGATACCGTCGGGACCTGGTGACTTATGCGGTTCAAAGCTATTAACAGCCCACTTTAGCTTATCCTCACCGATGGTGATTGTAGTAGGAAGGGACCCATAAGGACCATCCCTGCTAAAGTCAGGGTAACCAGTTACAGGCGTACAGCCTGGGAAGTGGGCATCCATGAGCAGATTCAGCGATTGCTCTTCAGATTCTGCCCATTGGCCGTTGGGATCCATTAGTACGCTGGGTGCCGAGGGAGATTTAGATAGGATTTTGCGCAGTCTTGAGCTCTCATTAGTGTTACTAATGTCCTCACAGAAGTTACGCCAGGAGCTACGTTGTGCCTTTCTGACTTCCTTTTTGAAGAGTCTTAGGCTAACCTTGTATGCCTCCCAATCCGTGTCTAGCTTCGTTGTTTTGGCTTTATTAAAGGCCTTTCTGCTCTTGCAGCGAAGCGTGATAAGCTGCTTACCCCACCACGGGGGTCTTTTGCCTTCTCTCACTATGGTGGGAGGGCAGGAGCCCGTAAAAGCCCTGTCCAGGGCTGAAGTAAGCTTGTCATTTAGCGAGTCCAGCTCAGTCTGATCGCTAGGTTGCGAGAGGCTGTGGTTATCCAGATTCGCAGATAGGATTTTGTTGTGTTCGGCCCAGTTAGTTTTCCGTCGATTTCGATAAAAACTTTTCTTGGGGGTGTGGCTACAATTCAGAGTGAAGTATATGTAACGGTGGTCCGAGAAAGATGGATTTTCCGATACAGTCCACTTTGAAATGTTTGGGAAGAGATTGTGAGAGGCGAAAGTAACATCTATTACCTCCTGCCGGTTTTTGACAATGAACGTTGGGCTATTGCCCCTATTGCATACTACCAGGTTAGTTTCTACTAAAAACCCAAATAAAGACTCACCTCGTGGGTTAGTGTCGGTACTGCCCCATAGGTCGTGGTGTGCATTTGTATCACACCCTAGCACTAAGTCGGCCCTTTTTATCTCCGCTTCTTTGACAGCCCGTTGTATGTCCGCCGATGGCGGGTCAGCTTCCTCGTACGGGAGGTATCCGGACAGGAGCCAAACTGGGTTGCCGTTGTTGGGAGTAAGCTGCGCTGCAGCCAGATCGCCTGTGCTATGCTGGGGGAAAAAAGTTAAATTTAACGTAGATTTAGCGAGAATACAAGCTCTAATTTTACCTTTACCTTCCGCGTAGTAGAGGGTATAGCCAGGCGCCCTGATCCCTGTGACGTGGTCTTTCACAAGCCACGGTTCCTGAATCAGGGCAACGTCCAGTCCGTCTTCGATGAGGCGGACCCTTAGGTTGGCGGATGCCAATTTTGAGTGGTGGAGGTTAATCTGAATCAGATTTAGCGGCATTGCTATCTGAAACAGATTTTTCCACGACGGTAGCATCCAGATCCTCTAGTGGCGAGTCGGTGTCTGCCGAGGATGATGCGGAAGAGCTGGGCACGTTGGCTACAGCAGTGTTGAGGTCATCCTTCTTGAACAACTTTACCTCCACTTCTTTTAGGCCGAAGTTGATGTGGAAGTTTCTGTCCCTAAGAATAGGGACAGACTCAGTCGTCAAGGAGATGACCAGTGAGCGGCCTGTTTTTTTGGGCTCCTCAACGGAACCATGGGGGTTTTCAACGACCTTCCAGTCTTTGACAGGAAGGCCTGGGTTTTGGAAGCCCATAAGGGCGAGAACTTTGGCGGGATCGCGTGGTTCGAGTGGAACCCAGACCCTAGCTCTCGGTCGGTGGGGGATAGAGTTTCTATCCACGACCTTGAGTTTGGCTCCAGGCCAAACCTCACCTAGGCTGCCGATGGCTGCATGGATGAAGTCGGCCGAACGTTGATCACCGCAGGCGATCAGTTTCACTGATCCTTGGTGCCAACCAGCGTCCTTGAAGATGATGGGCTGCTGGTTATTAGCCATATACTCATAGAGACAGTTCATCACTCTGTTCTCTATGAGTCCCCACTTATCGTAGGAGAGTCTACCTTCCTCGTCCGAAAGGTCCACCACGGCCACTATGAGGTTATCCTTTACCGCATCAGAGAAGGATTTGGAACCCACGGTGGAGCTCTTTGCCTTCTTAGATGCGTTGGACACCTCATCAAGGGACCTGCGCCTTTTGGGCACAGATCCAGTCGCCACTGTAGACCTGCCCTCTGTAGCGCTCGTTGAGCTGCTAGCGAGAGGGCGACTCTTTCGAGTAGGTTTATCCCCAACGAGCGGTCTTTTTTTGCCCAACGGTGGGGCAGAAGTCTTTTTTAGGGAGGAGACCTTTGAAGTAGAGGGAGTGGAGTCCCGTTTTTGAGCATACTCCAGTACCCAGGGCGTTGCCCATGAGTAGGAGTCGCGATCTTTTGCGGTCCAATTCTTTTCCGCCTTCGGGTGAAGTCGGGCCAGAATTCGCAAAGCTGCCCTGGTCTCACGACCAAGGGACCTGTTTCTAAAATCCGCCTGTGTTGGTGTGGGAGGACGGGGATAGCTGCACATTACAGCATTGTGTTCATCAGTGATTTCGTCCGAAAGTAACGAACAGTCACTGGCAGCATCATTAATGCAGAGTTCCTGCAGATGCTCTTCCACGCGATGCATGGGGATGGCGCCGCTGGCTGCCAAAGTTGTTGGGTTTTTTTTGTTTTTTTGTGTATGGTCTGAAATATTGATCCCACGAGTAGCTAGGGAAAGGAAAGTCGATCTGCACAGAGCCCCGCATTATGCAGACAAGGCTGACTAATCCAGAGGGCGCCCGGTATCTGGATCCACCGCTTTCGACCTGTGCTATTTTTGTTGAGACCTGGGCCCACGGCCTGGCTGATCTTCGGTACGGTCCGGCTGACGCCTTGATCCAGCCCAGGGGGAGTGACGGGATGATAAAGGAGGGAGAGGGTAGGACGGGTTTGATTACCACTTAGTTCGTAGAGCTGGTAAGCCGTAATGCAAAAAGGCGATTGCCAATTTAGCCGACTAACCTTCTAGCTCTACTTAAGCCTCCACACCACGACAAGGTGAGTAATCATTGTCAACCTCGATTGCGAGATTGTTCCCTTCACAGGCTTTTAGTGAAAGGAAGGAGGTAGAGGAACTTAAAAAAGTTGTGTCTCGCAATTCTGTCTGTCCTTTTCTGAGGTCCACAGCGCAAACGGCTGGACGTTTTTTTTTTAAACTTCGGATTTGGAGTTTGTGGGCCTACAGTTCGGGAAAACTTTTTTTTTGCACGTTAACCCTTTTATTAACGGTACTTTCCATATAACGAATTAAAACAAGTAAGATTTTTTTTGAATTTAAACAAGTCAGATTTTTTTGAAAACGGTTCTAACGATTTAAACCAAAATTGATCTTTGGGCTTAAATAGTTGAGGTTAACGTGGCTGCATACCCAGTTCTTCGCTAAAAAATCGAATGACGGTAATTTTGAAAATGGGCATACTCAAAAACGGTCCATGCGATTTTAACAAAAATTCATTTTTAAGGTAATATGGTAATTCCTCACATGATAGTAAGCTCAGGTTTTTCTCTAAAGTGTCTGTAATGGATTTTTGACAAAAGGCATATTTTGAGAATTTGATTCCCTTTGGTTTACCTTACATGAAAACGGCTAACACGATTTTGACCAAAATGCTTATTAAGGATAACATGGAATAAAACTGTAGAATAAAAATGCCTGACCATGCATCACGCAGAAACTATTGGACGGATTTTAATGAAACTTGGCATAGTGATTGCTTATGTTCTGGGTCGGGCTTTAGGATACTTTTTAACCCGGAATATAACTTGGTTTTTACAAAATAGTCAAAAAAACCATGATATATGTAAGGAAAATTCTGTTTATATAGACCTAGCTCAGTAATGGCTTATCGGATTGGAAAATAAAAAAATAGGTGAATTTAGTAAATTTTCCCCTGAATCATTTAAGATATAAAACATTCCCGTGCGTTGTCCTGATGTATGTGCGCGCTCTAACGTGATCATATGTTTTGCACTTCAATGGGCATGGGAAGTCGTCTCTTTTCAGCGCACACATTCTGGTTGAACACATTTGCAGGTGTTGTTCATTGGAAAAAGTTTGGAAATGGACTGGGGTGGGTTTCGTGTGTCAGTGTCAAGTTGTTTAATTCGTGTTGCTCCTTTTCGTCGACATTTGAGATGGGTAAGAGGGAAATTATAGAAATGTTTTATGTAGACTTTGTAGGAAATAAAATTGTGTTTAAAAAAGTGTTTGAACATAAATGTGGTGCTTTTTAAAAGTGTAAATTCCCTGTCGAAAATTTTGGTTATTAACTTTGAGTGACTACACTAACTTCTTTAAGTGGTCGTAGTCGGTCGTCATCCTCACAACAAATTAAGGCGGGTGAGAAAGGCGAGCATGGGTCAGCTAGTTCTTAATAAGACCCCGTAGAGAAATGCAAATAAAGACTTCTTATAAGCATTACCGCACTACCAGTAAAAATGCAATAATTACAACTACTAGAAACGTCTTTTTTATTAATTTTGAGAAAAGCGTAAGGTGTGCGCTTCAAACCAATTAAAATGTTCTTACCATTCTATCTGCTATGTCGTTCGACTAAGGGTTGAAAGGTGCTGACGTCATATGTCGTATTGAATGGTTTCTACAAAAATTGAGTGCCATTGTCTGACACGATCGTTTTGGGTAGTCCATCCACAGCAAAAATGGAACGCAATGCTTGAATCGTCGCCCGAGAGCGAGAGGTGATAGATGGCATGACAAAAGGGAATTTCGATTTCGAGTCCACCACAATTAACCACAAAGCGATGCTGTCTCTGTGATGATCGATGTCATCGATGTTGGACGACCAGCAGTAGGTATCTCCGGTCCATCTGCCTTTTCTGGTAACTCTGCTGGGACGACCACCCTCGAATGTTCACTGTTGAAGAGAGGAATGTTAGTCTATACACACTGAGACAAAGCCTTCTACGAAAATATGGCAACAACACTCTGTCTGCCGGTGGTAGGCGATTCGGCCAACCATTCTGCTTGTACTCGATCACTCGAGAGTCGAGAGTCCTGTTGAGAGAATTTAACCACGATGCTAGAATTTATAGAAAAATCATCTATCTAATGACAAAGTGAATTTTCAAAATTAAGCAAAAAAAGCGTTTAAATAAATAATCGTTTGATTTGAACTTCCTCAAGAGTCCGATTGACTTCCGATGGAGCCAGATAATAACTCGTGTCATGCTCTCCAACCCACACGGCACTGTTACACCTGCCTGGTATATAATTCCACTTAAAAACTTAATTACATCAACATCATCTTGGTCGTTTAATTAATTCGATTAAATTTCATTAACGATTTAGCACATCGGCTACACCAATGCCAAGTCGGCATCCTCCTAATAACTAAACCAAATAAAAAAAAAAAAGAAAGAAAAACAACCTACTCATCATGACAGGATACATTTTTCAAATTAATTTCCCGCATTAATGCCATCGTAAAACTACGGTATTAACAATTTGTCCGCATAGTGTGCGCCCTCTCTAATTTCGAACACAAGAAAACGACACAAAATTGCAAATTGAGATCTAAAAATGCCGAGCCCAACGTACCGTGGCGGGCCGGCCATCAGCTCATTATTCTGAATTCTATTTATCAATTTTGTCTCATTAAAAAAAGCGGGAAACTTGGCAACCACCAAAATCTTTTAGTACACACACAAAAATAGCATCGCACACACACACACACACGAAGGCGACACACTCCTGAATAAACAAAAATGTATAATCGAAAACAGCCCAGGGACTAGCGGTGCGGCGATGGCGAATCCTAGCGAGATGCTATTATACCGTGATCCATCCTCAGATGTCACCACTCATTAATTGCATTTCGCTAGCGAATGGGCTGCGCTCGGTCGCTCCTACCTCTTCTCTTACTAGCGTGTTCGCCTCTCCGCATGACATTCTTAATGTGTGCGCTTCAAACCAATTAAAATCCACAGAAGCGTGAAGGAACTTAAACAATTTAGCAATAAAGTTGAATGCGCGCTGAATGTCAGCCTCGGCGTGTCCCTATGCATATATAGATACCTAGATACACTTTGGACGGCAGAATGCAGCTCGCTTATGAGGTTGTCACTCTGAAAAGCCTATTTAAATTGGCTTCGTTTATCTGCGAGTAAACACCTTATGCTTGAGGGCGGCGCGCGGCTGGAGGAGCAAATTACACCCAGTGTGAGTTTTATGGAAATGCACGTGCATGGGAGGTGCATTTGTGCGTAGATGTAGTATACGTGTGCTGGATTTATTTTAGAAATTATGCACTTCAATGTGTTTCCCAAAGGCTGAGTGATAGGATGCATGGAAGAGTTGGCCAAGCTGTAGGTGGGTAGGCTAAGAATTGAAGTTGATATTGCGTGCACTTAGTGCTTTTATACCGAGGAAATTCAAAGTACCTTCCAAGTCCTTACATTGGGCGCCACTTTAGACATTTTTAGCTTGCACCCAACGCCAAAATGCCTTCACCAATAAACGCCTTGATTTTCTACAAAATCGGCGAATGTATTAATCGCTCGGGAATTTTATCTCGGACATTAGCCAATTAAATCGAAATGTCATTGTTGCCAAGCCTGCAAAATGAAAATTATAGAACCTGTTGAAAGTCGAGGTCAAAAGTAACTCTGTCCAAATATTAGGTTTTCCAAATTAGTCATCCAAACCAATTTTAGGTGTAAGAAGAATATTTCAGCTACAAAGTCTGATGGAAACTTTTAAAAACCCTACGATGAAGTTGTGAAATTATCTCGGTAAAGTCTCTAACATACCTAGGTCGAGCTTACAAATAAATATAAATAAATAAATATTTTGGCGCGACAGGTCTATGGGACCCAAGGCCTAGCTTCGCACAACCATTCGTTTTGTGTGGGTTTTCAATTTTTGGGACGAATAGAAGGGATCTACAATTTTACGCCGAGTCCAAACGGCTAATTGAGAAGCTGTTTCATGACAGTTTTACTCTCGGATGTTTGTCAGACCTCAGACGTTCGCGAGAGGTGGCGCAGTGGAAAAAAGCCTTAAGATGTAATTTGGTTCTTTTGGGATTCGAACCGGGACCCCTCGCTTAATAGTCCAACACACTATCTCTCTAAGCCACTAGGTCGAGCTAACAGTTAGGAAAAATTGGATGCCTCTTCGGCGGCTTGACGTCTTTTCCAAATTGCTTACTACTGTGAATTGAGCTTCTGACTTACTTACTTAAGCGGCGCTACATTCCGGGGTGGCCCTGGGCCTCATCCAATACGCCTCTCCAGTTAGCACGATCTTTGGCTAACTGCCTCTAGTTGCGCACTCCAAATTGGTTGAGGTCCCCTTCCACTTGTGCGCACCACCTAAGGCGAGGTCTTCCTCTATTGCGTTTTCCCTCCGGGTTAGAATTGGAGACTCTTCGGTCCGGAGCGTTGCTGTCCATTCGCTCTACATGTCGCAGCCATCTTAGAGGACTGATGCGTACTTTTCTGACCTGGGCGATGTCGCTGTACAGCTCGTAGAATTCGCTGTTTAATCTCCTCCTCCAAAACCTGTCAACGCACACGGGAACCGAAAATCGTTCGAAGACCGAAATTCGAAGCAACCAAGGAGATCTTCATCCGTCTTTGACAGCGTCTATGCTTCTGCACCATATAGCAGGACTGGGATGATAAGGGTCTTATGTAGAGTCTCTTTAGTGTTTCTCGACAAGGCCGAAGTAACAGCGGTTGGTAAGTGTGATTCTTCGTTTGATTTCTGAGGTGATATTGTTTTCAGAATTGATAGCGGAGCCGAGGTAGACCCTAGTCCCTAACTACCTCGTGACGTTCTGTCCAATTCGTCGATGTTGTGTGTCCCTTCTTGTTGACAGCATATATTTTGTCTTGCACTTATTCACCACTAAACCCATTTTTGCCGCTTCCGTACTGATAATTGCAAACGCACCAGGGACAGATAGTTGTGTTCTGCCAATGATATCGGTGTTGGCTTGCAAGTTTTGCACAATTTTCTAAAGAATGATGTTGAAAAAGTCACATGACAGCGCGTCAACTTATCTAAATCGTTGTTTGACATCAAAGGTCTCGGTGAGATTGTTTCCGACCTTTATGGAGCAGCGAGCGTTCATCATCGTCATTCTGCACAATCTGACACATTTAACAGGGATGCCAAAACTAGGCATGGCTCTGTATAGCTTGTCTCTATAAATGCTGTCATATGCGGCCTTAAAATCGAGAAACAGGTGGTGGGTATCGACTTGGAATTCTTGTGTTTTTTTTTTTTTCAGAATCTGGTGTAGTGTGAATATTTGGTCGGCTGTGGACTTACCGGCCTAAAACCGCACTGATAGGGTCCAATCAGTTCGTTGACAAATGGCTTCAGGCGTTCACACACTACAGCAGAGAGGATCTTATATGCGATATTAGGGAGACTGATACCTATATAGGTAGTTGGCGCAGTTTAGAGGGTGTCCTTTTTTAAAGATCGACCAAACAATGCTGAGGTTCCATTCATCTATATACATTAAAGAGTAGCGTGATTGAACTGACAGACATCGTACAGGCCAAACCGCTATTAGTAATTCATTTCCTGTTGTCGTTGGTATAACTGAGTATTACTGTCACTTGGTCATCCTACACTCGCGATCCTACTTAGTTAGACGGAATATTACAAAATGAATGAATAGAAAATATATGTATATAAATTAGAAAAACTATGGGTCCCAACACCTTGCCTTGTGGCACATCGTTGTTTTTTAGAAAGTTGTTTGAACATCTTTTGGGTCTTCTTTCTTTAAATTGTTAGTCATTTTTTGGAGAATGATGTCACGTAGTATCTTCTTTTGGAAACGACACTGAGTCATAATTTCCAAGTCGACTCCGGCATCCGGCTGCGTTTATAAATCGGCATAAGTTCTGCAAGCCGTTTAATTTTAAATCTTCGCAAAGAATTTTTGTTTTCATATCGCCATCGCCATGCGTACCTGCGCTACAACAAGCTGTAGTGGTCGGAATCTTTGTTGTCGGAATGTTCAGACTCACCTAGTGCTTGAATCGATCGAAATGTTATCAGTTCTGGACTATCTAAATATCGCTTTGCGAGTGCCGAATCGCCTCGTCCGTATACGAACTACAGCGTCCTACAAAAGGGACTTTTAACAGTTGATAGCGGCCATATTGGTGAAGTTATGTCTGTTGAATTGGCTGCCTGTATTGCCAAATGACCGTGGACGGATATAGTGTTTAACAAAACGAGATAAAATGATGGGGCCCATTTCTGTATGAATGGGTACGTCAACAAACAAAATTGTCAAATTTGGAACTGTTTGGTGTGGATTTTTGGCTGGCGGCGTCATCGGCCCATATTTATTTGAAAACGAACGTCGAAAGTCTATAGGTTGATGATTACCAACTTCTTTTGGCCTAAATTGGATGATATGTTTATATGTTTTTCCGCATTTCTGCGTAGAGTCATTGAGCCCGTCCTTCCTTTATATGGCTTCAATATCTGCTTTGCAGCAGTCTTGGGTCACTGCTAAATGTTCCGCTGCATTTCAGCGCCCGGTCCTTAAAAGTGCAGCTCCGTTCTCTATTTTTGTTTTAATTAGAGGCAGAGAATGGGTCACCTTTTGCAGCAACGCAGCCTGCCATTTCATTTGAACCGCATTTCTGCCATCAATGGCACATAGTCTCCAAAATCTTTCAAAGTGATTAAGTTTCCCCCTCAACCTAACACTAAAAATCACTGAGAGTTCCCCCACTTAAAGCCACTCAACTGTACTCCTGGTGCAATATAACAAAGCTGATAAATTGGCGCGCCCACGCCTCCGCAATAAACCGAACTTCTACCATCGCGCATTATCACAATCACAGCGCACGACCTCTACTCCAACTACCTAATATAATATGAAGATAGCCTTATAGCCAACCAGTAGCTGTGCTGGTCCTCATTAGGCTATCTAATCTGTTCGCATTAGCGTGAAACTATTATTATTACCATAATGGTAAAGATTCAATTTTCCCGATAATATTTATGACCAATTTGATTATTAATTCGCCCTCCGTGTCTGGGTTGTGTGTGAGCCTGTCCGACGAGGCGCAATTATATTTCCCGGGCACCTGTGTGTTGTTACACCCCTGGGCGGCTGCTGCTGCCGCACACACACACAAACGGGCGAAAGGTGCTAATCAATATCGATATAGGTACCTAGTATAGTTGGTAATTGGCATCATCATCGCATAAATGTAAGCGGCATCAGCAACCCTTCTGGTGCGGATAATATAATCGGTGTCCATGTATCAGCGCTTAGAATGCCATTTGTATCGCATTATAATGCAGCCCGTCCCCGCACGTTCGAAATATGTGTATAGATGTAGATGCACCAGCAATAACAATAGCAATCCATTCAATATGCACAGATTGTTGCAATGTTAATTTATTCTAATTAGTCAATAAATCTCAATTAATATCGTGCTCACAATGTGGACACGACCCCCATATATGACCGCCGCCAATGCATATAGCAGTGTCGTCCCACCCCCCACCCCCTACCATCTCTGATGTCACAACTCACACTATACTATACCAAATGCGGCAGATTGTTTGAGGTTGAAGCGCAACGCGATGTGGATGAATGGGCAAAGGGGGGGTGCGTTTAATAAATTTCGGAACATTTAGCGCAATGGCATGTGCTGTGCACTGAATAAGGCAAGTGGGCACTGGACAGTGAGCGACGTTGAATTAGTGTCGTTGGAGTTTAAATGAGTTGGTTGTCTTTTATTTGGTAAACCATATTTATTATTAGTATTATATATATTGTTAAATTAAAAAAAAAAAAACAGTCCGTTTAATTTTTTAACGAATCCCACCAGCCCATTTCCAAACGACCATGACCCTGCTTATAAAATAAAATAAAATCAAAAAATAAAATATTTTCAGTCTATTTGCCTTTTAGTTTGACAGATTTGTAAGACATTTTTGTTCTGTTTTGATAATTTTGTTAACAGGGTTAAAAAAAGGGAAAAAATAATTTTGGATGAAAAAAAAAGGGAATCCACATGCCAAAAGTCTGGTTGAATCACCGCGTTCGTGATCGAGTAATACGTGACTGAATTTGTTATTGTTTTGCATGTAAGATCCACAAAATTCAGTGACGCTTTGCTCGCTCACCTTATCTTTCGCCATCTAGTTGAAAGTTCTTGTGCTAACTGAACTCTATAAGCTTTAAGACCCAAGTCTTTATGCAAAATACGGTGTAATGACGTTTGTGGAATGCCTAATTCCAAAGAACGACGAGGAATGGACAAACCTGCGTTTTCTTCAACACTTTGGGCTACAGCAGCAATATTCTCAGTTGTTCTTGAGCGACGTGCACGGGTTTTATTCTTCCCATCACTAACTTGTCCCAACAACTCGAATTTTCCCACCAATTTCTGTATTGCGGTCCGACAAGGTGCTTCACGACGACCCAAAAGTGCTTTTGCGAACTGTGACTGCAAACCATTTTTGTAGTGAATTTTTATAATTTCAATGCGTTATTGAAGCGTGTATCGTTCCATTTTTAGTAATGGAGTAGTTTCTACTTGTCAAATGTAAAAAAAACAGCTTCAAAATTGACAGCTACCGAAATAGCGATCTATTCAAAATAACACCTCTTATTGGATGCCCTTTACTAAATTATTAGTGGACAAACTTTGAACCACTTAAAGTTTTACAAAGTCAGCCTTTTTTGCTTTCGAAATAGGTTAACAATAAATGTATGCTGAACTAAGTTTTACTTTTGTCCTTCGGTAACCGCTTCCACTGATTGTAGCCAGGTCGAAATCATGACGATAAAGGCCTTGTCGTGGTTGCTGTATAATGTTATATCTGCAAGTCAAGCCGCTCTCTCTAAAATAATATCAATCCCCTCTGTCACTTTTCTTGGAGCTCCTGTTGGTTTAGTATTTTGAGATCATTAGATCCTGTGGTGTCACAATGGGTCACAATCTGGCCTAAGTGTGACTGCACTCTACTCTGCTTCCAGCTCTCTCTCTCTTATTTTCAGTAGATACAATAGTCCTGACCATATTTAGCGCACGTTACACAGAGGTCTTTTTTGGTTTAAGAAATGAATATAGCTATAGTTTTAACAGCATTCTTCAATAAGTTTTTTCGCTTTGCCTGTCCATGGAGATTTGCCAAAACAGACTGAATAAATGACAGCCAATTTGCCAGATAGCTTAAACATGGCCGTTATCAACTGTCAAAGCTCGGAAATACCTACCTATTGGAAGACTTTGTGCATACGCTTGTACAAGGTGGGCCAAAAGAAGTCATCCGATGTTGTTTAGCTCTAACTTTTTTTTAAACGAAAAACTTCCATTTTGTTTTTTGATAATATTTATTTGAACCTTTAGAATTTTATTGGTCAAGAAGATGATATCAGCCAAATGGGCACCGTCACAATTGATTGCCATACGTGCTCGTTTTATTTCATTTTTCATCCCTTCGAGCGACAGATTCTCGCACTCGTGTCGAATGTTGTCCTTGAGGGCTTTTGGGGTCTCGGGCTTGTTCACGTCAACACGGAACTTTAAAAAACCCCACAAACAAAGTCTGGAACAGTTAAATCGGGCGATCTTGCGGGCCAGTACAAATCGCCAAAACGAGAGATGAGGCGACCCAGGAACGCCGCCTTCAGAATATCGGTTGTGGATCGCGTAGCGTGTGCCGTAGCTCCGTCCTGTTGGAACCACATGTCCCCCAGTCCTAATTCGTCCAATTGCGGCAGAAAAAACTCAGTTAGCATGGCCCTATAGCGCGCACCGTTCACTGTGTCGTTTGACCAGCGGCGTTCTCGAAAAAAAATATCCCGATCACTCCTCCAACGTGAACAGCGCACCATGCAGTAACTTTGAGCGGGTGTAATGGCTCCTCGTGCATTACTAGTGGATGTTCGGTGCCCCAGAAGCGATAGTTTTGCTTGTTCACGTACCCGCTGAGGTGAGCCTTATCGCTCATTATGATTTTGGTCGAAAAATCGTCCACTTCGTCCTCAAGATTGAGGATGGCTTGGGCGTTACACGCGTTTGGCGGTCAACAGGCAGCAGCTGATGCACGTACTGGACTTTGTAAGGGAACATGCGCAAGACTTTGACCGAAATTCGCCTTAGGGACGACCTGCTGATGGTTAATTTCGAGGCACGGCGTCTGGTCTATGTTTCCGGCGACAGCTTGACATTCTCGGCACAACGCGCGCTCCGGGGCCGACCACCCTTGGCAACTTTTTGAGTGGTCCCATACTCTTCAAGGTTAATGCCAAACGACGCAGTGTTTGCGCAGTCGGTGTCGGACGGCCGTGGAATCGGCGACGAAATTCGCGCTGCGCCAACACTACAGACGAATTGTTACGCAAAAAAAATATACACGATTATTCCGCTCCATGGCTTTTTCACTTGTATTCTAGTCCACAAATGTCAAAAAAGATTTGACATTGGCGGCCATTTGCAAAAATAAGAGCATCTTCCAATAGGGTGATCTCTTTTGGCCTGTATCACATTTGACCGTTGTATATTTATCCGACGACATATATTATCAGTCAAATAATAAAACAAGAACCCTATTCACTCGTCGCCCACTGTACGTCGCGCAAAACTCCACCACCAGGCGACACTCATCTGCATATAATTGAATACCCGTTCAAAGCTAACTACTCCCATCCCAATATCAATATATACCTCCCCATTTGTATATCTATTCGATGTTTCGCATTTAATTGACCCCAGCGCACGGGATGACGGCCAGTGGAATGGTGCGCTTTGTTTAAACTCACATCTAATCGATTGCATCGCATTAATTTCACCATATTCGCCACCAAACTAGGCAGCAAATGCGTCCGCTAACGTCCACCGCCATCACTTCTATTGAATTCAATTGCGCTCGGTGGTTGAGCATTTTAAATCTGACCACCGCGCGCCATACAGCACCAAACCACCCAGCAGTAGCGATGGCAATATAAAATATTATTTCATTGGCAGTCGGCCAAATTATAAATAATTTCATTAAATTGCTTGACACAGTGATCTGCCCCGCGGCGGGTAGCCGCCAGCGCCACCATCACCCCTGACCATCGTCACTCTGGTACTGGTGGTAGTCCCACCACCACCACCAGTCCACACTCCCACCGTCAACATCAAAACGAAAAGTTATAAAAAGTGTTTCGTGTTTTCGTGAAAAAATAATTTCATTAAGCCAGCCTCTCTCCATACCTTTGCTGTCCCCCCACGCACACACACCTGCCATCCACCACCCACCACAACCAGCCATACACGCATAGCTCTGGCAGGCATCTATCTACTATCTATTAGCGAGTACACGCTTTGGTATGCTCTATTCCCAGATACATTGTGTCACAAGAGCGCCACTGGCTCCGCCTCCCCATTGGTCTCGTTGGCTGGCTGCTGCTGCTGCTGCCCGATGATGGTGTACTAATTGATTTATAAATAATTACGCAAAAATAAAACAAATTGTTGTAACAAAAATGAGTTTTGTTTCCATCTGTGGCTGTGTGTGTTGGTTGCGAGTACAGACGATCGTGATGTGCGATTTGAATTCGGACAAATTAATGGGCACCACCGAAATCACCGAATCCCTCCGCGCTCCGCCCAACCGAATCCGTCTACTGCAGCGGCTAACAGACGAATTTAAATATTTGCGAAAGCAAATTATTTCATGGAGGGGGGGTAAATATCTAAAATGTGGTTAAGCTGTTTGTTGTCAATTGCGGACAAATGGGGAATGAGCATTTTGATTTGTTTTACAAGTACGCGTCCGGCGGAAGGTTATCGTCGATGGCACTAGCTCTCGGGGCCGGGTATTAATAGTGTTCAATTATCCTGGGGCTTTTCTGGTAAGCGCGTTTAATATTTCATTGATTTAGTGATGCCAATTGGCGTTTTACGCCATAAGTGGTAGTGGATTTGTTTACCGGGTTGGGGTTGTTTTAATTTAGTTCAAAAAGGGGGGCAGTTCTGAAGTTGATAGTGGGACGATCAGTGTGAACGTGATTTGCATCGTAATTGATTTTACAAATGTGCTTCGTTGCGTTTTCTATCACTTGCAAGAGAGCGAGCGGTCGCTTTCGCACTTTTCGTGGGAAATCCTTGCAGAAGGTGTTCCCTTCCGTATTATTAGGACCTACTTAGTAACTGACAAGACCGTAGGGTAGGTAATTTGACAATAGTTTTTGTATGGTCAAATGTTTGACCATTTAAGTGGCCTAGGTACTCCTAAAAAAGGAGGTGTTCAGCAATGCTTCTGTGTCAGGTGGTGGTGCCGTATAAATTTAATGCTGGCAGAAATTCTAAATAAGCGATAAATGTTTCGGTCTATGATCAGCTCCAACGGCCCTAAGACTGGCATTAAATAGTTCAGTTTTTGAAAATTTCATTTTTTTTTTTCACTTTTGAAGGCTTCGATCTTAACTTAGGCTCTTACTGGGTCTAAAAGATGACCACACACAGACAGACCAATGGTTGTTAACCTTTTCAGCAATACCAAAACAGGGGATGGATCCTTTTAGATTATAGCCACCAGAAGAATCTTAATAACTTAAAAAGACTCTACTCGCAATTGGACATAAATCCCTGGGGGTCTACCTATCGGACAGTCAAATCTGCAGGCAGAGCCCGAGCCTTTTCGCGTTCAGGTCGCCCTTCATATGCATTAAACAGTATGTAATTTTGATACAGATTTTTAGATAGAAAGCTTAAATTTTTTATTGATTCATAGAATATACAGATTATCGGTTATGTGTATGTCTTATGTATGAAATAGCACATCGGATAAATGGCCGCCACGGCTTCTCGGGCAAGTACGTACTCTTTTATTGAAATTTTCTATGACCGTTTCGCAGTAATGTAACTTAATTTCATTACTAAACCTCCCAACTTCCTCTTTCAAGGCCTCGGCGGTCGTTTGCATAGGTGGTTTGTTTGTATAGACCTTTGACTTCAAAAAAACAAAATGAAAAGATTCCAATGGCGTTAAACCGCAAGATCTGGATTGCCAATTCTGATCGTAAAAACGCCCGATTACACAAATTGACTCATGCAGAAATTGAATAGTTTCTCTATGTGTGGCACGGTCTTGTTGAAAGCACGTGTTGGTAACATCCATATCTTGTAATTTAGGCACTAAAAAATTCCGTTATCATGTCACGATAACGAACGCCATTAATTGTTACAGCCTGACCAGCCGCATTTTCGAAGAAGAATGGTCCGATAATGCCTGCAGCCCGAAATCCGCACCACAGTCAAGCTTTGTGGATGAATTTGTTTCTTAACAATTACCCGTGATCCATAGTCTTCCTGAATTCCTCTTCACAGTTAATGGTTTCAAATCACTATGGCGGCCATATTTTATACCAAAATTGTGGACTGTTGCTGACAAGTCTTCAGTATTTTTTTTTTTTAAATATTGCTCAACAATGAAAATGTGATTTTTTTACGTATCATTTTTATTAACTTCGAACTGTCAGCTGTCACATTGGTATCTTTTTTTTTCGTTGGCATCACTGTATCGAATCACTCATACATGGGTATATTGTAGCACTCTTGTATGAGTCCCTCTTACTTTATTAAATATAATAAATGAGCAAGCTGGCGACTCTCTTCATAGAATAAGAGAAGAGGTTGTCAAGCAGCTCAGTCACATTCTGACCGTACAGGAGTACAGGCAGACGTAAGGAATACTAAAGAATAAAGAAATAATTAATAGTCGGGTTTTTAAATATTTTCCCGACTCTAAACAAGTCACGAGTTTCATTTCCGCGAAATAAAATCACTATTAAATGGTGCAAAATTCAAGTTTTGAGTGAATTATGGGAAAACCCTTTAGTAACCATCTCATAGAATAAAACAATTTTTTTTTCAGCCATTATCTTTTAGATCCTTATTGATGTAGCCGTGGATTTTTTGATTAAAATATACACTCCTCGGCAAAAGTATTTTGACGGAAATGCCAGTCGCTATTAAAGGTGCATAACTTTTAAAAGCTTTGGCATGTGATAGAGTGTGTAAATGAAGTCAATCAGGTCCCATCACGGGACAGGTCAGCCCATTTTATTGTTAAAGTGTGATTTTTTGACAATATTTTGGCGCAGTCATATTTCGGGGTTTGTTTGGCGAAAAATTCGCTAATCTCTTGAGTTCAAAGTTATTATGATAGATTTATTGTGTACAGGACTATTTTGATTAAGATGTATGGAAAATGACAGAGTTAAATATTATGCAAGACCGAGCAGCTTTTGTCTCAAAGTACGATTGCGTTCTTTTTGTTAAAAAAAAATGATTGAATAACTAAATTTATCAAGGTAAATCATAAATATCCAAATCAATATAAGCACAATAGAATAAACTTTGTGAAAAATGTGCCTCGCACTGGTAAAAACGAAAAAGTTATACCTAAAGAGATTGATATATGTTGAGGGACTTTATTATAAATGCTTATTATATATCAATAATATTATAAATGGCTTAACTTGCAAAAATCTCGAGCTTGAAATTAAAAAATATGTTGAAGACTCTATTACCGAGAGGGCAATTTGGAGGCTTCTAGGTGAATTTGATTTAAATACCAGTAAGAGTTAGACCAGTAAGTATGATGGCGGGTCGGTAATGTTCAAGGGTTGTATGTCGTCCAACGGCCTTGTAGATTTGGTTGCAATCGATTAAACAATGAACCAGCACAAATGCTTCAAAAATGCATTCCCATCTGGCGATTTGATAATCCTTCTGTCATTTATTCACCAATAAGATAACACTCCTTGCCAGAAAAGCCGAATGATGGTGGAACTTTTGCGGCACATTGAACCAGAAGCACACATCTGGCCACTCTAAAGCCGAGACTTAATTTCATTGAAGATGTATGAGTTAACATTAAAGAAAAAAGAACTATTTCTCTGACTAGGAGCAAAGAGGAGTCCATTTTTTGTAATAATAAAGCTCTGGGATGACGTTTCCGGAGAAATGCTTAAAAACTCGTCGAATCAGTTCCAATACTATTAAAGAAAGTTGTTGAGGCTAAAGCGAATATATTTGTTCAAAATTATATTAATTTTCAAGTAAAACTTATTCGTCAAAATAATTATGCCACATTAAAAAGCTAGTTCTATTCATTTTAATGAATTTAATTATATATATATATAATAATATATTTAAAAATAAAATATATAGGTGAGTTTACCTGTTTATGAGGTAAACAGACCATGCATTTCTTTTTTGTTAGTTCTTAGTAGAAATAAAAAAAAAACTTTTGTCAAAACTCTTGTCAAAATGCTTATGCCGACCATTGTACAAACAAATTATATTCTCTCAGGCAGTACAAGGTTTCTGGCGAAACTCTAATTAGGACCTGTGTTAAAATGTATTCTGCAGAATGCTATTTTAAACAGAATTCTCTTAGACTTGTTGTATTCTCGAAACACTTGACAGAAAAAGCTTGGAGCTTTTGATTGTGATTAATGTCAATATAAAGTGGTTCATCTAACTTTGTGGCATGAAAAGTGTCACTTCATGTTTTCCTATTCCGCCTATTTTTTTTTTGGTACATCAGAATTACATTAGCTCTCAAAGTGTCGAAAATATTGTTTTTCATGTGCATTTTTCCAATTTTAATTAAACTTCATAGTTCAGTACCACAGAATATCTGCAAATGAATTGCATAGGTGAGGTTTGAGGGGAAAAATTTAAGAACAGTATTAAAGCACCCCATATATCAAAACTAGCTGAACCCGCGCCCCCGCCGATCTCGCCAAGCAAAAAAAAAAACGTTTTCCAATAATTTAAATATAAATAAAACATTTATTGCAATGCATATTTGTATGGCATCTATGAGTAAAAAGTGTAACGAAGAAATATCAGAGCTTGGTTGTATTTCAAAAAAAGAGCTTTTCGTTGTGAAAATTTAGTGGTTTCTTTTTTGCATTTTTAATTTTTTATTTATTTTATTTTTTTATTTTTTTTTTAATTTTTTGCATATCAATTTATCACCATAATTATTGACATTTAAAAAAAAATCAACTAGAACTAGCGGACCCGGCGAACTTCGTCTCGCCCCAATTTAACGCCTTGAATAAACTCCAGAGGGATAATAATACACAGATAGTTAAAATTTCAATGTAATTTATTTGAAAAGAATCGATGTCAGTAGTGAGCGATATGATAAGCAATGTTTTTCGATTTGTTTTCCGGGGCAAAAACAAGCGTTGCAGATACCGAATATAAGTGTTTTTTAGATCGTTCAGGTCGCTTAAATAAAAAGTTTACGTCTTTGTAAAAGAGCCAGACAAGTGAAGAGAAGATGGAGGGAGAATAGTCTCTTCTTCCTCGTCGTCAAGACAGCTTCTGCAGAAGTTGTTCGAAAGTACGCCAAGTCTTGTGGCATGCCTGCCTATGAGACAGTGTCCTGTGATGACACCTATTGTTGCGCTGATATGCTTCCTATTGAGGGTGATCAAATATCTAGAGCGTTTTAGATCCAGCTTTGGCCAGATCTGCTTTGTCGCTAGACAAGTCGAGCCGGTTGTCCACCTAAGACTTATTCTTTCGATAGCATCCAGCTTTGTTATAAGTTTACAAGTAGCTACCTAAAGAATCTTTAGTTGGAAGCAAAGGTAGTAAACAGTGGTAAACTAGCGGAATATATCCTTAAGGTTCCAAAAGTTGAACCTAAAATCACTCGCTAAGTAGTTCAGCTCATAAATTTCCTATTCCCAGAAATGCTTCTTCCCTGCGATATGAAACTTCCACTTAAAGGAAAAACAAACATAGAACAACCAACATTTACTGAAGAAGTGAATCATTTTCTCGTTTATTGATCGCCAACCATAACCAACTCAAATCGCACCATAACATGTTTTCAATTACCCCGTCTAATAATAGGTTATTAAGTTGAGTGACGTTCCCTCTATTATGTTATTATTTCCGAGGGATGCTGCTCATTGCCTGCCCGAATACAACATCTATATAATGTCGAGAGATAAATTGCCAAAGTGCGTTCTATATTTATCCAAGATACACATCTCATCTATACGCCTGTCTGTATTTGCCTAAGATGATGCACGCAGAGGGATGGCAACCATTAAAGAGACGAACAAAATATGTATGCGCATATGACGACGACCCTTCTACATGATCTATCATTGAAAGCGCATGTGTACATTAAATCCGTGACACTTAAAGTACATAACACCATTAATTGGGTGCGTTTTCGAAACACTGCGTTTAGTACGAGACGAGTGCCGACCAATTTGGAAGATATAATTCAAAAAAAAAAGGAAAACATTCAAATATAACAAGAATAACTTAACCGTTCCTTAAACGCTTTCTTTGTTTGGCATATGACAGCGGCACCGACACCAGTTCCATAAGATATTTTCGGTCGGTCTTTTTTTTTATGATCTATGGCGATGAGTTGGGTTGCTCAAAAACCGCGTAATAAAGATGAAAATAATTTTCCAATTATACTTGAACAGACACAGCGGGGATAACCATTTGAAAAGTTGTATATCAATCATCGAAGTAGATGTCGGTATTGCACTGCTTAATTGTGGCGACCGACAGTGTGTTACGAAAGTTTTCGTCTATGAAATGAATTGAATAAATTTGAAAGGGCCATGCCGCGGTGAGTTTAAGGGATTATGGTTAAGGTAAAGTCGGGTATTTTGGCACCAGGGGAGATATGGCAAATGACACCCTTTGAATTTCTCCCACAAGCGACTTCTTTTCAAATATAGAGACAGCAAAAAAAATTAACAGAGTGCGTTTTTGAGGAAAAGTTTTTTTGTGGTTTAGTCAAGTAAGTGCAGATAGGTCAGTCCGCTTAAGCATTATAAGCGAGGTGAATCGACATTTATTTGTCTATGTCTACTGGGCTGAGTGAGATTTCGTGTTTCATCGCATTTTCAATATCAGTGGTACCGTCAATAGGTGCTATTTCCACCCGCGAATGGGGGGGGGGTATATAATGACACCGGTGCCATTTCAACCTCACGAAGGTAGCTTATTATTATTTTGTTTTTTTTTAGAAATGCCAACAGTTTATTAAATAAAAAAGGTGTTTTTAAATTGCGCAAAAAATGTTTTCTGAATTGCTTTTATATTTATATTTAATGATTTCGAATGAACTAAAAAATAAAGTTATTTTTATTTATTATAAAACTGTTGTCTACCTGCATATCGTTCAATTTGAGCCAAAAGAAATCGTTAAGCATCGTTCCGTAGCGCTCCCTGTCGATGGTATGATGGGATTACCAACGTCGTTTTCAAAAAAGTATCGACCACGGAGACTGACGCCTTCAGCTTAAACTGGTGGACCTGGTTGGGGTTGGTGTCCCATCATTCATCCTCGTCGATAAAGATGACTTTTCGGTCTAATCGGGACCTCCAAACGGGTTATCTAAGGTCATTAACTTTGAGCTCCTGGGTCTTGTTCGGGCGGAGGCCCAAGTCCCAACGCGAAATTCGTCAAGTTGAAGCCTTCGTAAGGCCGACTTATGAACGGACAGAAATTAACTGACTCCTAAACACTTTCAAAAACCGCGGCAACGTTCTCGGTCGATGTGGCGTTCCTTTGACGTACGGGTGTTTCCTGAACCGGTTGTCTCAAATTTGGCCACCAAACGTTGGACAGTGGACTTTGAAGGGGTACTGCCTCTGCCGTAAAATGGGCACAACGCTGCACGCAACGTTTTTATAAAAAAGTTTGGACCTGTTGCTCATTCGTGTAACTTGGTGGTCACAAAATTGACGTATGATAATTTCATCAAAGTGAAGAAACGACACTCTTTCGCGCTCATCAACTCAATTTTAATTAAACGAGTGCAAAGACTCATATGCCCTTGGTAAACGACTTAAGAAGGATTTTGAAACAAGTGGGCGTTGCATCCCCCATACAGCAAAAGCATATTGTGTTCATATGCTGAAAAATTTGTTACATTTGATCCATATTGTCTGGAAAAAGTACTTCAAAAAATGTGGGTGGAATTGGTCAACGGGGCTTGGCACACATATAGCCCGAATTTTCAAAATTAAGTTACCAAAAGTCAATAATGAACCCTTTCCTCAGCTTCTCACAGCTTTTTGTTTCTCATTCTTAAAACGAATATAACAGAAATAAACTCAAAACCTTTCTCAGGATAGTTGAACGCTCGAGTGTGGTAATTTCCATTTGTGAGGGTAAACCCCTGTTGGTCTAGCCCGTCAAATCGAACATTTTTATCAAATCTACGAAAGTGGACGAACTTTTTGAAGCCGTAACTCATTGCTGTCAAACACCCTCAGAAAAAATCGTCCAGCTGCGTAAAATCACACTTCTTGCTTGCAGACCACAAGTCCATTGCATTCCTGATGTAGATAATTGATTTCAACTTTATTGTTCGATAGGATTGGCATTTCCTAAATTCCCCACTATAACGACAACAAACTATTTTTATAGACAACTAGCGGACCCCCTGCACACTGCGTAAAGCAAAATATAAATATTAAAAAATTAAATTCACTTAAATCAGTGATAAATAGTTTTTATGCTTTGTGGTACAGAATATTTTTGTTTTTTTTCATTTTCGGTGTAAATATAACAAATACGCGAACAGGCTACATATAACTGTCCATGTGAGAAAACTTTATACTCTAAATTAACTATACAAATTCCTAACGTTTGCCCTTGCGCCTTATTAATAGTAACCGCAAACGCAAAGCGAACAGGAAACTGTAAATCTCTTCAGCTTAATCACATTGGTGGGAACATGGTATAAGTTTCCCAGTTATTCTTTTAACAGAAAGTATTGTACCATAACACAAACGGGGTTGATTATTATTAAGAAGCATAATAATAGTGACTTCAACTTTCAATTCGAGATTATGCGGAGAATCCACGCCTCTTTGTCTAATTTTGACCAATCTTCACACGAATACTCCTGGGCCAATACCTGAGATTGTGTGTAAATTTGAACTCAATCGATTGGGTGGTTTTCGAAATATAATGTTTTGAATGCATTTTTTGTGTGGGAGGTGCCACGCCCTATAACTCATAAACCAAAACACCTAAAAAGACCGTATATGACTACAAACCATGGTATTAACGTCACCTTTCATAGGAAATTTCCAGAATCAAAATCGGTTAACGCATTACAGAGAACATTGGCGACAAACACAATTCAGCTTATTTTTATACATATAGATTAAAGTTATAAAAATAAAAACTCCCCGTTGCCATACTTTTCGTTCACACTGTAAGAAAAAACACAAATTGGAACGGAATTGCACCCCCCATATCACCACGCCGACATCATTAACTAATGTTTATAATAAAAATAATTTAAGAACACACATAATCATGTGCGATCAGCAGCATGCATGAGAGATGCATGAATCTAATGGAATTAATGGAAATTCATCTTTTGGCCTCCCGACCAATTCCGCATTTAATAGATGCGTGATCTTATAATCGAGATTTTTCACTCGCCGCCCGCTCGTAAAGCGTTTATTAATGAAAATTGTTTACATTCAATTTGCTTCCCCTGCTTTTTGATGATCTATCCGATTGGGATTTCCATTAACTGTGTGGTGGTGTGGCACTGCGTCCAGTTAAGGATGACAGAAGGGGGGCTGGCGCAGAATTAAAATGATCTAATTGTTATTGCTGGCAAGATTGTTATTGTTTGTTTGTTTACTTAAAAAATAATTTCGAAAAATGTTCGACGATAATAAAATTCATAAGTACCTGCACTTAAGTAATTTATTTCCCATTTAGACGGTGCTTATCCAGGCTGTGTTTGAACACATAAAACTGTGTGTGGGTACTTTGCATGGGGGTATGGATGGTATTTTCTGTTAACATTTTAATGCCCCCGTCAAAGTGTAGTGACAGGCACATGAAATGAGTTGGATTTGCTTTAGTTTTGTTGCACTCACTCGATTGCTAATTGTTCTACGTCTCACATTATGTCAGTTGTTCGCACAAAACAAGAAAATAGGCGTGGCAACAGCATTATGAATAAATAACACTTGACCCATAATACTTCAGAAGGTTGAGGATGAGTATCGACTAATTGGCGCAATTCTGGAGTGGATTACATGGAAATTTGACTTACAGGATTTTCCAATTCAATAACAAACACTTAAATGAGACTCATGATGAATTTGTGTTGTAATTCCAAGTAGTCTTAAATCTTGATACTAATTATAATGAATTACATCGAATTTTAAAAAATTCCCTCTTTCAAGAGATATCAGTCATTGTCAAGTGCAGTGTTGCTATGTCCATTTGGATGATTTTTCCCTCAAGCTTTTGCAACATTTTCCTCCGTTCCTTGAATCTTAAAACAACTAATCCCATTTTAATTGGTTTTATATTAAGAAAAAAACATTTGTTGTAATATTCAATGTAACCTTTTGTATCTAGATACTAATTAAAAATTGATCAATTTGCAAATGATTTAGTTGAGAGAGTAGGTACTCAAAGTTGGCTAATTAAACAAAAAATGATTCTATTTTCACGTATTGTTCCAGGTTTGAGTTTGCATAACTTGGAAATTTCTGCAGGTTTTAAGAGACCCAAAAATAAGGCTTGAATAAACATAAACGCTGCGCAACTGTGTGCTGTCTTAAGGACAAGAAGTTAAAATGATTTAAAATATATGACAGCTGGTAACGTAAACCGAACTAGGTAACCATCTTTCTGTTGGGAAAAATAGTGATTGACGGGGGTTAAGACTTGCACCAACAAATTTTGTAGAAAAACAATATGTTTCCAAATTTGTGCATTTAAAAACACTCTTAGAATGCAATTTTATTTTTAAGATATGATCTAGATTTAAAAAATAATTTAAAATAAGAAACGCAAGTTGAAAGTGCTTTCTGCACTTTCGCACATCTTTCTTTTTAAAGTCTTTTGAACGTGTAAACCAGAGACAAACCATACTGAGACCCCTAACTCGCAATCCTCTTTCTTTCTATGACGCTTTTGACGTTGCAAGATTAGGTGCGCGTTTGTTGGTGTTTGAAGTTTCGTGACATTTGTCAATACGAATTTCTATGGACAATACTTACGCACCTTATCTTGTAAGCTCCGTAAAAAATTAGCTTGTAGGCAAATAACTGTAAATCGGTCGAAGTTGGGGGTCTCAGTATTGTCTCTGGTGTAAACATTAAAAGAATCAGGCTGTCTTTTAAAAAAAAAAAAACATTTTTTAATTTAACTTTTCTAAAACAGAGTGGAGTGTCAAGTGAGCCTTATTGTGTGGTTGGATTGAATGTGTGTCCCAATAAATTGTAATACCACACTAATAGATAATTATATAAATAGAACACAATCGTTGTCCTCTCGTTATCAACGCTATCCGCTCTTTAGCACGTGTTTTAGCTGAAAGACGGTTAGTGAACTTATCCGTTTGATAACATTTCTTATTACTAAACATATTCCACTTCCATACCTATGTATTAGCTATTCGATTATTGAAACCTTGTAGTACATCTGTCAAATTTCGTCTTTAATTCAGCTGTCGTGCGTAGAGAGTTCTGTGCTGGTGTTCACCGATTCTCTCCCAAATTCTCTTTCAGACTTCAGATTTTAGGACTAACGCGTTCAATCAAACGTCAATGCAATTTACAGCAACCGAGCCTTCTTAATGTTTTCATGTTTTCATGTTTTCTATTCCCAAGCAATTTTTTTAATTTAATAAACATTTGCAAAATAAAAATAAGCAACAATTGATCTTTTGGCGTTGGTAAATTGCATGTAAATTTGAAAAGAAATCAAAATTATGTATGATGTGTCAAAAAGTTATCTATTCTGTAAACGCCAAAATTGGTGAGTTAAGTTATCCGCTTGTTATTTCGAATCAATTAAAGCTAACAAACCTACATTTATTTATAAGAATTTGAAGTTAGGATGTTTGTTGTGGATAGCGCTAACTCGCCGCTGTTCGGCGTTTATTAAAACGGCGCTGAGTTTTTAACTAAGCGCTGTCATTATAAGTATAAATTAATTATTAAAACAAACGAATAGCTTTAAGGTTAAGCAACAAAAGTTAACGAATACACTTCCATTTAGGCAACGAAATCGGACTTAAACAACAAATATTTGTAACAAAATTTTCATTGAACTAATGCATGTTTCGTTTACCCAATGAAATGTTAGCTATCGTTCACACTTTCATATATTTACTTGTTCAGTGTATAGAAGTTTAAGTTATTTGTCAAAAAGGTATAACACGTTTTAAATATATTCAGGAAAAACCTGGAGATCTAGCGCCCGCGGAACGAAAATGACATTAAGTTCTGATTAGACTTTCGATGAGAGATGAGAGAATTATAACCTAAACCGACGATTCCTTCTTAACTTTTGTTTGTTTTTCCAAAAGCGATTACCTTTTTATTAAGTTTTAGGTAGTAACCGCCAGGTTGACAAAAAGTCCCTTTTGGCAAAATTTAATCATTTTTGCTTAGGTTACATTTTCATTTTTATATGGAGTACAAAATCATCTAACCGTCAATGGTACGGGACCAATATTTATCTGCAGCTGTCTGTCTGTTCCCCCTATACCTGTATGTCAATTTACATGAGTATAGGTATTCGCGCTGAACGGATATTAATTTTTTTTCTTAAATGCCAGTGTAAACGGCGATATGTAATGTTGAGTTGATTCCATTCTGATCAAATTAATTAATATCGATCGCGGAAAGTAATTCTGAAATATGTAGGTATCAGACACACACACACAAATTGCCAGTGAGCTATGGCGAACTCAATTAAACTTATATTGCCGCGCTTACGCATCCATATAAAATATTCCGGAAGGTATTTTGTAGCGTATTCCTCCTGAGTGAACAACATCCACTCTCGCATATGCTCACATACGTACAGTTTCGCCCCCTCAAACTAATTGATCACACTTTATGAAGCCAGAGGTTACAAGCAGATGCCACAGCGACGGCATTCCGCCACTTGAATTACACATCAACTCAAAGACAAGCTGTTCCCTATCTGCACGGATTCACCTGCGGGATTATTTGCGCCTCACCAAACAACCGTGCGTCGTGGTGTCAGATAAGCAATATTATTATGTACATTGTTTGCTTAAACGTCGCGTTTCTACATTATTCACATGCGGATCCGAACTATGTGTGTGTGTATGGGTAACGGTCCTTCATTAAATCGGTTTGATGCTTGGCTTGATAAAGGATACCGGCAGTTGCAATACAATATGTTAATCGGTATCAACGGGTAGTAGATACTTGCGGTGTTTTTCATGTAAAATGAATGCAAGCGGTAGTTTGCAACTTCACACATATTGCATACTTTAATGCTTCGAGCTTACTTACAGTGATTATTATGTTGTCAATTGATTTCGGAGTAATAAGTGAGTGCGATTAAGTCAGACACAGAACATCCCGGTCATATTGTTGGTTACATTTTTTAATCCATTAGACACATTCTGTTACTGAACTTAGCCCTCAAAGCTATTCTGAGAGCGTCGGCGTTCGTAAATTTAGACATTTCATTCACATGAAGTCGCAGAAACCGCCGAAGCAGTGTCAATTTTAAAGGTTAAGTTCGAACGAAATTTTCATTCGTCGATTTGTGGATCGCGACTGTATTATGTGGATTATGAATAAGGTTTGACAGTAGTTCGCTGCAAGAAATTTTCGGTTCGTGGGAAAATAGCTTTAATTGTAAATGTTGCTATTTAAATCAATTGAGACTCTGGTTTTTTTGGGTTAGATCTAAGATTAACTAAGTATGAATCTTTTGTGGTAGAAGGTAGAAATAACAATTTTAATTTTATAAATGCAGTTAAGTTGATTAGTCCTTTCATCTTTTTCAATTTCAAGGCTTTTCCAAATTCCAATTACAAAATGGTGGTATACAAATTTCTTTCAATCTAACCTCAAATCCCACAAAATCAAACGGACAGTATGGAACATAAAAGTTAGCTAAGTCCCTAATGATCTCTTAGTTCTTAAATAACTCTTGAAACATTTTAATTTATGAACATTTACTAGGTAAATTAAATTAAAAGGAGTTTAATTTCAAATTAAACAATGCAGCATATTCAAAAAAATGTATCGAACCATCTACATCAGAGACAATGGGGACGTTCAACACTCGCACCTTATCTTACAACGTCAAAAGCGGGTAAAGCGGTCATAGAATTTTGTCCGTTGAGTTTAAAATTATTGGTTACATGTGGTTTATTATGTTTTTTTAGGAATTAGTGTACATTTGCTTAAAATGTTTGTGAAAAATAAACAATGCATTATTGTTATAAGAAAATAGTAACATTTTGAACTAACTTAATAACATCGAAAAGTGGTAAATACGTAACCATATTTGTCCTAGTATGTTTCAAATATGTAAAATTTCTCCTGTAGATAGTTTTATTAATCAAACAAATCAAATTAAGCGCTTTTTAACAATATGTTGCTAGTATCCCGAACTCTATCACATTCCACCACGATTGGTAGCATTTTTTTTAATTTTTTGTATGTTTTTCCATGTCACACAGATTCTGATTGACATAACACCGATAGGAAGGCTTAAATTTAAAAAAAAATTAAAACTGAGGGCCAGCAAGAGGATTGCGAGTTGGTCTCAGTATGTGTCACTGTTCTACATCTCTTTCTTTGTACCAAGCGCTAGCACCCAGTAACAGGCCATGTTACTTTTTACTTCTCGTTCGAAGATTGACGGTAGGGTTACCATACGTCCTTTTTCGTTTTAAAAATGAATTTGTTTCCCAAAATTCAAAATACAAAATGACGTCAGAAAAGCTGAATCTGAAAAAATGTTTGTATAAGTTGCTGTCCCCCCCCAATATTTTAAAAAAATATATGAACGTTCAATACTAAATTAGGGTCTAAAACGTCCACTTATTTTTAGTTCTGACACTTGGCTGAATTGATGTGTTGTGTTTTAGTTTTTATTGGCCTATACAGTTTTTTTTTTCCAATTGACGTTCAAAACCAGTTAACAATTTTGTGACTGGGTACCAAGTTGACATTTAATATTTGTGGCTGGCGTAGGAAAAGTGACATTACCGACCAATCTAGTTTTTATGAATCCAGATGACTTAAAATAAGTTGGCCAGCACACTTAAACTCATTTAAGTGAATATTTGAAAAGTTGAACAGTTGCTTATAAAGGATGTTTTTTTAGAGGTATAGAACTTTAAGTTGGCAACACTATTTTAACTGGCAGTCTTTATGTCAGCTGTCAAGTTATTTTTAGTTTGGTTTGGCATTTCAATATTGAATAGACTGACGCCTGAACAACGCTTTCATATTGTGCAAAATTTATTTTAAAAATCATGGGTCTGTTCGAAATACGTATCGCGCACACTACCCATGATTACTGACTTTTTCGTTCATTAATTGAACGTGATGTGCAGGAGTTGCGGTTTCAAGGAGACGGCGCAACATGTCACACAGCTCGTGCCGCAATTGATTTATTGAAAGAAACGTTTGGCATAGTTTCACGTTGCGGACGGTTGAATTGGGCTTCAACATTGTGCGATTTTTCTTATATGGGATAAATCCGAAACAATTGACCATGGCGGACAACATTCGCCGCGTTATTGCCGATATACTGCCACAAGTTTTGGAAAAAATCATCGAAAATTTGACCTCCAGATTAGACTTCATCTGAGCCAGTCGTGGCCCGGCAGATCGACCATAGACCAAATTTTCACCACTGAGGCAAATCCTGGAGAAGACCAATGAATTTCAAGTCGAGACTCACCACCTATTTATCGACTTCAAAGCCGCATATGATAGCATTCATCGTCAGGAGCTCTATATGGCGATGGCCGAATTCGGGATCCCGGCAAAACTGATCCAGCTGTGTCGCGTTACGCTGGAAAACACGCGCTGCTACGTGCAATTTGGAAATAGCTCCTCCGAACTATTTCAAACTTGCACCGGATTTCGGCAAGGAGATGCGCTATCATGTGACTTCTTCAATCTCGTGCTGGAGCAGATAGTGCGCAGGATATCGACATCGGACGATATCGACATCATCGGTCGCTCCCAGCGTGCCGTGATAGAGGCCTTTACGGCGATTGAAGAACCGGCGAAATTTGTTGGCCTTGAAGTAAACGAGGACAAGACTAAGTACATGCTATCAACAAACAAACAAGCATCTGTCCACCGCTTAGGACAAAACGTCACTATTGATAGCAACAATTTCGAGGTAGTTAAGGAGTTCATCTACCTCGGAGTAAACATGAACTCCACGAATGACACCCTAGTGGAGATCCGGCGAAGAATTACCATAGGAAACCGTTGCTACTTCGGTTTGGCAAAACAACTGGGTTCAAAACTCCTAACTCTATGAGCTGTACCAAGATGTGGATGTAGTCCAAAAAGCCAAAACACGTCGACTACATTGGCTCGTCCACATCGACGGAATGGACAATAATGCTCCTGCTAAGAGGATCTTCGAATCCCAGCCCCCAGGTTCGAGACGACAAGGAAGACCGAACCTCCGTTTCAAAGACCAAGCCATCGCGGATGCCAGAGCGCTTGGTCTGGAAAATTGGAAGCAGCGTGCCCGGGATCGCAGAGGATGGAAGGCTGCAGTGTCTCAGGCAGAGACTCTCCACGGGTCGGGAGCCCGTTAAGTAAAGTAAGTGAGCCAGTCGTGGCGTTCATATATGCCCGAAATTATATTCAAATTGTAATACCAGAAGATTATCTCTTGAATAAAGTAAATTTCATGTCAATTTAAAAAAAAATCATCTTTGTTTTATTCCATTTCAAAGTTCTGTACCTCTAACAAACACCCTTTAAAATTATTATTCCCGAACCGTGAAAAATCTCTGCCTGAGACACTGTGGGCTTTCATCCTCTGCGATCTACGACACGCTTTTTCCTGTTATTCAGACTAAGGTCTTTCAATCGTAGAAGAAGTTAAGAAGCCCTTTTTAACATTAAATTTCGATCCTCGGACCGTTTCTTCTTTGAGAATACGGGGAGTGATATTTTTCTGTCCGATTCCAACCTCACTTGTTAAAGATAATATTTGAATGGCATATGTCATCTGACAGAAGCTATGCAAACTCGGCTTATATTTAAAGAGAAAATATATAGGGA
The DNA here is from genome assembly GCA_936431705.1 of Cheilosia pagana. Taxonomy (NCBI): domain Eukaryota; kingdom Metazoa; phylum Arthropoda; class Insecta; order Diptera; family Syrphidae; genus Cheilosia; species Cheilosia pagana. The sequence goes on along the minus strand of OW386166.1, from coordinate 80,204,041 downwards.
AAACCAACAACACTTGCTGATCATTCTGTGCACTCCTTCACCGCACACCAGTTTTGTTGTACTCGTTATGATGGCTCCATTAAATCTTAATAAACCATAATTAACTAAACATCAAACGGAAATAAGTACATATCTATGAAAATTGCCATAAAATATAATTTCACGTCTCAAGTCAAACACCTCTGTCTGCACGAGGCTACAAGTCGTACAGCATCAGCAAAATCAAATAAGAATTTTTTTTTTGTGTTGTGAAATCCTCATCTCCGGTGGTAGGTATTTATACATAAATTTAAAAAGCAACTCGTCTAAAATCATCAACAGAAAAATTACAGCATTTCATCAGTCGTTAGCCCAGATATTCCCCCGCAATTAATTGGAATCACATAATTAAGCAATTAGCGCCGAAAGGTGATTTCCCCATCGATCATATCTATAAACATCTCAACATCGGCCGTGCTCTCTCGGATCTTCAGCTCTCACATCTTGGCACAAACATAAACTTCCTGTGCGAATGACACTCGTCCGACTCGATCGTGTCATCTATAACCAGCCGCAGTACGATGTAGCTATTTCTCAAGAAACCATCATCATCATCATCATCATCATCGTCGTCGTCGTGTAGTTGAGAAAATAAACGAAAATCCCCTCCGCAGTCATTCATAAATAGACTTTCGTCTTCAGTTTAATTGCCAAAAATGCCAAATATGAAAACACACTACACACAAAGTGTTAATTATTGAGTTTTCCATTTTGACTCGTAATCGTATTATAAGCTGGGCCGGCTCCAATCTGAACAGAGGCTGCCATCGCCATGGCATATGCCGCATCAGGAGAACGTAATCCGTCTGCTTATCGTTTGCAACATCATAAAAGGCTCAGGATCATCTCATGCGTTATATTATTTGACACTAATTGCTGTGATAACATTGGGGCCAAATGATGTACTGTGTTCTCTCTGGGCTGTGTTTTGTGTGTGCCCTGCCATTAGGAACAATATTACATGCGTGCCTATCTTCCTCCAGGTCGCCGTTCAAATAACACCCCACAGAGTTATATATGAGTCTGACTACGTGGGTATATAGAAATCTCTATGGAGTACAGCGAGCGACTTTGAAACAGATGCACCATTTTTTTTTGTTTAACTCTTCAATCTTTTTATATTGAAGAACGGAGTCTTTGGACTTTGAGCTTAGAGCAAAATGGAGTCGCGTCGTTTGCAGTAAGAGTGCGTATTTTGGCTCAAATTTTGGAAAAAAAAACTAAAACAGGCAAAATGGGTACAAAACTATTTATTTTTTTAATATTTCATAAGTTCTTATTTAAAAACCAAAGCCCAGCCGTAAGCCTTGTTGCTAGTGCTGCTAGTTTAAATATTAATTTGTACCTACATTTATTGCTACTGCCTAATAAATAATAATATGTAATAATAAAAAAAATAAAATAATAAAAACACAAACTCAGATTCATGTAAAAACGGTGAAGTCTATTATTGCATCAAAAATATTTTTCGATAATTCCAACAACTCTTAAAATACTGCTTTTTTAAAAGATGCGTTTCTTTGATTAGAATTTTCCGAATAATTCCTTAAATATTCACTTATCAATACATTTTGGAGGACATTATTATCAATCATTAAAAAACAACTTTTTAAGCATCTGAAAGACGGAAAAATGTCAGTTTTATTCACTCAAAGTTCAATATGAGAAATTGTTTTTATTTGCTCCAAGTTGAAATGCTTTGAATAATCCAAAGTTAAGAAAACCCGAAATTGGTCAACTTTGAACTTGCTAAACTCCCCGAAATTGTAGAAGTTAGGAAAGCAACTTGATATTTTATGTCTAATATTTAGATTTGTTTGGCGGTTTTGACTGTTAGCTAAGCAAAATATTAATATGTAAAATATCGTATCATTAAAATTACTTCTACTACTACTTATAAGAGCAAGGAAGATGATAGAGAGTAGGAGAATTAGGTCTGTGAGAGACAAGAATATTCAAGATGCTACCACATGTTGGACTTGAAAAATGCGACGATCTTGACTTCATCTGCAAGCAGTACGTAACAATTGGCGCGATTTATTGTACGCATATCCGCAATTTATCAACAATCTTATCCAGACCATTTAAGGAATCGTAAATAATGGTTTTCCTTAAACGCTCAAAAAATGGTTTGTGCTGCAAATTGTCACTAATTGGCGCGAAATAAAAATCTAAAGTCGAATGCTTAAACTGACATAAATTGTGTGTTATATCCCAGAGGTATAGAATCTGCCAGTTATATAAATTTTAATTAACGTAGTGAATAATAGTAACTTACGACTTAAAGTTCAACTCTCGGTCTCGATTTCAAATCAACTTAACAACGAAGTTGGCCAACTTATATTAAAATCTTAGAATCCAGACCAGTAGCAATTTACATAAGTGTGTTGAGTGCTTTAATTTTAAAGTCGATTTATGTGTTAGTAGTACCATATATTGGGTGAGGTACTGCTTTGTACTGCTTTTTGTCGACTGGTAGTACTGCTGCTTTTTGTCTTCAAATGACAGCCCTGGTATACATACCTACTTGTAAAAAAAAAATATTATTTCTGATAGAAAACACACCCAACTAATGTTGTAAGAAAGAATAATAGAATAAGACGAATAGTTAAAGACAAATCATAAAAAATAAAAGAGGTGTTCGCCGATACGACGAAGGGTAACCATCAAGGGTTAATCTTATTTTATTTTTTGATTTACCTACAATTTATTTTTATAGACTTACTAGCGGACCCCCTGCACACTTCGTAGTGCAAAATATAGAAATATAAAAAATCAAATTCAAATTCATTTACATAAATCAATGATAAATAGTTTTTAATGTAATGCTTTGTGGTATAGAATAATTGATTTGGTGGCTTTAAAAATAAATATAAGATTTTGAATGTATTTTTTGTATGAGCGGTGAACAGTCTTCACAGAAATACTCCTGGGCCAATACCTAAGATTGTGTGTAAATTTGAGCTCAATCGATTCGATGGCTTTGGAAATATAAGATTTTGATTGTATTTTTTGTATGAGCGGTGCCACGCCCATTTGTCCATTTTTAGCCAATCTTAACAGGAATACTCCTGGGGCAATGCTTAAGATTGTGTGTAAATTTGAACTCAATCGATTAGATGGTTTTCGAAATATAATGATTTGAATGCATTTTTGGTATGGGAGGTGCCACGCCCCTATAACTCATGAACCAATACACCTACAAAGATAGTATATGACTACAAACCATGGTATTAACGTCACCTTTTATGGGAAATTTTCAGAATCAAAATCGGTTCACGCATTATAGAGAACATTGGCGACAAACACAATTCAGTTTATTTTTATATATATAGATTTAAATCAAAAATTTTAAAAATAAGAAAAAATGTTTTTACAAAAAAAGAGCAAAAATGTTTGCTTTTAAAATATCTTTAAAATGTTATACTCCTCATACGAATTGAGTGCAACTGATTTTGAAAAAAACTCGATTGATTTTGTTAAGTTTAACGAAATCCTGCTTTCACACAGTAGGTATAATAATTTACGCCCTTTAGGTGTTTCCCTGTTGTGAGTGTATTCTCTTAGGAAGGACTAGTAGGTAATCTATTCGAAAATCTGAATGCGGAATGGTAAACATCTTTTGTATAGGGAAGTGCGAGTCTTACTTGTTTACTTATCATGAGGGAAACAGACTATGCCTAACTTCACACCACGAAGAAAGTTTGCAAGTTCCATAATTATTTTATTATTTTGTTACTAGCCACTTAGAGAATCCAAATCCAACTCGTAGAATCCATCGTGTCCGTATCGTGTCAACGTTAACGTATTCAATGGAAGGAGTAGTCCCATTAAATGCGTCGCATATTATTGTCTACGCAATAAGTTTTCATTTGTTGTAGGTGTAGCATAAAGCTTAGTACGCGGATCGTGAAAAATTTTAGCTCCCATACAAAATTCTCTCCAAAATTTAGCTGAGCTAAAGCGAATTTCTTTAGCCGAGTGGTACGCAGCCGGAGCTAAAAATCAAACTTTTGTTTCCCAATGTCCTTCATGCAGGTACCTATCTGTCAAAATTCAGCGCAACTATTTAATGGGTCGGGACATTTTTTTTCAAGCTAAATTTGACAGATCGCTCTGCTCTGTTGTTCTGTTGTGTAAAGATGAGTGATTTTGATGAATACCTCGACGAGGTGTACTTTTAGCTAGAGTCTTTCATTAAAATTGAAATGAGAAGTCCCCAGAAAAAGTGGATGCTTGTGGAGCAACATCCATCGATATGGAGCCCTTCCCGATTTTGAATCAAGGAAGTTATTTGAAAAAAAAACAGCTGTTTTTTGTGACAATTATCCACAGCGCTCTCTATGTTTGAAGAGAAAAGTTGGAGAGCAGCTAAAATATAGTTTTGCTCGAGCAGCGTACTAAGCTTAATTCCACAAACAGAATGGACGCGTTCCATTGACCACTAGCGACCGACGTGTCAAACTCCATATAAAAAACGATTTGCGTTTTATTATTAGTTTCTCTAGCACAAATTGTGAAATTTCCATTTAGACGACATTTATCAATCTAAATGCAAAATTGCCTGCTAGATTCAAAATAAGACATTGAACTGTCAAATCGATTATTTTTGAGTTAAAAGACACGTTAATAAAGACAATTTTCATTTTTGTTTGACTCACGCTAGAGCTCCAGCTGCCGTTCCTACATCTGGAACGTTATATCCTAGACGGCTAGCCATTAATGACCAATGTTTTCTGATTGAACTGTCATCGACGTTTTTAAGTTTCCACCATTAAATAGGCGCTATTCCAATTTGCAATATCTCCTGCGATGCTTATGGATTACCATGCCCGGGTTTTAGACTAACTTTCCTACTACATTTTCAACTTTGCAACCTTTTGACACATACAGTCAGGGAAGCTGAAAACCAATTTGTCAAAACGTGTTAGTTTCATCTCAAACTTCAATTTTATATATATGAGCACATTTCTTGTTTATTGGCGCATCTCTATAAAAATGTCCCGTACTGTCACATGTCACCTAGTATATACACTTTTAGCTGCAACTGAACTGAGCCACAGGGGCCAATATAATTGTAAAGGCGACAGGACGCCGGATCTGCTATTCCGTGTATGTAATGTCCTAAGCATCAATGTGGAATATAAACTACTTGATGGTGTTACAATGTCACCGAGAGGAAGTCAAGTGTTTGTTGAAGTTTTTGACGCAAAGACGTTCCCGGAAAAAATCTGAAATAACAAATTTTCAAATACAAATACAAATACCTAATAATGTTTATGGGAGCACACAACAAATTTATATTGTCGTAATTAGCGCAAATATCCTCTACCTACTGGGGTTGATTGAATTAATTTTCAATCGCACTGACAATTAATTGTCATATCTAATTAATTTATTATCAGCTCGCATGTGGGGGTAAATGTCAGTCCATAATTAGAAACCACTTCCAATTTGGAGCTATTTGTGCGCGCGTATACGAGTAACTCGGATTCCAAAATGCAAATTAATAGATCAAATCAATATGATTATATTGAACCGCTTGATTAATATGCGTAAATAATAGATTGGTTGATTGCTAATCAATGATTGAGTGGATTGTGGTGTTCACACTTCACAGTTTGTCGGAAATCGATTGGTCAGAATTTCATTTATATACAAAAATCTGAAGAGGGGTTTATTCCGTACTGCAAGTGGGAGTTTTCACGTGCGTTTTAAATGAAGTGTAATTTGGTAAAGAGTTTAACAGAATATTTGACAAGACTGAATAACTTTTTTCGTTAATGAAACATGTGTAAATATACCCTTAGGGGTGGTTTGGTTACAGCTGGTGTCATTTAACCATTACAATGAATTCGTTGTAACCGAAGAGTGTTTGTTCGCCTTTTTTCACTTTCACATAACTTAAGATAAGACAAATTGTTTCATTTTTCCAGTTTTTTTTTGTCAATTCAGCTGTCAAACCGTATTTTTAGGGTAACATTATTTTTAGGTCCGTTTGTTTTCGGTATCGTATTATTAATTTATGTGTTTCTTCTTATCTAGAATGGAAAGGAAAAACAATGAAAATATTGTTGAAAATAAAAACCAATCAATGTCAATAAATACGTCAACGATTACGAACAGTTTCAATATAATCCATGTAATAGATTTGTTCATGTGCTTTTAGGTTAGAGTGCAGTTATAACGACACGAAAAACCAAACCGTAAAAATTTTCTTTTGCTTTTTTAAACCACTTAAACTTAATTGTTGAACTCAATCTTGATCTTAAAATGTTGCTTAGGAATTGTAAAGTTAGTTTAAGTAAGTAAATTATCTTTAATTTTTCTAGAAAAAGAATTCATTTATTTTTCTGAACGAAAAAAATTTTACGTACAGAAAAGTTAATAAATGTTTTTTTTTTCGAAAATTTTAAGATAATTTGCTAATTTTTTTTGATAAACTAACTTTATAATTCATAAGCAACATTTTAAGACCAAGATTGAGTTCAAGCATTAACGTTAAGTGGTCCAAAAAAGCAAAAGAAAATTTTTTCGGTTGCTTTTTACGTATCGCTATAACTGGCCCCTTAGTCAAATGAAAAATGTCAAATCCGAGAAATCGATTAAAGCCTAGTACGCTGCTCGAGCTAAACTAAATTTTAGCTGCTCTCCAACTTTTCTCTCCAAACATCAGCTAAAATCCTAGCTAAATTTTGACAAAGAGAGCGCTGTGGATAAGTGTTACAAAAACAGCTGTTCTTGGAAAATAATTTCCTTGATTCAAAATTCAATTCAAGTGAGCAAATATTTGAATTTTAATAATTGGCAAATATGGACAGAAATGAAGTTGAAGAAGACGTGGTTATTTGTGCAGCTGTGCAAGTTATTGCAATAGCTGCAATGAGGCAAAAATGAGGCGTTGACTGCGTCCAAGTTGCTATGACTTTTATTAACTAGATTCTGTATCGATGGATGTTGCTATACCAGCATCGCCAACATTTTCTTCTCTTTGACACTAAAAGTTATTTTCTTTTTGCGTTTCCTTGTTTTTTTAAAAGTTTGTGAGGACTTCTCTGTCACTTCCATAAATGAGTCCAGCTCCAGGTACTCCTCGTCCATGTATTCACAAAAATCACTCATCTTTTTAATAAACAAAACAACACGGTAGAGCGGTTGAACGGTCTGTCAAAATTTAGCTTGAAAAAATATGTCCCGACCCATTAAATGGGTGCGCTAAATTTTGACAGATACATGAACGACATTCGGAAACAAAAGTTTGATTTTTAGCTCGAGCTGCGTGCTACTCGGCTAAAGGGATTCGCTTAAATTTAGCTCAGCTAAATTTTGGAGAGAATTTTGTATGGTAGCTAAAATTAAGCTCGAGCAGCGTACTAGGCTTAAGAATTGAAATAATAGGGCTTATGCTGCATTGACAACATGACGCACGCGCATTTTTGCACGAGAAGGGATAGAGAGATCCGTTTGTCCGCAGTCCGCTTAATACCCTATTCACACCAAGCCGAAAGCCGGGTTTTCGCGAATACACTTAAAAATAAAAGTTTTCCCATACATATTTCAGTTTTAAAAACGAGTAGTTTAAGTCGTTTTCTATGAAAATACCACGACTTCCAATCGTTGAATTGTTTAAACAAACACACCTTTTGCAGTATTCAGCAAAACAGCGGCCTCACAGAACAGAACTCACAACTTAATTATTGTTTGTTGTTTAGATACGGATCGTTGTTTGTGGTAAATTCTCTGCAATTTTATGAATATACTAGCTGTTGCCCGCACGCCAACTTTCAGCTCCAATTTATGAGACGGCTTCCTGTTCATTCCAAGCTGCTAAGAAATTAAATTTTACCATTTACATCTTTTTCAAGACGACCCTCACTGATTTGCAGCAGCTTATACTATGTTTCCACCGACATGATTTAGCTGAAGTGATTTATAAATCACGATAGACGTTCTCACCGAATTTTAAGTGTTTTAGTGTGACAATTACGTCGATTTTGGTGTCAAACTTTCGTAGGAAAAGTGCAAAAGAAAAGTTACCTGCTTCAATTTAAAATGAGTTCAAACGCTTTGGATATAATTTATATCTACCAAAAACGATATAAACAATTTCCTAATTTTCCGAAAAAAGCAACAACAAAATATAGTGACAACAGGTTTGTTTGGTTTTCTTTTATGTGGATTCGCGATGACAGAAACAGATACGTAATTAAAAATTAAACACTTTTAAATCACGTAATTAGTAATCATGAAAATGTATAATAAATCACATTATCAATGAAATGATTTAGCTAAATCAAGTGGATTTAGCTAAATCACGTTGGTGGAAACATGGTATAAAGAGTCATAGATATTTTACCTATAATTTGAGATATGTAAAACGGAAATCAACACAAGTTCCGGCGACCAACTTTTCTGCAATTGATTAAAAACGTTTCCATTTCTGAATTTAAACATGCCAAATGAAAGTGGTATTGAGTTTCAATAAATTTAACCAAATATCCATCAATCAATTCAACAAAATAAGTAAATAATTGTCCGTTCAACACTTTTGTCTTATAGGAAAGCTAAAGCTAAAATAAGAATATAAAAAATGTAAACATGCAGATTACAGAGCTTTCCTATAATTCCTATCACGTAAACAAGATGGCCGAAACAGCTGTCCGTTTTCGTTAGACAGCTAATTCGTATTGGGCATCACTTTAATCTTCCGTGTTAGGAATGCGTAATTTTGTAAATAGAATTTTTTTTTTATTTAGATACTTTAAGCTGAAGAGTTCTAAGTTCTTAAAAATCAAAACTATTATGTGTTAAATTCGCTCTCCGCAAAGGCATCAGTAGATTTCTGCCAAAATAAGAATTTTGTGCTCCTTTTTTATTTTTGGGATTATTTATGACAATCATGCTCTAGCGCATGCATTGCTTTAATGTACGTACCAACGTTTACGTGCGCAGAGTATTTGTTCCTACGATTTGTCTGCTGTCTCAACAAGACAGACATTGAACGGAAGTTGCATAGGCTTAAAATGAAATGGAACATTTTTGGTAATAAGCGGCTTAAAAATATTTCGCCAGCACATCCCTTTAGGACGTCTGCTTCAGTAATATTATTTTGAAGCGATAGCACTTTAAGTCGAATTCCGTTACAACACATGCAGAAAAAGAAGTCTTATGAATGATATCGTCAGGTTGATTCAAGAAGATTACCCGCTTGAGTTGTATATCACCTAACTATCATGGTACACTTGACTTTGACACACCGTATGATGTGTTGTACCCTGACAGAGAGGATTGGTCTAGGAATTTAATTAATCGGGAAAACGATGCCTCAGTATACACTGACGGCTCCAAGACCACCAAGGGCACGGGGTCAGGTATTTACTCCAGAAAGTTAGACCTACAGATGGCCCTGAAACTTCCGGACACATGCAGTGTGTTCCAGGCAGAGGTTCTAGCCATACTTAAAGCTGCGGAGGAACTTGGGATGAGATCGATATCCAATGAGAATATCGCCATCTGCATCGATAGTCAGGCTGCACTTAAAGCACTAGAGTCACAAACCACCAAGTCTAAGTTAGTCAGGAATTGTCGCACAGTGCTCAAGGCATAGGCCTCGCAGAACCGTGTCAGACTGTGTTGGGTACCTGGGCATTCTGATTCGGTTTCAAAGGCACTATGGCCTATTTTAAATCGGAAGAAGACTGAACAACTAATCAATTTCAGTAGAACAAAGTTGAGAACATCGATAGGAATACTCTCCGGGCACTGCCTTCTTAGGAAGCATGCCATGAGATTAGGCTTAGCTGATACGGATACATGCAGGTACTGTGAACACCTACTGGTCGCGGAAGACATCACACATCTTTTTTGTGAATGTCAAGCGATTGCTCGAAGTGAAAAAAGTACCTCGGCATGTACTTCTTTAATAACTTGGAAGAGGTTGGTTCCTCAAATAGTATTGAGGCCATACTTAAATTTTGTAGGGAAATCGAATTCTTGGATGAATTGGTTTAGGTCCGTAATGGTTTTAACCGTAATGGTTCCCTGGGGATGGCGATGGGCCCGATATGGTGCCTGGTCTTTTGTGACGATCTCACAACCCCCATCAACCTAACCTAACCTAACCTAACTATCATGTGCAAGGTACTAGAGACGTTCAAGTATCTAGTTTAGTAGCTCTGACAGCTAACATTCTTTGTGTATCTCAGATTTGATTGGCCTAGATCAGTAGATCGGTCACGTGAACAGCTCGTTCAACTCACGTTTACGGAGGGGTAGCCGGCGAATCTAGTCAAGAAACTCGTGACTGAGCACTATGTTGACAATTCGCATATGTGGCTGTCGTAGGAAAAGTGAAGTTCCCCAATAATCTAATTTTTGCGTTCAGGTTACATCTACCTCAAACCAATCTAGTCGACTTAAGACAACTAAGTTTTTGAATGTGCCCATTGGTTGTCAACGGACTGCTTGTTCCGCTGAATACGTAACGTTGACGTATTCTTGTATTTATTTAATATCTTCTCTAATAATTTTATATCTTATAAATTTATATCGTTGGTGCAGTGGCTTATTGGTAGTTTGTTGGACTACTTAGCGAGGGGTTCCCGGTTCGAATACCGAAAGAACCAAATTACATCTTAAGGTTCTTTTCCACTGCGCCACCTCTCGCGAACGTCTGACAAACATCCGAGAGTACAACTGTCATGAAAGAGCTTCTCAATTAGCCGTTTGGACTCGGCGTAAAATTGCAGATTCCTTCATTCGTCTCAAAAATTGAAAAATCACACAAAACGAATGGTTGTAAGAAGTTGGATCCCACAGACCTGTGGCGCCAAAATATTTATTTATTTTATATTTATTTTATATCTTCTCTAATAATTTTATATCTTATAAATTTAAATCTTCTCTCATAATGAAATTAATTTTTTTTTATTACAGGTTAAAATATGGTTCCAAAACCGCCGAACCAAATGGAAGAAACAAGATAACATTACCAATACTGAAGCAGCAGAGCACAAAACTGTCGTCACAGTGAAGGGTTCAGAAACTCCCAAAAGCACCGCACAAAACGAGACGCCCAATCCCAAGAAGACCTCCTCCCAAACATCAACCACATCGTCATCATCACCGTCAACATCATCAACAGGTGGTGGCGCTGCAGAAAAACTACGTCCCATATCTGTGGAAGTGAGTGCAAAGTTATCAGCCAAACATTCGACAAAAATGAAAAATAAACTCTCAGCCCTGGCATTGACAAATGCCGAAAAAAGACCACCTTCTGGAAACGCCACCAGTAACAAGCGCAAATCAACAGATTTCAGCCCTCCGCCGCCGCCCATACTTGACTTCGAGACGAAGCTTTCCGTTTCAAAAATCTCAACTGTCAAAGCCTCCAGTACCACGACCACCACCACAGACAGTAGCGGTCAAATAGCAGACGATGAAATGTCGGAGATTTAGAAAATGTCAAACCGCTATAACTAGTTTCACAATTACACAATAAGCGATCTTCCATTTTGTAATCCAAAAAAAAAAATGTATAAAAATATCCTGATTGTTGTGCCAACATATTACTAAATATGTATGAATCTGCTATTTAAAGAAGAAAAAATGAATAAAAAATATTTATTGTAAACTAAGAGTGCGAAAACAAATTTTAGGTGATATATCAAAATTGTTGAAATATTTTTTATCAAAAAGTAAATTCGAACAGACGGTAAAAATATGAATTAAAAATGTTTGTTCGTCTTAACTTGCATTAGCTATAGGGAATTACTTTTTTTAGAATTATTTTACTTTAAGAATGCATACAAGTGTTGTATCGAATTATAACAGAGATGCCATATTATATATACGATATATTTAGAGACCCTAATTATGTTCGCTTAATTTGATATACCTACGCATAACCGAACCATGAATGTACCTACTTGTCTACATATATCTCTTTGCAATAATCTTGTATAATATGTTATGTCTAAATTATTAATGTATCTTATCAATCAGAGCTTAGTCCGATACATGTTGCGAGATGTAATGGAAATTTAAATAAATGTTTTAAGCTTTAAGAACTTGATTTGGAGAGTTATAAGCCGCTAGATGTACCTCCCAGGGCGCGTTCGAACGATTTATGCAGCTGGTTTCAAAGGGTTAGCCGTAATGGTTTTGAGCTGGTGTCAAAAAATTTCAGAAAATCCACTTGGGTTGAGTTTCAACTCTAGAAACTCGCACACTTGTACTAACCTTATATGAAAGGTTTGTTTGACGTGGGCCCTAGTGCACACTATTGTCATTTTTCTTGCTGTCATTCATTTTTCAATGAAAAACTTTAGGGCAGCATATTTTGATTCCGATATAGTAGCCGAATTTTCAGAATTATGCAGGGTTTCGGATTGGACAGGACAGGTTTTGGATAGCTGAAACCTCTCAGTGCGCACAAGTGGGCACTAGCGCTAGCTATGTCAAACAAACCCAATGAGTCGAGAAAAACGAGATTGCGAAATAAAATTTGACAGCTTGTCGACATGGAATCTTATGTGATGACGTTAGTTCTTATATTGCGAATTATCTGGGCAGGTTGGCAAAAAATGCAAAGCACTTGTAAACTTAAACACAAGGCAACGTCGTACATGTGTTTTCCCTTCTGAGAAATTGAACAAGATAAGACGGAATGGCGTAATCTTTTATTTCCTTGATCTAAATCTCTATTCTTCTTTCTGAATGTAAAATCAAGCAGAACAAATACGTCTTCTCCACGTTTTAATGGAATTCGAAACCCCTATCAACGCGAAAAATATAGTCACAATAACGACAATCCCAATGTACCTAGTCGCATGTTGGCTTTTGCTAGACTATCCCCATGCAGTCTGTGAGAGATTTAATATACAAGAATATGTTTCAGCGCCTTCAGCAGAACTAGGCACGATTAATATTTGCCAGCAAATGAAAAGAATTAATCAAAATGTCAAACGCGAGAACGACTGAAAGCGGACTAAACCGAGACCATTTAAGATATAAGAGACATTCGGCCCTAGCGAGGTATCCGTCGGAACGGAAAATGATTCCGCAACCAATTTCTGTCGGAGGATATCGAAACCTAGCTGTCAAAAATTGAAGAAAAAAATGCACTTCATCGCTCTTCAACGTAATTCGCCGATATGCGTTACAAAATGTCGGAGAAAAATTCCGAATAGATGTTCCGAAGAATAGGTACCTCGAAGCAAAAATCCTCCGAATCGTATTAAATCGGAGAATTTTCCGTTCCGACGGATACCTCGCTAGGGCCGATTATGTAGATAGGTTAGGATAGGAACTTTATCTTCGTTATAAGCGTATGAGATTTCCAAATTTTAAATTGAAAGTGTGTTTTATATTCTACTACATTTTTGTAAGGGACAATTGAGGATGTTTCTATTTTTGACAGCTGGCTTCATTGCCGAGTTTGATTTGACACATAACCTTTTGTTTTTCTTTATATATTCCTGGCCTCACTCCAGCCCATAGCTTCGTTATTTTTAACTCTTTCACTAGTCTATACTTTCGTCCATTTGTTGCTGTGTATTGTTTGGCAAGTCGGACATTGTTGGTGATTTCTTGATGGTTCACCACGATTGCATTTTGTGCGCATTTAAGCGTCAAATGTACACGAAAATTGACTTTCATTTCGTCAGTTTGAAATTTGACACTAATCCTTCAATTGTTTTAATGTATTCTCACAAACCTTAAGCTGAATTTATTTCTTGCCTTGCCTGGCGATTTTTGTATTATTAGTTTATTTTCAACTTGAAAACCCCGTTGACTAACTGAATTATTCTTTAATTTTGTGAAACATTTTAGTGAAAGAACGATTTTGACACATCGTAATGTCAGTACCTACTAAGAAAATAGTTTCTGGATTTTTGGTTACGTTAACTGAGACATAAGTCACGTGATCAATTTGGCTCAGCAAAATGAGTGTCAAATTATTTCTGACAATTGTCAGAGTTTGTTAACTAGGTATCTGAAGGTAACGGATATTTAATGAACTGGTCGTGTTATCAAAACAAAGGACTGGACATGACAATATTTTCCGACGTTTATTTTAAATTCTCTAGTTATTTTGACGTTTTTCTTATGTTTCATTTGTGAAATTTGAAACGATATAGATTGCAGTTCTTTCAAAATACACCAGACTATTCTTTCGAGTCACGGATGGACATGTGTTTAGGTGGGGCTTTTTTAGAAACGTCAAGTGATCGCCAAATTATTTAGCTCATCCCTGAAGTACAACAAAATAATATCCTTGCAACCTATCTGATTAGTTACCACTATACAACATATTATTATATTATACAATAACAAATATTTGATCCTCCGATTCTCTCTTAAAAGCTTAAAACATTCTATGAAATCAAATTTTTATTCCTTTTTTTTTTTTTTGTTAAATTTAAATGAATTTTTGTGAAATTTATTTAACCCCCACCAAAATCTGTCCCATTTAATTTTCTTTGTGATAAATTGTGTATTGTTTATTATTTGGCTATATTATAATCCATAAATATCCATTTGTATTTTTTTTTTTCAACAAAATCTAGTCATTGGCAGCTGTCAAAACGATAAATGAAAAACACATAAATTCGATATATGAATGTAAATCTTAACATGTATACGGTTTTCGAAACAGGGACATAGTATAATATAAATATATTTAATAATATTATTAACGGTTTGAAGATGAAAATCCATTTTTGTTTTTGTTTTTAAACACATACAATTAACGCTAAGTCATTATTGTAGATTCCCGTCGATTATAATTAATGCTTTTTTGTTTAAACAATTAATAAAATTATCATAAACTGAATGTGCAAATAATACGTATTTTTAAAAAGCTAAGTCGTAACTGTATTTAAGAAAATAACTAATAATGAATGAAATTTGAAATAAAACAAAAATGATTCAAAAACGGAAAAGAAACAATTTTTGTTTTAATACCTATTGAAATAGCTGCATTCGAATAGAGGGGCTCACAAGGTACTACGCTCTTGGATCCGCCCGAATCTGGCAGCATTGAGCTTTTTGAGGGAAAGACGATCGGCAAAGGTTCCGGTGGCTTTCGAGTTTGCACATTAAACTTTTTCACTGCTGGACTGTTCAAAATATCGCCAAACTTACGTTGCCCCTTTACTGGAACTTGGTAAAATTTTTAAAATACTGCCGACATGCCATGCATTGTACTATACAGCCAATCTTCCTTGTGTAGGGATGTCGTGCTGTGTTAAACGCGTATTCCAGGATTCCAGCTCTCACAATATTTTATCTAGTCGTAAAGTCTATTTCTGGATGAGGTTTCGCGCAGGCTTTACATTACAGCAGTTTCTGTTTTGTTACTGAAATCGCGAAGTACAATTTTAAATGTCCAACACAGGACACTGCTCATAGGTCGTCTTCAGAATTCCATATAAGTATTTTTAGGTCTGTTCCCTTACTTTTTGGGCCAATTTCGGCAAAATGTCAGATATCAAGGAGTGGGAATATATTCTCTCAGAAAAAGAGAATATAACCAAAAAGTAAAGGAACGAAAGTTTGGCATGACGCTTGTTAAAAACATATGCGAGAAAGAAAAATAATTTTCAAAAATAAACGTCAGTGAGTTAAAAAAAAATGACCAGCTTGCAGACGTTAAAAAACATTCGGATTCAGTTTAATGTTTATTTTTCTTGCTGATTTATCCACTTTTAAATAACAAATTTCAGCATTTAACAAAGCAAACCGAAATAAACTGCCAATTCAAATTGACTTTTGAGAGATTTGACAGCTAAAGTCAGTTATAACAAACTAGCCCACAGAAATTTGTTGGGCTATTATTTGCAGGTTTTTATGAAGGGGAAATGTTTTGTTCTCTCTTTGTGGCTCTCTTCTGCCCAAATTTTGCGTAAAGGAACGAAGTTTGACTAAATTTCACTAATGTGTTCGAATGCATTATCGTTAGGGAACAAACCTATTATTCTCATTCTCATCTGTCACAAACGTCACATAAACAAACAGTGAACGATAAAACCTCACTCACTAACCGTACCCTGTTACATAGCTTACGAACAACTTAAACTTGGCCGCTTGATACCTTAAGCCGTTGTAAACATTATGTTGTTGTTAAAAAAAGTATTTTCATTTATTTTATAACTATCATATCGACCTTTATCGTAAAAATAACAAAACTAAAAATCGACGCTCAACTACCAATTTTCCGATCGATTGCTGACAATCACAATAGGGCTCTTAAAATTGAAGCTGTGAACCTGAAGGTAGTAAACAGGTTCCAATTATACTTACTTTTGAATCCCAAGAGTGCACTTCACCGATAATGAGCTCAAAGTAGGGTTTCCAGAACATCTCTTTTAAAGAGAACATGTCCTCTTTTTTGTCAGCGATCTATTTTACACTTTCTTTTTTCGCTTGGCTCTTTTTTTGTCCTCTTTATTTGTTTTGTCCTCTTTTTTATTAATTCCTTTAATTTCAATATAAAAACAATTCCTTCAAATTAAGACTTTTAAGTCATATGCCTATAACTAGCAGCGATGTAGCACTTTTCCAATGTATTTTAGTTCTTCTACGTTTTTTCAAACAAACCCAGACCTTCAGCTGTCACCTGTGGTATGTGATATCCATAATCCACTTATACACATTACAAATGCTTTACATTTCTATTGGGTTTTTGTTATTGTTTGAAATATATAAAATTTAAAATTATGATGTGATTGTTGTTAATGGCGGGGGGGGGGGGGGATGTTGTCGATTGGAAAGTATAAAGTATGTCCTCTTTTTTCGTTTGAGGTATATGGACACCCTAGCTTAAAGTATCATCACTCACCATAGGATGCGGCCATCTGTCATCTGATCCGAACAAAGGCAGGACATTCGCAGCCAGTGGTTGAGAATAGTAGACTAAGGTAAAGCTTCCCGTAAGAACTTCAAATTTGTCTACAAGAGATCTCATTGCAATCCCAATGTGACTTGGAACCTAGACAAGGGTAAAAATCTAGCATTCAACAAAGTAAGCAAAGATGCTCGAATAAAAGGCAGTTAGGTAGTTAAGTCTATAGTTATTTGGTTAAAATAGCTAAACAACAAAAATAAAACCAATGTTAAACAAGATGCATAGTACAACTCTGACTAAGGTTTCCTAAAAGAACACCGTCAAATCTTAAAGAAAGCCCAACGACAAGGTGCAACTTAATGAACCTATACGCTAGATGGTCAGTCTTCGGGATATTTTTTTTTGTAAAGCCAGTTTAAATATACAGAAGACTTTTAAGCGTAAAAATAGGAAAAAGCTAATTTGAACTTTTTCCGGTGGTAAGCCCTAGTTCTATGCAATGCGTTGTTTTGCAACCATAGTAAATTTGGTTACAATTGACATCTCGTATTCCAATTTCGTTGTGAGCTCTCTTCCTGATTTGAATTATTATTATTAGGCGTGTTTTATTGAAGACCTATCGCAGCCAAACAAAGTAGCGGGTGGAGTAGGTACGATTACTTAGGTGGCAACAATTAGTAACGATTAAACTGGGCATTATTAACTGTGGGAGGGTAGTCCATACCCCCCGGTTTAGGGGCGTTTTAAGTGACTTGAAAAAAAAATTCAAACTCAAAATTAAAAACAATAAAAATGGCTTCCGGTTTTAACTATATCTATTTATTTTAATCGAACAATAAAACCAGATTTTGAGAAAATTACGAGAACTACAAGCGCGTAGAAATATTTACTTTTGTCTCAAAAATTAATACAAATTTGAAATGTTTTAATCATTCTTTCTCGTAATCATTTATTTTCTCAAAAACTAGAAACCTGCTTTTTACTGGTAGAGGCATTATATACTTAAAGCTAATTCAGCACCTTATTAAGAGTTAAAAATAAAAAAACCGTAGGTACGCATTTGTTGTTTTTTTTTAACCATGAGTTTTAAAGTAATTTTTTCAAAACTGTTGTAAGAAGTAACTTGCTTTAAAAATAATGTGAAATAATACATTTTATACAAAGTTTATACCAATTTTTTCCTAATTGTTTTTGAAGGGTTTAATAACTTTTTTTGGCCGGCCTGACACTGTCAACCATTCAATTTTATGTAAAAAACTGCGCAATTTCTTTGGGTTTTCTATAGAGTCCTGTAAGTTGATTCTCTCGTACCTTAGCGGAAGGCAACAACGCGTGGTGGCAAATGGTCAATCATCGATCTTTCTCAACGTTTTGAATGGAGTGCCACAGGGATCAATTCTTGGCCCAATTCTCTTTTCACTCTACATAAATGAGCTTCCAAAAGTTGTTAAACATTGTATTGTTCATCTTTACGCTGATGATGTGCAGCTTCTGATAAGTCGACCGTTTGGGGAAAAGAATGATGCCGTTGCATTAATGAATGAGGACCTTTCTTTCATTTCACGTTGGTCTAAATCAAATCATCTGTGCCTAAACCCTGTCAAATCAACAGCCCTCCCCATCTATCGCAAAATCTTTGATTTATCAGTCTTAAGACCACTGAATCTTGAAAACAAAGGACTCGAATATGCTAGCAGCGCTAGAAACCTTGGAATGGTTTTCAATCGTACCCTCACATGGAACGACCACCTTATTCAAGTAATTGGCAAAGTATACGGCAGCCTCCGTGCTCTCCAAGTCACTCGAAGTTTCATCCCCACAAAAACCAAACTTCTTCTTGCCAAAACGCTTCTACTACCCATTATGTTATATGGATGTGAAATTTTTTGCAACTTGGACTCTGCTACTAACCGCAAGTTAAACGTCGCATATAACAACATTGCCCGTTATGTCTACAATCTACGTCGCTATGACCACGTTTCCTCTTTTGCTGTTCGCATTTCTGGCTGTAGTCTAGACAATTTACTCAATTTTCGCTCACTTAGCTATCTACATGAAATCATTCAAACAAAACAGCCTGATTATTTACACGGTAAGCTGAACTTCCCTCATTCAACAAGGTCTTTTGCTCTTATACTACCACGATACAATTTTCTTATTACTGAGCGTCAATTTTTCGTACATGTTATTCGCCTTTGGAACTCCCTGCCCACAAGTATGAGAAGTGTAAAAAGCACTAGAAGATTTAAATGTTTACTTTTCAACCATTTGGCAAATCATTGATAATATTTATCTATTTATTAATTTATTATTATTTGTTTTCTCTTTTTAAATTTAGATTTCTTTTTAATAAACATATAATGATGTAAATAGCTAAAAATTAAAATTAAATTAAATTCAAACTCTTAAATTAATTTAAAGGCTTTCAAAAATTTATAAGACTCTTGTCTTACATTGTAAGCGATTTTGAAATAAATAAATTCTAAATTCTAAAAAAATTCTAAGGCCTGTGACGCTTTCCCAGTGTTTGATACAGTTATTGTGCAGCTCTTTATAGCAAGGTCTGCCGCTGTTTTAGAGATAGCGCAGTAGGGTTCAGTTCCCGTGAAAGGTGTTTCCGAACCTCTTCTGGCCAGTTCGTCGGCTTTTTCGTTTCCTTCAATTCCCTTTTTGCCAGGAACCCAACATATGGTGCAAATTGTCTAGAGGGTATTGTAAATGGTGGATGAGCTATGGGCATTTATAGCTGATTGACTTTTAGTGAATATATGGATGTTTGCGCCTTTGATGCCTGAGTTGTAGATGAGACTTGCGCGTTCTTTAATGGCATGGAGTTCTACCTGAAATACGCTTAGGCTTTTTCCCATTGGCATCGAGACAGTTTCGTTTTGTGCGATTATGCCGGCCCCGACCCCTGAGTCCATTTTAGAGCCATCCGCATACCACTTTATGCCTTTTTGGCAGTAACAGCGATTGTTGTTTGAAACACTCAATTAAAATAACGTGGTATCTACATGTATGTAAATAAAATAGCAACAATGGGTTTATTAAATTAAGGCAGGGTTGCAATTGGAATGGAATATATGACATTTAAATTTTGCCAAAGGTTCAAAAACCAAAACGCGCTGATTGTTAATAAATTATAACTAGCTATGTAAAAACAATTGAATGCAGCGCCAATTTAATTTGAAAAATAATTGATGCAAAATACAAAACCAGTTTTTTTTTCAAATTTGAGCTTAGAAATAGTGCTTTTTATTCAATGCTTTTTTTTTCTGTTTGTTAATATTACATTAATAATTATGTTCTTATCCTACCAGAATTTGTTTTTGTTTTTTTTTTTGCGTTCTTTTATTAAGTTATAACGATTGTTGTTTTGTTTTTAATAATTTTATTTATTTACTCTTATTATTTTATATATATATTATATATATATATGTATATATATATTCTTTATTCTCAAAGTACCATCTTCTTATTACATAGATTTTTTTTTCTTAAAATATAAAGTTTTCATATTTTTTCCCCTTAATTTTTAATATTTTTCACTAATATTACACGGAAAATAATAAATGTAAAAATATTCTTATATTATGTAAAATGTAATTCGCGATAACAAAGGAAATTAATTATTATAAATTTTCTGTTTGTTGAATTAATCGCAATATTTTTCGTTTGAGTACACTTTTTTTTTTTAGCGAAAGGCTGTTGGGTGAATAGAATAGGGGGCCTATGAAAAAGAAAACAACTTAAATTATGTCGCTTCGATAGAAAGATCGGTTGCTGTAGTAAGTAAAACGTTCTGCTTTTAGGTCCGGAAGGCATTTTTATGGAAGTTTATATCGGTGCGGCGAGTGTTGGTGTGGTCCAATCGCTAGAGAATGATTCTATTGTTGGAGAAAGGAATTGACACAATGCGAGTAGAGAAAATGCTTACTTCATAATGTAAGAAAATAATTCAAGCAATACGCCTTTGAATGTCATAGAAGGTTTATCATTATTCAAATCTGTAAATCATGCAAAATAATGATAACAGTTCAAAAAGTATGCGAGTAAGTGTAGTCTTGACGACCACACGAAATTACGAGCCGTTAACGAGCACGGCAATGGATATACACCAAGACATCTACGTTCATTGTTTTTACCAAGCTTTGCAATTGTTCACAGCCCTTTTCGATACATCTATAGCTATTTAAAGATGCCGCCGGCGGCACCAAGCTCATTGTTAGGGGCTCTAAGCTGTTTTACCGCACTAGCTATAGTTTCTACTATTCTATACTTTACATAATATCTATACTCTTAACAACGATGGTAGTCGAAAGTTCTACAAATATTGGTTAATTGTCATATTTCCTCACTGCGAGACACATCTCTAAACCGTGATGCAAAACAGGGCAAATATCAGCAAACGCGCTTATCACTTATGTCTATCTTTTTTTGGCTCACTTCAGCTTAAGTTTTGCGCAAACGGATATAGAATTTGACCAACTTTTGCCGAATTTGACTGAAACGTCGAATGTATTACTGAACCAAATTCTAATTCGCTTTATCTCTGCAGTCTTAGTCAAGCTTACCAATTTATGCGGTATCGGCAAATTGCAAGATTTACCTGGAAGTCAAATAATTATTCCAAAACTCTATCATTTGAAACAGCCCTCATTTAAAGTTTGAAACAAATCGATAGCATAAACTTTCATTTGTTTGCAGCAATGGTTAGTCTTAACGAGTTGGTCAACTTTTAATACGTGTCAATCTTAAATAAAGACAAAAAAAACAACAAACGCTTTTAAAATCGTCCCTTTCTGGTAACAGAATAATAATTGGCTGTATGGATCGAACGGAAAAGAAAAAAAAACAATCGATATAAAGCAATCACTCTTTCGATAACGTCACGAACAGTCATTAAAGAAGACATCGGTGAGTTCTGCAATTCTGCATGTTCAAGCAGCTACGCGACTGCGATCGTCTGATGAATAACCAGGATGCTCCTACAGTGTAGCTGATTTAATTCATGTCGTTGTAAAAACGATAGGTATCATTTATATTTATATTTGTTCGATTCCATTTCCAATCTCAATGACTCAAAATCAACCTAAAATCAACCTTGAACCTTAAGCATTGCGCCTTCAGATTGAAAAATTTGGATTTATTGGGATAATCCTTTACTGCATAAGGAAGGAAGTGAGTTCCTCAAGAAAAGCGTTCAGACCTTTTATAAAAGGGAACAGTACACTAAATTAGGTATTTAACGACCTTCTGGAGCAAACGGAAAGCCTATCAGGAAATGAACAAGCTCGCGAACGCTCTTTAGGTTTCAAACAGTATTTGGCCGAAACCACAATTCATCAGACTTGGTGGAGTCACAGTTAATTAAAGAATTACATAGCAGGACCTTATACGAAAAACCGCAGGAGCATCGTCCTCAAAGGTAAGTTGTATATTTAAAGCAAACACGTTTCAGTGAAAGCAAGTTCTTTTTTCTTTATAAAGCTCAGGTTAGAAAAGGCTTCCAATATTATTCCCGTGTGTATCTGGTCCCCAAGGCATTCACTTAACTCACTCGACAGCGTACAGAGCAGGCGATGGACTGAACTTTAATAGGACAACATTTTCTGCGGAACTTTTAATGCAATGTCACTTTTCCGTATTCTCGAATGGTCGTTTGTGATCGACTGCCCATTTGCAGCGCACAATAATTGTTGGTTAGAAACGTATGAGTTTCATAACACTTTTTGTATGTAACGGCCAAAGGTCATAAACTACTGCTAAAATGGAGTGCCGACGCTGATAAAAATCAAAGCTAAAGCTTCCGTCAACTCGTCTGTAATACCAAACCCAACGCAATAGGCGACTCATGTTTTTACTTTTGTGACGCAGAGTATGATGTGAAGTGCCAGTAGCCTGATCCTAAGTTAGGTGGTTCAATTAGTTTCAAATTTGTATTGGTTTTTTTTTAAATCAACATCCCTCTGCTTGGTTCGAATGTTAGCTCATTTCGGCCGCATTGTTCGTGTCATAGGCCGCATTGTCATGCACTTTCCAGCAGACAGACTGAAGCCTGCCTAAACAAATAGGTAATCTGACCGCCCGAATAATGGTAGCTGACAATTCCTATTCTCAACACGACGAACATCTCTATGCCAAATTAGAAACAAACAAAAAATATATCCAATTGTGGTGATGATTCCTTTCATTTCCATCGAAAAGCAAAACTATTTTACTTCTTCTTTTATTTATATATACTTGGTTTCTCGTTAGTATTTATATAAAGGATGCTTTGTTTTTTTTTTCTTGTTTTACTTGTATCTCAAATAAGTTGTTTTTTATATATTTTTTTTTTGTTGTTTTTATTTAATATTGTTGTCTACTATGAACTTAAAATTACATGTATCTACGAATTCTTAAAAAAAAGAAAGAATAAAAGAAAAAAATGGTTTTAGATCCTTGCCTTTAGCGAGGCAAACGTCTCTCGGGGCTTTTTATATATATCTCAATCATGTATCATCAATTTTTATCGTATTGCTGTTGTGGTTGTTAATGGTCGTGGTGTTTCGGTATTCTGTTGTTGTTGTAGTCGTAGTAACGGGGGCGAAAAGTAAAAATACATTATTTATTTATTATTTTAGTTAGGCTAATGGTTTCATTTTTGTGTTCTATCGGTTATTATAATGTTTCTGTTTGTTGTTCGTTAAGGTGTAAACTAAAATTGAATCCGTTTGAAAAGTTGGTGTAAAATGTTCGTCTAAATTTTCCTATTTTTTCCATATTACATTATTTTCTTTT
Organism: Cheilosia pagana; assembly: GCA_936431705.1. NCBI lineage: Eukaryota > Metazoa > Arthropoda > Insecta > Diptera > Syrphidae > Cheilosia > Cheilosia pagana. The sequence continues at coordinate 80,180,370 of OW386166.1, read as the reverse complement.
TTTAATAACATTTTCTTAACTAGTATAATTGAACAGCATTTCAAAAGCGAACAAAAAGAAAACTTTATTATTGATAAATGTTTTTTTACGTGCAAACGCGAAATTATAGGCCAGTATTGCAGTTTGTCGGTGTTGAGTGGAGGAAAGCGATTTTGTTTGTGAAAGTAAGATAATTAATAATGTTTGCTTCATAAAATGAAAGCAATAAAATAATTACAATTTTTAAAATAAATTTTGTTTGTTATTCTTTCCATGTTACGGCTCTGCGGTATTTTGTTTTCTTTTCTGATGACTTACAACAGCTACGGTTCACTTTTTTTTGTTTGTTTGCATTAATTAGTAATATAATTGGCGTTTTTGAACTATTGGACCTCTGATGGCTCTGGCTTAGACGAATGGTGATTATTAGGATCGGGTGCACTCAGTGGCTGTAAGTAAAGATGAAGAGAGAATATGAAATAAGTAAACCGTGACAATATAATGGATAAACGTCATTTCTAATAAATACTTTACTACTTCTACTACAATTTAGTTTGCATTACTTTACTCCTGGTTGAAAAACAGTAACCATTTGACGTCTATAATGTCAGAAGCTCGCCCACAACACTTAAAACAAAAGGTTTGTTCGAAATAGGCCTTAGTGCGCCCTGGGTTAACCCTTATGCGTTCGATAAAGCACTTAACTCGTCCTGGTACTAAAAACCTGCATTCGACATGACTTCTAGGGCGCCCTAATTGTGCCCTGAACTGACCACGGGGGAACTGTCGGGGCACTAGTGCTAGCCACGTCGAACAAACCTAAAGGTCATCGCCTGAAGCTACAGTAAGTGAATTGTTGTTTACTGTCAAGCGGTCAAGTCTCTTTTGAATGATAAAGTTTATTACAAACTTAGTTGTCAGCACAAAACAATTAACCAATATCATTTTTATCTTCTCAATTAACTGAACTTCCCGAAATCGTATTTGAAACCAAAAAGTATTGATTCTTATCAAAGACCCAAAACTAAACACCCTATGCATATAGCCAAATACTCTGTTACTTGCATACACAACTCGTACCATTAGAGAATGGTGCAAACTTGAGGTCAATCCCCAGAAGACTGAATTGGTGCCGTTCACAAACCAACGGAAGGGAATATCCCTTTATTGAGGGGAAGCGGAGCATTTCGTGAATTAGTACTAAGTTTACAGTTTGTATATGCGGCTGACGTAGGAAATTTGACGTTACCGACCAATCTAGCGTTCAGGGTACATCTAGTACAGATCAATCTAGTCGACTAGATTCGTCGACTCATAGGGCAATCAAAACTTAGACTTAGTAAACTAGATACTTGAACGTCCCCAATAACTTGCTTAAATCAACAAAAAATATTTCCCATTTGCCGCAAAAATATTTCTGAAATATATTGGTTGGGGTGGATGCACCCACCTATTCCTATTACACCTGGACCAAATTTTATAGTGGCAAAAAACTTAAAGACGACCTGCCCCCACCAACTCCTAAAATTTCATGCACATTCTAAGTGTTACATTCTATTAGGGAACAACGTGCCAGGAACAATATTATCGATCCTCAAGGGTAAGTTAACGTCGTGTCCGTTGCGGCAACATATTCGACTGACAGCGGTACGGGAAGCACTTTCATTGGTGGAAATATTGAGAGATCGAGAGAAACTGTCCTCAGCTGTCACCATGTGCGATAGGATTGCTGATGATGACTGCAGCGTATTTAACGGAATACCATAGGTAAATGTAGCACGATAACAGATCGACTAATTGCAATTATATAAAAATGTGGAACCGTTGTTAAAATTGTTCGCTGATGTATACGATAACTGTCATAGACAAATCATACTGTGACCCCCAATACACAGAAATTCCTATTGGCAAAAAATGTCGCACTCGTATTCGCTCGCACTTAATCTTACAACGTCACTGCGGGTTAAGCGTTCATAAAATTTTATCCGTTGAGTTTGAAATTATTCGTTAACTGTGGCTTTAATAATGTTTGAACAATGCAGTATTGTTGTAAGAAAATATTAACATTTTGAGCGAACTTTCATTAGTTATTTTAGAATATGTACACATGCAATCGATGTTAATGGTATCGAAAATATGATATGTTTCAAATATGAATGAACGGGTTTCAAATACACAAACATCTCCTGTAGATAGTTTTACTAACCAAACAAATCAAATTAAGCGCCTTATAACAATATGTAATTCGTGACTAATAGCATTTCATTGTTGTTAAAAGTTAGTAATTCCGAACTCTATCACCAGCGTTGGCAGCTTTTTTTTTAATTTTTTATGTGTTTTCCACGTCACACGGATTCTAATAGACATAACACTGATTAGAAAAGAAACTGCCGGATTTTAAAAAGAGGATTAGGAGTTGTGGGTCTCAGAATACTTTTTATATTATGGCTATTGCTATGACAGATGATCCGAAAAACTTTAGGGGATTTTTAATTAATATAAGAGCGCGCGTCCAACTTTAGCAATCAAAACCACATGTGTCCATTTTTTCCAGCTTCTGGAACTTAAAGCAAAGTTCCAGAATAAATGTGCTTTCGAAAACTTTTAACTAATTTAAAAGTTTACGAGCTTTTGCTGCCTTACATTATATTATGTACTATGTGTGCAAAAACTCCAAAAAAAAACTAATCTATCATTAGGTCTATTCGCGTACTTTCCCGAGCTAAGCACTAAACATCGGTCAAACTACAAAAATTCTCTTAGAGAGCGAAAAATATACTCCAAAGTACGTGTATAGATTTCTAGCTACTTTGAGCCACTTACATCTTTGACATCCACTACTATGTTTTAAAAACATCACATATAATATATACAATAATAATATATACATAACTTACCATTTTGCAACAAATGAAATGTTCTGGGAGAACATTCTACCAAAATGGAATTTTGTGCGCAAGACGTTTGTCGGATTTTGAATTTGTGTCAAATTTGTGAATTTGACATATTTATCAGAACTTGCCGGCTGAAATTCTCTGAGCCGGTTCGAGCCAAAAGAGGAATTGCTCGTTGCTCGTTATTTTGCTGATTTTCTCTTTTCCTGTCATTTTTGATGAGGACGTGTATGGACTTTGTGCGATTGCGATCGATTTATATCGATTGCGTTCGATTTAATCCGCGTACGCGAACAAAACTATTAACGGATTTTGTTAATTTATGGATTATGGAATACCGGCAATGACAGCTAACTTCACATGCCTTGGAAAAAATGTCCGAATTATATTGTGAATTTAAGTTATGATCGAACACAGTTAATTCTGTGTTAGGAATAAACAAAATAAAGAGCGGTATGGGAATGAAGTGAGAATGAAGCAGTGGATGGCACTGTGGTATATGTATATAGAAATAAAAACAGTTCCTATTAAGTGACAAGTAAACCTATCAAAAATTCACCGCTGTTGAACCAAAAAAGTTTGCGCTAAGTTGGCTCGCTCGTTTATACAAAACTGACATTTTACCAGCTGTCCTTACTTCAAAAAATATATTACGATTGTACGGCACAGGTACATGTACCTACTTCTAATGGGTTATTTTTCTAAGACCTACTACGCCGTTAAAGCTCAAATTAAGCAAAGCTAAAAACCCATTCCCTCTTTTCTGTGTAGGCAGGTATTTTATTGTTCTGAATGATTAAATATGCATACACTTTTATTGCAGATCAAAAATCAAGTTATTAAATTAGAAATAAGTGATCAGCCCTCACAGATGCACTGTTAACCCTTCGATTGGAATAACCTACTGCCAAATAGTCGGATTATTAACCCAAAAGTGATTTATCCGTCTAAAGATCTGTCACTATAGGTTAGGCCATCCAGAAGATAGCTTCCTAAGATTGCGTAATAATTGAAAGGAAAATTTAAGAAAAAAAAACATTTCTCTGCTAATTCACAAACAGGAGGGTTGCTTAGGGATCGCTTTTGGATATCGCCCAGCTTTCATCCACAAATAATTAAAGATTACCTCTGGACTGCTGTTCGTCTGAGTTATACCTATTTTACTAGATCAAGCTACTTTAGGTACACCTATTGCTACATGTAAACCTAAATGAAAGCTAGATGGTTCCGAGAAAGTAAATCTTTGATGGACAAGTGGCATAACAGGTTTGACGGAAGTTGGGTTTAAAACGCTCTAAGATATTTATATGTTTGTATAAGCAAACTTCACTTGGCAGCTATCTGCGAAAGTGATCCGTCGATCTTTTTCATACCAAAATTAGGTTCATTAGAACCTCAAATAAATTTTTCGAATAGGTATGGAGAAATATATGGTGCAGATGGTACCATATCGGACCCATTGCTACGTGTGCTGCTGTTAGCTGGCGGCTACTTAAACCTAACCTTAGGCGCAATGTAAATACGAATTTAACTTCAAATAATTTGCTTTATTTAATCTATTTAAGCTGTGTAGCGTAGGTTTTTTGAGATAGCCAAACTTATAACTGATACTATACAGCATTTTATGGGTTTTTGAATCGCAGTCCATCATTTAAGTACTAAGTTAAGCATTCTTTTAAATGAGTCTTTCACATAGTTTCAGGAGGAAAAATACTGCTAAATGTATAGAAAATATAAGAAGCATAGGAAAAAGCTTTATTCTTATATTATATCTACTGTTGTTGTAGCCTGAATTAGGTTTTCTATTTATTCTACGTGTTAAGTCCGCATTTTTACTAGTCCCATCAGTGAAACCTCCCATCTTTTAGAAGCAGACAAATATTTATAACTGGGAATATAACAAAATCACATGTGCCGAACTCAGAAAACTAACCAGGAACCTTTGAACCTATATACAACTGTTGTACGGAAACGAAAATTAGAATCCAATCCAGAAGAAAAGCAACTTACTACCACAATTGACATCAAACCCAAGAGCAGATATAAACCTGCATAAAAGTATCGAAATGCTGTTAGGGATGGGATTACGTGAGCTTGAGCTAGTGTCAAATATGGACAACGATCAAATTGGCCACTACTCCTATCACAAGCCAGATTACTTCCTTGCAATTCGACTATTGCTCTTCCCTTGGAGTCGTTAGGGATAATTAAATCGCTCGACACAGCCAACATGAATTGCAAAATTCGATAACACACCGAAACACAAATGAAATCGAACTATAACAAAAAAGTATTTAAGAGGTATGTATAGTAAAAATTTATTAAAATAAAAAAAAATAATTAAAGTAAATTACATGCTGCTTTGTAAGTAAGCGACTTTTCAATGAAATTTTACATAATATATTTAACAGCGAAAAGATTTTAGCATTTTTCTTGAATAAACAAATAATGAAAATGTCTGTGTTTCGATTGCCAATTTTGATAGTGTTGCGGGGAGATCCATAAGTAGCAAGCAAAATGGACTTCTATTCCATGTGAAAGGTCATAAACATAGAGCTCCTAACCCAGTCACCGCAGGAGCTGTTGTAATGAAACAGATTTATTATTTTTTTTTTATTTTTTTGTTTTGTTTGTTTGTTTGTTTAATTAAGAAAAGATCATTTATGTGAAAGTGAATAACGAGAGATAACACGGAGAAACTATTGTCATGCACGATAAACTGACGTTTTGTTTGTTTGTTTGCATGGAATAAGGATGTTCGGTTCAAGTTTAAGGATGTAACAAACTCAAGGGGATCGATCGATGCAGATATTATTTCATTTACATACAACTTTACAACAGCATGTACTGTAGACATTTGTAAGGTTATTTAATGTGAGGCTTTTTTCTTAAATATATACAGAGAGCATAATAGGGACGTCGTAAAGGTGGGAATCGAAGGACTCAAAATGAATTTCCCGACTAACGAATGTTTTCAATGATAACAGGCATTTTTTAAATGCAATCAGAAGAATTGTTATTTCAAATAAAAGACACTTACAGTATTTTTAATGTAAAGCACAACATCGACGACTTAAAGACATATTTTAGTTTTCTTTTTGTAAGTATAAAATGTGTCATCTTTTATGCTCATTTGACAGAATTTTAGAACTTAAAACCACAATAATCTAAAAGACTGAAAAAGTTCAATTTTTAATGCGCTCTTAATGCGTTTTAGACAGAGCTTTAATTTCAGCAAAGCAAAGTAGGATTTTCAGCACGCAATGACAACAACTACGTCCGACTTGACATTTCTAAATTTACACTAGGTTAGGTTTATTCACACTAGGTATTTATTCTAAGTGGATGTGACTAGAAATCAGCAGCTTATGTTTGAACCTCTCTGGTGATGTGTTTGGAGACATATTATAACATTTATTCCTTTGTCTTTCTGATATACTAAGATGCTCAAAAAAAACACGCCTATTGGTACAAAAATGCTTTCTAATCCCACTTTGTACAGAGAGATGAATTGCCTACTTCAATATTGAAATATTTTTCGGTTAACTTTAACTTTAGCCTGTGCTTCAAAATTGATTCTTTAACAAAAATGTGCTGAAAAGTCTTAAGTCAGGTTGCAGGACTGCATTTCAAGTTACAACTTTGTTAACTATTTATGAAAGATTCAAATAAATCACAAGTTTTCAATACATTTGTGCAGAATGAACTGAAGCTCTAAAACTCGCAATTTTTGTACTTAGTCGTTAGTTTTTGAAGGTTTATCGCTTCGACGGTATTTGTCTTAAAAGTTACGTGATTAGCGCCCAGAACGAAGTTGTATTGAAAGTATTGTTTTGTAAGTAATAGGCCCTGTACAATGCGACCAAAAGAGATCTATTGTATTGGTCGCTTTTATTTAACCCAGGGAGCTGTTGAGGCTCTTCGTAAACCTCAGTACCCTTCTTGGTTCCATGTTTCCATGGTTCCATATCTGCAGGACGAAGTTAACAGAAAACTATTATGGTGTGATTTTCCTCATTCAAGGTCAGAGATAGGAAGTGGAACAGTAGATCTACAAGATGGAGCAAAAATCATCACCCTATTGGAAGATGCTATAATTTTTGAAAATTGCGGCAAATGTCAATTCTACATCAGCAAGACGTGAATGGGATATACCCGCAAAGAACGCGGAATAATTATCTCGATTTTTTTCAGAAGTGTTCGCAGATTTCGGTCTGTCCGACATCAAGTGAGAAAACACTACGACCCTTAGCCGCTCGCTTAGGAGATTTATGGAACCGATCTGTTGAGAATATCGCAGCTGTCACTGAAGACGTCGCAGAAGACTTCGGAATATCGGCCAGGCGACTATTGTGGACGGGAAGCTTTGCTTATGTTCAACGACTTTCTCCTTCATGTTGGGACTGAAGAACACGTGCACGATATTCTGAGGGCTGCATTTCCCTATCGACTTATCTCTCGTTTTGTTGATTTGCACTGAGCGGAAAGATCGCCTGATTTAAACATCCCAGACTTCTTTTTATTGGTTTTTTTTTTAGTCACGAATGTATGATCAGTCAATAACGAATAAACAATTGAAATATACACCGAAATGACCGAATGTACAAGTGAGTTTCTTCTTAGTAAGCAAGAACTCTCAGGCCACAGCCGCAAAACACACTTCACAACGTAATTTTGTTTCCCCTAGTCTCTCTGTCACACGAAACTCTTCTACAGCCCCTTGGAAATTGTAGGTCTTCAATAATGCTTAAGGAGACCCTTTCGAAGCAGATGTTTTTTATAACGTGCCATCGCACAAAATATGTGTAGTATCTTCCTCAACTGCCCAGCGCTCTGCCACATAAGAAATAAAATCCTCGGTAGTTCCTTCTTCGAGGATTAAGAGGAACTTTCAGACAGTTCCATTAATGACCTACTTAAATTTGTAAATAAAACTGGTTGGTTTACCAATCCGAAGGTTTTTCATAGGTTTCCAGTGTATGGGGGTCATAAACCTCTAGGGCATCACAACGGATCTAACCATTAATATAGTTACCGACTTAACGCCAAAACCATTTCCAAACATTACCCCATTCGACAAAAAAGAAAAACGATTTGTGTCAAATCATATTTGGAATCAGCATTCTAACCCATTTAAATTAATTCCCCAACCAGTTTAAGAAACAGACATTGAACGGAAGAGGTTGTAGAATTGCTTACCTTACACAAGCTGTTGAAGGAAAACCAACAAATACTAATGTTTTATTTAGCTTTCTAGAAGAGTTACTTAAATTAGCAATAAATTGAACAGCACAATTAAACACTAATTTAAAAAACAAACTACATACGCAATAAATGTCTACTCCCTGTCGAAACACTGCAAATATGGCAACTTGATTAACAAAAATGTTGGACAAAATATTAATCAAAAATTGAGAAACATGCTTGCTTCATATTCTCAATAACAATAACAAACTGTATAATCTACTCTAAACACAAAGGCACAAAACAGTAAACACAAAAACAAAAATCAACTAAACTAGGAATAAATTTAGAGAAGAAAGTATTACACGAGTGCACACACATAGATAGAAGCAGTAGTAGTAGTAGGAGTAGTAAGAGTTTTACTATGTTTATTGCAATAGAACGGTTGAAATAATACCTACCGATTTACTCACTCCAAGTCCAAGTTGAAGTCCAACCTGAGGCTGGGGTACAGCTGACACTGGCGGTGCTGATACTGGAGAGGGATTTACAGATGGGGGAGCATGTGCCCCTGCACTATGTGGTGCTTCGTGGGGTGTTGTGCTGTGAGCCTGTTGCAGTGCGCCTGTATAATATCCTCCATTTAATCCTGTTTATATTTTAAAGTAACGCATGTATGATTGCAAACAAAAAAAAATAAATATTTAGGGAAATTTTTATGCAACGCTTTGAGAATTTGTTTTGGGTTTTTGTTTTTTTTTCATTATTTCTATGGATATTTTTATCTGTTTCGCACAATGACGTTATGAAACAAAACAACACAAAACAAATAAATGTTATTCGGCTGCAAGAAACATTGAAAAGGACTTGGATACTGTACTGACACACATCGTTAAATTAATTACGAAAAAAGTGAATTGCTATGTTGTACAAGCTCTCATTGTTTTAATTGACTGTTTGTCTGTAATTCCAAATAATAAATGGAAAAAAGATATCGGGCATTAGAATGGTATCTAAAATTTAACACATCAATGTCAACTAGAAAAGCCCATTAGCATGTGACTGCATTTAAGGGAAAACACCTTCGTCAGTCTTTTGCTGAGATTTGTTGAGTAAAAACTAGTAAGAGGGGAAATATCTTGCTCTCTCGAAGCCGCTCTCTTTTACGAATTTTTCGAGTTGAGGAACGACAGTTGAGTAAAATGCGTAGGAATTCGTAAAAATTCGTAAGATTTTAAAGTAAAGGAACAGACCTATTTTGTATCTGCGAAACGTCACCTTTCGTTTATTTTTTATTTCATAACATTTAAATTCTGCTCAAGTAAGGCGCACATTTATAGCCATACCCGTACCGTACCCCTTAAGGGCAGTAGGTCCCCACAAATATCCTGCCCAATAATGCTGAAGACAATAGTTGAGCACTTATTCCCATATAGGCCGTCAACTTTGATCATCACCACAAGAGACACAAGTTCGGAACGCATCCCTGCAATCACGCCGAAGGAACTATGCGAAGCGTGCAGGAAGATAGGTGACAACAAAGCGCCCGGACCCGATGGCATCCCGAATGTGGCGGTTAAAGCGGCCGTTCGAAAACGACCGGAGCTTTTTATTGCAACGATGCAACGGTGTCTGGAGGAAGGTGTATTCCCGAAGTCGTGGAAACTCCAGCACTTGGTTTTACTGCCAAAAGGGAAAAAACCACCAGAGGAGCCGTCCTCATACCGGCCAATATGCCTATTAGATACAATGGGGAAAATCTTAGAACGGATCATATACTGCAGACTACTCGATGTGGCATAGGATAAAGGAGCTTTGTCAGATGACCAGTATGGATTCAGAAAATCGCGTTGTACCGTCGATGCCATTAAGGCGGTAGTAGGTACAGCGGCTGAAGCAATACGGGGAAAAAGATGGAGAGGTGGGACGAAGAAATATTGCGCGGTCGTGACCCTTGATGTTAAAAATGCCTTCAATTCGGCAAGCTGGTCATGCATTAGAAGATCCTTGTTTAGAATGGAAACGCCATACTACCTGCTAAATATACCATACTAACGATGGCGTTAAGTACTACAACATCACCGCGGGAGTACCGCAAGGGTCGGTTCTTGGACCCCTCCTGTGGAACATTATGTACGACGGGGTTCTCCGATTAACGCTGCCACAAGGAGTTAAGGTTATAGGCTTTGCTGACGATATCGCTGTGGTTACTGTGGCCAAACATATCCACGAGATAGAGTCCGCTACGGATGAAGCAGTAGCCAGAATCAAGAATTGGCTAGAGTCTGCAGGGCTAGAACTAGCTGACCACAAGACCGAGGCTGTGTTGATAACCAGCCGAAAGACTGTGGAATATGCATCTTTCCGAGTTGGAAACCAACAAATTAGATCAAAGGAGTCATTAATGTACCTAGGAGTAATGCTCGACAACAGGTTAAGCTTTAAAACGCACATCCAGTACGCCAGCAAAAGGGCGTCACAGATGCAAGCAGCTCTTTCCCGGATTATGCCAAACATCGGTGGCCCTGGATACGCCAGAAGGATTCTGATACGCTGCACCGGTCTGGGCAGGGGCTCTTACAACTAAGGAAACAAGAAGGAAGCTCTCGTCAGCATACAGGCTCTGCGCAATAAGAACAATAAGCGGATTCCGAACAATTTCGGACGAAGCAGCCTGCGTTATTGCGGGAATGATTCCCATCGACATTCTCGCCAACGAAATGCAAAGGATCTACCTTAGACTAACTGTCAACAGGCCAGAGTTCATCATAAGGAAAAGGATAAAAGTAGAAGAAAGGGCAACATCTCTAGCACTGTGGAAAGTCCGGTGGGATAACACGGCAAAAGGCAGATGGACCCACAAACTGGAGGGTTATTCCCAAATGCGCTGCGAATCGCTTTTAATGGCGGATTTGAATTTTTTCATTTCCAAAAGCGATAGGTGTTTAGGTGACGGATTGTTTACGAACAAAACAATACGAGCAACACAAAAAAAAAATGTGTCTGGCAACAGCTGTCAAATATTTGGAAAAATAAATGGAGAATTGGAAGTCAGAATGGAAATAACTGGAAAGCGCTGGGAAAGATAATTTTCGCCCTGTTCGCATTTGAGAATAAGCAAAAGCGAACACGGTCGAAATTAAGGTATCGCTTTTAATACGATCCGCCGCGCATTTGGGAATAGGCCCCCTGATCCCAAACATCGAGGTCTGGACAAGAAGAAAAAGCGGGGACTGCAACTACCACCTCACGCAGTTCCTGTCCGGGCACGGCGGCTATCGAAGTTATCTTCACAGATTCGGCAACGATAGCTCGCCTCTGTGTCCCGAATGCCCAGATGAAGAAGAGGATACGGAGCACGTAATGTTCCACTGCAGAAGATTTTCAGGAGGAAGAGTGAACTTACCCATTCCACAGCTTCTCATAGAGCGTATGCTGAGCTCAGAAGACGACTGGCTGGAAATATGTTCATACATAACGAGCGTACAAAACGAGCTAAGAAGAGCCGAAAGACTAAGAAGGGTCAAAGTGGCAGACGTTGATGATTTAGCATGAGTTGCTAACCAACCCTGCAAAGTAATACCTAACGGCAGTCCCGCGGGGAGAGTGGTACAAGAGTACATGGGTGTGGTTTAGTACGTAAGGCGCGAGGCACTGGAGAAACATATCCCGCGAATCGTGCATGCTAGTAGCACGGGCAACTAGTATCTTTCGAAGATTACACATCCTTTGGACGCAACCAAAAAACAAAAAACCCGTACCGTATCCATACGACTCCGCTAGGAAACAACTAAACTGTACGCTCTCTCATCTCTTGATATGTCGCTACGCTGTTTTACAATTTTCAGGCATCATTCCGTACAATTAGGACGCAACTGCTTTCCTTAAAATCTACCCTTGCATGTAATACTAAAGTTGGTTGATAAATTAATTTGTAGTTCGGTTTTTTGTGCATGACGTGTTTAAAAATATGAAATAACATGCGGTGACCACACTCAACTCTTATTTCGGCTTCATTTAGGTGAAGAGTGTTTGCCTCCAAAGGAAGCTTGAACAGTTTTGTTAAAATAATTCGGAAATGCTTACTTGTAACTTTGGGATTATTAAACTGTCACGTTTCTAGAAAAAATCGGTAATGGAACCGGAAGAAGTTTCAGATTTTACTCGAATTTATCAAAAAGGCTGTTCTTTCCAAGTTCCATCAACCAAATAGCAAATAACTTCCAAACAAAGGTTTGGTTAAACCAGCGTTATTTGCTTAGCAAGTCTCTATACTAGCAGCTGAGATACAAGTGATTCGCAAAATAGAAAGTAAATTCTTGACATAAATTGTCAAATATGTACAGTCGCTGATCAATAAGCGACCGGGATAATGGATTTTGCTGCCTTTCTTACTCTGCGTTACGTAACCACATTTTTAATTCACTCTGTATGTAGTGGAGTTCCATGTCGAGGAGCTCGTGAGGAGCTCGCGTTCTTATGCCGAGTTTTTCTACAGGTCAATTAACACGAGCGCACATGCAAACAAATTTTAATCCGTTTGTGCACAATGACGATGGAGCACGCTGCTCCATCAAGGTCGGTAAAGAACTTACCGAGACCTTCGATGTCAAAAAAGGATCTAGACATGGCGATGCGCTGTCATGTGACTTCTTCAACATCGTTCTTCAAAAGAATAGTGCAAAACTCAATTACTCGCGTACGCCGACGACATTGACATAATTGGCAGAACACAGCGTGATGTTAATGGCGCGTTTGTGATTATTGTGAGGTTTGGCGGTTAATGAGGGCAAGACGAAGTATACGACGGCTCGGACAGAACGTCACAATAGACAGATATAACTTTCAGGTGGTTAAGGACTTTGTCTACCTAGGCGCCGCTGTGAACTCAGACAACGACACCAGCGCTGAGGTTAAACGTAGAATTACTCTTGCCAATCGCTGTTCCTTTGGGCTAAGAATGCAATTGAGTAGCAAAGCGCCCTCTCGAACAACTAAAGTGACCCTTTATAAGACCCTAATCACCCCAGTCCTGCTATATGGCGCAGAGGCATGGACTCGTATCAAAAGCGGATGGGGTAACTCTCGGTTGTTTCGAGAGAAAAATTCAACGATTAACTATACGGGCTGTACAGCGACATCGACCTAGTCAGAAGAGTGAAGGTCCAACGACTGAGGTGGCTGCACGAATGCTTCGGCCCGGAAGATCTTCGAATTCACACCCGAGGGAAGGCGCAGTAGAGGAAGACCGCAACTCAGTTGGCGCACGCAAGTGGAAGGGGACCTTAACCAACTTAGCGTGGCCTGGAGACAGCTAGCTAAGGGTCGCTCTGGCTCGAGACGCTTGTCGGTTGAGGCACAGGTCCATCCCGGACTGTAGCGCCGTCTTAAGAAAGTAAGTAATTTGTAAAACGTCCTTCATCTGTGCAATGCAACGGGTTGATTATTTTTTTAATAGAAATAGAATTGTTACTTATAGGTGTCGAAATATTCAGTATGGTTTGCAGTGAGGTTTTTGCAATAACCGCGCCACAAAAACGATTGAATGTGGAAACCTAAGAGTATGAAAAGAATACGATCTTGGGTCAGATGTAACATCAGTTCGAAATTATTGCACTGGTTGGACCAATGTTCATGTACAGATCCCGTTGTCCGATTGCTAGCACTAGATTAATTACCTCTTTTCACTTAATGGAACTCAAAGAGTGACAAGTATTTGTGAAACAAGTGCAGTCCACTCCAACCGCAGCACTGCATAGTGCAAACCATGCCACATATTCTTCCCTTGAATATTTACGAAAGGAAGTTAGCAATTAGATCGGCATTGGGACTGTGAATCCTTACATTATTTCAATGAAGCAATAATGATACATATAGGGAATTATATTACCAGTATCCCCAGCCGACAGCAATGGGAGGAGAATTCTGCTAATGACGGAAATATACGCAGCGCGGTAACTGTGTAAAAGCAGGCAGATGTTACGGCCATTCTTCAAGCCGCTGAACTGCCAAAGTTGAGATCGAAATCGCACGTTATCTATACCAACAGTTCAGACAGCCATAAAAGCACAATAACCAATAATGAGATCTAAACAATGTTCGATTCATGGCCATAGAGACATACCACACAGGTGTAGGGCAGACGAACTAGCCACAAAAGGCACGAAAGCGACTCTTGATTGCGGAAGGTGAGCCTAATACCTCAATAGAAGCGACACATACACACTTGGTGGCGGTATAATAAAGATGGCGTGGTGACAGTTGTAACCATCCGAAACAGGTATAGCCAACACATGCGCCGAATACTCGTCAGGTTACTAACAGGTCATTGTGTTGACATTCTGTAAGGTGAAAACGTGAGCACGCCTGGGGTCGAATCGCGTCGTCCGTGAACGAGCATTACGTGACGTAATTTGTTTTTGTTTCACATGTAAAATCAACTTAATTAAACGCGATTCGACCCCTGATTTGCTCTGTGTAACGAAAGGAAGTCGTTTGAGCAACCGAAATCGTTGAAATGTTTTTGCCCTACAGAATGCCGACCCAGATTATGGCCACATATTGATGAGTGAGGAGATCATATAAGAATACAAACTCTAAGTGAATACCTTTTCGAGGTCCTCGTAGATATTGCCGACACGGATAGAGAGAAAAACCAAAAAATTCCTCCAATACTGAAAATTGTTCCATAAGTAAGGGACATAACTATGTGTGATAGCACAATGGACCTTAGCCACCTTAACCAGACCTTAATTGGTAAGCCAATGGCAGACCGTTGTTTCGCTTAAAACTAAAATCCAATCACTCGCAATGGAAGACCCATTAGTACTCATTGACCTTCAATTCGTCAAACAGGGCTATGCAATTCGATTCTATTCGAAAATAGTTCCGATTCTACTTTCAAATAGAATTACTTAGTTGGCCGCCAGAACAGCAAATGGAATCCATTACTGGGTATCGGTATTTCTACAATCAGTCTTCTTATTTACAAAAAAAAAAAAAAACGCCTATTGACATGAGCAATATAACTAAACAAAAAAAACAAAATGGGAATGATGGAATTGAGATAAAACATAACACACGCGCGTCTGAAAATGATTACACATCCAATGAGAGCTTTTACTTAAACAATTCATGTATCAAAAATATTCCAAACAAAAATTCTAAACTACGAGAGTAACGAGTAAGTCTCCGAGAAAAATGAAATGTGAAAAGCTGCGCCATTCGAAAAACGCTTCTTTTTTCTTTAGCTTTCTTTTATGAACAAAGAAGAATAAACGAAAATTAAGCGAAACAACACACGTTAAAAGAATTTACCTTACTGAACTTCACTTACACATATCACAATTTTTTACAAATTACTAATTCAAATTTTGTTTTGTATTTTCTACAACTTATTCTATTGTTTCTATTGATACTTGTTTTTTTTTTCATTTTCATTTCAAGTAATTCGATAAAAAAAATAGTTATGCTCTTAAAAATAATGATTCCATCATCCCATGCGATTTTTGTTTTGTTTTTTTTTTAGTTTTTACTATTATTTTATAAATTTTTCTTTTCGCAGATACAAATTTCAAATTGGAGAAAGAGAGACAGAGAGAAAATCAAATCAAATGGAAAACGAAAACGCCGCCTGAATACAACAAAGTCCGCCCGCACAGAGAAAATGTACAAAAAAAACCATATACAAAAAAGAAACATAAAATAGTTTGTTTTGTTTGTTTTTTTTTCTGGAAAATTTAATTTTATTTAGCTTTCACAGTTATTAAAAATATTTTATACAATATAAAATAACAGTTTTTTTCTTCTTCTTCATTTTTTTTTTGTATTTTTATCTTGTTTTCTATATTTTGTTTTCTTTTTTTTTCCATTGTTCGACTTTATTCTATTATATTAATTTCCTTTTTGTTGCATTAGCAATTGCATCTCTATTTATTATTCAACATACTTCGGCTTTTGTTCATTTTGTTTTGTAGTAAGAAAAAAAAAACACAAAAATATTAAGGAAATTAGAAGTAAAAAAAAAAATTATAATAATAAAAAACTTGTGCAAAATTTCAGTTTTTCTCTAATCACAAATTTAGATTATTCGTTTGTCGGTATTTTCTCAGGTATAAGTGGATTCGAAAGTTGTTTTAAAAATTGTTTTTAAGGCGAAAATAAACGCGGATGATGAGATCATTTTTTTTTTAGAGCAAAATATATATAAATTCTTTATTTTATTTTTTTTGTAACATTTTTGTTGTGATAAATTTTAATTGGTAAATATAATTTGTAAATTTGTTTTGTTTGCTTAGTAGTTTTCAAATTGCATGTGTGTAGTACTTATGAAATATATATAAGAAAGTCAGTAAGATAATAAATTTTGTTTTACTTATCTATTTTCGCTTTTGTTTTAACAATTATTTGATATATTTTTTTTTTCTTGTGTTTTGCTAGCTGTTGTGGATGAGTGTGTCATAAAAACTATAGAATTGCGCGATGGAAGACCTTAGTTTGTATTTTTTCTTAAATGGAAATGTGATGATTGGAAAAATACTCTTAAAGGTTGGCTTAGACCTTCTTTTTTATTTTTTGCCACTTGATGTGCGATTGAGACTTTGTTTTTGGATAATAATTTTGACCGAAAGTATTCAAACAGATAGAAATGTTACGAGTGCGAAAACCTTACAGACACATGATGCAAATTGGATGCAAACTATATTTATGTAGTGCAAGTGACGCATTACTGTTTATGGTGGCGTTTAACCAATCTTGCCTTATCCCGCTGCACGTCAAAGCCATAAAATCGATATGACTGATGTAGAGAAACGACTTGTATAAGCGTTGTAACACATGACACATAAATCGTTAATTTCACAATTGAAGTAGGCAAAAGCAGAGATGCAAAGAGGGCGGGCAACAAAACAAAAAGCAGAATGATGTATTGCAGGCAGCTTAATGTTTAGTCGTCGAAATAGTCATCATCCCAAAACTTAAAAAGAAAAAACATGCGCGGCAATAATAAATAACCATTTTCAGTGAAGTTTTAAGCAACTTTCTAATCACTCTTGTTGGACCGTACATTATCGCGAGCAAAAGTAGTACCGAAAACAATATCTGGGACGTTAATCATCTAATAAGTTATGTGAGGAAGGGGCTGGCGCTCGAAATGTCTACCGTGGCAGATGTTGTCCGGTTCTTTTAGCACAAATCGTCTTGTTTGTAATAGAACTTCGAGCCTAGCTGTATTACAAATTCCCAAATTCATGGTTGATTTCAAGGAATTAGATATTTCTCCACCGCAACACAGTGTCGTATCAAACAACAGGCACTACGGTTGCGATTTTCCGCAGTAAATAACACTGGTGATCGAGCGGAGTCTGTCGTCGAGTGATTTAGCCATTCTTCCTCGTGGCAGTTCAGTCATCAAATTAATTTTCAATGGGGTTGGAAAATAATTGCTGATGGACTGAACTTGGTGCATCTGTTGAAATACACAAACACAGGTGATGAGTTCAACGCTCTTCGAACCGACACGAGTAGAAGAAATTTCAGAAAGCGAATTGAAAAACTGTGCCAAATGATTTGCATTAAAAAATGGGTCCGGGCCAGGTACTAGAGCTTAGGGGGATTATTTCCCTTCCCCAATCTGCTTTTAGATTAAGAGCTGTTTAATATTAGAAATAAAGTGACTTGTAATTTACGCTTTTCAACTAGGAATTGTTTGTATTCTTGAGAGGAAACATGTACTCAGGTGGTGAGAGGTTCTAAACGGTGGCATTCCGAACGCGAACACTTTTCACAAATTTTAGTTAAACTTGCTGTCGTACGCGAAAGTTTTCGCCACCAAATGTCGAGACGCAAGTGGTGAGATTAACCGTAAGAATTACCCCAAACTCATTTCCGCCGCCGATACAAAAACCAAACGAAGGCACTTGTGAGGGTTGCAAATTCGTTGGTTCAAACTTTAATATTTGGCAGAAGGGAAGTACTTTCTCCTCCTATAGTTAGCGATCATGTGGGCTGCGAAACACAGCTTTATGGATGTGGTAGGTTTGTTCTTCCGGATACCGGGTTTTTACACAGATTTAAATGGGTTTGATTTCCGTAAAGGATATATGGGTCAAGAGGAAGCAACCGAGAAAGCTTGAAAAAGATTATAAATGATGTATATCCGTCAGTTTGATGTCTGTCGACAGGTATAAGTATGCGTTTTCTGTTATAGATCATCAAATGTTATCTTAATTAGTTTTGTGCTAAATTAGTTTTACGCTAAATGATGATGTAACAATAATTATTCATTTCGTAGTTTCTCACCACTGTGTGGCATGCCCTATACATTCCAATAA
Source organism: Cheilosia pagana (assembly GCA_936431705.1). Classification (NCBI taxonomy): domain Eukaryota; kingdom Metazoa; phylum Arthropoda; class Insecta; order Diptera; family Syrphidae; genus Cheilosia; species Cheilosia pagana. The sequence continues at coordinate 80,161,982 of OW386166.1, read as the reverse complement.
GATCTTCGCACTCTGGGAAAACCCCCCCAACATTCTTATCGCTTATGGAAACTTATTTTTCATTACATTTTGACACACCACAATAAATGCAACAATATTTAAAACAATCACTGGGGGTAGGAGGGTTGCATTGACAAAATTATTATTTATATACATACGATTATTTTGCGCATAAACAAATTGTAATCTGATGCTACGATTCGAGAACAATATACGATAACATTTTGTTGTGGGACAAACACATACATTAAACATATAAACCACATAAAAACACAAATAATAATAAATCAATCAAATAAATCAATATGAATGTAAATAGAGAATTATGTAGTATAGATTACAAAAACAACAATTCAATTATTACGTAAAATGTAAAACAATTAAAGAAAAAAAATGTAAGTAGTTTAAAAACACAATATTAAATGTTGTTTTTTAATTCAATGTATATGAATGTCCTATGCTATCTCGCTCTCTCTCTTTCTGTGTGTGTTTCTGTCGCACAAAACATAAAAAAGAAGAAACTGTTAAGTGCGCTTGGAAAGCAGAGTCGTTCTGGAAACTTGCAACTAAAAGGATTGTGCAAAAAGGCTTTATTCTTCTGATTTGCAATATTATTTGACACCTATAGAACTCCATAGAAAAGAGGGGTAATGTGTTTATCAAACACCCAGAACAATGTTTCACCAAACCCGTCATCGTGGACCTATAATTCCAATGTAATCGCACATTGGCTTACACTGGATTATTCCTACGCAACCCTGTGGCTCCTACTGATTTTGTGCTCTCCTAACTGAAGAAGTAAACAAAGAAGCGGACATAATGGGATTAGGTTACTGGGAAGTAACATAACATAATGGGATTGCATGCGTGTAATCTAGCCAAAGCCATTGGAAGCGTATTCGGTGCCATTAGTGGTCCATTTCAAGGTTGATTTCAGATCGATTAGAAGCATATTACTGCTGCCTTTAAGGTTTGCAAGAGAACCCAAAACTATGGCACCGGCCTTAGAGAAAATTCAACTCTTCAACAACAAAACGGCTGCAACACTGACACTAGTCGTAAGTGAATAACCATTTTTTGTGTTGACTTTATTTGCCAAATCTACAGGCATACCTCACCAAATACATTTAGGAAGCTTTTCTTGATATTAGTGAAACTTCTCTAGCACTGCGAGTAAATGCGTAGTTTTTAGTTTACTGGAACAAATCAGAGACGCAAATCAAGCTTTGTATACGGAAAATTCAGGTATTATGAACATATTTGATTTAAAATGAAAGTCTAAACAAAAAATTGGTTATAAGTACAGAACGACGTGACACATTCACACTGGTGGCCACATAAGCATTCGCAGTGCATGTAATACTCATTGTTATATTTTGTGGCCTCAGATAGCTTAGGAAATCCATTCAATCATTAAATGAACATTGCAATAGTGAGATAATTAAGGGTGACCTTTAAATTGGTCGTTGCGGCGCTAAGCAATTACTGTCGTTTGGTATTGAACGTGTGTAACTGACGGGTATTATCGTTTGTTATCGATGTGAAACGGCGTAACTGTCGCAAAAACCACGAGCCGAATCGTGTTGTTTTCCATGAACGAGCAAACGTGTCGGAATGTAAAGTCAACTTGATTCTGTGGCGTATTGATTCGACCCCTAGTTGTAGAAACTCTACGCAAAAGTCAAGAAAATTAAGACAAACAAACGCCAAAACAAACTTAGCGCGGTATGCCGTAGCTAATATCGGTTTGATACCGGTTTTCCTGCTGTTCAAGTAGTTATCAACTAAAATTGGTGATTATTTGCAGGCTGTTTATTATGTAGAACATAATGTGCCGATTTCACAACGTGAGGACGGCGCCAAGAGCCGATGCCGAAGCGAAAAGGGAGAAAAGTTGCTCACACAAAACTATTGCATCTCGATTTACATGGCCCAAAAAGGAAATTTAACTTAAATCAGTTTAAATGAATTGATAAACCAATGGAGAACTAGTGCGCAGTCGCTTTAAAACTGATTGAACTATATTTTTTATATATAAAAGGTTAAGTCATGCATTTTTGTTTGTTTAGGGAAAAGGGGGTTTATCAATTTCAGTAAAACTACTGAAAGAGTGCATTTTTTATCAGCGAGGCAGAGAAGAGTTATCAAATAGAAAATCATTCCCAGGTCAAGCGTCTTGTTGAAACTTTTTGTGGGTCTTACGACTTGATGATCCAGGATGACTTATGAATCAAACTAAAATATATAACTACAGAACAATTCTGTTTACTTGGAAGCTAAGTTGCATTGCTTTGGAATGAGAGGTTGCCGCAAGTTTGGTTGAAAAAATTACCAGTGAAAAAATCGGACGCAGAAGAAAAGCTGTTTGTCCTACGCAGTATTTGCATTGAGGTAAGGAGCAATTGTGCTGACGGAATTGATACGGTGCTGGCGCCCCACCGTTGGACAACTGTTCATGCCAACATCAAGTTGAAGACGACAGAATAAACGAGGGACGGACTGCGGAACTTCTTGTAAATGATGCAGGTAGAAGAACTGTTCAACTACAAGTTGCGAGGTGTCTTCCCCAGAGAATATGTCTCCGAACTTAACGAAAGTACTTCTTTTCCGGAAGCATTCAAAAATAAATGTAGAAACCATTCGTTTGTTTGATATTTTTAATTTAAGGACCAATGGAAGAGTCCGATGATCGAGCACAAGTAGTAGGTTGCATTTGATTTCCATAAAAAGAATGGTGGGTCCAAAATGGACTCAAATCGATCAAACAACCTCCTGTTCTTGTTTCGCTTTGCACAACCTTGGAGAGCAAGTTTCCAAACTACAATTTGAGCCTGCTTTCTTTCTTAACTTTGATTATTTCTGTTTTCAAGGCATTATTCGTTATAATTTTTATGACATCCAATGAATTACTCTGCTTCGTTCGTTCTTGATCAAGACTAAGTTCTTTTTTTAAGCGATTTTTTGTTCCTTTTTTGATACGAAATACAAAGAAAAAAAAACAGTTTACACTAATCGCACGCGTGTTTGTGATTTTATACAGATAAATGTGTGTGTAAGAGAGAGTTGCTATGCATTGCATAAAATTAAGCCCTAAAATCTTGTTGGTAGCCTATTTTATTTGAGTTTAATTTTAACTTTAAATTGATATGTATAAAGAAAAGAATTTAAAGAAAAAAAAATGATTTCTCTTGTAAATTATAAATATACGTTTTACATTTGCATTTTGTTACTTTTTGTTGTTGATGCTTTTTGTTGTTTGTTTGTTTTTATTTAAATGTAAGCAAACAATTTAAATATAGAAAAAAAAATGTTTGATTTACTATTTTTAAAAACGATAAAAAGAAAATTGTTATGGAAAATTTCGGGTTTTTACAAGGATCTTGTTGTTTTTGTTTTCTGTGTTTTGTTGGTTTTTTTTTTATCTTTTGTTTTTTTGCTTAAGAGTTGTTGTTTTTTATTCTTTTGTGATATTTGTTCTTTTCATTTTTCTGGATTTGATAATATTTGTAGTTTACCTTCTGAGTAGACAGCCGCAGCGGCCGCAGCAGCAACGGCTGTAGCTGCAGGTGTTCGCATGAAGTACTCTTTATTCACGCAATTCCTTAAAACTTCTGGAATATTGCCGACAATCGCCCGTCGAATTTCAGTGGCTGCCATTTCGCGTAATTCTGTAGCAGATGCTTCGCTGAAGAAGGCTGCATGTGGTGTACATATAAGATTTGGAGCATCTTTTAAGGCTCCCTGCAACACATAGGAACAAAGAGAACAAATAGGTTAAGCAAATTCATATTCAACGTTTGGTGCGCGATGTAAGATGTTTTACTACAATCTTACTTGGAATACATTATAAGGTTCGTTCTCGTGAACATCTAAAGCTGCAGCTCTTATTCTTCCTTGCTTCAATGCGAGTGCCAGCATTTCGTCATCGACCAGACCGCCCCTTGCAGTGTTAACTAAAAATGCACCAGGTCTCATCTGTAAAGGGAGGGCAAAGAAAATAATGTAAAGTCAAGTGGTTCTGAAGATTGTGTAGGCGGTCAAACAACTTACCTGTTTAATTGTGTATTCGTTAATTAAGTGATGGTTGTGTTCGTTGAGGGTACAATGTAACGACACACAATCTGATTGGAATAGAAGATCTTGTAATGTATAGACTCGTGTTAGACCCAGAGATTTGTCAATGCCATCCGGAAGATATGGATCGTAGAATATAACGTTGAAACCAAAAGCTTTTGCTCTCAAGGCTACAGCCGATCCGATTCTTCCTAGTCCAACTAATCCTAAAGTGTCACCTCGAATCCGTGCGCATCCCTGTAAAGAAAACAAAATTGCAATTACAATAACTTTATCCTCAGCGAGTTCTCTTAGTTAAATGTGACCATGAGTCTATTTTCTAAGACTGTTGGATCATAATATTGCACACGATGAGGGATGAAGCAGTATAAATCGTTGCAAACAATGTCCAATACGGACTTGAGAGAAAGAAACTGCTCGAGGTTAAGTAATGTACAATTAACCAAATTCAAAAACAATGCAGTCAAAGAAAAAAGCCCGCCTTGCGAGCCCCAAAAGCGAAAGTTACGTTTGAGTTCAATGCTTTCCACAGCTTTGCTTTCGACGTCCAACAGATAACTCAGCAACTCTTTTTAAACATCCCCTGATCGGACAGAAAAGAACCAATTAGTTAAGTATCCCATTACAATCAGGAAACTTTTTAAGTGATTTCTCTTAGGCTTCGAATATAATGTCATGGAAGAGGTACACAATCAAGCACTCGTTAATCTTACAACAGTCAATTTCTGCAAAAGCAAACAAACAGAGGCATCCATGGTACTGCGGACATCTGAAGAAGGATCAAGTAGAGTCAAGATCAGCTGAGAAGAAACTAAAACGCGCTGGATGCAATCCTACGCAGCTTACACAGGTCTCGCCTAAAAAGGAGCCTCTGCGACTGGATTGTACTCATGCTAGGCACACGCCGGATCAAGTCACTTCTGGGGGACGTGACCATTGAACGGAAAGTCAGTAGGGGAACGCCACAAGGTGGAGTAGTATATGAACTGCTTAAAACACTTGAACAAGAAGGATTTATTGTGAGCGCATACGCAGACGATGTCGTAATTCTAGTCACAGGTAAATTCACCCCAGTCCTCAGCGATCGGCTCAGTTACGCACTCCTACTAGTCTAGTCAATAACAGGGTTGAGGGACGTGGACTGGGGTGAATCCATCAAAGACGGAAATCTTGCTGTTTACGAGGAGAAGGACGATCCCTGCCTTTAATCCCCCAAGGATGGGCGGGGTGGATCTAGAAATATCAAAGACGGCGAGATATCTGGGCATAATCTTAGATTCCAAACTTAGTTGGAAGGAAAACATAGAGGATCGCATCAAAAAAGCATACGTGGCACTATATACCTGTAGAAGAGCATTCGGTAATACATGGGGATTCAGGCCACATGTGGTACACTGGCTGTATACAGCAGTAGTGAGACCCATACTAACTTATGGTACAGTTGTGTGGTGGAAGGCCATGGAGAAGAAATATAATCTCTCAAGCCTTACCAAAGTGCAGAGGGCGGTGCACCGCAGCAATGGAGGCAATGCTAAACCTCACCCCCCTGGACATTTACTGCAGCAGCAAGGCGGTAAAAACCGCGATAAGGTTAAGAGAGTCTGGGTTATGGTCAGCCAAACCGTATGGGCACGCATCCATCGAAACCCAATGGAATGCGGCGAGGCAGAAGGCGACAACAGACTACCTGTCCGCCACTCTCGTTTTTGAAAGGAGATTCACTACTAGAATTCCCGAAAGAAGCGAGTGGGAGAACAAAACGATTACGACGAAAGAGGAGATAGCCCTCTATACCGACGGTTCTAAGATGGATATCGGTACAGGTGCGGGCATCTTCAGCGAAACATTGAACCTGAGAGAATCATTCCGTATTAGTGATGATTGCAGTGTCTTTCAAGCAGAGATTGCAGCTATAACCCAAGGGGCGAAAGACATCAATAGACGTAACGTTGTCAACAAACAAATCACTATCTACACTGACAGCCAAGCGGCCATAAAAGCCATGGAGTCGGTCGTGGTGAAGTCAAGGACAAGTCAACATGGTGACCCTATGCTGGGTACCAGGACATATGGATATCACAGGTAACGAGCATGCGGATGAGCTTGCTAGAAGTGGGTCGAAACTACACGAGTCGTTGGCCTCAAAATCAGTAAAAACTCCGCTGAGTACGCTTGTAAGGAAGATTGACATTGAGTCTTGGAGCAAAACAAATCTTCGTTGGACCAATATCAATACCTGCAGGCATACAAAAGAACTATGGCCAGAGGTGAGTTTTAGTTTTTAGTTTAGTTTGATCGGACTGAGTCGCAGAGTCATTCGCATACTCACGGGGGTCATTACTGGACACTGTGTGATAGGCGTACATGCGGAACGACTGGGTGTACTGCATAATGACTTTTGCAGAAGCTGCAGGGACGTTGAAGAAATAGAATTTGTACGTCACCTGCTGTGCGAATGCCGGCCCTTAATAATAATAGGAAAAGGTTTCTTAATAGCTACTTCTTTGATGAGCTGGAAGATCTGGAGAATGTGGATCTTAAAGAACTACTGAGTTTCATACTCAAATCTGGATGGTTCTTGTAGATAAGCAGACTCTGCATCATCAGCTACTCTCAGGACAAACTAAAGAACCTGCACTTAACAGACCTTTAAGACCCCAAGTGATTCTTACTAAATCTATGTGGCTCAATTTAATAAGCGGCGTAATTAATTTCTTTAACCGGTTCTCAATGGATGGTACCCATAATTGGACACAATGGGCCCAACTGATGGTCTACGTGAAGCCGTGGCAACCGCCATAAGGGCACCAACTTACCTACCTACCTACCTAAAACGCACTGTTGTTGTAAAAAATTGTGAAACTAACTCAATTAAAGAAACAAGTGAAATAAGCACAAAATATGTGTCACAGCAGGAATCTGGAGAAAGCATTCTTCCAGCGTGTCACAGTAAGCTGCAACCTGCAGATGTCTAAATAGCATTTATTGTTACAACTGTAAGTCAATCGATAAGACCACCAAGGCCGCCAAACAGTTGAAGGTGAGATCAGATGTCCACAGTACTATCGAAATCAGATATCGTTATCGTTATCCACCAGACACCAGTCAGACACTCGAATCATCTATAATAAGATCTTACTGCCGTCATAGGAAAAACTTTAAGACCGACGAGCTACACAAGAACAAGTCTTAGATGTGGTGAGTTCTATCTGCCAATGAAAGCAGCCGCATAAAAAAGTCTCAGTAAAAACGCCAAAGAGCTGATATGAAGTGGCGTTATCTTGACAGCAAGATAGCAGGCGAAGCCGGTGGAACTATTATCGGGATATTTACATGGCATTTCGAACTAGAAATACATTTTGCAAGGCTAGGAATATCTGCTAATGATGTTTGCATTGAAACATTTATGAATCCTGCCTGGCGCTATCACCTGTAAGAAACAAAATTGAACCAGATAGCGTTATAACTAACCTAATGTATATCTGAAGAGGTAGGTAGCAAAGATAAAAAGAAAACACATATTTTCTTTGCATTTCTTCAACGATTTGGCGGACATATTCGTTTTGAGGATTTTCGTGTTGCATGCAGTTGCATAGGGACTTATAATTGTGGCGCAGGGACTTATAATTGTGTCTTCGAGCAACAACTGACAAATAAAATCAATAGGGAACAAGCAGGATGGTCTTCCTTCGCATTGTGGGTTATTATTTAACAGTGCGACGAATACTGACCTATTTTTAATTAGGATTTGAAATCCAAAGTGATATTCGAAAAGGATGTATTTCCTCTATGGATTTTGTACAGCACATCTTAAACACTCTTCCGCATAAACTTCAATGACATCAGTGAAAAGAAAGGCAAACTGTCGTTGCACCTAAGATCCATACGTCTCAAACAATAATCATCACCCTCGGTTCTCGGTCAATATCTAAGCCTGCATTTTAAATGTTGGCGAACCATTGCAATCAGCTTTTAAACTGGAACAAATTAATGCGTAGCATGCACGGCCAACAACATAGACTTGCCATTAAGTTTGTTGTCGCCATTTCTCTTCAACTATTACATTTTGAAGCTATCACCACCTCCGACAGGCTTAAACCTAATCTCATATGCAGACGATTGCTCATCAGGTCCCAAAATACAAAACTTCTGCACGTCGATCAGTGCGTACCTAGGAGCGGAGGAGCAGACATCGAAATCGTTAACTTTCATCAACAGGGCAACACTGTTCACATTCTGGACGAAAAAGATGAGACTCGAGCTGGAGGCACAAATACACCATCGCGCAACCTAAATTCCAGGCAGTCACACACAAACTGGAAGCACCTTCAAACAAGCCACAACACAGACATGCGAACCATCACAGAATGCCACCTCATGGCAAACGAAAACCATCTACATGCGGAAACAATCCTGCTCCCGATAAAAATACACAACAGTTTCAACTGTCATCTACCTGAAAACTTTAACCATAATCTAATCTCGGCGCTCAAACCACCCCGCAACATACGAAAAAGCTTTAATGTCTTCCAAAGAAGAAAGAGACCACCTCGCACAATAACTTAACATTACAACAAGCCCATCCACCAGACCACTGTAACCAACGCGATCTCCAGCTATATAATGTAAATGTATTGATCGGTGACAGACCCCCACCGATTGCAACTCCTGTACCCCAACATTGAGAACAAAGGCCCAAACTGCAACGGAGGCCCGCATGACGTACACAACCTTTTCAAGTGACCAGCAAAACCAACCGCATTAACCCAAAAAACGCTGAAGGTCGCCCAATTCCTCTGATTTAAAACTAGAGACGAATCGACGAGCGAAGCTGCTACAACTAACTAGAACTAGAAACTAGAAAGGTCTGTTTTGTGTCCAACTACTGCGGAAAATATTCTATTTGTCCCAAGCTTCCCTTTTGATGAAGCGGGACCAAGGTTCTTCCTTAAATAACACGTTTCTCCGCTCTAAAACTCAGTAACACCAATTATCCAGTCTATTTTCAACCACTAAAGCACCCAACCCAATGTGTCCTTGTTGTCGATATCACAGGCAACGCATGCAAATGAGCTGTCTTTTTAGACTAGAGCTGCAACAATCATTCTGGCACGTAACTAACGACATTTGCAATGACCACATGTCACTTACAGTCATAGCTATAAAAATTGCGCACTTCAAGTCATAAAATTGTTTAGTTTTACCTACACCCGAATGAGTATTTTATGTGGATTCCCTACATAACCAGATTCCGCTGAAACTAATCAAATAATCAAAAGCCCTTATCACATGTAGTAAACCCTTTTTATTTTAAACATGATGTCATTATAATTTTCAAGTGAAACAAACAATGTTACGTCTCCACACTTTATCTTAATCATAACTATTTTTGTAAAACGCATTAGTCGCAAAGTGAATCAGGTATAGCGTATAGGTATAGCGTATAGCTAATGCGACATTACGAATCGATTGCTAAAACTTGTATGATAAAATAAAGTGACGTGCGAAGTTTATATCTGTTTAATCAACACAGCTGCTGCTGCTTGTATGTTGATAAGCACATACAGCACTTGATATTACCTTAAATTTCTGTCTGATATTGTTTCATAATAAAGATAGGGGCGCCACATGCATGAGCCGATTAACACACTATGGACAAGGTTAATTATTAGATAATTACTGTCTATGCATTGCTGGGTGCGAGTGGCAACAACTTATTGTTCTGATTTGCAACGTTAATGAACGAAATCGCCATATTATACCTGGATGTATGTTGAAATGGGATGGATGGTATTCTGCCGATCTTTGCTTTTGCATTGGACAGTTGTGAGTATCAGAATGAAAGAAATGCCTTCATACAAATTGTGTTTAAGGAAGTTCGCACGTTTATGGGTAGAAATTGTATTGAGTCTCGAACATTTTAATCGATCAATCAAAGTGGTTTGCATAAGCGACACTCATGTGTCTGGAACAGTAGGACAAGATTGCAGGTATAGCCCGTCCCAAAGTACCTGAAAATATCTTGCGCAGGTCTCTTCACATCAGGGATTTTATTCTCTTAGAGAAAGCAAAACTACTTTTCCAACAAAAACTACAGCTAAAAAAAATGTGTGCGCATTTCATACAACAAGCATACCCCTGCTTACGAAAACATCTCTCTCGATCGACGATCGAGGCATGACTGATTGTCAACACAGAACCGTCGTTGGCGCATGCAATAGATACACATTTACCCACCCCAATGAAAAGGGAAATTTTCTGGGTGTTGCACTTCTTAAATATGTGTTTAGTGACGAAAGCCAGAGTTTTGAGAAACTATTAAAAAGGGTTGAAATGGAATTTCCGTTGTACTTTGTGCATGTTAACGCACAATTACGTTTTCCAATATCGCTGCAAAAAAGATAAAGTAGAGAAAAGCATTAACAATTTCATGCGATGAAAAATACCTTAAAAGAGAAAATTTACCTTAAATAAATTGCTACTGCGCATGTTGGGATCTTTCTTCTTTTTTGGGACGGACTATAATAGTAGGTGCTATGATAATAAACGCATTAGAATAGCAACAGTTATTACACCCATTTGACACATTGGAGAGGGTTTTTCAACAGGGACGCTACAAAAGTAGAGCGACAGGGACAGCAAACGACGCCGAATTTCTTGCCGCTCTTTTGACATTTCTCTTCAGTAAGGTTTGCCATTTCATGATGGAAAGATATACGAGCCAACAACGAGTCGAAATTATTACAATTTACTGTCGAGCGTTAAGTTAAGAGCGCTACGTCCAATTTATGGTCGTCATAATCGTCCTAGCAGATCAACAATTGAGCGTCTAGGGGAAAAATTTGAATCCACAGGCACAGAACAAAATGTTCCCGTGCCAGTGAGACAAAGAAGTGCACGTAGTGTCGAGAATATTGCTGCCGCTGAGGCTTCAGTTGAAGAAAGCCCAAATGTGTCTCTCACACATTTAAGCCTTGGTCATCTCTGTGACGTCGTTGTGGCGAATTTTGCGAAAAGATCTTGGCCTACATCCTTACAAGATTAAATTGACGCAAGAACTGAAGCTGCTTGACCACCAGAAGCGTCGTATGTTCGTGAATTGGGGCTGAGCAACAACTTGAAAATGATTTGGATTTTCATCGAAAAATCATCTTCAGCGATGAGGCTCATTTCTGGCTGAATGGCTTCGTCAATAAACAAAATATGCGGTATTCGGCAGGCAGCAATCCACACGTACTCCATGAGTCATCATTGCATCCCGAAAAAAGTATGGTTTAGTGTGGTTTATGGGCCGGCGGCGGCGTCATTGGACCGTACTTCTTTGGTGATGATCAAGACCGGCACGTTACTGTGAATGGGAATCGTTACCGTTCAATGATAACCGAATATTTTTGGCCCCAATTGGATGATATGGACTTGGAGGACATGTGGTTCCAACAGGACGGCGCCACAAGCCGCACAGCGAATGTCACAATCAATTTATTGGAAACCAAGTTTGGAGAACGTGTTATCTCACGAAATGGTCCAGTCGCTTGGCCGCCTCGGTCGTGCGATTTGACGCCGTTAGACTATTTCCTGTGGGGCTACGTCAAGTCTATGGTCTATGCCAACAAGCCAGCGACGATTGATGATCTTCGTACGAATATCGAACATGAAATTGCAGCAGCCGATTTATGCTTGAAAACCGTCGAAAATTGGGTTCAGCGTGTGGACTTCTGCAAGCGTGCCCGTGGTGGCCATGCAAAAGAAATCGAGTTCCATACATAATGGCATCGAACGTACCGTTTTTGTTTTATTTAAAAAAACTTTTGTAGCGCTCTTATTGAAAAACCCTTTACATCGTCCTCGGTGGTGGCCGGTAGGGAGCTAAAACTACACAAAAAAAACAACAACTAATGGTTTGTTCGTTTTTAGGCTCAAAGTGGCGCAACCGTCGACACCAACTTCTTCTGAACTAAGTAGGATCACTCATGTACACTCTCAAAAGAAGCAAAACTTATTTTTAAAAAAAAAAGGAACTTTCGCAAAGGAACATCATTGTCGTGGTTTGGTTACCATGTTTCTGTAATTAGTTCCATCACCAAGGATGAACAAAATATGCACAAGATTTCCGGAATATAGCAACGTGTAGAGTGTTCAAATCAATTTTAGTAATGCCAACCAAAGAAACGTGCTTATTGAGAGACTGCCTTTTGGTCAATTGTTTCTTTAAACAAGACTAATGTTTTATAACCTCAATTTTGCATGGCCGCAGAGGCTCAGTCTGTGTTGTAGCTAGACATGTTCGATCATTGGCCCACTAAAGGGCCTAGTCGCATCTAAAGGGTGTCGTTGTGCCTATCATAATAAGAATAAGAAGTTTACTAAGCTCCGACACTTAGCAAAATTATATTTGCCATACTCCTTGTGTAGAATGATATTAATTGCCCTATTGCCGCTTGACTATCAGAAAGATCCCAGGGGACTAATCACGAAACTTTTGAAACGCCTTTCGTCCAAACGATAGACCTCTTATACTATCAACTAAGTGCAAAAATTACGAGTTTGAGAGGCTTCATCTAGTCATTCTCCACAACTGTATGGAAAACTAATAATAATGAACAAAAAATCTGCTTGAAAACGTCTTATTTTGGTCATCAAAATATCGTCCAGACGATTATGGTCTTACGTGATCTACCTTCTGGATTTCACGTTCTTTTAAAACAAATGCAGTTGATTGAGAGCACGGAAGGAGATGCATTCGAACTTGGTAATGATTTATCAAATTTATCAACTGACTTTTCGTTTCAGAAAATGACCACGACGAGAATAGCTACACATTTTCCATCTTGCATGTACTGTATAGAAGATACATTTAAATATGCATGAATAACCTGGGATAATAACTGACTCGAAAGTTGTTCTCAATATGTAACCGGAAACAAGTGTCCGGTATATTTTTAAAGAATTGCCCTAAACTCACCAACACACACTAGCAAAATGTCAGACTGAAATGTTTATTGTGGAATTAGAAACAAATTTTACGCTATGTGATATCCAATTATGGGTGCAACAACAGAAAACTAAATTATGATGTGCAGCACACCACTATAGCAAAAGTGATTCAATGAATTTTATTGAAAGGATCAATTCTGAATTTCAGGGCAATTCTCTCGGATATTCAATGAAAAACGCCATGAGATTAAATTGATTTAAGTAGCGAGATAGCAATTTTTCCGCGAATGGAAAAATTCATGCTGCGAACTGTCAGTTCGTTCCAACTTAACCTTAAAAATTGACACTGAATTCGGGGAAATTTGCGACCAAAAAAATCGTCATATAGGGAAATGTCAGAATTTACGGTTATTCGCGATTCGTTCTTACATAAATAGTCCATAAGTAAGGTATGAAGTGTAGTTTAGGTTTCTTCGTATGGTCGTAAGAGATTTCAGAATAGCTGTGTAGCTAACTGTTTTTCTCGTCTACTGAGAGTAGGCTTTAAGACGAATAGCGATTTAGCTGTTATTTGTTAGCCTTTGCTTTATTAATCGCAATTTCTTAGGCAATATATAAATAATGATGATTTGAATGGAAAATCATTACATAAAAGTAACATTGAGGTCATTTCAAAACTGCCTTACATTATAAGAGTTCTAAGAGTTGACAAATGACAATACACTCGAGGTAGGACAACAAAAAGGGCCTTATGTAATAGCGAGAGTTCTCCACACAACCGATTGAAAAGAAGTGACTTTCCACTGGACTGTACTATTTCCAGTTAACACGCGTGTTTTCCCTTTGCCACGTTTGTTGATCTTTTTCTAACGCATGGAGTCGCCGATAAAACGTTGAACAGCAGGACGCTTTTTGTAGCAACAATTACACTCGTGACCTTACCAAAAAAAGTCGAACCAATCTTCGCATCACTCCGGTGTCATTTTAAAAGTATTTGACGGAGTTGCATCTATCTCCTTTTATTAAAGACGAACTTTTGAATTTGGTTCAGTAGATTAGACCTTTCTTGTTCTTTTGAATGGTTTCATAAACAACTTTCTGTCTGGCGATTCTTATCCAAATCGCTAATGATATATATAAAATCTCTACATATAATAAAACTGTAGAATAAAAAAATGCCTGACCGCGCATCACGCAGAAACTACTGGACGGATTTTGATGAAACTTGGCATAGTGACTGCTTATGTTCTGAGTCGGGCTTTAGGATACTTTTTAACCCGGAATATAACTTGGTTTTTACAAAATAGTCAAAAAAAAAACGGATATATATGGAAAATCCTGTTTATACAGACCTAGCTCAGTAATGGCTTATCGGATTGAAAAATTTCTTTTTTTTCGCCGACATTTTAGGTAAATAAGAGGGAACAGATTACAGAACTTTGCGTAAATTTTTTTTGTGTAGACTTTTTTTTTAGTAGGAATCAAAATTATGGTTTTTTGTCTTTGTTTTTATTTTTTGGGACGAATGGAATCTACAATTTTACGCCGAGTCCAAACCGGCTAATTTCATGACAGTTTTACTCTGGGATATTTGTCAGACGTTCGCCAGAGGTGGCGCAGTAGAAAATAACCTTAAGATGTAATTTGGTTCTTTCGGGATTCGAACCGGGGACCCCTCGATTAGTAGTCCAACACACTAACCACTAAGCCACTGCGCCGATGATATATAGCCCACAGCATATGATGTTTTAAAAAAACAATAATCTCTGCTATGAAACCCGAATTTTCAGCCATTGTTCATGAATGACACCTAAATTACCGATATGCGTGTTAATGACAACCTTTGTTACAAATGAAATGTCTAGGTTTCCTCAAATGATGCATATAGTTTACCCCTTCAGCATTCATTCGCGCCAAACTTGGGTACACAAACTGTCTCATTAACGAAATCGATGGAATATCGAAGAAATTTTTTTTTCATTAGTTTCTGACTCTTGTCGTGCTAGGAATGTTCATCACCTTACCCTTTAGCTTATATTCGGCCGTACTATGAAATAAAAATTACGCAGATATAAAATTCCTGGTCTCACTTATCTTTCTGTAGGACAAATGTGCATCAAAATTTCCTTTCTCTTTATCCCTAAATATTTGCTTAATGCCAGCGCCGTGTACTACATCGCACAATGTATAAAAGTAGCCATTAACAAATATCCAATTAATGAATGGTTACAAGAAGCAAGGTTGATGTCTACGGAAAACATTCTGAGACATACATGTATTGACCGCTAGACGGTTTAGCAAATAATATCACAAATGTAAGAACGGCCGCTAGAGGCAGGGAATCAGAAATGGGTTTATAAACGTTTCTTGCAACAAAAAAAAATAAAAGCCGCTGAGCAAATATTCTTTTCTTAACCCTACGACCCTAGGGATAGCTTCTCACAGCCATTTGTTGGTGTGAGCTTTTATTTTTTGATGCGAATGGAGGGGACCTTTATGCCAATTCCGATCAGCTGAATTTGGAGGGTTTTTCAGGGCAGTTATACTTTCGGATGTCGGTCAGACGTTTGCTAGAGATGGTCCGGTGTTTCCACCACATTTGTACCGAACCTGATTTCCTCTCTCTCTCTCTCTCTCTCTCCGCTTCAAATGATCAAGAGGGGTTAGTTCTTGTGGTCATTTGATCTTGTCACGTTGCAATCTTGCAATGTAGACTGAGAGATTCCCATTTTCTGATACGCCTGCGGTATCTCTCTCACTGGCGCAGGTACAACAATGAATGATTTTGAATTGCTCAACTACCACCACTTTTGATTGGCATTTTTTGGTTATAAAAAGTCTGAGAGCAATAATTAAATCGATTGTACTCCGTTTGCAATAAATTCTATTTTTACGGTGTGCAGAAGATCTGAATGGGGTTTTGCAAACTCTTTGATAGAGTTCTTAAATAGATCAAACGAATTGTCTTTCGCTTTCACCAATACTCGTTTGTTTTATGATTAGTTATAATAAAAAAGCAGAAGAGATTCTTATGAATGGAAGGATTCGGACTCAAGACTTCTTAAAATAAGACAAGAATGCGAATGCCCTGCTGTGGCAAGGGGCAGAGCGATCTATATGCAAAGGGCGTTTTTAAGTCCTGCAGATATAGGAAAAATGGAAACAAAAAGGGTTCTGAGGTTGATAAAGAGCCTCACCAGCTCCTTAGGTTAAATAATAAAGGTCAACACAGGTCGCAGTGTATAAGGCCTATAACTAACAATACAAGACAAGAAATCCATAACCTCTTTTGAATTAAAGTATGGTAGAATTAAAGAATGATAGAATTAAAGTATGACAGGATAACATTTGGAAATGTTGATCTACAGAAGAATACTTCGAATCTCCTTCGATTCACCGAAATAAAGATCGTGTGGCTAGGCCACTAGCACAAGGAGAGAACTACAGTATCTAAGACATTTTTTAAGAAATGAAAAATACAACTTACTCCAGGTCATCCTACAGGGTAGAATAGAAGGAAGAAGAGGCATTGGAAGACAAAGGCCTACCTGGATGAGAATGCCTATCTTTCGATAGCGGAAATTTACAGAAGAGTACAAAACAAACAAACACTTAACATGATGACTGCCAACCTCCGTAACGGAGTTGTACTTTAAGAAGAAGAGGATAACATGATCCGAAACGTAGGTGAATTAACATCAAATATTAGGTGTTATATACTCCGCCTTACTAATTTCATTGTCATTTAATTGATTGCTTACACATTAAGACATGGAATAATTATCTTATAAAGTAGTGAAACCATGATAACAATAAATACAATTTTGATACAAGCTTCTAAGAGACATGTTCAAAAATCAGTCGGGAAACTCCAAATAAAAGGACTAGAGTTGAGGACTGTTCAGTGCCGCCTAACCTCCGCACGTGCCGAGGCAAGGAGTTCCATAAGCGGATGGAGTTAGTGAAAAACTGTCGTTCCGATGTTAGACATGAGACTCGAGGGTGAACAAGTTGTTGGGATCTGTTAGAGGAACTAAAGCTCAATTTACAAAAAAAGATAACTTGGCTGATGCAACACA
Source organism: Cheilosia pagana (assembly GCA_936431705.1). Taxonomy (NCBI): domain Eukaryota; kingdom Metazoa; phylum Arthropoda; class Insecta; order Diptera; family Syrphidae; genus Cheilosia; species Cheilosia pagana. Next base: position 80,144,895 of record OW386166.1, on the reverse strand, counting down.
TTAGATAACAAGACAAGTGAACGAAAACGAAGTAAATTGTCCAGAGTCATATTATAAATTGATTTTGAATAATTTGAGACACTGTCAAAACGATTCAAATTATAAACATAGCGCGCCATATTATTAAATGCGACGTTAAGCTTTCTCCTGCTGGCTTAACAACAACCAGTGTTTTTGCTTACATGAGACGCGTTTATTGAGGGGTAAAATATTGTGAGATCCATAACTGGCGTAACACACCGTATACTTTGCCAACGGTTAAATTAATATGAGTATCCCATGTTAGTGGCCTATTAAATACCATTCCCAGATTTTTGGGGCAATCAACGTACTCTATTCTAAGTGTTATATCTGGAAAAAAAGAAAGGTCCAGGACTTTTTACAGATAACAACACAAGTAGATTTACCGGGGTTTAGAAAAAGCCCATTCCTATCGGACCAATCAGGTATCTTCCGTAGATCAGCATTAATCGTATTAGCACAGTCTTCAATCATACCAAGATGACAACTACGATATAACTGAACTTTGTCCGCATGTATTGATGTCAATGTCGATATTAATTTTGGAAACTCGTTAACTTAAAGGGAGAAAAGAAGAGGACCACGGTAGAACCTTGTGGAAGTCTGACGATAGGTGAAGAGGAAGTCGGACGAGTGATGTCCTACAGAAACTGCTTGTTTTTCTTAGCCTTAGGTATGCTGACAAATATTGAAACCGCTGATGGTGAAAAACCGAACAACATAGAGAGCTTTTTGCATAAATTGAAGTGATCGACAGTATCAAAAGCAGTAGAATTAGATTAGATTAGATTAGCATCGTCCATAGACTGTCTAATCTCTTCAACTACGTTTATGACCGAAGTAATGCTTGAAACGGGCTTCTCTTTGGGGCCAACATTTCCACACACATTGGGCAAAATGATGACAAGTTTTGCAGAGCCCATTCGAAGACGTGTCGGCGCTTAAAATGATCAAGAGGGGTTAGTTCTTGTGTTCATTTGATCTTGTCACGTTGCAATGTAGACTGAGAGATTCCCATTTTCTGATACGCCTGCGGTAGCTCTCTCACTGGCGCAGGTACATTAAATATTGAATATTTTGAATCGAACCTATCAACTATAGTACGCTCAGCCTATCTGGGATTGAATTACCACATCCGTGATCGAGCAATACGTGCCTGAATTTGTTATTGTTTTGCATGTAAAATCAACAAAATTCAGTGACGTACCGCTCGCTCACGGGTGCGGTAATTCGGATGATTATTACGAACGAAGAGTAAGATCTCTTTAGAGACCACTCAGGATTTCGGTAGTTGCTCGTTTATGAATTCCACCCTGACTGACGTTTCGACATTGACAGATCATTAAAAAAAAACTTGCTTTTAAATTACAAATTGCTAGAAAATTCAATTAAAAATGAAATGATGCCAGTACTCACTTGGGCGGCTTCTCTAACTTGTTCGGGTCCTGTGAATTTCTTTCCTTCTCGCACCATATTGGCTAGCCAATAGGTTCTCCGGTACAGATTTAAAATTAAACACATTGTTGTGTCGGCCACCTCCTCCACACCATAGCCGGGCACATTGCATACCGCAATTCCTAATTCGCCCGCAGCCTTAACATCAATATTATCCGTGCCACTGCCAATGCGTACAATTATACGTAGCGCCTTAAACTTTTCCAGATCCTCTTTTGTTAGAATGATTGTGTGCCACATGAGTGCTCCAACGGCCTCGTTAAGAACCTACAAAAAAAAATGAGTTCAACAAATTAATTTACTATTGGCTGCAGCGGTTTTTATTGTAGCTCTTACCTTCTCATGAATCTCAGATGTGCTCTGAGCATCGCAAAACGCAACTGTGGCTACATCCTTAAGTATTGGCATTTCAATCGAACAATCCCGGCCATCTAGCAAGGCGACGAGCGGCCGTGCCTGCAGCGGACCATTGGCAAATGGTCCCTTAACGTCTAAGCGCGATCGCTTTGTCGGTAACATCATAGACTTGTCCATGATTTAAGCAATTTTGTATGTGTGTGTGGGTAGAGTGAGTGATTACTGTTATAATATGCGTGAGTGTGTGCGAGTTGTTGTATTCTTTTTTTTTTTACTCTCTTTTCTTTTTGTTGTTGTTGTTGTTGTTATTGTTGATAATAAAAACGAAAAAATAATAAAATTAAAATTATTGTAAATAAAAATGATAAAAACCCAGAATGAAGCAATCAAAAAATGCCAACTTCCGATAATGAATGCGGATCAATCGATATGATAGCGAGAGAGATGCGCTTTTGTGCTCAATCCTGCTGGGTGCTTGTTTTTCTTGTTGTGTATGTTTTAGGGGGCTCTATATTACAATACTTGTACTTTATATATATAAATGTATATATCGTTTATGTATATTCAATTGTTCTTATACTTCTTAGGAAATACGCTTGAGAATATGATGGCAATCGATTCCAACAATTGTTTTGATTTTGATTCGGTTGGTTTTATTTTTCTTTTCTTTCTTTCTTTTTTTGTGATATTCGTTATGTGATTTTATTTTATTATATTATACCGATGATGTTGCTTGTTGAAATCAATCTCAAATCAAATCGTCGTGCGGCTAACAATGAAGGGTTAACTTTTCGCGATCGAATCCCTTCATGGTTAATTGCCTCAATAACTGAAAAGAGAAGGAAAAAAATACTAAATCATTAGTAACTGCAGATAGTTGTTTTTTTATATAAAACTTAAGTAGACCGATTAAATAAAAAAATATCCTCCCGAAGGATGTACGAACGACTGATTTGATTGATTTCCCTATGGAAAGTTATTGATTCAGACGAACGGTGGCAGGGCGCAACACTTTTCGACGATTAACCAGTCAAGTTTGAGTTTGTGTCTCTAAAGGCGAATCGGTTTTCGGTAATACTTCCAAACAATCGAAGTTTTCAAATGTCATGGTATATGGTGAATAACGCTTTGTCGCTTTTCTAACGTGCTGGGAGACCGTTGAGGAACTAACAAACATAAGAATTCGATGGCAAAAGTGGCAGTGAACAAAAAAATCATCTTGAAAAAGAAGACACACTTCCCTAACCAACTACATTCGCATTGTTAGCGTGGCGAGTCGCCTTTTCGCGGGTGAATCTAGTCAAAAGACGGCAAAAAGGTGTCCATGTCAACAACATTTGTGATTTGTAAGAACATTATGACAGACAGAAACTGTTCATAGTAGATGTTGACGAACCGCAGACGAGGCCACAGATTAAGCCTTTCTGAAATCACATGAATCTATTATCAGTCGAAACCTAGGTTGTGAAAACAAGGGCCTAAGGAGACTCAGGGCCGTTTGCTCATACGACTCTTAACGATTTAAGTTCAGCTTAAATACTTATGTGCTACTTTTTCTAGGGCATAAACTGTCACATAAGAGTTTATGTGGCGCTTAATTCGCTATGAGTCGTATCAGCAAATGGCCCTTACTGTTCCTGCAAAGCAAGCCAACGACAGAGATGGTGGAGCTCTTACAGGAGTCATTACGGTACGGGCAACTTTTCTTACGAGATGGTGAGGGGAGCGGCAATTCTGTCGAGTTCGTCGGCCTCGCAGTACAACGATAGTCCTGCAAAACTAGAAACTCACTTATTAAGCTTAATGTTTGAGAAGTTCAGTGATCTGCACTTGACAGCGGCGATATTTTCGCAGGAGACTTGAATAAGGGTTTTTTTTATTTCAAAATAATCAAGAAAGCTAAAGTAGACGCTCAAATTAAGAATATATGAGGCAACATCCCCGAAGACTTTGTAGAAATAGGAACGGGCCCTCATTCCTCCCAAAAAAACGCAGTGCTCAGTATTTTTTTAAAAGGACGGTGAATGTATTATATGAAATGCGCGTGATATGTTGTATCGAAATTTGAGCGCGAAAAATTGCCCGTGTGGACCTAAGCAACAAGGCGACGCGCTATCTTGTACTTTTTTTAACATCGTTCTTGAAGCAATTGTACGAAACTCGCAAGCCAATACCAGAGGTACAATTTTTCAAAAGTCCGTTCAACTATAGGGTGATTTTTTAGCTGGTTTGGTTTTGGCAACACTGGTTTTGACAGCTGACGTGTGTTTAGTACCTTGTGTCACTGTCAAACAGCTTCAGTTTGGTTTGCAATTTAACCATGGATCGTCTTACAAATGAACAACGCTTGCAAATTATTGAATTTTACTATCAAAATTCGTGCTCGGTTCGAAATGTTCATCGCGCGCTGCTTCCATTTTATGGACGAAGCTCATTTTTGGCTCAATGGGCACGTAAATAAGCAGAATTGTCGATTTTGGATTGAATATCAGCCAGAAGCATTGCAAGAGCTACCAATGCATCCAGAAAAAGTCACAGTTTGGTGCGGTTTATGGGCGGTGGCATCATTGGACCGTACTTCTTCAAAGATGAAGCGAATCGCAGCGTTACTGTCAATGGTGAACGCTACCGAGCGATGATAACAAACTTTTTTTTGCCCTAAAAGGGAAGTTCTTGACTTGCATGATATGTGGTTTCAACAAGACGGTGCCACATGCCACACAGCACGCGAAACAATGGCGCAATTGCGAGGCGAGTTTGGTGAACAGTTAATTTCACGTTTCGGGCCGGTCAATTGGCCGCCTAGATCGTGCGATTTGACACCATTAGATTATTTTTTGTGGGGGTATGTCAAGGCTAATGTGTATAGGGACAAGCCCGCTTCGATTGACGCACTGGAAGCCAACATCCATGCATTCATTCGTGAGATACCGGCCGATATGTGTGAAAGAGAATGCCAAAATTGGACTCAGCGGATGGACTACCTGAGACGCAGCCGCGGTCAACATTTGCATGAAATTATCTTTAAACATTAAATTGCAAGGTTCAAACTATCGATTCAAATAAATATTTCATTCATTTTTTCGAGTTTTTTGTGTTTTTTTTTTTTTTAAAAAGTTCTAAACCTCTTAAAAATCACCCTTTACTTTCCTATGCCGATGATATTGACATTATTGGGAGAACGCGGCGAGCTGTCAGTGGCGCATTTGCAAGCATTGAAACGGAGGCGGCGAAGATGGGTCTGGCTGTTAATGAAGACAAAACGAAATACATATATGCTGTCAACGAGAATGGACTCCCAACATCGGCGACTCGGACAAAACGTCACGATGGACAGATACAACTTCGAAGTATGTAGTTAAAGACTTTGTATACCTGGGCTCCACTATCACTTCGCAAAATGACATCAGCGCAGAGATCAAGCGAAGAATCACTCTTGCCAATCGCTGTTTCTTCGGGCTAAGAAGAAAATTAAGAAGTAAGGCCTTGTCAAGAAACACCAAGGAGATTCTATATAAGACCCTTATCATCCCAGTCCTGCTGTATGGTGCAGAAGCATGGACCTTGTCAAAAGCGGATGAGAACCTTCTGGGATGCTTTGAGAGAAAGATTCTTCGAGTGATATTCGGTCCAGTTTGTGTCAATGGAGTGTGGAGAAGAAGATTCAACGACGAACTCTACGGGCTATACAGCGACGCTGACCTAGTCAAAAAGCTGAAAATACAACGGCTGAGATGGCTGGGACACGTGGAGCGTATGGACAACAACGCACCAGCCCGACGAGTCTTCGAATCCACCCCTGAGGGACAGCGCAGCAGAGGAAGACCCCACCTAAGGTGGCGCGCACAAATGGAGAACGACCTAATCCAACTTGGTGTGCGTAGCTGGAGGTAGCTGGCGAGGGACCGAGCTGGCTGGAGTTGAGGCCGTGGTACACCCCGGACTGTAAGCGCCACCAAAAGTAAGTAAAGGAACTAAGCAACTCGTTCAAATCCGATTGCTCAATTTTCGGCCAAACAAAATTGGTTATCATGGCTCTCATATGTCAAAAGTCAGTCACACATACAGTAGTTTAAGACGAATACGAGTTTTCACTAGTACCTTGCAATATTTCGACAGAAATTTCATTTTTATAATGTACACCGTTTCGATTAAATAGCATCCACTTGGGAAATACGTTTGCAATGACATCCAAGCGTCAAGCGGTTCATTTCGTACCACTTTGTCGCAAGCGACTTGCATTTCTTTTCGTGCATAAGTCGGTGTTTTTTTTTTTCAAAACAAACGATTTAAATTGGCGTTGAACCTATAGAGAAATAAAGTCACTTGAAAAAACGCCACAAGCGTCGTGTACCACAAAAATGCCAACAGGAACAATGGTGACATTAGGTTTGTTTCAAGTGGCACCGAGAAGTGGAAGCTAATTTTTACGCCTGTCCAAAACCCTGCATAACACTGAAAATTCGGCTACTATATCGAACCCAAAATATGCTGCTCTGAAGTTTTACATTGGAAAGTTTATGACAGCAAGCAAAACTCAGCACTGAATTCTTGCCCCGACAAATTAACTGGGGTCAGTTCAAACCTATTTTGTGGACTCATTTTGACAATCAAACAGGAATCTATTGCAAGTTGTTCATTGTTTAACTAAAGGAACAATAATTCGTTCGTTTATTTACTTTGGGACGCATTTTGGTTGCTGATTCTATTCTTTGTGTGTATGTATACCAAATTCGGTTGAGTGGATGCGTTTTGGCGCCCATTCTGATGTCAGTGCTGTTGTATAGGATTACTAGGAAAACGTGGTATATTTTATGGAATCGGTGTTGCCAAATTGACGTCCTCTGGGTAGGCCCAGGACACAAATTTGCATAGATCAACGCAATTAAACAAATTAGTTGCATAATTGCAAACACTGTGTGTGCACATAACCTCCTCTACGTAGATTCAGAAGAGTCAAACAGTTTTCCCAAAATCGAGCTCTAAATGGAGAGCTACAAATCTGAGAAAAAAACAATAAAAACCTCAATGGGATTAACGTCACGCTCTGAAAGTACAGCAAAATAAAAGGGAGTGAGAGTTTCAACAAAATTTAGTGCGCACAGGTTAAGGTGAAGGGCAAGGGCAGTTTGAGGAAAAAGCTAGAGTGCATTGAGGCGCATCGGCAATAATGAAGCGCGATAGCGAGAACAAGTTTGCTTACAAATATGCAGTATTTTTTTTATATAACTTTCGAAAAGTTGGCACTGATGTGAAAAAACAGAAAAGAAAAGATTGTGCAAGCCAGTCCGGCTAGGTTCAAATTAATTAGGAGCAGAAACTTCATATAGGACTCTAGGAAAGTTCAATTTGTCGGGATTTTTTTAAATGAATGCAGTTTCTGAACGACATAGCTTTTTGTGACAGCAATGCAGTGCTTTAACTTGGGCGTCGGGTGTTTACCAAATGTCTGCACATTTCGTTGGGTGTAATTTGAGTACTCCTGAGGCCATACCTCGCTCATAAATTTAACACCCTAGCTACAACGACCGTTGTTACATGTCAAGAAAAGCAATTTGCTTGAAAAATTGATGTCCATAAACGGTGCAGGCTGAAAAATGCTCCGCGCTTGCTCTATTTAGGATAGAAAAGCATCATTTGAACAGCAAGTTATCTGCTTACTACTACGGTTTGATTAACCATGCTATATTTGGAGTTTCCAGCCGAGGCCCAAATTATCCAGATAAAGAAAAAATGTGCGGCGTACGCATTAACTGAAAATTTATTTATTTTCGGGAGCTTCACCTCTGGGTGTATCTGCAAAGTTAGTGCATAATGTTTATCATTTCAAATTGTATTTATTATATTTGTATGTAAAATCATGTCGACTTGTACAAACAAATTTTCGCCCTCTCTTAAAACAATGTTTTGCGTAAACAATAGCGACAAAAAAAAATTATGTAATGATATCGCGTTTGACTTTACAGTGGAAGGGATCGGGTTACGATATTTTATGCCCGTTCAGCATAAAACTGTATGTGTCACAGCACATGTGGGAAATCAAAGATCACACAAACGCATGCGTCGAAAAAAAAAATACTAAAAATAATGTAAACAACTAGTTTAACTGTTTTGCAATCTTTACGGTACGCGCCATTCTTATGTGTCGAAAGAGTGGAATTATCCCGAAGAATGTGAAAATGAACATCGAAGATATTCAGTTATAAAATGGATAACACAATCCCTTCTCTGTATCTAAGGCACATGTGAAGATAGGTCGATTTATCTTTGATAGAGCAGTACTTGGAAAATCAAGTCGATGCTGAGGTGAAGCTCCTATTCAACCGTTTCACTGTGTTCGGTTCTAACAGCCACGGCTTTCGGAATGCCTTTCTACAGGGAAAGCATGACAGAAATGAACTAAACAACTTTTTACAACTTAAGAAAATGGCCAAAGGTTCAGAAAATACGTCCAGTTGGGAAGAACCGAAAGAAGCTCCAAAAATGAAGGCAACTAGAAAGATTAATAGAGTAGCAGTTGTAAGATGTATTGTTCCCAAAAGAAAAACTTTACTAATGTAAAGTATTTTAAAGCTTATCCAAAAGTTTCGATTGTACTTTCATAATTTCAACTGAAATGTGATAAAAAAAAACGTTTAAAGCCTATCAAAGTCGTTACGAAATTGTTTGCAACACGTGACAAAGTTAAAAATATGACAAAAAGTTACAAAAGTTTAGTCCTTGTCTTGTTCTAGGAAAAGCCGGCGTAAACAACAACTAACATGAGTGATATCGAGTATGCGCAATGAACGTACATGTAATCGAACATTCAATGAAGAAATGTGCTCCAGTTTCACTGAGGTAGTTTCACAATAAAATAAATTTACTGGGCCTTTCACTCAAGTTTGTCTACAACAAGAGATAAAAGCGTTCACAATGGAATGCAAAGCTGATGACTTGGAAATGGACATGACTGATAGGAAGGAACTTCCCAGAGAACCTGTTGCTACTAAAATGAAATCAACTGTCAGTTGCCGTCCAGTGGCGCTTGTGTGTCTTGAAAGGCAACGCATTCACAAAAATAAAGTGTGAAAAGTTCCTCCAAATGCTAAAAAGTACGCCCTCGTTATTTGTCAATTGCACTGTTAGTTTATGTGCATTGAGTGTGTTTAGTAGGACGGTAAATGTGACTTGCTACAACCAAACAATATGACTAATGCCTTGTGGATTGACCAACTCATAGTAATCTGATTTTTGTAAGCAGAACTAGTGCCTAGTGGAAACTTTGCTTCTATTTTTATACATGAGTTTGCAAAGGGACAATTTGAGAAAGTAAACAAACAGAAACAAGGACAAGGGTAGAAATCAGGCTGTTCTCCGTAGTCCATGCAAAACAATGGGACCAGACGAAAAATTTGGATTAATTTTTGTCAAAGGGCCTAGTCTGTGAACAGGCATGTTCATTTAATTGACTAAAGAGGTGTGACGCATTCAAAGGAAGTGTGAAATAGTTTTTTGGCAGATAAAGTGAATTTATCATGTTCCTCGAGGAAACATATCAACGAGGTACCACCTCTGCCTTTAGAATAAAAACTTTTTGCTTTGAAAGGAGTGTAGGTTTGTCGTGTTAGACGATTTGAATTTTGTTGTAATGCTGCATGCAGTGGTGCGTGGTGCAAGTTGGTACTTGGACTGAAAAGAGGATACAAATTCAATTAATTTAAAATGTTAAAACGCCTTGACCCACCGCCACTGTATGACCTTTCGACGACGTCATTAACTGTAGCATCTGTTGTGCTTATACTCACAAATGAACGACACCCCTCATGTAGCAGATCACAATCTGTCAGCCAAAAACATGGCATACAAATTCCGGCCGATTTGAATTTGAAAACAAAACATATTTCAACGTATTTCGAAAGATACCAAAGCCAGCGGGCTGACTTTTAGACTTTAGACAACAAAATGTGACCCCTGTCAAAAACTCCTTAGTGGCAAGCACTCGCTTGAGTCTCTGCACCAGCAAACACATGCGAGAGTCAGCTTGCCTTTATTTTTTGACATAAAGTGCAGGTGAGTGTACATTTCTCCATTGCTACTCTTGCTAGATCCCCGACTCGCAACACCATCGCCGCACCTGTCGGTTTTTTTTTCATTTTTATATTTTTTTTGATGCATTCTTTTTAATTAAATTGGCGCCCCGCCACAATGCCCTCGAAATCACATTTTTCCACATTTTCTCAATATTTTTTTTTATGATAGCGCACAGAGAACAAAACTTTATGGTGTACTCCACCAGCGAACTATACGTTTTCTCGTTGATAACGAACGTACGTGGGATTATGTTATAAATCTTATCAATTGGAATATACCTGACGTGCTACCCCCGCCATGCACTTCAATCGATATCTAACTAAAACTATACGAACGTTTGTTCTAAATTCACATTATATCACACAATTGCATGAATAATTGTAATGAGAAAGCAAGGAAACTTCCTGGAGCTGTATTAGATAGCTCGCAGCAGCACCCACTCTTAGCACAGTGAAAATCGAATATTCCAAGTACAGCCGGACAAGACAACATTCAGTTGTGTGTTGAGTAACAAGAAAAGGAACAAGACGGGACAAAAAGAAAAACGTACAATTTTAGCAAGACAAGGCCTAAAGAAAATTTTATCGTCGTGGTCGTCGAGGCGGGTTCAATACCAGCAGAAGCACCACGCAGCCATTTGTGTGCCCTTTTCCTTTTGTCATTATGTATTTACAAATGCGAGCAAATGAATTTTCCGATCAAAACTCATGGGGGTTTTTTTTTCTTGACAAAATGCAAACGCAAGATCCCGCATTTTGGGGGCGAATAAAGATCTGTAGTATACCGCGCTTTTTCCATCAATTATCGCTCCTCTGTTCATTAATGGATGGGATAGTTACTTTTTTTCTAATTTTTAGTTTCTTGTTCTTTATTCGCGCACCTCATGCACTACAAAACGAGAGGAAAAAAAAAACCACCATGGTGGCGATGGCTGCGAAGCCCGTTCGTTGTCGCACTCGAGACCACCGCCGCTACCGTTTTTCTTTCTTTTTCTTCCTTTCTCGCTAGCCGTCGTAGCTGTAGCCGCCGCCACCGTCGTCGTAGTCGTCGTTGTCCACCCTCCATAAGAAAATAAAACAGAAAAAAAATAACAAATCACCACAATCCGAGAGGAAGGCAAAAAAAAAAAAACACAAAAACACTAAACTGAGCACAATTGATTGGAAATCCCTTTGCCTGGTGCCCTTTTCCGCGGGCAATCAAATTTCCATCAGGGAAAATTGAAAATTTTTCATTCGGCGAGTTTTCCTCAGCTATTCTTTTTGTACTTTTTTTTTTCTTTTCGATATATTTTTGCGAAATGTCTGCCAAAGCGAACACGAATACCAGCGCCACACCACTCACTTCGCACAGTGCCGTCTCTGTTGCACTGCTGTGTATCACCATCAGTGGCTGTGTTTGGTGAGTGTGTGAGTGCGTGTGTGTATTCTTTATATTTCCACCGAATTGACGGAGAACAAAAAAAATTTCACTCACCGTCCGATCCGAATTGATTTTATTTCTATTTTTTTTGCTCTTTATTTTTTCGGGGGATTTTTTTTCTTTTTGGATTTGCGATTTATTTGGACGTTTTCAATGCACACAAACACTTTTCGAACAGCACTGGGTGTGGAATTGTTTTGTTGTGATTATTTTGTGGGTTTTTGATCGATTTTTGATGTGGAAAATCGAATTTTTTGAGAATTTTTGAGAACTAACGCGTCCCTTTAAAACATGAATCCCCACTCACAGCTTTCAAAATGGCGGAAAAGTAGAATTTTTTAGTACAGAAATGACGCGATTATGCATTCCGCGATACTGCCGACAACGAAAATTGTTGTATTCAGAGAGTGATTTTGGCCGAATGGACTGTGTTCGTTTGGTTGGGTAAGTGATTATTTCGTATTGGTTGGATGCGACCATTTAGTACTGAAAAGTGGTTGCGTTTGGTAATGGGGACGTTCGGATACGTAGTTTGTATAAAACGTCAACTAGATTTGTCGGGACTAGGTATCCGTACGCATTAACTAAGTAAGTTTAGTTGTTGTCGTAAACGCGTGGTTTATTTTTAAATTTTGACACTTTAAAATGTCAACTGAGTACGCAGGCAGGATTTCTTGACTAGATTTGTCGGCTACCCCTCCATAAACGTCAACTGCAAAAACTAATGACGAGACCAATCTGGGCCAATGAAAACTCAAACACATCTAGTCAGTCAGTTGTCAGACTTACTAAACTAGGTATCCGAACGTCCTCAATATATTGCTTTCATTTTGTTATAAAAACTGCTATATATTGTTCACCGTGTACACCTATAAAATTTGTTTGAATATTTAACAATGGTTTTTAATTTCCATCTGATTCTTTATGCATGTAATTAACTTCGAATGCTTATAACAACAGTGCAACAGCAGTATTAATCATAGAAAAATAAAGTACACCTTTATTCATTATTCTTCTTTAAAAATGTACATCAATTGAAACATCGACAGCAGTTTGCAATCGGGATACTGCCAAGACCCGCTTTGCTAATTGAAGAGAGAAAAAATGTCACATTAGGTTCGCTCCGCTATCCCATGAAACAAAATGCAACTAAGCATTAGCATCACACGCTGGGTCGCAGTATCCTTAATCTGACTTCTTACCTATTTTGCTTGTTTTTTTTTTTATTAAATTAGGTTCTTAGTCCACATGATCTGTCAAAATCTGTCAAACAATTCAGCTGTTTGCATTGTGAAAGTAGTGAATATCTCAAAAAATCAAGATTTCTGAAAACTATCACCTATTTTTTTAGCTTCATTGTTCACTCTAAAGGCACCAAGTGACAAAGAACAGAAACAGGAACAGAAACAGAATCCCATACATTTGCAACAGAAACCGAATTGGGAACAGAAAATTTATTTTTCAGCAACAGAATTTAGCGACAGAAAAATGGCTGTTTGAGGACAGAACGCAAACAAGTCTTTATTGATTGTTTCTGTTGCTGCCAGCAACAGAAATTCAAATTTATCGTGGGGGGCGGGTATTTTTTTGTTTGAATTTTTTTGCATCTGTTTGTTTCGCATCGTACTATTGTTTTTAGTAGACGAAGAGGAGAGAATAATAGATTTCGTAAGAAATCACCAAATTTTATACAATTTCATTCTGTTCCATGTTTTTCGTAGAAGTCAGAGCTAACGACATACAATTTGACGGAATAGGCGGCTGCCATGTTTTTATGGATCTGTTTCTGTTTCAGTTCTGTGTAGCTGATCGAGCAACGTAAACAGAACCAGAATTAACTACAGAACGATAAAACTTTCTGTTCTGTTTCAGTTTCTGTTTCTGTTTCTGTTCTTTGTCACTTGGTGCCTTAAGCAAACTAGGATTTTTAGCACTCAGGTACAACAACTACATAATTCTTTTTTTATTGATTCTTACTTTAAAGTATATACTAGACAAAAACAATTAAGTCTAATTTAAGGCGGCTCTCCCACTGGGGCAACAAGCAATAAGGAATGAGCAACTAGCAATAAGCAATACGAAACTTTTATTTTAACCTATTCTAACATTGAAGCAACAGTGTTGCCAGAAATTGTTTGCTGTCATGTCATGTCGGTGTTTGATTGTATATTTTTTAATCCTGGCATTTTGGTCATTTGACAGCTAATCTGGTCATTTGCATACAGTCTAATCTTAGCTTAACATTTGTCTTATTCTAGCTTACTGACTCTTAGCGAGCACTCTAAACTTGTCAATATACTTAAAATTGTTGCTATTCGGCATTAAATCTATCTATATCTATAAGTTATGTTTTTTAAGAAACTTTAAAAAACATGAATTCTTTATTATTTGTTTTATTTAAATATTACAATAATTACGTCCTACTTGACTTTTCCGAGATTCACACAATGGCCGCGTTCCACTGCCCGCTAGATGACATTTCACCATAGGCGCTAGATGTCAAGCACTTTTTGTGAAATATTTCTCTCAGGTAAATTTCTCAATCTATCGCAAAATTACCCGCTGCATTGAGAGAGAAAGAGAAAAAAAACGACTATTCGAAGGTAAATCGTTCAAACGTTTGCAAATCTTTGTGCTATATGTCGAGCGGACAGAGGAATACAGCCAATCTATTTATCCCAATTGGAAGTGACTTAACAGCAACGGCTTATGTTTAAACATTTCTGGTGATTTTGCTGGAAATTGCAAGTGCCACTTTTGAATTGGATTTTTCGTTCCGAAACAGCAGTGTACTAGGTTTTAACGCAAAACGAGACGCAAAACCTAAAACCTATACTTTACATTGCCTTGCTGAGGTAGACGCTAAAAAAACACACTAATAACAATTATTGTTCGTTTCCGATGACACAATTCGATTTCCGAAAGTCAACAGCACAGATGAATAGGTTATTTATCGAACGCACCCCATAAGCTATAAACACGGCGCCATAAAAATGGTTACTGGCCTGTTTGATTTCTGTGAGGTTTCGAACCGTCACACGCGTATGATGTTGCAAATCGTCTATAACCAAAAATCAACTCATCTGTCAAATTGGGAACAAAAAAAAAACGTCACCCATGGCCAGCCAAAGCCAGTGCTAAGTTATTTCCTAGCCTGTGTATCGTTTTTCGCCGCCACATGTTTATACTTTTATAAATAAAAAAAAATATATCTTTTCTCAATGAAGTGATACAAATAAAGTGCACTAAACTGAATTTTTGTACCTATTGTAAATTTATAAAAGGTAAGCCAAAAGCGTTTTTTCTTAAATATCAATCAATTGGTTTAGAACTGCCACTTCGTGTCGACTGTTTTTATTGATATACGGGTATACGGAATATAAAGGGAATTCCACTGAGGAGTTACCCAACCCACCAGCACCACACCACCAGCATGTTATTTATTTGCTCCTATGAATTATCTATTTTAGAATAGACATACCTACTCGACTATACACATTTATTATGGTGTAGTGAAATTCTTATCCATTTATAACCTAAGTGACACTAGCACCAGTACGCAAGCTGCTCATTATCCACAAGAAGAAAAAATGTGCTCGTTACGCGAATGCAAATTTGGGTGCGACACCCATTCGCTGAGTGATGATCATGGACAATAGTATTTTTTGCGTATGACCAGCAATGAGCCATGGGAAAAGTAGCAACCTTCCTCGCACGTAAGTCGCAGTGCAGTATTGTCAATTGCGATAATTCAATTAGGAACACTTGTACCGGACACTTCAAGCCTGCTATGCGACTCTAGATTCGGTGGCCCCCTTGATTGTTCGTCATTCATATGTTCGTAAAATGACGTAGCGTCATTGATAAATTTTGTGGAACGCAGAGCTAATATAATTTAATTTATTCATCGACGAATTACTAGACTTGTTTACATCGGACTGCCGGTCGCTTCTAAATTGTATAATTAGTCTAATAGCAACGGTAAATAAAAATACAAACGAAGGTAAGGCTTGTAAATTGGCCAAAGCAAAAACACCACGGCGGGTCTGGGTCATTGGAACTATAAAAATGTAAAAGTTGATAGTTAACACTACACGTGCTTTTAAATTTCCGCGAAAAAAAACATTTCAACTTTTACTTTTTGAAATCTGTTTATTTTAAGAACAGGCCAGGGTGAACATGTGTCTCTATGTAAATATGTATTGGTAGATGAAATGGTATTTGCATAACTCGATGACTATCCATTCAGCTTTTGATGTCAATTCTTAAGTGCTGGGGCAACTTTATGCAGTAAGGTTGCAGGTATACAAAGCACAAACGGTTTGCTGTTGAAACTTCGTCAGTGATACGCTAAAGCGTCGTTTGCTTTAGCCTTGAACTTGTTTCATGTCATCGCATCTAAATTTTTATCACAAACCAAATTTGTGGGCGATTGTCCATTTTATCAGCCTACCCGTTTTTTATTCAGCAATCAACAACAACATCTGTTTGTGTGCAGTGCAGTTTGTTAATCCTTTAGACTTGCGCCAGAGAGGTTCGACTTTATTCCAATTTATAATGAATAACCGCGCAATCACGTTCATTTTTGGCAAACATTAAAGTACGAAATCTAACTTAGATATATGAATAAAGTGTAAATAAAAAACCTGGTCAAGATTACGTTTTTAAACACCACACAGGCGGTGGACAATCTTTTAAGATAAGTGCTCGAAGGTCTTGGCGTCATAGACCAGGGTCGGCATTCTGTAAGGCGAAAACTTTGAAACGTTTTCGTGTGCACGAATGATTTGCTATATGTTACAGAAGAAAATCGTTGGTGCACACGAAATGACCCCAAAACGAACCTAGATTATTGACTTAAAAACGTCATCCTCACTAGCTCACGATTCCCATACCCCAATATACAAAGGGCGGTTTTTCAGTTTCTGGATCAAGCCGTAAAACACCACAAGACGAAGACCAGACAAGCCTCCCTGTTTAAAATGACCATAACACGCTTAGACTAAATCTAAGCTGTATTTTTAAACTGCATCCTATATACGCATTCCCCGATTACAAGCGCTGAGGGCCTAAAGAAGAGTCGTTAGACCTTGCGGACTTGCGCTTTTGTGTGACTTCTTAAATCTCGGTCAGGAGCAGACGCATTTAGCTGCTGGGGTAAATCGATATCATCGGTTGCTTCAAGGAGGCGGTAATAAAGTATTTTACGGTGACCTAAAAACAAGCGAAACAAACGAATATTTGTCCCCCGTCTAAGACTAAACGTCACTACAACTTCGTGGTGGTTACTGAGAACATCTAGAAGGTGCATTGTGGTACCGCAAAGAGTCGGCTATATGCGGTAGGTTCCTTTTAAGGCTGAAGGAAATGCGATTGATAAGTGAAAAAATCATTATTATATACATCAGGTAACTACTGAAATCGAGGGAGCGTTAGAAATTAGCGTAATGTCTTTCACTTCCTGTCTATTTTAAGGAGATGAGATTGTGAGTTCATAACCGATATTACATGTCTCTCTTCTTGTTAGTATATGCGTGAGGCCAGATTGCCAGATTGCCAGATGCTAATTGATGACACTTCTTCATCAGACCTCCGATTTCACCGATATTACTGCCTTAGCAGAGGTCGACGTCTTCGAAAAGCAATCCTTGATCTTGGTCTGAATGTTATAACGGGTGATTTTTTAGGAGGTTTAGAACTTTAAAAAAAAAAAAACACAAAAAATTCGAAAAAATGAATGAAATATTTATTTGAATCGGTAGTTTGAACCTTGCAATTTAATGTTTAAAGATAATTTCATGCAAATGTTGACCGCGGCTGCGTCTCAGGTAGTCCATCCGCTGAGTCCAATTTTGGCATACTCTTTCACACATATCGGCCGGTATCTCACGAATGAATGCATGGATGTTGGCTTCCAGTGCGTCAATCGAAGCGGGCTTGTCCCTATACACATTAGCCTTGACATACCCCCACAAAAAATAATCTAATGGTGTCAAATCGCACGATCTAGGCGGCCAATTGACCGGCCCGAAACGTGAAATTAACTGTTCACCAAACTCGCCTCGCAATTGCGCCATTGTTTCGCGTGCTGTGTGGCATGTGGCACCGTCTTGTTGAAACCACATATCATGCAAGTCAAGAACTTCCATTTCGGGCAAAAAAAAGTTTGTTATCATCGCTCGGTAGCGTTCACCATTGACAGTAACGCTGCGATTCGCATCATCTTTGAAGAAGTACGGTCCAATGATGCCACCGCCCATAAACCGCTCCAAACTGTGACTTTTTCTAGATGCATTGGTAGCTCTTGCAATGCTTCTGGCTGATATTCAATCCAAAATCGACAATTCTGCTTATTTACGTGCCCATTGAGCCAAAAATGAGCTTCGTCCATAAAATGGAAGCAGCGCGCGATGAACATTTCGAACCGAGCACGAATTTTGATAGTAAAATTCAATAATTTGCAAGCGTTGTTCATTTGTAAGACGATCCATGGTTAAATTGCAAACCAAACTGAAGCTGTTTGACAGTGACACAAGGTACTAAACACACGTCATCTGTCAAAACCAGTGTTGCCAAAACCAAACCAGCTAAAAAATCACCCTTTACAAGCCGCATGAGAATGGAAGTTTCTTTCGTATCCGCCATTTACTAGAAGTAGTATTTCCATACCATCAACACTTATTGCGACTTCTCTGTAAAGTTCGCTTCTTCATCAACTAAGGTCTCTGTTCTTCACTATAAACAGTATCAACCTCTTTCGTGTCCCATTCAGTTTGTTGATAATAGCTTCATAGACATATCCAAACTGGATTTCTCATAAAAAGGGATCATTATACATACTTAGGTCACACAATTAAGTCAAAAGTCAGACAAGGTCAGACATCAATTATTATTTATTGACATACCGGCGACAATGATGCCGGCAGCTCAAAAAGCCAACCGTTGTCTAATTGCTGCCACATACTGTGCTGGTGCTCTTCAGCGTGTTTTAGCAATCGTCGTGTGCGTGTGATAAATATTTATCAGCGACAACCTAAAAAATAAACAGACCGACTTACTTGTGCATTGTTTCCATTATCTATTAACATTCGCCGAACAAGATTCATAATAATCACATAAGCATATAAGGTCTGTACAAAAACAGCAGCCTGTCACCACTCACTCAGTCGTACGCATTACAGCGATTCATGCGCGGAAGTCGCTAGCACTCAAATCAGCGTGAAGGCATTCTGAGTCGGTAAGGTATAGGGCGCGTCACAAAATCTCGAAAAGTGTCAACAATCAGACAAAGTTTGTCTTTTTTGTTGTTGCAAATTCAAAGCCAGTTCTATTCCGATTTTTCCTCACTGCTCGCATATGACGCAGTTGCTCCTTGTCCCTTAATTTATCTCGTGTGGGCGCCATTATTTGGTTTTGGATAATTCAAGTCGCCGGTTGCCTGCTGATAAATCGCACTCGCCGTTGTTTGTACAGACCCATAGACTCGCCTATCCGGTAGAATTAGTTTTGTTTTTCCCCTGATTTGCATCAAGCGAACAGAGTCGTTAATTAAACTAATCTCGCAAGTGGAAGAAGCGAAAGTATTCTCGCGTTTGAGCTAGCATTTTGATTTATATTGCCGCTCAGATTAGATTAGTGTTAACAAATCGAGTTGCGCACAGTAATAGTTTTGCCTGCGATTACAATTAATAAGCTGGACACTCTGATAATCGGCGATGTGTTTTTGTTACGTATCGATAAGTTAATCTATTATTTACCAGCTGGAAGTAAATCATAGGGTCTTTAGTGAAATCAGTCGACCAGTCGCTGGGTGTGAATCATGTGAGCAGTGGGGACCTTCTTTTGTTTTTTTTTAACACAATTTAGGTGTCGGTGAAATTTATAAAAAACCTGTTTTCTGTTTTTTGTCTTTTCAGAAATCTATTATTAAAATGTCGCGCAGAGAAGAGCAGCAGCTGTTAAGTGGGAACCACCCATTGCCACAAATTGTTAAAAGTGAGTACTGCAATGCTTATATAAAACAAATTAAGTAATTCATTATTGATAACAGACCGATCATTCACATGAATTCCGCGTTGTTGTGCAAAGCAAACGTGCGCTGAATGGCTTAACTCATTGCGAAGTTGAAATACTTGTTCCTACTACCGCTGAAATGAGATTTTTCAACCCGGCCACTCAAATTGAGGTTATAGTTTTTTTTTTTCCACTTCCACTGATAGGATGCTATGTTTTGTTTTTATAAATCCATAAGTAAAGTAATGTTTAAGATGATTATATTTAAATTCGCTGACGCGCGTATTAATAATGTTTTTCTCTGATTTTGATGACCTTTTTGGGGGCTCAAACAGTTGCTCGGTTGTTGCTGGTGATAACCTGAATTCACTACAATGTTAATTTGATTGCTGGCTGTCTGTATCATGCTAGGTCCCCGACTGTGAATATCAGCATGTACCCATCTTTCTAATCACAAGTTGGTGGCTTTGCGCTTATCGCAAGTGGAGCAAGTGGTCTTCTTTTACACTCTAGGAGGGAATGTATGCTTTCGTTTATTCGTATATGACTTTGAGTTTAGCCATTTGTTTGTGTGCATTTTAGAAGGAGGAAGGAACGTTCAATTTTATATGCCGAATCTGTACGACTGTACGAAAAGCTTCCTCGCCAGTTGTACAAAGAATTGATAAAACTTCCCGCGGAGTACTCGGCCCACAAACAGTACTTGCGCAGAGTGTATTTTATTTTATTTAAATTAAAAAACTATTTGCAGCGAAAAACAGCTTTTTAGTAGAAATTTTGTTTGAATATCCTTAGAAAACAGATTTATACCGCACCATTTCTCATAGAAAGAGAAAAAAACTCTTTTCTGTGCCGAATCACCTACCTGCTCGATCCAAATCCACAAACAACCTTGACATAGTCCCGCGAATGGGCGCAACCTTGTCGGGTGTTAATGACTCAACTAATTTTATCTTATTTTTCCCAGCTGATTCTTTTCAAAAATCTATGCACAGCGATAATAAAACAATAAATATCCATTACCTGTATAACCTATACATCCAAAAGAGTCCTTATCTTGTATCTGTTTGTGAGTTTGGTTGGATACAAAAATCAGTTTCAAACATATTCGTCTTTCCCTCAATAGCATTACAAACCTCGTGCCTATCCGGCAAGGTAAACATTGTAAACTCAAACAAATTGATATAAATCATCATATTTAGTGTGTAGTAGCTGTGGTTTTCGTTTATTGAAAAAGTAGTTGCCAATTAAAGATAGGCAATCTACACCTTTAAAGTACATAAATAAATTAAATGGTTATGATACGTTTCTACTGTAGATTAGGCTCCGATTTGAGGCGAACAATACTGATCCAATTCAATGGTAACTATAGATGAGAGATAAACACGAGTATTTATGATAGAAATTTTGATTGAGTTCCGAGCATTTTTTTTTATATTTGAAGTGCCTCACAAAAAACGAGGTGGCAATTTTTTTTATTGTTTAACTAACGTTCTGTTTCCTTATTGCATTTCAGATGGCAATGATAATAGTGAAAGATCGCCATTCCTCTCGGATCGAAATAAGCCCGTTTCGCTTACACCGGCATGGGAGGCAAGGAATTTGCCCAACGATGAGCTTAATCTTAAAGGTAAGTGAGGAGTGTTAGTTTGTAGGCATTTTCAAAGTAAAAGAACCGCTGGGCGGATTTATTGTGAACTCATTGTATGCGAATTTTGAACTTATCCCTTAAAAGCAGTGAATCTTTATCAATGAAATGAGAGGAAAATCATTTTTATACAAGTGTTTGTTTTGGAATGTTTCTAAAAGTTATGTTGTACTGTGATGTAGCTATAATGTCAGACAGCCCACTTAATTTCTACATCATTAAATTCAAACTTGTGTGGGAATGCCTACAAAAACTTAATGAACTGAGTAGGAGAGAGAAAATAACACTCTGTTTGGTGCCTGGTCATGGCGCAATAGAGGGTAATGAAATGGGCCGACTTCCTAGCAAGAAAGGGAGCATCAGAAACTTTCATAGATCCTGAAACATTCTGCGAAATAGGGGATCACATCCTCAAAGGAGAACTAAGGAATATAGAGCAAGAAAACAGGGCAAGAACCTGGCATGGCACTCAGGGCATGAGCCAGGTAAAGAATCTTCTGGCATAATACAACCGGAAAAGATTCCAAGCTTGCATTGGCATGAGTAAAATTTATCTGCATCCAAACGGGGCATTTCATACTTAAGGAACACCTCAGGAAGCTGGGTATATCGGAAGAAGGTCTCTGCAGATTCTGCTATGAGTTCAGTGAAATCCAAGAACATGTGCTGGGATTACGTGTTGCACTGACCCACAAAAGAATGATCTACTGAGGAAATACTGTCACTAGAGCCAGCTCTCATCCTAAGATTCTTAAATGAAACTGGACTAGAGAGAGTGTTGCAGGACGGATTTCTTCCGCCAAGGAGAAATAAGTGTACAAGAACCTCTAAAATAATTCCGAAAGAAATTATAATATGAGGGAAACTCTTATGAGCGTATATACCTCTCTGAGGCATAAGCAAATTTAAATTACTTTTCCGCATAAACGTGGTTATTTCCGAAGCGTTTGAGTGGATTTTCGCATGGCCATTGGTAAGACTACGACCAAACATCGAAGGACCTCAATATGGGTCAAAGTGCATCAGATTTTTGTCGCTAGCCTCTTCCACCGATCTTTGAAGTTTTATATACCTCTTTAAAATTTTAGCAGAGTATATGACCATGCCTTTTAATTTGTTTACGTTATTTATCTTCAACTTAGCAACTACAGTCGACTACAAACGTTTTGAGTACGCACTGATTGTATCGAATCACTCATACATGGGTATATTGTAGCACTCGTGTATGAGTCCCTCTTACTTTAAATATAATAAATGAGCAAGCTGGCGACTCTCTTCATAGAATAAGAGAAGAGGTTGTCAAGCAGCTCAGTCACATTCTGACCGTACAGGAGTACAGGCAGACGTAAGGAATATTAAATAATAAAGAACAAATTAATAGTCGGGTTTTTATTTATTTTCCCGACTCTAAACAAGTCACGAGTTTCATTTCCGCGAAATACACTGATGTTCATTCTGGGAGAACCCAAGGATGATCAAATCATCAGGTGACTTATCCGTGCCTCTTGCAATTCGAAACATTCTTTGCTTCGGATCCGTTTTAATATTCAGTTTGTTTGTAAACGAAATGCAGGTGCATATGAAATTTTTACTCCACTCGTCTAAGTCATTCACCACTGATTGAGAGCTCTTAAACGAACCAGTGGAAATACGCTCTCCGGTGCGTTTGAACCAATAATAGTATCATATTCCTGCTAAATGACGTTCCTAGGGTAATCTATATTTAGTAACCTAACACCGCGTCTCCACAAGTCTGAAATATGTCAGACTTTTCAGTCAGACTTCATGTCGGACATGTTTGTATTGTTTTGGTTGGGCAAATTGTGCTATAACATTGGCCGCGTTCCACTACCCGCTAGATGAACAGCGGCATGTCAAACTTCATATAAAAAAAATTGACATATCACCATAGGCGCTAGACATCTAGCACTTTTTGTGAAATATCCCTTTCAGGGAAATTTCTCAATCTAGCGCAAAACTACGCGCTGCATTGAAAGAGAGAGAGAGAAAAAACAACCAGTCAAAGGCAAATCGTTCAAACGTTTGCAAAATTTGCCGCTGCCGCTGCGCGACCGTTCCTTCATCTGGGATATTTTGTGCTAGATGTCCAGCGGGCAGAGGAACGCGGCCATTTTATTTCCCAACAGGTCGTCAACGACACAAGTGAAGGCGTTTCTCGCTTTTTGCTGTCAAACGCTTAAACGCTGTCAAATTTCAGTCAGGGTTCGTGTCTACAGAGAAGACAAAGAAATAAGTCAGACTGAAATGTCCAGATATGTGTCGTGTCCACAAAATCGCGGTCTAAACCTGACTTTTTGATGTCATGACTTGAGTCTTGACTAAAAGTCTATTGGAGACTGGGTGTAAGGTTTCCTGTTAATAGTCCAACGCCTCATTAGAGTCACTTGAATACTCTCGAAGCGGCTGACATTGAATCCAGACTTTTCGTTTATTTCAACATTTTTTTGAAAAATATCTTTTTCTTGAATAAATTGTTGCTTTTCTACTACTGAGCAAGATGTTCCAGGTTGAAAAGAAAATCCTTTATAATATGAGGGAATTTATCCAATAGAGTAGAAAATTGAGTACAGCTTTGTAGATCCCTTGGTACATTTGGGAAAGCTGTATTCAAAATAATGTTTGGGGACGGGTTCAACTGCTAATGGCCGCTTACAAACGTGGTCGTGTAATAGTTCAATTAGCTGTGTTTTATGTCGTCTTTTCTTAGACGTAGTTCTATCACTCATCTTTCACTTCGTTAGAGGAAGAACCCAAAAAGTGAGAGTTTAATAGGAGCTTTAACGTTTCTCTGTAGGATTATGCATTGTGCCAGTTTAGAAGATATGTAGAGGATGCGCCATCTTTTATTTCGCTATATGTAAACCATCGAATAACTTTGACATTTATCAACCGACTGACTTGAATAGAGAGTACACATTTTTTTAAACGTTTTCGAAAGTATTCTCAACGGAAAGTAACCACGTGCCTCTTCATTAAAAATATCCTTCGGTAACATTTTTAGACTGTCCCCAGTCACTTCCCGTTCGTGAATGTCTTACTACGTTAAAGAGTTTTTATCACATATGATGTTGAATTTTTTTTGTTCATCGTGGATTAGTCTGCGGCATTCTTTCGCTTTTATAAAAATTTCGAAGCTTCCCTTATCTGTACACTCTGGTTTCAAGTGTCATCTTTTGGATGATGCTATTCCCTCACAGTTTACCGGAGTGGCTAATACGACGCACGTGTAGTTTCTAAATTATACCTAATAAAAAGTTAATGATAAGTAAAACAAAATAAAAATTAAGATGGCGATAAATTCAAGAGAATACAAATCGTGATAAGCAGCGCATTCTAATTACACTTGTAACAGCAAATTTATTCAGAACATGGCAATAGAACTTGTACTTGGAACTTATTATCAAGTAGTTCTAGGAACGATAAGCTAATAAAAATTATAATGTCCGTCTAAAGATACTGGGCGATTTTAATATAATTAATCTACAGCCTTTGGAATATAAATAAACTAAGATACATGTGTTGATAAGTTTTTTTTCCGACGGTCGGTCGGTGGAAATCTTGAAAGACACTGTGAAGCTATACACTGAAACCACCCCCCTCTTTTTTTATTTTACGACTGAGTTAACAAGCTCAATTGCACTTTAATAATATTTGAGAACGGTTTGTGGAATATGGCCCATTGGTTAGTCCCGAAATTAAACTGACTCGATTGAGTAAATATTAAGCTACTTGGGTTGAGGAAGGGCAGTTAAAAAGGAAAGGAAAAGGGGTCGTTGCCGTTGGGTAACCAAATCATTTGGCCTCACTCTCTTGGGCCTTCTTAATGTGTTTTCATTTTCATGTTGTGTATGTATTGCAGTTTTTGTGCAAGTGTTCTTGGATTAGGGCATAAAGCATAATGCTTAACCACATGCTTTGTAGTATCTATTTAGTATATCTGTGACATACTCTAGCCCCAGATCTTCCTCATTCAATGTGTGGCTCTAAGCTCCTCTAACGTCGCCGGCTTATTGGCATGGCATAGACCATTGATTCAACGTAGCCCCATAAAATAAAGTCTAGAGGTGTTAAATCTCACGATCTCGGCGGGCAATCGACTGGTCCGTTTTTCAAGACGTTCACCGAACTGAGACTTCACTTATCACTGATGCCAAATTCATACAAAACGTTCCAACATGTCTCTGTAGCAAATACCATTTATAGTCCGTCCCAAAAAAGAAGAAAGATCCCAACATGCGCAGTAGCAATTTATTTAAGGGAAATTTTCTCTTTTAAGGTATTTTTGATCGCATGAAATTGTTAATGCTTTTCTCTACTTTATCTTTTTTGCAGCGATATTGGGAAACGTAATTGTGCGTGCCCATGCACAAAGTACAACGGAAATTCCATTTCAACCCTTTTTAATAGTTTCTCAAAACTCTGGCTTTCATTACTAAACACATATTTAAGAAGTGCAACACCCAGCAAATTTCCCTTTTCTTTGGGGTGGGTAAATGTGTATCTATTGCATGCGCCGACGACGGTTCTGTGTGGACAATCAGTCATGCCTCGATCGTCGATCGAGAGAGATGTTTTCGCAAGCAGGGGTATGCTTGTTGTATGAAATGCGCACACATTTTTTTTAGCTGTAGTTTTTGTTGGAAAAGTAGTTTTGCTTTCTCTAAGAGAATAAAATCCCTGATGTGAAGAGACCTGCGCAAGATATTTTCAGGTACTTTGGGACGGGCTATACCATAACGTGACTGCAATTTTCATCGACAAAAAAATGACGCCACCGGGATTAAAACCGCACCAAACAGTGACTTCTTGCGGATGAAGTGCTGTCCGCTGTGAGGGCTCTCACATGCCCAGTTAACGCATATTTTGCTGAAGATGATTTTGCGTTGAAATTCTTCCATCATGTCAAGACCCCAATTCGAGAGCGTACGTCGCTTTATATGAACAAGTGGCTTTAGTTCTTGAGTCAGCTTGATCTTGTAAGGGTGTAGGCCCAGATGCGTACTCAAAATTCGCCATAATGAGATCTGGGAGAGGCTCAATTCTTGAGAACGCCGTGAAATCGACTGATTTTGATCGTTTGCGATGGACGCTGGTAAAGCAGCAATATTCTCCACACTTTGGGCAGACCGTAGTCTCACTGGACGGCAACATCAAGCACATCAAGCAGCGCGTATTCTAACTCGAATTTTTTCAGTAGACTATGAATTATGGCTGTCTACTAGGACGAGAATTACGCCCGAAAATTTGACGTTAACGCTCTGCGACCATCGACTCGGAATTTCTTTAGTAAATTTTAATAATTTTTGAACGCTGTTCTTTTGTGTACTTCACCATGATGAAAATGTTGATTTTACTGAATATTTTGACACTGACAGTTCGGTAATCGGTTAAAGGGTGCGTTCACACTGTAAGTTTGAAGTTGCCATAAATCGCAAATCATATTTATTTCATACTACTTTTGACCGGTCAATCCCAATTTCAAAAGACCTGAGACCTAAGTTGACATTGATTAAAAACCCAAAGTGGCTATTCGCAAGTAAATTTTGTACTAACCGACGTTTTCCGGGCTTCGGGACACGGCTCCATGTTTGACGTAAAGTAAATAGTGTTTTAAGAAAAAAGTTGGGCCTAAAAACGTACAGTATGATGCCCGAAAATGAAATACTGGAATTTAGGATTTGTTACCTACTGTTCCCTATTTTCAAACGGTATACATCGGCACGATCAATAAATTAATTAATAAAATGAATAAATTGCATCGGTCGCAAACTTCATATTGCTCAATTACACCAATCTGTCTCGCCAGCACTCGCGTCTGTATCTACGTATTGCATACTTTTATTGCACAAATGCAGTTCACCTACATCGAGTGGCACTTTAAGTGTTTATCCGACATGGGACAGACACCAAGTGGATGCTTCTGGAAAATTAACCTTGAACCTGTCTCAGTTTCACAAATATCAATACTACGAAAGAATTTGCAATTGGTTTCGTATCAATTGGCAGCGATTGAACAACATCCAGTGAGTTGGGCTGGGATATAATTTAAGAAAAACTAAGACAGATCAGGCATACGCGTTGGTTTGGGGTAATGCTTACCTTCCAATAATTAAATCCGAACATTGGTAGGAGATCAAGTAAGTGTACAGAAGATTCAATATTAAGCTGGTGAAAAGATATGTGCCACCACTTACTTAAGTGGCGCGAGAGTTCAGGCGGACCTGGTCGTCAACCAATAGGCCTCTACCTACCACGATTGAAAGATAGATTCAATTTTTTTCCAGATAAATTTAAAGACGAAGTCAACAAGTTTAACAACGTTTTATAGTAAAAATTACAAAAGTGACATTTTTGTATGCTTTTAGTTTTAAAATAGTGTCAAACGTCACTTCACCGCTCTTTATTAGATAAATATTAGATACCTATGGGTGGGGTGGCCCTTTCATAACATAAAAATGATAATTACATCCAAATATTAAAACTTTAAGTTATACCAGATTCTTAGAGAGAACTGGTTCGAATTCCGCGTATTTAAAGCCAAAAAGCTAATGCCTTACAGACTTTTCAAGCCTTCCAGAAGATGTTGCTACTCTAATTGAGAGTGATAGCTTGTTAAAAAGACGACAAGATAAAACCAAATGAAAATTACTAAAAGCAGTTACCTAGGTTATGTTCGGACTCGGAAACTAACCTACAAATAAGGTTACATGATCTCTCAAACAAAGTTTTTAGAACTTGTAATAGGTACAAATCATACATCGAAAATATTTCTTTTACGACTCCGAAGGTTTTTTTAAAGCTCGTCTTGGATCAAAAAATGAGTCCCATATACTTTTACTATCAAAAAATTGTCTACTTCAACTCAGCATGCAACAAAAAGTTGGTAAAGAACCGGAGGGACATGTGTTTTAGGCATCCCGGAGGGTGAATCTGTATTTGAAGCGGTAGCAGAAGATACATTAAAAAAACATTAACTTTGTTTTGGAAATTATGTTCGGCGAATAATTGAGATCGCAGTTTATATCAGGAGCCACTCAGCACCGTAGGCTAAAAACCTACATCATCTGTAAAAGCAGTAGCCGTATTCCTCTAAACATAAGTTCCAAGACTGAATTTATATATGTACACACACGAGGAAAATGGTAGGTCCCAACACCTTGAGGTACTCCCACATTTCATCAAGTTTTACCTATCAAGTCTGTTTGAGGGGTAGGACCTAGTGTAAAGCCTCAAAATCCAACATTTTCAATTTTCCTTAGCATTATAGAGTGGTTAACTTTATCAAAGGCTTGTGAAATAACTGCAAATAAACCTGCAGTGAACTTTTTGCCATCGGGATTAAAAAATATACTTGAACAGAAATTAAGAAGGGCATCTTCAGCTGATGTTCCCCTTAAAGAAAAAAAAAACAAATTGTAACAGACTGAAAAACTCGGTCTTATTTAAAAAAAAAGAGTATCCTTCTCTTAACTTCTTTTTTAAAAACTTTGCTAAAAGCGGGAAGAAGAGAAATATGCCTATACACAGTGGCGTCGCGTAAATTATTTAAAAGGGTGTACAATTCCTGACAATTATATATTTTTTTAAAAATATCAATTGCAATTTTAGCAATACATTGAAAATACTTCCCATTTGTTTTGACATACAAAATTAAAAGCGCCGCACGTTACTGTAACCACTTGAAAAATAATAATTCATAATTCGCAATTCTATGTATGACGAATGTCGATGTCGATGGTGATGAATACTGGGGAAATCTTGTAGGTTAAATTAGGTAGTTTGAAGTTGGATGCATTGCAAAGGCAATTGTAGACGCGCTGACGGGGCTTGGAGTCGGGGACTCGATTGGCGCACTGGTGAACCAGTTACTTACTAATAGGTTCATCAACTCAAAGTTGGGCGAGGCCTCGGCTCGGAGATTCGTCAGCAGAGGGACACCACAAGGAGGTGTGATCTTCCCCCTTCTTTGGAACCTAGTAGTGAATGAACTAGTACTAATACTGGAAGGGGAAGGGTGTAAGGTAATTGCCTATGCAGATGACGTTGCTATTGCTGTCTCAGGGAAACACCTTAATACGCTTAGGGATCTGATGCAAAACGCCCTCTCTAAGCTCTTTAAATGGACTTCAAAATGCGGCCTGGGAGTTAATACCCAGAAAACGGAACTAGCCCTCTTCACAAGGAAATACAAAGTTCCCTACTTTGCTCCTCCAAAACTAAATGGCATCTCCTTGATGGTAACTGATAAGGCCAAGTACTTAGGCCTCATTCTGGACAGCAAGTTGAGCTGGAAACAAAACATTTTGGAGAGAGTTAAAAAAGCCACTACGGCTCTGTACTGCTGTAAAAAAGCTATAGGAAGTAAGTGGGGGCTTCAACCTCGCATTACACATTGGCTCTACATATCGGTCATAAGGCCTATACTTACGTACGGCGTGATCGTGTGGTGGTCGGCGCTTGCAAAGGCCATCCACCTTAACTGCCTCAGTCGCGTACAACGATCGGCATGTGTCTGTATTAGCGGAGCTCTCAGAACTACTCCAACGGCGGCTCTGGACATTTTATTCCATATGCTACCGTTAGATATCTATTGTAAACAGGTGGCAGCAAACGCGGCCACCCGCTTGAAGGCAATTCATCTGTGGACCAGCAGCCAAACTGGCCACTCGTCCATTCTGAATAAAATAGGATGTATACCAAAAGACACTGATTACACCCTCCCTCAACTTCAGTTCAACAAACACTTTGAAACCTGTATACCCTCCAGAGCTGACTGGGAGAGAGTTGCTTTTACACAGATGGGTCGAAAACGGAAACAGGAGTGGGGGGTGGTGTATTCTCCCAAGATCTGGATTGTAGTAAGATCTCCTTCCGACTTCCTAATCACTGTAGCGTGTTCCAGGCGGAAATTATGGCGATCAAGGAGGCCTTGTCGTGGTTGCGGTATAATATAATATCTGCAAGGGACATCACTATTTTTACCGATAGTCAAGCCGCGATTAAATCCTTGGAATCGGTCACCTTTAACTCCAAGACTGCCCTCAATTGCCGCCAATTCAAAACTCACCTTGTTTGGGTGCCGGGCCATAGGGACATTCCAGGCAACTGTACGGCCGACGAACTCGCCGGACATGGCACCGGAAAAGGAAAATCTCTGCATGCCTCTCGCTACATGCAAACTTCTTAACAAAACGCGATAAACGCTACTAACCGCAGGTGGGCAAACTGCACCACTTGCTCTATCACGAAACAAATTTGGCCCAGGCTGGATCTCAAGCGGTCCAGCACTCTTATAAGATTAAAGAGATCCGACATAAGCACACTAGGAACTGTGATCACGGTGCACTGCATAATAGGGAGACATGCCTTCAGGCTGGGTCTTCCCGCTAATGACTTCTGCAGAAGTTGCATGGATGAGGAGCAGGAAGAGTCCATTCTTCACCTCCTATGCACCTGTCCTGCTCTCTCAACTCGAAGAAGATTACATCTCGGAGAGTACTTCTTTGACAATCTTGGTGAACTCGACATTATTAATATCAATCGCCTCCGCCGCTTTACTTTTAGCTCCTGTTGGTTTAGTAGTTTAGATCATTGGATCCTGTGGTGTCACAATGGGCCAATTCTGGCCTAAGTGTGGCTGCACTTGTGTGTAGCCTGCCACTATAACCTAACCTTACCTAACGATGAAGGAATTTTGAGAGACAAATTAGGAAGGATAAATATGAATTTGGTGTAGGGTGTAGGCTGTGTGATGGAGGTTTAATGGGTTGTGTAGTTGTGATGTGCATATTTGTGTGTGTAATTAGTGTTCGATGAGGGGTTTTCTTTTCGTTACATCAGGGTGTGTAATGCACACCTTGCACATCCTGACGAGACGCCACTGGCCTATTTTTATATACATCCTCTGCTGAACCTTTATTTAAAAAAATGGAACGACAACCGCACATTTGAGAACTCCTGGAAAAACTCATGAAAATATACTGCTAGTATATCAACTACAAAAAATGCAATCTCTTTCAAGAGGACATTGGAAATGCCATCAAAAAAAAGTATTGGAGTTTTTTTTAAAGATTCAATAGCAATACGAAATAAGAAATGCCCCTGGTTTACCAGTGAGGTTACAGATGCGATGAAGGTTCGCAAAAAGCTATATTCAAGGTGGAAGCAAAGTCCAACAACTCCTAATTTTGAATTTTTTTGTCGTGCTCGTAATAACTCTACCTTTATTACAAGAAGAGCTAAGAAGAGATATATTGGTATTGGGAAAATGGCTGCTGCTGAAAGCACCCCTGATGTTACTGCACTTAATAATGCTTTCTTAACCAGTGCAATCAATAATTATTGTTTTACTCCCGTTGATGAACTGCTTTTTTTGTCTGATTTTGATTTCGAAGTTGTTTCGGAAATTAACGTCATTAATGTTATACGGTCGTTAAAATCAAATGCTGTCGGTAAAAATGGTATAGCTCTTCGGTTTGTTAACTGATTTTCGGCCTATCAGTATTTTACCAACGCTGTCAAAGGTCTTGGAAAGGGTTCTTGTAGATCAAATGTCAGATTAACTGGAACAGCATAGCTTGCTCTCTTCTGTTCAGTCTGGCTTTCGAGCGCGTCACAGCTGTGCTACAGCTATGATACAAATTCTAGATTACATTAGAATTAAGTATGATATGGATCACTTGCTTTGTTTGCTAGACTTCTCCAAGGCTTTTGACAGAGTGAACCATAAAGTTCTGTGTCAGAAGCTCAGAATGTATTTTGGCTTTAGTGAAAGATTAGTGCGCCTTATAAGTAACTACCTGCAGAATCGTTACCAAAGGGTAGTGCATGAAGGGAAATCATCCGAATTTAGAGCCTTATTAACAGGGGTACCGCAGGGATCGATATTAGGACCAATACTATTTTGCTTGTATATTAATGATCTACCCAGTGTTTGTTCGAATGTGTCGAATGTGAATGTGCAGATGATGCACAGGTTTATTTATCACGACCAATCGGACTGGTGGAGGATCTTATAGCTAGAATAAATGAGGATCTTTGAAAATTTATAGCTGGTCCCTTTCCAATGGGGTAAACCTCAATCCGGAAAAATCTCAAATGATTTTGATATCCAAAAAATATTGTGATACCAGTGAACTACCACCCGTGTTTTTAAACAATATGCAAATTAATTTTGTTGACACTGTCACAAATCTTGGTTTCGAAATAAATCGTTCACTCTCCGCTGTAGACCAAACTATTCGCATAGTTGGTCGAATATATGCCGGGCTGCGAAAACTCTTGAAGTCTTCTAGTTTCACCCCAGTAGATACAAAATTAAGACTTGTCAAAACATTATTCGTTCCAATTATTGACTTCAACTATCGTATACTGCAAACTCGATTCCCACTCTCACCACAAATTGCTTGTCGCGTTCAACGATGCCATTAGGTTTGTATTTGGTCTGCGTCGACAACAGTAACAACTATTTTCAATGAACATTCCTTTCTTTCTCCTTCCTTACAGCTTTTTCTTCCCCTCTCTTTCTATTTTCTTTTCACCACTCTACTCGTATATGTCTTTAGTTTTATGTAAGTTTTATTTAAGTTTTTTGTTTATTCTTCCAAAATCATGTACTATAAAAGACTAGGTTCTTATTTGTACTCTCCTTTATAAATAAATTGAATTGAATTGAAATACTTACAAAAAAAGATACATCCGAAGATAAATCCCACGATATAACAACACTGAAGCTGATGTTCATGAAAGAATGAAAAATGCTGCGTTTCTCATGGCATTGATATTCGGCCGCATAGGGCTTCTCGATAGGTAAGGGGAACCAAATGTTCTGGAGGCTTGTTGCGTTCCTTGTCGTGCCTGCAGTTTTACCTTGACTACAAAAAGTTTGTGGTCCGAGTCTATGTTGGCAGTTTGGAATGTTCGGCCATCTTTCTAGAGTAGTGGACGAGAGCCTTATGATATGATCAAATTTGCTGACAGTTTAATGATCTATGTTCCTTTATAAATTTTGAGTTGGGCTAAAGTAAATTTTTGCTAGGGTTAGCCTTATTTCGTTTCCAGGCGTGATGTCGTTTATAGGCCCTGCTTTCCAATAGTACAACTAAAGGTGCCGTGACTCTTGTTTTAAAGTTACAGAAGATGATTTGAAGGTAAACGCCACAAAGCAGTATTGCAGAGTAAAAATCTAGGTTCTTAAATTGTCACATACATTATGCCAGTAGGACATTCTTTGATCCAGCAACAGAAATGTACACACGACCTATCTGATTGGAATCGCTCGTACGAACAAAATATTGTTCACATTGCGACGGATTGCATGACCACGACCACGACCACGATAGTGCACCAGCAAACGAGTAGAAAGGGGTGGAGGGATAGCTCAATGCTGGTTCAGTAGGCGAGAAGAATTTGTGCGTGGCTCTGTTTTTTCCTTTTTTTTTAACAGATCATTGGCACCGCATGGAATTATTATTGTGCGCCGAGAAGAAGTGAATTTGAATGCAACATTTGGTAGAGATAGTTGGGTGTTGATCAATTATGCCAATTAGGAGTATCTGATAGAGTTACATTCGACTTTGTACGTAATGCTGGAGATTCAGACGAACTGATATCGATTGGCTAAAAGTGAGCATTGTGATTTTTCACTGCAATTGAGTGTGAACCTGTTCAGAGGGGACTGGTTTGATTTCTTCTCAATCGTTGCCTTACACGTTCATCCTAGTTTAAGTTTGAAGTTTAAAGCATCAATCATCTTGAACAAGTTTGTACGCATTTCTCTAGTCCATCCTTAAGTGAGTTGTTCATAGCACACGAAAACTTTGTACCTTAAAATTCTCACAGTGTCAATAGTCAATTATTATCAAAATGCATGTGCAATATAAAAATGCAATGTACTGCACTTTTGCTGACCAAAAAAGAAACATAATTTAATTCCACGAAACTGGATACACAATTTGAGCGTCAATAAATTTTGCGCACTAGACTGTCACTGTATTGCATTTTATTATATTAGCTCAGCACAAATTTACAACAAACTTTCTTATTCTGTGTTCACTCTTTTCAAGGTATGACAATGGATAGGGCTAAGATGGAAATTAGCCCGCCTTACGACAAATGGAAGCTGGTGTTTCTGATATTTATGTTGCATGGCATTGGAACCCTCATGCCTTGGAATATGTTCATCACGGCAAAAGATGTAAGCATTTAAATGGATTCTCTGCAATGAGTTTTTTTTTAAAAAAGTGTGTTTGTTAATGTTTCCCTTGCAGTACTTTGTAGACTTTAAGCTGGACAAGAATTACACAGGAGTGGAAACACCCTATGCGACAAACTTCCTAGGGTAC
The DNA here is from genome assembly GCA_936431705.1 of Cheilosia pagana. NCBI lineage: Eukaryota > Metazoa > Arthropoda > Insecta > Diptera > Syrphidae > Cheilosia > Cheilosia pagana. The sequence continues at coordinate 80,110,542 of OW386166.1, read as the reverse complement.
ATCGGTTTCGCTTCACAAATTCCAAATGTGCTCTTCAACTGGGTGAACATTTTTGTCAATTTGGGGTAAGTTGTAAAGGAATGCTTGATTTGTGAACGAAATTTAATAATTTGTTTTGTTGTTATTGCAGAGGTGACTTGACGAAACGTATTGTATGGAGTATCCTAATCGAAATCTGCGTCTTTATTGTGACTGTTGTGCTAGCGATGATGGATTCGTCCAGTTGGCCGGGTGCTTTCTTCTGGATAACTATGATTTGTGTTGTCATACTTAATAGTAAGTTAATTGAAACCTTTTGATACATTTATGTTCTCCCTCTGTTGAGTGTAATAAGATCGGTTGGGATGTTCAGATGATGCAATTGAGTGCGGACTTTTGAGAGCACTCAATCTGATTCTCGCAGTGATATTTGGATCAGTGAATCCTTTAATTGAGAAGACACTACCATGTTCGAAAGTTGATAGCCGTATTGTTTTCAAGCTAAAGTTACTGATTCGATTCCTGGCAGCATGAAAAATTTTGTGGCAAACGGACCATCTGTTTAACGCGTTGTTTAACTTTTTTTTTTAATTTTCATTGGGTTCAGCTGCCGGGTCGGATTAAATCACATTTCAAGCAGGTGATGCTATTGCTGGCTGCAATTGTGGTCGATCCCGCTGATGCAAGTCACATTTCAGGTGTCAACTCATACATCAAATCGGTACGCAATCGAGTCGTTACTGCTATTTCTCTTCGCGTGCTCTTCCAAACCTTGTAAGGCTCTGGGGGAGAACTATGTAATTCGATTTTACTTTCGATTCTATTCCTGCTTTTGTTGCATTTGTTGAACTTAGTTCGCTGTTAAATTTCTTTCTCCAAACTCAGTGAACCAAACATCAGAGGAGCATTTTGCGCTCAAAACGACCAAGGATGTCTTCATTCGTTTACGCAGATCATTTGATTCTTTCACTTCATGGTGGACTTGTTGCGCATTGTTGTTCGTCCTGAGAATAAATATACATATTGAAAATTCCTTTAAATTCCTTATTTTCCAGTTATGCTGCAAAAACGCGTACTAACTATTTTATTCTATTATTTCAGTGGCGAATGGCATTTACCAAAATACCGTTTATGGTATGGTCGCTACACTGCCAATCAAATACACAGGAGCTGTCGTCTTAGGATCGAATATAAGCGGACTTTTTGCGACCGTCATCTCTATTTGTAGTTCAATGTTCTTCGAGTCGCAAAGGACAGCGGCAATTTACTATTTTATAACCGCAATGTTCGTCTTGCTGCTGTGCTTTGACACATACTTTGCACTGCCACTGAATGTAATTGCAATAATAAAATCCTGCACAGCAATTTAAATCTAACATATGAATTCTTTCAGAGATTCTTCAGATACAATGAGCTGATGAGAGAGAAAGAGACAACCAAAGTTCAACTGGACGAAAAAACAAGTACCCCCTATTGGGCTGTTTTCAAACAAGCCGCTCCACAATTGTTCAATGTCTTTTTCGTATTCTTTATCACCTTATCCGTATTTCCTGCTGTACATTCAGGTAAACCATTAGTGTGACACTTGTCTGAACTCTCACACTTATTATGTCTGTTTTATTATATTTTTTTAGATATTAAACCAATTGACGCGGACGGTTTTATTATTCCTAAGAAGCACTATACCTCGATTACATGCTTTTTGACGTTCAATCTATTTGCCATGCTTGGAAGCTTACTGACGTCTTGGGTGCAATGGGTAAGTGAACTATAAACTGAATAGTATGATGGGGATAATAAAATTTATATAAATTTTTCTTGCATTTCCAGCCAAAGCCAAAGTATCTCGTCATTCCTGTCGTGTTGCGCGTGGTCTTCATCCCATTGTTCTTATTCTGTAACTATCACCCGAAGGGTGTCCTACGTACGCTTTCCGTTTTTATCACTAATGACTGGCTATATTGGATTATCGCCATCGTAATGTCATTCAGTTCGGGCTACCTGAGGTAAGATATCGAATATTGTAAAATATTGTACAATCTCGTAATATATAAGAGTTAAATTTGTAAAGATGGAAGCAGCTTCTGATAAATTTACGCTGCAGCCCGGGATGGATCTGGGCCTCAACCAATAGCGCGATCTTTGGCTAACTGCCTCCAGTTGCGCACTCCAAGTTGGTTGAGGTCCCCTTCCACTTGTGCCCGCCACCTAAGGCGAGGTCTTTCTCTACTGCGTTTTCCCTCCGGGTTAGAATTGAAGACTCTTCGTTCTGGAGCGTTGGTGTCCATTCGCCCTACATGTCCCAGCCATCTTAGACGACTGATGCGTACTTTTTTGACCAGGGAGATGTGTAGAGTTCGCTGTTAAAACTCCTCCTCCAAAACCCGTCAACGCAAACGGGACCGAAAATCACTCGAAGAAATTTTCGTTCGAAACGACCAAGGAGATCTTCATCCGCCTTTGACAGCGTCCATGCTTCTGCACCATAGAGCAGGACTGGGATGATGAGGGTCTTCTATAGAGTCGACTTAGTGTTTTTTTACAAGGCCTTTTTAAACAATTGCCTTTTTAGGACAAAGTAACAGCGGTTGGCAAGCGTGATTCTTCGTTTGATTTCTGAGGTGATGTCATTTACAGAGTTTATAGCGGAGCCGAGGTAGACAAAGTCCCTAACTACCTCAAAGTTATAGCTATCTATCGTGACATTCTGTCCGATTCGTCGATGTTGTGTGTCCCTTCTGTCATCTGCGTATGCAAGTAATTGTACAGACTTTTGGAAAATTGTGCCATAAAGGTCTCGGTGAGATTGTTTCCGACCTTTATGGAGCAGCGAGCGTTCTCCATCGTCATTCTGCACAATCCGACGATGCCAAAACTAGACATGGCTCTGTATCAGGGATGTTGCGGATGCAGAATTTTTGACATCCGCGGATGCGGAAGCGGATGCGAATATTTTAAAGCTCACATCCGCGGATGCGGATTAAAATTAAAGTTTTTTTTTAAGGGATTAATAATTAGGAACATAACTAAATGATAAATATGGTAATTTTTAATAATCTTTATTTAATATACGAATGCTTAGTATTGAAATTTAAAAATTGGTGCATTATACTTAATGAAAAGTAATGTCGCGGCCTTTTCAGCTTCCAACCTGTTTCGCAGAGGTTCATATATTAGTCCCGCGCCACTAAATAATTGCTCACTCGGAACACTGGCTGGTGGAGGCGATAAATATCTTCGTGCTATAGCAGATAGCATTTTAAACTCACCGCGATTAACGCTCCACCAGTTAAGAGGACTTTCAGAAACATTTATTCTTTTTTTGTTGCGATACGAGAGCAATTCCTTCTTAAGAATATTACCGGGGCTAATATTGTCCGATGTTTCGTCTTGTCTTTCATCTTCACTTGACGAATCCAGCATCAATTCAAGATCGGTTTTTAAGCATGGCTTACTAGCCGTACCGGACGTCCCTGGTTGCTCCGTGTCCGTATCTGATTCTGTATTTTTTTCAAAGAAATCTCTCATCCTCATGCTTTTAGCTTTTTTGAAATTCGGAGAACCTGTAGCTTCGTTATCAATATTTTTCCAAATTTCGTCTTTTATTTTTTCTTCGGCCATTGGTTTGAAAAATTTGTGCTTAAAGCGAGGGTCTAAGTAGGTGGATATGGCACCGCACACATTTTCTTGTCATGTCTTGCACAAAATCCGCATCCGCAAAAAACTCCGCATGGATTGTTGCAGATGCGGATGCCGATGCGGATGCTAAAATGAATGCGAATGTTCCGCGATTGCGGATGCGGATGTGAATATCCGCAACATCCCTGCTATGTATAGCTCGTCTCTATAAATGATGTCATATGCGGCCTTAAAATCGATGAAAAGGTGGTGGGTATCGATTTGAAGTTCCTAAGTTTTCTCCAAGATCTGCCGCAGTGTGAATATTTGTTCGGTTGTGGACTTACCGGGTCTAAAACCGCACTGATAGGGACCTATCACATCGTTGACGAATGGTTTTAGGCGTTCACACAGTATAGTACATATGACCTTATACGCAGTGTTTAAGAGACTGATGCCTCTATAGTTGGCGCTATATGGATGGTCTCCTTTCTTGTGGATCGGGCAAACGATGCTGCGGTTCCATTCACCAGGCATACTTTCTTCTGACCAAATCTTGGAAACGAGTTGGTGTATGCTCTCCACCAAGCCATCTCCCGCTGCCTTAAAAAGCTCGGCAGTTAAGCCGTCCGGTCAAGCCGCCTTGTTGGACTTAAGCTTAATAAATTTCCATCATGACATATTATTTCATTATAACTTTTAACATTTAAACTTGGTTTGAATGAATTGTTGGTTTGAAGTGTTCCTTGATGAGGTGCCCTTAGGCCACTTAGCACTGCCTGCAAAATTAGTTTTCAGAAGATTGTAGCGAAAGTTCCTTTGAGCAAACGTTTATCTTTTTACTAACCTTCTCTTTCGGATGTAGTTCAGAAAGCCGATGCACCTCCCATTTCAGCCAGAAACGAATGGTTGCGAGTGTATTTATCATATACAAGGTGGCGCAAAAATAACCTTCCGATGTTTTTTGGCTGTAATTTAAAAAAAAAAAAATGAAAAACTTTGATTCTTCTTGTGGATAATTTTTATTTGGTCTTTTAATTTTTTTTACATCAAGTCGAGAATATGATGTCATGTAAATGGCCGCCGCCACAGTTGATTTTCATTTGAGCCCTTTTTATGGCATTTTCCATCACTTTGGCCAAAACTTCCGGCGATAGGTCCTCACATTCTTGACGGATATTGTCTTTAAGAGCTGCAAAAGTCTGAGGCTTGTTGACATAAACCCGCGACTTCAAAAAGCTCCACAAAAAGAAGCCTGAAGCGGTCAAATCAGGCGATCTTGCTGGCCAGTGCAAATCGCCAAAACGGGAGACTAGGCGCCCGGGAAATGCATCCTTCAGCATATCGGTTGTGGCACGTGCAGTGTGTGCCGTTGCACCCTCCTGTTGGAACCACATGTTTTCCAATCCCAATTCATCAAGTTGCGGCAAAAAGAACTCTTTGATCATAGCTCTGTAGCGTGGCACGTCGTCTGGTCGATGTCGACGGCGCTTCCATGACATCTTCGGCTACAGCAGCAATATTCTCTGCAGAACGGCTACTGCGGGGTCTGCCACGCCTGGCAGCATCTCGTTTTGTGCCAGTCTCTTCGAGGCGATCGGCTAAACGTCGCAGTGTTTCACCAGTAGGCGTTGGACGGCTAGGAAATCTGCGACGAAATTCACGTTGTGCTAAAGTCACCGACCGATTATTGCTCAAATAAATAGTCACCAATATTCCGCGTTCTGGAGCAGTGTAGCGTAACATTGTTTACTAACGTGTATTTCGCATGTGTTTACTACACAAATGTCAAAACAGAACTGACATTAGGGGCCAATCGCAAAATTTATAGCATTTTCTGATAGGAGGATTACTTTTGCGCCACCTTGTACAAACTGCACCAAATTTACATCTGATCCTAGATATTTCTTTGCAAACGATTTGACTTATGACATACGCCTTCCTTTACTTCATTTAACTGCATTTACATTTTCCCTTTCTTTCAGCTCACTTGGCATGATGTACACACCACAAAGTGTTGCCCAAAAGCATCAAATAACAGCTGGAATGTTTGCCGCAGCCATGTTAATCACTGGTATTTTCACTGGAATAACCTTCTCAATTATCTTCCCCATGATTGTGCGAAACATAAGTTTCTAATTACTGGTATGCCGTCTGAAAACAACAAGAAATTCACAATCTACAGGGACCACATCCCCATCAGATCTAACATCTTGTAGGCCCTAAGGAAAGAACGTTTGGTAGGCTCTGATACAGATCTCACTTCTTACCAAAAGTGAGGTTTGTTCATTTTAAATACCATCCAGTGTTCGAAACCCAAACAGAAAATATTTCAGTCCAGTTCTTTTTTTTATAAAAATAGAAAACAAATTCTTTCCTATGGAACTTTTCACGCCGCATTATACATAATATAGAGTACATCATAATAAATAATATAGAGTTCGAATGAATATGACAGATTATCGACCACTTATACATATTAAGTTGTGTAAATAAGTACAAAACGTTTTTCATACCACACATACATTTTTGTATATTCGAAAACTTGTTAACTTATATTGAATTATTGATTTATAGCATAGCTTTTTTTATTTAATGCATTGATTTTGTTTTTACGATAAGATAGGCAAACGGTAGAGGATCCTCTTGCTGCTATGTATATGGGAATAGATCTTATTTAAGCAAACTAAAAGTTAACACATTAATTTTTTATTATGTCTATTTATATTTTTATAATGTTATCTAACGTGTTTGTTTTTAATTTTACTACCACGTAGTTGAACGTTTTTAATATGTTTTTAATTCTTGTAGTGAATCAGCTTAAAGACGGCAACTTTTTTGGTTATTATGTAATTTGATCAACAACTTGCAATTGTGAAAACTCTTTTTAACAAAGCTTCTTATGGATTTAAATTACTTTTGCTGGAGAAATAGTTCCTAAAATAAATTGTTTAATACCTCTGTTCAAAGAACAGAAGGAAGTTTTATCTTGCTCATTGAAACGAGATTGTAATTCTAAAATTTATCAAATGAGTACTGACCTCAAACAATAGATGTGGCTTGGAGCATGCGCCAGGGTCGAGAGCGTTTTAAAGAGCTCTATTAAGAAGTATTTGAAATTAAATTTGAAAGCGGTTTGGGTTTATTTAAAATTGTTTCTACGGACTGGCAACTGTACGAGGTTTGAAAAGTACGATGCAATCGTGGAACTCCCCGTTCTTTATTTGCCGCAAATGATAAGCCGCATGTTAACCTTTCGCGTGAAACAATTTGACATCTTACCTTATGTGCCATTGCTCTAGGAAGTTTCGTACGCAGCTTAGCCAATATAAACTTTTAACATGTCTCGAACTCAACGAGGGAATAAGAGTTACTTGGAATAGTTTTAAAGACATTTGGTTGACACTTAAGTTAATGGTGCAAGGAACTCCTCTCGGTTTCTAAAATGAAATACTTATGACTACAAAAGTAAGTTTCTCTCTATTCGTGAGATAACTCATCCCTATTACTGCCATTTGTTGACAGTTATCATATTTTGTAGAAAAGTTGTCGTCTTTGAGCTATTTTAACTTAAACTCAAACAAAACATATTCACCCTGATTTTTTAGTTCTAAGTTTGTATTTAAAAATTAAAAAAAGTGTATTTTTCTAAAAATATTGAAATTTTTGTTTTTATTTTTTTATTTTCTGAACATTGCTTTTCCTTATATTGCCAATAGCTTTCTGAAGCTTGATTTGGTTTAGTAATTGAGTATTGATTGTCCCTATGGAAAACACATGTTCCTGAAATTTATATGGCATGGAGCGCCATATCGGAGACAACACATTTTCGTTGGTGTTTTGTGGCCTTTCCTTCCGCAATAGCAATTAAGATTGTTCACAAATCCATTTAGACGAATGAACTCCGTCATTAAACACGATTTTTCGATAAGACAATGCCCACCAGATTCACTTGTGTATGATGGCTTAAGTGGACCCTCTATTACCCTCGATCTTCCGCAACCAACTTCATATTATAAGAGACAACCCCGACAAGAGAAAAGGTGTCGAACACGATCTATCCTTCGCATGTGCTTTCACGAATTCCCTATATCCCGTCTTGGAAGACCTTAGGGCGACCAAGTCATCAGCGAAGAGTACATAACCTTAACAATTCAAATATTTTCCCTGAAGCTGCACTCAACAATAACATTTGCTGCCGATCTGCACAGCGTAATTTGTGTTTTTACGAAGATGACTGATCAGTCGTTTAATGAAGTCCATCACCGACTCACTGCGCACACAAATTTTTTTGTTTGTTATTAATAATTCCATGCTTGTTACCTGACACTACGAAGTGACCACAAAAGCGGTGAGAGTACTCCTCCTTTGGGGCGAACTTTGAATGCTGCCACAGACACAGCCACTCCTCCAATGGAGGAGGTTATTACTCGGCTTTCCAACATGGCTTCGATCCAATGGTTTGTTGATCGCCCTAGCAATCGAGTCGTACCCGGTATAATCGAAAGCACCCTCAACGTCGATGAATACACAAAGGTCAATTTCCTTTACCCCGGATTGATTCCTCTACCATTCTGACGAAGATAATGAAAAGTACCCTCGTTGGAATTTCGCATCACATACCACCGGTTCTCTAACATGAACATCAATTAGTCTTTCTATAGTTTTAAGGATTGGTCTTTTCGAGTTAGGCAGAGTTGGCTTGTTGCAATTTTTAAGCATACAGTTTACGTTCACCTGTCTTCAGCAGGAAGGAATGCATTCCCAGTTGCTGCTTGCTCTAAATAAGGAACACCATCTTTTTAGATGCTGTTCACTCGGCTTACAGTTTTGGTGTACCCTATGAACCGTCGGCGGTGGTGTGATATTTTTTAAATCACAAAAACGCCTCCATTAATAAGAATTCTATTCGGTTGATGAGAGAAAAAAGAGGCTCCAGCAGGACTTAATGTATTCTGCCTCTAAATACCTACTTCATGCATCCTTTCTGTGTCTATTGGGTGTGTTTAAATAGTTCAACTCTGCTGAAAATGGAATAATCGTTTTGCATGTTGTCCCCAATCTTCACTTTGAAGAAATTGGAACTAGGTTTATTTGTTTACATGTTTTCTCATTTTATTTAGTTGGGTACACACTTAAAATGTTCACCGAAAGCGACTCGCCATCGGGATAACCAGCACTATAGTCATAAGAGTCCTCAACCTATTCCATAGTTTGCAATATTTGTGTTCCTTTGCAGGTATGTAAAATATATGATTTACAAAAGTAACTATAAACAAAAAATGTCCAAAAATCAAACACCAATAATCCTATTTTTAAGGAATTTTGTTATTAAATTGTTATACTCAATTTGGAGTGGGATTAGATTATAAACTGCAATTGTTATATTTGTATAAATACACATTTTATAATAAAAAGAGCTGTTGAAAAGGGAGCTAAATTTGATTATCGTTATAAACTAACATTCATATATATACTTTGTTGGCTTGTTGGAAAACATACAAATTAAATAAAGAGAACATGATAACCAAGTTAAAATTAAGAAACTTTGAATACAATCATCAATGGAAATTAAAACAAATTTATACTTAATCTTTTAACTATATGAAAAAAAGTTTAACGAAACCATAGTTACTATGAAATTATAATAAAAACAATGCAGAAAGTCAAAGAATGCACATACAATATAAGTTATGCATTGTATTAAATTAGGTAGTTTAAAAAAAAACGGTTTAAGTTTTTTTACCTTCTTTTCAGTGTTTTTTTTTGCGTTTTTCTTATCTTTTCTTAGAAGGTTAAGCTTCGAATGACAAAAAGATCCAGCGCGGTCCAGCTTGTTTGTTGGACTACATGCGCATTTCGACTTAAATGGTCATATCTCATGTTTACCCTGTTGGATACTTAAGTCAGCAGGCCGGATCTCTTTTTAAAGAAACAATCACTGGTCGCATTGTCGGGTAAGAATAAGACCGATAATGCCATCACGTAACGACCGCTCCAAATAGCAAGCTTTTGAGGGTGTAGTCGAGTCTTGTGAATTTGTCTTGTGTTGTCTTACTTGAGCACAAGCCCGTTGAGCCAGGTTTTAAGATTCAAAATTGTTTTTATGGAATAAATGTGTTTGGGACAACACTTAACACACAACACAAACCGCGATTGACATTTTATTACTGGCTTAAGAAATCATAAACAGAAATAAAGCTAAGAATTGATTCTTTTCGATCGAATTTGTTGTTATATTTGCAATCACGACGTTCAAAAACAGGAGAAAAAGTTCCCATTCCATTTACAAATTCCATGCAGTCTCAGAGAAAATCAAAGTTTTAGCAATATTTTTTAAAATTCGTCTGTTAATTTGTGTCCCTTTTTAAAATTAAATTTAGGGCAATTGGATTTTAATCTCTGTATAGAAAATGGATCAATTTAATAACAAACCTACGAGGTATACAGTTTGCAACTTTAAGCGGGTGATCAACTAGCTGTGCAGACGCGCAGTAAGAAGGACTTTTCGGATATAAGTCCTGTCACTTTAATGGGGCTTGTAACTAACGAACCACTACTTTCTTTACCGGCTCCAGAATCCGCTACATTTTTTTCTGCAAAGGGGTTATTTTTGCTTATTGTTCAGCATTCGTCACCAGCGAAACTGGCTAAGGATAAGGGTTTTCAAAAGCATTCATTTCGTCCTTCGAGCTACTTCTCAACTGCACGTTGCAGGGCGTGCTTTCCAGCGTCACGCTACACAGCTAGATAAGTTTTGCCGAATTTTTCCATCTTCAGATAATGAATAGTATCATATTCGGCTTTAAATCGATCAAAAGCTGATTGGTCTCGAATTAAAATTCATTGGTTTTTTCCAGGATTTGCCTGAAATCTCATGAACCATTCGGCGCATAAAATTAAAACTTTGTACGTCGACAGAGAAGATATATTTTTTAAAAGCGTGTTTTATAGTTTCTCAAAAAAAAAAAACTTTTTCTAATGAACTACTGTAGCGATTTGCTATACGGTGATATGAAATACAAAATAATTTGGCACGTGTATCAGAAGGTTTTTAAAACCCCCCTAGCCCGATTTATGGAACTAAGGAGCTAACTTGTTTACTATCAGCTTTACTGAAAACCTAGTTACAGGTCCAAAATTCAAGTTCTAAGAGGTGCAGAGCGACCCTTACATTAAACATTAAAAGAGACCGTAGTTTAGGTTAGGTTGAGTAGGGTGTGAGTTCGTCACAAGGACCAGGCATTATATTGGGCCCATCGCCATCCCTATAGGAACCTTTACGGTCAAAAACCTAAACCAATTCGCCCAGGCACTTAATTTTCCTGCAGAAATATGGATTTAATTGCGTTTGCGAAACCAACTTCTTCCAAATTTTCGAAGAAGAACCTTCCAAGGTATTTCCTTCTCTTCCGAGCAATAGCCTGACAATCGCAGAGAATATGAGTAACATCATCTGCGACATGTAAGTCCTCACAATACCTACATGCATCCGCATTGTTAAGCCTAATCTCCTGGCATGTTCCTCAAAAGGCAATGCCCCGATAATACTCCTATTGTCAGTCGTAACTTTGATCTACTTAGATTTAACAGTTCTAGAGATTTTTTCCGATCTAACTTTGGCCAGAGGGCCAAACCATGTGCCCTTCAATATGTGACCATCTTAGGTCTGCCTTGTTCCTGGCATTTTCAAGAATCACTCTTTTGGCCACGGCCAATGGTGGTCTTATACCCTCGATTGTATCATTCTGTGCAAGTTCAGCTCCGTATTTGGCCAGACCGTCGGCCATTTCGTTACCCTCAATATCGCAGTGTCCAGCACAATCTGACATGGTTCTGCAGGCATAATGCTCTGAGCAGTTCAGATTTGATGACGTAAGATTGACAGACTGTCAATGAAGATGGCGATATTCTTGTTGGAAATTGATGCCATTTAAAGTAGTTCCGCAGCTCTGCCTGAGACACACTGCATGTGCCCGGAAGTCAAAAAAAAGTCGAAGAGACCGTAAAGTAATGTTAAACTTGACGATTTAACAAAAAAGAATGAGAAAATACATCAGAGGGGAAATAAACTACAATTATCCAAAGAGACTTCACCTTGGCAAATTGACACAAAAGGTCTGTTCCTTTACTTTTGTAGTACAAATGGAAAAGACTGTCAAAATGCCTGTGGAGGGGATGAATTCTCTCTCAAAAAGGGAAACTGACACAAATGTTAAGGAACGCTTTTGTAATAATCTGTGCAAAACACAAATGCGAATTTTCCACCCAAATGCTAAATAGAACAACAAAATCAAATCAGCTGTAAATTTTCAGGCAACTGACAGATGTTTCAATTCTTACGCAAAGAATTTTGTTGAGTAAAAACTAGTAAGAGGGGAAATATCTTGCTCTCTCGAAGCCGCTCTCTTTTACAAATTTTTCGAGTTAGGGAACGACAATTGAGTAAAATGCGTAAGAATTCGTAAGATTTAAAAGTAAAGGAACAGACCTAAATTCTTCCTTATCATAGATACCAATTGAAAGAACATTTATACAAAATTATCGCAAGTCTACCTTGGCCTCATCGCGCTGCCTGTTTTTCAAATCCTTCAGATGAATGTAGAAATAGACTGGTGTCATATAACGTGGGTTCAATTTTTTTTTTAAACTTAATCGCGTTCCTTTTACCTAGGTTAGGTTTGGGTGGCAAGCCATACAAAGTGCAGTCTCACTTAAGGCCCATGTGATACCACAGGGTCAATCATCTCAAAAGCTGCCCGGTAAACCAACGCGAGCTATGAATTAAGAGTTGGAGGCATATGATGCTTTTATTCGCTAGTTCTCCGACATTGTAGAAGAAGTTCTCTCCGAGATGTAATGTTCTGCGGAAATAGAGGGCTTTGCAAGACCAAAGGAGGTGAAGAATAGTCTCATCCTCCTTTTCGTTTGTTTGATAGGGAGCTTGCAAGTTGCAAGTGGCAAGAGGCATTTAGAGATTCTCCTTCGGCGTTAGTCGGCAATATTTTTGCCTGGAATGTCGGTATAACCGGGCAGCCGGCCATATAACGTAAATTTTATGTTGTTTCGCCAACTCGTTAAGAGATAAACGGCAATTAAGGGAAGTTCAAGACTAAAGATTCAGGGATTTAATCGCGGTAAAAATGTTAATATCCCTTACAGATATAACATTATACCGTAGCCACAACAACTCCTCCTTAATCGCCATGATTTCCGCCTGGAATACGCTACTATGATTAGGAAGGCGGAATGAGATTTTGCAATTAAGATCTTAAGAGAAAACACCTACTCCTGTTTCGGTTTTGGACCCGTCCAAAGCATAAAAGCATTACTCTCCTAGTCAGCCCCGTAGCCAATGCAAGTCTCAAACTTTTTGCAGTAATTGGGAGAGGGTGTAGGTTAGGTTACCCATTGTGATGCCCTTTTTTGGGAATTAACCGTTGGTGTTGTCCTCTTTCCTTTCCTCATTGTGGTTAACCAGACGCTGTCCAGCCATCCCGATTTCCTCAAAATCCTGTAACGATCAGAAAGTCAGACCTCAGAAAGTTCTTGTACGTCTTGGAAGCAATATCTCCCAAGTGACCGAGACTCGGACAGTGACAAAGGAAGTGAGGTGTGTCCTCGTGAACTTCTTCGTCTCCGCAGCCTCTTCATAAGTCATCTTTGAGATTAAGTTTGGTTTCTTAGGAAGTTATGACCAGTTAGAGCCGCTACTAGCTCAGATAGCGATGACCCGTTAAACTGTAGTAGTTTATTGTTCCGGCCAATGCTATATTCTGGCCAAAGCTTCCGTGATATTTCACAGATCACAGGGTGTAATCAGCGTCTTTTGTGGATGCATTCCAATGTTTCTAGAATAGATGAGTGTCCATTGTTCATTAACCAAACTTTTGACACCGATCAAAAATGATTTGAGCTTTAACGTAAATTTCTGGACATAAATTTTTTTATAAACTTCTTTTTTAATTATGAGCTCTCAAAGAAACGCGGGCAAAAACCTTTACATATAATTTCGCAACCAAAAAAACATTACCTGAAAGTTGGAACTTATACTTATGTTACTTGTGTTCGAATAATATGCATAAAATAAAAATTATATTCTAAAACATGAAAATATAGAAATATCACTAAGGACTAAAACATTTTACCACAGCTATGTATAGTTATAAAGGAACAATGAAACATTTTACAATGTATAGTTAGAACAATCAATGAACATTCTAAATAAGCAATATTTTTTCCTAAATCCTAACCCAACAAATTTAGTGAATACAATTCAAAAGCCTTTCACTGATGGCTTTAAAAACTCGTATATACATTTAAGACAACAAAAAAAAACCCTACTTGTTCTTCTCTTCTAAAACAAAATTAAAATAATAAAAATAATCTTTATCTATACCAAGCTGAAAGCAAGAACCAATCAATCCAAACAAAATACATAATATTGTTATAATAAAACGAAGCAAATTTCAAAACCAATAAAATATACGTCTACATTCAAGTAATAAGGAATTTAATATGTGTTCCATAAGGTTCACATTAAAACAACGACAATAATCCTAACAGAAAATAAAAACTTTTATAACATTTTTAATCAAAAAGATAGTTTTACAAACAAACTCAGTTTTCAATGTCATTTTACATCAATATACGACTTCAATGAAGGTAACAAAAAATATTGTTAACAATAATCCGTATGAAAAATCATTTTTTGTATCTTTTATATATTTAAAAGTTTATGTACATAGTCATGTAGGTAAAAATATTTATATAGGGCATGAGGTTTTATGAGAATAACATTTTTAAAATAAATATATATATATACATAACCAAACAAATGTTGTTGATCTAATTTTCTGTTGGCAGTTACTGCTTTGGGTGTAACAGCAATATGAATATGTTGTAAGGACATTGAGGTTTCTCTGGGTAGGATGGATAGTTACAGAAAGGGTTCAAGGAACATCTCTCGAATATAAATTAGTCAGTTCGAAGGCTCGCTGCTCCATAAAGGTCGGAAACAATCTCACCGAGACCTTTGATGTCAAAAAAGGATTTAGACAAGAGGTCTGTTCCTTTACTTTTGAATCTTACGAATTTTTACTAATTCTTACGAATTTTACTTAAATGCCGTTCCCTAACTCGAAAAATTCGTAAAAGAGAGCGTCATCGAGAGAGCAAGATATTACCCCTCCACTGAGAATCTTACGAATTTTTACTCAACAAATTTCTTGGTGTACGAAGTGGAAAAGCTGTCAGTCACAGCTGATTTGAAATTTCTTGTGCTATTTGACATTCGATTGCATTTGTTTTGATTTTTTGTGCATTAAAATGGTATCAACAGGCGGCAAAATAAATATTGAATGTTCACCTCGAACATTCCATCGTATTGAAAATGAAAAGAAGACATTAGAGAATATGAAATAAAAATTTATTGAATTAAGTATATGTCACATCTGTTATTATTCATAGTTTACTACAAAGGCGTTCCCTAACTTTTTCGTTAGTGACTCTCTCTGTGAGAGAATTTATCCCCACCATTGCCATTTTGACAGTCTTTTCCATTCTTACTACAAAAGTAAAGGAACAGACCTAAGGTGACGCGCTGTCATGTGACTTTATTAACATCATTAGGTCCGTTCATTTACTTTTGTAGTAAAAATGGAAAAGACTGTCAAAATTCCTGTGGAGGGGATGAATTCTCTCTCAAAAAGGGAAACTTACGCAAAAGTTAAGGAATGCTTTTGTAGTAGCCTGTAAAAAATGACAGTTGCGAATAGGTATTCCACCCAAATGCTAAATAGAACAACAAATTCCAATCAGCTGTAAATTTGCAGGCAACTGACAGATGGTTCAATTCTTACGCAAAGAAATTTGTTGAGTAACAACTAGTAAGAGGGGAAATATATTGCTCTCTCAAAGCCACTCTCTTTTACGAATTTTTCGAGTTATGTCGTTTTCCATTGGGCAAAAAGAAGCGTCCGGGAGAGTCCGGAATCGCAAAAATCACTTCTGAAACCGTTCCATTGGCACAAAAAATACTCTTCTGGTGATTCTGAGAAGAGAAATTCGCTTCTCGATTTGAAGTCAGAATCCACTCAAGGAGCACTCACACATGTGTAATTCATGTATTTTACACAAGCCAGCTGACAGCAGCCGTAGATTATTTTTTGGCATTTCACCAATACATTTCTGCATTCAAACAGAAGAACTTTTCTTGTTCCATTGGAGTTCAGAATGAGTGAATCCCCGAGTGAAACCAATGGAAAACGACATTAGGAAACGACAATTGAGTAAAATGCGTAAGAATTCGTAAAAATTCGTAAGATTGAAAAGTAAAGGAACAGACCAATTTATGGCAACGTGGAACTCTGAAACAAAACGTAGGTGGACCGCCATGACGTTGCTAAATGGACACTGGACAGCGCGAAAACACAAATAAATAAATGATTAAACCACGCAGTTTTTATCTATCTCCCCCGAAAGATGATCTCAAGCGAATTAAGCTAGAATCGGGTATCAGCGTTTATCGAAACCGTGCTCAAAACCAAGAAGAGAGGAAAGCCAGAGCGCAGCCTCATAGAAGAACAGGAAACCTCATGACATGAGGTGGAAAGAAGCCGTACAAACTTGCACTTCAAGCTGTCGTCTCATCGTTGTTGTTGTTGTTGAAGCAGCATCCTTCGTCGTTCATCTTAAGTCCCAGGAACTGGGCCACTTCTGTTGGGTGTGTCCATATCCATAGCATTAGTGGTGTTAATGTGTTGCTTTGTTTGGACATTTGTTTTCAGTGTTAAGGATCAAGGCGTGCCATGTGTTCAGTAGGTGGCACCATCCCGAGCGAAGTTGAGCCAGAGTGGCCCTCGTTGATCTTGGGAGTAGATCCGCGGGAGCAATAGGTGGGTTTCTGCCGTTAAGTACCACTTTCACTTTGTAGTTTGCGGTCGTGTTAGAGGCAATGGTCTGGTGAATATTGTTTTTGGCAACATATTACTGTTCTGAGGTGATGTGTGGTTGTTGAGTGAGGTGGTTTATTTCGTCCTGTAGGTTAAGGATGCATCTGCGTATGTTCCGAGGTGGTTTCGGAGCCGATAGAGGCTGTGATTAGGGTGTTCGGGTAGATGACAGGCTAGTAGAAATTGTTGAGAGAGCATGTTGTTGTGTATTTTAGCCAGGAGCATCATTTTTTCTGTGCGAAAGTGGTCTTCGTCCTCCATGAGATGACAACCTGTAATGGTGGGCATGGCTGTGTTGTGGCATACTTGAAGGCGCTTCCAGTTATTCACCCCTATCGAGGTAAACGTTCGGAACGGAAAATCTCCGCAACGCATACTCTGTCGGAGGCTTAAATTACATTCGAGGTATTCCATTTCGGAAAAGAAAACACTTCACTCCGTATCGTAAAAAAATTCCGCCAATTTCTGTCGGAGGATATCGGAACCTAGCTAACAAAAAAATGCATTTCATCGCACTTTAACGCGATTCGCGGATATTCATTACAAAATGTCGAAAAAATATTCCGAATAGATGTTCCGAAGAATACCTCGAAGCAAAAATCATCCGAATCGTATAAAATCGGAGAATTTTCCGTTCCGAACGGATACCTCTATGTGCTGCGTAGTTGAGAACTGATCGACCGATTGCTTTGTATGTGTCGAGGAGTGTTTCTTTGTCAACAATAACGTTCTTCGAAATTACTGCCCAATAACCCATATAAAATTGCACTTCAACTTCTCGTACCATCAGGATTCGGAAGAAGTTACAGCCTTATTATTATTATGGTGAGGGTCCAGTGCACTACGACCTTGTGATCTATTGTGCCCCCAGCTTATACATCGGAAAGGTTCATGCCCTTCTCCAGAGCTCCCTCGCATTGCAGTTCCATTCAGAATTGTGTTTGAGGATCATCGCTCTGTCTTGGCCTCGGCAAGAATATCGACTTTAGAGCACTTCCTCTAGTCCAGTTTCTCTTATGAATCTAAGGATGAGTAGCGGGTCTATGGTCTGTATATCCTTGTCTGATATCTGGTACTTGCCCAGATGTTTGAGCCTCTTGTGGGTCAGTGTTCCAGAATGTGATCTGGGGTCTCAGCGCTCTCATCACAGAATCTACAGAGACCTTCTTCTGATAGTCCTATTTTCCTCAGGTGTTCCCTCAGTTTACAGTGTCCCGTTAGGAGACCTGTTAGGATTCTCAAGTTGTTTTTGCTTAGGCCAATGCATGCCTTAAATCTTTTAAGGTTATAGTCCCCTAAAAGTTTTTTAGCTTGCCTCAGGCCTTGGTGGTTTTTGAAAATGGCAGTTCTTTTTTCTTTTTCTATCCTCCTGAATTCCTCTCTTAGGATGTGGTCCCCTATGCCACAGAATGGTTCAGGGCCAATAAAGGGCTCTGCTGCTCCCTGTCTTGCCAGAGAATCCGCGGCTTCGTTGCCCATGATGCCCACATGGCCAGGTATCCAGCAGATAGTTACTCTGTTTTTCTTGCCCAATTCGTTCAGCCTGCGCAGACATTCCCGTACAAGCTTGGATTTTATGATATGGGCATCAAGTGCCTTGATGGCAGCTTGACTATCTGACATTATTGCTATGTCACAGTTCCTGTAGTTTTTCTCGAGAATAATCCGAACGCACCTATCTATAGCACATATTTCAGCTTGAAAGATGCTGGTACATTTGCCCATGGATTCGTAGTGCTTAGTTCCTGGCCCAAACACTCCTGCACCAGTTACTTCGTCTGTTCTCGATCCATCTGTATACCATTTTACGGTATTATTGCTCAGTCCGTATACCATGGATTCATTGCTCCAATTTTTCTTACTACTGAGTTTTGTTATGAATTTCCTCTCAAAGTTGAATTTCCTGATGCTGTCATCCCTGGGTATTGTTAGAAGTGGAAGTTTTCCGAGTAATACATCATATTCTTTAGAACTTATGCATTTCTCCCTTCCGATTCCTTCGTTTGCCATCCGTAGGATTGCTTTATCTGCCGCATCCTCAACCATGAGGTGTAGAGGAGTTAACTCCAATAATATCTCCATGGCTGCAGTTGGGCATGTACGCATTGCTCCGGTTATGCATAGACACGCCAGTCTTTGCACTTTACTGAGAATTTAACTGGTTGTGGCTAGACTTGTTCGTTTTGCCCATGCTACAGCTCCGTATTTGATCATAGGTCTCACGATTGCAATGTACATCCATCGTAGAATACTTGGGCTGCATCCCCATGATTTTCCCGCTAAGCTTTTACAAATCATAAGAGTTACAGCCTTACGACCTGTCTTCTTTTTCATTTAATAAGTCTCACTTCAACCTGCCGCCTTTTCGTTTCACACTTTAAAAACAATTTACTCAAATGATTTCGTATTTTTATTTTATTCAATATCGTTAGTACTTCAGTGATGAGATACATAGTTAATGATTCATTTTCATATTATTTATACATACACAAAAATATATTCATGTATCCTCTTGCGTTTATGTAGCGCACATGAATTTCTCTGAAAATTCAATACATGCAACACCAACATTGGTTCAATGTGGTCTTCTTAATAATTATAAACAAAGGTAAAACTTAAAATTCAAGTTCTTAAAACAACAAACAAAAAATAAGAAGTAAAATTTCAATAAAATGTAAAGGATATGGGTTGAAACATGTACTCGATTACATGAAGAACACTTTTTCGATTTTCGGATTCGAGAATTTCGCTTTGGTGATAGGACAAACGACCGTGCCGTTCTCGTCTGTTATCCTTGGAATTGCCTAAAATACACGCATTAAAAGGGACTCAAAGTTTAGTCGTTGCAACTTACCAATTGACCATAGATTTGACCGTTTGGAAGCATCATTGGTTGGTTGTGCTCATTCAATGGCAACTCAGTGATTCTATAGAACAGAATTGGTGAATTGGTGAATCTTAAAGGACATGCAATAAATGAAGCTTACCTGCAGAAAAGCCGACTCTGTACACAATGTGAAAATGGCAACGTCATGGCGATTTGGTTAAAGTCCTCTTGGCACACTGGGCAATTAAGATTCTTGCACGTTGGCGAGTAACACTGAGCAGTCTTAAGTGCTGAGAGGCCAGCCTTTAAAACATTAGAAGGGCAAATTCAATAAAGAGCAGCATTTAGCAGCAGATGTGGTCTTACCTGAACAGCCACACTGAGAAGCGATTGTGATGACAGTTGGAACAGTCGGTAGTTTTCATTGCGAAAGTTCAATACCAAGGTATTCCAACGCCCCATGTCGAATAGACTTTTGTAAGGATCGATTTCTGCACAGAAACTCCATGTTTATTAAAAAAAAAAAATAGGAGACAAGGGTAAACACTCACGAGTATCTGGCTGATAGGCTAGCAATGCCATACACTTGCAGATCTCATTGAGCTGAGTCTTTTCGAATGCTGGGAAATATTTGCGGGCATGTCGCACCGCCTCGGTCCGATTATTAGAACGAATGAGTTCAACAAATTCCTGAACACGCAGTTGAAATTCAATGTTTGAGTTGATTTTCCGAAGTTTGGACTTGTTGTCATTGCACCAGATAACACATTTTGTGGTGCGGTGATTAGCTAAATCCTCTTCGACTTCGCGAGATGTCTGGAAAATGTCTAAACAAAAAATATGTATTACTTAGAAAGCGATCCAAATGAAAGTTCAATCAGTAAGCAAGTGTATTGTATAATATGTTGATTGATGATTCAAATATTGAGTTCGAGCAACAGAGTTACATTCTTATACGCGGCGGGTTAGTTTACATTTAGATGGCCTTAGAGCTCGAGGCGGGCAGAGGGTCAACAGCCTCTCTGGGCAGCTTCTTCCATGGCTGGCTGCCTCTAGTAACTTTCAAATGGGCTGTGACATGAACATGTCCATATCATATATTCCATCTTGGACGATAAATCGAATCGTCTAGGTCTTTGTTGAGCTGGTATTCGATACCAACCTCTTTATATGCAGGTTTTACTAAGTATCTACATAATATTCCAATAAAGCAGCCGGATAAACTTAAATTGACTTTTCAACGGAGATAAAGAATGCACGCTACATGTTTTCAAAGCTTCTACTTGTAAACCATTTGCCCGGCCGTCTTTTTGATTTCCAATTGTTTTCAGCACAGAGATTTTCATGCGCTTCGGAGAATAGGTTTCACATACAGCTTGAAAAACCCTGCATTCCGGCTTTAAATAAAAAAAAATAAACAATTGGATGTTGTTGCGGTCCTCCTCGTAACTATATCGTTCCACGTAAATGTCTAGAACAGTCGCCTTGAGGCTAGAGATCATTTATATGCACCTGTTGCGCCAAATATAGGCCAACAAAACTGAGAGCAGTTACCTGAGCGATGATAAAATAAATAGCAAGTATTACTGATCGACCAACTGTTTGGTTACATTTATTTTCGAAAGCAATCCCCAGAATGTGACATCAAAGTCATCAATGACAGTGTTTCTAGGTGGGACAAAGAGATGGTGATACAAATCTACAAAAATATATAAACACACAAAATTTGTGTGAGAAGCAAGCAGAGGCAAACGCTTACAGTCAGAATGTATGCACTTCATATCTCTGTTCCATCTTAATGTGATAAATGCTGACTCACGCTGCATTGCATCTTTCAACTCTGATGCAGGTACACAAACCTCCACAAAAGCAAACCCATGATACCTACCTCATACCTACTCCAATCACTCTGTTCTATAAAATCGATAGCGATCAAACTCTTTCTCACCTAAATTGGTCAAATGTCTTATATCACTTCGGTCAGCTAGCTTCTCGGCAGTCTCATAGTATCCCATACGTAACAGATGTTCAATAACCATACGATCCATTCGAATCTATTCAAAATATAGGTAACAAAATGTTCGAAACCCACACACAATTTCATCGATTGCCTTACCCTTTTCCATTGGTCAACAGATGCTTGCCAAATTTCATAGCTGGTCTTTTGCTCAGGCGATGCATTTGCCTTCAAATGTTCCAACTTTCGTTTGCACACATAGCTGGCGGCCAATTCATCAGAAATACTTTCGTCAGCCTTTCGTTTCAGCACCTGCAAACGTTCCACAACACCACCAACAAGTTTACTGATTTCAGCAATTGTAGGATTGGGTCCTTTCATGGCCTTCTCTACTTCCTTGGTGGCACTGAAGGTTTGGTCCACTTCTCGGTCAAGTGTTTTCTGGGCAACACGAAATTTTTTATTTAATACCTCGTAAGGCACTTTGAGCGTAGAGTGTTCCATTGATTTTATTTCCGACATTTTTATTTTTTCCTACACTCCCTTCTTTAGATAAAAAAAAAATTAGATCCTCCTCGATTTACAGCTATCTTTGGGAAGAAAACAAATTTCGATGCGCTATAGATTATGAACTTTTCCACATGAAATTTGCAGTGTTTACAAGAAGTATTTCGATATCCAGTTGATGTAGTTAAGTTAAGAAGAATTGTTGAAGTTTTATTCGAAAATCTTGTATTTATATTTGCACAGCTGATTTTCTGCGTCGCCACGGCTGATTTTTTACAATAGAATAGATTCAGATTGGATGAGTTTTGAATGGAATGGGCGAGCGAGTAGTCAAGCGCAGCACACAAACTACAAATAAAAGAAAAATAACAAAGAAATTTAACTAGCGTTGCCATCTTCGTCGTTTGTTCTGATCTATTACGTTTTTTATTTTGAAAAATTGATTTTATATATTTTGAATTTTGTAGATGACACCAATTTAGAGAAAGGTCTTATTAAAGGGTATTTTGTATATCCTAATCGAATAATTGAAGGCATCCCAGAACAGAAATTTTAGGTAAACACTAACCCCCGTATTTAAAAAGGTTGCGTAAAAGTTATCAATTGGTTACAAAGCAGTTACGTCAAATTGTTGTATCCTAACTGACGTCTCCTAGCAAACTAATGTGTGCGCATTTGTTTATTAATATGGGGGTAACTCTTTTGATATAAACCGCAAGCTTCTTTTAGCGAAACATAATAGGTCTGTTCCTTTACTTTTAAATCTTACGATTTTTTACAAGTTCTTACGCATTTTACTCAACTGTCGTTCCTCAACTTAAAAAAAACGTAGAAGAGAGCGGCTTCGAGAGAGCAAGATATTTCCCCTCTTACTAGTTTTTACTCAACAAATTTCTTTGCGTAAGAATTGAAACAACTGTCAGTCGCCTGAAAATTGACAGCTGATTTGAATTGGTTGTTCTATTTGGCATTTGGGTGGAATATTCGCATTTGTCATTTTTCACAGGTTGCTACAAAAGCGTTCCTCAACTTTAGCGTAAGAGAATTCATCCCCTCAACTATCATTTTGACAGTCTTTTCCATTTTTACTACAAAAGTAAAGAAACAGATCTAATTTCTGTTTATCGTGTAGTTTATCATACCTATCTTTAAACATTAAACATAATAATAATGACATTTAAGAAAAATTCATATTTTTGTTTGTGCTGACTAACCTACCCTACTTTTTCTGTGCAGCAAATATAAAAAAGTAATAGAATTTGAGGAAAAACTTTGAAGCACGTAAAGTTATGTATGAATGACATACACTGACATTCGGTTTGTTGTGTTCTCCTCAGTCAGCTGTTGGCGAATGGGAAAAGTTTTCCTGTCGATTTTTAATCGATTTTGTATATATTATACTCGCATTAGCAGATAAGCATAATTGCCAAGGTAAATTATACGAGTTTTACTAGCATTTTTTGGGTCAATTTAGTCACCTATAATACATTTACTGATAACTTATTTATCATGTTCCTGGTCCTGGGTTCCTGCTATCAAACATTGAAAAGTTGCGTTTGCAGACGCAACTTACAGTAGAGGTGTCACAGGCTAAACAAACACTTCCTCTAATAAAGTACTATCTGTCATTGTTTCTTCTTTTTTTCAGCAAAACATGCGACTCTTAGTACTATATGGCAGTCAAACCGGAACAGCACAAGATGTAGCCGAACAGATCTGGAGAGAGTCCAAAATGTATTCCTTCACAGGTCCATTGATGTCCATGAACGACTACAATATTCAGCATCTTATAAAAGAACAATTAGTTGTATTTGTTGCGGCCACAACCGGACAGGGAGATGAACCTGATAATATGAAGAAGTTTTGGAAATTTCTTTTGCGCAAAAGTTTACCGCCGAGTTCTTTGCATGGTTTAAAATTCGCCTGTGTTGGACTTGGCGATTCCAGTTATGCCAAGTATAATTTTGCTGCCAAGAAATTAAACAAGAGATTGATTCAGCTATCTGCCACGCCTATTATACCTTTGGGTAAGGACCATCAAATATACTATTATTTCTGATACATCATATTAGGTCTGTTTTAAGGACTCTGTGATGATCAACATGACAATGGAATGGCGGCCACTTTATTGCCGTGGACTCAGAGTTTATGGCAAGCTTTAAAGCAGATGCATCCGCATTTAACCGAGAAACCTTTCCGGGACTTTTGCTACAAATGGCAGGTACATCAGAGCGATAAATCACCATGCGCGAGCATGGATGACTTAAAGTGGCCACTAAGAGAGAAGCCGCATCATTTTACAGTTGTTGTAAGTCATACATAAATTATAAGTTGTAGTTTTGTCGTAATAGATTCTTTCGTTATATAGAGTAATATTCGAAAAACCTCTGAAGACCACTTTCAAGATGTTCGAATGATACAATTGAAGTTCCCACAAGATGCAACTTGGGTTCCTGGCGATGTCTTAGAAGTCAGACCCTGCAATACTGATGAAAAGGTCAATGAGCTATTTGAGATACTAGACGAGCATGATCTTGGTTTTGATCGGAACACTGTGGTTGAGTTTAAGCAGATACATGAAGGTAAACTAATATTTAAGAGCCCAGTGTTTATAAAAATTCGATAAAGCTGCCGGAAGCCGCAGGAGTGACAGTGAGGACGGTCAATTTTATTCGCGCACTCTGCTGGAAAAGTGCACTTGCATCATTGCTGGGGTTCTCGATTAAATCCAACCAAAGATGATCCATTGTGACTATCTGACTGTTAAAAGCGTCTACAAATTCTTCGCCTTATTGGCTATAACGTCCGTATAATTCTTTCAAGAGGGACATTAAGTAAATCACAATATTTCGCGTCTACATAATCGAATACTTCCTCATCCCTGAATTCGAAGAAATGCATTCTCAGACTGCAGGATCGCTGCCCCAATCGCTTTTAAAATGCGATTTTATCTGCAACCCTCGAAATGTGTAGTGAATTTATATATCGCCTCTACTGTATGTTGCGTCTGGTTCGTAAATGGACCAACGAACATGCTCGTTTGTTTTGACATTTCCGTCACCACGTGTGAGGTTATGCTTTTCATATTTTCTTCACGTTCTTAGGCAGCGGCGGATTGTTTATTTTATTTCGTGTGTTATAATTTTGTGAAAAAACTCGAAAAAAAAAATGCTTCGACGACAAGCGCGACTCCGCCGAGAGTATATGTACAAAAAAGCGGCTGAAACACGTCACAAGAAACTACAGGACAAGAAAAATCTGCTTGAAAACAGCTTACAAAAGAACAGCCAAATCCATGGCAATCTTCAAAAGAAAGCAATTCAACTCCAAGAAAAGTTTAAATACAACGTAGATGGTAAGTTTTACTCACCGCCCACATTGCACATTTAATCTCAAATAGTTTATTTTAAAATCCAGATCCCAACGGAGTGACGGAAGCCGACATTGACGATGAATATAGATGGGCAGGCTGTGAGGATCCCAAAATCATGATAACCACCTCTCACAGTCCGTCGGCGCGCCTCAAAATGTTCGTTAAGGAGCTTCGTTTAATATTCCCCAATGCACAGCGAATGAACCGCGGCAACTATGAGATGAAACAATTGATGCACGCATGCCGCGCCAATGATGTCACAGATTTTATTATTGTTCACGAACATCGTGGTGTGCCCGACAATTTAGTAATCTGTCATTTGCCGTACGGACCAACTGCGTTCTTTAATATCTCTGGAGTTGTAATGCGACACGATGTACCCGATGTTGGGTCAATGAGCGAACAAAAGCCACATCTGGTATTTCATAATTTCAAAACTCAACTGGCAGAACGCACGATGAAGATTTTAAAGCATTTGTATCCAGTGCCTAAGAAGGATTCTAAGCGCGTGATGACATTCGCAAATCATGACGACTACATAAGCTTTCGGCATCACACATACCAGTACGTAAATAAGGAATTGCAGCTGGTGGAAGTTGGACCTCGATTTCAGCTGAAGCTATACCAAATCAAACTGGGCACACTGGATGAGCTGCAAGCAGCAAATGTTGAGTGGGTACTGCGACCGTACATGAATACGGCTGCAAAGAGAAGATTTTTGTCCGATGACGATGGATGGGCACAGGATGATGATGAGAATGTATAGGTTTTGAAAAAAATAAAGTATTTTCCACTGAATAACGAAGCAAGTTTGTTTTATTTCGGTCAAGTGAGTGGGAGTGCTTGTTAGGATTCTTTAAATACAATAATACAGGTATTAGTTAGTTTTTCCTCCTCTTTACTTGCAGATATGTTTCTTCCACTGCCGTATCAGCGGGCTGTGACTCTAGAATTGCTTGCAAAGTACGTTTGGGACATTGGCGCAGTTCCCCGACAGAGCGCTTTTGGCCTTCTAGCACTCAACTGCAAAGATGAGTTAGAAAAGGAGAAGCTGGAAGAGTTTACCACCTCTGAAGGTCTGCAGGATCTCATAGCGTATGTGAACAGGCCGCGAAGATCCCTGCTTGAGGTCCTTTACGATTTCCGACACGCAACAGCGGCAATAACTTTACACATCTTGTTTGAACTATTTCAAATAATTCAACCGCGTAGCTTTTCAATCGCATCCGTACCAGAGACTGGTAGTCTGGACCTTTTGGTTGCTGTGGTGGAGTACAAAACAAAGCTGTCAACTCCAAGGCGTGGCCTATGCTCAAATTGGCTTAAGAATATGTCGATAGGAGAAGAGATATTTGGGTTGATCAAACGTGGAACCATGATCATTCCCACGGATCCCTCAACCCCGCTGATTATGGTGGGCCCTGGAACGGGAATCGCGCCATTCCGTGGCTTCTTATTGCTGCGAGAGGTCTCCAATGCGGTTAGTGGCGAGTTGATGGTGTTTTTTGGTTGCAGAAATAAGGAAAAGGATTTTCTTTGCAAGTCAGTTGATGTTCTATTTAGAATTTTTGAAGTGCGCTAATTAAGTCTACAATTTCAGAGAAGACTTCGAACGTGTCCAAGCGAAAGGTGTCGCTAAATGTCTTACCGCCTTCTCCAGAGATCAAGAGAACAAGGTTTATGTTCAGCATTTGATTAGGGAAAACGCTTCGTATATAAAAGAGCTCATATTGCATAAAAACGCTGTTGTTTTTGTGGCAGGATCTTCAAATAACATGCCAAAGTCGGTCAAGGAGGCATTTGCTGAGATCGTTGAGGACGAACTATACATTGAAAAAATGTTAAAAGCAAAACGGTATCAAGAGGAAACGTGGTCATAAGTTAAATTTTGTATTTAGTGCTTAGGTAAAATAAAACGGACTATCGGTGAAATTCTAAGTACTGCATTTATTTGTTTGTATGAAGTGAGGCAACAAAAACACTTCCAATAACTCGGCAAAGGGATCAAATTTAATTAACTGGTACCTACTCGAAAATACAATCAGTAAAGTTATTGCCATTTTAAAATTTGCGTCTTACAACGCGCGACTGAGATTTAATTCTGAGTTCGATCAGAAACCCCGAACGGATTAAAGCAGGTAAATCAAGCCATACTTCAGCTAAAGACTTCAACACTATCCGTTTGTCGTCATTTCTCCTTAAGACACTTGAAAGACTTATTGACATTCACATAAGAAACAAGTGTTGCAATGCTCAACATGCATACCTAAAAAGTAGAGACGGCTCTACATGAGGTGGTAGGTAAAACAGAGGGCAGCCTTTACCAAAAAGGATACGCACTGGCGGCCATTTTGGACATTGAGGGGGCATTTAATAATGTCAAGAGGGAGGCCATCTTTTCCAAAAGTGCCTTGGAAAAGATTAACGTAGAGCATAGTATAACCAATGGCTATATGAGATGCTTGCTCTCTACAAGAAATATCAAGTCCACTATCGGAACGAGTTCAATAAGAAGATCTGTAACTAGAGGCACCCCTCAAGGAGGGGTCATTTCTCCCCTTCTCTGCGTGCTGGTCATTGATAATATCCTTAAAGAACTAAATAATGCAGGAATTAACGTCTCTGCTTACGCGGATGACGTAGTTATAATTATTCAAGGAAAATTCCTTAACACAATGAGCGAGCTCATGGAAACTGCCCTCAACAGACTCAGAATCTGTGCTGAAGGGTGTGAACTCTGGAGAAAACGGACTTGTACTATTTAGTTCAAAATACAAGATACCGCTCTTCAGGGGTCGAATCGCGTCTTCCGTGAACGAGCATTACGTGACGGAATTCGTTGTTGTTTCACATGAAATCA
Organism: Cheilosia pagana; assembly: GCA_936431705.1. Taxonomy (NCBI): domain Eukaryota; kingdom Metazoa; phylum Arthropoda; class Insecta; order Diptera; family Syrphidae; genus Cheilosia; species Cheilosia pagana. The sequence continues at coordinate 80,082,468 of OW386166.1, read as the reverse complement.
ACTTAATACCGTGAACGTAATGCTCGATCAAAAACAACGCTATTCGACCCCAGGCTGCCAAGACTTGCTGGACTTGGCACGGTATTTGACAGAAATCTGAATTGGAAACTTAATGTACAGAACAGAGTCCGCAAGGCTCACAATGCTCTCTTCGCTTGTAAGAAGACAGCTGGGAAGAAATGGCGCATGAGGCCGACAATTATATATTGGCATACACAATGGTTGTAAGACCCATAATTACATATGAGGCTCTTGTGTGGTGGAAGGCCACTAACAAGAAGTATGTACGGGAACGGGATATGTTAACCAGGGCACAAAGAACAGCCTGCATTGCCGTTACGGGTGCCCTACGTACCACGCCCACGGCTGCGCTGTAAGCATTCATGCATCTTTTACCACTGGACTTACAAATACAAATACACGCATGTAATAGTGTGCTTCGAAGCACTAATGCAGGGCTGTTTAAAAATAATAGTATAGGTCATAGAAATATTTTAAGGGAATCGTTCTCTGATATCCCCGTAAATGCAGATGAAAGTCTTGGTACACTTGACTTTGACACTCCTTATGATGTGTTGTACCCTTAAAGAGAGGGACTGGTTAAGGAACTTAATGAGGGAAAATGAGGCCTCAGTATACTGACGGCTCCAACAATAGCAAGGGCACGGGGTCAGGTGTATACTCCAGCGAGTTCGACCTTCAAATGGCCCTGAAACTTCCGGACACATGCAGTGTGTTTCAGGCAGAGGTTCTGGCCGTACGGAGGCACTTGAGATGAGATCAATCTATACATATAATAAAACTGTAGCCGTTTTCTATGTTCGCAGTTGGCGTGAAAACTACTGCACTGATTTCGATGAAACTTTTTTTAAATGTTAGTTAAGGTTCTGAGACGGTAATAGGCTATTTCTTTTATTACCATGCTTATTTTTTGGAAGCGTTTTTAGCCAAAATGTGTTTTTTTCTGACTTTACTGCCTTTAGCTTGCCATTACGCAATCAATTCTTAATCAATGTAAACCAAACAACACTTCCATAATTATTTTAAGCCATCAATCAACTTTCTGCGTCATCTAGAAGCTGAGCTACAACCCAAAATCTAACATAAAAAAACTTAATTTATTTCCTCAAATCGAAAATTTTCCACAACCGTTGTTCCTGAACGTTGTTCTGCTTGGGGGTGGTGGGTGGCGCACATCGCACAAGCACATACATTGCAACAACAACAGCGTCATCAAGTTTTCTCCGAAGTGAAACGAAAGAGAAGTAGGCGAGGTCGATCTTCCTGACCCGACCCGATAGGTGGAGCTGTTGTCGATCTTCTTAACCACTCAACCGATTCGAATGAAATTTTGTAAGTGGGTATGGTTGGTTGAAGCTAGATGGATAGGATAGTTTTGGACCCGATAGGTGGCGCTGTTGGCGATCCGCTTAACCACTCAACCAATTTCAATGATCTTTTTTTTGGTTTGTATGGTTATATGGAAAGATTATTTTTTGAATTTTTTCAACTAAACTCTCATTAAAGTGAATACCTATATAGGCACGTGCACGTTGGAGTGAACTGAAAAAGCTAGGTTTTATACAGACACTATACACAAAAACACTCGAAATAGAAATAGAAAACTTTGGATTGGATAAATTTATGAATACAATTATCAACTGCGCTGTATTAAGATTATAATATTAGGTATAACGATTTGGTTTTTTAATTAAATTTCTTAATGAAATTCAACATACAACACAGTTCAATTTAACATCCACATTTAGCGAGAGAAGTTTCACATCTGGCGTGTGGTCACAAGCACACTCTGTTTTTTTTGTATATGGGTAATAAACGACAGCAATGTGCATGCAGATCTTCAAATTTTTTTGTTTTTGCAAAAGGTATTTCTAGACCACTATTGGCACTATTGCTTTAGTTAGAATAAGAATTTATTGAAATTCAGTTGAACTAATTTTGTATCCGTTTTAATAAGTAATGCAGAAAAGGACAAAGGGTTCCTTAAGTGTACTTGAAGTGATTGACAAAATCGGCATTAATCGGCGAGCGAAGCCGCGGGCAACAGCTAGTATCCAATAAAAATATCGCCATCTTTATTGATAGTCAGGCTGCGCTTAAGGCACTAGAATCACAAACCACCAAGTCTGAGCTAGTCAAGAATTGTCGCACAGTGCTCAAGGCATTGTGCTCGCAGAGCCGTGTCAGACTGTGTTGGGACCTGGGTATTGTGATATTGACTGTAACGAAAGGCCAGACGTTCTGTTCAAAGAAGGAGCTGGACTCCCACTTAATGCAACGATTGAAGGTATAAAACCACCTATGGCTGTGGCCATAAAGATACTTTTTGCAAAAGTCTTCAATAAAGCAAACGTTAGGTGGTCACAATTAGAAGGGCATAAGGTTTTAAAGGCACTGTGGCCTTTTTAAATCGGAGGAAGACTGAACAATTAATCAATTGCAGCAAAACAAAGTTGAGAACAACGATAGTAGGAATACTCCCTGCACACTGCCTTCTCAGGAAGCATGCCATGAGACTAGGCTTAGCTGATACGGATACATGTAGGTACTGTAAGGACCTGCAGGCCGCGGAAGACATCTCACACCTTCTTTGTGAATGTCAAGCTATTGCTCGGAGTAGGAGAAGGCATCTCGGCATGTTATTATTATTATTATTATAAGCTTTTATTTACTATAAGGTTTACAAATTGTTATTGTGATTAGAGTATTTACATCATGTAGTTATTTAACTTTAATTTAAAATACATAAATAAAATAAATATATCATAATTTGACGAAGTCTAATCATTGTTTTCAAAATTAGTTGCAAATAGTATAAGCCTCCCCCATAGTTGCCCATAGATCTCTATTTTTTGCGTCATGGTACCAATACCTATTAAATTAGTTAATATCGTCAACCCATCTTTTTCGTGGTCGTCCGGTTGATCTTGTCGCTGGTGGTGTCCATTTGATCAAAAGTTTTGTCCATCTATTGTCTGTAATTCTTGATATGTGTTCTGTCCAGTTCCACTTAAGTTGTTTCGTCCTTTTTATTACATCTATGATGTCCGCTTGCCTTCTTATTTCTTCGTTCCGCACTCTTTGTATTAGTCATATACCGAGAAGTTTCCTCTCCATTTTTGTCTGACAGATTCTTAATTTCTCGGTTAGATTTGTTGTTAAGCCCAATGTTTGAAGTCCGTATGTCATAACTGGTAAAATTGCTGAATCCATTAAATATTTTTTTGTATCTTTATTTAGTTTTGCGTTGAGTATCTCCTTCATGTTCCAGAATTGTCGCCATGCGTTTGATATTCGTCTATCTATCTCCTTTTCTTCTTGATTTTTAAATGATTTTAATTGTCCCAAATAAATATAGTCCTCAACATAATCAATATTTACGCCATCGAGTGTAATGTCCTTATGTGTAGAGTTGGTCATCACTTTTGTTTTAGACTGATTTATGCATAGTCCGTAGTTTTTACAAATTGAAGCCAGCTGTGTTACCTTGTCTGCATGTACTTCTTTAATAATTTGGAGGTTGGTTCCTCAAATAGTTTTGAGACCATACCTAAATTCTGTAGGAAAATTTAATGCTTAGGTGAATTGGTTTAGGTCTTTTTTCCGTGGTGGTTCCCTGGGGATGGCGATGTGCCTGGTCTATTGTAACGATCTCACAACTCCCATCAACTTAACCTAACCTATAACCTATTTAAAAATACATTTTTAACTATTTCGTTCTAATAAAATTAACCCGAAAAGAAGCACCCAACGATCCTACCGCACGGAAGTTTGTGCAAAATGTGAGACTGGCTACCTACCAACTCCGCTTAATTAAATCACATTGATTTATTGCTTTGTTTAAAAATGTTCTCTTAGGGTAAGGTAATAAAATGTTGGGGTGGGTGGCACCCTTCGCTCTCAACTTAAGGTACTACAACAGCATAGGTACTGTATGATTGGGGCCTAACCAATTTCTTATAAATATTATCTTTGATAACAAAGTCTTGCGGCAAGTGAAACGAATTAGCCACCCCAAATTAATACAATTGTTGTCAGTTTTGAGCTCCGAAGGCGACATATCAAGCTACAACCCTATGCCCATTGACATACTTTACGTATACATGGACTGCTAGCAGCCAATTTTTCGTTGAAGCACTAGCTCTTATAATCTACGCTTGCTGTCAATTGGCTTGCATAAAATACATAAATTACACAGAGGACGTTCGGATTTCTAGTTGAGTAAGTCTGACCGCTGACTGATTAGATGTCTTTGAGTTTTTGGCCCAGATTGGTCACGTGATTAGACTTTAAAGTTGACGTTTATGGAAGAGTAGATGACAAATCTAGTCAAGAAAATCCTGCTGTATAGGTACTGTAGCCACTTTGAAGTGCCAGATTTCAAAAATAAATCGCGAGTTTACAACAACTCAACTTATCTTGTTAACGCGTATGTTTACCTAGTCGAGATAAATCTAGTTGACGTTTTACACAAACTATTTAACCAAATAACAACAAATAGAAATAGGTAAAGTTTGTTTCCTTTTTATGAAACCTAAAGGATATGTTCATATAGGTAGGGTTAGCCCAAAACTACAAAGCGCACACAAATAATCGTAGCCCCAAAACGGCTTTAGGTTTTCTCACCCTACCAACATGATTATTTGCATAAATTGATTTAAGAAATCATCCCTGAATATGTCAATTCCAGTACAAAATGTATAAGTGAATTCAGTTTTCAGTAGATCCATAACAAAAAATATTAAATAAATATGCCTGTCATAAAGTTAAGCTCCAAAAATGTTTAAAACATTCTTTGTTTGACTTTCGATAATGGTTTCTCTTCCGTCACGCAAGTTTTTATCCCTTGGAATCCTTGATATAGGATAACATCGGGTCACAGAATGAACGAATTGACGTATGCATATATAAATGTATGTACCAAATTATCATGTGATGCATAAAATCTGAAAATACTCACGAACGACTATAAAATGTAATCCGGGGATAATTTGAATTGAACGTGGATGGTCTCGTTTCATATGCGAATAACTCGTAAAAACACAAAGTTAAAAGACATTAAAAAAATGAATTAAAATACGTGAAACGAGAAAATGCCGCTGTCATTGACACATTTGACGAATTCTCTGCGTTGGGTTAGTTAAACTGTGAACCCTAATGGCACTTAAGCACACAAAAAATGTTCGTTTGCAAATTTATCTTTCAGTAATGTGGCTGTAACAATTAATTGGCTATAACACGGGACCAGAGGATTCCATTTTTAGACAGATGAAAGTCCTTATTAGGATGAAAGTCGCTGCCTTCCTATTCCTTACGCATTGTGGGATACTGAATACTGTACTTAACACATAATTTGCTTGGAAGCTTTCATGTTGACACTTGACATTATTAGGAGATATACCAGATTACGCTGTCGGTTAGGAACAAACGTAGGTAATTTGAATAAAGTGTTTATAGACGATTCAACACAGAAAGAAACCGCGAGTGTCACAGGGTCTGTTCCTTTACCAACTTTTAAATCTTACGAATTTTTACGAATTCTTACGCATTTTACTCAATTGTCGTTCCTCAACTCGAAAAAGTCGTAAAAGAGGGCGCCTTTGAGAGAGCAAGATATTTTCCATTTTACTAGTTTTTACTCAACAAATTTCTTTGCGTAAGAATTGAAACAACTGTCAGTCGCCTAAATATTGACAGCTGATTTGAATTTGTTGTTCTATTTGGCATTTGGGTGAACTATTTGCATCTTTCATTTTTCACAGGTTACTACAAAAGCGTTCCTTAACTTTTGCGTAAGTTTCCCTCTCTGAAAGAGAATTCATCCCCTCCACTGTCAAATGAGAGTGTTAATTGGTTTCAGTAAATTTAACCAACAATAATTCATCAATCATTTAAACGAAATAAATAAATAATTGTCCATTCATAACTTCCGGAAGCCATTTTGTTTTATAGGAAAGCAAAATTCCGTAGACCAGCGCAATGAAAATATCAACATGCAGAGCTTCACCATTATTCCTACCACGTAAACAAGATGGCTGAAAGAAAAACGTGTCACGTTTTTGTGCTTTGTAGTGCTGTCCCTTTTAGTCAGAAGGCTATTTAGTCTTTTTTAGTGGGCATCCCTTTATTCTTACATTTTATGCAGAGGCTTAAATGACAGCTGACAAAAGTCAAAATGAACGGCCGAAATATACGTCAAATAATGAAAAAAAAATGGATAGATTATTTTACGATATTTTACGACATAGATAAATCCATCCACTTTTTAAAGATAGAGATATCTTATAACCTCAAAGTTATACCTGATTTGTTCTATGCCGTTCTTTCCGATTCATTCTGGATTCATTCTTGTCTCTCTTTTAGGTATACTGTTCTATTGGCCACATTCGCCTTCTGATCATCACATAAAAGCATAATTCAATAAGAATTTATATTTTTAGGAAAGTCTTCTGATATATGCAGATTTTTTAAATTAATTTATTGGGTCATTGAATATCTCTTTTTAAGAAATTTGTTTAAACCATAATTTTGTGCACCTATCTAAAGAATTGGGACTCCCAATTGCGTTGCCGCGTTTTGTGACGTCTGACATTTTACATGAAATATGTATACCTACTGGGGACGTTCAAGTATCTTGTTTAGTAAGTCTGATATCGGACTGACCTTATGTCACATCGGTCACATGAGCAGCTTTGTCACTTGACGTTTATGGAGTGGTAGCCGACGAATCTTGTCAAGAAATTCGTGACTGAGTACTAAGTTGACAGTTCGGATATGTGGCTGACGTAGAAAAGGTGACGCTCCCGACCAATGTAGTTTTTGCGTTCAGGTTACATCTAGCCCGCTGTCTAACTATGTATATATAGACACGCTACTAATGCCTGAATAGTGAGTGGCTGTTTGCAAAACTGTTTCGTGTGAAAGTATGTCAATTTTGCCTTTTCTTTTCATTTTGACATATTTTTAATTTTGCCGTATACGCAACGCAGTAGAGGAAGATAGGTTTGTTCCTTTACTTTTGTAGTAAGAATGACTAGTAAGAGATAGAGACTTACGAACAAGTTAGGGAACGCTTTTTAGTAAAAAAAAAATCAAAAAGTTTATATAGAAAACTCTTAAGATGTCTGATAAATACGAACAATTTGCTTCGTTTTGATCCGAGTATGTGGGAGAATTTGTACTGTCTGAACTACAAACATTAACGAACTTCCATGAACAGCTAAAATAACCTTGAGGAGAACATTCAGTAGCAGTAGGCTAGGTAGATATTTATTTCTCGGCCTTTGATACCATTTTAAATAATACGCAGGAAAACAAAACATACATACATAAACTTAAACAAACATCTGCCAACCGTGTGAACTGGCAATTTAGCATTGTAAGACAGTTTGCTATTGTCAGGTCATTTGCAGGTCATTGTCAGGACATTTGTAGACCTAAAAATATTGTCAGATCTGGCAATCGTCTGAACATAGGTTTAGCGTTATCTCTGTTTCCACGAGTTTAAAATACACCCAACTTAGCCGACATCTAGTGGCGATCTGCGCACTCTAAAAATGAGTTAACGCTTTTAATATTTTCGACAAACGGCATTGAGTAAAAATTCGTAAAAGTTAAAAAGAATTCATAAAATTTAAATATAAAGAACAGAACCCGTTCAAAACTTCGAACTCGAGATGTTAGTCAATTCTGAAAGTACGATACCAGAGGAACGCAAAAAAGTGTGCGCCGCAATTTCGCCAGTCGGTCTGTCACTGTCTCCTATTTTAAATAAGATCATATCAGAAATAAAACACCTCAAGCCAGGCACGTAGCCAGGGGGTGGCTTGAGGGGCTGAGCCAACCCCCCCCCCCAAATAAAAAAAAAACTAAAAACTGAAACATTCTATAAGTATCCAAACGCTAGGTATGTACATTGTGCAAGCCATCGCTTGAACCTGGCTCTGTCTAATGCCATGTCAACTCCTGCAATTCGTATTCGTAATTGCCTTGGTGTAGTTAGTTAAGTAGCTAATTTCTTCCGCAACCATTCAAACGCAAATTTAACTTTCAAAAATGTCATTACGCCTTTGCGAAACAAGATTCATTGAAAGGCATGACAAGGAAATAACACCTTTGTAGGGCTCTTTAAATGGATCTTAATAAGTCTTAAAGAAATAACGAAGAGAACGTGGGCGATGTCTTCGAAAGCATCAACACTTTTGGCAGCGGTCCAAAAAACTGATTTCCTATTAAGCCTGATTGTATGCGAAAAACTATTCAGTTTAACGCTGCTATCAGTTTTCCTATACAGAACAAATCCTTAGACTTCGTTTCTGCAATCGACCGCACAAAATAAGTTCTGAATTCTCTTAAGAATATCAGAGAAAATGTCGACGATTTCTTCAGAGATGCTTTTCAATCCGCATCCCAACTTGCCGAGGACCTATTTGAAGTTCAATAAAGAGCTCCAAGATCCTCTTCTACTGAAGCCTATTTAAGAGTGTCTAGTCTATACTGATTCCTTGCATAGATTCGTTAATACGAAATCTTACGGACAGATTCATGGTCAACGAAGACGTTCTACAATCGTTTTAAGCTCTGCTTCCAGGTTTTGCTGTAGTTGAGCGAGTGAACGAAATGGAAAAGCTAACATGTTCAAATCGGAGAAATATTCCGAAGAATACCTCGAAGCAAAAAACCTCCAATCGTATGAAATCGGAGAATTTTCCGTTCCGACGGATACCTCGCTAGGGCCGAATGTAATTTCGTTGTCAGCTGTAAAAGCTGAGTACATTCTTTGGTGCGAGAAAATATCGTCGAGTGATCCTTCTACCGAAGTTTTGAAATTGCTTGATATATGTGACAAGACGTACTTTAGAGGTATAAACTTTTTGCTGTCGGTTTTGGCCACGCTTCCAGTGACCACAGCTAGTGCTGAAAGAAGCTTTTCAACTATGAAAAGGATTAAAACAGTGTCCAGAAGCGTTATGAAGAATGCCAGATAAAGCTCACTTGCTATGATATTTGTTCATTCGGACATTAATGTGGATCCATGGCAAAAAAATAATCAAGACGTTGTCTGGTTTAAAAAAATGTGTGTAGAAAAATAATTTAAGTACCTACCTATTTTCGTTTAAGTATGGGGCTAGTTATAGCGATACGTAAAATGCAACCGAAAAAAATTCTCTTTTGCTTTTTTGGACCACTTAAAGTTATTGCTTCAACTCAATCTCAGTCTTAAAATGATGCTCATGAATTATGAAGTTAGTTTATCAAAAAAAAAAGCACATAGGCACCTTTAAATTTTCGAAAAAAAACATTTATTAATTTTTCTGTACGTAAATTTATTTTCGTGCAGAAAAATTAATTAATTCTTTTTCTAGAAAAATTGAAGATAATATACTTACCTTTTCTTTGATGAACTAACTTTACAATTCCTAAGCAACATTTTTAAACCAAGATTAAGTTCAACAATTAAGTTTGAGTTTAAGTTTAAGTTAAAAAAAGCAAAACAAAATGTTTAAGGTTTTGTTTTTCGTGTCGCTATAACTGCACCCTATATACGATTTAAAAACTAATAAAAAATCAATGAATTGGAATGTACCTATATAGTTTTTTGTTTAAAGAACTCCTCGTAAGATTTGGAAGCAAGCCCCCCGGAAACAAAATCCTGGCTACTTCCCTGCCACAAGCTTCTTCTATCTGTGATATTATTCTTACGACTTTGTTAGCATTGTTTGCTGTCAAACGGATCTCTCTCTCTCTCTCTTAATTGTGGATCCAAATAAAGAGGACACTGCTAAAATAAACCTCCATGGGTCGCCTATTTCTCTATATACCACCCGCTGGCAAAGACTTTGAAAATATAATAGAAACTAAAGTTGTGTTATCACAATGTGAGCAGTAGGCAATCACTTTCCCCGCCAACAATCGATCAATCTGCATAAAAAGCATCAACATCAATTTGTTCTTCCGCCCTACATTTTATGGCTTGAAACTAAGTGTGCCATGTCTCATTTCACAGTTCTGCCCATTAATATGTCAAAAAAGTAGTTCGACAAGCTCCAAACCATAATAAAAACATACAAACGATTAAACTGTCAATGTTAGAAGTAGGATAAATTCATATACCTATGCGAAACCTTTTAACCCATAATGCTAGGTTGAAGATAAATGCGTTGACCCAAATAAATATTTTAGCCCCACGAAAATTTGATGGGCTCTTCGCCATGCGAAAAAAAGCCAATAACCTCAGATACTGAATCCCAATAATATCCATTAAAAGCGCGCTCATTACGGAAACGTTTTTAAGAACCCATCGTCGTCGATACCCGTCAATCCGGCATCCAGACAAGCAAAAATATTCATCTTTACACCATTATGGCATAATTAAACGACTTCTAACGATGCCCGTAAGCTCGTAAAAAATATAAATAATTCAATACCTAATAAAGCGCGGACCAATTCAACTTAATCAATTATAACACCGGAGTTTTTGTTTTCTGTTTTTTTTTTGCAAACTCGTCGATACTTTCGCATTACACGTTTTTCGTTCCCATTTTGAAAGTCTTTCTCGCATCACAATAAGTATAGCCAGTCTTGGGATTCTGTCAATCAGTGCAACCTTAAACCTTTCCAAGGCAGGTGGCATCGGGAAAGTTCTTTTAGTGCGAACAAAATAAATATCCTGTATCTTACAATGAAGTGTTGGATTATCTTAGGTTTGAGCTTGTGCGCTGTATATCAGTTCGTTGCAGCGGTAAGTCATACAAACTTTTATAGTCAAAACTATGGAGTGTTTAAAAATGTACAAACAAATAGGGGAATGGATACGTCTACAATCCACCAGCAAAGAGGGTCGATCAACCGGCGGGAGCTCAAAGCGACTTCTATATAGATGAATTTGTTTCGTCACAAAAGCAGGAAATATTCTCATCAGTCTCATCATCTTCAGCTTCATCTGGCAAAGCCAACTTCCCGAAATGTGCCCAGTGCAGTTAGTATTCGCATGGTGTGTGTTTTCTGCAAAGGATTGGCGTGCTAATTTTCCATTTCTTTTAGGTTGTGGAGTTCAAAATGTTAACAGGATTGTTGGTGGTACAAATGTCCGTTCCAACAAGTACCCATGGATGGCTCAACTTCTTATGAACAATAAACGTCTATTCTGCGGCGGTGCTTTGATAAATGATCGCTATGTGCTGACAGCTGCACATTGTATTCACAAGATGAACTGGCAGGCGATGTCAATTCGTGTTCTACAATACGACCGGAACTCGGCTTCAACTCCTGGAATTACCCGAAAGGTGACATTGAGCTAGGGAATAATTCGCCGGATGTCTATAAGTGTTTTTATTTTTGGTTTGACAGGTTGTCAAAGCTATTGTCCATGAGGCGTATAATCCGACAACAATTGCAAATGATATTGCTGTTCTACGCTTGGATTCACCTATTCCCTTGAAGGATCAAGTGACACCAATCTGTCTGCCAGCGATCAACCAGAACTTTGATCATAAGACGGTAAGTGGAGTAAATTTATCAAAAACACATACATTAAGTACAAAAAGTATTGAGAATGTATACAGCTTCCCTCGTGGCATTTAAATGTCGTTTCCGCTACTCTTAAAAAATCTCGGCCTACGACGCATTTTCAGACAAAATAATTTTAAAAGCCAGAAATCGTAATTTGTGCAACTATTTAATCACACTTTGTTACCGATTATGTAATCCGTTCTGTCATATTCACTATTTTTGCGGTTCTTCAAATGCGTATCAATAAGTCTGTTCTAGTACTTTTTATCAAATGTCATATTTCTCTCATTGCGAGAGAGTGCACTCATCGCAATTTCCATAAATGACTTATAAAGTAATATAGCCGTCATTCTAATGTCAAAAAAGTCAATATGCCGGTTCGAAAAATTCGTAAAAGAGAGCGGCTTCGAGAGAGCAAGATATTTCCCCTCTTACATGTTTTTACTCAACAAATTTCTTTGCGTAAGAATTGAACAACTGTCAGTCGCCTGAAAATTGACAGCTGATTGAAATTTGTTGTTCTATTTGGCATGAACTATCTGTCATTTTTCATAGGTTACTACAAAAGCGTTCCTTAACTTTTGCGTAAGTTTCCCTCTGTGAGAGAGAATTCATCCCCTCCGCTGTCATTCTGACAATCTTTTCCATTTTTACTACAAAAGTAAAGAAACAGGCCTAAAGTCTTCTAGGATCATGTTAAGTTGGCTTAATGAAAACAATTATAAATGTCAGTAAAGCAAAATACAGTTACGTCAAATTTCTGTATGTTAACTGACGTCTGCCAGCTAACAAACTTGTGCACATTTGTTTAGCAATACGGAGTTAAAATGTTACTTAAAATTTCCTGTAAGATGTATAGTTAGTTGCAGATTGCTTTTTGAAAGATTTGACAGCTACTTGTACGTTAACAAAAATAGCCCAAATGAAATGCCGTGGCCAAATTTGATAATTTGAAGTAATATTCACTTTTTGAAGCTATAGCCTGGTACGCTGTTCGAGTGAAATCCAAATTTTCATACAAATTTTTCACTGCGAAATGTCAAAATGAACTTTTCAAGTAAAAATTTCACCAGGCAGCACGCTGTTGAAGTGAAAAATAATTGTTCAAAAAGTGATATGTAGAGGGCGTTACTTGCTATTTCACTTGGTTTTTATTGTCCGTCGCATTAAATTTTTGACATTTCGGCGTGAAAATTTCACTTTCAATTTCACAGCAATTTCTTGGAGAGGAGTGAAAATTTCACTTCACTTCAACAGCGTACCAGCCTTATAGTTTTAATCTACTCTTATAAATTTGTTTGTTTTTTACGCGTTTTCGAATGTGTATGTTTAAGCAGTAGAATTATTTGCGAACTTACGCAAATTAAGCGATGAAAAATCTGACATCCACTTCAAGAAATTTTTCTTAAATTGCTCCTTTGTTAATTATTAACAATTCGATTTGAGCGAAATGTACGAAATGTAACGTCAAACGTCAATTGATGACAGATGTTGATGTACGCATATTCCACAAAGGTATTCGTGTATGCAGCTGTTCTACTTGTTTTTTCTTGAAGCTTTGCTGTTTCCAGCATAAGATTTTCTGGACCTTTTTCTGAGGTGAACAACGTCAAACGTCAGTTGACGGATGTTTTGTTTTGTTTTCCGATTCCGACGATTAGTTTCTCTTATGGAAATTTTCATCTGATTAACATAATATTTAAGAAAATTAGTAGCGCGTAATAGTTGATAAAATGGGCTTAGAAATTTAATGCTGACATTCAAGATGAAGATTTAAAGTCTATAATTGAGTTATGGTAAGATGACAGCTCTGTAGAGAGCTGTATTGTTGAACATTGAAAACATTTGGGCTGCCACAATTGTATCATAATTTGATTAAGCCAGTCTTATAAGATCATACATTTGTAAAAAAAACCGTATTTCTACCTCCAAACAGATGTCAATTGTCAAGCTAGGTATGCCAACAAATCAATTTACCAATTTCTGAGCCAAATATCAAGGTGATATTTCGATAGAATTGCTGACTTATTGAGGACGTTCGGATTTCTAGATTAATAAGTCTGATAGCTGAATGACTAGATGTGTTGGTCACGTGATTAATTCTTGCAATTGACGTTTATGGAGGGGTAGCCCACATTTCTAGTTAAAAAAAATCCTCTCTGTATACTCAGTTGGCATTTTGAAGTGTCAAAATTAAAAAAAAAATATTAGGTTACAACTCAACTTACCTAGTCCAGACAAATCTAGTTGACGTTTACATAAACTAGGTATCCGAACGTCTCTATTGAAATCAAAATGACAATCTAGTTTTACATTCAGGGGGAAATCTAGTCCAAAGTTTTAAATGTGCCCAATATCTTCTGAAGCATGAAAATTGTTTTGTTCAATACACGAACCAGTCCAGAATATCGGAAAACTAAATAGTTGATGACTATTTCTTTGCAAGGATTGCAGTTATTAAACAACATTTTGTATAAAAGTATCCTGTTACTAATAAACTTTTCTTACTTTTTAAATAACAGGCTATTGCTGCTGGATGGGGTCTGACCAAGGAACAAGGATCTGTTTCGACTATATTAAATGAAGTCCGTATTCCAATTATCACTAATACTCAATGCAGAGCAACACAATACAAAACACAGATCACAGATTACATGCTTTGCGCTGGAGTTGTGTCTACCGGAGGAAAGGATGCTTGCCAGGTAAGAAATCGTAACCGTTGTATTGTACGTGTACCGTATACCTTCTCTTTGTGGTTATTTTACCTTTGCGTGGTTATTATCGTGCTTAATTTTAAGTTTAGTACTGATCGATCGAATATCGATAATCGATTTATAACCGAACTTCATATTAATTAATTTCAATTATTCTAGGGTGACAGCGGCGGTCCATTAGGAGTTTTTGACAAGACCATGAAAATTGCCGGTATGTATTTAAAAATTTTATTTGATTTCTTAAAAAAGCCTAATTCTGACATATTTTGCAGGAATTGTATCATTTGGATATGGATGTGCCAAACCAAATGCCCCAGGAGTTTATACACGTGTCACCAAATATTTGGACTGGATCGCTAAGAACACCGCTGATGCCTGTTACTGCGACAAATAAACAGAATTATGTAGCAAACATATTTTCCAAACTGAAAATGGGTTACTGAATATTCAAAAAATAAACACTTTTTTCTGAAATAGTATCGAGAGAGTTTTGAAAGATCTTAAAACGTACCTGCCTACAAAAATCGCCCGATTTTCAAGAAGTTAAATATTAAGGGCTGTCACCTTTCAGTTCAGGGGGTTATCCTATTATTTGCTGAACTAATAATCAATACAGGGGTGGAATCCCCTAAGGTGCAGTTGATATAACTTTTGTTAAATGTAAAAAAACCTAAATAAAAAATTGCCAGCACAGTAGGTATATTTGACAGCTATCAAAAGGTAAGTTCTGTGTACCTATTTCAGGCACAGCTAAATACAAAAGAAGACATTTCACAACTGCGCTCTGATTGACAGTTGGGATAGTGATTCTGTGTTTTACACTTACCCCCATATTCATAAACAAAGATGCACAAGTTATTAAGCTACCAGACGTCAAGTTAACATATTTACATAAATTTGACGTAACAGATCTGCAAATAAATTGGTAACTTTAACTCAGCCTAAAGTAACTATATGGAAGCGGGTGTTTATCTTATGTATAAGTGACCAAATAGCCGTTCATGTTCATTTTGACACCATACAATGTCAGCGACAGAAAACTAGCAGAACCTTGTTGAATCAAACTCACCCTTATTGCGAAGATTAACTATCAATTTATAATTGACATCTATCAATCTATTTTATTTAATGGTATTGTGACTGTCAACTGTCAATATTGTTGATCCATTGTGATTTTTTGTTTAATAATCTATTGTGAATGAAAAAAATCGGTATTGCGATCAACAATTTTTATCGATTTTGTTGTCAGCTGTCAATTTTTCTTTCAATCGTAAATTTGCAGTGATCAGTTCGTGCTGATTACAAAAATAACTAAAAAATGTAAGTTTCGAGTTAAGGCCTTCGATAGGATGCATCCCTCAAACTTTTACGCATACTTGCTATTTCAACAGCAGGATCATCCAACTCTTCATCTTATCAAAAAAAGTTCAGTTGTTTTTTTATTTTATTTTATTATGTATTTTATTTTTAATTATTTCGTGATCCTTTTCTTGTCAACTCAATTTTGTTTTTAATTTTATTGTTTTATAGATTTCTGATGTTTTTCTTTGTAGGTACGTTCCTAAAAAAAATAAACATCTGTCAGATAGGCATTTGTATTCACAGTAGCACAATATTTTATCCTTTCATTTTCACAATACCGATTTTTAATTCATTTAATAAATTTTATCGACCGTCAATAGTTGATCTTCGCAATAAGGGGGACTAAATCGAGTCTCGAATGTGACTGTGATATTTTTTTTGTGTACTTTACTTTGCGGATATACGTGTTTAATAAATGCAGTATTTTTTAAAAACCAAATTTGAAATATCCCATTAACCCACTTCAAATTGTTAAAAATTTTCACTAATTTGGTCTATTGAAATAGCAAATAATTCGGAGCGTAGTGATTAGTGAACATATTTTGTAAAAATCTGGAAGCATTGTAGATCGCGAAAGCCCTGCGCTGCCAAATAAAGTATAAGAATGCTAAATAAAACTGCCCCAGTTACACTTGTGAAAAGAGTGATAGGTATAAACTGGTTGTCTCGACTTTTAGTTTGATTTAACAATCCACTGAACTCCGCTCGCCAAAAGTGAATGGCACTGAGAGGAGTTTTCGAGCATAGTCATGAAAATATAATTTCAAAAAGGGTTTGTAAAGTCAAGAATAAACATCTGTGAAGTGTCAAACAAAGTGTAGTTGTTGTAATTGAGTGCTAAAGATTCTATTTCACTTTGCTTTACTGAGATAGATGTTCAATAAAACACCTACTGCCGCTGTGGGTGAAGAGATTAATTGAAAACGTTGCAAGTAAGACCTCAGAGAGTACGCAATAGTCAACTATGAACGCTATACGCACATGACACCCGGTTATGTTTGACAATAAATCAAAGATATTGATGCAGAATACATGTGGTTTCCCCAAGATGGTGCAACTTGCCATATACACTCCCATGCACATGAATAGGGACAAGATTCTCCAAGCTTTTGATGTTGTGCTTCTCTTTCTCATTCGTGATTATTACTATTTGCTTTGTGCTTTCACTAAGTACATAGTTATAGGCAACTTCTAGGAACGGAACAAAATTCCCACAATTTTACCGTTAGATGTTATTTGCATTTTTTGTTGACCATGCAAAAAAAGTGAACTTTTTCTTGCAGCACTTGAATAGGGACGCAAGCAATTCTTTCACTGTGGATCAATTTTTTAAAGCTAAAGTTATTTTTTTTTTATTTCGCGTATATTTTAATCATTTTTAAATTAAATGGGTCGTGGAAAAGTTCTAACAGCAGAAGAGAAAGGCAAAATACTTGCCTATAAGGAGTGTAATCTAACCTATAGAGATATTGCCGAAAAAATTGGAAGAAGCAAGTCAGTGGTTTGCAATTTTCTTAAAAATAAGTGCACATATGGAAACAACATGAAAGGGAGGACAAAAACAGCTACTACATCTACAGAAAATAGACGGATTGTTAGAGCAGCATCAAATTCTCACTGTTCTGCCTCAAAGATCCGTTCAAATTTGGGAATCACAGCTAGTGTTGACACGGTAAGACGAGTAATTCGGAGAGCTGGACATCTGAAAAGGTTGATATTAAAACAAAAACCCCCTCTTACCATGGCTCGTAAGGAGGCTCGCAAGGTTTTTGCTCGTAATTGCATGTCATGGAATAGCGAGTGGCATCAAATAGTTTTTTCGGACGAAAAAAGATTTAACTTAGATGGCCCTGATGGTTACAATCACTATTTTCATGACATACGCAAAGAAAAACACTACTTATCTCGGCACCATAGCCGTGAAGGGGGTGTAATGGTATGGGGTGCGATCTCTTACTATGGCCAATGTGAATTGCAGTTTTTGTCATCAAGAATGAACGCGAACAACTACAAAGGCGTACTGCAGAAAGCTTTTCCTTACTACAAAAACTTGTTTGGACCCGTGTCATGGACATTCCAACAGGATAACGCCCCTATTCATACCGCACGCGTGGTAAAAGAGTGGATTCAGAACCAAAACGTGCCTGTACTGGAGTGGCCACCTTATTCCCCTGATCTCAATATAATTGAGAATGTTTGGGGATGGTTGTCACGGAAAGTATACGAGTCCGGTAGACAATTTTCAGATGTGGAATCATTAACAGCAGCCATCAATGCCGCATGGAGCGACATTTCCTTGAATTACCTGGAGTCTCTGTATGATTCATTTCCAAATCGAATTTATGAAGTAATTTCCAACAAAGGCGGCTACACTCATTATTAATTAATCTTAAAAAAAAGTAAAATAAAAAATTTGAACTGAATTTTGCAACGTTTTCTTCATTATCCTTGTTTCTAGTTACTGTCCCTATTCATGTGCGACAATAGAATAACACATTTTTTAAACAACCTTTTGAGAACCATTTGTTTAAAAATAACGGAAAGATTTTGGTGCCTAATTTTGTTTTGTCCTTAACAAAAAATGATATCCAAACATCAAAAAAATATATGGCAATACAAATGTTATGTTGTTTTATTGGAAAACCGTAACAGAAAAACAAGAAATTTTGTCCCTATTCAAGTGCATGGGAGTGTATCTTGTGCAATGATAGATATTTTGCATTGCAATTTTAGGTGGCTTCAACTGGCTTTCAAAATCATTTGATTTAACGACTTTTGATGTTTCTTGTCGTGTTTTCCTAGAGTTAATCTTTCATGCAGTTAAAAGCTACCTAAAAATAACCGGGATAACTTCAAAAAATTCATCGAATATTTCATCAAACGAGTCTATTGCTGCAGAGGTACAGACGTCCATCATTCATTCTTAAATTCGAAATAAAAAACTAAAATACATAGAGTTCTTTTTTTAAATAAAATTTAGCTGGAATTGTATCAGCCTTTATTAGGCAGGTATGATGAACTCTTCTCCTTTAGATGTGGCTTCCACTTGACCTACAAAAGCGAGTGAGAGGGAAAAAGGGGGTTTGAGGGGTTACGATTCTGAGATTGTTTTTGATAGCACATAATTGTGGATTGATTACCCTTTTCAATACTGCAGAGGATTAGTGGTAGTGTGTTGGGCTACTAAGCGAGGGGCTCAGGTTCGAATCCCGAGACGGCCAAATTACATCTTAAGGTTTTTTTCCACTGCGCCACCTCTCGCGAACGTCTGACAAACATCCGAGAGTAAAACTGTCATGAATGAGCTTCTCAATTAGCCGTTTGGACTCGGCGTAAAATTGTAGATCCCTTCCATTCGTCCCAAAAATTGAAAACCCACACAAAAGCGAATGGTTGCGAGAAGCTAGGCCTTGGGTCCCATAGACCTGTCGCGCCAAAATATTTATTTATATTTTTAAGAGGATTAAATTATTATATCTCTTCTCCTCCGATTCAACTAATAAAGTCTTAAACCCAATATCGCGTTAGCTCGAATTTATTCAAATCAAAACATCGGAAATACGTTATTACATCGTTTTTAAAAGCACGAACAAGATCCGGCGGTAATGCGCCTGATCCATGGTAAGTAAGTTGTTACTCGAGTATAAACTCCTGGCCTCCTGGGCCTTGCACATCCATCTCCCCAGGACACAACACCTTAAATTTAAAAAAAACATTTTAAACAAATTTTACTAGTAACCCACATTTGCTTTGTTTTACCTGCTAGATAGTACCGCCTGTTTTGAACAACCATAAGCGGACCACCGCTGTCTCCCTGGCAGGCATCCACGCCGCCTTGCAGAAGACGTCCGGCACAAAGCATGTTCCTAGTTATTCTCATGCCGATCAGAGCGCACTGCGGATTACTGATAATCGGAACTCTTGCCTTACGAAGGATCCTCGACGGACTACCATTTTCCCGAGTGACACCCCATCCAGCGATTGTGCCCTAAGAAAGTCATTCAATCAAGCATTTCTGTTATACATTTTATTGATTGCTACTTACAGTATCACCAGTAAAAACCGTTCCAGTTATGGGAAGACAAATCGGACGAACTGTGGTTGTTGCAAACACAATCGGCGACGAAAGCCTTATTAAGGCTATATCGTTGTCCGCTGTGTTGGCTCTGTAGCTGCTAAGGGTGAAGATTCGAGCAGCCTACAATTTAAAACTGTTATACCCCACGGACTATAGCCAGCATTTTGAATAACCTACCCTGCGAATAACCAGCATAGTTTCTGAATTTGTTGCACGATTATATTCCAAGAATCGTAACTGGAATAGTCTTATCGCAAAGCCGCGAACGCAGTGAGCAGCAGTTAGAACAAAACGATCGTTGATCAGTGTGCCGCCACATTGAATGGTTCCATTATACGCAATCAAAGCCAGCCAAGGGAATTCGTTTACGGCCGCCACTGTTCCACCAATGATGCGGCGAGTTGTTGTAACACCGCATTCTAAAATGGGATGGGGATAGTTAATTTGACATCGATATTTCGTGGAATGAGTTCGGCAATGCTTCCGATGTGTTTATCTGTAGGTATTTGTGTCTTCGACTAAATCAGGTTTGGAGAAGTTCTACAAAATAAATACTGCAACTGTCATGAAAGACCTTCTTAACTCAGCCGTCCGGACGTGGCATAAAACTGTAGATCTCTTTCATTTGTCCCACAAAACTTAAAACTTACAAAAAACGGATGATTGTGAGAAACTGGGCCCAGGGTCATTTGATCGGACCTGTTGTTTATAAAAACTCCATTATACGAATGAGTCTTCCAGTGAAAATGATAAAACGTAAATTTTATTAAAATTTGACACGAAGCTTGTCAATGGAACGCAGCCATTTATGACTAATGTCAACTTCGGATTTAAAAACATGCGCAAATCGCAAGATCACACTCATTTAAATTCATTGTGTAACAACATTTTTAAAGGACTACAAGTCTCATGCAATAACAGGCGGAAAAGAATGGAAGGGGGAAGGCTCTTAAATCCACAAAACGGTCGCAGATTCCAAAATCGCAAAGCAACAAAGGGAAAGCGAGAGTTGTCGTTACTGATCTAGATTCTAGAGACTAAAGGATAGTTTTATATCGCTCGCTGATCAGTCGCTATGTAAAAATATGGCGTCCAACAGAACATCTAAGAATAATGTAAAAGGAAATCATTGGCACATCGAGATGAAAACGTCTTCTAACTGTTTACCAATTCGGGGTTAGAAGCAAACCATTAAGTGCATCGTATAACTGACGTAAAAGAGGAAAATGATTTTTTGAACGTTTCACAAGTATGATTTGGCATAAGGCCTTAAGTGCAAAATTAAAATAAGTGCATCCCAAACAGTTATACAAAATCCTAGAATCAAATCTTGAGAATGAACTCATTCGCGTTAAATACAAAAACGAATATTCAGGGGTGGGATTCTGTAAAATCAAAATGCTCAATCGTTTTCATTTAAAAACGAACGTTTTGCCTCATGTAGGTAACTTCTAAAACGAAAGGAAATTTTATTTGCCCGAAAGCAAAAAAACGAATGCTATTTCATTGACGTTTTCGTTTTCTTTGCTTCATGTTACTCTAACGACGAAAGATATTTCGGTTCATTCGAAGGGAATACTATTTGTTTGACGTTTCTAATTGACTTTTTAATTAGTGGTTGTGAATAATTTTTATTAGCTGGGAACGATTTTGCGTCTCCTCTCGCACAGAGAACATTGTCTAAAATACTACACGAGACAATAAATGCAATGGAAAATGTTGCTGTTAATTTGTACGACCAAAGTGTCAACAAACGAAATATTTCCATTGAAAGCGGTCAAAACAATATATTTTATAGATATACTAGCGGACCCGACAGACGTTGTCTTGCATGCTTTTTTAAGTCACGTATGATTAATATAATTTGCTTGTAAATCGGGAAATATGCTTTCAATCAAAGCATCTTTCGTATTTACCATGTTGCAGAAGTTGTCCGGCAATTTGATGCATTGTGTGTCTCCATGCAATGGTATTGCTCCATTTCCAATGTTGAGCAATTGCTCGGAGAATGATAGTGCCAATGGATCGTTTTGTAGTTGAACTCTTACATTTGTGTTAAGACGTAATGTACAGACATTTCGCCATAGATGATTGTTTTATACATGCGTTAATTTCGTCCGCATATGTAGCGCGTGGAATGACCGGCAATGTCTCTCTAAAATCACCGGACAGCAGCAGTAAAGCACCACCAAAAAGCCTGGTGTTATTATTTAGATCTTTCATCATTCTATCGAGAGCTTCAAGTGAATGCTTGTGTGCCATAGTGCATTCATCCCAGATAATAATTTTGCATTTTTGCAAAAAAAAAAAAACGGTTCTAAAATACCCACAATTTGTCTCTTCTCCATCTGCTCGATATGATTGTACTGGCAGCGTGCGTTTATTTGCTGTTCCTCATCACCCATATGAAGTAAATTTGGAGAAATTTTGAATCGGTATTAGGCATCGGCATTAAAGAACCAATTTGATGATACACTTGGCCCTGAATCTTAAACGTTGATTGAAAATTGCGACCATCCGCATTCTGAACGATTTTTGTTGCTCCAAATGAGGTCATTTGAAATTGAATTTGCGAATTTTACGCAAAAACAATTTGGATTGTGATGTAGCTCCAGCCAATAGTGCTTTCAATGGTTCTGGCGGCGAATTAAATGGTGGCTATACTACAACTTTTCCAGACGCGCAGCAGAAACCGGCCGATTCACCTTTGTATTTGAGTGCATGACAGTGTTGGCATTGTTTGTTCATAGCACCAATTACAATTTGTGAATGTGACGAATAGTCGATGTCCGAATCATATTCAAACGAAATTGCAATTTGCAAACGCTGTTGTTCACGTGTTCTGAATGTGTCGGTGTCTCATTGACGGGCCAGTCTTTGTCTTAATGCATTAGCTCGAAGGCGTTCGTTGCGTTGCTCTTGACTTTCATTTGCATGATTGCACGTTTTCTTTGTCCGTCAATTGATCTTCTGCCGATCTTTTAAATCGACGGTTCTGGACTATTCGTGAATTCGGAGTACGTCGACCAATATTTTCTCCTTGTTCACGAAGACGTGGCATTGTTTTATGTAAATATATGTTAATAGACATAATATTCACTGAAATGCGACACCGGAAATATCAAAGGACTCTGTACAAAAAAATTAAAATGTCAAACAAACGAAACACGTTTAATATAATACACTCAAATTCTTCGTTCCCTATAAACAGTGGAGTGTGATATTGTTACAACTTTTTGTTGGCTTATATTTTCGAGGTCACGATTAGGTTCCTTTCGAAATATACGATTTTGAATGTATTTTTTGTTTTGGCGGTGCCACGCCTCTTTGTCCAATTTTGACCAATTTTCACAGGAGTACTCCTGGGCCAATACTTAAGATTATGTGTAAATTTTAACTTTTTGTATGGGCGGTTCAACGCCCCTTTGTCCAATTTTGACCAATCTTCACAGGATTACTCCTGGACCAATACCTAAGATTATGTATAAATTTTAACTCGATAGATTCATCGGTTTTCGAGATATAAGATTTTGAATGTTATTTTTGTATGGGCGGTTCCACGCCCCTTTGTCCAATTTTGACCAATCTTCACAGGAATACTCCTGAGCCAATACCTAAGATTATGTGTTAATTTGAACTCGATCGATTCGGTGGGTTTCAAGATATAAGATTTTGAATGTAATTTTTGTATGGGCGGTACTACGCCCCTTTGTCCAATGTTGCCCAATCGGCTTCTAAACCATCCAGGGCGCCACCCAAACGCATACAAAAAAATTTATTCAAATCGGTCCAGCCGTTTAGGAGGAGTTCAGTGACATACACACGTACAGTAGAATTATATATATAAAGATTCTTTTCAAACTTTATAATTTTTATCACACCGCTTCTTAAACCCTTGCGAACAAGAAGAAGAAAACGAAAGCGAAAACATGAAGCAAATTTTCGCTTTCGGGTGATTTCTTTCGTTTTTTGAAATGCGAAAGTGTTTTTTTTTTTTCATTTTTTTTTACAGAATCCCATTCCCACCCCAGGTTTTAAAGTTATGCCGGACTTAATGCTCCCAGCTAGCTCCCCACACAAATGACGAAAAATACCCTTTTCCCCCAAGTCGTTGATGGAAAATGACCACTAGATTACCCATGCTTTTAAATTAGCCAAATGCTTGGTTGCCGGTGAAAGTTTATGCTCTGTCCACATAGAAATTTTGTACCGCAGACTTTGCACGAGTTATGAATATTTATAAAACGCCAGCTGATCAGAGACGAATTTAAACAATTTCAAATACAGAAAGGAAACAAAACGTTTAACAAAGTCGACAACTCCCTCAAAGACGCAGATCAATGTTTGTTTTTATATTATGTGAATGAAGTTTTGCATTTCTCAATAAGCGCAATCGGCAGACAAATTCGCATTGATGGCTTCAGAGTATATATAACAAAATACAGTAGAAGTCGCTTAAAACGATGGTGAAGGGACCGATGAAATGAGGTCGTTATAACCGGCGGTCGCTATTTCCGCCTGTCATATCTGGCTTCCACAAATATTCAGGAATAAACAAAATCACATAAAATGCTAACTTTGTTGTTAAAGACGCGTAAACCACAACTAATTTAAAAGCAGCTTTCACGGCGACACATCAAATAAACTGCCATAATATTTAACGACAAATTTTTTTTTTTAAATTCCCTCATTCAATTGTTATAACCGACGATAAGGACCATTTTTTCCGTAAAATTGGTCGTTATATCCAACATTTCGTTATATACGACGGGTCGCCGAAGTTTTATCCGACGGTAAAATAGCTTAAAATATAATGAACCAACCAAATGAATTGAAAGTGGACGTTATAAGCAACTGGTCGTTATAAGTGACTTCCACTGTATTTCGTAAATAGAAAATACATATTATTATTTTTGTTCAAAATGGTTATTTCGCACAGTTCTGGCATCACTGCTTTTAGTTTTTTTTCGCAAATGAGTCCGGAATTACTAGGTTTGCTTGACGTGGCTAGCACTAGTGCCCACTGGTGTGCACCGAGAAGTGTCAGCTAATTTTCACGCCTGCCCAAAAGCCAAAACCCTGAAAATTCGGCTACTAGATCGAACATCGAACGCAAAATATGCTGCCCTGGAGTTTAACAATACAAAAATGAATGACAGCAAGCAAAAGGACAGCGAAACTCAGCACTGAATTCCTGCCCCGACAAATTAACTGGGAACAATTAACTGGACAACATAATTTGTTACTTGGAAAATATTCCAAGCCTTAACAAGCTTTTGTTTTATAAGCAAGTGCAAGCCTCTACGGTCGTCTGCTATTACCAATGAAATTGAATTTATTTACAAAGAAATCAATTTCAAGGACACTTCAATTACTAGGTTCGTCTTTTACGACAAGCTTAACCTTCCGACTTAGCCCGGTAATTATCAACCGCGGTAGAATTGCGCAACTAGCTGACATAAGCTTCGTGAAAAAAATAGTTGCAAAACGAAATATAGAAAATTAAAGAAGAATCTTATGTCAAGTTTGAAACCAATTACCCATTAAATTTGTATGTTTAAAAATATTTCCAAAAGTCCTATAACCATCAATTTCAAAAAGATGTCAAAAATTCAACTCACGACAAGATCCACACGCTCTCGTGTCAAAGAACTCGTCCACGCTGCTGACATTCGGATCGCCTGGTGATAATCTGACTGGCAGCTTCTTCCTTTTGTTGTTTTTAATCGGTCTGCGGTTACCCTTTTGTGGCTTGCGTCGTCTTCGTTTCTTTTGACCGCCTTGCTGGGGTCCTCCATTGCTGCCCTGCGGACGGCGACGACGTACAGGTCGCCGCCTAACTGGCTTACGATGGTTCAGATTGGTCGGATTTCCAACCTGAGTCTGATTCAACGGCCACTCACTGCTCGGCCTATTGATGGGATGGACAAACGCCGGAATAACATGATCCTCCAAGTCCGCTCCCTCCAAGTTTGTTTCCTGGTCCAAGTCCACCGGACTGTCTGTGCCATCCGTGTCTACACTCGTCTCTTGTGTCGACGTAGAAGTGAATTGATTCTCCGGTTGATCGCCGCCAGCACCATTCTCCTTGTCATCGTCGGGGGTTGGTTCAACCAGCTCCTCTACGACCTGCTCTTCTGCAACGGGGTCGGCAGATGTTGTGTTTGTCGAGCTGCTATTTGACGGTTTCTTTGGTATGTATGAGTAGTCGTACACATTGTCGTTGCTGATCTGGACAAAACCGTTTTCATAGAAAAAGTCTTCCATTTCTTCATCTTGCGGACTGTCGGGGTCATCGTCGACAAAGTCCGGATTTGCCTGCGTCGAACTGAGATGAACTTCGACGGGTTGTGGCGTGGTATCGACCGTGTACTGTTGGCCATAGTACTGCCGGCCAGATGCGTTCAAATTCCCAGCATACACCGAGAACAAATCGTTGAAATCCTATCAAAAAAATCCAATTAATTAGCGCTAATCTGCGTGGATAAGGGTGGGTAGGGGTTACCTGTGGGACTGCTCTTGTAGCCACCATCAAACTGGCCCAAAGGAAAAAGTGAATAATTCCCATTTCGCCAGCCAAACTTTTAGCACACACGTCTTTTCCACGGAAGAATTTAAACTAAACTGGCGGATAAAGATTGAAAAGATGTGTCTTGGGTCCGGCAGAGTTGTTTTTGGATTTAGGGTAAGTCCCTAAGGCGATAGTTGCCTGCAAACACTTGAGAGTTCAATGAAAGATGAGCTCTTGTTCAACTACTATAGGTATAGTGGCAGTCAATGACCTAGGTACATGAAATCATTTTTTTTCTCGCCACAGCCGTAGGTAATGGCAGTTGTGTTTTTGTTTCCAAAACGCTTATTAATTGCGAAGCGCGACTGGGGATACATTTCACACAACACGTGGGTAAATGAGGGAATATCGCCAGCGGCAGTTTGAAAGTTGTATTTGCGTTTGAAATTGAGTTTGATTTTTTTTCTTGCAGAGACTGTAACTGTAAGTTGTGTTCTATTGATTGGGGTAACAAGATTTGTAAGAGGCGTTTTGCCCGTACTGCTGATTGATACTTTAAATTGAAATGGGTCATTGGATAGGAGAAGAACACCTTCGGGGAAATATCTGACGGCTTCGTCAATAGTTTGATTTTAGTCTGGCCCATTGTGTTTGCCGGAGAATTTAAAGGGCAAAGTGCTGGTTTTATAAAAAAAAAACTACAGGCTTACCTACATGTTATACGTAGGTATATAACTTTTTTTAAATCAGTATCTTATAAATTTCCAGTCAAACGGTGGATTCATTAATAAAACAATTGTAACTATTTGTGGAGATGCTATTGTGGTATTTGACAGGCCCACGGCTACCTAACCTCTGAAATGGGGCGTTCATCTATGACGGCGGTTGTCATTTCTTACAACCAGTCACTTAACTTTCGTCTAAGTGGGGACGTGCAAGTATCTAGTTTAGTAAGTCTGCCGGCTGACTGACTTGATGTAACTCAGTTTTGATTGGCCTAGATCGGTCACATGGGCAGCTGTGTCAGTTGATGTTTATGGAGGGGTATAGCTGACGAATCTAGCCAAGAAATTCGTGACTGAGCACTAAGTTGACAGTTCGAAAATGTGGCTGACGTAGGAAAAGTGACGTTCCCGATCAATCTAATTTTTGCGTTCAGGTTACATCCATTCCAGACCAATCTGGTCGACTTAAGATAACCAAGTTTTTGAATTTGCTCACTGTCTGTGTCTGCAGGAATTCTGTATGCAGCGCAGAATGCAGTGCTGTAAGTAAAGAAAGATGCGCAGAAAATTGTTTGACGTACATTGCATCGGCGAATATGCCTATGGCTACTGTCACTCGCCGACTAAGCAGATGATTTGTTTTTAGAAATTTGTTTGCTAATAAAAATTAAAATTGAGAAATTCAATATAAAATAGCTAATTTATTTTTTTGTAGAGAAATTAATTTTGCGGAACAAATTCAAGAGAAGTACACTTCCATCCTTACAAACCCGAATCCAAAACAAAAACAAACACGATCAGGAAATGTCAAAAGCCGATGGTGCCATGTCTTGCGCAGTGACATTTCTGCACATTTGTTTTGGGCAAAAAGGGATTCATCATGCGACGACACCAAACAAAATGGCAGACACATCAAGTACACGGACGAAACATTACCCACGTATTAATACAAACATAATATTTATTATAAACCAATTTAACAAAATTTATTTATTTAGTTCCTTTTTGTAACCTGGGACAGCCATTGTTACCAATGTAATGTCAGAGTTAAAGTTCGGCCGAGACGTACCTAGAGGTTTGCATGCGTTCGGTGCAAAGCAACAACTTATGGAATTACAGTTGTTTTCGTTGACAATCGTTGATAGTAAAAACCAAGCACAGTCTAGTCCATTGTTAATTTAGTTAACAACTATTGTTAAAATAATTGACAGCTCAAAATCTCTTATGAAGCCTTAAATGACAGCACATTCAAATCTTCGCTCGTTTTTCATTCAAGGGCGGCCTATGAATATTTCCTCGAAGATATTTACCATGTGAAACAATATGACATAGAACCTGATAATCTTGACATTATATGGCTTGAGATAGTCCTTCAAGGTTCTACTATATAGGCTTACCGCCTAGCTGCTTTTTGGACATTGAGGGGGCTTTTAATAATGTCAGAAGGGAGGCCATCAAAAGTGCCTTGGAAAAGATTAACGTAGAGCATAGTATTACCAATTGGCTATACGAGATGCTCTCTACAAGAAATATCAACTCCACTCTCGGTACCAGTTCAATAAGACAAAATTGAGTCGCAGTCGTAAATTTCCGACTGAAATGAACATTATGTGCTTTTGGAAGACTGACGTACTCGTACACTTATGCTGTATCAAAAACAATTTAACACGGAGCGAACTTTTATAATTTACCAATCTGTCATGCTCATTTAAGTCAAAAGACGTCAAGCATGTCATGGCGTAGTCTGAACCGAATGCATTCAGCACGACTTGATTAAATTATGAGATACATTGAAGACCTAGCTGTAATTTGGCTATACAGGTACACCATCTGAGCCAAAAAAGAAACAGCTCAAACTTTGGTATGAATTAAAGAAAGAAAAGTCTAAAGAAGTAATCACTCAACCTTCCGAGTATAGACTCTGAGACCCCTACAGTGGGTATTAGAAATTCCGAGGAATTTACGAAGTAATTCTTTGAAATAGGACATAAGAGCGCCCTGCAGGAGAGAAGACTAATACAAATATTACCTAACAATTTATTAGATGACATTACATTTCCAAAACTCTTTTGCATACAATCAAACTTTGGAACTTACTTCCCAGAGAATTGCAACTTAAATAGCAATTGAAGAACATTGGTAACACCTATCGGCAAGCATCTCAGCGCTTTGTTAACGCGTTAGTCTTTTGCAAGTTAAGTATTTAAACATAAAAAGGACCCCAAACATTCGCCAGGCAAAAAAAAAATCAGAAAATCATCTTAAACCACGACTTGACAAAATAAAAAAAAAATACTTCAAAATGACTCCGAAATAATAAAAAAAACTCTCAATAGTTCCGGAAAACGCCCAAAAAAGGCTCATCGTCCCGGGACAATTTGTCCGAGTGTCTGCCAAATAAAGTCCCTTAAAAAAGTCATAAAAAAACAAAAAAAGCCCCAATGCTGTAAAGAATAAAAAAATCATCCCAAACGCTTCCGTAAAAATCGCAAAACAAAAACCCAATAAATATTACAATAGTTTTTCAACTTCCTTTTCTGTTTACTGATGCGGAACTTTTATGCAGAATTCTTGAAAACTGTTTTTTATTGTAAAAGGTTTTCCAATAAGAGGTGTTATTTTGGTTAGCCCGCTATTTCGGTAGCTGTCACTTTTTTTTTGACATTTGACAAGTAGATACCACGCCATTACTTAAAATGGAACGATACACGCTTCAATAACGCATTGAAATTATAAAAATTCACTACAAAAATGGTAAAAATTTTGCAGTCACAGTTCGCAAAACTAGAGCATTTTTGGGTCGTCGTGAAGCAATTTGTCGGACCGCAATACAGAAATTGGTGGAAAAATTCGAGCTGTTGGGACAAGCTAGTGATGTGAAGAATTAAACCCGTGCACGTCGCTCAAGAACAACTGAGAATATTGCTGCTGTAGCCCAAAGTGTTGAAGAAAACCCAGGTTTGTCCATTCCTCGTCGTTGTTTGGAATTGGGAATTCCACAAACATTTGTGGCTATAAATTCATTACTTTTTAAGATACGACGAATTATGATGGGTTATTTTTGTGAATATATTTCTAACTGAATACACATCGGGAGGATTTGAGTTTGAAGTCCAATTCAACTCACTTCCTTAGTTACTTACTTTAAACTTGAAAACCTCATCTTCAGTCCATGGAGCAAACCTTCAAGTCCTAAATGCCTTTGCCACACAAAATAACAAACAAGGCGACGTTCTCTGTTTTCTTATACAAACAAATCCATGTGCACTTTTATTAACATCACAATTCATGCAAAAAAAAAAACAACACAATTTGGTACATTTTTCCATTCACCGCACGACATCAATTATTCAAATCTACTTTAGTCATCATCTGGTCCCGACAAAAGCCAACAAGTCTCCATCTCCCCTTTGCCCTGTTGATGGTGAATAAATTCCAAGTCAGGAGCTGTCAGAACAACAAATTAAATCAAATAACTCACTTTGACTTTGACTTTCCCACGGGGCTCCAAAACATATCCCTGTGAGCGGATCTTACTCGCCGTATAATCTGTTACTTGTATCTTGTAGGGTTCTCCGCTGCTCTCCATGCGAGACGCTGTATTCACAGTATCCCCGAATAAGCAGTAACGCGGCACCTTAAGACCAACTACCCCAGCAACTACTGGCCCAGAATGGATACCTTAATGGCAGAACAACCAGTCAGTATAAGGTTAGCATTTGCATTGAGAATAATAATAATAAAAGAAAAAAAAAAGAAAAAACACATCCACCCACTTCCGTGTCGTCTATAAATAATTTAATTCCTTTACCGGTTTTTATGGCAACGTCCGGAAGTCCTAATCCCTTTATCTTCTTTGTTATCCTCAGCGCCAGATCAGCAGCATGCTGTGCATGAAGCGGATTAATATCAGGAGCTCCACTCACAGCCATATAAACCTATGTAGCAACGGACCGCAAAAAAAAAAAATATTAATGTCGTCAAAAAAGGACAATAACGAAAAAAAAAAAATTGTAATCTGATGCAGTAAAACGCGTCCTGACTACTAGACATGCCTTACCATTCCAACAGTCTCCACTTTGTACACCAGTGGCGAAATGATTTCCTCATCAAACGCCGAGAACACCGTGTTTAGGGTATTTACGGCCGACATTGCATCCTGGAGTTTATTCGAATTCGTATAAATATTCTGTGCAGGGGCGAAATTGATTGCAAATGGCGAATAAAAAGAAAATCTGCTGTGATTGCCAGACATACCATAACCTCAACGAAAATGACCGAGACTTCCTCGAAGCTTTGACATGAGGCCATTGGATCGATGCCGCTTCGCATGCGTTCCGCCACCGGGCGGGGTATCATTGAATAAAGCAACTCGTCACCCTGACGCTTCCAAGAGTCGGCCAGCTCGAGGGACTTCTCCAGCTCGTCGGAACGTTGTTCCTCCTTCTCGAACATTATTTCCAATTTCGAACAGTGCTGCCAGCCGGCCATCACCAATTCTCTACTAAGGCCATGTGGGTTCAAGTCGTTCAGGTACAATCCGACACCGTGCAGCTCATCGAGATTTTCAATCCTAAAATGATACAATGAATAAATGAGGAGGGGATTGCGACAAATTAATTAATATTGTCCTTTCAAATCGGTAGGCATTAGATCCTTGAGCCTATCCCAATAGAAATTTCCTAGGAAAAGGTCTATTTTCGTATGGTAACCAACCGAATGAGTAAAAAGTGGGCTTCCCACAAACAAATCTTAGAAAAAAAAATGTTTAAAAATCTGTCAAATTAAATACCCCATCTGACTGACATTAATAAATAACAATATTTCTATTTCAGCCTCGCAAAATCTTTATTCCGACCGGTTGGGCAGTAAAAATCTTCCTCCATTTCAACAACTCTTACATTTATTATACGAATTTAACTGGGAAAAGTACGGGAACAGATCCAGCGTATCTGCACGGAGTGGGAAATCAAACAAAATGGTAGAGAGATCACCCTCTCAAGGATTTGTGAATAAAAATAATTAACAAACAGTTTGAAACACATGGAGTTATTGGGGACGTTCAAGAATACAGTTTTAAGAAACTAGACTAAGCTTTTTAAATGGGGAGTTTCCAGTCTCGATTTTTGGTACAAATATACATTTTTGATGTTTGCCGCTAAAAGTACCTATACTCAAACGGACCTATTTAGCAACAACGCACTTGTTCGATGACATTAATGTCGTTTTCCATTGGTTTCACCCGGGGATTCACTCATTCTGAAAACCAATGGAACAAGAAAACTGCTTCTGGATGAATCCACAAATGTATTGGTTAAGTGCCAAGAAATAATCTACGGTTGCTGTCAGCTGGCGTGTATAAAATACATAAATTACAATTGGGTTAGTGCTTCTTGAGTGGATTCTGACTTCAAATCCAGAAGCGAATTTCTCTTCTCAGAATCACCAGAAGAGTATTTTTTGTGCCAAAGGAACGGTTTCAGAAGTGTTTTTTTCGATTCCGGACTCTCCCGGACGCTTCTTTTTGCCCAATGGAAAACGACATTAGAAAACTCAACTGCTTAAATGTTGAATTTGTTGAAATTTGAATTTGACAGTTGAATTTGATAGCTTTTCGGAATATTTGTGTTTAGTAAAAATTAAATGTTAACTGTATTTTAAATAACAGGTCTGTTATAAAATGAAAAAAATCAGGAACAGATCAGCAGGGAACAGAAGAAGATAGTGAAAACTGTCAGAGGAGAAAAGAACAGCTTCGTATCACATGCGAAAGTAGACCGTCTAAAAAACTGACATTTTCAAATGTCATTGGGCACATTCAAAAACTTAGTTATCTTAAGTCGACTAGATTGGTCTGGAGTAGATGTAACCTGAACGCAAAAACTAGATTGGTCGGGAACGTCACTTTTCCTACGTCAGCCACATGTGCGAACTGTCAACTTAGTACTCAGTAACGAATTTTTTGACTAGATTCGTCGGCTACCCCTCCATAAACTGACACAGCTGCCCATGTGACCGATGTAGGCCAATTAAAACAGAGATACAGCAAGTCAGTCAGCTGTCAGACTTACTAAACTAGATACTTGAACGTCCCCATTGCTGAGAAACAAATGCACAATGCGTGACTGTTTGGTGTGGATGTCACATTTCTGTCACTGCGAGAGAATTCTCCAACAGCAATGAATAATAACCAAGAAATAGAGGAACGCATTGAACCATAAATTTGCATTGTCATTTGTCAATTTTTATAAGGTGGAAATATCAAATGAAATTGGGATCTATTTGTCAGCTAAGAATTTTGTGGAGGGGAAATTGTTTAATTCTCTCTATGTTGCTTTCTTCTGCCCGACTTGTGCGTAAACGAGTGAAATTTGACCAAGTTTCACTAATGTGTTCAAAGGCGTTGTCGTATGGGAACACATCTTATATATGTAGATGTAGGTACAATCGCACATTAGCTGTCAAAAATAAAACTGATTCGCCATGCCACATACACGCGTGTCATATTGTGGACGTTCAAGTTGGTATCTAGTTTAGTAAGTGTGACAGCTGCCTGACTTCATCTGTCTCAGTTTTGATTGGCTTAGATCGGTAACACTTACAGCTTTTTCGGTTGACTTTTATGGAGGGATAGGCGACGAATATAGTCAAAAAAAATCGTGACTGAGTACTTATAGTTGACAGTCTGTATATGAAATATAAGACTGCCGTACGAAAAAATTATTTTGCGTTCAGTCAAATCTATTCGACTTAAGATGAGCAGAATGAATGTACCCATTCTTATACACGTTTAATGAGAGGTGTCACAAGTGACAATGGTTCGTTATGGCAAATAAATAAATATAAATTGCCTCGGGTGTGTTTTGACAGACGTTGACAACGAAAAGACAAACGCGAGCGATTCATAGTAATCAAATCTCTTATATCTATAGGTGATCAATGTTTGTGATTTTTGTCAAGGAAAGTTAAACATGCTCCTACATATATATATTTATGGCTGTTAGAAAAAAAAAATAGTCCTGATAACTTTGTGCACTAGACAAGTCAGGAAACTTTGAGCAACACTGTAAAATCTTTTAAACAAAACAAAAACATATGAACGAAAATGAATTCCCAAAAAAAGGTCAAAACTAAATGGCTGGAGGGTTGGATCTTCTTCTTAAAAAAATAGCCGGTATAGTCCTTGGAAATACGGGACAGATGGTCACAGAGAGCCTCGTACATTTGAGTTGAATGCACTCGTTCAGGCATTTGGAATGTTTCTGTTGCTGGATTTGGAAGTTGTAATTCATATTTCAACCAAATAAACTTGCCTTCTTTGTACATTAAATAAATTCGAACATCGCCTAAATGACACGGATCGACTAGGTTGGCTATGCCCCTAACCCTCACCATTCGATATCAGTGAGCAGCTTGTAGGTTATCTCTTCGTTCTGTAAGCTATAGCCTCATTAAACCGGACATGTTAACAAAACCTCAAAGTACACATATTTTACCACCCACAGTGCATGTAAAAGTACAAAAAAAAAAAAAAAACGTACGTGACAGGATTCTACGATTGTCTGCAACTATCTTAATTTGTCACATTCCATGATGTGACAAAGTTCTGCCTCATTTTACATAAATTCCCCCGAGATGCGACTCCGATTAGTGGCACACAACTTTTGCAATAAATTTCCCCCATAACAAAAGCAACCGCTGAATATTTGTCGAATGTCCTTTGACCTCTAACCAAAATAAATAAATCCCCAGTTGTGCCTGGTGGAAGCTTAAATCGACCATACATACTCACAGTGGACTACAAAGGTAAATGAGTGAGTTCAGATCCGCAATATAAAACATCTGTCCCTTCAGCAGGATGCTCTTTAGTCCTTCGGACTTTTTCCGCTCCCCCAACAGATTATACTCATCTTCGTTTTCCTCATCATAAGCAGCGGCACCAGCGCCTCGCATATAATTGCAAGCCTCATCCAATGACAGTTCGTCGTACATATCCGATGCGGCACTCATAACAGCCGCCTGCAGATCCGATGTCCTGCTCCTGCCCGTTCGTATCAATTCCAATTCAAACAATACTGTTGGCATTTGCCGGATGATTTCCCACTCGAATATGGTTCCCTTGGGGCGACGACAATTAAAGTGCTGCATAATTTGCGAGCCAATAAAACTCTTCGGCGGCTTGCCGGGATTGTGAAGGATCCACATCTCGATAACCTACACAAGACGCAAATAAATATTAAATGAAACAAAATTTCAGCTGCGGCCGCCTCACCTTTTCGCCAGCGTGCGTTATGTTCATGCTGTCGTTCACTACCAACGTAAAGGGGAACAGTTCGAGGAAAATGTTCAAATCCACATGCGGTAGGCTTAATTGAGAAGGATGTGCCAACACATTTACCCTTGTGGCCATCTGAAATGTGAAATTATTTTCAAAATTCAATCCAATCTTCCCACACTTGCGCCAACCTTCACTTACATAGTCCACATTGTCGAAGTCCAGGCGATATTTAACAACAACCGTCTGGGGTGCGTCGGTGAGTTGGATGGGTCCGGCAGTGCCGCCTGCGATATCATTTTGACTCTCGGTCACGTAGGCTTTTATTCTCAGACCGTAGAACTCTTCGGCGACCTCTGTCATCTGTCCAATGAGGTATTTGGACAGGCCAGTCCTTCCGCTACGGTACACAATATCAGCTCCCTTCTCGTCCATGTGCGTCAGCTGCATGGAGGGACTCTTCATCTTCGGATAGGTGAAGCGCATTTGCAGATGAATGTTGTCGATGGACTGTAGGAAATCGCAAAAAAATCGTCCTGTTGCACGAATCATTTTATCATAGCTGG
The DNA here is from genome assembly GCA_936431705.1 of Cheilosia pagana. Classification (NCBI taxonomy): domain Eukaryota; kingdom Metazoa; phylum Arthropoda; class Insecta; order Diptera; family Syrphidae; genus Cheilosia; species Cheilosia pagana. The sequence goes on along the minus strand of OW386166.1, from coordinate 80,046,705 downwards.
AAAAAAAGGAGACGAATAGAACATAAGCCAATCGAATCCTCGCCTCACATTGTGTAATCAATTCACGAACCCAAAGTTACTGAAAAATCGCACGAAACACCTGCCGTAGAAGTTCATGCACGCGTCAAAGGATTCCCCAGTGCACGCCGAGAGGGCTGAGGCTAAATCCGGCATCAGGTGATCCGGATACAACTGCGGAAGAGAGAGAGTGAAATCAAACCATGTTTTATGAATTACATCGCTTATTTTTTCCAATTCGCTCCCAGCGGCGGTATTTACTCACCTGGTGGGTCTTGAACGAACTGTGTTTACAGTCGACAATCTGGCAAACCTGCTTCCATATATCTGTTCCATATTCAGCCTGTAAATTCCAATGAAATTGTAACGTGAACGATAGCATAAAGGCCAAAGGGAAATTCAATTTCACAATATAAAAAGGACATGTTTGGGGTGGCTGTTTGTGTTTTCGTGTGTGTCTTGGGGGGTAGACAAAAATATCACTGCAGACAATTCTACGCAATTCTGCGAATTTGCTGTACATATCTATAGTGCTTGGCAGTGTGGACCTGTGGGTGGTTTTTTGCCTCGTTCGCTGCTCCTTGAACCTAACTGAGTATAGTTATGTAGGTAGGTACTTCCTGGGTGGCGAGGAACAGCAATTTTAACATTTTAAGCATGAATATGCGAATCGCAGGAGGTACTTCAATATACAAAATATTGGAAAAAAACGCATATTGAAGAGAACGAAAAAAAGGACGATTTATGGACTTACATTGGCCAATGTTTATGGAATTTTTGTTTCAATTTCTTTGTCATTCCTTGTTCGCCCACTTTGACTAAATTACTAGCTGTTCCGTTTATGGTCGGGGCTTTTGATGAATTCTTACCCGGCCCAGATGGTCATGGTCTTCCAACCCCTTTTCTTCCCACTCTCCGATCTCTTTCGTCTTTCTCTCTAAAACGGAAAATTTCACCAGATTTGGAAGACCTCGTTGATTGGCAAATGCAGCCCAATTCGGTTTATGAGACCAAAACTTTTTGACAGTATTTTATACGAAGTCTTCAGCTTTCGAAGTTCCTTATTTCCCCCTACCAACATGGATTCCTTCCTGAAAGGTAGATCAACCTTAGAAAAGGGCAACGAAGTCGGTGTCATTTTGTTTGCTCTATCAAAAACCACCACCCTCGATGGACTACATTACTCTCAAAATGCTTTTCACTTAACTTTTTTAAGTGCAACTCCCTTCAAGATTAGATTGGCAAGAGGGACGATTAAACAGAGAATCGAATTTAAAATTCTACACGGTCGGTTTTAAAATGAACTGTGGGGTAGGTGCGGGTGTATTTTCTGAGTCTCTAAACATCTTGAAATCCTTTAGGCTTTCAGATACGGTGAGTGTATTTCAAGCGGAATTACTTGTCATCCGCAAGGCCTGCCATCAAATCAAACTGCACACAAACTCAGTTCCTAGGCAGATGATAGACTTTTTTTTTATTGATAGTCAAGCTGCCATCAAGGCAATCGCCTCAGTGAATAAAACTTCAAAATTGGTAATTGAATGCCAGAAAGGAGCTGGCCTTGCTTCACCAGTTCCAAGTTACCTTAGCTCAACCCTTCATTGTTCGCTCGGAGCGGTCAAATCAAAAATCTCCACAGAATTCCAATCGAAGGCCGACTTCAGATGGAGCGGGCTTACGAACTCTATCATATCCAGAAAGATGTGGCCAAGCCAATCACAGAAAAAACAACCCACCTTCTTAGTACAACACGAAAAAATATCACCAGAACAACAGCGATCAAAACGGGTCACTTGCCTATAGGGGACCACGCAGTTAAGGTGCGATTACACGGCCATTTTTTCGAGTCATTTAAATGTCGCTGTGACGTCAGCAAAAAATGTCGCATTAGAGTCACTTTCAAGCTACGATTCGTCATTGGTCATTTGTGAAAAAATGGCGATCACACGAAATTACCATCAACGTAATTTTTGTCCCAAAATAAAATGACGGACACTGCGCGTCATTTAGAATTTTCCGTTGGGATGCCATTAAATGACGAACGAAAAAATGACGATCACACGGACGGTCATTTATCTGTTTTGACGGTAATGAGCGATGAGAAAAATATAGCTACTGTCATTGAGTGTTTTTCTCTTGGCGAAGACGAATACGTGTGCTAAGATTTTTTTAATTAAATTAAATAACAGGGGAAAGAAAAATTATTACAATAAATAAAATACGGCGAAAAAAACTTTTGCGATGATGCTGGAAATTGCGGAGGCGGCGTATTTGGCAACATGTATGCTGGAAAGCAGTGACGACGATATTGATACCGTGCCAACGCGACGAAAGCGGAGTATTTGGCAAAAGAAGTGGTTGAGCCGTCGCGAGAAAAGTGGATTTTGTGCTGAATTACTGCACAGATATCGTATTAAATACTGCGTCATTTGTCATTTGCATAGAAAAATGGCATGCCATGAATTTCGTGTATAGTCATTTTTTGGAGGCTGCCATTTAAATGGCGCAACAGCCAAAAAGTTGGGTCATTTGTCCTAGGCGTCCTTAAAGGGCGATCACACGGTCATTTTTTCCGTCATTTTAATGGCACGAAAATCATGTCATTTGGTCTGCCATTTCCCTAGTCATTTAAATGACGCCGAAAATGTTATCCCGAAAATGGCGATCACACACAACGACATTTAAATGACGGCTTTGTGACGCGACTTTGACGTCAGAGAGTCATTTAAAGGACGCGAAAAAATGGCCGTGTAATCGGTACTTTAGATTGGGCATTCCACATAACACACACTGCCACATCTGCAATGACGTGGCCGAAAAAGAAACCCTCACTCACTTCCTATGCGTAAACCTTTCTTCGACTCCCTTGCGAAGATCTCGAAGAGCAGCATTAGGGAACTGATTACGTCTTTGAATTCCACAGGCTGGATCTAAACTCTCCTACTCAACCATCTCAAACAACCAGGTCAAATGAGTCGTGGGAACAAATAAAATTAAATAAATCGCCACTCGTATACCTACCTACCTATCGTCGTCATTGCAACTGACTTCAGTGATGACTTTGATATCACATCAACTAATCCTCTTCAAATTGGCTACCCTTGGCCTTGAACCTATATTGATAAAATGGATGTCTTCTTACCTTTAAAACCGGTATTATTGCATTCGCTTTATAGGTCCGTACGTTCGTCCTCTTTCTTAGTAGCAACATGGTCTGGTGGACAAAAACTAACGAAGTCACTAAATCGGGTTCAACGTATAGCCGGAAACTGTAGTACTGGCTGTCTACGCTCCAACCCGATCACGGCACTAAATGTTATCCTAGGTCTAACATCCATTCAAACACACATTCAAATGGAAGCAAGATTGAGTATATTAATCGACTGTTTCATTCGAACAACATTGACCCTTTTTCCTATCAAGGAGGTCATTTATCTCTGCTTAACGCTATGGAGCCCAAAAGCCCTTTCAGCATGCCTTTGGATGACATTCTACCGGAATATGGCTTCAATAAAATCTTCCTCAAAGTCATCGCTCCAAAGGAAAACTGGGAAAAACTCAAACCGAATCCATCAAGACTCGACTTCGTCTGGTAGACAGACGGTTCTAAGATGGAGTCAGGGACTGGATCTGGCATTTATGTCGCCTTTAGTAAACCTGTCAGTCAGCCTCGGCAATAACTTATCCATATTCCAAACTGAAGTCCTAGCTATCAACCACTGCGCTAGAATAAATCTAAGTTCTGACACACGTGAGAAACCCATTTGCATCTTTTCCGTCAAGCAGCTCTCAAAGCTCTGGGCTCATCTATAATGAAATCGAAGCTTGTTTTAGGAACATTTACAGCCATCTATGAACTTTCCAAGAAAAACCATTCTCCACTGGATTCCAGCCCATACGGGCTATGCTGGTAACGAAGAGGCCGACTCACTGTCGGACCTGAACCCTTCTGTGGAGTCAGCAAAAACCATTTCACGGCATACATCAAAAAGCTATCACGTATTGAATCCAATGAAGTCTGGCTTAAAACTCCTGGGAAGAACTGCACCAGACAATTTTTCCCCAAATTCTCTCCCAGGAAATCCTATTTCCTAATCAACTTATGTAGACAAAAATAACTAACAGGAATAATCAGCGGTACGGTCTCATAAAAAAACACACCTACACTGCATCATTAGAGTGATTAATCCTCTCTCTTCACACACTCCTGGAAGTTCCGGCTCTACTCATATTCATATTCTTTTCATATATCTAGTAGCAAAATCTGATGTAACACAAGGCAGCCATTTAGGTCCCCTTCTCTTCATTCAAACGGTGAATGATCTTGAGAAGGTTATTAAACACTCGTCACTCTCTCTCTCTCTACGCGGATGATACTAAATTCTTCAAAATCATCTCTTCATCTCAAGACTCCCTGTTTCCTTCAATAAGACATTGATTGTGTTTCCACTTGCAGCCTCAAAAATGGCTCAGAGCTCAACATAACCAAAAGCCAATCCATTACACAACAAGTCCCCTCGCTGACTTTACCTTCTTCACTGTTAAACAATCTTTCTCGTTCAATCTCCTTGCGACCTTTGCATATTGTACGAGAGGAAGCTAAATTTTCGTTCGCATATATTGACAAAATAATTTGTAAGGCCAACTCATCGCTCGGTTTTGTTAAACGATGGTCAAAGAATTCTCCAACCCTTAAGTGACCAGATTCCTCTACATTACCCTGTGCCCGCCATTTTCCTTGAGTACGCCAGTCATGTGTGGTCTTGGTCGCCCTTTCGTTACCACAAACCCCCGTAATTTACGTTAACCATTGGATGTTACAAAAAAAATATCACATCGCAGTCGGTAGGATTCGAACCTACGCTCCCAGAGGGAATCTGATTTCTAGTCAGACGCCTTAACCGCTCGGCCACGACTGCTTACTGTTTGATACTGTCAGAAAAGTTTGTCGATGGTCGATGTCAATGTTGGATAATTTATTTTTCTTTATCTTTATTCTAGTTAGTAAGACGGGTAAGTGAGAGTATGTTCAAAAAATTAGAGCTTTGCACTGCAATAATTATTAATTATTTACACACAATGGTTATCATTGTCATATTTCGAGAAAACGGCTACAACGATTTTGACCAATATTTTCTAAAATAATCATTTAAAAATGAAATACGAAAAAAATAAAAAAAAATAAGTTTATAAGTTTTAAACCGATTGAATAATACGGAAATACAAATTTATATAGTTTAAACAAAATTTAAACCATGGTCTAAATTAATCCACTTTTTAAACCGGGTGAATAGTACGGTCCGTACAACTTTTTATTTGACGTAAAATAAATACGAAGGACCATTGTCAAAATTTTAATGTAACAGTAAGAAAATCCGCAGCTGATCTCGCATTCAATCAGTTGGCTGTCAGCTTTCGACTGCAGTGGTATCAAAAAGCAAAGTAAAGCCATCATACTGGATCATTCATTAAATACCTTTAAAATTAGTAAACGGCCGAGTTCACCAAACACCAAGATTGCGATTGCAAAAAGTTTTAATGTAGGTACTCGTAGACCATGTTATTGACGAATTTACCTCACTAAAAGCCAGAAATGTAAACATAAGAGGATTTATTTTAAGCCTTGTATTGTGTTGTTTCTATTTTAACACAAAAGTAAGCAAAAACTCATTTTATGCTTAAATATGTGTACACAATTTAAATTACACTTTTGATGTTATTGAGTTGTTTCTCTTCCTTATAAAAAAGGGTCTTTGAGAGCGAAAAGTTAAAATCTAACCCGGGGGCGCTCATCAAATGGTTTACCCAAACAAATTGTTGTGAGAAGGTTCGCCTGGAGTCCTTTTGGACTGTTGTGCCGGCTATATTAATTTTTTTTTTTGCCTAATCTTGGAATAACTAATCCAAAAGATTCAACCCTAAAATAGCTGCTAGCACATTTGCTGCGAATGTTATACGCTTTAGAAATTTAAAAATCGGTTTCCTACCACTGTTATTGTGTTGTCTATGACTATTTTATTAAAATTAAGACAAAAAAGTATTGCGGTTGCGGCATTTATAAATTTTGTTTGTTTTTGTGATTCGCAGTTTCGCTATTTATACTGTGATTGCGATTTGTTTCGCGACTGTGACTGTGAGTGCTTTCTGTTTGTCGTGAGTCGTCGTGGTTTTCAAACTGTGACTCTGACTTTGATCGTGATTCGCGATGGGAAGAAAATATAAAAAGAAAATAAGTTAAAAATCACAATCACGTTTTATTTAAACGGTACCTACTAACAGGTAGTGATTGTGATTTAAGAATCACGTTAGTAAATCACAGGTAGTGGAGAGGCTACTGTCACAAAAAACGTAAAAAAATTAAAAAAATGTTGCGAAAATTTAAAATTAAGAAATAAAATTTTGTAACAGCCCTCAGAAAAAGTTTGCCTATATAACTATTGCCTCTGTTGCATATGGCAACACTGGCCATACGTGTTTGTAAAATGACATGTAGAAGTAGAAGTCGCCGATGAAATGAGTTCGTTATATCCGGCGGTCGCTATATCCGCCTGCCATATCTGGCTTCCACAAATATTCAGGAATAAAAAAAATCACATAAAATGCTAGCTTTTTTGTTAAAGACGCGTAAACCACAACTAATTTAAAAACAGCTTTCACGGCTACACATCAAATAAACTGCCATAATATTTAACGACAATTTTTTTTCGATTTTCCCTCATTCAGTTGTTATAACCGACGATAAGGACCATTATTTCCGGAAAATTGGTCGTTATATCCAACATTTTGTTATATACGACGAGTCGCCGACGTTATATCCGACGGTAAAATAGCTTAAAATATAATGAACCAACCAAATGAAACGAAAGTGGACGTTTTAGGAAATGGTCGTTATAAGCGAGGTCGTTACAAGTAACTGTAGTTAGTTCTTGATCGGACTCTGGCCGAGAAAGATTTGTTTCTTACCCTCTTAGCCTCTGGAGCGCCCAACGTAGGGCATTTTAAGGTTTTCTGTGCGTCATATCACAGTCCACTCATTCTAAATAACTATTAACAAGTTTTGAGAGCTGAGCCATGGCCATGGTTCTACACTTTCTCCCCTGTAAGCGTGGCGGTTTTTTTTCAGAGGAAATGCTACAGCAATCGCCTGCCATTTCTCGTCTAACCAGTTAAGCGGTATGAAATGTGAAATGCACCGTATTCAACACCGCCCACAACTTTTGATCTAATTGGTATTTCACATACTGCCATGTTTCAAATCCATTTGTCATATACCGCCCAAATCTTGCAAAGCGTGCTGCCAATGTACGTTTTATTTTTTGCTCCAGATAAGCACCTGTTTGATTGAAAGCGCTACAGCCCCTAGTCCGAAACCATACATAACTATGTTCAACATCAGATGGAAATGGGATAAAGAGTTTGAAAACGTATATAAGCAATAACCAGACAGACATCTTGCATTCACTTCAACATAAGTCCTGTTTTATTAAGCACCCCAGCAAAGTAAAGCAGACAAACGTTCAATAAAATGTTATAAACTGGTATATTTTGTTGTGTCTCCCTCTAACTCCCTGTCGCTAAAAGTAACTAAAGCAGTAGGGAAAGGACAGGAACTCATCACCAGAAAGCAGTGTCAACATTTACTGCTGCTGTCAAGTCACTTCTATTTTGGATAAATAACTGCGGGTTTAAGTCGCGGAATTATCAAGAAGATAGTAGTTGTGGTAATTGGGTGCTAAAAGTTCTACTTAACTTTACTTTCCTGAGATTAATGTTCAATAGAATAAGCCTTTTCAGTAAAATGAGATAATAAAATAAAATAACTACCAGAATATTATTGTAGAATATAACAGTCGACTAGTTGGGTGAACCTCACAAACTGCGTCATTACACGAAAGATTTGGCCAACATTCGACGAAGACAGAACAAATTAGTACGTTCCGCTGGCCTCTAGGAAGTCACTCAGCCAAGCTGGGGATCAGCCAAAACACCCACTGTGAAAAAATGTTCCATTTTCTCTGTGAATGTCCGGCTCTAGCTAAAACCAGATACAGTGCCCTGAGTGGTCCTTTCTTTGACGACCTATCGGCCAATCGTTTTAACAACATCATCAAATTTCTCAACTCCCCAGGCTGGTTTTGAGCCATAATATACGTCACCCTTTCTATCTCCAGGTTCTACTAGTTTTGGTTTCAAAACGGCGCTAAAGCGCTACTTGTGTTTTTCACTCATCAGAATGGAGGGAAAGCAACCATGCCTAAACCAACCAACTAACCATAACAGTCGAAAGAACAGCAGCTTTTTTGAATATTGACATATTGACATAGTATGTCGGAAGGGCGCAACCCAACAGCGTTATTACTTCTTACTTAAGTCCCACTTACGTTAAGTCCCTAAAATGCTCCCCAACTAGGTGGGCAATAAAAAAGGCAATTCGCAAAATCATTAGCCCAACTGCTCCGCAAGCTATTCCTATAATGCCATTCGCACAAATATTTGCGATAATTGAAGATTAAGAGATATTAAAAGCCCCTCAGGGCAGCAACCCAATTAATTTCCCATTTCTTATTGCTGGCCATTTGCGTTATTATAGCAATTTCTGTGCGTCACACAGCCACACTCCCCCATGTCACTTGTTTTGATGGGCAAACAAATGGGCTACACAAAAGATAGAAATAAACCTCTAATCTCCCAATAACTCAATTAAACTCGTCGTTATTCAAATGTCATCCCACTTTATCATCAGATCAACCCCATTTCTGTAAAGCCACGCAAATATTAACTATAAATAATGACACACAAGTCGCGTGCGCGTTCGCTTACCTGCACATAGTGCTGGACACTTTCCAAGAGCATTCCATACATCTTATCGCCTGTTTGGTTCTTGACGCTCTATTGCCTCTTGCCGCTGCTGACTTGATTGTCTTCTTCGTTCCTTAATTGAATTCAATTAAAGAAATTAATAGACTGACACGAACGCTTTCAATTGGCCGATATCCTGCAAAGATAGACACAAAAAAACCGACATTAAATATCTTTTATTCAATTATTTGTTCAACTATTTTCTATATTAATTGCACCACCTAGCCAAACAATTAAAACAGGATTACAATGTGTCTAAAAACGCTATGGGTATTTACTACTCAACGCAATAAAGGATTACGCCACAAGAAGCGACATCAAAGCAGCGGCGGATATTAGCTCTGCGTGCCGCCTGTGGAGAGTTGTAGATTGTAGCCCTCACGCAGCTTTGGGAACGTGACATTAAAAATAAAGACAAACTGAAAACGCGTGTCTCCGCGCAAAAATCAAAAATTGAAAATCGAAGGTTCTTAAATAGAAAGAAAAGACTTTGAAAATCCATCTCGCTACAAAGAAAATTACATCACTTCCCTTCGAAACAATGGGACAAATCCAAACAGATTAATTTTTAGATGAAGCGATTTATTTTTGAATCAACTGACTGAATTAATTTATGGAAAAGTTTGTTAATAATAAAAATATATTATAATTGCACTGGACACCTTTTTCGGGCGAATAGTTTTGTACACACACTCGATTTTGTTTTATAAACAAAACAATTCCTTTTCGGTTAATCTAACAATATGAATTCGATGAGGGTACCCGTAGCCGTGGGTACTTAAAGAGCCGGCCAATGCGAATCAACGCACGTGTTTGCCATCGTTTTGATACCAATAGCTACGTAATCGGATGTCGTATATGGTGTACGCCGGATATTTAATAACGAAAATAATGTCTGAAAGAGTGACATACATATTTCTTTCTTTGAACATTGAATTCATTTATTTATTTTATTTTTTATACAGTCCGTTTTCGGGTCAATGGCAATGCTGGCAAAAGAGTTTGCCACTTGAGGGATAATACTGTTTCAAAAGCCTTTGAGAAATCAGCTAAGCAAAACCATGCCTTATTTCTTTCGAAAATATTTACCATATCAGTGGAGCAACTGTGGTTAGATCTGAAACCAAATTGTCCCGCATGAATGTGGCTACTGGGAGACAGATGTTGAAGAAGCTTATTCTCTATTACCTATACTCAAAGACCTCACGCGATAAAATGCTTATTGGCCTAAAACCAGCGGCGAATACCTACCGGAGCAGATTTTTTTGCAAAGCTTTAATTCGGAATATTTTCCAGGATTTCGAAAAATCCTGTCCTATTCTGGAAAAAAACTGGCCGGCCACTCGAATGTCCGTTGGGGCTTTCTAACATTTATGTTTATGATCGAAAGACTTCGCAACACGACAGATAACAACAAACTCAAAAAGTATCTACTTAGAAATTAATGCATCTCGTCCACTTAGTCGTATTCAACACTGGAATCTCTAAAAGTTTGGAAATTGTTGTACAACTCGTTGCTCGGGTTCTTGCATTTTTCGTCCACTTGAGTTGCGTTTGATGCGACGAAGTTTGTGTTCCTGATCGAACATTGTCATGGTACCTAACAAGCAACTCACAGCAATTTATGCTTTAAAATGAAATTAACATTACTGGCGACGTGAGAGGTGAGACGTGAGACAAGATTCGATATGGTTAAAATCCAGACGCCCAACCAGTTCAATTATGCTTGGTTAAGTGTACGAAGGTATCAACTTGCTGAGCAACCCCTACAAAAACAAGGTTGACCAATTCTGTGAAGTTATTTCTTTGCTAAAATCAGACATGTTTATCAACTAAGTCACTTAGAGGTGGCTGGCTTGGCTTCTGGCAAAGATTTGAAACTATAGTATGGTTGGTTCATTTAGGTGGTTGCTTTCCCTTTATCCTGATGGGGGAAAAACACAAGTAGCACTTTAGCGCGGTTTGAAACCACAACTAGTAGAACCTGGAGATAAAAAGGGAGACATATGTTATGGGAGCTCAAAACCAGCCTAAGGAGTTGGGAAATTTGATCATGTTGTTGTCCTGGATGCCTCGGATGGCCGATAGGTCATCAAAGAAAGGACTACCCAGGGCACTGTATCGTTTTTTTAGCTAGAGCCGGACATTCATAGAGAAGATCTGTTTCACTCTTGTTAGAGTCAGCGCAGCTACGACAGTGGGTGTTGTGGGGGATGCCTAGCTTGGCTGCGTGAGTTCCTAGAGGCCAGTGGCCCATACTATTTGCCGTAAGTGTGGCTTCGTCGAATGTTGGCCAAATCTTTCTTGAAATGACGCAGTTTTTAAGGTTCACCCATCTTGTCACACCCCTGCGGTGTAGTGCAGGAGGATTTCTCTCCTTAAGTATCCCAGCGGAGGAAAAACTTTCCTCGCATGAGAAACGCAATGCTGGCTGTATTGGCTAGGCGAAAAGACTTGGAAACAACTAGTATACGAATGAGAAAAAGCCCGCCCCCACTTCACAGTCAATTTTGGAACGATATAGCAGCACTACATGCAAAAACAGCTACCTATAGTATAATATGTACAAACCAGTGCGGTAGGTATAGAGTTTTACAAAAATATACCTACCTTTTGTGAACATAGGTTAGGATTTGAGAAGCTAAGAAAAACTAAGTACGGGATCTTAATAAGGCTAGTTATATTATCCTAAATATGTAACGATTCAAACGCAGTACTTGATAGGCCCATGAGAATACCCTTTTGTACAAAGTAAGGTTAATATGAATTTCTTTCCTTTGCCACACCCAACCAACAGGTCTGTCTATTCTCCTTAGTACAATTTACAAACCTGCAAAGGCTTCAGTTGCAAGAGCAAATCAAATTTGTTCGTTTTTAATTTTTTTTACACCGCTTTCGGTTTGATTCTCCATTGCAGTAAGTCTTGTGTTAACAACTCTCTATGGCACCTAACCACTTTGCTTTCTTCAACCCAAAAACGTCCATCAAAAGGGTTCACAAGATTCCGAGACACCCTTTGACTGGAGTCGCCTTCCCACAAAAGGGTCATGAATCTTCACCAGTTTTAAGAGACAACTACAGTTCACGTTATAACCCAAATCATTCAAAATTTACCCACAAAATTATGGTAATCCCAGGCGGTAGCTTTCGCACGTGATGGCGGCGCCTCTCGCTCGGAATCCATCATTTTGCGGCAAAAATTGAAAATTCAAAAGCAATTTAGATGAAATTTTTATGAACGACTAAACTGCCAAACTTTCACCATGAGCCATCGGTCGTCCCCTTGTTGGCGGCAGTGACATATTTCATGCGCTACCGAAATTGAATCCACTCGACAAACGACACACATGCCGCAGCCCGCAGGATATATTCAACTCACTTTGTCATTTGACATTTTCATAACATTTCACTCACGTCACGTAGTTACCCCAGTCCCGCATCCTGCCATCAGAGCTTAACTAAGCGAAAACAGCTCAATTATGGCAGAGTTTCCTTTTTAATTTTTCACCACACGCCCGCATGCAAACATCCATCTAATCTAATTATGTGGGCTGCGCACAAATCGTGACTTTCGAACTTTGCCAATTGTTGCATTCCACGAGAATAAACAATAAATCAATTAATCCCATCAGCGAATAATATCCTTTACGCTGTTCCTTTGAAATCGCCAAGGGATCGAAAATATGTCCATCAAAATCGGGAGCCCCCATGACGGGCGGACGAAAACTTTTCAAATTCCTTTTTACACTCTTGATAGTCCTTGAATTCTTATATCGTAGGACGAAGACGACGACGATGGAGCGGAACTCGCAGCTGGAGAGGTTTCTTTTCCAATAACGGTGCGGTGAAAATGGAATATGGAAATGTCCTTGGTGCTCTCATATATATTAAAGGCCGCTGTCAGCAAATTCAATTGGTAGAGGGGCGGCTCGGCGGCGTGCGGCACTTTATCATTTAATCAAATCAAAGGAAATTACGCACGGACCAACAACAACTGTACATAATACACTTATGCGATGAGGACATTTCTTTCGGCGGGAAGAATATCCTGTGTGCGTCTATTTAAACTCATTTTTGCAGCAGGATTACTTTTCACGTTGGCATCAGCTCGGCGAGAGTCAAGTTTCGGGAAGAAGAGGCGGCGAGGACGATGTCTCTTAAGAAAGGATGAATTTATTTTAGGTTTCGATGGTATTTCTTTTGTTTAACTCGATTAAAATGTGTTTTTGTTTTTCTTAGTGCTCGTAGGCCCTAAGGGTCCGGAGCTGAGTTTTAGTGTTCCTTCAAGTTAAGTGCAAAATTAGGTTAAACGGTTTGGAAACCTACAACTGCCTTGAGGACAGATTCATTTACATTTCGTGGGGATTATTAAGGCTAAAGGATTTGCAAAAATTATAAGTTGCGAAGAACCGAAAGCAAATTCTGTGGCACTTCTTCATAATCTATTTTGGTTTATTAAAATTTGTCAGAGGGTATACACATAGAGCGAATTTAATCGAATGGCGGCGTTTTAAGGCCTTTCGGATGGAAGGATGATTTTTGTTTCACTTCAGATTTTATGAGCCGATTTGGTGTTGATGATGGAGAGAGAGACCATAATTTGTTTGACGGTTTTATACTTGAATGGGAATGGGCTTCGAGGGTGGTGAAATTAAAGGGCACAACGCATACCTAACGTGTCCGTTGCTGCAACGTATTTGACTGATGGGTATACAAAATACAGACCAACTTGCTGGATTCGACGGATAAAGTAGGTTTACTTCTCAATTTTCTGTCACCACTTTCATTGGTGGAAATATTAAGAGAATGGGGGAAATTGTCCTATCGGCTGTCACGAATGTTACCAGATCGTAGAATTTTCCTTAAAATAAATTTAACATTATTTTTCTTTATCGAAATTCAGCTTAATACTAACTTAAACTATGTTCAGACAATTGCCAGATCTGAAAATATTGTCTGGTCTGACAATGAGCTACAAATGTGCCAAAAACTGACAATTTCATTGTCAGATGATTGGCTTGGCAATTATTTGTCTTACAACGTTGTCTGGATGAAAATTTCCAGTTCACACGGTTGGTAGATGTTTGTTTACAAAAAAATTGCAGATTCGTTGACAGGCATTGTCAGACAAATGAATTTTTTTTCCATTCGGGCAACTGAAGAAAAATAAAAACGAAATGAAACAAAAAGATGCACTTGTAACTGGGGTTGAATTACCGCATCCGTGATCGACTGAATTTGTTATTGTTTTGCATGTGAAATCAACAAAATTCAGTGACTTATTGGTCGCTCACGGGTGCGGCAATTCGACCCCTGTTTTGACCGTTAGTATTGGAAAGCAGCCGGCGTGTTTGGACGAAGGATTGGGTGGCCCGCCGAGAGCAGGAGGGGCTCTAAACTATTTTATAATCTTTTAGCTTTGGTGACTAGACATTTTCGAAATAATTTAGTCCATACATTTTACACAAAGCTACAGAAATCGTTTTGTTTAAATATGCAAAAGAAGCAAACTCCTTAAAAACTCTTCACCACAAAATGCTTTTTTTAACTTTCAGATTCAAAATTTAAGTGAAAAGAATGTAAAAAATAAAATATCCTTTTCGTTGTTTGATCGTCTTCTTCGTCCAGCGTCCACGTATTCGAAATTATTTAACTCACTCATTTTTCACCAATCTACAGAAAATGCAACGAAGAGAACACCGAACTCGATAAAATATGAAAGATATTCGTCTGAAAGATGACAGGTTTAAATGAACGAACAATTGGACAAAGTCTATACACGTACTTATCAAAAATGGCAGAAAAAGAGAAAGTCCAAAATCTATAATTCGTCAAACGTTGTGCACAAAAAAAATCCATAATAAAGAATCTTCGGTGATGGTCGAATATTTGCTTACTTATAATTTTTCCTGTAGGCATACCTGAATAACATATATTTTGTTTTTTATTTGACGTAGCGGATGTCAAAAAAGATGTAAATGGCTTAAAGTAGCTCGAAATCTGTACACGTACTTTAGATGGAGTACATTTTTCGCTCTTTGAGAGAGTTTCGCTCAATTTGTTTAGTTTGACATATTTTTAGTGTTGAGTTCGGGAAAGTACGCGAATAGACCTATTGTGTATTCAGACAATTATCAGATACCTGTCAGATGGCGGTCTGGCAATTACCTGCAATTACTTTTCTGCAAATATTATCAGAAAAAATTGTCAGTTCACACGGTTGTCAGACATATTTTTCCATTCGTAGACGTGACAATATTGTCAGATCTCGCAATCGTCTGAACATAATCGTAGCTTAATCGTATATAATGATATCCGAAAATGTTGCATGTACAATCTGGCAGTAAAAGTACATTAGCAACTACTTAAAACTCATTTTAAGCAAATGTTTCCAACTTTTTTTTTGTTTTCAACCATATTAATCATTAACCTTAAAATTGCAACCAATTGGATTTTAAACAATCAGAAGCTTTCACTTCATTTGCAATCGCAACCTTACAAAAAAAGTCCATCGGCATTTACAATTTATAGCTGCGAATGCAAATTCAAACACAAATCACTGAACTATGACATCTTTGTCAATATATCGCTATATCACAAAACCTTCTTCCAGTCGTAGACACCTAAACCAGCATCTACAATCTATCCCAGTCAAAATCAAAAACATGCCCTAACAGATCAAAAACTTCTGCTTCTATTGTCCTTGTACTCAAAAATCTTTTAAGGCTTAATAGCTTAAAAACCAGAGCTTATAAAAATAGTTTTAGTAAGAGTTTAAGCCTCATCATTATTTTTTGATAGAGAAAGTGCAATTTATTTAAGTTTATTATTATGTTTTCTGTAGTTTCTGATTTTTTAACCTAATAAAATAGAAATAAACCAACAAAACTGATGATATGACCGAGAAAGTTTCGTGCGATCCAGTCGTGTACTTTGAAAACCTTTTCTAAAACCTATTGTTAGGCATTCTTTTATTTCAATTCAATGGTTCGAATAATGCTTCGTTCACTGTATGCACAGATCGTCCAAAAAACTCCATTAATCCACCCTTAGAGCCAGCGAATAATTCAATGTACATTGGACTATTGTTTTGTTAAACACAAAAAGCAGAATAAATTCTTTGAAATCCCAAGTAACAAGCATGCCCTCCATAAATCAACCAAAGCGAACAAAAAACCGTATTCCGTGGGCTCTACTTCCACATAAATAAACAATAAAATTGTTTAGCTCCTGCGTCCCTACATTCTGTCCTCGATGAAAATCAAATTAATCCCCGATATTGCCACTCTTGTCCGTGTTGGTAAATATGATTTAAATTGTTTAGCGCGTGCTAATCGCAAGGATTTATCTGCTGCGAATCGTTTCACACATTTTATTGTACTTCAGATTACATTAGCGTCGCCTGTCACTAGCAGAAAATACCTCCCCCCTCCCATTTCTCTATTCAAAATCAAATGCCTATATCCAGGAAGAAAGGATTATCAACACAACAGGCTGTTTCATTCTTCAACACACATCAATATATATTTAAAAAAAAAAGCAACATCTCGCTGGCTGTTCACCTACTGTCCCACTATTGCATAATAAATAAAAGATGCTAATCCAGGGATTTCCACAATAATCCTCCAAAGATTTTGTAATTTTCAAGGAACCGAAAGTGGTTTGACTTCTTCCTCTCGTCAGAGATAAAAGAACAAAAAAACAATTTGCTTGCGAAATTGCTTTCAAAATGTTCTCGGCTTTGTCACGGGGTCCTTAAGTGAATCTGGTACTTAATGCCACTTCCCTGTTGGCGAAAATTTATGTACACAACTGTGTACTACATACATTTCTGTGGAAAGTAATTTTTCTGTTTTTATTGTTCGAAAACAATAGCAAGTGAAAAAAAGAACATTTCTCTTCCATTCCTCTATATTTTTTTTCAGAGTATTATTGGACAAGTCCTTCCCTATACTAATGCGATGTCAATCATCCCGAAAGTTTACTCCCCAATATCGCCTGGATATAGAAAATCAGGGGGGTTGGAACGGGTATTGGGTAACAACTTGGGGATCAGAGATTCAGTTAGAGGGGAATTTAATTGTTTCGGTGTGTATGTTTATGTGAAGATCGGGAACGAGGGGCATTATGAGATAATAATTATTGATATTAAGGGAATGGTTGGGCTGGGAAAGAAAAGGCTTATACCGGGAAGCGGGGCCTCAATTAATGATGTGATAAGAGTTAAAGGCGCTTCCGTTAATCTAATGGAGTGGAATGGTGAATCACTGTAACTTTGATTAATGTCATTGTTAGTGTCAAAGTCAGCAAACAGGGACTGTGGGTGAAATTGTTTTAAAGTGAGATTTTCGTTGCTTAAAAACAAAATTGGGATTCGGGTTGGTTATGCAAGGTGGCGCAAAATTGTCACTCGATGTTCTTTGGCTGTCGTTTTTCTTACGAATGAAAAACTTTGGTTCTGCTTTTGGATTAGGTAGGTATGTTTATATGTCGTTCCATAAATCTCCCAGACGAGCGGCTGAGCGTCGCAGTATTTTCTAAGTTCGTGTCGGACGTCCGGGAAATTTTAGCACACTGCGAGACATTTATTCCGCGTTCTTTGTGAGTATAGCCAATCAATGTCTTCCTGATGTTTCTTTTTTATTTGTTTACTTTACAAATATCAAATAGGAATTGACATTTGCCGCCCTTTGCAAAAATTATAGCATCTTCCGATAGGTTGATGATTGTTGCGCCATCTTGTAGATTCTCATGAGCTGGGAGCTTTATATTGTTTTCCAAAGGTAGGGCTCAGTGGCTTAGTGGTAAGTGTGTTGGACTACTAAGCGAGGGGTCCCCGGTTCGATCCCCGAAAGAACACATATCTATTATATCTTAACATTTTGCGCCACCTCTCAAGAATGTCTGACAAACATCCGAGAGTAAAACTGTCATGAAAGAGCTTCTCAATCAGCCTATTGGACTCGGCATAAAATTGTAGATCCCTTCCATTCGTCCCAAAAATGAAAAACTCACACAAACGAATGGTTGTGAGAAGCTAGACCTAGGGTCCCACGGACCTGTTGCGCCAAATATTTATTTATTTTGTCAGGCTTATGAAGCTTTTCAAGACAGAAGGGGCTCTCAGTATAGCTTGCCACTTACAAATGAATATGACATTAACCCACTGCAGAGAGGCGTAATGGCGGTCCACCTTGGGCTTGAGAGAGAATGACTATCTAAAGAGGAAACATAAGCCTTTTCCTGCGCTTTAACATTCACCGGTCTTATCAGAAAGCCAAGCGGAGTTGCTGGCTTTGAAACTTGAACACAGGCTTAATGAAAAAACGAAGGAATCATACCAATAGCCAACGAAGCGCATGGAATTCCATCATATGGGTCGATGGAAGCATGCCCAACGACCGGACTATCACCGTTTGCAACTTTGGTATCAAACACAACAATCTTTCAATAGATATCTATATGCAGCCACATTTCATGTAAAAATATATCTAAGGGCACCCGCAAAATACTAACCAATAAAAGAGATTAACCACGGTCCAATTCATTTTGACTACAACAAAAAAATAAGAAGAGGAAGGAGAAAATCCCCACAAAAGGCAAATTGCTTCACACTCGTGTGGACATCCTTTACAACGCCTTCTGCTATCAGATAACTATTCGCACAAAGCTACATTCAACCTGCAAGTGAAATGAAATTCTCCCATCCGTATTGGTGGGCATGGTGGCCCTGGCCATACGACATTCGACTCTCAGACAGGGAATATTTATTAACAGAAGTAACCGTCTTATGGTCGGTCGGATGAGGTTTCCCGTTGCTCTGGGTGTCATGTCCATGTGATAAGTATTTAAGTGATTTGTGAATTGTTAAGTTGATGATATTTTGCGACGGGATTTTTCGTTTGAAAAGTGTCTGGCCCATTTATCCTCTTCTTATGGTGGTAGGAGGAATGTGTTGTTTGAGGTAAAGTTTCCTTTAACTTTTTTTTACAAGGTATGTACTTTAAAAAATTATCCTTTAGAGATGAAAATGATGTTTGTAAAGAAGTAACATATGAAGAGAAAAACATTCCCAAAAGGATTTTAACTTTATCACACAAAACGATATCGATGCACTTGACGCACTTGCTCTAACATTTCGAAAGAGTACGGTTTACAAAACAACAAATGTGAATTAATGAGGTTTTCTTTCATCTATTATTATTATATAAAAATGTACTACGAAAGTCGCAAAAAGCTCAACAGGTGGCGCTGTAGGTGCACATTTCGTTTTTCAGTTCAATTCAATTCAATTTTATCGGCAACAGTGCCACCTATCGAGTCGAGAAACCGGTTGAGCGGTTTTAGAGATCGATAACAGCGCCACCTGTTGTCAAAAGTGTTTTCGTTAAAAACTATTTATAAAGGCTTTTTTTGTGTCTCTTGAATATTCTTAAATGTCTGTCTGGTTTGACTAATATGCCTTTCTGTTATCCACTGACTATAGAATTTTGGGTTGTTTGATTTGGCTTTGCTTTCATGCATTCATATTGAGTGGAATAGGTTAGGTGCAGGTCCTTAAACAGATACATATTTCAGTACAATGGGGAGATTATTTGGTTTAAATGTGTAGAGAATGTTCTGAACAAAAGTCTCTCAATCAATATATGCTTTTGAGGTTTAAGCAAACAAAAAAATGTACCTATATCTTTAGAATTCAGAGATTTCTTGGAATTTGAATTTTCAGTTCAAAATTGCAAAGTGTTTGAAGGAATGGTCATATGTGAGTGCAAGAGACGTGGGAGTTCTTTCCTAGTCCCTTAGAATCTAAGCAATTGAAGTGTTTGCCCTTTAAACATTAAAAAGCCATACAAGTCATCTTAAAATGATTTTTTTTGTTGCTGTTATTGGAGTTGTACTGGAATTAAGGACATTAAGCTTGAGTTGAAAAATATGTATAAAGTGATTTAGGTAGAAATACTTATGTTATCGCTTTGAGGCACGTATTTAACTGAATACTTTTTTTTAAATAATGCAAACAACGAAAATTAAAGCGATAGGAACTTATCGCAAAGCAATTGTTGAGCTAAAAATGGGAAAGAGTAGTTATTTCGCAGTTTTTAACACTACAGTTTTACAGAACCGTTTTTCTTAATAATAGAGTAAGTGCGACAAATACGGCCCACCGTATGTTAAATATTAAATTTAATATAAATTAAATTTTAAATAATATTAGTGGCAATTTCACGGAAAGTGAAATACGCTGTAAGTAAAAAATATAAATCTTACATTCTATTTATAATCGTTGTAGCTTTTTCATCTTATAAGTGGAAAAGTTATTAAAAACAAAAATGCTGACTTTCGAAAGTAGCTGTTTTTGAAAACATCAAACTTATTCAAATTCATTATAGGGGAACTAGGTGCCTCGGAAATTCCTCTCTCTTCGTAATGTCAGAACTGATAATGCCGTGAAATAACACCGAACGAAATAACGCCGAATTCAAGAAATCAGCGTTATTTCGCTTTGTAAAAGCAAAAAAACGTCAAACATTACTTGTAAAATAAAGCCAAAGCAATTATCTCCAGAATAACCGAGAACTTTCATAAATCTTAGCTACTTGGTAACTATTGAGCCGTTGATAGCGCCTGAATTCCTAACTTTTATTTCCGCAAATTCAAATTACTAAAATTAAAAGAACGAGAAACTTTAAAAAATAATAGTTTAAAATTTTCGCGAATTTTTATCATTATTTTCTCAAGTTTTAAAGGCGAAATTTAAGAAAATAATAGCTAAAAAATTAGTGCGAATAGTTAAGAGCAAAAATAATAGCTATATTTCTGCATATATTTTGCGCCATTTAATAGTACAATGATGCCTACGGGAAAAAAAGTTGACAATGTGACAGCTGACAGGTGACAGTTTGGGATTAGTAAAAATGAAGCGCTATAGCAAAGAACGCATTTTCATTGTTGGGCTATATTTAAAAAATAGTGAAGGTTTGTCAGCTTTATCGAACAAAATCGTCTTCAGCGTTGAAGCTCATTCTCATTTTGATGGCTTCGTTAATCATCAAAATTTTCACATTTTTGGGTTCAGAAAGCCCACGAGTAATTTTTGAGAATGCATGACTGTTTGGTGCGGATTTTGAGCTGGAGGCATTATCGGACCATTCTTCTTCAAAAATGCGACTGGTCCAGCAGTGACAATTAATGATGTTCATTATCGTGATTTTTAGTGCTTAAATTACAAGATATGGATGTGACCAACCTGTGCTTTTAACAAGAGGTTGCCACATGTCATATAGCCAGAGAAACAATTCAAATACTGCATGAGTCATTTCCTAATTGTGTAATCGGCCGCTTTTGCCATCAGAATAAGCCATCCAGATCTTGCGTTTAAACGCCATTGGGCTTTTTTTCATTTGGGTTTTTTTAAGTCAAAGGTCTATGAAAACAAGCCCACGACCACCCCGCCTTAAAAGAGGAAATTGAGAGGTGTAGTAATGAAATTCAGCAACATTTATGCGAAACTGTCAGTAAAAGAGTATGTACCTACTTGCCAGCAAATTAATTCGATGTGGTATTCCATACACAGCCCCAATCTGTAGGTATAGGTACTCTTTTAACCAACAAAATATTAAAGCGTTCTTGTTAAAAATCTGTATTTTCTATCAAAATTACATTTAACGCCAATTATACGGAACACAATTTATATTGGCCAGATGCTTCATGGACGCTAAAAAATGTGGGCCAAAATATGAACTATATGATCTAGAACCCACCTCCACTTGAGTGACTCTTATTTCTCCGGCATTTATATTCTAATTCCATATCTCGCAGACTGACATAGACACGCTTCAAAAATAATTTCATTCAACTGGAACTCAACTCAAGTGACTAACATGCATCGAGAGCAAATTGCAAACAAAAACAAATCGTGAAGAGTATTTTTCATAGGTGAATGCGAGGTTAAAGCAAAAAATACTTATCGAACGTATCCTTCAAATCGAATACGGAAAAATTGAATCACTATATGGATCAAATCCCTGTAGAACATACTTACAGGCGGTGAAAGGATATATTCTGCATGATTTGCTTTGATTGCTATTCAATCCCTTATAAGACTGTTCGTTTGATTATGTACTGTGCAATATGTTGCTTCATCTAAAGGATCTATTGTGTTCTACACCAGAGTGTACGAAGTATGTAACTAAAATTAACACAAAGAATCGTTTTAGGTTTGTGGTCGATTGGCTTCACAGAACAGAATTTTGTTTGCGAATATATCCACCATCGATCGACAATTTCATACATAACCTTCTATTGCCTACTTAAGTCAAGTTAGGTTATAAGGGGCAAGTGATGGAAAAAGACAACTCACGTCCACTCGGGGACGAAAAAGTGTCAAAACTCCGAATGATAATATGAAACCAACTAAACCCAATCAACTGTCCGCCGGAGGTACTATTTTTTTTTATTTGTAGTAGTAGTATTTTATTTAAATTGAAACGCTATACATTGAGTTTAACTCATAAAAGTACAGGAAATGAGAATTACATGAAATTACAAAATGTGCAAGAATGAACAAAGTAAACTACAATTAATTGATACAAAAACATAATATAAACGAAAACAAGATTTTAAATTAAATGTTATAAATAAGCGCAACCAAGAGAGAGAAAAAAAGAAGAAAATAAAGCTAAGTCAGTTCAAATTGGAGAAGTGTTTAAAGCAGATTGAATGAAATGATTTGTGTTCGATTGTGGACCTGACAAAAATGAGTAGATTGTTCCAGAGCTTGACAGCATAAATGAAGAATTGCCTGCGAGAGGTCGCAATACTATATAGCGATTAGAATTACAGACATTTATGTTTTTAAACAAGTATTTTGGTTCTTTCTTGTGAATAATTTTAAAAAGTAGAGAACAGCATCGATATTTGAAGAAGCCTTCCAAGTTACAACCAAGGAGTTGGCGAGCGTCAGATGAGATATGATTAAAACGACGTTTGAATACAAACCGGGCAATCGAATTAAAAGCAACGCGGAGTCTTTGAAGTGAGAGGAAAGCAGGATCAGCAAACAGCTCACATCCAAATGAAATTATGGGAATTACTAATGCTTTTACCAGTTTAAGCTTAACTTGTGTTGGTAAAATCGTTTTAATTATTGATAGTTCTCGTAATGATGCGTAAACATTTTTGATGTGAAACATCTTATGGCGCGACTTGGGAGTAAAATCGATTCATGAAAGCGGAAATGACCAAGCGGAAGTGCTAGACGGAAATTGACCTGTCTGTGGGTGGGTATGGTTGGTTGTAACTTGATGAATAGGATCATTTTGGACCCGATAGGTGGCGCTGTTGTCGATCTTTTTAACCACTCAACCGATTTCAATGAAATTTTGTGGGAGGATATGGTTGGTTGTAACTTGATGAATAGGATCATTTTGGACCCGATAGGTGGCGCTGTTGTCGATCTTTTTAACCACTCAACCGATTTCAATAAAATTTTGTGGGAGGGTACGGTTGGTTGTAACTTGATGGATAGGATAGTTTTGGACCCGATAGGTGGCGCCGTTGTCGATCTTTTTAACCACTCAACCGATTTCAATGTAATTTTGTGGGAGGATATGGTTAGTTGTAACTTGATGAATAGGATCATTTTGGACCCGATAGGTGGCGCTGTTGTCGATCTTTTTAACCACTCAACCGATTTCAATAAAATTTTGTGGGAGGGTATGGTTGGTTGTAACTTGATGTATAGAATAGTTTTGGACCCGATAGGTGGCGCTGTTGTCAATCTTCTTAACCACTCAACCGATTCGAATGAAATTTTGTAGGTGGGTATGGTTGGTTGTAACTTGATGGATAGGATAGTTTTGGACCCGATAGGTTGGCGCTGTTATCGATCTTTTTAACCACTCAATGAAATTTTGTGGGTTTGTATAGTTGTATGGAAAAATATTTTTTTTAAATTTTTTCAACTTAATTCTCAAAGTGAATTTATATGGGCACGCTGGAGCGAACTGAAGAAGCTAAGTTTTACACAGACACTAGACTACTGAATCAGTTGACGATATGAAAACAAAATGTAAACAAAAACTCTCGAAAAAGAATTTTTAAATTAATTAACATAATTATTTACTGCGCTGTATTAAGATTATATACTATTATAAAGATTTCGTTTTCAAATTAAATTTCTTAATGAAATTCAACTACATACAACACAGTTCAATTTAACATCCACATTAGCGAGAGAAGTTTCACATCTGGCGTGTGGTCACAAGCACGCTCTTTGTTTTTTTTTAACACAGAGTTTATATGATTATCCCAAGTTAATTTGTTGTTAAAGATTACTCCTAGATTTTTTGCATTGGTAACATAATATTCGACTTGGGAAGAATTTAGAAAAATTGGTAGAAAGTCGGGAAGGTACGGCTGATGTTTAGATATAGGTATGGCTTTTGTTTTGTCGGGATTCAGTTTGAGGCCATTGCATTTAGACCACTCGAGAATTGAGCATAAATCATCGTTCATATTCGCTATAGCATTCTCAACCATGCCAAGAGGGAAACTAATGTATAATTGGACATCGTCAGCATATATATGGTAACGACAGTGAGAAAAAATGGAAGGTAAGTCATTAATGAACAAAGAGAACAGCAATGGACCAAGAATAAATCCTTGGGTAACACCATTATTAACAGGAAGAAACGAAGACAGGTTACTATTACATGAGACAGCCTGCGGGCGATTTGTCATATATGAATAAATAAGTTTTTTGGAAGTGTCAGAAAAGCTAAAAAATTTAATCAATTTATCACAGAGAATTTTAGGATTAACGCAGTCGAATGCCTTTTAAAGTCAAGTAAAGTTATCACAGTAGTACATTTTGCATCGATTGCCCGTCTTATATCGTCAGTTACTTTTAATAAAGCAGATGTGCAGCTGTGTCCGGAGCGGAAGCCTGACTGAAAAGGGTTAAGAAGCTCTTTGTCTTTAATATGCTGTTTTATTTGTTTACTTATAATACTTTCGAAGGCCTTTGATAGAAAGGGGAGAATTGCAATGGGCCTGTACTCAGATTTAGATCCTTTTTTAAGAATAGGGATGATTTTTGACTTTTTCCAGGCAGATGGATACGCAGATGTCATAATAATTGTGTTAAATATGTGGGTTGTGTGGGGAACTATAACCGAAATGAGCATTTTTATGAAGTCTGGGTGAATGTTATCTAACCCGACAGATTTGCATCTTATGGAGAAAACCGCGTTTCCTACCTCATATTCGTCAACTGAAACAAATGAGAAAGCATACTCTGTATTACAATCATGACGAGTAGTCGCTTGATCTGTGAGTAGTGAAATTGACGCAGTAGATAACCTAAGATTCAATTCATCAATATCTATATTGTCATCCAAGACTGAAATATTTTCCTTATTTAATCCAATCCAAAACTGTGTTCAGTTTTTTCGCCTTCTTTAAGGCATAGTCGGCGATCAAAGAGTTGACTACGTACATTTTATTCAAGTGACAATTTTTGTGTTCTCAGCTTTTATTAGCAAGGTTTTCCACTGATTTAGAGACTGCGCAGTAGGGCTTAGGTCCTGTGAGCTGTAAAGGGTGTTTCTGAGCCTCTTCTTGCCAATTTAGACTTTTTCGTTACCTTCCATTGTTCCTACTACAATCACGTATCGCCACCACTCGTTTAGGTGCTCCCCGCGCAGTGCTTATAACTTCTTTCCTCTTTTTAATGCTCTAAAGAATTATTTTAAAATTTGTACCAAACCCCATTTTTGGTGTCAGATTAAGTATCCCTTTACAAATACTTCACATTAAAGCAATCTTTCAACTTTTCTTCTACTTAAATTTATTTATAAATAAAAGGCTTTGCACCAGCACACATAATAAGAACAAAGCAACTTAATCATTGAGGCAAAGCAAGCCGCATTAAAAGTTTTAATTGGCATCACGCAATGAATGCGGGTTATAGGGCACTAACTGCTCCCAAATTATTAGCTAAACTGATAACAAACAAGAAACTTTTAATATACTCAGTTAATTGTTTGTGAAATCTCCAAAGGCTCCAAAGTACACAATGTCATCCACTGAAGAAGTTGCATTTGCCTTGTTCACTCACATTCTTTGTGACTTTTTTCTCATACATTCAATATTCATAGGATGAATAAGGAGCTTTCAATTTTTAACTGCACATCCTTTTAAATTAACCATGTTAGATGAGTACCAAATCAGTGCGGTTTTACCGGATATTATTTTTTTAAATAACACCTCTTTAAGCTTCGTTTCACACTCCCGATCAATAAAAGGCAACACACCACCGCAGCACCCTCCCACTGTATCGTAAAGAAGTTATGTTCACCCACAAAACAACACTCAAGTTCAATTTACTGTCCGCCATTTTTATATTTATTTTTATTCAACATATTACTGAGAGAGGAAAACATGACTCGGAGGCGTATACTTGCTAAAAAATCACTCTAATACTCTACAGTTGTCACATGTCTACAAGTCGATGAAAAAATAATAAGGACATTTCGATTCCTTTGACGTACATTTATTACGAAATGTTTGCTTCCTTTCGGCTTGTGTACATTGCATAAATCCTTCTCTAGATTAGTAAAGGGTAAGGATATCGGATTTGTGTAATATTTACCTCTATCAGATTGGCAATCAAAACTATCACAGAGTAGTTATTACACGCATAACCTAATACGTTACGTAGTATAGCTGGCTTCCATTCCCCATTGGTGAACTCCGCTCAAACCATTTTCGTATCCTTGCCTTTTCGTATGCGGTAACCAAATATTTCCGGTTGGTTTTTGATGTAAAAAATAACTATGCGATTCTCGAAAATGACAAAGACTGTAGATGGAATCCTTACAACAAAAGTGTTTTCAAAACACCTAAGGAACGTTCATAATCGAAGGCGCCCCACACAGACATGTTTCGTGTTTTTGAAAAGTAAGAACTTACCACGTGGGGGTTGTCTGGTGGTACTTCGTTCTGGACACAAAATACATGAAGCGCGTTTTCTGTTTTGGAATATTTTTTTAAGCGATATTTTTAATGATATACGCATTACGCAAGAGTTATCAACTTTCTCGTATACGTAGTAAGGTTAAGGTATTGTATTCGTAAAAAAAATTTTACTTGAGATTTTAATCAAAAAAGTGGGTCTCTCAATTCCGTCCAATAGTCCGTTCGTTCTGGATGGATTTGTTTTAAACTTCGGATTTGGAGTCTGTGGGCTTACACTTAAGGGACACTTTTTTTTTGCAAGTTAACCCTTTCATTAACGGTACCTACTTCTTATATAACGGTTTTAAAAAAGTTTGATTTTATCGAAAGAGGCTCGTAAGATTTCAACCAAAATTGATATTTGGGCTTAGGTAAGTAAGGTTAACATGGGTGCATAGCCAGTTTTTCGCAAAAAATCGAATAACGGTAATTTTGAAAATTGGACATGTCTCAAAAACTGTCCACACATATTTTAACAAAATTAATTTTTAAGCTAATATAGTCATTCCTAACATGAAAGAAAACTCAGTTATTCTCTAAATTGTTTATAATGGATTATTGAAAAAAGGCATATTTTGAGAATTTGGTTTTCCACATGAAAATGGTTTCTTTAAGTAAAATTTACTTTTTCAACATTATTGCATTCTTAATTTTCCATTCGAATCGCCGAAAACGCTGACTTTGAAAAACTGTCCGTATCTCGAAAACACCATTTTCGATTTGGTTAAAACTTTAAAAACCAAGTATAATGCTTAAATATATTTTTGACCTAAAAATTGCAATACTTGTTACTATTTTATCTGCATAATTTTCCAAAAACCGCTCTAACGGTTTTGACCAAAAATTTAATCACAACTACTAGCAACCCCTTTTTAGCAAATATTTCCTACTTTTTCTTTTTCCAACCATATTAATCATTAACCTTAAAATAATTGCAACCAATTGGTTCGAATCCTGAAAGAACCAAATTACATCTTGTAATATAGCAAAGTGGGTAATATAGTTATTTATGGTCCCATGTAAAGCGATGGTTAGTTAAATCTAGTACCTCAACCACTGACAGATATTTTGACAAGTTGTGATCCAGCCAATGGTATCGTTCGTTCTATCTACCAATGAGATAGCTCGTTCTAAAAGATGTTCGTTGGCTGGGGGGACAAGAAGTCAGTTGAATTTTATATATCGACAAGGAGACAGTAAAAATCGAAAATAAAGTGTAAATTTAAAGAGATTATAATCTTAAGGTTTTTTTTCCACTGCGCCACCTCTCGCTAACGTCTGACAAACATCCGAGAGTATAACTGTCATGAAAGAGCTTCTCAATTAGCTGTTTGGACTCGGCGTAAAATTGTAGATCCCTTCCATTCGTCCCAAAAATTAAAACTCACACAAAACGAATGGTTGTGAGAAGCTAGGCCTAGGGTCTCACAGACCTGTCGCGCCAAAATATGTATGTATTTATTTTTAATTTGAGTTTACACTATCAGAAACCCACATCCATCGACAAACAAACCTCTGAACTCTTGCATAATAAATCTATAAATCACAAACCCTACTTCGAGTCATAGGCACCTACCAGCATCACCAATCTAACCCAGTCAAAATCAAGAACATGCCCTAACAGATCAGAAACTCCTGATTCGCTTGTCTTTGTACTTGAAAGGTTTAAAGCATAAACACAGTGCATTTGGTGCTAAAACATTTTAACCAGACGTTAGAAAAAGAGAGTTTAAGCCTCACATTGTTATTTGATATGTACTACCATCTGAAATTAATACCTAACTATAAACCAAAAGTGTGATTTATTTATCTAAAATATCTTCTGTTTTCTTTCATTAAGCTCCTGAATTGTTTACCTAACAAAATAATAAAATAACAATAAACCAACCAAACTGATGATATGAACGAGAAAGTTTCGTGCGATCCAGTCATGCACTTCAAGACAGTACAATTTTGATCATGAATCGCTTCATACTGAAACTAAGCTCCAACATAATGATGTACATTAAAAACTGTCGTTTAGGTGGTTAACTTAATAACTTGCATATGAAAATATATCGCGACTAACAAGCACCGTCTGACAACACTATTCGTCTTTTCGTATAAAATTTTACTAACCACAGACCACGGGAAAGTGGTAGATCTTCGATAAGCCGGTCATAAAGGCCCAAGACGTTTTAAAGAGCTGGTTGGAGCAGTAAGCGAGAGTGCTGCTAAGAACCCATATGTGTCTTATCGTCACTACGCTCAGTATTTTTGAGTCAGTGGAACCAAACTGCAATGCATTTGAATAAAGAATATTTTCGACGGCCTGATTTTTCGATTTGACCCCTTTGGACTTATTTTTGTTGGTTTCTTTTTTTTTTTGAAAATCTAAGTGAACGACAGCAAACTTCAGACCATTGACGAGCTCAAAACAAACATTTGTACCGAAATTATCGCGATTCTGCCCGAGAAAATTTTTAAGGACCAAATAAAATAAACATCGCTCATAAATAAAAATCGATTGTTTTCTTCTTTTTTTTGGAAGTTAAAAAGATGGTGCACCCTGTACACTTTCGTATAGGTATACTGGGCTGAGATAATTCTTTGTAACATGCGTACGATTACAAAATTAAAGGCACTATGGACAGAGCTTCACGCATCCAGCTAGCCGCGCTCACCATTTAATTATATTTAGCAATTGAGGGTATGAATCCGCTGATCGCTTTTAGCAAGGCAGCCGAAAATGGTCACACGTAGAATGAAACAGGTTCTCAAATGCATTGCTGTCTAAATTTGGCAAAAATTCTCGGGAAATGATACAAGTCACGGGGGGCAAGATCAGCAATAGAGAAACTCTTTAGGCGTTGCCTTCTGAGGAAGCATGCCATGAGTCTAGGTTCAACTGAAATGGGCACATGCAGCTACTGTGAGGACATGCAAGTCGCGGAGTCCCTTTTTTAGGTTCGTAGTTAGAGATCATACCAGCTTATAGTTTAATGATCCGGCATCTCTCATATTCTGACCAAAGCTTCCTGGATCCTTTCTAGGTCGTTAGTTCTTTGTTGTTGTTGTTTGTTTTCATACGAATCTAGTTCTCCACTCGTTCTCTGGGATTACAACGTGATGGCATGATCGACAGTAGTGCGCTTTATCATGATCCATTGTAGACACCTTTCTCGCCAGCAGAGATTCGTGGAGTGCTAGTTTCAATATCAGAAACTGCTTTAATAGCCGCCCGGCTGTCAATGAAAATCATTACGTGGTATGAAACCTTTCGGGTCAAAACTTCTGCTTGAAAGAAAAGTCTGCTGCTATCAGGAAGCTTCGTTAATTCCTCCGAGAGTATACCGGCACCGGTTCCACGATCCATCTTTGATCCATCTGTATAGGTGGATGCCGATGTCCTCTTCGTGCGAGTTCATATGTATTCCATTCATCCCTACTCGGAAAAGAACAAGAAAATGGACTCTCAAAGTTGTAAGATTGAAACATGTAGTCAGAAGTGACAATGCTTCCAAGGTATTTTTGCCCCAAAACTGCGTGGGTTCCAAGTATTAGTTTGACTAATCATCAAGGAACTTTTTGTGCAGATTTCTGTAGAAAAAGTAGTGTTGTTGTAGGCGAATTGTCTTTCGGTGATGCCCTCACAACACTGCCCAAAGCTCAACCCAACCTAACCTAACCTTAACAATTGGGCTAGCAAAAAGAGACAATCTCCAGGTAACCTGTTGACCTGAATATAAATGTCGCCACCCTTCTCGGAGGCTTGTATTCGACAAGTTGACCAACAGTCCTAGTTACGTACGAAGACCTCATCCCAATAAAGCCTTCCCGTTCTATCACCTCGACTGACAGGAGCTGTTCGAGCGCACCTTCCTACTGTACTCCCCCACTGTACCTTCTCGTCACTCACATATGCTCTTCGTCTGTCATGAGCATGATTCCATACCAGTCACATTGTTTTTTTGGAAATAGATTTTAACACAAATCTTCCCAAGTGTCGTTAAAGTCGGCGTAAAAAAGCGCGTCAACTATCATCAGTCTTAATGTCTCTTCTCCTCCAAATGGGGTGATAATAAATATTTTTGCCACACATACATCTATCTTCCACCAGCCCCATATGCGACATACTTTTTATAATGCCCACGCGGGCAGAATTCATAATTTTATTACTTAAACTCCATTGGGGGCGTTTTTTTCCCCGATTAGTTCCCAAATGTGAAAAGTTCGCGTCTACACAATTCAAATTGTGTGAGCATTATTTAAAGCCAGGGCAGACTAGTAGCACAAATGTCATATCGTCGCCCAACGTCCTTAAATTGTGATGAGCCTCGTTCTGGTCCCTATTCAGGTTTCATAAATAAGTATATACGACCCGTCAAACTAAGCGCCACATGAACCCAACAAATCGCTCTTACAAATTGTCAGATACAGATTGTATTTGTATCCCATTTTCGCATTCCATACGAGACCGGACGACCGTCTCCCGCCTATCGAGCCTGAAACTGAATAAACCAAAATTCCCTGCATGACCATCAGTGACGCTGTGCAAAACGAATTCCAATGCTAAGTCGAATTATTTTAAAATTCCATTCAACATTCAAACCCAAAGAAAACCGTATTTCGATTGTGTCCTACATCAGTTGACGAATTTTACGGTGCCAAACAAGTGGTTGGTGCGCCCCCGCCCCTCTACACACATCTGGGGATAGAGTATTTAAACGAACAAAAAAGGAGAATTCAAAATGTGTGCTTTGCTTCATTCGAAACTCGTAGGTACCTACCTACCTTTGTACGATTGAAATTAATTAACACTCAAGATGGGCCCAGGGTAGGTACTTATCGCCTCCGGTATCCGAAATCCTTCCTTATGAGGTTGGCAACATACGAGAACACTTTCTCAGCACCCGACACCTATGGCGGGCGTCTTACACAATTTGAACATCACTTATTTTTCACAAAAAAAAAGAAAACACAAAAATCGCGCACAGCTTCAGGATACACGAGGCAACGCGTCCCACACCCCCGAAAGGACACTGACTGATGATGGAGCAACAAATGGAAACACGAAACCACACTTTTCACGTATATCTCTTCCGTTCGGTTAGCAAAAGTAAACTGCTTCTGTTTCGACTCTGCTTGTACCTGTTATCATTTGAAGGGAATTTCCGTTGACGGTTTTTAGCAGTTCACTGCGCGAGTAGCGAACCACGATAGAAACTCTGCAAGCCTCGACACCCAGTTTTATATCTTCTATCGCCCCCGATGCAGAAGCATCTATTACCAAAGCACGCACCACAGTTGGGTCCGGTTCAGATATAAAACTCTGATAGACGGCACAGGGCGACATAGACCCCTATAAAGCATAAAAAGCTTATTAATGCACATACACGTTTAGAACTGGATAGAGAACGAGAGAGAGAGAGCCGCCTGGACTAGAGCTGGAAATAAATTTCAGTTGAGTATTGAGTTGCGTGTCGAGTCTGTGCGTGCGTGCGTATGTATCTCGCAACGAGAGTTTATGGGGAGCCATTTTGGGTGGCCAAATATCAGCATCCGAAAGGGGAGTGATACGCACCCTTGGATTTCTCTCTGTGTATGTGCACTACCTTATCGGCGGACGATTTCAGAAGCACCCAAACAACGTTCCATCACTTGTTGCATGCGCTTAGGCGAGTGGATCTGTTTGTAAATAGACTTTCTCCCGCAAGTATGGAATGGATTTTGTGTCGGTATCGGTGTCTTTAATTCGGTTTTGATGGGATGACTGATTACAGTGTGATAGACACAGTATTACACGCAGAGCGGGAGTGTTGATGGATTTCTCATTTTCTTTTACACTTTACACCGATGGAGGGGTGTGGTGAACACAACTTTTTAAATTGATTTTTTTTTAGATTTCACTTTTGGCACTGGATGATAAAGTTAAAATCAATGGGAATACGGTGAATGAATGGAGATGGATGTACATATAAATCTGGGTTCGTTAGGTGTTAATCTAAATTAAAGCAGGACTCGCGTTTGTGTCTTCGTTGCGATGATAAATCAAATATTTAGATGTGGACGATGGGAATTACACGGCAGAGGGTGACAGTTGTAGGGGTTGGGAGCAGTGTGAATAGGGTGGGACTGTATATTGAAATCAAGGTTGAGGTCTTGCCCAGCTGGACACGATTTGCCACACTGAAAACCACGAGTCTTAAAGGGAAAGCAAGACTACGATGCTCGCTAAGGTCTATTGATTCAGAAGGAGGACGTACGGTGGATGAGTTTCATAAAATGAATCCACGGTGGACCCTATTTGACGGATAAACCATTTTTGGATAGCTCTCAAGTCCCCGAAGTGGGATTCGTGACACCGGAATATCCTGACTGCTCTTCTAGCGTCAAGCAGGATATTAAGGATATTGCTTTACGGCGATACCAATAATCACTTTCGATGTCCAGGCTAAAATTCGAACTCACAATGGCGGAAATTTCCATACAAAATTGTATATGGTGACCTAGAAAATATATCAGGTGAAGGTTAAAAATGATTATTAGTAAGGCGCTTTATATCTAAAAGGCCTAACTATTGGCAAGCTTCCAAATAGTAAGATATACGGGTGGTTTGCCTTAAGTCTCGTTTTCGGTCGACCCAAATTCAGGGTCTTCCAATAACGACTTTGACAGTTGATAGCGGCCATGTTGTTGAAGCTACGGCTGTCACATTGGTTGTTATTATTTATTCAACAACAAGTGCAAATGATAAAATTGTTTTATCAAAAGCTGTTGGAAATTGACACAAACTTCTCATTGAAAAATCATCTTCAGCGATGAGGGTTAGTCAACAAACAAATGATATTCAAAAACGTCAAATTCATCCCCAAAAATTCACTGTTTGGTGTGGATTTTGGGCTGTCGCCGTCATCGGTCCATATTTATTTGGGGGCGACGTTCGCAAGGCCATCACAGTCTATAGGTCGAAGATTACCAACTTCTTTTGGCCTGAATTGGATGATATGTGGTGCCACACAGATCACGCCACATTGGAAATTCTGCACAACGATTCGAAGGCATGGCCATATCTCACATGGAGGTGATGTGAACGGGCCACAGAGATCGTGGGATT
The DNA here is from genome assembly GCA_936431705.1 of Cheilosia pagana. Lineage (NCBI taxonomy): Eukaryota > Metazoa > Arthropoda > Insecta > Diptera > Syrphidae > Cheilosia > Cheilosia pagana. The sequence goes on along the minus strand of OW386166.1, from coordinate 80,012,714 downwards.
AGAAACCCGTTTAAGACTTTTACTTGTTGGGTTTTCTGAAGTTACAGGTCTATACGAATAAGCCATGAACCAGCGGCTCTCAAAGCCAACATGACCCATGCCATCGGTCAATTTCAGCCTGATTTATGCGCCAGAGTCATGGAAAATTTGACATTTCGGAGGCGCGCAACAAAGGGAAGCCGCGGCGGGCATTTGAACGATGTTTTATTCCATGTGTATTCCATGTACGCATGTTGAAAAGCGATTATATCGCGTCGTAGTATAAATATTTGCGAGTTGTGACCAGGGCTGTCGTTTGAGGACAAAAGGGAGCAGTACTACCAGTCGACAGAAAGCAGTACAAAGCAGTTCCTCACACAATGTTTGGTGCTTCTAACACATAAATCGACTTTAAAATTAAAACACTCAACACACTTATGTAAAAACCTTTCAGCTTGGAGTAAATAAAAGCAATTTCTCATATTGAACTTTGAGTGAATAAAAGTGGCCTTTTTCCCGTCTTTCAGGTGCTAAAAAAGTTTTTTTTTAATGACTGATAATTATGTCCAACAAAATGTATTGCTAGGTAAGTGAATATTTAAGGAATTATTTTGAAAAAAAGCAGTATTTTAAGAGGCAGTGCAGTACAGCAGTACAACCGTACAGAGAGCTGTACAAATACTGCTTTTGCAGTACAAAAACAGTCCTGGTTGTGAAAGGTCGAGGTCGGTAGGGAATTCTGCGCATGGTTACTACGATTTATTAATTTTGAAATTGGGTCAGAGCACAGACCTCTGAGTTCCTTTGCGCAAATATTTGAAATATTAAATTTTTGTTAATGAGGGGAGCAAAATCATATTATCGGAGTCGTCGGATGACATGACAGCTAAAAATGTTTGGCAGTTGCTTCAATGTGAGAATAGGTTAAAATAAAAGTTGCGTACTGATTATTGCTTATTGCTTGTTGCCTCAGTGGGAGAGCCGCCTAATAGCATCAAAAGGACTTTCAAACAAATAAAAATTGTTTATGATATCTGACACACACTTTGCTTTATTTAAATTTAAAGATAGAAAGCGCTCAATAAAAGACCTCTAAGTTCCACAAATTTCATTCTGTCATTCCAAGGAATTCGGCTATATTTACATTTGTGACCTCATTTTTAGAAATATGGCATGACTGCCAAATTTATCCAGCAAAGTTCGTGTTTAAAAATATATTCGAGGAATATTCCATGCTGCAGCGTTGCCAGAGACGGTTGACATAAATTTCCCCTGCCAGGTCTGAAAAACCTTAAATTATTATTATTGTTTTTGTTTTAAAGTTAAAGCAAAAAGTAAATTAAAATAAAATTCGTTTTTTTTTTTTAAATACTTTGGTAGTAAAAACACTACTTTCAAGAATAAATACGATTTTTTATTTAATTTTATTTACAAATTTAAAAATAAAAAAACTTAAGTACATAGTAATTTTAAGTGAGAAAAACAATTTTTGAACCCAATTGAAAATAAAAACAAATCCCAGAGGCAAATTTTGTAAACGTTTGAACGATTTTCCTTTGACGTTTTTAACTTTCTCGTATAAAAGAAAAATTGACAATGCTAGTACGCAAAAAGACATGTGGAGACAGTTAAAAAAGTATGTTCTCAATACGAGCAAAGACTTTATTACTGAAGTTCAATTTTTAAATGGGGTCGAGATAAACGAGAGTGCAATATTATGTGATAAATTTAACCAATTTTTTGTGAATAGTATAGTAGAACTAAACCAATCTGTGATATTTCTGCAATATGTAAATTTAATAGATGAGTGCAATATAGACTTTAAGTTCCGTGAAATAGGTATACCTGACATTATAAGTGCAATAAAACTGATCAATAAAAAAAATGACTTTAATTTTATGAACATCGGAATGATAAAAGATGCTATTGACATTATTGGCCCTATCCTTGTTCATATTATAAATACATCATTAACCTCTGGTGTTTTTCCCGAGTCATGGAAGGAATCCTTAGTTATACCGATAAAAAAAGTGATTGACGCCAAAACTTGCACAGAGTATCGCCCCATAAATATGTTGCCAATATATGAAAAGATATTCGAGAAAATAGTGCAAGTGCAACTAAAAGACCACCTCGACAGCCAAAACATTTTAACTGTATATCAATCTGGTTTTAGAGAAGATCACTCCAGTGAAACATGTGTAAATTATGTGTTAAATGACTGGAAAGTAAATGTTGACCAAAAAAACGTAGTTGTCGCAGTGTTTCTTGACCTCAAGCGAGTATTTGAAACGGTAGATCGTTGCATCCTAATTGATAAACTATCGAAAATGGGCGTTAAGTCTAATGAATTAAATTGGTTTAGATCATTTATTACTGGGCGAACCCAACGTACCAAAGTGAATGAAAATGTGTCGGCCGCGGTTAGGGTTGATATTGGACTCCCGCAAGGAACTATACTCGGTGTATACCTGTTTTTGTTATATATAAATGACATGGTCAAAGTGGTAACGTTTTCAAAACTTGTATTGTTTGCTGACGATGGACTTTTGTATGTATGTGGGAGTGACTATCTTAGTTGTATAAATAATTTAAACAGTGATTTAAGAGCTATAAGTGCGTGGTTAAAAATGAATAAACTCATTCTAAATACTGAAAAAACGAAATGCCTAATTATTAACAATAACTCGATTGATACACCCAACATCGTAGTTGACAATGTCCAAATCGAAGTTGTTGAAAAAATTAAATATCTTGGCATCATGATTGATAAAAAACTATTGTTCAATGAGCACATTGAGTATACATGTAAAAAAATATCAAAAAAGATTGGGGTCTTAAGAACAATAAGACAAAATATTTCGTTTAACAGTGCAGTGAAGGTGTATAATGTTATTATTAAACCACATTTTGAGTATTGTGGTAGTTTTTTATTTACATGTCCTCAGTTTCAAAAAAATAGACTACAAGTGCTTCAAAATAAAGCCATGCGGATAGTGTTAAAATGTGACAGGTATACCCCAGTAACTTTAATGTTGAATTCGCTAAACTGGCTAAGTGTTAACCAAAGACTATTCATGAATGCAGTGCTATTCGTTCACAAATTAAAATCCGGTTTATGCCCGAATTTTCTGTTAGAAGGTGTTACAACAAATAACTATCATTCTCGGTATAGTCTAAGATCCGCAGGAGATCTACGAATCCAAAGAGCGAGGACCTCAAGAGGACAGCGGACAATATACTATATGGGGTTCCAAACCTTCAACAATTTGCCACCTTATTTAAAAAACGAATTAGATTTTAACGTATTTAAAAGAAACATTATTGACTTTATTAAAAGTACTGTAAATTAAAAATACATTTTAAGCGTTAAAGATAAAAAACTACATTTCAAAAATTAAATCGTAACACTTATATATATATGACAATTTATTGTAAACAATGTTTAAACTAAATGGTTTCTGGAAAGCTAAATAAAAATGCATCTATCTATCTATCTATACGTAGTAAGAGAAAGGTATTGTAATCGTACAAAAAATCGAACTCGTGAATTTAATCAAATCTAACATTACGATGATAGAGGAACTCGAAAAAGTGGGTCTCGTAATTCTCTCCGTCTGTCCGTCCTTTCCTGAGCTCCACAGCGCAAACCGCTGGACGGATTTCTTTCAAACTTCGGATTTGGAGTTTGTTGGCTTTTTTGTTGCCACTTTTTTCTTGCACCCTATTTTAACGGCACTTCCCATAAACGGTTTTAAACAAGTTGGATTTTTTCAAAAACGGCTATAACGATTTCAACCAAAATGTATACTTGCGCTCCGCTATATGGGCTTAACATGGCTGCATACCCAATTTTTGGCTAAAAGGTCAAATAACAGTACTTTTGAAAAGTGACCTTATCTCGAAAACGGTTGCAACAAAAATTAATTTTTAATGTAATATGGTCATTCCTAACATGATAGAAAACTCAGTTTTTCTCCGAATTGTCTATAACGGATTTTTGAAAAAAGAAATTTGTGTTTCTTTTTTTACCTACATGAAAACGGCTAAAGCGATTTTGACCAAAATGCATACTTGGATTAAAATTGACGCTTTAAACATTACTGCGTCCTTCATTTTCGATTCGAATCACCGAAAACGCTGATTTTGAAAACTATTCAAATCTCGAAAACACCATTTTCGATTTGGATAAAACTTTAAAAACCAGGTAATACTAACATCGTGAACAATACCCTATACTCAGTTCTTAGCTAAATAGTTGAGCCAAATTAATTTTCGAACTAAACATTGCAATATTTGTTACTGTTTTGTACGCATTATTTTCCAAAATCAGTACTAAAGATTCTGACTAAAATGCATATTTACGTTAACATAAGTATTCATAATAAAACCCCGTACTTAGTTTTTCTTAGAGAAATTTCCCTAAATTTCCTCTCATCGGCCACAAAAAAAACCCTAAATCAAACAGTATCTTGTAAGTTGTGTGACGTTATTCTCTTAATTTTGTAACTTTTGTAAATAAAACATTAAAGCACTTGCCGTGCAAGCGATACGCTTTATAATTTAAATGACCCATTGCTTTGAGACTGAGAAGTGCTTTATCTATTTTATTTTAATTAAGTATCTGCGTACCTATTGCAAACAAATTAATGGAAGATCCTATCGGCTTATCAAAAAAAGAATAATAATAACAAAAGTATGCAGATAACAGTCATCAACAATTAACTGCATTGTGCGTAGACAACCTCAGTATCACAATGAGATCCAGATCACCAATATGAAAAAAAAAATACGTGGGGAATTTTTGGCAGCACGACAAAGCCCGCTAGAAGTTTGCCTGCGATTCGCCCAAACGTTTGCAAAAGAACAAAATGCGAGCATAAAGTAGATGCTTATGCGAATGTATGAAACAGGCAGGCCTGTGGCCCTAAGGCATGTTTCTAGTTTTTGTTTTTGAGAAGAACGAGAGGGAGCTACATTTGTATTCCGAATCCAGGAGGCATAATTAAACAAAACATAGAAATTTAATTAAGTGAAATATTTTATCAAAAACGGACAAATCAATTAACATGTTTTCATTATTGCTTCCATTGTAGACATATAGTCTACGATTGGGCAAAGGTAGAATTTCATTTGACACATTATGCTCACACCTACCAAAAGCGCTTTTGTCAATTTAAGAACATGTTCGGAAGAATCGATCTTCGCGGGTCCGATAGGATGACAAGATGTACCATGTTACCTTAAGCATTCTTTATCTCTATCTCTATAATACAATTTCTACCTACTTATAAATCAATTCATAGATGGGGTGATTTACAAATCGATTACTGAAGACAGCTTATTATTTCGCAATCTTCAAGATATCAGTATCACAATCGAGATTAAATTAGATAAGAACTCAATTAAGCAAACAAATTTCTGAATTAAATTCTTAAACGCGCCTCCATCTTATCGGTTGGGGATATCCCTTGGAAATCTGAAAATTTTGCTATAAAACCGCCCCACGGACCATCCAGTGAGTATAGTTGTCCACAAGAAAACTTGAAAACAACCAATTCAATATGAAGTTCGCTCTGTTCGTGCTCGCTGCCGTTCTTTTGGCTGCACCAGCCTTCGGCAAGGTATTCTCCCGGTGCGGTTTGGCCCAGGAGATGTACAGGCTAGGAACACCCAAGTCTGAACTGCCCAAGTGGACTTGCATTGCCCAATACGAAAGCTCATACAACACAGCCGCTGTCGGACCACCCAACTACAACGGATCCCGGGACTATGGCATCTTCCAGATCAATGACTACTACTGGTGCCAGCCCACAACTGGCAAGTTCTCCTACAACGAATGCTCGCTGTCGTGCAGCGCATTGACAACCGATGACATCTCAAGGTCCGTCACCTGTGCCCGCAAGATCAAGAACCAACAAGGATGGACCGCATGGTCTGTCTACAACAAGTACTGCGCCGGAACTTTGGCCAGCACTGACAACTGCTTCTAAGGTGTTTTCCATTTTACTAACAAACGAATTAAAATATTGATACGAGCTTAAGTCTGTTTTTTTTTGGCCTTAGTCTTCAGATGTTATTTATACCAAGGACACAAAAACAAAATCCAGTGTCGCTATTATGATGCTTACTAGCGACATTGCATTTTTCCTTCTCTAAATTAGAAGGTCGGCGCAGTGGCTAAGTGGTAGTGTGTTGGGCTACTAACCGAGGAGTCACAGGTTCGAATCCCGAAAGGGCCAAATTACATCTTAAGGTTTTTTTCCACTGCGCCACCTCTCGCGAACGCCTGACAAACATCCGAGAGTAAAACTGTCATGAATGAGCTTCTCAATTAGCCGTTTGGACTCGGCGTAAAATTGTAGATCCCTTGCATTCGTTCCAAAAATTGAAAACTCACACAAATCGAATGGTTGTGAGAAGCTAGGTCTTGGGTCCCACAGACCTGTTGCGCCAAAATATTTATTAATTTATATTTGACGTTTGGAGTAAACTAGATTTTAAACTGAAGAGTTCCCCAAACACATTTTAGCCCCGTTCCATATTTTGTGTAATAATGTTGCGGAATTAATCCACAAAGAGAATTATTTGTTTTTTACTGAACAAACATCGTCGTTTCATAAGTTTCCAACATTGAACGTGCTTTATCTTAAATTATAAAAGCTGTCACATGATTGGGCACATTCAAAAACTTAGTTGTCTTCAATCGACCAGATTGGTCTGAGCTAGATGTAACCTGAACGCATAAACTGGATTGGTCGGGAACGTCCCTTTTCCTATGTCAGCCACATATGCTAACTGTCAACTTAGTACTCAGTCACGAATTTCTTGACTAGATTCGTCGGCTCCTCCTGTCAGACTTACTAAACTAGATATTTACTTGAACGCCGCCATTAAAACAGTCGGTGGGCAAAGAAAAAGCTGTAGCCTATTAGTATGCAACTGATTCTCTCTTCTGTTTCATTCTTTTATAGAGATTGCTGTTTTTTGTACCTAACTCGTTTTAATCGTGTCTGAGGCACTTTTTGTTTCCATCAAAATATATATGGGAGTTTAAAGTTACTTTGTTAAAAACAATTTTATTATTTAAGAACAAAGAACTTAATTAAGTTCTAATCAAGATGGAGTCTGTGCCTGGAAGTTTTTTGATGGTATCTATCCTGCCATGGTAAATGGTCATCCTAATCGTCTACATTTGCCAGATACCTGCGTTCGAATACTTTTGCCAAGTGGTAAAAAATTGTTCATTGTTGAAAAAAACGAAGAATAAATTCATTGCTCGTATCCGTTTCATCGTATCCATTTCATCGTAGCAATAAAAAGTTTAGCTTCAGAAACAAATTGCCTTTGTAGGATTTCCACTTGGTTGAGCAAGAATCAGACCTATTGATTGGAATATTGGTTCTCTTAACAATTGTAAGAGTCCTTTAAAGATTAATCATAAAATGTCAGTACGGCTTTATTTCTATCGAATAAAGTGAGAAAATTAAATTTTGGTTCTTTAGAAAAATGATTTCCCCTGAAATTATGTAGAACTGGCAATTTATTAGCAGTTAATTGTTTACAGAAGCTTAATTCAAACGTTTTGACGAAGTAGATGAGCTCATCGGATCACAAAGAGCCAAATGTCATACAAAAATATTGAAATTTTTCCTAGAATGTGGTAAAATGTTGGCCCACCAAATTTTCGACGTCTAAATAAATAGTCTTACATTTTTCTTTTTAGATAATAATACAATGTAACGTGTAATGGGTTATTTTGACACTAGACAAATCTTTCACGCTTTAAATCCTGACCGAGAGTACCTCACTTTATGCTTCAACAAAGAAGATTTGGCCGAAACTTGCACGCAAGTTTGTGCAAAAAGTTCATGAGACTGATAAGCTAGTGGACAACACTCATGGTCCTCGTCGTCGTACGGTGTGAGACTCAATTGACGAACATCAAATCGCCATTGATCTCAAGGTTTCTGTCAACGGTGGGCGTTACAGAGCCATGTTTATCAACTTTTTTTTTCAGAAATTGAATTGAAATGAATTTCGAAGACCTCTGGTTCATGCAGAATGGCGCGCCATGACACACAGCCCATCCCACAATCGATCTTTTGCGCACCAAATTCCCAAATCGTGTTACCAGCCGTCTTGGCGATTATCCGCCTCGGAGCTGTGATTTGTCCCTTTTGGACATTTTTTGTAGATGAGCGATATTATGCTGACAATCCGGAAACGATTCAAGCACCTTAAGGCCAATATCATCCACCCATTAATGCACTCGAAAAACTATGGTTTCCTTGCATGTAACTCTTTAATTAATTTTTGGCAGGTTTTCAAAACGCAGTAGAAGAATACCTCTTTAAAGTGCCACACACAACTTACCTTCTACACGTGGAGTGCCCAACTGGAGGCAGTTATCTCTGGTCCATTCCAAATGTCAGCACCTCTTAATTTAGAAAAGGATGATGCCGATGGAGGTAATGATGAAGTCCTGAGCACAAGATTAACATCAGAATGTATAATCAATGTTAGCATAGCAAGCGGGTGTCTGATAGAAGGAGCTCTAACTTCCTTGGATGGGTTAAATACTTGGAAAATTGACAAACAACGGCATCAACCGTCAAGCCCAAATTTTAAAGAAACTCTGTATGATATTACAAAAGGGGCACTCGAAATAACTCGTGATTGGTGCGGACTTAGCCTAAATCTGGAAAAAACAACATCGGTACCAATAACCTATACACCACTCTAAAATAAATAAATAAATATTTTGGCGCAACAGGTCTGTGGGACCCAAGGCCTAGCTTCTCACAACCATTCGATTTGTGTGAGTTTTCAATTTTTGGGACGAATGGAAGGGATTTACATTTAACGCCGAGTCCAAATGGCTAATTGAGAAGCTCATTTATGACAGTTTTACTCTCGGATGTTTGTCAGGCGTTCGCGAGAGGTGGCGCAGTGGAAAAAAACCTTAAGATGTATTTTGGCCTTTTCGGGATTCGAACCTGGGACTCCTCGGTTAGTAGCCCAACACACTACCACTTAGCCACTGCGCCGACCTTCTAATTTAGAGAAGGAAAAATGCAATGTCGCTAGTAAGCATCATAATAGCGACACTGGATTTTGTTTTTGTGTCCTTGGTATAAATAACATCTGAAGACTAAGGCCAAAAAAAACAGCAGACTTAAGCTCGTATCAATATTTTAATTCGTTGTTTAGTAAAATGGAAAACACCTTAGAAGCAGTTGTCAGTGCTGGCCAAAGTTCCGGCGCAGTACTTGTTGTAGACAGACCATGCGGTCCATCCTTGTTGGTTCTTGATCTTGCGGGCACAGGTGACGGACCTTGAGATGTCATCGGTTGTCAATGCGCTGCACGACAGCGAGCATTCGTTGTAGGAGAACTTGCCAGTTGTGGGCTGGCACCAGTAGTAGTCATTGATCTGGAAGATGCCATAGTCCCGGGATCCGTTGTAGTTGGGTGGTCCGACAGCGGCTGTGTTGTATGAGCTTTCGTATTGGGCAATGCAAGTCCACTTGGGCAGTTCAGACTTGGGTGTTCCTAGCCTGTACATCTCCTGGGCCAAACCGCACCGGGAGAATACCTTGCCGAAGGCTGGTGCAGCCAAAAGGACGGCAGCGAGCACGAACAGAGCGAACTTCATATTGAATTGGTTGTTTTCAAGTTTTCTTGTGGACAACTATACTCACTGGATGGTCCGTGGGGCTGTTTTATAGAAAAATTTTCAGATTTCCAAGGGATATCCCCAACCGATAAGATGGAGGCGCGTTTAAGAATTTAATTCAGAAATTTGTTTGCTTAATTGAGTTCTTATCTAATTAAATTTCAAAAATAATAAACTGACGTGTTATCTGCCCGTGGAGGAGGAATTGAAAATATCTGTACTTTTGGGCAAAAATGGAAAGTTCATCATTTGTTGAAACATAACTCTTAAGATTTTGATGAAAACTGATAGGGATAGATAGTGTGGATGTTTAAAGCAGGTAATGGCCCACTCAATATCGCGGTAGATCAATACGTACGAAGATGGCATATTCCCCAAATTGACTTAATTGATTTTTGCTATCGCTGATATCTTAGGTTGGTAAAGAAAGATGGACAAATTCATAAACAATAACAAGTCGGACGAATTTGTGAATATTTTCGCGAGTTGTGGATCCACTTATACAAAATATGAACTTGATTTGTTTATTGATTTTAGTTGCTGGCTATAATTATATTAGAACAAACTCTTCTGATTCTGTTGCATGGAGGAATAACCTGCATTCCCAAGGAAAAAAACAAAAAGGCTGAAATCTTTCATCCATTGTTCTTACTATGAGAACTTTACCTTAATTTATCAGCGGGATGGATTTTTACAGCTCTTTCCCTTACTCTCTCAAATAGGGCTTTGTACCTTCATTGTCTTGTGACCTATATTTCATACCAAATTGAATGGATGACGATAAAGAAGAAACAGAACAAATCAATGATATTCCAGCAGTCTATCCTAGAAACTGTGGACAAATCGGATGTGGGTCTGGGTCTACGTATACTCCTAAGTGAAGTTGTATTATATTCATTTTAGACACCACAGCTTTTTTAAATTTTCTACACATTTGCTAAACAATATTTATACATATTAGAACGATAGAGCGATGTGCGACCTCAAACGGTAGAACAGCTAATTCACAACTGGATCACGACAGAACACTTGAGTAGGTGGTCAATTGCGGAACATTATAGACAGGCTTTAAAATGGTGGCGTTAATGAAGATGTTTCAATGTCCGGCGCTGGCTGTCAGAAGAATGAGGATCTTGGGACATCACTAGGTAGATATGTAAGATTTGTAGTGGTATAGAGAGACGAAAAGAGAACCGACATTGGTGGTCTGAGTCGAATATATCCCGATAAATTATATAGCTCAGTGTTTTTTTTTTTTTTTGGTTGCATCAAAACATCAAAAGGATGTGTAATCTTCATAGATATACCAGACACCTGTAGTCCGTACTATTTGGCATGCACGATTCGCAGAATATGTTTTTCCAATGCCACGCGCCTTACGTACTGGACCAGACCGATGTACTTTTCTACCACTCTCCCCGCGGGACTGCCGTTAGGTATTACTTCTTCGGGGCTGGCTAGCAACTCATGCTAAATCAACTGCGTCTACCACCTCGATCCTTCTTAGTCCTTCGACTCTTCTCAGCTCGTTTTGTACGATCGTTATGTATGAACATATTTCCAACCAGTCATCTTCTGACCTCAACATGTGGTATATAAAAAGCCTGCGGAATGGGTAAGTTCAATCTTCCTCCTGAAAAGCGTCTGGAGTGAAACATTACGTGCTCCGTATTTTCTTCTTCATCTGGGCATTCGGGGCAGAGAGGCGAGCTATCGTGGCCGAATCTGTGAAGATATCTTCGAATGCCGCCGTGCCCGAAGAGGAACTGCGGTGGTAGTTGCAATCCCCGCTTGTTTTTCTTGTCCAGATTCAGACCTCGATGTTTGGGATCAGTTTGTGGGTCCATCTGCCTTTTGCCATGTTATCCCACCGAACTTGCCACATTGCTATAGATGTTGCCCTTTCTTCTTCTTTTATCCTTCTCCTTAAGATGACCTCTTGCCTGTTGACTGTTAACCTGAGGTAGATCCTCATTGCAAAGAATGTCGATGGGAATGATTCCCGTAATAACGCAGGCTGCTTCGTCTGAAATTGTTCGGAATCCGCTTATTGTTCTTATTGCGCAGAGCCTGGATGCTGAGGAGAGCTTCATTCTTGATTACTTCGTTGTAAGAGCCTCTGCCCAGACCGGTGAAGCGTATACCAGTGTTGAGCTTGGCACTCTGGTTAACAGTATCCAGGGCCACCGACGCCTTTTTGCCGGCGTACTGGACGTGCATTTTAAAGCTTAACATGTTGTCGAGCATTACTCCTAGGTACATTAATGACTCATTTGATTTAGTTATTTGGTTTTCAACACGGAAATTTGCATATTCCACAGTCTTTCGGCTGGTTAACAAGACAGCCTCGATCTTGTGGTCAGGTATTTCTAGCCCTGCAGACTCTAGCCAACGCTTGATTCTGGCGACTGCTTCGTCAGTGGCGGACTCCAAGTTGCTTCCACTTCCCTTCCACTTGTATGCACCACCTAAGGCGAGGTCTTCCTCTACTTCCCCGGTCCGGAGCACTGTTGTCAGACGACTGAATCATACTTTCCTATAGTTTTCTGTTAAATCTTCTTCTCCGAATGCCTCCAAGGCAAATGGGACCTAAAAACACACGAAGAATTTAGCGTTTAATACAACCAAGCATATCCGGCTTCGCTAATGTCCATGCTTCCCAAATCTCAAGTATCTCAAGTAACAATTTGACTTCGGTAAGGCTCTACCGAGGCGATTTCCATTCCCGCAATATTGACTGTATAAGGCCTAATACAAACAAATTTGGCGCGCTTTAACAGAGGTAATAGCTTGAACAAGACCTTACCGAAAACGCAATTTCTATTTCCGAAACAAAAAAAACAATTTTCTATTCTTTTATCTTATTTTATAAACATTCTTATTTAATTACAATTTCCCATACGGAAATGCACTGTAGTGTTTCAAGATTGGTACAAAACACACGTAGACAAGTCTCACTAAATGACATTCATTCTCATTTGGGTATTCATGGTTTTGCGGTCACTAAGCAGATGTGACTCCTATGAGACGAATGCAAACAGTTCACTGCTTCTATAATGCCTACGGTAGGAAGCTGTAAAGAAGCTCCTCGCACATTTTTAGAGCTTTAATAGAGAACTTACCCAAACTTATTTCCATATTCCTCTAGCAAGTAGGTAGCTACCTCGAAATTGCTCTACTTCGGGTAACAAATAATACTATCGAAGCAGAAACTACTAATCTGAACCTTACCGAAGTTAAGTTGTTAGCAGGGTTCTGCAAATACGACAGGAGTCCTATACAGGGTCTCCTAAGTGTTTTTTTGACAAGGTATTTACTTCTCAATGGTAATGGCTGCTTAGGACAAAGAAACAGCGATTGGCAAGTGTTATTCTTCGGTTGACCTCTGCTGTGATGTCTTTTCGAGAGTTTATAGCAGAACCGAGGTAGATAAAGTCCCTAACCACCTGAAAGTTATTGCTGTTTGATCTGACGTTCTGTGCGATTCGTCGATGTTGTAAAAGTCTCACCATAGCGTGTCACCTTGCCTAAATTCTTTTTTGACATCAAAGGTCTCGGTGAGATTGCTTCCGACCTTTATGGAGCAGCGAGCATTCGCCATCGTCATTCTGCACAATCTGACAAGTTTGGCAGGGATGCCAAAACTAGACAAGGCTCTGTAAAACTCGTCTATATAAATGCAGTCATATGTGGCTTAAAACAGATAGTGTGTAGCGATTTTGGTCGGCTGTGGACTTACCGGGCCTAGAACCGCACTGAAAGGGTCCAATTACTTTGTTGACAAATGGTTTCAGGCTTTCACACAGTACGGCAGAAAGGATCTTGTATGCGACGTTAAGAAGACTGATGCCTCTATAAACGGTGCAATTTAGAGGATCTCCTTTCTTGTAGATCCGGCAAACAATGCTGAAGCTCAATTCATCAGTTAGACTTTCCCCTGACCATATCTTGGAGATGAGCTCGATTGACACGCCATCTGGTAAGTAAAAATGACCTTCAGTCAGATTGAACTTAAAAAAGCCCTCCTCTCTTACACTCTTATAAGCAAGAAGGGACGTGCCAAGTGCACCGACCTTTCAATTAAATATTTAAAAGCAACTTCATCTGATTTATGGTAATATGTTCTGCGGAACATATTGCCCTCATCTCTGGACTCAAGCTCAAGCCCAACCATGCCACATCTCTAAGTATGTAATTTATCATCGGTTGAATTTATGGGGCAATTTCCCAACAACCACCGTAATGAAAAATGACACATCTGCCTGTTTGTTGCGGTTACCTGTCATTTATTTGAATTATTGCCTTTCACATCGATGCACCGCTTCACTTTGTAAATCCTGAAAAGGATTGCAAACAAAAAAGAAACGCCCCCTAAAAAACTCTATCTGATTGAGCTGCCAAGTCAAGTGTCCTTTCATCTGTGTAGATTTATTTGTTTAAATTCTCATTTCCATTTCTTTTAGCTCAAAGGTGGTCCTTTTTGTCCGTCCGATGCTAAAATATTTATATTGGACTTCGTACTCTCATCAAAGACGTCATTAAATGTAACCAGTTTTTTATGTCTTTTTTTATTTAATACTCAAAATCTTACATTCTACGAATAGGAATAAGGATTTCGCAATGCGAAATGGAAAAAAACAAAAATTAAAGTCCTAAAACAGAAACAAATGAAATAAGTAAAAATATATAAACAGTGCTAATTATATAAAGTATCACAGCTTGCAATGTTCAACGTGCAATGTCGGCAACTCCTTGACAATGGCCAAGGTCTCCTGCAGGATTCTGCTCTCTGTACTATCGTCATCTTTATCATCAGTATCGGGGGCGGTCGTCGTTGTCGTCGTCGTTTTGGGGCTGTCCGTGTCCATGTCCGGATCGAATGCTTTATTGTCAACGCCATTCGACTGGTGTTGCTCTTGAGTGGTGCTCTTCTCGGCGGTAGCCTCATTTTCATCCTGATGTAATTTATCAAAATTTCCACCCCCAATAATTGCTGTGCCATTCATTTTGGCCGCTTCGTTCATTATCGCCAAAGCGGGGGCAGCATTTTCACCCACCAGACTGCCATTAGTATGCTTCACCAGTTCGTGGTTGGATTTCTCCTTTTGGTCATCCTGGATTGCGTTGCGTTTGCGTTCCCTTCGATGGACGTTGTACATCCAGCTGAATGGAAAGAACAGAAAAAAACACGTTAATACTCTTAGCCGTGGAAGATATAATTAAATATTTTTCCAAGTGGAAATGGGGTGCGGAGTTTAGTGCGGTAATCTGTTTCCTCCTAATTAATAAGACACAAAAAGAAACAACCTACAACAGTTGGGCTGGGGGAATCAAAGGAAATTGACTTGTGAGCTCTGCCTATACAAGACCAAGGGGTCTCTGGGTACAAAATTAGTAAGTGAAATTGCAGCAGCAGGAAGCTTTTTCAAATTAAAAGTAGTCTTAGTGTGCAAACTGTGCGCAGTACAGTAAAATCTCCCTTGGCGGAAAGTTACCTTGGGCAGAGGCAGATTCCTAAGAGGGACCAATTTTCCTTTTATAAATTATATATTCCCTTAGGAGGACACTTCGTTGACCGAACGAGTAAATAAATAAATAAATATATATGGCGCAAGACGCCCGTAGGTACTCAGGCCTGCCTTATTTAATACGAACAGAAAGGACCCATAACTTTATGCCGCGTGCAAATAGCTAAATTACCAAGCTTTTCGTACAGGTATACTCTCGGATGACCATCAGACAGTGGTGCAGTGGAAAAAAAACCTTAAGATATGACTTCTGGGAACCGAACCAACACACTTACCACTGAGTCAGTGCGCCTTCAAGTATACAAATTATTTAATTTGACTATACTTCTGTTGCTTAACAAATTGACACTTCAGCTTCTTATTGACTTGCAAATATTTACATTAAACGCATTGCATTAACCGCTTAATGACTAGCGAAATGTCAAATATCCAAATAAAAATAAAGTGCACGACCACCGCATGCCACCGGTTAGAATCCAGAACAAAGACAAGAAAAAGGGAGGCCAGCTTCTCGGTCTCGGTTACGTTTACAAAAACTATATAAAATGAACCAACTTCGCAGAAGCCAGCATTAAAAACTTCCAGTAGCACTGAAAGCCGACTGAAAAGTTGGTGGCTGGGTCGAGGTCGACTTGATGAGTTGAAAAAATAGTGTTAAATAAAGTGAACTTTTGGCTTAAATCTTACGGCGGGAAGGTACATATCAAATAACAATTTTAAGAACTTTTGTATATTGACATAAAGCTAAGCAGTGGCTCTCAGCAATGGACAATTTATCTGAATTCTAGCTAGAATGCTAAAAACGGCAAATGTTCTATTTATAACCTCTTAGCTCTTACACCTTAAGATTTTTTAGTACAAGAACAAGCGTATAGCAGGAGTTTCTGACCTGTTGCTGTTTTTGACTGGAATAGGTTGGTTATTCTGGTTTTCGTGCCTATAGACCGCAGATATTTGGTTGAGACTTAAGTTGTCATTGTCATGGCTTTTTTTTAAAGAAAAACTAAGTATGGGATCTTATTAAGAATGCCTTTGTTATTAACTGTTAACTATTTCGTAAAAAGCTGTGTACCTGTACATGGTATTGTTCAGCATGTTAGCGTTACCTACTTTTTTTCCAAATCGAAAATGGAGTTTTCGAGATATGTATAGTTTTTAAAAGCCGCGTTTTCGGTGATTCGAATTTATATTAAAGGACGCAATAATCTTAAAAGCATCAGTTTTACTTCAAGTAGGTCTGAATTTTGGTTAAAAACTGTAGAAAAACCAAGTTCTCAAAATATGCCAGAAAGACCCACTTTTTTGAGTACCTACAGTCAGAATTGATTAAAAACTCAAGTTCGAAATTTTGTACGAATACAATATCTTTCTCTTCTACGAAAGTAGAGATACGAGAAAGTAAATAAACTAGATTTCATTAAAAACGTGGACACTGCATCATTGGGAGCATACTCATTCTTAATAGACTGGACACCCTTACAATTGCCTCTTATGATACTGCCCAGTCTTCAAAGAACACCTCTTCACTTGGCAATACGGTTTTTTAGAAAGTTTGAAAGATCTAGCAAATATACCAATTTCAAACTTGGGAAGCTTTATCAAAAGATTTAAATGGTTTTGTTAGTTGTATGCACTGTCATTTACTCTAGGGTTTCAATTGCACTTGTCGCAAACTGCCCCCTGACCTAACCACACCTAACACTGTTCATTGCCTTAAGACAGACTAGATCTTATGACCCTTACTAGCTGGATCAACAATTAGATTTTTAATCACTGTAATACATATGGGTGTATCTAAAATTTGTTGCTGGCTAAAGAAGGACATGTTTTCATCTGTATTTCCGATTTCTTGTCGTACATCAATAGTTCAGATCGATCTATGCTAGAAGTTATTCTAACCCATCCCACCACTTCATCTAGAACTCATAAAAGAAGCAATGGTAAACGCCTAGGTATATGCTCAGCAGAGAAATGAACTAAATTCGAACCAAGTCCACACTGATATTTTCCACGAACCTAAAAAACAAACGCACTACTTGGAATACGTCTATCAGACAAATGTCTACCACGAAACGACTTCCGTCACAACTTCAAGGTTACATTTCCAGAGCGTACAAACTGGGACCAGAATAAATAAACATTTGCAAAAGATTTTTATGCATAGTACACAGACGGATCCATATAAAGGATTAGGAGCTGGAGTACACGATCCGCGCACCAAAACATCAATATACGCCAGTATGGATACCAGCTGCTCCGTAATTTAAGCTGAAATCCATGCAATAGAGCTCTCCATTCGAGAGAATCTTAACTGATCCATTTAACTAACAAAAACATTAACATTCTGATAGCAAAGCAGCCCTACTTGCAACTAACGCCTTTGAGATAGCATCAAAACTGGTCTTGGAACCTTCAACTCATACAAACATTGATGGCCACCACAAATAAAGTCCACCTGATTTGGGCGTCCATAAACCATTCTGTGGGCTATCATAAAACACTAAAAAAAAAGTTGTATTAAAACCTGACTAGAGGAAAAGAAGCTCCATTTCTGAAAGGAAACTGAAGAAAACAGCCAAGCAAATAACTACCAAAACTAAGTAGAGTAAGCGAAAACCGATAAAGCGCTGTCCACTTTCTGCCAGTGCAAAGGTGGATCTATACGGCAATAGTAAGACTTCTCCTCTCATATGCATCGGTTGTATGGTGGAACAGGCTTTCGCGGAAACGTGTTACTGTCATCTGTCTGGAATTTTGATGAACTTGTGCGAGAATTATCCTTTGACCCCTGTCTTATGGATATGCCGCCTGACGCATTGACACCATAAATCCTACTGCGACAAAACTACCACGTCTACTTTCCTCAGGCAACGGAATGGCTTCGGCCAGACTCTGAGCCAGGGAAAGAGGGCCATCGTGTATTCACGGATGGCTCCAGAACCGGACAGGGGTCTGGTTCTGAAGTCTTTGTGGAAAGCGAGAACATTAGACTACACTACCCCTTATGGCTATGCTCTTTATTGTGACAAACAAATGGAGGGCTAGTAGCATTTGCGTTTGCAGTGACAGCCAGCTGCACTAAAAGCGCTGCTCAACCCTCTTACCTCGTCCAAGTGAGTGCTTGAACTCAAGCTTTCTCTGAACTTGATCGGAAGGCTAAACACAGTGAGACTTGTCTGGGTTCCAGGTCACACTGGTATCCAGGGAAACGAGATCGCTGATGAGCTTGCCAGGCTGGGTTCAGAAGAAGCTCTCTCAGGACCTTAACCTGCGTTTCTTGTGTTTCTCGTGAACACAAGTGTCGGTGACGTGACTCTGCTGGGTGTAGATAGACCAAACGATTACGTCCGGACATCTGCAAAAGGTACGCGTCTTTCCTTCTGTCTCTCAGGAGAATCGACTGTAGACTGCTTGTGGGTGTCCTATCGGGCCCCAAGCTTTTGCCAAACACTTAAATGTATTGGGCTTAGCGACACCACCATCTGTCCTGCTTGTGGAGAGGATGAAGATACAGCGGAACACTTTCTCTGTAGTTGTCCTGCCTTTGCTCGCATATTTCTTCGAAAGACGGGAAAAGGTGTCTGTTTTGGCAGTACAATGGACCAGTAGTTGTTTCTGAGTGCTCCATCGGATAGTAGCAACCTCCAACAAAAAAAAAAGTAGAGTCAGATTGGTTCGATTGGTCACATGCTACCTCGCAGAACACTGCCATGTTTTATTTTTTAATATTTTACCTCAAACCAGTCGATATAGCTGCCAGATCACCCAAATAGTTAACAGCCTTTCTAGCAAACTGCAGCATCATGGACGAGCTCTAAATGGGGACATCACAATATTCCCACTTGTGGCCGCAGTTATCTGGGATATTATATTATGATTTATACCACCTCCCCCCATAATTTAATCTAATCTATAGATGCATAGAGATGCATTCCTGGAAACGGGTCTCCAGAAGAAGTTAAGAGCTTCCCTCGCGAGCTCGAGGGAGGCTTTTCACGTTCAGAGTATTGAGCTGAGTGGCTCTGACTTACTTTTCGTCAAGAGAGCTGTGACTTAGGTCAATTTATATAGAGAACTTTGATCAAGTTTTGACTGGAGAAAGAATCCAATACCAAGGAAACAAAAACATTTTTTACAACTCATGAATGAGACTGATATTCATTGCATGCGATGAATATATTTTAGACCTAAACATAGGGACACCTGTGGAGACTAATAAGCAAACCTTTCGCATGGCTCTTGCCTTGCAAAACCACCTACGTTATCAATCGTTTAACTTGGTTTCTAATGTGAAACAGCTACTCAGGTAATTTTCAAAATCCCAACGGACAACTATTTAAATAAGTGGTAAGTTATTTAAAATACCCCAAACAACTATTAAACATCTGAACAGCCGCCCAAAAAAATCCCTAATAATCCGCTACATGGTGAAAATGTCTGCAATTTTGAATCCTTGTCCTTTGTCCTTCCCTTGTTCCCAATATACCTAACCTCTTGCCAATGAAATCAGTATTATATAGCATCCACCTTTATAGCCTCCTTGTCGTTAGGCCTAATTTGCTGTTTAACACTAACCCAAAGCCTACACCATAAAAACCAACTTGGACATGCCGATAAATTAATCCTCCACCACAATATTCGCCATTATATGAGACGCATCCACCCCACTCCGCCCATTTCTTCTACTTACAAGAATATTATGACAGCTGGTATAGTTAATGCTCCTCCGAGTAGGAAAAATGCCCCAGGCATTGTCTTCAAGGTGGCCGCATACAATGTGGTATACATCGGACCATAGACAAGTGGTGTTAACGCCTCTGCCACACCAAACAACGAATTGACTTTGCCAAGTTCATCTTTGTTGACCAATTTGGTGGCTATCGATCGCATCGCTATAAACGATGTTCCGTTGAATATCTCCACCACAGAGGCCAAATACATGTGCCATGGTTGTACTGCGAATGCATACACGATGCTGGAGAGGATTTTAGACATACTGGACAAAACACCGACCAGTGCATCATCGACTTTAAGCAAGTGTGAGAGTACACCCACGCAGAAAAGTGCTCCTGTGGATATTTAGGAAATGTTTAGAAATGTTTGTGCCTATAATAAACAGTGGGGTTGTTGTCTTACCTACGAGGCCGGTTAACATGGCATATGTTGAGAATAAACTGAATTCGACTTCACTCCAGTTGAAGCGGTATCGTGTGAACAAATATGTCACGGACATCTCACCTGAAAGAAATGAATGCAATTTTGAAACAGTTTGTGTATAAATTATTTTTATTTATTTATTAATGTTTGAAAAATATTCCTTTCTTTATATTTTTTTATCAATTGGAAAAATTTTAAATGGAAAAATATAGGCCAATGGTAGACGCCATTTTTCCGGAAATGCTAACAAATTTTGAATAATTGATTACTTTGGGATCTTTGAAGCAGAATAAATTGTGCGGATTAATTTGTTTTTTGAAGTTTTCCATAAGAAAACAAAAGAGTAGCAGAGCGAACTGGATTTTCGAAGAAATGAAAATTGTTAAACTTCTTACTTTTTTATAAATTAAAAAAGGAGCGACAAATTGTTTATATATTATGCACTGATAGCCAATGAACACACGCTTCTCTTGAGCTATGTGACATAGTACGATTCAAAGGGAATCTATTTAATTTTTAATTTTTAAAAATTTTTATTTCTGGAACGTCTAGGTTAATCTTTCATTTCATTTTTTTTCATTTCATTTATTGTTGTACCACTATTATTAGTTGTACCACTTACAAAGGAGAGGATAAATATTTTATTTAATGGAGAAGTAGCCTATAAATATACGCTTCTTTTAAGATATTAAGCGTTGTAAAATTCGAACGCGAACATTTTTTTTATTAATTTTGTTCATTTTCCTTTAAAAAACAAAAGAGTTTTACTGCGAACTGGCAGTTGAAAAAATCGTAATTGTGTGAGAACGATTAAAAAATTAGTTTCTTAAGAGCTATAAAAACGGTGCAAGGTATGCCCAAAGAAAATCCTTCGAAATTCAATTTGGAGGATCCAGTTTTTTAAGATAAGCTACGTCCGCAACAAAATCTACCAGTTCCCGAAGAGCGACAAAAGAAAAGAGCAATTAAATCCCATATAATTTGTTTGGCGACCTACACCGAGTTTGAGCTCGAGCTCTACGAGGAAAAGGTATGAAAGGGGACTGAAAAATGAGTACCAACGATTAATTTGGGCAACGCTGTTCCAGAAATAAAGCAAGTCTAACGAAAAGGTAAAGAAAAAGTCTTCAGGGGCAGCATTTTAAGTATAGAAATCTGGTAGACGAAGGGAAACTTGGATTCGATTCACAGCCGTTGATGAAAATGGGAAAAGGTATTTATGCAAACTCTATAAAGGCGACGAAAACTCTGTTAGGCAGAACATACGACAGAAGACATGACTTCCGTCCATCTGATCAAAGAGCATACAGCAACTAATTTCCAACATTCTAGGCTAATTAAACGCCTAATGAATGGAATCGCAAGACTGTGCCAGTTACAAAAGTTGGCCTACTAACATCGCATTCAGAATCCTGTCCTACGTAAAAGCGTGTTTTGGGACTGAAAAGTCCACGGAAGATTAAGTTTTCACACGTAAAAAAATATCCAAGAAGACCAAATCGATATTTTCATCAAAGCCGCATATAAAAGTAGCTTTAGAGGAAAGCTATACAGAACCATGTCTAGTTCTGGCACCCATACAAAACTCGTTGGTCTGTGAAACATGACAATGGAGAAAGTTTCCGTCTGCATCAAGGTGGGAAACGACCTCACCGAAGCATCTATTATGTCTTGAAATCTTATTATACTGTCATATAACCATATTTTTAACCTCATACTTTAAAAAAGACATTTTGTGAAACTCACAGGGTAGCGCAAAGGACTACGCCTCTTAAAAGTCTGTTAAATTGACTTCATTGGTAGAACACAGCAAACTGTCAATGGTGCATTCAAACGCTGTAGAAACGAAAGCATTTAAAATGAGTTTAGCAGTCAAAGTGGGTAAAAGCAATACTGAGAAATCGGAACAAATCTTTCCACTCGGTCGCTTAAACTTTAAGGCAGTAAGGAACCTTGTGTACATCGACTCTTCTTCAATTCTGACAACAATACCTCAGCAAAATTTTAACAAAGCTCTTGACAATTGGTGTTTTATTTGGACTGTCAAGGCAGTTAAATATAGGAGCTTCATCCCGAAGAACTGAGATCGTTTTGTGTAAGACGTTGGAACCTTGGACTCGTTTTAAAGCTGATAAAGATAACCCCTGTCGTTTCGAGAGAAATATTCGTACACGGGTTTTAAAGGAGAAAAGTTAATAACAATCATTACGAGCTGCGCAAAGCTACATTGACCTTTTTGAAAAATTGCACATCATTCGTCTAAGATTTTTATAACATGCTCAGCCAACCCAGAGGGACAAGGTAGTAGAGAAGATGTCGTCTTAAGTACGCCCAAGCAGAAGGTGACACTAGCCGATTTTTTGCTCGGAGTGGGTATCAATTTAATTTAACACGGTAGCTACACATGCTTTTGCACCTATAGCAACATTATAGGGAGCTTGTAGGCACTAGAGACTAGACAGTCTCTTATTCTACTCTTAGCTGGCGGTCTATTTTATAATGTTTGTGACATGTTTGATGCTTAACATTTCGGTGCCGACAAACTCTCAAATTTCGGAACAAAAACTAGGAAACATGCAAACGTCGCGTCGTAATCTTGAATTTCTTTGATTAATGGATTGTGGCCTTTAACAGAGGGGCTGCCGTCCTAGCGACACGACGCCCGTGTCCACGTTCATGCGGGACCACATTAAAAAGATTAATGACCCAGTTGAAAGCCAGGACAATTTAAATAGACATATACATATATACCAAATATGTTTAACTCGTGCTTACATAAATTTAAAAGGAAATAAATACCGTTTACCTTTTTTTTGAAATGCCCCTCAGTGATATACCATTCGAAAGATTGATTTAAATCCCTAAGCCAGAAATTAAAATAGAAAAGGGTCAGAGTCTGGTTTTTTTATTATTCCAAAACTGAGTGTTTTGAGGGCGGACAAGTGGCCGACATTACTTAACCGTTAACCCCAAACGGATGTTTCTAATATTCGGATATCTGTACAAAAGCGCTTCCGCATTGGAACGTTTTGTATCTCTTTGCTAAATAATCAATAGATGTATTACAGATTTACAGCTGTAGGGTTGATTGATTGCGAGATAAACAGGTTTAAGGGTAAAACTCATTTTACTATCCATTCAAATCGAAAAGGGACTAAATTAAGTGAATAGAATCTCGTGTTGCCTGGGAATGTTTTTTTTATTGTGCTGGGAGGACCTCTCTGGACACAGGAAACTATTTTATTGGAATGTGGGAAGGTGAGGATGAGGACTGAGCATCAACGAGTCTTTCTTATATTTTGAAGCGGGCACTTTACTGAGCTTGCATTAAGTATAACAGAGCCATGGTTTTGACCTGTTTGGAATAGAGTCCTACAGTAAAAGAAGACACTCAAAGCCCTAGAAAGTGGGAGTAAGATGACTTTCTAATGTCAAAAGTGGTCTGAGCATGTGGCGAAACAACTACGGCCCACACTCAATGGCATCTAAGAACTTTGATAGATAGAAAAAATGAAAGCTTTCGAGTGAGGATTTTATTTCAAAATTTGCGGATGAAAACAGAAGCTGGCTGTCTCTTACTCTGTTGTATATGAGCACATTCAAAAATCTAGTTATCTTTAGTCAATTAAACCAATTTTCTCACGTCAAAAATACGAAATGTCATCTTAGTACCCAGTTACGAATCGCTTGAGTAGATTTAACGTCTACATAAAAGAACTGTTCACGTGACCAACTTGGCTAATAAAAACAAACTAAAACAAATCAAGTTAGAAAGCTGTCAGACAGACTTTCTTAAAAACATATTACCACCGATTTG
Organism: Cheilosia pagana; assembly: GCA_936431705.1. Classification (NCBI taxonomy): domain Eukaryota; kingdom Metazoa; phylum Arthropoda; class Insecta; order Diptera; family Syrphidae; genus Cheilosia; species Cheilosia pagana. Next base: position 79,988,554 of record OW386166.1, on the reverse strand, counting down.
GCATCAATGCGTTCTGTCACTTTTTGGAAGCCAGATTTATTTCGCCAAATTCCTTAAAAGCTGCAAATATCCGACTAAAAGTGAATACAATATTAATTTTCACGTTGAATCTGGGAATTAAGATGCTGAATGTGTTACGAAAAATGTCTTCTGACAAGCCGAACAGAAGAACTTTCTACCCGTCCACAAAAGCCGTGTTTCACTGCCCGCTAGATGACTAGCGGCATGTCAAACTTCGTATAACTAACATTTCACCATTGGCGTTAGATGTCTAACACTTTTTGTGAAATATTCCTTTCAGAGAAATTTCTCAATCTAGCGCAACACTACCCGCTGCATTAGGAGAAAAAAAAAACGATCAGTCCAAGGAAAATCGTTCAAACGTTTGCAAAATTTGGCGCTGGCGCTAGAGTTCTAGTATGAGCGTTCCTTCACCTGGAAAATTTTGAACTAGACGTCTAGCGGGCAGAGGAACTCGGTCAATGTCAATGTGAAAAGTAGGTTAACGTCATCACGAAATATATCAACTTGGATTGAGAAGCATTGCATACCTATTGGTGTTACGTCAGTGCAGCTTAGCAGCATTTTTGCAGTAAACCAGCTGCTTTTTCTGTGCGACTGGTATCTTAAAACACTCGAGTGAGAGATAATTTTTTTTTTATGTGAAACTTCTTAGCCACGCTGGAGCTGTACTTATGGGACACCCTTTATTTTGAGGTCACAATATCCATTTTTAATGGAAAATTTCGCCATTGAGAGTTCATAAAATTTAGACTGGAAACTAAAAACGATTATTAGTATCGCGGAGTTCCTGTACAAAGTGATTGAACTTCCAAAAAATGTGTCCCAACTTTAAATTTGTATGGCATACTTGATACGTTGACTCTGCTTTATATACCAACTAAAAGCGCTTAGTCATTAACGCAAGGTACCTTCAACAAACTCAAATTATTTAGTTCCGTATGACCGACCCCGCTGCTATTGTAGTTCCGAACATGACAACACACTCCTTGAAAGCCTCCAATAATTGCTGTTGTGAAAATCAATTAAAATTCCGACTGCTCTGTCAGAAATATGCGACCGCTTCTGTTTATGTCAATGTAAACATTTAATCTAATCTGAGCAGCGGAACTAACGCCCGTCACCAGTCCATAATTAATAATCGCACGTGATTACCGCAATCAAACTAAATTTAAATGAAAATATTTTCTCTACACAAATCAAAAACACAAAACAAACATAAAAAATCAAATCGGCAGTGAAGCGTCTGCCCGACTATGTCATTTTTACAATTATTGTACTAGTACTGTCAACTGTGACATTGTGCACTGAGAACTGATAAGGAATTGAAGTCATCGGTCAATTAATGGCAAGACAATGGCGGCCATTGATTTTTTAGTATTCTTGAGAGATTTCATTTGGCGGTTAATGTTAATGGCATAGAAATACGTGAAATGCATGAAGAAATATGCATCGACAGGTTATGACGAGCTGCGACTACTTCCGTTTTGTGTATGTAAATGAAACGCTGTGTGAATTGAAATTAAAATTGAATTGTGTTCTTAAGAAATAAACTGCAGTTTTGTTGTTAAACAAACGATGGGCTTGCATGAGCAATTCATTTAATTTTACTGACAGCTGAGTTGATTGTTGTATGCTCATCATTAAAACGGTGCGCTGGGGTGACGTATGTCAATAGTTTGTATTGATTGCGGGAAAAGTGCGCTGATTTCATTAGTTGTAATTTGTCATTAGGCTTTGAAAAGTAATAGAAGATGACTATTTTCTGCAAGTACGATCTGATGCCCATAAAGTTTTGGGCGAGGGTGAGAAATTGAATCGATTGGTGCGGAATCGTTGCAGATTGAAAAGGGAAACAGAGCCAGCATTTGGCGTGAAGTTATGTCTGTTTTTAGCGGAACTATACCTATTAAATAAAAGTGGATGGAAAGCATTCGTCTGGTTATCTTTTTTACTTTAGCCAAATCTTTATCAGACTTGATATTGATATCCATGTAGCTCCCAGTTCCATACAGGGTGGGCCAAATGCAAGTTTCTTTTTAAAAATGCAATAAAATGTACAAAAATACTTTTTTTTCCGTGTATTATGGCTTTATAATAGTGAAGCAGTTCGCGTGAAATCCAATTTTTCATACACAATGTTCACTGCGAATTGTCAAAAAAACGTTTTCATGTGAAGACTACGCAGTATACGCTTTTCGAGCGAAAACTAATTGTTCAAAAAGGGATATGAAGGGGGCGTTACGAAACCTTTTTCACATGGCTTTATTGTCCGTCGCATTAAATTTTTAACATTTCGGCGTGAAAATTTCACTTTCAATTTCACAGCACTTTTTGGAGAGGAATGAAAATTTCACTTCACTCGAACAGCGTACCAGACTTAAGAGCAAACATTCCCATTAATTATGGAAGTTCAAATGGCTGCCTGCGCCGTCACTCCAATTTTTCAAGGCTTTGTGAAGGCTTCCGGCTGTAGCTCATGGATTGCTTGGATTACATTGTCATCGGTCAGTCACAGTTCCCTACAAAAAAAAGTCCAAAGGGGTCAAATCGCAGCTCCGAAGCGCCCAATTGACATCGCCAAGACGACTGATTACACGATTTGGGAATTTGGTATTTGATGCGCAAAAGATCGATTGTGGGATGGGCTGTGCGAAATTTCGTGCTATTCTGCATGAACCAGAGATCGTCCAAGTCCGTGTTTTCAATTTCAGTAAAAAATAAAGTGCACGACTGGATCGCACGAAACTTTCTCGTTGATATCATCAGTTTGGTTTATTTTTATTTTATTGTTGTTTATAGGCTATAAAACAAGATTTTTAACTTTCTCGTATACGTAGTAAGAGAAAGGTATTGTAATCGTACAAAAAATCGAACTCGAGATTTTAATCAAATCTAACATTACGATGATAGAGGAACTCGAAAAAGTGGGTCTCGCAATTCTGTCCGTCTGTCCGTCTGTCCGTCTGTCCGTCTGTCCGTCTGTCCGTCTGTCCGTCTGTCCGTCTGTCCGTCCTTCCTGAGCTCTACAGCGCAAACGGCTGGACGGATTTCTTTCAAACTTCGGATTTGGAGTTGGTGGGCTTACAGTTCGGGGCCACTTTTTTTTTTGCACGTTAAGTGTTGCCGTTCTGACGGTATTCAGCAATTTTGAGTTTTTCGAAAACGGCTCTAACGATTTCAACCAAAATTGTTATTTGGGCTTAAGTAGGTGTAACTAAGATGGCTGCATACCCAGTTTTTCGCAGAAAAATCGAATAACGGTAATATTGAAAATTGGTCATATCTCAAAAACGGTCAAAACTATTTCGACAAAAATTCATATTTAAGGTAATACGGTCATTCCCAACATGATGGCAAACTCAGTTTTTCCCTAAATTATCGTTCAACGGACTATTTTGGAAAATTTTTGTTTTTTAAGGCTTTATTTAATTATGGTTTACTTGAAAACGGCTTTAACGATTTTAACCAAAATGTGTACTTGCACTACCATATATGGGGTTAACATGGTTGCATACCCAGTTTTTAGCTAAAAGGTCGAATAACGGTACTTTTGAAAAGTGGTCTTATCTTGAAAACCGTCTATACGATTGTAACAAAAATTGATTTTTTATGTAATATGGTCATTCCTAACATGATAGCAAACTCAGTTTTTCTCTAAATCGTCTATAACGGATTTTTGAAAAAATCATATTTTGAGAATTTTGGTTCTCTTTGATTAACCTACATAAAAACGGCTAAAGCGATTTTGACCAAAATGCATACTTGCAGTGTATTTGACGCTTTAAACATTATTGCATCCATTTTTTTTCGATTCGAATCACCGGAAACGCAGATTTTGAAAACTGCTCAAATCTCGAAAACTCCATTTTCGATTTGGATACAATTTTAAAAATCAAGTAATACTTATATCTTGAACAATACCCTATACTCAGTTTTTAGCTAAATAGTTGAGCCAAATTAATTTTCGAACTAAACATTACAATATTTGTTACTCTTTTTTACGCATTATTTTCAAAATCAGGTCTAAAGATTTTGATTCAAATGCTTATTCACGATAACATAAGCATTGTTAATAAAACCCCGTACTTAGTTTTTCTTAGGGAAATGCAAATAATGCCGTCTTTTAAACATTACCGCACTACCAGTTAAAATGCAATCACAACTTGGACTAGAAACTCCTTTTTAGCAAATATTTCCCACTTCTTCTTTTTTCAACCATATTATTCATGAACATTAAAAGAATTCTAACCAATTGGAGTTTACACCATCAGAAACCCGCACTTTATTTACCCCCAAACACGTGCAAATTCAAAAACCCACCTACCAGCATCACCAATTTGAAAAATCTGGTTTTATAGCCTATAAACAATAACAAAAGAAAAATAAACCAACAAAACTGATGATATGAACGAGAAAGTTTCGTGCGATCCAGTCGTGCACTTTATTTAAATTGGTGATGCTGGTAGGTGGTGATTCGAAGTAGGGTTTTTGATGTAAGAATTCAGAGATTGGTTTTTGAATTTGCACGTGCTTGGGGGTAAATCAAGTGCGGGTTTCTAATAGTGTAGACTCCAATTGGTTGGAATTATTTTAAGGTTTATGATTAATATGGTTGAAAAAAGAAGAAGTGGGAAATATTTGCTAAAAAGGAGTTTCTAGTACTAGCTGTGATTACGTTTTAACTGGTAATGCGGTAATGTTTATAAGACGGCATTATTTGCATTTTTCTAAGAAAAACTAAGTACGGGGTTTTATTAACAATACTTATGTTATCGTAAATAAGCATTTTAGTCAAAATCTTTAAAGCTGATTTTAGAAAATAATGCGTATACAAAATAGAAGCAAATATTGAAATGCTGAGTTTAAAAATAATCTTGGGCAACTATTTAGCTAAAAACTGAGTATAGGGTATTTTTCAGGATGTTAGTGTCACTTGGTTTTTAAAGTTTTATACAAATCGAAAAACGCGTTTTCGAGATTTCAGCAGTTTTCAAAATCAGCGTTCCCGGTGGTTAGAATCGAAAATGAAGGACGCAATAATGTTGAAAACGTCAATTTTACTCAAAGTATGCCCGTTTTCATGTAGGTAAAACAAAAGAAAACCAAATTCTCAAAATATGCCTTTTTCCAAAAATCCGTTATAGACAATTTAGAGAAAAACTGAGTTTGCTGTCATGTTAGGAATGACCATATTACATACAAAATTAATTTTTGTTGCAATCGTATTGACTGTTTTCGAGATAAAGCCACTTTTCAAAAGTACCGTTATTTGACTTTTTAGCCAAAGACTGGGTATGCAGCCATGTATACCCCATATGTGGTAGTGCAAGTATACATTTTGGTTAAAATCGTTAAAGCCGCTTTCAAGTAAACCATAATTAAATAAAGTCTTAAAAAACTTAATTTTTACAAAATAGTCCGTTGAACGATAATTTAGGGAAAAACTGAGTTTGCCATCATGTTGGGAATGACTGTATTACCTTAAATATGAATTTTTGTCGAAATAGTTTTGACCGTTTTTGAGATATGACCAATTTTCAAAATTACCGTTATTCGATTTTTCTGCGAAAAACTGAGTATGCAGCCATCTTAGCTACACATACTTTAGCCCAAATATAAATTTTGATTAAAATCGTTAGAGCCGTTTTCGAAAAACTCAAAATTGCTGAATACCGTTAGAACGGCAACACTTAACGTGCAAAAAAAAAAGTGGCCCCGAACTGTAAGCCCACCAACTCCAAATCCGAAGTTTAAAAGAAATCCGTCCAGCCGTTTGCGCTGTAGAGCTCAGGAAGGACGGACAGACGGACAGAATTGCGAGACCCACTTTTTCGAGTTCCTCTATCATCGTAATGTCAGATTTGATTAAAATCTCGAGTTCGATTTTTTGTACGAATACAATACCTTTCTCTTACTACGTATACGAGAAAGTTAAAAAGTTAGTTAACATTTATCTGTAACGCCCGCCTTTGACACAAACGTTGTTCCCAGCCTCATTTTCGAAGAAAAATGGTCCAATGATGCCACCACTGCAAAATTCGCACCAAGTGGATGCATTGGCTTCTCGACAATCGGCCCTAGCGAAGTATCCGTCGAAGCGGAGGCTCTAACGGAGGCTCAAATCAAAATCGTAAACAAATTCCGTAACCAATTTCTGTCGGAGGATATCGGAACCTAGCTGTCAAAAATTGAAGAAAAAAATGCACTTCATCGCACATCAACGGAATTCGCCGATATGAGTTACAAATTGTCGGAGAAATATTCCGAATAGATGTTCCGAAGAATACCTCGAAGCAAAAATCCTCCGAATCGTATAAAATCGGAGAATTTTCCGTTCCGACGGATACCTCGCTAAAGCCGAATAACGTGCCCTGTTTTCTGAGCCCAAGATCCGGCAGAAAATACTCGAAAAAATGGTGGCGGTATAAAATAAGGGCGTGGCATCTTTCATGGAGCAGAAACAGAAAAAACATTCTTTGAAGTTTAATACGCTTTCAAAAGAATGAAAAACTCAGTCCTTAAAGATCCATAAAATCGTACCGCTTCCGGTGCTCCCATCTGTGTTTTTAGTAAGAGCTCTGGCTATGGAACGGTTGTCAAGACATACAATGTATTTATTTGGGACGATTGTAGAATGACTGCCAAAAAGAACCTCTCTGGGCTAAAGACTTCCTTCGTGGGAACCGTTTACAAGACAGGTTAGTTGTTGAAGGTAAGGGTTCACTTTTCACTTAGGTATCCTTTGAAGAACACTTTTATTTGTTTTATGTGTTTAAGGCAAGTTCCAAAGGACCATCAAATATGACTGTTCCTTTCATGAACAAAATATAAAACAGCATTTTATATTTTTGAGGCGTTTAAGATCTTTTACCAACTACAGGTCAAGGAAATCAAGAATTCTCGCGATCGAAACAGTATTCGGAGGTACTGGACAACTCATCCACGGTTATTTTCTACCCAAATGTAGATGAGTTGTGATGAGCTTTAAAATAAAGTTTATCACTTTCTGACATATGCTTGAATATTCAATAATTGGTTAGAGATGAATTGTCCATGGATGAGTTGTCCTTTCGTATAGTTAGTTTTCTCATATGGGCATGTGATGACCTCTTTTCGTTTCGACATCTTTTCTCATACGGACGATGAAAATCTACCTCAGAAACAATGAGTCAATCTACGATAACACGACGGAAACATGAAACTGCCGCTGGTACCCACTTAATTCACCTTTTCACATGATGGAATCCCAAAATAATGCTGACAATGATTTTCTACTCAAAAGGATCTTCGAAAACCAGCATTACAAAAGTTCGCCAGCATACGGAATGCCTAACCTAAGCTTCGAAGACCAAGCCATCACGAATGCCTGTGTGCTCTTGATCTGGATGATTAAGAAAACAGCAAGCGTGGGTTAGGAGAGGACATAGACATAGGTAAGTACCGGTACAGGTTTGTTTGAACTCAAGCCTGCTGCGTATATACACCTCGAATCACCCAGCACTTTAACATCGTTTCTCCAATTTTAAGTGCTTCATGATCGAAGGTTTCTTTGTGCTCTAAGTGACATTTCTAGCTACATCTAGAAGACCGCAAATGGCTACGAAAACTTCTCGATATCTGTCGCTCTTATCAGTGGAATAACATTACATCCTCGGTCACGCTGCATTCGCCCCTCCATTCGTCGGAACGTAATCTTATCCCGGAGGTAAACAAAGAGTTCGAATTAGACCCGACGATTAAATTAAAAGTTCTTATCAAAAGCATGTGCTCCTATTCCGAAAATTAATTTGCATATTACCATCATTTAAATTCAATTACTCAGACTCACCGTGCATCGGGCCAATGACAACCATGACGACTATTATCAGCATTATAACACGTAGCCGACGTTTGCTTGGACCCTTTTTGAACGCGACTTTGAATGTGTCAACAACATGCTTCTTATCGAAGAAGTCCACCAGCAAGTTGCTCTTCGTTGTCTTCTCCAGCTCCTCCCTGCTCTTCTGTTTCGGTTCCTTGAGGATGAACACGCCATAAAGGAACGACATCAAGTACAGTGTAGCCGATATGGAAAATACGCCATAGAATCCAATTTTCCTGCATAAAAAAAATATAAATCAGAAACACATTCAAATGCGATGCATCACGCGCAATAACTCACTTGAGAAGTATCCCACTGAAGGCCATGCCAAAGGGAACACCCAACGAGAAGCACACATTGAGTATGCCAATCCTTAGGGTGCGTTCCTCTTCGGTGGTAATGTCTGCAATGTAACTGAACACTCCCATTAGCATGGTGAACCAGCCACCGGTGAGACCCGGAAAGAGTGCCTCTGTGATTCCGGCCACCTCCATGGGGACGTTCTCAAAGTATGTGCACAATATGAGACCGACGGCGCCCATAAATTCACCAATCACCGGTATCAGCATGCATGGCTTTCGTCTGCCATGCCGGTCACTCCACGAGCCCCAGAAGAGTATCAGCAGGCACGGCAGCAAGCTCTGTATCACCGTTTTCCATGCGGCCATTTTGGCCACCAATTGCTGGACGGTAGCTTCTTCGCTGCAACGAGACAAACGCAAACATTTTTATTACACACATGTGCGTGGAATGGTAATTACCTGTAGTTGAGTCGTTGCCAGGCTATATTAATGAGGTTCATGAACTTGCCTGACTCACGGAATCATATCACTGACTGACTGACGAATCATTACATAATGACGTGACGTTTGACGATGCTGCGACTATAAAGTGAATGGGAAAGGTGTCCGATGGGGTATTTATGGATTTGAATGGGAGAGGACTTTCAGCATGGTCATTAATCATGTTTATCTGCACTTGACACTGTTTTTACGTGTTTTATTTTCATGAGAAGGCACACAGAAAGGGGTTGCAAGGATTGTTCTGTTTGGCGCTAGATGGTTCCTCTCGTTTTGTAAGAGGGGGCGGCGCGAATCACTGTTAATTTATAAGGAACGAGTGGTATCTTTCGTCACAGACCGCGGGTGAGGATGAGTTGTTTACTTATATGTACGGTTAGAGCAGCAATGAGCGAAAAAAATGTGCTCCAAGCAAATCTTTATCAAGTTGTGGACGTCCCGTTTGTACAAGGGATATCGCCAAGGGTAAAGAAAGAGGTGTTTCCACGCACCCTCAGGAATCGTCTTTCTGGTGTAAAGCTTGAAGACCACTCAATTAATCAGTTCATGTCCTGAAAAATCATATAACATCCTCCAACCTAGGACGCACATCAACACATCTCTACCATTGGAGTGTTTACAAGAGCTCAGTAAATGTGCGGATCACCCTTCCGAAACAGGTATAAGTATTTTTTCCGGTGCCATTGAGTCGATGGAATAAAAACCAGCACTTGCTTTGAGTAAAAGGATGTACCGAAGTAAAACCACTTACCACTTGCCTTGAATCGGTATGAAAAGAAACCTTCTTTGTGTTGGTTCAAACTAGCTCTCGCGGTTCAGAGCGGAATAAATTGGAAAGTCGCACTTTTTCAGATTTCTATTTACATCTGACGTTTTTATTTCGGTTTTTCAAAAGAGTGTGTTATTTTGGCATTGCTATTAATTAAATAAATATTTAAAATTAAAAAAATTAAACGCTGTATATTAACATCTATTGTAAACAATGCCGCAACAATTTGAATTGCAACTGTTTCACTTGGCCATTCAACTCACGCCCAATAGGTGGCTGTAGCATTCTATGGATAAATCCAAGATGGGTGTCATTTTGTTTCACTTATTTTTCGCATGGAACCACGACCGCTAGTTATTTTAACTTAATTTAATATATGTCAATGATGGACTGCTTGTATGTTCCAAAACTACAGACGCGCTACTGTTTTACAGCGGAAAATAAAGTAAACTCCAAACGCCCAAGTTAACTGTCATTTGGAAATTATTCATTGAGTGAAATTACAGCTAACTCTCTTGTTTTCCTTTTGATTAAAAGGGTCAAAGAATGCGACGCAAATATATTGTTTATAAAAAAAATAAACATTTTTGACTGCTTGATTACCGAATGTCCTGTTTTTTTGCATATATAGGGTGCATACAAAAATTAAGTTGTCTTAAGTCGACTGGATCGGTCTGGAGTAGATGAGGACGATCGGATTTCTTGTTTAGTAAGTCTGGCAGCTGACTGACTAGATGTGTTGACCTTTATGGAGGGTTGACCGACAAATCGAGTCAAGAAATTCATGCCTTTATATTATTTAGTTGACACTTTGAAGTGTAAAAATTTAAAAACAAACCGCGAGTTTACAACAATAACTCAACTTACTTGATTAACGCGTTTCTAGGTATCCGAAAGTCCCCGCAAAAACTAGATTAGTCGGGCGGGAACGTCACTTTTCTCACATCAGCCACATATGAGTGAACTGTGAACTTAGTACTTAGTCACGAATTTTTGATGTGAAACATCTTAGGCGCGACTTGGGAGTAAAATCGATTCTTCAAAGCGGAAATGACCAAGCGGAGGTGCGTGACGGAAATTTGGCCTGTCGCCATCAGTATGCCGCCGCCTAAAACTCCTTAACCACTCAACCGTTTTGGACCCGATAGGTGGCGCTGTTGTCGATCTTCTTAACCACTCAACCGATTTCAATGAAATTTTGTGGGTGGGTGTGGTTGGTTGTTACTTGATGGATAGGATAGTTTTGGACCCGATAGGTGGCGCTGTTGTCGATCTACTTAATCACTCAACCGATTTCAATGAAATTTTGTGGGTGGGTGTGGTTGGTTGTAACTTGATAGATTGGATAGTTTTGGGCCCGATAGGTGGCGCTGTTGTCGATCTTCTTAACCACTCAACCGATTTCAATGAAATTTTGTGGGTGGGTGTGGTTGGTTGTTACTTGATGGATAGGATAGTTTTGGACCCGATAGGTGGCGCTGTTGTCGATCTACTTAATCACTCAACCGATTTCAATGAAATTTTGTGGGTGGGTGTGGTTGGTTGTAACTTGATAGATTGGATAGTTTTGGGCCCGATAGGTGGCGCTGTTGTCGATCTTCTTAACCACTCAACCGATTTCAATGAAATTTTGTGGGTGCGTAGGGTTATATGGAAAGATATATTTTTAAAATTTTTCAACTTAATTCTTAAGGAAGCTAGATTTTACACAGATACTAAACTACTGAATCAGTTGACGATATGAAAACAAAATGTAAACTAAAACTACCGAAATAGAAATAGAAAACTACAACACAGTTCAATTTAACATCCACATTTAACGGGAGAAGTTTCACATCTGGCGTGTGGTCACAAGCACGCTCTCTGTTTTTTTATTCATACTTTCGTAGCGATGGCAAATGCTTCGATTTTGACATTTCTTTTGAGTAAAAGCGATTGCTACGTTTTAGTCATACCATCCATTATTTGTACTTGCTAGGTGAATGATGAGGAATGATAAACAGCAAGCAATGTGCACCGGAAAAGATAGTCGAGAGTGAAAAAAACAGAGGCCATCCAAGTTGCCCGTTAAAATGTCTTGTGTTCTTCCTAGAAATATGTATGTAACCTCAAAAAATGAGTACTCAGGCATCACCTTTAAAATATGAGTTTTCTACAAAAATTAAAACTATGGCGATACACTAAGCCTATACAAATCTATAATAATGTCTAAATTTTTACGCGTTGGCTTCCAGACTTAAACAACAAGTATTAACCCATGACCGCATAGAAACCAGGCGTTCGCATTTCGTTCACTTTGAGTTCCTCTCGTTCGCCGGCAAGTTCATATAAGAAGACCAGTCGTCACATTTTTGTAAAATGGCTGACACCGCGACCAATGTCGGTGGAAGTATCAACGATGATTCGTAGAAATCCACATAAAAGAACGAACTGCGAACATTTAGATAAACTAGAGAACGAGTCTAAAATACTAAGAAGAGGAAAATAATTCTAACTAACATTCTAACTTATGAGGAGGGAACAGCGAACTCTACGAGACGCAGAAGAGAAAGACATCGCTCAAAAGTAGAAAAGCACATGAACCAACTACGACTCATGAAATGCGCAGTTAAAAGCAATTTTCTTGGGACCGGGCTAAGTGGAGACGCCACTTGTAATCTGCAATTTAATAAGCTTACCAGTTTAAAATACTTACATTGTGTAATTTTGAGTTTCTCGTCGCGTTAGGGCATCACAAACTTCTGCACCATAGGCCATGTTAACTCTGCAGGCTTTTTCTAAATTAAGATTCTGTGTTGCCAGACCCGCCAGCACACTTGGCATAATATAACAAGCCAACATTGGTTCGACGGTAATATTGTCATAGACGTGACGTATCTTCTCCTTCCAGGTCATCTTCTTCCATTGCTTTGGCTTTTTGTCAATACTTTTCTCCATGGCTGATGTCAATCTCTTTTATCTGTAAACAAGATTATTTATCAGAATTATAATTCAAAACACGGGCAATTAATTAGATATGGGGAACCCCTAAATGCGGTTTGTTGTTTTTGTCGAATGCTAATTAAAGTCATATGTCTATTGTGATCGGGAGACGAAACCGATTAATTTTGCAGATTTTGTTTTTAAGTGGTCGTGATATAACGACATTTATATTTAATTGGAAAAGCTCGGAACTAGTTTCGGTACGTAAGATCTGTGTGAGCTTAAAGCCCGGCGGCATCTTCATTTTGACACATATTTCATTGGGTATACCTATCTTATGCCTTATTGCGATCTTAATGATGATTTTTTTGCACTTTTGGGGGTTGGCAATGATGTAGGTACTGGTCATTATTGTTACCCAGAAGGGGCAGCAGTTCCCTACTGCAGCCTATTAAAATGAAATGAAAAACCCCTCATTAAACCTTTGGCTTTTACTGCAACATTTCTGATGGATGGATACACAGCTCAACAGTCCACTGTTTACTGACCCAATTCTGGCTTGCGAAATCCATTCAATCCATCATGGGAAGTTTCCTCTATTAAGCATGCTAATGACTGGACATATCATTGATCAAATCAGTAGATAAGGTGTCATTTCTTCATTTGAATTTCATTTGAATGTTTGTTTGCAAAGAGAAACCTCTATTGGCATTTTATTTCACCAAATATTTAAACAACTATGACTACGTTATTTGACAATTAAAACAGTGACGCTACTTTCCTTTCTGCGGGCGTTTTATTCGAACGTTTCGTGGTCAGTGGATTGCAGTTGAAGTGTATCCATCAAAGTCAAACAGCATATGCTGAAAGGCAAAAAGTTTGGCTAATGCATCTCAGATGTCACAAAAAGAAGATACACGACCAAAACAGGCATACGAGCTATAAATGTTAGCAAAATAGCTGCAGGCTCCAAAAGATTCGGTGAAAGAGTGGTTATTATTATTTGCAAAAAGCTGTTGAAAAAATACTTGCTACTACTGAGGGAATAAAGAAAACGGTCTGGGTCTGATACAAAATTGACACTGAGTTTGCTACCGAAAGCTAAAGTACCTAGCTTAGAAACAGACTTGAATTCGTGAGCTTTTGATGTTCTTTTTTCAAAGACTTAACTGGCTGATCTGTCTGGGTCCATCTCAAAGAATCACTGACTTTGAATATGAACAAGAGAGTACAACTTTATTCCGCAAGGCAGTTATACGAAATACGACTTATAACTAACTTAGCAATTGTTCAATCGATATACTTTTACAAATCGGGACAAAGACCAAGCCCAACGGAACGACGAACGTTTCTTGGAGGAAAGACTAAGGCATATTAAACAGGGGGAACGAAAAATGTCCACCAGTTACAGGTGTGAAACACTAAACTGAAACTTATCCTAGAGGTTTTCCCAACTAAAAGTGAGTGGGAATAAGGCAATCAAAGTTGAGGATTATGGACATAATTGAGGAATATTCTGAGAATAAAATGACGTATAAATTAAATGACCACTGAGTTTTTAAAACCCGTAGGATAGCCCCAACTTTCATAGTCAGCCAAACATCATTGCAAGACTCTGGACGTCACATTTATTTTCCGGGTTCTTAGAACATGGACATGCTTAAGGCGTCCGTGATCAACACCAAGTACATGTGATCAGCATCAGCTCCGAGCATCATCAAAATCGACTGACTGCGGAAATGCAGAGAAAGAGATAAGTAAATTATAGTGAGCTCTTTCGTTGAGTACATGTCACCATCGCCAATGCCAAACGGTGCGGTGCGGTTCATTTCACGAACCAATGTTTTTTAGCATCCGCCTCGAGTCAGACAAATACATTTCTGTATTTTTTTTTTTTTTAAAATGAATGGTTTCAGGATTGCAGAAGGAGCTTATGATGTCAAAGTAAAAGTAGGTTGGGCATTGGTTAATTTCGTTTCATGGGTCGTACTGGACTTTAAGTCAATCTTTAGCTAATTTTGTTTATTTATTTGAGCGAATTTTAAAAGACTGGTTGGTTTATTTTTCTTTTATTATTGTTTATAGGCTATAAAACCAGATTTTTTGGAATTGGTGATGCTGGTAGGAGGCCATGGCTCGAAATAGGGTTTGTGATGTAAGAATTTAGAGATTTGTTTTTAAATTTACACGTGTTTGGGGGTAAATGAAGAGCGGGTTTCTGATAGTGTAGACTTCAATTGGTTGGAATTATTTTAAGGTTCATGATTAATGTGGTTGAAAAAAAATGAAGTGGCAAATTTTTGCTAAAAAGGAGTTTCTATTAGTTGTGATTACATTTTAACTGGTAGTGCGGTAATGTTTATAAGACGGCATTATTTTCATTTCTCTAAGAAAGACTAAGTACGGCGTTTTATTAACAATACTTATGTTATCGTAAATAAGCATTTTTGTCAAAATCTTTAAAGCTGATTTTGGAAAATAATGCGCACAAAACAGTAACAAATATTGCAAATGTTTAGTTTAAAAATTAATTTGGCTCAACTATTTACCTAAAAACTGAATATAGGGTATTGTTCAAGATGTTAGTGTTAGTTGGTTTATTAAGTTTCATCCAAATCGAAAATGGCGTTTTCGAGATATGAACAGTTTTCAAAATCAGCGTTTCTGGTGGTTAGAATTGAAAACGAAGGACGCAATAATGTTGAAAACGTCAAATATACTCCAAGTATGCATTTTGGTCAAAATCGCTTTAGCCATTTTTAGGTAGGTAACACAAAAGAAAACCAAATTCTCAAAATATGAATTTTTTCAAAAATCCATTATAGACATAAAAAAATAATTTTTCTTGCATTCGTATTGACCGTTTTCGATATAAGGCCACTTTTCAAAAGTACCGTTATTCGAATTTTTAGCCAAAAACTGGGTATGCAGCCATGTTAACCCCATGTAGCGTAGCGCAAGTATACATTTTGGTTAAAATCGTTAAAGCCGTTTTCAAGTAAACCATAATTAAATACAGTCTTTAAAAACGCCATATTCCAAAATAGTCCGTTGAACGATAATTTAGGAAAAAACTGAGTTTGCCATCATGTTGGGAATGACGGTATTACCTTAAATATGAGTTTTTGTCAAAATAGTTTTAACCGTTTTTGAGATATGACCAATTTTCAAAATTACCGTTATTCGATTTTTCTGCGAAAATCTGGGTATGCAGCCATGTTAACCGCACCTACATAAGCCCAAATATCAATTTTGGTTGAAATCATTAGAGCCGTTTTTGAAAAAATCAAACTTGTTTAAAACCGTTATATGGCAAGTACCGTTAATAATAGGGTTAGCATGCAAAAAAAAAATGACCCCGAACTGTAAGCCCACAAACTCAAAATCCGAAGTTTGAAAGGAATCCGTCCAGACGTCCAGCTGTGGAGCTCAAGAAAGGACGGACAGACGGACAGAATTGCGAGACCCATTTTTTCGAGTTCCTCTATCATCCCAATGTTAGATTTGATTAAAATCTCGAGTTAAATTTTTTGTACGATTACAATACCTTTCTGTTACTACGTATACGAGAAATTTAAAAAGTAGGAAGACAAAACGTAAGAAAATGTCAATGCTGTCCTATCCGACATTGATATATTTGTCCTTCCAGCAAACAAAACATCATTTTATATACGACTTTGTTCATTTATGCAGATCAAAAACCTTTATTTTCTACGTTCACAACAATAAAGTTTCACCAACGTGTTAAATTTCCTACCAGCAAAAAATTCCGTGTGATATTTGCACAAAAAATTGTCGCATACTTCCATGCATACATATATGGTGTACATCTCTCCAATGATTATTTATTCAGTTATAACCTTTCTTTGTATTTAATTTACAATAGCAACTACGTCAGAGAATAGGTAAATACCTATCACACTAGAATTGATTAATAGCGATACGTTATTTATATTTGAGATGGCAATATTTTCGGTGGAAGAAACTATTTTCTCTCTTAATTTCCTTACGTGTCATTATTTGGAATCCGTGTGAGATTTCACAAACTTATAAGGTGCGAATATGTTAATAAAAGAAAATTGTTTGCGTTGCATGTGTATTCAGTGTGATAGTGACAGTAGTCAGTATAAGTAAAAACATCGATGTTAATAATTTAAAGATCTGTCATTTCCATTGACAGTAGGAATATTATTGCGCACATTCAAATGTTTACTTATATTAGATCGATTGGCTGGATTGGTCTAGACTAGATTTACTCTGAACGCAAAAACAAGTTGGGAAAAGTAACTTTTCATACGTCAGCCACATATGTGAATGTCAACTTATATTCAATCAAGAATTTCTTGACTAAAATCGTAAGCTACCCCTCCATTAACGTCAACTGAAAAAGCTGTCAAACTTACTTAACTATAGATACTCGAACGTTCCCATTCACTTTGAACTTTGACAACTCTTTTTAAAAGCATTTTTCTTTAGTTTTTTAGTTACTTGAGGTAAATTTTTGAGTTTTAAAGATTGGGCGATAAATTCTCCCAGATAATGCAGAAATTGCGAAAAAGTAAGGAAATGGTTTTGAAGTAAGATGAAGATGTAGACAAAGTGCGCAATAAAATTTGTTTTCTCGTTGCCGATCATAGCTTTTGGTGTCTTATATTCCGATAAAATATTTTACCGCAGCAAAAGTTAATTGCATTTGATATTTTTATTACCTAATATATGAGAAGGGGAAGTGAATATGTCAGCGAAAAACAAAGTTCACTTCTGTCAGTTCAACAACTGAAATAAAGGGTGTTTTTTAAGAGGCATAGAACTTTAAGTTGGGAACACTGTTTTAACTGGCGGCCATTTAATCAGCTGTCAAGCGATTTATTTTTAGTTTGGTTTGGCATTTCAACATGAATTGACTGACGCCTGAACAACGCTTTCAAAGTGTGCAAATTTATTTTGAAAATCATGGTTCTGTTCGAAATACCTACGTGTATCGTATTTTCATTAGCGAATTTTGTTTAGCGATGAAGCTCATAGATACGTCAATAAACAAAACTGCCGTATTTGGAGTGATGATAATCCTCAAGTGTATGTTGAGACACCGTCACATCCACAAAAACTGACAGTCTCTTTGGTGTGCTTCATGGGTTAGTGGAATAATTGGTTCTTTAAAAACGATGCTGGCCAGAACGTTACAGTCAATGGTGACCGCTTTAGAGCCATGAGCCATGACTACTGTTTTTTTCGTTCATCAATTGAACAACCCATGATTACTGACTTTATTGTTCATCAATTGAAAAACCATGATGTGCAGGAGCTGTGGTTTCAACAAGATGGCGCAGCATGTCACACATCTCGTCCCACAATTGATTTATTGAAGGAAACCGAACCTCCGTTTCAAAGAAAAAGTTATTGCGCTTGGTCTGGATAACAAGAACCAGCGTCCTCGGATTCGCAGAGACTCAGGCTCAGGCAGAGATTAATCACCGTTCAGTAAGTAAGTAATCTGCAACTCAGACAGAAGTCAAGACTTCTTTAAGCTCGTTACTGTCTTAGTTGATTGGTTTAATATACTCGTTGGAAAGAATGTATTTCCATTACAATTTGTATTTTTTTCCTTGCCCCATTTTAACGTTAAAACTTATTAAACATCGCAGACACTTCAAAAAATAAAAATAAATGTAAGTGTTATCTAGTAGAGGTTAAAGAATAACAAACTTTTCGTGTTTGAAGACAATGTAACACAAAACAGTCAAAAACTATACAAATGAAAATGACTATACAAATCATTGACACGAATTCAATTTCAAGTATCTAATTTAATTACAAAAAAAGAACATTTAAACGCTCCACTGATTGTGTCGACATCGGGTATGAACCAAACTGCCACTTAGCGCAGCACAGCACCAAGTAAACAAGAGTCATTGCCTTCAATCTTGGCTGTAGTTGAAATATTTTTAAACGTCTGCACCAATAGTCACATTCACTTACACTTTTCGATTTTTACAGTTGGTTGGGAACACCAAACGTCAGGTTGTTCTATATTCTCAAACATATTCATGCATTTATCCATTGAAAGCTCGTAAGAGAAGATGTAATTTATAAATATGTGCTACTCAAAATATTAGGTCTCTCCCCATCCGCATGCCAAAAAAGGCAGATTTTGCCTCGATCAATAGATGGGATCAGTTAGATATAGAACTGCCATCTGTCATAGAGGTTGCCTGTATACGGATGGGGATTCTTCGTACACAAAAATTTAAACTTTCATAAAGATAACAGGTGATCTGCAAATCCAGAATCGCGACATCATAAAAGAGCTAGCCAAAACCCCCTATGAAGAACCTGGTTTATGAAGGTTTACGTTTTTATCGGATCTGCAAACGCAGATCACATAAAACAAGGACAAATGGGAGTCGAAAAGAGGGGGCCTACGCAGTCTGACAGCTTAAGGAAATCAAAAATTTCTGCGATTAAAACAACACCTGAAGGTTTTTTTTAAAGAAAGCCAATCAACTGGCAGCTAACTTCAAGGCAGAAATAGAAGCTGAAGTGGATGACAGGAGCCTGCTAAATGAGTATCATATAGAAAGGGGAAAATAAAACCCATGTCCAGCCTACAAAGAATGAGATCCGTCTTCCAAATATTGTAGAGATTAACTTGTACAGAAAAAATATACGTTCATCATACTGTTCATCAACAAAAAATTCATTGATCATCAATATTTTGAACAATAACTCATGAACACTTTTGGATGATTTATGAACAGTTCTAATAAAATTATGACTTAGGTTCATCACTTTATCCAAAGATTTCATCAATATGATATGAAAACACTTATTTTGATGAACTTGATTATTTTTTCATCCAGTTGATGACGATGGAATCATCATATTGAAGTACGATTGCTAAAAATTTAATTTTCATCTTACTTTTCATCATATTAATGACCGCGTTCACCATATTGATGAATACATTTTTCATGAAATTGGAGGGGAATTTCGATTCATCATATTTATGAATTTTTCATAATATTGATGATCAAAATTGATCAATGTTCATCGTACTGTTGAAATCCGTTTCATCTTATCAATGAAAAGATGCGCTGGACTAAAATTGCTGGATTTTTCATTATGTTGATCAATTTTTTCATGGATGTGGTGTAGCATTTTGGTTCAGTGTGGGTGCGGTCAACGAATCCCGGAAATTACCAACGAATTTCAAGACGAGACTAACCATCTTTTATTCGACTTAAAAAGCTCCATATCATCACATTCATCGTCAATACAACACATCGTCGGCCAAGTTTTGGGATCCCGGCAAAACCCTTCCGATGCCTAGATAGGCGATGTCCATTTTGGGTCGTTATTTCTAAGGAAATACGCGCTATCGGTGAATGTGACTTCTTCAATCTCACTATTGAACAGTGCACAATCGATAACATAATATCCCTCCAATAAAGGCGTAAGCTGCGATGGAAGAACAAGTCGTGCATATCTTCTATCTATTATAAAAAAAATATTTCGGCGCGACAGGTTTGGACCCAAGGCCTAGCTTCTCACAACCATTCGTTTTGTGTGGGTTTTCAGTTTTTGGGACGAATGGAAGGGATCTACAATTTTACGCCGAGTCCAAACGGCTAATTGAGAAGCTCATAACAGTTTTACTCTCGGATGTTTGTCAGACGTTCGCGAGAGGTGGCGCAGTGGAAAAAAACCTTAAGATGTAATTTGGCCCTTTCGGGGTTCGAACCTGGAACCCCTTCTATCTATCAACAAACAACAAATACCTCTTCACCCTTTATAACCTTAACAGACCTTTGTCTTATTTAGATCGGTACTGTAACCGCAGTGTAGAGTTTCCATGCACGATATATTCTAAGCGAGCAAGTAGGAAGTCTTCTTTATATAAAGTTTAAATAGACGTTCTTCGAAAAGAATGACTCAAAATGTATTAGTAGCTTGTTCTAACAAAACTACACTAGTATATGATGGAATAATTGCTTTGGAACAATTATCAATTTTAGCGTAGCGAACAAACACAGAGTGCTCTTTTTAAATTGATATTCTTGCTCAGTTACAATTAAATAATTGCTTTGTATTCCGTCACTTGCGTTTTGACCCCGCATATACAAGTAGAGTAATTTTAGTAGGAACAGGTACTGACCTTATTGTCGGCACAATGGAAGGACGTTCAATTCAAGTGTCAAGTTGTTTATTTTAACAATTATTCATTCAACAGATGCACGGTTTACATCTTGACAGAAAAACAGTTTCCGCATTAATACATTCATCATTTGGACAACTGCGGAGTTTGTTATACAAAAAAAACTTTTGGTCTCGGGAATATAAGGTACACTAATAGTACTAACCTAGACGTTGTAAAAGCCTCTCAGAAAATGTCAGAGTCAATCAGACTCTTCTTAGATCGAGAAGGACCACATTTAAGGCTGTCATAGCCTCTTACAAGTTTAATAAGCCCCACATACTTACTTAGCTTTCAAAATCTCTTCACAGACACTTGCCTGACTTTTATAGCACCATCAGAAAGCTTTGGGTCTACTTTTTTGTCCTAAGTCAGAACACCAACCGAAAACAAAATTCTGAAAGTCAAAAACCTACAATGTTTTAAATATTATATGCAAAAAAATCGTTGACAAATTCCAGAAACAGAACCAGATATAAACAAATGCTAGATAGAAACTTAGATTAGTTTAGGTTGAAGTATAAGGTCCCTTGTGATACCACATGAATCTACATGTTGAACTAGTTAGAGCTTCTGATGAAGCATTGGAGATATGGAATATCATTGTTTTTTAGATCGTTCAGATCGCTATAGTAGAAAGCTCCCAAATGGAGTTTACGTCTTTGTGAGAGAGCCGGACAAGTGCGGAAATGATGGAGAACAGTCGCACTTGCTCCTCGTCAAGGCAGCTTCTGCAAAAGTCGTTTGAAAGCAAGCCTAGTCTTGCAGCATGCCTTCCTAATAGGGCCCATACACTACACATGCCTGCATGCGCATGAGCAATATCAAAATTTTTTGATATTTTCTTGTTTGTGCATGCAAGCATGTGTGGTGTGTGTGCTAAAGCAATCAAAATTGCCGCAACAGCGGTGTCGGAGCTTGACATTTTTTAAAGTTTTCTGTTCAGCGGTGAACACACGACTGAATATTGTACAGTTTGCATGCGTAGTGTATGGGGAAAGAGTGTTTGCGCATTTTTGTGCTTGTGCATGCTGTCATGTGTAGTGTATGGGCCCTATAAGAGACAGTGTCCTGCAATGATACCTATTGTAGCGCCGATATGCTTCCTATTGAGGGAGATCAAATATCTAGAATGTTTTATATCCAGCTTTGACCAGATCTGCTTTGTCGGTAGAAAAGTCGAGCCAGTTGTCCTTTTCGATAGCATCCAGCTTAATTATGAGTTTACAAGTAGCGATTGGAATACCTACAGAATCCTTAGTTGGATGCAATGGTAGTTTAGTTCCGTGTTTGGCCAGTTCATCAGCCTTGCAGTTACCTGTGATGTCTCTATATCCAGGCACCCAACAGAGAGCTGCTCAGCCATCTCTCTGAGAGACGAACGACAGTCTTGCGCTGTTATAGAATCTGTAGAGACTGACTCCAGGTACTTGATAGCAGCTGAGAAAATATGGATATCTTTAGCATTATTTCTGCCTGAAAAATGCTACAGTGATCAGGAAGACGGAATGACAGACTAAGATTAAGTCTAAGAAAAAGGGAGATAGGACGCCACCTTGTGGGGTTCCTTTATTGACAGATCTTCTGGTAGATATCTCACCCAGACTTGAATTGATAATTCGGCTTTAGATCATCAAATTCTCTAAGTTAGGCATAAACGTTCATCAGAGCTGCCAGTGCACCAACGATCGCAGATGAGTCGACATTGTTTAAAGCTCCTTCTATTTTTAGGAATGCAACCATTATGACGGAGGGAATCGTCTATGGAACGCGTTAGCGTGTGTACAGCCGTTTCTACGGATTTACCTTTAGAATAGGGGCGCCGCGCCGTTGACAGAAGTTTTTTGTCTATGCTTTTGCGTAAATGGATTTCAATCAGACGTTCTAAAGTTTTTAGAATGAAAGATGAAGGACAAATAGGTCTGATATCTTTCGGACTCACCTGAGAGCATTTGCCAGCTTTGGGTATGAAAACCTCTTTAACTTTTTTTAAAATGGTAGATTCCTTACATTCGTCCCAAAAATTAAAAACTCACACAAAACGAATGAATATATGAGAAGCTTTCGACATTCAAGGACATTTCGCCCCCAACTATAAAGGAAAGAAAAGGATAATGGTACAGACCCTGTTTTTAGACTTACAGCCCTATTCTGCTATGCACTTGAATCGTAGATTTATATATTGCGCAGGTGTCGGTAATGTGAACAAGCAAAAATGGCGGATTACTTTGACTGTCTGCTTGATCAGTACCTAAAAAATTTTTAAGTATAGTCCATATTGTTCATATAAAGGATTAAAAGGCATGAAGAGGAACATTATTACAGTGAAGTCTCACTTATATGAACTCTCAGTTATATGAATTATTCCAATATATGAACCACAGAATTTTTGTACTGGAATTCAGTTATATGAACTGATACTCTTATAAATGTACTGCAGTGTCATATAAGTGAATTTGTGTTGAAATTTTTTGAAGTAAAAACTGTTATTTTGTCTAGACAGATTTTTTACGTTTTATTTTACTTATTTGTACTTGGACGTGCAAGTCAGTTCGTGCTCATTTCCGAAGAAGCAACATCGGTTCGGTGGTGTTTTGTTTTTTTTTTTTGTGTAAAAAATACTAACGTTATAGTTCGAATATATGAACTTTTCGGTTATATGAACTAACCCAACAATCATTAGTTCATATAAGTGAGACTTCACTGTACTTTCCTTAATATGTTTTGAGCAAACTCGAGCAGTTTTCACATTCATTTTGTGTTTTCTTTGACACAAACGCACCCACCGGTTGCACATATTAGGTCTGTTCCCTAACGATAATGCATTCGAACAGATTTAGTCAAATTTAGTCAAACTTCGTTCCTTTACGCAAAAGTTGGGCAGAAGAGATCCACAAAGAGAGAACAAAACATTTCCCCTTCATATAAAACCTGCAAATAATAGCCCAACAAATTTTTTTGGGCTAGTTTGTTATAACTGACTATAGCTGTCAAATCTCTCAAAAGTCAATTTGAATTGGCAGTTTATTTCGGTTTGCTTTATTATGTGCTGAAATTTGTTATTAAAAATGGATAAATCCGCAAAAAAAAATAAATATTAAACTGAATCCGAATGTTTTTCAACTTCTGCAAAACTGGTAATTTTTTTTAAGCTCCTGACGTTTATTTTTGAATTTTTCGCATATGTTTCAACAAACGTCATGCCAAACTTTCGTTCCTGTACGTTTTTTTCTGAGAGAATATATCCCCACTCCTTGATATCTGACATTTTGCCGAAATTGGCCCAAAAAGTAAGAAAACAGACCTATTATTTGCTTTTGGGAACGAATGGAAATTAGTTTCCCCCTTATATTCTTTTCCAATTGTTTACACAACACAAAGTTAATATATTTAGCTAAACAAATAAAGAAGTAGAACCGGTGTTCACGAGAAACTGAGAAAATTAATTGTAAACAATGTTTTTTGTCACAATTAGCCGCCATATTGACAGATGCTCAGAACGTTACCAAAATGATTGCGCCTTGCATTCGATTAACCCATTTGATTCCCTTCCCCTCTGCATTTCTATTCTGCTTTTCATCGTGTGAACAACATTATCCAAACCAATTTGATATTTAAGTTAACATCTGCTCATGTGAAAATCATAATAATTTTGATTTTTTGCAGAAAAAAAATATAAACAAACAGGTATGGATAAATCCGCAACATTTGACACCACGCGGATCTGAATTGTATAGAATGTATGCGTTCTCGTGCATAAGAGGACACCGCACAGTATAACCGACGTTACCGACATTCGATTGGAATGAATAGTAGAATAACTATCAGTGAAAATTGAATTACCCCGATGAATAGCAGAATAGGGCTGTTAGTCTAAGAATTTTCATAAGCCTGCTCTTTTCAGTCAGCGTCCTCATGTCCGTTTGCCTCCGTATTCCAGAGTGGAAGACCCATAAAAGTGGATTTTAACCAGGATTTCCAGAACTTCTGAACAACTGTCGCTGATGTACTCTTTCGATCCATGGGGAATCCGAGTCATTTGTAAACAGTTTCTATCTATCATCATCACTTGTTTCCTCATCAAACCGATTTGCCTGCTCATCCTTTTGCAAAGCGCCCCGAAAGTATTGGAATCACCTGGAACTCATAGTCGTAGTGTTCGAAATTGTGGTCTTTAAAGACTGCAAACCATGGTTGAAAACTTGTCCCCTATTTCTAGTTGCCTAACAATGACAGATGACACCCATGTCAAACAAAGCCGATCAATATTAAGTTACACAACTGCGCTTCTCCACTAACAACATATCAATCTCAGTCGTCAGCCCCATCTTAACACGCTGACCTTCACTTGCCGGCCGGTATGAGTAAACAATACCGCAAACGGATTTCTCTATTCGTACTTGATAAATGCAGGCATCTGCAATTTAAAGCAATTACAACGAATAACTAAAAAAAAACCGCAACATCGTTGTGCAATGTCGAAGAAATTCCGACAAGCATTTTAAATAAAAACGATACTTTTCTTGCATAACATAATAAATATACGACTGCGAGTAGGTGACGAACATTCCACATCTGCCGACCAAGAACGTGTTAAGTTTTACGGTCACGTTTTGTTTTTTTCGAATTCCGCATAATTAAAAGTTTAAATAAACGTCAAACCGAACCGTTTGATGGATATAAAAATAACTACATGAAGTTGGTGGCACTGGTGATAAGATTGATACACATACACACTCGCAAATTCGAATTATGCAATCGGAATTAAGTGATCGCCGTAAACGTATCTGACATCAAAGTGCATGACGCATGCCGTGTTATGCAGTGGAAAATAATTGGTGGGCTAGTGTTTCTCTGTTTGCGTTTTTTTTTTTCATTTTCCAATTTTACAGCTTTTTCTCGCAGTCTTTTTTGATGGAAATTCTAGACAGAATTTCAATTTCCTCTACTGGCGATGGAAATTAAAACTTGAACTCATGTCACGTCAATAGTGGTTGGAACGATTCGCTTGTGTAGGTAGTACACTATAATTTTGTTTTTTACTATCTGTGAAATTAGTTTAGAGTTGGGACAGTTTTTTCGCTGTTGAATTTTATTTGCTTTTTACAACTTGTTGCGAATTGTGACAATTGGATGAACTTTGCTCGAAACATGTGTACACAGCTGTCAAGGTGATATCATCTGTGTTTTGGCGATTGCCCAAGAGCAGGTTGTTGTTGGGAAGTAAAAAACTTTTTATTTAAAAAAGTGGACCCGAGCCCATAGGGCAAAGGGTTCGAGTTGATTTTTTTTACCTACCACCATGACTTGTAATAGGGTCATGAGGTAGCAATTAACCGGCCCCTCTTTTGAGGCTGAATTTTTCTAAAGCAGGCTGTATATAGGAAACAATTTTCCAAAGGTCTGTGCAACTACTTGCATACGCAAACGACATCGACATCATTGGCAGAATGTCAGCTGTCATTTGTGTTTGCAGATATTAGCATGCGGCGGAAATGGATTTAGTTGTGAATGACGGCAAAACAAAATATATGCTGTCAACAATAAGAAGGGACACACAACATCGAAGAATAGGACCGATAGAGAGGTATAACTTTGAGGTTATACTAACTCTTAAAATGACATCACAACAGAAGAAACTAATCGCTATTACTTTGGCCGTAGAAAGCAACTGAAAACACTATAAAAGACCACCATCATCTCAGTCCTGCTTTATGGCGCAGAAGCATCTTCTTGATCGCTTTGAACGCAAATTTCTTTGACTGATTTTCGGTCCCGTTTCCATTGACGAGAGTAGGAGCTTTCGACCCGGTCGGAAGATTGCTAGTAGAAGAGTCTTCGATTCCAACCCGGGCGGAAAACCCGGCAGAGGAAGACCCCGCCTCTTGGCGCAGTTAGTAAAATATCGCGCTATAGGTTGGAGAGGTCAACCTTTGAAATCATATTTGTTGCCTTCTTCCATCGGTAGATTTTGAATTCAAATTTAAATTTAAATGAAGACACTAACAAAACAGTTGTTCCGCGCAAGGAGTATTCAACACTGTTTGAGCCGGACTTAAGGTTTTTGCATAAAACGTATTAATTTGTAAGAAATAATAAAGCTGTGAGAAATAATACCATGTGACATGCCCCTAAGGCAACCAATTTGCACAAAACCGCCATCTATTGGCAGGTGGACCACTGTTAAGTAAAATAAGGAAACCACACCCAACTTCGGTGGCAAGCTGGGTGTAGTCAAGAAGAAGAATTATTATAGAAAAAGAGAAAAAGCGAAAAGTGTTTTTAATAAAAAGAATTGTTTAACACTTTAATTTTTTGACAGTTGAAAGCGGCCATATTGGGGACGTTCGGATACCTAGTTTGTGTAAGACGTCAACTAGATTTGTCTGGACTAGCTAAACGTACGAGTGAACTAAGTAAGTTTAGTTGTTGTTTCAAACGTGTGTTTCAAACTGAGTACAGGCAGGATTTTCTTGAGTAGATTTGTCGGCTACCCCTCCATAAACTTCAACTCCTCATTAATGAAGCTACATCTGTCAAATTGACTGTCATTTATTCAGTCTGTTTTGCCAAATACGCCCAAATGATAAAATTGTTTTATCAAAAACAGTTGGAAATTGACCTAAATTTCTCATCGAAAAATCATCTTCAGTGATGAGCAGCGGTGCCGATTCCACGATTTATCGATTTTTTACGATTTTAGATTTTACGGCTTAAATTTTGTTCCACGATTTTTGAGCTAAAAAAGCATAAAATTCCAAGATTTTTCAAATTATCAAATACAAAAATTCTTTTGCAATTTTCCAAATGTCTGCTAAAAAAGTGAAGGTGAAGTAAAATCCGCCCGCCTGTAGTTCTGCTTAATGCTTATGCATACTGCTTTTAAATTTAGCTCCAACACAAAATTCTCTCCAAAATTTAGCTCGAGCTAAAAATCTATTTTTTGTTTCCGATTGGTGATGAATAAATCAAAATTTAGCGGACCCATTTAATGGATCGGGACATTTTTTTTCAAGCTAAATTTTGACAGCTTGGTCTGTTGTGTTTTAAGACATGAGTTATTTTAATGAATACTTGGAGCTAGAGTCTTTCATTGAAATGGCATAGAAGTTCTCAGAAAAAGTTGGCGATGCTGGTAGAGCAACATCCATCGATATGGAGTCTTGCAGATTTTGAATAAAGGAAAGCTGTTTTTTGTAACACTTATATACAGAGCTTTCTATGCCAAAATTTAGTTGGGATTTGAGCTGATGTTTGGAGAGAACAGTTGGAGAGGAGCTAAAATTTAGTTTAGATATAGCAGAATACTAAACTTAAATTTCTGTGTGCAGTCAGTCTGCAGTCATGGAACAAACTGTGCCATTTTAAACTAAATAAAACGAAATTAAAAATGTATATAATAATAATTTATGTTGTAATAAATTGAAGTATAAGAATAACGTTCCTCTTGGTTTTTTTTTTTCAACAAAATCGCATTTCCACGATTTTGAAAGCTAGTAATTACGATTTCTGTTGAAAATATCTGGCAGCACTGGTGATGAGGCCCAATCCAAATGCAAATGCGTCCAATGCATCAAAGTCACTTTTTGGTGTGGCATCGGACCATGTTTATTAGAAAACGAATTTCGAACGTGTGCAGGTCGATGATTACCAACTTCTTTTGGCCTGAATTGGATGATATGGGCACCAATGATATGTGGTCTCATCAGGACGGCGCTACGTGCCACTCAGCTCACGCCACATTGGAAATTTTGCATGGTCAAGGTCATCCCATGTACAGGTTATGTGTTTAGATCTTCTTAGACTTTTTCTTGCAGTTACATGTCTATGCGAATAAGCCACGAACCACAGCGAGTTTAAAAGCCAACATAACCCATGCCATCAGTTAATTTCAGTCTGTGTCATGGAAAATGTTACTTTTCTGATGCGCGCCACCCAGGGAAGCCGCGGCGGGCGTTTGAAAGATGCTATATTGTATATTCCATACACAATGGCATCGATAGGTCATCCAAACGACTAAAAATTGTCTATGATATCTCAGACACACTTTGTTTATTTAAATTAAAAGATGAGAAGCGCTTCACAAACTTTTCCAGGCCTCAAAACTAGTTGATGCGTTTAATTTTGAATAGAAATCGTATCGATAGGGAGAAACCAATAAAGGGAAAGCTTGAAAATTAAAAAAAAAAGAACAGCAGCAATTATTTCCTAACTAGGACTTGTATCGCTAAATTAGTTGATGCAGCATCTTGGCTAATTAAAGCTACTTTGATCAATGAGATAAAAGATTTAAATCGGCTACCTTTATTATAAGATGGGGATTACCATTTGTTGCTTTTATTGCCATTTAAAGCGCAATTAATTGCCGCTTTATTATTATCTGGAACCAGAAACTATTAAGAACAGTTTCCTTCAGCGATACATTACTAGCGGATGCATTTACTTTATATGACTCTTAAATTGTATGAGAACTATTTTAAGTGTGCTGTTAAAAGCAAAAGCTAGATATTCCAGATTTATAGCCTTGACGCGCTTCCAAATGAACATTTCTGTGCCACTAATTATAACAGAAAAATGCCGAAACGTGTCTATTACCAATTACGTTTCCCCAAGCTGTTATTTAACCGATTGAAAAAAAAAGTTAAATATTTATTCAAAGGCAAAAGTAAATAAATTTTTTAATTTATCATGTTCATCTTGCAATAATTAATAATACAATTTACTGCGGCTGTTATTGACAATACGTTTACCTGCAAATAACTAATAACTCTCTTTCAATTAGCTGGTATGCAAATAAAATATAAAAAAAAATACTCTTCCAATTAAAAATAATTACAAAGTAGAGAGAAAACAAAATCCCCCAATATTATCGTTCATTGTTAAATAGAAACATAAACGTGGGATGTTTGTGCACAATAAGCTAAACACGAAATAATGCGATTAGAGTTTCGGAATTGCTTTCGCACAAAGAAAATATCATAGTTGACGATTTGTTGCCACCTTAAAGGTTTGAAAATTTCTTTAGGCTGCTATCAGTAGGTATACTCTGTCAAATTTAACAAGCAAACAGGGAAAAGCTATGTTCGAATGGCTGAATAACAAAATAAAATGCACGACTGCGTCGCACGGAACTTTCTCGATCAATGTTGCATGACAATTTACCTTGCCTTCAAGTGCGGGTCTTAAAGGTTGTTTGTTTATTTGGCGCAACAGGTCTACATATAGCTCCTTTCATCCATTCTCATTCCGGACCTAAGAAAGCTTGGTCAACGTACTTATACTTGGTGCTATATTCTGGGATGGACCTAAGCCCAATAAAACATACCTCTCAATTCAATGCTGTCTTTTTCTAATTGTATCCAGTTGTACTCTCCAAAATGGTTGAGCTTTCCTACCACAAAGCCTAGGACGAGGTCTTTCTCTACAGCGTTGAGTCTAAGATTCTTTATTTCCACCCCTACCATATTTAAAAAGACCCCAGCTAGAAAAATCCTACAGAAGAGCTTAGTATGGCACCTTCAAGGAAAATTCCTTAACACATTGAGCGAGCTCATGGAAACTGCCCTCAACAGACTCAGAATCTGGGCTGAAGGGTGTGGACTCCGAGTAAGTCCGGAGAAAACGGAACTAGTACTATTTAGTTCAAAATACAAGATACCGCTCTTCAGGCTGCCAAGACTTGCTGGAGTGGAGCTTTTGCTCTCAGAAAGCGCAAAATATCTTGGTACTGTACTTGACAGGAAACTAAATTGGCAACTTAACGTACAGGAAAGAGTCCACAAGGCTCTCTTCGCTTGTAAGAAGACAGCTGGGAAGAAATGGGGCATGAAGCCGACAATGATGTATTGGCTTTACACAATGGTTGTAAGACCCATAATTACATATGGGGCTCTTGTGTGGTGGAAGGCCACCAACAAGAAATATGTACGGGATATGTTAACCAAGGTACAAAGAACAGCCTCCATTGCCGTTACGGGTGCCTTACGTACAACGCCCACGGCTGCGCTGGAAGCATTCATGCATCTTTTACCACTGGACTTACAAATACAGATCCAAGCAGGAAATAGTGCACTTAGACTCACTAATGCAGGGCTGTTTAAAAATAATAGTATAGGTCATGGAAAAATTCTAAGGGAATCGTTCTCTGATATCCCCGTAAAGGCGGATGAAAGTCTCGGTACACTTGACTTCGAAACACCTTATGAAGTGTTATACCCGGACAGAGAGGAATGGTCTAAAAACTTGATCCTGAGGGAAAACGAGGCCTCAGTATACACTGACGGCTCCAAAACTAGCGAGGGAACAGGGGCAGGTATATACACCAGCAAGTTCGAAATACAAATGGCCCTGAAGCTTCCGGACACATGCAGTGTGTTTCAGGCAGAGGTTCTGGCAGTGCTTAAGGCCGCAGAGGTACTTGAGATGAGATCAATATCCGATAAGAATATTGCCATCTTCATTGACAGTCAGGCTGCACTTAAAGCACTAGAATAACAAACCATCAAGTCTGAGCTAGTCAGGAATTGTCGTACAGTGCTCAAGGCACTGTGCTCGCAGAACCGTGTTAGACTGTGTTGGGTACCTGGGCATTGTGATATTGACGGTAACGAAAAGGCAGACGTTCTGGCCAAGGAAGGAGCTGGGCTCCCACTTGATGCAACGATCGAAGGTATAAGACCACCCATGGCGGTGGCCAGGAGAATTCTTTTTGAAAAAGTCTTCAATAAAGCAAATACAAGGTGGTCACAATTAGAAGGGCATAAGGTCTCAAAGGCACTGTGGCCTGCTTTAAATCGGAGGAAGTCTGAACAATTGATTAATTTCAGTAGAACTAAGTTGAGAACAACGGTAGGAATACTCTCTGGGCACTGCCTTCTCAGGAAGCATGCCATGAGACTAGGCGTAGCTAATACGGATACGTGCAGGTACTGTGAAGACCTACAGGTCACGGAAGACATCTCACACCTTCTTTGTGAATGTCAAGCAATTGCTCGGAGTAGAAGAAAGCATCTCGGAATGTACTTCTTTAATAACTTGGAAGAGGTTGGTTCCTCAAATGGTATTGAGGCCATACTCAAATTCTGTAGGGAAATCGAATGCTTGGGTGATTTGGTTTAGGTCTTTTAGCCGTAATGGTTCCCAGGGGATGGCGATGGGCCCAACATGGTGCCTGGTCTATTGTGACGATCTCACAACCCCCATCAACCTAACCTAACCTAACCTAACCTATCGGTGACCTTCTAACCTTGATATTGCCAAGGCAATCTTCAGAGGTTTTAGGAGACATGAATCTCACAAGAAACCTTAACAGAAGCCTACAGATTTCAGGCTGGCAATACGGTAGGACATAAAACAGCCGTCATATTGACCGAAATTTTCAAGGAAATGTCTGTTTAATATAAACTTATCGCGAAAGAGCTAAAGCGACTATAACAGCGCCCTTTGGCTTAATATCACATGCTTCAGGGCGCAACCCATTAAATATGTATAACTCATATTCAACGAGTTGGGTTCGATATCCCGGTTTTTATAATCCCGATTCTTAAAATCCCGCTATTAAAATCCGGCTTTTTATAATCCCGCTTTTTTAAAATCCCGCTTTTTAAAATCCTCCCGCCTCTTATAATCCCGTTTCTTATTATCCCGCTTTAACAATCAAAAGTTTGATTGTTAAAGTGGGATAATAAGAAAATTTAAATAAATTAATCAATGAGTGTTTTTTTGAAATGCAGTTTATTTTAACATTTATCATTTTTAGAGGAAGTAACAAAATAAGAAATAAATAATATCAAAATAAATTTGTAAGTAGTAAATATGACAATCTTTAATAATTAAAAAGAAAGTATATACAAAGTAATGTTATATGATATTCTGCAAAAGGGAACAAAAAAAAACTTCAAACAATACATTTATTTTTATTTTATTAGTTCAAGTGTCTATTATAAGCAATGCGACGCAAAAAAACATATATTTCTTTGATAACAATGTTTTGTAAAAAACGGGATTAGCGGGATTTGGCGGGATTTTAAAAAGCGGGATTATAATAGATCGGGATTTTAAACAAGCGGGATTTTAAAAAAGCAGTATTTTAGCAGACGGGATTTTAAAACTTTTTTTTCGGGATTTTTGAAAAGCGGGATTTCAAAAAGCGGGATTCCAATACGCTCCCATATTCAACGTTGCACGAAAAAAAAATTTCCAGAATAATTCCAGAGATAGAATATTTCGTGTTTGAACTGGAAAGGTTTTCACCTAAGAAAATCACTTTTGGCTCCGAATTTGGGCAACAACATTTTTGAAATTGGGCTATCGAACTAGTTTAAGACTTTCGAATGTGAAATCAAAAACCAAAGAATCTATATATATAAAAATGGTGTGAAAAATGTGTAGTCGATCATCAATTGAAAAATTTCGAAAAACCCTCCGGAAAAGTCGGGAAATAGTAAAAATCGAAATTTGATTTTTTTGTATGGAGTTTTTTGTGAAATTGCTCCGGAATGGCTTTTCGAATTGAAAAATAGAAAATTCTTGGTGGAAAATTCTGGAAAAACACGAAAAATAAAAATTTTTTTCGACGAACTTTTGCATTTTATCGCATGATTTGATGCTTTATAGCTTTTGGTGAACATTGGAGGCCCTACACCCTTCGATTCCCTGCGTACTGTAGATAAATTTGCTCAAAACGATACACATTGGAATTCAACGCTCGCCGATGCAACTTTTCTTACGCCAGTGAATCAAATTTGTACATTGCTTGCTATCATCATAGCGACATTTCATCCCTCAAACCCGATCGCGAGGTGGCTGACGACATTTTGCACAGAGTTCGCACGACAACTTCGAATTTCGATCTTGAAATTTACGACGAGATGCGCAATGAAACGTTAGTTCTGATCTAAGACATGTGTGTACTCATGTGCGGCAGTCTGCTGTCGAAATTGGGAATGCTAACGCCAAATCATTCGATGCACGATGCATTCAATAGCGAATTGCAACGGGAGGAAGACTATGATCGGGATTAGCTGGCCGAAAGAGTCCAAACAGAAGTGCAGCTTTTGAATGCCGAGCAGAAGAACGTGTACGATTCGCTGATGAGGTTTGTTGACGATGAAACGGGAGGCATTTACTTTCTCGATGCTCCCGGTGGGACAAGTAAGACAGCTAATTCATTTAGTTGATTCCGGCAACAATTCGTCTAAGATCTTAAATGGCGTTGGCTGTTGCATCCTCTGGTATTGCTGCCACACTGTTGTGTGTTGAACTGCACCGCTTTGAAGCTGCCGATGAATCTTCTCACGGTTGATAACGTGCACAATGACCGAGAATTCAGCGAGAGCGAAATTGATGCGAGAATGCTTTATTATCATTTGGGATGAATGCACGATGGCGCATAAACTAGCTTTGGAGGCAGTTGACCGAGTAATGAAGGATTTACGAGGTGATTCAAGACGATTTGGTGGGGGCTATGATATTGCTCTCCGGAGATTTTCGTCAAACGCTTACATTCATCCCGAAATCTACTGCTGCCGATAAACTCAAATCGTCTTTTTTATGGAGGCATATCAAGAAGCTCAAATTGACCACGAACATAAGAGTAGCATTGCAGAACGACCAATCGGCTGCTGAATTGTCGAGACAACTTCTGGCACTTGGCAATAGCCAAATTCGTGTTGATGTTTCGACTGGATTGATATCGTTCCCTGGGAACAAATGTGTTCCCCGGCATTGCACAAAATTATAAAAACCTTGATTGGATTAGTAAAGAATAAGGACATCGATAGCTTGAACCGCGTGACCGACGAGGATGAAGCCAACCAACTATCCGACTTAATTTTTGAACCCGCTTGATGTGCCAGGAAATCCGCCGTATAATTTACAGCTGAAGGTGGGATCGATTATAATTATGTTGCGGAATCTAAATCATCCGAAATTGTGCAACGGTACGCGGTTGTCCGTCAAGAAACTGATGAACATTGAACAATTTGATTCAGCGACTATCATCAAGGGCAAACTCAAAGGAGAGAAAGTCCTTATCCCGATTATTCCAACTGATCTTCCATTTCAGTTGAAACTGATTCAGTTTCCCGTTCGATTGGCTTTTGGATGACAATCAACAAATCGCAAGGCGAATCGTTGGAAGTCTGTGGGATTAATTTCGAATTTCCATATTTTTCGCACGGTCAGGTATACGCTGCCTGATTTTACGCGGAAAATATCGAAAAACATCAAATCAAATTGAAATTTAAACTATCTGTGTTGTATAATTACTATATAGAGTTTATCTGAAGGCGAGACGAAGTTCGCCGGGTCCGCTAGTTTAATTTAATTCTAATCTGACTCATCCGGAGTTACTTCTTAGTCAACTTTCATTCTTTTGATCTATCAGTAGAAAACTATGGCGCAAGGGATTCTGTGGTGCACCTCGGGGCTTAACTATAATCTATAACCCCCTAAAATGAGAATGCCGCGGCCTTTAGAGCAGAGCCATCTACGGAGCAAGTTTAATCGAGAACTTAAACTCTAGTTAAAGAAGTTTAATAAACTCGACTAAGAAAGATGAAAGATAGAAAGAGACAAACAAATCAATATTTACTCTGACAGCTAAGCGGTCATAAAAGCCACGGAGTGTTGAACTGTACAAATCGCAATCGTTCAATATAACTATCGTCTCGTAACCATTTTTGTTTAGAAATTTAAGTTCTGTTACGGTACTTGCATTGCACTAAACCATACAAAAATTGGTTATGTTTTTGTTTATTATCGTGGCAATTCCGATTATACAGGATGGCGCAGTTTCTTATTTAAACGAAAGGAAAATTAAAACCATAGGAAAATTAAAACCATATCATTTTACGCCACCTGTACTTACCATTCAAATTTTATTTAAAAGTAGCACAAACAAATCCATAGTAATTACCGGAAGTACTCGCATCTATTTATAAAATTGTTGACAAAGGCCCATTAAATGTTGGCAAATAAAAAGCATGAGCTTTAATTTTATTAATTGAGCCATTAAGAGTGTGAAATCCCAAAAGTAACAATGGAAACACTCATCGCGTAGTACCTACCTACTAATTGAAAATCCGGGACTTTTTTTTTTGCAGTAGTCTAACTAAGTTGGCTTTAAATTAAAATAGAGAAATCCCAACGAATGATGATTAGATAGGTAGGTACATTCGATTATATTAATTGAATACCCAATGAAATTTTATTCAAGTTTTTTTTTCAGTAATTAAGGTAATAGAAATGGTTTCTATATACCTTAGCTTCAATGGGACTTAGAGGATGATATTTTCTAAAAATGGTGTTGAATGTCAGATACATTTTAAGTACATACTTAGTACTTTTTGTCAATAAGTGTTTTTTGGAACAGCTAAAAACCGCATAAAAAGTAAATTCGTACTTTTAAAAGGATCTGTGCTATGTGTTCCTACATAACCTGAAAAGTGATTTCCAAAACTGAAAACAATTTTGCGGAAATAGAATAGAAACCGAAAACCAAAAACCACTCAAGATTGCTGAAGCCTTTTGTCAAAGAAAAAGATCTGGCAACCCCATTGACGGTTCCACAATGCCAACTCCAGAAGCGTAGGTAAATTGGGCTTAGAATGACACTCATGCTCAGGTTAGTCTTCCTATAAGGACATGACATTCAAAAATGAATGACATGAAGTGTTACATTGAAATATTTCCAAAAATATCCGAAAAAACCAAAAAAAAATTGTTTCTTGTTTAAAGTTGTTTTGCAAAAAAAAACGTATTTTTAATATATGACAGTCAAATATGTATGAAAGTATGACTCGTCTAATTTTCAAAAGTAACTTGTTAAATCACCAAGGATACCCGCGACCTGAGGCTTTTATCGACCAAGAATACTCCCACTCTAGTACCTACAAGTAAAAAGCGAAGGGTACAACCATTTTCCACCACTAGAACTGATCAGGCTTCCACCAGCCAGTATCAGGCGACAAGCGTTGCCAGATTTCTTTTCGATCAGAGCGAGATTTTTAAACTTTTTGAGTAAAAACAGCGGGTCTCTTGAATGAAGTATAAAATTGAAAAATGTATTGAAAGCGGGACATTTAATTTTGTGTTAAAAAGCGGCACGTCTGGCAATGCTAGGCGACATTCTAAACACTAAAATCTCAAAAGAAGGTTACCACAAAACCACTTGCAGTCCTTTCATACAATACAAGCAAAGTTAGGATTGATCTGTCTGATTAGATGGCCTCATATCCCCATGTGCGATCCGGAAAGGCGTAAAGTGGTATTGAAGACTTGGTATGGAACTGCTTCTAGGAATTTCTGTTCTTAATGCTTAAGAAAATTGGTATACGCCTATTCAGAGAAATCATGGTATCTAATCTCTTGGATCACTTAGCACTCACTTAGCGGCGGAACCGGCCGGGACCATCTGGATGTACACATGACCTCATAAAGTCGTAGAAAATGTTCCATCTGTTATGCAAAACTTAAGAAAAACAAGGGCGTGCAGCAGCCAAAAATAAGGGGAAAATGGTTTATAGGGGAGGTTGTCCTAAAATGGCACACCCTAACCAAATCGCTCGATATCTAGGTCTTAAAATGAAACTCACTTCAAGCTGTATATTCATATAATAGAATAAGTAATTGCCCAAATATTGCTGTGTTTAAAAACTTAAGACGGCAATTGACTTGTAAGGCCATGTCAAGAAACACTAAGTCGACTCTATATAAGACCCTCATCATCCCAGTCCTGCTCTATGGCGCAGAAGCATAGACCCTAACAAAGGCTGATGAATTTCTTTTTGGCCGTTTCGAACGCAAAATTCTTCGTGTGATTTTTGGTCCCGTTTGCGTTGACGGGCTTTGGAGAAGAAGATTTAACAGCGAACCCTACGAGCTGTACAACGACACCGACTTGGTCAGAAAAATACGCATAAGTCGTCTAAGATGGCTAGGATATATAGAGCGAAGGGGCACCAACGCTCCGGCCCGTAGAGTCTTCAATTCCATTCTGGAGGAACAGCGCAGTAGAGGAAGACCTCGCCTTAGGTGACGCGCGCAAGTGGAAGGGGACCTCAACTAACGTGCCATTTTACCAAAGTAGAACAAACCTTGTTTAAACTGCTTGAACTTTATTCTAAACAAAAACGTAAGAAATAATAATTAATAACATAATAGTTTTTAGGTAGGTACAACAAGAAGTAAAGAGCTGCATAAGTTGGTTCTGGCTGCCTTAGCGACAGGTTCCATGACCGAAACCTCGTAGCCTAAGTTCTACAATGATTGTCCTGGACAAACGCAAATGTGCCTACCCTGCTTCATCACAGAGCACAAATAGCTCCTTCTTGTTTATTACAATAACAATGGAAAATAATTTATTGTAAAATTGTTCTTTTCAAGTCTTGTTTTTTTTTTGGTTTTGAAATAAAATATCTCGTACATTTTTTCACTATCAATTTCATGTTTCAATATCAGCCATATTTTTCCAAATTTGCTCAAGCCAAGTACACCGTTATGCTCACCAAAGGCCAGACTCTTTAATTCATATTCAGTTTGTTCATAGTGTCGTGCGTTAGTGAATGTCACGGCTTGATCTTGCCCATGTCCCGTCAAACACATTCGAATGACACGGCCGTTGTGGAAACATTGTTTATAGTTCATTTTTGAATTCTGTTAAAACACATCCAACGTTTTTTTCATTTTCATCTTCACAAAGTGTTGCCAAAATTGGCTTGGCAGCGAATGTATAAAAAATAATTATTAACTTATTCTCTTCTTAGCGCCAATCTAAGAATATTTCTAGGAAATACCCAAAACGAAGTTTTCTGACGCGTTAATTATTCGTCTCGCATTTGTTTACATTTTGTTGAGCCGGTTTTTTTTACTATTTTCAATTTCATCAAAAACCTCAAACCACTTAGGCGTACAACCACAAAGTGACAACACACTTTTTGTACGCTGCATGCAAACGAGTGTCGGTCTGGCGTTGCACTTGAATTATGCAATTCGTTGGCATAAATATTGCGTATACCTACGCAAAGATAATTGTACCCAAAGAGGCAACAATATCATGTCAATGGACTCTATAGGCACCACACACTGCATGGTGCCTTTTCCACAAGTCGGCACCTCATATACAAGTAGCGATAGATATATGTACCGATTCCATCTGACTCAGGCGACATTGAGCTCGAAGTGCAGAAATAACTGACGAGATAAGATGTTGAATGTAAAAAATTGTTATGCACTTCTGCGATTAAAGAAATAAATAAAAAGAGTGGACTTTTGTGATTAATCGTGGAAAATTTTGGAAAAATTATGCGAAATGCTTCACGCGGAAATATTGATCGAAATATTGAGTATCAGGTTTGGAAGGTAATTCAAGTTGTGCATCCTGTATCCGCCTGTCTAGATCGTTTCGTTTAGAATCCGAGTAGTTATACAGACATATGGGGATAGGTTTTAACATTTTTAAAATTTAGAATGTTGTTGATCTTATGTAATGGTTGACGCTCTCCGATTGTGTTAAGAAATTCAGTTCAATTCACCAGAGAATTGAGGGATTCAAGATTCGAGCAATTGAGTTCCTCAGTTTAAACAATCTTTTTCCGAGCAAAACTAAAAGTTTAAGGCTTTAAAATAGGTACATAGTTTTGAGACCGCAATCGTTTTATTAAAAGTTAAAATCCAATAACTCCTAAAAAATAAATGTTATGTGGGACATAAGGCCCAACATTTTTGTATGGGACTTATATCCCACTTAAGTAAGAAATAAGTCCCAAATCGAAATCCCAAATGACGTTACATTGATAAAAAAATGTGCACGACTGGATCGCACGAAACTTTCTCGTTCATATCATCAGTTTGGTTGGTTTATTTTTCTTTTATTGTTGTTTATAGGTTATAAAACAAGATTTTTCAAATTGGTGATGCTGGTAGGTGGTGACTCGATGTAGGGTTTGCGATAGACCGATATCTTCACATAGATTTATTATGTAAGAATTCAGAGATTTGTTTTTAAATTGTATATGCTAAAAAGGGCGTTTTCGACTTATGAATAGTTTTCAAAATCAGCGTTTCCGGTGATTCGAATCGAAAATGAAGGAGGCAATAATGTTGAAAACCTCAATTGTACTTCGAGTATGCATTTTGGTCAAAATTGTTTTAGGCTTTTTCATGTAGGCCAATCAAAGAAAACCAAATTCTAAAAATAAGCCTTTTTCAAAAATCTATTATAGACAATTTAGAGAAAAACTGAGTATGCTATCATGTTAGGAATGACTATATTACCATAAAAAGGATTTTTTGTAACATCCGTATTGACAGTTTTTGAGATAAGGCCAATTTCCAAAAGTACTTTTGAGCGAAAAACTGGTTATGGTCTGTGGGACCCAAGGCCTAGCTTCTCACAACCATTTGTTTTGTGTGAGTTTTCAATTATTTGGACAAATGGAAGGGATCTACAATTTTACGCCGAGTCCAAACGGCTAATTGAGAAGCTCTTTCATGACAGTTTTACTCTCGGATGTTTGTCAGGCGTTCGCGAGAGGTGGCGCAGTTTAAAAAAAAAACCTTAAGATGTAATTTGGCTCTTGACTCGAACCGGGGACCCCTCGCTTAGTAGTTAAACACACTAACTCTAAGCCACTGCGTCAAAAGAGATTTCTCACTTTTAAATTAAAATAAGGAGAAAAATATGTTTTTTTAATCACTTTCAGATATATTTTTAAATAATCTTTTTAACATACAGAATAACAATAATAATTACAAAAATGTTTTCTCTTCCTTGACCTATTTTGGTACTTGCATTTATTTTTATCACTTACTGTGGTTCGCAGTGTCGAAAGGAACTCATTTTAGCTCAGAAATCAACTCAAATAAGGCAAATAAAATTGTAAAACTTGTTATTGCTCCAAAATTAAATTAATAAATAAGTAATGGGTCATGACGGTCAGCTATATATATAATTTTTCTATAATCAGTCAGATAGTCTGAAGAGTGCAGTATGCCAACCTTAGCCAATATGCTGAAATTGTATATAGCGCCGTTTTATAGAACAGGCCTTCATTCTCCACTATATTTGACACCAGCTTAATATTAGACTCTATTTCTCTGCTGGCTTTCATTACCATTAGGCATCTATAATTAACAAGCTAGTTGACCTCAAATAATATAAAAAAAAAATATTAATCATAATTATGTGCATGTGCATTTGGATTAAGTATTTAGTAAAGACCTAAAATCACAGATAGCCACCATCACAAGGGCATCATCAATTAACCATTCGTCCATTTCCGGCAACAAAATTATCTCTCTATTCATGCATTCATCATGATGATCATTGGAGTTAAACAAAATAAATACGTTTTTATAGCCAAAAATAATATGCATGGTCTTGCATGCGTGAAATTTTTTGACACAAAAACCAGTTAATAAGCGACAAACAAAACTTGCAAACAATTAGAAACAAAAAAGTGAATGACAGCCAGTTTTGACGTTGCGAATTTACTGAAGGATAAATAATAAATACGAATTATACAATCATTATGGTTAAGCATGCTTTATGCATACATTAATGAGGGGGATGTTCAATACTGCCTTTTTGTTTTGACAAAAAACTACGTTTGTATGTAATTTCAGTCATCAGTCACAAGACACAATTGGCAAGGGGCAATTATTCGAAGAAGATATTTACACTGTCATTAGTGGTTCTATTGAAGACAAGAAGTCGATTTTGAGCTATGAGCAAGTAAAGAGTTTTTGTTTGGAGGTATAGAACTTTAAAATGGTTCAGACGTAGTCTAATCTGAAGGTCCAATTTCCGATTACTTTTTCCAACATTTGTGTCCGTATATCGGCAATAACGCGGCAAATGTTGTCCTCCAATTTGTCAATCGTTTCGGGCTTATCGGCGTAGACTAGCGTCTTTACATATCCCCACAGAAAATAGTCAAGCGACGTTAAATCGCACAATCTTGGAGGCTAATTCACGGGTCCGCAACGTAAAAATGCGGTTAGCAAACATTTCGGGTCGGGTCTCTTTTCGTCTCTCTACCACTATAAATCTTACATGGAGAGACGCTCTGGATTCCTCCAGAGTTCTTACTTGGGCTCGATTCCTAGTGTTAACGCTAGCATCTGTTTATGGGAGATCTCTTTCATCGACAGGGTCTTCTGCCAGCCAACGCCGGACATTGGCACAGTATATGTGCCGCTGTCTCCGATTCTTTCAGGCATAGTTTACAGGTATCATCTTCTCTAAGGCCCATCTTCCTTGTGTGATTACCGAAATTACCATGTCCTCTAGATAAAGCCACCACCCATTTCAGAGTTCCGCGACTCTTGCTTAGAACCCTTCTTTGAGTGGAGCAGGTCCATTCCTCTGCCAATTGAAGAGAATGGTTCTGATCCCAGCAACTTTTCGGTTGACCCCTGTTTTGCAAGGGAGTCCACCTTTTCGTTGCCTTCGATCCCTATGTGTCCTCGTTCCCAGGTCAGTGTAACCTCATTTTTAGATGAACACTTATTGAGCTTGAGTACACAATCCAGTGGTAATGATGTTGTGATGTTTGTCTATTCTATGCATCTGATCACCGCCTGATTGTCCAGTGCTATAAGGATATTACTTCCCTCCACCTGACCTTCAAGCAAGTAGTCCAACGCATGCAGCAATGCAATCATCTCAGCCTGGTATACAGAAGTGTGTTACCCGATGCTGACTTGACGGGCTAGTTCCAGCTTTTCTGAATAGATACCGGCACCCGCTCCGCCTTCCATCATGTATCCATCTGTGGAATTTCTATTTCATTACTCCTTTTTTCTGGAAGTAATCCGTTCTCAATCGTCTCTCGTCGGCGCAGTGGCTTAGTGGTAGTGTGTTGGGCTACAAAGGGAGGAGTACCCGGTTCGAATACATCTTAAGGTTTTTTTCCACTGCGCCACCTCTCGCGAACGTCTGACAAACATCATGAAAGAGCTTCTCGATTAGCCGTTTGGACTCGGCGTAAAATTGTAGATCCCTTCCATTCGTCCCAAATATTTAAAAACCCACACAAAACGAATGGTTGTGAGAAACTAGGCCTTGGGTCCCACAGACCTGTCACGCCAAAATATTTATTTATTTTATTTTAATCCGTTCTCAATACGAGTTTTGTAATTCCTTTCCATAATACGCACCCTTGTTATCCCATCCATAGGCATGCTCAGCTCCCTAATCTCGTTTTTGACAAGTTCCAGGATCTTCCTATGTCCATAGATGGTACCACGATTGTGCCATTTCCTTAGTTGTCCTTATTGCACCTGTAACTCCTATACATGCAAAACGTTGGACCCTATCCAGTTTTCTGTAAAGCTTTCACCCACGATGCAACCGAGGCGTAGATGATCATGATAATGGGTCTAGTTATCATCGTATACATCCAGTATGCTGACCTAGGAGAGAGTCCCCACCTCTGTCGACATACCTACACGTTTGCACTGATGTAGTACCCTTTTTGCTTTTCGGACCTTCTCCTCAACATGATAGTTCCAATTAAGTCCAGTATCTAAGTAAACTGCCAGATCCTTAACCTTCTTGGCCATTGTTAGTTCCGATCCAAAAAGTGTCAAGGTCTGAAATTACAGATTTTTCCTCTTCCTAGTGAAGACTATTAGATCTGTTTTCGCCGCATTATGGAGAGCCCTTGTTTAAGACACCACCGCTCCACCACTTTGAGTGCATTCCTCGTGATGTCTGCAGTGATGTCTATGAATTTGCCTCTGGCCATTATTGCTATGTCGTCGGCATATCCCACTGTATGAATGCCAGTCGCCTCAAGTCTATCGAGAAGAGAGTCCACAGTGATATTCCACAGTGTAGGTGAGAGAACACCTCCCTGTGGGCTGTGGGCAACCTCTGCTACCCCTTCCTCTGAGTTTTGGGGTTCCCGTCTGAATAATCGGTAAACAAAATTCGCTAGATATACCTAGAGGTACCTAGTTTAGTAAGTCTGACAGCTGACTGACTAGATGTGTTTGAGTTTTTATTGGCCCAGATTTTTCACTTGATTAGTTTTTGCAGTTGACGTTTACGGAGGGGTAGCCCACAAATCTAGTCAGGAAAATCCTGCTTGTATACTCAGTTGACACTTAGAAGTGTCAAAATTTAAAAATAAACCGTGAGTTCACAACAACAACTCAACTTACTTAGTTCACGCTTACGTATACCTAGTACCAACAAGTCTGTATCGTAGCTTAGGGAAAAGAAGAAGAAACAAAATAAAACCGCCGGAACAAATAAAACGCAATAGAACTTTAGTGGAAAAATATTAAAAACCACTTTTATTAGACCTACGCCTGCGACCTGCTCATGCTCGATCCTGCTGAAAGACTAACTCTCGTTATACAATTACTAGATCCTTCTCGCTCTTTCGTTAAGTTTATATACTCTTTCAATACATCGACTGCAGAGTTGCAATACTCATGCAGTTCGATACAAAGTCTAGTTGACGTTTTACACAAACTGGGTATCCGAACGTCCACAATAATTTACGAATGACAGTTAACTTCAGCACGTGAAGTTTACTTTGTTTTCCGCTCTGAAACAGTACAGCGTCGAGTTTTTGAACATACGTGAAGTTGGCTACTAACTGCCACCAGGTTTCTTGTTCAATATTTTCAATTCGATGGAAGTTAAGTGCTTAACTGAGAAAAGTCGCTGACATCTTTAAAACGCCGCCGTGTTATTTATATTTGCTTGAAATCTGACGTTTACATATTAGATATAACCGCCAGACACCAATATCAACTTTATCTCGATTGTGTCATTTTTTTCGCTATATTTAATTAACAATTAAATTGTAGCTTATCCCAGCACTTTGCAAATAATAATAAAATCGTAAGTCATTAACCGTTGATACGTCGTATACCCAGTCGCTAAATAAATAATGATCTTGAACACAATTAAGCATTTCCTCACGTTTTATTTAACGAATAAATACCGCATCCATATTTGTACTTAAAAGAAATATTAATCTTTGCAATTCTACTCTCTCTGACGTAGATTATTGGTTAACAAAAATAAAATAAAAACATTTAACCTGTTGCTTTGTTCATTTCTGCTGTCACGCCAGCCGATTGACATATAATTACTATAATCGTCATTATGATATAA
Organism: Cheilosia pagana; assembly: GCA_936431705.1. Lineage (NCBI taxonomy): Eukaryota > Metazoa > Arthropoda > Insecta > Diptera > Syrphidae > Cheilosia > Cheilosia pagana. The sequence continues at coordinate 79,943,848 of OW386166.1, read as the reverse complement.
ACCGTCTTACTTGAAGAGGCAAGAACTGGTGGGCTGCTATTACCACCGGTAAGGTAACTTGATAGAAAAACTGAAATGCGAGATATTGGTAGTAATGTCAGTAGTCGCGCACGATGTCAATTGATCGTATTTCGCATTTGCATAACTAGCGGGCTTAGTAGGCAACTAGAAAGCCGGTCAAATCGTCATCTCACATTAGAGTGCAATTGTATGCAGCATCTTGACATGGATCCGTACATCTTGAAGTTGATTATGAAGATTTTCCTTTCGTTGGTTTTTTGTTTTGCACTGCGTCAGTTTAAGTGATGGGATTTACTTTGTTCAGTTGACTTTTGGTTGGGGATTGGCCTTGTGTTGTGTATATACCACAAACTGAGAAACAATAAATTCAATCGATTCTTTTGAAGCAGCACGTGCTACCTATATAATATATGAAGATTGAACAGTGTTAGGACTTTAACAATTTCACTGCACTCTGATTTTGGAAACATTTTAAAATCTACTCCGCTTGTCTTGATTTTCCGTTCCTTCATCTGAAATTGAACGCATCCAATTATTTTTGTTCCGACTGTATTTTTATAAGCGTATATGCTATACATAAATGGGGAAGTTCAAGTATCTAGTTTAGTAAGTCTGACAGCTGACTGACTTGACGAATCTCAGTTTTGATTGGCCTAGATCGGTCACATGGGCAGCTGTGCCAGTTGACGTTTATGGAGGGGTAGCCGACGAGGAAGTCAAGAAATTCGTGACTGAGCACTAAGTTGACAGTTCACATATGTGGCTGACGTAGGAAAAGTGACGTTCCCGACCAATCTGCTTATGCAAATGAAGAATACCAACTTCCAATTATCTACTTGGATTTTTTGTGGCATAAAATTCGAGAAGCATCAAAGTTGTTTGTCGGCTAAAACTATTATTGTAATTAAAAATAACATTTTTAAATATATGTATTAACTCTTTGCGACGAAATTAAGTCGCGATTTTTGTTTGATGAGAAAAAAAATTATTTGCTGCAATATCTCAACCCGAAAAAAATTCAAGAAGGCGAATCACGTTGTATATTGTAACATATAGCAAATTTCCGATCAATAAACTTATGCCTGAGGTTTTAAATGCTGAATTGGAGGGGTTTAATGATATATGAATTAAAAGATATTTAAAGAAAAGGATATAATTCAATTTTGGCTGTCTCTGATGTACCAAACTAATATTCTGGACGAATACAGGTTTAGAAATTTGGCAGAATATTTATGCTAACTCTAGTTGTTTTACCTTGTAGCAGCGCAGCGGCAGAAAACCACATTTAGAAATAAATTAAATGTTAAAGCCATTGAAAATTTAATGTTTGTTAAAAAATGGAAAAAAGGGCCGACATTTTTAAACCTTAGTTAGGTACAATTAGGTTCCTAAAAAATATAAGTCTATCGATGGAAAATTTATTTTGAATTCTGAGTTGTTTGTATAAAATTCGCAAAGTTTTTCTAAAACACGAAATATAATATATACGTTAGGAATGACGCGAAAAATAAATTACGAAAGATGAAATTAAAGACTTATGTGATCTTTTTTAATTGTATGTACTTGTTATTAAAGATAAAAATGATAAAAAAAATACAAGGTCTGTTCCCTTACATTTTTGGCCAATTTCGGCAAAATTTCAGATATCAAGGAGAGGAAATGTTTTGTTCTTTCTTTGTGACTCTCTTCTACCCAACTTTTGCATAAAGGAATGGAGTTTGACTAAATCTGACTAATGTGCTCGAATTCGTTGTCGTTAGGTAACAGACCAAATAAGGACATATGTATTTATTTGAACTGCGTCATAGGTAGTGACACGTTTTTCATAATTACAAAAATCTTCTCCGCAAAATTCGGTTTTACTACACTTTTTCAAAAAATTTACTGCATAAATAGATTGGTAAAGTCTGAATCATTTGAATGTATGACCTAGAGGTGATAAATGCTTGGTTCGATCTCGCTTTCAATGTTGGCAGAAGAGAATTTATTAAACGCCACAAGAACTTTAACCTCAACCTCTTAAAATTTCACAGCGAAATATAATTAGAAAACTTGGTGGCTATCTCAAAAGTGTGTTTAAGTGCAGATTCGAGCAAGGAGTGGTGAAAATTTACTTAACACTTTAAGGCTTACATAGTACACATCTTTTTTCTAAAGTATACTCGAACAGAACCACTTAACAGAAGCTTAGAAGTTTAGCTATTTCAGTCGTGTGAATAAGCTTGAATATTCCGACTCCGATGAGTTTAACAAACAAGTCTAGACACAATCACATGCTGGCAAGAGTGACCATTCCAGGCCTCTGAAAAGTCGTCGATGAGAAAAAAATTCCATTTCTGAAGCTTTAAACTTCCCGCACAATAAATAAAAATCATTGGTAGCGCTATCAAGATGTAAGTGACCGCTTTGGAAAGAACAGTTTTTGAAAAATTTGCAAATTTCCTCCAACTGAAAAAATGTGGAAGGGACTTGAAAAACTGTCAAATTGCTACGGTTGAGCTTTTCAGGCAACTTATCGATACTCTAAGGCGTCTCCCACGCCGCCAGTCTCAACAACAGTTGATCCATTGGCAACTCTTTAAGAATGTGGATAAAACTTCGACAGCAACTCTTTTCAAATTCGTTTGAAATCGTAAACTTTTCCACAACAAACTTGCTAATAAAATAAAACAATAATTATCTCCGCGAATTAGATAAATGTGAACACCTAAGAGATCTGAAATAGAACGCAATATACATCCGATTGCACGTTTTAGCAGATGTACTGCAATGAACTTGTTCCATAACTGGAACTGTCTAGAATCGGTTCTCGATAATGAAACAGGTTTATAACTCAGAAGACAGAATCACAGTCGCACACAAAGTTACTACATATGGATCGACTCTAACTGAGGGCCTTAATGAATGTATTTATAACTCTAGGTATATCTTTTTGTGGATGCATCTAAGTTAAGTTAGGTTAGGTTGAGTAGGGTTGTGAGATCGTCACAAAATAACAGGCTCCCATTGCCATCCCTACGGACTGCACAAGAAACTTGTCGTACCACATAAGCGCTATAGCCGACCTTCAATAAAGCCAGATATCAGAGTGTCATTAGGAGGGATAGAAAATCAGTTTCCATCCGCACAACACTCTGCGGTATCATATGCAGAACAGGCGGTTAAAAGAATAAGGCATTTTTATAGGTTGCGGTGAGGAATCCATTAAGGACGCTACAATTTTGCTTGTCGGACCTGAACCCTTTTGTGGAGTCAGCAAAAACCATTTCAAGGGTACATTAAAATGTTTAAATTTTTGAATATTTGCTTAAAGCTCTTGGGCAGAACTGCACCAGACAATTTTTCTACAATTTCTCTCCCAGGAAATCCTACTTCCTGATCAACTTAGACAAAAATAACCTGAAAATACTAACAGGAATAATCAGTGGCAGACCGCTGTCTTCCTCACTGCCTCCGGAGTGAAAGATGGCTCTAGGACCTTACAAGGGAAGGCACAATAGGCTCCTTTAATAGAGGCCGCAGTACCAGAGCCACCTTGAGGGCTCTCCCATTTAACAATCTAATCTAATCTACTATGTCGCTAACCCAGGTTTCAACAGAACAGGTACAGATTCCTAGGGAGACACTTCTTCCACGACCTAGACGAGCTTTCCAGCACAAAATGATTTGTATACAACAGCATAGTATTTGATTTACAGCTTTATATAAGCAGGATTCTAATGGGTAATGCTTATAGGTCCTCACGCTACATGTATAAGCTAAGCCTAGTCACATGGCATACTTCCTCAGAAGGCAATATGACCCCGAGAGTATTCCTTTCATTTATCTTAACCAACTCGTAACTGCTATTGAATTTGTTTTTCAAAAACAATCCGCGGCAATAAGTGGTCTTATACCCTCAAATGCCTTGAACATTTTGCGGCATTTCCTGATTAGTTCAAGTTTGGTGGTTTGCGACTCTAGCGCCTTAAGCCCAGTTCAACTATCAATATAGATGCGATATTCTTGTTGGCTATCGATCTCACCTCAAGTACCTCCCCAACTTTGAGTACGACCAGAACCTCTGCCTTTGAATGCTTGTAAGGGGTGTTAAATCAATATATATATTTCCCCGGTGCCGCGCATCTGTCCGTACCTTCTTTTATTTATCTCTTTGCGGGTCTGAATTTCTGCATCTGCCGTTCTTATCTTTTTTGACTCACGGATTTTTTTAGAAGATAATACGTATTGCACCCTCAAGCGACAGACAACCTGAAACCGCTTGCATTGCATCAAGGTGAAGCCGTCTTGTGGGTGCTCTGAGTAAAAAAGTTTTGTTCCACGACCGCCTCGAGGTCATCTTGCTTAGGGCGTTTTCTGGGTTAAAATTCCATACCTCCGGCTTACTGCTGCTGCATCAGCAAACAGGAAGAAAATTGGGTGGTAGTTGGAATGCGTTGTCCTCCAGAGAGATGTCATTTATGCACTCTGCGGTCCCTACTTTCCCCATTTTAATAAGGTAGGTACCGGTTGAAGCATCCATGGCCGTTTAAGAACTGATACACGTAGAGCTCAGATCGCCCTGTTCCCGATCTGTCCATGTGCCAATGTCCCTGCCCAGCCGCGAAATCCATTTACCTATGGTTTCGCAGGTCCACTGATTTTTATGAAGAAGACTCTACCACTAACGAAGTGGGCGTTTTCCGTATTTGTTTGTCATATATTTTTTTAGTGATTTGCCACTTTTAACCCATGCAGCTAATCAATTATAGAATTTTTTAACAAAAGATAATACTTTACACAGCTGAACAGCTGATTTTTGTTTCTCTTAATTGGAACCCAATCGTTCCACTGATGTGTTCGATCCTCTTTGTATTCTCAGCTGTTTTGCGTTCAATGATCAACTATAACCTCGAAACTTGTAAACCTCTGTTCAATTTCACTGACAGGTCCTTCCACTTCAATGATTGCTATAACTGACTAGTCAAAAATATGAAACCATTATTTCACTGATTGTTCCAATGATTCATTTCAATGATAGCTATAACTAGGGCCTAAAGATGCAGGTATATGGTGCCATCATTTTATAGGGAAAGTCCAACTAACTACTCTTGCTTTTATACTACCAGTGCCGTGTGTATAGAAACCTGCTTAGATACGCAAATGAAATCCTAAAGTATGCCTAATATTCCCACCCAATCTTAATGACTGGCATCAGAAACGGAATGCCTAATGTCTGTTTAATCTATGTGTGCCGGTTTCAATTTTGTTAACCTAATGTGACACAGCTTTGTTTACAATTCTCCCAGAAAGGTTATCAATTGAAAACACTTAACTCAAGTGTCCATACTCTTGGCACTCTTGTCATTTGCATGAACAGCAGAAGACTTTCCAATGAGAGCCGGTTCTTCTATCCATATTCATTGCAATAAAAAAAAACAAAAACAATTTGATACCACCAGGCATTTCTCTGGATTGATAATAAAACTCTTTTTCTATTTTTGGACTGTGGACTGTCTTTTGAGAGGTTATTCACTGTACAATTTATTTCTCTGTCTAGGTGTGCTCACGAGATATAAATTTTGTGTAAATTTTACATTTGTTGTGATAACTGATGTGGGCCATTGATCCTGAGTACCTACGCACTCTCAATCAATATTCCGGCAATTTAGCACAGACATGTTTTCTCTCTGTTTCGACATTAAGATTGAGTAATGAGTACCTAGGTATGACAGAGATATAAATTTGAGCTGATAAGAGCGCATTTATTGTCTTTATGGCGATTTGTTTTCCCTTCTTAAGATGTATTTACAATTTGCATACGAAAATAATAAATATTTGTAAATGGAATGCGAGTTTAATCATCATTTGCTGGTCAAGGCATAGCCAAAGTCCAAAATGAAATTTGCTCTAAATGTGTGCTGTAAACTGTAAACAGCGATGGCGAACCAATGCCACGAAATATTATTGACACATCATCAATTGAGAAATCCGATTGCACCTTTGAGGGACAGCATCAGCTGTCTACACCGAGTTAAGTTTTTTTTCCTTTTTTGCCTCTCATACGATCTTATTAATTTTATGTGCGGATGACGACCGACAACGATCACTCAAAGGAGTATGTGGAGTCACTCATAGTTAATTACGAAAATATTCAAGCTAATTTTCACGCCGCCGGTCAAAAACCCTGCTCCACCCTGAAATTCGGCACTATTTCGAACGCAAAATATGCTACCCTGAAGTTTTACATTGCAAATGAATGACAGCGAAATGACAGCGAAACTCAGTACTGAGTTCTTGCCCCGTCAAATTAACTTTGGTCAGTTCAGAGCGCAACTAGGGCGCCATAGTCATGCGAATACAGGTTTTCACTACCAGGGCAAGTTCAGTGCTATATCGAACACATTAGGGTTAACCCAGTGCGCACTAGGGCTGACGTCAAACAAACCTTATGACAAGTGACAGTAGAATCCACTGAAGGAAAATTGTGGGCGACGTTTTGAATAATTGTTTTGAACATTGCTCAGCTTCAGGACAACGCAGGAGGAAGTTTTATATCTTAAATTATTCAGGGGAAAATTTACTTAATTCACCTATTTTTTTATATTTCAATCCGATGAGCCATTAATGAGCTAGGTCTGTATAATTTCAATTTTCCCTACAGACAAACATTTTGTTTACTATTTTGTAAGGACCATTTTATATTTCGGGATAAAATGTATCCTAAGTCCCGACCCAGAACATAAGCAATCACTATGTCAACTTTCATCAAAACCCGATAAGTAGTTTCCGCGTGATGCGTGGTCAAGCACTTTTTATTTAACAGTTTTTATATGTAGAGATAATCAGTTAAAATGTATAAGCATTTAAACAAAATTTGTACGAAAATTGCTGAAAAAAAAATGTTTTCTTTTTTCAAACGAATTAGACAAAAATTATCAATGTATAGTGCGCTAAAAATGATAAAACCGCACTTTAAATAATTCAAAATCAGTTTTAAAAACATAGCAAAAATTGCAAAACAGGCGAATGAGAACTATTTTAATTTGCAATACATTAATTCCTATTAAACTAATGCTCGACATACTAAAATGGTTAACAGGAAACCAAAGAACAGTAGTGAATGTACTTGTATTAGTATTTAAATTGAAAAATGGTCTTACACCAGAGTAGGTACCCACTTTACATAATCTGAGAAGTAGAGGTGACTTGAGACTTGGTTTTTTTAATAACGGACCTCAAATTATTTTATTGAGTGTCCAGCCGTAAGCCTTGTTGCTAGTGCTGCTAGTTTTAAAATTAACTTGTGCAAAATAATAATAATAATAATATTTAATTGTATAATAGACTGAAATTATTTAATAATCTTACAAATAAACTAACAAATCAATGTTGTATAAAAACTTTTCACGAATGTTAGTTCCTTACCTAAAATTGAAGCACAGTTGAATTATTTATTAATTTTTTCTATATTTTTTAATTAATTAATTAGTTATTTTCAGCATTACTTTCCTTATTTTGGTTTCTTATTTTATTTTCAGATTTGTAGTTTCTATAAAGAAGATGCAACTGCATCTAAATAAAACACGAAAATTGTTGTCAACCAACTGTCATTTATTCTCATTCCTTTCTTCAAGAAGTAGTGATTTCAATTGGCCGCAGTTTTCTTCATTTTTAACCGATCCTGAATTTTCCCTTTGTACACTATTTATGAACAATAGTGTACACGTAAATAAACCCTACTCCAGTTGCGGAGTAATATTTGGGAAACAATTCGAGCGACACCTGAAATTTTGGACAAAGTCACGGAAAACTGCGAATGGTGACCACTCAACCTACCCGATGTTATTTTGCATAAATATTTAATTGATTTCATTGATGTAGATGTGTACTTAAAAAAATGTTTGCATGAAATAAATAATTTTGCGAAACCCGTATATTTTGAAATGGGAGCTCGAAAGAAATTACAGCAGAATTGAACACGTTTTACGATTGCAAGTAATGCATACCGTGCACCGTGTCTTTAATTCTTTTTTGGTTTGAAAACAATTTTAAACTTTACCTCATCCATGCACTGCGTGCTGCAAAAAATGTTACGTATACGACACAGTCGCTTAAGCTATAAATAGGGAGCCATTGTCAACAAACTATTTTTTTTTTCATTTTCTATTGGCTCAGTGGCAAGTGTAGAGCGAGGGGACTTAGGTTCAATCACCGGAAAACACGAATTAAATTTTTAAGTTCTTTTTTTTCCACTGCCCCACCTCTCGGGAACATCTGAAAAACTTTTTAAAGTACAATTGTCATGGAAGATCTTTTCAAATTCGCCGTTCTGGCTCGAATTAAAATTGTAGGCACCTCTATTCGTCCCAAAAACAATCCTCGAATATTGCCAAACTTGCCTTGGAGCCAGACATGTAGATTGCCATGTTTGGCAGCAGGCTACGGCCCTCCCATTAATGGTCATGCAAACCATTATGTAATTGGTCAGAGGGTGGTAGATTAAGTATTGGAATGGAGGGAGAATTGCGATCTTTAGGCTTGAGCTTGAAATATCAATAAAGCTAGTCTCGTGAAGCTGTAAGCATTGGATCTAGAGTTGAAGTACTACTAGATGAGGCAGGTCTTGAAAAGGTTGCCGGTTTAAATTCTTAAGCCCTTATGGGATATATGGGATTCTGTAAGATGAAAACGTTCAATCGTTTTCGTTTAAACGAACGTTTTGATTCATTTAACTTCAAAAACGAATTGAACCTCCAAAAACGTTTCATGCGAAAGGAATACAGCGAAAGATATTCGTTTCACATTTTTTATTAGCTTTGGTTTTCTAATTAGTGGTTGTAAATATATTTTATTTTACAAAATATATGCTGACGAGTTATTCATTAATAGCAAGCGATAGTCTTTCATCACTATCGCTTTTACTATGTATAGTAAAAGCATTGAATATTTTTTTTGTTTTTTTTTTAGTTTTGCATTTTGCTCAACGCTTTCGGTTGAATAAAAGTGCGAAATATTTACATTGAAAGCGGTCAGCTGAGCCGTCACAATAATGTATTTAATAGGTATATGCATAATACATATTCAGCTTCTCAAACTTGATCTAAAGGAGAACTTTGAAACCCTCTGATGTCATGTGGGTGAATTTAATATAATTTGGAATATCCTGTTTTCAGTTGAAAACTGTTTTTAAAAATTTACCATGTACCGTATAGCACAAAAGTCGACACAAAAACAATGTAATTTGGGTCATATTTATTATTTCCCTACTGTTACCCACTTAAGAGGTCGAAGAAAGAGAAGCAGCAAACGAACGAAAACAACGCCACACTAGGTTACCATCACTCATCAGTCCAATGATTGACACCTGCCAGCTGACATCCAAAACTTTGAAGTTTGCTTGAGAACCCATTAAGCTTGTACATTTGGCATACGGTATCGATACGGTGAGGTGAAAGACTGACAAAAGCGCATCTGCTCTTATTCAGACAAATTTAAATTTCTATATGTTTTGAATGAGTTGGCCAGTTCTGATAGAAAGGAAAACCAAATGTTGTTTAATTAAACCTCCTCTTATATCTATGAGAAATTCTTACCACTTGGGTGAATAGTTTAAAAGCGGTGCGATAACAAATTCAAATCCACAGAGATCAAATTTGATTTTATGTAGAGTAAGAAATACGAGCAAGTTAAGTTTTTAGGAATAGTTTGAAGAATTTACCACTATTGTTATTGCACCTATCGAGCCTGATTAGCTCAAGTTTGTGAAGAGAATTCATAAGATTGGCATACTTACTGATTATATGAATTATTCATGCGGATTCTTACTGTGCTCTCAAACGAGAATATCGCGAAAGTTTGTGTCTTATAACGAGAAATCAAACACAGCCATAAAAACAATTTTTAAAAATGCATAAATTACCGAAAAATGTAGATAAAAAATCGGTTAATATTCTGCTTAGGTATAGGACATCGTTTCTGAATTGTCAAAACAAAGCAGTCACTGTAAAATAAGAAATACGTTCGTATTCACTATGGCAATATTTTTTAGGCGCAAAGTCGATTTAAGCAAAACTGATAGTTAATTTTTTCGGAATATTGGTAAAATTCATCATCTAAGCAGTTTGTATGTGAATAAATAGTCTGCTGTTTGTAAATTTGATTATTTTGAATCTTAAAGGTTTTTTGTGCTCCAACTGAAGCCTTAAAACAGAACAGCAATTTTTATATTCCATCAAGAAGTGTTTTTCTTTCAAGTTTTATTTTGAGCTCAAAATAAACATAAAGGTCGAATTCAACTAAAAAAACAATTAGAGCTGTTGATTAATTTATTGCCGACATTGCCGATGGTTTCACTACGACTTTAAACATTTTATTTTACTCCTTTCTATCGCTGACATCGGCATTCTGATTCAACACATTTTGTTCTTAAAAGTCGGGCTTATGGAAAGAACTTCTTAGAATGACGAATTTGCTAGTTCAATCTCATAATCCTTTTCTGTCTTTCCTGTTTGTCTTGATCCTCGACACGCATTCTAAGTGCTGACTACTGAGCTGTGCAGATTAATCTTGTGCCAGTTTCTACAACACTTCACTAATTCGAACACGAGTGTAATAAAATGAGGATAAATTGATAAATTGAACACTAATGTAATTAAGGAAAAATATAACCAAAATCTCCTCAAATACAATCTTAAATAATAGGCCTGTTCCTTAACTTTGAAATCTTACGAGTTTTTACGAATTTTTCCGAATTGTTACGCATTTTGTACGCATTGTCGTTCCTCAACTAGAAAAATTCGTAAAACAGAGCAGCTTTGAGAGAGCAAGATATTTCCCCTCTTACTAGTTTTTACTCAACAAATTTCTTTGCGAAAGAATTTAACCAACTGTCACTGTCAGTCGCTTGGAAATTGACAGCTGATTTGAATTTGTTGTTCCATTGGCATTAGGGTGGAATAACTAGGTCTGTTCCCTAACGATAATGCATTCGAACACATTAGCCAAATTTAGTCAAACTTCGTTCCTTTACGCAAAAGTTAGGCAGAAGAGAGCCACAAAGAGAGAACAAAACATTTCCCCTTCATAAAAAACCTGCAAATAATAGCCCAACAAATTTCTTTGGGCTAGTTTGTTATAACTGACTTTAGCTGTCAAATCTCTCAAAAATCAATTTGAATTGGCAGTTTATTTCGGTTTGCTTTGTTAAGTGCTGAAATTTGTTATTAAAAATGGATAAATCCGCAAAAATAAATAAATATTAAACTGAATTCGAATGTTTTTCAACGTCTGCAAACTGTTTATTTTGTTTAAACCCACTGACGTTTATTTTTGAATTTCTCGCATATGTTTTCAACAAACGTCATGCCAAACTTTCGTTCCTGTACTTTTTGGTTATATTCTCTTTTTCTGAGAGAATATATCCCAACTCCTTGATATCTGACATTTTGCCGAAGTTGGCCCAAAAAGTAAGGGAACAGGTAATATTTTGCTGGTTAAGGTCAAAATTAAGGTCACAATAGTTCGCCAAAAAGTTGATTGTTTATTCCCCAAACCGGATCAATTTGAGGAACATATACAAAACAAAAGTTAAAGAACTTAATTGAAATCTTATCCCAAGCCAATGCTCTCTTAAAATTCGTTGTTATTTTCTTTGTTTAGAGTACCTAGTTACAAAACAAGCGGCTTCAATTTAATCAAAACTACCGATCAGTCTGTCACATTCCTTGACACAGCTGTAACCTCCCCTTCGGAAATGAAACTTCGAACGACCCTATTACTGCAATCGTAAACAAAGCCACAAAATCGTAAAATTTCCCTCCAAGCGATCACGTTTGAATTTTCCCTTAGTCGCAAATAGTTGCTGCTAATTGTTTTTTTGTTTTATTGCCAATAATTGAACTTTCTATATATGAGATCCTTGCAAAAAGCCCCATCGGACTTATCTGAAATCGTATTCACCTCTGCGACGAGGAATCTCATATCGTTCCCGGAAAAAAAAATCCACTCATTGCAATAACATTCAATTCAAATTCCTCCCCCGTCAACCCCACAACAAACTACATAATTGAATATTTGTTGACGAATTTCGGTGCGCGTATACGAGTAGGCATTGTTGTCGAATTTCCGAAAACCATTCATATCACACAATGGTGCTCCATTCTCTATTCCCATTGTATTCCTGCGCTGGCCCACTAAACCTATTTCGTTGCGAAAACATTCAAAACAAACACTTTCCATCCCCAAAAAATAGCAAGGAGGTAAAACAAACATTTACATACCGTCTCCTCAGGTGGGGGATATCTATATTAACTCGAACGTGTCGGCTTCAACCGCACTGACACTGACAATAGTGAGACGCGCTCAAAAATACACCCGCACTAATAACTCAATCTTTTCTAATTCGATTGTGGAAAACTAATTTCAATTGAGTTTGCCGTTGGGCTACCCCATGCAGTCAAACCGAATGAAAATCCCGATCACACAGATTAGCAACTTCTTGGGTCGTTAGTTCACTGTAGTTCTATATGTGCGCGGGTGGCTGGATGTCCACCTGGGAAACGATACACAAAAGGTGTCGTCGTCTTTCCGCATTCACATCCGTTTCACATTAAAACCGAAATTGAAATCTCCCCAGTGAAATTGGCCTCCCCCTCAGTGCCTTTTTTTCAATTAGATACTTTTATTTGTCGTGTTTTAGTTTGAAGAACGACGGTTATTTTTTTTTTTTTAGTACGTATATCTATTGTTTGTGCAATGAATTCACAGTGAATGATATATTATATATGGGGGCTAAGTGTAGGTTAGTATTGTCAACCGGTTTGTGTCGCACCTAATCGCGGACTGAAAGTTTGGCCGAAAACCAATTTGCAAAGTCGGTAGTCGGTATCGGTACCCGGTGGGGGTTCTGTTTGTCGTGTGAGCCATCAATCTCTCTAGGCCCCCCCTCCCTATGCGATTCGTGTATGTGTGTATTTACCATAGAGCTCATCGCATTTACGAAAGCGCCGAGTGAATCTCTGCAAGATCCTAGGTTTTTTTTTTCGCCGGAGCTTTTCTTCCGCGTGATAATCCGCAGTGGAGGGAGATCGTAGATATATTTTTTTTTGTCTGTTTTGCTCTTCTCTTTTATGATGGGCTTTGCTTTGGGACAGCATTTCACAGAGAGAATGTGTGCCGATTGATGTGATGGGGAATTGGGGAGTGGAAGTGCGAAAATTTGACAAATTTGCGTGCGGAAAACTGGGAACGGGTCTGGCTGGGGTCAGTCATCAATTAAAGTTGATGTGATTACTCCACATCAAAGCGTGGCGAATTAATGTGGGCAAGAGAGGATGCTGATGCCCTGTATAGCGTATTTGACATGGGTAGCGACGATCTTGACATTATGCATGGGAAGACTGTAGCTTAGTGCAGGCGCTCCAAGTTTTGAGATCGAAAATGATTGATGAACTTAGGGTAAGCGTTCTGTTTAACCTTTTTTATTTACTCGGGCATATAATATAATTGCATAAATAAGCAGCGCTTTGTACGTGAGAAGCTTGTAGTTAGAAACGATAATAAAGTGCACGCTACCTGTCCGATGGCATGCACTTGATGACATGCCATCATTTGGAAAAAAAAATGCATTTTGTTAACTGTTGTTAATTAGTTTCGAGTAAATGCAGATAATAAGTTATGGAATTACTCACGGAGGGAGGGTTCACCTTGAATAGTTTGTACTATTTGAAAACGCGTAGGTACTTACTTAGTAACTCTGATCCGTAAATACAGAGTGAGAACCATTTTTTATTTGCATGGAAGTATAAATGAAGTCTTAGGTTAGGACCACGTGGCCCATTGGTCAATTGTGATCCCTATTTGTTTTTGTAGGTGGTCCTAACAAACCGCCATTAATATATGCATAAATGTAACCCTTGGGGGTTGAAAAACTCGACTTCTACGCCTTTGCGAAACAAGATTCAAGGCATGACAGTATTATTTCCTTTGTAGAGCTCTTCAAATGCATCTCAATAAGTCTTGAAGAAATAACGAACAGAACGTGGGCGATGTCTTCGAAAGCATCAACACTTTTGGCAGCGGTCCAAAAAAGTGATTTCCTATTAAGCCTGATTGTATGCGAAAAACAATTCAGTTTAACGCTGCCCTTATCAGTTTTCCTACAGAACGAAACCTTTAGACTTCGTTTCTGTAATCGACCGCACAAAAGAAGTTCTAAATTCTCTTAAGAATATCAGAGAAAATGCCGACGATTGTTTTAGAGATGCTTTTCAATCCGCATTCCAACTAGCCGAGGACCTATTTGAGGTTCAATTAAGATCTCCAAGAACTTCATTGAAACAGACAATGCGTTCCAATCCAGAAACTTCTTCTACTGAAGCCTATTTAAGAGTGTCTATACTGATTCCTTGGATAGATTCGTTAATACGAAATCTTACAGACAGATTCATGGTCAAAGAAGGCGTTCTACCATCGTTTCCAGCTCTGCTTCCAGGTTTTGCTGTAGTTGAGCGAGTGAACGAAATGGAAAAGCTAACATGTTACTTTGATAATGTAATTTCGTTGTCAGCTGTAAAAGCTGAGTACCTACATTCTTTGGTGCGAAACAATATTGTCGAGTGATCCTTCTACCAAAGTTTTGAAATAGCTTGATATATGTGACAAGACGTACTTTAGAGGTATAAACTTTTCGCTGTTGGTTTTGGCCATGCTCCAGTGACCACAGCTAGTGTTGAAAGAAGCTTTTCAACTATGAAAAGGATTTAAACAGTGTCCCGAAGCGTTAGAAAGAATGCCATATTAATCTCATTTGCTAAGATATCTGTTCATTCGGACATTAATGTGGATCCAAATAAGGTGATTGATCTCATATCAAAAACAAATTAAGACGTTTTCTGATTTAAAAAATTTATATAAAAAAATAATGTAAGTACCTACCTATGTTCGCTTAAGTATGGGGCTAGTTATAGCGATACGTAAAATGCAACCGAAAAAATTTTCTTTTGCTTTTTTGGACCACTTAAAGTTATTGCTTAAACTCAATCTTGGTGTTAAAATGATGCTCATGAATTATGAAGTTAGTTTATCAAAAAAATAAGCAAATTATCTTAAAATTTTCAAAAAAAAAAATCTTTATTAATTTTTCTGTACGTAAATTTTTTTTCGTGCAGAAAAATTAATGAATTCTTTTTCTATAAAAATTTAAGATACTTTACTTCCTTTTTTTTGATGAACTAACTTTACAATTCCTAAGCAACATTTTAAGACCAAGATTAAGTTAAACAATTAAGTTTAAGTTTAAGTTAAAAAAATCAAAACAAAATTTGTACGGTTTTGTTTTTCATGTCGCTATAACTGCACCTTATATACGATTTATAAACTAATAAAAATCAATGAATTGGAATGTACCTACATAGCTTTTTGTTTAAAGAATTCCTCGTAAGATTTGGAAGCAAGCCCCCCCGGAATCAAAATCCTGGCTACGGCCCTGACCCTTACCATTCACCCTTTGGGGTGCTTTATTTCATGTTTATTCATTTTCAGGATGCATTTTGTTATTTTTTCGTTAGTTCTTGACCATAGACTGCGAGATATAACACAGTCGTATCCGTGTGGAGTGTCCCTGTTGGACCAGGTGGTGTTAATTCGTTCTCACAGTTTTTGGTCAATGTTGCGTTTTGCTGCACTAATTGAGTTGGGATATCTATTGGCGTAATGACGTTTGTTACGTTAAGTTCTGACCGGATTCTTGCAAGCTCATCTGCCTTTTCATCAATATCGCTATGACCAGGGAGCCGGCAGAGAGTGATGCTGTGTCGTTCGCCTATCTTGTTCAGCACTCCTTGGGAGTTCCTGTTTGTTTTTGATTTGATGTTCCGCTGTCTTAATGCTTTGATTGCCACCTGACTGTCTACGAAGATTGTAATCTTTGAAGGGTTCAGATTTTTTGTGAAAATGCATTTTGCATCTACATTCGTTGGGGTTTACAGACAACTCCGGATCCTATGCTTACTTCCATTTTTGACCCGTCTATGTTTCTCTCTTTGGGGTATGTATATGTAGAGTAGTGTTTTTTTTCAAAGTTTCCTTTAGAGATCAATAAACAGCTAATGAAGTCTTACATCGTTCTTGAAAGGAATTGTGAGAAACTTACAGGCCAACAGACGAGGCAAAGATATTTCACAAGTCGGTTGCATATCGAACTTAGCTAACTGTCACTGGTATTTATTTGGGAGTATAGAAACAGATGCGGCTGAAATGGTTAAAGCGATTAACAGGCGCGAAGCCAAGTACAAATTGTCTACAGGAAGGGACACCCAACATCAACGAATCGACGGAATCAACGGCTACCTCGACTCTATTGCATCTGAAAACACTTCCTTATGGGCAACCCTTTAAGTAAGGCATTCTCCCCAATAGGGCTGTATGAGCCCTACTCTCCGGATCTTAAGCATTGACTCTTTGAAAGGTAGGTTGGATAGATGTATGACAAGGTTGAACATTCTTGTATTCTCCTCCTGCTGATGGCAACAGAAGAACCGGGTCGTGTACTATATATATAGACTTAATATGTATGGACTGCTAGTAGCCAACTTCGCGTTGGTTCTAAAGTGCTACCGCTCTTTATTCAGAGCGGAATAAATTGAAAACAAATTAAAAGAATCAGAAATACAATAGGTTTTATGGGTTTCATTATTCATAGGTAGGTATGCAATGCGGAATTTGAAAATAACTTAACTTAGCCTAACTTTGTCGTTAAAGACAAAAAAAAAGCTTAAAATACATTTCGTTCTATAAGTTGTCGGAAGATCACTAAGGCTCATTTTATTCACTCCAAGTTGAACACAACTCGGGGGCTTTTATTCTCAACTTGAGAAATTGCTTTTATTCACTTAAAGTTGACACGCTCAACTTTGGATATTCGGAAGTTGAGAGAACTGAAAGTTGCTGAAGTTTGTTCTTCTACTGAAGCAAACTGTTTTTTTTGCGGCATACCAATTCAATTGCGTGTTCTTTAACAGTAGTGGAAAATAAGGCGGATCTACTTATGTTTGACTAGATCGCTGATGGTCAGTTGAACAAATCACCATTCGAATAGATTACTGTTTATTATAAACGGATTCGTAGAGCACAAAATAATTAAAACAATCTTAAGGATTGCTAAAGGTTTCCTGAGAAGCCCACATAAAGGCACAATCAAAATATTAAAAAACTTTCCAGAAAACTTCGTTGATTAAAATATATCCAAAATTGATATTGCACACCTACATAATATTAAAAAAAAAAAAAACATAATTTAAATTATTAATTAAATTAAATTTAAATTTTATTTATATATATAAAAATGGTGCAAATTGAAAACGGCTGGGCCGATTCGGCTCAAATTTCGTTTCAGTTGTTCGTAATTACCAGGAGAATATTGTTACGAAAGAAAATTTTGGGAAAACCCTTCGGAAAAGTCGGGAAATTGAAAAAATCTAAGTTTAATTTGTTGTTTGGAATTTTTTGTGCAATTTTACATTAAGAAAATTCTTAATGGAAAATTTGGAATATTCTGGAAAAACACGAAATATTTGAATTTGTTTTATCAGATGATTTGATGATTTATTGCTTTTGGTACAAGACTTATAATTTGTTCGTATTTTGTGTTCAAGTCATCTATCTATCTTCTACCTATTCTATTATATAAAAATAAGTTGAATTGTGTTTGTCGCCAATGTTCTCTGTAATGCGTGAACCGATTATGATTCTGGAAACTTCCCATGAAAGGTGACGTTAATACCATGGTTTGTAGGCATATACGGTCTTTGTAGGTGTATTGGTTTATGAGTTATAGGGGCGTGGTACCGCCCATACAAAAAATACATTCAAAATCTTATATTTTGAAAGCCACCAAATCGATTGAGTTCAAATTTACACACAATCTCAGGTATTGGCCCAGAAGTATTCCTGTGAAGATTGGTTGAAATTGGACAAAGGGGCGTGGTACCGCCCATACAAAAAAAAACATTAAAAATCTTATATTCCGAAAACCACCGAATCGTTGGATTAACCAGGATTGCCTTCGCATAATCTCCAATTGGAAGTTGGAGTCACTATTATTATGCTTCGGAATATTAATCTACCCCGTTTGTGCAATGATTCAAGACTTTCTATTAAAAGATTAATGGCTTATGTAATTGAAGCTACTATTTTAACTGGAAATTTTAAATGCGAAAATGTATTTATACCATACGCATCCCAATGATTCCATCTGATATTCCATTTGAATTTAAACGACTTCAGTTTTTTGTTCGCCTTGCGTTTGCGGTTACTATTAAAAAGGCGCAAGGGCAACCGTTAGGAATTTGAAGAGGGAATTTAGAGTATCCAGTTTTCTTACATAGACAGTTATATGTAGCCAGTGCCCATGTTCTGTAACTCATGCGATAACTTTTCGCATCGAAAACTTGGGAACAAAACGTTCCGCTGTTTATCGCATCTGGAAAATATTGGAGTTCTTCTAACTCTATGCGAAAAGTATTCTGTAGTAACTTTTAATTTTATGGGAATTATGGAAAGATTTCCTCAAGCTGTCAAAACACTGGAAAACAAAACAATACAAATTTATTGAATTTGATTTTACAAGCATTTTTCAGTGGAGTTTCAGCGTTGTTTTTAAATGTTTAGCTTTGCACTAATTTTGGGTGAAGAATACGATCAGCGTAACATGTTACGGATTTAAAAGCGTGTACTAAGAGATAGCACAAACCCTTTTGAAATGCCGGAAGCAAGATTTCGGGAGTTGTATCGTTTTTCCCGTGGTTCAGCTTGGATACTTATTGACGAGCTAAGTCCGATTCAGGTCTGTGCGCTGCATTACATTGTTTTTGCAACTGGGTCCTTTCAGAGAGATGTGGGCCAAGATTTTTCTGCCGCTATTAGTAGAACTATGGCAAACCATCAGCTTTGTATATTAAAACTATTGTGTGCTACAAAGCATTACAATAAAAATATTTATCACTGATTTAAATGAATTTGAATTTGATTTTTTTAATTTTCTATTTTGTACTACGAAGTGTGCAGGGGGTCCGCTAGTTGCAATATAATTTTTCATTATTCAAAAGTCTACTATAAACTATTTGATCTAGCACTTTTTTGATGTGAAATCTATTGTAAGAAATTCCGCGACCATTTTGATTTTAACCGTTTTACTTACCAAATCTACACACACACAATAGGTGTCTCTAGTATTCTATGGAGAAATCCAAGATGGTTGGCATTTTGCTACGGGTTTTTTTCGCTTTGAACCAAGAGCGCTAGTGAACTGACATTTCACTAGCAGTCCATGTGATATTATAGTATCTCAATGTTGTACAATACCTTCAGCGTTCTATGCAAGACGACTTAACTTCTAAGATGCCCCTTAGTGCTATTGGCAAGAGTATGTCTTTGCTTAATTTATGCGCCGTTGTAAAGTGTAAAGTTGAGCTGAAAATTCGCACCCTGGCCGTTTAGAGTAAACTTGCATTGAATTGATAGCAAATTTTCCAAGAATTAATGGATTTAGGAAATACTGTGTAAAACATTGACCATCCCAGTCCTGTTTAATCGCCCTTACAGCTTGAACTCTTTCTAAAGCTGATAAACGAAGATTTACCCTCGGTTATTTCGAAAGAAATATTCTTCGGTTGACGAGCTTCGGAGAAAAAGATTCAGTGACGAACTATGAAACCTTGGGTCGGATCGCGTCATCCGTGAACGAGCATTACGTGACGGAATTTGTTTTTGTTTCACATGTAAATCAGCTTAATTCCGTGAACGTAATGCTCGATCACGGACGACATAGTTGGCCCCCTGCTAATTAAGCCCTCCAATAGAGCCACCACAAAAATTAAGAAAAATAAATCCAAAGCAATTACAATTATTACATTTATTTGATTTTTTATTTTCATTTCTCTCATTTTTCAAAATTTATTTACATTTTTACAAAGGTTTTCGGTTTTCTTTCATTTTTCTTTTAACAATTTCTTTGTTTTTATAATTTGTACCCTGTAAAGTTTGCAACACAAAGAAAATATAGAGAAATTAAATGGAAAAATGTTTTCTTGTTTTTTTTCTTCTTAATAATAAAACAATTTTGAATTATTACACAATTTAAGTCTAAATGTGATTTTAAATTAAGTATAAATTATATAGCTAGTAAATAGAATGTTGTTTTTCATACAACATTACCAACGATAGTCACACGAGGTTACACGAATAAAGTGTCGCTCTAGTCACTGTCTGCAAAGGACGATTTTAAATTGTCTTCACAATGAACAAAAAATATATGAGGAATCGTTGAATTGCTACTCAGAGCAACAGGAATAGGAGTGATTTTTCTTAAATATTTTCCGTGTCTCGTTAACCTATTATCGCTGGCTGTCTACATGTTTAGTGACAGCCAGCGTTGATGGGTTACACAATTAAACTTGCAATTGATCAAAATAAGTTGTACCAAATAAAAAGCATGCAGTCTAGATGAAATATGAAAATAAAGAAATACGAGCTCGAACAATAATGATAACCTATATTCAGGAGTTGTCAATTTGTGAAAGAATACCTATGGGTGGGGTTTGGAAAATTGAATTATGAGTTGCGCTATAAAAATAAACGCATAGGAAAACCTACCAAAAATGCCTAAGGATATAATTGTCATGCTAAAAACAACTTCTTGGCAACCAAAGATGTGTGACAGTCATGCAAAAATCATACAGACAACTTAGAAATTACATATAAAAAGGGATAATAAATAACGCACATATAATTTAAGAAAGAAAATAAAAATACTTTACAAGGGGAAGGGTCGAAAATCGTCCAACTGTAAGATGAAATAGCTTTTAGTCGTCGGTTAGGTAGTTCGTTTGAATACTTTCCATTTAATAAAACTCTCTTTGTGTCCGAGTATGGCAATGACAATTTTAGCAATAAAACATCAGCTCAGAGATATAAACTGGCGAACGAGTTGGCACATAGGAATCATATGTCCCTCCACCTCAAATATGTAGTTCTATTCTAACGAATTTCTTTACCTTGGTACACAGATGTTGCATTTCCCTTGCACAAGCCTTGTGTGCAAAAAGATGTGTCGCCATTTTCTCTCATCTCTCAAATACTTTGCGTCCTTTCAGCTCAACACACTTAATAAATGAGATGATCTACCGAAATTTGCCGCCAGTCACAGAAGGGAAAAGAAGTGATTTCCCCCCTTCGGCTAATTTGACAGGTTCTTAACATTCGACTTGTGTATGGAATGTAGTGCAAAGTGTGGACAAAGTCACTGAGTAGATCTTCTTTGTACCACATCTGAAAAAGGCTGCCATTTAAGATCTCCGCATGGGACTCCCGGCTTTGTTATGAATAATTGAAAAATTTAAACACCCGACACACTAAAATCTGAAAGACTCATCTAAAACTCATAGAGATATGTCTTTAGTAAGGTATAAGGTCTGTTGCCTTACAATAATGCATTCGAACAAATTAGTTAAGCTTCGTTCCCTTATCCAAAAATTGTATAGAAGGGAACAAACTTTGACTGAATTTGGCAGACCTATTACATATCTGCAAGTTGGCATAAATTCGGTAACAGTGTATTGACCGTTTGAGGACTGAGTGAACCACAACTTTCACTAGTGTGTCGGACCACAGTAGAATAAAATTTGAGCACCTGAACAACGCGACTTTAAAGTCTGTTCGTTCTAGACATCCTTAGAATATTGAAACCTTTCTGTACCTTTCTATAAATCTTACTTAAAGTCATTGTCCATCGGTAAAATAAGCAAACTCTATTTAAGCGATCGTCAACACTTGCTTTCAATTGTTAGTTCGACGGCAATTCCCATAGAAGCTCTTTATAATCAAATATAAACGGTAAGGAACCATTTCATCTCACAGTTGGCACTTTTCTCTTTCTTTTTATGCATTTTTTTTTTATGGATAAGGCCAAACTTTGGGGGATATACATTGTTCTCTTCCTAACTCTACAACTAATTCATCTAAGTAGTAATTGTGTTGCTGATGGTTTTCTTTGAATTGGTTTATTTTGTTTGTCTAGTTTTGTTGTTTTAAAAATTGTGTGTTTCTTCTCTTAAAAATTAGTGGTAGATATTTACATTAATAAAAAGAGTGTAAATTTGATTTACAAAAATGTCACCACACATGCACAGTTTTTTTGTGATTTTATACAGCATCATGCAGGTCTTTATATAACCGTCACTGGAGACTGTTTCTTTTCCGTCGGTAACAACTTACAGTTAGACAAGTGTCAACTACTTCTACAATCTTAATTGCTAAACTTACGCAGCTAGTTCAAACAGAAATATAATAAAAAAAAAAACGAAAAACAAAACTTGTGTTGTTGTTTTTTACAGTTTTGGATTATCGAACATGGGTCCTCGTTCAACTAAAATATCGGCATATGGCTCCGCTTGAGTGATGCTTAAAGCACGAAATTTCTTAAGTACCAGCAGTGAGTAGAACTTTTGGGCAGCCTTGATGTGGGTAAGGGGGGGAAATACAATTTTTAGTCAAACATTTATGGCAGTTGAAAAAGTGATTGAGAAATTTACCTGTTTTCTAGTGTTCCTGTGGGTCATCTCGGACAACACCAAGGAGTTATTCTTTTGCAGACGACTGCGCACAGACACAAACATTTGGGCGGCTCGTTTGTTGAGCACACGCTCCTCGAACTGTTCGTCGGTTTCGTTTTCCATTTGCTCATCACCGGGTTGCTGAAAATGAAAATTGAATTATAGTAACTAGGAAAATACACGTTGACAAGTTTTAAGACAAACTAAGGTATCAGAAGCAGTTATCTGTTAGCAGCAGGTAACTCCTGCGCCGAGTTCCACGCGAGTTTGAAGTCAAACAAAAAGTGTTTTGCTCAAGTTCATCTGACGGTGCTCAACGAAGTTTTTGTGTTGCTTAAACAGACGGACTTCTTATTCTGCCATTCGATTCAGTTTTGCAGGCAAAATAAGAAACTCGAACAATGACATAACCTCAATATCATCGCGGACTGATTTGAGGAAATTATAATACAAAAGAAAAAAGGCGCGAGTTGCTAATGGAAACGCCTTGGAAAAGTATCATCAAACACTTTCCGACACTCTACAGTTGCTCTCCGTACACGAGGTCACAAGGGCCGACAGTAGGAGGTACAAAATTAGAACGCCTTGCGCCATAGAGACCCCGCCTTCTGGAGCCTCTGTTTAGGGCAGGTACCCGACAATTGAGGTTTAACTTGTTAAACAAGTCACCGCTTGATAAATCAATAAATAGGACGTCAAGAGAACATTGGCCGCTCTAAAAAGACGATGCGCGCAAAAATTTCCCACTCCATTTATTTACGGCGAAAAAAAAATGACAATACTCACATGCACTCCCACCGACTGCGGGAAATCGTAGTCATTCCAGTCCGATGCTAGATCAGCTGAGGTATTCACTGGGGCAACTAACGTCAAATCACCCTCGGGCATGTTCTCGGCCTCGTTCAGGATCATCGAAACGTGTTCGGCTTCCAGATTTGGTAACACATTCAGGTTGTCCATACTTAAATGATGCGGGGTCATACCACCTTCGGGCAGATAGGCTGGCGTCAAACCACTCTGGTGGAAATCATCATGCATATCCACAAGACCGTGCGCCAAATTGCCAGGCGTCATTGGTACGCCACCCTGCGGCGTCATCGGATCTAGTCCACTCAAGTCAGACATTGGGAACATATGCCCGGGACTTCGTAACGAATCGAAACCAGGCGTCGGTGGCGGAGGCATTAACGAATCGTTTTGATTGAACTCGACGGCAGACACTGCGGACACATGGGAATTCAGTTCGGCTTCGCGCACTGGATCGGGCTCTTCGAAATGATGTTCCGTCGAATCGTGCAGAGGTACAACAGCAGCAGGTGGTGGCATAAGGGCAGGCTGAACTTCCGCTTGAACGGGACCCTTGCGTTTGCGTCCACGCTTATTTGTCGCCGTTGTCGGTGAGTCGTGTTCCTGTTGAATTTGGTCCAATGCCAGCTGATCAGCCGAGCCGAGGACGGAAAAGTCCTCCAATTGGCTTATTCGCGAGATCAGATTTCGCTGATAATTGGCAAACAGTCCCCTAGCTGGGATATCACGTGAAGGCAGGGAAAATAGCTTCTCAACACCGCCAGTCTCTTTCCAGTACATTAACCTAAACAAAGAGGAGGGGGGGAAAGAAATACATAGAGCACATTAGCAAGGTTAACTTCATTCTATAGACAATTTCCAGATGATTCACCACCTCTTCGTCGGGGGCGCCAGATCTAAGGTTGTGACAATGTCCGATGTGTTCGCCAATTGAGCTTTCATTTCTTCGCCAGAGATATTCTTAACCTCATCCACGATGAGCTTTCGTTTCCTCTTTGCTTTGGTGACTCCACGATATGCCGACGCATCAACCGGTGCCAGAGCGAAACTCTCTTCTTCGTTGTGCAGCAAGGTCGATTGTTCGACATCGGCTTCTTCGTGGAGGCGTTCATCGTCGTGATGCGGTTCGTCTAGATGCTCATTGTCAGCGTGTAGCTCGTGATGCGGTGTCGGCTGGTGTAGTATCGCTGATGGCGCCCTCACGTTTTCCTGTCCCAAAACAGATGGCGGTCTTGAGCCCACCGAACTGGGCATCGGCGATGGAGCACCTGTGTCAAAATGGTCCATGTCATCGTCGGAGTTGTCCTCGTTGGCGGGCAAATTGACACTAGCTTCGGCTGCTGCTGCGAGTGGTGGCTCAGCAAACAGATCCCCCTCGAAAAGACCAGCTGCGGGTTCTGTAAGTAAATACGTATTTTATTTTTTTTGTCATGGTTTTTTTTAACAAAACTCACGTCCAAATTCATCGCCAAAGCCATCGCCATCCAGATTGGAGTCCGTAATGTCATTTACAATATCACGCGAAGTCGAAGCCACCGGTTCTCTAGTCTGATCGATGTCCCTTCCGAGTTCTTCAGCAAATAGGTGTTCCTATTAATAACAAAAAAAGAAATAAAAAACCTTCACTCTGCGCCTCATGTAGCGAATTCAATAACTCACATCAATATTGGGATCCATACCATCGCGCACCAAATCAGGAGTATCCGGATCAAAGCCCACATCACCGAAGCCGTCGTCGTGCAATGACATTGACATACTTCCATAATCTTCGCGCATAGTGATCTCGTCCGCTCTCGATTGATTGATGGAGAACTGCGCCTCGATATCGATGTCGTTCAGTTCTGGCAGTGCGGTGTCGAAATCATGAAACACTTCGGGCAATGTAATTGCGTTTACTGCAGCCTCCCGATGTCCCTCCGGCAAATCCACCATTCCAGGGCGGAATGCCATCTGCGGAAGAGGAAATATATTTTTTTATTAAAAATAACACCCAAAAGTAAGGAACAAAACGAGAGACATATGCATCAAAGAATTTTTGACAAACGAAGCCTTTCGGCAAGTGATTCTTACCAATTTGTCCTCAATGAAGAACGAGATGAGTGCGTCCATAGTAAAGGAATGCTTGTTCTTTCTTTTCCGAACCATTTTAATTATCAGTAGTACTTCGTTTCACGATATGTGCAGATAGGGAACAATAGGTGTTGGGGAAGAAACACTTCTGCAGGACGTCAAACGACACTTACCTTCCGTGCGTTCGATTAAAATGAAGTAAGGATGGCATTATCACATAAACTCAAGTCTAGCAAGGCTTCTGGACCTTCCTGACGAGTTATTTGAGACAGGAAGGGGTGCCGCAATTGACGAACCCATGAGAAAGATAACTTGTTGCTTAAATGCCAGAGAATAACTCCCAGTAGGACAAGAAATGGAAGCAAGACTGACTTTGCGACATGCATTTTTCAGTCGATAACACTTTCATTGAAGTTTGTAAGAAATTTGATCCATGAGACGCAACACAGAAACTTCCCTCCGCCCAAAACAAATAAATAAATCAAAAACAAAACTATGTTTCGTATTGTGCCTTATTTGGACGTAATACCGGTATGCGGTATGTGCTGCTCCAGAAGCAAGCGTGCATAATCGACATCGACGCTATTCGTTTCCTTCGTTGTGTTTTGTTCGACCGCATGTAAAGATAAGTACTTTCGATAACCAAAGTCACAAAGTCACAAAACACCTCGAAGCAAAAACGTGTGTTTTGTTCTGCCGACTTTGGGTGTGTGTTGGCTCATGAGAATTAATGAATTCTAGTTTGTTGAGTCGAAATAAAACGTTTTGTCGAATCGATTTTTAAGTCTCTGAAACGTGCGACTCTGTCTTGGATGCCAAATCAACTAACTAAATGAAAACTGGGTGGAGGGATGCGCCGCGGCGTCCGGTAGATCAGACATCAATATTGGAAGTTCACAAAACGCGAAAAAATGGCGCCAATATATTGAAAGACACGCGCCACATCTCGGTAATGTTGGAGTTGTGCAAAACGTGTCACTCGTCGCTCTGACTGGGAACATTTCAGCAACATTTATAGTCTGTTAATAAAAAAGACAAGCCAAAAGTAGCTACCGAACGTGGCCAAGACAATTCTGTGGACTTCCCATCAAAATTCTATATTAAAACTGAAAAAAAACAGCGCCCACCATTACTGGACTAATACTGAAGGTAACAGACAAACCAAAATGTTCATGGCAAACACTTCCCACACAAGAACGAAACAAACAACTCCTATATCTAACTAGGAGTCAGATTTGAACAGTCACAGCGTTCCTTGTTAAACATTTTAAAGTCATAAAACACCTCATGACTATGGGAATAAGCCAAGATAACACTTGCAAACTATGAAACGAGGGCAGAACACACATTCTATGCCACTTAAACTGCGTTAACAGCTCTCTGGGCAAGCTCAACCCAGAGGCAGAGGATCAAAGATCTACTAGGATTCATCAAGAAGTCCAGTATAACAATCGGCCAACTTGTGGACGCAGTGATTTGGTAACTTGCTTACACCTCCCACACACAATCTAATCTAATCAGACAACAATTTAATAAAGTTTCATTCCTTATTTTCGTTTTAAATTATACTTATGAGAAGAATGGCCGCGTTCCACTGCCCGCTAGATGAACAGCGGCATGTCAAACTTCATACAAAAAAAATTGACATCTTTTTGTGAAATATACTTTCAGGGAAATTTCTCAGAAAATGAGGTTATAACCGGCGGTCGCGTGTTTATTTTTTTGTATTTTCTCTCATTCCGTCGATATAACCGACAAGAACGACTGATTTTTTCCGAAAATTTGTCGTTATATCCGACGGTAGAATAGCTTAAAATATAATGAACCAACCAATTAAAAGGAAAGTGGACGTTGTAAGCAACTGGTCGTTATAAGCGACTTACACTGTATTTTCTTGCACAAGAATAAATGCTACGTTGTAAGCGGGTAAACAACTCCAATCAAAGATAACTTGTATTAAACATTCATTTGTACTCATTTTGATATAAATATTTTCAAATCAAAGCACCAAATAAGAAAAAACACGTAAGATTTACAAGAAGACGCTCCAAAGTAAACCACAAATCAAAGGAAAGGGTTTCAAGCATTAAATAAACCCTAAAGCAACACAAAAAATTACACTAGAGTTAGAAATACTGAAATGCTTGGGTTCCTGAATGATATATCTGGCTATGAACAGTTAAATAAGTGATTTACGGAAAGATACTATTATAGTGGGCGACTTTAATATCGACTGGTTTCAAATTAATAGCACCTATAGAAAAAGAATATATAACATTTTGAAAAATAACTTATATTTTCAAATTATGAAGACTGCGACAAGGATAACAAATTCATCTTGCACTCTAATAGACTATGTGGTAACAAATAACAAACGAATTAGCGCTTCAAGTGTCCCAAACTTGCAAATAAGTGATCATCAAACAATATCTGTTGAGATTAATAATGGAAAGGAAGCAAAATTATTGACTAAAAAAAAAAATAAGTCAATAAGTGTAATGAGGTATAACAGACGACTTTTTCGGGAAGCTTTAGGAAATAGTCAAATGAGTACCATAAACAGTGCAATTGATGTTGACTCAATGGGGGAGCTGTTTCTTAAATCTATCAACGAAACCTCGGCAAAGTTTATTGTTAAAAGTGAAATTAATCAGGACAATAATTCTGAATGGTTCAACAAACGGCTTCAATCGCTAAGAATATTAAAGATTCGAAAACACACAACAGCAGTATTGTGCAATTCCGATGTCAATTGGAGGGATTACAAATTGATAAGAAATAAGTACAAAAAAGAAATTAAAAAGTGTAAGGAATCATTTATTAAACGGAAAGTACAATGTTCAACTGATCAAAAATCCATGTGGAAAAATTTAAAAAGATATGTGCTTAAAGACGAAAAATTTAATGAAATAAAAAGCATTCAGTTTAATAACAACATTTTTGACAGCAATAAAGTCATAGCCAACAAATTTAATGATTTCTTTATTGAAAGTGTAGTCTCAATAAGTGATTCTATACCGTTTGTGCCGTTCTGTAACAATATTGCTGATACAAATTGTACTTTCAATTTTAATTTTGTGACGTACCAGGATCTTAAACTTATTCTAACGGAAATGAAAAACAAAGTTGACTTTACGCATATGAGTCCAAGGAGATTTCTTGACAATTACGATATACTCGGACCAGCTTTATCAATGACTATTAATAAATCATTACAAACAAAGACATTCCCAAAAGCATGGAAGCAATCTTTAGTGACCCCTATAGAAAAAGTAAGCAATACTAAACTATGTGAAGAGTTTCGCCCGGTTAATGCGTTGCCATTATGTGAAAAAGTGTTTGAGAAGATTGTTTTTAAGCAGTTAAATAATTACTTTGAATCAAATAAATTAATAATTGACATTCAGTCAGGATTCAGAAAGAACCATTCGTGTGAAAGTGCAATAAATTTGATAATTAATAATTTTAAGGAAGAAACCGACCAAGGAAAGAGAGTCTTGTGTGTTTTTCTTGATTTAAAAAGAGCATTTGAAACAATAGACAGACAAATATTAATAGATAAACTTAAACGATATGGAATAAAAGGAGGTGAAAGTGATTGGTTTAAATCATACCTTAGCAA
The DNA here is from genome assembly GCA_936431705.1 of Cheilosia pagana. Classification (NCBI taxonomy): domain Eukaryota; kingdom Metazoa; phylum Arthropoda; class Insecta; order Diptera; family Syrphidae; genus Cheilosia; species Cheilosia pagana. The sequence continues at coordinate 79,914,739 of OW386166.1, read as the reverse complement.
TAGAACTCAATGTGTAAAAGTTAATGGTGAACTATCATGTCCAAAGGATGTTATGTTTGGTGTACCACAGGGTTCGGTTTTGGGAACGTTGTTGTTTATTATATACATAAACGACATGAAAAGTGCAATAAAAAATGGAAAACTTGCATTGTTTGCTGATGATGCGGTGATATATGTGTCGGATAAAAACTACGTACAATGTCAACAAAAAATGCAACAGGACCTGGAAAGTGTTTCGGAGTGGCTGAAAATGAATAAACTTAAGCTGAATGTGACAAAAACCAAACAAATGATAATAAATAATCGGCAAGAAGAGAACGTAAGACTGAAAATTGACGGTGAATATATTGAACAAGTTGAGGAAATAAAGTATTTAGGTGTAACAATAGATAATAAATTGACTTTTAGCAATCACGTCGAGTACTTGTGTAAAAAAATAGGGAAAAAAATTGGTTTTTTAAAAAGAATTAGAAATGATATATCAGCATTAAGTGCAATAAACATTTACAATGTAATAATTAAACCACACTTCGAGTATTGTTCGTCTATTTTATTTCTGTGTTCTGATTGTATAGTACAAAGTTTGCAATTGTTACAAAATAAGGCCATGCGATGTATTTTAAAATGTAATAGATACGTCTCAATTCGTTTAATGTTAAATTCGTTAAAATGGTTGTCGGTAAAACAAAGAATAATAATGAATGTTTTATTGTTAGTGTTTAGAATTAAAAATAACCTAATGCCTATTTATTTATTGAATTATGTACAGTATGTTCGTGAGGTACAACCCTATTTATTAAGAACAGCCAATAATTTTAGACTACCAAATCTTCTAAAAGTAAGATCTCAAAATTCTTTGCAATATAGAGGCTTCAAAATGTTCAATGAATTGCCAATTAGTATTAAAAATGAAACAAATCTTGCAGCTTTCAAAAGAAATTTAATCATTTACATTAAAGCTAATTTTTAAGTAGGTATCTAAAATTCTTATACAAAATAAAATACTGTGTATTTGTAAAATCTATTGATGTATATGGCTAAATGGCTTTCTTAAAAAAGCTAAATAAATAAACTAATCTAATCTAATCTAATCTAATCTAATATACACAGCCATCTCCAGAATGAACAATCCTTTCGGAGTACACACTCCCCGAATACTGATTGGCCAATTGTTAGATTGTGAAAGTTGGTTGGCTCTATGCACTGGGGTAGCAGCATGTAACTTGATACAATCGAGTTCAGTCGTTACAATCGAGCTCTGGCAGCACCTAATTTGTTTCAAACGATTGTCCTAAACCGATTATCCTCGATCGAAACAAATTAGGTGCTGCCAGAGATCGATTGTATCGACTGAACTCGATTGTATCAAGTTACCCCTAGTCACTGATGTGTTTGTGCCACCTTATTTTGAAAAGAAACTTTTTTCCTTAAATACGATATGAGAATAACTGAAGGTAGGTATCAATTACGCCGATATTGTATCCACTTACTGACACTTTCTTCAAGAATTTGTTACCATACACATCATGTTGTTCCAGTTGCTCGTAAAACCCAAGGGGATCTGCCAACTGCAACTCTTAGAAACACATTTTGACCCCAGATCTTTCGTATCCAGCAACATTTACATATGTAAATGTGTTTGATTTTATTGTCGGTGGAACATCCGCTTCAGTCCTTGAAGTTGCCACTATTGCTTGTCTTTTACTTAGCCACTTAGATCATCCATCACTTAGTATTTCCCTAAATACTCTCAAAGTCGATGGGTGTAGTTTTTGCCACGTCAGTTCCCAACTCTTTATATAAACAAAAACTTTACTTCTCTTTTCTTTCTAGGTAGCACTTTAACCTGAGTCGGCGTTCCACGTTGCAAAGACATTCTCAGTTAACAGCACCGCAAAATTATGAACTAATAAGCTTAAACAATATTTGGTTGACGCAATGACCTAAATCATTCAAGGGTTGCGCTTATAGATGTCGGCTTAAAAATGTCGAAAAGTATAAAATAAATTCTTACTTTATCCTAAAAAAAACTATAAAACAAATAAATAAATAAATAAATATTTTGGCGCGACAGGTCTATGGGACCCAAGGCCTAGCTTCTCACAACTATTCGTTTTGTGTGGGTTTTCAATTTTTGGGACGAATGGAAGGGATCTACAATTTTACGCCGAGTCCAAGCGGCTAATTGAGAAGCTCATTCATGACAGTTTTACTCTCGGAAGTTTGTCAGACGTTCGCGAGAGGTGGCGCAGTGAAAAAACAACCTTCAGATGTAATTTGGCCCTTTCGGGATTCGAACCTGGGACCCCTCGCTTAGTAGCCCAACACACTACCACTAAGTCACTGCGCCGACAAAAAAAAAATTATGCCTGGTGGAATTTCATCTTGTTTTGTATTCAAATTGATTCCGGCAACGAGCCGCTATCGATTACACTTGACTTTTTTTTGTCAGTTAGGTAGGTACTAGGTGAGTTAAATAAGATGTCAAAACTCTTGGATTACAATGCACTCGTTCTCACAAGCGACTGCAGGCTTAAATTAAAAATATGTGCCTACTCCTTTTAGTTTATTTAAATATTCAAATTAAAACGAACTCCGACATATTTTGGCATAGTTTTACAACTGTCATTCTGTGAAAGTAAGCTGCATTCCAAGTTGTTCATTTACTTCATTTAAATCAAAGTGGCTATTCGCACGTAAATTTTGTACTGACTTACGTTTGTCGGGCTTAGGCACACGGCTCTATATTTGACGTAACGTAATGGTATTTTCATTAGAAATAGTGTTTTAAGATAAAAGTTGGGCCTTAAAACGTACAGGATCGTGCCCGAAAATGAAATACTGGAGTTTAGAGTTCTGTTTGCGAGCGAAGCGAGCCACATATCCCTACTTGACGCGATTTAACTTTGACGTTTCTTACGTAGCCGTGTCCCTAACTACGTGCGAATAGCATCAGCCTTTTTAAATACCTAATTTGGGAACTTTTTGAAACGCTTTGCCAGTCTTTATTAGCGCGAATTTGAATTTTTCTGTTTGGCGTCCATTTTGTTTTTTTTATTGTAACAGTCAAGGTTCGGTTGGATTTATGTGAAAAATTCAAAGTAATACAACAAAACTTCACCCACCAGAAGTATTTTTTTTTTTTGAAATTATCTCCTCTTTGTTACAAATTTTGTATAATTTAGTTAATAAGGACCAGATTCTCAATTCCAGAGACAATACTGAGGCTGAGACCCCCAACTTCGGCCGATTAACAGTTATTTGACTACAAACTTTATTTAAACGGGGCTGACAGGATTAGGTGCGTTAGTATTGTACATAGAATTTTGTATTGACAAATGTCACGAAACTTCAAACACCAACCCACTCGCACCTATTCTTGCAAAGTCACAGCGTTTAAAGCGTTCATAGAATTTTATCTGTTGAGTTTGAAATTATTCGTTTAAATGCTTAAATGTTTATGAAAAATAAACAATGCTTTATTGTTGTAAGAAAATAGTAGCACTTTGAGACAACTTTCATCAGTTTTTTAAGAAAAATGTAAATACACTCATGCAATCGAAGTTAATGATGTCGAAAAGTGATAATAGGTCTGTTCCCTTACTTTTTGGTCCAATTTCGGCAAAATGTCAGATATCAAGGAGTAAGGAGAAAAGAGAATATAAACAAAAACTACAGGAACGAAAGTTTGGCATGACGTTTGTTGAAAACATATGCGAACAAATTCAAAAATAAACGTCAGTGGGTTTAAAAAAATTACCAGTTTGCAGACGTTGAAAAACATTGGGATTCAGTTTAATATATATTTATTTGCAGATTTATCCATTTTTAATAACAAATTTCAGCACTTAGCAAAGCAAACCGAAATAAACTGCCAATTCAAGTTGACTTTTGAGAGATTTGACAGCTAAAGTCAGTTATAACAAACTAGCCCAAAGAAATTTGTTGGGCTATTATTTGCAGGTTTTTTATGGAGAGGAAATGTCCAACTTTTGCGTAAAGGAACGAAGTTTGACTAAATTTGACTAATGTGTTCGAATGTTAGGGAACAGACCTAATGTTTGTCCTTATTTGTTTCAATTATGTAAAACATCTCCTGTAGATAGTTTTATTAATCAAACAAATCAAATTAAGCTCCTTTTAACAATCTATACCCAATTACTAACCAATAGCATTCATTGTTGTTAAAAGGTAGGTACCTAGTATTCCCGAACTCTATCACATTCCACGGTTGGTAGCACTTTTTTTTATTTTTTGCATGTTTTTGAGTGTCCCACAAATTCTGATTGACATCACACTGGCCACGTTCCTCTACCCGCTGGACATCTAGCACAAAATATACCAGATGAAGGAACGCTCGCGCAGCTGCAGCGGAAAATTTTGCAAACGTTTGAACGATTTGCCTTTGACTGGTTGTTTTTTCTCTCTCTTTTTCAATGCAGCGCGTAGTTTTGCGCTAGATTGAGAAATTTCCCTGAAAAGGATATTTTACAAAAAGTGCTAGATGTTTAGCGCCTGTGGTGATACGTCAATTTTTTTTATATGAAGTTTGACATGCCGCTGTTCATCTAGCGGACAGTGGAACGCGGCCACGGCCCAACTGGCAAAATTTTGAAAAAAAAAAACTGAGGGGCCAGCGGCAAGAGGATTGCGAGTTGGGGCTCTCAGTATGATTTGTCTCTGCTCCATTTACTGCTTTACAAGAGTAGGTACGACGTTTTCTTTTACAAATGGAAATGCCGACGAGGAACATAAATGATGTATCACTTGTGGTTGGTATCTGAAAAATTTGGCAATAGGTTTAGGTACTTCAATTGGGATTTTAACAAGGGAACGACACCAAATGCTGAGATGCTGATGAATGCAAGATTTATAAATCATTTTTAAATTAACAATGTATGTCTAACAAAAAAAACAGTAATGGACGTATGACTCCAAGGTTTTTGCTTACTGTATATGGGGTAAACTCGCGTTTCCTGAACTTCATTGAATCTTTCAGACAGAAGCGCCGATTTTTCAAACAGAATTGATACACCCAAAGTACGCGGCTTGGGAATTTCATTACAATAATTTAATGTTGAACAGAACTTCATTCATTGGAATTATTTACCACCTAAAACATTGTTTGTAAATAAATAGACGGCAATAAAAAAAACGGCTTATTCTTTCCAATAAGATTCGAATGCATACTCTCTTCAAGCTCAAACTACAAACAACAAGTAACTATGAATGTTTTTAAATTGAACTCACCTTAATCTTGACGAACGCCTCATTACAGTCGGCCAGGAGGTACTTTGCCTTGCGCGAATAGATTCGCACAACGCCCAACAGCAAATGACCCGAAGTGCGAAGCGCCAGCTTCACCTTTGGCTGCATAATACCATCAACAGATTGTTCAATATTCGTCTCGAACACATGAGCTTTGGTTAATTTCTTGTCCCAATGGGCCGCCAGCCAAATTCTGGCCAACGGCCCCTTCTTCGCCAACACAATATGGGCGTAAAACATGATGGATTATTTTCGCCCAACTTTGCTTTATCAAATTGCAACTTAGTTTATTAAACAAACAAATTTATAATCGTTTTGCCGCTCTAATCCAAAACAATACATACAATTACATATTTATCGCGCAGATTTTCACTATATCTGCTGCGATCGTTTTTTATTGGGAAATTTTCTCTTCTTTTTACTTGGCTGGTGGTAAATGAAAGCAATCTGAGTCTTTCCGTCGTCGTTGTTGTCGTCGTCGTTGCTTTGTATAAAGAAATTATATGGGAAAAAATTAAATTTATTCAATACTGCACTGATTGTCTGCATTGCTTGGGTCCCGCGGCAGACCCTGATGTAGAAATGTTCATGTAGTTTCCGATGAATACTTTTCTAATGGGACACAAATTAGCAAATTTTTTTCTTGGTATAGTTGGCGCCCAAAAACACAAGCGATGGAAATGTTGTTGCAATTTGAAGGAGAAAACGAACACTTTCTGATGATTTTCACAAATTATTTTATATTCTATGCATGCGGAAATAATTTAGAATTATTTTAAAGTAATTTTCGTTTTGTTTGACAAGGAATTATGAAGGAAAATTATTTGATAAACCTTAGCTTAAGTTTTGGTGAATGGAAATACATTTTTCTTGTCGTTCAAAATGGCGTCGCTGCATATTGAGAAAAAAGTGGTACACTCAACAAGAAAAAACAGGCGTCACTTTATAACCGTTTCAGAGTGTTCCACAATAGATGGCGCGCAAGAATGATTAAGGGTACGTTGCTACTGTTAACTGAATAAGAAAGTGCTTAAAAAAGCGTAAAATAAACATTATAAACAGTGAATCCATAAGGAAAAGTAATTAATTATTTAAATAAATATTAATTATTCATTAATTCGTTTAAAAGCGAAATGTGGTGAAATAAATACAAAGGGTATTTCCCATTCCGTTTCTGGCAACAGTGATTCAAACTTTAAAGTAATTCCAGACGAACAAGTATTTCAGCAAATTAACACCCCGATTCCACAGGAGATAATCCCTCTCATACCACTTTGAGCTTCTAGTAGCGAATGAAACTTCTAATGTGAGTAGTCCTAGTCAGTTAATAAGGAATACAGACCTTAGGTTACATGATCTCCTTTGAGAAAAAGCGGGGCAGATAGGTACAGAGAAGGTGGATGATAGTTTTCTCCTCCTCCTCATCTCAGCAGCTTATGTTGGAATGAGACATGAGAAGACACAACAAATTATATTTCCAGACGAAAAACATGTATCTGTCAAATTCATGTCAGACATCCATGCCAAGAAATAATTGCAGAGAGAGATCACAGACATCCAATCATGAGATAAAATAGAGTGACTCCACAAGATATTTCATCTCATGATAAGCATTGGGCACATTCAAAAACTTAGTTATCTTAAGTCGACTAGATTGGTCTGGAATAGATGTAACCTGAACCCCTGAACGCAAAAACTAGAACGTCACTTTTCCTACGTCAGCCACATATGCGAACTGTCAACTTAGTACTCAGTCACGAATTTCTTGACTAGATTCGTCGGCTACCCCTCCATAAACGTCAACTGACACAGCTGCCCATTTAACCGATCTAGGCCAGTCAAGATACATCAAGTCAGTCAGCTGTCAGACTTATTAAACTAGATACTTATGTCGTTTTCCATTGGTTTCACTCGGGGATTCACTCATTCTGAAATCCAATGGAACAAGAAAACTGCTTCTGGTTGAATGCAGAAATGTATTGGTGAAATGCAAAAAAATAATCTACGGCTGCAGTCAGCTGACTTGTATAAAATACACAAATTGCACTTGTGTAGGTGCTTCTTGAGTGGATTCTGACTTCAAATCGAGAAGCAAATTTCTCTTCTCAGAATCACCAGAAGAGTATTTTTTTTGCCAATGGAACGGTTTCAGAAGTGATTTTTTCGATTCCGGACTCTCCCGGACGCTTCTTTTTGCCCAATGGAAAACGACATTAAACGTCCCCTTTATGAGAGAAATAATCTCCTTTGGAGTCGGGGTGTTATATCCCTAATTCGCAGTCCTTCTTTTAAGGCTGGTACGCTGTTCGAGTGAAATCCAATTTTTCATACAAATTTTTGACTGCGATATATCAAAATGAACTTTTTAAGTGAAAATTTCACCAGGCAGTACGCTGTTGAAGTGAAAAATAATTGTTCAAAAAGTGATATGTAGAGGGCGTTACTTGGTATTTCACTTGGTTTTTATTGTCCTTCGTATTGAATTTTTGACATTTCGGCGTGAAAATTTCACTTTCAATTTCACAGCAATTTCTTGGCGAGGAGTGAAAATTTCACTTCACTTCAACAGCGTACTGCCTGGTGAAATTTTCATTTGAAAAGTTCATTTTGACATTTCGCAGTGAAAAAGTTGTATGAAAATTTGGATTTCACTCGAACAGCGTACCAGGCTTAAGCAATACAATGTCAAGTAGGAGGTAAATTCTTCCTCTAACGAAATTTCCGCTGAATACATCCGTACTTTGAGAATCTCTGGAGCTGTCAAGATAATATTTTAATGACAATTGACAGCACAAAATTGTTGGTGCACTAATTTTTGTGTTTACGATTTAAAACGCCATTAACAAATTTTAACAATAAATTCCCTACAAATGGAAAAACTTAGCGCAACCTTACAAGCTGTAAAGGCTTTAAGGTCCAGCGTAGGCCACTGTTTCGAGCATCTAGCGGATGGTATGCGAGCAGAACATGGTGAAGACAACACTGACAAATTTCTTCGCGAGTTCCAAGAATATTTCAACAATGTTAATATTAACTTGAGGTAATTGCTGTTTAACAACGATAGAGGCGATTCATATCTATAATTTGAAGGGAGGTAGAGACCCTGATTAACAATTTGCCAACCCCGCCAGCGCCATATTACTTGGGCAACACTACATATCTGGCGCAGGAAACAACACAAGACCGGCAGGCTCTATATCCCCAACTTGTCAATAGTTATAAATGGATAGACAAGGTAACTAAAAAAAAAACATTTACTAAATTCACACAACTATAATTAAAACAAACAGGTGCATGAGCACAGTATGTTGGCCAACAACTTGCTGAATCTGAATAATCTGCGAAGGTCCTATACATCAACATGCTCGAACAAACGCGGCCGAATGCCACTCTCCTCATGCAATAACACAGACCCGGAGTAAGTGCCGAGTTTTGAGTTCGAATTGTCCCACTAAACTGTCTCTTTCCAGGCACACTGATAAACTGCTAAGTGAAATCAATTTGAATTCCGCTACAACTAGCTACAAAGTTTGCAGGCCATTTGGATCGAATGCAGTTGTCATTGTAGGTTCATTTAAATAGATATCGGTAAACAAAACTCTCAATAGGTAGTTCTAGGTCAACATAGCGCGAGTGCTAAAGGCAGCGATTGTTTGCAAAGGTGTTCTCATCGAATGGGTCACGGTGAAAGGGGTCGATGAACCTCTGGATGTGGACGACCTGTGGGCCGAGTCTAGATATGAAGTTTTCCGAAAAGTACAGGAACACACACATTCCGCGATGTTGCATTTCTTTTCGCCAACGCTTCCCGATCTAGCAGTCAAGAGTTACATGGTAAGGAGCGGGCTTTTTGCAGTTGAAAATATACCCATCAATTTTTGTTATTATTGCAGACTTGGTTCAACAGCTATGGCAAGCTGTTCATCGAACCGTGCAGGCGATGCGGAAAGCATGTTAATAATGGACTGCCACCCACCTGGAGAGACTTGCGCACCTTGGAACCGTTCCACGAGGAATGCAGAAACTGCTAGGTTTCCGTTTTTAACAAATAAAAAAAGATATTCTCTGCATTTTTAAGTTTGACTTTTTACTTATAACATTGTTTTTTTATTATTATTATTTATTTATAACTGTTCCATGCTGGACACGCTTTTTCATACACATGTCGGCAAACTTTTGCTTCAGAGTCTCGCGTAACTCTTGTCGCTGTTGGTTGACTTTCTCCTGGTGACTCTGATATTCCATTACGACTTCATTGGGAATGTAGCAGTTTTCTTCGTCCTCCATATCCTCGAAATCCTCCTGCGAAAAAGATAGCCATTAAAAGTTGTGGTCAAAAAATATTTGTACGCGAATTATAAATGACGCAGTAGTAAGTAGATTCAAAAGCCGACTCTATGTGCAGAGAGTTCAGTAATAATGGCAACGATCGATAGATTTGGTTCAAAAGAGTCAGATAATGATAAATTAAGGAATGAAACTTGCATTGGAACTCTTTTTATATCCAAAAGAACGACGATAAGTCGAAGTAACTCGGGATGCAGTAAAACAAGAAATTCTTCAACTCAAAGTGGGTCAACAGCGATAACTTACTTCACAATTCCTAAGCAACATTTTAAGACCAAGATTGAGATCAACAATTTAAGTTTAAGTGGTTTTAAAAAGAAGCAAAAGAAATTTTTTTCGGTTGCATTTTTCGTGTTATTTTGAACAGCCCGCTATCACTTTTGAAGTTGTTATTTTTTGACATTTGACAAGTACAAACTACGACATTACACCGCGTCTCCACGAGTCTGAAATATGTCAGACTTTTCAGTCAGACTTCATGTCGGACATGTTTGTATTGTTTTGGTTGGGCAAATTCTGCTATGACATTTTATTTCCCTACATGTCGTCAACGAAGAAACAAATGAAGGCGCTTCTTGCTTTAAAAGAATTAAATGACTACGAACATTTAGAAATCCGGATGTTAGCCGAAAATAAGAGAAGGCATAGATTCTGGGTGAATAAATTTCTTTAAAATCGGGAGCTACATGATTCGGAAGCGCATATTGAAAGATGTTTTATGGGATAATGCATCGGACTACAAACATTTTTGCATAATCTTTATAGAAAAATTCGAATATTTACTTCCGCCAGTTGAAAACAAAATTGTATATCAGTTTATCTCTTCTGATAAATGACATAAATATTTTTTGCATTTAGTATATTGCTATTCATTTTGGATAGACCGAATTCCGACATATTTCAATTCGTGCGCTTGTACCTACCCTTGCGAATTATCAAAACGAATGATTTTTTGCTGTCAAACGCTCAAATGTCAAATTTCAGTCAGGGTTCGTGTCTACAGAGAAGACAAGGAATTACTAAAAATGGAACGATACACGCTTCAACAACGCATTGAAATTATAAAAATTCACTACAAAAATGGTGCAAATTTTGCAGTGACAGTTCGCAAAACTAAAGCATTTTTGGGTCGTCGTCGACCTTGTCGGTCGCAATACAGAAATTGGTGGGAAAATTCGAGCTGTTGGGACAAGTTAGTTAGTGATGTGAAGAATAAAACCCGTGCACGTCGCCCAAGAACAACTAAGAATATTGCTGCTGTAGCCCAAAGTGTTGAAGAAAGCCCAGGTTTGTCCATTCCTCGTCGTTCTTTGGAATTGGGCATTCCACAAACGTCATTACACCGTATTTTGCATGGTATTGATCTGGACAACGTTTATTTTCAACAAGACTGCGCTACGTGCCACACAAGCAACGAAACCATTGATCTTTTACGGGAAAAGTTTCCGGACCGTGTTATCTCACGAAGAGGTGATCACAATTGGCCACCGAGATCTTGTTATTTAGCACCTTGCGACTTCTTCCGTTGGGGCCACGTGAAAGATAAGGTCTTCGCCAACAGCCCAGCGTCGATTCAAAACCTCAAAGATGGAATTCGTGAGTCTATCGAGGACATAGGGCAGCCACTTTGCGATTTTGTTATGGAACATTTTTCATGAAAAGGATATGGTCCTGTAAGCGTGGTCGTGGTGGTCATTTGGCTGATGTTGTTTTTCATTATTAACGGCATACTTTCCTCCTAATTATGAAATAAATATCCGATCATTTATCTCAAAAAATGGCATTTTTCTTTTCCGATCGTGCAAGCGGACGCAACAGGTAAAGCAAGTTATAGATGAAAACATACTGCGACATTGCTGGCTTACTTGGCCAACCCTGGACACTAAAAGAAACAAGACGCTTCTGCGGCTCAACAGATCTAGTATCTTGCTATCATTACCGGGCATTGTATTCTGGATAAACACGCGCGTTGACTCGGACTGCCATACAATGACTTTTGCGGAAGCTGCATGGATGAGGAGAAAGACGATTCTGTCACCCGCCTCCTATGCAGCTGTCTTGCCCTATTCAACTTAAGGCGGACTGACTAAGGTAACTACTTCCTAAATGATCTCTCACCGAGAGCCACTTTAATATAACGCAGCACGCCAAGAACTAAGGGACCATCTCTCACGTGGAGTGGAAACAATCCGCAGCTCACTGCCCGCCAGCCGCTACCAGTCAATATCATTGGAATGCTTTGAAAACAGTTTTCACATCAGGTGCTGAAAGGATTGTTGGCCGATCACAAGGAAGATAGGGCGTAGCTTTCCGATGATACATCGAGAAGCATCGACGAACGAAAACAGCTTAGAGCTCGAATTGCAGCAACTCCAGCAGCAGGGAGGACAGAGCTAGAGTCTCTATATCGCATGAAGAAGAGAAAAGTTCAGCGTAGCGTGCGATGTGACAAGTGCAAATGCATCAATGCGCTGGCTACGGAAGCTCTACTCAACACCCAGTGAAAGGCTTAGACGGTTCGTTCTTCATATCGGATGAGGATCAGCTCAAGATATTTAAGGAGCATTTTGCTTCGGTTTTGAACCGAGTGTTCGCCAGCAATATGCGCCCAAGTCAAACTGAGATGACCGTGGAAAGAAATACCCCACCACCACAACCCCTATAAGAATTAAATCATTACCGCGATCAAAGCACTGAAAACCAATAAGGCGTAGGACTTGACGGCATACTCGCGGAACTACATGGGCTGAGCTACTGTTCCCACTTATTGGGAGAACCTGGGAAGCCGATAGTTTTTAGGATGAGTGGAAAAAGGGAATGATCGTCAAGCCACATAAAAAAGGCAACCTAATGCAGTGCAAAAGATGGAGAGGTATCTGTGTGCTACCTGCTGTGGCTAAGATAATAAAAAGAACACCCTGAAGGCACACTCGACGCTGAACAAGCAGGTTTCCGCTCTGGATCTTCCCGTATCGACCACATTAACACCCTGCGGATTATCATCGAGCAGTGCGTTGAATATCGATCGCTATTTTCATCTGCTGTTCATCGATTTCGTGGCTTCAGGCCAGGAAAGTCCATCATAGACCAAATATTTACACTGCGGCAGATCTTAGAGAAAACCCAGGAACTTCAAATCGATACCCACCACCTCTTCATCGTCCGTCCAATTACTCGCATACGCCGATGACATTGACATAATTGGCAGAACGCAGCTTAATGTTAATGGCGCGTTTGTGAGTATTGTGAGATTTGGCGGTTAATGAGCGCAAGACGAAGCATACGACGGCTCGGACAGAACGTCACAATAGACAGATATAACTTTGAGGTGGTTAAGGACTTTGTCTACCTAGGCTCCGCTATGAACTCAGACAACGACACCAGCGCTGAGGTTAAACGTAGAATTACTCTTGCCAATCGCTGTTTCTTTGGGCTAAGAAGGCAATTGAATAGCAAAGCCATCTCTCGAACAACTAAAGTGACCCTTTATAAGACCCTAATCACCACAGTCCTGCTATATGGCGCAGAGGCATGGATTCTATCAAAAGCGGATGAGGTAACTCCCGGTTGTTTCGAGAGAAAAATTCTTCGTGTTATTTTTGGTCCCGTCTGCATTGACGGTGAATGGAGAAGGAGATTCAACGACGAACTGTACGGGCTTTACAGCGACTTCGACCTAGTCAGAAGAGTGAAGGTCCAACGACTGAGGTGGCTGGGTCGCTGGGTCATGCAGAGCGAATGTACACGAATGCTCCGGCTCGGAAGATCTTCGAATCCACACCCAAGGGGAGGGCGCAGTAGAGGAAGACCGCGACTCAGGTGGCGCACGCAAGTGGAAGGGGACCTTACTTTAACCAACCTTAACCAACTTAGCGTTCGAAACTGGAGACGCTTGTTGGTTGAGGCCCAGGTCCACACCGGACTGTAGCGCCACCTTAAGTAAGTAAGTAAGTAAGTTTATCGATTTCGAGAAGATTTGGCGTGGCTTGCGCAGGAGAGGCATCCCTGATAAATTAATAGCAATCATCAATCATCAAGACTACATACGATGGGTCCACACGTCACGTTTTGCACAGAGGAAGGCTGTCGGAGGAATTCGAAGTCCAATTTGGGGTTCGACAAGTGCTTAATGCAGCTTTATCGACGGGAAATGGTGGACTCTTACATCCGAACTCAAACACCTTGGCTACGCTGACAATGTTTGTCTACTATCTCACAGAATAATGTACCTTCACAAAATGACAACAAATTAACGCGGCAAAAACAAAAATGATCATCCTAGGACCGAACTCATCAACTCATATTATACATATGCACTGCTGGACAAACGGCTGAGAGAGTAGAGAGTTTCCAATACCTTGGGAGTACTGTTTCAACCGATGGCGGAACCGACTGGACATAGCCAGCCGAATAGGCGAAGCAAAGTCTGCGTTTGGGATGCTATCTAAAATTTAGAGAAGTATGTAATAAGCTTAAACACCGAGCTACAACTGTTCCAACGTTGAATCCGTGCGGCTATATGGTATGTGCTACTTAGAGAGTGACCACTACCATCACGAGAAAGCTGCCTACGTAACATCTTAAGGATTTTGTGGCCCAACCGTATCTCTAACGAACAGCCTAATCAGAGAAGAAGAGAACGGGCCATAAACCTAAGGGGCACAAATCCATACAACGACGAAAGTGGCAGTGGATTGGTCACACCTTCCGAAAAGGTGACGGTTCTAGGAGTACATGACGCAGAACAGCCGAGAAGGAAGCACGGCAAAGCGTACAACTGAGAACCTATAATTTCGAGGCAGTAAACGACTTCGTTTTTAGTTGAATCATTTTCGCACCCACCAACGCGGATATTAGTTCTGTCACGCTGTTGCAGAAACATGTCAAAAGTGGGACCCATTCGGTTGAAAAATCTACTTATCCAATCCAACATGTGGCTAGGCAGTCAGTCTTTCATTTCAATCGAGAGGGACTTTGATTCTGCTGGCTGAAGAGGCATATCAGTTGGAGACCATGTTCTCCACGAACTGTGTCGTAAAGAAAGCGAGGGTCGAATCGCGTCGTCCGTGAACGAGCATTACGTGACGGAATTTGTTTTTGTTTCACATGGAAAATCAACTTTAACTTAATCAACGTAATGCTCGTTCACGGACGACGCGATTCGACCCCAGCTTTCTCGGAGAATGAGAAAGAGACTACTTTCGTACACCCTTTTCCCATCGTGTTGGCTATATTTTCCGCCACCGAAATTGACTGGTTCTTAAAAACCGTGACCATGACGCCACCATAGGAAGGCAAACATGAAATACCTTTTAACACGCGTAATGTTCGAGCAATCAGCCGAGTTGACGTCACAGCTGTTCAACTGTTCTTCGTGTACTTTGGAAAAGGACATTCGATCTGATTACTTGCACGCACACTTCGTGATAGAAGTAAAAGAAAAAAAAAACTATGCTAGAATGAAAAGCGGTAGGATTAGCCACAACGAGGAGACCAAAGGACAACATGGGTTGGTTAGTGTGGCGTCCGATAGGACAATGTGTTTCCCTATCTTGCGCTGTTTTGGATTTACATGTTTTCAGGACTTGTAAAAGTACATAGGACGAAAAGGGATTTGCACATAGTTGGTTTGTTCTGTTGACGAACTCCATAAAGTCACCTAACTCTTTGTTCGTGAGGTGTGGTCACACAGATGTGTTCCCAGAGAGCCTGCGCCTTCTAGAACCTAGCGATCGATTAACCCATGAGTATGAGTTGATGTTTCGAACTGTAATCCCTTTTCCCATCGCACCTTCGTGTTTAGGTTGGGGCACTAGCCGAAGCCAAACGCTCTCGCAAGGCTTGTTTCATGCGCACTTTAACCAGTAACGCCGCCTGATTTATCTTCTCAAAATGCGGTAACAAATGCAACAGGTCTATGCATTCTCCTATGATGAATCATTGCCACACGAAACACAACCGTTTCATAATGAGGTTATGGGTTGAACAACCGATAACGACATTGGAACAGTGGCGTGGTAAACACAACATGCGTATCCACCAAGGTTTGATTGTCTTATGATATCAGCGTATATAACGATTCGGAGTGGTTGCAAATCAGTGATTCACATTTTTAATTGGCTTGGAGCTGAGTTAATCTCGAATATCAATAGGTACAGGATAAATATGCACAAGAATCGTTGATACTGCGTTTCCAGCATTAGCACAAGCCTACAAATAAATTAGAGATTATACTTACAAGCATCTGCAAGAGACTAAGATTCTTCTCGCGACGGCACGACATAAATGATTCAGTCTCGAATTGATTCGAAGAATCGAACTTTTCGCCGCCGACGAAATCCGTCCCATTGTTGTGCTGATCGTGATTGCAGAATCCATCGGAACAAGACACCTCGGATCCCTCCGGAGAACTAACAACGCTCGAAGTCCTCGAGTTGGCATGAGAGTTTGGATCGCTGCCATAGCCCGCATCCAATGACTTGGTGCACACCTCACCGTCACTTTCGCATGGGCAACTGGGAATATCCTCATTGCAATCGATGCACTTCTCTTTCAGTTCGTGCTCATCGATTTCGTCGTCCAGGTCGATTGAATCGTCCACAATACTATTGTCGCATGTCCTAAAGCTATTCTTCTTCTCGTTCTTCTTCTTCTTTTTCTTGAGCTTCTTCTGTTCGCGCTTGTGCTCTTTGGCCTTCTCCGCCCTGCTGATCTCCTGGTAGAGCAGCTCTAAATTGCTAATGCCCTGCTTCTTTTCAACTGACATGTCAAAGCTGCGACACAGTGCATGCACACCCACAGCGGCCAAGACCTGGCAGGCGCGTTCCTCTTCTCGTAAACTAACATAAATCCGACGCAATCGCTCGTACATAATCATGCCAACGCATGTGAGTACTTCCTCCTGGGCGATCTCCAAGGTTTTCGCATGACGCTCCCTCTGCTTGGAATAACTTCGAAAAAAAAGAACGACAACCTTAAAATGGGGGAGAGATTTTCAATACGCAATGTACTAACCTTCCATTCACCTCAGGTTCAGCTCGACGTATGAGAGCGTCGAGGAAATCAGCCTTCGTTTGAACATGAATATGATGCTCGGGTTGGCACTTTTTGACATTCGCATAGAGTGCTGCCACGTACCCTTTCTCCTTCGTTGTTGTCTCGCCCACTAAGATGTTGTACGCCTTCTCAATCTAAAACACATTGTTTCAAAATAAACCATGAATCGTGCATTTCTTTGTTTACCTTTGTCCGACAGCCTTGACAGAATTTATGTTTCTTCAAGTAGTTCTCCAGCACTTCGTGGAGCTCGGTATTTTTAATCACAGATAATTCTTCGCGACACCTCTGTTTCATAGACGACCACACTTCGCGCCAGGTCTCCGAGAAGGGTTTCGAACGAAATGCATCCAAGGAATGCAGAACACACCGAGTCTTGTTTCGCAACTTATTTTCAACTAAATTGTTAAGAACATCGTGGTGTCGATAGAGGAGCGTTCCCAATGCCTGCGGAGTCTTTGTCTTATCATCGGCTATACTCAATACGCAAGAACTTTTAAGTACGATTGGATCGAGTGTAGGATGTCCGGACAGTGTCAGCTGGTAGAACAGACGCTCTACACTTCGGCGACAACCGACACATTGAACACATTGGTTTAGAACAGACATAAAATCAGAGCTATCTATTTCCAGGGATTCCCTTAGTTCGTCGGTTGTTAATAAGTTGAATTTTCTTGTAAACTCCTCCAGTTCCTTTCCTTTTATATGAGAACTATCTATTGCTAGGCCTTTGCTATTAAGATCCATAAGCATCTGAAAGAAATGAATAAGTTTTACACTTAAGTGGGGGCAATAAATGTGTGGTTCAAGGTTTTTGGTCAATGCTGCACGGAAACGAGAGATTTTAGGTGGATTCCCACCTTAATTAAGTTCAAAACATGATTTTCTATAAAAAAAATTGATAAATTGAAAAAAATAATGTCTCCTACAGCGACTTTCGGACAAATTATATATGAGATTTCATACCATTAAATTATCGCCAGCAATCACGGGTAGCTGTCTCCTCCCAATTTTTACATTATTTATATTTTCCGCATGATACACATTCGTTAGACGTGCCATTGTGGACTTTTATAAAAACTTGTAATTGCGTGCTAATTTGAAAAAAATTTAGTTAAAATCTGTGAAATAAATTTTTAAGATTGACAAAACACGTAGATTTTACTCGCCATTAAAATTAAAAAAAAAAACTCAGCCGCTAGGTGATGCCAAGTTAATATAAACGACTTGTTCAGTAATTTTCAAGACTCGAATGCCGGGGTGTGTTCAAAATGGTGCCTTATGTACTCGTTGCATTACAATATGGTTTTTTAATGCAAAATAAACCACTAATGCGCTGGGTTTCTTGATCATGGTTAATATTTGGGAAAGCACAGCAAAGTAGAATTACAGCAAGTATGTCCTTCTTGTCAAATGTCAAGTTTTGGTTTAAAATAGCTGAAAGTAAATAGCGCTGAAGGCAGTTTACTAGAAATTCCATCAACACCAGAATATGAACTGCTGCTGTAAAGTCACTTCTCCTGCGAATAAAAACCTAAGCGTGGATCTCGAAAGTGTCAAGTAGGATGAACTTCTTTTGAATACGTGCTGTAAATTCGAATTCATATTAGGTCTGTTTTTTGAGCTTCTACCTGTAAATTCTACTTCATATCAGGCCTGTTTTTGAGCTTCTACCTCAGCTGAAAATTCTACTTCATATTAGGCCTGTTTTTGAGCTTCTTACTCAGTAAAGTAGGATTTTCAGAACTTATTAACAACAACTACGTCCTACTTGACATTTGACAAGGAGGCCTTTTATGTTATAACAAGAAGCTTAGTACGCTGCTCGAGCTTAATTTTAGCTCCCATACAAAATTCTCTCCAAAATTTAGCTGAGCTAAATTTAGGCGGATCCCTTTAGCCGAGTGGTACGCAGCTCGAGCTAAAAATCAATCTTTTGTTTCCGAATGTCCTTTACGTATCTGTCAAAACTAGAGAACCCATTTAATGGGACGGGACATTTTTTTCAAGCTAAATTTTGACAGATCGTCGATGATACCTCGATGAGGAGTGCCTGAAGCTAGAGTCTTTCATTGAAATGACAGAGAAGTCCTCAAGGTTAGATTAGACGGTATGCCAAGTGGTCATAATATGCCAATTTCTGACGGTTCTTCTGTCAAAATATGGTCATACAGTGTAATGGGCATATCCCATATGCCCTAATGACCTAAATGCCACATATGACCAGACTGATTTTGACAGATAAAAATGCCAAAATAGCATATAGTGTAATGGGACAATAAGCACGAATGCCAGCATAACAACCCGACTCCACAGGAGATAATTTCTCTCAAACTAAATGTCTGGCATCCATCTCATGCAATTTGTTTTATCAGCGCTGGGCAATTCATGCCATGAAATTTCATTTCATATCGCAACGGCACGAGAGACTGAAGGTGAAGTTCTGCTATTTTCGACAAATAAACTATTCAACTGTTTGTTTTGTTTACCATTTTAAAACAAATACTTACTCCACAGACCAAAATCGGCACTCAAATGAGAAAAAAATGATATTTTCAGAAAAAAAAAACAAATACTTACTCCACAGACCAAAATCGGCACTCAAATGAGAAAAAAAATGATATTTTCAGAAAAAAAAAACAAGTATCTGTCAAATTCATGTCAGACATCCATGCCAAGAAATAAGTGCAGAGAGAGATCGCAGACATCCAATCATGAGATGAAATGGAGTGACTCCACAAGGCATTTCATCTCATGATAAGCATTATGCGAGAATTTATCTCCTGTGGAGTCGGGGTGTCAGAAAAAATTGGCGATGCTGGTGGAGCAACATCTATCAATGTTTTTTGTGACACTTGTCCCTAGCGCTCTCTATGAAAACGTTCGGATACCTAAGGTCTGTTCCTTTACTTTTGTAGTAAAAATGGAAAAGACTGTCAAAATTCCTATGGAGGGGATGAATTCTCTCTCAAAAAGGGAAACTTACGCAAAAGTTAAATAACGCTTTTGTAGTAATCTGAGCAAAACACAAATGCGAATATTCCACCCAAATGCTAAATAGAACAACAAATTCAAATCAGCTGTAAGTTTTTAGGCAACTGACAGATGTTTCAATTCTTACGCAAAGAAATTTGTTGAGTAAAAACTAGTAAGATTGGAAATATTTTGCTCTCTCGAAGCCGCTCTCTTTTACGAATTTTTTGAGGTTAGGGAACGACAATTGAGTAAAATGCGTAAGAATTCGTAAAAATTCGTAAGATTTAAAAGTAAAGGAACAGACCTCTAGTTTAGTAAGTCTGACAACTGACTGACTGACAGTTTTTGCAGTTGACGTTTATGGAGGGGTAGCCGACAAATCTAGTCAAGAAAATCCTGCCTGCGTACTCAGTTGACATTTTAAAGTGTCAAAATTCAAAAATAAACCACACGTTTACAACAACAACCAAAATTACTTAGTTCGTGCGTGCGTACACAAACTATGTATCCGAACGTCCCCTATGTCAAAATTTAGCAAGGATTTTAGCTGATGTTTGGAGAGAAAAGTTGGAGAGTAGCTAAAGGATTCGTCAAACAGAGCGAGGTCTATACTTGTAATATACTGCAATACATATCCCCCATCATACAGAGCACGTTTTCAACGTTACGAACATAGTGCGAAGTTCAAAAATAAATTTCAGCGAGCTATAAGAAGTTTCATTTGAAAAGTCAATGATTTTCACATTTCAAAACCGCGCTCTAGTAAATGCTTTGTGCAGGCCGCGATTCGATCCCAGCTTTTTTTTATGTTCGATTTGTACCGCCAAAATTCTGTAATTAACCGAACCAGAAAATAAAATCTATTTTATACCTAGGTACCTACCTATCAATTTTCTTTCCACTTTATTGCGCCCGACACTCGATTTTAAGAAGAGACAGTCCTATTCTACACGTCAAACTAATGTCAATTCTGGCAGCCGGATTTTTTTTTACCAATTTTTTCCTCAGATTTTTAATAATTCTCTAAGCAGCTTTAAACATGTTATCATCAATTAATCGTTACAAGCAGTTGCTTTCCTTACACAGACAAATATATACAACTAAATACAACAGTGGTTACATAGTTCTGTAAGTATTTAGAAGTTCTTTTCACCTTTTCATCCGTCCACTCCTTGCCATGCATTTCATAACATTATCTTCATTTCAGTGTGCCGGAGATTGGCGAAGATGCGACCTCTGTAGATGCAATACTTAAACCCGATGGATTGCCACAGTTCAATACAATAACCATCGAGACATGCATGGGTGCCATTGGCCAGCAGGCTTTGGATGTCGAAAATACCGTACACAAATTGGAGGACATAATTGCTGCTGACGCGAAAATCGACACCAATCGGATATTTACAGACCTAGACGTAGTCACCGGACCTTTGGATACCACCTGGGGTATTGCAAAAGCTCTGTACCTTGGCAATAGTACCTTAATTCCCACAAAAAGCTACCTAAATATTCACGAACGAGCCCGCAACGCAAGAGCATCAAAATTCACGAACAAAATACTGTACGATAAAATAAAATCCGAATATGAAGAAACCTCCAACCTAGAACCCGAAAAGGAAAGGCTGATGGAAAAGTTTCTGCTGGAGGGAAAGCTAAATGGTTTAACACTGTCTAAAAAGGACACAGACATTCTGAAGGAAGTACTCTCGAATCTGGGTAAAGAAAGAGCCAATTTTAAAAACAAAGTGAACATGTCTATCAATACCTTCTCGCACAACATAACCGACTACAACTTGGTTCGAGATTTTCCCGAAAGCTTGTTGGAGGCCATCGCCCAAGACCCAAACCAGCCTGCCAAAGGTCCATGGCGTGTTACTCTACAACAGCAAATCATCCAGAGTTTCCTTAAGTACTGCCCAGATCGAACGGAGAGATGGAATATATGGCAAGCAAACAACCGCAAATGCTCGGGACAGACAGAAAAGAGTCTCGAAACCAGTTCGCACTTGGAAAAAATTCGTTCACTACGCAAGCGTCAAGCGAACCTATTGGGCTACCCAACGTACACAGCCATGTCCATGCAAACAAAGATGGTAAAAGACGTAAAGAATGCAAAACAAATCTTTAGAAAACTCGTAGAACATGCCGGCCCACGACAATCGGTGGAGATTCAAACCTTGCAGGACTTTGCCGCGGAGAGTGGTTTTCAACACCAGTTGGATCAATACGACATAACCTATTGGCAGCGAAAATACTTGCGCAGCAAATTTGACCTCAATGAGGAAACGATTAGAGAATACTTTCCATTGCCAAAGGTGTTTGCCGGTCTGCTCAAATTCAGTGAGGATCTCTTTCACATAAAAATTCTCGAGCGCAACAGCGCCGAGGTGTGGGATCCAAACGTTAAATACTACGACGTCTATGACGCCGGCGACTCTGCAAAGCCCATCGGAGGCTTCTACCTGGACTATTACTCAAAGGAGAGCAAGTTTGGTAAGAACGCCGGTTGGATGGTGAGTATCAGAAACCGAAACAAAGCGGCTGGCAACAGTCCCCTTTGCGCACTGGTTTTCAATTTCAACGAACCCATGTACGGCAAACCCTATCTGCTTAGCATTGAGGACCTGCGCATGGTGTTTAAGACTTTCGGCACCACTTTGCAGCACCTGCTCACTCAAGCCAATTACACAGATCTGGCGGGTCTATCTAACATCGAATGGGATGCTTCCCAAGTCAGTGGGCAAGTGTTTGCCAGTTTTCTAGACAACGACAAGACACTGAAAGATATCTCTGGACATTATGCAAACGATGAACTTGTTCCAGACAAAGTAATTGCGAACATTAAGCTCCTTAAGACGACCATGGCAGGCTATAAACTTTGCGAGGAGTTGTACTATTCGGATTTGGACTTGGAGCTTCATCAGTCCGACGATTTTTGGCTGGATATAGTAAAGAGACTTTGGCCAGTCTACCGTTGTCTGCCGTTGGACAAGCGAGACGCACATCCGTGTTCGATGACTGATATCTTCTCTGGCGATTGGGCTGCTGCTTACTACAGTCATTTATATTCCAAGGTAATTGCAGCCGATGTTTACGATGCATTTGCGGATAAGAAGGACAATACTGCGGAAACGGGCAAACGCTTCAGAGACACATTCCTGGCATCAGGCGGGTCAGTTAACGCGGCAGAGGTCTTCCGAAGATTCCGTGGACGGGATCCATCAGTAGAGGCATTGCTCAAATCGCTTGATCTACTGCATCCTTCGCAAACGATTTCTGATTTGTAATCTGCCGAGTTAAAATATAGACCCTTCAGTTGTTTGTCCGTTGTTATTATTTAAATAAAAAGAAAAACATTTAAACTAGAGGACTTTCAATCGAAAAAGAACATAGAGTTGGCTGTGTATGAATAGGGAAGTTAATCTGATTCCGATCGACATGGCGGTGCTCTTTATGGGCCAAGGGCGAGGTTTCTTGTATCCCCTAAGTGGGTTCCTGGCATTAGAGTATCCATCATGCTAGGGTCCAAACTATCAGGGGTTTTCAGGATAAATTTTCACCAGAACATATAGTTGTGAGACACAAGGAGCGTCGGATAATCAATTCCGCCAAATATCAACCAGACCCGGAAGGAACAGTAGAATCCTTTAATAGAGGCCGCAGTGCTCCCGCTTTATAATAACCAGACCCGGAACTCCCAAGAATAACGAACTAGAGTTTCCATCTGTATGCACGCTCTACACAATTTTTTTTGTTTCTGCGATTGCAGGTGGGAAACTTGCATGAGCCAGCAGATTTTCAATAGTCCAGTGGCGTAGTGGCGGATTTTTAACGGCTACAAACACCACCCACTCCGAACAGACCGATTTGCGCTACTTCAGTTCAAATTTTCCTTGAGTTTTTACTAACAAAGCGAATATGTCGGCAAATCAGGGGTTGAATTACCGCATCCGTGATCGAGCAATACGTGACTGAATTTGTTATTGTTTTGCATGTAAACTCAACAAAATTCAGTGACGTATCGCTCGCTCACGGGTGCGGTAATTCGACCCCATTTATTATGGCTTCCATTGAAATCGGTTGGCTTTCGTCATACACAACGTTCCACAGCAGGGCGGCTAGCACTAGCACCGACCATTGTGGCACACCGCCGGGGGAATGCCTTTATTCCCTCGTCAGAATCATAAAAGATAGTCTGGTATTTCAATTCGATTAAAACAGATCATAAAATATCCCTAATCTGAATGAAAGGGACCTACAAAAAATATGGTAGAGACAAGCAACAGTATGGCTTGACGAATAGCTATAAGGAGAGACCCAGATTCAGTTCTTCTGAGAAGACCCCGTATATATTGACAGTGTTTCTTCATGTAGCAGGACATTTTGTTAGTCCCATCATAATCTGTCCGGTTTTTTCATTCGAAAATACTTTTTTTTGAAGTTGATTTTCGTAGGCAGCAATGGTAGGTAAGGCTTGACTGTTGGAGGCTGCTGGCATGTCCAGTTGACTGTCCTCTTCAGTGCTTTCCTTCTTTCGGTCTAATTGCCGCTTTAGCGGCGTTTTCGCTGGATTTATGCTTAGACCGCGAATTGCAGGATATCAGAAAGGGTCTGAGGATACTTTTCCGAGGTGAGTAAGGCGACGTCGCGTCGTCCGCGTAGGCCACAACATTGCAACCGAAAAACTTTGGCTTCTCTTCAATGTCAGTAGGTAGTGGATACTCTTCAAGAAGAGAAGTAAAGGAAGCGGTCTCAACATTCCACCAGGGTTATCGAAGTGGGTAATAATTAAGAAAAACTGTGCTTATTGCAATCATACCCGTAATTGGACACAATGGACCCAACTGATGGTCTACGTGAAGCCGTGACAACCGCATTAAGGGCACCAACTTACCTACCTACCTACCTATTGCAATCATTGATGAGGGGGTGCTTTCAATTTAATATAGGTTAGCACTAAGCACCTCCAGCTCACCAGAGCATACTTCTGCTCAAAATAAAAAGCTGGCTTACAGACATAGAGCTTATTAACGAATCCAGAGAGGAACCTGACAGATGAGAATTAACGACTAGCGTGCAAGCAATAGTCACGGAATTTTGTGGATTTTACATGCAAAACAATAACAGACTAGCCTAGGAGGCATAAGAAGTGGTGAAGCCCTCCAGAGCTTCCTCATCACCGCAGCCTCTACAAAGTTCTTCTTCCGTCAGGTGCATTTTCTTCATTTGGTACAGTATAGAGTATTGTACCTACGAGAGTGGAAAGGGATTTCCTTTCCTTCCGTATGAGACTCTCGGTTCTGGCTTCATTGAAGGTCGGCCATAGCGTTTTTGTGGTACGGCAAGTTTCTCGTACAGTCCTTCAAACGTTCGCCTCTCTTGTGACTTTTCTCCCCGCTTCAAGCTTGAGTTAACAACTTACAAGGCGGGATATTCACAGGGGGATCAGCTGGTTCTAAAACAGCTGTCGAATCTAGTCTTGCTAATTCGTTCGCTTTCTCTATGCCTGGAATGCCTTCATGTCCCGGGACCCAGCAGAGCGATACCTTGGTGCTGAGTGCCAAGAACCTGGAATTCTTCGCGACAGCATTTCACAAGCTTGGATTTTATTTCTGGTGCAGTTAAGGCTTTTATTGCTGCCTGGCTGTCGATAAAGAAGGTAATGCCTTCAGGTGCTATTGCCCTTACCACAGACTCACCACTACTGTGGTCGGGAAAGCGTACCGATTTTGATACACAAACGGTGTCCACTTTCGATCCGTCTGTAAACACGGCTATGGATTGCGTGTTAGGTACGAGCCCATCTCTCCATTCTTTCCTTCTGGGATAGTTGCTCGAGAAAAGTCTTTTAAATTCTAAGTATGGTGCGATATAGTCCGTGATAGGTACACAACCAAAGTATTTCTGTAGGATCGACGAGTGACTTGTTGCATTTGGTTCCGAGTTTACACATTGGCTGATTCTCATGGCACTAATGGCGGCTGATGTTTGAATAAAAATTTTTACGTCTAGCAGAAGCAGATTGAGGATAGCCTCAAGTTCTGCGGTTGGAGTTGTTGTCATCCCACTGGTGTTGCCTATAGGTTACTTACTTACTTATCGGGCTCCCGACCCGTGAAGAGTCTCTGCCTGAGAAACTGCAGCCTTCCATCCTCTACGATCCCGGGCACGTTGCTTCCAGTTGTCCAGACCAAGCGCTCTGGCATGCGCGATGGCTTGGTCTTTGAAACGGAGGTTCGGTCTTCCTTGTCTTCTCGAACCTGGGGGCTGGGATTCGAAGATCCTCGATGTGGCCGAGCCAATGTAGTCGACTTGTTTTGGCTTTTTAGACGACATTCTTATCTTGGTACAGCTTATAGAGTTCGCGGTTGTATCTCCTCTATTCGGTCTTTTCGCACACCGGACCAAAAATCCGCCGAAGAATTTTTCTTTCGAAGGAGCCCAGTATCAGCTCTCCCTTCTTGCCTATGGTCCAGCACTCGGCGCCATAAAGCACAACTGGCAAGATAAGGGTCTTGTAGAGCACACATTTCGTCCTTCGAGTTAGGAGTTTTGAACCCAGTTGTTTTGTCAAACTGAAGTAGCAACGGTTTCCTAGGGTAATTCTTCGCCGGATCTCCACTATGGTGTCATTCGTGGAGTTTATGTTTACTCTGAGGTAGGTGAACTCCCTAACTACCTCGAAATTTTTGCTATCAACAGTGACGTTTTGTCCTAGGTTGTGGACAGTTGCTTGTTTGTTTGTTGCTAGCATGAACTTGGTCTTGTCCTCATCGCCGTGACAGCTTCTATCACGGCACGCTGGGAGCGACCGATGATGTCAATATCGTCCGCATATCCCAGCAGTTGGATGGACCTGTTGAAGATAGTGCCTTCCGTGTTGACAGCTGCCCTGCGCACTATCTGCTCCAGTACGAGATTGAAGAAGTCGCATGATAGCGCATCTCCTTGCCGAAATCCGGTGCATGTTTCAAATAGTTCGGAGGAGCTACTTCCAAACTGCACGCTGCAGCGCGTGTTTTTCAGCGTCACGCGACACAGCTGAATCAGTTTTGCCGGGATTTCGAATTCGGCCATCGCCATATAGAGCTCCTGACAATGTATGCTATCATACGCGGCTTTGAAGTCGATGAATAGGTGGTGAGTTTCGACTTGAAATTCGGTGGTCTTTTCCAGAATTTGCCTCAGTGTGAAGATTCGGTCTATAGTCGATCTGCCGGCCGGGGCGGAAGCCACACTGGTACGTGCCGATTGGTATGTTGCAGGATAGGATCTTGTAAGCGACATTAAGCAGGGATATACTTCGATAATTCTTGCAAGACATAGGATCGCCTTTTTTGTAGATGGTACATAGAGCTGATAGTCCAGTCATCGGGCATGTTTTCTTCCACCCATACTTGGTTGATGATTCGGTGCATGCACCCTACCAAAACATCACCTCCGTATTTGAAGAGCTCGCTGGTAGTTTACTTGTCTAAGGGTGGGTGTCTGACCCAAAAACTTAGGAAGTTCCAAAGTAGAAGACCCATATCGACCTGCAAAGAAGGGTTGCAACAGGCATCATTGATAAGATGATATAAAATCTACTGCAAGACCGAACAGATGACGAATTAATTTTCTTAACAGCTTCTCACATGGAATAAGTATGACTGTGCTTACTGCAGGTAGACTTATCCCTTGAAAGGAACAACAAATTGCGAAAGGAGAAACAACTTTGTTTGCGTTTTTTTGTTTTCAGTTGGAGTTTTTAATTAAAAACCATTGGTTTCATTATACAAACATAAAAATAGAAAATCTTACAATATGTACAAGTTTTTGTTTGTTTGTTTTTGTTGTTGTTGTTGTGTGTTTTTGTTTGTTTATAATTTTCTTACAATTAGGTAAGCGCTAGAGGTTGGATTTAAAATATAATAATTAATTTTAATAATATTAAGAGTAAACAAATCAATGCTATACATTTACATAGGAAATGGGACACATATGTATTACCAATTGGGATGCGGGTGGGCAAGGGAGACAGGATGCGCGCGAGCGAAGAGTAAACACAATGGGGGCAGCATGGCGGCGTCGGCGGCTGGGCACAGGGTCACTAAAGTCAAACTGCGTGCACGTAAATGACGTGGCTTGTATTGTAGCTTTCGAATACACAACGACGACGAAACGTTTACATTGTATTATAAGCGGCTGCATTGAAGCGTTGCTTTGGTAAACTAAGTCTAGCGAGAGGATGAGTTTTGCCGTGCTGCTGCACTCGTCGGTAGGTGTTGCAACCCAGGTTTTGAGTTAAAATGCTTTCTGTCATGGTGTGGTGCGGGGCTGTGGTGTCGGTAGTGTGATTTTTCATTGACGGAGGCACAGGCGGTCGGCTGCTGTAGTCATGCACCTTTGATATTAGACCAGTGGTATTGCCATCGATTGCTGATGTGGCCATTTCCCGGTATTGGTGCGGGCCTGGCGAGCAATAACTTCGACTTTCGTAATAGGAATGGGGACGTGTTTTATTTGGGTGTGTTGCTGTTGCAGCTGCTGTTGTTGTTGGTGCGGTTGTTGTTGTTGCTAATGGCATTGATGATGATGATGATGATGGATAGTGATTCGAATGAGATCTGCTTGACTGATATTTGTTCACTAAACCTTTAACATTACGATCTTTGGATTCGCTAGTGTTGATGTTGCTGTTGCTACTTAAGACGGAGGAGCTGGTTATTACCGCAACAATGGGAGTGCTATCGGCGGTGTCTGAATTGGCCGGCTCAGTGGCAGCTTCACTGCAGTGTTGCGCAACTGGCGATGACGGCAGTGATTGGCCCTTCTTTATACCCGAACCAGAAGTGCTTGCTTTCGCCTCGAAGTTCTTCTTCAGAATTTGTACATTTCCGGATATTTTCTCATCGGTGGATTCTTCTTTTGTCGAGGCGATGGTGGCGCCGCCCATGTTTCGCGTAATCATGCCAGCGGCAGACACATCAGACGAACTCTCCATGTCGCTCATCGTGTACGAGTCTGGGGCGGAAGCGGACAACTCCTGAGTGCTACTCCGAACGTCGCTACCGCCGGGCAGGAATATCTCCTCGCTGTTGCATCGACTCGTGTGGTAGCGCTGCCTCGATGTGGCCGATTGACTACGAAATAAATTCGAGCTTCTCTTGCTAGGGTTACTATTGCTACAACTACTGCTACTTAAAGATCTATTAGCTGTTGGACCAAGCTTTATACTACCGCTGGTCGTGGTAATGGTTGCTGTTGTCGTGGTCGCGCTGTTTGTGGCGGTGGTGGCTTGCTTGGCATTGTCCTGACATCGTTTCTTTAATACTGTGCACTCCTCGAGCTTCTGTTTCGTTCGTTTCACCGTCCCTGTGTTGCATGCAATGTCGTCCTTTTTGGCAGTCTTGTTGGTTAGGTTGTGAATTTGACCCTCGAAAATGGCAGAGTGGTGAAATGTATTCCGATTAGTGTCATACGAGCCCCACGAGCTGTTGCGCGACGGCAATATGCGATTATCACCGGAACCCCAGGAAGAGTGGCGGGATGGAAGTTCGCGTCGCTCGCCAGGATAGCCCAAAACCACGGCTGAGTCAACGCTGCTGTTCGAGCTTTGTCTGGATGGTGTAAACGGGTCTATCAGAACGCTGTTGGGTGCCCAGGACTGGGTTTTGCGAGTTTGCCGCGTTTCTTCCTTGTCGAATACGTTGTCGACGTGCGACGAAAACAAATCTCCACTCTCGCGTCGATGAAAGTGCCGGCCAGTGTTTCGGTGAATGACGGACGACATGTCGTCCACTACGCTCGATTGTAGATTCGACGTTTGCGTTATTAATTTGGCCGATGATGTCCATACGGGGCTTCCCAGGTTCTTGCCACTTATCTGCGCTTCATCTGTGTCCGAACGACTTCCCTCGACCGATATTGATCGGCCGATCTGAAGATTGAGTGACTTTCTGTCGTCCGATGTCTTCTTATCATTCGATTCCAGTCCGCTTACAATTGTTTTCACAGATGTTGTGGGAGTATTCTTCTGAATGTGCAAAACCTGGTTCTGAGTTACACTATAGTTCTCACCATTGCTGCCGGGAAAGCGAACGTTTTTGGGCTCATCGGCCACACTCCGTTCCGGAGTGAGGTTCTCCAGCGATTGACTTTGCTGTTTCACAACGATGGCGCTTTGTATGCTTTTTGGTGAAGTACTACTAGAGCGTCGCATCAACTTTCGCTGCTTTTCGCTGGCAGATTTTTTCGATTGATTCAATGCTTGGATAAGCGGTGTTGGTTCGCTACCCGGCAAAAGTCTGGCATCCTTTGTGCTCTTCAGATTCGTCTCACTCTTGCTGCGCTGCAGCTTCTCCTTGTTTTTCATGGCATCCAGCATCCCCCGATAGGTCTCCAATTGGGTGAGGAAGTTTTTATTTGGTTTAATGCAACTGCGGCGTTCCTTGACGTGCTGCAGTGCTTCGTGGAACTCCCAATTGTATGCTTTCATGGCATAGGCAATAACAACGGATGCCGACCTACTTACCCCCATCTTGCAATGCACCAGCACCTTTGAGCCTTCCGACCTGGCACGTGTTATATACTTGAAGGTGTTGTCCCAATGCTTGAGCAGATTGGTCTTCTCGTCGTCGTACACTCGCACATTGAAATAGTCAAACATGCCGGGGAAGAAGTTATCAATTTCACGGGTAACATTCAAAATATGCCGCACACTGTAAGGTTTGTTTGGAGATATAATTTGCACTTGGGAATGTATATAGTTTTGTTTATTTACTCACCCATTCCTTTGTAATTCTTCCAAGTTGCTGGCATTCCACTCAGAGCCCAAGTAAACGTGCTCGAAGATTTCCGTTGGAGCATCCATTTGGCCAAGTATTATGAGCATCTCTTCGTCTATAAACGACTTGTATTCGCCCAAGTCCATATCAAGTTGGTCCTCAAGACGGCCTCTAATGTATTTGGAAGTCACTTCATCTAGATCGACAGACATCATGATCTCTTTGAGCTTCATTTTGATAACACGTTGCGTCTCCTCCTTTTCTCTTGGTCTGTAAATTGTTAACAATGCATTAGTACGACACATAAAACAATTTGTTGTACATTTACATAAATCAAGCCAAGAATTAAGCTCTTTCTATGTCTAAGGGCCACATAAGCCCTGTTCTTTGTCGCAAAGCACCTTAAGCCACATAATCATTCGTCGAACTCAACACTTACTTGTTTCTTATGGCATCAGGCGAAGGAGGACGTCTACTTTCTATAGAATCCATGGCATTCCACTCATTTAAACATGACTGATCGGACTCAATTCGACTTTCATAGTAGGACAACCAGTCGTGCGATGGTCCGCCCGGATAGAAATTGTTCTCACGAGCCTTTTGAGATACTTTGTGAAGCGTTTGCAATGCAGACCTTTAAATGATATGCACCAACCACTGAGTACTCTTTCCGGAGACAATTTGTTTGTTCAGAAATACTCACCACATTGCTTGAACAGAAACGGGTTTAAAGATATGAGTCTTCCCATACACGCTTACACTGAATCCACTAGAAAAAAAGAGACACAAAATGTCACTAATCTCACCAAATGCGGAAACTATGTTTTTTTTTATGGGAAACAACTGGAAAAGGAAAAAAAATTGCACAAACCCGTCACCATCAAGATGAATTGTTGTATCAGCCAGTATTGGTACAACCAGGCCAATGGTGGTCCGCTCATTGCAGTCTATCCCTAGTAAGCATGATTCTTCTATATCTTCCGCACAGTTTTCATATTTATCCGAATCGAATTTCGAACAACGGTTTGTCGATAGCAATTGATTACTCATTGCCGCTCTTCGTTTGTCTAAGATATCGTCCGATTCTGTAGAAGCGTTTTGTTGCTGTTGCTGTAGTTGTAGAAGTTGTTGTTGTTGCTGCTGCTGTTGTTGTTGTTGTTTGTTATCCTGCGCTTGTGAGTAATGGTCATGCGTTTTAGTATCGTTAATTTGTTGTTTTCCACATTTTGACGGACATCGAGATGATGCTCGGTGTTTCTTTTCGGAGCCATGCCTGAAGCAACAACGCGATGTAATAACCAGATATCGTGTACGATTTGGTCGCTGCGATTCCAGTTTGACAGCCTTAAAATATTACAAAACGATTAGCTGGTATATATATTTGAGAAACGAAAATATTTCAATTACCATTTTAAGTGTCTCTTCATGTCGAAGCAGATTGAACATCGACTGTAGGTGCTGTTGGATATCCGAGTTATTGCTTTGGGTGCTGTTGGTGGATCTGGTTGAGTCGGTACTCAGCCGACGTTCGGCATATTGAGGGATGTCTTTGAGGGCCAACACCAATGCCGTGCCCTTTCCAGCAAAGAAGCACTCACTACAAAGTAAAACAAAATATATTAAATGTTTGCAGGACGTTTACGACTCGAACTTTACCTTCTTTCGTATTTGCCGCCATCGTCTTCGTCAGCCTCGCCGTCCTGTAAAAATTAACAGCTGTTAGTAATGTAGGCAAAGGAACAATTTGAAATTAAGTCGCAATCATTTTTTGCGCCTACCATCAATCACATTGACACCGAACGCTAAATAGAATTTTGAAAAGGAAAGGGAAATACATAAACTCAAGGCTAAAGGAGAGTTTCTGCTTTTGTAGTTGCTTTTTGAATGAGAACCGCTTATAGAACGGCTGTTTCCATTTTATTGGATGCATGTCCGCAACTTAGGGGTGGAATTCTGTCGCAATAAAATTTGGAGATCTAATCTAGGGACACAGGTACATTCCCTAGGCCGTAGGGACATTCCAGGTAACTGTACGGCCAACGAACTCGACAGACATGGTACAACTGCCTCGATTCTACCGGAAAAGGAGAATCTCGCTATTTGCAAATTCCAAATTCAAACAAAACGCGATCAACGCTACTAACCGCAGGTGGGCAAGCTGCACCAGCAGTCTTACAAGATTAAGCACACTAGTGGTTGTGATCACGGGACACTGCATAATAGGTGGGCATGCCCTCAGGCTGGGTCTTCCCGAGGAAGAGTCAATTTTTGACCTCCTATGCACCTGCCCTGCTTTCTCTACTCGAAGAAGATCACATCTCGGGGAATACTTCTTTGATAATCTTGGTGAACTCGATATTATTAATATCAATCGCCTCCGCTGCTTTACTTTGAGCTACTGTTGGTTCAATGGGTAGTTTAAGATCAATAGATCCTCTGGTGTCACAATGGGCCAACTCTGGCCTAAGTGTGGCTGCATTTGTGTGTAGCCTGCCACTATAACCTAATCTAGTACATAATTATGTAGGTGTACATGACAGGCAGTTATGTGTAAATATTGTATTGTACAAACAAAACGAACTATTTAATCTAATCGAATCAAGTGGTATTTTGCCGCAGTTCAACTGAAGACCCGCCCAGTTTGTTGGTAACATAGTTTCAGTTAAATAGACAATAAACTTGCCAATGCCATTGTAACATTTGATCCCAATTTAAATAACGTTTTTGATATGTTTTATGTGCATTGAAACATCAAACAACTCATCATAAGGTCGTTCAATAGAGGAAAGATCGATGGAAGGGTATCACATATTTTATGTTGTCTCTCGAGACACATTTTAAAATTGTTGACTTGTCGATTGCAACCTGGAGACGAAAGATCATTTCAAAAAATGTCAATATCTACTGTACGAAAAGTAGCCTCACATTTGAGACATAAATTAGCTGACTGCACATATCATCGTCGTCTTAAGTACGAACTGAGTCCCTGTTTTTAATTCAAGGTTAACAATTTCTTATCCGCCCAAACAGATCTAGAAAACAAGTTGTAGTTGGATGATCTTGACACTTTATTATAGTTAAAGATCGTCCTTAAAGCGGTTTATGCCCCAAGCAAAGCGATAACGATCTGTCATTAATATGCCATTTGCTGACAAAATTCATTAGAGATATTGACGTAAATACGTGCTGGGTCAGCCACCTCAGCGAAGAACAAGGACTGAATAGATTGGCATAATGCATCCATACAAAAAAGATTTCGTTTTGAAGTCTTCGAAAACGACACTACCAAACTGTGTCAGGAATCCCGCATTAGAAACAAGTGTTGCCACAAAACTAGCGTCCAATAGCCTCACTTTTATTACTCTAGAGTAATAAACGATAGGGATATGAATTTCGTAGCCGTCGTTACACGAAGAACTGTAGCAATACGAGTCCTACCAGTCTGGCATAGAGCCTGATAAGAAGATTAGCCTCTTTTAGATTACTTTAACAACTTGACGAAAGTATGCGAAACGTTATCTATTCAATTTGTAGTTTGATGGAGTTCATGTTGAAGGACTGGTCTTTCTCCTTATTAATGATCAACATAAACTGAAGCTAATTGCAGTTTAATTGCATTTCGCATTACGGCCGATTGGGGAGATTCAACATTAGTGCGGAGCTCTGATTAGTTAGGTTTCATTAGCAGATTCGACTCATATTAACACGAGAACATTTGGTAACTCACGAAACAAAGGCACATACTTCGGCCTTCTAACATTGCCCGCCAGAACCCCCAAAAGAGTGGAGTACTACATTCTAGAAAACATTTGTTTACTTGTTAAGTAAGTCTTAATGTTCAACTTAATTACCATCAAAATATTGCGGATTTGTTTCTCTCTTTCGCCAACAAACTGTCAACTTGCAACTGCAAACATCCCTTGCTGCACGTTTTACGCTCCAATATTATTAACTAAACGCGCTCTTTAAACACTCAATGAAATGCGTGTAAATTAAACAAATCTTATGTAAAATTTAGAGCAAACAGGACTGCGCATAAGACAATTTATTTTCTGAGAAACAAAAACCAACAAAGCATTTATAATTATATACGAAGGAAAATGCCAAAACATTTTCCAAATTTTCCATATGAGGCTACGGTGACGGCGGCGGCGGCGCTGCCTCACATTTTATTAATAAAAACATTTTTCGCCTTGAATAATCAAGAACAATTTTAATAAACACACTCGTCTGCTCACATAGGCTAGGCGTATATATTTAGACTCTTTTTCTATTCAAGGCGAAAACACTCTCGAGGAAAATAGAAAACTCGTATCCGTTTGCCGTATGGTGTAAAACATCGTTTTCCCCCCGCAATTACATTTTTTTTTCAACACTTTTGGCAAGGAACAAAGGAGATGATGGGGGAAAATGCAAAAGGCGTATTGTTATTGTGCGTACAACAAAACAAAAAAAAAATCAAGAAAAAAAAAATCGTAGAAAATATAAAGAACTATTGAAACTTTGAAACGATCGGGTTTTCCTAATCGAATAGTTCATTTCATTATTGAAATCGTTCGTCTGTGGCACAGTGGGATAAGCGTAAATAAGTTGTTTCCTTTTTTGGTAACGATAAAATGAAAGGAGGAACAAAAATTTTCACAGGGAGGTTTTTTTTTTTTCTTTCGCTTACCGAATTGGAACATTGTGGAGAACCAGTAACACTAGGCGATCTTTGCACTGTCACCAATGCCATTTTTGAAATTGCATTTACTTAACTTGTGAACTTATGCATTTCTCGTTTTTTTTTTTTAATAAATATTTATAAAATGCACACCGTATAAATAAGAAATAATCTACAATCAAATAACAAAATTCTACGAGAAGACAGAAGACATTTTAATGCGACGCCATGTTTAATTTGTTCAACGTTTCGTTTGACAGTTCTGAAGGTACGACAAGATTTCGGCTAACGGCTCGAGGGTGAGTGGTTGGTAGGTATTAACAGTAGTGGTTCAAGCAGTTAATTTTCAACGAGACAAATTAATATACTAAATTTTCTAGTTTTAGACTAATTTAGAAGTTGGATATAATATAAAATGATGTGCTTTTAAATGAGGAATATATTACTTAGGACAAACTGCGTATGCAGTGTAAAAACATAACATTATCTACTTACCTACATAACAATAAAGGCCTCGTCAAACAGAGCGCGTTTAACAGTCGCGTTTCACCGCCGCGTTCCACCGTCCCGTTGAAATATACTGCAATACATATCACCCGTCTTAGTAAACTGCTTCTAGCAGTGACAATTGCTTTATTGAGCATTCATCTACTGTACTTTGCTGAGATATATTTGCAATACAAATCGATTTTTATTTCAAATTCGTCCAAGTAATTGGGCACATTCAAACATTTAGTTTTCTTAAGTCGACCAGATTGATCTGGAGTAGATGTAACCTAAACGTAAAAACTAGATTGGCTGGAAACGTCACTTTTCCTACATTAGCCATATTATGCGAATTGCGAACTGTCAACCTAGTACTCGGACACGAATTTCTTGACTAGATTCGTCTTCTCTTGCCCCTCCATAAACGTCAAAACTGAGATACATCAAATCAGTCAGCTGTCAGACTTACTAAACTAGATACTTGAATGTCCCCACTAATTTGATCTCGGTGCGAACAGGCGCTTATTGCATGACTCCTTACACCCAGTCTCCACGAGACTTAATTTCAGTCAAGACTCAAGTCATGACTTAAAAAAGTCTGGTGTAGACCGCGATTTTGTGGACACGACACATTGAAATATGTCGGAATTTCGTCTTTGCAAAATGAATAGCAATATAGTAAATGCAAATAATATTTATGTCATTTATCAGAAAACATATACAAATTTGATTTCAACTAGCGGAAGTAAATATTCGAATTTTTCTAGAGATTCTGCAAAAATATTCGTAGTCCGATGCATTATCCCATAAAACATCTTTCAATATGCGCTTCCAAATCATGTAGCTCCCGCTTTTAAAGAAATCTATTCATCCAGAATCTATGCCTTCTCTTGTTTTCGGCTAACATCCGGTTTTCTAAATGTTCGTAGTTATTTAATTCTTTTAAAGCAAGAAGCGCCTTCATTTGTTTCTTCGTTGACGACATGTCGGGAAATAAAATGTCATAGCAAAATTTGCCCAACCACAACAATACAAACATGTCCGACATGAAGTCTGACTGAAAAGTCTGACATATTTCAGACTCGTGGAGACGCTGTGTTATTTGAAGTTATACTCTGTCCAACAAAAATTGTCAGTACAGGAAAGATAGGATGTTTGTCTCTCAGTCTGGTTGCAATGACTTACATAAATCTGTCCCCCTTTAAAGCTCTCACAGGGTTGCCGTAGTTCGTATGAAAATTCACCATAACTCAGAGAGAAAACCTGTTAGGGTTACCATCTTCCAATTTAAAATAAAAATATTGCTGACCGAAATAAATTCCGTTTATCATTTCCTTTTCCCGTGAGGGTTTTTCTAGGGTATTTCCAGTAGGCTGTAATATGGTTACGGAAAGGATAATGCAGGAGTTTGGAATGAAATATGACAAGGAACCGGATGTGGACAGGAAGAAGGATGGGAGCGGAAATAGAAAAGGATAAGAGTGTCGAGTGCGAAGAGCTTGGCATGCTTGCTCAGCACGGCTCAGCTCGCCGGAATGGTGTGGTTCTTGCTCCCCACCGCTCGACCTATTGTGAATGGTTTCTGCGCTGAATAACAAACGTCAACACAAATGACACAAAAACAATCGCTTTCTTCGCAGCCGCACACGATGGGTAAGCTGTTCTGTTTTATTTTCTTTTCGATTTTGTCTTTTAAAACTTTGCTTTAATTTTCATGTATTTGCAGGTAGCCGCAACAAAACACCTCCTCTGTAGGAATGCGCATGATGACAGAGGTGGTGGCAACGGATACTTGAGACGTGGGGAAGAATCCCACTCAGCCGGGCACTATTTTTACAGGTCGGTTTTCCTGTTGGTTACAGGGTTTTACAGGTGTTGGAGACAGTAATAATGAATTCCTATTTTCGACTACCGTTTAGGTCATCCCTCACCTTGGGAAGAAGCAGCTCCTTCTCGCAATGAGATTTATCAAATTATCAACGGGGTGAGCCGTCAAAGTACATTTCGCATGCTTTTCTAATTACGCATATATACCTGGGGCTAAGATGCATAAAACTACCTAATATTAATACTTATATTCGTAATCAAGGGTTGGGCAACTGTTCTACCGCTTTAGTGATTAAATAGGCACGTTCATTTGAACCAATATATATAGATACATAACGTATAGATAAATAAATAACCTAGATAACTAAATAATATCGTTGACTAAATAACATACATCCATAAATAACATGCATCCATAAATAACCTAGCGAAATAAATAACAGATAAGGGACTAATCTAAAGAAATAAGTAACATAGAGAAGTGGATAACGAAAACTACAGATAAATAAATACCCGATATAAATACTTAACCTAGATAAATAATTAACAGAGATACCTACGTGAGTAACATAAATAAATGATGATTTAACATATTGCATGGATGTGATTTAATGACTACATGGATAGACACTATCTACGAAATAAGTTACACATATGTGAATAAATAACCCAATAAATAAATAAATGATAAACAACTACGGAAATAACTAAATATATGACTAGTATCTAACTAAACGACCAACGAGTGTCTAAGCGAATAAATAAATCTATAACTAACTAAATACGTAAACTACGAGAATAAATAAATAAATAACATGAATCAATAACTTAGGAATAGGAGAACACATGCGGAATATTCACCTACTTAATTTAATACCTAACTTTCAAGGATCATAATAATTAACAACGGCATGACTATGTTACGTTAAGGGAATATAGCGTCTTATCACAGATGGTATTTAGGTAGATTGGCAAAGGCCTTTGTCAAACACGGTGTACGGTTGTAGCAGACCCGAGGTCTCGTGCTTTTATTGTTTTAGGTCTTTTGCGTGGAAGACGCCTACTTTCTTTCCCGCGAGGTTTTCAATTTCAAACATATTTTTCCCGATCTTCCTTATAATTCGACACTTAATATATTTGGGACATAACTTAGCCGCGAGATTCTTAGACGCGTCGCTAAGGATGAAGTTCCGTCGATAGATTTCCTGTCCGGGTAAGAAGCGTATAGTTTTTGTTCGTACATTATACGTTCTCGCGCTTCGTTCGTTGGCTTTCAATATGTTTTCCTTTATTTGGTTGCGCACACACTCCAAACGGCTGCGTCGGGAGAGGGTCAACATCTCGCTGTCCTCTACAGCGTTTAGCTTTTGCGCTAGTTCATACCCCGACCCGTGCGTCATCATATTCGTACCAAAAAGCGCGAAGTACGGTGACACCCCGATCGACGTATGAACCGAACTCCTTAACGCGCACGCAATGTTGCTGAGGTTCAAGTCCCAATCACGTTGATCTTCTTTCAGATAGGAACGTATCGCGGCTAACAGTGTTCTGTTTACCCGCTCCGACGCGTTCGATTGCGGTGCGTAATTAGCCGTACGGAAGTGACGAACTCCATATTTTGCTAAAAAGTTTTGGAACTCTTTGGCCATGAACTGTTTGCCGTTGTCGGAGTGTAGGACTTGTGGCACCCCAAACATATTAAATACGTCGTTTTGCAGGAATTTTATCACACTTAAAGTGTTGGCGTTTCTGAGGGGTTTCAGTAACACATATTTCGACAAGTGGTCTAATACCACGAAGACGTACGCGTTTCCCGCTTTCGACCTCGGGTATGGTCCTAGGAAATCAACATAAATTTTTTGAAAGGGACGATCAGTACAAAAACTGTTACGTATCGGTGGACGGGTGACGAGATTGGACGATTTACACTGTTTGCAGGTTTGACATTTAGCAATAAAACTTCTTATTTGTACGGTCATGTTTGGCCAGTAGAAATACTGCCGTATGCGGTGTAGTGTTCTCGCCACACCCCCGTGGGCTGCCTGAGGTGGTTCGTGAGCGCCGGCGATTATGGCATCGGTCAGCCCGGAGGGGATCCACAGTCGCCACGTATGTTCGACCAAGGGTTCTCCGCCTTCGGGTGGTAACGTGCGCTTATAGACAAACTTGTCTTCCACCTTGAGGTCTGGTAATTCATTTTGATGCTCGACGATGGTTTTAATCAGACCTAGATATTCATCCGAGTCGAATTCCTCTGAGTTTAAATCCACTAGTGGTGCCACTTCCTCTATCTCCAGGCTATCTGCGTGTAAACGGGAAAGAGTGTCCGGGACTACGTTCAGCGTGCCTTTTCTATGCTCTATGTTGAAGGTGAAGGCTTGGAGCTTAAGACTCCATCTAGCCAGTCTGCCGCTTAAGTCTTTCAGACCCATCAACCAGCGCAAACTAGAGTGGTCGGTGATGATGGTAAAATCCATCCCTTCAACATATGGCCTGAATTTCTGAACAGCTTTGACTGCCGCCAGACACTCCTTCTCCGTAACGCTATAATTTTTTTGACATTGGTTGAGCTTCTGTGAGAAGTAGGAAATGGGAGATTCCTCCCCTTCGTCGTTCTTTTGGAATAGTACAGCCCCGATTCCAGAGTCTGAGGCGTCGCACTGTATATAGAAGCGCCGAGCGAAATCTGGGTGTGTAAGCACCGGGGCCGTGGTTAAGGCATGTTTTATTTTCTCGAACGCTTCCAAGGCCTCCTCTGTCATCTGGAACTTTTCTTGCCTCTTTTTAAGGGTGTCTGTGATGGGGGCTGTCAAGCTGGAAAAGTCCCTGATGAACCTCCGATACCACCCTGCTAGACCCAGTAGCCTGCGAACTTGCTTCGGGTTTCGGGGAATCGGGAAGTTGACTATGGCTTCTACCTTTGCCGGATCGGTTTTGAGCTTCCCACCACCAACTATGAACCCCAAATACTTCAATTCCTTGAAGCAGAAATTGGATTTGTTTAAGTTGATGGTTAGGTTTGCTCTGCGCAGGCACTGAGCCACTTCGTCCAACAGTGCGATCAGGGTCGGGAAGTCCGGACCTATAATGAGCAGATCATCCAAATATACAAAAACGCGGTCCCTTAATCGTGCGGGGATCACCTTGTCCATTAAACGGCATAACCTTTGTGCCGCGTTACACAGCCCAAAGGGCATGACCGTAAACTGCATCAAGGGTCTCCCTGGAACTGTAAACGCTGTCTTTTCTCTACTCCGCTTCTCCAGTGGTATTTGCCAAAACGCATCTTTTAAATCTACACTGGCCATCCAGTACGTATCGGGCAATCGACTGACAATCCCGTCGATCTGGTTGAGGGGGTAAGCGTCCTTTTTCGTCACGGCATTCACTCCGCGGAAGTCAAGACAGAAGCGATTCTTTCCTGGTTTTCGTACCAGGACTACGGGTGAATTCCATGGACTCTCGCTCTCCTCCACCACGCCGAGACTTATCATTCGGTCTAACTCTTCGTATAAAAGGGTTTGTATCGCTGGAGAAACGGGGTAGTGGCGCTGTTTTATAGGGGCCGCGTCTCCGGTATCGATCACATGCTCCTCGAGATGGGTCTTGCCTAGTCCATGCTGTGTGTAGCAGAGAAATTTCCGCTTGACCGCCTCCAACTCCGACTGTTGCTCCGATGTTAGTTGGTGCATATTGGGGTCGGCCACAGAAGAGGATGTTGAGAGGGCACTTATGAGGTGTGGGGCGATTTGGAACTCTTTCCAAAATTCGACACCGAGGTATAGTTCTTGGTCGAGGCTCGGAACTAGATAGAAGTTAATGATGTGTTTCAGGTTTCGGTACTCGACTGGAACTTGCCCTTTTCCTACTATGGACTGATTGGCCCCATCAGCCGTTTTTACTCTTGCGAGGCAAGACATTGGGGTTATCCCTAAAGTTTTTATTAATTCTAAGCATCCTTTGCCGAGGATATTGATGCTTGCACCACTGTCCAACAGACCTAGCATCGTTTTACCGGCAAGTTTGACTTGCGCGTAAGGCCTTGGATCTATTGTCGTGTCTATTACGCTGGCCGCTAAAAACTTCCTGGTCTCTTTCCTGCGCCTGTACCTTTCCCTTGCTTTAAGTATTCTCTTGGAAGGGCCTGAATGTCCTCCCTTGAAAATCCTATCTCTAATTGTATTATAATTCTTAATCCTAATGTGCAACGGCTTACTCTCTAATCTGTTTGTCTTATCTTCTAACTTTATTCCTGGATCTCTTTGCAATATTCTAACTTGAGTGTACTCTCTTGTCTGACCTTCTTTCTCTCTTCCTTCTATTGGTTGGGGGTTTGGGTCGAACGCGATTCCCCCGTTGACATCGCGCTCTGCGTTCGGTTTCCCGGATTGCAGCGTGCGCACCGAGGTGTAATTATGCCTTCTTGGCCACATTTGTAGCAGAAGATGTTACGAATGGTTGATGGGCAGTCTACGAAGGAATGACCTTCCGCTCTACAGTTCCAGCACATCATTCGTCCGCTGGCGTATCTGCGAGGAGCATTTGGGGGCGCACTTCCGTAATGTAGCGCTGAAATTTGATCCTCGGGATCATACGGTACTTCCTCGGGGTAGGACAATTCATTCGCCGCGTATCGAGCGGGTGGCCTGTGAGGTCTGGGAACATCTCGGCTTGGGAATGCCGTCTCCGCGTCCTTACAAGCATATCTCAGCTGGTCCAGGGTGAATATCGCCATTGGGTAAACCAATCGACCTACCTTTTCATTCAGGTTCCGTTTTAAGATGGTCACCATATCGCTTTCCGGAATCGGCACTCGTAGCTGAGATCGCAATTTGGAAATGGCGGTGAAGAAATCGTCGCTGGACTCCCAGGCACCTTGCCGTCGATCCATGATGTCGCGCATGATTTCGAAGTCGGCCTTCGAATTTCGAAATTGTCGCATTAGGGCATCGCGCAATATAAACCAATCGGGACGGTAATTAGTACGCTGGAATTGCCAGTACCACTCGTACGCGGTACCCGAAAGA
This sequence comes from Cheilosia pagana, assembly GCA_936431705.1. Classification (NCBI taxonomy): domain Eukaryota; kingdom Metazoa; phylum Arthropoda; class Insecta; order Diptera; family Syrphidae; genus Cheilosia; species Cheilosia pagana. The sequence goes on along the minus strand of OW386166.1, from coordinate 79,872,323 downwards.
AGCAAATGGAAATCCCTCAAGATTTCCGCCCAAGTGCAGTCGTACTGACTCTGTAATGTTTCGAGGCGAAACACGAAATCTTCCACGGTAAGTGTTTCGGGCTTGCCCTCAAAATTTATTCCCCACTTATCGATTTTTATTGGGCCTCTAGGGCTTGACTGACCATATGGGTCGGGAGGTCGCGTAGGAGCTCTAAACGTGGAAGGGGGTGGCATTACCGGATGGTATTGGGCCTGCTCCGGATGGTACGTGTTGTGATACCCACGACCATTTTCGGATCTCCGGGAGCCATGATTTCGATTGGCCGCTGGATTTGGAGGTGGATTGGCCGGGGGCATCGGGTTAGCATTTCCGGATTGCCTTGCTGGCGGTGCCGCTGCTGGGATTATTGGTTGCGATGCTGGATTCAGCTGAGCCTGCGAACCAGATGTCCTTTGCTGTTCGGACGTTGACCACGATATGATGTTTGCCGGTGCCTGGTCCGAAGGTCCTGGAACTGACGCTTCGACTGGCGGATTCGGACGGGTAACATAATTTATATCCTGCATGAAATTCAAAAAACTAACTCTTAGTTCTTCCCTCAGGCTTTGCGAAATGTCTTCTCTCAAAGAATTCTGGTAAGAGGAAAAAGCGCTTCCCACGGCCATGTTGATGCAGGCCTTTAGTTCTGCTGGGATATTCGCGGTACCTAGGATGGACTGGTTGGAGACTGCCTCTGGTGCAGTCGATAGGTCTTGATGACTCTCCGCGGCTTTAAGGGTCCTAAAACTAGCATCGTGGTAGCCTAACGAGGCGGCACCTTGCTCACTCATGCTGCTGTACGACGGAGCGGCTAGCGACTCCGAGGAGCTGGTATTACGACTGACCGCACCTGTACTGGATGGAAGCTGTACCTGTGGTGGTGGTAGACCGGGTTGTTGGAGATTTACCGAAGGGGGACAGTGCGCCTGAGTCGACCGTACTGATGGGGGCAGATAATGTCTTTCCCCTTGCAGAGGTATAGGGTGCGAAGAAGTGGTAGGCGGGCCGCTGTCGGCTGTGCTTTTGGCTGGGGGAGTGCGATGGACCGACATTTCGTTCAACTCTTGTGCTACGCGTGAACTATGGGAACGAGTGAGTACTCTGTTACTATCTACAATTGATTCTCTTCTAATCCTTCTATTTATAGAATCTTTTTCCTGCGATCTCATCCTCCCTATCACCTACACAAAGGAACGCGAAGAATGAATTGACGATTTAAATCATACATAAACGATGACCCTACACTATGAACGAGAACTTTATAAATACCACCTATAACCAATCAACAAAAAAACGTAAGTAATAATAATATGTATAGATATAGATTATATAAGTAATAAGTATGTTGAATATAAATAAATATGAAAACACCACAACCAAAAAAAAATGTAACAAAATAGTTGCTACGAACCTATAACGTATCTATATAATTATAACTATTAATCACTGTAAGATATATTCGTATATGTAATATACAAGTTTCTTACAAATCAATAAACGCGATATATAAACGACTTTTGACTCTTTTAACTTATTTTGTTGTTCTTCTGGGTTAGAATTAGTATGGCAAATCTAAATTCTAAGAGCTTCTGACTCATAGACTCGAATTTTTGCTGTGATTGTGTTAATCATCGGGGTAGGGGTGCTTTGGGAAGTTGTCTTCGGCGGCGTTGTTGGCGAATCTTTGACGGTGGGATCCTTCAACCGCATCTGGACTATGTAGACTGCAGACGGACAGTGTATTTTATCCCTCAGTTTGGTGAAATTGTGACATATAATTAACATGGACTCACAACTTGTATCCCTTCCCGTTTCAATCATACCAAACAGCCAAGTAGCTTTGCTGGTAGACGTGAAACGTTCCGTTCAACACACTTAAGAAAGCTACGGAAGAGACAGTGCAACATGCTACGACCAAATCATGAACAGGACACTGTACTTGTAAATATTATATATATATATGAACAGGACTAATCGGAATAGAAATTTGAAAGCTATGATAGGAAAGTAAAAATTCACACTTAACAACTGGAATAGGAACTGACAAAGACAAACAGGTTCCAATTGCTTCGCTTGTCAGCATCAACGTTACTCGTCGCGATTCAATTCGGTACGTTTAAGAACCTTCCCATTCGAAGACTTACGAGTGAGATGATGCTGGCAAGTGAATCAACTGTGGACTAAAGACTACATAAAGGACATAAGACGTGCAAATACGTTGGGCGCCATTTGTAATATGGTTACGGAAAGGATAATGCAGGAGTTTGGAATGAAATATGACAAGGAACCGGATGTGGACAGGAAGAAGGATGGGAGCGGAAATAGAAAAGGATAAGAGTGTCGAGTGCGAAGAGCTTGGCATGCTTGCTCAGCACGGCTCAGCTCGCCGGAATGGTGTGGTTCTTGCTCCCCACCGCTCGACCTATTGTGAATGGTTTCTGCGCTGAATAACAAACGTCAACACAAATGACACAAAAACAATCGCTTTCTTCGCAGCCGCACACGATGGGTAAGCTGTTCTGTTTTATTTTCTTTTCGATTTTGTCTTTTAAAACTTTGCTTTAATTTTCATGTATTTGCAGGTAGCCGCAACAAGGCCTAATCGCTTTAGTTAGTTTTGGTAAAACCCAACGATCGACAATAAGTAGTATAGGTTTTCCTGCTTGGTCATTTTGATATTTGATGAAAAAATAGACTAATATTCAAAAAAAAAATGCTAAAATATGCCAAAAATGTATGCTCTGTGAAATGTTCATTTATACCCAAATATGCAGAAATATGCCCTCACGACTAGGGCTAAAAATATTTAGGTACTTAGTTTTAATACGATATCCCAAAAAAAAAACAATATCACTACAACGCACTTATGATCACTTGTTGCGTGTAGGAAATGAATGCATTAAAACACTTCACGAATAAACCTTTTTCTAAAAGAAAACATTGAAAAAAATATTTCAACTGAATATTATTTGATCCTTCAGAAATACAAACAAATTAAAACCGAATGGCAACACCCTACATAATAGTTCGTTCTCAAAAGTACGAAAACCGAAAGTTCTTTGACAAAATCCATAGAAAAACCCTTGATGATATCCTTTCATTGTACAGGCACCACTGGTAGAAAAAAAGCTCCTCCATAAGGCCTGTACTGACAATTTTTGTTGGACAGAGTATAGCGAGATAATTTAAACTGACGCCAAAAACATCCCTACGCATTAATTAAAAACCATTGGCGTTCAAATTGTTGAAGCGAAACCGTAACATCTAAAAATATGCAATATCCAATACCAGAAAGTTCCAGATTATATGCAATTGAGGTACACCACTGGATCAAGAAAATATGCTACACATTAGGTTTAAAGTGTGTACGAGACCAGGGGGCTTACTCCTGCATCAGTGTTATTCTATTGTAAATGAGATAATGAGGCCTATTCGGCAAAATCTTTAGTATCCTTTTATTCTGTTATTCTGTTATGAATTTTCATACAAAAGTTCGAACTGTCAAAAAATCATTTATGGAATCTGAAATCTGGAATCTGAATTCTGTTATAAATCATAAGAGAGGTTTTTTGTACAAGTTGAAAACAAATAAAAAAACAGCTAATTGTTTTGACAGCTTCGTAACAGATTTTAATTTTCGAAGTTTCATAACAGAGTTCCATAAAAGTTATAAATATTTTGGAGCGACAGGTCTGTGGGACCCAAGGCCTAGCTTCTCACAACCATTTGTTTTGCGTGGATTTTCAATTTTTGGGACGAATGGAAGGGATCTACAATTTTACGCCGAGTCCAAACGGCTAATTGAGAAGCTTTTTCATGACAGTTTTACTCTCGGATGTTTGTCAGACGTTCGCGAGAGGTGGCGCAGTGGAAAAAAAACCTTTAGATGTAATTTGGTTCTTTCGGGATTCGAACCGGGAACCCCTCGCTTAGTAGCCCAACACACTACCACTAAGCCACTGCGCCATAAAAGATCTTTTATAAATCGTATTCGAAACCCAGAATACGATTTATAAAAGATATTTTATGGTCGAAATCTTTTATGATTCATAACAGAATAAAAGATTACGCAGAATAGGCCTGAATATCGGTTTAGCTTGAAAAAAAATTAGTTGTCCATACCATAAAAGTTCCATACCAGGCTAATTCTTAACGGCGAAAGAGTCAGCGATCTTTTGAAAGAATTGTCCTGAACTCACTCAGGGTTTTTGAACCCAATCAAACATTGGCATTGTCAGCTCTTTAAGTTGATTGTACTTGTGCAAGAGTTGACCCTTTGATTTGGTTAGAACTCAACTGAACAAAACTGTACGGGCCAGAGCATTTAGCAAAAAAGCCTTTCAATAGAGCCCATGCTTCAGGTGTTTACGGAGAGAAGGATAACGGGGGTCCTCGTTCCTTAGTCGAACTGGACGAATAATGCTAAGTTGTCAAACGGAATGTTACCATGACCAACCTGGGCTTTCGTATTTTAAATAGGGCCGTGCGATCATGTTGGAAAAGTCTCGGGCGATCCAGGTAGCCTCGAGGATTTAAGTGCGGCGGTAGGTGGCTCTCGACTGAATACCATTAAAAGCTTACCTGTCACTTTTATCATTGTAAAATCACAGCTGGAAGTGGGGCGAGTACTTTTTTCAACAGTACCGATAATGTAGCAAAGGTCCATACGTATGTATTCCCAGAAGTCTGTATTCTGTTGCGGGTTATTGCTGCAAAATTGGTCTTAACCACATTTTTAGGGGAAGCGTAAAACGATTTTGCGTTTTAACCAAGCTAAAAGAGAATACAGTAGAAGTCGCTATTAACAACGATAGAGGGACCGATGAAATGAGGTCGTTATAACCGGCGGTCGCTATATCCGCCTGCCATATCTGGCTTCCACAAATAGTAAGGAATAAAAAAAATCGCATAAAATGCTTACTTTTTTGTTAAAGACGCGTAAACCACAACTAATTTAAAAGCAGCTTTCACGGCGACACATCAAATAAACTGCCATAATATTTAACAGACACTTTTTTTTTTAATTTCGACGACAAGGACCAATTTTTTCCGAAAAACTGATCGTTATATCCAATATCCGACGGTAAATTGGCTTAAAATATAATGAACCAACTAAATGAATTGAAAGTGGACGTTACAAGCAACTGGTCGTTATAAGCGAGGTCGTTATAAGTGACTTCCACTGTAGTGATAGGTAGAAAAGAAAAAAAGGAAACACAACAACGGGTATAATTTTTCATAAAATATTTATTTGTATAAAAGGACACTTACAATTATGCCGGATAATTTCGTTATTATAATATTATTATATATTATAATTTGAATACAATATCCCATCGTTCACTTACAAATGTATGTCCTCAAAATTGTACGCAAAGAAAAATACATTTTTTTGTTTCATTCGATAAGTAACCACAAAATAATTTAAATAAATACTACAAAAAAACCGGCTAATTTAAATTTTCTCATACGTTTTGTTTTTGTTGGCAATAAAAAAAAAATTATAAATCATGTAAAAAAAATCATACACTTAAAAATAGTTACTTTTTAATTTATACCTATTTATACGTAAAAAAGGGTTGTGCGCTTGACAAGCCTATTCAAACACAAAATTTGAATAAATCTTCAAAATAAACTACAGGCGACTTGCGCGATACATTCTCTCGCATAACTAACACAATAAATATATAACTAAATAAAATTTATTCCTATATAGCTAAATTCTTTTATATGCAAAAAAAAAGTTCTAACTTAATTAAAACAAAAACACAATATACATCCCAAGCTCAAGTAACTGAAAATCACTTCATCTTTCATTGTTATTTATTATTGTTTTTTTTTTTTTGTTAATTCTTAACTATCAGTTTACACAAACATAGTTTAAATAATGCAATTCGTTATATATTTGTAATTTTATTTATATTCGTTAGTATTTCATGGTTTTAGTAAAAAAGTAAAAAACTATCATTGGATTTTCAATCAGTCGAACAATAGGATGTGCCATATTTGCGTTCGTTCGCTACAACTAAATTCTCTTTTATTGTTATGATTATTTATTCTTTTTAAATACATAGTACATAATATATCTAAAGTTAGTGTTGACTTTGTTGCAAATTTGAACAAAGTACTATTTTGGCTCATTTAGGTGTATCTATCGATTAAACAGATAAATACACTTAAACAAAATTTCTTTCTTCTTTTATATAAATACGCATATGTATATATATATAAAAAAAACTCCTCCTAAAGTCACTAAATTCATAATTTATATAGGTCGTAGTAGGAAAGTAGACGATTCTATAGGTATTTAGGACTTTGCTGCTCTTACAACAAAACGAAGAAGACTAGAAGAAGAAGCAACAATTTACAAAATATATATAATAAACATACATTTAATAATGCTTATATTTTTCTGATCGTTCACAACGTAATTAATTGATTGCGCATAAATGTCAAACGAGAAGTAATGTTCACTCCCCCATTTGACAGTCGCAACAATAAATCACGTTACAAAAAGCGATCGATTCTTGAAATTAAAATATGTAATAATAAAAAAAAATACTAAAGGATCAATATAATTGATATACATACACTAATTGTAATAATAATAAGTAAGTGCGAGCTAAATTAATTGCACCTATACTAAGTATACAGCACAATATCACTGGTTGCTTCTGACAAAACTAAACTCTAATTAATATGTTTTCGTGTGTGTGTTTTTGTTTTTAAATCAATCCAAATGTTCGATTGCTTACAACTGTCAAACGAAAAAGGGGAAATATTATTTCCTTCTCATTTGCAAGTTTCCATTTTTCTCCGGTGTTATTTGGCACCTTTATAATATTGCTGCATTCTTTGTTTGTTATATAATTTATTGATGGCTAGTTGTTCATCTTCGGCGTGACGCAACGACTGCGATCATCTGACGAAGCATTGGCTCGGGTGAGCATGTTTTTGGGTCACACTTCATTTGTCCGTCACCACCACACCTGCGAAAAAAAGAGGATTACATTGTTTAGCTGACTGATGTAGATAATTGACAAATGTAGTATATTTAAAAGGGAATAGAGAGAAAAAACAACACGTCAAATTATAAAAAAAAAACTTTGCTTCAGAACCGAACAAAAGCGTAGGCGATGGGGAGGGGACGTACAAGGATCTAGTTTAGTAAGTCTGACAGCTGACTGACTTGATGTATATCTCATTAGGTCTGTTCCTTTACTTTTAAATCTTACGAATTTTTACGAATTCATACGCATTTTACTCAATTGTCGTTCCCTAACTGGAAAAATTCATAAAAGAGAGCGGCTTCGTGAGAGCAAGATATTTTCCCTCTTACTAGTTTTTACTCAACAAATTTCTTTGCGTAAGAATTGAAACATCTGTCAGTTGCCTGAAAATTTACAGCTGATTTGAATTTGTTGTTCTATTTAGCATTTGGGTGGATTATTCGGAACTGTCATTTTTCACAGGTTACTACAAAAGCGTTCCTTAACTTTTGCGTAAGTTTCCCTTTTTGAAGGAGAATTCATCCCCTCCACAGGCATTTTGACAGTCTTTTCCATTTTTACTACAAAAGTAAGGGAACAGACCTTTTGATTGGCGTAGATGGACCACTTGGGCAGCTGGTTCAGTTGACGTTTATGGAGGGGTAGCCGACGAAACTAGTCAAGATTTTCGTAACTGAGTATTAAATTGACATTTCGCATATGTGGCTGATGTAGGAAAAGTGACGTTCCTCACCATTCTAGTTTTTGCGTTCAGGTTACATCTATTTCAGACCAATCTAGTCGACTTAAGAGCAAACAAACTTGTAAAACTTGAGTGACAGTTAACACATTTGACACTTAGCATTTCATAACGCTGAACTGTAATGGGATTGCAGCTTAAGTCAGTGTACAAATACTGTCATTCCCATAAAAGTTCCCATCAGTGTTGGATTGAACTTAAGTGGATTTTTGTCCATTTTTGTCACAATCAAGCTCACATAATTTTACTGTGGCTTACGCTTAAGAGTTTGTTCAAGTTCAGCAACAAATTCGCCACAAAGACTTATAATAAGGTCTGCTCAAACGGAGCTTGCGAATCTTTAGAAAATCGATTAACACAATTCGAATATTCAGCAACAGGCTTACATTTTGCTGAATTGAATCGGTAAAAAGTGTTAACGTCCGTATAAATACGAGCTGAAAACGGGCCTAACCACTCCTTGCGTTTTCATTCAACTGTCGTTCAGCTCGGTAACGACCAAAATATCGGATAAGTAGGTTTTTTGAAAAAGGCTTTAATGAAGGTCTACTTACGTGCAGTGCATGCATGGCCCGCTGGCTGAGTCGATTTTATCGCCCACTTTGTATGACTTTCCATTGATATGGCATCCATTCTTTTCGGCAGCTCCGCGATAGGCGTGGTGCAAGAAGTGAGGTGGCAAGGTTGTGCTTGTCGTTGTGGTGCTGGTTGTAATGTTAAGTACGGTCGCCATTGAGACAGGACACTCGTAGCGTGGACAACAGAAGCCACTGATTGGTTCCTCATGGCATCCGGAAATTGGAGGCGGGCATGATTGTTGCAAGCAAATAATGTCGCTTCGGAAGCAGAAACAGAAGTCGCATGGATCATCGCGTGGTATCTGTTGAGCTGAAACGAAAAGTTTGCCACCATATCGGCAGGTACCGGGTCCGAAGACTTCGGTCTCATCTTCATCGGTGTATTCGTCTTCCGGATACGTTGGATATTGTGGAGGAACATAGCCGGGTGGTTGGTAATGTGTAGTTGGTGCATTTGTCGCCGATTGTGCTGTTGTCGATTGTTCTGCTGTGCTGGGCGCCAATGTGGATGATGGTAGAGCTGTCGATTCGGGAACGTGCGCGTCAGTGTCAATTTTATCGCTGGCGTTAATTGCAGGTCGAGAAGTGGTACGATCAAGGTCGATATGTGGATAGAGTGGATGCGCGGTGGTTGCAAGAGGCGTTTCGGCTTCTTCGCTTGTTTCTTCATCTGTGACCATTGGTTTGGGTACATCTGTGTCGTATTTGCTATCCACTGGTACAATTGGCTTTTCTGTTGAGCTTGATTGAATGGCGGCAGTCTCAGTTGTAAGATTGTGATCTTCAGAGATTTCAGGAGCTGGCGTCTTTTCATCTGTCTCCTCGGCAGCTGGAACAATGGTAACCCTGTCAGTGGATTTATCGTGATCTTCTTTCTCGTCTTCTTCCTCGGATGATGTTGTGGATTCTTCTTCTTCAGATGACGTGGCAGCTGTTGGCTTCTCAGGAATTTGGTCCTTATTTGTGTCTAGATCGACTGGGCGGACAGTTGTCTGTTCATCAATTCGGTCGGTTACAAATTCAGCAACAGTTTGAATCTTAACTTCATCCCTTGGGGCTTCGGTTTGAACGTGTTCTTCATCAGACTCTTCAGAAGGCGGAGCATCCGTGGCACTTTCAGGCTTAACTGGAACAATTGGTGCTTCACTGACAGAAGGAGCGCTGGTTTGTGCAATATCCAGTGCGGCAATGGTCGAGGCAATTCCCTTCTCATCTTCTTCCTCTTCTACAGATTCAGTCGAACTATCTTCAGATGGTTTGCTGGTTGTATCTGTGATAATGTGCTGTTCGTCCGAGATTGGTTTGGCGGTTTGGGCGGTGATCTCATCTTCGTCCTTGGGCATGGTTGGCACTTGCTCAGTAGCTGGCTCTTCTGCGGAAATGGGAGTAGCGCTTTCAACCGAAGGAATTTCAACATCCTTGTGTTCGGAAATTGGTTTTTCAGCTAAAATTTCATCATCCGTTTCAGGCTTCTCAGCGTGCGATGGTTTGTCAGTTTCCTCTGCTGACTCATCCGAAGTTGGTTTCTCTTCATCGACTTGTGGTTCCTTTTCGTCAATTGAACTTTCTGTTTGGACTGGAACTTCATCAGGTCTGGCAGGTGTGGTTAAACCTTCATCAACTGCAACTTGATCGTCAGAGTCTGGTTTGGCAGGTTGCAAAGTAACTTCATCCATTGTTATAACCTCAGGTTCGACAACAGGTTTGGACACTGAAATTGGGCTTTCAGTTTGAGCTGCACTATCGTCTTCACTTGAAGCTGGCTTATCAGTAGCTGGATGTTCCAGTTTTCCTTCAGTAGCAGATTCTTCTGGAATTTCTGTTTGAGCCAAGGTCTTGTCAATGTGTGGTTTGTCTTCTGAAATTGGTCCTTCGGTTGAAACTTCCGGTTCGAGCTTTTCTTCGGAGCCACGATCGGTTTTAGTTGGAGATGTGTCATCGCTGATTGGAGCTGGGGTCTGAGCAGAACCTTCCTCTTCATTATTTTCATCAGCATGAGGAACGAGAATAGTGCTGGGAACTGAAGAAGTTTCTTGTGATAAGACTGGGACTTGGGTTCCTTCAAAGGATTCGTCTTTTTCTACTGGAACAACAGGAGCTGGGGATGTAACAGTTTCCTTTGACAAATCAGCTTCCGTTGTGTATATGTCTTCTTCTTCTTCTTCTTCTGTTTGAATAGCCTTAACTGGAGTAGACGTTCCTGGGGCAGCAGTAGCGTCCAAGTCTTCTTCTCCTGTTTCAACTTCCTTGAAGGGTGTGGAGGTCACTGCGGGCGCAGTAGAATCCAAGTCTTCATCTTCTGTTTCGATGGCCTTGACAGGAGTAGAAATTGCTGGGGCTTCAGTAGCATCCAAGTCTTCATCGCCTGTTTCAACTGCCTTGACGGGTTTGGAGGTCGCTGGGGCAGCAGTAGCATCCAAGTCTTCCTCTCCTGTTTCAACTTCCTTGACGGGTTTGGAGGTCGCTGGGGCAGCAGTAGCGTCCAAGTCTTCATCTTCTGTTTCAACTGCCTTGACGGGTTTGGAGGTCGCTGGGGCAGCAGTAGCGTCGAAGTCTTCCTCTTCTGTTTCAACTGCCTTGACGGGTTTAGAGGTCGCTGGGGCAGCAGTAGCGTCGAAGTCTTCCTCTCCTGTTTCAACTGCCTTGGCGGGCTTGGAGGTCGCTGGGGCAGCAGTAGCGTCCAAGTCTTCCTCTTCTGTTTCAACTGCCTTGACGGGTGTAGAGGTCGCTGGGGCAGCAGTAGCGTACAAGTCTTCATCTTCTGTTTCAACAGCCTTGACGGGTTTGGAGGTCGCTGGGGCAGCAGTAGCGTCCAAGTCTTCCTCTTCTGTTTCAACTGCCTTGACGGGTGTAGAGGCCACTGGGGCCGCAGTAGAATCCAGGTTTTCATCTTCTGTTTCGATGGCCTTGACAGGAGTAGAAATTGCTGGGGCTTCAGTAGCATCCAAGTCTTCATCTTCTGTTTCGATGGCCTTGACAGGAGTAGAAATTGCTGGGGCTTCAGTAGCATCCAAGTCTTCCTCTCCTGTTTCAATTGCCTTGATGGGTTTGGGGGTCGCTGGGGCAGCAGTAGCGTCCAAATCTTCCTCTTCTGTTTCAACTGCCTTGACGGGTGTGGAGGTCACTGCGGGGGCAGTAGAATCCAAGTCTTCATCTTCTGTTTCGATGGCCTTGACAGGAGTAGAAATTGCTGGGGCTTCAGTAGCATAAAAGTCTTCCTCTCCTGTTTCAACTGCCTTGACGGGTTTGGAGGTCGCTGGGGCTTCAGTAGCATCCAAGTCTTCCTCTCCTGTATCAACTTCCTTGACGGGTTTGGAGGTCGCTGGCGCCGCAGTTGCATCCAAGCCTTCTTCTTCTGTTCCGATGGCCTTGACAGGAGTAGAAATTGCTGGAGCCGCAGTAGTATCCAAGTCTTCCTCTTCTTCTTCAACAGTCTTGACTGGAGTGGAGCTGGCAGGAGCTTCTGTTGCATCAATTTCGGCGTCGGTATCCTTAACAGGTGCTGCGACGGTGGCTACATCGATTTCCTTCTCTCCGTCCTTAATTGGGGTTTGGAAAGATGGTTCGTGCTCTTCAGTGAATGGATACTGTTCTTCGATAATTGGCTTGGCAGTTTCGGCAATAACTTCTTCAGATGAAGAAACAGTACTGGCTTCCTCAATCGAAGGATAAGGCCTTGATGAGGAGGAAGGAGTTTGTGACAGCTTATCCTCCGCAGGAGCTAATGTGTGGCTAGCAATTTCATCACCTTCTTCATCGTCTGAAGATGTTGTGGGGGCAGTTGTTTGACTATCAATACCTTCCTCAGAGACTGCTCCCAAAGCGGGCGCGGAAGTGCCTGCAATTGGCTGTTCTTCGCCAGTTGGAGCACTGGTCTGACTAGTTACTTCTAAGACTGACGCTGTTGTTTCACTTGAAACCTCATCACTCGTTTCTGTAGATTCATCTCCTGACACTGGTGCTATTGGTTTTCCGGTTAAACTGGCAGACTCATCTCTCTCTGTAACTGTATCTTCAATCTTATTCTTTTCCTCTTCGGATTCATCTCCGGCGACCGATGCATCTGTTACGGGGACTGGTTTCTCGTCGATGGCTGGAGCACTTGTTTGGGTGGAAAGCTCGTCCATTGCATCTCCTGCAATTGGTGTAAGAGTAACTGAAACAGCTGGAGCACTAGTTTGACCAGAAATATCGTCCTCCTCATCAATCGGCTGTCCGTCAATAGTTGGAGCACTGGTCTGGCTGGTAATCTCTTCGTTGTCTACTTGACCGCCTGAAACTGGAGCAACAGTTCCTGGAAGTGGTTCCTCCTCGTTTGCAACTGGTGTAACAGACGAGGAAATTGGTTTTCCTGCAGTTGATTGATCCAATGGTTCCAAGGGCTTGTCAGTAAAACTATCTGAAGTAGCTGGAAATTCATCCTTTTTGTCAGTGATTTCGGGCATGGTGTGGTCCTTTTCTGATGGTGCAACTGGAGTGAGAATGGTACTAACTGGAGCCTTTGTAGCCTTTTCAATATTCTCTTCACTTTCGTCACTTTCCGCCGATTCTCCGGTGCTCTCTGGCTCCAAGGGTCGCTTGGTCTCGGCTTCTTCGATTTTGGTGTGAGACATGTCTTCGGGCATTTCTGGTTTCTGGTAATCACTCTCATGTTCAATGGTGGTGCCTTCAGCCGGTGAGATTTCTCCAGCCAGATCGGTGTGAATGGTCTTGATCGTAGACTGTTCGGAAGCAATCGGGCTTACTGTGGTCAATTTTTGCTCTTCAGTATCTTCGTCAGATTCTTCACCTGATTCGTTTGAGCTCTCTTCATGTGCTTCGGGGGTCTCTGCACTTTCTTCTGAACCAGACGTCTCAGAACCAAGAACCGAAGTTAACGAAGGTGCCTCTGTGTCGGGCTTGAAGTCAACCGGTTTAGTTGTTGAAGATTCACTTTCGATTGCGCTTTCAGTTGCGAAAATGGTTGCGTCAATCTTGGGACCGCCTACTACTACTTCTTCTTCTTCTTCATCTGATGCAACAGCTGGTTTCGAAGAATCATCAACTGCCTTCAGAGTTGTACTTTCTTCTGTCGTGATTGGTTTCTTTGATGGTGCAGTTTGATCTGGAATTGCTGTTACTCGAATTGATTCGTCAATATCCTCGGAAGGTTTATCGGTTGCATGAACCTCGTCATCAGATCCTTGTTGAACTTCCGTTGATTCTTCAGCTGAGGATGGAACTTCTGTAGATTCCTCATCCTTGACATGAGAGACGGGCTTTTCAGGGGTAATAACTGGCATTTGAATATCTACGGACGGTGTCGTTGAGCTTTCATCAAGAGCATGGGGTTTCTCTGTTTTGGCGGACTCATCTTCAACTATGTCTTCACCATCCACTGGCAGAGGTTTGATTGTCTGTTCATCTGAAACTGTAGTAGTATCTGCATCTGATGGTTCATGACCTGATCCCTCGGGGAATTTGTCTTCAACTTGGGTTGGTTTGACTGTTTGTGCTTCGTCTTCTTCGGGTCTACGTGTAGTACTCTCCTCTGTTTCTGTGACGGTTGGGGCAATTTCATCAGCTGGTTTTACTGATTCGTGTCCCGAAACATCTGGGTACTTCTTTGTTGGCGCTACTGTGGTGAATTGGATTTCTTCATCTTCGATATCTGCGACTGTTGTTGGCCGTTGATCCTCAGCAAAGCTGTCTGCACCGCAAATATACTGTGGGCAACATCTGTCAGTGCTAGCTTCATCCAGGACACAATTGTTGGGCTGTGGCGGCTCGAAGCACTGAACCTTCTGGCAGACCACAACACTGCTAATACAACTACAAGATAGCTCACATTCATTTGATGAGGGCACGGATTCGTTATTGGCGAATGTTCTGTCATTGACCAGACAATCGCCCTCTCCAGGAATAGCTGCTGGAATGATCTCATGCATCTGTTGGCCGCTACCTTCGACAGCATCAACAATTTCCGTAGACTGGTCATCGGCGGACGGTGAAGGGGTTGTGTGACGAATGTCTTCTTGTCCGGTTTCTTCAACTTCAGAGATTGGCTTCTTGGAGACAAGTGTTGGAGCAATGAATTCTCCTTCAACTCCGCTTGGTGTTTTAGAGTCAGATGGAGCAATTGTGGTAGAGTCGGCTGTATGCTCTGGTTCTTCTTTAATTTCTTCTTCAGAGACAGCCACCGATGGAGCGACTGTTGTGGAATCAGCGATTCCTTGTTCTGGTTCTTCCTTAATTTCTTCTTCAGAGACAGCCACCGATGGAGCGACTGTTGTGGAATCAGCGATTCCTTGTTCTGGTTCTTCCTTAATCTCTTCTTCAGAAACAGCCACTGATGGAGCGACTGTTGTGGAATCAACAAGTCCTTCCTCTGGCTTAGCCTTGATATCTGTTCCAGATGGGGCGATGGTTGTAGGCTCAGGAATTGTCTTTTCTGTTTGTCCCTTGATAGATTCTTCAGAGCTTGGTCCTTCAGAGTCAGCAAGAGATGGAGCAATGGTTGTTCCATGTTCGGGTTCGCCCTTGATTGCTTCGTCAGAGTCAACAATTGATGTGGCAATGGTCGTAAGATCAATAACACCTTGTTCTGGGTGTCCCTTAATAGCGCCTTCGGTGACATGAGATTCTGAGTCTTCTTCATCTTCAGAGCTTGGTGTTTTAGAGTCATCGGCGACGGTTGTGGCATCAATGGTTTCATGTGGTAGATGCTCCTTAGCTCCTTCTTCGGAACTGGGTACTTCTGAGTCGGCAATTGAAGCAACGGTGGTTGCAAGATCGGCAGTATCTTCTTCTGGTTGTCCCTTGACATCATCACTTTTGTCGGCTGGTTTTTCAGAAGCAACTGTAGTAAAGTCGACCATTTCTTGTTCATCGGAAGATGGAGCAATGATCGTAGAGTCAGCGACACCGTGTCCTGGTTGTTCCTTAACTTCCTCTTCTTCTGCAGAGCTTGGTGTTTTAGAGTCATCGACTGATGAGGCAATGGTAGTCGATTCAGGTTGTCCCTTGATATCTTCGGTTTCATCAGCAGAGGGAGCTCTGGTTGTCGAATCGGTGATACCTTGTTCTGGTTCTCCCTTGACTGCACCGCCAGAGGTTGATGCTTCTGAATCAGCCAAAGATGGAGTAATGGTTGTAACATCAAGAAGATCTTCTTCTGGTTTTGTGTCTTTGGAAACTGTCTCTCCACCACTGACGATGGATGGAACAACAGTGGTACCGGCTTCAGTCTCTGGAGCTGTTGAGGGAGCGGCTGTAGATTTTTGCTCTTCTTCTTCTTCGGTGCTCGGCACTTCTGATTCATCAGCAGAAGGACCACTGGTTGTTGAATCAGCAACACCATGTTCTGGATGTTCCTTGATTATTCCTTCAGAGGATGGTGCTTCAGAGTCAGCAGCAGCAGAAGAAGCAATAGTTGTAGAATCGACAATTTCAGTTTCTTTTTCATCGGAAACTGGTGCTTCGGTAGGTTGATGTTCAGCTTCAGAGCCAACGACCTTAGATACCGTAGATTCGTCTTCTTCAGTAATAGGAGCGACAGTGGATGATACGATATCCTTATGGATATAGGAAGGCGAGGACTCGGTTGATTGTTCATCTTCTTCATCGGATGAAGTCTCCTCTCCACTTTCGGCAATTTCTGCTTCACTTGTCTCCTTAGCGGGAAGTGCAGTGGTCTGGTATGTGGCTTCTTCGTCCTTGATTGTTGGTGTACTGGACGTTCCAGTGATTTCTTGTACAATAGCTGGAATTTCTTCTTCAATTGGCTTCTGACCACCGTCGATAGCACCTTCTGTGGTTGCATCCACCTTCACAATGGAAGGTCTGCTCGTTGTAATGGCCTCCAAGTCTTCTGCTTCAGTTGAGGTTTCTTCTGAATCTGTTGATTCTGTTGATTCTTGACCGGTGACAATTGGTGCCTCGGGTTTAATAGAGCTCTCAGATGTACTATCTTCCTCTTCGCTGACTGCCGACTGTAAGGTTGTGCTATCAACTGGAAGTTCATCATCCTTCTTCACATCATCGGCATCAGAAACTGGTGAAGCTGTACTGATCTCATCGGTTTTATGGTCTCCAATGGCAGGCAGAATAGCATGACCGTCTTCACCTTCAGTAACCATTTCATAGACTGGAGAAACGGCTGCACTCTCAGTGGAATGTCCAACAGTGTCCTGATCTTGGTCAATTCTATCTTGTCCTGTTGCTTGATCGATTGGAGTTTGCTCTGACGGCGCTGCACCAGACGATTCTTCGTCCTCTTCAAAGGAATCTGGTTTGATGTGTGTCTTTGTCGGAGATGATGAATCTGTCGCTGTTTCGAGTTCGTCTTCAGAAGTGGTTTCTGTAGCTGGCACTTTGTGAGTATCTGCGGCTCCCTGTTCGGTCTTTTTGATTGGTGTAATTGTTGTGAAATCGATATCGGCAGTGGCCGGTTCTTCTGACTTTTTGCCATCGATCGGGGAGGCTGTTGTGGTGTCGTCCTCTTCTTCTTCTTCTTCGGACGACGATTCTGCTGATGCTGTAGTGATTTCGTCTTGTCCAACCTTTGGTGGCGCTGCTTCTTCTTCTATTTTCTGTACGTCTTCAATGACTGGGGCAAGAGTAGTCGACTCCTTGTCCTCGTTTATAATTTCATCTTCGATTGGTGCTTGTGTTGAATCATATTCCTTATCTTGGCCAATAATGATATGACTGTCTTCAAGTCCTTCTTCAGTCTTATGAGTTGGCTTGGGTTCGATTGATGCTTGTGTCGTTTCGTAACTGGTCTCCTTGATTGCTGACACAGTTGTAAATAGAGTCGTTTCCTCATCTTCTTCCGATTTCTTGTCCTCTTCGCTAGATTCTGGGGCTTCGCCAACAACTGGAGCAACTGTTGGCACCACAGCTTGTCCTAGGATCGTATCATCTCCACTGCCCAGTTCAGAATCTGAGTGTTCTGCTAGCTTGTCGGGAACTTCAGTAGCGGCTATCTTGTCTATATCATCAATATGTTCCTGCAGTTGCAGATCCTCCTGCGAGACGAATTCGTGCAGATCGCTCTGAGTCTTTGGTGCTATCGTAGTAAGTAGTTCGTCAATTAGTGGTACTTCGGTACTATCGGCAGTGTCATCATCGCAAACATAATTGCTTGGGCAGCATTCACCCTCAGCTGGTGGCAGAGCACGGCAGGTCTTGGCACCTGATTCCAATGTCGGCATTTCGCATTCCTGGACGGCACAGACGATATCGCCGCGCATACAATAACAATGTTCACATGCGCTTCTGCCAGTAATCGATGCACCATCAGCATACAGTTGTTTGTTGTGGATACAATCAGTGGTGACTGAAGGACTCATGGTCGATGTCAGAATGAATCCTGTCGTTGGTCGTACGGTGGTAGTTGTTGTTGAGAAATCTTCCAATTCCAAGAGTTCATTTTCGTGATCTGTAAAATAAATGGGATTAGTAAAAGGAAAGGATTCAGCGATTTGCTCGAGTTTCTTACCGCAACTATATCTGACCGGGCAGCAGGATCCTTTGTTATAAATTGGCTGACAACCATCGATGTGTAGTGTACACTCTTGCATAAGGCACGACGTTCGGTTCTTAATGCAGTAGCACAGTTCGCAGGGTTTGTTTGGATTCGATGGGACTTGGGCTCCTTCGGGATAGAATTTGCTGTCAATGCTGCAGCCGTATTTCTCTGGAATGCTCAGTTCAGTGCCAGGCGCATGAGTTGTCAATTGATTGTTGTGATGGCTCACATCAACTGGTACTGCGAATGACATAGGAATTGGGATTAGTTTGTAAATTACCTACGTATAATTTATTTTTTACCTTCTGGGCATGTGATAATTGGGCAACATTGATCCTCCCGCTTTTCAACGGTGCAATCCTGACCGATTGACTTTGTGAATGGGCACACTCGTAGGTAACACATTAGCATTCTGTTGTGACACGTGCAATTCAGACATGGTTCATTTGTTAGTATTCTATCGCCTTCACTGTAGTGATTGTAATTGTAATAGCATCCTTCTGGAATTTAGAACAAGATGTTTGAGGTTAGGAAGGTTTATTCAAGGATTTACTATAATAATCAGAAACTAACTGCAGTTATATAGACAAAGAGGTCAGTATACCTAGTTTAATAATGACTGAATGAATGAACATACAAGTGGCGCCATCTGGCGTCTTGTGAGACGAAATAGCGATGGGGCAATAGCTTGCTTCATAAAATTTAAACAAACAGTTTAAGTCGAGGAAACAGAGTCCTTCTCCTGCTCCTGGAGTGCAGATTTAAATTGAACCTATACCTTTAAAGACTTTTATCGTTTGAGCTAGTGAATCTTTCAAAATTTGAATAATCCATTAATCCAAGCTTAAGCTTGCGCTCGCCTCCATTATGTGCTGGACCTCTAGCGATCAATGGAACTCGCCCTATTTTCTGGAATTTTATCGGAATTTTCATACCATCATCATCCATTGCAGTGAAGTTTATAACCGGTAAGGCAATTTATATCTACGCGTAAGTTTGGGCATTTAATGAAGCACTCACAGGAGTAGTAGAATTGGCTTCTTTGCTCAATAGAAAGAGAGCAAAGACGGAACGAAAAAAAAAACTGGATTTGTCGGTAATGTCACTTTTCCTACGTCAGCCACATATACGAACTGTCACTTAGTACTCAGTCACGAATTTCTTTAATAGATTCGTCAACTACCCCACCGATCTAGGCCAATCAAAACTGAGACACATCTGTCAGACTTACTAAACTAGATACCTGAACGCCCCCAATTTGAATACATTTCCTTACACATCAATTTGATTTTTCCACAAGATTATAATTTGTTAAGTTTTGTCAAGTATCATAATAATTCTTTTTTTTATAGGTACATAGTTTGACAGCTGAAACGCTGACAACTGCGCTGCATTTCAGTTTTACCTATTGTAACTTAAGAAGCAGCGATTTACATAAATTTGATTATCAAGTTACCTATATTTTGGAATTTGGGACAGCTTTTGTTACCAACCACTGTCAGAGTTAAAAATTCAACAACATTGTACATCTTCTTTATGCAGGTATGGGTTCTACAGCAACAGTTTGTGAAAAGAAGACAAATGGCGGTCATTTAGTTTTATCCCCTGACATCGAAAAACTACTGCTCACAATTTTCAAAATTGATTTTTTTAATAAATTTAACCTCTTTGAACTGTCATAGCTGTCACATTTGTCAACGGTGTAGTTCAAGTAGATCACACCCAAGATACATACATAAGGTCTGTTCCCATACTTTTTGGGCCAATTTCGGATCAAGGAGTGGGGATATATTCTCTCAAAAAAACGGAATATAACCAAAAAGTACAGGAACGAAAGTTTTTGCTTGACATATGTTAAAAATGTATGCAAGAAAGAAAATTAATATTCAAAAATAAACGTCAGTGGGTTTAAAAAAATTAACAATTTGCAGACGTTGGAAAACATTCGGATTCAGTTTGGTATTTATTTTTTTTAGCGGATTTATCCATTTTTAATAACAAATTTTAGCACTTAACAAAGCAAACCGAAATAAACTGCCAATTCAAATTGACTTTTGAGATATTTGACAGCTTAAGTCAGTTATAACAAACTTGCCCAAAGAAATTTCATGGGCTACTCTATTATTTGCAGATCTTTTATGGAGGGGAAATGTTTTATTCCCTCTTTGTGGCTTTCTTCTACCCAACTTTTGCGTAACGGAACAAAGTTTGACTAAATTTGACTGATGTGTTCGAATTTATTATCGTTAGGGAACAGACATATAAAGGCAATATTTTTAGTAACTTTCTGCGCATCTGTCAAAATGTTGTAATATGGCGGCCAATTGTGACAAGTGTTCCATTTCTTTATTCGTTTCGCTAAATATATTAATTTTGTGAGATTTGTTTACTGTGGTTCATACCTGCAGTGCAAGAGCTTTCGAAACTCTGTACGAGCCCGGAGTCATTTTTAGAAGCCAACAAATTGAAGAATTTATTTTGATTTCAGGGTTCTTATAATCCCTGCTCACTCAAAACGCATGGCGCTGGAAGCAGTTTATCGAGTCCCAATTAGCAATAACTATACTGGGGCCATCTATGCAAATCGATACTTTCGATTCTAAAAGTTGTTCCGATTCTACTTTCAAAAACTCTAGAATAGAATCGAATAATTATGTACATACATAGTTGACCCCCTGTAGTTGATAGGTTTGTGTATTTGGTAATCGTTCAAAAAGCTTTACAAACGTGAATCTAATCAATCGCAAGCTCTTACAACAGAATACAAAATGATCTGGCAGCGCTGGTGAAAGAAGAATTTCTTTCAAAAAAATGCGTTCATGCTTCATATTTGAATTGGACATAATTTTATGCGCCATTATAGCTCGAACTCGAACTGTAACCGCGCTTGTAACACGTTGAAGCTACATGTACCTTTTGAAATAAATTAAAGTAGGCAGATCATTCAGAAAAATTGTATAAGAAATTTTTACAAGTGCAATAATAGTTAAAATAAATAAGCATCAGCGTACAAAAGTACAAAAGCATCGCACTTGAATACATTATGCATGTGATGTACCCACGAGCTGTACCTTAGGTATATGCATACGAAAAGTGAGTGCACTTCTTTACTTCCTATTCCTAGAGTAGGTACGTATAAATGTCATGCAACAGCTCGGCTATAAAGACTCCGCCGGTCTACCCAATGTATGCGTGTGCCTCTGCATACATAGAGTCCATGAAACCTCTAATGCAGCTTTATTGTATAGGCAACAATGGACCCAGCCCGCATAGCTACTTCAATCTTTGCTCCGCAACTCTGGGAGATGGCTCTTTTGAAAACAGTCCTCGTTCACTCACTTGGAATTTAATTCCAATTTGTATTTATTGTATTTTAACAATGTGTATCGCGCACTATTTCGAATGCAAAGTGCTGTAGAACAACATTTTTGCGCTCGTTAGAGGGGCGCATTTGCATATGCGACATGATTTTGGACAGCCTAATTGGAATGTCATCGAATTTCGAATTGATTTATGGCTTTCTGGTGCTGGGCGGCCTTTTCTTCATAAATCAGCGCTCTATAAGTATGATTTGTTGTTCTACATAATGAATGAATGTTGTTGCAGCGGAAATAAATCTTTACTGTGTGTGCAGTTGGCTGCCAATAACAATTTGTCATTTGGCAAATTAAGACAGCAGTGATTTGATCAAACATATCTCATCGGATATATAGAAACAGTCTTGCTGTGAGAACAGGTAGTAAGCGTCGTCGATGGCTTCGTGTCGTCGGTGGCAGTTGCTAATGATTCGGGCTGGAGATATCAACGATATATGACCGGGACCGCATCGTGTTCAAACAGGGGCTATACGAACTGCGACTGTGGTGATGACAGTTCTTTCCATTGCATGACTGTCACTAATTGAAATGTGTTTCAGGAACGACAACGATCACGACGACGACGGCGGCGATGGTAATTATGACAGCGATGGCGATGATGATGATGGGGACGATGAAGAAGGTGCGACGGCTAACCATAACACCGGCAGTGTCAATAATCGCATTAATTAATTGGTTATGCATATTATATGGTGTCGGCGTAATTAAATTCGGAACATGACAACGTTATTGCACTCATTCCAGCAATGTGTGAAGTTCCCCGCGAAATATTTGCTCTGCATCTCTAAAGGTGGAAGAATTATAATTGCCTACAAATTGATATTGTAGCGGGTTGCAAGGAAATTATTGTAATTTATTGCTTTCCTGTCTACCTGGGGGCATCGGGGAATATACCATGGACTCCGCCGAAGGAACATCAGGAAATCGACGCAGATTTAACGGTTTGTACTTGGTTCCCAAGATTTGTCTTTAAAATGAATGCATTTATGCAGAAGAGTGTTTTTGTTTTTTGTTTTCTGTTAAATTAAGTCCTGATTTTTATAACCTTTATGGTAAGTTCCGAGAAAAATTATGATATAGATGGCTCTGGCATTCGAGTATTATGGAGGGACAGACGACGAATCTTGTCAAGAAATTCGTGACTGAGTACTAAGTTGACAGTTCGCATATGTGGCTGACGCAGGAAAAGTGACGTTCCCGACCAATCTAGTTTTTGCGTTCAGGTTACATCTATTCCAGACAAATCTAGTCGACTTAAGACAACTGATAATAGATGTCGCTGTTACATGATTCTTTGACAATCGTTTAAAGAGTGAACTTCATTAGTTTGTTTTATCGGCATAGTACTAATTGAACGACATAAGCGTAATCCGGCTTAAGCGATTGCAATAAAATTGTGTGTAGAGGGCAAATCACTTGTGGGTCATCTGCGGATTTTTGTATTATTCCACAAAATACTTTTATGGTTGATCGGTTAGCCGAGGCACACAACAATCTTAAGGTTAAATTCTGGGCTCAATTTGGTGGACCCTATTAATTTTTTCAATTTGTGGACCATATCAAGTGCCGAGTTTATTCAATCTGATCCAACTACTGGCTAAATAGTTGACAGTTTTTTTAGGGCAGTGGTTTATAAAAGTTTTACCAGATAACAATTTATAAAAGAATTCTGCACTCATAAGGACAAACATAAAAGTCATACCTCAAAGTTACAGTTAATTTAAATAGGCTTCAATCATTTTTCCATCACTCGGTCTCATTAAATGGACTATTTTTGCTAGATTTTAAGACACGCATTTTAATGTCATTCCTGTGGCTTAAACTCAATAAACAACAGAACAATTTCACTTTAAAAAACAAATTTATACTTATAGAGTTATAGTATAGCAGTTTGTCAAAGTTTGAACTGACGTTTAAGTGGCCCACTTTAAAAATAAACGAGAAAGCTAAAAATAAAATATGCAACGAGGTTTTCGAGTATAAAGTCTCTGTATATACAAAAAAGTTGCTACCAATATTATTAATCAAACTCTGCTCCAAAAAATTGTCTCATTTGTCAGATTACTGCCAAATGCATGCATCGTCTGTTTTTGTTTTGCAACAAGGGATAAAATTTGGGAGTATATACCTAATTCATATTTTTTTTAAATTTTATAAACTTAAATCACCTTTAGTAGGATTTTTCGAAATCTAGAAAGTACTGGTTAAATGCTGATTTGTTTCTTCAAGTGTTGTTCGTTTCTTATGTTTTGCTCTGAAGGAGAATCGACAGTATTAAAAAACTTTGTTTTTGAAAAATTAAATAGTTTTAGACGATATTACTCAAACAACAAGGGCACATTGAACACACCCAAATGCATAATTTACCATCTCAAAAGAATTTTTGCCTTAATTTATTCTTCAAGAAGAAGTAACCAGTGATTTTAACAACCCGGCAGTGAAATAATAACAGTAGCGTGTTCACTTATACCTACACCTATGTAGATATACTACATGCACGCTTCTTATTAATTATGTTTTATTAATTACGAAGTTGAACTAAAAAATGGCGATGCACACTGGGTTTAGGTGAAACAGAATTTCTTCAATGAACATTTGTGCAAAACGTATTTTCTAAAAATGAGTTCAACTTTCGTCCGTAAGGATCGTATGTATTACGAAACCTTTCAACACAACTTTCCTCGCGCTGTCATTTGTTCGTTGTGTGTCAAAAATATATTTATGTGTGTTTGAGATTCAATTATATATTTATTATTTATTATTTTGTTCTTTCTTTGTCTATTATTCAAGCTGTTTAATTTCTTTAATAATGCATACATTTTTCTTTAATTTCAACATCATCAATATACCCTATGTAGCCTTCCTTATTGTTATCGCTTACACTTGCTAAAATAACGTTTGTTTTTTTTTTCTTAACATTCGCTAAAGAGATTGCACTCTGCATGCACCAATTTCTATTTACTTATTATGTTCTCCGTAAAGCTCTCTAATTTTCTTATACATATAATATAATATAGGTATTCATGATCGACTTGAGTCATCATGCGATGTTATTTTTGTATGGTACTTTTCTTCTCTTTTGGAACGTCAACCAGGAAACATCTCGTGGTAACATTAATTATTATAATAAAAATTTATAACGTGGTATGAACTGTGGTTTGGTTTGCTTGCTCGGATATATTCCCTCATTTTTCTACTCTATCGCATTAGTTGGTGTACTCTTAATCATTGGTCCTTCGAGCCGGATTAATTTCGAATTTCGTGAACCTGTGCGTATAATCAAAAAATTTGGTGTTTGGGACAAACTTTAATCCACGTGCTCGCTCAAATAGTTATTGTGATCGCTAAAAAATATAATTGGACTCCCTCGCGCTTTCCTTTAAATTATAGAACACGCGTCTATAATTCGTTTAAGACTTTTGCGTGAGTTAATTGCGAGCGAGACATTACACTTGATTTTTTGATTTGAATCCCTGCGGACAGTTATCTAATTGCAAATTATTTAAAATGAGTTCTCAGCAAATGCGTGGTCATGCAAAGGCAGCCATTACACGTGCAGCGGATTTTTGTGAATCGATAGATGAGAATATAGATATTGAGATGCTAGAGGTTAGGTTAGCAAAATTAGAAATAGCTTGGAAAGAGTTTTCGTGTTATCATTCCTCATGCTTGGAAGTGTTAAAGGATGAGGAAGCTGAAACGCTTGAGCAGGAGTTTGGGGTATACGAGGAGAAATATTTTAAGGCGAATGCAACAATGACGAAAACTCTTCGTGAAAGACAAGGTGCTAAAAAGCAAACAAATTTAGTGGAACAGCTCGCAGAACAGCAGAACGCCTTTCTAAATAAGCTTAATTCTTCCGGTTCGTCGACAAAAAACGTTAGTCTTCCTCAGATCTCAATAGCTCCGTTTTCCGGTAACTACAAAGATTGGCCTACCTTCCGCGACATGTTTATCGATTCGGTTGACAATAGTGACAGTTTAACTTCCACCCAGAAGTTTCATCTTCTCAAATCGTTTCTAAGAGATGAAGCTGCTGATCTTATCAGCCATATTCCACCCACCGAGGCTAATTATATTGGAGCGTGGGAAAAATTAGAAAAACGATATAACCGCGTCAACCTACTCGTGCATTCGTTAATCCAATCGTTCGTCTCTCTGCCTTCTATGTCTTCATCCAATTCTGAAACTCTTCGTAAGATAACGGACGGTGCCGATGAAGTAATTCGTGGTCTTGAAGCAGCGAAGAAAACCAGCCGCGATCCTTGGCTTATATTTTTACTTTTAAACAAGCTCGATGAAGGAACAAGACAGTCATGGGCTAAGGAAGTAGGTTCTCGGGACGATTGCTCCGTGCGTGAATTAATTGATTTCCTTGAACTACGGTGTGATGCATTTGAGTCGTGTAAGCCTATGACCACTTCGGGTACATCGCGTAAAAGGCAGCCAGCTTCCATTCGAACGCATTTGGTAGAATCACGTGAGAAGAATTTTAAGTGTCCTAAATGCAAAGCTGACCATAGGTTGCCACAATGTTCTGCGTTTATTGCTCTAAGTATCGAATCTCGTCGAACATTTGTAAAGGAGAATTCATTGTGTTTTAATTGCCTTCGATCGGGACATTCATCTTACAAATGCCTTAGTCACTCTCGTTGTCGTGTCTGTAAATCCCGACATCATTCACTAGTCCACTTAAATCAATCTGGTGGTTCTCAGTCGTCGACGGCCTCATCCAACGTTTCTCCAGCAGACTACTCAAGCCCTCAACCTAGCTCGGGTGATCCCGGCTCTGGTTCACCTGTTCCCTTGGCAACGAACCATTCTCTCGATCTTAGTCTTCGAAAGCAAACAATTTTACCTACAGTCTTAGCTAAGATTCAGGATCGTCAGGGTCAGCTTATAGATTGTCGAGTTCTACTCGATACAGGGTCGCAGTCTTCATTTATTACAGAGGCATTGGCTCAGAGGATTGGACTTCAGCGAAAACATTCCCGAATCCCGATCCTAGGACTCTCATCAATGGATGCTGGTCACACTCATGGAAGTATCTCTATTTGCTTAGTTTCGCGTTATAATGAGACACGGTTGTCTTGCGATGCACACATTTTGGGAAAACTAACTTCAAATTTGCCGACTTATTCCTTTGATATATCGTTGTTATCGTATATCCAAGGCCTGAACCTGGCGGATCCTCAGTTTAATGTTGCACGTTCAGTAGATGTTTTGTTAGGAGCTGATAAGGTTTGGTCGATATTTAAAGCAGAACAAATTCATGGCCCAGAAGGTAAACCCTTGGCACAGAATACGTCTTTTGGATGGGTCATCACGGGAGAATTCGTTGATAGTGAATCTTCTAGTCCTGAATTATGCAACCTTCACTCAGCTGTTGATATTGATTCCCTACTGCAACGTTTCTGGGAACTGGACGAAGCTCCCGCAATTACAGACCAAGCAGATAGTGATCCTGCTGAAATTCTATTTCGAGAATCCGTTTATCGCTCAGAAAGTGGAAGATACATTGTTCCCCTTCTATTGAAATCTCCCTCTCCTATCTTTGGAAATACTCTGGGTGCTGCCATTTCGCGGTTGCACTCCATGGAGCGCCGGTTTCAACGAAATCCTGATTTGAGGCAACGATATGGACAGTTTATGGAAGAGTATTTGAGTCTTGGGCACATGGAACGTATTCCTGATGATCAGGTCGAACCTTCTGAAGGTAGACATTTTTACCTTCCACACCATGCGGTGTTTAAGCCCGATAGTTCATCAACCAAGCTTCGGGTCGTATTTGATGGATCTGTAAATGACTCACTCGGGCAGTCGTTGAATAACAATTTGTACGTTGGGCCTCCAATTCAACGAGACCTTATTGGGGTGTGTCTTCGGTTTCGCCAGCATCGGTTTGTTTTTACTGCCGATATAGTAAAAATGTTCCGCCAAATCTTGATTCGTGAACCCGAAACTGACTATCAGCGTATTGTCTGGCGGTCATCACCTAACGAAGCTATAAACCACTATAGGCTTAAAACCGTAACTTACGGTACAGCGTCTGCCCCCTTTTTGGCTGTTCGAGCTTTAAAGCAATTAGCTGATGACTATAGGTCGAACTACCCCATCGCCGCTCAAATCATCTTGAACGATGTCTATGTTGATGACATCATGACCGGGGCAGATTCTATTGACAAACTTTTGAAAATGCAGTCAGAACTTGTTGAAGTTTTATCGATTGCCAAGATTCAGCTAAGAAAATGGAGTTCCAATTGCTGGGCTCTTCTCGCTAACTTACCGCCGGAGGAATGTGAATATTCATTTGTGGAATCGGAAGGTTCGTCTCCACTTATCAAGGTATTGGGAATGTTTTGGAACCCATCTAGTGATGTCTTTTCGTTTCGTATAAACCAACCTGAACTAAAGAATCCATTCACCAGACGCAACCTTCTCTCGGAAGTAGCTCGAATATTCGACCCTTTAGGATTATTGGCTCCTTTTGTGATCCTCTTTAAAATCATGTTCCAAGAACTTTGGTCGTCGGAGCTACAACTAGGATGGGATGATCCACTACCAGATAAGATAGCGAACCAATGGATGATTTATCGGAAGGAATTCCCCCTGTTTCAAAATATTCGAGTATCGCGTAATGTTTTTACTGGAGAGCACATAGAACTTCACGGGTTTTCGGACGCCTCATCGTTAGCGTACGCTGCCGCCGTATACGCGCGGTCGAGATCGGTAACTGGAGAAGTAACGGTAACATTAATCGCGGCGAAAACGAAGGTGGCTCCTTTAAAACCCCTTTCAATCCCGCGGTTGGAACTTTGTGGTGCGCTACTTCTTACAAAGCTCTTTAAACTTCTCAAATCTTCGTTTAATTTAGACCCAAACATTAAAATGTATGCGTGGTGTGACTCAGAAATAGTGCTTCATTGGCTTGCTTCACACCCTCGCCGCTGGGGTACGTTTGTTGCTAACCGCACTTCAGCTATCTTGGAAACCATTCCAGGTTACTCGTGGAATCACATTGCCTCAGAATTTAATCCAGCTGATTGTGCCTCGCGCGGTATTGCCCCTTCGCAGCTCATAAACCATAGTCTTTGGTGGACTGGTCCACCTTGGCTATCAGAAGCCAAGGAACATTGGCCTATTTCCTCCTGGTCTAACAATTCAGATCTTGCCGATAGTGAACACGTAAAGGTCGAAACCAGACGGATATCAAAAACTGTTCTAATAACCTCTCGTGATTCAGACATCATTAAAAACCTAATTGAGAAATTTTCGTCTTTTCATCGTTTGATCAGAGTGTTTGCCTATTGTCGTCGCTTTATTTCGAACAGTCAGATCAGAGCAGCAGAATCCGAACTTCGCGAATCTCATGGTTTGAAATTCAATGAGATTCACTCCGCTAAAATCAGTATTCTGAAGTACGTGCAACTTATGTCATATCCAAAGGACATCAACGATTTGTTAAATAAGAAAACACTATCGCCGAAATCACCGCTGTTAAGATATTCCGCGTTCTTAGACAGTGTTGGACTTCTTCGTGTTGGAGGTCGCATAAAACATGCTGCTGTCCCATATAATATGAAACACCCGATAATACTTCCAAGGTCTAACAAACTTTCTTCTCTTATAGTGCAGGATATTCACTTAAGGTATGCGCATGCTGGAGTGTCGGAGACATTTACAATCGTCCGGCAGCAATATTGGATAATGGGCAGCAGAAATCTTGTTCGGAAGATAATACATATTTGTAAACCATGCTTTATGCAGCGGAAATCAACTTGCGAACAACGCATGGGAGACCTACCACCTCAACGAATTCAACCTAATCGACCGTTTACTGATACGGGTTGCGACTACGCTGGGCCGCTGACAATAAAGCTTTCTCGAGGTCGAAAGCCAAAACTTCTGAAGGCATACATCGCGCTATTCATCTGCTTTTCGACCAAAGCCCTGCATCTGGAAGTAGTGAGCGATCTCACTACTGATGCGTTTCTTGCTGCCCTGCGTCGGTTTGTTTCAAGGCGTGGGTTATGCAGAAACATCTACAGTGACAACGGGACCAACTTTCAGGGAGCACGACGTTGTCTCTCAGAAATGCATAAGTTAGTCATATCTCAAACCCACAACGCAGCTATAGTAGCATCGCTCGCAAAGGATGGTATAGCTTGGCATTTTATCCCCCCCTCCGCACCGCACTTTGGCGGATTGTGGGAGGCAGGTGTCAGGTCTGTCAAACTTCACCTTCGTCGGGTCATTGGCTCCTCAATATTGACTTTTGAAGAGCTGACTACTGTTACCAGTCAAATTGAAGCTATTTTAAACTCCCGACCATTGTCTTGTATCTCTGATGTTGACATAAATCCTTTAACACCATCTCATTTTCTCATAGGTGAACCAATGACAGCGGTGCCTGAGCCTGGTCATCTAGATACTCCGACGAATCGTCTCTCTCATTGGAATCACCTACAAAGTATGGTACAAGGTTTCTGGAAGAGGTGGCACACCGAATACCTGACGACACTTCAAGAACGTCCGAAATGGCAGCGAAAGCAAACCAATATCAAGCCAGGGGATGTTGTGGTCATCAAGGAACCAAGTTTGCCACCCACAAAATGGTTACTTGGTCGAATTGAAGCTGTTTCACCAGGTGCTGATCAACTTGTTCGTGTGGCAACTGTTAAGACCGCCACTGGCATCTTTACTCGTCCTGTATCGAAATTGGCCATCCTACCATTGTCCTGAAACTCGTTCAGGGGCGCCGGGATGTTTGAGATTCAATTATATATTTATTATTTATTATTTTGTTCTTTCTTTGTCTATTATTCAAGCTGTTTAATTTCTTTAATAATGCATACATTTTTCTTTAATTTCAACATCATCAATATACCCTATGTAGCCTTCCTTATTGTTATCGCTTACACTTGCTAAAATAACGTTTGTTTTTTTTTTCTTAACATTCGCTAAAGAGATTGCACTCTGCATGCACCAATTTCTATTTACTTATTATGTTCTCCGTAAAGCTCTCTAATTTTCTTATACATATAATATAATATAGGTATTCATGATCGACTTGAGTCATCATGCGATGTTATTTTTGTATGGTACTTTTCTTCTCTTTTGGAACGTCAACCAGGAAACATCTCGTGGTAACATTAATTATTATAATAAAAATTTATAACGTGGTATGAACTGTGGTTTGGTTTGCTTGCTCGGATATATTCCCTCATTTTTCTACTCTATCGCATTAGTTGGTGTACTCTTAATCAATGTGAATCACCAATCTGTATACTTTTTAATCAGAGATCACGATAGCTACTTAATGTTCACGATTTACGAGTAAACGCAATAGCGTAGCGAATGTCATCGCACATTTAATTCAATCAATTTTAAGCACTGTGCACTTTATGTCAATTAGCACATTTCCCCCTTCTTAATCTGGCTGCTAGAGGGGCCAAATATTTTAAGTAGTACAATTATTGTTTCGAAAGCAAATATTTCCTCAATATTTCACACAATTCACATTTAAACTGCGGCTTCAACAAAATGTATCAATATTTCATGCCGATATAATAAGTCAATAAGTGTCATTGAAGGGTTTATCGAAAGAAAGTGCATTGACAATAAAAAATAAAATCACCTCGGGTTATTTTTGTCAACTGGCATTGGTTTTCGTTGAATTATGAAAAAATATAATTGGAGCGATTGATTTTGTTACTGGGAAATGTCTGACTTGTCATTACCTGCAACTACGTTATACAGACTTTTAGTGACACACCGAAATCAAATTTTACGATAACTTCACCTGTCATTTGCGTTGTTGTTTGCTTTATATTAAATCAAGGTTCAGAGTTGAATTGATGGGGAATTCATTGCCGGAAAAACCGTTCTCTGAATTCGACGAGCGAAATGAAATTTGCTTAAAAATACGTGTGAGTGAAAATGCACAAAATAATCAAATATTAAGCTTTTCAATGTTAGTGTGAGAAACAACAAAAATGCATTTCCGCCGTCAACATCTCTGTCGAATTTAATAATTGATGCCATTACGCTCATCACTTATAGATGGCGTAAGTGGTTGCCGCTTGGAAAATTGTCAGTGAAATGTAAACGAACTTAACTTCCTGCCAAGGTAAAAAGAAAATCTCCTTCCAATTGGAAAAGGATGGGCGAATTACTGTCAACATTTTACTGTTCAAACAGACAGCAGTTGCTGTCTCTTTTACGAATTTTTCGAGTTGAGGAACGGCAATTGAGTAAAATTGCGTAAGAATTCGTAAAAACTCGTAAGATTAAAAAGTAAAGGAACAGACCTATTATGTGACAGATAAATGTGACTCTAAATCGAGAAATAGATAAAAACAGTAACATCAATAGTAATTTTGACAGCAGTACAAGTCATAATATGTCAATTGGGACAAAAAATGTTCTGTCAGTTAACATCTCACTGTTCCTATATCCCAGACAACAGCAACATTGGATGTATCAGTTATTTCCAAAGTCGATGTCGCTGCGATGATGTGTCATCATTAAAATCCAGTGGGTCAAAAAAACGGGCTATGGCTGTCACAGTGAATGTTGGTATTGCTGTGCCAATCTGTTTCTAACATAATACATAACGCTACTTTATTATGACGGCCGCAAAAACAGAGGAATATGGCGGATGGTAAAACGAACTGTCATAACGAAATGAGTGTCAAATGACTAAGTGATTTGGCATATTTCCACTGAAAAATCGACCTCGGCAAACATTGCGTCTCCGGTTTAAGGAAAAAGTTGAGTTTTGTTTATGACGCGCAAGAAGTGTGTTTTTTAACAGGTTTTTCGAGTAATTTCTGATCCGTTGTAAAGTGTTAATATTGTGTTAATGTAACAATGAGTCACAGCAAATTTTTGTTTAACAAGGTATGTGACACTTTAAACTAAAAATTAATCATTTTATGAAACATGCCGCGATGCAAATGTTACTCATTCAGCAATTTAAATCAGATTGCTGACTTGAAAACATTCCGAGGGAAATATTATTGGTGGTGAATACTTCTAAACTGCACCTGCGTTGATATATTATTCGTTAAGACTCACCTGAATATTTTTGTAGGTCTGCATGAGATTCTTGTAGTGGAGCTGAAAAATTAAACAAAATAAAGACACATTAGTAAAATTCAATAAAATCGAATAATAAAATTCTGCGAGCTAACAAAAAAACAAAACACCCTTCCCAGCAGCAGCAGCGGTTGAGCGCTTTTCAAAAGAAACCAAGAACCCAACAGCGGATCAATTCTCAACAAGTGAGGTCCCGCAGTTGTCGCTGGCGTGTTCCTCTTGAAGTTACACAGGATTTATAGTATGTGATTCCAAGTAGACGCGCGTTTGATAGGGATCCTCTACACAAATGCCGTGCGGATACCCGATCTGGGGCTACACACTTGTATGCGATTTTTTCTCTTCTTCTTTTTGTAAATCTAAATCATGTGTGTTAGCCCGTAGTACATCAACAGCAACAACAACAGCAATTCCCAGCCGAATGGAACGCGAATACCTTCAAAGTGGTCCTGACTTTGACTTTGACCAAGAAACGCCTGACTCCATACGGCCAGTTGACTGTGAATGCCATATTACATAGTCATAGGTAAACGAAAGCAAGAAGATGAATAAGAGTCTAGCTGGAGGTATCTACTACCAACTTGGCACAAGAACCGAGAAAACAACGAAAAAGGCATTAGCATTACCGTCGTCGTCGTCGTTCGGATACGACTTCGAAGATGATCATGATGATGAAGAAGAACAAGAAGCAGCATAGAAGAAGGTGCTTCTTGTGCACAGTGTACATACACGTACGTGTGCATGGAACATTTATTTTTTGTATTTTTGTTTTCCCCCCCAAGTTGAATGACCCATGTGTGCAAATGTACTTCTCGCAGACCCCCGACTTGGCAGTAGTTTCCTTAATTCCTAAGCTGAACTTGAACATGCACACACAGACTCTCCGGACTGCTCTGGCTGTTGCTCGCAAACCAAGTTTAATAGACAATTTATCACATCGCGAAAAGTTACCATGAAATTGAAACTTTGCCGCGGAGCATTGGGGGAGGTTTGGGTGGTCGTCTACAGAGGCTACCTCTTTGCCTACTGTGAGGCCATCTCTGTGCCACGGTGCGTGTGTTCCACCATGGAATATACACACATTACACGAGTAGTCCTACTTTGGTCTGATGCCCAGGGTGAGGTATAGTACTCGTATCTGTTAAAAAAAAATGTATCTCTTGCATTAGCACCCCCTTAATAGCAGTTGCTGTTGAAAAATCATTTTCGCCCAGGCGGCTCTGCGGTTAATTTATTTTGTTTTCTGGCTTTAGTGTTTTTATAACGAAGTCCATCTTGTGTGCTTGTTGCGGCGATGGCGGGCCAGATTCGTCGGATTGAGTTTGGGATTTGTTTTTCTTTTCTAGTTATCGTCGGCTAGGCGGCGGCGGCGGCGGCGGCGCACAGTGTGAGAATTCGCTCATCTAGCGGAATTAAATTAATAGCACTTCCAAGTTAAGCTTTTTGATAATTTTTTTTTTGTAGGATTGATCATAAATATCTATAGTATCAAATTGAACTACAACATTATATATATTTTGCCAAATTTTTGATCAACGGGGTTCTGAAAGTACATGTTTTTTGTACAAAAGTGGACCCATAGAAAAAAATTGATAACGCTCTCAGAGAAAAGTTTTTAGTTAATATTTGCTAACATTTATCAAAAATAATCATTCAATACATACATCAAGTAAAGAATCATTCATATTTTTGGGCAAAAAAGACTCTAAAAAAACTTTCTATTTTCGGTTGGTACATGTTCAATAACACTTTTTTTCCTGTTCGGAATGCTTAGAGACTTGCTTAGAAAGGGTTTGAAGTTATCAACAGTCTATGGAGAAGATCTGTCATTGTGTCCAACCGCGAATTTTTTCTTGTAAATTAAATTTTTATTTTTTATTATGTATATTAATTTTTAGCCTCTTGCGCTCCCTCTAAAAATTGACCAATTTGAAGAATACAAGAAGCAACCACTTGTTTGCCAAGAATAACTAATTTATGGGCGATTACTGGCATATAATACCATCCATACTTCTCAAGATACAAATCCCGAGTCCTTGTCGCACATATGTCTAAAGCATCTAAATTAATCGGAAATCCAGGCGTTAGGGCTTCTAAAACAATATGGAACTTTTTTTATAAGCTCTATATCAATACCAGTTATCTCAGGAAAAACAGCCTTGCCGTCCGTATTCCCAGATTGTTGGGTTGGCATATCAGCCAGTTTCATTCCTAAATCTGTCTTGGATAAGTTTTTTCCTGGTCAAGGTGCTTACCACTCTTGGACCACTTCTCACTTAACTTAAAACATATAAGCTTTATATTTGCCTTAAGTCAGTTGATGACACCTTCAGAAAATATAATTTCATCAAAAGAACTCATTACAAATGAAAAAACAGCATCAATTTTGATTTGGAAATCCAAACCTCAAAACATTTTTTTTTCATTTCGAAATCCATTCTAAAAATTATGAAAAATGCCTTGTATAAAAATCCTATACACTTGAAAAGGGCAACATGTATGTACATATGTACAGTCAAAGTCGAAAATACAAAATACAAAATATAAGTAACTAAATTACAACACATTGGATGAAACTTAGTACGACTGTTACTTAGTGTAGGTAACACTTTTGTTTCATAGCCAAGTCGAAAGTGAAAAAAAAATGTATAGGTGTCGCAGCTATGCGCAGCAACTTAAAGCGCTAAATAATAGAAGAGATATCAGGCTTTAAGATGCATATAGTCTCCCATCCGAACAACACTGAACACATAAAGTTTTTCTCTCATAAAGGCAAAAATTGTAAAAAAAAAACATTTTTTTTAATTTAACAAAAAAAAAATAATATAAACACCCAATGGAATGTAGTTTTTTTTTTACTTTCTAGTTTCTTGATATTGTTTTTTTATAAAATCCAAACAAAATTTTCAATAAATAACACATTAAGCACTCTTAAAAAAATAAAATCAAAACTACCTTCACAAGCCAATTTTCACTGAAATTATAAGCAACTGCAACTTCAAGCCCAATTATTTTTGTTTTACATGACTCCCACATAACAGTTCTTTCATAATCGCTTAGTAGAAGGTTTAAGCTGCAGACAAAACCGGTTTTTGTATCAATTGGTGCAAGTCATTTTTTGAATTAAATTCCGCTAGATCAGCGAATTCTCACACTGTGCGGCGGGTCGGGCCGATCGCTAACCAGGAGAGGAAGAAAACGAATGCAAAATTACAGATGCATAGAATTTTCATTTTCCTTCGAAACCGATGTAATTTAGTTGATTATCCCCGGCGATATGAACCGACGAGAGTGTGTTTTTTATTTGTCCGACGACGGTCGTAGTACGGTAGATATGGCGCATGCAGGTATATAGCCGAGTTTCACGTTTCGCAAATTATGTGAAAGAATTACACGGCGCTGTATAGATGAAGAAGGTGCGCATAGGCGCATAGAACTCACAGGGACGATACAGGCAAAGTCATCGACTGCTGCTGCCGCCGTCGTCGGTCGCTGCAATATGTCGAATTATTTAACTTTGGCGAATTTAGACTGCACGCCATAGTTGTTTGCGTATTGTGCAGAGAGATGTTCTCGCGATGATGGTCATGCATTAGACGCGCATATAGATTGCATCTGAGAGCGGAGCGTAGAGTAGGTGTCATTAAGTGTGCACTGGAGTAGCAACTGGTGCTCAGTGCATAGGCTCTCATATCTTTGATCGATCTAGAACAATTTCCAACGAATCTTATCTAATTGGAGGTACACAAAAGAAAAGGAAGTCATTTCGTTTCTATATGCCGGGTATGGGTGTATGTGTTTAGAACTATCCTGCGCCCGATGCTTATTGCAATCAATTAAATGGTCAATGGCATTGTCCATTAGTGCGATGCCAGCCTGCGCATCAGGGACTTTATCGGAGGAGGAATCTCGCTGAGAGTTGGGGCTGGACTCACGCTGCATCTAATTGCAGTGTTTATGGCAACTAGATGGACTTTAATGTTGAGAAGCCTTATTTTGATTGGACATTTGATTACTGGCTGATGAGGCGCGGTAACATGGTATTATTTGGGATTCTATTCGCTGGATCAGATATGTCCGATCTAAGGAGGAGTTCAACCCTGGGAAGCAGCGGTGGCAGAGAAAATACACAATACGCCACAGGATAGTGAGACTTTAAATTGGTGCACTGTTTTGGCAGGAGTAACGATCAACTCAGTTGTGGAATACGTCAATTGA
This sequence comes from Cheilosia pagana, assembly GCA_936431705.1. NCBI lineage: Eukaryota > Metazoa > Arthropoda > Insecta > Diptera > Syrphidae > Cheilosia > Cheilosia pagana. Next base: position 79,835,769 of record OW386166.1, on the reverse strand, counting down.
GGATGGAGAATCTCGGCAGATATATCGTGATAGTTTATTTCGCTCTAGCTAGGATTAAATTTAATAAGTGGTTTCTTTCGGTTTGCATGTCCTGGGTATGCATGAATAAAAAGGACTGCGGGGTCTGGTATTGAACGCATGGGGTTCAGTGTTGAGTTAGTGAGGACTGTCATGACAGTAAGTGTAGGATATGAATTGAAGCCGGGATAACTCATGAGAGATGTCGTGATATATTAGGTCTAAGTTGAGACATGCCAATATTACCTATCAAGATGGACTAAAATATTGACTTGAAAAAATGCTGGTAATGATTTAAACTTAAATGAAATAACACCCGTAAAGACTATCATGAGAGCTACTGATAGTTAGCACAACAATAGTCTAGTTAAAATCCAACGTTTCTAGTGTTTGAGTAGATATCAAACTTTCAATTAACCCGAGAGATATCGTGACATATATCGTGATATATTCAGATATTACTCTCCTATAAAGATACTGAGTTAAACAAAAATTATCCGGGAAACGTTTCTAGTGTTTGAGTGGATATCAAGCTTTCAATTAACCCGAGAGATATCGTGACATATATCGTGATATATTCAGATATTACTCTTTCTTTGAGATAGTGGGTTAACCAAAAATTATCTGGTAAACGTTTCTAGTGTTTGAGAGGATATCAAACTTTCAATTAAACCGAGAGATAACCTGAAATATATCGTGATGTATTCAGACATTACTCCTCTATAAAGATACTGAGTTAACCCAAAAATTATCTGGTAAACGTTTCTAGTGTTTGAGTGGATATCAAACTTTCAATTAACGCGAGAGATATCGTGACATATATCGTGATATATTCAGATATTACTCTCCTATAAAGATACTGAGTTAAACAAAAATTATCCGGGAAACGTTTCTAGTGTTTGAGTGGATATCAAGCTTTCAATTAACCCGAGAGATATCGTGACATATATCGTGATATATTCAGATATTACTCTTTCTTTGAGATAGTGGGTTAACCAAAAATTATCTGGTAAACGTTTCTAGTGTTTGAGTGGATATCAAACTTTCAATTAACGCGAGAGATATCGTGACATATATCGTAATATTTTCAGATATTACTGTAAAATAAAGATAGTGAGTTAACCAAAAATTATCTGGCAAACGTTATACCTATTGATGTAGACAATATTTAAATGGTGCAACTTGTAAAAAATGTCATGATAGCTTTACCGAATCGGATTATCGTGAATCTGATGTCAGTCTAAGCTTAATCAACGAACGAACCTGAACACCGCGTTTCAATTCCAGTAAATAAACTAGCCGCTACACTCTGGACCTTTCAATACGAAATAATTCTAGGATCATGATATATATCGTGATATATTTTTAGGCAGAAAGCTAGAAGGCCTTCAGTAAATGAAAGACAAATCCAAAGGGACCAGCGCCAACATTGAATGCAGTTTATTAAAGCCTGTAATAACTATAATGAGAGTAGAAATGATAGTTACGTTCCAATCCACATTAACTCACGCGAACTGTCATGATACCTAGTTGAATTTGTACAGTAATGGAGATAAAATGTTGGGGTGCTTTAATCTATTTGAATGAACCCCTAGTTTGCGACAGTTTAAATTAGAAATTTTGCAATAGTTAGCATCGAGTCGAGGACCTTGTGATGGTTGCAATCCCTTACTACAGTCCTACATCATGTATTCTGTGAAGGGACAACAACCAAAATAACGTTGTCTAGAGTTTTAACACCTCTCGCACTGACAGCCGTAAGAAACAAATACCAGTTAAACGCTGGAAAGTATTGTTATGAAAACCAAACGAAATCGATGACTGTCAACTGTCAGCAGCGAAGTTATCGGATATGACGGGTGTTCAACTTTAATAAATCGAGTTTAGTCCTCTCATGCAACTCGTTTTGTATCAAATTGATGTGCATCACAATGTCGAGGTAGGTAATTTCCTAAAGAGTGGCTTCTTAATGTGTCAACGAATTTATGACAGCCACCAGCATTCACGTTTTACACCTTCAAAGACTCCGATAAGAATGGTAAATGTATAGGAACGCCTTCGAAGATGTAAACAAGCCGCCCCTCGATAAAAATAAAACCCGCTACCTTCCACAGTATCTCACAAAAACAATCACACAGCGATTAGCTGCGTCAAAACAGTCAATAAAACACTCTCTGGGACTGGTATTTGTGCGCGCGTGCCTCAAAGTGTCTCGATCGCCCAATTAAGATAACCCAACTGATGATACGAGTCGATGGGTCCACTGACCCAAATATATCAAAAAACACCACTTGTTGACCTTAAAAACCGTCTGATTCACCGAAATCGATGAGTATCCATCCGAAAAGCATTTCAGCGGAACTCGTTAACCAAAACTTGACACAGTTTTCAACATTCCGGTTTTTAAAACAAAACAAACTCAGTGGTTAACACCTGATGAAATACGATATCGGCTCCGCAGTAAGTGCCAGAACCCGTTTTAATCAATCGTAATCGTAAACAATTCCGATCGCGCAAATATACATAAAATCCAATATTCACATCTGAACCAGTTCCAAATAACGGAAGTGATCGTGTATCGCGTCCGAGAACACAATCCTCGTGCCTGCATTTCATGAAGCGAATTCCTGTTCTCGTTCATCTGAGATCTGACCACTCTGTTCGGATTCAAATCTGGTTTGTTCTATTTAAAGATCGAGCAGCGAAAATAAAATTTATCTCTATCGCACGATAATACTGGAATACTTCCGACACTTGTGTTAAATTGGTTACAATTATCTTTACGATGTTTTGCCTGGAATTGATTAACTACTGGAATTGAAAAAGGTGACATGATGGATGACCAACGGCCATATAAATGCTACCGGCATTACTTTGCGTCTCCAAAATCAGGTTCTGTGCTCGTGCCGTTGATTGTTGTACTGGATCACTTGATTGTGGTCACAGATCACACAGATGTTTTAACAAATTAATCCGCTTAATTGGCAGCTGAATATCTAGATAAAAAGTGAGGTGTGCGTGTGTGACTTGTGAATTGAAATAGACAGATAGGTATACCTTGGGAAGAATGTGAACTGGTATAATGTTAATGACAGCCAAGAGGGTGGCGCCACTGTCTTTGATTTGATCTTCTCATTAGCAGATCTTGCTGTAATGCGCGATGATCGTGTTTCCTTGTCTGTATAGGTTTCAGCGAGTTCGTCGCTCTCATAATGAATTTAATTAAAACACCTTATAACTTTATTGTGCTGTATAATTATCCGGCATTATGATCCGCATAGTATAAGACTCCACAAATGAGTTCAACGATCGGCGTGTAGCTTCTTGGGATTCTGAACTTAGTATAGGTACACAAGCAGCCGACATTACATGAAATGGCGTGAGATAGTTCTCTGCCACCTCATATGCATACAGATACAAGTGCCGATGCCGATGCCGACTCGTGCAATCATCATTGTCAGAGAGTTTTATACATTTAATGAGAACAAAAGTACAAACAAAAACAAAAAGGAGAACAAAAAGTAAAAACATACACGACGACGACTTGTGGCGACGGAAGTGAGTTAGTGAGCGCGCGCAAAATGAACGAGAGCTCGCATTCACTGGTGAAACGAAAAGTACAATTACCTACGGCATGCCAGAGGCCTACAACCTTTTTAAATATGCGGAAGACCTGTCAATGAGAATATGCAAAGCAATGAAAACTTGCATGTGTGCAAACTGCAAACTTGAAACCAAATGACACTTTAACACGAAGATAGAGATGATCGATCACTTTCTTAGCCTCTTTCTATCATTCAACAATTTTGCAAAAAAAATTTTACAAATTTATTTTATGGGTTTTTGCATGTCTGGTGTGTGAGAAGTTTTCCAACGAAACGAGGCAGGCATTATTGCTTATGTTCTTTAAAGCGAAACTTACACGATCAGCCGGGTCATTATGCAATTGCATACAAAAGCCAAAATATTCCACCCTTTTAGGAGTAATCGCATTATTTGCTGCAGTAAGTACTACCCGACTAAGCTGTGGAAAAACATGGATCAATGGTATATCCCTTTTTTAACAATATTAAAAGCAACTGGCCCAGGGGGTATTGAAATAGACAAAGTCCAAAGAAAGAATTACCCGTCGTGTTCCACAATTTTAAGGGATCCTACTATTTAGAAAATGCCAAAATTTGTAACTATTAAAATTCAAAAAGTCGGGACTTAAGCTCGGAAATAGGTGCTGGCGAAATGAGTCTGACAAACGCCGGCGTAATACTTCCAATAACTGAGTAACTGGGGATGTCCAAGTAGTAAATGTAGTAAGTATGACAGTTGGTTGACAGTTGACGTCCATGGAGGGGCAGCCGAAACGAATCTAGTAGGTAAAGAATTTCGTGACTGACGTTTACAGTTTAAATATATTTGTGGTTGACGTAGGAAAAATTGCTTTTTCGACCAATCTTGTCGACTAGATTTTTTAATGTGCCCACTGCTGTACCAGAATGGAGTCCGTCAACAATATATAAGTAGAAATCCAACATTATTGGAAGCATAATCGGACTCACTTATTTTGCAATCGCTCATTATTGTCACACTTGAATTGTGGTGTCTCGCATGTGTTTAATTTTGACAGCACGACACGACCTAGGAAAAGCGACTCTATTATAGTTTGACATTAGTAATAAACTGGGTTTGCTGTCGAACGGTAACTCAATTTCCTGTTGCAACTTGTTAAGATGGCAAATAGAGTTAATGTAAAACGAAGCGGTGGATGGTGATTGGTGACAGCTTAAGAATTTACTTATTTATTTAGGTGCTCGATCCCATTTGAATTCCTTAATGATCTGTCAAAAATCACAAATTTGGTATATACTGAACGCACTCATTACACTAAAATGAAGAAGAACAATTTTTCGCGAACAATAAACTGCTTCTCGCAAAATGAAGCGGACCTTTTTGGATCGTTCAGTTTAATAAATCTAAAATTTGACGTTTCTCCTTTATTGATCTGCGTAAAGTCAAGCAAATCTCTGGCAAACATTTGCTTTGTCTTTTGCCATGTCGCAAAATTTTGTGAATTGCAGTCTGGGAATAAATTGTAATAGATTTACATTTATATTAACATTGATTGAATTGTAGGTACTTTCAATCTGGTTTAAGAAATGTACAGACATTTTTTAATCAAAATTATACCGAATTTCGGATAACTATTTTCGATAATTCGAAATTCGAACGATAGAAAATTTTATCGAACAAAAACGTTCACTCAAATGAATTTCTTTCAATCTTTTTCTGTTTATGTATTCTGTATCAACTATTTTCGGAATCCCATGCGAAAAGTTTTCAACTGTCACTAATCAATCTTATTTGTGTTATTTTTTAAAGCTAATGGCAGATTGTTTTATTAATCGTTTTGCAAGAAAACAGTGGCTATTTCTGATTAATTTGATCCATTCGAAATAGAGAATACAAAAAGAAATTAACAAAATGATTCTCCGTTGAAAATGAAAGTAAGATCGATTAAAAAAATCGAATAACTTTCGTTTCGAATCGCAGAAATGGCATGTGGTTTATTACTCAGAGCTCAGCCAGCCAGCGGTGGAAAATAGCAGCTAAATTGCAAAAAGGTAACTGTTGAGAGAATAAAAAATCACATACAGTTGGTAGCACTGACAGTGAGGTTGGAAGTTTTAGTATTTACAAATTACAACAATTGTACGTAAGTAGGCCTTTCAGTTATTTTATGGAGTCAGTCAGGTTTCCCTTCCAGTGAAATTTAGAAAATGAACTAGCATTTTTCGAACAAACTATTTCGAGCTAGAAAATATTTCCGTCGATGAGATTCTGAATTCGATATCGAAGTGAAAAAATGTTTAAACAAATAATGGAGTTAATGGAAAATAATTCTATTGCAACGTGAACTTCGTTTTTTAATGACTTGATTTTGAAATGACTTTTCGGACAGGTTTAAATGAGAGAAAAGTCATTAAATTGAAAATCGTGTTAATTCAGCGAATTTTTAAGTTTGCCATATTAAATGTTGCCGAAACTCAGCGCCCCATATTCTGGCGCCTGAAGTAAATGCTCAAATTGTTTGCCTTTTAAATGCAGCCCTGAGGTAAGCTCTAATTTATTTAATAAAAAATTTTGTAAAATATGAAAGGAGGCATCAGTTTGCTATATCATTTTGGCATATAGAGATTTATTTAATTTGCGAGGTACGAAAGACACCAAATATTGACACAAATATTTGACAACTGTCATTTTAAATAATTTTAGCTCAAAGAACTCTTTTGCTGCGTAGTAGGTACCTATTATGTCATCATATGACAGTGATTTAATGACCACGTCAAAACTAAAGCTGTCAAACATCACCACTTGGTGACATTTAAACGAATTTGCACATTTATTACCCAAAGCGTTCGCGTACACTTTTTAAGGTCAACAGAAAACCACTCCACAAGTCATATCTTTCTAATCTTTTGCTCTAAATAAGTTTAGCATGCCATTTGTTACTGTTCTAATCTATTACCTCCTTCTTAGTGTTGTTGTTCGTTGGTCGGCGATACGCCGCGCCGTCGATGGTAAGGTGATTTGCGCGTGTTTCTCGTTTGTTTAGTGCGACAACGGTAAATAGGTTTTATAAAAAATGCTAAACGAATGCTAACGCATGGTCTTACATCCACTCTAAGCCTCTACCAACTGCTGTGCCCCGTGTATAGTATAACAAATAAAACAAGAGGCAAGGAGGACCCAAGAAAGAATTCTTCTACAAAAAAAATAAAATACCAAGGGGACGATGATGAGTAGGTACACTACACTGAGACTATCTAAACATCTAACTAAACATTGAGCCTATGCCTTTGGACTGCACATTCATGATTGTATGCCTATCAGAGATTCCTGTAAAGATGACCAGTGACCGAATATACGACGACTGACCATACACCAACGACAATGATGACAAGAACGCGTTGGCGAGACCGTGAGCCAAAGATACTGAGGAGAGGCTGCAAGGCTTGGAGGCGCACAGAATATATACCTATATAAAATGCTCCAATGGCAAAGATCACGATGCACGCCGTCACCGTTGCCGCCACCGCCCGATATGTGGTGCTTGCTATGGAGAAAAATTCTCTTACCAGACCGTGAAATTCATGCGCGCAAAAATACGCGCCGGGTCAGTTACAAGATCCAAGTCCCTATCTGCCACATAATACACCTTATGGGCTGTAGCGCTAGCGAAAGAACTACGCCTGGGATTGGGATGATGTGCGACAACACAGACGACGCGATCTTTGTATATGCGGTTGATTTATTCTGTTATCAATGAATGTGAAATTGATTAATTGATCTTGATTTGGCTACGGTCCCCAGGGTGGTGCAATCGCACGTTTATGATAAGTATTGATAGGATTGGGTGTAGAGATTTTTCTAAGCACACACACACTCACACAAAAGCAGCCTAATCGAACACGGAAGAGATTATTTGGATGCGATTGCGAAGGTCAAGTTGCCGTATGGATATCATTCGAGTGCATGAAAAGGTATCGGAACTTTTGGAATGCGATACGATGGCGTTGCAACATTGTCATCGTCACCTGTAAAAAAGGAACAAATCTATAGTGGAAATTCGTGACATAACCAAAGGGATTTCCCGGAGAGTCGTACAATCTATGAAGCGAGAATAATCACGAGTTGGTGCGCAGCTATGATTGTCGCCCTAAGCCGGCACCGTTCAGTTTGGATGGTGACCAGTCATATGAAACCGAAGCAAGACGGAATTGGTCTTGGTAGTCGGTTTGAAGTCCAACAAATGTAGCAGGGGGCCATTAACACAAGCACATTCGTGAGAAACACGAGGATAAAGCTCTATTGACTAGAAATGTGCAAGGAATAGACTGCCTCAATCCTTATAATCTTCAACTAGAGAGAGGGACTCTTACTTAGAGAGGTAATAGCTCGCAGAGGAGAAGTCAATTTACGAATGGCTTCAAGACAATTATAAGCTAGAGAAGGGCAGGAGCCCTTAACTAATCAAACTCCAAAGTCTGAGGGTGATCGTTTCTGAAACTTTTAGCATAATTTTAAGACTTTAACACTTTGTGGCAAATGGACTAAAATTAAAATTAAAATCGAAGAGTTTATCACTTTACGCATCCTCTACAATGTCCTTACGCGGGGAAACGTGATTTATAAACAAAAATAACGTTGCCTTGAGGCTGCGTAACTTTAATCGCAAAAATTTGTGTTTAGAGGTTGCGTTAAACTTTAATATTTTATTAGTTTTTGAAATGAACGGTAAATTGTTCTGAAAAACAGTCGACATCCAGCCGCATTGCAAAACTGGAACATTTTTCGTTGAATTTTATGGAAAACAAATCTGAGTTCATTGTGTGAAATTTTTGTGGTATTGGATAGTTCCCTATACAGAACGTTCACTAAACCGAGCGTCTACTGTAAAAGCTATTTTGAATTACACCACTAATCCATCATCACATAAAATTGTTATCCAGAAAAGTGTAAAAATAGCAACATCTTATGGCAGTGGAATAATGAATATAGACTTTCAGCATCACTAAAATCTATTTGAGAAAAGTAACGAAAGAATATGCAACTATCGAGTAATTGAAACAGTTTCCTTTTCCCAATTCTTCCTTACTGATTTGTATACATTTTTAATAATTTTTACTCAACAGCAGTTCCTTATTTTCTTGTAGTAGGATATGATAAATGCTTGACAGTTGCGAATGATTTGAAAACTAATCGAATCCATCAACATTAGATCTGTTCCTTTACTTTTTGACAATGGAGGGGATAAATTCTCTCTCGGAGAGGGAAACTTACGCAAAAGTTAAGGAACGCTTTTGTAGTAGGTACCTACTTGCAACCTGTGAAAAATGACAGATAGTTCACCCACCATTTTGATGGAACAACAAATTCAAATCAGCTGTCAATTTTCAGGCGATTGACAGTTGTTTCAATTCTTATGCAAAGAAAATTGTTAAGTAAAAACTAGTAAGAGGGGAAATATCTTGCTCTCTCGAAGCCGAATTTCTCGAGTTGAGGAGTTACAATTGAGTAAAATTCGTAAGATTTAAAAGTAAAAGAACAGGCCTTTTTAGTTCGAATAATTTGATATGTCTAGAGAGAACGTAAGATTTGAATATTCATTTAAAAATATGACTTAGAACTGGAATTAATAAGGAGAAAAGAAACATGTTCTCTCTAATTGTGAGCGCATTCTCAATTCTTACCACAAAAGTAAAGAAACAGACATAATAGTTTGAGTCACCTGTCACTTTCGATAACACTGTCAAATAAAGTTTTTGCTCGTCGCTATATGCAATTGTTAAAAAGCCAGTTATCGAAATGCAACACACATGAAGTTGGATGCTCTATCAAGTATGATGACGATGATGCAATTTCCAAAACCTATCAATCATGATACAAAAATTCATCTGCCATCTACCGGCGAAACGAAAACTGACAACATACTTTTTCCCACATTATTGTAGATCCTACATTTTATGAAAACTCAGTCTAAAGTTGCATTTAATGGTGCACGCTGTGACAGTTAAAAAACAGAAACTCTGTCTGCCACTTCTTGACGCATATCCAATTGATTTTTACTCCATTCTTACTCCAAAGCTAATCTCACCTCAAGCGAAACAAAAAACAAAAAACAATTCTTCATCAGTTATATCATTTGTTACAATTCGTTTATTAGGTTACATAATAGTGATCTCAAAAGACACTAATTACAGTATAGAAGCCAAGGCTGTGTGTATGCTCCAAAAACTGTCGGCTTCTGAAAAGATGATTGACCTCAGCGGGTATGGTAAAAAGTTCGTTGGTGGTGGCACGACGACGACGACGAGCTATATAATCGCTGGAAGAAGACTATACGCATGAGCATAAGGATGGAAGGTGTTTGCCCTCTCTGCGTTAGTTCTTTGTGTTTCGTATCTTATTCATGGGAAATTAATTAAGTTCACGTGAGGTGGTCGTTTTGTTTTCGGTGATGGCACCCGTTCATCTTATCACCGGTGAAATGTTATTTAATTAACTTAATAAGTTGTTGGTGAATAACGGATAGGTCTTTTGGGAGTTTTTTTTTTGTTGGTCTTTTACCAAGAATAATAATATGACGTAGGGTACGTACATCTAAATTAGATCTAGAATCGGAACTTCCGGTAAATGAATATATAATGAGATGAGAAGCAATTATTCTACACGGGGTAACGTTTTAAATTCAGTTACTTGGAGTACTCGCTTCTTAGCAGAGGTCAACAATTGGCCGTAATTGTTGTATTCTGTTGATCTTGATCTTGAGATTGAGGGTGTATGGGGTCGTATAGTGTCTAGGGTAAGTGGCTAAATTATGCGCTGTAAAAAATTGCAGATGCTCATGTGAATGAACGAATGTAATTAAATCTTGACCAGTGGTTAAGTACCTGGCGCAGTAACCGTTGAAGCTACGAGCGGTTTGTTAAAAATGTGCTTGTCATTAGGGTGTAAAATTAAGTACCTACTAGTCATTGGAGTATGCAGCAGAAAAGGGAAGTTCATAAATAAATAGTAATAGATTCAACATTCCAAGATTGATGTCCTGCTTACAGTACAGAACCACAATCGGCATATTTCCGTTAAAGCTGAAGCTTGTAAGAAGTTGCTGTGAAAATAATGCACCAGAAGAAGAGGACATATGATGAGTAAATGTAGTAGATCTACTACAAATTCCGTACCTTTTAGACATGCATTCGATAGAAATTTGAAGATTTCTTGCTGGTTTGACAGCTGCTGTGTGAACGAACAAACAAGTAGTCAGTTTAATAAAATTGATACTTAAGAATACAGTTAAAAAAGTCTGACAGCTAGATGACAGGGTAATCACGCGTTTCATTTTTTGATATGTCATCTAGTAAATGACAGATCACTGATCACTTCACCAATAAAACACATACCCAGTCAAGGAAATGGATCTTTCATAGTCGGTTTGACATATTTGAAGTTTCTTATGTCAAATTTATTTCGTCTTAAGCTGTCAAGTTGTTGCAAGCTTCATGGAATCGATGTTTTTAACTCTTCTAACCTTTTGCTCACACTTTTTGGTACATTTTTCGTGTTATATCTAAACAATTGCACTCAAAAGTTCGTGTCAAACAATTTGAGTGAAATGTAAAGTGCGATTTATTTTGACATGTGGAATAGGAACGCGAAAGAGGCTAAAAAGATTCATAAAAAAAGTAGCCGATCTGAGTTCACAGACGCTGAGGTTTTGTCGCCGGATGTAAAACGATCTATTTAGATTCGGATCACCAAGCTCTGTTTATCATTGACAGAAGAGGTTTATAAGACATCGTGACAGGTAGACATGTAATTTGTAACTCTGTGTTACCAGAAATGTGTTACTCTTTTGGAAATCCACTTGTATAAGAAGTTCTTGTCTAGTTTTGGGGCCGATCCCAGATCCTGAACGTCTGATTATTGGCATGCTCTAAGGTTAAACTGGATACGAGGTCTTCCATTTAACACTAGGCGACATAATACTAATCCCACCGCGATAGCATGGAAAAACGACTCATCGGATATAAAAAAAGGTTATAAGATCATTCGCTGGAACGTAAAAACTTTGTACCATAAGATAAGCCATTGGTTTCGAAAGTACGTGCCCCTTTGCTTGGTGTTTGAAAGATAATGAAACGGATTCGTCCCAACATAAAAACCCGCTTAAATATTCCTAGGTTAAAGAGCGTATGGACTTCTACTTGAGCTGCCTATTGTGCTTCACAAAATATACAAATCGGTTCTATTCTCACTTGAGTTTCTTTTCAGATTAGCTGACAGATCAGACAAACAAATGGATCCGCTCGCAAACCATAAGAACTTCTGATTCAAAAACTTCCAATCAAACGAATTCCAGCAGCAACGAAGTGTCAAGAAATTTCACTTTCGATGATCATCGACATCGCACTGAGTTGGCGGAAATCAAATTTCCTAAAGCCCGATTTTCGGACCAACCGCTGCGACCCGCACCAGAAGCTTCTTTCAACCAGTATACAACTACGAGAATAGGAGAAAGTAAAAAGAGCTTAATTGATATTCGTTGCTATCAATATATTATTGGCGATCCGCCGCAGGAGTTTGAAGCGTTTGGTTTTTGTGAATTCTTTGATGGACCTCATGCGTCAAATAAGTTTTATTTGTTGAGAGGATAGGAAGAACAACGCAAAGAGATTTTTAACATTGAATTTGATTCGGTATTGGGAGCAGTGCTGCAACTAAAAATAAGGGAATCCGGTCAAATCTGACTATATGACCGATTTTATTTGTTTTAAATTCTGTCAAAAAAAATCCTGTCAAAAGTAAATATAAGAATTTTTAAGCAGTAATCTGGTCAAAAATAGAATATAGCAATTTATTTTGACTATTTTCTTTCTTTATTTAACAAAACAAATCTTAAAAGTAAACAAAAAGTTTTGAAAAAAAGGAACTTTCAATCAAATTCAGGCGCCACGGTAATTTTCTAGGATTATTCGCAATAAATCGGATTTTGTTTGACATTGTGTATGGCAAAGTTTCATTTAAATTTTGCAAATCTTTCTTTATTTTTAGTCTACAGAAAAATTTAACTTTTCCAGTCAAAAGATCGGTTTGACCGGTTCTTAAAATTTTCTCCGGTCAGAGTAAAGATAATTCTGTCATATATGACCGGAATCCGTTCAGAATGGCAACACTAATTTATAGAGTTGCCCACGATTTTGTGGTAAAAAAACATCGATAGGTTTTCCCATTCAAGTTGGGCGGCATCCGGCTCGAAGACCCAAACACGATCATGTGAACTTAACATTTTTTTGCTTTTTTACGCTAAAATAGCTATATTATTCTCTAAAGCGTTGCTGCTTAGGTTATATGACAATAAGAATAATTCGTTATACTCGCAGATAAGGTCCACACATTCAAAAATAGATTTGGGACACTTTTCCACTTTAACTTAAAACAAAAGGAAAACAAATTCCAGTAAATCTTTGCGAAGAAAATTTATTTCTCCAACAACAACCGATAATCCTTGCAACTTTTAACTGATTCGTAAGCCAGCAGAATCTTCGCACTAAGTATCTGAGAAATATTTTCAAATATTCAATACCATTTAAAATAATACCAAGTCATGTTTTTCGTTTATTTTTTTTTTGGCTGTCAACACACGCTTCATGCGCTTGTTTACATCTCCAAATACGGACAACAATTTAATGGTTAATCATCTATTGTTAGCCAGTGATGTGTTTCTTTGGCTATTCCCAAAGGTGGTATTAAAAAGAAGCACGCAAAACAAAAATAATCCAAAAATATGAAAACACAAATCTCCATCGAAACATAATCACCTGCCAACTAATTTATATTGTGAAGGTTCATTACACCCATAAAATCAGCCATCCCCTAAACAAAAGTGTGGCCAATATTCAACGGGCAATTATACAAGAAATAAAGAAGACCAACAAAAAAAAAAAAACTGGAAAAGTCCCACCATATAGTCACCAATCACCATCGACTTGGTATACGAAGTGCTCAAAAAGTGTGGAAAGCTCAACACACAACACATCTATCTTCAAATCAAGCTGATGATGATGATGACGATGAAAAGATTGCCACGGTGGTGTGCGGATGAAGCGAGTCGTGATGATGAAGTTTCACCGATGTATCATCATTATCGTTTCACCTTGAATGTACCATAAGATTGAAATTGAACTTGAAACTAGACTTTTGCCCGTCAAACTCGTTGCAGGCATTGTCAGGTGCGCGTAGGTATGATCTTTTTTTTTTTTTTTGATTGTATCTGGGTTTCTGTGTGTACTCGGATCTTTTATTTTTAAATTAAATAACCGCGAGCAGCTATTGTTGTTTGTTGGTTTGGTAGAGTACTATGTCTCGGGAGTGTGGATGTTTTTTTGCTCTTCTGCCGTGAGAAATTATCCACTGAAGCGTCGAGTCTGTGTGAAAAATCCATTCACACTGAATTAGTGTGGCGACTGGGGCTAATTGGCTATCTGAGCGCTCATTGCGCGGTTAATGAGTCATAAAAACGCACTTTTTTCGGTGCGATGCATTTCCTCAGTCGAAATTTGTTTGCCTTACCCATTTGAGCCTTGTTGTCGGGTAAATAGTCGCTCGTAACCATATTGACGTTATCATGTTGTAGGTAAATATTTGTTTGGCCGATCGATCACACGATGCAAATGAGGTACCAGTAAAATTGTCTTAAGCAGGACCGACCTGAAAAATGCTGTTCGACACCATTCAAGTGTGGATGGTTACAGATATTTCCTTTGCATATGGCGTTCCGTGGTAATTAGGTTAACCCAAACGGTCAGTCACTTTAAAAGACAGACAAAAACAAATACCAAGTGAGGAGCAGCATGCCTCGGTGTGCAGTCACCGCAATAAATACCGTCCTGGTGCGTTTGCAAGGGTTTCGCATTTTTGTATGGCGTGCGTTCGTTCTTATAAGAAAAATACCAACGACAAGGCATCCTGCGTGTTACCTGTCATGTAAATTCCTCTTGAAATAAGACGGACTGCACAGCACGTGACCATTATCGCTATTAAGCGGTTTAATGACTGGTTAACGCCAGCATGGAATTTGTCAGGCATTTATTTTTTTGTTGTATTGTACATTCCGTGATTTATAGCGGCTACATGATGTGTCATTTGTGCTCGACTAAGGACTAAACTCTACGATTTGATTTCATTTGGCTTTGGGCCATTGAAACGGTTTCAATTATAAAATAGGACGAGCCAGAGGGAAGTTTATGCGCATGAGGGACCTTTTAAGTTAAATATGCATAACCTTGCGGTAAACACGACTTTCAATTGCGAGTTATATAGATTAAAAGCGCCGCAGGGAGTTATGTACACCGATTCCTGGTAATAAATATGTTGGTTTTGTAATTGGCTGTTAATAAGAGAACGCGGACATATGAGTTGGGAATTGTTTCTCCTTTAAGTATCGCCGGAGCATGGTCTTAAAAATGCCAATGTCCGTGGTAGTGATTTACATACAAAACAAAAACGTAATTCGGTAAAAAATGGAGAATTTTATTCAACTTTATTTTGTCAGTCTTAGCTTGAAATAAAGGGGTAATTTTTGAGATCAGACGCAGCAGTAAAAAAAGCCAGTTTTTGACATGATCTCTCTCAGGTTTAAATCAGGAAATGACTGGCTATATTTCCACCAATTGTCAGTGAAATACAGTCTTGTCCAACGCCTCTCACATGGTAATATAATGTATCATGAAAACAAAAGAGTTGAGTAGCGAACTGACGTTGTTTGCTCACAGTGGTGTTCCAGTCATTTTCAAATGTGGAACAGTTTTCGAAGTCGCAGAAAGCTAATTGTTGGTCCAAAATGTTATTTTGAGTTTAATTTGTACATTTACGACTATTCCGAGTCGCAAAATTTTGGTCATGGTTCGGAAATTCACTTTGAAATTCTGGTCAGCGTTTTTAAAATTAATAAAATAAATAATATATTTCGGCGCGACAGGTCTGTGGGGACCCAAAGCCTAGCTTCTCACAACCATTCGTTTTGTGTGAGTTTTAAATTTTTGGGACGAATGGAAGGTGTCTTCAATTTTACGCCGAGTCCAAACGGCTAATTGAGAAGCTCATTCATGACAATTTTACTCTCGAATTTGTGAGACGTTCGCGAGAGGTGGCGCAGTGGAAAAAAACCTTAAAATGTAATTTGGTTCTTTCGGGATTCAAACCGGGGACCCCCGCTTAGTAGTCCAACACACTAACTCTAAGCAACTGCGCCACTTTTAAAAAATTAATACCTATGCATAAATAATTTTTCCACGTTTTGATCAAATTTAAAGATCAGAAATTACGGCCAATGGCTGGGCCAAATTTTCTGACTTCAGGGCCAGTTGGCTCTAAAAATATACTCGTGTTTATAGCACGGCAAAGTTTAAGTCGACATTTACAAAATAGAAGTTTTCACGCATCGTACGAAATTTTAGTTTATGAATAGAAAACTCAGAATGGACACTAATACGATTTTCCCGTTATCTGTAATGGGCGGCTTTTGGAAAAATGTTTGGCCTAATTTTTGGATTGGTCGGAATTTAGAGAATCGAAATTGTGGTGCCAATACGAAAGGAACTTGTCTATTCAATGAAAAATAATTTATTTGGGTATTTTCAGCGTCTCGAAATATGCAATTTTGAGCCACAAACTTTTTGGTACATGTTCCTTTTAAACTTAGAATGACAGTTTTTTTTTATTGAAAAAGATAATGTCTTTAATAATCCGATGAATGTACACTCTTCCCAATTTAATTAACAAATTGACCGAATTTGGGACCAATTTTACCCAAAATAGTTATTTAAAATTTATAAATTGTTCCCGTTATTTACTAAATCACTTTTTTATCAGTTCTTGACAACGACTTGTAAAGCTATTAGTCCGAAGGATTGCTGCAGGCCAAAAAGACCAGATGAAAAATCGATGATAAATTTCCAATAAAACTTTATCGGCATATTGTTGCTCATCAGCTCAACTGCTGCCCTAAAAATATAAATCCTTGAAGCAACTACTATCCACACCCTCTTCCAGGTCAGTGCTTCAGACGCAAGTGCCTTCATTACGTCGGCAAATAATGATTATAATGACAATAGACACTTGTTTGTTGTTTGCCACCAGCCGAGCTGAAAATGTGCGTCCAAGGGTAATTCAGCGCAGTGAATCTTCCCTGCTACTAATCCCGAATGCGAGCAAAATCAATTTCCCTATATCGATGCATCGTTTGACAAATTAGCCGTCCAAAGTGAAACCAAGGGGCATCACACACACGGAACATTTCGTTTTCCTCTTGCAAATAGACTGCACATTTACAAATCCACTTCTTTTTCCCCCCCTCAGTAAATATACCAATAAAATGTTCCACTTAAAATTAACCACCCCTCGAGGGAGTAAGTGCGAATCCAATTTAATCCCCAGAAATCGACTGCATCGTTCCATTAGCACCGCAGCAACAATGTACACGGGGCAGGACGACGACAACACTTTCTCCCCCGTTTGTGTGCGATATACGAGTACCTATACCCTTTCCGCAGCACCGGAGCAGGATGCGGTGTGGTTTCAAATTTCCATTATTAATGATCATAAAAGGAAGCTGCAGAATAATAATACGCATATACATTTGTTAAAGCCATAAGTACTCACCTCCATGCGACAATAATGGCAACGTAACCAGTGCTAACACCACCGACACAACTAATTCGAGTCCCAGCGGACTCGAACGTCTCCTTGTCATGATGGAAAGTCCTGAAAAGACAAAAAGAAAGAAAACAATAAAGAAAAGCTGTCATCATTTTGTTGATTTTATATGAGCGGCAGAGCAACAACCAACAACACAAAAAAGGGATATATAACAATAAAAAACAAATATGTTTGCAATTGGTTTAGTTGTTTGGCGAAAATGCTGCGAGTGCGAGACAATATGATCCCTGACACCCGACTTACGTGTACAGTGCACACCCACCGCCACCGGCCGCACATAATATTAACTTCAAAGGACGACCAATATACGAGTAGGTACGACGAGCATACATGCAGGACGAAGAAAAACAAAAGAAAAATGCTATAAAAGCATTCGCATATAATTTTGTGCAAATATTCGCACAAAGTAAGTGAGGGTGTGGGACAGGGACATGGACGCGCAATATATTCCTCCCTCTGCTCAAACTTTTGTTTGTTTGTTTCTGTGCGTCTATATTTTGTAAATCGAATTCATTTTCACAGTTGTCAGAAGTTGCTGGTGGGTCGTTCGTCGTTCGTATGTCCGGCCCGCCGTGACAGATGTTCAATTATAAATATGCAATGGGGGAAAGGAAAAGGACACACAAAATGCGATCTCTTCTACCCTCCTTCTAAATAAATTCAATTCCTTAGATGAGATTTGTTATTTTTAGGAATAATTCGTCAAAAGCAAGGACCAAATTGCCAATTATTATTATTTTTTGATTTTTCCCTCAGGGAAAGGACTTAACTTTCATTAGTTACGCGGGGGTTGCTTGCCTTCACCTTTTCGAGAACAGAAATTGAATCAGTCAATGACATACGAGTCGATATAAATGCAGCCATAGACTATTGAGAAGTGAAAGTCATGTACGATGAGGGTTCATCTGTTATTGATATCGTTTCTAATGGGTGTAAGAGGAGAATGGTGTGTCTGTTGGTGGCATCTCTAGGGATACACAACAAGGAAAGAACATCTAAAGCTGTTAAACGAAATTGAGATGAATTACTTGGACAATGGTAGAAAATGTTTTTGTGGCACTTTCCACCACAGTGGTCTAGATTTACTGAGCACTAGAGAAGGACTTGCCGTCCGTCTACCTATATATATATTTTATTAAGTTAAAAATGTCCTTTTTCTGCGCAGGAAATGGGTGTTGTATTTGCCTGACATTGGAGCATAAAGGAAATGGAAAGTAAATCTTTTAAATTGAAAAAATAGTGAAAGAGAGTCGGGTCAACAGACTGCGTTTTTGGTGGAAGAAAAGTGTCAAAGTTCTACGGAGAATGATGAGTTTGACTAGTTTCAAATATTGGCGAATGCTCGGGAGAACTTTTTATTTAAAGAGGCATATTTTGACATCAAGACATATCGCCACGCAGTCCCCGAAGTACATTTCTAAATACTAGAGCAAGATTTGCCTTTGACAAATGTTTAACACATGCCAGAAAATCACAATACACTTTTAAACAGATAAAACCTTTCAAGTCATTGAACTGACAGTTTTTCCGAATTTTGTTGATTAAAATTCGCACACACGAAAATTTTGTGAAGAGGAACAAGCAACATTAATTAATTTGAAGAATAGTTCATAAGAAAGTTATGGGCGCACAAATTGGGTTATTCATTTTTAAGTTTAGGAGTAGGTAACGAGAATGCTGAAATTTCTTCTGTGATAAACCTGACGTTCCATTTAATTGTTAACTGAAAATTATTTTAACTGAGCGGTCGCCATTTTATGTGGCGGGTATTTTTTACGCTGATTTTACTCAATATATTAAGGACGTTCGGATTTCTAGTTTAGAAGCTAATTCTGACAACTGACTGACTAGATGTATTTGAGTTTTTACTGGCCAAGATTGGCCACGTGATTGGTTGTTTCAGTTGACGTCTATGGCGGGGTCGCCGACAAATCTAGTCAAGAAAATTCTGCCTGTATTTCTCAGTTGACATTTTGAAGTGTCAAATTCAAAAATAAACCCCAAGAATACAACAATCATTCACCTTACTTAGTTAACGCGTTCGTAAACCTAGTGCAGGCAGTTCTAGTTGACGTTTTTCATAACCTAGGTATCCGAACGTCCCCATTGTGCATTTTCAATGGCAGCTGCATTAAGTCAACAAGTGTCAAAAACAGTGACGTTTGTGATGATGGCAACGAGCTGAGAAAAAAGTGACAGCTACTAATTGACAGACGTTTAAATCTAGTTGCTTTTATGTGGAGCCGCAAACTTTGGAGCCCGGAGAAGTAAAAAAATCTAATGGCGAAATATTAGACGTCACTTTGGCAAGTATTTTAAGGTTTGACATCAATATTGCCCTAAGCCGGCTGCCTGTTTTTTTTGCATAAAAGGGGAGGGCTGGTACGATATAACGTGAGTTGAGACTAGATTTTTATATTTTTTAAAAGGTCATTTCTTCATTTTGACTTTTGTGATGTACCTATCATTTTCAAAATATAGGTGATTGATTTTAATAAGCATAAAGCATTAATAATTTATTTTTTTTATTTATTTATTTATTTTAATTCGCATGCTTGCATTTTAAGATACAATATCTTATAAACTAAAACAAGCTTTAATTTGTAGAATAATTGTTTAATTGTTAATAATAATTAGGTACTTAAAAAATATTTTGACCTCATTCTAGTTTGTATCAAAAGTTTACCTTCATAAGAATTTTGAAATAACGCTGGGGTCGGTACGACACATCGGTATCTACTTATAATAATGATGAGCGTAGATGTCAGCTGTCAGCTTGTGAACCATAAATGGCAGTGGTTAACAAGAGGAAGATCAAGATCATCGATTTTACGACGGTTTATGATTGTTTTACTCGCATAACTCTGATAGATATGAAAATTTATTAGTCCATTAGTTCTGACGTCCACACATTTGTGAGGTCTGTTCTCATACATCCTGGACAAATGTCAAATTTTTTTCAGTGCGCGATACTACCTACTCTAAGAAAAAGTACGGAAACATTTTGAACAATAAATAAATCGCGATTTTTGAGAACATTTCGAGCGGGAAAAGCTCAAATAATGTGAAAAGCTGAATGCGAATTGAGTTCGCTTACTTGCATTGCAGAAATCAATGTAGAAGTACTGCCCAGCAGTAAAAACACAAACAGGAAAAATAAATTCACTGAAATGTATATGCAGTCAGTGGAGACGTTCAAGTACCAAGTTTAGTAAGTCTGACAGATGACTGACTTGATGTATCTCAGTTTTGATTGGCCTAGATCGGTCACATAGGGAGCTGTTTTAGGTGACGTTTATGGAGTGGTAGACGATGAATCCACTAAAGAATTTCGTGACTGAGTACCTACTAAGTTGACAGTTCGCATGTGGCTGACGTAGGAAAAGTGACGTTCCCGACCAATCTAGTTTTTGCGTTCAGGTTACATCTATTCCAATCTAGTCGACTTAAGACAACTAAGTTCTTGAACGTGCCCAGTTACAAATCACCATTTGAAAGATTTGACAGCCATCTGTCAGTTATATCAAACTCGCCAAACGAAGTTTTCTTAATTTGTGAGAATTTTCTCTCTTTTTGCTACTTTCTTCTGTCCAATCGTATAAATCGTGACTAACCCTAGGGGGAAAGACATATCGTAATATAGTGACAGAAAAACCGCAGTCCTTCAAACCACTATTGGCGCGAATTTTGAATATTTACTCGATCCGCTATCACTGATGGACTATCAGATCATTAACAATTTTTGACATAAAAGACAAAGATCCAAATGACACGTTAGCAACTCCAATCTGACACTTGGAGGAGCTGCAGGTTTGCCCGTTTCATTAGGAATATGTCTGTATTGATAAAAACCAAATATTCAATGTGAAGTGAGACATCGTTCATGAATGAAATGGTATTGCTTGCATTTCCCATCAGGCCAACCCCCAAGCCCATCAATATTATGTGACACAGTGCTAATTTGCAACAGTGAATCAAGACCGTGTTACAAAACCCTGCAGAGTATACATGCGGGTATACCAACGTGACGGTACTCTTTATATTTTGTGTAAATATCGAAGGAATTGACCGAACCGCATCGCACAAAGTTGACTCAACTCCGCACCGCGATGTGACTGCAAGCGCAGGTCTTCTTAAATTATGCATCACTTGGAATCATGAATACCATGGTCATGATTCATATCCCGTTATTTTCTCACAAAAACCCCCATACTCTGTGGCCACATCGTGTTAACAAATTTGTAAATATCAGGTGTTTACATGCGCGTTGTACCTATTCGAGCATATATGTATTTTTTTTTATTTATTTCTTGTGTAGGAAAATCATTTTTCTCTCACACAGAGTGGTGAGACCGAGACTGAGAATGCAACATGGCAAGTAAATAGCCCGAAGGTGCAACATCAGAAGAAGGATTCTCTTGTTCCTCGCCAAGTTACAAAAGAAAACCATCGACAATCGACATACCATATCAAGAACTGTTGCAGATGATGACGCGATGAGCAAAAACAATATTGTTGCTATGGCAAATATCTGACGGAAGAACATTAATTAAATTTCGCACATCATTTGTTAGCAATACATATAGATACATGCGTACTGAAGGATGACCAAACAAGCCATCATTTGTCTTGAGAGACTTTCTTCGAAAAAAAACGAAACAAACTTCTCCGATTTCGGCCATGTGTTGGGGAAAAAAACTTCAAGTATTCTTAGGATCATTAGAATACGGACTTCCTGCTAAGTTTGTAATTAATCGTAGGTACATGCCTATGCCTATTCGTGTGCAAAGGTTGGCAACTTTGATCTTATCGTCGGCGTAATGGTAAGTCATTGGGTTCGATTGCGCATGTGATTACTCGTGTACCGTGTGCGTGTGTTCAATATGAATAAATGGCCTTGTCAGATTGGCAGAGAAGCTCGTTATCTACATACAATATGAGTAGTTCGATCTCGACGAGACGCACAGCTTTTAAATGGTGAAGTTTTTAAGGAAAACCAGCCACCGGGCGAGGGGATACAGAACTGCGACTTGTCAATGTTAACAGCTTTCTTAGACAAATTACCGCAACTGGGTGTATTTTTCTTGCCGTAGCTACGGGCTTACTTCTTTTTTACGTGCAAAATTGTTACCTTACTGTAGACTGAACGCAGTACGCACCCCGAATCCAGCGCAGAATTGTTTTCCCACTTCCCAGAAAACAATTGGCTTTTAGTGCAAATAAAAGTTCATGGTTCGAAGTTTAAGGTTGTGCCAGAGATGGGAGAGTTAATAGCGAAAAAATTTAAAAGAGGATTCTAAAAGACGCGGTTTATATTTTAGTTTAAGGAATTTATTTAAAATTGGTTGGAACGATGAAAATGCGTACATCACCAAATATCTGCGAAATATACAAAATTTATAACAAACATAAATGACAGTGGATGAGGCCCTTAACTTTTGTTTTCCACTCACTTTACTGATCGTTCGATTTTTTGTTGTTCGTCCATCAGAGTTTTCCTTTCCTTTTTAAACCAAACATTATTTTGACACTGACAACTGTTTCCCGCGCGAAATCTTGACAGAAAGTCAGTAAAATACCTCCGCGGAACGAAATGAGTCGCTTTGCGCTTGACCAACGTTGGGAATCACTGAAAAATAATTTTCAAAGTGAGTGCTGTGCGATTTTGGGCCAAAAATATCATCTTTTCTGACGAGGTGCATTTTCATCTCGGCGGCTCGGGAAAACGAAGCCAATTTATTCACAGCGAGTGACAGTTTGGTGCGGATTGTGGAGTGATGGCATCATGGACCAATTTTCTTTGAAAATGAGGCTGGGAACAACGTTTCGGGCATTACAGGGCCATGTTAACCAACTTTTTTTTACTGAAATTGAAGACATGGATATTGGACGAGCTTTGGTTAATGAAGGATGGCGCGCCATGCCACACAGCCCATGCCACAATCGATTTTTTGCTCAGCGAATTTCGATATTGTGTTATCAGCTGTCTTGGCGATGTCAATTGGCCGCCTCCGAGCTGCGACTTTTTTTTGTGAGGAACCGTGAAAGATGCTTCAACTGATTATAAATTTGTTGTCCCGGAGAAGTTGTGCATTGCGAACGAGCATTTTTGACTCCCAAATAATGATCAAGTTCATTAATGACATCTTACTTAAGTCCTTTGACGGGGAAGAGATTACTACTTCCCTTCGATGGACACGGTTTGCAATGTAGATGAAGCCGTTAACTAACCGGAAGAGTTTCTAAATTCCTTCAAAGGATCGGGTATAGGCATAGGCTAACTCTTCGGTAGAGCACAACTGTTATGCTCTTTCAAAACTTAAAACTACCAGAACTACATTGCAAATCGTGCAAAACTGTTTTCTCATATCGTACACGAACTATGACAGTACCTACTTCTACAGCAGTTCTGGCGGTTAGACCGGTTTTTATACTTTTCGTTGTTTTTTTTTTGTAATTTTTTTTCTACACGAGGTAAGTGAATTCTTTGGTTGTAGTGTCAAACGTTTGTGTTTATTTATATTTAATTATTTAAAACTTTTGATTGAATGTTCTTTATAAGTTTTGTGAAAAACAATAACGTTGACTTAATCAAAGGACGGGGCACTTTAGACAAAAACGCATGGGGCAGTTTCGTTCGGCAAGTAAAATTTGAAGCGGTATGAGTTGACACAACGTGCAATGATTTTTTTTTATTGAAAAATACTTTTATTTTACATTTATCTTTTAGTTAACTTTTTTTCTTTGCGATCTCAACACTCGAATGTGATTTAAATTTAATTTAAAAATTAATTTCTGATCTCATTTAATTTTTAAGTTTTATGTTTTATGATAGTCTTAATTAAAAAGGTGAATTTAAGGTATAGGTTTAAGACACTGCAGTTGTTCTTAAACGATACAAAGCCTCACTTCAAACAAAAATAAAACCTACGAGGTTGTTACAATATCTTTTCAAACAGCTCTCCGTACACCTAGCTGTATCTGGGCCATTTCCCATGTACCCACTTTGTCATTGAAACATCTTGCATCTAAAGATTGCCCAATTCACAGTGACCAACCACCACCCAATCGACGCGACCATTGCGAAAACCGAACAGTGCTTAAAATTCGCGCCATTATTCACATCTCTCACACTTTCGAGTTTCGATGCGGAGTTCAAATCAATCCAATTGCCCTAACTACCTGTAATCGGATTAGTCAGTAAAAAGGCCTTGACCAGTTAACGATGGTCTTTCCATTATTGTCGAATAAACTCATCGAGTCGCGTTCAATCAGCTTAATCAAATCATCCACTGTTCGCGCAAACAACCACTCTCGTAATTTGGAAATTCTGAAAAAGAGCTTCTGTCATTTTTTTTTTATTTTTATTTGTGCAATATATTTACACACACAGAGGGCGCACGTCTGATTTCAATTATTCAGCTAAAGCGCTTTGATAAAAAACAAAACGTGTCTCAAAAGGGGACACAAACCCATCCACAAAAAAAAAAGGTGACAGAAACTCAAATTTGCCAATTATCTATCCGTCCTCTGTTTTGGCACTCATTAATATGATTAGTCAGTCAGTGCGAGCAAATAAACGATCAAATTATTCGACAATGATTTTGACGATACAGATTTTCGCCATCATCGGTGCTGGTCCGCCGCTGTCATTGCAGAAATTCCAATCAGTCCATGAGTTTGGAGTTTGTACGATTCCACTTTGACAACATACGAACACAAGAAGCTGTACACTGATGGAGGCCTTATGTGGGGGGGGGAGGTGGGGGCTGTCAGCCAGTTGCCATTGCCAATTCACCGATGAAAGAAGGAAAAGTAAATAAAATTGAAAATAAAGGCAAAGCGTACGACTATCATGCACTGGCCTCTCAGGGAAGTGCCTGCCTACTATTGATTCGTTAATCAATGTACACACATGGAGCGGCCCCCTCCGCTAGATGAATGCATGACCACCTGACACATAGAACCACCATCCCGATGATGATCATCATCATGAGCATCAGCATCAGCGCTGAGAAGGAAAAAGATTCAGCAAATATGTGTAGAAGGAATTTCAAATGTATATTTGAAGCATCGGTGTGCAATCCACCGTACAAATTCCACTACCTCTATACCATATTCGTTAGGCACGATGACGACGCGACGACGAGGCAGGATAGAACAGAAGAATATAAAAACAAATACTGAACACCACCGACCGCTGTGCCGTCAGGTCCATAGCAAATGGCATAAGTAACACCATCATCATCGTCATGTCACCATCACGCAATTTTCCCGATCAGGTTTTCCAGCTACAGCTACAGCAGAAGCAGACTCTCGGCATAGTAGCGCTTATACCCGGAATAGATGCGGCAGTCTATCGGTGGCGCAGAAAACATTCTGCATGCCGCTGCTGCTGCTGATGCTGCTGCTGCATGTCTATATAGTTTGGATGTGGGCTTCACCCATATGTAGTTGTACCACTATGTGTATCTTTGAAACTAGGCACATAACGGTAAGACAGATAGATAGAAATTTGTACAAGATCGCTTCTTATAGTCAATGGGTCAAGCAACGTATGTGTATATGTATGGTGGCTTTCATGGTCTCTCTCTCTTACTGGTAAGTGCATAATATCTGTCTCCGCGTCGCCCTCTCCTCTTGGGCAACAACAACTTGCCGTAAAGAACAAACAATTCTGCGCGCCCTCAACCGCATTGGGAATTTATTTCCGCTTTCGCATATTTGTCAGTTTTATATAGGCGTATGTGGCTATAAGGCGATCCTCAGCTGGAACATTCAATTTGACTATTTGGAAAATGTGTGATGCACAGTCATGGAGGACTGTCATGACATTTAGACAGGGATGACCTCGACGGGTTTACATAGAACATTATTCGGGCGGACAAATGTCTTTGAGGTTAACTAAATTAGGTGTTCAGCTGTCAAAAATGTCAAATTTATCATTGAAATTGATTTGACGCAAACTGACACATTCGTTAAGAGTCAGTTTGTGGATTGGAATTTTCCAAATTTACCATCAAAATGGAAGAGAAATAATTAGGTCTGTTTCTTTACTTTTAAATCTTAAGAATTTTTAAGATTTTTAACGAATTCTTACGCATTTTACTCAATTGTTGTTCCTCAACCCGAAAAATTTGTAAAATAGAGCGGCTTCGAGAGAGCAAGATATTTCCCCTCTTAGTAGTTTTTACTCAACAAATTTCTTCTTTGAAACAACTGTCAGTCGCCTGAAAATTGACAGCGGATTTGAATTTGTTGTTGGCATTTGGTGGAATAACTATCTGTCATTTTTCACAGGTTACTATACAAAAGCGTTCTTAACTTTTGCGTAAGTTTTCCTCTCTGAGAGAGAATTCACCTCTTCCATTGTCATTGTGACAGTCTTTTCCATTTTTACCACAAAAGTAAAGGAACAGATTTATTGTTTCCTCCTTCACTTCTAATTTGAAGCAAAACTGCAAGCATTTTTATTTGACAGATGAAACATGGTGGCATTTGATTGTTAAAAATTCAGCGAAAAACTCTTTAAATCGTATTTCAAATGGTACATCAGTAATTGGGTTTTTTCAAACTACATGAATACTACAGCAATGAAACAGATACAATGTGCAGATCGAAAAATGTCAAAATGACGCATCATTTTGGTAAATAGCTTCAATACCTAGTTTCACAGCGAGAGTGGTTCGTAATTTAATTTAAACTGAGATATCGTTCAATGGGACAACAATGAATTTGACAAAAGAAACTTTTCGGATTTAAAACTAGTCTAGTCTAGGTAAAACTAGATCTGCTGTCAAAGATTAACGTATAAAAATATATTATGAGAATAATTTGAAGCTGAGACTCATGTTTATGTGTATACTAAAACTACAAAGTGCAGCAGAGAAGTGCCGTGAATTTCTCGATTAGAAACGTCAGTTTGTGGCTATTTTTAAAATGGTTTTATTCTTTAAAACTGATCGCCCTTCTGAGAAAGCATTCAGGCGATTTAAAGTTTTGTAGATTCGTTAAATATGTGCATAATAACAAAATAAGTGCTAAATGTGGTGCATTCACAATATGCAGATATCCAACTCGAAATGTTTTCATATTTTAAGCAATTTGAAACTCGTCACCTTTAAACGCGCCCCCAGCCATAGTTGTCAAAAGTGAGTTAACCAAGCCAATTAAAGCTGATAAATGAACAGAATTAAAACAACAACTTGTCAAAATGTACAAAAGTGTCTAAGTTTTATGCCAAATGCAGTCTGAGCTTAAATTTGCAATTGCTCATGTTCATCTATTCATCTATTACATTGCAGGCTTTCCCGTTGAAAGTGTTAAAACAAAATATCGCATTTAAAATAATGGAACTATGAAGCTTCCAATTAAATGTGAAATGAATCCTAAATTGGTTCTTAGGAAAGAAACTCCATAATCGAACTTCGATGATCGACAAAAATAAGTCGCCTGTGGTCAGTAAGCTCACAGTGCAGTGAGTATATGACAGCCGGATATGACGTTAAGCTTAAGATATAACTGCTTTAAGTGACCTCTTCTGTATACTTGATGACATAATAGGTAACTACAGTAAGTGGCTTACTAAGTGGTAGTTTCATCCTCAATGGCCACTTTCAACAGCAGGTCAGCCCACACCCGTGTTAAATAGGAAATAACTATATTGCTTTTAAATGATCTTGAAACGTCTGAATATGGCTTAGTTTAACGCTGCGCGAATTTTATCTCTCCCTCTACTCTTATAGCGTATATCGATTACAAAAAAGGCTACTTTTGTCTCCACAATAAGTTTTAGCTCGTGTCATGTAATTTTATTTTTGTAAATATATGACCCCCTGAACTCATTGACGGGATCGTATTTATTTATAGTGAAGACAAAAACCTACAAACCAAAAACAACTTATTAAGGCCAACTTGCCACCGGCCTATCATTTCAATGATCAAGTCGATCTTTTAAAATTTAAATGATCACTTTTTCTGTAAATCGATTAATTCTACAAAAGACATGTTATTTAAACAGCTGCTTTGCTTAAGGTGAGATTTTTACTAATTGGTCGGGATCACTGATCATAAATGAGCCAAATCGATTGATCATAAGATAATTTGCTATCAATCATCGATCGGCCTAGCGCTAACGCCTGCCCAACTCAAAAAAATATTTGCTAAATCAATGAACTTGCTTCAAAGATTAACCAACCGACCTAACAACTTTTCGGGGTTAGTGATCTGATCTTAACTGACTATTTATTAAAATGGATGAACTCAAATACCATTTTGTAGAATGAGACAGATCGCACAAGAGACTTTTGATCTTTTCGGATCGTGGATAAACGATATTCTTACAAAAAATTGTAAGTTTGTTGATCAACACTAGAAACCGCAATATTTTCCAAATAAACTGTAACAATAAATAGGAGAAAGATCGTGCGGACACCTCAATTATGAGACAACTGAAGCTAAGCCCGACTATGATCTGATCGACGAATTAGCGTCAAATAGTGGCACAATTATCTACGCACACTTCAGTGAAACACGTCATGTAAATTGTCATTTTGAATTTTAAATTTAACTATTATCAACGTAATTAAATAAAAATGTAACAACTTTGAATGGAAGCAGAGACGAGCCTCGAATTAACTCAGCTAAAAACTACCTAACAAGGTCTAAAAAAGTTTAGTTACTACCGCTTTTACTTAAGTGTTAAGAACTACTATACTTTTAGGTGGTAGTGGTACGCTAAAAATGAATATTGGTAAGGCCCAATATTTAAAGACTATTTTATATTTAAAAAATTTGTTTAATATGATTAAGATGAACATGGAAAATGTGCTTTTATCTCCTCCCCAAAAGTAATGTAGCTCTTCTGGGTGTTTTGGAGAACATTACTCAATCACATTATCGATAAAACTATAACTTCGGGGTAGAAGTAGATGAAATCTAGCCGGAAGCACTAGAAGTTCCCAAAATTTTATAAAACCGCTTAAGTCAGCACCAGCTCTTCAAAAGAACGTTCAATTCTCTGTACATATTTTGGTAAAAGCTTGAGAACAATTTGTTTTCTGAAATCATTAAACAATCTGTAGTTCCGTTTTACAATTTGTGATGCCACGCCCACTTTTAGTAGCTTACAAACTCTTAGTGACATTAGAAGCTATGTCGAAGGATGATATAGGGTAAATCACCTCTAAATTGGAGTACTATAAGTATAAGAGAATAATGCTAGGGTATGATATGCTTCCTTCCTTAGCGTTGCAGCTTTCCTATTTTTTTTTTAGACAACATGCAAGACGTTCTCAAAGCTCTCGACTATTTGCGCTAGTCGAACTGTATTTTGAATATATTTGCAGAAAAATATATTCAAAAGCCGAGGACTACGTCTTAAAATTTTAAGTGAAGCTTAAATGAACAAAGGCTGGAATCTTCATACAGATCGGTTTGTAAAATAAAAGTAAAGCGGCAACACTTTCATACAAGACCCTACGACGAAAAATCTTCTGCTAAACTTGCCGCCGGACTTTAACTGCGAGCTGTGCAAAATATGCATATTTGAGTGAAACCCCGTATATCTTGTCAAAAAGTTTCCAAAGGTTAGGAGCTTAATTTTCCCGATCATTTCATCTAAAAGTCACTGTTTCAACTGAAATGGTCCATTGAAGTTCAGAGTGAGGGGCTCCTGCAAGTATTAATACAAAATTCACCAAAGTTGATTTCCACTGCCATTCCTGTCTTTTAAAAGGCTAAAGCTAGTATATCTCTCCTGAGGAAGCTTCTAAATATTCCTGTCAAGCCATCATTTTCGTACCATTTGTATCAAGACCCGCAAAAGCCATAGACAGTTCGCACGTTCATTTCATTTAAGACTTGCGCCCGCAGATGTGTATGGTATCTAGGACGTCTTCTGACGACTTCTGAAAAAACCCACCTTCCTGTCGAATGGGAAATCCCATTTCGCTCTTAATATTCAAAGAAGTCGTACAAGAGCTGAGCGAAAAATATCCCATCATCATCATCATATTCACATATGAAAGCCTTTCTTTCAATTAACCCGTGAACAGTCTGTCTCTGTATATAAATATTAGGCAATCTAGTGAGCATCCATATCGTTAGTTGTGGGTTAAAATTATAGCAATAATAAAACCAATATCAACTGAGTCCCACTATATTCGGGCATTAGTATTCATAATATCAAGTCCGATGCGTTCCACAAATGGCAATGTGCTACCGAACCGATGAATAAATACAAATTGGACCTGACATGAATATTTGCAGAAAACAAAAGGAGTCCAGCAACCAACCGCCACTGCCGCCAGTTCTTGGGGCGACACATCACATATGAGTACAGGCTGCTTCAAGGGTTCATTTTTTATTTCTATTTCTGTTGCGTCGTTTTGTTTTTTACAAGACAACCAAAGTACTACACTACTTGACATTTGGCTAGAGAGTTTTATGCGATGAAAAACTCAGTGACTGCCGGCCGCCGCCAGCAGTTGATTGAGGAGAGCTTACTCCAACAGTGGAGAGAGTGTGTGCGGTGCGCGCGCTGTTTTCTTAGAGACTCGTCGGGTCTGGCCAGACCAAGACCACGCACGAAGGCTTGGAAACCGCGAAGAATTTGTTATTTGTTGCTTCTGCCATTTGTTACAACTGCTACTAACATGACGCCAGGAACGCGGGTAATTCCAGTCGCCGTTCGCCGGACAGTTCTTACATGCGATAGTAGAATTATTTATTTTCGATCGTTTTCTATATTTTTTTTTGTGCTCAACAACAAGAGAGTCATGAGAATTTGTTCCACATCATGCACTAGTTCGACATCGAGGTGAACTCTATGAGAAAAGATTTTGCAAAAGATACATAGATTGAGATTTGTTATAGAGCAACCATATGTACCTATTTGTACTGTTGAAGTTGAAGAAGCTTTGTGTAGATGCGGAATTAATTCGATTGTTTTGCAGAGGAATTTGTGTCTGCAGCGGAGATGGCCGTGGAATATCTGTTTTATTTATGGGTTACCTTATGCTATGACCGTTACAATTTAAATTGCATTCAAATTGAATTCCAATTAAAGATGGTCAGTGTGGTGTTGTGATAACACGATGATTCGTGGGATTTATGCCAGTCAGGTATGGCTACATAATAACGTTCATATGTTATGAATTAGGAGATCCACATGATGAAGTGACATAGATACACTAAATATGGGTGATTGTATAAGCGAGCGATACATGGATGGGTCTGATTTGGGGCGATAGCACCTTTAAGCTGAATTTAAATTGAACAATCTTAAAGTGATGCTTGATTGTAAGCACCCATCGAACATAAGTTGAGTTTGTAAATTAATCTAACCGATCATTCATTTATAGCAGGAAGTGTTCTATGCGCAGCCCGAAAAGGACATACTTCCGCTATTTAGCGAAGGTCAAATTTTGCGCTATAAATGTAGTGTTGGAATAAATATTTCCAATGCAGCTCCTCGACTCATCATGAAGTCTATTAGTGTCGCGGCTCTGCATCAATCCGCCTGTATTTTTGTTAATCTCTTTTGAACACAAATCGTTGCTCGCTATAGCTTGACCTCAAAAAAAGATAAGGGAGTCGCAACAAATTCGTCAACCACTGCGTGGGAATAGCGCTTTTAAGGCTCCTTTTGACGTTACCGGGTACGAAATAATTTATTCCATGTAGGTAATGGGTGAGACTAACGCTTGAAAGCCCAACATTTTCTGCGACATCAGTTACCTATTATTTCAGCAACCAAATGCTATCCACAAACCTTAAGACGGAGCTCTATCAGTTCTCCTGTGGTCAGTCATGTAACTACATGATCGTCAAGCCAAGTCAAGGCAAAGTGGATTTGTGATGGAATATTAATCACTGCGAAAGGAAAGTTAGGGAAACAAGTAAAACTGTCATGAAAGAACTAGGCCTAGGGTTCCACAGACCTGTCGCCCCAACTATTTATTTATTTATTTATAGATAGTACAACACGGGTGCGTTGGAAAAAAACCTTGCAAACCCTTTTTAAGGTATCCCGCTCCACTTCAGCAAGATTTGACGCAGAATAGTTTAAGACGTGAAGCATGATCCTTAATAAAAACCCATTATAAGCATTTAAGGTAACGAATGATGAATTCTTAAATTGACACCGGGCTATGACCTGGTATCTATTGACCCAAGGAAGAATCATTGCCTTTCAAGTTGAACTACTTTGCGAGCATCATTCTAAAATCTGGAGTAAAAAGGGGCGACTATCAACATCTTGACGGACATTCATGAAGCACTTAGGGCTCTACATAAGCTTAAATCGGATTGCCCTAAAATCAGTTCTGCGCTGCTTCAACGACGTACAAGATCAAGAAAGTGGTTGCCATTGCATGAGGATGAGGGTTTTGAAGTGTCATTCTGTTGGGCTCAGCCTTAGGCCAAAAAAAAAATTAAAACACAAGAACTTATTGCAAAATGCGAGACATAAATGGCACCCTTTTAGAGCTCATAACCTTTTGAGTCTTAGGACGAACGAATAAAATGATTGTCTAATGTCAGTGTCACA
Organism: Cheilosia pagana; assembly: GCA_936431705.1. Lineage (NCBI taxonomy): Eukaryota > Metazoa > Arthropoda > Insecta > Diptera > Syrphidae > Cheilosia > Cheilosia pagana. The sequence goes on along the minus strand of OW386166.1, from coordinate 79,802,930 downwards.
TTTTTTGACTAGTTTTGGGAATTTGGTAAAAATGTACCAGCAGGACTCCACGAAAAAAAAAACAGTTTGGTCTAGATGCATACTCACAAATATTTTCTAAACGTATTTTAAATACCAATAAGCGTCGTCTGAAGTCTAGTCGCTTACCTAGAAATAACAAGAAAAAATAAAAACGATTATAGGCTAATGATGTCAAATAATAGGTATAATATTTTTATGTAGCAGAATATATGAAAAGTTTACTGAGATATGTTACATTAATCAAACAATATGTATTTAAATATGATTTTTAAAAGTCAAAAAAAAAAAATATTGTGTTAATTTTTACACAAAATTCAAATAATTATTTGGATAAATATTTAAGAAAAATAAGTAAAATAAGACAGCATACCAAGAGATCAAATTACTACAATTTCTGACTGTTCTCGGTAGCCGCTATAAAAATTAGACCATGGAGTTTAAGGATATGATAGATATAAGACGATCCCTAAACACATTAAATAGATCAATTGGCAATTGCTTGCACAATATGAGCATGAAATAGAGATTAAAATGCGCCGCCTAATATTATGACATTCAAAACGTCATTCAGAGCAAACCAACAGAACAGCAAATGTGCACATTCAAACATTTATAGTTGTCTTAAGTAGAATAGATTGGTCCGGATTAAATGTAACCTGAATGCAAAAACAAGATTGGTCAGCCACATATTCGAACTGTCAACTTAGTACTCAGTCATGAATTTCTTGACAAGATTCGTCGGCTACCCCTACATAAACGTCAACTGACACAGCTGCCCATGTGGCGAATCAAAACTGACATACACCAATTCAGTCGTCTGTCAAACTTACTAAACTGGATTCTCGAACGTCTTTAATTGCCCATATCTCTAAATTTCTTTACTTTCCTTCCTCTCTCTATTTAAAGCAGTGCTGCCAACATATTTCACGCTATCATTGGCAAACAATTTACTCTCTGTTTCTTTCTTTTCTATTAAAATGATGAATTGTTTCAAATTGTGGTAAATATTGTCTCCAAACCCAACTTAATTCGTCAAAATACTTTTTTTCCTTTTCTATGGAAATGACATTTGTTGTAAAAAGTTCATCAATATTATCTCCTAATTTAAATAAGTGGGCGTGGCAGTTGCCATGTATGCGCTGAATCTGTACCTCTAGTAGTTTAGGCTTAATTATTTAAATTTCGTCCTTTTTTATGTATAGTAAGAAATCATTGAAATTTGCAGTCCTATTTTTATACATTAAATCGTCTTTTATTTAAATACATTTCTAACGTCGTTTATGTCATTCAAAATTTATTTAACGCATGATGTGTCATAGATTTCGACATCGAAATAAGAAATTATCCATTTTCCAAGGGTGATACCCAATAAGTAAGCCTAAGTCCCACCTCCCAACGAACCGCGGCCAATGTCAAAACGACACCTGTCATTGACTAAAAAAAAAAAAAAATGTCTCTCAATATGAAGAGCTTCACACCGCACGATATCTTATCCGCTTAATCCAAAGACAAACAAAAGTAATCTCTTCCTCATCATCCAGCTCATGATCATGATCAATCACAGCCCGCTGTCAATCTTGACACATTCAACCAAATATTACCAAATATATAGATATCAATTTCAATATCGAATTATTTTCAAGCTCCTCTCATTGCTCGATACAAGTGCCTGCATACCAATTACACATATTAAATATCAAGCACATTTAGGCAATTTAATTAACATACCCAGGCCTAGACCTTACTCACAGACGTGTACGTTGAACTTTTTTCCAATTAACACAAAACCGAATGCGTAATGGTTCCAATATTAACAAAACTCAAGGGTTTTGCCCAAGCCAGTAGGTATACGTTCGACAATAAAAATGCGTCCGTCACGTTTCAATCTACTACATTCCTCGGTAGCCAGGAGCACTCTTCACTTTCTTTAATGATCATCTTCAGTACATTGGAGACCTTGACAGTTGTACACAAATATATGAGACCTCTACTTCGTTAATGTAGATAAGAAAAATAATAATAATAATAAAAATCATTTGAATAGAAGAAGGATTCCCAATCCTAATTAGCATGTCCAAATTGAAATATACAATGAATATAATGCCAAAAGCATTTCTCAATCAAACAGCCGACAGGCGTTCAGCTGCGACGATGCTAATACGCCTAACCTAATGCCTGTCACATTCACGTAGACGTAGACCGATGTTATGTTTTAATTAGTGGCAGAAAATAAGAGCGGGCAAAAAATGTCAAGCATATCGCACCACCACCACCACCACCACCGTCTATATCCTTGCAGAGAGATTTTCCTCCATGATTTTATGTATTTTTCTTTGCATTATGTTGTCCTTGCCTATTATTCCGGTGAAAGCGAATTGAAATGATGAACCAACCTCACAGGAATTAATTATGAATACCAGAAGTGGCATTCGTACAGTAATTATATGCTGTCCCAGTTTGAAACGGAGTTATCTGGCAGGATTTGCAGTTTTCGCGGTCGCACACAGTCACTGAAAATGTTGCTGGTGTCTTGAAGAAAAGAATTAAATAATTATCGCGCTGGCGATCTTTGTATCGCAGATACGCTCTAATAATGACTTCCGCGGGTTGACACCTCCGAACGTAGGTAGACATTACGGTCGTCCGGTCGTTACTTTTTTTTCCTGTGAGTTTAACCTCCCGTGACGCATTATACAGGGTTTACAAGGTTTGTTTGTTCATGGGCATATAATCTTACGAATTAAGAAGATGAGGTGGTCGCGTTTTGTTCACACCTGGTAAGTGGTCAATTTTCGTTGGTGTGTCAGTTGAACTCGACTCGCTCTGATTAGAGTTGCTTGCAAAAATTTGGAACACAATTTGCTAATTTTGTTCTGATAGGAAAAACGTTTTCTTTTACTGTCAAATTGGTTAGTAATTGAGAAAGATTAGAAGACGCAAATTTGTAAATGTTTTGTTGGTTTAAAAATTCATTTTGAGTTGCATTATCAACAATGATATGCTACGATGACAGACGTGATATGACTTTTCACATGACAGATCAAAGCGGAAGAAAGTTTCCATGAAAACAAACAACATTTGACTTCGTAAATATTAGGTCTGTTCCCTAACGATAATGAATTCGAACACATTAGTCAAATTCTGTCAAACTTCGTTCCTCTTCGCAAAAGTTGGGTAGAAGAGAGTCACAAAGAGAGAAGAAAACATATCCCCTCCATAAAACCCCTGCAAATAGTAGCCCAATAAATTTCTTTTGGTTAGTTTGTTATAATTGACTTTAGCTGTCAAATCTCTCAAAAGTCAATTTGAATTGGCCGTTTATTTCGGTTTGGTTTATTGAGTGCTGAAATTTGTAATTAAAAATGGATTAATCTGCAAGAAAAATAATTATTAAACTGAATCCGAGTGTATTTGAAAGTCTGGATTTTTTTTTTAAGCCCGCTTAGGTTTATTTTTGAATATTATTTTTCTTTCTCGCATATGTTTTTAACAAACCAACAAACGTCGCGCAAAACTTTCGTTCCTGTACTTTTTAGTTATGCAAAACAATTCTTTTTTTCTGAGAAAATATATCCCCACTTCTTCTTGGCCAAGATTAGACCTATTGAATAGCCAAAGTTTGACTGTATATGTAGATTTGTAGTCATGTCACATTTTAACTACTCGCACAACCCATACGGATGTCTCAGGAAAACATAAAGCTTAATATGCAGCAAAATTTCATCGTAATCGGTCAACTCGTATTGATTTACGCGAACTTGACAATTTTAAACGTCAGAAGATCCATTGAGCACTTTATTTGGGACTTACAAATGAGACTAAATCACATATTTAGTTCATTGACTATTGACCGTTAGATGCGTACCGATACGTCAAATAAATATCAAACTTCATAAAAAAAGTCACGTGAAACCCCTTGCGATAGAGATGCCACTATTGAGTGGATATACCTACTTTGACTTGAGTTTAACGTGCAGCTAGTCAGCGAGTGATCTCAAAAGTTGAATAGAACGAGCGCATTGTGCCCGTTTAATAGGTTTAAGCGCTGAAATATTAGTCTCACGAATAACAGGCAAGCACTTGTGCTGTATTATAGTACCAGCTACAATTGACATGACGGGATTAATTTACACACTAGGTTGACAACTGAACGCATTTGGTTTGTGCAAAACTCTACGTAACTTCTTGTCAATTTTAGTAAAGGAAATGTAGTGGAATGCATATACATTATGCACATTTTTAAAAAAAAGAGTATGAAACCTCAAAATTTTTTAAAAGAAAGCCCGGAAAGACGAGAAAGACGTTTTTATTTTTATTTTAGGTGACATTAAAATATTAACTTGTGCAGTTTGACAGATGACAATACGTTTGTTGACTTTGCAACGTATAAATCACAATAAAATCGTACATTTAGTCGCCATGCTTGTGTTAATTTAAGTTATTTTACATTAAAGTGACAACTGAAGTCTACTGCGTTTGTTACATTTACAATCAGTAGTGCGTTCTAAATATTCTACGTACCAAACGTATGCTTGAGATTGCGACAACTAGAAACTCATAATACAGTAGTTTATTTCTAAACGAATGTCTTAAAATTGAATTTATCAAAATGGCGTTTTCTATGAGCGATAGAAACCAAAAATATCAAAAGGGAAAGCAATTTAATTCGTAGAATACGTCAACTTTTGACAGATTAAACAATCTATAAAACGTCACTTTTCCTACGTTAGTAACATATACGCACTGTCATCTTAGTACACAGTCATGAAATTCTTTAGTAGATTTCTCGGCTACCACTCCATAGACGTCAAATGAAAAAAGAGTAATGTAATTGATCTAGGCAAATGCAAAACTGAGACACATTAAGTCTGCCAGCTGTCAGACTTACTAAACTAGATGCTGGAACGTCCCAAATAGCTTCAAGTGCAAAAATTTCAAAAACTATTACGTTTGTCAAACTGACATGCCAAAGAAATCATATTTGGCAGCCATCATATTGACACTTTCCCTTTAAGGACTGTAGGTATGTAGACTTTCCGACTTCAGAGCTCGCCGTTCTTTTTTCCTCCTTCTCATGTCAATTTCCTAGACGTCACTTTGGGGAGCCATTGAAACTGCCTATGACATCAGTCAGTTGCAATCGATTACGCTGCTCTGCCCATTGAATTCTAATTGAAATTCAGTAGCGCAAAGCATTCTGTCAGTTTCAATTAAATAAATTCAACAGACATTATGTCCTATAATCTACCAAAAATATCCACTTAGCTGCACTAAAGTGACAACATAAAAGACACCATTTTACGAGTACACAAGCGGAAGAGGGGCATTTTCCGCAGCAACAACTGATGCTGATGCTGAATGCTACAGCTGCACTTAAATATTATGCATGTGTGCATGTGCTTTTATTTTGTCGTCCTTAAAAGCAAACGGCTCCATTCACAGCAGCACATTATTATGGCAGATCAGAGACAATTGCAGCCAAAAGTCCAAGGACAGCGCGGCGCATACAAAAACAGAAAATATGGGAAAAATCCACAATACAAAAAGAAAAATGAAAACTACACGAGACATAAAGGTTAAATTGCACACACACACACTCAGCTAAATGGCCAACAGAGCGAGAGGAGTCAAGGGGAAAAGTGTTGGCTTAATCGAGAGAAAGAAGAAAAAAAAAAGGAAAAAATTCCAGCCAAACAGACAACGAAAGTCCTCTGACAATAGTCGGCGATGGAAAAAGTGGTTAATTAAAAATGCAAGAAAAAAAAAGATAAACAGAAGAGAAAGCACAATTGGAGAAAGGACATTAAATATACCGCAATAATGCGGAATTCCCATATCGCGCAAGGATCATCGGGTTTTCTGCTAGAGGAATATACAACAATCGTATTATTTGAGCATGAATTATTATTTCCAGTCTTCTCCTCTTCAAGGTTGGAGTTTCTTTTTCAAAGTCAAGGAGACTTTCTTCCTCCTTGCACGTGTTCTTTGGGGGAAAGAGGAAACCAATGCAGACTGGTGGTATACAGACCAAAGAAAGTGCATGTAAACTTCTGGCATTCGTTTGTGGTTTTAAGATTCACCCCGAGGACTTAATTGATGATGGAAATTATTTGAAACTGTTGGCTTAATTTTTAAGTATTCATATTTGGGTCAAATGCATTTTCTGAACATTTTTTTCTGCAGTGGTTTGGAGAGGGTGAGAGGACATGTGCTCTTTTCCTTACACTTTCACAATCTTGATACTGAAACTGGTGGTAGGTATGGAATTGAGTGATGGTGCCTTTATTAAGAGGTGGGATTTGGTGTATCAAGTGCAAAAAGAAACATCAGACAATCAAGTCGAGAGACAAAATATTCCATAAACATTCAGATTCGGCAGGTAGACTGAAGAGCAGCAAATGCTGTACGTCAGCAAGTTCTATTAATCTTTAGTACATAAATCGAGTTGCAAAAATTGAGTTGGAAATACGAGCTTGCAAAACGATCCGAGGTATGTTTGATGACAGTTTATCTTAAAAAGCATTCCACTGACAGATGTTGCTCGAGCAACCATACTTCTTAAACAAAAAATAAACAGAAACCGATTCAAGGCATTAGCAGCTCTTGGACCTCTTTTAAAAAAACAGCTTACATCCAATCTTCAGCTTAAAGTGTCAACAAACACTATTGAAATCGTTGGATAAATTCTGATATTACAGCAAATGATTGGGAAAAAAATAGGACGGTTCTGAAAACTCGAATAACCTTCACTGATCGTTCGAAATACAAGCCGTAATTTAGAGATCTAAGTCTTGAATGCCTCTGAAACAAACAATGTCAACTTTGTGGATTGGCCAACGTAACAAGCTGCTGAAGAAGTCTGAAAACTATTTACCAAGAGGGTTCAGCAAAACATAACAACTGTCATTTATACAAGAGACATTGTAAAAGTCAAGGGATAGTTATGGAAAGTATTATGCGAATTACTGCGAAAGGCGATTTTGACGAACCAATTCCTCTTTCCAGAAAAACAAGAAGTGATGCTGCTTATCTCAAAGGACAATTGTCAACATAGCGCTTCAAGCGCAGAATAGGAAAGCTCTTCAAACCATAACGGACCCTTTTACAAAAATTTGGAAAAGACGACATTTAGCTAAATTTAAGCAAGGACAAATTAATTTTTAACACTAAGCTGTACAAATTTGACAACTTGATTCAACTTTTAGAGACAGATTCGAAAAAGCAATTATTTTTAAGCGTCTTGATAGTTAATAAGTTCAAGCTTCCTGCGGTTTTTAAAGAAACCAGACTAGGAGGATGACTATTTTTTTTTCAGAAATAGAAAAGTAACGTCACGTCGAAGTATCGTTGTCATAATGATGAGCAGGAGTTCTACAGAATAGGGGTAGTAATAAATGCTGCAATATAGAGGTATAGTGAACCGAAAGACAAAAGTTGTTTGGATTTTAGAACGCTATGAATGACAGAAATGAATTTGACCAACAACAACTACAAGTCCAAAGAATAGCAAAGCAAATCATTTTAAACTGCAGCTGTTATTTTGAAAAACGATGAGTCAATATCAGGCTTAGCATATCGATAAAAGGTTAGGACCCCAGCATTCATGAGAATCTTGTTTTTGTTGACTAATGGAAAGAGCCTGGGACTTGATTCCGTATCCAGAAGCCTGAGCTCAGAAGCTTATTTCGACAAATGTTGAATGTCACGAATGATTACACGAATTACCAATATGCGATTTGAAAAAAAACAAGCAAACAGTGGCTTAGTGGTTAGTGTGTTGGACTACTAAGCGAGGGGTCCCCGGTTCGATCCCCGAAAGAATTTAATTTTTTTTCCACTGCGTCATCTCTCCCGGGCGTCTGAAAAACATCTTAAAGTATAACTGCCATTAAAGAGCTTCTCAGTTAACTTTTGACAGAATATTTTTATAAAAGGGGTCTCAAATGGAACTAGGGTCACTCCTACTGAATTTTAAGGTGCATGTGAGTGACGCTATATGTTATATGGCTTCATCTTCACAGAACCCTGCCCTGAGAAGTGCCCTCTCGTTCGAAATTAAAAATAAGTCACAAATAAGGCGTTTTTTCAGGGTAAGCCCTGATCTACCTACCTATCGTATTCAAAATTGGTCATACTCCACCTTTCAAGCAATATTTCTTCTTTTAGAATGGTTAAGCCATCCCCCATAGGCAAAAAGAAAATGTTTCCCCAATCGAAGTGAATGTCTGCCGCTTAATTTTTTCTTGACCTTGCTTTACTTGCAATAGTGTTCGCGCCCACCGCCAATTTGTATGCATCTAGAGCTGACGCAAAATTACAACAAAATTTCACGAGTCCAAATGTCGAAAGAGCTCATTTCGAACCCAATCAAATGTCGGCCAAACTAACGCCACGATTGAGACAATCCATAATGCTGCGATTTAATTTGAATCAAATATAAATGATTTGCATAAGTAACTGCCACCGCCACTGTGTGGATGTTGTACAGTTTAACTTTTAATGCCCTAAAAGTAGGTGGAATCTCCATAAAATGTGCTGGCTGTGTCCGATTCTATTCTTGGCGACGCATTCCGACTTTCCCCGGGCTGGACTAGTTGGCTGCAAAGAATGGAAGCCATAAATCACTCGAGACTCGAGACTATCTGCATTTTTTTTTCTCTACCAAATATAGCAATCATACTTATGCAGATTTAAGCTAGAAGCTATTTGCCTATACATAATTAAAGAGCTTGATATGGACCAGCTTTCAATATTTTCTCTCAAAAGGTGAATGGCTTGGCTTTGCGCATACAATTATTGAAATTCGCTTTATTAAGTGTTTTTTAGTTTTTTTGTTTGCAAATTTTTAAAGCAACGGTAATTTCAACATGGGTATACATTATACTAGATACATTTTGCAGCAAGAAGAACCTTGACCCGAATTGGGAATGGACAAAGTCGACTCTGTACTAGAAAATGCAAACACAGAGCTATGACAAAATCAGCTGACTTTTGACGAGCCACCGCTGAGCGATTGGGTTTCGATTATCTATTTGACCTTCAGTATGGATGGGTGATTGTTTCATTAACGGGAAAGAAAGTACATCGATGAACAAGTGGATTGAATTGAAAATTGAAATTGAAATGTATTCGGCTCAGTGTGTGGGCGGCGTGCGGTACATTTTGTGATGTACATTTTAATTGCATTTCCTAAAAATGCAAAGAGCAAGATGTTGAGATGTTGCGAAACGTCATCTGGATAATGAAAAGATTGGTGTATCTTTGCGCAAGAATGGATAAATGAAATTAGGATTTCTTGTACTCGTATGTGAAATAGGTTTTGAAATTGTTGTAGCTGTTCGTTTTCTGAATGTTGACCAATTGGATGTCATTATAAGTGTTGTCAAACATTTGTGTATCATGGGGCGGCGTCTTAAAATGAGCCGTGGTAGAAGTCGGCAAGATGTTAAGCGGAAACAATGAAAATTAGTTTATTCGTTGCATTCACAATCGACTGCGGTATTTCAAAACTTTGTGGCAGTTACGTAGGAAATAAAACGCAAACGACAAACTTAAGGTGGCTCTCCCACTGAGGCAACAAGCAATGAGCAATAAGCAACTAGCAACAAGCAATACGCAACTTTTATTTTAACCTATTCAGACATTTAAGCAACAGTGTTGACATTGCCAGGCATTTCTAGCTGTCATTACATCCGACGACTCGGACTGATACGATTTTGCTAATTTTTGCATAAAGAGACGAAATACATAAAAGAAAATATTGGGAGCACCCCTCTTTTACGAATTTAATAAATCATGGTGGAAATAAAACGTAGTAACCATGCTCAGAAGTTTCTAGCAGCTGTCACAACTCGCAAATTTTGAAACATTTTTCTTTCGACCGATATTGAGTTGCTTTAATGTGAGACGTCTGATTTGATTCAATCCTATATATATTATAAATGTGAATGTTTGGATGTTTGTTCCACAATAACTCAAAAACTACTGAACGTATTGAGATGGGATTTTTTTTAATTTATTCGGGCTAGATCCGAAGCCCTAATAGGCCTTATTTGGTGGCAATACCATCCCGGGAATACCATCGTTGGAAGCTTTTTAAGCCTTTTAGCATGTTCTTCTTCTTCTCCTATCATTTTAAGAGTAGCGTGACTGTGGAAAAGGGGTTGCAAATTTGTCTTTTTTTACCTTTCTTTAATCATCTTGCTGTTACATTCATAGATCTAGGTTAATCGGAATAAGCTTAAAACTGCATTTAGCCAATACTTCACCGATTATTTTGAAGTATCATTCATCTCTCTGCTCCTTTCAGGGGCTGAGCTAGAAGGAATTGAAAACAGACTTTTCTGACCAACGAAAAAATAATGATTTCTTGATTGCCAGTTCTGCTTTGGGGTGGTGGGTTGAATACACATTCACACACAACGATGTCTTCATGGGGTCGTCAATAACAACGGCTGTCAATAATGTTTTCTGCGTTGTGCGCAACCAGCCTACATGCAAAGTATAGGTAGTTCGATTTATTATGGGTGTGTGCGGCGGCGGCGGCAGGCACACAAAATTGTTTTGGATTTGTAAGAATGTAGGTGCGTTTAATGTAAATACGTTTTTTAATTCTATGCCTATCACTAAAAGATAAGAGACGTGTTACGTTGTGTGTAACTTCTAGGTATGGATATGGTATGGTGTATGGGTATATGCGTATGACGTATGAGTATTGGGTGTCAAACGAATAATTACTGTACTATAAATGGTGGAGATAACTTTTTGATGTGAAACATCTTATGGCGCGACTTGGAAGGAAAATCGATTCGACCGAGATGGAAATGACCAAGCGGAAATTGGCCCGTCGCCATCGCCATCACTACGCCGCCGCCTAAAACTCCTAAAACACTCAACCGATTTAAATAAAATTTTGTGGGTGGGTATGGTTGATTGTAACTTAATGGATAGGATAGTTTTGGACCCGATAGGTGGCGCTGATGTCGATCTTCTTAACCACTCAACCGATTTAAATAAAATTTTGTGGTTGGGTATGGTTGGTTGTAACTTAATGGATAGGATAGTTTTGGACCCGATAGGTGGCGCTGATGTCGATCTTCTTAACCACTCAACCGATTTAAATAAAATTTTGTGGTTGGGTATGGTTGGTTGTAACTTAATGGATAGGATAGTTTTGGACCCGATAGGTGGCGCTGATGTCGATCTTCTTAACCACTCAACCGATTTAAATAAAATTTTGTGGTTGGGTATGGTTGGTTGTAACTTAATGGATAGGATAGTTTTGGACCCGATAGGTGGCGCTGATGTCGATCTTCTTAACCACTCAACCGATTTAAATAAAATTTTGTGGGTGGGTATGGTTGATTGTAACTTAATGGATAGGATAGTTTTGGACGCGATAGGTGGCGCTGATGTCGATCTTCTTAACCACTCAACCGATTTAAATAAAATTTTGTGGGTGGGTATGGTTGATTGTAACTTAATGGATAGGATAGTTTTGGACCCGATAGGTGGCGCTGATGTCGATCTTCTTAACCACTCAACCGATTTAAATAAAATTTTGTGGTTGGGTATGGTTGGTTGTAACTTAATGGATAGGATAGTTTTGGACCCGATAGGTGGCGCTGATGTCGATCTTCTTAACCACTCAACCGATTTAAATAAAATTTTGTGGTTGGGTATGGTTGGTTGTAACTTAATGGATAGGATAGTTTTGGACCCGATGGGTGGCGCTGATGTCGATCTTCTTAACCACTCAACCGATTTAAATAAAATTTTGTGGTTGGATATGGTTGGTTGTAACTTAATGGATAGGATAGTTTTGGACCCGATAGGTGGCGCTGATGTCGATCTTCTTAACCACTCAACCGATTTAAATAAAATTTTGTGGTTGGGTATGGTTGGTTGTAACTTAATGGATAGGATAGTTTTGGACCCGATAGGTGGCGCTGATGTCGATCTTCTTAACCACTCAACCGATTTAAATAAAATTTTGTGGGTGGGTATGGTTGATTGTAACTTAATGGATAGAATAGTTTTGGACCCGATAGGTGGCGCTGATGTCGATCTTCTTAACCACTCAACCGATTTAAATAAAATTTTGTGGTTGGGTATGGTTGGTTGTAACTTAATGGATAGGATAGTTTTGGACCCGATAGGTGGCGCTGATGTCGATCTTCTTAACCACTCAACCGATTTAAATAAAATTTTGTGGGTGGGTATGGTTGATTGTAACTTAATGGATAGGATAGTTTTGGACCCGATAGGTGGCGCTGATGTCGATCTTCTTAACCACTCAACCGATTTAAATAAAATTTTGTGGGTGGGTATGGTTGATTGTAACTTAATGGATAGGATAGTTTTGGACCCGATAGGTGGCGCTGATGTCGATCTTCTTAACCACTCAACCGATTTAAATAAAATTTTGTGGTTGGGTATGATTGGTTGTAACTTAATGGATAGGATAGTTTTGGACCCGATAGGTGGCGCTGATGTCGATCTTTTTAACCTCTCAACCGATTTAAATAAAATTTTGTGGTTGGGTATTGTTGGTTGTAACTTAATGGATATGATAGTTTTGGACCCCATAGGTGGAGCTGATGTCGATCTTCTTAACCACTCAACCGATTTAAATAACATTTTGTGGGTGGGTATGGTTGGTTGTAACTTGATGAATAGGATAGTTTTGGACCCGATAGGTGGCGCTGTTGTCGATCTTCTTAACCACTCAACCAATTTCAATGAAATTTTGTGGGTTTGCATGGTTATATGGAAAGATATATTTTTCGATTTTTTTCAACTAAATTCTCATTAAAGTGAATACTTTTATGGGCACGTTGGAGTGAACTGAAGAATTTCTTGAAATTCTTTTGTATCTATTTTGTATCCGTTTTACTAAGTAATGCAGAAAAGGACAAATGGTTCCTTAAGTGTAGGTACTTGAAGTGATTGATAAAATCGGCATTAATGCGAGCGAAGCCACGGGCAACAGCTAGTGTAAAATAAGCGACAATATCGCATGTTTCCTATTGCCAGTTGCTTGTTGCCTCAGGGGGAGAGCCGTATAAGTCTACAGAAAGAAATGTCAAATCAAAATAAGTGAAAATCAACTGTCAGCTGTCACATTTGAGTGACACTGGAAAATGTGTTGGCAATTCGAGAAACATACTGTTGCATAGGTACCCGTAAACGCAGCCAAGAACTAGTTGTCAATCTGACAGTTTCATGTTGTCTAAATTTTTTTTTTGTCTTTTAGTTTTAAAAAAGTTTAACTTGGCGGTTTCATTTACTCGGTTCTTTATAATCCGCTTTGGCATCTTATTTCATAGGGAATCATCGAGTTAAACGAGAGTGCAACAATACTTTAGATAACATGATATGGTAACAGTAGCAATAAATTTGACAGAAGGAGCTGCTGTCGAATGTGGAAAATAAGGCGAAAGGATGTCTACGTGACACAATTTCTTCTCCAATTGCGCACGCCATTGTAATGAGTGTTTTTTTTAGAGGTATAGAACTTTAAGTTGGCAGCACTTTTTTAAACGGCGGCCATTTTGTCAGCTGTCAAGTGATTTATTTTTAATTTGGTTTGGTATTTCAAAATGAATAGACTGACGCCTGAACAACGCTTCCAAATTGTGCAAATTTATTTTGAAAATCATGATTCTGTTCGAAATACGCATCGTATTTTCATAAGTGAATTTTGTTTAGCGATGAAGCTCACTTCAAAAACGATGCTGGCCAGAACGTAGTCAATGGTGACCGTATGATTACTGACTTTTTTGAACATCAATTGAACATTCATGATGTGCAGGAGCTGTGGTTTCAAAAAGACGGAGCAAGATGTCAGACAGCTCGTGCTACAATTGATATACAACCGAGAGCGTTTTCATCCGCCTTTGACATAAGCTTCTCCAAATTGAAAGCCCGATTTGATAAACCGGAAAAGAGGTCTTTGTTTATTAAACCTTCTTTTCAATCTGCAGCAACAGCCAATTTCAAGAGTTTTTTTTGAAAAGACAAGGTTGACAAGTCTTTTCTTTTAGACAGGTTGCTGTTTTGGCACTTGTGCTTGAAAACGCGTTTGTTTTTTTTTACAAATTTCTACTTATATATTTCGTCTCAGTGCGGTTTTAAATAAAAGTTGCGTATCGGGTCAAAATGAGGCTTGAAATGTGTTAACCCAATGAGGAATAAATAGATACGGAATTTAAAGGTATGTTTGTCATAAGAGGTTTGAACTCAATTCTAGACCGAGTTAATAGTGAATTTCTTTTGAAAATTCAGTAGAAGTCAATCAAATATTGAGCCGTAAAAGCCAATTGAGTTTTTCGACGCTTAAAATGTTTACTTTGGGCGAAAGAAGTCTGGCAAAAATGAACTATAAAAAAGGTGGTAAAAAGATTCAGTAAACGTCTTTCTTTGTTTTCAGATCTGCAGCATTGGACTAACTTGGATTTTCTGGCTGAGCATCTGACATTAGCAATGTTTTGATACATCAAATAATAGCTCTTGCTTTTATATGTTTGCTTTTTAAAGTGCACAAAGAAAATTCAAGAATCTCACTCATAGATGGCATTCAAACGAATTATGAGAACAAGAACTAGTGTGTTTTGAAAGTAGAGATCCCGACTTAAGTTATTTTTAATAATTAGTGACGTTTTTGACTTGAAAATTATTTATTAGATATTGGGTTTATGATGCAAAGCCACTTCTGGTATATTATTGACAAATGTTCAATAAATAAATGATAACTTTTCATTCGAGATCTCTTATAAGACTCACTAACGCTAAATTAATCTGAAGCTAATTTGTTATGTGTTTTTTGGGTACTCACAAATATGTTGGAAAACTTTTTTTTAAATACGGATGATTACAGTCTTTATAGTTTTGACACTTACCTAGAAATAGAAGAAAACAGAAGTTATGAAAAATGATCTTCAAGGCTATTTTTTAAATTTATATATAATAATAATTTTATAATAAACAATGTTATATAATTCATCGGACCCTTATTCTACAGAGTACACTTACAAATTTCTGCAAAAGGCAAAAAATATACCTACCAAGGGTGTAAGAAGATTGAAGGTTGAACGTGCAGAAGGTAAAATTGGTAAAAAGGTTTGGTTTCTGGTGATATTGAGCTTTTAGACCTTCTTAAAGAAGGCAGTAGTCATGGTGCGAATGGGTTTGACCACTTTGGCACCGTCAATGTATTCGACTTTGAAACTCGCTTCCTATAATGGAGGTACACTGTACAGAAGTCACTCTAATCCGCAAGCATCTCGCAGGGTTGTTAAATTATTATTAATTCAGTTCTCCGCAAAATAAAGTAGGTACTTGAAATAGAGGGCGGATTGTATAGTGTTCCACGCAAGTTAAGAATAAGGAGTAGGGGACCTAGCCTGGTGCTACACCAAAAGTTACCAACAAAGGAAATGCAGAAAAACGTGTTTAAAATAACTCAAAATGTAGATGGTGTTTTTTAAGTGCAACCGAAAATGTCATAAGCCATTTCGCCCACTTATCCACAACCAAAAATATCAACAAAATTATTTATATAAATAACTTTAAACCAATCCAGGAGATCCCAAGAAGCTAGTACAGAAACCTGCACGAAAAGTCATGGATTTTTCTAAAAATGCATCCAAAGGTTACTGACACTGATTTCATTTTTGATAGAGTGTGGTATCATTACTAGACAGCTACTTGCTTGCTTGACAAATTTACTTGCTCCAAAGTCTCACAGACTACATTCCATCCGAATTTGCAAACCATTTGCTCTTGCTCTTGGATATTCAATTATTCACATCTGCATCTGCACTGTCATGCACACATTTTTTTCTGTTGCCCCAAATACCCAAACCGTCCTTGGATAAAGATCCATGCTTAGTCACGTTTAGCATCACTTGTAGCGGAAGAAAGCATATATCTACGTTTAAGTACTTACATCGCCATCCGCACACTTTTCCAATTTGCCTCTTCCTTCCGAAAGCTTAATTCAACAATTACGTGCTAATGTCTCCATAAAATTTGTACTTCAACCCTATATGCAAACGGAAATTAAGTTCACATAGACGATCTCGAATCGAGATTCTCGTATACCTAAGCCAAGTCAGAGATCTGTGACGCCAAAGAAACCCCACTGTGCGAGATCTAGTGACACCGATTATCACAGCGTCCGATCTGCCCGATGGCAAATAATATTGTCTTTGTTCTACATAAATATAACTGGGTTTAAATTTAATTTTAGATTAAACTTAAACGAGACACAAGGGGCGAACACAATAATATTGTGTGGGAGATCTATACGCCACCGTATATGACGGCAAACCGAGTGAATACGAATTTAAATAAATAATAAGTGTATAACTGCGAATAAATAAAAATAAATATGGTGGCGGGTTTTATATGTCTGGCTTCCTAGATAGTCGGATAGTGGGGGAGGCTTGGTTTTGTGCGCGTACACAAAATTATTTCATCGATTTATTTAAGATTTTGAGTGGCATGTCTACGCGTGCGTGTGTGTTCTTGCTGCCACTTAACCTGATCCATTTTTGACGAGTGTTGATTTTGGTTGCTGTGTGCCGGTCCCGCCGGTTAAAATCGATTGGAATCACGCAGACGCGGCGCGGCACTCTATGGATGAATAATGAGCTCGAGCCTTAATTGTGTATTCTATAGATCTACTTCGTTTTCATTTGTTTAACTATGTACCTAGTCTCGATGTAGGTTATGACTGTCCATACTTGCGGTGACGATTCCTCGCTGCCAAATTTTTCAAAGACACCTCGCCGTCATCCATCGATTTAGGTAGCGCTTAAGACTTCCGGTTATGAATCTGGAAACCTAAGATGAGCTTACTTTCTTTTTTCTGTTCTTATACAAATTTCTATACTGCCTTCTTATATGGATTTGAAGAATATCTACGACTCGGTGTCATTTGATTGATCGTAAACAAAAAAAATCAAGAACCTGGTTCTTTAGTCTCGCCTCTGGTCCAAGTCGGGTGGGTGATTTGCCCAAGATGTAAAATATGGTTTTAACGGTAAATGTGTCACCATAAATGATGATTCGGATTGATCACAGACTCTTGTTGTATGTTGTTTTGCCCAAACATGCAGTTTGGTTTTCCAGCGATCTATACACGTCCACGATGAGTCAGAATGAATAATGGAGTAGTGGATTTGGTTTTATTTTTTTGGAAAGTCTGCTTAATAAAATTAATGATCGCTAATAGAGGTTTGCGGAGATTGAGGCAGTTTTTTTCTTCTTTTTTTAGAACTTTCAAAAGTGAAAGGATGATTGTTGCATGGATTTGGTGCTAAGAGAAGGTGTATTCTAATCGAAAAACATGCGCTGGTCATTAGGCATTGTGAAAAGAAGAAAAAATGATTAAATTAGCCATAGGCAGGTTAGTGTTATAGGCCAGCAGGAATTCAAAGGTTGAGCGTAAAATTCAGTAGCTGATAGATTCCCCGGAGGCGGTTATTTATCGCCAGCCATCGTTCTTTGATGAAAATGGGTTGCAATGATGAAGCAGCAAACAGATTATATGGAAAGGATGGTTGAAAAGCTGTCAAGTAATGGGGACGTTCAGATTTTGGCATATTTCCCTTTTTTCGTTGGTCCACATTGGTCGCATGTCACAATCTGTCAATTGACGTTGACACAGGGGTGGCCGGCAAACACAGTAAAGGAAGCCCCGCTCGAATACTCAGGCAGGTGACGTTTTTAGATTAGGTAGCCGTCTAGGCCTCGTTCTCGTTATTAAGTAAATTCGCAAACATTTTTAAGAATTGACAGACAAAGCGGGGAAATTATAACCCAAACACGCTTGTGCTTCTTTGATAGTTATAATGACTATGATTATGATTATGACAGTTGTAATACAAATAATTAAAATAAATAAATTGATTATGTCGATGACTTATGTAATAAATGTAAATACTGCTTTAGTTTAAAAACACTAAAAATATGACACTGAGAGTTCATTCGCAAGCAACATATGTTACAGGTGACGCTTTTGATAGTTCCACGCTCTCTAAAAAAAAGTTCATAAACAACTTGACATATTACTGAGTAAAGACGTCAAAGGTCACAAAAATTCCGACAGTCCAAGCAGCTTAAGCGAGATATCAGCAACATTCCAACGAATGCTTGAAGCGGTATGGCTTACTTCAAATTTATATCCACCTTGCTTAAATTGATATGTTTTCTATTCTTTTTATATCTGCGAATTCCACATTGACACAACTGTCAAACTGAATGGCATTTACAAATTGTTTTCTTTAGTTAAAAACAATATTTAAAATGGTTGGATTAATTTATACATTTTGGCCACCTAATGGCATTTCCAGTCGTTGATTGTTAAATGTCATAAATGTCAAATTAAGTAATTAATTTGTTCTGTCTTTCACTTTTTACAACTCAAAACATTGTCTTGTCAGTTATTAACTCGACTTCACTTGGGACTATGCTTCAGCAAAGGTAGTTCAACCTAAAAAAAAGACAGTGTATTGACACTTAAGTGACAAATAATAGACAGGTTTAAGTCGTGTATTGAGATCTTGATAAATGTGATTGTCTATTACCCATGAAAACCCATTTTTATTGGATTCTAGCAGCAATTTTTGATTTTGGTGTTTCGAGTCTCGATCGAAGGAATGGCATAAATTGTGAGCTAAGTTAAACGTCTATTGTGTGTGTGTGTGTCAGTTTGCTGATGACATTTGACATTTGAAGAACAAATTGTGGAATGCATGGGGAAACAATGTAATAGAGGGAGCAATCTGAGCAGTGAGACTAAATGAATTTTGATTATTGCACTTGAATGGCTCAGTTAAAAGTTTGATCACTAAAACATATAGAATTATTTTGTGTGCTGTGACGCATATATGTACAATAAAAACCCCAGTGGCGCTGCGTTCAATATAGTAATGCGCCAAGCGAATGATTGTTATTTCAATTAGGTAGGTGCATTGCGCGGAATGTGGACAAATTACTCAACCGAGTCAGCCGAAAGGTGCCCAAATGTCATCTCATGTTCCCTTCTTAAGCGCTCTAAATAAACAAAAAAATCCGCATCGCATCACACTTAATGGACATCAACCATTCACTCTAAAATAATAATAAAAAAAACACGCACAAACGTTAAAAGCCAAACAAATTACCTAACAAATTTCCTACACACTGCCTGCCAACCTATTAAATAGATAAAGATCATTTCAATCCAATTTTCAGTTCAATTTGCCAAATACACTTGTTTGGGAAAAAATCTCAAGTTGCCGCTGGAATTTTAGAACATCCACATACGCTTTGGGATCTGCACGCAAAACATCCGAGTAAAATGTATTTAACGATCGCACTCATCAAATCGTAGAAATGGAAAAACACTCTACCACCACCAAAATCAATGAAAATAGCACAACACCACAGAGTTTTGCCATTCCATCAATATCGCATCAGGAATTTGATAAATTATTCAACAGATAACCAACGCCGATAGCGTGACTTAATTCCGTTTATTTTTTTATTTGGATCTTTTTAAACATTATACTGAGACTGACCGACCGACGGACGTCACTCTTGGAATTTAGTAAAAATCCAAAAAGATATTCAAATGTGTTTCATTCATTCAAAAAAAAAATGTTGATTTGTATTCGCCGGTGGTGTGCGTCGTCTTCCGCACAAGTGCAATTGAGAATTTGGTCAATCGATAGAAACTGAATCTATCTATATACTTTCAACAATTTTCATTCTTGTCAGAAAAAATTTGAAAACATGAACAAAACTTGTTCAGCATAATTTCGGGCGAAAATTTATACTTTTTGTTGCAATCTTTATTGCATTCTTCGCGTCAAACCTTTCTATACAGAGCGAGTTCAGTGATCCGTTTTCTTGTAGATACTTTTGAGATGAATGTTTTGCAAAGGTACCTATATATACAAAGATGGACAGTCACGATAAGGTGAACAGAACAAAGTTTGTGCACTGGTTTGTTGTTTGTCTTTTCTTCTGTCCAAGATATGGACGTCCTGTGAACTTTCCCAAAAACTTTTACATGAACAAAGAACAACAAGTAGAACGCGAGCGAATCACAGAAGCCGGTGTGGTGCGCGTCGGTGTCGGTGTCGTCGTTGCCGATGCCGGTCCTTTTGCAAGAAGATTATAAGAAAGATACTCTCTTTTATAAGAAATGTTTTTCCATCGAATTATAATGGTTAATGACCTTCTTGGTGGTGATGTGAGATGTTTCTTTTTTTTTGTCCAGCAAAAGCGCCATCACCAACCGGAAGCCAAAGAGACACAGACATAGCCACAGCACACAAGAAGAAAATAAACTTTAAACACGCTAATGTGCGACAGGCCAACAGAGTAGGTAGGTAGAGTACATATCTTGTGAATTCGTTTAGTAAAATTCATCTTTCTTTAATAACTTGACATTTTTCGGCTGCGACGACGCTGGGCTCCGGCACAGACCATTACTTCTTCGGGTTGGCGTTGGTTCTTCGTTGTTATGCGTTCGGACGGACAGACCTTGAACTGTTTGGTCGACTGGGTTTAAAATTGTGCACTCGTGTGATCTATATATAGTTGGCTTCATTTTTAATTAGTTTCTCCAGAGATGGGTAAGTTGTATATGAGCACAGATTATTTGATTTGATAATGACATGTTAGAACCCCTCGCTTCAATCGTCATCATTATTTGCAACCGCACAAAGATAATAGGGGGAAATAGGTAGAATGTTTTGCGCCTTTGAGGGTGAATGAATCCTCAACGGGGTACTATACCAAAGTTGATGTCATTTTAATGTGAATTCCTTGTACGATATCACGTTTCACGCGTTGGGGATGAAGGAATGCGGAAATTCACATTGCATTTTATCCCTAAAGCGGATGCCTCTGTTTGTTACTCGTTTGTGATGCATCTAAAGGTGCATATTGTTTTTTTTTTTTGTATTTCATTTGAGGGAAATTTCTCTCCGAGTTGCTGAATTTTTTCAGTGGTTTAAGGTGGCTTGGTACTGAAATTGGTAATACAAATCCTGAGCCGAAGAGGCCACCAGACTTAACGAAGTTTTCCCTCCTGCTGAGAACAAATTTTCCACATTTTTTTCAAATTTATAAATTACAGGGAACACAATAATGATTAATTGAAAATTGAAGCTTCTAAGACCACCAACGTAGTTCACAAATCGGGTTTGAATATGCCGCCCAAGTAGAAATTGGCGGTCACAGTAACTCCATCGGAACTACTACTGTGGAGACTGTTTGCGGACGCTGGCGCAGTTAATGCGTATTTAAGTTACTTCAACGAGTCCATACAAACTGTCAAACTGGGTTTAAAAAAATTACCAATTTTCAGACGCTGAAAAGCACTCGGATAAAGTTTAATAATTATTTTTCTTGCCGAATTTCAGCACTCAACAAAGCAAACCGAAATAAACAGCCAATTCAAATTGACTTTTGAGAGATTTGACAGATAGAGTCAGTTATAACTACTATTTGCAGGTTTTTTTTATAGAGGGGAAATGTTTTGTTCTCTCTTTGCGGCTCTCTTCTACCCAACTTTTGCGTAAGGGATCGAAGTTTGACTAAATTTGATTAATGTGTTCGAATTTATTATCGTTAGGGAACAGACCTTAAAGGTGACAACGAAGTGACAGATTAAAAGCTTGACAAGTCAAAGTCTATTTATTTTCGTCTTCAACGATGTCGGAGGAAGAAGTTGTAGTTGAATGTTCTCCTAAAAGATATCAGCGCATTCAAAATGGTATATGTTTATTTTGTAGATGCTCAACAAATGTTAGTCTCCGAACAAGGTACTTTAGAGCCAAATGAAAATGTCGAAATGGTATTTCTCAAACTTTTTGTAAGAAACCCGGCCAGGTACTTCCCTTGAAATTGAGAGATTTCTCTCTTGATTTTTGAGACTTGTAATTTATCATTTTTGTATGCTGAAAGTACTCGAATTCGAACAAATCTAATATTGAGTATGACATTTCTGAATGGCATTTAATTTAAAATTTCAGTTGGAATATCACCATTCTTATGCATCATCACAAGACTGAGTGAAGAGTTGAATATGGACGGACAATTCTTCAAATTATTTTATCTGTATGCGTAGTGTAAAGTACGCTGCACTTTTGAGTGAGGGGTCTAAGGTTCAACGCCTGGAAAAAAACACTAATTACATCTGTAAGTTTTTTCCACCTCACGCGATGGTCTTATAAACATCATAGAGTTGGTATAACTTTTTGACTTGGCAATTGGATGCAGATGCCCTTGTTGGGAACATTCACATTTCACAACACAACATGAATAAATATAAAAAGTTGATAGACTTCCAAAAAAATGTTCTTGCGTAACTACTTGTCACAGCGCAATCCGCCATCGATGCATGTGATTGCATGTGTAAACGTGCTCGCAATTGAAAACGCATTGATTTGTTTTCAGCATGTCTTAAATGACAACTATCTGTTAAAAAAAATTAAATTTGGACATTTGGACAGTGAAACTTTCGTAAGTCAGAATTTGTTCGAATTTTTTTATACAAATTTCCATGGAGCTTTTAGACGTTCAGACGCTCAGGTTGAATCAGAAAAATAAACAGAAACTTCAACTACAAATGGGAATGGCCTAAAAGTTTGACATCCCTGGCGAAAGACGTGCGAAGGTGCTCCTTCCATGAGAACATTACAAATCTTGGCTTCCTTATCAGCGAAAAAAAACATATAGAAGGACGGTAGCTGGTACTGGATACCAATTGTAGGTATACAAAGTGAGTCTTTGGAGCTTGACTTTTATATTTAGAAAACATATTTTCAAACTCAAAAAATTTTTAAACTCAATAAATTTTCATTGTGCGGAAAAAGGTCTGTTTAAATGGGTTTGTCACTGATTGAGTTAAGTGCAACTATAACTAAAGTCTTTCAACAAAAACACGTACGACAACCAATAACAGCTGCTTCTTTAGGTTTGGTTCTGTGTAGGAACAGAAAAAGTAATATGCTCTGCCATAGAAATAGTGTATCGCATGACGAGTTGTTCCATTTAAATATGATCAGTAGATTTTTGAATTGTTTACTAAAAATACAAGATATTGTAAAAAGTTACAGCTGGCTACAATTTTCAGAATAAGTGTAGGGAAGTATAACTTGAAATAGATTTGATTTCTTCAGATTATATGGAAAGGCTCAACAGACATTTATTAATTTCTGATTCATATTTATTAAGAATTTTGATTTATTAAATACTTTTAGCTTTCAATTGGGAATCCATTCTATTTCCATTCGTCAACCCTGTCGGATAAATGACAAATTGCCCAACACTCTGGGTCTTTAAAAATTTGTTTTTCTACCTAAATTCCTCTAAAAGATTAAACATTTTGCTTATTGATTGTCAACATTAAAATGAGTGATCGAATTTTTTATTGAAAAGATTCAAAAGAACTGAAATTTGAGACTTCACTTTACAGTTTTTCCTTGTTTGGCAAACCAAAGGGGTTCTTTCCATGAATGCTTGCATCTTGAGTTACGGATGAATTGAAATCAGACACGAGGTGGGTGACGATTGTACACTTGAATGCTATATTGGCAGTTGTATACATTCTTAAATGTGATGTATTATTCTTTGTTCCCTTACTTAAAGAATATATAAAATTGGTTGATTTTGTATTAAACGACTTCTCAAAAAATGGTATCACTCCTAAAGTGACCTCTAATCAAAAATCGACTTAGTTCGACAGGCTTTTGAGTATCGCTTTCACATTTAATTTATGGTGTCAATATTTGTACAATATAAAATATGTTTTTTCCAAAAAACGTCAATGGAAATCGATGCGACTTTCATGCTAACCGAATTCTTGAAAAAATGCAAACACCTCCTTCAACTCCAATGAAAAATCATACCACCTCGTAAATGCCGCTAAAAACTGTTCACTATTGATGGCAGTGACCGTGGTGTAGTAGTCCAAGTGTTTGCTTTTGATTTTAATGCTGACCATAGAGAGCAATAAGTTCTCCACAATTTTATCAAAAAATAAGAAATAAATTTCTATGCATAGTTCTTCAGAATTGCAGTCCCTTTTTTCTAATAACATTAATAATAATAAAAAAATAATTATTTATATAATTTAAAAAATTAAAAACGTTCTAAAAAAAACGATAGAAATTCTAGCTGAATGAAACTGAATTCCAAGTAGCTACATCATCGGACTGTCAGTGTGGAATGTGTTGGTATCAAATCTTCAGTCTTTGTGTTATTTGGATATCCGTTTTCCCATCACCCGAGATTGAATAATAGCCATCAGATGACGTAGGCTACCTCCCAACATGATGAATAGCATATAAATGAAATTCTTAAATTTATGGCTCTAACAACTCTTGTGAAAATGTTGAAATAAATTATCAAAAATATTATTTGTTACCTTAGAACGTTTATGGAACCGCAAATAATGGAAATCCATTTATGGATGCGGGCATTGTGTCAATTATTCTTACTTAGTCACAATCATTAGTAGAAAGACATTGAAATAAAGTGCTTTGAGTTACATAAGTTGGAAATGTTCACCCGAGTATTTGAGGTGATTGTACTCAAAGTTCGGAAAGATGTGAACTCCATTTAACGAATAGTTACATCATTTTAAGCCCAAAAGGAAATTAAACGAAGATGAGTTTTAACCCAATAGCTGTCTCTGTTTATAGAGCTGGATTTGATAAACAACTTTGTCTGAGGTACGACTTAAAATACGGAGCTAACATTTCGAATTTGGACGTCTTTTCTGTATGGCACTTACAATAAAAAAAGTTTATTCTGTACTATGAAGTAATAAGGTTTTTTCTTATGCTCACAATTTTTCCCTACAGTCCTGCTATTTTTCCTTAAACTTCCCGAGGCCCTTACTTAAAAGTCAGTCGAAAATAACGAAATAAATACCGCCATAAACTTTGGAACATGAAGTATCCTTCCTTTTAGCTATAAAAAGTTGGACAACTTACAATAGCTTTTTGCTGCCCTGTTTTTGATTTAGGAAGTATAATTTTAGCCATCTTAGCCACAATACGTTCAAGGTAAAATATATTTCTTTAAAGAAAATTGTCCTAAAAAATATAGGACCCAAATTTACATGAAAATATTGTCATTCAAACATTTAGAGGCATCTAACGATTTTATCAATCAATATGATACAAAATCGATTTTTTTTTATAAAATCGAACCCATTTTAAGCGCAAATTTGATATAAATATTTTTAGAAATAAGGCTTGGCAAATACCTATTAAAGAAATGAGCTCAAAATTCCCAGATAGACAAACATGACACAATAAATATATATATAACTGAATAGCCACACATAAGGACTCGACTGCCTTTCCCAATCTCAGATATCAAATTTCATCAAAATCGGTGATGAAATTTCCGCATTGAAATAATCCAAATTTTGGCCAACAAATAATTTCACCCACCACTGTAACAATCCTTTTACTACCGCCGGCTACAAATTTGCAACGTTCAATCCTCTTGAATTCGAATAACATTTAAATAACCAGACAACACTTGTGACAGGAGCTGCCCCTGACCGCCCTCCGCCCCCACACAAGTTTCGTATAATAAAATCCCATGTCCAAAAATTGAAATATCTACATTTCAAGTGTGCACCATGCACACAGCGCCCGGTATTGGCATTCACTCACAAAATGATATCACAGTCCATATGTGGTTTACCTATCCCATGTAGTTTTCCCCAAAACTGATGCAGGGATGGGGGATTTTCATTTTCATACGTGATTTATATGGAAGCGCACTAACATTTATAAATTGGCAGACTGGCACAAAAAATACACACGTATTCCTTCCTCTCTACTTTTTTGGAGTCTGGACAAATTTATTGATCACTGGTTGTGTGTGCAGCAGCAGACATATAGGGTTGCCCGCCGCCTCCCACTGAAAGGACACTTTTCGTGTCTGAATGGAGCTGTTTGCGTGTGTGTGTTATTTTTTTTATCTTACAGTTTGTTGCAGCAACAATTCAACTATCAACTTGAAATCAAACCGCACATAAATAAAATCCTTGTTTAACAAATAGAGGATCAAGTTTTCCCATTTTTTTTTCTATGCAGCGTACACATCCTAGTATGAAAGGGAGTTACAAAAAAAAAAAATACCCTCCCAGACCACAAGCAGTGGCAAAAAGCCTCTCAATTTTTGATGCCACCAGGTGAACACCAACGAACAGCAGCAAGTGTATATCCTTCTTTCACTAATCATGTGTAAGCTACACACAGCTTCTATAAATATCCTTTTCAAACGAAACGTGCTGTGTGCTTCTATGAAGCACATATTCTTCCCTCGCTAAACATAAGACGACCTTTCCTCTTTTATGCCGGGTAGAAGATACGAAACGAATGCGAGTAGGTACAACAAAAAAGACGTGTATGTATAAATCTTTGATGCCGGTTAAACAAGGAAAAAAAAATAAAATACGGAGCAAATCCTTCTTCTAGGAACACTCATAGAATTCTTTAATAATAGTAGGATATTTTTTACCATTCACCCCCAAAAGGATGCTGGTAACCATAGTAACCACGAGAAAACTTGTTAAACTTTTCATACTTTCCGGTTCACAATGCACTTCTATAAATTATTATTATCCTTGAAGAACGCGCCGGTTCTATAAAAAGAAATAATTCCACTCAGTGACACTCACCTTTCACAATTTTTTTCTAGCACTTGAAACAGTCGTGGCTAATATTGAAATCCAAAATTTCCACA
This sequence comes from Cheilosia pagana, assembly GCA_936431705.1. Classification (NCBI taxonomy): domain Eukaryota; kingdom Metazoa; phylum Arthropoda; class Insecta; order Diptera; family Syrphidae; genus Cheilosia; species Cheilosia pagana. The sequence continues at coordinate 79,776,137 of OW386166.1, read as the reverse complement.
ATACCCGGTGTATTCGTTATCCTTTTAATTATTTATTTATATATCGTCCTTTTTCCGGTGTTCACCTTATAATAATCTCTCACCACACACTATATAAATATTTGAAAACTGTTTTCCATACACTTGTTCACCGTTTTGTTCGATAAATTATTATTTTTGCACGTTTAGATAAATAATTATTATTGTTAGACGATGTCCCGAAATATTTGAATTTGTGTATCTGTGTGTATCCTTTAGTGATTTAATTAAAAAAAAAAATTGTATCCATTCGTTGTGTGCGGAGTGTACAATGTATCTGTACCTGAAGCTTAGAAGGGAGAAAATATTGTATTGTATAGTAAAGATAGATAACGAAGATACAACCGCTTCATTTAGTTCAAAGAGACTCGGAGTAATAACTTCTCTACGCTTATTTATATAGCCTCTGTGAGGCAAGTGGAGAAAAGCTACTAATTCAGAAAGAAAGAAAAAAAGTGGGGAGGCGAAAAAGAACACTTTTGGCTGGCGCGCCGGATGGATTCGACGATGGTAGATGGTTGATGGTTCAGTGTTTCTGTTTGGTGGCTGTGTGTTTGGTTGGTTGGACGTGTCGAGTATCTACGGATGCTTTGACGGTAGTTTTCTCAGAAAAGATGGTTCGATTGGGTATGAGCGGGCTTGCTGTTGAGGTTCGAAGTTGCGATTGGGAGTGGTTCGATGTGGCGGTTGGATGGTTGCATTCAAACAAGTTGAGCATCTCTGTGTATGGTATGATTGTATACGTTTTCGATATGAAGTTCATGGTAGACAGACAGAGTCATAGAGCCATTGCGAGCGCGGCGGCCGGCGGTAACTACGGTGATTCAGTGGGATGATATGTTTGGGAGATGACGATGGGTTGGCATTGGGTTTTGGGTATGCTTCAATACGACATACAAACGAGCAGGGTTGTTTGGTACTTTTGAGATGCTGTAGCTGTACAATGTTGGATGCCGGCGCGCAGTGGTTTTTTTTTTCTGTTACTGCGTGTCGCTGGTATTCTCCGATGGACTGTGCTGATACTTGGTATGGTAGATGATGCTGGGAGATAGGTATTTCTTTTTTTTTTAACGGAGTGCAAGGTGTACAGAAGTAGCATTTCAAAGTTAATTGTGTGGATGTGTTGTGTACTCAAAGGATGCTTTTGTTCGGGGCAATTGAGCATAAGTTTTGTGCATAGTTGCCATTTGTTTTGGGTGGTATTTTCTGTGGTGCAATAAATCTTTTTTTTTTAACTTTTTCAATGCTGGATGTTACATTAGAAATAACTACGGTTTGACTAGAATTATATATTCAATTAGCTGTCAACTGGTTGTAATCTTTTGAATATTTAACGCTAAGTTATTACTTAACGCCGATGGTTAGCTATACGTACGAGGCTTTCTGATGATAAGATGTTTGTTAAGTATGTAGGAAGATTGTATGCAAATGCGGGACTGAGATAGTAATTGATTTGTTGATATAGTCATTCTTAAATAAAGCTGAATGGTACGGGAAGTCTATTTATATCGTTGGATTGGGTGGCGTCACGACTCGGAGTCATCTGAGAATGGGATTTTTATGAAAAATTTTACTCCGAATTGAAGGGAACTAGGTACTATTAACGTTTTTGCAAAATTTTCGCGTCAGGTACTGGGCAAGAATTGGGTGCGTAGCACAGTTTTAAAAATACTTACGCCTTATTAGGAAAGGAGTGTTTTCAACTCGAGATTGTACCTAATCAGGTTTATAGACCTTCTGGAGAATACCTATTTATTTGTAAACCTATATTGATGGCGATGAGATCAGATAAGATGAGATAAGAGATATTTTGACAAGGCCTTGTGCGATTGTTTTTGTTATTTGTTATTTTGAAGCTTTCTTACTCAATCTTTAGCGCACTAAGTGCCTATTGGGCTAAACGTATAAGGTTTCAATGGGTACTTTGAATTTAGGAGAGAAACATCACATGTTTTGTTGTTGGGTTTGCGAGTATTTTGTGTTGTCAATAAATAATTTTTAAAACACTTAGTACCGCACTCCTAATTTATCAAGTAAAGGCATTTTGAAGGCAGCACTTTACTTATCTGAAACAGAGAATCATAAGAGCTGTAAAGCTGCAATGGCCGGGCCTAAAAAGTCAGAACCATTCAGAGAATCATTAAAGTTGGGAAAATATACCGGCAGGGAACTTCCAAGTAAGTACGAGTGTATTTATCGCATACAACAGAATCTAATTTAAAACAGAAGAGTTCAAGTGCGAACGTGCCTCAAAGTTGCCTTAGGAAAGCGATTTTAAATAAAACTTTAACTAAACTTTCAAGGAATTTTATTCCTGATGATTTCAAAATCTATATGTTCTTTAAATAAATGTAGGTACTATGCGAAGGGCATCAAAAAAAGCTTTGTTTGTTCGACAAATTTGGGCACGATTTTGGGCATCTATTTATACTTTTAAAGACTGCGGGGTTTCATGTCTTTTCGCGATTGACTTGGACTCAACTGAACAAATTTCGATGAAACTTTTTTTTGTAAATACTTCTTAGCACTCCGAGAAGTCTACTTTTTGGGAGCAGTTCACCAAAAAATGTTGTTTGTTTTATTATACCTACAGCCTTCACAATAATTCCTAATCGACGCAAAATAAAATACTTAAGGAAGCCAAACTTTCCTCAAAGATCTTAAGCTATTAATTAGCTTTCTACTAAATTCAGAAGCTGAGCTATCAAGATTAAATTTATTTAATCAATTCGAGAGATCAAAAAATTCACCAGCAAATGCATTTTCCTTTGTATGCAGTTTTTAATTCCAAGTTAGTAGGATGTTACATAGATTAGTATCATTGAAATACGCGATGGGCATTTATTATTATAGTTAGAGTAAGTGCGGCAAATGTGTCCCACCTCTATATATATTCTTAAGTGAAAAGCGCAGGTAGATACAGACTAATTCATTCTAACCAAGTTCAGACTAGTTTTGTCTCATTCAATCGGGTAGGCATGGCTCAAAGGATGGGGAAGATATTGATAGTATTCGCTTTTTTCGATTTCCATTCATTTTTTTTGTTAATTGATTGATTTTTCCTTAAATTTGATAATCTTTTTCTAAGTTTGAATAGTGTTAAGACTTTTCTTATCTTTTGTTAAGTTAAATTTTATTTTTAAAATTATAAAAGACGGAAAAAAATAATTTATACGACTATATTTAAAAAAATTTAATGAATTCCTCTTAAATTCGTTATTTTATTTAAAAAAAATGTTAAAAGTGGGCCATATTGGCAGCACTTACTCTATAGGTTTTAAGATATTAATAGCTCTTACAAACACTATAGCAATAATAGGTCTTTTCGAATCGAGAAAAACTCCTACAACTTGGATTTTTACTACCCGATACAAAACAAGATTTAACAACTTGATCAAATTGTTCAAAACAGTTTTGTGTGTCACGATTTACATTACTGGAGTTAAACAATTCTAAAAAAATAATACTCTAAGCCTTTAATTTTAATCTTAACAAATTTTTAAGATTATCGGCGTACAACTTTACAACGAATTGTAAAGCTCAGATGATAACCAAAGTAACGTTTTCGAATGAAAACCATAAAGTTCAAGCTTCTTCAATAAAGCTAAGATTTACTGAATCAAAGACTCTGCCAAAGTCGGTATAAACTGGGTCAACATGCCAGTTTCTCGCAATAGTGCTGATGATCTATTACCGAACCAACAAATTTTTTTATGTAAACAATTCGTCAATGTGATGAAAACGTTATTATTCTTCAATTATCAACTTTAGTTGTCAATATGATAATTTATTTATTTTAATTTTTTCGGGAAACGGATACTTGACGATTTTTTTCTTCGTAATGACAATAATTATGGTTTTCATTATGAAAAAAACAATTATTTAAATTAAAAACTTGCAAATGTCATTCCGATAGCAATTCTCAAATCTAAAACTAGGGAAAATCTTGACTATCAAATTGACAACCACAATATTCATACTGACTTCAAATTCTTTATTCCTACTGAGTAGCAAAAACTGAAACTTTTCATATTGACTACCCTGTTTAACATGAAAAGAGTTGACGACATTTTACCCCTTTCGGTATTTTGATGCCATATGGCAACACGAATATTCATAACGCCCATTCTGTCTCTCTAGTATATTTTTAAATTTTATTTTCTGATTAACTTCTTGAAATATCTGTTCAATCAGTTGAGGCAAACAAACTGGTCGATGGTTGATGTAATTGTGTTTTTAGCTCTCGTGCAAGAAAGGTCTGCAGTAGAGCTCGAACTTTCCGTCGGACGACTATTTTTATGATTTAATTTTTACATTGTTAATTGCTAAATACATTATCAATTTCGATTTTATTTTAATGATAAATAACAGGCATATACTAAAAAAAATAAAATAGACATATAAGTTATATAAGTTCAGTTTTTTCGATAATTGATGCCATATTGCAACGTTCCCAAAAACCACATTAGAACAAATAACTAACAAAAATAATCTTCCAATGTTTTTAGTAGGAGCTTCCGTAACAACAAAAAGAAAAAATACATTTTGTTAACCTTACAACAAAAAAGAAGTACCGAATGGGTCTCTCACTAAAACTCAGTTTTTTCTAAAAGGTGATTTACATGAGCTCTTTTTTATCGATAAATTAATTAATTGTGAAATGTAGAAGTTTTGAAAAAGTTTTCTGAAATTCCCACAATTTTGATGTTTTTTCCAGGACACATAGAAATTTACATCGAAACTCCCACAAAAACAAATAAATCCCAAGATCTATTTACACTGTACGCAATTGTTGTGTGATTATATTTTTTTCTCTTTTTATATCCTTAATCATGTTCCCTTATAACAACCATTTGTAAATACTTTTTCCTTCTATGCCGATGCCGATCTGTCTTTAACAAATAAAGTAGTAACCTAAAAAAGTTTGCTAATCTCTTCATTTATTGTATTGTTTTAATTTAGTCCAAAAATTAACTAACCCGTACTTATACAAATGGTTTTTGCTCTTTAATTTATTTTCGTTTTGGAAATATCACATGGGATCATTTTAAATTTTGAATTCGATTTTGATTTTTTTTTAAATAAAATTTTATTTTTAAAGCAATAAGTATCAACTTACATATATGTAGTTAATATTTGTTTTATTTTTTGTATAGCTAAAAAGAGAAGCGGTAATTTATTGAAATATTGAAAATTAGGTCTTTTTTGTTTTGAATATAAATTTTACATTTTGGTCTGGCAACAAAATCTGTGATCTCGACAAATAGCAAGGTCACGGTTTTTTTTGTGAATGGGTGGAATTGAAAGACTGATAGATAATAGTCCACACAAGTTTTTCTACACGAGACGGTATTCTTGTTTAATGTTAAAAAAAATCCGATTTTCTATATTTGGCACCGATATTATAAACAGTAAAAATTCGATTTTGGCTTAACAGCTTAAAAAAAGCTTGCATATTTTTGAAACGTTTATGAATAGAGCAAACAATAGTTTACAAAAAATTAAATCATTTCGCAAAGTCGAGCTTGAAGCTTGAATCAATTTAAACGCAAGCTTTTTTGACTTATTTATAAAAAAGTGTTATAAGTCTGGCTTATTTACTAAACTCGGACCAACAATTTGTCAAATGCAAATGTCTATATGTTCATTCCAGAATTTTATTGTTTTTAATAATATAGATCTATGGCGTAAAGTGCATTAACTTACACATGCTTATCTAAAAAGCAACAGCCAAACGATACCAATAAAAAACTTTGACACAGATGCAAGCCATAGTTAGTTGGTGGGTAGATGTGGTTTTATTTTTAGAAAAAAACTATTTACCCATTGTTGTCTTTAATAAATATATAGCAATAACAACCTAGCTATTGAAACCACTTCAATTTACGCATTCTGAACTCCCCATCGTGCGTTAACAGCTAAAATATGAAGCAATGAATCAACCTAATCGCAGTTTCAAACAGCGCAGAGGGAGACTCAATCCCTAGATCGTGTGTATCTCGTACATGGGTACCTACTGGCTTCATACTAAGCGTAATCTCAGTCGAGCCCCCATTAAATTGTATATGTGACATTTTCTTCATTACTTACGTCTGCCTGGGTTTTTGTTTAAATCCAGAGATGCCAGCAGGTGGCCTCTGAAGCGAAAATACTAGCGAAATGAGGCAGAAATGATTTTTTTTAAATTAAAATAGAACTGTCAGAATGATCATGGATGCGTATAAATTTTGTAACATTGTAGTGTAATGTCTTTTTACAATGTATAACGTCAGTAAAACCTCCTACTTTGGACACTTTACAATTGGGATAGCTTCCATTTTGCAATTCATGAGAGTTTTAATACAATACACCCTTTGTGATAGGGGTACAGGAATATGGACACTTCTCAATTGGGACTCTAAAAAAAAGAACAAGAGCTGCTGTTCGTGAGTGTTACTTTTTCTACTGTAAGATGTGTGATAGTCGCGATAGCATTATGCAAAAATGCACGTCCTTCCGATAGGGACGTTTAAAAAGATTTTCAAAGAAATTTAAGGACCCCTATCCCACCAAAATTCCATACTGTTCTCTCGTGCAACTTGTTTCGCAATATTGTAGTCCTATTTTGTTTTTGAACTACGAATCTGGAATTTTAATAATTCAAAATTCAAAAGCATTTTTTTCTTTTTGAATTACGTGATTTGCCTTGGGACCCGAAAGTCGCCTTTCCCCCTACATAACGTCGAAAAAAGTTAATCTGCACACCTTGAAAAACTAATATAAATATCAAATGCTTTAGTTTTGTTTTGTGTCCTGACTAGTAACGTCAACTCCACCAATTCTTTCAGTTCTATAACATCAATACTGACCGAAAACAACAAATTGGATGTTTTTATATCAAAGTACGTCACGATTTAACTGTAAAAGTGAATGGCCCTATCAGTAATCTGACGCCCAAAGATTTCCAGGCCGATTTACCCCGTGCCTTTTTCGACTTTAAAGTCGCCTATGAAAGCGTTCTTCAGGCGATGAAAAGTTTCGGCTTTCCTTTCAAAAACATTAGTAACTGCATGAAGAAATGTAGAAATCTCGCCGTTACACCAAAGCTGCCAAGAACACCTCCGAATCCGAGCCATTTGATGTTTAAAAAGGTTATTCCAGGAGACATGTTACGTCCTCAACAACATTCTTGAACCAGTACGACATCGGAGGCACAATTTTTCAAAAGTTTCAAATACTTCTTAAAGATATTGAGCACTCTGTGAGCTGTTGTAGCAGCGTCGAGATTAAAACAGAGGCGGAGAAGATGAATATGACTGTATACAAGGACAAAACGACATATAACGAAGAGTCACTCTTACCAAACACAGTATGTCATCATCAGTTAAGAAGGCATCTTAAGCCCCATCTCATGGAAACAGGAAGATTCAAAACAAGACTGTAAGCATTTTTGTTCCGCTGCGTGGTGCTAAAGCTTGCACTTTATCGAAACTGGAGGAACACCTTTAGGATGATTTCGAAAAATGTTCTTTGGGTGTTATCTGGTCTGGTTTGCATGAAAAAAGTGTGTAGAAGAAGACTCAACGACGACCTTTAGGGGCTGTATAGAGTTTTCAATTCCACTCATAGCCCCCAAATAGTTTGCGACACAAATTCGGCCCATCATATATGGCCTCCAACAGCAGTCTCATTCAGGGAGATCTCATTCAAATAAAATTGTGTCCACCTTGTGTCAACCTGCGCCCTCTGGCAAATTTACGATTGAATATTATAAGAGCTCGGTAGAGAGGAGTATGCAAAACGTGCGTCACAGCTTTATACTTTATTTTAAAGGACTTAAAAATGGTATACCATCAGAATGCGGCAGAGTCAATACATTCGTAATCAAGTTCGTCTTTAGGCCTGTTCTGTCACCCTAACTCAGCAACCACATTTTTCGTTTGTTCTTCTGGAAACAACGTCCTTTGTTGCCAGACAGCAAAATAATGTAAAATTTGAATTTTTGCACTTGAAAAATTAAAGTTAAGGCGTGGATACAATAAAATGATCAGGCTATTTTAAGAATTCAGTTTTTTTTGTTTTTAAGTCCTTCAAAATAAAGTATAAAGCTGTGACGCACGTTTTGCATACTCCTTTCTACCGAGCTCTTATCATATTCATTCGTAAATCGTAAATTTGCGAGAGGGCGCAGGTGCTTAGTGGTTACTGTGCTGAACTACTGAGCGAGGGGTCTCAGGGTCGATCTCCGGAAAAACACAAATTTTATCTTTTTTTCCACTGTGCCATCTTTTAGCCTGACAAACATCCCAAAATATAACTGTCATGAAAGAGCTTCTCAATTAGGCATTAAACTGTAAATTCAATTCGTCGTTGTGAAAAGCTCGCCCTAGGGTACACGAATCTGTTGCGAGATCCTACTTTTCCAATTTTATTCCTTCCCTCTAACCCAACATTTCGCCTGTGATTCTTAGATGAACTTGCCGGCGAATGAAACCATTTTTCAGGCAACTTGGAGCAAACGAAACGCGATTTGGCAGGTTTGGAGAACCTAGAAAAGTCCTGCTTGTGAAATTTGTTTTCGGGCCTTTGCAATGGCTTTTTGTTGCCCTTTTTAGCACTGTTTTTCAATTATTTGTTTGAATCACACAAAAGCACACAAATGTTTATAAGACATTCACAAATTATGTTTCGAATTTACTTGAAATCGTAAATGAAATATAGATATTTTAAAGAAAGTCAGCTGTTTCATGGGCTCTTTGACTGAGGCCGTGGTCCACCCTAAACTGTATAAGGAAAGTACATTTTGTGACAAGATCTACAGACGTTTATGACACTTTCTTGCTTGACATCAGCAGAATACATCGCGTGACATATAAGCCTTCAGACTATCTCCCAAAGGGACCCTTAAATCTGAACGTAGGCTCATCTTTAATCGAGGCACCTCCATACCCATTAAGGTCAAGCCGATCGATCCTCGGTGCATTGATCTCCAACTTCTCTGACACGCCTAATGAGAAGCCATATGAATTATGACTTCCGTTCTGAAATTAAGAAAATAAATGTCTATCAAAGAGAATATGCGAATTGGGATTATTATGTCAACAACTGTCTATAATTAGAATACTCTGTGAGCAGTACTTGTGTATTTGAAAAAAACCTATTTGGTAAAAAGAAAAAAACTTGTTACATCGCAAAGACTTCCTTAAGTGTCCGCCTTCCTCTGGCCATACTTTTGATTTATTTTTCCAATTCTGAGAAATAAGCTTACACTCGTGCATGATTATTGTGTGTGTGTTTTTTTTTTCTTCCTTCGATGCTACATGACAAAATTGAAGATTAATACCGCCGAATGAAGATCCTCTTACTGGCGGAGCTTAACACAGTCGAATCCCACACCGCGAATGGCTCCATACTCGACTCAATTATGTTTGGGCATATTTATGTCGCTGGCCTCAGAGTATCATGATGAACGGCGGCATAAAAGTTCATTGATTTCAGAATCAGAATCCGAAACAGAATCGTAATCCAAATTGAAAACTGAAAGTTCGACAGGCGAACAAGAAGAAGGAAATGATGGTGGCGCGACACACGTTACTTTTGTGTTGCTCCTTGGGGCGCAAAGTAATCACGCATCATAAGCATTGAACAACAGAGATGAGTGTGCAAAAGTATTTAGATAAACAATCCGCAACTTGGGCTGCTGTTGCCACGGACCGATGGAGATGAAGGAAAAAAGGAAAAGAAGATACGTTCGTTCACTTGTCGTAGGTAAATACTCTCCTTCAATGTCACATAAAACAATTCCCACGCCATATGCCATCGATCGGTGGCGTCTGGCTACACACGTATTTATGGATGTTTTCGGTGTTCAAATGGTTATGTAAAGTCATCAATTATAATTCATTGTTTTCCAAAGGCCACTGGCGGAAGTGGGTACCGAAGAGCGTGTGCATTTAAAACTCAGCTTTCGGCCATGAAATGTGCATAAAGCGCTGATGGGTCAATCAATAAAATTGCCGACGCTAGACGCGTGAAATTTTATTAATTGCGCGGGAAGATGGGGTCGCAACCTCAATTTTTTTTGCAGTTTAAAATGAGCAAGATCTGGTGTTTGGTGTAGCTACTCTTTAACAATGCCCAAGCGGGTAACCAAATCTGTCAAGAATTGAGGATGTTCTTGAACGCCCACCAGTAGTAGCTTTTTCAAAAACTCTTCCGTATTGTAAAATAATCTTTCGCAGTGAAATATTAACGCAATTGTATGTTAGGGGTGTTTTCTTAAGAGCGTCACTTGTTTCTTAAAATAAGCTCAACAGAGACTTATGAAAGGAACAATAATTATTTTTTTAAGGAGCTTATTTTGTGGGATTTACTATATACCTGCTTATAGAGTAGTGATTGAGTTTATTGAAAACGGCTATACGACTGTGACGACTTACAGGTCACGGAGGATATCCCTCATCTTCTCTGCAAATGTCAGGAAATTATTCGGAGGAGAAGGTAGCAACCGGAAAGGTACTTTTTTGACAGTTTAGAGCAGGAAGTTGATTTTTTATACAAAATTTAGAGCATATTTAGGTTCAGTAGCGAAATAAGTAGGTATTGATTATCTTAAGCAAAAAAGGCAGCACCAGTAACTCTGATTGGACCACAACTCAAGGTAAAATCTAGAAAACTTGAAAAAATAGGCTTAGAAGTTGGTGCATTAATTTGGGAGGCCCAACGAGATTTTTAAGGCGGCATTGCAGACATGGGAACCACCTCAGGTATATATCTGTTGAAGGTCTATGCAGATTCTGTGGTGGGTCCAGTGAAATCTGTATACAATTTCAATCAAAATTCATTCTTAAAGCACTGCGGTCATTCCTAACTTGATAGCAAGTTCAGTTTTGCTTTAAACTCTTTTACAATGGACTTTTTATGAAAAGCGTTTTTTTTTTTAAATTACTTTCATATAGTTTACATGAAAACGGTTCTTACGTTTTTATCGATTTTATCGAATAACGGTAGATACTTTTGATAAATTTGACTTAACTCAAAAACGGTCCATACGATTAAAGAAAAATGTATTCTTAAGGATTATGATCATGATCATAAATAACTTAATACAAAACTCAGTCTTTCTTTAAATTATCGTAAAATGAAGGTACTTACTTTTTATTTTTTTTTTGAAGAAGAGGCATATTTTGAAAATCTGGCTTTCCATAGTTAACATACCTACTTGAAAACGGCTACATATTGTGCATATTTGGATTAACATTTATTTTTTAAAAACTTTGCATCCTTCATACATTTTCCATTCGAAGCACTAAAAACGCTGGTTTTAAAAACCGTTTATGTCTCGAAAACGCCATTTTCGATTTGCAAAAAAAACTTTAAAAACTAAGTTATGCATATATCCTAAACAATAAATTATACTTTGATTTCAGCTAAATAATTGAGCAAGAGGCTTTTCCGAACAAAACATTGCAATATTTTTTACTACAATTTTGTGCGTATGATTTTCCAAATGTGTGCAAGCAACTAACATCCATGATGATGACGGACTCGCAAACCTTTATGAGGGTCAGAAGGCAAATTCCCTATGCACCATGAAAGGACTTACATTTTTTTGTCAACTGCATCGACTTAGGGTATTAAATGGAATAACTCTACGCTCACAGAAAAATACCTGAAGCTTGTTAAAGAGGCTGTTAAATATAGACAAGTAGATATGACAGGTGCCTTCTCAATACAAAACAACAAAATCACACCCAACTGACACCGAGACAGAGTACCTATGCTCTTACATCGAAAATGTGAAAAAGATTAAGAGAACAATTTGCAGGTCCTTAGCCCATTGAGATTGAGGCTATAAAAAGGTTCACCGTCTTAATGCAAGAAGTAGTTCACATGAAGATGAACATCGCACATCCGACAGAAGTCTGACAGTCTGCGTATAAGGAGAGGCACTACCGATTAGTAAAAAACACGCAATGAATGATCTTTGAAAAGCGTTTTAAGGAAAAATGGAGAACCCATTCCCCCGGATATCACAGTTTAGACTTCTTCCTATAGGGCTATACCAGAAAAGGTTTAAAAAAGTAATCTCAGGCTTCTTGCACACCTTCAAATATACACCAAGTCTCATGTATTTAATTGACAAACTCTGAAAAAAATTATGGAGAACACATTACAGTGTTGCAAGGACCTGAAAGGTGTCGTGTGAAACTCTTATGAAGAAAACAAACCTCTCGAAGTATGTGTCTCCTTACAATAATAACAATCAACCGTCTCTTCAAAATAAATCGTGTAAATAGTACCACTCAGCATTCAGCCTCCCTGGACGTGATAAGGTCTGACTGTTAGCCGCTGCCATGGACTGCCTTCCAGACAACCATCCTAACAAGCTGTCATGGCAGTTACCAGAATTAAATAAGTTCTATAATTGAAATACTATTATGCTGTATACAAAACGAACATCTTCTTGGTCATGCTTATCTTCTTATGTGCCTCAACAACAAACAGTATAGCCAGAGCCATTGAATAGTACCCAAGAGGCTAATAATGCCACACCATAACGAACGTACTCTGTATTCCTAACTACTTAAATACCTCTAATAGCTGTAATTTGTCGATTGGTTATGCAGCAGCTTGAAATCAAGTTGTCGCCGGCTGGCGTACTCCATCTGCAGCATAGCCCGCCATCAATTGGCTGTTGGCGAAGTGAACCATTATGTCTGTGGTGCCATAGGGCTTTCCGTCCACCATCAGCAGCACATCAGACATTGGCTTTGATAAGAAGACGTGACCAAAAGATGCCGCACTTGTTGCTTGCCGAGCGTTAAATACCTGCCATCTATGATGATCATGTTTGCTTTTTTTCTATATGTATTCTTGGAAACTAGAAATGCAACTTCTGGGATGGTCTCGTTCCATGAAAGGGAATCTGCTGCTGCTGGCACTGCACGCCACGGCATCGGCACTTTCCCGCAATCTGTGACACATTAATTTCGATCGATTATTATTCAATGAAATGGCCACAGAAGACTGTCGACGTCGTCGGTTTTGTCGCTGTTGACGACGGCGACGACGATACTATCATTGTAGGCGCGAGTGCGTGTTTTAAGAGGGAACGCCAACGCCAGACGCTCGAACCCGGTAGTAGTTACGACGAGTTACGCAATAAATTACGCGCAGCATAGAAGAACTATATGAGAACCAGTGTTCACATAAACACAATCCCTATGGCTAACAGCTTATTATTCCAGACGGCGAAGCCGTGATTTCCAAGACTTCTAGCTCGAGCGCAAACACCGAGCATGGTCAATGGTCGTTCAACTTGCAATTCAAAGTTCGATACGCTGAGATGTACCTTACCTACAGAAGAAAGCAAAAACCTCACACTTTCACGTACGAAACGAACCCATTTGTGAACCCATTTCGCCGGCAGTCAGCGGGAGGCTGCCCCATATACTAGTACACCATTCGGTGCATTATGCATCTCCGCACCGGCAGAGGCCGTGTCCATCAACCTGAAGCTAATCCATCTGTCGTTCGTTGTGTGTGCCCCTCTTGTTCGGTTTTCCATTTAAAAAAGGAAGCTAGAACAGAATCGAGTCACCATCACCAATGACGGAAGGAGTGCATGTCGTCTCGTACAAGCATTCGTACACAGGGCACTTGGTTTGGTTTATGCCCCACGGCCACGGCGCGTAATGGTGCATTTGGCGCCTAGAATGTGCCAAGAATTAATAACTCGAACTCGATCGAATGATGAAAGGAATAGGACAGGACTGCATGTAGCCGGTCGCATTTTGTATTATGTTTGATCAGTCGCATGCAGTCATGATGGGCATAATAATTTTGCAGGAGACAGCAGTTGCAGTCGCGTCTGCTGTACACAGAACCACCATACTCCTCCGCGCCATTAGTTCGCATGGCCTTTCTTGGGTTTTCTTGCGTACTCTGGTTGCTTGTGAATGATTTGCCATTCTGGAGTGAGAACTAAATGCTTAAAGGCCAATCAATGGGAATTGATAACGCTCTGCGCAGCGTGACAAGAAATAATGGGGCCGATAATTTCGAAATTATTGGGCTGCGATAAATTTTGCAATACATGTCTAATTTATTTGCGATTGAGGTGTTGGGGGACTGTGGGAAAGAACCGAACCAGAGCTATCAGCCAGCATGCGTCTTCTTCTCTTGTCAATGGTCCATCACCATAACTACTTTGTTGCTGCATTGTAGCGCTGCAGATGTAGCGTGTTTAAGGACAGTAATTTGACTGACGTTTGACGTGCGATTTGTTTGACTATAATTACAGGGAAGTGCGCAACTGGAGGAAGTTGATGGGATTAACTTAAGAGGCTTTTTAGTCGAAGGCCTTGGTTTATCTCGAATTCGATAGAGAATTCTTGAGGCTTGGAATTGACTCCACAAGTGGACTCTGTTTGACTTTGCGTCTGTTATGTCACAACGCTTTGCGTAAACTGTAATAGACAAGATCAACGATTACCAGTCGTAAGGCTTGTTGCTAGTTTTAAGATTAACCTGTACATTTATTGTTACTAGCTAACAAATAATAATAATAATAATAATAAAGATCGCAGATGATTGAGTAACACCTCTGGACCTCTTGCCAAAAGCCGTCAACACACTTCTTATCAGGCAGGAGTAGACGCTGGCTGGACTACCGAGTGAATTCTGCATTCTCAAAGCGTTCATCACAAAATTGTTCGTTGCGAGCTGTGCCCAGGCAACTTAAATTTGGACCGAAGCCGTCTTTTCTACTACTTTTCTCGTACTTACTTTTACTTCAAAACTCGACGCAAAAACGAACGAAAATAAAGTGCACGACTGGGTAGCACGAAACTTTTTCTATCATGTTGCTATACAGTTGGGTTTGCTTTCTATTTTTTATGTAGGTAAGTAAAACAAACTCAGAAGATGAAATAAACCGTAAAGAAAACAGAAGAATTTTCTTTAATAAAGTGGACGTTTGGCTTAGAACATATTCATTTCAGATGGCAGTACATATCAAATAACAATGTGAGGCTTAGGCTCTCGGTTGAAAGTTCTAGTTTAAACTCACAGTTTATAACCTAACTAGCGAAGCAGGACTTATCTATTGATCTTTTAGAGCAAGTTCTTATTTTTGATTGGAGGAGATTGGTGATGCTGCTTTTCGTACATATGGTTGGAACTGGGGTTAATAATATACCGAAATCTTTACACACTTAATGTAGGTATACGTAAAAAGGCAGTTTTTTTTTTTGGAAAAATTATTCCCAAAGAAATAAAGTGTTTTCAACATTGGAACATTTTGAAACAGACTGCTGATATTTGGGGCATTGAGATTTACAAAAATACACCGTAGATGTGAATGGGATTAGGGTTGTCACTTTTCCAAAATTCTTATAGTACCTACGACTGGTCTTACATTTTTTTATTTTTTTAAAGCAAAACCAAGTACGTATGTAATCCTTCATATGTCTTTTTTTCAAATCCTTACAGTGTTTTTTTGGAAAATTATGCAAACAAAAGAGTAACAAATATTGAAATGTTTTTTTTTTCGAAAATACTCTTGCTTAACTATTTAGCTAAAATCAGGGTATAATGTATTGTTTAGGATGTGAGCATTACCTGGTTTTTAAAGTTCAATTCAAGTCGAAAATGGCGTTTTCGAGATAACAACAGTTTTTAAAAGCTACTTTTTCGGTAATTCAAATCGAAAATGAAGGACGCAATAATGTTGAAAACGTCAATTTTACTCCAAGTATGCATTTTGTTTAAAATTATTGTAGCTAAACTTTAGCCAAATTCTCAAAATATTCCTCCTTTCAAAAATCCATTGTATGATAATTTAGAGAAAAACTGAGTTTGATTTCATGCTAGGAATGACCTTGTTACCTTATGAATGAAGTTTTGTTTGTATTGACCGTTTTTGAGATAAGTTCAATTTTTAAAAGTACAAAAAAAAATTGTCGTAAATCACGGTTTGCATTTGGCATATTGAGTGATCTTGGCGTCAGCACTAGACGGATTATTCCCATATTATAGCAAGTTAAAAAGTCTTTAATCCGACCCTCCCTAAGTAATACTTTACGGTAAGAATAAAGGGGTAGATCACGTAAGGCGATGATAGTATCGTTTTTAAATTTTTAAATTTTGATGACCGCAATAAGTTGTGTTCAAAGAGTTATTTTTATTCTTATTTGGTGTTGTAAGTTTTCTATACATTTGTGGATAACTAAATAGATGAAGCTCTCAAATTCGTAATTTTAGAACTTAGTTGCTAGGTGTGGAGGTCTATTGCTTAGACGATAGTCGTCTCGAAAGTTACGTGATTAGGGCCCAGAAAACGTCAGGTGTCAAAAAAGAGCGCCAGCGAAACGTCTGTCGTCTAACCCTTAATTTGATATATTAATGACAATTCAATTAAAAGTTGCTTACGCTCTATGAACAAAAATCACGAAAACATTGGCCGCGTTCCTCTGCTGGCTAGACATCTTTCTCAAGTATCCCAAATGAAGGACCGCTCACACTAGAACCCTAGCGCCAACTTCAAATTTTGCAAACGTTTCCCTGAAAGGGATATTTCACAAAAAGTGCTGCACGTCTGGCGCTAATGGTGTAATGTCAATTTTTGTTTGAAGTTTGACATGCCGCTAGTCATTTAGCAAGCAGTGGAAGCGGCCATTCAGTGAACGTTTCTTGGGTTTTACAAACAAATATTTTCAATGAGTACTATAAACCCCACACCGCCGTACTACAGTTGTAGGTTTCAATATTATGATGAAGTATATTCCACGAAGTGTGGAAAAAGTCTATTGACACTTTCTTTTGAATGTATGGGAAAACCCCATTTACATTGATTCACAATATCGCCAATAGTAATCAGGTCAAAGCAAATACGACATTTAGCACCACCATGACAGGGAGGGGGTTACTTGAAATTGTAAGAATTCAATACGAATCTCTTAGTAACTGGGCTACTGACCGGGTACTTTATTTGCATGCCAGCTCATATTCGTAGTAGCTACGATTTAACATGAAACGATGAGTTCGATAAACTTTCCGCAGCTGACCGGCCGAATGAATCAGAGTATGCTTGCGCTAATGCGATTTTAATACCATCGAATGTAAATTCATTCACTGAATGAGTGTGACAGCAAAAACAAAGATAAGGAACACTTTACCAAAGGAGTATGACTTATGACATTAAAAAAACAACTTCTGAGTGACACTGACAGCTGACAGGGCTGCACTTCTCGTACTTGATTTAATTAAAATCCCTAAGTTGCACGAATCTTCCTCCTAACTAAAAAAAAAACTTATTACGTGAATTGTGCAAAATAAATTGAATAATTATTTTAAGGCGAACCATTACACACTATCTCATATAAATTACTGTACGACACGCTGATACATCATGCACCTTATTCCTAGCACTCCGTCATGCTAATCAGCATTTTTTGCGCTTCTTAATGCATAATAAAAAAGACAATTAAAATAGGAATTTCTGGGATTTCATTATCTCTTAATCAGTTCTGCACATTTTCACTGGTCCCCCTTGTGCATATGACTACTTGTGGCATACTTTATGGCTTCAATCTTCTAAAATGAAGTAGATATCGTATAGGTAGTTTATAGCCGTACTAAGGGATTAACTCAGCATTTATTGTGGTATACAAAATGGAAATCCAGAGAATGTGATTCTTGGAATTAGTTTCCTTTGGAGATCCTTTAAGTGTTTGGTCAGCCCATGCATATAAATTATGTATAGAGATGAATGAGTCAGAGAGCCTACACTTCTTGCATGCACGCTTCGAATGATGATGATGGATGATGAAAATTAATAATGATAATTTGGAAGTCGAGCTTTTTTTGAGACTTTCGTTTCAAACTAAAAGACGTATAGCCTACAGGGTTGGCGAGCTAATTAGCACACTGTGTGATATTTTTTCTATTTTTTTACTAAGTGCAATGAAATAATTTATTTTCCGGTTTTAACTTTACAGTACCTACCTATTTATTTATTTTTGTATTTAAAAAAATTAATTTTTGTATTACATTCGGTAAACAATTAATAAAAAAATAACTATTATTTTCAAAGAATGGCAGTGGTGTTTTGAAAACGAAAATTGTCTTCAAAATTGTCATAAGTAGATAAATAAAATATTTTGATGTGAAACATCTTATGGCGCGACTTGGGAGTAAAATCGATTCATGAAAGCGGAAATGACCAAGCGGAAGTGCGAGACGGAAATTGGCCTGTCGCCATCGCTATGCCGCCGCCTAAAACTCCTTAACCACTCAACCGATTCGAATGAAATTTTGTGGGTGGGTATGGTTGGTTGTAACTTGATGAATAGGATCATTTTGGACCCGATAGGTGGCGCTGTTGTCGATCTTCTTAACCACTCAACCGATTTCAATGAAATTTTGTGGGAGGGTATGGTTGGTTGTAGCTTGATGAATAGGATCATTTTGGACCCGATAGGTGGCGCTGTAGTCGATCTTCTTAACCGCTCAACCGATTTCAATGAAATTTTGTGGGTGGGTATGGTTGGTTGTAACTTGATAAATAGGATCATTTTGGACCCGATAGGTGGCGCTGTTGTCGATCTTCTTAACCACTCAACCGATTTCAATGAAATTTTGTGGGAGGGTATGGTTGGTTGTAGCTTGATGAATAGGATCATTTTGGACCCGATAGGTGGCGCTGTAGTCGATCTTCTTAACCGCTCAACGGATTTCAATGAAATTTTGTGGGTGGGTATGGTTGGTTGTAACTTGATGAATAGGATCATTTTGGACCCGATAGGTGGCGCTGTTGTCGATCTTCTTAACCACTCAACCGATTTCAATGAAATTTTGTGGGTGGGTATGGTTGGTTGTAGCTTGATGAATAGGATCATTTTGGACCCGATAGGTGGCGCTGTAGTCGATCTTCTTAACCGCTCAACCGATTTCAATGAAATTTTGTGGGTGGGTATGGTTGGTTGTAACTTGATGAATAGGATCATTTTGGACCCGATAGGTGGCGCTGTTGTCGATCTTCTTAACCACTCAACCGATTTCAATGAAATTTTGTGGGTGGGTATGGTTGGTTGTAGCTTGATGAATAGGATCATTTTGGACCCGATAGGTGGCGCTGTAGTCGATCTTCTTAACCGCTCAACCGATTTCAATGAAATTTTGTGGGTGGGTATGGTTGGTTGTAACTTGATGAATAGGATCATTTTGGACCCGATAGGTGGCGCTGTTGTCGATCTTCTTAACCACTCAACCGATTTCAATGAAATTTTGTGGGTGGGTATGGTTGGTTGTAGCTTGATGAATAGGATCATTTTGGACCCGATAGGTGGCGCTGTAGTCGATCTTCTTAACCGCTCAACGGATTTCAATGAAATTTTGTGGGTGGGTATGGTTGGCTGTAACTTGATGAATAGGATCATTTTGGACCCGATAGGTGGCGCTGTAGTCGATCTTCTTAACCACTCAACCGATTTCAATGAAATTTTGTGGGTGGGTATGGTTGGTTGTAACTTGATGAATAGGATCATTTTGAACCCGATAGGTGGCGCTGTTGTCGATCTTCTTAACCACTCAACCGATTTCTATGAAATTTTGTGGGAGGGTATGGTTGGTTGTAACTTGATGAATATAATCATTTCGGACCCGATAGGTGGCGCTTTTGTCGATCTTCTTAACCACTCAACCGATTTCAATGAAATTTTGTGGGTGGGTATGGTTGGTTGTAACTTGATGGATAGGATAATTTTGGACCCGATAGGTGGCGCTGTTGTCGATCTTCTTAACCACTCAACCGATTTCAATGAAATTTTGTGGGTGGGTATGGTTGGTTGTAACTTGATGAATAGGATCATTTTGGACCCGATAGGTGGCGCTGTTGTCGATCTTCTTAACCACTCAAAAGATTTCAATGAAATTTTGTGGGAGGGTATGGTTGGTTGTAGCTTGATGAATAGGATCATTTTGGACCCGATAGGTGGCGCTGTAGTCGATCTTCTTAACCGCTCAACGGATTTCAATGAAATTTTGTGGGTGGGTATGGTTGGTTGTAACTTGATGAATAGGATCATTTTGGACCCGATAGGTGGCGCTGTTGTCGATCTTCTTAACCACTCAACCGATTTCAATGAAATTTTGTGGGAGGGTATGGTTGGTTGTAGCTTGATGAATAGGATCATTTTGGACCCGATAGGTGGCGCTGTAGTCGATCTTCTTAACCGCTCAACCGATTTCAATGAAATTTTGTGGGTGGGTATGGTTGGTTGTAACTTGATGAATAGGATCATTTTGGACCCGATAGGTGGCGCTGTTGTCGATCTTCTTAACCACTCAACCGATTTCAATGAAATTTTGTGGGAGGGTATGGTTGGTTGTAGCTTGATGAATAGGATCATTTTGGACCCGATAGGTGGCGCTGTAGTCGATCTTCTTAACCGCTCAACGGATTTCAATGAAATTTTGTGGGTGGGTATGGTTGGTTGTAACTTGATGAATAGGATCATTTTGGACCCGATAGGTGGCGCTGTTGTCGATCTTCTTAACCACTCAACCGATTTCAATGAAATTTTGTGGGTGGGTATGGTTGGTTGTAGCTTGATGAATAGGATCATTTTGGACCCGATAGGTGGCGCTGTAGTCGATCTTCTTAACCGCTCAACCGATTTCAATGAAATTTTGTGGGTGGGTATGGTTGGTTGTAACTTGATGAATAGGATCATTTTGGACCCGATAGGTGGCGCTGTTGTCGATCTTCTTAACCACTCAACCGATTTCAATGAAATTTTGTGGGAGGGTATGGTTGGTTGTAGCTTGATGAATAGGATCATTTTGGACCCGATAGGTGGCGCTGTAGTCGATCTTCTTAACCGCTCAACCGATTTCAATGAAATTTTGTGGGTGGGTATGGTTGGTTGTAACTTGATGAATAGGATCATTTTGGACCCGATAGGTGGCGCTGTTGTCGATCTTCTTAACCACTCAACCGATTTCAATGAAATTTTGTGGGAGGGTATGGTTGGTTGTAGCTTGATGAATAGGATCATTTTGGACCCGATAGGTGGCGCTGTAGTCGATCTTCTTAACCGCTCAACGGATTTCAATGAAATTTTGTGGGTGGGTATGGTTGGTTGTAACTTGATGAATAGGATCATTTTGGACCCGATAGGTGGCGCTGTTGTCGATCTTCTTAACCACTCAACCGATTTCAATGAAATTTTGTGGGTGGGTATGGTTGGTTGTAGCTTGATGAATAGGATCATTTTGGACCCGATAGGTGGCGCTGTAGTCGATCTTCTTAACCGCTCAACCGATTTCAATGAAATTTTGTGGGTGGGTATGGTTGGTTGTAACTTGATGAATAGGATCATTTTGGACCCGATAGGTGGCGCTGTTGTCGATCTTCTTAACCACTCAACCGATTTCAATGAAATTTTGTGGGTGGGTATGGTTGGTTGTAGCTTGATGAATAGGATCATTTTGGACCCGATAGGTGGCGCTGTAGTCGATCTTCTTAACCGCTCAACGGATTTCAATGAAATTTTGTGGGTGGGTATGGTTGGCTGTAACTTGATGAATAGGATCATTTTGGACCCGATAGGTGGCGCTGTAGTCGATCTTCTTAACCACTCAACCGATTTCAATGAAATTTTGTGGGTGGGTATGGTTGGTTGTAACTTGATGAATAGGATCATTTTGAACCCGATAGGTGGCGCTGTTGTCGATCTTCTTAACCACTCAACCGATTTCTATGAAATTTTGTGGGAGGGTATGGTTGGTTGTAACTTGATGAATATAATCATTTCGGACCCGATAGGTGGCGCTTTTGTCGATCTTCTTAACCACTCAACCGATTTCAATGAAATTTTGTGGGTGGGTATGGTTGGTTGTAACTTGATGGATAGGATAATTTTGGACCCGATAGGTGGCGCTGTTGTCGATCTTCTTAACCACTCAACCGATTTCAATGAAATTTTGTGGGTGGGTATGGTTGGTTGTAACTTGATGAATAGGATCATTTTGGACCCGATAGGTGGCGCTGTTGTCGATCTTCTTAACCACTCAAAAGATTTCAATGAAATTTTGTGGGAGGGTATGGTTGGTTGTAGCTTGATGAATAGGATCATTTTGGACCCGATAGGTGGCGCTGTAGTCGATCTTCTTAACCGCTCAACGGATTTCAATGAAATTTTGTGGGTGGGTATGGTTGGCTGTAACTTGATGAATAGGATCATTTTGGACCCGATAGGTGGCGCTGTTGTCGATCTTCTTAACCACTCAACCGATTTCAATGAAATTTTGTGGGTGGGTATGGTTGGTTGTAACTTGATGAATAGGATCATTTTGAACCCGATAGGTGGCGCTGTTGTCGATCTTCTTAACCACTCAACAGATTTCAATGAAATTTTGTGGGTGGGTATGGTTGGTTGTAACTTGATGAATAGGATCATTTTGGACCCGATAGGTGGCGCTGTTGTCGATCTTCTTAACCACTCAACCGATTTCTATGAAATTTTGTGGGAGGGTATGGTTGGTTGTAACTTGATGAATATAATCATTTCGGACCCGATAGGTGGCGCTTTTGTCGATCTTCTTAACCACTCAACCGATTTCAATGAAATTTTGTGGGTGGGTATGGTTGGTTGTAACTTGATGGATAGGATAATTTTGGACCCGATAGGTGGCGCTGTTGTCGATCGTCTTAACCACTCAACCAATTTCAGTGAAATTTTGTTGGTTTGTATGGTTGTTGGAAAGATAAATTTTTCGAATTTTTTCAACTGAATTCTCAAAGTGAATACTTATATGCGCACGCTGGAAGAACTGAAGAAGCTAGGTTTTACACAGACACTAGGCTTCTGAATGAGTTGAGGGTATGAAAACAAAATGTAAACAAAAACTCTCGAAATAGAAATTGAAAAAATTGGATTGGATTGTGTTATGAAAACTTGTTAAATTAATGAACATAATTATCTACTGCGCTGTATTAATGATATAATATTATAAAGATTTGGTTTTTAAATTAAATTTCTTAATGAAATAATGAAATACAACACAATTCAATTTAACATCCACATTTAGCAAAAGAAGTTTCACATCTGGCGTGTGGTCACAAGCACGCTCTCTGTTTTTTTTATAATTAAAACAAACATTAATACTTGGTTGGATGCCCTTTCTGAGCAATTATGGCAGTACACCTCCTGTTCATTGAGGATACTAAGTCAAAACAGACTTTCGGGATAATTGTGTACCATTCATCTTGAATAAAGTTGCAAAGGTCTTTTGTAGTTGCTGGTTTTAACGCTGTAACACGTCTTTTAATGATGGCCCACAAATTTTCTATTGGATTGATGTCCGGGCTTCGTGGGGGCGATGTTGTTCGCTTCGAACCACTCTTTCCCAATGTCGGTAGTGTGGCAAGGAACTTGCTGGATCACGATTTGCCAGTATGTTGCAATTTGCAAATCTTCACAAAATGGCACCAAGTTATTGGCCAATATGTTCTGGTACATTAACCCATCCATTTTTCCTTTAATTTGTACTATTGGACTAACAACATTCGCGGTAAAGCAGCCCCAAACTGTCTTCACGGTGTCCTTTTGGCCCAACTCCTTATTAGGTGGACGTCGTACGTAAGTTCTTCCATCGGGTGCTACCAGATTAAATTTGGATTCGTCAATCCAGATGACAGATTTCGAAAATGACTGTTTATTAAAATTTTTGCGTTTTCACCGATTAATTCTTTATACTATTGGCTTCTTTAAACTTTGGCATCCCCGAAGATAGTTCTTTCCAATAAAAGAAAGACCTACTTGATAAAAACTCATTTTGCCACTGCGGGGCAGATGCGTCTTTGCTCCGTTCCGTGCTAATACCTACACCGTCATTGGTAAAAAAAATATTCGACCATCAATGACATATCAGTTAGTTGTGTTTTAAATTTCGTAGGTGAAACAAGTCAATCAGTTCCAACAAAGTCTTAGGTGTAAATTTGCTCGTTTTTATTTTTTATATTTTCGTTTTTTCAGTGGAAGAACGACAAAAGTGCTTAAAAATATAAACATACCCAGCCATTTTCAATAGCATCTACTAAGTCAAAAGTTGCATAGACCATTTTATTTAAGTGAATTACTACAATTTTCTTTACGTTTCAACTAACTTTAATTATTTTAAATATTCTGTTCCTTACTTTTTTAATTAAAAACGACTTAAGATATTCCAATTGCATTTTTCTAAGAATCAACATTTTTGCACTTATGTCACTGGAGGTGCGATATATCGTCGGCTTTCTTTCAAAACTTCGTAAGTTTCAATTTTATGAAAAATAACATTTTAATGTAATCCTGATGTGAAAATAGTCACTGAATTTAAAAATCAATGCCTCGTAACTAGTCTTAAAACCTTCTAAGACTTCAAATTTCCATTTAAAAACTAGTAAATCTTTAAATTTGATTTCATGCAAATAACACAAAAGTTGGAATCAAAATGTCTTATAGAATAATAAATAATAAATGAAATATTATTAAACAACAATACATAAACAGCTTTCTTTTTTAATTGTTAAATCGGTTTCTTGCGGCTCCTCCAAAGTTCGCCTTTTTTGATGCTCTAGGATGCTCAAAAAGATTCATAAAAAGTATTAATTATCTGCCAGCGACTCAAACCCTCATCATGGTTTAAAATATGTGGGTGTTTTTATTACCTTAGCAGTATTACATGTTTATGCAATACGAATACCTATAAGAATACTTTGCTTTTAATATTTCCAATTTATTAAACAATTTTGTCTTAAAGTTTAATAATATTTGCTTTAAAATGAAAGTTTTAATACAGATTTTCAAAACTTATATCTCGACATATTTAATGTATTTTAGTATTTTAGTTCTACAATCTAACTCATTCTATATCTATATTAAAATTATATGTATTTATTAGTTTTCAACCCTTTAGAATTATAATTTAAAACAATTGGTAATTACATTTGACCCCAATAATATATTGTCCCTTGGTTTAGTATTTTACAGTGAGATTGCGGGCGACTAATTTAATGAATTATTGAAGAGATAATTAAATTAATAAGTTTTTAAAAGTGAAAAATCATACTTTGTGGTACATTTTAATCCAGTGAGGAAATTCTTCAGACAATTATGTAATTATTATAAGTTGAAATTGATTTTTAAGGGTAACATTTATTTGCCGATATTTGACTTATGTGCTTTATTTACTTTTAAGTTCTGGATTGCGAAGATGTTGTAAATTGATTTTTTTTTAGAAAATCAAGAAGATATCCTTATATACAAAAAAAGTACCGGGAACAATAATAAATACTCCAATATAAATATACATGAGTTTTCCTTCATTTAAATGGGCTCGAAGAATGTACTAAATGATGCACGGCACCACGTTATATGATTTTTTGGAAGGCGTAACTGCACAGGTGACCATGACCACGGGAGTGAATTATGTACTACATTCAATTTTTGGATAACATTCAATATAGAATTTAAATATATAATTTAAATATATTCAAAACACAGAAGTAAAACAAATTGCATTTAAATACTTTTGGCATAAAAAAACAATTTTTATTTTTTATAATTTAATATTTTTACATATTTTGTAATTTAAATTCAATGGATCTTTTTTAATTTTTTAAAATTTAATAGATATATATTCAAAACATTAATTTTAATATTTTCTTGGCGTTGTCACATATAGAAATACAACCACAAAAATACTGAGTTCAACGCCAGCGGCCGTCTCAAACTTTTTAACCTTTGCATGTCTCTTTACAATTCTATTTGCTCTTATACTAACTTCCGTAGTAAACGTTGCCCCCGTCTCTTATTTTTCAACCCACTATGACTCTAACGAATCAATCTCTCGTTTGCTGTTTTCGACTTCAACCGTAGCATTCCCAAAAATCGCTTTCCTTAAGCATCCTTAACTTCTAGGTAGAAGTTCTAGAATTTATTTAGGTAGCTTTATATCATTTATATAATTTGCATTAAATTTTATATTTAAACAAAATGTGTCCAACTGCACATCGTCCTTTACATTTTTTATCTGTCCAAAACCTAAATATTTCTGTAAAAAAATACGTTGTTCGTCTTATACTGTTGAGAAACGCTCAAGCCTTGATTCAACCGCTCTTATCCTAATGCTCAACTATACACTCGCAACCACAGATCTTATTACTTGTGGCCGCGGCCGGTACCTATTCCAATTACCCCCAAGCTGACTTATGGTCCCACTGTAAATGGACACTTTTTCAACGAAAAATGCGTTTGCATCTTACACAGGTAGGATTTAGAATTCAGATACATCTCATAGAATATCCCTCATCGCAGTCAGGTGCGCACATATTGCCGGACACAAGCCTAGCTTCGTTACATTCCAAGCATACTAACTTGGCAATAAATGCCGCAAACTGGTATTGGCAACAAACCAACCGAAATGAAATTACCCAAAGTATTCTACCAGCCATAGATACATAGATATACGCGCCAGCATACGCTATTTGGCCTTAACCATGCACCATGAGAGACCGTTGAATGTGTACACTGTACATGCCCATCAGGCGTTGTTGCGTCGACCTACCAACTCTAGTGGTGAGGTCTGTGCCATTGCGCCGCACACACATACCCAACATATATATGGTGTAATAAAAGAATGCAATCAAACTTACAATATAGGCACTTAAAAGTTCTGGACTTGATTTGGTACACCCATCAGATGCATCGTCGAAGTGGCTCGCCCTCACCCTCGCCGGCTTCGCCTGGGCCTCGCGCAATCATTCGGGACTGGGGGGAACCCTATAAACAACGAATAAATCTACACATTTTTGTATTACACGGAAAGTTACTAAAAGACCCCATCTGCCTCCCGTCTGTCCGTTTTGGTTGTATGCGGTGCGCATGCGCATATGTGAAACGGACCACGTACATAGTTAGCCATAGACTATGGAAGCGCACATACCTTTGTAGGTCCTATGGGTGGTTATATAGGTAGTTGGCAGCGTGGCCGGATGAGACTTGACTAACGTCAACAATATTCATCTGCGTTATTGGTGGCGATGCCGCGCAGCAATCTCAAGACATTCCTGCCTACAAATAGTACATAATTATAAGAAGCAGGTAGTTGTAACTTTCTTCAAATAACAACGAAACGCAAAATGACGAGCACGACAGCCTTTGCCAAGTGCGCCTATCCTGCAGTATTGGGAATAGTATTTAGCGCTGACACGACCGATATGGCCAGAGGTTTGTGTTGTGTTGTGCTATGTTTGCCCATTACAGTTGCTGAGGAATATGCGCGCACGACGATTAATGATTGTTTAGAAAGAGGTATACGGTACGCAACAGCAGCAGCTGACGAAACGGATACACCTGACTAATATATGGTTTGGCTGGGCCCTGCGTCTTTGCGCAGTTTGCACTGGGAGAACGCTAAAATAAAATGGGTCATGCATTCCGCGAGGTTGTAAACGAACTTGGTAAGCGAATGAAATTTTCAAGTAGTGGGAATGTTCCCAGATGAGTGTAAACACGCAGTAAATCTTAAATAAGGTACGAAATGGGTTATAGGGTCCTCCGCTACTGTAAAGGCATGTGGCTTAGCTTTAAGTGCCTTCCCAGATACCTATAGCGGTATCCATAGTCATCAGTTGCGTTTGGCCTCAAAGATGGGGTTCTTCGATGACCACCTCCTCATAAATACGCACTTTAGTTGCATGCAATCAACAGCTGTGTGTATAAGGCCAACTAACTGGACAACGGGACAGCTTTTTCTAGGAAAACTTGTGCGACCGAGTGATAAATGTTCTATTTAACACCCTGCCAGGATCGCTTTCTATTTTTTTTTCAGGTTCCACTAAAATGATCCTTTAAAAAATTTAATCCATCCTTTTGTTTGATTTTCCTTTTCGAAAAGTTATTTAAATAAAATAAGACAATCGATATTGTTATAGAAGCCTTGCTTGAGTATCCCTATCAGT
The DNA here is from genome assembly GCA_936431705.1 of Cheilosia pagana. Lineage (NCBI taxonomy): Eukaryota > Metazoa > Arthropoda > Insecta > Diptera > Syrphidae > Cheilosia > Cheilosia pagana. Next base: position 79,748,128 of record OW386166.1, on the reverse strand, counting down.
TGGCTAGTATTTCTGCTGGCGCAAAAGAAATTGCTGAATGCTCAATGCTGATGTGGATAGTAGCTGTCAAGCATTAAAAAAGACTGTATGCTTAATTGCTTTTGAAGAATCAAAATGGCGGAGACTTTCGATAGCTAAAATGCGGACACACCGCCGATTGACTGAACTTTCAGCATTTCTGCATCTCCTTTCTGGTAAGAAACAGAGAGTTGTGCCTGATTTTTGTTTCTTTTTTATATTTATTTGTAATTAGGTATTGAGGAATTCGTCTTCTGAGATGGCAAAGGACATCTTCATCTTCAGTGGTCCAAGTTTCATATCCGTAGAGCAGAACCGGGATTATAAGGGTTTTAAATATGGGATCCTTGGTTTTTGGGAAAGGCATCCCTTTTATAAAAAGTTGGTCCATATGTTTCCGTGTTTTCCATCGTGCTTTTGAGTCCAAAACATAAGGTGACGGGCGTCTGCTTGGAATTAAATTTGACATATATCTCCAGCAGCCATCACGGTTAAAAATGCTGGCGTTAAACTCAATATGTTTGGTACTGTATAGTGTATATATGCCTTCCAATTAAATTTAATATTCACAAAATGGTTCACACACGTAAGTCATCAACTAAATATTGTGTGGGTGTATCAATTTTCATCCATCCATTGTCACGGCAGAGCAAAGGTAACCCCAAATATGTCGGGTTAGATATTAGATTTATATTTAGATTAGATTGCGGGAGAGCCCTTAAGAAGCTCTCCCGCATTAATTAATTGTGCCTTCCCTGGTAAGGTCCTAGAGCCATCTTTTCACTCCGGAGGAAGTCAGGAAGAAAGGAATCTTCTCTGGGTGTATATCAGCGAGAGTTGCTGAAGTGACGATTTCTTTGCCAAGTATTTTTTTCCCTAAGGTTGAGTAGAGCCGGACATTCTATCACTCTCAAGACATAGTCTACATGTTGGATCCGGAGAGGCTCCGATGCGGCATAGGTATTTTTTCGTGAGGCCGTGGCCACTGATTTTTTTTTATATTCCCTGCCCAATGGCCGACACTGCGACCTAAAAGATCTATTGTATCAAGTAGGGATGGTTTAGCCTAAGAGACGATAGACCTCCCTAGTGAAGGCCAGTATGTCCTTAGTAGCAGAATTCCTAGTTTCTGCTGATGAGAGTAAGTCTTTGTTAAAGGTATCGCACTGGCAACTGCCTCTGTGTGGCCGCTGATTATTCCTGTTAGTATTCTTAGGTTATTTTTGTCTAAGTTGAGGAAGTAGGAGAGTATTTGGGGAAAAATTGTCTGGTGCAGTTCTGTCCAGGAGTTTTAAGCCAGACTTCATTGGATTCAATACGTGATAATTTTTTGATGTTTCCCCTGAAATGGTTTTTGCTGACTCCACAGAAGGGTTCAGGTCCGATAAGCGGAATTGTAGCCCCGATTTTAGCCAGTGAGTCAGCTTCTTCGTTACACGCAAAGCATTTATGGGCTGGAATCCAGTGGAAATGTGTCGGGTTATTAAAGCATTCACTGTCACATTTATTTGTATCTCTTTTTTTCTTCCCTCAGTAAAGTATACTATGTTTGACACCTCTTTTTTCAACCCGCTTGGTCATGCGCAATCACAGTTCAGTGGGTGCAGGTATGTAATATGAGGTGTGTGGCAGTGTGGGCCGCTTCATACACTGTTACAACGCTTTGCCCTGCTCTCTTGCCAAATTTCTATTTTATTGCATTTTATTCATAAATCGCAATTTAAATTTCGATGGAGTGTGGGAAATTGGGGGCATAGGATTGAGAGAGAGCTAGGGTGTGAAATGTATAGATACGGGACTGAACGAGAGAGAGAGGGATAGAGAGAGAGAGTGATTTAACATTTGAAACAAATACCTGTTGTTAACATAAAGGTAGTAATAAGGAAGACGAATTGTTTTATACAGTGGTAAGAAATATCTCTTATTCGCCAACTCAAGCGTTATGGGAAATGTGGATGTGAGTGAGTTCGAGAATACTACCTTTTAGCAACAATGAATTCTAATGGCTAGCATTTATATATTCTTAAAAGGCGCTTAATTTGATTTGTTTTATTAATGAACCTAAAGCTATTTACAGCAGATGTTTTTCAAATTTCAAAAATATTAGGTCAAACATGGTTATAAATTTACCACTTTTCGATATCGTTAACATCGACTGCTCTAGAAATAATAAATTCATGTGGCAAAACAACGTTTGCCGGGTCAGCTAGTATATATGTATATATTATTATTGATTGTTACTGTTATATTTTTCTTTTTCGAAAGATAATCTCCAATACATGGGGAGAACAGACATTAAATTTTAACTTCTAGTCCTGGGCCAACCTGGAAGACTACCGCCTAATGGCAGTTGACAAAAAGGCTTTTAACGTTCACAAACCACGGAATCATACAACGAGCCATTCGGGGAACTAAATTTCCTTATCCATATAGGTTTTATCAGTTGGAAGAAACACCTAAACTAAACTAAAGTCGGGGAAAATTCAGTATTCCTGTAGACACTGAAATGCTTTAAATATGTAGCTTGATTCGAACGTACCGCGTACAGTGCCATCAGACATCAAGGTAACACAAGTGCGTCTCTGTCCACCGCTGTCCCTTCACCTGACTGTCACTGCTGGTGGAAAGGAAATAAATATTGCCATCGTACAGCTCAACAGCTACTTTGGATATGGATCCCTTTTTATTTATTATCCACCAAGTTCAAAGGGAAAAACAAATTCCATACTTATGGCTGCCTCAGCGACGACAACCAATTCGATATAAGGTAGTATGTAACATCACAAACGAAAGACAGAAAGAGCTACGACTCATTCGGGAAACGTTAACTTTGAACTTAATAAAGATAAAAGTCTGAAATTGTTATACGAGTTGTGTACGGCTCAAGATTATCTCCCAGTTACACCAAAGTAATATAATGTTTCACTCCCTTTAAAGTATGCATAGGTTCACCACAGCAGCGGAAGCACCGCACCACAGCCGTTACATCAAAATGCCTAAGACGCTGCCTAGTTACGGTCCATTACATGTTGTGCGGTGGCTGGTGTGTGTGTGGCAGCGGCGAGGAGTAAGAACTATGAGTACTCACTTCATAACCCACCCACAGTCAGTCGCGGCGTTTGATGGCCTTAAGGTTTGTTTTGCATTCTTGTGCTGTGTTTTTGTTTTGCCGTTCGTATATGTAGCGGGCCGAAAAGTGTTCCGGAGAGGAAAATCTCATCCGCAAAATAGGTAAATTATCCTGCATAATATTATGTGTGTGCTGCCTTTTTACAGATTCATACGGGCACTTGTGCACGCACTTGATGTTATTAAGAGCGAAGCGGCTTCATGTTGGGTAAACATAAACATATACAGTGTACACGCCATGAACGTGTATCTGTATATCTATACAAAGTTGTCGAGAGCAACAGCAGGACTAAAAGTCAGAAGCATCAACACGTTCTCTGATGGTTGAAAGTGGTGGCAACTGTGAACACATGTCAGATGTTCGGAAATATTCCAATAGGGTAAATAGAAGTTAGACAAAGTATTAGATAATTTTTCCATGCGACACATGATGAGTTTGAGAAACGAAAAGTTTAATCGAATAATGGGAACTGAAATTGGTGTCTGTGATTTAACTTGTTTGCCCTTAAAATTTGTTACGATACGATATTAAGTTTCCCTTCGGGCACATTCATCCAATCACCCAGTACCTACTACCTTTTTAGAGGTATAGAACTTTAAGTTGGCAACACTATTTTATCAAGGGGCCATTTTGTCAGCTGTCAAGTAATTTATTTTTAGTTTGGTTTGGCATTTCAGCATAAAAAGACTGACGTCTGAAAACCGCTTTCAAATTGTGCAAATTTATTTTTAAAATCATGGTTCTGTTCGAAATACGTAGCACCACGTCCATTGGACGGTCAACATAATCGTCCGCCATCAGAGTAATTAATTCGATTAACTATGGAACGGTTACCCAACACGTTTACTCTAAATGTTGGGAAATTCTCAACAGGTGGCGCTGTAGGCGCACATTTCGTTTTCCAGTTCAATTCAATTACCGTTCAACAGGCGACCTTGTTGTCGACCTGGACAGTTATGAAGACTTGAAATTTTGTTTATGGTTTTCTACACAATGGGGCAGTATTAAAAAAGAGCGTTGTTGCACCTTCCTTTAAAATAAATCACTTTGCGAAATGTAGGCGGGACTTAATACGAAAGGCACGGGCGAAGCCGCGGGGGTACAGATAGTATTAAAAAATTGTGAAAAGGCCCCCCAAACTAGAGTTACCCAACGTATCTACCCTTTTTTCGTCTTAAAAATGGATTTGGCCCCCGAAATTTAAAATGCTAAAAGGGGACAGAAAAGACTTCCTTTTTCATTAATCAAAATAAAGGCTTTTACTTTGCCAGTTTTTTTTCTATTTTGTGATAACATTCATACGAGGTATTATACAAATTTTCACAATTTATTGAAAAAAACATTTAACACGAAACTAAAAACTTTGATGTCCGTAAAAATGTCTGCGCCCAAAATTGTGTCACCTAAAAATGTATAAAATACCCTTTTCTCATTTTTGAATAAGGTAACCCTACCCCAAACATACAGACCACCGCTAGAGATGGGTTTTTGAGGAATTCCTAATCTGAGGTGCTTATTTCACCATAAGTGGTGTGGTTTGTGGAGTACGTATACTTAAACGACTGATGTGTATTTTCCGTTCAAAACGACAAAGGATAACTGGTCTTCTACTTCCATCTATATTAAAGGTACAAGTATGAATCTAAGTATGGAATTTTAGACAGAAAGTTAAGCCTAACATACAAGAAAAAGTTTAAATTTCGCCCTTGACAGCGCCAAGGCTTCTGCACCATATAGCAGGACTGGGATAATAAGGTTCTTATATAGAGTCTCCCTAGAGTTTCTCGACAAGGCCTTATTAATCAATTGCTTCTAATGCCGAAGTAACAGCGGTTTGCAAGTGTGATTCTTCGTTTGATTTCTGAGACGATGTCATTTTCAGAGTTAATAGCGGAGCCGAGACAAAGTCCCTAACTACCTTAAAGTTATAGCTGTCTATTGTGAGGTTCTGTTCGATTCGTCGCTGTTGTGTGTCCCTTCTTGTTGACAGCATATATTTTGTCTTGCTCTCATTCACTACTGCACCCATTTTCGCCGCTTCCGTATTGATACTTGCAAACGCACCAGTGACAGCTGACAGCTCGTTGTGTTCTGCCAATGATATCGATGTTGTCAGCGTATGGAAGTAGTTGTACAGACTTTTGGAAAATTGTGCCTCTGGTGTTGGCTTGCGAGTTTGTGGAGTCCTTCTACTAAATTTGGAATAAATCCGATCAAGAAAATATTCATTCGCACACAATTGATTATACCCCCTTAGCCCCTTAGGGAACCTAACACCTAAGACGGGAATGTAAGGCTAAATTTCCCTTCACTTTTTATCAGTGGGCTAAACTGGGATTCGCTGTGGGAAATTGTTAGGAACAACATACCCCCTTTCAAAATTTTCCCCCTCGAAAAGGGGGACATTTTAAAAAATGTCGAAGCACCTAGCCTTCAGCGGCCTTTTGACGAAATTTTTTATCACTTCTGTCCTGTGATTAATGTGGCTGAGTTTTGTTGATACAGTCCTAAATTTGCTCTCTCAAGACGTCTGTAGTTAAGAGGAAGTTGGCATAAACTTTAGAATGACAGAAAAAAACTCAAAAGCTAAAGTTGCATGGCCCTTATTGATAATCAAAACGGAGAAGTCAATACCCGAAAATGTCTTATTTTTGCTCGGAAACAGTATCCCCAAAAATTGACACATTCTAGTTGGACTTGTTTTACAAAAGTCACTCGTAGACAAAATGAAAATAAGCCTCATAGTTGACGTACAAATTTGACGAATTTTGGCTAACAAAACTTTTTATTTTTAAATGTTTGTCACGGACACTGTGTTTTTTTCTCAAAATTTTGTTTTGTCTTCTGAGATGCGATGAAATTGAGCTTAACATCAATTTTCATTTGGAGATAAATTTACATAGATTTTCAGCAAAATATTGGGAATACATAAAATTGTGATTGGGTATATGGAACTGTAAAAAAAACATTGAAAGTAAATAAAATATAATTTATTTCTGACAGATAGGACTTTAAATAAATGATTTTGAAACTTAGTACTTAAATCTATTCCACTTTTCACGAAACTGATGCCGTTTTTCGATTTTCTCGCAGCGCAATGGAAAAAACCTTAAGATCTATCCGGGGATCGAACCTGGGACCCGTAGTTTAGTAGTCAAACACACTGACCACTAACCCACTGAGCCGAGTATTCGAGTAAAAGGGTTGACTACTATTGAAAACCAGAATTTAAAAATTTCTTAAGAAAGCTAGAGGACAGATTTATGTACGAGTAGGAAGGGTTAGGTTGAAGTGGCTATCCGCCAAAAAAAGCGACAAACTAAGACCTTTATGAGGTCCTTCACGATACCTCAAGTGTCTAAAAAGTTATGTTCTCTCATTAGTTTGAAGCCTAATAATCTTTAAATACCTATCTGTGTTAGATCGTTAAGAAAGGTTAAGAAGAATGTGAGATGAAGTTTTTGGGTTTTGGGAGAGAGCCCGTCACGTGGAGAATGTTAAGAACTTCTCCGTCTAAACTTCTCGTCCATTCAAATTCTGCAAAAATCGCTTGAAAATACGCCAAGCCCTATTGCAAGCTTGCGCTTGTTAGAAAGTTCATGGGGATGACACCTCATAACCTCTTAGAATGTTTCATGCCCTTTTTAACAAAATCTGTTTTGCGTTGTACTGATTGTCCACCCCACATACCTATGGGCAAGATGCGGCTTCTTTCCACCAAAGAAGCCGCCCCATCAACCCAGTTCAAAGCTTGAAAGTGGATCAATGCAGCCTTCGAGGATGTATTCTCCTTCAAGAATGATTAAGTACAGAATTGAAGACTTATTTTTTTTAAAAGACTTGCATTTACACAGTACTTTGTTTACTTTTCCAAAATGAGTAGTCCGAAGTGTTTCGCTGATGTACAATAACTTTGCTTATCAGATTGGTTTGCTTTGGTTCACGGCAGTCCACCTGACAGCCACGTACTTTAACAGTGACGTTTGTTCCCTTTAGCGAAAGCAATTTTTAAACTCTTTCTTTAACTTTCTGTCTAAAATACCACCCAAATATTTAGATTCATAGTTGTGCCTTTAATAGATGAAAGAAGAAGGTTCGTGGGGGCTAAAGAGTCTTAAGAGTGTGTTGCTGGAGTTACTTTAGCTATTTATGAGCTTTTTGCAGCACTCCGATTTCTAGCACGTCAGCATTTAATTGACCACAAAGTTTCAGAGAAGAGAGAAAGGACTCCACCTTTAAAAACGCTTTTTGATAGATTTTTTTTGACAGATCAATATCCCACTCAGCTAAGAGTTGAAAATCTAGGTATATTGGGCAACAAATTTATAAACTTACTGAGCTATTTCCGTTAAAAGTTGACAGTGAAATACCTTTCAGAAATGATCTGTCAGCTTTAGCTTGAACTGTGGGCTTCCGTCGCACTGCCTTTTCATTTTTATTTGAGCTCCTATCTCAGGGGGTAGGTTTGTTTCTTATATCCAAACCTCATGTAATCTATCAACCAGTTATACAGTTTCGACCTAGACTAGTTATCGGCGATCTTAGAAAAACCGCCCTCAATGCCAATATTCAGCCAAAGTCAACCTTCAACTTGGACCATTGTAACAAATCAAATAAGAGTCAACTAATATCGAAGATCACCACCGCACGCCAAGGTAAGTTATGCTAATAACCATAAATGACAACACCTTCAAGCTCATGCGTCTCTCAAGGCAGGCGCTAGACAATTACTGATCAAATCTTCAACACCCTATTCTGATTACGAGTAACGGATTAAGACGACTGAAATATGCCCGTGGCATGTCATAACGAATTTTATACAACACAGGTGTGTAGCTGGTTGACAGGTATACCAGGTCTAACTACCACCACCGCCATGCCTTCATCATCATCGTTGTCTGCTTGGAGTACGAAACCATCGTCGACGCGAATTGCTTCTCCCGGTGGTGGTGTCATACCCCGCATTGCCAGCGCAACTATACACACGCGGAAAAATGAAATAAGCAGCATCCAAGGTGTAGATAGTACTCGACAGGGGCACATCGCATAGATATGAATTTGATGTGACAGTTGACGAAGTTGGAACAAACCAAAAAAAAAAAGGGCGCAGAAAAATACAGAGAACAACTGAGAGATGGAAATAGGATCGGAAATGGCGATAATGGAGCACAGTTGCACGGCTAATGACTAGAAGATGGTAATTGCTCCAATTACAATCTAATTATCTCGTAGAAAGAAGAAACGACAGCGTCATCCGATCCCCGCCATCTCGCACCCTTTAAACAGAGTGCGGAGCAAATTATCTGTTATTCCACGAAATGGCTCAATAAACTGCCTAGGTAATTGCCTGTGGCCCAAGGACTCTCTCGTTATAGGTTGATGGGTATGCCAAAGCTATAACGTGTTATCGGCCATCATTGGGTTTGAGTTTGAGGTCCTCCACGCCGCCCATTGAGTGACATTTGGGAAACGACATCAGATTGTGCAGTGCGCCACTTGTGTGTGCACGTATAGTCACACTCAGGTCGCCAGCTGAATTATTTTCGGTTACATATTGCCCAGCATGACGGTATTGATTTTTCGACCTGTCTGCTGTCTCTCCTTGCGACCGACCGGCAGAAAAACCGACGACAAGGACAGCGAAATGTAAGTAACACACCGTAATGTATGACATACAACAAGTTGGAACAACAGGAGTGTATAATTTTGTTTGCAACACTGATGCTGGTGGTGATGCTCCGCTTCTTCTTCATCTTCATCCCTTTTGGCAGAGCCAAAAATATGTAGCCCAGTCTGCCTCTGCTGCCAATGTTACGCCGAAAGGACTCTACTCTACAGTCTACACTCGTGATTTTCACTTTCACAAAAAGGGAAAAGAGCGCGCGGTCTGCGGAACTCAGACGAAATGGTTGGATCGAATCGAGACTGCGGGTGCTGCTGGCTGCTGGGTGAGGGTGACGGAGGCGGTACTCATACTCACCCAATGGAGGGGCACTTAAAGTCTTAGTGGATTAAATGCTTTTACTATGGATTGCCGAAAATCTAAAGGATTTGCTCTCTCTTTCGCTGTATAGCTAGTCTCATCTCTCATGGTGTGAAGCGGATGGTGCCGTGCGGATGAAGAGAGCAGGAAGCAGGATTGATGAGGGTGTTTTAGTTTTTCGTCCATTCAGTGCGGATTAGACAAGTGGGCAAACAAACCAAGTGGAAATTTTGTTTTCGTCATTTTTTTTTCACTCAATTTCTTCGTCTTGTGCAGCACGTGGTCCTTCCACTGGTTGTGGCGCTAAACTCAGTCCACACAGCTAGTACAACAGATAAAGGGATTTCTTTTTGTACGTCTGTTTTGGGATACAAAATTTATACGACGCGGCGAGTTGTGGGGAAATTTTCAATTAAATAACGTTTATGTAGATGGTGGGTAGGATGGTGGTTATATTTTAAGGGGTGCAGTATGGTAGGACATGATATAAGGGCAATTGGTAAAGTAAATTGGATTTTAACGATATCAGAGCGAAAAGTGTATCTAACAGCGAGGGGGATTTTTTTTTTCTCTGTGGGTCATTGGGATGGCGGGCGGGAGTTTGACGGAAATCCCTTAAGCATCCTGTTGCTGACACTTACCTTGTGTAGTTGTAGCCAGCATTTGGGTGCGGGAGCAACGACTTTCCGTCCTTTGAATTGGTGTAGTTTCTTTTATGTGGCAGCACAGCACATTACTGCGATAAACGGATTTATACTTGGACATCGACACTTGGTTTGGATTTGTATTCTTCCTTGGACTTGGTGCTCAAAGCGAAAAGTTGTATGAACTCATAAGAGTGTCACTGGCAACAAAGGCAGGATTCAGACGGGACGAGTTCGTTGTGCTGGGTAAAATGTTCATCTTGGATTATCTGCTGCAGATGTCGGCGGAGTTGTAGGTTAGACATTTATCAATAAAACGAAAATTGTACCAAGTCGCCCTAATGTGGTAGGCTTATAAGTATATGGCCATCGCATTTGATCTATACTCGCCTAGTTAACCTAGCTAGTGGCTCTAGAATTTTCCAGAGCAATGCATATCCTTCTGAAACCAAAAGATCGTCCAAGTCAAAGTCTTCAATTTTAGCCCAGAAAAATGTTGGTAGTCATGGTTCCGTAGCGCACTGTGCACTGTGCAGTCTTACAAATTTTTTCCCAAACTGACCAAAAGTTCTCCAAAAATCGTTATTTTCAATAAAAACTTATATTATTTGAGCGAAAAAGGAATCACTTCTGAAATAGATTTTTGTATAGTATTACTTAAGCTAGTATTAGACGATATGTTTAATGAACATACGTATGCTGACAATCATATGCTGAAAACTCTCAGCAAACAGGCATATGTTCGTCTGGCGTATGATGCCCTATTACACGATATGTTGAATTTGTCCCAAAGTAGCAAATTGTTTGTTGACAGCATATGCTAACAAACAGTTTGCTATCACATTTTTTAGGACATATGAAGCCCTATTACACGATATGTTGAATTCGGTTTGCTGAAAAGTTTGAAGACCCGTATGATTATATGCTGAAAAATTGACAGATCGCGATTTTAATTCATTTAAAAAGAAAAAAGAAGAAGAATTGCATTCTACACTACGTGTTGAATTCCTTGTATTTATTGTAAATATCGTTTTATTGATTAGACTGTATTTGTTTTAACGTTTTTGTTTGGTTTAGTTAAAAAATAAAATGCGTGCAAAAAAAGAGCCCTCGCTGTAATATTGGCCATATGTGTATTCGACGATGACGACAAAGAGGAATTGCTACGGAAGCAGCGAAAAGTTTGGATAAGCGATAAGGATACGGGTGTTGGGTCATGCTGCGCGCCGAAGAAGGATTTTGTGAATAATTGTACCGCGAATTGCGCAAAGAAGAGACAGATTTGTATCTAACGTTTGTGCGCATGACACCTGAGCAATTCGACCATCTACGTGCCTTGGTGACACCGCACGTTATGAAGCAAGACACGGTGATGCGCAAAAGCGTTTCACCATAAGAACGCTTCAGTATCAATGTATACTCTCCTCTCTTCACTTTAGGGTGTGTGGTAGTTTATTTACTTCAACAGTTTTGTGTTAAGGTTATCTCGCCCCTAAATAAACACATATCTACATTTTTAGTTTTGAATAAGTCTATTGTCATTTGAAAAGTTGATTTCGTCTTAGGGAACAGAAACAAATCACTACTTCTCGATCCATCCTTCGATCCGAGAGCTAGTCCCGAATTGTCCAGATGTCGAATGGGGATATTTAATACTGGCGCTGAGTGTAAATTTTTACCAATCAGTTCGGCTTACCACCACCTGAGCCGCAGCCCGGTCGAGAATTTCCCGTTCCGTACAGTCTTGTTGCCGATGGCTGCGAACTAAACAACTCAGCCGTTTTGTTTTTAACAAGCAATCAGGACAACAAAATCACAAAAAAACACGTACAAAATGTATCGAAACTTCAAAAATATCAAAGGCGTTTGCTGAAAAATGTGGCGTATGCTCATGAGCCTACTTTAGCTCGTCAGCATACATCATACGAGTCAGCATACGCCAAAAATGTGTCCGAATGTTAGCATACGGTCCCAAAAGGGGTATTACACGATATGTTCAGGTCGGCAACATACATATGCTAACTAGCCAACAAATTTGCCAACAAACAACTTTTAGCATACGTATGATGACAGAAATTTTGATATTATACGATATGTTGTTATTGGGACACATTTTTCAGCATACGTATGCTGATTCAGCATATCGTATAATACTAGCTTTAGTATTGTTCAAGCTGAAATCGATTCATTTCTTTTTGCAGAGGTATGACGTATGATATACGGACTTAGGAGGAAATAGAGCTACAAAAAGAGCTGTCAAAAAACATATGTTTCAAACATGGAAGTTTGAAAAATGAACATTCATGTGCAAAGTGCCATCTGTAATGTAGGTATATGTCAACGTGCCGTGATATGATCTCCCTCTCTAGCGAGTCTGGAAACCATTTGATTACGCACTGCTCGGTCTAGACTTGACGAATAGGTATTGCACGCTGATAAAAATGTAGAAAAGGCCATCCTACCGGTATATAGTTCAACTTTATACAGTCCATCTTATTCCTTAGCTTCCAGTCGACGAACCAGCGAAGCTTTAATACATTGTTTAAGTCTGACTTGAAATATTTTTTAAGATTCCGAAAAAACTTAAGATAGCCAATACTTCCTAACTATTTTCAGTCATATTTGTACCTTATCCAGACCAAAAGCTAATTTATGTTCAAATGTAACTTATTTCACCAAATGTGGGGTCGCGAACGCACATTGAAAGCACTTTGTGTCGTTTTCTCTGTTGGTGCGAAACGAAAGACAAGTTTGCCTCTAGCCATATAAATAAATATAAGCAAACATTTGACATTTGATTGATCTGTCAGATTAGTTGTGCAAAAAGAGCTCCTAGATAAAAATTGCAAAATAAAGAAAACAGTAGATATATATTTTAATGTTTAGTATCAATTGAATCGTCAGATGTTTAACTACCCAGTGGAATTTCATTCTGATTGAGTTGTAGCATATAAAACATATACATCTTCAGCTGAAAGGAAAGCATAAAAACTATCCTCAACTAATGCGTAAAAGAGGATTATTGGAAATATCTCCAGAATATAATAACACAGAAAAGCGCTGCCTAAGCCCTAGAAAGTCCAAAATGCCAAACGATTATATAACAGGCATAAGCATTGATCAGTTAAAACAAATATTGGATGAGAAAAACAAAGACCTCGCGAAGGACTTTGCGTCGAAATCAGATTTTCAACTGCTCGTCTCTGAAATTGCATGTCTGAAAGAAAAGCATGATGTACTATCGAGCAAGGTTGTGCAGACCGTAATAGGCATCCAGAAAATACGCTGGATAAACTACAAAAAAGTACTGACTACTGAATCTAACCACATTGTACACCTGCCAGCAGAAAACACAGAAAAACAAAAGGCGAACATCTGGAGGAAGTATATGCGAATATACATAACCTTTCTAAAGATTGATTTACCAAATTTACTGAGTTACATGAAAGCATTTCAAATTTGAATCTCCAGAATAGCTATCTTCATATAATAATAGGTGTATTTTTTTGAGCTTCTACCTCAGCCAACGAATTCGTAAAAAATCGGTTCCGGTCACATTTTTGCTTGAGTGGTATAAACTGGTATAAATTCTTGTGTGCCTCGGCTTTTTGTTTGCATTTTACTAATAAAGCTAAGTACGCTGCTCGAGCTAAATTACATTTTAGCTGCTCTCCAACTTTTCTCTCCAAACATAAGCCAAAATCCCAGCTAAATTTTTACTTATAGAGCGCTCTGGATAAGTGTCACGAAAACAGCTGTTCTTTGAAAATAACTTCCTTGATTTCAATGGATGTTGCTTCACCAGCATCACCAACTTTTTCTGAGGGCTTCTCTCTCGTTTCAATGAAAGACTCTAGCTTCAGGTACTTCTCGTCAAGGTATTCATTAAAATCATTCATCTTCTTAAACACAACAAAACAACAGAGCAGAGCAATCTGTCAAAATTTAAGTTTAAAAAAAACATACCGACCCATTAAATGGGTGCGCTAAATTATTGACAGATACATAAATGACTTTCGGAAACGAAAGTTTAATTTTTAGCTCGATCTGTGTACCACTCGGCTAAAAAGCTTAAATTAAGCTCAGCTAAATTTTGGAGAGAATTTTTTATGGGCGCTAAAATTTAGCTCGAGCAGCTTACTAAGCTTAATTTCCAAACTAAATTTCCATCACCAGAAAGGTTCCAACATAAGCAGCTGCTGCCAAGTCACTTCCAATTGGGATAAAAACCTATAGTTTGAATCTCGAAAGTTCTTTGTAGGTTTTAGTTGCTGAGAATCCTACTTTACTTTGCTTTGCTGAGATTAAAGCCAAAAGAAGTTAGCCTTATATTACTTCAACCACATTTTATTACTTATCCTTATGCACAAGCAAGACTTAGCATAGTTTGTCTGTCAAACGTCACAACATGTTTTTCAAAGGGGGAGCGAGATAGCTTATAGAAAGCTTATATATTCAATCACGCGACAGGTTAAAAATATAAATAACGGCTTCCGTCATCTTTTTAAATACCTAAAATGTAACTGTGTTCGCGGTATATTCATCTAGCAGAACGCGTTCGCCCAGTGATTTTATTAGTGGTCGTTGATGTTCTCTTAACAACAATTCATAGACCTTGATTATTAACCAATTTGAAGAAGCAGTAAATGTATAAATACATAAGATTCCCTAACATTTGTATTTTTTGGTATTTAAATTAATTTAATATTTATATTTTTCTATAGTTTTTGAATGAAAAATGTCCATTTTGTATCTTTCTACTTCCAGATGCCTCACTCCAACTCCTGTATATTAATGTCTGTAAACGTTATAAGATTTAGACCTCAACTGCAAATTTCTCAAATCTAGATCTGTTTTACAGTTTTTTACTCACAAGTTCTCTTGAAATGTTTGGTTTATCGCGACCCTTATTTTTTAATTGGCCCTGATTGTTTTGGTGTTCCCAACCTACTACAAGTCGTAATTAAAGATGACAGGAACTCGATTTAAACACCGAATGAAGAATGCATGGTTTACCTACTAAAAGCGCCGTGCTAATTCTTAAGTGTCATATGATTCGGTTCTGGGTGGCAGAATATTGTTGGGAAAACCGAGTTCCGTCACGCATTTTGGTTATACCAACATCTCATACATTCAGAGAACTTTTGGTACCTAATTAATTATTAATCATGAAGGTCTTAACTTGCCAACCCCCTTAAAACGATTGGTAGTAACAAAAAGACGACATCAAACAATTGAAATGGACTTTTATAGCCCAGCATAATAAAATCTTCGTTTATAACCTTAACATCTACATCCAACATCCACCGAAGAAGGGGATACAATTTCACTTTACCTACAGGTGAACCCTTGATTGTATCACTATGTCATGAAGGGATTCAGTCTTCGAAGCTAAAGAAAATATACCTACCTCATTTATGTAGTATAAAGGCCTTTGCGGTTTTATTTGTCTCAACTATTTGTGTATGTGCGTGTACCATCTTTTAGTGCACATTTGTAACCACAAAGTGGAGAGTTACTAAGAACACAAGGAGGAGCGAAAAAAAAAAAAAACTTGAATCCACCATGCGCATGTATATTGCACATAGGCATGTCGTCGGGATAGCCATTAATAATAGTGGATGTGTGTATATATTTTTTGCAGATACAATATATATATCTATATATATGAATCTAGTATATATTTGCATTCTTAATGAATTCACGCATAGATAGGGAACCATCCTGAACATCAACGTGATTTTTAACGACGCCGATTGAGCAGGGAAGAAGAGTTCCCCTTTTTTATTGCGTGCCTCCTCGGCCGACCGGCACCTGTTAATGAGTTGTACATGTACATGGACTCCTCATGGGAGACGCACCACCAGCTATGGAACTTATATTTTATATATGAACAACAAGCAAAGTTATAGAAAATAACAATTTCTTTGGACCGTATTAATGCGCGAGTAAGTTGTTTTTTTTTAACTCTTTTTGCTGTTCTTCTATTTTTAGATATGGTTTAACTTTCCATGGGTTGTGCACAATAAAAATAGAATTCCGCTTCGAGGTATTCTGGTTACTCCTTCTTCGGTCTGGTATATCGTTATTCATGGGCTTCATGTTGTGGACATATTGCGGTAAGTGTCCTACAATGGTGTTGTTATTGTCATAATGATTTTTTGTTTGTTCAACTGAAGACAATGCAGCAAAGTTATTGTAATGCGGTTTTCTGATATCGGATTATGCTTTTAATTTATGAGTTGTTGTCGTGGACGCAAAACATGCGGAATGTGCTAATAAATTCGGTACGGTTACTTATTTCAGAGGCGGGTTACAACTGTAAACATGGATGCCAACGGCTGTTGTTTCAAAAAATCCAACTTCAAATTTGACGAACACTAATATTTGCCTCATTTTTTAAACGATTTATAAGTGTCTCTCATCAAGCTCATTCTATCTTTAAATTTAAATATTTTCTGTCCAAAAGTTGGTGGTAATCATCAAACTTTAGACAGTGATGGTCTAACTTCGTTCTCTGGTGACACCGCTAGCTCAAAATCGACACCTAAATGTGACTCGTTTGGGATGCATTGGAAGCTCTGGGATTTCATGTGTATCGGTATCGTCCCAAATTAAAAAATTTTGCTTTTTGACGTACCCATTCATCCGGAAATGGGCCTAATGGCTGAAGATGATTTTTCTATGAAAATTAGGGTCAGTTTCCAACTCATTTTCATTTTTTTTTTTTATTATTTTCACGTGTTGTTGAAAGCTATATCCGTCCATGGTGATTTGGCAAAACAGACTGAATAATGACAACTAATTTGACAGATATAAGTTCAACAATATGGCCGCTATCAACTGTCAAAGTTTGGAAGGCCTCACGCCCATTTGAAAATCCGTATGGGAGACCGGGGCTATAGTCGGCACAAGGGACAAGTTTACTGACTGCCATTTATTTTAAAGAGAAGAAATAAATTTCATGTCCATTCTTGTTTTTTTACATTCAATACCGATAGCTATTTTCGTTAAGTCTCCTTTTGCATCTCATCGCGACTGAATGTCATTTATTTCATAATGATTTCTTTGAGGTTTGTTTTTCGAAGAACGATGATAGCCCTCAATTCAGTCAAAGATACGATAGCTTACAGACTCATTTGTAAAATTTAGTCGGATGAAAGCATGCCCAACGAATGCCACCTCAGCATCGTTTGCCCCATCCACAAGAAAGGTGGATGCTCTCTTCTGATTGACGCATAAAAGGTATTGTCGGCAGCATGGTGGGAACGTCTAAAACATTTCATATCAGTGAGGTTTCGGGCCAGGAAAGTCTTCGCTAATTGACATAACCATTAGGCCGGAAATCGGGCTTACCGCTCTACAAAATTTTGATCTTTTGAAAACACTGAATCTTCATTAATTTGGTAATTCAAGATTTCAAAACCTAAAACTGTGGCGTTTTGAAAGGTCGCCCGCTTTAACTCTTGAACGAGTTGAATTTTCTTTTTCTATTAAGTAAGTTACTTGTGTAAAATCATTTACGAGAAGCCCAGCTGCTGAGAACAGCGGTCCGAATCGAATGTCAACCTACTGGACCTGGTCGGACGACGCTATGCTGAGCTAAGTTTTTCCATGATGAAATATCAAACAATACTAAATATTATAAATACAACAATAGTTGAACAATTCCCACAGGTGATCTGTTAAAAAATTCGCTCTGAAAAATACTCTACCTCTAAAGGACTATTCACATGAGAGCGATTGGGAATAAGCATCAAATTAAATGCATTTGTGAATTGCTTTTGTTACCAGAAAAACATTAAATTTAATTAATCCAACATCTTATCTTAAAAAAATGAGTCTCAATTGATTTTAATAGCGAAATTTTCAATAACAGCAATTTTCCGGCGAATTGAAATATTCTTTCCTCGAACTGTCACACTTTATTCGCAATCCAGATAATACAGTCGCGATCCTCAAGTCCACGAACGAAAAGTTCGTTCGAACTTTACCTTTTTTGATCTGAATGAAATGTCAGAATTTGCGAATATCTGCTGTCTCATGTGAATATTCCTTAAGTAAATAACCTGTTTTACGTATCTGTTGCGCTACGTACTGTTTCCGAGGGAATTTCTTATGCCCTGAGGAATAAGTCCAGCTTCTTTGAAATGTCAAAAGCAAACAGTTGTGTGTTCCACGTACAGTGCTGCCTCATCAGTCTGGATGCCGCCAAAGATGGTAAAGGAGTTCTGTGCTTCTGTCGGCTTTTAAAGAAACGACATTAGGCTGGATCGGTCTTTCTGTATGATTTTGATTGTGTCACATGTCGCCATCTTTTTCCACACTTTTAATGTAAAAACAACTATGGCCCGTATCCATACGCTCCTGTTTCGGAACGAAATTTTCCGGTGGTCTCCAAATGAACAGGGAAACGTCTGCGAAAAGGCATCAGGAAATAATTTGTGGAGAGTTACATCAGCTGCTACACAAGCACCAGTGACTTTTGACAACAGTAAGATTTTGTATTTTCTAATAGAACCATTTTTACAAGAACAACCCAAAAATAAAAATAAGTAATGTCAAATTTTCGCAAGCAATTAATGTTCCGGACAGTATAAGTGTGTGCGAAAGAGAGTGAAGAATTACACCAAGCAATCAACTACAACCCACTTTTCGCAATCATTTCGCATCAGCAGCAGCGTATTGCAAAACGAAAAGGAGAGCGACATTTTTCGTTGATGATTTCGTTGTGTTATTTTTGTATGAATTCTTTCGTTCCGAAACAGAGTAAGATATTAAAGACCATTCCGCCCTTGGGCGCAGTGGCTTAGTGGTAGTGTGTTGGGCTACTAAGCGAGGGGTAACCGGTTCGAGTCCCGAAAGAACCAAATTTTTCACTGCGCAACCTCTCGCGAACGTCTGACAAACATCCGAAAGTAAAACTGTCATGAAAGATCTTCTCAATTAGCCGTTTGGACTCGGCGTAAAATTGTAGATCTCTTCCATTCGTCCCAAAAATTTAAAACCCTTCGGTCCTAATTGTTCATAGCTTAAGCTAAGTTTTTAGTATTTCATAGTTTTTTGCTGTAGGCTCGTTTTACTAACCTTTGCATGTCCTTTCTGTACATTTCCTTTCTTTACAAAATCTACTATACCATTTAATGCATTTCTAAGTTTTAGAGAGTTCGCTCAGGGGAAGTGCCAATAAATACAACATTTTTGCGACTACGTCCAATAATTAAATAATTTGTTCCTTCTAAATTGTAAATCTTGCTGGTAATAAATATACCTTCTTCAGATACGAGTATACCTCCTCCGCAGAGTATAGGTAAAATGCTATGCAAATCCTATTCGATTTTGATCTTTTTTTTCAGAGAAAAAATACAACTGCTACGAAATGGTGTGTCCCTCTTTGTCTGTTGTTTGTTCAAGTATCCGAAACTCCTTTAAGTAGGTAGGTATACAACATACCATAGTAATCCACTTGCCAGACTAATGGTATAATTTAACAAAACATGATTGAAAATAGAATCTAATCCTATAAATTTGCATAGTGAAATGGAATTATATCGGTATCTATCTATTTGAGGAGCTCAGCACAATTTCCTCTCAAAGTGTTTGCATTTCTTTGGATTAAGGACAACATTTACAACAAATGGAACCATCATTATCTGAACACTGAAAATATACTTAGGTATATGAATTTCAATCAGTCTATATGTTTGTTTTTAAATACACTTTATAGAGGTCCTTATGAAAGAACTGTCAATAGATATGGATTTGTTGGCACCGTAAATTTAAAAAAAATATAAAATAGTAGAAATAAATATAAATAAATATAATCAAATATAAATAAACATAAACATGTATGTCCATTATGTTCTAATAATATAATATTGAATGTCCTTTTCCATTGGCAAAAATAAGCGTTCGAAAGACTTCGTTTCTTTGCCGCTAAAAAAAATCTCACTCACAAATTTAACACTGATAGATTTATAGCTCACCGAGTTCTTCTGGTTATGTCAATCTCATCGACGCGACGCGTACGAGGTACGACGTATGACTTGTTTATGCTGTTATAAAGTCGTGCCGTGATTTGCTTAATGGACGACAGAGGTATTGTAAATCCAAAAATGGAGAAGGGTCGCGCAGTCGATAGAGCCTGTGATTATAAGAATAGGGACTTTCAAATATTTAGTTTAGGAAGTCAGACATATTACTAAGTTCCTTCTGTAATTGTTGCATAATAAATTATTTGCAAAATCTTATTAGAGTTTAACAGCTTAAACTGCAAAGTTTTGTTAAATTTGAGTATAGATATTTTATTCATTTACCGAACTTCAGAGGAGCTTATTTATATTCTCATTGTATGAATGTTTCTTTGCCTTGACATGCGCCTTTAGACTCACCACTTCAAACTTATACTTCCAGTGTTTCCTCAAAGAAGTCAGTATTCTTCAAGCTTTTCTATTAGCTCTGAATCTTATGCCCGTTTGCGGTGGCGCTGTAAGAGGCACATGTGTCCGCCAGAACTGGTCAGCTACCCACGTTGGTTGCTCTAGACTATTTAACTTTCACGTTCCATTGTTCTTCACCGTATCACAATCTCCGTAGAAGAAGATGCCACAGTCTTTCCTTTGACCGGTCCTATCGTGGACTCGAGAGAAAAACCGTCTGAAAGTGAAGTCTGTAGAAACCATAAACTAAACCTTAAATTGATAATTCAATTATTTATTTTATTGGTGTGTACTAATTAATATGAAAAGGCAATGCTTTGAATTTAATCAAATGCGGAAATGCTTTCGAAAATGCATCCAAAGAAAAATTAGTCACCATGATATGTTACCCCTTTATGTATAATCGTTTAAAAATAATCATTATGCTTTGTCGACAATAATATTTATAAAAACTTTTCTTAAAAATTGCAACACTTTGCTCTTTTTCACGCTTTTTTTGGTAAACAAAAGATCCTGAAATTTTAACTTGATTTTTTTCTGAATAAAATAAGATGGGACGTCTTTGACTCCTAGAGCCTACTGGGTCAACATTTGTTGCATCCTTCATACAGCAAGTATTTGTTATGCCCAAAATACATGTGCAGATTGCAGAATTTCAGGACGTAGTGAAGCGCGCATAGTATACAGCCAGCTAGCCACACGTGAAGATCTTTGGTTTGACGTAATTTTGTGTTGTGGCCTTTTACAGTGGATTTAGAAAAAGAGACAACTTGCAGTTGCAGACTGCAAAGCATGCTGAATTTTCATGTGTTCTCTCCCATTTATGAAAAACTCTACACGAAATGTTTTTTGGGCATTAGGGGCTGTATGAAGAAATGCACTTACGCAAAGCTTCAAGTGAAAACTAATTACATCCTTTATTTGCTGAGAAAAAAAACTGCTTTTGCTCAAAGCATTAAATGAAATCGGCAGTAGATTCCGTATGCAATTCATAAAAGAATTTGCCTTGCGAGCAGAATGGGAACGCAGAAATATGGAATTCGTACAACAACTCAAACAGGAAAACCATTAACATAGGCTGGAAAAAGCAGCTGGGAGCAGTGCCTGAATCTACAAATAGTTGGACTATACGAGGGGTCAACGTTATATATTGAAAGCATCGATCAAAGCAACATCACCTGGATATTTAAACCGCGAGTTTTTCTATATATATAAAAATGAATTGAATTGTGTTTGTCGCCAATGTTCTCTGTAATGCGTGAACCGATTTTGATTCTGGAAACTTCCCATGAAAGGTGACGTTAATACCATGGTTTGTAGGTATATACGGTCTTTGTAGGTGTATTGGTTCATGAGTTATAGGGGCGTGGTACCGCCCATACAAAAAATACATTCAAAATCTTATATTTCGAAAGCCACCTCATCGACTGAGTTCAAATTTACACACATTCATATGTAATGGTACAGGAGCATTCCTGTGAAGATTGGTCAAAATTCGACAAAGAGGCGTGGCACCGACCATACAAAAAAAAAACAGTCAAAATCTTATATTTCGAAAGCTACGAAATCGATTTCTGATTCGAGTGCGTCAGTTAATCACAATCCTGTAATGGACTTCATGCCGGAGGGGTCCCAGGTTCGAATCCCGAAAGGGCCAAATTACATCTTAAGATTTTTTTCCACTGCTCCACCTCTATCGAACATCTGACAAACATCCGAGAGTAAAACTGTCATGAATGAGCTTCTCATTTAGCCGTTTGGACCGGCGTAAAATTGTAGATACCTTTCATTCATCCCAAAAATTGAAAACCCACACAAAACGAATGGTTGTGAGAAGCTAGGCCTTGGGTCCCATAGACCTGTCGCGCCAAAATATTTATTTTTATTTATTTAATGATTTGTATTGAAGATTTTTGTTTGTCGATGGCACAGTTGGGAATGCCATCACCGACAGTTCCATGTCCAGATTGATCCTAACTCCGATCGTCATACAGAGATCGGTCGTTTCTTGCTTCATGTGGTGTTCGGTCTAGTCCCAAAAAGTAGTTACGCTCTCTAGGCAAACATCTCACAGTGTAGTCAGGATTAAACCGCTCAATTTGCCAACATCTGCAGAAATGCTTTGAACTACATTTTGATTCGTAGAATCCCAGATTGCGCCAAATTGCATATTTACGACTCTTCTACGAGTAAGCCCAGTAGAAGGTCCCACAAAGTAATGTGCAGCATAATTTGAACTTATGGTCTCCGTATAGTGGGAATGTGTTACTTTACGTGACTCCATCACGACCAGCGGAGTTGCATGGCAAATCATACATTTTTTCTTATTACTCACCTGACCCATTTGTGAACGAAGAAGAACGAAGAATTTATCGTTTACATTGTTTAGGTTTGGCAAACAGAAAAGCAGTTGTAATTCCACTGAAACGCTATGTATCCAGCCTCAAACACAAACAAAGACGCACCTACTTGAACCCTCTTGCCGTATAGGCACAACACAAGTTCATCTATACAAGTTGTATGTTTCTGTATCGATTAGCCACCTCTATATAGCCGGCACGGGGGAATGTGGCCGGCCCAAGCCACATTATGTTTGTGCATTTTAATTGCACTCAAAATATTGTCTTAACTGCAATCGGCCGTAGGCCGTAGGTACTCCACTCCAGTCGATATGGCAACAGCATCAGTGTTGCATATATTGGTGCCAATTTTAGCACTTCAATGACAATTACTCTACTCACCTCGGGAGTAGGGAGTCGGAAGAAATATGCATCAGCACTCACTGTATAGTGGAAGTAGTGGTTTGGGGTCATCATCATCCATCCGCAATAATATACAGACAAGGAACATTAAATTGCTCTTTCCCACTGTACGCACTGATGTGGAGTTTGAGTTGGCGTTGGAGGGCTTGAGCGTTCAATCGATTCTCGAACCTGCTGTTGTTGATTGTTGTACGCAAAACGGGTTGTAGTCGTTTGCACTTTATGCGCTGTCAGTGCCAGCGTGACACTGGGACTGCACTACATTCCACAAACGACAGTCAATGTCAAGGCACAATGCTGGCCGAATGGACTACCTACGTCAAGTGGAGACTGGAGAGGGATGCAACGTATACCACAGCATGCAATTATCATTATGTAATTTATAAGCTGCCTTATCAATATTATATAAAGAAGATTATATTTTGCGGCTATAAATAGACTTTGAACTGCACTTTCAGTTGCTGCCGAGCCGTGGTCGTCCAACCAGTTGTGCTAGTCGGTGATCAGCTGCCGGGCCAGACGCAGACGGACTCTGCTCGCTAATGAAAGGCAAATGCAAAGACTATGAAAGCCACCGCAGGAGTGCACTCCGCTCAATCTGGTTCTATATGGTTGTGGATGGTTCGGCCGTGGAGCTCATTTGAATACGAATGTTGTTTCATCCGGAAGATTGCGCGAGAGGCATCGCATATATGCTAAGGAGATGCTGAGAAGGCCGGTGGCGTATATTTGCGCTGCCAGCAATGTGCACGACACAAATAATCTTGGCCACTTGACATAATAATATCGCATCCACCAACTCACTTAATTGGATCACTTGAATAATAGTTTTCGTATCGCGAGGCTGATGCATTATTTATGCGGTCGTATCTGTTGGGGCGGAATGCTTAGTGGTTCTTCGGGCGTTCTGTTCTGCCTGAGAAATTGGGGGGCATTTCTTTTATCTCTATGGTGGTGGTTATCATGGATGCATTTTATTACTCGGCTGTGTAATTTTTATCTATGGAATGGTCTGCGTATACTCCTCGCGCAGGGTGTGCGAATGAAAATGCACCTCAAACACCCAGGGTTTAAACAGTGTTCAACAGTGTAATCTATATCGTGCTAAAAAAGGGGTAATTAGCGATAGTAATAGGAATTTAAAGAAGGTACTACTCGAATTGTCGTCATATTGCATCGAAATTCAATTTAGACGGACGACCGCGACGGGCCAATACACCGTCTACCTAAAGTTGGAACCTGACTGAATGCGATTTATGTATACCATTGCAATAGTTTCTCCCGGACCAGTGGCAATACTTGTACCTAGAACTCAAAAAGTGCGTTGACCTATTGAACAGAATATTTAAGGTTCGATCGCCAGCTATCCACTGTTCCAAATGTTTCAGGAATAGGTACCCCCAGTTGAATAAAAATATTACATTCTTGTGGTCTTGCTTTTGGTCAATACTGTTTCAGGTTTCCCATGCAACTTGCAACCTTTAAGGTTGCTTGATTTTCCAGACGGAATCAAAATTCAGCATATACCATCAATTCTTCAACTGTGTGTAATTTTAAACCTTTTCAGAGGCGCGGGGTTACGAAAGGCAGGTCGACACTGAAAGGCTGCACCGAGATTACAGCCTGAATTAAAAGAAAATTGCACTCAAAAATATGACAAACAGTGATTTTTTTCCAAAGGAAACCACAAGGTTTTGAAATTTTCATATGCTATCAATATCAATCATAAACTTGATGTGCAAATGACAACTGGCAACAAGATTATGTGTTGAGCTTATAAAGTAATGCCATCATTTTGCGTAGAAGAAAAGCTATATTTTTTATTATTATAAACATACGTACATCGATCACAAAAACCGAATTTAAGTCAAAAGCACTTTATTTTCACTTTCAGATAATAATTTCATTATTTAAATTTAAAAATCCCGTTAAAAGAATAATTTAGTTAAAAATACACATCCTACCCATGAAAATTAATTCACAAACGCCAGAAGAATGTAAAACACAAAAGTAGCTATTAGTGCATGTAAGTGTTAATCTTTAGAGTAATTGTAAATATTTTTTTTTTCAATCAAAAACGACGTACATAATTGTTTTTTTTTGCTAAGGCATTTGGGTATTTTTCGCATTTAAATAATAATAAATTAAAAATAAAATTGCAAAGTTTTTTTTAATAACAGTTGGGAATTTTTGTAACGACGTGGCTCAAATTTTTCTCTCTACACAGAAAATAATATGTAAAATGTTAAATTAGCATTTTTCCGAGACAAAATCTGTCCATCATTAAAAATATCAGTACTGATACATACTCATCATTCATATCGTTATTACATTCACGATATGGATTTCCAATGAAAATGTTAATTTTAACATCAAAAATGTTGAATTTAAATTATTTTGTTCACATTTAATTAAAATTTAATATTTGAAATGTCATGGAAATAACATTGCTAATGTTGATAAAATATTTTCAATATCAGATTGATATTTCTTACTGCGGATTTAACAATTTAAATCCTTAACAAGTATGGAAATATTATATTATAGAAAATTAAAAATATAACGTTAATATCTATTATCAATTTAGCTTTATACTTTTACCACTATTTGTTTGTTTTTTTTTTTTGTAAATAAAACATGTTTTGTTTTGAATTTTTTAAGATACCTATACATTTTAAAAAAGCGTTTTATTTCTTATTACCGAAAAGCCTTCAGAAAATATAAATGCAGGTATTAAAACATTTAAAAATTAATAATTTTATTTGAAATAAGTTTTTAACTAACAGAGGATTTATATTAGACTGATATATAGTTCGAAAAATGTTACTGGTCTACAAAAAATCCAAATTCTTCTGTTTAAGTTATCTTGTCTAAATACAATTGTCGCCTGGCTGAATTCTTTCGCTTTTTACGACTGATGTTCTTGAATCTGTAGAATAATTTTAATTGTTTTAATTATTACTGCTTAAAATATAACAAATTGAAATGAAAAAATTAGTACTGCACTATATTCTTAAAACGAACGTCTACTAAACTTGTCATTTACAACAAAATGCAAATCAAACGCCTTCCCAAAGAAAATGACTATTCCGAGTTCAAATTATTAATATCGATGTTAAATTCATATTGTGAAACACTTAAAATTAATATCAGAATATCTTCTATTTATATAAAATTCAATGTTTGTATGTTTGTCCTCTATAGACTCTAAAACTATCCAACCGATTTGGCCCAAGCCGGTTTCATTCGAAATGTTATAGTCCAAATTAGGTTTTCGGCTAGATATATTTAAAATTGAAATATATATATATTTCAAGTGGGCATGGCCCCTCCCACATAAATTGAATAACATCATATCTTGACTATTGTGATAGCAAGAGTTTTGAAACATTGCAGTATCCCATATGTTACTGATTTGAATAATCAGGAAAAAAATGGGCGGGATCGGACCAGTGGGAGTGGCACCGCCCATACAAAAAAAAACGTTGAAAATCTTATATCTTGAAAACCACAGATTCGATTGAGTTCAAATTTACACACATTCTTAGGTAATGGCCCAGGAGTATTCCTGTGAAGATTGGTCAAAATTGGACAAAGAGGCGTGGCACCGCTCATACAAAAAAACATTAAAAATCTTATATTTCGAAAGCCACCTGTTAAAGCTTTGGAAAGAACAATGAAAGATGTTCGAGATAACTCACAGTTATTTGGTGTTGCATTGTTTTTATTGTCATGCGATTTCAGACAAACATTGCCCGTCATCCCTAGATCGACAACTGCTGATGAAATAAACGCTTGCTTAAAATCTTTATATTAACGAAGATTTGTTTTCGTGGAAACTTATTATCAACGGTTGTGCTCAGTTGCGGCATGATCCATCTGATAAAAAATCCTCTAAGCAATTGCCGAAAATTAGAAATAATGCGATGCCAGTTGATGAAACTGGATTGATAACATAGCCAAATGATTTTTGTCGTTTTGTACTGTCAAAAGGGGAATTGATTGAAAGTGTTTTCCCTAACATAGCAAAACAGTATAAATGCCATGCGTGACAGTAGTAGTGATAGAGCAATTTTAGCTGCTAAGAACAAAGAAGTCAGAGAGTTAAACATGGCTATACAATCCAAGATTCCTGGCGACTTGGTTTCGTACAAGCCTGTGGATACAGTTAGGTACTAATGAAAAAGATGTTGTGAATTATTCAACAGAATTTTTGAGTTCGCTGGATTCACCAGGATTAATAATCAACCCCGTTTGTGTAATGGTACAAGACTTCCTGTTAAAAGAATTAGGTTACTATTAATAAGGCGCAAGGGCAAACGTTAGGAATTTGTGGACTGAATTTAGAGTAGGTATTCAGTTTTCTCACATGGAAATAAGTTATATGAAGCCTGTTCGAGTGTTGACAAACCACCGGTTTTGGATATTTAAACCGAAAATGAAAAAAAACCAAAAGTATTGTGTACAAAGCATTACAATAAAAACTTTAATCACAGATTTAAATAAATTTGAATTTTATTTTTCACCTTTCTATTTTGCATTACGAAGTGGGCTAGTAATATATATTCCATTGGATTGTAAACAGTACGCTGTACCCATTCGTCTGCGTGGAATCCATCCAGTGTGACGCTGATGGCTCAATCCAACGTTAGTCCTAATTGTGCTCACCTATACTTAATTCGCACATCGGCGCTGGTTCTCACGCCATTTCGCTAGTATTGCAAATCGAATTTCAATTTGTTGACCAGATTACAGATCACCTCTCGTTTACGTAACACATCGCATTCGATGCTCCCCAGCCATCGTATTGGGGTGAACGCAGTTGCTGCAATCGCGGTAATTCCGTCCAATTCACCATCGCGTCGCGTCGTAAAGAAGACATTATACATCAGACACCTGCCCGCGCCCCACTCGGAGGTGAACATAATCACCGTATCAACTGTGACAAATACGAGATTACCAATTACGTATTTCCCCACAATACGCTTTATTATTATTATTTTACCCAAAAATTCGCACAAGGGTACTTCAAGCCCTTATGCAAATTTCATCTTTTCTGTGTGCGTGTGTGTAAAATTCAAGTGTTTCATCAGCGCAAAATCAATTCGCTTTGGTATGATGATCTCAAGATGTCTTTGCAAAGCTGTCTGCGGCTGGCAGTCATTTGAATTTTGGCCAAGCATTAATAATTACAATTGTTAACATTCTTTTTATTTCGTCATGTTCGCCATCATCGTCGTTCGTCAGTTATATAAGAAAACAAATAGCAAAATCAAATATCGAATTTTGGGAATTACGTGTAAATCGATGGATATTGGATAACCATAAGTGGAAGTATATAGATACGCACGCGAGTTTAGATGTTATGAGAGATTCGCAAGTCGCATATCGCTTACAGTGTATACAGATACGAGTGCTGTCATTACAGTGTCGTGTCTTTAAACACGTATCAAGATAAAATTTGGCACATACGGATTACGGACGTCTGTTTACTCCTGGATTCATTTGGCCGTTTATACAAATAGTGAGATTGTTATAGCGATACGAAATAATGTCTTTGCTATATTTGAGATGATATCGATTTGGACGTAGCTGCGGGTATCTTGAATGCGAGGTAATCTCGTGCTGAGTAACTGTTTTTATGCGGAAGGTAAAAAGAGACTTGCGTGCTTAGAATGGTCTGAGGAACGGGAAAGATACTGATTTAACATAGCCATGCGAGTGATCGTCCTCTAGGACTATTTGGCTGTTGCCTTTCTAGTCATTCTCAGGCCGGAATACCTAAAATATGTTTTTTTCGGATATTCTGGGTGGCTCAACTTCGACATCTACATGCAAAGAGCTAAACATTTGTTCGATTTTTTTGCTTTAAGCCCCACTGAATGCATAGGCTCTGTTAACCACTTTTCAAAGCTCCGTCTAGCCGAGGTTCCCGCTTAAGACAAATGCCCAACATTGTCCCGACGTTATTGCTTTTAACTAAATAAATAGTTGAACAACAGGTAAGTTAAGGACCCTAGGACTAGCTCCGCACAACCATACGTTTTGTGTAGGTTTTCAATTTTTGGGATGAATGGAAGGGTTCTACAATTTTACGCCGAGTCGAAACGTCTAATTGAGAAGTTCTTTCATAACAGTTTTACTCTCGGAAATTTGTCAGACGTTCGCGTGTGGGGCGCAGTGTAAAAAAAACCACAAAATTGAATTTGGTTCGAACCGGGGAGCGGGGACCCCTCGCTTAGAAGTCTAACACACTAGCCACTAAGTCACTACGCCTACTACGCTTTAAGTAAAAATCCCTCGTATTTCGCGTAAATCTACTGTCAAGTCTCTTGTAAAATTCAGCTGTTCCTAGGCTTCCCAAAATTATCGATATGCGACCAACACTGAGTGGAGTTCAATTCGTTTAAATTAAAAATGTTAATTTTTATATATTTAAAAAAAAAATTGTACCGTGATTGCTGAAACTCTAAATGAAAAACAATTCACACGAGCGCTTGTCCGCGTCGATTTTGGAGTCAAATTGATCGCGAAAAATTATGTTCTCCATACAAAATCTGACAGTTCATTTACGAGATGGAAAATGTCTACCCTTAAAATAAGTATACCTTGACATTTTAATTCTAGACAGACGAACTAATTGAATTAAAATGTAGGTACATATATTTATAACGATTGAAGCATTTTTTGTAGGCGTTTTTTGTGCCATTTTTAATACTCTATTTTTAACTTTCTCGTATACGTAGTAAAAGAAAGGTATTGTATTCGTACAAAACACTGAACTCGAGATTTTAATCAAATCTGACATTACAATGATAGAGGAACTCGAAAAAGTGGGTCTCGCAATTCTGTCCGCCTGTCCGTCTTTCCTGAGCTCTACAGCGCAAACAGCTGGACGAATTTATTTCAAACTTCGGATTTGGAGTTTGTGGGCTTACAGTTCGGGGTCACTTTTTTTTTGCACGTTGAGAGTAACCGTTGTAACGGTTTATTATTTGAGTTAATTATTTTGAGTTTTTCGAAAACGGCTCTAACGATTTCAACCAAAATTGATATTTGGGCTTATGTAGGTGTGGTTAACATGGCTGCATGCCCAGTTTTTCACCAAAAAATCGAATAACGGTAATTTTGAAAATTGGACATATCTCAAAAACGGTCCATACGATTTTTACTAAAAATCATTTATAAGGTTATTAATTATTTATTTCTTTATTTCATTCAGAAAAACTTAAGGCTATACAAAGGATAGATCGATAGTTCAACAAAATGATTTTTTTTCAAAGAATACAGCTTTTAGCTTTAAAATGAAATAGCTACATACATTCTGTTGTCAGATTCTGACAAGAGGCGAATGTACGAATCGTATTTAACAAACAAGGACTAATTTATCGATGGGGATGCGATAAAATGCAGTGATAAAAACAAATAATAAAAAATTAAAAAATAAAATAAGAGATTAAGTACAAAAAAGTTTCAAAAATTTAGAAAAGAAAGATATAATCAGTAACAAAAAAAGAAAAAAAATTTAAACCAAGGGAATCAGCAAGTCACCAATAACATCGTAGTTTAAAGAAAAAAGCCAACGCTTAATATTTTTAAGGAAGACCGATTTAGCTCTCAGGCATCTTAGAGTACAAGGCATTCTGTTATGAATTCGAAACACCGGAAACGCTCATTTTTAAAACTGTTTATATGTCGAAAACACTTTAAAAACCAGTTTAATCCAACATCGTGAACAATACCCTATACTCAACTTTAACTAAATAGTTGGGCAAGAGTATTTTTCGAACTAAATATTGCAATATTTTTTTACTATTTTGTCTGCATAATTTTCCAAAAACCGCTCTAACGTTTTTCACCAAAATGCTTATTTAGGATAACACAACTATTCTTAGAAAGACCCCATACCTAGTTTTTCCTAGAGAAATGCAAAAAAGGCCGTGTTGTAAGCTTTGCCGTACTACCAGTAAAAATGCAATTACAACTACTAAGTACTCCTTTTTAGGAAATTTTACCGACTTCTTCTTTTTTCAACCATAATTTATCATGAACCTTAAAACAATTGCAACCAATTGGGGTTTTTTTTTACTATCAGAAACCACCACTTCATTCGAACCCCCATACACTTCCATCGGCATATACAATTAAAAACTTCGAGTGCAAATTCAAAAACGAATCTTGTTTTGTAGCCAACCTGTAAACAATAATAAAATAAAAAAACAACCAACCAAGCTGATGATATGAAAGAGAAAGTTTCGTGCGATCCAGTCGTGCAATTTATTTAATTATCTTTCGTTTTTCAGAGCGTTTTTGAACGCTCTTTTGGATGCATTTTGGGACGCCATTCCCAATACCTACAAAAAGATCTACCTCTCTTTAGATTTTAATAGTTTTCAGGCATATAGCATAATTGATGTTATTACGAGCTCAAGACTACGGACGCGACGTATTTACTGAATTTGACACATAGATCCAGCTGAATTTGAGTGATGGCATTGCTTGTATTAGATTAAAGGGTATTTGTCTATTGCGGCTCATTGGCATAGAGATTTGCCACTTCAGAAAACCGCACAAGAAAAAACCTCGCGGGATCAATTAGCACGATATTGGTGGCCAATTTTCGTCACCTCTGCTAGATCATGAAGAATGTCTGCTCTGTGGGACGTCGCGTCGTCCCGTCCTACTGGAATGCATCTACCTCCATTTCGTTTAATTTGGAAAAAATTAGTCGTTTTAAAGCGCTTGCTGTTGATGCTAATGGCCGCACCAAAGTCATTTTCAAAAAAGGATGGACCAGTGCCGTCTCGGCCCTAGAACGGCACCAAACAGTAACTTGTTGTTTATGCATTGCCGCCGGGTGAACCTCGTGTTGGCGTCACATACACGATACAACTTGTTAACATATTGATCCAAAAATGCGGCTCGTCGCTTAAAATACCGTAAAATCATCAAAATTGGGGTTCTTTTCAAAACGTTCCGTAGGCCATTCAGTGAACAAACGGCGCTGTGTTTGGTCAAAGGCTGCAATTGGCCGACGTCTTTCTCCTCTACACTTTCATGGACGGCGGCAATATGCTCGGCTGATCTGGACGTACGCATGTCTTTATCCTTTCACTGGAGTGGCTTACTTCGTTACATTTTCTGTTCAAATAGGTATTTAAATATTTTTTAGCGGCACAAGCCACAAGTCTCTCCTATGAAACTTCTTAAGCAACAAAGTTCTTAAATCACTTGTTAAAAGGTTGTAATCTTCTAAAAAAGCCGGCTGCTGACATAATTCGTAAATGAATACCTGATAGCTAAGAGTACGCGAAGGCTCTAATCAACACACTATACACTGCCTTAGAACTCGCTGCGGGACTACTTTCAGGTATTAATTCGCCAAGGTAGATATTGGCCTACCCTACCATATTGCTCGTTGATTCAGGACTGTCTTCCTATTACTCATTCGATTACGAAGACTGTATTCTTTCTGATTTTATCTAACTGATGGCTCAGAACATGATCTGTTTCGACGTAGGTACTCAAGCTCTGTTAATTGCGCTGCATCTTGCATCTTCTTTAAAAGCCTTACACAGGTTCTAGTGGAATAATCCGCTTCGTGCTTGGAGTCTCACAATCTCCAAACATTTTGCCGTAAGTAAATACAAACCTTGTCCAGCCACCCTTGGTAATCAAGGCCTAAGACCTAAACCGGACCTATAGTAAATCGCAACTCAATTCGGCTAGTTCCACTCATCCAACCGCACACAAAGTCAAGGTTGCTTTACCCAAAACCCTATAACCAAACCCAAATCCAAAGAGAAATCAAATTTAACGTCTATTGCCAAAAATAAAATATGTCAAATATTAAAGCAAAATAATGAAGGGTAATAGGCTAGTGCGTAGAAATGGTAACCGAAATAAGCGTAATTACCGCACCATTAAAACACTTTTCAAGAAATTCCATTTTGGAAAGTAAAACCTTTAAAAAAAAAAAACAACAACAACAATGCGCAAGTGGTATCACTTTTAACACGTACTTAAAAGTCTTTACTCCAATTATTTAAACTGCTTTCCTACAACGTGTGTCGTTCGAGCTGTTATAGTTTAACGCGCTCTCAACTCTCAACTAGTTGGGCTATAAGACAAAGACGAAAAGAACAGAAATATGCCTAAAACAAAAGAAAAAAAACACTAAACGGATTATGATGATTAATTGGTGTATAAGAAAAGCGAAAAGTGATTATGGCTCACTTTCTCTGCGAGAGCTCAGGCTCAATAAACCGAGAACCGCTGAAAGAACAAATTGATGTTTGTGACGGAACACTTTCTCTGGCTCTGGATGGGATCAGGTTTTCTGTCAAAATTGTGGTAGCAGTTTACCTAGAATGCGCCTATCATGTGATGAAATTGAAATAAAGCTGTGCGGCATGAGTTCTACAATTATTATTGCAGATGCTGTGAGTTACTACTCACTAGTTCTGTTACGTGGTAACAGCTTTAATGAGGCTGCCAACTAAAGCTAACTGTGAGGCAATCTATTTGGCTGCATAATTGAGATGCCGACATTGAGCGTGTTCTTCACAAGTGCTTAGAGGGAGTGGTAGACCTCTTGGCATTATTAGTTGATTGCAGGTGATTGTGTCCTTAGAGTCATAGGCTCATTTATTTGGCCATAATAACATTTTTTGAATAGCTGGATTTGCTGATGCAATCTACCATCTTTTGGGTATTTTTTAAATTGGTATACATCTTCATCTTTTTATACGACTTTTCTGTAAATTTTAGTCCATGGCTGTCAAGGACTGATCTTTCCTGTTTTGGGATTAAAAAATAAGTCGCACTATTTTGCAGCTTTTAATTCAGTTTAATTTAATTAAATTTATGTAACAATCTTTATAAGAACAAAGACTTGGTCTTTTATAGTTCAAAGAGCGTTAAAGGGGTAACAAATTTCTTAAAACCATAAAACTAAGCGTGTTTTTTTAACTAATTCTTTGATAAAAAGTGGAACACTAGGTTAGGTTAGGTTGAGTAGGGTGCGAGTTGATCACAAGGCCATATTGGGCCCATCGCCATACCTATAAGAACGTTCACAATCAAAAACCTAAACCAATTTGCCCAAACACTGAATTTCCCTGCAGAATACCTAAAGATGGTTTCAATTGTGTTTGAGAAACAAACTTCCTCCAAATATACCTTCGAAGGTGCTTCCTTCTCTTCCGAGCAATAGCCGGACATTCGCAGATGATATGACATTAAGTAACCTTTATGTATCCGTGTTTTTTAAACCTAATCTAGTAGCATGTATCCTCAAAAGGCAATGCTCCGATAGTATTTCTATTGTCAGTCGTAACTCTGATGTGCTTAGTTTTAACAATTCTACATATTTTTCCCGGTGTAACTTTGAGACCCAGTGCCCTTCTTTATGTGAACACCTTAGGTCTGCCCTATTCTTGGTATTCTCAAGAATAATTATTTTGGCCACGGCCAATGATGGTCTTATGCCAACAAAATTTGACATATTTCTGCAGGCATTATTTCATGACAAAAGACTCTACCGCCTTTAGCGTAGCATGACTGTCAAGTAGCTCCGCAGCTTTGAGTACAGCCAGAATCTCTGCCTGGAACACACTGTATGTGGGGAAGACTAAAAGAAAGAAAAAGAAAATTTGAAATAGATAGAAAGAGAGAGAAAATAAAGAAACCAGATAGGAAGATGGATCCTAATCCTAATGCTGTGCTGAGAAAAAGTAACGTATAACCTCAAATATAAGTTGCAGTCTGGAAGAGTTGAAATATTTATTTGAAGGAATGTTAATGTTCACGGTTCTATCAAAGGTCGAATGAGCGTCTGATCAAAGATTGAAGCCATTTCGTTCGCCTTTTGCATAAAACGTAAGTTGTATTTTTCCGGGGATCTAACGCACCTATCTATTTATAGTTCTAATCTTTTCTATTGGTATTTACATAAAGCAATACAATATGAATGTTACGTATCACAAGTCGTTTATCGGATTGCGATTACCTTTGGTTAAACTTTGTTCTTAAGAGGGTTGTTAACTCTGCGGTACCTACTACCGAGGAACCTTTCATTTTTGTAAAGAGGAACAGTGCAAAGCAAATGTATTTTTTTTATTGACTTCAATAATAAATACAATTTACTTTAAGTTTGACTCAAATCTTTTAATGGTTTGAAAGAAAAATTCTGCGACGGATTTTCGGTCCTGTGTGGGAGGAGGGTGAATGTAGAGAAGAAGATACAACCACGAACTCGATCAGCTTTACTTATATGTGGATTTAATCTAAAAAGCCAAAATACGTCCACTACATTGGCCAAGAGAATCTTTCAATCCCAGCACCCAGGTTCGAGAAGACAAGGAAGATCGAACCTCCGTTTAAGATACGAACCCATCGCGGATGACAAAGCGATTCGTCTGGATCTAGATATCTAGAAGCAGCTTACCCGGGATCGCAGAAGATTGAAGGCTGCAATGACTCAGGCAGAGAGGCTCTTCCCGGGTCGGGATCCCGTTAAATAGTTAGTATGTAAAAGTTAAAAAACCATGAACCTTCTTTTACATTAGCATCCAAAAAGCTCTATACTTTCTCACTTAGAAGCGCCACCTATTGGTAATTTTTGGAAGCATCAATAAAGCTTTTACGACACTTAGGACTTGATTATCAATATTCCAGGTTCACCTTGAACTATTGGGCCAGTCAGACTTCAGAAGTATTTTCAATTTCAAGTGTCACTTGCCTTAGCAGCGTTATATAAAAATTGTAAAAGAAACAGAGGTTAAACAGTCTCGCAAATGGTTTCATATAATTTGTTGTTTAAATCAATAATTACTCCAGGGCATCCGCAAAACCATTGGGGGAGATTAAACGCTATCGATGAGGAAATAATTGCTTGACTTTCCAGGATAGCTTGGATCCAGCCGGTTTGCGAAACTTTTGTAATTTCACTTCCGATAGCCCCTCCTTTCTGAACATATTCGGAAGACATAGAGGGCAAAGTTATTTTTCTATCCGCCGCAACTGTCTATTGTTTGACAGAAAAATAAGAAGAATATTCTATGTAATTTATGGCCACAAGCCAGGGATGGGATTCTGTAAGATGAAAACGTTCAGTCGTTTTCGTTAAAACATACGTTTTGCTTCATGTAACTTCGAAAACGAAAGGAAATTTCATTTGCGCGAAAGCAAAAAAGCGAAAGCTATTTCATCGACGTTTTCGTTTTCTACGCTTTTTTACTACAAAAACGAAAGAGATTTTCGTTTCATGCGAAGGGAATACAGCGAATGATATTTCTTTTTTACGTTTCTCATTTACTTTGGTTATTTAATTGGTGGTTGTGACTTGTGAAGAAATATTTATATTCTAAGCCGATAAAACAACCTTAACTTTTGTGTCACAACGTTTTTTAAACCCTTGCGAACGAAAAGAAGTAACAAAAGCGGATAAATGAAGCAAATTTTCGCTTTCGCGTGATTTCTTTCGTTTTTTTCAAATGCGAAAGTGTTTTTCGTGTCGTTTTTTACAGAATCACACCCCAGGAGATGAACTATCGAATTTAAAATAATAAATTCAAATATGTAATATGAATTAATTTATTTGTGTCCTCCAAAACCAGATAAAGTTTGAACCGATTGATTCGGGATTGAGTGCCGCCTTGTCATTTTCGCCAGAATCCACTACCACATTTCAAGTTGAATACCAACAGCAACAGTTGATAGTCATCTTCAATCAATGCCATGAGTTAATTCTGAAGAAATACCACAGACAAAGCAATATATCGCAAACGACGCTTATCTCCTTCGGAGTGCAATGACGCTCTTAAAAATTTAAAAGCCAGATGAATTGGACGGACAGCCACAGTCAAGTCCGCACTTCTCCCTAAAACCAAAAATGCGTTCGCGATTAAGCCAACAAGTATTAATTCACTCGTAACTAATTTGCCAACCAAAAATGAGTCCCGAATTACTCGAAAGATCTCACAAAAAGAAAATCCCACCTCTGCGGTATTTGCATTAAGAGTCAATGACATAAGCTCGTCTCGAAACCAGAACAAAAAGCAACACACACACACTCATACTTACAGCTTCCATTTAATACGGAAATCAGGATTCTCAAACAAAACCAAAGCAAACTCCTCCCGGTCAGACCCCAAAAGAGGCTTGAGGGGCAAGGTACGTCGCCGGATGATAAATTCTTAGAACGCTAAATAAGATCACTTCACGCTGCGCCGCCGGCCGCCAGAAAAACAGCATTCGCTGTCGTGGCCTATGCACAGCCACCAAACGTGGCCAAAAGTGCAGCATCTCACAACCACAGAGCCATACGTTCGTTCGAGTTGGCGAGGTGCTAATTGCAGACTTTTGCTTCCTCCAGTGATGATGGCAAATGCAAAGTGCCTGCGAAAATTGTTAAAATCAATAAGGCTTACAACCTCAAGCCAAGCAGTATAAATTCCAGATTCCGGGGAATAAAGGGGGCGACGCCACACCGATGTTCGTATGCTAATTAAGATTTTGGCGAACGAAATAAATTTCCCGCCCGCCGCCACCGCCGCCGGAAAGAAACATTTTGTTCCCTTTAATCCTTATAAGTTTGCAATGCACCGTTCGTTGGTTCACCTATGTTGTGTGTGTACAGTGCACATGAGGTAGGTGTTGGCAGATGCGCTTCGCACTTGAAAGTTGAAAAATACTGTTATGGGATGGATGACTTTGGTAAATATTTGCCAACTGCCAAAATTGTGTGTCCTTCCTTGTTTGAGCAATTTTAATGTGGCTCACCTCGCACAAGTGTGTGGGATTTGAAGATGTAAAACAAAAAGCAACATTACAATCATTTGGTGTCATGAGAGAGGCACTTAGGGGAATTTATGTAACACTTTTTGATGTCACGTACTCTGTCTCTGTCCCATTGTTATCGCGTGTTTTTATCTTGGTAATATGTTTGCCGGTTTTTTTTTGCCAAAGTGAATGCCATGGTTTGTGACTGGCAGGAAAATTCCATTCCAGATTTGTAGGTCAACTTTGGTTCGGGTTTTTGTTACAAATTGTTCTGGGCTTTTGGAACTCAAACCTCAAGGCGCAACTAGAGATGTGACTGTAAATACGTTGTTGATTTATTTTTTAAGGTTTTAGAGATACCTGTGATGGTTGACGTAGATCTGGGTGGCTAAGTTTTCAATGCACTTGCGAGTGGGTAACGCGTATCGATTTTAAGTCTCTGAGGTGGTGCTTTGAGAGACTGCTACTCCACTTTTTGTCTTTATTTTTTAGTATTTTCAACCGGATTCCTTGAGTAATTTCACGGTTCCTATCTCCTATGGCTTGTAAAGAGTATATCAAAAATAAATTCATAAGTAATCCGGGTGACTAACCCAAGACCTAGCCTCTCAAATTTTTTAGTTTGTTATTTGAGAAGGGGCTTCAGTTTTATGGTGAGCCCACCCAAATGGCTAATTGATAAACTCTTTCATGTGAGTTCTACTCTCGGATGTATGTCATAGGTTCGCATGAGACAGCGCAGTTAAAAAAAAACAAATTTATGTAATTTGTGTTTTCTATTTCTGAAGATCGAACCTGAGACCCTCGATCAGTAGTCCAGCGCATCCAAAAAAAATCGAACTCGAGATTTTAATCAAATCTGCCATTACGATGAAAGAGGATCTCAAAAAGGTGGGTATCGCAATTTTGTCCGTCTGTCCGTCTGCTCTCCAATCAAGGTAGCTGCGGTAAACATTTGAAGGATGTTCTATTCCATCCATAATGGCATCGATAGGCCTTTCAAATGAATAAGAAAATTCGATTAAATCTCAAACACAATTTGTTTTATTTAAATTTAAGGATAGGAACTAGGAAGTTATTAATGAAAGAGCCGTCATAACTAATTTCAAATATTGTCGGAGCGGTTTATCAATTAAAAAAATTGCTGTTAAATAGTAAAAAAAAAATATTGGATCGTAGGCCGAAAACTATTCTCTAACAATATTGGCAAAAGTATTTTCGCAAGATCAAAAATTCTAGTAAAAACTGAAAAAAAAAATGCATGGGTTGTTTACTTAATTAATAACAGCGGTGTTTATTTTTAAGTGTATTTATTTAAATTAATTAAAAGGATTGATTGATTGATTTTTCTTTCATTTTAGCGTAATTATTTAAAAGAAAAAAACTATTTTTTACTAGGAAAAAGATAATCGGCCCTAGCGAGGTATTCGTCGGAACGAAAAATTCTCCGATTCTATACGATTCGGAGAATTTTTGCTTCGAGGTATTCTTCGGAACATCTATTCGGAATATTTCTCCGACATATTGTATCGCATATCGGCGAATTACGTTGAAGTGCGATGAAGTGCATTTTTTTCTCCAATTTTTGACAGCTAGGTTCCGATATCCTCGGACAGAAATTGGTTGCGGAATTTGTTTACGATTTGGATTTGAGTCTCCGACAGAGTATGCGTTGCGGAGAATTTTCCGTTCCGACGGATACCTCGCTAGGGCCGAATTTAAGCAAAATAAATTTATTTACGGCCACATTATTCACTCCGGGTGTAACTCAGGTTTAAGTAAATTTTACACCCCCCCATTAATCCACATTTTTTAAAGCCGTCATTTTAAACCTATGTCCATATTTTTCACTGAAAAACATGCATTAAAAGATGGATTTAAATGCGGATTTTAAACACTTTAAACCGTTTTTAATCCGTTTTAAACCTACGTAACCCAGATTAACGGGAGTGAATAATATGGCCGTTAATAAAAAAATATATCCGTCATCAGCCTTAATAACTTTTTGTTATCTTATTCACTTATTGGAACCTATTCGATTAGATTTTGCAGCATTTATGAAGGGACGTCATCCCAGAGCTTTTCTTTCTACTCCGAGTCAGAGAAATGGTTCTTTTTACTTTAATGTATCCCAATTCCCAAATATATATATTTAATAACATTTTAATCCAGGCTAAAGGGTGCCCAGTTTAGTGGTTCTAGTTCAGTATCCCAGAAAAGTTACAACATTAATTGTCTTCTGTGACAAGGAGCGTCATCCTGTTGGGGAATAAATAACTGTCCGAATAACATATCGCCAGATGGAAATGCATGGTTGTTTAAACTTCGTGCTGGTTTATTGACCCATCATTTGGAACCAAATCTACACAACCGTTAAAAACTAGCCTCCATGCTTACTGGTCTGGCTTAGGTATATAACTTTTTATATTTTTGCTTGGGGTTGAATCTGGGAGCTCCGGGCAGATAAAACACTGTGGACACAATTACAGGATGAACAGTTAAAAGTTTAACGACCGGATCTTGACCTTTCAAGGAGCTGCGATCCACCAGATTCTAGTGCACAAAACTAAGATAAAGCAGCTTGCGATGGTTCCAGGCGAATACGAGAGCTAAAAATATAGCAGTTCTCTGAAAAATTCACCGTGGCCAAAACTCATTTCATTCTAGAGATAGATGAAAAGACGACTTATGCTATATACCTCTTTAGTGAGTTTCACGATCATGCACGAAGCTAATTGAGAAGAAAAGCTATTTTTCTTTAGGAATGTACCGTGTGCGATACGATGAAGCCAAATATTTAATTTTCCAGGCGCAACTGACCCAGCAGAACTTCTGCAACCAGAGCCCGTTATTCATCTCTGCGCACTTTCTTTTCATTCAACTGTACTTACTATGTACGTAAGTAGGTACTCGTAAGATGTTTGATCTAAAACAGATCTCCCATCCCAAAAATAATTAACCTAGAAGCATTTGTCGGCTATACCAATGAGAACAACACCTTTTACGATGTGAAGCTCGAGTATCTAACAATCTCATGCTTGACCACTCCTTTCCGCACGACCACTAAGTACACGCTGGTGTCGAAATATTTGTTTACATGT
This sequence comes from Cheilosia pagana, assembly GCA_936431705.1. Taxonomy (NCBI): domain Eukaryota; kingdom Metazoa; phylum Arthropoda; class Insecta; order Diptera; family Syrphidae; genus Cheilosia; species Cheilosia pagana. Next base: position 79,707,267 of record OW386166.1, on the reverse strand, counting down.
CAAAAATGAAAACAAAGAAAATACGAATTAATTAACTCATGAGTTAGTACTCTGCGTGATCACTGATCGCCCTACGATGGTTAATCTACTACACGTGCGCGGCCTCATCTTCAAACCTAATTGAATACTTGTCTTCGTATCAGAGTTTGGTGTTTGATTTAAATCGATCTTGGCGCCATTAGCATTGTGACTATTCGTTTTGCCTATACAACTTGGGTCCCTTTGCAAAGGTTATGCCTACGCACCTGGTTCTGATCGATTGCTCCAGTTTTCTAACCACAATCGGCACCTTAATCTCGATCGAAAAAGTACAACATTATGTTGTGCACCGAAATTCCACAGCAGATCGATTGATCGTTTATCTATTATTTGCTTTCACAATGGGATAAGTACTACAACTCGAACTAAAAGAGAAATTTTGCCAAAAGAATTATCGAAAGTTTTATTTTTTGTCAAAATTGTTGACCTCCGCGCAATGATAAAAGACACGCAGATAAAGGCCATAAGCGTCTTAACCGAACGATGGTGGCGTGTGATTGCAAAAATGTGATCTGCCATTGAATTTCATTGGCATCACGATCGGAAGCTATTGAAATCAAGTCTCTTTGTATAGATTGCTATCAAATTTTGACTGCTTGGAAGGAGTTTATAAAACGAAATCGGATTTTAGATCATTGATCACTCCAAGAACTTTCTATAACGAAAATAGATTAAAATGTTAAGCATCGATTTTGGTCATTATTTGGTCGAATTAGGCCTGATTATCTGCGTGGATACATATAGTATAGTGTTACTGTGGTCGGTGAGAGGTGACTTTACTTTGGGTATTGGGTGGCCCCACAAAAACGTATTATAGTATTTCATGAAAGCTCTCAAGGTAGCCAGCAGAGAGCGTGACGAGTTGTATGTTTGTACATCTCTTATGATAAATCTAACTATAGGTATAATGTCCCGGTGGGATTTTTTGAATGATTTTGAAAATAAATTTTATATAGCTGTGTATTGATTCAGGAAAAAATATCGATAGAAGCGAATCTTTTGTTGAAAAGTAGTCAAAACAGAAGGTTAAGGCAATGATCGACGAAAGGGCCCAAATGAACTCTACTTTAAAAGTTAAAAATTCAGATTTACTGTGAAATAGACAGTGAGACTTTTTCAGCACTTGGGATAAACATAATAAAGTCGTAGCTTTTGATTTTGGATTCCCAATAGGACTTTCGTTACTAGAAACCTCAACTGAAAAACTTAGGAAAGCCGCAGCTTATCTTGCAATAAAATACAAACCAACGAGTTGTGTTTAAATACCAAGTTAAGTCTTTATTGCCTGGTTTGAAAAATGCATATTATTTTTAGCTTTTTAATAGGGATTGCGATTATAATATCTCGCACAGGTGATATAAATTGGCCGCCAAGAATACGCCTTCATTTTAAGAAATATTGCCTCAGACAATCTTGCATAAATGAGCCATTCTTCAAAAATATAATTTTTTTCAAAACAGCTCTGTACGAATAAGGTAACACGCCTTAAACTAATTAAACTCAAAACGGCAGTACGCCTTAGGTAGGTTTGCACCCGATTTCTCTTAAAAAAATTGTATAAATGACAAATAAGACTAGCTATATTATATTTATTATTTAGACACTTTTGATAATAAAAAAAAATTAATAAATGTGCCATAAATTTCGATTCCGCAGTAAAAACATTAATAAAGCATGAACTAAGTTTTTACTATCTGTACTTATCGGCTAATAAGCACGTATATTGGAAAAATACTTAAATTAGGTAATTTAAAAAGTGTATTAAGAATAAAAGCTTTAAGCCAAAAACGAAAAAAAAATCGTTTGTTTTTTAACTATACTTTTAATAGAAAAAGCCAGGTTGACTAATTTTTAATAGTAAAAACATTTTAAAAGAAATTCGTATTAAAATTATTGTATTTTTATCTGAGTGCTACGTATTCAGCAAAAATCATACATATGTTAGCTGTCACTGTGACTGTTACTAAAAAACGTTTTTGTAATTTAAAAATCAAAAGTCTTGAAAAAGATCTCTTTATTTTGTAACAAGTCACAGCATATTGCATATCGCATTTTACTTCAATTGAAAAACTAAATATTGTCCTTATAAAATCATAACAATTTTTTTTTTAAATCTAAATTCACATTCTGGAATTGGGAGAAATCTGGCAAAATTTTGTACCATAAATACGGTTGTAAACAACGTTGCTCTCAAGAAACCCCTTGCTTGGAAAAATTACCTAAAACTTTAACCTAAACCAAAGCGACATCCTTTTGAAAATGCCTACATCTCTTCTCTTCTCTATCTCTTCTCTTCTCTTCTCTTCTCTATCTCTACATATAATAAAACTGTAGAATAAAAAATGCCTGAACGCGCATCACGCAGAAACTACTGGACACATTTTGATGAAACTTGGCATAGTGATTGCTTATGTTCTGGGTCGGGCTTTAAATAGTAAAAAAATCCGGATATATGTAAGGAAAATTCTGTTTATACAGACCTAACTCAGTAACGGCTTATCGTATTGTATTGAAAACTAAAAAAATAGGTGAATTTAGTAAATTTTCTCCTGAATCATTTAAGATATAAAACATGCTCTTGCGTTGTCCTGAAGCTGAGAAATGTTCAAAACAATTATTCAAAACGTCGCCCACAATTTTCTTTCAGTGGATACCACTGTCAGTAGTCATGCAGCAGTGAGTATCGTATATTATGTGCTCGTCTCTTTTCAGCGCATACATTCGGGTTGAACACGTTTTCAGGTGCTGTTCATTGGGAAAAGTTTGGAAATGGGCTGGGGTGGGGTTCGTGTGTCAATGTCAAGTTGTTTCATTCGTGTTGCTTCTTTTCGGCGACATTTCAGATGGGTAAGAGGAAACCCAACCCCGGCGCAGTGGCTTAGTGGTAGTGTGTTGGGCTACTAAGCGAGGGGTTCCAGGTTCGAGTCCCGAAAGGGCCAAATTACATCTTAAGGTTTTTTTTACACTGCGCCACCTCTCGCGAACGTCTGACAAACATCCGAGAGTAAAACTGTCATGAATGAGCTTCTCAATTAGCCGTTTGGACTCGGCGTAAAATTGTAGATCTCTTCCATTCGTCCCAAAAATTGAAAACCCACACAAAACGAATGGTTGTGAGAAGCTAGGCCTTGGGTCCCATAGACCTGTCGCGCCAAAATATTTATTTATTTATTTATAAGAGGAAACAAATAACAGAACTTTGCGTAAATCTTTTTTGTGTAGACTTTTTAGTAGGAATTCAAATTATGTTTTTATTGTATTTGTTTTTGCTTTATATTGATTTAGAAAGGTCCAAGGGAGGGAACATATTTATAAAAAAAACGGCGGGTGAAGCAAGGCGAGCACGGGTCAGCTAGTTCGAAATAAATGACGATCAGTAGTTATAGGAAGATTAATTTCAAAAACACTTCGAGGTAAGTGTTTCATCGATGTCATAAAGTTTTATCAGAAATTGTTCATTATAGACCCCCTTTCACAAGTTGCTTTACGATCGACGCTATTAAGCCAGTTTTTTCTTCCAATCAAGTAGCCAAGGAAGTAAGCCTCAAGGCTTAAACGATTTGACGTTAAGGAATTTTTTTTATGCTGGGAAATTAAATTCTAAAGTCGTAATTCGACTCCTAAGGAACATTCCTTTGTATATAAAGGAACAATTTCGTCGGTAGCGGTAACATAAAAATGAATTTAACTGATGCTGCTCTCACCAATTGCGTAAAGGTTTAAATCTATGATCATTCTATCGCCAATTCACATTCCAGCATTTATGCAAAGCAATTACATTAACCAGGTTATCGTGGTTGCTCTTTTGTGATCGTTTTCTCTAGGGAATGAAGGTATTTCCTTAGTACTATACTTTGCAACAGATTTGCTAATGTAGGACCGGACCTATCACTTTCAGATTCCTTAGTAAATGTGCAGTGTGATTGAAATGATGATACCTACACTCGGCCTTACTTTGAAATGCATATTGATAATGAGAGTTGCAAGGAGTCGACTGGTTTAATGTTGGCTGCCTTTGACATGCCTTGTTGAAACAAGCTAGGTCAGCTGTTGCATAATAGAAGAAGAAGAATTAACACCCCATAATTCTGAAAGCAATGAAGTGCTCTTATATTACTACTTTTAAAAATTATTATGTAAAAAAAAAGTACTATCGGAAGCCTATTTTTACTGGAGTCCTCATATATGAGCAATTTAGCACACACATATAGCAGGACTCAAGATCACACACACGTGTGGAGTTTAAGAATTCTAAATTGGGGCTTACAAATTATAAATAGTAAGATGGAACTATAGTGACGTTCAACATCAGGAAAATGCTTCCAGACAATACCAAGGTTTCAGCAAAGAGAACCACCAGATATATCAATTTCGGCAAGAGTTTCCAGTTCAACCAACACGCTAGTATTTTTGCAAGAAAGACACATTTTGCTCTGAATACATTTACTTTTCAGACTTCGGCAATGCAGTGAGCGACGAGCGGTATAGCGACGAGTCTGAGCGTTGAGCGACTAATGAAAAGTGAAGTCAGTCTTTTAAATTCCTTTTGGATAGTGACGCCTTTTGGCACTGGTAACATCCGCCTATTGAAGAGAATAACCTAGGTTTTTAGGGGATTGACGGAAACCCAGTTCCTAGTGCACCATCGACCATGTCCAAAGCCATCTGAGAGTTAGCACAGACCGTTCGTACATCATCGCCTGATATGTAACTGTATAGAACAGGATATCCAATGCTGCAAAATTAGTTAGCCAAGCCGTTGAGAAAATGAATAGATAGATATTTGTTTAGAGTTAGAGTCAACTAATAGATAAAGTAGACACTAAGTGGAATCTTCATCGACCAATCTTAAACTAGGAACTTTGTAAACCTATTCAAAGCTATTTTTTCAGTGCAGATTTAGCACTTAAAGACCAACGAGCAAAGAGCATTAAAACAATTCATAATAGGTAACTAAACAAAAATATGACAACAATAGCATAAAGTAATGTTAGATAAATGTAATACAGTAAAATCTGAGAATCAAGAATATGTAGTTATAAATAAAAATATTAAATAAACAAAACCTTAAAAATTAAAAACATTGTTTTAAATTTAATAACTTGACTTGCTCTTTGAATGGAGCCATACCAAATCACCTCATATTGAAGAATTTCATTCCGTTCATCTTTTCGCACAGTGTACATCCGAAATATTTCATTCAACTTCCCGAACTCTTCATCTTTTCGAAGAGCTTATCTTTCCTTGATTTTACTGTATTCAAGAACTCACATTCCACCACGGTTTTAGAAAGTTTTTGCATGTCAAATGGATTTTAATTGTCACCGATAGGAAAACAAACTGCTTGATTTTAGAAAAAAAATAAAAAATGTAAGAGGGCCAGCGGCAAAAGGATTGCGAGTTGGCGGTCTCAGTATCCTTTGTCAATGATTACATCATTTTGTGATTAGATAGATAGGTATTGTTCTTTTTTGATGTATCGCCCTAGCGAGGTATCCGTCGGAACGGAAAACTGTCCGATTTTATACGATTCGGAGGATTTTTGCTTCGAGATATTCTTCCGAACAGCTATTCGAAATATTTTTCCAACATATCCGGCATATCGGTGAATTGCGTTGAAGTGCGATGATGTGAAATTTTTTTGTTAAATTTTTGACAACTAGGTTCCGATATCCTCCGACAGAAATTGGTGCTAAGTTTATTTACGATTTGTAGTGAAGCGTTTTCTTTTCCGAAATCGGATACCTCGAATGTAATTTGAGCCTCCGATGGAGTATGCGACTATGCGTTGCTGAGAATTTTCCCCTCCGACGTATACCTCACTAGGGCCGATTACAAATTTATCAGACAATATTGAGACCACTTTTTTCTGTTTCACAATCAAAAGTATTATAGTACCGTGGGATTTTTCCTTGTTAAAAATTCGTACGAAAAATAAAAGTAAACAAAGAAAAAGAAACAAATGAAAAAAGACTGTGTGGGATGTTCCTATTAAAGAAAAAATTATTTAATAGATTTCGTTTTGGTTCATCTAATAGATTCCAACTTGTCACCATTTTTTCATCAATGTTACCCTTCTTTGGAACTTACTACCACGGCAGCTGAGAAGGTCAAGTACTATCGCGCAGTTTCGGAATGAGTTACAAGTCTTATTTCCAGACAATTTCGGATTAATATGTTTATACTTGATTAATTTGTTTATACTTGTTTTACTTGTGAAATGAGATATGTATATTGTTTTTTGGTGGTATAAATACATCTTCGCCTTAAAGTTTTCCAGATAAAATAGTAGCTATAATTACATAAGCCGTTAATATTTTAACAGAAAGTCTTGAATCATTACACAAACGGGGTTGATTATTATTCCGAAAAATAATATTAGTGACTCCAACTTTCAGTTGGAGATTAATCGGAGGCAATCCTGGTAAATCCAATGATTCGGTGGTTTTCAAGATATAAGATTTTTAATGTTTTTTTTTGTATGGGCGATGTCACGCCCCTTTGTCCAATTTTGACCAATCAGGAATACTCCTGGGACAATACCTAAGATTGTGTGTAAATTTGAACTCAATCGATTAGGTGGTTTTGAATGCATTTTTTGTATGGGAGGTGCCACGCCCCTATAACTCATGAACCAATACACCTACAAAGACCGTATATGCCTACAAACCATAGTATTAACGTCACCTTTTATGGGAAATTTTCAGAACCAAAATCGGTTCACGCATTACAGAGAACATTGGCGACAAACACAATTCAACTTATTTTTATATATATAGAAAAAGAAGATAGATTGTTATGGGCGGCCATAACCTCTATTTGAGTTATAAGACTAGTTAAAAATAATAGTGAACATACAAAGTGAAGTGCAAATTTTACTGCACTTACTATCAATCGTGGCGGCCATTCCGAACAGTGATGCATTCTTTTTGCAGTCAGAGATGACAACTTGTCCCAAATAATCTAACACAAATCTGCCCATTATCAGACGAATATTCATCAACCTTCCTGGTAACAAAAAGGGCAAAAAAAGAACCCGCTAAACGACAACAATTTGAATAAAAACCCAGCTATTAACCCCAAAAAGCTTGTAGAACAATCCGCGGTCCACTCCACTTATACTCAGCTAAATACAAATTCAAGTGATTTACATATGTGCTACATTGCAAAAGCACAAGAATCTTTTGCACTGACGCATCGCCACTTGGGGAATTTATCATTTAATTCGGTCTCGACAAGTTACATACTATTCCGCGGAATTCGATTCGTACTCGCACTTGTGAGAAACACTTGAAACGCCATGATTTGCCTAGTGACGTAAAACCAAATCCAGTTGTATAGATTTTTCAATTAAATCGCAATTTCAAATCGCAAGTCAATTAGTCACAGGTGTAGCGTGTATTTGTTCGAGGTGAAACGTGAAAGAGTAAACAGAAATCAACGAACGTGCTTTTTTCGGAGTTGAGTTGTTTCCGCAAGCCCCATAAGGACGGCGCCAATTCAAACCAAGTTCTAAGCCTTCGACTTGCGGTCAGCAATTAGACGGATACAATATGCATCAATTAAGTTATTACAAGTAAAAGATAAAGAAACTAAAGTCCGGTTTACAAAAACAGCTTGCATTCCTCTGGTTGTTAATAATTTTTCCCCATCTTCCAACTGTAGTTGGAGTTGCCAAACATAGCGGCAGACGAAGACGACTTAAATAGGTTTGAGTCATCATGCGCATGCCGCCGATCATAATACGGATGAATAATCAGCGGGGAAATTTGTCAAACAATCCGATAGCTCCGGTCTAGAATCGAGATATGATATCGATTTAATTAAAAGCAACAGAAAAACAAACCGTCGCGTCGTCGGTCTAATGTGGCGTTCGTTGAACTTGGGATTAGTGGCAGCATGCTAATCTTGGCTTTTGTCGAAAGGTGATAATATAGCGTAATAAATGTGTCTTACTCAGATCGAATTAGAGGTAGGTGGACTTGCTTGGCTGGGTTAAGGTTGGTTTGATGGAATTGTTTACACCACCACTTGGAGATATAGTTCGGAACGGTTTTTAAATATTATTCAACAAAAACTCGTTAATTGACAAATAATACAGATCAGATTTGTTAACAGAAACAGTTATTTGACATGACGCAATTTGCATTTAGTGTGACATATGGTTGGTATTCGAAGGGTGGACCGTGGAAAAATCTAACTTAGCTGGATGGGGTAGAGTTGTAGTTGTTCTAGTTCAGTAGCTCAGCCCCTACCTCAAGTGGAGTCCGGGTAGCATTTTATTTTTAAGATTGATTGAGTCGATGGCGAAATAGATTTTCGGGCGACAGATCTGGTATAAGTACGGCGACCATGTTTTTCAGCCCAATTTTCAATTATTCAAATTCTTTATTACATTTGATAAATATAGTTTTAAAAAGAAAATTTTAAATAATAAAATAAATAAAATTTACATTTACAACATTTTAGGCACAAGTTAGGGCACGTAGCATTATAATTTTGAAGTTTCATGAAGTTTTTGTTTTTCTTAATGTTTACGTTATTGTTATTTAAATAAAACACAGAACAAATAATGAGCAATTTCTAAAATCCAAAACATTTATGTGTTTTTGTTAAAAAAATAAATCATAATGATCATAGTCTTCAAATACAGAACTTACTTACTTACTTAAGGTGGCGCTACAGTCCGGGGTGGACCTGGGCCTCAACCAATACGCCTCTCCAGTTAGCGAGATCTTTGGCTAACTGCCTCCAGTTGCGCACTCCAAGTTTGTTGAGATCCCCTTCCACTTGTGCGCGCCACCTAAGGCGAGGTCTTCCTCTACTGCGTTGTCCCTCCGGGTTGGAATCGAAGACTCTTCGGGCCGGAGCGTTGGTGTCCATTCGCTCTACATGTCCTAGCCATCTTAGACGACTGATGTGTATTTTTCTGATCAGGTTGGTGTCGTTGTACAGCTCGTAGAGTTCGCTGCCAAGAAGATCTTCATCCGCCTTTGTTAGGGTCCATGCTTCTGTGCCATAGAGCAGGACTGGGATGATGAGGGTCTTATATAGAATCGACTTAGTGTTTCTTGACAAGGCCTTACTAGTCAATTGCCGTCTTCTCCGCTATTAATTCTGATAACGACACCACAGCAAATACAGAACTGTCCATTATTTTTTTAGAGGTAAGTATAGAACTTTGAAATAGAATACTGAAATTTACTTTATTCGAAAGATAATATTCTGGCTTCATCGCTAGACAAAATTCGCTTATGACAATACGATACGTATTCAGCGCTGCAGGAACAGGCACTTTAGTGCCAAACTGGCACTTTCAAATCAGCTTGGCACTTTGGCACCCATTGGCACTAACAATTTTTAAATTTGGCACTCTTTTTTAACGCAATATAAAACAAAATTTCCATTAAAAAACATTACAAATTCATTTTCCTAATAAGAACTAAAAACATTGCTGGAATTGTAACTCTTTTTTGTAAATTCCCGAAAAATCTACTGATAGTTTTTGTTTAAATATGCGATTTTTTTAATTTGGCACTCTGAGGCACTTTTTGGCACTCAAAAAAATAATTGGTGGCACTGAGACTTTTTTTTCAGCTGCAGCGCTAACGTATTTCGAACAGAACCATAATTTTCAAAATAAATTTGCACAATCTGGAAGCGTTGTTCAGGCGTCAGTCTTTTCATGTTGAAATACCAAACCAAACTAAATATAAATCACTTGCCAGCTGACAACATGGCCGCCAGTTAAAATAGTGCTGCCAACTTCAAGTTCTATATCTCTAAAAAAACACCCTTTATAAGGCGAAAAAGTACATCCATCAGAAAGAAGGATATGCATTTGAAATTTTCATTATTAAAGTATTAAGATATTATTTTAAGGACCTTTACTACAAAGTCATGACTTTGTGGGCTGAAATTGTTGATATGTAGGTACTTGTATGACCATAAATTTCCCTGATAGCACTTCAGGCCACACAGCTATCCAACAAACGATCTTTTGCGTAGGGGGTCTGTCTGGGAACGCTCCTTCAATATTATTTAATTAATTATTAATTAATATTTATCGCCAATGTAAACTTATTTAACGCAGTGATGCCGCATACATTCTCATCATTTAACGACTCTTCATATAATATGCTTCGTCTAATACACGTCTCTTTACGGCCCTGTAAGTTTTAACATTAACCCTTGCGTGTCTTCTATCTATCAACCGGACGCACATCGCACGGCTCGTAAGCTGCGTAAGGGTAGCTCAATACCGAAAATATTTGATGTTGATAAAACCTTTAACAATGGTTAAGATAGTCCTTGGCGCCTTTACTCACAAAATCGGAAAGAAAGCCATCTTCAGTTGTACAGTCGGAAAGCAGAACATGTGCATACACAGCCGGGAAAACGATTCTGAGTAATTGACCTTGTTGGGGAGGGAATCGCCATCAGGATCACACACCCCTCAATCAAGAATGAATTTTGCAGATCACGTAACCAATTACCAAATTGACAAGTTGACTTACTTACTTACTTAGGCGGCGCTACAGTCCGGGGTGGACCTGGGCCTCAACCAATACGCCTCTCCAGTTAGCGCGATCTTTGGCTAACTGCCTCCAGTTGCGCACTCCAAGTTGGTTGAGGTCCCCTTCCACTTGTGAGCGCCACCTAAGGCGAGGTCTTCCTCTACTGCATTGTCCCTCCGGGTTGGAATCGAAGACTCTTCGGGCCGGAGCGTTGGTGTTCATTCGCTCTACATGCCCCAGCCATCTTAGACGACTGATGCGTATTTTTTTGACCAGGGCGATGTCGCTGTACAGCTCGTAGAGTTCGCTGTTATATCTCCTCCTCCAAGAGCCGTCAACGCAAACGGGACCGAAAATCACTCGAAGAATTTTTCGTTCGAAACGACCAAGGAGATCTTTATCCGTCTTTGTTAAGGTCCATGCTTCTGCACCATATAGCAGGACTGGGATGATGAGGGTCTTATATAGAGTCTCCTTAGTGTTTCTCGACAAGGCCTTATTAATCAATTGCCTTCTTAGGCCGAAGTAACAGCGGTTGGCAAGAGTGATTCTTCGTTTGATTTCTGAGGTGATATCGTTTTCAGAATTTATAGCGGAGCCGAGGTAGACAAAGTCCCTAACTACCTCAAAATTATAGCTGTCTACTGTGACGTTCTGTCCGATTCGTCGATGTTGTGTGTCCCTTCTTGTTGACAGCATATATTTTGTCTTGCCCTCGTTTACCACTAAACCCATTTTTGCCGCTTCCGTACTGATACTTGCAAACGCGCCAGTGACAGCTCGCTGTGTTCTGCCAATAATGTCAATATCGTCCGCGTATGCAAGCAGTTGCACAGACTTATGGAAAATTGTGCCTCTGGTGTTGGCTTGTGAGTTGCGCACAATTTTCTCAAGAATGATGTTAAAGAAGTCACATGACAGCGCATCACCTTGTCTAAATCCTTTTTTGACATCAAAGGTCTCGGTGAGATTGTTTCCGACCTTAATGGAGCAGCGAGAATTCTCCATTGTCATTCTGCACAATCTGACGAGTTTGGCAGGGATGCCAAAATTAGACATGGCTCTGTATAGCTCGTCTCTAAATGCTGCCATATGCGGCCTTAAAATCGATGAACAGATGGTGGGTATCGATTTGGACTTCTTGGGTTTTCTCCAGGATCTGCCGTAGTGTGAATATTTGGTCGGCTGTGGACTTACCGGGCCTAAAACCGCACTGATAGGGTCCAATCAGTTCGTTGACAAATGGCTTCAGGCGTTCACACAGTACAGCAGAGAGGATCTTATAGGCGATATTAAGGAGACTGATACCTCTATAGTTGGCGCAGTTTAGAGGGTCTCCTTTCTTATAGATCGGGCAAACAATGCTGAGGTTCCATTCATCAGGCATACTTTCTTCCGACCAAATCTTGGAGACGAGTTGGTGTATGCACTCTACCAAGTCATCTCCCGCTGCTTTAAAGAGTTCGGCGGGTAAGCCATCTGGTCCAGCAGCCTTGTTAGACTTCAGCTTGGATATTGCTATCCTCACTTCATTTTGGTCAGGTGGACGGAAATCTTGGCTTTCATCGTCCGGATTGAATGGATCGTTCTGCCTGACAGCGGGATATTGGTCGTCTTCGCCGTTTAGCAGTCTGCAGAAATGGTTTTTCCATGTCCTCAGCACCGACTGTGATTCCACTACAAAGTTGACTGTGACATGTAATAAACGAGAACCAATACTTTACGAGCAAAAAAGAAAAGAGAGGGATTGGTCTCGAACTGCTATAGACATACAAAGAGAGAGAGAGAGAAAACACTTTAGGCGTGTGTTCAAATCTATCAATATCGGATGCTATACTGCAGAGGTTATGTTTGAAAGTTCCATACCAAACGATCTTCCCAAGGATATACAATGCCAAATCAGAAGCTTTCAAAGATATTCATGGAAATACGCGGTATTGAAAATTTAAAAATGACACTTTTGAAGGTTGAGCGGCTGCTGGGGTGGATAATGTATACAACATCTTCACACTCCGGCAGGTCTTAAAAAAACTCATTAGGGACTATTCCCTCTTTAAACTCTCCTACAGTATTCCGGCCAAACTCATTCATTTGTTAGATGGAGAAGAACATTTATGGCAAGCAACAAATCCTTATTTTCTGACAAGAGGTCTAAAAGAAGATGACAAGGTAACTTTTTGAACATCATTCCTATAGAGCATTTGTATACCATTTCTATCGTACCAGCGATTTGGATAGATATTTAACTCCAAAATAGTTACAGACTGTGCGCGGTACTAATAATCACAGTATACATTTTTCCAACTCACAATTTCGAAACAAAATTCCATATTGTGACCTACAAAAAATGTAAGGTGAAGGTTACACATGATTATTGGTATAAGGCCTTTTATATTCCTCGTAAAGAGAAATCGGCTTGGACCTTTGTCCAAGACCCTAGGTTCCCCGGTACTGCTGTATGGTGAAAAATCACCCCTTGTCAAATTCGTGTTAAAGCCTATTTCCATGCTTTAAAATAACTATTTTTTTTTTTGGTTTGCATCTTTGGAGTAAAAAAGATGATTTAACAACCAACTTTATGAGCTAGCGACATTTAAAAGTCTTAAAGTAAGTACTACAGCTGAGGTAGGTAGGAAACTTGATTCTTCTGAACAACAATGCACAATCTCAACGGACAGAACGACCATCGACCACACTTTAGACGGCAGGTGGCGCACAAAGTTCAATCACGATGAATGAAGTATCTGTGCCTGTTTAGCGTTATTTGAATTGTTTTCTTCTTGCTTTAATTTTTAAGCCAATCCGTGTGAAAACGAGAGAGTTATAGCTGTTTGTAAACTTGCTTAAGTCGTCATTTGTATTGCCAAACGTTTAAAATTGATCTCCTGAAAAGAGTGCAAGATTGACATAAGATGTTTTACTTTTAGGCACTGTATGACAAAAGGTCTACGTTTCAATTGTTGGAAAAGCAAGATATATAAATAAAATCAGAAGCTACATAGAGATAGATGATAGATCCCTCTACATGGTGGCACAGTGTCCATAAAATGCAAACGTTGACTCAGGTACTGACTTGAAATTGAGTTGCAGCTTTTTCCAGGAAACCGTTGGGTGGTTTAATGACACTTTTCAGCCGTAAATTACCAAGGGACCGACTTTAACAGATTTATGAGTTATTCCCAACTTAAAAAAAACCTTTTAATTGATATCAATGAAACTACAGGTTTTTTACCACTTGAATTGATGAGTATTACCCGAAGGCCTTTACCGGACATGTTCCCTTGAAGTTTGACACTTTTTTCCCCCTGTGCAACTTATATAAATTTTTAAAATGCAAGCCGACTTTTATACACAATTTGACTACGAAATATTTTTAGATGTGAAATTTTTTTAGATTTATTAATTTCCCTTGAGTCTTGCTATGATGAGTGTCCCCCACACTTATACTGAATCGAATTACACCAGCCAAGGTGAATCATTTAACTGTGTAATACGCGACATAAACGCTCCGCTGCCACTGGCTGATGCACCAATAAAAGATAAATTATTTCCACTAATAGCCGCAGCTATTACATTTCATATCAATGTCAATTTACGCGCAACTCTATTGCTTGGGGGGCTCGTCCGCCTATGTCTGTACATATACAGAGGGCGTGTAAACACAACTCACAGATTCGTGTAATAAATTCAAATGAATCTCAAGAGAGGAAAGATTTGCGCACTTGCGTGTGTTGTTTATTAAGCTGAAGGCATTTTGCTACGTAAATCTTTATTAGGCACTCAAATTCGTAGCCACAAGTGCGCGCGCTCTCATTCAGCGCTCAACTTGCACTCGCAGCTCGCAGGATGAGCTGCACATTTACAGGGGCATACACACATGCATCTTCAATCTCTGCACCTGCAATTTAATAGTAAACAGCGTGGCAATAAATCTTTCGGCTTTTGGCCGGAAATATCCCATCAAGCTCGCAAATCGAAGTTCAGTCTTCAAACTCAAAGAGGCTTAGCCCAAAGTTATTTAAATTTTATGAAATACATACCTACTCTTAGTGAAGTTGTTAGATCTACATCGAAAGCTGTTGAGTCGATTGATACGTCTTCAAGTTCACAACCGATCGTCGTCTTAATCAGCGTGGAATCGTTTATCACCTTGACTTTGGCTCCATCGACGACCACCTAATTTGTTTGCTCACCAGCAGCGGTATAAATGAAGAAATGAATACCGCTGGCCATAGCGATAGCCACACAATTGATAGTTTAAATATTTGCTCCAGTGCGCAGCTGAGGTAAATACTAAAAGGAAAGAAATGACTCTCAAGACCGATTTCAATGCAACTGATGGCCGTCGGTATTCGTAGCTTTAAAGTGTTTAAAATGATGTTACCTGTGGTTTGGGCGATATTCGAAAATACAATTGTGATGAAGATACCACTGCAAATAGACTCACAGTCAGCAGGTCTTAGTATGAATATTAAATCTGACATGTTTTGAGGTCGTGGATAAATGTTTTTTTTAGATGGTAATCAATTTTTATGTTATTATTCTATTTTTCTATTTTGTTTGGTGATTCACTGTTGGTATCAGAAGGAAATTTATAATGAAGACGGTTTTGCGCATTTGTGAATATTTTTCAATAATTTGTGACGGACGAATCGGTCGTAGTGCGTCCAAGAGATGTTGTTTTTCATCGAAACTGGCATGTGGCAGCAAAAACAAAGAGCTTTGTGTGTTGCTTAAATCGCTTTAAACACAAATTGGTATAACCAGTGCCGGCTTCAGGGTGGGAAAACAAGGAGATTGTTTTGGGGCGCCAGTGCTAGATGGGCGATTGCGGATTCGGAACAATTAAACTCACTCTTGTGGAGGTGCTGCCATAAAAAACCATAAAAAACGATTTTAAGAACAAAGTTCCAGATGCTGTTACAGTACATTGGGATGGAAAATTACTAAGGCGTCGAATATAGGGCGCATCAATGGTGCCTGTGTGCTCTTGGAGCAGAAACTTGAGAGGGAAGTGCTTCTTTTTGCTTGCCTTCACCATGTCTACGAGCTGGTATTAAAAGGTTTGTTTAAAGCCAAAATAAGCCAAGTGACAACTGACAACAAGTCCGGATATTCACTTGTTCAAAAAGTTAAGAGATGGTGGGAAAATAATAACTCCATCAACATTTAAAATTATAGAAAGGGTACAAGCTTTTCTAACGACTTCTGAGACCAGAATGATTACCTATGGAGAATCGATGGAGCTTTGCATTATATTTTTAGGCGGAAATACAGAAAAGCAGTTCAAGGCAAGGCCTCCCGGCGCCATGCACCAATCTCGATGGATGGCACGAGTTCTCAATTTAAAATGAACAGGCATCACAACTAGATGTCTACTTCTTCATCGTCACATTCTATGTTAAGCCATGGCTGCAATGCACTTTGGCAGTGAAATATCCTTACCATAGAACTCGATTCTAGAAGACAAAAACGCTGTTTCTACACTCAGAGTAGTCAATGACACAGCTGAAAGAGCTATGAAGTTTATGCAAGACTTCCATGGCTTAGTTATATGGTTGAAGAGGAACAAAAACAGTTTCTGTTGCGTTGTGTACAGGAGCACAGGAAGATATACCTGGATTGTAAGAAGCAACTTTGAAAAGAAAACAAAACTGGACGCAACACATGCCTTCAGTATCAGGTACAAACATAGACTTAATTGTAAGCAACCAACTTGGTGGGAACCGTGGCGAGTTTGTGGACATTAAGTACAATCAAGGAGTAAGAAAATACTGCGCTTCCCTTAATCTCTCAAGAAGTCCGGCATCCGGTCGGGATCCAGATCCAACAAAAAAAAAAAAAACAGAAAACTAGTGGCAGCTTTACTATGGCCAATGCTCATTAGAAACTATAAGTCATCCAAGCTTGAGAGAAACAGTGTTCTAAATTCCTTACCAATGTCCGAAAAGTACCTAGCCCTTAATGAAACTAGGCACCGCACACTAGACAAGCCGGTCTGTGATGATTTCAAAGCTTTGAGCTTAACTGCCATTCTTTTTCTTACTATCTTCTCATGATTTTAGACCTCCAAAAGGTCTTTTTAAGCGCTTATTGTGTGCCACATAAACCAACCATTGAGAACGCTTAAAGGCCTCACCTGCAGAGCTTTCTTCTTTAAAAATAAATAAAATCATACTCCAGGCATAACGACGAAAGAACCCACCAACTTTAGAGGAATTCAAATTAGGCTCTCACGCCTAATGCAGCCTGTAACTGTAACGCCAAATACTACCTACCTCACCAATATAGGCAACCACACTTTTATGGACGAAACAACCCCACGATTCAATCAGCAAACACGTCCAATAAATCCACATAAATAAATCCGAACGCAATACTTCTCCCAATAGAATTTATCTATTTATTGCAGTGAACTGTTTTATCTGCGTATAGCTAGTTGATCTCGGACCACTTTCTAGATTCATTAGGAAATGGAAATCATGTTCAAAGCCGACTTTATAACGCAGCCAGAGGTAGCCGCAGCTTCTCCTGCAAGCACTGTTAGTTTTAATGATGCGGCATAAACTTAATTTGCTACTAAATCAAATTAGTACTTCCTCTCCTGTCAATTTGACGTTCTGTTATTGTTATTATAATTGCTATCGTCTTTGGAGTTGTGTTCGTTTGTTGTTACAGTGCTCCTCGGTTGTTGCTACCTTGCTGTTCACGCGTTAATCTGGTAGGAATTCCAAAATGGATTGAACGACCTACGAAATTCTAGAGACATAAACGGAAAGCCAATATCGCTGCATCCATCGCGGTGTTGTTGAACGACACTGCACTGTTGGGCAAAGATTCATCAACAGCGATCAAAATCTTGTTGCGGTTGCAACACCACCGACCGCACACGTTCTTCTAACACTCTTGCATGAGTGGCATCTCTGGCGGGTGAGAAAGCAGTTATTATTTACTGACAGCTGACAGCTTGTGAACTAAAATGTGTGTGATACGGCGCCATGGGAAAATTAGGCCTACCAATACCACAAAGGTATATCCATCTGTATCTATCCATCTCATCTTTGTATCTATATGAATCAACAGGTGCAATGATTTTCAAACAGAAACGTGCTAAAAAGGGTTTAATGACTTGTTAAGTAATAAGCTCATTTTGAATATGGATGGGGATCAAGAAGTTCCCATCCCATTTGTCTCTCGATTGCGGGATGTTTGGCTGGATTGACGGCAGCAATGTAATACCTCGTGCTTAATGATTCATTTCTATTTGGATAACCGGAGATGGTAATTAATGGGGAAGAAGATTTATTGAATAACTGCAGTTGTTGTACCCATACAGATGACATCATGATTTGTTTAATTATGCATCATGTAGCCATGATGTTGTAATGACGACAATGTTTGTGTTGATAAGTCAGTATGGCGCGAGCTGACCCAAACCACAAGATCAGGTATCGTTTATTGTATAGGCATCCGGAGGCAGACTATTCGATCATAGTGAACGTCACAGGCATGACCATAATCTATTCTAAGCAGTGATTCACTCCACTCAAACCTATTGAGTATGTCCTTCAGTATGTGATTCGTTCTAAGAAGATGGACAGCTTAATTATTGGCCATCGATTTCGCGGCATGAATGGGAAATGATTGAGGCAAAAAAAAATGTAACTACCTAGGTATATGATTAATTAAATCCAAGGCAGAGTCATCGCATCAGTCGGATTTAGCACTTGTTGATTTTAATTTTGACACGGCGGCGTCTCAAGAATGAGATTAATCGTTGAGTGTTTGAACACAATCGATTGTGATTTTTGATTAGTCAATTTTGGGTCATATAAATCTCATCAGTGGCCTCTTTCGCACCGCGTACAGCTGGGCCAGAGATGGTAAGCCCATTTTTCCAATTCTGCTGTTTTTATCGTACCTTAGATGTCATTTAACCATGGACTGCAATACTGGGTCTGATCCCTTACTTTTAAATCTTACGAATTTTTACGAATTCTTAAGCATTTTACTCAATTGTCGTTTCTTAACTCGAAAAATTCGTAAAAGAGAGCAGCTTCGAGAGAGCAAGATATTTCTCCTATTACTAGTTTTCACTCAACAAATTTCTTTGCGTAAGAATTGAAACAACTGTCAGTCGCCAATTGACAGCTGATTTGAATTTGTTGTTCTATTTATCAGTCCAATTTATGAAATATCTGCCATTTTTCAGAGGTTACTACAAAAGCGGTCCTAAACTTTTACTCTCTGAGAGAGAATTCATCCCCTTCATTGTCATTTTGACAGTTTTTTTCCATTTTTACTACAAAAGTAAAGGAACAACCCTTCTATTAAGCGACGCGTAAAAACCGTGAGAAAATATTGTCAAAACTTGACTTGACTCTGAGCAGTGACGGGCCATGATAAAACGCTCACAAGTCACTACCATTCGTTTTGTGTGAGATTTAAATTTTTGGGACGAATGGAAGGGATCTACAATTTTATGCTAAGTCCACACGGCTTATTGAGGAGCTCCTTCATGACATTCGCGAGAAGTGAATCAGTGGATCGAACCTGGGTTTCTTTTTTGGGAATTTAATCGTATTGTATCAGCAGGACCACAAATACTATAGTTCCAGCAACATTAGCAGCAAAGATTCCACAAAGAACCGACGTCAATTGGCCATGAAAATCGTGCGCAAGACCATTTCTTTGAGACCCTACTGTATGCCACTGTATGCAACTATAGGTATATTTCCGGTATTGGCACTAATTACTGACGCCTTATACTCTTGCAAAGAATCAGTACGATCGAGTCCATTGTGCTCGGGACTGGCATCAGCTTAAAAACAGATTTAATTTTTCGGTCGGAGAATCCACCTGGCCTATCTTTCATGTATAAACTAATCCAGCAAATGAGGGCTCTTGCGCTATCTAAGAACCTAACAGAAAACATGGGGGTTTTTGGATTTGACTGGAATTCAAAACTGATGGAGACTGGATACCAAAGCATATAAAGTAGGACTTTAAATATACTTCTCCTCGAACTCTTCAATAGGCTTCTAAAATCACTATTAGGCAATCGCTTTGTGCATATAGGGCTTTAGTTATAGCCTTAAAATAATACGCTGGTATGTGAATCGGCTAATCCGGTTTGTCTTCTTAGTGATCTATCATTTCCTCTTTTTCTTTTAATCGGCTGATGGTACCTCCCATGAAGAAGATGTCATCGGCAAATAAATCCAGATGAGGCTTCTTAAAGGTCTCTATTGTGAACGCCATTTGTTTCCGATGCACCAACATTATATCTCAGCGTTTTACAGCACTTTAAAAATGCGGTGAGCTGTCAGCTGTGTCTTCATCGTCATCTAGAACAACACTGAAACAATAAGTCACCTCAGCTTTAAAGTCCCCCTGCAGTTACAATGAGCTTGACCGTAATGTCAACTATCCAGCATTTGCTTTCAATTAAGCGCGGTCTTTTTTCTGTCCTCTTATTTTTTTAAGAAGGAGGACTTTTTGAAACGATCGAAGGAAACTTTTCTTTTTAGCCGAAGGTACAAGAAGAGTGACCGAGGTAGATTCTTAAAAGTAATTCCTCTAAATGTATAAAAAGGATTTGCGGAAAGCCAACGATTATCTTGGAGACCCTGTGTGGCAAATTAAATCAGGGATAAGAAAATCCTTTAAACAAATTTAATCGTGCCAAGCTGTGTGACGGATGACCCTTTGATGACTTCTAACTAGGAATCGCTTAATCTGCTGCTGGACGCCCATTTTTCAGACATACGAGTATACTGACCACTGACAACAAATCAAATCCAAATGAGCAATAAAAACCTCCAAGGTCTGAGACAAATTGCTTTGGGCGGGCGCTACATAGCTTCAAACCGTACAAGCCCGCGGCGCCAGACTGCATAGTACCCATTAGACGAACTAAAGGGGTCTTCCAATGGATAGTTGTCAAATTGGCTGTCATTTATTCAGTCTATTTTAAAAAATCACCATTGATGGACATAGCGTTCAACAACATGAGTGCTTATGATAAAATTTTTTTTCAAAAGCAGTTGAAAACTGACCAAAATTTTCGTCGAAAAATCTTCTTCAGCGATGGGGCCCATTTCTGGATACATGGGTAAGTCAACAAACAAAATTTGGAACTATACCAATCCACATGAGATCCAAGAGCGTCTAATTCATCACCAAAAAGTCACTGTTAGGAGTTGTCTTTGATGTTTTTAAGGTGACGATAGTGAGGACAACACCGTCAATAGCTAGCGCTATAGGTCGATGATTACCACCTTTAGGATTGGATGACATGGACACCAATGTCATGTGTTTTAAGCAAGACGGCAGCGCTACGTGCCCCACAGCTCACGCTCAGGGCATGATCATCTCACGTGGAGGTGATGTGAAGTGGCCACCGAAATCGTGGGATTTGAGCCCGTTAGACTTTTTCTTGTTGGGTTTCATAAGTCACAGGTCTAGTAGAAGCCATGAACCACAGCGGCTCTCAAAGCCAACATAACCCACGCCATCGGTTAAATTAAGTCTGGTTTATGCGCCAGAGTCATTGAAAATTGGACATTTCGAATGCGCTCCACCCAGGGAAGTTGCGGCGGATATTTGAAAGATGCTTTATTCCATATATAATGGCACCGATAGGCCTTTCAAACGAATAAAATTTCAATTATATCTTAAACACACTTTGTTTTATAAAGAGCCTTAAGTTTTGTCGTGAGCTCTACAAGTTTTGGGGTTGTGGATATTGACGCATTGCGCCAACCAACCATTTTTCGGGGATGTTTTTTTCTATTCAGGGAAGACCTTACTTCTCATGCAGCAAGTTTGGGCTGTAGTCCAAAGCTCCCAGGCGGTTTGTCGAGTAAATGTAGCCATTCTTCGAAGGCGTCAGCAGTGGACTCTACAAAACTTGCGTATAATAATAATTGGGTTTGGATCCTGTTGCGGGCAGTCTTAACATGAATGATATATTGTCGATAAAAGGTCTGTTCCCCTACAATAATGCATTCGAACACATTAGCCAAATTCAGGCAAAGTTTGTACCTTTTAATACAAATTTTGGGTAAGGGAACGAAGTTTGACTAATTTGTTCCAATGCACTATTGTAAGGGAACAGACCTAATATGATTGCGTTAAAAGGGCTATCAAAGCGAATACATTTGCAAAAAAAATACGGCCGACTGAAAATCACTTAAAGTTTTGCCAACCCTTTTCAAGGCATAGAAATAGCGACTGATCAGCGCGCCAAAATGGAACTATACATCACGTATGCTACCAAATTAAGGCTCCCATGGTTGCTCGATTTCATGATAGAGGTGATGGATGCTATTGAAAGATCAAGCCATAGGTGGGTTAAAGGCGCAGAAAATAAAACAGATTTGATCAAAAATATACCTAATACACTCAAAGAGCTTGATCTTTTGCGACGCAAGACTCCATCTGGCAGCATATATAAAGATCTAAGCGATCTTATAAACATAGGTAGACATTTAAAGTCTCAAGCTCAAACTATTTCAAGGATTAGGAAGTGATACTTTATTCTGGTGTTATGTGATACCACAAGGGACCTTACAATGGTCTGAGCTTGTCGCCTTTGTCCTTTATTAATTACTTATTGAATCACGAGATCTTAAGAGCGTCGTAGTTGGTCCGTCCGATGTGTGGTATCTACCCATATAAGTACACTTAAGACTCAACAACTGCAGAAGCATAATACCTAAAACGACGAGTGCTGGTGGCTGAGCTTTAAGAATGTGTCAGTTTTGGAATTGGCACGACTTCTGTTCCGCTCGTAGTAGAATTTCCATGTAGGTAGGGAATTCCGGGCGTATCCAAAAACCCATAATAACTATTATCTACACTTGCTCTCCTTTTAAACTCATTACGCAGACGGGTATACCATTTCTTTCCGACCATCAGCGACAGAAATACTTACAAAACAAAAGTTCCAAAGGTCTTGAGACATAAAAGTGAAGTCTAACGCAAATTCCTTTACGCGAAAATTGAAAACCAATTCACATTTCGCACTCGGACTAATCCCATAGTCCGCATATACATTAACTTGCTCATTGCTAATTTGAAGCACACGACCCTTCCCTTCCTCGGGCAGATAGCAGATACACCATCGTCGCCGCGCATTACTATTCCAAGCGCGGGATCCAATTCCAGTTAGTCTATTTTTCATTTGAAGAGAACTCTTACTAATTCCGTTAATTTCCTCATAGAGTTCCCATATGCCCATCCAAACACTCGCGGCTCATCCAGAAGCAAGCTTCAGGAATTCATTCACATGTCCAGGAAGTTGCTGTTCTCTCACGGCTTCTATCGCATACGTTAAGAAAAAGTGCAAACAGAGAATGCGTTCCTCCTCCTGCCCACGACCGATGGTTTTGTTCCGTTGTTGTTTTTGTGGAGTTCCTACGTTTTTTGAATATTCGGTAGGAGCTTCTTTTGAACTGCCCACGCTGCCTCAGACATCAGACTTGTCACTGAACAGAGCACGTATTGGAGCAGAACTTCCTCACTCTTTGCACGCGTGCTCTGTGTTCTGTTCAAAAAAAATAAAAACACTACGCAGACGCACTGCACTTGTGGCACTCTATTGACTCTGGATATATGCGGTATTGAACAGTGCGAAGCGCGAAAACTGGGACAAGCACTGCCGTCGCAATATCGTTTGCCTGGCTGCATTTTAATTGATGACAAGACAATACTGCTCTTGACAGAGCGGCAGCCGGGGGGCGCACATATTATGCTGCAGCGATACCCGTAATCTGGATCAGAAATGAATGAAGACAAAACGCAGCAGGTTCCCTTGAACTTGGTTAATTTGTTGGCTTTGATCTTTAATTATGTACACAGACAGATCTGTATTCGGTGGCCTAATAAACTTTGGGTTAATGGCTTTCCGCTACATAGAAAATGGGTCAATGTGGCGAATTCGGTTAACCATTTTTGGAGCAATGGCTAATTATTGAATGACTGCTTATTGAATGGTAAGCAAATTATTTTGCGGTCAAGCGATTTCTTTTTGCCAGTTGTCACATTAAGTGTGCAAAGTGCAATGTGCATTGATGTCAGCCCGGAAGTGACTGCGATGTCAATTTAAGTGATGTGGTTTGAGGTCTTCATCAATCAATCTTCATACCTATAAGTTCACATGAAAGAATTTCTGACAGGTCGTACGTTGACTTTGTTGACATGCTCAATGTAAGTAGGGGAGTTTTCTATTGTCGAAAGAGGGTACACTTTTTTGGTGGGCCATTTCAAGCATTTGGCTGAAATTAAGTGGGCTCATGGTTGAGTCTTAAGAACGCATTCAACATTCAAGTCATGCAAATTGAGTATGAAAATTCGAGTTCAGTTCCACGTTTTTCCTTCGTCTGTTTGCGGTGCATCGGCTAAGTGCCACCTAGGGGAAAATAGGAAGCACAAACACGCTTAAATTAATCAATTCCGACTCATATTTATCGCTATCCCATCTGTGCTTAAATCCAGCACGTCTGTCTGAAATTGGTGATGGGCCATTCTTACTTCTGGAATTCGCATATTTAATTTAGGAACCTTTTTAGTAGTTACATGGCCTTAAATTGAAATTTCTTCTTCTTAAAGCGCCGTAGGTATTGTTGAATTAATATCGATTTAAGAATATTTAAGAATATTAAGAATATTCATTTTTGTATTAATAAACTTAGCATTCCTAATTTGATAATGATATTGATTATTTTTATGTGTATAGACATGACCATCTGCTATTGATTTTAGGACGCTTTTTCTTAGTTTAAGTAGGTACAAACGATCGGATCATTATTGATTTAAGAAACATATTCTTGAATACTGATCTTTCATAAAAATACCTGCTATTTGAATTTAAAGAAAAAGACGGCATTGATTTTATAAAAAACATTTATTTTTTTTTTAATAAATAAACTTAGAATTAATATTCATAAAGAAAATAACAAAAGCTGAAATGAGAGATTTTTAAAACAGAAATTTTAATACGAAGTGATATTTGCGAAACAGATTATGTTTAAGGGTATTCACTTACCAAGCAAAAGCAAGAAGCAGTGCTTGACTGACATTGGCTGGTTGAAATATGCGCCTTTTTCTTGTCAACACTTATTTTTTTCAGCTTCTGTATTTGTCCAGGCAGGAGTTAGTAAAAATTGTTTCATCGTGGATATTGTGCTAAAAAGGAACAATATGGAAAAATTATTTAAAAAAAAAATGTAGACAGGTAGGTCCTCAAAATTATAAATATTTACTCTAGATTCGTTTGTATGAAAATTAGTAAAAAATGGTTATGAGTTATGACAGCAGTTTATGGGCAAGAAATTAATTATCCATGATTCCTTAATGTGACTAGGTACGTCTACGTACTTCGGAATATTTTTTCAACATTGCGCTTTATTAGATTGAGAATGTACGAGCGATAGAGACAGTGGTGCCAAGGAATGCTTTTAAAAACAAACTACACGACGCACACGACGTAGGCTGACCAGACGTCCTCTTTTAATAGGACATGTCCTCTTTTTGTGTAAACAAAAAACTACCGGCAATTTGTACTCTTTTTGGGATTTCTCAGTTTACGGAATTTTTTAACATCAAAAAATTTGCAACAAAACTTTTTTTTAACACTAATTCAGAAATGTTTCGCATTTTTTTTTGTGTGAATACGACCTAATATATATTTTTACCCGAACTCATTTACTTCTGAACACAACACCATCTTTTGTCAAAGCCAATATAAATTTAATCACTACCATTATTTTATTTATTTTAAATTTAATGTTAGAATTGACTTAGGTAAATTCTCATAACTTATTTATTTTTTTTTATTTTACTGAATTTGTTAACATTGATGTTTATTGTTTGCTTTAAAGATTAAAAAAAAATACATATATTTTGGTTGTTGTTTTTTGTTCTTTAATTTTTCATTTGCGATTTTTAAAGCTGTTTTAAAGCTGTACAAGAACATATTTACCAAATGGTAAAAAGTTCATGTCTGACCCCAAACCAAGGCCCAAAACAAGAAAACATTTTAGAAGTGTTACAGATGATTTGGTAGGACTACTTGGCTCTTAAACGGCCTTCAAGACCACGAATCCACTGCAATCCATCAAGAATGCTGCGGTTACTGACGGCCGAGCTGTAAAAGGTTTAAAAAAAAACTTATTCTGTAAAATCATGACTGACGAAAGAATGTCAGATAAATAGAAGGTCAGTACCGATTGCGACCGTTCCTCCGAAGACTGTAGGTAATTTTGAAACTTGTTACGTGCGTTCTCTTTGGGTCTGTGGTCTGTGCTGGCATGCTGGTCCCGTTTTTTCGCTTGCCGGAGGGCGTAGGATTTTGACCCAAGCACGTACTAAATGTTCATGCCAGGCTAGGCGATGGGTGTTCGTTCACCCGCGAGATCTGTCTCTCCTACATATAACACGTATAACACTTTGGATCAGGATGTCATGCTGCCAACCCTGCTGTATAGGCCGATGTTTGAAACCTTACCATCTCTTGCTGAAAAGTCATTCCTTTATCTTTTCTGTGTTCTTCTCGTGTTTTGTTTAATTTTGTTAACAAGTATTTTAATTGCCGTAACAAACTCCCTTAATTATGTGACGCATAATTCTCCGCTCAATATCGCTTGCAAGACTCTATCTGGAATGATCCTTATCACTCGGGCTTATATTCGGATGCTTCTAAGGTAGATGAAGGTTGTTTTGGAACCAACATTCTTCAAGTGAATTTCGGTCCCGTTTGCTTAGACGGTTCTTGAAGGTTATAGACCCATTCCGGACTAGAATGAAATAGAATAGAATTGTTTTATTCTCAACTCATAAACAAATTTTTAATTTTCACAATTTTATAATTAAAAAATAATTATGGCTTGGATTTTGAAACCTTCTGACACATTAAAACTTTTCTTTTACTAAATTATTAAATATACCTACTTCCAAATGTTTAGAAATTTAATAAATGATTTAATTTATTTTACTGTTTTTACAAAAAAAAAAAATTAAATAAATAGTTACAGTTTAATAACTTATGTTTTTAAATTTTTCCTTTTTATTTTTAAAACTAAATTAAATAAATTCAACAGAAATATATAGAATAAATAAAAATAAATAAATATTTTGGCGCGACAGGTCTGTGGGACCCAAGGCCTAGCCTCTCACAACCATTCGTTTTGTGTGATTTTTCAATTTTTGGGATGAATGGAAGGGATCTACAATTTTACGCCGAGTCCAAACTGCTAATTGATTTTACTCTCGGATGTTTGTCAGACGTTCGCGAGAGGTGGCGCAGTGGAAAAAAACCCTAAGATGTACTTTGGCTCTTTCGGGATTCGAACCGGGAACACTCGCTTAGTAGCGCGACACACTACCACTAAGCCACTGCGCCTAACAGCAATATATAGGGAAGCCTTTAATGTTCGGATAGTTTTAAAACCTCTAACTTTGCAGATGTGTATTATGATTTGAGACTTTCTGTCGTTAAGAATTGTCGGGTACGTTTTGTTGTCACCCTCCATAAGATGAACAGGATATTTTTTTTCAAATTCAAAGAGTAAATTTTTGCGGCCTAAATTCCACTGTTTTTTGGTCGATTGGACTGGGCTCCGGTCAGAAGTCTCTTTAGTATTTAAAGAAACCCATACCTGACCTGAAAAAAAATTATTCTGAGGCACAAATTGCGTGGATTGTATTCTACAAGTCCTCCCTCCTCGCTAATCGGACTACACCCAAGTTGGAAAACAATAAAATCAGTGCATATCTACTTTGCAAGCGCAAAACAAGCACGCCTACCGTTGTTGCCACTCGCTCCCAAAGAATGAACACGTGAGACGAAGACGATCCAAAAATAAATATCGCCTTACATATTACATTGCGCATGGGCAGCGTTCTACATTATAGCACCGCGATGTGCGTTGGCATTTGGTTTTACCATATACCCAGACCCACCGCCACCGTGCCTAGGAATTTCTTTATATAATACGGAAGCAGCTGTGACTGGAATCGCTAATCAGGTCTCGATTTCTTGCGCGCCTACAACATAGCTTGGTGCGGGATCTCTAAAGCCACATACGCATGACTCAGTTAACATCGAATGGTTTCATACTTAAAATAATCGCGAAGGTGTTTCTTTGCAAATTTAATTGGAGCAACACACAATAATGAGCATACAAAGGAAATCGATTTGCCCAGTGTACAATTCGGATGTGACATATTATTATAGATACCTATTGTGAGTGTACCCAATATTGGCCGTGCAGATATTTAGCAACCCAAAGTCTATTAATTTTGTCGCGCGCAAGGTAAATGGCAGGCGTTGTGAAACTTGATTGTGGAAATATGTTTCTTGTGGGACATTTTGTTTCAGACTTTCTTTCTTAGGGTGTTCCTTGTGAAGCACGAGTATTTTGTGCAAAATCGTTTAGCTGAGGGCTTTCAAGGTCCAACCTTGGATTTATGCGCATTCAGTGTTCAATTGTGCACGGTCCAAATAAGCCAGCAATAACCGACCGAAAGTCTGTTACAATTGATCTTAATTTAGGACATGAATAAAATGGTAAATCAAATTGAATTGTTAAGCGCGCTAAGCGTATCGCAGACATAAAGTGATTCCATGGTCAAGGTATAGTACCAATGGGTGACATAGTGTCGCTGGCGTTAAGTGGAGTAATTAATTTGGCTGGCTGGTCAAACGAATTGACTGGATCATTTTCCTAATTGGGAATAAATCAATGGCTGCAACTTATACGTGTCTAAATCAAAAAGAAGGCAACACTTGGCTGAACTTGAATGGAATTTTGGAATCTTAACCGGAGATTACATCATTAAATTAGTTGTGTAGTTGCAGTATGGGTTTTCCGTTATTCTATAAGTATAGTTTGAGATGGGGAAGGGGGAGTAATTTGATGTAGTGATGCCAGATTTTGGAACCAGGTTATCGAACGGTTATACACAAAAATCCCTTTAATCCGTCGCCAAAATGTAAAAATCACACTTTTACCCACGAAATATTTTTGCGCCTTTTACTTTGTTTATGGTTTTATCTTGATTGCAAAACGGTGTAGATACTTATGCTGTTGGTTTTAAAGTTGGAAAAATGTTTGGAGCGCAAAATGTGTCGCACTATCTCGGTTTTGCCGCAGTGAAAGGTCGCCTTACAAGTTTTACAAAATGCTTTATAATCGTCCATTCATCAATTTTTTTAAATTAATTAATTAAATTTATAAATTCAATCTTTTTAAATTTTAAAGCAATCAAAACAAATTAACTGATTAAAAAAAAAGACAATTGTCAAATTCTGGTTTTCATATTTGATATTTCTCTGAAAAAAGAAAGAAGATATATCGATCTCCACCTGGATCGCATGTCTCCGGAAAAGAAGTCCTCCGGTTAATCAGGACTCAGTGAAAACGAAATGATTCGTAAAAGAGAACAACGAGTTACGAGCTAAACTCAATGAAAAGGAGCGACTCTTCTATGAGCATAAGAAGGAAGTAGGTTCTCTGCGAAAAGAAAACGAGGATCTTAAAAACCTTCGTGTACCGAAAGATCTCGAGACAACGTCGTCGTCGAACTGTCCAGCAACGGAATATTTCACGGACGAAGAAGAACTTGCCCGCGAAACCAATCCGGCCGTTAAAAAACGACCTAGCAAAAAGCGTAAGGCTGTAACCTCACCCGAAGTCTTACAGGAAAAATATAACGCCACTGCAACAAACAAGACAAAAACTTAAGCGAGACCGCGAGACCTCCACCCGCAATAAATGTCGTCGGGATAGAGGACTACGGAAAACTTCGTAACCTTTTCAAAAATACGGTGAAGACAAAGTACAATAATAATCTTACGCCGAAACAATGTGTGGAAAACTGTTGGTACCTAAAAATTTAAAGTCGAAACTATATGTAGTTTTGAAATTAGTTAAACTCGAGTTTACTGTTTGGGTGTTGGTAAGGCCCAATTTTACTAGCAAAGTAGCAACAAAAGTTGAACAAAAGTTGACCATAACGTAAGATCCCTTATTTTTGTACTATCAGTTTTGATAAATCCATTTGACCCTGAGAAAATTCCGCAAATCTCCGGATCTTGCATCACTGATTTGATGACGCAAGGCCTGTGAGAGTAAACGAGTATAGAATCAATGCATGGATGTAAAAAAGTCCTGAAAAAGCGATGCATGTTTCCATACCTCGAAATAATAAAATTAAGTGAGTTAAAAAATATTACTCCAAAAGGATGAACTTTAAAACTTGACCAGTGAACTTGCCAATTTTATTAACATTGGACTTTCCTAGACTTAGAACTTGGGGTGCATTAAGATCTCATAACTTTTCATCGCTGAGTAGGTTCAGCCTTTTTTTGTTCCATGTAGGAGAACTTGTCTCTTATAATTACATTTATGTTTTTGGTCTGATTTCACTAGGAAGTTTCTTTTCGATTCGATTGTAAGTCCTTTTTCTACCGTTCTATCAATTTCAATAATGTGTAACAAATAACAATCGGAAGGGCTACAAATAAATGATAGCTATCTGTTAAAAAAATAGGTGCAGTGGCTTAGTGGTTAGTGTGTTGGACTACTAAGCGAGGGATCCCCGGTTCGATTCCCGAAAGAACCAAATAACATCTTAAGGTTTTTTCCACTGCGCCACCTCTCGCGAACGTCTGACAAACATCCGAGAGTGAAACGTCTCAATTAGCCGTTTGGACTCGGCGTAAAATTGTAGATCCCTTCCATTCGTCTCAAAAATTGACACAAAACTCACACAAAACGAATGGTTGTGAGAAACTAGGCCTTGGGTCCCTTGCGGACCTGTTCCGCCAACTATTTTTTTATGTATTTATCTGTTAAAAAAAGCGCCCCCTGAATTGAAAATCTGAATTTTTCGATTTATCCCACTGTATGAACCACAGGATCTGCCATTGTTCGAAACTTCACGATTCTAAGATTGCAGGAAGTACCTACTTAATAATTTTGATGAGTGATTGAGTCAGTTAGTTACAGATTTTGTGTATTTTTTAAAGTCTATGTCTCGAGAACCACTAATTCTAATCTTCGCCACTGCCCAGGTCTCTGCCACATAAGAAATAAAATTCTTTTGTAGTTACTTCTTCGAGGATTTAGAGGAACTTTCAGACAGGTCCATTAAAGACCTACTTAAATTTGTAAATAAAACGGGTTGGTTTACCAATCCGTAGGTTTTTCATAGGTTTTCAGTGTATAGGGGTCATAAACTTCTAGGCAGGGCATCACAACGGATCTACATTGATCTAAGTTTGGCACGTACAGGTTTCTCCTGTCCTGCCAACCCACTAACCTAATGTATGTGGAAAATTTAATTTGTTTTGCCACATTTTCCAAAATTCACATATTTCCTTGTGAAGACGTAATATGCAATTAAAAAGTGTCTTTATCAATTATATTATGACACCCAATATTTGAATATCTCCGATTTGTAAAAGACGTAAGATTAATTAAAGCTTAAATAAATTATTTTCCAGTGACATTAATGCAGTGGGATTTGCCCTGTCAGTTGCATAATACTGGTCGTTCCTCCACAAGACCCGCAAGTTTTTTTTTTATCGCATGAAAAGGATTTAGTTTTTTCTTTCACGTTGTCTAACACAACACAAATTTGTTCCTCCTTTTTTATGTCAAAATTTATCTCCGATTTACTGAACCGAACATTTATTTCGTGAGCTAAATGAGTGGAGACTTGTTATCGGATCATCTATATGAAGTAAAAAACTTAGCTTGCGAACAGGACACTGCTTTGTTAAACTGCCTCGCCAGGTTTAATTTTTGTAGAGATTTGTGTATGAGAGATCAAATTGAGTTCAAGCAGGATACTAGGCTTTAACGTGGAAAATACATACAGCTTAAGAACTTGCGTCGTGAAGCTTCTCATCCCAGAAAAAAGTTTGTAATAGATGCCTCATGAACTTAACCTAATATTGAGCAGGCAGGATATTCAAAACCAAGAATTAAGCAACTGAGAAAGCTGCCCCAATCAACAGTACTCCATATTTCTACTCCTTTAATGACTTTTTTTCCTTCTCTAAACGGACGGACTATCCACAGTCTAATTTTTTTGACGAACCCCCATTATTGAGCTGTCCTAAAAAAGTTCGATAGTGTTTAGTGTATATCCCGATGATTCTTGCAAGTCATAAGACTATACGTCTAGATTTCTGTGAATGAATTCTCGCCACAGATATTTCTTCAGCGGCTATTCAGTTCCGCCGTAAATATGTGGCGCCTCCCTAATTTGTGTTTAATGACAAACAATAATAATGAAACTTTCAATTTGTACACCTGCCGCCGCTGCTAATCATGTAAACC
Source organism: Cheilosia pagana (assembly GCA_936431705.1). Taxonomy (NCBI): domain Eukaryota; kingdom Metazoa; phylum Arthropoda; class Insecta; order Diptera; family Syrphidae; genus Cheilosia; species Cheilosia pagana. The sequence goes on along the minus strand of OW386166.1, from coordinate 79,675,358 downwards.
AACAAGCAAACACAACAGCCAAGCTCCAATCACAATCATCATAAAGCCTTAAAACCACAACTTCCATTCCATTACGTACACTTTGTATACGCATACTCCTATATCGATAGCAATAGTGAAAAGGTGTCAAAATGTATTCAGCGCCCATCATCCGAAGTGTCAAAATTTGATGGTAAAGAAATCAATTCAACGGAGGCGCCAGTGTGTCTTCGAAATTTGAATTATGAATTTAATAACCGCACTATAACGATCCACTACAAGCCACATACCACATTCCTCAAATGGCAATGTGACAGGCAGCACAACAACTGCCAACAAGTGTTCAATGTTCATTCCTCATGCTCATGTGCACGCGATGCGAATTCAATCTAAAATCGTTTGTTGTTAGGCCCCACCAGCTCGTACGCGTCGCGTACCCAAACGGATTCCATTTAAATTCAAACAAGCGACTCGCTCGAACCGATTCAATGTTTGATAACGCAAATGCGAGCTTCAACATTTTTGTTTTATATTTTTATTGTTGTTGTGCGCGGTTGTGCCTTGTCAGCTAAACACATGTGCTGCGATGATCGTTATTCAGTATCTATATTCTGTTTGAAGATTAATAACCCGGCTGTCAGTTGCCCAGGTGAGAGTTAAACACTTGAGCTGTCAAACAATTGTATGGCTTTCACCACTTGAGAAAATCTGGGAAACACTGCTGCAGCTCTAGATTAAGAACCGAGATGTCGAACACGATCGAATCGGAAGTGAGTACTTGTATTGGTTAAACGAGTGTTGACAGCCAAATGACACCCGCCCGCCCGCGCGCCACCGCCAGCGTCGAATACAGGTTTACTATATTTTCGGTATGTATATTGATCCACTTTTGACAATTTGGTCGAGTTCGCCAGTCTCTGTAAAGTCTAAAGTGCATTTCAATGAGAGATTCAGGTCATGCGCACGGTCGAAACGAAATCGAAGCAGTTCGCACGCGTACTCGACGGGAGCTTTCATTTTGCTGCTTCAAGAGATTAATTCATTAAATTTAGATTTATTTTACTAACTGGTTTCGATGACGCGACGCGCCGACGAATATAACTTTCTGCGTTCTACTGTCAGTGTCAACCGACGCGACGGCGGCCAGCCCAAATCGGGGTCAACGATTTTTTATGACATCGCGCGCCATCACAGTAGTTGTCCGCACTCAAATTGCTGAATGGAGGAGAAGTCCCAAAAGAGTATTTAACTACGAACAGAGGCACGAACACCGACAACCGTCAAACCGTGCTAAACTCTAAAAATAAAGAAAGTTACCCGTGAAAAATGTTAATGAAATCGACATTGGCCATGGCCGTGATCTTGTAGTTTCGTGAACTCCCATCCATAGAAGAGTGTCAGGCCGGCGCGCGGCGCTCGAGCCGTATACCTATGCCGATGCCGGTTTGATTGGTGGCTATAACGGTTGCAGTTGGAGCCGAAATCGATTGCAGAGCTTTGGCAAATTCGCCCGTGTCGCCAGTGGTGCCAGATAAATTTTTACGAAATCTGCATTTTTAGACTTAAAAATCGTCAAAAAATCGTCATTGCCATAAAAACAATAATAATTCTCGATTAGCGCAACTAACAGAAATCAGGGGGAGTTGTAACAAGTGAGGTTGTTGCTATAACCAAGTCAAACACTTTTTTGAGGTAAATTGTTTGGCGATTACTTCTTCAGAAATGATTATACTAAATAATTACAAATTCATTGCACACATTGTTTTTTTTTTTCCAAGTACATATTAGAATTGAACGTCTTAAAAAGTTGTGTGTTGGCCTCTTTGTGAAATTTTAAGTTAGCATTGCGAAAAAGCATGATTTTCAGTGATTGATAGAAAAAAAATTCTCTAATTATTTGCACATAAGTTGGGAAATCTTAGAGCGGCACAAATAAATTAAATTTGCTTGAGACCTAAAAAATCTGCAAATGGCTGTCCAAAATCGGCAAATCGTCATTGAGGCTGAAAATCGGCAAAATTACGATAAATCTGCAAATATGGCACCACTGCGTGTCGCCTCGTCATATCTATACACATTGCGGTCATAGTATCTCATAAATATGCACAGCGCGTAGGAGTCGTTATGTCGTTCAAGTGCCATGGTGCTCGCCATTCTAGTAATTGTCCGTCCCAGCAGATTCTGGGTTTTATATTCTAGCTGATGTGTGTGATGTAAAATGCATGTTTGTCGACAATTTGCCAGCTCTTTGAGTTGCTCGCTGCTCGCTGCTCGGGTTTGGGTGAACTTAACCGTTAAGTAGACGATGATTTTGATTGTGGAGATTGTTGAAGGGAAAACGATTTGTTATTCATTCATGACGTTTAAGTCAGTCCACTTCTGATTCTCACCTCTGTTCGTGTTTATGTAAGTGGCAATAGATTGGGCGCGATGTGAACGTTGAGGTTGAGGGCGATACTCGAGTAATAGCCGTCATGATGAGAAGTGGGTGTTAAGTATCTACATGAGCTGCGATTGGTGTACGGACTTTATGATTTTAACGATTTTATTGCGCAATTCGCGAACAGCATAATGTGGTGTTGAATGTATTTCAGATTATACGGTTCCATGTGATTTATCATATAAACGACGACGACGACGACGACGAAAGACACATCTTCATTCTTTATTGATGGAATAGTTATATAAGTTCTTGCAGTCTTTAATTGTGTAGGCGCAGTGGCTTAGGGGACTATAGATATGGTTAATCAATTCACCGAATTTTGGTGGGTTGGGGATGGGGTGAAAGTGGATACACTCTCTCGGGCCGGTGCGTAGCATCCTTCTTAGTTTTAAGCTAGATTTAAGATAGATAGACTTAGCTTAGGGGGTCTTTGGGAGGGGCCGGGATCGCCAGTATGAATATGAATGCTTTTGAGACGTGACCGACGCTTATGGCCTCGCTCGAGTTCCGGCGGCGCAGATGAACCCTGTTGGCGACTGCCAGGCGACCATGGACGGGATCAGGATGGTGACAAACCGAAAAGTTTTAGCTAGTTTTATACCTACTTACTTACTTATCGGGCTACCGACCCGTGAAGAGTCTCTGCCGGAGACACGGAGACCTTTGTATCCTCTATAGGCCTGTGAAAAAGCACCAGAATATATTTTGCCATTTTTAAGATTTTTGCATTCAAAGCCATGCAGTCAAGCGGTGGGACTGAACAAACATAACTCTCCCTCGGAAGTGCAGGCTTCAGCAGTGTCTATCAGTGGAGAACCTGACAGTGATAATGGCTGTCAGTATGATAGCAATGATGACTAGACCTCGGATTGATATTACCATTCTTATTGAAAGTCAGGCAATTCTCACAACAGATATTGAGTCCAATCCAGTCTTACGTCAGTTATGGCTCATAGCACAATTTAAATCTCCGCTGAGCACTCGATCATGCTATTGTGAATGTACACGAAAATATGGTCTGCAATGGATCCAAAGAAAGGAAGCCGCAGCCGCGGCAACTATATGATGTATCCAAAACCAACAAGCTCCTACAAAATTCGCTACCAATATTGATAGGTGTCACCACTGGCCATAATCTTCTTAAAAACATATGCAACGAGGCTCAACCTCACTACCTGTGCCAACAACAACAGTCGACTTCACTTGAGCGGGCTTTCGTTAACTCAAAAAGCACCAACCCACCCACCTACCTGCATACATAACTGACTGTTTAAAGCAACGATGATCATAAATATCACGGATTGATGTTACTAATTACCACTTGCAGAAATTATCAAAAAATTAAACAATTTGTCTTTCTTTTTTTCAACAAATAAGGAAACTAAAAATAAAATTAATTTAATATCCGTTTCTCAAAAGGAATTGTTTAAACAAACAATCATAATGCAATTCGTAATTTATTTGACGTTGTGTTAGCGTGAAAATGTGAAATTTGTTTAAGGATATTTGATTACAGATGTGCAAAGTTGAATGTGTACTCATCCGCATTGGGATAATCGCAGCCGAACGTTTATCAATATGGCAGCCAAATAAATTTCTTCAGCTATGGGTTTTATTGTTGCAGTGCTAATTGCAATGACCACAAGAGAGGAAATATTTCTCTTTGATTCGGACCCGTTGTAAAATATACAACTCCTTTAACACCATCTCAAATTGCAGAGGTAAGAATTCAAATTCATTGGATTTTTTTTTTGTTTTACCCAAGAGCCACCAAGGAATTTCGTTGACAAAAATATAAAAACGGTGACCTCCTACAGAACCTAATCAGATCGTTTAAAAAGAACATTTGCATTTAACTAAATCGCATTTGAAGTTATCTTTCGCTCACTTACTTCTCAGAACCTCTAACCATCAGTAAAACTAAAAGGCCAATTAATCCCGGGCCATGGTTTAGCCAAAACGAACCGACATCAAAGTGAACTTTTGCCACAATCTTGTAAGAATCAGCATTCTTCCCCAGATTCCACAATATATGCGTGTCTTATAAGCCTCATTCATTCGTCTTTACTTATCTGGAGGCGAATCTGTATTATTTCCATTAAGATGGTCATCTCGCAACAAAGAGGGCAATTTGTTTATTTTTCGTGCGCGATGTTAACAATTGTAATTAGTTGAAAAATTATTGGGAATAATGACCTTATTATAAGACATGCGACTAACTGTTCGGTTTAATGAAAGCAACAAAATTGCGATTGAATAAATTCACTGAAAAACTTGTTTTCAATATACAAATTAATAGAAATTATGTCCCATTATTTAAATTTTTAAATCACAAATATTAAATAATTGATTATTGACTTGATGGGTATTAAGCGTGCTGCTTAAATCATTTTAGTCGTTGCGGGACTCTACGAATGATTGACAGCACTCGTCTGACAAGTGGTGGCTGTGGCTCCTAAACAGGTTAGAATGATGACGCTACTGGATGGCGATGTTTCTTTTCTCTATTAACAGGCAAGCTACGTGATTTTGGTATACGCAGCACTACGCTAGACTCGGCTGGAGTTTGGAATTAAGCAAAGCTGTTAAGCTGGCAAGAAAGGAATTTTCATTTGACGGGACATAACTAGCTCTGTAACAGGCGATTGAGACAAAAATACTATGAGCAAGGAATAAGAGGTGAAGTTTGCTCGAATCCTGTTTCATGACAAGACAAATGTGCCCTTTTATCGATTTGGGGTGGCTTTGTTGACTTAGCCAATGTTAGTCAATGCACTTCCAACAAAAACAAAGAAGCAATAGAATTCTACAGACGAACAAAAAGTCGTTTCCACTTTATTCGGTAATAGGACACCCGAAACAAAATCCTTTAATGGCATTTTCTGCACTTAGGAACAATTTTTCTTTAGCGGGTGGCCCAAATTCGAATTTTAAAATAAAATAAAATGAACAAAAATCAATTATTTTCGGCAGATATTTTATGACCAGTGTTGCCACTAAAAGTAAGGGAATCCAGTCAAATCTTACTATATGTACGATTTTATTTATTTTAAATTCAAAAAATCCGGTCAAAAGTTAAAATAGGAATTTTTAATCAGAAATAGAATATAGGTTTTCTTTAATTTCTTTCTTTTACAAAACAAATCTTAAAAGTAAACAAAAAGTATGCCATTCATTACAAAGCTTTCCATTACAAAGTTTTGCAAAAATATAACTTTCAATCAAATTCAGTCAAATTTAGGTGCCGCTGTTGTTTTCTAGGATTATTCACAATAAATCGGATTCTGTTTGATATTGTGAGCATGTTCGTTTGATATTGTGAGCATGTTCGTGTAGTATGGCAAAGTTTCATTGAAATTTTGCAAATCTTTCTTTATTTTTAGTCTATAGAATAATATTATTTTTCCGGTCGAAAAAGGGGTAGACGTTAGACCGGATTTTAAAATTTTCTCCGGTAAAGCGAATTGTGTCATATCAGAATGGCAACACTGTTTATAAACTTTTTTAAAATAGCAAATACTGCCTCGACTGGTGTTGCCCAGTTTTACAATACCTTGTTCACTGTTCCTGATTCTTTCTTACGATGTTGGATAGAGCTTCAATAATTTCAAGACTGTCCGCAAAGCATCGATTTTGAAAGGCATCAGCGGAAAAGAAGTCTAACGGACTTAAATCGCAGTACCGGAATGGCCAATTGAAGTCGCCAAGGATTTTGGCTAATATTACGGTTACTGATTTACTGTGCGGTATCATCATCATTCTGAAATCAAAAACTGTCCAAGTACGAACCAAGTCTTCAATTGCAGTCCACACAAATCTGGGATTTATTCCTGTAGCACTCACGGCTTACAGAAGTGCCGTTTCCTGAAGTATTTTTATCCTCGGCGCCAGCAGCTACATTCTCATCGGCGTCGTTCGAGGACGGGGACCGTGAATGTTGACCAGAAGCAAGCCAGTCTTACGAACTTGAACACGAAATTGAAAATACTTTTGTCAATATGGATCTACGGACGATTATTGTCCCGTCAGCCATTTTCGGCAGCACTGTTATCTTAAATGTGTTTTCCCGGGCTAAAACGAACTACTTCGTAAATGTTGATTATAATTATAGATTGCAATATTCTGAATTGTAAATTTCTCCTTTTGTTAATTGAAACTTCTTAGGCGGTGACTCGAATGGACAGTGAAGTTTCAAAGACACAAAATGTGTTGGGGAATTTCGTTTTACAAAAACAAAACAAAATTTCCTTGTCATGCTAAAGGGGCTCTAAACCTACAACACCACCTGCCCTTAAATACAAAAATAATCCGATCGGTGATTCCATCTTCGCTGCAATCAATGGAGAATGGAACACAACAAAAATATTTAGGTAGTCTGAAAGCTGGCTGACTTGATGTGTCTCAGTTTTGATTGGCCAAGATATACGTTTTTGAAAAGGGTAGCCGACGCATCTCGTCAATTTTTTTGAATTGTATAGTTAAAAAAAAATAACAGCCGGCTTGATTTTCATTTAAAGGCGAAAAGATTCTGTCAAAAAAACGGTCGGCTGGATTTGATTTTTATTTTCAGTAAAAACCGAAAAAAAATCCAGTCAAATTTGACTGGAAAATAGTCAATCTGGCAGCACTGCCCATATAATGTATAGCTCTCTTACTCCGTAGTTTCTACGTTATATCTTTCGTCTATCTGGGATTAGAACGAAATTCGCCAAAACGTTTCGTGTATCGTGTCCTTTAAATTTCACTCTCCATTCCCGCCCTATATTGAGTCGCCGTCGCCGCTCAAAAAGGTTCACTTTTAAAAGGGAAATGTTTTAACACCATTTCGGTGTCATTTTTTTAAAGGTAGGTAACGTAAAAATTCGAATTACTCTTTGAATTACTAAATGAGATCGGATGTCTCTCACACTCAATTTTCTGACTGTTTTTTGAAATGTGCACATGTAAGTAGGAACTTTCTACGGAGGCCGATCGAATTGAGTCTATGAAGAAGTCATAGGTAATTACATTTTACACCTAATAAGGCAATTCAAGGAAGCTCAAAGATCGGCAAACATGTCCTGTCCACATTGAGTAATATATATTGTTGTTTCGACCACTTCAGGATCCAAACTTCCACATTACGTCTTAAATTAAATTATGTAAATCGATGCCTCATACACTATTCATTTTTCATTTGTTTAACCGAGTCCCTTATCCCAAATGCAATAATGTCTTTATTGCAAAATCGTCGGCCATTGTATGTAAATGAGGTCCGTTTTGCGCACTGCCACCCAAGATGGGTTTTATTGCTACAATCATTGTCAATTTGACGCCCGATGGGCAGGCTCCAAACGATATTTAAATTCACAGAAATAAGCCAATTGGGGTCAAGTTATGATTGATTATAAATTATTCTTGGATTTAGGGAAGTACTGTCTGTCTGCTTAAATATGCATCAAATACAAGAAAATCGTACATTATTTATTCATTAAATTAGAACCAAAAGTGCGCATAACATCGCATGCGGGTATTTGGCAAATATTGACACAGATCTTGGCAGCAAGAAGCACAATATATACAAAGTCCGTGTATAGGTTTGAGGAATTTTGGGAATTTTTAATGTTGGATTGCCTTAGGCATTCCAAGACTATTTGAATTTGGTTAAGTTAAGACATTAGCGCCAAATGGTTATTATGCAATACGATCCGATGAACAAGTGCGATTTGTTTTCATTTGGTTAAGTAATGTGAGCTCGAGTTGGTGTAGTTTTTGACAAATAGCCAACGGTTTATTGAAGATAGCCGTGCAAACATGAATTTGATTATTTCAGGTTTTATTAAGGAAACTATCCATTAAATGGCGGCTGCTGTTCTTTGGTTTTGCATTATCATAACAGGAAGCCAAGTATATTTGGTGATGCAAAATAGTTTAGAATGACACTCGGTGGTGAACATTATAGCTGAAAGAAGAATTCTTTGCTGGAAGCGGTATGACGTTTTCAGTCGCCAGCAACGGAAATGTTTTTTATTTGGATTTAAATTTATTCCGCATCTCCTTTTGTTTTGCCTTACCAGACATATTTTTATCGAGCAAAAACAATAAGGAATAAAAACCTTTTAGCATACACAGGGAAATTTATCTTTAAATTTATGGATTCCTTTTTCTCAATCATTTTAGCAATGAAAGGCACTAACGAGTGGGCCTTCTAGTGGTTTATTTTTTTAATTAAATCATAGGTTATTTTGACACTGACAGCTTTTTTCCGCTCGAAATCTTGACAGAAAGTCAGTATCAGTCGGGAAATATTGAAAACCCAAACAGTGGGTTTCTTGAAAAGAAGTTTTCTGACGCATCTGGGGCTCGGAAAACCCGCACGTTATTGTCGAGAAGCCAATGCATCCACAGAGAGTGACAGTTTGGTGCGGATTGTGGAGTTGTGGCATCATTGGAATAATTTTTTTTTCCAAAAATTAAACTGGTAACAACGTTTCGGTCAAGGGTGGGCGTTACAGAGCCATCTTAACCGATTTTTTTTCTACTGAAATTAAAGATATGAATTTGGACGAGTTCTGGTTCATGCAGGATGGCGCCCAATGCCACACAGCATGCCATAATCGAACTTTTGCGCACCAAATACCCAAATACTGTTATCAGCCGTCTTGGCGATGTCAATTGACCGCTTTGGTTTAACCCCTTTGGATTTTTATTGTGGTGAACCGTGAAGGACCGATGCTATTCACGGTCCGATTTAAGCATTTAAGGCCAATACTATCCAAGCACTTCGTGAGCTACAGCCCAAAACCATGAACGAGGTCTTAGAAAATTGGAGTGACCGAATGCCCTTTTGTGAAGCCATCAGCCGAGGCAACCACTTGAACGACTTTCTTTACCATAATTACTGGGAATGTTTGCTCTTACTAATAAAGCTTAAATACATGGAAAAAATTTAATTTTGTTCATTTTAATGCATTTTTAAAAAGAAACTTATATTTGGCTCACCCTGTACAAACGAAATTTGGCTGAAAAGCTAAGCGCGAATGTAATAATTTTTTTATTTTGGCGGCCATGTTTTTCCGTTTCCAGTTTTCTGTTGCTAAGTTAATAAAGCAAACACAAACGAAATTTACTAAAGGTTAAAAGAGATTTCTGATTCTGTTTTTTTGTCACTATAGGTGATTTAAGGGCCAAATGCACCGCACTTAAGCAACATTTCTTGCAATCAACCATTAACATAATTTAGTACATTAATAAAAGCGTCCTTTTATTGCATGTTTTTATTGTATAACAAGCATTAATGCGAAATTGTTCTTACAACAACTTCTTTAGTCAATAAATCCTCTGCCGAGTACCAATATATATTTCTCTAAGTCTGATTTCCAGCTCATCGTGCTTCTTTCTAACGTGAGGCTTCCGCTTAGTTTTTTCGTCAATGGTCATTTTGTGCATGAAATTGACATGCGATGCTTCGTTTTAGCCAAAGTTTCTCAAAGATCTTGGATTATCGCCACAAGCACATTTCCCCGATTTCGAAACCATAATAACTTCAGCCTGGAAACATCTAAAGTCTCAATAAAGCATTTCCAATGTATAGAGCAACTTACATTTTTCAACTTTGCTTTTTGTCGGTAGTTCCTTCAAAATTTATCAAAGTTAAAACTAATGCATAGGTATTCCGTACCACGATTACTTTTTTTCGTGTTTGTCAGTAATAGATGTGAAGTCATCAGTGCGTATTCGTATAGGGCGTTCAGCCGGAAACGTTTTATGCCATTTGTTTAAGCGAGCCCGGAAGCCAAAATACTTCAACTCTTTGTCTCAGCTAGGGATTACAGTTACAGCTCTCAAGGACCACGTTAGGTAGAATTTTAATAACAGATCTAGATACGCACGTTTGTGGGTGTGATTTAATTAACGCAGAAATTAAAGCCTCCAAACCCAATTTCAATACATTCGTCGATTCGATACATAGTAAAACCCTTTTCAGCCCACGCTTTACTTTTATTTGAAACTGATTCTACCCGCTTTGCTGGGTCTTGTAGTGTAACATACCTATATCTGTATACAGTTTCAGGCTTTTTCACTTTAGAAGCCACTCAAAATAAGTATTCATTTAAGGAAAAATTGAGATTTGAGGCTAAATTATTGCCTATCAAGTCAGTTGAATGCAGAAACAAGAAAGATTTTTAATAAAAGCTTAATATAGGTAGGTACAGCCTGTTCCTTATTTAACTGCCTCAAGCTATGTACAGCGCAATTTTTCGAGAGTGGTTTTCATCTACTGCATTAACTATCTCCAATCGCTCAGCATGTCAATGGCGGTGTACAGTTTGTAGAGTTAAGGCAAACGAGGCAAATATCTTACGAGGTGTTTTTTTTTCTTCAAACTACCAATGGTATCTTCACCTCCTTTTAAAGAATTAAATTTTTCAGAGCCGTAAAGCAGAACTGTGATTGTCAGAACCTCTTCCGTATTCAAGAAAGAAGGCCTCACTACACGTTTGCATTAACAACCATACGATTTCTTATTTTTGGGAACAATGGAAGGTACCTAAAATTTTATGCCGACTCCAAACGGCTAATTGAGAATCTCCCTTTTGACAGTAATACGCAGTTTGTCAGACGTTAGCGAGAAGTGGGGCAGTGGAAAAAACCTTAAGATGTAATTTGTGTGTTTTCCGGGGATCGAACCTGTGACTCTTCTCACGCTAGCACACTAACCAAGAGGCCACTGCAATAACGAAATTCCGTATTTTATAAATCATTCAGATTCAGATGTTCCTCTTTTAGGTTTCAATGATCTTGGGAACCTCTAGTTCTCCTTAGGGAAGCTGCTTTATACACTAAATGTTTAGGTACTATGCTGGCTAAGCAACATTGTTAGTTCAGTGGTGAGCTGCGTTTGAAACTAAGTACATCGGTCGCGGCATTAACTACTGCTGCTTGGATTACATCGACGGTTTGTTGATCGTGGAACAGTCAAGTCTCCTAGAAATATCGGAATGTATAGAAACCTAATCTTACCCAAAAAAGGCAATTAGTTCAAGTGCAACCAGATGTTATAGGTTACTCTATTAGTCAAACCGCTTGTCTTCAGCAGGTTAAGTGACAATATTTGAAGCTTGGCCTGAATAGTGCTTTTTAGGAAAAGAGCTCCTTCGTTCCTTCGGACTGAAGTGACTCTTTTCTGTAAATGGATTTCCTGACTTCGAGGATGCTGATCTTGCGATAGTGCATAAAAAGGAACCTAGTCTCAAAGTGTTGCTCCCATTTAATATATTAACGTTGCATAAGTCATTCTGGGAGCTATATTTTTCCTTTGTAAGCCTTGGCAACAGTCAATAATTCATCCATTCGTACGTACAGTTGCCTAGAGTTAACTGCGGGATATAAGCGCGCTGCAGTTTGCCCTAGGTAGTTAGGGTTAAGTGGCATAAAAACTCTTTTCCGACCACCTTTGATTCCATCAGCCTTAATTGGGGAATTATCAATAAAGTGACAGTTATACATTTGCACTACGGCTGACCACGTCGAACACATCCAAGCTAAAGATGACGTAAAATGAAGTAAGGTCTCACGTACGACCACGCACTGGGTTCTATACTACATAGAACTTATTCAATGATAGAACTTTAAAATTATATAAAACTTCTACAAAACATGGTATTGGCTATAATCCATCATTCCATCCATCATTCATAATTCATAAAGGAAATTTCGAAAAAGTATTGTTGCCGCTAATATCGAGAACCAAAGAACGAATTTCAATGCGGTTTTCACTGCTGTGATCTTATTTTCTCAGAGAAGGTTCGCGTATTAAAAATTGCTCCATAGCTTAAGGAAACTGAGCATTAAAGATCTTCATCAAATGTAACCCCCTTTCAATGCATGTTTCTAAGTCCACAACTTCTAATCGGATTTAAGACCAAAAATGGATGGTTATACATAAACATGCTCCACCCCTGATTCCTTCAAGCTATAAATTATCTATATATGTTCTCCTAAAGCAGAGAAATTCTCAAAAGAAGTCATTTAATCTGTACTAAAATGTTTCCATAAGCGCAGCTCACAGTCAAACAAACTGTCCCAACTCATGCAACAGCTGTGCATGTTGCCGGAATGAATAATTTAATTTATCGCTATGTTCCTCAATTATTGATTTCAATGCAATTTTGTGGATGGCCAGGGCAAGGTTGGTTCCAATTCCAACTTGAAAGAAAGGATAGTTTTGAGCCCGATAGGTGGCGCTGTTGCCCATTAAGTTGTAACCACATGAAAACAAAGTGCAAACAAATCCTCTAAAAACGGTGAACTTTGGATTGGATTGTATCATTAGGAATTTTTAATAAGGTCGAAATCATAGAACAAAATCATTTGAAATATATACTTTATCTGGACATTTATGACAGTTTTAGACTTAAAATTTTGTAAATGGCATTCTAAACTATGAAAAGTTGGAAAAAAAACTCTTGGTTAATCGCAAATGTACACTATAAGTCTACACACTGTCAGATGCGAAATCAAATTAAGCCGCAATCGGTTGTCAGCTGTCAAATTACGACCATTTGGTCGGTTTACCCTTTTTTATAGCAAACTTCTCACGAAATACCATAACCGATTGATGAACTCACCAAGCTCCTCTGATTTGTCCAGCTCAGCGAAAGTTACTCGGAAACCAACTGCAACCTTGCCACCTGCCGCCCTAAAAAAATCCCTCGCATAACCAGAAAGTGAACAACGTCTGCCCCGACATTTAACGATGTCGTTAAATAAAAATTGTCGTATCATCCAAATTGCACACATTTACTTAAGCGCAAAATTAACAACCACTTGATGCAGCTTACATAAGCCCCCAATAACAATATTTTAACAGCCGTATTATTAACACTTGAATCAATTTGTAGTGTCGCTTACCAGCATAAGTATATGCAAATTGACGTTAACACGACTTAAGGCGCATGTGTCACTCATAAGTGTTAAGTTTTTATTGTTTATTAAATGTTCTTTCAGATGCGATTTGAATACTAATTTCATTAACAATAATTATTTTTAGTATCGCGAAGCTGCCAACGAACCAAACGTCAAAAAACACTCAAACACGCCAGTAATAATTTATTGATAAAGCTCACGGTCGGCCAAGTGCAAAAAAGTTAACCAACATTAATTAAGTGCAGGCCAGCGTAGATGTCTTCATTTTGATTTATGAATCACACTTCACACAGTCTGTCAAGAAATTGTTTATGCTTTATATTTTTATTGATTCATTTTGGAGAAGTGCATGCGCGCGCTCTCGAAAGTATGTCAGATTTTTGCAATCACATGTGGTAAACGTAAAATTAATATTCAACAAGATTTGAATTCGATGAAAGACGTATGTAAATAACTATTGCATTGCAGAGCTGTGGCAATTTTGCTTCATTAACGGTGTGAAGAGTACAATAATGTAAACAATGTTGGCAAAATAATTTAAGCCGATTGATTTGAAGTGGGAGCACATTTTAATTGTTGCAGCGTAACAATATATAGATACAATATACAAGTGCTGCTAAGCGGATTATGGTTTTGTGTTAACAGATTTATTAATTTTAAGCACTTTGGGCTCAATTCGGTATACACCTGCATGGTGTTTAAATATATTTTGTTTAAACAAGACATGTGCAAACAATCTGAAGTTTCTGAAATCAGATAATGCATGTATGGAGCAGTTCAAGTTGCTAGTGGTTAACACCCGCTCGGAGCGCTGTGGGATAGTTATATCATTATTCATTATACTTTGACTACGAGTATTTGCAGAAGAATATTGGATAATAATGCGTTTGAATAAGTTCGGAAAACCCCATAAATACAAGTGTTCCTCAAGGGTCTGTTTCGGGCCCTATTCTACCTAAATTGACAACCTTAGCCTAAGACACTCTCTTTTGACACTCTCTCTCTGCAAAAAGCTATTTTAATTTGTTTATTGCTCTTAATAATGATTTGGAAATTCTTCGCAAATTGATTTTTATCCGTAAACTTAAAGTGAAAAAACTAAATTTGGGGTGTTAGATCACACGATCTCGGCGGCCAATCGACGGGCCCGTTTCTCGAGATAACACGTTCACCGAACTGAGACTTCAATAACTCGACTGTTGCACCCGCTGTGTGGCTTGTGGCACCGTCTTGTTGGAACCATATATCACTGACGTCCAATTCATGCAACTGCTCAAAGAAATAAAGTTCCAACATGTCTCTGTAGCGAACATTATTTACCGTAACGTGACGGTCGTTTTCGTCTACGAAAAAACCGGGCCAATTAATTAAAGTAACGCATATTTTGCTTACTGACGAAGCCGTTTGTTAAACTAAAATGCGCTTCATCGCTGAAGATGACTTTGCGATGAAATTCTTCCGCTTCTTCCATCATGTTCAGAGCCCAATTCGAGAACGTACGTCGCTTTAAATGATCAAGTAGCTTTATTTCTTGAGTCCGCTGGATCTTGTAAGGGTGATACTTACGCAAAATTCGCCATAATGTTGTCTCAAGAATTAGGCATTCTTGAGAACGCCGTAAAATTGACTGAATTGGCTCTTTTGCAACGCCTCTACGGCAGCAATATTCGCAAAACTTCGGGAAAAATTTAGTCTCAGTGGCACGGCAACATCAAGCAGCGAGTATTCTGCCTCACCATTCACTAGACTATGAATTGCTTGTCTACTGGGACGAGAATTACATCCAAAAATGACGTTAGGTAACGCTCTTAAAGTTGCGACCACCGACTCGGAATTTCGATAGTAAATTTTAATTACTTGTAAACGTTGTTCCATGGTTTACTTCACCATGACGAGAATGTTGATTTTACAGAATATTTTGACATTTACAGTTCGGTAATTGGTTCAAGGGTGTGTTCACACTGAAAGTTAACATTTCTTTTTCTCCGCGACATACAATTTTTTTCGATAAAATAATTTTTTTCATGTTGTTTCGGATTTAAACAATAGGTACCCACAAATACAAATAAAAAATCTCATCTAACAAAAGCTTAAATTCCGTTTTTAATCATTTTTATCAGGAGTTTCATGTGAAACCAACAATTTCATAAACCCAAAAAAAAATGTAAACCACATTTAACTAAACGAAATCTGTCGGACACTCTTTTCACTGTTCTATAAAGTTACCGCCCCTCGTTTATTAAATAGTTAACCTTTAAAGCTAAAATGCGACTCGCAAATTAGTTCCTCTTAAATACACAAAAAACTGTACTTTTTTAATGTATAAACTATTTATTGTTGAATGTTATAATTTAATTTTTATTTTTTTTTTCTTTATATGTCATCAACTGAAATTTCGTAACTATACTGTAAATTTGATGTACCCCACAATTAGTTAGTTAGTTAGTTCGTTTTTATTTTTATTTTATTTCATTTTATTTATTTAAATGTAAATTAACAAAATTATTCAATATATATTACAATTTTTTTTGGAAATAACGTTTTTAGGTTTGGCAATGAGCCGTCTAGCAGATCGACATTTTTGTATTTATAAATAGGACACACCGCAAAAAAATGATAGACGTTTTGAAGGTATGTCAAAAAAAGCCGTTGAAATAAGAGCTCTTAGAAAAATTGTGGTGAAAGCTATGCACATATACATTTCAAACTTCTGCGTTTAAATAAATCCATATAATCTCTGCTAAAGAAAAATATAAACCTTTTAAGAAATGTGTTAAAAAATAAGGGATAAAAAATTCGTTTAAATAATACTGCATCAACCTTACCTCAATAAATTAACAAAAGAGGATTGGCAGAAACCTCCCCAGGAGCGCACGAAATTGAAAAAAAGTGCAATGTACAGCTTTGCAATGGCCAACGGTGACTTTGTCTTTAATAGGGACTTACTGAAGGTAATTCTCCGGGAAAACAACGCCGAACATGTCAAAGAACTACGCAACAATAATAAAGACTCAACATGAATTAAAATCTGAAGGTTTTTGGTTCGCTTATACCTAGTCGATTTAAGGACCCTTTTCCAATCACACATCTAGTTCTTGCGATATGAAGGGGAGTCATTTTTACAAAAAAAGATACCAGCTTTCAAGCTAAAACATTTGCAAGGCTCTTCCCTTTTCGAAAACTTGTTAAATAATGTAAGGAAGAATTTCCGCAGTCAATAACTATCTTATAAAAAATTTATACAGGTTGCAGTAGTTTTTGTACATTTCCATTACGGATTTGACCTGTCTCTTCGTTCCCAAACAAAACAATTAGGCGCCCAATGAATACATGTCTTCTTTTCCATGTTCTTTTAATGCCCAGTTAAATCAAAATCAAAATCAAAACCATCCGGCGTGGGTAGAACATGTTTTTTAAGATGTAGCTCTGTTCGATGACCTGCCCTATGGCTTTTTAGGAAATTGGTCAAGCACGATATACAATTTCAAACGCTTTGAACTCTCAGGAATCTTCGGTTGCGTGCCAGTTACACGAAATAAAACCGACTAAAATGTAGGCCATACAAAATTATTCAAATTATACCTATTCGTGTGCAAGGAACGTTAATCAATTTTTTTTTTTGGCATTTATACCAACATTAATCGATAGAAAACTGTGTCTCTCTACCTACAACATGTGTTTATAAAACCAAAAAAATTAAGTTGCGGGAAATTAACTTTCTTTCGATATAATTTAAATATTACTCGCCTGCAGCCAAATTTGACAGTTCTTCGAGACAAATCATACTTCCTCGTCTAGCAGGTAGATTAATTCTAAATTATTACAGTCATCAGTCATTCAGAGGTTCTGCTGCGTTGAAATGATTTTCATTGTAAGACAACAACACTGACCCTCACGATATCAACAAAAGTGCTGCTACTGATGCGAGTAACGTGATATCGGATATGGGAATCATTCCCATAAATCGAACATGTTTGCCACTTTCGATTGGCAAGACACTCTGAATCGGTGTAATGGCTTTTAAATTGCTATTTATAATAACTGAAAGGGGGTCATTCACTGGTCCGCCGTTGTTCAAATTAGCCGTCAGCTAAGATGGGCACGCAGGAATTATATACATTTTCTTTTTGGTAGCGCGCGCCTTTTTTCTTCCCATTCCTACGGCTGTACGACTTTTCCACTATACATAGAAAAAAAAACTCTCTCACACACACTAAAGAGTGGAACATTAAAAAGCGTTAAAAATGAAAATCGGCCTTCTTTTGGCAAAGAACGAACCGAAAGCTTGATGCGACTTGATGTCCACTTGACTGTCATAGTCATAGATACAGCTGAGTCGTTTGAATCCTATTAAAGACTTTCAAGATTAGCTCTTTCGTTGCCCTTCTTTTATTAAGTGCAGTCTAATTTTTGTTTGTTTAATTGCTTTGCAAATTTATAACTTGGTCAAATGATTCATTTTTTTTTATTTTTTTGAGAAGACAAAACAGGAACAAACTTTCGAAGAACGATAGAATGATACAGTACCCTAGAAAATGGTTCTCGTTTATCGTAATTGATTCTTAATTGCTGGCGATTATTTGTCGTTACTTGCGTTATGTTTTGGAAAGAGGTTCTTAGAGGGGTAAGCGATTGTTGGTAAGATTATGAGATGCAGACTAGAATTCGAATATGATTCCTTTGGAAGAAGGATTCGAAAAATTTCAGGTAAGCGAATAAGGACTCTAACAATTTTGGTCGGTTTCGCTTTCGATGGACTCAAATTTATACCTGTTTACTTTTTTAGTCCCGTAGCCCACATAAATGATTCGAATAAAAAAGCAGCTGAAAATGAGAATTTAGCACAGGAAAAGTTCTTAGCCTACTGTAATATACCAAAAGCTATACATATCGATTTATTCCCGCAGGCAGAGACGGGCGACTTTGCCAGCAAAACGTGTACTAGAGATCCCTACCGAAAACTATATAAAATAGACCTCCAGCTTCCGGTGT
This sequence comes from Cheilosia pagana, assembly GCA_936431705.1. NCBI lineage: Eukaryota > Metazoa > Arthropoda > Insecta > Diptera > Syrphidae > Cheilosia > Cheilosia pagana. The sequence goes on along the minus strand of OW386166.1, from coordinate 79,657,036 downwards.
TGCAATTTAAAAAATCTACATCAAATATAACGGACATCGTACCTACTAGCCGACCAATAGACAACCCCAGATCTTGTCGACTTTTTTAACACAAAAATATACAGTAGAATCGCAGAAAGAAGGACACAGATCAAACGGAGCTTGTTCATCTTGTCGAATTGCTTATCTTTTCGATCATCAAAATTGGATTGAGGACAAAAATATTGTCGTAAGAAAAGCATTAAGTATTAGTAACTAAAAAATAATTATTGATTGAATTTTAAAAGAGTAAAGAATATAAGAAACGCAACAAAACAAGAAAAGTCTCTTAAGACTTTATACTTTTGTTTTAAATTCAAAAACTTAACTGCTGGCATCTTTCCTAAGTCAAATCCGCTCATAAAACTGAATAATTTGTCACAAATTATAAAAATGTCATACGAAGAACTAATAACAGAAAAAAAATTAGTTGGGAATAAGGATTTCTACTTTTCCAGTACCAAAATTTCAAATTTTTCATCTTCTGAAACACTGTACACTGAAAATATTCCATTCATCTTTCCGAACTGTTCATCTTATAGAACCGATAAAGTTTACGAGATTTTGCTGTATCCTCAAACAAACAACCAGAATTTCCGTCAAATCTTACACTAGGTGACTTGAACTGTTTAAGACATTATTCAAATGTCAGCGACTATTATGACAGAAAAACAAATTGAAGAAATGGTGCATTTAAGTTTATACTTAGCATGCTTAAACCGGCATGAGCTGCCAACATCCAAAGAAACTTCGAAGAACAAGAAAATGACTACCCTCAAGAAAAATGTCAAATTATTGCGCATAAAGGGTAAGAGAAAGCCAGAACACGATGACAGTAGACAGAGGCATTAATAATTTTTAAAAGAACAAAAAATGCAAGCAAGATTTGCCACCCTTTGTGCGGTAAGTGTTGGAAGCAAAGAAAAAATCTATTTGAAAGTTTTCTTCTGACAGCTGACAGCTAAGGGTTAGTAAAAATGGCGTACTACACAAGAGAAAAATATATTTTCGCTGTTAAATTATGTTTTTAAAAAAATAAAAAATTAAATAAAAAAATAATGAAAGTTTGCCTGCCACAGTTTGCAAATTTCGTACCTACAAAATATGAAAAGAATATTCTGCCCTAGAGAGGTATCCGTCGTCGGAACGAAAAATTCTCCGATTTTATACGATTCGGAGGATTTTTGCTTCAAGGTAGGTATTTGTTAGGCATATCGGCAAATTGCGTTGAAGTTCGATTAAAGGCATATTTTTGTTAAATTTTTGACAGCTTGACAGTTGCGGAAGTTATTTACGACTAGTAGTGAAGCGTTTTATTTTCCGAAAGCGGATACCTTGAATATAATTTGAGCCTCCGATGGAGAATTTTCCGTTCCGGCGAAAACCTCGCAAGGCTGATTGATTTGACTTTTTCAATACTGTGAAGAGAGCAATTGAAAAATTCACGGAGAATGGATCATTTGGAAATGTGAAATACCTGGGTACAGAAAGAATCCTTTCAAGTGATAATATCGAATGGTGAGAGTCCAAAGGAGCATTGATTCCGCATTCGGACTAAGAATTTCAAATTAAATTCCTCTCCATTCGGTGATCAGAACTGGCCCCCTAGATAATGCGATTTACTGAACTTCTTTCTATGGGATTGTTTAAAGTGAAAGGTCTATGTCAACAAGTCCACATCTACCAGTCCATTAAATGAGGATGAGGATATTTATCAAAAAAATTCAGCCACATTTAGGCATTGAAAGTCACTCGCTTACAGAAGGCTCCGTCGCGTAAACTTTTGAGCAATAACATTTCCAGCAGTCCTACAAGAAAACGTTTGCCTAGATATCGTCAGCATTTGCAAGCAATTGCACATAGGCTTTTGAAAGATCATGCCTTGTGTGTTGACTTGTGAGTTTCGCACAATTCATTCAATCACGATGTCAAAGTAGTCGCATTACAGCGCGTCGCCTTGCCTATAAGTTCGTATTTGACATGACCCCTTGATGCAGCAGCGATCTTTCTCCATTGTCATCCTACACATACCGACTAGTTTTTTTTATAGCTCATCCCTTCAGATGATGTCGGTGTCAAAGACGGGTTTGAAAACAATCAGGATGACTCTTGATATTGGTCGTCACTAGAGACTATCGATCGATATCGATCAGCACAGCCTTAGTAAAAGTTCCTCAATTTGAAATCAATAATACATTTTAAATTATTAAAGATTGCAACAATTAAAATGGGTTACAAGTGCAAATAGCAGAAGCAGAAGTAAGTTATCTGTCAAAGGGCAAGGTTGAGTAAAAGCACCGCACCTTATTTATAGGAACCACTTGAGCCTGTTTTTTACCCCGCTCTTCGGAACTAATTGACCCAAACTTCAAACTTGGAGTATTTACTAAGCTGACTTTTATTAAGCACTTTCTGTCATCCTACAATCGGAATTGTGAAACTTGGTACAATGGCGGATTCTGTGGTGCATACACTAGGAACAAAAATTTGGTAGCTTTACTTAACAAGTTTTTCGTTTTCAACTTCAGTATATTTATAAAAACTATATCGAAATTCGACCAGTTTTGTCTGTAGATAAATTAACGAAAGCCAACATGTTTTTTACATACCTAATTTATTTATTATTAATTTAATTTATTTATATGCTAAATCCTAATTCATATACCTTTCCGCTATGAAAAAAGAATGGAAAAGCGTAAAGCGTTTCTGCACATCTATGGCACAGTACCTTTCGAATGACATACGTTTCATTCTCCTCATTTCATGATAAATACTTAAAAAGTGCACGGAAACTTTTGATGTTTACGTATTAATATAATGATGATTCGAATTTCTGAACTTAACCTGTAAAGCTACCGATTTTTTAACATTTAACCTCTTTAATACTTGGCGTAAGTTTAGATCACATTACTTTTCGTGACTGACAAGTGACAATAGTTAAACACATTTTTTTTGTTCTGTATAGGCGAACTTGGCTCTTTTCTTACACGTGACGTAAAGATCTTTTGAGACTAAAATGTGAGCACTAAAAATTCCTAATAGTTCGGAAACCAAATTAATTGATAACATACCTGCAACATTTCTGGTGGTATTCATCTAACCCTTATTTCCCAAGCTTATTTAAATAACTTCATTAATCCTTCTTAAGACAGTTTTCCGCCAAACGGCTGATTCAGCAATTATCACTGTAGTTCGACCTTGACTTAAGAGGCCTTTGTTCATCATAAAGCCTGCCATTTAACAGATTTAAATATTAGATATGAGACCGCCTTCCAAGTGATTCATAGCCGAGTCAAATAAAGCGAAAAAATCACCAACATTTCGTCATGTATACCACCAAAGGGTTACATGATCTATGGACTAACATAATCAGTTTCAGTTTGTCTCAGACAGAGAACGTGTTCCCGAAATTAAATCAGAGTTCACTGAACGTTTTACCATGAAATTGCTTCTAAAAAGAAAAATATGGTAAGGCCATTTGAGTGGTCGTTTTTAAATTCCTTGAAATACTACGGCAAGAAGCAACCAACTCCATCTGTCGCCATACGATGCGCATCTATCGTTCTTATTGACTCAAGTGTTGTGTTCTTTAATTTTGATTACTACGTACGAGCAGCACAGACTGATAAAAATTCTTGGACCATCCATACCCCTATATGTGAACTTTTGTCTAGTTTTTCGATACAGGTGGTGTGCCAATGACCCGGACCCCATTCGCATTTATCTTCATTTATCTGTTGGTGATGCTGCTACCATACTGTGGATAGTTAATGTTACCTGTCTTTGTTAACCTTCGTGGTCTGCCCTCTGCAGCGTAGCGTGGTGAGATAGTAATTTACGCTGGACCACCATTATTTCAAGAACTGCTAATCTTTTGACCTTCCATATAGGTTCGTGTGACTTTTGTTGATTATTTTCAGGTGTGCTGTACCTACACATTCTTTGGACGGAATTGCTTTTTTGCTACTATTCTTTTGAGGGTACACTTTGCTCGTCATCAGCATCAACGGCAAGCTATATTGACCAGTTTCTTTTGGCCCAAATATCACTGTATGAACGATTTGAGGGAATGATCAAGATCGTACGATTTGACCCCGCTAGAGTCTTTCTTGTGGGATTTCCTAAAGTTGCAGGTCCATGCCAAAAATCCGTAAAAGATCGATACTCTAAAAGCCAATATACCCAACTCCATCGCTCAATTTCAGACGCATTTAAAAATCGCTCTCGATTCAGAAGCGATTTAGCTTCTCCACTCTCTCTAACATAAACGGCACCAAAATAAAAAATAGCGTTTGAAAAGGGGACGCGCTGTCATGTGCCTTTTTAACATTATTCTTGAGAAAATTGTACAACAAATGGACACATTTTTCATCAAAACGAATGAGTAAATTTATAATAATTAAGTAAGTTAAGAAACCAAAAATATTGGAAAATAATTATGTATGTACATTTAATTTTTTTATTTAAATATTTTAGGTGTGTTTACATTTTCATTTGTTTCATTTAGGCGGAGTTTTTTCTATGAAAAGTTTTAATGTTTTAAAGGAATTGTGTTTCAGATATCCGAACATTTCATTTAAGCGGGTTTCACTAAAGCGGAGGTATTTGTGTACAATTTTTTGAAAACTACAAGGGGATTAACAATTAAGTTTAAAAAAACAGATTTTTCAATTAAATGGCTTTCAGTTAAGCGGGTTTTTGGAGAAGAAGGTCACAGTCAATCGATTCTGGCTTTGCTTTTCTCCAACTACTCGACTTTGGCTGCAAACTCTTGTCAATCGACTATTCAATTCTTTGATTTTGTTTAGAATTTCACAGCAAGTACAGATTACAGAACGATACCATATCTGACTGAAAAATGATCACAGAAAAAAAGCGGACAATTTTACGTTCTAAAAAAGCTAAGCGTTACTCGTTAGTCTTGCCGAGCTGAAGCTACGAAACCCATTTTCGATGGTAGTTCTAAAATAGAATATGGAGGAATGAAGCATCGCACCTTTTACAAATGAGTTGTCTCAAAACCGCTCTATTTGATATCTTTTGGAACGACATCTTGGAGCGATTCGATGCTACAAACAAGATGTTGCAGGACAAGGAAATGATTCTTGAATCTACAATGCGGGCACTTGAATCATTGAAATCATTCGTTGAATCCAAAAGGCACGATGATACAAGGAAGCAGCTAAGGAAATATGTCATATCTTCTCTTCTCTATCTCTATCTCTATCTCTATCTCTTCTCTACATATAATAAAAGTGTAGAATAAAAAATGCCTGACCGCGCATCACGCAGAAACTACTGGACGGATTTTGATGAAACTTGGCATAGTGATTGCTTATGCTCTGGGTCGGGCTTTAGGGTACATTTTAACCCGGAATATAACTTGGATTTTACCAACTAGTCAAAAAACGGATATATGTAAGGAACATTTTATTTATACAGACCTAGCTCAGTTTTATCGGACTGAAAAATAAAAAAATAGGTGAATTTAGTAAATTTGTTCCTGAATCATTTGAAATGAAACAAATCATTTGATATAAAACATCGTCCTGCGTTATCCTGAAACTGAGCAATGTTCGTTCAAAACAAATATTTAACACGCATTCAGGGTGAACATATTTTCAGGTGTTGTTCATTGGCAAAAGTTTGGAAATGGGCTGGTGGGATCGTGTGTCAATGTCAAGTTGTTTAATTCGTGTTGCTTCTTTTCGCCGATAACAGAACATAATAACAGAACTTTACGTAATGTACAATAACGCACCAGAGAGCGCTCATTTTCAAAAATGAAAACTATCAAAAAAGGCTTCGAACTATGATGGGATAAAACCGTCTATCAAAGCTATCCCTATACCCAGCATTGAAAGTGATTTACTCCGGGAACTGGATTTCAGCGAAATCAACTAGGACCAAAAAAGCTCGCAAGGTTCCATTTGCTAACGCTTTAATTTAATTTTAATTAATTTATTTTTATTGTTAAAATAATTTACTTCACAATAAATTATTGAAACACTTGAATGAAAACAAAAAGGCTGAAAAAAAACCGAGAGTGTGCTTGGAACCACACGACAGATGTGAAACTTCTCTCACTAAATGTTGAATCGAAATTGAAATCGGTTGAGTGGTTAAGAAGATCGACAACAGCGCCACCTATCGGGTCCACAACTATCCGATCCATCAAGTTACAACCAACCATACCCACACACAAAATTTTATTGAAATCAGTTGAGTGTTTTAGCAGTTTTTGGCGGCGGCATAGTGATGGCGACAGGCCAATTTCCGTCACATAATTTCCGTCTCGGTCGAATCGGCCCAAGTCGCGCCATAAGATGTTTAACATCAAAAATGTTCATTTAATTAAGAAAATAGGAAATAATCCAGGGGGCTGCATGTATCCCATTGGGCAGTAAGTTCAACTCTCCTTTTACAACTGAATATTTTTCCTTTTATTGAAATTGATCAAGTTGAACCTTAAGTCCCTCCTTTATTGTATACCTTGTTCAAAATAGCTACTAGCCACTCAACTCCTTTTAAATTCAAAAATAAAACTTTTCTTCTACTACAACTTCGGCGCAAAGTTGCGAAGATAAATTTAAATGAGATTATCTTAAAGCACAGATTCATCACTGACGAAGGCCTATACTGAAATTAATTTCCAACTTGCCATAAATACTTCTGCTATAAGTGTTGGTACGAGTGTTTTACGCCTCCTGCGCCCACATGAGAAATAAAGACATTGCTACACTTGACAGTGGAACATAACTTGAAACCCATTTAAAATGCCGTTTGACTATTTTTATTCCATAAGGTATCCAATCACTCGTGCGGCCGAGCATAAGCCTTCAACACATTTCAATACACAAATAGATTCACGTATCTTTTAGAACAATTATATTGATCATGACTCAAATTCTATCATCGCGCACACCAGCAATTATTATCATCATCTGGCAATAAAATTTATTGATGAGGAGTAATGAGAGGAAAATAATTAGTAGAGACAAAACAAACATTAGCATTGTTGAGAGTTGAGACACAAAAAATCACTGTACGATAGATTGGCGCAAGAGTATCCGCATCAGAATTTGTTTTGTTTCATTTTGCTGCGATGATGGTCGGTGGCGGGTCTGAGAGGTGCCATCAACAGTTTTACCTTGATTACGTCATGACATGTATTTGTTTTGATACACAGCTTATCTGACTAATAAAGGAATTTTAAACTATAGATATGTAGTAGAATTAACTATATAAATAAATAGTTGTGTCTTAGTCTTTGACCGTTTGGCTTTTCTTTGGAACTTCGCATTACAACAATGACGAGGCGATGTTTTTTTTTTCTTTTTTAAATTAATAACATAATAACCTCTGATAAAGACTTGGAAACTTGTTTTTGTTTCGTGTGTAAATCTGCCTTTGTTGTTTAAAGTTTATGTTAATCATTTGCGCTTAAAATATTACGCATCACTGTAGGTCACTCAACAATAAGTGCGAATTTGTATAAATATAGAAGCTAATTATTATAGGGGCAATTACTTTAACAGAAGTTTAAGACGATTTCAAGTGGATAGACTCCAGAAACCACTCTTGGAGATATGCCTGTACAAAAATTGAAGCCACCTCTGAGGTCATTATAGGAAGATTGTAGGTACCTGAAAACCATCCGACCTATCATGAACAGTCACTTCGGTGGCAGGTCCCTATTTTTCGAACTCACAATGGCCAAATTTTCGACATGAAATTAGCTCCTAACCCGTGTAAGTGGTGCAGATTCGTCTTGTCTACATACAGACAATCTGCCCTAGCGAGGTATCCGTCGGAACGGAAAATTCTCCGATTTTATACGATTCAGGGCCGATTTTTCAATAGTCAGATAACTTATCAGATAGCGGTAAACTGTCAGATAAGACATAAACCCATTTTTCAATAGGCGAATAGCAGCTATTCGAAGGATATAACAGCTAACTGTCTCATAAAGTTATCTTCCCGTTTCTGAGACAGATAAAATATAACCTACAGATGTAATTTGGTTCTTTCGGGATTCGAACCGGGGACCCCTCGCTTAGTAAGTAGTCCAATACACTAAGCCACTGCGCCACTATTGTTCGACATTATTATTATCGAAGAATTAGCAAAGAATTGCTTCAACCCAACAAGGAAACAAGAATTGTGACAACTAGACCTAACCATTATTAACAATTTTTAACTTTCTCGCATTACGTAGTAAGAAAAAGGTATTGTAATCGTACAAAAAATCGAACACGAGATTTTAATCAAATCTGACATTACGATGATAGAGGAACTCGAAAAAGTGGGTCTCGCAATTCTGTCCGTCTGTCCGTCCTTTCCTGAGCTCCACAGCGCAAACGGCTGGACGGATTTCTTTCAAACTTCGGATTTGGAGTCTATGGGCTTACAGTTCGGGGCCATTTTATATTTCATATTTAAGGTAATACGGTCATTCCTAACATGATGGCAAACTCAGTTTTTCCCAAAATTATCGTTCAACGGACCATTTTAGAAAAATGTAGTTTTTTAAGACTTTATTTAATTATGGCTTACTTGAAAACGGCTTTAACGATTTTAACCAAAATGTATACTTGCTCTACGCTACATGGGGTAAACATGGCTGCATACCCATACGAATAACGGTACTTTTGAAAAGTGGCTTTATCTCGAAAACGGTCAATACGATTACAACAAAAATTATTATTGTCATTCCCAACATAATAGGAAACTCAGTTTTTCTCTAAATTGTCTATAATAAATTTTTGAAAAAATGCATATTTTGAGAATTTGGTTTTCTTTTGTTTTACCTACATGAAAACGGCTAAAGCGATTTTGACCAAAATGCATACTTGGAGTAAAATTGACGTTTTCAACATTATTGCGTACTTAATTTTCCATTCGAATCATCGTAAACGCTGTTTTAAAAAACTGTCCGTATCTCTAAAACGCGATTTTCGATTTGGATAAAGCTTTAAAAACGAAGTAATACTAACATCCTGAACAATACCCTATACTCATTTTTTAGCTAAATAGTTGAGCAAGATTATTTTTCGAACTCAACATTGCCATATTTGTTACTATTTTGTGCGCATTATTTTCCAAAATCAGCTTTAAAGATTTTGACTAAAATGATTATTTACGATAACATAAGTATTCTTAATAAAACCCTGTACTTAGTCTTATAACCATTACCGCACTACCAGTTGGAATCACAACTAGTACCAGAAACTCCTTTTTAGCAAATATTTCCCACTTCTTCTTTTTTCAGCCATATTGACCATGAACCTTAAAGTAATTCCATCCAATTGGAGTCTACACTATCAGAAACCCGCACTTCATTTGCAACCCCCAAACACGTCCATCGATAAATTCAAAAACAAACCTCTAAATTCTTTCATCACAAACCCTACTTCGAGTTATGGCCACCTACCAGCATCACCAGTTTGAAAATACTTGTTTTATAGCCTATAAACAATTATAAAGAAAAATAAACCAACCAAACTGATAATACGAACGAGAAAGTTTCGTGCGATCCAGTCGTGCACTTTATTTTATACAGTTCTTGAAGATTCTGTGCGGCTTTTTTTGCATGTTTTTTTAATGCTTTCATACTTTAGCTTTAAAGTTTTTGAATAAATAAATCGGAAATTTTATTCCGTGCCGCATCTTTTTCCCTGTATGTGACGGAATCAGTTTATTTTTATTGTCAGTTAGCAATCAGGCAATTTATCTGACTATTGAAAAATCGGCCCTCAGAGAATTTTTGCTTCAAGGTATTCTTCCGAACAGCTATTCGGAGTATTTTTCTGACATTTTGTAACACATATCGGCGAATTTTGTTGAAGTGAAGCGTTTTCTTTTCCCAAAGCGGATACCTACCTCGAATGTAATTTGAGCCTCCGACGGAGTATGCGTTGCGGGGAATTTTCCATTCCGACGGATGCCTCGCTAGGGCCGAATATCCTGGCTGAATGGGCCTCAACCCTCATACCCATAGTTAGTTCGGTCTTTGATATAATACAGAAAAGACCGGTGCATCCAAAATGCTATCGTAAAGAGCTCAATAGTTAATGAACCTATCGCGGATGAAGAGAAGGAAAAGTTCGTCAGCTGTTTTACAGCAAGCTTTGTCAGTATTACACATTGCAGGTCAAGCTCGATGCAGGATGAAATGCCAAAAGATAGTGGAACGACAGTTTCTCCCGTTCTCTCAATTTTTCCACCAATGAAAATATTTCCAGCTTCCTTTTGGACTGTGCCAAGGCCAACTGTCAACGGGTGCAACTGACAGAAAAGTAGAAAGTAAACTTACTTTAATACTTAGCTTCTGTGTATTTTTTCAATCTGTCAGTCAAACGCGTTGACGCGGACGCCACGGATTCTATTAGTTTCGGGGCCTTTAATGCTGAATATTATAGGTAAGCGTAATAAAGTGAAGATGGGAGATAGATCATATCACTCCTCCGAATAAATGTACATGTACATGTACAGAAGCAAGTAATTTTGGCATTGAACAGTCCCTCCCTATATTGAGGTTTTTTTTTAACTTCCAAATCAATGTGGTTTGCCTATTACTTTGGCTAAGATGACATTTGTCAGTTGTAGAGATTGGTTACTGGATTTTGCACTTGAAGGAAAAGCTGTACAGCAACAAATCAACCACAACCTTGAGGCTTGAGGAGAATATTCGAAAGAAGATTATTGAAACAACACCAGAAGTCTGCGAAATTGTTATGAAAAATGTGCCAAAAAGTGCTCGCCAGAGGCGGCCACTTGACCGACATCGTATTCCATAAACCATGCCTAATTTTAAAGACCATATATATTTGTTTAATAAAATATTAATTATAAAATTATAATTATAAAGCAGGCCTTGGACCCTATACGGACTTGTTGTGAATGCTGGGAGTTTGTTGTTATCATCAGGGACTAGAGAACATAAACAAAGTCTGACAAATTTACACGTATATGAGGTGCAAAAACTCTTCACAATATGTGGTCGTCCCAAGGTCTGCCGGAAAGACACCACCTCTTTGTCTTCATTGATGATGACAGAGCGTGAAATCATTTTTCTTCATTTCCAAAGAATGGTACCTCGTCTGTCTGTGGCAGATAATACAGCACTACTTATGCAAAATTCATTAGTAGAACTTCTACCAAACAATAAGACATCTCATCTAATATTATGCAAATTGGATATGTGTGCTCCTTCCGGGAAATTAAAGGAATTAAAATTAAGATATCACCCTGCTGTTAATTACCCTTCCTGCAATAAAGAAATTCCAGATTATATTCTGGCCAGTTAATGATCTTCTTGATGTCGTTTTTCCCCCAAATCAATCCGAAAACCTGTTGTTCATCATTTTATGATGAATACTCACAGCTTCTTCGTATTATATACGCAGTTTGACAGACATCAACATTTTGTTGGAATGTGCTAATGATATTTGTTGGCAGGTAGGGTATAGTGTCATTAACTTTTAATACGTATAAACATCTTCGGCTTTATTAGCCTGGTCTTGTTAGATCGGAAGCTAAAGCTTTCTTTTATCTTTTTGCTCACGCGTCCATAAAATCGTAAACAAAGAAATTGTTTTAAATTAAAATTAATTTATTCGTATCTAGATATATTTAGTAATTTGTTTATTATTTATTTAAAATTTTCAATTTTGTTGTTTTGAGTGGAATAAGGGGAACACTCTAGTCTGGTAGTTGAGGTCAAGCAACCAGTCACCAGCTTGTTGGACCAAAAGCTAACAAAAAATTTATTCAAACTTGAGGATCAGCGGGAAGTTTACAACGATACTCACTTATTACTGGATTATTTCAGGAGACCTGACAGCTTATGACAGGAAATCATTCTAAAATTGTGACATTAATATGAAACATAGAATAAATCATTTAAAAGTTAGTAAAAATTGATAAGTACAGCGATAACAGAGTGTGCCAATTCCAAGCTGATGAAGTTGACCATTTATTTATAGCCTTACAACAATTTCAGCTATTGAATTTTTTCAGTTATGAATCGTCGTATTTTGACTGAAGGGGCTAATTTTGCTAAATTTTTTAAGAGCTTCCCATATTGAAATTTAAATAAAACAAAGTGTGTGTGTGGTGTTATCGGAACTTGTCATTCGTTTGAAAGGCCTATCAATGCCATTATGCATCGAATATAACATACTTCAATTGCCTGCCGCGGCTGCCCTGGGTGCCGCCCATCCGCCACTTTAGAAAACCCCACAAGAGAAAGTCTAAAGGGGTCGAATCGCACGTTCTCGGTGGCTAGTTCACATCACCTCCACATAAGATGACCATGTCCTCGAATCGCTCGTGCGGAATTTCCAATGTGGTGTGAGCTGTTTGGGACGTAGCGCCGTCCTGTTGACACCACATATCGTTAGTGTCTATGCCATCCAATTAAGGCCAAAAGAAGTTCGTTGGCCTTAACACAATCCCAATCTGCAGATGTTGTCTTGTGCTATTCCCATGGTCATCAGGTTTTTTTTTTAACCACGACAGTGTCCTGTGAGGAAGCCTGTGACCAATCGAATCTGGCTTCTACTTAGCTGTTTTGTTTTTTTATGGGAACTATTGAAGTTTTTTGCTTGTCTGTTTCCTTCAGTTTCCTCCCAGAAATGGAGCTTCTTTTCCTCTAGTCAGGTTTAAATTCAACTTTTTATAGTGTCCTTATTGGAAGACACTGTACTTACTTTTCTTTTTTTAATTAATTAGGAATTATTTGAATTGTGATAGTGATAGTCAAAAAAAACACACAAAAAGTAGGCGAGGCGATGAAAGGCGTACCTACAACTTTCCAGTAAAACACTTCAAAATTTCATCGAAACCTGTCCAGTAGTTTTCCACGTCAATTGTCAGTTTGTTTATGTAGGTAGAAGTGTCTGTCGATCTACGTATCTACTGCAAACGATTTGTTTTCTGAAAAGCTATTATTCCGCGGTGCTAAATTCATTTTTACTGTCCAGATTAAGTTTTACGAACTCACAATGGCGCATTTAAAATCGCCCATACCTTGTCAATTGTGATCTACAATAAAATTAAACTGAAGGTTCAAGATCAGTTTTAGTTAGTTCGAGTTCGAGCGGTGTATAATCAGATTTTAATGACCAAATTTCATTACTTTATCCATTATGTGTATTAATTTTACCCATACGCCATATGTATAAAAATATTTGCGACTGCAAGTCAGGAGTGACAAGGTTCCGTCATATCCCGATTTCGATAGGTATAGCTAGGTGTACGACCCTAAAGCTGAGTTGCTACCTTCTGACTTCATAAAACCTATAAAAACGACCATAAAGCGTATTTATTGCGCGGTTTTCCTCTTAAATACTAATGACCGTTGGTCAGAGTTTGATGATGATATACCCAACATAAAATACCATTTCCATTTGGCTGTATTTCAATCACAACACTAGAGTCTGTCTTCGAGTGTGTTCCACGGTATGATGCATCCTCCATTCAGCTGGCAGTTTAACTTTTCAACTTCGTTGAAGATAAACAAGCTTGGCAAATCCTTTCAACACGCTCGCTCGTCGCTCTCGTAAAACGAAAATGCCATGGCCATGGCCGGCAACAATAATAATCACGGAACACCAGCACACCCGGTGAAGAGGACCAGAAGCGAGATCTCCGCCGTAGTCGAATCCCTTCGACATTCGACTCGACTTGATGGTGATTATATTGCACATAGAAAGTAGGTTTAAGTGCATTTTTAACTAGCATAATGATGGCATCAACATGGACCGTAGCTTTGGCGCCACTTCTTTGGCATCAGCAGGAATTCCGCACTCAAGTCGAAATTATTGCGAATATCTATCTCAGGCCCTCGGACCCAGTAGATACGGTGAATGTGCGCCGCACACAATAAAATTGAATACACGCAGCTGTTGCGTGCGTTCCACTGGAATGAATTGAAACAAAACTGCCCTTTTTCGTTGCGTTAATTTATTTTAAATGACAGCCCCAGTCTATGCATCTTAAGTAATGGTATGAAGCGCGGATTTAAGTCGCGCCGCACCATGGCACATACCTGTTACCTGGTCCTGGAAGAAAATGCATTAAAATGGTTTTGCTGGAGCAAGCGAAATGCGACATACTTATGTTATAATGTGTCAGTCTCAGTCTCAGGCGTACCCGGTGCCGGTGCGCGCATGCGCACATATCGTGTCCGTTCTGTGAGCACTGAGCACTCATTCGGTCAACGGAAACTAATGAAATTGAAATAAATTAGGTATTCAGCTGTTTCGGCCGTTGTTACTAGACTGTTTTTAGAAGTGTGCGCACACGCACAGCCAAAGAGCCACAGAGCCCCATACCGTCGATAGTTGGCCGTCATGATCGCTGCGCGATAATTACGAAACATCGTTAAGACGCGACTATTTTTGGAACCTTAAGGCGCGCACCGGGAACGAGCGATCTATCTGCCACCAATCGAATGCCTTAATGACGACGATCGTCGTCCTGCCAAGTGATTGTCACTATTGCACCATCGACTTGATGGTAATTGGATGCAATAAAATGCTGTCAAATCGTCTGGCAACAGATTGGTTAATTATTAGTTTTTATTATCGATCTTAAGTGATCGCTATCTTGGCTGTTTGTGTTTTTGTAGGCAGGGCAATGACTAGCCTTGGTATTTCTTAAGAAATCCCATTGGAGAGGTGTTTCCTTGCGGATCTTTGAACAAGTCACGTTGGGCGTGAAACTATCAAACAGAGTTTAAAAATCTTTGTGCTGAATAGATAGGTAGGTAGATGAATGCTTTTTGATCATGACTCCGGGGACTGGATATATTTAAATTGAAACTTTTTAAGTTTAAGTTTCAACAGATTCTAGATCCAACCTGTGGATTTAAAGAAGGATTTTCTATTACTGACCACATGCTACTTCAGTAAGTCTAATTGGGTCAGGAGGCATTTTTGAGTAAGAGTCTTCCAAAAACACATATTGTTTAATAAAAGTACAGCTCTGCCTTTTTTGATCTATTCATACATTCATGTTTTTGTCGGTCCTTGCCGGAGGAATCCAATGATTGCTGGTTTCCATTGTGATTGGTCATTTTTGTTTGGGACTGGATGAAGGTGAATGCCGACACACGTAACATCTCTTAATGCACAGAACAGAAGCGAAAGCTTCTTCCATAAGCTGTACCTACGGAGTTTAGAGTGCATGGAGTTCAAGGAGCCTTCAGTAGAACTTCAAAGCCACAACTTTGGGGCATCACCTTTTATACAATATCTGATGCCGTGTCAGAACAGCAAACATCATAACAGCTTCATAAAAGCTCGAAGAACACAACTTCAGTTTAATTTTGTGAAAAGATTTTCGACGTGTATTTTGATAAGGTCGAGATTTTGGTCGGTTTTTTTTTTGGCAGCACATTTGTACTCGTTTTCAACAAGATTTTGTACTGGTTGCGTTTTGTCACACTTTTTTGCTCGATTTTTGACGCTACAAAAGTAGAGCGACAGGGACAGCAAACGACGCCGATTAAATTGACGCAAGAACTGAAGCCGCTTGACCACCAGAAGCGGCGTATGTTTGTGAATTGGGCTGAGCAACAACTTGAAAATGATTGGGATTTTCATCGAAAAATCATCTTCAGCGATGAGGCTCAATTCTGGCTGAATGGCTTCGTCAATAAACAAAATATGCGGTATTGGTCAGGCAGCAATCCACACGTACTCCATGAGTCATCATTGCATCCCGAAAAAGCCAGCGACGATTGATGAACTTTGTACGAATATCGAACGTGAAATTGCAGCAGTATCGGCCGATTAATGCTTGAAAACTGTCGAAAATAGGGTTCAGCGTCTGGACTTCTACAGCGTGCCAGTGGTGGCCATGCAAAAGAAATCGAGTTCCATACATAATGGCATCGAATGTACTTTCACAGGAATAAAGAATTTCATTGATATCCAAAACCGTTTTCGTTTTATTTAAAAAAAAACTTTTGCAGCACTCTCATTGAAAAACCCTGTACTAGTTTCTTGACACATTGTGGACAGAATTTTTTGTACCTGTTCTTTGAGTCGCTATTTTGTAAGAGTGCTTTGACGGATCTCTTTGACAATATTTTGTACGGCTTTTTTTTAGCGTTATTTTGAGCCATTTTTCTACGATGTTTGAACGTGTTTTCGACGGGTTTTTCGCACGTTTGGGTTGTTTATTGACGTATTTTCGTTTCCGTTTTTTTATTCGTTTTTGACACGTTTCCTGCAGCGTTTTTTGGCCAATATTTGACACCGGTTTATTAATGGGCTTCGTCTAATATTTGTCCAAACATATGTAAATTTAGGGTTGGGTGGGGCAGATTCAACAACTTTTTTCGGCAGATTGGCAAAAACTCCTTTCGCAAATATATATTTCAATAATTTATTTTTTATTGAAAGCATCGATTGTTTAACTACAAAAATGCATAATTTATTTAAAGTTAGCTTTACTTTGACAGCATTAAAATAACGATTCTGGCTCATGGCAGAACCGCATGCCCTACAATGTGCTTACGTAGAGAAATGTGATTTATGAAATTTTTACGTCTCAGAATTCGGAGAATCGCGGAGAATTTTCCATTCCGACGGATACCTCACTAGGTCCGAATATGATCGTCAGTCCCTACAGGGACATTTCGAAATTGTTTGTTTAATTTAATTTTTATTTTGTAAAATGATATTTTACGAAGGTTTATCCGTCAAAAACGTCTGACGTCGGTCGGTTTCAGAGCAAAAATTAATAGATTTCGGTGTTTTTTGTAATAGTTTATCCAAACTATTTCCTATTCAGACACAAAACCGCTTTTAGTAAAGTTACCGCAGAAAAATGTTTATAAATAACAATTTCAGAAAAGCCACGTAGAGCCTGCATAAACTTTTAGGCGTAGGGTCTTATCGCCCAAAAAAGAAATCGATTAGTGGATGTCACAATTCATTGCATAATTCATACTCTGCTACTCTACCGTTGGTCTTAGTAAATCTTGAGCTTGTTTATTAACAAGTTATCGTTCTCTCAAACAACTCTGACTCTTATGTTGCAAACTTTGTATACCTGTCAAAAAATGTATCCCCCAGAAGTGTTAAGTCCTACAATCTACTTTAATCTTAGCATACGGATAAGATTTACGGTTAAATCTAACCGGCCAACACTCCTGACCTCAACAACATCTCCTCTAAGGTAGGCATTTGCGGAAATGGAATAAAAAACAAAAATTAGAAAACCAAAACTCATAGATTGTAATTAGTATTAATAACGAGCCAATATAACTACGGTCGGTCCGGTAACGTAATAAAATCTTAATGGAAAACAACCAATCACAATTATTGGAGTCCACATCGTTAACAACATTACCTCTAAGCCCATCACAGCATCGCTGTCGTCCGTCAGGTTAAATTCAGCATTCAACGTCACGGATCCTCTCCACCGTAATACCATAGGTATGGCATCATAGACATCCACCACATCAGCATTATCGCCTTCATTAGCTTAATCATTGCGTTGATGGAAATAATTATTTCAGACAAACTTACAATGTTCAAGTTGAAGTTGAAGTTGAAGTTCCTCCAAACAGAACACGGAATATCTCCATAATACCGCGTACACAAGTCTGCATATATAGTAATTACGTATATGGGCACATGTGCCAGTGAATCACTGCGTAAAATTATATATTTACAAATAATTTTATTTCCACCTTTTTGATGGACAGCATCTGAGGACGGGTACCTACCTACCTCGCAGATGTTCTCTGAGGCATCGACATTTTTAATTCCATCTAACTGAGACCAACTGAGATTGACTGACCGAGAGATGGGAGGACGGTGAAGTTTGCATCAAGTAAATGATCGCTTCCAGTGGATTCGGAAAAAGTCAAGGACGCTGAAGGCCGCTGAGTAAAGAATATAGACAGTGTATACGATTGCGTGTACTATGACACGTATATGGGTACGTGAATATCGTGACTGTGTTTCGTTTATCATTTATCGGATATGAACAACAGCACCTGCTGTGATGATTGGCGATTTTTTTTTACATAGATACAGGTGGCTTCATATTGACGAGCAACAAGCCAAGCAATTCGTCAATGCTATTGACTTTGTATAGGAAGCGAAACATGCTCCATGAGTATACGACCATCGAGTGCAACATAGAAACGCGCATCTTTCGGCGCAAGGATGTAGCCATGTACGCGTCATCGTCCAAAATACCAATAAATCATTTTAATTTGTTTGATATTCAAATATCAGGTGTCAGCAACAAAAAAGGGAACAATCAAATTCCTAAAGTTTTAATCATACAGTTGTTGTTAAAAAAAAATTTGCTAGCTATTTATAATCAGTGAACTAAGTTTGTTGATGGCTTGTGGATGGCGGATGGCGACTTCAGTGGAAGCCAACTATTGGAGAGGCGTGTCATTATAGATTCTGGAGACTTCTTCATTCCCATTTAATATCTACAGAACTCTGAATCTGAACTCTTATATAACAAAACTAATTTGCATACCAAAGAAATGTTTTACCATTCGTTGTCGGTCGTTCTTTTATTTTTAAGTCTGTCTAGTTTTGATGCGGACAATAATAATTTTATCAAAGAGTTCATTAACTTTGGGAGCGAACGTGTTTCTGGGGCTATTTAGTATCGAGTCTTGCAGAGTGTGAACAATAGAACATAAAGTTATCACCCTGGTGATACATGGGAGCATGGGCTGTATTTGGTAAAATCGGCATTAAAAATCTATTAATTACTGTGACGGACAGCACATCAAGGAGCACGCGAGGAATTTATTTAAAGTGAGGTTTGAGAATGAAAAAATATATATCGAAAGAGATGTGATGTTTTTGCGACTAGAGATACAATACAAATACAAGTGAATGAAATCAAATCCAAACATTGTGTGGACTTGCACAAGTGTTCAACAAAGCGACGCGCAGACGAATACTTATTATGGGTGACAAAGTATTTTATAGTATCGACCTAGATCGTCGATCCAAAGATGTATTTGTTTATACAAGTATTTGACAAAGCGACGCCGACTACCTAATGGTTTTTAGCGATCACAAAGTATTGTGTTACTATGTGTCTTAAATGCAGAAGGCAAATCTTATAGAGTGGATTAGCCCAAGTGGGATCTCGAGTGTGCTTAAGCAAAAAAAAAAAAAAATTACTATAAGTATACGGCGGGAGATGCTGGTCTCGTTTTAGAACTATTTTCCATCCAGCTGGAGTAACAAAAATTACAAGCTCAATTTTAATTTGAAAAGGCTCTATCAGCTGTGTGTCACGTGGTTTGATGGCTAGCCTATGTGGTCTGTCTGGCTATCCGTTAAAGCCATGCCAACCCCTTGCACGTATGTCACTCGCGATAGTTAGATATGACTTATGTCATATCGGGGACTAATTCCCTATCTGTCAAGTGATAATAAAGTACTTACGCATTAGATGATTCTCGAACTCATCATGATAAACTGCTATCAAATGTATAGTAAAATGTTCTTAATGATAAATTCGTTCTTGTGCTTTCAGCATAGAAAAATTAAAAATGTCAAAACTCAAAAATCGAGAGAGAATTCTCTCAATTTCAAGAAATGTGCCTAATAGCGGTGCCAGATTCCAAGATTTGTCGTATTTTTACGATTTTAGGGCTTAAAACTTATTCCAAGACTTTTCAAATTTATCGAATAAAAAAAATTCATTTGCAATTTTCCAAATATCTTCTTAAAATATGAAGGTGAACTAAAACTTTCTGTAGTTCTGTTAAATGCATAGAGTAGGTACTGATTTTTTAGTAAAGCTTAGTAGGCTAGCTGAGCTAAATTTAAGCGAATCCATTTAGCCAAGTGGTAGGCAGCTCGAGCTAAAAAGCAAAGTTTTATTTCCAAATGTCCTTCATGTATCTGTCAAAATTTGTCAACTGATTTGTGAACTTTTAACCCACACTGATGGGTCAAAAATGTCAATTATGTACTTTTGGCTTGTGGACTTATGACCCTGCTCCTTTTTTTCAAGCTAAATTTTGACAGGTCGCTCCGCTCTGTTGTGTAAAGATGAGCGATTTTAATGAATACCTCAACGAGGTGAACTTGGAGCTAGAGTCTTTACTACAACTAAATTGAGAAGTCCTCAGAAAAAGTTAGCGATGCTGGTGTAGCAACATCGATCGATATGGAACCTTGCAGATTTTGAATCAATGGAGGTATTTTCAAAGAACAGCTGTTTTTCGTGATACATATCCACAGCGCTCTCTTTGGCAAAATTTAGCTAGGAGAGCAGCGTACTAAGCTTAAATGTAGGTTTAGGTACAGTTAGTGTACAGTCAGAACAAACTGTGCCATTTTGAACAGTAACGCATTCGGCCATTTTGCCTGATGTTATGTTTTGCTTTTGATTGCGTCGTAAATTTTGTGGAAGCGGAGCTGTGTAGGTACTTTGCTATTATTTTGATGGTATTTAGTAAATTAATGAATTCAAAGGAGTTTGCTGCAAGAAAAGGTATATGCAACAAATAGTAAAGAATATCAAAATACAGACTTTCTTCATATTTATTTTGATATTGCTTAGAAAAATCAAAGAAAGATTTTTTTATTTAATCAATTAAAAATGTCATGTTTCGAAAAATGTTTATGTTCATACATAGTAATAACGTTCTTTTTTTTCGTTTTTTATTATTTCCATCAAAATCGTATTTCCACGACTTTGAAAGCCAGTAATTACGATTGCTTGTGAAAATATCTGGCAGCACCTGCCTGACCGGTTTTCTCACAAAAAGTTTAAGAAATGTCATTTTGACTTTTTCATTTGGCTCTGAAGTACCTTGTTTGGAGATTAGCACTTGTTCTTTTTAAATCATTTGAATTCAACTATAACTGCTTCCTCCGACATCGTTGAAGACGAAAATAAATAGAGCTTGACTTGTCAAACTTTTGAGCTGTCACTTAGTTGTCAGTTTAAATTTTTCAGCAAGCTGAAATTCAGCGAGTAGAAAATTACGAAAACATTAAAGAAAGGGAAATGGACTTCTTTCTCATTTTTTTTCAATTTTCTCAGTATGTGGTCGCATTGGCACAGTATCTTAGAGAATTTTTGATTATTTTAAGTTTGCAAAAAAGTACCCGAACGAACCTAGTTGTGCGACTAATGTCAAAAGGCGGCAATTTTTTCGAGAGCCTGCAACAATTTTGTAATTTTTTTTCCATTTTATCTTTCTCGTCTGCATAATTAAAGAAAAGAGCCCATTCATAAATGCAAGCCTTGCAAGGCAAAAAAAAACTGCGCAAATCGAATTTGAAGTTTACTGCAAAGCATATATATCAAATGTTTATGAATGAGCAACTGCGTAAAAAAAAAACACGGCAACGCCAAATCAACAGCGGATTAACAAAAGGGTATGTAAATGCAATTCGAATCTTACAAATTTGCGCAATAAATAAAACTCAACTGCATTTATGAATTCTCTGCTTAGCACTGATGCTAAACTCGAACTCGAGATTTTAATGAATTCTGACATTACGATGACAGAGGGACTCAAAAAAGTGCATCTTGCAATTCTGTCCATCTGTCAGTCTGCTCCTGAGGTCTATACCCTACGCGACTGGACGGATTTGGTTTAAACTTAGGATTTAGAGTTTGATTTGTTCCAAAACGGATTTTGCAATCAATTGATATTTGAGCTTAAGTGCGTGAGCTTAAAATGGTTGCATATATGCTTGCCCAGGTTGTCGCTTAAAATTCTAACAACGCTACTTTTGAAAATTTGACTTATGCCGGTCAATAAGATTGCAACAACTATTCATTCTTAAGGTAACATTGTCATTTCTAATTTGATAGACAAACTCAAACAAACAAAATGATTGAGTTACACGAGAACGCTGCTTTTAAGAACTCGAAAACACCATTTTCGATTTGGATAACTTTTTTAAAGCCAAGTTGTGCTCACATCATAAACAACACTTTATACTAAGTTTCTAGCTAAATAGTTGAGCAAGAGTATTTTTTGAAAAAAAAAAAACATTGCAATATTTTTTACTTCTCATTTATTTACATAATTTTCCGACAACGACTCTAACCATTTTGACCGAAATATACCTATAAGATATCCTAAATATTATATACCGGTAAAAATCGTTACTGCGGTTTTCGGATCCCTTACTTAATTTTTCTTAAAAAGAAATAAGAATTTCTGAAAAATGACTACCCAAATCTTAACCTAGGTTAAAATATGATATATTTTCTATGTGGTTTATTTTGCCTAGAACCTACCGCTTCTAAGATTTTATTACATTTCATTATTATTATTATTATTTTATTACATTTCAGAACTTTTCAGCAGTTAGCCTGAAGTATGTGTCGTTTTGGCGTTTTCTGTGTTAATTTATTTTAATTTCAGTTTTAAACCTCGGAAATAATGATTATTTACATAGGCGCAGTTGTTTAAAATCGATTTATGAATTCTTTATTCTACTTTCAAAAAAAATCATCGATTTTGCGACATTCCCTTCGAGATAATCATAACCCATTCGAGGTTACTTCTGAGAAGCACTTTATTCAACTTTATAGGTTTCCAAAACATTTATGAATCTAATATTTGAACTTAAGCCATTTATACATTTAGGGTTTTTGAATCTTTTTGTAAGCGCTTATTTTTCGTTTCAATTGTTTTTCGTTTCATTTGCTTTATCTATGCTTTTCGCAGTTTCTCACAAATGAAACGGATGTGATAAAAAAGTTATCGTATGACAAAATTCATTTGATTTAATTTTTTAATAGATCGAAAATCTAATTAAGCGTGAACTTGTGAAAGCACTTCTCACTTCAAAGTATTTTAGAACGAGAATTGACCCACTGTTGAGGTAAGTGCTAATTATAACTTTCGGATTTGAGCGGGCGAATTTAAACATAAATATTCGTGTCTTTAATTACTCTACCTTTATATAAATAGTAAGTGGAATGTGGTTTTCAGCGCACCGGATCAGATATTGGAGTTGTACCCAAGTTTTAGGCGAATAAAGGACCAGAAGGAATAAAATATTTCTTGCACCAAACCTCGACACTTTGCAGCGTTTTTTGGCGCCATTGTATATATGTATGGTCATTCCAATGAAGATTGATTAGCATACACGTACCGCGAAAGAAGAATCCTTGAGCTTCGATAATGCAAGCACCATCTAATCCATGGTATACCACTGAGCTTCAGGGTTTAAATTCTATACACTGACCTCTTCGTTTGGCAACTTCGTAGCTTATATCAGACTCTTTTTGTCAACTTTCAGCTTGTGGGGGTGTTGCATAAGTTCAGTTCCTTAACGATAATGAATATAAACAAATAAATCAAACTTCCTTTCTACCCTACTTTTGCGTAAAGGAATGAAGTTTGACTTACGTGTTTACCTAAATACATTAATTTGGCCAATAGATATCTTTAGAATATAGAAAATAAATATAAAAAATAAATTATTATTAAAATTACAAAACACATCGGTCGCAGGATACAACAGAAGGTCTTTTGAATCTCCACTGGCCTTTTTCCATTGTTTTTCCGAAGGGATCCCTGATACACATGACAGTCTCCTTCTCAGACGCCAAAATTCAGTGATTGAGAAAGTTATTCGTTTTGAAATACTGAAATGACATTTTTAGATGAGGATAACAGAGCCGAGCTCTATTCTTTCTTCTCTTCTCGTTGATAGTGTATGTATACTTGATTTTGCTGCCCCTTAACCGCCTAACGCATTTTAACCAACAAAAAACCAACAGACGAACAGAAAGCCATAAATGTCCGCCAATTATGAAAATCAGCCCATAAATAGAATAACCCAACTTAAGAGCTCAATTCATAAATTATCAACTTACATGCAATGTTTAAATCAAACATTTAAAATTCGGTGTGATCCGACCCTTAGTTTGTAATCAACACTAGAAGGCAACTCACCAAACGAAGTTGGTTGTAATTTCGTTTGTTCTTTCTTTGGTATAAAACCAACTTCGCTGGGTGAGATTGGCCTCTTCCTTTTTATTCGTAGCCATGAGCTAGTCGCCATTGTACAAAATCTAAAATTAAATTAATAAAAAAAGTACCTAACATCCTAACTCACAAAAAAAGGTTTTTCTTTGTTTTCGATCAAAACAGACAAAGTAAAATGACAGCAGAAAGGGAATCTCTTAAGACCAAAGTGAAAACAAAGTTCAATGTCTTCTTCTAGATATCTATTTTAATTTAAATATAGCATATCCATTAAGATCTGCATAACCTGTTCTGCTCATAAAGAACTTAAAGCCACCAAAGATGTTCTCAGTAAACCCCTTTCGATTCTGGAGACCTGGATTCGTCTGTAGTTCTCCATAACCAACTTACTAATTCGGTATATTAACCACAAGTTGCTGATTCGGAGTTAGAAGTTAAAAATTATTGATTGCCTCCTCAGTCCTCACCGAACATGTCTTTGTTGGATTCGCTAGATCAGTCACTAAATCCAAAACTGTTCATCTTTATTTATACCTATTCGGTGTGTTCTCGTCATCGAGCCTCGATTAGGCTGTAAAAATAGTACCTACTTGGAGAAATGATCCGTCTAATTTGCATTGTTCTTCAAAAGATTTATTATATTTTTTGTTACTTTGCAGGAAAGCACCAAAGATAGAAAATATTGTTGTATGCGGTTGGAAAAATGGCGGTGTTTTGACAACAAATTTTGAAGGTCGCTGCTTTGAGATTCCTCAAAGAAGTTGCTATTTTCGCCGAGAAAAACAAATTTATTTACGCACTTAACTATTGCACTATCAACAGTAAAACCGCACTTCAATTATTGCAGAAATAAGCTTCTTTTTGGTGGTACAATCCCTTTTCCTCAACCTTATTTTTATTACAGCCCAAAGATTCTCTATTGGGTAAGGTCAGGAGAGTCGCCTGACCATTCGAGCACCTTAATCCTTTGTTCCGCAAAGTATGCCTTAATTTTTTTAGAAGTATGGCATGGGGCAAGATCTTGCTGAAAAATTTAATTTCTGGTCGGGAACTGTCTTTTCATTGCGGGTAAGAGCATATGGGTCATAACGTCGACGTACTTGAGGCTATTCACCATCCCTTCAATCGGCTTTAAACTTTCAGGGCCCGAGAGGTGAAATAACTTCAAAACATTACCTTGGGTGGGTGTTTAGGGGTCTGAATAATGTGACCAGGTTGGAGGTTTTCATTGTCACTTCTCCTGACGACAGTTTTATCGCGAAGCTTGCGAAAAGAAGAATGCAATTTCCCGGGAAAGCATCACGGGCCTTATTTTTGCCAAATGGCATGATACTAAGGAAGTCGTCGCTGTTAGTAAATGCCATTCATCTGACATGACAACGGTAGACAGGAAGCTAAAAGACGGTTAAATACATACTCTGCGTACGATTTAGACCTGAGGCCACAGTTTGCTTTACTTCAATGGATCGTCTACTGGTACTGGCACAATATTTATCGGCACAGCTCAGCATTTAGATTGCGAGTTACTACATTGGTATGATCAGGAGCCGAATCGCGTCATCCGTGAACGAGCATTACGTGACGGAATTTGTTTTTGCTACACATGCTTAAAATTGTACCAATTGCACTAGCGCAATTCTGCTAGATTCATAGTTAATCGCTGACAAATGTCAAATGTATTGTTTTTCTTCGAATGTTTTGAAAAAAATTGGGTGATTTTATAAATTCTTAAATATAAAAAAAAAAATCATTTTGTATATCCTCCGAGTCAGAAGATGGACATTGGGAGTTCATTGAACGAAAACGTTTAAGAGATAAAAAGCAATTCTGTGTCTTTACAAAACTTTCTTGAAACATCTTTTATAACTTAAACTTTCAATTACAGTTTTATTAACATTTTCAGTGTGAGTAAGAGTGTATTCATATTTAGAATGGAGAAACTTTATTTTAGAGGAAGTACCACTACCGCCGCCCCAGTTCCATTGTAACTAACTGCAACTTTGTCCTTACTGGGAAGTGTGGTTTAATTTATTCACTATTATTTCAATTGTAAAAGAATTAACCAAACGTTTTTTGAAGGTGGCGATATCTAGATATCTTCTTCTTTATATATATAATTCTACTGTACGTGTGTATGTCACTGAACTCCTCCTAAACGGGTGGACCGATTTGAATAAATTTTTCTGTATGCGTTTGGGTGGCGCCCTGGATGGTTTAGAAGCCGATTGGTCAACATTGGACAAAGGGGCGTGGTACCGCCCATACAAAAATTACATTCAAAATCTTATATCTAGAAAACCACCAAATCGATCGGGTTCAAATTTACACATAGTCTTAGGTATTGGCCCAGGAGTATTTCTGTGAAGATTGGTCAACATTGGACAAAGGGGCGTGGTACCGCCCATACAAAAATTACATTAAAAAACTTATGTATTTCAAAACCAACCGAATCATGACTACGAGTTATTAAGTAAAATACAAAATTGATATATTTATTTGGAATATATAAGACAAAAAAAGTTGAAACAATTAAAAAAATTAAAAAAAACGCCTTTTTGTACGGAGCCTTTTGATATTTCCGGTGTCGCATTTCAGTGAATATTAAGTGTATTATATTCACATATACATACAACAATGCCACGTCTTCGTGAACGAGAAGGAAATATTGGTCGACGTACTTCGAATTCACAAATAGTCCAGAACCGTCGCGTCGGTTAAATAGATCGGCAGAAGATATTCATGCTTTCAAATGACATCATTTGGAGCAACAAAAATCGTTCAGAACGCGGATGGTCACAATTTTCAATCAACGTTTAAGATTCAGGGCCAAGTGTATCATCAAATTGGTTCTTTAATGCCGATGCCTAATACCGATTCAAAATTTCTCCAAATTTACTTCATGGGTGATGAGGAACAGCAAATAAATGCACGCTGCCAGTACAACTAAATCGAGCAGATGGAGGAGCGACAAATTGTGGGTATTTTAGAACCGTTTTTTTTTTTTTTTTTGTAAAAATGCCAAAATATTATCTGGGATGAATGCACAATGGCACACAAGCATTCACTTGAAGCTCTCGATAGAATGATGAAAGATTTAAATAATAGCACCAGGCTTTTCGGTGGTGTTTTACTGCTGCTGTCCGATGATTTTAGACAGACACATGTATAAAACAGACATCTATGGCGAAATGTCTGTACATTACGTCTTAACACAAATATAAGAGTTCAACTGCAAAACGATCCACTGGCACTATCATTCTCCGAGCAATTGCTTAACATTGGAAATGGAGCAATACCATTGCATGGAGACACACAATGCATCAAATTGCCGGACAACTTCTGCAACATGGTAAATACGAAAGATGCTTTGATTGAAAGCATATTTCCCGATTTACAATCTAATTATATTAATCATACGTGGCTTGAAAAAGCATACAGTACAACGTCTGTCGGGTCCGCTAGTATATCTATATAATCGGAATGTTTAAATCACAAAATAAAAATATATTCTAAATATGCATCCACTCGACAAACCCTACCGTATGAAAATATACTCGATCACTGATGACAGAATATCTACCAAAATTCGATACTCGATACTCGATACTCGATACTCGTGTGCGATCATACCAAATCAACATTTATCTCTCGCGTATACTCGATAACTGATGTGGTAATTCGAACCCTGAAGCATCAAGCGTTTCAAACTTTTTTTTTATTCATCAACATTCGATTTTTTGTCAATCCTTGATAGAGATGCTGAAAGGGCCAAAATAAACGCAGCGTCAACTGGAACACAAACTAATTTCATACCTTCGAAAGAGTGGTGGAACTTCTCTCAATTTAAATTTGCCGTACCTGCTGGCAGGTCCATCTAACTGATGCAGTTGTCTATTTATGCTGGAAGGGCTTAACCTTTTTCGCGCAGCTGGGCTTTCGAATCTTTAGTCTTTAGCAAATCAAAATTAATGCCAAACCTCTGCAAAAAAAAAACTCAATTTATAGTTCTTAACGTCACCGCAATCAGGAACAGCACTGGAATCAACTAATTCAACCATAGCTAAATTATAAAAAGCAAAACTTTTCATCTTCTTCATTCCCTAGCAATTTATCACTTTTTTTTGGCAATCTATCAAGTCCGAACGGCATACATGAACAGAGGTATACGAGGTCGAATGCCGTCTCGAAGAAAAGAAAGGTCATTGGACATGTGCGCTGCACAGGCACACATCTCACACCATTCGTTCCAAGAAAAACGACTGCCGCAGTCGAGTCCGCTGTGTGTGTATGAGGAGTTGTGCTACAATTTCACTTTCATTTCCTATTGACCCAGTTTTGATTCGATTTTGATGTGGAGTTTTATGAAGTTCTTCAGAACGCTCTGCGTCCTCACAATAAAAAATAACAACAAAGATGTAGGTAGATTTCAACGGATAATTTCACTGGAAATCAATCTGAGCCGCTGCTGGAGGGCATTTCTATCTATTTTCAACATTTGTTGATCCAGCAATTCTCACTTACTCCGATTTCGTCTCCTTTTTGAGTTTTGAATGTAATTGATTTTCAGTAGATTAATGACCCGTTCAGTTTGAATTATTACAGCGCAAAATTGCAAACAAAAAATTTTACTGGCTTAGATCGGATGGTTGATTGCGCCTCAAGGGAGATCTTGGCTTTACTCGGTTTCCGTTAGGAGCGTCGCGTTTGTTTTTATTATTGGCAACTTATATTTGCGGCGACTAATTGAAGTTAACTATCCATGACGCTGACGGGGAGTGCGAGCTGCGAGTGTGTGAATGGGAATACGCGAGTGGACAAAGAGATTAATTAGAGTAATGATTGGTTGGTGTCATTTTTTTTTTCTGTTGGCTTCCTTAAGTGGAATTCGAGGATAAATATTTTCAACCTCAATTAGATTCAGTACTAAAGAATAAATAGGTAATTAGAATGACGGCGATTGAGCGAGTAACGCGTTTAATAAGTCGTCACATTCTTGAGAGAGCGCGAGGAACATTGGATAGGGAAATGATGGTATTGAAGGAATTCGAAGCAATTAGGCAATTATTATACTAGACATATGATATGTCAACCATCGACCCCTATCGAGGATCTTTCGATTCTGCTTCTATGAAGTGCTTGCCAAATACTTTTCGCATTCGTTTAGAAGAGTAGGTAAAGTGTCTAAAAAGCTGTAGTGTCCATGTGGGATTCTTTTCACAGCATGCTGCAGGACGTTAATATCCATTTGTTATCTGTTGGAATCACGTCAATCAGACATCAGGCAACGAGGTACGAGGCGCTTTGTTACTTTACTGTCATTAAAATCAGTCATTTTGTTGATAAATGATATGAATTATTGTGGTGAATATGTCCAAGAGGTTTAATTGGTTAAAACTTAAAATATTTAACACCAAAGCAGTATTAAGCTAGCAAGTTCCGTTAGTGGAAATGCTTGTTGTGTAGATTGCACTGGTTAATTTCTTGTTTTTAAAATCCCCCTCTTTAAATTTTATCAGAAATCAGCGTTTTTTTCAGTCTATACAAGGACGCGATCCTTTACAGCAGAGGCAGAGACTTTCAACTCGGAATCCCCTGGACTCGGGTCGCTCAAATTTTTTGTCGGATTCCGCCATTCTGTTTTCTCTCAAAGCTTGTTCTTTTTTTAAAGCTTGTATATAACAGCTGACTGACTTTATGTTTTTATAATTTTTTTCGACGTTTATGGAGAAGTAGCCAACAAATTTAGTCAAGAATTGGCGCAATATGTCCGTTAAGGTACCCAAGGTCTAGATGTTGGCGCAGGGACATAAGTCCCAATTTTTACATTTGGGACTTATGTCCCATTTAAGTGAGACATAAGTGCCAGATTCGATTTGGGACTTATGTCTTGCTTAAGTGGGGCATAAGTCCCAAACAAAAATGTTGGGCCTTATGTCCCACCTGACTCTGCGAAATAAGACCCCAATGAATAAGACTTCAAAAAAATAATAAGGCCCAAAAATTTTAACAGGAAACAACAACCCGATTTTTAACAAAATTTAGGGTGTTATTTCCTTTTTTGATCCCTTATTTCCTAATAAAAATTGGGGTCTTATTTCACTTTTCTTATTTTTGCCAAACTATGAAATATAATCTAAGAACTCCATTAACAGTTAAGTTTCTTATCTTTTCTTAGACTAAGTATTTAATTCGCGGATTTTTTGTGCCGATGTACAAAAGTACCGTTTTAAAATTAGTTCAGTGATAGGTTTGTATTTTTTAAGACCAAAAAAAAAACATGCTTTTTATAAATATTAAGCAAAATACCTAAAGGAAAATAGACCATCCCCAATAGAAGATATTTAATGGACGGAGCTTTTAAAATAGTTCCCAAAGGTTGTTTACCCAGCTTCTAGTCATCTATATTTAATATTGAATATTGAAGAGGTAATGACGTTATTTTAATTAAATGAATTTATATAACCTTAGCGCCGCAGGCGAAAATTTAACGGAGATAGGTACCTAAACACAAATTTGAAAATATTTTTAAATTTTGATTTTTAACAAAATAAAATCGGGCGATTTTTTGTACCAAATTTTCATTATTCTTAATGTTTAGTTTATTTTGTTAATATAAAATTGGGGTATTATTTCATTTTTGAAATTGGGGTGTTATTTCATTATGAAGAAACAGCCCAAATTTGGAGCCTTATTTAATTTCTTTTTTTCTCAAATTCTCAAAGGAAAGGAACTCATAAAATTTAAGCTTTTGAAAATTTGCGAAAATAAAACTAAAAAAAGTCTAAGTTATTGTTTTTTGGGACGAATGTCGAATCCGAACTGCTAATTTGCTATGACAAAAAAAAATAGGCACTGCAGGGATCCCCTCGCCATTCCAGAGGGTAATCCTTACTGTAAGACCTAAACCAATTCGCTCAAACACTCAATTTCCCTACAGAATCTAAGCATAGAGAAGGTACCCCTATCGCTAATCTTAATTTTGCTTTGCTAAATTTGATTAGTTGTCAAGTTTTTTTTGTCAATTTAAAACAGGCCACAATTCCTTTGAAACGATGTACGCAAGTGTGTCATTCTATCTGCCTTATTGAAGGTTTAGTCAAGGACGATCCTACAAGCCACGACCATTGGTAATCTGGTACCCTCAATTGTTGTATTAAGTGAAAGCAGCACTCCCATTTTGGTCAAAACATCGGATTTTTGGTTGCGCTTAATATTACAGTTTCCAATCACCCAACACACTCCGACAAGTTTCTTCGACACCTTAAGCGCCTAGGAATGTACGGCAATTTCTAACTAGTTTAAATTCAGAGGCGTACGACTTTAGTGCCTAACAGACCGAACACAAATGTAGATGGCGAAGTTCTATTTAGATTTCGACCTCACTTCTATTATACCTCTACAGCTTTCAGGACGTTCAAAATGGTTAAAACAAAATTTTACACCCTGTTCACTATGTTTATGAATTCAATGTGTAACAAAATTTTCCCTTTAGATAAATGTGAGTAATAAAAATACCGGGCTAGAGTCTTTTAAAGATCGATCTCATGGAATGGGCTCTGTCCTGCAATTTAGCATCGATCTCACTTTAAGATCGAGCTAACAACATGAGGATCTTACTCGATCAGTGAATCTATTTTTCAATATCACGCCCAGAATGACTTTTATTTTAAACAATAAATAAATAAATTATCGCCGCAACAGACCCGTAAGGGACCCCAGGCATAGCTTCTCACAACCATTCGCTTTGTGTGAGTTTTATTTTTTATTTTTGGAACAGTGATTTATAATTTTATACCGAGGCCGAGATTTCATCGGCATTCTATTAAGGTTTTTTTTAGGTATCTATATAGAGCTTTAAGTTGGCGTTCTGTTCAAAATACGTATAGTGCACTACGGTCACGTTTACGGTCAACATAATATTCCATCAGAGGAATTAATTTGATTAAATATGGAACTTTTTTGCACCACGTTTACTCTAAACTAAATGATAATACGCAGATACGTCATACAGTGCGTACAGAAAAAGTCATTGCTGCTGTAGAGCGTAGCGTAGAGGAAGACCCGAATCAGTCTATCCGCGCCAACGTGCATAGGAATTGGAGCCATGATTACTGAACAACCATGATGTGCAGGAGCTGTGGTTTCAACAAGACAGCGCAACATGTCACACAGCTCGTGCCGCAATTGATTTATTTAAGGACACGTTTGGTAACCGCATAGTTTCACGTTCCGGACCCGTGAATTAACCTCCAAGATCGTGCGATTTAACGCCGCTTGACTATTTTCTGTGGGGATATGTGAAGTCACTAGTCTACGTCAATAAGCCCGATTGCAATTTGCTTCTTAGCTTCTTTCTTTTTCGTAACAAGAAGTGTTTTGGTAAAGCTCCTTAAGTCAGCCGTTCGGAGTCGCCATAAGATTGTAAATCTCTTGAGTTTCGTTAGATCGTGGGATTTCTCCTTTTTTGTGGCAATTTAGATGCCCGAAAAGTGTTTAGTTTGAAAAAGGGGAAGAGCACAAAAATTGTGAAAACTTCAGCAATATGATAAAAATCAATTCAAACTATTTTTAATTTTTGATGAATCTTTATCAAAAAGGTTTGCATTTCACCACTGTTACCAACACAGTAAATGTCCCTTAAAAAAGAGTTATATATTTTTAACAGCAGCCTTCGCTCAATATATTTATATCCAATTCAATCCGCAACGTTTACCGGTTAAAACAGCACTTCTCTGCCACCGACAACAATGCGAGGTTGCCAAAAAGGTTATCGACCATTGAAATACAGTTCAAAGTGTACATTCCAAAACCTCTTACAAAATCAAGCTTATTTGGTTTTACAATACACGAGACGGTTCTCTCTCGCCCGGTTTAAGGAGAACTTCAAATTTATCTTCAATCAATAAATCTGAAAAGGGATATTCTGCGACAAGTGTGTACTCAACCCGCAATTAGAATACAAAACCAAGTATGGTCTGCTCAAAGGAAGCCCACGGCAATTTGAACTCATATATGCTAATACTTTCTAAACTCCTTGAGGTAGTCCCGTAAAAAAGTATTATTCACTGTTAGCTATATTTACCCAGTAGTGTAGATGTAGAATAGAATAAAATGTTCCTCTGTATTTGCTATAACAAATCGTTGCCAGCCAAGTGTAGGGTACGCGCTTTAGGTGACCCGCATCTTATACTCTGGCCGTAAATATATTTGTAGATTTTTGGGATTGTCTCTGAGTAAATATTTATCAACATAAACGGCTCCTTGAAGGCCTTTTTTTCTTATTTCTATATAGGTGTGTACAAGCAGACCTGTTAGCAGTTCGAACTCCAAGTGCCGCCGCAGCACCGCGCCGTGACAACTGAGAAGATGGCAAAAATATTAAAAGCTTGCGAGCACGACCTTTAATAATTTTAGACAAACAAAGTGAATTGCGAGAAGAAGGACTCTTGAGAAACACTTTTAGCCGTAAGAAGTTTATAGTCCATCGAACTTTTTGTTTTGTGGGTAGGTACCTACTCGTTTATTTTTGTTTTAAATTTGGCAACTGTGGCAAGTTTGGCGCGCTTTTACAGGTGCTCTCACGTGTGCTGAAATCGAACTAAGCTAATAAGTGCAGTACTTACTTTAGATTGAATTA
Source organism: Cheilosia pagana (assembly GCA_936431705.1). Lineage (NCBI taxonomy): Eukaryota > Metazoa > Arthropoda > Insecta > Diptera > Syrphidae > Cheilosia > Cheilosia pagana. The sequence goes on along the minus strand of OW386166.1, from coordinate 79,623,407 downwards.
CCGCGTATAAGATTGTGGTGGTCGTAGAAAAATGCTTTAAATGAGGTCGCATAAATTTAAAGAGCCATTAAAAAGAGCTCCAAAGAGCAGGTGGTTTTGAATGTTTATTGGTTTAAATTTGTATTTCTACCGCCTGTCGAAAACTGTTCATATGTAGCAGGTCGTTAAGAAGTGACGAGTGCCATTTACTGATTGATCAGATAATTTTCTAACACAATCGGGATACAAATACCTATCCCATTTAGGATATCAATAATAGGCCCCATTGAAAAATGGTTTTCTCCCAAAACTTTGCCAGTTTCGTAATTCCTTATACAAAGCCATTGTATTGGAAAATCATTTTCACTAATGCATTTGCGCAAAACTATGGGTAGAATCATTTGGGCTAAGGGTAGGTACACAGCGTCAAACCGAATGTAAAAATGCATATTTATAAATAGGTGTTTATTGTTGAAGTAGCATTAATTATTGTGTCTTTGATTTAATGCATAAATGTTGAATGTATCCGTATTTGTTCTTTATTTGCTTGACACCTTAAAAAAAAGTATTGTGCTTTGTTAAAATTCGTTAAGTATTCATTTACATTTTTCAAAATAGTAACACTTCGAATATAATTATTGTATCTACCTATCAGCAATCAGCTACTGGGAATGACAGCGTCAGCAAGGAAATGACGTTTAAATTTCTAAGCCAATAATCAATCACTTTTTTTGAGATTGCTTAACGCAGAGCAGTATTCAAAGGTGAATAGTGTTTGATTTAGGATAAACATTTAATGCTTGGATCATTTGTTCTCAGAATTTCAATCCAGTTTAAAAAAAAACATTGACTTTAGAGAAAGAGCGCAGTCGTACTGAGCAGCTCATCTAATTTTTTTTAGATATCGTTTTTGTTTTTTTTTTCAAAATGTTTCAAAGTGTGACTATTAATTAAAAAAATCTTCTCTCTACATGCAATAGAACTTTAGAATAAAAATTGCTGGACCACGCATCAGGCAGAAATTACTGGACGGATTTTGATGAAACTTGGCATAGTGATTGCTTATGTGCTGGGTCGGGACTTTGGACATTTTTTCCGGAGTATAACGTGGTTCTTACAACATAGTCAAGAAACTGTATATCTGTAAGGAAATTTCTAATTATACTGACCTAGCTCAGTTATGGCTTATCTGATGGAAAAATAAAAATAGGTGAATTTAGTAAATTATTCTCAGAATCTTTCAAGATATAAAAGATCCTTCTGCGTTGTCCTGAAGCTGAGTAATGTTCAAAACGATTATTTAAAACATCGCCCGCAATTTTCCTCGGTGGATACCACTGACCACTGGCAGTAGTGTGTGTGATTATTATTTGCGCGCTCTGACGTGATTGTTATGTTTTGCACTTCAATGGGCAGTCGTCCCTTTTCAGCGCACACATGGGTAAGAGGGAGATAACTAAACTTTGCGTAAATCTTTTTTGTGTAGACTTTTTAGTAGGAATTAAACTTAAGTTTTTATTGTCTTTGTTTTTGCTTTATAATGCTTTCAGAAAGGTCCAAGGGAAGGAACATGTTCATAGAACAGTGTTCGATGTAGTTCGATAAAAATACTTTTTGTGCCAGGCGAGGCGGGAGAAGCAAGGCGATCACGGGTCAGCTATTAATTAATACAAGGTACAATAAAAAAAAAATTGTCAAATATTTATAGTGTCAAACGGTTGTGTTTATAATATATTTAAGTTATTTATAACATTTGATTGAAAGTTCTTTATAAGTTTGTGAAAAACAGTAACGATTACTAAAAAGCACAGGATGGGGCACTTTAGACATGGGTCAGTTTCGGAAATTTGCCGCGATATGAGTCGTAATGATATTTTTATTGACAAATTCTTTTATTTTACATTTATTCTTTAATTAATCAGTTTTTTCTTTGTGATCTCAACACTCGAAAGTAATGTTAAATTTAATTTAAAAATTTATTTCTAAATGATCTCATTCAATTTTAATGGTTTAACTTCTCAAATAAAAACCATGAATTCTGCTAAATGTTATACTTATAATAAACAAAATGTTTAAGTTATTAATTTTTAACACTTTGCATGTCGAAGGTGCCCCACACGGATGACGATTGTGCGCCACCGTGTGGCAGAATCGTCACATTAATTCTGTTTTAATTTTTATTGTTTTTTTAATTATCAGAGTGAAGCTAACTTTGAGGAAATTATGCATTTTTGTAGTACAATAATAAATGCTTTCAATAAAAAAAAAATTGTCAAATATTTATTTGCGAAAGGAGTTTTTTTCCAATCTGGCTGAATCTGCCTCACCCTACCCGAAAAGAACTCTGATGTTACCAAGAATTCTGTGAAAAGAATCGTACTAGCTTCGTCATTGAATTTCGCTCAATACAAGATAACACGTCAAAGTAATCCTTTTTGTTGTGGTCGACCTATTAAGTTGTATATAGCCTTTCAACTATAATGGGAGTTGATACCATCACAAAGATTTATTGCGTTAACGATATTATTGCACGAGCCGAGTAAAAATGTAAAAATTAAACACTTACCAATGAAAATCAATTTCATTCATCGTTTCATCTGTTTCACCACGAGGTGAACACAAATCAATAGCTATATACCTAGCCATGGCTGTAATTAGCACTTGCAACGACTTACAGAGATAGTATCTAAGCACGTTTGAATAAATTACATTACCAGTAGAACAATAGTATAGACATCACAAAATCGTTACTATAATTATAATTGACTGGCGACTGCCAGCGATCAGCGAGGCGTCATAAATGATTGTAAATAGCTTTAATAATTATTATTACATGTGAAGCGATAATTTGAACTGGTTAATATTGTGTGTTTACACAGTGCGCGGTAGTTTAGCGCCTCCATTGAATATATTAGACCTCTTCCTTCGGTGGTGATTATATTTTCTTAACAATTTTGTAATTTTAAACTACGCGTATGTTTTTGTGAAGGATGAGACTATATCTAAGAAACACTAAACTAAAAACTGGTTGGCAAAAAGTTTACTTTGATTAAGTGCAAAATGGAATCAATGGGACCAAGTCGAAAAGAATGTCGTTTCTACTTGTTACTACATTAACGGGCTCTCCCTCCTCCTCTGCAGAGCTTCTGACTGAGATAGGTACATGTCAAAAATCAACTTCTCCACCTCACGTCTCGAACCTGAGAATTGAGACCTGGCATTCGAAGATCCTCGTGGCTGGGTGTTTTTGACCATTCGATCGATAAAACCAGACCAAGGTATAGTCGAAGTGCTTTTCTGTTTGGACGCATCTCAAACATTTTAGTGTAATTTTCTCCCCCAACTCGTCGAACAATTTTTCTTATAAATAAGCCCAGTTACAGCTGTGAGTTCCTGCCAATTGTCCAGCACTCACAAAATAAGTCCTCTTTACAGTGTAGACTGTTTAAAATCTGTCCTACTTTTCGGGTTTTGACAAACAGAAGTAGCAGCAGTCTCGTAGGAATATTCTCCGGCGGACGTTTACTAGGATTTAATTCTTAGAACAGTTGTGTGCTCCGAGGTATCTATAAGGTCATTACCTTCTTGCTTCTTTAAACGTACTTGCTACGGCCCACTTGGAGTCAATACCGTTCACATAGCCCATCAATTGGACGGGTCTTTTGAAGAGTGCCTTCATCCTTCAAAGAAGACTTAAAAGTCGCATGACAGTGAATCTTTTCAAAACCCGGTGCATGTTTGCGATTATTTGAAAGACCTAGTTCACAATTGCCTACTGTATAAAGCCTAATTTTTTGCCGGGATCCCATATTTAGACGACCGACGCCTATTAAGGTGCAGATGTAACACCTTTTTAAAGTTCAGCTCTCCTGAGAGAAGTGTTAAAAACTGCCTCGATAGTTCTTACAACACTTAGAAATGCCTTTTTTCAAAATGGGACATCAGGAACTGATCGTTCAGTCCTTGGGGACGGTTTGCTTCATCTAAACTCGGTATAATCTCCTTCTCCGTGTTTGACAAGTTCCGAAAGGCTTGTCGCGTTTTATGGGGTGCCGAAAATGGTTTTTCATTCAAATTCGAATAATCTTTCTGGGGGAAGCTCATTTAGCAGCCGCTGGCAAAGTCATTTATATCTGTTCCCGTTTTCTATGACTATAGGTTCAAGGTTGTTTTGGTAAACATCAGAGAATCTTCGATCTCCTTGAGCCGGGAGACTAAGTATATCTTCATTTTTCTATTCAGGATCTTATATCCTCCTTTCAATGGGGCTGCAGCGTTAAAAAAAACGTTCGCCTTTTGTCATATTTTCTCGGTAAGCACCTAGGTTCTAGGGTATACATTATCCGCGCAATGGCTAGTGACTGTAGGTGCTTCGCTTCAAACTCTGATCGTGCAAAGAGTGAAGCAGCGTCTGCGTTTTCTTTCAAGTTCTTTTATTTTCCTTACCTCATTCCTACAGTAAAAACCCCATTTGGTTTCATACCAAATAGTTTTTAGCAAATATGTCTGGAGCAGTAAGGGCTAACTTTTAAAAAAAGGGTGCTATTTTTAGAGGTCTAGAACTTTGAAATGAAATAAAACAAAGATGATTTTTTTAAATTGACATACAATTTACTTTATTCGAAAGATAATCTTCTGGCATTATAATTTAAATATGATTTCTGGCATATGACCGCCACGGCTGGCTCGGACGTCTAATCTGGAGATCCAATTTTGACAATAACGCGGCGAATATTGCCCTCCAAGTTGTCAATCGTTTCGGGCTTATCGGCGTAGACTAGCGACTTCACATAGGGGCGTTAAATCGCACGATCTTGTAGGCCAATTCACAGGTCTGCAACCTAAAACTATGCGGTTACCAATCGTTTCCTTCAATAAATCAATTGTGGCACGAGCTGTGTGACATGTTGCGCCGTCTTGTTGAAACCACAGCTCCTGTCAGTAATCAATTCCTGTGCACGATGGCGCGGAGAGACTGATTCGGGACTTCCTCTACAGCAGCAATGACTTTTTCTATACGCACTGTATTACGTCTCTGCGTATTATCATTTAGAGTAAACGTGGTGCGAAAGCGTTCCATAGTTAATCTAAAAAATTGCTCTGATGGCGGACGATTATGCGCGATACGTATTTCGAACAGAACCATGATTTTCAAAACAGATTTACACAATTTGAAAGCGTTGTTCAGACGTCAGTCTTTTCATGCTGAAATGCCAAACCAAACTAAAAATAAATCACTTGACAGCAGACAAAATGGCCGCCAGTTAAAATGGTGTTGCCAACTTAAAGTTATATACCTGTAACAAAACAGCCTTTATAATAGTTTACGGATAGTTGTATGTTTTCAATGTGACAATGCTGCTCATCAAATTGAAATAAATTAAATATTGTAAACAGAAAATAAAAATACAATCGATATTTGGCACCAGTATCTAAAGAAAAGGTGTAAAAAGGTAAATTCCACTGCCACTAAAAGGTTTTCGAATAGGAACTCGTAAACGAAAGAGTTGCATGAAGCAAATTATAAGGTTCGTATGAATTTTTTCGTTTTTTTTAATACGCAATAGCTTTTTGTTAAGGTCTGTTCTGTTCCCTAACGATAATGAACTCGAACACATTAGTCAAATTTAGTCAATCTTCGTTCCTTTACGCAAAAGTTGGGTAGAAAAGAGCCATAAAGAGAGATCAAACCATTTCCCCTCCATAAAAAACCTGCAAAAAGTCCAAAGAAAGCCCAAGAAATTTCTTTGGGCTAGTTTGTTATAACTGACTTTAGCTGTCAAATCTCTCAAAAGTCAATTGGCTGGTTATTTCGGTTTAATTTATTAAGTGCTGAAATTTGTTATTAAAAATGAATAAAGCGGCAAAAAAAATATTAAACTGTATTCAAGTGTTTTTTAACATCTGCAAATTGGTATTTTATTAAACCCACTGGTGTCCATTTTTGAAAATGATATTTCTTTCTCGCATTATGTTTTCAACAAACGTCATGAAAAACTTCGCATAGGTACCATCAAAAAAATAAAAAGAGGTCTGTTTTGCACGATTTTGTTTTGTTTAAATTCAATAAAATTAATTGAAAATACCCTTTCAAATAGGCAATCTCCTACCAATTAGTTATGGCGACTAAAGCTGGAAGTCAGTGTGATGTGTGACCTTAAGGGAGCATCTCGCATTTCAAACACCTTCGTAGCAATTTGTTTAACGTTCCGTTTTATTTACTTGTATTATAATATCTTCCATCGAGAGAGAGAAAAACAGGCTTGAATCATCAAGATGATTAAATTAGACGGAAACAGATAACAAAAATTGTAAAAATAATTGTGAGGTCATACGCGCAGTATTGTTATAGGTGTTTTCCTAGCCGGCGAATATAATATTATTTCCACTTGAAACGAACAAGAAATAACATCTTCGATTCGATGTTTAGCATTTAATTTGCAAGACGGTACACAGAAGTTATCACAATTGCTGGCAGTTTTTTTTTTCTTGTTCCTTAAGTGGTTAGCTGCGAGAGACTATAGTCATCAAGTCTGGCTAGGTCTGGCTGTTTAGACGGCCCAGCAAAATACCCATTTTTATGGTCAAGCATTTGCCAAATTAATCAATTTCACGGATTGTATGGTTTTCACTGGGAAACGAGGAAGATGGATTTGCATTGATTCCATATTTGTTTGGATAATTGTTGGGTAAGCAAATGGCCAAGGTGGTCTGTTCTTGGGTCAGAGGTTAGATTTATTATGCATATTTTTTTTGGGGGGGATTCAAATACGGAAGTGATTATTATCGGATAATGACTAAATCAAAATGCGGCATTTTGTTGGGTAATTGTTGACGGAATGGGTGATGAGAACATGTTGAGATATTGTTCAAGGAGAGCGTATATTTTCATTGGCAAAGAAAAAGTTGGTCTTTAGTGCGGTGTGAGTTGGACACGGCCTGGCATCAAAGTTTGGGATTACACTAAATAAAAAATCATGGATAAAAAGACAATTTCGTATAATTTACGGAACTGTGTCTCATGTGCTAAAACGTCCGCTAACTATACACTTAACCCAAACTTCATTACGAAATATATTTCGCTAGATCATTATTGAAGTCAGACAATGTTGCGAAAGAGTTGTAAATACCCGTCTTCCTGGTTGACATCTTTTTCGATAGACAGATCGCGACTAAGCTTCCCATTTTACCCACGATTACAAATGTACAAGCTTTCCGAGGACTGTTTTGAGACACTAGTTTGGTCTAGTCATAGGAACATAGAGGGATCGCCTCTTTTCTTCGATGTCGTCTACTAATGGAAAAGAAAAATCTTCCCCGCTTGTTAACGCGAAGACAGAGAAATCTCGTTTCTGCAAAACTGCGTCACCTCCACGTAAATTTTGACCTGCTTACAACAGAGCTTTAACATGAAGGATATTTCACATATACGCTCATAAATACCGGTCACGCCTGCAGCCATCTTGGGTTCGCCAATAGTGGGGACGTTCAAGTATCTAGTTTAGTAAGTCTGACAGCTGACTGACTTGATGTATCTCAGTTTTGATTGGCCTAGATCGATCACATGTGCAGCTGTGTCAGTTGACGTTTCGTCAAGAAATTCGTGACTCGACTTCAGATAACTAAGTTTTTGAATGTGCCCAGTGTAAATTCAGAAATGTCAACCATTTGCGCAGTGAATGCGGCATCACTGTTTTTTTGCGATGCTGATGCGATGCACACAGTTTATGTCAATGCGTTTGCTGATTGAATATGACGTTCGCGTTTTAGGACATATTCGGCCCTATCGAGGTATCCGTCGAAACGGAAAATTCTCCGCAACGCATGCTCTGTCAGAGGCTCAAATCCAAATCGTAAACAAATTCCGCAACCAATTTCTGTCCGATGATATCGGAACCTGGATGTCAGAAATTAAAGAAAAAATGCACTTCATCGCACTTCAACGTAATTCGCCGATATGCGTTACAAAATGTCGGAGAAATATTCCGAATAGATGTTCCGAAAAATACCTCGGAGCAAAAATCCTCCGAATCGTATAGAATCGGAGAGTTTTCCGTTCCGACGCATACCTCGCTAGGGCCGATTGTTTACATCAAACATTGTAATGCCGAGATGGAAGTTTTGTGAATGAAAGTTTTAGTCGTAACTATGATCGAATTCTTTGTCCCGTGAACTTGATCAGGTTGGTTCCCAATTAGTAGTGTCCCTTCTTCATATGTTATCATAATGTTTAATAATTTTCAATGGATTTGTGTTTTGTTGGATTTCAAGTTAGGATCTTCTTCTTACATTTCTAAAGGAATCCTTTCCCACAGAAATGCTCTTGACTTTTTCTCAGAGGAAAATTCTTTTTCATGATTTATGCCTGAAACAGATGTGCAGCAAAAACCGTGCATCAAAATTAGAGAACATGGTTTTCTATACAAGCAAACACACGACTTTGCTGCAAACGATGTTTTGCTGCGACACATCGCTATTTCTAATCTTGATGCAAACCAGCTGTACTAGAATAGCAAATAGTACAATTTAGTACATTTAGTACATTTGACGTATGGGTCAATGAGAGTTGATTCGATTTGAAAAAATAAATCAAACAGTCATGGAGTAAAATCTTATAGAATTTATTAAAAACAGAGTTCTTATTTAATAAAAAAACAGGAATTATAAAAATATATTTTTAAGAGACAAGCCTTTTGCAGAACTGTAAATTTCTTTAATTTATTCATTTTCAATTTATTTTACCAATATAAAATTATTAATTGTCAAATGGCTGTACTGTCAATTATTGATGCGATGTAATGTCAGTAACTACTGCAAGTCTGTTTCATATGCGTCACTGTACGCATTGCTGCACGCAGTATCACTGCACGTCTGTTTCAGGCATTAGTCTTTTCGTTTTAAATGTTTTGTGAAAAAGTAAGAATTCAACAAACAATATAACTACTCGTAGGTAGGTAGTAGGTACTATTGATAAAAATGTTTTTTTACTTACTTTTCTTTCTCTTACGACATTTTGTCTTCCTTCATGGCAAACGAATCAACTACGCGTCAGGTGTTGATGTGATGTTTTTTTTTCGTTTTGCAAAAATTAACACATGACGTTGAAAGTGATGCCAATGCATTTATGAACATTTTGCAAGCATCATGAAGCCAGGGACGCGTTACTGAATTTACACATAATACTCACTTCCGAAACTGCAGGGATGCGAGTTAAACATTGTGGCCAGACTTGGCAGCATTTTCGTTAAATGCTTATAAAGGTGTTGTTGTCTCTTTTCTTGATGAAATGAAATCGATGCATCTTTGAATGGCCGACAGATAGTTTCCGGAGGCAAGCCAGGGTAGAACGGGCAAGGAATTTTAATAAAATGTATGAATCCAGAAGAAAACGTAAGATCCTAAGATGTTTTTTTATAATTGCATTTATTAAATTATTGTACAGAATGTTAGGAAAATTTTGCTTATTTTACTCGTAGAAAATAAAGGCTCAAATTTACGAAATACAACTGGGTTTCTTTTTCATCGGTTGCTATTGAGTAGCAACAAACATAATTTTTTCTTGTTCTTTGTAAGATGTCCTACTTTAGCTGAAACTTTGCACTTTAAAGACTTCTCAGGTGTCTCATTTAATAACAATATTTGCTTGCTGGCTTACTGACGTTTATTATCCCCATTTGTTGACTAACAGTGCTGCTGTCTATATGTCCGTCTAGTGGCAAATAACACAGTTCAGAAAGCGACAGAAAATTGTCGTCTAGCGTAGCGACATAACAAAAAAAAACGCAAAAATAGTTATTTCGTAGAAGAAAAATATGTTCTTGCTGTCAAATACTACACGAATAATATACATATAATATACATAATACTATTTACAATAGGTTGTCAATAAAATGATGTTCTTATACATTTTTTAGAACGAAGACCATTTTCTGTCTTTTGTTCTCATAAGGTTAAAAAAAGGCCAATTTAATACAAAGCAATCGGAACTGTTGCAAATGACGTCAAATGCCGTTAATAATTTCTCAATTCTTTCAATGTGCATATTTAAAACTTTGTAATGACACACAACTCCCTCTTCAGTCTCTGTGACAGTGCAATTATTAGGTTAAATCTTAGAGACAATAATTGTTGCAATGAACTGACGGTCCCAGTAATTGCTTCAAAGAGAAATAATTCGATGGCTGATCGGAGCTTTACTTCCCAAGACTTTTTGTTTATAATTATTTACGGAAGTCCAATGACTTAATGAGCATCTAATCTGATAGGTTCATAGGTATTCCTAAAATGGGTAACCACACATTCTCGGAAAACAATGGAGAAGTTACTCTCCCTCTTGCCGACCACCTTTTCTGTTTACTTGTTAATTTTCATTTCCATTTTTCTACTGATTATGGTCGACTTGATGGAAACTTTGTTGCCAACAACTATTACTGTAAGTCGAACGTGAATGGGTTGGGTATGTCTGGTGTATCCCTTTAAGGTGTTATGCGTTATGAGATGACTCCAGGAATTTCTGGTATGTGCTAATCGATCATCATCTCTGGTCTGCGTAGGTAACAAACATTTTAATTGCAGCATTATTGGTAAATTGTTGCTTAGACAACAGACGACCACTTGTCTTTACAGCATCTCGTGTATTGCACTTTTGTAATGTACATATTTGAAATTTCAATTTCAGGGCGTCTTTGATGGGTGGCAATGGCAAGTTAATGATTTTTGCGTAGGTACACTTTTTTGGACCTTGCTGTATGCAGTGTTGTTCTGGCTCAAATTTAATATTAGAGTGTTGCAAACTTCCGACTGGGTCAAAACCGACAAACAATAAACGAACAGTTAACAGATGTTGTCACTTTGCGTCACTTTTTTTTAAATAATTCTAAAATCTAGACTGATTTTGACGTTTCTAAATTTGTCACTCTGAACATCGGAGAGGGATGATTTAAAAGTTATTTTTATGTTGGTGTTTCTGAGATTTCAAGGACCCAAGAAAACATACATTTATGATGATATAAGCATCTGCCAAAAGTGGACCTCGAATTTGTGTCTAGTGATTACAACCTTCAGTATTGACCGTCTGAACAAGCTATAAAAATGTTGTCCCTGATCCTTCTTAATGCGTATGAAGACAAAAGCTAAAGTGAAATGGAAATTTTGCGGGGAAATTTATGCCAAGTACGGCGGAAGATGCTATAATTTTTGCAAATGGCGGTAAGTGTCAATTCTACTTGTGAAGTAAACAGATTAAAAATACACGTCAACAAGACATGAATCGCTATACTCCTAAATAACGCTAAATAATTATTTCATTTTGTTTGTGGAATAACTCGTGTCGGTGGTTTTGGCGTATCGTGAATTTCGGCTCAGATTTACCGGTCTTCCGATAACCGACGCAAACTGGCCAAAAACGCCTAGAAGAGTTTGGGACAGCACGAGATGCTGCCAATTGTGGACGGCCCTGGGACGGCTGTCCTGCTGAAAATATCGCTGTTGTTGCTGAAAATGTCGTCGAGGACTCCGGAGTATCGACCAGACGACGCGCCACGCATTTGGGCATCAATTAAGGCGGTCTTTACTGACAAGTTTGGCGAAAGACTTGCAGATATGTTCGTTTAGATATGCAGACAATGCATCAGCTGTTAGCTGTTGGGCGCCAACGAAATTCTGATTGCTAAATTTCCGGGTCGATTTCCATTGCCCGGCAGGATTGCCTAATTTTATAGTTTCAAGCTTCTTCTTGTGGGGCTTTAGGAAGTCACGAGTCTATGTCAATCCGCCTCAGGCTCCTAAAGCTCGCAAAGAGAATATTCTGCAATAATACAGAAGTTCTGGCAGGAGTGATAAAAAATGCCAACAAAAAATAAACGGGTCTGAATGGTCATCAATTCTGGCAGCGGCCACTTAGCCGATATCATTTAAGACATAAAATAAACAAAATCCAAAATCAGAAACAACGTTTTTTCTTTCATAAACAAATTCTAACCCTTGACCAACAACAGGGTAGCACGCATAAGTATCTAAATACTTCATATTTATAAAAGAACATCAATAAAATATAAGTGAGTTACTGGAGGCAGTCAACAGGCAGGCATAACTTGTCAACGAGGTCAAACATATCACAGTTAGTAAGGCAATTGCGTAAAGTTCTCCTGTTTAGGCCTGTGCCTTCAATTTTTCTTATTCAAAGTCGCTATGAATTCTTCTACAAGATCATTTGACAAGAGCAGTGCTATGCCATGCACACAGAAGCGTTAAATTCATACCGCGTTACAAAATGGATAACACAAATGTAAGGAAATGTCTCCCCCAACGCTTGTACGGTGAAACAATACGAACCTAGATGCCATTTAAGGTTAAAAAAATGTATTCCCTTTCGGTGTTTATGCTTATAAGAACACCTCATTAAAAAAAAATACTTAAAGTAAAAAAAATACTTAATAATTAAAGTAGCAACATAATAATTGGAAGAAGATGAATAGTAACTAACAAACACGCATTCGAGAAAATCGTTCACTTTTAATTGCATCGTATAAGCGTCACGCAATGTAAACGCCTTACGCGTTTAATTTGAATATATGCGCTCTTTTATGAATCTCCGTAAACCATTTATGTTTATCGTCATCGTGAGTAATCAAATCACTCCCGAATGGCCAACTCATTGTGGCTCCTCATACATACGATACAAGTACAAACGCGCATATGACCCTAGGTGCTCTTCTTTGATGATACAAAAATCGTATGATTCTTTCATCATTTGCAATTCTAAGAAGCTTTCCACTAAACGCAAGTAAATTTTGTAGATTGTACGATTTTTGTTTTTGGCTTTAATCACACAAAGAGGTCGTTGCTCGCGGAAATTTTCGCAAGCCGACTGTTAAGGAAAGTAGTAAAAATTTAAATACACCCGGTTGCAAAAACAAAAGGAGAAGTCATTGGCCGTTTGTAATAATACGATTTAAATTAGAGCCGAGTTAAAGCGATTCGTGTTAATAAATGGCATGATCAGTTTATAGATGTTTTAAGTTTGTATATGCTTTTTAGACATCCGAAGCGAACTGACATTAGTAGTCCGGATCAAGTAAACTCACATGATGGAGGCCGATTCAAAGAACGTTCGAAATCACTTAAGACATAAGACGACACAGCCCAAGTAACAATTGGACTTCGGTTAGGGGAAATAGCCTCGGTAGTGCCTTGCCGAAGTCAAATTGTTACTTGGGAGAGTCTTCTAATTGCAACCAGCTACATAAATGGACCGTTGTGAGGGCATTCTTTAGTAACTATCACTATATCACTAATGACATCAAAACTAACATTCTTATATTAACTCCTCCTTCTCAAACTCCTCTGCACAAGTTACATACATGAACTACGAGGATTGGGCATCAGGGAATTTCTTCGATTATCTATGACTGCATTATCGATCTGAGGCTCCGGCCACGCAATGAGCGACTGAACGACGCAAACAAATTAAAACACATGAAATCGTATGGAGGTGGCCACATACATAAACCCTGAGACCGATTTTTTAAGCGACAGAGCGACGTCGCTCTGCAATCAAATCTGTTTTAATTTTTCAGTCGATCGCTAAGCGACGAAGTAATAAGATGGACAAAATAAACACAGAAAGTTTAATTTCAGCTGTCCAAAGCCGTTCAGTGCTATGGCAGGACACCTACAAAGACTGTAAAAATAAAAATGTCACCGATAAAGGGTGAAAAGAAGTTGGACAAATTTGGAATTGTTTTTAGTAAGCTTTTCTTTATTAAATCTATAAAAAAAATAGGGTTTTTTATTCAATGTCCAAATTCGCAAAAATAATAAAAATAATAAGCTACGACGATGACGATGGTATTTTCCCAACTAATCGCTTAGCGATGTCGTTCAGTAAATGGCCACCCATCGCTCAGATTCGTAACTCAGCGACTCGTCGTTCAGTCGCTCATTGCGTGGCCGGCCGCCGGAGCCTTAGTCTCTAGTCCCAGAGTGTCGCTCATTATTTACACTCCAGTGGTGTCTGACATGCAAAAGTTTCTGTATAATGATCGACCTTGGACCTGGGGTGAGTTCCACTGGATTGGCAATGTTTCTTTCTTGTATTTTCAAATAAATACATTTCAAATGTAACTCGGTTGCCTATCACAACACTATTAGAGTGTTAACCCAGCCAATGACTGTTAAGTATCTTGCGAAAATTCAAAATTTTCAGATTTATGAATTTTGTGTTTTTATCCTAGGAATAAACTGGCGATTTTGCGACATTCCCTTCGAGAAAATCATAACCCATTCGATGTTACTATACTGAGTAGCACTTTATTCAACTTTATAGGTTTCCAAAACATTTATGAATCTAATAATTGAATTTTAGTCTTTTATGCATTTAGGGTTTTTGAAGCTTTTTGTCCGCGCTAGTTTTTCGTTTCCATTGTGGGTCTTATTTGCTTAATCTATCGCTTTTTTCATATTTATTTACTTATTTATTGTTTATTTATTTATTTATTTAGGTATCCAGGTATTTATTTATTTTTTAGTTTTTATTTAATTGTCACTATTATTTTTTTTTTAGACTTAAATTTGTGGGTTTTGGTTTTTGTTTTTCTCAAAACTTATTTGTATAAATGTTTTATTTTTAAATATCTTGTAAACGTTTTCCAGTAAAAAGATATACTACATTTTTGTCATATCTTATCTGTACTTACCAAATTATGTAAATTGTGATGTAACACATTGCAAATTTTAAACGAAAATAAAATGATTGATGGATATCACAGGACGAGAATTGACCCCCTAGACGTTTCATCGGTTCGCGTTGTTTAATTTGTATTGCTTACTTTAGATTTCGGGCGCTTTTTGTCCCAAATTTTACTGCAACCTTCAACCCTTTTCCAACTGTGCGCCGCCTTGGTGTACGACCATATTTTTGAAAAATACTGATTTCGTTCGGCCACATTACACAACTTGATGAAGCTGCTCATTTCGCTTTACCTGATAGAATTCTCAAAAGCCCTTCTAACAGTTGCGAATTTATTATGGAGTTCCCTTCAATGGTAGGTTTTGTATTTTGCTACTGCTAATTGACACTCTTCAAATCGTTCGCTTCACAATATGTTCGATGCTCCGCAAACTCTTTTTAATTCACTACGAGCTGATTTAACTTAGTAACAGCTGGTTTTATCGGCTATACCTACTTCATCTACAATCAACTGCAGCAGGCCATCTTTCGAGGTTCGTAGCTTTCTGGTTCTAACTCCACTCACTCCTCTGGGCTTGACTGCAGGTCCTATTTGAGTGCCCGGTGATCGCTGTATATGCACAGAGATCATGGGGCTACTATTTCGAGCAGAAGAATGTCAACGGTGCTACTATGTGTGGTGAAGTTAATTGTATACTTTTTGGCTTAGCTTTGGCGTCCACTTCTCTAACTTTTATGCTGCCCTATTTTTTTAAATTATAAAATAAGAGTAGGACTGAAAATGGAAGCACTGTGTTTGGGATAGGACAGAGTCCGGTTTCCGGTATCTCAAGCAGTTGCTCTCCAGGGTAGGTATGCTGAATAGCCCATTCATAGTTGCCGGTATACCTACCTCTCAAAATAATACAAAAATCGTCTTAAATAAATAGGTATAATATTTATGTTAAAACTATTCATTATGTTCACAAACTTGTATATGAATTCGAGACGTTCCCAAAGCAAGGCGAATTATTCTGAAATAATTCTGTGACTCTCAGGAGATTCAAATATGTCGAGGAAACCGAGGCTAGCACCCCAAAAGCTACCACTGCCGATGCGAAGGACAGTTCGCAGGGAGAATATTTACACAGCTGCCTCAGGCGATGATAGACGTTGGTCCAATAGGACTCCCTATCAGTGATGCCTGATGTCATTTCCATACTTTCGTAGTTCAGGTCCATGGGCAGGCTTCCATAGACCGCTTGAGTGATAATGCGGTGTCGCATTTTTTCCATTTGCTTAATTTTTCTATAAAGCAAAGGAGGCAGGATAAACATAAGTGGACCGGTAATGGTTCCGCCCACAATTCCAACGAGGACATCAAACTTTGGCACGAATTCGCCTAAAATGACTTCCAGTCCAATAAGTGTCGATCGAATGGCAGCACGTTTTACAGAGAACTCTGAAAAAAAAACAAGTGTTAACATTTTCGTAAAAGGGATAGTGTTTTGCGAGAAATACTTTCGGGAACGCGAAAGAAATTCTCAATGTGCAAGAATAGCGCCGAACTTCCGACTACACACGAGAGGCACAGCTGCAGCGAGATCAGCAGTATGGCAGCATAAAGTGGAACACTTCTTGGAAGCATTTCCAGTATATTTGGAGTAACCAAAGTTCCAAACTTGTAGGCGGCTATTATGGTTGCAATTATTGCTAGGAAGCAAGTGCCTGTAAAATGGATATAAATGTGAAATATATATCATCCTTGCAAACATACTTTATACTTACTCAAAATTCCGCCTAAAGAGGCCCATCGAATCTGTTCCTTGTGCTGCATGTCGACTTGTATTGTCAGGATCATTGAATGAATATCGAACTGAAATGCCAGGATGCTGTATCCACTCAAGATGCTGATGAATGTGGGCAGTTCTGGAACGAAAGTTATGCATGGAATAGGAAGAATAGGAGAACAAGAAACTAGCGTAAAGTTGGAAAATCCTCAGAAATGAGCACTCAACCTTGATTTAAATGAAAAGACCTTTTTTCATTGTCAGAGAAATATATAGGTTCCTCACTACTTTGGGTGCAAACCTCCCCCAGAAGTGTCAAAATAATAAAACACTGTCAATACTACTCTATGATGAAATCCAATGGTTTTATGTGATCAAGTCTCGACTTTTGACACTCTTACATGAAAGGCCTTTAATAGAGACCAATCTGGTATTTAACTTCCAGAGTAACTCTATAGAATCTAGAGAAAAGTGTTGACAGAGAAGGCACTTTGAACAATATACAACTTTTTATAGCTCCACTAAACAGAATGATGTTAATGAACCCCTTATCAAAATGCAGAATTATATATAAATTATAAAAAAGTGTCTGACTGAGCAGCTTTGCATACCTACCTGACCCTGACCTGAATCTTCTCTAAATAATCTGATGGACCTTCCTCCTCTTGTTTTTTTTTGTCATAACCTGCACGCTCAATATGCCAACTCGCGATTAGTCAGAGATATCTTCTGAAAGCACTTGCATTGGGGTTTAGATCACACCCGCGATCCCTATCTCATAAATATGACGCCTGACGGCTTGTCACCAATAATCCTCTATTGCAAGGAATCTATCCAAACACTTTTCCATGTGTTTTTGAATGACTTTGGCTGAAACTACTGAAGAGGAGGCCATCGAGGGTCTTTTGGACTTGCTCTTTTTGTCATAACTACAAGGTGGCGCAAAAATAACCTTCCGATGTTTTTTGGCTGTAATTTAAAAAAAAATATGAAAAACTTTGATTCTTCTTGTGGATTATTTTTATTTGGTCTTTTAATTTTTTTACATCAAGTCGGCGATAGGTCCTCACATTCTTGACGGATATTATCTTTAAGAGCTGCAAGAGTCTGAGGCTTGTTGACATAAACCCGCGACTTCAAAAATCCCCACAAATAGACGTCTGGAGCGGTCAAATCATGCGATCTTGCTGGCCAGTGCAAATCGCCAAAACGGGAGATTAGGCGCCCGGGAAATGCATCCTTCAGCATATCGGTTGTGGCACGTGCAGTGTGTGCCGTTGCACCGTCCTGTTGGAACCACATGTTTTCCAATCCCAATTCATCATCATCACAGTAACCGTTTGGCCCACGACGTCTTTGAGGAAAAAAGGTCCGATGACTCCTCCAGCAATATTCTCTACAGAACGGCTACTCTGGGGTCTGCCACGCCTGGCAGCATCTCGTGTTGTGCCAGTCTCTTCGAGGCGAGCGGCTATACGTCGCAGTGTTTAACCAGTAGGCGTTGGACGATTAGGAAATCTGCGACGAAATTCACGTTGTGCCAAAGTCACCGACCGATTATTGCTCAAATAAATAGTCACCAATATTCCGCGTTCTGGAGAGTGTAGCGTAACATTGTTTATTAACGTGTATTTCGCATGTGTTTACTACACAAATGTCAAAACAGAACTGACATTAGGGGCCAATCGCAAAATTTATAGCATTTTCTGATAGGAGGATTACCACCTTGTATATACTAGGTACTTGGCGCTAGGCTCAGTGGCTTCAGGGCCGTCTTTAACCTATTGGAGGCCCTGGGCATATTAGGATAATGGGGCCCCTATGACTTTGACAGAACACTATTTTTGTTAGAATATAGAAAGTAGATAAACAAGGGTAAATATTTATTTTTATTAACAATCACATGAAACGAATAGGTAAATGCAATACTCTTTAAGCTTTTACAGGTTTACATTCAAATACAGGGGAATTCCCGACCGCCGAGTCGGTTTATTTAAGTCTTTCGGTCACGTTCAGTTTTAAGTCGTTGTAGGGTTAATTTTAAACGTACTCGTACGAATCTTACGATGGTTACGTTTCATGTTACGCTAGTGAAGACAAATGTCATAGTTATCATAACGGAAAATGCAGCGTTTACAAAGATATGATTGTATTTGCGGTTTTTGATATGTTAGAGTAGGTACCTAGTTTTACTCCAAAATACTTCGTAAAATACGTATTTTCCATCATACGACCACACTTATTTGTTAAGTACGAAAAGAATCGTCATGTTCCGAATGCCTTCTCTGTCTATGTTGCGAATAGATATTTGACAAATTATTGTTTTCATGTAAAATATACGGAAGTAATAATAAAAGATTCTTAATTTATAATAAAAAAAACCTCAATGTTAACCGAAGTTCTCAAAAAAAATTATCAGATGTGGCATAAATTATTCTTGGACATCGATATTCCAAACAGGGCCAAATGAGCGAGTCACACTGATGAGTGAACTACTGATGATTTTTCCTTAAAATCTGAGCATGCTGAAGTCGGAAAGCCTAATTTTTGGGCGAGAGTAGGATAGCTTCGCGCATGTAAAAGCTAGTAAGTTGGTATTGTAGTCAGTAATTTATAGGTTCGATTATTTCTTCGAATTATATAAGTTTTTTGGTTATATATAATATTGGTTATCGTTTGATATTCTGACAGGAACCAGGGACTTTGTATTTGATCTGAGGGGGCCCCTAACGATCGCGGGGCCCTGGGCACTTGCCCACAGTGCCCACTGGGAAAGAGGGGCCTGAGTGGCTTAGTGGCTCAGTGGCTCGACTACAAAGCGAGGGGTAACCGGTTCAATCCCCAAAAGAAGACAAACTAAAGGGTGTTTTCTTAGAGGTATAGAACTTTGAAATTGAATAAAACAAATAAGGTTGTCCTCCAAGTCACTCCAAATACGGCAGTTTTGTTCATTGATGTATCCATTCAACCAAAAGTGAGCTTCATCGCTGAACAAAATTCGCTTATGAAAATACGATACGTATTTCGAACAGAACCATGATTTTCAAAATAAATTTTGCACAATTTATAAGAAAAATAAATCACTTGACAGCTGACAACATGGCCGCCACCGCCAGTTAAAATAGTGTTGCCAAATTAAAGTTCTATATACCTCTAAAAAAAACCTTTATATAGAATGCCAATGAATCGCTCGAATGAAAGAGCTTCTCAATTAACCGTTTGGACTCGGCATAAAATTGTAGATCCCTTCCATTCGTTCCAAAAATGGAAATCTCGCACAAAACGAATGATTGTGAGAAGCCTAGGGTCCCACGGACCTGTTGCGCCAACTATTTATTTATTTTATCCTACTTGGCGAGCATAGTTTCCGCTCTTGAATGTCCGTAATTGTCTCTGCGCGGTGCCAATAATCATTTTTAGTGTCGAGACTTCATTTTTCAAACTCAAAATGGCGAAATTATCTATACAATCACATCTTCGAAACAGCTATTGGGAAGAGTGATTTACGTTGCCATTTTTCGTGGTACTAGTTAAGCCTATGATGGTCACGTTAGGTATACAGAATAGTTAGGAAGCAAAGGCAATACCTTCCCACACTTATGTCAATGTCAACATCATCAGCGCATATTCGAATAGCTCTGGACTTCTAAAGAATTGTGCCTCTGATGGTAATTGTGAGTACCATGGAATTGATTCGAAAATGATGATTAGAAGTTCGATGATAACTCTTCACTTTGCCAAAATTCTTTTTTCACACCAAATGGTTTTCACCGATGCACCGAGATCTCTCTCAATCGACATCTAACAGCGTGGCATCGTTGTCGAAACTGAACAGCGCTGTCTATAATATTCTGTATTTAAATGTTATCGTAGTTAAAGATCGATAAAGAGGTGTCCATCTATAACTGCTGAGTTTTTCACAACATTTGCCGGATTGTGAACATTTTCCGATTATGCTATTGGCGTTTGGGGCTTTCAACTTTCAGCAAGACGAAGTTGACGAAAATTAAAATATGTCCTTTCTGTGAATATGTAGAACACGATTTTGAGGCTCATTCACATATGAGTCGATGCTGTTTTCAAAAGCTTGTGTTTCCGGTATGGGCCATCTGCTCCATCAGTAACCTTGTAAGACCCACATTTTGATATCACAAACCTTGTATTATTTGGGAGTTAAAGTTGAAGAAACGTTGGATGAAGTGTATCGAGCTTAAAGGAGACTATGTTTGTTCAACTTAAAAGTCACCACAGCCACCAACTTTCCAGTCGACTTCCACTTTTGCTGGAAGTTGCTAATTTTGGCTTCTGGAAAGCTGGTGTGCTGTGCCACTCAGCCATTGTTATAAAGCCTTGGTCACCCTACTATAAATACTCATGTAACTTGGCCTTTTTTATATTCTCTTTGGCAAACACTCGTTTTTTCATCTTTTTTCATTGTCGGCACGCGTTGTAATTTTTTCGTTTTCAATAAAGAACAATTGTAAACCCAACAAAGGGAGTAAAAGCTTTCTTGTTTTTTTGTAGTTCTAATAAGCACAATGTATAAAAGTTAAATGTTTTTATGCCGAAAAGACTGTTCCTTATTTCATTTTTCAGGGACTTATTGACCCATCTTCGTACTTCGCAATAAGAATGGACAAGTTTTTAAAATCATCTTCAGGGTTAAAAAGATCATTTCGACTGACAGATGTCAATGTACTCGCTAAAGGTTAACCAAAATGCGTTCGGCAAAAATGCTGACAGTCTGTCTGTCTGTTTTTGTGACGTTATATGGATATCGGCATCCGTACTTTGGCTACTACTAATGGTGACCCAAGGTAACATTCGCGGCTCTGACTTTTAACAAGACACTGGAAGTATGTATGTCTGGTGTTTACAATTCGATTGACGATTTGTTTATTTGGAGAGCGTCAGCTCTCGTTTTAGAGGCAAAAAGAGTTTCCCCTAAGCTGAGCTTTCCATCTGCAGATCTAGAGGTACCATACTTTCTCAATCTGGCATTGAAAGAAGTCAGTCTTTTCGAGAAGATGGTAAAATTCTTTCTTGGGTGCGTGTGCACAAATCAGCTTATAACTTTTAAGTTTGATCCTTATGCGGATTATGAACAAGCGAACCTAAGGATTCATATTTAGAACTTTATTTAAATCACAAATCCTTATCTTAAGAAACGCGAACTCCGTTCCTTTTATAGTAGATATTAAATGTCGGGGTACCTTGTCAGCTCACTTCGTGGAAGGTTGTTATGTCAACTATGTAGACCATATTCGAGGCTTATTGTTGTGTCGTTCACCCTTTTTTCCGTTGCAATTAAGCTAACAAGACACATGAGGCAGAACTTCTTATTCTGACGGACAAGCCATATTCCGTGATTAGTAACTCACTTCAGGATATGAGCGCTGCTGTATTTAAATACTACCTTAGCTTAGTAATCACCCTCGAAATGTATCGGAAATCCATTCATTTCTGGCATTAAACAATTTTCAACATCTCAAAAGTAGATTTACACTAAATAGTTTGACCTGCCTGAAACTGTAGACTCGTTGATTTCGGAACTTCATCCGTTGTCGACTTATTGAATTCCCTTTAAATTAGCCGGCGCTTGTGAGAGAACACTTTTCCTAAGATCCAATAGACAGTTCTAAGCTTTCAAAGGTTTGCTGATGGCCTTTTTTAACGTTCGTTAGGTACTAATATTAGGTATTTGAGGCGTTGACATCGAACAATGTACCGCCTATAACCTCACTAAAGATTTTAACTGTCTCTATCATTTCGATTTTTGAGGCTCAGAACTTCCTTACTAACGCGATGTCATTGGATTTGAAATTATTAAAAGCGGTCGTTTTGCGATTCTTCTTAAGACTCAACAATATGCCTTGCGTAGTGCCTAATTAAACTCAAGTTCAAGGCCATCGTCCCAAGCCATTAATATGGGATACATTTTTGTATAATTGAAAAAAAAAATACATCTGCCATTAGTGACTCAACCTTTAACAGGTTGAAGAAGAATAATCAAAAATGTCTTACAGGCTTTTTACTTCAGTAAGTAAATCAAATTCTGCTCGTTTTATATACCTACGCCTATTTGCAGAAAGAAAATAACTATTTTATGCTTCTAACTCATAAATTCATGTTAATTGTAGCGCCTTCCGGGATGGTCCACCGTTCACACAAAAAAACTGTGAGCGTCACTCTTTCACTCACCGTTTGTCATACCCTGGAACGGGTTTCTTAATCCCTCTGCTTTAATCAAACAATAGCCCAGAAGAATCACCACACCTGCCACCACGAGAACCGAGAATATTGCTAATCCCCTGCGCAGATAAAAAGAGGGAAATACCAAAATGTGAGTGAATCATGTGTAATGAGACATCAATTATAACATACCTCATATTCTTAGGACTTCCGAGCCACATGAGTGGACAAATTAAGATTCCAATGATGATCAGCCAGTAACAGAAGGAGAAATAAAAATGTCCATCGCTTATTCGATGGCCGATTAATTGGAGGTTCTGCGAAGCCACCACCAAACTTGGAATTCCGGTGGCGAAAATGCTGAGGTCCAGTAAAATTGTCACGATTAAACTAACGTGCTTGCCATATGCCATGTCACTGATTGCAGCGTAGGGATATCTGAAAATCACAAAAAAAATTATTTCATAAATAAATCCGCAACAGGGCAGGGTTTACAAATAGTTTCATTCTTTTTTTGCAATAACATAGGGCGCACCAGGTGCTACTATAGCATGTAGTTAACTGACAGTCAGTCATGGTTGATTTATTTGCTAGGCTCAGATGTAATATATTCACCTGACATTTGTGTACAACGCGTACAAGCTACAACCTACAACAATACATTTCAATTGCCTACATATATGAATCTGAATTAATTGTGAATGATTGGTAGTTTGTTGTAAGAAAGAGAGAGAGAGCGGCCTTTTTGAAAGAATTAAATATTTAAAGGACATGCAACAGCGTTTCACCATTACCGGTATTGAGCTTTTTGTTATGTAAATTTAATGGCCCTCAACAAGAGTTCGTTGGCTTTCATTCAAAATATATACGACTGCGAGTGGACGTATTGATTTTGAGTCTATTGCAAAGTTGTCCGATCAGGATCAGAAGTAGGTACGAGGCTAAACCGTACCCTCTATAAATGGATTTAATTGCACGAGATGGTACAATCTATGTAACTGAAGGAGGTTTTGGTTTTGGTTGGCTGTAGGTTTGTAGGCTGGCGAGGAGTTATATCCAGCCACACTTAGGTCAAAACGGACTAACCCATCTGGTGATGCTCATCGGCGGGAAAGAGGTTGTCCCTTACAGCCATAAATACTCTTTAATTAATATTGTGCTGCTACTTATGCAAACCGTTCTGGAGGACTTTTTTATTTTTGCTGTTGGTCTAGGTCTTGGCAGGAGTACCTCCCAGGGTATTTCTTTCCGTTGTGTTCCAGAAATGTGCTCTGACATAGGAAGTGAATTTTGTCTTCAAGAACTCCCTCAACACCGCAACCTCTGCAAAGCTCTTCTGCCATTAGGCGCTTTTTCGTCATATGCGGCGTATTGCACTCCATAAAGGTCGGAAACAGACCTTTGATGTCAAAAAAAAAAGAATTTAGACAAGGTCGCTGTCATGTGACTTTTATCTTAATACTTGAAAAAATTGTGTAAAACTCGCCAGAAAGCATCAGGAGGTCAATTTTCCAAAAGTCTCTGCAACTACTTGCATACGCTGATGACATCGAAATCACTTGCAGAACACAGCGGGCTGCACTAGGGTTGCCAACCGTCCTCTAAAATAGAGTAGAGTATTGCAGCGTTTCCCAAATGGTGTTCCGCGAAACCCTGAGTGAAGTGGCGGGAAGAGAGGAACAGGGGTTCATTGAAATTAATTAAAAATGAGCTCCTGATTTGTATGAACCTAGAGTTAGGATGCTTAGAGTCATACAATTATTTTAAAAACAACAAAAAAATATTGTTATCTATGGGAAAAAGTACAAAAAAGTAAAAAAAAATACATTTCTAAAGATTTAAATAAATGGTACTCTTTTTAATACATATCTGTACTCTTTATTTATCTACTCTGAAGTCTTATATATATCTATTCCTTCTTAAAAAAAAGTTGTCAACCCTAGCTGTCACTGGTGCGTTTGCAAATCTACCAAGCTCCGAATAGTTCCACTTGCTAATCGCTGCAACTTTGACCTAAGAAGGCTTTGTCAAGAAACACTGAGGAGACTCTATATAAGATCCTCATAATCCCATCATTGGCATAACACGGATTGGTGAACAAAATGAAGGATTTTGACGACTTAAGGCGGCCAGAGGCAAGAGGATTGGTAATTAGTTAACGATACAGAAACTATTATTAAGATCATTTAAATTTAGTGAAAGAAAGAAAATGGTTTTGCCTGGAAGTAAGCAAGGACAAAACAAATCACAATAACAGAGCCGAACCAGATCGGGAGAACTAGGATTCAAGAAAAACACTTAGAAAAAATCAAGCAATCAAGGAAGCTCGGCGTTAGAAAAAAAAACTCCATGAAGCTCAATAAAAAAAGTAAAGTTATGTGTTAGGAGGTAGGTACATGCTTTGCTTTTCATTGAATTTTCTGAAGTAAAATTTTGACAAGCTTCCTTTTCCTGGACTAAAATATACATATATAAAGCAAAAGTAAGTCTTTGAGAATTTTGGAAGAATGTACTCTTAAAGGATTTCAAAACTCTACTTTTTGGTAAAAATCGAATTTCAAATCAAGGGCTTCTAAGCATGCCATTCCAAAAGAAAAAAACTGTTTTTAAGGATATTTTTATAAGACGTTCTTTGTAGGTATTTTAAAGACGTTGAATGAGACTTTAATCGCCTGTTTAAAAAACTTACTTACACGCCAAAATTTCATTCAGATTTTTACAAGACATCGCCACAATCATACGAAACTAACCGTGACTATTTGGGCCTAGCCTATAGGTACTTCATTTTTCAACGTATGTACCTAGTTCGAAATCAGTGCCCAACAAGACTTAAGACTGGACAAATTTATTATTTAGCGTGGTTGTAAACCTGAGGCCCGTCGCTCAGTAGTCCAACTTAAGCTGCAGGAAATATTTTTGGTAGCGTTTAACAGAAAACCCTGAGGGTACTCTGAAATGGAAAATTCGGGGAATCACTAAAAGCAAGAGGCAAGATATATAAGTCTAGGATCCACAACTTCAGTAGATGCACAATTACTTACAAGGAACATTTTAAAGCTCTCACTAGGTTTAGAGAATACAAATGACTGTAAGATTTATAATCAAAAATACTCTCTCACTAACAGCTGGTTGGTTGGCGCAGTGGCTTAGTGGTAGTGTGTTGGGCTACTAAGCGAGGGGTCCCAGGTTCGAATAGCGAAAGGGCCAAATTACATCTTAAGGTTTTTTTCCACTGCGCCACCTCTCGCGAACGTCTGACAAACATCCGAGAGTAAAACTGTCATGAATGAGCTTCTCAATTAGCCGTTCGGACTCGGCGTAAAATTGTAGATCCCTTCCATTCGTCCCAAAAATTGAAAACCCACACAAAGCGAATGGTTGCGAGAAGCTAGGCCTTGGGTCCCATAGACCTGTCGCGCCAAAATATTTATTTATTTATTTCTCACTAACAGCTTTTTGAACATTGCTTAGATATTTCTCTTTTGATAAACGAATACGGAACACGGATAGAAAAGACAAGATGAAAGGTTGAGAGCCTCAGTTCTCGTACATCCTGCTCATTGACATACTACACATGGACTGCTACACTGCTAGTGAAATGTCATACAATCTCTGCCCAGAAAATGACGCCAACATAACTAGCGCTCGTGGTTCGATGCGAAAAATAAGTGAAACAAAATGACAACCATCTTATAATTCTCCATAGAATGCTAGAGCCACCTATTGGGCGTGAGTTGAATTGCCAAGTGAAATGGTTGCACTTCAAATTGTTGCGACATTGTTTACAATAGATGTCCTCTCGAAATTGTGCTAGGTAGTTTAGTAGTTTTCATTGTCCCATAAATTACAAAATTTGCGTATATTTATTGCGAATTAGTTTTTGATGTTGTTTGTCAATTGTTTTTTTTTTTTTTTAATAGATATA
Organism: Cheilosia pagana; assembly: GCA_936431705.1. Classification (NCBI taxonomy): domain Eukaryota; kingdom Metazoa; phylum Arthropoda; class Insecta; order Diptera; family Syrphidae; genus Cheilosia; species Cheilosia pagana. The sequence continues at coordinate 79,596,853 of OW386166.1, read as the reverse complement.
ATGTAATATCACTTTGGCGTATATTTCAATTACATTTCGGATTAGTAAATACTTATGATTGTCAAGAATATCACATTCAAGTAGGTACCTACATGAGAATTTATTTCATCATATAAATAACAAAATAACAGATGTAAATAAAATCTGAAAAAAGTGCGAGTTTCCAATTTATTCTGCTCCCAACCACGAGAGCTATCGCTAATATTGGAACCAACGTGAAGTTGGCTACTAGCAGTCCATGTATAATAAGTCAATGATCCTGCTATTGCTAAAAACAATGAAAACGAGGAAAATAGCAAAAAATAATAACAACTTTATATTCCAAGAACAGGGACATGCAATGGTATATTCGGTTGTTGCATTTGATGTACCTATTCAAAAACCTATCATAAGTTTTAGCATTACTTTGCGTACAGATTTTCTAGGAGAAAAAATTGTTAGGGACAGGTTTAAGTCAAATTTATCCTGCACTGGAACAGAGCTAATTATTTCGAATACCACTGCTAGTTACTTGATTTTTGATATTAAGTGTGCTTGCACAATTGTTTCTTAAATACTGTCCTTAAATATAAAACTCTAAGCTAAGAAAAATATCCCCAAAAACGTCAGAAAAAAATATAAGTAAAAATAGAGGTAAAACTAGATTCGCTGCCACTTAAACTCTTAATTTCAGCACACTTAGTGATAGGTTAATTTGTATACCTTAACCTTCCCCGAGAAATTCAGATCCCCGACAGTGAAAATCGTATCCAAATTGGTTAATTTCTAAAAATGTAAAAAATCCTGGACCCTGGTAACACCAAATATTAGTTTTTTAATTTCATTTAAATATTTTTTTTAAAAGGACCACCTTGTTTTAAACAACATTTATCATACGACATCTACATCAAAATATTTACCGGCTTTTTTGTGATATCGTTGGATCCAGCATTTCGGCAATAATCCAACATTTTCCCAACAGGAACGACGTATAGATTTGTAATCCAACCACAACCACCACCAAGGGTATGGCGAACAATCCCAATGGAATAAGAAGACCGGGTAGTGTCACAAGCGGAAATACACCAAATAAATCGATGACAAAGAACACAGTTATAAACAAACTAAGTCCAGTCTCATCTTTGTGTATGGCCCGAAAACGGGGCAATGCACTAAAGCGTTTTTGTGCGAGAAACGGTAGCTGGTCATTGTGCTGAACCATTGACGGCCGAATATTTCGTTTTTTAAACATTTTTTTCTGTATTCCAGATTTGTCTAAGTCATGGTATTGAACAATTATAAATAAACATCTTATTAGCACGGCGAAGAAGCAACTAAATCGTCGGAAGTACGAAGAACTCTAGTTAGCCACAAACACAATGCGAGTGAATACTGGCTGATGCAGAACAGTGCACACTCTATCAAATAGGGGCAGTCAAAAGGGACAAGTTAAAAGAAAATGTGCTGCATTTGCAGTTCTATGAATGAAAATGAAGTATTTTCTAACTTAACCTAAAAGTTCTTGACAAAACATATGAGCAATTTCCTAACGGCAAAATGGGCAAAGAGAGTGGGGCCGTTCAAGTATCTAGTTTAGTAAGTCTGACAGGCCTAGGACGGTCATATGGACAGCTGTTGCAGTTGACGTTTGAGGTAGCCGTCGAATCTTGTCACGAAATACGTGAGTGAGTACTAAGTTGACAGTTCGCATATGTGGCTGGCGTAGGAAAAGTAACGTTTTCAGGTTTTTGTGTTCAGGTTACATCTTCTCCAGATCTAGTCGACTTAAGACAACAAAGTTTTTGAATGTTCCCAAAATCTTTGTACAGTCAGATAGCATAATAAATGCATGAAATGAGAAGCTTCGGAACAAAGCTCTACATTTAATGAAATTGAACGCGTCAAGGTACCAATACCTGAACAGAGACCTGCAGAAATGGGCCAGAAAACCTTGTAACAATCATGGTCAGTATTGACAAAATGGCAATGCTGACTGCAAGAAATTCCGCATGAAAACATAACCTGGGCTCGGACTTCTGTCAACCGACCAAGAAAAAGAGAACAGCAATATTAAAATCCAGCTAAGAATCGAAACCAGGGAAGAGCTATGGAAAAATCCAGAGAATCTGTCTGGATAAGATTGGAAGGGAGGTCTATTTCGAGCAGCGCTCCAATAGAATCTGTAGCGAAAGGCCGCCTATAAGTAAGTAAATGAGTTTGTAGTTTTGAAACTGATAGACGGGTTTGCTATCTATATTCAGTACGGGTCTTACATTTCGAAAGCTTTTTCTAATTTACATTTATTCACGTCTATCACAGAATCCGTCGTGTTCGGAATTTTGCTACGAACCCCGAAAGAACTATCACAGAATCCGTCTTAGGGGAAATGTTTGCTACGAATTTCGACACAACAAACATTTTGAAGTTAGAATTTCGATATCTGTAGCAAACATTTCCCCTACGACGGATTCTGTGCTAGTTCTTTCGGCGATCGTAGCGTGAATAATGTTAGATTTTATCAATGACAGTTGGTAACCAGTTTTGACAAAAGATGCCAAATTCCAAAAATACAAAAATTTATAATATATATCGTGCTTTTATGTCGGTGTCATGACTTAAAAAGAACGGTATTTCGTTCATTTCATTTCATCCTTTATTGAAAAACAATATATCAATCAAATGGCCGCCAAATCAAAATGTATCCTTTTCGCTCCGTTTTTCGTAACTTCTTCGAGCATCTCAGGGGGTTTAACGATTTCGGCACGAATGTTTGCCTTGAGCTCGTCAATGGTGTGAGACTTGCTGGAGTACCCTCAAAAATAAGTCAGGAAAGGTCAAGTCTGGAGATCTAAGTGGCCAGTAAATATGGCAATTTTTTTTAATGCACATACGTTTGGAGAATTTTCGTTGCAGAAACTGCATTGTTTGATTTTCAGTGTGGCTTGGCATATCTTTGGCGAATAGTGTTGTCAGACACTGCTTCTTGGCTACGATATTTTCTACAATATCCACTTTAAGTTAACACAACTGAATGTACAACGTCGCTATTTCGGCGCGTTGTTTCGGTTTGAAGCGATACAAGTCTACACAAGCGAATCGATTTATAAATGTCCTTGTAACTCATAACGTCTCTTTTCGGGCACATTTGAGCCTAGAATTATAATTTGATTGGAAAATTTCCCAGAAGAACTATCAGCCAGTAACACCGACTGCCATAACACTTCATCGTTTACCACGGAGAGTTCTTCGGGCCTAAGAAAGCGCCTAAACCTATCTTAACGAGGGAACTATATCAGCAATAGAAATCACCCTCTGTCGCGTCGTGGACATCCAAGCAGCACGTGAAGCCTTAAATTGGTAGACTCCAGATCAGTGCCTTTCGGCATTGAGAGCAATAAATCATCACTAAGGAGCGGAAGGATATAAGACAGTAGATAAACTGGTCAGATGCGGGTCTGAATTAGCTGACAGACAAGTACCTAATACCTACCAGATTTTAAAGCCGCTTCATAGATAATACGTTTGTTTGAACGTGGGCACTAGTGCGCACTGGGTTAACCCTCATGTGTTCGATATAGCACTCAACTCGCCCTGGTACTGAAAACCTGTGATTGATATGACTTCAGGGCACCATAGTTGTGCTCCGGACTGACCCCAGTTAATTTTTCGGGCGAGAATTCAGTACCTACTCAGTTTCGCTGTCATATCGCTTGACGTCATTCATTTTTCAATGTCAAATGCATGTCGTAATTATGTAAGTAATATAAAAGGGTAATCACAATTGGGCTCAATGGCCTCTGTGAGAAAATTGCAGAAAATGCAAAATGCCTAATTTCACCTAATTTCAAAAATCAAACGGAATTCTTAGCAATCTTATTTTGACATTTGTGTGACTCTTGAATTTGACTCATTTCCGAAGTGAATGTACTAGGCAATCCAGAAAAGACTCATAGACAGTGGGCACATTCAAAAACTTTGTTGTCTTAAGTCTACTAGATTGGTCTGGACTAGATGTAACATGAACGCAAAAACTAGATTGGTCGGGAACGTCACTTTTCCTACGTCGGCCACATATGCGAACTGGCAACCCTTCCATAAACGTGAACTGACACAGCTGCCCATGTGACCGATCGATTTAGGCCAATCAAAACTGAGATACATCAAGTCAGTCAGCTGTCAGACTTACTAAACTTGTAACTTTTCTGTTCTCGCCAGTAGATAAAAGGTACAAAACAAACATAACTACAAATTAAAGCCTTTGTCATAGTCTTCCAAGTGCAAATATTTTTTGGAGCACATTTTTATCGTTTAAAACTAAGTGTGCCAAAAAGACTAATTCTATGAATGCACATTTGCTTTTCTTGCTGCTATTCTTCCATAGATTCTGACAGAGTTTGCCATGCATGTGGTCGGTGTATGTATGTTCTAGGGTGTAATTTAATACCTCTTCATTGAAGCCCTTAACTGACTGTGACAATTCTGAAGGCAACGTTCTTGTTGGGTTCCCCTGTTCCCTACTTCTCTTCGAAGGTGGTTACTTTATGTGCAAGTAGTTCCCTAGATTGCATATATGTTACATGACCCATCGATGAGTTCAATAGCAGAAACCTATATTAATTACAGTTACGGTTAAGGAGTTCAAATATCTACTTACTATTTCAATGCTCGATAGCTATCTGTAATTTTGAATTTAGATACCTGTAGCAATCATTTTGTAATGAATCTTCCTATTTGTTAGTGCAATTGGAATTGCCTTCAGTTTTATACGTATCACATTGGAGGAGGGTCTTTTTCTACTTTGTAGATGATACGCGGTGCCAAAAGTGAGGAATTTGTTCAGAGTCCCGCTGGTAGAGGAAAACGCGGTCTTTGCATAGCGTTTTCTTGTGTGTTTCATTTAGGAAGGAAAGAAAATAGGTCTGTTCCTTAACTTTTGTAGTAAAAATGGGAAACTTACGCAAAAGTTAAGGAAAGCTTTTGTAGTAACCTTTGAAAAATGGCAAATAGTTCATCCACCCAAATGCCAAACAGAACAACAAATTTAAATCAACTGTCAATTTTCTGGCGACTGACAGTTGTTTCAATTCGTACGCAAAGAAATTTGTTGAGTAAAAAATAGTAAGAGGGCAAATATCTTGCTCTCTCGAAGCCGCTCTCTTTTACGATTTTTTCGAGTTGAGGACGACAATTGAGTAAAATGCGTTAGAACTCGTAAAAATTCGTAAGATTTAAAAGTAAAGGAACAGACCTAATGCCTTCCTGAGATTCCGCCATATAGTCTACTGATGCATTATGAAGTTTGTTTTGTAATCCTCGACGTATAGTGATCGCGCGATCTTTACAGAGAGCCTTGAATTACGTATTCTAAATTTTGCTGTGGATTTTTCCAGACTTTGTATTAACATTTTACCTGTGGCATTTGTTCTTCTCATTTGGATATGTAGTCAGACTTTTATCAAGGTTTAAGGGCCATACGCAGAAGGTTACGTACGTCCGGGTCTTATTTACAAACAGTGGAAGGATAATTGGTCAATTTTTAGGCTAAGGTGGTCGTCAACAAAAAGTCTTACTGTTGGCAAAAATCCTATATTCCTATATCTGCAGGGATTAAAAACGCCTCTTGCATATGGATCGCTCTGCCCCTTTCCACAGCAGGGCATTCGCAGAGTATTTGTTCCTTTGTCCGCTCCTTTTCTCCGCAGAGTCGACGGAGTCATTGTTGGAATAAAGTCCCATTTTTTGAGATGGTGGCTTAGTGGCCAGTGACCAGTAAGATAACCCAGCAGGCGTGACGCGCCTCCTCTCGCTAGACAATCCGCTCGTTCATTGCCTCCAAATCGCTCATGACCTTGTATCCAAGCAACAGTGATATGTTACCCTTGGCTTTGACCTGATCGAATACGATCTTAGGGCCTTAAGAGCTGCCTGACTGCCTGAGAGGATGTAGATGCGGGCACCTTTAGTGCATCTTTGTAAGCATTCTCGGACACATATCTCTATGGCGTGTGCCTCCGCTTGAAAGATGTCTGGTGATTTTCCTAGTGCTGTAGCTCTTTGAAACCTAGGCCCATAGACCCCAGCCCTGGTGGCATCATCTTCCATCTTTGAACAGTCGGTGTACCAGATTTGTGATCCTGTTGGTCAGATATGACTATCTTAAATTTTCTGGACAAGCGAAGCCTTTTAAGCATGGATTGAAGCAGTTGTAGTACCGGAAGGTGTTCTGTGAGGTTTCCTGCTTTAAGATTTGATAAATCCGGTAGCCTGAGGGCACTGAGACCAGCTTCCTTTTTTACAGAAATATGCAAAGGCAGAAGGCTGAGCAATGAGCATTGCCCCTAAGGCCACAGTTGGACAAGTTTTCATTGCCCCCGTTATACCAACGCATGCTAAGCGATATAACCCGTTCGGTTTTTGGCCACCATGATATCGCTGCATAGGTGATCATTGGTTTGATGATCGTGTTGTATGACCAGTAGGTCATTCTTAGTTTTAAGCCCCAGGTTTTGCCGTAAAGACAATATATTTAAATTGCCTTTGTCGCTTTCTTGGTGATTTGTGAATTTCAGGTGAGAGTCTTGTCTAGGGTTATTCAGCTTGATCTGTTTCAGTTATAATTTTCTTTTTTTCGAGAAGGTATCATGACTGTTCTTGAAGAATTTATGGTCAATTCTTTGTTCTGCCACCATCTATATGTTAAGTTTGGGGCCCTTTGCATGATCTCCAATATAGTCTTGGTTGCCCCCAACAATAATTACTACATCATCTGCATTACCTTGTACTATGTACCTCGATTGTGTGAGGTGGTCTAGGAGTTCATCTATGACTGAAGTCCACAGTAGAGCAGAAAGTACTCCGGTCCACGCGCCTTAGATCCATCTCTGAAGAATTGGATTCGGTCATCGTAGAAGAATATGGAAACTGCTGCAAGAAGGATCTAGAAGGAATAGACACTTGAAGTTTCTTTTCCAAATTGTAGCTGGGGAATGGTAGGTATAGTGTAGTCGATGTTTTGTAAAAATGTAAAAGTGGAATAGAAGCTTCTGCAACACTTGCTTGCATGTTAGAGGCTTTCTCTTTACAATAAGACCCAAGTACAGTGGTAGTCACTTATAACGACCTCGCTTATAACGACCAGTTGCTTATAACGTCCATTTTTATTTCATTTGGTTGGTTCATTATATTTTAAGCTATTCAACCGTCGGATATAATGTCGTCGACTTGTCGTATATAACGAAATAATGACCAAATGTTCGGAAAAAATCGGTCCTTGTCGTCGGTTATAACAACGGAACAAGAGAAAATAAAAAACCAATGTTCCTGTTGAATATTAAGGCAGTTTATTTGATGTGTCGCCATGAAAGATGCTTTTAAATTAGTTGTGGTTAACGCGTCTTTAACAAAAACCTTAGCATTTTATGTGATTTTGTTTATTCCTGAATATTCGTAAAAGCCAGATATGGCAGGCGGATATAGCGACCGCCGGTTATAACGACCTTATTTTATCGGTCCCTTCACCGTCGTTATAACCGACTTCAACTGTATTTAGCTTTATTTGAAAATGGCAAGCTTGTGTCATTTATATAATCGCATGTAGAGTTTCCTAAAAAAGAGAATAAGTTCAGTCTTGTGATGCTTAACGCCCAATCCACGCCAATTGTGACCTATATACTTTCAGAAAACGCAGATCGACACAATATGACACAATCGAAAGAGTTTACCGAACACTTAGAACTAATGGAACTGCTTTCGGAACTTCCTGAACTTGATATGATCTGCGCGATATAAGATCGCCTAACAAAGACAATTCAACAAAAAATTCTCCACTGAGATTACAAATAGAGAAGCATATGGGTTAGTAATGACCTATCAAACTGCAAAACCGGCCTAGAGTGGTATGAGGATAGTTCGAAAATCGACTCAGGATCAGAGACGAAACTGAAATGTCTCAATATACCTATGGGATGCATGCAGAGCTTTATGCCATTAAAGGCGATAAAGGCTCTTAGCTCCACCTTCATTGAATCCAGCCAAACGCTCAGTGCCATCAGAAACAAAACCAGGATATGAAGGGTTCCCAGCCACGAGGGAATTGAAGGAAAATCAAAAAGCCGATGAAATCGACAGAAAAGGGACGGAAACCCCAACCCCATAGGACCTGAATCCTGAACCTTTCTGTGCAATCCCAAAATTCTGCTGTAATATCGGCTTTAAACAGCTGGAAACGCAACTAGTGTAACTCATATTGAGAGAAAATCCCACGTCTCAAACAGGCCAAAAAATCTATTCAACCTTTCAGAAGCGATACTAAATCTATGCAGGCTTGACATCAAAAATCTAGTGAGCTAGGTAGCTACGCTTTGCGATATCAATACCTGCATCTTAAGTCGACTAATCGGAATGCCGACTAGGTTAGGTTAGGTTAGTGGGCTGGCTGAAAATACTCAGACCCATTGTGATGCCCGTTGGGGAAAGAGGTTGTCCCTTACCCATATGACCCTGTCTAAGTGTTGTAATTAATCACTTGCTGTGCTGTTACATACAAACCATCCTGTGGGTTTGATGAATCCCATTAACTTGTCGATTGGTGTGCTGGAAAGCTCGTCTACGTCTCGGAAGAAGAGTCTCCCTAGGAATATGTGCCTAGTGTGCTGTAGACTTGGGAAGTGCCAGAAATTTCTCATCACCACAGCCTCTACAAAGTTCTTCTTCCGTCAGGCGCATTTTCTTCATATGGTACCGTAGAGTGGAAAGGGATTTACTATCCTTCCGATGAGACTCTCGGTTCAGGGGTAGTACCATGTAACTTGATACAATCGAGTTCAGTCGATACAATCGAGCTCTGGCAGCACCTAATTTGTTTCAATCGATTGTCCTAAACCGATTATCCTCGATCGAAACAAATTAGGTGCTGCCAGAGATCGATTGTATCGACTGAACTCGATTGTATCAAGTTACGTGCTGTCACCCCTGGCTTCATTGCAGGTTTTTGTGGTACTGCAAGTTTCTTGTGCGGTCCATCTAACCATCTAACCATCTAGCCAATAACCTTGAGTTCTTCACGATAGCATTTCACAAGCTTGGATGTTATTCCTGGTGCAGTTAAGGCTTTTACTGCTGCCTGGCTGTCGATAAAGAAGGTAATTCCTTCAGGTGGTATTGCCCTAACCACAGACTCAGGGGCTGCTGTTGTCACTGCCACGACCTCTGCTTGGAAAACACTACTGTGGTCGGGAAGGCGTACCGATTTTGATATGCCCAGCGTTTCGAAGAAGACGCCTGACCCCAACCCGGTGTCCATTTTAGATCCTTCTGTACACATGACTACGGATTGCGTGTTAGGTACGAGTCCGTCTCTCTATTTTTCCCTACTGAGATAGGTGAGCGATAAAGGTCTTGGAAATTCTTAATATGGTGTGATGTAGTCCGTGATAGGTACACAACCAAAGTATTTCTGTATAGGATCGACGAGTGACCTATTGCATTCGGTTTCCAGTTTACTGATTGGCTGATTCTCATGGCACTGATGGCGGCTGATGATTGAATAAAGATGAATAGCGGAAGCAGATTAAGGATAGCCTCAAGTCCTGCGGTTGGAGTTGTTCTTATCGCACTGGTGGTGCCGATGCACGTTGACTATGTCATGAGGAAGACGATTCTGCTGGGAAATTTTCAGAGAAATAATAGGTACTTACCGAAGAGTTAAAGAAATCCTAAGAAATAACTAAGATTCTGACCTTTCAGGTCGACGTACAAAATATATCCTTTCAGAGCATGTCAGTGCAATACCCGCAGGCTTGGTCAGTTTTGGGTATTGATAAGTATTGAGGGATCTTAACTCATCTCGCAGCTAGTGATCCACTATTCTTGCTTTTAATTTATTTCCTATAATGCCATTATGGACTGGCACACGCTTGGATGTAATGTCTGCTCAAATGATAAATGCCCCCTATTTAGATAGTACCTACTTTGGTAACAGTCATTGCTTTAATGGCTGATTGGCTGCATATGTAAATTTGGGTCCCTTGGGTTCTCGTTCTGTAGCTCCACTTTTATGTCGAACTAGCGCACTAGGTCACGTATATTTGTACTAAAGCCACATTCACTTGAGAGGTGAATTCGTCATTATGACAAGGAAAGCGCTCATTTTCTTCTATTCTAGCATACATTTGTTTTGTTTGCAAAAACACTTCCACTAGGTCACTGTACCAGCCAAACTCGGCGACCTTCAACTTTCTCCAGCAACAAATCGTAATCTGTTTCCGCCGAAAAAGGCCAACAAATCGATTCCTAAACGTCACGGTGTGTGGAAATTTAAATTCCACTGCTAAAAAAGGCTTAAATAAGCCATAACGTCACAGAGCAATTAAATATCGATTGACGGCCACTTACACGTGTTTCTTGGAAGATCGTGTTCCAACACAAATGTCTTCCATTCATGCCGCACAACCCAATCCGTACTGCGGGTGCTGCAAGCCAAAGTTCTAGACGTCATTGTCACCAAGATGAATCAAGAAAAACGATTGATTGTGTTAAAATCTTTGTAATGCAACAAAGAAGCGAGTAAATAATCTTTTTATTGTACATGTATATTGTTATGAATGCCAAACCGAAACATAAAAAAATAAAATAGTAACAATAACCTATCACAAACATAAGAAGCGCATTTGCTAATAAATTCTGTTAGACAGTATGTATAATAAAGACTGAAAGACTGATAAAGACCAAGTAGGTCTCCTCAGATTTATTTTGTATTATATGTGAGATTTTTGTTGTATATATATGTATTCCATTTCATTGCCCATTCATGAGATGATAGAAAAAATATATTTTGGATACAATCGATGAGGTGAATGTAGGTGAGGTGTAGCACATCGCATTTTCAAGTTTAGCCCATTAGTTCCGCAATTTTGTGATTGTTAGTTTTTTTTTTCTCCTAAAAACCAACTTCCATCGCCGGTGCCCATCTTCTTCCTCCATTCTATACCATTTCTGGGGACGATTTTTTCATCTTTTTCGCTTTTATCTGAAATGAAATGAAATAAGTTCATAATAATTAAGATGCGGTTTAGATTTGTGTGCGCTGTGCTTAATGGTTATAGAAAAATATAGGTTAAAATCAAAATCAGAGACTTGAAGTGTCATATCCATTAAATCAAAGTCAAAGTGACTTCGTACTTAATTTAGAGTAGGATTCCGTCTTCTTCATCTCACATGCAACAAGGATAAGACACCGAGGCTCTCAGGTGAACCAACAAAATAAAATAAAAATGGAAACTACTCTCAACTCTGTGAGCGGAGAGCAATGCTGTTAACGCTGTTAAGACAGGGGGCGGCTGGTGTAAATCCGAGCTCAAGCATTGCGAAAAAAACGTCCTCTTGTAACGCCTGAATGGAAGGTTAGTAATTAAGACGGATAAGATAGATCCCAGCATCGCCAGGGACCAGGGCCCTAAGAGTACTCGATTCTCGCAAGGTTCGCAAGGTTCCTAAGAGGACACTGTCGCATCGTAAGCAACAGTAACAAAACAAATTTCCCAGGTGTCCGTGAATCATAGCGACCACAACGCCATTTTATATAGAGCCAACACTGTACTAGTAAACCGCCATAATCGGATGACGCTGAAGCGATCTAAATGGAATATCAACACGCTAGATGAAGATCTCTTAAGCTTCGTCGTCAGTGAGGCGTTAATTGAAGCCAGAAATGCGGGGGAATTTGTAACCCAGGTATCACGGCTGGTAGTCAACGCGTGTAATACATCAATGTCCAGGTTGGGAACAGGAAAGCATCGTCCTCCAGTATATTGGTGGACCCCTGAGATCGCGGAACTCAGATCGTTGTGTCATCGAACGCGACGAACTTACCAGCGCTCCCGGATACGACACGCCGATGACCATTAAATTCAATTTGCACGAAACGCACACCGAGAAGCAAGAACCCGTTTTAAAAAAGCTATCAAGTCTAGCAAGCGCCTTTGTTTTAGGAATCTCTGCGAAGAACCTCAACAACGACGTCTGGGGTAAAGCTTACCAAATCTTATCGATGAGGATAAAAGGTCCCCGTATGCAATCACTGACGTACCCAGTTTTGTTACGACAAATAGTTAAAACTCTATTTTCTCGCCAAGAAGGTACAGAGCTCGGTAGTCAAAGTATACACGAAATTGCGCCTATACCCATCGTAACACGCGAAGAATTATCCGAAGCTCGTAAGACGGTACGCGATAGAAAGGCTCCGGGACTGGACGGCATCCCAAATAAGGTCCTAAAAATCGCAATTAAAACACGACCTGACTTATTTGCCGAAATGTTCAACGCGTGTCTTCAGGAGGGAATTTTTCCTGAACCTTGGAAGCGCCAAAAACTTGTCCTGCTGTCGAAAGGAAAGGGTAATCCAAACGAACCATCCTCCTACCGTCCTATTTGTTTACTGGACACGATTGGTTAAATTCTCGAGCGAATTATTTACAACAGGCTCCAACCAGCAATTGAAACGGCGGTAGGCCTCTCGGAACACCAATACGGTTTTCGTAGATCAAGATCTACGGTAGATGCAATCAATGCGGTAATAACGAGAGCCCGAGCCGCTATACAAGGAAGGCGTTGGAAAGGAGGAACCAAAAAATACTGCGCCGTTAAAACGCGTTAAATTCGGCGATGAGGGAATAAAAGATTATGAAATAATGGGCGGTGTACCAAAAGGTTCAGTTTTAGGCCCCTTGTTGTGGAATGTTATGTATGACAAAATTCTGTTGCAAATGAACGCGCTTTCAAGGCTGATGAGTAGATAACAACGGGGTCCCGAAACAAACAAAGGGAATTCTTCTTGCAGGAACTGCCCATTCTATTCTCGTGTATGCGATAGAAATATGATCAAGTGCAATGAATGAGGGAAGCCAAATCCGTCCACCGTCTTGGCGCCTGTGCGTTTCGAACAGTTTCGAACGATGCCATACTCGTCGTATCTTCAATGTTACCTATCGATATACTTGCTGAAGAAATGGTAAAATTAAAAATCAAGCGAGTCCAAAATAGTCGGGTAGATAACGACAAAAGAAAATACGAAAGGAGTCTGAGTATAGCAACCTGGCAACAACAATGGAATGAATCGCTTGAGGCTTATACCAGTGATCGACGTATGGATTAAACGGAAACATGGTGAAACAAACTCCTATCTGACTCAGTTCTTGACGGGTCATGGTTGTGTTATAGAGAATGTCTTTTTAAACGCGGACATGAAGAAACCAGCCCAAATTGCCCGAATTGCGAAAATGTTTCTGAAAACGCGGAAAACGTGTTTTTTCATAGCCAACGGTACGAAACCGAGAGGATATCCCTACAGGACCAATTCGGTGAGTGGTCCACACCCGATAACATGTTAAACTATATGCTTCAGAATGACGAAAACTGGACCATTGTAAGTAACATGGCGGTGCGTGTACTCAGCGATCTTAGACGCCAACGGAAAGCTAATCGGCCCTAGCGAGGTATCCGTCGGAACGGAAAATTCTCCGCAACGCATACTCTGTCGGAGACTCAAATTCCGCAACCAATTTCTTTCGGAGAATATCGGAACCTTGCTGTCAAAAATTTAAGAAAAAAATGCACTTGAACGCTAGGGCCGAATAGTTCCAACAATTGAGCAACAAGCAACGAGTCTTTATACCGACCCCCGAGGGGGAAACTAATCGGTCTGTTTGGGAAAGGAGGTGGTTTTAGCCGGTAGGAATCCGGCACTATCAATGGACGTCGGACCATTGGCGTCTCATGCAAGATTTCCACCTTCCATCGCAAAAAAAAAGGTGTCCGTGAATCCAAATACCTTCGCTAAAATATACACTGTAGCTCCATTCTTAAACATTGAGCGTGCTTCCAACAGTTTCAGACAGGAAGCAATCATTCCAACACTCGTTAATCTGGGTGTGGAACTAACATGTTGGATTCAAGAAACAAATCGGCTTCCGCGGATATTACATGCATCGACAGTCGCTCGCGTTTTCGACCACAGTGCCTTTGTGTTGCATAAAACTCAGATAGCTTCTTCTTCTTCTCCTGGCTCTTGATCGGATGCAACTTAGAGGCAGCCCTTTACGCAGCCTGTTAAGCTAGTAGTAGTTTCTGGAGGCATACCTTCAGATTCTGTACTTCCATAAGCAGTCTTTCCCTGCTGTTAAATGGCTTACGGTCTCCAATTCGTATCAATCGTATTCGTCAAGTTTTTTTGACTCGAAAATGATGCTAGTTACAAAAATATACAATGACATGGAATCCGGCGCTCACACAAACAACAACAACAACAACAACATTCTAAACATTGCAAAATGATAAAAAATAGTATTTACAAACTAAAAAGCCACCCAAAATTGAAAACAAAATCAAACTTACCTCATTCTGATCACGTCCTTTGTGCGGAGAATTGGTAACGACCTGTACAGCTTGTCCTGGGAGGCGACTTAGCAATTTATTACCAATTGATTCCGAGTTACCGCAACAAAATATCCTACGATGATCATTGTCTAAATGAATACTAGTTAAAGTTTTTTTAAATGAATTATCCATTTCTTCAACATTTGATGGGGATGGGGTACTATCAATAGAACTCATATTAACTTGATTGATATACGCGTCATTAAAGACACGCGAATTGAGGTCAAGATGTGTTATATACTTACTAAGCGTTCCATGGCGGCAGTAAAGGAAAACAAATTAACATTAGGATTTAACAAATTTACTTTTAAATGTTACGAATAAGAGAGGGACAAGAAATAGAAGCATGATAAGAGATGCAATGGAAAGTACGAAAATGGTACGTACACTACTGAACAGTGAACACTATAGATACATGAAACCAGGGTACGAAATATGGGATTACCTTACACTAAGCATGCATGCGCTATAACAAAGTATTTAAATAAAATGCCGTTCACAGTTTATAACGAAACAAATGAATGAGGGGACTCACACTCCATTACAAAACGCCAGTTGATTAAATGTAAATTCGGATAAAATTTTTCAAAAGATTGCCTAGAGATGCGATTGCGTCTTCTGAAACTTTAAATACACATACTTCCATTAATGCAAATTATATTTTCTTATAAACAATGAAATAAGATTTGTTTCCCTTAGTCAGATGTATTGCGTAAAGTATGAACTTGAGATAGGCAAAAATGTAGGTACAAAATAGGTTTTAAGTTAAGGTGAACATTTCTGTGTTTGTATTCTGCATTTCTATAGGTATTAGCATAGACAAAATAAATATATTTAAATTATAAATATATTTATTTATTATTTTTAAATTATAAATATATTTATTTTGTCTATAGGTATTAGATATATTAAAAATGCACTTGTCATTTGTCAACTTTTGACAATGTTCAAATCAACTGTCCTCATTGAACCACAGGTCTTAACACTTGTCGTGTTTATTTTGGTGGGGGCAAGACCTCCATTTATCTGGCTTTATACAAGCTTTGTAATGGCTTAAGTCTAAAAACTTAAACCTACAACTTAAATCGAGTCAAACAAATCAAAAGTGCCTTGGAAAAGATTAACGTAAAGCATAGTATTACCAACTGGCTATATGAGATGCTCTCTACAAGAAATATCAACTCTACTCTCGGAACCAGTTCAATAAGAAGATCTGTTACTAGAGGCACCCCCCAAGGAGGGGTCATCTCTCCCCTTCTCTGGGTGCTAGTCATATAGATAATATACTTAAAGAACTAAACGATGCAGGTTTCAGCGTCACTGCATACGCAGATGACGTAGTTTTTATTATCCAAGGAAAAATCCTTAATACAATGAGTGAGCTCATGGAAACATCCCTTAACAGACTCAGAATATGGGCTAAAGGATGTGGACTCCGAGTCAATTCGGAGAAAACGGAACTTGTGCTATTTAGCACGATATACAAGATAAAGCTTTTCAAGATGCCCAGACTTGCTGGAGTGGAGCTTATGCTCTCGGAAAGCACAAAACATCTTGGTACGGTACTAGACAAAAAACTAAATTGGAAACTTAATGTCCAGGAAAGAGTCCGCAAGGCTCACAATGCTCTCTTCGCTTGTAAGAAGACAGCTGGAAAGAAATGGGGCATGAGGCCGAAAATGATGTTCTATACACAATGGTAGTAAGACCCATAATTACATATGGGGCTCTTGTATGGTGGAAGGCCACAAACATGAAGTATGTACGGGATATGTTAACCAGGGTACAAAGAGCAGGAGCTTGCATAGCCGTTACTGGTGCTCTACGTACCACGCCCACGGCTAATTTAAGATAATTTATTTAGTATTTCTTAAAATTTATTACATAATATTAGAGTTTCAATAATTAAACATGCTACTGCCTCTTCAAAAAGAAATAATTGTGACAATTGTATTTCTTGAAAAAATAGAGATATGCCATATAAGACGGTACTTAAAAAAAAGAAAAAAAACTATGGGGCCAGTTATAGCGACAAGAAAAATGCAACCGAAAAAATTTTCTTTAGCTTTTTTGGACCACTTAAAGTTAATGGTTGAACTCAATCTTGGTCTTAAAATGTTGCTTATGAATTATAAATTTAGTTTATCAAAAAAAATTAGCAAATTATCTTGAAATTTGAGGAAAAAAAACATTTATTAATTTTTCTGTACGTATCATTTTTTTCGTTCTGAAAAATAAATAAATTCTTTTTACTTACTTTTTTTGACAAACTAACTTAACAATTCCTAAGCAACATTTTAAGACCAAGATTGAGTTTAACCATTAAGTTTAAGTGGTTAAAAAAAGCAAAAGAAAATGTTTACGGTTTGGTTTTTCGTGTCGCTATAACTGCACACTAATGCAGGGCTTTTTAAAAATAAAAGTAAAGGTCATAGCAATATCTTAAGGCAAGCGTTCTCTGATATCCCTGTGAAGACGGATGAAAGTCTTGGTACACTTGATTTTGACACACCTTATGATGTGTTGTACCCTGACAGAGAGGATTGGTCTAGGAACTTAATTAATCGGAAAAACAAGGCCTCAGTATACACTGACGGCTCCAAGACCACCAAGGGCACGGGGTCAGGTATTTACTCCAGAGAGTTCGACCTACAGATGGCCCTGAAACTTCCGGACACATGAAGTGTGTTCCAGGCAGAGGTTCTAGCCGTACTTAAAGCTGCGGATGAACTTGGGATGAGATCGATATCCAATGAGATCGTCATCTTCATCGATAGTCAGGCTGCACTTAAAGCACTAGAGTCACAAACCACCAAGTCTGAGTTAGTCAGGAATTGTCGCACAGTGCTCAAGGCATTGTGCTCGGAGAACCGTCTTCGGATACATGCAGGTACTGTGAGGACCTACAGGTCGCGGAAGACATCACACACCTTGTTTGTGAATGTCAAGCAATTGCTCGGAGTAGAAGAAAGTACCTCGGTATGTACTTCTTTAATAACTTGGAAGAGGTTGGTTCCTCAAATGGTATCGAGGCCATACTTAAATTTTGTAGGGAAATCGAATGCTTGGGATGAATTGGTTTAGGTCCGTAATGGTTTTTAACCGTAATGGTTACCTGAGAATGGCGACGGGCCCGATATGGTGTCTGGTCTATTGTGACGATCTTACAACCCCCATCAACCTAACCTAACCTAAATCGAGTACTTATAGCTAGGACTTGAGGCTAGGAATGGTGAAGAAGATTCAATTTTCGGGAGGGAGTGCTGCGGTTGAAGTTGAAAACTGTGTGGTTTGAATAAACCTTTCGCAGCGTAGCAGAGAATGTATGCTACGTCCCTACGCTCCTCAAGGATATTCAGGTTTATGAGTTTGAGACGGTCTTCATAGGGAGGTAAAATTAGAGGATCATTCCAGGATAAACCCCGAAGAGCAAAACGAAGAAAACGACGTTGGATGCTCTCGATTCTGGATTTATGAACTCGTTGAAAGGGATCTAGTCACGTAGTAATTCAGCGATGAGTCGCTCTAGGACGTAGAACCAACCTTCGTTGGATCTGATAAAGTCGTTGGCGGGTCTAACCTCAGTTTTAAACTTCTAAAACAAAAGCCTATCGGCTTAGATATGTTAAGTTAGCAGTGTGATCCAACTGCTCAAACCGGGACAACCAGATGACCAAGGCAACTCATACCAACTGATCACTCTCTTTTCACTTGTCGACAAAATCCGTAAGACCTCTTTGCAATGGTAATTGAACATCTGTCCACCAACACAGCACCACGTAAGACCCAATATCCCATGACCAGTCAAATCAGCAATAAAATAAACCAACCCAGGCCGTTTCATCGACCTTTCTATGCTAAACTGCTGCAAGAGATCCTGAAGCAATCGATACCAAACTTTAATTTACATTGCTGTCATAGGCGGCTTTGGAATCACATAATAGCACTAACTGAGGTCAAGGATTCTAAAGGGTTCTATATTAAATCATAGTCCGTCCCCTGTACACGACAAGGTTAGGTTAGGTTAGGTTGAAATGGGTGTCGGCTAGCCGACACAATTAGACCATTATAAGGTCCCTCGTGATACCACATGAATCTACGTTTTTACTCTTCCTACTCTTTGAACCAGTTGGAACTTCTGATGAAGCATATCGAATATCAGTGTTTTTTAGATCATTTAGATCGCTGTAGTTGAAAGCTCCCAAATGAGGTTTACGTCTTTATGAGAGAGCCGGACAAGTGCAGAGAAGATGGAGAACAGTCTCCACTTCCTCTTCGTCAAGGCACTTTCTGCAGAAGTCGTTTGAATGCACGCAAAGTCTTGCACCATGCCTACCTATGAGACAGTGTCCTATGATGACACCTATTGTAGCGCTTATGTGATTTCTATTGAGGAAGATCAAATATCTACAACGTTTTTGATCCAGCTTTGGCCAGATCTGCTTTGTCGGAGCCAGTTCTCCATCTTCCAAAGCATCCGGCTTTATTAAAAGTTTACAAGTAGCGATTGGAATACCTACAGAATCCATAGTTGGAAGCAAAGGTAGTTTAGTTCCGTGTTTGGCGAGTTCATCAGTCTTGCAATTACATGCGATGTCTCTATGTCACACAAAAGAGGTGAATGTTGACCTGTTCAGCCATCTCTCTAAGAGACGAACGACAATCTTGGGCTGTTATAGAATTTTTAGGGACTGACTCCAGGCACTCTATAGCAGCTTGACTATCCGAGAAGATACGAACATCTTTAGCAGATACCACGTTTCTTTCAGCCAACATAAGACTTCTTTTATCGCCATTATTTCTGCCTGAAAAACGCTACAGTGTTCAGGAAGACGGAATGAGAGACTAAGAGACCACCAAAACCGTCCACAGTTTTCAAACCATCCGCGAAAAAACGGATTCCTTCATCCTCCTGGAATGCACGACTAGCTGCCAACACTTTTGCTTCTAAATGATTTCCAAATCTCACTAGTTGATCGAAGCGGTGGACATCGTGCGTGTTATGATCCCATTGCAGTTTCATCCTTTTCTGTATAAAACGTTTTTTTTATGAATAGTTCTTTGTTGCTAATTCTCAAAGGGATTTCATTAATAGCGAGTGGCTTATTTGTTAGAGCGTAGTACTTCTGAAAGGGATGCTTCGATTAACAAAATGTTTCGGGAAACGAATGGCTCGTCGCCGCCGCTTTTACCAAAATAAAATTGACAATTTCACAACTCATTCGATGTTTGTTGACAGCATTGTGCAATGCGTTGAGGTGACTAATATGCATCACTTAAAATGCTCACTCAAGACTTCGTTCAATTTAGCGTCGAAAATGAGTATCCTTAACGTGCAGTGGAATCAAATTTAACATCATAGGAGCATTGTTTACCATTTCATTGCTTGTAGTGTACGTACCACAAAAGAAAATTATTCACGGGAGTTATGTACTTACGACTTGTAGTTGAAGAGACCATTCATTTTGATATATTCCAGAACGAGTTCATCGATCAAATATTTCACAGACTGTCCCCGACTAAGGAGTCTTCGAATCATGGTGGAGCTGACCTCATTAGGTACCCAGTTTGTTATCAGCGTTATGTTTTTCTACAAATAAAACAAAACAGTTTTAGTATCCGTAAAAGAAAAACCAAATCAAGGTCGAACCTGATGCTTGGTAAGAATATCCGATTCGAATATAAACTTTTCCGGATTTGCACCACTTCGGGATATCACTACCAGACCATGATTACTCACAATATCCTCAATCTGCAAAAAAATACACATTGAAAGAAGGCGATTTTAATACAAGGTGCGGTAAATTTACATCATCGGCGGCCCATAGACCTGGTACAGCAAATGACTCTAGTAAATCAGCACCGCAGAGAAGCTTCAGTTGTACTTTGTCCCTTCGAGCGCCCAAACCAAGTGGTAACCATCCGGGGATAATAGATTCGTCATCCGAGTTTGGAGAGTTGATGTAATTGTTCATGTAATTCTGTAAAATAGTTTGAAAATGTTATTGTGTGACGTTACAGTACTGATAATCCGAATATGGTTCAAAGCTACAAATTGCACGGTTGGTTTTCGTTCGTGAAGATCCTCGCAGTCAAAAATTGCTTGCCTTATGTAAACACGGCCATACTGAGTTAGAAATATCAAAAACATTGGTAGCAAATCAAAGAAAACGAGTCCCCTTTCTTGAGACAGCACTTAATGAGCAAAAAGGACAAAATTGTGAAGGAGATGCACTGAGAGCATAAATGGTGTCCTTACTAAAACAAATCTCGCAAATATTACAATTAACAATCCGTGTCTGAAGTCTCTTAAGGTTCTATCAGAGAAAGCCTCCAAATTTATAGTACATCACATTGATTGGCTAACTCGACGGCTTTTCTCAAGTCGCTATTTCTTGTCTCCAGGTTAGATTTTAAAATCCTTGCTGCACTGAATGGAAATGGAAACTCAAACGAGTGCCGCTTCTGCATCAAACCCTATTCCTAAATATTCAGTAGGAGCCATACGTCAATGATTTGTTTAACCGTTTGCTTTTTCAACAAAGTTACGCAAATGACTATAAATTTAAGCCGCGAGGGTTTCTTATGGGATGTATTATTTATTTTGATTACAAACGTTATTGTTGTGTTTATTCTTCATGACTCTTCTCTTTACCCCCGCTTACATAGTTTCCATTACGTGAATATCAGCATTGCGGATTGTGAAATACCGATACCGTGCATGCTTGCAAGTTACAACCACCCTCTAGATACCTCCATCCGCTATGTAACTGGTTATGTACTTAGTACTTAGAGTATTTTCTCTACTTTACCTGATGGTATTGAAGTACTTGTTGCGTTCGCGACCATTTCTCCTGTCCAATTTCCCAATCAGATACACGAATCCAATTCGAGGACTGCAAGGCCAATTTAACCATTGCAAAGCGGTGCCTTCCTATCGCCAAACCCTTCTTTCCGTATGAGTCATGAGTAGGCGAGACTATTCCTCCGATGACTGAATGTGTGCCCAGCATTTCAAAGTGATCACGAGCAATTTCTTCAAAAACGAAAAAAAAACGGTTTCAGTTTAGATATTCATTTAAAAATCGATTTAACATTTTCTTACCGAACATCCGAAAATGCATCGGAGTTGGTGGACTAAAGGAACCACATGCAATCAAAACAATACGTGGAGGCAACATTTCACTCTCTTCGATTCTGCTGTTCATTGTATGTTTATGTTTAATAACTACTGTTACGGATGTAAAAATCACAGTACATTTCTATAAAATCAAATATTTTTTTCTTTATTTGCAAAATTATTTTTCCCACTTCACTGTTAAATTTTCTTTTGACTTTTCTTCGCACAGATGATTTTTAACTTTTCCTAAAATGACAACACTGCTCAGCTGTGCAATTGGCGAGTATATCGAAATTGAATTTTCGTAATCGATTGCAAAGCTCTCCCAAGTTATCGGTAGTAGACCAATGAAAAGTGTTATATTTCATATATTTTAGAGATTTTTTTTCATTTGACGTTTATGAATTAAAAGTTTAAAACAAAACATTTGATTGCTCACAATTAAAATGCTTGATGGTTGTACACTATTTCAAAGCAAATCGGAATATTAAGTTTATTTATTTATGTCTTTTAAATGAACATAATTAAACATGATATTTCATTTTTATTTCATGAGGATTTGGTTTCGCATTCACTTGTTGTTGAATTTCTGAACGCATATCGATAAAACTATCGATAGGTGTTGTTAAAAAAAAACGAAATGTCACTTTTTCCAACATGCAGTCCCCCAAAATTTTAAGTAAAAGCTAAATTCCACTAGTATTTAAATAAAATGTTTAATTTTCTAAACCAATAAATCAAATAAAAATGTCTGGAAAATGAGCACTCAAAATAACTTAAAGATTTTCTTCATCTGCGGATTGTCGCTGTGTGTTGGTGGTCTTTTTGTTCTCAGCTTTATGCCTTTGAACTCTGGTAACGAAGTGGCCGCTTTACCGCCTCAAACACCGAAACTAATCAATGCAAATTTCTTTATAGACTGCAACTGCAATGAAGGAGGCAATGCTGCTAAACTACAAGTAGAAATCCAGACGGACAGTGTTATTATCAATCCGAGTTCACCTAATAAACTGGCCATCCTTGTGCCGTTCCGTGACCGCTTCGAGGAGCTTTTACAATTCGTGCCACATATAACTGAATTCCTTAAACGACAAAAAGTCAACCACCACATATTCATACTAAATCAGGTCGATAGGTATCGATTCAATCGTGCCTCTCTCATCAATGTGGGCTTTTTGTTTACAAAGCTTGACTACGATCATATTGCCATGCACGACGTCGATCTTCTGCCTATGAACGACAAACTAAAGTACGAGTTTCCCGTCAAGGGGCCTTTGCATGTCGCTTCACCGGAGTTCCACCCTAAGTATCACTATGATACTTTCGTTGGGGGTATTTTGCTAGTTAAGCGCGAGCACTTTCAACTTATGAATGGCATGTCCAACAAGTACTGGGGCTGGGGCTTGGAAGACGATGAGTTTTATGTCCGCATCAAGGACGCGGAACTGGAGGTCAGTCGTCCTAAGAACATAGGAACTGGTGTAAATGACACCTTCCGGTAAGTAAATATTTATTCAGCTAAGGAAGCAATCCTTATTTTATTGCTCTCGTTTCAGCCATATTCACAACAGACTACATCGCAAACGCGATACACAGAAATGCTTCAACCAAAAGGAAGTTACTCGAAAGAGAGATAGACAGACTGGGTTAAACACACTGCAATACGAAATTAGTGGAGTCAATAGTTTAAGTATAAATGGGATTCGCATTACGGTTGTAAATATTGTCCTAAAATGTGACCTAAAAATCACGCCCTGGTGTGACTGCTCTGGTGTAGCAGGTGCTGCGAGTGTCCCATCGTGACGATAAATAAAAAAGGTTTTGATTGAAGTTTGGAAAAAAGATTTATTATTTTATATTTGCACAACTATTTCATCTATATTATACCAGTTAGCTATACTTATCCTAATAAACATGAACCATTCCATACAAAAATGTCCAAAATAGAGTATACGTGCACAGCCCACCAAGGAAG
Organism: Cheilosia pagana; assembly: GCA_936431705.1. Classification (NCBI taxonomy): domain Eukaryota; kingdom Metazoa; phylum Arthropoda; class Insecta; order Diptera; family Syrphidae; genus Cheilosia; species Cheilosia pagana. The sequence continues at coordinate 79,573,349 of OW386166.1, read as the reverse complement.
CCACTGGTAAGGAGGCTCTGTCTACTGATAAAATACTTTTTCCACTGCGTTCCGGACTTCATCAATATGAGACACCAAAGACCAAGAACGGCAACAATGTACAGCAAAAAGCCGAGGATACCAGTCAGACCCAAGATTCCTGTTTAAGAAAAGAAATGTAAAGTATATTGATAACTTTAGATAGAGAAACATTGTTGCTAACCTGCAGTACAGCCGGACAATGCAGCCATTGAAGTTCGGCAGTATTCCACAGCAGACGCATTGTTACGGATTGCTGATTCACTGTAAGCAATGATTTCTCCGGTTTTTAATTCACGGGTTTTCACACGAGTAGCCATTCTAGTTTAATTTAAAATATCGGAGTTTGGTTAAATGTGAAAAATTGAACCCTTTAATTTAATCTGTCATTAAGCTGTCACGGACAGATGACATTTCAATTTCGTCGGAGATGTTCGTTTTATTGTTTATATCGAAATTTCTGCCATGCGAGTTGAGTGGCGGATGACCTGTTCGCTTAATGCAGTATAGTTGAGTTTTGTTTCACATTTTTTATGAAACACACGTCATTCCTTTTGATTCTGATGTAGTATAATAGTAGGACTGTTCCTTTACTTTTGTTGTAAAATTGAAAACACTGTCAAAATGACAGTTGAGAGGATGAATTCACTCTCAGAGAGGGAACCTGTGAAAAATAACAGATACTTCACTAATTGGAGTAAACAATTAGAACAACAAATTCAAATTTTCAGGCGACTGACAGTCGTTTCAATTCTTACGCGAAGAAATTTGTTAGTAAAAGCTGGTACGCTGATCGAGTGAAGTAAAATTTTCACTCTTCTCCAAAATGTGCTGTGAAATTGAAAGTTTAATTTTCACGCCTTAATGTCAAAAATTTAATGCGACGGACAATGAAAGCCAAGTGAAATAGCTTAAGTAACGTCCCCTACAAATCACTTTTTGAACAACTATTTTTCATTTGAACAGCGTACTGCCTGGTGAAATTTTCATGTGGAAAGTCCATTTTGACATTTCGCAGTGAAAAATTTGTATGAAAAATTGGATTTCACGTGAACAGCTTACTGCTTAGCCTTAAGAGGAGAAATATCTTGCTCTCTCGAAGCCGCTCTCTTTTACGAATTTTCCGAGTTAAGGAAAATGCAAAACAAAAATTTTGCAGAAAAAGTCGCATGGTTTTTCGTTAAAATCGAATGTTACATAAATTTCTATATAAAAAAAAAAACTGCTCACTAATGTAACGCACACCAAAGCCACCTGTCATAACCCCAACTTCGAAAGTCTGTCAAAGGAAGCTCGAAAAAATTGACACATTTGTAGTTTTTGTTTTTCCAATTTTGCATTGGAGTTTGGACATTGATTAATTAACGTCATGTTGTGATAATAACTTACTAGTGCTAATATTTAAATTACAAAATAAAGCTTTAAAATGTTCTTCTGATGTACAATCCACCCGATTGCACTTGTTCTTTATGTAATTGTAATGTTTTACGAATTCCAAACCAATTAGAAAACCCAAACTACGACATTAATTTTTGTGTATATAATCAATTATTGTTGGACGAGAAATGTCTCCGTCAAAGTGTTGCATGGTGTGTGGTGATAAGGCCCTTGGCTATAATTTCAATGCGATTACCTGCGAAAGCTGCAAAGCGTTTTTCCGCCGGAATGCCCTCGCGAAAAAACAGTTTTCCTGCCCATTTAATCAGAACTGTGAGATTACGGTCGTGACTCGTAGATTCTGTCAGAAATGTCGCCTAAAAAAATGCTTCGACATTGGCATGAAAAGTGAGAACATAATGTCCGAAGAGGACAAGTTAATTAAACGCAAAAAGATCGAAAACAATCGTCAAGCGAAACGAAAAACATCGGGGAAACTTGATGCGACAGTCCTTGATAAAATTAAGCGCGAAGACCATCTAGATGGAGCCTTTGCTTCCGAGCAATACACATCACATGACTCGCAGAGTTGCAATTCCTTCGAAAGTGACGACCGACATCGTTCGCACCATCGAAGCGACAGCAGTTCGAGCATTGAATTAATCCATGAGAATATGACCAGTTCACAGATCGTCGACTACATAGTCAATGATCCCGATCAGGCTTCACAGGCAATAAACAGATTAATGAAAACACCCAAAGAAGCTGTTGCCACCATTGAGAAAGTTATAAGCGCGCAAACCGATGCGTTACGTCTTATAAGCCATCTAATATCGTTTCCGGGCGATGCTCTTAAAATAATTAGCAAAATTATGAATTCACCCTTTGAAGCCCTCACAGTATTCACAAAGTTCATGAGTTCACCCACAGATGCACTCGAAATAATATCAAAGATAGTTAGCTCGCCACAGGACGTTTTGCAATTTATCAAACAGCTTATGCATTGTCCCGAAGATGCACTCGACATAATGACAAAGTTCATGAACACTCCCGCCGAGGCTCTCAAGATGATCAACAAAATGGTGAACAGCACAACTAAGGAAACCAACGATGCAACTGCCAGCTCGCCGGCAAATCCGCAGGAACCCGAAGTCAGTATGTCTGGTGCAGATACCGAGGACACAATCATCAATTCAATGCTTAGTACTAGCAGTTGCGGGAGCAATCACAGCAGCAACAATTTAAACAACAACAATGACGACGACTACATAAAAAGCCCACAAACGGATGGTTCGGTGGACACTCCCAGTAATCAGACAAAACTAAACGCTGATGAGGAGACACCCCTAGAAACACAATCCCCTGTTGCAGGTGAACAACCTACAGAAGATATCAGCATGAATGACTTGACAAATGGTAACAAAATTAAGAATAGTAATACCAATTCGTTGGAGGCCGTGCTCTACGAAGTCATTCAGATTGAGTACGAGATGGCAAACTCAATACCACAGTCCTGCAGTGCTGTGAGTCGAGAGCTGAACGAAGCCGAGCTGCAGAAACTCAATGAGTTGAAACTGGCCAACAAAGCGTTATATTATCCAGTCGATGAAGATATATCTTCGTTGATAAAGGTGAGTGAAAATATATAATAAAACAAAAAATCGAGCCTACTGAGGCGTATACTTACTATTTTATGTATCTTCGAAACCACAATCCCGGACAGCAGCCCTAGAAACACGTGCCGTGTGCACCGGAGCATGGTCTTTATTTTTTCCCGTAAATGATTCAAAGTGGATGCGTAGAATGTGGCGTTTATGGTTTCACCTTTTTTCGCATTCGATTAACAAAATTCCCTTTGAGTCCCAATCATCTTCCGGCAGACGGAGTGAACTTGTACTTTTTTGGGCGGCCTGTGCCCTTATTGTGCCACTGCATGGACTCCTTTTTGCTTTCAGGATTATGGTGATGCACCCATGTTTCGTCCCCAGTAACAATTCTTCGCTACACAGCTCCAAAAAATCCTTAGAACACTCGATTCGCACTTGTTTCTGAGGCGCTGTGGGCATTCGAAGCACCCATCTTGCACTGACATTTGAAAGATTAAGGCAGTCATGAAGATAGATAAATAGATAGATAGATGCATTTTTATTTAGCTTTCCAGAAGCCATTTAGTTTAAACATTGTTTACAATAAATTGTCATATATATATAAGTGTTACGATTTAATTTTTGAAATGTAGTTTTTTTTTATCTTTAACGCTTAAAATGTATTTTTAATTTACAGTACTTTTAATATAGTCAATAATGTTTCTTTTAAATACGTTAAAATCTAATTCGTTTTTTAAATAAGGTGGCAAATTGTTGAAGGTTTGGAACCCCATATAGTGTATTGTCCGCTGTCCTCTTGAGGTCCTCGCTCTTTGGATTCGTAGATCTCCTGCGGATCTTAGACTATACCGAGAATGATAGTTATTTGTTGTAACACCTTCTAACAGATAATTCGGGCATAAACCGGATTTTAATTTGTGAACGAATAGCATTGCATTCATGAATAGTCTTTGGTTTACACTTAGCCAGTTTAGCGAATTCAACATTAAAGTTACTGGGGTATACCTGTCACATTTTAACACTATCCGCATGGCTTTATTTTGAAGCACTTGTAGTCTATTTTTTTGAAACTGAGGACATGTAAATAACAAACTACCACAATTCTCAAAATGTGGTTTAATAATAACATTATACACCTTCACTGCACTGTTAAACGAAATATTTTGTCTTATTCTTCTTAAGACCCCAATCTTTTTTGATATTTTTTTACATGTATACTCAATGTGCTCATTGAACAATAGTTTTTTATCAATCATGATGCCAAGATATTTAATTTTTTCGACAACTTCGATTTGGACATTGTCAACTACGATGTTGGGTGTATCAATCGAGTTATTGTTAATAATTAGGCATTTCGTTTTTTCAGTATTTAGAATGAGTTTATTCATTTTTAACCACGCACTTATAGCTCTTAAATCACTGTTTAAATTATTTATACAACTAAGATAGTCACTCCCACATACATACAAAAGTCCATCGTCAGCAAACAATACAAGTTTTGAAAACGTTACCACTTTGACCATGTCATTTATATATAACAAAAACAGGTATACACCGAGTATAGTTTCTTGCGGGAGTCCAATATCAACCCTAACCGCGGCCGACACATTTTCATTCACTTTGGTACGTTGGGTTCGCCCAGTAATAAATGATCTAAACCAATTTAATTCATTAGACTTAACGCCCATTTTCGATAGTTTATCAATTAGGATGCAACGATCTACCGTTTCAAATGCTCGCTTGAGGTCAAGAAACACTGCGACAACTACGTTTTTTTGGTCAACATTTACTTTCCAGTCACTTAACACATAATTTACACATGTTTCACAGGAGTGATCTTCTCTAAAACCAGGTTGATATACAGTTAAAATGTTTTGGCTGTCGAGGTGGTCTTTTAGTTGCACTTGCACTATTTTTTCGAATATCTTTTCATATATTGGCATCATATTTATGGGGCGATACTCTGTGCAAGTTTTGGCGTCAATCACTTTTTTTATCGGTATAACTAAGGATTCCTTCCATGACTCGGGAAAAACACCAGAGGTTAATGATGTATTTATAATATGAACAAGGATAGGGCCAATAATGTCAATAGCATCTTTTATCATTCCGATGTTCATAAAATTAAAGTCATTTTTTTTATTGATCAGTTTTATTGCACTTATAATGTCAGGTATACCTATTTCACGGAACTTAAAGTCTATATTGCACTCATCTATTAAATTGTGTGTATGCTACCAATGGAAAGGTGAATGTTCTCAGGTATCGTTTTAGCCTTTATTCGGGCATCTTTAAGTCCAAGTTTCTCGAATTGTCTAATGTTTTCTGCGGTGCAGGCAGTTAGTGGGCTGCCTGAGCGAAGGTCGTCTTCAATGCTCTCCCTGCCCCATTGAAATTCACTTGATCACTTTTGAATGGTTGACAACGAAGGTGTAAAATTTGGGAAAACATTCGTGAATAATTTTTTAACTTTTTCCTTGTTTAGTAAGAAATTTAACCACAGCGCGGTGCTCAATTTTAGTGATCCTCGCGACGACAGCCATTTCACCTTTGTTCAACGCAAGATAGAACTCAAACTAATAATCACAGCCAAATGAAATTTTACAGTAAAACACTTGAAACGGAACTAATAAAATCACGAGATAATTTTCTCATACCTTGGGAGTATCCATCCCCCCATACCTAGTATATTTTGAACTCCCATCGTATATAAAAATTTGAAATGCAACCTGGAGTTGCTTTCCTTCTGTGTTACTTATGAAGCTGCAGCTTCTTCAGTTTAACAAATGAAATACTTGTGCATTTTGTGGCGCAAATAAACTCTTTCTCTGGATTTCACAAAATTAATTGATAGCGCATCGTTTCTCACGAACGTCGGATTGGCAGAGTTTTTTTTTTATTTCTGGGACAAATAAAAACTCCAGATTCACCTTTGTTCACATTTTGTTTTAAAAATTCGTCATCGGGCCAGTCAACTAAGATTTAGCTTGTATGTGGGAGGTGGAATTGGAAGCCATTTACCATATCACTGCGGCTACAAGTGGGCCTATTGTGATTTCCTCCAATCAGAGCTCACTCATTATACCGGACTTGGTGACGAATCATTGTACATCTTTGAGTGGGCTGTCAGATATTTCCTCTGTCTCGAGGTAGAGTTTACGTAAATGTTGTTGACGTAATCTGATTAGGCAGTTACCGTGACACATAATGTGTTCTACTGATTCTTCGTCCTCGTTGCAAAGTCTGCTACGTTTTCATTCAATAGTCATGAGGGATGTTTTTTGACTTCACAATGTCCAGTGAGAAACCCTGTGACTGTTCGATCTGACTCCTGGTTAGGTTTAGGAGTGTCTTTGTTCTTGTGTGGGAAATATTTGGCATTTTGACGGAAAGTTACACAGTATTAGTCCAGTAATGATTGGCCCTCTTTTTCAGCCTTCAACTTACAACTTTACATTTGACTTGGGCCTTAAACAGCATGCCTCCGCAGCCAGCTTGCTCTATGACTTGGTGTCTCGTCCTGGTGAGAAGGCTTCGCTTGATTTTAGTTGTAGCTCAAAAATCTGTTTCTTTCCATAGAAACGAAGCCTCTTGTCGGCTTCTTAGACATTCTTAGTTAAATAGGAGATATTTTTTGATGCTAGGACAAATTGAGAACATTTAATTTAATTTAATTCTTAAAATGCATCCCAAATCCCTATGAAGACATTTCATCATCATTATCTTTTGCTTTTGACTAACACTAGTAGAGCTACCACTAATAAGGCGAAACTAATTCAATTGGTCTGGATTGTAAGATCTCCTTCCGACTTTCTAATCACTGTAGCGTGTTTCAGGCGAAAATTGTGGCGATCAAGGAGGTCCTATTTTTTTACCGACAGTCAAGCCGCTATAAAATCTTTGGAACCGTTCAACTTCAACTCCAAGACTGCCCTCAATTGTTGCCTATCTCTCAACGAGATGGCGTGCCGGGCCATAGGGACATTCCAAATATTCGTACGGCCGACGAACTCGCCAGACATGGTACAACTGTCTCGATTCTACCGGAAAAGGAGAATCTCTGTATGCCTCTCGCTACTTGAAAACTCCTAATTAAACAAAACGCGATAAACACTACTAACCGCAGGTGGGCAGACTGCACCACTTGCTCCATCACGAAACAAATTTGGCCCATGTTGGATCTCAAACGCTCCAGCAGTCTTATAAGATTAAAGAGATCCGTCATAAGCACACTAGTGGGTGTGATCACGAGGCACTGCATAATAAGTAGACATGCCCTCATGCTGGGTCTTTCCGCTAATGACTTCTGCAGAAGTTGCATGGACGAGGAGGAGGGAGAGTCCATTCTTCACCTCCTATGCACCTGCCCTGCTCTTTCTACTCGAAGAAGATTACATCTCGGAGAATACTTCTTTGACAATCTTGGTGAACTCGATATTATTAATATCAATCGAATCCGCCGCTTTACTTTGAGCTCCTGTTGGTTCAACGGGTAGTTCAAATAGGCCAACTCTGGCCGAAGTGTGGCTGCACTTGTGTGTAGCCTGCCACTATAACCTAACCTAACCTAACCACTATAATTGCATCGCGTCAGGTTCAGTTTTATTGCCAACTTTGATTTTTGATTACCTGTTTGTTTTTACGACTTTTAAGTAAGAGTTGTTCTCGTCACTTTAGGGCTGCATTTGTTTCGCCATTTACATTCTTGACTTGCCATCATTCTAAAGCCGGAACCACCCTTGTCACATCTGATGTGTTGCGGAGAGGTGTGTCGCTAACACTCCAATGCACTTCATATGCGTAAAAACATATTTTTCTCGTGCATTGTGTTGCAGTGCGACGCGTTCGCATTGTGTCGAAATAGCATTGTTGCGATTGCTATGATGATGATGCATGAACTACGAAGTCGACCACATCAGCGCGGAATCAAAACCAAAAGAGCAAAACAAACAACAGTTCAATATAAATATATTTTAATAAAGTTCACGACTGGGTCGCACGAAACTTTCGCGTTCTACAACGGTATCTAATTTTCATTTTATGTCAATTTGCTATCAAGTTAAATATATTATGTTATATTATCTTAGGAATGAATTTTAGTTACATTCATATTGACCGTTTTCGAGATATCAATGCCCAATTATGAAAAGTATCGTTATTTGACTTTTTAGCGAAAAACTGGGTATGCAACCATGTTTGCTTCGTGCAGTGAAACTCAAATATCAATTTTGGTTGAAATCGTTAGAGCCATTTTCATGTTAACTGCAAAAAACGCAATTTTTTCAAAAACGACATTTTTCAAAAAAGTCCGTTGTAGCATAAAGCTGCAAACCCATTCAAAAAAGACTTTTCAAACATTTGCCCACTTGTCTTATATTTTTTTTCTTTAATTTCTTCATTAACACAAAAGGAAAATACGAAACTTTTTTTAATGATGATGTGTGATGCAAAAATATTTTTCCGAATGAAAGAATAAGACCTTAAATATGCTCCCAGTGCTTTTCCACTTCATTTAAAGCACCGCACTATCCGTAAAATCAACCTCGCATAAATTATTAAATTCGAAACTTTTTCGTCTATAACTTCTATTTTTATCGCAAGTCTTCCAATCAGTTTTTGCCAGATTTAAGAGAGAGTCGGAGCATTAAATGAACCTATTGATATTGTTATCATGGGGTATACGCTGAAATCCATCCTCGGTTAAAGAGAGGTGGCTTTTGGCACCACGCGCGTTGGTCTCGTTCTGGAGTCTTCGTGTAAAGTGCGACTATATTTTGACAAACAGGTGGAGAGCTAGAAGCATTTGCATTTGCAGTGATAGTCAAGCTGCTCTAAAAGCGCTGCTCAACCCTTTTACCTCGTCCAAGTTAGTGTTTGAACTCAAGCTTTCTCTGAACTTGGTCGGAAGGCTAAACACAGTGAAACTTGTCTGTGTCACAAGTCAAAATGATATCCAGAGAAACGAGATCGCTGATGAGCTTGCCAGGCTGGGTTCAGAAGAAGCTCCCTTAGGTTCTGTCGGTGGCGTGACTGTGTTCGATGTAGACAGACCAAACAACTGCGTCGTTTTTCCTTCTGTCTCTCAGGAGAATCGACTGTAGACTGCTTGTGGGCTCCTTTTTGGCCATCAAGCTTTTGCCAAACACTTAAATGTATTGGGCTTGAGCGACACCACCATCTGCCCTGCTTGTGGAGAGGATGACGATATAGCGGAACACTTCCTCTGTAGTTGTCCTGCCTTTGCTCGCATCAGGTGGCGGATCTTTGGGGCTGACGTGGTGAGTGCCGAACATCTAAGCTCTTCATCACTGAAGCTCCTTCTCATCTTTCTTCGAAAGACGGGAAAAATAAGTACAACAATGTAAGGTGTCTGTTTTGGCAGTACAATGGACCAGTAGTTGTGTCTGAGTGCTCCATCGGATAGTAGCAACATCCAACAAAAAATAAATAATTAAATCGTAAAACGACAGTTGAACCACTGCCATCTTTTATTGCACCTTGTGATTCTCTTACAACAAGGAATTTCATCTCTCATTCGCCACATTCACTTCTGGTCTTTGGCAGACTGAATTCTATGTCGAACACGATTGTTTTTAGTTCAATCAGTCGAGGACTTAAAGGTGTTTCGTGCTGTATACCATGGGCGCAGTTGATCAGTGGTCACACAGGGGTATCACACAAACAACATCTGAAGGTTTCTTTTACTACGCCACCTCTCGAAAACGTCTAACTAATATCTGCCAGCATAAATGTTCTGAGAAGCTTAATCCAGCTGCTCTTCTCTGCCTTCCTTGGTCAGAGAATGCTTTTCGTAGATTACATGCATATCTGCCAACATCAACCTGTGCCCGGAAAGAAGACATTTAGGAAGTTTTATTTAATTGATGCTCTACTCAGTCACTGCTAGCTATGACTTAAAACTTGTTAATGCCCCAATCACGCAGCAGGCTCCGTTCTGCCCACTATATCAAAGTCTCAAACGTGCGGGTAAGACTACTTAAAAATATAGATTTCGACAGCAGCTATCAATTTCTCTCTACCACGGTTATGTATGCCTCTTGTTCTGAGGGGGACCTCTATTTCAGCCACTTTAATACACTTCCTTTTAATGGAGTGAAAATTCTGCTTTCTGGTTGAAGTAGATCGCTTCGTTGAGATCGTAAAACTTGCATCCTGGAACAATACGCCTAATCCAAGGAAAACGCCGGCCAAAAACGGTTTGGTTAACGAAAAAAGGAAGGCGCGTAAAAAATGGCAACAGAGTCGCGCTCCGCAACATAAAACACATTTAAATTATTTATGCAATTTGTTAAAGACAACTATTAAGGACTTCAAAACCCGTGCAATAGGTTCTTACCTTGAAAGTTTAACAGCGAAAAAGGATTCCAATTATTCACTTTGGAAAACTATAAAAGGCACCAAAAGGCCCAAAATTCCCGCGCCGCCAATTAAAATAAATCAAAATGAATGGGCAAGGGAAGATAAGGAAAAAGCGGACGTTTTTGCCGCCCATCTAGAAGAAACCTTTAAGCCATACGATGGTCAAGCTTTTAACGACAATATTAATAGAACGGAATTAATATCTGATGATCCAAGACTCACAAGTGCAACGCTAAGGGAACTAAAACCTGAAATCGAATCTCTAAAACCTAAGAAAGCTCCTGGTTATGATTTGATCACCGGAGAAGTTCTCAAATCCCTACCAAGAAAAGCATTAATTTAGCTTCTTCATGTTATAAATGCCGCGCTCAGACTAAAACACGTGCCGAGTCAATGGAAAGTTGCGGAGGTCATAGTGGTTTTAAAACCAGGAAAACCGCCAAATGAAGTAAAATCGTATAGACCAATTCCCCTTCTTCCAGTCATATCCAAAGTTTTCGAGAGATTATTGCTAAGGCGGCTACAACCGGTTATAGAAGACAATAATCTTATCCCCGATCACCAGTTTGGGTTCAGAACCAAGCATTCGACGATTGACCAAGTGCATAGAATTACTGACGTAATCGAGAAGGATCGAGATCGAGAAAAAGAGATATGCTCAAGCGTATTTCTTGACGTCTCACAAGCCTTTGACAAGGTGTGGCACGACGGTTTAAAACTTAAATTAAGACAAATTCTCCCCGTACCCATGTATGATATTTTAGAATCATATCTCGGGAATAGACTCTTCCGTGTTAGAAATGGAAACGAATACTCGGAGCTTAAAGAAATTTCGGCCGGCGTACCGCAAGGGAGCGTCCTTGGGCCGCTTCTCTATCTGTTATATACTCGCGATATACCAAGAGAAGATGGCACTACCCTTGCTACGTTCGCCGACGACACCGCTATCCTTGCAGTTGGTAATACAATTGAAGAAACGACTTCGAAACTGCAAATCGCACTGAATAAGGTAAACGCATGGACGAGGGACTGGCGGATTGCCCTCAACGAAACTAAATCTATCCACGTGAATTTCACGTATAAGAAAACGAATGACTTGCCAATTTTTCTAAACTTAGCCCGAATACCCTTTGCAAACGAAGCCAAATACCTGGGAATGACACTCGACGCAAAGCTGAAATGGAATTCGCACGTGAAAATGAAACGTAAAGAACTCGATATTAAATATAGAGAAATGTACTGGTTACTCGGAGAACATTCCCAGCTCAGTACTGAGAACAAACTGCTTCTATACAAGCATGTGCTAAAGCCGGTGTGGACCTAGGGTATACAACTTTGGGGTTGTACCAAGAAAACGAATGCAAATATTTTACAAACTTTACAAAATAAAGTGCTTAGAGAAATTGTACAAGCACCATGGTATATTAGAAACGCCGATATCCACAGGGATCTCGGAATTCCAACAGTCGAAGCTGAAACTAGAAGCTTCGCGAGAAAACATAGAAATCGACTAATCGGACATATCAACAATACAGTCCGACAAATTTTGGATGAGAGCAATTTATTGCGCCGACTACAAAGAACGAAACCGCTCGACTTGGCAAGATAAAATTAACCGCGTCTAAATTGCGGAACATGCAGGATCTTTCATTGGAAACTAACCTGCCAAAAGTTATTATTTCGTGATAGAAAAATTGCTTGATAAATCTTAGTTGCAGTATCTAGCATTCTATCGAAGGGTGGTGTTTTTAGTCAGTAAAAATCTGACACTACTATGAGCACGCGCTTGCTATTCTCATAGTGTCTTTGGAAGATTTTCACCTACCCTCGGGGGGGAAAAAAAAAACATATGTACATCAATCCAAAAATGATATTTCGATTGACAGGATTCCTATCTAATTACCCCTTTTAAGTGACCAAGAACCCGCCCCCTTCCAAGAACCATTCACACATTATATGGAGTAAACCACTAACAATAAAATAAACTAACAAAATGCGTACCCTAAACAAACAAAAGATTGGATACCACGTTCCATTATGAGAAATAAATTTTTTTTCGTTAATCAGAAATGAAATTTAAGCCAAATAAATAATGCTCGCGCACAGGTGGCATTTTAACCCGTTAGTTATAAGTTGAAATGTGAATCACACCGTTTAAGAACCTATAAGGTAGTTAGCCTATCTTTACTATCAGTCAGCCAATATTTTTTTTTGTCGCTTTCTTATCGCACACCTGCATTGAAATAAGTGCCAGTACTTGGAAAGGTTGTTATTGATTGTTTGCTATAAAAATATCAAATTGTCTGCTACAAAAGTTTGGTATACAATTTTTTTGTTTTCAGTGGCTTCACTACATATTTCCATTAAACATTTGGATATCTGTAATGTCACTATGATGTGCTAATTGCTGATAAACATAGTTAGTCACACAATAAACAAACAGCAGATGGTTAATTTTAAGCTTGCTTATCTTGCTTTTGATTTAATTAAACTAAAAGTAAGATTAGCAGTTTTGGCGAAAGCTCGCCGCAATATGAAAACCAAGTTCGGGTATAAATTTGAGGAAATTGCAATAGCAACAGCATTTTTACTGTCTAAGTTAAATTTATGATCTCACAATGGGGACATTTTACTTGCAATGTTTGCAAGTTGCAACGCTTGTTGTCACTTTGTCGATCAGGCCTAATCATTTTCGATTGGTTAGAGCGGGATCTACTCGTTTTTACCGAGCTGAGAGAGAGAGAATATCCCTTTTCGGTACATATTTTTGGGAAAGCCATTTCACGTGTCGGCGCAGTGGCTTAGTGGTAGTGTGTTGGGCTACTAAGCGAGGGGTCCCAGGTTCGAATCCCGAAAGAACCAAATTTTTTTCCACTGCGTAACCTCTCGCGAACGTCTGACAAACATCCGAGAGTAAAACTGTCATGAATTAGCTTCTCAATTAGCCGTTTGGACTCGGCGTGAAATTGTAGATCCCTTCCATTCGTCCCAAAAATTGAAAACCCACACAAAACGAATGGTTGCGAGAAGCTAGGCCTTGGGTCCCACAGACCTGTCGCGCCAAAATAATTATTTTATTTCACGTGTATTCGCAAAAGAGAACGAGACGCAGTCATGATTCATGAAAGGCATGCAAAGTCTTACCCCTCACTAAGCTATTCGTTCTTTCTATCATTGATGTGCGGACAGCTGTGGAAACAATAATCACTAGAAACTTTATGAAGTACGACAACAGATCAAGCCTCCTACTATCACTACGGGGTTAAGTATGTTATGAGTTATGACCTATGGAAAATCTGGGATGCACATACCCAATAGACCTTATTAAAGATCTTTTATGCGGAAAATAGGATTTTATTTATAGGTTAGGTAAGGTTAAGTGGGTTTGTGGGATTGTCACAAAAGACCAGGTACCAAAGCAGGCCCATCACTGTCAGCTTAGTACTCAGTCACGAATTTCTTGACTAGATTTGTCGCCTACCTTAAACGTCAACTGAAACAGCTGCCCATGTGACCGATCTAGGCCAATCAAAACTGAGTCAGTCAGCTGTCAGACTTTCTAAACTAGATACTTGAACGTCCCCACTCCCCAATCGCAATGAGGCCAGCCAATTTGGTTTTTGAATGGGGACGTTCGGATACATAAGGTCTGTTCCTTTATTTTTGTAGTAAAAATGGAAAAGACTGTCAAAATGACAGTGGAGGGGATGAATTCGCTCTCAGAGAGGGAGACTTACGCAAAAGTTAAGGAACGCTTTTGTAGTAACTTGTGAAAAATGACAGATGCGAATATTCCACCCAAATGCCAAATAGAACAACAAATTTAAATCAGCTGTCAATTTTCAGGCGACTGACAGTTGTCAGTCCAATCTTATTGGCCCAGATTGGTTTTAGTTTTTGCAGTTGACGTTTATGGAGTGGTAGCCGACAAATCTAGACAGGAAAAACCTGCCTGTATACTCAGTTGACATTTAGGAGTGTCAAATTCAAAAATAAATCACAGGTTTACAAGAACAATTCAGCTTACTTATGGTGTTTTCGGTTGAAGAAAAGAATTGCCCTTTCTATGAAAAGAGCAAATCTAGAAGCGCTCTTTCTATGTTTTCCATGTTTCACTGAAAAACAAAGTGCAGTTTCAGGTCAATTCTCAACACGAAAGAAGTGTCCGGAATATTTTGAAAGAATTTCCCTGAACTCACCAACACACACACAAGCAAAATGTCAGATTTAAATGTTTGTTGTGCTATTAAAAACAAATTTTGTGATCGGAAAACATCATTGGGCCCATTGAAACATTCATATTTAATATAGAAAGCAAAAAAAAAGGTGGAACAGAAAACTCACATATGATGTGCTTGTGCATAATGGTGTCTACCACTATTGCAAAAGTGCTCCAACGAATTTCATTAAAAAGAGCAATTCTGAATTTTGGTTCAAGTCTCTCGGATCTTCAATGAAAAACGCCATAAGTTAACGCGTTCGTATACCTAGTCCAGGCAAATCTAGTTGACGTTTTACACAAACTACGTATCTGAACGTGCGCAATCATTTCTAGACACCAAAGAAGCGTCAAAGCAGGCCTTCTCTTAGGCCCCAGTTATAGCCATACCCATACGTAAAACGAAATGTTTTTTTGTTGTTTTTTTTTACCACTTAAAGCTAAGGCTTGAATTCAATCTTGGTCTTAAAATGTTAAGTCAGCAAACCTTTTAGAAGCAGTGTAGTTTAATTTGTAAGTTTTTGTACATTTTGCTTTTCGGACGCCTTACCATTTGACTCTCTGCTCTGTTAATCATAACTTCTTTCTTTTGACACCTTATTTGTTTAGGGTACTCATTCCGTAATTTTTAAAACGATAATCGTCCGCGCGATAGTAGTCGACGATCTCGTCATCAATTTGCTTTCCGTAACTCTATCACTATCGTCTCGTCTCTCGTTTATTTGGTTTGAGAACTTTCCGTATCTCTGTAGCTCACGATTTCGCTTGAAGTGTTTGGTGTATGTATCCTAGACGGCAACCGCCTGTCAGTTTTATTTTTTTCAAAACCATCCAAAATGCTTCTTCTGATAGATGGATAGGATAGTTATGGACCCGATAGGTGGCGCTGTTGTCGATCTTCTTAACCACTCAACCGATTTCAATGAAATTTTGTGGGTTTGCATGGTTATATGGAAAGATATATTTTTTTAATTTTTTCGACTTAATTGTCAAAGTGAATACTTGTATGGGCACGCTGAAGTGAACTGAAGAAGCTAGGTTTTACACAGACACTAGACTAGGTACTGAATCCGTTGACGATATGAAAACAAAATGTAAACAAAAACTCTCGAAAAAGAAAACTTTGGATTGGATTGCAGTATGAAAACTTTTTAAATTAATTAACACAATTATCTACTGCGCTGTATTAAGATTATACTATTATAAAGATTTGGTTTTCAAATTAAATTTCTGAATGAAATTCAACTACCTACATACAACACAGTTCAATTTAACATCCACATTTAGCGAGAACAGTTTCACATCTGGCGTGTGGTCACAAGCACGCTCTCTGTTTTATTTTTATTTCATCCCTTAGTTTTAGCGCCAACTCCTTCATCCGGTTGGCTCCAATTCCAACTTGCACATTCTTCGTTTAGGTAGTTGTCATGTCATATAATCATTTAAAGTATTACGAAGTCAATTTTCACAACAAAATTCATGAAAAATATTCCAATTGTCGGAAAAATACACAAATCAATGCAAGAGGATACCTTTTTAGCTATCGCGCAAACGCTATCGTCTGACGATAATCGACATACGGAATGAGTGCCCAGGAAATTTCTTTCTTTCGCGCAGTTGCATGAAGCAAAACGTTCGACCAATAGAAAACGATTAAAGTTTATATTTTAAAGTTGACTTTAAATGAAGCCATTCTACTCCCTTTGTTTGTAATACTGCTTGGAACCTCAATTGTTAATTCTTAATTTCTTCCTTTTTTTCCTCTAAAAGATGCCTTCCATTTGTCTCAAAAATAAAGTCTAATTTGACAATGACAGTTCGTACCTACTCTAGTCCAGAATCTGACAGTTAGAATTTGTATCATCGCAGGTGTATAACGATTTTTTTAAGGAATTGTTGGTTAGAAAACTACAACAACAAGCAAATCTTAAAGCGTTAAGAAAACCCTGGTTTGATATTTTGTAAAAGATTTTGCATTTCCTACCTCTTCTGTTTAGGACGGAGTGTACCTTCGGTTTTTTTCTTTTTTTATATTTAACTGTTAGCTATTTTGAAATAATTTAACAACTTGTATTTAAGTGAAACACCTCCGACTTTTTGAATTCGCCCACACCATATTCAATCACTGAGTGAAAACTAACAACGTAAATTCGTGGCCGTTAGGAATTATTCGCCTTGAATAAGGACTTGGCATTTTTGTCAAAATACTATTGCCCTTGACAGCACATTTACTTTTCTTGATTTTCTTTTCATTTTTCTATACACCACCAAAAGTATTCGAACGAACCTACTATACCGACGTCAAGTGCGCCATGTTCGAGACAAACCACAGTGGAGGCAACAAAAAAGAGATTGATTTTGATTAAACGAAATACATAGTACATAAGCCGAGTTTTTTTTAGCTTCTTTTTCAGCAAAGCAAAGTAGGATTAGCACACAATTACCACAACTACGTCCTACTTGACATTTCGGAGATTCACCCTAGGTTTTTATCCCAAGTAAAAGTGACTTGACAGGAGTAGGTTTTGTTGGATCGGAACCTTTCTCGTGATATCTTTGAAAATTACTAGTGAACTGCAAACTTAAAGTCGAGACATTCGACATTTTATACCAGTTTATACCACTTCAGCACAAATGTGACTGTAAGCGTTCTTTTGCAAATTCATCTACCTTGTTGAGATAGATGCTCAAAAAACACCCCTAGTGTCAAAACGCACACTGTAACGTGCGTACTCATCGAAAATGAAAGCTGAGAGTGGTATGTCAACGCGTGAGACTTGGAACCCACTTCAATGCCTTCAGTGACTGCACCGACTGATAGTAAACAAAAGAAGCTGCCCAGTGGCTTATCTATTTATGCACATACAATGCTTATCGCGGGATACGGTGATTCCACATACCTCCCAAACAACGGCTTATCGCTAAGTGTCCTACTAAGTACTATTAAAAGCGACACGCTAACTAGTGCCGATGAATGGTTTTAGATGACCTTTATGAAACCAACCATTTTCTGTATGAATTCCAATTCACCGATCTTTCTCTGTCTTCTTTCATACCTTAGTGGACCTGATTAGCGAACATTGAACTAGTTTATTTATATGTTGTCCTTGAAAGCGACTTTTTCGAGCGGGACACCGCAGTCACAGGCACTTTTTTTTTAACTCGCAAGGCTAAGCTAAGCTACCCAATAATAAAAACAAAAACTGAATCCGTTATCAAGTGTGGTCTTTATTTATGTTTATAGACGTGCATATTTGGGAATTTACGTTTTAAAAATAAATATTGTTCAGATTTCTGTATTAATAAAAAGAGGTAATGAACAATTACGCCATAGAACTGAGACGGCTGCTCACACAGTCTTTGTTTAAAATTAACACAGATCCAGTATTGGCAACATTGTTTATTTATTAACATGGCCATTGAATGTCGTGAAAGTGGCGCTAAGTCTCAACACGAAGCCTGGTTTTAAAGAAGAAGCACTCACTTTTGTTTGTAAATTGTTTGGAGCTTGGTGGGGTGCAATCTGTTCGTAGAACAATCAAATGAATGCGCTGGATTAAAGTTGAGCATTTTCGACTCTGCGCCTAACTTCTATCAACCATTCGTTTGTGTAAAAGGATGGAATCTACAATTTCGCATTCGGATGTTTGACAGACATTTGCAAGATATGCGGAAAACTGTCTGTTTCTGGGGGTTGCATCCAGCATACTAACGCTGCGTATATTTAAGAATGCAACCAATTTTAAAACAATGCTCAACAACATCTAATTGCATTTGTGATTTCTTTTTTTCAGCCTGACCCTGCTGAACAGGATCCTCAACTCCTTAAAGTAATCAACCTCACGGCTGTTGCAATCAAACGTCTAATAAAAATGTCGAAAAGGATTGCAGCGTTTAGGAATATGTGCCAGGAGGACCAGGTCGCTTTGCTCAAAGGCGGCTGTACAGAAATGATGATAATGCGTTCTGTGCTCTCATACGATGGTGACCAAGAAACGTGGAAGGTAAATATGCACACAAATCGGATAACACATGAGCCATAATCATAAAACACTTTTACAGATTCCACACAGTGCCGGCGGAGACATGTCCAGTATAAAAGCAGACGTGCTCAAATTGGCGAAGGGAAACGTCTACGAAGAGCATGAGCGATTTATCCGCACCTTTGATCACAAGTGGCGAATAGATGAAAACATTATTTTAATACTGTGTGCCATAGTTCTATTTACGCCGACGCGACACCGAGTTATTCACTTTGATGTTATCAAATTGGAACAGGTATGTGTAGAGTGACAGCGAAGATGTTTTTTTTCTAACTGTCTAACTTTCAGAACTCCTACTATTACCTTCTGCGAAGGTATTTGGAGAGCGTGTACCCTGGCTGCGAAGCGAAATCAACATTTATAAAGTTAATCCAAAAAATATCTGATGTTGAACGTCTGAATCAAGTTATAATTGGAGTTTACCTGAACGTCAATCCCGCACAAGTAGAACCACTATTGAGGGAAATCTTTGACCTAAAAAACCACTAACAATCTAAGGCCTTTGGAAGCTAAACCAGTCAATGTCAGAGCGCTTCTGTACCGTGCAATCTTCATTTTAAATGAAATAAAATCTATTTTTGTTGAATAAAATGTTTATGTGTATATTTATAATGTATTTGGTATGGAATAGAGATTATTAATTTACTTCCAGCTTCGACCGACACTGCCAGAGCGCCGTTTTGACTTTTCAGTTGGTTCCTTTCGTCCCAGAACCGGACTGTTGTTGGATCCAATGTTCTTGATGAGCATCTTAAGGCCTCGCGCTTGTGCGTCTGGGTACTGTGCTGTATTGATCGTCTCCGAGGCGATAATGAAGAAATCATCAACGATATGGCCCGGCGGGCTAACATCGAACGCGAGTATATCGTTTAAGCACTGTGGCTTAATTGTGGGGCGAGTACGTTTGAAATTTTCATTTGACGGCAATTGATTGAGATTCTGGCTGCTGCCACTTGTTGATGCAGTAAGTTGTTGCTGTTGTTGATGCAAGGACTGAATGCGTGCTTTCAAATTGGAGTTTTCATCTTGTAATCGACGAATGAGCGACGCTTCGTGTTCCGCCTTAACGATTGTGGGCTGTGGAATGCATTGATAGATGGTGGTCAGGAAGTTCCTTAATGAGATTTGGAGCGTATCTTGCCATTGTTTGGAGAAATATAGAGCGAAAGTGGGAAGCTCCTCGGCATTTTTGCAGAATGGTAAATCTGAGAAAAGGATGATTATGAAAGGGAAGAACAGATTATTTCCATTTGACACTTACAAAACCATTCCTTCCACTCAGTTTGAGAGCGAATCTCGGGTGCCAGTTTGACGAAGAAATCCGATATCTTTTCTGTGCGATTGCTGTTATACGCAGTCACCAAATACAGCTTTAATAATCCGTTTTCCAGCTTTTTAACAGCTTTAATAAAAACGTTGTTATGCAAATTGCAAGTGAGTAAAAGTGCTCGGCTTACCCTCTGCATATGTGTGTTCTAGTTTACTGAATAGATGTGTGTCCAAATGACTCCATAAATCACGAAGAGATTGCAAATCGTGATTATTGATGAAAATATTGAATTGTTCCAAGATTTTCTCAGCACGGAAACTTTGGTCCTTTTCATTTTTCTGCTCAAAATCGAGTGTTCGCAAGGTACTCGAAAAACCTCGGAACATAAGATATTCTTTCAGTAGATTGTCTAGGTACTCCACTTGAGCCATTTTTCCTCGCACTTTATTTCTGTTTATTTTTTATTTTTTGTTAATTAATATTTTTCTATAAAATGCACTGACAGATGACTGATTGTTCTTCGAAAAAATGACGTTTTAGCACAGCTGTTTGTACTTGACATTTTACTATCCGGATTATCCATTTTTGCGAATAAATGAAGGTGCACACACAGGAGATGTCTAGCAAGAAAGCAGGCAAGTAGGTATCCGTAGGTTTGTTTTGGGGCTCAAAATATTTTCCCACGTCATAAATGGGGAAAGAGAAGAATATAAAAAGAATTGAGCCGTCGGGAACTAATACGAGCTATGGACACATGTCCATGGGACCATTAGAAATGAATCTTGTGTATTTTTATGTTACATCGTGGATGTTTCAAAAGAAATTGTAAGGGATAACTTATTGTAAAAGAGTTCCGTTGTCAAAATTAGTACTCTGCTAAACTAAATTTTAGCTGCTCTCCAACCAACGTCTAGGATTCTAGCAAAATGTTGACATAACGAGCGCCCTGGATAAGTGTCATAAAAAACAGCTAATCTTTAAAAATAACTTCCTTGATTCAAATTCTGCAAGGCTCCATATCGATAGATGTTGCTTCACCAGCATCACCAGTTTTTTCTGCGGACTTCTCTGTCATTTCAGTGAAAGACTCTAGCTCCAGGTATCTACTTCTCGTCGAGGTATTCATTAAAATCACTCATCTTTTTAAACACAACAGAACAACAGAGCTAGCAGAGCAGCCTGCCAAAATTTAGCTTGGAAAAAATTGCCCGATCCATTAACTGGGAGCGCTAAATTTTGACAGATACCTACATGAAGCTCGAGCTGCGTAGGTACCACTCGGCTACAGGGATTCGCATAAATTTAGCTCACCTAAATTTTTGAGAGAATTTTGTATGGGAGCTAAAGGCTGGTACGCTGTTCGAGTGAAATCCAATTTTTCATACAAATTTTTCACTGCGAAATGTCAAAATGAACTATTCACGTGAAAATTTCACCAGGCAGTACGCTGTTGAAGTAAAAAATAATTCTTCAAAAAGTGATTTGTAAGGGGCGTTACTTGCTATTTCACTTGGCTTTTATTGTCCGTCGCATTAAATTTTTTGACATTTCGGCACTTTTTGGAGAGGAGTGCAAATTTCATTTCACTCGAACAGCGTACCAGCCTTAAGATTTAGCAAGAACAGCGTACTAAGCTTGTATCTCAATTCTTCGGCGCCGCATTTATAATTATAATTAGGTATCCTTTCTTTATCTGTCACTGGCAGATGGTCGGTCTCAGGGTCACTGCTTGTTGCAGGTATGTCGTGGGCTTGAGGTAGGGTAACATCAGTGTTATTGGCAATCCATTTTTTATTTCATCCCATGTAATTTAGATCTATTGCTTTATTTATTGAAATAAATAATAAAAATGTCAACAAGCCTAGCTTTCCCATAATATCTACCACGTAAACAAGATGGCCGACCAAAACACGCTTCATGTTTCATGTATTTTAGTGTGTTAGGTAGTGCTGTCCCTTTCAGTCAGACGGGTATTTAGTATTGGGCATCCGCATTATATTGCTTGTTAATTTTTTGTGATGATGTGAATGCAGCATAAGGCTGATTAATTACATTTATCAAAAAACGCAGAGGTTTGGATAGGTAGTTTATGTACAGATCAACTACACCTAATCAGTCAGCTGTCGGAATTACTAAACTAGCGAACGTGTTCACTGACATTACTCTATATGAACTTATTTCATGTTCGAAATGAAAGGCTCATTCGGTTGTAATTAAAGCAAACAAACCTTCCTGATTATATATAATCTCATCTGTCAAGAAATTTCGCGTTCCATAAAAGCGTTGAATTTGTTGAAAAATAAAAATAATAAATTTTGTGCAAATTTACACCTAAATAAATGCAGAGTCGAACGAAAAACATAAAATATGAATCGAAAGGAAGCGAGAGAACAAAATGATATCTCGAGAATAATTGGAAATTTACCAAAAAGGCTGCAGAAAAAAATTGCAGAAGAGACTGGTGCTGACTACAATGTTGGTGAAATACCAAAGGCCAACAACTTGCTACCAGGTAAGAAGAAACTGCTTTGCAATCTAATATTTTACACCAACATCATAATACTTTCTTTATAAGAAAATGTTGCAACCGATAAGGATATTGTATCCTGCCAGAGTGCTGACGTTCAGCGCTCCGATGTGGCAAGTGTTAACATGTTCCTGAAAATCGCAACAGAGAGCAGCGAAACTGCAAAACTAAATGACGATACTCCTATTCCCGGAATCTTGCGCATCCAGAAAAAGGAAAAAACTCTACTTAATCCAGTGAAAGCGCCAGTTAAAAAAGACATCATTACCCAGAAACACCATCCATCCTGGTTCGAATTCATATTCGCCAAGGATCTGGTCTACGCAAAACCGCTTCCGCTTTTACACGATTTCGTTACCGATTTATTGAAGCGAAAAGTCGTCATTGAGGTATGGACTAGTACAATTTGAATTGTTTCTTGTTTAATACAAAAGTATTTTTTTTTATTTTAGAATTGGGATTCTTTCAATGGCTTTCGAAAGCAGCTCAAAGACATATTCCTACAGCTGCTATTGAATCAATTGAAATTCTGCTGCGAACAAAATGTCGAGGCATACTTCTGGAAGTTGCTCTATTACAACGTCATTGAATACTTTAAAACCAACTCGGATCCAAGTCAAAGACAAAACGAGTGGAAATCAGTTGTTCTCATAAATGATGGACTACAATTCTATGCTATGCTATTGGAAAACTTAAATCGCAAATATTTTCGCAACGACGCTGACGATGAGCCCACACACAAATATAAATTTATTGCTAAGGTCTCATCGCAAAAGCTGCTTATTTGCTTGGGCGATTTGTGCAGATACAAAGCAAGAATTCTCAATTCAAATGATTACACCGACGCTTGCCAGTACTACCAACGGGCACAAAGTCTCATTCCATCGAACGGTATTCCATACAATCAGATGGCAATATTGGCCATATATTCGGTAAGTTTTGTGTGCAAGAAACTTGGAATCAACTAAATATTATGTGTAATTTTTTTAGAGAAAAAAACTCGATGCCATTTATTACCACATGAGAAGTTTAATGTCTTCCAATGCCATTCAATCGGCTCGAGAGAGTTTGAAGGTGCTATTCGATGAGATTCGCAAGAAGGTAAGCAAATTCATATTTCCAGGTTGGGCTGCCATTTTACAAATTGTCTTTGTAGTACGAGGAAAACAACAAGTCGCCGCTGTTTGGTACACCGGAGCGAAAAATTGAAAAGGAGCCAAAGTCACTGCGCAAGGAAGTCTGGGTGTATCCCGATGGAGTGCGTCGACTGCAAAAAACCGATCTGATGAACAAGAACGAGGAAAGCGAAGAGAAACGCGTAACTGATTTGTCCGGAGATGAGGTTTGTACTAAAAAATATTATTATTATGCTAAGCTGTTCGAAACAAAACTCAATGATATTTTAACTCTGATTATTGGCTTTTTAGCTCCTTTTAATTTTCAGTACGGCTCTTTAGCCAGCAACATTTAGGCGGTGGATAACCAATAATCCGCATAGCTTTTATAGGGAGGTAGAGTAGGAATATTAATATCACCAAAGGTTTACAAACAGAGCAATTTTCTAAAATGTGTTTTATATCCAGGGTGGTGTTGCAGGTGGTACAAATTGGAGAATTACTCTTGGTAAGGAAGTACTGATGAGAAGCAGCTGTATGTCCAAGTCTTAGTCGTATAAAGTTGGATAGTTTTTGTTTAGGAATGGCAGTGGGGTATACAGGGTTCCAGTCGTTTTTGGTACTAGTTTTTCTGGCTACTTGAATTAGTTTTATCAAGTCTAGTTTGCTGTAGACGTTAACCGGAGCGTTTTTGGCAGAATTAGCTGCAGTATCCGCATTTTCATTTCCTAGGATCCCGACTTGTCCAGGAGACCACATCAGCTTGGTGTTATTTAACGATTTTATAAGATGATATCTGGTTTTTGATATGAGTTCCGTGTTGTTTTTAGGATATTTTATTGATTTTATTGCGTTAAGGACAGATATGCTGTCGGTCATTGCTCATTGCTGTCTTTGTAGCCTGAAAGATGGCAAAAGCTTCTGCTGTGTATATAGAGGCGAATTCAGGTAGGTTATCAATGCAAACACTGGATCCATTTTCGGACGTTACAGCAAATGCAGTGTTATTTATAGTTTCAGTCAAGATTAGACTGATACGATGCTGTTAAAAAGTTGACGGTAAACTGTATAGCTGGTGTTTGTTTTTTTTTTTTTATAGTTGGCTAGAGTCAGGATAAGGGATTCCGAGTTGATTAGCCGTGGGGGGTAGCGTGGGGCAGTATTTTTTTTTTTCTTGGCTGGGTGTGCTTTTTCGAGATAAGTAGCGATGGCAGATGCCTTTTGCTAGTTTTCTGATTTATAACTCTCTTTACGTCTTGATCGATTATTAAGTTTTTAAAAAAAAACAAGTTTCACAGACAGTTTTAAGGTTATGACATCAGGTTGGTCCTCGAAGATCGGTAGTCCGGCTTTTGCTAGGATGTTTTTAACGGGGGTTGTAGGAAAAGCGTAAATAAAAAAAAATAGTGATTAAGCGATTATAAATAGGACTACCGAGAGAGGTGATCCTTGAGGGATTCATAGTTAGTATTTCGATGGACTTGTTGCATTTATGCTTTACAACGTGTGCAGTTTCGTTTCTTCTTTTGCAAGGAATTCAAAGTTTTTTTACTTTCATACAGCGATTGTTCAAAATACGTTTTTTTTCACATTCACAGTTTGTTTCCTTCGATTGATTTGGAAAGACATTGAATAAGAGCTTTCCTTACGAATTTAGGAAATTGTCTTGCTCGTCTTGGTTGTCTTTGTGCCCTCATGGAGGCTTCCCTTTGCTCAAGGCACTAAGAGAGCTACTCTTACAGTGGTTAAGTAATTTTTTTGATGCAACTCCCCTCTCCCTTTGGCTATCTTCAACAGCCCCCTAGATTAATTCGGGGGCGGTTGCGTTCCTGTTCTTCTATGATGGTGTGTGCTCTGGCTTTCTTCTCTCTTCTTGGTTTTGAGCACGGTTTCGATAAACGCTGATACCCGTTTCCAGCTGCTTTCGCTTGCGATCATCTTCGCAATGATATTTTCAGAGAAGATACAACCTATTTCCGATTCCAAATCCTGTCTTTCCACGGTACATCTGCTGCACGTTAAGAAGGGTGATCATTAACCAATCGTCCTTTGTAACGGGTGATTTTTTAAGAGGTTTAGAACTTTTTTAAAAAAAAAAACACAAAAAATTCAAAAAAATGAATGAAATATTTATTTGAATCGATAGTTTGAACCTTGCAATTTAATGTTTAAAGATAATTTCATGCAAATGTTGACCGCGGCTGCGTCTCAGGTAGTCCATCCGCTGAGTCCAATTTTGGCATACTCTTTCACACATATCGGCCGGTATCTCACGAATGAATGCATGGATGTTGGCTTCCAGTGCGTCAATCGAAGCGGGCTTGTCCCTTTACACATTAGCCTTGACATACCCCCACAAAAAATAATCTAATGGTGTCAAATCGCACGATCTAGGCGGCCAATTGACCGGCCCGAAACGTGAAATTAACTGTTCACCAAACTCGCCTCGCAATTGCGCCATTGTTTCGCGTGCTGTGTGGCATGTGGCACCGTCTTGTTGAAACCACATATCATGCAAGTCAAGAACTTCCATTTCGGGCAAAAAAAAGTTTGTTATCATCGCTCGGTAGCGTTCACCATTGACAGTAACGCTGCGATTCGCATCATCTTTGAAGAAGTACGGTCCAATGATGCCACCGCCCATAAACCGCACCAAACTGTGACTTTTTCTGGATGCATTGGTAGCTCTTGCAATGCTTCTGGCTGATATTCAATCCAAAATCGACAATTCTGCTTATTTACGTGCCCATTGAGCCAAAAATGAGCTTCGTCCATAAAATGGAAGCAGCGCGCGATGAACATTTCGAACCGAGCACGAATTTTGATAGTAAAATTCAATAATTTGCAAGCGTTGTTCATTTGTAAGACGATCCACGGTTAAATTGCAAACCAAGCTGAAGCTGTTTGACAGTGACACAAGGTACTAAACACACGTCAGCTGTCAAAACCAGTGTTGCCAAAACCAAACCAGCTAAAAAATCACCCGTTATAACCTTTTTCCAATTTCAAATCCTGTCTTTTCAAGGTACATCTGCTGCACGTTAAGAAGGTATGAAAAGCGTCGTCTACCAATGAGTCGCCATACTGGCATGTCCGCATCCTGTGTAGGTATTTATTAAAATATCCATGTCCGGTTAGAAACTGCGTGGTATAATAATTTAATTCTCCGTGTTTTGTGGCGGTGCATCTACCTCGTGTTTCAGAGTTCCACCTTAGTTGCCATGAATGTTTGGTGGCCTGTTTTGCTTCAGTGGTTGCCGCTTCTGCTCCTACTTCCGCTCTCTTCTCATATATAAGCCTTCTCTCTGCGGCTAAGAGGTCAATGGGTACCACTCCTGCAACGACAAGAGCGGCTGGTTTTGATACAGTGTGGTAAGAACTTGCGATGCGGAGGGCTCCTCGTCTCTTTACCGCTGCCATCTGTTTTTTTGTACTTTTCCTGCTTAAGTGCGTGTGTAATTGTCATGAGAAGCTTTCGTTTGCTTTCTCTTGGTCCTCCAACGTTTGCCATGAGTCTGCTAAGGACTGTGGTCACTTTAGCAGCTCGGTCGGAAGCGGATTTAATATGGCTCTGGTCATGATCATTAACCAATCGTCCCTTGCGCTCTCGGCGTCATCTTTTCTTGAGGATAAAGCTTCCTTTGTATATGGAGGCATATTCTCAACTTTTGATGCATAAATTTGTTCATTTATGTAATATTCTCGTTCACCATTCTCGCATTCACCACTCATACATATTAATTTACATATTCTAACATTTCAGATTGTGAAACGGTTTACGTCAACTTATTTATACATAATTGGAAAACTGTTTTCAGGAATTGGGTAAGATTAAATAAAACTTTCCCCCAAATCGCACGCAAATAACTATTTTCTTTCATTTCAGCTTTGAAAATTTTCAAGAAAATGTCAAGAAGATGATTGTTCAACTGAATGTCATTTTAAATCCATCTTTACCGGTAATCATTACCCGTCATCGGTTGCTGAAAATCGCTGCTCTAAATATTTTCGTTATTACGCACAACAAATCAAATGGTAAGACCCAAGGACAGTTTACACGATGATTCTTGTTTGAATACTGTGTTAAACCAATCGAATAAGTTTCCTTCTAATTTTGACCTCTAATAACTCGGTGACAACTCGCTTTGTCTCCTAACAATGTTGATTGCAATTCTACTTAACATTGAGAACGATTTTGAACATTTTATTAAAGCATTCTTTCACTGTGCGTGTTAGCAGCTTGGGACCAAACATGTGCATACTTAAACATTAAATTCCATGTCTACATTTCAGATTCCAGAAGAGAAATTTTCAACCACGCATTTAATGTTGCAAATCAAGTTTTCGGTATGATTGTCAGCTCTGCGAACAGGCGACTTCTAGAGTACAAAGAAAAACGCTCAATGGCCAATGAGTAAGATCAATTTAACATGCTGATAGAATATCCCTTAACTGAGCAATTTCTTTCAGATCGGATGACGTAGAACTAAGAGACTTGAACACACTTTTGCAGTATATTAAGGTAATTCAAGACTGACAACTCATTGCAAGCAATTTACAATGTGCTCTCTCTTTGCTCAGGTTTGGTGCGACTGGCTGTCAATAAATACAGATTTGTGGAAGCCCTTTCACAGCGACAGGTAATACTCTTTGTGGACTCACCATGTGTGATACTAATTTATTTATATTTCAGGCGACACGAACTAAATCCATGGCTTGCATTAGAAGAGCACATGATCATCTTGCAAGAATTGTGCAAACATTGGCCAACAGATGCGATGTGTACGTTAAATAAAATACATCTCCATCTGTTTTATCCCATAATATAATATTCTGTTTTCAATTTCAGCTCAGAAGGCGATTCATTTGGAAGAAGATATATTCCTGAGCGGATTCGTTCCTCTTTCTTCAATTGATTACCATATCTGTGATAGTAACGAACGTGCCAACGAGAAGGAACACTTGATTGTTCGAATCGATAAAATAACCGCGTTTGGGAAGGTTTTCTTGCAACATGCCAGCGATTTGGGAACCATTGCCACAAGCCCGGACATCAAGACTGGGAATATTGAACTTGGCGCATTTGAAAGGGTTGGAACAAGCCAAAACTCAACCGTGTGAAATCATTTTTTAACGATAATAACATTTAATTTCAGTATGAAGTGAGCGATGAGAACGATAACAGCGTAAATATCATTTCGATGGGTGTACACTCGAAGGCGGAAGTTTGCGAAACAGACATGGAGGATATACTGCAGTTGTCCAAATTGAAAAAGGAATTGGAAGCCAAGACCAATATTGCAAAGAAGTACACTGAGAAGTTGGAGGTTTGTACACAAATTTAATGATTGTTGGCAACTACATAATTAAAAAAAAGAAGGCTTCATGTTTGGGGGTGAAGATTGTCTTGAATCAACTTTTGCGAATGAAAAGAAGGAAACGAAAGGAATTACATGATTTCTTTTGCTTGCCAAAATGCGGAATTGCCTTTTCTTTCCTTTTTAGCG
This sequence comes from Cheilosia pagana, assembly GCA_936431705.1. NCBI lineage: Eukaryota > Metazoa > Arthropoda > Insecta > Diptera > Syrphidae > Cheilosia > Cheilosia pagana. Next base: position 79,544,286 of record OW386166.1, on the reverse strand, counting down.
AACCCCACTCCAGAAGCAACGATGTCTGAGACAATTCAAAGACAATTCTGATTTAGAGCCACAAATATTAACCGCCCTATATTTTGTTTGAACAATATTGTAAACAAATTTCATGCATAATCATTTTTCTTTGGTTTAGGAAATTTTGAAATTCGTCGACACAAAGCTCTACATCGAAGTTCGTCCAAAGTACTTGCTTCCCGATACAAACTGCTTCATCGACTATCTGGACGACTTTGATGCGTTGATTAGAAAGTTCAAAAAGTACATCTTAATCGTACCGCTTACAGGTATGTATACAATACTCGTATTTGTCATGAAAATATATAGCACAGTTGTCATTACAGTTGTCAAGGAACTCGATGGCCTTTCGAAAGGAGTCAAAATTGAATCGTACGAGAATTCTCAGGTTAAAAAGAGTCGCATTCACCATTTTGATGATGTTTCTACGCGAGCTAAGAAGTCTCTAGAGTTCATAAAGTCTGCCAACAACAATGTCAAGTATGTAACAATTAAAACAGAATATGTTGATGTATAAACTTTAATGGAAATTTCCTCTAGATGTGCTACTACCAAAGGTTCTATAATAAATGCATCAATGTTCGCACTTGTTGAGGAACAGCAGGCGTCTAACGATGACAAGATTCTTGCAACAGCGCTGGCGCTATCGAAATCAATGAGCAAGGAAGCAAGCACAGGTAAGGATAATCTTCAAAAAATGATGCATTTGATGTTAATGGTTCATAATCCTTTTTCAGACGGAAAGACGTTTATACAAACGGAATTGGTTCTAATCACAACCGACCGCAATTTGCGGGTAAAGGCGCTTGCAAGGAAGTTAGCTGTCAGCGAATTGAAGGAGTTTCTTCAGTGGGCAAATGAATGCACAGATGAAGAGTAACCATTTTAATTCCTATCTGTCTTCTACCTTTATATATATATATATTGCGATTACCTAACGTCTTTTATTAGGTATGGATTTTTTTTCTAACATTCTTCTATGTTTGAGTTTTTAATACATACACATGTTTATTCCAATCGGGAGTTTTGTTTTTTTGATATGTGAGATACGTGCCATTGTTGCATTCTTTGATATCTTGGTCAACATAAAATGTAGGAACGAAGGTACTTTCTGCATGCTGAGGACTCGCTCTTTAGTGTTATCGTTTTTATTGGGGGATATGGACCACGCTTATCGGGTAGTCCTATATGAGTACATACTAAAAAATGTAGGAAAATATAGATCTCGACTAAATGGAAGTGCCTGTGTTAACCATAGAAAAGTCCTTTAAAGAGACATTTAGACATTGAAGGATCATTCAACAATGTTAAGACGTGCGCAGTGAAAAGAGCTCTGATAAATTCCAAGGTTGACAAAATGCTTTACAACGTGATAGTAAGTTTGCTTAACGAACGGAACATAAATGCCAAGCTGGATGACATTGATCTAAGAGTACACCACAAGGAGGAGTAATTTCCCCCTTACTATGGGTCCTTGTCATAAACAAAATACTAGTAAAGTTAAAAAATAAGGTGGTCAAAGTAACTGCCTATGCAGATGATGTAGTTATACTTGCAACAGGCAAGTTCTTACCGACCATAAACGAACTACTAGGAAACGCATTACAAACACTTAACACGTGGACTAAACAATGCGGGCTAGGAGTTAACCCACAGAAGACTGAACTAGTTCTGTTCAGTAACAAAAGAAAATTTCCAAACTTCGAGCATCAGAAACATGGAAATGCTCTGCAAACATCTCGAGCAGGCTGCAAGCCTTCGTTAAAAGTTGTCTGCGGTACATTCTAAAGTTCCGGTGGCCGCAAACCATATCGATCGTTGAACTATGGAATAGGACAGAAAAAATTCAATGTCGACATCATGCAACGGAAGTGGCGTTAAATAGGCCATACTAACGACAATATAGCGAAACAATCCTTCGAATGGAATCCTCAGGGTAATAGACGCGTTGGAAGACCAAAAACAACATGGAGGTCATCTGTCTTAAAGGAAGCTCGGTTCAAAGGTATTCAAGCGTGGTCACAGGAGTTGAAGCGCTGCTCTGCAGCCGGACAATATATATATGATCAATCAGAGATGCCGGATCATAGCAGTGTCTTCTAAGCCGAAGTTCCGGCAATCGTCGAAGCTGCCTATATATTGTCAAAGTTCGACGCCAACGATGTAAAAGTTGCTATTGTCGCAATACTACTGTTATCAATTATTGTTAACAAAAATGCGAAACTTTCCAAATTAACATCTTAACAAGAGACCGTGTGACAATTGTAAATACACAAAAATAGCAGCAAATCAAATTATTTGACACATGTTTTAACAATATTAAACCATATTGAATTCGATTTTGTTTTAAACTTATTAACAACTGCAGTTGCATCCTATGAACGGCTATTCCGTGGCCCAATGACAATCATCAATTGAATGGCGACTGAATATTTCTTTTTGACTCTAAAAATTGTTTGGCCGTTAGTCAAGAACTCTGCTGTACTTCAACGTAGTCGTCCCAGTTGCATGGATCTTCTTGCTTACCTATAAATATGAGATGAAAGACTTAAGAATGTCATACGCGAGACGGTTTATCGGATGGAGAGGTATGATTGGTTCATAGTTCTTTCAATATCACGAAAACCTTCTTCTCTAGAGGCTTTTTGCAGAATCATTTATGAAAGGTGACGTGACCATGGTTTGTAGGTGTATTGGTTCATGAGTTATAGGGGCGTGGCACACCCCATACAAACAATGCATTAAAAATACTCAAAATATTATGTTTCAAAAACCACCAAATCGATTGAGTTCAAATTTACAGATAATCTTAGGTAGATATTGGCCCAGGAGTATTTCTTTGAAGATTGGACAAAATTGGACAAAGGGGCGTGGCACCCCCACACAAAAAACAATCAAAATCTTATATCTCGAAAACCACTGAATCGTTGGATTTACCAGGATTGCCTTCGCATAATCTCCAATTGAAAGTTGGAGTCACTATTATTATGTTTCGGAATATTAATCTACCCCGTTTGTGCTATGGTACAAGACTTTCTGATAAAAGATTAATGGCTTCTGTAATTAAAGCTACTATTTTAACTTGCAAATTTAAAGGCGAAGATATATTCATACCATGTATCCAATGATTCCATCTGATATTCTTTAAATTAAAACGACTTTAGTTTTCTGTTCGCCGAGCGTTTGCGGTTACTATTAAAAAGGCGCAAAAGCAAACGTTAGGAATTTGTAGAGTGAATTTAAAGTATCCAGTTTTCTAGACTAGTCTTCCATATAACTTTGATAATGTTCATTCCTAACTTAGCGTATTATCATCCTAGTACATTCTTAAGTATGCAATGTCGTGTTTTTGTTATAACATCTAACTAATACGCAATTATAACTCATTTAATTATTACCCAATATAATTTGGTAGGCAGTTCGCAAACATGGCTGACGTAGGAAAAGTGACGTTACCAACCAATCGCTAAAAGCGCTAGAGCCTTACGTCATCAAATCTGAACTAGTTAGGAGCTGCAGAACCATGTCAGATTGTGTTGGGTGCCCGGACACTATGATATTGAGGGCAACGAAATGGCCGACTGTCTGGCCAAAAACGGAGTTGAACTGCCACAGAATGATACAATCGAGGACATAAGACATAAGAATGATTCTTGAAAATACCAGGAACAGGGCAACATAAGATGGTCACATATAAAAGGGCGCAGGGTCTCAAAGACCCTGTGGCCAAAGTTAGATCGGAAAAAATCTGTAGAATTGTTAAATCCAAGTAGATCAAAGTTACGAATGACAAAAGGAATACTATCGCGGCATTGCTCTTTGGAGGAAACATGCCAGGAGATTAGGCTTAATAAATATGGATGCATGTAGGTATTGTGGGGACTTACATGTCGCAGAGGACGTTACGCATATTCTCTGCGAATGTCAGGCTAAAGTTTGGAAGAGAAGGAAATACCTTGGAAGGTACTTCCTTCATCTTTAGGTTCTGCAGGGAAATTAAGTGCTTGGGCGGTTTGGTTTAGGTTTTTGACCGTGAAGGTTCCAATATAGAGATGGCGATGTGCCCAATATGGTGCCAGGTCCTTGTGACGAACTCACACCCTACCCAACCTTACCTAACCTTAGCAATCTTGTTTTTACGTTTACATCTGGTGCTCAGTGTCAGTCGCTATCTAGTCTTAATCTTAAAAATGACGACATTATATAGAGGCTGTGGAGACGAAGAACTCTACGCTTGCATCTGTGTCGCCCTTTTGCTGGCTTACTGGCGTTTTTAAGCTTAAACTGTTGTCGAGCATTGCTCTTAGGTACATAAATGAATCGTTTGATCTAGTTATTTGGTTTCCAACACGGAAATTTGCATATCCCACAGTCTTTCGGCTGGTTATCAAGACAGCCTCGGTATTGTGGTCAGCTAGTTCTATCCCTGCAGACTCTAGCCAATTCTTGATTCTGGCGACTGCTTCATCCGTGGCGGAATTCTATCTGGTGGATATGTTTGGCCATGAAGAAAACCGATACAACACCAACGGTTAACTCCCAAAAAAGGGCATCATAATATGTCCACGAGGACCTAAGTGTGCTATTGTATGGTAAACCCAGCTCTACCTACCCGTTTACCTATTCTAACCTAAATGTGCTCAGTGCTTCTTTGTTGGAGCTTGGAGACCAAACTGAAAGAAAAACATTTTCTAAAGACTAACTTATAACTTACGCAGGTCCGTAACCACACAAGCTTGTTAAGTTTAGAGAACGGACCCATCAGTTCTCAATGGTGTATAAGAGTTACCTACATTTTTCGTTTGCCACAAACTTGTTGAAAGAATTGCCGCTGAATTTAAGTAATTTACTTCACCTTATGGGTGAAAATATTCGTAACAATTCCGTAACTACCATTTATAGGTACCAAAAGCGTTTAACAATTCTTCACACATTGTCGCACACCATAAAAATAGAACGCTTTCCGGGAGAATTGTCCAAGCATAATAAAACGCCGTATTCTATCTGGTAAGTCTCATATTCATAAGTAAACAACTACAAACAAGTAAAGACATGAGACGTTTATGAATTCTAGCTAATCGGCCCTAGCGAGTTATCCTTTGGAACGGAAAACTTTCCACAGCGCATACTCCGCCGAAGGCTCAAATTAAATTCGAGGTATTCCTTTTCGGAAAAGAAAAGTTCAATAGAATAAATTCCGCGACTGATTGTTGTTGCAGGATATCGGAAAACAGTTCTTATGAAGCTGTCAAAAATTGAATGAACATCACTTCAAATGGGCGTGCATATTTCCAATCACATACTTCTTAAAGCTCACGCCTATGCGCCATCATGTACGGTCTTTAGTATGCACCAGCGTCCCACGCCGTCTCAAGTTCAACTTCATCTCATAGCCGCCCCTAAAACAATCTGAAACAATAACTTCCACAATAAAAACACACATTCACATCCAGTATATTATTTTCAATATATTATATTTACTATAATGATTTATAAATATTTAATTTAAATTTTGCTCTTGCATATATAAAAAAAAAACTTTAAATTTACATTTAAACTAAGTTACACGCACATAAATTATAAATATTTATTTTGTTACCAAAAAAATGACAAACTTTAACATATAAATTAGAGTTACACAATAATACGCAAATAAAATAAAATAAAAAAACACTAAACAGATTTAAAGTGCCGTCTCCAAGGCTGGCGAAATAGTTGCCTCTTTATTCTTAGCTGCAGTGGTATGTTGGGGTGTTGCAAATATTGCAGCTGCACTGTTATTGCTTTTGAAAGTCAATGCGCTTGCACCATAGTTTCGATTGGCAGTGGCTGGATAGGTCAAAGGCGAGGATGCATTCGATGAATTGGCAGTGGTTGTGTAGACCAAAGGCGAGGATGGATTCGATGAACTTCCCAGGGGTTTGGTGCCCAATGGCGCACTCTTTACGTATTTACCGACCACAGGAAGGTTGGATTTGCCGAACGGCACTTTCAGCTCGCCCCTCATAAAATTGTTCTCTTCGGTTTGCAAGAAGATGTTCTTTTTAAGGTCTAGCTTCTCCTCCGATATAAGTTCATTGCGATCCAATGCCGCATCACCAGCTTCTGAGCTGGGTTTCGAGCCGCTGTGGTTGGATCCGCCGCTCGAGTTCGAATGGTCTTCTTCGCTGTTGGCCTCTGGGATGGTGGTCGATATGACGTCGGTTCGCGTGGAGTTCATTCGCCATTGAGCTGATCGCTGTTTAGAGGCGAACGACTTGGAAGGCGAACCGAACTGACCCTGGCGCAACATGCGTCGGTTGGCAAATGTTTTCGGTGATCCGCTCAACTCCAGCAGGGTCATGGTCGAGTTTAGCGATTGCGCGGCAGTTGGCTTGCTGTCTGCGCCATTTACTGCAGTTCCTGCTTTTTCGGCCTCACGCTTATTCATCTTTAATAGCTCGACAGCGGACATCTTCTGTACTGGGGTGTTTTTGGCCGATTTAGCTAGAAGAAGCTTTTTAAAGTCCATCAGGGTGGTCTTGCTGGTCCCTATGCGGTCGGAACAGGTGTTGAGCCGTTCCGGATTGTTGTCGTCGCCCTTCTGGAAGGGACGAGCACTGGGCTTCATTGCCGGTGTGTTCTCAGCAGATAAGGCGCTCTCCGGGCTCTGATATGCTTTGGTGGGCGTCGAGGTGAAGAAATTGCTCCTAGTTCTGGGCACGATCGGAGATATGTTGGCGCTGCGTTGGAGTTCAGCATTGCTCTTCGCTATTGCATTTCTATTCGCCCGGCTTATGGGAGTCGCATACAAGTCATCTCTACAGGTAGCTACAGCCGGTGCTGGCTTTGGCTGGCGTCGGTTTTGCAACGTCCAGTAAACTGGCGCATTGCGATTGAATGCTGCACTGCTATCCGTATGAATATTGGCAGTAGTTGGGAGCTTATCTCTTGCTGACGATGTTCCAATCTTAGAGAAACGATGATAACCTAGTCAAAAAGAGAGAAAGAAAATGTTTACGATTAATCACAGCTGCTTCAGCATGGTATCCTTTTGTATGGTTAGTTTTTATTAGAATTAATTAGCAAGACTTTGTTATTGCAGACACATTTTCAAGTGCAGTGATTATGAAATAAAACAATAGTTAAAGCAAAAAACACAAACAAACTTAAAGTATGGATGCATGTAAATATTTATGATCGAAATGTACTCACCAAATCCGCAGGTTACTTACATTTAAAGCGAGTGTGAGGGTGCTCATGAAGGATGACGTTCTATAGCAAAAGTTATTTACATTATGAATATGTAGTTCTTCCACCAGTTGTGTAGGAATGTGAAGTGGATGTGGTTGCCTTAAAGTCTAGGGCATGTTTTAGAAAATATTTACAAATTTCAATCGAATCAAGGTATGATGGGCGGAGCCGAATTGACCGGCCCACGGCGCAAGAAAGATTTGCTTTGAGGCAAGCAATGATGTAGTAGATTGTGAAGTTTACGTAATGTAGGCGAGCCCTTAATTTAAAGTAACCGCCGTAAGAAATTCAAACAAAAAAAACAAAGAATGGATCGTGTCGGCCGGCGTAGAGCCCTGTCTATATTTCTAAGTGGAAAGGGGCGTGGCTTTAATCAATTATGTCTCAACTTTAACGATTGTTATATCTTAGACGAATTGATAATGATAAATTATTTTTGTTCAGATTACACACAAAGGGGGCGTGGCGTAGAAACTTTGCGTAGACGAAATGCTAGAAGCGATATTGCCGGAGAATTTTTCCGACTGGTGGGCGAGCCGAATGTAACCTACTGGTTTTTGTTGCCGGAAGAAATCTAACTAAGATCCCTTAATTGATTGCCGTCTTGTATACAAACCATTGTTTCATTACTTCGAGTAGAGTTCGTAGTTAAGAAATGATTAAAACGTTTACAATGCTCTGCAAAGTAGCTTTGAGTCAAAACAATGCTCTGCAATCGATTTTTCACGAGCGGATTTTAATATACGTTAAGGGATTTAATCAGCCTCCACTATTCATTAAAAAAACTTGTCTTAGGTTAGTCCTCGGTTAAACCCAAAAAATTCCTTTTATGCCTAGCCAAAATTTAAAAATATCCCACATTTATCACTGGTAATATTTTTGCGCCTTTCACTTTGTTTATGGTTCTATCTTGATGCTGTTTGTTTTATAGTTTTTAAGTTAGATAAAAACTACAAAACATTCCAAAACTATAAATGAGATATTTAGAATGACTTTTTTCAATGTAGTTGACTAATTTTTTTTTCTTAATGGGACTAGCAAATTAGGAAAAAAAATGTGCCAAAAAGTAAAATCCCTTTTCTGTGCTATAAGGTTTGAAAAATCCCTTTGACCCTTTTAGATTATTTTAAGTGACAAAATCCATCAAAAAGGGATAAATCGCCTGATCTGGTATCACTGCTTCCAAGTGGAGATCTACTGGTTAGGTCCCTACTCTGAAACACTTCTTCAGTTTGTTTTTTGATAGTACGAAAACCCTTAAGATTGCTAAGCCTGGTTTGAGGCTTAGAGATGCTTAGAGAAGTATTTATATTGACCTCGAAGCTCAATTTTACCTTACAAGGCTTCAGAACAAGTCCCTGGATCGCCACAAAATTCTAAAAAAATAGTCAATAATATCGATGGCAGCGACATCTGTTGAATTATGCGAACAAAACGATTTCTTCGCGAAGTTTACTCCCTTTTTCTACATACATATTTAAATGCTTCCATTTATGAATGTGGGTACACAACAAACAACTCCGCAATATCCAAAAAAAAACAGAGCTGGAAAACCCGTCCTTTAAAAAAATATTAATGTTCATTGCAAACCTTTTCCAAGTAAAACTGATGATGTGTGCAAAAATTAGAGACCCAACCCGTATAAATGTTCATGATCCAACGACATTAAACCTGGTGCAGAGCGAGAACAATAATTAAATGTTGCTCCTTCTTTGCTTATTGTTTTTAACCAATTTCTTCTTTTTATTTATTTAAAACGATTCATAGTAAATATTTAAATATGGTAGAGAGAGTACATGTACTAAATACAAACATGGCGCAGGAGTTTTAAATTTTAATAAACGTACATTTAAAGCGTAATATAATCATTTACCAAAAAAAAGCTATGTACAGGAAATTCTACATGAAATTTTCAATACAATTCTAAACCCAGGCAAGAGATAGGCAAACAACCCAAAATGGTATACAATTTTAAGAACTAATAAAAGTTTTCTGCACAACTGCAATAACGAAAAAAGAAAAATATCCGTGCATTATAAAAAAAAAAAAAGAATATATTGAAAATTTCAAAGAGAAAAAAATCCCGTACAAGCATACACCTAAAAGTTTTATTTATTTTCATTATGTATGTTTTTATATTTTATTATTTGCATACATTATTTTGTTCTTCGTGTGCATTGTTTTATTTAAAAGAAATATAATTTTTATATTTATTTAGTCGTATATATTATTTTAGAGGACAGCGGACATTTTTCTTTGAAAAATATGTAATAAATAGTGCAAAAAACATTTATTTCCTTAACTAATTTGGACACAGAATACTACAGTATTTAAAATGCACACATTGCTATTTAAAGCCAAGCGTTATAGATTTGTTCAAGTCTTAAGAAATAGTGGTTAATAGACATACGTTCATGGTGTTGTACAAAATAATAAAAAAAAAACAGGACAAAATTATTTATATCAAGTACAAGGAGTTAAACAAAAAATAAACAAACAAACAGAACACGAAATCAGACGTAGGTACAAAAAAACGAACATAGAAATGAACTTATTAATGTTATTTACACAATATACAAATTAAACTTAAAAAACATGTTTACCAGTGCACTTTTTAACTCCCTTCGAAAAACTATTTTTATTATTGCTTTCTGAATTTAAATTTCAACGTTCGAATTAAAACAACTGTCAGTCACCTGAAAATTGACAGCTGATTTGAATTTGTTGCTTTTTCACTCCAATTTATGAACTATCTGTCATTTTTCACAGGTTACGACTTACTACAAAAGCGTTCCTTAACTTTTGCTTAAGTTTCTCTCTCTGAGAGAGAATTCATCCCCTCCACTGTCATTTTGACAGCCTTTTACATTTTTACTACAAAAGTAAAGGAACAGACCTTAAGGCTGGTACGCTGTTCAAGTGAAGTAAAATTTTCACTCCTCTCCAAAAAATTGCTGTGAAATTGAAAGTGAAATTTTCACGACGAAATGTCAAAAATTTAATGCGGACAATAAACGCCAAGTGAAATAGCTTGTAACGCCCTCTACAAATCACTTTTTGAACAACTATTTTTCACTTGAACAGCGTACTGCCTGGTGAAATTTTCATGTGGAAAGTTCATTTTGACATTTCGGAGTGAAAATTTTGTATGAAAAATTGGATTTCACTCGAACAGCGTACCAGCCTTTATGACTCTTAGACAAAAAAAAACTTAAGTTGAATGAAACTCATTTTACAAAAGATTTCTATATTGATTGGTTGATCGATCCTTTGACATATTTCCCAAATGAAAACAATCCTCCCTGGGTTAGTCGAAGTTAGCTACTTTATATGCCAAATGCTATCTCAAAGCATCTCTAAATTGGCTAAAGAATTTTTATGCCTTTTTTTAACCTTCACTTTAAATATTTTTTAGGTCAAAATAGACAACTTTATATATGAAAAATTAAGTGAGGTTATAAGGACTGAGCAATGTGTTACCCCACGAGGCTTATGTGAATCAGTTGCAGGAAGGTACAAGTTTGTTGTTGTCCATTAAACAGATTAGCTAACTTGAAACCGACGCTTTCCAAACTTAAATTAATATTGGACGTAGCCCTAGACAGAGGCGTAGGTTTTCGCAACCATTCGAATGTAAGTTTTATTTTTGAATCAACCTGATCAGTTGTCAAACTATTTTTAAGACAGCTATTTGTTCGGATGTTTGTTAGACGTTAAATATTTAATTTTTTTTGTCGGGGTGAAACATGGCTCTCGACTCGATGCGACTTCCTTGAGTCGTACTTTCGATTTGTTAGATTGTTGTATTTTTGCCCACCTGTCAATTTCAAACATTTGACAGTGGATTTGCTAATTTTCTCTTTTTCTGTAGGTAATTGTTTTTGGAAACGTTTTTGGACTTTCTGCGTTCGATTAAAATCGATTAAGCGAATTATGGTAATTTTTTACTTTGACGTTTAATTTAGAATTTCATTTATAAGATGAATTTGAGTGTGGGCTGTAACTAGTTGATGCTGTATTCTGAGACTTAATTTTTTACGAAGATTAGTTTGGTTTATTTTACTTTTTGGACACTGCAGACATTTTGAGATGTCAAATGCGCCAAATGGAGTCAAAACAGAAAACCAAAGTAAAGCAGATTTTGTAGGTCTGGAGCATTTTTTGTTTAAAAAAAACATAAATTAAGGTGAGAAATACAAGAATAAAAGCGAATATCAAGTTGTCAATTTTCGAATGTAATCAACCTTTTTGACAGAAAACTTAACGAAACTAATCCATAAGCCTTTGCGGTAGAACAACACCTTGTACTGTTGCGGACTTGGTCGTACGTATAAACTCGTATATTATATAACTCAGTGTTACGCTTACGTTAAACTTATTGTAGTTTGGCAGCACGTTTTATTTCCGACTATATCTAAGTGTTGATTGGCCTAAATCGGTCACATGGGCAGCTGTGTCAGTTGACGTTTATGAAGGGGTAGCCGACGAATCTAGTCAAGAAATTCCTGACTGAGTACTAAGTTGACAGTTCGCAAATGTGACTGACGTAGGAAAAGTGGCGTTCCCGACCAATCAAGTTTTTGCGTTCAGGTTACATCTGCTCCTGACCAATCCAGTGGACTTAAGACAACTAAGTTTTTGAACGTCCCACTCTTGTAGGTGCATTTTTTTGATTGAAGTACGTTGCTGATAGGGAATGGGCAACAATATTAAGAGCTAGTGGTTGGGCACTATTCATAATTAGTCACCTGGAAATAAATATAAATCAATACAGACCGTTGAGGGGGTCAAGTTACATTGCACTCCCTTAATGCGGTCTACATGCTCAGTTCGGCAAACTTTTGGAAACTGGGTAAGTCGTAAATTTTTCTTAAAACCTGCCTTATTATCCTCATTTCCAAGGTGAAATATTACAGTGATTTCAATTTGAACAACTATAAATCATATCTATAGGTTTGATAAAATACAGCTTCACAGCTGAGGCGGCACGAAGAGCCTTTCCTATCTACGACTCCCTAGGGCTGTTGAAAACGAAATCATTCACACCTACCGGCAGAACACAATTCATTATTGCATTGCTTGTCATAGATAAAACTTTGCCATTCGAGAACAAAAGTAGGCCGCCACAAGCAAACGCGAAGGGAAAATGCAAAAAAAGAAATCACATTCCTTATGGGAAATGGGAATAGATTCAAATAAACGTAAAACTCGCAATGCCTACGAGAGATGGCGGGACCTAATTATCAATTAGAGCAGCGCAACATTTTTCCTAATGAAAAAACATCCCCCCCGCAGCTTTTCTAATCGAATCAGAATCATATCGCATGCTAGACTGGGACGCGATTTACTAAAACCCATCAAATTTGTATTCACCTTCTAGGGCCATTTGCATTTAAACTCGAAACTGCACAGCAGACACTTTTTATCCTCTTCAAAAAGGCAGAAAAGCCAAAGTTCCTCAAGCCATTTCCCTTTGAATGTGAACAGCAAATAGAGCTATACTATATACAAGTGCATCATGCTCAAGAGGGATATACTACACGGCCACAGTGAATGGAGTGAAAGGGTGATCACATGGAAATCTGTTAATTATTATACGCCATAGACGTTTTACAGGACGAAAATAAAAAAATAAAAAAAAACACGCGCTTCAACAAACTTTAGAGTAGCTCTAGACTACATTGTCCTCCAACCAAGAAACAAGAACAAAGCGAAGAGACAAACTAGACAAAGGCGCTCCTACCAAATCTCCGTACTCTGCATAACGTCGAACTTTTGAAGGATTCTCTCTCTATGCTTGCCGGCATCGGCTGGCAAAATAATTCTAAAGGGCTTTAGCAGAACACCTTCAAAGAAGGATTTATGGTATTTAGAGTTTGGGACACTTTCCAAAATCTCACAATCCGATTCGTGTTCGGATGTGTCGAAATTCTCTAGAGATTTATTCTTCAAATAGGACGAATCCATTGAAGTGGTCGACAGAGAGAACTCATCGACCAGACGTTCAAACGATTTGGCAATCTTCCTGCTGTTCAATGGCTTGGCAACCAGTTCGCCAACTGCTGCTGCAGCACTAATCTCACCACCAGATGATGTACTCTTCATATCGATCTGCATGTCATCCGAGTAAATCATACAGGTACTGCGTGTTTGGCCAGTGACGACTAATTCGTCATTGGCAAGCCTATAGCTGTTGTTACGTTTTAGCGGCCGTTTTTGCTGTTGCAGTTCGTTGCCATCAGCGAGCGCAGTGGAATCTGTTGGTGCTGGTGAATTTGGGTCACCCCTACGAATCGATATGTTGGCAGAAGCCACCCCCTTTTGGGGGATTATTCTAGTAAAATTATAGTGCACTGGCAAAATGTTTTCAGTTTTTCCTTCTGTACAATTGTTGTTATTATAAATGTTGTTGTTGTTGTTGTTGTTTTGTGTGGAATGTGTTAAGCAATTTGTGTTATTTACAATAAAATTGTTACGAACGCTAGTTGTAATGGGAAAAGCCTTACCTTCGTCTAATACTGTGCTGGTTGATGCCGTCGACGACGATGAGGAGGAGGTGGTGGATGATGCTGAAGACGTCGAAGTTAATGTGGATGAAGTCGATGAGGACGATGGCGATGGCAGAGACGCTGTTGGCAGTGGTGGTGGCGGAGGTCTGTCCAGACACTTGGTCGTCATGTTCACTATTACGGGTGGCCGATGCGGCACTACTGGACGCACAGTTGTAACTTTTCGATTGGCACAACCGCCATTGATTAAGGAAATCACGGTTTGATTTGAACTGGGAAGGGATGGTGTGTTACTTTCACTGGTCGAAACGCTGTTGTCCGTTGTTACTGGCAATAGCAGAGCACTTTCGGTTTCTTTGACGTACGGTCCAGGTGCGAATGTTGTGTGCGCTCCCTTGCGACGTTTCAGACTATCCGAATCGTAGATGATTTTCCCCTGCGAATTCATCTTGACACGCGCACCCCTATTTGTTGTTGTTGCAGTCAATGGCGACGACGACGATGACGGAGCTGTTGTGCTTTCATCCTCACAAGTGCGATGAACAGGGGATGCTACTGCCACTTCAGCTGTTGTTGCCTCAGCATTTCCTGATGCTGCGCACTGGCTATCGATTTTTTCATTATCAACTGCTGCTGCTGCTGCTGCTGCCAGAGCAAAGGGATGCGCCCCATTGCCTGCCTGGCTGCGGCGAATATTGCACGGCAATTCATTCAGGGAAACATACTCGGTTTCGCGTCGAACATTCCCCGACAGAACGGTGTCCAAATTGCGCCGAACTATGTCATTGGAATAGTATATTCCAAGACTTCCCGATGATTTAATGCCAGCAGGGGTATGCTTGGCGTGCTTGTTGTTGTTATTGTTGCTGATGTCGGCTATGGTAACATATTCGCCTGCCGCATCGTAAATGTCTTCTTGCTCCTTTGCCGGTGACTTTCTCTTCGTGGGCAGGACGACTTTCAGTTTGTCGAGCATATTATGGAGTGGATGTTGCAGGGTGCGCTTCAAGTGGTTCAGATTGTGATCCTTCTTCGTATCAATCATGTCCACTGTCGCATAAGGGGTTGCATAATTAACAATGTACTCCTTGGTGGTGTCCATGGCAGATGTTGATTCTTTGAAATTCTCGTCGTCACTTGTGGTGGGCGTTATTATGCACATGGAGGGTATACGTTTTGCGGTCATGGCAGTCTTCTGTTTGATCCGTTCGATGCGTTCGACGCCCTCCAAGTCAGAGCTCTCCGAGTACTCGACTTCGGAATTTTGGATCGATGACTGCGGCAAGGGTTGTGCCGACCGATCCGCTATGCGTGTTTCGAAATTGAATTCACTTTCTTGACTCGCTGGCGACGAGTCTGTCGTGTTCGAAGTGGCGGTGGTGTTGCTTTTTTCATCGTACACCACTGCGTCCTTTGGCACCGACGCCAAGACGTTTCTTTTTATTGTGCCAGTGCGCTCTAGAGTACTTCCCACTGTGCTGCTCGAGTAGCTGCGCTCGAGGGTACTCGTGCTGGCACTGTTGTTGCCTTTGTTCAATTTCGAGAGCGAACTAATGCGCTCGGGTACATCTGGCCCATGGTCGTTCACCAGCAAAGTGGTACAAACAGTGCCAGCCGAACTGGTCGTGGTGGATGTTGAGCCCCTGCCAAAAAGTTCGTATTCATTTTCGGCCGTTAGGACGGTTTGATTTGACATACTGCCAAAGGAATAGTTGCTGGGATGGGTAGAGCTCGTCTGCAATGGTGACATGGGCTCTTCTTCTTTCAGTGTCCGCAGCCCGGAATCCATGTGGAACGAGGTGTAATATCCCTCGGTGTCGCACGAGTACGCCGAGCTAGTCTCGTCGTCTATGTACGGCTCGTTTACCTGCAGATCTGGGGTGGCGGTACCTTCACTGGTCACACTACTAGACGCCGATGTGTTTAGGAACCGACGTCGACTTATTATCGAACTGGGCGGCCCACTGCCCGGATGGAAGCTGCTTACATTTAACGACGTATTTGACGCACTGGATTTGGGTTGTATTGTTATTTCGCTACCAATGGATGTGCGTCCGGACTCCGAGCTGGCACTCCAGTTGCCACTGGAAGAATGTGGTTCGTCTTTGTTGTGGCCATTGATACCGTTGCGTCGTTGACGATTCAAGGACGACGTATCCCGCAGTTTAACATTGCCGCTAACTAGAGTCGCCGACTTGAGCGGCCCTTGCGACTTACCACCATTGCTGGCCAACGAAACGCTCTTCTCTGACGAGGAATATGAAGGTTTTCGTTCGTGCGAAAATCTGCCTTCCTTTTCGAAAAGTTCACTCTTCTGTTTTGTCAACTCGTGCACTATGCATTCATCATCGATGTCACCGCTCCCGCCACCACCACCATCGCTGCTGGATGACTTTGGTGGCGACTTGCTGCCCGACTTACTACCGCTGGGCGTTAGTAATTTGAAGCGATTTCGACCCCACTGCTTGAGCGAATTCAGTCGGGTCAGGGTACTCTTACCCTTATCGTAGGGTAAGGCAACAGATTCTTTTTTTAAGATGTCACTCGATTTACTTCGACCGAATTGGTTTTTTTCGCCATCCTTATCGTCGCTAACTTCAGCGGTGTGAATGGTGTCGTCTCCTGTCGTCGCTGCTAAACTAGTATTCTTACCGCTATCGTGTGTATCCGTCCTGTTATACAAGTGGAAATTGTAAAAAATATTTGTTTTCTGTTTTTGGTTTTGTTTTTTTTTCGGTTAGATGCTAAATGAGTACAACAGACTTCAGTATTACGGTTTTGTGTGAGTATTTTTGAATGCACGGGTGATTGCCGAGCTACCATCAGATGGAATGGGAAGTTCTTATCGTATTCGTATGTATTAATGGGAAAGGCCATGCAACATTAATTTGTTTGAGGTCCCCTTTTCGGTGGTGTTTAAGTGAATGGAAGTAGGCATTGATTGAATCACGCAATCACACAGATTTAGATTGATTTGTGAATTTGGCTGTTAAATTAAGTGTGGCGACTTTTGACGATAGAGAGGTTCAGCTTTTATAGTGTGCTCATGTTGGACTTAATTGTTTTCCATTTCCATTGGAGATAAGGAAATTTAAGTAAACAAAGCTGATTGGGACAATTGAAACATGACTTAGTAGGAAAGAGTCTAATTTTGTTAAGTGTTAGAGTGAATCACGTTGCTTTAGTAGTGGTTATGGTTATGCAGTTGCATGCAGTGGGTGCCCGTGGAATAACGCCGAATTCGGCTCAGTCGGCCTTACTTCGCTTTGAGTTTAGCAATACATTCAGATTATGTGCTGAAATATAGCTGCTATTTTAACTATTAACAGCCCTATTTATTAGATTCCCTGACGACGACGCCTCTTCGATGTTGTTAAGTAAAACATCGCGTACAAATTTACTTAGCCTCTATACGTGGCTTTTCTGAAATTGCTATTTATAAATATTTTCCGCAGTAACTTTACTGAGCGGGGTTTGTTTCTAAAAAGGTAAGAATTTGGATAAACTATTACAAAAACACCGAAATCTATTACTTTTTGTTCTGAAATCGACATCAGATTTTTTTGACGGATAAGCTTTCGTTAATATTATCATTTACAATAAACTAAAATAAACTAAAAATTTTTAACTGTAGGGACTGATGAAATATAAATCGACAATCATAGATCTTTGTGTTTTCCAATACCGAATTATTCCGCTTAAAATTCCACCAATATATAAATCTCTAAAACTGTAGAATAAAAAATGCTGGACCACGCATCACGAGGAAACTACAGGACAGATTTTGATAAAACTTGACATAATGATTGCTTATGTGTTGGGTAGGGACTTAGGATACTTTTTATTCCGCAGCCCTACAGTACCTTTGCTAAATGCTAATTTCGCTGCGTAAGGGCATTTTAGACTACACGCTGGGTTTATAAATAAGGCTGTAACTGTTTAACTAGCACTTATCAACGTGATAGAAAGCTTGCTTAACGAACGGAACATTAATGCCAAGCTGGGAGACAGTGATCTAAGAGTGATGGCCTCAAGGGGCACTCTACAAGGAGGAGTAATTTCCCCCTTACTTTGGGTCCTTGTCATAAATGAAATACTTGTAAAGTTCGAAAATTAGGGGTCAAAGTAACTGCCTATGCAGATGATGTAGTCATACTTGCAACAGGCAAGTTCTTACCGACCATAAACGAACTACTAGGAAACGCATTACGAACACTTAACCCACAGAAAACTGAACTAGTTCTGTTCAGTAACAAAAGAAAAATTCCAAGCTTCGAGCCTCAAAATATTGAATTTACCCTCCTAAAAATAACACAAAGTGCTAAATATCTGGGGACTATACTTGACAGGAAGCTTAATTGGAAACTAAACGTTAATGAACGAGTTAAGAAAGCAGCCAATGCTTTATACGCAAAACCTAAAATTATTCTGTTGATGTATACGGCTGTTGTGTGACCTATACTGACATATGACAGCTTAGTTTGGTGGCAAGCCACGAACAAGGCATTCAATCTTAACCTTATGACAAAAATACAAAGGATTACATGTATAGGAACAACCAGCGCGATAAGGACAACCTACTGCTGGACTAGAGGCAATCCTCAACCTATTACCTTTAGACCTATTCATGCAAGAATCTGCAGCCAAAAGTGCAATAAGAATCAGCCAAACCAAGAGTAGGAAACTTTCAGATTCTGGATATTTACGTGGCGAATACTGTCACCTCTGACTACACGTCTCCCCACATGGACTTTGATATACCATTCTCCTAATATTTCCCCAAAAAGGAAATCAATTTCCATCTACACGGATGGATCGAAGATGGACTGTGGAACCGGTGCCGGAATTTTCTGTGAGGATTTGGACATACGCAGATCAATCAGATTGCCGGATCATAGCCTTCCAAGCAGAAGTTCTGGCAAACGCCGAAGCTGCCCATATGGTGTCAATGTTGGCAATACCAAAGGACGATATTACCATATTCATTGACAGTCAGGCGGCTATAAAAGCAGTTTCTGCTATTGAAATAAAGTCAAAGCTAGTTCGCCGCTGCCGCGAAGAGCATACCACGCATCTCTATGGGTCCCTGGACACAGGAACAAAACCGGAAACGAGATGGCTGGCCAGAAATGGATCGGAAATGGATCAAGAGTGGGCGCTTCAGACGATGAAACCACCCCTCTGCAATCTCCGAGAGAGAGTGGAAAATAAGACCCGCATGAAAGCCAACAATAGGTGGAAAAAGAATTAACTACCTGCGAAATTTTAAGAAAGCTATGGCCAGAATATAGTATGAGTCGGACCAAAAACGCTAATGCAGTTTGATGGAACGGCGATATACAAACTGGTAGGGGCCCTAACAGGTCACAACTTTCCTAGGAACCATACAATGAAACTAAATCTCATAGATGACGATATATGCAGCGGTCGCGGACACGAGGATGCTCATGAGGACACACCTCACTTCCTCTGTCTATGCCCTAGTCTCTGTCACTTGAGGAATAGAACACTTGGAAGTTACTACTTCCATGATATAGAGGAGATCTCTGATGTCTCACTTACCAATCTTTACAGGTTCATAAATACATCGGAATGGCTGGACAAGGTCGAGTAGCTGCAAAAAAAAGGGAAGAGCTTTTATCGCCAACAACATCGGACGATCACCCAACAAGGGCATGGGTCCACATGGACCTAAGTAGGGTACTACAGGGCTCCTGGTGTACCCACCCCAATAACCTCACCTAACCTAACTGTTTAACTATTATTTTCTTAAAAATCTCGTTCTATTTACTGAGGCATTTATAACTTGAGAAAATAATAGCTCGAAATTCGAGCGAATTTTGAAAACAGTTTTGAGTTGAAAAACAATTGATTCGGCTTTATTTCACGAGCAATGTTTGTTTTTGAGTTTTGGAATTCAGCGTCACTTCGATTGGCGTTATTTCAATGCTACATACAGTGCCTGGCACATTCGTTTTGATAGAAGAAGAGCCCATTCATAAATGCAAGTTTTAAATAGAAGGAAAAACTAAATGTTTGATGTTTACTGCAAAGTATAATGCAGTATCAAATGTTTATGAACAAACGTAAAAAATGGAATCGATTGCTGGATCTAAAAGTCAGTTTACAAAAGAACTGTTTAGCAAGCGTCGCGTCAGTTCTGATTTTTTTTTTATTCTACCGTCACGGTGTAAAAATGCAGATCATAGGAAAACACTGAACTGCTTCGTTTACTTCAAAGACACGGACGCCAACGCCTTTGACAAGATGAATTTCTAGAGGACAAGAAAGTCCGAAGCTTCGTTTCTGGTACTATATCTTCTGCTCTGAAGAGCTGTTTTTGTCCACCAAGCAGAGACTTTTAAAGTTAGTTAATTAAAAAAAAACTTAAAGTTAATTAAAAAGAAACGAAAAGCAAAATGCCTGATATAGCTACGTAAATAGTATTGACAGTGAAGATTGAACTGAAACTCAATCAAAGTTTGTGAGAGCATACCTACTTGAAATCTTGAAATCAGTTAAAGTGGAAACTTATGTTATTTTTAAATTTTCACCAGAAATTCCTTTTTTGGTTGTTTTTTTAATATTCGAAAATTGGAGGTATTTTTTGAAATTCTTTGCGGAAAATAGGAAAAAATCTAGCTTTCAACAGAAGTCTGGCAGAAAACTGAAACTTACTTTTCACAACAGCTCTTAAAATAAATTATTAAACGACTTGCAAGCAAAACATCTGTCTTTGCGTAGCTTTTTATTGGCATGTTTGTAAATAACAAGAATTTATCGTCTACCCGATTACTGGCGGCCAACTATGTAATTCGATTCTATTCGAAAATAGTAGTTTCAAAGAGAACTATTTTAAAGTAGAATCGGACCAACTTTCAAATAGAATCGAAATACATAGATATCTCCCTGATCTTTCCCAAGGAACTTGTATTGCTTAAGGTACAGGAGCGCCCTTTAGTTTTAGTCTCGTTTTTGCAGTTCAAGCTAAATTGACTAAATTTTAATTCAAACTGCACGAAAATTCTCCACAAAATTTAAGCTCGCTCTAATTGTCTTTACTTTAGATCAAGAAAAAACAAGTTTTGTTTGCTAACATCTATTCGGAATATTTCTCCGACATTTTGTAACGCATATCGGCGAATTACGTTGAAGTGCGATGAAGTGCATTTTTTCCTTCAATTTTTGACAGCTAGGTTCCGATATCCTGCGACAGAAATTGGTTGCGGAATTTGTTTACGATTTGGATTTGAACCTCCGACAGAGTATGCGTTGCGGAGAATTTTCCGTTCCGACGGATACCTCGCTAGGGCCGAATATGATTTCAAAGTCGCTTTTATATATTATAGTATGAGCAAGAACATTTCATCCCAAATGGATAGATTTTTAAAATGACGAGTAAAATTAAAAATCGAAAGGCAGTAGAATTTTTTTATTGCTGCTACATTTTTAAATTTGTTTAAAAAGAACAAAATATCTTTTGATAACTATTTATATTTTATTTTTGATAAATTTAAAGAAACTAGGGTGATTATGATTTTATAATTATGTACAATATTTTCGGGAGCTCTAGTTCATATGTTTAGGAAAATATTTACATACCTACTTAAAAAGTGCATGCGGACGGGGATACAAAAACTTATAACATAGGTTCTTGCAAAGATAAAAAATTGGACTTTATATTAAATAAAAATTCATATTAAAAAAGAGCTCTTGTCGTACGGATAGACCTTCGCTAAATTGAAACCTTCTGTAGCAACGGTTAAGATTGACTCAAATTTTGTTTTCTGTTCTACAACAATTTGCAGAGCATCTTCTCTGAAGTAAGGCATTAATACTTAAGCCCGGTTTGCAACGACCTAACCGCGCTGTCATGTTCAAACAAATCATTACGTGATTAGGGGAAAGCGAGTCCTAACAACATTGGATTTTCATCAGCCAAACCAGCAGCAATTGACAATTACTTAAAAGATTGTTATTAGGGTATTTAAAAAAAAAACAGAGTACGAAGTCTTATTTCGAATGTATAGTACTACCTGCATTATCATCATTCAATCATTATCTAAAGAAAGCAAAGACCCCAAAAAGAGTTGTTGCCGCGAATCTCGAAAACCAATAAACTGTTTTCGATGCGATTTTTACTGTATAATCTGAGTTTTTCAGGGAAGGTTTAAGCGTATTAAAAATTGCCCTATCACTTAAGGAAACTGAGCATTATTCGCTCAAAACAAGTTATAGAATCTGTATCAGCAACTTTCCATCAGTGCAGGCAAGATACGGCAAAGTTGGGCGGGTACAGCTAGTAAGTCCTTTTCGATATGAGAAGAAGGTAAACGTAGAAGGAAGGTATATGTTTCGAAGGACTTTTGCTTTGATGTATTCTTCCGAATAGCTATTCGGAATTTAATAAAGCTGTAGAATAAAAAGTGCTGGACCACGCATCACGTGAAAACTACTGGACGGATTTTGATGAAACTTGACATAGTGATTGCTTATGTTCTGGGTCGGGACTTAGGATACTTTTTATCCCGGAATATAACGTGGTTCTTACAAAATAGTCAAAAGTTTATCTGTAAGGAAAATTCTATTTATGCAGACCTAGCTCAGTAATGGCTTATCGGATTCAAAAATAAAAAAATTGGTGAATTAAGTAAAATTTCCCTTAAATCATTTAAGATATAAAACATCCTTCTGCGTTGTCCTGAAGCTAAGCAATGTTCAAAACAATTATTAAGCGCTTTTTTTGTGAAGCCTTTGACAGCGAGGTTCCGATATCCTCCGACAGAAATTGGTTGCGGAATTCATTTACGATTTATAGTGAAGCGTTTTCCGAAAGCGGATATCTCGGATGTAATTTAAGCCTCCGACGGAGAATGCGTTGTGGAGAATTTTCCGTTCCAACGGATACCTCGCTAGGGAAGACTACCAGCAAACGAGGCTTACGTGAAGTCACTTCTGCGCCTGGCAAGTGGATGACGTATTTACTTCTGTACGTATTCACACTCTCATCAGACCATTAAATCTCGGCGCCTATTTAGTTAACGATCCAGTCCCCTTACACCACTGTAACTGAAGCTTAGGAAGACGGAGAGATTACACAAAAGTGATAGTTTTCAGTTAAAGTGCTCCAGTAATGGAGCACAATTTAAAAAAAAAAAACATCTGCTGACATAGAAAAAATAACATCGTAGGAGCATAAAGAGTACAAGTAGATACATTTACAACAAAGACTTAAGCACAACGAGACAGCTTAAACAAATTAAAATCAGTGCGCGGTGAGAAACACAAGGTGGCAAGACAATACAAATTTTAAAAGTTTTCGCAATCTGTAGGTTGCTACAAGGTTACACAAAGGAAACATTTGCATAACAACAAAAGACTTTCCACCCTATATTGCTCAACACAATACTGAAACAATCAAGAATAATGTAAAAGCAAAAAAGGCATTTGTTATGCACATGTTGAGTAATCAATTTGTCGTGTCATTTAGCCATCAAAGGCTACACAAAAAAAAAAATACCCCTTCGTGTCATCGGTAAATCTTTGGAGACATAATCACAAATGCTCTTAATCCATAAAGCTACCAATTAAAATGATTTATGTAAGCAAGGTGGAGTGGATAGCTTGCCCTTAATTATATGAAAACGAAAAATAAAAGTGAAAAGCCAAATTAAAAACATTGTGTGTTCTCTTTTTCAGAACTCTCAAACATCTGTGTGCTGCTTGATACATTTTGTTGTTGCTTCTTATACGATTACGAGTACAAACGTGAAGAATGTGTGGGTAATACTGAAGTCTGGTCCTCATAAAATATTCTTGTGAAAAGAGTATACCTTATTATGTATGATGTTGTTAGGCGTTAATTTGTTATAACTGCGTTATTTGTTCAAAACAGATAGAATAAAAAAAAAAAAAACACTTTATAATTAAAAAGAAAATAATTTTGTGGATCATTCCGTTACTAAAGTTTGTATTAAAGGGGACATAAACATGCCTCTATACATAGAGAAAAAAAATATCGATTATATTGCCAAAAATCATAAGAAAAACTCTATACATATTTCTATTAACAACAGCATAACAAACCAGACACAATTATTTGAAAAACGACATTCACATAGATATTTTATATTGTTCAGAAATAAATTAACATACCCCTTAGCTGCATCCTGAATCTCCTTTTGATCGGTGCCAGCGATTGTGTTCCTTCGCTTGCCGCGGATTTTTCTTGATCTTGAACGACGGCTTACCGTCTGCACGTCATCGTTCAAATTGTTGGCCTCGGCTATGCCAAGGGCACAGCCTGTTGTTGATTTTCTGGCCAGGCACATGCGTTCGAATCGTCTTCCAGATGTGTCCACGGAGATTATTTCGGCAGGATATCTATAAATGCAAAAGGAGAGCATTGAGTGATTTATTGAGGCCAGTTTTAAGTGTTGACGGGATATAACCTTGAACTTTTAGATTGCCATATTAAAGTCATTCCAATTATGGTACATCAGAATTTTATGAAATCATGATTTTCATTCGGTCAATACACAGTTATTTATGCAGACCTACCACTCTCCATCGAGCACGTTTAGATGGTGAAATTACTATATGCACACACTACTCGCGTGACAGCGATTTATCAGTGCGGCAACCCATTCAACTGACAGATGGAAATAATATACGTCCGCTTGTGAAAGGTGAGTCACAACCAAGCCCTATGCCGGATGTCATGATGGGTTAAGTATGCTTACTCTTCGGTGTCAGTTGAGGCATTGAACTTGAATCCGTTGACGGTTTTCACAAATTGAGATAAATCACTTTCATTGGTGGAAATAGGTATTGAATGGAATGAGAGAAACTTGAGGGAATCAGAGAAACGACCATGACAGTTGTAATTGGTGGACATTTGAAATCGCCGATGACAGTTCAATCACACACAATAGGTCTGTTTCCTTACTTTTTGGCCAATTTTGTTAAAAACATATGCGAGAAAGAAAAATAATATTCAAAAATAAACGAAAGTGTATTAAATAAAATGACCAATTTGCATAGGTTGAAAAAAACTCCGATTCAGTTTAATATTTATTTTTTTTAATAACAAATTTCAGCATTTAATAAACCAAACCGAAATAAACAGCCATTTCAAATTGACTTTTGAGAGATTTTGACAGCTAAAGTCAGTTATAACAAACTACCCCAAAGAAGCTTCTTGGACTATTATTTGCAGGTTTTTTATGAAGAAAAAATGTTTTTTTCTCTCTTTGTGGCTCTCTTCTACCCAACTATGGCGTAAAGGAACAAAGTTTGACTAACGTGTTCGAATTCCTTATTGTTAGGGAATACGGAACAGACCTGCAAAAAATATGCAACCGATTTTATGGGAATGTTTCTTTGAAATGCAGAAAAAAACTTTTTAGCTTTGAATACATTTACACGTACGGCCAAATTGTTTATCCTTTTGTGGAAGGAACAGATGTCTACACTTTTAGGCTTTTTTGACGGCGACCTGTTCAATCGCGCGTTCTAATGTTTTTCCATTATTCAAATAAAATATTTCGGACCTGCAATTGTAGGTCGCGTTGTTTTGAAAGTTCGACGTATTGCGATAAACCAAAAAAAAAGTGTTTTTGGGAAGTATCATTAAAAAACTCACATTGAACTTTTTGAGATGAATCCACTAATGCGTTGAACTTAAAGTACGAGAGTTATTAGATTCCCAAATCGGTGAATTTTAGGTCTTGGCAATGGCGTTAAGAGATTCCATTTAGGAACTATTGTTTCTAACCAACGACTTTACCTTCAAAAGCACACACGATATAAAAGAGACACCTTTTTTGAAACTTTTTCTATGTATATTCCTAGAGCTTCTATACCCTTGGCTGTTTTCCCGGTTACCTTTCAAATAAAAACACAATTAGCGCTTGATCATCATTTTAGGGCCACAACTCACGGGAACTGTGGATATAATGAGGAAGAAGTATGCCAGAGAAGCTTAAAACAAGCAGCTATACGTCTGTGGGTGTTATGGGAGATGTCAAGGCCTGTATTAAGTGCTGTTAATCTAGCGCTGCACGTCTGGGATATTCCTTGTTCTGGCAGTGTAGTAGGTTAGCCAAGTCTTTCTTGAAATTACGCAGTTCGTCAGGTTCGTCGACCTAGTCTCAGCTCAGCCTTTGAAGAGAAGTGCGTTACGTATCCCAACGGAGGGTAAACTCCCTATGCAGAGGATTCAATCCAATGTTTTCTTTGGCCAGGAACCTAGACTAGAGTGATTTCAAACAGATGACACGCCCCGACCGGAGTCTTCAACAACTTTGGACGTATAGACTTGGTCGAATCGAGAGCCTTTATAGCGGCTTGACTGCCGACGAAGATACCTATTTTTGTTTCTGGCTGTTGCTGGGTTCTTGAGCAGTCTACCCTTTTTAAACAGTCACCACAAAAAGTCTAGACATCGTTTATTTCCTATCCAGCGCCCACTCTCTGTACCACAAAGCTACAAGTGTAGTTAAAACAAACTTAAATCATTATATTTATATGTAAAAGTCAAAAGTTTCCGTGCACTTTTTAAGTATTTACCATGAAATGAGGAGAATGAAACTTATATCGTTCGAAAGGCACTGTGCCATAGATGTGCAGAAACAAAAAATCGTAGGTATATGTTGCCATTTAGACTGGTAAAACGAAGTTAAAAATTTCCCATACAAAATGCTTAGCAGTTAATCGAAAGCATTTTGTTGCCATTCAATTTGTCGCCGTCATGTTTCCATAGTAACGAATTTAATCATCTTAGATTAGAACCTGTTGGAGAGTCTCATTAACCCATAAAGGTATGCAATCATAAAATCTTATTTCAGGTCATTGCAGAGTTATCTGCGAGGTGTTACTATGGAAACGAACATTCATGTTTTACCCTTTTCCCTTCTTTTTTCATAGCGGAAAGGTATATGAATTAAGATTTAGCATATAAATATATTAAATTAATAATAAATAAATTATGTAAAAAACATGTTGGCTTTCGTTAATTTATCTACAGACAAAACTGGTTGGTACTAGTTTAAAATAAATTTAACGTGCAAAATTTGCATCTTTTGTGACACACTGAGTATAGTGACTTATTAATTCGCTTTAGCACTTGTTAGCCTTTAGAATAGTTATATTGAAACGTTGTGTCACAGGTCCCTATAATAAGAATTACCTACAAATTTAACAATGAAAATATATGAAAGGTGTCACACATTTCACTTTAGATCTTGGCTACTCTTAATTCACTTCTAATCTTGAAATAAATACCTCGTACCTCGTATTGAAATCAAAAGCGTCAAGTAGAGTGGAGTGCTGAAAATTCAGCTTTACTACACGATGTAGCCTGGATGCAATGTGATCGATGTATTTTTGATTTTTAGACTAATTACACCTTATCTCGCGGTTGCATCTTCTTTTCCAATCGCTCTTCTCGCACACAGGACCAAAAATTAGTCGCAAAATTTGTCTAACAAAGGTGGCAAGCATCAGCTCTTTCTTCCTTCATATCGTAGAGTACTCGCCGCTACAAAACAGAGCTGCTTACAGAGCCAAGTAGAGCCAAGCCAAAATAGCAGCGATTTTCTAAGTTGCCACATCTCAAATAACTCGGGTAAGCGAAACTTAAAACCTCTTAATTTTGTGTCATTCCCAACAAGTTGACCACTGGAAGCTGGCCAAGATAACAGAATTCTTGGTTTGGTGATATTTGGTTTCAACAGGTCGGTAAGAGGTACTTTACATCTGAAGAAGCACTTGAGACATTCAAGACTTTTATTTGAAATTACGTTAAAATGCTGATCTGTTGCAATAACCTAAACAGCAAATTTCTAACCCTGAGGACAAAGTTATTTGCATCATTAGTGAGATTTAAGAAGTCCATCGATGACAGTCAAGACGTGGAGGTCACATGCAGAAGTTAAGATAGGCAATTTTAAAAATATAAGGGTATCGAATGTCCCTAAGTTGAAATAGAAAATGATATGCTAATGCCTCAAACATAGCAGCTTTTCGGAAAAAGGTGTTACTTATCGCCTTATTACAAGCTGCAGCAGAGCGGAATAGTTGACAGCCATAACCAGTTCTTTGTTGTGTGGAGTCTGTGCTTACCAACTAACCGATTTAAGCAATAAAGTCGCAGTGCACAATGGTAAGTTACGCGGTTCTATCATAAA
Organism: Cheilosia pagana; assembly: GCA_936431705.1. Classification (NCBI taxonomy): domain Eukaryota; kingdom Metazoa; phylum Arthropoda; class Insecta; order Diptera; family Syrphidae; genus Cheilosia; species Cheilosia pagana. The sequence goes on along the minus strand of OW386166.1, from coordinate 79,516,334 downwards.
TCAGTGCTCGATGAGAGCTTCATACCTATTTATGAAAAAACGAAGTTTGACGAAGTCACAAGAGTGCACTTTGTTGCATGTTAAAACATTCAATGCATATCCTGTTGCTTATTCTCAATCAAAATGCGACAATTTTGTTTGTTTACATCGCCATTAGATAAATGCGACAATTAGCTAAAAAAAACTCCGATTTTACTTTGTCGCCTTGAGCTTAGATGCTCCGATTGTGACAATAAATTCAAATAATTTGACATTCGACAATTTAGTTTCTGTGATCTGAATAAAATCAAACAAATTGTGAAAATTTACATTTTCATTTTCTTAAGGTGGAATAAGAATCCCAAAGCAACATGCCAGACACCTATCGGATATAAATAAATACACGCCTATCGACAAGTTATAAGACCGACGATAAACAAGGGAAAAAAATCCATTAACAGACACATTTGAACGATCAATCATCTTCAAACAATTAAGTAACTTTAAACTTTACGAAGAAATATTGCTTCCATGTGTTTCATAACAGATAGGGGCACTGAATTGACGAAAACCTAATCAACGTTAGAGCAGTTGATGGTAGATTTAAAACAATCTAGAAGATACGAAATAATGCGGTTGGACGGCACCCGCGTTCAGAGCAATCGAATCAGAGTCGACGATCACCCACATGGACAATCATGATGGATAGGTCAACACTTGTACACAATGGAGAACGGGAGAATGCCGGAAATGTGATACCTTAAGAATTCATAGGGAGGTTTGCTTATATATTTGACTGCCTAAACTTTGAGATGGAGAATTGTAACATCTATAAGCTATAACTTATCCAATAAGTATACCTTATTCAAACGATGTAAGAAAGGTCGAAAGCATTGGCACTCCCACACGAAAGACGCTACTTTGAGACACATAAGAAGACTTTAACTGCAATTCTTAAAAAGAATCATTCAGTGGTAACCAAGGTGGTCTTAAACCAAACCTCCAATATCCCACTTTTGATGTACAGCTGCTTTAGGTAATTTCAACAAAGGCGGGCGGTGTTTCTTAGCTTTGAAAGAAAAATTATTTGCGTTTTGACGAAGGTTGAAAGTGACGATTCATTGACATCTATATGTGTAGCGCTGTTGACACAGAGACCACAAAAACTAGCGTCTTAGATAGTTAAGTAAAACTTAAAAAGTTAAATGACCGAAATGGAGTGTGTCAAGAACTATTGAAGTCGTTTCCAGTTAGAGGAAATTAATTCATTGGCGCGTAGACCCTTTTTTTTAAAACAGAGTTAGATCTGTTTATAAAGATGGCGATATGGACAAGGAAGCTCTGTCACAGAAAGTGATGCCAACTTTATATAATTCCGATGCTTAATGCATTTAGAAACCGATTTTTTTTAAAACGATGCAGTCGAACAAACGCTGTCGACGTCAAACGATATAGGAAAAATTGCAGTAAAATCCTCTGTTAGCAACGTTCATTCCGTACCGATAGACATTTTGTTCAAAAATTTTAATCACCATTGTAAAACACTATAACATTTTAATGTCAAAGCGGCCACTTCTGCTACAATTGATCATACTTAAACAAGCAAGCATTTATAACTTGAACATTTCTTCGTTATCAATCTCTTTTACCAAAAAGGCATAAAAACTCCATCCTGGTTGGCATCACTGGTCACATTTACCCTATACATTTCTGTTGTACAAGGGCAACTCATCATAAAGGGGAAGAAAAACGTTAGCGAGAATAAGTTACTCCTTCATATTTGCTGACATTAAGGTCCTAGAGGTTTTTTTTCGAACTCAATTATAGTCTTTTTAGTCATTTTACTGCTAGAGCGATAACACCTCATGAAGACCAGACCTTTTTTTTTAAACTTCTGACTCGCCAAGGCGATAAAGAGGCACGTCGACCTAAAAGATCTATTGTGCCGAAGAATGCCAGAAAATAAGTTTGGGCTAGCAGATTTTCCACTATCCTAATGTAGTTGATAATGTTTTCAGCAGAGGAATTCATCAGTTCTTCAGGACTTAATATTTCACGGAAGAAGAATTTCCTTCTAGTACTGCATAGAGCTGGGCATTGCTCAACTGATTCGTCTTTTTCGAGACATAGCCGGCACTCCGGGGAGTTGACTATATGCATTTTGTTTAGGTGGTATCGCAAGCCGTATCCTACAAGGTTTTTGATATCGTGCCTTCTGACGTTTAGGATTTTTTTGGTGGTGGCGCAGAAAGGTTCTGGTCCAATAAAAGGGGTCTCTGAACCTTTCCTATGCAAGTTCGTCAGCTTTTTCGTTTCCTTCAATACCCTCGTGTGTCAGGGAACCCACCATATTTTGGTTTTGTTTCTAGAGCCGAGAGTTTGACGGGTATTGAAGCAGGGCATGACTTATTTTGAGATAATGATTGTTTAGCTAAGGGCATTTATAGCTGCTTGACTGTCTGTGAATGTATGGTTGTTTGCACATTTTATACGAGAAGAAATGATGAGGTTTGCGCAATCCTTTATGGCATGCAGCTCTGTCTGAAATACACTTGGGCTTTTCCCCATAGGTATGTGGTTTGGCCCGAGTATGCCAGCTCCAGACCTTACTTATTCACTTTGCATAAGATGAGAATTGTGAGCAGGACGATTTTCTTGCGACTTAGTTATAGTAGTCTAAATTCTAAAATATAACTGATGAAACAAGTCCTCAACATTTTACAGAATGACCTAGCTAAGGTTACTCTAACCGGTCTAAGAAAGTTTTCTCAAATTTAAAATAAAAAAACCGGAAATTTTATTGATTTGAAATTTTTTTGAACATGCTGGCGTTAAACCAATAATAAAAATTTAAAATACTGTTTCTGTCCCTATCCTCAGCCCCATACCATACAAAACACTAAGTCGATTTTTTTAAAAATTTAGATTTTTCTTTGGAATGTTCTCAAACTTTTTTTTTATCTATAAAACTTCTACACACAAAAATGAACAAAGTAAAATAAAAATCAAACAAATCTGTGATGCCATTTCCTGACTTTTATGCATACAAACGAACGTCTTTCATTTTTTTTTAATTTACATTTATATAGAAGGCTATGGGCTGCACAGATCGGAAGAGAAATCGCTTATGACATACGAATGGAAGATAGCTTTCCTCTCTAAAGCAGGACAACACTTAAAAGCGTTTTTCTTTAACTAAGCCATGCTTTACAACTCTTTGAAGATGTTAAATATTTTCTATAGGCAGTGACAGAATGCAGAAAAATTCAAGGGCACAATTTAACTCCGGACATAAAACCCTGAAGACGTTCAAAAAGATTTAAAATTCTACTGATTCATTGGGACAAATAAACTGCGGCTCAATAGGCAGCTATAATAAACCCTCGGGCTAAAGTTGCAAACATTAATGTTGCAAAGGTCCAGCCAAACTCTTACACTGCTTTACGTCGTATTACTTAGTAGGTACTGTTGTACAAAAGTCGATTAGCCGGTAGCCTTTGCCTGGTATCTTATCAACACCCTTAGAAGGCCAATAAAATTTGTCACGGTCACTGTCCGCCTAAGAAGCTTTCACTTTATGTTTTATAGTTTGTCTCAATAAGAGTTTAGATCGTAGGTTCCCGGTCAATTGCTACAGTAAGTAGCTTTTTCGTTCGGCAATTCTATCCAAAAGGAACACTTTACAACCTGTCAACACTGGTCAAGTGCACATTGTTTTGAAACTGTTGTGGGCAATGAGGAGATAAAACTCGAAAATTCTGCGGGAAATTCATTTGTTATAACACGCGCTTTCGATATATTCAATGTCAGTGAACACATTCAGCGATTTGTTCTTTTTTTAATCAATCTTCGGTCAATAATACCTCAAAAACATGGGTTGAAGGGGAGCCTATAATTAGTTACACTTACACTGTTTCCACACCAAAACACCGACTGCATTTATTTGGTTTAAACACTTAGGTATCAATTATTTAAATTCAATTTTCGAAAAGCCTCTACGCCAACCCCAGATACGCACATGTGTGCCAAATCAACTGGATACATTTAATAAGGGGGCCCACCTCCCCAAACAAAATCAAAATCATCCTTTAACACGAGAGAGAGTGTAAATGTCTGCATTTTATCAATTAACCCCACTTAACTCTCCATCTCAAGTGAAAAGGCAAACATCCAATTAGAACAGTTGAATTGAGCCAATTTCCTCATCGCTTGGTAACCCTACCAGGAAACAACTACAAGAGATACCACCAACACCAACCAACCGAACTAACCCCCAACATCATTCTCACTTCACCGAACCAGGAATATTAATGAGTGTTTCGGCTACGCTTGGTTGTTACTGACAGCTTTTTACATCAAGGGTTCTTGGAATGAAAATCGAAAATGTTCTGCGTTCATCACGAATTCAAATTAACATAAAACGGTGGGCGGTTGACAGCATTAAAACTACCTCATCCGTGCGTTGAGTACAACTACTCAAGTCGATAAATTAATTAATAGATACTCACAAATTAAATATAAATAAAAAATTGATATACTCACTTTAAAGCTAGCAATTTACATTGTTCTTCTGGTGAAGGCAGTCGATGGTTTAAAGGCACATCTTTGTTTATGTCGTTAGGAATATGCAAATTATCGTTACTATTATTAATGGAATATAGGGCGTCAACAGCATCAGCTGATAACACGGACGGAGATAGTGCTGGCGTAAGGACTCCATTGTCGCCGATTATGATCGATGTACTTATGGAAGCGTCCACACGGTTCATACAGTCTGGGGTGACGGTCACATCGCCTAGAGCTTCCGATGACGTCCATTTGCGTAGGTCTTCAATACCGGCAGGCTGTAATGGCGGAACAAAAACAGGTTAATGTCAGTTAATATATTGTTTTTTGTTTTTATTGAATACATAAGATGATTGATAGATATAAACAAAACCACAAGGACAAAATGGGGAAGGCTTTAATGGTTATAGGCACGGGCCGGGGCAGACACGAACAACAAGTTAAAGCTGTTAAAGCTTGTGTATTAGGTTTTCCGGTGCAGGAAATGTTGGCGTGTCACGCCAAAGGATTCTTTGCAATTAGGGATATGGATTTTTATTTTTCTGCTTGCCCATAAGACAAACCATCAACTTAATTGCGCAACAATTAAAAAGGAATCTACAACCGACAAGTGCGAAGGGTAGCGATTAGGGTGGGGTTTAACTCTCGGCAAGCTAAAGTATGTTGATAGACTAATTAAATCCGGTCCGAGTTATGGCGCAACGGTGTGATTTATATTATGTAGTTTGCAGTTAGTTAATGAAGATAGTTAATAACTTGTCAGCAGAAGTTGGCAAGAATATCCCCGATACAGAATGTAATCTTCCCAAAAAAAGACTTTTGCTATGACCAACAACAAAATTAAATAGAATCAGACTAAAAGAAATGCCACATTTCACATTTGAAGCATTTCCGACAAATTTCAAAAGATTGGGCACATTTTGCGAGACACAATGTCTCCGACAAATGGGAGAATAAAATGTCCGCACATGTCAATACTCAGTAGACCACAAATCGAATGGCTGAAGATGGAAACCAATGGACCTCCATTACGTTGGATATGTTCGACGAACATTTGGGAGGAACTAATATCGTCTTGGGTCATTAACTTCCTATGAATAGGGTACGGAAATGAACATCATGCGGGTTGCAGGTTGGCATGGTGCCGGTGGTGTAGGCTGGTTGATTGATTATTGATTCGAAGTGAATAGGGAAGAGATATTTTTCACCCACTACAACCTCATTCTATATGCACGAGTATGTTCTGTACAGGCCGAGCAAATTGCCAAAATGCCATCAGAAACTGTTTTTAAGGGGTTTTTGTAAAATCTAACAGTGAGACCAATGAAACAAGTTTTGGAAGCTGAATAAGTGACAATGATCAACTACGAAGAAGAACAGTTTTGCGATAAATCACATTTTGAACACAGGTTAAACACTCGCTGATTTGGGAATCATCATCATCTATGGTAAGAAAAGGTTTGCAGAAATTTGTACATCGTTGGCGGATCATTTGTGGAAGCACCGATCGCTCAAACAGACTAATGACAGCTCAGGTCAGTGGGGCAATATGTTTCCTGCTGGTGCTTGAACACTTGGCAAACAAAATCTTTTGATATTTTGGTCTAAAAATCAACTATAGCCAATTGGTCGCCCCAGCCCTGCCGTTTAAAAAAAACTGAATTTCTTCTTATCGGAGTACCGATGGATTATGCCGACAAACCAACAACAGTAGACGCCTTGTAAGACAACGTTATCCCCTTAAATGCCCCTAACTACTAAAAACAAATGACGAGTCTTTTTGATAGCAAAAAATCAAACAGGGGCCCTTACACTATCTTTGTAAAAAACATGCAAATAGACTTAGACTATGGCGCTATACTCAATCTCAAATCGCTAGACCTCTTTGTACAAAAATCAACAGCGACAGACCGAAAACTGGAAACACAGCCTTAGGGGACATGCACAAGTTCTGAACAAATACACGAATTTCACAAGACCATTTACCACGTATTTTCCCAGCAGGGACGAATGGTATGAAGATCAACCAACATCCATTGGATCAACCATAGCTACAGGGATCGATCAAAGACGGAAATTGGCGTTGGTGCTGGTTTTTACTCGAAACGCCTCGGACTATCCAATTCAATCAGGCTTCCTGATTACAGCAGCGTATTCCAAGCTGAGGTACTGGCAGTAACAATTGTTGGTTAACAGGTTGCAATGATGGCAATTCCTCATGAAGATATCACATTTTTCATTGACAGTCAAGCGGCAATAAAAGCAATCTCTGCCGTTGAGTTAAAACCAAAGCGCGCAGCACAACGTAAGACTATGCTGGGTTCCCGGGCACAAAGGTGTGTCTGGAGATGAAAAAGCTGATGAGCTGGCAAGAAAAGGGTCTTCCCTTGAACTTAAACAGGCCGACACCACAGTAATTGATTCCTCTTTTAATCTCGGTCAGACGATTGGGAACAAAATACTAATGGCGACAAATGAGAGATGGAACAAGCTCGACTCCTGTTGCACAACCAGGAAAATGCGGCCAATCTACTACAAACAGAAAACTAAAAAAAAACAGAGAACGTGCTTGTGACCACACGCCAGATGTGAAACTTATCTCGCTAAATGTGGATGTTAAATTGAACTGTGTTGTATGTAGTTGAATTTCATTGAGAAATTAAATTTAAAAACCACAAAATTTCATTGAAATCGTTTAAGTGGCTAAGAAGATCGACAACAGCGCCACCTATCGGGTCCAAAGCTATCCCATCCATCAAGTTACAACCAACCATACCCACCCTCAAAATTTTATTGAAATCGGTTGAGTGGTTAAGAAGATCGACAACAGCGCCACCTATTGGGCCCAAAATTATTCTATCCATCAAGTTACAACCAACCATACCCACCCACAAAATTTCATTGAAATCGGTTGAGTGGTTAATGAGTTTTAGGCGGCGGCTCAGTGATGGCGACAGGCCAATTTCCGTCACGCACTTCCGCTTTGAAGAATCGATTTTATTCCCAAGTCGCGCCAAAAGATGTTTCACATCAAAAATCTTAGAATTGAAAAAGAAATCATTGTCCTCAATTGTGGGCATTATCACCGGACACAATACACTGAAATACCATACCAAGAAAACGGGAATCAGGACAGATGACCTGTGCAGAGGACACGCCACACTTTCTTTGTCACTGCCCAGCGCTCTGCCACATAAGAAATATAATCCTTGGTAGTTACTTCTTCGAGGATTTAAAAGAACTTTCAGGCAGGTCCATTAATGACCTACATTAATTTGTAAATAACACGAGTTGGTTTACCAATCTGAAGGTTTTTCATAGGTTTCCAGTGTATAGGGTCATAAACTTCTAGGCAGGGCATCACAACGGATCTACATTGATCTAAATGTGGCACGTACAGGTTTCTCCTGCCACTAACCTAACCTATAGACTATGGCAGGTACATTTGTATTCAGATTCAGGATCCTAGGGAATAGCTGTGGTGCTCATAATGACCGAAATTAACTTCGAAAGTATATGATAACACTGACTTAGGATTCTGGCTTAACAGTTCGTACTGCGATGAATTGGGAATGATAATCCAAGGTTAGTGTTCGTATCGGTGTTATATATTGTAATTTCGATACGAGTTTAAGGTTCAAATACAACACTCCAATATTTGCTTAGTTTGTCCCAATTTTTACGATTTGCTGAACTTTTAATACGACATTTACGATTTTGTTAGAAAATACAATTCCAGAAACCTGAACGTAAGAACGAATTCTCTTAATATGTAAGTTAGAGTAAGTATTACCTACCAACCAGTCAAAGATAGGTCGGACCAGTATGGCGCCGGATTTTGCAGAATGAGTTTTGGGGTAGTTATTTTTTGTCAATGGTTTTCTGAAAGTGAGTTTCAAAATCTTAATGGTGTTTAAAACCAAGACCCGCCTTTAAATTTATTTTAAGAATGTAATGTAATAAACGTTAGACTGTGTTTCATGCCCGGCGACTCTAAACATCCTGTTGTCGTAAACTTGCATCCAACTCACAGTAATCACTGGGAAATTCGATAACTGACACTTCACTCTCTTGGCGTAGAATAAGGCAATAAATTAGGTTTTACAGCGGGCTTAGAATTAAACCACCACTCAGAGAATGGAAATGGAAACTTCAAGTCATTAATATTTAAAATTTACAATGACCATAAAGCATAGTAAAAGTGGCTTCGATATTATCCACAAAATGAGAAAACAAGAAGTTGAAGAAAATCAAATAACTCGAAGAAAAGCGCGTTATTTTTCTCATAATAACCAAGCTGGTTGAACAAAGAGGTGTCAACAAAACACACAGGCAGACGCAGGACACAGTGCTCAGGGGGAAAAAAAGAGACCCAAACAAATGTTCTTTAAAATCAACTAAGTGTAGTCTAGTAGTCAGTCAGCTTTTGGTAGATACCTAGTGCTGACTGGTGGAAATTTAAAAAGGGAAGTCGGTAGGAATCGGGTTATATTAACGCCACGCCACTGGCGGCTTCCCATATAGACAGGCTTCAAATCCCTTGACCAGGGTTATTCTATTCAAAGAGTAGCTAATAATCATTTTACTTAAATAGTCGAGTATTGAGCCGATAATACGTTCACAATTCATCCGAAGCTCAAGAAAAACGACCTCGACAAGGCACATTTTTAACTGTCTGGCAATTAAGTCAGCTTCAGCTTTCTCTCTCTATTCTTTTGGAAGTATGTTTCGGGAGTCTGCAAGCCTAGTTGATTGAAATTAAAATTTACCATCAGATTTATTACTTTTATTGTTTCCGAAGCTTTGGCAAAAAAAACATGCTTGCGGCCATAAACATAATATTTTGGGAAGCCACTCAACTACAGAACCACTAGTGCAGTTTATGAGTATCTACCGACCTTAAAAGGTTCACTGTTCACACCTGAATCTTAAAAACTGAATTTTAAAATTAAAGTACGTACGATTCTGACGAACCCAAAAAAATTATTTTCAAAAAAGAGTTCATAACAACTTCGAGCCCACTTTAATATCATTGAAAGACAGCCGTTCGCAGGGGACACCCCGTTGTTCCTATTGGTTTCGTTCCAAAAGTTCATGATCGAAGTCTTATTTGAATTTTTTTAAAGTTCGAAAGCCTGTGATCAGTGGTTTTGGGAAAAAAAAAATATCTGTAAAAGGATTGTAGCATGACTAGTCTTTTCAGGAGGCCAACTATGTAATTCAATTCTATTCAAAAGTTGTTCCGATACTACTTTCAAATAGAACAGTTCGCTTTGAACGTAGAATCGGAACTATTTTCGAATAGAATCGAAAGTAGAACCGAACTACATAGTTGGCCCCCAGAGCTTGCATTTCACAAGCTTATTTGGTGCTTTGTCAGCATATTTATTGCTCTCTAGGTTAAGTACGGTTTGTTAAGAGCGGTGTCAGTTGGAGATGTTAGAGGTACATCTGCGATGTCTCGTTAGCACATTGGAAAGTCAAAGCATAGCGTTCGTTTAAGGGACCAATTTGGGACCGATCGACCCTTTGCAATATTACAAAGCCAAGTATATATATATCTTATATCTTATAGTTTTGACGGCAGCTGTCGATCAAAAAGTCTAGTATGTGAAGACCGAATTGAAGAACTTTGTAAAGTATTGTAAGGGGTGTTTTTTCAGAGGTATGGAACTTTGGAGCGGACTAAAGCAAAGTTGATTTTTTTTAAATTGACATGAAATTTACTTTATTCGAAAGATAATCTTCTGGAATTATAATTTAAATATGATTCTGGCATATGACCGCCACGCGGTTGGTTCGGACGTAGTCTAATCTGGAGGCCCAATATTCGATGATTTTTTCCAACATTTGTGGCCGTTTATCGGCAATAACGCGGTGAATGTTGTCCTCCAAGTGGTCAATAGTTTCGGGCTTATCGGCGTAGACTAGCGACTTCACATATCCCCACAGGAGACAAGCGGTGTTAAATCGCACGATATTGGAGGCCAATTCACGGATCAGCAACGTGAAACTTTGCGGCTTCCAAACGTTTCCTTCAATAAATCAATTGTGGCACAATATGTGTGTGGACGTAGTGCGCGATACGTATAATTTTCAAAACAAATTTGCACAATTTGGAAGCGTTGTTCAGGCGTCAGTCTTTTCATGTTGAAATGCCAAACCAATCTAAAAATAAATCACTTGATAGCTGAAAAAACGGCTAGTGTTGTTGAAGTTCTATACCTCTAAAAAAACACCCTTTGTCCTAGATTTCACAGAAATCAGGAAGTTTTCTTAGGCATATTGCGTGAGTTCGACATCTCTGACAGATGGAGGTGGATCATCATCCGAATAGTTTTTTGGAGAAACAATGTCAGACTTAGGCGTTACCTAAATGTGAGGTCTCTTCTGCAATTTTGAACAAGGCTCAGGGAAACCGGGTTGTACCCAGCGGTAAGCAGGTCTTTAGAATTGGTGAAATGTCCTCATATATATCTCATAAGGCGATGATTTGGAACTGAGTTATTTGTCACCTTCGGACAGTACAAGGTTAACAAGAAACTGATTGACTATGTTATGTCATATAACTCAAGCTTCTTTTAAAAGAAGATCTCAATTGCTTGACAAAGTGACCCAGAATTGGATTGTCGGACTGTCTTTATTTCAATTCAAATTCACATCACGCCTATAAATGCAGCTTAGACCTGTGCCTATATATAGATTCAATTTATTTACAAAGTCTTGTATCGAAAATTATAAATGACAGTATCTTATAAACAACAATTCATATAACGCCTAATGAAGTACATAGTTTTCTACGCCAAATGCCAACTGGCAGATTCGGTAGTTATACGAAGGCATCCACAAATTGTGGTTAAATTCACCATAACTGCCCATTTTCTACATAAATTCAGCTTTTCTGTATCATTTCTCCGTCCTCCGTAACGCAAATTGGCTATACCTTTAGTCGGTGAAAGATATATTGTCATTTCACCTAATCAACAACGGATAACCTCTTTAAGTTTACGTTGCAGCAGCATTATACAAAATTTTTTGTGCAACAAAACCGGCTTTCAAACGTCTTCGAACCACATGTTACCATAGGCATTACAAACATGAACAAGACCAAACTAATAAAGAAGAACCGTATATTCCTATACCCATGGGAGATAACGATTCCCAGCAAGTAACCAACTTCATCGTGCATCAGAGTTGAAAAAAAAAACCAATAACCTATCCACTAAGTATTTTCAACATCAACATCCCACTGTCGCGTCGGTCGGTCGGTCGGTCGGTCGCATGCAACATAAAATGAGCAGAGGAGCTGAAAGCCTCTAACAAGCTACCGCCAGCAGCAGCATCCACAGCAACACTTACCAATCTTATTTCAATTTCAGCATCAATTCTAGTTCTCATCTTGCGATTAGCCTTTCCAAAAACGGGCGTACAAACCGGTTCGTCAAGCGCACCTGTGCAGCTGTCGGCGGTGTCATTTTGAGACGCCTGCAACCGGCACTCTGAGATCTTGGCTGCTTCCTCGTATAGCACTTTGACGCTGGTAGGACGAGTTTCGCTAGTAAAGAGCTCTTTATGGAATGACTTGTCGCAATGGTAATGAGTTTTGCGCTGAGCGAATGTTCCCAGGTCACTCTCAGCTGGAAAAAAAAAATAAACAAATCGATAAGTAAAGGGGAAACAAAAATTGTTTTTTTAAATATGTGCGTGTTATATGAATAAATGCAAAATGGTTGAGTTTTACAAGTGAATTACTACTTTGTAAATGTGGTAAAAAATCGGTCACATTTTGAGGTTCTTTATACAAGTTTTGTGTTGAAAGTAACGTCCAAAAATTCCACAAAGATTTAAATTTAATAGAAAACACAGTTTTTTTTCAATAACATTTGTACATAGGTAGATAGGGCGATGTATGGAATAACAAGTCCTGCAAATGACCTAGACGGCTTTTCTAGCTAAGACTCACTCTTTTTCTGTTGACTTTTAATAAATCAATTCAAAAAAACTTCGTAGTTTCACGTGTTCCATTTTTACTAATTTCTCCAAGCTGTCAGTTTTCAAACTGTTGCTCACTTTTTGGTTGCCAACTCTGCTAAGAATCCAAAAGCCCAAAATTGTTCGAAAATGCCGGAGTTGGTTTTTAAATTTATGCGGCATTAAACAAAAAAACAGGTGGTTGTGTGTTTTCTAATAAACATTCTGGCTATCGAAGGTTCACAAATAAGGGCGGTCTTTTATACATAAATTCCCATTTGATAAATAAATAAATAACTAAATAAACATTCAACTATTGGCTCAGTGTCAGGATTTGCGATCGTGGACACAGCTGAGGTTGGAGATGCAAATAGAGAGAGGTGAAAGGACCTGCTTTAGGAGGAGTTAAAGTGTTGCTGTTAATAGCAGTTACCGGAAAGAAGAAGAAATAAACATAAATCTCGAAATGATTGTTGAAATAAAAATCGCAAAAGTCGCAATCTTAACGACAGAAAAACCAAATTTAATAATGTTAATTTGGATCTCAAGGTAACAAGAATATATAATTTGAGCTGTCCAAGAGACTAGGTCGTTGGTGCATTACTGAGTTCGAGTATCTATAATTATCGACATTTCTGAAATTTGGTCACCAAGAAACAATTAACCGCCATAAATCAAATATGAACAAATATTCACTAAAGTGTTGTTAAATGCATTAGGTGCGTCATTATGTACGATGTACCTACACCGAATGCGATTTCGATTTGATCGCCTTAATAGATTAAGTCAGATTAATTTAGTGCAATCTCGCTGTGATTTCTTATTTTTTTTAAACATCCGAGAATACCTGTAATTCTATTATTTAACTCTTACACAGTACACATTTCAAAAGTCGACTAAAAAAAAGCAAGAAACCAACGAAAACAACTGTCACCACCATTTTGTACAACAGCATTTCCTAATAAGAGACACATCTGTCAGTTGACAGCTAAAACTGTTAGGTTTGCGTGAATCACAACGAGTTGGACGACCATTTGTGAGTGTGAACTATATTCTTAGGGACAAATGGAAGGAGTTCACAAAATTATGACAAGTTCGAGTGATTGCATTGGAAAGCTTTTTCGTGTCATAACTCATGAGTATTACTCTCAGATTAACACGTTTTTATTTTTGTTTGAACCAAGAAACTCTCTCTTAGTACTATACCAACACACTAACCACCGTGTCCATTGACTAAATTGTGAGGGAACTGTTAGAATTCCATTAATTTGTTAATCGTGGCGTCGGATTTGATTTCAAATCAGACAGTTCATTCAGAAACGTAAAGATTGAAATGCACTGTTTGCTGTCAAATGAACGCCACAATTTTTAAACGAGGAACAATTAGCTTAGTTTATAGTTCTGTATTTCAGACGCATGGAATCTTTTCGCTCTTAAGTTAAAAATACTAATGACTGGCCTCATCATCGATTAGAAAAGTAAAATAAACCAAATGTCACACTTGAGGGGACCTGACTGACTGAACAGCTCTGTTTCTTGCTAATTTAATTAACTTTATCAAGAAAGTGCATTTTTATTACAATATGCCCAAATCCTGAGGTTGATCGATCAGATGCGATCACAAGATCCGAAATTCAAAAAGTGAACGTATTATTTTGGTCAAGCAATTTGGCGGATTTATCGCTTTCGAAAGTTAAGCTGGCAATTATCGATGGCAACCGGCCGAATACAAAGGTTTATGTACTCGATAAAATTTGCAGGAAACTAAAAGGGAATGAATCAGGAGTCAAATTATCATATCAGTTAATGAGCAGCAAGTGATAAAGCATTAAACAGTGTAATGTCAGTTGTCGGTAGAGCTTTTGCGACTTTTTTTTGTTTGATACGTATGGGGCTGTGGAATGCGTCCTTCTTAGCGTGAGAGGATGTACGAATTATTTTATACCAAAAATGTTGTCATCTGTCACGGACTTCGATTTGTTTTCAAGTAATAACATTTTATTACAGAGAAAGTTTATTACAATTCTTAAGTTGCATTTGGTAAGTGTGTATTCCTATAATACCTTTGCTTGACTATACTCCTTCGAGGACCCTGTTAACTCGATCATTGATGTTTTAATTCAGCCTCAAATTCCAGTGAATTGTCACACAATTTACTCGCACGATCAGACTCATCAAAGGGCTCTAACATCACCGGCGAAAAATACTAAAAAATACTAAAACTACTTGCAATCAATTAATGTGTATATAGAAAGAAGCATCAAACTCGCAGTCCTCTCATCAGAGCTGCAAGGACTAGGTATATCTATACCCCACAAACCTGTTGTCGCAAGTATTACCTTCTAATTATTATGCCAAATCATTTCCTTTGGCCATTTCACTTTGTTCAACCATGCTAGGCAATGCAAAATGTCTACACGCCGTTATTTCAGACAGAACAACAGTCCAAAGAAATGCATACGCATTTCAATTTCTCCGAACGTATACAAAATTAATACAAAAAAGCCATTGACCCCAATTACTTTGCAACTCGTATTGATTTGAAAATCACGTAGTAAGCATATTAGTTGCACCATAATGACAGCTAAATCACTCTGCATGTCTAATGACGTTGCACACCATAACCCCGCCGCGCCGGCCCGACCCGGCTATCATGCAAATGAACGTCTATGATTCTGATTCACCATACAGAGACAGCAACAAGCTTATTTAAATATTATGTGCAATCTCTACGAATATATAAATATAAACAAATGTATAATAATAAACTGCACAGTCAGCCAGACGTGACGGCGCTTAATCCAGAATACGTTTTGCAACAGTGTTCAAAGCTGGAACGAACAAACGCACACAATAATCAGACACGGTGCTTCTGTATCTGTAATTTTAGCATTAGCATTGTCAGTTGTTGTACAGTGTAAGTGTTGTCTTCTCTGTCTGTCTGTTTGTGCGATGTACTCAATATTTTTTTTTACTTTACTCAAGTGCAAAATACCGTGCATACTCAATGCCAAACACACTTTAGTCTGACGGCCCGATGCCAAAAAGATCGTCGCGCAGACAATTCTATACGCGTGCCATTTGATCTGCCTTGAACTGCCAGAAGGCGAGTGAAATGTTTGTCTTCATCAAGGGCGTTGGGCGATGATTGGAATTGCAGAACTCATGTATCGCTCTTCTAAAGTATACAAAACATTTATAGACAGGTAATAAAATTGGCGCGTACCTCCGGTCCTTTGTTTACACATCGTTAAAAATGCAAAGTTTCCAATGTGTATACAAGAAATTAAACCGGGAAATTAATATTTAACATCTGTTTTGGTCGCTTGGAATTGAGGCCATGAATCCATGATTGCGCTAAAGATGAGTAAAAACCTAAATTTAATTGATTTATTTTGCGTGTATATACATAATGACGCACAAACAAAAGAGTGAAAAGCTTTTTAGTATACCGTAATGTACTAGACAAATAATTAACAAATCAAGGACGAGGTAGATAAAATCATATTTCATGGCATCTTTAGCTTTCAATTGGAACACGTGGCCGGACGAGATCAGCAATTAAGTATTTTTTGAAAAAAAAAATGGTTTAGCAAAGGATTTAAAAACATATTGATGATATCATTCGGACTGATGTTTTTCTGATAAAAGCAAGCCGACGGAAAATGAAAAAGGCGCGGTCATCTCATCATTCTCAGGTTCTATTTTGTAAATTTATAACTTCACTTAAAAATATATAAATAATTTTTCAGTAGAAAGACATACATTTGTAAATCATATCTCTGTGCGTTAGGAAACTGTACCTTATTAACGAAATAAATATATCTATCTCATCATTCTTTAAAATGAATGCTCAGGAACACGTTAGGCACTGTGATGTATATTGGGGTTGAAGTAATTTGACAGCTACATTCAAAGAAAAAATTGTAATAACAAGAATTTTATACTTTGGCCCAAAAATGTTGGCACTTTAGAATGAACACAAGTACTTAAAATTCTTAATTTGAGAATGCAAGTGTAAGCCTAATGCAAGAACTTTTATTCTTGACTTAAAGATAAATAAAGTGCACGACTGGATCGCCCGAAACTTTCTCGTTCATATCATCAGTTTGGTTGGTTTATTTTTCTTTTATTATTGTTTATAGGCTATAAAACCAGATTTTTCAAATTGGTGATGTATAGGTGGCCATGACTCGAAGTAGAGTTTGTGATGTAAGAATTCAGAGATTTGTTTTTGAATTTACACGTGTTTGGGGGTAAATGAAGTGAGGGTTTCTGATAGTGTACTGCAATTGGTTGGAATTATTTTAAGGTTCATGATTAATATGGTCGAAAAAAGAAGAAGTCGGTAATATTTGCTAAAAAGGAGTTTCTAGTCCTAGTTGTGATTACATTTTAACTGGTAGTGCGGTAATGTTTATAAAACGGCATTATTTGCATTTTTCTAAGAAAAAGTAAGTACGGGCTTTTATTAAGAATACTTATGTTATCGTAAATAAGCATTTTAGTCAAAATCTTTAAACTGATTTTGGAAAATAATGCGTACAAAATAGTAACAAATATTGCAATGTTCAGTTAGCATAAACTGAGTATAGGGTATTGTTCAGGATGTTAGTATTACTTGGTTTTTAAAGTGTTCTCCAAATCGAAAATGACGTTTTCGAGATATGAACAGTTTTCAAAATCAGCGTTTCCGGTGATTCGAATCGAAAATGAAGGACGCAATATTGTTGAAAACGTAAATTTTACTGCAAGTATGCATTTTGGTCAAAATCGTTTTACCCTTTTCATGTAGGTAGAACAAAAGAAAACTAAAATCTCAAAATATGCTTTTTTTCAAAAATCCATTATAGACAATTAAGAGAAAAACTATCACGAGAAAGAGCTATCATGTTAGGAATGACTATATTATTTTAAAAATTTATTTTTGTTGCAATCGTATTGACCGTTTCCGAGATAAGGCCACTTTTCAAAAGTACCGTTATTCGACTTTTAAGCCAAAAACTAGGTATGCAGCCATGTTAACCCCATACATGGTAGTACACGTATACATTTTGGTTAAAATCGTTAAAGCCGTTTTCAAGTAAACCATAATTAAATAAAGTCTTAAAAAACAAAATTTTTCCAAAATATTCCGTTGAACTATAATTTAAGGAAAAACTGAGTTTGCCATCATGCTGGGAATGACCGTATTACCTTAAATATGAATTTTTGTCGAAATATTTTAATTTGACCGTTTTTGAGATACCTATGACCAATTTTCAAAATAACCGTTAGGTATTCGATTTTTCTGCCAAAAAAAAACTGGGTATGCAGCCATCTTAGTTACACCTACTTAAGCCCAAATATCAATTTTGGTTGAAATCGTTAGAGCCGTTTTCGAAAAACTCAAAATTGCTGAATACCGTTACAACGGCAACTCTTAACGTGCAAAAAAAAAATGGCCCCGAACTGTAAGCCCACCAACTCCAAATCCGAAGTTTGAAAGAAATCCGTCCAGCCGTTTGCGCTGTAGAGCTCAGGAAGGACGGACAGATGGACAGAATTGCGAGACCCACTTTTTCGAGTTCCTCTATCATCGCAATGTCAGATTTGATTAAAATCTCGAGTTCGATTTTTTGTACGATTACAATACCTTACTCTTACTACGTAATGCGAGAAAGTTAAAAATAACTTAAATCCAACAACCTCTTCAGGACTGTTACACAGTTGAAAATTAATAATATTTTGTTCCTATAATAATTTGATCCCATCCGCCATCAACTCCCTTTAATTGAAGATGTTATTAATTCCATGCGAAGAGATAATTTTAAGCAGTTCCTGGGAAGCTATGCGACACCCTTCCAATGGTTTTAGTCCGTCGCAGGATAATCCCTAACTTACAAACATTTCAAGGGTAGCTACATCAATATGATGTATCAGCACTTGTTTACTTTCAGGTTGATCTATCTTAAAGTTAATCTTAAAATCACCTTTTAACAAAAAATGTTAATGTAAAAACGCGATCGCAATTCATGATGATTGCATTGCTTCTTGTATTAATTTACAAAAATTTACAATTGTTTTGTCAAGAACTAATTGTGGAAAATGTAAGAATTTTTATAAAAATCTCAAGAACACATTTTTAAAGAAACAAACAGTTGCATTGATACTTTTATCAAACAATCATACAAGCTCTTTATAATAATTGTTAACCGAAGAATGAATAGTTGAGTCAACAATTTGATTTTTGAAAGAATATTTTGTCCCAAGAAATATTCAACACGACAATTTTCTTGTTGGGCTGATAATTTTTCGTTTTTAAAATTGTTTAAGAATTTTAAAATTGGTTTAACAAGAATTTTATTTTTAAGCAAATAATTTGATTTTTAAAAAAATCAATAATAAGTTGTTGATGGAAGAACTTTTTTTTGAGCCAAAAAGTTTTCATCAAACAAGAACTGCAAATTCTTCGGATAACAACGCTTTTTTTTCTGAGTGTACAAAAGTTAAAATCTATTCCAAACACTACTCAAACTAAAAAACTTCTGAACACAATAGAGGCAGAGTACTTTTTAAAGGTGACAAGATATGAACGATAGGGAACATTTTTGAGCTTTCTCGTATACGTATAGTAAGAGAAAGACTTTGTTTTCGTACAAAATTTCGAACTCGAGATATTGATCAATCCTGACATGATAAAAAAAACTTAAAAATTTGGGTCCGTCTGTTCCTGAGGTCTTTGTTTTTAACTTCGAACTTGGAGTTTTTGGGCCTACAGTTCAGGGACACGTTATTTGTTGCCCTATTTTTAACTGTAGGTACTTCCCATATAACAGTTTCAAATGTGTTTGATTTATTCGAAAACGGCTCTAACGATTTCAACCAAAATTGACATTTGAGGTGAGTAGGTGAGGTTAACAACGCTGCATACTTAGTTTTTTTTAACAACGATACATATCTCGAAAACTGTCGATACGATGTTTCGTCCAAGACTCTCGTTTACTCTCTGGCGATGCCCAATTAAGCTGAATGACACCGAATCGACATTTCTGGGTCTTCTTCGATATTGGTTGCTTATTTTCTGTATTTCACACCAATCTTTGTCTAGTTGGTGGCTTTAGGTTCGAAAGAGTGTACTCACGCTTAAATTTGTTCACGGTGCAACAAAATGCCTGTACAAGCCACGTTGACGACCGATCTCACGATGAAATTCGTGTTGCGTATTCAAAGCTGAGCCGGATATTTTTTTTAATAATTTCGGCACGTTCGGCAAGCGTAAAATGATGCACGATGAAATGGAAAACCTTACTGGATATTTTAACAGCTGGATGTCATTGGTAACTTTGACAGCTGCTGAAACATAAGTAATGGAAAAATTATTATTGCTACCTGACCCTTTATCTTTTGCATTGGAGGATGTGACTCAGTTGACTAGAGCCCTGAATTGAGCTGAAGGAGGGACCTCAGCGTCAGCCTCCGGTGAAAGACAGATATTTCTAAAACCTTGTGTTCTAAAAAGTTACTCAATTCAGCCGTTTCGACGACTTAAAAGTGTAGGTATTCTTACTAGACACAAAATCACACACAGAGATGAATGGTTGCGAAAAGTTAGGCACAGGGACGCCCTGTTGACTTTTACTCGTACGTCATTCACGTTGACTGCTTCTTAAGCGATTTATACACAAGAAATACCAAAATATCGATCACAAAAAGTTCAAAAACATGACGTCAATCAACCGACTTTAAACTTAACTACTTTGACGTACAAAAACATTTGCAATAAATTAAATTTTGCACGCTCATTTCAATGACAGCAATTAATCGGTCACCCATGGCACAACATAAAGCAATTTTCGAAGAAACATTTGCTAAGTGAAAAACAAATTAGCACATCATCGTGTTAGTTCACAAAAATGCCATTTTTAACAATTTGCACCTGAGATTTAGCTTAAATGATTAAATTTATTTGAACTTATCGTAAAGACTTAAAGTCTGTAGAAAAAATTCGATTAATCGTATTTTATATCCACGATCTACTCCTCAACCCAACAATCAATCGCACATTTCATATTGTATTTTAATCACACTTTTTCCGTAACTAAATTCGATGACTTTGCAAATCTTTTTCGCTCTAGAACTAAGCGCAGTTCTAGCACAAAACAGCAAGCAGAACTGTTGAAGGTAGCAGTTTCTCTGCTCACATGAAACGCAAGTGCAGCACATAGCACGATCCCTGCAAAAATCGAAAGCGACTAATAATAGTGACGCACAACTCGACTATTTGGAAACTCCATCCAGTTTCTGTCATAGCGAAATTCTATTCTAACGTCCAGTCAGAAACTACACTGTTTACACGCCGCCTTCAATCTTCTCAACATTGTTGCATGAAATACAGATTTATCAATAGTCAAATCGACCGCCTAATTTGTAACTTCAATGTTTACGTAACCCCGTTCTGTCATCTATCCGTTTATATAGGGTGTGTATAAAATTTTTCAATTGCAGTTGCAGTCCAAAAATAAATCCGACTAGACTTGAGAATTAAAATTCTTTCCTGTTTCACTTCTTCTCCTTATAAATAATTTATAAATGCATTTCGACTGAAGAACGTGATCACATTTGTTTTTGGTTTAACGAAAATTCACTGCAGAGGAAAAGGCTGAAAAACAATGAAACCAAAAACTGTAGCATTCTCGTGTAGTCGTATACACTTATAGTGAATGTGTGTTGTTTTAATCCGTTTTGGTTTGTGCACACACGTTTGAGCTCATTTACGCTATGGTGCATTCTCGGATCTCGCTTGAATTGTTATAGTGCAATAGGAGTAGGGGGAAGGAAGTGCTTATGTTACGGTTCGAGTGGAATAAATCAAAGTAATGTTCTTTTGGGGACTATTTTTATCAATTTCGAATGCGGAAGAGGTGACAACGCAATTCCATTTTTAGCCAAGTGGTGTGGAAAAATAACTGACGGAAATTTGTCACGATATTTATTAATTTTTTAATGTTCTTAAAAATTGCATTTACTTACTTTAACATACATAGAAAAGGTTTTTTGTTGTTTAGGGATTTTTAAGTTACATAAAATCATTTTCAACTTCACGATTGTGAGTTTTTAGAATTTATCGTGGGGTCTTAAGATAAATACAACGATATGTATTGATCAATTAACATCAAATATTGAAAAAGTAGACCATATCAACTATCGAGAACAGTTGTTTATTAATTAAAATTGGACAAAATGAGATCCTTTGTTAAAAAATCTCGCATTTGCATCAAGTGCAGAGGAAAAACGCCGAAAAAGTATTGATGTAAACATAAAATATGTTTTTTTATTTATAAACTTAGTAAATTTTGACCTGGAAGGAAAAAAGACACACCCTGTAAAATGATTGTACTTGCAGGTACGGACAAGGAGAATTTCCTGACGTTGTTTCCTTTAACATTGTTTAACAATAATTTTGAAAAAAGTTGGCAAACCTGCAATAATCTACAGGTCTATGTAAAATTTGAAATTTTGACGAAGCGGATGATTTATTCTGCCCCAAAAAAATTAATCAGTAGACACATGAACGGGGTAGATGCCATCGACAGCCGATTTGTTTCGACTTGTTACATTCTTCGGTTAATTTTCGAAAGGTTTTTATTAGCCCTGTTGGTTATTTCCCTTTTACGAAGTTTTTGTCGAGAACGGTAATTTATTTAGTAAAAGCAAATCATAAATCAAATCGTTAAATTTACAGCGGGAACAGACATCTCTGATTGATGTCGCTTAAGGCACCAAGTGACAAAGAACAGAAACAGGAACGGAAACAGAATCCCATACATTTGCAACAGAAACCGAATTGGGAACAGAAAATTTATTTTTCGGCAACAGAATTTAGCGACAGAAAAATGGCTGTTTGAGGACAGAACGCAAACAAGTCTTTATTGATTGTTTCTGTTGCTGCCAGCAACAGAAATTCAAATTTATCGTGGGGGGCGGGTTTTTTTAGTTTGGATTTTTTTGCATCTGTTTGTTTCGCATCGTACTATTGTTTTTAGTAGACGAAGAGGAGAGAATAATAGATTTCGTAAGAAATCACCAAATTTTATACAATTTCATTCTGTTCCATGTTTTTCGTTGAAGTCAAAGCTAACGACAAACAATTTGATGGAATAGGCGGCTGCCATGTTTTTATGGATCTGTTTCTGTTTCAGTTCTTTGTAGCTGATCGAGCAACGTAAACAGAACCAGAATTAACTACAGAACGATAAAACTCTCTGTTCTGTTTCAGTTTCTGTTTCTGTTTCTGTTCTTTGTCACTTGGTGCCTTTAAAAATAATTTGAATCTGTTATAACCTGTCAAAAACCTTTAAAAAAGGGAAGATTTAAACAAGAGTCTTGCAAATACAAATCAAATAAAGTACACGACTGGATCGCCCGAAACTGTCTCTATCACTGCGACTTCCTTTCGATGGGTTAAATGTTATTAAATGCGAGTAAACAATAACATGATGAAGCATACGTAAGGTAGTCGTAAAATATGTGGTTAACTAAATGCATCTTTTCAAAGGTTAAGTTGTGTATTTTTATGTGTATTTTTAAGAGCGATACGCGAAGTATACAAACACGCGATTTTGCTTAAATATTTATTATTAACTTTTGTTCAAATTAAAAATCCACTGAAAACCTTACTCGATAAATGTAAGACACAAAATGTAAAATTGTTATATCCTTTTTCATAAAAAAGTCTTACATTTTAAAAAACTATTATTGGGAACTCCTGTTATTTATGGCTCTAAAATGAAAAATCAAAAAAATCACCTTGAGCTGTAACCGAACAAATCACATGTATACAATTTTTAAGAGAACCGCGACATTCTCGTCAAATTTTGATTTGCCCACGCTCCAGCGCTACCTCTTTCCCTACTTTTAGCTGCGTTCATTAAATATCAGCGTCGTGATCCTATGACTGACGAATTTGATTGGTATTTCCGAAATATAAGTAAATTTTGCATTGGTCTTTAGTTGAATTTTTCGTACTTTAATAGATCAAAATTGCATCTAGCACCATTTGACTCAAAGCTGACTCTACCCATTTCACAGACGTTCAGATTGTAAACCACATTTCTTGTCAAGCAGTTTGTCAATATCGCCGGCCACAGTGACGCGTAAAACGCCAAATTTTGTTTATAAAATAGTCAACTAGCAAATATTTGACAAGAAAAATATGACAGTTGAATGTTTTGACACAATATCCTATTGAAAACTGATAAATTTTTGATATTAGTTTTAATACGTGAATAATAATTTCGGTTATATTTAAGATACCCCATTTTGTGTCACCATTCTAAGCAATTAACGCCTTGTTTCTGACATTAAGTGACCAAGAAATGTTTGCAATGTTTCGTCTAGAGATAACGCTGTCACTTATGTAAGTATAGTTTCAATTTCAATGCACTGCGTTTTCTTCGTGATTTATTTCGTTGGTAGATTGACAAGTGGTGCCATCCTGTCATAAAACGTTTTTTTACATCGCGGCCTTTAAAAGTGGCCCCCTGTCCCTTTCAAAATGTATTTTTTTCAAATTTGAATATAAAGTAGAAAGGATGGAAAACATATCCGGAAAATGACCTTTACGGTTTTACTGGCATTTACGCCTCTGGACCAAAGTTCGCAATAAACGTTGTGGATGCATATGTTTTTTAACAATCACTTGTTAGTTGGGGATCTTCTGAGCCCCATATGAGGTAATTTTGAAGGTTAACAAAGCCACTAAAAAATGCGCTTTACTGTTTGAGAAAATTTAAAAAATCAGTCTGTACCCACGTTTTTAAAACATTCAACGAACTTTGTTATTTCGCGTTATATGTAGCTGTCAAATTGTTTTTTTTTTTTTTTTTTGCCAATTCTTACGTAGATACATTTTGGGGGCACCCTATATGAAGCCCAGTAATACCACCACAGTGCATTGTTTCATGTTAAGACAAAACTTTGATTCATTGCTGAACACATTTTTCCGGTTAACATAGGTAAACAAAAAAAATCCGCTTGAGGTTAGTTTCGAGCCGGTTCACCATATTAGAATTTGGTGAACCCGGTTGGAGAGTGTATGCCAATAAATTTGGGTTCAATTCTAAAGGAATTAGATGGGCACTCGATTTTACGAATGGGGGTATTATTTCATTGCAGAGCACATGCTTTCTGAATACGACTGCCTGATACAGTGAATGAGTGGAATGAACAAGGAACAACCCGCTTTGATCGCATAGTACAATAAATTCACGGGCAATCTATAAGAAAGAGTGATTTTTGAAATAGATAAAAACTATTTAAAATCGCTCTAAACTAATGCAAGTAGAGAATAACTATTCTTGGTTCACTCTAGAAAAATAAAACCGCCCATGTGGCGTAACTGCAATGCAGCCATGGCTATGATTAGAGATAAGTCCAACACCAACGCTCTACCTACGTCGAAATTAGTCTGCATACATCCCACCTCAGAATGAAATTGAAATACAAACTAACACTGGGTCAAAAACAAAAAAATGGACGCCAATAAGTTTCACTTTAATATAAGCAAAGCTGGACCTGAAGACTGGATAAAATGGAATGCTTTGATCTCCCTGCTACACAAACAAACGTCAACCGTCAGTGAATTATGTATCTGGCCAGAGACTTTGTAGCTCTAATTGGATTTCATTGGATTAACGCTGCTATGGCAGTTTCTTTAAGACGCTGTTTTAATTTATCGGCACAAGTGCAATTGTTAACTGGCGCATGGCCTCGTCAAATGTTTGTTTAATTGACAGAAGTCGCCTCATGTTTTTATCTCTTCTTGGCTTTGACCATTCATACGTTAAGCGATTTATTTCCACTGAACGATTATCATATACGCTATACATAAAAAGAACTTCTAACCTCGCTAATCCCTACAGGCAACCATAAGAAAATATGTATAGTACTAAACGAAAATGAAACCAGTTCTCATTCTGCAAGAGAAGTCGATCGGTTCGAGGTCATCTCAAAATCATACCACCGTCCAAACAGAACAGAAAGAGAACCCGCAACCTTTCAAAACGTTTATATACAGCGCCTTGGGCAATTTCGTCAAGAGCAGACACAATAGGTCCCTATTGTGCCCTAAGTGCCAACTGAGGAAGAATGAAAATTAATATTTCATGGTCTCGAGTTGGAGACATGCATGTGTGTATCTACATCTCTATTTGGGTATGTGGAGCTATTTGCCATACGTAATCATATTTTCCGTTTTTTTTTTATTCGTTTTTCGTCTACCCTCTGTCCTATTAACGCCAACGCTTCGCGGTGTATTCTCCATACATGTGTGTGTGCAGAGTATAATACCTAAGAATATGCTTGTTCATGGGTTATGAACGTGGGCTCAAGTATCCGGTGCTTGCAGGACGAACCTTGTCTATATAAATATTTCATCACTTCAGCAGATTTGTTTTTTCTCAAGTGACAGAGGTTTATCTTCATAAAGATGTCAGGCATAATCGTAATTTTTAATTTCATTCTTCGTCGAACAATTCGAAATTGTATTTCTGGAAAAAGTTTTCAATTGGCAGACGTAAAGCACATGTGCTCACAAGGTATCTAGATGATATTAGATACTGTTGAAAATTGGTAGTTCCATAGCTACAGCTTATGGAGATATATGAGACTCTTGATCAGTGCGGCTACAAATTTCCTTTTGCGTTGCTATAATGACGCACGTTAGTTTGAATGATATTGTCAACGAAGATGTAACAAGTTATCTCTAAGACGGTTTGAAATATTTATAGATAAACGATTTTTAAAGCAACTAGCCTGCAGCTTTGAAGGGAAATCTTTTAGTTAAATTCAGTCACTTTTATTGCAATTGTGAATGCAAAGCGCGTCATTATCCTTAGGATTGGGGTGGAAATTCAATAGTAAACAAATTCGAATTTTTCTCTAAATTCAGCAGCTAAAATTTAACAAACAAAAACAGGGGATTTGAAGTTCATTTAGATTGGCTACAGCAATTCATATTTTTGATATCATTTATAGCTTAAACAATTGCAATTTGTTTAAAAGGTCTATCGATGCCATTGTGTATGTTATATAACATCCTTCAAATATCAGCTGCGGCATCCCGGGTTATGTTGGCTTTGAGGGCCGCTGTGGTTCGTGGCTTATTCGCATAGACCTGCGACGTCAAAACAACTGCGTTCAAAACTCCTAACTCGAAGGACGAAATGTGTGCTCTACAAGACCCTTATCTTGCCAGTCCTGCTTTATGGCGCCGAGTGCTGGACCATAGGCAAGAAGGGAGAGCTGATATAACCGCAATCTCTATGAGCTGTACCAAGATGTGGATGTAGGCCAAAAAGCCAAAACACGTCAAAACGAAACACATGCTCCGGCTAAGAGGATCTTCGATTCCCAGCCACTAGGTTCGAGAAGACAAGAAAAGTCTAACGGGGTCTAATCGCACGATATCGGTGGCCAGTTGCAGAAATTCTAATCTAGAGTGAGCCGTTGGTGTCCTTGGCACCCCCCCCCCCTCTCTTTTTCATCGAATTCAAGGCAAAAGAAGTTGGTAGTGATCGTCCTATAGACGGTGATAACCTGGCCAATGTCGTTCTCAAAGAAAAATGGACCCATGACGAAGCCAGCCCAAAGTATATACCAAAAAGTGACTTTTTTGGGATGCATTTGAAGCTCTTGGATCTCAAATTAGACAATAATGTTTTTCTGACGTACTCATTCAGTCAGAAATGGGCCTCATAGCTGAAAATTGGGGTCAGTTTTTAGCTGATTTTGATCACACAATTTTATCATTTGCACGTGATGTCCGTCTATTGTGATTTGCCAAACCACACTGAATAAATGACAGCCAATTCGACAGATGTAGCTTAGGTTACCAGAATAAAAATGGCGAAAAGGGTAACTTTTCGAGTTTTCTATGGTTCTAGGGGGGGTCAATTATTCAAAAAAGGGGGTCAAACATGATTTTGAACATTTTTTACACCAAAGTAAGAAAAACTCTATGAGCTGTAAAATAAGTTTCATTAGATACATTTTATTATATTATTTTTATCAGAAAAAATTTGTATTTTTAAATAAATGTCACAGAGAATCTTTTTAAAAATATTTAATTTTTTTTAACGTTTCTGATTGAATATTTATTAAAAAAGGGGACAGTGGTTTGTACAAGGTGGCCAAACAACATGTTTGTATGAAAAATGGGGACTGTCCTTCTAAAATGGGGACATCTGGTAACCCCAGTTGTAGCTTCAACAATATGGCCGCTGTCAAAGTTGTAGAATATCAATCTTAACTAGGAATTCTAAGAAGATTTTTCTCTTGACTGTTCTGGGCGAATTGAAAATTGACAGCGATGGCCGTGATGGTGGCATCCATCAGTGGGGATTGGCCGTACCACGTCTGTCAGCATTGGTATTACTTATCCCTAATATTTACTACTAGCTGACCCGTGCAATACAAATCAACAACAAAGACATTAAAAACATAATTTTAATTCCTACTAAAAGGTCTACACAAAAAAGATTTATGCAAAGTTCTGTTATTTGTTCCGTCTTGTCCACCTCAAATGTTGACGAAAATGAAGCAACTGAATGAAACAACATGACACACAAACCCCACCAGCCCATTTCCAAACTTATCACAATAAACAACACCCGAAAATGTGTTCAACCCGAATGTGTGCGCTAAAATGTTTTAAATAATTGTTTTGAACATTGCTCAGCTTCAGGATAACGCAGGGGGATGTTTTATGTCTCTTATGATTGAGGGGAAAATTTACTAAATTCACCAATTTTTTAATTTTTCAATCCAATAAGCCATTATTGAGCTAGGTCTGTATAAATAGAATGTTCCTTACATGTATCCGTTTTTTTGACTATTTTGTAAGAACCACGTTAAATTCCGGGATGAAAAGTATCAATTTAAAAAAAAAAAACATTTATGACGATTAGTTGAAGAACCACGAGAGCTTTAAATCTATCAACTACAATAATGAACGCCTGAAGTGAAGATGCATTTAAAACAAATCAAATACTGCGGGCATTTCTCTTCGGCATCACCTTTCAGTTGCAGGCAAATGGCTTCCTTGCGTTGCTGTTTGCGCCCGTAATTCCTTCGTGCCGGAATGTAGTACAAAACTACAACTCATGCATGCAGAGTCCAGCGACGGGCACAAAAAAAAAAAACACATCACTGCAGCAAAATTACCTTAGTCATGCCTGAGGCTGAAAAATGTTCACCCAGTTGACCAAACCCAGATGAGAACGCCGAACACCCAAAATTAGCTAGCTCCCAGTGCATTCATTTTTGGCACGAGATTCACCGTTTGTGCACGCTGCATGCTGACATTCTGTGCATGCTGACATGCCCGTTTTCCAGAAGGAACACCATGCTGGTACCGGCGAGAATCCATAAATCATCTTGAATTTTCCGCAATGGTGGTCATATCATTCCGACACATCTTTGCTGCAATCAAGAGAAACCGTCACACAGGCTGCTGCATATTTCTGTTTCGGGATGCAGATCCGCATCTCTTCTATATATAAACTTTCCTCCAGAGACTGTCGGTCGATCCGTTGTGTGTGTGTGTGTGCTGTAAATTGCCAATAGACGTATAATACGATGCGGCTATCTTTCAATTTGCGAATTTTGTCGTTGCGCTTGCGGTGGTTTCAAAGTCATTAGCACACTCTTTCAGTGAAAACTAACAATCACACACGAGAAATGTTTCATTATTCCGGCAGAGGACGAGGAGTTCAACTGCACAAAACTGCCACCGTGGAACGTATGGCATTTGTTGCTTGAAGAAAAGTATTCGCTTAAGCAAACATTTTCTCGCTGTGGGTCACTTAAGATGGATAATAACGGTGAAATAATTTATTCCATGTTAATTGTATTGATGATGCTTATCATTTCTTTTGCACTCACAGTAGGGAACAGCTTAAGAGGCAATCAACGTTTTATTGGATTGTGTGCAATAAGTCTGCCTGATGTGCTGGGTCCCGCGTGGAGGATGACTGCGACTGCTTGCCTTCGTTTTCGACGGCACTCGACGATGGAATTTATGTGTTCCGATCAGTGATGCCAGATTTTTTTTTCCGAAATTCCCCATTTTGGGGAATATTTTTGAAAGTTTTCCCCATTTCATATCCGTTTTTTCCCCACTTTTTTCCCCATTTTTAATACAGTACATATTTGTTTTTTTTTATTAAAACATCTATTAAAAATGAAAAGTGATAATTATAAAAAATAAATATAGAATAAATTATTGAAGACGTTCGGATTTCTAGTTTAGTAAGTCAAGCTGATTGACTTGATACGTGTTTAAATTTTTACTGGCCCATATTGGTCACGTGATTAGGTTTTTAAGTTGACGTTTATCGAGGGGTAGCCGCTAAATTTAGTCAAAAAATCCTGATTCTATACTCAGTTGACATTTTAAAGTGTCAAAATTAAGTAATAAACCTAAATTTTACAACAACAACTCAACTCAATTAGTTAACGCGTTCGTATACCTGGTCCAGACAAATCTAGTTGACGTTTTACACAAGCTAGATATCCAAACGTCCCCATTAAAATTAAAAAAAAGACTTCACTGCTGATATTTGAATTTGCAAAAGTTCTTCAGCTGTGAGCAGAATGTGAAAATGACACATGCGAGTAAAGGTGGTGTTCAGTTCGAAATTCGTTTAGGACTAAATCGCTTAGATTATATCAACGCGGTGATGTCATTATGGATCGGGATAAGTTTACTGCACGAGTTTTGTTCTTAAATTATGCAAAATTAATAAACATGCGTGCATTTCATTTTTCCCCATTTTAATAGCACTTTTCCCCATTTTCCCCATTGAGTCAAAAATTCCCCAAAATGGGGAAAAATCCCCACATCTGGCATCGCTGGTTCCGATGATCATCATCGTTTCATCAAGAAGGATGAAAGCCGTTCGGCTGAAACCCTTAATTAAATATGCGTTTATTGCATGCATTCGAGAGTCTCAAGGTTGATTTGGGGAAGCCAAGGGTCATTAATTGCATTCTATTGGGGGCAATCATTAATAATGGTTGTTGTTTTTTTTGACGTATTTAATCGTATGCTGCAGGAATTTATTTTATTTTTCACAGTTTCGACATAGTAATTGAAAGGATGACTTAGCCTCCTGCTTCTATTTTATAGATTACTATAGCTGAACCCTTGCCGGCCGGCTTCGCCACGCAAAAAAAACCTTTTACAACAATTTAAATAATATTTAAACATTTATTGCAATGCTTTAATGTTATTTTTGTGCGCTGTACTTCACTTTCTTCTACTCTGGCAGTAGCTTTTGATAAAGATCTAACCGAAATGCCTAGTTGAGTGGAGTAAAAAAGAGCTTTTTGTTGTGACACTGATAAACAAATTTTGTTTTTTAAAACTTTAATTTATATAATATTTTTTCTTTAATTTTTGTTTACCTATCATTTTTTGATCACCGTAGTTACGGACATTTAAAAAAAGAAAACCAACGATTCGGTTTTCGAGATATAAGATTTTGATTATTTTTTTGTATGGGCGGTGCCACGCCTATTTGTCCAATTTTGACTAGTCTTCACAAAAATACTCTCGGGCTAATACCTAAGATTGTGTGTAAATTTTAACTCAATCGATTCGGTAGTTTTCGAAATATAATGTTTTGAATGCATTTTATGTATGGGAGGTGCCACGCCCCTATAACTCATGAACCAATGCACCTACAAAGACCGTATATGCCTACAAACCATGGTACTAACGTCGCCTTTCATGGGAAATTTACAGAATCAAAATCGGTTCACGCATTACAGAGAACATTGGCGACAATCACAATTGAATTAAGTTTTATATATATAGAAGAAGAAGATAGAGATAGCAAAGAGTGCTTCGTTTACATCTTTCAATATTCAATCACGTGTACAGTGTTTTCAGTGACCATTGACGTCAGTCAACGGTTCGTTTTTGTTTTATTTAAACTAAAAGATAAGAAGCGCTTAATGAAGGACCCTTCACTACCCTTTTGTGGTCTAAATTTAGGCGTGACATTTACCTTGGCGCAGTAGTGAAGCAGACTCACAACTGAGAGTTTTATTTCTGACATTTATGAAAGGGCGTAGTGGCTTAAGCGCCGCATTATTAAGTGGGAGGTGCAAGGTTCAACTCCGAATGAAGATTTTTGGCAGAGCAACACCTCTCGCGAACGTCTGACAAACAGTTTGAGGTTAGTTTAACTTGTGCGAGCCAACTAAGGCAAGGTCCTGTTCTACTCCGTTGACCCTCTGGGTTAGAATCTCTACAAGTCGGGGAGTTGTCTATTTTCTCTTTCATAACCAACCTATAAGTACGTCTAATGCGCATCTTTTTTGGCCAGGTTGATTTTGGCTGTATAGCTCGTTTTTGAATCAATTCAGATTGAAGAATCGACTTTAAAGCCTTACTTTTTCATCCGGAGACAGACTATAATTTTTTCATACAATAGGAATGGAACTTCTATTTTTCGTAACAGGCCATAAGTCGCCTTCTCAACCCATAAATCCCTAATAATATAAAACAAAGTGAATATTTTTTTGTAGGAAGCTACAGAACAAACGGGGAACGGATTTTGACAATTTTTTTTTTATTTACTAGGTTTTTATGAGGAGCAAGTTCGTGCATTTAAAAATATTTGATTTTGATTGTGGAAGTCGAAGAAATTCAATAATTAGACTTTGAACACAAAAAAAGTGAACTTCTCCTTCGTCTATTTGAATGAAATTAATTCCATTTTTTAGATACCTAAAACGTGCATCTTTTAAGTCCAAAACTAAGTTTCTATTTGTTATATCAGCTGAGCAATGTTAACAAATCCTTTGCGAAATTCTATTTTTTATCAATTTGTTAATTGACCAAGGTTTTCAAATCGATCTCAGTGGTGGTTTCTTTTTTAGTTTTCTTTCAAGGTATATTCGTATTTTTTAAGAGAGCGGGAGGGTTTTTTTTTACTCATAATACTCAGAAGCGGAACTGTAGTCGAATGGATTTGGTCTGCTCATGCTCAAGTGCTTTGCATCTGCTCAGCTCATGCGTTTAAGGTTGAGTGAGTGAGTTCTGTTGGGTAGTTGGGTAGATATAGAGTATGTATAATGTATATGAATGTGGCGACTGGCGAGTGTGCTCTGTGCTGTCCATTTGAGTGGGACGAAGGATGGGATCGAGAATCGAGATTGAGTGTGATAACAGATAAGATAATGTGGCATGTGAGATGTGAATTGTATGGGATATCGAGCAACGTTGCCAGACTTTTAAAAATGAAAATGCTAAATCATATAATGTAGGTAAATAAAATTGGTGTAATTCTGTTGTTTTTGTTTTGGTACATTTTTCACAGGCCTATAGACTATAGACTTTAGAGGATACCTAGGCCTACAATCGCAACTTTATTTCAACTTATCTCTATAAATTCCGGAAAAAAATTGAACTTTGAATTGAAATTTTTCTTTGTCACGCTTTGCGTCCGAAAATAATGGTAGCATTAAAAAAGAGTAAATACCAGCTTAAAGAGGACATCTGCAGGTACCACTTAGGATAACTATTAACTCGATATCTTTTAAGGTTTTTAAATAAAAAGGCAAAATTGAAACATTTCTACGATTTTCACCTGGATAAGTGGATACTGGATATGCTTTTCATTCTCAAATCAAACAAACCAACATCATCATCATGACATTCCTTTTAACCTTATTCTTCTCTCCTGTGACACAAAGGGAGATAGACATAGGCAGTATGCTGTTTGGTTTGCTAAGAAAAAAGGAAACCTATAAAAGAAATGCCAAATTTGTAGGAAAGGTGTGGTGTGTCTGCTCTCTTACTCAACTTCTATTTCATTCAACCTGGCTGTGGCGTGGCGTCCATATAACCCTAACCCGATTCCTACCGAATTCCCTTTTTAAATTTTCACCAGTCAACACTATCTACCAAAAACCAAATTAATATACATGAAAGCAACCAAATGAATTTAATATTTAGAAAATGGTGCACACACGTAAGCGATGAACTAAATATTGTGTGTATCCATTTTCATCATTCATCGTCACGGCAAAGCGAAGGTCGGGTTATTAAAGCTCTCGCTCTCACTGGATGGATAGTTGACTTTCAGAGATTTAGATATTGGTAAAAGGCGCTTAATTTGATCTGTCTGATTAATAAAACTGGCTGGCTATAAGAGAGGTTTTACAAATTTGAAGCATATTCATTTAAACATGGTAACTTATTTATTATTATTTCGATATCATTAACACCGATTGAATGTGTACATTTTTCCTAAATAACTGGTGAAAATTGGCTCAAAATGTTGTTATTTTTTTTTACCGTTCTGAAACCACATTTTGCACGGGCAAAGCCGGGCGGGTACAGCTAGTTCATCATAAAGTGCAATTTTTAGATGAAAAATCAGAACGAAGCCCTTCACTATACCTCAGAGTTAAAATTGTCGATTGCGACAATTTGACACATTTGTCTATATTGGGTCTAACTTCTTGTTGAACTTACTTTTTTCCTCATCTACTCATAAACTCCTTTCAAGCCCAATGTTTAAGAAGTCACATGACAACTACCGAGGTGTCTGAGTAGCTTTTTGTCATCAAAAGTGTCGGTAGCAGCAAGCTTCCTCCAATCTGCAAACGAACGAGTTTTGCAGGACGCTTAAAGTTTGTATTGCTTGCCTTTATGCACGTTCTAGGCGGTTAGACGTCTTTAAAATCGACAAAAAAGTCTTCAGGATCGATTTGGACTTCTTTTCAAGAGTAAACACTTGATCGACAATGATTTTTTCTGGATTAGTATTAGGGTTGTTGTTAGGGTTCGGTTTAACAATTATTTAATTTATTGAACTTATTTTAAGTGGTACATTAAAAACTACATTAACTAGGTGTTTGACGAAAGCTAAAACAATAAGAGGGCGGATAAAGATGGACGTCAAACATGGTGGACGATTGGAATATTCAATGGAGGAACGCCATCTATGTGTTCCTAGGCAAACGACACAATAGGTGCGTTCGAAATAGTGCTCGTAAGCACACAAATTATAAGATAGCACTAATGTTGTTGACGAACACAATATGACAGTTGACAGATAAGATCTTGAGTTGTTGAGGATATCTCTAGTTGGCTAGATGGCTAGTCCAGCTACGGGTATGTTGTCCGGCCCAGCGACTTTCTTTGTTTTCGCTTGGATACTCTAATCTACATCGCTGCCATGTCGAGTTTTGATGACGAACGTGTTATAATTCCTTCAAAACGAAAGTGGCGGTTCCGTTTTGATATTTTAAATGAGTTCTCGTTATTTTTACAGATTTGTTATCCTTGCATATTTTCTTAAACTTTAGGCAAAATATCACTCCCAGAGTAGCATCTGTTAGTTTAAATTTCTTCGATGGCGGGATTCGAATTTCGCATGCTTTTGGTTTTTTGTTGTCTCTTTTGCTCTTATAAATACTGCGTTTGTTGTCACTCTTTTCAATAAAAATCCCTACATCGAAATATATTTTTGACAAAAATTTGGTTCGGCATAACTCCAATAAGGTTTAGGATACGCAACCAGACACATTAAACAGAGGGGAACCATATCATTTTGGCGATCAAATTTCAGCCCAATACCACAAAGTCAGCAAAAATAGTTTTTTTTAATAAGTTGGGTCTCAATTGTTTGTTTTAAGTTAAAATTAATAAAATTGCAGGTTTTTTTTTTGCGAAAAACAGGTTTTTGGATATAGCAGTCAAATTTACCCAACCCTCTAAAAAGAGGCGGTAAAATAGCCAGTCGTCATAGAAACCAAAAGGTCCTAAGAAGGTTTTATAAGAACGTAAAAAAATATGCTAAGACACTCCGAGTAAATCTGATATGGCTTCACATTTTTTTAAAACATCAAAAACGTATACAAATAAATATTTAAGACTGGTGGAAAATTTGTATTTCTAAAGTGGAATAAATTCTTTTACAAAATTTGAATGGCAGTCATACGCCGATAAATGGCGACAACCAAATCTGCACCCAATTGGTTTATAAATTGCACTATAAGAACCTTCCTTGTTCCATAAAGGAGGCCAGTTTCAATTGACAGGTGAAAGCATCATCTGTGACTCCCACCTTTTTATGAGCCCTGTAATTATATTAACAACGTCCATTGTTCTATTTAATGACACCAACTCTCCACTGCTGGCTGCTGCAATGATATGCAACTTGTTACCTCCATTAATCAAGACACTCAAAATGTAATTTCCAGTCAATATATACAATACACCTAATGAACCTACCTCCCTAAGCCGCATTTCCGGACAACAAAACATCTAATATTACCAAGACAACAAAGGAAATGCATTGAAATGCATTCCTGAGCTGGTAAACAAACTAAACATAAGCGGAAACCAAATAAAGTGCAACAACTGCTCACATATCTGTCAACATCACGAATCTGTCGTTTATGCTGAGACCCAAGAAAAAAAAATATAAACGACCAAAAATAAACAGAAGAAACGCCAAGACAAATTAAGAAAGAAAGAAAGAAAAAAAACGATGAAGTGAAATAATTACAGACGAACCCCGAAAAAATGTAACAAAATATTTTGGAAATTGTATTTTTGGTATACGTAAGTACATAAAGCCCGAACAAATGTATTAATTACAATTCGAGCCATCATCGGCAATCGAATGGTGGCCGAACTCCTGAGCGGGTATTAATTCTCCCTCGCACCGTTGGCGGTGTCTTCTCTGTCTGAAAAAAAAAAACTAACGCCTGCTCACCATCAATGTGCTGCTGCCGTTCCATTTGAATTTATCGCCCTTAGGTCCCGCTCCCGGTTACAGAATTATTGCCGAGAGTTCTCAACAGATTACAATGCTAAGGATGCTCACGATGCCGACGACGACGACGAAGCGGATCCCTTCCCGTTTGTTTAAATAAATGTTTCGGGGGGCCCCCATAAGATTATGTATTTGGGTGCACGACGAATTACGTTTTGTTTTAATTAGGTGCAGGGAGCGTGTGTGTTTATTTAGTGCGGCAGCCCCCAAGCAAGAGACATACTCCAAGGTGTGTGCGCGTTCTTAAGTGCACTATTTAGGAAAACAGCGTGTGCCGCATATGAGTGCTTGTATTTTTAGATAAGGACACCCCGATAGAGAGCAAGAAATTTGAGGAATCTCAAAGCGACACCAACTGATAGTTACACTCGGTCGGAGAGTGTAATAAAAATGAAATTCCACTAAACATAAATATTGTTGGGTTCCATGTGTGCGTGTGTGTTCTTTGCATGTAAATTTGTCTGAAACACTATATGCAGACAAGACAAAGTGTTTTAATGGTAGGGCTTCCTTCAAGACACACGGGAATCCTTACAATTTTGAGAGGGCAAAATATAATTCCTTTTGGGGGTAATATTGTCCTAAATGGTGGATAATAAAAAATCTACCTGACAGGATATAGTGCGAGTCTATATGTATACCCATGGTTTGTACGTTGTCGTTATCCTTTCAGCAATGTTGAGTAATTCCTTGGGGCAATGTGTTTCTTTGATGAACGAGTAAGGAGTTCAACCCCTTCGTTTAAAACATTCCGAAAGTAAAGAGTGCCTCAAGACGGTACTTCTTCTGGATATGATTAACTCAACTGTTTTTTTTTTTTCATTTTTCATTTCCAGCAGCTATCATTTTTCATATTACTTGTACATATGCTAATGTTTTATTTCAAGTCGTTAGTGTGTTATGTAGTACGTGCGCCTTTGGCCTGTGCAGTGCACATGATGGTGGGTAACACGATCTGTTGGAATATATGCCCAACTGCATTGGTATGACATTTATGATTAAATTGGCATTTTGCGTTTCTGCGATCTTATGCACTACGGCTAAAGGTGTACATATATGGCGTTGGATAACCCTAACCATGTGCATTTTGTGATACCAATGCAATATGTACGATACCGTGCTAAGTGGGTTCTCATGGACAATTGGTATTTATAGAGGAATATATATTTGTAATAGTGAGCAAATTAAGGGGAAAGGTTGAACAGGGCAAGTCACAAGTTTCACACATTCTGTCAACAGAATTAATGTAGACAAGTATTAAAAAGGCCGAAGAAGAACATTTTTGTGAGGACAAAAGCCCCAGGGTCATCTTAAGTCACGAGAGAAAAAATAGCGCATGTGAAACATGAAAGTAAAGAGTGTCCAATAATTCACGCTTAAAAGTACAGTGATGGCAATGAAAAAAAGATAGCAATGTGACAGTTCGGGATTAGTAAAAATCGAGCGCTATACGAAAGAACAACGCTTTTCATTGTTGGTCAATATTTAAAAAAAATGTGCACGACTGGATCGCACGAAACTTTCGCGTTCATATCATCAGTTTGGTTGGTTTATTGTTATTTTATTATTTTGCATTTCGTAGCAGGCTGCTACTTGCGAATGTAAGATCGATAATAGATCCCGCTCTAGCTGTGCTAAAAGTGTTAGTACTTCCGCTGTTAGCTAAAATGATGTCCAAACAAGAGAAAGCTTCTAATTGAACAGTCCCTCTACGATTCGTATACGAACTGCCCCATTCCGATGCCCATGCGTTAAAATCCCCTGCGATTATAACGGGACTCTTAACCGTAGCATCAGCAACTACTCTATCTAAAACTCTCTCGAAAATATCGATAGTAGCGCTAGGTGGAATATAGCAGCTCTATATAACTATAAATGCCGTTTATCTTAACCCATATAAAGAAGTCCTCGGGCACCTCCGGGTATTCCTGAATGGAGGCGTCTCCGCAAACCCAAATTGCAGACGTTTTTGTCGTGTCGGTAACCCAGTTGTTTCCAGGTAGGTTCCTATATTGCTCACAGAGAATCGCTACATAAATTTTCCGTTCACGAACAGTTTGCTGCAGGAGGTCCTGGGCCGCTTCACAATGATTTAGATTGAGCTGTAGTATATTCATATGTTTTTCGAAGAAGTCTCTATCGCTTTTTTTGTATTCTGGGCATCTTTTGCTACCAGTAATATGTCCAGACTCGACATTTTTAACTTCACAAAGCAAGCATTTTGGCCTGGCTTTGCAGTCCTTCAACTTGTGACCATTTTCTCCGCACCTGATACACAAATATACAAAGGAATGTGGACCTCAGGAAAGGACGGACAGACAGAATTGCGAGACCCACTTTTTTGAGTTCCTCTACCATCGTAATGTCATTTGACTAAAATCTCGTGTTTGATTCGATGTATGCATGGTGTCATTCCATCTTTAAGCTGCCTTATTCAAGGTTTTGTCAAAGACGATCCTACAAGCCACGGCCATTGGTAGTCTGCTGATACCCTTAATATCACAGTTTCCAATTACCCAACACAATCCGACATATTTCTGCCATATCTTGAGCATGTACGGCAATTTCTTACTAGTTTAAATTCAGAGGCGTACGACTTTTGCGCCTTACAGACCGAGGAACAGGCTCCTGCAATGTCCTGCAATTTAACATCGATCTCAACAGTTTAAGATCGAGCTAAAAACATTAGGATCTTACTCGATCAGTAAATTTATTTTGAAATATTATGCCCAGAATGACCCAAATTTAAACATAACAAATAAATAAATAAATAGTCGCCGCAACAGGTCCGTAACGGACCCTAGGCCTAGCTTCTCACAACCATTGTATGAATTCTACATTCTTGCCGAGTCCAAACGGCTAATTGAGCAGCTCTTTTCAGCTCTGCTTTTCAGACGTTGGTGAGGGGTGGCGCAGTGGAAAAATCCAAGGTGTAATTCGTGTTCTTCCCGGGATCGAACCTGAGACTCCTCGCTTAGTAGTCCAACATACTAGCCACTGCGTCACTTTTCTAAACCAATATGATTTCCTTAAAAACGCATTTTGGCCGAAATTTTTATATCCGTTTCCGAAAAACACTGAGAAAAACTAAGTACGCAGTCATGTAGAATGTTCCTTGATCACTAAAGTGCTAATTTTGATTCAACTTATTCAATTTAAAAATAAAATAAAAATACAGAACCGTTTCTAATCAAGCTGTGTTTGTTAGTCAGATATTCTGGTAAAA
Source organism: Cheilosia pagana (assembly GCA_936431705.1). Taxonomy (NCBI): domain Eukaryota; kingdom Metazoa; phylum Arthropoda; class Insecta; order Diptera; family Syrphidae; genus Cheilosia; species Cheilosia pagana. Next base: position 79,476,752 of record OW386166.1, on the reverse strand, counting down.
ATACATGTGTCAAACGTTCTCTTTCTGTTCACGTGCGAATCATAAATAAACCTTGCGAATTATTGAAAGTAGGTATGTAGACGGTCTCTTAAAAAATAATTATCAGTGAAAAGCAGCTATAAAAATAATTCCACAAACCAGTATACCTTTTCCAAGTCTTTTAAGGCTCTTTTTGATCATATTGATTATTTTTTTGTTAAAATTGTGGTTGCCGTTCTCAAAAGCACATTTTTCAAATGCGTAAACGCCACATTCCTTACTCACATTAGCAATCCAATTCTGTTCAACAGACTTGAAAATTCACTTACCAGTGATAAATTCAATTCACTGCGCAATAAATAGAATGATTCAATGCCGAGTACAATGAACAGGAACACGTCTCCCAGTTATCGGGTTAGGTGTATATGTTTTGTTACAGAAAAAAATCAATCTTCTGTCTGACGTTTATGGGTTCAGCAGAGCTTCATTTTTCGAACGTGTTCTCCCAATCAATATCCGAAGAAACAGCGAGTTTGTGACCCACAAACAGGGGTTCAATTCCCTCCACAAATGTTACTCCATTTCACCAACATCGCAGAGCTTTTCTATAACAACAACAACTTAACCTTGCTTCACATCAACTCAGACTGCCAAGCTGATTTATAATCATTACACAATCCTTGACTTTTATTTTCATTTTTGCGTGTAAACAAAAAATTCGCAAACCAAAATTAGGGAGCAGTCGCTCGTTGTTTCCATCCGGATCGGATATGAGAATCATACTAATTGGCCAACGACATTGCGGGGCTATAAATCCCAATGTTGGTTTGTCTTGTCTGGTTCGGTTTGGTTTGGTTTCTCCATTATCGTCGTCGGTCGTTCACAACTATAGTAATCACGTGCTGGGAACGCTCGATTGGGTCTGATTTATGTCATCATCATAATATTTCGCTTCAATCGCTTAAATGTGATTAATAATAAATCAAACCCATTTGCACAATTCCATCGCCATAAGGGTTGGCATGGCATGGCGTTAATGTTATGGAAATGGTGTTCGTTGTCCGTCCGATCCGAGGCGCCAACGACATGTGTTGTACCATATATATCATGATTCATCATTTCATTTGATTATTCAATTTTATAGTGATATGGAACTCATACTCGAGACCGACTTGTATAGATATAGGTTATAGTTGCACGCAATAGCCACTTGTTTTAATTGAATTAATTGCAGAGTGTTCCTCCTTGAGATATGATGATTGTAGGTACTTTGTGGGCGACGACATTTTGCCCTTTGTACTGAATTTTAATTCCAAGTAATGCCCATCAGTTGCTAGAGATTGGACCTTGGAGAGTTTTACCCAACTCTGTATTAAGTAAAAGTGAAGATGCAAAAAATGAACAACGCCTAATTGGACATCCGTCGGTTTATAATCATTCTAAATTGAACGGAGGGATTATGCATTTTCTTATGACATAATTGTCGACATCGTGTTTATGTGTATCCAACTATTTTTAGCTTGAGCAGCACACGTTCTACATTACGGGTTAAGAGTTCACTTCACGCTCATAAAACGAGCAACACACACCCAATTGATTTACAAAAGATATATACCTACAAAGTATGTCACAGTACTTAAAATGCTAAATGCCGCACTGTTCAACTTCAGTTCCGTGTACAACAACAGGCGACAGACTCATTATGCGTTGCTTGGTTTTGGAGGCCACAATATTAAACTGGAAAATTCATTAAAATTCATTCCATGTCTAGTCGTCATCGTCACTCGGATGTATCCTCCCCCTCTTTTGGTGATCAGATCGTTGGGTGCTTTAGAAACTCATTTATAAAGTAGTTATGATCTAAATGAATCCTCACGACAGTTGTTGTAATGAAAACAAAATGACAGGGAAACGCTAGGAATTATTGTTTTGACACACCGCGCCGCTGATCACGTTTGCATAGCGTACTTTAGTCTTCGCCGCGATGCATAAATTTGACTGGCTTAATTGTTAATTATTATTTGTAATTACGGTGGAATTCAAAGGTATTTTATTTATTTACCATAGTGGGTGGCAGACCCTATTAGTGGGGTAATAACCAGACAATCATGATTTCTAGTCAGGAACTTTAGGCTGAAGAGCAGTTTTATGTCATTAGGCAACGAAATTGAGTTGGCTTGTACACGTACAGGATGTGCTTAGATTAAGTGCAATTAATGTTTGTTACTTCAAAGTTTAATATGCCACAAAAATGTACAATGGAACACAATTGGTTTTGCGATGTGTTCGATTTAATCAGCATTTATATGAGTAGTATATGTTCGCCGTAGAATTCGAGTTGGGGTCAAAATTCTGGAGGGGTTAAAATTATTTTAACAAAATTCTGCAAATAATAGATAAAAGGTGTAGAAAATGTTTAAAAGCGCGCTTTTTTTTTGTTTATATGCGTTATTTGAAAAAAAAATCAAAATAACCAGCATTTTATTGCCTAAAATTGTAAAAGCAGAACTAAGAAAAACAGAATTTTGAAAAGCAGCATTTCGATCCGCTCCAGTAAATGCGCCATAGAACTATTGTCATAAATTAGGACAATATGTAAGGATTCTCAGTGCCACAAATTATTTTTTTGAGTGCCAAAAAGTGCCTCAGAGTGCCAAATTAAAAAAGTCGCATATTTAAACAAAAACTATCAGTAGATTTTTGTGGGAGTTTACAAAAAAGAGTTACAAGTTAGCTATGTTTTTAGTTTTTATTAGGAAAATTAATTTGTAATATTTTTTAATGCAAATTTTGTTCGATATTGCGCTTAAAAAAAGAGTGCCAAATTTTAAATTTTTGAGTGCCAATGGGTGCCAAAGTGCCAAATTCATTTGAAAGTGCCAGTTTGGCACTAAAGTGCCTGTTCCTGCAGCGCTGAACACAACTAGTACAATAATAATAACTGAGCCTATTCTTAATGTGGCTCATTTTATATTCTCATACTCAAAGATCTTTGTCTTTAGTAGGGGCTTCAATTTTAAGCAAATTTATTGAAAAAAATTAGTTTTAGCCATTATTCTAATTTTTTTTTCTAAACTCTTTTGCAGAAAATTACTACCCGTGCCGTATATAATGCTCTCCGACAAAAAGTGCATACAAAATTTCAGTAAAGGCACCTCCGACTGGAATTCGTATTTAAGTACAGCAGGAAAACGCTGTCAAAAGAGTATACCAGACTAGAAAAAATCCTGAATTCTACTAATTTCCGAAGGTTCCGAATTAGGACCACCGCTTTAAAACCTATAACACGATGATGTCGGAAATATTGTTTTTATTTTTCATGATAGCCTTTGTCGCTAGTAGCCAAACTTAATGAGGACTTTTAGCAAGACTGAAGCAAAGCTGACGAGCAGCAGCAAAGGTAAACGTTACTCTGGCATAGAATATCAATTATTGGCCAAAATTTGACGCACATCAATATAAAGGACACACGTAAGTAAAAGATATTGTATTCGTACAAAATTTGAGAAGTCAATCTGACATAATGATGATAGAGGAACTCAAAAAATTGGATCTCGATTCTGCCCGTCTGCTTCTGAGGCCTACAGCTACAGCCTAAAGTGCTGGCCGGTGAGGTTAAAATGGCTGCATAGCAAGTTTTTCGCTAAAAAGGCGGTACTTTTTAAAACTGTACTTATTTCGAAAACGGTCTAAAATGTAACAAAATTTATTCTTTAAGTTATATAGTGATTTCAACTTGAAAGCAAATTAATTTTTCCTCAAAATTATCGTATTTTTTTTTTCTAAAAAGCCATTTGTTTTCAAAAATTGGGTTTACATGAAAACGGCTTTACCAATTTTATCCAAAACGCATTCTTGGAGTAAAATTGATGTTTCCAAAATTATCGCGTCCTTCATTCGAATCACCGAAAACGCTACTTTTAAGAGCTGCTCATATCTCGAAAACCCCATTTTCGATTTTGATAAAATTTTAAAAGCCAAGTAATGCTTACATCCTAAACAATAACTTATACTCAGTTTTCGTATAAACAACTAGAGAGAACAAGTTTTCGAGTCGAAAGCATTACATTATTTATTACAAATTTTTGCAAAAACCGCTCTAACGATTTTGATCCAAATGCATATTAAATATTATAAGTATTCTTAGCAAGATTTTGTACTTAATTTTCCTCAAAAACTAAAAAAAACTGTATTATAAATATTTCTCAAAAATAACCACTCAATCTTGTTTTGTGTTCACACACATTTTGCTGTTAAGCTAAATGTCCCACTTCCAATAACTAGGTATGAAAGACTTCTTTTTAGCAAATATCAATCACATCTGCTTCATTTTCATCTTTAATAAACATCTTAAAACAACCTGCAACCACTTAGAGCTTAATTGATTGAACTCCCACTTCATCTGAACCCTAAACACTTTCATCGTCATGTCTTACAGTTTACAATAATTGAGAATGAATTTAAAAAACCCTAATTTTTTTACGTGTGTTTAGATTTCTGCATATCACGAACCCTACTTTCAACAATGGGCACCTAAAAACAACATAACCAATCTATTACAGGTAAAGACAGATCGGAAACTTCTGTTACGCTGCTCGTTGTACTCAAAAATCTCATAAAGTGTAAGACATAAGAGTAAGAGGTAGGGGCTATAAATAGTACATTTGGCGCTTAAAACTTTCTAATAAGAGCATGCAAAACTCAAACATAATTATGTAGGTATTGCCATCATATTAGATGAAGCTAGAAGTGAACTGGCATCACTTTTGAGCTGCTTGTCTGCCTACTTTTATTTGAGTATTTAAAACAAGAACGTTTGATGAACGAGTAAGTTTAGTGCAACCCAGTCGTGCACTATATTTGATTTTATTTAGTCATTTAGTGAAATGAATAAATAAATAAAAAAAGGTTTATAGGATAGAGTTACATATGAAATAACACAACCGGCTCCCGTAAATCAATATTATAATTTTGCTCGAAAAATCACCATCCACGTTCCGATGTTCAATAGTATAATCAACGAACTTTCTTAGCTATGCATAGTCTTGTGTCAATTGCACTTTGTACGCCTGGAGACACAGGTCTTCAGTATACGCTCTAAAGTACTTCTTAGAATTTTATTTTTTAGGTATAATATTCAATATATTACATTTAAAAAGCTATAGCTATAGAACCTTAAGTTTAACAAAACACCTGAATACTATAGACCAACAGACTTTGGCATTGATTTTATTAAGCATTATTTCGAATAACACATACCTAATCGAGATGTCTATTGCTCGACTAGCAAGTCTATACTCATGGTAAAATGACAATCGTTTGTCCAATCGAAAAACCAATCTCCCTTCATAAGGTAGATTTAAAAAAATACAATGCATCATTTCCTCAGCAAATCGAGTTCTTACCGAAAATAGACACAGCAAAGAAAAAAGAACTCTTTCTATACCTAGCCCAAAACGCCACCTAAACATTGAAAAATAGCATATAAGGAAACGATGAAGCATTCATAAATAATTTTCATGTGCCATAGGGTTTTCCCTAGTCAACGGACACGACGCTCAATTTAGTGGCGCAGGTATTTTTAGAACAGCAACACCATATTGCGGATGAGTAAGAATTTTCATTTTTCCCTGTCAAATGCGGTAATCCCAAAAGTAAAATTTATATCACACATTAAATTAAAAACTGTAGAGAGTAATAAAGAACCCAACAGAGCAGTCATAAATTTGAATCACACAAACGAATTTTTAAGTCTTTTATTGGCGTTTAAAGATCACAGGGAAACAGGAAGTAATTTCCGCCTGGCCCTTTAAATTTTTACAGTTTTACGAATTAAGAGATGGACGGTGCGCACTTGTTTCGTCACTGTAATACAATCGGCCCGCATTGCGTTTCCCCCTCATATTATTGAGATTAATGGTGATTTTTATTATTGGGGACTCTTTTCAATGTCGGGGTAACGCGCAGTGATTTGCGGGTTGAAGTTCCAAAAAAAAAAAAAAAAAAAATGAAGAGACACTCGAATTTTTATTTTTAATTTCAAGACATCGCATCGGTCTAATTATGTTAATGAAAAACACATTAAAATGCATGTTCTATTACATGTTGGGCACTTTACAGAACTCCTATCGTGTGTAATTGATTTTTTTATTTTTTATTTCACACTAAATGAAATGTTCTTCTACGAATCCATAAAGTACGTGATGTGTCAGTGTGCTGCGGGAGCTTATGCGTGGTGGAATGTTTCCCATATCTTTTCGATTTCCGACAAAGAGACGTTTTTTTCAGAAAATGTTCCTTTAATTGCGTGGAAACCCTTTCGATTGAGACTTTTCTTCGACATGTACAACACGCATTTGGAATATTTTGAGGGCAATTTTTCTACAGAATCTAGAGACAGTGAATTTCAATCGATTCCCATATCAAAATTTTGATTTATGACATCGGGATGCTTGTAATGATTGTGCGGCGGCATGCGACTGCTTTGATAACGATGTACAACGCCTGTGATTTGATGAGCAACATGCATTGTATCAAAATAGTTGCAGTACGGATTTATGAACAATTCAAATGTTCATTGACATAGGGGGGAGTTGCGCTGTCAATGTGCTATTGAACAATTAAATCAATTGCGCGTTGCCAGCATTTTTAGAAGATAATAAATGATTGATTAAGTGTTTGTTGTTCACAAACAAAAATTCATTTCAAGTCGGTAAGTACTCGTCTTCTGCTGCGTTGCTGCGTCTAGCTCTGGCAAGTACAGAGCAATTATATCGTAAAAGCATTTTTTTAATGAAAGCATTTCACTTAGTCCATTTGTACAAGTGGTCGTATTTAAAAATGTTTGTTGCTACTTTAAAGGCAGCCATTGTAAATGGGAAATCCCAGCAAAGATGCACAGGCACACGTACTGGTAATGTCAGATTGAAGATGCAGTGATTTAAAAAAAATGTATATATGCTACGCATGAAGAAATGAAATCGGACAGCGATGGAATTATAATTGTTGCGAATGGTATAAAATATCAAGTCATAAATGTTGTAAACAATAATTGTCGTGGTTAAGAGAAGCTGCATATTTAAATATAAAAGGCTTCTCCACTAGACCCTTTATCATAGGGCAACAATATTTGACGTAACTACAGTTGAAGTCGCTTATAACGACGGTTAAGGGACCAATGAAATAATGTCGTTATAGCCGGCGGGCGCTATATCCGACTGCCTTTCACAAATATTCAGGAATAAATATAACAAAATCATAGAATGCTAAAGTTTTTGTTAAAGACTCGTGAACCACAACTAATTTAAAAGCAGCTTTCACGGCGACACGCCAAATAAACTGCCATAATATTTAACAGGAATTTTTTTTTTGATTTTCTCTCATTCCGTTGTTATAACCGATCACAAGAACCGATTTTTCCCGAAAAATTGGTCGTTATATCCGAAATTTCGTTATATACGACGAGTCGACGATATTATATCCGTCGGTTGAATAGCTTAAAATATAATGAACCAACCAAATGAAATGAAAGTGAACGTTATAAGCAACTGGCCGTTATAAGCGAGGTCGTTATAAGTGACTTTCACTGTACAACAGCTGCACGGGCTTAAGCTACATGGGAAGCTGATTTCGTAGATTCAAGAGGTTTTATATTAAAGGAATAATAACAGTCGAATATAGTTCGACACTCAAAAATTCAACTTAAGAAGATGGTAAAAAATAGATATTTACAAAAATTTCTCCCGTAATTTTCCATTTCGTTTTCCCTTAGATGTTTGCATTTCGTTCTTTTGAAAAGGCTATGGCGAATCACCTGCGATTCTTCCATTAACATTTTCCGCAACAATCAACCACGATACAATTGTTGCCTGGATTCGCGGCTAACGAAATTTTTGCCGGCGAACGCGAAGCGAACTGTGACAGCTGACGCTATACATTTAATACGATTCCTTCATGCAAGACGTAACAGAAAAAACAATTATTTTTTCTAATAAAGTGAGTTGACTGCGGCGTTGCCAGGTCAATGCTTTTAGCGTTAATTTAGTGGCCAAAACTTCATTTTAGTGCCCAAAAGGTAGATTTAGCGCTTAAAAAAATATTTTAGTGCTTTTTTAACGCTGCTCTTTCTATGATGCAGACATCAATTTTTAACCAGTTCATATCACAGGGGATATTTAAAAAAAAAAAAACTGTACCTACCTATTATTTTTAAGTTTAGTTGAAGTAATTATTTTTATTTAATTTTTTTATTTTACTCTGATGAAAATGAATAAGCTTGTCTTGCTGTTGTTTTCTTACTTTCACTTTTTTTATCTACTTTTTGGAGCTGTTTTAAAAAAAAATTACAGTTTTGATGCCCAAGAGGTCAAAATTAATGCCAATAATTCTAAGAACTGAATGATTTGACTGCCCCGAAGAAACACTTTCAAATAAGATGAAAGCTTGTATAAAGTTTATAAAAATATCACAAACTAGTGTTTTGCAAAGTAAAGACTTTAAAGTTAATAAACAATATGTTTAGGAGTGGCTTAACAAAATCAATGGATACGTTGCCGCAGCAGCCAGTACTAGCCCCAAAACGTTTAGAATTACACACCAAAGACAGAGAGCGCAGTTACCACAACAAGCTTCAAAAACATTCTTAAAGAAAGTTAAAGGAAGTCAACCAAAAACTTGTAGACCAAAAAAAAGATCAAGAGCTATTGAAAAGGGTCCGTATAGGACTTAAGCTAAGCCTTTTACAACTGTTGTATATATTTTTTTTAGTTTTTTCCCGAGTCGAATGAAAAGACCCTACAATTGTATGTCAAATCCGATTGACTTTATATAAATTTCCAATATGCCAAATATCATCATGAAAATCATATTTGAAACTGCCACTAATGGGAAGTAGACACTTAGTGCATTTTAGGGACTTTCATTTAAAAAATTCTTACTAAATAGCCTGTGACATTCGTTTAAAAACATAAAAAATCGTTATCCTCCCTTGTGGGTGTTATCACAGGACAGACACAGGTCTGAAATACCATTCCAAGGAAATAAGAATCTGCAGAGGATAACCTATACAGGGAATACTGCAACGAAGATGTGCATGAGGACACCCCACGCATCCTATGCCACAGCACAGTACCCGTCCACATCAGAAACAGAACCCTTGAAAGACCATTTTTGAGGACCTAGAGCAACTTACCGACAAGTCTATAAATGACCTGCTTAAATTTGTTAATGCCTCAATAGTGTGGGGGCTGGCTAACCTCAATGGAATCAAAAGAATCTGCATCTACGTCTGCCGTGTATAGGTATACCCTGTCGCTCCAGTCCTACCCAACCTAACCAAAGTAAATAAATAAAAGCACGGGTGGCAAGCTTCTAAACATAAGCCTACCCTGTGTACATGCAGTCCGCAACGATCGATTTAAGAAAAAACGTCGGCAGGTTTGGAGTAAATTCGATTGTAGCACTTCGTCTTTCGCCTACATCGAGACATCCTGACAACAGCAATGAAAACATTATCTATTTGCAAGATTGCGCAATTTGAACAAGTGGCTTGTATGGACTTGGTAACTTTCATTGAGAGGTAAGTGCGGAGCGCACAACGGCTACCCGCAGTAGCTAAATGGGTGACAACATTTTGAAAAGAATCATCACGTCAACCAAGCTGTGTGCTCGTACCTCCATTCTAATAAACTGAGAATAAATATTTGAATTTGTGTAGTTTCGGGACAGAGGGTCAGTACTCAGTGGTAGTGTATAAATGAACTCTGCGGGGCGTTCCAGTTCCAGGTGGCAAACATTCAAAGGAACTGTACTGAGAAATATCCATAACAATAGAATAGTTGTTCGTCCAAAACTAAAAAGCCCACATAACCCAATGTTTGTTGAAGCTAGGCCTTGGGTCCTAAATATGAATTTGTTGCGCGTAATATTTCTTTTATTTACTAATCGTCTCCATAGATGAAAAAAAGCTTAACTTTTTGTACTGATTTCTGTAATATTCTGACTTTCCCGAGTACGGAAGTACCACTTGTCAATTTTGAAATGGTTTATTTATACCTTGTGAGCTTATTTTGCTTAGATTTAATTAAATGTACCTATTTTGCTTACCAAAATATTTATTTTTAACGTTTGCGTTTGGTTTGAAGTACTTAAAACAACTAAGTACTATTTTTCACGTTTCAGTACAATTTTCTTTCAGCTTTCAGTAGGTACAATTGAGAAAACTAGCTTTTTCATAACTGATCGTCTCCCATTTTCAGATGATTTATAAAAAGGGTTACAAAATGATTGAAGCGTTTGAAATGTGTGAAAAGTCTGAACAGGAACAGAGAACTGCTCTGAAATTTGACAGACTTTTAATGCGAGAGTCCAAGACAATTTGAATTAAATCTTAGCGGCAGATATTTTCGTTACAAGCGAAAGAATGACTTCAGTCAGTGTCACTTGTACTAAAACTTATCGCAAAAGGCGTCCCATCAAATCGTGGGCCCGTACAAGACATTGCTTATTTATATACCTTGAATATCCTATACTAGAATCCCCAAATGGACCGACATATACTTAAATCAACTTGTAAGCATCATCTTTAACGCATTTCACATCTTCAGACACCCAACAAACGGTTCTGGCAATTAACGCCAACTGCTTTCCAAATAGTTTCTTAATTTACATAAGATGCACATTCAAAGTGCAGACGCACATAGTCCGGTCCATTCAGAATGTTCTGTCTTGACCGCATTTCCGAGATACATAGCGCCACATATCTAATTGGAAAGAAGAGAAACATTTATCTCATTTATGTTTCCGAAACGATTCCCGATTGTTTACTCTTCTAGCTCGTCTTTGAACCTCAAACAGCTCTACACGCTCTTTGATTTCTAATTCTAATTAACTTCCAGTACTGGCAAATAATTAGAAATCCAACCGGCAGACATTGAAAAACCAACCAACAAGAAGAAAAGGAAACAAACCCAAACCATATCAGATTTCAGACAATAATTGTAATCCGAACCAACTTATTCACACCGTATGCCGGTGGTGAATTTCTCTTCGGTTTTGATTTCCTTCTGGTGATGGTGTCGGGCTAAACCATACTAAAATAGTTAATTATCTCTATGAGACAAGGAAAAGCCCACAACCCACAAGAAAGATAGTAACTTCAAGGAGAAAAGAAAACAACCGGGAAATCTCTTGGATGCATATTGACTTGCGCACGACATTCAAACCGGAATGTAAGCTGTGGCTTTTTGCCACAACTAATGATGGTGTGCGGTGATGTTGTTACAGTGGTAAAGTTCATTTAAGTGAACGAAGTGTTGCTGCATAGGTAAATTTAAGAAAGAAAAATGCACTTAAATCAAATGGCTAATGAAAGAGATCACAATCAAAGTCAAATGCCATCGCGGTTGATGCATATTTGTTGTTTATAATATAGAAGAGTATCTTTTGTTATCTAGATACGGGTATGCCGTATGCAAATGGCTGCTGCCAGATAGAGATTTGATTTTAGAGATTAAATAAGCAGGTCACTCTAACCTTGAGACGGTCCGGATCCGGACAATACTACCCACCTACGCAAGTAAATAAATCTGGATGACTGGCAGTGTTTTTTTCGTTTTTGTCTATTCTTCATTATACCGTTATCGTTAGAGTACGTTCCGATAGAAGTGGAATGCGTTGACTTTTGTCTATATAAGTACCACAATGCGTGGTGGACAATTTTTGTCTTTTAGGATACAAAAATATACTTTAGCGTTGCTCTAGGCACTTTGTTTCCATTAGAGTTTATTATATGTGCATACACACTTTGGATGGCAGCAATTGAGTAGCCTCTAGTACGACTTAAGTGTAGAGGACGAGACACTAAGTATAGGTATAGTTGTGCAACCAATAGGCGAGTAGCGATTCGTTTGGCGCAGCCGCAACTCACGAATACCGATGTTTGGTGCCGCAGCTATTAATTTAGTTTTGAATTACAGTCATGTCTTTCTAATAGCTTATTAGAAAGATTATAAATACTGGGATAAGTGCCGCACTAAGAAAAGTGTTGAATTGACTGAAGAACTTGCAGCAGTTTTAAGCAAATGTTGTGATTGATGCAAAATAAAACCGAAGATTGACGTCTTTTCTTAAATCCTGTAAAATATGCAGATCCATAGATGTAAATAGGCTTACAATTATACTGAATTCGGTACTCAAGTCTTACCTCATGGAGGGTGATATTCAAAAAGAGACAGAGTTTTGGTTGGATGCAAAGAGGAAGTTAATAGGTTGACGTTTAAGACGACAGCCAACAAGAAGCGACCTCTTACATTAAATTTAAAAACGAATGCAAGTTATCGAAATAGCAACGAGTAGGTAGACTTATATGGTTTTCACATGAACAGGTACTATTTTGTATGTTAAATACTATCTTCTTTCAGTTTTCAGTACAAATGAGAACAGTCGATTTTAATCACTGTGCAGAGAGCATATTTATCAATCCAAGGGTTTCCTATAGCTAGACGCTACGTTACCTAATTAAAGCAGCTTATAGATATATATATAGTCCATAAATCATTCAGTCGGAAGAAAGTTCTCGTTCTATAAAGCACAGGTCTGACCGGACCCTGTTTCAAGAAGGTGCAAGGTACAGGCGCTTGTAATGCTCAAATGTACAAATTAATGTTTTACGAAAAAAAAACATCCAACTTTAAATGTATTTGTTTGAAATTTTATACGTGTGCATTTGCGACATATCGTATGTCATAAGAACTATTTTTGACACATATTTTTAATTAATGATAATTTAAATCTTTTTTTTTACTGATTTTAAACAAATTATATAAAAAAAAATGACAATTTGAAAATGCTTTACGTATTTTTAATTTTTTTTTATGCCAAAATTAAACACTGAAAATAAAGTTTAAGCAAAATTACAGATAAGTAATAGGTATTTGAAAATATTTAAAATCGCTTTTAAAATTGTATGTAGAATCATAATTATTTGTCGATACTTACTTAGAGGCCTACTAATAGGGATGGCGATGTTCCCAATATGGTGCTTGGTCCTTGTGACGAACTCACCTAACCTAACAACCTAACCCAACCTATTTACACGTCTACTGGTGTAGTTTCGTGAAACGCTGGTAGATTTTCATTTTCACAAGTTGTAAGAAAAAGGTTTGTAAATTGCGACTTGTAGCTTTGTGAAACAAGTTCTAGGTATCGAATATTGCTTCCATAAATATATGGAGCTTGGTTTCACTCAGCATCCTTCATATTCACTCAGCATCCTTGACAGCATATGGTGAAAAATAATTCGAACAAATCATACCTTGAATATCCTATACTAATTGCCCAACTTGCCTAACATCAACTCTTCAACCACTGACTCTTTTATATAAAACGTAATAACATGTTCCCACCAACGCGATTTAGCTAAATCATCTCATTAATGATGTAATTTATCATACATTTTCATGATTACTAATTCAGTGATTCGTACGTGTTTAATTTGTAATTACGTGAAAATCCGCACAAAATAAAATCGAACATACACAAAATAGAATCGAACAGAACAAATAACAAAACAAAACACTTAAAAGTTCGGTGGGAACGCCTATCGTGATTTACTTCAGCTAAATCACGTTGGTGGGAACATAGTTTAAAACCATGACAAATGTTCAGAAAAATTTAGCGACATGACTGCTCTTCACTTATAAAAGCTTTAGGTTCGTCCTCCCCAAAGAATAAATTCTTCATTTAGACAGGAAGACAGCTTTAAAATATGCCAATACTGTAAAAAAGAAAAACAGATAAAAAGAGGAAAAAAAGGGTAATACTTTTGTTCACTTAAGTTATTGAACAAATTCACATTTCCGTATTTATTTTTTTATTTAAATTGTATTTATTTGTTTCATTTAACCGAAATTTGTTCTATGAAAAGTTATAATGTTTTAAAGGAATTGTGTTTCAGATATCAGAGCTTTTCAATTAAGCGGATAAGTGAATTAAATACAAAGTTTAAATAAGCGGGGTTTTCAATTAAACGGGTTTCAGTTAAGCTGGTTTGACTGTACCACCAACAATTGTTGTCCTTCACTCTCGTGTTCTTTTTTAATTTAGAAGCATGCAGAGACATCTGAGCATCCCACAAGATGCCATTTTTTTTCTATTATTCCTCTGTATCTTAATAGTGGTGTTTCGAATAGCATGAGTTTCCATTTCGGAGTCCCGCAAAGCTCTGTACTTGGATCAATTTTGTACACATCTGACTTCCCAAATCTACCTGAATGTGATATCGCAATATACGCGGATGGTACTGCAATTTTTTCTTCACATAAATTCGGTCTCGACATTGAGACGAATCTAAAAAATGCAGTGAAAATATTAAAATAAAGCTTAATATGGAGAAGATGCAAGCTATCTTTTTCACCATGAAAATAAAACCTGGCTTTCTTCCCACTAGTGGGTTAACGGTTAATGGACGTCAAATATCGTGAGAACGCTCTGTAAAATAGCTTGGTATACATCTTGACCCTAAACTAACATTTAAGGGATGCATTACAAAAACATTAAAGAAAGCAAAAATTGGTACTAAAATTCTATATCCCTCCATTAAGAGAAAGTCACTTTTATTGAAGGAAAACAAAATCTTTATTTATAAAGTTGTCTCCCAATCAATTTTTCTGTATGGTTGTCAAGTCTGGGGTAGTTGTGCAAATTGCAAATTTCGCAAAATAAATTACTTAAAATGATGCTTAATCTTTCCTGGCATCATTCCAGTTCAGACCTACATTTTAGGGCAAATGTTGAATTGATCTTCGACAGAATACGAAAACTCACCGATACTTTCAAAATAAAATCTGATCTTCTGGATAATCATCTAATAAAGAAATAAAATGCGATATACCATGCGTTTAACTAACTCAAACGTATTTATCTTTTACTCTGTATATTTATTAATTTACTAATTTATTTATTTATTTATTTACTTGTTAATTTATTTTTTTTTACTTGTTTATTTATTAATCTATTTATTTGTTACTTTATTTATTTGTTAATTATTAATATTTGCTAATTTATTTGTTAATTTACTTATTTGTCAATGTTTTTTTATTTTATTTTATTTTTATTTTCTTACGTGAATTAGATTTTTTTTTTCGTTGCTTAATCAAAATACAATTTTTTACTTTCAATTATTATTAATGAATTAGTAGTAAGATTATTAATATCATATCTCTGTGATTGTTAATTGTGCAGCAACAAGCAAAATGTAATATTGAACGCAATAAAACATATATAATACCATTCCTCTTCGTATACCAGCGAATATGTACTTGTACATAAAAGTTATCTAAGTTATCTAAGTTCAATTGACACAAACTCTCACGAAAATGAGTTGGGATGCTTTAGTTGAACATTTTACATTGTTTTCCTGAAATAAACGTTTATTCTGATGCATTCAAAAACAGTAAAAACAAATTGAATTCAACTTGCCGCGTGGACCAATTTACTAAAACAAAATCCCAAAAAAAAGAAAAAAAAACAACAACTAGAAATGAAAAGATGATGAAAAATAATCCACAAGAACACAGTTTTCTGGTGTTTACACGAAGATAACAATCAAAAATGATGTCAGTTCGCAGGAGAATTTCCCATAAAGACAACTGAGACTGACTGACTGTTTCCAGGTGTTGTTTGCTTGCTCATTTCACTTTTTCACATTCCTCCTTTTAGTTTTTATTTCAATTTACTTTCGAGACTGATTTCTTTGCCAGTAGTACATATATTCGTTTCGTGGGATTTCTCTTTGCCATCCACACCAACCCGCAGAGCCCTCTGCAGTGTCACAGAAACAGAATACACTATATACAACTGGAGGGATGCCCGAGTGCAGAGTGCAAAGGTATGACAATATCCGCCTTCTGTTGGGTATTATATTTCCTCCTGGGGACTGAATTGCACACATTTCCAGGGAACTGTCACGAGAAACGTTTGCGCCATTCCCGAAAATTAAATATAATTCCGGTTCCCGCCGCAAAGCAAAAGAAAATTCAAAATTTATTCAAATTATAATTTTAACGACTGCACTTATTTATAAATCAACCAACAACTGGACTCGTTCTGATTGTAATTCATGAGCGTCTTTTGTGTAAATAGGTTAAGATCTATAGATGAATTCCGATCTTCCAAATTGGAAAAATTTAAATATGCGACTTAAGAAAATAATCATTTCCCATCACTTAAGTGCCCATTATGCGCTGCGTCACTATTTACATACTCATCTGAAGTTGCCAGGCATCCATATAAGTTTATGATGCCAAGATACATACGCATTTATGTAAATATATGTGGAGGCTTAGGCACGGCAAGTGTTCTTCAATTAAAAGTGAGGAGAAGAGGTAGGCAACAAATGAGCAGTGATCAGGGTTAGGTACAGCGTCACAGGATATTGTAGGCGATAATGGCTACATGCCTTCGCAATTGCTTTTGCAAGCAGCCTCTCTGTCAAGGGACCAACGCAGGAAACACCCATTCCAGTGAGGTTTTTCCAGAATTTAACATCTCTTACGCACAGCAGGTATGGGTACTCGTAGGTTTACACGTTGGCAGCACCTGAGTTTTTTTTTCTGCTCGTTTTCTAAGAATATTTGTTCACGGTTTGATGTGGTCTACAGACAGACCGATCCTACTCATTTAAATCCGTTTAAAGGGAGTCTTTAGAAATGCGGATTGTGGTTACTTTAACCACACGACACGTACAAGTTTTATATCTTGGCCCACACGTCGCAATTCATTCACTTCAATTCGGATCTATTTCAAATTTGAATGGAAAAACAAAAAGGACATATGTGCCTGCATTATAAAAAACCTATTGCACCTGTCTACTATATAATTACTGCAACAATTCTATTGACATTTCACTAGTCGACGGGAAGGGTCATTGGAACAGATGGTTGTCTTGACAAAGGTATTTTATGCAGCGTGTTTGTCATGCAAATTGGAAGGTAAAATATAAGGGCACTTTGGGAATGTTATCTTGCGCCAGTATCGCAACGAGTTTTGCAAACGTTCTGAGTGACAATGAACTGAAAAAGATATGTTATTAGACGCCTTTGGTGGTGTTTTTTCCTGTTCATTTTGTTCGTCTGCGGGAATTTGCATTTAAAATTGGGGAATTATTCATGTCGGCGCAGTGGCTTAGTGGCAGTGTTTTGGGCTACTAAGCGAGGGACTCAGGTTCGAATCCCGAGAGGGCCAAATTACATCTTAAGGTTTTTTTCCACTGCGCCACCTCTCGCGAACGTCTGACAAACATCCGAGAGTAAAACTGTCATGAATGAGCTTCTCAATTAGCCGTTTGGAGTCGGCGTAAAATTGTAGATCCCTTCCATTCGCCCCAAAAATTGAAAAACCCACACAAGCGAATGGTTGCGAGAAGTCTAGTCCCATAGACCTGTCGCGCCAAAATATTTATTTATTTATTTATTTATTTATTTAATTATTCATAAATTATGTTTTGAACATGATTTTAGGAATGTGGGTGCACTTGAGACTGTATCTCACAAATAGAACCATGAACATTGAATTGACGTCCAGTTCCGATTGTTTACATAGCCCAACAAGATCTAAGTTTATTCTTGAAAAAATAAGGAACAATGCCTTCTTCAACATGAACAACACGACAGAGAGAAAGCTTGGACAGTTCGTTTACCATTTTCTATGAAATACGCAAAGGATGCGCATTTCTCATACGCAGTTCAATAAGAGAGTGTGTTAGGAACCAATAAAAAATAACGTGGAATCCACTGGACACGCACATATCGATAAGGCGACACTTCGATAGGTAAGCGTGCAAAGAAATGGAACCAGTTAGCCCAAGATGGAAGAACAGTGCATCGAACAAGAAATAAATTACGCAGGAGGCACGGAGAGGACACCATTGTCTTGATGGTGATGGTAGCAGTCGCAGGAGCCACAAGCAAAAACAAGACTAGTAAGTAAAGGAACGAAAACTACTTTATCTCTATATTCAAAACAGAAATGGAATACAAAAAGACATACGCTCAAGAAATTTAAATCAAGGCGTTTCCAAAGTTTTCCGATGCGTGGGTCTATATATAGACGACTCATGGGTACAAAGAGTCAACCGTCTTTCTTACTTGAAATAGTAACCATCGATAAGCCAATAAAATTAATTTTGCTTCAAAACTACAATCTTCAGACGTTCTTCCCTCTAAAAAAGGGAATACATAAATGGGAATTAAATTGGCAAATATATACGCCTTTAAAAAAAAAACACAATTTAGGAAATGCACAAAATATCAGTTGATTTGTCAAATTTCATTTGCAAATCAGTAATGCCCTACTGCTTATTTAGAAATAATTTTCGGTACTATTTTTAGTAGTAAACTGTCGAGTCGTTCAGGTATCCAGTCGTTCAGTCGTGCAGCAATATCATTTCTCCAATTACTTACATTATCTTATTTAAATTAAAACTTAAACTTAAATTAAAACCTTTAACATAAAGAGTGGTGTTTTCCTTCTTTACATGAATTAAAATTAAATAGGAAGCCATAAGCGTTTTAAGAACCTATCGCTTTCGCCTTTAAATTTCAATTTGCAAATCAAAGGAAATTTTTTAATTGCATTTAATATTTAATAATCAAAGGAATTTTTTTAATTGTACCATTTAATATTTAATACATCCTTTAGTTACAAAAATTAGTTACGGATGCAATAATTGAGTTAAATTGTAATTTATAAAATACAAATTTTTTTAGATATATATAAAAATAGTTGTTGCGGAGTGGTTAAAACAAATCTGATAATAATAACGTTATTTCATTATTTAAAAAATAAAAGCAAATGAAAATGTATTTATTTTTTTCTAAGTTATTTACTTTTTTGAGGTTATACTTATATAGCCACTTTTTAACTTCTCTGTTGAATGAAAATTGATTTTTAAATACTTCGAATCGCCAAACAGTTTGGGACTAGATGGTACTGAAGTATAAAACTATAAGAAGCGTTGTGACACTAAAGTTGCAAATTGGCACTTTTTGTAACACCTTAGCGCAATGAGACTCCTTTTTTAAAATTTAACGATTTTGGTCCTTTTTCACAATTTGGAACAATAAAAGCTTAAAACTTTCAAACTTTGAAGATGAGCTAATAACTTTTACATAAATTAATTATGCTGAAGTGGCTCATTGATGCGCATTGATTGGTTTGTCACTGAGCGGATTTGAAACAGTTTGGTACAGAGTCGGGCAAATAAAAAATCACATTGATGAATTTTTGTGCCAAAACTTGTATAATTTTGTTGTTCAAATACTGACATTGCCACACAGCAGTGCTGTGCTTAACGCGTGTTTTCAAAATTAGAACAGATTTGGAAGATTGGGAGCCAAGTTCTGATCTTTTCAATAAGTACAGAAGCAAAGTAATAAAAACCTACTACATGTATGTATGGTATGTTTTATCGACTAAATTGTTATTTAACTTTAAAAAAAAAAATTACCAATACAATAACTTGTTTGTTTTTTGTGTTTACTTTTGATTTGAAGTTATTTCTTAAATTGCTCTTTTTTTCTCCGTGGGTTTTTCTTGGTACTTTTCAAAATTCTTCAACGGTAACGCTGGCGATGAGTATTGTGATTGTGAGATGGAATATTAGTCAAATATCGTTCTGTGCTACGAAGCCCATTAGAAGTTTAATTTTAATTTAAATAAAATATTTTTAAGACTTTGTATAAATAAAATATGTTTCAGCTTTAATAAATAATAATAAAAAATAAATAAAATTTGATCTTTAAAAAAATGTATAGATTATTTTACTTTAGGTAATTTAAATTAATTCGCGAAACTATAAAACCGACAAAGCTTGAAACAAAACGAAATCTGGCATGTTTCCTCCTCTTTTGAATTTCCACATACTAAATACCTGTTATTCCTCCAGAACTTTAATAATTTATTTACATCGCGTGTATTTCGCTGAATGCTGAGAATTCGTACCTATAGCTACATTTTCGGCGAAGTCAAATAACCATACTTTCATTAAAAATTCTAGCTGAAAGTGAGAATTTTTAATTAAAGTATGGTAGGTTGACAAAACAAAACCTTCTACGAGTATGTAGGTGTAGATTTGGTTGCAGCCAAATATCTGCCTGAATCATTGACCATTTTTGTTTGTAATTGCCCTTCCTTTAAAATGTTCGCCTAAGTTACTGAGAATTGTTGGGAAAAGTAGGTATTCAAGTATAGGTCGTCCAATCTTAAGTGAACAGATATTTTATTCTCTTTGACTCTCGAGAGATTTTTGGAAGCATCCCAAGCGAAAATGCAATATTTTTCAATTTTGTGTACCCATTTGTACAATTTTTTGTTTGCCAGATTTAAAAACCATTTGCATTACTGTATTATAACTAAAAATATCGCAAAACCTTTAAAATTTTATAATATTTAAATTTACTTCTATAACGAAATTTAATCCATCATTTCGGACAGGCAGCACTTTTCTTCAAAATTACATTGAGGGTGGATTTATTCTGAACATTTACATTTCACCCGACAGTAGTTGGCGATATTGTGGCAACTATACATTTGTTTATTGGTACGGGGATATTGAAAAGTGTTGAGTCTTTGCGGAACCCGTAAGTTGATTATTCGACTGAAATTATTTAATCAAATAATCGCAGACAGTCAGGAGTTCCATCAGAAAAGACTTGACCGGTATTTATGCAAAAGGCACAAGGTCGATATAGGTATTCAGCTTTCCTGGATATAGTTTGATAAAATAAAGTCCAAAGGTGACTTAAATGAAATGATTCGCATACAAGTAGACATCGCAACTTTGTGACTTTAATCTCGCAGCCTATGACCAAGAATCACATTTTAAAACTACTAGTTCCAGGCATTACAATCCTAAGAAATATAATTTTCAACCTGAAACACCTTGAAATATATCTCTCACAGCATCTTCTGACAAAACTACCACCAGTAATAGGTATACCCACTGCGGCCTTGACACAATTCTCTAAGGTCAACGCAAGCAGGGACCTTTACCCAAATCTATATAATGTTATCGGCACAATTTGTCACAGTTGCAATTGCATTTCGAAACGAATTAAATACACACTTACATAAGCGATGAACTTATGTGTATAAAGCCTACATAAACGCTTATCGCTGTTAACGCTATCAGTTCGAAGACAACAATTATCGCAGCAAGCACTTACGCAAATCAAGATTAAAAAGATTAATTCTGATGTAGAATTTCGTAAACATATACAAAGAAACAGCACCTACACCCTCCCGCACGCAATTGCAAAAGTAAATCACAGTTCTATGGTTTTATTCGATAACAATGGAGGTACACAATGGAGCCCCACATTGAAAATCTATTTTAAATGCGGCACACACGAAATCACTTAAATTTAAAGTATACCCAACCAACCCTCTGTGTACACAATTATGGTGCGAGTGAAATACGTCTAGTTCTATTTGCAATCATAAAAGTAATCAAATGTTGATTGTGCCACAATACAAACACTGATAAGACGACAAGTTAAGTGTACACCGTATATATATGTGTGCAAATAAAAATAGTGAGCTACAAAATGTAGAGCATTATTGCGAGTACCTGTTGCATACTTTTGAAAAATTTTGATTTCGACTGCTCAGCATATTTCTGAGACATCCACATGCCTCTGTGTGCAATCCTTAAGGAAATAACGTATAATTAACATCACTTGAAACTTCTATTCAATTCTCACGCTGCGGGGAAAAGAATATAAGAAAAGAAATGTGCCTCTTACAAAAAGTATGGGGTGTGCTCTCTAGGAAACATGTGGTGGCATTCTATGCGACTGCACATCTGTCATTTGAAGGGACACGAAAAATTGAAAAATTGAAAAATCATTACTCTTATTCTTCGTCTCAAATGAGAGTATAAGGGCAGCGCTCAAGTCGAGTAAATTGTATGCAGTTGTATTCAAGACAGGCAGAGAGTGAAAGTATCTATACGCTTTGTGATGCGATTTCTATCTCAGACAAGGAGTTCATTTGACTTTTTGTTTATTCTCAGAACTGAATAAACTTTTAATGAGTAGCGAACAAAAAAAGCGACTTCATTTCACTCATTAAGCAAAGTCTTTTCAAGGAAAACAAAAAAATAAAAAAAATTACACAATATCAGTAACGAGCTGGAGTAGTTAAAAAGGGATTTGCAGTGAAGTGAAAAGCACTTTTTTTTACTTACGCTGCACAGCGCAGTTTCGAAACTGTCTGCCCGTGTCGGTGTGTACTTGGTTCGAAATTGAATGCAGTGTGGTAAACACCGCGCAACTTTGTTTACAGTGATCTAAAAATAATTACGCCACTGGAAGTTTGTGCAAATTTTTAATCGAATGTCTACGGGGCTTTTCGATATTCGCAAATTCCTCCGAATGTTTAAACAATATAAGGAAAGTAAAAATATCTGGCATAATATAGATGACGCATAAGTGCAAAAGGAGTCGATGACGACAGACACATGGGCAATGGGGAAACCATTCATTTGAAGAATATTAATTATTTTATTTGGCAGGATTTGTTATTCAGCGTATGCTGTTTCCTTCGGTAGGCACTTCCTGCCGGAAAGAATTGTCGGCGGGAAGGTATTGAATTTTGACATTTGGTAATGCCACGCCTCGCTGGTAACAAAAAAAGCCTTTAAAAACCATTTGAGATGAGCAATGTATATGAAAACTATGCGTTGGCAGCACTTCTATTCGACTTTGATTTGGAGTTTTGAATTGGATTAATTAACTAGTAAATGCACCCCTTGCCTGTATGACGTATGCACTTAAGCCCTGCGCAGGCTCTTATCCTGTGCTAAGATATGATTGGCATAACAAGGACCAACGGTGATAAACGTGCACTGAGTCTCACCACACTTGTTGGCCTCAAAACTCGGATCAACGCGAGCTTAGCTGGACTACCTAACCTCGAAACAAATCTGACGAGGTATCAGTCTTCTCGTGGTAGACAGTATCATAAACCTAGGGAAGACAATCAAGCTTGTTGACATCAACGGTTTCAATGAATCTCAGTTGAAATTGACAAGTCTTCCGTTTAAGAGGTGTAAGCGAACGTTCAGTGATAGTCCGGATCACAGCTTAATTCGACATCAGAAGCTTAAAAAAACGACAGTGACAACAAAGAATGCTTTTATGAGCTGCTTGTCGATGTCAATGGCAGAATAGGAAAACAGGGCAACCTTGTTAATACTGTTGGTGAACATAACCTATAAGCCACCACATCCGATAACGGTCATAGGCTACTTCGAGTCGTGAAAGCAAAGATCGTGGTAGCAAGCACGGGTTTCCGACATCTTGACATGCCTGGATAAAAAATTCAAGCCAAATTGATCACACTGCGATCGATGGGAAGCTTGCGACAAGTATTTAAAAAGTCTGCAATGCCTTCAGAGGTGCCTGCATTTAGTCTGACATTTACCTTTAGCCCCAGGAAAGGAAAGCTTGCAAACATAAGATAGGATGCTGTGCAAAAGTTCGACATCGAAAGACTGCGACGGCAAGAGACTGTCAGAACCTTTGCCGATCGTGTTTCCCCCAATCTTTCAAGTACTCTAGGTCTGCAATATATAAATATGCCCAGAAAAGCAATGCCAGAAAGCTATCAGAAGAGCCGCCTCTGACGTACAAAGATTCACCAGGCGACCATGAAAAATGTTAAAGAGCTCATGGGGCTAAGCAAGAGGCAGACTTGCAACACTATAAAGCCTGAATCGAAACCTGCAGATCAAACAAGGGAGGATTGTGGCAAAGTATCAGTCGGTACTGATAATTTGAGAAGACAACTTCTGGACACTGTTAAAAGGCAATGACGATAAAGACTCTGCCATCTGGTAAGTGATAAAGTTCGTCATTCTAACCACAATGAAGTAAAGTAAAGCAGCGACTTATACTTCAATTTGCGCCAACTATAGAGGCTTATAGTCGTTCCAAATATCGCAAACAAGAGTTTTTTAACGCATAACGCCGAAAGAAAGCAATTTAAAGGGTCATTATCAGTGCTTTCTTAAGAACCGAAAAGTCTATTAAGAAAATATTTAAACTATACCGTAGATTTTGGAAAAGACCAAGTTCCAAGTCCGCATATTTATCAATTCAAAAATTGGCTTTAGCGTCAAAGATGTGCCCCCGCTCCCCGTCAAATTCGTCAATTTTTACGGAATATGACATTGGCGAGCTATCGCTACTTCATAAAGATCGGTGAGATCACCAACGAACCGTTTGATGCCAAAAACAACTCATAGACAAGCTGGCTATCATTGATTTTTTTTAAAACTTGCTTAAAAAAAATTCTGTGACGATTACTCAGAAGAACAATTCTTCAAAAGTGTGTAAAAATTGTTGAATACGCCAAAAAGATTGAGGTTATTTGAAGAGACTCGCCGAGCTGTCATTTGTCAATGAAATATTTGTTGGTCTTTAGGCAGTAGCCGCAAACACGGGACAAGCGGTGAATTATTGAATGCTACCAAACCATGGAATTCTCGTATTTTTATTCCTTTCTGTCCTTCCCTCCTCCTCATAAAAAAACTAAAACTATAACTAACAACTGTTGTCATTAAAAATCAATTTAACACGAATTTCACTCGGTTCCTTCCTCAATGATACTGAAATGCAAATATTTATGATGAAACCTCAAGCGCAATTAAGAGCCATACGTCCCGCATACAACATCAAATGACGGACAGAAAGATTTGCTTGTGTAAATAAAGGCAAACTGTCAATATTTACATTTGGAAAAAGTCACAGATCGTTTAAACGATATTGCAGTCAGTGTGAATGTCAAACATTGGTCCCATTCAATACATAATATTGACATAACACATTAATACATTCAACAGATTAAGGGATACGTTCTTTGTTTAGTCTATATAATATCTTCAAGAATGTCACAATGCAAAAGAGAGAAAGAGAGAGAGGGAGAGAGAATGCAATTATGCAATGACTATAGCCAGACCTGATGACAACAGCAAAGAAAAAGAAAAAATGCTTGCGACGCGTCGTTCGTCTTGAATAGGATTTCTTTATGGTCTTACTAAAGTGAGTTTATCGGAACGTTTTTTCCTCAAAAGCCCCACGTCATCTCTTTGATGTTGTGGGCCTCAATAATTCATTTGTCACGTTCCAGATTGGTATCATGGAAATATGTATTAATATATGTATATCTGCGTTGAAATATTAAAAAAATAATATATCATTCTGAAATATTAGTGATTTTAAAAATCAGTAGAAAATGTTTGTTTATGTTGCAGGTCCAGGTCGATTTTGTTTGGCAGCCATTTCGGTGTGGATGACAGTTGTTAGTTGGTCGACAACAATTTTTAAACGTCGCAATGTGTTTTTTTTTATTATTAAAACATTTTGTCTAAAAATATTTGTTGTAACATTTGTTAAAATATAAAACGCAATAATAAATAAATACATATCATTTGCACAAAGTAGATTTAATAAAAGTTGTAAGCAAATATTTATACATATTTAAGTGCAAAAATTGTATAAAAAAGGACTATTTGACTTAGCTCTACCTACAAGAAAAATAGATTTTATTTAATTGCTTAAAGTGCATATTTATTTTTAATTCTTTCGATGCTTATATAAATGTTCTTGAAATTTGTTAGCTAAATTTATTAGTTCGTTCGGTTGTATGACGGTGGAATATTTAATTACAATATTTTTAGTTATGAATTTAATTAAATGCTTGTATGAATGAATGACTGAATAAAAATGGATGAATTTTATGGTAATTGTAAATTGTAAATGCGAAAAAGTTATGAAATAAAATATTAGCAGTATCTTGTGTAATTATTGAACATTTTAAGAACGTACTCATAAAATCAGAAATCTTAGAAATATTTATTTTTAATGAAATCTTGTGCTTAAAGAATGTAAATCACTTGTCGATGAGCCGGCGCCTAAAACGCACGAAATGGAAACGTACATTAAACACATTTTATACAGAATAGGATTAGGGTCTCTGGTAAAGTATAATTATAAAAAAATAGATCGTAATATAAATAAATATATTTTATTTTAATTTTCGCTAAACATGGCTTGTAAGCTGCTAATGCTCTGGAGTTTATGTTTTTGAGTTATAATACTTTTTCAAAAACATTAAAATTTACCAATTCAAAATAATCAAGTAGGTTAGGTTAGTTTGAAGTTTCTGTCGGCTAGACGACACACTTAGACCATTATAAGGTCCCTTGTGATACCACATGAATCTACCTGTTTACTCTTGCTACTCGTTGAACCAGTTGGAACTTTTGATGAAGCGTTGCAGATATCGAATATCAGTGTTTTTTAGATCGTTCAGAGCGCTGCAGTCTGTAGTAGAAAGCTCCCAAATGGAGTTTACGTCTTTGTGAGAGAGCCGGACAAGTGCAGAGAAGATGGAGAACAGTCTCCTCTTCCTCCTCGTCAAGGCAACTTCTGCAGAAGTCGTTTGAAAGCACGCCAAGTCTTGTAGCATGCCTACCTATGAGGGAGTCCTGTGATAACTAAGCGCTAATGTACTTCCTATTGAGGGAGATCAAATATCTAGAACGTTTTAGACCCAGCTTTGGCCAGATCTGTTTTGTTACTAGACATGTCTAGCCGGTTGTCCACCTAAGATTTGTTCTATTGATGGCATCCAGCTTTATGATTAGTTTACAAGTAGCGATTGTAATAACTAATAACTAAGGAATCCTTAACTGGAAGCATAGGTAGTGTAGTTCCGTGTTTGGCGAGTTCATCAGCCTTGCAGTTACAGTGATGTCTCTATGTCCCGGCACCCAACGGAGTTGAATGCTGAACTGCTCAGCCATCTCCCTGAGAAACGAACGACAGTCTTGAGCTGTTATATAAATTGTAGAGACTGACTCCAGGCACTTGATAGCAGCTTCTTTAGAAGACACCACGTTTTTTTCAGCCAAGATAAGACTTCTTTTATCGCCATTATTTCTGCCTGAAAAACGCTACCGTGATCAGGAAGACGGGAAGAGAGACTAAGATTAAGTCTGTCGGAGAAGACACCGCCACCAACACCGTCCACAGTTTTCGAACCAGGAATGCTTCATCCTCCCAGAATGATCTAGTGGGAATGGAGACCTGGAAGTTTCTGTCGAACTGTAGTGCTGGTGGAGTGTAGTCAACGTTTCCTTGAAGGTTCCTGGAGTTGTTCAGGATAGCAACATGGCCAGTTGTTTTGCTGATCCATTGGTAACGAGTAAAGAAAGTATTAAATAAATTTGTTTTTTTTTTAACTCGTTTACTGTACCAGCAACTACATTATCTAATTTATAACTTTACTAAATATTGTATAACAAATTAACATTAGGTTCGTTCGGGTACTTTTTTGCAAACGTAAAATTACTAAAAATTTGCTAAGATACTGTGCGCATGCGACCACGTACTGAGAAAATTTTAAAAAATGAGAGAGAAATCCACTTCCCCTCTTTCGCAATTTTCTACTCGTCGAATTTCGGCTTACTGAAAAATAAAAATATGAAAACTGTCAACTAATTGACTAATTGACAGCTCAAAAGTTTGACAAGTGAAATTCTATTTATTTTCGTCTTTTACGATGTCGGAGGAAGAAGTTATAGCTAAATGTTCTCCTATAACATATCAGCGCATTCAAAATGGTAAGTTTAATAGATATTTAGGTTTTAAAAAATTCAATTATTTAAAGAGAAAGTTGCTCAACAAGTAAACAAGGTACTTCAGAGCCAAATTTAAATGTCAAAATGACATTTCTTAAACTTTTTGTAAGAAAACCGGTCAGGTACTTCTCTTGAAATTGAGAGAATTCGATTTTTAAGACTTGACATTTTTAATTTTTCAATGCTAAAAGTACACGAACGAACCTATTATTTTGGAAATAAAATACAACAGAAAGTTTTTAAAAGTCAATAATTGGCGCAGCATGTCTAAATAGGACACTGTGCTGAATTCTATCACCTGCTCGTGTTAATAATATCGTTCTTAGGACCTACAACTAAGGTCCACTGTTATACTTTCAATTGTTTGTCATATTTCAGGCTTTCATGAGACAAAGGAGGACCTGGGACAGTGAAAAACACTTTTTTATAATTTTTCTAAAGTTAAATTTGCCAACTTCCGTATTAAATAAAAAGAAAGAACATTTGAATTGTTTGTTTAGAAAAAAAAAACATTTACCGACAAAAAAATAGTTCATAAAAAAAAATTGAAATATCTATTTATTAATCGTCTATATATTAATCGCCGACACAATTACTTTCGGAACATATTTACCCTATTTAATGAAGACCAATTATATTTTTTTCTTTTACCAAATTGAAGCGTGGCACTCGTAGATCGGTCGAAAAGATTAATAATTTCATTAATATTTTAAAATTACCTTGGTTACCGGATTTACCCCAACGCTGATCCGAATACGGTCAGCAATTTTTAAGATTTAAAGATAAATCAAAGAGAGCTACACCAATTTTATGTAAATGATGATGATATAAGAAACTGTGGTCGATTTTCGAGTATTTTCTATTAGAGTTAGAGGGTAATATGACACTCATTCTGAAATCCCATGGCACGAGAAAACTGCTTCTGCTCGCTTGTGTAAAATACATACAGGTTATTGGGTGGATTCTTACTTGAAATTGAGGAATTCCCTTCTTGGATTCGCCATTAGAGCATATTTAGTGTTTATTATTATTTTTTCTATTTTGAATACGTCACGCTCTAACAACTGAAGTACTGCTTCCAGGACGAGTAAGGTTCATTTGTTATGCTTTCGCTTATCACTCAGGCCTCTGATGGGTCCATTACGTTCTCATCCCTTTGCGGACTTTGAATTTGTACAAACTCGCATCAAAAGACAAAGGGAGATGAAACTTAATAGACCATCGAATAATTCCATACAATTCTAGGACCGAATTCAATAAGATTTATGTATGGTAAGTGCAGCAAAGGAACAGCGTTCTAGCTCATTAAATATCACAACAATTCGAAGTTGCAAGCGGTCTCCCCCAACTCCTCGTTTAATGGGTATATTTTTGTCGGCACAATAAAGGCACGTCCATCGCACTAACGCCATCGCACCCGGCTAAAGTTTAATCAAACATAAAACACTCTTAATGACCGGAAACGTTACCTCAAATGTATTCATTCATGCACTGTTAATACTGCATTGACTTGCCGCGACTACCCCACCATTTTACGCACAAGAGGCCGGCGAATAACACGCTTTTTATTTTTTTTAGCATGCTGCATACGAACTACGGTGAACTTTAACAGTCATCCAACTTTCTCTCAATCATCGCCGGAGGCAGACCAAGAACAGCACACTGTAGCTATAAAACTATCAAACAAACAACAAAATAAACGCGTGGGACAATCCGGTTAGGTTTGGCTAAATGGTTAAACCTATAGTCCAGAAATCATGAGACCATGCAACAGGTTAAGTGTGGCACAGAACGCATTACCAATAGATGGATGTACGGTTCAAATTTTAGACACACGGATGTTCATGTTCAATGGAAAAAAGTTCCGCCGGCCGACAGGTTTGTGTGCTCATAAAATGTACACACGCACACAAATGCATTATGGGCATTCTTAGGTGCGGCTTCCTCGACTCTGTATACGTACAACTGTTTGTATCCCTTCCTTAATGGCGCATATGCATGTGAAGTTGAATGGTAAATAGACGACCTTTCAACAACCCTAATCCCAGTCGAAAGATCCTGCTGCATATGCCATCCGTATTAGAGCAACAGCAGATTAAGTGAGTCCTTATTTCTAAAGAGGCTCATGACATTATTATTATTAAATCAGTGTTACCACAAAGAATGCGCTCACAATAGATGACAGCTGCGTTCCGATTTTGTGTTCACTTGTCATGTATAGGGTGGGTTACTCTCTTAGACGACCGCATCAAAACTGCAGATAGTTAGACGACGCTTTACATATTTAGAGGTCGAACATCGTATGCCGTTGCATCTTAAAATGGAATTAATTCCTTAAATCTGTTGGCGAATTTAAACGCTTTGTGTGGTGCGTCTATGGCCAATTATGCATCCTCTGCTATTATACCTCTACCTCTACCAGCTAAACAGGGTCACGGGACCGCTTCAGCGAATGATGAAGTTCTTGTTTGTTTTTCGAGTTTTAAGGGGACAACGTTCAGACTGTATAGGGTTGCGTGTATCCCATTTTAAAAAGGCGGCATCATTTTCACAGTTGTTTCCGTTTTTTTCTCCGGTTGAGTGACATAGAGTGAGTGCAGAGCCTTGTTGTTTAAAGAGTACGTTTGTGTGAGTGAATAACCCCTGGCCCAAAATTTCTCCTTGTTACAGATTTCAACGTAACATATGCCACTCGAGAGGATGAGAGTTTTATGGCAAAGGGAAGTCGGAATAAATGATTTCGGGTTCCGGTTGACAGGCATATCCTGGAGATCTATTTATCGACAAAGTTAGCTTGGTGCACTTTCGGTTGTACTTGTAACAACAGATCGTGATGCGACTCGGCGACATAAAGCCATAAAGGGTTTTTGTTTCATTTGGGAAAAGTTGCCCACGCCCAAGGAATAATAATAAAAAAATCTCTACCAGTCTAGAATAACAAAAAACAGAGATTCATCTCTTCTTGCTCACATCCATATAAACATAGTATACGGAGAAATAACTAAGAAACCATTTTCTTCAGTGCTTCGATGGAGTTTAAGATCTGTGTGTGTCGTCAGCGTCGGTCGTCTCGCAGTCGTGATCGTAGTGCCCACCCAGAAATCTCTTTCATTCCATGTCACATTTCATCGTGGATTTATTTTGGAGCAGCACTTGCGCTTGGAATTGGACTTTATTTATTCCAGAGAAGTAAATTCCGAGAACCGAGATAGTACCCTCGTATTTGCTCTGCACTCGATCGATACCAAGATGATGACAGGATTGATAGCGTTCAGTGTGAAGCAGCACAAATCACCATCACCACTCATTCACCAGGTTTAGCTGTACACGTATAGACCGAACAATGTCTATATATGAATTCCGGAAATGGTAGAGCTAAATGCTGGCGTATCCACGGTTGGATGGAAAATGTACTTACACGGCCACAGCTAACGCAGCGTGTCTGCGAGAGGAAACGACTTGTATAACTGAGCAGTTACGGTTGAAAAACAATTTCAGTGCCCAACAAGTCGCATCATAGATTGTAAAAGTAAAGAAAAATTACAAACTTGCTGCAAGCATATAAGATTACATAAAGCAAGTCTTAACACGGTGGTTAATTATGGGAGATGGCTATTACTAGTTATACCGATATGGAGATGTTCGCTATGCTGTGTGGCCAAATGGATGACGGATGCACGTCATCGAACTTGCCAGTTCTTCGGAAACCAATAGTCGGAGGTTTATGTTGCTACTTCGATCTGTGGATCAATAGTAACATCCTTCAAGTTGTTTTCGTACTTTACTATATAAATTTAAATACCTAGCTTAGCAGCTGTCTTCATATGCTTAACTTTCTTATCTCCCAGGTGTTCCCTGGCTCTTTCTACCTACGACTATATTCCTACTTCCCTTTATTTTTGTTTTGTTTGTTAAAGGTACTCATGACTGCATGGTTCATCCGCCACCCCTTTTATTTTCTCACAGTGTACAATACGGGTAATTTTTTGGGCTGGTAATTAGTTATGGTGGTTGTAATTAATTACAAACGATACTCTGAATAAATGTATGCTGTTTAGATGTTTGGTAGCAGGGTTTACATATAAGTTATTGATCCAGGCAAATTTGAAAGAGCCAAGTTCTCGAGTCGGAAATTTATCATAAATTGCGCTAACTTTTTCCTAAATTTCCTTTAGAAAATGTCAAGTCCCAATAGGGCTATAAATTTGAGTGTTTGCCATACCTTAAAGAATTCTACTGCTCTAAAATAAATAAATATATATTTTGGGGCGACAGGTATGTGGGACCCAAGACCGAGCTTCTCACGACCATTCGTTTTATGTGAGTTTTAAATTTTAGGGACGCATGGAAGGGGTCTACAATTTTACGCCGAGTCCAAACGGGTCTAAACTAGAAGCTCTTCCATGACAGTTTTACTCTCGGAAACTCGGAAAAAACCTTAGGATGTAATGAGGTGTCGACATCTCGAATTATAGACCCATTGCTAAACTATCTTGCATACCAAAGCTCTTTGAGAGCATTATTTATGACACTATGCACTTTCATTGTATTCAATTTAATTCTCTACTCGAAGCAACATGGGTTTTTAAAGGGTAGATCCACAGCCACAAACCTCACGGAATTTGTATGCAACACATTATGTGCCTTGGAAAATGGTAAGGAAGTGGATGTCGTGGCTACTTATTTCAGCAAAGCGTTTGACAAAATCTCGCACAAAGTAATACTCCTCAAACTAAAAGCAACCGGTTTTTCACCGAGGTTTGTTTCCAGGATTAAGTCCTTTCTAGAAGATCGTAGATATAGCATCCTTTTCAGGGGTCGAATTACCGCACCCGTGAGGGAGCAATACGTCACTGAATTTTGTTGATTTTACATGCAAAACAATAACAAATTCAGTCACGTATTACTCGATCACGGATGCGGTAATTCAACCCCAGATTTACCGTGTCTAACCCAGTCATAGCGTCCTCTGGTGTACCACGGGGTAGTCATCTAGGACCCTTGATCTTTAATCTGACAATTAACGACGTAGTGCGCGTTATTTCACACTCTGACCTAGAGATATGAGATATGTGCAGATATCTTGCACAGCTGACTCCCTTGCACTTCAAGTTGACCTGAACCACTTCTATACTTGGTGTCAACAAAATTGTTTAGAGCTTAAGGTGAAAAAATGTTGAGCTATAACATTCTCTCGCAAGCGTCATCCACTACCTAAAAGATCTTACTTCTTTGACAACGAGCTTGTCTCCCCTGTCTCCTCAATTCGCGATCTGGGCATTATCTGCGACGCACCCAACTTAACTTCCGACCTCACATCGACAACGCTATCAGCAGAGCCAACTCAGAACTCGGCTTTATTAAACGTTGGTCGAAGGAGTTTTCTAACCCCTACGTCACTAAATCCCTATATATGACGTTCGTAAGACCACTTCTCGAATATACCAGTCAAGTCTGGTCACCCTACCATCAAGTGCAAATTATGAGAATCGAGGCTGTCCAGGGTAGGTTCATCCGGTTTGCCTTACGTGGGTTCGGCTGGGATGACCCATATAATCAGTACCCCTATTCCGCCTTCCCCAACACCGTACTGACTATGGTCAGCATGAACCCTTAACTAGAATGCTTTGCAAAGCAAACATGTTTCCCAACATATTTGACTTAAACTGCACAAAACCAGCTCTGAAACATGCTCTTCATAACCAACTTAATTCTTGACTACCTCATTTATTTTCCCAATCACTATTTTATCTTTATTTATTTTCTTTGTACGCTTGTATAAGGCAGTAAATGTTAATGTGAATTTATAGCAAAATGTTTTATTTTCTGTAAATTTTTAAAATGAAAATTAATTCTGATGGAAGTAATAAAACAAAAATTGTTTGTGATTTGGCTACATTTTTGTTGTCTCCGATTTTAGCTAACAAACCTTTTTTTTGAAATTGAGCTATTGAAATAGTTAAACGTAAACCCTGGTACACAACTCGCCCTTCGCAAACCATTGAGACATAAACTTCAAATCTGGAGCATTTACTAAAGCTTAGCACGCTGCTCGAACTAAATTTTAGCTCCCATACAAAATTCTCTCCAAAATTTAGCCACGCAGCTAGAAATTAAAACCAAAGTTTTATTTCCGAATGTCGTTCATATATCTGTCAAAGAACAAAGGGCCGGGACATTTTTTTTAGAGATTGTTCTGCTCTGTTGTTCTGTTGTGTTTAAAAAAATGAATGATTTTAATAAATACCTCGACGAGGAGTACCTGGAGTTGAAATGACAGAGAAGTCGTCAGAATTCAATAAGACAAAAAAGAAAACGCAAATATAAAACGATTTTTAGTTTCAAGGAGGAAAAAAAAATTGACGATGCTGGTAGAGCGACATTCGTCGATATGGAGCCTTGCAGATAGATACTATAGCAACATGGACGCAGTTAACGCTGATTGGAGGGCACAAACATCTTTACGTACGGCTGTTTCAAAACGTCCTTTTGTTGTTATTTCCTGTAAGTAGGGACTCACACGAACAGACGAATTTTTATTCTACATTGCAATAACATGCGCAGCTGCAGAAACTTCACTTCTGTCCATACTTCCTAATTATTAAAATTTGATTGTTTGCTCACTTGATTTGAATTTTGAATCAAGGAAGCTTATTTAAAAAAGGTTGATCTAAAACAAAACCCCGAGTGATTGTAAAAAAATATCTAAAATGATGTAAACAAGACACACTCAAGCATCTATAACTAGGTAAATGAAAATCTACCAACACGGCCTAATTCAAATTTACGTAGCCTCAGACTCACAATTAGTTATACTTGAATGTGTCTTGTTTATCTTTTAAGTCCTCTTTTACAGGTCGTTTTTTCTTCTAATTAACT
The DNA here is from genome assembly GCA_936431705.1 of Cheilosia pagana. Taxonomy (NCBI): domain Eukaryota; kingdom Metazoa; phylum Arthropoda; class Insecta; order Diptera; family Syrphidae; genus Cheilosia; species Cheilosia pagana. The sequence continues at coordinate 79,442,191 of OW386166.1, read as the reverse complement.
TTTTAGCGTATGACACTCCTAGGAAGAATACGAATCTAATAACACTTTACTCGTAAGAATTGGCGAAACCGTTTAGGCTACAGGAGGTCACAACGAAACAGGCATACAAAAGCGCGAAAAACCTTACAATCATTCTATGGTGTTCAGTCGGCTAAAAAGGTTCACCTCGCCAAATTTCAACTATATGTAGCATTAGTTCCCATTAAGCAAGGTTTCAAAAGTCGGAAAAAAATTGAAATTTGTTAGAGTTGTAGGACTTGCAGTGTTAAGAAAGGAGTAAATTTCATAAACCTACCAATTTGTTTTACATTGAACCTTCTTAAATTTGACATACTTTTAGATCTCAATACTTTTCTTGGCTGGCTAGTTACGCATATTTTTTTCTTTGAAATATGTGGCAGAACTTGGCTCGTATGAAAAAAATGTTGATGGTGTAATATAAGCTCGCTCAAGCTTGCTATTAGTGGCAAAACACTCAACTGGTTTGTAAAGTAGGCTTGGTTGTGCCACAAGTTGTTCTCGTTAAAAAAAAGATAGGCCATGTGTGCAGTGATGGGCCTATCAAAATACCTACATACTAACATTGCAAAATTTCCGCAAAATTTCATTAAAAATATATGAAAACAAAAATACCTTGTAGCGAACAAAATTGCAGAGTGCAATTTTTCTTATATGTAAAATAAACCGATATAAAATTATTTGCATTAATTATTATGGGTCGCGATGGACGTCTTAGTTAGGTTAAACCTTTAACTTTTAATTTGAAAAAAAAATAAACAAAAATTTCAAACAAAATGAGAACAAATAATTTCATTTAAAATAATTTAGGATTCGCCTCAACACCTCATTTGATTCTAAGCACAGTTTAAGGTCTGCGGAAGCTGTCAATTATCGCTCCTTTTCCTCTTTGGATAATTTGAACTCGTTCGTTAAAAGGTCTATTTCAACGAAAATGTTTTCTTTATGGTTCTCCTTTCTTTAAAGTTTATTCATACACACGATTGTCTGGAAGAGTTTTGTTTGAGAAAACCATTCATGTTAACTATACAAAGCCGTGTCTACTTCGGAATGTTGATGTGTGAAATTGTTCATCAACGAAATAAAAATAATATCTCTAACAATTAGCACCGTGTCGTGTTCATGATACCCAACACTCTGTCTAACAAAACCGAAAGGGAGAAGATCTCTAAAACAATAAATGTCTTTTATTCACACGATGCATGTCTAGAAAATCCAATTAAATGCACGAAGTTGGGATGAAAGCAAACTAAAATTATGAAAAAAATAATTTGAAGACTTACAAACAAAAATATATGTAGAATTGAATACCCCGGAAAGTCACCTAGATCTAGTGTGGAAATTAATCCCAGTAGGATTTTGTCCAATAAAAACCACTTTCGGATTTCAAATTTAAGAGATTTCACAGGGTTTGTTTGATTTAATTCAAGATAATAGTATTTTTTGTTATTTAACAATTGAATTCAGTTAAAAAAATAGAGAAAATTTATGGTAAATGCGTTCTTCGTTGTGCGAGAATTAAAGTTGATCTGTACTCGGGAGAAAAAAACCATTAAGCTCAAGTTGGCTCTTGATTTTTAATACAGCTTGATTATATTTCTTAATGCGCCGACTTTGCAGAATTACAGTAGCAGCCTTTAAACAAATGTCGTCTCCGTATATTGAAATCATTTATTAATAAAATACTAGGGCACCAAAATGGCCACCTTGAGGTACTCCAGAGGAGGCTTACATTTTTTCGGAAACCTATATAGAACATTAGATTATTTCGGTTTACAAAATAACCCGACTGAAAATCAAGAACCAGAAACATAAAAATACGTAAATGGGAAATTTTGTTCAATAGAAGACGATCACTATCAACATAATATCTAGATTTCATGCTTACGCCCTTTTTGAAAGGGAACACATTTTTATAGTTCTTTTAGGTTATGGGTAAAATCTCCTGTGAGGTAGAAAGACGGTCTTTAGCTAGCTGCCTTCAGTTGCGGACTCCAAGTTGATTGAGGTCGTGCTCTACTTGTGCGCTAAACCTAAGGCGAGGTCTTCAATGGCTGTGTCGTCCATTTGGGGTGGAGTGGAAGACTCTGCAGGCCAGAGCGTTGTTTTCCATTCACTCTACTTGTTCTAGCCATCTAAGGCGACCAATGCGCAGCTTTTTAACTAGGTCGATGTCGCTGTATACAGCTCGTAAAGTTCGTCCTTGAATCTCCATCAAAATCGATCAACGCGAAGAGGGTTGAATATTTTGAGAAGAGTTTTACGCTAGAGACGACCAAGAATATCCTCAACCTCTTGTAAAAAAAAATCCATGCCTCAGCGCCGTACAGCAGGTCTGGTATGATTAGGGCCTTGTAAAGGGTTACCTTGGTGTTTTGGGAGAGGGCATTACTACTACATATTTTGTTTAATAACTGACGAAATTAACGCCCAATCCCATTTTTGCTGCTTCAGCTTCAATACTAGCAAACGCACCAGTGACAGCTCGCTGCGTTCTGCCAATAATGGCTATGTCGTCAGCGTATTCTGTTGCAGACTTGAAATAAATTGTGCCACTACAGTTGACTTGTGACTTTCTTACATAGTTGTTTTAAGTATTATGTCGAAGAAGTAGCTTAGCGTATCACCTTGTGAGTCTTTTTTTGATATCGCGGTCGGTACCAACTTTGGTGGAGCAGCGAGAGTTCTCCACCGTCATCCTGCACAGACGGAGCCGAGTTTTGTGGGGATGCCAAGACCAGACATGGCTTTATATAACTTAATCTACTGGTTATAATTATTTTGTTTGGTCCAAAATAAATGTGCTGTAACGAAATTGTCCCAGAGGCAAAACTATCTCTTTAAAACAAAATGTTAAATTTGAAAACAAAGCTTACTTTGATTTTTTTTTGTTCCTAATTTTGAAAGGGAGTGTTTTAGCAAGAATTTTCTTAAACATGTGTTTTAAAAGAGGAGACAAGAAAACAGATATGAATTTCATTACAATGAATTATTTTTAGTACCAATTTTCTTGAAAAATATAAAGAAACACATACAGTGTTAAAAATATTTTTTCTCTATAAAGAATTTTGTATACAACTTCTTTATAACGAAGCAATTTTTTGTTGTGTATTTTTGTAAGTTATCTTTCGAGGATTATCGAATAATAACTACGAGACAATGCCCACAAAAAAATGCATATGGAATGTAGTTAACAAACGTTTTTGATCACTTGCAATTTAATGAATTATTTCATTTATTTTCATATTTCGTTGAAAATAAACCTATAGTCATTCAGATGACAAGATACACTTTGACACATAACCTACATAATGAAAGAAGAAGTCCGCAATTAATCCCTTCCGTAGTTACCATCGAAACACGCCTCTTACGGCTGAAAGCATTGCAAAAACTCACAAAGGTTTTGTCAATCTTTAATATCCATTAGTCCATCATAATCACTAATAATAAAATTCTTGCAACTTTGCACCTGCTGTAAATGGATATGCGAATGTGCTTTAGTCGTTCGGCAAGGTGGTGTCCTTTTCCGGATGCCAGGGGAATAATTGAAATAAATTAGAACACTGGCAACCGTTGACTTGCTGGAATTTCAAAACACTGATGTAATTTGTATGCCAGGTGGGTCGAAAAACATTTGTAAAACTGAATTTAAGTCCTAAGCATTTCGGAATATAAATAAAAAAGGTTATTCAATCACTTTATCTGGCGTGAAGCAAGTTAAGTTTATAGTAAATAAGAAATTCATAAATTTTTTTATTTTTACTTTGAACGAGTATCCATTTGGTTGAGCTTTTATGATTCAAGCTATACAAAAAACCACATACAAAGCTACTAACATGATACCAAAAATGAGGTGCTTGTCGCAAAATTCAGCCTACTTTTAACATACTTTATATCGAATATGTGCAGTATACCTATATACATTATCTGGCTTTTTCAACAATTTGATTGAGCGCTCTATTCGTTCCAGCAACTTAATTTACTGTAGTTAGCACATTATTCGAGTGAATATCAAAAGTACACAAACCAAGCAACTGTCTGTAGTTGCCCGTTGTCGAAATGAACTAGCAAAAAGCAATAACTTAATTCGAAAAGCAAGAAAAATACTGATACAGGCACAAATTCTTTTTAAGAAGAACACATAGATTACTAAATTTTCACTACAAGCTGTAAACAAAATTGGCTAGTTAAAATCTGTAGTGAAGTAAAGCCCGATTTACAAAGGTCAACCGTGCAGATCCACAACGAACTAAATCCGGAAGGAATTGATATGCAGTACGGAGAATGTCATGAAGGCAGATTTGTAGCAAAGGTTTTGAGCGGAATTGACCGCCCTGCTTAATCAACTAAAGGGTGATTTTTTAAGAGCTATAGGAAAGTTTTTCAAAAAAACACATAAAATTCAGAAAAATGCATAAAATCTTTATTTGAGTCGATAGTACGGTCCATATAATTTAATGTTTGAAGATTATTTCATGCAAATGTTGACCGTGACTGCGCCTCAAATGGTCCATCCGCTTAGTCCAATTTTGACATACTCTTTCCAACATTTCGGCCGGTATCTCACGAATAAATGCGTCAATGTTGTCTTCCAATGCGTCAATTGAAGCGGGCTTGTCTGTATAGACATGAGCTTTAACATAGCCCCACAAAAAATAGTCTAAAAGCGTTACATCGCACGATCTAGACGGCCAATTGACCGGTCCCGAACGTGAAATAAAATGTTCACCGAACTCGCCTCTCAACAAGTCCATTGTTGCGCGTGCTGTGTGGCATGTGGCACCGTCTTGTTGAAACCACATGTCATGCAAGTCAAGCTCTTGCATTTTGGGCAAAAAAAAGTTGGATATCATCTCACGGTAGCGCTCACCATTCACAGTTACGTTACGATTCGCATCATCTTTGAAGAAGTATGGTCCAATGATGCCACCAACCCACAAACCGCACCAAACTGTGACTTTTTCTGGATGCATTGGTAGCTCTTGCAATGCTTCTGGCTGATATTCAATCCAAAATCGACAATTCTGCTTATTTACGTGCCGCTTCAGTGGGTCGATTAAACTGACCATAAAATGGAAGAAGCACGCGATGAACTTTCTTAACAGAGCACGCATTTTGATAATAAAATTCAATAATTCGCAAGCGTTGTTCGTTTATAAGACGATTCATGGTTAAATTATAGACCAAACTGAAGATGTTTGGCAGTGAAACAAAACACGAAACGTGCGTGAGCTGTTTAAACCAGTGTTGCCAAAAAGATAATAGCTAAAAAATCACCCTTTACAAAGCAAGAGGCACTTCGTAACGCCCTCCGCATAAGTACGTAGAAAGGGCTTTCAATCCAACTTAAATTTATAACACAAATTACAACTTCCATGAGAATGCTTAGCAATAATTTGCGAGTGTTGGCTGATACAACTATAGACCTGTACAGAAACAAACTAAAATTCACCCATTCACAAATGAATCAGTCAAAGTTGACTATGTTACTACCAAATGACTTTAATGGTGCACGCCAGATATGATTTACTGATTTGTATCGACCTGCATTTAAGGTTCGCTTTCTTCTATTTTTATTTTAGCATAATTTGATCTATTAAAAGCCATTCAACTACTTTCAACCGTTAAAGAACGACTACTAATTTTCATTTATTAAAAAAAATAAATCGAATGTGTATAATTAGTTTTCTAAATTAGAAATGAATTAAATGAAATGAAAAATGGAAAAATGAAATGATTAATCATAATCAAAAGAAAAAAAAGAGCCGCAACCTCGAGCTACTACTAAAAGAAAAGTGCAGAGTAATTGCAGAAAAATTGACTATATTTGAGTTTAATGCTTTTCTCTAATACACATACACCGTAAAGGGATGAAGCTTCCGTTGGTAACAAATTTGCACAAACTGCATTGAAACTGGTTGATAATATTTTCGTAACGTTAGAAAATATGTCGGCCTAGTGTCAACGGTCTATTCGATTTTCAAAAGATTCACTAGTAGCTCACATGACGTTCCCAAGACTTTAAAGGTTATCTATTTTGTTTTATCTATTCGCTCTTAAAGTGCGATTATGTGCAACATGTTGCGATCTAAAATTAATACAAACGTTCTAAAAGGAGACTGTTGAGAATATTTCACAGGAAGTGGTTTAACAGTCCCAAGCATTTCTTAAAAATGTTCAATTCAATCAGCTGTTGTTTAAACTTATCGCAAGAATATAATTTAAGTTATTTTTTACAAATTTTTATAAATAACATCAAGTACCAAAAATGAAACAAAAATAACGAGTACAACCCACATACAATAAATTATTCGATTGCAGTTCAGTTACCCACATTTGTTTAACAAATTATTTAACATTCCAATAAAGTATACTATCCGCCATAAAAAGCACATATACTTATACAGTTCAGGAGTTTTCGTTATGTCTTCCAACGACAGTAAAGTAAAACGAAGTTTGGTTGGACCGGCGTTCAGCCAAGTGTAACTCAAAACTCATCGTCATTGTCATCACAATTACCAAAACAAAACAAAAAAAAAGAGCACAAGACTTTACCACACTCTAGTGGTTTTTGTTCATCATACAAAACACAGTAGGACCGAAAGACCCAGGAGTTGGTCATAAAAATACAGCCTTCGTTTTTGTTCCCCCTATATATATTGCTCACGATCCCGTGCTCAGCCATCACCAATTACCACAAACATAATGTGGTTAATAAAAAAAAACCCTACCCAAAATAAGGTATATGTTGTATGTGCACAAGTACATAAACAGGTTGCTGAGCAGAGCATAAATTCAGCTTCACCTGAGCATCGCATGAAAATAGCCTCACTTGCCACCGACGACGATTAGAAAGAAACATCAAACAACTGTAGACATTCGATAGGCGGCCAATTAAGTAACAAATCTGAGGAAATAAATTCGTTCGAATATTGAATTTTGATAAACAAACAACGAAAAAAATGTTGCCCACCTACCAACCGAGCCAGGTCTGGTCAAGTGCTGCTCGATTTATCAAATACAAATAAACCAAAGATACGAAATGAATTATTGAAGATACATTTTCTTCAAGGCACATAGAGACCTGTATCTGTATAGAGTGTGTGTCTTCATTCTAAGAATTTTAAACTTAAAAAGTTTTTTTTTTCCCTTTTTTTTAGTTGACGATAAAAGCCAGACAGGCTCTTGACTTGAGTCACAAGAAAATGCTGTAGAATAAGAAATACAACATAGGAAGGTATGTATATGGGAAGGCAAACATTAACCACAAACATAAACACGCAACATTCTAACTCGCGTGTGTAGAACACGATCTGATTGGGATGGATCTTCTGCATACAGTAGGGGCGAGAAATACTGAGTCGAGTAGTAGGTGATTGCACTAAGCCAAACAAATGGATTCTTTCTTTTTCATACGTTCTTACATTTATTATTATAAACGGATAAAGTTTGCGGAAGAAAAATCTGCAAACCCAATATCGAAAACAGAAAGTATATACATTTAAGTGATTATGCGCACAAACCAATAAAACACCGTTTTAGGTAGTTGGGCCAAGATTTGTAACTTTTCGTAACCATTTTTGGTCTTGTTTTTGTGAAAATTGCTGGAAATGTACTACAATTTTAAGAAGCTTTATTAATCTATGTTTAAATGGCTACACAAAAGTCGTATGCAGTGAATTTAATAAAATATTCTGCCGATTTTGGAAACATTTTTGAACCGTTCCCGTACTTTTCTCAGTTAAATTCATAAAATAACAGATCTAATGGTAAAGTGGAAGAAAAAGTTCAAATTGCCTAATAATGGGAACGTTTTAAATATGAAAAATGAACAGTTTTTAAAGCGGGAACACTTCAATGTCAGTTTTTTGACTGAACTAGCAGTTTCATGCTCTCTCAAGCAAATTTAATTAAATTTAATGCGCATATATTTACAACTTCTGTTTTTTTCGTGGTTACAACCGTGGTTTTTCCTATATGACGTTTTATAACTGATTTTAAATAAATTTTTTTGCTGATATAAAATTTAAAGCTTCTCTAAATATTGAGAAATTAAGGGGAGGAAAAATCAAAATATTAATATAATATGTTCCCTTACTTTTTTGACAATTTTGGCAAAATGTGTGATATCAAAGAGTGGGGATTATTTCTCTCAGAAAAAGAGAATATAACCAAAAACTACAGGAACGAAAGTTTTACATGACTTTTGTTATAAACAGATGCGAGAAAAAAAAAATAATCGGCCCTAGCGAGGTATCCGTCGGAACGGAAAATTCTCCGATTTTATACGATTCGGAGGTTCGGAACATCTGCTCGGAATATTTCTCCGACATTTTGTAACGCATATCGGCAAATTACGTTGAAGTGCGATGAAGTGCATTTTTTTCTTCAATTTTTGACAGCTAGGTTCCGATATCCTCCGACGTATTTATTTTGTTTTTTTTGCCGATTTATTCAGTTTTAATAACAAATTTCAGCATTCAATAAACAGCCGATTTAATTTGACTTTTAGAGAGATTTGACAGCTAAAGTCAGTTATAACAAACTACCCCTAAGAAATAATTTCTTGGGCTCTTATTTGCAGGTTTTTTATGAAGGATATTATGTTCTCTCTTGGTGGTTCTCTTCTACCCAACTTTTGCGTAAAGGAATAAAGTTTGACTAAATTTGACTAATGTGTTTGAAGTAATTATCGTTAGGGAACAGTCCTTACTAAATAAGCGAAATAATACATTTTTCACTCACCTAGACTGCAAATATATTTATTACTTATATAGATAGTCCGTTATTTTAAATTGACTATACGACAAGTCAAGTTAAACTTACTAAACGATCCACTTTCATTTCGTGGCTGTCATTTTAAAATAAGGAGTCAACGACATTTTTTACGTGGAAGAAAGTTTGTGTCGTTGACTGTTAGGTTTGTTTAGATACTAACTACCTTTCAAATATATTTCAAAAGTTACACAATCACAAAAACTCTGGCTTGAGCAGCTCATGGACATGGACACAAACAAATGGAATTATTCCAATTTCGACTTAGGTTGCACGATGTTATACCTTACACAGCCATTGATATTGATCTCTGACAAATAAGTGCCGAACCAGATTCCGATCATAGTATAGTTTACATTTCCACCAGTCCCATGTAGATATCTACTACCAAATCAGACTTTAACTTGAGTTAAACTGAGTATGCATCTGTCAACTTGCTGCAATCTCTACACATGTCACCAAAATGAGAAACCTGCTGAGCACCGTCAGATTACACATTAAACCTTTCATAGGAATAGCAAATATAGCTGCTAATGGATCATTACATACAGAAGTGACAGTAAGTACTGTAACCTACACTCTATTAGCTTCATGTGCAAAATACACTCTCTCACCCACTGGGCAATTGAAAATTCATTTACATACGACCTGAAGTGACTTCAAAAAGTACATATGCTCTGCATTTGGCATTGACAGCAGAATCGAGATCTCTTTTAAATTAACCACTTAACACAACAAAAAAATAGATACCCACGTTTAAGGTTATTTTAAGAACGCCATGCGTCATGTTGCGAGCATTTTAATATACAAATATATGACGAGCAAATTCAACGAAACTGAAAAGTAAAAACGCACTTCTTGGACTTTTAAGGATGTGATTGTATTTTGGAATTTGAATTATACAACACAAAAAGTTTGGAGAGCATTTTAGTTCAATAAAGACAAAATTAACATATTTATAAACCACAAAAGTGCTTATACAACTTTATGTGAAAAGTTACAAAACTAGCTACAAAACTACTGTTATTGTGCGATTTTCCAATGTTGTCGAATATAATATAGAGGCCTTAGAGTCTATTGAGTATTGAAACTCCAATCAAACATGTATTTCATGACGAAAATGTGTGATTTATTTCTAAAAAGGAGCATGTTTAACTTGAAATCTCTCCTCAGACTACTTAGCATTTCTTCTGCTGCATGATGGGTCGTGTAGAACACAAAAAATATATAAAAGCGTTACAACTTTATTGGTTTGAACTGTCATTTTAGTCAAATTAAATTCGCACCGGAAAGAGGTCAATGGGAACATTCAAAAACTTAGTTGTCTTAAGTCGACTGGATTGGTCTGGAGCAGATGTAACCTGAACGCAAAAACTAGATTGGTCGCACACGTCGCTTTTCCAACGTCAGTCACATATGCGAACTGTCAACTTAGTACTCAAGGTAAGATTAGACGGTATGCCAAGTGGTCATAAAATGACAATTTCTGACGGTTCTCCTGTCAAAATATGGTCATAGTAATGAGCATATCCCATATGCCCTATGGGATTGTTTCCTGTTTAGAAATTCTTTGCTATCTAGGTATTTGGTTTGTGATATAGTTATAATGTATTTTTGTTAATATTCGTTATGTATTTTCATTGGTTTGAATAAATTTTACTTGGTGTATTTATTTTGTTTGTTATTTTAGCCTTTTTAAGTTTTTTTTGTGTGTTTCCTTTTCGTTTTGTGGTACACACATCTATATGTTTTTGGGGAGCTCATTCGAAGCGGCTAGCGATGCCAGGATTATGGAGGAAGCAATAGCTGACAGGGCGAGGAAGAGACCGACAAAGATATTAAAGGCGAATGGTCAGACCATGTCATCCGCAAATTGATTTCGGCTTTTGAGATCCGACCCGGACTTTACGATGTCACAAGTCGTACACATCGGATTTGCTTTGTTTTTCTTAACAGCATTACCCTACTACAACATTTGGTTATGAACAACAAATGCCTTAAATGACCATCAAGGCAAATATTTTTGGTCATAAAGTCTGATATACAGTTTTAATAATCCTGGCATTTTGGTCATTTGACAGCTAATCTGGTCATTTGCCTGTTGGCATTCATATGCATGATTGGCATACAGTCTAATCTTAGCTTGAGATACATCAAGTCAGTCAGCTATCAAACTTACTAAACTAGATTGTGGAACGTCCCCAATCAAGTGCAACAAAGATGTAAGCATTAAATCTTTTGCCGTGTCTTGAATCTAAGGATCTCTTTCCTTATTTAAAGTTGAATTTTATGGTTTATTTGTAAGAATCTAGACTTCGAGTTGAATTTTTGTCCAACTGCCTACGATTTCTTAAGGACAAAGGGTTTGAAATAGTTATACATAATATAATGTTATAGTTGAAAAGTACTTTGTAGTTAACAACTTACTACAATATAAATGAATGCGATATCATTGAATTATATTTTATGAAATGTCATTGAGGAAAAGTATAAAAAGAAGAATCTGTTCTTCTGAAGTTCAATCTGTTTAGGACTGTGAAGGAAGTAAGCCACCAGTATTTGGCACATAACCTGATTTCCTTTCTAACATATATATACAAAATACTCTAAATTTAAAATCAAGATTAGAATTTGTTATTAAAATGCGGCATTAAATTTATATCGCAATTTGCGGAATCTTTGGTTTAAAGTAAAACAAACGTATTTCAAACTGTCAAAGTACAAAAAAAGACATTCTGTCTAACCATTTGCGCTGACCTTCCTGTAACATTTGCATGTTTGTGCCATGTTTCCTCGATATTTTGCCTTCAAAATCAATGTAAGGTCACTCTGTCTAGCTTATGTTAGTTTCCAAAGGACGCACAGCACCATCGCATCGTGTTGCTTTTGACGAAAATTTAATAAAATGTGAGGGGTGAAGGGCGTATATAAACTTGCGTTTTTGTTATAAATTTACAAATTTAATTGAGTTGTAAGTAAACGTCAATGGAACGCGTCTAATTATTAAAAGAAAGTCATAAAAAATTCTTCCTACGCACTTTTATATTACGAAATCAGCTACCATTTATTTGTATTGAAATTATAAATGTTAAGGTGTGTTTTACTGATTATATTAATTCTGTTTACTGGAAATGCCTAAGGTCTAAAGCAAAACCAAAACCAAAACCACATTATAAACATAAAGTTTCTATTCCAGAAAACCAAAAGATGCCACAATTAATTTTATAATCATGCAACGTAGTATTTATAAATAAATCTATCGAAAAGAGTGAAATTTTTCTGGCCGTCACTGTACAGATGGTATGTATGTTTGCGGTGTGGCTATGGGATGAAGCTAGAAAAGAATGCACCATAAATCAGTACCGGAGACGAAACTGAAGTGGAAGAATAAGCCGACGACTATCGAACGAACGACCGAACGAACGAAAAACAACTCCTGCTTGAATGTCATTGAACTTTTGAAGACGTTTTCGTTTGCTTCATTTATTTGAAAAACAATTACCTACCTGTAGAAACGAGAAAAAATTTAACTTTGCGATCGTGCCTACCGCCTACACAATATTAAGCACTGAGGTGAGGATGAGAACTTAAAAAAAAACAGTCCATCTATCTATCCAGTTTCTCAACCATTTTGCTAAAACATAATTTCAATTTTACATCTAATAATGTAGGTGGATATGCTCTGAAACATAAATTAGGTACTTACGGACTGTGACCAACTTAGGATCAAACGCACTGACTTTCCTGTCGAGTGAGTCGATTTTTGCCTTTATGCCTCTCGTTCGGTCGCCGACATTTTGCAGCTCCTTATTGAGGTTATGAAAAATGTCACTCGCAATTATTACCAAAGACGCCAACTGCCGCAGTGCATTGCTCAAAGTTATGTTGCTTATCGACTCCAGCTCATAGCCAGTTACTATCGGCGGTGTAACAGTGGCAGCAACATCATCATCATCATCATCATCATCCGCAACGTTGGCCTGCAAGCTATTGCTCCCGCCATTGCAAGACGAATAACAATAATCACCGCCATTGCCATAACCGGATCTGCCTGCAAGGAATTCCTTAGATTCGTCGTTCTTCTCTTCTCTTCGTCCTCTTTCGTCACTATCTACCGATACTCCTCTGCATCTGGGCTGTCTGCCGCCGCCGCCACCACTGCCGGTCGGCGCAGTGGAGTCGACTTCATCGTCAACCACGTCAATATCGATGTCTGCTGTGGAGTAGCTGAAGCTGCTTAGCGAATTCGTTTGGCCATTGCAGCAGCTTCCAATTATGCCCTTGTTGGTGCCGCTTTTGCTGCTGCTGTTGTTGTTGTTATTATTATTTCCAACACCACCGTTGCAACATTGTTGCTTAGGACTGCAACAGCAACTTGTGGATGTTTTCGCAGCCAATGGCGATGTCTTTAGGAGGGTGGAAGAGGCATCCTCTTCAGAATATGCTTGCGCAGCATTGCTACTAACAGATGGTCGTGACGCTTCGACACTTGCAACGGAATGCACAAGAACTTTGGTTGTTTTGGCACACAGTTGGGTGGATTTTTGCCGGGCAACCGCACCCGTTCGGGCAATCGTCCTTGCCGGTCGGTCGCAAATGCGAGATCCATGAGACCGCGATACAAATGTTGGTTGCACAACGCGTTGGACGAATGGCATTTTTCTTTTATCAACTCATTATATTCAAAGAACAATAAATTATGTATATAGGCACAGGTTAGATATTCTTTTTTTCAAATTTGAATCTTTCCCAAAACAAGCACGATTCTAAATTCTGAATTCTGATCCACTTCAACAACCGATTCTTCAGATTCAGATCACTAACGAACCTTTTTTTCGGTTGAAACACCACCAGCACCACCGAACCCCGATTGGTTTCGCAGCAGCACCTTTTTCACTTCACTACTAGAAAACGAGGAGGGAAACATAAAAGCGGACGAGAAACAACAGAGCCCGAACAAAAAACTGGAATTACAACTTTTTCCTTCTTCTCCTCTTGACTGTCGGCATCTGCTGTGTGAATTTATAATTAAAGGGCTCTAGATTCGGTTACGTTTGCACGAATGGCCAAAGGTATTGCATACCACCTAATTTGAAACTGTGTGCATGCTAGTACGCGCAATGGTTGTGCAGAAATTCCTTTTAAACGTAATCACTTTCCAACTGCAGCATCTTACGAATTACGATACGAGTTACGAGTAGCCCAACCCAACGAACCGCGGTATTAAGGAAAACTCACAGAACTTCATGACGTCGGGGATTAAAAACAAAAAAATAAATAAACAAGACGGTGACGACGACACGCGTACGGTCGGCAACGGGCGATTGATGAATGAAATGTGCAATAAAACGCGCAACGCAGTGGATCTGGATGTGGATGGATATGTTTCTTATGTTGCCTATGCCAGTTCATTCAGTCAGTTTCCTATAGTGCTAGAGAGAGAGAGAGAGAGAGAGAGAGAGAGAGAGAGAAGTTTGAGTTTATGAAAAACGAGAGAGAGAGAGAGACACGCTCTTCGACTCCGCTCTCTTGCTCAGTGAATCATATTCAGCTTTGAAATTGTTTTTGGAATGTGGAATATTCGTGACGTCACACATGAGTACTCACGTTAAGGCCTACACAGATGCAGCGCCCCAGTGGATCTATTCAGCGATGTGTGTTTATGTCATATTTCTTTAGTCGGGTATAGGTATTCAATATTTCATTCTACTCGTCACGTTTTTGTTTGATTAGCGCCAAAATAGCAACATTTTGTTAATTATTAATATACAAAAGTATGGCAATCGATTAGGGCGCGCACTTCGAATAATTACATACAAAATTAGTATAATATTAAATTTAAATCTATTTAAATAAACGTCAGCAACTATATATATTTTATACCCAAATCCATACCAAGAATAAAGACTTCGTCATACGCCTCGGTGAGATAAATTCACGCGGCGGTAAGATTATTTTGACGCAACGTTCTAGCCGCCGCGTTAGAGGACGTCAAACAGAAAGATCTCATTAATGCCCATGACTCTTGGTTTTCATTGTCTAAAAAAAATGTCAAACAGCTCGGAGGAAGAATTATTGTTTTTTTTTTCCGTTTTTTAGTATATAAAATCATATAAAATTATTTCAAACGCGCCGCGTCATAAAATAATCTGTAATTTTTCACAACCCCGCGTTTCACCGCCGCAGTGAATTTAACGCAGCGTTGAAAACGCGCTCTGAATGACGGGGGATATGTTTTGCAGTATATTACAACGCGGCGGTGAAACGCAGAGGTAAAACGCGCTCTGTTTGACGAGGTCTTAAGTGAGTTTTACTGAGCACCTATTTTCGCAATACAAAGTAACTTTCAATATTTGGCCCGCAATGGGTACGTTCGGATGTCTAGTTATGGTTTAAAACGTCAACTAGATTTGACTCGACTATGTATACGAATACGTTAACAAGGTAAGTTGAGTTGTCGTTTTAAAAACGCGATTTATTTTGGAATTTTGACACTTCAAAATGTCAACTGAGTATACAGGCAGGATTTTTTGACTAGACTAGCCTACCCTCCAATAAAAACTCAAACACATCTACTCAGTCAGCTGTCAGACTTACTAAACTAGAATGAAACTCAATGAAACCGGCGTTATGACAGAACACAATAATGACAGAATGACGGCATAATATTTTCAAATGCGGCCGCCCTCTTACTGAGACTGAATTACGGTATAAGATCGCATTAAATTCCCATGGGATCGCTATATCAAATTACGCATTAACTTGGCAAACAGATTGGTATTATTTAAGTTGAACGAATTTTTGTTCACATATGCGAGGTTAAAGGAATAGTTTAAAGAAAATAAATTTAAAAAAATTTCATTATTGTCTTATTTTATAATTCTCTTTAATTGGGCTCACTCCATTGGAATAGGTACAATTTTAATCGTAGGTATGTAGAACCCTTTAAATTGAGGGAGTAAATTTTGCGACCGTTGCTTATTATGGGACATACCTCGATGAATAATGAAAGCGAGAGAGGTGTCAAGTGTCATCTTTGAAATGAGCAATTGTCACATTCGCTTGTTTTTTTATTGTAGGCTATAGCGTAAACGTTTTTCTTTTTAGTGTTTGGTAAAATAATATATTAAAATAATTATTCCTAATCATTTAAAGTAGCGATAAAAATTGCTCAAAATGCCCAAATACTATTGTGACTATTGCGATACATATCTGACGCACGACTCTCCCAGTGTTCGCAAAACTCACTGCACCGGCCGTAAACATCGTGACAATGTCAAGTTCTACTATCAAAAATGGATGGAGGAACAAGCACAGCACCTGATCGATGCCACAACTGCAGCATTTAAGGCTGGAAAGATCTCGCAAAATCCGTTCGCAACGGCTCCACCAAAACCAGGCGTTGCAATTCCGCCACCCACAAATATTGGTCCTCCACCACGTCCAGGAATGATGCCTCCAGGTATGCCACCAGGTGGTCCAGGAATGCCGCCAATGATGATGGGTGCTCATGGGCCCCTGCCCCCACCTATGATGGGTATGCGTCCGCCTCCGATGATGGGCCCTATGGGTATGATGGGTCCACCGCCCCCAATCGGAATGGGTGGAATGCGACCACCGATGGTAAATGGGCCGCCCCCGAAATAATTGTAAAGAGAGACGTAATTTAAATAAATTTATTAAAAACACATAAACATTTGTTTGTTTAAAATTTCTCACAAACGATTGCAAAATTGTAGGCAGTCCTTACGGCCTTTAAATCATTATGAATCTTGTTGTTATTTTAATGGATAAAGACTGGAATCCGCAACAGTTGTGTGGGGTATGTGCAGCTTTATGGAACAAGTGAATACGATAAACTTAGGGCTCGTAGTACTAAGTCTGGAGGGTTCACGAAGCTGGGGTCGAATTACCGCACCCGTGATCGAGCAATACGTGACTGAATTTGTTATTGTTTTGCATGTAAAATCAACAAAATTCAGTGACGTATCGCTCGATCACGGGTGCGGTAATTCGACCCCTGAATTTACGAAGTTGAGATATAAGAGTAACCATTTTATCCAACTCAATCCGGATGGTTTTTTACAAAGCGAGACAAGATACAACTGACGATTGATCTTTAAGGGGTATTCATATTTCAATGGATGTAAATGAATACTCAAAGGGATTTCTGAGTCGCCTTTATTGTGGGTTCAATCCCAGAAGTGTGAACAGCTTGCCCTGTGTGCGATATCGAATTTTAGCTAGAGCCAGACATTCGTAAAGAAATTTAAATCTTTACCCACCTTTGCTTCCCGTAATTTGGCAGTGGTTATTATGGGGCTTCCTAACCTGGCAGACACGTACCTTGGCCGTCTGTCTACCTACCAACTTTAAAAAGTGTTCTAAATGTGAGAGTTTTTGCTTTAGATCTTTTTGAAAGCTTGCCAAATCTTCCAGAAAACTACGGAATTTATTTAACTTTGCTGTGGTAGTGCAAGAAGACATCTCACTACAAGTTTTCTACAACCCTAGTTTCCTAATTTCTTTTCCTCTTCTTCTTTTATTTTCAATTTTTCTCTCTCTCTCTGTCTCTCTCTCTCTTTTCTTTTTTCTTTTTTCTTATCATTTTCTTTTTTATTTTTTTTTCTTGTTATAGTTTTCTTAAATTTTTGAGAATATTATTTGTTATTAATAGTTTGTTATTACTTATTAACTTGAATTACTCTTTTTTTTTGCATTACATACCTACATAATACTTTCCACTTAAACTGTACTATAAAAGACTAAGTCTTATTGTATACCTTGTTTTTTATAAATAAACTAAACTAAACTAAACTAAACCCTAGCGATGAATGAAAACAGCTAAGAAGTAAAACAATAAAAACAATTTTAGATCCTTAAATTAAATATAAACGTCTGACAAACATCCGAGAGTAAAACTGTCATGAAAGAGCTTCTCAATTAGCCGTTTGGACTCGGCGTAAAATTGTAGATCCCTTCCATTCGTCCCAAAAATTAAAAACTCACACAAAATGAATGGTTGGGAAGGCTAGGCCTAGGATCTCACAGATCTGTTGTTCAAACGATTGCTGTCATTTGCTTATGTGCTGTCTTATTTTTAGCGTCCACTTTAAGCCGGGTGTCACGACTGTCAAAAGGAAGATTCCATACTTGTTTCATGTGCTCATCTGAGAATTCCCGCTGCAGATTTCTGTTTTATTGCAAAGTAAATATCGATCCCAAATCTATACAGAATCCCGAACGATATAGATTTATATTTGCGCGCCTTTTCTGGCACGAATGTTGCGAACCGCAGGCTATTTTTATTTCACTGACGTAGAGCTCTGTGTCACAACAACTTGACCCGTGGTGCAATTCAGCACAAAAAGTTTCAGTGCCCAGGTCAACATGTGTGCCAATGTTTCACATTTCTAAAATGACGTTATCTTAATGCACAAATTTTGTTTTATTTCCCATAGTGTACGAACAAAATGAATGTTTAAACAAAGTACATGTACACAAGCTACATACAAGCAAGATTGATATACGAAAAGTTAAATTTAATAAATACAAATTGTTATCTAACAATAATATTGCAATCGCAATCCATGGGCGTTAAGGTATCGTGGTAATTAAAGTACGAACATTCTTCTAACTGTACAAATGCAGAACATAAATTCATACAAATAGTTTTGCGAAATTAGTCATAGAAATAAAATAATAATAAAGTAGGTCAATGTGATGTTGTTAAACTTTTTCGAGGTAGGCTAACATTATTTAGAAAATGAGAATAAAATATAAAGAGATTGGTTGTCCATTAGCTGGACAAGCGACATCTCTTGCTAGGTGATGCCAAAATTGCCTGCCTCTCGGCCGTTGCGAAATTTATAATCTTCTCCTCAGATCTCTTGTACTCGCTGCCAATTTGGTCCAAGTCGAGGTCTGCATTTAGAACCAGTACCTGTAAGGGGGGAAAAATGGGTAACAACATGTGTATGGTCAGTGATCTGTTGCACGTACAGGTACTTTGGGTTCCATTTGATGATTCATTAGCCAATTCTCATGAAGTTCATGTAGCTCTTGCAGATATTGAAGTGGAACACAACTCTCTTCGGATCGCGCACGTAGTTTCATTCTTTCGTAAACAGTTTCTGGTGATGTTCTCAGGTAAACTGCAAAAAATAAATTTAAGCCGGGCGTGTTCATGCATTGTTTCTCACTTACCAATGAGATCAGCTTGAATGTGAATTGATTTCTCAATAAATGAATACCATTCCTTAAGTATTTGATACATGCCATCTTCGATTGTTTTATTTTTGTACAGGTTCTCCACAAAACAATGTCTGGAAGGAAAAGTTTTAGTCAACATAATGGTATGGATGGATTTTCTAAATCTTTACCTGGCACTAAAAATTGATCGCTCCATTAGTTTAACTTTCTTGTCGGTGGTCATAGTGTGGCTTTGTAACATCGTCAGAGTGACATATGTCTGGAATGGCATTGCCCAAAGGTGTGGTTGCTTGTACATGAGCTCCTAAAAGTAATCACATTCCATTTTACAATCCACATACGAGTACAATAATTAAGTAAACTCACTAATAGGTTGACCCCATTACAGTCTCTCCATTTCTCTACCGGTTCTGTGATCAAGCACACATCATCTTGAAACTGTTTAAAGTGGTTGAGGTATGTAGTCTTTCCGCTGCCGATGTTGCCTTCAATGAGGACTGTAAATGGCTGGCTTCCAGCTGCGTACTTGGTTAGAGATTTTGTCGACGTTGAAGCCATGTGTCGTCCTGGGAAAATGATTTTTGTTTTAATTCAGATAAACAATAAAGTTTAACTAGACAAACAAATTTGTTCGTCTTAAACGGGATTTTTATTTAAAATGTGTAACAAATGTTTAATAACTCAATGGCTAAACTGTTGAACAAATTTTAAGAATGAACAACTGCGAATGGAAAATTTTTTCTCGCGCCAAGGAAAAAGATTCAAAAAAAGCGGGAACAAATTTCTGTTTTTGTATTTTAAACGCTGTCACCATTCAACGTCTCCCTCCAACTCAAACATTTTTTTTTTGTTTTAGATACGTTTGATTTGGAAGTTAGCCTACCCAACCGAACATAGTTTTTTTTGAGTAGTATCTATCGTTAAATAAGCCAACATTGGCCACTTTGGAATTTCAAACAGGTGTACCTACAACAACATACTACATACTACATACATAATGGAGGTAGGAAGTTTTCGTTTTCTATTGGGGTAGGTACTTTCGTTAATACCAATACACCTTGGAGAACAATTTTAAAATAGGTTTTGCTAGCTACTCGGAGCTAAATGATAAGATTATCTGTCAAATGGCCAACAGATCGGCTGTTTCAATACTAGACTACCAGATGAGAATTCTTATGTAAGCATCCTTGCTGTCATTGAAGGCATTTGTATTATATTAACCTGTGAAAAATGACAGATAGTTCATAAATTGAAGTGAACAAATAGAACAACAAATTCAAATTAGTTGTCAATTTTCAGGCGACTGACAGTTGCTTCAATACTTACGCAAACAAATTTGTTGGGTAAAAACTAGTAAGAGGGAAATTTTACGAATTTTCCACGTTGAGGAACGATCAATGTGTAAGAATTCGTACAAATTTGTAGAATTAAAAGTTAAGAAACAGACCTAATTACAAAAGTGTTCCTTAACTTTTGCGATAGTTTCCCTCTCTGAGAGAGAATTGATCCCCTCCACTGTCATTTTGACAGTCTTTTCCATTTTTACTACAAAAGTGAAGGAACAGACCTTTTGTTTAAAAACTTCTCATAAATATCCTCCAACGCGGTAGTCCAAACTGTCAAACGCGAGTGGTGCTGCATTTACAAAAAAAAACTATATAAAGGCTTCGTCAAACAGAACGCGTTTTTAACGCCGCGGTGAGATTAATTTACGCGGCGTTAAGATTATTTTGACGCAACGTTCTAACCGCCGCGTTAGAGGACGTCAAACAGAAAGATCTCATTAATGTCCATGACTCTTGGTTTTCATTGGCCGCGTTCCACTGCCCGCTAGATGAACAGCGGCATGTCAAACTTCATATAAAAAAAATTGACATATCACCATAGGCGCTAGACATCTAGCACTTTTTGTGAAATATCCCTTTCAGGGAAATTTCTCAATCTAGCGCAAAACTACGCGCTGCATTGAAAGAGAGAGAGAAAAAAACAACCAGTCAAAGGCAAATCGTTGAAACGTTTGCAAAATTTGCCGCTGCCGCTGCGCGATCGTTCCTTCATCTGGGATAATTTGTGCTAGATGAACAGCGGGCAGAGGAACGCGGCCATTGTCTAAAAAAATGGCAAGCAGCACGAAAAAGAAAAAGGATTTAAATGCAAGAAATTTACAAAAAGAGAAATTCTTTTGATATTTCCTCCCATATCTCAGCCTTTAAAACTGCATTTGTATACGATTCGCACACATAACGTACAAATATGGGTAATTTCAAACAATTCGATTAATTTTTCCGTTTCTTAGAATATAAAACCGCGTTTCACCGCCGCGTTCAAACGCCGTGGTGAATTCAACACAGCGTTGAAAATGCGCTCTGTGTGACGGGGGATACGTTATTCAGTATATTACAACGCGGCGGTGAAACGCGGCGGTAGAACGGAGTGTTAAAACGCGCTCTGTTTGAGGAGGCCTTAAGTCATACTTTAAAGATTTTCATTTCCTTCAGTTTTGCCTAGCGGCATTTCAAACTTCATAAAAAAAAATTACATTTCACCATAGCCGCTAGAAATCTAGCACTTTTGGTGAAATATACCTTTCAGGGATATTCAGGGAAATTTCTCATTCTAGCGCAAAACTACCCGCTGAATTGAAACAGAGAGAAAAAAAAACGACCAGTCAAAAGCAAATCGTTCAAACGTTTGCAAGATTTGCCGCTGGCGATAGGGCTCTAGCGCGAGCGTTCCTTCAAGCTTCAATTGGGATATTTTGTAAATAGCTACCTATTCCCAAAATTTTAATTAACTGTATAATGGTCGTTGGGAAATAAGTTGGCAGTCGTGCTCAATACTTAAGTGATCAATTTACGCCAAGGGGTCGAATCTGCCCCTGCTTACTGCCTACTGCCAAAAAGAATGTTTGCCAATAATACTTGTTACAATGTTTTACTCTATAGGTCTGTTCCTTTACTTTTGAATCTTACGAGTTTTTACTAATTCTTACGAATTTTACTCAAATGCCGTTCCCTAACTCGAAAAATTCGTAAAAGAGAGCGTCATCGAGAGAGCAAGATATTACCCCTCCACTGAGAATCTTACGAATTTTTACTCAACAAATTTCTTGGTGTACGAAGTGGAAAAGCTGTCAGTCACAGCTTATAATACACTAGGCCATCAGTTTAGGGGCCGGTTATAGCGACACGAAAAATGCTACCGAAAAAAAATTATTTTGCTTTTTTTAACCACTTAAGGCTGGTACGCTGTTCGAGTGAAATCCAATTTTTCATACAAATTTTCCACTGCGAAATGTCAAAATGAACTTTTCACATGAAAATTTCACCAGGGAGTACGCTGTTGAAGTGAAAAATAGTTGTTCAAAAAGTGATTTGTAGGGGGCGTTACTTAAGGAATTTCGCTTTTATTGTCCGTCGCATTAAATTTTTGACATTTCGGCGTGAAAATTTCACTTTCATTTTCACAGCACTTTTTGGAGAGGAGTGAAAATTTCACTTCACTCGAAAAGAGGAACCAGCCTTAATAATTAGTACTAGCAAATATAGTGGATTGGGAGTACATTATTCTATTTGCATTACCTAACTAGAAAGTTCTACTCCATACCGAGAACGCGACCGTGCTCGCTTCTACCGAAGTCGAACATACTTTTTTTAGCCGCACGCACTACACGCACCTCATTTTTTATTAGGTAGGTAGGTATTACAAATTCCGATACCTTTTCTATATTGTTCGTCTTGAATTATAAACCTATTGATTTATAATTAAATTGAACATTTTAAACGAGAAAACGCATAAGCTAATTGCTCATTTTATTTAGAGAGGCAGGCACAAACAGGTACAGAAACATTTCACCAATATTGTAGCCTATTCGACTTGACCATTTTGAAACGATGGAGAACTCCACTTGAAAAATGTACCGGAAAAACGTTTATAACCCAACAAGTTATTGCAAAGGCAGTCTGATAAGAGACCTTGACCTTAACTTCCTAACGTAATCAATTCTATAGGAGCAAGTATGAATGCAAGTTAACTATCACATCATGTTTTTTGTGTTTCTATTTTGGAGATTTTAATGAAATATAAAAAATTCAGAACTTACGGATTGTTCTTAAAAGCATTACAAGGTTCTTCAAGTTGCACTGTCACTGATTAAGAATAATTTTACTGTTTAGTTTTGGAGGAAAATGTGATTACTTGTATTTCACAATATCAGGTTAAATAACAACAAATGTATAGTGTAAAATGTAAACAATCGATTGGTTATTTTTTACATTCCATGCACTCAAATGTCAATTTAACAGCTGTTGTTGGTTGGATAGCTGCGTTCAGCGGGTATAAATATGCATTTATTTGAATGTGTTAGATCTGTTCGATAGGATTAGCAGCAAATGTCAGTAGGTATTCAATTTTTGCTCTAGGTCACTTTTTATGTTCGTTTGGTACGAAAAAAGCAATCTTTTTCCGATTTCAAAGCACTTTTCAAATCTCTTTGCGTAATGCCATGTTCCCACCAAACCGAAATCGCGAGGTTTCGATGAACTTTTACTGAAACCTCGTAAGTCGTTCCCACCGAGTTGAAGTGATTTCAAAAGTCATAAGCTGTCAATTTTGAAAATATAACTTATTTTGTTTTTTTTTTATTCAAATGATTTTGCCTGCAGAAACACTTGTTTATTATGATTTGTTTTTTTTTTTCGATTGTTTTGGCGTTTACTATTTTGACGTCCACAAATAATGAACACAAAATAAACCAAAGTTCACGCTGTAGGCTTGTTCGGTTTGATAACCTCTCACGGGCGGATGAACCCAGAGGGATTTCGACTAGATTTCGCTTAAATCCCGAGATTTCGAACGGCAAAAATGTATGGCGAAACCTCGGAGATTTGGAAACATTTTACGAAACCTCGCGGTTTCGGTTGGTGGGAACATGGCATAAGAATTAAAACAACTTTCAGTCGCCTAAAAATTGACAGCTGTTTTGAATTTGGTTTTCTATTTGGAATTTTGGTGGGATAGATAGTTCCTATCATTTAATTCATTCAATAAACTCAATAATGCTCATCAGAAATCAACTAAAAATACAAAAAAAAAGTTGTCATGAATATGAAATTCCTAAAAATGTTCTCTTAAGAAATAATTTTGAAAATGCCTCCGATATTGAGGTTGTTAAAATTGAATATTTATTTTTTTTTATTGGTAGGTATTGAAATTTTTTTTCTAGTGACTTTTTTTTTTTTAAATTTTAGCATATCTAGTGGATTTTTAGGTTCGAGTTAGTGACTTTTTTTTAAGTTAACGGCAACCCTGGCTATGTGTGTTCGTTCCATTATAGATGTCCAATCCGGAGCGAATATAGATACAATAACAAGACAAGAATAAGTATTAGATACTTCTTTCGAATATAGGAATTTTGAAGATTTTTTGTTTCTGCCATCGACATTCGTCCTAACGTCAAGTATGTCTTGCAAAATTTGTATAGCATGAGAGCTGCAATTGAACGAAATAAAGGGTGATTTTTTAGCTGGTTTGGTTTTGGCAACACTGGTTTTGACAGCTGACGTGTGTTTAGTACCTTGTGTACGCAGCGTTACTGTCAATGGTGAACGCTACCGAGCGATGATAACAAACTTTTTTTTGCCCGAAATGGAAGTTCTTGACTTGCATGATATGTGGTTTCAACAAGACAGTGCCACATGCCACACAGCACGCGAAACAATGGCGCAATTGCGAGGCGAGTTTGGTGAACAGTTAATTTCACGTTTCGGGCCGGTCAATTGGCCGCCTAGATCGTGCGATTTGACACCATTAGATTATTTTTTGTGGGGGTATGTCAAGGCTAATGTGTATAGGGACAAGCCCGCTTCGATTGACGCACTGGAAGCCAACATCCATGCATTCATTCGTGAGATACCGGCCTATATGTGTGAAAGAGTATGCCAAAATTGGACTCAGCGGATGGACTACCTGAGACGCAGCCGCGGTCAACATTTGCATGAAATTATCTTTAAACATTAAATGGCAAGGTTCAAACTATCGATTCAAATAAATATTTCATTCATTTTTTCGAATTTTTTGTGTTTTTTTTTTTAAAAAAGTTCTAAACCTCTTAAAAAATCACCCGTTAAAAGGGAAAATTCGCCGTGAAATAATTTTGTATGAAAAATTGGATTTCACGTGAACTGCGTACTAGCCTTAATCAGGTAACATTTTAAAAGAAGTCAGCTATGACTAATAGCCAACTTCATGTACCTTCCTATTGTTAAACATGAGCACTAGCTATTTAAGAATACAGTGGCGAAGATTGGAAACATTCAAAAGTTACATATCGATTTTTTTTACTTACTTACTTTGGCGGCGATACAGTCCGGGGTGGACTTGGGCCTCAACCAATACGCCTCTCCAGTTAGCGCGATCTTTGGCTAACTGCCTCCAGTTGCGCACTCCAAGTTGGTTGAGGTCCCCTTCCACTTGTGCGCGCCACCTTAGGCAAAGTCTTCCTTGCGTTGTCCCTCCGGTTTGGAATCGAAGACTCTTAGGGCCAAAGCGTTGGTGTCCATTCGCTCTACATGTCCCAGCCATCTTAGACGACAGATGCGTACTTTTTTAACCAGGGCGATGTCGCTGTACAGCTCGTAGAGTTCGCTGTTAAATCTCCTCCTCAAAAACCCGTCAACGCAAACGGGACCGAAAATCACTCGACGAATTTTTGGTTCGAAACGACCAAGGAGATCTTCGCCCGCCTTTGACAGCGTCCATGCTTCTCTACCATATAGCAGGACTGAGATGATGAGGATCTTATATAGAGTCTCCTTAGTTTTCTCGACAAGGCCTTATTAATCAATTGCTTTCTTAGGCCGAAGTAACAGCGGTTGGCAAGTGTGATTCTTCGTTTGATTTCTGAGGTGATATCGTTTCCAGAATTGATAGCAGAGCCGAGGTAGACAAAGTCCCTAACTACCTAAAAATTATAGCTGTCTATTGCGACGTTCTGTCCGATACGTCGATGTTGCGTGTCCCTTCTTGTTGACAGCATTCTTTTTAAGAACGCAAATACCTAATACTGCCATAGTATTTATATGACGACGTTTGGATGCCTTGTTCATGTAAAACTTCAACTACATTTTTGTCTGAACTAGATATACGAACGCCTTATAACTAGGTTTGTTGAGTTGTTGTCAGTCAGCTGTCAGACTTGCTAAAGTAGAAATCCAAAAGTCCTCAATTGAAGACAGGAAGGAGTATTCTAGCTATACGGATGGACCTCTATTCAAATTTTTAGTACTAAAATTCCATGTTCACCTCCTGTTTGACTTCCATACCTTATCAACTCATAGATGTCACTCTGCGCAATTGGTAATTCCCCACACAGGAATACGCTTGTCAAAAAAACGGTAAAGAAGAAAAACAAAAAATGCAAAACTTTGATTATTGATCTTATTGATTGTTTTGTGTTGAAGAAGACGAAGTTACATTTTTGTTCGGCAAATTTTGTGTATATTTCTAACAACGTTTTGTTTTAGGTGCTCACACAATTGGCAGGGCATCGGTGATTACTTTCACGATTAGTTAAACTAAACGAATTGCGTCTACGCAAGAATATTTCAAAGGTAAGAGAAAACTTGTAGATATTTTTTTTCCTGTGAAGAAAAATGTCTACAACTGAATGCAGAAGATGGGCTGAAGAAGAAAGCGAATGCATTTAGGCACTTAACATCTTTAATTGTTTTCTTACAGATGACCAATCTGCAGGAACAGCATGAGGTTGTTAAGAAAAGCCTTATTCAATTCGTTAGTGCACATATTCCAGAAGCTGACTTTAGTGTTGTAGACGAAATTGTACTTTCCTATATTATATCGATCCTTGAGGAGGCGTCCCAGGATCCCTGCTTTGATGTGGAAGGTTTTACAGAAATGATGAGTGCTTATTTCTCCGAGTTTTCGCAAATTGATTCAGGTGTCATTTGTAATTGGATTTTCAAACTGGAAAATGAGCTCTCTGACATGGAGAAGAGCCGTGGCAGTGAGACTTCAGCTAATATATCGCTTCAGTAAGAACACAAGGAACAGGGGTTGATATTAGTCTGATTTTTTGTATTTACAGCTCATTGAGTCTCTCTGACATTATACCGGAGGCGAAACTTCGTGCTCGTCCACCATCTATCTCAGAGAAGGGTGAAGAGTGCTCTGGCCTGGGCAATGGCAAACGTGCCCAGCATCTATCAGAAACTAGCGATTGTGGCTCTACTGATAGTTCAGGTTGTGACTATTTCCTCGATGAGTGTGAGGTCCTGCAGGAAATGTTTCCAGAGACGTCATACGTTGAGGTAGGAAACGACCGATAATTAATTTGCGTACTAAAGAATTAAGCTAACAATTTGCATAGGTGAAACATTGCATTGCTATCGCTAAAGGTGACATCGATAGCGCCACGCAAATTCTATTACATCGTCAGGAGACTGGACAATCCTTGACTGATAAGTCTAACAACTTGCAAGGCCGTAAGAATGCCGTCGTTGACGATGTCGAATTGAAGAATCGCATCATCGCTCGGTATGTATTTTTTTTATTTTATTATGGATATACATACAAAAATCTTTGAACCCATCCTTACAGCAGAAAGTAGGTAAACAAGAACAAGTAGCGGAGCGTATGCGCAATAGATAAGCGTTATACACTGGTGCGGTCATGTAGGGAGAATCTGCCCTCTTTATTCAATCTACATTGTCTGCAAGCATATATAAGTTATTGCAGCTTTGTTCACATAAATTGTCACCTATCACCTCCCATACATGACATGTCCAACAATGTAAGCTTGTTTGTTTTAAGAACTGGTACATGGATTTAAAGTGTAACCTCCACAAAAATAAAAATACAACTCGGACATTAATCTGTACACAGCAAAACATTAACATCCTTTTAATGTATACGTTCCAACTGCGGCCATAACCTTGCCTAATCGCTAATACACAAGGACTTCATGAATCGCTTTGGTACAGCTCCAATGTTTGAATTCTTTATACTTTGATGCGAGTTGGGTCTGCTGTCTCGGATTGTGACTGCATTTTATTGAATTTGAACTGGATGCGTTTGAAAAGAACACAAAATTGGATGCAATCTTTGTTCCTTTTAGTAATATTACTTATCGTTGAAAACATTTAAATGGTGGGTAGTGATAGTGGTCGTGTATATACAGGTGACCATAGAGTACGGACTATTAAAAAAATGGGTTGAATTACCGCGTCCGTGATCGAGCAATACGTGAATGAATTTGTTATTGTTTTGCATGTAAAGTCAACAAAATTCAGTGACGTATCGCTCACGGGTGCGGAAATTCGACCCCATATTTCTGTGATGCCTTGTATTTGTTTTTTTGTTTTTCATCCAGTCTCGTGGAGGTTTCCGTTTTAGAAAAGTGCAAAAAAAAACACACGTAGAATGTTTCTCAAAGCACATTTGTATGTGCCATGTAGTTGGGGTGACTGTTCTTCAAGTTTATATATGTAAATTTCGAGAGATATTCGAATCAAACCACCACTGTCGGTTCCTTTTTTGTCTCTCTACCTTTCCAGAGTTCTCTGGGCTCGATTTCTAGTATTAACGCTATCATCTGTTTATGGGAGATCTCCTTCCTGTCTTGACCCAATGATGTCCCAAGATCTTCATTCTTCTGCCAGCCAACGCTGGACATTGACAGAATATATGCGCCACTGTCTCAGATTCCTCCAGGCCCATCTTCCTTAAGTGATACCCGAAAGTAACATGTCATGTAACAAGTCACCACCCATTTATTTGAGTGTTCGTCGATTCAAGCTTAGAACCCTTCTTTGAGTGGAGCAGGTCGGCCACTTAATTGCCGTTTTAGCTTGTCTACATTTTTCCACGGTTGATCAGGTGTTCTGCCGTGATTCATTTGTGAATCAGCTGTTCTACCATTCCTTTGCCACTTGAAGAAAGTGGTTCTAGTCCCAGCAACTTTCCGGTTGGCCCCTGTTTTGCAAGAAAGACAGCTTTTTCGTTGCCTTACTGTTCTTTATTAATTAAATAATTGTTGTTGCTGTTGAGTATTAGAGTTCAGAAGCCAATTCGCAAACATAATAGGCGTTAACCGCTTCCTATTTGGTTTCGCTTATAGAAAAAGCGACTATCATCGGCGCTGATGCAATTTGGTGAACATTTTTCTTGGTAAAACAGAATAGTCAGCATGCAATAACAACAAGTATGCTCTACTCGACAGTTCTGAGCTTTAATGAATATATTTAAATTTATCCCAAAAGGTTTAACTTCTGAGCAGCTAAATTCTGCATGCTAAGAGAAGTATATAATTCAAGGTGAAACTTTTCTGGTAGCAAATGTTCATAAGACTCCTAGTAAACTGCTTCAAGAGTTATTTACTTTTTCATCAAGGGAGAACTAGAGTAAGTTTCTCAAATCTTACATCACAAACATTTTATAGAACATACAAGCTTATCATTGAGGACCTACAATTTTCTGTTTCCTGGTAGTGTTGTATGACATGAGCATGATTCTGTAGAAACCTAATGAAAAATAGAACTAGTCTTACATGCTCTTAAAGGCTGGTATGCACTTCATCTAATTTTTCATACAAATTTTTCACCGCGAATTGTCAAAATGACAAATTTTCCACGTGAATATTTCACTAGGCAGTACGCAGTTCGAGTGAAAAATAGTTGTTCAAAAAGTGATTTGTAGGGGGCGATACTAAAATCTCTCCACAGCTATTTAACTGGGCTTTTATTGTCCGTCTAAATTTTTGACATTTCAGAAAATTGATTTGCAATAAGACAGATTAGAAACTTATTTAAATTTCAGATGTTTTTTAAGAGAATACTACCTTTTACAAAAAGTATGTGACATAGATGATCTTTTTGCCTCCTCAAGTAAACTGTTTTACACTGTTGTTTTCAACATAAGCCAATAAATGGAGGATTTCGTTGTTCCATATCGTTTTGTGTATAAACTATACTGATGCTTCTCGCGTTCCTCTAATAACTAATTCAAAAGATCTACAGTACCTACAGGAAGGTTTATTAATCGTGAAGTAAGGACAAATATTCGTTCAATTTGATTACATTTGAATGGATTGTAAGCTACAGATTGAAAAAAAGCATCAGAAAAGTAAAAAACATGCAAACGTGAATAGTAAAAATGACAAAAATGTATTTGCAGTTCGCAGATCCCTCTCATAATACACAGTTCTTTGTATTTTCAATATGTATTAGGAAACCTTAGAAGAAAAGTTCTGCAAATATGATAAACAAAATATTTTTGCTACAATGATAAACGTCTAGAAAGACGTATAATTTCAATGCACTGTTGATTGTTTAAATGTGACAACTTCTAGATCTTGTGGAGACAGAAAAAAGCTTTCCACTCCGTTTCATACGGGAAGCACTCTGAAGAAGAATTCGATTTCTGTTTGTCAGACTTTCATTCAGATAAATGTTTTCACCCGAATCCAGTCCAACGTCACGAAGACAAAGCTGCTTTTTTTCTTTGAAGCGATGTTCTGCTATCGATTTGAGTACTATGATCCTATCCTTTGGTGTTCTGAATTTTACAATTATCGGCGGATCATTGCTATTATTTTCTTTGCAGTCGTTCAAATTGTTTCGCTTAACAGACCGAAAAATAGCTTTCAGATTCGGTGGAGGCTCACACTGGATGGTTTGACACAAGCGATTAAAAATTATCGATAAGTTTTCTTCATGCAGCTGTGGCACACCAAATAGAACAGCAACGGCAGCGAGCTCTCTTTTCTCAAGAGAGTCACATCTTCTCTTCAGGTTGGCTAATTCATCATCTCTGTGCTTGCTTACTTTCATTTTACGTTAGTGTACATGTTTAAGGAGAGAATTGATGTACATAAGCAAAATTTAAGCGAAATTGTTTGTGGTAAATGGTAATTTATGCGAAATTAAAATCAATTTTTTATTTCCTTATAACACACTGTTATTACTATTATTACATCAAATGATTTGTATGTTTTGGATGTAATAGTATTGGCTCAATTTTACTGGACGAGAAAGGCAATAGGTACGTCTTTTCACTCTGACATTACATTGATTGCCTAATAAAATGTTTTTAAATAGCCATGAACAAAAAACAAAACGTGAAGTCCACAATTTGTTTCCTCCAGCTGCTGTCGTTTTAAGGAAAAGAAGAGTTCAAAAATTAACGTATTTTTTTATATTTTAAAATCTTACTGAATTCTAGTCAAAAAAAACTTGAGTTTTGAGCTCAGTCGCCCTGCATAAATTTCTCACGAAAATCTCCAAAAATTTATTTCACTTGCGATTTCACGGCACTTTTTGGAGAGGAGTGAATAAGTCGAACAGCGTACCAGCCTTAAGATTACAAACTCGGAGGTCGGACACCGGACTAAACCAATCTCTCTATCTTTCTTGGTTTTTAAAAATCTTTGCGCTTGATATTTAAAAGGCATTTGAAAGAGTTTGTCATTTGCGTTCTTATTGAATCCATGCGTATCTTATTCAATCGATAAGAAACTTCCTTCTGACCGTTCAATTCAACTTGTTTTGGACGGCTTTCAGACTGAAATACTAGTGCTTTTCAACTCAAAATAAATAAAAATGGGTTGTCAAAAGCACGGTGTCGTTTTCTCATCAGCGACAATGTTTTTTTAAGAAAATGCCAAAGTGGTTGTATGTACACCAGAATGTAAAAATGTTTCCCCAGGTTTTTCGAAAGAAATGCTCAATTTAGTAAGAGTTAAATCGCTTTCGCCAAGTTTAAAAAAACCTTATTTGGTACTCTAGTTAAGTCGTATTTATCTGGTACTGCTCATTGGCCTCTCCTCTCTCATGCAACTCGTTTTGAGCTATCAAATTCAAAATTGTACCCAATTTCTGTTCGTGCAACCTCAAAACTTTTTTTTTCATTAGCCAATTATGTCCGCGCATATTTATTTTGCCGAAATTCATTTTGTGTGATTGTAATTTATATATTTTAACTTCTCCCCAGGTACTCGTATGTTGACAAGAACGCTGCAACTCGCGAATACAAGCCATTCGTACCAAAAGTCGAACCGAAGAAACTTGTGCGCTATCGCGACAATAAAATTGTATCGCTCAAAGGCGAACGCTACACAGAAATCAAACGTGACGAAGATGCTGAATTGAAAAAACCCAAAAAGCAGATTAATCCGTAACTAAAGTTGATCAAGATCTACTACAAATATTTCATCAAAAAGAACCTACAAATATTCCCAATAACATTATTACACGTACCACTAAATCTAATCATCATCAGTAATTTATTCAATGTATCAAAATGCATATTAGTACTAGTGACATTAGCCGCAGCATTAGCAACCCAATTAGTAACTACAGCTATTCGTGTTGGCTTGCTGCATTCGCAGTCGCCCAGTGTTGTTGTATCAAAAAATTATAATACTAAATGTATCGACAGTCTCGAATGTTATTTTTTAGGTAAAAAATTGAAAAACATGATATCACTCCATAAATTCGGTAAATTTATATTATTAGTTGAAAGGTTTATTATTTATAGGAGATATTTATTGTCGCCATGTTTATGAAACAATTTTCATTCTTATCATAGTCTATATTGCGTTGTTCATACGACCTTCTCATTTGTTTGTTAATTATGGCTGTGTTCATTTGGCGCTGGATGGGACACAGTCCACACACGTCCTCCAGATGAACACACGAAACATTTTAAAATAGCTCAAATCCTATGGACTTTAAGGAACCAAATTTATGTTTTATTCCTTTCCTTTTATATTATATACAAACTGATTTTGTAGACGAGGCATTTCGCATTTACTTTGCGAGAGGCGGCATATGCCTCCGCTCCATTCGCGCGCGTATGGGGTTTTTGTAAACGATTTTGCTATGATATATTGACAATGTTTTAAAATGGTAACTATATTTAAACAAAACGAAATGCATCATTTAGCTTAGACTACCTACCTATCCTGTAATTAAGTTAGACCGCTATATACGTCACAGTATGTGGAAACATTAAATGTACGAACATTGAGGTATTAGATAAACAATCCAATTATTAAATTAGTCGCCTCGACTATTATAGGCATCTATTCTTAAGTTAAAAATTATTATAATTCGCCTACTGTAACTGAAAGTTTGTTTTTAATTATTACCCCTGTTGAGCTTTGGTTGGCGTTAACGCTGGCGCCCAAATCCTTGTGGAAATAAAAATATGCACTCTCAGTAGCCGTTATCTTTAAGTTTTTAAGTTTCTTGAATTTATATTGCGTATAAATGTAAGAGTTTTCATATAACATAGTTTTAAGCTGAATCGAGGAGTTGTGTTATACTCTGGATATACATAGCTTATCTTCCCATCAGACTTTGTAGCATTAAAGCTTTCGATTAGGCAGTCGTCGCCGCATTATTGTTTATTGTTTTCAATAAAGAAGACAAAAAGCAGAACCATGTGCATCACAGAGTGTTTAGATGGAAACACGAAACACCTATATTTATAATAATTGTATATCAAAAATGTATTTTATTTTTGTGGCGATTTATTTATCTATCAATTATTATTGATGGTTTATATATTTACACTGTATCTTACAATTTTTAGTTGATATTTGTTTGTGATACTAGAATAAATTCTCGAATGAAATGATACACATAGTTGATGTGTTTAATTTGTTGCTGGTTTTATGTGAATGTTTTGTATGTATACAAGGTCGCACTTATAAGCGACAAGGTATAATAAGTGGTACTTCTATAGTCAGATAGTCAGCGTGGGGAGAATTATACGTAAGACAGAAGTTGTCAATGATTGCTATCCAATGAGCGCGAAAATTAGTTGTTGATCTCTGACTTCGCACGTCACCGGAAGAAGATTCTTGTACTCTAAAGTTCTGTATCTTCTCAACTGTTCACAAATTGGCGAAGACATCGCCGATAGAGGTCGCTAACTTAAAGGCTACCACAGTACAATGGAATTTTAGTCCGTTGCTGAATAATAACCAGCGAAATAGCCTGCTTCAGGATACCTCTATTATGGCGAGTAGAACCTTGCTCCACTTCGGGCGTTGAGAGAAATACCGCCGATAAAGCGAAAACGATACACACCTACACAGCAATAAATCGTCGAGGTGAGTCCTTATATAACAATTTATTTTATAACTAGTTTAAAATAGTTTTATAAATAATATGACGTAACAAACTATAGTACGATACTTGACTTTACAAAAAAGGTTCACATAATTTATAAACGACTATTTAGCCAACCCTATTAGGGACGTTCAAGTACCTATCTAGTTTAGTAATTCTGACAGAGTTAGATGTGTTTGAATTTGTATTGGCGTAGATCGGTCACGTACAGTTTTTTTAGTTGAATTTTATGGAGGCACAGTGGCGCAGTGGCTTAGTGGTAGTGTGTTGGGCTACTAAGCGAGGGGTCCCAGGTTCGAGACCCGAAAGGGCAAAATTACGTCTTAAGATTTTTTCCACTGCGCCATCTCTCGCGAACGTCTGACAAACATCCGAGAGTAAAACTGTTATGAAAGAGCTTCTCAAATTAGCCGTTTGGATTCAGCATAAAATTGTAGATCCCTTCAATTCGTTCCACAACCACACAAAACGAATGGTTGTGAGAAGCTATGCCTTGGGTCCCACAGACCTGTCGTGCCGAAATATTTATTTATTTTTTATGGAGGTCTAGCCGACGAATCTAGTCAAGATATTCTTGAGGTGGGAAAAGTGACGTTTCCGGCCAATCTAGATTTTGCATTCAGGGGTCGAAAGCGTCGTCCGTGAACGAGCATTACATTCACGGAATTAAGTTGATTTTACGTTTGTTCACGAACGACATGATTCGACCCCAGGTTACATTACATCTAGTCCAGGGGGCCAACTATGTAACTCGATTCTACTTATGATCCTATTCGAAAATAGGTCCGATTCTACTCTCAAATAGAACAGTTCTCTTTGAAAGAAGAATCGAATTACATAGGTAGTTGGCTGCCTGAGCAATCTAGTCGACTTAATAGGTGTGAATCCACGCGTCTCAGCGAAAGTTTAAACAACATTACACTTTATTTATGGCTCGAGAATGTACGTATGATCGTAAGAAGCCATGCCCTGTTTGAACCTGTGTTAAGAGCCCAACCCATAGAGTCCGTCGCGTCCGTTGCGGCAACATATTCGACTGACGGGTTGATAAAATACACAGAAGCTTATGGAAAGTGACCCATAGGCATCGCACGTGCCGGATGCGACGGATAAAGTAGGTTTACTTTTTACTTTTCTGAATGCGGCATGCGTTGACAGTTGGCACAGCGGGAGAGGAAGCTCTTTCATTGGTGGTTGGTGGAAATATTGAGAGCGAGAGGAACTGTTATGGTCGTTTGGAAAAATTCAAAATAAAAATATTTTGTGTCGGGCAAACAACTATTTTAAGGAACTCATGTGAGTATATTGTGTTTTTAATGCAATTCGTACCCAAATTTCTTAGAAAAACATGTTTGAGGAGCATCTCATTGAGACTATGTATGAAGTGAAGTCATCGGTAGTGAACATGTGCGACGGATTCTATGGGACTGCTCGTTCCGTCGAATACGTCAATATTGCCGGATCCGTCGCCGAAACGGACGCGACGGATTCTATGGGTTGGGCCCTTAACTTCCCCTTGTTTGATTCCTATATAGGTTTCGATATAAAAAGACGCAAGTTCATCAGCCTTTGGTTAACAAGCTCTCACGATTCTTAGATTCTCTCAAGCTTCTTGTGGCTAGATTACCATTCAGTACCTCACCTTTCTTGGCTAAGATAGGTAGAAGCTTGCTCAGAAGCTAGCTTTTTCTTATTTTTTCTTTTAAAAATACCCAAGATTATGCATGAATTTTAAAGGCCCTAACTGCTGGGATTTAATAATCCACTACGTTATAGAAAGCCTCAACGTAATCAAGTCGTCAACCTATTGCATATAACCTGCTGTTGTTAAGTGATGAGCATTCGTCACAATTTTGCAACTTCTGTCACAATTATTAGGTATGCAGCATACCCAGCTCTGTGTTTTAGTCGTGAATCTTCTTTTAAGGACAGCGGTGGGGGTATGTTTTACTTAGTACCTATATGTAATCATTATTTCTCTCGCCGCGCTAAGTTGTGACTGGCTTGCATTCAACGACCATTGTCCAGACTCTCCAGGCCTGGCTTAAAAGAGACACTTGAATAACCTATTTGCTAACAATCGAAAAAGCTCGCGTTTACGAAAAGGTCCCTTACATAAGGACTAACCACACCCTAGGCTAAGTTCCTAAAAATCATTCGTTTGCCTAATTTGC
Source organism: Cheilosia pagana (assembly GCA_936431705.1). Taxonomy (NCBI): domain Eukaryota; kingdom Metazoa; phylum Arthropoda; class Insecta; order Diptera; family Syrphidae; genus Cheilosia; species Cheilosia pagana. The sequence continues at coordinate 79,405,860 of OW386166.1, read as the reverse complement.
AACAGATCTGCTTAATAAAGTAACCTGTTCAAGACAGTTTTGCTCTCTGGGACGCAAAAGGTGGCGCAGTAGAAAAAAACCTTTTTCTCAGTACCTACCTACAAATTAAGTCAAAAATAGTAGGTTTATTCATCGACTGTTCCATTCGAACACAATTGATCCCTATTCTTATCAAGGATCTATTTATCTTTGCTTGACGATATGAAGCTCAGCATGCCAGAATATGGCTTCCATAAAAACTTCCTCATAGTCATCCTGCCAAGTTAAAACTAGAAAAAACTCAAACCCAATCCATCCAGCATCGCGTGCAGTAAATTAGTCAGTTAGCCTTGGCAATAGCTTATATATATCCCAAGCTGAAGTCCTTGCAATCAACCACTAAATCTAAGTTCTAAAACACGTGGAAAAACCATATCTATCGTTTCAGACAGCCAAGCAGCTCTCAAAGCTCATGACTCATCCGCCATAAAATCGAAGCTTGTCTTAGCCACAGCCATCTACGAACTTTCTATGAAAAACCTAGTCATTCTCCACTGGATTCCAGCCCGAATTCTGCTGGCAACGAAACAGCTGACTCATTGGCTGAAGTCGGCGCTACAATTCCGCCAGAGCCCCCTGAGGCCTTTCCCGTCTTATAATCTATATACTATTTGTACAATATTTAATTACTAAACAAATTTATTTGTCAAATAAATCCCTCAGATAAAAGCATTCACAACTTGTTACCAAACTAAAGTCGCTTTAAACAAATGAATGAATTTATTGCGTTTTTTTAAAAGGTCCATATTTTCAGAATATATTCAGAATATTTAAGTTAAACACTTACTTAGTTAGAGTCTTTGCATGAGACACTACAGCCTTGCTTCCTCTGTGATTCCGGCAACGCTTTCTTCGAGTTACCCAGAGTCCCAGACCAAGCACTTTGGCATCCGCAAAGGCTTGGCCTTTAAAACGGAGGTTCGGTCTTCATTGTCGTCTCGAACCTGAGTCTGAAATTCGAAGACCTCTTAGCTGAAGTATTATAGTCCATATTCAGCTAAATACGTAGCATAGAAAACAAAGGTTTGCTTTAAGTTAAGTTGGGCGCCCCTTTTTTCCAGGCCCGTGGATAGATCCGCCAATGAGCGCTACTTCCCACTCCATATTCATTTGAGTTGTAATATTGTTTATCTCTAAACTTAAAGAAACCCCGAACTGTTACAAAGTAGGCTAGTTCGACTACCTACCACATTTTAATCGAAGCTATAGACAAACGTCATAAGTACCTACAGATAGCTACCTATGCAGTATAACCACATATGAGTGTAACATTTATGTATGTACGAGTTCCAAGATACTATACCTATTTTGAAAGCAGCCAAACCTGACCCAGAGTCATCCCAATCGGGATAGTTACAAGTTACCTCCTAATACATTCTGTTTATATAGCAGATCTGACGTTTAGAAATGCATAGTAGAGATGAGAAGATGCTCGACTTTTCAATCCGAATTCCCACTTGAATATAATGTTTCACTCAAGAGCGCTTGAGCATAAACAACACATACACACACCCATCAAAACACCGCACACAGTTGCCTTGTCAGTAGTTGTCGAACAAATGGATTCAGCTTGGGAACGGAGCCAACAGTCTGGCAGACGTCTACTTTCCTCCAACGGGTGAACGCGACAAGTGAATTTTCGTCTCCATACATCAAAAAAAAAGAACAAAAAACAAATTGGAAAAGTGCTAAGTGTGTATTTTTTTTTATTTTCCCGTTTCTTCAATTCTTCGCAATAAAGGGTAAGTTACCTCAAACCCTAGGCCATAGCAAATGCCACCCAAAATCAACTTCTTGATGACAGAAACAAAAATACTAAAGATTTGATATCTCTGCGGTTATTTTTAGAAAATTTCATACTAGAATCATTTGCTTCTTGCCAATAATTTTCATGTGCTGTTGTATATCTGATTGTTCAGACTTATTTATTGCCCTTTGGAGACAAAGGGTCAACGGTCGGTCAATGCTTGGTATATAGAGAAACCCTTTTTGGGTGAAATCTCCTTTGAACTCCCACTGAAAATGGGCACGTGACCCATAGATTGCTTTTCGCCAGGCGATCGGTCATAAGACCTCAAATTAAACTGCTACCTGCTGCTGTGTGAAGTGCGATCTGACTGATGCATCAATGTGTTTGTGTGTGCGTGTGTTTCAGGGCAAACGAGCTTGTATAATGGACAGGTACCTGCTTTCGCATTCAAACTACCTACCTAACAAACAAGTGAAATGTGAAGTCATTTTGTTGTTTACTCTATTCTGACATTCCGAAGAATAATTATGATCAATTAGGCGACCATGTGATGTGATAGGCTGCATGTGATAGCGCCAATGAGTTTAGGTACAAAAAAGTGGCGCCTTACATAATATTCGAGTGAAACATCAAAAAACCGACTATAATTACAATCATGCGTTAAACGATTAATCATGCGAAATATTCACACAGTTCTGTTGATATAGCTGGAGCTGATAAGTCCCAGCTACTGACTGACGACTGGACCGACAAGGTCCCATGATTGCGCACTTTTCTGTACCATTGCTTGTCTGTCAAACGCGTCAGAAGCGCAACCGAATGGAACATTATTCTCAAGCTCAATTGAAAAGTTAATGAATTTTAATTGAGCTACACACTCATAAATGGGAATATAGATAGATTTGAGTATGCGTATGCTACTCTTAAGCGATTGCCTGATCTAATTCGTCGCGTGAGCAGTATAGATGCGTCTAAGTTGGATTTGGAAATCAACACGAAAGCGAAAGCTTGGGTGGGGAATCATGAGTGCCTAAAAATGTAACAATGCAAAAATGCGTGATTGATTGAGTGAAGTATCAGATCATGTGATCAACTCACAGAAATACAATCACTTATAAGTTATATTATAATTGACGGGTTTGTTTGTATAAAGTCATGCTCCTACCCTGTGCTTCGTCGAATGTGAATTAAATGTAATGGAACTGTCACATGACGGTTAAAACCATTGGTAACGCAGAACATCTCATAACTAAGCCAGGCTAGGTAGAGCTTTTTAGTTTCTGTTCATTTGGGAGTGCTCGGAAAAGTGCGATTTTACATTTTGACAGGTGACAGCCATTTAAAGATCCACTTAACAACCAACACCTTTTACGTTCACGCAATGTGCTAAAACCCACACGATATTTATAGATCGTCGTATTTGCGATGGACAAACCAGATTCATCTTATGATCGCGTTCGAAGTCATTTGACGATAACATTTTGTCAAGCCTGCGTGGAGCACGTTTAAAAATGTAGTCGTCTTAAGTAGATTGAATTTGTCGGGACTAGATTTCAACTACATAAAATCAAGAGCTGGACTAGTCGTTAATGTGACTTTTAAAGACTTTCAAATTTAAATATTAACAAAAAACTTTGTTGAAAAATTGGGCATATTCAAAAATCTAGTTACCTTAAGTGGATTGGTCTAGATTAGTCGGAAACGTTACTTTTCCTAAGTCAGCCACTGATAACTTAATACTCAGTCACAGGGCGCATTTAAAAACCTAGTTGTTTAAAGTGGACTGGATTGGTCAGGACTAGGGTTGATACGGAGATTCGACTCCGAATCCGATATGTCGGAACCTCCGGTTTAAATTACACCTCCGAATCCGGCTTCGGTTCCGATATAATCACATCGGAGGTTTTTCGTTCGGAATCGGTGACGACAGATAAACATTTTTGTTGTTTATAAAATATAATTTACCCATTTTGAAGTTTGACTATTAGTCTGTAATTTTATTAAGTGACAATACAATTTTTTTTTGTATTTTTTTTTTGTTAATTTTCTAATAAAAATTTATTTTTCAAATTTTATATTTTAATAATTAATTTGTGTCTGCGTGCGACCTCCGCCTCCGACTCCGATTCAACTCCGACTCCGCGGAGGTCGGTATGAGGCTTCCGACTCCGACTCCGGTAAAACCACCTCCGTAACATCCCTAGTCAGGACTAGATGTATCCTGAACGAGAGATCTAGATTAGTCGGAAACGTTGCTTTTCCTAAGTCAGCCACTGTTGACTTAATACTCAGTCACTTTCGTCGGCTACCCCTCCATAAACTTTGACTTAGAAAACTATTCACGTGAGTGATCTAGTCCAATCAAAACAGAGGCACATCAGATCAGTGCCAGCTGTCGTTCTTACTAAACCAGATTCTGGAACGTCCCCATTCTTGACTAGGTTTGTCTTTTAATCTTTCGTACACTGAACTTTTCTTTACCTCTCCCCCACCCACAGAGTTATTAAACATGGGCTGCTACCTGCCAAAAAAAAATAGCGCCATTGATATTTCACAGTGGATAAGTCAAAACCATCTAGTCGAGTGACATACGAGTATATTCCTATTGCCCCTTTCCAAAATGGTTTTAACATCATATGATTTGTCGAAATTGAAATTTTTACACAATCTGATGCGCAATAAGCGATTCTATCTGTCATTACTTTTTCATATTTTTATCTTTTACGGTTGATGAACTACACACTAAAGAGTACTTGATTTTTAAGTCGCTCTCCTGAAAAGTTGCAAGTACTGACTTATGTCGTTATTCCTTGTGCCACTTATGACTTCTATTGTTGGCGTATTAATGTCAACATAATATTATTTAAAGTTGAGACCTATTATTATCGATATCTTTCGACAAGATGTCAGCTTTTTTGTTTGGTAGTGATGGGTACTATTGAAATTCATATTTTTTGACGAAGTGTCGCTTGCTTTGTTTCTATGTAAATTTGAATAAGCCATACATTTCTTTACTTATACGCTATAAATCAGTAGCGCCTCTGTTGTTTTTCCATTTTTTCTTACAGAAATGTAGTAGAAGTGCATTGCACTAGCAGTCTATATTTGGTCCATTAGTTCAGCTGTACAGAAACGGCATCTACCCTGTTAAGAACCTACCCAATGCCACGGTTCGTTTTTATATTTATTAACATATCTACGTCAGTCGGCATTTACCTACCTATACATTTTTAATAATGTTTTTTTCAAATTGATATGCCGGCGAGTCAAAGTCAAGGTACTTCTGCTTTATCAGTTTCACGTGAATGGTTTAATCTCTTGAGCGATATCAAAACGTGCGCGCCTTTAAAGCCTCTTATGGTCTCGAATGTAGATAGGTCAGGTTTCTATCCACTTTAAACGCCTCTTTTGCAATCTAATCTCTCCCACGTCAAATAAAAGCCAATTGCTGTACCTCCTTAAAACTTTGATTGTTTATTGTTTTCTAAATATAGGTGCATGTACCTACAATATGAGAAGATAGTGTCAGCGTCAGTTCTGTTCACTTTTGCGTCTTTATCTAATCTGATGAACAGCAGGCTAGCACTCGTAGATATCATAGTAGATCGTATAGCAATAAAAATGAAAACTGAATTCGAAATAGTTAACGCATCAAATGTCAGGTAGGAATTTTTTCAGTAGATTTATCAACTATCCTTTCGTCAACGTCATTTAAAAAACTGGTAATATAGTCAATCAGGGTATATCGATTTTTTTAGTGTAAACTACGTAAACTCGAAATTGAAACTCAAATGGCTATAAAACAGTTCAATAGTACACTGAAAAAAATCACAAAAATCTCTCAACGACTTTTTTATTTAAAATGTGACATAGCCAATGCAAATTGACATTAGAGCTTGTAAAAAGTTTGGACGATTGAAGCGTTTTCTAAACCTGATATTCGTAGATAGATTCTCTTTGCAGAACTGATAGATAAAGCTCCAAAAACATTTTTACTCATAAATCTATTATACCATAACAACGGACATATTTATATACCCTGTCATTCCTGTCAATTAGCTTGTCAAAAAAAAGAAGTGCTTATGAAACTTATACGGTTCATAAAACATAAGCAACTTTTTTTTTTATTATAGCTAACATTTGTTAAATTTTTAAATTCGTGCTTACATTTCCCACCTATCTTCATTCCATCTCTATGACGAAAACGTTAGGTTATGCAATTCTGCGACATTTTGACAAACACGGCAAATGGTTAGCTTTACAGCCAATTAATAAATTCATTTAAGAATCCATAAAAAATGTTTCTGGTCGCATGCCTTTTACAACATCGTGCTAAACAGCTGGAAGGCAATATTCATGTATATATATGTTAGTAGGTATAGGTATATTCGCTGTTAACCTTTTATAATACTCACTCATTGGTTTGAGTCAAAATAGTTTTAATGGCAAATTCGCATTTCGTTGAATTTGACTTTTTTTTCTGTCTCATAATTCCTTTTTAATATACCTACATACTTACTACCTACACCTCTTGTTCCATTCTATATAAATGAATTAAAAAAAAATTAAATAAACAAAAATCGACCAAAACGGCGACGGGTCACGGGTAGGTATCTATTGTATTAAGCTAAGATTAGACTGTATGCCAATTAAGCATATGAATGCCAACAGGCAAATGACCAGATTAGCTGTCAAATGACCAAAATGCCAGGATTATCAAAACTGTATATCAGACTATATGACCAAAATTACCAATACGGTCATATTTGACTTGATGGTCATTTAAGGCATTTGTTGTTTATAACCAAATGTTGTAGTAGGGTAATGCTGTAAAGAAAAACAAAGCAAAAAAAAGGGATCCGATGTGAACGACTTGTGACATCGTAAAGTACGGGTCGGATCTCGACAGCCGAAATCAATTTGCGGATGAGATGGTCTGACCATTCGCCTTTAATCGCTTTGTCGGTCTCTTCCTCGCCCTGTCAGCTTTTGCTTCCTCCATAATCCTGGCATGGCTAGCCGCTTCGATTGAGCTGCCCAAAAACATAAAGTAAAATAACAAACAAAATAAATACACCAAGTAAAATTTATTCAAACCCATGAAAATACACAACGAATATTAACAAAAATACATATAACTATATCACAAACCAAATACCTAGATAGCAAAAAATTTCTTCACAAACAAAATTTCACAACAGGAAAAATGTATAAATAACCACAACTACTAGAAAAGGACAAGGCCACAAAATAAACTTAAACAAATTACAAAGAAAAGGCAATTAAATAATTTCCAAAAATTATAGATCATAGATTCAGTAATGTACAAAAAAATGAGAACAAAAATGAAAATAAATCCCAATTGCACAAACTCTCTATCACCGATGACAACAAAAAAATTCTTGTTCCATCAAAAATGCCAGAAATGCCACAACGAAATTTCAATAAAGTGCATATGGGCATATATGGCTTTATGCTGGCATTCGTGCTTATTGTCCCATTACACTATATGCTATTTTGGCATTTTTATCTGTCAAAATCAGCCATATTTGGCATTTAGGTCATTAGAGCATATAATTTATGCCCATTACGTTGTATGACCATATTTTGACAGGAGCACCGTCAGAAATTGGCATTTTATGACCACTTGGCATACCGTCTAATCTTACCTTTACTCTAAGAAGAGAATTTTGTTTCCACGGAAATCTGTCAGTGTAAATGCATCAGATTTCTTGTGACTTTTGTTTTTAACCTATACGTGATTGCGTTCTTGACTGCAGTTTTATTTAAAAAAAATATTCTTATTCAAACAAATCAAAAATATGATTATACAAAAAAACTGACATCTCTGGTGCTATTACAAATTTAAATCTTGGCAGAATTTAGTTTTTGTATCGAACAGGAGGTCATAGGCCCCAGTTATAGCTATCATTGAAATGCTTCATTGAACATTTTGATTTTCGATTTTAAGACGATTAATCAAACAAAATTGGCTTTAATTGGTGTCAAAATAAAGCTTATCAATTATAGAATTTTTTTACAAAAGAAATTACTTTATTCTGATTAAAACTTTTCTTTAAATCCACTTTTATTATTTCACTGATTGAAATCGATTTCAATGAACAGCTGATTTTCGTTTCCCAAATTTGGAACCCAATCGTTTCACTGATGTGTTCGATTCTCTTTCTATTCTCAGCTGTCAGTTTTGCGTTCAGTGATCAACTCTAAACTCGAAACCTGCAAACCTCTGTTCAATTTCACTGACAGGTCCTTCCACTAACACCAATTTTTCAATGATTGCTATAACTGACTTGTCAAAAAATGAAACCACCATTCCACTGATTTGTTCCAATGATACAATTCAATGATAGCTATAACTGGGGCCATAGAACAGTTCTCTTTGAAAGTAGAATTGAAACAACTTTCGAATGGAATTGAAAGTAGAATCGAATTACATAGTTGGCCCCAGCTGTCATAAAGAAACGCATGAGACTGAGACACGTAGGGAGATAGTAATGCACTCGAATATTTTAGTAAAATTGGTTAAACTTCTTTCTCGTACACAAAGTTGGACACTACAAAGAGAGATGAAATTTTAGTTTACGGTATTTCTACGGTCTTGTTAGTTGGTTTTAGTTGACAGATAGTTTTAAAACCATTCAAATGTCAGTTTGTAGCTGATTTTTTATTTTATTACATTTAGTTTTTGTTATGCATAGAGCAACTTTTAAATTTCTTCAATGAAAGAAATCCAAAAAGCCTTTAAATATGAACTTGTGCTTTGTTCTGCTGAGTGCTGACATTTGAATTTTCTAACTTAACCTAACCTACAGATTTAAGGTTTTGCAAATTTGTGGTGCCATGCGTTCTTTTACCTCTTTCTAGTTATTTTTGAATAGCGTTGAGAGAATTCTTTTGCAGGAAGGTGACAATTAGTCAATATTGGCCCAGAAATGATCTATGGAAGGAAACGGCCTTTATAAACAATGTCCAATGTTGCATTTTGTTTCTGTATTTTTGTCTGCATGAAAAAATGCATAAATGTCAGCCCCGTATGTAGATGAAGAAGAGAAATATTATAATAAACGAAGAGGTCAAATACAAGTAGTATTTTAACAGCCATTCACTTCAAATATATTAAAAGTCCAAAACATTGATTTCAGCCAAAACAAACCCATTGTTATTTGCAAGAATTGAACATTATAAGTTAATGATTTGAGTGCTTACAAAGTAAATTATCGCAAGGGATTTGAAGTGATAGAGAAAGTTTCGGCGGACCCAGTCGTGCTCAAACCTACTGGAAGTTCACATGTTTAATCTTTGTTGGTTAGAAGTTTTTATGTTCAAATCCGCATCCAGCATTATCCATTTCGAAGTTGTGGCTTTTAAGAAGAGATGTCAGCTCCTCCTCTATAACTCTACGGGGGTAAGCTTGTCACGAACTGCAGTGAGACACTGGCTGGTCTAAGCCTACGGTCCAAGGTCACTCTTACAAGTGGAATTTAGAGCAGAATGATAGACCTGAAGAATAGACTAGAGGTGAAACAGTGCTTTGAGTGTCGGAGCGTATATTCAAACGTCGCTAGACTGACGGATAGTGGTTAGAGCCAGTAATAGATAGGCACATGCTTTAAATAAGACATTGTTCCTAAGACACGCCATTCTTTTGCGACTTTTCGGACACCTCAGGCATTTCGACTACATCATAGATTATTTCGGACACAGGCTTTTCCATTTACTTGCCTTTACTTGCAGATCTCGTGAGTTGTGGTCTTAAAACGGTGATTTAAAGCTATTTGTTTTTCCAATCGGAGCGCCTTAAATCAGCCACATAAACCAAACAACTATTTCTTAGGCGCGATGAAATCGGACGTCGATTTAAAACGACTACAAATATCGACGTGACTGTAGCGATACACAAAAATTTAAATCTAAAGCCTAAAAAATCGGAATAGATTTGTTTTTGGCAAGACACGTGAAGACTTTGGGAGGTCATTGAACTCATTTTTGCTTGCGTTAATTATGGTGATCAGACGTCAATAGAATTACATATATGATCGTGATTATTCAACACTTGTAGACTCTTTAAAGTCTTAACCACTTATGACTTGAGGTATTGTGAGCACGTTTCCACATAGACGTTCATATTTGTACACAGCACGGCCCTCTCATATGTATCTTGTTTGAAATTCCGGAAATATGTGCTATGGAAACTGCTTCCCGAGCTTTTGCTCTGCAGAGAATCACTTCACAAGATCATAATGTACTCAACTATGTATTTTGGTTGCCAAAGCAGAATCGGATGCAGGGACAAAGTTTACATAGCCCGAATTTACTTCTTCTGTATCTCAGGTGTTTCTCAAGTGAGTGTCCCTCAGATTCAGAAAGTAGATATTCGAATCGCAACCGAAACAGATGCCTTTGTGTTTGCGGTTTATTTACAATATTCTCAACGAAATAAACAATCGTAAATTGTTTCGAAATAGGCAGAGGCACCACAATAAAGCAAGAAACGTTCCTGTTTAGACAATTTTTGAATAAACTTGTTTATTTCACCTTGAGAAAATCTACCAAAAAAAAATTCACCGAAGCAGGTAATATATATTATTAGGTTGCAACTCGGAACGCGCTTTAGACCAATTAAAAAATAAATTTTGTGTCAAATTTGTTGCTTGACAAACAGATTAGAAGTCACGAAACCAAATTAAAATTAGATACAAATTTGTATATGACCAGGTATAGGTGCAAACGAGTTTCGTGTGCAACGCAGATAAAGATTCTACAGTTGCACGCCACGATTTGCGTTAGGTACTGCAAATCAGTTTGATTCATTATAACTGTAGCTAAGCTTCCTACGAATGTTGCAAGCAGGTTACAAGGTCTTCCTTGAAAAGTTATCGCTAAATAATAAAGCAAGGCATTTACCTAAATACATATGTGTAGGTATTTCGCGTTAAATGAAACCAACATCAATTTATATGAATTGGAAACTCTGACCTGGGAACTCATACTTCATGCACTCATATTTCAAGCTGTTTCAAGGGAAGCGAGATATTCAGGCTTCAGGGCTATCGCTGTAGCACATTTACGTGAAATGAATCGCAATTATTTTTTCTTTGTGCAATTGCATAGTGTTAATATAACAATAGATTGACTTGACTTTATAGCGCACTCAATAGTGCTGTGGTGGTGGTGATTTCTATTTTCGTTTACCTATACCGTTTGCATATTGATAAAATGAAATTTATGTAATTTTACTAAACGAATCGCTTTGTGATTTCTTTTTTTTTTTGCAGGGCAAGAATAAGTCTTCATCATCATGGGGGACATGTTCCGCAGCGAGGAAATGGCTTTATGCCAAATGTTTATACAGCCCGAAGCAGCATACACGTCTGTCTCGGAACTGGGGGAAACTGGATGTGTCCAATTTCGTGATGTAAGTAAATTTTGTTTTCATCAAGCGACCAACGTTTTTGTGAGGAATTTGGTTCTTAATTTAACACTTCATACACCACTCGACTAGACAGATACTGTCATCATAATTTTTGTTATTTTTCACAACAAAATATGTGAGCCACAAGTCGAGACTTTTGTTTCTATATTTATTTCTATTTGATGTTTCTATTATGGGGTCAGACAAATGATTTTCAAAGGCGTCTACTGTACAGGGTGATGATGATGAGTATATCAACAGCAATCAATGATTGAAGACTTTTTTATTGTTATTTATTATTACATATAGAGGTATAGGCAGACATAATAGTGAGTATGTATTTGAAAAGGTAGTTTGCTGGAAAAAAGCGTATCATCGCAATGCAAAGTAAAGTAGAATCTTCAGCAGGACAGCCTTTACTTGACATTTTCCAGTTTCACACTTGAGGGCCCAGTCCATAGAATTCGTTGCATCCATCCCGTTCCAAGCGTTAATGCGTAGGTACTGTCGTCTGAATTTTTTTAAACTACCATGACAGTTGTTTTCTTCCCAATGGGCACATTCAAAAACTTAGTTGTTTTAAGTCGACTAAATTGGTCTGAACTAGATATAACCTGAACGCAAGAACTAGATTGATTGGGGACTTCACTTTTCCAACGTCAGTCACATATGCGAACTGTCAATTTAGTACTCAGTCGCGAAATTCTTAATTAGATTCGTCGGCTACACCTCCATAAACGTCAACTGACACAGCTGCCCATGTTACCGATCTAGACCAATTAAAACTAAGATGCATCAAGTCAGTCAGCTGCCAGACTTACTAAACTAGATACTTGAACGTCGCCAATATTTCTACCAATGACAGTGTTTTCTCTTATGCTGTGCGAACTGTCAACGCATGCGACGCACAGACAAGTAGAAAGTAAAATTACTTTAACCGCCGCAGCCGGCACGTGCGCTGCCTATGGGTCACCTTCCATAAGCTGTAGTGTTTTCTATCAACCTGTCAGTCGAATACTTTGCCGCAACGGACGTGACGGATTCCATGGGTTGGGTCCTTACATTCCTCGTAGAAACGACTTGACAGTAACGGGCTATATTGACAGGTTTTTGGTAATGTGTTTGTAGTAAACTTTTCAACGGCGTTAACTTTCGGAAAAGGAAATTAGGAAAATTCAAGATAAAAGTCGCGACCCACAACAAAACATACCAGTTTACAACGTTTTATCGCAAATGTGACAGAAACTGTTTTATTGCGTATTCGTCTACTTTAATTTGTTTAGCTGTACTTTGATTTGACAGGTATTCAATAAAACAGGTCATAAAATGAAAGAACCTGATAAGAAGTACAAAATGACCAAAGTTGGTGACACTTAAAGGTGCTTGTCCATTTGAGAGTAAAAATGCTGCGAGCAGCTCTTGAGAGCAACTCGCAAGTGGACATAGTCTTGAGGTTAAGAGTAGTTCGCGGAGAGTTAGCTTTTTACTCTCGAGATTCGAGCCTTTTGAAAGTCACTCGCAAGTGGACACATATTGTGTTAACTCTCGGAGAGCAACTCGCACAATTCAAACTGTGTTCGTATTCTGAGAGCAGCTGGCTGCGAGTATGACATCAATTTGGAACGCTGAAAATGTTAAAAAATTATAGAGAGGTATAAATCTGAACAGTATGGTTTTTCTTAATTTTGAATAATTTTTTAAAATTCTCGGTCCAACGGATTGTATTATTATATTCTACGCGACTACTTGACAATCGACAAAAATTTCTGATTTGTTGAGAATCTTCGATTTAGAGCTCCCTTGTGAGATTATATCCCGCACCAAATTGACGTCGACGATCCACCTATGGTTTAACTCAGCAAGTTTTTGTTTTTTTTTTACACTTAATTCACATTTTGACAGCAATATTAATAGATAACAACTGCTGCAACTTTTTGCATATATCACTACATGATGTCTACTCTCAGCCGATAAATAAGCAACTCTCGAGTCTCGATAGAGAGGAACTCTTGAGAGTTAACTAGCGAAAGTACTCTTACATGGACAGGCACCTTTACTCTAGATTTCGAGTGAGAAAGTCTGGAAAAATATAACGGTCCTGATAATTGGTGATCCCTTTCTTTCGCTGCAAAGGTTAAAAACTCACATGAAACGTTATTTTTTAACGGAGTTGATGATTGATTTGTGTAAGACATTTTTTTGGGTTTATGTGAAAATTTTGACATTTTGAGATGTTGCAGCTGATTAAAATAGGAAATTTGTTTAAACTTAGCTTTTATTTGTAGGCTATTTTTTTAAAAAGGATATACCAACAAAACATCTATCACCGTAGACACACCTGTTTAATAAAAAATACTTTCCTTTCTAACGTTTCAGTTAAACAGCGGTGTCAATTCGTTTCAACGGAAGTTCGTCACCGAAGTGCGGCGTTGCGATGAATTGGAAAGGAAAATTCGCTACGTTGAGACGGAAATAAAGAAGGACGGCATTGTCCTTGCCGAAATAATCGATGACATTCCCAGAGCGCCGAATCCAAGGGAGATTATCGACCTAGAAGCTCACTTGGAGAAGACCGAAAATGAGATCCTCGAGCTGGCTCAAAACGAGGTGAATTTGAAGTCCAATTACTTGGAATTAACCGAATTGCGTCAAGTGTTGGAGAACACACAAGGATTTTTTTCCGACCAGGAGGTCTTGAATCTAGATTCGATGCGTATGAATATGCCGGCCGATGAGCATACTGTCAACCAGAACCGTGGTCGTCTGGGCTTTGTCGCTGGTGTCATAAATCGGGAACGTGTTTTCGCTTTCGAACGTATGCTGTGGCGTATCTCGCGGGGTAACGTCTTTCTTAAGCGCTCCGATTTGGATGAACCCCTGAAGGATCCAGCTTCGGGGCATCCAATCTATAAGACGGTGTTCGTAGCCTTCTTCCAGGGTGAACAGCTGAAGAACCGCATCAAGAAGGTGTGCACCGGCTTCCACGCCTCGATGTACCCATGTCCAAGCTCGCACACCGAGCGCGATGAAATGGTGAAGGGCGTGCGTACTCGCCTGGAAGATTTGAAGTTGGTTCTAAGCCAGACCGAGGACCACCGCAGCCGTGTGCTGGCTACGGTCTCGAAGAACTTGCCCACCTGGAGCATTATGGTGAAGAAAATGAAGGCAATCTACCACACACTGAACTTGTTCAACATGGACGTGACCAAGAAATGCCTTATTGGTGAGTGCTGGGTGCCCACCAAAGACTTGCCAGTCGTCCAGAAGGCATTGTCAGATGGCTCGGCAGCAGTTGGCAGCACGATTCCGTCCTTCTTGAACGTGATCGACACCAATGAATCGCCACCGACCTACAATCGCACCAACAAGTTCACTCGTGGATTCCAGAACCTTATTGATGCGTATGGTGTGGCTTCTTACCGTGAAGCTAATCCAGCACTGTACACTTGCATTACTTTCCCATTCTTGTTTGCCGTGATGTTCGGTGATTTGGGACACGGCTTCATTTTGTTCCTGTTTGGCGCATGGATGTGCATTTGGGAGAAGAAATTGGGCAGGAAACGCGGCGGTGAAATTTGGAATATCTTCTTCGGCGGTCGCTACATCATCATGCTCATGGGCATGTTCTCCATGTACACTGGGTTCATGTACAATGACGTGTTCTCGAAATCGATCAATGTCTTTGGTTCGACATGGAGGATCAACTACAATGAGTCAACAGTGCAAAGCAATGCAGATCTTCAGCTGAATCCCACGTATGCATCCGATGGTGTTTATCCCATAGGCATGGATCCGATCTGGCAGTTGGCCGAGAACAAGATCATTTTCTTGAACACCTACAAGATGAAGCTTTCCATCATCTTTGGCGTTACGCACATGTTGTTTGGTGTGTGCATGAGTGTCGTGAACTTCAATCACTTCCGTAGACGCATCAACATCCTATTG
Source organism: Cheilosia pagana (assembly GCA_936431705.1). Classification (NCBI taxonomy): domain Eukaryota; kingdom Metazoa; phylum Arthropoda; class Insecta; order Diptera; family Syrphidae; genus Cheilosia; species Cheilosia pagana. The sequence goes on along the minus strand of OW386166.1, from coordinate 79,390,693 downwards.
GAGTTCGTCCCACAAGTGCTGTTCCTGATTCTTCTGTTCGGCTACATGGTGTTTATGATGTTCTTCAAGTGGGTGAAGTACTCACCCAAGTCAACCATTCAAGCAGATACGCCTGGGTGTGCACCTTCTGTGCTCATTATGTTCATCAACATGATGCTCTTCAAATCAAGTCCGCCGCTGGAAGGTTGCAGTGAATACATGTTTGAGTCACAGCATCAAGTCGAGGTGGCGTTCGTCCTAGTCGCTCTTGTGTGCATTCCATGGATGCTGTTAGCGAAGCCATTTTACATTAAATACACCAGGAAACACCAAGAGGATCCTGTAAGTTTAACTTAGCTGAAGTTGGTGGAATGACTAATTGCAATTTCTTTTTTCAGGTCAAACACAATGGTGACGTTAACCCGGGCATGGAGCTGACTCCGGAGACCGATAGTCCACTGCCACTTGCGGATGAAGGTCAAGAAGGAGGCCACAGTCACGAAGATGAACCAATGAGTGAGATCTTCATTCACCAAGCCATCCACACCATTGAATACGTCCTCAGTACCGTGTCGCACACAGCGTCCTACCTACGTTTGTGGGCTTTGTCATTGGCTCATGCGCGTAAGTAGTCATGACCTTACTAAGTTGCCCCGTCTTATCAAATCTTCCTATCATTACAGAATTGTCAGAGGTGCTTTGGAGCATGGTCTTGTCGCTGGGCTTACAGAGCAGCTCCTATACCGGCTGCATACTTCTGTTCTTCATTTTCGGTGCCTGGACGTTGTTTACCATCGCCATTCTGGTAATGATGGAAGGTCTATCAGCCTTCTTGCACACTCTACGTTTGCATTGGTATGTTTAAGTGGATCTTGAGATTTAGAATTGTGACATTTATCTCTTTTTCTGTTTAATAGGGTCGAGTTCATGAGCAAATTCTACGAAGGCTTGGGATACGCCTTCCAGCCCTTCAGTTTCAAGATAATTCTTGAGACAGAAGAGGAGGAATAAATTCATTTGAATCTTATTTCATAAAATATTGCAGTATTTTGTTTGTCCACGAGACCGCTTTACAAGTTTTATTTTAAATAAAAAAAGAAAACAACGATAGTGATGTGAAAACTGTGGCGGAGATAAACGGTCTTCGAAATGTTTTAAATACCAGTTTTACTAAAGCAATACATTTTAAAGAGCTTATTAAATTTGAAGTTTCATTTTTCTTCATATAGCAGGAACAATATATACCTACCAACGAGAGGAATGTTGATCTGTAAGGTCTCGCTAAGACTTTAATGGGGATATTTAACGATGAAGTATACGACCTGAAGAAAGACACCCGCATAGTGAACAAGTTTTACATCAGGTGTCTCAAGTGGCTAACATTATGTAGAGGAAATGGAAAGGCAATGAATGCTCTTTTTGTAGAAGCTAGGAAAACAGGGGTATTCCTAAGTGGTTGATGCTTAGGTTAGGTAAGGTTTGTGGGCTGGCTGGAAATACTCCGTGACACACTCAGGTCAATACTGACCCATTGTGATGCCCGTTGGGGAAATAGGTTGTCCCTTACCCATATGACCCTGTCTAAGTGTTGTAATTAATTACTTACTGTGCTGTTACATACAATTTGATGAATCCCATTAACTTGTCGATTGGTGCGGTGCAAAGTTCGTCTAGGTCACGGAAGAAGTGTCTCCCTAGGAATCTGTGCCTAGTGTGCTGTAGACTTGGGCAGTGGCCTAGGAAGTGGGTAGTGTCCTCCAGAGCTTCCTCATCACCGCAGCCTCTACAAAGTTCTTCTTCCGTCAGGCGCATTTTCTTCATATGGTAGGTACGTAGGGTATTGTCCCCGTTATGATACCTACGAGAGTGTAAAGAAATTTCCTATCCTTCCGCATGAGACTCTCGGTTCTGGCTTCATTGAAGGCCGGTCATAGCGTTTTTGTGGTACTCCAAGTTTCTTCTGCAGTCCATCTAACGTTCGCCTCTCTTTTCTCCCTGCTTCAAGCTTGAGTAACCTCTCACAGAGGGATCAGCTGGTTCTAGCTAATTTGTCCGCTTTCTCATTGCCTGGAATGCCTTCATGTCCCGGGGCCCAGCAGAGCTATACCTTGTTTTGAGTGCCAAGAAACTTGAGTTTTTCGCGACAGCATTTCACAAGCTTGGATTTTATTTCTGGTGCAGTTAAGGTTTTTATTGCTGCCTGGCTATCGATAAAAAAGGGTGGTATCGCCCCTACCACAGGCTCACGAGCTGTTGTCACTGCCTGGACCTATGCTTGGAAGACACTACTGTGATCGGGAAGGCGTACCGATTTTGATATGCAAGCAGTTGAAGCGTACAGTGCATTTATTACAGATAGATTTATACAAGACAAATGAAGGCCAAACAAAGGATCATAACTTAAAATAAAATCTATTTCTTCGTCTAGGACTTTTAAGGCTAAGGATGGTGCGATCGAATTTGAAAGAGCCTCTGGGGTTTAAGTCGAAAACTATTCGATGTGAGGTTATTCGGTGGATAGAAGGGACGGGAAGCATTGTAAGGAAAAGCGCCTAAGAAGAGCCGGTCATATGAGAGAATGTCTGCAGCTTCACTTTGTTTTTCTAGTTTTGAAGATTGAAACGGGTTTCGATTATAGTAAGCTTAAAGGATGGACCCAAGATAGATGACGAAGAAAGATACTTCTGATTCTGGATGCTTCAACATACCTCCTGGAGGAGGAAATGAGCAGAAGTGTTGCAGGTTTCAGGTTGCAGGGTGAAATTTTTACGCAGAAGTTGGAGAATTCTGTGGACCTTTTTGTAACGAAGCCAAATGACAAATTGGCTTTGAAAATTATTTCTTCAATATGTGAACGGATATTTTAACCCCCTTTTTAGGGAGCTATGTTGATATAGGGAAAATAAAAATAAGCTGAAGGCTTTGCATAAAATACCATCAAGGAATTTGTGATTTATGAAAAAGTTAAGCAATGCGGCAAAAGTTAGCTACTGTGCGCACTTTAGCCTCTTTTTCTGCATTGGGGTTGGTGTGAGATATATTTGGATCTGGATTTGACATATTTAGGCAAGAGTTCCTGAGTTTTCGGTACGTGAGTTAGATCGTTCCTATAGGAGCTCCTTAACTAAGCATACGAGCTATGTCTTAAATATAACTTGGAAATCAGTAAGTATTTGGCTTCACTTTTATTAAAAGGAGATGTCATTGGGCACATTAAAAAATTTAGTAGTCTGAAGTCGACTGGATTGGTCTGGACTTGATGTAACCTAAACGCAAAAACTAGATTGTCTGGGAACGTCACTTTTCCTACGTCAACCTCGTATATGAACTGTCAACTTAGTACCCAGTCATGAATTTCTTGACTACCCCATCGGACTTACTAAACTAGATATTTGAACTTCCCCATTATCTCACAACACGTTCGTTTTTACTTCTTCTTCTTTGGCAGCCATCTCAACAACAACTTTTTTTAATTTCTATAGTTTAGATTATAAAAGTTAATCTACTGTCTTATTTATTTATTAATTTCAATCAGTATTAACCTTAGTTTGATGCTTTTTCAAGGAAAAACATTTATTTGACATACAAATGCAAAACCAAACCAATAGTCTCGTGAACAAGTTACTATTGAAAGGCAACGGTAGCGGTTTTTTGAGCCGGACCATCGGAATTAGTTACAAATCGTCTGATTGCTATCTTTCTGACGTCTGGCAGTCGGCAAAGCGCAACAATTATCTACAGATTGGAGTGAAATATCGCCCAAAAGGGTCTATGTACTACGGCCCACATCTCTTTTAGAATAAAGTCAGTGACATTTCCGAGATTTACACTAGGTTTTTATAGCAAGCGGAAGTGACTTGACAGCAGCAGCTTATGTTTGAGACTTTCTGGTGACTTGGGTGGAAATTGCACCCAACCTTTTATAGCATTTTGTACCATTCAAGCACATAACAGTGATCGGAATGTTTTTTTTTTGGGGGCATTCTTCTACCTTGCTTTGCTGAGGTAGAAGCTCAAAAAACACACCATATATGAAGCCACAGCCCATACAGACAACGGCGCTGTTAAACGACATTTTCGGTAAACCCATTACTTCAAGAAGAAGTGATTTTTATTGGCCAGAGAATGCGGCTCTAACTGCTCTTGATTTCTTGCTTTTGGGATATTTTGAAAGAAATTGTGTAGCGACTTATATCAACTTTCGTTAGTTGACTTCTCTGGAGGGTGGGCCAATCGCCAATGTCCCATTCAACAAATTATTTAATGTCGTTCTCAGAGTCAGACAAATTTTGCAAATTTTCCTCATACTTCAATCCATTTGACATAATTGTGAAGTGTGTTTTTATTTACATTTTTAGGTGACAAACTTGTCACATTGAGCCAATTCTGGCCTATACAGAAAAATTTACGTTTGATTGGTGCAATGAATATTGTATTCGCTTTTGTCGTTTTCCATTGGGACCACCAGAAATCTTTTTCAGATCTCAGATTTTACCCGGGGCCGGCAAATGGAGCATGCAACGAAATTGCTCTGCTTTTGTAAATGTATTATTATTATTTATGAAAAAAATCGCAAATATGGATATCAATTTAAACAATTTTTCCCCTTTTGTAAATAAAAATGGAAAAATGGACAAAACTAATAACGCAGTGTCTCTTTTCTTTTGCAAAAATCAATTTTTGCAACTTAAAAATGTTTTCGCCTTCTGACGACGAAGATTCGTAGTCTTCAGATGACGAGGAAGACAAAGAAGATGAAGATAATTATTTCTCCAAAATTATATCCATGGCTATTATTTCTTTATTTAGGTTTTCACGAAACTTTGCACAAATGTTTTGAAAACAAACTTCCTTAATTGACGTAAAACAGCTGTGCAAAGTGTATTTGTGTTAGTGGCAGTATGTGTAGATCTGAAAAAATATCGAGATCTGCAAAAAGTGGTCCGAATCGAAAAAAGATTGATTTTTTTTGCCCAATGGAAAATTACATTAATCTCATAATTTTATAAAGCTTTTAAATTCATTTATTTCTGCAGTGCCCCTCGGAAATCTCATTGCGTTTTTCGTATAAATCGACTGTCAAGTCTCTTGTTCGTAGACTTCCCAAAATTATCGATATGCCGAAAGTAAGGAAAAGAAACAACTGAAAAAATGTTTGAACAGTTATTTGTATTGGAAGTTTTTGGCGAAAACCAAGTCAAATAGATGCATATTTCCCTCAAGTGTGATTGAATAATAATCGATTGACATAATTTTATTGATTTCCAGGCCATAAACAACAAAAAGAGAACAAGATTTTGGACCAGTTAATTTATTCACAGGGAATCGCAATTCACACGACCGCTTATCCCAGTTGGACATTTGAAAATTTGCGTTATTTTCCGCAAACGAGTTCCGAGTCAAATTGATCGCGGAAAATTATGAGGCCTGCGTAAACTATTCTCCATACAAAATCTGACAGTTCATTTACGGGGTGGTAAATTTCTACAGTTTATAAGGGTCTTACGCTTAATATCAACAAAAATTAATAGAATATTTAGAAAGTACAATTTAAGAACAGGTGAATTTTATATCACGCACCATTACAAAATGCAAAAAAGTGATCTCATTTTGCGTTCCACTGGGCACCTGTCGTCCTGCTGCTAGTCTGTGCTTTTTGACAAGAGAAAAGATTCAGGGTTTCCCTTGCGTTCTCGATTCTGACTTTAAAGTGTTCTGTTAAGCTTTTATGTCGAAGCACTTGTTTTTTGTATATTACTATACTTTTTGCTAATAAAAGTTGTTATTTACAAAACAAATAAACCCATGTCAGCCATTACAGATGACTACGGCCAAAAACATACAAGACTTAATAAATCTTCAAAACTGTTTCTTAATGCGTATTCTTAAAATACATACATGTGGAGTTTGTTAGAAGCCGCTACTGTAGCTCTGCAAAACCGGCGAATTAAGAAAGATACTCAAGCTCAAGTACTAAAAATCAAAAGCTAACAGCTTGAGCTTAATGATTTTCTCCGAGACCAGATCATCTGCAATTCTCTCACGACGAAGACGCCTTTACCAGAACCAAACTATTTTTTAGTTTCGACTATTATTACAATAAAATTAAATTATCTTGAAAAAAATCGAATAAACATTATGAATTATATTAAATTTGAGATTCGAAAATGGTCTTGTTTGGACTAAATTCTACATATATTTAAACTTTAGGTATACATGTTAGCTTTAAATCTTTTTTTTATAAAATTCGAATAGATCGAGGCACTTCCAACTTTGAAGGCAATTAAAAAGAAGTGATCTCGCAATGTAAACAAAAGTAGAAGTGCCGAAAACTGCCAAAATAGTTTTCGGCGTTTCGGCGAACGAAAACGAAGCACCCTGTACCTGTGAACACTTACTTTTGAAAGTATAAGAGTTGTAAATCAAGTTCTCTTAAGTTTATGTGCAATATTCACAAAATAAAAATGTCAATACGTCACATAATTAATTCATTCATTGTCCATGATCGGAGCGGCTGATTAAACGTATCTATGTATATAGGAATTGAATGGAACAGTGATTGTGATAATTAAATTCATTCGATCGGGCGTTTTCCTATCCAAGTGTCTTAACTCGTTTAATTGAGTGATTTAAGGAGAAGCTCATTTCATCAACTTGTTCCGCCAACCACATGGCAAATTGTTCAAGATATCGGATATCATCGGATCAATCCGGTTCAAGTAGTCTTCAAAGCACGCTACGCTGAGCGGTGATGATACTGACGACAATGATGATGACAGTCAGTATAACGAAATCCGCTCAAACACTAGATCATGTTAGCTCTGTTTACAGTACTATTGTTTAGTGTTGTACATAAGTTGTAATAGACACGTCTGTCCAAAGTTCGGTTCTAAATTAAATACGCTGCTACAAATGCAAGCGTCGGCTACAGCGTTCTAGTAGAGTTATAAATGAAATATCAGTGATTTCGATTTCGATTGATTACTTGCAAAGTGTCTTTTCGTGTAAAACAAATTGTAAGTGATGTTTTAAGCCAGTTGTTGTTTTAATTGAATTTATTCTTAATTGTTAACTATTGCTATTGATATTGCCATTCATCCGAGATAAAGTCTTAACTGTGTGTTGTTTGCATGTGTTAGTCATCAAAAGAACAGCATCATACTATTTAAGCTGAAGGTCGCAAGTGTTCGCAAGTAATTTACATATTTTTTATCAGTTACATAATTACAAAATTCTGCTTAGTACTAATGCTTTACACATTTTACTGTTCCTATTGATATTCTGCACTCATTTGTATCTATTGTGCCTCCTTCCTTGTGGTTTGTGATTTTTCATTGAACACCTTACAATATTTGTGCTATATGGAATCTGAATTTCATTTGTGTCATAAAAATAACTTTTGTTGTTCACTGTGGCGATAATTTATGCCATTTCATTTTACAACGGGCAAACGGAAGTGTTTGGGACCTTCGGAATGAACAAGTTATATAGTTCCTCTCTTAAGGGGTATCTATATTTTAAGTGGACCTTCTTACTGCTCACTGATGCATTACCACTACCGCTTTTGACACAGCAGACAGCACTAAGCCGCTGAGCTCGCTTTGAACAGGAATTATATTTTTTTTCTCTGCTTTTGGGCTTGCGAAAATTCGTTTCGTTTTTGAAGTTCCACCAAGCATAACTTTCGTCGAATGAACGTCTTACAGTCTTACAGAATCTCACGCCCTTGTTTGAGGTGTATAATAGGGTCCCAAGGACCTTCCTATATGAGTTAGTACTAAACTGACCATAGGTGTTTTAGTCAGGGCTCTAGTTCAGTGCTGGATTTTTTTGACAATCTTAATTCTGAACCATTGCTGTTCAAAGGAATGTGCTTACCAATATTTCTAAATCAGAGCTCGTTCCTACACCTAACTCCCATTCACACAAAATAACCATTGACATCAACTAATTTTACCAATACAACTCATTGACGGAACATCTGACCTTTTAGACTATTTTTTTCATCAGTTATTTTACCCACCATCATTTTTGGGGTAGTTTGCCTGGTCACAGCAAAGGCTTTAACATTTTCGGACATCATAAAGTAAGATTAAAAATATTCTGAAAGGGAAAGTACTTCAGTTCAATATTATAATAAGTGAATATCTACCGAGGTATGTAAGGTACCTTTGATTTGTTTTCACTGCCTCGAAATAACGCAGGTAGAGAAAACATAAACAAATATTTGTACATTAAAAGATGATTCATACAAGCTAAAAACAACAGATATTAACTAACCTTTCCTGTTGCTGCGCAGCCACAGAAACAAGTATTTAAAAACAAGTATTTTACACTTGTTTCTGCTCTCTCATCAGAAGTCAATTCGTGTGGTTAATTTGTGTTTTGAAAAACAAAAAACAATTTTTCTGTCATTTATTCTGTGTTTGTTCTTTTCTTGTTTTTGGTGTAAATATCGCTGGTCAGTAGACCGCTTAACTGGGGTCGTTCAAGTATCTTGTTTATTAAGTCTGACAGTTGATGTGTCTCAGTTTTGATAGGCCTAGATCGGTGACGTTTGTGGTAATGGGGAAATGGAGCCGACAAATCTAGTCAAGAATTTCGTGACTGAGCGCAAAATTGACAGTTCGGATTAGTGGCTGATGTAGGAAAAATTATGTTTCCGATTAATCAAGTTTTTGCGTTCAGGTTACATCTACTCCACACCAATCTAGTCGACTTAAGCCAACTAAGTTTTAAAATGTGTCCAGTATCTCCGGTCAATATATCGTTCAAGTATCTTGTTCATTAAGTCTGACAGTGACAGCTGGCTGACTTGATGTATCTTAGGTTTGATTGGCCTCAAATGAACAGTTTTTTCAGATGACGTTTATGGTTGGGGTTGCAAGGAGCCGACGAATCTAGTCAAGAATTACATGACAAATTTGACAGCTCGTTTTAGTTACTAAACAGTGATGTTACCGGTCATCCTAGTTTTTCCATTCAGGATAACTAAGTACATCTATTCCATTCAAATTGTGACAAACCTGGCGATTGTCACTTCCTAAATTACCTACTTATTATTTGAATACAATAACAATATTAAAGGATCCCTTAAAATAAACATAAGAAATTGTAGCTCGTCGTGAAATTCGTTTCAGATTTTACAAACAAAATCGCATACCTACTTATTAAGAAAATAATTCTAACCAATCCTTCGTTTTGTACGGTTTCGCTTCAGCTAGTTGGTTTAATGATTTTGCCATGCCGAATAACAATAAACAGATTGTAAAGTACATACGTACTTGTTTTTTTTTACTAATTCAAACTATTGTATAAAATTTTAGTAGATATTCGTAGTTCGTGTTGTGTAAATATGATACGAGTGAAATATGATCAGCGCCTAAGAATATGCTATACAAAATTATGTTTTAACCAGCTATAATTTCTTCGCAGTTACAGCCTAGTACGCTGCTACGTGACGAAAAATCCCATAAGAAAGTGAAGATTGAACGAAAAAAATGTCGGGCTTCTTTTGGTTTGGAGTGGGTATTGGGTAAAGTCCCAGCTGAAGTGCGCAATTGTAATAGATGACTAGGTAGACTTTTTCCTGCGTCAGCTAACAGTGTTTTTTTTGTGAAAATGGTGCAAATAGTGCAAACAATCCATAGAAACGAAATATGAAAGTGAGAATATAAATACAAGAAAAGAAAGCAAATAAGTTGTGTGCCTAAATTAACTCATAGGAAAAGTTGACGTATATACCTATCTAAATTTTTCCTTTTTTAACTACTGTCTAAGTGTTAAATGAGATTGCTTTGCACATGACTATCTATTTCAAAGAAAATATAATCTACTGTAATATAACATGATTTACTTATTGATACAATAAAATTCTTACTCACGTCGGTAAATACCAGGCTAAAGACAGCTCGTTAAAAATGTCAAAAAAGTCATTGCACTTATATTTATAACTAGCTGTTGCCCGCGGCTTCGCTCGCATTAATGCCGACTTTGTCAATCACTTCATGTTCACTTAAGGAACCCTTTGTCCTTTTCTGCATTACTTATTAAAACGGATACAAAACAGATACAAAATTAGTTTAACTGAATTTCAAGAAATTCGTATTCTAACTAAAGTCTTCGCCAAACAGAACGCGTTTTTAACGCAGTGGTGAGATTAATTGACGCCGTGGTAAGATTATGTTGACGCAACGTTCTAACCGCAGCGTTAGAGGACGTCAAATAGAAAGCTCTCATTAATGTCCATGACTCATGGTTTTCATTGTCTAAAAAATATTAAGCAGCTCGGAGGAAGAATTATTGCTTTTATTTGCCGTGATAGGTATGTAACTTCCGAAAAAGAAAAAGGAATTGGGTGCACGAAATTTACAAAAAAGTGAAATTCTTTTGATATTGCCTCCCATATCTCAGCCTTTAAAACTGCATTTGTATACGATTCATCACACATAACGCACGAATATGGGTAATTTCAAAAACATTCGATTAATTTTTCCGTTTTTTAGAATATAAAATCATGAGAAATTATTTCAAACGCCCCGCGTCATAAAATAATCTGTAATTTTTCACAACCCGCGGTGAATTCAACCCATTAAGTTACAGCATACCCACCCACAAAATGTTATTGAAATCGGATGTGGTTAAGGAGATCGACATCAGCGCCACCTATCGGGTCCAAAACTATCCTATCCATCAAGTTCCAACCAACTATACCCACCCACAAAATTTTATTTAAATCGGTTGAGTGTTTTAGGAGTTTTAGGCGGCGGCGTAGTGATGGCGATGGCGACAGGCAAATTTCCGCTTGGTCATTTCAGTACTCATGCGTCATACCCATACGCCATACCATATCTATACCTAGAAGTTACACGCAACGCAACACGTCTCTTATCTTTTAGTAAAAGAATTAAAAAACGTATTAGGTAGGTATTCAATCAAGCACACCTACAATCTACAAACTCCATCCTTACAAAAACAAAACAATTTTGTGTGCCTGCCGCCGCCGCACACACTAGGAGAAGAAGAAGAACATGCTAAAAGGCTTAAAAAGCTTCCAACGATGGTATTCCCGGGATGGTATTGCCACCAAATAAGGCCTATTAGGGCTTCGGATCTAGCCCGAATAAATTAAAAAAAATCCCATCTCAATACGTTCAGTAGTTTTTGAGTTATTTGGGAACAAACATCCAAACATTCACATTTATAATATATATAGGATGACCATTTTTGCAGATGCCAAAAGAAACAAACGATATTCATTCAAATTTTGTAAAAAGAGGACTGTTGCACCATTAAATAAACTTTTTTTTGTTCAAAAAGGACAGATATTCTATAGGCAAAAAAAGGACACAATACCGAAAAAGAGGACTGTCCTCTAAAAAAGAGGATGGATTGTCAACGTACTTATATTGTCTGATAAAATTCCCTAAAGCTAAGCACTGTGTGATTTCACTGTAGAAATGTTCTATGATCTTTCCAAATTTTTCATAAACTCCATAAAGCCTGTCTTTTTAAAGCGTCTCAGCAAAGTAGAAAAAGAACGTGCAAAAAAACGGTTTCATTTCTGCTTGAATGGTATAAAATGCTATAAAAGGTTGTGCGTGTCGACTTTTAGTTTGCAGCTAACTGCAACTTCCAACCACGTCACCAGAAAGGTTTAAACATAAGCTGCTGCTGTCATGTCACTTCGGCTTGCGATAAATTCCTAGTGTAAATCTCCGAAATGTCAAGTAGGACGTATGTATATTCTCAACAAAATCAATCAACGAACTATTCAGTGGAAATGTAAACGTAAAGTATATAATTTTCTATTGAATTATCCAAAAACAAACCTATAGACACATTGAGACAAAAGTTTCCCTTATATTATATGGCGCATGAGTGTAGCGTTATACCATGTTCCCACCAACGTGATTTAGCTGTAGTGATTTATAAATCACGATAGGCTTTCCCACCAAACTTCTAAGTGATTAAGTGTGACATTTGAAATTAGTTGGCAAACTTTCAATATCGTACATATAAAAGTACAAAAGAAAAATTATCCGCAACAATTTAAAATGACTTCAAATGCTTTGGATAGAATTTATATCTACCAGAATAAATCCAAAAATGATGTAAACAATCACTATCTGCATTTTTAATTTTAATTTTTTGACAGTTTTTTTTGTGGAAGCAGCTGAAGTCGATAATAGGCCTGTTTGATTTTATTTGTGTCTGTTCGATTCTATTTTGTGTATGTTCGATTTTATTTTGGGTGGATTTGCACGTCTAAATCACGTAATTAGTAATCATGAAAATGTATGATAAATCACATCATTAATGAGATGATTTAGCTAAATCAAGTGGATCACGTTGGTGGGAACATGGTATTAGAGGTGAAAAGCAGAAAATAGTAGGCTTACAAGGCGCGCTTCGAAAGAGGGCTTCTTGAACGTCAGCTCTATGAAAAAAGGATACCGAAAAGAAACAGCACGAGAAAAGTGCGAAATTGAAAGATGCTTCTCCACGAACAATGTACGGAATAAGTTATACCAAAAGGTAAAGAAAACGTATACCAGGGCAGAAAATCTCTAGCAGAAACCTTCAGAGACGAAGTGAGAAGTCTTGTAGTATAGCATCACAGTGGGTACTGAAAACCAACTATTTATTTAAAAGACGATCGAAGTAAAGTAAACACAACCATATTTAAGCCGCGAATTTTGAAGAGCAGCTTGGTAAACACTATATGCACCGACATATACCTAAGACCACAAGACAGGAAACCTCTTCAGCTACACCATAAAATATTGTCTTCATCTTTTTAAAAACCACCTAGAGCTATACAGACAAATTATACAAAGTCATGCCTCTTTTTGACATCCCTGCGAAACTCATCATAACCCATGTAGGATGACGATGGAAAAACCTCGCTGCTGTATAAAGAATTCCGCGGTTGAGATGAATGGGACAAGTACCTAGTCATTTTTATCCCTACTTTTTGAAAAATGTGTTTAGCTTATCACATTTGAGTTTACCCAGTAGCAGCATTAGGTGAATTCATTTCAACTTCCAACTTTATACTTTGGTGAACTGAGAAGTGAAATGCCTCTACTATTATCAGCTGCATCACTTTTTATTAGTCAATTATTAAAGTTGTAAAATGCTATCGTAATAATCTGCTCTACTCAGCTCCTAACTATGTAATTTAAATAAAGTTGTAGGTATCTTGAAAGCTCATCTTCTAAAATCGATTTAGAAATTCACTAAATTGATCATTACTCCACGACTTTGATCCGATTAATCGGACAGACGTTCGATTGTGCGACAAGCACTTAAAGTGTGAAAATTAAAGCTGCAAAAAGCACCATGTCTGAGCGGTTTGAAGCGAAGCTTTCAGTGGCTCTACAATTGCTTCGCCATGTAAAAAGCGAAATTGTGACTTATCTGGCATCCCCTACCCTACCCATTTTTTTTATCTTTTAATCTTAAGTATTTGACATCACATGTATTAAAATTATCAGGAACAACAATTCTTACAGCTTTTAATTTAGCTTCAAGATAGTATAGTGCCTTACTCAGCGCAGCAGTCAGTTCGTTTCGGTTTAAAGAACAGAATAGAGTGTTTGCGCACAACATACAGTGACACAGTTTTTTTTTTTAAATAGGTGGGTTCTTTTTTTAAATATTTTGTAAGGCACCAGAAGTGGATATCCTTAAAAATAAGTGAGACTCCTTTTCAATTGAAAGAATGTTAGTTGGAAACAAGTCAAGTTCAAATAAACGCAGGGAAAACATGACGTTTCATTGGCTTGCCGTCGAATTTTCCACAGGGTACCTCAAGCGTTACATAAGTTCGTACAAAGAAAAGACAAACATCTACATGTTGGGTAGTGTTTTCCAAAATACCTACCCTTGTAAGTGCATCTTTCTTCAATCCGGAGGTGTAACCGCTAATAGATCACATGCAAAGGCAATTTAAAATCAATTCCTCGTGACACTGTTAACGTCAAATACGTCAGCCAATAAAACGACCAAGATAAGATAAAAAAAATAACTTGATAAAAGTCAGCTTTCCAAAGTATAATTCAAACAAACTGTAGATAAGGATTAACGAAATCCGTAGGAAGACAAGTACTACATGACTTTTCGCTTAAAAGGTATAACAAAAAGTATATTAATATCAGTAACGTTGAGTACTCTTCGCAGTACGGCTGATAACTTGACAATTTCAAAGTCTTTCCGAGGAACTGGATATACCTCAGACTTGTAGAGAAAATTAACGCGAAATAATTGTAATACAAAAATATATATACACGATGTGTCAAAAAGTCTTACAGTTTTGTTTTGTGATTTTATTTGCAGGATAAACTAAATTCCTCACCATGGGGGACATGTTCCGCAGTGAGGAAATGGCTTTATGCCAATTATTCATACAGCCTGAAGCAGCATACACGTCCGTGTCGGAACTGGGCGAAGCTGGGTGTGTTCAATTTCGTGATGTAAGTAGTTAATGTTTGAGTTTTATTGGAGTTCGTAAAAATGCGATATATAGGAAATATTCTCAAAGACTGCGCCTGTACTTGAAGGGTTTCCGTCATGTGCTTTTGTTAAATATTTGTCAAGTTGATGAAGGTGTATCTTTATTTGTTTAGAGACCCAATCTTTGCATAGTCGAAAGTTATATACACACACTAATTAATTAGATACTCACGCATCAAGCATTAATCGAAATCAGATTTTTTCAATTTGTCACTTGTCACATTATTACGTAATTTTAGTACATTGTTAAAATACAGATAATGTGCCTTGTGGTATATTCAAATCGGGGACACGCGGGGATTTTGTGATTTTTTTTTCAAAAATTTCAAATATTTACAAATGTCACGTGACGTACCTACATTTTCTAATTTTTACTCGTCAATCAATATTTGCCAGACTACCTTTTTGCGGTTTTGTATCGAAATCAAATTGAATGAATGAAATTCAAATCCATCAAAATAAAAGCAATATGAATTTCAATTGAAAAGGTTTTTTTCCAACCACATGATCGATTGTCTGCAGAAACACATGCTTCACAAATTAATCAACTTTCTTTCCACTTTTGTTAAAAGCTATTGCGTAGCTGTCACTTTATTTGAGAATTTTCCGGTTTTTTACTGAGTTAGTGTTAATTGTGAATTTCTACTCGATCGATCAGACGAGGCAACACTTGCTCCAGTAATAAATTACAGAAGCTAATTAACTGCTCAATTCAAGAAAATCCCCTAGTTACTTGTGTCTGGGATTAGTCTAGTTATGATTGGTCTAGATCTAGAGTTATGAATCGGTTTTTAGGTGTCATGGATTGCGTGACCGATCGAGGTGTTGGGAACTTCTGTTTTTCAAACTCGTGATTTACTACTTTTACTGCTTAAGTTTTTTTTTCTAAATTTTCATATGAGTTTACAATTAATTAGTAGATAGGTTTAAAGTATATTTATAGATATAGATAATTAACATGTTCGTTTCTCTAAAAATAAAAGAAGGAAATATTTGGCGGAACGGGGGCTTAAATAAATCTAGGCCTCTTAACACTGTTTGTTTTGTGTGAGTTTTTTTTTTTATTTTTCGGACGAATGGAAGAAACCTACAATTTTATGTCAAATCTAAATGGCTTACAAAAGAAGCTTTTCCAAGACAGTCGTATGGCTAGGTTGTAGTGAGACGTTCGCACGACGTGGCACAGTAAAAAAGACGTTAGGATGTAATTTAAGTTTTTCCGGGGATCGAACCAGGGACTTATCGTTTAGTAGTAGGTACAACACAATTTTCATTTTTAATTATTTCTTTATTTATATCATTCTTTAAACTTAAGACTAGACAAAAATGATTAAATTTAATTAAAAAACTAACATTGATTTAAATTCTAGCTTACTGGCTCTTAGCGAGCGCTCTAAACTTAACATTATGCCTTTCGGCCTTAAATCTATATTTAATGCTGTTTGTTTTTCATTCTACAAGGAACTTTTTTAAAATAGTCCAAGACACTAACCACAAAGTCACTGCGCCTGTTCGTTTCTCTTATTTTACTTTGAAACGTATTTTATTAAGGTAGATTCAAGAAAAGGGAAGTGGATTTCAAAATCATATAGTTTTGCCTACAAATCTTTATTCACATCCTTGATTACTTCAAAATATATTTTCACGGCGTTTGTTATATTCCTTCACGTATTTGACTAAACTTTTCATAACAGACAGACAAGAACCGAAACCAAACGTATCACCTGTTGGACAGAAAATTAAAAGGAAAGCAATAATTAAGGCCGGTAAATTGTAATAGATTTTGTGTTTAAAGTGAAGTTGGATGCAATTTATTCTTTTGAAATGGTATATGTGAATCTGGAGTTACATAAAAGAGTGTTAAATATTTTTTAAATATTTGTTTTGTTTAGTGGAGGTTTTTTTTAAAGTGAAGTTAAAGAATTTAACAATAGTGCGAAGTAGGGAGCAGATTTTTTTTTTTTCCAAAACTGAAGTAATTGGTAGGTTAGTTTTTAGTGAGGCTATAATAATGTTATAATTTGAAAACTTTTTCCCAATTGCCCAATAATCCTAAGTAAAACATGGAAAACGGCAAAGTGTCGCTACATTCCCAATGTCAAACTTCGTTAAATATAGGGGCATAAACCATTGGCAAATAGTTTGACACCCAACAAAATTTATAGGTTTCTGAAAATTGGTCAAATCCTACAATTTTGGACCAACAAACCAAGTCTATGTCATTTTTCATGCTCCATTGGCTAACAAAATTAATCAATTTCGATTTGATATTTTACGACATTTACACTTACTGTCACGATTACTAATAACAGCAGTTTTAAACTATTTAGGTGAAAATATATTTTGTGGTCAAAGAAGTATGTGTCTGTATGAGGTGTGGCTGTCACAGAGTGCATGTGCACAGCCGATGAAGCTGCAATGAAAATCTGTTGGTCGCAATGGAAAACGACATAAGTGTTTCAAATGAACGTTCGTATCAATATTTGAGTCATAGTTGATGTCAATCACTTGGCTGACTTCGTCCAATGTAATCTTAAGAATGTCAGGAAGTATGTTTGATTGCTTTAATACAGTCATGTACATTTTGGTTTGCTCATTCAAAGTATATAAAGCTTTTCTACAAAATCATCTGTCACTCCACTGGCCCTTTCAACTATCGTTGGGTTGGAATGCCATAAGTGCATTCCAGATTATTTTGTTTTCTGTGTGTTCTACTTTCTGCAATTTATGAAGGCTATATTTTGCATACAACTTTTTTTTAGCAATATTTGTAAATACGTACAAACAACACGGGCGTTGACGTAATTAGTTCATTAATTTACATTTGTGGTTAGTGTGTTGGGCTACTAAGCGAGGGGTGCCCGGATCGTTCAAAAAAAAAAAAAAACTGTCATGAAAGAGCTTCACAATTAGGCGTTTGGACTCGGCATACAATTGTAGATCCCTTCCATTCGTTCGAAAATTTAAAAAAACTCACTCCAAACGAATGGCCAAGGGTCCCACAGACTTGTTGCGTCAGCTTTCTGTTTATTTATTAAATAACCTCACTTAGTTGATTTATTGATTTATATTTTCTAGTAATTTTGTAAGCCCACATGACTGAGAGGGTATTAATGAAAGTCCTAGTTATTTATCTGATATATTATAAATATGTGTACATACATGTACATACATGTACTATGTAGGTACTACGATTTTTAACAGACCGAAACTTCTTGACTCGCATGATCGGCTTACGCGATTTTCTTATCAAACATACCTGTATGGGTGATAAGATAACTGCATTTGAATTATCTTTCATAACGTGTTGTCAAAAACAGAGTGTTCCAACTTTGTTAACGTAGGTCACATGATCACAAATAATTGTTCCTGTTAAATTGTTCTCATGTTGGGGCACTATATATTCTGAAGATGTATCTGTCAGAAACTGGTGGAATGCAGACATTTGTCAAGCTTATTGAAAAATATATTGACAATTAATCAAGGGTGTGTCTGTTCATCGAAAATCGACTAAGTGATTGCATATCTGATATGCCATTTCCACTGTATTTCACAAAAGTCACTTTCCTACGCCAGCCACATATGCGGACTGTCAACTTAGTACTCAGTCACGAATTTCTTAAGTAGATTCGTGGGCTACCCCTCCATTAACGTCATCTGACACAGCTGCCCATGTGACTGATCTAGGCCAATCAAAACTGAGATACCTCACGTCAGTCAGCTGTCGGACTTACTAAACTAGATATGTAGGTATTTGAACGTTCCGCATTAAATTTGGATGAAAAAGAACATTAGGTGTGTTCCTTTACTTTTGAAGTAAAAATGGAAAAGACTGTCAAAATGACAGTTGAGGTGATGAATTCTCTCTCAGAGAGGGAAACTTACGCAAAAGTTAAGGAACGCTTTTGTAGTGTAACCTATGAAAAACGACAGATGTTCATAAACTGGAGTAAACAAATAGAACAACAAATTCAAATCAGATGCTGTCAATTTTCAGGCGACTGGCAGTTGTTTCAATTACGCAAAGAAATTTGTTGAGTAAAAACTAGTAAGAGGGGAAATAACGTGCTCTCACATAGCCGCTCTCTTTTACGAATTTTTTGAGTTGAGGAACGACAATTGAGTAAAATGCGTTAGAACTCGTAAAAATTCTTAAAAATTCGTAAGATTTAAAAGTAAAGGAACAGACCCATTGTGAATACGTATTAAATGTTTAATTAGTTTTCTACTTAACAACACATTGTCAAAAAGCTAATGGACAATTTTTTTTTCTACTTCTATTTAGTTAAATGAAGGCGTAAATTTGTTTCAAAGGAAGTTCGTCACAGAAGTTCGACGCTGCGATGAATTGGAACGAAAAATCCGCTACATTGAGACGGAGCTGAAGAAGGATGGCATTGTTCTGCCAGAAATTATTGATGACATCCCAAGAGCACCGAATCCAAGAGAGATTATCGATCTGGAAGCTCACTTGGAGAAGACGGAAAACGAAATTCTTGAGCTATCCCAGAACGAGGTTAACCTGAAGTCGAACTTTTTGGAATTGACCGAGTTGCGTCAAGTATTGGAGAATACACAGGGATTTTTCTCCGATCAGGAAGTAATAAATCTTGATTCGAGCCGTATGAATATATCAGCCGACGATCAAATTGTCAGCCAGAACCGTGGACGCCTGGCATTTGTGGCTGGTGTCATAAATCGCGAACGTATTTTCGGTTTCGAACGCATGCTGTGGCGTATCTCGCGTGGTAATGTTTTTCTCAAGCGCTCCGATTTGGATGAGCCCCTTAAGGATCCGGCTACGGGGCATCCAATCTATAAGACGGTGTTCGTAGCCTTCTTCCAGGGTGAACAGCTGAAGAACCGCATCAAGAAGGTGTGCACCGGTTTCCATGCCTCGATGTACCCATGCCCAAGCTCGCATAAGGAACGCGACGAAATGGTTAAGGGTGTGCGCACGCGTTTGGAAGATTTGAAGTTGGTTCTAAGCCAGACCGAGGACCACCGCAGCCGAGTGCTGGCTACGGTCTCAAAGAACTTGCCCACCTGGAGCATTATGGTGAAGAAAATGAAGGCAATCTATCACACGCTGAACTTGTTCAATATGGATGTCTCCAAGAAATGCCTTATCGGTGAGTGCTGGGTGCCTTCGAAGGACCTGTTTGTCGTTCAGAACGCATTGTCCGATGGCTCGGCAGCAGTTGGAAGTACAATTCCATCGTTTTTGAATGTAATTAACACCAACGAATCGCCACCGACTTACAATCGCACCAACAAGTTTACCCAGGGCTTCCAAAACCTAATCGACTCGTATGGCATTGCCTCGTACCGTGAAGCTAACCCGGCACTATACACAATCATCACATTCCCATTTCTGTTCGCTATTATGTTTGGGGATGTGGGACACGGCTTGATTATGTTCCTGTTCGGCGCATGGATGTGCATCTGGGAGAAGAAATTGGGAAGATCACGCGGCAGTGAGGTATGGAACATTTTCTTCGGCGGGCGTTACATCATTCTGCTCATGGGCATCTTTTCCCTTTACACCGGCTTTATATACAACGACGTTTTCTCAAAGTCAATGAACATATTCGGTTCGAGATGGACCACCAACTATAACACGTCGACAGTCCAGACAAACGTCCATCTGCAGCTAGATCCCAAGTACACAGTGGAGGGAATCTATCCAATGGGACTGGATCCGATCTGGCAGTTGGGCGAGAATAAGATCATTTTCTTGAACACCTATAAAATGAAACTGTCTATCATCTTTGGTGTCACTCACATGTTTTTCGGCGTCCTCATGAGTGTGGTCAACTACAACCATTTCCGTAATCGTCTCAGCATCCTAATGGAGTTCTTCCCACAAGTTCTGTTCTTGTTACTCTTGTTCGGCTACATGGTGTTCATGATGTTCTTCAAATTTGTCAAGTACGACGCCAAGTCTTTAATTCCCGCCGATAAGCCTGGCTGCGCCCCCTCGGTGCTCATTATGTTCATCAACATGATGCTATTCAAATCGACTAAACCCTTGCCTGGATGCAAAGAGTTTATGTTTGAAGGGCAAGAGGAGTTACAGATGGTATTTGTGGTTATTGCCATTGCTTGCATTCCCTGGATGTTGCTGGCGAAGCCCCTCTACATTAAGTTTACCAGAAAGCCCCAAACTCATGTGAGTATATTTTGCTGCTGAGCGCAGCTCGGATTAGCAAACGATAATTCTTCTTTTCTATGTAGCTGAAGCAAAACGGAAGTCTGGAATTCCCGTCGGAGAGTGAGAGTTCGATTCCTGTTGCCACTGACAACCATGCAGGTGGCGGCAATAGTCACGACGAAGAACCATTGAGTGAGATTTTCATTCACCAGTCCATCCACACCATTGAGTACGTGCTTAGTACGATCTCACATACAGCGTCGT
Organism: Cheilosia pagana; assembly: GCA_936431705.1. Taxonomy (NCBI): domain Eukaryota; kingdom Metazoa; phylum Arthropoda; class Insecta; order Diptera; family Syrphidae; genus Cheilosia; species Cheilosia pagana. The sequence goes on along the minus strand of OW386166.1, from coordinate 79,369,779 downwards.
ACCTGCGTTTGTGGGCTTTGTCTTTAGCTCATGCTCGTAAGTAGTTGCAGATTTGCTTCCTTCTGACACTGAGTTGTACTGATATTTCGTTTGTTTATGAATAGAATTGTCTGAGGTGCTGTGGAGCATGGTGCTATCGATGGCCTTTGGAAAATCGTACGTAAATGCCATAGTGATGTACTTCATATTTGGCATGTGGGCGGTATTCACCATCGGCATTTTGGTCATGATGGAAGGACTATCGGCTTTCTTGCATACCTTGCGTTTGCATTGGTAAGTTGAAATTGGATTGCTGTGGGTACAATAATTGATTGCGTTTTTCCTTCTTAGGGTCGAATTCATGAGCAAGTTCTATCAAGGCTTGGGATATGCATTTGCACCGTTCAGCTTCAAGGTCATTCTCGAAGCAGAAGAGGAAGAGTAAACAACTCATCGAGCTTGTATCAGATGATTGTCTGTATCAATTTTACCGACAATAAATGTTAAAGTGCAATAAAAAAACAACGACTTATTTATTATGAGTAGGAAACTTTGAATCATATTTGGAAACGATATGGAAAAAGCAAATAAAGTGCACGATTGGATCGCGCGAAACTTTTTAGTAGGAAAAAAACTCAGAAGCGATACTAGGTACAATAAACTGTACACAAAACATTAGATTAAGTACTTTCGGATTAAATATATTCACTTAGGATGGCAGTAGGTAGGTACATATCTGTCGAAAGTTCAGAACCTTTGGACTGTAAAGCTTTTATCTTCTTGAAAGTGGCATCATAAAAACAGCCGGTATTTATTTTTTCTATTTCTGTTTTACTGAACCTCTTCTTTTAGTTTCCAAATTAAAACTAAACTCAAAACAATCTATCATTTTCAAGAGCAAAGATTGACAAGTAATAATAATGGCGTTTTCCATTGGGCAAAAAAGAAGCGTCCGGGAGAGTCCGGAATCGAAAAAATTACTTCTGAAACCCTTCCTTTGGTACAAAAAATACACTTCTCATGAAGTCAGAATCCACTCAAGTATGTATTTTTATACAAGCCGGCTGACAGCAGCCATAGATTATTTTTTGCCAATTCACCAATAAATTTCTGATTTTTTGTTCCATTAGATTTCTCCGAGCGAAACCAATAGAAAACGACATAAGTGGATTGGAGGCAGGATTCGGACTTCAGTTATAAAATTTCGCAGTAGATCTTAAAAAAAGCGCAGTAGATTCATTTTTTTGCAGGAGATTTTGAATTTAGAAAAAATGCGATAAAAATGAAGTTTTAAAATGTTTTTTTTTTTAAATGGATTAGTAGGTACCTACATTTCAGTTGAAATAAAATGAGATCAGAAATCTTTGATTTGTTAAGCTCTTTTTAGTGCTAGAAAGCTGACAGCAGAGCAGAACAACAACAACAATAAATTTAGCAACAGAGAAAGACACACTTGAGACTTGACCTTCAGTATCAGTTCATGCATAGCAAATGCAGTGAAAACAGGATGGCGCGGCGCAGGGACATAACTCCAGGGGACATAAATCCATTATGGACTTATGTCCTATTTAGGTGGGACATAAGTCCAAATTTGTATTATGGACTTATGTCCCACGTTGGTGGGACACAAGTCCATAATTTCATTTATGGATTTATGTCCCTTCTGACTTCTTTTGTTGGCTCTGCGAAATTAGGCCCCAATGAAATAAAAAAAAGAAATAAGACTCCAAAAATTAATACAGGAAACAAGTTAAAATTGGGGTTTTATTTCATTATGAAATAATTCCCAAATATAGAAATGAAAAAAGACCCCAAAAGTAAAATTTGGGATCCTATTTAATTTTTCTTATTTTTGTTAAATCTAAAATCTAAATCTTATAATTCAAGAACTCCAACAGTTAATTTTCTTATCTGCAGGTGTTCTTAGACTAAGTATTTGATGCGCGGATTTTTTGATTTTATGTCCCTTCTGACTTCTTTTGTTGGCTCTGCGAAAATAGGCCCCAATGAAATAAAAAAAAAGAAATAAGACTCCAAAAATTAATACAGGAAACAAGTTAAAATTGGGGTCTTATTTCATTATGAAATAATTCCCAAATATAGAAATGAAAAAAGACCCCAAAAGTAAAATTTGGGATCCTATTTAATTTTTCTTATTTTTGCTAAATCTAAAATCTAAATCTTATAATCCAAGAACTCCAACAGTTAATTTTCTTATCTGCAGGTGTTCTTAGACTAAGTATTTGATGCGCGGATTTTTTGTACAGATGTACAAAAGTACCGTTATAAAATTAGTTCAGTGATAGTTTTGTATTTTTAATGACCAAAAACATGCTTTTTGTATATTTTCGTCTTTAAAAATAATAAGCGAAATACCTAATGGAAAATATACCACCGTCGAATAGAGATATTTAATGGACGGAACTTTTTAAAATAGTTCCCAAATGTTGCTTTTACCAGCTTCTTTCCATCTATATTCATTATTTTGACGAGGTTATGACATTTTTTTGATTAAACATATCGTTTCAAGCTTAGCGCCGCAGGCGAAAATTTGGTACAAAAAATCGCGCGATTTTTTGTACCAAATTTTCATTATTTCTTAATGTTGTAGATAGTTTATTTTATTTGCTATTAGTTATTTGCGTTATTTTTCTTTTTAAATGAATGAAAATGTTATAAAGAAATGTTGCAATTATTTAAGAAAATGCAAGTCTTTATTTAATTAAAAATATATTTCTAAGAAGACAATATATTGAATAAGAAATGATATATGAAAAAAAGACAACAACAACAAATTCGGGTGCTATTTAATTTTCGAAATTGGGGTCTTATTTCGTTTTCTCTCTGAGAATTAAAGAAAATAAAAGTAAAAATTTGAATTACATAGGTACTTTAGTACCTATTTCCGTTTTTATTTTTGTTACACTGTTTTTTTTTTCTTAAAATAAACGTTTAATTGTTATAGATGACGCTAATGTGTTAAAAATGTAGGTTTTATTTATTAGATACTTTATAAAGACAATTACTCAAAATTGCGCGTTTTGGACTTTGTTTTCAGATAACTTCTTGTATTTTGAATTATGTCCCATCTTTAAAAAATAAATTATGGACCTATGTCCCACCAAAGTGGGATATAAGTCCATACTAAAATTTTGAACTTATGTCCCACCCAAATGGGACATAAGTCCACCATGGATTTATGTCCCCTGGAGTTATGTCCCTGCGCCGTACATTTTCTTTTAAAATATATTTGAATAGATCGCAGAATCAATAAACAGTGCTTCTAGTAACTGATTATTTGCAATTGGCTTAGAATTCCGAAACTCACATAAATTGCAGTAGATTGGCAGTCGAGCTGGCGTTTTGACACATATCAAATAACACAATGAGGCTTAAGCTCTCAGTAAAAACATTCTGATCTATTGGTGGGTGTTCTTGATTTTGAGCTGGATAGAATGGTGATGTTGGTAATTTGAATTTGGAAGTATTCTTTGTGATATTTAAGGATCCCTATGTAGCCAAAACTCTATGCTGTTCTCTTGTCCGAACTGTTTTGGAAAACTTTGAAAGTATTCAAAAGTCGTGTGATTTGTGTGATTTGCTTTGGAACATACATAAATCAATTAAAGTTGCTGAATCTTCAAGACTTTGAAAAAACGAAGAGAGACATCCAAAATTATATTATTCCTGTTTTGCGATCTGACTGGTCTTTTCCATAATTCATCTATTCCAGACTGAGGACAACAAAGGAACCCAATTTTTTTTGTACCAAAGGACATCACGATGTAACTACGGTAGTAATGGCCCCATCAATAACCTGACGAGGGATTTTAATAAGTACAATCATGTGATTGATCTCATTCTCTCAAAATGCAATAAAAAAAAAATTTTTTGAAAGAAATGTAAAACAGTATGTTCTAATAATAAGCTTTTTAAAATCTGTTTATTAATGATTAACTGTGACATTATGTTAAAAACTCAACAACAAACGGCTGAAGAATGATTTTTATACTTATGCATTTAATTAGGTCTTTGGATAATTATGATCTACAAAATAAGAAAATTATGATCTACAAATGCAATTTTTTGTTCGAAGAATACAATTGCTCAACTATTAAGTTAAAAATTGTATATAAGTGCTTCTTGTGTAAGCATTACTTGGTTTCAAATGTTTTATCCCAATCGGAAATTGCGTTTTCAAAATATAAACAGTTTTGAAAAGTAGCGTTTTCGATTATTCGAATGGATAACTAAGAACGCAATTACTGTGAAAACATCCATTCTACTCTAAAATTGCATTTTGGTTAAAATCGTTAAGATGTATATTGTAAAAATTGTAAAAGAAAGCCAAATTCCCAAAATATAACTTTTTTTAAAAAATTTTGAGAAAAACTGATACCTACTTTTTTGAAGTGCACCGTAATGTGATAAAAATTCTAAAAATGTATTTTTATAAAAATATTTTTATAATGAAAAAATTAAAAAAAAAATATTTTTATACCTGTTCCTGCTCCTTCCCCAATTTTAAAGCGGTTGATAATATTATCCTCCTAAGTCGAAAGGTTTAGTTCGTTGTCGACGCCGCAATAAATTTGTTTCATCGAGAATTTCACGGACCGAGTTATTAGTGTCACAATTTGTGACATGGGTAAAACAAAAACTCGTTTCTTGAAGTGTACTTAATATTTTATTTATGCAAAGTAATTTAAAATCGCAGAATTAAAGTAGCACTCAAAAATTTCGTGCTTTTCTCCCTCTTTCTTTTTCTTCTTCTTGTTCTTTCATTGACAGCCTCCAGCTACCAACTCGTTTTACGTTTGTTTCTGCTGCCGTGAGATGTCGTTGTCGACAACAATTAGCGTGTCCTAATAGTCGATTTCTATGCTTTCGAGCGCAACTTTTCGTTTCATCCTTAAAGGTGGGAATTCCGAGGTCTCTATGGAGATCTTCATTTCTAATGTACCACGGTGCACTGACGAATGATCTTAACACTTTATTTTGAAGAGTTTGTAAAATATTTAGATTTGTGTCACTGGTACAACCCCATAACTGTATACCAAACGTCCATACAGGCTTAAGCACTTGCTTATATTATAAAAGCTTGTTCTCGAGGCTAAGCTTGGAATATTTTCCGTGTAACCAATAAAGTTCTCTATATTTACTGTAAAAAGATGGGCATGCAGTATAGTGGCCATATCTCAAATGCTATAATGATCAATTTGGCACACATCACCCTCGATTTTGACAGAGAAATTACCAAATAGCGAGTAACGTAATTGGACAATATGCAGAAATGTAAGCATCATGCTCAAATCCATACTAATATTTAAAATGTAAAAGTAACTCTATCTGTTACCTTTTCACGCCTAAGCCGCTCAACTAATTTTTATGAATTTTGGTATAGACGTGGATGGAACCTTTGACAAGGACATAGGCTACTTTTTGTCGCGAAACCAAAATTTGAAAGGCATGAAATAGGGGATGCAAATTTTTATCGAAATCAATTTTGTCTCATGTCTCAGATTCATCAAACCTATATTTTCAGTAACAAACAGAGAATGTTTCTTCGTGTTTTACTTTATCACTTATCCTTTGCCTGCTGACATTTTGGTCATTTGACAGACGATTTTGTCATTTGATTTTGGGCATTGACACCAATCTCTAAAATAAACAAAACTGTGAAATTTAAACTGCAAACTAAAATCTACTGTTTTTGATTATGAAAATTCAAACATTGTCGAGTCAAACGAGGGCTTTGTCTTTTTGAGACAGCACTGACAAACCTATCTACAGCGGGAAACTATTATATGGCTTATCGCATTAAAACCAGGAAACAATGTACTAAAAAAGATAATAAGCATGCCCCCGTATCGATACTGAAAATATGTAATTTACAACTGAAAGCACAAGTCTGTCCCGCATTATCTAAGCCGCAAGTTAAAAACTGTGGTAGATAAAGCTATTTTAAATAAATTACCTAAATTATATTTAAAATATTCTGTTCAATTGCCTTGTGGAATAGTTAATTCGCCGGTGAGAGGAAGAACGATGAGTTCCGTTGCATTATACTGCGTTGTTAAAAAACATCGCATTTACGATCTTCAATCTGTGGATTCAAATAATAATCAAATATACGAGCAGATGTGCTCAGCAATATCGACGAAAGATATAGAAAAAGTATGTATGACGTTTCGGGAGAGCAAAGTAGATAAAAATATTTTTTATTTGTTTCGTTTAATTAGGTTCGTCACCTACTTAAGTCGGGGAATATAACATACGCATTGTTGAATTTACCGATTTTTACGTGTGACATTGCGTGTTGCTTTACCAATTGCATTGCATTGAATTTGTGCCATTTTGCGGTCTTTAACGACTGCAAGGAGATTCTCACCGAACTTCTAAAGCATGGAGGAGACTTAAGCAGGAAGACTTTTGGTAAGTTGGAAATGTTTTGTAACTAATCGGAAATGGATGTATAATTTCTAGTTCTCCATACTCCAATGCGTCAGATAATTTTTGCTCGCCTATAACTAATTAATATTTTAAACCGCAGTCCATATTCTGTAAGCCTGATAAGAGTGTAACCTTTAGAGATCACATTAACCCCAGTTTATGACCCGTACGCTGCTGTTTCGGAACGAAAGTGTTACAACGAATTCATGAGCGAACATTTTCGCTTTCCTTTTCGTTTTGCAGATTGCAGTACACTGCTGCTGCGAAATGATGGCGAAATGGGGGTAGTTGTAGTAGATTGCTTGGTACAATTCTCCACTCTCTTTTCCACACATATTTATTGTCCGGAACATTAATTATTGCTTGCTTGACATTTTGTTTGTGGTTGTTTTTGTAAAAATGGAATCACAGAAGGTGGACACTGAGTTTTTATATTTCGTGAATTAAAGCAGAAATACTAGAAGTTGATGTTTATGGACAGGTAGCCGACGAATTTAGTCAAGAAAATCACGACTGAGTACTAAGTTGACAGTTTTGAGGGACTATTTGTACTCGAAATGGGATAGTTTTTGCTTTCCAAAGCCAATTTTGGTTCTTTGAAAACTTTACTATAATTTTCTTGTTCAACTTCCGCCAAACCAATTTTTATCATTTACATACCAGAATGGGTCAATGAACTACCGCTTTTTAATCGGCTTCGGGAAATTAAAAATAATTGTTGTTGATAAAAAAATGATCGAGCTGGCTTGTCGAAAAGAAGTTCGCCACTTGGTTAACCAGCAGCTGATGATGATTTGCTCTTTGTAAAACATGTCTGAAAATCGTAGGTACTTTTTCGTGCCTGGCAAGGGAAAAAGGGAAATTTTTGCCAATGGCAGCACTGCCTGCAATGTCGCTAGGTGGCAAAGTAGGTGTACTAAGATAATTTATATGGGCACCCATGCTGCGACATCTAGCGAAATATTAGGTCTGTTCCTTAACTTTTAAATCTTACGAATTTTTACGAATTTTACTCAATTTCCGTTCCTCAACTCGAAAAATTCGTAAAAGATAGCGGCTTCGAGAGAGCAAGTTATTTCCCCTCTTACTAGTTTTTTTATCCAACAATATCTTTGCGTAAGAATTGAAAAACTGTCAGTCGCCTCAAAATTGACAGCTGATTTTAATTTGTTTTTCTATTTGGCATTTGGGTGGAGTATTCTCATTTGTCATTTTTCACATGTTACTACAAAAACGTTCCTTTACTTTTGCGCAAGTTTCCCTCTCTGAGAGAGAATTCATCCACTCCACTGTCATTTTGACATTGTTTTCCATTTTTACTACAAAAGTAAAGGAACGGACCTATTGACATTGACAGAATGATTAGTAAAATAAAAGAGTTTTCGAGATAGAATTTGGTTTCAAGATTTGCGTAGGTCTATTATATGTTGTTTTACAGTTTAGTATATACAGAAACTTTTAGAACAAATTGGTCACACAAATCTAGCACTCACCCAAATAGATCCGAATCTTAATATTTGAAGTGTAATTAAAAAGAACTAAGTAGATTAAAATCAATACAACTCGATCAGGCAGACCCACAATTCAAAAACTTGTTTCACAGTATTTTCTTTTCTTTGCATTTCACCAGAAGTTACCTTATCGGAAATCGAGAGGAGTTTTGTCGAAAAAGAGTCACTCGTAGATCTGATCGTAAGACAATTTACCGAACCAGTTAAATATTTGCAAGACCTCTTTGACGGATACATTGAGACGTCAGACCGTGGCAGTACTTATGAATTCAAATTTGGTGAGTGCGCTTTTACAACATTTTAATGTTGCACAAGTTACATACTTACAACGATTGCATTACAGATTTCTCAATTTTGTATCCATCTGCGAAAATGGAAAGTCAAACTCTAAAAAGTGAACGTCAGATGTGTGTCCTAAATGAAATTGTAAATTCGTCTGCGGATATTTACAGCGACGAATGTGGCTTGCTACAGCATCCTTTGATCGGTATTTTACAAATGGGTTGTTGGCCGTTGACATTTTTTATATAAATAAGCAACCGTTTGTTTGCGAAATGTCAACTGCCGACTTTGGTGCAAAAATCGTACCCGTACTAAACATAGCAACTGCCACCTATCATTTGTTTAATTCACAGAGGTATATTTGACATGCAAATGGAGCCACTATCGACGATTTTTCTACATCCTGGTGGCGATGCATACTATGTTCGTTGCTTGCCTGTCAACAATTGCATTGCTGATTGTGGGAAATTTCAAGACTTTCGCACACTTTCAAAACAGTACTGCTGAATCTGAGCCATACGCCATCGAAGCCACCTTAACTACTTTGCAGACGTTGAACTATCTTCTCTTTCTGTTTGGTTCCTTACTTCTTAGTCACGCATTGATACAGGTGGTTTGAATAATGAATGTTACTTTTTAAGTCGAAATCATTAACAATTGATTTTTTGCAGGCATTTTTCATACCGCTGCGAAAACTCTTTTATGAGTTCGAGATAATTTTGAATCTTTTCACTTCAGTGGGTGCTCTGTTGAACTGCGCCTATGGGATTGTGCAGCCGTTGCAATGGCAATTGAGGTATCACTTCAAACTTATATACACACTAAATTGTTTGATTATTTTACCAGCCTGGATCAATTTGATGTTGATTATAGGACGCATTCCAAGCCTTGGATGCTACAGTCTTATGTTTACTACTGTTATGAAGAACTTCCTTAAGGTAGAGTTTGAGCATTTATTTTCCATTGCAAGTTTTTAAATATGTATGTATTTTTTATGAACAAAAGTTGAATCTTTTCATTAAGACTTAGTACCCATGTACTAGATGTACTAGATTTAGCTAAATAATTTCGAGCGTTTCTATTTCTTTCTGCAATTCAGCACAAACACACAAAACCTCAAGTTGCTCACAGCACTAATTATTAAATTCCGTGTGTTTTTTGTTTTCTGTTGACATGGACTTGCTAGTTATTGCGTTGCTTATGAATAATTATGAAGATAGTTTATCAAAAAAAACTGAGCATTTCTAAAAGACAGCAGCCTTATTTATGAACTCAGCGTAGTATCTGCTTAAATTTACGAACCATCTAAAATGCCCATGGGCAGAAAAACGTGATTTATACAATACAATTGGGCTATCACGTAGTGATATAAATCAAAACATTTATTTTTGCTGTCCATCGTATTCTCCATTTGAAAATTATTTTTATTTGCCAAATAACTGTCAACAACTGCTCGTGTCAGTTTGATTAGTAACAAGTAATAGATTTCGGTGTTTTATGTAATAGTTTATCCAAATTCTTACCCATTTAGACACAAAGGCCGCTCAGTAAAGTTACTGCGGAAAAATGTTTATAAATAATAATTTCAAAAAAGCCACGTAGACGGTAGAGGCTGCGTAAATGATTACGCGATGTTTTACTAAACACCATCGTTTTCGTAAGGGAATCTAATAAATAGGGCTGATAATTTATTATTTTTCTCTACAAAAACAATCACAACAATTTAACCACCCATCAGAAAAAAAATCCTTAAATCCTTAAAAAACAAATGAAACACTTCAGTAGAATAATTTTCGTGTTACATGGGGAAAAATTAATAAATTATTTTTCTGGAAAATTTAAATTAAAATTATATTTATTTTTTAATAGCTATTTAGAAAATATACACGTTTTCTAACAACTTTTACAATTAGGGTCTTTCGCAATTCAAATTGACACAATTTTATGATTACATTTATTCTGCTTTTACAACATCACATGTTCCTAACACGGAAGATTAAAGGAATGCCCAATACTAAAAACCTGTTTGACTGAAAGAGACAGCACTACCTAAAACGCAAAAATACGTGACACGCATTTTGGTCGGCCATTTTGTGTACGTGGTAGGAATTATGGGAAAGCTCTGCATTTTGATATTTTTATAGCGATGGGGTACGAAAGTTTGCTTTCCTTTAAAACAAAATGGCTTCCGGATGTTATTAACCGACAGTCAGAACGGATCTCTCTGCCCCATTTTATGCAAAAATGCCCTACACACGTTAAATGTTAATTGACAACTATCATTGACGCCTTTTTTATGTAACATTGATGATAAATCGCCTCCACACGTATTAATTAATATTGACAGTGTTTTTGCTTGAATTTTGTTCACTCGTTTCATAGTATTGTCAGTGAGTATGGAGTGGACATTAATTTATATTTGTTTAAAATCTATATATGTACACGGCCAATTTTGTTTTCCACAAACAACCATTTTTGCGATAGATCCGAATGAATTCAATTATAAATTTCAGTGAACATTGGCTAAAATCAGACATCTTTTCACCGAAACTATTAATACACAAATGACAACATTGACAAGTAACATTGAAAAACCCTACAAACAAATGACCAAAAAATCATTGTCAATGTCAATTATCATTGACAAAACCAAATTAATTTTTATCAATAGGTATAGGATTGTTGACAAGCACATTGAAGAGCATACAAACTTTTGAAACATTGAACATGTGTAGCGCGTAGCGCCCCTAAGGCAGCGAAAATGGCATCAACCGCAAATAATTACGAATTTATTTTTCGACCACATGAATGGGTTTGGTATTTTGTATAATTTTTTTAAATAAGAGGTTGCAGGTTTGAATTCAACGATTCGAAAAATTTGTATTTATTGGTAGGAATATTTTTTTTTAACTTATAAGCTTCTAACATTTCTAACATTAGCGTTTATTTATTTTCTAAAACTGAAATTATAAACAGCATTATGTTTTATTTTCAGGTGATGGTATCATTCATTTTTTTAATAGTCGGATTTGCGTTAAGCTTTTCCTTGATGTTTCCAATGTCGGATTTTTTTAATAATCCATTTGGAGCAATTTTACGTACTATTGTAATGATGGTTGGAGAGCTGGACTACACAGGAACGTTTTCAAACACTAATGGGGTAAATATCTTATTAGGATATGGCTATAGTGCAGAAGACTATAAAACAATTAATTGCATTGTTGTTAAAAGCGCCTAAATGCGACCAGCCTTAATTTGTTTTTTGTGAGTTGGTTGAAGTGACTGCAGTGGCGTTCATAAAACAATCGATGGTTAAAATTTAAAGGCAACTGACAGCGACTGGGTTGTTGTTTTCTATGCCGATTTGAAGGGATTTATAAAAATGTAAGGTCCATTCAAATTCAACCATATAAACCAAATCTTCATTAAATATGTTTGAAATTACGTACTCTACCTAATTCTTACATGCATTTTATTATGTTTAATCATTTCTTTTGTTTTTTCTATTCTATAGTAAATTCCAATTTTTTTTTCAGCCATTTAACTCGGCAACCGAGTTTGTGTTTATTTTGTTTCTGATTTCATGCTGTATAATTTTAATGAATTTAACTCAAGGTAAATATTAAAATTAGTTTACTGTTTCATCTCTTAGAATAGATGATTATTTAAGGTATTGCTGTAAACGATATTAAACTTCTTCATGAAATAAGCCAAATCATACGACTGGAGAAGGAAACAAGATTTTTGTACGAATTTGAAAGTATATTCACTCAGCGAATAATGACAGCAAATCCAGTTTTAAGAAAGGTTGGTATTCATATTGGCCGCGTTCCTGTGCCTGCTAAATGTCTAGCAGAAAATATCCCAGATAAAGGAACGGTAGCGCCAGCGGCAAATTTTACAAACGTTTGAACGATTTTCCTTTGACTGGTCGTTTTTCTTTCTCTCAATGCACCGGGTAGTTTTACGCTAGATTGAAATATTTCCCTAAAAGTGATATTTCACTAAAAGTGCTAGACCTATAGCACCAATGGTGAAATATAATTTTTTTTTAAGTTTGACATGCCGCTAGACATTTAGCGGGCAGTGGAACGCGGTCATTGCTTACTGAATTATATTTTTTAAGTGCGTAGCAATTTTGGTTTTAGATAAAAAAGCGTTTGTACGACAGTGGTGCAATAAAAAATGAAATTTTAATTACAAAGGACAACAGACAACGGATCTCTAATACACTGCTGGGTATGTGTACCTACATTTATATTTCATGCAAAAATGCTTTCTTGAATTTATCAACAAAATTTCTTTGCAGCTAAATTGCTTCAGCTTTATAAACCAACAAAATCGATTTTGAGTCGAAATTTATCGTATCCTCAATTCCAGTTCAAATGTATGCCCAATCGTTTCGATGTATTATAGCTGAAACGTAAATAAAACTAGACTTTGGTTTTATAGTCGACACCATAAAATTTATGATTAACTGATTGGTATAAACCTGGATCCTGAACAGGCTGGGGGCAATCTCGCCACAAAGAGAGAGCAAAACTTTTCCCCTTCATAAAAAACCTGCAAATAATAGCCCAACAAATTTCTTTGGCTAGTTTGTTATTAACTGACTTTAGCTGTCAAATCTCTCAAAAGTCAATTTGAATTGGCAGTTTTATTTCGGTTTGCTTTGTTAAGTGCTGAAATTTGTTATTAAAAATGGATAAATCTGCAAAAAAATATACATTAAACTGAATCCGAGTGTTTTTCAGCGTCTGCAAACTGGTATTTTTTTTTAAAACCACTGACGTTTGTTTTTTTGAATCTCTCGCATATGTTTTCAACAAACGTCATGCCAAATTTTAGTTCCTGTACTTTTTGGTTATATTCTCTTTTTCTGAGAGAATATATCCCCACTCCTTGATATCTGACATTTTGCCGAAATTGGCCCAAAAAGTAAGGGAACAGACCTAGTGTGAGTCTCGGAATCGTCAAGTAGGACGTAGTTGTTGTAGTTGCGTGCTGAGAATCTTACTTGCTTTGCTTTCGCCGAGAGAGAATCTAAAAAAAACAGGCCTAAAATCGAGCACAGTCAGTGACAATAACCTTTTCGACCCGGCTGGTACATTTATGTACCACCAAAAGTATAATCATACCTGAAACAGGGTTGCCAGTTTGAAATCAGTACATATCTGGACATTATGTTGAAATTCCGGGACTCGTCTGGACATTTCAAAGTTCGCCTATTTTATTTTTGTTCATTAAACAAAAAAATTTAAATAATTTCTTGTAATTTTAATGTGCAAATAAACGTATTTATTTCAATAAAAAACAAAAAAAGAGTTACAAAAACAAAAGCAAACTAGGCTTTCAATCACATTTCTTTTCAGTTACATATTGACATTTACATAGTCAAACATCGAAGTTCAGTCGCTCCAAGGGTCTAAAAATACATCAGTCAAAGAGGACGTTCGGACACCTAGTCTGACAACTGACTGACTAGATGTGTTTGAGTTTTTATTGGCTTAGATTGGTCACGTGATTAGTTTTTGCAGTTGACGTTTATGGAGGGGTAGCCGAAAAATCTAGTCAATAAAATCCTGCCTACGTACTCAGTTGACATTTTAAAGTGTCAAATTTCAAAAATAAACCACACGTTTACAACACAACTTAACTTACTTAGTTAATGCGTACGGATACCTAGTCCAAACAAATTTAGTTGATGTTTTACACAAACTTCGTATCCGAACGTCCCCAAAGGCCGAAATAAAACCCCTTAATTTCAACCTTCAACTGAAGTATTTTCAGTAAAACGTAGGGGCACAAATTGAAAGTTCAAAACAAAACATGACAGGATTTGATTAAATGTCATTTACTGATGGTAGCGTTCACAGTGATTTGATGAATTTGGAAATAAAAAGGTACATATTACATAGACATTTTCCAATGAATGATGCAATTTGAAAATAAGTTTTGGCGGGACTTTTGACTGGACAACTCATTTTTAACCGGGACTCTGGACACCGCTTAAAATATCTGGACAATACCGCCGAGTCCCGGCCGTCTGGAAACAGTGGCTTGGACTTGCACCAGCCAAATCAGCCCGCCGCAATGAAACATTTTACATAATTTTTTACACATTTATTACAATTTATTACAGTTAGTCCCAATTTTATTACACTTGCCGTTCCCGAGATATTTCGGGCTGGTGTAGGTTTTATTTGAACCTACACCACCACTCTATAACTTCCGATGTAAATGAGATATTTGGTTAAATCTTAAACCAGAATTTATTACAAATTTATTACAGCTGCACCAAATCCATTTACAGTTTATTAAATGGTTATTTACAAAATTACAAGCATTAGAAGATCGCCACGTATAATTCGAAAACATCGAATTTTCATGTAATATAGAACATTTTATTACACCACACCGCCTAGTGTAATAAACTTTATTTTAGTCAAGATGCCTTGAGAAGGCTCCAATAGAATAGCCTGCAAAAGGGGGATGTGAACTTTCAACCCGGTCTTGAACTACAAGCATTAGAAAATTGCACTAAAAACGAAAAATATGAAAAATCCCTGCAACATAGAATAATTTATTACACCAGCCTTCTCAAGGCATCTTGACTAAAATAAAGTTTATTACACTAGGCGGTGTGGTGTAATAAAATGTTCTATATTACATGAAAATTCGATGTTTTCGAATTATACGTGGCGATCTTCTAAAAAATTATGTAAAATGTTTCATTGCGGCGGGCTGATTTGGCTGGTGCAAGTCCAAGCCACTTCTGGAAACCTTACTTCAGGTAACAAATTGCTTACTATTTGGTTGAAATCTGTACCAAAACGTCTTACAACGTTCTGTTAAGGGTATCCAAATGTGCTTGTAGCTACAACAAAGTTGTTGGTTGGTTTTGCATATTTTTGATTGCAATTGAAGTCATAATTTAGTGGAGTGTTAAAGTTTCGGTTGATTTTTTTAGTGTTTTTAAAGTTTTTGCGGTAAAACAAATACTGAAAATGAAGGATCTACTTCGGATGACAATAATTCTAGTCAAAAAAACGTGATCCTAGGCGATACTGAAGGTGAAAGTGTATCTGATATTCAAGTAGTAGTAGATGTTCCGATAGATATGGGCTTAGTTTTATGGTCATTAGTTCGGAAAGTATCATCCCTAAGAGATTGGTGAGCGATCCTTACCAATGTAATCTATGGTCAGAGATAAACCACAGCTTATCCTGCACGTAGGCCACGAGAGGTTAGTGACATGAAGCAGTTGCTTATAGAAGAAATAACTAGACTTCGGTGTGTCAGTTGCAGTCAAGCAAACAAATCTAAATCTAATCTAATCTTATATTTGTTGACTTTCGTTTTTTTTTCTGTATTGCATTTTTAATGAAATTTCTTCTGTTGAAATAAATGAACTTCTACATAACATCCCGGGCGGTACATTTTTTTTACCACCGCCCACCGGCCACGCCCTCTAACCTACTGAAATTTGTTTGTGCTGGAACATTTCTTCTGAAAGTTTTGATTAGAAGTAAAGCACAAAACTTGTCGGAATCGGTAGATACCCAGAAAGCCGGGGCGAAAGGGTTGGAAGCACCCACAATGTAAAATTTGTTGTGCATTTCATTAGGTAGTTAAATGTAAGGATAAGTGAAAAGGGTTAAACCCGAAATGAAAATTAAGAATAAAATTTGCCTTTGGAGTACGGAAGTACGGTTGACGAAAAAGGAGTATACTCCTATTGTAGTTATTATCGGCAGCGCTAGTGTGAACGCCTATTTAAATTGTAATGTTTATCGATTGGAAGTCTTGAGTGTGGCCTTTCATAAAAATAACTATAGCTTGCAATGGGCCTTACCAAAAACCAACAAATATTTGAAATCCGAATATAAAGTCCTCCATTAAAAGTCCTCATTTATATAAATGTTCCAGACTTGAAAAAAGAAACTTTAAAAAAAAATATTTTTACAAAATTTGTCATGAGTACACGTTTATTATGTTATGAAAAGCGTAAATATATAAATTAGAGTAAAGAGAAAAGTTTCAGTTCAGTCTTTGAATTTTTGTCTCACACACCGAGGCATTGGAAACAAATACAGAAGCATATTGAAAGCAGCCAATCCAACTGCAAAAGCGCACGAAGCTGCTACATCAATCGTTTCCTAAAATTAAATTCAATTTACTATACTTTACTGCATATTTTCAGCTGAAATAACTTACATCTGGATCGGCCTGGCCTAAACGTTCATGCAAGAAATCGGCTGCCTTCGGGCAAATCACCGACGCAGTAGGAGTACAATTCAGCTTATGCGATTGAAAGGCGACACTATGCAATAACGAAGACACGTAACGAGTATGAGTTCCCTTTGTGTTGTCCTGCAACCAAGGCTGTAGGCCCTTGTATGATCTATAGACAACAAAATAAATGGCTTGTTAAAAAGTTGTGTAACTGGTAAAACAAAAAAATTTTTACCGCACGGTTCCACTGGCCAAAGCCAAACTTATACAGAGTAAATACGTGACCGCAATGGCAGCATTGAATGGAATTTTTACAACTAATAAAAAGGACACGGACAACTGTTCTGCGAGTACGTAGCTTGACCAAAGTGCAACCAAGAGATACGCGAAAATTGTTCCATTTGGAGTGTTTGGATCCAAGAACATTCTAAAAGGAAAAAAATCGAATTTCACTCTCCTTTTTAAATACTCCAAATTAATTTCGACTTACGGATATAGAACACAACTGGCGATTGCTGATGATACAATGGAAAATGGTATGGAAACCGAGTTGTATGCGATTAGCAAGGTTGCTCCAGTGTAAAGACCCTCTGGGTTGTCCTGCGAAAAGCGCTTTCTCCAAATCGGATCTGCGAAAGTGATATGACGCATTAAATTCATTGATGTAAGTTAAATGTGCATTTATAACTTACATAGACTACCGGTTGCCAATATACCACAGCCGTATGATAGACCGATAACATTTAGGATCATTCCATTCTTGCTAAAGAAACCATAAGCATCATCCTGAAAAATAAAAGCACAAAAAGTCAGTTCCTTTCTCGAAAAAAATGTGATCTGAAATGAAATTCTGTAAAGGGCGCAGAGTGCAGTGCTGATAGTAATCAGATGTGCAGAAAATTGCTTGACATAAATTGCATCGTCTTCCATCATTACAAACCCAAAACAAGCACGATCAGCGGATTTAAAAAGCCGGTGATGCCAAATACTTGAAATTGCAATATATTTTCTCTCTTCAAAAATATTTTAAGCCTTAATTTATGGAAAAACTTTGTTATTTATACAAAACCTTAGGTACAGACTAAAATCTAGCACGATTTAATTTAAATCACTTCAGCGAATCGGAAAATATTAGGAACGATTGTTCTTCATCGTGGTTCTACTTTGAAGTGGAGGGCAGCGTTGCCTGGCCTTGAACTAGTTCAAGCCCAATTTTAAAGTTTATGAAGTTGATCAAAAAAAGGAGCACTTCAGTACGAATTTGTTTTTATTTTAAAAATTAACAAAAAATAAATAAACACATTCTTATAGAAAAGCTATAAGAAAAATATTTGAAATGTGACAGTTCATGAGTAAAATCAGTGAATCAGCTGACTGATTCGCAAGTATACCACTGGATCTTCTCGGTATTTAGCTTTTGGGACATTGCCCGGTAGTCTTCGTGGTTATCGGTACTGGTACTTTACGCTTTTATTCTTTAAGGGACTCGACTTCGGGCATAGAACCGGCTCTCCTTTTCTAAATGGGTCTTTTCTTAGGAACCCGATTCTTTTTGCGTGCTAACTCTTCTTCGTCCGTGAGATATTCCCGACTAGCTAAGCGTGGTGGAGTACATTCGCATTCTTTCTGCAAATGAGTGTTCCTTAGAACCTTATTTTCTTATTTTAACACATCTATCTTTTAAGATCTTGATAGAGTGAATCCATTTCCTTAAGTTTGATTCGTAGTGCTAGATGTTCTTCTTCATAACTTGTATCTTTCACTGAGTCTTGTTTTTAACGTGCTGGCGCTCTTATTTTTCCGGGGTTGTTCGATCTTGATGGAAGAGATCGAGATACCTTAAACAGTAAAGACCACTGTGAACTAAGTAAATGACAAAGAATATGCAAACGAAGCAGAGGTAAATTTGAAGACACATCCTTAGATCGTTTCCAGTGGGTTTTTAACCTATTTGCTGAATTGTGCGCAAAAGTTGGCCTCAAAGTCAATCCCAAAAAAACACTTTAGTTGCTTTCACTAAGAGAGAAAAGTAAGTATGTACACTTTTCGGTGAAACAATAGAGTTCTCAAAGGAAATCAAGTATCTGGGAATGACACTAAGTGAAAAGTTTACATGGAATTGTCACCATGGGCCTGGAAAAGTCTACTCGCTAAAAATTGGGGACTTAAACCCAAAACGAGACCTATTATCACGTTTGCAGAAGCTGTCATCTAAAACTCTTAACAGAAAAATGTCTACCACGACCCTTAACAAAGCAGCCATACTTGCAACAACCTTTGAGATAACATCAAAAATAGTCTGGGATTGTGTTCAACTCATAAAAACACTGGCCACCACGAATAAAAGGTTTGTTTGACGTGGCTAGCACAGTGGCCACTAGTTCGAACTGAGAAGTGTCAGATAATTTTCACGCCAAAAAATATGCTCCTATATCGAACGACTATGGTCAGTTCGGGGCAAAACTAGGGTGCTCTAGAAATTATATCAAACACATGTTTTCAGTTCAAGGACGAGTTCAGTGCTATATCAAACACATGAGGGTTAGCCCAGTGCGCACTAGTGGTTATTAAGGCAATAAAAAAAGCAGACGAACTAGCCAGAAAAGGAACTGCATCTCAATTCATGATGGCAACACCATGCTGGGCGCTACCAATAAACACTATAACAAGCTGTGTCAAAACCTGACTAAAGGAAAATAAACTGCAAGCTAAAAACTTCATGCCAAACAATTTCCACAAACAAAAACGACACAACTAAGTAGAGGTCAGGTTCGACTGATCACAGGTTTCCTCACAATAGACTGCCGTGTAAAAAATACGCCTGATGTCCATTTAAAAGCACAAGACACCACTTGCAGATTGTGCAACGAGGACATAGAAACAGCAGAACACATATTTTGCCACTGCAATTTAGCCAAAACACGTCAACTTTACCTAGGAAGATTTTACCTCAAAGCAGCCGATAGGTATACCTGGCAGCTCACCCATGGATGAGCAGTGATCTGGGTTAGGTAAAAACCACCTCCCCCCACACAATCTAATCTAATCTAAGTAAATTAGGAGAGCTCAAACTACTCAGTTTAGTAAAGCAAATTTTTGAGTCATAAATTTAATAAAGAAATGAATGTGAACTTTGTGCAGTGCCTGTACTCCGAATGCGTTTCGCAGTATTGGCCACTTAGGCAATAGGCTGATTAGACAGGCTTTACCCCGGAAAGGAAGTTTGCACAGACAGTTGGTGCTCAACAAAGCTACTGTAAGCCACTTGCACTTAGCCAGGCAAGGCGAGCCTGAAAGTCTGCAACAATTTGTGATTAAACACTGGTAGGTATATTCTGGGTACGCTTCAACATTTTTGGTGTTTGATTTAGTTTAAGGGTTTGGGTAAATTCTTAGTATAAAACCCCAGGAGTTTGCAGTGGTTTTGTAGTTTTCGTAAAGAGGTTAGACGTCGTTCTTTCATAAATTAAGTCCTGTATCTCGCGGCACTAAACTTGTAAGGCCCAATTATATGAAAGTGCTGCGTAATTTATTGAGAGCTTGGTTCGTTGTATCATTTGTCACAAATAAGCCACTACTGCCTTCCAATCAGTATAGTAACTTACCCCGATATTCCAGTAAAACAGCCATAGAGTCGCCATCGCAATGGGTAATAGGAAGAGCCGCAAAAACAATGAACGCATCCCCGCTGCACCACAAGAAAAAGTCGATGCCAGCAATTTTCTAATAAAAAAAGGCGTCATAAAAATCGTTTCAGCTCTTGAAGCAATAAACTTACAGATAAAGCATGATCCATACTTTTAGCTCTCCGGGCTTACCATAGGCCAACGGCACCTTTCCAGATCCCATCGAATTCAGAGGTGCATCAGAGATCGGCGTTTCTCTAGAGAATCGTTCTACCAGCGCTTCGATCTGTTGACTGGACTCTAGAAAGCGATCGCGACTTCTGTTAATGAAACATGAAAAATAAAGGTAAACAAAGTCCGATTGCGATGAAAGACTATACCTTCGATCAACAGTGGACAGGCACAGATAATACATAAGCGGATTTTCGAGTTGAGGGCAGGGAAATCCGATTCCATGGAAATACTCCAGCATAGCTCGGGTACCCCCGGAATAGACAACTCCTCCCAGGCATAGAAATAAAGCCCGGTCCAAGAATGGAAACACATCTGATCGAGGTTTTTCCAATGACAGTAAAATCCCGCAACCGGTTTTCTTTGCAGTATTCGAAAGAATCGAAATTAGCAGATACGCACTAAGTGGGTCCAGTCCTTGGGTTGGCTCGTCCAATAGTAGCATGACTAAAGAATTTAGTAAGTATATTTAAATATCGAGTTGGTTAACGCAAGGCATACCTGGATCGCGAACAAGTTGAATCCCGATTGCTAACCGTCTCTTTTCGCTTATATTCAAATATTCGACGCGTTTGTGTGCGACTTGTGACAGTGCAAGATCAGCCAGCACTTGGCGGACCTTGGAGCTTTTCAAATATCCAGATAACTGAAATTTAGTAAAATTAATTTTTTAATAAATTTTTCTTGATCTGAAAGAACACTTACTATTGTCGCAGTGTAATGCAAAGTTTGAGCAATCGTAAGGCCGGGAATGAAAGTGCAAGACTGTGTAACGTAGCCGCACCTTTGTTGAAACAAAGCTTTGGAAAGCGGTGTTCCATTGAGCAGAACTTGACCACGAGTGGAGCCTTCGGATCTGCGTGAGATCACGTCGAGTAGAGCACGTTTACCACTACCTAAAAAAGGAAACAAAAAATGGGATTAAGACTTTAAGAGGCGAAATTTAAATTTAAATTTAAAAAAGTATCAAAAATATTTTAATGCTGTAAGGGAAAGAAAACACGACCAAAGAGAAAGATCTGTCAATTTGGAGCAAGAGCTCTTTAAGTCGGATAATTATCCGTTCCGACGGATGCCTCGCTAGTGCAGATTATCTACCTGAATAGAATAAAAGTAAAAATGGACTCAAAGCTCCAACCGATAGAATCCGTCTTATTCGTTGCGTCTACAAATTTGTCAACTTTCAAGTATTGACAGATGTGTATTATTAACTCCGCTGATCATTTTAAAAAAAAAATGAGAGTAAGCCCTTTCGTTTGTGGAAATATTGAGGTCAACTGTTAGAAACTTTGAACATTTAAACTTTGACCGTTCACTAAAAAAACTCTAGTCTGTGAAACTACTCCACAGACGCTGTCGTGATGCTATTTTTATGGAATTGTTTCCTTCGTCGACTCAACGTATATGACAAGTTCTATGGGTTAACGAAAAGAACAGGGTACCCCATAAAATCCCACACATATCAATGTGTAAAGCGGCCCATAGACGCTCAATATTATTGTGAAATATTTAATATTATGCACAATATTATCGTTCGTCTGTAGATAATATTTCAAAGTTGTATTTCTGTGGGTAATATTGGGAAACATATTGCACCGTCCAGGACGCCCAGCCAATAATATTGTGAGCTATATTTCAGCATAATATTGAGCGTCTAGGGGCCGCTTAAATTTTTGTTTGCTATAAATTCCGCAGAGGTCTGTTCCCTTACTTTTTTGGTCAATTTCGTTAAATTGTCAGATATCAAGGAGTGGGAATATATTTTCTCAGAAAAAGAGAATATAACCCAAAAGTACAGAAGCGAAAGATTTGCATGACTTTTGTTAACAACATAATGTTAGAAAGAAAAATAATATTCAAAAATAAACGTCAGTGGATTTAAAGAAATTACCATTTTGCAGCCGTTGAAAAACATTCGGATTCAGTTTAATATTTATATTTTTGCCGATTTATCCATTTTTAATAACAATTTTTAGCACTCAGTAAACCAAACCGAAATAAACAGCCAATTCAAAATAACTTTTGAGAGATCTGACAGCTAAAGTCAGTTATAACAAACTAGCCCAAAGAAATTTCTTGGACTATTTCTTGCAGGTTTTTTTATGAAGGGGAAATATTATGTTCTCTTTTTGTGGCTTCTTAGTCAACTAGATTGGTCTGGAATAGATTTTACACTTAACGCGCAAACTAAATTCCTGTCAGCCACACAGACGAACTGTCAATTTAATACCTCCTATTTGACTTCGGCGCAGTGGCTTAATGATAGTGGGTTGGGCTATACTAAGCGAAGTGTCCCGGGTTGAATCCCGAAAGAACCAAATTACATCTTAAGATTTTTGCCACCTCTCGCGAACATCTGATAAACATCCGAGGGTAAAATTGTCACGAAAGAGCTCCTGAATTAGCTGTTTGGACTCGGCTTAAAATTGTAGATCCTTCCATTTGTCCCAAAAATTGAAAACCCACACAAAACGAATGGTTGTGGAAATCTAGGCCTTGGGTCCCACAGACCTGTCGCGCTAAAATATTTATTTACTTTATTTTACTTCGTCGGCTATTCCTTCACAGACTTCAACTGACAAAAACTGTTTATATAATCGATCTAGGCCTATTATATAACTGGGGACGTTCAAGTATCTAGTTTAGTACTTTTGACAGCTGACTGACTTTATGTATCTCAGTTTTGATTGGCCTAGATCGGTCACATGGGCAGCTGTGTCAGTTGACGTTTATGGAGGGGTTGCCGACGAATCTAGTCAAGAAATTCGTGACTGAGTACTAAGTTGAAAGTTCGCATATGTGGCTGACGTCGGAAAAGTGACGTTCCCGACCAATCTTGTTTTTTTACGTTCAGGTTACATCTCTTCCAGACCAATCTAGTCGACTTAAGACAACTAAGTTTTTGAATGTGGCCACTGAGACACATCAAGTCAGCCAGCTGTCAGACTTACTAAACTAGATGTTTGAACGTTTGTATTTAATTTTGACAGTCGGCTCGAGAAAAAAAGAAGAATTCTACTTCCATTTCATATTTTATAGTCTGCATCTGTACTACTGTATATGATCGCAAGATGGCATAGTTTCGCATGTGTATCTCTTTTTTTTAATACGGATTCAACTAAGCTTAAAAAATTATGTACGTTGTTTTGACCCGCCATCCGGAAGACACTTAGTCGCTGTCCCCTCAAAAAACACTCAATTTTCCTCAAGAAGTTATAGGTAACCATTGTAAAGCGTCTTTCATTAACAATTTGACAACTTTAAACTTTCAGTGTGAACGCAAACCGATTGTCACCGAACTGTCAATGTCAAAATATTCAGTAAAATCCACATTTTCATCGTGTTGTCGTACACGAAAGAACAACGTTCACATATACCTAATTAAAATTTACTACCGAAGTTCCGAGTCAGTGGTTTTTTCGACCGTAATTACTGGGACGACCCAGTATAAACAAGCAATTTTAAAACAAATTCTAGTGAACAAATTTGAGTCAGAATATTCGCTGCCCATTTTGCCCAAAGTCCATCGCAAACGAGGCAAATCAATAAATTTCACGGCGTTCTCAAGAATTGTGCCTCTTCCAAACCATATTATGATGAATTTTGCGTAAGACTCTTGGCTTACACTCTTACAAGATTAAGTTGACTTAAGAACAAAATCCACTTGATCATATGAAGCGACGTACGCTCTCAAATTAGGCAGATCACGAAGAATTTCATCTTCTGCGATGAAGCGCATTTTTGGTTAAACGGCTTCGCCAATAAGCAAAATATGCATTAGAGTGCAGTTATAGCGACACGAAAAACCAAACCGTAAAAATTTTCTTTTGCTTTTTTTAACCACTTAAACTTAATAGTTGAACTCAATCTTGGTAAATGTTGCTTAGGAATTGTTAGTTTATCAAAAAAAAGTAAGTAAATTTGTTTCAATTTTTGTAGAAAAAGAATTCATTTATTTTTCTGAACGAAAAAAAATGTACGTACAGAAACATTAATAAATGTTTTTTTTTTCGAAAATGTAAAGACTTTATAATTCATAAGCAACATTTGGTCTTACCAAGATTGAGTACAAGCATTAACTTTAAGTGGTCCAAAAAAGCAAAAGAAACTTTTTTCGGTTGCATTTTACGTATCGCTATAACTGGTCCCTTACTGGACAGGTGGGAACTCTCATGCGCCTCGTGACGTGATACAGAACTTCATACACAAAAAGTCATACAGTCATCATAAAAAAGATCATCACGTTATGGTAAATGGTATTTGCTACAGTGCGATGTTGGAACTTAATTTCCTTGAGCAATTGCATGAATTGGACATCAGTGATGTGTGGTTTCAACAAGACGGTGCCATATGCCACATCAGCGCATGCAACAATCGAGTAATTAAAGTCTCAGTTTGGTTAACGTGTTATCTCGAGAAACGGACCCGTCGATTGGCCGCCGAGACGCCTCTAGACATTTTTTTATGTGGCTACATTAAATCATTGGCATATGCCAACAAGCCGGCGACGTTAAAGGAGCTCAGAGTTAATATTTAAAGAAAAATAGCGGCCGTATCAGTCGAAATGTGCGACCGAGTCATCGAAAATTGGATTCAACGTATCGCCCACATTCCCTTGGTTGACTTAGGAACGAAGTCGAGTTCCATTCATAAATGTTTTGATAGTAATTTAAGCCAAAATTCTCAGATATCGCAAGTAGTTTGCAATTTATTTAAAAAAAAAAGTTTTCAAATCTGTATCGAACTGCATGAGTATTGCAACTCTGCAGTCGATGTATCTATTGAAAGAGTATATAAAGTTAACGAAAGAACGAGAAGGATCTAGTAATTGTATAACGAGAGTTAGTCTTTCAGCAGGACCGAGCATGAGCAGGTCGCAGGCGCAGGTCTAATAAAAGTGTTTTTTAATATTTTTCCACTATAGTTCTATTGTGTTTTATTTATTCCGATGGTTATTGTTTTGTGTTTCTTCTTCTTTTCCCTGAGCTATGATACTTAATGAAATACCATTTAGTTCGTATAGTCTCCTTCTTACTGTTAAAAGAAGTGACTTTCTTTGATTGCTAAATATTGCTTCGGACAGTATGTGTCCTCGGCTAACAGTTCATTTCAGATTCTACTGGTGTCCCTTTCTACCAGTTTGAGCTTTTTGCCATGCTTTCTCGAAAGACAGCGTCCTGCCAAACGCTTTGCTAAATCCTGCAATATTTCCGCCCGCTTGATTGTCGTCCAATAAAACTCCATTTCCCGAGGTTTCACTTTGACAGCAATGTCATATCTTTTACAATTGGATACCTTTCGACTTTGTAGCTAATATCCACTCTATTAGAATTCCTAGAGTATTTGTCAGTAAAGCATTTGATGCACTCGCTCACTTTCAAGTCTTAAAATTTTGATAGTGTCACTCTCACTGCCCATAAAAGACGTTGTTAGTTCTCGTTTCTCGAATGCTCTCTTCATATCATTAATAACGTTCGACGGGCACATTGTAAGGCCATTTTTATGAAGCTACCTTTCATGAACAGACAATAGGTTTTCGGTACTCTATATTTTTGTATTGGGACCCCTTTTCCATTTGACACTAGAACTACAAGTCCAAGAGGCCACCTCTGAAGAACTCCCAGTGGCAATTTCAACTTCAAGTCTCCCATACTCCAAATTTGAATACTATTTGCAATCAGTACACAGTCTCTAATTCAATAGGTACCCGCACATACCTGCTTTCGATTCTCTGAAAGTCACTCATTCACAATTTCAGTAAACACTCACCTTTTGAGCCCAAGATTGCCATCACCTCGCCACTGTGCACTGTCAAGTTGACGCCTTTAAGAACCATAGCGGTGCTACCGCCTCCATTGAAACATCCACCACCATCCACCTGTGAAAGTAACAAATATTTAACAAACACTTCTCACGGATTAAACAAAGTAGGTAGATATGAGTCCATTTCTTCACAAACAAAACGAAAGAGTTGAGGCACGAACTGAAATTCAACCCTTTCGTGGTAGACTCATTCCAATCGAGAGTTCGTTTTGTTTACTTTTCATCTTAATTAGATTCACAAAAAAATGTATCATGATACGTATTCAATTTCATTCATCGCACATTTACACTTGGGAATATCTAGGTATATATGACTTTTTGTATAATTAAGAAGCAAATCGTTGACCGAACCTCTGTGGTATGGAAGATGCTATGCGCCTCCAATACATAGTCACTTCCAATCATTTTCAGCAAATGACGTCACACGTTTATACTGCCTGTCGACAAATTCTCTAGTGTTTGGTATGGACAGGTGTAGCTACTCTATCCATAAAACACAGTCCAAAATGTATCTATGACTGGTGCACAATTCGAATACAACAATAAAGAGAAACAAAAAAAAACGCTTAGCACTGCACTGCAACTGGCAAACGCTACGTGAGCTAACAAAGCACTGACTGATTTAGCCAGTGGAAGCCAGGTCTTGCTGGGTCTCGTCTGGGAGCGCGTAGCGTATATTTCCCAAAAATTCCGGTGAGAACAAGAGAAACTATTGTGTGGTCACTGAGCTGGAACTGGAAATGTGTAGCGTTTTTAAATTTTCTTATTGGAAATATTGTATAAAACTAGTTTAATACATGTACGAGAACATATATAGAGTGCTACGTGTGGAGGTGTGCTTTAGAAAATGATACTGCTTGTGTTGTTATTACTATTACCACGTTGCCAGGTAAAAATAAGTTACCAGTCAACATTGCGTTTCGGCAAAATCTAACTTTAAAATTAAAGCAGGCTTAAAAGAGGATTTACAATATTTGATCCAGATACTGTTTCCTTAGGTCTTAGGACTATTGGTTTGGTTGGTCGTTTAAATAAATAAATAAATAAATAGTTAGCGCAACAGGTATTACAAAAGCAAATGATCCTTCTCCTCGATACCAATGATTTGATGACAACACAACAAACGGGCTTTAGAAAGGGTCACCGTTTTACAACCTCCCTAGTGAACGTCATCGAAGATTTACGAAGAAGCATGGACGAAGATAAAGTAACCCTTAAAGTATTATTAAACTTTTCAAAGGCGTTTGACACGGTGGTCCATGAAAACTTATATAATAAGCTCCGCCGCAGCTATTTTATTTTTCAGAAGATGCAGTCAAACTACTTTCTTATTACTTGTTTACTTATTGGTGATGTTCAATCGGATGTCATATCGAAGCTAAGTGGTGTCCCACAGGGTTCCATCTTGGGTCCACTGTTGTTCTCATTATCCGTCAACGATCTGCCATCAATCATAAACTATTGTAAGGTTCAGATGTATGCTGATGTACTTGAGTTCTGACCTCGGCCTTGTTGAGGGCGGTGCTATCTGTATTAATGAGGATCTTGAAAACATGCGCGCTGGTCTGAAACGAATGGTCTCCTGTTAAACCCTGCGAAATCAAAGTCACTGGTCATCTCAAGACATTCATTGGACTTACCGTGCTTTCCCTCCATAATTTCAGATAATTCTCCTATTTGATATGTTGAAACGGCCGAGAATCTTGGTATGGTCTTTAATCGTAAACTGACTTACCTACGCTGTTCTTCGAAATTTATGGGCAACTAAAGCTTTCACCCCTTTAAAAATACGTCACATGCTGGCACTTCTCTACGCGACGCACCGTTAAGGTAAATTTGATGACTATATCCCCCCGGGGGCATACCTATACAAAGTCTGTCTGTTTGCACGGATTCCATAAAGCATCCCTTGGAATCCGAGTTGGGGAGACGAATTTAACGTGACCGAATTACTCGAGCTTGGACCGCTCCGGGAAGAAGCTGTTTGATATTGAGTAGGTGCTTCATCTATTTTGGTAATGTTGCTGATATGATCTCTGCCCATCAATAAAACTAAAGGAATTTAATTTCAGCAGTGGTGGATCCCAACCTGCTGATGGCTTTTCGCCAGGCTTCGTCTTAATTCCAATATTGTGGAACCTTATATACTATGACATTTTTAGACTAAGTAGAGGATCCCGACGCGTCTACTAAAATAACCGGATTCTTTAACGATGTGGCTTCATTTGTAGAGGAGCTAGGCCGCACGTTGCACGACGGGGGCTATAACTTGAAGAAAAGACAGTAGCTGAACATACCATATGATCTCCCAACCAAAGTTAGGGTTCCTGGGCAGAGTATTATTATAAATATTGAAAAGTTAACCGCTACACTGGCAAGGATTATCCCACATATTGGAGGATCAACAAGAGTTTCAGCCTTGATAATTTTCTACAAGTCCCCTTTATGTACCAGAGCAGTTAAGACCAATCGTATACGGGCGCATCAGCGCTTTTGGAGTAACGATCGCCTTTACGCATCGACATCCTACAATGCAGCGTCCTAATTGGGTAGACCCAAAACCGACAATTGGATCAACAGAAATCACGGAGAGCTGAATTTATATTTGGCACAGATCGCATTGCTGCCCCGGTCAAAATATCCGGTCACAAGTTAAAATAAGTACTTTCGACCAGAAAACCGGTTAAAAATAAAATATAGTAATATATTTTGAGTATATAAATACTAGTAGTTATATTAAGTTTCTTTATTTTACAAACATTTATCTTAAATTTAATGAAACAAAATATTAACAATTCATTAAAAAGCTTTACAAATTTAGTTTTTCAAAATATTGCTAAATGTATATTTATGCCATAGCCAGTAGCCACATCACTACAATTGTTGTCACTGGGCCTTACTAATAATCATTTTAAATTTTCGCACTAAATATTTAATCATTTACAATGGCTGATTTTATATGGAGAATTTCGTCATTGTGAGCACGTTAAATCCAGCAAGGTTATTAGTATCCCTCACTAAGTGTGAGCATTCAGATCATGGGTCCAATTGCCACATCCGATATCGAGTAAATAAAATGCATATGTTATCGAATGCACATTTAAAATTGTACCAATTGTACTAGGACAATTCTACTACATTAATGGTTGATCGCTGACAATTGTCAAATGTATTCGGCCTCAGCGAGGTATCCGTCGGAAGAGAAAATTCTCCGCAACCCATATTCCGTCAATTAAATTATAAATTACATTCGAGGTACCTATTCGCTATCGTAAATAAATTCCGCAACCAATTTCTGTCGGAGGATATCGGAACCTAGCTGTCCAAAATTTAACAAAAAAATGCACTTCATCGCACTTCAACGTAATTCGCCGATATGGGTTACAAAATTTCGGAAAGATATTCCGAACAGCTGTTCAAAAGAATACCTCGAAGCCAAAATCGTATAAAATCGGAGAATTTTCCGTTCCGACGGATTCCTCGATAGGGCAGATTGTTTTTCTGTAAATGTTTTGATTTTTGAAAATTAATATGTGTTTTTATAAATTGTAACAAATCAATTAGAGTATTTGCTGTATTTTTTCATCTTCCGAGTCAGAAGATGGACATTGTGAGTCCATTGAACGAAAACATTTAAGAGACAAAAATCAATTCTCTATCATTACAAAACTCTGTGATACATACGCAGAAACTATAATTTCATAACTTAGCCCGGTATTAATAAACACTGCGTTAAAGTTATCAACTCTTTACTCAGCAGTTATGTTAAATTTTCGTACGCTATCTGACGTTTACTAGCTTACTTTCTTTTACACATTTGTTTATTAATACGAGTGTTAAACGCTCTTCTACATTTTTATTAAAAGTTTCAAAATGAATAAGAGTGCATTCATATTTAGAATGGAGGAACTTTTTTAGAGGAAGTGCCACTACCACCGTCCCAGTTCCATTGCAACTAGCTTCAACTTTGTCCTTACAAGGAAAGTGAAGGATATCAAAATTAAGTGCGGGTGTGGTAAAACTTATTCACTAATATTTCAATTGTAAAGCGATTGAACAAACGT
This sequence comes from Cheilosia pagana, assembly GCA_936431705.1. Lineage (NCBI taxonomy): Eukaryota > Metazoa > Arthropoda > Insecta > Diptera > Syrphidae > Cheilosia > Cheilosia pagana. Next base: position 79,339,575 of record OW386166.1, on the reverse strand, counting down.
TTTTTCAAGGTAACGATTATCTAATCGGAATGTGAAAATAACAAAATAAAAATATCTTACATTTTCTCTACTTAAAATGCATCCACTCGACAGCACAAACCCTACCGTATGAAAATGTGATCGATCACTGTTGACAGAATACAAAAATTCGACACTCGATACTCGCTCCCAAATCAACATTTATCAGTCACGTATGACTTGATAACTGATGTAGTAATTCGACCCCAGACATTCAGATTTCAGACTGCCGCGTGGCGCCTCTGTAGTTTTTTAGGCATTGACATACTATACATTTTTCGTTGAAGCAAACATAAGCACTAGCCCTTTTGGTTTACGGCGGGGAGAATTGGAAACACTCAAATGTCATCGAGCAATTCGATTGCATTTTCAAACCAAACGATTATTTTTTTAAGTGCTGAGTGCCGTTGAAGAAAGTTGCAAATTATTTGAATATAAATCGTTATTTTGCGCAGTTGCAATTTTTCTACTGTGTTCTACCTATGTAAAAAATAGCAATGGCGCGCAGAGGTTTCATACTTTCGCCGCACTGAACCAAAAGGGCTAGTGCTTATGTTTGCTTCACTTTTCCTCGCAGGTTTGTATGAAACTGACATTTCACTAGCAGTCCATATATAGTATGTCAATGTTTTAAGGATAACTCATAATAAGTTTGTTTCTATTTACATTTTACTCCGATCAAAGAAAGGAGGATCCAGTCAAATATCCGGTCAGAATGGCAGCACAGGTCATGAATGTTCGGAGTTTTAGTCAGTAAGAATCTGACATTACTACTTAAGAAAAAGCAGTAACTTATGCAAGATTTACCTCGAACCTATAAACAAAAATATGCGTGCTTCTTGAAGAAGTGCACTCCATCTAAATCCTTTAATGATACTCTACCTTCTTGCTCCGCCTTATAATCTGTCAGTGTCAGTTGTCAGAAAAACTTGCTTGCATTTCTGTGCTGCCGGTCTAACTTTTCGCCGAAAGCCTGCTAAAGTTATTCAAAGGCTGCTAATGGGTATACATAAAATGGACTCACACATTTATAGCGAAATCAATCGGTTAATTTAAGAATCTCTCTCAGGAAAGTTACACCTTTGAATGTTTGCCTAACGTTCGCGAGGTGTGGTGCGGTTTAAAAAAAACCTTAAGGTGCAACGTTTGTTCTTCTGGGGATCGAACCTGAGATTCCCAGATCACTTTCTTCGATTACCAAGACTCAAAAGAAAGAGGTAAGTCGCTTAACGTTGAACGAAGTGGTTGGTCATTTGAGGCTCCAGTTTTATATACGAAAATACCTGCGTTCACCTGGTAACAATCACCAATTCCAACTCTAGCTCACTGCTAAGTCCGCCAAACGTACACAACCAAAGTCACACAAATACCGACTTACCTGGCCGACTGGAAAGACAACAACAGGTAAAACTCAACTAGATAGGTTAGGGCCTGCCACTAAGATGGCGTCACATCACTGGTTAGTTCTCTCAGAGAGTTTGCGCATGCTATACTGCGCTCGGCGCGGTCAATTTAACAAGAAGTGTAAGATAGTGTACCACCAATTTGGATAGATACCCATTACAATAGCAAATAGATTTGTATTTTTACTGTCCTGCCCATTCGGTTATTAGCTTGTGTAGAAATATAATATTCGATATTTCCTTAGTCTCCAAGTGAATTCATACACATCAGTGAAAAAGTGAACGAAAAGAAAAGAATACAAATAAATCACGATAGATACAAATAGCAACTTCCGATTGGATATTTATTGGATTACAGCCTTTCTTGAAGGAATGCCCAAAGGGGATCTGACACCTCAAACGTCCAACTAAAATTTATTTCAATGGTAAGTGCTGCCGCTTTTCAATATACCTGCATTCGTATTCTGTTCAATGGTGAACCGAGCCAAGAAAATGAACAAGAACAATAAATTGTGCCTTAATGAGCTGGAGAGAAAACTATATCAAGCGTCTGTTCTGTATAGCAGACGAAAATAATAATAATTCTGTCAGATACAGATACAGATATGCACTCCAACTGGAATGTACTGTTAAGTTAGTGTAGGCTCTTCAAGCGAGTACGCTGCCACAGAAGGTCAAAGATCTTAAGCCGATCTTGTAAACATACATACATATACGAAAGTGTATAGCATAGAAGACTAGAACGCGCTGCCGTGTAAGAACAACGCGAAAGAACTGGGGGGGAAAGCATTGTGAACTTGCTAGTCCGGTAGTAGTGCCAACCGTACGTACTACTTGTAGAAGTTTTTGCTTCTCCTCCAACTCGTATTCTATTCGAGATTTTCTTCCACCACAAGAGAGGGGACTCGAGAAAATTTATGCCACATTGTATTATTTATTCACTGGGGTCCTTTTTTTCACACAAACAATAAGCGAATTGCATTCCACTTTGGAAAACTTATTTCACATGCCTGCCTGGCTTAGGTGGTTGGGTCTTGGATAAGTTTTCAATTTCTCGTCTTCCCGTGAGCTCTTTTAATTATTCAACATAATGATAAGAATGTTTGTAACTCGAGTTTGGTCTAGTCTAATATAAAAATAACGTTCCAAACTTTGTATAGTGAAAGTGCACGTGAACCTGTTTGACTTTCGGCCATTACTTGATATAAAAATTCAATAAAATGACCAAATTTGGAAAGCAAACCAAGATCGAATGGGCAGCAGTACTTTGTCTTCGTTTTGCATGCATGATTGTATTATTCATACGCGATTTTCTCTCGGTCATTATTGTAATGCGTGTAATTGTAATTCAATTTCATTTAGCGCTAGTGCTAATGGATATTAAATATTTATTAGCCGCGTTCAAAATCCTATCAAATAGCGTTTGTATGTTTTTGTATAGTTTGATGTACAGTGGTACAGTGATCTGGTAAGTTAGAGCAACCCTTGAAAGGAAAAAATGTCACCTCACCTATAAATTTCGGAATATTGAATTTTGTTGAATTATATCGATGGTAAACTAGAGGAACATCTTTAAAACTCTTTACAAAGTTGGTAAATTTGGTTACTACGAAACTTATCACAGTAATCGCAGGCCGTTTCTGGCGGAAAAATAACTAAATTTTGACCTAAAATCACTGTTGTTCTTACAGTAACTCTTTTCGGAATTTTTTCTTTAGAATGATGATGATGACTTTGGTTTTGTTTGCGTTGAGTTAGGTGATAATCCTCATACAACGTAAGACAAGTCACTGTAATGGGCAAATCGCAGTCGAACTCAAAAATATTTATTAAAGGCGCAATCCTTTTAAGTTCCGGCGAGTGTGGTTAAAGTCTGCGATTACTATTCAGAACATTTCACTGTCTTTGTACTAGAGACATAAAAAACATTTGTAACAAAGGAAAACAGCTTCAGTTTTAGAAAGCAAAACAGCAACTTGAATGAAAACATCAAAATTCTCATTTGGAGACAGTTTTTTGAGCTATTTGCATGTCACTTTTGTGATTTAACCTCTGTTTACCTATTTTAGATAACAGACAATTGGTCCTGCATTTAAGGACGGTTATTGTAGAATTAAATCATGTGTGGGGACAAGCAAGTAAAAGGTATCCTCTTGCAAGCACATTACTTGCTTGTTGTAACTGCTCACAAGCACTTGCACGAATTCATTTAAAAATCGCAATTTTTAGAACGCTTGCCGCAACTACTTGCCATGCACGATGTGACATTACCTTAAGAGATACGAATGTATTTTCCCTAGTTTCAGCTTATGTGTGAAAAGATTGCAATGGTTATACCGTATGGATTTAGATCGAACCTTAGATGTTCGGTCGCTCGGTGGTCCAAACAACCGGAACCATGCAACCCAAGACCCAAATAACAATTTGATTTCGGTAAGGGACGGTCGAGTCTATCTTCCCTCCCGCAATATTGCCTGCATAAGGCCTAATAGGAACAGCTATAACGCCTACAGTTTTTACTTATATAATACAACTTCCACTTCTGAAAGGCAATTAGCGTCCGCGGTGGGCTATCGCTTCGCAAAAGAACCATCTCACATTTATCAGCAGTAAGTTATTACATGGGAAGACACTTGCTGCAAGTGCTTACCGAAACTGTAACCTAAACTTTATAAAAGCGCAAAATTAAAAAAAAGATTTTTGCATGTTTTTCAATTTATTATTTTAAATTAAATTAAATTAAAATTTACATTTTACCAATACCCTATTTACTTTTTATTTATTTTATTCATTGAATGCTTATAAAAACAGTAGAAATATATTATCTTATAAGTTTGTCTTTAGCTAATTTTACAATTTTATAATTTTGCCTAATAGAGAACTGCCTAAAAAAGAAAATAGGACAATATTTAGATTCATGAATACTACAAGTTATATCTCTAATTAATTTTTTTGATTTTTTTGATGTTACTAAAAAAATATAAATATTTTGGCGCGACAGGTCTATGGGACCCAAGGCTTAGCTTCTCACAAACATTCGTTTTGTGTGGGTTTTCAATTTTTGGGACGAATGGAATGTTACTTTTTACATATTTACTGAAAAGTAATCCCCAGGTTAATTCGTCAATTCGTCAATTCGTCAAATTTTATAGCAATGCCAAATCCGAACTACTTGTTCCTTATAGACTTGTAACGTAGTTGTAACAAGACATTTAGTGTTACATAATTTATTTATGAATGGAAAGTGTCTATTTAAAAATATATTACTGACATTGTGTTCCACTGTGCTGAAAGTGTTTGATTTTTTGTCATTTTTCCCCCATTCGTTTAATGATGGTTTCTTTAGACAGCATGACCGCATCGCTTCACTATACCTATAAAGTTTAACTCTTTAAAGCCTCCATAAGTCAGTTAGGAGGAAATTAGGCCTTCTATACAGCTTCTAATTGCAAGCTGTTGACTGCAAGAAAAATAATTGCATCTATAATGCTTCCGGTCTGAATCTCTAAAGAGGTTTCTAGCCACTGCTTCGAACCAGAATCTTTATCGAAAAAAATAACTTTCCATACATCTCCTCAGATATTTTCAGAAGTCTAATCCATATTCCGCTTAAAGTCAATAAAATTCTTGCAATTATTTAAATAAACTAATCGAGCAGATTTAACTTTTCGTCGTCAACTCAGTGTTGACAGATTGTGGAATTTCACCTTTTTTTGTGGAAGTTATCAAGGTAAAAAAGACTTACATTAAATTTTTTAATTTTAATCAATATATATTTTGCTTACTATATATATAAATGAACAATTCAAAGTGGCATTCCGTCTAAAATCAGACTTAAAGTTGACTTAATATTTCCAAATTTTGCAAAAACGTCTACGCTGTACCATATTTCCCTTCGAATGCTATGCAGTGCGCGTATATTTTATTCTCAAACCGATATCAAAACTAAAAAGCTGAACAACAAAAATCTAACTTAAAAATAATTTTTATTTTATTTACGTAGCTTCCTGAAATCTTTCTTTTTACTAACTTTTTCTTTGGCAACCTTAAACTGTCTGATGTAACAAACGACGTTATGCCTTGTGGACCATAGATGGTGCTATACCTTCGATCGAAAATGGGTTTTAAAAGTTTTCTTATAGTGAAGGAAGTGAAAAATATGAAAAGATCCATCAGAGAAGTTGAGCAAACTTTATGATAGTTTGGAAAACAATTGCAGTTATCACTTATCAAGTTCGAGTAGAAAATCTAAGAGCAATCACTTTCTATGTCCTAATGTCTGCACAAATTTTATTAAAAAGGTTGATAATTCTCATGGAACTTTATCTCGGTCGTTACTATGAAAGACCTACTTCGGGACTGTCTCCATCTGGCAGGAGAAGAGGAGGAACAACATTTTCTTTAGTGACAGTTATATTATAATAGTGCAGTAGACGCTGTGAGGGGTCCTAGAGTTCGTTCTCCGGGCTGTCAACTGTCAAGAAAGAGCTTCTCAATTAGACGCTAGGTCTAGGGTTCCTTGAGGACCTGTTTAATTGATATTGATTTTAATTATTAATACCATAGGCGTCACACGAAAACCAAATTTTGTATCTATAGGTGTACAAATATGCATCAAACAAAAATACTTGGTTGAATAAATTATCTTTTGCTTTGTTTCTAAAAAAAAACGATACAAAACTTAAGTATATGCCTTCTTATGATGAACTATTGCTCAAGGGTTTGGCTTAACCACTATGATCCTCAATCTACACCGCACAGCGCACGGGTACTGTTGCACATTTGCTTTGAACAATTGTGGGTTGTAATGACGAGGGCAGATGCGTGTTGTTCTAATGATTTAATGAATCTCCATATTTTCAAGTTCGCTTAATGGTTAACTGATGCACATTCCAATAGTGATGATTATTGCGAGAGATGATGAACCTGTCCAAGAGGCGGACTGCAGTTCAATTTTTCATGAGAACATTGATGGTGTGAATAGCGGTAAAATATTGTAAGAAGCAGCAGTCTATTGTTTTCGCTAAATTCTCATCACCTCTGAGGTGTATTTCACGCTGTTCGAAACTATCCATCGATGTCTCCGGTGGTTTGATATTTGATTATGAACGCGTGTCCCACACCTGCCCTTTAGTAGGCGAGCTCGTATTTATTATGCAATTTTGTACAGCTGTATTATTTTTGGGAACGAGTTGAGTACTTAGATTCGACTTAGCATAGAGAGGAGAATTCCATGAACTTAATTCAGGTATAGCTAAAGTTATCGAGCGAATCCGATGCAATTGGTCACTTCTTAAGTTTTTTTTTAACTCTAAGACCTTCTTCAGCATCAAATCTAATCTAACAACCAGCTTTCTTTGTAACAGTTCTTATTCCAGTATCATCTAAAAATAATTTGGCCCTCAAAAGGTTGACTTAATGTAGGGCTTACAATATGTTGTGTCTTCATGTAAGGTGTGTGTGTCATAAAAACATATTTCCCCTTTATAGTCAGACACATCGCATTAATAAAGAAATTTAAATTGTCTTCGGAAAATTGGAAGATTCAATTTAGAATAGGTACGTAGGGTGAAGGGTGATGTGTCAGTGGTCAGCCTTTTAGCTTTTTTTTTGTATTTGACTTCAGTCGTCAGATAAGTATTTAGACAAGATCAAAAGTTAATTTGTTTTGAATTCTAGTACCTACATAAGAACAAAAAAAAAATGCATGCATGGTTTGCTTACGCAATTTTTTATTTTTAAATGTATTTATTTAAAATCATTAAAATGAATAAAATTTGCTTTTTAATTTGGCATCATTTTTTTACTTAAAATAAATATGTACCTACTTTAAAAACGAAGCTGTGAGTTGTATAAGATACTTACTTTACTTACAGAATATTATGTACTTAAATCAAATTCAGGTAGACGCCTCCAAATTCTCTTCTCATTAATTGGGTTTTCAGCATAAGTCACTTAAAATATATAACTTTTTCTTTTTTACCAGTGCGAGGTAAATTTTTCACATAGTTTGTCCTTTTGTGCTTATTGATTTGAACATAATATGATTTGCTTCGATAAACTAAATTATTCACTAATTTGTTTTAACGGAAAAAACGCAATCGTATCTATTTTGGTTCAATAGCTGCTCGATTTTCCATATTTAACTCTGTCATTTTTCACATATTTTAATCGAAATGGAACTGTAGCCTACATACGATAAGAATATTTTCCGCAAAGCGTGATATATGACTGCTTCAAAAAACTTATGCCAGACAAAGAATTGCAATTTAACAAAGAAAAAAGTTCTGGCCTGTAAGCTGTAAATGTTCAGGGGGATCAGTCTACCTGAAAAACAGAGACTTGGTCGACATTTTTGGGCGAATCAAGAGATACTAAAGTTTCTTTTCATGTTGCCCATCCAGTTATGGAAAAAAAGCAAAGTCTTCAGTCTGAGTTAGCATAATCATAAAAATTATGTCACATTATGTCAGCCCCCCTCTTAAATATTTAACAATAAATATTTCTAACACTAATTTAAGAGACAAAATTTATCACAAAATGCAAATTCCCTCCCCTAAAAGAATTAGTAATTGTACCATCACTTTTCTAAATCCACTTCCACAGTTTTTAACTTTCTCGTATACGTAGTAAGAGAAAGGTATTGTATTCGTACAAAAAATCGAACTCGAGATTTTAATCAAATCTAACATTACGATGATAGAGGAATTCGAAAAAGTGGGTCTTGCAATTCTGTCCGTCTGTCCATCCTTTCCTGAGCTCAACAGCGCAAACGTCTGGCCGGATTTATTTCAAACTTCGGATTTGGAGTTTGTGAGCAAGTTCGGGGCCACTTTTTTTTGCGGTAATTTTGAAAATTGGACATATCTCAAAAACGATCAAAAGTATTTCGACAAAAGTTCATATTTAAGGTAATATGGTCATTCCTAACATGATGGCAAGCTCAGTTTTTTCCTAAATTGTCGTTGAACGGACTATTTTTGAAAAATGCCGTTTTTTAAGAATTTATTTAGTAACAGTCTACTTCAAAACGGCTAAAGCGATTTTGACCAAAATGCATACTTGGAGTAATATTGACGTTTCTAACATTAATGCGTCCTTGATTTTCGATTCGAATCACCGGAAACGCTAATTCTGAAAACTGTTCATATCTCGAAAACGCCATTTTCGATTTGCATAAAACTCTAAAAACCAAGTAATGCTAACATTTTAAATAATACCCAATACTCAATTTTTAGCTAAATAGTTGAGCAAGCCTATTTTTTGAAATAAACATTGCAATATTTGCTACTATTTTGTACGCATTATTTTCCAAAAACCGCCATAACGGTTTTGACCAAAACCTCCTTTTTATGATAACATAAGTATTCTTAATAGGACCCCTTACTTAGTTTTTCGTAAAAAATGGAATTAAAGCCGTGTTTTTAGAATTACCGTGCTACCAGTAAAAATGCAATTACGACTAGGTACCTAATAGAAGCTCCTTTTTCGCAAATAGTACCTATTTCTTTTTTCAACCATATTAATCATGAACCTTTAAATAATTCCAACCAATTGAAGTTTACACTATCAGAAACACGCACTTCATTTGCAACCCCCAAACACGTCCATCGATAAATTCAAAAACAAAACTCTGGATTCTTACATAAATAAATCTATGTCAAGATATCGGTCTATCACAAACCCTACTTCGAGTCACCAACTACCAGCATCACCAGTTTGAAAATTCTTGTTTTATAATCTATAAACAACAATGATGATATGAACGAGAAAGTTTCGTGCGAACCAGTCGTGCACTTTATTTTAAATTGTACAAAAACATACATTTTGTACGCGCGAAACTGCACCTGGATTGTGGCAAGTTTCTGGATAGTTTTCACAGATAGAAAAAATGCTTAGGCAAGGATAAAATATTGGACACATTCAAAAACTTGGTTGTCTGAAGCCGACTAGATTGGTCTGGAGTAGAAATAACCGGAACGCAAAAACTAGTCATGTAATGCTCAGGAACGCCACTTTCCCTACATTCGTGGCGGATGCGAACTGTCAACTTATTACTCACTACTCAGTCAAGAATTTTTTGACTAGATTCGTCTGCTACCCCTTCATAAACGTCAACTGAAACCGCTGCTCATGTGCTCGTTCTAAGCCAATAAACTGAGATACATCAAGTCAGTCAGCTGTCAGACTTACTAAACTAGATACATGATTAAACGTCCCCATTTTCGCTTGGTAACAAGACAAAAATATTTACTATTTCACTGTATTTTGTATTTCTGGCGTTGGCTGAACATACACGCCATCACCCTATTTGTTATAAAGTAATTTTGTTTTTAAGACCTACGTAACTGGGTCATTGTTCTTCTACGATGTCGGACATAAAATTCTGTTAGTCCACACGCTATTTATGATTACAATTTAAATGTGAACAACATCGCTTATAGCTTTTAATAATTTTGTTCCCATTCAGCATTCCATTCCGATCACCACGAGCTGTGACTCATCATCACTTCATCGGATATTTCAATTTACACTTTATTGAGCTTATGCACAAAGAAACCACAATGAATAGCTTGCGAGTATGGCTATAGGTTGCGAATGTGTAAAATCATACATGCATTCATGTACATAACAATGTGTGGCTATGTAGGTAGGTTTGAACAAGCTTAATATAATATTACTCAGCCAGCGCCAGTCTCGATTCTCCATTTGTAATTTCTGTGAGCCACAACAGGCGGTGAATGTGAATAGAAGCCGCGCGCTTCTTAGTATCTTTATCTGCATCACTATTCTCTTCTGTTGTATCTTTCCAGCGGCAAAATGAAAATACTTTTGCGATTCCAAGAATCAATAAGGTCTTCGGGGCGGATGTTGATGTGAGATCATTCCAGATTTTGAAGGGTCTGAGTTATTTCCGCTCAAATGAAATTGCAAAAGAAGAAACCTCATTCTTTGGAAGAGAAACGAAAGAAACCACTCAATTAGGACGGGAAGTAATACCCTACACTTTTCCGTCTAGCTATTTTAATAGCGTGTAATTTTTGAATATTTCAAAACGTGAGCTCTAGGCTAAGATACTTAGGTACATTGTAAGTGGTCTTGCCAACCTACTTTCATTGTCGCATTCCCAGGAAAATCCACGGCCCCCACCGAATGTCCGCGAGCGTGAGGAGGTGACGCTAACGACCGACGACGGTGAGATAGCCGAGACATGATGAAAGACAATTTCAATGCAGGTGTATAATTTCATTCTGCAATTACTGCATATTTTTTGAGTGCATGCAGTCGTGTATGTCTATGGAAGTAATGTGTGTAATTTCTAATATGACGGAATTGAAATTACCTCATTGTCAGGGTTGGTTATTTTTTAATTACCCTTTCGTTTCTGCGTCAGAGTTAGGTATATGTGTGAGGAGTGAGGACCGAGAGGCGATAGAGGAAGATAACGATTATGATGTATCTCATTATAAAACGGATTGGATTTCAGTGAGTGATTCTAGCATTGCTTCTACTGTGACTGTGACTGGTAACAAATGGTTTCTATAAAATGCGTATCAGGTGCACTATACGAAAATGATGTTTGGTCTATCAAATTACGGTTAACTCGTGAAGTGTCGTGCGTGGGAAATCGGATATTTATTAACATTGAAAAGCTTTAAAAACGTTAACAAACTGAGTGACGAAGCAGTACAATTTTGAAGAGTCTTCCGAACTTTGACAGTTGATAGCGGCCATATTGTTGAAGCTACATCTGTCAAATTGGCTGTCGTTTATTAAGTGTTTTGCCAAATTCGAGAGGATCATTTCTGGATGAATGTCAACAAAAAAATTGTCGAAATTAGAACGATACCCATTCACGTGAGTTCCAAGAGCATCCATGCATCCCAAAAAAGTCACTGCTTATGGGCTGGTGGCGTTATCGGTCCATATTTCTTTGAGTAAGACGTTGGCCGGGCCATTACTGTCTGTAGGTCAATGATTACCAACTTCTTTTGGCCTGAATTGGATGATATGGACTCCAATGAGATGTGGTTTCAACGCGACGGCGCTACGTGCCACACAGCTCACGCCAGATTGGAAATTCTGCACGAACGATTCGAGGGCATCAACTGGCCTCCGAGATCGTGCGACTTGACCCCTTTTGGACTTTTTCTTGTGGGGTTTTCTAAAGTTACGTGTCTTTACACATAAGGTATAACCCAAATTCAGCCTGATTTATGCGCCAGAGTCATGGAGAATTCGACAATTCGGATGCGCGCCGCACTCAGGGAAGCCACGATGGACATTTAAACGATGTTATATTCCATTGGCAACGATAGGCCTTTAATATACACACTCACACTTACTTAGTTTTATTGAAATTTAAAGATAGGGAGTAACTATTGTCCAACCGAACATACTTACGTACTTAACGGGCTCCCGACGCATAAAAATTCTCTGCCCGAAGCCTTCCATTCCTCCTCCATTCGCCCTCCAAAAATCCGTTGAAGAATTCGAAAGAATTATTTCGAAGAACCCAGTATCAGGGGTCGAATTACCGCACCCGTGAGCTAACAATACGTCATCGTCACTGAATTTTGTTGATTTTACATCCGAAACAATAACAAATTCAGTCACGTAGTTCTCCTTTCCTGCTTATCGTCCAGCACTCGGCTCCATAAAGCAGAACTGGTAGAATAAGGGTTTTGTAAAGCATATACACTTCGTCCTTCGAGTTGGAAGTTTCGAACCCATTTGTTTTGCCAAACCGAAGTAGCAGCGGTTTCCAAATTTTTCGTCAGATCTCTGCTAGAGAGTCATTCGTGGGGATAATGTTTACTTCGAGGTAGATGAACTCTTAAGCTTCTTCGAAATTGTTGCATCAATAGTGACGTTTTTGTTTGTTGATAGCAACAAATTTAGCCTCGATCAAGCCACGCTGGGAACGACAGATGATGTCGCTATCGTCCGCGTACCCCAGTAGCTGGACGGATCTGTTGATAATAGTGCCTTCCGTGTTGACACCCGCCCTACGCACTATCTGATCCAGAACGAGATTGAAGAAGTAACATGATAGCGCATCTTCTTGCCGAAACCCGGTGCATATTTGAAATAGTTCGGGGGAACGTTGCACCGTGTGTTTTCCAATGTCACACGACACAAATGGATCAGTTTTCGAAGGATCCTGAATTCAGCCATCGCCATATAGAGTTCCTGACGATGAATGAAGAGTCTCGACTTGAAATTCATTGGTCTTTTCCAAGATTTGCCTCAATGTGAAACTTTCGTCTATATAGGTAGTCGATCTGCCGAAATGTTGCAGAACGCCAACCTTATACAAATTCTTAATAGAAATATAGCTGACATTACATTAAAAGTCGACTGCATAAGTACACAATATAAATCGCTTTGTAGAAAAAGGATGAACTGCTTGCCGCTCATTAACCTAGTATTCCTATTTGCCTATGCCACACTACACAGACACACACGGTTATATCTAGCTACGGCAATTTTAGATTTCACACACTCATTTGTTCAGAGTTTGCACATTTGCGAAATAACTCATTTGCTAATGAACATTGTGTGTATAATATGTTTAAATGCATTAATCAACACTCCTACTCCGCCTTGTATTCTAATAGGTTTGCGGTCTGCCATATGATTTGATCAATTATAAGACTTCTTACCAAATCGTTTAGCATGCTGAATGGAAATAGGCGCATTCAGCATTTACGTATAACAGTCTATCGTATTTGCGCAGGTATGTTGAAATATTATGTTGCGAGGGCAACTAGCGTGCAATCTCAATCTACAAAAAATATGTGTTTGGTGGGATTTCCGTTTGGTTCAACTCATATAATATTAACTCTTAAGGCACTGAAGTGAGTAATGCCGTTAACATGCTTTTAATTTGATTTGAATTCATTTGCCCGGGTCGTGTAGAAAGGTCATTAGGGTAGTTAATATTGTTTTGCAATGTTTTGGCTTTTACGGTTCGTCTATTATTTGGGATGGCCTCAGCATTATGCTTACTTTACCTATACCACTATACGCCATGCTGACCTAAAAATGTGCAGCTGATTCCAGGCACGCATTCTTTCTTAAGTTGCCTCAATAGGGCGTCCCTTTTCTAAATGTCAGAATAGAGAACTTTTTCCTTTAAATAAGACATAAAAACGAAAAAAAAAATGTTTGCCTGCGAACAGCTCCCTCAGGCGGGAGCTTTAGATCCCTAAAGCTGAAACCAGTTTTTAGCTAAATCTGGGCAGGGCACTAGTCACGTAACTTTTGAGACGACTGTCATCGAAACGATAGATCTCCAAAACTAGTAACTAAGTGCAAAAATATCGAGTTTAAGAAGTTCATTTTAGCGATACCACTTTACTTCAATTGAAGTAGATTTACTTCAATTTTGCAAAACAAATTAAAATCTGCTCGCTACTTCTCACCATTGTTAAATTCTTTATATCTACTTCACTTTAGAAAACTCTTGTTTAATTCGCTTCAATTTCAGTAAAAAAAAATTGAATCTGCTTCCACTAAACAAAAAAAATATTTAAAAAATATTTAACACTATTTATGTAAGCCCATATTCACATATAACATTTTAAAAGAATAAATTGCTTCCAACTTCACTCTAAACACAAAATGTATCACAATTTTCTGACGTTGATTATTGTTTTCCTTTTAATTTTCTGTCCAACAGGTGATACGTTTGGTTTGAGTTTTTGTCTGTCTGTAATGAAAAGTCTAGTCAAATACGCGAAAGAATATAACAAACGCCATGCAAAGATATTTTGAAGTAATCAAGAATATGAATAAAGATTTGTAAGCAAAATTATAATTTAATAAAAATATTGTTAGATCGTAAAACGTTTTTTTTTTACATGTTCTATCTTTTATATATAAAACTAATTTAACTATGATTTTGAAATCTACTTCCCTTTTCTTGAATCTACTTCACATTTTGGGTCAAATTTACTTGTTTTTTTTTTTTGAAGTGGTGACGCTGGTATCTTAGTTAATTCTCCACAAATGTATCGTAAACTTACGATACGATAGGTATTCGAAAAAAAAATTCAGCCTGATCAAAACTTATTTTCATAATAAAAATCTGCCTCCTGATTTTATAGGTTTTACATTTATTTCCCTACGCTTGACAGTTTGACACTCTAGCTTTTTGCTTTTTAAATTAATGCTTCTTTTGCAAAATTATTTTCTGATATGTTTATCTAGTTAAATTAAGGAAAGTGACGCCATATTTGTGCGCTGAAGGGAGCTTTCACTGTTTTTCTTTGCTCAATGAGCTTTTGCTTGTTCTCGTAACGTAAATACTAAGCACTTTGACTTTTGCGATGGCCTGGTGCTTGCATCGGAAATTCGCTATTCACTGTCGTCTCGCATCTGATAGTTTGAAGGGCTTTTTATGGTTGGAGGGTAGGGTTATTGTCGCTCGATGTTGCCAACCCATTGTAGTTCAAGTGATTTGCGGCTTTTTGGACTACATTCACAAGGAATTCTGATTGTCCAGCATACAGCGCCATAAAACTGGCAGCAAAATGTTTTTTTGAAGTATACCCTTCGCCTTTCAAGTCCGGTCAGGCGCCGATCTCCACTACTTTTTTTTCCTGCTACCTCCAAGTCGAGGATTTGATAAACGACTAAACGTCTAAATCAATCGTAATGTGAATTGACGAAGAGATAGCCTGGGACCTGAAGAAGGAGAAACAAAAGCCACAGTTTGGTCAAAAGTGAACAAGAATCCCACATTCTTGCTTGGATTCCATTATGAAACTTGCATACCCATCGTCTTGTAACAGAGCTTTCCATACCAAGATTAGTAAACATAGTAAGCAAAAATAGTCACAACGGAAAATCCTTTAAGCAGGCAAAATAGTTTAAAGGTTTCATTAACTTGCTTTAAAAAACTCGACATATGCTTCATCTCCGTGTAAACAAACTTTGAGAGAAGTGAAAGTTCGGAATGTGTGCTAAACTTCTCCGAATAAAAGAAACAACTGATTATTCTGTTATATAGGTCAGTATATTATTCAAAAATGATGGAACGTTCAAAAATCTGGTTTACTAAGTCCAACAGCAGGCAGCCGTGCATCGCGTCGCATGTCTGAATCTGAATTTGTATTGCCCTGGCCTAGATGGATCACGCGAAACGTTTTTTTTCCCAGTTGACGTCAATGAATGGTTAACCGACATATCTAGTTTTGAATTTCTTGACTGAGTTCTAAATTGACATTTCGTGTGTTTGACTAAAGAAGACGAAGTAATAAATCTAGTTTTATGTTCACAGGAGCCTAAGACGACTAGAGTTTTGAATATGCCCAATTTATTTGTCCTTAGTGATATATTTATAAAAATGCGAAAATTTCCCAGATTTGGATACAAACAAAAATATTTTCCAAAGATTGTTTTGTAAATATGCATTCGGATATAGAAAAAATGACAATAAACAACACATTTGCTTATAAATAATACTAAGCTGATCTCCATAGTGAATTTTCGCTGCCATTTCGGTTCGTTTTGTTTAAAGTGAAGTTTAGATAAAAATGGCTAAAAGTAGCTCTCTCCAATGATTGAAAACTCTATAGAGAAGCCTTTTTTACCAAAAGTCTGACAGCTGACCGACTTGATGTATCTTAGTTTTAATTGGCCTAGATCGCTCACATGGGCAGCTGGGTCAGTTGACGTCTATGGAGGGGTAGCCGACGAATCTAGTCAAGAAATTCTTGACTGAGTAGTTGACAGTTCGCATATGTGGCTGACGTAGGAAATGTGACGTTTCCGACGAATCTAGCTTTTGCGTTTAGTTCCAGACAATTTAGTCGACTTAAGACAACTAAGTTTTTGAATGCGCCCATTTATTTTATCTATGCAATTGACTGACAAGTGACAAGAGTGACACTTGTTTCAGTTCAGGGGTTCAGGCTCATACAAAACTCGGAGCATTAAAGCATTGGACAAATCAGATGAGATCAGTGATTCCATGCCACTTAAATCATTTTGCTGACACAATTATTATTAAGTAGTTATTGAAAAATGTTTTGGCTATTTTCTATATTTTCTAGGGGAGTACGGGATTACAGTGAATACTCGCTTACTCCAGCCCTCCCTTACATTATGTTAATTTCATCAGAAGTACAATGTACAAATTGTTTAAAGGAGTAGGGGAAAACAACTTTATAAGTTTATAATGTGGTAGATAGGTAAAGCTTTTGTCGATAGCCATACATAAGCTTAACCTAACCTAACTCCTCTCGCAAAACGTTGCGAAAGTTCATATTAATTTCCAAATCGATCTTAAACAACAACAATTTAATGATTCTTTAATAATTTCCCTCAAGAAATTGTTTCCAAATAAGGTGAATCGTTGTTATTTTCACTCATTCGCTCACATTAAGTGTGCACCTTTCCTTTGGCCTATGTCAGTATGCCGCCTTTACAAAGCAGGGCAACGTGTGTTATGTTACAGGTAACAAAAAATAGTTAATTTCAGTAGTTCCACTTCTTGTTTGATTGACAAATCTTGAGAAAATGCTTAATCTTCAAAATAAACAAATCAATGCTTACAGTTATAAAGTGACAGTAAGAACTTAGCCTCAAATTACGCCACAAAGTCTGGTTTTGCGTAACTCCTATTATATTTGTTTGACATTACGTACTCGTAATTGAGAACGGAAAAGTGAATTAGTTCATACTCAACTGTCGCTGTGTCTACAATGTCATTGTATAAGTTGCATATACGTAACTTGCTGTTGCAATATTTGTATTTAAGCAGCAACCAACAAATTGCGTTTCTAATTCATTCCCACCAAATGTTTGTCATACAACAGCTCTAATCAAATAAATTCCATCAAATAATCACTTGAGCAATCAATTCGATTAACCTCAAAACTTGATGTGAAATTCCTTCGCTACTAAGAATTAGGTGGCATACTTAACTGATTTCTCACTCAATCCAAAACGAGATTTATCAATGATACCAACCTCAAAAACAGGTATATCCGATGACCATGATTATCATCTCCAAGCCCAAACAGAAAATCAAATAAATGACTGAAATGTCAGTTGTGTGTGCTCTTACTTCTGTGGAAATGTGCAAATTACACTACCCTTTTCTATTATTAGCCATTTATACGGTCAAAAAACTAATTTTCATTCTAATTTGACGGCGCGTCCAATTAACGCATTGAGAAAGTACTGTCACGTCGCTTAGTGTTTGGACTTTTTTTTCACTTTTGGATTATCCGCTTTGGCGAAAAATGTCTTCAATGGAATTCCTTCCTTATTACCACCCAAGCGAGCCAACTTTGAACACCATCATCGTGACCAAGGTGTGCACATCAACTGACAACTATCGCGTAGTTACGTTGAGATTGTAGACAGATAAAAGTTGCGCGGTCGTAGAAAGGTCCACTTTAAGTGAAATCAATGTCAAATTGTGTTCAAATTGATGACACACTTTAAAAGTTATTCTGCATTACGTTTAGCTGTAAATAAATGGCTTTGTTCTTTGAGAACTGGTTTTGGGCAGGCATTTTTTTGCTTTTTGTTTAACTTCGTTTGCAAACGGAAGTCTGTTCTTACTTTTTACACTTTTTCGACACACAAGCTCTGAATTAATTTGCAATCATAATTCGAAAGGCATCTTTATGGGCCAGTAAAGTGGGTTGATACATTTAGAATTCCCATCACGAGGTAGAAGGGAACTACAGTCTTTGGCAAAAAGGAGGAGGTCTTGTGTGGCCCGCTCAGATGAGGAGGGAATGTCTATCAACAAAATACGTATGCAACATTCATATTCAAGCAATCAGTCATGCAATTGCAACTTAAATTAAATTGATGCAGATTATCATGTTTCATATGCATACAATGCAGGTCACTTAGAATCGCTTTAAGATTTATTGTACTCAACATCTCTCTTTAGTTGTTCAGTTCGGATTCGGAGTGCAAGATTGAGCTCAAACTTTTCGGTCACAATGAATACGCTATGATGATGAACAGTTGTTTGTTTCGTTCTTTCGCATTTGCAATTGGGCCAAGAGAATAAGAACAGTTGTCATTTTTGAACTGATTTTTATTCATTTTTTCTTTGACACTGTGGTTTTTCTTTAATTTTAGTAAAATCGACAGAGGAAAGTGATAAAATGACTACGGTCACTGTGTAGGGAAAATAGCCGTGAATATAAAGGGTGTTTTTGTTTTAGAGATATAGAACTTTGAGATGGAATCAAACAAAGATGATCGATTTTAAATTGACATGAAATTTACTTAATTCGAAAAATAATTTAAATAAAGGGTTTTCCAATAAGAGGTTTTATTTTGAATAGACCGCTATTTCGTTAGCTGTCACTTTCGAAGCTGTTATTTTTTGACATTTAAAAACATTTATGAAAATTTTGCAGTCACAGTTCGCAAAACTAAAGCATTTTTGGGTCGTCGTGAAGCACCTTGTCGGACCGCAATATTGGTGGAAATTGGTGGAAAAATTCGAGCTGTTGGGACAAGTTAGTGATGTGAAGAATAAAACCAGTGCACGTCGCTCAAGAACAACTGAGAATATTGCTGCTGTAGGTCAAAGTGTTAAAGAAAACCCAGGTTTGTCCATTCCTCGTCGTTCTTTGGAATTGAGCATTCCACAAACGCGATTAATGATTTTTTATGGCCGGAGTTGGATGGTATTGATCTGGACAACGTTTACTTCCAACAAGACAGCGCTACGTGCCACACAAGCAACGAAACCATTGATCTTTTAACCGTGTTATCTCTCGAAGAGGTGATCACAATTGGCCACCGAGATCTTGTGATTTAACACCTTGCGACTTTTTCCTTTGGGGCCATGTGAAAGATAAGGTCTACGCCAACAGCCCAGTGTCGATTCAAGACCTCAAAGATGGAATTCAAGAAAAGGAGATGGTCCTGTAAGCTTGGTCGTGTCTAATCTGGAGGTCCAATTTTCGATAACTTTTAAAAACATTTGTGGCCGCAGCGCAGCGAAACGCAGCGAAAGTTGTCCTCCAAGTGGTCAAACGTTTCGGGCCTATCGGCGTAGACTAGCGACGTCAGTAATCATGCGTTCCATATTTAATCGAATTATTTGCTCTGATGGACGATTATGTTGACCGTAAAATGGGCGTAGTGCTTGATACGTATTTCCAACAGATTTTCAAAAAAAAATTGCACAATTTGGAAGCGTTGTTTAGGCGTCAGTCTATTCATGTTGAAATGCCTATAACCAAACTAAAAATAAATCACTTGACAGCTGACAAAATGGACCCAAACTTAAAGTTCTACATCTTTATAAGTTCTTTTGAAGCCATATAAGGGGTCCTTGATAAAGTAGGGGAGACCAGGGCTAGTTGGCCACTCGGAGCATTACGTTCACGGAATTAATTTGATTTTACATGTGAAACAAAAACAAATTCAGTTACGTAATGCTCGTTCACGGGCGATCGCCACCTGCATAATAAGTGCACTATTGTCTTGGCATCTTCACTGCATGTCTGCAGCTTCTGTAGAAATATTTGTAGGGGCCAAACTTAAGGGATGCCTACCGATGGCCCTTTGTCTATTTATGGCATTTTTTGAATTGTGTTCTAGCCTTGGCCATATAGCTTAAAGACGTTGCACTGATTTGTCTAGATAGAGTTTCACATGTAGGCTCTATACAGTTTCATTAGCGAGGGTCGCTTTTCGCAGGCACAGGCGTCAGCAAACAGTATGGAAATACAGTTCAAATATGTTTCATTAACATTTTTTTTTCGTCCATTCCCTGGCACATCGCAAACAGCTCGAGTACAGCAAAAAAGCTTTCCGTGCAAAAAGATATTCAAAACGCTATTTCTCGACACTTATGGGAGCTTATGTTGTAAAATTTAGAAATTTGATAAACAAAAACAAAGCACATGAAAAAAATAGAAAGGATAGAAAAACTGGAAGTTTCACTTCCCATTATAACAAAATTATTTGAAATTTTTAAAAATTAAATTATTGACAGCTTAAGCCTTGAAATTTGGTAAATGGACGTATATAGCCTGCGCTGGAAGCATTCTACAAAATGTGGGTGTAACGAAAAAGGGGCGTCGCACCATCCAAAAAAAAATATGTCGACTATAAGAAATCAAATGTAAACCAACCATAGCCAAGAGTATTGTCATCTATCGGTTGTTAAAAAAAAAAAGAAAGTGTAACTCCGCGGCAGCGCGCTAAGATCTAAGAAAATGAAAGGGAAGCTAACTTCTCTCTTTTTCCGGTAGAAGAAAGAAGAAGAAGGCGGGAAAAAGTAAGCATCTTTCATAATATTTATTTTTTACAATTGGAGAATAAAAAGGTGGATACCGAATCATTCTTTTAGTTTTACAAGACGTAATTTCTCGGAGCTAAACTTGTACTTGGAGTTCCCTGGAAGTACCCGACGTGGTACGCGAAGCCATCCGAAAAATATTCAGTAAACTTGCTTTGCGCTTTCTTAGCGTTTCTATGTTGCCTGATAAAATTTACGAAGAAGTGATAAAATGCAACAGGAAAGTAGATACATTCGAGAACGGAATTAATCTTAAAGATTTTTGGAGCCAAAAGGCATTCGAGAAATAGCTATCTATATACGTTACCTAACTTTGTATACATCGACATATCTATGCGAGCAGGGGTTCTCGACATTTCTTAATCGGCCCTAGCGAGGTATCCGTAGGAACGGAAAATTCTCAGCAACGCATACTCTGTCGGAGACTCAAATACAAATCGTAAACAAATTTCGCAACCAATTTCTGTAGAAGGATATCGGAACCTAGCTGTCAAAAATTGAAGAAAAAAATGCACTTCATCGAACTTCAACGTAATTCACCGATATGCGTTTTAAAATGTGGGAGAAATTTTCCGAATAGATGTTCCGAAAAATACCTCGAAACAAAAATCCTCCGAATCGTATAAAATTGGAGAATTTTCCGTTCCGACGGATACCTCGCTAGGGCCGATTATAAGAAAAAATCATCGAAATCGGTTGGAAGCCAGTGCCGTCATGCATTTGACACTTGTAAATTGGCTGTTAATGGCCAGATTAATCACCGTCTTAGAGAAATGAAGTGAAATATTGTTGAGCAAGTCAAATCCAAAGATGATTCTTCTTCTACTTCTTTCCAATGACAGCGACAAAAACATCCTGCAGATGGGATCATGCCACCATCTGTTACACATGTTTTGTAGACTTAAAGTCCGTCGAGGTGTCGCATTAAAATGGAGGAATTTAAGTAACCCGCCGTAGTATTCAAGAGTTTTCGAAGGAGCAATGCCGTTTTCCTGTCGTCTGGGGCAATTTTGACAGAACTTCTGTTATCAGGAGGACCAACTTTAGTCTCAAATCTAGGTTATCGGTCTTATGCTCACTGTTTGTTCCAACCCTTACCTGTAGTCATGAGACTTGGGTAATGATCGCCAAAACATGTGCCGTAATGAGACTATATCGTTGTGCATTTGGTGTGACTCGTAATGACTCAGGATGAGATGATTAGATCTTATTTGAAATTTTTACTCTAAGTATACCAGTATGGGAATGGACCTTGTTACTGTAGTAAGATCCTGCAATCCTTTGAATGGATAAGTATAAAATGAATGAATGAAAACAAAAAAACCATAAATGACTGCTTAATTCTACTGAAATTTTGTCCATTTTGCTATGAATATCCAACCAAAAATCAATAGACAACCTACAATCGATTTAGCCTTCAAATCGAAACATAAGTTCAAAGCCATGTCCTCCAAGTCCTCCACTCTCAATCGATACGGGCAATTTAAAATAGTTCAAGATAAATTCCAATTTGATTCGGAAATTCATTGATTTCGGAAAGGTATAATTAACTCTCAAACATTTATATGGATATAGTTTATCGGCTTAGTCAACCATTACCTCAAGACCACCCGTCATACCTTATTTGACATCCGGCCATAATAGACACTTATCGTTCAATATGGCCAAAGCACAATTACAATTCAATCAATGCAACTCCTTAAACGTATAATTGCTCCTCTGCTTCTTACACCCGCCACTAGATATGCAATTTCTATTGGTATTCCGTTCAGGGCGAGTGAATACGAAGTTATGATTGCTTCGCCTTTCTCAGGTTTCCTGTCAGCCAACTTAAACTTATCTAACAATAAACAGTTTGAATTTGTATGACTTGTATAGGGTAAACGACCGTCACGGCTGTTTTGCAAAAATATATCACCCAAACAAAAGACTGACATAACTTTCGATTATACAACAAAAAAAACACAGAAGGAAGCTACGTAGCATGATTGACATTGAAAACTGCACCGCTCAGTGAGCTTAAGCTGCTATCAACAGACCAAATTCACAGTATGGGAGCAGTCAACACCAAATGAGTTATGAATGTGCTAGCCGTCCACCGCCCTCCTCCGTACCTATTATGATCTGCATGTGAGTAGTTGTTATTAATTTTCATGTCGACGCTATATGAACAATAAAAACTTTTTTTTTGTTGTATTTTTGGACGATTCAGTAACCCAGTTTCAGTGAATAGTGTAGGTATAGTCATGCACCGGTGGCTAGGTGTTTCATTCGATGAGCTATATCATATAGCAATTGACTGCAAATGTATGCATTGGACCCAATTTGCCCGACTATTTATTACGGATACCGAAATATTTCAAGGTTAATGAGCTATTATGCGAATCATATTCATTTGTGGGTATGTGCGTTTTTAAATGAGCTACAAGCTACACCTCTTGCGATCAAGTAGGTAACTAACACGAGGAGTAGACTGCACGAAGGAGGAAAAGTCGGTTGTTAATTATTTAAGAAGCAGAAATTGTTTAACCTACAAAATTATGTGCTTCATAGGTTCGCGTCGAGCTCGAGCTCGAGGTAAGCGCACCCGTCAAGGGCGCTTAAAGTATTAAACTGCAAATTACTCATTTGCGCTGCCATTGCGGGCGTTAAGAATGCGATTACAAAAAAAAACAAGCCCAACTTATGGCTTTATGCGGTGAATATGCGTGTTTGCGTTGGCGCTTCAACGTATACAGTGGTGTTGACAAGAAGTTTTATGCTACGTTTCCATAGCGCACTAATCGCGAGATTTAGGACAAGAGATTAAAAATAAATTGTGAGGTGAAGAATAATTTGACGTTTAACCAGATGTTGTCAACTACTGTCAAATCGAACAACCCAAAATTGTGAGATTTAAAAAAAATTAACCAATTCAAAAGTTTATAGAAATAAAATCCAGAAATCTTAAAATATTATTCGCAAAAAGAGTAAATTTTTATTTGGCAAGTTAAAAATAAGATCAAAAGTCTTTAATTAAATTATTAGATAAATTAATTTAATTTTAAATCAAGGAATAATAAAATTACTGGGTTAAATAAATAAATAAATCTTAAATTAAATAGAAAAACAAAACATTCGTTACAAATTCATAGGAGGGAAAAAATTGGGGAAGCACAGATGGAAACGAAGGTAAAATTAAAAAAATAAATGAAAGATTAAATTATAAAAAATGAATTTGAAAGATAAGAAAAATGTGCAAATAGCGTATTTTTAAACAATTTGACTCCTACTCCTAATTGTTTAAAGGTTGTAGGCAATGAATTCCACAGTCTGGTAGCATGAGCATGAAAGAGACGAGACGAGTTTAAGTATTTATAGGACTGCGTTAAGATTGAATGTTCTCGGCGGCTGAAAAAATTACAATTTTTAAATAAATACCGTGCTGATTGATAATGTATTAATTTATGCAAAAACATACAGCATCTAATTTCCCAAATATTGAGAAATGAACACCCCAAACACATGCTACTTATTCCATTAAAAGCGACAAGTAATTTGTGTTTAGAGAAGGAATCTCTTTTATAATGAAAAACTATAGCATAGTCAAAGATCTGTAATAGAAGAGACGTTATCAACCTCAGTTTGGTGAAAATAGGTGTACAAATAGAATTTTTGTAATGTTAAGTACGAGCTTTAATAAAGTTAACATTCATTTTATAACCGAGAGTAGTTTTAAAAGGCTTTTCGTTTACAGCCGGCAGAGAATTTTTAAAATAAGACGGCTAAAATATTAAACAAAAATAAATACATATAAGGGACACAAGGCCCAGCTTCGTAATTTATAGATGGGCTGGTATTATACAACTTATAGTTCCTCATATAGTTTGAGGCTATATAGCACCTTAAGCAGGGGTGGAATCGCGTCATCCGTGAACGAGCATTACGTGACGGAATTTGATTTTGTTTCACATGTAAATCAACTTAATCAGACATTGAAGTCTTATTTCCCTCGTCAAAGTAGATGACACTTTGATCTTTCGCATTATTCCATGACTTAATTTCCCAGAAGACTCAAGCTCTGGTGCTGGTGCTGGTGCGCTGTTTTATGCTCCAGATCTGCTGAGTCAAAGTCAGTATACGATAAACTAAGAAAGGCGTAGCTCTTCAAAGGTTATTTAAAGTGGAACCCCAACAAGTTCAGTCTACAATCTACATCTTTTGTTTACAATTTAAGCAGAACAGTGAGTAATTTATGCAGGACTAGGTACTGAGAGAACAGAAAAGTAGTATAGAAACCGGTCTGTCGGATCCCTTTCCATTCGATGACGTTTCTTGTTTCAGAATCGATACCACCTCCGACAACTTTCAATGTCTGACTCAAATCTGAAACACGTAACAATGTCATTGCGCTATAAAACTTTCAAACTAGATTTGATATCTTCAAGTTGCCGGCTTTAGCATACATTCTTTCCTCGAAAAGAAAGTATCAAAGGTAGGTAGTATTTTTTTCCATAATCTAGCAATAACAATCTTAATATTCATGGCAGAAACCGCATCCGAATTGACAAAAGAAAACAATAAAAACATTAATTTGTTGTCGAGTGAACAGCCATTTAAAAAAACATGGAGAATATCTTCCGATAGACTTTCGTTTGCAATTAAATTCTGTTATGAGTCATTCAACTGGAAGATAAATGACTTCACAATCACACTGTCAAAAACAAAATCTTACTAATTTATATTAGCGAAAATTTGCATTTATAAAGTCGTTATATCATTTTATTTTTTTTATGTAAAACTTAACTACTGATTTAGAAGTGAAAGCAATAATAGAGGAAAAGATGATATCGCACGTTAGAGTGAATTACATGCTCGTTCATTCTTTAATGACTGGTATTAAACACTTTATTCGTGTGAATGGCGAATATGTTATATCTAAGTTATATCTGACAATCGAGGAAAGCGAAATAATGTTGGAAACTATTCACCAACTTGACCTGCAATTATTTGAATATTTTTTTTTAAAAGTGTTTTCGTATTGCAACTGAGAATAATTGATATAATGAGTTCATTTGTAGGAGTCATCTGGCTACTATTAGAGATAACGGACCTTTTATTATAACTCGCGTCATACTGTCATACTGGTCACATATAATCATTCATAGTGTAATTGTTGCTGGAAGAAATAAATAAACGATCTCTGAGATGATCTGAAGGAACAAGTTACCAGACGGCGAACGTCACTTCCTAGGTAGCGCTTTGTTGGCTCAAACCGACGCACGGAAGCTCTACCAACCAATCTTTCCCACCAAAGCAATTGTTGAAAAGATCAACGAATTTCAAGTTGCGACTCACTCAACGCACAGTGATAGCGTCCATTGTTAAAGAAATTTTAACGAAAAACACGAGGCAGGGAAACAGGCAACAGACTTTGACTTTTTACTCAGGTTGAAGGCGATCCCACGCCGATTCCATCAAACAAATTTCAACCTTCGGAAAGGCTCTAAATCTGTTTCTCACAATAGCCAAAAATTCAAAAAGAATGCATGTAGCTAATTCACTTATTTGCAGATGGAATCACAACTGTTGATGGGCTGGTCTTAAGCGATAGCTTAAATTTAGTATGGCAGTTTAAGCCTCCCAGTCTGTATGCCCAATCATTGTAAAGCTGTTCAGGTCGAAATATTGGCTATTAAAGCAGTTTTGTGTTGGTTACCAAATTCATGTATAGATTAAACGCCTTTTAATAATATATAATAACCAACAGCATTCATAGTTATTAAAAGGTAGTATTTCCGAACTCTATCACATTCCACTGCTGTTGGCAGCACTTTATTTTTATTTTTTGTATGTTCTTGCACGTCACACGGATTCTAATTGACATAACACCGACAGGAAAACAAACTGCCGGATTTTTAAATAATTGAGAGGACTAGCGACAAAAGTATTGCGAGTTGGGGGTTTGTCTATGGGCACATTCAAAAATTAGTTGTCTTAAGCCGACTAGATTGGTCGGAAACGTCACTTTTCCTACGTCAACTACATATGCGAACTGTCAACTTAGAACTCAGTCACGAATTTCTTGACTAGATTCATCGGCTACCCCTCCATAAACGTCAACTGAAACAGATGGCCATGTGACCGATCCATCAAGTCAGTCAGCTGTCAGGCTTACTAAACTAGATGCTTGAACGTCCCCTATGAATGACAGTACATGAGCCACAACGAACTTTTGGGAGTCATGTCTTTGCTTATAATATGCGCAACCCAAAGCGAGTCAAACGCAATAAGTATGATCTGCTAAGAAGCCTCTCCTTTTACGAAAGCGGTATTCACAATTCACTTGCGAATATACATTCCATTAAATTCTGACACACTCTCCATTAGAGGAAATGCATAATAAATATTAGACAGTCTTTGTAACCGCACTGCGTACAAGCTGGGCAAACAACCGGTATATGAATTAGAATAAAACTATTACCGTAACGTTCTTTGGTATCATTTGTCATAGAGTGTACCGCTGCATTGTATAATCGACTGCTGATCTCCTAGTGACCCATAGGCAAACAAATGTTTTCCAGTTAATGCAAATGCAAATTAATAAATCTGCGAAAGCGGTACCACATTCCACATTGAGCTCCGTCGGTCGACGCGGTGGGGCTCGGCAACAACTAGGACAACTCGATAAGTTCCCAACAAGTCACTGCAACGGTTATATAGAGGTTCAGCTTCAATTCATGTCCAATTGGCAGCCGCCACCAATCGAAAAATGAAAAATCCAACCAAACGAGCTTAGCGCACAAAAACAACCCACCTACCTAACCTATCTGCGCGCGATGAAATTTTGTACTTCAGATCGTTGAGCGAGAGCCGGTGAAACGGGCAGGTGCAGCCCAGCAGACACAGGCACAGACCCAGACGTCGATGTGGTTGATACGTCGTCGTTTATACGTGCGTCCGCGTCCGTTGGAATGCTGAGAAAGTGAAATTTTTGGTCCACAATAATTATCTGATTTTTTTTTTGTTTTTTTTTTTGTTGTCAGAAAAATGCGCCGATGCATGAAAATAATTCAAAAACAAGAAAGAGGCGAATCAAAACAACTTTATACCATTGGGTGGTGTGGGACTCGGATTCAGCGTGATCGCCAACGAGTTCGCTTTGTGTCGAATTCATTCATGGAGTGTGGTGCTTTTTTGTTGTTTTCTTTTGAATTTCATTTCAAAATTTACCAACAGACACGGTTGTGTGTGTGTACAGTAAGATTGGCTGCAAAACAATGCAAATTATTTTTTTCCCATGACTACATGCCGAGCTAGTAGAGTAGAGTATCTAGAGGTTTGCATCTTGACGAAGTGTATACCAATCTAACCTACATACAGATTCTTGGCTGTGTTTATTCAATGGCTGTGTGCCATTTTGATGCTGCCTGCTGGGATTGGCCTAGATCGAGTTTTTCTTTCGATCGAGCGCGAAATGTTCCAGTTTGCCTGAAATGCGTACATTGTTGCATAATCGCGTTAGTGTTTTGTAGAGCTTAACAAACCGATGCTAACGATTCAGATTTGTTTTAAGAGAAGAATCCATTATATAAAACCGTACAAAAAGCCAGTTTCATACGTTTCCATAATCTCTATCCGATCTGGGGTTGCATTACCACCGCATCCGTGGTCGAGCAATACGTGACTGAATTTGTTATTGTTTTGCATTTTAAATCAACAAAATCCAGTGACGTATCGCTCGCTCACGGGTGCGGTAATTTGACCCCTGATTTCCACGGACCGTCGAATAGTTGTGCGCCTTCTGAGGGTGTTCGTAGCACTGTAAGAAGGGTTTTGGGTTAGAGGGCGTGGCATCAAACGGAGAGCGTATCGGAATCCCGCTTTTCAAAAATCCCGAAAAAAAGTTTTAAAATCCCGTCTGCTAAAATACTGTTTTTTTTAAATCCCGACCTATTATAATCCCGCTTTTTAAAATCTCGCCAAATCCGCTAATCCCGTTTTTTTACAAACCATTGTCATCGAAAAAATAGATGTTTTTTGCGTCGCATTGCTTATAATATACACTTGAACTAATAAAATAAAAAATGTTGTTTATTGTTTGAAATTTTTTTTGTTCCCTTCTGCAGAATATCATATTAGATACATTACTTTATATATATTTTTGTTAATTATTAAAGATTGTCATATTTATTACTTACAAATTTATTTTGATATTAATATGTTAAAATAAACTGCATTTCAAAAAAAACTCATTGATTAATTTATTTTAATTTTCTTAATAACCGGCTTTTACAATCAAAAGTAGTTGCTTTATTTTAAAAACAGAGAGCGTGCTTGTGACCTCACGCCAGATGTGAAACTTCTCTCGCTAAATGTGGATTTTAAATTGAACTGTGCTGTTTGTAATTGAATTTCATTCAATTTATAAACCAAATCTTTATAATATTATAATCTTAATACAGCGCAGAAGATTCATTCATTAATTTAAAAAGTTTTCATAACACAATCCAATCCAAAGTTTTCTATATTTCGATAGTTTTTGTTTACATTTTGTTTTCATATCGACAACTGATTCAGTAGTGTTATGTCTGTGTAAAACCTAGCTTCTTCAGTTGACTCCAGCGTGCCCATACAAGTATTCACTTTCAGAATTAATTTGAGAAAATTTAAAAAAATATATCTTTCCATATAACCACTCAAACCCACAAAATTTCATTAAAATCGATTGAGTGGTTAATAAGATCGACAACAGCGCCACCTTTTGGGTCTAAAACTATCTTATTCATCAAGTTACAACCAACCATACCACCCACAAAATTTCATTGAAATCGTTTGAGTGGTTAGGGAGTTTTAGGCGGCGGCACAGTGATGGCGACAGGCCAATTTCCGTCACGCACTTCCGTTTGGTCATTTCCGTCTTCGTCGGATCGATTTTACTCCCAAGTCGCGCCATTAGATGTTTCACATCAAAAATCGCGGCGGGATTATAAAAAGTGGGATTTTAAGAATCGGGATTATAAAAAGCGGGATATCGAACCCAACCTCATCAAACGCACTAAAGACGTTAATTGTGGTATAATAGCAACTTTAAACGCTTGCCACCGAGTGTACCAGGCTTATTCGGCTTAATACCTCCCACACAATTTTTATTTTTAGAAGCTTTATGATTATTGTTCTGACTTCTGTCGAAGGACTTCCAGAATCTATTCTGGGTATGGGGCACTGCTTTCATGGCGTATGCCTTTATTCTTTTATTTCACCTCTGTTGCTTGATTCTCAAACTTAAGCTCATTATCACTCCGAAAAATGTTCCCGCTATGACTTGTCTTGATATTTTCAGAAATTTTGTAGAAAATTAGTCGCCTTTGATTTGACAGATGTCCGCATGCAATATCAGCCCACGAGATTGGACATAAAGATCTCTTTGTACGCAGGCATTGCTTATAAAGGCGTAAGAATGAGATTGAAAATCAGAACCTATAATTGTAGATTTGTAAACGGAAATAAATACAAGTTCCGGTGACAAGCATTTCTGCAATCACATGTCAAATGAGATTGGTAATTGGTTTCAGTAAATTTAACCAACAATTCATCAATCAATTATACGGAATAAAATAATAATTGTCCTTTCATAACTTCCGGAAGCTGTTTTGTTTTATAGGAAAGCAAGATTCTTAAGAATATGTTTATCATGTGATTCGCTTTGGTCTCACAAGTGTTCATGCCACAACTCAACGATCTACATCTACTTTCCTCAATTTGTTGCTTGTTTTGTTAAGCATTGTTGGTCATTACTTGAGTTATTTGATATTTATTTCCTGTACACAAATTTCTTCCATCGGTTACATTTTTCTTGATCACAATCGAATTATTTCTTTTCTATGAGCGGAAATTATATTTCCCTTTCGCAATCTGACCAGAACGCAATCACTCGCATGATTAAACTGGTTAACAAAATTTTGATGTTTTGACATAGGTGCCTAAAGCCAGTTGCACTCGAATAAATTACACCAGTCACTTTCATACCAAAAATATTCAAATTGTTCCTTCTGCTTGAAACCAATAACCGTCGGAGCCCTATGTATAACGTACATGGGCTACTAAACTTGGGGTACCCGGTTCGAGTCCCGAAAGAACCAAATTACATCTTAAGGTTTTTTTCCACATCAGAGAGCAAAACTGTCATGAAAGAGCTTCTCAATTAGCCGTTCGGAGTTTCGGACTCGGCGTAAAATTGTAGATCCTTAAATAGGTGACAGAAGTAAAACTTTTTGAGGCTCGATAAATTACCAAATTGAAGATGTTCATCCTAGATGAAAAGTACCTAGAACTTCAGTCTCGAGGCCATGGGTATGATTTATAGTTTACACTTTTAAATAATCTCATCAATTTGGTTTTCGTTGCACTTTTGGTTCCTCCCCTATGTCTCAATCTGCCGATGTATTTATTTCGCTCCCCCTCCAGTTTCCTGTCACTTTTTTATTCCATCGAATTTCGAAATTACTTCCTAACGATTCATAGAAGTCTTACTTCAAAACCGATTATTAGGCGGAACATCTATAAATCCAGTCGTTGCCGCTAATCTCGAGAACCAATGAATGGATTTCAACGCGGTTTTCACTCTTATGATCTGATTTTCTCACAGAAGGTTTGGGCTTATTAAAAATTGCTGTATCACTTAAGGAAGCTGAGCACTAAAGGTCGAAGTCAAATACATGGTTCAAACTCCCCAGCGCCTTTTCGGATTCAGGACCAAAAGAAAAATGGTTATACATACTTCATCCCTGAATCATTTAAGGAATAAATCATTTTGGGAAATCCTCAAAAAAATTGTTATCAGTCCTGAAATTTTGTAAAAGGCATTCGTATTGAAAAAGCTGCGTTTTAGCTCAGATACGTCAGATGGGCTCTGAACTCCATTTCGACAGGAATTAAATCCAATTTTGAACAAGCATTGATTTTCTTTGCCTTCAAGACAATATTTTCTCCCGGTGCTCTCAGTCTTAGCTAAATTTGTACGCTCTGTGATCAACAAATTCGATTTATAGTCTACATTTTGCAGCGACTATCCTGAGAAAGATTCTCAACTCAGCCTCTCGTAGTACCTACTCGGCATAAAATGTTAGGTCGCATTTGTGTGTTTTTTTTTTATCCAACAGTGGAGATAATTTGTCATGGTCTTCTTCTTTGGAGTCTTCAGGTAGGTGAGGTACCTACCTGTGCATGAGTAGTGAAGCTTAATGTGTCTCGCCGGCCATCTTAAGGCCGAAATATATTCGTAGAAACTTCAAAATAGTGGACAGCAAGATCCATTTTCTTTGCATTGCGTCGGACCGATAAGTTTGGGTGGTACCTTCTTCGGAAAAACTACTCCCATCGAACTACATCAGCCCATCGAATATATAGAGCGCAAAGCCTTCAATCAATAAAGATCGAAGATGTAGGTAGGTATCGTGGATGCAAATGAATGCCTCCACAATGCTCCAATTGCTGCAATTGCCAATTGATAATGCAGCGCATAAACAGCAAGAATCAAGCACCGTTAGTCGATATATACTAATGGAAAATGATAGAAACAGAAGAACCGTTTCATTACGCAGAAGCAGATACAAATTACATACGCGGCATGATCACGAGAAACCTCTAAATAACCCACTAAACGATGGCAGTTCCACTCCACGTCCACGTTCGAATGGATACCATCATGCCTCTCTATACGCATGAATTAATTAAATGTCCCGTCGAACGTGGCCAGTCACACATACACGTCTATAGTTGTATCTGATAGATTTATGCCGGCGAAATTGATTTCAATGGACGTATCCGTCACTCGAGCCACTATAATGGTAATTTAATTAAATTACCAACTTACTCCAAAGTAGGGCTTTACAAGCCAGGCCAACAAATTTCTTTCTTTTGTATTGTTATATAGAAGTATCTCAGCTACGCTATGGAATTATAAGTTCAAACAAAGAATGTACCGTTCAATTTATGTCATTCAACTCAACTGCGACTGAAGAACAACTCCACGACAGTAGACCTTTTTTTATATATGCTTACTACAGTGGGTAGTTGAGCTGGGTAGATCGAAAGATAGTCTAGAAGAGTGTTGTAAACTGCAGACGACAGCGGCGACACACATCAATGTTGGCTTTTCGCACTGTTGTTATTTTTGTTTTGCTGGTACATAGGTAGCGACGCGACGGGAGTGTTGCCATATACTCGTACTTAAGATAACAATGGCCTTCATGAGTAGCTGCTCTCACCGTGGCCGTTGAAAGTAACATCACGTTGAATGGAATTAGCACGATATGCCAAACCCAGCTTTGTTGCTGTTCAATGTCCCGCTATTACCGTGAATAATTCATTTATTGTTGAGTCTGCATACAAAACCAAGTAAAGCCTATCCAAATCTAGACAGCGAACAAGAACGCTATTGTAAGAAGCTGCAAGCTAAAAGCTGTAAAATGACCGTATTCGTGAATGTTTGGCGTTATTTTATACATTTTGACGTATGTCAGTCCACCCGGTATGGTAGGGCTGGATAGGCAATTACTTCTTATCGATAGTGATCGCAAAATGAAGGTGCATGCTGTTAATGATAAAATTGGTATATTGGAAAAAGTCAAATTATCGGCTTCTGTGGATTTATTATTACAGTTGAAGGTTCAAGCTTGCCTGCCTATATTTATAAACTACATACTACATGCATATAAAATAAACGCTTAGGCTGTTTTATTTGGGTAATAGATCAACATTTAGTTAATCTAGTTATAAATAAATAAATAAATATTTTGGCGCGACAGGTCTATGGGACCCAAGGCCTAGCTTCTCGCAACCATTCGCTTTGTGTGGGTTTTAAATTTTTGGGACGAATGGAAGGGATCTACAATTTTACGCCGAGTCCAAACGGCTAATTGAGAAGCTCATTCATGACAGTTTTACTCACGGATGTTTGTCAGACGTTCGCGAGAGGTGGAGCAGTGGAAAAAAACCTTAAGATGTAATTTGGCCCTCTCGGGATTCGAACCTGGAACCCCTCGCTTAGTAGGCCAACACACTACCACTAAGCCACTGCGCCTACTTAGTTAATCTAGTTGGTAAAGATTTTTTTCGGGTTTTTTTTTATAATCCAATCGGAGGCAGGATGAGTTCTAAGACGTAAGGTAAAGATTGCGAATAGTTACATACGCTCGAGCCCGGGAGTTTAAAAATTATATAGAAACCGCGAGAAATACAAACTTTTTACCCAATCCTCGAAAAGTTTGTGTATAAATATCCTTTTTCTCATAAATAGGTTATTCCTTAAAAAAAATCCAACTTCTCTTTTATAAATATACCCGAAAAACCACTTTTAAACACCTGGACAATGGTTCATTGCCAGCATAATTTGTTCTGTGATGTGGAACATTAAAAAAACAGTCGGTTTCTAAGCATCCTCGCAGGAACATTAAAGTTAATTAATGCCAAAATATCGGAACAGTCAATATGATTTGCCAATACATCACGAATGAACATAACCTCAGAGAATTTTCTTCGAATGTTAAGGGACAAGATACCAAATAATTTGCATCTTGTTACATATGAAGGCATATCAATATCCCAGTGAAGCCTTTTCACTAATACTCTTGTAAAACGTTTTTGTATTCTCTCAATTCTATAAGAGTGAACTTCATATAAAAGACACCAAGTGCTACAATACTCAAGAGTAGATCTAACAAAAGCAAAAAACAGACATTTCAGTGTGTGGATCACAGAACTCCTTTGAATTTCGCAATATAAATCCCAACATTGAATTACCTTTGGCGACTAAGAAATCTATATGTTTTAAGAAATCAAGTTTTTTGTCAAAAATTACCCCAAGGTTTTTTTTAGATTTTACGATTGAAAGAAACTTATCGTTTGTTTTATCAGAGAAATTGATAGATGAACGATTTCGGCAAAACGTTAAACTTTGACATTTTTCAATAATTAATAATTATTAAAATTAAGGTGTAAGGAATTAATCAAACACCAATTCGATAATCTCTAGAGATCCTCTTGTAATAACATGCAATATTGTTCACTTTTTATACATCTAAAAACCTTCAAATCGTCCGCATACATAAGGCATTTAGAATTCAAAAAAATATTGGGAATGTCATTAACAAATAACAAGAAAAAAAGTGGGCCAAGATGACTACCTTGCGGCACACCAGAGGTAACATTAATGGGTGAAGAGAGTATGTTATTTATGCTAACATTCTGACGTTCTGAATACGATCCTTTAAGTATGAATCTATCCAGTTCAAAAAGTTAGAGTGAAATCCTATTTTATTTAACTTCTTAAGTAATATATTACCTTGGAGAAGTCTGTATACACACCTTCATATTGATACCCTTTCTCAAGTCCATTTAATATGCAGTTTGAAAAAATTGTGTGAGGTTAGTGGTAGTAGATCTACGTGCAACAAAATCATGATGACAAGGAGATATGGTATTTTGAAGAATTTCAGTTAATCTTACATAAATTACTTTTTCAAAAATTTTAGGAATTGTAGTAATTTTACAAATAGAGCGATAGTAAGAAACTTCCTGTCTATTACCGGATTTGTGAATTGGTGTAATTATAGATCGCTTCCACTTATATAAAAACTCACAACTTTTAAGGGAACGATTAAACATTATATTCGAAGGAAAAGCTAATACTTTCGCGCATCTCTGTAAAATGATAGGTGCAATTCCATCCGTATCAGGTCGAGTGTCAACCTTTAAATTAGTTAAAGCTTGTTCAATTTCGGAAATTGAAAGATTTAAACTACCAATGTTCAAACCGCTGTCAGAGTTATATACAATTGACTACCATGAGGTATATTCTGAGAGCTTTTAATATAAACGGATTCAAAATGTTTAGCAAAAAAGTTACAGACAACTGAAAGATTCGCTGATGATATGCCATCGTAACGCATTATATTAGGAATTCCATTTAACTGCTTTTTATCATTAATAAATTTCCAAAAGCATTTGCTATTCGATTTAAGATCACATTTAACAGACAATAAATACTGATTGAAAAGGAATTTATTTAGAGTATCAAATTTTTTTTGCAAAATTCGATATTTCTTGTAAAGATCACGATCATTGTCAGCTCTGCGACATTGCTTATATCTATACTTTATGAAGACTTAGATTTAGATGAAGACCTGATATAAGCGGAGACCTTAAGCGGGCAAACGCACATGATGGACAGTTCAAATGAAACAAGTTCCACATATTCTTCCTCCTCTATAAAAGATACAAGGTTGCGCAAAATGTGTAACCCGATGTTATTTGGCATTTTTATTAAGTCGAGAAATAACATCGGCTTAGTGATCGCCGAGTGAATTAATGACCATTTGGGCCCGATTTATGCCATTTTGTATCACTCTTGAGAGTACTTTCGGTTTGGTGGTAAATCCTCGCATTCGTAACGGATATTCTTTTTGGGGACTTCAAGGTTCAAAAGTCGGAGGTTTGTTGACAAAGGCTAGTGAATTCAAAAGAACTCGTCAAAAAAAGCCTAAAATCATAGATACTAAAGTTTGCTAAAAGGTGGCATATTTGCAGATAGGTATAAGGAACAGCTCTATTTATATGAGTCTACTCGAAATGTCTTCTTCAAGGTGTTTCCAGTATGAATTTCACGATTCTATCAGCGCAAATGATAAAATTTTATTTTTTAACTAGCAATACATTAACAAACGTCAAAATGAGTTCAGACATTAAATATGAAAATCCCTTTTAAATACAAAAATCCATTTTGCTAGAAAACTATTAGGTACCATCCAAGTTCAATTAAAATAATTTTAATAACCATTTAAATGAGATCAATCAACTTCAGAAAATGATAAGATATTCATTACCAGAAATGGAAGTACTTTTAATGAAAAATGAGGCAACATGTTCAAACAAAAATTTGCTCGTCCAAGCGGTGAAAATTTGTTCGCGTGCGAGAAATCTACAACTGGTTTCTTTACTCGCCTCTTCACTTCTTTATAGTCCAGTATCATCCTACCCACTACAACACAGGCTTCCACAGCCCGACTTGCAGTTATCGTGAAGACTTCATCACTGCTTCCAACATTAGCTGAGCTGTACGTTCCAACAGTCACTAGACATAACCCTCTATACGTACGCTAAAGCATCAAAACAGAACAATTAACGCGTCCCAAAATGACTTTAAGGGCTTTTTTAAAAAAGAAACTTTTTTCGGAATGGTAATGTAAAGTAGATTATTTTCCATTATTCAAACTAAACTCAACCCTTTAGGTTAGTTTGATGGGCATCGTGAGATCGTCACAATAGACCAGGCATCCTATCGGGCCCATCGCCATCACCAGGGAATCTTTTACTTACTTACTGCATTGTCCCTCCGGGTTAGAATCGAAGACTCTTCGGGCCGGAGCGTTGGTGTCCATTCGCTCTACATGTCCCAGCAATCTTAGACGACTAATGCGTACTTTTTTGACCAGGGCGATGTCACTGTAGAGCTCGTAGAGTTCCCTGTTAAATCTTCTTCTCCAAAACCCGTCAACGCAAACGGGACCGAAAATCACTCGAAGAATTTTTCGTTCGAAACGACCAAGGAGATCTTCATCCGCCTTTGTTAGGGTCCATGCTTCTGCGCCGTAGAGCAGGACTGGGATGATGAGGGTCTTATATAGAATCGACTTAGTGTTTCTTGACAAGGCCTTACTAGTCAATTGCCGTCTTAGTCCAAAGAAACAGCGATTGGCAAGTGTAACTCTTCGTTTGATTTCTGCTGTGGTGTCGTTATAAGAATTAATAGCGGAGCCGAGGTAGACAAAGTCCCTAACTACATCAAAATTATAGCTGTCTATCGTGACGTTCTGTCCGATTCGTCGATGTTGTGCGTCCCTTCTTGTTGAAAGCATATATTTTGTCTGCCCTCATTCACCACTAAACCCATTCTTGCCGCTTTCGTACTAATACTTGCAAACGCGCCAGTGACAGCTCGCTGTGTTCTGCGTATGCAAGCAGTTGCACAGACTTTTGGAAAATTGTGCCTCTGGCTTGGGAGTTGCGCACAATTTTTTCAAGAATGATGTTAAAAAAGTCACATGACAGCGCATCACCTTGTCTAAATCCTTTTCTGACATCAAAGGTCTCGGTGAGATTGTTTCCGACCTTTATGGAGCAGCGAGCGTTCTCCATCGTCATTCTGTACAATCTGACGAGTTTGGCAGGGATGCCAAAACTAGACATGGCTCTGTATAGCTCGTCTCTATAAATGCTGTCATATGCGGCCTTAAAATCGATGAGCAGATGGTGGGTATCGATTTGGACTTCTTGGGTTTTCTACAGGATCTGCCGTAGTGTGAATATTTGGTCGGTTGTGGACTTACCGGGCCTAAAACCGCACTGATAGGGACCTATCACATCGTTGACGAATGGTTTTAGGCGATCACACAGTAAAGCAGATATGATCTTATACGCAGTGTTAAGAAGACTGATGCCTCTATAGTTGGCGCAGTTTAGAGGGTCTCCTTTCTTGTGGATCGGGCAAACGATGCTGAGGTTCCATTCATCAGGCATACTTCTTCTGACCAATTCTTGGAAACGTGTTGGTGTATGCTCTCCACAAAGCCATCTCCCGCTGCTTTAAAAAGCTCGGCAGTTAAGCCGTCCGGTCCAGCAGCCTTGTTGGACTTAAGTTTAGATATTGCTATCCTCACTTCACTTTGGTCAGGTGGACGGAAATCTTAGCTTTCAAGCTTTCGTTCTGCCTGGCAGCGGGATCTTGGTCGTCTTCGCCGTTTAACAGTCTGGAGAAATGGTTCTTCTATGTCCTCAGGACCGACTGTGATTCCACTACAAGGTTTCCTTGTTCTACTCTGTAGGCTTATGTTCGGGTTTTGTTGCCATGTGTCATTTTTACCTGTTGGTAAAACTGGCGAACATTACTCCAGGAGTAGCACCTCTCTATTTCCTCGAACGCGCTTCTCGTCCTCTTTTTTTTCCTCCTGAGAAGCCGGTGTGTTTTTACTGATAGCTATTAAATCCCTAAAAAAAACCTTGCACACTTTTAGGATCATTTTTGCAGCTCCACTAAATTTGGTTTTCTTTATGTTGGTTTATTTTTAAAATTGATATTGTTTTAAATTGGACTCTCATTTTATTATTGTATTTGTATACTCCTATCTACATAAAGCAAGACACATTCTCTTCTTATCTTATTAATTATAAGAAACATTTTTTTTTAAATCGATTTGTTAGTTCTAGTTTAACTAAATAATTGTTACTTGGTAATTAATATGAAACTCCTTCTCTATATTTACAGAATATGGAAATGAGTAACTTTTCATCAAAGAAAATGTCCCGCGAAGAACGTAGATATTCGGTGCCTCACGGACCGAACACACCCCTGCCACCAGCCGCATCAGAAGACCTACACGCA
Source organism: Cheilosia pagana (assembly GCA_936431705.1). NCBI lineage: Eukaryota > Metazoa > Arthropoda > Insecta > Diptera > Syrphidae > Cheilosia > Cheilosia pagana. The sequence goes on along the minus strand of OW386166.1, from coordinate 79,300,439 downwards.
TGGTCAATCTACAGGTAGGTTTTGTATGACTTCCTCAATTGATTGAATGATGATTAACCACAATGCGAATCCATTTGCTCGGTGTACCATTATAAATACTTATACTTCGGGTCGGGGATATATTGAATTTCCGGCATATTTAACACGGCAATACTCGCATGATTGCACATGACGCTGCCGTGCTGCTACCACAACCTGTCACTGACAATCGAACCAAGCCATCATAAATTCGATTCCACAATGTGCAGCAATAATTTGTTGTTGGTTGTGGCGACTTATGATTCCTATATAAAGAGGCACTCCTAGGTGTGGTGCATTGATGGGCTCTTTGGGCAACTTCCGCCATGTGCCCTCTATTGCGTCAATGGTTGCAGCATTTGTCATTGGCTACCAGTTCATTGATACATTTTTTCGATATCACTTTGCAGACAGAACCTCAACTCAGACTTTACAGACTCGGCCTTGGGGTCATCAGATAAATCGCCGCTGCCATATGGAAATTTCCAATTACGCGATACGACTGTTCAATCAATACTGAATCATCCGCGATACGGTCCAAAGTAAGCCGATTGCATTGTATTATATTGTCAGATGTTAACGAGTGTGCTTGTCTCTCTAGGTCACCCTTAGGTTCAAATATGTATACATACCTCAAGTTTGGCCTACCTCGGGTATTCCCTCCGAATGCTGGCTCTCAGAGATCGCATCGACCCGGTCCTGGGCCGGGACCAGGACCGGGCCGAGGAAGGGTAAATCGTGGATTCCGAGATAGTTCTGGACCAGCGGCGGGCTCTTCGGGATACGACAGCAGTGACAATGAGACGACAAGGAGTAGAGTGCCACCAAATTTAAGGTAAATATGCTTCTCGGACTGCCTTCAACCTATTCGTAATCTGCAATTTCAGGAAATACCGTAGTGAATCGGATTTTCGAGCTATTGGCGGGATTCCAACGCCTCGTCCTGACTCCAGAGCAGCTCAGGGTATCCCAATTGCCGCCCTGCGACAGGCGAATAGTCGGGCTAGTATAGCTGGTAAGTTTGTAGCCTCTTGCATTTGCAAGTCCTATTTGTACTGATATTTGTACTGATCCTCAGTTGGTAATCACATCAATACTCATTACATTCCCAACGGAAAGCATTATGGCAATCGGTCACACAGCGAAGCGGACCTCCTTAGTACCGATCTTGGAACGTACGCCGACTACGACTCGAGAACATACACAACCAATCGCAGTCGAATCGAACATCATCATCACAATCATAATCATAATCCGCACAGTTCGCACACGATGTCAAATCGAAAACACTCGAGCATGGGTCTTGTGTATCCCAACATTCAGGTGCATTGTTTGGATGTGAATCCAGGTCTACGAGGGGTCTCGCTGCAGGCGAAGGCCGGTGATTTATTTGCAATAATGGCGACTTCTCAGCCTGAAGGTACTGCGCTGACAGAATGCCTGTCGGGGCTTCGCGACCGAATATCTGGTGAGATTCTAGTGAATGGCCAGCAAATTAATAAACGCGGACTACGAGAGTTGTGCAGCTATGTGCCGGCACTTGACTGCTCATCTTTAGATCCTCGCATGAGTGTGCAGTGCACACTGAATTTCCACGCTGCGCTACGGGGACCAATTGACCGCAGCGATTTTAAAGACAAGGTATGTTTATTTCTATATCTGTATAGGTACAGTTAGGTGTCCTTTCCCAAACCTGAAGAATTCCACACCAAACAGTGACATTTTCGGGATGCATTGCGGACGCTCTTGTGGATTGGTATCGTACCAAATTCGACAATTTTGTTTGTTGATGCACCTATTCATCCAGAAATGGGCCTCCAGTAAAATGGGCGAAAAGTTGGGAACATTGCCAGATTGGACTGGGATTTTATTGTCCGTCACATTAAATTTTTGAAATTTCGGCGTGAAAATTTCACTCTCAATTTCACAGCACTTTTTGGAGAGGAGTGAAAATTTCACTTCACTCGAACAGCGTACCTGCCTTTACAACAAAAGCGTTCCTTAACTTTTGCGTAAGTTTCCTTCTCTGAGAGAGAATTCACCCCTCCACTGTCATTTTGACAGTCTTTTCCATTTTTACTACAAAAGTAAAGGAACAGAACTATTACCTCTGTTGATCATTTTGAAAAATTGAGATTCAAATTGTTTTTGGTTCCATCGATTATTTCGAGAGGACATCTATTGTAAACAATGCCGCAACAATTTGAATTGCAACCGTTTCACTTGGCAATACAACTCACAGCTCACACTCAGTAGGTGGCACTAGCATTCTGGTGGATAAAAAAAGAATATGTAGAGAACTATATAAGTCTGACAGCTGATAATTTACAGTTTGTATGGGGAATACGTGTATTTGATGTAAGTAAATAATACATTTTATCAATAAAAAAATTAAACATTACTTTAAAAGAAACTAAAGGTTTGTTCGACGTGGCCAGCACTAGTGCGCATTGAGAAGTGTCAGGTAATTTTCCCGCCTGCCCAAAACCTTGCATAACCCTGAAAATTCGGCTACTATATCGAACGCAAAATTTGCTGATCTGAAGTTTTACCTTGAAAAATGAATAACAACAAGCAAAATGGCAGCGAAACTCAGCACTGAATTCTTGCCCCGACAAATTAACTGGGGTCAATTCAGGGCACAACTAGGGCGCCATAGAAGTCATGTCGAATACAGGTTTTCAGTACCAGTGCGAGTTGAGTGCTATATCGAAAACTTTAGGGTTAAGCCAGTGATATTTTATTAATAACTAGCTGTACTCCCACGGCGCTGCCGTGCCTTTCGTATTAAGTCCCGCCACAATTCGCAGAGTCGTTTCTTAAGGGAGGTGCAACGGCGCCCTTTTTGATTACTGCCCCATTGTGTTGAACACCATTTACAAAAATTCAAGGCTTCATAAATGTCCAGATACGTATAGTAATTTAATTATTTTGTTACCTATAGCTATATGGCAAGTGCCATATCCCGATTTCTATCCCGATTATTTTATTGCAAATGGCTTTGTTAACGAAAGAACCAAATTACATCTTAAGGTTTTTTCCACTGCGCCACCTCTCGCGAACGTCTGACAAACATCCGAGAGTAAAACTGTCATGAAAGAGCCGTTTGGATTTGGACTCGGCGTAAAGCTCTAGATCCATTCCATTCGTCCCAAAAATTGAAAACCCACACAAAACGAATGGTTGTGAGAAGCTAGGCCTTGGGTCCCACAGACCTGTATTTATTCATTTATTTTGAATCCAAAGTTTTCTATTTGTATTGTTTTTGATTGCACTTTGTTTCCATTAGGTTGATTCAAGTTGGAATCAACCATGCGCATTCACAAAGTTCATTGAAATCGGTTTAGCGGCTCTGAAGATCGACCACAGCGCCACCTGTTGATTCTCTCGCACTTAGCAGTAAAGTGTTTCTATCACAAAAGATCAACAAACTGTGATTTTGAAAATATTTTTTTTCTATATTTGAAGTGTCACTACTCGATTTCTATCCAGTTTATTTTTTTTTTTTCAAAGTGCGTTTCCCCATGAAAAATGTAATGTGTGCCTACAACGCCATCTGTTGAGAATTTTCCAACTTTTCTTTTCTTCTAAACCATCGCTGATGTAAGGCAAACAAAACAAAACAAAGATCATTCAAATCGGTTGAGCCGTTCTCGAGTTTTAAGCATCCGAACAAACCAAGATCCATTTTTATATATATAGATATGTTTTAAGCAACTTTTATCGATCGGTTCTGTTTTTTCAATACAAATATGCCCCAGCAGTCAAAATCTATAGCAACCTACCGATGCGAAAATTTACCGCCAGGTTTCAGCCTCCATTCGTATGTCAATTTGAAGCCCAAGCCCAACTGCCAAAAGTTTGAAAAAAAACTGAGCGGGCCAGCGACAAGAGGACTGCGAGTTGGGGGTCTCAGTAAGGTTTGTCTCTGCTTTCAACTGGCAAAGTGCGGAAGTCCCTATTTGAAGACTCTTAACCCTTTACATTGCTAAATGTTGCAGTATTTCCCCTTCCAGTTGGGAATGCGAAGTGGGCATTGGCGTTTGAGCTAATGTAGGCACTTTGCTTTTTATTTAATCACTTACGATCGACTAAAGTGCACGCTTATCATCTGCCTATAGTATTCCTTGAAGCACGCATATATGACACTGTTTGTGTGTAGCTTTAGGCTATTTTTAAAGTCGGTGAAACTATAGCACGACCTTAAATATGTAAGAAAACCTTGAAAATCATAGTTCAATACTAAAATCCACATTTTTATTAGGCAGTATTCCAAAACATGAATCAAATAACTACTTTTGATGGATATCTTTCAGATGGATATTCTTATTGAAGACCTTGGACTTACAACCTTCCGCGCATCAAACATATCCTCTCTGACACACTCGGAGAAACAAAGGCTAAGCGTAGCCTGTCAGTTGCTAGCTCAATCTTCGATTCTGATTCTGGATCAAGTCACGAGCAATATGGATATCTTCGATACATTCTTCCTGGTGGAATACCTTCGACAATGGTGCAGTGGCGGACGTATTGTTATAATGACACTTCAACCGCCTACCTTTGAGATTCTCTCTATGTGCTCTGGCGTACTTCTGCTCTCTGGCGGCAGAACAGTATTCTCCGGCAGCAGATCAGACCTTCCGCGACATATGGGTACGCTAGGATATCCGTGTCCGCCATTCAAAAATCCAGCTGACTATTACCGTAAGTTTTGAACAAAATTTCCACACCGCTGTATGTAGTTTCATTAAATAATGCATATTTCTAGTGGATTTGGTAACATTAGACGATTTGTCTGCAGCGGCCATGCTAGAGTCATCAGCGCGTATTGAATCGTTAGCAAACTCGTGGGATCAAATCAACTCGGAGCCTCCTCTAGCAGCTCCGCCCGCTGCGCTACCGGCTTTTACGCAAAAAGCTGGTTTCCTGGGACAAACAAAGGCGTTGATTAAACGCTTCGCCGCATACAAGCAGCCAGGATCGCTGCTTACATGGATCAGCAAGCTTATAGCTGCAGCGGTGCTTTCCCTCTGTGTAGGTTGTATATTCTGGGATGTGCCCGCATCAGATCCGCAACTGACATACAATGATCGGTTTGGGTATCACCATTGCATTATGGCGGTTGCGTATTGGCCTCTCCTTATGCTCACAATTAGAGACGCTCAGGAAGATCGCAGGCATGTGGAGCGAGATATACGCTTGGGATTGTATTCCAGGGAACTATACATCACAATACAGGTAGGCCCGAATGATTTCCGTCTCAATTTGTGTATTCTTACGGTTGCTGCTCTGCTTTTTTCAGTGTCTACTTGGCCTATTTCCAAGTTTATGCATATGGTTGGCTTACCTTTTACCTGCACACAGTATGGCAGGTCTATACACATATTCTACGAGCAGTGACACAGGCATATACTTATACATGGGTAAGTTGCAAAAGTAACAACCAAATCTGTGACTTATTGGTTTTTCCATTCAAGGCTTCATGCTCCTATACCTGACAGTCATCCAGACTTTGGCTCTCTTCTGCGCCCATCTGTTGCCAACAAAGATATCAGCCACTGTGGTTAACACCCTTGTTACTCTGGCATTAACAGCCGTTGGCGGATATGCGGTGCATGCGAGGAACATCGCGAAATATTGGTCATGGCTCCAGTTAATATCACCACAAAAATGGCTTCTTCCAATTCTAGTAGCAGATGAATTCAGTCCCGAGACACTAGCCAACTCAGTCGGACTTCAGTTATGTCGGAATAAACAGGTAACTACATACAACAGCTCATCTTAGACAACAGCTAATGCGATTTGGAAAATTCTCTTTAGGTGCAGCATCAGGAAATAATTGTCCAACAACCATGCCCGCCACCAAATGGAACACAAGTGCTAGTCGATTATCTTCTGCTGCCACAACATCATGTCCTTGATCCATCAAACATGGAAGAGACCACATTACTTGCTCTGATTTTGTCATCTGTAGTAATTTTTGTTTTTACATTCCTTGTATTTAGTTTTAACTGTAGGAGAATATTTAAACGCGGACCACGGAAAACGTATTGATCGTTTAATGCATTCAAGTTATTAATGTTAAACATTTTTTATAACGCAGCATTACACATATAAACAATAATGACTTCCATAGTATCTAAGATGTATTAGTACACAGTAAAGAGAAAGAGAAGACGAATGGCGTAGCATTAAGAACGTTTAAATATAAATATATTTTTAGAAAACTGGACAATTTGCATGATTTTTACATTGTACGAAAGTGTTAAAAAGAATTGTTTACATAACGCAGCTCTAGTGGTGGAGAAAACAACTTTCTACATTAGGTATATCTTATACTTAATTAGGAGGCAGCAACATACAGTTCCTCGTGTTCCAAAAACATAAACAGTGTCTCCTTTACTTACTTCTTACTTACTTACTTACTTAAGGTGGCGCTACAGTCCGGGACCTGGGCCTCAACCAATACGCCTCTCCAGTTAGCGCGATCTTTGGCTAACTGCCTCCAGTTGCGCACTCCAAGTTGGTTGAGGTCCCCTTCCACTTGTGCGCGCCACCTAAGGCGAGGTCTCCCTATGCCGCGTTGTCCCTCTAGCTTAAAGTCGAAGACTCTTCGGGCCGGAGCACTGTTTTCCATTCGATCTACATGTCCCAGCCATCTTAGACGACTGATGCGTATTTTTTTGACCAGGTCGGTGTCGTTGTACAGCTCGTAGAGTTCGCTGTTAAATCTTCTCCTCCAAAGCCCGTCAACGCAAACGGGACCAAAAATCACTCGAAGAATCTTGCGTTCGAAACGGCCAAGAAGATCCTCATCCGCCTTTGTTATGGTCCATGCTTCAGCGCCATAGAGCAGGACTGGGATGATGAGGGTCTTATATAGAATCGACTTTCTTTCTTGACAAGGCCTTACTAGTCAATTGCCGTCTCAGTCCAAAGAAACAGCGATTGGCAAGTGTAACTCTTCGTTTGATTTCTGCTGTGGTGTCGTTATCAGAATTAATAGCGGAGCCGAGGTAGACAAAGTCCCTAACTACCTCAAAATTATAGCTGTCTATTTTGACGTTCTGTCCGATTCGTCGATGTTGTGTGTCCCTTCTTGTTGACAGCATATATTTTGTCTTGCCCTCATTCACCACTAAACCCATTCTTGCCGCTTCCGTACTAATACTTGCAAACGCGCCAGTGACAGCTCGCTGTGTCCTGCCAATAATGTCAATATCGTCCGCGTATGCAAGCAGTTGCACAGACTTATGGAAAATTGTGCCTCTGGTGTTGGCTTGTGAGTTGCGCACAATTTTCTCAAGAATGATGTTAAAAAAGTCACATGACAGCGCATCACCTTGTCTAAATCCTTTTCTGACATCAAAGGTCTCGGTGAGATTATTTCCGACCTTTATGGAGCAGCGAGCGTTCTCCATTGTCATTCTGCACAATCTGACGAGTTTGCCAGGGTTGCCAAAACTAGACATGGCTCTGTATAACTCGTCTCTCTAAATGCTGTCATATGCGGCCTTAAAATCGATGAACAGATGGTGGGTATCGATTTGGACTTCTTGGGTTTTCTACAGGATCTGCCGTAGTGTGAATATTTGCTCGGTTGTGGACTTACCGGGCCTAAAACCGCACTGACAGGGACCTATCAGATCGTTGACGAATGGTTTTAGGCGATCACACAGTAAAGCAGATAAGATCATATACGCAATGTTTAGGAGACTGATGCCTCTATAGTTGGCGAAGTTTAGAGGGTCTCCTTTCTTGTGGATCGGGCAAACGATGCTGAGGTTCCATTCATCAGGCATACTTTCTTCCGACCAAATCTTGGAGATGAGTTGGTGTATGCTCTTTACCATGTCATCTCCCGCTGCTTTAAATAGCTCGGCTGGTAGGCCGTCTGGTCCAGCAGCCTTGTTGGACTTAAGTTTAGATATTGCTATCCTCACTTCACTTTGGTCAGGTGGACGGAAGTCTTGCCTGTCATCGTCCAGGTTGAATGGTTCATTCTGCCTGACAGCGGAATTTGTGTCGTCTTCGCCGTTTAACAGTCTGGAGAAATGGTTCTTCCATATCCTCAGCACCGACTGTGACTCTACTACAAGGTTTCCTTCTTCGTCTCTACAGGCTTCTGTTCGGGTTTTGTTGCCCTGACACGTTATTTTTACCTTTTGGTAAAACTTCCGAACATTATTCCTGGAGTAGCACCTCTCTATATCCTCGATCGCGCGCTTCTCATGCTCTCTCTTCTTTCTCCGGAGAAGCCGATGTTCTTCCCTCCTGTTTTGCTAGTAGAGCTGACGAGCTGCTCTCGTCCTTCTGTGCAGCGCCGCTTCATAGGCATTTTGTTTTGCTGCATGCGCTTGCCGGCATTCTTCGTCAAACAAGGGGTTTCGAGGGGCTGGACTGGTGAAACCGAGCACATGAGTTGTGGCATTTTTGATGGCTTCTTGGCATCGGCGGCACTGGTCTTCGGCACTTGATGCTGGCAGCATAGGACTTCTCGAGAGGTTTAGGGATACGCGATCGGCAAAGGCTCTGGCAGTTTGTTGCGTTTGTAGCCGTCCATCGTTAAATCTCCTAACAGTATTATCTCGTTGTTTTGGCGTTTGAGATATCCGCATCCGTACCTTGGCTACAACCAGGTAGTGGTCCGAGTCAATGTTGGCCGCTCGGAACGTTCGGACATCTAGAATACTGGAGGAGTGCCTTACGTCGATCGCAACATGATCAATTTGGTTGACGGTTTGATGATCTGGTGACCGCCATGTTCCTTTATGTATATCGAGGTGAGGAAACCGTGAGCTAGCTATGGTAACATTACGTCCCGCAGCAAAATCAATCAGCCTTAGTCCAATTTTAAACGTGCGATCATGTAGGCTGTATTTTCCGATTGTGCTACCAAAGAGGTCCTCTTTTCCTATTTTGGCGTTAAAATCACCTAACGTCCTAAGTGTCTCCTTTACAAATATTAAAATGGAGTCGGCGTAGATGGGTCTGTTGTGTGAAAAAGAAGAAAACACACTGTGTGATGTCACCATTAGCTTCTCGGGCAAAACGGCACGACTTCGAAGTTCATATGTCGACTTGGACTTTACAATTAGACTGCAATAACGATGCTTACAAGGTCTACAGCCGCGTTGACCGGTTCAAAAAGCTTATACATAGTGCAAGGCCTTATGTAACTAAGTCAGGTGAAGCCAAACGAAGTCTATAATGCAGTTAAAAAAGAGAACATCGAGGTTAGAGAGCCACCCTAACCAAATTCAGTTGCCTAAATGACGGCAGCTTGCTCAGGACCGATGAGGTTGTTGGTTAAGTGCGTGGTTCTTCGACTTCTTAACTGAAAACTGGGGTGTCAGCACGTAACTTGATACAATCGAGTTCAGTCGATACAATCGAGCTCTGGCAGCACCTAATTTGTTTCAATCGATTGTCTTAAACCGATTATCCTCGATTGAAACAAATTAGGTGCTGCCAGAGCTCGATTGTATCGACTGAACTCGATTGTATCAAGTTACGTGCTAAGGCCCCTGAATTCAAATTCAATCGTTATCGCGCTTGAGTTCTTACTTAAACAAAAACAGGTATAACTTCCGAAACAAATCACTGATACGATTCGACTCCAGCTTCAATCGAACCGCACCATTATTTTTGTATACCAAACTGTTTTATTTTTCTTATAATGTATTTTGAACATATAGACATGCATATGTTGCCGAAAAAAGAGCTGGGCTTAGTTTCTAGCCCAAATTAGTGATGGAACAATCTTAAATTTGTATGCGCCATTATGATTCCGTGTTCATCGCAAGCAGCAATAACTCCAGCATCGTTTGTAGATCCAGCTGGACTACCAATGTACGAAACTCCGCTCTGAAAGTCAGAAGCAACATGTTTTTAATAAGATAAGGAATAACATTTATGCCATTTCAATGCTTTACCAATTTAGCACGATCGATGTTATCTCTGAAGGGGAAAAATGCATCCGAAGCCAATGCAACGCCATTCAGCTGTTTCAACCATTCAGTCTTCTCTGCCTCGGTTAGTTGTTCGGGTACAGCTTCATACCTAAACATAAAAATTTATTACAATTCAGCCGCCAAAATAACATTCGGAAAGCTTACATCGATTCGAATTGAGTTAGCGGCATGTCCTTGCCAACGGTTCCATTCACAAAGTTATCAATGGCATTCGATATTTCAGCGCGCTTTACCCCAGTCTTGAACTGCATTGAAGCCACCTTAGGATGCTGGCGCAGCCACCAATTATCGGCCTTTTCGCCAGCCAGACGTGTGCAGTGAATTCTCGACTGCTGACCTGCACCAATTCCAATAACCTGACCATCACGTGCGTAGCATACAGAGTTGCTTTGAGTGAATTTCAAAGCAATAGTTGCGACTATAAGATCTCGAACAGCAGCGTCCGGCATATTTTTATCTTTAGTGACAATATTTTCAAACAGACTCTTGTCAATGATCGCGTCATTGCGCTTCTGCTCCAAAGTTAGGCCAAAAATAGTCTTGCGCTCGATTGAAGTTGGCTCATAGTCGGGATCCATCTATAGAAATGCAAATCGAGGTTAGTTTCAGTTCGTAACCAAGTCTGATTTATAAAGAGCGTACCTGGAGAATGCAGTAGCCACCGTTCTTCTTCTTTTTGAGGATTTCCAAAGCTTCTGGTGCATACCCTGGAGCGATGATGCCGTCAGAAACCTCTCGAGAAATGATTCTAGCAGTAACTGCATCGCATACATCAGACAATGCGACAAAATCACCAAACGAAGACATGCGATCTGCTCCTCTTGCCCTCGCGTAGGCAGTGGCCAACGGCGTTAGCACATCGTACAAATCGTCGACCATACATAGTTTCGCTTGTCCCTTAGTAAGTGGGTTGCCCACGGCAGCTCCAGCTGGGGAGACATGCTTGAAACTGGTAGCAGCCGGTACATTCAAGATCTTTTTTAGCTCGCGAACCAACTGCCATCCGTTTAGTGCATCACAGAGATTAATAAAACCCGGTGCGCTGTTCAAAACTTGCAATGGCAACTTCTCGAGCTGTGCGAAAATTTGTGCCGGCTTTTGGTGGGGATTCATGCCATACCGAAGATTTATTTGTGAAACACCACCAGAATACTGCTTGCGGAAGTAATCAGAGATGGCATCATCATACGATGCAGTATGTGTGAACGCCTTCAGGGCAAGCAGCTTCCTAGAATTATCCAGCTTTTAGAAGTCGTACAATATGGGCAAGATTTCAATTAGGTACCTTGTTTCCAATGTGGTGTCACCATTTTTGGAGATTTCTTCCAAAACCTTACCGTAATCGCTGGCTTCACAGATAACAGTCACTCGTTCATGATTCTTTGCAGCAGCACGTAGAAGCGTCACTCCACCGATATCAATGTTCTCTACCGCATCTGCAACAGTCACACCCGCCTTCGAGACTGTATCGACGAATGGATACAAATTACACACCACCAAGTGGATAGGATCATAGTTATGTCTTTTTATGTCGGCCAGATCGCTTTCTGTTGACCTAGACAATATGGCCCCATGTATAGCTGGATGAAGGGTCTTGACGCGACCCCCCAACATTTCTGGAGCACCAGTCACCTCAGATACATCTTTTACAACCAAGCCGGCGTTGCGCAACGATGTAGCAGTACCACCACTGGCAACAAGCCGGTACCCCAACGAGAACAAACTATTTGCGAACTCAATAAGTCCCGACTTGTCAGAAACACTTAAAAGGGCTGTAGAGTGGACAAACTTAGGTAATTATTGTGCACTTCAGTGGGAATTACAAAACTTACCCAATTTTCCTGCCATTTCGAAAGGAGTTTGCAAACGGTGTGAAGAGATTCAAGTGTCTGTAATCAATGTTATTGCAATTGAATTTAAAACCGACTTATTTGCATTTCAAAAAACATATTTATTTTCAATAAGGTGATAACATCGATGGCGTTGCACTTGCAATAGGAGAGATAATTGCGGGCTGCTGCTATTTCTGTGCAGGGGGTCGACCTTTTCGTGGTTATCTACAAAATGCTCTTATCGCAAAAAAGTGACAGAACGCAGTGATCAAGGTACCTACGTCAAAAATTCCCTACAACGTCGAATAATTTTCACTGCATCTAACACCCCGACCCCACAGGAGATAATTTCTCTCAAACTAAATGTCTGGCATCCATCTGAAGGTAAAGTTTTGGTTTTTTGGACAAATAAAGTATTCAACTGTTTGTTTCGTTTACCATTTTTAAAGAACTACTTACGCCACAGACCATAATCGGCACTCAAATGAGACAAAAAATGATATTTTCAGACAAAAAAAAAACTAGTAGCTGTCAAATTTATTGCAGACATCCATGCCAAGAAATAATTGCAGAGAGAGATCGCAGACATCCAATCATAAGCTGAAATGGAGTGACTCCACAAGACATTTCATCTCATGATAAGCATTATGAGAGAAATTATCTCCTGTGGAGTCGGGGTGTAACGATTTTACCCATACACGAATAAAATCTAATCAAACTTCTCATATGAAATCAATCATCAATCAACCACAAAAGGATGTCATCTCATTTCATTCCTTAAGCCTGGTACGCTGTTCGAGAAAATGTTTCGTCCGAAATTTAAAATTTTTAAATTAAATATCAAAAAACCTGTGGAAAGCTTATGAATAAGAAATGTGTAAAATTACCGAAAATATGACATCAGTCGTTTGTAGAAAATTAAATAGTCGGTGCATATTTTAATTGCCAAAAACTAACGTAGGGTGATGGCACCAGTAGTCGGTCCCTTTAACTTTTTTTTTGCGTTTGATTGTTTCTTAAAAATCTATTTTTTAACTATTTAATCAAGTATTTGGTTTTTCTGAATGTTTGAAGTCTGTGGATTGGAAAATACTAAGCTTATTAGGGATATGAGCTCCCTAATGCAAACTATTTGCAAAATAAGTAAAAAGGGTATGATTTGGGAGCAGTCAGCCCCCTTAGCTCCAGAAGTCGGCCTCGCAAGTATCCAGTAGTCAGCCCCAATTACCATTTCTACATTTTCATCGTTTTAAGAACAAAAAACATTAAATTAAGAAACTTTTGCATATTTAATAACAAAGTCATTAATTAAATAGAAAAAAAATCGAAAGGAACATCTATTTCAGTCATTGAGAAGTTCTTTTATGATGGTTTTTACTCTCGGATGTCTGTCAGACGTTCGCGAGAGGTGGCGCAGTAGAAAAAAACCTTAAGACGAAATTAGGTTCTTTCGGGAATCAAACCGGGGAGCCCTAGCTAAGCAGTCCAACACACTAACCCACTGCGTCTAGAAACATAAAAAATAAACATTTTACACGAATCACAACCAATATTCTTTAAATAGTTGTCTTAAACATCGAAAATCAGCTCCTCATCGCGATTGGAGCATCGGATTTTGGACATTCTTTTTTTGATCTGCCTTGCCCTTCCGGTCAGTTTCTTGTCTTCAGCTTCCAACCGCTTTTCCAACAGATTTCATTCCTAAATTCAATATCCTCAGTTCTTTTTTTACTTTTTCTTGTTCTTTTTCATTGAAGAATTCTTTCCATGTTTTCTGATTTTGGAAACAAATCTTGATAGTATCAATGTTTTTAAAAAGAAGGGCAGTGATTGTCTTCTTGTCGTTTTCAAGTGACCTTATAAAGGTTTTTCCAGCCGTTCGCAACCAAAACACCACCTTATTTTATTGATAGTCAGAAAGACGTTTCATCGCCATAATAAATTCTGGATGAATCTTCCAAAATATCTACTGCATTTAATTTTTCCAAATGTTCCTTCAACTCTCGGAAACACTTTCTTATTGATTCTTCCGTGACGATAGCTCATCCTTTTGAAAGTCGCTCAGCTGATCTAAGAGACCACTTTTTACCTGGTAGGCAATTTTTGAATGGTGCCTTTCTTTGGCCGTATTTAATAGGTCTGTCGGTTTCTGTAGCAATCGAAATTTCGCCACATTTATTAGCCAGCTAGGGCTTGTTCTTCAACTGTACCTACTCAGGACGATCTCGGGTCCAATTTTTCTAAGCATTTAGACAACTCTGCGATGTATGCGGTCTTGATGACTGCCTCTTGGGACTTAAAACTCCCGACTAGCTTTTCTTATTGACCACTTCTTTGTAAGTATGTCATTTAAGGCTTCAGCTAGTGCCTATTCCGAGTATTGATGAAAATTACGTTTATTTGTTTTAGTAAAAACATCCAATTTTTGAAAATACCTGATTTAAATATATTTGGAAATGGTTAACTACCACAAATTTGTGATTATTAACATACGGCTGAGCTTAGGAAACTTGTCTTTTATAGTCAGCCACCCATTTCCTTATTATATGAACAGGGGGCTGACTACTGGAAAACAAAGTTAATTTTTTGATTTTTATGCGAGAATTAAAAGAGAATTTAATTTCCATTCATTTTGCATACCCAGTTAAAAAAAAAATTAAAAAAATAAGGTATTTTCAGTAGTCAGCCAAGGGGGGGGGGGGGCTGAGCCTAGGATAATCATAAAAATAAAGGCTCATAAGGTCAGTCAGAGCGGGCGTTTTGGAAAAAGGCAAAAGCATTTACTACTCCGCGCTGTACTTTGTATGTTAGCGGCTGACTACTGGAGGGGGCTGAACTTAGGTGCCATCCCTACCACAAGAACAAAACAAAAGACAAGCAACGCTAAAGATAACGAAAACAATACAAGGGATCACTTTATTTTCGTTACCTACGTTATACAAATCTGCCCTTTTTTATTACGGTGACATTTTAACATCACAAATCCCTAGGTGAATGTATTTTTCCCTACATGTACGATCATTTGACGTTGCTGAATAGGTTTTAAAAGCCCAAGAGGCCCAAGACCACAGGGTATGAAGAACGCCTCTATTATCATTGCATTTGCTCATGAGACAAACTATTGAAAACAGTCAACGGCTAATAGCCAAAATTTGTATTAAGCCAGACAGGTAAGGAATGAATTCTAATACACGATATGATTATGTTTATTTCAACACAAACAAAATTCAAACAAAAGAGAAAAAAAGAGGCTGGTCGGTACATGATCTCGGTACCTGCTATTGAAAGATTACAAAAAAGCGCATGCGAACCACCAGGCGGAGGTAAGTCCCTCTCTGAAGAAGAACACCATCACAAGCAGAGAGGGTTATTGGAAAATGCATTTGAGTGAGAAAGAACACCATAACTCGACTTCAAAATGAATGAGCTGTTGTAGAACACCATCTCAGAACTCAGACCCATCATCCATGCCGAAAAAGCAATTGCGGAGGACAACACCATCCCATTCACATTTAAAGAAAATTTCAAACAAACAGTGGGCCATCACATGCGGCAAGCAAAACGACGAACATCACTTCACCACCCCTGGTATCTGCCTGAAAAAAATAGGTACCTATGTACATGGTACATGCTCTAGGTTACAAAGAAGAAACAATAAATGGTTTTCTAAAACGTGCGCAAAGCAGCTACAAAACAGGATAGCAGGTAGCAGGTGCTAACGTCTTTAAGGAGCATAGATCTTTTATGATATGCATAAAGCAATCAGCGATAAACAAAATCATTCTGGATTTTAAGGCCGGAATACGTATTCTACTGCTTGCACACGTGCGGTTAACAAGTGGCTGCTGTGCCTGTGCCTAAAGGAAACGATTGTTTTTGTTTACTAGCACATAGATGTAAAATCAAATAATTTCAGAAAGAATGTGTACTTTATCTTTTCTACTGAATAATATTGAAGAAATGCGAAATCAATTCAACAAGTGTGTAGGCCGGCTAACTGGTTTCATTTGAGAGGTGCTCTTTAAGTTCAAAGTACATTTTAATTAATAAAGTTTATAATAAATTACGATTAATAATGAATGTATTTAATAAAAACTCACAAAAACTGTTGAATAAATAAATGGCTTTTCCAATTAAATACGTATTTTAAATTGCTAGACCACACTCACGTTTTCAAATTGCGCTTGCGATACCTCCGTCGTGCTTAGGGATGCAAACGATACATCGATTCATCAAAACATCGATGTAGCGTTTAAAAAAAACGATATTAAATTCGTTTGTTTCGGTTGTGTGGGTAAAGAAACACTTTAGTCGATTACAATTTTAAATAAAATGTACCTATGCACTTTTAAGGAGGAATAATTCATTTTGCTAAATGCTAGAGCAATAATTGCATAAAATGGAAATGGACTGTGAGAGCTGACATTAATTTGTTGGTTTCTGATATGACATTCAATTGTGTTTACTGCTTAGTATATTTGCCAATTGTACTAGATTATACGAGGCTGTCTTTAAAGTGCAGAGAAATTTTCAGCTTTTGGGTTTTTGTAGCTTAAGCCTGTTACGCTGCTCGATTGAAGTGAAATTATCACTCCTCTCCGAAAAGTGCGTTGAAATTGAAATTTTCAAGCCGACAGGTCAAAAATTTAATGCGCAGGACAATAAAAGCCAAGTGAAATTGCTTAAGTAACGCCCCCTACATATCACTTTTTGAACAAGTATTATTCACTTCAACAGCGTACTGCCTGGTGAAATTTTCACGTGGAAAGTTCATTTTGACATTTCGCAGTGAAAAATTTGTATGAAAAATTGAATTTAACTCCAACAGCGTACCAGGCTTTATCTTCTAAAAATGTTTTCCCGAAAAGATATTAAATTGTGTTTACTGCTTAGTTTATTTACCAATTGTACTAGACTTTACGAGGCTGACATTTAAGTGGAGAGAAAATTTAAGGTTTTGGGTTTTTGTCTAAATTGCATGATCTGGACCAATCAAAATACGCCATTTGGTTTTGGTTTCTCTTTATCTTTCTTCAAAAGAGAGAATTCCACTTAAAATTGCATGGCCCCCATCAACTTGTATTCATTTTTGTTTTAATCGGCGATAAAGTTGTGTCGTGGCTGATTTTTCATACAGCACCTAAAAAAAAACAAGTATAAATTGTTAAACTGTTGTAGAAAAGTGTTTTTAATCCTTTGAGGATATAACAATGAAGTACCTACTTCTAATTGGATTAATACTCCTTGCGGGTAAGTTCCACCTTCCACAAGTTACACCGGCCCAAAAATTGTTTTAACCTTATTGTTGCGAAAATTTACACAAACTAACAAAGTGCGCAAAGAATTCAATATTATTTACATTATTTGTAATAGGTATTGGCCAAATCAAAGCAGAAAGCGATGATTCTGTTGAGGAAATCGAACTGGACTTGGGATCATTCAAAGAAGGTTCTCGAACAGGTACGGTTTCAATATGAATAAAATAGGGCGACGTATACAGTTTCATGGTATTCCCCATTTTTTCACAGATTCGGAAACTCTTAAACGAGAAGAAGAAGCTATCAAACTTGATGGATTAAATGTTGCACAACTAAAGGAACTCCGCGAAAAGGTAAGGATTCAACATTCATCAGAAAATGGGGGCGTTTTGCTATACCACCCCTGAATTGTTGGCAATACTCAATTTCAATGGTGTACAGAAAATTAAATGGGTTTTCACACATAAAAATTAATTAAGATCTTATTGATAACACAATTGATGGGGCATAAATTGCCTTCACACTATCTCCGATGTTGTGATTTCCATGGCAGTTCCCAGCTCCCATTGCTATTCGTATTAGAACTTGTGAAGTTTGCGCGGAACCTTAATAGGTGATAACGGGCTATCGTGGTAAATGTTTGTGTTATCAATTAACAAAATCGACTTTTAAGTATTCAGCACAACAATAATCGCCAAGGGTAAGAATTGACGTAAATTTCGTGCGTTAGTAGTTTCATGCGACAACTATTCGAACAGCGAGTAGCTAATATTTTGTTTAAAAATCTTTTTGCTGTTATACCTATGTCGTTATTGTGCTAACGATTTTGATCTTGACTGATATACCAACTTGTATCGTGCCTCCAGGTTCCCATTTGTTCTCGTTTCTCGATAGTCTTAAAGTTACTAAGTTCAGCTCTAGGAGAAACGAATTACACACAAAGGTTTTTTCTATTACGCCACCTTTTCCGAACGTCAGACAAAAACACAAGAGTGTAACTACCATTGGTCCAGAAAATAAAAACTGTCACAATAGAATGGCTCTGAAACGCTAAGTGCAATGTCCTCTACGGACCTGTTGTACTGACTTTTGCTAATCTCTTACAGTTTGTCACATAGTCTAGAATTAAAATATAATATTTAGCACCCCAAACTTGGATACTTACAACCATAACCCCACTTGTATGGTGGTTTCTTACGAGTTATACTTTTGAAACAGATTCATATTCACAATTTTCGTTTGATTGTCCTCGATTCGATTGCCTAAACACTTCACACAAAGTAGCATTGCATTTTTGTTAGCAAGATTCTACTCACTCTCATGTTGTTCACTTTTATTTTACAATTCCAACTTACAACTGTTTTTTTTTTTACAAATTATTGGCAATTTAAAAAAAAAATGTATAGTGCAAGAAAGCGTGCAGTGCGACTTCCCAGCAAATCATTCGCCACTGAGTATTTTGGCGGACGATTGTATTTTGTCGTGCTAACGCTCATGCAAGACATCTTACCTAGTAATTTTGAGCACCATATTTCGAGATGACGAGTTGGCTTACCTAAAAGTCCAAGTATTCTGAAAAATAAGTATTTTTAAAAACGTTACACATTGGAAAGGATTTCGAAAAAATCTTACAGCTGAAATCAAATGTTCCATTTCTTGATTTTTATCATAACATATATATATATATTCCTGTAACTTGTTTTTAAGTCCGAATTGCATAGCTTCGATTTCGCACGACTTTCTCTGCAGCGCTGGACATTCGAAGTTAAGCTTTGACGAGAACTTCCAGGCTACTATCCCCTCCAGGTCATTCTGGGAGAATGAAGTATTTCCGGAAGATAAGTCGGTTCACTTTTATACTGACGGATCAAAAACTTCTCGGACAGACTCGGTATCAGTCTCTCTCTCCGTCTTCTAAATCACTGTAGCGTGTTCCAGGCGGAAATAATGGCGATTAAAGAGGTCCTATCCTGGCTCAATAAAAACGTGATATCTGCTAAAGATATCTGCATCTTTTCAGACAGCCAAGCAGCTATCAAATCCTTAGAATCCGTCTCGAACAATTCAAAAGTAGCTCTAGACTGTCGATTGTCTCTTGTTTAGATGGCAGAGCAGTTTAACATTAACCTCTATTGGGTGCCAGGGCACAGAGATATTCCACGGAATTGTATGGCCAATGAACTCGCCAAACGTGGACAACTATGCCTTTATTACTAGACAAAATGTATATAGGTATACCTATCGCTACTTGCAAACTAAACTTAAAACGAGGCGCCTGCGAGAAAACGAACCTTAGGTGGGCTAATAGTAATACGTGCCTAGCGAGAAAACAGATTTGGTCAGTGCTAAGCATGAAACGTTCTAAAAGAGTTCGATCTCTCTAAATAGGGCGCACATAAGCATCGTAGTAGGTGTCATCACTGGACACTGTCTCATAGAAAAACACGCATACAGCTAGGTGTACCCTCAAATGATTTCTGTAGAAGCTGTAGGGATGAGGAAGAGGAGGAGACTATCAACCACCTTCTCTGCATCTGCCCGCGCTCTATCAAAAGAGAAAACTACTTGGGAACCTTCTTTTTCAAGATACTAGCGAACTAGTTAAAACCAACGCCAGAAGTCTATTCCGCTTCATAAGAAGCTCAAATTGGTTTTTCGAGTGAGAATTTAGGAGTTTTGATCCTTCGGTACCACAATGGACCTTTTATACTGGTCTAAGTGTGCTGGCTTTCGTAGCTGGCTGCCGTTTTTACCTAACCTAACCTAATTAAATAAAAAAAACATTTTTGTGTGGAGGTTAGTAAACCTGAGACTAAAACGCGTTATCCATCAACGAACAACACCTGATATATTTTGTTTGTGGCGATTCGGACCCTTTTTGTTAATTACCAACTTACCCCCAACTTACTGCTCATGCTAAATCCATTTGCACGTTCCAATCTGTTTCTGATTTGTGTCTTTAAATACAAAATCATTTGCAAGCACAGACTTTTCGTTTCTTCCTTATTTTCATTCAAAAATTGTCATCTCACTCACATATGCATCGTTCTATCGTATTGTAGACTGTAGACAGAGGCTATCGCTATATACTGAAGAAAGGACCAGGCAGGCTTGCCATTAAAATGTGTTTTAAATGATCTTTGAAAACATCACCGCATTTAAAATAAGAATGGTTGCCATTTGCGTAAATGCTTCAACGTCATTCTAAATTTCCTGCCAGTTGATCTGTATATAAAAAACATTGCAGCGTGTAGCGCTGTTCGATTGAAGGAATCTAAGTGTTGGTCCGAAAGGCCTTATGGCCACACCAGCATCCTTCTTTCCCTTCCTGACGGCATAGGTCGTATGTGTACAGACTATATAGTACCCAAATACGACTTCCATAAAAACTTCTCTGTTAGATTCCCCTCTAGATCAGAATGGGAGGAGAATGCGGTCGTTAATGAATTCGACATACCTATCTTCACAGATGGTTCCAAGATGGAATGTGGAGTAGGAGCAGGCATTTTCTCAACAACTTGCAATTAAGGAGGCTTGTAGACTGCTCCACAATAGTCCGACTCCCAAAAGAAAAATAGGCATCTTCGTCGACAGTCAGGCCGCGATCAAGGCTGTCGGTTCAGCTAAGTCAACGTCCAAACTTGTTGTGGAATGCAGGGAGACACTGACCAGGGCTTGTCACCGGTTTGATATCACTCTCGTCTGGGTTCCCGGCCATAGGAACATCGAAGGGAATGAGAAGGCCGATGAACTTGCCAGATTTGGCTCAGCTCTGTGCATGTCTCATGCGGAGGAAGTCTTCCCACCGCTGGGATATGTAAAGAGAGAGATCCTCCTGCACTTCACCTCACGGGCTGAGACTAGATGGTTGAACCTGACGAACTGCGTCATTTCAAGGAAGATCTGGCCAACCTACGATAATGCCAGAACAAACAGCCTTTTAGCCAGAACACGTATAGATGTCGCCAGACTAACGGCAATTAGTACGGGTCATTGGCCCTTAGGAACTCACGCAGCCAAGCTTGGCATCCCCCACAATACCCACTGCCGTAGCTGTGCTGACACTAACAAGAGTGAAACGGTATTCCATCTTTTTTGTGAGTGTCCGGCCCTAGCCAAAACCAGACGCAGTGCGCTAGGTCGTCCCTTTTTTGATGACCTTACGGCCATCCAAAGCATCCACTTCCACAAGATCATCAAATTTCTCAACTCCACAGGCTGGTTTTGAGCTCTCTTGACTTCCTTTACCCCTTCAATTTCAGGTTTCCATTAGTTGTGGTTTCAAAACGGCGCTCAATGCGCTACTTGTGCTTTTCCATCGTCGGGAAATACAGCCACCTAAACCAACCAACCAACCAGCGTTAGAATTTCGAAAGTAAATAGAGCAAGGATGCGGCAAGGTGAATGAACTGCTGATATGCCTGGAAGCGGGAGGTTACAATGTGATTGCGGACAACGTTGCTATTTCTGTGTCAGGAAAACACTTAAAAGAACTCCTACAACACGCTCTAAACAAGCTAATAAAATGGGAGAACAAATGTGAGTTGGGTGTAAACCGTCACAAAACTGAAATTGTCCTCTTTTCTAGGGAATACAAGATTCCACACATTGCCCTCGATCTATAAATGGCATTGGTTTGACATTCTCTAATGAAGTTGAATACTTGGGTCTTATTTTTTATAGGAAGTTGAAAGCCTAACATCCAAAAAAGAGTTAAAAAAGCCACCGTAGCACTTTTTCTTGCAAAAAAGCCATAGGAAACAAATGGGACTTACAGCCCCGTATCACTCACTGGCTTTACGTTTCTGTCAAAAGACCAGTAAATAAACAACTGGCCATGCCTGAAATCCTGAACGATTTTAATAACCTTCCAGCAAACATCGACTACACCACACCAATATTACAGTTCGATAAAAACGTCCAGGTCTCCATTCCCACTAGATCTTTCTGGGAGGAGGAAGCATTCCTGGATGATGAATCGATCCATTTTGTCATAGATGGTTCGAAAACTGTGGACGGTGTTGGTCTCTTCTCCGATAGACTGAATCTTAGTCTCTCCTTCCGTCTTTCTGATCACTGTAGCGTTTTTCAGGCGGAAATAATGACGATAGAAGTCTTATCTTGGCTGAAAGATATCTGCAAAAGATGTTCGTATCTTCTCGGATAGTCAAGCTGCTATCAAGTGCCTGTAATCAGTCTCTACAAATTCTCTAACAGCCCAAAACTGTCGCTCGTCTTTCAGATAGATGGCGGAGCAGTTCAGCATTCACCTCTGTTGGGTGCCAAGGCTGAGCGACGCAAAAAAAATTAAAACACATGAAATCGTATGGAGATGGCCACATAAACCCTGAGCGACTGAGCGATTTTTCATCACGGGACACTGTCTCATAGGCAGGCATGCAACAAGGCTTGGCGTATTTTCAATCGTTTTTTGCAGAAGCTGTCTTGACGAGGAGGAGGAAGAAACTATTCTCCATCTCCTATGTACTTGTCCGGCTCTCTCACAAAGACGAAAACTCCATTTGGGAGAGTTCTATTATAGTGATCTGAACGGTCTAAATAACATAGACATTCGAAATCTCCTACGCTTCATCAGAAGTGCCAATTAGTGTCGAGTAAGAAAAATTAAGTTTTAGATTCATGTGGTATCAAAAGGGACCTTATAATGGTCTAAGTGTGTCGACAGCCACTTCAACCTAACCTAAGGTTGCAGCGTAGTTAATAAAGGAAGCATGTCTTGTTTTCGTACCATCCAGATTAGTAGTTTATAGTCAAAATTGATTGAAAGCATAGAAAATGTACGTCCACATGAGAGTCAAAAGACTGTTTGTTCTTTTTTCGTTCAACTCTGGCCATAGGGTTTGAGCAATATAGTTTGAATGACCAGCATTGGAGACTGTATTTACATTTTGAAGTAGTTGAGCTGAATACAGCTATTTCGAACTACACCATTCGTTTTTGATCAGAAATGCTTGATCTGATTTAGCTTGGAAAGAAAAAGAGTCCACAATGATAAATTAAATTTTCATTTCCCCCTTTTTTGCACTTTCAGGCGGAGAAACACACATTCCAAACTGAAGTCAACCGCATGATGAAGCTTATCATCAACTCGCTGTACAAGAACAAGGAGATCTTCTTGCGTGAATTGATATCGAACGCGTCCGATGCGATCGATAAGATTCGATTGTTGGCATTGACAGATCGAAAGGAGATCGAAACAAATCCAGAATTGTTGATTAGAATCAAGGCAGACAAGGAGAACAAAATTCTGCACATTATGGATTCTGGTATCGGTATGACTAGCCAAGACTTGATCAACAATCTAGGAACTATTGCCAAATCGGGCACCGCTGACTTCCTTGCCAAGATGCAAGACCCCAGCAAAGGTACCGAAGGTCAAGATCTCAATGATATGATTGGTCAATTTGGCGTTGGTTTCTATTCGGCTTTCTTGGTTGCCGACCGAGTCGTGGTTACCACCAAAAACAATGCCGACAAGCAATTCATTTGGGAGAGTGACTCCAACAGCTATTCCATCTCTGATGATCCACGTGGTGATACTCTACAACGAGGTACAGTTGTGTCGCTGCACTTGAAGGACGAGGCACAGGATTTCCTGGAGCAAGACACCATCAAACAATTGGTTCGCAAGTACTCGCAATTCATCAACTTCCCGATTTATTTGTGGACAAGTAACAATGTCGAAGAGGAAATACCAATCGAAGAGGAGGAAGTCAAGGAGAAGAAAACCGATGAGGACTCTGTCGAAGATGGCGAGGAAGACGAAGATGCTAAAGTCGAAGAAGACGATACAGAGGAAAAGAAGCCCAAGACAAAGAAAGTCACCAAGACTGTCTGGGACTGGTCTCTAATTAATGAAAGCAAACCGATTTGGACACGAAAGGCGAATGAAGTCACCGAAAAGGAGTACACCGAATTTTACAAGAGTTTGACAAAGGATACCTCGGAGCCACTTACCCAAACGCACTTCGTTGCCGAGGGTGAGGTGACCTTCAAGAGTTTGTTATATGTTCCCAAGGTGCAGCCATCAGAAAGTTTCAACCGTTACGGCACCAAATCGGACAACATCAAGCTGTACGTTCGTCGTGTCTTTATCACGGACGAGTTCAACGACATGATGCCCAACTATTTGAATTTCATCCGTGGTGTAGTCGACTCCGATGACTTGCCATTGAATGTGTCGCGTGAGACGCTGCAGCAGCACAAACTTATCAAGGTGATCAAGAAGAAGTTGATTCGCAAGGTTCTGGACATGCTCAAAAAGCTCGACAAGGACAGCTACGAAAAATTCTGGAAGGAATTCTCCACAAAGTAAGTGAGCTGAAAATTGTGTTGCTCGGTGTGTTTTTCTAACTGTTTGTCTTTTTAGCATCAAGCTCGGTATCATGGAGGATCCCAGCAACCGATCACGTTTGGCCAAGCTACTTCGTTTCCAATCGTCCAACGCCAAGAGCGTCACAAGCCTATCTGACTACGTTGAGCGTATGAAGCCCCAACAAGAACATATCTACTTCATTGCCGGTGCTAGTCGCTCGGAGGTGGAAACATCGCCATTTGTCGAACGTCTGCTCTCAAAGGGCTTCGAAGTTCTCTATTTAGTCGAAGCAGTTGATGAATACTGCATTTCGGCGTTGCCCGAATTCGATGGAAAGAAATTCCAAAACGTCGCCAAGGAAGGCTTCAAACTCTCCGAATCGGAAAAGAGTAAAGCCAAGTTCGAGGAACTGAAGACCACTTTTGATCCCCTCGTGAAATGGCTTAACGAAGACGCACTGAAGGACAAAATCCTTAAAGCACAAGTGTCCGAGCGTCTTAGCAATTCACCTTGCGCCCTGGTCGCCGGTATGTTCGGCTGGACTGGCAACATGGAACGTTTGGCCATGTCGAATGCCCATCAAAAATCCGATGACCCACAAAGGTCATACTATCTGAATCAAAAGAAGACTCTCGAAATAAATCCACGCCATCCACTGATCCGAGAACTCCTGCGCCGTGTTGAGGCCGACGAGGCAGATGAAACCGCAAAGGATATGGCAACCATGATGTTCCGCACAGCCACTCTACGTTCAGGTTTCATGCTTCAAGAGACAGCTGATTTTGCCGAAAGTATAGAGAAAATGATGCGACAAACTTTGGGAGTGCCACTCGAAGAGGAAACCGAAATTGACGACGAAGAAGACAGCGAGGTCAATTCCAGTGAGTCGGCTAAATCCGAGGAAGAACCCAAAGAGGCCGACGACGAAGAGGAGGAAGAGCTGCACGACGAATTGTAGAAACAGTACAAGGTGTGAATGAACAGACTGAATTTATTATTTTTTGTATTAACGTGCAGTAGACGTTTAATTCAAGTTGCGTTCCATTCGTTTGTGTTGGCTTGTTGTTTCCCTCTATCTCTTTGCCATCCATTACACTTACATATTATATATGCTGAACGTATTTATTCATGTTTTCGGTTTCATATTGGGGAGAACTTGTAATTTAATTTAATAAACACAAAACGCTGTTAATTTAAGCAACTCACAACATTACGTCGAATAAAAATAAGAAAAACCTATGAAAATATAAAAAGTCCACTGTATGTGTATCAACAACAAAATAAAACAAAAAACAATGAAAACATTTCAATTTTAGAAACAACTTTTCGTTTTAGAGGGGTCCAGACAAATCCAGACCCTCATTGTTGTGATAAACCAGCGATTCCTCTTGTGCGTGTAGTCTATCAATTGCTTCCTTTCGAGTTAAACTGAACTCCTTCATGAACATGTTAACCGTCCACTCCGGCACTAAGGCATTTATGTACAAATCTGTAAGCTACAAAAGGATGATGGTCATCAGTCTTCCAATTTGTATAATTCGTATTACGACTTACGCTCGGCACACCCTTTTCGTCGGGCTGATAGTTTTCGCGCAGAAAATTCATCATTTTAAGCTGTTTCTTGTCATCAATCAGCATGATTGTCTTCATATGATTGATCCCATCGAAGCCAGTGATTTTTGTTTTCTTCGAGTACTTGCTAAAGATTTCATCCAATTTTGGTTTGAATTCTTCAAACGTTTCGAGTATTTCCTTCGTTGAGAGGTGGGTAAGAGTCCTAAAGGGGAGAAAATAAAAATGTTTTCATATGAAAGGCGTAACACATGCATGGCGCGCCGTAGTAAGAAGCGTATAGAGTTAGGTAGGAAAAAAGTCTGTATAAATAATCGTTTTCGTTTTGGTTTCGGTGGACCGCTGACTTATCTAAAGAAAAAATCCCTTTCGCAGTTTACTGGCAGTATTTACAGCACCAGAAAGATGTCAACACAAAGTATACATTGCTAGTAGCGCGCTGAATTCAGCTGCTCCCGAAACACTTGCGCACCTTGGAATGAATATCTACTGGGAATTTCGGCAGTTGTGACAGGCACACAATACGATTAAGTGTATTCATTGAACAGAAGACTAGTCGTTCTGAGAGCCGCGCCCTACAAAAAGGCAGGCAATACTTATCGCCTAATAGTTAGTACACTGCGGAGGACGTTACTTTAAAATAAAACTCATTTCACTGCAGGATAATCAATTCTATTTCTGTTTCGAGAGTTTTTGTTTACATTTTGTTTTCATATCATTAACTGATTCAGAAGTCTAGTGTCTGGGTAAAACCTAGCTTCTTCAGTTCACTCCAGCGTGCCGATATAAGTATTTACTTTGAGAATTAAGTTGAAAAATATGTATTTCCATTCAACCATACCCACCCGCAACATTTCAATGAAATCGGTTGAGTGATTAAAAGATCGACCTCGCCTACTTCTCTTTCGTTTCATTTCGGAGAAAACTTGACGACGCAGTTTATGTTGCAATTTATGAGCTTGTGCGATGTGCGCCACCCACAACCCCAAACCAGAACAACGGTTGCTGATAATTTTCGATTTGAGGAAATAAATTTAGTTTTTTCATGTTAGATTTTGGGTTTTAGCTCAGCTTCTAGATGACACAGAAAGCTGATTGATGGCTTAAAATAACTATAGAAGTGAGTAATGGCGAGCTAAAGGCAGTAAAGTCAGAAAAAAACAACACATTTTGGTTAAAAACGCTGCCAAAAAATAAGCATAGTAATAAAAGGAATAGCCTATTACCGTCTCAGAATCTTTACTAACATTTCAAAAAAAGTTTCATCGAAATCTGTGTGGTAGTTTTCACGCCAACCGCGAACATAGAAAACGGCTACAGTTTTATTATTTTATGGATATAGATTACGTTTCCTGGAAATGTTTTTTTTTATGTTTTTTTAGTACTCCATTCTGACATACGACTCGACCCATGCCATTAGTAATCTAAAAGACAATGAAAAGGCAGAATTCTTTTGCAAATTTAAGAGCTTCTTTGGTTAAGAACCTGGGGTCGAATTACCGCACCCGTGAGCGAGCAATACGTCACTGAATTTTGTTGATTTTACATGCAAAACAATAACAAATTCAGTCACGTATTACTCGATCACGGATGCGGTTATTCAACCCCTGATCAAAGGGCATTAGATTACCAATTATATTTGCTCATCTTTAAGCTACTTATGTTAGTCTCTCCGCATTTCTACCGCTATTTTGCAAATTGTCGGCAAATTTGGTTACTTTTATCTGCCCAGCAAAGCCCTATTTGGTTTTGTATGGTATAATGCTATAGAATGTTGACTTATGTATTTTTATTCTAGCGCTTTAAGAGCAACCTACCTCGATGTAGATGCCGAGACTCGCACCAGATACTATTACAAACTCTAAATCGTAATATAAACCTGCATTTCTATCCAACAATTTTGTGTTTATGACTTTTTCACGTCTGCACCGTTCGTCAATTAAGGACAAACACAGCTCTGAAGTCATAACTTTTGTATTTTAAATCAAAAATCAAATCACACTTAGACCGGCCGCACACTGGCGACGTTTACGTACGAATTTGTCTCGTACGAACACGCACGTACAATCCCGACCTTCGTAGTACTATGGGAGTGCGCACACTCAATGCGAGTTATTCGTACGTATACGTACGTGTAGTTCCGACGTCTGAGCATGTTCGTCCTTTGAAATATTGAAAATTGGGACACTGAGTTACTGCATATTTGACGGAGAAGATCGTAAATCGATATCGCACTCAATTCGTACGACAAGTATTGGTACGTTTAGTACGTTTACGTACGAGTGAAATTCGTATCCACTGTGCGGCCGGTCTTAAAATCGTTTGAATCACACAAACATTGAGTAAAATAAAATTATTTCAGATTGTTTTGTGCAAATTTGTTTAGAAAATGTTTCAACAAATGAACATAGAGGCAGTTTTCACGAGACCTTAAATCGCATTTCGCTTTCGAAGACAAGAGGTATGGTATACGAAAGTACAGCGCGCGAAATGAAGTGTTATATGCTGTCTTTGACGTCAATTGATTGATTGTAAGTTTTACTGCATATTTCTTATCTTTTGTTACTTTAAATATATGTAAAAAATTCCACTAGAAACGCCTAAAAAAGATAAAATCTAGCTGGACCCAGCAAAACACACGGAAACTGTTCCTATTCGAGTTGTCTAGTCGTTTCGCAGCTTTTTCCAAAGAGCAGTATGGAAATCTCGGCGAGTTCTTATCATAGGCTTATGTAAGTAAATGTGCAGTCTTTAAAGACCTCTCAAAGATTGAGGCTATAGATCCAATTACTGACAATTGACGACAGGAAACTCAAAAATCAGTCGAAAAAGTAAGCAATAAATTAAAGGTCATAAACATCCCAAAGTCCTACCTCGTTACAAAATCATCAGGTTGATTTTATGACAGACATTGTGATGATACATGGTACATCTAAACCATCTGCACATCAATCATTAATTATTGCAGTCGCTCAGACCGATACTCTGGCGCTTTCTACTCCGGAGTGGGGGCAATCAATCAGATCCTATTACCATGTGGCTGTCAGGAAGTTATATGATGTCAGCAGCAAACTCTCACATTCGGCCCTAGCGAGGTATCCATCGGAACGGAAAATTCTCCGCAACGCATACTCTGTCGGAGGCTCAAATCCAAATCGTAAACAAATTCCGCAACCAATTTCTGTCCGAGGATATCGGAACCCGTCAAAAATTGAAGAAAAAAATGCATGTTATCGCACTTCAACGTAATTCGCCGATATGCGTTACAAAATGTCGGTGAAATATTCCGAATAGATGTTCCGAAGAATACCTCAAGCCAAAAACCTCCGAATCGTATAAAATCGGAGAGTTTTCCGTTCCGACGGATACCTCGCTAGAACCGATTAACATGGAACGATTGCTCAAGGAGAGTATCATGTACTCTACGCTGGTAGATCCTAATCGATTTATAGTTGATAATGTTCAGATTTGAAGCCCGTGTATGATGTACGATTGTAAGCTTTTTATAGTTAGAAATGCATCAGAGAAAATATTTGACACGAGTCCTACAAAGCAGATAGAAAATTCTAAAAGACAAACAGTACTGGCATGCAGAACACTACGAACAAACTAGTTACTACTGTTTTATAACAACGAACAAGTTTAATAGTATAAAATAAATATGTGTACATTTGTTTCGAAAACACATTCACTTACAACATCTCCATTACGGGCGGTGGAGATTTTCTCTTCGATTTGATTTTATCATTTAAAGCTGTTAGTTCATCAATTAGCAGCAACTCAGCTTGATTTTGATTTTGCACATGTTCAAGAGAAGTTTTTTTGGGCGCTTCTGTCTTGATGTCAACAGTTGCGGGATATCGTGCGGTTCTCTTTGAAGTTTTCTCGTCGGGTTTATCAGCTCGTTTAATTGATCCTTTTGATAGCCAACTATCAAGCGGGCTCTTTTGAGCCTCTTCATGTCGCAGTTTATATCGTTTACGTTTCGATTCTTTGACTAATCGATCAGATGCGTGTAAAGGTGTTGCAACATGGTTTGTTGGCTCAGCAGAAACTGATTTATGTGAACCCTGGATGAGATCCTGATCGGAATCATCAGTTCCAAATAACTCGGTGTTTATTGTTTTCGGTCTTTTCGATGAAGGACGTTTTGACGCATGTCGGGCTGGTGATTTACTCGAACTGACAGGTAAATTATTCTTTTGCGGCAATGAGTGAAGCTGCTCATCTTTCTGGTTGTCAGTATGATCCTCTTTTTTAACCTTTGTATTTGGATGTTTAGTCAGTCCAATGCGAGCTGGTTTGTACGTTGGTATATCAGTTGGTGACTCTGAAATTTCATCAGGACTACTAAACACTAAGCATACAGGCTTGGGCGAATAGGGTTCATTATCGCTCAAAGCCGAACCACATGTATCAGCCTTAGTACCGTTTGGTGTTTTCACAGACGCTGTATATGGCACATAGTCGTTGGAGACCTGCTCCGTGCAAGTTGGATCATATTCACGCATATTTTCATTATGTACAAGAGTCTTTTCTTCCTCTTTTAAAGCACCGTTTGTGGTTTGTTTGATGTTCTTAAGTTGTTCCTCGAAGTGAGTGATTTGTTCCATTAGTGCTTTTGTGTTGATTTTCGTTACTTGTATATCCAACGCGATTGGCAGATATGCTCTGTCTGTGCCAAGTATTTTCACATGTGAACGAGATACTTTTTTCTTTTTGCATTCGACACGTATGGCACCACCAATGTGAAAATTGTCATTTTCAAAGCCATCTAGCGTTTCCGAATTCCGGAAGGGATACAATAAGTTTTCGATGGCTGCGTCGATTCCCAGCCAATCTTCTAAATGCAGCCACTTGTTGGTCTGAACATTTAGTCCAGAAGCAGAAAGGCAAATATCCTGCACCTGTATATCACAAACGAGGCACTTTTCCATAAACTATAGGGATTGAATAAATTCCATTATTGCATTTCATGTTTAGAATCAGACGCTATTTACCTTCTTTATTTCTATTATGTGTGAATATGATTTCATTCTTATTCGTTATTTACCTAATTTAATGAATCAAAAATGAAAGTTTTGCAGAATTTAACTCGAATTAAAGCAAAAGTGAAACGTAAACAAATTATTGCGGCACATTTGACACAAGTGGTCAGATATGTTAAAATGCACCTTAAAAATGTAGCAGAATGATAGTCGCGACTTGCAAGTGCACTTACTACAAAAAGGTACTAGATTCTTATTCTATCCAACTCTCCAGACGAAAAATAAATATGAATTCGATTAGGTAGGTAAATTTTATTCAATTAATGCACCATTTGTGGCTTGTTTTATGTTCTTCACTTGTTCCTCGAAGTGAGTGATTTTCGTTACTTGTATATCCAACGCGATTGGCAGATATGCTCTGTCTGTGCCAAGTATTTTCACATGTGAACGAGATACTTTTTTCTTTTTGCAGTCGACACGTATGGCACCACCAATGTAAAAACTGTCTGTTTCGAAGCCATCAAGCGTTTCCGAATGCCGGAAGGGATACAACATTTTTTTAATGCCTGCGTCGATTCCAAGCCAATCTTCTAAATGCAGCCACTTGTTGGTCTGAACGTTTAGCCCAGAAGCAGAAAGGGAAATATCCTGCACCTGTATATCACAAACAAGGCACTTTTCCATAAACTATAGAGATTAAATAAATTCCATTATATCATTTCATGTTTAGAATCAGACGCTATTTACCTTCTTTATTTCAATTGTATGTGAACCTGAATATGTTTGCATTTTTCTTCGTTATTTAATTTAGCTTATCTTATTAAAAATGAAAGTATTTCCAACGCTTGAAAAAGCAAATATGAATTGGAAGTTTCTAGGACGACTGTTTTGTCGTTACTATAGTAGCCTACTTGTTGATAAAGAAATACTTTTTTTGTAAATAGTGTCGAAAACATTATTAAAGATATCCCTAAGTTAATTTACGATGATAAATATGGTGCAGGTAGATACTGTGTTCAAATTTAAAAATATACGTTCAAAAGACATTGTAACAGTTTTAAAGAAAATGGGAACAAAAAGAGACTATCATTTTATGAGCGCGAATATGTTTTTAGATGGAATAGAAATACTAGCTCCAGTATTTAGACAGGGATATTCGTGTGAAACTGCCTTAAACTGGGCGATTGAAGACTGGAAAGATCAGATTGATAAAAAAAGGTGATTGTAGCTGTATTTCTGGATTTCAAGCGGGCTTTTTAGACGGTAGATCGGGAAATCCTCGTTAAAAAACTAATCAAGTACGGAACAAAAGATAATGAGCTTGAATGGTTTAAATCATATTTAACCGGTCGCACACCGCGAACAGTGGTTAATAATGGTATTACTAATGCATGCGAAGTGTGTGTAACAGTACCACAGGGCTCAGTATTGGGGGTATAACTTTTTTTTGATATACATTAACTATATCGGAACGGTTAACTTCAATCTTCTTCTCAATCTTGTTTAACTTTAGGCAATAGTTATTTCAGAAACAAGAAACTGCTTCAGGGATTATGTCCTTCTAAATACGTGCTCTCTCTATTAAAAGAAGCTTCTACTATTGGATTAAAACGGTCTGACCAGTAGCAATAGCATGTAAATGCTGAGTTAGTTCTCAAGAGAAAACCTGACCTGCCTGACTTAGATTTTCAGCAGTTTAGAAGCTGGATGTAGCTTTTCTAGTTCCCGACGAATTTGCTGCATTAGACAGCGTTGTTAAAGAAATATGAAAACATTTTTTTTAAGTAAAAAAAATATATTCGGTTCAAAAGGAGACAGTCATTTCTTTTGATTAAGTCATCAATTCACTCCCCACCAACATATTTGTCCAAAAGCTCTTGCTTTCGCTTCCGCAGCAGAGCCGATTCAATGTCCTTTTGCGTGGGTACTGGAACATGAGCTGTAAATCGAGGTGCCAATAGTTCCATGGGATCTGTCGCTCTAGATTCATTTTCGTTTTTGTCCTCAACCGGCATAGATACAGGATATATGTCTTCCTCATCGTCATCATCGATCTTTTCGTTGTTGGCCATTTTCTCCTTCCATTCCAAAACAGCACGTTGTATTGCCAGTTTTTCGATTTTCTCTTCGAGAGGAATTAATATTCCATCGTCATCGTCACGATAGCCATAGTACTCGGCGTCAATGTCCTTCATTAGTTCGGCTCGTGTTTTTCTCTGTGGAGCAGGTGGTTCCTGCTCGAATAGCTCTCGAACACCCGGAAGGTCTTTAGCAGCACCAAAGTACTTATAGCCTCTGTTACCCGGTACTTCACGACCTTCGGCATCAAACATTTTCGGTCCATATCGGCGGTAATGCGGACCACCCAGCGCTGATATTTGATTTTCCCAATGACGCTTTTCTCGTAGCAGTTTATTGATTTCATCGTTTAGATCCCTAATGCGAAACTCCCCCAATCCGGCGTTTTGTATTTGCGCCACCTTCTTTGATATTTCTCGTATTATTTCAAGTCGGTATTTTTCGCACTTTGGTAATTCCGTACATTCGGAAGCCAAATATGGTCGTCTGTCTTTCGCACCAGTTTCGGCTTCTTTTGCCGCTCTCCATCGAGCAAGAGTGGTCCTGTGAAATTCACTTTAAAATTGAAAAGAAACGTGTGAAGGATTTCTCTACTTACATTGCTTTTTCCGCATTTCTTGCCTGTGAGGATAAACATAGTTATAGTCGGAAGATCAAACGTATATAGATGTTTTACAAAACCTACCATTGTGATTTATTATATTTTATGCTTGGAGTGAAATAGATTAGTAAAACGTTTTGTTTTGCTTCAGCTTTTTTGAGGTTTCACAAAATTTAGAATTATCAGTTTTGACAGCGCGATTTCAGTTCGACAGTCGGTCGGCTCGATACTCGAAACCGATTGACCAGGGATGTACATAGGTTGTGTTTGTAAAATAATTGTTGTTTGTTTTTGAAACATCAAATGTACGGACTTTCCCGAAAATTGCTGATTGGTAATAACCTGCGGTTGAATTACCGCATCCGTGATCGAGCAATACGTGACTGAATTTGTTATTGTTTTGCATGTAAATTCAACAAAATTCAGTGACGTATCGCTCGCTCACGGGTGCGGTAGTTCGACCCCTGTAGACTGAGGGTTGAATCGATAACAGTAATATTACGATAGTGGCGTAATGTAATTTAATAATGATAAATTTATACATACTTATAGACATTAACTTACTTATTGGACTAGTTCGCAAGGAATCAATTAATTCCTATACCCGCACAGAAATAGAAGCGATTTTTCTATGGTCTTTTGAACCGGCGCCGCGTTATTTATTTTCTCCCATGATCTATATACATAGATAATTTTATTCCATGATTTACATTGTCTTGAACTTTCTCTGATAACCATAGAAATTAATGATGTACAAAGATGATGCGGGAAATGTAATAGAAATATTGAAGTTTAAGTTGGTGTCAGCAGTGATAGGATATATACTCACGTTTCAATCAAACACTTAAAATGTGTCACGTATCCTAGCAGCGACAAGCTATTTCAATGTATTCGCACACTGACTTAAGTTGGATAACATCTTAAGCCACTTTAAAATGACTTCTCATTTTCCCA
Organism: Cheilosia pagana; assembly: GCA_936431705.1. Lineage (NCBI taxonomy): Eukaryota > Metazoa > Arthropoda > Insecta > Diptera > Syrphidae > Cheilosia > Cheilosia pagana. Next base: position 79,265,827 of record OW386166.1, on the reverse strand, counting down.
ACCAATTGATATGTTTTAAAACGCTTTATACACTCTTAAGACTTTCAATTTAAAGAAGATGTGACAGATGAACAAGAAGAAAAACCTACAAATAGTTGCATATGCAGTTTGAAAGTTTGCAGACATTTTGGATATTTCATATTGTCGATACTATAGATCTCCGCTGAACATTAAAGCTAAGTTAATCGGTAAAGTTAGTTTGAATACGTTTGTCATACCATCGCAATGACAACGTAGTACTCAGTTGAGAAACCCATTATGTACTAGATTTTGTCGGAAGCCCATAAACTTTAACTACAAACTGTTCACCTAATATAATCCAATTTAAATTCAGATATAAGCCTGCTGTCAGACCAGTAAACTAGAGTTTTTAACGTTCACATTGTAAACCAATGTCTTCAATCAATAATTTTAAACTTAATGCGCCTTTTTTTTTAATAAAATATTTTTTAATTAGAGAAATAAAATAAATACAAATATTTATGCATTGAACTCGTCCTCGTGGAATTTGTGCATCAAACTCTTGATGGCTTCCCTGTTGCCGGCCACTTTAACCTTTTCCTGCAATGACAAAAGAAAACAGTCAATATTTCGACCTAGTGCTCCCGAATCAACTAGTAAAACTTACGAGCAAATCGGTGTAGGGAACTTTCTTAGTTGCCCATGCAACAAAGTCATCATCAGCAATGGTGATCTCGCCATCGGCATTGTCAACGGTTCCTTCGTAGATCTTGGTGTTCTTCAAGTCAAGCACTATTGTAAAACAAAGTTATGAGTTTTTGTTTACTTCAAAATATGCACTCTAGTTTTCCTTACCAACACTCTTCAAGAGGGTTCCATCGGCATTATTGAAGTGGAATTGGAAGATCAAGAATGTTGTCCTCTTTGCTGGATCGATGGACGCCAATTTGGCTTGAACTTTGTCGATGATGGCTTGGCTTTTCATTTTGGAAGAGATCGTTAGGTGCTTACACTTGGAACTGTTGGCCAATACTGAATGGTTAGACCTTTATATCTTTAAATTTATGCATTTATCGAATTGATATAAATGGTCTTATCGGTTAAGATAAGCCAGTTCAAGTGAGACCATAATATACACTCAGGGCAAGATTGTCTTAAGGCATTAGATTACGTCGACGTAATTATTCATAAACTTTATTGTCGATAATTGGGTAAAAATGATTAGGGATTATGACAATTGAAAGTCGAAAATAGAATGTTATTTGTTGTTGCTTGTAGGTACCCTTCTGTGTTTCTTTCGATAACTCGGTCTAGAGTCCAATTATAGTAAGTGGATTCTAATAAACGAAATGAAAAAATCAAAATCATTAAAGTTTGATCAGTAGAAGAAAACCTTCGGAATGAGAAAGTATGAAAGGATAAGAAAAGTGCTAGTTTTGAAGTACCAAAGGATTATCAAGTCATCAGCGAAGGGCTAAAGGAAAAGTCACTTCCTTGTCACCGATGAAGCATTTGTGGTAGGATTTTATCCACTACCTGCAGATTTGGCTGTACTTTTAGATGGATTTTATGATGGACTAATGTGCTTCCTTAAAGTAAACCCGTTGCTTCATTAAGCGCCGTCAGCTCTCCAGCGAATTGTAGTTAAGGAACTTTTTCTTGCGGGTGCGGAGCTCCCACTGTCATCAGACTGATCTGGTATTTTTCAAACGACATCCCGTTCGGAATCATAGTTTTAAAGAAAATTCCATGTTTACTTTGCTTACATCCATCGCAACGTCGGTCGTCAACATTGTGAAAGCCAAATCAAAAGTGAGTGGCATTTACGATTAACAAGCAATAAACTGGTATAGGTACTTATTACAAGTCTCTCCTTTTGTTTTGATTTAACGTTCTCCTAGTACCCGCTATACCCGCTCGCTGAAAGTGGATGACGGTAAAAGCAGTTTATTAACAGTGGGCACACTTAAAAACTTGGTTGTCTTAAGTCGACTAGATTGGTCTGCACTGGATGTAACCTGAACGCAAAAACTAGATTCGTCGGGACTCGGGAACGTCATTTTTCCTACGTCAGCCACATATGGGAACTGTCAACTTAGCACTTTAGTTACCAATTTCTTGACTAGATTCGTCGGCTACCCCTCCATAAACGTCAACTGCAACATCTGCCCATGTGACCGATCTTGGCCAATCAAAACTGAGATACATCAAGTCAGTCAGCTGTCAGTCTTACTAAAGTAGACACTTGAACGTCCCCAGTATCGTGCTCACATCTGACCGAAAGGTGGATGCGATACACTCCCGAGGGACTCTTCTTTGAGTACCTTTAGTACCTTTTATAAAATAAATCTCAGAAGCTTCCAGTGGAGTATAAAAGAGGTCACAGCGAATTATAGCTCTGGGCGTAAATTAAAAAAAAACTGTGCTCACATTTTATTAGTATCGCGGATTATGCATATTTTTCGGCACACTACAAATCATAAATTTCTAACCATGTCCTTATCTTAATCGGCCCTAGCGAGGTATCCGTCGGAACGGAAAATTCTCCGATTTTATACGCTTCGGAGGTTTTTTGCTTCGAGGTATTCTTCGGAACATCTATTCGAAATATTTTTCCGTAACGCATATCGGCGAATTACGTTGAAGTGCGATAAAGTGCATTTTTTTCTTCAATTTTTGACAGGTTCCGATATCCTCGGACAGAAATTGGTTGCGGAATTTGTTTACGATTTGGATTTGAGCCTCCGACAGAGTATGCGTTGCGGAGAATTTTCCGTTCCGACGGATACCTCGCTAGGGCCGAATACCTTGAATTTGCGTTTTTTTATTTTGTCGGTATTGCTTTTGAACTTTTAAGTACCTGTACAATAAAATTAAAAAAAAAATTAACAATTTGCAATGAAGAAGAAAGCTTCGTGGGTCCCATTCGTGCACATTATTTAAATTGTAGCAATGTGCTATTTTTTTATTAGATCTTACAAGCATTTTATTGTAGGAAGGTATTGTATATATACACAATTAATAATTAAGTCTACATTAAGCTGCAACAATTAATATTATTGATCTATAAACAGCGTTTTATCTACTTTCCACTTGTCTAAGGTATATTACCTTGGAGTGGACTATTGCACTATCGATTCCATAAAGTCATACATTTGGCGCAAATAGCAGTAACCATTAAGCTTATCATTAGGATAAGTGCAAACAAAAAACACATCGCCCCCGTAATCACTAACCACTAACGAAGTTTATTTATACACAGATACAGATATGTTGCTTATGCTCAATAAGTATTTTCTCCATAAAGCACATTTCCTGTTAAAAGATCAAAAGATATCCAAAATATCTGGCAATAGGTACTTAAAATGTGCAGGTCAATTGCAGCTTATCTGGATCAGATTATTAACCACTAGTAATCGGGCGATGAGAGAAATTTCCCTTGAATTAATGATAGATAAGGTTGTAGCAATAATTGGAAGGTGCTAAGACTTGCTCTAAAGAAGATGCACTCGTGGCCATAGTCAAGATACTTTTTAGTACAAATTGTTCAACTTATTATGGAACAATTTTAAACATCTGGATTTCAAAACATATTATGAAGGTTACATTTTCTGTCATTCCGTAAGGCGAAAAGGTTTAGGAGCTTCCATGTATATGGTAAAACAGCTTGCCGTTCTATGACGGGAAACGAGATCGCTGATGACCTTGCCAGGCTTGGTTCCGAAGAAGCTCTCTCAGGACCTGAACCTGCGTTGGGTCTGCCGGCATCTGTGGTTATGTCATCCATTGATACTTGGTTTTCTCGTGAACACGATTGTCGGTGGCGTGACTGTGCTGGATGTAGACAGACCAAACGACTGCATCCGGACATCTGCAAAAGGTCCGCGTCTTCTGTCTCTCAAGAGAATCGACTGTAGACTGCTTGTGGATGTCCTTTCGGGCCACCAAGCTTTTGCCAAACACTTAAATGTATTGGACTTGAGCGAGACCACCATCTGTTCTTCGAAAGACGGGAAAACTAAGTACAGCAATGCAAGGAGTCTGTTTTGGCAGTACAATGGACCAGTAGTTTTGTCTGAGTGCTCCATCGGATAGTAGCAAACTCCAAAAAAAATTTACAATTCACAACCAACATTTTAAGACCAAGACTGAGTTCAGCCATTTAGTAAAAGTGGTTAAAAAAAGCAAACGAACATATTTAACTGGAGCGTAATAAAATTGAATCTAGTGCATAACCCTGATAGTTCGGCTACTATATCGAACGCAAAATATGCTACCCTGAAGTTTTACATTGAAAAATTTATGACAGCAAGCAAACTGGCAGCGAAACAAATTACCTGGGGTCAGTTCAGGGTACAACTAGGGCGCCATAGAAGTCATGTCGAATACAGGCTTTCAGTACCAGGGCGAGTTGAGTGCTATATCGAACACATTAGGGTTAGCGTAGAACACGCAAAACTATAACGAAAGAGTGAAGCAATTCACAATAGATACTTAAAAGACGTCTGACACATATTTGGGCCGGACATTTTGCTTATATGATACGAATTATGGGAAAACTCATCATGTTAACTATATTTTATATAACACATAATTCAATTTTATTTGGCTTCAAATTTAAGTTTCGCGTTCAAATAAATTACTACTGCACCTGCTAGTAATCGAAAAAAAAATACAGATAAACGAAATTTATCACAAGGCAAAGAATAATTGATAATGAGACACTATAAAAGCTGATAAAACATTGTCAGTTAAACTTTATTATGCGTGGCAATCGATAATTTCATTTAAAATAATCGAAATGTATAATATACGATTTTAAAAAATTATTAAGAGCTGGCGACTAATAGGAACTGCTTTTAGTATTAAAACTGTCTTAATTTCCATTCCTAGAAAGATGAAATTAGCATGACAGGTGACACCTGTATGTACACGCAAAAAACCCAAACATCAAAGAAAAGAGTTTTCTAGAAAGTTGAATGAGAATATAGACTATCGAATACGAACGAATAGTCACGGACTTATGTACATTTTAAGCCGATCGGTAAGGGTAATCAGATATAGAGCTTCAACAGCTTCGGGTGTATTGCCCTCATAACCTAACATTTTAGCTGAAGAAGCAGTCTAAAAATTCCTATCGAGTTATCCTTCGACTTTAAGAAGCTACTAAAGTATGGAAATATAGAATAGTTCCAAATTCTAGAAAACCGAATTCAATCTTTCAAAATTGACAGAAATATCCATGAAGGGCCCTCGAAACTTTCGATAATTTTAATTTGAGTCCTGACCTTGGAGTATCGCTATAGATATGTCAAATTATCTATATTTTTGGGACCAATTTGAATACTTTCTAAAATTAGTTAAGTGAAGGCAACAACATAATTATGACCCCGCATTCGATTTTCCACAATATTTACTGACTCGTATGGGGTGATACTGATATAGGCTAGGCACACCTTAAAATAAGTTATCGAATAATTTCATAATCCTCTTCTGTAAAAAGGGGAAAGTCAGAGAAATTGGACAAATTAGATTTTGTCAAATAAAATTTAAAAAAAATTTCAAGTTTGTAATATTTTTATTTAGTTTATTTTAAAACCAAGTATATATATGATATCCACGGAATGGGACAGAAAACAACGACTATTGAATATACCGTCAGTCATAACTTTGAGCTAGTTATAGGGACTTTGTCTAGGTTCCACTATTAACTAGGTACAAAAAGGAAACGCATCATAAATCAAGGGAAGAATTAAGATTCAATTTAACTCAAGAAGGAAATTTAGGCCTGCGGCCAAGTAACACTGTCTTGTAGTGCCACCTAACTAAGTACCTAGCTTTAAAAAGGCTGTAATTCCAAGCCTCCAAGCAGCAACTCTCAGAAGTCGCTCTCAAATTTCGCTATTTTTTCACAACCTTCCCGGAAAGATAGACACTATTTTTAATAGAAGACATTTTTTTGACAGATCCTTTCAACAACTAATTCCAAAAAATACCAACCCAAGCACACCCCATTCCCCTACCGTGTGCATCCTCCTCGTATCAAAACTAGATAAGCAGTTTTCGAATGAACTTTTTTGTTGCCAAGTTAATTGAAAGCAAACAATTCAGGGAAAGTCCAATCACAATAATAATTAAACAACACGATATATCAGATTATAAAAGTTTGATATGGTTTCGCGTGGTACCCACTGCCGTCACTGAGCTATGATATAATGTTGGGGCTTTTTTCCAATTGGAGAAAGTCTGAATTAAAATTTGAATATCAAAACTTTAACAAGTGACAAATCGAAAGTTTATACCTAGTCCGCTCTCGTCAGAAGTCATATGTTAACACACCTGCTGACCGGTCGTATGATCGCAGCTGTCATAAACGTTCATCCTGTATACAATCAGACACTTTAGATTGTATTTTATCTTCATTTATGAGCTTATGTCCGAAACTGTAAACTACCAAAAAAGTATACAAACAACATAGCGTCTATCGTTGGTAATTTTCAATTTCCCGAACTTATTTCTAAGCGTTTGGAATGATAACGAATATTGCAAAAAGTGATACAAAAGTCAAAAGTATCTCGAGATCGACCTAGATTTTCATAACCAGTGTGGGTTTAATTTTTGAGACAGGTTGAATGGAGACTTTGGTATATGTTTGTCAGGCTTTGGTGCTGTGAAAGGAACCATAGAGTGTAATTCATCTGTTTTCAAGGCCTGAGACTGGTTAAGGAACTTTTGGGGAACCGGAATCTAAGTAAGAACAGCCTACAAGACACAGTCGACTTAGGGAATGCCTGAGAGAAATGGATGTATCTGACAATGGTCATTAGAATTAAAGATTTTGGTTTATAACAGCTTATGATAGATCATACATTCATACCTAAGCCTAATGTACTCCAAGGTGTTATTCATCTGACAGAGTTACACGGTTATGTTATGTTCGTGTATCACTCAAAGTTATTTTCCAACTGGTCGGCAAAAATATTATGACAGAAATGCCAGTCGCTCTTAAAGGTGCATAACTTTTAAAAGCCGTCATTAACACTTACTAGTTTCCACTGAATGATTGCATATGGTGTGGCCTGTGATAGCGTGTCTAAATGAAATCAATTAGGTCCCATCACTCGACAGGTCAGGCTTAGGTATTTTGACACAATCATATCTCACGGTTTGTTTGGCGAAAAGTTATTACGATTATGAAAGATTTTGTCGCAAAGTACGATTGCGTCCTTTCTGTTTGAAGGACTTTGTTATGAATGCAGGCTTAACTTCCAAATATCTCGAGCTTGGAATGAACAAATATGCTGGAAACCCTATTACTGAGAGGACAATTTGGAGGCTTCTAGCTGAATTGGATTTAAGTACAGATTCTATAAGGAAAGTACCGTAAGCAACTCACGAAAACAAAATCAGGTGGCTACAATTCGCCCAAGAGTATATAAATAAATCAAGAAGTTCCTGGAACTTAGTTTTGTGGACGGACGAGAGTTCATTTGAGTTTCAGGGATCACCGAAAAAAAAAGATTTGTTTGAATAGCTCGTCAGAAACCCATCAGTCGTTCAGACCAGTAAGCCTGTCGGCAGGGGTTGTATGTCGTCCAACGACCTTGTAGATTTGGTTCCAATCGATTAAACAATGAACCAGCACAAATGCTTTAAACAATCATGCATTCCCATTTGGCGAAATGCTAATCCTGCTGTCATTTATTCTCCAACAAGATAACACTCTTTGCCAGAAAAGCCGAATGGTGGTGCAACTTTTGCGTCACATTGAATCAGAAACACATAACTGGCCACTCCAAGGCCCAGATTTAATTTCATTGAAGATGTATGAGTTAGCATTAAAGAAAAAAGAACTGTTTTCCTGACTCGGAGCAAAGAGGAGTCAATTTTTGTAATAATAAAGCTCTGGGATGACGGTCCCGCAGAAATGCTTAAAAACTCGTCGAATCGGTTCCAAGACGATAACAAAAAGTTGTTGAGGCTAAAGCGAACATATTTGTTCAATAATTAGTTTAACTTTGTTCATTATTGAATTTAAAATTAAATTAATTTGTATTAATTAAGTAAAAGTTATTTGTCAAAATAATTATGCCACATTAAAAAGCTAGTTTTATTCGTTTCAATGAATTTAAATAAATATATATTTAAAAATAAAAAAATTGAGTATGTTCACCTGTTTATGGGGTTAACACACCATGCATTTATTTTTTTTAGTTCTTATTAGAATTTAAAAAAAATTACTTTAGATCTTGTCAAAATACTTATGCCGACCATTGTAGGCCTTTGTTTTTCGTAGACGAGAATCGGTTTGTGAAGCCGCGCTGTTTGACAGGCAACTTTCATGTGATAGTTAGCTCTAGGAAGAATTAAAAAAATTACTGAACTTAATATTCACCCTCTAATAATTTTTATAACTAGCTATTAAAACTAATATTCTTTTTAACTTAACTTTCAATAAGTATTTAAAATATTTCACAATTTGTGTATGAGATTTTGATTTTTTGGAGGAGCTTCTTCAGGACAATTATATTATTTGGGATGCTTGTCAGAAATTCGTGACACAGTAAAAAAAAGTCGAAAGATTGAATTTGTATTTATTGGGAGTAGAACCACCAGGAAGTCACGTGCCTTAAGTCTTACTCAAGACATCAGTGCCCACTTTTGATACCACAAATAAACATTTTTAGCTTGAGCTCAAATGTTCTATAACTCTTTTAAAAAGTCATCCATTAGGGATGTAATCTCGAGACCGTAGATCACAAACTCTTATCATTCCAGTATATATAAATAATCCAATAACCGAAAAATAATTGGGATCGACTGAATCCTTACCTATTTTGCCCTCCTAAAACCCGAACCCGAGTAAATTCATTTACATATTCTTATTAATCAGCAAGTTGAAAAAAATCGCAATGATTAAACTATAAGTATAGTATCTTATAAGTCCAAGGCTGACGCATTTGATAAGGGCGCACGGCGCACCCTTAATCCATATCGCCATTGCTTATCATAGTTGGTAAGTATATTGCAAATTTCAAGACAAAAAACGGCCTTTGAACTTAAAATGAGACCACAACAAACATTTAACTCATGATAACAATTGAAGAAGTAGACACGTCAGGGTACAGGGTTCACCAGTCACAATTAATTACTGGGGAAGCAATCTATTTTAGCACTTGTTCTAATAAACCCTAAATTATTGCAACTCAATATTATAATCTCGCATTCATCATTGATATAGTGTAGGTGTGTACTATAATCAGTTGGTAGACAAACTGATACGGTACGGCTATTGAAATCGACTCATTGAAAAAAACACTTAAACTTGATGTTTGAAGGATGGACTTTAGATTGAAGTTCGGGTCGGTTTTATTTTTTTGACGAAAGCGTTCTATACCTATCTGTCGGAGAATGGATTAAAAGGCATTTTTTTCTTTTTATAGAGTCCACCAGATTATGTCCGCGAACCGCGATGTCACTAATGACAGTAGAAGAGCAGCAGCTCTGAGTATTGAGTACTAGAACAGTTAGCCCTCCTTAAACTGGATTGGGCGGGGAGCTGCAGAGGAGGTGGGTGACAGACTCATCTTCCTTCTCATCCATGCAACTTCTGCTAAAGTCATTGTATGGCAGTCCGAGTCTACACGCGTGTCTGCCCAGAATACAATGCCGGTAATGACATTAGCGACTAGAGAGATACTAGATCTGTTGAGTCGCAGAAGCGCCTTGGTTGAATGAGTTGTTTAGCGCAGGACAGCGGAGCACGTTGTGCACACTGATATATTGTGTTGCATGCATTTTTTGTATGGAAGGTGCCACGTCCGTATAACTTATGAACCAATACACCTACAAAGACCGTATATGCCTATAAACCATGGTATTAACGTCACCTTTCATGCGCAATTTTCAAAATCAAAATCGGTTCACGCATTACAGAGAACATTGGCGACAAACGCAATTCAACTTTTTTTTATATATATAGATACCTATTTCAACTCTTATGATTTTAGAATGACTGTAAACACAGAAAAGGCAATATTTGTTCGATCTTTGAAGAGTTCTCGAGTTTTTGCACTAACTCAGTGGTAATTGAATAATTGATTAGGGAATACGCATAAGGTCTTCAACTAATGGTTGTCGAAACAAGTCCATAAAAGCCCAAATCTTCTTTGACGGACTTGTTAGAGTTCTTATTGATTTTGGATCGAATATGTCATTAAGAGACATATAATTCATCTCTTCGCTCCCTGATTAAAACGCACCACTTAACAAACAGAATAGACAAGAACATATTTCACGAAACAGTCTATGCATTGTTGCGTTATAAAACGCCACAAAGACCCAATTCCCCTTCCATCCCTCCTTTCCAATCACCATCATGTTTTTACCTGGTCCGTCATTCCCGTCGCTTTCGAGGACAAGTGGCCAAGGGGGTGTTCTTGAATTGGCTTCAATTCAGCGCTCTCGCTGGTCATACGTCCAGAGGGAGTGACAAAAGCAGGTCAAGCCCAGACGGACGGTCGGGAATCTCGCAACGATAAGTTAGTTCCCCCAGAACTAACACTCCAAAGTACTGATGAACGAGGAGAGGACGAGCCCTCAGAGAGACGCCCAAACGAAAGTGCGATCCGAAATAACGCACGAATAAAAACACAACATCAACTCGAATGGCCGAGAGCCCATCCTACCCGTTAATTATGTTGTAAGGAATTGGCACGTTATCGGCGAGTCTCGTCATCCCAAATCTGCGCGGAGGTCCACGGAACAGAGTAGGGTACGCGAAAAATTTTGCTCAGGTTACTCTTCGTTCTTTTCCAGCTGCACTACCAAAGAGCGAACAATAAGTACATTTCGCCATCCCCAAGCTAGCGTCTCCATGAACTCTTCCACTTTCCACTTTTATTAAATAGTTTGCATTGCATATTACCTCGGTTGAAGGGCTCTAAGGCAATTTGGCAGCACTGTCGAATCAAGTCACAAAGTAACAAGAATTGTTCTGTACTCGTCCATCGAAACGTAAGGCACCGGAAATTTCCCGGCGACCTGGCGAATTCGGATATGAGTGGAGTAAATGAGAGTTGGCATTGGCATTGGGATCATCAACGGTCGTATACCATGGCGAAAAAGCTGTGAGTAACGCTCAAAGATACTGTTTATGATCCCCGTTGCTACTGAATGGTCGAATGCATGTCTGTATGTGTTTGAGAAGTAACAAACAAAATACAAAACAAAAAATAATCACTTCTTGGTTGGCCAGTGATTGGAGGCAGTGTCTGAGTTGCCAGTTTAGAGTTTTTTAAATCGAGAAGTTCTTGGAATTTAAGAATATTGATTAAAGTCCGAAGTACGGACACAGATAGTGTGTGAAAATATATAAAAAGGAAAAGGAAGGAGAGTGGGAAAAAGGAGGACTAGTGGCAGGAATAGGTGAAGGAAATAGAAACGCCAGAACGGCAGAGGAGTGGAGAAGAAAGAAGAGGAATCCAGAACAGATAAGTAAAGTTATAGTTAGTATAGTTAGTTGGGCAGTTAGTAGAATTGACTATATTTCCGTTGGCTTCCGTTACGTGAAATTCCCAAACAAAAACGGGACGCGCGACCCTTTCCGTTGTTATCTTTAACCCATTCAGACAACGCGATAACGAGCAAATTCCCATCGGCTAGAAAATCGTCATCGAAACCATATATTTCATTTGTTACAATTTATTTTCTCTTTATATAACGACCTCCTGGTCGCATCGCAAAGCTTAATTAAGCCTCATCAATAAATAAATAGCCGTGCTCTTACTGAGCTTTTATAACGAGAAAACCTTGTCTTTTAATTTATCTTTCACCCTACAGCAATCATCGTCGGCATCATCTCAAAAAGGTCTAACAATTCCTTTCGAATTACATCGTTTCCTATTACATCGTTTCTGTATTTCATTATTTTGAAGCCACCCCAGCTGAGTGGCCGAGAGTGGCAGCGACCAACACGCTGCTTGTTGCACTTTTCCCCACCACCGCCGGCGAATTTTCATCGTCGAACAACGATTTGACGTTTCGCTACCCATACCCATTTCTCGTGTTTTTGTTTACGCAAATTAGAATCGTTGCCTTGATTAAATCCCGGAAAAGTGTAACAGCATGAAAGACGCTTGAGTTTATGCCCAAAAAAGAAGGCATACTGTTTGCTTTCAGTTCTCCGGAAGAAGGTTTTGTATGCCGGTGAATTCATTGGCGAATACCAAGCACAAGTTGTTTCGATGATTCGCCAAAACGCCCGCGGAAGAACGAAATACGAACATTCGAGGATGCTTATGCGAATGCATACAAAAGTATTTAATGTATTCCTAGGAAACGAAGTGTGCATCAGTCTTTTTTCCTTAAATGTTGGAAACAATATTTTTGATCCTCGTTCTCACGTCTTTGGTAGGTAGATACCTACAGCAATGATGAAATTATTTAACTTGTTTGTTACTCGTCTCTCTGAAAACCATCATCGTCTGTCAGAGATTATAACATGCTTTATATAAACTCGAGAATGGCTTATTCTTCCTTGTTTCACACACATATGGGTCATTGACAGACCAAATGCAACATAACCTACTTTATTGCTGAAGTTCGCACGAGCTGTCAAATGTATTACAGTTTTTTAAGCTGCAAATTCCATGTTGTTTCGGCAGGTAAATGTTAAATGTGATCTATACATCTCTGATCTCCAAACTCTGTTGTCGATTTTTTTATGAAATCGATGTGTAAATGGCATTGAACACGATAAAATGACAGCTCGACTCACAACTGCTGCAGAGCTCCATCAACATGTCGAGGATTGATGCTTAAAGTAAATTTCGTAACATTTTTCAAGTAAGAGTTCATTTGCCATCACTCGGTAGGCTTTAGTTATTAAACCAATTTTTTAAAACCAATTCTGACAATTTGTTTGACACTAAGCAAGTTCGTTCGCATTTAAAAAAGGCAACTCATCAGTTTAAAGGGAATTGACTAGCACCTATTTCTGGTAGACCATTCATCGTTCATTGGAGTGAATGTAGAGGGTGATTTTTTAGCTGGTTTGGTTTTGGCAACACTGGTTTTGACAGCTGACGTGTGTTTAGTACCTTGTGTCACTGTCAAACAGCTTCAGTTTGGTTTGCAATTTAACCATGGATCGTCTTACAAATGAACAACGCTTGCAAATTATTGAATTTTACTATCAAAATTCGTGCTTGGTTCGAAATGTTCATCGCGCGCTGCTTCCATTTTATGGACGAAGCTCATTTTTGGCTCAATGGGCACGTAAATAAGCAGAATTGTCGATTTTGGATTGAATATCAGCCAGAAGCATTGCAAGAGCTACCAATGCATCCAGAAAAAGTCACAGTTTGGTATGGTTTATGGGCGGTGGCATCATTGGACCGTACTTCTTCAAAGATGATGCAAATCGCAGCGTTACTGTCAATGGTGAACGCTACCGAGCGATGATAACAAACTTTTTTTTGCCCGAAATGGAAGTTCTTGACTTGCATGATATGTGGTTTCAACAAGACGGTGCCACATGCCACACAGCACGCGAAACAATGGCGCAATTGCGAGGCGAGTTTGGTGAACAGTTAATTTCACGTTTCGGGCCGGTCAATTGGCCGCCTAGATCGTGCGATTTGACACCATTAGATTATTTTTTGTGGGGGTATGTCAAGGCTAATGTGTATAGGGACAAGCCCGCTTCGATTGACGCACTGGAAGCCAACATCCATGCATTCATTCGTGAGATACCGGCCGATATGTGTGAAAGAGTATGCCAAAATTGGACTCAGCGGATGGACTACCTGAGACGCAGCCGCGGTCAACATTTGCATGAAATTATCTTTAAACATTAAATTGCAAGGTTCAAACTATCGATTCAAATAAATATTTCTTTCATTTTTTCGAATTTTTTGTGTTTTTTTTTTAAAAAAAGTTCTAAACCTCTTAAAAAATCACCCGTTATAATCAGATCTATTCGCGTACTTTCCCAAGGTAAGTACTAAAAATATGTCAAACTAAAAAAATTGAGAGAGAGTCTCCAAAGTACCAACTCATTTTGCAACATATGAGTAGGTATGACATTTTCTGGGAGAACATTTAACTACCACCGAATTTTCTTTAATTTCGGACACGGATTTTGGATTTGTATTTTATCAACTTTGTGCATTTGACATAAATTATCTATGAGCTGTTTCGAGCCAAGAGAGGAACTGCTCGTTACTCGTTATTTTGTTAATTTTCTCTCTGTCTGTCATTTTTGAGGAGTACGTGTAGGTATAGACTTTTTGCGATTGAGATCCATTTTATCCGCGTACGCGAATGAACTTATTGATTGCTTCGAAATTTCTTTTGAATTCAAAGATATCACTCAGAAGATTACGATTTTCTGGAGAAAATAAGAAGTCGTCATTATCTTTTTATCATTTTTATAGATGGCAGTTAAAAAATTAAGATTCCCTACTGTGACCTACAATCACTTCAAGCTGAGTTTTAAATTTCTAGGGGTAAGGTCATTTATATTTCTCTCACCTAGCTTAAGCTTTCGGTTTTTTTTTATTAATTGAAAAGAACACACATTTTATTTTTTGAGGCGTTGAAGAACCATTGTGAATTTTTTAAATGTTGTAAGTGATTGAACGCCATTTTATGTATCGTTGACCTGCAATCTATGCTTGTGTCCATGCCTTCTAAGATTATTAGAAGCACTTGAGATCAACCCAAACGAGCAACTTGTTTTGCCCTTAGTCTATCGAAGACCTACGTTTGTCCTCACATTTCTAAATTAAAAAAAATTAATTATGTCACAAATTTTAACCAAAGCAGACCGATTGCCAAGGTCTCGCACCATATGTGTGCGGTCTCTCATAAACTTGCTTATCTTGACCGATTTGATGATAAGAACCTTGCCAACTCGAGCCAGTGGATAAATTTACAGATATAAAGGTCTAGCCGTTCAGTATTCTTCAGTAGTTCCAAGTGTAAGCACCTAACGATCTCTTCCACAATGAAAAGCCAAGCCATCATCGACAAAGTTCAAGCCAAATTGGCGTCCATCGATCCATCAAAGAGGACAACATTCTTGATCTTCCAATTCCACTTCAATAATGCCGATGGAACTCTCTTGAAGAGTGTTGGTAAGGAAAACTAGAGTGCATATTTTGAAGTAAACAAAAACTCATAATTTTGTTTTACAATAGTGCTTGACTTGAAGAACACCAAGATCTATGAAGGAACCGTTGACAATGCCGATGGCGAGATCACCATTGCTGATGATGACTTTGTTGCATGGGCAACTAAGAAAGTTCCCTACACCGATTTGCTCGTAAGTTTTACTAGTTGATTCGGGAGCACTAGGACGAAATATTGTTTTATTTTCTCATTGCAGGAGAATGTTAAGGTGGCCGGCAACAGGGAAGCCATCAAGAGTTTGATGCACAAATTCCACGAGGACGAGTTCAATGCATAAATATTACTTTTTTTTGTAATTTTGTAATTAAGTAGTATTAAAAAATCGTTTACTTTGCTGTACAATTAATATGTTTGAGAAATTCTGGATGATATTAGGTCGCTACGGAAAGGTGCTTTTCTGTAAGGTGACTTGGATAGTAGGTTTTTATTGCGAAAACGGATCAGATTTGAATACTTCGTTTTGGCAGATTTCTACCAAACTTGTAAGTTTAAAGTTGGTGTATAAAGAGTTGTCTCTTACTTGGTGGATTTTAGTGGGAAGTTCGAAAGAGACATTTTCTTTTCAAGATTTCAATTCAAGTGGTAAGTCTTAGTAAAATGTGTCTAGGTGCACCCTGAATGCTTTCAAAAATATATTAAAAATCGTGACATCCAGGGCGACCAATTGTCCACATCCTTAAAGCGTAACCTGGACTACTGAGTAACCTGGTCTCATGTTCGATCCCCTTAATTTTTTAAGGTTTCACTGCGCTGCCGATTGTATAACTGCTGTCCTGCGAAAGCTTCTTAATTTAGCTTGACATGAAAATGTAGGATTTTGCAAAATGTGGATGATAATTGATGCAGCTTTTGTCGGGAAATTTTGTAAAAAATGCACAAACGAGTAATTGCCGGCTGAAAGTAATTAAGAAATTTTGGGTTGTATTAGGGTCAAACGTGGAGTAGCAGGTGGCACCTGGTAAATATGCCGAAATTTGAATTGTGAAACTAAATAAATATTAAATACCAAGCAATTCACAAAAAATGGTTTTCTGCTGATTTTAAGATGAAACTTTTGCTTCCAGATTTTAAGTCAGAATTAATTCAAGAATAAAATCGCATTTATTGAACGTACCTCCTAAAATTCCGAAATATATGCGTAAGGACTTTTATAATAAGTGCGGCAAATATGGCCCACCACTATACACCTACTTACTTACTTACTTAAGGTGGCGCTACAGTCCGGGGTGGACCTGGGCCTCAACCAATACGCCTCTCCAGTTAGCGCGATCTTTGGCTAACTGCCTCCAGTTGCGCACTCCAAGTTGGTTGAGGTCCCCTTCCACTTGTGCGCGCCACCTAAGGCGAGGTCTTCCTCTACTGCGTTGTCCCTCCGGGTTGGAATCGAAAACTCTTCGGGCCGGAGCGTTGGTGTCAATTCGCTCTACATGTCCTAGCCGTCTTAGACGACTGGTGCGTATTTTTTTGACCAGGGCGATGTCGCTGTACAGCTCGTAGAGTTCGCTGTTAAATCTCCTCCTCCAAAACCCGTCAACGCAAACGGGACCGAAAATCACTCGAAGAATCTTTCGTTCGAAACGGCCAAGAAGATCTTTATCCGCCTTTGTTAGGGTCCATGCTTCTGCGCCATAGAACAGGCCTGGAATGATGAGGGTCTTATATAGAATCGACTTAGTGTTTCTTGACAAGGCCTTACTAGTCAATTGCCGTCTTAGTCCAAAGAAACAGCGATTGGCAAGTGTAATTTGATTTCTGCTATGGTGTCGTTATCAGAATTAATAGCGGAGCCGAGGTAGACAAAGTCCGTAACTACCTCAAAATTATAGCTGTCTATTATGACGTTCTTTCCGATTCGTCGATGTTGTGTGTCCCTTCTTGTTGACAGCATATATTTTGTCTTGCCCTCATTCACCACTAAACCCATTCTTGCCGCTTCCGTACTAATACTTGCAAACGCGCCAGTGACAGCTCGCTGTGTTCTGCCAATAATGTCAATATCCGCGTATGCAAGCAGTTGCACAGACTTGTGTTAAAGAAGTCACATGACAGCGCATCACCCTGTCTAAATCCTTATCTGACATCAAAGGTCTCGGTGAGATTGTTTCCGACCTTTATGGAGCAGCAAGCGTTCTCCATCGTCATTCTGCACAATCTGACGAGTTTGGCAGGGATGCCAAAACTAGACATGGCTCTGTATAGCTCGTCTCTAAATGCTGTCATATGCGGCCTTAAAATCGATGAACAGATGGTGGGTATCGATTTGGACTTCTTGGGTTTTCTCCAGGATCTGCCGTAGTATGAGTATTTGGTCGGTTGTGGACTTTCCGGGCCTAAAACCGCACTGATAGGAACCTATCAGATCGTTGACGAATGGTTTAAGGCGTTCACACAGTATAGCAGATATGATCTTATATGCAGTGTTAAGGAGACTGATGCCTCTATAGTTGGCGCAGTTTAGAGGGTGTCCTTTCTTGTGGATCGGGCAAACGATGCTGAGGTTCCATTCATCAGGCATACTTTCTTCTGACCAAATCTTGGAAACGAGTTGGTGTATGCTCTCCCCCAAGCCATCTCCCGCTGCCTTAAAAAGCTCGGCAGTTAAGCCGAGCCACTATACCTACACCTTTAGTAAAAAGCGCGGGTATTTACCACCAGGTGGGCCATATTAGCAGCACTTTTTTGCAAACGGAAAAATTGAGTTTCCTTAAGTTTTTGTTTTTATCTTTTTGTTAAGTTTAATTTTATTATTAAAATTATAAAAGACGGAAGTAGAAATAGTTTCTACGACTTTATTCAAAAAAACTAAATGAATTCGACTCAAATTGATGGTTTTATTTCATAAAATGTTAAGGGTAGGCCATATTTGCCGCACTTACTTACTTACTTACTTACATATATGTAGAGTGTTAGCTTCCGTGCACCAACCCGATTTATCCCGCAAATTTGGAAAGAAATTCCTTTCGCGCTCTTAACTTTCCTGTCTGTGACTATGTGGACATGATGGACTGGACTGACCAGTAATTCTTTGCGGTAGACTTCGTAAATTCTTGTAAGTAACCTTTTTTGGGGAAACATTTCAAGAAACGTTTGGAATAGGGTTAAGCTGTTCGTGTTCATATAGGGTTACCATAAGTCCCCTTCGTCCCCAAATTCATAGGTACAACTTTCACTAAACAAAAGAACTGCTTCCGCTTTGCCTATTTTCTTCTCTTTCAATGCTTGGATTTGCGTAGCCATTTTGAACACATGCAGACAAAGTGTTATACAAAATTTCACAACTGAATACATCCATTTAAAGAATTTATTAAACAACTAGCTGTACCCGCCCGGCACAGCTTATTGTAGGGACACAATTGTTTATTTCTTTTTTGATAATCGCTGGAAGGAAAAATCATCAAAAGACTTTGCAGAGGTATAACAGAAGGAAGCCGTCTGCAATAGCGAAGGACTTAAACCCGATCTAATAAACCTCCCGAAGACTGAGTCAACATCTTTTCTTTATTGCATTGCACATGGTCGTTGGACCAATCGGCAATAATTTTAAATTCGTTGAACAATGAAAATGAATAAATAATAATTTTATAATATTCAACTCCGTTTTTTAATGTACCGTTTCCTTGTTCCTTCAATAGTTATTTGACACATATGCAGTCGATATATATTTCAATATTTAATTTTTTTTTTAAATCTGAAACTGAAAACTTTAAGCAATTGAATGTTCGTTAAAGTTTTTGTCCTCCCAATGTATAAAATGTATAAATTGTCCCCCATAAAAATGGATAAAAGCCCACGCTTTTCTTGTCTTCCAATCTTTGGTAACACTTTGTTATTTTTGGATACCTATGCAGTTTAATTTTTGAGCCCAATTGATTTCGGGCATATGTTTGAATAAAGGGTCTTCTCGCGCGGCATGAGCCTTTTAATTGTCGCCTAAAAAGGTATAGTACCATACAGTATGAAACTGTTTTTTAAACTTGACGCCTGAATATAGGCAATTCATTTGTATATATCAACAGGCAGTGGTGCACAAGTATCTTCACAGGCCGTTCTGTAGCATATACAGTAACGGCCATATTATTCACTCCGGGTTAAGTTGATTTTACACCCGTCCATTAATCCGCATTTTTTAAATCCGACAATTTAAACTTATGTCCATATTATTCACTGAAAAACATCTATTAAACCCGATGGATTAAAGATAGATTTAAACGCGGATTTAAAACACTTTTAACCGTTTTTAATCGGTTTTAAACGTACGTAATGTCAAATTTTGTTGTTAATAATTTTTTTTTTGAAATTGTTTTGATTTTTTATGTGCAAATAATCTTTCTCCGCATTTGAGCAATAAATCCATACTCTGATGACGAAGACATCAACAGTTCGTCAATATCACAAATGAAATCCTTTTTTTCAGCGTCTTGATAGGAATTTTTTTTTTATTTTATTTCCTGTCTCCTGCGAGCAATGAAATGTCAAAAATTTGACCTAAACAAAAACAGTGAATATTATGAAATTAAATTTGAAGCCGAGTTGAAGTACTTAAACTGGACTCCGGAGTGCAGTTTAAATTAAATGGGATTAAACGCTGTCAAGATTTAAAAAACAATGGGGTTATATTTGGGTTTAATGACTGAATATTATTGACATGGTTTAATTTTTGGGTTAAACTCACTAAAATCCGGGTGTTACTTTTAGCCCAAATTAAATGGAGTGAATAATATGGCCGTTGGATAATTTTTCAGATTTTGCCTTCTAATAATAATTCCCAATATCATCTCATTGCATGATTAGGTCTGTTCCTTAACTTTTGTAGCAATAACAGAAAATACTGTGAAAAGGCAGCGCTGGGAATGAATTCTCTTACGAACAATATAGGGAATGCTTTTTCAGTATTTAATCTATAAAAAATGACAGGTTAACCATTCAAAAAGTGGTACGGCAAAATCTGTAGATGTCTAAAAAATGCGAAGAATTTGCTTAGTTGATTCATTCAGCGATTAGAGTTATTCGATAAAATCGTACTTCGTTTTGATGAATCCGAGTATGTAGACGAGTTTGTACTGACTGAACTACAGGCATAAATGAATGTCCATGAACAGCTAAAGGAGTCTTGAGGAAAACATTAAAGTTATATTTATTTTGCCGCCTTTGATAACATTTTAACGCACGGGTACATCAAGTAGATCAAGAAATTCTAAATCACTTGTTAGTTGTCAGGTGACTGACAGCTTTTCCAATTGCGAGATTTCTGATAATCAACAAATCAGAAATTTTTGTCGGTTGTCAAGTAGTGGCGTGGAATATCTGTTGGACCAACAATTTTAAAAAAATTATGCAAAATTAAGGAAAACAATACTATTTAGATTCATACCTCTCTATTAATTTTTTAACATTTTCAGCGTTAGAAATTGATGCCATACTAACAGCCAGCTGCTCTCAGAATACGAACACTTTTTTAATTGTGCGAGATGCTCTCCGACAGTTAGCGCAACATGTGTGATGTGTCCACTTGCGAGTGACTTTCAAAAAACTCGAATCTAGAGACTATGTACCTATGTCCATTGCCAGATTCAAAAGTGGTCGTGTCGCACCATTGGACTTCAAAAATCGCAAAAAATCAAGGAATATTTGAAGCACAAAAAGCGCGAAAAACATCAGTATCGCAAAAGCTGAATTCCTGTCGCAAAATCAAGATCAAAATTGCACGTTTCGCGATATATCGCAATTCGCAACATCTGGCAGGCCCGATGTCCACTACCACTTGCGAGTTTGCTCTCGAGAGCTGCTTGAGAGCTGCATGCAGCATTTTTACTCTCAAATGTGGATGACGCTCTCTTTTACGACTTTTTCAAGTGCAGGGACGGCATATAAAGGGTGATTTTTTAGCTGGTTTGGTTTTGGCAACACTGGTTTTGACAGCTGACGTGTGTTTAGTACCTTGTGTCACTGTCAAACAGCTTCAGTTTGGTTTGCAATTTAACCATGGATCGTATTACAAATGAACAACGCTTGCAAATTATTGAATTTTACTATCAAAATTCGTGCTCGGTTCGAAATGTTCATCGCGCGCTGCTTCCATTTTATGGACGAAGCTCATTTTTGGCTCAATGGGCACGTAAATAAGCAGAATTGTCGATTTTGGATTGAATATCAGCCAGAAGCATTGCAAGAGCTACCAATGCATCCAGAAAAAGTCACAGTTTGGTGCGGTTTATGGGCGGTGGCATCATTGGACCGTACTTCTTCAAAGATGATGCGAATCGCAGCGTTACTGTCAATGGGGAACGCTACCGAGCGATGATAACAAACTTTTTTTTGCCCGAAATGGAAGTTCTTGACTTGCATGATATGTGGTTTCAACAAGACGGTGCCACATGCCGCACAGCACGCGAAACAATGGCGCAATTGCGAGGCGAGTTTGGTGAACAGTTAATTTTACGTTTCGGGCCGGTCAATTGGCCGCCTAGATCGTGCGATTTGACACCATTAGATTATTTTTTGTGGGGGTATGTCAAGGCTAATGTGTATAGGGACAAGCCCGCTTCGATTGACGCACTGGAAGCCAACATCCATGCATTCATTCGTGAGATACCGGCCGATATGTGTGAAAGAGTATGCCAAAATTGGACTCAGCGGATGGACTACCTGAGACGCAGCCGCGGTCAACATTAGCATGAAATTATCTTTAAACATTAAATTGCAAGGTTCAAACTATCGATTCAAATAAATATTTCATTCATTTTTTCGAATTTTTTGTGTTTTTTTTTTTTTAAAAAGTTCTAAACCTCTTAAAAAATCACCCGTTAGTAAAAATAGCCTGACTGTCAATAAAGCATGGCGATATTCTTGTTGGGTACTGATCCCATTTCAAGTAGTTTGAGTGCGGCCAGAATCTCTGCCTGGAACACACTGCATGTGTCTGGAAGTTTCTTTGACACGTGTAGGTCTATATCTCTAGAGTATATACCTGACCCTGTACCATCTTTGGTTTTGGAACCATCCGTATAGATTGAAATTTCATCTTCACTAGAAACTTTATTCGTTGCCAGTGCTCCCTGTCAGGGTATACTACATCGTATGGTATATCGAAGTCAAGTACACCCAGGCTTTCATCCGCTTTATCAGGGATGTGAAGGAATCCCTAATTTTAGAGCTGTAGGTTCAGTCCCGTTTTGAAAAATCCTACATTAGGTAGCCGCAGCGCACTAACCTGCTTGTAGCTTAAATTGTAGATCCAATGGTAAAAGATACATGAATGCCTCGAGTGCAGCTGTGGGCGTGTTGCGTAGAGCACCAGTGATGGCAGTGCAGGCTGTTCTTTGTACCGTGGTCAACTTATCCCGTATATTTCTTCTTGCAAATGAAAAGAGCATTGTGAGCCTTACGAACTCTTTTCTGAACATTCAGTCTCCAATTCAATTTTCTATCCAGAACTATGCCAAGATATCTTGCGCTGTCCGAAAGGGAGAGCGCGACAACACCGAGCTTGGGTAGTTCGAAGGGTGGTATCCTGTATTTTGTACTAAAAAGTACTAATTCCGTCTTTTCCGGGTTGACACGAAGTCCACACCCTTCAGCCCATCTTCTAAGCTTGTTGAGGGCCTTTTCCATCGTTTCGCTCAATGTGTTCAGGAATTTACCTTGAACAAGAATCGCCACGTCATCCGCGTATGCAGTTACGCTAAACCCTGCATTGTTAAGTTCTTTAAGTATATCGTCTATGACCAGAACCCAGAGGAGGGGAGAGATAACTCCTTCCTGTGGGGTGCCTCTGGTGACCGATTTTCTTATTGAACTTTTTCCGAGAGTGGAATTGATATTTCTTGTAACAAGCATCTTACAGAGCCAATTGGTGGTGCTGTGTTCTACATTTCTCCTTTCCAGGGCACTTTTGATAGCCTCTGCCCTAGCGTTATTGAAAGCCCCTTCAATGTCCAAAAAGGCAGCCAATGCATATTCCTTACTAGCTGACCCCTGTTCGCCTTGCCTCACCCGCCGTTTTTTGATAAATATGTTCCCTCCCTTGGACCTTTCTAAAAGCAATATAAAGAAAAAACAAAGACAACAAAAACATAATTTTAATTCCTACTTAAGTCTACACAAAAAAGATTTTCGCAAAGTTCTGTTATTCGTTCCCTCTTATCAACCTCAAATGTCGGCGAAAAGAAGCAATACGAATGAAACAACTTGACATTGACACACGAACACCACCCCAGCCCATTTCCAATCTTTTCCATAAATCGCAAAAAATAGCGAAAAATTAAATTTTGTGTCGCAAAAATGCGCACTTTGTAAAGTCGCTTAAAGTAGGTAGAAACAAGATTAAAAATAACAAAAACTTATTAACTTAATGTCACTTTTCCTTCAAAACGTCGCGGGGCTTATGGGCTTTTGAAAATGTCGGATTCAAAATTAGTGGTATCCACTGAAAGAAAATTGTGGGCGATGTTTTGAATAATTGTTTTGAACATTGCTCAGCTTCAGGACAACGCAGGAGGATGTTTTATATCTTTAATAATTCAGAAAAAAAAATACTAAATTCACTTATTTTTTATTTTTCAATCCGATAAGCCATTACTGAGCTAGGTCTGTATAAACAGAATTTTCCTTCCATATATCCGTTTTTTTGGACTATTTTGTAAAAACCATGTTATATTCCTTGTTAAAAAGTATCTTAAAGTCCGGCCCAGAACATAAGCAACCACTATGCCAAGTTTTATCAAAATCCTTTCAGTAGTTTCTGCGTGATGCGCGGTCAGGCATTTTTTATTCTACAGTTTTATTATAATGTAGAGAAGAGATATGCGAAAGTCCAGTAATAAATTAAATGAAACACCACTCATAATATAAAAAAGCAAGTCGATCTATATTTATGTAAGCATTATTCACGTGCTATTGGACGAATATGAAAAAGAAATAATAAAACCAGTAAAAAAAAATTAGAGCTCCTCATGGAATCGGAGCAACAATTTCTTTATAGCTTCGGTATTGCCCGTGACTTTAATTCTTGCCTGTAAATAAAAAGTATTAATTAAAACAAAGTCACAAGTAAAAAAGTTATGTATCAAAACTTACAAGCAAATCTTCGTATGCAACTTTCTTGGCTGCCCACGAGACAAAGTCATCGTCCGTGATGCTGATTGTGGCATCAGGACTCTCAACAGTTCCTTCATAGACCTTAGTATTCTTACAGTCAAGAACTAGTATTAAAAATCATCATAAATGGCATGCTTGTTGAGACAGTTTGAATTTGACTGCTTACCAACACTCTTCAGTAGGGTTCCATCGTTATTGTTAAATTGGAATTGGAATATCAAAAAAGTCTTCCTCTTGGCTGGATCGATTGACTTCAATTTAGCTTCGATTTTATCGATGATCTCTTGGCTCATCATTTTGCAATGTATAACTTGAGGTGCTTTCACTTCGAACTGTTGCCGAATACTGAACGACGGATGGTTCTAGCTGGATAGATTATGCGTTTTTGTTTGACTAAGACAGTCCATGCAAATGACGACAAATTAAACCCAATTAAAAGAATTGAATTGGAGGTACATACACCTAATGGCTTAATTATAAACAATTGTGGATGATGTACTACACCATTAGGTAGATTAGATACTAGATCTAGATATACTGGGGAAACTTATTACATTAGGTAGTCTTACTCCATGGGAGCTTATCAAAGTTGGAACACCCGTGTTTAGAGAGTCGTGGTCTTTGGCTTTCCAAAATCTTCATTTATCGTGATTTATTTTTTTATGCTCTACGCACATTATGAATTTAATAACCAGACAGGGTATTTCACTTAGAAACTTGAGGGGTGCAGAGGTGTAGGCAATGGTTTCAAAATGCACTTCTATGAGATTCTTTCTGACTACTTTTTTGAAAGAGGGTGTGCGATCGGTGGTTTGTACATGCAGAATAACGCAGAGCCGAAACTGAATAATGTCCCGACTTGGAAGTTCTTCTTGAGACTATACTTGCCCCTATATTAAGCTAGGCTATATGAGACTGGCATTAGGCATAGCAGCTGATATCACCCTTTGGCAAACATGAAGCCCTTGTAATTCCACGTGAATCTTGGAACATTTTTATCACTGCTCGTTGTAGCAATTAGAATTTTTATAATTAAACCTATAGAAGACATCGTAGGTCTGTCCATAGTGATGAAGATGCACAGAATAGTCCCGGCTTCTGCAAAAAGTTACAACTTTCTGAATGTTATGAAGCAGTGTCCAGTGATGACATCCATTGCATCGCCGAGATGTACGATGATGAGAGAGATCAAACTTTCAGCTCGTTTCAAAAAAGGATGAGGCTAAATTTACTGTGTTTCTATAGACCGGTTGTACCAATTGTTTAACCAGGTTTGATCTTGTATAATACCAATCTTTTGAACCTCTGAATGGTAGAACATGACGGGCATCTTCATTTTTAACCTTGATGAAATGCCCCAATGTCCTGGCAGCCAGTTAAGGTGAACCTATAAGGGACTAAGAGCGACAAGCCCTCTGTAGAATTAACAGACATTTTATAACGTCACTAAGTCGGAGCAGTGGCTTAGTGGTAGTGTCTTGGGCTACTAAGCGAGGGGTCCCAGGTTCGAATCCCGAAAGAGCCGAATTACATCTTAAGGTTTTTTTACACTGCGCCACCTCTCGCGAACGTCTGACAAAGATCCAAAAGTAAAACTGTCATGAATGAGCTTCTCAATTAGCCGTTTGGACTCGGCGTAAAATTGTAGATCCCTTCCATTCGTCCCAAAAATTGAAAACCCACACAAAACGAATGGTTGTGAGAAGCTAGGCCTTAGGTCCCATAGACCTGTCGCGCCAAAATATTTATTTATTTATTTATTTTTTACTAAGTCAAGTGTTTGCTATTATTTTCTGGATTACGGTGGAGTGATTGGGAATCCAGAGGCTAAAATTTTAATTTATTGTGAGAGATCAGGTTTTAGTCCCATGAAAAAAACAACATTTTGATAATTGTGCCACCTTTCTCCAACGTCTGAAAAACATCCGATAACATCATGGGGATAACTGTCCCGAGAAAGCTTCTCAATTGTCAATTCAGACATTCGGATTGGTCATAAAATAATAGATTCCTTTCATCCTTTCAAAAATTCACCCTAACTTTATTTATTCGATATGGTTGACTACATACAGATCTACCATATAACCGCCGAGTTTATGATTCTCGGTGGACTTTAATGCTGATGACTTCGTCGCATCCAGACAATCCAATCGATTTCAGCAACCATCGAGCTGTTTCTCATACATCCGAGGCAAATTACCTATACATAAAATAAAATTCCAAAGTTAGTCATTTTGATGTGTGTGGTTTGGACACCCATCACGCACATAATCGGTATTATATTTTTTAGAAATTGCATATGGCTTAACATGGAGCGGTATTTAGTTTTTGTTTAACTTCAATTCAGAAGTAATCAAGTTGTAAAGTCGGTTTCGGTGTTTCTCATTGGATATGCTTGCGACACACGATTACCACCAGCCCATGGTAATATTGTGTGGCGTTGTCTTCGTTCGTTTGTTACTTCCTTCTTGTCAAACTTTGAAGTGTGATACCGACTTAGGCTTTAATCACATTTTTCATCGAAGGTCCGAGAGAATTTCCCTCAAATTCAGAGTTGCTCCATTCAATAAAATTAGTTTGAGCACTTTTGCAATAGCGGTAGACACCATGTACATCATTATGTTTGACTTGGGTTTTTGTTGCTACTTGTTAGTATAAATGAAGATTTCAGAGTGCCAAATAAAAATGCTTCATATAAAGTTTACATTTTGCCCGTTATTTTTTTTTATGTTTTGGGATTTTAAAGCGCAAAATATAATTCCAATAAAGCAATTCAGAGCAATTATTTAAAAATATCCCGGAGTCATCCTTCGTATTAAGAATTGACCAGGAACTGCCCTCTTGTCCTTAGTGAAATATAGAAAATCGAATCTTAAGATTTTTTTCCACTGCGCCATCTTTCGGGAAAGTCTGATAAGCATCCGAGACTTTAACTGTCACGAAAGAGCTTCTCAATTAGCCGTTTGGACTCGGCATCGAATTGTAGATCGCTTCCATTCGTTCCAAAAATGAGAAACTCATGCAAAACGAATGATTGTGAGAAGCTAGGCCTACCACCAATTTATTTATTTATTTGAACATTAAAAACATAGAAAACAGCATAAGCATAAAAAACAAATTTTAAAATTTGACATTTTTCAAGTATTTACTTTATTTTATATTTAATTAAAATATCTCGGACACTTCTTTTCTGTACACTTTTTTCTTCAATAAAACATAGAAAACAGCGTATGGACAACAGTGCTCCGGCCCGAAGAGTCTTCGACTCCAACCCAGAGGGACAACGCAGCAGAGGAAGACCTCGCCTAAGGTGGCGCGCACAAGTGGAACTCAACCAACTTGGAGTGCGCAACTGGAGGCAGTTAGCCAAAGGCCGAGCTAACTGGAGAGGCGTACTGGTTGAGGCCCAGGTCCACCCCGGACTGTAGCGCCACCTAAGTAAGTAAGTAAGTAAAACATAGAAATATGTAGTTTTGTTCTTATAAAGAAAAAGGGAGATTATTGCCTCAAAAATGAAAACGCCATCGATTCGATTATGAGTTCCTGTAATTGTAAATGTGGTGTACAATAATCATCGAAATAGGGTAACATACAACTAGTATAGGCAAAAAATCGAGCCTTTCTGTTTGTTTTACTAAATCGTCACACTGACGATAAAGTAACCCTTAACAAATCTCTTTACACAGTCAAACATAAGAGTTATATTGTTCTGTGCTTCGCTTCGCCAAAAGATAACATTTTGGTATAACCGAAATTTAGGTAGGTAATGTCACCGATTATTCGATTTATTTTGGAAATAATGATAAGAAATACATTTATGCACTTTATCAATATTAAGTTGCTGCTATGTGGGTATAGAGGTATAGACATATGTCAGGTGTGAATATTTTTATCAGATTTGCAGAGCCATAAATAAAGTGAATTTAATATTTTTCAGCTAAATTTTATATAGAGATTTAGTGGGTGATAAAATTATAAGGCGAGTAGTACGTGCTTTTAGAAGGCTTTTATACACTGCGCGTCACTTAAATAGCGCCCCCTTATAAAGACGTTGGTCCTTTTCTGCCTGCACAAAATACCTCCCTATTTTCTCGGTTTGTTTTAATCATTTTCGTATGCGCTCTTATTGGAAAAAAATAACGCACAGGAAAAGTGCCGAATCATGATTTACAGATTACAGTACCTGGTATTTTTTGATGAAAAGAAGTTTAACTTAGAAAATCCTGGTGGATATACCTTTTACTAGAAAAAAAACTATTGGACCGATTAAATACGTAGTTGAGTAGGAGGTGTAATGGTATGGGGAGTCATATCGTACTATGGCACATGCGAGTTGCAGTTTATGACGCAAAAAATGAATGCGAATGGTTATATTAATATACTTGAAATAGGTTTTTCGCATTTTAAAGAACTTTTTGGATGGAAATCCAAATGTTAATTTATTGGAATGGCCAGCGTACTCGCCCGATCTTAATATAATCGAAAACGAATGAGGATGGCTTCCGCGAAAAATACATGAGTCTGGTAAACAGTTTTTCAACAAATCTGAAGTCACTGAAGCCATTAAAGACGCTTGGGGGTCCATTTCCCTTAATTATATTAAAAAAAACTATATGATTCTTTTCCAAACATAATTTATGAATTGATACTTAAAAAAAGTTGAGCCACTCAATACCTATTAAAAAAAGACTAAATATACTTAAATTTAAATATAAACCCCAGACAAATAAAGTTAGAACGTAAATACCGTAAACATTTTTTTTTAAAGAGGGGTGCTATTTAAGTGACCAAATTCTTTAAATAGGATAAAATGTTTATGAAAAACAAAATACGAATTTTTGTATTAAATCAAGTATAAACATAAAAATGTTAAGCTTTAAAGCTTTGTTTATTTATTGCATATTTGGTCAGAAATTTATTAGAACAGGGGGTGCTATTCAAGTGACGCTCAGTGTATGTATTTAGTTAGACATATAATTATGTTAAAATTGTTGCCAATTTTAATGTGGTCTCCGTTTATACCACTAGATTTATCCATTGGAATAAATTAATACTATAAAAATGTATGAGAACGTTTCTAAAAACATAAAAATTGACGGCTTAACGGCCTTGTAGATAACTGATCATTTCATTTATAGCTACAGAAGCGCCACCTATCTGTTAGCATATCGGGACACTGTTGAAGAACTATGGGTGCGTCTATCCCGAGATTATTTTGTAGTCCCTTCCAATCCGAAATCAGGGCTGTTAAACAGTCAAATAAACAGTCAGTAATAAATAAATTAATTGTTGGCACAACAGACCTGGACCTAGCTTCTCACAACAATTTGTTTTGTGTGAGTTTTTAATTTTTTTTTGATAAATGGAAGGGATTTACAATTTTATGCCGAATCCAATATGGATTCTTATTGAGAAGCTCTTTCATGAGAAGCTCTTTCATGGCAGTTATACTCACGGATGTTTGTCAGAGGTTCCCGAAAGGTTTAGCAGTGGAAAAACCTCATACAGTATATTGAAGAGGGTTATAGTCAACAGCTAAAGCTTCGATCAATATTTCTTATTCCAGCAAATGGAATCTTAAGCCTAAAAGGCCTAAAAATTCGGTGCAAAATTACCGATTGTATATGTAACTTCTCCTACTCCGGGTATTGTGCGATGTAGCTCACTTGGCTTATAAATTTAAAATATTCATTCATGCATCGTTAAACGATATCTTCATAGGTAAGGGTGGGCTTATTTTATGTAAAGATATCGTTTTACGATGTGCTTCTGTTTAAAGTTCTTTGAGATGGGAAGGTAGGTATAATATAAAACTTCCGATACCCGTGTCTTATCTTTATCTTTTCAATTTCAGACTGTGGATTACATAGAGCAAGCGTCATGTGAGAGGTATACAGAAAAAAAAATTAATCATGCAGTTTTCTGAAACTTTTGTTTGTCACTTTTTAAGTTCCTGCTAAATCATCGGTCCGTCCCAATAACTCACCAACTTACTAATGTCCATTTCCCCGGTAGTGTATGGTATCTCCAAAAGATAACTATATAACATTTATCATCGATTTTTGGTAAAAATAACTAATTTACAAAAAAGAAAACAAAACAAGCTGATTGGATTTATTAGTCATTCACTATCTTGACACCAAAGTTTATCAGCAGGTGATTAATCAAAATCAGACTACCATAAGCTTCTATTCCAATCGTCCCGACATAATAATAATTGCAATAAAGAAATTGATAAAGGAATGGGAATAATTTTGTTCACAAGTTGTGGTCATAGTGCAAACAATTCATTAAACTGCAAATTTATGCGCAGAGGCTTAGTGGTTAGTGTGTTGGACTACTAAGCGAGGAGCCCCTGGTTTGATTCCCGAAAGAACCAAATTACATTTTAAGGTTTTTTTCCACTGCGCCACCTCTCGCGAACGTCTGACAAACATCCGAAAGTAAAACTGTCATGAAAGATCTTCCCAATTGGCCGTTTGGACTCGGCATAAAATTGTAGATACCTTCCATTCGTCCCAAAATTAAAAACTCACACAAAACGAATGGTTGTAAGAAGCTAGGCCTGTTGCGCCAAATATTTAATTTTTTTTATTTGATTTTTTGTAATAAATGCCACTGAAAAGGGTATTAAGTAAATAGAAATTGTGTACTCCAGGGGAGCGAATTTGTAGAGTAACTTTCGTTACTCTGCGTTGATGCAGTGTTATTATATCGTTGGATTTCTCCCGTTTTGTGGGTATTTCGATGTCCGAAAAGCCTTACGTGGGAAAAAGCAGCGAAATTGTGAGAATTTCAGGATTTTGGTCAAAAAACATTCACAAAATGTCCATAAAAATCGCATTTTGCAACTGTTTCTAGTACCAAATATATTCATAATAATGTCAACAAACTGCGGATATTCTAACAAATTTTACATTTAAAAGTACAATTTGTTCAAGAAAAAGTATTGAGGGAAAAGGGAAACTTTAGTTCGGCAGAAAGGGAAAAAACGGAAGAATGACAGTCAAAGATTGCGGTATGGATCACTTTTCTCAAAAATTTTCTTTAAATCATTTCCCTCTATGCAGTTGATGAAACATTGGTTGTTGGTGCTTCTATTTCTAATATTATTATGGGCCTAAAAACCTTGCAAAATCGGCTTATAAGCTAATTCCACGACGAATCAAAATTCGACAATTAGCTAAGAATAGGTACTACATAAATCCTTTTCTAGACATATCCATGCATTCAGCTGACCTTAACATGCAAGAGAAGGAAAAACTGATTGAACTTTCTGCGGATGGAAACCTAAAAATTGAGCAGACGTTTTCTGGACTAAAAGAAGGAAGGAACGATTTTAAGCACGCAATTATAACAACTACCTACGTCCCACTTGACAATCGACAGGAAGGACGCAGTTGTTGTAGTTGCTGAAAATACTACTTTGCGGTGCTTTGCTAAGATAGAAGCTCAAAAAACGGGCTAATATCTATTATTAATAAGCCAATGTAATTTGAAATAATCGGTGGATGCATTCAGAGGGAACGTGGTTGCGTATTTCAAATTTTAGATGGACACGCTTAGAGCTTTGGATACCTAACAATCAAATTTCTTAAAAGAGGAGTAGATTCGTTTTTCTGCGCAGTAGATTTTTGTTTGGGACTTAACGCAGTAGATCTAATGCTAAAGGAGTTGGTATAGGTGGGTTGGCAGCACTGCTAACAATGACAACATGCAAAACTTTATAAAATATTGTTCATATAAAGGATTAAAAGGCATTACGAGGAATATAATTACTTTCGAGCAAACTCGATCAGTTTTCACATACATTTTGTGAGAAAATTAATTATAAACAATGTTTTCAGTCACAATTGGTCCCCATATTGCAACATTTTATTGCGCCGAGTATATTACCTTTATGATGTATGTACCTACCTTGATTTTTAAGTATTCCAAAATGGCCACTTTCATGAAGTTACAAAAGGCCACCGCAAAGTTCCACTGGTCCGTCCACAAAAGCAGCATTAATTCTCCATTCGGCCATCTGCCATAATTTGCACGTTCATATCACAAGCACAACAGCCAGGAAAGTGTTAAGAGCGGGAGTAAGGGAATATATTTCAAAATCACTAAATAGTAGGTAATAATAAACTTAACTTAACTCGGCAACACGTAAAAATTTAATACCAAAATAAATAAATCTAGCTTTTTGAGCTGGTAAATGAGCAATTATGCAGATTAGTTTTCTTTTTTAGTAGCTATGTACATTTGGGAAGGTGAAAAAAAAAACAAATCTTTATCTGCACAGGTATACCTACCATAAAAAGCCAATTGGCTCAGTAAGCACTTTACCAAAATAACAATTGCATTTAGATTAGATATGGATGTCGTCTACTGGCGGGCGTAGTGGACCCATATTGCGACTTTTTGGAGCCCATTCAAATTCTCATCTGCTTATGCAAGTTCAAATGTCAATTGATCTCTATCTTTGACCATATACCCACACTTACCTACGCCTTCGCACCAGCAAGATTGAACAAATCAACTGTTGGTCCTGTTTGGGCAATTGCCTTCTCAAGACGATTCCTTACCGCGCCTCTGTATCAATTGCAATAAACAATTGTCCTCATCTAAATTGCTGACACTATTGAATTATCCAAGATTATCCTTTCGGGGAGTTAGACACTCCTTTGCCGACGTATGATAAAACGCTTGCTTGTTTAAAAGCGAAAAAATTAATCATTTTCCGTTAAAGAATGGCGTTTCGTGCTCTTTCTACAGCAATGTTAAACAATCAGCCCTGAAAATGTTTCGGGACGTGCCCATTTTCTGGTTGTATGCCCGCGCAATAAATAGTAGTTAAGTGCAATCAACATAAAAGTCCTCCTAGATAATTGAACGAGATTGATGCCTCCAAAAATGTCTACAGAAGATGAAGAAATAACCAAAAATAGAGGATCAATCAGTGTTTTGGTTCATCTCATTTTAAGAACGAATACTTTCAGCACCTACCCTTACTCACAAGTTATTAACGAATCTACACCGTTTTCCGAATCGCCTTACTTTCTAATCTAATAATAGAAACCACCAGTTTAAGTGAATCAATGTGTACATAGTCTAGGAATAAGCTATCAGTCATCCATTTATGTACAACTTGGTAACTTGCATTTGCAATAAGTGAACATTTTTTATTATCTACCCAATTCGGGGAGAAATTCGATATCAGATCAGATACGAATAACACATAACGGTATTGACAGTGAATATCTATCGATTTGACGATACGACGAATTTCGCTGTTCAAACAAAATTGCTTAATCTAAGCAGATATAAGTACCGCTCTGACAGTATTCAGAATTAGTTCAAAGTGAAAAGACCTACAGTCTACTACAAAATGAAGAGCCAAGCGATCCTTGATAAAATCCAAGCCAAATTAGATGCCGTTGATCCAGCGAATAGGAAAATTCTTAAGGTTTTCCAATTCAATTTCAACAACACCGATGGAGTTCTTTTGAAAAGTTTTGGTAACAACTACTCAAGTCAAAAGTATATTTCCATTTGCTTACAAAATTGTTTTTGAATTGTTTTCAACTATAGTTTTGGACTTGATAGAGTTGAAGGTCTATGAAGGTACCTATGAGAATCCCGATGGCGAAATCAACATCACTGATGAGGACTTCTACGCTTTGGCCACCAAGGCAGCTGAGTACAAGGACTTGATATCTGCGGTAAGTTTTTGAATTTGATTTTGTATTTTTCCACCGTTACTTAAATTTTTTTTTTAATACAGGGTAAAGTTAACTTGAAGGGCGATTTGGAAGCCATTAAACTCTTCTTGGGTAAACTGCGCGACCAATATTAATTTGTTTTAATGTGTCTTATTTAATAATAAAAATAAAAAATAGTATTCTACAATATACGATGTGTTTTAAAATATTATTTTTTCTGAAATTTAAGGTTAAAAGTCTCAGTATAATCATTGTCGAAGTTAAATACTTAAAGGACAGGTTTGCTTTTGGATCTGGATCTAGTCTATATTTTTAAGTCAGTTTTAATATGTCAAGTTGGTCTGTCTTACATTCAGTGAAACTTTTATCGACTTGGGTGTAGTATCAACAACTTCTTTACTCAAAAGAAATTGTCATTGAGGATCGTTTTTATTGCCTTTAGCATGGTCAGGCAATCAACAAAATCAATGCTTTGTATAAGGTTGGTCTAGCCCGGATTTGATTTTAAGCCGGCAGTGTTTTTTTTTGGACGAACGAGTCCACAGATCTAGTTTGAATAGTTCTTTATTAGGCTGCGTTTTTTTCGAACATATTTTATGCTTTTTTTGCGTTTTTTAGACGTGTTTTTTTGTGCCTTCACTGGTAAGGTCCTAAGATGGCTATCCTTTCACTCCGGAGGCAATCAAGAAGTAAAGAATCTTCGCTGGCTGTATGTCAGCAAGAGTTGCTTAAGTGACGAATTCCACGCTAAGTATTTTTTACCTAAGGTTGAGTGGGGAGCCGGACATGAGTATGTGAAGAAAGGATTCATCACTCTCAAGAAATAGTCTGCATGTTGGATCCGGAGAGACTATAATGCGGTGTAGGTGTTTTTTCATGAGGCCGTGGCCACTGATTATTCCTGTTAATAATTTCAAGTTATTTTTGTCTAAGTTGGTCAGAAGAAGGAATTTAATGGGAGAGAATTTGGGGAAAAATTGCCTGGTGCAGTTCTGTCCAGGAGTTTTAAGCCAGGCTTCATTCAATACGTGATAGCTTTTTGATGTATCCCCTGAAATGGTTTTTGCCAACTCCACAGAAGCGAAATTCTAGCGCCTCTTCGTTGCCAGCAAAGTCCGTATGGGCTGGATTCTAGTGGAGGATAACTAGGTTTGTCTTGGAAAGTTTGCAAATGGCTGTTAATGCTTCTAAGACAAGCTTCGATTTCATGACAGATGAGTCCAGAACTTTGAGAGCTGCTTGACTATCTGAAAAGTTGAAAATGCTTTTTCCACGTGTGTTAGCACTTAGATTTATTCTAGCACAGTGGTTGATTGCAAGGACTTCAGCTTGGAATATGGATAAGTTATTGCCAAGGCTGACTGACAGGTTTACTGGAGAGGCGACTCTCCATAAATGCCAGATCCAGTCCCTGACTCCATTTTTTAAACCAGACGAGATGGATTGGGTTTAAGTTTTTTTCCAGTCTTCCCCTGAAGGGATGACTATGAGGAAGTTCGTATGGAAGCCATATTCCGGTAGCATGCCATCCAAAGGCATGCTAAAAGGGCTTTTGGACTCCATAGCGTTAAGCAAAGATAAATTACCTCCTTGATAAGAATAAGGGTCAATGTTGTTCGAATGAAACAGTCGATGAATACTCAATCTTGCTTCCATTTAAATGTGTGTTTGAATAGGTGTTAGATATAGGATGACATTTAGTGCCATGGTCGGGGTAGAGCGTAGACAACCAGCCATACAGTTTCAAGCTATACGTTGAACCCGTTCTAGCTTTGTGAATTCATTAGTTTTTGTCCACCAGACAACCACAAGCGAATAAAACCAATGTTTTATCCGGGGTCAAAGGCCCAATTATTACAGCAGACTTGACAACAGATCCATAACGATCTGGTTGTCCTGTTTACGGTGCGTTCTATCTGCTGGTTCCATGATAGTTTACTGTCAAGGATGATTTCCCATTTTACCAGGTTTACCTGTAACTTCCACCCACATTTTCAAACATAAGCTCCTGCTGTCAAGTCACTTCCACTTGGGATAAATACCTAGTGCGAGTCCAAGCAGGACTTAATTGTTGTAATTGCGTGCTAAAAATCCTACGTTACTTTACTTTGCTTTGCTGAGATAAAAGCTCACAAAAACTTGCCTATGGTCAGCTGTCATATTCTCCATATATCTATCCGTTTTCCCACAAATATTTCCAATGTCCCCTATAGTATAGGCTTTCCAAAATTTTACATTCGCCAATTTTTTGCTTTTATTTGTGCCGGCAATGTAGACAAGAGAGTGTTTTGAATGAAATCCGATATTTGGTACTGTCAAGAACTAATTGCCTATTGGTAATATCAGCAGTATTATTTGTCACAGTTTTAAACACGATCGTTGTCACAATCAATTGGGCACGAAGAATGTTCAGGAACTTGACGATAAGTAAAACCTTGTCGCTTTTAGGACCCGCTCCATTTTTAACTTTCGCTTATACGTATAGTAAGAGAAAGGAAGGTATTGTAGTCGTAGAAAAAATCGAACTCGATATTTTAATTAAATCTGACATTACGAGGATACGAACTCAAAAAAGTGGGTCTCGCAATTCTGTCCGTCTGTCCGTGTTTCCTGAGCTCTACAGAGCAACAGCTGGACGGATTTCTTTTAAACTTCGGATTTGGAGTTTGTGAGCTTTTTTGCACGTTAACGTATTAGGTAAACAATTTCGATTTTTTCGAAAACGGCTCTAACGATTTCAACCAAAATTGATATTTAGGCTTAACTAGGTGTGGGTAACATGGCTGCGTACCCATGAAAATTGGACTTATCTTGAAAACTGTCAACACGGCCGTAACAAAAACTCATTTTTAAGGTAGTATGGTCATTCGCAACACGATAGAAAACTTAGTTTTTCGCTAAATTGTCTATAATGAAAATCTTCTAAAGACACTATGAGAATAGCAAGCGCGTGCTCATAGTAGTGTCAGATTTTTACTGACTAAAAACACCACCCTTCGATAGAATGTTAGATCACGAAATAATAACTTTTGACAGGTTACTTCCCAATGAAAGATCCTGCATGTTCCGCAATTTAGGAGCGGTCGTATTTTATCTTTGTAGTCGGCGCAATAAGTTGCTCTTATCCAAAATTTGTCGGACTGTATTGTTGATATGTTTTCTCGCGAAGCTTCTAGTTTCAACAATCGAAGCTGAAATTAGAAGCTTCGCGAGAAAGCATAAAAACCGAATAATGGATTTTTGAAAAAATGCATATTTTGAGAATTTGGTTTTCTTTGGTTTACCTACATGAAAACTGCTGCAATGATTTTGACCAAAATGCATACTTGGAGTAAAATTCCCGTTTCTAACAATACTATGTCCTTCATTTTCGATTCGAGTCACCGGAAACGCTCAATTTTAAAACTGTTTATATGTCGAAAACGCCATCTTCGATTTGGAGAAAACTTTAAAAACCAAGTATAACATCGTGAACAATACACTATACCTACTCAGTGTTTAGCTAAATAGTTGAGCAAGAGTATTTTTCGAACTAAACATTGCAATATTTGTTATTATTTTGTCTGCATAATTTTTCAAAAACCGCTCTAACAATTTTTACCAAAATGCTTATTTAGGATAACACATCTAAATAATAAAATAAAAATAATCCAACCAACCTGATGGTATGGAACGAGAAAGTTTCGTGCGATCCAGTTGTGCACATTTTTTTTAAGGCAATTGACAGATAGGTCGAATACATGCTGTTATGAAATGAAACAAGTAATACAACTAATAGATTATCTATAACTATAATTAACTTAAAACTCGGATTTTGTGAAAATGCGTTAGATTGGTTTGGAAGATGTCTACTCGCCGTCGCTGTAAAAGAAGACAGAGACCGGAAAAGGTCATTGTGACAGCTATAAAAGAGATGATTGACGTAGAGGAGAACTCGCCGCTGTTGTGGCTCTGTCCGCAAAGTATGTTGCGTGTTGATTCGCCACACATGCCAACTTATGCAAGGTGACACGTAAGCAACACATTCATTCCAGATGACACGGATATAGTAGAGTAACTCTCTTGTCCTTATTTCTAATTATTGTCCGTTAAATCAGTTTATATAGCTTTTAAAAATTAGAGTCAAAACTCTAGATATAGCAACGGATTCTATAGTTTGTGCCCAGCTCTTCGGACTCACCATAAATGTATGTAGGAAATATCCAAATATATCGCGATTAAAACATCACTGGTGCAAGAAAAAACAATGGCTGCTGGCTTTAACACTCGTACGCAGGCTCTTACAAATAGAGAAGTAAAATATTCAATTCAAGTACAACCTTAGTTTAACAACAGATTACATAATAAGGCTTGTTTGATTTTAGGGGCGATTTGTTCCCATATTCAGCTTTATGCGCTTTCAACATTGGGATCGTATCACTTACCATATTCCAGCTAGACTGGCTATAAATATTCTACCCAGATTACACTAACTTCGCCATACTAACAATATTTTCTAACCTTTACCTAAAATTTTGTAGGTCACAGCCGATAAATTTATGGGGAAAATTTCGACACTATCAGTTGACATTGAGAGAATCTAGCGTGGGAAAAAAAACTATTATTGGATGTAATTAACTTTTAGTTCTTTTAGAAATCACCGAAGAAAGTCATCTCATGTGCACAGTGCTAAATAAGAATAATAGTTATCAGCTCGTTTAAGCTGATATAAGTATCTTTGACGTACCTAATCAAACAGCAGCAATCACAAATCACAAGATATAGTTATATAATATACTAATACTACATAATACGCTGTGATATTGATAATCAAGATCGAATTGACGATACGAATGTTGCTGTTGAAACAAATGCTTAATCTAGCCAAATATAAGTGCCCCTCTGTCAGTGTTCGGTATTAGTTCGAAGTGAAAAGACATTTCTAGTCGCCTACAAAATGAAGAGCCAAGTGATCATCGATAAAATTCAAGCCAAATTGAGTGCCTTCGATCCAGCAAAGAGGACAACATTCAAAATTTTCCAGTTCAACTTCACCAAAGCCGATGGAAGCGTATTGAAAAATTTTGGTAGCAATTAATAAATGCTTACTTAAGTTGACCAAATTTTGAACTAATTTCCTTTTAAATTGTTTCTTATTAGTTCTGGACTTGAAAGACCTGAAGGTCTATGAAGGAACATACGAAAATGCCGATGGCGAAATCACCATTAGCGATGAAGATTTCTTCGCATTGGCAACCAAGGCCGTTGATTACACAGAACTTTTGTCGAACGTAAGTTTTTGAATTCGAATTTTATTTGAATTGTATAACTAACCATTTTGTGTTCTTTGAATTTAGGGCAAAGTTCAGTTGAAGGGCGATTTGGAATCCATCAAGAAGTTGGTGGGTAAACTACACGAGTAATTTTAAGATGTTCTGATTTTTACAATTTAATAAAAAAAAAGATAAGAAGCGATTGTTAATAGTATAATTGGATTAAAAATGTTGTACGGGAACAGACCTGTTCCGGGATACTAATAATCGTTTTTAGTGTCCAGGCTAAATTTTTCACAAACTCACAATGGCGAAAATGTCCACACATTATGTACAAGCGAGCGTTTTACACATGGGATTTTTGAGGTTTGAGGATTTTAAGAGGCCGCTGAAAAACACACATTTTATGTTAACCTTTAAAAAACAAAAGCTTATTTGAGAAAACTACATGCAAAACAATAACAAATTCTGTTACGCAGTACTCGATCACGGATGCGGTAATTCAACCCCTGATTTAACAGTCCGAACTTGTGGCATATATAGGTCCCAAGGTGGGTATCCTTTTTCGATTTTCGATATATTTTAAGTCCGTCTTTATAAATGGATATCCTTGCTTTGGCAACAGGATAGATAATTTCCGAAGCCAGTAATCCATTTGAAGTTATAAAAGCTGCCGGTCCTGCTGACCGTG
This sequence comes from Cheilosia pagana, assembly GCA_936431705.1. Lineage (NCBI taxonomy): Eukaryota > Metazoa > Arthropoda > Insecta > Diptera > Syrphidae > Cheilosia > Cheilosia pagana. The sequence continues at coordinate 79,225,922 of OW386166.1, read as the reverse complement.
TTGCTTCTTTTTTCGTGTTCAATACTTAAAAAATTTGCGAATCGATTTATGCCCATGCACTTTTTGTACAGTTGAAGTCAGTTTGAAGGCGATTGACACATTAAAAAGGACAATATGGGGACGTTCAAGTATCTAGTTTACTAAGTCTGACAGCTGATGACTGACTTGATGGAAATATCTCAATTTTGATTCGCCTTGATCGGTCACATGGGCAGCTGTTTCAGTTGGCGCAGGGACATAACTCTTTTGTGGGACATGTATTTTGTCCCTTCTGACATGTTTTGTTTTTAAAGAAAAGCTGTACCTGTTGCACACTGAAACTTTTCTTCACTCTGTTGCGAAATTGAAGACACTGTATTAAAAAATATGTATAAACGGTTTAACATCTTTTTCTTAAGTTAGTTTAAATTATTTGCAGGGCTGCCAGTCTCCTACATACAGGTACATCTTCCATATATTTTAACTTTTAACGTGGTATCCCTGATTAAAAATAGTACGATTTAGTACCTATTTCCGTTTTTATTTTTGTTACGCAGGTTTTTTTTTCGTTGAAATAACTGACGCTGATGTGTTAAAAATTTTATTTTTGGACTTTGTTTTCTGATAACTTTTCGGCTGGTTGGAATTAAGTCCTTGTTCCTGTCCTGTTTTTTATTATCGAAAATTTAAGATAATTTGCTTATTTTTTTTCTGATAAACTAACTTTAAAATTACTAAGCAACATTTTAAGACCAAGATTGAGTTCAACAGTTAAGTTTAAGTGGTTAAAAAAAGACAAAAGAAATTTTTTTTCAGTTGCATTTTTCGTGTCGCTATAACTGGCCTCTAAGTCCATAATGCATTTATGTCCCCTGGAGTTATGTCCCTACGCCGTTTCAGTTGACGTTTATGGAGGGTAGCCTACAGATCTAGTCAAGAAATTCGTGACTGAGTACTACATAAGTTGACAGTGAGCATAATGTGGCTGACGTTGACGTAGGAAAAGTGACGTTCCCAACCAATTTAGGTTTTGCGTTCAGGTAACATTTAGTCGACTTAAGTACTGTAGACAACTAAGTTTTTGAATAGGTACGCCCAATCTTTTTGTTTTACCAATTTCATTTCAACAATGCTGATGGAAGTCTGTTAATATTTTTTAAACTGTTTTAAACAAATAAAAACAAATCCCGCCACGTATTGCTCGTTCACGTTCAAGGAAACGATTCGACTCTTTGATCGGGAAATTATCATTGCTGATTGGAAGGAAGTTCCCTACCAAAATATGCTCGTAAAGTTTGAACGATTTTGATAAGTTCATTTGTCGTTTTCATTTATATTTCTATGCAATCTGCAATCAACAGTGGAAAGGTTAACGTGAAATTTTCCCAAATTAACTAAACCATTTAGTTCAGGTACCTACTCCCAACGTCAATAAAAGAAAGTGCTTTGATTAGTCATTTGACCGATTTTTTTGTTGCAATCTAAAATGTTTATTGTTATGTCACAGTGTATAAAAATATAGAAGTAGTAGTTATGTTGTTCATTCAACTTTTACGGGCGTCGACGTACAGAGATTGCTTCGATTTTTTTCTTCAAAACCTGATTATCCAAGTCAATTTGTCGCTGCTGCTTTTTCCTATTTACAGAAGAACTCGCTACCCTCACATTAGGCACTTTTGGCTATAATTATAAAATAAATATGACACCTAATGTTAAAAATTTAAACTTTTTACTTACATTTTCCTTGCGGGGCTTCTTAGTAAGAATTTTGCGCAGCAGAATTTGGTTATGTCGCGCGATTTCTCTCATGCGTTCATTCGAAAAGCTGAGACTCTTTCTATTGGAATTTCTGGACCAAGGCATATTTACAAACGGTCTGTTTATTGAAGAAAAACTGGAAGAGAACAGGATAGCAGGAATATTGCTTTTAGACGAATTCCATGCAACTCAACTTTAACTAGTAATTTTAAAAAGCAAACATTAGATTTGTTTGACGTGGACCCTGGTGCGCACTATGTATTGTGCACTTGGTTAACCCTAATGTGATCGATATAGCACTAAGCTCGCCCTGGTTGTGGCCTAAACTGACCCCAGTTAATAGGTCTGTTCCTTTACTTTTGTAGTAAAAATGGAAAAGACTGTCAAAATGCCTGTGGAGGGGATAAATTCTCTCTCAAAGAAGAAAACTTACGCAAAAGTCAAGGAACGCTTTTGTAGTAACCTATGAAAAATGACAGATAGTTTCAGGCGACTGACAGTTGTTAAATTCTTACGCAAAGAAATTTGTTGAGTAAAAACTAGTAAGAGGGGAAATATCTTGCTCTCTCGAAGCCGTTCTCTTTTACGAATTTTTCGAGTTGAGGAACGACAATTGAGTAAAATGCGTAAGAATTCGTAAAAATACGTAAGATTTAAAAGTAAAGGAACAGACCTAATGTGTCGGGGCAAGAATTCAGTGCTGAGTTTCGCTGTCATGTCGGTTGCTGTCATTAATTTTTCAATGTAAAACTTCAGGGCAGCATATTTTGCGTTCGATATAGGTAGTAGCCGAATTTTCAGGGTTCTAAGGGGTTTTTGACAGGCGTGGTAATTAGCTGACACTTCTCACTGTACACTAGTGCTAACCACGTCAAACAAACCTATTATTGGCAATGATTTTGACAGCACTGCAAGGTACAATTGCGTGATAAAAGAAGTGGAACAGTTTCGAACACCATTGCAACTTTTCTGTTCTTTTCTGTGCAACTCAGAGTCACTAAACAGAACTAATAAAAACTGACAGCACAAATAAAACTCGCAAATTTACCTCTTTTGAGAACTGGCGTTTGGACCAGTAGACCTTGGAAATATGTCCATATGGAAAGCATGATTGTCAGAATTAAAACTAGTCGGGGTTTGGCTTCTGACATCGAATTCAACATCGGGTTGAGTGCGAGCAGTATTTTCTCCCTCGTATGGCATCGAATTGCTTTCATTGAGCTGTGTTTCGTTTATTGGCTGAGGGGATGGGTTTTCGTCTGTGTTTATGTCGAGAGATTGGACATTTTCGACAATTTCGTCATCTGAATCGCTTTCATCAACTTCATGTTCATTTACATTTGTGCCATCGTTCGCCGGCTCACTGGGTTCATTTTCGACAGGATCTAAGACTGCACTGTTATCTTCTCTTATTGAGTTTAAACTCGAAAGGTCATTCTCTTCATCTTGTTCTTGTTCCTCGTGCGTCGAGAGCTTATCGTCAGACCTTTCCAAGTGCTGCAAGTGTAAAAGTCCAATAAAAAGTGATTAGATAATTTTAATCGTTTTTTTTTTTGTATTGTGCGTTGTCATGAAAAGATAAAATCATTGCATATAAGGGGTAATAAAAATGCACAACTTATTTAACTACTTGCACTTAAACAGCACGAGTTACAAACTATCTACAAATCTACAAACAAGTGTGAAATTATATAGGGACTTATAAGGCTATCGAGGTAAATCTTTGCCTAATGGCATCGAAGGACATCTGATCTGAAAGTATTTGCGCCTCAGCAAATTTTCACACTGAAGTAAATCATAATAGAAAAGACACCTCGTCATATTTTTTCGACTTTAAAGCCTTTCTATAATTAAGCAGGTACAGCTCGGGAATCAAATAGCAGTCCCTTTCATCAAATCCAAAAATGTAAATTTTTCCCAAAGACGAATATAGTCAGAGACTGAAGTGTCATCCCTCATCCCAATGAAGACAGATGAACAGAAGCTGCCAACTGAAGATACCTATCCTAAAAAAATACAGGTTATAAAAAAAAGGAATTTTTGCGCTTCCAAAAACCGCCAAACATTGGGGACGTTTAAGTATCTAGTTTGGTAAGAATGACAGCTGACTGACTTGATGTATCTCAGTTTTGATTGGCCTAGATATGTCACATGGGCTGCTGTGTCAGTTGACGTTTGTGGAGGGGTAGCCGACGAATTAAGTCAAGAAATTCGTGATTGAGTACTAAGTTGACAGTTCGCATATGTGGCTGACGTAGGAAAATTGACAATCCCGACCAATCTAGTTTTTGAGTTCAGGTTACATCTCTTCCAGACCAATCTAGTCGACTTAAGTTAACTAAGTTTTTGAATGTGCCCATTATTTGCGTTCTATTGACTTGACCGCTAGATGACGATAATCAACATGTCAAACAAAAAAAGACCGAGGAAAGATGATCTGTCAATATAATTAAATGGAAGTTAAGAAATGTGAAAATAAACAATCTTAGCTTTTTCAGTTGACTTTTATAAAGAGGTAGCCAAAGAATCTAGTGAACAAAATCCTGAGCAATTTGAAGTGTCAAATTCAAAAATAAACCGCGAGAATACAAAAACAGCTCTGTACTCAGTTAAAGGCCTAGTCAAACAGAGCGCGTTTTACCACCGCGTTTTACCATTCGCGTTGTAATATACTGCAATGGCAAAAGAATTTCAAAAAAAAATTCTTTTTCGGAGCTCTGAGCTGCTTGACATTTTGTTAGAATATAAAAAAAGAGAATCATGTACATTAATGAAAGCTTTCTGTTTGACGTCCTCTAACGCGGCGGCGGTTAGAACGTAGCGTCAAAAAATAATCTTACCGCCGCGTAAATTAATCTCACCGAGGCGTTAAAAACGCGTTCTGTTTGGCGAAGCCTTAACGCGTTCGTATACCTAGTCCAGACAATTCTAGTCGACGTTTTACATGAAATAGGTATCCGAACGTGCCTATCCTTTTAAATACCCACAAAAATACTTTCAAATATCAAATAAAGCAAGGCAGGTGATGAGCTCACTTTGTACCCCACTGTACATAACAGTCTCAACAAAATTTAAGCTAGCGAATAAAATGAAAAATACATTTGTTTTTTTGTTCACAAATTAATTTTGATAGTTCAAGGCGATTCAGGAAAAACAAGTAAAATAAGATCGAAATCACCGGTTTTGTTTATTTTTTCATTTAAATGTTTGGAGAGAAAAGTTGGAAAGCAGCTAAAATTCCGTTTAGCATCGTACTATGCTTCAAACCTGGGGGCCAACTATGTAATTCGATTCTACTTTCGAGTCTATTGGAAAGTTGTTCCGATTCTACTTTCAAAAAGAACAGTTTGAAAGCATAATCGGAACTATTGGCCCCTAAAATTAAGCGAACATTTAGCAAGATGGTGGAGAGAAACATTGTAGAGGCGTTAAATTTTAACGTTCTAGGAACAGTGTAACCTTAAAGCTAAATTATTTGAATCTGTTTTCGCCACTTGAATTATATCACCTATTCACCTTAGGAACTTGATTAGATTACACAGTATAAGTTTGATTTATCTATTTAACTCAATGTTTCTATGTACACAAGCGTTTGATTTTATTATTATTGGTTATCTAAAATCCGATTTGAAAAGTGTAGCCACTCTTTCGAGTGTGTTCAATCTTATGGAACTGAAATTTGTTTCTTTTAAATAGTTTTGAAGCATTTATTCGTATCAAGGATACGGAGGATTTGTTAAATTCTTCGCCGAAAGAATGAAACTTACCTAAAAGCGAATACATGTTCAAATTTGTTGTACTATTTCGTAAGACAAAACAATCTTAAGTGTATTGTAATCAGATAGGTTAACACCTGCGACTGTACCACCTGATAGATTAGCATTATTTTTTAGCACTGACCGGAAATAACTGGGAATGATTACTCCTTTCCGCCATAACAACTTGCAGACGCACTTCATGAGTTATTGGCATAGGTACCTACTACCTAGTGAAGTCGAATAAAATGCACTTCTGTCGTGAAATGTACGGAGAGTATGAGTTTGTTAGGGAGGTTATGTACATACCTACTTTTTTATTCCAGACAATCATTAAAACAAACAAACAATGCAAAGTAGGTAGGGTATATGTCATTATTATATCGACTTACCACGCCATTGTCATTTTCTTGCAGTAAATCTTCCGACTGACTCTCGCTTAATATTTCCGAAATTGACTCATCATTGTCCGAGATTTCTTCAATGCTTTCGTTGTCAAAGGACTCTTCATCGTATTCGCTTTCCGAAATGGAGCTATTGGAAAGCGAGAACTCCACATCGCTCATGTTGACTAAATTTTCAAATGTCTTCTATTCCCGTATTATTATGATGACTATTGAAATGAAGGAAAAAGTTTTACTGACTTGATTCTCGCCTAACTACAGAGTTGAATCTGTCATTGCTCCTGCCAATCGACTGACCACTTGGTCCTTTGGCTTTGCGGTAACTGAATTGAATTTGTTGTTCCACCTTCACTGCGCTTGGTGTTAATTTCACACCTACGTACGGCTAACAAACGAATTACCTCAGCCATTAATATTTGGACTGATTTTGAGTGATAGTTTGTTTGGATTCTTTTGTTGTCAGGAAATATAAAAACAACAAACAAATTTCATAGGGGTAGCTATCTGACAGCAAAAGGTGTTTGGGTGTTCATTGATTTTATTGATCCGACTGTATTATATTTCAGACAAAATGTTACAAAATTAAAACATAAATATAAATATCAAAAGATAATGCACTATTCTATTGTTTATTAGACTAAAGAAAGTTCTCGCCAAGCGACTTTATAACTTTTAATGCCGCTTCTCCATTTTTCTCCAAGAATTCTTCTTCATTCTTTTTCTTGAGAATTTCCCGCTTTTCAAGTTCTCTGTAAATCAGCTGTCCAATCTGAAATAAGTAAAAAAGGGATACAATCAACAAACTCACTTGGCTTCAGGCGATAAAAAGTAGCTGTGTTTCAAAATGGCTAGTTAGAAACCAATTAAATAATTACAAAATAACATTTGGCTACTTTGGGGTAAAGTAGCTTTACGATTGTTCCTATATCACATCAACCATCACTTACATAAACGTCAATGGCAGCGTACAACTTTTGATTATCGTCCAGGGGAACTATATGCCATTTGCTCATGCGCACCTTCTTGTTCTTGTCCACGGCTTTTTCGACCTACAACATAACAATATAATATTATTATTGTCCAGCCAGCTCGATTAGATAACTGCTTACAATATAGCATGACAAACGATCAAGACTCCAACGTCCCCCTGTATTACAGACTGCATTGCACCATGGTCCCAAATCAATACAATTATCTATTAGAGTATCGACATTGACTTCTGGAAAATCCCTTTTGAGCTTCCTTATATCACTGAAACGAATTAAATTAAAGCCGAGTTCACATTTTCCCATTATCCAAGGTACTTTTTAATGTTAACTCCGTGTAAACGAACTTTTGGGTGAGACAACAGTGCCATTAGCGCTGCTGGAATTTTCTTCAACTCAGTTAGATGAAACAGATAACATTCTTTCTCCTCGGCACAGAGTTGAATAAGTGCAGATTTTCCCGGTCCTGTCTGAAATGAAAACGGCCATTCCATGTCGAATGCAATTGGAACTACATCACCTTGAGTTTGAACCCATTGCCTGAAAGAAGACAAGTCAGTTTTTGTGTTTGTTAATAATAAATGTGTCCAAGTTTCACATTAGTTCATCTGAAACTGCAGCAATGTCCATTGACTGAGTGTAGTACTTAATTGCTCCTTTGTACTTTATGAAAGGAAGTTGTTTCACGCGCGGCTTTTCCGGGGATGGGGTACCATCTGCGAGGGACCGGGTGCTACGAGTTACACGGGTGCTGCGTCGCTTTGGTGGGTTCTCATTTTCAGCATTTGGATTTTCCTTGCGGTAGTGCGATTATATTTACATTTAATGTTTATTTGAAACGCACAAAATAATGTTTGACTTACAACGACTGGGGATGGACGAGATTGACGCTTTGAACTCATTGTAATTATAAAATTTATATAGTTATAAATAAAGAAGATTTATGTTTTATACTGATGCTAAATGATGGTGAAATGTTTACAAAATAATCAAATCAACAAAAAATAAACCGGTTCCCGCCTAAACTCAGCCTGCAGTGTTCAGAAATGTATCCAATCAAATTTGGTTAAGTGCTGCCAATAAGCCCAACATTTTAAAATTAACTATCTGTTGCTGTTATATTCGGCCCTAGCGAGGTATCCGTCGGAACGGAAAATTCTCCGATTTTATACGATTCGAAGGATTTTTGCTTCGAGGTATTCTTCGGAACATCCATTCGGAATATTTCTTCGACATTTTGTAACGCATATCGGTGAATTACGGTGAAGAGCGGTGAAGTGCATTTTTTTCTTCAATTTTTGACAGCTAGGTTCCGATATCCTATGACAGAAATTGGTTGCGGAATTTGTTTACGATTTGGATTTGATCCTCTGACAGAGTATGCGTTGCGGAGAATTTTCCGTTCGGACGGATACCTCGCTAGGGCCGATTAATTTGATTGCAGGAAATGTTGAGCTGTGTAGATTAGCAACATAACAGGGGCCCAACTATGTAATTCGAGTCTACTTTCGATTCTATTCGAAAGTTGTTCCGATTATACTTTTAAATTCCTTGAATTTCAAAAGTTGAGTTTCAAAAGTCCGCCTTTGAATATGTGCCACCAATCTGGGCCCTGTGGTCGAATTACCGCATCAGTGCACAGAGTGCTCCTGTCCTTAATGTTTTTAACATGGCGATTACATTAACAAGAAAACACACGCGTACCAGCAATGGGATTTCCTCGATCATCCTAATACAATTGACGACTTAAGCTCTCCGACATAAAACACGTGGACATTTGAGAGGTCTGCAAAACCAATTCAACTTTATTAATGCAACAAAACACTTAAATAAAACTATCAATAAAATAAATCGCCTCACTGTCGCTGCCGCACACGATTTTAGTGCCAAACGAATCGAAAGTGTTAATCGGTTTTCGAAGATCTGTAATCAGTGCTGTGACATTGATCCGACTCTTAGCACGTTCGCCGTTTAGCCAAGGATTCGTGTTGTCCGAGTCGTGCCTCAGCATTTGCGGTTCCATGTCATTAGGTATGATCATGGAATTTTGAGTCCACTGCCACACTTCGCCACTCTCCGAGGCGGTAAACAATTTCGAAGGTTCTGATTTATGAAATCCGACTTCGGTGATAGCACTGCTATGTGCACTTAAATATGAAGCGGGGAATCCTGGTTGACGTAGATCCCACACCGTAATGGAGCCTTCTTCACTTCCTGCGAGAACCTAGTTCCAAATTTATGATTGTTTATCAAGGCGATACAAACTTTTGGATCGGATCAACTTACTATGTGCTTCTGAGTTGGATGATATGCAAGGCATGACACGTAATTCGATTTTCGATCATCCTCACATGAGATCATAAACGAAGTCGTGGGTTCCTCGTTTTCGGATCTGATGTCAAACATCTTTATGACACCCATTCGGTTGGCTGTAAGAATCTTTAAACGTTGACAGTTAGCAAAGGTGTATTCGCGAGTATGTGAAGAGAAACCTACTTCTTTTGGATTGATGTAGGATACGCTTGTTAATGCGCAGCTATCTGCGTTGATGGTTTTTATAATCCTCATATTGCTGGCCGCTAAAATGTTTAATCTGTAAGCAGGTAATGTGTTCTTTTGTTTTTTGGCCAATAATATATGAGTATGCCTTTGTACCTTCCGTCTTCGCCTACTGTCGCAATATCTTTGTTGTACACTGACAAACCCGTGCAGGGTGCTGATTTTCCTGAGTTTCGTTTGTGCAGAAGACCTGATTTACCTGCGACACGGAGCCCATCTACTTCAACAGCTCGATTAATTTCCAATATGGTCACGCAACCTGTTAATGTAGAGTTTGTAAGTTTCTGCCTAACAAGAGTTACTACCGCACTCACCATCTGATGTAGACACGGCTACATTTTCTGAATTTAAAAGTTCTAATCCACTGACATCACCAGCCATGGGTGCCTTGTCGTTGCACTTCGGAATATATTCGTCGTAATCATCTGAATACTGATTCTTTTCTAGCTTCCAGATTTTAACCGAGTTTTTGTTGGAGTCCCAGCTCCCAGTGAGAAACCTTTCACAATCCTTGAACTGTTCGGGTACCCATCGGATTTTTGCAATTTTCTCCGAAACGAAAAATGTGTTCACTTTTGCATCAGTATCCATGATAGATTTTACTTTATTTTCAGCCTATAATTATTTAAAACTGCTTTTGTGGATGTAGTTTAGGAATGTTTTAATAAACAATTCTTTTGAGTTGCCGCTACTGAAATCAATGGTTAAGTAGAACTGTCAAAATAGGCGTTCAGGTTGAGAGCTAAGAAATCATTGAGGGTGCTGCCAAGTTTGCTCAAAATAATAAAAATTGCCAACAAAAAAATAAATAAATATTTGGCGCGACAGGTCTATGGGACCCAAGGCCTAGCTTCTCACAACCATTCGTTTTGTGTGGGTTTTCAATTTTTGGGAAGAATGGAAGGGATCTAAAATTGTACGCCGAGTCCAAACGGCTAATTGAGAAGCTTATTCATGACTGTTGTAACTCCGGGAGCCCTAGCTGCCTTTTAAGTGAAACGCACGATTGTTAGACGAGGTTTATTCTCTATATAAAATAAATTACACATTTCAGTTTGTTTTAAATAATAAATTAAACGCTTACTATTTTTAGCAGCTCCCTCCGTGGCTTTAGCTCCGTCGTTACGCTTTTTCTTTCAAAAATGTTTTATTTAATTGACGTTGACAGCTGTATCTCGAACTGTTCGATTTAACTCTCAAGCTAAAACCACCGAAGGACTGTTCGACTTAAGATTCTTTTCTTTTATCTTCAACATTCCACCCCCCGTGAGGCGCCCTGCCGCACCCAGCCTCACCTACATCCAACACAGCCAACTTTACTGCTGGTCTCCGAAGGAGCCCTGTTTTTGTTCTGACGTCGGCCACACGAATTTGTCCATCCGGGCCCGGATAGACCTGAACTATTTTTCCCCGCATCCACTTGCTTCTCGGAACTTCTGCTTCGCAGATAAGGACTAAGTCTCCTTCCTTGAGAGGTGGAACTTTAGCATACCATTTACTCCTCTTAGTCAGCTCGGGCAGGTACTCTCGCATCCATCTCCGCCAAAAACGATCCTTTATTTGGCGACTTATTCGCCACTGTTTCCGGAGACAGAGCTCTCTTTCGTTAAAGTCACCTGGAGTCTGCGTCGAGCTAGTGGAACCCACCAGGAAGTGATTCGGCGTAAGGGGTTCTTCATCTTCGGTCAACACTGGAAGGTGAGTGAGAGGACGGCTGTTTATAATGTTCTCCGCTTCAATCAACGCACTCAGCAACGTTTCAGTCCTTGGCGCTAGTTCGTTGAGCGTATGCGATAGGACCCTTTTTACGGAACGAACCAGTCGCTCCCAGCAGCCACCCGCATGTGGATTCGATGGGCAGTTGAAGATCCACTCCACGCCTCGTTCAGAAAGTTCCGCTTTAATCGCCTCAGTATCGAAAATATCAGCACGCAATAACTCGTTCTGGGCACCGACGAAGTTGGTACCATTATCGCTTCTTATGCGTACCGGCACTCCGCGGCGATTTACAAAATTACGTATGCATAAGATGCAAGCATCCGATGACAAATCAGCAGCCAACTCTAGGTGTACTGCCCTCACAGTTAAACAGGTAAACAGGGCTATCCAGCGCTTCTCCTTGCGTCGTCCTACAGTGACGAAAACTGGGCCAAAATAATCAAGTCCTGTGTAGGTGAATGGCCGCACGTAAGGAGTTAGGCGGTCCTCAGGTAATTGGCCCATTAACGGCGGCAACGGCAATGCAGATCGAACTCGACAAAACTGACATTCATTCCTCGCTTTCTTTACAGCTGATCGCAGACTGGGCACCCAAAATTTTACCCGGATCTCATTCGCTATTGTGTCGTCATTCTGATGACGTAGCAGACGATGGTAGTGTGTGACGATTAACTTTGTTAGCCTATGCTCCTTTGGTAGGATAATGGGACGTCTGGCGGTGAAAGGCACGGTAGTGGCGGCATCGATTCTCCCATAAACACGCAATAGACCTTCGTCGTCTATATAGGGAGTTAATTTGTATATACTGCTTGTCTTATCAACCTGTTGTCGGCAGCCGAGCTGAGTTATTTCACCCATAAAGGCATCGCTTTGGGCTTCACTGCACAACACTCGTTCGGCTTCATCGAGGTCAGCGGCTGACAGCTCTCCTCTGTCGGAAGACTTGCGCAAAGTAAGTTTGATAAATCGAATCACCCAGGCTACCGTCCTTCTCAGCTTTGAGTAAGTCGAAAACCTAGAGAAATCGAAAACGGATGTACTTACAGGATTGGTGTACAAAAGATACTTTGACTTGATCTCTTCTTGGCAAGTCTGTCTTCCGATGTCATCCGGTTGTTCTGGCCATGCGTCTTCAGGTTGTTGGAGAAAGGAAGGCCCCATTATCCACTTATTGTCTGCTTGAAACTTCGGAGGGTACCTTGAACGCGTTGCCTCATCCGCTGGATTGAGTTTTGTCGGAATCCATCGCCACTGAACGATTTTGCTGCTATCCAGAACCTCTGCTATCCGAAATCCCACAAAAGGCTTATGGCGTCTGGGATCTGAGCGAAGCCAACTTAGGACGGTTTTCGAGTCACTCCAGTATACTCGTTCGGAAATTGGCAAGTCGTGGCATTTAGCAATTGAGTCGCAGAGCCTGGCTCCCAGAACAGCTGCAGATAGTTCCAGACGTGGAATCGACAATAATTTTTGGGGAGCGCATTTCGTTTTTCCACAAACAAACGAGACACTGATTCGTTCTCCATGGTCAATACGCAAATAAGTTACTGCGCTAAACGCCTCTTCACTGGCATCGACGAACGTGTGAAGATCAATCCTAATGGCAGTCGATAAGCTGAGGTCGTGACATCTCGGAACCTTCAAATACTTCAACGCAGGGAGTTCATCCTTCCATTGACACCACTTCTCATGAGCTTCATGGGGTATTGGCTCATCCCATTGAACACCACTCCTCCAGATTGACTGCAACAACAGTTTAACGTTGACAAGAAAGTTAGCAATCATTCCATATGGGTCAAACACCGACATCGCAATCGATAAGAACTCTCTTTTTGTTGGACACCTGCTGCACATCATGATGTCATTACTAATACGAGGGAATTTCAGTTTGAAAACGAAGACATCCTCATCAGGTTCCCACCACATTCCTAAAACTTTCTCCGACCCAGCCTCCGTATTCATGTCAACTGATCGACATTGCTGTTCATCGTTGTTCAGGTTACAAACTCGGCGCAGCACCTCTCTCGAGTTCGACGTAAAATTTCGCAATTCAAAGCCACCACGTAAATGTATCGATATAACCGCTTCGGTGACTTCGATCGCTTCAGCATGACTGTCAAAGCCGTCTACGTAGTCATCGACGTAATGGCGGTCGAGAATCGCTTTGACAGCTCTCGGATGGACGTTTGAGAACCTCTTGGCATTAATATTCTTTATAAAGTTCGCTGAGCAGGGCGAGCAGCTGGCACCAAACGTCATCGACTGCATAACATATATCTCAATCGGCCTATCTTCTTCTTCTCTCCACAGGAAACGCTGAGAATCTTGATCCTCCTTCCGAATCAACACCTGGTGAAACATCTCTTTTATGTCTCCAGTTACCGCAACAGGCTTTAGACGGAAATTAAATAAAATGGACAAAAGAGGTTGGTTCTCATCGGGTCCTTTAAGCAGAAACGAGTTTAAGGAAACTCCACGTACTTTAGCAGCGGCATCAAACACCAACCGGACCTTGTTCGGTTTGTTAGGGTTCTTCACTCCAAAATGCGGAAGATACCAAGTCCTCGGCGAACTCTCCTTGGCTTCGGAACAGGTTAGTCTTCTGGCGTACCCCTTGTCCAAATAGCTCGAAATAATGTTTTTGTAAGTGGCTGCGAAATCAGGGTCCCTCCGGAACCGACTCTCGAGGTTCCATAATCTTCTCTGCGCCATTTCGTAGCTATCCGGCAACTCGACGTCGTCATCTTTCCACAAAAGTCCTGTATGAAAACGGTCGTTGATGTTCTTCGTTGTGCTTGAAAGTATGTGAAGTGCTCTTCTATCGGCGGCGCTGACTATCTTTTCCGTTGGTTTCTTGACACCAAAACTCTCAATACTGAAGAAATCATCCACAATCTGCGTGAGATGGTCATCATCATCATCACCAACTTGACCGCAATGGAGAACAAGTCCTTCTCTGGCATCTTTAGCTTCAGTTGGTATCCTGCCATACACAACGCAACCCAATTTCGTTTCAGCCACTACAGGACCGATGTCAGTCGATTTGAAGATACTTATTGGTGCTCCTAGATGGCAGTTGTCGAGCCCGATTAAGATTTGCGGACTTGCGTTCTCATACTCAGCAAATGGAAGTGTCGATAACATGTTGGCTGGGTATGATGATGGTAGATCAGCAGCATTCAACGTTTGCGTCGGCAAGCTCAGTTCTTTAACGGTTTGAACCCCTTCCATCAGAAATTTCTCTGCTTCATCCACGTCGGCACTAACTTTGAGGTCAACAACAAAGGATTCGTTCGTAAATGTCTTCTTACCGATCCACTGCAGCTTCAGATCCTTCGGGTAACCAGATAAATTCAATTGTCCGGCGAGTTCAGCACTCATTATGGTGATTGAAGAACCCTCATCCAAAAGGGCATGCGTCCTTACAACTACACCGTCACCATAAAGTCTCACTGGCACCACTCGGAAAAGGATCTTGTCGCTCGTCCCAATATTTCGGCCAAGCATGGCCTTCTCAACTCGGCCGGCATCTGGTGGCTTCTTCGCTTCTTTACTGGCTTCATGGAGCGAGGAGTGGTGTAGCCGTTCACATCCATCAATTCCACAAGCACTCCTAAGTCTGCACGACCGCACACTGTGTCCAAATTTGAGGCAACAGAAGCAAAGCCTTTGCTTCTTCACCAACTTCCATTTGTCGGAAACATCTAAATCAGCATATGCTGGGCATTTGACTACCGGATGCGTATCTCCTTTGCAGTGGTAGCATTTCTGCTTCAAAGTGATGGCTGTCGACGTGTTACGTTCTACTGCATGAAGAACACTCTTAGTCTTAGATTTAGTTTCGGTATTGACTTGTGACGTAGTGGAGGTTGGGACGACCAAACAGACAAGGGTAGCGAGCGCTGTCAACCATTCTTCAAAATGTCTAATTGTCGCATATGGCTGAATATTCATGCTACGCTGGGCCCACTCCAGTCGCTTACTTATAGGTAGTTTGCTGACGAGCTCGTCCATAAGTGTGGGGTTGGCCATGTGCTGATACATCCCACTGGATTCCAGAAATGTTGCTAGGTTCTGAACCTTGGTGGCGAATGGTATCAGCAACTCTAATTTACCATCGGCGATCGGTGTTATTTCCCTTACTTTTGCCAGCTGACTTCTTACTAGGATCTCCGGGCGGCCGAATCGAAACTCCAACGCAGAAAGTACCTGATCCACATTGTTTGGATGGATCAGCAACGCTTCAACGACCTCCCTCGCACATCCCTTTATGCTTTTCTGCAGTCGGAAAATATTCTCAACGTTTGAATAACCAAACATGGCCGTTGACTCTCTATACGCAGTGCTAAACATTGGCCAGTCCTCAGGCTTGCCATTAAAATCGGGAAGGTCGTGCAACTTTCGACCATTTCCGAAGCCACGGTATGAATTTGGGCTAGCCTGACCCGCTGCATTTACTGGCGCTGTCGGCATCGATGGTGCTGGCATAAATGGATACTGGCCAAAAGGCTGAACATTTAATGATGGCAGGAACGTTGGCACTCTCGGGGTGTGCGAATAAGTACTGCTGGATGTTTGTGCTAGACCCAAGTGTGTTGATTGACAGGTATGCAATGGCATTGGGGTTGTTGAACTCCATGCGTATGGAGCATGCTGCATCCACCCAACTCCAGTGCACATTGTCGTGGTAGTAGCAGTTGTGTTGACTCCTGTGGTAGTCAGTGAACATGTAGTTGACGTGACCGGCAATTGGCTCAAACCGGTGGGTGTGGTCACAACCATTGTTGTTACCACAGCGTTCTCCGATTGTTGGTGGCTCAGCAGTTCTTGAAGACGAATGCGTTCCTTCTTCTCTAATTCGGCATTGGCTGTAACTGTCTCAAGTTGCATGCGCATTTCTTCCAATATCCTGCGCATATCCTCCATCTCTGTCGAAGTTTGCGACCCGTCGTCGCAACTAAATGGCTCGACTATTGTCCGGTTCGTCTCTCCGTCACTATCCGCTGAGTCACTACTAACTGCTAATTCCTCCTCCGGAATTAGAGCCAGTTCTGGATTATGTTCGGGAGACCCACCTGGATTTAGTCGTTTACTTCTTCTGCGCTGAATATCGTCTGGCATGGATGATATTCCCGAAAAGTATTCGTTTGGCTGGCGGCTTTCCAAAAATGTATTGGCGTTTATGTTTGATGGCAATTGCTTGGCTGGCTGCAAGGCAATCCAAACTTTTAGACTTCAATTAAGACTTCGCTGGCTGCGAAGTAGCAAGTCCAATCCAAAATGGCGGCAAATTCGCTGGCTGCGAGGTATTCTTAAAAATAAGAATAAAATTTGTTGTAACTCCGGGAGCCCTAGCTGCCTTTTAAGTGAAACGCACGATTGTTAGACGAGGTTTATTCTCTATATAAAATAAATTACACATTTCAGTTTGTTTTAAATAATAAATTAAACGCTTACTATTTTTAGCAGCTCCCTCCGTGGCTTTAGCTCCGTCGTTACGCTTTTTCTTTCAAAAATGTTTTATTTAATTGACGTTGACAGCTGTATCTCGAACTGTTCGATTTAACTCTCAAGCTAAAACCACCGAAGGACTGTTCGACTTAAGATTCTTTTCTTTTATCTTCAACAATGACAGTTTTACTCTCGGATGTTTGTCAGACGTTCGCGAGAGGTGGCGCAGTGGAAAAAACCTTAAGATGTAATTTGGCCCTCTCGGGATTCGAACCTGAGACCCCTCGCTTAGTAGCCCAACACAATACCACTAAGCCACTGCGCCGACAACAAGGATGTATTTATTTGCTTTGTCAGCGAAGACATTAAAATTTAAAAACAAAACAGAAAGTATAAATTTAAATAAAATAATTGTAAAAAGAGAATACAAAAAAAGTAAGGAAAATTAATTAATTAAACCTTTTGAGTAAGCAATTATAACAGGAAATAATTAGGAAAAATTTATTTTATAAAGGGTATCATCATATTAATGTCAATTAAGGACGCACAATCATTATACAATATCAGTTGTAGGTAAACCATGATGATCTACCGCAATTTGTTCGAGAACGCGGTATATAAAAGAACATGTTATTACGCAAATTGAGCGACGGAACATTTAGATTAACAAGACTTAAAATGTCAGGACAGTCAATATCCCCACTTAAGCCTGGTACGCTGTTCGAGTGAAATGAAAATTTTCATACAAATTTTTCACTGCGAAATGTCAAAATGAACTTTTCAAGTGAAAATTTCACCAGGCAGTACGCTGTTGAAGTGAAAAATAATTGTTCAAAAAGTGATATGTAGAGGGCGTTGCTTGCTATTTCACTTGGTTTTTATTGTCCGTCGCGTCGCATTAAATTTTTGACATTTCGGGGTGAAAATTTCACTTTCAATTTCACAGCAATTTCTTGGAGAGGAGTGAAAATTTCACTTCACTTGAACAGCGTACCAGCCTTTATCAGTGGATAGGAGGCTATTTACCATTTTGGTTTTTTCAATAATGAAAGCCTTTCGGTCACGACGGGATTGCAATACGAATACGAGACGTCAATCGTAACAATATTAACCTTGGTTGAGAAACCAAACGCACTGCGAGTATTAAATTAATTCACAGTACTAACGACTAGACGTGTGACTGCAAGTGACAGCGCCCAGCATCATTCTGATTTCTGACAACCGTTTGGCTGTGAATTTTAATTATTTTGGGACAAATGAAAGGGAAATATAAATTTAAAAATGTTGTTAATGTTAACGTGATTCGAATTATGGGAAAACCACAGTGCTGACTTTTAATGACGTTGTTTTAATTTAAACTAGTAATGCAGTTGTTTTGAGGTGATTATAAAAGTTGTATTTGGCGGAACTTGTATTTCCTTCCGGTTTACATATTTATGGTTATGCTGAGAACGGCCTTGAAACTTTAAACGTCTTATTGCATTTTTAGCTGATTGGCGTTCGATTGGATAACTGAGGTTTCGTTCAATATAGATACGTTTTGATTGTCGACGCTCTACATGTTAGGTCGTACCTCCAAACAGATTCGATCATATCTAGTGGCTGGTGTTTAATTATAAACTTTAATAATTATCAATGAACTTATTTCAGATTGTTATTTTCATTTAAAGTCATTTGTGTTTCTTCAGTTTATTTATTGTTATAAAAATCAAAACGGGGTAGGGGTACGTGACTAGAACTTCAGTGGGATTACAATAAGAATTTAAATTAATAATTTCCATACTTAATTCTAATACAATAATTTGTATACTTAGTTGGTACGAATAACTGTGTATATAATATTTACATTTAATATGGGAATAAGTAACTATGAATGTATAAACGGTCACATAACTAAGCACCTGTATTTGAAAATCCATAATTGCTCAGGTGTTATAAATATTCGTTTTTTTTTGTTTTATAATTAAAATTTGTTTATGCATTTTAAAGTTAAAACAATATTCCGTATTATGATACACATTTTGCATTATTTTTGATTTTATGCGTGTTTTCTATATTTCTATGTTTTTCTTTTCTTTATTTAACACTTGTTCAATTTATATAATCTTATGAGCGATAATATTAAATTCTACAGGAATATACGATACATAAGAGCATTATATAAAATTCGTTTCAATGTGTTGGGTTTTTCCTTTGTTTGTGGTAGGTATATGTTCATATATATATTTACACTAGCATCCTAATTGGTATCTACTAATATTTGAGCATAAATCTAATTAAAGTTGTTGTAAAATATATATTTTATTTATGTTTTCCAAATGCTAGATCTGTTGCGCAGATATTCCATGTGGTTTGTTGGGCTGGTAATTATGTTAGTTGAGGAATCGTTCCATTCTTGGTTTGTTGTTTAGCGCACAGAAATAGTATCCAGAGTAGTTTTGTGATCCGGGGCTTATGTCGCCTATGCCGTATTCATTTAGATGGCGATAGTGGTGGAAAGCTTTAGGTTTTTGTCACGAGATTAAATTGCTGTTTGTACCATGGACTCGCATGTGACGGTTTAGATTTCCTGATTGTGAAAACCTGAAAACAATTTAGGTAATTCGTTAAAGCTCGGATAAATGTAGATTGGTCTTAAAGAATATGTAGAGACGGGTGAGAAAGTTCTACCCGACTATAATTTATTATTTAAGTCTTGAGTTTACATTTGTCAATGTCAAATTGTGGTAGCGGTAAATTATTCCCTGAAAGCGCGAGAAAAAAGTCTATAAACGATTTGGCCGAAATTTATATAAGCCTAACGGAGTAGGCTTATATTAGACAACCACAACAGCACAGAATAATGCTAACTACTTGAGAGGACCTACGATAAGAGTCCTTAGGACGACATTAAAATTGTACTCGGTCAGTTCTAAGCCTAAGTAACTTCGCAACGCATCGTAGTAATACACACAAAGGGAAATATGGCTGTGACCATTTTTAAATCTAGTACTTCAGAAATTACATTGGGCACATTCAAAAACTTAGTTGTTTTAAGTCGACTAGATTGGTTTGGAACAGATGAAACCTGAACGCAATAACTAGATTGGTCGGGAACGTCACTTATCCTACGTCCGCCACATATGCGAACTGTCAACTTAGTACTCCGTCACAAATTTCTTGACTAGATTCGTCGGCTCCCTACATAAACGTCAACTGCAACATCTGCGAACGTGACCGATCTAGGCCAATCAAAACTGAGATACAGCAAGTCAGTCAGCTGTCAGACTTACGAAACTAGATACTTGAACTTCCCCAATCCCTGTGTGTTAATACTTGTCACCAAATAATCAACAAAAAAGCATGTTTGCTAATGGCCAGCGCTGTTCAATTGTTTTTTGTTTCGTATTAAATTCGCAAACGCCCTTTCACTGGAGATTTTTTTATTTTTGTATTCCATTATCTTCGATTGCGGTAGCCAGAAACTAGCACGCATTTTCCCCATCTTGGCATATAAATGGAAATATGGCTGTCACTTGATTCAAACACAACAAATCTACTACTTTAGACATTACATTTTAAGTAGATATCTGTCAACATCGACGCTTGGTATTGCTAAAGTAATATAAAATTTCCGCAATGTCTCAGAACTGTTAACAGCGACAAAATAATTTGTGAAGGCCTAAAACCGGTGGCCGGATAGTCTCTCACTTGTCCGTTTTTTCCCAATACTGCGCTGCAAAACAACCTAGGTTAACAGCAAATTCTGGTAATAAAAATACTCAAGGGGCCCCTACGACTTAAAAAAAACCTTCAAGGCTATTAGTGTCATTACCAGGTTCATTTTGTATTTTAAATTAATTAACTTTGGACCTCTGCTTAATTCGATATTAGAATTAATCTGAGACCCAACCGGGTTTTGATCGTAGGGTCCGATAAAACATTAGCCATCTCACCAGCTCGAAATGTCAAAAATTAAAAATAATCAGAGCTACTGCGGTGAACAAAATGCAAACATTTTATATTTCGAATGCGTGTGGGAAAAAACGGTTTGAGTTACATTTTTTAAAGATAAAATGGTACATTTTTGTAATTTTTCGGTAGGTCGTTTTGACAGCTGATGACAACTTTAAATTAATTTTAAACCTTTTGTATCAAAACCTAATGATAGGTTGGCGAGGTTAAAAATTCTTGTTTAGTTAGCCTGACAGCTGATTGACGTGATGTTTTTCAGTTTTTATTGTCCTAGACGAATAGAGTCCAGAATTTCTTGACTTAGTACCTACTCAGTTGACAATTCGATGGTGTGCTTGACGTAGTAGAAGCGACATAAACGACCCATCAATTTTTGCGTTCAGGGCTAATCTATAAATAAATAAATAAATATTTACGCGCCACAGGTCTATGGGACCCAAGGCCTAGCTTCTCGCAACCATTCGTTTTGTGTGGGTTTTCAATTTTTGGGACGAATGGAAGGGATCTACAATTTTACGCCGAGTCCAAACGGCTAATTGAGAAGCTCATTCATGACAGTTTTACTCTCGGATGTTTGTCAGACGTTCGCTAGAGGTGGCGCAGTGGAAAAATACCTTTAGATGTAATTTGGCCCTCTCGGGATTCGAACCTGAGCCCCTCGCTTAGTAGCCCAACACACTACCACTAAGCCACTGCGCCACTAGTCCAGAAAAATTAAGTCGGGTTAAAGTGACTGGATTTTTGAATGTGCCGATCAAAAGGTTCATCAATAGGGAATTATTTACTCAACGATCTCAGTGATTTCGATTACACTTAGCGTCCTTGACATGCTTCATCGGTCTTATCGAGCAAGTTTACACAAACTTAACAATTTCCCATAAATCTTACTAAAGATGTAAAAGGCATTAATGAAAGGACCCACGCCCAGATAAAACCCTCTACAAATTTTAATTACCTAAATATGTAATTCAAGGACGAAATGAATGAAAAAAACTCACCTTAGCAAACAAAGCTTGCATTGGTACGGTTTCTCTCCGCTGTGTATACGCAGGTGTTTGGTTAGTGTAGAGCTGTCGGAGAATGACTTCTTGCATGATGAACACCGGTACGGACGCTCGCCAGAGTGCGTTCTCATGTGCGTGGTAACACTCGAGCTCTGCGAAAATCGTCTATCACAAATTGGACATCGGAACGGCTTTTGTCCGGTATGTGTGCGTACATGAGCTGTAAGATTGGCTGCTTGTGAGAAGCTTTTGTTGCAATCAGGACATCTGCAAAATGAGAACGAAAAAAATACATTTCTCTTTAATTTCTCACAACACAGATTTAACCAATTGCGTCCATACCTGTAAGGTCTCTCGCCAGAGTGCGTCCTTAAGTGGGTTTTCAATGTGCTAGGGCGAGCATATGTCTTACCGCAGAGCCTACAAAGGTTCGGCTTTGAGTCTGATCCCTCGTTGCTGTCCTCATCCTCGTATCCACTGCCATAGGATTTTGTGTCCCTAGTCTAAGGTAATCACATTGAAATCAGTAAGCAGATCCTTCGAATGTGGCATTTCACTTACCAGGGAGTATTGCGGACTCTTGGGTGGTGAATACGATTGGTTGGGCTGTGAGTAAAAACCACGATGCGGTGAGCTTTTCTCTGGAACTTCACCAGAAATAGGCGCGATTGTTTGATTATTCACTGGCGGTCGAAAATCAGCTGTAAAGGAGTACGTTGTTGCTGCAGGATAATGCGATGGACTCAGTAGCGGCGGATAGAGAACATTCACTGACGACGACGAGCTGGGAGGAGTCCACTGCATCTGTGAACATTGCATCGGGACGGTGGCTTCAGCTCCGTACCCGTGCATGGTCATGTTCATGCTGACATTCACGCTCATGCTTGGATAAATGGGAGGTGTAGAGTGCTGGTTGCATGCAGTCGAAGCGTCATAATAGCACGACTGTGACGCTGAGCTTATTGTGTTGGTTGTATTTTGTTGAGCCTGTGTTTGGTTAATGATCTGCGGGTGAACAGTATACGATAGGGAGGCCTGATGAGGATTTGCTGAAAAACTATATAAACAGTTGTTAAAGTCCTGGCAATGCGTCACGTGCGGCTAGTGCATTTCTTACTTGTATGAAGCACCACATGGTGAAAATGGGAATAAACTTGGCAATGGGTCGATATCTAAAGGGGGTAGTCCTGGAAATGTTGACGCCATTTCATCAGAGTTCCAATAAGTTCCCAAATTGTTTTGTGAGTTGGCCTGAGGTGAACTGCGCCAAACAAAATTCTCGTTAATAAATTATATGGCTTCGCAGTCGCACGCATTTTTACCTTAAAGGACCACTATTGTTCTCGAAACAATTCCCTGACTCGAAGTCTGTAGCAACCAATGCTGGGATAGGTAAGGAAGTGTTCCCCTGGCAGCACAGACAGCCCACACAAGAGGCAGCACACTCTTGCTAAAGAAATGAAAAAAATTAGTTTTTTTTAGAAATTCTGTAAAAATTTTGAGAAAAGGACTTTTATAAAAATTTTCATTCTAAAACATGCGATTCTTCGAATTTTAGAGTAGGTACGTTTTATTGATACTTTGTTTAGGTAATGTTATTAAGGGTGAACATAGGTAGATACCAGTGGCGTCGCGTGAATTATTTAGATGGGTGTGCAATTCTTGAAAATTAGATATATTTTTTTAAAAATATAAATTAATTGCAATTGTGGCAATACATTCCTTGAAAACACTTCCCATTTATTGTTTTCTCAATCAAAATTAAAAGCACCGCACGAAACTGTAACCACTTGAAAAATAATACCCAAACGCAAAGTTTATTCATTTATAATTCATTTATAGATGAGGGTGTGCAATGCACACCTTGCACACCCTGAGGAGACGCCACTGGTAGATACACACATGACACCGTGGAGCTTATACCTCTTTCGAGAACGCGGACGATGCCGAGTCAAAATTGGTGGCATTTAAAAACTTTGCATTTAAAAAATAGATTAAAAAACTCAAAACCGGGCAAAAAGTAACCGTGGCCGCAAATATATCAAAGGCGGCGATTTGGTAGGTACTTAGTACGAGGGGAGCAACAACTTTGCCGACGGCGGAAAAGAAGAAAACTTATACAGAAAAATCTTGAAGAAGCATTAAAAATCGTTAAAACGAAATCGAACGTCTGTCGAATATCAGAAAGTCCCAGAAATAAGAACTTACATAAAACTCGTCCCCCAGTCCTATGCGGACATGCGAGCGTCAACTATTTTTTTATTCAATGATATTAGGTAGATATATATTGACTACAAGAAGATTTTATGCCAAATTGTGTATAGGTACCATACATTTTAGAGAATTGTCAAACGTGCATAAAGAGAGGACTATACCGCAGCAAAGGGGATAATTAAACAGCGGAGACGAGCCTCCTTGTTTGTTGTTAACCGCATACATAGCTAGAATTGATAAAAAAAAATGAGAAGAACAAAGAGAATTCCGCGTATTTGAAAACAAATTTCAAAGAACATCCTTAGAACGAAACAAGACGATGAAAGAAGTGCGGAGGATAAGCTGTTCAAGTGTCCTCACCGTCTGAAAGAAATGGAAATTTAAAACAAAAACCAAGGAGAATTTTTTCGTCCCGAAGAAATTGCCAGCGAAACGATGACGTTCACAAAAAAGCCGTGTAAATGAGGATGTTCCAGTATCCAGTTTTAGTAAGTCTGACAGCTGACTGATTTAATGTGTCATTGGGCTAGACGCTATTTCGACCACTTAACAGTTTTTAAGTTGACGTCTATGGAGAGGTAGTCGACGAATCTGGTCAAGAAATTCGTGACTGAGTACTAAGTTGACAGCTCATATTTATGTGGCAAAGTGACGTTCGCGATCAATCTAGTTTTTTTCGTTCAGGTAACATTTAGTCCAGCCCAATTTGGTCGACTAAAGATAACTAGATTTTTAATGTGCCCAATATTAGTTAAAAAATTAATAAATAAATATTTTGGCACGACAGGTCTGTGGGACCCAAGGCCTAGCTTCTCACAACCATTCGTTTTGTGTGGGTTTTTAATTTTTGGGACGAATGGAATGGAATTTTACGCTAAGTCCAAACGGCTAATTGAGAAGCTCATTCATGACAGTTTTACTTTCGGATGTTTGTCATACGTTCGCGAGAGGTGGCGCAGTGGAAAAAAACCTTAAGATGTAATTTGGTTCTTTCGGGATTCGAACCTGAGACCCCTCGCTTAGTAGCCCAACACACTACCACGAAGCCACTGCCCCACTATATAAGTTTGAGTGACCTAGATTCTGGTTTAAATTTCAATCAAACACACCTAGCAGATAAGAATGTCATTTTGGCACACTGACAGTTGCAGTCATTCAAATTGGTAAACTATCACTAAAAAGGGCCCAACTTGTAAAATTCGTCTTAACTGCAATGGATAACGTAATCAACTTACACTGACAGACTATTGGAAAACATGACAGCTATTGGAAGGTGATAGGTTACCCAAAAGAGCAAAACATTTTATGCGCGATATATACCCGATCCGACGGATAAAATAGCATTTGGTACTTTTTACTTCTCTGGCCGCTGAATACGTTGACAGTTGACATTAATTAAAAAATAATGAAAGAAATTGTCATGGTCGTTAAATGAATAAAGAAATGAAAACTTAAAAACACCGATGACACATCAATCTCCAAACATTTTGTCTGTTCAATTATTCTGTAAAAAATTGTTTTGTGCAACGCATCTGCGACGTATTTTATGGTAATCGGCCCTAGCGAGGTATCCGTCGGAACGGAAAATTCTCCGCAACGCATACTCTGTCGGAGGCTCAAATCCAAATCATCGTTGGCATGATCCCGAATAAAAAAGAATGGGCACATTCAAAAACTTAGTTATCTTAAGTCGACTAGATTGGTCTGGAAGAGATGTAACCTGAACGCAAAAACTAGAATGGTCGGGAACGTCACTTTTCCTACGTCAGCCACATATGCGGACTGTCAACTTAGTACTCAGTCACGAATTTCTTGACTAGATTCGTCGGCTACCCCTCCATAAACGTCAACTGACACAGCTGCCCATGTGACCGATCTAGGCCAATCAAAACAGAGATACACTAAGTCAGTCAGCTGTCAGACTTACTAAACTAGATACTTGAACGTCCCCAATGAAAGAGCTTTTCAAATAATCAAAAAATGGTGAAATCTGACATGGAAATGGACTTTAGAAAAAGGCTGATGGACGTATAAACCTGTTCCGAGGAAAAAACAATATAAATTACCATCAATCGATGCAATTTCTGTCAAGTCATGGAGGTAATTTTAGCTTTAAACTTGGACTGGATTATTGGATTTGATTGGATTAGGTTTTAGGTACCTATGTTGAGTAAATTATGACACTTGAATTAGAAAATATAAAGAGTGTGGCGGCCATGTTTTGTTTGGCATCTGTCTAATAAACTGTCGTAATAATTGAGTCACTAAATTTTCGAACAAAATTGCCTATTGTGAACTAAAAAATATATAAGGTGAAGGTTAAAAATGAATATTAGTGAGGCCCACTGATGCCAAATCACCATGATAACTTACACGATTGAGTAAATAACACGTCCAAATGATAAAGCTTAATTATCAAAATTCGAGACAACCGATTTGCTAAACAATCAGCTAGAAGTCAAGGTCGGCCGAGAACATTGCCGCGGTCGGTGAAAGTGTAATAGGACAACCCGAGACAGTCAGTTCCCCGCCGTCCACAAGAAGTCGGCCCTTTGCAGACTTTAACTTGGCGAATTTTACGTCGGGACTTGTTCCTACACCCGTGCAAGATGACACAGGGGCTTTAAGTTAATGACCATAGATAGAACCGTTTGTTCGCTGACTACATAGGCTCCGGAGCGTTTGGGGGAGGACTCAAATCATTGCCGAAATATTATTTTTAAAACTTTTTTTGGATAAATGGCTATGCTAACAAATAAAATGGCCGTACCAACCCAAATGACAAATGTATCCAAAAAAAGTTACTGTGAGGATTTTGGGCCGGCGCGCGGGGTCATTGGTCCATACTTTTTTGAAAATGACTTTGGGGAAGCCATCAGCATCAACGACGAGCGGTACAAAACGATGCTAACCGATTTCTTTTGCCCAAATTGAACGGTATATGGAGGCAGGAGATATATGGTTACAACAGGACGCGGACGGCGCGCATGATGGACATTCTGCATGAATGTTTTGAGGGTTATGGTTATCTCTCACAGAGACTACATAAAGTCTATGCAAATAAGCCTTAAGACTAACATAATCGATGCCATCGCTCAAATTCAGTCGGATCTATGCAGCCGAATCATTATAAACTCGGATCCGTGCTACCGTGAGAAGTCGCGGCGGGCATTTTGCATACATGGGTATTTTTAATAAAAAATGAATTTCGTTTATAACTTATTTATACAGCAAGTTTTATTTCAACATCGACCCGTCCTTATTGAACTTATTCACTTATTGACTCCACATCCACACGTAAGTGAGGTCCCATTGAATTAGGTAGAGAATTTTAAAAATGTCGAAGTCCTTACGAGCGATGCAAGGAGTAATGCTTAATTTCCCTTGTAGGGTTTAAACGAGCTCAATTTTACCACCAGTAAGTCATTTACGATTACGAAATTTAAAGTCAAATCTAAGTGATTAAAATTTCTTTTCGGCGCGGCGCTTGTAAGCTTATGAGACGCACTAACATAAGAAATGAGCTCCCTAAACTTGACTCTTCTGGCCAAAAGGAGGCAGACGACTTGAGTGAATGACAATTAAAAATAAATTATAATCAAGAACAAAAACGAATGAATGGATTTTATTCAATAATTTGGTGACCAAGTACTTCGTGGGTGCAGGTTATATAGTAGCACTAGCGGACCCGACAGACGTTGTCCTGCATGCTTTTTCAAGCCACGTATGATTAATATAATTAGCCTGTAAATCGGGAAATATGCTTTCAATCAAAGCATCCTTCGTATTTACCATGTTGCAGAAGTTGTCCGGCAATTTGATTCATTGTGTTTCTCCATGCAATGGTACCTATTGCTCCATTTCCAATGTTGAGCAATTGCTCGGAGAATGATAGTGCCAATGGATCGTTTTGTAGTTGAACTCTTACATTTGTGTTAAGACGTAATGTACAGACATTTCGCCATAGATGATTGTTTTATACATGCGTTAATTTCGTTCGCATATGTAGCGCGTGGAATGACCGGCAATGTCTCTCTAAAATCACCGGACAGCAGCAGTAAAGCACCACCAAAAAGCCTGGTGTTATTATTTAGATCTTTTATCATTCTATCGAGAGCTTCAAGTGAATGCTTGTGTGCCATAGTGCATTCATCCCAGATAATAATTTTGCATTTTTGCAAAAAAAAAAAACGGTTCTAAAATACCCACAATTTGTCTCTTCTCCATCTGCTCGATATGGTTGTACTGGCAGCGTGCGTTTATTTGCTGTTCCTCATCACCCATGAAGTAAATTTGGAGAAATTTTGAATCGGTATTAGGCATCGGCATTAAAGAACCAATTTGATGATACACTTGGCCCTGAATCTTAAAAGTTGATTGAAAATTGCGACCATCCGCGTTCTGAACGATTTTTGTTGCTCCAAATGATGTCATTTGAAATTGAATTTGCGAATTTTACGCAAAAATAATTTGGATTGTGATGTACCTCCAGCCAATAGTGCTTTCAATGGTTCTGGCGGCGAGTTCAATGGTGGCAATACAAATTTTCCAGACGCGCAGCAGAAACCGGCCGATTCACCTTTGTATTTGAGTGCATGACAGTCTTGCCATTATTGTTCATAGCACCGATTACAATTTGTGAATGTGACAAATAGTCGATGTCCGAATCATATTCAAACGCAAGGTGAAGAAGTGATACACGTGTCAATGCGCGATACACTTGCAAACGCTGTTGTTCACGTGTTCTGAATGTATCGGTGACTCTTTGGTATATTACACTGAATATTCACTGAAATGCGACACCGGATATATCAAAAGGCTCCGTACAAAGAGGCGTTTTTTAAAATTTTTTTTTTAATAATACATCGTTTTTTGGGGCACTGTGTTTGTATGTTTTGTATGGTGGAGTGTGATATTGTTACAACTATTTTTGTCTTATATATTCCAAATAAATATATCAATTTTGTATTTTACTTAATTACTCGCAGTCACGATTCGGTTGCTTTCGAAATACATTTATAAGATTTTGAATGTATTTTTTGTATGGGCGGTTCCACGCCCCTTTGTCCAATTTTGACCAATCTTCACAGGAATACTCCTGGGCCAATACCTAAGATTATGTGTAAATTTGAACTCGATCGATTCGGTGGTTTTCGAGATATAAAATTTTGAATGTATTTTTTGTATGGGCGGTTCCACGCCCCTTTGTCCAATATTGACCAATCTTCAAAGGAATACTCCTGGGCCGATACCTAAGATTATGTGTAAATTTGAACTCGATCGATTCGGTGGTTTTCAAGATATAAGACTTTGAATGTAATTTTTGTATGGGCGGTACCACGCCCCTTTGTCCAATGTTGACCAATCGGCTTCTAAACAATCCAGGGCGCCACCCAAACGCATACAAAAAAATTTATTCAATTCGGTCCAGCCGTTTAGGAGGAGTTCAGTGACATACACACGTACAGTAGAATTATATATATAAAGATAGTCAATTGACGGCGAATCGGAGTGAAGTTTCACTCACTGACAGACGTGACAAAAAATAACGACTTTGCCGGCGGAATATTATACAAAAAAATTGCAAATCAAAGTCAGTTGAAACTGTTGAAACGAAATACACAGAATGTCCTCCCGGTTATTGATGTAAAATAAGTTCGAACTTAACCTCAAAAGAGAAATTTTAGCTTCCAAATGACGGATGCAATTTGTCCGTTGATGCGACCGCACAAAGAGTAAAGGAAGTGTAAAAAAATCTGCAAATATTCGTAAATGACGTCTACAATTTTTTTAAACCGTAATTTAAGTAGGTAGGTAAGCACTTTTTAATGAGCCTGTAGTTTACTTATTATTTTTTGTTTATAATTTATTTTGATCTACCTTCTAACTTCTTGTATATTCCGAGATGTTGGTAGCAGAAACCACCAAAATTCCTGTGGGATTTTTAAGCTTTTTTCCACTCCTTACTTTAGATACACATTTTGTAGTTTTTAACCCAAGACACTTATGCAAATCAAAGACCAAAAACACTTTTTGCACAACGATTTGAAGGCAATATTTTTTTTATACAAAATTCTTTCGATGCAATTATTAAAATTTTTCGTTGCTCCACAATATTATAACCGTCGTCGCGTGGATATATTTCTATAACGTGCGTTTTTCTCTTTCCGAACAAAAAACTCCGTTTGCAAGTTTATTTTACGAAAATTACCTGTGGACTATCCAATGCCAATCCGAACAATGAATTGTTGGGAACGTATCCCGTTTCAGCCTCCACAGGACCTCCATTTGAGACATCGCACGATATGTACATAGCTCCACCCTCTTGATCTTCCAGTGAATCTAAAATGAAAAGCACCATAAAAGGGAGAGTTAAAATGGGATGCAAGCTCATTCAACCCTAAAAAATAAAATAGAAAGGTATGAAACGTTTATTGACATGCGCTGTAGGTATAGATGAAATGGTTTCTCACTGTAGGTATTTAGAATTTACAAAAGGATGTCCCAATATGACTTCCCGCTGTTCGCCTCCATCTAAAAAAGTTTTATCAACCTTAAATAATCTTAGAATCTTGAAAGCTCCGTCTGAATGACTATATATTTGAGGTTGAGTCGAAGCATCTCAAAACAAATATACTTTGCTCGTCGTATCCAGGGTTGTCCCTAAAGAAACGCCAAACTCTTTGTCGACATTTACATTTTGTTTTTTTGTTTTTTGGAACTGTCAAAACTTTGACAACAGATTTTGACTGCTTAAAGGCTGTTGTTTTAATTTTCGTTTGCAATAATGATCCAATTTAGAACCTTTAAAAAACACCCTGTACCAATTACCGCCATTATTAACCACTGCTGCCTATTATATCGTGGGATTTATTTCTCTTTAGGGAAATTTCGATATCCGAAAAGCCGCCCATCGGCAAAACCGAGAAGCAACGTAACTCTGAGAATTTCAGTATTGTGACAAAAAATGTGTTTTATTGAACATCTTCTTCAGCAGTGTTTGTTAGTAGACGAATGCGCAATAAAACTGATTCAGTCAAATTTACGGAAAAAGTGGCATAAACTGTTATATTTTGTAGGGTGTCTCGACTTTTAATTGAAGGGAATGTCGCTGAAGGCATCTTACCAGCATAATCATGAATATATCTTAGAAATAAAGCTTATAAGATGAGCTGCTGCCTCTGAGTCATTTCTACCTAGAATAAAGCTTCAATAAAACACACCTAATGATAATGAAAACAAAAATATGAGTTTTATATATACCTAACCTCTTTTTCGATTGATTGAAGATGCTCTGCTGCAAAAATCTAGTGTGAATAATACTACCTATATGTGACTGATGAAATGTTTATACACAGTATTGAACAGCAAAGAAAACATTGCTTATGACAGAGACAGGGGAAGATGGTTGTGAGTTACGGTGACACTGACACATCATCGTACAATGGTCACTCGTTCCAGTTCATTGCGTGTGCCGCCAAAAAAAACTGTCGACCGAACAATGCAGTTGTGGTGCGACATTAACAGTGGGGTTCAACATAAACACCGTCTAACACAGAAAAATAAAAATCTAAATTTTAGCGGGTTTGGCATCATTGTGATTGACGTTTTTTTTTAAATTTAAACGTTTTGCGTATATCTACAAATAATATTAATAATTAGTTAATTACCTGTTTTATAACAAACGCAAGAAATATTAAACAAATAGTTATGTGAAGGATAAAAAAATGTAAACAAAAATTTGACGTTTAGCTATTGTATGATATAACTCACTGCAATTGCGTCAAACTTGATGTACTGCGTGCTTCACTGCGTCCAGAGATTCTGCACATGTATGTATTTTGGGCATGACGCTCCTAAAAAATAACTTCTCACTTCAGCGATTCGGATTTCACATATGACAGTACCCCAAAAATGGCGTACAAATTTGTTTTAATAAGTTGGCAACAGAATAAGTGCATCACACACTGAAAGAACATCCTCCGACCTTCCCTTAGTGCCGCAAATTAATCCAAGCATTGTAATTTGCTTTACCTACCAGTTACCACGATGCAAATTTGACGTCTAAGAAGCACCATATACAATTTTCATAATATCCCAACTTTTTAGGTTATCAAGGATAACAACGTTCTCATGCAAATACCCACTTAAACTCCTTAAATTGATTAATGTACATGAAGGGGCCTATTTCAAATAAACCCACGATCTGAGTTTTGAGTCACTGTGTCCAACGCTGATTGCACTGTGAGTCACTGTACTCAGTTGTCAGCTCACAGAAGAAGTTGTTCTTGTTATTGCCGCCATCGCAGTTGAATAAACTCCGCCCGACCGTGGCCACACCTTTTGAAATAATTTTTCTGATGAAATTCATTTGTGGTTGGTCGACTTTGTTTCGACATTGTATAGTTTATCGGCTGGTGGTAGGTATGTGTGCCGCAGACTCACATTTCCATTCAACTGGTTATGTACTGTACCTATAATCCTTTGTAGTTTTCAAAGGAAATTTATAAATTTCGGAAGTATGTTGCAGCAAAACAATATTGACAGTTGATAAAAAATTTTAATGGACACCCAGGTAGGTATACCCAGTTGCATTTTTAAAATTGACATTGACAGCTAAGTGTGTGTGGGTGTGGTATGTAGGAATTTATGTGTAGGATAATTTTTTACTTACCCAGAATTATTTTCAAGAGTTTGGAACGTTTATGTAAAAATCCCATGACATGACTTCCAGTCTCAACAAAACAAATTTAATTTTTGTTCTAATAAGTTTTTTTCGCTTCATTTTGTAGAAACTTGTAGACACCTGAAAAGAAGGAGGAAGTACAAGTTAGATATATAGGTACTGTAGGTAGGTAGGTACCTAGTTATAAAAATATAGGTAGACGGCGCCTTATTGAGGTACAAAAATGTACCTGTTTAGTACCTAACCTACTAATACATAGGTTGACGTTGGAAAAAATTTAAATCTTCAGAAAGTGTTTTTAGGAAAATGCATTTTGAAATAAGAATACGCAACTTAAAGACCAATTTAACATTTTGTCCTTGGAGAGCCTTTCTTAGATAATACCCCAAAAAGTCGTAAAGAAGTAGCTGCATCTGTTGCGTTGAAGTACGTGAACGTTAACAGCCTTTTAAAACCTGTCTACTATGTAAGTAGATATACTTATACATATGCAGAACCTGTAGGTGGCAGGTACTCTGAACAGAAAACCAGCAACTTGCCGAACTCTTCGCAAACAATTTGCCGCTGCATTTTTGTAAAGGTTTTACTGTCACACTACCCAAGAAAACCCAAGTAGTCCAAATCGACACCCACCATCTGTTCATCGATTTTAAGGCCGCAAATGACAGCATTTATAGAGACGAGCTATACAGAGCCATGTCTAGTTTTGGCATCCCTGCCAAACTCGTCAGATTGTGCAGAATGACGATGGAGAACGCTCGCTGCTCCATAAAGGTCGGAAACAATCTCACCGAGACCTTTGATGTCAGAAAAGGATTTAGACAGGGTGATGCGCTGTCATGTGACTTCTTTAACATCATTCTTGAGAAAATTGTGCGCAACTCACAAGCCAACACCAGGGGCACAATTTTCCATAAGTCTGTGCAACTGCTTGCATACGCGGACGATATTGACATTATTGGCAGAACATGGGTTAAGTGGTAAACGAGGGCAAAACAAAATATATGCTGTCAACAAGAAGGGACACACAACATCGACGAATCGGACAGAACGTCACGATAGACAGCTATAATTTTGAGGTAGTTAGGGACTTTGTCTACCTCGGCTCCGCTATAAACTCTGATAATGACACCACAGCAGAAATCAAACGAAGAATTACACTTGCCAATCGCTGTTTCTTTGGCCTAATAAGGCAGAAGCATGGACATTATCGAAGGCGGATGAGGATATCCTTAAACGTTTTGCACGAAAAAATCTTCGTGTGATCTTTGGTCCCATTTGCGTTGATGGGATTTGGAGAAGGAGATATAACAGCGAACTCTACGAGCTGTACAGCGACCTCGACCTTGTCAGAAAAGTGCGGATCAGCCGTCTGAGATGGCTAGGACATGTAGAGCATATGGACAACAGTGCTCCGGCCCGAAGAGTCTTCGACTTCAACCCAGAGGGATAACGCAGCAGAGGAAGACCTCGCCTAAGGTGGCACGCACAAGTGAAAGGGGACCTCAACCAACTTGGAGTGCGCAACTGGAGGGAGTTAGCCAAAGATCGCGCTAACAGGAGAGGCGTATTGGTTGAGGCCCAGGTCCACCCGGACTGTAGCGCCACCTAAAGTAAATAAGTAAGTTAACTGTCAATTGGGAGACAACCGCAGAGAGATTTTCAACACCAGTTGCGAAGTGTGTAAAACTGGAACCCAGCAGAAGCAGACTCCCGATTCAAAAATGAATCTTTAACTAGATAGGTATGTCAAAGGATAACAACAAATTGTCAACCAAGTCGCCCTAATATTGGGTTACCGTAAACTACAAAATTCACTTATTATTTGGTATGGATGTTTGCGCCGTAGCTCTTTCCAAATCTTTTATCCGTTTTGTTCTATCTCTTTCAATTGCAAAGATATTCGGCCTTACTAACAACCAAATTTAGACTGGACTTTAGGGCAAGAGTCGAAATTAAAATAAATTATGTACCTACAATCAAGTTATCTTTGACTTAACGATAATCGAGACTGTAATTTCTTCGCGGATAAATCGAGCTGTGTCTTTGGTAAATCTGTTATAAAAGATTGAGTAGAATCAAAATAACATGGTTTTATTATTGCTAAAGAACGAAATACTAAACCAATAGTGCCCCGTCATATTTTTCAAATGGGTATATTTTTAATATAGATATCCCTTGGACTTATACCGACGTCAACTAATTCTTAAACAAGAAATCAAAAAAATAGAAACAAATAAAGTAAAACGTTAGATATCGTAGATACAGTAGGTACCTAGGTATGTGAAAAAACAAATTGTGGGTTAATCCATTTCCACAAAAGCGATTACATTATTCGGAGGCTCAACTACTGCAATACATTTTTGGTTATAATATGTACTTACACCTATCATACAAGAAGCCTTTCCTTGCACGGGTAAGAAAACCTAGTGCTTCTGTTTAAGCATCTCAAGTAGCTGCATTTAAACAAAGCCTTAACATGTACTACCTATAGGTAGATTGTGTTTTTACGGCGATCGAACCTGACACCTCGCTCTGTAATCCAGCGTATACTCATATTAGCATGCGTGCTGCTCTGTACCTATACCTATTGAGATTGCTTTGATTATGACGTCAACTGAATTCAATGCGTCCATTTGCAAAATGTTGTAAAATCATTTTTTAAAGACTGAACATTTTTTTAAATCCTTTTCCAAATTGATTTATAAAATAAATTATAGGTATGCTTGTTTTTCGTTTGTAGGATGTAATACAAACTACGATGGCTCCCGCTTTCGTTCATACCACTTTCCTTTTTAAACTGGTCTAGAATTATTTGTGTCAACTGCTTGCAGAGATTTGATTGCAGCTATATTTTGCGCATATTCGTACCCAATGTTGTGATAGGTAAGAAAATTAACCCGAAACCACCGTTTGAAATATTAAAAAAGTAAACAGGCCCACAAAAGACCTCAGGCCCTTAGGGTATTGCATATATAGTAACAAACACTGATTGAGTTTTACTTTATGATGGGACAAATCTGTATTGTTTGCTTTAATTTTTCCACGTCGCGACGCACGTGTGGAGACGCGTCGGTCGTTGGTGGAAAATGCCCACTAGGTTACCCATGCCATTAAATTAGCCAAATGGTTGGTTGCCCTTAAAAACTGCAGCAAATTTGGAAACTCTTTTCATTACGTTTTTCCGTCGACGTCGTTTTAAAATAGATTGGCATCGACAGCCCACATTGGCAGTAAGATCAACAATACCATATTCACATATTTTTAAACAATATATAAATAAATTGACAGATCACAAAACACTCGGCTGTATGCATAATAGGCGTTTTTCTTTTTTCGTTCAGAGCACGATCAGAGCGCGCTCTATGAGCTCAGAATAAATTGACTGAGCATCCTGAGTAAAAAGCTGATTTTATATATACATAAAAATTTCAGTCACATTTGACAGAAAAAAGAAAACAGGATAATGGCGGACGAACCTTGTTGTTCTGGCACAGACGGTAAACAAATTAGCTTATCCATTTTAATTATTATTTTTCATTTTTTGATGTATGAACACTTCCCGGCCGAATAAGACACACAGATATGCATGCACACTATCACATTAGACAGATTGTGCTCAAATGTGTTTCTTAAACACATCTGAACGATCTGAGTACGCTCGATTCAGAGCGCGCTCATAATGCTCGCGCTCAGTTCAGAGCTCAGCTCTGAACTAAAAAAGGAACGCCTAGTGTAACTTTGTGGGCTTAGAATTCAAATTGGTGAATGAGGCAAGCTCGAGTCAGCGCAGCTATTGTACCTATAAAAATAAAAGCACGTGAACACGGAACTAAACAATTCAAATACAGAAAGGATGCAGGAAACGAGTTTTTTTGACGATTTGCTTGAAGAAGCAGTCAATCAGGACTATTCGGCAAAATCTTTTGTCCTCTTATTCTGTTTTGGTGCTATGAATTTCCATACAAAAGTTGGAACTGTCAAAAAATCTTTTACGAACTCTATAAATGATATTCTGCATGAAAAAATCTTTTACGAATTCTGTTAAAAATCATTGCAGAATAAAAGAAAGGATTTTAGAACTCTTATCATAAAAGATTTTTATAAAGGAGCAAGTTGTGAATTGCATTGTGACCCATGCAATACTTCGGTTACGAAATGTTTGTAAAATGAGACAAATGTTATAAATATATATAAAAGAATAAGTATAAACTTAAATAAATTGTTAATTTATACTTTTCATTAAGCCGAAAGCATACATTTGCTAGTGACGTTTTCCACTGGTTTCCAATGGAACAGGAAAACTGCCTCTGTTAGAATCCACAAATGTAGATATTAGTGAAATGCCAAAAAATAATCTACGGCTGCTGTCAGCTGGCTTGTATAAAATGCATAAATTACACAAAGGACTATTCACATGAGAGCGAAATGCGAACAAATCAATTTAACTGTATTTATGAACCGAAAATTGATATTTACTATAGTACAAAAGCATAAGATTTAATTAATCAATCTAAAAAAGTCTCAATTAAATTAAATAGCGAATTGAAAAATTTTTGAGCGAACATTCACACTTTATTCGCAACCCACACAATCCAGTCGCTATCCACAAATCCGCGATTGAAAAGTTCGTTCGATATTAACGAAAGCAAATCGTCAAAAAAAACTTAGTTTTCACGTGAATGAAATGTCAGAATATTCGCTTGTTCGCAGTTCGCACTTCGCTCTAATTTGTTTCTGGAGTGGATTCTGTTTCTGACTTCAACTTCAAATCGAGAAGCGGAATGACTATTGACACGCACGCTGATGCTTTGGTTTGAATTATTTATATTTCCGACTAAGGTCATTTCCACATTAATACTTTTATCAGTAAACTATGCATTTCTTGCAAATGACCCGCAAAGAATAATGGAGGGATAGATTACATTTGCACTCGACTCTTTTGGCGTGGTATCTCGGCTTTAAAGGATATAGGACTTCATTTTTTTAAAGCCGAAAATGTGGACAAGCAAAGAGCAATGCTCAACTATTTTTTACGTTTCAAAAGACGGCGAAGAAAAGAGGATCACTTATTCTTCGCGAAATGCTTCCAACGCAAGTAAATTATTGACCAAATCTAGTCTAGTTAAGTCTCTAAGGTCTAACAGCTGCAGACTTCTTTTTATAGGGTTATCTAAACTGTAAGATATTCAAAAGTCATTTGTGTATCTACAGAGAATAATTACTAAATCTCTTGCTGGTGGCTGTGTATTGAGGAATTGAGCAGTATATTGAACTTACACCGAAAAATTTAGGAAATTCTGTATAAGCTACTGATCATAATAATCCAGCTTTAAGGCGCTGAAGCTCGGACTTTATATGATGAATATCGGTTTGGAGAAAAACTGCAATACTAATAATCATTTTTAATGTCCAGGCTAAATTTTTCGAACTTACTATCTCGAAATTTTCAATAAAAAATTGCATATTAAAAGAATTTTAGTAACTTCCCGCTTGCGTTGACTTAAAAGGAAAGACTTATTAAAAAAAATTGAGAATCGGTCGTCTCAGATTGCTGGGACACTTAGCGAAATCAATATTCATAAATGTTTGAGTCTAACCCGCGGAGGAACTTAGAGGAAGACCTCACCCTAGGTGGCGCACATAGGTTGAAGTGGACCGTAACCAACTTGTTGTGCTAAATTGGAGGCAGCTAGCTAAGGAAAGGGCTTATTGGAGAGGCTGATTGTTTGGAAGATCGGAAAAGCATTATTACTAAATCAAAAACAGTGGACAAGGTGCTCACAACAAATGAACGATAGGTGACGAGGGAGTCATTGACTTTAAAAGCTTGCCGGGCCTTAGGTAGTTTCCTGTTTATGAAGTCCCATTTAGGTTGGAGAAGCTAAGTACAAAGTGGCGAGCAAGACATGCTTTAAATCTGAAAATATCGATCAGGCATAACTATAGACGTCCCTCTCTAGGTTAAGCCCTATATGAATACAAGACAATCTTTATGAAAGCCGAAGCTGTTATAAAGAAGATACCTACTGGAAGTGTTAAATTCGAAACAAATTTTAAGTGAAGAAACACAGATGTTGAAGAGAACATCTCCATCCTCTGCATTATCTGGCAGACATTAAGGGTCGCCTTCATTTGGACTTTGGGCACTGAGCGAGTGCGGTTATTTTTTTAAGGGGGTGGCAATGGTGCAATGGATAGTCATTGCTTGTGACCCGGTAATCACAGGTTCGACTCCACAGCAATACTCGGCCACCCAAACATTTAGGTATACGAGAAACGAATAATATCAGATTATCTCCCCCGTTACACCAAAAAAAAGGGGTACAATCGACGCGACGGGGATTGATCTGGCCTGAGTGCTCCAGGATTTGCGGAATCCCCTTAAGAAAGAAAAAGAGTGCGGTTTTACACTCTTTAAAAAACTTATATCGATCGTTTTTTTTTTCGCTACAATTAAATGTTTGAAGCAAAAAATATTTTTATTAAAGCAAATACTCCTAAAACTGTGTTATAGCTATCCAGGTCCAGGTTCTTGCCAAAGACGTTTGGGTATAAGCAAAAACAATCAGTATGTTGTTGGTGTGTGGCAATTTTGAGGCGTGTGACTTTTTCAAAATCCATAAAATGTAGGTCCTTATGGTTAAACAAAATACTTACTTACTTGGGCGGCGCTACAGTCCGGGGTGGACCTGGGCCTCAACCAATACGCCTCTCCAGTTAGCGCGATCTTTGGCTAACTGCCTCCAGTTGCGCACTCCAAGTTGGTTGAGGTCCCCTTCCACTTGTGCGCGCCACCTAAGGCGAGGTCTTCCTCTACTGCGTTGTCCCTCCGGGTTGGAATCGAAGACTCTTCGGGCCGGAGCGTTGGTGTCCATTCGCTCTACATGTCCTAGCCATCTTAGACGACTGATGCGTATTTTTTTGACCAGGGCGATGTCGCTGTACAGCTCGTAGAGTTCGCTGTTAAATCTCCTCCTCCAAAACCCGTCAACGCAAACGGGACCGAAAATCACTCGAAGAATTTTTCGTTCGAAACGACCAAGGAGATCTTCATCCGTCTTTGTTAAGGTCCACGCTTCTGCACCATATAGCAGGACTGGGATAATGAGGGTCTTATATAGAGTCTCCTTAGTGTTTCTCGACAAGGCCTTATTAATCAGTTGCCTTCTTAGGCCGAAGTAACAGCGGTTGGCAAGAGTGATTCTTCGTTTGATTTCCGAGGTGATATCGTTTTCTGAATTAAACAAAATGGTTGCAAAAAAAAAAAAAATAATTTACCCACCTCACACCTCTGCCAAAATTCATTTAGAAATTCTTTCAAGACACGACTCTTTTTAAACCTGCCGCTCGTTACAGATTCAACCAATAACTGTTCGACTTAAACTAAGCAAATTACCACCCTTACTGACGATACTAACAATATTTCGGTTGTCACATTAAATACCTACAAACCTAATCCGAATTTGATCCTTCAGTGGGGCGCCACTTAAGCAAATTTATAAAACCCTCTGAGTGATATCCTCTGACTTACCATTTCACATCGCGAACTGACATTGTTTCAAATTAATCCTTTATACTTAAATAGAATATTCGTGTCGCTGCTGTTTAATAAATCCTTTGACAAAATTTGTATTTTTTGCACCACTATTTTTTGTGATATCACTTTTATTCGCAATTAATCCGAAATAGGTACCAACTGTATGCACACACTATCGAACGATCTATAATAATTACTAGTCCAAATTAGATACCGATTCGCGAGCAACCGATTGGACATCCTTTCGAACTTGTAACATTGAGAACAAAACGTCAACTGCCTTAGCTGGTATTGATTGCAAGCCTCTGAATGCCCCGTCCAACAAACACTGACAAAAAGTTGTTTGTCCCTTATTTGCGGTTAGTCTGTCTGTCGCTTATTCCAAATCATCCCTTACCCCGAACACTGGCCTCACACATGAACTGCACTGACAACTGACAGCAATTACAGCAGTAGGTTGGGTTGTCTTTCCCCTGGTACCACTGGATGTGTGTGCGCCTTCTTTTTTTATTGTTGTCTTCTTTTCGTGTTTGTTTTTTTCTTGTGTTGTTTGCTTCTGTTGCAAGTCAAGTATTGAATCAGGTTTTCTACACACTCATTGGACAGGGGCTGGGGGAGGAAAGCAGCAGCAGCCAGTAGTCGTGTTTCAACCAATACCAATTCGATTAATAGCAGCACGATAGCTGGTCGGACGGACGGTCGGTCGGTCGGTAACGGTGGCGGGTACACAGCGAAGAGTGTGTTCCCGATACTGTGTTTGTGCATCGACACGTCTGAGAAGGGCCTTGGATAGACAGAGCACAGAGGGAATGCTTGACGGTTCGTCAGCGTCACAGAGACCAGCGAGTCAACCCCAAACGAAAAAAAAAAAAAAAAAAATACCTTCTCAAGCTTAAGGACTATGGACTACTGATACCGAGCAATGCGAATGCGTTTTCGTGGAATGACGGTGGAATTGATCTGACTGGCGTTCCCCGGAAACATAGTACGCCTGCAGTTCCTCAGTCCAATGACGATGTGGTAACTTGAGTCGAAGACGTCAGCGTTTGCGGTAAGTGGCTACGTTCGATATTCGCACAAAAAGAGAGACGAACGATTGTGCTGCGGTTCTCGAAATTACTTTATATTTTGCCGTTTATCGATGGGATTGGTTCAGCTTTAACTATTTTTAGCGCACTCACCATAAGTTGTGGTTATCGATATGGTTTAGAAATTGTTCAGCTCGAAAAGGTATAGCCCGGCAGTAGTGTTACCGCGTATTGTAGTCACGGAAGGCAGGGATGCTATCCAAAAACTAAAGCCGATCTTCTGTGGGGAATAGGTTATGCATTGGGTTCAAAAGGATCAATCGATGGCGCAATTTGGATATTAAGATAAATGAAGGGCTATCCTTTCTCAACCTTTATTGTTTGTGTGATTTTTATTGGGCATACAATTTTATTTCGAACAGTTGATTTGCGAGGCTTTTTAATATTTGATGAGTAGACATTCGCGTTAATGAATGAATAAATAGAAATCGCCAAATGAAGTATCACTCAAGGCCGTACTCTACCAACCGAACCGTCAACGAACCTTCCACGTCTGTGTTCCAGCTACCAGTCCGAAGAATACAATCGGTTTTCATTAAACAAGAGTAAGATATTAAAATTGTGTGTGAAAAACGTGGCAACTTGATGCTCCGTAAGAGGTACATCGGCATAAAAAGTGAATATTTGGGTTTGATTTAGGATAAAAGTTTAGTAGCTTGGATCAATGGTTCTTAGGTTAGGTTAGGTAGACGGGTAGGTAGAGCACAGCGTACACCCTGCCATACCACACTTAGGTCTTCGTGGACCCATTGTGATGCCTTTTTTTTGGGGGTTATCCGTTGGTGTTGTATCGGTGGTCTTCATTCCTTTCCTCATTGTGTTAACCAGATGTCCTCAAAAACCTGTAAAGATCAGACAGTGGACCTCAGAAAGTAATATCTTCAAGTATTATGTTCCTCAAGTGAACGAGACTCGAACAATGACAAAGGAAGTGAGGTGTGTCCTCGTGGACTTTTTCGTCTCCGCAGCTTCTTCATATATCGTCATCTTTGAGATTAAGTGGTTGTTGGTTCTTAGAATTTAAATCTAAGGAAACAAATTAAGAATTCGGTTGATTTTTTAGCTGCGTTTTTTTTAAAAAGTGTATTACATATTTACATATTTAAAAAAAAGTAATAAATATTTTGAAATAAAAACAAATTTAATTTAACTTTTGTTTTAGATTTTTAACTTTCTCGTATAGGTACGTATAGTAAGAGAAAGATATTGTAGGTATTCCTACAAGACTTCGAACTCGAGATTTTAATCATATCCGTCATAACGATGATAGAGGAACACAAATAAGTTGGTCTCGCAATTCAAGAGTATTTTTCGAATTAAACATTGCAATATTTGTTGGTATTTTCTACGTAGTTTTTCCCAAAAAGAGCATCAACGATTCTGACCAAAATGGTTATGGATAACAAAAGTATTCTTAATAAGTGCTTAGTTTATCTTAGAGAAATGCAAATAAAGCATAAGGTACCGCACTACCAGTAAAAAAGCAATTGCAACTACCAAAAACTCTTTTTTAGCAAACCCAGTTCTTCTTCTTGCAACCCATTGGAGTTTACGCTATCAAAAACCCCTACTTCATTTCCCCACCACATCATCAAAATCAAATCTCTGAATTCTTACATAATAAATTATTTAGCTTCTGAGATTTTTTACCTAATAAAATAGTAAAATAAAAATAAACCAACCAAACGGATGATATGAACGAGAAAGTTTCGCGCGACCCAGTCGTGCTTTACTTTAATTTTTATTATTAATTTGGATTGTTTTCTGTTTGTACAGTTAAGTTTGCCTATAACGACTTCGGTTTTAACGACCATGCGGATATAAGGACGGAAATTCTGAATCCTTACACTTACTCTCAGGCGACAGCGGAAGAATTCTTTAGATAAAATCAACGGTGGCGCCAACATCTCCAGTTAGATCGAACTGGCAGGTGGTAGGTGTAATCCCTATATGAGCTGCTTCGACATATTTGGACTCTAGGTCTATAGGGACTGCCAATACTGAGTCAGGGTGTTGGAAAAGAGTTGGTGGCGGATGAATCCTTAATGGGTCAACGGCAGCGCTCAAATCCCAAAATGGGGTACTGACATCGGTTTCTTTCCGGCCCGCTGTCCTAGGGTCAAAACAAGGGCCTGGTCCTCCAGGTTGGGGGTTGTGCCGTCGGGGTAACTTCCCGACAATGGAAAAAAACGCTAGTTATGGGAGAGACGCAACCAGCCTCGGGTAATGGAACTCCTCAAATGGCAACAAGACCCGGAACGTCAATGGACTACGATTTGAGAGTATGTACCTAGAATGTACGAACGCTTTACACCCCAGGTTATACTCAAAAACTTGAGTCTGTCCTCACGCGGTACAAGGCAGATATAACCGCGATCTAGAAGATACGATGGATAGGATCAGGTATGATAAAGAGAAAAAATTATGACATTTATTACAGCTGCAACAAAAGACTGCATGTATTAGGATGCGGATTCGTCGTGGAAAATCGGCTTAGGACAAAAGTAATTGACTTCAAGCCGATAAGTGATCGCCTTTCTGTGATACGCATCAAAGCTACTTTCCAAAACATAAGCCTAATATGTGCACACGCCCCTACCGACGAGGCTTAAGACCCCAACAAGGAGGAGTCTTATGACCTCCTGGATGGAGCCTATGGAGCCTGTCCGGAGTATGATGTAAAAGTTGTACTCGGGGACTTCAATGCTAAAATCGGAAAGGAGAACATCTTTGGCGGGTTAGTTGGTAAGCACAGAATCCACGAAACGACAAAAGACAACAGCTACCGTAATACAGTGATAAGTAGCACTAGGTTTCCAAGGCTAAGGATCCACACAGCAACCTGGCGCTCTCCAGACGGTCGAACCGCCAACCAAATCGACCATGTGCTAATCGATGCATCCTCAACGTGCACACATTTCGAGGGACACATGTCGACTCTGACCATTTTCTTGTCGCGGCTAAATTCAGAGCTCGACTGTCCAACGAGAAGAAGCTGCGATCCGCCCAGAAGAAGAAATTCGACGTTGGACCCCTTACACGCGTTGACAAGTCAATTTGAGTTGCGTTGTCATAAACATCAACTGAAAAAAAAACTGTTCATGAGACCAATCTGGGCCAATAAAAAACTTAATTACATCAATTCAGTCAGCTGTCAGACTAAGTAAACCATAAATGCGAAAGTCCTCAGTGGCTTAGATTCAAACCAGTGTTGCACATTTTTTTATTTTTAATGATAGTTTTACTAAACAAATAAAATTAAATTAAGCGCCTTTTAACAATTTATAATTAGGTACTTAGCAATTGTTTGTTAAAAGGTAGTATTCCCGAACTCTATCACATTCCACCAGGTTTGCAGCATTTTTTTAAATTTTTTTGTCACACGGATTCTGATTGACATAAGGCCGATAGGAAGCCAAAGTTCCAGTTTTTTTGGAAAAAAAATCTGAAGGGGCCAGCGGCAAGAGGATTGCGAGTTGGGGGTCTCCGTCTCAGAATAGTATCATACTTAACCTGGATACGAAATCACATCTTCAAACACTAAGAACATTGCAC
The DNA here is from genome assembly GCA_936431705.1 of Cheilosia pagana. Taxonomy (NCBI): domain Eukaryota; kingdom Metazoa; phylum Arthropoda; class Insecta; order Diptera; family Syrphidae; genus Cheilosia; species Cheilosia pagana. The sequence goes on along the minus strand of OW386166.1, from coordinate 79,181,270 downwards.
CAAAACGGTTGCGCACCATACCTCTGCACTAAAACCAACGCAGACACCGGGGCAAGAGTGCGCAACTTGACTTGCTTTGGTTTTTTGATAAAAACTTATGAAATTTAAAAAAATACAAACTTTTGTACGGTCTCGAAGTTACGAAAAAATGTCAAAAATTCGCACTCTTACACCAATCGACTCTACGTCCCTTTTAACAAAAAGATTCAAATAAGCAAATAAGAATGAGAGTAGATTGGTAGAAACCTTGAAGTGTCGGACACAAAAAAAGACATCCCTTGTGTCAAATTGACAGTCGAAAAATCTCGGCAAATTCCGTTCTTTGACAACTCTCTGACTAGCACCCACTTTTCCTTGTCAAAGTGGTAGATATGAACTGTTTTTATTTATACTGCACACGCACGCTCAAGTATAGGTGGGTAGGTAGGTAGGTATCGAACTTTTTGATTATTTCCCATAGTGCAATTTGATACTCAAACTAGTCGACAAATGCCTTTACACTCAAATGAGTTTAATATGTGAGAACACCGGTGAGTGAACCAACCGCTGGATTTTTGCTACGTTTGCCTTCGGTTCTTCATTCTTTAGGTGAAGTAATCATTCGAAGGTATCAATTGACAGTATATCGGGAGGATATTACGATTTTCCATTCCAATGACATGACGCTGACGTTGACGATGCCTCTGCCTGCAAATATGCGAAGTATACGACGTAAGGGTAAGTGTCTTTAAGAAAACATGTTTTGCTGCAATATCTTAAGGTCTTATGGAAATATTCATATCATATAGGGAGACAAAATGAGCTGTGGGCAGTTAATGGATTTTTATTCTGGCGAACTCGCTATTGCTATGCGCCTACATATTTTCTAGCTAACATGGAATATCGTTTTTATATAGTGGCGCAGTGGCTTAGGGTAGTGTGTTGGGCTACTAAACGAGGGGTACCCGGTTCAAATCCCGAAAGAACCAACTTACATCTTAAGGTTTTTTTCTACTGCGCCACCTCTCGCGAACGTCTGACAAACATCCAGAGTAAAACTGTCATGAAAGAGCATCTCAATTAGCCGTTTGGACTCGGCGTAAAATTGTAGATCCTTTCCATTCGTCCCAAAAATTGAAAACCCACACAAAACGAATGGTTGTGAGAAGCTAGGCCTTGGGTCCCACAGACCTGTCACACCAAAACATCAATTTATTTTATTTATTTATATAATTTATAAAGGTGGTTGGGTGTTGTGTGAATAGGGATGGGCATCTGATTGGCATCAACTTGGCGATGTCCAGTGTCGCAACTATCTCACACTCACCAATTGTGCTTATATTACCTCCCCGTGGTCACCACCGGGTACTGGTCTATGTCCACCCGGACTTGACTTGCTAAACTTTTAATCGCGAGTGTTGAACACGAAGAAAATAGCAACACTATAATGCTCTGTCGGATTGACTGTCTGCTCGAGTCTCAGAAGTCTAACATGAGCCCCTCAGAAAGAGGACGTACGGCGGATGAATTCACATGGCTGAATCAACGGTGGCGTCAACAGTCGACATGACAGATACCTCAATGGGCTACTCTGACGTATTTGGAGCTGAGGTCATTGAGGATTTTCAACACTAGTCAGGGTGTTGAAATATAGATGGTGGCGCCAGATCACGGAAATCGAGGGGCGCTTCTCTCAGGAGCAATATTCGAAAGTTTTACCAAAAAGAAATCACCTATAGAGATGAGAGGGAAAACGTTCTAGTGGGTCAGTCGACCACAATGAATGTCCTACAATAACTGCACACCCTACTAAGATAGCAATATAATATATATTTAAGTCTAACAAGTCTGATGAACTTAACGCCCTGTCACTGTCAGTGGAGCTGTTTAAAGCAGCTGATAACGACTTAGTAGAGAACATTCTTTGCACGATCCGCAAAATAAGCCAGACTGCGAGACACCCTAAACTGCGTCAAATATAGAAGCATCATGCTATTTAATTTTGCCTATCCTGTTGAAATGAGGGACTATACAGCAAGAAAAGACGACCTCACCTTAAGTGGTGTAGACTTTAGTGAAAGAAAGAACCTTAAAAAACTTGCATCCCAAAAAAGTCACTGTTTTGTGTGGATTTTGGCCATTACCGTCAACGGTGAGCGCTATAGGTCGATGATTACTAACTTATTTTGAACAGTACAAGTTTTGGCATGTTTTCAAAATGGTCCCCCTTTTTAAAAGCAATTGTTTTCGGTGGTTCGAATGAAAAATAAAATTAATTTAGAAAACATCCATTTTACTCCAAGTCAAAATCGTTTTTATGTAGGTAAACTATAGAAAAATCAAAAATCCATTGTACCTACTTTAGAGAAAAACTGAGTTTGCTAACAAGCTAAATGCTCCACAGACGCCAAGAAGATCACAGCGTATACCCAGCAGGTCAGATTTGCTCCAAATTAAGCAAAGGGGTAATTGATGCACCCTGTATCGGTATTTGACTTCTTAAGCGAAAAACTGAGTATGCAACTATGTTAAACTCATGTACCTTAGCGCAAGAATAAATTTTGATTGAAATCGTTAAAGCCGTTTTTAAGTTAACTATAGTTAGCTAAATTTCTACAAAACTACATTTTTCAAAAATAGTCCTTTGAACGATAATTTAGGAAAAAAGCCTGCTATCATGTTAGGAAAATGAATTTTGTTTAAAATCGTATGGACCGTTTCTAGGTATCTCAAAAACGGTCCATAGTACAATTTTTGAAAGTTCTGTTATTCGATTTTCTTGCGAAAAGCTGTTTATGCAGCACCGTTAACTCCACTTACCTTAGCCGAAAAATAATTTTGGGTTAAAATCCTTAGAGCCGGTTTCGAGAAAATCAAACTTGTTTTAATCCATTATATGGGAAGTACCGTTAATAATAGGGCTAACGTGCAAAAAAAAGGTGGATCGAAATGTTAGCTGTTACCACAGAAAGTCCAAATCCGAAGTTTAAGCAAGACACAGGAGAGGACGAACAGACGGACAGAATCAAAAGTATCAAGTTTGTATACCTACCTAACCTGCCCTATAATGGAGTCCCTCTTGTCTATCAGCACATCATTAACCTACTTTCACCCATGTCGGCCATTTTGTTTATGCACTGCTCCCCAAAATAAATACAACAATACACGCACATATTAGTTGCATTAACAATTCCGCAGTCAACTTGCGGGCCAAAAACGAACGATTCGCCCTCCTTACGCCTCGTTGGCTATAGATGCTCTAAAACATCTGACTGACTTAGTCAACAACGACCGGTCTCGCCTTAGATTAATTAATACTTGCACGCGTAATTTTGCCCAAAATGAACACGTTTAAAACCGCCCAAGAAGATTTGTGGCAACAGGAAAAAAGATCAAATCGGATTAATTACCAACGAAACCCGATCCGATACCCCCAGTAAATCACGGTGTCCTGTGGGAATTCATCAGTTCACACGGATCACGCTTTGGTTATGTGTTTGTTTTTGTTCGCCAAACTAATTTCCAGTATTCGCAAAGTTTGTCTCTGCATAAAGTCACGTTTCACATGGCGCACAAGTTCGTATAGGATTACATACGCATCAAAGTCACAGTTTTGCCGTAACTGACCTTTTCCGTTTGAGCACACCTGTTATAAGTGAAGTATCCACCTAAATACCGAAGTGAATAACATTTTTCCCAGCCGTCCCATTTTTGGCACCCAATTAATAAGTAGCTTACCCTCGAGATTGTCGACTAAAAAGGACTTTATCTTCGAGTGCATCGCATGTCGGCGGCGGTGTTCGACCAGCGACACGTGCCGGCACACGGATTCGCTTACCAAATGATAGTCATCTTTGAGATAATTGTCTGCATGTTGCGCTTAATAACTTCTGTAAACTGTAATTGAAATTTAATATTTCTTGAGAGGTATACTTAAACTCATCATCAAATACGGTAGTTACACGATGGCTGATGGTTGGTGGCTGGTGGGCCATTTATTTGCGGTTGTACTTATCGGATTTGAAAATTGTCCGGGGGTGGATGAAGATAAATGATACAAATTGTATTTATGTAGAGGGATGATATCAGAGACATCAGAGAACATGAATGCTAATTAAAAATGCTGAGGTAGATCAGTTGGACAGTTGGGTGCGTAGTTTGGACATTTGATGAACTTAACAGTTCTCACCTTGGAATGCGTTGCTGTGACTTACTAACTTAGGCGGCGCTACAGTCCGGGGTGGACCTGGGCCTCAACCAATACGCCTCTCATTGTGCACTCCAAGTTGGTTGAGGACCCCTACCACTTTTGCGCGCCACCTAAGGCGAGGTGTCCCAGCCGGCTTAGACGACTGATGCGTACCTACTTTTTTGACCAGGGCTATTTCGCTGTACAGCTCATTGAGTTCGCTGTTAAATCTCCTTATCCAAAACCCGTCAACGCAAATGGGACCGAAAATCACTCGAAGAATTTTTCGTTCGAAACGACCAAGGAGATCTTCATCCGCCTTTGACAGCGTCTATGCTTCTGCACCATATAGCAGGACTGGGATGATGAGGGTCTTATAAAGAGTCTCATTAGTGTTTCTCGACAAGGCCTTTTTAATCAATTGCCTTCTTAGGCCGAAGTAACAGCGGTTGGCAAGCGTGATTCTTCGTTTGATTTCTGAGGTGATATCATTTTCAGAATTGATACCAGAGCCGAGGTAGAAAAAGTCACTAACTACCTCAAAGTTATAGTGACGGTCTTATATGCGATATTAAGGAGACTGATACCTCTATAGTTGGCGCAGCTTAGAGGGTCTCCCTTTTTGTAGATCGCGCAAATAATGTTGAGGTTCCATTTATCAGGCATACTTTCATCTAACCAAATCTTGGAGACGAGTTGGTGTATGCTCTCCACCAAGCCATCTCCCGCTGCCTTAAAAAGTTCGGCAGGTAAGCCGTCTGGTCCAGCAGCCTTGTTGGACTTCAGCTTGGATATTGCCATCCTCACTTCATTTTGGTCAGGTGGACGGAAGACTTCGCTTTCATCGCCCAGGTTGAATGGTTCATTTTGCTTGACAGCGGAATTAATGTCATTTTCGCCGTTTAGCAGTCTGCAGAAATGGTTTTTCCATGTCCTCAGCACCGAATGTGACTCCACTCACTACAAGGTATCCTTATTCACCGCTGAAAACTTGTTTATTCTACCAATTACCAATTTAAAAACGTCTTCAAGTAGATTGCGTATACCTATACTGCTTTCTCAAAAGCCTTTAATCGTGTTCAGCACAATGTTCTTTTAAATATACTTACACTTTTTGGAAATTCATTCCAGTATTTTAATTTTTTTTTAATTTTTATATTTGACCAATCGCAAACAAATTGATAAAATTGGATCCGCGTTTTCGAATGAAATTCGAGATTTTTCAGGTGTTCCACAAGGAAGTCATATTGGTCCTCTTCTGTTTCTGCTTTTTATCAATGACTTACCCTCTTTCGTATTAAGCTCACTCTTCTGCTCCTAACTGCATAACTTCACTAAACAATTAGACATAACAAGGAAATGAAGAGACTTGGTTCTGACAAAAGAAATGATAAGGACGTGTTACGAATCGGAAATATTGTTCTTCCGCGGATTTGATATACAGGGTTTTTTAACAGGGACGCTACAAGAGTAGAGCGACAGGGACAGCAAACGACGCCGAATTTCTTGCCGCTCTTTTGACATTTCTCTTCAGTAAGGTTTGCCATTTCGTGATGGAAAGATATACGAGCCAACAACGAGTCGAAATTATAACAATTTACTGCCGAAATTCGGAGTCAGTGGCCTCAACGTTAAGAGCGCTACGTCCAATTTATGGTCGTCATAATCGTCCTAGCAGATCAACAATTGAGCGTCTAGTGGAAAAATTTGAATCCGCAGGCACAGTACAAAATGTTCCCGTGCCAGTGAGACAAAGAAGAGCCCGCAGTTGAGAATATTGCTGCCGCTGAGGCTTCAGTTGAAGAAAGCCCAAATGTGTCTCTCACTCGTCGTTCTCAAGCGTTGGGCATCTCTGTGACGTCGTTGCGGTGAATTTTGCGATAAGATCTTTGCCCCAATTGGATGATATGGACTTGGAGGACATGTGGGTCCAACAGGACGGCGCCACAAGCCACACAGCGAATGTCACAATCAATTTATTCGAAACCAAGTTGGAGAACGTGTTATCCCACGAAATGGTCCAGTCGCTTGGCCGCCTCGGTCGTGCGATTTGACGCCGTTAGACTATTTCCTGTGGGGCTACGTCAAGTCTATGGTCTATGCCAACAAGCCAGCGACGATTGATGAACTTCGTACGAATATCGAACGTGAAATTGCAGCAGTATCGGCCGATTTATTCTTGAAAACCGTCAAAAATTAGGTTCGGCGTCTGGACTGCTGCAAGCGTGCCCGTGGTGGCCATGCAAAAGAAATGAAATCGAGTTCCATACATAATGGCATCGAACGTACCTTCACAGGAATAAAGAATTTCATTGATACCCAAAACCGTTTTTGTTCTTGCTCTTATTGAAAAACCCTTTACATAGTTATATTTAATCGCGGATGTGAATGGACTGTGGATCGAGTCAACTCCCCGGGAATACTTTCTTGCGGATTCTGGTATCGACATGATTATCTTCACAACATAATGTGAATATATTTCCAAACTATAACCTGACTTTTAATAAATACGTACGTCAAATAAAATCAGAAAAAAGTAATCCCAAAGTTTCTTATTAAACGGTTCCACCTGCAAAACTGCCAAGCTAAAAATGTTCTTCTTAGGAAGGGTCGATTTCAAAATCCATTGTACTGCTCCTATACCTATGACTGTTTCAATTAAATCCTCAAAACACCGTATGAATAGAAGATGTATTTCAATTTTGATTTAATTGCCCAACGCAAACACAGGTGCATACAAATGCCTCGTACCTACGCACAGTTTAAAATCGAAATCACCGAATTTGTAATCAAACACCCTACAAAGTTGAGTCTCTGAAACGCTGCTTTCGAACGGAAACATCCAAATATTTTGTGCAAACATTGCGGGTATAGTTTGGTCTTGCATCCACCCCTCACGTCACGTGTTGGGAAAGGGGATTAACTTGCGCAATAATGTTATCATTTTTGAGAGACACAAAATTTAACAAACAGCATATTCTTGCTGTCAACATCAACCTTGTTACCCCTCGCAACCGAGTCGTAGTACATCTTAATCCCATTTGCATTCAATCTACGAAGCAGGTCTTTCATCTTCGATTCGACTGTTATAATGTATCTATATAGTACATGGGAACAACATCTTTTGTAGTTCGTGCCTCTCTCTCTATGCACAAATGTACATTTTAATTATAACGGTTTTTTTTTTGTATTTTTAGCCCCCATAAATACCAGCAAGCACTTTTTCAGCATTCGTCGTATATGGGCGATTGTGGACGATTTCAGTGGCTTCTATAATCGATAAGGGCATTTTTGTGGCTTCTCAACTTCTTGCGAGCTGAATGGAATTTAAGCACAATATGACCAACAACATAGTATTCGACAACGGGAGCATAGGTAGGTACATGTTCGCCATTTTGGGGAATGCGCAATCGGAACTATACCATGGGGGGTAGGAGTATAGTAGGATGAGAGCCAGGTGGGTTCGTCTAGATGGTCTATATGCAGTTGAAGAAGATTATACCCTACATCCGAGTGTGCACGTCTTGTAAGAGACCCACTACAGCATATCCTAGACAGTGGGGCTCTTCCCATCTATACTTCCCCAAGGAGAGTGAGTGACTGGGTTTTTTTTGTTAACTACGGAAGTGAAATCAATCCTTTGTCAGTACACCTCTGCGGGATCTCATATCAATTGACCACAAATGTTTATATGCGCACTTACCAAGCCGAATTATAAAAACAGAAAAGACATTCTGTCACTTTGTCATTTAATACTTGTGTCCGACCTTAAGCAGCAACTGTCGTCGCTCGTGGCACAGTTCTAAATTCTAAATATAGGCTTAGTACTTACATGTATTTCCTTGGAAATGGCTTGAGCTGACTTGTTAGGCGTATAAATATTAAATATCCCAATTTGGGCGCAGATGGCTGAAGGAGTTGTACTTAACTCTTCTTCGATTGGGACTCGTGTTTTCTTAAGCACAATAATGAGGACGAATTTTGTTGCGGCTTGTGTTTTGGAAGAGGGAGATTCCTCTGCCAGTTGCCACTTACCACGTTGCTCGCCTGCAGTAGGCTACCACATACCCTGTCGATACATGCAGTGTAATATGAGACTTTCCCAGGAGTTGTTTTTTTTTTTGTTTGTTGTTGTCATATCCTGCGCTGGCTAATTAAATTCTTGGGGTTACAAACATTTTTATTAAATTTTGTTTTAAGGATATGCGCTTATAGAGCGGTCATTCTGTGAGCATGTTGAGGTGAAGGAACGACTGGTGGTAGATAATAGTTGTCAAGCTCCTTTTGTTGCTAGAATACTTAAAATTGGAAGAGTTTACTTCAAGCGATTGAGTTTGAGTGGAAGATTCTAGAGCATATCTTGGTGGAGTTCGGATTGGGGGCGTGCGTTTAAGTTGACCAAATAGATAGATTTCTTTATTTGGACAAATTATGAACCGCTTTGTTTATCCAGGGTACTATTATGATGTATTTATGTACCTACAAACTTCGTCTCGCCCCAATTAAACGCCTTCAGATAAACTCATTGATATTAAAGCACAGATAGTTAAAATTCCAATGTAATGTATTTGAATTGAATCGAAGTCAGTAGAGAGCGATTTGATAAACAATGTTTTTCGATTTGTTTTCCGGGGCAAAAACAAACAACGAAGACGGTTTGCAAACACGCGAACAGGCAACGTACAGCTGACCATGCGAAAAACAGGGAAATTCGAGATTTTTCCCACAGACTTCCAACGATTGGTCTTGCGATTTATTGATTGTCATCGCAAAAGACAATCGAACGGAAACCTGAATCCGCTTGAACTGGAATGGAAGATCAGTTATGGAAAAATCGAAATTCGTGGGATAAGGACTTCCTGATCGCCGCTTGAATCAAATTTTTAATCAGTTTCTTGAAGGACATTTAGATTCAGCAACGTAATTGCAATCGATCCCACCTTCAGCTCTAAATTATGCAGCGGAGTTCCTGGCACATCAAGCGAGTTCAAAAATTACGTCGGATAGTTGGTCGCTTTATCCTCGTCGGTCACGTGGGCAATGGATTTGTACAAATGCGATTCTCCAGCGACTTGACTTTGAATAATCAAATTCAAGTTATCGACGTCCTTATTATTCGCTGCTAGTACTGCCCGTTCACTAATCCCATCGGATTTTTATTATTTTGTGCAATGCCGGGGAACATTTTGGTGATGAGTTCCTCCTTCGATGATATGAACTCGCAAAAATTTGCAGGGAACGATATCAATACAGTCGAAACATCAACAGGAATTTGGACATTGCCAAGTGCCAGCAGTTGTCTCGAGAATTCAGAAGTCGATTGGTTGTTCTGCAATGCGACTCTTATGTTCGTGGTCCATTTCAACTTCTTTTACAAAATGACGATTTCAGGCATGCATTGAGATCATCGGCAGCAGTAGATTTCGGGATTACGGGAAGCGTTTGACGAAAATTTCCGGAGAGCAATATCATAGCCCCACCAAATCGTCTCGATTCACCTCCTAAATCCCTCATTGATCGGTCAACTGCCTCCAAGTCTCGTTTATGCGCCATCGTGCATTCATACCAAATGATAATTTTGCATTCTCGCATCAATTTCGCTATCGCTGAATTCTTGGACATTGTGCACTTTGGCTTGTAAACCGTGAGAAGATACATCGGCAGCTTCAAAGCGGAATGTGCAGTTCGGCCGTCTTTCAAGAGTGTGGCAGCAATGCCGGAGGATGCAACAACCATCGGAATTTGAGATCATGACCAAATTGTTGCCAGCATCAGCGAAATGACGAATGTCTTGCCTGTCCCACCGGGAGCATCGGGAAAGTAAATGCCTCCCGTTTCATCATCAACAACCCTCATCAGCGAATCGTGCACGTTCTTCTGGTCGCCATTCAACATTGGCACATTTGTTTGGACTCTTTCGGCCAGCTCATCCCGAGCATAGCCTTCCCCTCGTAGCAATTCGCTATTGAATGCATCGTGCATCGAACGATTTGGCGTTGGCATTCCCAATTTCGACAGCAGACTGCCGCACATGAGTAGGCTCATGTCTCCGATCAGAACTAACGCTTCGTTACGCATCTTGTCGTTAATTCCAAGATAGTAATTGGAAGTTGTGGTGCTAACTCTGTGCAAAATGTCGTCAGGGTTCGAGGGATGAAATGTCGCTACGATGATCGCAAACAATGTACAAATTTGATTCACTGGCGCAGAAATATATGCATCGGCGAGCGTTGAGTCCCAATGTGTATCGTTTTCGAGTAAATTAAAAAATTGGCAAACCTTCTGATAAGTGGGGCACAGCACACCATCTAGAGTACGCAGGGAATCGAAGGGCGTGGGCCTCTTATGTTCACCAAAAGCTATATATCATTAAATCAGGTGATAAAATGCAAAAATTCGTCGAAACAATTTCGAATTTTTCGTGTTTTTCCGGAATTTTCTAAATTTTCCACTAAGAATTTTCTATTTTTCCATTCGAAAAGCCATTCCGGAACAATTGCACAAAAAATTCCATACAAAAAAAATCGAATTTTGAATTTTTCTATTTCCCGACTTTTCCGGAGGGTTTTTCCAAAAATTTCTTTCTTAACAATATTCTCTTAGTATAATTACGAACCACTGAAAAACAATTTGATTCAAATCGGCCCAGCCGTTCTCAATTGATGATTCACTATACATTTTTCACACCATTTTTATATATATCTATATTTATATATATCTATCTATCTATATACAGTAGTGGTCACGAATTTAGCACACATCACTCTCGTTAATGTATTTTCAAATTTTCTGTAGTTTTCTTTTCTCACCCAACTGTAAATCTGTTTATCTGTTAGTGTCAATCACACAAACCAAATTCCGTTACTTTAGCGATACCATTCTACTTTAGTTCTGTAAAATGTGTTATTTTTGTCACTGCATAGAGTTTTGTTCTGGACAAGATTTTAGCACAATCTTAACTCGCTCTTATATTTGTGTTTTTTTTTCTAATTAATCGGATTAAACTATCAGGTATTTATGCATTTGGTAGTGATAAGTTTCAATTTTTATCAAAAAAGTGTTATTAGGTATGGCAAAAGGGCGGTGGTGTTCAGAGGAAAAAAGAGATATTATATTGCAAATGAAAGCTAAAGGCCGGAAGGTTGCAGAAATTTCGGAACTATTGGAGTGTTCAAGGAAGATGGTATACAATGCTTTAAATCATGTTGATATGTATGGGGTCACTAAAAATGTGAAACAAGTTCCTCGAGCACGGAAAACGACGCCAAAGGAGGACCAAATAATTCATCGGACTTCAGCTAAAGATCCCTTTAAAAGCTCCAGCATCATAAAAAATGAGCTTTCGTCTGAGTATGGTATCAATGTATCGTCAAGGACCATAAGGCGCCGACTTAATGAAAAAAATTTACGTGGATGCATAGCACAACGAAAACCGCTTGTATCTAAAAAAAATTTGAGGGCCCGACTTGACTTCGCTAAACACCACCTTGCTAAGCCAATAAGTTTTTGGAAAAATGTACTTAGGAGCGATGAATCAAAATTCTGTAGGTTCGGATCAGATGGAAAAAAATATGTATGGCGTCCTCAAAACATGCAGCATCACCCAAAGTACACTCTTAAAACTGTTAAGCATGGTGGTGGAAATGTGATGGTCTGGGCTGCTTTTTCCTGGCATGGTGTTGGCCCAATACTAAAAATTGATAGCAAAATGGATCAACACATTTACAACAATATCGTAATAAATCACATGATACCATATGCAGAAGACAATTTACCGATATTGTGGCGCTTCATGCACGATAATGACCCTAAGCACACTTCTAGACTAGTGAAGAGTACCTTAGAAAGTAATAAGATTAACGTGCTGAACTGGCCTGCGCAATCACCCGATTTGAACCCAATCGAAAATCTTTGGAACGATGTTGAACATCATGTTACACAAAAAAAACCGAACAATTTATCCGAGTTGTGGAAGGAAATTCAAAGCGCCTGGTATGCCATTCCAAAGAGACGTTGCGAGGCTTTGGTAGAAAGCTTGCCTAGAAGATGTACTGCTGTGATAAAAAATAAAGGATTTCCTACGAAATACTAAATAAGGTAAAGTAGAAATAATAGTAAGTTCTTTAAATTAGTTCTCATTTTTGTGATAATTTAGTGAAATCAGTAAATGTGCTAAATTCATGTCCAAGGTATATATTATTTCAATATCTAAAAATATTTTTCTTTTTTTTTGCAGGTACAGTACATAGTTGTCCTTCATAAAAAACAACGCTTACTAATGTATATTACATAAGTATATGAATAGATAACGTTTTTATTTTCAAATAAAAAAAGGATCATCATTTTCTATTTTTTGATAAGAATGTGCTAAATTCGTGACCACTACGGTATATAAAAATGAAACCCGTTTTCCTTTGTCACGACATCACGCGTGAACGGCTGGACCGATTTCGTTAATTATTTTTTTGTTGTGTTTGTTATTGTCAGCAGAAGGTTCTTATGAAAGAAAAAATTAAGAAAATTGCGCGAAAAATTAGAAAATTTCAGAATACTTAACCACCATATTAAATTTCTACTGCATTATTCTAAAGAAAAAATAAAAAAGTATTTGCAGGGCTGTCATTCATTTCTATTTTATAAAAAAATATATTCCTAAGCCTACCAATTGAATTTAATATTCACAAAATGGTGCAAATACGTAAGCCATCAACTAAATATTGTGTGTGTATTCATTTTCATCCATCATCGTCATTGTCACGGCAAAGCAAAGGTAACCCCAAATATATCGGGTTATTAAAGCTCTCACTGTCAAAGAATAGTTGATTTTGAGAGAACACTTATTTGTATCACTTTTGTCCTTTCCTGAGTGAGTACCACCTCTTTGTTGAAGTTCAACCCGATTGGTCATGACATGCGCAATCACAGTACAGCGGGTGCAGGTATGTAATATGAGGTATGTGGGCCGCTTCCATTTCATTTTATTCATCCAATGCTCCTGGTGGAACATGCATTTCGTTGATTCTGGTAACATTTCGGTCAAGATCGGAGATTGCGTTGGCTGTTGCATCCTCTGGCATTGCTGCCAGACTGTTGGAAGGCGGTCGAACTGCACATTCCGCTCTGAATCTTCTCACGGTTGACAAGCCAACGTGCACAATGACCAAGAATTGAAATTGATGCGCGAATGCAAAATTATCTTTTGGGAAGAGTGCACGATGGCGCATTAACGAGACGGAATTCTTGAACTCGCTTGATGTGCCAGGAACTCCGCTGCTTAATTTACAGCTGAAGATGGAATCGATTGCAATTACGTTGCTAAATCTAAATGTCCATCAAGAAACTGATGAACAATTTGATTCAAGCGGCGATCAGGAAGTCCTTATCCCACGAATTTTGATTTTCCCATAACTGATCTTCCACTCCAAGCGGATTCTGTTTCCCGTTCGATTGTCTTTTGCGATAACAATCAAAAAAAGAGACATTGTTTATCATATCGCTCTCTACTGACTCGGATTCAATTCAAATAAATTTTATTATCACTCTGGATAATAAAATAATTTATCTGAAAACGTTAAATTGGGGCGAGACAAAATGCGCCGAGTCCGCTAGTAGATAATAAATTTCAATTTCAATATTTTAAAATTCAGCAATTGTTACAAAAGTACCTACACACTTAATCTAACGAAGTTATTTATTTAAAAAATAAATGGTGTCATTTTTATTTGAAGTAAAAATAGTAGTAAAAATAACAAGTAGAATCGAGGTGAACAGTAATAAATTCAAAAATAAGACAAAAAGCGAGAAGAGAAAGAGGATAAATCTAAATGAAGAAAAGTAAAAACAAATCAAAAAAAATAGCGCAACAAATCTTTAATTTTCTCATGATCAAAACTAAGAAGCCGTATTTATACTTTATTGATAAATTTGGCTAAATATCTAATTACACGAATACTCATAGGAAAACTATTAAACAGTTTACGGGACACAACGGAGTAGAAGACTTTGAACAAAGCGGTGCGAAAAATTGTCGTGGAATTTTCAATGTTCTGAATAAAACCAAGGAACGAGCTAAGCGATTTGCTGCCCAAACTATCCAAAGAGCCCACTTTTGCAAAACAACCAAAGGTCTGGAGATTCGTTTGGTAGGCTTCCCCCAGCAACTTATACCATACTGCAGTTTTGATTGAAATATTGCAAAATAAACTGTTTTTAATGTTCTATTATTACAGTATTTTCTAAGACGAATAAAGCTGCGGACTGTAGAGCGAAAATATTGTTTCATATTTGAAATATGTTCAGACCAACTTATGTTTTGCTTAAAAGTAACACCCAAATATTCTACCTGTTCAATTTTAAAACCCTTAGTTCCACAGTATATTTGGTCATTAGACAACGTCCTTACAGGTACCACATAACAGGCACAATTAGACATGACGGATCTAATACAATTTGATTCGTGGAAAAAAAATTCATAGTCAGGGATCTCTTGCATACTAGAGCTGAAGTACATTAGTATAGTTTTGTGAACTATATTCTCAGAATATGAACATCGTGATTTATATTGGCCCTAAAGCTTAAAGGATTATCTGACTGATACACAATGTCAAGATCGTCTGCAAAGGCTGTAACCTTTCCTAAAAACGTTTGACTAAATAGTAAATTAATATAGATTAAGAGCAGTATTGGACCAAGAACAGAACCCTGGGGCACACCTATGCTAATGGTTCTCGAGCTACTCTGAAAATTTTGTATTGGTGTAAATATGAGGAAAACTCCAAAAGAGCATCTTCTTTAGAGAGCCTTAAACCTTAACTGAGCAGGGTGAAGAAATTTTATTCACTTTTTATTCTTTTTTCACTTTGGCTTCCATTTTAACAAAGTGGTATATAACTTTTGCATGCTTAAGGTTTTCAGGAAAAATACCTGAACAAATACTTAAGTTGAAAAAATTAGCAAGTATGTTCACTATATTAAGTGCTATATTTTTAAAAATATAAACAAATAAATATTTTGGCGCGACAGGTTTTAAACGTTTTAAAATCGAAAATCTAAGTTTTCAAAGATGCATTTCAATGATAGCTATAACTACTGCCTAACTTATAATCCCAACTGTTGATAGAAAAATCCTTTTTTGCAATCATTTTCAATGTCCCACGCACTTATCTTATTCTTCGTAGGAGTTGGAACTTGGAGGATAGAGGATGCTCAACTGGATCATTCATAACTCGTAGTATACTCCCGCCGACACTCAATCATCATTTTATTCCTTTCCTAGCCCGATGTCAGTCAGCGGTTATTTTCATTCAATGTACCTATGTACATACTTTAATGGGCTGGCGTTAGTGAAGCTATGTTCAGACGATTGCCAGATCTGACAATATTGTCAAATACGTCATTGAAAAATTTGTCCCAAATGGCTTACAACCGTGTGAACTTACAATTTTGTCTAAAAATATTTGCACAAAAGTCATTGCCAGCTAATTGTCAGACTGCCACCTGACAATGAAATTGTCAGGTATCTGCAAATCTTCTGCACACATAATTTTATCATTGTCAGGCCATTGCCAAACGCTGGGACATTTGCTCATTTGCTATTGTCAGATGTGCTGTGCTTATCACATCTGCAAATTTTTCAATGCCATATACAAATATCTTTAATATTTGATTGAAAAAATGATGTTTCCGTGCTCATTTCTTTACACTTTTCTGTAGATTGGTGAAAAATGAATAAATTAAATAATTTCGAATACGGGGACGAAAAAGAAAGTTTAAAAGAAAAGGATTTTGTGGTGAAGAGTTTTTGAGCAGTTTGCTTCATTTTCATTTTTGAACGAACAAATCGAAGTCTCGGTGCATTTGTGTTTAGGTTTTCTGTAGATTTGTGCAAAATGTATAAACTAATTTATTTCGAATATGTCTAGTCACCAAAGCTATAAGAACATAGAATTGTTTGTCCCTCCTGCTCTCGGCGGGCCACCCAATTCTTCGTCCAAACATGCCGACGTTTTTGTTGTAATTCCTCCTCCTCCTCGCTGCTTCCCAATCCAATACGTACGGCCAAAACAGTCGCAAGTGCATCTTTTTGTTCTATTTTGTTTTAATGTAGGTATTTTTCTATTAGGTATTTCACCTTTCTTAACAAAAACTTCAGTTGCCCGAATGATCAAAAAGAACAACAACAATTTTTAATTTGTCTGACAATGCCTGTCAACGGATCTGCAAATTTTTTGTAAACAAACATCTGGCAACCGTGTGAACTGGCAATTTAGCATTGTAAGGTAATTTGCTATTGCCAGGTCATTGTCAGGACATTTGTTGACCTGACAATATTGTTAGATCAATCGTCTGAACATAGCTTGAGAGACTCTCGATTAACGTAACGCAAAAATGTAATAGTGAAAAGTTCAGTTTGAGCCAATGGCATACAATTTTTTTATATAACTGTTTAACTACAACTGTTATAAATTTATACAATTGCAAGCATTGATAGAAACCCAACTCAGCAACGATGTGAACCAAATTAACAAATTACTGGCATCACTGCTATCAATGACTCAAACCGTTTCGTAGGCAGTAGGCAGAACAAATATTGTAGAAAAAATTTTCACTGTTCACCAATTTATATACGATAAAAAAAACGGTCAATACGATATTCAACAGTGCCACATATCGATTTTATTCATTGTGTCAAATGTCAATTGGATTCAGGTCCATTGCGGATTCGTAGAAATGGCAATTAGCAAGAAGACTGCAGGTTGGAGGCAATTAGCCAATTACTTAAAGCTGCGTTGAATTTACAGTTGCTATATTTTCCGTGCAATTTTCGTAATTGTGAGCTTCCATAAATCTAGAATTTGATATTAAATAGTTAGGAATGTGTGATTCTGTCTGATTTTGATGATGTTTGCTATTTTTTACTTACACCAAAAAGGGATTGTATGTCTGTTTTACTGTCAAATTCGCAATAAGCATTGCATTGATATGTCAGTTTTAAATAAATTTCCACCTCTGGCTTTGGTTTTGCAAATGACAGTTTTATTGATTGCAAATATCATGGTCCTTACTAAAAATCACTTTATATATTTTGAGGGTCACAATATGAAATTTTGTATGGAAAATTTCACCACTTAAAACTGCTAAAAATTTATTTGATTGCATGTTTTTAGCAACCAATTTAAAAAAGAGTAAGATTTCTAACAACTAGTGATAATGAATAACAATAATTTGACATGACTTAACTCTTATACAGCCGGTTTTTGACTCCTTATTGGAAGCGTTTTTGAAGAATTGGGCATATGTTAAATTGGAGCACCTCTTCGGAATGTCGTTCGCCTTTTGCGCATTTGTTTCCGCCCATTTTTAGTCGTACTTTTGAGTGTGCTTTTGATCTGTTTGTACCCGTTTTTAGCCACGTTTCTGGACGTATATTTGCGTTTTTCGACGTTTTCTTAGACTGCTCCACGACCGACGCCCTATTCAACACTTTTTCGGCCGGTTCTTATGCGTTTTTCGACGTTTTTTTTTGTCGCTTTTATTGACGAGTTTTATGAAGGGTTATTTAGGCTAATTTTTAAGGATTTTTTGTTTTTTCTTACTAGCTTTTGGATTTCTGGTCTCTCGTAAATGCATTTCCAAATGGGAATTTAAAGACGTGCTTAGGAATATTAAGACTAAAAAAAGTTATTGATCTTAAAAAACAAACTACGAGTACATGTGGGACCAAAATATTTACGTAAATATAATTTTTGTGACTGTTGACTGATAAACATATCCCATGTATTACATCATCACATAAATATAATGAATTATATCATGTTTACCATTATCATTATATAATATTTTTAACAACATCAAAAATTACGCCCAGTTGTGTATCATAAAATATGTCATGTCATATAATGTATCACGAATGATATCATCACATATGTCATGATTTATATCTTGATATATTTACTAGTTGAAACAAATATTCTGTTGCGTTGCCTTTTATCAACGTCAAACATTGCGTTATTTAACCCTGCTGCTACTTTTCGCATTTAAGGCAGCCGACAACTGCTATCTATTTGTCCTTGGTCCTTTTGCTCATTTTTGATTATCTACTGTAAAAAGCGTAGCTAGTTCAACTTTATTTGTCTAATTTTCTATAATCAAAAAACTCCTCATGCAGTAATAAAAACCACAGGCAATCAGCGCTGCAGATTCACACCAAGTTCTATACTAAAAGTGTCACTGTTTTTCCAATAGAATTGTTCCTATCGCTGCAGAAAAAACATCCTTATTCAAGACAAAAATGCACTCATTCAAGGCAAAATTATAAAACTCTATATAGCTAATATTCTGTTGCCAGTCCGATGTAGCTGAGCCATAAACTTATCCGCTTTTCAATGAACAAAACACCGAAATAGGGTGCCCAATAAAACTCTGTTTCATTTTTTATAAAACATTTAATATATGATAATAAAAAAAACATACTCTATTTACTCCTTTCTGGACATCAGTCATTGCGTTCATATCTTAGGGTCACTTGAGGTAAGCTTAACAATTTTCGCCGATTCTTCCCACAATTTTTTAGCCTTATCCATATCCATGGCAGCAGCATTCAGCTGATGCTCCTTCGAGTCCACATAGTATTTGCCCGACACATTCGCAACCTCGTTCGATGTTGCCAAATAGATTGTTGTCTGGGCACCTTGCTTAGGTGTTTTGAAGAAGCCCTTCGTAATTGCCATCATTGGCCAATTCAATGGGAACGGAACATTCCTCCAAATTCCCGAATCAATCATACCAGGATGCAAGAAGTTCACTGTAACATTGGTACCCTCCAAGCGACTGGCCAGCTCCCTGGCAAAGTAGATGTTAGCATATTTTGACACATAGTACAAATAGGCGGCCGGGAACGTTCCAATCGGATTCAATTTGTCCAAATTAACCGAAGCCAGCTTATACAGCTCGGATGCGACAATCACAATTCGGCTGGGAGCGCTCTTCTTTAGCAAATCGATCAACAAGTGCGTCAAAAGGAATGGACCGTAATGATTGGTGGCCATTGTAAGTTCAATACCATCTTCACTGGTTGCACCGCGGAACGCCAGTGCCATGCCCGCGTTATGAATAAGCACGTCGATTTTCTTCTCCGTTTTCAAGATGTCAGCAGCGAATTCGCGTACAGATTTTTGAGATCCGAGGTCGAGTTTCTTCAGCACGAGGTTGTTGTTTCCGGTTTCCTTCGAGATCTCATCTAGTAGGGGAATTGTAGAAATTTGTTAAAAGGTCATCAAAACGGAAATAGATATTGCAAGATGACAAACCTTTAGCAGCTTGGGCGGTTTCCTGATTTCTGCACGCCATTATAATACGGGCTCCTCTTTTAGCTAGATCCAGGGCTGTTTCTTTGCCAATGCCACTGTTGGCTCCGGTAATGATTACGGTTTTTCCCTCCATGTTCTGTAAGCAACAAAGTTGAAGAAAATGTCATCCAAAACGATTAATAAATAAGGTGAGCTGTAATTAAGAAGGGGTCTCCATCTACTACCTGTTTCGAGTTCTAAATAAAATCTCTATGAAAAACGAAATCGCCAGCCAATCCACCTCGCTTGGGCGAAAAGTGCTGCCATTTTAACCTTCTGGCCCTGAGATGGAATTACAAAAGTGTTGTAGAACACTCATTCAGTGACCCTGCGGGTCAGGCAATTGTAAATCTTGCAGAGCGGAAGTTCTACAAGTGGTTTGTTTTTGTCCAAGGTTCAGAGATCATATGAATAAAGTAGGCACAGGTTTCAAAAGAGGGCAATAAAAATAAAATTGGACAGCATTTTTTAAGATAGTCTTTAGCAGTTTGTGTATGACTGTTATTTATATTGCAGCTATGCGCCTGTGTATCTCCTTTGAGATTGTGTTGACTCTGGGCGAGGCAGTTCTCTATTACTGACCACCTTAATTTAATATTAGCTTAAAAGGAATGTGTTATCGGTTATATACCTATCGAACTATTTGATGTTTGTCGTTAATTGGTAAAGAAAATTGGTTGTAAGGCAGTGGCCAGCGAAAAGTGGGAAATGTATTTGTCTGTGACCCTTGTACACGAGGAAAAGCCAATATTAGCAGATTTTCTTAACAGCCCACCTTGGTGGGCAACACAGGGTGGGCGGATTCAAAGCGAAGGTCTACAAAAATAGTTTTTAGTTTGTTGGCTTCGACAAGCCTTAAAAAAGTGATGGAAAATTTCATCAAAAGATTGCACGGTTGCAATAACCAAAATGCATTGACATAACTACTATACATGGACGGCTAGTGAAATGTCAGTTCCATACAATCTCTGCCCAGATAATGACGCCAACATAACTAGATACTAGCGCTCGTGGTTCCATGCGAAGAATAAGTGAAACAAAAATGACAACCATCTTGGACTTCTTTATAGAATGCTTGAGCCACCTACTGAGCGTGAGTTGAATTGCCAAGTGAAACGGTTGCAATTAAAATTGTTGCGGCATTGTTTACAACAGATGTCCTCTCGAAAGTGTGTTAGATTAAATAATTAATAATAGATGGAACTAAAATTTGAATAAAACATCGTTTTTCATTGTCCCGTAAATTTCACAAGTTTCGTATATTTATTGCGAATTAGTTTTTTATGTTGTTTGTAATTTTTTTTTTAGAAATATGATGTAATATCACTTTGGCTTAAATACATATTTCAATTACATTTTGGATTAATAAATACTTATGAGGTCCGAAAAATGTCAGATATCAAGGAGTGGGGTTATATTCTCTCAGAAAAAGAGAATATCTATAACCAAAAAGTACAGGAACGTAGGTTTTGCATGACTTTTATTAAAACATATGCGAGAAAGAAACAAATATTCAAAAATAAACTTCAGTTGAAAAACACTCGGATACAGTTTATATTGATTTTTCTTGCCGATTTATCAATTTTACGTTACAAATTTCAGCACTCAATGAACCAAATCGAAATAAACAGCCAATTCAAATTATTGACTTTTGAGAGATTTGACAGCTAAAGTCAGTTATAAGTTATAACTGACTAGACTAAAGAAATTTCTTGGGCTATCAACTATCATTTGCAGGTTTTTTATGAAGGGGAAATGTTTTGTTCTCTTCTTGTGGCTCTCTTCTACCCAACTTTTGCGTAACGGAAGGAATTTTGGATAAATTTGACTAATGTGTTCGAGTTCATTATCGTTAGGGAACAGACATATGATTGTCAAGAACGTCAAATTCAAGTACACGAGAATTTAATTCATCATTAAGAAACAATTGTCGCCACTGAATAGGGAAGTAAGACTAATTTTTTTGTAGCAATTTGCTTCGAAATGTTTTGAGAAAATTCTTTTATTTTTAGCTGCTTCCGTGTCAATGTACTGGTCATTAAGCCAACGTATCGCCTCATGCCAATCCTCCAATAAAACAAAACACAAAATGAGTTTTCTGCCTCATGTATTTTGATAGAAATTTTTACCGATGAACTCAAAATAACACACTCTTTAAAAAAACTACCTGCACGAAATAGAAACGTCAGATGTAAATAGAAATCTGAAAAAAGTGCGAGTTTCCAATTTACTCCGCTATGAACCACGAGAGCTAGCGCTAATGTTGGAACTAAGCTGAAGTCGGCTACTAGCAGTCCATACAATAATAAGTCAATGACAAAACGGTTAAGAACAGTTTAGAAGTGGCATTGATTCATTCTTTAAATTTTTTAAGAACTCGTTCAAAACATATAAAAAGTTATTTGAATTCAAATTTATTATTTCCGTCCTCTGTAGAATGAACAGGATTTAAAACTCCCTTTTGTTTTTTTGCCAATAAAAATGCATGGCACCTCCACCGTGCGTCGATCACACGTCACTTGTAAATGGAGGAAGTGGGAAAAGGTGTAACAAATATGCCAGTGAAAGCGCAGTAGCTCAGTGAATAGTAGGCTGAGTGACTGAGCAAGGAGTTGTATATTCAAAACACTGGTAAAACACAATTTACAAAAAATGTCGACGTCTAAAAGTCATCCGAGTGTACAAATGTCATGAGCAAGCTTCTCAATTCAGCCATTTGGATAAGTCAGTCCATTGAAGAAGTTGTGAATGAGTTGTAAAGGGTGCTCCAAGATGAAGATAAGTGACCCCCCTTTTGTAACTATGGCGGCGCCAGCATTATGATGCGTTCGCTTGATAAGTAAAATATTTTTAAGAGTCAAAGGAAAGTTCTTTTTCTGAAGTATGTACATAATACCATTCTAAATTTACTGAAAAACTGTTAACCGAAAATTCTAGAGTTTCACTACTTTTAAATTCGATTGCACTTTGCACACTTGAGTACCAATGACGTTGCACATAAAAAGTACTAGATGAACTTTCAACAGCGAGTAGTAGGTGTAATAGGTAAGCCGACCCTAAGATTCACTATCAATTGTCATTTATTCGTTAGGATATGAGCCCACACTGTAAGCAAATGTATATACAGCACCAACCTCTGTAATATATTTCCAAGCGGACCACCTGCGATTATAACATTTACGCAAACAACCGAAAACGCATTAGTTAACTTAGAAAAGGCGCTGTGCAACGCATTAGGTCTGGAACCTAACAAAATTCAATCGAACACATTACCCATTTTAGTCAAACTTCGTTCCCTCTAACCCCACTTTTGTGTAAGGGAACGAAGTTTGAGTAATATTTTCGAGTGCATTATCTTTAGGGAACAGACTGTTTAAAAATACCTAACAAATTTGTAATTAAAAAACAATTATAGGAATACTAAAAGAATGTCGGCTGCCCTGTTTCAATTAGTATGAACAAAGTGACAATTGTTTTGACTCCTACACTAAAAACAGCGACATTTATTGCTGTTAAGTCTATTGGCACCGATCTTAAATTCATTATTTTGATGAATTTCCGTTCGATGGTACTTAAAATAAAGAATTTCAATACACGTTTGTGGGACCAGCCACTTTGCTTTCAAATAATATGCCTTAACCAAATTGGGAATGATTTTGGTATACCTACCGTTTTCGGAATGCAATATCATGAACAATTTTCGAAGGTTTACAGTACAGAGAAAGAAACGAATTTACAGAAAAAAGCAGAAATACTCTTACTCGTACGCGCAAACGACTCAAATTCATAAATGCACTCACGCGTCACGCTGAAGTAATAGAAATCGTACCTATTTCTAGTTAAGTAAGTCTGACAGCTGACTGAATTGATGTAGGTATTTCAGTTTTTATTGGTCTAGTTTGGAGAGGTAGCCGACAAATCTGTTGACATTTCGAAATAAATCGCGAAAATATAACAACAATTCACGTTCGTATACCAGACAAATTTAGTTGACGTTTAACATGAGTTTGGTATCCGAATGTCAACAATATTCTTTCCTTCTGATTCGCTTTGAACGTCGATAGAAAAGTAACACCTAACGAGCAAATACAGTCGATTCGCAAACACTTCCCAACGAGTGACATTTGTGAGCTGACTTTAAGTTGTGTGTAAATTAAAATGAGTAGGCCTGTATTGTCAAAAAGTTATGGCACAAAAATCGTGCGAAATGAGTGAGAAGTTTTAACGTGATATGTCAACAAATCCACATGCAAACCGACAAATGGTAATTAAAAACATCAAAAGCGCTGAACGAACTCATTTTTAACCATTGCGACAGATCCAGATTGCAACTCAATGAAGAGAATATTTAAAAGTTTGCTTAATTTCTGGGTTTAAGTGTGCCACCCTTTCAATTGACATCTGATGAGGGTTGTAAATTACTGTCATAACTCATAAGCGGAACTGAATATAGAATAATGCTATTAGTCAGTGGAAAGAAAGAGAAAAATCGAAAGTTGCTTCAGAAATTAAAAAAAAGGAAAAATTTATAAAAAGGACAGTTGAATTTGGAAATTATTATAATAAATGACAATGAAAGGAATAAGGTCTTGGGTCCTTTCATAACTTACGGAAGCTGTTTTGTTATATAGGAAAGCAAGATTCCGTAGGCCATCGCCTTAAAAATATCAACACTCAGGGCTTTCCCATAATTCCTACTCCGTAAACAAGATGGCCGATACGTGGTGCTGTCCCTTTCAGTCAGACGGCTATTTAGTATCGTGCATCCCTTTTTTCTTCCCTGTTAGTAATGTGTGATGTTTTAAATGTGGTATTAAGCAAAGCAAATCACAGCGAAGTAAAAAAAAATTCCCAATAAAACAGTAAAGGGTGATAAAGTGGTATAAACTGGTATATTAGTTTGAATGTCTCGACTTTAAGTTTCATAACTTGTGTTCTCTGAAATTTACTGTTAATAACTAGCAGAGTCATGAACACTTTGCTATAGTTAGAAAAAATGTTTTTTAAAACAGGCCTTTTGCATGGATGTTTTAAAATATTTAATTATTATTATAGTCCAGTATCCACAGGGTGATAGTTTTGATAGTAACAGATTTAAAAGAAGCAGGGAGTAGTTTCTTCTATTTTTTTTTGTTCTACACCAAAACAACTGCACATAAATAAGAGATACGATGCGTTAAAGCTGTGAAAAATTAAATTATAAATATTTTCGCTTTTGCAAAGGAAGCAGTGAAAATTAAACATTAACCAATCCCACGTAATCTATTTTAACGATATCGATGGCTCCATTATTCAAGATTTAAACTATTTTACTTAAAATGAGAGAAAGTTGGGAACTTTTTCACTTTTCAGCCGGCTTGTCAATAATACATACAGAATTTGAAGAACGTTGTATCTACTCTACATGGACCACTTCATCGACCGATGAAACGGAAGTCAATATAGACGGTTAGCAACAACCATAGTTGTATGTACATTCACATAGAGATAAGCTAAAAGCTAGGCCGGCCATATGTGGAGAGATATACATGATAAAGCAGAATTTCTAGTTCCCGGCTTCCATTTCTTAAAGCCGCTTGACACTATTCTCTTTTTGTGCTTCGGTCATTATATTATTTATGTGCAGTTGTTTTAGTGTAGCGGACAGAAAAAAAACCCAAGAAGATACATTATTATTCCGATCACAACTCGTTCTTGCGATGGAACATTCCAAAATGAATTATAATAATTCAGATCCAAAAAGAACGAAGGAAAAATAAATAATTATTCACACGCATACTATGATGACAAGTGGCCTAAAGATACGTCTGCTACACCTGAAGAAGAAAACTAGAAAAAAGTATTTTAATCGTTCGAAACTGAAGTGTGAGTCCAATTTAAAGTCGCATCTTGTTCTTTTATGGATGCTTCCACAACGCGAGACAACCCCCCCCACAAAAAAATAAACAATCCCAAACAACTATTCAAATCTCAACTTCGATTGCATAATCTGGAATTAATTTCGCCAAATTTAAGCACTTCATTGTCAGGCGAATATTTAATAAATAAACACAACGTCCCCATTACACAGCAGCATCCGATTTCTTTTTGCCCCTCCTCTCGACCGACGACGCGACGCTAGAGATTCCAGTTTCCGAAATCTGAATCTCAAGAAACTCAGACACACAATTACATAAATCGGAGACAACAGATACTTTCACTATTCGGACGAATGGACATAAACTATAAATTTTCCAATTCTCACTCTTGCTTCTTGATCAAGTTACACGTCACAGAATGTTCATCTTACAAAAACCTGCTCGGCACAGGTAATACGAACACAAAAAAAAAGAAATAATTTCCGCCGCAATTAAGCATTACAACAAGAAAATGGAAAATTACCTACTCGAAGAAGAAAATACTAGGTGATTGCAGTGGTTGCAAATTGTTGTTCTTATATTGAAAAAATGTGAAAAGGTAACGTAAGCAATTTTAAATGCTGGCTGTTATGATGAAGGAGCACTTTTCCAACTCACCTGTTGTGGTAATCAGTTGTTGTCAATCAAATGTTGTGTAAATAGATTTTGGTCAAAACTTGTCTTCGAACAACCTTCGCCGTGAACGTCTTGCTTGGAACTGAATTGCTGATGAGTTGAGTTGTTAGGCTTGGTCACGGATCACGGTTATGGGCTACACAATGATACGTTACGTATAGGTATCTATGGAATGGATGGCTCAAATCTCGAAGAGACAATCGTGCTATTGACCGGGCAGAGACCGGAATGGTGTTCATGAGTGGAGTTGAAGCTCAGCTTAGGGCGTCATTGTGTATACCTTTGAGAGAAAAAGTCTATGGAATACCTGCAATTTGAGCGCAACAGGTATCGTGCAGCTAATTGATTAGGTTAATATAATACAGGGTGATGAGAGAGAACAAATAATTTTTTTTAAGTTAATTCTTGTGCCTCGGTTTTTTTATTTGTAGCAAAATATTTATTAATAATTGTTTTTTATTTTTATTTGTCGGTCTATAATGTGAAGTCGTAAACTATTTTTAAGTGACACTTTTGCTACCTACAAATTGCAATTTTTTTTTAAAGAAGTACACATTTTTCCCGTTTTCTGTACTTTTTGACTTTTGAGAAAGAGAAAATCACCAAAGAAAACGAAAAAAATAGTCACCCCAAAAACGTTAAAGTTTCAATACCTACCACAACTTATTTTCACAAAGTTCAGAAACCAGACATGATAAATTCATTAAAAAAGCATTTAATGAACAAAGCCCTTAGCCAGGCGCGTGGTAGGAACCAATTTGCTACCGGGATATTAAAATGAAAACGCCCCCTCTCCCTTCTTTGAAAAAATTGTCAATAAATCCACCGCAAATTTGTCGGTTTAAACTTCAGTCAATTATTTTGAAAATCCTTTGAACTTCAATGTGTAAAATACCAAAAAATGAGAAAAACTAATTTTAGAATAAGAAAAATAGGAATCAACATTAAAATTTGTGTCAATTATATTTTCAACGCCCCTAAAAACGAAACGCCCCGGGAAAATTCCCAGGGCGCCTGCGCCTTAGCCTTGCCATGTGCTTCCAACTAAATAATGTTTAAACTGGAGACCTCTGCCTCTTCCCCTGCTTGTAGAAAATATTAAAATATTTCAAGTCTATTTGCCTTTGAGTTTGACAGATTTGTAAGATATTTTTGTTTTATTTTGGTGAATAAATTTGTTTTGTTTAAAAAATTGATTTTTCTCTTCTTTTTTGTGAACAAAAAGGAAGGAAAGGAAATCAGAAATTTTAAAGTTTCGTTGATTTTGCTAATTATTAAACGGCAAACCACAGCCTTAATTAATCTTCGTTCCCTCAAATCTTTAAAATATATTTGAGCATGTTTTTTCATAAGGAAATAGTAGTAACCAAGCTAATGTGGTTAAAGCGAATTGCTATAAGTTTGTCAAAAGAGGCGCGATCCAAGAACAAAACCTTGAGGAACTCAATTTTTCAAAACTCGGTTAAAATCTCATTCGATTTGACTTTTTGTTATCTGCAGAATGCTACGCAACATATTTATTGTGATAACTGTCAGCAACTTAAATGTCCAAAGCTATTTGCGAATTGATTACTGCGCACCCTGAGAGAACCGTCCTCTGTTGACAACTCGGCGCTTATATCAAACTGATTCATAAAAAAGGATCTTATTAGGTTCTACCAAATCTAGTTTTTATAATCTAAGCATAAAAATCATTGTGGTCAGTCGATGTCGACATTTTTTGACAGCACACGACCAGGAAATTTACATGTGTGGCATCTTTTTGTCTGAGCGTGGAGACAATACGAGACGCTTTAACTGTTTCATTGGATAATCTTAAGCATGGCGACGACGACTATTTCTCCCTGTCCCGTACTCAACAAAATTCGACACACGACAACAAACGATGAATAGTGTTAACAGACTGTGCTTGTTGACCGGCCATGATATTTTGACAATATGCACGTTGAGCTTACACAACTGAAGGACTATTTTAAACATACAGCGTCACTATTTCGGCGCGTTGTTTCGGTATGAATTTATAAATTTGTACTTAATCGACATTTCAAGAACTTGTCTACTCAAGTCAATCTAACAATATAAATAAATAAATAAATAAATATTTTGGCGGGACAGGTCTATGGGACCCAAGGCCTAGCTTTTCACAACCATTCGTTTTGTGTGGGTTTTCAAATTTCGGGACGAATGGAAGGGATCTACAATTTTACGCCGAGTCCAACCGGCTAATTGAGAAGCTCATTCATGACAGTTTTACTCTCGGATGTTTGTCAGATGTCGGGAGAGGTGGCGCAGTGGAAAAAAACCTTAAGATGTAATTTGGCCCTTTCGGGACTCGAACCTGAGACCCCTCGCTTAGTAGCCCAACACACTTCCACTAAGCCACTGCGACCAACTAATAAAATTGCTAAACGAGCGCTAAGCTCCGGAAGAGCACAATTGAGACTGATGGCGGGACTTATCTCAGGACATTTATCAATCTTAACAAACATGCAAATAGACTTGGCATTTCTGAAACATCGATATGTCCAAACTGTCATTAGGAGAAGGAAGGTATAGCAAATTTTCTTTGCCACTTTCAAGCTTCAGCGAGGCTACGTAACAAAATTCTGGGAACATATATCTTACATATCTTACATACCTCAGAAATGTGGAACTAGGCGATATCATGGAGTTCGCCAAAAGAACAAACAAATTCGCCGATAACACAAACCCTACATCCATCCCCTTGTCCCTTCACACATCCTAATACATATAAAAACCAAACAGAATATACAACAAAAGGGGGGAACACAACGTGCCCATCAGAGGCCTAAGTGAAGAGCGGAAAGCTTACCCCCACCAACCAACCAAACAGGTCAATCGGTTGATTAAATGTTAAAGTTTGCATGCCTACATAAAAGATGGCGAGGCTAGGTCCACATCTGTGTGCGAACTGTTTCCGCGATTTTCGACAAAAAAAAATTACCACAATATCGGCGTAAGCGTGCAGTTATAGCGACACGAAAAACCAAACCGTAAAAATTTTCTTTTGCTTTTTTTAACCACTTAAACTTAATGGTTGAACTCAATCTTGGTCTTAAAATGTTGCTTAGGAATTGTAAAGTTAGTTTATCAAAAAAAAGTGAGTAAATTATCTTAAATTTTTCTAGAAAAAGAATTCATTTATTTTTCTGAACGAAAAAAATGTTACGTACAGAAAAATTAATAAATGCTTTTTTTTCTCAAATTTCAAGATAATTTGCTAATTTTTTTTGATAAACTAACTTTATAATTCATAAGCAACATTTTGAGTCAACACTTGAACGAAATTCAAATCGCACGAATTGCTCGATGACATTTGAGTGTTTCCGATTCTCTCCACCACCAAAGAGCTTAACCAAAAGAGCTAGTAAAGCTAAGATTAGACTGTATGCCAATTAAGCATATGAATACAACAGGCAAATGACCAGATCAGCTGTCAAATGACCAAAATGCCAGTATTATCAAAACTGTATATCAGACTATATGACCAAAATTACCAATATGGTCATATTTGCCTTGATGGTCATTTAAGGCATTTGTTGTTTATAATATAACCAAATGTTGTAGTAGAGTAATGCTGTAAAGAAAAACAAAGCAAAAAAGGGGATCCGATGTGTACGACTTGTGACATCGTAAAGTCCGGGTCGGATCTCGACAGCCGAAATCAATTTGCGGATGAGATGGTCTGACCAATCGCCTCTAATCGCTTTGTCGGTCTCTTCCTCGCCCTGTCAGCTATTGCTTCCTCCATAATCCTGGCATCGCTAGCCGCTTCGATTGAGCTCCCCAAAAACATTTAGATGTGTGTATCACAAAACGAAAAGGAAACACTCAAAAAGAACTTAAAAGGATAAAATAACAAACAAAACAAATACACCAAGTAAAATTTATTCAAACCCATGAAAAAACATAACGAATATTAACAAAAATACATATAACTATATCACAAACCAAATACCTAGATAGCAAAAAATTTCTTCACAAACAAAATTTCACAACAGGAAAAAAGTATAAATAACCACAACTACTAGAAAAGGACAAGACCACAAAATAAACTTAAACAGATTACAAAGAAAAGACAATTAAATAATTTACAAAAATGGAAGATCATTGATTCAATAATCTACAAAAAAAAGAAAACGAAAATGAAAATTAATTCCAATTGCACGAACTCTCTATCACCGATGACAACAAAAAAATGCTTGTTCCATCAAAAATGCCAGAAATGCCACAACGAAATTTCAATAAAGTGCATATGGGCATATACGCTTTATGCTGGCACTTGGGTTGAATATTCGCATCTGTCATTTTTCACAGGTTACTACAAAAGCGTTCCTTTACTTTTGCGTAAGTTTCACTCTCTGAGAGAGAATTTATCCCCTCCACCGTCATTTTGACAGTTTTTTTTTCCATTTTTACTACAAAAGTAAAGAAACAGACCTAGTGCTTATGTTTGCTTCATCGAAAAATTGGCTGCTATAGCAGTTTATGTGTATTACGTCAATGGTTTTGAAGTTCGTTTCTACATTCAGCTGTTGAGCGGTTGAATGTAGCCACTCAATGCTCAATGATAAGGTTCGAAAGAAAGCCCAAAGTTTTATTCAATAAATAATATCTTTTAATATTCTCAATACTACAAGAATCATAACTGTATCTTAACCTACCCTCTATGACATGTCACTGTCATTTACCTAACAAACGAGCTGAACAGACTGCTAAAGTGATTCTTGAAGACCTTCAAGATTTTCGCTATGGCGCCCTTTTTATCGGCGGCCTCTTTTCCCTCTGCATCCACAGCTGGAACCTCTGTAGTGCTGGCAGCCATCTCGTCACCGGCCTGTGACAGCTCCTGCACCACCTCATCCTTGTTTATTACGTTGTCTTCCAATGGCTCGGCGTCGCCGTGATGAAGAGCTCTTTTGGGACGTCTTTCGGCGGCCCATGACTGCATTGCCTCACCTTCGTCAGAATCGTACGCACCGTACCTGTCGACTTCATCCGCTGGCGGCTGGGCGTACCTCTGCATTGTGAACTCTATGCCGGGGGCTGTCTTTGGTTTGTCCTGCTCGTCCATTTGCACAGGCGGAGTGTATGCCTTCTCGGGCTTCGCTTCCACTACGTCGAAGTGTTTGCCCAAGAAGTTGGTATGCCCTCGAATAGTCGAGATTCCGTCATTTGCTGAGTTTGGCCTGGCAGCGTGCCCCTTTGCTTTTGGCTGGTATCTCTCGTGGGGTATGCTTTCATAGAATTCTGGTGGCACTTCCATGGCTGGGAAAACCCTGCGAGGAGCTTTCTCCTCCTCCAGCTCTTCCCGACTTACTCTTGCGTTGATTTCTTCGCCATCGGGGCCTTGTATGTACCTTAGGTGGACGTCTCCCACGGGCAAGTCCATCTCTGAATAGCTGGTGGCAGGTTTCTTGAAAATGTCTGCCTCGTTGGTGTGCCTGTGCTTTGTGCGCTGCACCTTCTGTGGGCGAAGGCTTCCCCTGGGACCTTCGCTTCGCAAGAGCGGATTCGCTTCACGTCGGGTGCGTTTCAGGCCCCAGTCGAACCCTGGCATCACACTTGCCACCGGCTTCATTACCATCGTTTTGAACCAGTTGTTGGCATCTTCCCGCTTCTTAAGGGTTCTCTCCTGTCGAGGCGCGGCTGGGGAAACTTTAGTTGGCGTTAAGCCCGACGACGGGGCCTCCTGAAGAATGAATCTTCGGCGGCGAGTGATCAGGTTGCCCTTGGCCAAAGTCGATCTTTCGTTCAGGTAGTTGAGTGACGTATCCCTGCGACGACGGTTCTTCATTTGATCGGTGAAGGAGGTCTCCAAAATAAGCTTCTTCAAGAGCCTGTCCGTGGAGGTCTGCTTGCGTTGTCGGTTCTCCCACTGACTCTCCTGCCTGAACGACGACAGAAGCTCTGTGAACTGGCACTCTTCGTGGTTGGCCAAGGGGAGCACCCAAAAGCCAACAGACATTGGCGGCATATTGATAGCCAGCGGCTTGTTCGGATGCTTGATCTTAACGAAGGGATCGAGTGTTGAGTTCAGCGCCAGCTCCTCGTTGTTCAGGTATATGGCTCCCCTCTTCGAGGTGAGTATAAATTGCCAGACCTCTGAGCCGGTGTACTTGGCCATGAGCTTGACAGACACTTTCACCGGATAGTCCTCTGTGTTGACGCTCATGAAGGCGAGTCCTCCAGATATTCCATTAGCACAGTGGGTGTACAACTTTGACGCGAAGGACAGCCGCTTCACAGGCTTCGGTGTGAAGACTCGGTTACCCATAGTTTTCTTGAACAGCGCCGACACGAAGAAGCTGTAGTTTGGTTCGCAGACGTCTTCCGCAGTGATGGGCTTGAAGACCGCGTCAAAGCCTGAACTGGCAGCGTCGCCAAGTGTTCGTGCCCAGCGCAGCGCTTCCGACACTTCGGTGTTGGTGTAACCACTCGTCACTTGGTTGATTGGGCCATTCGGTGGAACACTCAGCCAAACCGGGACCTTCTTCTCCATCATGGCCTTCAGCGAAAGGTCCTTCTCGTAGATGTAGCCGTTGACATTCTCCTCGATGTGGTACCCAGCCGGTCTGTTTCAGAAAAGTCATTTTATATCGTGGTCAATAGGCTGAGTGCTTTTAAAACTTACTGAGTCCAGCCGAAGGCTGTGTTAACGTCCTTCGACATGTCAATGTAGCGTTTGGTTTCCTCAGCGCTGCTCCCAGCAGTGATGTCGGCACCCAGCACCTTCCAGCTCTTGACGTAGGGCCGGAAAGTGTCCACCATTGTGTCGAGGGTATTCAGATCAGCAACGTAGTCTGCGGCTCTTGAAGCTCCAAAGTCTAAATTGAAGGGAGAAACAATTTTAAATTGTCACAGATGCTGGGGAAGACGTAACTAACCAAGTCCCAGTTGCCAGACGCAATCGTCGATCCCCACAGTATTCGAGATGTTGAGAATCCTCAAGGCGTCAATCGGATCCCAAGCCAGTGGCGTGTACTGCACTGGGATCACCATGGTCCAGTTCATAGCTCTGAAAATGCATGGTCATGAGGTTGCCCTTGGCTGGCCGCACCCAAAGCACTTACCCCGTCCATCGGTTGAATCCGCGCCAAATAGCCTGGGTGGGGTTCTTGAGGGTGCTCTTCAGGTCCGACGCGAAGAAGTAGTCTCCGGTGAGCTTCATGTACGATGGTCCCACCATCGCAGCCATCAGCGACAAAGTTTTCCTATGAAAGAAAAAAACGACAGGATTTAGATGCCGCTCTGAGGATGGACTCTCTTGTGGGTGCATACTTGTTCGGGCCGTCCAGCGTCTGGAACAACAACTCCGGCGGAATGGAGAAGCTCACAAACTGTTCGTTCACATCGTAGATTGGCTTGTTCACGTTGACGCTAACTGAAATATCCGCCAGTGCAATGGCCAGCGATAGAAGTAGGCAGACAACTGCCGCGGTGAAGTGGCCCCTTGTGCGGGACATTGTGTGACAAGAATATTGCGAGAGTGTTGCTGCACTTGGAAGCAACTTGTTAGCACTGATGACAAGCTCTCCAATTACAAGCACTTAATATATGATCTGAAAAATGCAACCGCCAACAGTCTGCACGCAAAATACCAACACACGCTGCAAAGTGCTTACACACTTCCAGATGGTGGCACTTATGCGGAAGAAGAGTTTGCAGTTGGTATTCGCCAGCCGAAGCAGTTTTCCACTCAATGGCAGCTGTGTTTCAAGTGTTATCATACTGCGTGTGCACTGTAGGTACACATGTGGCATGTGGGCATTGCAATGAACTTTCAAATGCCTATGAGTAAGTTTGGTGTCGTCAAGTTGAAGGTCATGTGAAATCGATTAGTGCACAAGGACTGGTGCAAGGTTTTAACTCAATTCGAGCAGAGATGCGGTATATAAAATAAAACTCAGAGCAAAAGTTATAAGCCTTGCTTTTGGTTTTTTGGGTAAATATTGTATATTTTAAAAACATGGTATAGGGTTTGTGGTATGGCGTTTATATGTATTACAATTTTTAAAATATAGACGCAAGCCCTTTAAGGTAGACACTCATAAATTGTACTTTAGCTGTAGTACTGGCACCACCCTTTTCATATGTTACAAATGAAGTTATACGACTTAATGCACCGCACAGTGGTCTTCTCTTCTCTTCTTCTCTTCTCTTCTCTATCTCTATCTCTATTCTCTTCTCTTCTCTTCTCTATATATAATGAAACTGTAGAATAAAAAATGCCTGACCGCGCATCACGCAGAAACTACTGAACGGATTTTGATGAAACTTGGCAAAGTGATTGCTTATGTTGTGGGTCGGGCTTTAGGATACTTTTTACCCCGGAATATAACTTAGTTTTTACAAAATAGTCAAAAAAAAAACAGATATATGTAAGGAAAATTCTGTTTATACAGACCTAGCTCAGTAATGGCTTATCGGATTGAAAAATAACAAAATAGGTGAACTTAGTAAATTTTCTCCTGAATCATTTTAGATAAAAAAGATCCTCCTGCGTTGTCCTGAAGCTGGGCAATGTTCAAAGCAATTATTCAAAACATCGCCCACAATTTTTTTTCAGTGGATACCACTGTCAGTTTTCATGGAGCAGTGAGTATCGTTGCAGTAGTGTGTGTGTGCTTATTATGTGCGCGCTCTAACGTGACAATGTTATGTTTTGCACTTCAATGGGCACTCGTCTCTTTTCAGCGCATACATTCAGGTTGAACACATTTTCAGGCGCTGTTCATTGGAAAAAATTTGGAATTGGGCTGGGGTGGGGTTCGTGTGTTAAGTTGTTTAATTCGTGTTGCTTCTTTTCGCCGACATTTGAGGTGGGTAAGAGGGAACAAGTCGGCGCAGTGGCTTAGTGGTAGTGTGTTGGGCTACTAAGCGAGGGGTCTCAGGTTCGAATCCCGAAAGGGCACCCCCCACCCCGAAATAAATAAAAAACTAAAAACCAAAACCTTCTATAAGTATTCAAACGGTAGGTATGTACACTGTGCAGCCATCGCTTGAACCTGGCTCTGTCTAATGCCATGTCAACTCCTGCAATTTGCAATTACCTTGGTGTAGTAAGTGAAATAGCAAATTTCTTCCGCAACCATTCAAACGCAAATTTAACTTTCAAAAATTTCATTTAAAGACACGCACCAGAGAGCCAAAAAACTCGACTTAGCTCTTCAAATGCTTCTCAATAAGTCTTGAAGAAATAACGAACAGAACGTGGACATCAACAGTTTTAGCAGCGGTCCAAAAAAGTGATTTCCTAGTAAGCCTGATTGTATGCGAAAAACTATTCAGTTTAGCGCTGCCCTTATCAGTTTTCCTACAGAACAAATCTTCAGACTTCGTTTCTGCAATCGACCGCACAAAAGAAGTTCTGAATTCTCTTAAGAACATCAGAGAAAATGCCGACGATTTCTTATGAGACGCTTTTCAATCCGCATCTCAACTTGCCGATGACCTATTTAAAGTTCAATTAAGAGCCCCAAGAACTTCATTGAAAAAGATAATGCGTTCCAGTCCAGAAACCTCTTCTACTGAAGCCTATTTTAGAGTGTCTATACTGATTCCTTGCATAGATTCGTTAATACGAAATCTTACGGACAGATTCATGGTCAACGAAGACGTTCTACCATGGTTTCAAGCTCTGCTCCCAGGTTTTGCTGTAGTTGAGCGAGCGAATTAGAAAAGCTAACATGTTGCTTTGATAATATAACTTCGTTGTCAGCTGTAAAAGCTGAGTACATTATTTGGTGCGAAAAAATATCGTCGAGTTATCCTTCTACCGAAGTTTTGAAATTGCTTGATATATGTGACAAGACGTACTTTAGAGGTATAAACTTTTTGCTGTCGGATTTGGCCATGCTTCCAGTGACCACAGCTAGTTTTGAAAGAAGCTTTTCAACTATGAAAAGAAAGAACAGTGTCCCGAAGCGTTATGAAGAATGCCAGATTAAGCTCACTTGCTATGATATCTGTTCATTCGGACATTAATGTGGATCCAAATAAGGTGATTGATCTCATGTCAAAAAAAATTAAGACGTCTTCTCCTTAAAAAAAAATGTGTGTAAATAAATAAATTTAAGAAAAGGGTGTTCCAATAAGAGGTGTTATTTTGAATAGCCCGCTATTTCGGTGGCTGTCACTTTTGAAGATGTTATTTTTTGACATTTGACAAGTTGAAACTACGCCATTAGATACTAAAAATGGAACGATACACGCTTCAGCAACGCATTGAAATTATAAAAATTCACTACAAAAATGGTGAAAATTTTGCAGTCACAGTTCGCAAAATCATCTTTACTGATGAGGCCCATTTCCACCTCGGTGGCTACGTCAACAAGCAAAATTGTCGCATCTGGGGCTCGGAAAACCCAAGAGTTGTTGTTGAGAAGCCTCTCCATCCTCAACGTGTGACTGTTTGGTGCAGTTTATGGTCCGTCGGTGTCATTGGACCATTACTTTTTGTAATGTTGGATCAACAGTTATGGTGAATAGACTGCACTATCGAGAGATGATTAATGATTTTTTATGGCCGGAGTTGGATGGTATTGATCTGGACAACGTTTACTTTCAACAAGACGGCGCTACGTCTCGAAGAGGTGATCACAATTGGCCACCGAGATCTTGTGATTTAACACCTTTGGGGCCACGTGAAAGATAAGGTGTACGCCAACATCCCAGCGTCGATTTAAGACCTCAAAGATGGAACTCGTGAGTCTATTGAGGACTTGGGGCAGCCACTTTGCGATTCTATTATGGAAAATTTCATGAAAAGGATATGGTCCTGTAAACGTGGTCATTGTGGCCTTTTGGCTGATGTTTTTTTTTTCATTATTAACGGCATACCTTCCTCTTTATTATGAAATAAATACCCTATCATTTATCTCAAAAAATGGCATTTTTCTTTGAATGTCAAAATAACACCTCTTATTGAAAAACCCTTTACCTATGTTCCTTTAAGTATATACGATTTAAAAACTAATAAAAATCAATGAATTGAAATGTACCTATACAGATTTTTTTAAAGAATTCCTCGTACGATTTGGAAGCAAGCCCCCCCCCCCCCCCGAAACAAAATCCTGGCAATGCAAACAAAACAAAAAAAAAATGAGGAAAGCCAACACTTCCATAATTATTTTAAGCCATCAATCAGCTTTCTGTGTCATCTAGAAGCTGAGCTACAACCCAAAATCTAACAATAAAACAACTTAATTTATTTCCTCAATTCGAAAATTACTAGCTACCGTCGTTCTTGATCGTTGTTCTGCTTGGGGGTGGTGGGTAGCGCACATCGAACAAGCACATGCATTGCAGTTTGCAGCATAAACTGAGTCGTCAAGTTTTCACCGATTAAGTGAAACAAAAGAGAAGTACGCGAGGTGAACAATGTTTTCCTGAGGAAATGCGCAGTTGGCTGATGTTGTTGTAAATGTATACTGAGTTTTAAGTTTCTTTGTACAAGAACGAGCCACATCTACAAAAAAATAGCATTTTAGACTTTTTTAACTTTTATTTCATTTCAAAAATAAAAATATTTTAAACAGAAAGTAAAATTATATATGAGACGTTGACGGTGGTGTTTATCTTTATTACTTACTTACTTTTGGTGGCGCTTACAGTCCGGGGTGGACCACGGCCTCAACTAACAAGCCCCTCCAGTCAGCTCGGTCCCTCGCCAGCTGCCTCCAGTTACGCACACCAAGTTGGATTAGGTCGCTCTCCATTTGTGCGCGCCACCTTAGGTGGGGTCTTCCTCTGCTGCGCTGTCCCTCAGGGGTGGATTCGAAGACTCGTCGGGCTGGTGCGTTGTTGTCCATACGCTCCACGTGTCCCAGCCACCTCAGCCTTTGTATTTTCAGCTTTTTGACTAGGTCAGCGTCGCTGTATAGCCCGTAGAGTTCGTCGTTGAATCTTCTTCTCCACACTCCATTGACACAAACTGGACCGAATATCACTCGAAGAATCTTTCTCTCAAAGCATCCCAGAAGGTTCTCATCCGCTTTTGACAAGGTCCATGCTTCTGCACCATACAGCAGGACCGGGATGATTAAGGTCTTATATAGTACCTCCTTGGTTCTATGAGAGAGGGCTTTACTTCTTAGATGCCTTCTTAGCCCGAAGAAACAGCGATTGGCAAGAGTGATTCTTCGCTTGATCTCTGCGCTGATGTCATTTTGCGAAGTGATAGTGGAGCCCAGGTATACAAAGTCTTTAACTACTTCGAAGTTGTATCTGTCCATCGTGACGTTTTGTCCGAGTCGCCGATGTTGAGAGTCCTTTCTCGTTGACAGCATATACTTCGTTTTGTCCTCATTAACAGCCAGACCCATCTTCGCCGCCTCCGTTTCAATGCTTGCAAATGCGCCACTGACAGCTCGCCGCGTTCTCCCAATAATGTCAATATCATCGGCATAGGCAAGTAGTTGAACGGACTTTTGAAAAATTGTACCTCTGGTGTTGGCTTGCGAGTTTCGTACAATTGCTTCAAGAACGATGTTAAAGAAAGTACATGATAGCGCGTCGCCTTGTCTTAAACCTTTTTCGACATCAAATGATTCGGTGGTGTTCTTGCCGACTTTGACGGAGCAGCGAGATTTCTCCATCGTCATCCTGCACAAACGGACGAGTTTGGCGGGGATGCCAAAACTTGACATGGCTTTGTATAGCTCGTCCCTATATACGCTATCATAGGCGACTTTAAAGTCGATAAATAGATGGTGTGTATCGATCTGAAATTCCTGGGTTTTTTCTAAGATCTGTCGGAGTGTGAAAATTTATCTTTATTAAAAAGTTATAATTTCTTCGGTACTAGTTATCAGAACTAATTATTTTTAGAAAAAACTAATTTTTAACTTTATTTGGAAAATAAAATAAAATTACATTTATACCCAGTTTTGGAATTAAATTTTCCAACTTTTAACTCAATTTTACTTGAAAAAATATTATTAGTTTTTCGCTAAAAAGTCTCATAACGGTATTTTTAGAAATTGGAAATATCTCGAAAACGGTCAATACGATTGTAACAAAAACTCATTGCTAAGGTAATTTAAACATTTCGAACTTAAAAGCACACTCAGTTTTTCTCTAAATTGTCAAAAATGAATTAAAAAAAAAAACATATTTTGAGTATTTGGTCTTTGGTTTACCTACATGAAAGCGGCTGAAACGATTTTGACCAAAATGCATATTTAGGATAACGTTGGTATTTTTAATAAAATCATTAATCGCTGTATTCAGTTTATAACGGCAAATGTAGTTGAAATAAATATCATGCCCTGACAGATCAGAAACTCCCACTAACGCTTATCCTTTTACTCAAAAATCGTATAAGATGTAAACGATTATAAACAGTGCCTAAAACGTTACTTTTCAACATACATATCAATTGCAGTAGGTACATTACCTACATGCTTAAAAAATAAAAAGCAACCAACCAAACTGTTGATATGAACGAAAAAGTTTCACAACACCCAGCTGTGCACTTTATTTAATGTTAGAGTTGTTACATGTTTCTTTGACTGACAAACTGTCATAGCCTTTTTACTATCGACGCTATATACTACACTTTTGATAGCTTCGAAATATTAATTGTTAAACAGAACAGCAGAACAATACACATTCCAAATCGAGTTACCACTCTAGTCGTCTCTAATGCAGAAAATCGTTGAAGGTAAAGAGGAATATTATCAGCAATGCATCTCATAAGTCCATGCTACGTAAAGTGTGTTTTTTGTTTGCCTTTCGAAGAGGAGATACTGCTACTTGCCGCTGTGAGGAGTTGTTGTCGTGGGCCTTTCCTTTGCAATCCTGCATTAGGTGATTGTGAGATAAAACACAACATCGTCCTACTTTGTCTCGCGTGAATTTTTATTCTACTATAGAATTTCAGTGAAATCACAAAATTTTAAGTAAAATATACGATAACCCGTGAGAATTGGCAAAATAAGCAAATGCATAAATGCGGTCCCTAATCCCATTCATTTTATTTATATTTAATCTACAAAATATAATTTTACAAAATTTGTAAACAGATAATCACAATTATCTTCCAATCTTGAGCAATTTCTGTCAGATACCCAAAGCTACTTGTGACTCTTGCCGTGCTCACTGTGATTGTTGTGCGTCTTGCTGTCGTCCAAGTTTTCAGTCGGAATCGAATCAATAGTCACCGATGATCTTTTCGAAGTCGAACTAGAACTGGAACTCCTTGAGGTCTTTGGATACTTGACAGCTTTCGTGTTTCCCGAACATTGCATAATAAAGCGTAGTTCGTCGATTAGTTCCTCCTTGAACGGTACCTACAGATGAAACGTAATCCTTTAACTAACCTCAAACAATAACAAATGCAAAAATGTGTAAAGGAAGTGAGAGAAAAGCTGATGCGTGAAAGATTTGTATATATGTACCTTGTTGCGTCGGGCTATGAAATATACACTCAAAAGCCATTCGCAAAATCCATAGAAACTTGCAAAGATACTACCAACAAACAGGACCAGGTACACACCTCCTAAATTAGCCATTCCCAATTCTTCGGCCTTATCGCTACCGTCTCCTTGCTAGTAGGTTAATTTTTGTAATTTGTGTTCATTCGGGAAATGGAAATATATGGAAATGATATAAAGCAAATAATGTCTGTTTAAGGATATTATGTACAGTTCACCCAAGCTGGGGTAGAGATATTGTTCTAAATAACTGGAAACTCATTGAAAAGCCACACGGAAAAAGGAATTTCAGACACAAATGATAGATGCGGCGGTGCATAAAATTGAGTGGACAAGTTTGTGTCGTTGCTGGGCGCGAAGGATACCGTCTGGGGGGCATACCTTGTTCTCATCGCACCGATCCTTAACGCCGAGGATCATCTCCAAAGTGGATACAAGTACAGCAAAGAGTGATCCTACGATTAAAACTAGATATACGCCACCTAAATTTGAAATTTCTAAGGCGAGTGCACCTCCTTCGCCTCCGGTGTCCTTAAATTGTTATTATACTTTTGGCAATTCCGTTCCTAAGAAGTTCATATGAATGAGGGGTGAAAGATTCTTACCGAACATGCGCCTCCTCCACGTTTTTCCTTCCACCACTTGGTCTTCATCTTGGATAGGACACCCTGTTCCTGTAACTCGAGGACAGCCTGACTAAGAATGTCGCGGTAGGGGCTATCTGTAAGGGTCTTAGTAGAGCATGTATTTTTAGGTATTCGAATGACATACTCTTTCGCATGGCAATTCCATAGCCCTTCTCGTCTAGCAGGCTGCCGACTTGCGTGAGACTGCACTTCCGCTCGATTATATACTCGATACTGGTCGACTCCATTAGGAAAGCATAGTTCTCGTTTTCTACGCGGCTGACGCCTTCCGCATTCGATGAGGTCATATACTGGGGGTTTTCTTTCATGAATTCGTACATTTTCTGGTAAGTCGGAAATTTCGCATCCTGAAAGGGTCAAGGAAATTGTTTCAGTTATCGACTTGGACAAAAATCTGGTAAATCATTTCAAAGTCCGGATGGCAGGTACCTAAAATAAACCAAAGTCAGGGTCACTCAAAAAAAATAAATATATTTTGGCGCGACAGGTCTGTGGGACCCAAGGCCTAGCTTCTCACAACCATTCGTTTTGTGTGGGTTTTCAATTTTTGGGACGAATGGCAGGGATCTACAATTTTACGCCGAGTCCAAACGGATAATTGAGAAGCTCTTTCATGACAGTTTTACTCTCGGATGTTTCTCAGACGTGCGCGAGAGGTGGCGCAGTGGAAAGAAAAACCTTAAGATGTACACACATGTTCTGCATTCCGAGTGAAATGGATTGAAAACGAATTTCAATTTCACTCGAAATAAATTTCCGTGTTCTACATTCCGAGTGTAAACGATTTTTTTCAATTCACTTCGAATTCATTTTCGAAATGCCAAAATCAGACGTTCGTATTTTTTAATTATTTATTTCGTGAAATTTGAAAATTTAAAACTCAAATTTCTTTTAAATATGGACGGTTTAATATTATTGTCAGTTATAAGAGAAAGGCTGGTGGAAAATCGAGGAGAAAGAGTTCGCAGGAAAGTTTTACGCGAAAAAGCCAACATTTTGGATCTTCCAGAAACAGTGTAAGTGTATAAATGCAACAATTGAGGAATCAAAAGCTAACATGAATAATTGCAGTTTCAAAAGCAGCTTTAGATTGAGCAAAGAAGCATTTGTGTACATCTTGAGGGAAATAGATCCTGTGATAAAGTCATCATCAATTCCTTTAACACTTAAGTTAGCTGCAACACTTCGCTTTCTAGCTGAAGGAAGTTATCAGAGGTCAGTTGGAAAGGATTTTGATATAGGCTTAGGCAGATCTACCGTCAGTAAAGTCCTTTCTGAGGTAATAGACGCCTTGCAATTCAAGATATGTGCGAAATGGATAAAACTTCAAAGTACGCCAGAAGAAGAGCAAGATGCGAAGTTATTTTTTTTAGAAAAATATGGAATCCCAGGGGTAATTGGTTGCTTGGACGGAACACATTTAAAAATTCTTAAACCCCGCCGCGAGTGCAACCTTTTTTATAATAGAAAAGGATATTTTAGCATTAATGCATTAGTTGTAAGTAGATTTTACATCTAAATTAGTAATGTACAAAATTAAGTAGGTATTCATTTTAGATTTGTGACCATAAAATGAAGTTGAAAGCTATCGATGCAACCCGCCCCGGTTCGAGCCATGATGCTTTGATATGGCAACTTAGCGATGCCAGGAATCATTTCGTTCAAAGACATGAAAGTGGTCGACGAGGCTCTTGGTTACTTGGTGATGCTGGTTTTGGTCTTGAACCATTTGTATTAACACCATACAAATTTGCCCAACCACATACAATGCAGTCAAATTTTAACAAAAAGCACGCATCAGCTAGAAATGTGGTTGAAAGGACAATTGGTAACTTAAAAACTAGGTTCAGGTGCTTGCTTAATACTTTAAGTTATGAACCAAGTAAAGCTGTTAAAATTTTTAATGTTTGTTGTGCTCTTCACAATATTTGTAAAGAATATAATCTAGAACAAGAAGAAGGAGTAGAAGTTGTAGACCAAATAGAAGAGCCCATAGAAGCCGATTTCGAAAATGAGGGGCTTGGTGAGAACTTGGGTGAAGCAAGGAGAATTCGAGATTTTATAGCTCAAAGTCTCTGGGAATAAAAGTATTAACTAAAAAAAATAAGTTTATTTCATAACAAAAACAACTTAATTAACGAAAACTATTCAATCCATTTAACAATTATAACAATTAACAATAAAAAACAATAAAAATGAATATGTACGCGTTAATTTTCTGAGATTTGTTCTATCTGCAATTTCAACTCCTCAATTTGCAGTCGCCTTTTTTTTATTTCATTTTTTTCCTGCTTTATCCTTTCTACTTTTAAATTATGGCGGATTGCTTCCGCCGTCTGCTCCTTTAAACTGTTTGAAATTTCCTCCAACGAACGCTTTGCTTGTTGTTGCTGGGCTTTTAAAATGTTAGGAAGTGTCTCCAAAGATCGATAGATTCTTTTCAGGCTACTCCTATTTTCCTTCGCAACGACTGCAGATGCTGAAATGTCTTTGGCAATTTTGTTTAAAGTGACCTCCTGTGCATCCATGTAGTTTTGGAGCTGTTTTTCAACCCTTCCAACATTAGATCTGGGGGTTGGCGTTGGTAGGCGTGAAACTCGTGGACTTTGAGGTGTGGGGTATGGGCTGAAGGTACCTTCTGTCGCATCGACTCTATTTTGAGCTGGTACTTGGTCATCACCAAATGGAGAGGCGCCCTGAATTCCATTGACGACGCTATAAATACCGGTAATTTTCGCAATAGCGTCTTCGGTCGCCGAAATTGCTTGAATGTTGTTAGGCCCACCTCCGGTACTCTTAAGCTCCCTTTAATTGTGAGCGAGTTTTTTCCTTACATTTAGTTTCCAGTCCAACCAAACCTAAAAGTTATTTCGTTTTGTAAAAACATAGATACTTAAAGATGTGCGTGCATAATTTCGTACCTTTTTCCAACCTCCTGGTTCCTTGATAGGAGGACCTTCAACATTTAAAAGCTTTGTGAGGTCCTTCCACAATTCCTCCATATGCATTTTATCGCCCTTGCAAAATCCTTTAGCGATATCAATATGGCCTTCCATAAATTGCAGCAATATTTTTTCTTGCCGTGCGTTCTTATGTTTTCCCCTATAAATAACAATTCAATCAAATTTTAAAATTTTTATCCTCCATGTTTACTTACATTTTGAAAATTTTTCCTTAGAAAGCAGCTATTCACTACACGAAACAAAAGTGAATTGAATTCACTTCAAAATGGGGTTTGTTCGGAATGCAAAACACCAAATTTCATGTTCGAAAAACCAATTCACTGTATTTCACATAATCGATTTTGGATGGAATACAGAACACAAAAATTCATTTTGTGTTTTGAATTCACAAAAAGTGGAATGCAGAACATGTGTGGTAATTTGCTTCTTTCGGGATTCGAACCGGGGACCCCTCGCTTAATAGCCCAACACACTACCACTGCGCCGAACAGGGTCACTATATAATGAAAAAGAGAGAACGAGGGATGATCT
Source organism: Cheilosia pagana (assembly GCA_936431705.1). Taxonomy (NCBI): domain Eukaryota; kingdom Metazoa; phylum Arthropoda; class Insecta; order Diptera; family Syrphidae; genus Cheilosia; species Cheilosia pagana. The sequence goes on along the minus strand of OW386166.1, from coordinate 79,136,622 downwards.
TGAATAGAAGTGGAACAGAATTAAGGCAAATAATTGTTTTCTTGGTTAGTTAGATTTAAGCTGTCAATTTTCTTGACTATTTTGTTCTGTTACAGGATTAATTTTCAGATAACGTGCGCTGATTGAAATAACTTCATCTTTATGTACCTACATATATTAAATTGAATTGTTGTCGGTTTTTGTACCAATTTTGTACAATCTATATACTTCTGATACCGGAGTGTGATTAATCTCTAATGTTTTCGTCACATCATTCAGTCTCAACATTGAGACAAATCGAAAATAATGTGATGAAAATATTAAAGCAGTATTACACTAACTGGAAAATAAAGCTTATATAATATGGAGAAGATGCAAGCTATCTTTTTCAATAGGAAAAGAAAACCTTACTTTCTTCCCACCAGTTGGTTATTAACTGTTAATGTAAGTCAAATATCGTGGCAACCCTCTGTAAAATATCTTGGTATACATCTTGACCTAAACTTACATTTAAGTGACACATAACAAAAACATCAAAGAAAGAAAATATTGCCACTAAAATTCTATATCCCTTTAATTTACAGAAAGTCACTTTTATCGAAGGAAAGCAAAATCATAATTTATAGATAAAGTTGTCTTCCAATCAATTTTTCTCTTTATGGTTGTCAAGTCTGGGGTAGTTGTGCTGAATGTCATATCAAAAAATTGAAAATTTCCCAAAATAAATCACTTAAAATGATGCTTAATCTTTCCTGGCATTATTCCACTTCAGACCTACATATAAGGGCAAATGTTGAGTTGATCTTCGACAGAATACGAAACTCACCGATAAATAATAAATAAATAGTTGGCGCAACGGGTCTATGGAACTATCGGACCCCCATTCGTTTTGTGTGAGTTTTCAATTTGTGGAACTAATGGAAGGGATCTACAATTTTACGCTGAGGCTAAGTGAGAAGCTCTTTCATGGCAGTGGAAACCAAAACCTTAAGATGGAATTCGGGTTTTTTCGGGGATCGAACCTGGATCCCGCGCTTAGTAGTCCAACACACTAACCACTAAGCCACTGCGCTAAACCTTACCTACATTAAAAATAAGATGTGATCTTCCGGAAAATCATCTAATAAACGGTGCGGTTGCAGTGGCTTAGTGGTTAGTGTGTTGGAATCCCGAAATAACCAAATTACATCTTAAGGTTTTGCCACTGCGCCACCTCTCGCGAACGTCTGACAAACACCCGAGAGTAAAACTGTCATGAAAAAGCTCTTCAATTAGCCGTTTGGACTCGGCATAAAATTGTACATCATTTCCATTCGTTCTAAAAATAATATAACCTCACACAAAACGAATGGTTGTGAGAAGCTATGCCTTGGGTCCCGCAGACCTCTCGCGCCAAAATATTTATTTATTTTTATTTATAAACGGTGCGGTTTACCATGTGCCTAACTAATTCAACTTTATTTATTTTTAAGTAATTTACTTATTTATTTATTTATTTGTTAATTTTCATCTTTTAATTCGATTCGTCTGTTAATTAATTTATCTTTATTTTATTTATCTGTTAATTTATTTATTTTTTAATTTATTTATTTTCTTAATATATCTATTTGTTAATTTTTTTTTTTTGTGAGTTTAAGGTTTCCTTTTCGTTGTTTCTTCAAAATAAAATTATTAATACATCAATATACGCTTTCAGTAGTAAGATTATTAATAGGTATCATGTTTCTGTGATTGCAAGCAAATGTAAAAATATGTAAAAATATAAACAAGGAGACTGCTGGCTTAGAATGCACGTTTACGAATGTCTAACATGCACGGCGCGTTTTCGCAACAAGAAAGAGGAATTACAGACGCCCCAACTTAAACAAATCACGTTCACCTACAATCCAAAATTTCCAGAAATTCCGTAGCTCTTACCTCCCGGGCAAACTACGACAAGCTTCAAAGCTATTTGAAACTTGTTAACTTGTTTTTTTTTTTAAATCAAATGCTCTGGAGATAATAGTGAGTTATATAGATAAACTAGCGGACCCAGCGAACTTCGTCTCGCCCCAATTTTACGTTTTCAGATAAACTCCAGAGGGATAATAAAACACAGATAGTTAAAATTTCAATGTTATTTATTTGAATTGAATAGAAATCAGTAGAGAGCGATTTGATAAACAATGTGTTTCGATTTGTTTTCCGGGGCAAAAACAAACAACGAAGACATGTGCCAACACACGAACAGGTAACGTACAGCTGACCATGCAAAAACAGGGCGATTCGAGATTTATCCCACAGACTTCCAACGATTGGCCTCGCGATTTATTGATTGTCATCGTAAAAGCCAATCGAACGGGAAACTGAATCAGCTTGAACTGGAATGGAAGATCAGTAGGAATAATCGGAATACGTGGGATAAACACTTTCTCTCCTTTGCCCTTGATGATCGTCGCTTGAATCAAATTGTTCATTAGTTTCTTGATTTGAATTATTATTTTGTGCAATGCCGGGAATACTTTGGTGATAAGTTCCTCCTTCGATGATGTGAACTTGCAAAAATTTATCGGCAGCTTCAAAGCGGAATGTGCAGTTCGACCGCCTTCCAACAGTGTGGCAGCAATGTGATAAGATGCAACAGCCAACGAAATTTGAGATCTTGACCGAATTTTTGCCAGAATCAACGAAATGACGAATGTCTTGCCTGTCCCACCGGAAGCATCGGGAAAGTAAATGCCTCCCGGTTCATCGTCAACAACTCTCATTAGAGAATCATACATGTTCTTCTGCTCGGAATTCAACAGCGGCACATTTGTTTGTACTCTTTCGGGCAGCTCATCCCGATCATAGTCTTCCTCCCGTTGCAATTCGCGATTGTGCATCGAACAATTTGGCGTTGGCATTCCCAATTTCGACAGCAGACTGCCGCACATTTCTTCGATCAGAACTAACGCTTCGTTGCGCATTTCGTCGTTAATTTCAAGATCGAAATTCGAAGTTGTTGTAGCAAACTATGTGCATAATGTCGTCACCCATCTCGCGGTCGGGTTCGAGGGATGAAATGTCGCTATGATGATCGTTAACAATGTAATTTGATACAAAAATTTGCATCGGCGGGAGTTGAGTTCAAATGTGTATCGTTTTTGAGCAAATTTAAATATTGGCAAATCTCCCGAAAAGTGGCGAACAGCACACCATTTGCAGTACGCAGGCAGGAAAGTTGTAAGGCATCTAATGTTCACCAAAAATTATGTATCATCAAATCATGCCTTAAATGCAAAAATTCATCTAAAAAAAAAAATCTAATTTTTCATGTTTTTCCGAAATTTTCAAATTTTGAACTAAGAATTTTCTATTTTTCCATTCGAAAAGCCATTTCAAAACAATTGCGCAAAAAATCCATACAAAAAAATCAAATTTCGATTTTTCAAATTTTCCGACTATTCTTTTTTCTTTCGTAACAATATGCTCCTGGTAATAACGAAGAACTGAAAAAAGATTTGAGCCAAATCGGCCCAGCGGTTCTCAATTGATGAATCACTATACATTTTTCACACCATTTTTATATATATAGATTATTAGTCGAGAAAGCCTTCATGGGCTATTGCACTGCGGCTTTTAAAATAGTATATTTGATGAAGAATTACAACCATCTTCCATTCCAGAGGCAGTCAGGATGACTTTTCTGCAGGGAAAGTCCGATGTTTTCAGCTGCCATGGAGTTGGCTCTTTCGTTGCCAGCAAAGCCTTTGTGGGCTGAAATCCAGTGGAAAATGAGCAGGTTGTTCTTAGTTCGTATGGCCATGAACTGTTTTAGAGCCAGCTTCGATTTTATGATAGATGTATAGTGTCGCCCTGTGTATAAGAACATTTGATTGATTCAAGAACCCAAGCCTGGAATACGGATGGGTAATTGCCAAGGTTCATATTCCATTTAGACGAATCTCCATAAATGCCAGATCTAGTCTTTAATTCTTTCTGAGAATCGCCTGAGGACCAGGTCAAGTCGTTTATTTTCCACAGACATGAGACATCTCTTTGATTGACGATTATGGAGAAGTGGAGCTATGGAAGCCATATTGCGGTTTGGAAGCATTTTGAATAGGCTTTTAGTATCCATAGCGTCATGCATAGGCAGATGATTTCCATGGTAGGATATTGTTCGAATAGAACCGTCGATGAATGTCTTGCCTCGATTTGAATAGTGAGTTGATTCCGTTTGTCAATAGGACTAGGATATAGTTGGACATTGGCCGTGTTACTCTGCCCACTAGACGTTTAGCACAAAATATCCCTAATGAACGCTCAGGCTAAAAGCCAGAACCCTAGCGCAGCGGCAAATTTTGCAAACAATTGAACGATTTTGCTTGGACTGGTTGTTTCTCTCTCTCTCTTTCAATGCAGTGGGTACTTTTGCGCTAAATTCAGAGATTTCCCTGAAAGGGATATTTCACAAAAAGTGCGAGACGTCTAGCGGAATTGTGAAAGGTAATTTTTTTTATGACGTTTGACCTGCCGCTTATCATCTAGCGGGCAGAGAAACGCGACCATTGTGATTCTTGAAATCTTCTCAATACTAGAAGCAAGAAAAGCCTTACTTATGCTGAGGGGCCTGCTAAATATCCTGCATTCATATCTCATTTTCGAATGAACTATCAAAATAACTCAGTAAACTCCTTCCCTTATTAACTTTTTTTGTTTGAAAATTTACCTGAAAAAATGTGAACGTACTCCCGCCAAGCTTGGCACCATATTTGACGTCTCCTTTGCCAGCTGCAAGATCCTCGGCGTTTTCAATGGGTGTACTCAAAGACTCCACTGTCAGAAAGGCCGCCAAATTGGCAGTGTACGACGACACGAGAATCAACGTGAAAAACCACCAAAACGACGCAACCGCCCTAGTTGATGCAGCTCTGAAAACAAAAACAAAAATATTATCTCTGTCTCACTCGTGCAAGCAACAATAATATACTTTGGAGCGATTTCCGTGCCCTGTTGCAACAGAGCACCAATGGTGAACCACAACGAGTTGGCAAAACTAAATTGATTCTCCAGTTCGGTGGGCTCCTCAATGCACGGATATGGGTTATCCCACTCGGCGGGAGACAATCGTCCAAGTATAAAAAGGCTCAACGATACTCCCAAGTAGCCCATTCCCAGCCAGAGCCACACTTCGCCCGAAAAAGGTGACATAAACGAAAACAGTTTCGGCGGTTCCTTGACCGGCTTTCGATATAGAATGGCAATTCCTGTGAAATAAATTTATTAGTGTCCTGCCACAACCTCCAACTAGATCTTACCCAAGTTCATGAATGGAATTGTAAAGTCAACAGCACTCTCGCGGTCAGAAGTCATCGTTAAGTCGGTGATGCCCAAGTCGGCTCTCTGGGGGGATAAAATGAAATAAATTTGCTAAAGTATCTCACAGCACATTAAGCATTATTGATTTGTGGACCGGAAAATGATTCGTATTACAAAAGCGGGGCTATCTATCGGCCTGGGGGCCAAATTCAATCCAATGATAACGGCAGACGCTTCTTGTAGTTATGTATCTTATAACTGATTAAGCGCTAGGCAGGGCGTTGTGGGGGCGCGTAAACGAAAACGAATGGCCGACATTCATAAACGACTTTTATGATTGATTGGTTGTTACGGTTCCGAGGTGGATGCTTGCTTGGGGTGGGCCACATCACAGCCCGTAATTGAAACGCTATTCTATATAGAGATAAAATAAACAGTAAGTGAACAATAAATTCTGTAGCTGTCAATACGCTGCGTGAGATGAACGAATTTATCATGAAATGATAGGCCGTCCATAATATTCCTTTTACTACGGTCTACTGTCAATCAGTATGGCTATACGACCATCGATTGTAGGTATACCACATGGGGACTTACCTCTTGTTTCCCGTTCTAAACGATGTACATTTTCATGTCGTCTGCCGATGATAGCTATCGACATTTCAATTATAAAGATAAACAAATTGGTGGTCCGTTCGGGTGTATTCAAACGAAAGCAGTCAAATACTCAAATCCCAAAAATGTGAAGAGCAATCTCTCAATTTCAAGTATAAATGCTTTGATATGTTTTCCGACAGATATATACAATGCAAAGGTTATCTGACAGTAAACGTCCGAGGAAAGCGAACTAAAAGGCTACAATTCATCTCTGACTGAAATTGGCACAACAAAATCAACAACTACTGGCTTTACATGGCTCACAACATTTTTGTACAGCGGAATATCGACATCGACGTTAGCCTTCAATTATAACTTTGATGGTTTCTGCAGTTGAGTTTATGGAGGGGTAGCCGACAAATCTAGTCAAGAAAATCCTGCCTGTATTAGGTCTGTTCCCTTACTTTTTTGGCCAATTCCTCCAAAATGTCAGAATTCAAGGAGTGATGAAAAATTACAGAAAAGTTGTGCATGACGTTTGATTAAAACATCTGCGAGGAAGAAAAATCATTTTCAAAAATAAACGTCAGTGGGTTTAAAAAAGTTACCAATTTGCAGACGTTGAAAAACACTCGGATTTAATTTAATATTTTTTTGCGGATTTATACATTTTAAATAACAATAAACAGCCAATTCAAATTGACTTTTGAGGGATTTGACAGCTAAAGTCAGTTATAACAAACTAGCCGAAGGAAATTTCTTGGCCTACTATTTGTAGGTTTTTTATGGAGCGGAAATGTTTTGTTCTCTCTTTGTGGCTCTCTTCTACCCAACTTTTGCGTAAAGGAAAGAAGTTTGATTAAATTTAACTAATGTGTTTGAGTTCACTATATCGTTAGGGAACAGACCTATTGTATACTCAGTTGACATTTCAAAGTGTCAAAATTTAAAAAGACGCGAATTTACAAAAAAAACAAATTATCTATTTAACGCGTTCGTATACCTATTCCGGACAAATCTAGTTGACGTTTTACACAAACTAGGTATCCGAGTTCCGAATGTCCCCATCATTGACTTATTATATATGGACTGCTAGTGAAATGTCATTCTCATAGTTTTCTGCGAGAAAATACGTTCCAAAACAGCACAGGCGCTACTGTTTCGCTGCGGAATAGCAAAGAAACACATGCAGCCGTCAAGTTTAAATCTCCATAGTAACGTAAACAAAACAGCGATATTTTTCAAAAAAAAAGTTCGTTTCCATAGCAACATGTAAACAAAAGAGCGTCATCTATTCAAATGATAGAAAGCTTCGAAGAGTGATTTCAAATTCTTCAGTGTTTCTTATTTTGAAATAGAGTAATAAAATAACGATACATTTTTTTAATTATTTATTGACCCATAAACTGAACAATTTCGTTTAAATTTTTCAAATCACAGACTTGTTTTCAAAAAAAACCGAATGCCAAATGACAGTTACGTATACGTTCAAATTATGGAGCTCGTATGTAGCTTACCTTTTTTTCCGCAGCGAAACAGTAGCGCTTTGAGTTTTGGAACATGCGTGAAGTTGGCTACTAGCAGTCCATATATAATAAGTCAATGGTCCCTATGTTCAACGAAAGCAAGCATGGCGGCATTTTTAAATTTAATTTCATTAGTTTTTTTAACATGTTTATTGTGAATTTATTTTTGAAAAACCTGCAGGTTATGTACTTTTGAGAACAAAATTGTTTGTTAATAAAATAATTATGTTTGGACTGTGTGAAACCTCCACTTATATAAAATCCCAGTACAAAAGGAAAAAGAAACAAAAGCAAATGAAATATTGAAGAAAGAGACATTTTTCATTAAATTCTGAATATGAGTATACTCGTATATATTGTTTTTCCGCAATATTTCTTTTCCAAGCCTAATGAGTTAAGACTTTCAATAATCATCGTTCGCTTCCCCACCTATTTAGTTTGGGTGAGTTAATTTATTTGCGTCTAAGTAAAAATGTTGATATTCCTTTATTTAATTTGATTTTAATCGGTGTGTCAAGAAAATATAATAATTACTGGTGTTTATGTTCATTTTACATTTATTATTATCAACAGTATTATGCAGAATTTCCAAAAAAATCTCGCTTCCATTTTATCTCTCCATAACCAATGTATTTTTAAATTTGGAATATAATATTCAGTTAATACAAAAGTTTATGTTGAATAAACGGTTGTTGAAAACTTGCCTATAGTTTTTATTTTTTAAGACAATGGAAAAACGTGGTAAAAATGTTGAGAGTTTGAGGGAAAAATTATCCAATCGACCTAGTAACACTTTTATATGGTATTCGATTATAATTATTGCTTAATACAAGCGATTGAGCTTCTCAGAGCATTTTTTTAGGACATCTTTTATGTTCGATTGTCCGATTAGAGCACTTTTGCGAATCAGCATAAGTGCATTTGAGTTTGATAACTAATGGAGTTTTTGTACCTACATTTTCGGAAACTTTTTCAACTGCAGAGAAAGGCATTGTATTGGGTGAATCGTGAATCAGTTTTTATTAATTATTTATGTACAAATATTTATAAATAACTTGGAGCGCAAATTTGGAATGTCTAAATTAAAAATTTAACCGGTGAATGGAAAACGCGTGGAAACTGTCCCAAAAGAAAGAGACCAAAAGTGACGTTTTTATCTTATATTAGACAAATCTGACACAAGAATCTGAAAAGCCCAATTGAAAACCTATTCAATGAAAGATTGAGTTCCAAAATGTTCGACAAGTCTCATAAACTTACGAGCAGTTTAACAATCGCTTAAGAAGAAGTTTTCAGTCATTGCTCTTGTAATAGTATAAGCAAACATAAAAAAGGACGTACGGGATCTTATAAAGAATGCCTATGAATGTTGAATATGTCTTCCAATCAAAATTTTTGGAGCAGTATTTGTAAAATTTCTTCAAAAGAATGGAAACAACCAATTCAATGCTTTTAAAGTACACCGATTTAGATGGAACTTATTGCAACGTGATGTTAGCTTTATCTCCTTTTCAACATTTAACTAAAATCAAAAGCGAGTTTCCTAAATGCAAGCAGTTTTTATAAGCAACTAAAATCCCCTTAAATTGTGTCGTAAGAAGAACTGAGTTTGCAGACAGGAAGTTTGGACGGAATTGGCAGACTCGCTTTTTTTAGCTCCTCCAAAAATGATTTCACTATAAAATGTATAGGTATACTTACACCCTCCATAACTTCCAACAGCATTCCGTTCCATTTTCCAGTAACTGGATCGAGAGATCCATATTTATTGTCCTCCTGAAGCCGAAATGTATAATTGAAGCCGAGTTTGTTTCCCAACTCCATAATGAGATCGATTCCAAAGCCTTCAAACTGTTCGTTGCCTTCCAATTTGACAGATGTCTCCTTGAGCATGCCATATGGATCGCTCTGTAATGTTGTTGTATAAAAAATCCTTTAAAATTTCCAAGTACTGCCAACTACTCACCAAAGCAGTGATTACAACAAAGCTCTTATTAACCAACGACCGTTGATCCGGCTCTAGCGAGTATATCGGTGGCTTTCGATTCATTGTGAATCCATTTGATGATGACCATGTGCCAATGTCTGAGATACCTGTGGTTGTCAGTTCGATGACTTCCAATTCAAAGTCCATCCGTAAGCCTTGATTATCGAATTTTATTTCACCAGTTATTCCAGTTATTGATAGCTGCAAGAGAATTACGCAGTGTGAATCTTTCAAAATGTTTGGAAGACCAAAAAGAGTCCAAGCAGATGAGTGCTGTCATAAGGCAGACAAGACAATACCGTTGGTTTAATTTAGTACGACTATTGCCCGCTTGACAAAAAAGAGTGTGGATTGCCTAAGACTTGGATCGTAGTGACTACCCAAAATGTGCTTACCCAACACTTTTGTTTGTTTTTAAACAATCCCTAATAATATAAAACAAAGTGAATATTTTTTTGTAGGAAGCTACAGAACAAACGGGTGAACGGATTTTGAAATTTTTTTTTTTATTTATTAGGTTTCTATGAGGAGCAAGTTCGTGCATTTAAAAATATTTGATTTTGATTGTGGAAGTCGAAGAAATTCAATAATTAGACTTTAAACACAAAAAAAGTGAACTTCTCCTTCGTCTATTTGAATGAAATTAATTCCATTTTTTAGATACCTAAAACGCCCATCTTTTAAGTCCAAAACTAAGTTTCTATTTGTTATATCAGCTGAGCAATATTAACAAATCCTTTGCGAAATTCCTTTTTTTATCAATTTGTTAATTGACCAAGATTTTCCAATCGATCTCAGTGGTGGTTTCTTTTTCAGTTTTCTTTCAAGGTATATTCGTATTTTTTGAGAGAGCGGGAGAGTTTTTTTTACTTAGAATCGGATATCGGAACTGTAGTCGAATGGATTTGGTCTGCTCATGCTCAAGTGATCAAGTGCTTTGCATCTGCTCAGCTCATGCGTTTAAGGTTGAGCTGAGTGAGTTCTTTTTTAGTTGGCTAGATATAGAGTATGTATATGAATTTGGCGAGTGTGCTGTCTGCAGTCTGCTGTCCATTTGAGAGGGACGGAGGATGGTATCGAGAATCGAGATTGAGTGTGATAACAGATAAGATAATGTGACATTGTGAAGTGTATGGGATTTCGAGCAACGTTGCCAAACTTTTAAAAATGAAAATGCTAAATCATATAAATAAAATTGGTGTAATTCTGTTCAATTCGAAAATTGAATTTGACTGCACATCTTTAAAAAAACCCTAGAAACTGCTGAATATATTTAGGTACATTTTTCACAGGATAGAGGATACCTAGGCCTACAATCCCAACTTTATTTCAACTTCTTATCTCCATAAATTCCGGAAAAAAATTGGACAAGAGTAATTTATTTTTTCGTTTCGTTTTGCTTTCACGCTTTGCGTACGAAAAAACTGGTAGCATTAAAAAAATAAAAAATAAAAGCTTAAAGAGGACATCTGCAGGTATCACTTAGGATAACTATTAACTCGAAATCTTTCAAGGTTTTTAAATAAATAGGAACAATTTGAAACATTTCTACGATTTTCACCTGAATAAGTGGATACTGGATATGCTTTTCATTCTCAAATGAAACAAACCAACATCATCATCATGACATCCCTTTTAACCTTATTTTTCTCCTGTGAAATAAAGGGAGATAGACATAGGCAGTATGCTGTTTGGTTTGCTAAGAAAAAAGGAAACTTATAAAACAAATGCCAAATTTGTAGGAAAGGTGTGGTGTACCTGCTCTCTTGCTCAACTTCTATTTCATTCAAACTGGAAGTGGCGTGGCGTCTATATAACCCTAACCCGATTCCTACCGACTTCTCTTTTTAAATTTTCACCAGTCAACACTATCTTCCAAAACCCAAAATGGTGCACAAGCGATGAACTAAATATTGTGTGTCTGTGTATCCATTTTGATCATTCATCGCCCATCGCAAAGCGAAGGTCGGGTATCGGGTAAAGCTCTCGCTCTCACTGGATGGATAGTTGACTTTACATTACTTTTTATCCCGTTTTTTCTCTTATTCGCCAGCCAAGGCCAACTCAAGCGTTATGAGAAATGTGGATGTGATAGAGTTCGGGAATACTACCTTTATATAATAATGAATGCTATTAGTTAGTAGGTATTTAAATACTGTTAAAATGCGCTTAATTTGATTTGTCTGATTAATAAAACTGGCTACAAGAGAGGTTTTACAAATTCGAAGCATGGTTACTTATTTACCAATTTTCGATATCATTAACACCGATTGAATGTGTACATTTTTCCTAAATAACTGGAGAAAATTGACTCAAAATGTTATTATTTTATTGTTTTAAACTGTTCTGAAACAACATTTTGCACGGGCAAAGCCGGGCGGGTACAGCTAGTCTCTCTATAAGAAAGTTTGGCGATTGTCATTACAGTTTGTTGAAAAATAGAAGGACATAGAAAGATGTCTTTTTATTTCTAAAGCTGATTCCTTCTTCTTTTCCTTTTCGGATAATGTGTGATAAAAAAAAGATGGGAGTATCTATCATTATTTTTGTATTATTCATCATAAACTGTTTTAATAATTGAAAGGTTAAAAGACTTAACTCGATCTTGTGAAGAAGAAAAATACCTATAATACAAAATTTGGCAATAAATATAATGAAGCTAATTTTGTCAATATCTGTCAACTGTTTGTCTGCTCTAAGTGCTCTACAAAAATTCCCACAGAAAGTTTTGTCGTTTATTTCGCATATTTTGCTTTATAAGCTCGCATTATTCACCTCCGTCAATTTGCATATAGTTCTTAAAGAAGTTTCCTTTAGAGGATCGCTTGTTCATCAATAGACTTTCGACGTGACACGTCAACAATTTCACAAGAAAAATGGCTATACGATTCTCAGGGAAACTTTCCGGCGACCAAAACTCGAAATAAACGAAATGCGATTTGGTTTCAGGCGATTTGCATTTCGTTCATTTTCGTGACGTTTTGCTCGTCCACGGACAATGCAATTCGACGGTTGACTTATGGACAAAATAGAAGTATATTTTAGGGCTGCCTTTGATACCGTAAATAGAAAAGCATTGTTTTACAAACTCTACAAACTAGGAATCTCTACAAATTTTCGTCCGAGTTATTGAAAATATGTATCAACAAACATCAGCATATATTTAAAATGGCAGGGAACGAGCCGAAAAGATAGAAGTGAAACAAGGAGTAAGAAAAGGCTAAAATCTAAGTCCGCTGCTCTCTTTGCACTTTTTTTGGACGATTTAGTTGATTGGTTGCCATGTGGGATTGAATTTAATAATACGCGATTCAAAGTCATTCTGCCTAGTGAGGTATCCGTCGGAACGAAAAATTCTCCGCAACGCTTACCTACTCCGTCGCAGGCTCAAAATTACATTCGAGGTACCCGCTTTCGGTAAAGAAAAGGCTTCACTACAAATCGTAAATAAATTCCGCAACCCATTTCTGCCGGAGGATATCGGAATCTAGCTGTCAAAAATTTAACAAAAAAAGCACTTCATCGCACTTCAACGCAATTCGCCGATATGCGTTACAAAATATCGGAAAAATATTCCGAATATCTGTTCGGAAGAATACCTCGAAGCAAAAATCCTCCGAATTTACAGTACCCTTCAAGCCGATTAATTATGCTTTGCAACGTTTCTAGGGAGTATGCAAAGAGGATGACATCCTCTGCAAAGAGAAGAGCTTTGACCAAAATTCCGGCGTATTCGTTTCCACCTGGTAAGTAGATAGACTATCAAATTGTCTATAAACAAGGCAAACAGATTTGGGCTTAGAGGCCACCCCTGTTTCACTCCCTTTTTTGATGCGAACCATTTAGTCTTAGTCTGCAATATGCGCGAATTGGCAATAAATTTTCAACAATAAACTTAGGTTGTTAGCTACCTAAATGGATTGGCTTTTGCTATATGAATACTGCAAGGAAGCGCTATCCTTTAAGTCGATGATCAACAGTGAAAGCTTTTAAGTTTACCTAATTTATCGCACTAGCTTTTTTCCCAAGCTTTAAAATATTTAATTCTTATCTATAATGTAAATCTTTTTATTCTATTTAAATTTTTTTTATAGAGTTGTAAAACTAAATCGAATACATCTTAAAGTAATTTAAAAACTATATTGCCACTCGGGCTGACGAAATTTATTTGTTACAGCCTCAAAAATTATTCAAAAACTTGTAAAATTTGGATCTGTAGGTATGTCAATATTTTAATTGAATAAATTCTATCTATTTAGGGTAGGGTAGGGCAGATTCAACACTTTTGTCGGTAGATAGGAAAAAAACTCCTTTCGCAAACAAATATTTGAATAATTTGATTATTTTACTACAAAAATGCATAGTTTCTTAAATGTTATCTTCACTCTAATAATTAAAAAATTAAAATAGCATTAAAATCCGGGTAGGCACCTTCGACGTGCATTATGGTGACGCAAAGTTTAAAAACGAATAACTAAAATATTTTATATATTATAAGTAGGTATATCATTCTTCAGAATTCATAGTTTTTATTTGAGAATTGAACAAGTCATAAAGTTAACCATAAAAATTAAATGAGATAAATTTTAAATTAAATTTAACATTACATTCGTGGAGTACCCCACCCTACCCTATCTATCTATATTGCAGGAACTTAAACTTAAGTTTATGTCGGCTAATTTCTAGAACGTATTTAAAAATTATTTCCATTCCTCCTTTTTATCCGATATCGAAGTTTTTTTTTCTATCAATAAAGCATATCATGGAAATAAAAACCAATAAAGTCCTCTTGGCTATAAATAACTTCGGAGGCTTTAGCACTTAAAGTTCCCAATAACCACTAGAACTGCTAATAGTTGGAAAAACCTTACAAAGCTAACATACTCACCGATTTCATATAATTTATCAGGGTGTAACCCTTGTCCCAACTGCTGTCATCGTTACAATTAAGTTGGACCGGTCGAAACGTAACGTGCTTAAAGGTCTCAGCCAACAACTGCACCCCATCATAGACGAGAGCCATATTAACACTCATCGGGCACGACACTGCAACATAACAATTCATATGAAACATACCACCAAGCTATAACCACACAATGCAATGTATAACCATTTTGAAAGGGGTCCTCCACACCCTCGTCGAAGGACTTCAAAATATCAGCGACCCGTTGATTTTGTGGTGAAACCAACCGTATACCTGTGATGTTGGCATCCCCATGCTGATACGGTTCCACGTCAATTGTTTGCAGGTCCAAATTCCCAACAACATATCTGTACGCCCCCGTCATAAGGCCCACTTGTTGTGCCTGCAAAATGCAAGGGTAAAGGCTAAACCATTTTCGACGGCAAAAATCCGTCTCTAATCGCACCTGTTTGAAGAGCTCCGGCAGCGTTTCAATCGATCCCACAACCACAAACGATGTCTCGCCCGACTTTTTCACTCTGCGCAACACATTGCGGTAGTTGCCCTGGATATCGAGCTCGTAGCGACGCACTGTCACAGTTGGACCGTCTGTTCCATAAAGCTGAAGTAATTCGTTGACAATCGGCAGATATTCACCTAGAAAGAGAATCGTTCAGTCCGTCGTAAAACGGAACCATTCTGCATACCAGTTTCGTAGAGAATCGTGAATCCCTGCCATCCCAGCGTTGTGACTAAATCCTTCAAAAGCACTGCCAGCTGAGTCGGGTGCGGGTGGAGGTTTATGGTTGGCAATTGTGTTGTGAAGTCCCAGCGGATGTCCATGAATGGCATCTCTTTGGCATCACAAATGCTCATGGCATGTGCCGCTGGCACTGCCGATGGTGGGCCAAAAACCGCAACAACGCTTGACTGTTGGATGCTTGCTAAATTGGAAATTCTATTTCTTTTTTTACACTAAACTAGGTTAAACCTACTCTAAGCATTTTGCAGAGTTTCTTTGAAGTGGCGAAGGCGTTTCCGGGGTTGACGCCAGCCGTTACAGCGGATAGTTTTATGTCGTCGTTGGCTTCATTGGCGTCGTCAATTGCCTTTTGGAATAGTTTTTCCATGTCCGGGTTGGTTGTTTCGAAAATCAATCCTGTTGAGGAATGGGGAAATATTTAACGAAAATCTTATTAAAGCTTGGAAAAATGTTTAAAATGTTGGTCCCGTAAATTAAAGCTAATAAAATACTTTTCCTACAACAAAATTTGCAGTCTTGTTTGAGTTAAGCTTAGTACGCTGCTCGAGCTAAACGAAATTTTAACTGCTCTCCAACTTTTCTCCCCAAACATCAGCTAAAATCCTAGTTAAATTTTGACATAGAGAGCACTGTGGATAAATGTCACAAAAGACAGCTGTTCTTTAAAAAAAACTTTTTGATTCAAAATCTGCATGGCTCCTTATCGATGGATGTTGCTCCACCTCCTTCGCTCACTTTTTCTGAAGACTTCTCTATCATGTCAATGAAAGACTCAGCTAGATCTGTGTACCACTCAGCTAAAGGGATTCTCTTAAATTTAGCTCAGCTAAATTTTGGAGAGAATTTTATTTTGGAGCTAAAATTCAACAAATTGGTCCTAAGAATTCTATCCTTTTGTTGGATGTTTTGTCGGTTGGATGGAGATTATTGCTCAGGCAACTAAGCGCGTTTTCATGCGCCCTTTACACAGGGTCACGGTCAATGCTTCTCCAGAATATAGTAGGACTAGGGGCTCAATTACTTATGAGAAGGTTTTGTTAATCAATTATCTTCTTAACCCGCGAAAATAGCAATTAGCAGGAGTATGGGTGCAATTATAGCGACCGACGCGAGTAATGCAACCGAAAAAAATTTATTTTGCTTTTTTTAACCACTTAAACTTAATTGTTGAACTCAATCTTGGTCATAAAATGTTGCTTAGGAATTGTAAAGTTAGTTTTTAAGTTTAAGTGGTTAAAAAAGCAAAAGAATTGTTTTTCGGTTGCATTTTTCGTGTCGCTATAACTGGGCCCTAATTGTTTACTTGATATCAGCACTGATGCTATATTTGTAGTTCACAGTGGACCATTTAAGGATAAAGTCTAAAATGCCGCGAAATTCGGCTTTTTTCCATAAATGTTTAGGGCATTTTTTCCATCAAGGGAAAATGGAAAAAAGCAAAAAAAATATTTTGGAAAAAAAAACAAAAACATTTTTAATCTTTTTTCCAAATTAAGAGTAAAAGCCCCCAACTTTTTTTTTAGAAAAAAGCGCAATAAAGTTGCAATCTTTACCTGCCGCAACACGCGCTGCTGCCTGACGCGACGGACCGCTCCCCTTCATCGCGTTTCCTCACGCATCTTTAGTTTTATTTCAAAAGAACTATGGCTTAATAAGTCCACAACGAGTTTTGGGCCTTATTTTTATAATAAACTAGCGGACCCCTGCACACTTCGTAGTGCAAAATAGAAATTAAAAAATAAAATTCGAATTGATTTAAATCAGTGATTAATAGTTTTTATTGTAATGCTTTGTACACAATACTTTTGGTTTTTCCATTTTCGGTTTAAATATACAAAACCGATGGTTTGCCAACACGCGAACAGGCTACATAATAACTGTACATATGTGAGAAAACTGAATACCTACTCTAAATTCACTCCACAAATTCCTAACGTTTGCCCTTGCGCCTTATTAATAGTAACCTATTTCTTTTAACAGAAAGTCTTGTACCATTACACAAACGGGGTTGATTATTATTCCGAAGCATAATAATAGTGACTCTAACTTTCAATTGGAGATTATGCGGACGCAATCCTGGTTAATCCAAAGAATTCAAAAACTCTGTTGGATAATTTACAACATCTTCTTCATTAGTAACTGCATTCACAGACTTGTACGAAACCAAATCGCCAGGAATCTTGGATTGTACAGACATATTTGTTCTTAGCAGCTAAAATTGCTCTGTCACTCAACCACGCATGGCATTTATACTCTTTTGCTATCTTAGGGAAAACGCTCTCAATCAATTCCCGTTTTGACAGTACAAAACGGCAAAAATCATTTGGCTATGTTATCAATCCAGTTTCATTAACTGGCATCGTACCAATTCTAATTTTCAGCAATTGCTTAGAGAATTTTTTATCAAATGGATCATTCCGAAACTGAGCACAACCGTTGATAATAAGTTTCCATGATAACAAATCTTCGTAAATATAAAGACTTTAAGCAAGCGTTAATTTCATCAGCAGTTGTCGATCTAGGGATGACGGGCAATGTTTGTCTGAAATCTACTGACAATAAAAACAATGCAACACCAAATAACTCTGAGTTATCTGAACATCTTTCATTGTTCTTTCCAAAGATTTAACAGGTGGCTTTCGAAATATATGATTTTTAATGTTTTTTGTATGGGCGGTGCCACGCCTCTTTGTCCAATTTTGACCAATCTTCCAAGAAATACCCCTGGGCCAATATCTAAGATTGTTTGTAAATTTGAACTCAATTGATTGATTTGTTTTCGAAATATAAGATTTTTAGTGTTTTATTTTGTATAGGCGGTGCCACGCCCCTTAGTCCAGTTTTGACCAATCAGAAACCATCGCGGGTTCATGCACAACAACTTTGCTAAGGGTCATCGCATGATCAAATGCATAGTTTGCGAGTCTATAAAGGACATACAGACAAACATTCATTTTTATATACTCGTATATAGATTCTGGAAATTAAGCCAGAAATAAAGCAGTTTATTTCCAAATCAAATTTGGAAATTATGCCAAAAAAAAATAAACTTTTTCTGGCGTAATTTCCGTTTTATTTTTTGGCTATTTTTCCAAAAACATGGTCTTATTTCCTAAGATTTTGGCATTTTCGCCAAAATTACTACGCCCCAATTATATTGGTCTTTTTTTGGTGTGATTTCAGGGAGCCTACCTTAAATTGTTGCCGATTTTGAATATCCTTTCCTTTGAAAAGCATTGTCTTTTATTTCGCTTTCTTTCATCGCTTGACATATCTTTGTCTAAAATGATAAGTGGACCACTGAAAGTTCGCCATTTTATTTCGATAAATGTCAATAGCATCGGCATAAGCTGTCAAAAAATTTCAAAGGTTCATACATCCATAGGATGCTTTTGTGTTAAGATCAATTCTATCTGTTATAATGCGACCTTTTTTTGAAGCCAAACGCTTCGGTGGTAAACTTACAGACATTTACTAATCCAGCGAGAGTAATCCAACGTCATTTTATACAGATTAAGCAAATATATCTAGTAATATGCTCTCAATATGAATTGACAGTGCGTTAAAAGACGTCTATAATTTTGAGGTAGTGACAATCTTTTCCTACTTTAGCCCTGCTCTGACAAATGCCATTTCTTCGGGATATGAAGACGTAGTTGTAGTTATGCCCCTTTCCGAACAATTAAGGCCTTTAAAACCAACCTGAAGCATGAATCTTTCTAAATATTTCCTTGGACGTTTTAATAGAAAACTTCAACGAAAGATATTAGTTCTCGTTTGCGACAATGAATTTTGAAGGCGAAGATTTAAAGAAACCCAGGCCTCTTGGTTCACCACGGAACTGATCAGTCCTTACAAAATCATTGTATAAAGCTGTGCACGATAATTTATCATACAGTCTCACATTATGAAACTGCTAACAATTGAAGCAGTTTGTTATTAATTATAGTGATTTATGTATGATGAGAAACTGATGAAAAGGTAACTATGCTGTCGAATATCAAAGAGTAGATCATCAGAAGAAGACGCATATTAAACTTCTACCTTACCCATTTCCTGACTCGATTGAGTCTTCCAATTCCAAATACCTATACATGAAGTAAAACGCCTTAGATCGAAGATACATTTTGACATAAAAATAGGTGGAAAAAGTTTGTGCTGTGTTTCCTATGGATTTTTTTAAAGGAAACAGCAGAGAATAAATAAATTGCGGGGCTTGTAGAGGAACTTCCACTTCATAAATAAATAAAACCTGTTTTTTTTAAGCTTCAAATAATCATAGATCTTTTGCAAATGGTTTTTTTTTTTTGAAAATAGGGATTTACGCGGCAGAAAGAAAAATGACGTCTTCTTCTTGCCACTACAAAAATTATTTCAGCCTCTGCAGGAATGACAAAATCTTCTTAAACTTTTCTTGTATCCATTGGTTTGAAGATATTGAAATGCTGCTGTGCTTTTGCAGCTTGAAATTCGAAAAATTATAAATACGTGTAAGTATAATTAAAATTACTTTACAAATAAAATCTTTACTGACATAATATGTCATACAGATATTCTTTTTTGCCCCATATATAGGTATCATGTTTAATAATTTGGCAACCATTTCTCTTTGGTATGGAGACACAAAGAGACGATGCTTAAATTTAGCGCGAGAAGGATCCACGACTTAAGGTTTAATTTACTGCGATTTTCTTCCTGTGTTATAATAATTTTATTTTTAAAAGTTAGAATTTTCTGTAAAACGATATCAAATTTGAAGAGATTTTAAGTTCGGTAAAAAGGGAGAAAAGGAATACATTTCGTGGGAACAATTGAGAGAAACAACACCGGCAAGACCCGGCAAATAAATTGAAGTTGAAGTGGGCCGGTTGAATAAATTCGAAATTTTACAAATTTTCACAAATCAAGAAAATACAAAATTAACAAACGAACTAGGTACCTACGCAGAATTATGTTTAACAACGCCGGCGTTGTGTAAACAACATTAGATGCATATTGGGTCTGGGTGGCTATGCAACGACATCAAAACAAGTTCTCTCTCTACTTTCCCCTTTCTGTCTGTGTTTATTCTCTTATGTTTTATCCTAAGATTCAAGCTCCAACGGAATAACCGAAAGCGCAATTCTTTTATTAACCCCACACGACCACACAGCGCCGAACCAACGCGTTGTATCATTTATACAATTTCGCCAGATAAGTACACAGCTGCATTTATACTCGTACATGTTTGTACTCTTGTAAACAGTAGCGGAATAAATTAAATGCACCGATGCAGAATAAGTTGCCAAGTAAAAGTTTGCGAAACAATTTCATAAAGTGAAGAATAAATCCCTCGGATTATGCATTTCAAGTAGGACTTGCGTGAATTAAAACTTTTCAATTTCATTTGCCTGCAACCATTCGTTGTATGTAATTAAACCACAACAAAAAAAAAAAACACCCCGAGAACTAAATAAACTCGTCCTATTTGAATGGCGAACAGCCGCCCCTCGTGAATAAAAAAGTACAAACTAAAAGCAATAAAAGAAAAAAATTTTCGCAAAAGAAAAATTTCAAATTAAACTTTTCATCATTCGGCGCTAAGCTAATTATGGAACTGCATCCGTGCACGATTACTTAACACAGATTTGCATTTGCTTGGACGGGTTTAACCGTCATATACGCGTATACCAACCGACGTTTGTTTTTTGTCCATTAGCGTCAGCATGCCGCAACAGGGAAATTATTGCAACCGAATAAATAAAATAGAATTCACGACGCCTCAATGCCATCATATAGAGCATTAAAGTTCAATAAAATCTCGTATTTTCTCTAAACACTGCCGCACTCGAAATCAAAACGCAATCCGGCCGAAGTGCATTTCGGCAAAAAACTAGACGTCCGAAAATATCGAAATTCCTCATGTAGGGCTGGCTGCTTCGCTATACAGAGTGTTTATATTTTTTTTCTCTTGTTTGCATTTTGAAAATAGAAACTATTGGTCAGCCAAAATGTGACCGTGCAGCGTGCACTCAAATCTCTTTATCGCAGTGAGGCGAATGTTTGTCAGACGAAATTGGGTTGAATTTAATTTCAATTAGGTAGCTGTCGCGGATCCGCTGGCGGAAATTAAAGCTACTTTCGGCAGAAAATTAATGAAAGTATGCAGGAACTTGCTGATTTTTTTGAAGGAAACATCGCTTGCCTGTGCGCACCTTAAGCGCTTCAATCCGAACACGTAGTTTAAGGCGGTCCTATGCCTAAGTATTGCTGCTTAAATGTAACTTGGAAGACCAATCTTCATTACAAAGGCGAGGTAGATCCAACTTCCTCAACAGACTTATGGAATATCCTATTTTGCAATTAAGCAAGTGTGTGGAAAGGTGTCCTTTTTGACTAGGTACTCTTTGGGCCTTGCTAACACTCAAACACTCCTGTTGATGATTTTTTGGTTGCTAGCTTTGGTAAAATTGTAGAGAGTACCAATTAACAATCAGACTTCCACATGTCCTAGTGCGAAAACTTTTTTAGAATCTATTTGTCAGAATTTAAATTTCATAAATTGTTTTCGTGGTGAATGGGTAAATATTTAATCTTATAACGAGGATTTTATTAAAAAAAAGGCTCAGCAGATATCTCCCAAAAATGTTTTCCGACGCTTATTTAAAGCAAAACACGAAACAAAAATTAGAAAATGCAGAAACTATCAGCTGATTTGTCAATTTTCATGTGTAAATCATTAGTGCCCTATCGTTCGATCAGAAATAATTTTTGGTGCTGTTTATAGTACGGCTTCCTTTTAAAAAAAAAACGGAACACAGTTTACTAAAGAGTCTTCCAATAGAAACTTCCGAACTTTGACAGTTGATGCGGCCATATTTCTGTCATTTATTCAATCTGTTTTGTTAAGTCACCAACGACGGGCATAGCGTTCAACAACAGGTGCAAATCAAAAGCAGTTGGAAACTTCCCCTAAATTTCATCGAAAAATTATATTCAACGAGGCTCATTTCTTGATGAATGGGTAGGTACGTCAACAAACAAAATTGTGCAATTCAGGATCTTATCAATCCACATGAGTTCCAAAACGTCTAATGCATCCCGAAGAAGTCATCATATACATCATCTCACGTGGAAGTGATGTTAACTGGACACACAGAGCGTGCGATTTGTTCTGAAATGGCAGGTCTATGCGAATAAGCCACGTTCAGAGAGGACTTCTTCATTAGATAAAGAAATAAAACCTATTACTATTAAATGCTGCATTTGATCCAAACAAAAATTCAATTAAAGTCTCACCAACTGAACAAATTCTGAAAATCTATTTCGTTTCCGTTTAGTATATCACAAAATGACACTTTCAAAGAATTTCGTTTCATATTTAAAAATTAACCGAAAAGCTTTAGAATCGCGTCAATTTCCGTGGTTCGAAACGTAGTACTTTTAGCCGAATTACGTTGCAATAGATGCAAATCGCACTGAATAAAATAAACGCATGGACGAGGGACTGGCGGATTGCCCTCAACGAAACTAAATCTATCCACGTGAATTTCACGTATAAGAAAACGAATTACTTGCCAATTTTTCTAAACTTGGCCCGATTACCCTTTGCAAACGAGGCCAAATACCTGGGAAAGACACTCGACGCAAAGCTGAAATGGAATTCGCACGTGAAAATGAAACGTAAAGAACTCGATATTAAATATAGAGAAATGTACTGGTTACTTGGAAAACATTCCCAGCTCATTACCGAGAACAAACTGCTTCTATACAAGCAAGTGCTAAAGTCGGTGTGGACCTACGGTATACAACTTTGGGGTTGTACCAAGAAAACGAATGCCAATATTTTACAAACTTTTCAAAATAAATTACTTAGAGAAATTGTACGAGCACCATGGTACATTAGAAACGACGATATCCACAGGGATCTCGAAATTCTAACATTCGAAGCTGAAACTAGAAGCTTCGCGAGAAAACATAGAAACCGACTATTCGGACATATCAACAATACAGTCCGACAAATTTTGGATGAGAGCAACTTATTGCGCTGACTACAAAGAACGAAACCGTTCGACTTGGCGAGATAAAATACAACCGCTCCTAAATTGCGGAACATGCTGAATCTTTCATTGGAAAGTAACCTGTCAAAAGCTATTATTTCGTGATAGAAAAATTGCTTGATAAGTTATATCTTAGTTGCAGTATCTAACAATCTATTGAAGGGTGGTGTTTTTAGTCAGTAAAAATCTGACACTACTATGAGCACGCGCTTGCTAGTGTCTTTGGAAGATTTTCACCTACCCTCGGGGGAAAAACAAAATTCACTTGCAAAATTCACTAACGGCTCTAAATTTATTATTTCGTACCGACGCATTAAGTTACAAGTAATATTATTAACTCTAATAAAAAGTGCAACTTAAAAAAACCCGACAGAATTTTACAAAAGAACTAAAAATATCTACAAACAAAGCTACGCATATTTTTTGTTAGACTGTCTAAGAGTAGCCTCCGATTGCAAATTGTAATTGAATGTATCTTGTTTTCATCTTTTTGTACAGTCTGCCGTTTTTTTTTTGTTTCGAGAAAGAATACGAATTTAATAACACCTCCCTAGGGCATGGAGAGAAGTACGAGGGTTCTTATACCTAAAGCAGGTAAACCAAACCATACTTCAGCTAAGGACTTCAGACTATCAGTTTGTCGTCATTTCTCCTCAAAACACTCGAAAGATTTTAGACATTCACATAAGAAACAAGTATTGTAATGGAACTTTATGCAATGCTCAACATGGATACTTAAAAGGTAAATCAGTAGAGACGGCTCTACATGAGGTAGTAGGTAAAATAGAGGGCAGCCTTGACCAAAAAGAATACGCACTGCCGGCCTTTTTGGACATTGAAGGGGCCTTTAATAATGTTAACAGGGAGGCCGTCAAAAGTGCCTTGGAAAAGATTAATGTAGAGCATAGTATAACCAAGTGGCTATATGAGATGCTCTCTACAAGAAATATCATCTCCACTATCGGAACCAGTTCAATAAGAAGATCTGTAACCAGAGGTACACTTGACACTTGACACTTGACACTTGACACTTGACTTCGAAACACCTTATGAAGTGTTGTACCCTGACAGAAAGGACTGATATAAAAACTTAATTCAGAGGGAAAACGAGGCCTCAGTATACACTGACGGCTCCAAAAATAGCGAGGGAACAGGGTCAGGTATATACTCCAGAAAACTCGACCTACAAATGGCCTTGAAGCTTCCGGACACATGCAGTGTGTTTCAGGCAGAGGCTCTGGCAGTGCTTAAGGCCGCGGAGGTACTTGAGATGAGATCAATATCCAATGAGAATATCGCCATCTTCATTGACAGTCAGGCTGCACTTAAAGCACTAGAATCACAAACCATCAAGTCTGAGCTAATCAGGAACAGTGCTCAAGGCATTGTGTTCGCAGAACCGTGTTAGACTGTGTTGGGTACCTGGGCATTGTGATATTGACGGTAACGAAAAGGCAGACGTTCTGGCCAAGAAAGGAGCTGGGCTCCCACTTGATGCAACGATCGAAGCTATAAGATCACCCATCGCTGTAGCCAGGAGAATTCTTTTTGAAAAAGTCTTCAATAAAGCAAACACAAGGTGGTCACAATTAGAAGGGCATAAGGTTTCAAATGCACTGTGGCTGTTTTAAATCGGATGAAGTCTGAACAATTAATTAATTTCAGTAGAACTAAGTTGAGAACAACGATAGGAATACTCTCTGGGCACTGCCTTCTTAGGAAGCATGCCATGAGACTAGGCGTAGCTAATACGGATACGTGCAGGTACTGTGAGGACCTACAGGTCACGGAAGACATCTCACACATTCTTTGCAAATGTCAAGCAATTGCTCGGAGTAGAAGAAAGCATCTCGGCATGTACTTCTTTAATAACTTGGAAGAGGTTGGCTCCTCAAATTGTCTTGAGGACATACTCAAATTCTGTAGGGAAATCGAATGCTTGGGTGATTTGGTTTAGGTCTCTAGCCGTAATGGTTCCCAGGGGATGGCGATGCGCCCGAAATGGTGCCTGGTCTATTGCGACGATCTCACAACCCCCATCAACCTAACCTAACCTAACCTAATAACACCTCACTCTTCAAAATCGGTTAAGCCGTTTAGGCTACAGGAGGTCACTTTGAAACAGACATACATACCCTCCCTCTGTGTCCAGTCGGGTTAAAAGGTTAAGTGACTTAATTGACCTTAGAAAATTTAAAGGAGATATAGAAAAAGGGTTATGTTAGTTGCTTGCTAATTTATAAATACTAAAAGATTTTTAAATAGTTGAGCAAGCTTGGAAATAAGCTTCTGCTCATAACGGTTTTTGATGAAGCAATTTATTTAAGTTAAAAACGTTTAAAATAATGTGAAAAATGTAAAAAAAAACTAAAATTTAAATAAAGAATTCAGGAGACGCAGAGCAGCACCAGGACATCCCCATGGTTTGTATTTAATAGCGACATGTAGTTGCTCGCTAGAGATTGTTTACAAATAATCTATGCGATTTCGAAAAATCAAATTCAGCGGACTTTTGGCCAGATTTAATATGTTCGAATGCGCAATGTACTCCGCTCCGTTACAGATACTACAAAGAGGTATGCCGCCCTTTGAAAACGCACTCATTTATGTTGACGTGTGCTCTCAACTAAAAAGGGCTTACCTTACAAAACGGTATACACAATAGGTACGCACATTCCCCCAAATAAATAATTCTGTCTGTCTGGCTTGGAGCAAAAGTAAACAACTTCAAAGGGGGCTGGCATGTTTTAAGGGATTATTCCATCAGTTATTTTCAAAATGATGGTTGAACGGTTTTTCTTTTTTTGTTGTATGGGAAAACATTTTCCACTTAGCGGCGTCCTTGCAAAAGTTTAGTCGGCTTTGATTGCGACTTGTTGATCATCTAATGGAAATTCGATTGATAGGATTTGAAGACAATGGGGCAGCGGATGACGCTTAAAAGTAATCGTATTTGCTGAAAGTTGTCATAATGGAGCTAAAGTTTGTTAATGAGGTTATACGTTGTGATTTGGCGATTGAATTGTGCGACAGTTTTGTGTTTTTAGTGCCGTTTTTATTGAAGTAAAAGGAATTCTAAGGCGGATCACTTTCAATTTTTTTTCGGCACTTTTTCAGTTGATGAAGTGGGAATGAGGTACTAATGGTGGAGCACTGTCATAAGCTGGAGGCAATATAAACAGGCTTTAGGATAAGTTTGCAACAATCGTTTCCGCAGGGGGGGCTCTCTGATGGAGTGGAGAGGCGCATGCCTAAGGAATAATTTTATAAGCTGCTGAATCTATTAGAAGCGTCCTAAGTACAAAATTTAAACCGGTCTTGACGATTTCAACGTAGAAATACCAAAAGAGCTCAGGTCTGCCATAATACTCGTGGTATACATAGTCTATAGGACATAAAGTTCGGAAAATAGATAAATCGCCTGCTGGATGCTTGTTCCAAAGGCCATTTTTTACGACTTCTTCGTTGATTATATTTTTTTTTAACTAATTCAAAATAGAAGAAAAACAATTTCCGTGACTTATTTTATAAAGAAAATTCTCAAGGCTTTCTAAAAAAATCAATAGGTAGGAAAAATTGTTTGATATAAATAAAAATGTTCAATCTAAACAGATTTTCCAACATTTTGAAAAATGGACTAGGAAAAAAGGATTTAATTTAATTTAAAATTGACAATTGTCTTATTCTAGCTTACTAGCTCTTAGCGGGCACTGTAAACTTAACTATATACTTAAAATTATTGCGGCTCTTAACTCTAAACTTAAATAGATACTTAAAATGATTGCCTTTCGGTCTTACTGCATTTTAGCAGCCAAGTTAAAATTGCGAATGACTCGTGCAGTCCAGCAAGGAGAAAAATCTCTGAGACCACTGCGAAAGCGTACTCTCGGTAAAGACTGATAGAGCCTTTGTCAACGGACGACTAAGCCCATATATAGAGAGATGTCACAAG
Organism: Cheilosia pagana; assembly: GCA_936431705.1. Taxonomy (NCBI): domain Eukaryota; kingdom Metazoa; phylum Arthropoda; class Insecta; order Diptera; family Syrphidae; genus Cheilosia; species Cheilosia pagana. Next base: position 79,109,593 of record OW386166.1, on the reverse strand, counting down.
GAGTATTGAGAATATCTCAAGACTATTAAGCCCGGACCAAAGACGTAACATTGTACATGTATAGTGCAATCAAAATCAATGCCTGAGCTGAGCATTCTGTCAAACGTCTATGACGAAACTTTCAATATTAATAAATGGACTTATAAGAATGCAAATATAAGCTGACCCTCCGTCGAGTTGAGGAGGTGACTTGGTAGGGATCATGTTCCAACTTTAGATGAAAGTATACAAAAAATACGTTGAAAATCTTATATCTCGAATATACTTTTTGTAATAAGTTTTAAATATTCCTCCAACCAGCAAATAAAGCGGTCAAATTTTTATAACGTTTAAAAAACCTGAGTTTCATTTCAACAAACAATTTCCCAAAATTTTCGCATCTGTGTCTCCACATCAAAGGTCTGCAGATGAACACAAACTTCTTCAGTTGAGACAATCCACCTCAGCTGAGTGTTTGTCGTGAGCCAAGAGCCAATCAACATGGCCGGAATTGTAAAACGAAGGATCAATCCTTGTCAATCCTTGAATGTGAAGGTCTTGAAAATTAGGGCTTTTACTTCAATGCATCAGAGCGTCTTGTCCGGGGCTACACAAACAAATATTCATTGAACTGTGCCAGCTTACGTCTCAAACGAAATTTTCTTTGAAATACTCTAAAGTCGATCCTTGGCAATCGAATACTCATAGATCTTTAAAAAGGAAGGAAGGAATTCCAAGTTGGCATCCACCACATATTCTCCCTCCTAAGATAGGTTTCAGCTGAGGTGAAGAGTTGGACCTGGCTTATCACAACGCACATTTTCAGACAAGACGATAAACATTTAAATACTTTACAGAGGTCTGCAATGAAAAAGGAAATTATTTTAATATTTCCAATTTATTTGCTTATTTATAAACTTTTTCGTAATAATTTTGTGTTAAATATTTAGTTCATAAAAATAATAATTTTTTAAACTTTATCTCGAAAGATTAAAATCTAGTTTATTAGTTTTACAATCTTACCCTCGCTACACCGAAAAAAAAATATGTAAAAAACAGCCGTAAAATCCATATTTTTCATTGACAAAATCCAGCTGATGTTGAAAATATCAATTTTGATATTACTCCAATATTAATTTGATATGTTTCAAATGTAATTTCAGCAATGGATTCATGTGAAATTGATATTCGAATTTTATAATATTTTAACATTAAAAATGTGTAATTGATACGATACACATATACTTTTGATATTGAGAACATCGATTTTTGATATTAAAATTGTGTAATCGATATGATAAAGATGTAAAATTAATATTGATTTCATTTATTTCTGATATAATAATAATTTCAATTTTGATATTAAAAATTTTTAATTTATATGAATTAAATGTAATCAATTTTATATTAGAAATGTAAAATCAATATTAATTTTTACTTACTTATTTTAAACACCGATTCTCTAATTTTGTCCATGCGGTGTATTTCAAACCTTAATTCTTAAGTTGACTTATTTTGAATTAAGGTTTTGTGATTTTTTGATAATCCTAAAATAGTTTTAGACGAGTTTGTACTTTTCCTTCAGTAATAAAACAATTAATAATTAAGATTTATTTTAAAATATTTTATTTCGTTTTAAACATGTTCCATCTGGAATATAATAAACATGAATTGGAGGACTTGTGAATTATTTTGAAGGAGCTACTTTTGGAACCTACAGATTATGATTGGTAGTGATTTACAAATTTAATGATTTCATAACTTGTTGCAATTATATAGGGCTGATTAGTTTTACTTATTTATATTTCTTTTATTTCAAAAAGTTCAAAGAATTCATTATTTCTACTTGGGATACATTTTTTTCGATTGGTCATAAAGTGAACTATAGGTACAGTTTTATCAATTCTTTACAGGACACCCTGTATATGTATAGAACTTATACAAATTACTATAAAATAATTTGCACGATAAAGTTATAAGGTTTAACAAATAAGTAATAAAAACTAACACAAAAGAGCAGTAAAAGCTGTTTTCAATTGGAATTCCCGTAACAACTCCAATAATTTGCATGATTCTTCCGGAAGGGATTCCACGGATTCAACCTCAAAAGCATCCGGAAAACTTTGAGAGTTTCCGAGATCATCATCCCCTAGTATTTGACTAACGTCTGCAAAAATAAGCTGGTCTTGATGGTTATCCATTTGCTCTTTACTTTTTTTGAACGCAAATTCAAGATAGTATATACACAAACTGTTTCACTGTTTTTTCACAAAAATATTTTTACACATTTGCACATTAAATCAAAATTTAACACCGAAAACATTCTTAAAACGAACCGATCGGCGATCATACGCGTAATTAAATTAAATTTAAAGTCAACTCGTTTATTTCGTTAGCATCTGCCTTTTTACATTATTCATATCAATTTAATATTTTGCTAACATCAAAAATTACACGTTTGGGTAGCGGTATTTTGGGCTACGGCTTATTTTTACATGACTCATATAAACATTACATTTTATCAATATTAAAAATACATTAAATCATATCAGTTTTTAACATGAAATGTATATTAAAATGAAAGCGTATCAATTTTATATTTTCAACATCACAACAATAGGCATAATGTAGATTCAACATTAAATAATGTAAACATTTTATTACAGAACATCATACAAATTTTGATATTGCTTATTGATATGGAAATGTAAATCGTAATTTCAAAAAATGTAAGCTTTCAATGTAAACCTGCCATGAAAATTGTTAATCTGATATTTTTAATATTAAAAAAACACGTTTTTAATCAATTTTTGAAATTTTCGCAGGAAATTGAAGTTGATATGACAAAAATGTAAATATGAAATTAAATTTTTTTTTGAGTGTATACTTAAATTATACTTCAAAAAATAACTTATTACAATTAACCAATAGTTGTATTGAAAAACAATTTTATTACGTACTTACTAAAACTCCATCCACTTCAGCTGTATTTTCTTTATAACACCCATATTTATAATAACCCAATCCAATCTAAGGTTTTCCATTTTTATAGTTTCTTCTTTCATGTGGTTACTTTTTCGATAACAGTCATCTATCGGGTCCAAAACTATCCTATCTTTCAAGTTGGAACATACCATACCCATCCACAAAATTTTACTGAAATCGGTTAAGCAGTTTTGAAGATCGACAACAGCGCCACCTGTTGAACCATAATTGCATTGAACAGAAGACCGAAATGTGCGCCTACAATCCGCTGAAGGAAATACCCAGCTGTTTTCAAGTTTTAAGGATACGAAAAAATTACAATCCATTTTGAAATATTTACTTTACTTTTGAAAACGAATATATATTGGCGCTTAATTTAGCAATTAAAGTGAGTGAAATTAAGTAAAATGTCCGCCCACAGACCTAGGTCTCCACAGATTCAATCAAAGCTCATTACGGTAGTCGAAAAGCTATAACATCCAGGTAGTCATCCCGGAATGGGCACTTGAGTGTCAAAAAATAATGTTTATTGCGCTGTCATGACTCATTACTTATAAAGTTTACCTACAATGAATGTCACTGCCTTCCATTTCTTGATGTTAGACAAAATTGTGTACATTACAAGAACAAGTAACTTAAATCTAGAAATATTGTATAAATCAAAGGATCTGGCATAACTGCTACTTACAGTTTAAATTTCTTTTATTGCCTAAGTGCCTTCGAGCAGCGAAAGCACTTTGTATCTTGTGACAGAACAGCTAGGCATACATTTTGATGTATCACCATCACCATCCTCTCTCTTCGTAATAAAGTTAATTATCCCGAACAGAAAGATAAGTGGTAGCGTCTAGTACAGAATACAGACGAAGAAGAGTCACTAAACGACACAGTTGGAGGGCTATTAAAGCCAAGCCAATGCTCTCCAGGGAAACAGCCATCAGCTACAAGTTCTTTGACATTACATGTAAAAGTACCTAAGGTCGATAAAATACGTTGAATATATATGAGCAAGAGAATGTACATATATTTAACTATTTCGTTACGGTTTCATTCAACACGATTTAAAAGAGCAACCAAACTGGCAGTAATGCTAAACAAGCATATATTTGGCAATAGAAGTAGCTTTTCACATGAAAGTAATGAGACACATTCTCCTTTGATATCTCTCCATTTGGCATATGACAGTTTCTAAACTTGGAAGAGAAAAGGTAAATGAAATGAGCTTAAAGAAAACCGCCTTTAAGCAAGGAAAGATTTAATTTGACAACAAAATCAGAACATCTTAAATAGGTACGCGTGGAACATTGCAAAATGCATCGGCGATTGTTAAAGTTACCAAATTGATCTTACAGCATAAACAATGCAAGTGGATCAGGATGTTTGTCAGGCCGGATATCGAACATGAAACACCACGCTCATAGTAGTCTAACACATAGAAACACCGAGCCACTGCGCCAGCTGGGCGATCTTCGCGAGTCGATTTTATTATTTTTTTAGGTTAGGAGGTGAAAATTGCTCATATGAACAGAACCACACGATATGCTCCAGCCAGGAATAGAGATAAAGTCGCCTCAAAAATTTCGATGGTGTAATTAGGAGATTAGGACCTACAGAGCGACCTCAACCAACTTGGTCGCATAATCAAAGTTAAAATTAAAAAAGGAACAGATGAGGAGCTTCCAAACTAATTTACTTAAACGTTTATAAAAACGCAGCATAGCAGCCTTTGAAACAATTTAGAAACCTGCAATCTTTAGCCGCGCTTAACAATTTTTCAAGAAAGTGAAATGGTAACCCTTGTTTAAGAACTTAAATGCACAACATTCTTTTAGAGAAGCTTTATAATATGGGTTTTCGTAGCTCAATACATAGCTGACTTATGTCCTATCGGAAAGACAGAATCCAAATTGTGAGCATCGGAAAAAAAACAATTAACTCTTTGGTTATTTTTATTGATCTTGATGTTCCTCAAGGTTCAGTTCTTGTACCTATCTTATTTCTGACTTATATCAACTCTCCCCGCAGTGGCTTAGAGTAAGTGTGTTGGAGGGGTCCCCGGTTCTGTATTTTCAATTTTAATTTTTTGACAGTTTGTTCTTGTGTGAAGTACTGAAGCTGATAACAGGTCGTTCACGGAACACGCGATTCGACCCCTGGTTTCCGAGCATGAGCTTAGTTAGCGATAAAACAAAACTTTTATTCTTCAGTACGGTATAAGCTGTTGGAGAAGTGGCTATCTGAATAAAATTCAGCCTCTGATTGTACTTCTGGTTATACAGAAAATTATTTAAATGAATGTATAGTATATCCTTCTGGTTAGGCATCCGTTTTATTTTAAGGTTTCTTAGTTCATTTTCACAAGAAGTGGTTACTTGCAAAGTCCGATCTATTACGCTTATAGCTCTTATATTCCATTCTTTCTCGAAAACGGTTTAAAAGCCTTCCTATGCAGATTTACGAATAATATCAAAAAATATCAATGGCTTCTTCGTTCTTATAACATTGCAATTAAAATTTTGCTACAACTTTAAAATAAAATTTATTATAACTTATGATTGTTTTTTGTGTATTTAAATTGTTATTCTTATTTTAATTTGTTTACCCCATAATACATTAAATACTTTATATAATGACATTTTTCTCTATTCATGGTAATTAATACAAAATGTCTATAACTTTTCTCAAAATTTTAGCTGCATTATTTACTATTTTAAAGTTTTGTAAATTGTAATTGTAAAAAAAAATCGATTTCAAAGCAGTCAACACGTTTAGTTGCCCAGTGCCATGCCTGATTGTGACATCACTGTGGTTGCTCCTTGCTTTTGGATCAAGATCGGTAGCAAAGAGTCTGCGAAACGTAGAACCCAACACAGTACGTACATATATCTATCGGTCTTTTGAAAATCTCTTCAGTTACTTGCAGATCGGGATAAAGTTGATCTTTATTAAGCTATTATTAATTACTCATCTGCGAAAATGAACTGAACCTCCGGCTATAGCTCATCTACAAGAAACTTCATCTGCCGTCATTTCCGGTGTGTGTGAAATAAGGACTTCGATCAAGGTTTAAGCTTTAGTACTATCATTCCAAATTGAATCAAGTGCCAACTGACAAGTTCAACTATAGCCCACATATATCGTGAGCTATAGTCGAACTACACACTAGAAACATCCCTATTACCCTTCCCCTCTCTTAAGGAGTCACCTTCTTCAGCTTCTTTAACTGGCTAAAAGTTTTTCTTCTCAGATTGTGTTAATCCAATAATGAACGTCCATCTTTCTCACAAACTGAGAGCCACATCTGCTCTGGGTTGGTCTTATGATTAAATATGCGGAAATGCGAATGAATAGCAACTACTTTACATCCACCATATATACCAACAAACTGCGGGGGCTTTAATAAAACCCGTGTCACTTATATCATTCAATCAACGTAACATTTTGCCAGATATTTCTCGCATGCCGATACATCTAGGGCGAGCGCCTGCTTGATCCATAATTAATTACCCTCTCCGAAATGGATATGCATAATATGTGTTGGAAATATATTTCCATGCGGTACGGTGTATGGTTTCAAATAAGACTGACAACGCCTAATAAATTCCATTAGCATTGTGGTGCCTACTATCCCCCGCACATCCTCCATTTGTGGGCGCCTATACAACATAGAATCGGCACACACCACCTGATATACTTATATCATGTCTAAAACTGACAGCGATTAATTCCTTACTTTCTGAAGGCATCAAACTACTCACATATCCATGTTAACCTCACACGGGCATACAATGCCAAGTCAACAGAACACATTCGTTCATTCAGATAGTAGCTTATAGAATTGTTATTACAACGGGAAGTTTGTAAACGATATATGTAGGTACGTGTAACTGCGGAAGGGAGTCCTCGATTATACATTCCCTTTTCCCATAGATAAGAATTTCCATTTCCTGTCATCATTAATTATCCAAGTCTCGACTGATGATGACATTATTTGCGTAATGTATGACTTGCTACAGGCCAAAAATTAATCAAACATGTTTGACGCACATACAATACTGATGGAGTCAATATAAGCAAGGTCTTTCACTATATCACCCTCTGTATATAGTTCCAGCTTTGTATTTATTCGATTTTGCATATAGTGTTGGCATTTCCGCAGCTTGTCCTTCTGGGTTAGGATAGAAGCGTACTTCTCAAACAGAACTGCCCAAGAGCGGGGTTATCCCCTCACTGCTTTGAGTTATTACTCTTAATTCCAAACTGAGAAGGTTCTAATGCAGCGATGACAGAACTTCTGTCTATGTTAGTGACATATCTCCCAAACCTAAGGCCCAAGTTATAGCCATAAGTTAAAAATACAACCGAAAAGGTTGGAATGAGTACGATGTTGTTAAGTTAAGCATCACGTACAAATTTACGCAGTTCTACGTGGATTTTCTGAAATCGCTTTTTATAAACATTTTTCTGCGGTAACTTTACTAAATGAAGTTTGTGTCTAAATAGGAAAGCATTTCGATAAACAGTTACAAAAAAAGAACGAAATCTATTACTTTTTTTTCTGAAACCGACATCAGATGTGCTTGACAGATATCTACGCTTTCGTAAATAAAATCATTTTGCATAATAAAAACAATGCCGAATTGTTCTTGTAGCCTTGTAGGGACTGATGAATATTAACCGACAATCATATAACTTTGGGTGTTCCAATATCCAATTAATCCGCTTCAGATCTACGCAGGCTCTAGACCAAAATTTTCGCGTTTAAATTAAGCAGCCCTAAAGAAACGTTTTTTTTTTAAATCAAATTTCCCCGCGTAAGGGCATTTTAGAGGGCGCGTAAAGTTAAGCAGACTCTTTGCTGGGTTTATAAATAAGGCTGTTAGTTTATGGAAAATAACTGAGAAAATTATTTTTGACTGTTCTTAAAGAAATAATTCGTTTTTTCCTACGAAAAGAATCACAAGAAATCAACCACTATTGGATTCCATCAGAAAAATATTCCTGACAGATGGAACAGTAAAGAAATTAAACATTGCGGTGGAATGATTCGGTTTTTTTGTGGAATTGAGTGAGAAGTTGATAAAAAAATTTTTCATCCGAAAAAATGAGTTTTTTTTTTTAAAAACTTAAACATAATTCACTTTTTTTTTTAAACTAACTTTACCTATAATTCATAAACAACATTTTAAGTTTTAAGACCAAGATTGTGTCCAAGCATTAAATTGGGTGGTCAAAAAAGCAAAAGATCATTTTTACGGTTTCGTTGTACGTATGGCTATAACTTGGGCATTAACGAATTAAAACTAATAGACAAAGCCCTTAAGAGAATAAACCAGGGATGTTGCGGATATTCACATCCGCATCCGCAATCGCGGAACATTCGCATTCATTTTAGCATCCGCATCGGCATCCGCATCTGCAACAATCAATGCGGAGTTTTTTGCGGATGCGGATTTTGTGCAAGACATGACAAGAAAATAGGTCTGTTCCCTTACAATAATGCATTCGAACAAATTAGTCAAACTTTGTTCCCTTACTCAAAAGTTGTATAGAAGGAAATAAACTTTGACTAAATTTGGCTAATTTTCACACTACGGCAGATCCTGGAGAAAACCCAAGAAGTCCAAATCGATACCCACCATCTGTTTATCGATTTTAAGGCCGCATATGACAGCATTTATAGAGACGAGCTATACAGAGCCATGTCTAGTTTTGGCATCCCTGACAAACTCGTCAGATTGTGCAGAATGACGATGGAGAACGCTCGCTGCTCCATTAAGGTCGGAAACAATCTCATCGAGACCTTTGATGTCAGAAAAGGATTTAGACAAGGTGATGCGCTGTCATGTGACTTCTTTAACATCATTCTTGAGAAAATTGTGCGCAACTGACAAGCCAACACCAGAGGCACAATTTTCCATAAGTCTGTGCAACTGCTTGCATACGCGGACGATATTGACATTATTGGCAGAACACAGCGAGCTGTCACTGGCGCGTTTGCAAGTATTAGTACGGAAGCGGCAAGAATGGGTTTAGTGGTGAATGAGGGCAAGACAAAATATATGCTGTCAACAAGAAGGGACACACAACATCGACAAATCGGGCAGAACGTCACGATAGACAGCTATAATTTTGAGGTAGTTAGGGACTTTGTCTACCTCGGCTCCGCTATAAACTCTGATAATGACACCACAGCAGAAATCAAAAGAAGAATTACACTTGTCAATCGCTGTTTCTTTGGTCTAAGATGGCAATTGACTAGTAAGGTCTTGTCAAGAAATACTAAGTCGACTCTATATAAGACCCTCATCATCACAGTCTTCCTCTATGGCGCAGAAGCATGGACCCTAACAAAGGCGGATGAAGATCTTCTTGGCCGTTTCGAACGCAAGATTCTTCGAGTGATTTTTGGTCCCGTTTGCGTTAACGGGCTTTGGAGGAGAAGATTTAACAGTAAAGTGACCATACGTCCCGCTTTTAGCGGGACAGTCCCGTTTTTGAGGTCTCTGTCCCGCGGCCATAACTGTCCCGCTAAATGTCCCGCTTTTCCTACGTTTGTTCAAATGTGTGTCTGTAGGTCTCTACAATTCTCAAAATGAAGCAATTATCTAAATATGTACTACTTTACATCGTTGTGCATACAAATTGGCGCATATAAAACAAACGTAAGAGCTGTTAAAGAAAGAAAATGAGCCCATGTATATTCTTTGTTAATGAATTGTCAGTTTTGCTTCTAGTGTCTAATGCTAATCTGTCATTTTTAAATGGGCACATTCAAAAACTTAGTTGTCTTAAGTCGACTAGATTGGTCGGGAGGCGATGTAACCTAAACGCAAAAACTAGATTGGTCGGGAACGTCACTTTTCCTACGTCAGGCTAATATGCGAGCTGTCAACCTAGTACTGAGTAACCAATTTCTTGACTAGATTCGTCGTCTACCCCTCCATAAACGTCAACTGACACAGCTGCCCATGTGACCGAACTGGGCCAATCAAAACTGAGATACATCAAGTCAGTCAGCTGTCAGACTTACTAAACTAGATACTTGAACGTCCCCAATGTTTGGAGATTATTTCAAACATTTTAACTGATCTCTGTATTGTTATGAAGTCTGATTTTTTATTTTTATTTTTTAAATAAATGTGTTATTTGTCGTTTTTTTATGTTTTACTAAAAAAAATCATAATTTCTACTCCCTGCGAAGTTTTAAAAATGTGTCCCGCTTTTACTTGAAATAAATCTGGTCACTTTATTTAACAGCGAACTCTACGAGCTGTACAACGACACCAACCTGGTCAGAAAAATATCTACGAATCAGTCGTCTAAGATGGCTGGGACATGTAGAGCGAATGGACACCAACGCTCCGGCCCGAAGAGTCTTCGATTCCAACCCGGAGGGACAACCCAGTAGAGGAAGACCTCGCCTTAGGTGGCGCGCACAAGTGGAAGGGGACCTCAACCAACTTGGGGTGCGCAACTGGAGGCAGTTAGCAAAAGATCGCGCTAACTGGAGAGGCGTATTGGTTGAGGCCCAGGTCCACCCCGGACTGTAGCGCCACCTTAAGTAAGTAAGTAAGTAAGTAAATTTGGCTAATGTGTTTGAATGCATTATTGTAAGGGAACAGACCTAATGTGTGCGGTGCCAACGGATGGACGAGGAGGCAAATAAATAAAAAAATGTTTTTTTTACACACACTTTTGAGAATTTTTTGAGTGGGCTGTTTTTTTCTGCTTGGAGAATGTAGACTGTTGGTAGAGTGAACAGTGAAGTCGAACCGGAGTGACACCAAAGTAGTTAGTTTTTTCGTGTTTCGCCCTGAAGACAGGGAATTTATAATGCCACCAACGACACAAAGCTTGATATGGTCTTTTTTTAAAATAGATGAGCATAACCGAGATTATTCGCAGTGTAAATTATGTAAATAAATCCCTTAAAAAAAACTTTAATTTTAATCCGCATCCGCATCCGCGGATGTGAGCTTTAAAATATTCGCATCCGCTTCCGCATCCGCGGATGTCAAAAATTCTGCATCCGCAATATCCCTGGAATAAACTTATATGTCTCTTGATCTTGATCTACCCAAAAAATGATAAATTTTACAAACAAGTCACAGTTTGCGACACCCTTTGTTAGAAATGGTGAGTCTTCCTTCATGAGACTCAATTGGTGAATTAAAATCAGCGAAGGACCAAAGGTGCATTATAGTTTTTAAGGATCATTTATGAACATAAAATGTTTAATATACACGGCTTAAGTCAGACCCAACTCATCTATCAGGGTCAACACGATCACTTGGCCATTGCTAACAGTTGGGCAAAATCCTCTGGTGCGAAACTTGGGAATGGCGGAAAAAATGCAACCAAAAATCCTTAGCTTTAACTCATTAAGTTAAGTACAATAGGCTACACTACAGCCTGTCACTAACTTAGTGTCAAAAATAAGTATGTGAACAAAGTGTTTAGTGTACTGCACTACAGATCGAGGGGTCTCAGGTTTAACCCCCAAAGCCCGGAAATACAATTTATGTCTTTTAAATATGACCTCTTTCAATTTTCTACTGCGACCAGAAGACCTCTATTGTGTTGGCCACTATTATGTAACCCAGGGAGCTGTTGAGGCTCTTTATAAACCTCATTACGCTTGTTGGTTTCATGTTTCCTATATCTGCAGGACTTAAAAACGCCCCTTGCCACAGCTGGTCATTCGCAGAGTATGCGTTCAAGTAACTTTTTTGTTTTTACCTGCCTCTGTCCTTTGGATTGTACGTAACTCAAAGGTAACCAGAAATAGTGCGCAGGACCAGCCAGCAGGCTTGACGCGCCTCTTCTCGCCAGACAATCCACTCTATGTTGTCCTAGGCCAGATCTTCGAGGAGATTCAACCAGTCCCAAACCAGCTTTGAACCGATCGAATACGATTTTAGGGCCTTGAGAGCGGCCACCTTCAGTTGCGCCTTCGTAAGCATATTCGGACACATACCTCTATGGCGCGGCGTGTATGCCTCCGCTTGAAAGAGATATTTGGTACCAAGGCCCATAGATCCCAGCACTATGGCATCATCTTCCATCTTTGAACCGTCGCGTCGTAGGTGTACCAAATTTGTGATTCTGATGGTCTTGAAATTTTCTGGATATGCGAAGGATCATCTGTGAGGTGAGATCCTGTGACGTTTCCTGCTTTAAGATTCGATATATCCGGGATCCTAGCGGCACTGAGAGCAGCTTCCTTCAGTTGAAAAATAATCCGAAAACAGACGACCTATTCAGAGGATGCGATATGATGAGGAGATGCATTGCCCAGTACTCGGCAGCATTTGAAACAGAATCCTTGGAAAATTCTATTTGAAGGACCTAGAAGAGCTTACCGACAGGTCTATAAATGACGTGCTAACTTTTTAAATGCCTCGGGATGGCTCGCCGTAGGTTTCTCATTAGATCCCACAGTGTGGGGATCGCAAACTCCGCGGGAATCTCAACGGATCTGCATTGCTCAAAATGTTTCGTGTACAGATTTATCCTCTGTTTCGTAAATCCATTTACCTAGATCAGTATGGTGACCTTCAAAAGAAGGTAATCGGCCATATGCCCGATCAATTAGATTGTTCGGGTAAACGGACCTGTAACCAAATATTGGCCAACCCAAGTTCACTTTCCGAATGACTGTAAGATCATCCAGCACTGTGATCGGGGCTCTAATCAGCACCACGAGTTCCCGCGATTTCGGGTAACCACAGCCCCCAAAATCGTCCTATTCCTTTGATGGGCTCTTCAAAAACAAGTCTCTTTCACAGAAACCCCATACCAGTTTAAAGCTTCTGGTCGAGCTTTCGCAACCCGAGCGTCACTTACAGATAGATTTCTTACAAATCCCAAGTCCAAGACCAAATAGTCGCCCGCAACCCAAAGTCCCAATGAACCATAGAATAACTAAATGTCCATTACGCGTTCAAACGTACTACTCCTGCACTGTTCAATTTGATGAAGCCCACCATAAAGGCAACACTCAAATGGGGTATGTGTCCCTTTGGGGAAACGTAACATAAGCTTCGGAGACATAATGCAAGAACTCTAAGTCCTAATTAGCCATAGATGATGCGATTGATTTTAAGTGAGTCAAGAGGCCAAGACCAAACTCTCTTGAGTTCACATCCTTTTATATCTACTCCTACGCCATCAGATAAACTTTTAATGCTTAATTTGTCGCGCCATCTGGTGGGGCAATAGTCAACTAACTATGAAGCTGCAAACGTTATTACAAGTTTGCCCAACTTAGCAATATTATTAACAGCTCCTCAAACAACCTTACTTGCTATACAGAACTTTGGTGGGCACGCACTTGTAATCCTCCTCATATGCGCGTCTGTTTGAGTACACGTTTATGCTCTTGCCAAAAGTTTAACTCCACATCTTGTCGCTAATGAATTCAATTAGCTAAGGGAAAGTTTCTTTTTCTGTGCAACGACACTCTTGATGAGGTTGTAACAGACATACACACACATGATTGTGTGTATGAGCAAGTGTGTCTGGTAAAAGGAGTTCTATATCGCAGGAAGTTGTTTATTCCCGGGAGGTAGTAATTATAACTATCAAATTGCCAACCGTTTGAGTGCATACTTCCAGCTCTCTCTCTCCTGGCAAGGATTGTTGTTTCGGCAAATAAATGTACATCTGTAGTACAGCATTTCTATAATGTATATGGATGCGTGCATGCACTTGATGAGCGCTTCTGAAATCGCACAACATGTCGGCAATATTTAATTATGACCTCAGTAAAAATCAATACCTGTCATCGCGAAAATGTTGTTAGTTGCTGTCAACTCTCCTCCAACGACATGATGAAGGACGTTTCTGAACGTAGGAAATGTTTACTTTGCATTCCCGTTGCAGTGCAAGCAGGATGTAATACCAGCTTTTTGCATAGTTGCATGCAAAAAGTTTCATGCTCTGCTTATGGCCGTTATGGGGTAAACAGCGAATGGATCTGTTGTCGGTGGTGAATATTTGCACGGGATGCGAATGAGATTACTGCGCAAAATATTTACTGAACGTTGTATTTTCGCTTGTTCTTGTTTATGTTCATTTGTGGACATCACACGCACACAGCAAAGGCGTTAAGGTAATTAAAATGCAATGCGTATTCCCAATCCTTTGAGCTTCCAGTTACCACCAGTGGTTTTTCTTTTTTCTAACAAAGCACTTTTGAGCTTAAATCCGTAGTTTAATGACTTTAATTTCAAACCTACGTATCGCATCTGTCGGCGCAGTGGCTTAGTGGTAGTGTGTTGGGCTACTAAGCGAGGGGCTCAGGTTCGAATCCAGAGAGGGCCAAATTACATCTTAAGGTTTTTTTCCACTGCGCCACCTCTCGCGAACGTCTGACAAACATCCGAGAGTAAAACTGTCATGAATGAGCTTCTCAATTAGCCGTTTGGACTCGGCGTAAAATTGTAGATCCCTTCCATTCGTCCCAAAAATTGAAAACCCACACAAAACGAATGGTTGTGAGAAGCTAGGCATTGGGTCCCATAGACCTGTCCCGCCAAAATATTTATTTATTTGTTTATTGACCTTTTTGATAAGCAGGGTGCCTCCTTAAATAAACTTTTTCACACTGCTTTCCTCAACAAAAGCCAGGTGGAGAATTTCGTTGTTCCATATCGTTTTATGTAAAAAAATATACCGCTGTTAATATTGTTAGTCATTTTCAGCTTAGACTGCAGTTATAGCGACATGAAAAACCAAACCGTTGACATTATCTTTTGCTTTTTTTAACCACTAAAACTTAATTGTTGAACTCAATCTTGGTCTTAAAATGTTGCTTAGGAATTGTAAGGTTAGTTTATCAAACATTTTTCTGAACGAAAAAAATTTTACGTACAGAAAAATTAATAAATGCTTTTTTTTTCGAAAATTTCAAGATAATTTGCTAATTTTTTTTGATAAACTAACTTTATAACTCATAAGCAACATTTTAAGACCAAGATTGAGTTCAAGCATTAACGGTAAGTGGTCCAAAAAAGCAAAAGAAATTTTTTTCGGTTGCTTTTTACGTATCGCTATAACTGGCCCCTTACTTGAAAATTTCAATGATCAGTAAAATAATCAAAGAGGATTTAAAGAAAAAGTTTAAATAAGAATTAAGTAATAGCTTTTGTAAACAAATTCCATAATTGAATACTTTTATTTTGATACCAATTAAGCCAATATTGTTTGATTAATCATCTTAGAATCGAAAATCAAAAATCTTAATGATAGCTGTAATTGCTGCCTAACTCGTTCCTGTAATAAATATTTCCATACATCTACAGTACCTACAGGATGGTTCATTTATCGTGAACTAGCAAATATTCGTTTAATTTGACATTCCATTTGGATAAATAGTAAGCTATAGATCTCAAAAAGCCTCAGAGAAGTAAAAAGGTGAATAGTATAAATGGCAAGTTACTGTTCACATACAAAAATGTACCTATATATTTTTAGTTCGCAGTTCCCTCTTATAATACATAGTCCTTTGAATTTTCAAATATTAGGAAACTGTAGAAAACAAATTTTTGCAAATATGGATGATGCAGTTTTTTGATAAAAAAAATGTTTTTACTACAATGATCAACGGCCCTTTTAAAAAATTAGGTAATTTCCATTCACTGTTAATTGTTGAAATGTGACAACATCAGACATTATTTGCCAAACGAAATGCATTAATATTGTCATTTGTTTCCTCCAGCTTTTGTCTTTTTTAAATGCAAAAATTTAAGTTTTTTTTATTTTATAGGTTACTTAAAATCTTACTGGTTTCCAATAAAAAGAAATTTATGAGTTTTGATCACGGTCACCTTGCATAAATTTCTCCACGAAAATCTCCAGAAAATATATTTCACTTTCGATTTCACAGCACTTTTTGGAGAGGAGTGAAAATATCCCTTCACTTGAACAGCGTACCAGCCTTTATCTCATAAATACAGGCGGTGTCAACATGTTACGCAAACAAGGTTAGATGATAGGTTGGGTTTCCGGGTCGATGAAGCATAGCAGTACGGCATTTCCTAAAACACGTTGGTCCGTGTGGACCCATTGCGGTGTGCCTTAAATATGGATTAGCAGCATTATCTAGGTACGGCTTTGTTTCTACTATACCATGTTAGTTACTTAACGCTGTGACAGTGACTCTTCCTGTGACAGAGAAAGTTAGGTGCAGTCTCATTGGTCTTTTTCAGCGGAAGTCTTTATAAAAATGTGATTAGGTACTTGAGCGCTTCCTATCTTTAAATTTAAATAAAACTATGTGTAAGATGTCATTGAATTTTTTATTTGTTTAAATAAATATAAAATCGTTCAAAAGTTCGACGCGGCTGAATTCCATGGCTGAATTTGACCGATGGCATTGGTTATGTTGACTTTGAGGGCCGCTGTGGTTCGTGGTTTATCCGCTTAGACCTGTGACTTCAGAAAATTCCACAATAAAAAGTCTTACGGGGTGAAATCGCACGATCTTGGTGGCCAGAACACCCATTCTGATAAATTTTAAAGTTCGGAACTCCATATTGGAAGACCGCGGTTTATTTGAAGGTTATGATCCGTTAGATAACCTACCAATCTAGACAGAGATATTCCGATAAGCTGTCAATCTTCTCCTGCGATGACTGCAAAAAGGACTTTGATCACTCATTTCTTGGTTCTTGCTAGTTTATAACCCATCTAAGCTCTTTCCTCGTGTCCAGTTTAAAGGTTCGTATTTTGTTGTGAGTCGAGAGCCTTAAGCTCTTTGCAAAATGGGCGAACTAGCTGTGATCTAACTTTAGTAGCAGAAATGGTTTTTCAATGCCGTTCGCTATAAGATATAAGTCCGGAATGTAGCGCTACCTTATAAAGCTAAATATATCTTTTATAGCCGCATGGCTGTCAATGCGCCGCATAAGTAATAAATTGAAGAATTGACTTAAAATTTATGGAAGCTCACAATTATTGCGAAATTCGTAAGGAAAACATACTAATTGTGAACTGCTCAAAAATTTAAATTGGAAATTAAAAATGTTTATTAGTTCCCTTTTTTGAGGTCATTCACGGCCCAAGTAGGAGGCAAGCAGTTATTAGTGTCATCGTTTAATTTGTTCTAATCTAGAATCTACGCATACCATATATAAAATTTTCTGGTTAAATCTGTCAGCGGTAAGTACGGATAGACTAAGGATATAAAGGAATACAAAGAAAGGTAATAATTATAATTGAAACCATTCCATATTTTACAAAACAGTAACATTTTTTTATTTTGTACCAGAAGTACAAATTTGTATATCCCTAACTTGAGAAATAATTGGTTCCCCATACAAAAATTTCCCATTGAAATTTTTCATCCCCTTCAAGTTTTGTTTTCACGACAGAAAGTAGCCTATGTCCCTCTCCAAGGTACCATCCATCTCTATGTCAAAATTCATAAAAATTGGTTGAGCAGTTTGGGCGTGAAAAGGTAACACACAAAAATAATATATCTACTGTCAGCTAATTCGTATGAAAGAAAAACAAAAGTCAACCCATAATCATGTCATAGACAAGTTGAGCGGCCTCTCTATATGAAACACATCAGTCTGGTCTGGGCTTAACTTGCCACTTTGAAATTCTTAAATCCCACGAACGGCATATAACATTTTCTCTCCTGGCTAAATCAAAGCAGCAGTTCAAGGAGACAGCCAAGAAAATGTATATATTACTCCCAAAATAAAGGGGTGGATCTGATTCTTCGTTTTGCATGGAAAAGTAATGCGACATCCTATTCAGCCAGTACATTATTATTTAGGTATATTCTCAGTTTGTATCTGTCTGTACTGTTGATGTTGTTGTATATATATAAATGTACATGCGGGCCGCTACAACGAAAAAGTTTCTTTTATCCGGAGCTCCTCTCGCTTAAATAAAATTTTCGAAGCGAAAAGCGCGACATAAATTTAACAAAGAAACTTCTGCAATTTGATTAAGATCAAGATGTTGAGGGCGATGAAAGAGACACAGTGTTACAATCAAAAATGTGTTAAAACACATAGATAAACGGGTTGCCATCAAATTGGCAAGGCATAATGTGATTTTCATAGTTCAGTGACTTTCTAATAAGATTTTAGCATTTTTGGGGTTGGTGGCAGGGGGTGCAGCTCTAATTAGGTCGCGATGCTAGTCTTTGGGAAGGAACACAGCGGCCTACATTGATTTATTCTTGTTTGATGTGATTTTGAAATTAATTTGTCATACTGGTGATGGTGACGGTGGATGCCCGAAGGCATTTGCATTATGTTCACAATCAAAGAAGAAGAGAGAAATTAAATGCGTCCAAGTTTTGGGTAGTATTGATTTATTTATGTCGATGGGTGTGTTGCTTTAGAGGCAGAAATTACTTGAAAGATTTGCGTGAAACTTGTAACCATTCGATATATGCACGGACTTTTTGCGCTTCGAAAATAGGGTTTTCGAGATATGAGCAGTTTTTTAAGGGAGGTATTGTTTTCGGTGATTCGAATAGAAAGTGGAGAACACAATAATTTTGAAAACATCAATAATAAATTTTGGTCAAAACAATTAGAGTAATTTTTCAAAAATCCATTGTACGAAAATATAGAAGAATAGAGTTTGCTATGAATGAATTTTAGTTGCAATTCTATGAACTGTTTTCGAGATAAGTCCAATTAAGCTCAAATATAAATTTTTGTTGTAATCGTGAGAGCTATTTACGAATAAATCAAACTGATTTGAAACCGGTCTATGGGAAGTATTTTATTGAGGTTAAAGTGTAAAACAAAAAAGGTTATAGGCCTCAGGAGCATTCAGCCAGACGGACATAGGATCAGCATTTCGAGACGAATTTCATCGTAAAGTTTTTCCCACTGCGCCAAGCGCCACCTCTTGCGAATGTCTGACAGACATATATCCGGTCTTTTTTTGACTATTTTGTAAAATCCAAGTTATTTTCCGAATGAAAAAGTATCCTAAAGCCCGACCCAGAACATAAGATTACTATGCCAGTTGTATTATATGTAGAGAAGAGAAGAGAAGAGATAATATAGTAGAAATTTAATATGGTGGTTAAGTATTCTTAAATTTTCAAATTTTTCGCGCAATAATACAATAAACACAATAAAAAATGAATTAACGAAATCGGTCCAGCCGTTCACGCGTGATGCCTTGCCCAAGGGAAATAGGGATTCATTTTTATATAAATAATATTTTAAATGATATTCAAAAAATAACAGGTCAATATTAATTCTGAACTGTTCTTGGGACCCTTTCCGTGCGTATTTAGTAACAAAATACTTATTGCAATTAATGCTTAAGATTTGTCGAAAAATTGCTAAGTTTTATGAAAGTTGATTCTTCTTTGCATACTTAAACTTATATCTTTAACATTTCAAAACACCAACAAAAATTCTTTACAAATTTTTATTTCTAAACATTTTTTTAATTTGTTAAGGGTTGAACTTGCTGATAACTCCAAGGTTCCAACTTAATTGCTGTTTTTTGTGTCAATCAAAAGCAAAAAGATATTAATTCGAAACATTGCTTTTTATCAATCCACTATTGTTGGCTCAATTTGCTACTAAAGTTTTTGAACAACCCCCTTTTTGCTGCCATACAAGGTGTTGCTTCGATGCACTGTCTGGAATTTCATTTTCGATTTATTAAACCAGAATGTACTTAGTTTATGGAAGGCAGTGGGAACGTCAAGTATCTAGTTTAGTAAGTATGACAGCTGACTGACTTGTTGTATCTCAGTTTTGATTGGCCTAGCTCGGTCACATGGGCAGCTGTTTCAGAAGACATTTATGGAGGGGTAGCCGACGAATCAAGTCAAGAATTTCGTGACTGTTCGCATATGTGGCTGACGTATTAAAATTGATGTTCCCGACCAATCTAGTTTTTTGCGTTCAGATAACATCAATTCAAGTCCAATCTAGTCCATTTAAGAAAACTATGTTTTTGAATGTACTTAGTCTCTTGGACCAATTCGTCTGTACCTCCATTGCGCGATACTTGGTAAGGTAGGCTTCGTTTAGGCCTCTGATCCATCGTATTTCCCTCTTCTGTTAGAGTTGTATGTTTTTGTTGGGCGTACATACATTTCAAAGACTCTGGCAATACTTTTGTGCCCACAAAGTTACGCAAACTCACCTAAGTCCTTTCAAAACAAATACCTAGATTTTTCATCTTGCATTTTATGTCGAACAATCTCAAATCCAATCAGTGTCGAAAAAGCACATATTACTCCCAATGAGGAACCACCGACATAAACGGCCCAAGTCCTTTGTACGTCTCTCCTACGACGACAACCACTTTAACTGTCAGTTTAACTTTTGCCAAAATTGAATGAAATTCCGCCCAACTAAATGAATGGCGGTGAATTGAAGGCAAATAAATTCTGTGCCAGCTCACTACATCAACATCGACGTGAAACAAACATAACCATAGGGAATGCTAACTTCAAAGTTACCAAGGACTTTTTATAACTCGGCATAAACCAACTAATCCCATTAACAAGGCAATTGGAAATAGGACACTTATTACACTCCCCAAACAGATGCTGGTTTTGGATATTTGCTCGCCGCAGTAATTACACAAATGCATTATGAAAATAATGAAAACTTTCAAGGGCATTTGACTGATTACTAAAAAGATTCCTCTAACCCTTTAAGAGGTTAATTGATTTTATAAAATACAAGCACTTTACTACGCACATCCCTTTTGTGATTGGGTGCGCACTTGTGCCAAATGCACCTACTTACTTACAGATATTAGAAATCCCAAAAAGAAATAACCCCTTTCGAGTTTTTCTTGCCTCAATTAAAAAAAAAAAAAAAACACCCAAAGTCCCATTGCCAGAGAACACAGGGATCAAACCCACAATGGAAAGGCAAATTGTTGCTTTAAACTCATCGCAGGATAATCATTCATTCGGAACGCATACCAACAACTCATCGCCATCCAATCCAACTCCAACACCCCCCGAAGGTAATCTCTTGATCCACCAGAATGCATGGATACGATTGCAAACAGGCGAGTGACGAAAATTTGTATCTATACGAGCATGCTGGCATACATATTACATATCCTGTTTCCTGTGTTGAGGAGAGTCTTCTACCGTGTCGCTCGTCGTACCTACATAGTAAATAGTAGAGCCTCCGACGTCGACGACATGTATTTGCTAGGACATAATGCATGGATTTTTCATCAGCGAAGCATTCGGAAAGCGCAAATAAAATTGAGTATAGGATTTTCTAGAATTTAATCAAGTGAGATTTTTTGTTTGTCGTCGTCTTGTCTTTCGTCATTTTATAAGTACTTTCTCCGAAAGAGCTGGGAGAATGCGCGCTGGAGAACCAATTACCAATGGTGCCAAGTTTCGGAGCTACAAAAAAAATGTATCTAGGTAATGAAAGTAAAGAGGTGTCGTCTCTTTCACACTTTCAAAGTATTTAACAAGTATTGATTTTCTTTTTCAGCGAAAAGAAGGAGAGAAAGTTACCACAGGGGGAGAGCAATTACTTTTAATCCTTGGTGTTGACATTGCAAGCACTGCGCATGCTAGTTTTCTGTCTAAAATCATACTCACTCTTGTTTCGTGTGTATACAGAGTGATTCCATTCTATTCCCGGGGTCGTTTCTTGTCTAAAACGTTATCACTGTTGCAGTAAAATGGCTCTCAAAATTCTTTGACTCGCAAGGAGGAATACCAACACGAGTTTGCGTTAAGCCACTTGAAAGATTGTCATACCTACCTACAACCTATTTGGGAAAGGAGCTGCCAGATTTAAGCGAATTTCTTTGCCATTAAGTCTAATTTAATGCATATTCTTAAGGCAAAGTAAAGTGAAATTTTCAGAGACTCGGGATAGTTTTGTTGAGTCGACTTTAAGCTTTGATACTTCTGTTACTTTTTGTTACTGAATTTCAGAATGTATTTATACTCTCCTGCTAAAGCTAGCTATGCTCAGACGGCTGCCAGATCTGTTAGTGAACAAATTGTTCTAAATGTACTACAATATTTTCAGGAAAGCCATTGTCTAATAGTTGTCAGACCGCCATCTCTCAGTCGTCTGAGCATGAGCACACAATTGTATCATTGTCAGACGTTTAGGACATTTGCAGATTAATTTGTTATAAATAGATGTGCTGTGCTAATGACATTGGACATTTCTTTCATATTTGAAGGAACAAAACGAAATTTTGTCGGCTTTTCTATAGAATTTAATAAGTCGATCAAATAACGAATAACCCATTCCTTGTTTAATGATGCTTTTAAAAGGATTAAGGAATTCACCAAAGCTAGAAGATCGTAGAATTATTTCGAATCTATACGTAAAAAAATGCGAAACAAATTCTAGCTCCGCAGCTCTCAGTTCTACGAGAAATTTTGCGTAAAGTCCGTCCTGAGGGTCAAATGTATGTTTAAACGAGTAGGTAATAAAACTTGATCTTAAAAGTCTTTAATTAATCAATTTAATGTTATTTTTATAAACTTTCCACCTATAAAATTAAAATATTAAAAATACTCTAAAAGCCCAGGGGAGTCCAGCAACCGTTACCTACTGACATTATTCATTTCAATTCAATTAAGTAAATTAAACCAAAATATTGGCAACGCTGAACTGAAATGCCACTTATAAAACGTGTGTCAAAACGGCAGCAGTATTTCTTGAGGAAGGGAAAATTTACCACCAAATTTACAATTAATAATAAGGCAATATTGTAAGCATCCGTTACATAAGTCAAAAGGCGGCTTCCACTGAGCATCACCACTGATCGCTGCCACTGGATCCACCGTAACCCAACAACGAGGTATCACCTGTTACCACTCAACCGGTCCCAGAACCATTAACCGCTACAAAGGGAAACCAACACCAACTCCGACAACAACAACGTATAGGGCTCATTTTCCCTAACGCATACAAGTCACACTCACTATCTGGAACAGAAATTTTGAGTAGGTACCCGTGAACAAATTGATTCGGAAGGACAGTACACTCAACGCCTTGTGCAATACAGTCGGTGCTGACCCTGTTCTCTAGAGACTTGCACCAGTCTCTAAATTTTAGGAAGAAATCTGGTATCGTGATCGTGATTTAAGATTCGTGAATATTCCAATCCATTGCGCACTCGTTTCTTAAAAAACGATAAAAATTTCTTCCAGAGCGCCTAACACTGTTTTGGGCGATATATCGTTATACAAATTTGATGTTAATTTCGTTCATTTTATTCCTTCACAAAACTAAATAAATATATATATTTTCCAACTAACCCAAATTTTATGTTTGGCAGCACTTTTGCCGTCATGTGACAACGTATAGTCTGTCAACTTGCATGTACACCAATTTCTTTTCCATGATATTTGGATTTAACAGTTTTTTCGAGTTTTATTTTAAACGATATTTGGGCTACAATCAGAGCAACGATATTGGGCTTGTTCAAAGTTTGGGCGCCTAAAGCCAATTAACTTCTGGCAACCCTGTTTGCA
This sequence comes from Cheilosia pagana, assembly GCA_936431705.1. NCBI lineage: Eukaryota > Metazoa > Arthropoda > Insecta > Diptera > Syrphidae > Cheilosia > Cheilosia pagana. Next base: position 79,086,141 of record OW386166.1, on the reverse strand, counting down.
TTGTGAGCATTCCGATCAACCTCAGTCTCCTGCTATCCACCGTAGTTAGAAAGTACGTATAAATTGTTTGTTCAGGTCGAATAAGTAGTTTGAAGATTATCGGAATTGTTAAGTAATATCTAGAAGTATATAAGTAAAATTAATTTATTTATTTAAAATATAAGTAAAAAGTGTACAACGCTCCAAAGTTCGTGTTTCTTTGGGGGCAACCCTGGACCCGACGAGTATACCCAAGCCGCAGACAAAAAGCACATCACAATATATAACTGAGCGTTTTAAAGAAAACAAAAGTATATGAAAGTAAGAACCTTATACAGTCCATTGTTTCTACTAGAAGAACTTTCGATAAAGGTTTTTGGAAAACACTTTTTTTGACAATAACGTTTTATCATTTTAGATTGAAAGCACGTCACTTTACATTTATAATTGCGGTTCATCATTCATTCCGTTCAAAATGTCGTTCACTTGGATTTCAAACTCTTCGAAATGAATGCTCCTTCTAGATCTCTTAGATCGATACCACTTTTACTTGAGAACAGTCACACTACATTGTATCTACAACTACATATGTTCAACGTGAACCTATCTCAGTGTACATTAAAATGTTTAATTTGATCTATTCCGGATTGAATATATTTTGCCAAGCAATATTTTTAAGGATAGATTAATTTTGCTTATTACCAATTAAATTCATATCTATATATTTAACTTATAATTTATTATTATTTTATATTATTTAATTTATTATTTTTTCGATATCTGTTGATTATAAATCGTAGATTGAAATGAAATGAAAATTAAATGAAATAAACAAAAAACAGATTAGACAGACACCATCAAAACAAAATGGCCGCCACAGGCTGCCAACATCGGCCCGTTCCAATTAAACAAAAACTGTCTTTTATTTTTATTCAAATAGAAGGCATTATCCGTTACCACAAGAAATCAGGAAGGATAATGATTACATTTGCCACTTCCTGTTTCTTAGTCTTAAGGCGGCTTCTATATATTAGGGACTTATCAGAAAGACGCCAGTCCTGCAGAGGTTAACGGAGGCGGATGAAACTATAATTGCTTGTTTTATTCTTTTATTGTTTATTCTTGACGGGATTTGAAGAGGGATGCTATGCAGCGAACAGACAAGTGGGAATGTGAATCAGTCGTCTAAAATGGCTGAGCCATGTAGAGCGAAGCGTCCGCGTCTCCCTCCAAACCAGACGGGTAACACAGAAAAAGAGAACAGTGAATGAGTTTTCTAGATTTATTAAATTTAATCGCTTTTGTTGCAAATATTCAAATATTTTAAGTTATTGAAGGTATAGCTTCATGTTCGATGTAAGCCCTTGCCCATAACCTGTTATACATACCACATATTTTGGCCTAGCTGCATTAAATACATAAATCAAAAGTCCACATTTGACTGGGAATCGCCACTAAAATGTGTACGAGTGCAGAAAATATTGTTTTTAAACAAACAATCAATTTTACGACTGAAAATAATGTATTTGGAATGAGAAGAACACTTAATACTTCTTAATTGTTTATGCTATTCATTTTGATATTACTTGCTACAGACTATTTTTCGTTTATACATCCTAAACAAAGACACAAATTTAAAAATGAATTTTATACCACCTGGCATTGCTGCACCATCTAAATCAGTTTTGGCGGTGATATAGAATGTCTAGGGCAGCATAGCACAGCACAAAAGTTATAAAAGATACATACACGCTGGTTCAGGACCGTTTACACTGACGTGAAGGACAAATGTACGCGCCGAGAGAGCGAGAGAGAGAGAGTCCACCCTCTGTAAACAATTTCGATTCCAAATTAAACTTCCTCTGAGTACATCCGAAAACTTGCCTGGGGAAATACCACACTCAGAGTTCCAGAATCCAGAGCAGAGATACAACCATTGGTGTTTTCGGAATTTTAAAATACCCACCAGATACCTACCCGACCGACAGGCCAGTATTCGAAAAAAACAGTTCGGGGTGGACAGTTCGTGTCGATGGTTGGTTGAAGAGACGTCTCTCTGTTTGTTATCGGAATATTTGGATTTCAGTGCGCGTGAAAATATTACAAGTGCAGTTATCCCCTGTCGCGAGAAAAAAACAAAACAAAAACACAACCGGAACCAAATTAAAACATAAAAAAAAACCAAAAACGGAAACCCTACAATCGTATTCCGCGAAATGAGCTCCAACGATATACTCGAGCTAAACGTTGGCGGTGTACATTACTCGTCAACACTCGCCACCCTGACCACTGAAAAGTCATCACAACTCTCCGAGATGTTCACTAATCCCGACAGTCTAACGAAGGATAGCAAAGGTCGAGTATTTTTAGATCGCGACGGTGTGCTCTTTCGCTATATCCTCGACTACTTGCGAGATAAACAACTCAATTTGCCCGAGGGCTTTCGGGAAAAAACACGCCTTCGCAAAGAGGCCGAATACTACAAGCTGCACGGACTGCTGGAATGCATGAAATCCGAATTGGACACAAAGCCAGGCGGCAGCATCACAATCGGATACCGAGGTAGTTTTCAATTTGGCAAGGACGGCCTGGCCGATGTGAAATTCCGCAAATTGTCGCGTATCTTGGTGTGCGGGCGGGTGGCGCTGTGTCGTGATGTTTTCGGCGATACCCTCAACGAGTCGCGTGACCCAGACCACGGCGGCCCAGATCGCTACACATCCAGATTCTTCCTGAAGCACTGCTTCATCGAACAGGCCTTCGATATGCTGCACGAGCAGGGCTTTCGGTTGGCTGGCAGCTGCGGTTCCGGAACAGCTGGTTCGATTGCGGAACCCAAGCCTGGTGTGGACGCTGAAGAAAATCGATGGAATCACTACAATGAATTTGTTTTCGTACGCGATTAGATATTGTACATTGGCAGCATATTTGAGTATAGTATGCTTTTGTTTTTCTTTGTATGTATGGTCTCCATTAGAGTGATGTGTTTTAGCAGCGCACAACGCCAACCTTTTTTTTTTTAGACAACAATTTAAACAAATTACAAAAATTACAATCTTACCGAAACATCTGGAGTACCTTAGCAAAAAAAAATATGTAAAGTAAATATATTTACAGTGAAATTAGGCAACTATGCGTGTATGTATAAATTGCAAACTAACTATCGTTTTTGTCATCGTTTTTGTGTGCCATAAGGATGGATTTTAATCAATAATCCACTAGGCAAAGGATTGATTTCCAGTTTTACTGTTGTTTTCAACATTCAACAGGCGGTGGTGAGCACATAACCATAAAAAAGAAATATAAGTTTTACAAAAGAAGAAAACACCAAGTCGTCTTAGGAACCGGAAGCTGGAAGTATAGTTCCCCCGCATGATGTTTACCACCATAATACCTAATGTAATAGCAGATTTAGTGAATAGAAGAATACGAATATTTAAATACATATACATACGTATAATAATAATATGTAATCGTAGAGTTCCATCAGAATCCTTAGTAACTTTCCTGTCTCCTCCTATAGAAAAAAAATATACATTTTCTGTTATTCAATTTGAATACTGCTCAGCATAGTTTGTAAAGATCTCGTCACACTTGGTTTTTCACAGATAGTTAGGATGGACGTAATAGTTGCTATAACGGAATCTGTTGCTAAGACCGAATCCATAGAAAAGATTTTAGAAACTCAAAGTAGGAGAGTTTCAGTTAGCCGCTTTCAAATTCGAGCCCTTTGTCGTCCGTATCTGTAGGAAATTGTTAAGTTAGAAAAGTCATGCAGAAGATGGGACAGAAACAGTATGTCGATGAACAATAATTCTCAGAATAGCAGGCTTGACAATTTACAATTCAGGACTAAGAATTATTGTCGACATTTTTGACAGTATCTACCGAACACAGTACCTTATTGGGACACCCTTTATTACATTCCACAGAGTATCACTATGAAATGTGTTTATGTGAAAAGCACACAATTTTTACTAATTCGGTAGCTTGAAAGTAAGAGGTCGCTACTTGTTGTCTGTCGTCCATTTTTTTTACCAACCAAATATGTGTCGCTTTTGAAATTCACACTCCACGTGGCAATACATCGAGCTCCCTTGACTTGAAAAATCAATCATTCTTTCTTGCATAGACCTTTTAGGTAGACGTGCCTCTTTATCGCCTTGGCGAATCAGAAGTTTACAAAAAAAATATCCTTCACGAGGACACCTATCCCAGGGTCTTCCATAAAGCACTCGCACAAAAAGTGTATAAGTACACCTTCTATACAGTTTGGGTGGACCTGAGCCTCATAAACGGATCGGAATTTCGCAGAGTAGGCACAGCTTAGTAGGGTAGACAACGGCCTCTATCAACTCTAGTTAGCTGCCTTCAGCTACACCAGGTTTGATGAGGTCGCTCGGCAATTATTCGCACCACCCTAAATGGAGTGTTTCTCGTCTTTGCTGTCCCTGAGAGTTGGGGTTTAAGGCACGTATTGTTTTACATTTGTTGCAGGTTGCCTAACTATCTAAGCCTTTGCTAAGCTTTTAACAAGGTCAACTTTGCTGTATAGCTCCTAGCGTCTGTCATTGAATTTTTTTTTCTGCTTTGAAATCTTCACAAGGGGTTTTTATCCGAATTATACTGAGCGCACCAGGACTAGAAAGTTTTGGGTCTTTTACTATATCTACATACTCCTTGGTCCTATGAAAGATGGCCTTATTTATGAAATGCCTTTTTAGTCCCCAAAGAAATAGTGATTGACAGGAGCGATTTTTCGATTAATCGTTTCTGTGGTCATTTTGCGAGCTCACAAAAAAGTCCATGTCGACAATGTCTTTAAATATTTCGAATACATAAGTTTCCCTTGTGACCTTTTGGCAGTGTTGAGAGACCTTTTATCGATGAAAGCTTAAATACAGCTTCAGACCATTTTCACCGGCTACGTTTAAATACTTCCAAGCTCAATTTTATATGCAAGAAAGTTTTTTAACGCAGCTTTGAAAAATAGTACCTCTGATCAGTGCTGCCATCTTTTATAAGAGGCAATGTTTCAAAATTGAAAAATCTGATAACCAAAAAAAGCAGAACTCAAAAACATATGAAGAGCAAAAATCCGCATCGTTTTTTGTTGTTGTAATTTTTAAGGCATAGATACTAACTTGTTCAGATTAAATTGGTTTCAAGGACGGCTATATTAATACTACTTTTCTAGTTTCGATTTTCCAATGTTAACACAGAAAACAAAAGTTCTCTGTAGGGGGCAAATAGTGGGTTTCCATTAAAATGTTAAGATGGAAGAGTGTGTTCAAAAATTGCATCAAAATGGAGTTTACAATTAACTTTTAGGGAAGTTTTGGTTGCACGAAAAGAGTAACAGCCTTATTTATAAACCCAGCGTAGAGTCTGCTTAACTTTACACGTCCTCTACAATGCCCTTACGCGAGAAATCATGATTTATAAACAAAAAATAACGTTGCCTTGAGGCTGCGTAACTTTAAACGCAAAAATTTGCGTTTACAGGTTGCGTAAAGTTTTCATATTTTTTTAGTTTAGGAAATAACAATTTCAGAAAAGGCAACTAGAAGCTGCGTAAATTTCTACGCGATATATAACTTAACAACATCGTAGAGGCGTCGTAGAGAATCTAATAAATCTGGCTGTAAGTTTGCAATAAAACTATATTTATTTTAATAAATTCCTAAGGAGCCTAAAAAACTGCAAACAAGCATAAGTTGGGATAAATTCCATAACAACATTTTTAAGGAGGCAGTTCAAAATACGAGAAACCAAATCAGCGATAAATTGCCAGTACTGGCAACACTGTTTCAAACATTTGCTGCCAATGAATTTATGTAATAGCGTGTTGAATGTTTTTTTTTAAGCGAAAAGTTTGGCAAAAGTATGGGTTATCTTGACAAGTGTAGCTCGTCGCTTATATCATCGATTCCTCACTCTTCTTACCGGTACTGATATCCTGCCGATCAGTTTATAAGCAAAAGGTTTTAGGTCTTGACAACTATACTCATGATGACACTATGTTCTCTGTAGTTGGCGCAGTTTAGAGTGTCTCATTTCCTTTTTGGTTGGAACACACGCTGCTTCTTGCATACTTTCATCCCTCCAAATTTTGCAAAAACGTATACCCTGGTGTATGCTTCTTGTCCTAGATGAGATTATAAAACAGGAGAGCCCTCAACGGGGACTTGGCACTGCTGCCACTATTAAAGTAGCCTAATGTGCCTTCCCTTGCGAGGTCCTAGAGCCATCTTTTCACTCCGGAGGTAATCAGGAAGACAAGAATCTTCTCTGGGTGTATGTCCGCAAGAGTTGCTGAAGTGACGATTTCATCGGTAAGGATGTTTTTTCAAAGACTAAATAGAGTCGGATATTCCATGAGTATGTGCGAAGGTTAGTCAGGAAGTAGGATTTCCTGGAAGAGAACTTTGGGACAAATTTAATGATACAGTTCTGCGCAGGAGATTTAAGTCAGACTTCATTGGATTCAATATGATGACATTTTGATGTAGCCCCTGGGCGCTACTGCAAGGCTATTCTTGAAAGTTAACCTCTGCATTTGAGTCCTTCAATAGATTAAAGCGCCTTCTTCTCGTGCTCTTTTCTTTTCATCTAAACGTCAATGTTTCTTAATTCGTCAGAGGCCGCGAGCTGCTTGATCTGGTTTTGTTCTAGAAGTCTGATCGCCTCGTAAAACCCTACCCAACTGGACTAGACCTCCGATTGCAGTTTTGCCATCCGTCATCTAAACTTGATGAACCTTGTGAACCCTGGAGGAGCACTGCCACTCAACTTCTTGTCCATTTCACTACCAAGCGGAAGCTTCTATTCTGGTGATTAATTTCCGAAAGCTCTTGTTTCTTTTTATAGTCAGTGTAAGCCTATGGCTATTCCCTGCAGGGCTTCGATTACCGCTCGTAAGATAAACATTCAACCCACTACAACAGGGATTTAAAGAAGACTTTGTGTACTGTCCGGTCCGCATCGCATAGTACTTTCAGTACCACGAAGTGTTGGTCCGTTTTTTTGTCGACTGTTTGGGTCTTTGGGTCATCCAAAATATTGGAGGCATGTCTAGCAATCTGGCAATGTGTTCAATGTAATTATTATATGATCTGAAGCCAGCCAAGTTGATGACGTTTCGCCAAAGTCCAGTTCCGGAAGTGAAGTGCTCTCTTGCAGCTTGCAGGCAACGCTACCAGATTCTAGAGCCAAGGATGACCTTCTTTCCGATTCTGACAATTAAGTTGCGAGAATTTATCATGATGTCGCAGATACACCTAAAGTAGTTGTCACATGTTTCCTTGGCTGCTTCATAATTTTCGAACACAAAAAACCAGCTTAAAATTTTTAAATTTAGCCCAGTTTCACCTTGTGACGAGTTGATATTCTACATTACGAAAAGCAAAACAGTTCTTACCCGAGCATCAAAATAAAAACGCATACGTTGTGTCCATGGCCATATTACTCGCCGTACCATGTCACACCGATTTTCATCCAAGAGTAAGACTCTTGCCCTTTGCCACAATTTATTTTGCTTGGAACGTTATAACTTGGAACGTCCATTTCCGTACAGTTTTATCACCAACTTGACTTAAATTGTTCTCAAAATAATGCACTCTGTCAAAAAGCAACAAATGAATTTCCTCATCAAACTTGCATGAGCAGAACACCCAAATTAAACACACACACTTGTTACATCCACTTGACGCCTAAAACACTCTCGCAATAAAAGGATGTTTCTGCAATTCACTTTTAAATATCATAAGCACTCGCTCTGTGTCTGTCATTTTACATATACTCGTTTAGTATGTGCGAAACTTCAACTGTCCTAAGACATGTCTGGCGTGTCTTGTGTTGCATGTGATAAATTGGTAAATGGTTGCACTCGCAATGCAAATGGAGGCCCATTACCATGGTCACTGAAAATGGAGATGGAGACTGATTTGTTTAACATGGCGGGCTGCATGAGAAGGATAATATGAATATAACAGATTGAGGTACATTTGCAACGGGTGTATAAAAATAAAAGCTAAACACAATTTGGCCAAACAGACGGAAAATAAGTAAAAATGGAAGTCTCGCGTTTCGTGATAAAATTTTCTTTGTGCATCCCATCATTTTTGGAAAACAATTTTTACCTTTATATACGTGTCGATTATTGTTTGTACTTTTGACAATGTCCTTTCGGACCGCTCACTCGTTTGTATTTTCATTCAGTATTTACCGATGTCGCCTTCATCCCTCAGTTGTCCTTGTCTGTACCTGTCTCGAATAGAAAACCTGGTGAGAGAATGCCGAGGACATTTTTTGTTTCGCACAACAAGCTGATTGTTCGTATTGAGGCATTGAGGTTGAGGGTCAGTAGGTATGTCGTGTCGTTCTTTTGCCAGTCCAATTTCCGCATTATACGATATACTTAGTGAGCGGGCCAGAAGGGATTCTATAAACTTGTGCCCGGGTTACAAATCGGCAGCAGCAGGATACCGCATCGAAAAATAAGTTATAAGGGTTTGTTCCTAATTTTTTCGAATAGGAATAGTAAGAGTGAATTTTTTTCAAAGTTGTTCACACAGAGTAATTTTGGTGAGTTGCAGTATTTGTCAAATTTATTTTCCCGTATTCAGACCGAGGTTGTCAGTTGTCACTGCGATTCGAGATATCCCGCAGGATGTACTATCTCAATAAAAACGGTGCTTCCGTGAAAAAAGACGGGTAAATGCGTGTGGTGTGAACGAGGGCCATTTCTTGGACAGATGAAAATTGAGGCGTTCATTCAATGGTTATTGAGATATTTGGCGAAATAACATGTCATCTAAGTTTGAGGTGAGAAAAAGAAAAAAAGAACACAAGAGATAAATATCTCTGCCGTTGGCTTTGGCCAAAAGATTGAGGGTGTCAATCACTGGCATTTCATCATAAAGGACCATCACTTCGACGTTCGTATCATCATTGACGGTCGGTTTGATGGTGTCTTGCTTTCGCCATTGCTCTACATCTTAAGCAGTGGCTTAAGAACTTAAAATTCAGTGATGGGCATTGTACATATACAAAGCTGAAAATTGTAGACGGAATTTTTTTTGAGAGAGAATGAATTCGTATTCTGTCTGTTAAGGTTAAGCTTAAGGTCTTTACTTACGTGCAGGTTTAGCTGAATAGTAAGTTCGAAAATAAGGCGATTTAGAATTAGAATGGAATCTCATAACACTTATGGTACAGTGGACTGTTCTATCAACTTTCCTATGAGACTGCAAATAGACAAAAGATCAGATCGATGAGAAGAAGAGAAGACGACAATTTAGCTTTAAAGTTGAGTAAAAAGTACACCCACTCTGTATCGCAATCGCAAGAGACAACTTCGAGAGGACATATTGGGTATTGATATCCAGAAACGGTGCAGGGAAATAAAACCACGGCGAATTTACTCCACATACCTATAGTCCACTTTTTTCAATGTGGACTTTTTTCCTACCAAAAGTGAGTATCAGTTCCACTTGTTTATGGGAATCTACTCCATTTTACAAATATGGACTTATTTCTCATAGGTAGGTATAGGGTGGGCATTAGTATACCACTTCATTGTTGGCATTCTATTTGCGCGAATTTCTCCCTATTACTTTATCAGCTCAAAAAAGAAGGTATGAGTATTAGGTATTTATTTTTTGAGCTGATAAAGATATAGTGAGAAATCAAAGAAGAATGCCTTTAATTTTGTTTATACAAAATGTAAATAAAAATGCTTTCAAGACTATCTTTCAAATCGAATGGGGGAACAACTTCATCAAATTTTGAGTTAAATTAACTCTCACTTCTAGTTGGAAAAAAGTCCACATGGAAAAAGTGTACCTATTTCCCACTACATGTGGAGTAAATTCCTGTGGATTTATTTCCCTGCACCTCGCTCGCAAAGAGCCTGGTCTGAAACATTTTCCCAGTTCAGTTTAGATTCGTTGTCGCTTTTAACCACCGATATGAACGCCTCTTTATAAGAGGATCGTGTGTACTAACGTACACGTCTCCACGAGACTTAATTTCAGTCAAGACTCAAGTTATGACATCAATTACCTAAGTCAGGTGCAGGCAGCGATTTTGTGGACACGACATGTATTTGGACATTTCAGCCTGACTTATTTTCCTGTCTTCTCTGCAGACATGAACCCTGATTAAAATTTGACAATTGACAAAAAATCATTCGTTTTGATAATTAGTGAGGGCACGTACAAGCGCATGAATTGAAATATGTAATAATTTTGTCTTTCCCAAATTGAATAGTAATAAAATAAATGCATATAATATGCCATTTATCAAAAGACATATAAAACTTTGTTTTCTACTAGGAAGTAAATATTCGAATTTGTCTATAGACATTCTGCAAAAATGTTTGTAGTCCGATGCATTATCCCATAAAACATCTTTCACTATGCGCTTCTATCGTGTAGGTCCACTTTTCTAAAGTATTGGATTCACCCACAATATATATCTTCTCTTATTTTCGGCTAACATCTAGTTTTCTAAATGTTCGTAGTCAATTAAATATTCTTTTAAAGTGAGTATCGCCTTCAGTGAGTATCGACATGTTGAGAAATAAAATGTCATAGCACAATTAGCCCAACCAAAACAATACAAACATGCCCAACATGAAGTCTGACTGAAAAGTCTGACATATTTCAGACGCGGGGAGACGCGGTGTAACATCAGATTGACATATCAGAGATGAATTTTGAGCCCCTTTAATCTGTTGCAAAAACCGGCGCAACACAGGCCAAAAGTCCATAATTGATTGTGAACTTATAACCCAAGTCTGTCAAAAGTTCACAATATTTCGGGTCATAGTCTCACAATTTATTTAATTGTGTGGTTAAGTATACATAGGTACATATTAATTGATTAACCTGGCACGTATGTCCGTTTTTTCAACCTGAAAGTACAGGTTCCATTAAATTTATTATAAACTCAATCTTTACTGATAACGAGTGTAACAAAGCAAGTGTTTGAAGCATACTTAAGTCAAATTTTAATAAAATTATTTTGAGTTTCATTCGGGTTTGAGTAAAAATATTGTTGTTGTTTGTGCTGTACACATGCTTCTTAAAAACTATATCTTAAATACTTCCTTCCTTATATCAATATTTAAATATAGTTTTTCTTAGAAACTAAATTTAAATATGTTTTTGTTTTAGTTTTAGTTTCTAAAAAAAATTGTAAAGTTATTTTGAACAATTCGCGCGAATTTTTCAAAATAACTTTATCATTTTTTAACAACTAAATTTAAATATTTATATAAGGAAGCAGGTTTTAAAGATATACTATATGTAGTTTTTGAAAATCATGTGTACAGCACAACACTATTTCTCCCCAAACCCGAAAGAAACTCGAAGTTTTTGTTAAATAGTTTTATTAAAATTTGTCTTAAGTATGCTTAAAACACTTGCTTTGTTACACTCGTTATCAGTTAATATTGAGTTTATATTAAATTTGCCGGCATACACGTCTGACTGAAAAGAAACACTGTTTTATAGGTACTAAAGAAACTATACAATAGTGAGCCAAAACACCACAACAGATGAGTCAAAATGGAAAATCCTGAAAGGTCTCTATCATATATATGCGAACATTTTGTAAATTAGCTCTCGGTTCTATGGTTCTAAGTTCTAACATCTGAAAAATATACCGATGCGGGTTTTTCCCTCTTCAAGAGTCGACGAGAAAGAAACAGCATACGCGACCAATACGCTGACTTTTAAAACTTTATGAATTGATTGTATAAAAACGCTTGGGCCAAATGCGATGACTAAATGTTGCGCTGTTTTTGACTCTATAAAAATCTGTACATATTGGGTGAGATTGAGAAGTTTTACCGTGATGCGTGTTCAAATCCACAAAAAGACAAAATTTTTATTATATGTTGAGAAAATTGGATTGATTTCATTTTTAAAAGTCGGGGTCTGAACTGAAAGCGGGTTTCAAGGACAATGTTTTTAAAGACCTTCTAATCGTTCAGCTAAACTAGCAAGATTGTCTTTTACCTGGAACATGGAGTCGGCTTCTGTAACATAAAGCAAATCATTCGTGCACATGAAACGTTTGAGCCTTTCTCGCCTTGGAGAACATGAAGCCGACCCTGTAGGTAGACGATTAAAAGGTTTGCATTGTCTTTGGTACCCGCTTTCAGTATTGAAGGGAGAGGTGTTACTTAGTCTCGCCAAAATTGCAGATGCAAACGACCTTGGCCTTGAGAATCCTTTCCGTTTTTCTGTTTGTGCGGGACGGTTCTATTTATTATCATGAGTCTGAGCTCTGTTAAGGGAGTACACAGGGTCACTTCTTCGTTTTTACTTTTGAATTTGAAAATTTTATTGAGTGCCAAACAGCTTTCAAAAGCCATCAGTTAAATCTGTTAGCTCTATACCCTAAGAGAAGCCTTCAGACTTTCCAATCTTTACAAACTATGCATCGAGTCTTTTGCTAATTTATTTTTTAATAATCCAATAAGCCTTTCTCTTTTGAAAAAAATGTACTACCACAATCGAAATAACCACCACACTGTAACAAGAAATTTAAACAAAGAAACAATTTTATTACATCAACAAAAAACAAAAAAATAAGACAAATCCTGTACAACTTGAAACAAACCAATAAACACCAATAACAACAAGAAAAGAACAAAAATACATATTTCATTGTTAAACTTAAGTATAAGAAAATATTTTTTTAATTTTTATTTAACACAAATAAATAAGAAGAAGAAGAAGACGTAGGAACAAACCAAGCCAATAAGCATCTCTTCCTGTTGTTTATAATAATTTATTAAAAAATAAAAAAAATATATATACACACATATATACATTAAAATTATACATAACTTCGTGTGTATTGATCCTGAAACTGAAAAGAATAAATAAAAATTATATAAATATATAAAGATACATCTAACTATTATATAGATTATATAGATATACATTGTTTAATTAAGTTAAAAATAAAAATACCGAAAAAAAAACTATTGAAATGAAAGAATGTGGAGAACAAACAAAAAATGTATATACTTGCCTTTGTTTTATTGTTTATTTTTGCGGTCCTGAGCCTCCTTTCGGCGGGTTCGAGTTGTATACAATATCCTTTGTCCTTTTTGGGGGTTTTAATTACTCATCATGTTCACAATCATTTCGGATGGTGATGATGATGATGAGGAATTGTGTCTATAACAATAAGCAGCACACACATTTTATAGAAAGAAGAAGAAGAAACACGACAACATTCACCAGGATATCATCGTTTAGCGTCGTCGTCATCATCATTTCATTGACTCGGCGGTGGTTGAGGGGGAGAGGGACTGTACGCGAAGACAAATAACTCGTTGACAATGGTGTGAATGTCATCAGTGATAGAAGAATGGGATAGGTAGCTCCCCCTAACATGAGGGAAAGTCATTCACTTATCCTGGATGTCGAGCAAACTTGTATACACACGACACAAGCCTCGGGGCGGTACACAATTTTATATTGTGGAAGAAACCTAATCCTGGATGACATTAGAAAGAGGTTTAGAGAGAGCAAGCCAACTCTTGTTGTGAATCATTTCATTTTTGTTGTTAGCAGATTAACGGTCAGGGTAAAAATTGTCATAAAGCAATTTGCTACTGCTTCGCAGGTACTTTTACATCGACCCTAAGGAGGTGATTACACACTTTTCTAACAGGGCGCCCTGATACAATCCATTAATTATTTTAATGGGAAAAATGATTTCCCTTTGGGCTTGCTAAATGGGGTCCATCTCTGGTATATTGCTTTACATAAATTCCTTTAAGGACTTATAGGTGGACAGTCGTTAGCGGCAAGGCGTCGACCAATCCTAAGTGCGGTCTAATTTGCTTTCGCATACTAAATCCTTATGGTCTGTTGAGTGTTTGCACACGCACCGCACATGTGCGGGTTTATTTTGATGCGAATATCAATATTGTGCTTTTGCAAATTAACGAATTAGATTTATGGACCCAATTTGCAGATATAATTAGTTCTAATCAATAACGCAAATATTGTCTCGGTGGGTATGTGTGGAAAAAGATTGCGTGTCATCCACTCGCATAGGGATGGGGGCAGTGGTAGTCGCTGTTGAGAGATTTTGTGGTTTCGGTTTCTCTGAGCATCCGCACCCATACAATAGGTGGATCTATTTCAGAACACTCACGTTCGGAGCCGGAAATAGGTGGAAGGTGTTGGCTCTTAAAGGTCGCAGGTTAGGTAAAAGGTGTTCGCAATGAAATCCAAATGCAGTAAGTATCAGCAGGGATGACAAAAATGGATCAAAGGCTGGCCGGAACGTTGTTCAAAATAAGCAGCATACCATAGATACAGTGCATATGAAGTCACTCACCAGAAAGGTCAGTCAGGGGGTCCGAGTAAAATCAGGGAAATACGTCCATCACGAGTTGGAGATAAATATGAGTCCTTCAACCTCGGGTAGGGCATAGGGTGTCGACTAACTTCCTTCATCCTTCTCGATCCTACTTCAGCTGTGTATACCTTGAAGATAGCATTCGAAAGACTGCTTCGCGATGTCCTTTGGTCCTGAACGTGTGGCCAATCTAGCGGGCACTTCCCCTGCCTAATTTCGGCATTCAACAACTTTTAATGCGCTATATGCCACCATTTTTAGTTCGATATAATTTGCGGCTATCGAATCTTAAGAATTTATCACAAGCCGCAGTAGTTAACGTGTGCCTGCAGTCTTCCCGAGATGGAGGTAGAGACTTTCCAGGATTCACAGGCATACAGCAGTACGGACTTGACCTTTTGGATTCGAAGAGCCTTAACTTGGTGCGTTGGGGAAATTTTACTGGAGTTCCGTACAGAGAACAGCAGATCCTTTCCTCCTTCGGACGAAACAAAACTGCTTAGATTCTTAAATTCCTTGACCTCCTTTATTGGCGTCTGTTTCAGAATAATGGGCTGAAGTGCTGAGCGTCCATTTTGCATTATTTTGAACTTGTTGCAATTGATCCTGAGACCAGCCATCTCTCTACTCACTTGCAGTGATTGACACATGTCGTTTATTCCGCTGTTGATTTTGCATAATCCAGGTGGCTTAGCCTAAGGGGAACTGCTTTAAATTGTATAAAGAAAGGTAAAAGGTTTATTTTTACTTTTGGGGTAATACTTTGAACAGAAATGTCCGCGATTGTACAGATTGGTCACTTGTTAACTTACTTAGGTGGCGGACCGGACCTGGTCTTCAACCTATAGGTACGACTTTTCAGGAGGATTGATGTCCATCGGTAACTGCCTTCTTCGGTAACAAGTGCCACTCACTACAGTTGTACTAAACCGGACTCTAGTTATGGGGGGTGGGTCATATTTCTTCCGGTACTACCAGCAACCAAGTCTCCTGAGAGACATTTTTTCAGTGGGTGGAGTAAGGTAAGCTAAACCTCTCGAGAGATGACTTGAGACTATGTGGACTAACGCTAATGGGGAAGTTCTAAAGCCAAGGATTTCCAGACTGGATGGGTATTGTCGCGCTCATGTCATCTAAGAGCACTTCTCAAGGCGGTAACAGTCCGTCCGTTGTCAATAGGGAAGAAGTTTTTCGGCACGATTCGATTTATGTGTTGTATCTAGTAGGTAAAGTTGAACTTCCGGGATCAAGAATCCCCCCAATTCCAATGAGTTCAGCCGTGCAGAGCCAGCGTCCAGCGTTCCAAGTTTCCGGAAGGTAACACTGTCCCCTTTCTTTTATTTTCATACCTTCAATCCCAATCCGGTCATCCCACCTTTTTTTTGTTTATTCCAACTGCCCTTCCAATCTTCATCCTTCCTTATTATAAATGGCTCGGCTCTTGCTTGACTTCACTACACAAAAAAAAAATGCAACCGATATATAAATTGAATCCCCTTTCGAAACGAAGCATTTCAATAATCCGGCGTAAACTGTGCACGATCGTCTCAGATATAAAATTCCAAATTAGACCTGAAAAAATTCAAACAAAGAAAATATCTCTATGAGAACGGAACAAAAGAGGGCCAAATTTTGGTTGGACATAGGGTTATCTGAAAGGAAATGATTATTTAAACTTCAGGGGGCTATAAAATTCTGAAGGAAAATTAAATGATCTTTGGGACAAAGTGTTAAGGTTCTCGCTTTTGATTTAGTTTTTATTGAATCCTCTGATGAGATAGCTTACTTACCTAACTTCTGGTGGCACTTACGTGGTCCGGGATGGAAAACCAATTGTGCCCCTGACCTCACGAGGAGGCCTTCTTCAACTAATTAGTGCCTCAGGGGTGAACTCAAAGACTCGTCGGGCTGCTGCGTTTCTGTCCCTACACTGCACATACATCAGCCATCTCAGCCGTTGTATCCCCAGCTTTTTGACTAGATCAAAGTCGATGTATAGCCCAACCACGAAGTCTGAGCTAGTCAGGAATTGTAACACAGTGCTCAAGGCATTGCGCTCGCAGAGCCGTGTCAGACTGTGCTGGGTACCTCTGGGCATTGTGATATTGATGGTAACGAAAGGGCAGACGTTTTGGCCAAGGAAGGAGCTAAACTCTCACTTCACGCAACGATTGAGGGTAAAAGACCGCCTATCTGCAGAAGGATTATTCTTAAAAAAGTCTTCAATAAATCAAACACAAGATGGTCACAATTAAAAGGGCATAAGGTTTCAAAGGCACTATGGCCTGTTTTAAATCAGAGGAACAATTATATGTAATTTCAGCAGATCAACGATAGGAGGAATACTCTCTGGGCACTGGCTTCTTAGGAAGCATTCCATGAGACTAGGCTTAGCTAGGTCCCGAAAGACATCTCACATCTTCTTTTAATGTCAAGCAATTGTTCGGAGTAGAAGAAAGCATCTCGGCGCATGTACATCTTTAATAACTTGGAAGAGCTTAGTTCCTCAAACAGTGTTGGGACCAAATTGAACCATTTGACCACTGACAGCTCGTGGGATCTTTTGATAACGTCAATATCTACAGCAGCTTTATGTGAGTTTCGGACAATTGCTTCAATGATGATATTAAAGAAGTTACACGATAGCGCATTGCCTTGTCTCAGACCTTTTTCAACATCAAAAGCACAAACGATTGAGTTTAAAAGGAATGCCGAAACGTGGCATGGATTTGTATAGCTCGTCCCTATATACGGCTGTCATAAGCGGCTTTAAAGTCGATAAAATGGTGGTGTGTATCGATCTGAAAATCCTGGATTTTTTCTAAGATTTGTGAGAGTGTGCAAATTTGGAGATGATGGTCGAGTGTGAAATTTTGGTCAATGGCAGACTTTCCTGGCCTGAACCCGCACTGATGTGGGCTGATCTGATTATTAGTGAAATATCTTTACACAACACAGCCAACGATATCGGCGAAGTATCTCCTTTGGATGTGGAAGACGATGTCTCGGTTCCATTCGTCAGGTAGGTGAGTTGTTGCATGCTTCTAACTAGCTCATCCCCTGCTGCTTGCTGCTTTGAAGAGCACGGCTTTTAGTTTAACATAGTCGTTGAACCAGGGGTTTCGTTGTATTCATCTAGCTATGATGGCACTCTGACAGCGTTGCCACTGGTCTTCTACACTTAATTCTTGCTAAGCTGGCGGTGAGCTTGCTGAGGGGTTAAGGGAGACGCGTTCGTCAAAGTTTTTGAGAGGATATTGATGGAGCCTATATTGTGTCCGGTTTTGTACGAGCTTTTAAACCTTGTCTAATCAGATCTGACCATACCTACTAACAATTGAAGCTTACAGGTTTTTTTATACTATTTATTACCAAGTCCTTATTGCAGACAACAACTGGCAATGGGATATTGTAGATTACATTCGTGAGGGAAATACGTTTAAAGTTATGAAAAAAAAGAACAACTTTGACATTAAGAGACTTGTAGAAAGTCCTTTAAGACTCAAGAGCTTATTCTCAGTCGCCATCACGCGTTGAAACAGTCAGGCTTATTTTCTGTGATCGCAATCGAGTGCGAGTCGTTGGGCCTTATCCCGGGCAGAAAATCATTTGTAACGAGGGTTACTACGTTCAAACACACCTTCACTGAGACACTGTCTCATGGTGCCTCAAGCTGACAATGAAGAAACCATTACTTGGCTCCACTGTACTTTTCCGTCCCATCTAAATTATCGCAGGGTATACCTTTGGGATAGACGTCTTTGAAGACTTGAGCGATCTGTTTGAATTATTTTGCGACGTTTGCTGTGTCAGCGATTCCGACGCAGAGTGTAGCTGGCTTCACTGACCACCGATGCCTTATCACGGAACATTCCCTAATAGGTTAAGAACTATTGGTTCCTTGTCCTTCAAACTTAACCCAACAACAAGGAATAATTCACACATATCAAGCGTTTACTCCCGAAAACGAATTCAATACTTCCAGGTGCATCTGTCCCATGAAGAGTTCATCTGCGTCTAGTCTAATTCTGAAAAAGTCTCACTAAACTCAGCTCCAGTTGTCATGTAGCTCCTGACCACTTTTATGATAGAGCCGCGGTTGATATATTTTGTTGAGGCCGATATAGGAACGTTTTTTGCACCCATTTGAAAACAGAAGCTTAATATTTGACTGCATTTTAAAATCCTTACTTTTATTGGCTGACAATATTTTAAGTATTCCTTAGTATTCCATAACCTGGTCGACAAGTTGACTTGCATGTCTTAATAGATCCGAAAATGAATCGAAACTTTGCCAGTGACGTCGCGTTCATTAATTTATTATTCCAAATAGCGTGATAAGTTGACATACTCGAAATGAAGTCATTAGCCGGGCGGGGGGCTTACTCGCTTACCATTTAACTGCGCATAAATCTCCAAAAGGATATGGAAGCGTTCCAGTGATTTCAATTCACCCTCCCTGCTCATGTGTACAGTAAACACCTATATAATACGTCACCAGCAAAGCGTCGGGTGCACGCATAAAGGAACCTTCTTAGCAATAATCTAAATCTACGACAGTGTCAGCGCTTTAACAAGGTGGCGGCAAGACTTATGCCAGACCATAAAAATGGAAACACCTCTAGCTCTTCGCAGTATATTCTGTTCTGTAATGTAGGCCACCCCACTTTTGATATAAACACATGTTGGGCTATTATAATGCAAATTCGACTATAGCAGCATGCGAATGGTTGTGTACAAGTTGACAGGAAGTTGCGAGAAAGTTTTCGACGAAGTTTTCCTTTTTGTTGCGAAAATACTTCAATGAGTTTATTATTTAAATTTGAAATGAGTTTTCCCACCTGGGCCTCTGTGTTTCAAATATGAGATGAGTTAACTTTTAGAGACTTTGTTTTGGAAACTATCGCTGTTCTAAATATGCGCGTGTATTTTTTTTTTTTTTGACATAGCTAGGCTCGCAGGTAGTTTGAGAATAATGTAAAGTGGTTAATCTTAATTGACACATCGTTGCAGAGAGTTTCTGCTGTAGGGACACTCTGTCCCATTTGATGATGAAGAAGTCAGAAATCTGGACGGGGACCTTTATACCGCTGTTAAAGGCATAAGCTTGGTGTGACCCTATGGTGTTGTAGACTTTTAAATAGTGTTAAAGAATTATGGTGTGACTGCGAGGGCGTGGACATCTTTGGCATAATGTGAAATGATCTTTGGAGCTTGACATTAACTACAAATACAACTCTCAGCGTTACAACCAAATGTTAATCACTCTTATTCCGAGTGCCGTTTTACTTCCACGAGAAGATTTATTACCTAACTTCCACGATATCGAAAAACGTCGTAGGTAAGTAGTTCACATTCCACACACGATCCACACCAGCTGATCTACGCCAATGACAGGGCTCTCACAGGGCTCTCATCGCATGATTCATGAAACGATTGAACAGAACGACTCCGTTTTAAGTTTGCTTCACGTAACCACTACTGTAATCAAAGTCTGACAACAGAAAATGTATGTAATTTTTTTTCCGTTGTTGAATTCCGGGTGAAGAATTGGGTGAAATTGACCCAATGGAGAACTGTCCATGAACGGGGGGAAAACATTACAACAACATGCGAAAGTGTGAATGGATGTTAACGAAAATCAAACATCAAATCAAACATCATGAAGCATCACATGAGAATTTTTATTGTTAATATTCAAGTTGTAAAAAGGATTGCATTGCATTGCATTACTGTTTGATATTCTAAAAACGGAGAGCGTGCTTGTGACCACACGCCAGATGTGAAACTTCTCTCGCTAAATGTGGATGTTAAATTGAATTGTGTTGTATGTAGTTGAATTTCATTAAGAAATTTAATATAACAACCAAGCCTTTATATTATTATAATCTTAATACAGCGCAGTAGATAGTTATGTTCATTAATTTAAAAAGTTTTCATAACGCAATCCAATCCAAAGTTTTTTTTTCGAGAGTTTTTGTTTACATTTTGTTTTCATATCGTCAACTGATTCATTAGTCTAGTGTCTGTATAAAACCTAGCTTCTTCAGTTCACTTCAGCGTGCTCATACAAGTATTCACTTTGACAATTTAATTGAAATCGGTTGGGTGGTTAAGAAGATCGACAACAGCGCCACCTATCGGGTCCAAAACTATTCTATCCATCAAGCTACAACCAACCATACCCACCCACAAAATTTCATTCGAATCGGTTGGGTGGTTAAGAAGATCGACAACAGCGCCACCTATCGGGTCCAAAACTATTCTATCCATCAAGCTACAACCAACCATACCCACCCACAAAATTTCATTCGAATCGGTTGAGTGGTTAAGGAGTTTTAGGCGGCGGCATAGCGATGGCGAAAATAGCAATTGTTCAGTCGTCGATTTTGACAGTTGGATCGTCCAAAACGACGCCTGCCAGACGATTCAACCATTTTAGTGTTACAAGAAGCAATACAATCGCCGAAACGACGCTGACGTCGTCAGACGATCGTTGTCTTACGCGATTAAAGCCCAGATATATGGCATTTATATTGTTGAAATATTCACGTGTCTGTGAAAACGTAAGAATGCTTTGATTTGAACTGAATTTTGCTGGGCTAGTTGTGGATGGATGGAGGAATGAGCTGAAGCAAAATTCCTAAGCATGCATTAGGATTTGTCTATAAAGAGCTGTCAGCTGGAAGGTCAAAAACTAATTTTTGGGATTAAGGATGTTTTCCGAAAACTTCTGAGATCGCTTACCTACCCTGATGGGACGCAAATTTTGGTCGATAACTTTGCGATTCGCATCTGGGAATTGTAGTCGATATGGACTCTTCAAAACTTTGCAGCCAGAATCTCAACTCCCTGCTTAGGCGCCAGTTATAGCGATACGTCCTACAATGCAGCCGAAAAAATTTAAAGACTTGGACAGAGTCATAGAAAGTGGAGGCTAAGGATTCCCTCAAAAATTGAAGCAGACGCACTGTTTTTTTTATGGAGTTTTTCGGTTTCTTAAGCCCTAAGGCGCTTGTATCCAGAAATCGGTCAGATTTGTACATTACAGATTAAAAACGAAGAAGTTTTTCGCGACACCTTTCTACAGGCTTACAAGAAATATTTATGCCAAAACTACCATTGATATCGTCATTCGACTTTGATTTTTAAAGAGTCCAGCCGTCGATTGGGACTCGGATCAAAAAGGTTTTGTACGATTCAAGGTCGTTGATGACATTGCAATATAACAAAGGCGGGCAAGTATGACAAGGATGCCTAACAAAAAAGTTTGGCGCAAAAATCAATGAACGACCAAATCGTCATAGTGCAGAGTCCTTAAGTATGGATGGAGGAGCTTATTACTTTCACCCGTGCTCCATTTAGGGCTGCAAGTAGGCAAGAAAGAAGGTTTAAGCTTAAAATGTGTCACTACAAAGTGCATATTTACTGACAATAGGCCATTACGGGCTAAATATCTTTACCCATTCCTGTTCTTTTGTGTGGCTTGTTTTTTAGTTGATCTAAAGGTCGCTAAAAATTGGCAGAACCGAAAAGTTTTATTCAGGGTCGCTTGACATCATGTGCGGGATCCTATGGTATTCAAAATGGTTTTAGGACGAAGCATACAAGGCAACATATACGCCATCACTCAGGACATTATGTATGTGCTCAAAAATAAATGTATGCTGACAAATGAAATGAAATACGGGTCAGAAACTATATGAAAATAGGTTGTGTCACAAATGGATGATGTCATCAGAGATACTATGTAGAGGTGTCTAGAGAAATCTTAGTCTTGACACAAACACTCCGCGGTGTTAAAGATGACCAAGACACGAACCGTCTCACTAAGAAAATGTGCTCTCCAGTGGATGTCTAGTGATTTTGTAAACATATTTCTCTTTGACAACTAATCGATGGATAATTTTAAAATATTCAAGGAGTATTACTATACGCAAGGACCGTTACTTCCAATCCATTACCCACTATCAATTGAACTGCACACGCCTCGCAAGTCCTAACAATGGCACTAGTAGTACCTATACAAATAGAAATGCCTTCCATCCTTTGAAATACGTGTATACATGCGCCTCCATTATTGTAAAACGTTTCCGTACTTTTGTTTGATCCTTGAAGCTGAGAGCATACCTCACATTCCCAGAATCAGCATAATCTCACAAAGTAGGACATCAGCATGCAAATTGCCCCATGGGGGAATCCTATACATATACGCCTGCCATAAATGCTAATCATTTCGAAGGACTCTTGGATCCAGATCACATTTTAATACGATATTCGGTAAGGGATACACACTGCCTCTTGTATCCATGGTAGTTTTTACCCTCCCTGTTAATAGACAAGTGAATACCTTTTAAACACTCTTTCGAGCTGAATACAGGATATTTTTGCTAATCTCCTTAAATAACAAGTATAGTGTAGGGTACCCACTGATAAAAGGACGATTATAATAAAATCCTAAGCCGTTAAAAAGAGGGAACAAAAAGTAAGTGTACTCGAAAGCAGTAAGCATCTAAGCCTCTTTTCCAAATGTCAATAATGGCATCCAAAAATAAAAATAAGAAGAGAGTGGAATGTTGTATACCCACTCAACATATTATAAGGATGTGTGGTTACTATATATATGGAAGGCCAACATAAAAGTTTCTCCTGTAGACTTATCCGATGTGAATGGGATTTTCCGAATGCGCCCCACTTAGGCTCAATAGTCACCTCTCTGATCCTTAACGATTATATTCAACCTTTATGGTGCTATGTATCGAAACGGAACGTGTGTGCGTGCGAATATTACTATATTTGGCCTCAATTTGATTATATCGCATGTATGTTGTTAACAAATTACATCAAGGGAAAAGTAAATCCAAATAATATTGAGGCTCATTTGATTTGGTCATATCCATTAATTTGCACGATGACCATCCTTATATTTGCAAGGTGTGCCAAACTGAAAATGGGCTCTGTCATCCCTCGAGTGAGAGGTTTATTAAAAGCCTGTCAGTCCCGCTTGCTGTGTGGTCTCTTGTTTGCATATGTATGATGGCTACACATGACCCCATGTGAATTTCGGTATTTACACACTCGCTCAACGTCAAGAGCAATCAACATCGCACAACATTGTGTGCATGTATGCATGTACGACGTATCATCTTTGTGTTGTTGTTAAAAAAATTACACTAATCAATTATGATGAAGCTATCAGGCATATACTGTGGCATGGCGTAGGCATGATAGTCCACCGAAAGACTTGTTTACGCATTTTGTGGCAGGGCGGTGGTTTATAGTCACAAAGACCCATACCTATAGAGGTACAGACGAAGGGTATAGCATTTCGGCTTATCACGACGACGACGACAAATATCAATTACGACGAATGTTATCCTGAAAGAGTGACTGAGAGAGGGGGGAGTTCATCTATTACTGTTAGTTTCTTAAATGGATTAGGGTAATGACTTATAATAGGACGTGATAAGGAGTCATATCCCTTAAAAGCGAAAGCAACACACTTACCCCTTATACTAAATTTGGGGTTAACGTAGTTTTACTTACTGTGCATTAAGGAAGCTCAAAGTAAATAAATTACGCTAATTCTCCAACCAAGAGCTATGAGCGTGGCTACACAATTATGGGAATAGCTATCGTTTATATCGTGGCTACGTACAGAAATATGCCGCCATTTGTAACAAGACAATACAATACTACCAATGGTAGTCTATCATCTACTCTAGGAGTCTAGAAGAGTCCTTAGGCTGTGTATTATGTTGTAAAAGACTCACGCAAATACTTAATAATGTGAGTTGATTATCATATCCGTTTAATTTATACCAGACCATTGAATGGAGCCATTTTTTGACAGATAGGGGAGCGCAATGGTATAGAAAGGATCCTTCAAGTGAGTTTTCAATTGATTTTTCGGTGCATCTTACCCTTCTGCAGTTTATACATGCGGTGTTTTAAGACACATTATTTGACTAATGTTTGGACGTTTTTCGACTCGTTTATGGAAGCGTTCTCTGACGTATTTTTAAACATTTTTTGACATGGCTTCGATTCTTTTTTTTGTGCAGTGTTTTAACGCCTTTTTTGGCGTGGTCTGTTTTGCGAACGCCTGCTTTGAATTGTTTTGATTTGTTTTTAGACTGTTTTCAAATTAATTTTTGATCGGGTTGAATGACGTCTTTTTGTAAATTTTTTGGACGTTTTTGCATCGTTTTTGGAAGCGCTCTCTGACACGTTTCTGAAAAATTTTTGAAGTGAGTTTAGATTTCTTTTAACGCATTTGTGGGAGTTCTTTTTACTTGACCATTCTTTAGGCTTTTTTGAACATTTTGGGTGTATTTTTGTAGAGTCGTTTTTGGAAGCGTTCTCTGAGATATTTTAGAAACTTTTTTTTTCGGCGTGACGTTTGATTCTTTTTTGTGTGGCGTATTTACGTCTTTTGTTGGAGTGTTTTGTGATGCAAACGGCTTTTTGAAGTTTTTTTTATGGATTTTAAATGTATATTCAGACAGGTTTTGGCCGCCTTTTTAGGGATTTTTTCCAAATTTTTTGAAGCGTTAGGTATCTAAAGTATTTTTGAACATTTTGTCAAAACATTCTTTAAAATATTTTAAACTGTTTTTGGACGTTTTTTTTTTTTTTTTAATATTGTCGAACGGATTTTCTGACACCTTTCTTAAAGCATTGTTTTACACTTTTTCAAACATGTTTTTGACGCCTGTACCTGACTCCTTAATGCAAGCATTTTTTCAAGGGTTTTTCTACATCGATTCTGATCGAATTTCGCTCTCCTATCTGGGACTACAATTTAGGCATCTCTATTAATATATTTTCTACAATTACCTAGAAAATTCATTAAATTTTTTTGTCATCTAAACCTAGTACATAGGCTTATGTCAAGCCATATCAGCTCTTGACCGCAATGGTCCATTAAATTGGGTAACTTTATAACGAGGTCAACATGCTGTAGAAAAAAATTGACTTTCTGGTCCTGATTTACATTGAATTTACATGGAATATCTACCGTAGCTGATTAAATGGAATTTAACTTTTTAGCTTTGCGACTCTGACTGTCCCAAGCTACCCTTGAACCACTTAAACTCACGTATTCGACCAACATCCTATGAAGAACATAATGCAAAGGCAAAAGAAAACCCCAATCTTTCATTTTCCAAAGCAAATGAATGAATGAATTTGGCTTCAGGCGGTTTTTGTAAACCAAAGCAGTTCATTAAAATGCCACATATACTGTGTATACACATACCAACAGGGAACAAAACATTTTGCAACATTAATAATTTAACCATGCATTATAAATTCGAAAACTCTCATTAACCTTCCGAGATCAACGTGCGTGCACACAACTTGAGGCTCTGCAAAGGTCATATTCAAAAGTCATCAAATTGCTGTACTTTTTTACATCCTAAACATGAGGTGGTTAATAATAATCTGCTGGGTCCTTAAAAATTAACCCATAAACATAATTCATAAGCAACTTCAAAGAGATGAACGATGCGCACCGGACGCCCGGTCGCCTTGATTATCTATAGATAGGTTGATACCTTTGCACCAACCCAAAACTTTTTTGCAATTTATTGGAGCAAAAGTTTTTGCATCAGCTTCCCCCGAGGACTTTTGTTTATTTATTCTCATTATACGGAAACACGATTTTTTTTTCTTTAAAGCTTTGTGAAATATTTAAGGTATACCCGACGTTTGTAGGTACATATAAATTAGTTTGTGCTTTCATTCGGATTTTCGGTTTGGTTATTATTGCTCGTGAAAAACTTGAAACTTTTGTGATGTTGTATGTCCGCTCATGCCAGGTGCGAATATAAAATAGCCCGAACCAGGAAAAGTATATTCCCGGGACAGGAAAAAAAATTAAATATCCATAAGGGAATTAAAGAACTCAACAAATCGGAAGGGACTTTTTTTATGTATGTAAGAATTATGCTGCATAAATCAAATAAATAAATAGATAACGCAATTGGTTGTCAAAGGGCGGTCTAGATTTTCACAGCTACATTGTTTTATTTTTATTTTTGCGTCGAATGGAAGGGATCTCTTCCAGAACAGTCGTACTTACTTTCAGATGTTTGTCAAATGTTCCCAAGAGGTGGCGTGGTGCGGAAAAATGAAACCTTCAAATGCGAACTCATGCAAGAGTTTAGGTGCCTACACGAGATAATTATTGTTATTATTTATTTAGCATACTATTAAAGTACTAAAGAACCAAATTACATCTTAAGAATTTTTACACTGCGCCACCTCTCGCGAAAGTCTGACAACCATCCGAGAGTAAAACTGTCATGAAAGAGCTTCTCAATTAGCCGTTTGGACTCGGCAATTGTAGATCCCTTCCATTCGTCTCAAAAATTTAAAACACACACAAAACGAATGGTTGTGAGAAGCTAGGCCTAGGGTCCCACCGACATGTTGCGTTAACTATTTATTTTTTATGTTTTTTTAATTTCGCTGGCTTGGATATGATCTGAACCATTGCAGCACATTTCAACAAATAACCTCGTTATTTAATTTCTGAGTTAATATTCCTCTGTCAATAGTTTCGAAACTAGCTTAAGGTTCAAGAATACTGCTAAAATAGTAACTTAAGCTGCTATTGCTTCTTTCCAATTAATTAATACATAATTTAAAGCAATTTTGCACCCAAATCGTCACACATTCTCGAGCCCTGCACCTTCTGTATTGGTGTAACCAACGATTCCGAATCTAACGATTTATCAATAATCGCCTATAACTTCGAAAGCGTCCAGAAACATTTTAGGGTATATAAATTTAAAATCTCTTTTTATATCCAAATAGCTTTGACCTTTAAGTCTTAAGCCACATTTGTCTAAAGCTAGTAAAAGATAAGTGGATATGTAAAGGTACCTATGGGTCTTTCGGTCGCTATTTCTCGGTCAATATTAATTCTGAGCTCCTCTAACATCGCTGGCTTGTTGGCATAGACCAATGATTTAATGTAACCCCATACAAAAATGTCTAGACGCGTTAAATTACGCGATCTCGTTGGCCAATTGGCGGGTCCGTTCAACACGTTCACCGAACTGAGACTTTGAAACCCTCTACCGCATACAGCGCCATATATGGCTTTTCATTTTTAATGAATTTTGTTTTAGTTAAAACAGTACTTATTTTCTATTGGATTGCCATGTGAAGAATTTTTTTGTGTTGCTTTATTTCGTGTTTCTATGAGTTTTGTTCAAGTGTCTCACGTGGGTGAACGAAAGTGAATTTTGCTGAATTTCGAATTAAATTTGCACCACAAAAAACATTTTTTTTGTTGAAGGATAGTTTTTTTTACAAAAGAAAATAAAGTTTTATTTCATAAAAACATATAAGTCACTTGCCCCCGTATTCGAATGAGAGCTTTCCATTTCAAGAAAATACAAATCTTCCAAGTTTTATCGATGAACTGGAGATGCCAGCAGACTTTTTAATTTTTTTTTTACCGACGATCTGATAACCTTCATAATTGAACAGTCAAATCTAGTTGCACTCCAAGTTGACATAAAAAGGCCCGCTAATATTACTCGAAACGAAAAAGAGCAATTTATAGGTATAAGTTCAGTTTAACCACGTTAGTGAGAAGCTCTAATAAGTTATATTTTTAGGAATGGTCATATACATGTCGTTGGTACAATTACCATCTTCAAGGCAGTATTGGAATACGACTGTTGGTCAAGAATTTATACGTGGCACCATGACTTGCAATAGATGGGAAACTATAAAACGTTTTTTACACTTCAACAATAACGAGGATATGAAGTCGCCAGGTGAAGCCGGATTTGACAAGCTATTCAAGATTCGACCGCTGCTAAGCAAAATCCGTGATCAATTATTGCTCGTACCTAAAGAAGAACATTTGGTGGTTGATGCGCAAATTATTCCCACGAAGTGCCGGCACCACTTAAAACAATATAATCCGGCTAAGCCCCACATATGGGGTTTCAAAAAATTTTGTTTTGAGTGGAGTGTCAGGTTTTAGCTACGATTTCGATATTTTTGCTGGAGCCCAAAGTGATACGTATCCGGAAGGAGCACCTAATTTGGGGGTAAGCGGAAATGTTGTAACAAGACTAGCGGCTACTGTACCAAAAGGAAAAAAATACAAAATATTTTTCGACAATTGGTTCAACATCCCCAATCTTGAAGTCCACCTTATTGAAAATGGTTTATTGCCTTTGGGTACGCTAAAGATTAATCGAGTCCCTAATTCAAAGATGCCACCTGAAAAAGAATTGAAAAAGCTGGGACGTAGAAGCATGGTCGAAAAAGTAGCTAATATCGATGGAGTTGAGGTTGGCCTCGTCTCTTGGTTTGACAATAAAGTTGTCAATATTCTTTCCACTTACGTGGGAAGCGATCCTGTTTCAACAAAAACGCGTTTTAGTAAGAAGGACAAAAAGTACATTGAAATCAAGTCGCCGAAGGCAGTTGATGTCTATAATTATAATATGGGTGGCGTTGATTTACTCGATTCATTACTTGGACTTTATAGAATTCAATTGCGTACAAAAAAATGGTATACAAAATTTTGTTTCCACATGATTGATATGTGTCTTGTTAACTCATGGATTCTATGGCGTCGTAAGTCAGAGAAATATATGCCGCTGTTTGACTTCAAGCTTATAATAGCTGAGCACATCTGCAAGGCAGGAAAAGTAAAAAAACGAGGACGTTCTACAACCACTCCGACTTCATCTCCGACTACAAGCAGAGAAGGTACTCCTACAACTAGTAAAAACTATGTCAAAACGATTGTTCATTCCGTTCCTACACTTTTTGTGAGAAATGTAATGTATTTTTGTGCTACAATGACAAAAGAAACTGTTTCACAAGCTTTCACACAGAGTAAGCTATATGCATAGTGAGCCATATATGGCATACCATATTTTTCCCTGAAATGTACTTAACGCATGGAGAGCCATATATGGCTTCATTTTTTTTTTCCTAAACTATATACCCAAAAAAAAATGTTGTCCAACTATATAATTATAATATCCCAAATAAACACATATTTGCATAAAAAAAATTGTTTTCTTTATTGGAAAGATGTTCATGCAGTAGAATAACTCGATTGTTGAAATAGGTACGTCAAGGTAGGCCAAGATCCTTAGGCAAAATTCGTCATAATGTGGTCTAGGAGCGGCCCAATTCTTAAGAACGCCGTGAAATTAACTGATTGATTGAAGTCGCTAATGAAAAACGCATTACCTAAGTAAGCAGAGAGATGAAACCCTACTCCAATTCGCTTTTTCGTTGACAACCTTGTCATCCTTCCGACTGACTTAGGTATCAAAATCCTTATAGTCGGTTTTTGAGAAATTTAAATTTTTTGACAGGGTGAGAAGGGAAATTATTAAATTTGAAGTGGACTCCTTCAGCCATTTGTTCCTCGGACAGACCTCCGCTACCGTCGTAATGTCAAATTTGATTAAAAATACTTGCCTATAAGTAAAAAACCTCTGCAAATCAAAAGTAGCTTCATCCGATGCTAAGGAATTCAACTTTTTCTTTGCATAATTGTTGCTATACCCACAGCTACAAACATTGACTACTTCAACTCGGTAGGAAGTGCCCCATCCCTTGTCGCACCGAAATAGATACGCTGTGTACTTCGAAGCACTTCCTCGGCTTTAATTATGTTAATTGCCTCAATCTGAGAGCGAACTCCCCTCATTACCGGGAATCAGTAATTTCGTAAACTCCAACTGTACCAAATGAAGCTGAACAAAAATAAAACGGTCTGGCACTATAGTACATTCCACTAAAGAAATCCGACCAAGGCTAAATGGAAACAATTTTCATTACCATCACACAAATGACCCTTGAGCGAAAATCGATCACGCAATATAGGGCTTTAAAACAAAGCCACTCTAAGGACAATGCCTGGATCTGTATTGTGTATACGCCAGGAATAATAATAATACATCAATGCCATTCAATTCCTTGGCAAATATATTATGGGGAATATTTCTTCGTTAGGAAGGACATCCCCCTTAGCCCCCAGTGTGCGAATTCCAAAGTTCGAGTATAATTTCCCAACTTTTTTTCACTCGTTATAAAATATGTGGAGCACGTTCCAACACCTTCTCGTTTATTGCGTTGAGGGGGCAGCAACAAACAAATGGCCAACTCGCAAAGTACATGGATAACAATACATGATAAAACAGGATATACCTACTCGCACTGTCCTGATGAAGAAGAACGACAATGGATACAACGCAACGCAACGACCGACTGTCTCATAATTGGAGGGAAGGAAATACGCACAATGGATGGGATAGGACTAGAGGACATAGGACGGAAAAGAAATGGTCCCTTGGAATTGAGGAATGTTCGTTATTTTTCATTAGGGACAACGCTTACGAATTTGAATAAATAAGAGTAGGCATTAATTGGTACGAGCCACATTTACAGCGCGATAAAATTGACATTTTTACAACCACCAGCAAAAAGGTATACCTATTAGGGCGAATTAAATGAAATGCACTTGGCGTCCGATGTGTCGCAGTCAATTTGCAATTTGCGGAAATGTTGTAAACAACTGCTGCACGACTGGATCGCACGAAACTCTCTCGTTTGTCAAACGTTTTGCTGGTTGTTTTTTTATTCTTCATTAAGCGCTTTCTGTCTTTTAATTTAAAAATGTCTTTTCATTCTTTTTGAAGGGCCTATCGATCAAATTATCTACGGAATATAACATCGTTCAAATATCTGTCACAGCTTCCCTGGGTGGCGCGCATCCGAAATGTCCAATCATCCAAGACTCTGGCGCTTAAAACAGGCTGAATTTGACCAACGGCAAAACTTATGTTGGCTTTAAGAGCCGCTGTGGTTCGAGACTTATTCGCCTGGACCTGCGACTTCAGAAACTTCCACAAGAAAAATTCTAACTAGGTCAAATCGCACGATCTCGTTGGCCAGTTCACATCAACTCCACGTGAGATGACCATGCCCTCGAATCGGTCATACAGAATTTTCAATGTGGCGTGAAATGTAGCGCCTTCTTGTTGGAACCACATGTCGGCGGTGTCCATATCATCCAATTCAGGCCAAAATAAGCCGGGAATCATCGACAACGAGCTGAAAATCAGGTTTTCGCGAAAACTCTCGAAAACTTAATCGAAAACAAAAATGTTCCCCTCATATTTCAGTTTGCAAAACGAGTTGTTAAAGTCGTTTTCCACGAAAACCACCCCATGTCATGAAAATGTCAACAAAAACTATTGTAATTCGGGATTTGAAACGGAGACACCTTTTGGTAGAACACACTAGTAACCTGAACGAGAAAGGCGCGAAAAACGGCATTAGGCCATCTTTGACAGCTAAAGGAAAGTAAAACCGAAATTTTCATTACGCGCGCCGGCAAAACCCGATTCCGAATGAAATTAGTCAAAAAAATAGTTTTTTCTTTGAACCAATCTCTTCTTTCGAGTTGTATAGAAGTATCATGCTGCTGGTCGACTCGAATTTTGCTACGTTGATTCAAGTTATTCAAGTGCTTTTCTTAAGAAAATCTGTTTTAATATTGTTGATGTCTTAGCACACATTTTCAATAAAAGCGTTTACTGTTCTATTTTTCCGGATAGATTGAAAATAGCTGAGGTCATACCGATATTCAAAAAAGATGATAGGACAAAGCTGAATAACTACAGGCCGATTTCTCTTCTTGCGGTATTCTCAAAAATCTTTGAGAAGGCTATAAAGCGCAGAGTTGTCGCATTTCTTGAAAAACAATTATTCTTAAGCACAACCCAATACGGCTTTAGAGCTGGCAAATCAACGGAAGATGCACTTCTTAATTTCTGTGGTCAGGTGCACGACAGTTTAAATTGCAAAAGATACACTGCCGCTCTTTTTGTAGATATCACTAAAGCCTTTGATACTGTTGACCATGATCTTCTATTGGTTAAATTGGAAAAGTCTGGTCTCATTGGATTTATTCTAAATTGGTTCGCTTCATATCTTAAAGATAGGAAACAAATGGTTAAGATTGGGAATTTTGTCAGTGAAAGTCGAGACGTTCGGATCGGAGTTCCACAAGGCTTTGTTCTTGATCCTCTATTATTTATAATCTTTATAAATTCTATCTTTAACCAACAATTAAAGTGTACTCAAACTGGTTTTGCGTATGATATTGGGTGTTTGTATTCAAATGTGTCTATACTGGATTTGACTGCTGATATTAACCATGATTTGGAAATACTAAGACATTGGTTCGGTATGCACAAGCTAGTTATAAGTGATAAAACTAAAGTCATGTTCTTTAACTTACCATCACTAGACAGGCACACTCCAACTTTTATCTTTCACAGTCTTGATTGCAAGAAAATGTGTTTTAGTAATAGTAATTATGTTGCAAATTACAGTCAAATAAACTCAAATGCGAAATGCCTGACCTGCTCTTCAAAATGCTTTTCTGGGCTTGACTATTGACAATAATATGAACTGGAGTATACACACTTCCTTACTAAAAAAATATATTTTAAAAGCAACACATATTATGTATCACCTAAGGAATCTATGCTCCCAGAAACTTTTAGAAATAATCTATTATAGTTTGGTACAATCAAAGCTGCAATATGGGCTCGTATGTTGGGGTGGTACTTACAGTAATAGTTTACAACCCCTAATCGTATCTCAAAAACATATACTTAGGTTAATATGTAAAAAACAACAGCGTGGACATAGTTTTTGTTTGTTCTGCAAATCACAGATACTTCCGCTAAAACATCTTTACTTTTACAAAGTCTTAAAAATATTTTACCTAAGAAGTGGAAACTAACTTAATCAGAATTTAACTACCTATGGACTTCGCAGCACTGAACGATGTCTTGCTATTATTCCACCTCACAATACTCATCGCTTCTTACATTTTTACACCTCAGTAGCACCCCGACTAACAGGTTACCTTTCGTACTTCGAAGCATAAAAAATATATTTTCATTCAATAGAGAAGTTAAAAAGTGGCTTTTTAGGTTTGACTTCATTGAAATAAATAACTTAATAAAAGTAATTATATAGCGTAGCATTTTTTTATCTTATGTACGAAATTTACAAGTATAACATAATCAGTTTATATAATTTTAATCACCCCACAACAATTGTATTTATCTTAAGCTATGAATTTCTTTAAATTAAATTAATGCATCCGTCACTAGTTTTTTAACTAAAGGATGTATCCTATATTCCTCAATGATCATTGATGTTATAACTTTTAAGTATATTTATTGATTGTTTAATTATATGCTCAATGCTTGGAATAAAATGAAATGAAAAAAAAAATAAAAAATCATAGCCACTGACAAAAGCAAAGAATAAACTACCAATAAACTTAAATCTGCTTATCATTTATTAGGCAACGAGTTTCGCCAACACCTCACGAAAACGACTTCCGATCGTTGGATTGTTAAAACAAACATGCCTTTTGCATTATTCAGCAAATTCAGCAGAGCATCTGATTGAAAAAAAGTAACAAGTAATATTATTTTTAATTGCTCTAAATTAATTTTATTTTTCAATTAAGACGATCGAATTTTAAACGAAAATAATTTACACAGAAGTTTCACGAATCACGACTAGTTTCTCACAGCTGATTGAAACGTCAAACGAAAAGTAGTTGATGTTCGGTGTGAATGCATCGACGAGTTTCCTTACGAAAACACGGTATTAGACTTTTGGAATGGTAATACATAATTTTAGAGTCATATCTCGAGAAAAGTCTCTTACCTGTCAAACACGGCAACGAATATTTAAAATACAATAAGTATACCCTTTTTTAAATGGAAAGATACGTTTATTGATGACAATGTAATAAATACAAGGCTTGCTGAATGCCTGGTGAGACTGCCTTTAGGATTTATGACTGCCATACTTTGCAAACTTAAGGAAACCTATGGAAATGTTAGTCATTCCTAGCCCTTTAAAAGTGCCTTCACCCGCCATGGGTAGAGTCCATTTGCATACATTTATTATTATTATTATAATTTTATTAACATAAGTAAATAAATTACAAAGTCAATAGTTTTGGTATAGTGCTATCTGCCAGGGCTTTCGACAAGTATGATAAATGAGTTTATGAGTTTGAGGGTTGTTATCACAATATACGTCTTTTGTGTTTTTTTGAATTGACGTTTGATAGTTAATTGTCGGTTGCGTTTTTGCAGATTGAGTTTACTTTCTTGCAGGAGTGGTTGTTCGTCGCAAGGACGGTATGATGAGATGTTTGTGCGTAATCTATCAATGGCCTAGTCTGATAAGTCTTATTTACATACGTTGTCAGCTTTTTAGAGGGATACGGTTTGGGAAGATTTGCTTTGACGCCGAGCCGTTGAAATTGAAGTCTTTGTATGAACGGTTGTAATTTGTCCAGCCATGATCTTTTCACATTTCCAGTTTTCCAAGAGACGATGTATTTTTTTATTGTTTTGGAAGAAGATTATTGGGGGTTCTGTTGTTGCTGCTATGTCAGCTGTCTTGTCGCCTTTGACCCCAATGTGGCTAGGAACGCAGACGATTTTTAGTGTTTCTGAATTTTTTTATTAGGAGGTCGCGTATTGTTTCAACGATTGGTATGGAGTTGGTGGTGTTCACCACAGCGGATATTGTTGTAAGCATGTCTGAAAATATGGCATTTTTTTTTTATATATTATTGCTTTTAATATAGCTTATGTTTCTGCTGCGAGTGCTGATGTGAAACTTGTACGAATTCAACGGAACAATTTTCATCGGCAACTGCGAATGATGTGTTTGTCGGTTTGGGTGGCGTCGGTAAAGAGGAGCCGAGTGATTTATGTTCTTCGGCGATGTTTAGGTAGATTTGGGATAACTGATTTAGATCAGGGTTGGTGATTTGTATTGGGCTTTGCCGTAGAGATAGGAATGTCCAAGTCTTTGGTAAACTTGTCTGTCTTAGATAGAGTTGTTTGGAATTTCTGTACTCTTTTTTCGTTTCATAAAATTCGATGTTGATGGGTGTTTGATATGGTGAGTTTATTTTTTGGATCATATTTGCAGTCGATTCTGTCGTTTAAGGGCGTCATGTGTCATGTACAATCTTAGGATATATAAAAAATCAGCCTGCATCAAAGTATTGCAGAGTGTGAAGCATTGACGAATATGAAATTCTAGGACTGGCTTCTCACAACCATCCATTTGTGCGAGGTTTTATCATTGGGAACGGCTAAATTGAGAAGCTTACTCACGACTGGTATGCTCCCAAAAGTTCGTAAGTCGTCCGCGGAAGTGTAGGCTTTAAACATTTTTAGTATTAGCATCGTTCGGTAGGAACCTTTGATTTATTTTGTAATTAGCTGACCCGTGCTCGCCTTGCTTCACCCGCCGTTTTTTAATAAATATGTTCCCTCAGTTGGACCCTTCTAAAAGTAATATAAAGCAAAAATAAAGACAATAAAAACAAAATTTTATTTCCTACTAAAAAGTCTACACAAAAAAAGATTTACACAAAGTTCTGTTATTTGTTCCCTCTTACCCACCTCAAATGGAAAAGGAAGCAACACGAATGAAACAACTTGACACACGAATCCCACCAGCCCATTTCCAAACTTTTCCCAATGAACAGCACCTGAAAACGTGCTTAACCTGAATGTATGCACTAAAAAGAGACCACTGCCTATTGAAGTGCAAAAAATATGATCACGTTAGAGCGCGCACATAATAATCACACATACACTACTGCAACGATACTCACTGCTGCATGAATACTGACAGTGGTATCCACTGAAAGAAAGTTGTGGGCGATGTTTTGAATAATTGTTTTGAAAATTGCTCAGCTTCAGGACAACGCAGGAGGATGTTTTATATCTTAAATGATTCAGGAGAAAATTTACTAAATTCACCTATTTTTTTATTCTTCAATCCGATAAGCCATTACTGACCTAGGTCTGTATAAACAAAATGTTCGTTACATATATCCGTTTTTTGTAAGAACCACGTTATATTCCGGGATAAAAAGTATCCTAAGTCCCGACCCAGAACATAAGCAATCACTATGCCAAGTTTCATCAAAATCCGTCCAGTAGTTTCTGCGTGATGCGCGGTCAGTCATTTTTTATTCTACAGTTTTATTATTTGAAGAGATATGTTTTAGTTCTAATATTATCTCAAACTGTGTAACAATGCAACTTACATGTAGGAACTGCGACCTTCATATTTATATTCTAGCTCACTGAGCCTACACTGAGGCCACAAGCCCGCCATTCTTCGTCTAATGCAAAGGAACTTGTATTTACAGTTTCAAGGGAATTTTATAAAATCCATATCCAAGGATGTCCTTGCAATAACATGCTTAAATGCGACCAACCAGAGAGGAATGATGCGGCATAACATATAAACCACCTTCCATCATTGCAAATCTGAGGAGCATCTGTTTTCCATTCAGGATACTTGCAGGGATTAAAACCATTCCATTGGTGAAATTTTCATTTAAGTTATTTGCCAAGCTTATACCTCCTTCAAAATGCCCATTCGGTTGGTCCATTTGAGTTTAATCTCGTTTCGGCCAACACATGCTCCACCCTCCACTCCTCTATTGCATTTCATATAATCGAAAACCCAATCGTCCTTCATAATGTAATGGTTGGGTCTGCACCTTTGGGTGCTTGAAATGAGTTTGTATAGTTGTAACGAATGTCGGTAGGGCTGTTGTTTATAGGTTAACAGTTTGCACTGAGTGAGCATGGTATCATTATTGGGAAGTGGATTTTTTAGTTTTTCATATTTCAATCAGGTGGAAGCAGTCGGAGGAGCGTTAAAAATTTAACACATTTATGAGTTCCAGGTAGAAGTGAATGAAATGCTTGTTCTTAAGTTAGAAAAATACTTGACGCTTTTGTAGTGTAAGGCGTTCTCAAGTATAGCTTGTTGCACAAGGTTAAGGACATTATTTGTATTCTACAAGTGATACGAACAAATTCGCGGAGGAAGGAATTCTATTGCTCCGGAAGATGAACGGCATTTGAAGAGGTCGTATAGGGGACCACACATGAGGGCTTCGAATGTTTGAAAAGTATTTTTTAAAACTCATCCATTGACAACTCATCCACGAAGTACCTAGCAACGTTAAGCCAATACATTCGACACATCATTCAAGTTTTTTTCAGGTATCATTCTGAATTATAAGGACAACTTTTCCTTAAGAATACACACTCCTATGTCCTGTGTAGTAATTGAAATTAGATAAGAGGTCCATTGATGAGTTGGCCTGTAGTTTAGTTGTTATATGGATATAAAGTCGGTATGACTTTCTGATTTTGCACAGGTCTAAACATTTGCTTTACATCAAAATTACCAGGTTTGTTATAATTTTTAAGAAAATTTCCAGTCCCTTATAAACAAATCAAATGCAAATGCCACCCAGGTGCATTTAGAGAACTTTAGAGCTGCAATATATATATTATATTAATACGGAAACATCAAAATTTTCCGTGCACTTTTTAAGTATTTATCATGAAAAGAGGAGAATAAAACTTATATCATTCGAAAGGTACTGTGCCATAGATTTGCAGAAACAAAAAATCGTAGGTATATGTCGCCATTAAAACTGGTAAAATTAGGTACATACAAAATGCTTAGCAGGTAATCGAAAGCATTTTCTTGCTCATGTTTCCATAGTAACGAATTTAATCATCTTAGATTAGAACCAGTTGGAGGGTCTCATTAACCCATAAGGGTATGCAATTTAAATACCCCTAAAAGCAAGCAATCATGAAATCTTATTTCAGGGGCATTGCAGAGTTATCTGCGAGGTGTTACTATGTAAACGAACATTCATGTTTTGCCATTTTCTATTCTTTTTCATAGCGGATAAGTATATAAATTAAGATTTAGCATATAAATAAATTAAAATAAATCTCTTCTCTACTCTCTTCTCTTCTCTTCTCTACATATAATAAAATTGTAGAATAAAAAAATGCCTGACCGCGCATCACGCAGAAACTACTGAACGGATTTTGATGAAACTTGGCATAGTGATCGGGATTTAGGATACTTTTTAACCCTGAATATAACTTGGTTTTTACAAAAGAGCCAAAAATACCAGATATATGTAAGGAAAATTCTATTTATACAGACCTAGCTCAGAAATGGCTTATCAGATTGAAAAATAAAAAATTAGGTGAATTTAGTAATTTTTCTCCTGAATCATTTAAGATATAAAGCATCCTCCTGCGTTGTCCTGAAGCTGAGCAATGTTCCAAACACTTCAATGGGCAGTCGTCTCTTTTCAGCGCACACATTCAGCTTCAACACATTTTCGGGTGTTGTTCGTTGTGATAAGTTTTAAAATGGGCTGGTGGGATTCGTGTGTCATGTTGTTTCACTCGGTTGCTTCCTTTTCGTCGACATTTGAGGTGGGTAAGAGGGAACAAATAACTTAACTCTGCGTAAATCTTTTTTGTGTAGGATTTTTAGTAGGAATTAAAGTTATATTGCTTTTAGAAAGGTCCACGGGAGGGAACATATTTATAAAAAAAAAACGGCGGGTGAAGCAAGGCGAGCACGGGTCAGCTAGTAATAAATAAATTGTGTAAGAAACAAGTTGGCTTTCGTTACTTTATCACAGACAAAATTGGTCGAATTTTGACCACGGGCGGTACTATTTTTTATTATTAACTTTTATTTCATTAAAAAAGTTTGACTTGAGCATGCGTGCATTTCATTTTCCCCATTTTAATAGCACTTTTCCCCATTTAGTGAAAAATCCCCACATCTGCTGGCATCGCCTTAGACCCCTGTGAGGTGAAATACCCTACAGTTGGCGCTCAAACCGTTTTAACCAGAACTTTCGAAAATTGCTTTTTACTAAGAGCAATGCCAGATTTATGTTTTCGAGAAAGTTTCGTGCGACCCCTGTTGTGCAATTAATTTTATAACTTGTTCATTTTGAGCTAAAGCTTCGATCAAAATGAGCAGCTACGGCAGATCACAATGAATAGGATTTTAAATTGGAATAGAACAGTCGTAGGTTAGTATCGATTATCTTTTCTTCTCTCTCTTACAACACGGTGCGTCGTGCATGACTTTGAAATTAATGAATGAACAACTAACGAATCACCACGTAGATATGTGTCATTACACCTCCTCATCGAATACAAAAGAACATTTAACTACTGCTCTTACCATGAATGTTCACCGGTAAACCATCAGCATATTGTTCATAGTTGTGAGTTGGGATGCCAATTAGACTGTCATTTGTAGAACCAGCCAGGATTAAAGGGTTCTCTTTAGCTGCCGCACTGAACCACCAAATCGATTGCCTATAAAGTAGGCAGCTGCGTTGGCAAAGATAAACCGCCATCCTCAGTCATGATTAAATGAAAATTAATTAAAACGGATGAATCGGGTGGAAATTTATTAGTCTCCAAGGAGCATAACAATATCTAATAATTAAAGTTTGGTAGATTGTCAATCTGGCAGCTTAGCGAAAGCCAGCAGATTATGACACCGGTTTAATATTTAATAAAGAAATATAAAGGCGGCGTAATATGCCCGAATAGGATGGACGTTTTAAGGGATCATATACGAGTTTTCTTTTGTTAAAATATGAAAGAGCAATCGGTCGTTAGTCCTTTCAAAGTTTCTGCTATAAAACTTTCCAAAGGGCCATTTATTTTGAACAATCTGCCATGGGATACATTTATATGGATAGGGGTTACATTTACGCATACACGTGTGCCCATTTCGATAAGGATATCATCCACCTTTCTATTGAGGTGATGATTTTGTGAATGTTCCCTAAATCTTCAGAGATAAGCTTATTTATTTTGGGCTTTTACCATCGCAACTTTGAAAAGCAAATTTTAATGATCATCGATAATTAATTTCAGTGGAAAGTAAGCTCTACCTGATGGTGCACATGCACAATCCCAAAAGTGCACTTAAATCCGGAATGCAAGAGCGAGTGCACATTCATAATTGAAAGCGAAACATTGCAAAGCGTGCCCATAAAACAATGTCCCCTGAGGAGTGCACATGGAACGTAAAAATGCAGTAAAAGCAGCCACTCTGGTAATAAACAAATAAGGCGGTGCACTATCATGGCAAGACCTACACATGTGGGAGTGCACATGTATTACAGTAATTTACATACATTGGGGAATGCCAACTTTGTGCTCACAAGGAATCTGCTATTACAATGTTTGTTTATCTATGCGGTGCACTAGCTGAAGGACGACAAATATAGTCTACGCATTTAGTACATGTACTCCCAAAATGAAGGGAAGCTTTGGTTACTGGGCAATGGGGTTCCAGAGTTAAACCTTTTTTAAGGTTCCTTTTGATCAAAAGGGAAGAAGCCTCCAGGATAATCATCGTCCATTGGACAGGGACCACATGGGAAAGCTCTTCCAGAAGATAATCTACAATGGATTACTCGCAGTGGCAGACAAGAATGGGACCATTCAGACTACCAATTTGGTTTTAGGAAAATGCGATCCACTGTTGATGTCATAGGAGGAGTAGTTCATTAGCCAAAGGCGCCATCGAAGGGGAAAGATGACTGAACGGGACAACAGAGCTGGACGATGAAAACGCTTTTAAACCGGGAAAGTGGTCATTCATTAGAAGATCCCTCGCAAGGATGTGTATTGTATACACCGTAGTACTTGTAACGTAAAGTGACGAACTACTTCAGTAGCAGGAAGTTGAGATATAGCACAAATAAAGGTAAAAGTCACTGCCAGAGTTCCTCAGGGATCGGTCTTAGGGCCCTTACTGTGGACAGTTAAATCAGTTGCAAACGAAACAATTGCCCGGCTAAAACAGAAGCCTGCCTCATTATCAGCTTGGAGTTTGTCAACTTCCAGGTTGGTAACCAAACAATCAAGTCCAAAGAAGCGGTTAAATACCTTTGAGTAATGCTGGACAATAGATTGCGGTTCAAAACACACGTGGGGTATTTAGACAAGAATCTACACCATTTGGTCTTGCCCTGCAGGCAAAAATGAAGACGAAGACAGGGAGCACGCAGTATTTTATTGCCCACGACTACACACACTTGTCGCAACCAATATAAAACTGGTCCCAGCTTTGGCCAGATCTG
Organism: Cheilosia pagana; assembly: GCA_936431705.1. Lineage (NCBI taxonomy): Eukaryota > Metazoa > Arthropoda > Insecta > Diptera > Syrphidae > Cheilosia > Cheilosia pagana. The sequence continues at coordinate 79,044,683 of OW386166.1, read as the reverse complement.
TTGTCGTACCATCAGTTGTCTACCAAAGATTTGTTCATTCGATAGCATCCAGGTGTATTATGATTTTACAAGTAGCGATAGGAATACCTAAGGAACCCTTTACTACAAGGATAGGTAGCGTATTTCCTTACTTGGCTAGCTCATCAGCCTTGCAGTTTCCCCGGGATATTTCTATACCCCGCGCACCCAACAGAACATTGAACTGCTGCGCCATCTCACAGAGTTTGTTTGTACATAGAGATTTCAAAAAAAGAAAATAAATATCTATGCGGGCGGATGTTGTTCCCCTGCAACCGCCCTGCTTGGAGTAACTTACTCGTACTAAAAATGAATTCAAAACCACAGCTTTAATAACCACTTCAAGGAGGAAATAAATCCCGAGGATGTGATTTTTTTTGTTGGGAAAAATAATCTAGTAGGAGTGGAATAGTACCAAAAAAGTGGACCTTTTTGTATATTTGACAGTAATAATAACGGGTGATTTTTTAAGAGGTTTAGAACTTTTAAAAAAAAAAAACACACAAAAAATTCGAAAAAATTAATGAAATATTTATTTGAATCGATAGTTTGAACCTTGCAATTTAATGTTTAAAGATAATTTCATGCAAATGTTGACCGCGGCTGCGTCTCAGGTAGTCCATCCGCTGAGTCCAATTTTGGCGTACTCTTTCACACCTATCGGCCGGTATCTCACGAATGAATGCATGGATGTTGGCTTCCAGTGCGTCAATCGAAGCGGGCTTGTCCCTATACACATTAGCCTTGACATACCCCCACAAAAAATTATCTAATGGTGTCAAATCGCACGATCTAGGCGGCCAATTGACCGGCCCGAAACGTGAAATTAACTATTCACCAAACTCGCCTCGCAATTGCGCCATTGTTTCGCGTGCTGTGTGGCATGTGGCACCGTCTTGTTGAAACCACATATCATGCAAGTCAAGAACTTCCATTTCGGGCAAAAAAAAGTTTGTTATCATCGCTCGGTAGCGTTCACCATTGACAGTAACGCTGCGATTCGCATCATCTTTGAAGAAGTACGGTCCAATGATGCCACCGCCCATAAACCGCACCAAACTGTGACTTTTTCTGGATGCATTGGTAGCTCTTGCAATGCTTCTGGCTGATATTCAATCCAAAATCGACAATTCTGCTTATTTACGTGCCCATTGAGCCAAAAATGAGCTTCGTCCATAAAATGGAAGCAGCGCGCGATGAACATTTCGAACCGAGCACGAATTTTGATAGTAAAATTCAATAATTTGCAAGCGTTGTTCATTTGTAAGACGATCCATGGTTAAATTGCAAACCAAACTGAAGCTGTTTGACAGTGACACAAGGTACTAAACACACGTCAGCTGTCAAAACCAGTGTTGCCAAAACCAAACCAGCTAAAAAATCACAATCCCAACTCCTGCAGGTCTTTATATCCAGAATGAAAATATAGAAGCCACCTTTAACACAAGCTTAGCGTTGTCACAAAATTCAAAGTTAAATAGACGAATGCGCAATAGAGTTGCTCTCAACCCTTTTGTTGTGTACCTCTGATTTTAGTTTGATTCAACATTCTCCCGCTCGCTGAAAGTGAATGGCGCTGACAGCCTTTTGCTAGTCACAAGCACGTCATAAAAAGTTTTAAGGAAAAACTGCTGCTGTCAAGGCACTTCTACTTTACTTACTAAGATTGATGTCAACATGCATTTTTAGAGTCGCAATACCTATAGTCAGGTCGCATATAGTCGCCTAAACTAACATACCTCTCTCACTGCAGCTTTGTTTATATATAGATGTCTGATGACCGCAGTTGTGCATGACATATTGGTCCTGGTCGTATTCACTTTTCAATTAAGCTCGCCATTTTGCGTAAGAGTACAAGGTTCATCTACCGCAGTGTCCCTTTTAAGTAAAGAGCACAAGGTTTTGCCATTTTACCGCCAGGCAGATGTTTTCTTTTACGCATTTACTAAGGCAGCTCTACAGTTCGGGGTGAATCGAGACCTCAACTAACAAACCTCTTCAGTTACCCTTGCCCTTAGAAAAATGCCTCCAGCTGCGCAGTGCCCACTCCGACTCTCCCTGTGCTTGTGCGCGCCACCTAAATCGAAGTCTTCCTCTTCTACGTTGTCCGTCTAGGTTAGACTTAAAGACTCTAGCATTTGCTAGACTTAAAGACTCTAGCATTTGCTAGACTTAAAGACTCTAGCTCTACAAGTCCTAGCCATCTTAAGCGACTAATACGCAATTTCGTTTCTAGGTCGCTGTACACGTCGTTGAGTCTTATTTCCCTCTAAAGGCCTACAAAGCAAATGGGACTGCAGTACGAATAATATTTATCTCAAAGCGATCGGGGATATACTCATCTTAGTCTTCGCTAAATAATAAATAAATGGTTGGCACAACAGGTCCGTAAGGGTGGGTCCCAGTTTTGCGTGAGCATTTTTTTATTTTTGTCAGTTATGCTCTTGGATGTTTGTCAGACGTTCGCGAGAGGCGACACAATGGAAGCAACTTTAGAATGTAATTTATGTTTTTCCGGGTATTTAAATCATCCTTCGAATATTCATCATCCTAGCGCAGATGAATTTATATACCCACCTACCCGACATCACAAAAGCAGTTTCAATGTGCAACAAACTTTTGTCAAAAATCTCTAAAAAGGAAACACGAACAGAAATGATTTACAAAATCCATTTCCTTTCAATTTTCGCAAGAGCTATGTTCACAAAAAAATAAATAAAATAAAAAATCCCATCGCAAAAGCATTGTCCATTGAATAGCACGAGACTTCCCCGAGCACCGAGGACGACAATGTTATGTATTTGAAATTCATTCTCCGTTGTCAAGCCATCCAATGTAATGTTCAGTTCAGTCGTCGGCGTGCGTCGGTCGTGTTGATCGTTTTTACTGTAGAGCACATCTGCTGACGACAGGCACATTGAAGCAAATTCACCAAAATGAATAGATAAAAATACATTATACACATCTCGGACTCGGTGTACACTTTGCGTTTATCGATTACAGAAAACGTGCCACGTTGCACTAATTGCGTTGGTCCCACAGAGATATTCGCTTTCGTATATACTTGGGGAGCTGATAAAAACAATTCAATCCGGCTTAACGTCGGAATGTCCACTGCCATTTTCGTATACGTATACCGTCTATACAGACAGCGTGTACGTCTCAAATTGAGAGTTGTTTTAAATGTTTCAATAAAAGTCGGATGGGGACTGAATTTGTTACCTTGCACGTGCATTCATATAGTTGCGACCTGCTACACTTTTGAAACTTGATACCAAGTGAGTATAGTAGGTTTGTAGATGAGCGTATTTTATTCTGATGAACAAAGAGGAAAATATACGTATTACGATCTGGGGTGGCATTCTGTAAGACGAAAACGTTCAATCGTTTTCGTTTAAACGAACGTTTTGCTTCATGGAACTTCGAAAACGAAAGAAAATTTCATTTGCGCGAAAGCAAAAAAACTAAAGCTGTTTTATTGACGTTTTTGTTGTCTTTGCTTTATGTTACTCCAAAAACGAAAGAAATTTTCGTTTCGTGCGAAAGGAATACAGCGAATGCTATTTCTTTGACGTTTCTCATCAACTTTTGGTTATTTAGTTAGTGGTTTAGACAAATTTTTATTTCACAAAAAAGTGGTGGCGAATTATTTATTAACAGCAAGCGAAAGTAATAATAGCGATGTGGAGGAATGTGTAAATTTATGAAAAATCCCGAAAAAATCCACTCGCTCATAGCATTTGCTTGCGTTTGTTTTGTTGTTGATGTCCTATAGGAGTGTAATTAATTAAAATAAACAGTTTGTATCTCGGTAATTGTTAATTCTACTTAGATTATTATTCGAATGTTTACATTTGTTACGACTAAAATATCAAAAAACGATGTATTTACATTAAAAGCAGTCAGTTGAGCTGCTAACACAACACGTTCGATGTATTTATCGCTTCTTAAATTTCAACTTTTTTTGCACACCGTTTGTTCAACCCTTTCGAACGCGAAGAAGAAAACGTAAGTAGTTATATGAAGCAAATTTTCGCTTTCGCTTGATCTATTTGGTTTTTTTTTAAATGCGAAAGTGGTTTTCAGAATCACACCCCAGATCTGTTAATATTCGTTGATAACGAAAACCGAGACTTATAATGCAAATTGCGATAAATGTAAGGCAACTTGGATCTACAATTTTTGTCAGGTGAAGAACGAGAATGGACAATTAACTAGAACAGCCGTGGATATTTGTCAGACCCCCTGTAGAGGCAAACAAGGAAACCTTGTAGTGGAGTCACAGTCGGTGTTGAGGCATGAAAAAACCATATTTGCTAAGTTTAAAACGGCGAAGATGATACAAATAGCACTGTCAGGTAGAAAGAACCATCCAACATGGGCAATCAAAGTCAAGACTTCCGTCCACCTGACCGAAATCACTCTGGACAGCAATATCCGAACCAGAGTCTAATTGGGCTGCTGGACCGGAAGGCCTAACTGCCGATCTTTTCAAGGCAGAGTGCATACACCAAATCGTCCCCAATATTTGGTCAGATGAGAGTATGCCTGATGAATGAAGCCTCAGCATTACTTGCCTAATTCACAAGAAAGGAGACCCTCTAGACTGCGCCATCTATAGAGGCGATTCTGCTTAATCCGTTTGCTTAACATTTCACAAAAGATCCTGTCTGCCGTACTGTGTGAACGCCTGAAATCATTTTGGTGCGGTATTAGTCCCGGTATAAGTCAACAAGAAATACAGATCGATACTGGGTTCAGCAATTTTATTTTAATTTGTTAAACACAAGCGCAAAAAAACTTAAACAATCTACTAAACTTAAGACTGGTAAAAAATGTTAATCATATAAATAAAATTGGTGTAGTTCTGTTCGACAATTGGCCAAGAGTTATTTATTTTTTCATTTTGTTTCGCTTTTTCCTTTGCAACGCTTTGCGTTCGAAAATACTGGGAGCATTTAAATATAGTAAATTCCAGCTTAAAGAGGACATCTGCAGGTCCAACATAGGATATTCATTATCTCGATATCTGAAAAGATTTTTTAAATAAATGCACAAAATTTGAGACATTTCTACTATATTCACCTGGATGAGTGGATATGCACTTCATTCTCAAATTAAACATACTAAACGCGCAATATATTTGGGTACATCTCTTTTAACTTTATTTTACTCCTGTGACAGACAGAGATGGTATGCTGTTTGGTTTGCTAAGCAAAAAAGAAACCTAAAAAAAATGTCGAATATGTGGGAGAGACGTGTCTGCTCTCTTGCTCAGTTCATATTTCATTCATGCATTCATAAATCCTGTGGTATCCATATAACCCGATTCCCACCGACTTCCCATTTTTAATTTCCACCATTCAACTCTTTCTAACAAAAACGAAATACATATAAACGAAAGCCTACCTACCAAATAAATTTAATATTCACAAAATAGTGCACACACGTAATGACGTAACCCATCAACTAAATATTGTGTGTGTAATCCATTTTCATCCATCGTCGTCGTCTTCACGACAAAGCAAAAGTAACCCCACATATGTCGGGTTATTAAAAGCTCTCACTGTCACTGGACAGTTGATTTTGAAAGAACAATTTTTATTTGTGTCTATTTTTTCTTCCCTGAGGAGAGAAGAGTATACTGTGAGACCTCTTTTTTCAACCGGCTTGGTCATGCGCAATAACACACACACACACAACACAGTACAGCGGATGCAGTGCAGGCATGTAATGTGAGGTGTTTCGTGTGTGTCGATGCTTCAGCACTTTTACACCGCCTTTTTTCTGCGCTCTTGATAAGTTTCTATTTCATTTAATTTTATTTATCCATAAATCGCATTTCCTGGGTGTGTTGGGTCAAGCTCATGGGCTCATGAGTTGGCTCAGGACATTGTAACAAATAATCAAAGAAACCACATTTTGCACGGGCGAAGCCGGGCGGATACAGCCAGTTAATAATAATAACTTAAACTAAACCCTGTATTCGTTTAAACTGTTGGTCACGCAGTGCCACCCTCAGTCAGCCCGTCAATCCGGCAATTCTTCTGCTCGTGATGTATACAACCAGAACGAAAAACAGGCTTGCAATGAACGAGAAATTTCCGTGCGACCCAGTCGTGCAATTTATTTCATTAGTTTGAGACGTGCGTTAGTGCTGCCAAACTTTCAAAGTAGCTTTGCTTAAACATTAAATTTATAAAAATATCATTTTGGACGTTAAAATTAAAGTCAAACTATCTGATTTGACGTGACTGATATAATCTTTTGATAAATGTCATAATAGTATGAGCAATACTGTGAGACAATAGACTCAAAAACAATAAACTGAATTATGCAAAACAGCCGTACGGAACTGTCATCAACAAAAAGAGTCCTTGTGAGTGACGATATCCTAGGAAGACCCCCCAAAGGACCCACAAACATATTAAAGTCGAGCGCATTAGATCAAACTCCAGCTATTACCAATCACTTTAGTTTGAACATAAATGACTTCCAAAAGTCAAAAAATCAGTTAAAAACATTTCCAAATTGAAATGTGACTCAGGAGCACATTTAAAATCCAGACAACTACAGTCTCAGCTTTAAATCTTGCAAATATCTGTGAGGGTGAGCATACCTGTTATCGGGACGAGCTTCTTATAAATAATCCGAGCATGAACTCATTTCCTATTCAAATTTATGTTGTCGGTTACATTATGCGAATTGTGCTCGAAAAGGATACAAGTCACTGCTATTCAAATTCACAGTACATTTTTCAGCTTTTACGTGTTCGGTTGACGCGCATTGTTTTTGCCTTTCCCCACTTCAAAGAGTCCGCACCGGTTTGACCCAAAATATTATTATAAGCACCCCTCGGCTGGTTACTCAACCGTAAAAGCCTCACAAAATTATGTTTTCTTGGCCTTATCTAAACTTAATGGGATTATTTCCTTTCGTTCATCATATTTTATTATGATTTTTCTCTTCTCCGATGGTTTCTTTATTTTTTTTGAGTTCATTTCGAAGGACCGCAAGAGGTTGGGAATTATTTGAAGTAGATTTGCAGGCGATTAACTCCTTAATATTATATGGCCAAAAGCGAAACTCGTAGCCGGAGGGTTTGAAGGGCCGCCGTCAACAACAGCCCGCCCACATCCGACCGTTTTGCATTGAATAAGTAGACAGATATATAGATATTTCTGTGCGGTTAAAACTTTATAAGAAAGATTTGAAAAGTTGTGTCTCTCCAGGAGATTTCCCCCCAGAAAATAGTGCTGCTTAAAACTTACGGACGAAGGGAAAGAGTGACTTTCAAAAGCAAAGAGCACAAAAAAACCCCCCACCTTTATGGGCGTAATTTAAATTTGAAATAAAAAAGAAGCTGTTCACGTCACAGAGTCTTTTTTTCTGTTTGCGTGCAAGCGTGGGAGGGGGGGGACTTTAAAAATGAGCTCTATTTACCCCCAAAAACGTTGTTCCATTAGAAATTCATGGCCCATACACAGGACAAAGTGTTTGAGAAGTTTCCCTTTTTGCAAAAAAATAAAAAAAAACACGAGCGTACTCGTATTATGTAATTCCAATTTCGCAGATAGAATTTAATCAACTTATACCCAAATGCCTTCGTGCTTTGATTGATGGACACACGCACGGTGAATGAAGAACCAGGTGAAGATATGTATATACAGTTTGCAGGAGAACAGCCTTGATTCATGAGGGTATTTCATTCAGGCGATGGGTAGGTATGCAGACTTGCTATAAAAAGCTGTGTTAGTAGGGGTTTTTTTTCCCAGTCAGTTTGCTCCCGTTTAAAATTAAGGACAAATGGGAGAGAGGAATTGCGTAACAGACAGAACAAAGTTTTCAAACTTGCAATGTGTTACACAGATCTTAAAGGATTCAGAAGTTGTGACAAAGGTCACAATCTCTTTAGACCCTTATAATCTATGCGAAAACTTTATAATATTTTCTACTCTTTTAGTATGCCGGGGGCGGAGGGGGGTAGGCCAACACAAGGACGACGAAAAAACATACCATAATGGCTGGCAATTTGTCATCAGCGATAAGGTTGTAATAGTGACATGGGCAAGAGATATACACTGCCGGAAGGAGATAAGTCACGAATTTTCAGTGATAGCTTTGAAGTTGTAGGACTTGTGATTGCAAAAAGTTACATTTGTCTAGTTGTCTGTTAAATGTTTCCAAAATCTTTATCTGTTAACCATTGAGGGGGGCAGCATTGGTGGGGCCTTCTGAGGGTATTTCTCTTGTAATATCACACATTGTTTTGGATATGGTCTATTGCGCATTGCTCTAGGATTGGGCAACTTTTGGGATAGGTCCCTTTGTGTTTTTCCGGTTGCACAAATGCACACTGAGCAATGAATAGAGTTCATTTATTTGCGGTCTAAAGTGCAAACTACCTTGAAACGACATTAATTTGCTGAATGGCAGTTCTCTCGTTGAAATAGTTTCTCTGCTGCGGTATTATACAACTCCGACTCCCCCATTGTGCAGCATTGTGGTTTCTTGCATCTAAATTTCTGATTATATCGACCATTGCTGCATTTACAGTGGTTCTGTGGTCCTATCTGAGCTTTGTAGCAATCATACTTGAGCTGACCCAATTGACCTTCTGAAAAGTAAGGCTTTATTGACATTTGTTAAACCATTCGCATAGCGTGAAACCATCCCTAGTTATCGCAGGGAATTTTCGATGATATTTGCGAGGCTCTTCGTACAAAGTGGGCGGTATTGAACAGCGGAGGATGGCAGCTCCCATACCACAAAGTCCTTTAAAAAACCAAATCTTGGGATTTATGACAGATTTAGCTTCTTAATTTCGTAAGTTGACAGTTAAAATGCGTGGCACTTTCCACATGAAAATAATACTGAAAATCTTGCAAATTGGAGCAAAAGCCAGCTGTGGTTCCAAAATTTTGTATAACAGTTCGCCAAAAAAGTGGGTGGCATTTAGGAAGGAGGCGTGGTACCTCTTATGCAAAAAAAAACATTGAAAACGAAATATCTATTATCGCATTTATAAAAATCTCTTTTAATTTTGTTTTGTTACTATAAATAAATATTTTGGCGCGACAAGTCTGTGGGACCCAAGGCCTAGCTTCTCACAACCATTCGTTTTGTGTGATTTTTCAATTTTTGGGACGAATGAAAGGGATCTACAATTTTACGCCGAGTCCAAACGGCTAATTGAGAAGCTCTTTCATGACAGTTTTTACTCTCAGATGTTTGTCAGACGTTCGCGAGAGGTGGCGCAGTGGAGTTCAACAATTAAGTTTAAGTGGTTAAAAAAAGAAAAAGAATGTTTTTTCGGTTGCATTTTTCGTGTCGCTATAATTGCACCCTGAGATGTTTTTTGGTTCTTTCGGGATTCCAACCGTGGACCCCTCGCTTAGTAGCCCAACACACTACCACTAAGCCAATGCGCCAACTTTTGTTACTATACCTGCCTTCTTTTGACGTCACATCTCTGGAGATTATTGTGAGTAACCCTCTTAGGGGGGGTCATTTTAAAAAAACTTCAAACTATGAAAAATGGCATAAAAACGGGAAGGTGACCCCTTTTCGGTTGGATTATGAGAAATTTTAAGCTATGAATTTTCGGCATATCGATGGATTATGGATAAAATACGGAGAGCTATTACCAAGTTTCAAGTAAATTCGATTAAGGCAAGAGTTGTTCCCATACACCTACCCAAAGCCCCTTAAGACGGAATTTTAGACGAAAAACAAAATCTCCTGACGTAAATGTTTCACAATTTTCTATTTCATATTAGGTATTAAGTAAAATTAATCACTACTGTGCTGAGCAGTTAGGTTAGGTAGTTGTAACCAGTGTTACCAGAATTTGAAAATGCTAGACTGTAAAAAAAATAAATGCCAGAATAAAAATAAATATGCTAAACTAAAGTGTTTTTATTTAATTATTTTGTTTTGAATATTAATTTGTGTTTTATACTACACATTCATCTAAATGAATTTTTTTCTGCGCATCTTTAGTAAGGAATTACTTGCCTTTTCATATCTTTTATATTTTTAATATGTTTCAATTATATTTTGACTTCTTTTTAATCTATTAAATAATTTAATTTTATCACATCCACACTTTATAGATTTTTTTTTATAAAAGGGGATTCCAAATCCTGGAGCACTCAAACCAGATACCCGTCCATTGTACTCCAAGCAGAAACCCCTTTTTTGGTGTAGGGGGGGAGAAACTCTGAAATTATTTGTTTCTCTTATATGTTTGGGTGGCCGAGTACTGCTGTCCCCCGGTGGGGCTCGAACCTGCGCCGACCCTCACACTTTATAGATACTTAACTGTAATATTTTGTACATGGTTGTTTGAAACTTAAATAAAATACTAAAAGAATTAAAATAACTAAAAAAATAAAATCAGATAAAATACATGCTTTTGGAAGAATTAATTTATTTTTTAGTATTCAGACAAAATATTTGTTTACCTATATACTTTTTTGAAGTATTTACATATTTTGTAAATAAAATACAAAACAAGATATCGCGTTCTGAAAACGAATAGAACTTTCGCATTTCAAAAAAAAAACGAAAGAAATCACGCGAAAGCGAAAATTTGCTTCATGTAACTGCATTCGTTTTGTTTTTCTGGTTCGCAAGGGTTTAGGAAACGGAGTGACAAAAAAGTTATGACCTAAATTCCAGAAAAAAAAAACAAAAAAGCATTTGGCGTTTTTTTTAGAAAAAAAAAAACGATTCGAAAATGCTTGCATTAAAAATGACAGAATGAGCACATAGCTTTAATTTGTTACCCCTAAAAAAATGGGTAGAGGGGTCGCTTTGAAAAATGCCGAAAATCCGTCTTAGCAATTTTACTTCTCTATCAAGGTCGGAAGCTGCTTGGCCTCTGGTTTAGGTCAATTACGGAACTAATTTAAAAATCAATCCGTAAATTTTGTTAACGAAAAATATTTTTTTTTAAATGGGCGTGGAACCTTCTCTATACCTACAGTAAAAACATTCAAAACGACTATTAGTTAAAACTCCGAGAACATATTAAATACTGAGCACTTTACGAAATGTGTGGGGGAAGGGGGTGAATACGGGGAGCCATTGGACGGGAAAAACAAATCATTTAAATGTGATACTTGCAGTACTTTGAAAACAGCGGGAGATTGCTCTCGACTATAATCTTCGCTCAGTCTAAAGATTGTTAAAACTTATAAGTTGTTGCTACTTCTGCGTTTTAAGTTAGTGCTGTACCTTTTGTACAACTCTTAGGCTGTACTTACCAGCTTCCTTTTTAGTTCCATCTTTTAATTCGCCCAATAAAATTAGAGATAAGATTAAGCTGGTAGGAATTGCCCTTGACATAGTCGCCTTGAGCTAGCGTCAAGCTATGAATTTAACGTTGATTCGGATATCTATAAATGGTTCACTAGCTTGGGTGCAGTCGCTCAGTGGGCTAGACTGGACTGCTGAGCAAAAGGACTTATGTTCGATTCCCGAAAAAAAAACCACAAATTATGTAGGTATTTCTTAAAATTTGTTTACTTGTGCCACCTCCAAACATCTGACAACCATCTGAGAGTAGGGTCCTTTCATTAGTCCCAAAAATAATAGTTATTTAGTTTTGGCTTCTATATCTGTTCAGTGATCGTGCTGATAAGTATCCGATTACACTCACCATCTTTGTCTATGCGAAAATTACGACAGTGAGTATCGAGAAATCCAACCAAAGTTCGTCCTCTTTATACTGTCCTTGTTTTTTTTTTAAAATACATTTCACAGCTTCAACTTCAACAGCACAACTCAAATCAACTTGTCATGATCGACAAAGTTTCGTGCGACTTAGTCGTGCACCTACTCCTTATCATTTTACAATCACAAAGAAAAAGTTGGAAAGAAGTTGAGCGTAACGAGCTGCGAACAAATTGAAACTTGAGTAAGCAAATGTCGACCCTTTGCCACGTAATGCTTCTCTAAATTGAAATTCCGTCCCAAGGATAAAGTTTTCCTCCTTAGATCATCTCGATATGTTTGTAATGTCACGTAACCCATTTTTATTAATTTTTGTTAGCGGCTTACATTTGGTATTTGAGCAATTTGATCTATGTATCTGTCGAGGGGTTACATTTCGTCAAATATCCTCTCACGTGTACGTGTTGATACGCATAATTTGTCAACAGACGAAAGTGTGAACATTCCGCAAGGATAAGAGTCTTTTCGTATCTTGATTTTTGAGTGATTGTGCTCTCCTTGGAAATGATAAAAAAAGAGGACTTGCTTTGCAATTTTTTGTTGGGGAACTGCGTGACTGTTGGCACTCATGGGAGTGCATGGATTTGCTACGATTTATGGCTGGCTTAACACTGCTTTAAATTTGAGCATATGTTGTACAGCACATAGGTCACGCAATTGCGAAATGTATCCGCGGAGTTTTTTTTTTACCCCGGCACAAGCTTAAATGTGCCAAAATCAAGGTGTGTCTATAGTCCTAAGGATATCTATCATCGGCATGTGTACTAAAACCAAAATTCAGATTCAGATTCAGAATTATTGGCCTCAGATGACTGGCAATAGATTTTCATTTGATTTTTAACTAAAAGCGTAATGAAAATGAAAAGCCCCAAGTGTACGAGTAACGAGTATCCACTGCCGGCTATAGATACCACTACCGGCGGCGCTCTAATGGGAAATGGAATTGATTTACATTTTTACCAAGTGACCTGGTTTTTTTTCGGTTTTTCGTTCGTCTCTAAAAGCAATTTTCCATTATTTTAACTTTAGTCGTGTTTTCCTCTCTGGGTTTCTTTGATGTGGTTTAAATGCGCTCGTATATAATGGTGGCATAGGAGAAGCAATATCCCCACTACACACAGACACACAATAGCTTTCTACTTGGGAGTTGGGAGCACTTCCAGTGCAGTGGTTTCGTTGGGAGCTGCCTTTTGAAATTGCATTTTTTGTTGGTTAACAATTTATTTGATTTGATTTTGCATTTCCGACTGAGTAGACGCACACGCAAAACTTTCAAAACTTTATTCGAATGCGATGGTACTTGTGTCGTCGATTTGAGCGACGGGGATAACAGCGAATAAGGAATCATCGAAATCAATATCCGTCGAATGGAAACAGTTACTTTATGTTATTGCATCCATAATAATATTCATGTTGAAATTGATTTTGTTTATTCGGTTGTTCTCGTACAAGTACATATCTGCTCCTTGAAGGGTGAGGGCGATGATTTGATTCGATATTTTCAAGCAGTTGGGGGAACTTTATTCCTGGAATTTATGTACAGATCTTTGCTGAGTTAAATCAATTTACTCAATTTCAACTTGTGTCACAGACATTGACGGTCAAAATGGCAACACACTATGGACTTGTTTCTTACCTCTATTGAAGTTTTATCGCCTCTAGGCTCGTCTGATCTAATTTCTCGTACCCCGACCACAAAACTAAAGAAAAATCTCCGAAAAGGACCGTCTCTAACAACTTCTTAAGGTTATAAAGGTTATGCTTCGTCGTTGACAACGTGGATGCCACCGTTGATATGGTGAATAATGTATCAAATCCTTTATTCGTATAATAGAATAAAGAGTATCAAGTATCAATCCGAAAGAAGATGCGTGGAGTGACTCGATTACAGCTCGATGCTATGGATTTAAGGAGTAACAAAGCCGACCCATCTGAGAAAACCCGAAGAAAGTTTAAACAAGACAGATAAAACTGCAAAAATTGAGATAAAAAATACTAAAATGTCAAAAGGAGCACCAACTTTTGGTCATTTGTTTAAAAAAACATCGGCCCCTTCATCAATCTCAACGCTCATTTGCAATGACATTCCAGCTGTCAGCTCATTAAATAAAGCTTATCTACTTCCAGCTCATTTCGCTGATAGCTCCCTAGCTGTGCCTTGTCCCCACCTGTACTTGAATGCGTCGCATTTACAGCGGGACAAATCCATTTCGGACACGTAGTCGTACAGCCGCGAGAGTACTTTATGATCTCAATATAAATAAATCCACGGGTTCAGATTGTATCTCCCCCATGCATCGTCCTGGAGAGGTGTTCTACCACGCTGGAAAAACTATTGCGTAAGCTTTTCCAACCCTCTTATTCTGCTGGAGTCTTTCCGAGAAGGTGGAAAACAGCATTTGTCCTAAGAAAAGTGAATCTTCTTCTCTCACCAATTAAAGACCCATAGCACTTAGGGGCATTCTTTCTTAGGTCATGGAAATGCTCATAAATCGTCAGCTTATGAAATCTCTTGAATCACGGAAGCTCCTTAATGACCGGGAGTATGGTTTCCGTGGCAATAGATCCACTTTTGATTTAATGGCTTATCTCACCGAGAAGTGGAACCAATCTCTCCATCACTCCGGTGAAACAAAGATTATTGCGCTTGAGGCATTTGACAGAGTTTTCCTGTACCGCTTTTTTTTCAGGAGCTTTGTAAAGGCAATGTACATCAAAGTTATACATTTTTCAATATTAGCTCCTATAAGCATTAAGAAATAGCGTTTCGAATGTGTGATTTTTTGCACCGAAAGTGACACGCCGCTTTATCTGATTTTGAAAAAACAAATCTGTATAATCTATGTATATATTTAAAAATGAGATTGATATTTGTTTGTTCTTTTATATCTCCAGCTTGGCAACATCGAATTTTATAATTTTTTTTGTTTTATTTGTCTTAAATCAGGGATGGTTAAGGAAAAAAGAAAAGTCTTAATATCCTCAACAGGTGGCGCTGTTTGGAACACATTTAGTTTTTCAGTGAAACCGCTCAACCGATTTTAATCTAATTTTATGGTTGGGTATGTTTGGTTCCAACTTGAAATAAAGAATGGTTTTGAGCACTTTGCAAAAAATTCTTAAAATGCAATGTTTGAACATTTTTAAATGCTTAAAATTTTGTAAATAGCATGTGGCATTTTCAAAAGTTTTTAGTTTCAGCTCCAGTGGCGCAGTGGCTTGGAGGGTGTTGGACTACTAAGCGAGGGGTCTCCGGTTCGAATCCCGAAAGGGCCAAATTACATCTTCAGGTTTTTTTCCACTGCGCCACCTCTCGCGAACGTCTGACAAACATCCGAGAGTAAAACCGTCATGAAAGAGCTTCTCAATTAGCCGTTTGGACTCGGCGTAAAATTTTAGATCCCTTCCCTTTGTCCCAAAAAAATTGAAAACCCACACAAAACGAATGGTGGTGAGAAGCTAGGCACAGACTTGTCGCGCCAAAATATTTATTTACTTATTTATTCGTCAATTCACGTTGCAGCTCTAGCTTCCAGCCTATAATAGAAGAATGCACTACCGAATTGTGTTTTCTTCTTTAAATTAATCATTCCGGCGACCAGCGACCGGCGACTGCGAATAATTACACACGAACATGCACGAATCCTATAACAACAACAGCCACTGCTGCATGGGTACGGCCAGCTGGTTTAGCGCTGAATTTTTTTAGTGCATATTTAATGATTTCCTTTGAGCTTTGCTCAGCTTAATGACTACACAGAGATTTATAGCTTATATTAATCAGGGATGAATCACGTATGACCATTTTTTATCCTTAATCCGATAAGCGGTTGTGGAGCTAGAATTGAACATTAAGCGGGGTAACAATACATTAAGACCTTAGTGTTCAGCTCTTTTTAACTAATATATTTTTAAATAGCGTAAACCCTCTCTTAGAAATTCAGATCATAACAGTGAAAACCGCATTGAAATCCGTTGATTTCAAGGACTCTTTTTGGATTGATTGATGAAACTCATCTTCCTGACATTATTTGGGTCCATATAAGTCAACCTTTGTAATCACCTCCACGAGGACAAACTACTGAAAGACATGTACCTTTTAAACTCCGTACAAAAGTCCACCCCTTTATGCCGCTCCGGTCGAATATCCTTCACAAAAATTACTTCATCGCAAAGGGAACCGCCGTTCACATGACGTACACTATACACCCTAATGCAATCATTTAAATTCGTTCCCGTTCGGTTCATCAAAGGCTCTCGAATCATCTGAATTCATGGAATTTGTTATCACTCGCACCAATCATTTATAATTCAATTCTACCACTGTAATTCCACGGGAAAATTCCAGCTTTCATTATGCAGAGAGGGAATCGAATGTACGAAGGTCGATAGGTGTGTTGGGCTTGGTATGATTTCCATCAGCTCCGCATACCGTTCTCCATTTCTCCTGGTTCACAAGTCAATTGGAGATGATTCCTGGAATAAAAGGGGAGGCCAGCACAGGGTTCTGCGTAATCAATAATTCATTATGCTGCTGGCAGGGAAGAGGAAACTGATTTCTGTGACTGTCCGGATTCATCGTTTCATAAATAATTTAACATAAAACCAGAATTTGATTCACTGAAGTGCGTAAGAGTTTTTCATTACAGTTTTTGTTTTGTCTTTTTTAAATCCCCAAATAATTGGACGAGTATCTATTTTGCTCAAAATTGATACAAAAGGCAATTATAGCTTCCCCGGCTTTCAAGTATAATCAGATTTGGACATACGTTTACATAAATTGTAGACGATATAAAAATCGACTGGTTTGATATCTTGTTAAAAAGGCGGATGCGCACAGACAGTCTGCAGTATTTTTCGTTATCCAAATAGAGCTATTTTCGACTCTATCTTGTGTTTCTAGAGGTTCAAAAAGGTCTAGAAATATTGCATTTGTACATTGAACATGGAACAATTATATTTGGGAGAAAAGTTATCGTTTCCTTTTGCTGTCACAAGACCACTTAGAACTTTAAAAGGTTATCTTTCGAGCTTCAAAGCATACAAAAATCTATTCATTCAAAAAGTGGCTATTTAGGTTTGACTTCAATAAAATAAACAACGTTATAAAATTAATTATATAGCGAAGCATTTACATAAGAAAAATTCAGCATTTTTTTTATCTTATGCACTAAATTTTACAAGTATAAAAATATCGGTTTATAGGTATATTAAGGCATTCACTTAACCTCATAATTTTAGGCAGCTCGTAAATTCATAAATTTCTGCTGTGCTTTAAATGAACACCCCTAGTAAATGTCATGGCGTAAATCGACTGTCAAGTCTCTTGCCAAACTCAGCTGTTGTTAGACTTCCCAAAATGATCGCTAAGCTGAAAATAAGTGAACAGAAACAACTAATTAAATTTTTGAAGAAATTGGCAGTAAATGAGTTACTTATATTGGAAGTTTTTAGCGACGCGAGTTAAGTATCCATAGCAAAACATATTGAGAAAAAAGATAACATTATTTGTATTCAATGATATCTTTAGTCTCTAGTACAGTCTTGCACACAACGCTACAATGATAACATATGTAAAAGAGATAATATCGTTTGTATACAATGTTGGAATATTATCTCTTCTTCATTATCAAGCAAGACGATTGTACGCTTGGGTCTCCTTGTAGATAGATAAGAAAAGTATATAAATACGACTGTATGATGAATTTATCAACAGTCTTATTGTAACTACATAGTAGCCTTAAGCTCCTTTTAGAATTAATAAAAAGTATTTCAATAATAAAGGACATAGTTCCAAATAAATATTGTTTAATTTTAAAAGTAAGAAACAAGTGTTTTAATTGGCGATCCTGCCAGGAGGTTAAATATACTTTTTAACTTCAATCGAGCGGACCTCGGGAACAAGTAGTGAAATCTAGTATAAACAGAACACTCGCGTTACCGGTTACAAGAATTACCTAGCATAGCAGGTACAAATATAGCTTCTTCGTACGAAGCAGCAAAGCAATTCAGTGAAAGTGTATATGTGGAGGAAAAAAACACACAAATTCGACGACAACAGACACGAGTTCAAAATGGAACAACTCGCAGTATTAATGGCAAGATTAGAAGCTTTAGAAACCAGGAGCAACACAGTAACACAAACCCTAGAGCACACACGCACAGAGAATGCAAGGTTAGCAGCAATAATAACTAACCAAAATCAAATAAACACTAATTTAGAAACAAAACTAAATGAAGTAAAATCTGGATTAGGCATAGTACCAAACATACCTGTGCTAGAGGAAATAAGAACCACATATACAGATGGTAGTGAAATACAGTTAGACGCATTTAAAAACCTACCTATTTTCAACGGCGATCAATCAAATTATCGGTCGTGGCGCGAAGAAGCATCCAGATTAATGGACAGCATTAAAAACTTCAAAACACACAGTAAGTACGCAGCAGCATTGACTATAGTGAAAAGTAAAATACAGGGTGCAGCCGCGAATGTGTTAACTAATTATAACACAATTTTTAATTTTGAGGCGATACGTAACAGATTAGATTATACGTACTCTAATCAAGAACCTCTATACGTGCTACAAGACATGATGAAAGCCATCACGCAAAAAAGAAGCACACTGTCTGAATACCACGACGAGATAAATAAAAATCTCAATTTAATAATATCAAAAATCACTATGTCAGGTGATCCGCCGAATATAATCGACAGACTAATTAAAAATGCTAACGACGACGCAGTTCGTATATTCATTGATGGTATGAGTGACAACTTTACAAGAGGATCATTATATTCAGCTACAATAAATGATCTAGAACACGCATTCGCAATTGCTCGCAGAATAGAACATGATAATGTGCACAGGCATTTACATCTCACTCAAGATAAGCACCACAAAAATATGCCACATGAACGCAGAAACGAAAGAAGACCAAATTATTCGAGCCAAACAACGAATTATCAACCCCAGAAGCAATACGATAATATGCAGCAACACAATCAAGGACCACAGCCGATGGAGATAAACTCGAGACAAATTGTACATGCACAGCGACAAAATTGGAATCAATACAAACCCGATGTATATAATCCACCAGCGAAACGTGAACACAGCGGGAGTTTCAACACACACAACAGACCGCAACGATCTTATCAGCAGAACTTCAAGCAGCAGAGAGTAAATAACTCCCGACAACAACGCAGAGACGATGTCAGCAGTACATATGCAGAAGCAGATGAAACGGAATGTATGGTAAATAATAACATAAGAATAGATCATTTAAACTAGTAGACGGGTTGCCCTGCTTAAATTTAACTAGTACTATTTCTAAGGAAATTTATAAAATTCTTATTGATACTGGTGCAACCCATAATTACATTAATAGAAAATGCGATTCTAGCGAAAAAATTAAAATTAAACCTATAAAAATAAAAACAATGCATGGTTATTCTATGGTAGATACAAAGAAAGTAGTTAGGATATTAAAGAAAAATATAACATTTTTTGAATTAGAGGATATTCAGTCTTTTGATATGATATTAGGATATGAAGGACTTAAAGTTCTAAACGCGGAAATAAATTTCAGTAATATGACTCTAACTACCATAAGCAGTGTCGAATCTATTCAGAAAATTAATTACATAATTGGGGAAAATAATATTTATAAAGCAGATATAGATAGACTGATGAAGATTAATAACAGCATAGGACCGTTACCCTTTACAGATACTATAGAAGCAAGCATTAGGACGACCAATGATAATCCGGTTTATGTTAAACAATATCCATATCCCATAGCAGATAACGAATTCGTAAACAAAGAAATACAGAAACTCTTACATGACGATATAATAGAAAAAAGCCATAGTCCTTATAACAGTCCCATATGGACAGTACCTAAAAAAGGTTTGGACGAAAAAGGAAAACCAAAACGGCGCATGGTTGTTGATTTCCAAAAACTTAACGCTCACACTGTAACAGACAGATACCCCATTCCGGATGTCAACATGACAATTCAAAATTTAGGTAAAGCCAAGTACTTTACAACATTAGATTTGGAGTCAGGTTTCCACCAAATTAGAATCAAAACAGATGATAAAGAAAAAACAGCTTTTGCTATAAATGGCGCAAAATATCATTTTAAACGAATGCCTTTCGGGCTCAAAAATGCACCAAGCATATTTCAGAGATGCGTGGACGACATTTTGAGAGACTTTGTAGGTAAATTCGTACACGTTTACATTGATGACGTATTGATATATTCTTCATCTGAGGAAGAACATATACAGCACATAAGTCAAGTATTCGACGTACTCAATAAAGCCACATTAAAAATATCTGATGAGAAAAGTAAGTTTTTTCAAGAAGAAGTAGAATACTTAGGTCACATAATCAGACATGGTAGAATCACTACGAACCCTGAGAAAATAGCAGCTATAGAAAATTTTCCAGTCCCACAAACGGTAAAGGATTTGAGAGGATTTTTAGGTCTTACAGGTTACTATCGTAAGTTTATAAAAGGATACGCAAGCATAGCCAAGCCCCTGACATTATATTTACGAGGAGATAACGGTAAAGTAAACAAAAAACAAAGTAAAAATATTAAGTTAAATCTGAATGATTCAGCATTAGAAGCGATTAGAATTTTAAAAAATTATTTGAAAGAACAAGTCGAACTTTTTCAACCGGATTATAGTAAACCATTCGAGCTTACTACTGATGCATCCAACATAGCTATTGGAGCCGTACTAAGTCAGAATAAGCAACCTATACACTTCTTGTCAAGAACACTGAGTAAGACAGAAGAGAACTATAGCACAAACGAGAAAGAGCTATTAGCGATCATATGGTCCTTACAAAAACTCAGAAACTACATATATGGTATAGCAGACTTAACCATATATACCGATCACCAGAGCCTTATATATTCTGTATCAGAAAAAAATCCCAACACAAAGCTGAAACGTTGGAAGGGAATCATTGAAGACTTTGGAGCAAAATTAGTTTATAAACCAGGAAACCTAAATCTTGTAGCTGACGCATTATCACGTCAACGCATAAATACTTCTACCATAGAAACAGCACATTCAGCTGAAAGTTCTTCTAATGATATAATAAAAACTGTGAATCAGCCTTTTAATGCATACACTGCACAGTTCGAACTTATTGAAGATATAACAAATAATATCGAAACACAAATCTATTTTAGTAACAAAATAAGACTCATAATAAAGTTTAAGGACAAAGACTCTTTACTAAGGCAGATGAAAGAAGTTATACAACCCCAAAAGATTGTAGCTTTGCATACGAAATTTGAAAACATATACAAATATGGTGAAAACATAAAAAAAGAATTCCCACTAGTAAGATTTATATTCACACCAAGAAAACTTCAAGACGTGACAAATTTGGAGGAACAACTAAAACTTGTAAGGGTAACTCACGAAAGAGCACACCGAGGGTTACGTAACAATATACAAGAAATCTCAGAGAAATATTACTGGCCCGATCTAAATAAACAAGCAAAGAGTTTCAACAGAAAATGCATAGCATGTCTATTTGGAAAATATGAAAGAAAACCTATCAGAGAACCTCTGAATAATTCAGAAATACCAACACATGTGGGAACACACATTCATATGGACATATACTTCAACGACAAGTATACTTTCCTTGTAACAGTAGATAAGTATTCTAAATATACAATCCTTCGGGAAATCGAAACTCGAAACAGACTGTACGACGTTATGGAAGAGGTCTTATCTAATTATTTCCCAAAATGTGAACGACTCATGACAGATAACGAGAAGGGATTCAAAACAGAAATGGTGAACCAAATGTGTTTGAAATACAACATAACTAAAGTAGAAACTCCAGTATACAGATCGACAGCGAACGGTCAGGTAGAACGTGTAAACGGTACAATAACTGAACTGTCTAGAATATTCACAATTCAGAATAAAACAAGACTTATCGAAGAAATATTTAGAACAGTGCGTGAATTAAATAATTCTATACACTCAGTTACCGGTTTGAAACCTAGAGACATTTTCTTTAATCAAAATAAATATAGCAATAGTGAAATTATAATAAATAAACTAAACTCAGCATCCAAAAAAGTGATCGAACGTCTAAATAAAGGAACTCGACACAGAGAGTATAAAAAAGGAGATAAGATAATGGTAAGAATCACAGGTCTTAGAAAGAAATCTAACGCCAGATACATAACAAGAATAGTAGAAGAAGATAAAGGAGACACTGTAATCTCTAAAGAAGGAATAAAAATTCACAAGGATAACATAAAGAATTATCATTTTTCAGATGACGAAAATATTAATATTCCTAACATTACTAGGAATTGTACAGAGTCAAGAAGGGCAAGGAAACGTTCAAATAACTGAGTTACTAAACAAGAAGTTTATACTTACGCAAACAGATGACGTGTATTTATTCAAAGAACAAACTTATTTGTTACATGCCACCAACCTGACTTCGATATTTCAACCTTACGTAAATATCGTAACTAGTAAATATCAACCTACACAAGAAGAAAAAATTTGGTTAAGTAAAATTAAGAATTTAGCAGACCAATTACAAGAACATACTAGGCATACTAGATCAATTAACTTTTTAGGAACAGCTTTCAAATATGTGTTTGGTAATCCTGACCATTATGACTTAGTTAACATAGAAACGAGTATAAATAATCTCATAGAAAACAATAATAAACAAAAAACTATAAATTCTAGATTTGAACAAATTTTGCAACAATTCGAAGGTCAGAGCCTTAAAGAACATTTAGTAATAGAACAAGTGTACGAACAATTATTATTATTGACCAGAACAATTAATGCAGCAAAAAATAATGAATATTTATCAGAAAGCCTAGACTTAGATGACATTAAAAATATTATTCAACATGAAATAATTCAAGTACCCATAATAAATATACTAGAGTACTCTAAAATATTATTAGCTAGAACTGATGAATTCTTCATCACAATATATAAATATCCAGTTCTAATTAAATCATGTAAATTGTATAAAGTAACACCTTTAAATTCAAAACATGGAAAAATCATTACAGATAAAACAATTGCCTTATGTAACCAAACTTATTTAAGAACAAGAAATTGTCAAAATCATCTAAGTAAAAACATTTGTGAAATTAACTTTGAAGAAGAAAATTGTCTTATTCCACTTTTAAAGAATATAACTTCAAAATGCAACATTAAACAAGAATACGATTACGACTTAGAAATTGAATCCGGTGTTATGTTATTAAGCGGTAAGCATAAGTTAAATAATCAAACAATTAATGGTATAAACTTAGTTACTTATGAAAATACTATAAATCTAGACGATAAAATATACAAAAACATGCATAAGCAAATTAAAGAAGTTATATTAAGAAATCATAATTCAGAGTCTTACATCGACCAAATAATTAAAGAAGATACAATGTACAAATTCGATAACATAGATACTTTAAAAAAACTAATTATTCCTTTTGAAGAAAAACCGATATTATCAACTATATACACAATTGTAACACTGATTGTTATTCTAGCATTTACGTACGTAATGATAAAAACTATACAATGTATAACAGATCGTCAAAAACAAAAAAAGATTGACGCATATAACAAAACTTATGAAAGAGAAATGTTAAAAATAGCGTCGAAAAATCGGGACGATTTCGTTTAACAAGGGGGGGAGTTAAGTATCCATAGCAAAACATATTGAGAAAAAAGATAACATTATTTGTATTCAATGATATCTTTAGTCTCTAGTACAGTCTTGCACACAACGCTACAATGATAACATATGTAAAAGAGATAATATCGTTTGTATACAATGTTGGAATATTATCTCTTCTTCATTATCAAGCAAGACGATTGTACGCTTGGGTCTCCTTGTAGATAGATAAGAAAAGTATATAAATACGACTGTATGATGAATTTATCAACAGTCTTATTGTAACTACATAGTAGCCTTAAGCTCCTTTTAGAATTAGTAAAAAGTATTTCAATAATAAAGGACATAGTTCCAAATAAATATTGTTTAATTTTAAAAGTAAGAAACAAGTGTTTTAATTCGCGTCACTAGTTTTTCAACTAAATGATGTATCGGCTTTCTTTCAAATCTCGTAAGTCCAAAAAGGCGAATTTTTGAGGAGGCGCAAAAGACAAATTTAACAAATAAGAAAGGAAACTGTTAAAGTATTGTTGTTTAATAATGTTTCATTGATTATTTATAATATATTCTGAAGAACATTTTGTTATTAACTTTTGTGGTATTTGCATGAAATCAAATTTAGACTTAGAAGGCTTTAAAACTGGTGGATAGAGGCCAAAGGAATCATGATGGAGTTACGAGGCATTGATATTGAAATTCAGTTATTTTTTTCATCAGGATTACATTCAAACGTCATTTTTATAAAATTGGGACTTATGAGTTATGAGGTTTTGAAAGAAAGCTGACTCTTTTCCTCAATGAACATTGATGTAATATCTTTTGAGTTTTTTAATACATTATTTAATTATGTATGTGCTCATTGCTTGGAATAAATGAATTGAATTAAATATTTTTCTCAACTATACGATCAAGATAAGGGTTCAATAATAACCCAATAAACATTACAGAATTAGTTTGAAATCACATTACACATTATATTACTATAACAATTTAAGATTGAGCGTTTCAGACATAAAACGCAATACCAGACATAAAACTTGTAACGGGGGATAAAATTAATGGGGTTTAATTGCTATTTAATCGGTATGTTATTGTTCTATTCTTGATTTTGTCGCTCTTTGGGAAGTGGTAGATTTTTTGGGGGTAAAGCTGGATCCGTCACATTGACTTTTGAAAGATTATTTTTGCACAAAGCAATCACCGATTCAATCGCTCTGGGTAAATGCAATTTTCTTATCAGCATATTTAAGGATAGTCAGAAATATACGTGTACAAGATGCATTCTAAAACATCATGAAGGTCTTAAAAAAATAATGCAAATAATAGTGCACTGAGAGGGCGACTGTCTTTTTCAACCCGAAGTCTGAAACTTGGTTTTTCCATTTCTTGTTAATGTAATCGTTTGTCCAGTTCAGAAACTGAGTTTGTAGAATAGCGACTTCCTTTCAATGCAGTTCTAAGGTCTATAAAAAATCTGCAGACTTTATTTTTTTCTACAATTTCTTAAATTATAATTAAGATATAATTAGCTAGATATCACAAATTCTATTTAATATTTGAAAAAAGTTTCCCAAAACAAATAAATCAATACATAGATATTTTTGTAAACAAATTACAATTTATCCGAAAGGCGTAGACAGGAGCAGCTACAATTTTGTACATGGTTTAACAAATCAAATCCTTGTAGTTTCTGGCCTAAAACGTTTCATTGCATTTTGTAGATCTATTTAAACTACAGAAACTGATCAAAGAGGGATTTTTTTCAATAAGGTACTTTTTTAATTTTTAATTTTTAATTTATTTTTTTCATATTTAAATTTAGCAGATATGTTACTAATAAATTTAAGAAAGATGGAATTTTCCACAAAATGTGCCATAATTGCGAACAGGAAAAGAAGACAATTTTGTTTTCTGTTTTCATACCTTAGAATATTATTATTATTATTAATTTTTAATAAGTAAATCAAGTTTACACAACAAATATAATGATGAGATACACTAGCCAAGGGGGCTTTCGGCTGAACCCTTGAATTAAATTGTCCAACTTTGAAGGGCTTTATAAACCAATCTAGTTTCTTTTGTCTGCAAGTTTTAAAGCTCTCCATAGCGGGTAACACAAAGATGAGAGAGAAGTAAATTGCGTAGGAGAAAATATTCAAAAAAACGTCAAATTTTGGTTTTTGCAATGACTATTGGCATTATGTCGGCGCAGTGGCTTAGTGGTAGTGTGTTGGGCTACTAAGCGAGGGGTCCCAGGTTCGAATCCCGAAAGGGCCAAATTAAATCTTAAGGTTTTTTTCCACTGCGCCACCTCTCGCGAACGTCTGACAAACATCCGAGAGTAAAACTGTCATGAATGAGCTTCTCAATAAGCCGTTTGGACTCGGCGTAAAATTGTAGATCCCTTCCATTCGTCCCAAAAATTGAAAACCCACACAAAACGAATGGTTGTCCCATAGAACTGTCGCGCCAAAATATTTATTTATTTATTGGCGTTATGTACCACAAAGCAACGTCAAATTTTTCAGAAGATGTATCGGATTCTCGCCAGCGAACTAAATCGTCTCCAAATCGTAAACATGAAGTCATTTAATACAATATTATTTAAATGATTTTTGCAATACACCGCAGTCTTTTAATCAATGTCCCCTCGCTTTTTTGTTCAAGTTCCTTGATTCAATGTCAATAATTGGATTTCACGTTTGTGGGTACAGTGGCTTAATAGCTCAGTGGTTAGTGTGCTCGACTACTGAGCAAGGGGTCTCAAGTTCGATTAGTAGAAAACACATTTAAATCTTAAAGTTTTTTTTCCACTACTCCACCTGCGTCTGACAAACAATCGAGAGCATAAATTAGCCGTTAGGAGGACATGAAACTACTCCGCCGACGATTTTTTAACGTTCTTTTTAAGGTGCGCTAAAGAGTACCTCGCATCGATATTAAAATCAGTCAGTTGAAAAAAACAAAATGTACTGTGTTCTTGTTTATATTGCTTTTTCGAGAGTCACTTACCAAAAGCTTCTTGGAAATTCAACTTATTTTTGAATGACTTGTGACATTTCCACTATAACTTATTAAAAAAGTTCAATAATCCATTAATGTTTGCAATTCTCTTCTGTTGCGTTTCATTTTTTAAATCAAAGATCGCGGCTTAATGGTTTTGATCACATGGCGTTCTCCGCCGCTATTCTGCACATAGACGAGTGCATGGCTCTATACAAAATACAATAAGCATACTGAAAGAAAAATCTCCCATTTATCTAGCTCGATCTAAGTTATACTTTCCAAAGTTACGAGTAAAAGAGTTCCGCACTGCTTAGGTAATTAAAATCATAAAAACATAGTTTCTGTAATTTTCCCTTCAAACAATTTAAAGTTAAACGGTGACACTGTCACTGAGTGCCATTCAAAGTAAATTGAAAATTTCTAGATTATGATTACGACCCAAAGGCGGTCGGTCATTGACGCTAGCACAATTGCTTTTACCAAGAACAAAACGAAAACAATGACACCACTATACAAAAGTCCTTCTATTGTCCCTGGTATAGTATTTTCAATTTCGTATTTAAAATTGAAAATTAATATCAGGATGTGCCCTTCAAAGTGCCAACGAAATGAGGAGTACCATCTCGATTGCCTTTAAAATGTCCTCAAAGCGATTTTATATAGAAATTGTGAAGCACTCCCTTGGGGAGAATATCCCTCGAAGCGATGCCATTGACACTGAACGAATACCACCAGCACCACCCTTCCGTGCGGTAACCATAACCACTAAAAACACACACACAGTTATATCATCCATAGGAGTTGACTATAAAAATCCAAGCACCCAAAATACTGATTCTTCAAATGTTCGGGTAAGTCCTCTCCAATGTAATATTCGGAATTATTGTCTCGTTCTGTCATTCGTCGTCATCGTCGTCGTCGTCGTAGTCCCAATAACACGTATATTCGTTTTTGGGTTCATTTTATTTTTATTATGATTATTATTTAATTTAAATTTTATTCAAAATGCGTTGCCTATTTGACGCGAGGGCGGATGTTGTGTAATTGAATAATACGACTACGAGCGCGTTTAGTTTCAAATTAAAAATGGGCACACTGTATTTTGGAATGGGATTGACAGCAGTTACATTCCAGATACAGGAAAGAGATAGAGGAACCATCTAACTTTTCAATGAAATACGTGTAAAATGAATGCAAACTTTTTAAACAGACTTGACTAGTTTTTAGAATGCATCTTTTGGTCAGACGAATTTTCTTCCATCCAGGGGTTGATCTTTTAAGTAAGAAACATTTTTTTTCACCAAATTGAAATGGGCCATTTTTCAAAAGTTGTATCCATGAACATATTAAGTAGATATAAAATATTTTTTTATTTGAAGTATGTTTAATACTGCCCCACTGCCACTTCAAGTTTTTACCTATTTTTGATAAATTTCAATACGATTTTTTTTAGTTGCATAAATCTTCAATCTACTTGTGTTAAACGACGAGATCGATCATGAGAGAGAGAGAGCAGGGAAATCCCTCCTGCTCTATTAGGTAGCATAGAGTAGGCTGCGAAACGCAGCTCGGTGGATGTGGCAGGCAAATTGGGTTCATATCACTTTTTGTATCTGACCAGGAAGGGCGTCTTCCCGAGTTCGCGTCCGCGCAGATAGTTTCGTTAGAGTATTTGATTTAGCGTTTTACAAATCAGAAGTGGGATATGATTCCCGAGTGCGTGTGAAGTGTATAATAGTGGTAGTGTTGTGATATTTAAATGAAAGAAAAGGGGTATAAGTGTGTTTTTTTCAGCGAAGATACAAAAACAAAAAAAAACTGTCGCCCAACTGTCTCTCTAGGCCATAAATAGAAAAAAAAGGTCATCTTTATGACATTTAAGAAATGGTCCCTCAACATGTGTTGTGCGTTAGGTGTGCAGGACGTCCGCACGTAGGTAAATATCTGAGTGAGCTAAACCTCAGATTGAGTAAGTGGTGTGCTATAAATATGCAACTGATAGCAGATATCTTCTGCAGGATGTTTTTATTGTTTTCATAGGAGTTTCCGGTTTGCATTCTGTTTATGACAGCATGCATTGTAGTAGTAGTTATTAGTTTCAAGTAGTTTCGAGCGCTCGTATTTTAAGATTTGTTTGGGTTGGTTGAGTAAATAGTATTTGCATTGTATCTATTGTAATAATGTTGAACAGAATGTCTGTGTTTACGATGATTTATTATTAAGGGTTTTATGGCCTGCTCTTGGGTCTTGTAGAGTTCTAGTGCAGTTTTGGTATTTATCTTTTTATGACACGTAATTAAGTCGCTGATTATATTCAGTTGTTGCTTAAATAGACTATCTTTGTGGTTCGGGGTAATTTATTTATGAACAAAGGGAGGAAACAAAGTAATTAAGAAGAACGAGGTATCGTTTTAAAGGCTTAGCAAGTAGTTGTTCGAATTTTATACGTCGGTCGTGTGTTTTAAAGTGGCAAGTGAGACTTAAAATCAGTTACTAAGTGTAGAAACAGTGAATACAATTGACATTTGAAGTATTGAAGTAGATGGACGTAACATCAAAGCTTTTCTTGACTTAGGCAGTGACTGCACAATCCTGAAGCTATCTGAATCAAGGAAATACGATTGGGACGTCAAGGAATGCAGAGCAAAACTACAAGGATTTGGTACCGGTGTTGTTCGAGCCATCGGAAAAGTACGAAAAAATATTAAAGTCGGAGAAGTTTAAATGATGACTGAAATAATCATCGTTGAAGATCATGTTGAAGATGTTGCAATGATACTAGGTCGTAATTTTCGAGATGCTCCACAGGTTTGCCTTGTCAAAAATACATGGCAGTTTTGAGGTAAAAAAAAACGTAGATGACGGCAATACTACTCTCTGACCACAAGAGAACAAAAGTTCAGCAACTCAGGATCCTAAAGAAAAATATTTCAAAATTAAGGAGAAAGACATTGTCATTGGCGACTTTACAAGCACACTTAGTGATAAAAACCATCTTATAGACATTTTAAATAAGTACCGACGAAATGTGGCGTTTGATATCAGTGAACTAGGGGTAACCAATTGTATGGAAATGGAAATTCGGCTGAGAGAACATAAAATAGTGCGTTACAAACCATATCGCGTTCCATACTGTGAACTAGAAAAATAAAATAAAATAATTGATGAACTCTTAAATAATAGTATAATCGAAGAATCCACTTCCGAATACGCGAGTCCTGTATTGCTAGTGAAAAAAAGGATGGCAAACTTCGAATGTGTGTTGACTATAGACGGGTGAATAACATAACGATTCGTTTGCAGTATAAAACTTCTTTGGCGTTTGCGTCTTTTGGCATTGCAGCTATTTTGTTAGATGGTGGTCGGACAGCGCATTCTGCTTTGAGGTTGCCTATGGATTGCCAAGTTATTGAGACATGTAACATTTCGGGAGAATCTGGAGCGGCGGAAACGTTGCGGTATCATTATTTGGGATGAATGCACTATGGCAAAAAGGAAATCTGTTGAAGCTTTGGAATGAACAATGAAAGATGTTCGAGATACCTAATTCAGTGTTATTTGCTGGTGCATTGATTTTATTGTCAGGCGACTTAAGACAAACATTGGCCGTCATTCCTAGATGGACAACTGCTGATGAAATTAACGGTTGCTAAAAGTCTTCATATATATGAAGATTTGTTAAGTCGATGCGATGCCATTGCCAAACGATTTTTGCCGTTTTGTACTGTCAAAAGAGAAATTGATTGAAAGTGTTTTCCCTAACATAGCACAACAGTGCTACCATGCATGGTTGAGTGATAGAGCAATTTTAGCTGCTAAGAACAAAGATGTCAGTGAATTAAAAATGGGTATGGAATCCAAGATTCCTGGCGACTTGGTACACCGAGAATGGAAAACCAAACATAGTGTAGCACAAAGCATTACAAGAAAAACTATTTACCACTGATTTAAATGAATTTGAATTTTTATATTTCTATTTTGCACTGCGAGATGTGCATGGGGTCCGCTAGTTAGGTATAAATAGCCTTAAACATTGCAGAACCATCCAGACTTCTCGAGAACTGCTGTTTGCATTCAAACCAAGAAACGTTTTATCAAACAAACTAAGCATTATTCTACATGGAGAGAATTCCGACGAGTATGATGATGACATTCCGCTGACCGACTTACGTGAACGGACCAGTCAGCGGATTAAGGAAGTACAGAGTCGACTGGCGATAAAGTTTAACGAAGTTCATCGTAAACCTTAAACATACTCTGTTGGAGATATGATGCTCAATCTAGGAAATTGTTACCGCGTTACAAATTTCCATACGAGGTAAACCGTATACGATCGATATGTTATAGGCGATTTAGCTGCGCTCCAAGCAAACCCTATAAGTCGACTGACTCAGCAGATCATTTAAAGCCATTTGCAAAACTTGAAGATATTGCGCGAGAACGATTAGATGATAAGATGATATTAGCATAGATGATGATGAAAATGTATGATGCTGCAGATGAAGAAAAATAGTTTAATTTATTCATTCATTTATATATTTTATGTACTAATTTCAAATGTTTTAGAATATATAACAGAAATAATTCTGGGTCGGTAAACTTGTGATGGAACGAGTGAAGGTTTCTTTTGTTTTTCACTTTTCAAAGAAATGCTGACTTGTCGCTGAGGCATTGGTTAATCAAAATAAGCGTTATGAAGAATGCTTAAAAAGTGAATGATTAAATGGCATCAAAAGGTGTGTAAGATGCAACTGGTGTATCTGAGAAAATTTGACGTGGTCTTTAACTAATGAAGCCAAGAAAATAAGAAGTTGAGGAAGCAGCTTCAAAGGTATTGGCCCAGAAGTTACAAATGCGGTGAATTGGCTTAACTGATCGGTTCTGACTATTCGCTGCGTATTTTTGAGGCAAGGTATTGACCCTGAATCTACCGCTGAATGGAATGAACTTATGTTTCTGGCCGTTCTTTGAGTAATTCTGAGGATCTCTAAACCCAAGGTATTGGTCTAGAGTTTATTGTTGAATGGACTGAACAGTGGAGTTCTGGCTATTTACCGATTAACTCTGAGGCAAGGTATTGACCCTGAATCTACCGCTGAATAAGGATGAACTTTTTAGTTCTGACTGTTCCTTGAGTAATTCTGAGGATCTCTAAACCCAAGGCTTGAGGGCGTGTGATTCAGAATCTACCAGAATTTGAGATGGACAATAAGGTTCTGATCTTTTTCGTTGGTGATTCCGAAGGCAACGTACCTGCATGTGAAAATCCTGAAATAATGGATATGAAGGAATCCTGAAATAATGGATATGAAGGAATCCTGAAATATTGGATGTGAAATAATCCTGAAATATTGGATGTGAAATAATCCTGAAATAATGGATAAAAGGTACCCACACTGAGGACAGTGTGATGTTGGATGGCCGAATGTTAAACGACGAGATCGATCATGAGAGAGAGAGAGCAGGGAAATCCCTCCTGCTCTATTAGGTAGCATAGAGTAGGCTGCGAAACGCAGCTCGGTGGATGTGGCAGGCAAATTGGGTTCATATCACTTTTTGTATCTGACCAGGAAGGGCGTCTTCCCGAGTTCGCGTCCGCGCAGATAGTTTCGTTAGAGTATTTGATTTAGCGTTTTACACTTGTTATTAATATTTAAAACCCTAAACAAGAAACCTGTATCGACGTTGGATTACTTACTTACTTAAGGTGGCGCTACAGTCCGGGGTTTACCTGGTCCTCAACCAATACGCCTCTCCAGTTAGCGCGATCTTTTGCTAACTGCCTCCAGTTGCGCACTCCAAGTTGGTTGAGGTCCCCTTCCACTTGTGCGCGCCACCTAAGGCGAGGTCTTCCTCTACTGCGTTGTCCCTCCGGGTTGGAGTCGAAGACTCTTCGGGCCGGAGCGTTGGTGTCCATTCGCTCTACATGTCCTAGCCATCTTAGACGACAGATGCGTATTTTTCTGACCAGGTCGGTGTCGTTGTACAGCTCGAAGAGTTCGCTGTTAAATCTTCTCCTCCAAAGCCCGTCAACGCAAACGGGACCAAAAATCACTCGAAGAATCTTGCGTTCGAAACGGCCAAGAAGATCTTCATCCGCCTTTGTTAGGGTCCATGCTTCTGCGCCATAGAGCAGGACTGGGATGATGAGGGTCTTATATAGAATCGACTTAGTGTTTCTTGACAAGGCCTTACTAGTCAATTGCCGTCTTAGACCAAAGAAACAGCGATTGGCAAGTGTAATTCTTCGTTTGATTTCTGCTGTGGTGTCATTATCAGAGTTTATAGCGGAGCCGAGGTAGACAAAGTCCCTAACTACCTTAAAATTATAGCTGTCTATCGTGACGTTCTGTCCGATTCGTCGATGTTGTGCGTCCCTTCTTGTTGACAGCATATATTTTGTCTTGCCCTCATTCACCACTAAACCCATTCTTGCCGCTTCCGTACTAATACTTGCAAACGCGCCAGTGACAGCTCGCTGTGTTCTGCCAATAATGTCAATATCGTCCGCGTATGCAAGCAGTTGCACAGACTTATGGAAAATTGTGCCTCTGGTTTTGGCTTGTGAGTTGCGCACAATTTTCTCAAGAATGATGTTAAAGAAGTCACATGACAGCGCATCACCTTGTCTAAATACTTTT
This sequence comes from Cheilosia pagana, assembly GCA_936431705.1. Classification (NCBI taxonomy): domain Eukaryota; kingdom Metazoa; phylum Arthropoda; class Insecta; order Diptera; family Syrphidae; genus Cheilosia; species Cheilosia pagana. The sequence goes on along the minus strand of OW386166.1, from coordinate 79,011,574 downwards.
CTGACATCAAAGGTCTCGGTGAGATTGTTTCCGACCTTAATGGAGCAGCGAGCGTTCTCCATCGTCATTCTGCACAATCTGACGAGTTTGGCAGGGATGCCAAAACTAGACATGGCTCTGTATAGTTCGTCTCTATAAATGCTGTCATATGCGGCCTTAAAATCGATGAACAGATGGTGGGTATCGATTTGGACTTCTTGGGTTTTCTCCAGGATCTGCCGTAGTGTGAAAATTTGGTCGGTTGTGGACTTTCCGGGCCCAAAACCGCACTGATAGGGACCTATCAGATCGTTGACGAATGGTTTAAGGCGTTCACACAGTATAGTGTATAGCAGATATGATCTTATACGCAGTGTTAAGGAGACTGATGCCTCTATAGTTGGCGCAGTTTAGAGGGTCTCCTTTCTTGTGGATCGGGCAAACGATGCTGAGGTTCCATTCATCAGGCATACTTTCTTCTGACCAAATCTTGGAAACGAGTTGGTGTATGCTCTCCACCAAGCCATCTCCAGCTGCCTTAAAAAGCTCGGCAGTTAAGCCGTCCGGTCCAGCAGCCTTGTTGGACTTTAGCTTAGATATTGCTATCCTCACTTCACTTTGGTCAGGTGGACGGAAGTCTTGGCTGTCATCGTCCAGGTTGAATGGTTCATTCTGCCTGACAGCGGAATTTGTGTCGTCTTCGCCGTTTAGCAGTCTGCAGAAATGGTTTTTCCATATCCTCAGCACCGACTGTGATTCTACTACAAGGTTTCCTTCTTCGTCTCTACAGGCTTCTGTTCGGGTTTTGTTGCCCTGACACGTTCTTTTTACCTTTTGGTAAAACTTCCGAACATTATTCCTGGAGTAGCACCTCTCTATATCCTCGATCGCGCGCTTCTCATGCTCTCTCTTCTTTCTCCGGAGAAGCCGGTGTTCTTCCCTCCTCTTTTGCTCGTAGAGCTGACGAGCTGCTCTCGTCCTTCTGTGCAGCGCCGCTTCATAGGCACGTTGTTTTGCTGCATGCGCTTGCCGGCATTCTTCATCAAACCAGGGGTTTCGAGGGGGTGGACTGGTGAAACCGAGCACATCAGTTGCGGCATTTTTGATGGCTTCTTGGCATCGGCGCCACTGGTCTTCGGCACTTGATGCTGGCAGCGTAGGACTTCTCGAGAGGTTTAGGGATACGCGATCGGCAAAGGCTCTGGCAGTTTGTTGCGTTTGTAGCCGTCCAACGTTAAATCTCCTCACAGTATTATCTCGTTGTTTTGGCGTTTGGGATATCCGCATCCGTACCTTGGCTACAACAAGGTAGTGGTCCGAGTCAATGTTGGCCCCTCGGTAAGTTCGGACATCTAGAATACTGGAGGAGTGCCTTACGTCGATCGCAACATGATCAATTTGGTTGACGGTTTGATGATCTGGTGACCGCCATGTTCCTTTATGTATATCGAGGTGAGGAAACCGTGAGCTAGCTATGGTAACATTACGTCCCGCAGCAAAATCAATCAGCCTTAGTCCGTTTTCAGACGTGGTGTCATGTAGGCTGTGTTTTCCGATTGTGCTACCAAAGAGGTCCTCCTTTCCTATTTTGGCGTTAAAATCACCTAAGACGATTTTAACGTCATATTTAGGACATTGCTCATATGTTTTGTCGAGGAGCTCGTAGAAACAATCTTTGGTAGCATCGTCTTTATCTTCTGTGGGGGCGTGAGCGCATATTAGGCTGATGTTGGCGAATTTAGCCTTGATGCGAATAGTTGTAAGGCGTTCACTCACGTGTCGAAAGCTCAAGACTTCTTGCCTAAGTCTGCCGCTTACAACAAATCCGCATCCGAATAAACGCTGCTTTTGTTCCCTGTAGCAATCACCGTAGTAGATGTCACAGTTTTTCATCTTCCTTTTGCCCGGCCCATCCCACCGCACTTCCTGGATGGCGGTGATACCTGCTTTGTAGCAGTCTAGGGCCTCCGCTAGTTGTTCGGCTGCACGCGGTCTGTTCAGGGTTCGAACATTCCACGTGCAGATCCGAAGGTCATTGTCCTTATTTCGTTTGTCCGGGTCGTCAACAGTAAATCCTTCCTTATCCGAGGCTTTTGGTCGCTTCGTAACAAGTCTGTTTTTTCCGCGGTAGGGTTGTTAGCCCCACGCACAACCCCCAACCTGGAGGACCAGGCCCTTTCAGCGACCCCTTGGACAAAAGGAGCCGGAATACTCCGGAGTCAGTAACCCGCTGCGGGGATGTGAGAGCTGCCGTTGACCCATTAAGGGCTCTTCCGCCACCATCTCTATTTCAACACCCTGACTAGTGTTGAAAATCCTCAATGACCTCAGCTCCAAATACGTCAGAGTAGCCCATTGAGGTATCTGTCATGTCGACTGTTGACGCCACCGTTGATTCAGCCATATGAATTCATCCGCCGTACGTCCTCTTTCTGAGGGGCTCATGTTAGACTTCTGAGACTCGAGCAGACAGTCAATCCGACAGAGCATTATAGTGTTGCTATTTTCTTCGTGTTCAACACTCGCGCTTATAAGTTTAGCAAGTCAAGCCGGTGGTGACCACGGTGAGGTAAAATAAGCACAATTGGTGAGTGTGAGATAGTTGCGACACTGGACATCGCCAAGTTGATGCCAATCAGATGCCCATCCCTATTCACACAACATCGACGTTGGATACCACTATTGAAAGGTTAATACTTTATGACCGGGAATCTCCCGGTTATCAAAAAAAAAAAAAAAATGATTTAAGCAGCCGATGATTTTCCTGTTTAAAAAAAATTCAGTATTTATCAGTTTTAGTGTTGGGCAGTGTTATTTGAGAGTTATTTTGATTTCTGTTTAACAACAAAATTTCTTTGTCTACTCTGCGAAGCGACTTACAGTGTTTGGCCAAGGACAAAATATAAAGTCCTACATGTTGCCGACCTACGAAGATATTATACGACGTTACTTGTACGTAAGTCGAAAAAGTGAAACTCTATATAAAAACTTAATTACTAAAACATGCTAGCATATCTGCGAAAAGTTATTGAACCTTTGGGAGAAAGCATGAATACCTCTATTGCACATCGTTCAGTTATAAGGAAGATAAAACAGTGGCATGATACTTATCGAAATTTACTTAAACCGCATAAATCAAGGAAAGACTTAGAGTCATATCAGGAGCGCATTCAGTTGTTTAGGGATGAGGCGAAGTCACTTTTCGATATAGCAGCTTGTAAATGCAAAAATTTCGATTCATGCAATTGTGAAAAAGAACTGAAAGTACCAAAATTAGAGAGATGTTCCTTGATTGACCAACGGAATGAACGAAAAATGGGTATTGGAAACACGGACATTAGAATTTCCATGAAAAATTTGAAGAAAGAAATCAGAAAGAGAAAGGAGGAAAACGGACAAGAAAAATACACCAAAATACAAGAAAAATTAATTCATGATATTAATTCGTCCAATGATATGTAGTTATCTTTAAATGAGCTTTCTTCATCTTCATCTTCTGAAGAATCGTATTAAAATCGAATTCAAGAAGAGCTGTCCTTGGAACTCGAACCATCAACATCTTTGCAAAAGCTGTCGTCTCAAGAAGGATCTCAGAAGAAACTCAAAAAGTTTGCAATGCCTTATGTCGCTCACGCAGTTGACAGATACGGTATTTCAGATAGAGCTGCAGACGCATTTTTTGTTAAAGGTTGTGACCAGAGACAAACCATACTGAGACCCCCAACTCGCAACCCTCTTGCCGCTGGGCCCCTCAGTTTTTTTTCAAAATTTTAGCCGTTGGGCTTCCTATCGGTGTAAAGTCAATCAGAATCTGTATGAATTGTTACTATTTTCTTACAACAATAATGCATTGTTTATTTTTCATAAACATTTTAAGCAAATGTACACTTATTCCTAAAAAAAATACTAACCACATGTAACGAATAATAACGCTTTTGACGCTGCAAGATTAGGTGCGAGTGTGTTAGTGTTTAAAGTTTCGTGATATTTGTCAATCCGAATTTTTATAGACAATACTAACGCACCTAATATTGTCAACTTCGTAAAAATAAAATTTGTAAGCAAATAATTGTATATCGGTCGAAGTTGGGGGTCTCAGTATTGTCTCTGGTTGTGACGAAACAGCTGCCAATACAGGATCTAAAGGTGGTGTAATTTGTAATACGATGTTTGGAACAAAAATTACGAAGACCATTACAGTGGATCATCTGCCAATTACACGCAAATGAACTTACTTTGCGTCATTTGTTTGAATATCTTGATGGTTCTACGACTGGACCACGCAGCTTCATAGGACCAATAGGAAAAGATTTTTAAAGATTGAGAAAGTCTATCCACTTAGGCCACTTAGCCTTTAAACCAATTGGTCGTAATCTTCCAGATATTTCAAATGCAAAGGATCTAAGTACGGATCAATTATATATCTTCGCGATCTACTCCGCTATCGACCCTAATCACTGCAATTACAGCTTATCTAAAAAGAACCCCGGGGGGATTGTTCATTCTAGATGGCTCACCACGGCTAACCGAATTCTGAGGTTATATGTCAATTCTCAATTTCACAATTTCTCCTACAGAAAATCTGTTACATCTTGTTAGTTTCATTTTAAAAGTTTATGTACCGATGTGGTTTTCGATCAAAACGAAGTTGCATTTAAAACTGCAAGATCACTTAAAATCTGTTATAAATCCAGTGATTCAAATGAATGGATTCTTTGGACATGCAGAAAACATATTATTGGCGATGTTGGCAGACGATCGAAAAGCAATTCGAATGTTAGCCTTGCGAAGGATACTTAAATCTAGGGATTTGACTGATCCTAATGTGACAGTTTTCAGAGTATCTGAATTTAACTTCAATGCCAAGGATTATATTGACATCATTGCTTGGAACAATTTAATAGTTACCGAGCCACCACCGCTGAAAAATTAAATACTAATGTCATTGAGGAATGCATAAAATCGTCGGAAAATGTTGATTTACTGATTTTGTCCTTGTAAACAAATACATTTTGTCACACTCAAGCTACTGAACGGTATGTTAAAATTGTTACAGAGGCATCTGTGGTCCTACAAAAAGAGATATATGTGGGGTACTTTAGAAGCCGCTACTCAAGCTCAAGTACCTACTGATAAAGCCAACGGCTTGAGCTTTATGATTTTTTCCGAGAACAGATCATCGGCAATTCTCGCACGACGAAGACGCCTTTACACTAGCCAAACTATTCTCTAGTTTACACTTAAATTAAATTAACTTAAATTGAATAAACCTTTTGAATTGTATTTAAATTAAGAAAAGAAAGTGGTTTTATTTGGACTAAATCTCTTCTCTTCTCTTCTCTTCTCTATCTCTAAATATAATAAAACTGTAGAATGAAAAATGCTGACCGCGCATCACGCAGAAACTACTAGACGGATTTTGATGAAACTTGGCATAGTGATTGCCTATGTTCTGGGTCGGGCTTTAGGATACTTTTTAACCCGGAATATAACTTGGTTTTTACAAAATAGTCCAAAAACCGGATGTATGTAAGTAAAATTCTGTTTATACAGACCTAGCTCAGCAATGGCTTATCGGATTGAAAAATAAAAAATAGGTGAATTTAATAAAATTTCTCCTGAATCATTTAAGATATAAAACATCCCCCTGCGTTGTCCTGAAGCTAAACAATATTCAAAACAATTATTCAAAACATCGCCCACAATTTTCTTTCAGTGGATACCACTGTCAGTATTCAAGCAGCCGTGAGTATCGTTGCAGTAGTGTGTGTGTGATTATTATGTGCGCGCTCTAACGTGATCATATGTTTTGCACTTCAATGGGCAGTCGTCTCATTTCAGCGCATACATTCAGGTTGAAAACGTTTTCAGGTGATGTTCGTTGGGAAAAGTTTGGAAATGGGCTGGGGTGGGGTTCGTGTGTCAAATTGTTTCATTCGTGTTGCTTCTTTTCGCCGACATTTGAGGTGGGTAAGAGGGAACAAATAACAGAACTTTGCGTAAATCTTTTTTGTGTAGACTCGGAATTAAGATTATGTTTTTATTGTCTTTGTTTTTGCTTTATATTGCTTTTAGAAAGGTCCAAGGGAGGGAACATATTTATAAAAAAACGTCGGGTGAAGCTAGGCGAGCACGGGTCAGCTAGTCCTACATATATTTATAAGTTTACGACTTGAATCTCGCAAAATAATTCTTGTTTTTAATTAAAAAAAAAAAGATTACAAAACTGCTAAATTTTTAAATGTTGAGTCCTTGCTGATGATTAATATTATTATTTGATTTTTTGTTTAAAAATAAGACTTCTGAATTTTTCTGATCTTCTGTGAGTAAATGAATGTAAACAGAAAAAAATATTTTATTCTATTTTTTCCATGTAATTAAATAGTCTTAAACAGGCATTAACTCAAATGTTTAGAGCACTTGGGGCAGCATGAAATGGAATATATTGACAAATTTGAATATACCGTTTTTATTGTTTGAGATTGACAAAATAAAATTTTTGATCCACCCTGTATGCATGTCTGACAGCAGTTTTATGTGTTTAAATGTCGCGCGTAATTTTCATATTGATACGAAATTGCAGCTCGGTGAATTTTGAAAAGAATTGGTGTCAGGTACGTCAGTCACCATCCTTCAACTTGTCACATCCAGCTTCTTCTTTTCTTTTTAATCACAGCATGGGTAAAGGTCTTTCATGATGCGAAGCCATTCTATTACTGTAACGAATAGATACCTACCTATTTTTAATATCGCCTTTCATCGGACGGAATCCATGCTGGCATTCACTGTGCACACCCACATACAAAGACAAACACATATATATATATCATGGAAAATTCTCTTTCACGCGTGCTATTGTTGAAGAGTTTGCTTTTATTAAACTTCCTCATGGAAGTTCTATAAATGGTGTTGGGGAAATTGCATTATTGAGCTTGACAGCGGCAACAAGGTGTCCATTAAAGGAAAACCTACACATGCAGATGCAGAATTGCAGGAGGGTAATTACTCAGCCTCAGATGGGTCAGGCTCAATTATAATTAGAAGCTTATTTCTCCTTCCACTATGCCTATAGATGGACGCAGCGGTAAAAGCTCTTAAGGACCTTCTTACCTGAGTCTAATTTGATATCCATCAGTCAGGGTTACACCGACCACCGCAGGTACACTCCAAGTAGAGTAAGTGAATTAATATCAACAGTAAGCCCACCGCAGATCCACTTGTATAAACAGCCCCAGAGATAATAGGGCAATTTGGATACGAGGACATCCAAACGCAATTATTTCAGAGAACGCAAATAAACAGTGGTATAGGTGCGTCGTAAAGCCCGAAATGGTTAACGTTTACGCTGACGAAATTTCAACTAGACTTTTCTGGTAATTACATATACTATGGAGCCCCCCTTCCCCCTATAGCGTCAATCTTGGGTTTGCGTTTGGTACACGATTTATTGACAATATACTAAGAACCCGAGCAGACTTTATACACAAACACACAGAGAGCGAGAGTCGTTATCCTTATCGATGGCGTCGCATAATGGAAAACCTGAAATGAAATTTATGAGTTCGAAATGTGTTCAGATAGTATAGGACTAGGAGCCGGCTGTGAAGGGATGATATAGAATGAGGACGACAAACAGAATCTACCGAATACCCCCGTCCCTCGCAACCCACCAGTCAACCCGAAAATGTCAGTGTAGCTTCAGATAAATGGCGGAGGATATAAATTATGCAGTGGGGGTGGGGATAGTTCACGGATATAGGTGTAGGTAAGTCACGCACCAAGCGGCATGAACAACAGTCGCCGCTGGGCGCAGCTTTTAAATTGGAAAATACAGTGGACATAAGGAAAGGTGGCGCGATAAATTATGGCTGCCTTGTGTTTTATCTGGACAGGTTAACCCTGGTTGGAGGATACTCCTATAAATGTGGCTTTTCGAGAAGCTGGCATAACAATGTTGACTGTATTGAAAATATTTCATGCATGCGTGGTGTTCGTGTTGGTGCAGTTTGTTGATCAATTTATTTCGAGAATAAAAGTGTTGACAAGGCTGGCAGTCGTTAACACCGTCGGTATAGGTGGGAATCAGTCGAAAAGGAATTTAAGTGTTACAAACTTTAGAAAACCGTAAATAGAATCAATGGGCACCATCAAATATGGGCAGCCGTGATATTAAATTAGAGGTGTGCGTGTGGCAGGGTACCCCTTGTCGTACTCAATTCAATATTTAACGCATTGTGATGCCCGTCGGGGGAATGAGAACTTGTCCCTTACCCATTGTAACTTTAAGTACCTACTGAAAATAATTACTTCCTGCGCTGCTACACTCGAATCAACCTGAAGACTTGACGAACTTTTTTATTGTTGATGGGACGGCTTGTTTAGATCTTGAAAGAAGCACCTCCCAAGTAATTCGTTCCTGGCGTATAGAAGATCTGGGCAGAACGTTATAAGCGGCTTGAGTTAAAGTAATGCCACCTTGAGGCGCATTTTTTTCATATGGTACCACAGTATGGTACCAGTTTCGGCTCAAAGCTGATAGAAATGGATCTTCTGTCCTTTAGATTGGATCTTTCGGTCTAGGCTTGTTTGAAAGACCGTCATTGGTTTCTAGTGGTAATAGACCTATCCGAATGGCAGTCCATCTGACGTTCGCCTCTCTTATAGCCGTTTTTTCTGCTTCAATAGAGAGGCTTTACCCTTTCAGACCTCTGTTTATACAAATTGTCGCAGAAGACTGTCACATACTAAACGAGGCATTGGATACGGATCTATCCTAACCTTAAAATTAAGATTTAACAACAAACAAACTTGTTGGTGCAGTTAATTGAGATGCACTCACGTTTTCAGCTCAGCAATCTGCGAATCTATTATGGACTTTTTCATTTTCGGTTGCAGTATGGTATTGCCTGCTGGGGAGGAGCTTATTTAAATAAAATTCAGCCTCTTTTGTTAATTCAAAAGCAAAGCATACTTTAAACATAATTTGCCGAAAACCCCGCTTGCACCCTAGTTTTCCATTGTTTAGGGATATGGGGGACCCTCCAGTCTGTCACTTATACTGCTACAAAGTGCTTAAAATGTTCTTTATGAGATCAGAAAATCTTAATTTCAGACTCATCAACAATTATACTTTACGTGTTATTTAATTAACTCAATTATGTTAAACCCGTTCGTACAATTTGTAATTTTTATTGTATTGCTGTCTGCCGTTAATATAACCAACTTCCACTTTTTGTAAGAGAACTGACACATCATCATCATCATGCACTTCTTAAACAAGTAAAAATTTGGCTTTTTTGCTTTGATCTTAAGGATGTAAGGATTCTTCGTTGATATTTTGATGTAATATTTTTTTGTATAATGTTAAATTATTTGAAAAGTTACTATACCTACTTGAATTTATAATATTTTGAGTTATATTTTTTACTGTCGTCTATTTAAATATCTGTATTTTGGCCTCAGTGACATTATCACTATTTTTTCTTATTTCTTTTAATCCTCATACCACAGCACTTACCAAAAAATATAATATTGTAAATTTTAAGTAATAAGAAATAATAATAATAATATGTAATAATAATTTTAAGTTTTGGGGTTTGTTCTTTCAGATACTCTTATATAAATTAAGAAATACATTTTTGTCTAAATTGATTTGGATGCTCTGAAAAAAATTGTTTTGTTTTGAGACTGCTGAATCTCATTCAATAAAATTAATAAGAACGTTTTTTTTAATTTTTTAAGGGTCGCATATAAATGTGTAATGGCATGCAACATTATTTTTTACTAGCTGTGCACGGCGTGATATTTTTACCACAATAGAGCAGAATCAGAAGCAGCATCAGAAAGTCCGAAAAATACTAACATTATAGCAAACAAATTGCGCAAGCAGCGTCCCAGTGCTTGTCATTATCCATCATATTTCGCGCCCGGCAAGTGTCTGGAAAAGTTGCATGTTCGACGTTATAAGCCATTCGCAAGGCGGCGAAGGAAGCAGGTCCTCGTACTGCGTGCAACAGCAAGCCCTTAGGTATAATAAGAACACTTCGAATTGTTTGGATGAAATGTATGACTCTTCCTTTAACGTTTTCCTTGCATACACCTGAGACACCTTCTACCACAGCACCTCGTTTTCGACGATTAAAAATACCATGTTGCTTATCATATGTGTAGAAAGAAAGAAGGAACTTCCTCGTACAGTAGCGTTTTAGCGAAGTTGTCTGCGTGGCATAGTTGAAAAAATTCAATTAAAGTGGTGTTTCTTGGGTTTTCTAAGTTCAAAATATAGTCCGCCCTCTAAGTGAACATCAAGATGCATGACCGGTGGCCGGTGGGTACCTCTCTTGTATCGGAAAGCTAAAAATACGCCACATAGCCCAAGAAGAGTTTTCCGTTCGCTGTGATCTAACTTGCTTCTAGAGCTAGTTGAGCATATTTGTTTAAAATCAATAGCCTTATCTAAAACAAAGCTAGGTATATCTAAAGCTTGTCAATGTCAAACAATAAATCAAACAAATTAATTCACCTATATCGTCTTCACTTCTTGAATTCTTAAAAAAAACTTAAAACTCAATACAATATTTACAAAACCATGCGCATATCATCGCACGTCATCAGCCAACTGCGCATTTCCTCAGGAAAACATTGTCGCCGTTGATTACATCCTCATTCACCTCGCCTACTTCTCTTTCGTTTCACTTGACGACGCAGTTTTTGTTGCAATGTGCGATGTGCTCCACCCACCACCACCACCTCAAAACAGATCAACGATCAAGAACAATGGTTGCTGAAAATTTTTGATTTGATTAAATAAATTTAGTTTTTTCATGTAAGATTTTGTGTTGTAAAGGGTTTTCCAATAAGAGATGTAATTTTGAATAGCCCGCTATTTCAGTAGCTGTCACTTTTGAAGCTGTTATTTTTTGACATTTGACAAGTGGAAACTACGCCATTACTAAAAATGCACGCTTCAACAACGCATTGAAATTATAAAAATTCACTACAAAAATGGTGAAAATTTTGCAGTCACAGTTCGCAAAACTAAATCATTTTCGGGTCGTCGTGAAGCACCTTGTCGGACCGCAATACAGAGATTGGTGGACAAATTCGAGCTGTTGGGACAAGCTAGTGATGTGAAGCTTTCGTGCACGTCGCTTAAGAACAACTGAGAATATTGCTGCTGTAGCCCAACCCAGGTTTGTCCATTCCTCGTCGTTCTTTGGAATTGGGCATGATTAATGATTTTTTATGGCTGGAGTTGGATGGTATTGATCTGGACAACGTTTACTTTCAACAAGACGGCGCTACGTTCCACACAAGCAACGAAACCATTGATATTTTACGGAAAAAGTTTCCGGACTAGTTATCTCTCGGAGAGGTGATCACAATTGGCGACCGAGATCTTGTGATTTAGCATCTTGCGACTTCTTCCTTTGGGGCCACGTGAAAGATAAGGTCTACGCCAACAGCCCAGCGTCGATTCAAGACCTCAAAGATGGAATTCGTAGTCTATCGAGGACATAGGGCAACCACTTTGCGGGAAAATTTCATGAAAAGGATATGGTCCTGATGGCTGATGTTGTTTTTAATTATTAACGGCATACCTTCCTCTTTATTATGAAATAAATAATATCCGATCATTTATCTCAAAAATGGCATTTTTCTCTGAATATCAAAATAACACCTCTTATTGGAAAACCCTTTAGCTCAGCTCCTAGATGACACAGAAAGATGATTGATAGCCTAAAATAATTATGGGAGTATTGGATTTATCCAGTATTTTATTTTGTTTGCATTGATTAAGAATTGATTGAGTAATGGCGAACTAAAGGCAGTAAATACAGGAAAAAAACACATTTTGGTTAAAAACGCTGCCAACAAATAAGCATGGCAATGAAGGGAATAGCCTATGTCCTTCTCAGAATCTTAACTAACATTTAAAAGGAATTTCTAAGTAGTGTCTTGCGAAACCCAAGGCGATTGCTTTAACATTGATTTTTTTGTTGCTGTTGTAGGACTGATAGTAGCAGTTAAAATGATAAGGGACCAGCGAAGACTGCAGCGATTCCGTAATACAACTTTTTTAACTCGTTGTTGTGTAAGATATTCGCATTCGTATATGGGCTCGAGAAGGGCAGTGAACGATTGCATTGCTAAGAATACATCAGCTGACGGTCTGTTTATACTTTGGAGAATGTTCGAACTACTTTGGAGTCTTTAATGAAAACACTTTTAAACAATTCAAGAGTTATAATTTCTCCTCATTTATTACGGAACTAACTTCAATTACAAGAATTTAGGAACAATGTCTTACTTTTGCTTTTTAATTCCTTTTTATTTGTGGGTATTCTTCATTAAACTTAAGCCTAAACAAAAACGATAAAATCTAATTAAAAGCTAACATTGATCTTAATTCTAGCTTACTGGCTCTAAGCGAGACTCTAATCTTAACATTATGCTTAAAACTATTGCCTTTCGGCCTTAAATCTATCAATATTTAATTTTGTTGTTTTTTTATTTTTCCAGAAACCTTTAAAAACTGGAATTCTTTATTATTTTTGATTTACTTAAAACTACTTAAAACTAGTTAAAACTACTTAAGACTACCTAATCTACTTAACCTACATTACCTATAATCAGGCTGGTGAGCAATCTTAAGGATTGGTCACCATCCTGATCGCGTCGATGGGTGCCTGGCAGTCGCCAATTGGGTTCATCTGCGCCGCCGGGACTCGAGCGAGGCCATAAGCGTCGGCCAAGACCCCCTAATCTAAGCCTAACTAACTTTAATCTACTTAAAACTATGAAGGATGCTACAAAAGTAGCACACCGGCCCGGTAGAACGTATCTATCCTCACTCCTTCCTCAAGCCACCAAAATTCGGTAAATTCCTTGACCGTGTCTAAAATATCCCGATCCGCTATTGCGGTGCTAAGTCGGAGGAGCTACTGAACATTGGCCGCGTTCCCGTCGTGGATGAGCCGCTTATCCCTCTCGCCGCGGTGGCTGTGGTACACCGGTACACCATCCCTTGTCTGCACTAACCCTTTCATGTGAACATGAAGAAATGCCTCAGGCGGGACAAAGCCAGATGGGTGCATACTCTCGTGGAACAATGCAACTGCCATTTATACGAATCACTGCAGTCGATGTCACAGCTTTTCTTCAGCGCTGGACCACTTAGCAAAAGAGCCGGTTTCAATTCCCAGAAAAGCAACAAATCACACATTTACGATTTTTTCAATTTCACCATTCGGAGGCATTAAAGTGCAGGTCTCTAGCGTTCATCATAGAAATAAAAGTCACACAATCGAAGCTAGTCCTCGGGATCCCATATATAGATGCGTGTGTTTATTTATTTATTTATTTTTTTAACAGAAAAACCCAAAAACAGCAGACATCATCATCCTGGATTATTATTTTTCCAATGCCTGCTGTAGTGGTGCGGCAACTAGGCTACCGCTACAGCAATGTATATCATGTGTCCCTTGAGATACCTATAGTATATGCTCGTAATACATAATTCATGTGTCGGATTCACAGTTCTCGTGCGTCGCATAAAATCATTAGCCACATGCTGTGATGTATAGAAATGCTCTATATGTATGTATTCGTATATTTGACAACTAAACTCCAATGCTTTATGGGTTAACCATTTTTGATGCCCGGTAGGTATACACCGTACACCACAAGTAGCTGCGGTTTTATTATTATTTTGTTGTGTGGGTATATGAATATCCTCGCTCAGGCACGTGTCCCTATCCGTATCCCATTATGAATTAATTTTAATTTTGCTGCTTAATAAAGCGAATAGACATTCTGCTTGTGATTACACAACAAATATAACGTTGATTATAATAAATTGCATTGACACGCAATAATTATGCGTCCCACACAATAACGCTCATCACGCACAATGAGCCTTAATTAAACAGCGATACTACACGCCAGATTAATCAGCTCGTTAATTGGGCGACATCTACTCGTTAATTTAATTAGTGCACAAAATCGCCTGCACGACATTCAATCATATGCTAACTGTCCATAAGCATTAAGCATACGTTCTATCAAAATATTCCAATCAATAAGGACATCTTCCTCCCTGAAGGGAAACATTTGCAGTGTTCTCGCACCATCTGAGGCCACTTGTTGACTTGCATCGAACTCAATGGAAAATCAATGAAAGACCAATTATGAATCTGCCAACAAAACTAATATTTCACATCCTTTATGTGTTCCGTTGGCACACACCCACACACACAGACACTTAAGACGAATGAGATCGTCTCCGCAGAGGCATCAGCATCAGCAATCAGCATCAGCATCATCCATCAAGGACTAGTCGAGTCAGTAAATCGCACGAGATGGCGTGGCGACTCTAAAGTGCTCCATAAGTAGCGTATAAGCGTAATGAAGAGAATCGATTTCCATCTAAGATCTAAGGTGTTTTATATAATAACTCGAGGGAGGTTTGTTTAAAAACTGATTGTGTTGGTGTATCTTTGCAAGAGCTTGCAGCAGCGTAGCAATTTTAATTGGGTCGCTCGTCGTTGTCGGTAGCCATCAACATAAATTGTTTGCTTGTGTACATATCTTGTGTGAGTTTGGTAAACAGCTACCAGCACAGCGCGCGACGAGGAGGAGATTTGTCTTCTTGGGTAATTTATCAAGGATAGTTGTTGTGGAATTGGAAGAAAAAGGATTAACGAACTTGATGTGAGATTTCTCTTGGTTCTCCATAAGAAGATTGCAATGAATACGCAGAATTGAGAATCCTTCATATTTATTATAATTTTTTTCGCTGAATAAATAGCTTAAATTATTTTTAACGATTTTTCTTATACAAGTTTTATTTGGAAAATTAATTTTTTAATTTTAAACTTGGAAAAAATTCAAAATACTTCTTAAAATTAATTTTTATTGTAGCCTGGGCATTCACAACTTGTTAGCGAACTCAGTTTTTCCTTAAATTATCATAGAGTGGATTTTTGAAAAAAAAAAATTTATTTCTACAGTTAACTTGAAAACGGATCTAAAGATTTCGGTCAAAGAGAATTTTTAGAGTAAAGTTGATTTTTGCAAAAATGTCCATCGATATGCATTTGATTTAAATACAGAAAACGGTACTTTTATAACCCGCACTTATCTCCAAAACCCCACTTTTTCGATTTGCATAGAATTATTAGGTACTGCTTACATTTTTAACAATAACTTGTTGGTACTCAATTTTCAGCTTGACCGTTGAAAAACAATACTTTTTAAACCATTTTCAACCTCCATTTTCCTGTTGCCAGTGAATGGCTTTTTTAAGACAGTTTTCATTATGTTGCACAACGTTTCTGGCTCCAATTTTGCAATTTTTGTGTGAATGTTCTGCTTTAGTTCCTGAATTTTTGTGGTTTGTTGACGTAAACCATTCCTTCAAGAAACCCCACAAAATAAAATCAGGGGCCGTCAAATCTAGGGAAAGCGGTGGCCACGCAAAATCAGCACTTTTTTGAAATTATGAAACTATGTGGAATGCGGTCATCGAAAATTTCTCGCAGAATCGAATTGCCATTGTGTCTCTCGAGATATGAGCTGCAGCTCCGTCTTGCTGAAACCATATGTCGCAAATATTGAGAACTACCAAATTTAAAAAAAAAATCTCAACGCATCCCCAGCTTGTTCAGTGCAAAGAGGTAGAGCAAAATTTCTTCGTGGTTCATCGAATACTGCGCCTCGATCTTCAAAACGGGTCATTAAGCTTCTTATCATGTTTGAACTGGGAGCCGTCGCAGTATTAAAATGCGGGGACGGTATTTTCTTTGCATTGCAATAATTGATCGTCTGGAAACATAATAAAATTCAAAAATTATAAGCACTTTAAATCAGTCAGTCCAAGTACTATTCTTATATTTTATGGCCTGTTTATTTCATCTGGTATATCACTTCTTAACTTTTAAGCTGCCAACCCAATGCCGGCTCTTCCAAAATTGAACTTTGACAGTTAATAGCGGCCATATTGTTAAAGCGACATCTGTCGAATTGGCTGCCATTTATTCAATCCGTTTTCCGCGATAAGGCCCATTTCTGGAAGAATTGGTACGTCAGAATTTGGGACAATACCAATCCAAATGAGATCGAAGAGCATATTTAGGTTAGAGGGGTAGTTGTGCAATTTCACCCATCAGAAGCCATAGAGGCCATTGTGATTACACTTATATTGCGCATGGTAGGATATGCAACTATCCATCTCCGCTGCCTCATTTCCTTCCACACCAACATGTCCAGGAACCTAGGGTATAGCAGTCTTGAGTGATGGTTTATCGCCCTTAATGCCGAAATACACATTCCGAGCGGCTTTCTTACTGACTGACTGATAGGTACCTAGTTCTTCCAAAAAGACTCCAGTTCCATTTTCTGTCTTTAAGTCATCTTTGAAAACGTGCACACCTTTTGTGACAGTAAATGGGAGAGAGCCAGTCCTGCCTGTCCGGTATACAGACTTTAAATTTCTTGTCGAAGTTTCTTTTGGTCCGTGAGTGGCATAAGTCCACTTTGATCGGGCTTCCAAATTTTGTTCTCTCTTAGGCTGAGAGCATCTTTAGCTGCGACGTTCTAATTATAAAGCAATCCTCTTTCAATTTCTTGAGGTAGGACCGATCCATAGGTCGGAATTGGTCTTATAATCGAGGTGACATCCATTGCACTATGTTCAGTTGAAATGTTCCATAAGAGAGGAGATAAAATTCCCTCTTGTGGCGTTCCACAATCCATGTTAATGATTCTGCTGTTAAGCATTTCTTTAACCAGTTAGTCAGGTAGTGAGCCAAACTGAGTTCCTTAAGTGAGCATATAATAGTTTCCATGTTTAGGTTATTGAGAGCCCGTTTAATACCTATAAAGGCCGCCAAAGTAAATTCTTTTAGGTTTAAGGACCTCTCAATGGTTCTAGTGACCTCATGTAGTGTTATTTCCACTGATTTGCCTTTCGCAAAAGTGTCTTGTGCGCCACATAAGAAGCCATTTACCTCTAGATTGTACCAACTGCAGGTCTAATAGTCTTTCTAATGTCTTCAAAAGATAGAAAGTAAGAGAGGTTTATTGGTCTGTAATTCTTCGCTTTGCACTAACTGGGTCTTCCAGCTTTGGGGATGAAGACAACTGTAGGAGTCTACTTTCAACGTTATTTAGAAACTCAAATAAATAACATCAACTTCATGGAACGACCACAAGAGCGCGATACTAAACCAACCTACCATTTTGTTATTCTCATTTTACTTATTCGCGTTTTGACCTTCAACTAGTCAATCGACATCGACACGCTCCTACACAATAGTATTTTCCCTCGTTCTTCGGAGGATAACTTTTAAAGGGTGTTTTTTGAGAGGTATAGATTTTTAAGTTGGCAACACTATTTTTATTGTCAAGTGATTAGTTTTAAGTTTGGTTTGGCATTTTAATATACAGACTGACGCCTGAACAACGCTTCCAAATTGTGCACATGTCACACAGCTCGTGCCACAATTGATTTATTGAAGGAAACGTTTGGTAACCGCATATAGTTTCACATTGCCGACCCGTAAATTGGCCTCAAAAATCGTGATCAACGTCCTTACTAACCATCAAAAGTTTTAAGAATTCCCTCTAGATCTGCGGCAAGCCGTCCCATGTCTCTTTGTCGCTTTTGCCCATTTACCACTCTAACATATTATTTATCATTTTAAGAGTGAATATTTTAACAATCTTTAAAGTATAATTTATCTAATTTAAAAAAAACTGCATTACGAGAAAGTTCCGTGTGAACCAGTCGTGCAATTTTTTTCTAATTTTTTCAACAATCGATTTCTGGGCCTGTCTCAAATCTATCCGGACAATTGAACCGCCGGGACACACACTATTCTTTTAATAGCATAAGGCATAACTCACAGTCAAAATCGTTACTAAAATCGAGCCTCTGTTTCGACTGAAAGGCATCCTTCAGACTATTAATAATAAATCAGGGTTCGGTGAGCAGCTGTCCTGCCCCGTCTTAAAGTAAGCTTCACGCATGCATTATTCAGCACACTCCACAATCGTCCAAGTCGCAGCTCTTAAGGACGACATTACTTCAACAATGAATTTGAAAACACGCCCAAAAGGACTGTTGCAAACCTAAAGGTGTACATCTGTCACAGCAAAACGTGCTCGCATCAACTTCATAATTAATGAAGTTGGCTATGGAATTTTCCCCATAAAAATTCGTAGTCCAGCGAAATTGCCCAATTTCGGCCATCTGGCTCTCGGCTAAATGGTCACATTTTTACTTTAAAAGGACAAAGTAAATATAAACAATGAAGCCATCCCGCCCCCCCTGGAGCTAAAATATGCGCCCTGACGTTAAAAAACCACTTATGACATAAACCATAAAATTCCAGCGATAATCACACAATGGGAAGTTTAATTCTAACGACGAACATTTTCTGGCAAATAGATTTTCATTCTGCAACAGGAATAGGACGACTAAAATAAAACTCGTACTACGGGCTGCTGCCTTCATCGTAATACCTTCGTGTGTATCTAGAGCTATATGTCGCGGCATACTAACTCCGGGAGGACCAACAAATTTCGTATCTTGCGAACGAATTTATTACCCCGAGGCAAAATTAGTTGCTGAAAAACCGAGGACAGCAGCAGGAAAAAAATCGATTCAATTGTGCAACCCCCTTGAATCTTGTGATAGAATCCTATATCCAGGATACCATGGTACTGTGTTTATAGCGCTGTTGTATCGTTTCGTACCGACGCGACGCCGCCAGGGGATGGGCCAAGGGTTAATAAAATTCGCGAATATGGCCTTTTTTACGACCATGTCCGCCAATGGTTTATATTGTTCAAAAGTAAGATTATCGCGGGCCGATGAATAAACGAAAAAGGGAAAAATGTTTCAAGCACAATAAAATGGGTTAATGCGCAACCCAAGACGAAATAATCAATTTCAATATTTTATTAACTCAGCAACGCTTTATAGGTCTATCTGTACCTGTGCAGCTATTTGAACTTCTTAACTGAATCAGGTGGCATTTGAGAAAGGAGAGAGACTCATTTCCTGTGGGACAACCAAATTGAATGTCTTTGATTTCCCCCTATTAGGGGGTGCAAAGTGTTCGCTCCTAGCATGGCCGTCAATCTTAAGAAAATGTTTAAATTTTATTTATTTTTAAGCGCTTAAGAACTCTTGCATACACTTTGCCCTTTCATTGTTAACCTTTTGATGAAGAATCTCCATAGTCTGCAAGGTTTGGTGTCCTCTTAAACCAAAATATGCCTGTTGGGAAAAGTGAACCTTTATTGTGTTTTACAAGTACATTCGACATTTTGTGTCAAACCTTATGCCATAACAAGTCTAAGCGGTTGCTATCCTCAGCATATTGACAGGAAGTGGTATTCAACAAAAAATTTTAGCGCTGCATTGAACTGCAGAAACATCGGGAGGGTTCTTGTGTTTGGTGTCGTAGCAGTACTGCTAGCTAGATGAAAAAATCGGTGGCAAAACGAAAAGCGCGAGAGATGTTAACCTGTAAGTCACTAGATTGAAGGCCTACCTTACGCAAAGCTTCGAAGGCAACGAAAAGGCTGACTTTCTAGCAAATCAGGGGTCAAGTAAAAAGCTTCTGGGAGAACAACAAATTTCTTTGATTGGTAAAGGAATGGTAGAACAACTGATCGACAGATGGATCACGGAAGAAAACCTGAGAAGGTGGCCTACCGTTGAACAATGTAGACGAGCTATTGAAGTGTATCGGGTGTTATCGGACATCACAATTTCCGATGGGACTTATATAGAGGGTGATACTATGTAAACTATGCCAGGAGGAAGCTGATACAGTGCCACTTATACTGTGTCAATGTCCAGCACTAGCTGGCAGAAGAATGAGGATGCCGGGACATCATTGGGTGGAGACCCACAGTAAGAAACAGATCTCCTACAGTTGGCAGCGTTGTGGAGAAGTCCAGAGAGTTTTTTTAGGTAAGGTATGGAGTGGTCAAGAAGAGAAATGGGACCCGACGTGGGTGGTCTGGCAAAAGACTGCGACGCTTAGCCGCTCTTATCTCTTGTTTCGGTGATTTGGTGACTGCGGCAGTTTTTTTTTAAGTCACGAGTCTGTGTCAACAAGCCTCAGACTTAAAGCTCTGAAAGAGAGTATACGTCAAAAGTGAGAGGAACTATCGTCGAAAGTTCTAGCAAGAGTGATGGAAAATGCCATAAAACGGCGGCCAATTAGCCAATATCATTTTCTCGGCTTAATGGAATCAAAATTTAAGTCATCAAATAAACATAATCCAAAAGCAGAACCAATGTTCTTGATTTGTAAAAAAAAAACTATAGCCAAAGAACTTACTTACTTACTTATCGGGCTCCCGACCCGTGGAGAGTCTCTGCCTGAGACACTGCAGCCTTCCATCCTCTACGATCCGGGCACGTTGCTTCCAGTTGTCCAGACCAAGCGCTCTGGCAACCGCGATGGCTTGGTCCTTGAAACGGAGGTTCGGTCTTCCTTTTCTTCTCGAACCTGGGGGCTGGGATTCGAAGATCCTCTTAGCCGGAGCATTATTGTCCATTCGCTCGATGTGGCCGAGCCAATGTAGTCGACGTGTTTTGGCTTTTTGGACTACATCCACATCTTGGTACAGCTCATAGAGTTCGCGGTTGTATCTTCTCCTCCATTCGCCCTCCTCGCACACAGGACCAAAAATCCGCCGAAGAATTTTTCTTTCGAAGGAGCCCAGTATTAGCTCTCCCTTCTTGCCTATGGTCCAGCACTCGGCGCCATAAAGCACAACTGGCAAGATGAGGGTCTTGTAGAGCATACATTTCGTCCTTCGAGTTAGGAGTTTTGAACCCAGTTGTTTTGCCAAACCGAAGTAGCAACGGTTTCCTAGGGTAATTCTTCGCCGGATCTCCACTATGGTGTCATTCGTGGAGTTTATGTTTACTCCGAGGTAGGTAAACTCCCTAACTACCTCGAAATTTTTGCTATCAACAGTGACGTTTTGTCCTAGGCGGTGGACAGTTGTTTGTTTGTTTGTTGATAGCATGTACTTGGTCTTGTCCTCATTTACTTTAAGGCCAACGGATTTCGTCTGTTCTTCAACCGCCGTGAACGCTTCTATCACGGCACGCTGGGAGCGACCGATGATGTCAATATCGTCCGCATATCCCAGCAGCTGCACGGACCGGTTGAAGATAGTGCCTTCCGTGTTGACAGCTGCCCTGCGCAGTATCTGCTCCAGTACGAGATTGAAAAAGTCGCATGATAGCGCATCTCCTTGCCGAAATCCGGTGCATGTTTGAAATAGTTCGGAGGAGCTACTTCCAAACTGCACGCTGCAGCGCGTGTTTTCCAGCGTCACGCGACACAGCTGAATCAGTTTTGCCGGGATTCCGAATCCACCCATACTTGGTTGCTGATTCGGTGCATGCACCCTACCAAAACATCCAAAGAACATCGCGTGGCAATTTTTGCGCCACCTTGTAAAAATGCGTACCTAAGGCTTCCTACCAAGCTCAAGTACGACAGAAACTTATACCAAACCTTACCCCTATATCTTACTCATTAACCGTATTACTCACGTTGACTATATTACTAACGGTTCAAACACGCTTCTTACGATTTCAACCAAAATTTATATTTGACCTTATTCATACCTCGCTAAAAATTACTTTTGAAAATTAAATCTCAAAAACGGTCCAAACTATTTTATCAAAAATTCATTTCAAGGTAGGTATCGACTGTGGTCATACCTTACTTGATAGCAAACTGAGTTTTCTCTAAATTATCGTAAAATGGATTTTTTAATAAAGCAGGTATTTTGAAAATTTGTTTTCCTACATGAAAACGGCGGCAACGATTTTAACCAAAATGCATATTTAATCGGGAGTAAAATTTATGTTTCTAAAATGATTGCATCCTTCATTTTACCGAAAACACGTTTATAAAAACTGTGTAGGTAGGTATATCTTGAAAACGCCATTTTTGATTTCGATACAACTTTAAAAAGCAAGTAATGCTTACATCCGGAATCATACCTTACATATACTCAGTTCTCAGCTCTCAGCTAAATGATTAAGAAAGAGTACTTATTTTAAAAAGTCCATGCAAATTTTAAATTTGTTAATTTGACATAAAAAGCAAAGGGGGACAAATCCCAACAATTTATAGGGAAACTTAATTTTTTTTAATTCATTTGGCATAAGAAATCTGAAATCTGAGAGCAGAATGGAAGAATCCCTATTGAAAACCACATAAATAATTTTGAAAAAATATTTGTTATTTGTAACATTTGATTGAATGTTCTTTATAAGTTTTGTGAAAAACACGTTTACTAAAGCAAAGGATGGGGCACTTTAGACAAAAGCAAATGATTTTATATTTATCCTTTACTTAACCATTTCTTTCTTTGTGACACTCGAATGTAATGTTAAATTTAATTTAAAAAATTATTTATAAACTGGCTGACCCTTGCTCGCCTTGCTTTATCCGCCTGTTACTTTTAAGACAAAACGTATTTTCATCGAACTGCATTGAACAGTTTTTTATAAATATGTTTGTTCCTTCCCTTGGACGAAAGCAATTTAAAGCAAAAACAAAGACATGAAAAGCATAATTTGAACTTCTACTAAAAAGTCTACACAAAAAAGATGTACACAAAGTTCTGTTATTTTCCTCAAATGTCGATGAAAAGGAAGCAACCGAATGAAACAACATGACACATGAACCCCACCCATCCCATTTACAAACAAAACCTGAAAATATGTTCATCCTGAATATGTGCGCTGAAAAGAGACGACTGCCCATGCCCATTGAAGTGCAAAACATATGATCACGTTAGAGCGCGCACATTATAATCACACACACAAACTACTGCAATGATACTCCTTCAAAGAAACTTAAGTATTTTGTATTGTTTGCATTGATTAAGAATTGATTGAGTAATGGCGAGCTAAAGGCAGTAAAGTCAGTAAAAAAAAACACATTTTGGTTAAAAACGCTCCCAAAAAATAAGCATTGTAATAAAAGGGATAGCCTATGTCCTTCTCAGAATCTTAACTAACATTTCAAAAAAAAAGGCTCATCGAAATCTGTGCAGTAGTTTTCACGCCAACCGCGAGCATAGAAAACGGCTACAGTTTTATTATACGTATAGTATAGACTTAAGACTTGTTTACCTTCTTAAATTCTGCAGAATGTTATACTTATAATAATTAAAATGTTTTAGTTATTAATTGTTAACAATTTGCGTCATCTAAATGCATGTCGAAGGTGCCCCACCCGGACGACGAATGTGCCCCACCATGGGGCAGAATCTTCATTTTAATCCTCTTTCAATTTTTATCAGAGTGAAGCTAACTTTTAAGAAATTATGCATTTTTGTAGTAAAAAAATCAGTAATTATAGGTAATCAACTAATTACAGTGGTGGTCCAGTATAACGAATGATCGATATAACGTACACTTTTTTCAAAATCGTTGTGTGAAAAAAAAGGTTGACATTTGATAGAACGAATTTTTCTGTTATACATATTTTTAGTAAATAAATATGTACGCAGACATATGTAGGTAGGTGTAAAGCAACTCTCTGAATTGTAAATTTATGTATAATGTGTATGGGCCTGTTGTAAAACTGTTGAAATTTCCAAAATATTTGTCCTAAGAAGTCGACAGAAAAGAGCTGTAAATTGCTGCGTTCAAAGTTCACGAAAACAAACGTTTATTGGTGATTTCTTTTAAACAAATTATTGATAGTATCCAGACCTTTTAAACTTTTTACTCGGAATAGTTTTTTTTTAACTTTATGAAAAATAAATCTAATGAATAAAAACAATATTTGTTCATTTTATTTAACGTTCCGTGCTCGATATTACAAATTTTTACATCATTCGTTTTACTGGACCACCACTGCATTATATCAGAAAAATACAACTTTTTAGAATCATTTGCAATATAATTTTTTCAATTTCAGCTTCCCATTGAACCAGAAGAGGCACTACCAGTCCAAAGCAACTACTCCTTCCCTATAAAGGTCAGGTTACAACAGAGCAACGAGGCCCCAAATCATTTACTCAACTTACTTTGACAGCACATACAGAGAAAGAGACCATAAGTTCTGTTCTGAGTTGAAAAGCAGCAATCAGGACCACCCTAAAGGACAGTAAATGAATAATTGTTTGAGAGACAAATTTTTGTTTTAATTGCATTTTAATCGGTCCCAATCAAGTGACACGTACGATAGTATTGCAGAACACCAATCAGGATTCGTGCCACAAGTAGCATTTACCTCTGTACACATTATTTGCATTTCTCTTCACACCTTATCCTTCAATTGAGTTGAGACTTTACTTTGTTACACCAAAACTCCATTTCAATAAAAGCTCCGAAGTGATCCCCACCTCATTTCCTATACCGAAGCACAGTCAACACAAGTTATGCCAAAAAAAAAATCCAAAAAGGAAAAACAAATCTACCTCTCTGTCTGTGTGTGGAAATAGATGCCGCTTCCAGCTCTAAGTGAACTGAATTTGAATGACAGCATCCGGACATTAATTGCACCCGGGCTGAAGTTCGTTTGAAATACGAATGCAATTAGAATATTTCACAGAAATAAATTCAATTGTGTCACAGTCAGCACTTCAGCAGTGACATCCACGCTGATGGGAGGAGGGCTAGAAATTGGTGCGAAGGTCGGCTGCTCGATTTCGCTCGTTGTGCATAATTATTTTAAATTTCATTTGCTGTCTGCAAATCTGCCACCGGATGGGTAATTTAGCCACAGGAGGTCAAGTGGACTCAGCGCAAGTGCGGCAAACGCACATTTATCCGAATGTGCATATAAATAGTTGGGCTAGAGCTGAGGTCGAATGTGTGAACTTAATTAATGACATTCGCCAGAGGCACGTCCAACGGCAAAAGGATAATTAATGAGGTGCAACGCGATGTTGTACAATTGTTTATGGTTGCCTGCGTGTGGAAGTGGTCTTTGGTAAATGTTTACAAACAACACATCTTAGAGTTGTGTAAGGCAATTCGATCACTATTCAGGTGGTGATAATATATTTACGCAGATGAATAGAATAACCAGACCAGGGTGGGAACTTTGTGTTTTAGGCGTGTATTTAATTGTAGCTTTGTTTTATTGATGGGCAAATAAACCAAAACATCGCAGTTGTGTTTTCTCGTTCGCGGTTTCAAAACCCACACCCCCCAAAACAGAGCTACAATCGAAATGAATATTTTAAAGATATTTTGTTTTTACTGTAACTCAGCCTCCGGATAAAGAAGAAGGATAAATGACAGCTCAAATTACTCCGTTAAGTGAGTGTGGCCTAAAAATAGTCTCAACCATTTTTCTGTTAATTTAGATCTGTGAAAATAGTGGGAAAAATCGCAGGCTCAATAAAGTAAGATTAAAATGAAAAAAAATAAATAAAAAAATATATAGCCAGGTTGGAGGGATTTTTAATACAAGTTTTATACCAAGGTACATACATAAAGATAATGAACTCGGCGCAATAATTTTGGTAACGTTGTGCGCATCTTTCGAAATATGGCGGCCAATTGTGACTGAAAACATTGTTCAAAATTAATTTTCGCAGTTTCTCTAGTGAAAACCGGTTTTATTTCTTTATTCATTTAGCTAAATATATAAAATTTTGAGTTTTGTAATTAATTGGCAAAAAATATTATGGGGAAACTAATTTCCATTCGTTCCCAAAAGTCAAAGGAAACACAAAATTAATGTGAAAACTGCTCGAGTTTGCTCAAAACATATTAGGGAAAGTGATTATGTTCCATTCAATGCCCTTTAATCCTTTATATTTATGAACAATATGGACTGTACTTGAAAATCTACATGGTACTAACAAAGCAGACAGTCACAGTAATCCGCCATTATTGCTTGTTCACATTACCGACACCTGCGTAATATATTACCTTAGATTTGTGTACTGCAGTTTTATATGACTTTTGAAGTCGGTAAAAGTAGTTCAAGAGATTAACCCCTTTAAACAGAATTTACTTCTTTATGGAAAAGTGTAGAGCAGCGACTTCGTACGCTCAGAACACTGAAATATGCACAGATGTGTTTCTATTTCATCCAAAAAGCAAACAATCAAAACCAGCGCGACACACGACCACCATTAGCCCATGCCCAAACATATCCCAGCGAGATACTAATGTAAGATGACCTCGAAAAATTAAAAGTGTGCGTAAATCAGAGCGTTTTAGTTATTTGCAGTGAAATAAAAGACTAAATGTTGCTCCCAATGTTTAATTGAGAATTGCATACGGAATGGGTGAGTAGCTTTAAAGCGATTTGTGAACAAATTTACATACAAACAGAGAAGCTTTTCAATTTTGTTTTCTGCATAGATTAGTGACTTTAATTCGTTGATTCATTTTGTTTATATTATATTTAGAGGCGCAGTGGTTAGTGTGTTGGATTACTAAGCGAAAGGTCCAAGGTTCGATACCGGGAAAAACACAAACACACCTCTCGCGAAAGGCTGACAAACAGTACAGTTATCATAAAAGAGCTTCTCAATTAGTCATTTGGACTAATTTTTATTTCCCTTAAATTCGTCCCAAAAATTAAAAACCCACACAGAACGAAAAGTTGTGAAAAGCTAGGCTTTGGCTCCCTTAATCAATTGTTGCACCAAATATGCTTCTATTTTTATTAAGAAGGAAACAATGATCAGGATTGCTTTTGTTTTTGAAAATAATTTTAAAACCCGCATCAGACTGAGGTTTATGTGCATCCCAATCCTGTCAGAATAAGGTTAAGGATACCCAGTCGACAATGAACATTCTTTCCTCAAATGTTGGCAAAATCTGCTTAGACTCGAGGCTTCTAGCAACCTTCTCTGAACCTGTGTTACTCTGGATGCCATGAGTGAAGCCTGGAACCAAAGTAAGTTTCAAAATAGTTGGCCCTAGATTTTAATAAGGCGAAACGAGGGAGTCGGATCCGACAGCAGGTATACTAGAAAACCAACAGAACTGACCATACCGATCTCTCTTTAGTCGGTTCTGTTCGTTTTCTGTATAACTTATATCTAGCTACTAAATGGAAGCGTGGAAAAAAGAGCTCGAGTGACATTAACCTTAGCGAACCACTTGATTGTCATTCTCCTCGAAGGTGGGCCTTGTAGTCCTGCCTCTAGATCCGATACCACATTGTTTCATTCAGCGTAGTGAACGTAACACTCTGATCTCTGTACGACTCCGCAAGAGGATATTTTGATACCCCCAAGAATGGAAGAATTTTCATATAACTTATCGCTAATTCATGTTACAAATATTTTTTGACAAATACGAACGCATAAAGTAAAATTCGCTTTGTTGCGTGAATACTGCCCGATACATACACTAGCCTACCGGGTCCACCATCGGCACTTCAAAATAGGTTATGTCATCCACGCTAATGACATTTAATGATCCACCATCCAAGTCGGCTGAATACAACACCTAACTTACGCCAACAAGTAAAAAAAAACACCTCAGGTTGCTTTGATCTATAATCGATCAGCGCTCGAGCATCAGCTCGTTCTCGAATTTCTAAATCGCGAATCAATGATCGCCAAATCTTAACCCATTCAACATCAAATTGAGTCGGCAACAAGTAAAGAGAATTAATTAATGTTGTTTCTCGCCCGACAATCGAAGCTCTACACAATCTCTGCATCTTTCTAAGCGATCTGCCAAAGCGACCATTAGGCCAAAGGTTAAGATCATTTAATACGCGACATCCAAAATCTATCCCGAATTATCGATTGATGTTTTATCATCATCGATTTTGGCGGGTTACGCGAATAGTGTCAACGATCTAGGATCATATCAGCAGCCCATTAGCCGATCAGCAACAACTTGCTTCAGACAGCTTCGGCCAAGCTACAAGTAAATCAATGCAACACCGTCACCATGATCCATGAGTATATGGAAAGAGCGAAAGACCAAGTCAACGGCAAGACAATAACAATTATTACTTCCAAAATTCCGCCAACCGCTTTTATCAGCACATAAGCTTGTTGTGTGAGTTCATTTTTAGGGGACCAATGGAAGCTCTTTTATGACAGTTCTACTCTCAGATGTTTGTTAGACGTTCACGAAGGGCGGTAAAAAACTTAAAATGTACAAGAACTCCCTGGAAATTAATGGGAGAGCATAAGCTAAAATTTCGCTTGGTAAGACCAACTTTCGTTACAAGTTTCGCAACATTTTCAAGTCTTTCGTTTAAAATAAAGCTAGCAAGCGATAAAATAGGTATTTGCCCACTCTTCCTACATGCAGGAACTACCCCACTCATAATTGAATTGTCCCACCTACTTCCGTCCTATTTGTACCACCCTATGACGCGTTCGCACAATCTACGCAGCACTCAACATAATTGAACGAAGCTAATTTTTGATCCACAACCTCCATCGCAGTCCATCGTTTCATTTCTGATGGAATAATGTCGCAACAGCGAAATGCAATTCAAAAATCTCATCAACAACATTAAAACCCATAACCAACAATGTTGTGGGCACTGTTTGTGATTGAACGCATTTTGTATTATGCATCTAGCTTATATGAGGTCAGGGGTGAACTTAAATAAATGCGTTATTTTTTCCGGTGACAGCTGACATTGTCAACAAGAGCGCAAAACCAGAAAAGCTGTGGTTTACGTGCACCAAGAACGACTGCCACATGACAAAGCCTTCTGCCACATCAAATGTTTCAACCACACCAGTGAGCAGTGACTCCCGCCCCCTGTTAAACGCAAACACAAGCGAGAAACCAGTGCACGATACAAAGCACATTGTGTTCGCTGACAGCTAGCACAACAATTGCATGTTTTCGCCAGTTTGCAGTATGAATGGTGCCAACCCAAACGTCTGGTTTCAATTTAAATTCACTTGTGGACTTTAAATGAAAATACTTCCGGAATATTCAGCTCTATACACAGACAGACAAATTTGAAGCTTGAACTCCTTTTTTTAATTTCGTCTTCTCGGAAGTCCTGTATGTAGGTACTTTCAGTTTGGAAGGGTGGACAAAAATGGAAAAGCAATAAAAACAACCTTATTTCCGATTTTTAGTTGTTTACTTATCGAGAATTTTCTCGATGAAAAGGAAAACTCGTGTTACACTTTCCGAGGAATAAGTTGACGTCAAAGGGGAGCGATTTGTGTCCATCAGGGATTAAAGGACGTCCTTTATCGTCGTTGTCGTAGTGGGAGTTTTTTTTCCCTTGTACTTGTCTGTTGGACGTCTGAGTTAACCCTGAATGCATCGCTTTGGTTGGAGTTATCCGGTTCGGTAGTCCAATTTAAATTACCCATTGAATAAAATGTAAAGACTTTGTACAATGCAACTTGCGTGAAGAGCTTGTTGTCAATAGCGATGGAATGGGGATGCGATTAGGTATACTGCCTTTGAAGGTTGCCATAAAAAGAGTATACAGCTTCCCCAGGGAGAGTGCGTTTTTGAAGCCGGAACACTGTAAAACACTCTTGAAATGGATAAAGATTTTGTTAATATTGACGACAGTTGTTACTATAAATAAAGATTGCAGCGGTTTACTGTACAAAAGGTAAAGAATTGTTTGGGGGAAGGGAAGGGCCTTTCTTCAGCACTTAACGAGCTTTTTAAAGGGTATGATTAAACCTTTTCAAAAAAGAAGGTTTGAACAGCACCAAAGTACGGCCTTTTGATAGACACTTGAAAAGTGTCTTCCACGGTTGATTGTCATCATTGTCTTCGTTTTTGAGATAAAGAACTTCAAACACAAGATTTGTATTTTTTTTTTTTTTATCGATTTTTTTTATATTTTGATTTTGGTGCGCCATAATGTTACAACGTATGCTTGTAAAGGGTTTCCAATAAGAGGTGTTCTTTTGAATAGCCCGGTATTTCGGTAGCTGTCACTTTTGAAGCTGTTATTTTTTGACATTTGACAAGTAGAAACTACTCCTTTACTAAAAATGGAACGATACACGCTTCAACAACGCATTGAAATTATAAAAATTCACTACAAAAATGGTGAAAGTTTTGCAGTCACAGTTCGCAAAACTAAAGCATTTTTGGGTCGTCGTGAAGCTCCTTGTCGGAATGCAATTCAGAAATTGGTGGAAAAATTCGAGCTGTTGGGACAAGCTAGTGATGTGAAGAATAAAACTCGTGCACATCGCTCAAGAACAACTGAGAATATTGCTGCTGTAGCCCAAAGTGTTAAAGAAAACCCAGGTTTGTCCATTCCTCGTCGTTCTTTGGAATTGGGCATGATTAATGATTTTTTATGGCCGGAGTTGGATGGTATTGATCTGGATAACGTTCACTTTCAACAAGACGGAGCCACGTGCCACACAAGCAACGAAACCATTGATCTTTTACGGGAAGAGTTTCCGGACCGTGTTATCTCTCCAAGAGGTGATCACAATTACCCACCTAGATCTTGTGATTTAACACCATGCGACTTCTTCCTTTGGGGCCACGTGAAAGATAAGGCCTGCGCCAACAGCCCAGGGTCGATTCAAGATCTCAAAGATGGAATTCGTGAGTCTATCGAGAGCATAGGGCAGCCACTTTGCGATTTTGTTATGGAAAATTTCATGAAAAGGATATGGTCCTGTAAGCGTGGTCGTGGTGGTCATTTGGCTGATGTTGTTTTCCATTATTAACATCATACCTTCATCTTTATTATGAAATAAAAATCCGATCATTTATCTCAAAAAATGTTCTTTGAATATCAAAATAACACCTCTTATTGGAAAACCCTTAACATGGAGCCCTACGTTGAGTCTGGGGGCTGGAATGCAATGCTCTATGTCCACATTAACATCTTGGAATCCTCGTCAAACGCCTTCGTCACTTTTCCAACCGACTAAAACACCCCAATATAGCTTCAAGAGAGGTTTCTAAGTAAAATTAAACTTAATCTCAAAGATGACGACGTATGTAGAGGCTGCGGATGCAAAGAAGTACACGAGGACACACCTCTCTTCCCTTGTCATTGTCCTAGTTTTGGTCACTTGAGGAACAGAACACTTGGGAGATATTACTCCCAATACGTATAGAGGAACTTTCTGGGCACAGGTTTTTGAGGACAACGGACTGGCTGCACAGCGTCTGGTAACCACAGTAAACGGTTAACCCCCAAAAAGGGCATCACAATGGGTCCACGAGGACCTAAGTGTGGTATTGCAGGGTACGCCCTGCTCTACCTACCCGTCTACCTAACCTAACCTAAGATATGAACTGTGGTGTGCGGGCTACGATTGAAGACCATACAGTCAAGCTAGGCTTCTTCGCACTGAATCAACTTTTCTTCGACAACCCGGACTGTATCACACCCTCAACAATTATTACAAAATAGGTCGTACCTACCTGTACAGACTTTTAAAATATAGTGACCCTAGATGTTTACTTGTGATTTTCATTTTCAATTTACTCAAATATGATGTTGAAAAGGTCGAAATTATTTATGCTCTATTTGATAAACACGGCACAGATGTCAAAGCTTAGCATGGCTCTATAACACTCGGCTCTATTAACACTCTCAAAATTAATAGTCTAAACTGGTGGGTATCGAACTGAACTGTATGTGCTGTTAAGAACTCTAATGTCTCTGGATCGGACAAACAATGCCTAAGGTTCATTCATCGGGTACACTTTCTTTCGATGTGATTGGATACTCTTCACCAAGACGTCACCCGCTGTCTTAAGTCGACTAAACGGAGTATTTCGGTTTCACCGCTCATGTTGAGTGGTTTGCTCTGATTGATGGCGATTTTTCGATCGTCTTCGTCCGTGTGGCTTTCCCTGATCTCAACACTGAATGTGACTCTACTAAAACGTCTCTTTAGTTCATCCATAACCATCTGTTACTGTAAGTAGCCATCCGCGCTTTCGTTGACTGGATAAGTTCTTTTACTGTTTTGATAGAACTTTCGAACTTTGGTCTTGGAGAAACTGCTCTATATATTTTTGATCCGTGCTTTAAATTCAAGTTCGATGTTATGGGGCTACTCTAGTTTCTTCTAAAAGGTTTTTCATTAAGCCCTTCATAAATCAAAGTGTTTGCGAGATATTATCGAAATTTGTTATTAGTTTGAAAGTTCTATGCCATTCAATTCAATTTAATTCATTCAAAGGGCCGCCGCGGTTTCCGTGGGTGGCGCGCTTCCATGATTTTCCATGACTCTGACGCATAAATCAGGTTGAATGATATGGGTTATGTTGGCTTTGAGGGCCGCTGTGGTTCATGGCTTATTCGCATAGACCTGCGACTTTAGGAAATTCAACAAGAAAAATTCTAACGAGGTCAAGTCGTACGATCTCCATGATGACCATGCCCATAAATCACTTGTGCAGAATTTCCAAAGTGGCGTGAGCTGTGTGGTACGTAGCGCCGTCCTGTTGAAGCCACATGTCGTTGGTGTCCATAGCATCCACATCAGGTCAAAAGAAATTGGATCTATCGACTGTGATGGCCTGGCCAACGTCCTTCTCAAGGAAATATGAACCGATCACGCCGCCTGCCCAAAATCCACACCAAACAGTGACTTATCGGAATGCACTGGATGCTCATGGATTGGTATCGTCCCAAATTCGACAATTTTTTTTTGTTGACGTTCCCATTCCACCTGAAATTGGTCTCATCGCTGAAAATGATTTTTTGATGAAAATTAGGGCCAGTTTCCAACTGCTTGTGATAAAGCAATTTTATCATTTGCACGTTGAACGCTGTATTCTTCCATGGTGATTTGGCGAAACAAACAGAATAAATTAAAGCTAATTCGACAGCAGTAGCTTCAACAATATGGCCGCTATCAACTATCTAAGTTCGGAAGTCCCTATTCGAAAACCCCTTATATATTCGAGATATACTATGAGAAGTCTTGTTTTAAAGGTAACGAAAATTTGCAATTCCCTGGACGGAGTATATAAATCAATACAACACCGCGCGCTTATCGACCTTAAGCGTTGAAAATAAATCTGAATTCGATACACGGTAATCACTTTGAAAGACGTGCTCTTGCATTTGTTTAAAATTCATGTCACATTCATTTCGTAGAATGTAAATCATTTTGCAATTCCACTTATCAAAATGTAACGCCGCCGCCGCCACTCATACCCACGCACGCCATGTACATTATGCGACATATAAATTCTAAATCAACGTGGTATTTCATTGTCAGGTCACAAAAAAAAAAACATTTGAATATAACGCAAGGCATACGAGTACAGGCAGATACAGTGCGTGCGTGTGAGGTGGGATGATGCCGCATGCCGTCAAATGACAACATGATAATAAAATAGACCTCGTAAAAGTAAGGATGCTCGTTTATATTTATGTGTGTTTGTCACTTACACACTATGCCGCATATTTTTGGGGACCCACAACCAGATACAGCATGCTCAGCCACCGCATATCCATGTAGCCTTTTCAGATGAATTCGACCCAATTGCCAGTCATCTTGAAAAAATCTGTTGGCATACGTTGAGACGACGCTCAAGGTCATCTATTAACTTGTTTATCCATACAAGGACGAAAAAAACAACGCACATCTTCTCCGCACACCTTGATGATAGATATATATATAGCCTGGATATGGCCGTCAACATCTCATGGCAATTATATCGATTTTTATTCCTCAACATTATATTATTAATGCTGGTGTAGTTTATTAGGCGTCAAGCGAAGCGTGATAAAAAGACTCAATGATGTGACAACGATAGGTATATAGAGAACAAGTACTTTTGTCGAAGGTTCGTTAGCTGCGAAGGCGGAAATGTTGCGTTTTCCGGTTCACGAGAAGTTGTTCCGCTTAACATATTCATACATTTCTCTCCGGGGACAATTAAGGAAGACACGCTCCGCTTCGATCACTTGCCGAATGATGGAATTGCTTTCTCAATGTGCGAGTGGTTTTTGGGCTCTAAAATGAAGGAAGGATGGTGGGGGCGAAAATTCGATTTTATGAAGCATTCAGGACGAATCGCGCAATTACAATAATTTATCTGGTTTCTAAGTGACAGATATTTTCGGTTGCCCTAGTGGTATTATGGAGCGGAATCCGGCCACTCAAATTATTTCAAATTAAGAACGCCAATTAACTTTAGAGTGGATCTCCCTTTTGATGTCTATTTCAATGGAGAGTGACATTCGGCACTCGGAGGCGACTTCTATAATGGAATAAAGAGGATGAAGAGGATGGACAATGTGGCTTCTAGGACTACCAATCTCGATATTCTAGGTTTAGGTCATCACTTACCCATTTTGATTTGGCTGGAGCTGCACATTCCCGAAGCATCGACGTAGAGTAGGAAGGCATAGTTTTGTAAGTGACGTAGAGGATGTGAAGGATGCCCAAGGATGATGCACGTATTTCTCCGATGTCCACCAACACCTCTGTGCTCTTATGAACAGAACCAGTTCCTAAGATTCCGGGTAACCATAAGTACCACAATGGTCCGATTCAAATTATGGCCTTTTTTTAGAGACGAGTCTCTTTTCCAGGTGCCCCATATTCTTGTCGTTACTAGTTTATAGCTACTGGATGGGCTTTTGCAACCCGAGAGTCACTTAGAGAGAGATTTTTTACAAAACTTGACCAAAGAGTCG
The DNA here is from genome assembly GCA_936431705.1 of Cheilosia pagana. Taxonomy (NCBI): domain Eukaryota; kingdom Metazoa; phylum Arthropoda; class Insecta; order Diptera; family Syrphidae; genus Cheilosia; species Cheilosia pagana. The sequence goes on along the minus strand of OW386166.1, from coordinate 78,976,970 downwards.
CCTGGAACGCTAATAACTAAATGGCTTTCACGCTTTAAAACGTTCTACTCTTGCACTGTTTAATTTGGTAAGGCCCACATTAAAGGCAAAACTCAAATCAGGACAGTACTCCACCCTAGTTAAAGAGGTCCTTCAATGGGTCTCTCGTCTCTTTAAACAGGCATTGCGATTGGTCATGTGGGATGAAAAAGTGGACTCCCCATCGTCATTCTATCGTTTAAGTACTGAATTTTATAGTTTCAAGCATACATACATTTGTGATAAATATGTATTGTGTGTGTACCTTAAAGAGCCATTAGTATTTCACTAAAAACTATGCAAACAATTGTGTGCAATCGCTTCCCTCGAACAATTTGTCGAGTGGGTGAGTTAACAACATTTTTAGTGCAAATTTAATAAATTAAAACAATTAAATGAGCAACATCAAGTTTAATAAATGACAAAGTGAAGAAATGCAACGCAATTTAAATTTAATTGGGTTTGAAATTTTTTTAAAAAGCATGATTTTTATTTAACTACAAAATTCTTCACCGTTCCGATGGATCATTCGAATTTCTTCGGTGTGAGTATTTGGCAGACAAAACACAATTGATTAAGCGTTCTTTAAGCTTGAATAATAAGTGAAATGGTAACTATAACTATAGAAGCGGGGGATACCCGGTTCGAATCCCAAAAGGTTTTTTTCCACCTCTCGCGAACGTCTGACAAACATCCGACAGTAAAACTGTCATGCAACAGCTTCTCAATTAGCCGTTTGGACTCGGCGTAAAATTGTAGATCCCTTCCATTCGTCCCAAAAATTGAAAACCCACACAAAACGAATGGTTGTGAGAAGCTAGACCTTGGGTCCCACAGACCTGTCGCGCCAAAATATTTATATTTAACTATAGACATAGCTTTCGAAGATTATTGGCATCAGTAATGGGACTTTGATGGTCTCACACACAAAATGTTTTGAGGACTATCCTTTCAATCACATAACTTCATTCTTAGGTTGTCCCTATTCAGAAAAATGAGTTAAAATAATGTCCAGTCTAAAATTAAAAATTATATCATCGGGTGGTGGGAGGTGATGGGAAAAAGATGTCCAATCCGTATTTTTGTGTGGCACACATATATCCCAATCAGTAAATTGTGCTGCAAAAATTTTAATAACAAATGAGTATATAAAATGAGTTTTTTTATTGAAAAAAATAAAAATAAACAGAAAACAATATATGGAGCACATTTACTTCAAATTCATGAAAATGATTGAAAGGATAGGTACAAATAATAAAAACGGAGAGTGTGCTTGTGACCACGCGCCAGATGTGAAACTTTTCTCGCTAAACGTTGATGTTAAATTGAATTGTGTTGCATGTAGTAATATTTTATTAAGAAATTAATTTTAAAAACCAAATCTTTATAATATTATAATCTTATATTATTATTATAATCTTATAATCTTAATACAGCGCAGTAGATGCATTTATTAATTTAAAAAGTTTTTTTAACGCAAACCAATCCAAAGTTTTCTATTTCTATTTCGAGAGTTTTTGATTATTTTTTCTTTTTATATCGTCAACTGTTTTAGTAGTCAGGTGTCTGTGTAAAACCTAGCTTCTTCAGTTCACTCCAGCGCCCAGCCCATATAAATATTCACTTTGAGAATTAAGTTGCAAAAAATTCAAAAAATATATCTTTCCATATAAACATACCCACCCACAAAATTTCATTGAAATCGGTTGAGTATTAAAGAAGATCGACAACAGCGCCACCTATCGGGTTCAAAACTATCCTATTCATCAAGTTACAACCAACCATACCCACCCACAAAATTTCATTGAAATCGGTTAAGTTGTTAAGAAAATCGACAACAGCGCCACCTATTAGGTCCAAAATTATCCTATCCATCAAGTTGTAACCTACGATTGTAAGCAACTCATGCTAACTCATCTACATTTGCCACTTCGACCCGTTTTGTACGCTCATTATGTGTGAACATGAACATATTTCCAACCAGTCGTCTTCTGACCTCAACATAATTGTCTATGAGAAGCTGTGAAATAGGTAAGTTCACTCTTCAGTGGAGCATTACGTGCTCCGTACCTTCTTCTTCATCTAGGCAATTGGGGCATAGAGGCGAGCTTTCGTGGCCGAATCTGTGAAGATAGTTGTGGTAGGTGCAATCCCCGCTTGTTCTTCTTGTCCAGACCTCGATGTTTGGGATCAGTTTGTGGGTTCATCTGTCTTTTGCCATTTTATCCCACCGGACTTGCCACAGTGCTATAGATGTTGCCCTTTATTCTTCTTTTATCGTTCTCCTTACGATGACCTCTTGCCTTTTGACTGTTAACCTAAGGTAGATTCTTTGCATTTTGTTGGCGAGAATGTCGATGGGAATCATTCCCGCAATAACGTAGGCTGCTTCGTCCGAAATTGTTCGGAATCCGCTTATTGTTCTTGTTTGCTTTGTTGTAAGAGACCCTGCCCAGGCCGGTGCAGCGTATAGCAGTATTGAGCTGACCACTCTGGATAACAGAATCCTTCTGGCGTATCCGGGCAACCGGTGTTTGGCATGATCCGAGAAAGAGCTGCTTGCATCTGTGACGCCCTTTTGCTGGCGTACTGGACGTGCGTTTTAAAGCGTAAGCTGTTGTCGAGCATTACATCTAAGTGCATTAATGACTCCTTTGATCTAATTATTTGGTTTCCAACATGGAAATTTGCATATTCAACAATCTTTCGGCTGGTTATCAAGACAGACTCGGTATTATTAAAATCCTTCTTCGGGTTATCGATGGGGCCCTTTGTTTTCATCGTTACATCGAGACGTCTTTTGATATAAAAAAAAATTGGACTCCTTGTTTTCCTCGGTCTAGTATTGATGTTTATAGAACCTAGAATGTAAGTGAAGTTTTGAATTTCCCTTCCTTTTGCTAAGGTCCACAGATTCAGCAACTTTTACCGACAAGATGACTTTGGGGTTCCCAAGGTAAATGCACAAATGATTTTAATTCTCGTAGTTCGAACACCAAACAGGACTTCAGTATTCCAAAACAGGTGGCACGAAAGAACAGTATAAAAGTTTGTTGAAAAATGGGTCCTTAAATTCCTTAAACCCCGTAGAAACATTATTTCTTCCTTTAAATCGCCACACCCAGAAAGTACACATTTCACCCACGTCTACTGACCTCACGTTACGGTCATTAAAACCAAGTCAAAGTCCTTAAGCTGGTTGCTGGACCTACGTATGGTTATGCAACATTTAAGCTGCCCATCCGGATCACAGTTTTTTTTCCCCTGACCGCAATTAAATGAGTTGAAAGCCCAAGCATGGATCCAGTTTTCCAGATAATGTAATCAAATCCACCTGACCAAGTGACGGAGGACGCTCCATCGTGATTTACCTTTTTACCCTTTTTCGCAACGTCAAAGCTTACATATCGCATATATGCAAAATAAATTGGATTTAATTCCAAGAAGATGCCGTTTGTAGCACACACAAGTGTATTCCTTTCCCCAAGTACGCAAATCGCAAGGATGTGACTACATTACATATGTAGATGCGATACATCGAGAATTTCATTCACTCTAGCTGTCTGAAAGTCATTCCGTTCCCGAAATACCGTACGCCGTACCTTTTATTTTAATCACTGGCTTGATGGGTATCCGACGGACATCGCTTTCGAGAGAAGGCAAATGTAATAAAATCAAATTCACGTCCGCACACAATTCTCTCGTTGGAGCCGTTTTTAATGGACTACTCCTGTCACATTACAGTTTCACAGGCAACCGCACCAGGCACCGAAAACAAAACCTCCTTGAATTATACATAGATGCACAGGCACAGGCACAATACACAAACAAATGTCGTTTATTTGAATCGATTTAAGTCGCACAAAAAGCCCCACAAAAATGTACTTAAACCTACATCGTTGATATTGACAGGTATACATCTACAATCTACATACATGAGATTTGTCAGTATTCGCCATAGGAAACCGGATGTTCATTTTGTGGCGGATCCTGTTTTTCAGTTTCAAACAGTTCACCAATCTACTGATGCACTGAGTGAGAGAAATGACGTGTGAAGCAAGTCCAACCATCCATCTCAACGAAATCAACCGTTTTTAAACACATATATACATAGGACATGAGTATATACTATATACTATGGTGTGACCTAATTCAGTGGATGTAACTTGGGTGCAAAGATAAAAACTTGGGAAATGAAATTAAGTCTAGAAAGTTTCACATTTCCCTCCGTTGAGTTCGAACAGAAGGACGAAGCTACAGATATACACGGGTGGTAGGAATACCCACAGCCGACAGGCAATCTCAGCAAAGTGTTGAAGCTATATATTGGAGGTATCTTTCAATTGAAATTTGGGTGGCAAACTGGCACGCATAGCACGAGCAATCTGAGATTACACATCGCAAAGTGGGTGCGTGTGGATCTATCGATTTGACTGTACATTTGCAACATCACATTGATATGAAACATATGTTGAAAACAAGGACCAGGACGTATTCAATCCGAAATGAAGCAATTCAAATGAAATTTTCATTCGAATTTGCGCCTTGTCCGCATCTGAATTGGGTCCATCTGCCTTTTGGTTGCGTATGCGTATCCCACCTGAATTTGGTTGCCACAATGCTTAAGATGTTTAACTTTCTTCTTCTCTTACTCTACTGAGGTTGAGATTTATCGGCGGGGATCGTATTGTTTACGAAGAAACAATCGTAAGAAGGAGAGGGGTTTAGCGGACCTTCAATAGTGTGGAATTGTTAAGATGATTAACTAGTCTCGAAGCTTAAGGAGTGGCACAGAGCTTTGGCACAGAAATAGAAAAGCCAACTCTGGAATGCAGTTTTAAACTTTGAGGATTCATGCATTTTTCAATAACACACGGGCTGCAGCGGTGTTAATTTAGTCGGGTTCTTAAAACTTGATTGTAAAAGCGTTTTTTAGATGTGGCGGCCATGTTGTTTTGGTGGTGTCTGTTCAATCTGATGCCAAATCAACATGGAAAGTTATACAATCAAGGAAATGAGTATTCGTCAGTGCAAACGTTGCAAGCGTTGCGCGCATTTTTTTTAAGGTCAACTCAACAAAGTTTGGAAGTCAAATTTGAGTCAACCGGTTCAGCAAACAATCAGTCAAGGCGTCAAAGAAACGCCAGATCAGACGTGAGCATTGCCGCGGTTCCAGGAGGCAGTCGAAAGGATTCAAATTTTGGCCGAAAAATCTTCATTCAATCATGAATGGGAATGTTAACAAGCTGAATTTTCGTATATAGGACGACACCAACCAAATGCATCCGAAAGAGTTACAATTTGGTGCGGTATGGTTATATTTTGCAAGGACATTTTAATGATGTTAGAGTAAGTGCTGCAAATATGGCCCACCTGGTGTTAAATATGCCCTTGTTGTTTTCTCTTAACTGCAATGATTGCTTGCATCATATATTTCTTAGCTCATTTCGGTTTGTTTTTTTTTGTGGTTTTCTTAGAGAACGAATCGAATCTATCGCGTGTTAAGTTTGGCATATTGGGTCCTATGCCCATATTACAAATACTGTGTTTTTTTGATGTGAAACATCTTATGGCGCGACTTGGAAGTAAAATCGATTCATGAAAGCGGAAATGACCAAGCGGAAGTGCGAGACGGAAATTGGCCTGTCGCCATCGCTATGCCGCCGCCTAAAACTCCTTAACCACTCAACCGATTTCAATGAAATTTTGTGGGTGGGTATGGTTGGTTGTATCTTGATGGACAGGATAGTTTTGGACCCGATAGGTGGTGCTGTTGTCGATCTTTTTAACCACTCAACCGATTTCAATGAAATTTTGTGGGTTTGTATGGTTGTTGGAAAGATATATTTTTAAAATTTTTTCAACTGAATTCTCAAAGTGAATACTTATATGGGAACGCTGGAGTAACTGAAGAAGCTAGGTTTTACACACACACTAAGCTACTGAATCATTTGACGATATGAAAACAAAATGTAAACAAAAACTCTCGACATAGAAATAGAAAACTTTGGATTGGATTGTGTTATGAAAACTTTTTGAATTAATGAGCTTAATTTCTTCTGCGCTGAATTAAGATTATAATATTATAAAGATTCTACTGAAATTCAACTAAATACAACACTGTTTAATTTAACATCCACATTTAGCGAGAAAAGTTTCACATCTGGCGTGTGGTCACAAGCACGCTCTCTTTTTTTTCACTGAATTTAATTTTTCTAAAACTCTTTTTAAATTCTGAAAGCACAAAAAATAAGAAAAGTCTTAACGCCTTTCAAACTTAAAAATAAAATAAATAAATATTTTGGCGCGACAGGTCTATGGGACCCAAGGCCTAGCTTCTCACAACCATTCGTTTTGTGTGGGTTTTCAATTTTTGGGACGAATGGAAGGGATCTACAATTTTACGCCGAGTCCAAACGGCTAATTGAGAAACTCATTCATGACAGTTTTACGCAGTGGAAAAAAACCTTAAGATGTAATTTGGCCCTCTCGGGATTCGAACCTGAGCCCCTCGCTTAGTAGCCCAACACACTACCACTAAGCCACTGCGCCACTTTCAAACTTAGAAAAGATTAAATTTAAGGAAAATTCAATATAAATTCTATTCAGCCTTCCAGTCATGCCTACCTCGATTGAATCATACAAAACTAGTCTGAACTTGATTGGAATGAATTAGTTTGTATCTATCTGCTCTTTCTATTTAAGGATATATAGTGGTGGACCATAATGCCGCACTTACTCTACATTTCATTTATAATGACTTCCATGCGCCTTATAAATAAACAATGCTTGTTTAATTTCAAATGACAATATTGTCAGATCTGTCAGTGAAAAAATTTGTTCCAAATGTCTTAAAACCGTGTGAACTTACAATTATGTCTAACAATATTTGCAGAAATGTCATTGCCAGATAGTTGTCAGACCGCCGCCTGACAATTAAATTGCCAGGTATTTGCAAATTGTCTGAACATATTTACAATTCTATCATTGTCAGAAGTTTGGGACATTTGCAGACTCATTTGCTATTGCCAGGTGCGTTGCATCGGCAAATTTTTCATTGTCAGGCAAATATTTTTAACTTCCTCGTATACGTAGTAAGAGAAAGGTATTGTAATCGTACAAAAAATCGAACTCGCGATTTTAATCAAATCTGACATTACGATGATAGAGGAACTAGAAAAAGTGGGTCTAGCAATTCTGTCCGTCTGTCCGTCCTTTCCTGAGCTCCACAGCCCAAACGGCTGCACGGTTCGTGGCCATTTTTTTTTTGCATGCTAACCCTATTATTAACGGTACTTTCCATATAACGGTTTTAAACAAGTTAGATTTTTTCGAAAACGGCTTTAACGATTTCAACCAAAATTGATATTTGGGCTTAGATAGTTGAAGTTAACATGACTGCATACCCATTTTTTCGCAGAAAAATCGAATAACGGTAATTTTGAAAATTGGTCATATCTCAAAAACGGTCAAACTATTTCGACAAAAGTTAATATTTAAGGTAATACGGTCATTCCCAACATGATGGCAAACTCAGTTTTTCCCTAAATTATCTTTCAACGGACTATTTTGGAAAAATTTTGTTTTTTAAGACTTTATTTAATTATGGTTTACTTGAAAACGGCTTTAACGATTTTAACCAAAATGTATACTTGCACTACCATATATGGGGTTAACATGGCTGCATATCGAATAACGGTACTTTTGAAAAGTGGCCTTATCTCAAAAACGGTCAATACGATTGCAACAAAAATTAATTTTTAAGGTAATATAGTCATTCCCAACATGATAGCAAACTCAGTTTTTCTCTAAATTGTTTATAATAGATATTTGAAAAAAGGCATATTTTGAGAATTTGGTTTTCTTTTGTTTTACCAACACGAAAACGGCTAAAGCGATTTTGTCCAAAATGCATACTTGGAGTAAAATTGACGTTTTCAACATTATTGCGTCCATCATTTTCGATTCTAACCACCGGAAACGCTGATTCTTAAAACTGCCCAAATCTCGAAAACGCGATTTGGATAAAACTTTAAAAACGAAGTAATACTAACATCCTGAATAATACCCTATACTCAGTTTTTAGCTAAATAGTGGAGCAAGATAATTTTTCGAACTCAACATTGCAATATTTGTTACTATTTTGTACGCATTATTTTCCAAAATTGGCTTTAAGGAATTTGACTAAAATGCTTATCTACGATAACATAAGTATTCTTAATAAAATGCCGTCTTATAAACATTACCGCACTACCAGTTAAAATGTAATCACAACTACTCGAAACTCCTTTTTAGCAAATATTTCCCACTTCTTCTTTTTCAACCATATTAATCATGAACCTTAAAATAATTCCAACCAATTGGAGTCAACACTATCAGACACCCGCACTTCATTTACCCCAAACACGTGTAAATTCAAAAACAAATCTCTCAATTCTTACATTACAAACCCTACTTCGAGTCATGGCCACCTACCAGCATCACCAATTTGAAAAATCTTGTTTTATAGCCTATAAATAATAATAAAAAAAAAATAAACCAACCAAACTGATGATATAAACGAGAAAGTTTCGTGCGATCCAGTCGTGCACTTTATTTTTCATTCTTTTCACTCACATTTCGAATCTGAAATTTTAAAACCAAATTATTTTGTAGTGAACTAAGATAAGAGGTAAGAGTTTTCGAGGAGTTTGCTTCTTTTTCATATCCGAACGAACAAAACGAATTATTGCTATTGTCTTCAGGTAGGTACCTATTCTGTAGATTTGTGCAAAATGGATGAGCTAAATGATTTCGAATATGTGGACTTGCTTTTGCTTTTGAAGTTAATGTGGAGTGGAGTCACCAAAGCTAAAAGATCATCGAATTGTTTAGAGTCCATACGCCAAAAATTGCCATACAATTCTGGCTCCTCAGCTCTCAATTCGACTAGCAATTTTGAGTAAAATCCCTCCTGGCGTCGGCGGGCCACCCAATTCTTCGTCCAAACACGCCGACTTTTGTGTGGTTATTCATCCTCCTCGCTGTGCAAGTGCATGCTTTTGTTTCATTTCGTTTTTATTTTTCTATTATTTCACGTTTCTCAACAAAAACTTTAGTTCACCGAATAAAAAAAACAATTTTTAATTTGCCTGACAATGCCTGTCAATGGATCTGCAATTTTTTTGTAAACAAACACCTGGCAACCGCGTGAACTGACAATTTAGAATTGTAAGGTAGTTCGCTATTGTCAGGTCATTTGCAGCTCATTGTCAGAACATTTGTAGACCTGACATAGCTTAAGTCAGTAACCTTATTACTCAATTATTTCCAAACATAGGTTACTAAAAAAACATGCTTGCTGGTTATAATATGGAACCAGCTCACGCGTACTAAGTCGTATAAATAAATAAATAAATATTTTGGCGCGACAGGTCTGTGGGAGGCCTATCTTCTCACAACCATTCGTTTTGTGTGGGTTCTCAATTTTTGGGACGAATGGAAGGGATCTACAATTTTACGCCGAGTCCAAACGGCTAATTGAGAAGCTCATTCATGACAGTTTTACTCTCAGATGTTTGTCAGACGTTTGCGAGAGGTGGCGCAGTGGAAAAAAAAACCTTTAGATGTAATTTGGTTCTTTCGGGATCCGAACCAGGTACCCCTCGCTTAGTAGCCCAACACACTACCACTAAGCTACTGCGCCGACAAGTATAACGTCGTCGACAAGTCGTATAACTCAATAAAATTGCTTGAGTTTGAAAGTGTTTCTACCAGTGGCACAACCACAGTACCTCTGGTACAATTAATGAGTATCTTAAAGACTCTTAAAGACTACATTCTATAAGCTATGTTATGCGGTATGGCATTTGTTTTAAAAAAAAACACGATTTTTACAAAAAGGAAGTGATAGGTATTTCAAATAAATTCCACCCCTCAGAGGATGCGGCTGATTCCATTTATCACAAGGAAAAGGCCACAACTCATGTTAGACATTATGCCGATCACGTTCCTTTGTTCATTTAGCGATATTACATTTCGTCATCTGCATGCGTCGAAATTCCCCCCCCCCCCCCCACTATCTAATCTATTGTTGAAAAATTCAGAATATTTTCATTTTGCAAGAGAATTGCAAATAAAATTCCACAAACCGCATTTGCATAAAAATTCCCCACAGCTCTACGGTAAACAAATTATCCAGAACTATTTTTAGATTTGCATGCAACATTTCCCGCTCATTACACATCCCGCCCGCGCTGTGCCGCACACGGTTCAACCCGAAGCGCTCAATAATTCCATTTAGGGGTATTTTTTTGCATACTCTGAATCAACTGAATATATTTGCATATCATCAGCATCACTTCAATCCAACTATCTGGCTGTCTTGCAATCTGCTTAAATCCATTTCTCTTCCAGGGCGGACAGAAAAAAGGAATGAACCACCGCAGGAGAATTTGCAAAACTCTGGCCAAACTAAGCTGCGAAAGTCCGGGCGAAGACCAACCTCGCCAGTCCGTATAATAAATCCTTGCTGAGACTTTTAATTTATTCATGCACAGATTTTTCCAGGTATTGATTTTTTTTTTGTTTCTCCGCATTTTTGTTGAGGAAATTGGAAAAAAAATCAACCCCCCGCGACCATCAAGATTGAAACGTGTTGCATGCTCTTAATTCACAGCTAAACGGATGATGGCTTGACCAGCCACAGATGCTGGTATGTGATTCCGCACAAAGGCATCACCATTCCATCCACATCCACACTACCGAGCTGTGGTGGTGTGAAGCGATGTAATTTTCGCCCATTGAACTTGTCCTTTCAGCGCTCAAAACAAATTATCGTTTCCAGAATGTATACAGCTAGGACAGAGACGCGTTCACGTTCAGTCGGCTTAGTTTTTTTCCCATTTTCTCCTTCAATAGCCCCTGACTTCCTGCAGAGACACTTTCGCTTTCTATTTCATCTGTATTCATTAATTTTGCCGTTGTTTTCTTTCTCCTGGCGTTTTGCTGTCTTTGACCTGGTTAAACCTTGTGATGAGTATATGTTTGCATTGTGACAGCAAAGCCAGTCCCAGGGGTTTGCCGCTCAAGGACAGCATATTAGTATCAAAGCAGGTCCTTGACGTTTCCCCGCCCAGGGGGACGGATGTGTGAATGTGGAAATTTTTAATAAAAACGGAGAGGGGCACCCTAATCCGACAGTGAATTCGTTAAGAACCAAATGAGCATCCTTGTTCACAATCGTACTTGTATCTCCTTAACGAACAAAGGATTGTCCCCCAAAAAAAAAACGCTTATTGTGCACCCGCACTTCATTCTGAAGCAACTGTTGAAGGATGCTAAGTTTTTGCTCTTGAACTCACCTTCCGAACCCACCCCGGAGAGGTGATGGGAGATGCCCGTGCAACAATTCCCCCTCTCAACCGGGCTGTTTGTTTTCAGCTTTTTCTGTTGTTTCCACTTTGGTGGCGATTAGCAGCATCTGCCAGAGCAGGATGTATCTGGATGGCGAGTCCGTGTGGAGAGTTTTCCAGCATGGCGCCCGAGTCTCCGCACACGCCGGCTCATGCGCACCCCAAACGTCAGGAGGATACTTTTGACAACTGTTACTTGGATGCTGTGCATCTGCAGCCCTTTTAGTACTAAAACACTTACGACCGACACAGCAAGGAGAACATACTGCTCCAGTCGATAAAAATAAAATAATGCAGCAATAAGTGAGCGATTTTCGAAGAGTAAAATGTTTTCTACGGTCCGACGTGTGCAAGTAATCATTTTGATTTTATGTGCTGTTTTGTTTCGCGTCAATTCGCTGCCAGATGTAATAAAAATCGGTGAGTTTATCTCATGCGGCATGAGTGCTATTGATTTTTCACGTTAATTTGTTTCGTATGTGTGCTGCGGCTAATTATAGGTGGACTCTTTCATCCGTCAGACGATAATCAGGAATTGGCTTTCAAGCAGGCCGTGGACCACATCAATGCGGATCGCTTGATATTGCCGCGCTCGAAGCTGGTGGCACAAATCGAAAGAATATCGCCGTTCGATAGTTTTCACGCATCGAAGAGAGGTAAATATTTACGGGGTCGTTTGTAAGGTGTATACTTATTGGGGCGATTTACATTAAACATTTGTAAACATTCAGTGTGGCGCAGCGCGGCGAAATGAACCATCCTTGATCTCATGTGCTGGAAGACCAACGAAACCAGCGACTATTGGATTGGATTTGAGTGCTGACAGATCAAAGTTTGAATTTGTTGTATTCCGGAATGCGTGTCAAATGTTGATCGATTCCAAATGAATCCGTTTATGAGATCTGCTCCTATTCACACAGTTGGTGTTGACTTGTGCAAACTTATTTTGTTTGTATGTTTTCTAATTTTGGACTTATGGTGAAATGGCAGACCACCAGAATCAGAGTATATAAGATGTTTGTCGCTGGAAAAGCATTGCCAACTTGAACAGCAAAATCTTCACAATTTAATTTTCATTAGACTCTTTTCCACACTCCTCGTTTCAACATTTATGTGCTAACAGTTTCCGATGAAAGTTTTTTGCTTTTCACCGGTCAGGGAGTGAACCTTGCACTTCCCGATCAATTTCACAAGTCCCACTCTACCAATTGCGGCAGTTGACCGATCAGCATAATCACTACCACGGTTGCCACTTTGGTAATATTTTACCAAATTTGTTTTTTTTTCGGTTGAAGATTTTCAGTAATTTCGTAATTTTTAGCTGGTTTTTTGTAACTTTTTGAACAGGAGTTTTCAAAAATAGGAAACAATTTATTTTTTATAAACAAAAATTAAAAATGTTGGTATTTTTAATTTATGCATCATCACAAATGGGAAAAAAACTAATTTTGTGTTCATTGGCACGAAAAATCTGAAGTCTAAGAGCAAAAAATCATGTAATTTAAGAAGGTTAGACGTTGTTTAACTGCTTAGACAGGCAAAGATCCTACTTCAACAATGTACATAGAGTTGAATTTTAAAACATCCAGATTTTTGGTAACTTTTAACTTGGTTTAGTAATATTTTTGGTCGGAATTTTTTTTTTGGAAGTGGCAACCATGGTCAATTCTGCTTATAGAACATGTCGGATGGCATTTTTTCCAAAATGTTATAAAAATTAAATTTTTTAGCTTTCTTCTACACATAGTAAGAGATATTTTATTCGTAGATGATAAAGGAACTCAAAAAAATGGGTCTCGCAATTCTGTCCATCTGTCCGTCTGCTCCTGAGATCTACAGTAAAAACGGCTGAATGGATTTGTTTCAAACTTCGGACTTGGAGTTTTTGGGCTTACTTCAACCAAAATTGATATTTGGGCTGAAGTAGGTGAGGTTGACAAGGCCGCATACCCAATTTCCCCTTAAAAATCGAACTATTAAAAATCGGACTTATCTCGAAAACGGTCAACAAAATTTCAAAACAACAACAAAACAAAAACCGACAAAACAAAAGTTCATTCCTAAGGTAATGGTGTCATTTCTAATGTTAAAGTTTACTCAGTTTTTTTCTTAATTATCTCAAAATGAATTTTTGAAAAAAGCCGTATTTTGAGAATCTCGTTTTCTAAAAATTTCCTCTGTAACAGTTTTGACCAAAATGCATACTTGGACTAAAATTGATGTTTTCAAAACTAATGCGACCTTCATTTTCAATTTGAATAAATGAAAACCCTGCTTCTCAAAACTGTTCATATCTCGAAAACGGCATTTTCGTTTTGGATAACATTTTACAATTTACATTTTGAATAATAACTTATACTCAGGCGCGTGGTGACCCTGCGGGAAACCTGGAATTTTCCCGAACCGTTTCGTTTTTAGAGGCACTTTTTTCAAGAAAAATGGCTGGCTTCGCAGTAGCCCATTCTGTCAACTGTCACTCCAATTTTTGCAAGACCTTGTTGAGGGTTTCGGCCTGTAGCTCACCGATTGCTTGGATGATATTGGCCTTAAGTGCTTGACTCGTTTCCGGATTCTTGGCATAACATCAGTCCTTCACGGTTTCCTGCAAAAAAAAAAACAGAGAGCGTGCTTGTGACCACACGCCAGATGTGAAACTTCTCTCGCTAAATGTGGATGTTAAATTGAACTGTTGTATTCATTACGAAATTTAATTTAAAAACCAAATCTTTATAATACAGTAAAACCCGGATAAGTGCCTCACCTTTAATTCCCGTTTTGATCGGCACTTATGCGGGTTAATCAGTTATAACAAAAATCCGCCTTAAGTGCTCAGAATTTTTGTTCTCCAAAAAAGGTACTTATGCGGCTTAGGCACTTAAGCGAGAGGTCCTTATCCGGGTTTTACTGTATTATAATCTTAATACAGCGCAGGAGATAATTATGTTCATTAATTTAAAAAGTTTTCATAACGCAATTCAATCCAAAGTATTCTTTTTCGAGAGTTTTTGTTTACATTTTGTTTTCATATCGTCAACTGATACAGTAGACTAGTGTCTGTGTAAAACCTAGCTTCTTCAGTTCACTTCAGCGTGTCCATACAAGTAGGTATTCACCTACCTTCAAACCCACAACATTTCATTGAAATCGGTTGAGTGGTTAAGAAGATCGACAACAGCGCCACCTATCGGGTCCAAAATGATACTACTCATCAAGTTACAACCAACCATACCCAAACACAAAATTTCATTGAAATCGGTTGAGTGGTTAAGAAGAACGACTACAGCGCCACCTATCGGGTCCAAAACTATCTTATCCATCAAGTAACAACCAACCATACCCACCCACAAAATTTCATTGAAATCGGTCGAGTGGTTAAGAAGATCGACTACAGCGCCACCTATCGGGTCCAAAATGATACTACTCATCAAGTTACAACCAACCATACCCAAACACAAAATTTCATTGAAATCGGTTGAGTGGTTAAGAAGAACGACTACAGCGCCACCTATCGGGTCCAAAACTATCTTATCCATCAAGTAACAACCAACCATACCCACCCACAAAATTTCATTGAAATCGGTTGAGTGGTTAAGAAGATCGACTACAGCGCCACCTATCGGGTCCAAAATGATACTACTCATCAACTTACAACCAACCATACCCAAACACAAAATTTCATTGAAATCGGTTGAGTGGTTAAGAAGAACGACTACAGCGCCACCTATCGGGTCCAAAACTATCTTATCCATCAAGTAACAACCAACCATACCCACCCACAAAATTTCATTGAAATCGGTTGAGTGGTTAAGAAGATCGACAACAGCGCCACCTATCGGGTCCAAAATGATACTACTCATCAAGTTACAACCAACCATACCCAAACACAAAATTTCATTGAAATCGGTTGAGTGGTTAAGAAGAACGACTACAGCGCCACCTATCGGGTCCAAAACTATCTTATCCATCAAGTAACAACCAACCATACCCACCCACAAAATTTCATTGAAATCGGTCGAGTGGTTAAGAAGATCGACTACAGCGCCACCTATCGGGTCCAAAATGATACTACTCATCAAGTTACAACCAACCATACCCAAACACAAAATTTCATTGAAATCGGTTGAGTGGTTAAGAAGAACGACTACAGCGCCACCTATCGGGTCCAAAACTATCTTATCCATCAAGTAACAACCAACCATACCCACCCACAAAATTTCATTGAAATCGGTTGAGTGGTTAAGAAGATCGACTACAGCGCCACCTATCGGGTCCAAAATGATACTACTCATCAACTTACAACCAACCATACCCAAACACAAAATTTCATTGAATTCGATTGAGTGGTTAAGAAGAACGACTACAGCGCCACCTATCGGGTCCAAAACTATCTTATCCATCAAGTAACAACCAACCATACCCACCCACAAAATTTCATTGAAATCGGTTGAGTGGTTAAGAAGATCGACAACAGCGCCACCTATCGGGTCCAAAATGATCCTACTCATCAAGTTACAACCAACCATACCCACCCACAAAATTTCATTGAAATCGGTTGAGTGGTTAAGAAGATCGACAACAGCGCCACCTATCGGGTCCAAAACTATCTTATCCATCAAGTAACAACCAACCATACCCACCCACAAAATTTCATTGAAATCGGTTGAGTGGTTAAGAAGATCGACTACAGCGCCACCTATCGGGTCCAAAATGATACTACTCATCAAGTTACAACCAACCATACCCACCCACAAAATTTCATTGAAATCGGTTGAGTGGTTAAGGAGTTTTAGGCGGCGGCATAGCGATGGCGACAGGCCAATTTCCGTCTCGCACTTCCGCTTGGTCATTTCCGCTTTCATGAATCGATTTTACTCCCAAGTCGCGCCATAAGATGTTTCACATCAAAAATTCAAAGAGTCAAACCGCAGCTCCGAGGCTACCAATCGACATCGCCAAGACGGCTGATAACACAATTTGGGGAATTTGGTGCGCGAAAGATCGACTGTGGCATGGGCTGTATGGCGCGCGATCCTGCATGAACCAGAGGTCGTCCAAAGCAATGTCTTCAATTTTGGTAAAAAAAAAATGTCGGTTAACATGGCTCTGTAACGCCCACGGTTGACCGAAACTTTGTTGCCAGCCTCATTTTCGACAAAAGAAATTGGTCAATGATGCCACCACTCCACAATCCGTACCAAAATGTCAATCTCTGTGGATGCTTTGGCTTCTCGACACTAACGTGCGGGTTTTCCGAGCCCCAGATGCGGCAATTTTGTTTGTTGACGTAGCATCCGGATGATTTTTCACCCAACATCGCACAGCACTCAACTAAGTTTTCATTATTTCCCAACGTTATTCAAGCGTAAAGTGAATCATTTCATTCCCCGAAGGTTTGATACTGACTTTCTGTCAAGATTTCGAGCGAGAAACAGCTGCCAATGTCAAAATAACCCATCAAATACAAGAACTTGCTTTAACAGACTAGAAACTTCTGCTACGCTTAGCCTTGTACTCAAAAATCTTGTGTTAGGTGTAAAAGCCTATAAACTGTTTATAGGTATTTGACATTTGGCGCTCGAAAGGTTTTAACCAGAACTTGGAATTTTCGAAAAAAGCTTTTTAATGAGATCCTAAGCCTTACCTAGTTATTTGATATGTACTACGATGAGTTTCAAAATACTACCTTAAGTTGCCCCTACCATCTTTATACATTTACCTTTTAACTTTCGCTTCTCCAAACTTCTTTACAGTTTGCAGCCTTTTGAATATAGGCGTCGCTGCCATTTTCGGACCCCAATCTTCTCACACAGCCGGCCATGTGCAAAGCATATGCGACACCATGGAGGTAGGTCTAGATTCCATCGTAACTTCAAGAAAGCTAATTAAAACCCTTCTTCTACAGGTACCCCATTTGGAAAACCGATGGGACTATCGTCTTCGGCGGGAGAGTTGTCTGGTTAATCTCTACCCGCACCCAAACACCCTCTCAAAGGTAAGAATTATATTGAGCGACTCAAAATTGACCTACTAATGAGATTTTCAAAACTCCACTAGGCTTATGTCGACATAGTCAAGGCATGGGGCTGGAAGACCTTTACAATAATATACGAGAACAATGACGGACTTGTGAGGCTACAAGAACTACTCAAAGCACATGGACCGTCTTCATTTCCTATCACAGTTCGACAGCTAAGCGATTCCGGTGATTACAGGTAAAGTTGCACGGTATAACTTAATAATGAACAACTTCTAAGACCCATCTATTTGCAGGCCATTACTAAAACAGATTAAAAACTCCGCTGAGGCGCACATCGTCCTTGACTGTTCGACAGAGAAAATTTACGAAGTCCTTAAGCAAGCACAACAAATCGGAATGATGAGCGATTATCATAGCTATTTGGTGACATCCTTGGACCTGCATACAGTCAATCTGGATGAGTTCAAATATGGTGGCACAAATGTGACTGGCTTTCGATTGATAAACGACAAAGTTGTAGGCGAAGTGGTGCGCCAATGGACGATAGATGAAAAGGGAATTCCAAAATCGGCCAATTTGACAACAATTAAGGTAATTTGCTATAACAAGACAAACTTTTTGTTAGTTTCTTGTTTTTGTTACAAAGTTTGACAATTTGTCGATGTATGGCGAAATTTGTGTGTGGAACAGTAGCTCTTTCTTTGTGACGTATCTCTGAAGAGTTTGAAAGGCATTTTTGGCAGAATTTTTAACGCGAAAAAACGTCATGCGCGCGCTTGCTCGTTGGACCATGTCTCTTGGTACGTGCATGCAAGTGGAACGAAAGAATATTAAATGTTGTGTCCTCCGACTACCTGGATCTCAGAGCTATCATTCTCCTCCAAATTTTGGGTTTCAGTATACCTTGCATCAGCTTCCTGTATCTTCTTCATCTGATCCGGTAACAGCTGGTGGCAGCAACACTTTAACTTCTCCTATTTGCAGCTCGATATCTCAGCTGTGTCCATGATCGCAAACAGTTGACTCCCATACATCTTGAGGGTTCGATTTTAGGCCCAAGATTAGATTAGGTTAAGAGGGAAGTGCTTTCACGGGGGCCCATTAGTCCATTGTGATCCCTAGTTGTTTATGTGGTCGTAACAAACTGCCATTACAATCTACATGCATGTAACCCTCACCATAAACTTTTTGGGCTTGCTTTTTACTGCTTGATCTGTTGGAACCAACCTGTCTTCTTAACAAAACTCATTGTGTTCGACAGAGGTACCTGTGCTACGTTGTCCAGGTTGTCCAGTAGGTGCTTGATGGTTTCGGTTTGCTCTGCATCTCGACAGCTTCTGCAGTAGTCCGGTGAGCTAATGCCCAGTCTGACATTACAGATATTGATTCGTATTTCTTGTTTATTCATTTCCAGGGTGCCTTTTTGTCTTTTTTCACGAGATATAACACTGTCGTATGTCTTGGACCAGGTGGTGCTAATTTGTTCTCCCAGTTTTTGGTCAATGTTGCGTTTTGCTGCACTAATTGTAATAGGTATCTATTGACGTGATGACGTCTGTTGCATCAAGTGCCTTTTGCCTGTTCATTACCATCAATATCGCCAGGGACCCAGTGATGCTGTGTCGTTTGCCCATCTCGTTCAGGGCTCTTTGGCAGTTCCGGACTCTGTTTTGATTTGATGGCTTCGCTAATGCTTTGATCGCCGCCTGACTGTCTACGAAGACTGCAATCTTAGAAGGGTCCAGATTCTTCGCGGAAATGGCTTTTGCCGCCTTGTTGATGGCGACTATTTCAGCTTGGAAGACGGTACATTCGTTGGTAGTAGTTTTTTTCAAAGTTTCTATTAGGGATCATTTAGTCCGTTTTTCTTAAGAGATCTGCACTCGAGTGCTTGTGAATTATGAACTACTACGTTTCCATAGGAGCTGTGCTTCCAGGTGTTTGACACCTTCAGTCGGAGGGCTCCCTAGGCTTGCCATGCTCCGAATGTATTCACCTACCAGGGGGCGTATGTTTGAGATAACTTCCAGCCCAGTTTAAGGTGTTGATCTCATTGCTCCTGCTATGCCGATATATGCCAATCTCTGTGCTTTTGAGAGGTTGTTGAGATAGGTGATCTTTTCAGTTGCTTCCCACCACACAAATGACCCGTATATAAGAATGAGTCGTATTATTTCTGTGTACATCTAGTGGATTATGTACGGGCGCATATATCCCAACGTTTACCAAAGAGTTTCTTGCAAGCGCAGAAGGCGCATAAGGCTTTCTTTGTTCTTTCTTCCGTGTTACGTTTCCAAGTGAGTTTAGAGTCTAGAATGATGGCCAGATACTTTGCATCGAGGGAAAGCTTTAGACGGATTCCGTTTAGCTTCGGCATTGATTTTTCTTTTCCTTGTGAACAGAACCAGTTCGGCTTTGACTGAATTAACTTCAAGGCCATTCGGTCTTACTTACGAGGATTATTCATTTAGAGCAGATTTCATGAGTGGGAAGGTACTTGCCACTTATTAGGATTACGATTTCGTATGAGTAAGCTCCTATTTTTATCTTTCTGATCTTTATAGAGTTGTAAGGATTTGTTGACCACTAAGAACGTCCCTGGTCACTATTTTCTGTATGTAGCTCTCCCCGATCTCTGAATTAACTCTGCTGTTGAGTCTTTTATAAATCCAGTTTGTTATTTTTTTCCAGTGAGTCAGCTTCTTCTGAGCCAGCGAAGCCCGTATGGATTGGAATCCAGCAAAGTTCGTAGATGGCTATGAATATTTCTAAGACAAGCTTCATTTTCATGACAGATGTCCAGATGTCCAGAGCTTTGAGAGCTGCTTGTCCGTCTGAAAAGATGAATATAGTTTTTCCACGTGTGTTAGAACTTAGATTTATTCTAGAGCATTGGTTGATTGCAAGGACTTCAGCTTGGAATATAGATAAGTTATTTCTAAGGCTAACTGACAAGTTAACCGGAGGTGACTGTCCAAAGATGTCAGATCCAGTACCTGACTCCATCTTAGAATTATCTTTGAATGTGTGTTTGAATGGCTGTTAGACCTAGGATGACATTCAGTGCCATGGTCAAGGTGGAGCGTCGACAGCCAGCCATACAGTTTCCGACTATACGTTGAACCCGTTCTAGCTTTTTGACTGTAGTGACTTTGTTAGTTTTTGTTACACCATCTCTGAACAGTGGGTAGCGCGTATTGCAGTCTTTCTGAGACCGTGATTTCGAATTTACCACTGACAACGATTGCTACGTCGTCTGCGATCCGATGGCATCAATCCATTGGCTTTAGTTGTAAGTGCCGAGATTTATCATCGATGCCGGTCTAAATTATTCTACCATTTAGCATTAACAGTATCCATCTTTCTTTGATTGGATAAAGATTCGTGTTGTTGAGAGCTCTATTGGTAGACTCCAAGAATGTGGAGTTAAAAGCTCCTTCAATATCCATAACAGCAACAAAACAGATTTTAATCGCATCTTAAATAATGAGACCATAGAGCTGAACTTCAATAATGATTTCCTTTTGGTTGATGGAGGATTCAATTTTGGTTCCTAAGTCATTGAGTGGATTTACCTGGCTGAGAGATTTGTTAAGCGGAAAGATTTTCAGGGGTTTATCTCCTATGTGTCTATCAACTAGTTTGTCCATGCTTTTAAGAATTAAAGACATGAGCTCATAAAACATTTCCTTCTTTCTTTGCAGGCGGAAACAGCACTTATGTACGACGCCGTGCATTTGTTCTCCAAAGCGCTTCACGACTTGGACACAAGTCAGCAAATCGACATTCATCCGATATCGTGTGACGGCCAGAACACCTGGCAACACGGCTTCAGCTTGATTAACTATATGAAAATTGTCGAAATGAAGGGCTTGACCAATGTCATCAAATTCGACCATCAGGGATTCCGTACCGACTTCGTTCTGGACATCGTCGACCTAGGCTCGACTGGTATTCGCAAAATAGGAATGTGGAACTCAACCCAACCGAACGGCATTAACTTTACGCGAACCTTTAGCGAGCAGCAGAAAGAGATTGAGGCGAATCTCAAGAACAAGACCTTGGTTGTCACAACCATTCTAGTGAGTTTTGAAGTTTCCACAATGATGAACTAATTGATTTTCTTTGCTCCTTTCGAACAGAGTGATCCATATTGCATGAGAAAAGAATCGGCGGCTACACTTACGGGCAATGATCAGTTTGAAGGATATGCGGTCGATCTCATTTACGAGATATCAAAGGCGTTGGGTTTCAGTTACAAGATTCAATTAGTACCCGATCACGCATATGGCAGCTTCAACAAAAAAACCGGGTAAGTGAATGCCTATTAGATTGGAGGGCGAATGGACAATTTGTTTGATGCTTTTATATAGTGAATGGGACGGTATGATCCGAGAGCTCCTGGAGCAACGTGCAGACCTGGCAATCGCTGATCTTACAATAACTTTTGAAAGAGAGCAGGCTGTCGACTTCACGATGCCTTTCATGAACCTCGGAGTATCAGTCCTGTACCGGAAACCTGTAAAGCAGCCGCCGAATCTCTTTTCCTTCCTTTCGCCCTTATCGCTGGATGTGTGGATATACATGGCTACAGCGTATTTGGGCGTTTCGGTATTGCTCTTCATCTTAGCCAGGTATGCGATGACGAGTTTGGTATTTTTAAATGGATTTTAAGGACTTTTTTCTCGTTACGAAGATTCACCCCGTATGAATGGCCATCTTATAACGGAGCACATGGCGAGAAGGAGGAAAGTCAATTCACACTGATGAACTGCATGTGGTTTGCTATTGGATCGTTGATGCAGCAAGGATGCGACTTCTTACCTAAGTAACAATAATGTCAAACTTTTCATATATTTTTTTTACATTTAAATTAACAAGTTGTTGTGAAATTGGCGGCAATAGTGGCAATAGTCGGAGACGACTCCAAAATAGGTGCACACATGTCTTACCGTGTATCATTTGAAATATGAATTTTGAAGTAGAGTCCTGAGGGTCTAAGGGGGTAGTCAATTTGTATATATTTGTACAGTAGAGCTAAATAGAAAGAGAGCAATAGAGCTAAGAATAGCTATGGTTCAAAACCACTCAAAAAAATGGAGGAAAAGATTTGAGTTTCATTTGCTTGGCTTTGGTCTTCAGCTGCACTGATGGACAGAAAATTTTGGCACCGATTTAAGAAAATCTTGATTGTAGATATGCCATGCCGTTTAACAATGAATTCTTTCATCTTCTTTCAGAAAACATTTATCTGCTAAGTTTGTCGCTCGATTGCGATTAGATAAACTGAATGTTGCTCCATTAAGCCGTATTTCATTCCAAAGGTATTGGGCCAGAAGTCTTGTCGTGAATTATTTATTATTTGAAAAAGGGTTGTTAAACTGCCAGACCTAGGTCTATTGTACCCTCTGCTTACCCTTCGAAGAGGTATCTTTCCTGATAAGAGTTCCCTGCTGCGGTCACACTGGGGGAAAAATGTGTACGCAATAGCGTCAGAAAAAGTATCAAAGTTTGTGGAAAATTCTATGATCACGAGTTGATTTACAAAAGTTATTTTACAAAAGCTATTTACGCCGGCCTTCTGGGATACGTAGTTTTTCTCACTAACTTTACATAGAAGAAGAAAGATTTAACTGACATTTGGCATAGCAAAAGTAGCTTAAAACTTTGCACTTGAATAAATATTTCGAAGACTAATTTAGGAGTATGTATCCAAACAACCATATAACCCAAAATTGATTCTGACTCAATCGCCAAAAATGTCAAAAAAATTTTAATTTGCCCCTTTAAAATACGGGCTCAAATTAAAAAGGAAGGGGACTAATGAGAAAACGTTCAAAAGAAATATGTTTGCCTGTCCTCCGCCCGACGATGACAACCAATAATTTGATTTTAGGTCACATTCGTAATAATCTACCCTCTGAAGTTCAATTGTCAACCAGGAAAGTGGTTTTATTCACAAATGAAGGAAACAAAAGACAATGACATTCGGTTTGGATTTACTTGCACCAAGAGCCACAATCAAAAGAAAACACATATTCATGATATTGGGGACGTTGAGGTATCTAGTTTAATAACTCGTAAATCTGACAGCTGACTGACTTGATGTATCTCAGTTTCGATTGGCCTAGGTCGGTCACAGGGGGAGCTGTTTCCGTTGACGTTTATGGAGGGGTATGTAGTCAAGAAGTTCGTGACTGTGTACAAAGTTGACAGTTCGCATATGTGGCTGGCGTAGAAAAAGTGACGTTCCCGACCAATCTAGTTATTGCGTTCAGGGGAAACCGATCCGTTTGTCCGCAAACAGTGCTTAATGCTAATAAAGGCGTAAGAATGAGATCACAAATCAGACGTCTTAGGAGCCAGTTAAAGCGATACCTACATAAAATGCAACCGAAAAAAATGCATTTGCTTTTTTTGACCACTTAAAGATAATGCTTGAACTCAATCTTGGTCTTAAAATGATTCTTATGAATTAGTTATTTTGTCAAAAAAATATAAGTGAATAAGGTTAAAATTTTCTAAAAAAAGATTTAACTCATTTTTCCAAACGAAAAAGTTTTTCTGATCTCGGTAAATTCCACATAAAAAAACCAAATCATTCCACTTATATGTGTCATTTCTTTGCTGTTCCATCTGTCAGGAATTCTTTTTCTGATGGAATCTAATCAGTGGTGGTTGATTTTTTTTTGTACTAACTACACAGTGACGCTGACGATAAGTTTTTCTGAAAGACTTTTTTCTGTTTGCTATGACCGCCGAAAAAAAAAAAATCATTTTCATACTATTTCAACTTTTTCGGTTGCATTTCACATATCGCTATAACTGGCCCCTTAAGTGTCATGTCCTACCCATAATTATATATACCACTCAAAAATAATTCCATTACTGATTAAAACTGAAAAAAAACATGTCAAATGAGAGTGGGAATCGGTTAATAAATTTAATTGTCCGTTTGTCACTTTCCGAAGCCATTTTGTTTTGTAGGAAAGCAGAGATTTCCCATAATTTCTACCAATCAAGATGTCCGACCAAAATACTTGTCCCGTATTTTTGCGTTTCGTATTGGGCATTCCTTTAATCTTCCGTGCTAGGAATGTGTAATGTTGTAAATCCACCATATGAGTTACGTCAAAATATAAAAAAAACGTCTAATACTTTTCCCTGTCAATAAGCTTTCAATCTTACAACAAAAACAATGGGCTCATTCAAAAACTTAGTTGTCTTACGTCGGCGTCGCCTAGATTGGTATGGAGTAGACGTTACCTGAACGCAAAAACTAGATTGCTCGGAAACGTCACTTTTTCTACGTCTTCCACATATGCAAATTGTCAACTTAGTACTCCGACACAAATTTCTTGACTAGATTCGTTTGCTACCCCCACGTCAAGTTGCCCATGCGACCAATCTAGGTCTCTCAAAACTGAGATACATCAAATTAGTCAGCTGTCAGACTTAATAAGCTAGATACTAGAAGGTCCCCAATATGTTTCGACCTTAGAATGCCTATAAAGATTTTGTGCAGTCAAGTCAAACAAATAAAACTAAATGCCAGTTATGACGCAAAAAAAAACACTCAACGACGCAGTTTTTATGACAAGGCAGCCGAATTGCGAAAAGTTTTTCTACTTTTCTTATCTGTCAATGGAAACATATGACACGAAAACCGATAGCCATTTGAAGTGTCGTTTAGTTGTCGCAATCAAATAAGACGCCATTTAAATGTCATGTGACGCAGTTTTGACGTCGCACTGTAATTTCAATGACAGATGGTCGTCTAATCGTGGCATAGGTCCGCTTTTATTAAAACTGTATTATCGCAGTGGATCAGCGGTTATTATTTTACACTACGAAGGGTTCCATTATATTCACTGTTGTTTAGGACCAATCGCTCTGACATCCGCCATCATTTTCTTTCTTGTCATAGTAGGAGTAGCCGGCCGACAATATTTGTCATTGGTTGTGGCGTTTTCGCTAAAATTAAAAAAAAAATGTCTATGTTGAGTTGCGAACAACATTCGAAATTTAAAAATTTTCAAAAATACAACACAACTTTAATAAAAATAAAAAAACCTCCAAATAAATCTGTCGCTCTCTTATTTGTCTGCATTTAAGAGCACTTTCAACTCGAATGGTGGCCGGAATGTGGTGGTTCTTTACACTGATCATGATCTCATCGTACACTGCCAACTTGGCTGCGTTCTTAACTGTCGAACGCATGGACTCGCCCATTGAGAGCGCCGAAGATCTAGCAAAACAGACTCGAATCAAATATGGAGCACTTAAGGGCGGAAGTACAGCGGCTTTCTTTAGAGTAAGTAGGACTATTTGAAAGGACATTTGTTTTTGTAAATATTTTATCACACATTTCTTTGAAGGACTCGAAAATTTCAACATATCAACGCATGTGGTCGTTCATGGAATCGGCAAGGCCATCGGTATTTACCTCAAGCAACGGCGAAGGAGTCGATCGCGTTATCAAGGGAAAGGGTACCAACTTGAGTGAGATTCTAATGAAACCTAGTTAAAGCAGGTTTTCAATTTTATTTTTAAGGAAGCTACGCCTTTTTGATGGAATCAACATCAATCGAGTACGTGACGGAGAGAAATTGTGACCTCACCCAAGTTGGTGGAATGCTGGACACAAAAGGCTATGGCATCGCAACTCCACCTAGTGAGTTAGACAGACCACTTGCTTACTACATACGAGAACTAAATTAGGTGCCATTTTAGACTCTCCCTACAGGACCGCAATTAACGGCGTCATCCTGAAGCTGCAGGAAGAAGGAAAACTGCACATCCTCAAAACCAAGTGGTGGAAAGAGAAGCGTGGTGGCGGAAGCTGTCGAATCGAAACCTCCAAGTCGACATCGGCAGCAAACGAACTAGGCCTGGCCAATGTTGGAGGTGTTTTTGTGGTCCTCATGGGCGGCATGGGTGTTGCGTGTGTAATTGCCGTCTGCGAATTTGTATGGAAGTCACGAAAGGTCGCTGTCGAGGAGCGGCTAAGTGCAATACTGCACGAATAGGACAGAGTTAACTTGGAATACTGCTGTTCCAAGAATAACTAATAATAAACGACACACACACACAACGAGAAGCACTTCTCATTTTATCGTACTTTCGTACTTTACAGATTTAGCATTGAAAGGCTCCGAATTCGAATCCTTTTCTTAAATTATACATCAACATAGACCAGGGAACTTGTAATCAATATACACTGCAAGCGTTTCGAAGATTTCAGTATAACTGCGCATTTATTTATTATTTTTTTTAAATGTCCTACTCCTAGTTATAACTATGACAACAATTTTTACCATTTAGTATTAAAGCTATAGTATTAAATAAGTAGCGAACAGCTAAACAATATAGCCACTTGTTGTTCTATTAATTTTATAATTTCGCATATGTAATTGTACTTGTAACTTCGAATGTAATCGTTAGTATTAAGAAAACTCGCGTCGAATTAACGCATCCGTGAGCGAGCTATACGTTGCTTAATTATTTTAAATGAAAAACTCAATCAGGTTCTGTTGAGCACGGATGCGCCAATTCGGCACCTGATTATTGTATTCATAGTGTTAGTGTTAGGTATAATGAATTGAATGTATGTAGTTAATGGTGGATAATAAAATTAGAATTTACTATGACAAAAGAAACGTCACCATTTAGTTTTTGCCCAACTTGGGAAGCCAATCGTTTAACAATCCGTACATAAAGTGCTACACACTCCACACACCACACGAAGTGGAAGGAGCTTATAGGGTAAGTCAGAAGTGTCTATAGTTTACTAAGTCTGACAGCTGACTGACTTGATCTATATCAGTTTTGATTGGCCTAGATCGGTCGCGTGGGCAGCTGTTTTAGTTGACGTTTTCTAATCAAAATGTCGGCGCAGTGGCTTAGTGGTAGTGTGTTGGGCTACTAAGCGAGGGGCTCAGGTTCGAATCCCGAGAGGGCCAAATTGCATCTTAAGGTTTTTTTCCACTGCGCCACCTCTCGCGAACGTCTGACAAACATCCGAGAGTAAAACTGTCATGAATGAGCTTCTCAATTAGCCGTTTGGACTCGGCGTTAAATTGTAGATCCCTTCCATTCGTCCCAAAAATTGAAAACCCACACAAAGCGAATGGTTGCGAGAAGCTAGGCCTTGGGTCCCATAGACCTGTCGCGCCAAAATATTTATTTTTTATTTATTTTTCTAATCAAAAAATTTGTGATTGAGTAGAAAATTGACAGTCCGCATGGCGGCAATCGGGTGCGTCCAATTTTAGAAAGCAGGGGCACATATGTTGGCCGTAATCTCAATCGAATGATGCGATTAGAGTTGTCCCTAAGGTCGGACATGCTTTGTTGCTTTGTTATTGGCATTGACAAGAACAAGCTATTATCCAAAAAGTCGAATAACACGAGTTAGACGTCGTCTGCTCGAGCCGTTTCTGACCAAACAAGCTCTTTTCTTAAAGCCGGTGCCGCTCCCGTTGAAATTTAACGCTCAGCTTTGAAAAAAAAAGCCTCGATTATGCCATGTTGGACCATAGGTATTCATAATCCCTTTCTGCGAATGGTCAATATGTGTAGGCTCAGTTAAGAAATATAGATCTGAAATTTAGAATATAATTTGTCGAATGGTCAGCTCGGAATGACGTATATCTACAACCGTTTTAATGAGTGTCGAACTTTGATAAATATTTTAAGCAATTTCCACGCATTTCAAAACCGTGTAGAACTCCAAAGTGAATTGGTGCCTATAACAACACACCATAGACTGTTGGTAGCCAACTTCGCTTTGGTTACATAAACATAAGCGCTAGCGCTCGTGGTTCAAAGCGGAATAAATTGGAAACCAAAAATGCGGGAATTGAAATTGAAATAAAGATGTCGGGTTCATCTGTTATTTGATATAGCACTTTTTCGATACATCGAAAAAAATCTCCCAACAATTTCAATTTCAACCGTTATACTTAGCAATTCTACTTACCCAAAAAGTGTCTCCAGCGTTCTATAGACATAGAGAAATCCAAGATGGTTGGCATTTTGCTCTACTTTTTTTCGCTTTGAATCAAGAGCGTTTAGATGATTTAAGTCGACTAGATTGGTCTGGTTACATCTAACCTGAACGCAAAAACTAGATTGGTCGGGAACGTCACTTTTCCTACGTCAGCCACATATGCGG
Organism: Cheilosia pagana; assembly: GCA_936431705.1. Classification (NCBI taxonomy): domain Eukaryota; kingdom Metazoa; phylum Arthropoda; class Insecta; order Diptera; family Syrphidae; genus Cheilosia; species Cheilosia pagana. Next base: position 78,948,406 of record OW386166.1, on the reverse strand, counting down.
ACTGTCAACTTAGTGCTCAGTCACGAATTTCTTGACTAGATTCGTCGGCTACCCCTCTATAAACGTCAACTGAAACAGCTGCCCGCATGTGACCGGGGCAGAGCTTGTTTGGGACTGACATATAAGGACTGTTCCTTTACTTTTGTAATAAAAACTTAAAAGACTGTCAGAGAGGGAAACGTTCGCAAAAGTTAAGGAACGCTTTTATACTAACCTGTGAAAAATGACAGATGCGAATATTTCACACAAATGCCAAATAAAAAAACAAATTTAAATCAGCTGTCAATTTTCAGGTGACTGACAGTTGTTTTATTTCTTACGCAAAGAAATTTGTTGAGTAAAAACTAGTAAGAGGGGAAATATCTTGCTCTCTCGAAGCTGCTCTCTTTTACGAATTTTTCGAGTTGAGGAACGACAATTGAGAAAAATGCGTAAGAATTTAAAAGTAAAGGAACAGACCTATAGTATGTCATTGGAAAATAAAATACAAAATATTTTCTTAAATGGAGCAATTGGTTACCAAATAACATCTCTGTTCAGCTGCAGATGAAACTAGAACTCAGTCTGTCAATGAATTATTTTTTACAAAATCGCTTCAAAAACCCGCGAAAGTCTAAAAAAAACAAAGTTTAAATTGCGTCAAAAAATACATCAAAAAAGCGTTAAAAAACATGTCCATGCGTTTTAAAATGTTTTAAAAAATGCGTAAAAAAATTAATCGAAAAGCACAAATGTTATTTTTTCCTCTTTACAAAAATGTGCGTCTTTCCAGAAAAGCCAAACAAAAAAGAGAGGAGAGCTAGCAGGTCTCGCGAAGTAATACCAAACACCCGCGGAGAGAATTTTTAAAGGACATGGTGACCGTATTCCATAATTGCCATCGAACCTTGGCTTCTTAATGCTGTGGAAGTAATGTCAAAGGTTTACTTTTGAACTGCTTTGATGGTTCCTTTCAATTTCATCTTAGAAATTCGACTTCTAGGTATGTACTTCTCAACTTTATCTGCTTCTTATCTACTGAACATCATTGCAGCACGTAGTGTATAAGATATTTACATGTTCCGCCAAAGGATGACAGTCAAAACAATTCATTTTAAAACGCAACAAAGAAATTATTTGTCACCCCCTGCTCTCCCGTTCTTACGTGCATGCGTAGCCAACGCATTTGTGTAGCTTCTCCTGTCAGACGTTCACTTTGTCAATTTCGGTAGAAAAGCACAGACGCAATTTTCAAATTGACAAACTCATTTCTACTATTTCCAGTGATTTGGTATTTTATACCATCCAGGGGATCAATTTCCACACCCCTTTTGTATTTCTTTTATCGCCCAATTACATTCCAATTATAATCGTACACCTGGTGATGTGCCATTTACCGTCCGTCTGATTGTAGAAGAGTTTCAAATGCCAAGAGCGTAGACATTAATTGGATTTGAAACCGTCCAACACACATGCGATCCAAGCAAGTGATAGAAAGTATCCTTGCACGTAAACGTACTTTTTCTGTTTAGTTTTCTACAGAACGTTGAAGTGTGACGGACATGAAGTCCCTTACTTGGATTGCTGTGCTTGCAATAAGTTTTGTTTTAATTTCCAAAGGCGAGGCTAACGACTTTTCCTCGTTCCTAAGCATCAATGCATCTCTGGGTATGTACACACTTTTGTTTGAAATAGGTTTTTTAAAAAATAAAGCCTGCACTGTTATAACCCACTTAAGCGGTTGTTGTGGACCACGACTACATGCAGCAGAAAGGCTCGGATCTGATTAACAACTTTCAGAAAATACTCACCGACACAGTGCGCGAGAATCTCAAGAATGGTGGTGTCAACTTAAAGTTCTACACCTGGAGCTCCGTTCGTCTGAAAAAGGGTATACCTCCTAAAAAATTCAACCCCCTCATCTTCATAGTGTTTTTACTGCAGATTTCATTGCGGCTATAACCATAATGGACTGCAAACGAACTTGGAGTTTCTTTGGGGCTACCCAGGAGAACTCCATTCTAATGTTCGCGATAACCGACTCGGACTGTGCCCGTTTGCCCTCGGACAAAGCGCTTATGGTAGGTACTGCCATACTCGAAATGCCAGCCAATGACTTGGTCTCTCTTAGATTCCTATAATCGAGAAAGGCGATGAACTGCCTCAACTCCTGCTGGACGTAAAGGTGCAAAATACTGTCAAGTGGAAATCGGCCGTTCTGCTGCTAGACGAATCCATTGGTGAGTTGAATTTTGTAAGGATCTAAAGGCTAGAATTTAAATGATTTTTTCGTCAATTGCAGTCAGGGAAAACTCACATATTGTCGAGACTTTGGTTCATGTGAATTCAAACAACAAGTTCAGCCCCATTGCGCTATATCTTTACACCATCGACGATTCCCTGCGAAGCCATCGAAAACGGGCCATAATCAAGGAGGCACTTGCGCCATTCACTAGAAATCGCAACAATCAGTTTATCGTATTTTCGAAATCAATTGAGGACATCATGGAGATTGCCCAAGGACTAAATATGTTCCACATATACAATCAGTGGCTTTTTTTCGTTCTACAGGGTAACGAGGAGTTAAACTTTGATTCGTTTACGCAGAATTTAAAGGAGGGCGCCAACATTGCCTTTGCCTTCAATGAGACCAGCAATCAATGTGAGGTAAGAAGTTTAGATTTCATTGTAATGTTGTTTTCCATTCGGGCAGGAAAAAACACTTTTTGCAGACATCGTCTGTTGTCAATTTTCATGTTGAATTGTCCGCGAAAAAAACACGCACTTTTATTCAGAGTCAGAAGTCTCTATTTCTTAGAGAGACTTGAACCTACTTTCTGTAATACCAATCCATCTGACATTTGTCAAACTTGAAAGTGAGGACGAGATTCTCAAAAAAAACATGGAAAATTTTACAAATGACCGGTACATTGAATATCAACAAAATTTAATGGATTTTTATCAGCAGAGCACAAATTACAATTTAAAGAGAGATGACAAGCACCATCACAAATGCAAAAAAAAGTGATCAATTTTTGTGTTCCATTACGCACTATAAATCTGAATCTGGGAGAAAAATTTGAAAATCCTAATGAAAAGTGAAAGCGATTTGTATTATGTAAATTCGAGTCTCGAACTTAAATTTAATAGGCATTCAACAATGGCAAGTTTGATCCATCCAGATTTTTACCAGACTAAGTTCAGTCAATTTATTTAGGCCTCATGATCATATTCCAAATGAAAAATGAAACATTAGGTCTGTTCCTTTACTTTTGTAGTAAAAATGGGAAAGACTGTCAAAATGACAGTGAAGGGGATGAATTCTCTCTAAGATAGGGAAACTTACGCATAAGTTAAGGAACGCCTTTGTAGTACCTAACCTGTGAAAAATTACAGATAGTTCATGCCAAATAGAACAACAAATTCAAATCAGCTGTCAATTTTCAGACGACTGACAGTTGTTTCAATTTTAACGCAAAGAAATTTGTTGAGTAAAATCTAGTAAGAGGAGAAATATATTGCTCTCTCGAAGTCGCTCTATTTACGAATTTTTCGAGTTGAGGAACGAAAATTGAATAAAATGCCTAAGAATTCGTAAAAATTCGTAAGATCTAAAAGTAAAAAACCTAATGTTTGACTAAACTTGTAGACTGCCCCTCCACAAACGTCAACTGAAAGAACTGTCCATCAGACCGATCTATGGGCCAATCAAAACTGTTACACATCAACTCACCCGGCTGTCAGACTTACTGAACTAGATACTTGAATATTCCCTCTCTTTTAAAGGAATCAATAACGTGCATTATGACAGAAGTAGCACTCGGATTTGTGTCATCACTTTCGAAAGCAATCCGAAAAGAGGAGACCATATACGGAGTGATTTCGGATGAAGAATGGGAAGCCATACGTCTCACGAAGAGAGAAAAACAAGTTGAACTACTCAGCTACATGCAGGTTTGTAGCTTAATTAAATGCAAAACTAGTACTTTTTTCTTAATTTACCCCGTAGGAGTACCTGAAGAGCAATAGTAGATGTGCAAGTTGTTCCAAATGGAGTTTCAAAACTGCCATATCGTGGGGAAAAAGCCAAGAGCTGCATAAGAAAGCTCATCTGACAAGTAGGTGTCAAAATAAGAAACTCTTTCATCGGCACTAATGTATTTCTTAGGAAGGACGTCTGTGAACAACAAATACGAATTCAAAAATGTGGGCTATTGGAGTCCAATTCTGGGATTCGTGACCAACGATGCCTTGTTTCCCCACATCGAACAACGATTTCGAAATATTTCCATGGACGTTATAACCTATCATGTATAGCTGTCTACTTTAGGTGTTGCCATTTTTGTGTATAAGCTTGTTCTTTTTTAAGAATCCACCTTGGCAAATCCTGCGCACAAACGACAAAGGAGACGTTGTCGAATCGTCAGGTATTACAATAGAACTATTGAGGGAATTGTCGTACAAGCTCAACTTTACGTAAGTTCTTTCTAAACCGATCTGCTGGAAATTCAATTTGGTATCATTGATTATATAGTTATCGACTCTATGACGCCAAAAGGATCGAGGAAGATATTGACACAAACGACAACGACACAGTGAGTATTTTTGACAGTTTTAGTCCGAATTTGGTAGTTGTCAGTCCTTGTGTAAATTTTCCTTCTAAAGTTACTTTCAGATTTGAATGGCAGCCTCACGCACGCGATTCCATACTCGGTCGTAGAGCTAATACGCAATAACAGGGTAGACACTCAAAAGCACTCAGCAATACTCGCTACTCTATTAAATTAAATTATTGTTAAGTTTTTTATGGCAGCTGTCGCATGTACCATCGATGAACCGGACTCGAAGCCTTTCAATTATACGCACCCGATAAGTGTACAGAAATACACGTTCGTGTCAAGGCGGCCGGACGAAGTGAGTCGGATCTACTTATTTACGGCTCCATTTACAATTGAGGTATATGGAATTGAAAAATTGCCAATAAAGGACTATTTTTGAGGCAATTAATTTCGATATTGTACTTTTACATGCAAGACATGGGCCTCGCTGGTGGGTGTGCTATTGATTACAGCTCCTTTGCTGTACTTGATAAATATTCTCGTGCCAACGGAAGAATTACGCACCAAGGGACTGTGCAAGATAAACAGCTGCTTTTGGTATGTCTACGGAGCGTTGCTTCAACAAGGTATACCCAATTTATATTTTTTGATTACATCAAGTAGGTCATGAGGTAATGGTTGTTATTGTTCCACCAGGTGGGATGTACCTTCCAAGGGCCGATAGCGGAAGATTAATCGTTGGCGTTTGGTGGATAGCCGTGATCGTATTGGTGACAACGTATTGTGGAAATTTGGTGTCATTTTTGACGTTCCCCAAATTTCAACCCGGCATTGATTATTTATTTCAGACGTTTAAGCACAAGAACGTCGACCAGTTTGGCCTGCGGAATGGAACCTATTTCGAAAAGTATACTTCGGTGAGTTAGAAAAAAAAGTGTCTTTCATCCATCGCACTGTCACATATGTCTGCGTTAAAAAAATTGCATGACAAACTTAATAAGCGCTAGAATTTGCTTCGGGAGTGTCTTTGTCAAATTTGTATCGGCTACCCGTCCATAAAGGGTTAACCGAAATGGTCGCTGAAAATACATTACTCACAGAAAGCATGCAAAAAGAGATATTTGCTTTTAGTACGTTACTTTTATCGTTTTCTTCTTCCCCTTCGCTTGTTCGTTTAAGAAGCAGTGCATTCTAAACTGTTTGCTTCTTTTTCATTTTCTTTGTAACTTTGGTTTTTGACACTGACTGACAGTGCGGGAGTTCAAGTACCTTTCTAGTTTAGTGATACTGACAGCTGGCTGACTTGATGGGTTACATTGAGATACTTTACTTGGACTGCTATTGAAATGTCAGTTTCATACAAACCTGCGAGGAAAAATAAAGCAAACATAAGCACTAGCCCTTTTAGTTCAGTACGGCGGAAATATGAAACCTCTGCGCGCCATTGCTATTTTTTACGTAGAAAACAGTGGCATCCGTTGTAGAAACATTGCAACTGCACAAAATAACGATTTATTCAAATTATTTCCAACTTTCTACAACAGATGGCATACTCAGCACTTAAACAAAATCGCACAAATTGCTCGATGACATTTGAGTGTTTCAGATTCTCTCCGTCGTGAACCAAAAGAGCTAGTGCTTATGTTTGCTTCAACGAAAAATTGGCTGCTAGCAGTCCGTGCATAGTATGTCAATGACGGGGTAGCTGATTGATCTAGTCAAGAATTTCGTGACTGAGTATTAAGCTGACATATCGGATGTGACTGACGTAGGAAAAGTGACGTTACCGACCAAACTCCTTTTTGCCATTTTTTTTGCACGTTAAGAGTTGCCGTTGTAACGGTATTCAGCAATTTTTAGTTTTCGAAAACGGCTCTAACGATTTCAAAAAAAATTGATATTTGGGCTTAAGTAGGTGTAACTAAAGGATTCGTCAAACCGAACGCGTTTTTAACGCCGCGGTGAGATTAATTTACGCGGCGGTAAGATTATTTTGACGCAACGTTCTAACCGCCGCGTTAGAGGACGTCCAACAGAAAGATCACATTAATGTCCATGATTCTTGGTTTTCATTGTTTTAACAAATGTCAAGAAGCTCGGAGGAAGAATTATTGCTTTTTTTGCCGTGATATGCAATTCCCTAAAAAGAAAAAGGATTTAGGTGCACGAAATTTAAAAAAGAGAAATTCTTTTGATATTGCCTCCCATATCTCAGCCTTTAAAACTGCATTTGTATACGATTCTCACATATAACGTACAAATATGGGTAATTTCAAACATTTTCGATTAATTTTTCCGTTTTTTAGGATATAAAATCATGAAAAATTATTTCAAACGCGCCGCGTCATAAAATAATCTGTAATTTTTCACAACCCCGCGTTTCACCGCCGCGTTCAACCGCCGCGACAGTCGAAATCAATTTGCGGATGAGATCGTCTGACCATTCGCTTTTAATCTGCTTTTACGGTCTCTTCCTCGCTCTGTCAGCTTTTGCTTTCTCCATAATCCTGGCATCGCTAGAAGCTTCGATTGAGCTTCCCAAAGACATGTAAATGGGTGTTCCACAAAACGAAAAGGAAACACACAAAAGAACTTACAAGGGTAAAATAACAAACAATATTATACACCAACAGCCGTATTAATAATAAAACTCAAACCATTCTCTAACTCATCTGTTTCGTAACTGCTAGTTAAAAATTTAACTCATTAGTTACATTTTCTTATTAATAAACAGCCGTATTAATAATAGCTGCGGAACTTCGTGTTACCCGTAACTAAGGATTAACACATTGGTTAAACTCAAATTCCTATTAATAAACATTTTTAGAAGATAACTAAGCTTTCGTAACTTCTAAAAACTAACTCACGTCGGTAGGTGTGTTAGCGATTCGTTAGCCTTGCAAAACATGGTTCTCGCTCAAAATGTCAAATGGTGATAAATATTATTTGAATAAGTTTTTTAGTATTTTTTGATAATTTGAATATCCTAGAGAATGATTCGGTTATCATCCTGCACCATTACGAAAAAAGCGTAAAAAAACGAAAAAAAATCCTATGAGAATACTAGATACAAAATAAAACATTCAAAAATAAATATGGATTTTCAAAGCGAAACATGAAAAAATGTATATTTCTTTAGTAAGAGAAGGATGGCAGCAGAAGAGGAGACGCATTGCCGTCGATTTGCAAGTGATTTGGGGAAGTGCTGCCAACGCGAACACACGATAATAGAAAACACGTCAATTAGTAAATATATGGGTTATATTTCTTTATTAATAAGAAAATTTAACTAATGAGTTAAATTCTTAACTACCAGATACGTAACAAATGAGTTAGAGAATGGTTTGAGTTCTATTATTAATACGGCTGAAAGAAATTTAACCCATATATTTACTAATTGACATGTTTTCCACCACCTCGGCCACTGTCGCCGACAAGAAAAAACTGACTTTTTAGAGTTAATGCGGAGTGTCAGACAAAACAGAAACAGAACCTTTCTGTTCGTGTTCGTTCGTGTTCAGGTTTTTACTTCTATGTTCGCGTTCAGGTTTCGTGTCGTCATTGTCGCCACACATTAAATGATGGTCAGTGCAGATTGATACCTAGAAAATCAGCCGGTAAACGTGGTTAACCTGGCTACTGGTAAAGTTAACGTGCTTCAAAGACAGTTGCAGATCCCAGTGATCCCAGGGTAGGACCACAGTTGCAGTTCTAGGAATGCCTAAAATGCCTCTCGAAAAGATCATCAAAGAGACTCAAGATGCGTTAGTCAGAGTGCGGTAGAACCTCTGCGGTTTCGTGTATTGGAAGTTGACAAAGAAGCTTAGCAATGTTCTGCCCGACAATGTTGACGGCCATTGTAAAGAATAACTAACCTCATACTCCAACTCTTCCCGCAAGGGGGAGCAGTTTGGAACACTTGCTGGCATGACCACATGCATCAAGAAAACCCGCGAAAATCACTTCTTGGCTTTTATCTTTTAATTATCCCCCCTTGGAACATAAAGTCGAAAATATAAGTAGGATTAGGTCGAGTTCAGTTAAACCCTATTCCCGTTCTCAGGATAGATCAAACCACTTCCTATTAAGGCCTGTACTTTTTAGCCAAAGAAATTTTTCTTGTAATTGTAATACCTAGTTCCGCTGATATTTTTTATTTTCTGCCTAGGAAAAATTTATGTATTCCATTTCTCATCCCTCCTTTCATATAGCTGTCAAACCGAAACGACTTTAAACGATTTATGGACAGAGCCATAATATACAACAATTTGAGCACAGAAAATATGGCTGCCGTTGAAAAAGGCGTCCGCGTCAACATCGATTGGCGTATAAATCTACAACTGACCATACAGAAGCACTTTGAAAAGGATAAGGAGTGCAAATTTATATTGGGTAGGTGTTACTTATATATGTGTTGATAACAAATGTCATTCTCGCTTTATAGGTAAAGAAGACTTTGTCGCCGAACAGATCGGGCTATTGCTGCCCATCAACAGTCCCTATATGTCACTGGTTAACGACGAGATAAAGCGTCTTCATCAGATGGGCTTCTTGGATCGTTGGCACAAGATTAATCTTCCGTTGATGGACAAGTGCAACGGTAAATCGATATTGAGGCAAATAACCAATCATAAAGTCAATTTGACCGATATGCAAGGATGCTTTCTCGTTTTGCTTATTGGTAAGAAGTCTCAATGTGGGTAGAAGATTCTAACTTTACAGTTCTTTGTTGTCTTATAGGGTTTTCTATCGCCCTGTTTATTGTTTCCTGTGAGTTTTGGTGTCAAAGGCTTTACTTTTCAAAGAAGACCACTATCGCCAACTATTCTACTTAAGGAAATATGAAATTGGATAAGTACAGGATGGTTATAATGACAAGTGACAGCACCTCACATCATAATTGTTGTTAATGTAATTTTAATTAAAAAAAATAATAAAAATGGGTAGTTAGACTTTTTTTTCAACTGCAGCTAATGATTTTATCGGTGCTTTTTCACTTCTTGCAATAAGAGCTTACCTGCGTGTCCGGAACATTGACAAAAAACTTAACCTTTACCTCCACCTTAATTAACTTTTCTATTACCCTTAAATTATTCTTTGTTGGAAGAGAGGATTTTGTGTAAATTCAGTGCATCCCCTCCCCAGTCGCACGATAATTAGAAATGTCGCAACGTTGCTGAGGTCGTTATCGATACGCCCTTGGGATGAACTAGCAACTAGGTACCTATTAAGTTGAAGTGTCTGTCAACAAAAGCCGCCACAATAAGCCCAATATAAATATAATATTAGGTTTGTTTGGCGTGGGCCCTGGGTTAACCCTAATGTGTTTGATATAGCACTGCACTCTCCCTGAAAACCTGTATTCGACATGACTTCTATGGCGCCCTAGTTAGGCCCTAAACTGGCCCCAATTATTTTGTCGGGGCAAGAGTGCTGAGTGCTGAACGCTGTCATTCATTTTTCAATGTAAAATTTCAGGGGAGCATATTTTGTGTTCGATTAGGCCTCATTCTGGACAGCAAGTTGAGTTGGAAACAAAACATTTCGGAGAGAGTTGAAAAGCCACTTCGGCTTTGTACTGCTGTAAAAAAGCTATAGGAAGTAAATGGGGGCTTCAACCTCGCATTACACATTGGCTTCATATCGGTCATAAGGCCTACACTTACGTACGGCGCGTGATCGTTTGGTGGTCGGCACTTGAAAAGGCCATCCACCTTAACTGCCTCAGTCGCGTACAACGATCGGAACCCGCTTGAAGGCAATTCATCTGTGGACCAGCAGACAAACTGGCCACTCGTCCATTCTGAATAAAATAGAATGTATACCAAGAGACACCGCATAACATCCATCCAGGAACCATGGGTGTGGAAAAATCGCATCTGTGGTCTTGGTGAGTTGAGCGTTCTTTACGATAAGCTGTCCGAGAGACCTAGGACATGTCTTGTTGTATCGAAATCTCTTACGGCAGTTACTATCAATCGGTTTTGTTGCCAAGATTTGGTTGCTGCAACTATCACTTATCATGCAAACGGCAACTGGGAAACCTTTGTCGTTGCATCGGCTTACTTTCCCTATGACTCTCTAATTCCTCCACCACCAAAGGCAGTTGTTGAGCTCATAGAGTACTGTGAGTCCAAAAAGATGGGTCTTATCTTGTGCTGCGATGCTAATGCCCAAAACACTGTTTGGGGCAGCAGTAAATGCAATATAAGAGGAGATCGTCTTCTGGACTTCATCTTATCGTCTGACATCACCATTAACAATGTAGGTTGTCGACCTACATTTGTTACAGCCAGGAGACAGCAAGTAATCGATGTTACTCTGTCCAATAGGCACTCCAAGACTATCGTCAATTGGAGGGTATCAACAGACAACACTCTGTCAGACCACAGATATATCGAATTTCAAATCTACTGTGAAGTTTCACCTTCGCAAGAGAGGAGAAATCCGAGGAAAACGAATTGGGCACGTTTTAGGGAGGAACTTGGCAATTCTGTTGAATTTCCACTTAAACTAAGATCAGTCCAGAGGATGGAGAGATCTGCTCAGGATCTGAGCAGCGTTCTTGTCCGCTGTTTTGAGCAAGCGTGTCCAGTTACAAAAAACTCCTGTAGAAAACCGGTACCCTGGTGGAATACCGAACTGCAGCGTATTCGAAAAGAAACCAGGAAACTCCTAAATTGGTCTCTAAAAACCAACTTAGAAGCGGACTGGAATCTATATCGATCGAAACAAAAAGAATTTAAGAGACTAATTCGTAAATCGAAAAGTGACTCTTATAGGAAATTTTGTGAGGAGGTCGAATCACTATAAGTGCAACCAGTAGACTTGTTAAAGTTCTCAAAAGGGACAGACCAAGTAAACTGGAATCGCTCCAAAAATCTGATGGTACCTTCACTGAGACAAAGGCGGAGACTTTTAGTCTCCTGCTGGAGACTCACTTCCCGGGAAATCAGGTCACTACGTGTTCTTCTGTGGTACCGGCAACGGTGGCCACATCTGAATCAACTAACATCACGCGGCGTAACTGGTATATTGCTTCCAGAGTGGTGACTGATGACGCTATCAAATATGCAATTGCATCGTTTGAGAGTTTTAAGTCACCTGGTCCGGATGGAATTTATCCAGCCATGCTGAAACAAGGTTGTAGTCAGCTGATGCCGACGCTGAAAAGAATTTTCACCTCAAGCTTAGCCTTGGCTTACATACCTTCTCCCTGGCGTATTGTTAAAGTCGTGTTTATACCTAAAATTGGTAAGACTGACTACACTCTCGCCAAGAGTTTCAGACCCATAAGTCTGTCTTCCTTCCTGCTGAAAAGTTTGGAAAGACTGGTTGAGCTGCACGTGCGCAAGGTTGCTCTTCGATCGCATCCTCTTTCTGAGATGCAACATGCCTATCAGCGCGGAAAATCCTGTGAAACTGCGCTTCAGAACCTTGTTGGTAGGATTGAAAGTGCTCTTGATCGGAAGGAGTACGCGCTGGGTATTTTCGTCGATATCGAAGGTGCTTTTGACAATGCGACCTTTGATAGCATGTGTAACGCAGCCAGATATCATGGTGTAGATGAGACATTGGTGTTGTGGATTAAAGCAATGCTAATGCACAGGACGTTGATTGCCGAGGCGGATTGTGGAAAGTGCGTCATGACAGGGGTAAACAGGGGCTGCCCTCAAGGTGGTGTTCTGTCTCCCCTTTTATGGTGTATGGTAGTAGACTCTCTGCTAACGGTTCTCAATCTTCCTGGAACCTACACACAAGCCTACGCGGATGATGTCGCCGTTCTGTCTGTCGGTTCAGACCTAAGGACTGTCTGCTCTCTGGCGCAGAGATCCTTGGGAATGATCGATGATTGGTGCACAAGAAATGGGCTTTCAGTGAATCCTCTTAAAACTACGGTTGTTCTCTTCACGAGAAGGAGGAAGGTCACTGGTCTGACTCAACTTGTGCTTAAAGGTGTCACTATTCCGATCTCTGATGAAGTCAAATATTTGGGAGTAATCCTCGATAGAAAACTTCTTTGGTCCAAGCATGTCGAAGCAAAAACTGATAAAGCGCTGTCCACTTTCTGGCAGTGCAAAGGTGCTTTTGGCAAGACATGGGGCTTATCTCCTAAAAGGGTCCTTTGGATCTATACGGCAATGGTAAGACCTCTCCTCTCGTATGCATCGGTTGTATGGTGGAACAGGCTTTCGCGGAAACGTGTTACTGCCTCTTTTGCCAAACTTCAAAGAACGGTTTGTCTCGGCTGCACAGGGGCCTTCCCCAGTACTCCGGGCTCTGCTCTAGATGCTATGATGAACCTCCCCCCCCTTGATATTTTTATCATGGGGTGTACGCTGAAATCCATCTCTCGGTTAAAAAGAGGCGGCTTTTGGTACCACGCGCATTGGAATTTTGATGAACTTGTGCGAGAATTATCCTTTGACCCCTGTCTTATGGATATGCCGTCTGACGCAATGACACCAGAAATCCTACTGCGACAAAACTATCACGTCTACTTTCCTCAGGCAACGGAATGGCTTCGGCCAGACTCTGAGCCAGGGAAAGAATGCCATCGTGTTTTCACGGATGGCTCCAGAACCGGGCAGGGGTCAGGTTCGGGAGTCTTCATGGAAAGCGAGAACGTTAGACTACACTACCCCTTAGGGAACCATGCGTCTGTCTTCCAAGCGGAGATTTTCGCTATCCTTATGGCTATGCACTATATTGTGACAAACAGGTGGAGAGCTAGAAGCATTTGCGTTTGCAGTGATAGCCAAGCTGCACTAAAAGCGCTGCTCAACCCTCTTACCTCGTCCAAGTTAGTGCTTGAACTCAAGCTTTCTCTAAATCTGGTCGGTAGGCTAAACACAGTGAAACTTGTCTGGGTCCCAGGCCACACTGGTATCCAGGGAAACGAGATCGCTGATGAGCTTGCCAGGCTGGGTTCCGAAGAAGCTCTCTCAGGGCCTGAACCTGCGTTGGGTCTGCCAGCATCTGCGGTAAGGTCATCCATTGATACTTGGGTTTCTCGTGAACACGGGTGTCGGTGGCGTGACTGTGCTGGATGCAGACAGACCAAACGACTGCGACCGGACATCTGCAAAAGGTCAGCATCTTTCCTTCTGTCTCTCAGGAGAATCGATTGTAGACTGCTTGTGGGTGTCCTTTCGGGCCACCAAGCTTTTGCCAAACACTTAAATGTGTTGGGCTTGAGCGACACCACCATCTGCCCTGCTTGTGGAGAGGATGACGATACAGCGGAACACTTCCTCTGTAGTTGTCCTGCCTTTGCTCGCATCAGGTGGCGGATCTTTGGGGCTGACGTGGTGAGTGCCGAACATCTAAGCTCTTCATCACTGAAGCTCCTTCTCATCTTTCTTCGAAAGACGGGCAAACTAAGTACAGCAATGTAAGGTGTCTGTTTTGGCAGTACAATGGACCAGTAGTTGTGTCTGAGTGCTCCATCGGATAGTAGCAACCTCCAACAAAAAAAAAAAAAAAAAAAAAAAAAAAGAGACACTGATTACACCCTCCCAAAACTTTGAAACCTGTATACCCTCCAGAGCTGACTGGGAGAGAGTAGAGAGTTGCAGGTTTTTGAAGGGAATCCATCTGCTTTTACACAGATGGGTCAAAAACGGAAACAGGAGTGTGGGGTGGTGTATTCTTCCAAGATCTGGATTGTAAGATCTTTTTCCGACTTCCTAATCATTGTAGCGTGTTCCAGGCGGAAATTATAGCGATCAAGGAGGCCCTGTCGTGGTTGCGGTATAATGTAATATCTGCAAGGGACATCAGTATCTTTACCGACAGTCAAGCCGCGATTAAATCCTTGGAATCGGTCACCTTTAACTCCAAGACTGCCCTCAATTGCCGCCGGGCCATAGGGACATTCCAGGCAACTGTACGGCCGACGAACTCGCCAGACATGGTACAACTGCCTCGATTCTACCGGAAAAGTAGAATCTCTGCATGCCTCTCGCTACTTGCAAACTCCTAATCAAACAAAACACGATAAACGCTACTAACCGCAGGAGGGCAAACTGCACCACTTGCTCTATCACGAAACAAATTTGGCCCAGGCTGGATATCAAGCGCTCCAGCAGTCTTATAAGATTAAAGAGATCCGTCATAAGCACACTGTAGGTGTGATCACCGGGGCACTGCATAATAGGCAGACATGCCCTCAGGCTGGATCTTCCCGCTAATGACTTCTGCAGAAGTTGCATGGATGAGGAGGTGGAAGAGTCCGTTCTTCACCTCCTATGCACCTGTCCTGCTCTTTCAACTCGAAGAAGATTACATCTCGGAGAATACTTCTTTGATAATTTTGGTGAACTCGATATTATTAATATCAATCGCCTCCGTCGCTTTACTTTGAGCTCCTGTTGATTCAACGGGTAGTTTGAGATCATTAGATCCTCTGGTGTCACAATGGGCCAATTCTAGCCTAAGTGTGGCTGCACTTGGGTGTAAGAGATGGCAGAAATGTAGTTTTTTTAATTACTACATTTGTTACGTCTGCTACGTAACTTAGGTAGTAAATGTAGTTAACGTAGCCAAATGTAGTCGACGTAGCGCTTACTGTCAAAATGTAGTTTGAGTAGTCAGATCAACAGTCAAATTGACGTATCCAAAACCAAATGAAATGCAGTTGAGTCGGTTTTCTCACGTGTCTCACTCGTATCTTGTGTAATTTTTAAATGTAACAAATCAGGCGTGTAGTTTACTCGATTTACTACGGGTAGTTAATTGAGTAGATTACCTCACGTAAACTACTCCGCCATCTCTCTGTAGCCTGCCACTATAACCTTACCTAACCTAGTAGCCGAATTTTCAGGGTTATGCAGGGTTTTGGACATTAGCCACGTCAAACACAAGTCCAAAGCGATTTAAATGAACTTTTAAAACTATGCAATATTTTAAATTTCCAACAGATTATTCTGAAATATAGCATATTTCTAGGCGTTTGATGTTAACAGTGCTTCTTAAAGCATAATTTACACAAAATACGATTGCATACTCTAAGGCCTGTCTAAATACTCAAAATAGCTTGGTGAAAACTGATTGGTTTTGAAATCAAAATGACAAACTACGTAAAACTTTGACGTTAGGCTGCTCTTTCGTTTGGTATTATAACGAATTAAGTCTAGCACAACTGCTTCCCATCGTAATAATTTAGTCTTTAGAAATAGGTAGGTCTGCCAGAAAAATGCATATCTGGTTCGGTATTAAACTATTTTCAATTTGGTTTGACGAAAAACTGCAGTTTCTGTTCTAAGACTGTTTTGCCTAATTGTAATATCTACCCATGTTTTAAATTTCAGCTCCTAGTGCTATACGAACCAAGTTATTTTCCATTTGACAAAGGATTTCGTCCACATTGTCGATACTTACCATCTTTTAACCAGATATAAAATCCAGGCTTGTGAAATGCGGTCGCGAAGAACTCAAGGTTCTTGGCACTCAGCAGAAGGTATCGCTCTGCTGGGTCCCGGGACATGAAGGCATTCCAGGCAATGAGAATTGAGAAAGCAGACGAAATTAGCAAGACTAGGTTCGACGGCAGTTTTAGAACCAGCAGATCCCCATGCGAATATCCCGCCTTGTACACTCAAGCTTGAAGCAGGGAGAAAAGCCACAAGAGAGGCGAACTTTAGATGGACTGCACAAGAAACTTGCCGTACCACAAAAACGCTATAACCGACCTTCAATGAAGTCAGAACCGAGAGTCTCATACGGAAGTATAGGAAATCCCTTTCCACCCTCGTAGGTGCCATAACGGGGCACAATACTCTACGATACCATATGACGAAAATGCGCCTGACGGAAGAAGAAGTTTGTAGAGGCTGCGGTGATGAGGAAGCTCTGGAGGACACTACCCACTTTCTATGCCACTGCCCAAGTCTACAGCACACTAGGCACATATTCCTAGGGAACCACTTCTTTTAAGACCTAGACGAGCTTTCCAGCGCACCAATCGACATGTTAATAAGATTCATAAAATCCACAGGATGGTTTGTATGTAACAGCACAGCAAGTGATTAATTACAACACTTTTAGACAGGGTTATAATGGGTAAGGGACAACCTCTTTCCCCAACGGGCATCACAATGGATCAGTATTGACTTAAGTGTGGCACGGAGTATTTTCAGCCAGCCCACAAACCTAAACTAACCTACCATCTTTTATGTTAAGGCTGTAAATAACCGGATTTACAGACATACAAATAGCCAAACTCTGGCAAACTTCTGACACCTGATTGTGCAATCTGTCGTTCTAAGTTTACTATTCAAAAACTAAAAATAAAAATGTAGATCGCTTCATCCCAAGAGTAAATAAAGAATCTAATAGGAAAAAATTACTGGTTTAACCCACCGGTTTGTTTTTGTAACATAATACCGAACTCACGTCACTTACCACACTCAACTTTCTACAGAATGCCTATCGGAACGCAGATACATTCGATGTCAAGAAACATTTTAATGTGTCTTTTTTAATTAACAACTTTGGCAATTGTTTTAAAAGCCAGGGGTTGAATTACCGTATCCGTGATCGAGTACTGCGTGATTGAATTTGTTATTATTTTGCATGTAAAATCAACAAAATTCAGTGACGTGTTGCTGGCTCTCGGGTGCGGTAATTCGAACCCAGATTTAAACAAGATGATGCTGATGATGCAAATGTAACAATAGCCAACTGCTGTTTCTTTAGTGAAAAAGGCCAATCGATCTAAAATTTCACATAAAGAAACACTAAGAGACTTTCTTGGAGCTATTTAAGGTAACTTGCGACAGAAAAGTGCAAATTAGTCGCCTCAGATGGCTAGAACATGAGGAGAGATTGGACTCAAACGCTTTGGGTCAAAGAGTGTTTGATTCCAAGCCCGGACGAATAATGCAGTTGAGGGAGACCTCGCCTTAGATAGAACGTTCACGTAGGACTACTTATAATGCGAAGCTGGGCACCTATTGGCGCTGACTACGTTCAGGAAAAAGCAGTTTGATTACCGACATCCGGGTCACTCATTAAATTTATTCTTTCGCCGCATCAAGTCATGTTTGTACCATTAAAGACACTTCAGTCATTACATACTAAACTGCTTATTTATATCGACAACTTCTAAAAGAAAGACCGGCTATGTTGCAGTACGTCTTCCCGAATAGGTGAGCGTTCCCTTATCTTCTCTACTTTTGAATTTCGATTACCCACATTTATGTACTTAATGACAAGGCGAACGCCTTTGACATCGAACTACTTCTGGAAAATTCCTCCTCTCGCTTCGATTTGCTTTGGCACACACTTGTTACAAGTGTCCAACACAATTGCTAAGCGGTGACGAATGCTCATTGTTTATCAAGCACTTTGATACGCCCGAGAATATGAACTCGTATCCGCATCAGCAACAACAAAAAAACCTGTGTCCAACTATGTAGATGTATTAAAAAAAATGTTTTTTATTTAAGGAAGAATAATCAACATTTAAGCAGAGTTGGCGTTGGGTCCACGACGACGACCGAATCCGTGCACAAAGTTGACGAAACGTCTGTTGTACTGGATCCTCCTCTTTGCGCGTCCAGTCTTCTTCTTCTTCTTCTCTTGCTTCTCTACTTTTGGAGTCTGTCCCTTGACCTTACCGGCACGCGCCAATGAACCGTGCACTTTACCACCAAGAAGTGGTACAGTCAAATCCAATTCAAAGGATGACAGGCTGCTTACGCACAATTCATTGTCCAAAGCGTTTCCTTCGCAGTTGAGGACGAACTCTTCGGTAAGTCCCTTCAACTGAGTGAGTTGAGCCTGAAATTGATACAAAACGAAAGATGTTACTGTCGCAATTGGAACAAAATTTGTGGTTGGAATTGATTGGGCTTGGTGTTCAAGTGCATTCAACTCACCTTAACGGAGGCAATGGTATCATGTTGGGAAACCTCTAGGGTTTCGATATTATCCAAACCACGGACGAAAAGTTGCATGTTGGCTACTTTGTGGCAAATCCTGTAAATGACGATAAAGTTTCACAATTAGAACACGTGCGAAATTGTTTAATCAGTTTTTTTGATTGGTTGGATTCATATGAGAGCACAAATTTTACCACCAATGATAGAACTTTCACACACAATATTTTATTGAAGCGAAAAGTTTCAATAAATTTATTAAAATTGTGAAATTATTTAAGAACATTTTTCTCACCTTGTCACTACTAAGAGGGTTTACGAAAAAAGAAAGATGGCGGAACTTCATTTTTTGGGTCAGAACGAAAGCGAGTCTCGTTCGGAACATCGAACGGTCGTATTCCACGCCGTAAGAATGGTGATAGCGCCGATGGCTGTGTTCCACAAATGACATGTAATATCGGATTCATTATTCAAATATAAAAAATGTATGTAGAATGGAATTGCTGAGGCTTTTTATTAAAAAACAAGGAGTTGAGCATTTTAAATGTTTATTTGTGAAACTATATGCCTGTTTTTTGAGCTTTTATTTCAACAAATCAGTAGGAATATTAAGTACTCTTTGCTGAAATATAAGCTAAAAAGAAACATGCCTCTTGTTTATGCCTGTTTTATTTTAGCTTTTAAAAAGCAATTCTGGTCATATTTGTAAAATTATTCGAAAAGCTAGTGGAAGAACAACTCAGAAATTATATAGAGGAAAATGGATATATTATGGCACACCAGTCGGGATTTAGACAGGGATATTCGTGTGAAACTGCCTTAAACTGGGTGATTGAAGACTGGAAAGATCAGATCAGAATGATAAAAAAGGTGATTGTGGCTGTATTTCTGGATTTCAAGCGGGCTTTTGAGACGGTAGATCGGGAAATCCTCGTTAAAAAAACTAATCAAGTGAAATTTTCACTCCTCTCCAAGAAATTCCTATAGCCTGGTACGCTGTTCGAGTGAAATGAAATTTTTCATACAAATTTTTCACTGCGAAATGTCAAAATGAACTTTTCAAGTGAAAATTTCACCAGGCAGTAAGCTGTTGAAGTGAAAAATAATTGTTCAAAAAGTGATATGTAGAGGGCGTTGCTTGCTATTTCACTTGGTTTTTATTGTCCGTCGCATTAAATTTTTGACATTTCGGAGTGAAAATTTCACTTTCAATTTCACAGCAATTTCTTGGAGAGGAGTGAAAATTTCACTTCACTTGAACAGCGTACCAGCCTTATGAAATTGAAAGTGAAACTTTCACTCCGAAATGTCAAAAATTTAATGCGACGGACAATAAAAACCAAGTGAAATAGCAAGTAACGCCCTCTACATATCACTTTTTGAACAATTATTTTTCACTTCAACAGCTTACTGCATGGTGAAATGTTCACTTGAAAAGTTCATTTTGACATTTCGCAGTAAAAAATTTGTATGAAAATTTGGATTTCACTCGAACAGCGTACCAGGCTTTATAAGTGGAAATTAAATAAAATCAATGTTGATTTAAAATCATCAAATGAATTAGCTAAAATTGAATATTAGTAAAACAAAATGTATGTGCATGAATAGTAACGAAAATATAAATGTGAACATAGATGGAGAAAGAATAGAATGAAACATGTAAAATTTCAAGAACATCTGGAATGCCGAAAACGTTGCGGTATCATTATTTGGGATAAATGCACTATGGCAAATAAGAAATCTGT
Organism: Cheilosia pagana; assembly: GCA_936431705.1. Lineage (NCBI taxonomy): Eukaryota > Metazoa > Arthropoda > Insecta > Diptera > Syrphidae > Cheilosia > Cheilosia pagana. The sequence goes on along the minus strand of OW386166.1, from coordinate 78,928,240 downwards.
TGAAGCTTTAAAAAGAACAATGAAATATGTTCGAGATAATTCAGAATTGTTTGGTGGTGCATTGTCAGGCGATTTCAGATAAACATTGCCCGTCATTCCTAGATGATGATGAGATGATGCTGATGAAATTAACGGTTGCTTAAAGTCTTCAGTTGCAGAATGATCCATCTGATGAAAAGTCCTCTAAGCAATTGTTGAAAATTGGAACTTGTGCGATGCTAGATCATGACACTGGATTGATAACATTGCCAAATGATTTTTGACGTTTTGTACTGTCAAAAGGGGAATTGATTGAAATCGTTTTCCCTAACATTGAGTGATAGAACAATTTTAGCTGATAAGAACAAAGATTCTTGGCGACTTGGTTTCGTAGAAGTCTGTGGATACAGTTACTAATGAAGAAGATGTTGCGAATTACCCAACCGAATTTTTGAATTCGTTGGATTTACCAGGATTGCCGCCGCATAGTCTCCAATTGAAAGATGGAGTCACTATTATTATTCTTCGGAATATTAATCAATGGTACAAGACTTTCTGTTAAAAGATCAATGGCTTATGTAATTGAAGCTACTATTTTAACTGGAAAATTTAAATGAAATGTATCCATTCCCAAATGTATTGTGTACCACAAAGCATTACAATAAAATCTATTTATTAATGATTTAAATGAATTTGAATTTGTTTTTTTTATATTTCTATTTTGCACTACGAAGTGTGCAGGGCATTGACTTATTATATATGGACTGCTAGTAGCCAACTTCACGCATGTTCCAAAGCTCGACGCGCTACTGTTTCGCTGCGGAAAAATAAGAAAGCTACATACGAGCTCCATAATTTGAACGTATAATATAAATGACCATAAAACACTTGTAAGAAGTAAATTTACAAAACTTGTTCAGTTTATGGGTCCATAAATAATTAAGAAATGTATCGTTACTTTATTATTCTATTTCGAAACAAAAAACATTGAAGAATTTGAAATCACTTGAAGCTTTCTATCATTTGAATAGATGGCGCTCTTTTGTTTACATGTTGCTATGGAAATAAATTTCTTCGGTAAAGATGTCGCTCTTTTGTTTACATGTTACTATGGAAACGAACTTTTTTTTGAAAAATGTCGCTGTTTTGTTTACGTTACTATGGAGATTTAAACTTGACGGCGGCATGTGTTTCTTTGCTATTCCGCATCGAAACAGTAGCACCTGTGAACATATTTTCTCGCAGAAATCTATGAGAATGACATTTCACTAGCAGTCCATATATAATAAGTCAATGGTGCAGGGGGTCCGCTTGTCAGGCACGTAGCCAGGGAGGGGGCTTGAGGGGCTGAATCCCCCCGAAATAAATAAAAAAAAACTTAAAACTAAAACCTTCTATAAGTATCCAAACGCTGGCTCTGTCTAATGTCATGTCAACCTGCAATTCGCAATTGCCTTGGTTAGTTAGTGAAATAGCTAATTTCTTCCGCAACCATTTAAACGCAAATTTAACTTTCAAAAATGTCACACGCACCAGAGAGCCGAAAAACTCGACATCTACGCCTTTTCAAAACAAGATTCATTGAAAGGCATGACTTCCTTTGTAGAGCTCTTCAAATGCATCTCAATAAGTCTTGAAGAAATAACGAACAGAACGTGGGCGATGTCTTCGAAAGCATCAACACTTTTGGCAGCTGTCCAAAAAAGTGATTTCCTAGTAATTCTGATTGTATGCGAAAAACTATTCAGTTTAACGCTGCCCTTATCAGTTTTCCTAGAGAACAAATCCTTAGACTTCGTTTCTGCAATCGACCGCACAAAAGAAGTTCTGAATTCTCTTAAGAACATCAGAGATAATGCCGACGATTTCTGCAGAGATGCTTTTCAATCCGCATCCCAACTTGCAGAGGACCTATTTGAAGTTGAATTAAGAGCTCCAAGAACTTCATTGAAACAGACAATGCGTTCCAATTCAGAAACCTCTTCTACTGAAGCCTATTTTAGAGTGTCTAAAATACTGATTCCTGGCATAGATACGAAATCTTACGGACTTGATTCATGGCCAACGAAGACGTTCTACCATCGTTTCAAGCTATGCTCCCAGCTTTTGCTGAACTAAATGGAAAAGCTAATTTATGTTACTTTGATAATGTAATTTCGTTGTCAGCTATAAAGGCTGAGTACATTATTTGGTGCGAAAAAATATCGTCGAGTGATCCTTCTACCGAAGTTTTGAAATTGCTTGATATATGTGACAATACGTACTTTAGAGGTATAAACGTTTTGCTTTCGGTTTTGGGCACGGTTCCAGTGACCACAGCTATTGTTGAAAGAAGCTTCTCAACTATGAAAAGGATTAAAACAGTGTCCCGAAGCGTTATGAAGAATGCTAGATTAAGCTCGCACTTGCTATGATATCTGTTCATTCGGACATTAATTTGGATCCAGATAAGATCTCATGTCAGAAAAAAATAAGACGTATTCTGCTTTAAAAATATGTGTGTAAAAAAAAATTAAGTACCTATGTTCGTTTAATGGCGTTTTCGATTGAAGAAAAGTATTGCCCTTTCTATAAAAAGAGCAAATCTAGAAGTGCTCTTTCTATGTTTTCCATGTTTCATTAAAAAAGAAAGGGCACTTCCAGGTCAATTCTTAACACGAAAGAAGTGTCGGGATTTTTTTAAAGAATTGCCCTGAACTCACCAACACAAACAAGAAAAAGTCAGAGTGAAATGTTTGCTGTGCTATTAAAAACAAATTTTGCGCTATTCGATCAGAAAATACCAACTTATTAGTGCAAATGTAAACTTTAATTGAAATATATTGTTTTGGTCCGTTAAAAAACTCATATTTAATGTAGAAAACAAAGAAAAATTAGCAACAGAAAACCAAATTTCAAATTATATGTCTACCAATTTTGCAAAAATGCTCCAACGAATTTCATTGAAAAGAGCAATTCAGAATTTCGGGGCACTTCTCCCGGATCTTCAATGAAAAACGCCATAAGTATATACGATTCAAAAACTAATAAAAATCAATGAATTGGAATGTACTTATATAGTTTTTTGTTTAAAAAAATTCCTCGTAAGATTTGGAAGCAAGCCCCTTCCGTAACAAAATCCTGGCTACGGCCCTGCCGCTAGTAAATAAATAAAAGGTCCGTCTCACGCGCGGTTTAAGCGGGGAGTGAGGAGGTGCTTTAGTTAGGTAAGTAAAATACAATCCTTAGGTATGTAAAATATATTCCACGTTGCCAAAATAAAACCTGAAAATATATATGGATGACTAAAATAGAGTGGCAATGCAATCGAACATTATGAAAGAAAATAAATAATATCAGAGTTACTCCAAAGCTTTCACCAAAAAAAAGGATTGTAGGAATATAATGGGCCGGAATCACCCTAATGCTCCAGGATTTGGAATCCCCCTTTAAAAAATAAAATGGAAGTAAATAGGTTCATTCCTTTACTTTTGTAGTAAAAATGGAAAAGAATGTCAAAATGACAGTGCAGGGGATGAATTCTCTTACGCAAAACTTTCGCAAAAGTAAAGGAACGCTTTTGTAGTAACCTGTGAAAAATGACAGAGAGTTCATAAATTGAAGTGAACAAATAGAACAGCAAATTCAAATCAGCTGTCAATTCTCGGGCGACTGACAGTTGTTTCGATTCCTACGCAATGAAATTTCTTGAGTAAAAACTAATAAGAGGGGAAATATCTTGCTCTCTCGAAGCCACTCTCTTTTACGAATTTTTTGAGTTGAGGAACGACAATTGAGTAAAATGGGTAAAAATTCGTAATATTTAAAATTAAAGGAACAGACCTAATGTAAAAGTAAGTAAACGTCAACGAAGATCGTTTGAAAAACATAGTTCCTCTGGACATTTGCATTTTATTTCTTCGCTTGTGTTTTGACGAATCTCATCCGCTGCGGCATCAAGCATTTCATACAAAACATGTATCGCTTTCGATTCTCAGATGAACTCGCTGGCGATAGCTTTGTACAGTAATTCTCTGGCTGTCTTCCGTCCATTCAATAAGCATTACATAACACATCTGCATATCAACCATGTTGAAGTAAATAAATGCATGTTTTTTTGTCAATAAATATATGTGTATATTTACATGTAGGTATACCGAATTTGTTTCTATTTTTTGTTTAACAATTAGTTCTTACGTCTATAATAAAAACGACAATGTGCGTATGCGATTAGAACTAAATTAAATATAAATATGCTTAGAAAATACGTGTTAGTTTACAAATCTGTTTTTTTTTTTAAATATATAAATTGATGCAACAATAACCCAAAAAAATTAAATAAAATCAAAACACTTATGCAAGAAAACATAGAAAAAAAAATGAGATGCATCCCCCCTTAGCTAAGTTGTATTTGTATATGTGGTGAATTTTAGCGTCTTAGGGTTCGTATTTGGCCCAGCCATATCCTAATTATTTTTATGTCAATTCTCAATCAATCCCTAGTGCACAAATTCATTCGCAATAAAGTGTTGCGGCTCCACGATCACACTCGTGTAGTGTGGCGCGTCGACATTTTTGAAACTGTCACCGAAGGTGCTTTCGGGCAGGTGCGGCTGCTGTTGTGGCTGTTGCGCGTGATGTGGGTGATTATGATGATTCGGCTGCAGCTCGCCGTTGTTGTGATGATTGTGATTACTCTGCTGCGAGTGCTGATGCTGATTGCTGTGGTGATGATGGTGATGATGATGGTGCGTATTCGAACTGTTGTCCGAAAAGTAGTTCAGTTCAAAGCTGTGACTTATATCACTGTACGTGGTGTGCGGGGATGTGTCGTTGACAATTGATGCATTTCCGGTTGACATTTGTCGATCACTCTCCGAGCTACTGCTACAGCTGTTCGAGTTCGCCGAGAAGGGTCTTATGATGTTCGCATCCACTGAGTCGTAGTAGTAATGATTATAGTTGTAATTACTGCTAGTAGTGTCAGCGAACTGAATGCTTTGGCTTATGCTAGAGCTGACTTCGTTCACAGGTGTCGGATACACTTGGGCGTAGTCGAAACTTCCTTGTGTCTGACGCGACTGAAAGCACGGCTCTAGTTTTGAGGCAACACTAGGCGCAATCGCAATCGGGGTAACTGGCGTTGTCGAGTGAACTGTGTGTGACGACAGCACCGGTGTCAGTGGTTCACTCTTTATAGCGCCCTGAATCTCGTTCAGAACCAGATCCTTGGCCTCCTGTTCGCTGAAAATATGAAATAAAAAGGGATTTTTGTTATGTTGTGTCGACGGCATATCGTCATTGTTTGCTTACCTAAGTACATAGTTCACACTCACAATGCAGTGCGGCCGAGATGAGCGGGTGTTGTGCACAACGGTGGCATACGACTGCACCCACACCCAGCCTCCGCCCTTGGTGAGGAAACGATAATATTTGGTGGTAACTTGTCCTTTGTACATCACTGTAAATAGAAAAACAATTCGAAGAGGCTTAGTAACAATTTGCGAGGAGCACTTCTTTTCAAGCAGTATTTACATATTTGATGGGAGAATCTCATAGGCAGAGCGTCCGCAACATGGATGTATTGATAGAGGGTTTTCTCAATCAAATCCTGGGGTTCGTACCCTGTTAACTGTGATACTCTGCAAATATAGAAACAAATTTGTTATAAAAATTCAATTATGCAGCTACAACCCCATTTTGGAGGGAAACAAAACAAAAGGCTACAAAATGAAATGAAATCCCGCATCTTGATGAGGGTAATTGAGTGTGTTAATGCCTAGCATACGGTCCCTGATGCGTGAGAAGGGTGACTGTAACTGCGACTGGCTATACTGCTCTGCTACTGGGCGCTTGAGAGTAAATAAATATTTGGTCTGGCGTATTGGATTTCTTTTAAATTTGCATAGCAAGAGGGTGACTGCTAACTGCTAACTGGTTTATGTATGCTGAAATGAAGTGGGCCATTCGAAATGGGATACCGATTTGGGATGGGGACCTATGCAAACGCCCGAAAGACTTTTGCTTAGCGAAAGAAGTAGAAAGCTGCAGAGAGACTTTGACCAGATACATGACAGCTCATGGGTTACATGTTTGAAACAAATTTGACTCACCTTGCATCGAGAAAGATCAGTTTCAAGTCCATACTAGCTCGGAACATAAACATATTCTGATGTAACTTGATTTCAGTTATCGCCGATGATGGCAATGAATGACCGACGGCAACAAGACCCATATTGTGAATGCCACATCGTTGACCATCTCCGTAGTCGGGGAATATTCTTGCTTTGAGATAGCCAGAGCAGTGTATAACCTAAAATATGCCAAAAAAAAATCTCTATTTAAAATGTTCAATTTATTGTTGGAATTCATTGAATTTACCTTATATCCGGAAGACGTAAGTCCAGCGTTTCTCTTCGCCAAGACACATTTCATTCGCAGGAAAAAAGTTTTTTCAATTTCAATGGCGTAGGACCCCCGATCACCTTGACCCGGGACATAGGAATTTGTTGCGTGGGGCGGTAGATTTAGTGAGTTGATGAAAACATCCTGCAAGAATGTTTTAATTAACAAAGGCTTTAAAATATTTGGTAGCTTTACTTACAGGATTTGGATACATATCCGGTCGAAGGGATAATATTGAATTCATTTCATCCTGATCAAAATTGTGTATGTATTCGAATATTGAGTTTCCTGTTAGTTCAACCTGAAATGAAAAAAGAGTTCAATGAGTTTGATGATTTTTTTAACCCTCACTATGTATCCTATATGCTGATAATTTGATATGAAAGATGTACATAACCTTGAAATGCTATAGCAATCAATTGTACTCCGGATTATTCTTCGGATTCTGTTTTAGCCTGAGCTTAGGTTAGGTTAGGTTAGGTTATAGTGGCAGGTTACACCCAAGTGCAACCACACTAAGGCTAGAATTGGCCCATTGTGACCACAGGATCTAATGATCTCAAACTACCCGTTGAACCAACAGGAGCTCAAGGTAAAGCGGCGGAGGCGATTGATATTAATAATATCGAGTTCACCAAGATTATCAAAGAAGTATTCTCCGAGATGTAATCTTCTTCGAGTATAAAGAGCAGGACAGGTGCATAGGAGGTGAAGAATGGACTCTTCCTCTTCATCATCCATGCAACTTCTGCAGAAGTCATTAGCGGGAAGACCCAGCCTGAGGGCATGTCTGCCTATTGTGCAGTGCCCCGTGATCACACCTACTAGTGTGCTTATATCGGATCTCTTTAATCTTATAAGAGTGCTGGAGCGCTTGAGATTTGTTTCGTGATAGAGCAGTTTGCCCACCTGCGGTTAGTAGCGTTTATCGCGTTTTGTTTGATTATAGGAGTTTGCAAGTAGCGAGAGGCATGCAGAGATTCTCCTTTTCCGGTAGAATCGAGGCAGTTGAGCCATGTCTGGCGATTTCGTCGGCCGTACAGTTGCCTGGAATGTCTCTATGGCCCGGCACCCAGATAAGGTGAATTTTGAATTGTTCCGCCATCTCGTCGAGAGATAGGCGGCAATTGAGGGCAGTCTTGGAGTTAAAGGTGACCGATTCCAAGGATTTAATCGCGGCTTGACTGTCGGTAAAAATAGTGATGTCCCTTGCAGATATTACATTATACCGCAACCACGACAGGGCCTCCTTGATCGCCATAATTTCCGCCTGGAAGTCGGTAAGAGATCTTACAATCCAGATCTTGGGAGAATACACCACCCCCCACTCCTGTTTCCGTTTCTGACCCATCTGTGTAAAAGCAGATGGATTCCCTTCAAAAACCTGCAGCTCTCTCCCAGTCAGCTCTGGAGGGTATACAGGTTTCAAAGTTTTGGGAGGCTGTAATCAGTGTCTTTTGGTATACATTCTATTTTATTCAGAATGGACGAGTGGCCAGTTTGTCTGCTGGTCCACAGATGAATTGCCTTCAAGCGGGTGGCCGCGTTTGCTGCCACCTGTTTACAATAGATATCTAACGGTAGCATATGGAATAAAATGCCCAGAGCCGTCGTTAGAGTGGTTCTGAGAGCTCCGCTTATACAGACACATGCCGATCGTTGTACGCGACTGAGGCAGTTAAGGTGGATGGCCTTTTCAAGTGCCGACCACCAAACGATCACGCCGTACGTAAGTATAGGCCTTATGACCGATATGTAGAGCCAATGTGTAATGCGAGGTTGAAGCCCCCATTTACTTCCTATACCTTTTTTACAGCAGTACAGAGCCGAAGTGGCTTTTTAACTCTCTCAGAAATGTTTTGTTTCCAGCTCAACTTGCTGTCCAGAATGAGGCCTAAGTACTAAGCCTGAGCTTACAACAACAAAATCTTCTTCAGTCTTCAATATCCAACCAGAATTCCTATTTTCATACCTAAAAATGTCGCTAATAGTAGTTAAACGATCAAGTCGGTAAGGTAGTGCACCGCCTTTTAGATTGGTTGGAACTCTCTTTGCAATCTCGTTTTTAATGTGATTTTTGTGATTTTGTTAGGTAAATATATTGACAGGAACTATTTGCTTTTCTTTCGGTAACATTGCGCATTAACCACGGACATCTTTGATTTCGTTGACGTCTCCAAAATAAATGTACCTAGAGAGAGGTAGGTACAATGTTCCACATTAAAATTTACGACACAAACGTTCTGACACGAATTTAAGTCATGTGTCTTTCTGAAACTCAGCTATATGCTAAATGACGTTTGGCATAATGACGAACTTGTCGAACGTCAAATATTGTATTTGCAAATTCATCTTCAAAAAATGTTTGTTGGTTAAAAAAATAACTTTTGTTAATGGATTGGTTTCGGTTTTATGTAAATAACTTAAAATAATAGATTTAGCCATATAGCCGAAAAGTCTGCCAATCTTCGGGTTGACCACACTTCACTTCTCCCTCCTTCCAATTCAGTATTCTGCAATTGTCACTGATGCCTACAGTTCAGTGACATTACGTATATTTTTGCACCCAGTTTGTTTTTACTTCTAATCACAAATTCTATCCAAAAGCCTCTTGACACAAATTGGACACTTGATCATTTTCGAAAGCGTTTGACAATATAACTTTACACCTAATTTTCTGACAAATATCCAATTAAGTTTGCTGTCAGACAGCCTTTGGTCAAATTATACAATAAAACTGTTTAACACAGCTACCTACTAAGTAGAAGTTGAAAACATTTGGTTGTTTATGTTCTTTATACTTTTGACAGCCTATATATATGTAGACTTAAATCCAAAGAATGTGTAAATTGGCTGAGAAATTACATCATAGTAGATTTTATTTTGAATGGATTTGTTGCACTGATTGTTTATCTATCAATAACTAGAAATTAATTTACAAATACATGCAAAACATGCCAATGCGTCTTGGAAGTTTGGCCTATTTATAGACATGACACATGAATGACTGTTGCTGCAAAAATATTTATAGATTTGAGTTAAGGGTCAGTATTAACAAGACATTAAATATGGGGAAATTATCTTTAACAATGACAAATATAAAAACTTAAGTTTGACAAATGACAGCTTATTATTATAACATTGTTTAAAGATTTACTTTTTAGTACTGTTCAATGTATGGAATCTTCTGATTGTAACTTGTGTGTCCGATTTAAATTTAACAAATTCGCAGTATTGTGACTCACACATATTTAATGCTGAAGTTAAGTTGAATTATTATAAAGGTGCAATGTCTTTTTAAAAGGAACATAACATGAAACATGGACTGACATAGAATTCTGACGATGATTTGTCGATGTAGCTCGAAATAGCAATATTATGTAATTGTAAATAAACTGTTTGTCATGCAGTTGCTATTCTTGCGATACATAAAATTAAATTCCGAGTTAAGTTGATATTATACCTAATATGCGTCAAACCAAATGAGCTGTCACTTCTAGTACAAAATAATTGGAAATGTCTGTTGTACTTTCTTCTTTTATTTTAGCATTTTTAACGAGGCCCTAATGTGTCGCGAAAATCTTTCATTGTATTTAAAAACGAAATTGTGAAACGGAAATTACTATTACATGATAATCTTTGATGTATAGTGTCCCAAACAATCTAGTCCAGACAAATATGGTGAACTTAAAGTGAATTAAGTCAAATTTTTGCATATCCACTTCAAGTTAACCAACAAACCTTATAATTCTGTATTATTTAAATAAACAAATGATAGACAATAAATGACAGGGAATAACTACATATTGGACCTCAAAAAAATAGAAATAAAGTGGAAAAAATTAAAATTGAGAAAGAGTGCGCACAATTAATGTGTGTGAATTCCGCTCCAGTAAAAGAACGACAAAAAATCAACCAAATTGTTTAAAGTGTTTTTGTAAAAGAATAACCCTGCCTTTGATCTTATTTAACACTTATTGATTTACATCAAGGATGTCGCTTTAAGCATTTCTTGGTAATGACAACCGTTTTAGGTTCCATTTTTAAGCCTAGTATGCTGCTCGAGCTAAATTTTTGCTCCCATACAAAACTCTCCCCAAAATTGAACTGAGCTAAATCTAAGGAATCTCGTTAGCCTAGTGGTACGCAGCTCTAGCTAAAAAATTTGATTTTCGAATGTCTTTCATGTACGCACCCATTTAATGTGTCGGGACATTTTTTTCAAGGTAAATTTTGACAGATCGCTCTGCTCTGTTGTTCTGTTATGTAAAGATGAGTGATTTTAATGAATACCTCGACGAGAAGTTCCTGAAGATTGAGTCGTTCATTGAAATGACAGAGAAGGCCTCAGAAAATGTTGGTGATGCTGGTGGAGCAACTTCCATCGATATGGAGCTTTGCAAATTTTGAATCAAGGAAGTTATTTTCAAATTTTCAAAGAACAGCTGTTTTTTTGTGACACTTGTCCACAGCGCTTTCTATGATCAAAATTTATAGCTAGGATCTTAGCTGAAGTTTGGAGAGAAAAGTAGGAGAGTAGCTAAAATTTAGGTTAGCTCTAGCAGAGTACTACTTTATCTGTCAAGCCGTTTGAACGTAACAGCTCCTAACAACGAGCACTTCTATTATGTTTTCAATAAAATTTGTTAAGGTTTGTTTTTATAAATAAACACAGGATTATTTATGAACAACAAATACCCAAATCCACTGATGTAAAATGTGATATTGAAAATGCGATGATTGATATAAACCACATTTGTGCACCCAACCCAAGTCGTTAAGACTTCTTCGGTGGACTGCCAAAAGAAACCAACTCGTACCTATCGTGAAGTGACACACTCAAGACTCAAATTTGAATAAATATGTGTACCAAAAACCATCCAACGAGTACCTACAACGAACAAAAAACCAAACATGACGATACATTTTCTGTCCTAATTATGAAAATTACCAATTCCCGCCAAAAGAACAAGAACCCATTTTAATGTATTCAATGAAAAAGATCAACCATCCCCCAACAAAGACTTTTCAAACGATACTCCACTAAGGTACGTTCCAACTAAAGGTATCTCGCTCTCTCTCTCTCTTACCTGACTCAATCCCAAGTGCACCGACGCCGTCTCCGATATGTACATAATTTTACCATCAGGTGCCACTACAAATATAAAGCCATCCAAAGTCTGAAGTAGATGAGAGCCCAGCTCTTTGATGGCAGTGCCCCTCTGCATTGGCTGTGAAGAACCCCAAGCTTCTCCGAGACCTGCAAAAGAAAAAAAAAATTGAAAAATTCAAATAGAAACCATCTCAAAATGAATGCATAAATATTATTCCCAATTAATCTCTCTCGTAAAATAAAAAGGAAAATCTGAATGAATTAGCGAACAAAACAAAACACAGCATCCTGGTCTATAAAACAATAACGGACGACGACAAACGTGACGTAAAAGTGCCACGCCAACAATATTTTCCTTTCATTCATCGTGTATCGTGGCGCACCGGCACCAGCACCAGCACAACCAGTTAAAGTCCTTTTCCCTCGCAAAGTAGGGTGGAATCTCTGTGAGACAAAAAATATGTTTTTTTTCCCACCCGTGCATCTCACGAGTGCTATTAAAATAATAAAGAAAAATAATAATAATTATTATAACAACAGCAAGGATATGCTGCAGGAAGAAAAGGACCACCACTTCGCCCATTGTCTTTCTATACGTACAGTCGGGGGGTTGTCATGTCGTCAGTCGTCTATAGCGTTTGTCAGCACAAATTCACCCCACAAATTATTGTGAACTCGACAATGACAACGACAACGACGACAACGAGGATGTCAAGCTGGCTCTTGTGTGTGAAATGTGAAAATTCGAGTTCGAAAGCATTTGGGGGTGGTAGCGCGAAATTGCCCAAAGCACACAGTCTTTGGTTGTTTTTCTTTTCCCATTGTGCATCATGTCGAATGCTGGGCGAGATTGAAAGGCAACGTACGCTCAATGAACCGATTTAATTGTTCCAATTATTTTCATACGGAGCGCACCCGTCTAGCTCGACATCATTTGAGGTTAGGATTATTTTTTTTAAACGAAACAACAAAAAAAAAAAGGAAATCTTACTCACCATCCGGAAAGACCTGTCGCATTTTTAGATACGACGTTGTTAATCTGATGATGGACGCCTTGTCCAGTTGCGACGTGATTGCACTTGGCAGTGGCAGTAATTTGGCCAATTCGAAGAATTCGGCATTTTCCTTTTCGCGTCGCGTTCTGGCGGCATTTTTACTTTTCTCCTTCATGGCACTGGTTTTCGCTAGACCTGTAATTGGAAGAACAAATTGTTAAATCGGAATTTGGCTGATTCTTTGATCTAAATCGAAAGCGAAAGGACATCGCTCTATAAAACTAACCGAGGAGATTATTCTGATTGCAATCCTTGAGGATTTTTCTTTGAAATTTCATTTCGAGCTATGGAGGTGAAACTATACTTTTCAATAACTATCCTTCGTTGTGCACACTCTTCAATCACCTGTTGCAGACTGACTATGTACGTGCCAGGACTCGACCTGATATATGTGTATTTTTGGGAGAAGGAAATCCAGCATCGGAAGGAAGGATGTTACCTGTAGTCGCAATTTCCCATTGGCTATATGTAACAGGTTGATTCGAAAGAATGCCCTGCTACCTGGGTTAGGTTATCGTCCTTTCGTCCACCTAAATATACGCAGCCATTCATAAGTTGGTGTGAATTTTGCCAATGGCGACCTGACGCCTCGGAGTTTTTAGTCCTGGGTACATAGTGAACTTATGAATGAATCACATAATGACTGATTGGACAATGGAACACGAATGAAGGCGAGATTTGGGTGCTGTGGGAAATGTTTCGGAAGTAAGTGCAGTCCAGACATATAGGTGAGTTTTGTGGAAGTCATATTCGAATACCTTTATGTTTCATTGGAATACAATAAAACTGCATGATGTGAATTGAAGATTTCGTTACAGAGAAATGTCGAACGTGACTTTTATCCAATAGAAGCATTTTGACATTTAAATCGACTACCGCTCCATAGGAAGTAAGAGGCTGGGTTAGTAAATGATTGCTACCTATTGTGTTTTCTTGTGACTAGTAGGTCCTTGTTTCATGGAAGTTTATCAGAAACCAGACGTAAAGGCCACACTGCGTCGCCTATACGAAAGTTGAAAGTACACTGTAGACCTATTCCGATGTAGTTTTCTGTCGAATGTCATCGCCAAGCAATCATGTGATGAGAGAAGGACAGCCCGATAATGAAATTTACTAATTTTAGTACAAAGATGGGGGCCAATGCCATTCTTGACTATTCTTGACATCGCATCGCGTGCGTTATTCCATATATTATGTACTTATGAAATACATGGGATCGAGACTCGTTCGTTAGTTGCATTTTAACGAAACGAAATCCCTGATTTGAGGAATATTTATTAGCAATACTGCAGAGAGTCTGGCCCGCAAAATTTGGTTGAATAAAAGTATGCCCCGATAAATTTGGGAGCCCTGCTTCGACAAGTAAGAGATTAATTTACTATTTCTTCCGCACGTATAAATTCTTTTCGACAAATGTGCGATCCCCTTAAATATTTTTGAAATGCATTTGAAAAATAAGAAAAACAAATCCTTGCCGAAAGAATTGACTCTCGAATGCATCTAGTTTAGTAAGTCTGACAGCTGAAAGACTTGATGTATCTCAGTTTTGATTGGCCTAGATCGGTCACATGGGCAGAGGGCAGCTGTGTCACTTTATGGAGGGATAGCCGACAAATATAGTCAAGAAATTTGTGACTGAGTATACTAGGTTGACAGTTGGCATAGGTATGTGGCTGACGGAGGAAAAGTGACGTACCCGACCAATCTATACATGTAATGCAGATCAATCTATAGTCGACTTAAGACAACTAAGATTTTGAATGTGCCCAAGGTCACAGCCATATTTATGTTCCCCTATAGTTAACTGTCAGACCAAAGGTTATCTTACAAGTTACGCCATATTGATTATGCAAACTCAAATTCGTATACGGCTCTTTGTGTGTGACTTTAAATTTTCTTTTAAAGATAAGGTAGATAGATTTCCTTAATTTGTAAGCAATCATTGATACTCAGTAGTTGGAAGGACATTATAGTATTATCCAACCATTCCATTGATTTTGAATTTAAGATTTTCATCCAGGAGTTTTAGGACAATTTTTATTTTTCTTGTGTTACAAACTGTTTTAAATGCCTTATATACAACATTATATATACAACATTTAACAAAATTTCACAGCTAACAGAAAAAACAAATAATAAAAAGAACGGCAACAAGTTACACCTATTAGGTCTGTTCCCATAAAAAATAATGCACTCGAGTCTATTATTCAGTCAAAGTTTCTTCCCGTCTATACAACTTTTGGGTAAGGTAACGAAGTTTGATTAATTTGTTCGAATGCATTATTGTAAGGGAACAGACCTGTTATAAGCAAGAAGGATGAACAAAGAAAGTTTGACTTCTTGGACTAATAATTGTTCTTTCAATAACTTTTACGACATGATGTCGTGCGAACGCGTCCGTATCATTCTGTCATCTGAAAGCCGTTCTATGATTTTTCATCAGAAAATCTAGCGACGGAGCTTGCTTGACTGGCTCAATCAGTTTGTAGGCAAGCTTAACAAGCTGCTGCGTGTACCAAATTCACAAGGAGACTTATTTGACTTCATTGCACTCACAGAAGTGTACTACTTGGTATTGTTGCTAAATAATAAAAAACTGAGGTTAAAATTTATGTTAATTTTTCTTTTATCTCTAAACTTCCACGGAGGACCACTTTTGTGTTTCTTTTTTCCAAAAGACAGTTTTTTACAATTGAAATGTCTACTAAAATATGAAAATCCTTAAAAACACTTTACTTTCATACGTAGGTATAGGTCATCCCAGACTGACTGTTATGGAAGTACACCTTAGAAATTATATGTCAAGCGAACAAGGAAAGGCAGACTTATTAATGTATACCATTTGATACCACATTTGACCACTCTTAAGGCATCATTTAAATTTTCCGCAAATACAACAACTAGGTTGGTAGATATCATGTCTAATTGACATTTGGAGATGTTCAAGAATGTAGTTTAGTAAGTATGACAGCTGACTTGATGTGTTTCAGTTTTTTTTTTTTTTGATTAGATCGGTTAAACAGATTTTTTAGTTTACATTTAAGAGTCAAAGAATATCGTGTCTTAGTATTCTATGTTGACAGTTCGTATAGGGGGCTAACCTATAGAAAAAGTGACGTTACCGATTAATCTAGTCTTTGCGTTCAGGGTGCTAGTCCAGACCAATTTAGGTAGTCAAGTTTAAAAAACTAGATTTTCGAATGTGGCCATTGAAAGCAAGATGCAAGACTAAGGTGCCACAAAAAAAGAAACGAATACTATGCTGATTCTTTGGGTACTGGTTTTGTTCAGCAATGAAGCCAAAAACAGCGCTAACCACAGGAGAGGCGTATTGGTTGAGGTCAAGTTCTACCCCAAAAGAAGTAAGTTTAAGAAAAAAGAGAAAAAGTTCAATTTTGTGGGGCGGTCGATGCCCAAACAGCAACGCAATACCGTTAACCTGCTGAAATGTTGGTGTGGTACATTCAGCCGCTTTCCTATGACGGCAATACGACTGGTTTTTTTAGCTTCTATCTCAGCAAAACAAAGCAAAGTAAAGTAAGATTTTCAGTACGCAATAACAACAACTACGTCCTACTTATCATTTCCGAGATTCACACTAATTAGGTAATAGGAATTGATCATAATTTTACGAAAATACGAGTGCCAAGCATAAAAATATCCAAATGGATCCAAGTTGCATTGCCTGTTTTTTTTTAAAGTTAACCCACATACACATAAAGTTGTATCGGGGTCTAAGTGCCAACCAACTTTTGGTCAAAAGCGTCTGTGTCCGTGTGTGTGCGGGGCGTTATTGCGTACGTTGGTGGCTGTTATTGTTGCGTAATAACTGCATAGGACAGAACAGGAACAGAATGGTTCTTTTTCCCTTGATCTATTTAGTTGCTAATATGTATCTATATGTTATTGATCACAAATACTTGGTCAGTGGTCCTCATGTCATGCGATCGAGATTTCGCTCAAATTGAAAATAAGGAAGAAAGAAGTTAAATGTTTTGAACCAAAAAAATGTGGAAAAAGTGATACGAGATCGAGAATCATGCCAGAAATATCCATTTGAAGTGATTTCTTAAATACTTCAAAGTTAAAAATATCACCTATTTCTTGGATTTGTATCAAAAAAGATAAGTTACCTCGTGTAAATTAAATTAAATGGAATCGCACAGTGGCTTAGTACCGTGGTATATTTTCAAAATTTTCAAAAAAGTCAGGTCTACAAACCAATTAAAAAACTACACTTTACCAACGTTAGATGGTAGGTATATCAAAAGAAAAATTTAAAGATTTGAAGGACATGCTACCATACATTCCCACCGAACATTTAATTAATCAAACCAAACCCAGCTTGAGAACTTTTTTAATATCTCTTATAAAGGCACTTAGCCCAGTTTCAATGTCGCTATAAGGCACTTAAGACATTCTTAAATATTGAATGTTTATTTGGTGGTATTTCCTTTGATTCCTATTGTTTTAGCTACGATATGCATTTAATTTATTTAAATAAAAATAAACGTTTTTGTAATTGAATTGTTAATTTTATTGCGTTTTTTTGTTATACCTCTAAATAATATAAGTGGCACTTAGACCATTTAGACTTACAACCCTTCTTGTGCACTGTTGTTTTGCAGATGGTTGACGTTATTAAATGATTTACAAATCTCGGTATATATGGACACAGTCGTTAACCGAAATTTGTTGAGGTTCCACCCAACTCGACTGCCCGAATGCGAGCTAACTATTCAAACAAATCAAACGACTATCGTAATAAGCCTAATTTGTTCACCAGCAATTCAGCTAAACAAATCCAGATTCATTGCATCAATAACTAATGTCAAAGATCCAAATGGAATCCATTCCACACCAGTCAGGCATTCATCCCTTCCTTCGGTCGTAAAAAAAAGATGCTCTCCCAACGTAGTGAAGAGAGAGCAACAGATTTTCTGAATGACTTCTATCCACAAAGTACACTGTTAATCCGCAATCGCAATTGCCCGGCATGTTCGTATATACTTGGCAGAGGTTATGCAAAAGTTGAACATCAACAACTCCGAACTCCCCTCGGTTCGAGCGCGAGCGACTACAAGTCTACCGAATATGGCCATAATGCAAATTAAAACCTACCTTATGTACAGCTTTGATAATTCTTTTATGCTCAATAAACAAATCAAAAGACGCGATGCTACTTAGAGAACGCCCTTTTAATTGCTTTGTTTGGCGTTCGCCTAATCCCTCATTGCCTCATTTGTTAATCGGATATGCTCGCCCGCACTGTACATTCTAGCCCCGGCTATAATGTTTACTTTTGGGCGATAAGTCTGAGCACACACACATTTCCGTCTGTTATTTCGAGATAACTCCTACTAGACCAAACCAAGGGGTATCATAGTTTTCGTAATCGCGCAACCGAACATCCAGCCAGAAGGACCTGCTACACATATACGAGTCACGAGTGCATACAAAGGTGGGTAATTTCGCGTCATATGTTTCGCATATTTCACACTTATGGTGTCGTTTTTCCAAAATTCGACAAGACCGTGGGAGCGATGCGGTATGGGAATTTGTAGTTGGTATAGGTACCTGTGAAAATCAAAGTCCAGATTTTTCAAATCACTGGCACTATTGGAAAATCCCAGTGCAGTTATTTGCGTGAGAAAATCTAGATTCTCGCTTGGGGAAGTTCGTAAAGTGCGGTGTGTCATCTACCTGACGGTGCGCAGCGCCTATCGGTCTGCGCATGTTTTATTGCGACGAGATTGTTGAACAAAGCCGCTCAGCGCGTAGCGTGAAACGCCTCGAAATTAAACAAAACTTTCGAAACAATAGAATTAATTACTTTATATGGACTTTTCAACAAGCACCTACGGTTGAAGAATTCTACCATCGTGGGAACGGATATTTAGTTTCGATTTCGAGTGCCAGCAGGAGCGTGGAGGTATAGCTGAGTTTAGTCTATCTATCCCTGTACCTGAATCGATACGTTGTTTGTTTATTATTTTGGGCAAAGTTTGTTTTCTTTGACGTCTAATAAGATTAAGGTGTTTGCGATGTGTTGGTTGTTTATTTGCTGGCAAATAATGAAGCAGAGTGATCATGGATTGACCCAATTTTAGTTTAAGCCACTGCCATATGGTATATGGACTCTAATAAAGATGCTTGCCGGGATTATGCTGAGAATTTGATTTGCCTAAAAAGTGGAGTATTCTGCGAAAATTTTAACGGATCCAGCGTATAGCCATAGCCACCCGTTCATGGGCGTCGGTGAAGTCATTAAATGGAGGTACCCTATGAAGTCATTCCCTATATAGGTAGGAAACTACTTTATCACCGACCCTCATTGAAAGCGGCGATCTGGCGGAGTTCAATACAAACAGAACTAAAGCGTTTTCAATTGGGACGGGTTGATTTTGGCAGCCTGTGGCTGTCATTGGCGACGTTCAAGTATCTAGTTTGGTAAGTCAGACAGCTGGCTTACTTGGTGTTTCTCAGTTTTGATTGGCCTAGATCAGCCACTTGGCAGCTGTTTCAGTTGACGTTTATGGAGGGGTAGCCGACGAATCTAGTCAAGAAATTCGTGACTGAGTTCTAAGTTGACAGTTCGCATATGTGGCTGACGTAGGAAAAGTGACGTTACCGACCAATCTAGTTTATGCGTTAAAGTCGATGTGCCCATTTTGTTTTGGTGGCTTTTGTCTAATCTGGAGTTTATTATTCAGTCAATGATGTCAAATCGCCATGGCAAGTTACGCTGTTGAGGACAGCAGGATGCAAGTGATGAAACTTTATTATCATGTTCGTCAGTGCAAACGTTAACTGAAGATGCCGTGCCCCTTCAAAGCGGACTCTTTCTCCAACGTTTGATGGCCGAATTTGAGACAATCTCACTCCTACGTCAACGGAACGCCAGATCAGTGGAAAACTTCACCGCGTATTGCGAAAGTGTGCAGGCAGCAATCAATTCCTCGCCCTGCTCGGCAAATTTCGCACAAAAAGAGTGACTGGTGAACCATATAATCTTATTCGAATCTTCATCTCTGTCGAAAGCAAATGGTAGTTATTTTCGCACTGTTAGTTACTTTTCTTTCACTCTCTTTCTCCCACAAACTTATTTCAAAAGTGAGTGCTAGTGATACGTTTTGCCCAAACAGAGCTGTCATTAATAACTAAGACTTTAAGCAATGATATGACCCAAATGAGCTATAACTGCGGTCGGCGAGACTGGCATGTTTGTTGAATGTATTCCGCTGCGAAGCTGGCAACTAGCAGTCCATCAGCGATACCATATGTGGGAATTTGTCCCCATTTTGGCGAATTTTTCAATAAATGGGGAAAATGGAGAAAGTGCAATTAAAATGAAATATATACGCATGTTTATTAAATTTGCATAATTTAAAAATAAAACTCGTGTAGTTAACTTATCCCGAACATAAAAACATGACAGCGTTAATAGAATTAGCCATTAACGCATTTCGAACTGAACACCACCTCTATACTCACATTTGTCATTTTCACATTCAATTCACTAACTGCAACCCTTTTGCAAATTAAATATCAGCTGTGAAATCGCTTTTTTAATTTTAAGGACAACGTTCGGACGTCAAATACATTTGTCTGGACTAGGTACACAAACTTGTTAACTAAGTAAGTTGATTTGCTGTTGTAAACTTGTGTTTTCTATTTTTGAATGTTGACATTTCAAAATGTCAACTGAGTATAAAATCAGAATTTTATTGACTAGATTTGTCGGCACACCTCCATAAACGTCAACTGCAAAAACTAATCACGTAACCAATCTGGGCCAATAAAAAATTAAACACATTATTCAAACAAAAAATATGTCCTAATAAAAGAAATCATTTGTATTAGTTATATTAAAAATTCATCTGGCCCCAGTTATAGCTATCATTGAAATGCATCATTGAAAATTTTGATTTTCGATTCTACGATTATTCAAACTATATTGGCTTTAATTGGTATTAAAATGAAGCTAATCAATTATAGAATTTTTTTACAAAAGAAATTATTTATTCTGATTAAAACTTTTCTTTAAATCCACTTTTATTATTTCACTGATTGAAATCGATTTCAATGAACAGCTGACTTTCGTTTCCCAAATTTGGAACCCAATCGTTTCACTGATGTGTTCGATTCTCTTTCTGTTCTCAGCTGTCAGTTTGGCGTTCAATGATCAACTCTAACCTCGAAACCTATGCAAACCTCTGTTCAATTTCACTGACAGGTCCTTCCACTGACACCAATTTTTCAATGATTGCTATAACTGACTTGCCAAAAAAATGAAACCACTATTCCACTGATTTGTTCCAATGATGCATTTCAATGATAGCTATAACTGGGGCCTATATCTACTTTTACTTCAATGAATCGAAATGGGAAAAAACGCATATGGAATGGGTAAGCTTTTTAAAAATATTCCCCAAAGTGGGGAACTTCGGCAGAAAAAATCTGCCATCACTATATGTAACAATAAGTCCAGTTCCAAAAATAGGTGGGTGTCGGTACGTACTACAAACCAAAACCGTTCCATAATAGGTTCGTTCGGTTACTTTTTCGCAAACGTAAAATTATTAAAAATTTGTAATTTTCTACTCGCCGAATTTCGGCTTACTGAAAAATGAAAATATAAAAATTGAGAACTAAGTGACAGCTCACAAGTTTGACAAATCAAATTCTATTTATTTTTGTCTTCAACGATGTCGGAAGAAGAAGTTATAGTTGAATGTTCTCCTAAAACATATTAGCGCATTCCAAATTGTAAGTTTAATATTTATTTAGCTTTTAAAAAATTCAATGAAGAGAAAGTTGCTCAACAAGTGACAAGGTATACTTCAGAGCCAAATAAAAATGCCAAATGACATTTCTTAAATTTTTTGTAAGAAACCCGATCATGGAGGTACTTCTCTTTAAATTGAGACATTTATCTCTCTCGATATTTGAGATTTGACATTTTTCATTTTTCTATTTTAAAAGTATACACAAACGAACCTAATATGTTTTACTGTTCCAGAAAAAAACATTTTTGCAGGCGCTTTGTTTAACTATGTTTTTTTATATATGCACCTAAGTAAGCCAGGCTTAACATCGTAAAAACTAGCCTTCATTATTCTTCTAAATTTATTAAAAATCTCTCAATACTTAAAAAGTTGTACTCGTAGGTATAACAAATTCTCTTAGATGTTATTTTTGGCCCTCCCTGTACTAAGCTACCCAAAAAGTTGTTGGCTTTACATCAACCTAAAGTCACTTGGACTAGGTGCTTGTTTTTCTTTTAATTTAACGCCTGTAACCCATCAATTATCACCCAACGGAAAATGTGTGTTTATGCATTCAATTTGTCAGGCGTAATAGGCAAACATAGCCGCCGACTTTATACCCGCATTTACAAACAAGTTTAAAAACATTCTCAACTGACTTCCGAACTCTCAAACAAGGCTGACTATGACTACCTATACCAATTGGAATTGTGCATTATTATTATTTATTTTTTCTTTGATAAGAAGAAGGTATACCTCTACCTACCGCCACCACAATGACCACAACACCTTTCCTTAGTGCATAATAAAGCGAACGTGACGTTTGCCTTGTGTTACAAATGTTAACCTATTTCATTATTAAAGTTTCAATTGTTTTTTCTCTTTTCTTTTTGAAAATGTATACATAAATACCACTGCACTATGTGTAGGCATCTATGTGCGCACAATCGAATCGAAAATGAAAATGTTTTGGTTTCGAAAATCAATACAAAGTCACGTTTTCGAAAACATCACGTACGTTCCATTCTTAAATAGTTTTTTTTCTATGTCGGAAATTCCACAAGGAAAATTTAATTTTCACTCACGTAGAAAGAAAAGGTTTAAAATATTTTCCAGACACCAGATTTCATGTGTGTACCTAGGCTAAACCTTAAGGGCGGTGGTTCAAGGCAACGCACACTACCCCAAGGAAAAGCGCGATTATTGCTGTCGGGTGCGAGGCTGCTTCCCAACTATATTGTACACCAGACGTTACCACCCTTCGAATGTCTGCGGCAGATGCCGACCATTGTATGAACGTGCGCCTTTTCACAGGTAGGAATAGTAGGTACGACGAACGCACACCAACCCGCAGTTACGCACAGCTATTGACACGCGATTGGTTCGTTTCACGAATGCACAATAGCATGGCGTAGCGATGTATAGGTATATAGCGAGAACCAGATGAATGGACGGGATTGTGTTTATATGGGAACTTGTTTGGTTGTATACGCCCTATTTGGGGGTAACCACGCCTCTGCCTGAGTGTGTACACAATGTTGCTTTCATTTTGGTTGACTCAGCGATTTTTGTTCGCTCTTGAATGGGTTCCTATACCTAGGTATATATGACGGCTGTTTTTGGAGCACTTATGGATGGATGAATGAGACGAGGGGGATGCTGATGGGGCTGCTGCTGTGCTCCGGACATGCTCACTTTGCATATTGATTCACCGCACCGGAGGGATGTGTGTAGTGTTTGCCATTTTGGATCAATATAAGAACGGAATGTTTGCTTGGGTAACTGTTGCTCGAAAGTTAAATAGGGGAAGGCGTAGGTATTTAAACGGTACCTATACCTATAAATGATTTAAACATTTCAATTTAAACATCTATGATCTCTTTTTTAGGTTAAGGTACGTGCCACAGACAAACTAATAATAACGCATAGAGTCGCCGCCAGGCGCCATTCAGAGTCGTCCTCGAATGGGGTGTTGTCTATTTGCTAAAACGTAAGCCGAAAAGGATTATATTTGAGTTTTATAAGGGTTTCCATCGTATTTTATAGGTATGCTGTTCATTTCCTAAGGTCAATTTGGTACGAGTGCGTTTTTCAAGGTGATGATTAGGTAGGTTAGGTTTCGGATCATTGTGATATCACACTAGTATTCCCAATTTACCCACTGGACCAAAAAAAAGCTTTATATATCTACCTACAGCGATGGAAAAGGCTAAATATTAGCGAGTTTACCCGAGATTAAAGATTAAAGAACTACCTACCTATTCTTCTAAATGTTTAAGTTAGGCAGGCACCTTTAGTCGCCTTCAAGCTTCGAGTTGAGATGGCTTGGCAGGTGCATATAATGCGAAGTAGGCTTCCTCTGAGGGATTAGATATGTCTCATTATGACAAGTTGTGCGATGATAAAAGTTCTTTTTAGTCCCATTCCTATTCCGCCTTTGCAGCGTATGGTGCATCGATTTGTCTGATTTAAAGTTAACAAAATTTTGTTTAAACAAAAGAGGTGGTTAAGCAAAGTTTTAGAGTTCAATGTTATGTACCTTATCCACGACCTGGTTTCCTCTGGCACCCAACGTCTTCTTCCCATACAAAAGTATGATAAGGGTTCCACAGTAGGATTTACACTGCTTTTGGACGACGTTTTGGTATGGCAAGTCTAGCATTTACAAAGCCAAGTTCAGTAATAGTATGGTATGGAAAACCAGAGAATATTATTACTTTTCATTTGCGGTTAGACGTTTAGGAAATTTTATTTAGCACTATTTAATCATAATTAACTAGACATTTTTGAAACATTATTTTTCACTTTAAACTAGCTATATAAATATAAACCTACGTTGATTAGGATATTTTTTACCTTCAAATTGCAAGTTTGATTCAAGAATTTGACAGGTGACTTCATGACCGAATTTAAATGACACTTTACGACTTTATGTTTTATTACTGAAACTACAAAAATGTCATTCTAAAAAGTCAGTAGTTCAAAAATATAGGTATAAAGGTAGTTTTGTTTGTCGTTTTCATGTTCAGCAATAATTAGCACTGTTCAATGGTACCTCTTCTTTACCTTTACTCAAATAACGAATTTCGAATCATTTTACAAATCTAAAAAAGGATTACAAATTTGATAGATTCAGAAATTCACATGCCTACTTGCACTAGGTATTGAAGTTGTATTGCATAGGTATATAGTTCAGAAATATGAAATTTTATATGGCAAACTTGAGAACTATGAATCATCTTTGGAAGTTTTTCATAAACTATTTTATTTTTTATTATGCGTTAAAAGATTTTATAAACATCTAATGTCGGTTTTAGAACAAAAAGTAATAGATTTCGGTGTTTTTTGTAAGAGTTTATAGAAACAAACAAACCTCGTTTAGTAAAGTTTATAAATTACAATTTCAGAAACGTCACGTACAGTACAGGCTGCGTAAATTTGTACGCGACGTTTTACTAAACGTAGAGACGTCTTCCGGGAATCTAATAAATATCCTTAGTATTTGCTTTTAATTTTTGTTTAAGGAATTATTATTCATACGAAATAATATATATTGCGCACTACCCTATCATGAACATCTTTTTCGGTCGCAGCAATAGCGTGATCAGTGTTAAGTAAAAAAAAACAATAGACAGCTTAAAAAACTTCTAGTAAATAAACTAGATTTTAAATAGCTGTACCTAAAGCTGTTCAGAAAAATTCAGAAAAGCTGGTAACAAAGTGAAAAACAGGAAAAAGACTTTGCAAAGTTTTTAGAACAGATATAACTCAAATACAATGAATATCCGTGGCGTTTTCGACACGTTTTTAGAGCATTTTTACTACTTAATGCTTTTAAGAGTGTTTTCGGCTTTGTTATCCTACAAGTTTTTTTGATGTTTAACCCAAAAGTATTATACATCTGTGGAAGGATGGTCTTTGCAAAATACTCTATTATGAAAATTTAGCCGTTTTTGGTTGCATTTATTATTTTGAGGTTACGTTCGAAGAATTTTTCTACGCGACTATATTTTTTTAATGGGGACGTTCGGATACCTAGTTTGTGTAAAACGTCAACTAGATTTGTCTGGACTATAGGTATACGTAGGTACGCCTTAAATAAGTAAGTTGAGTTGTTGTTGTAAGCATGTGGCTTATTTTTAAATTTTATCACTTCAAAATGTCAACTGAGTATATAGGCAGAATTTTCTTGACTAGATTGTCAGCAAAAACTAATCACGTGACCAATCTGGGCCAATAAAAACTTAAACACATCTAGGTATAGTCAGTCAGCTGTCAGACTTGCTAAACTAGGTTTTCGAACGTCCTCAATATCAAGTGAATAAATCCTGACAGTTCAATAAAAATTACTCTTCTATCAGCAGTAAGATCAATTAAATTGTATAACGCTTTGTCGCAATTCGCTCTCAAATAATAGGTGAGTAATAGATTTTTAGTTGTTTTATATTTTGGTCTAACAACACTTTAGTTATGAAATAAACGATATAGGTAGTGAGATTGTGATTTGTGGTCAGTGATCGCAATGAAGATGGATGAACAAGATCAAATTTTGTTGTTTGCTGTAAGTGTAGCTTATTAAAAGATAAGTTCTATAATATCATAACTGACAAACAAAATCGATATAATATGTATATCTCACTGTCTTACCCCAACTTGGGCAAAAAAAAACGTCTTTCGGTTTGGTAAAGTACCAGAATTCGAGTCTCGAGAGCTCAAAAAATTGAATGCTCCTTTTAATAATAAAAGTACCTTCCACCAAGCCACTTAGGACACTTTGTATATGACCATAATGATTCCAGTCCTCCTCTATCAATTTGAGGAATAGACTATCCTTTCTTCGGCTGAGCCTGGGCGCAATGGTCAAAGGGGCGCTCTATATCTGTAAAAAAAAATGGTCGCCCTCTCACTCAATATTTAACAGGTGAACCTGTCACTTATAGGTACCTACCACCATTTTAAAAAAAAATACAAATTTTATTTGGGGTATTTTAAGTCCGAAAGGGCTCTGAAGATATCGCTCGTGGCGCCTGAAAGTCTAAGCTCAACACTGAATGTAAGTAAGCGCTAGGGAGTAACCGCAGGGCGACTTAAACCCTCAAGTATAGGTATATGTTCTATTCTTCAACGGCATACAATAAAAGATCCTTTCCACGACTACATGAAAATTTCAGAGAAGCTAGACAGGGCTCTCTATAAACAAAACCAAAACCTTCATCATAAAAATGGAGCTGCAAAGTTGTATGATTCACTTCATACACTGATATGACAACTCCTTAATGGCCTACATTTCAAGAGAACAATTACAAAAACAACACTTGTGTCCGCCACCGCACATTCATTCAATAAGCATTCGGTAACTCAACACTTCACACCCTTGCTATAGGTATAGAGATATAAACATATACTGCGCTAGTTGGTACTTATCCTATATATAGAAATATCGCGCATCTCCTTTGCGTGTAACTTAATACGTTAACATATTTACAAAACAGACACAACAAATCATTACTTTTTGCATCCATATTGATTCAGCCGTATCTTTCCGACGACAATACGGACAGGCATAGCTTTCGTTTATCCCACTGTCGAACAAGTTAATATGGGTCTCGAGATACCAGGCACTTCCACAACGCAACGAATCAAATTATGACACCACCGCGACCGCGATCACCCAAGCCAAGTCATATACCGCGCGTCATTTGGCCACCGAATTTACGACTCTTTCGCGGAGCCTTGAAATAATAACACAAATTGCCGTTTCTGTTTGAGTTGGTATATTATGATGCGCGAGTATTTTGCGCGGCCCCAGATCACTGACTAATGCTTGAACCCAGAAGCCAGAACCCCAGCCCTATGCCAGCGTCGCTCGAGTATAGTTCAGTTCAGCAATGTCGCCTTCATCACGGACAATGTCACTAAATCAAAACAAACCAAAACAACAACGGCTTGTCCGTGACTTGTGCCAGCTTGCGAAAAGTGCAACACTCGTACTTTGTATGTATGTATTTTTATTGTTGGTAGGTATATCGTTTAGCGCTTCATCTGAACTCGATGTTCAACATTTTTTTTATTTCGTTTTGCTCGTTTTTTTTGTCTAATCACCTCGAATTGGTTCTTTTGTCTTAAATAATAATAAAAAACAGAAGCCGAGAAAGGTTGTATGATGGTTGGCGACTGACTGCGGTCGAGCACGTGCTGGATCTAACGGTAGCTATGCAGTGCCTTAAGTTTGGGGGCAAGTTATGCCCCATCTCAGATAGGTTTCAAAGAACTGCATTATATTTAAAGATAGGTATATAGTATCTGGAGTGTTAAGTAGCAGAATTATCTGTTTTTCGTTTGAAATTTGACGTAACGTTAAACTTGATCTTGTCATTGCCTATATGGTGTCTGATACATCTGTAATGGAAAACACATGTAGGTATCAAGTTGCGTTTAAAAAAAATTTGAGCCTGTTTTTTCGTCCGCCCAAAAAAAAAAAAATTCGAATACGTGATTTTAAAAACATCGTTTCGACAGTGTTGTTTTTTATGCCGAATCCAAACGTCTGAATTGGAGAAACTTTCTATGATCAGTTTTATATTGTTCGTCAGACGGTTACAGCCTTGGAATTCATGGCCTCAATGTCAGATGAGATCAAATTTGTCATCGGGGCTGTCAAACGCTGACACTACAGTAACAGCCGCAATGGAAACGATGGGTATTGCTCGTGCATTGCTTAAATGAGTTGTCTATTACCACGGATTGAAGAACCGACCGAGATTAAAAAAGAGGACTTCACTTCTTAGATGCCTTCTTAGCCCGAAGAAACAGCGATCGGTAGGAGTGATTCTTCGCTTGATCTCTGCGCCGTCATTTTGTCATTCTGCGAAGTGATAGTGAAGTCCAGGTACACAAAGTTTTTAACTACTTCGAAGTTGTATCTGTCCATCGTGACGTTGCCGATGTTGAGAGTCCTTTCTCGTTGATAGCATATACTTCGTTTTGTCCTCATTAACAGCCAGACCCATCTTCCCCGCCTCCGTTTCTATTTCTTGCAAATGCGCCACTGACAGCTCGCGGCGTTCTTTAATAATGTCAATATCATCAGCATATTCAAGTAGTTCAACGGACTTTTGAAAAATTGTACTTCTGGTGTTGGCTTCTGAGTTTCGTACAATTGCTTCAAGAACGATGATAGCGCGTCGCCTTGTCTTAAACCTTTTTCGGCATCAAATTAATCGGTGGTGTTCTTGCCGACTTTGACGGAGCAGATTTCTCCATCGTCATCCTGCACCAACGGACGAGTTTGGCGGGGATGCCAAAATTTGACATGGCTTTGTATAATTCATCCCTATATCCGCTATCATATAGGCGACTTTAAAGCCGATAAATAGATAGTGTGTATCGATCTGAACTTCCTGGGGTCTTTTCTAAGATCTGTCGGAGTGTGAAAATTTGGCCTATGGTTGGCCAAATGCCAAATTTCTCACTAAAATAATGGAACTGATGTCAACTAGAAGGACTCAGTGCAAAAAAAAGATGTTTGCGAGAGTTGGCCTGTGCGGAAAAACCTTTAAATATGTAATTTGTTTTTTTTCGGACATCGAACCTGGGACCCCTTGCTTAGTAGTCCAACACACTTACCACTAAGCCACTGCGACTCAGTGTAGATCCCTCGAAAACCACTATAATCACATTTAGTGGAAGGGTTACTCCTAACTTCCACATAAAAAACGTTAAACATGACACAAGTTCCATTCTCAAATCAAGTGGAATGTCTACATTGAATCCCAAAGCTGACTTGGGAGCCCTGTGTGTATAATGAGCTAATGTCTAATGAGCTCCAGATTATTTGGGATCTCCGCCCAAAAATAAAATAAGTCTTCGTTAGCGCGGTGGGAAAAGCTCAACCAAATCTCAACTCAAAAAACACTTCAGTAAGTACAAAGACTGTCGTGCGTTGGCATCTCTGGCTATACTAAACAGTCTTTCTCTCGTGCACAAACGGCTAAAGAACACAGTCAAAGCCTGATGCGCTATAAATTTTAAGACGTACAAAAACTCAGATGTAATTTAAATCCTGAGGTCAATAACTGAATGCTTTCTCGAGCTCCTCGATTCAAGTAACTGATAGCATGCCCTCAAAAGTCAACTTCCATCAAAGACACAAAATATAATTATCCCGAACAGGTCTGTTTGATATACAAATGGTCCAGGCTAGATGAATCCAACTCAGTGTGGTCTAAACTAGAAGTGTTTTGTGGCATAAATCAGTGGGACCTCAGTAATATATCACTCACTGAACTCTGCGCCGGGGAATAGTTAGTTCAAATGTCTTCCCTGGCGTGGCGCGCTTCCGAAATGTGCAATTTTCTTTGACTCTTGCGCATGGATCAGGGTGAATTTGACCGATATGGCTATAGTTTCATGTTGGCTTAAGGGCCGCTGTGGTTCGTAGCTTATTCGCATACCCTACAAGAAAAAGTCTAACATGGTCAAATCCCACGAGTTTGGTGGTCATTCACATCACTTCCACGTCAGATGACCTTGCCCTCGAATTGCTCGTCCAGAATTTCCAATGTGGCCTAAGCTGTGTGGCACGTTGCGCCGTCCACAAGTCGTTGGTGTCCAAGAAGCTGGTAATCATCGACCTATAGCGCTCGACGTTGACGGTCTGGCCTGGAAAGCGTCGTTCTTAACGAATTATAGACCGACACGGCCGCCAATCCACAATTCACATCAAACGGTGACATGTGCATTGGTATCGTCCCAATTTCGACAATTTTGTTTCATGCAGAAATGGACCTCCCATAAAATGGGCGAAGTGCGCGGAACGTTGCCCAAACAGAATATACCCATTTTGACAAAGCAATTTTATCCATCCATGGTTTTTTGCCAATACAGACTGAAAATGAAATGACAACCGATTTGACAGATGTAGATTCAACAATATGGCCACTATCAACTGTCAAAGTTCGGAAGTCCCAATTGGAAGACGCTGTACTAAAGACCAAGTAGCAACTTCCAGAACTAAGTCGGATATATGGAGCGTCATAGATAGCCACACGTTTGAGGTATAGTTAAGGTATAGTTAAGTCACGTTGTTTCTTTAGTCAAAGAAGGTAATTGAGTTTTTAAAACCACTTAGACTCTGATTATCCCAGTAAGAGTATATGGGCGCTACCGATGGCGGATAAAGGTTGCCCTTAAAATTGTTGAGGTGTCTTTTCAACAGCAAACTCTAGATGCTGTAAAGCGACACCGTCCTGTCAAGAATAATGGGAATCATATCGCCAAAGATGATAAGAACGAACCTTTTGAAAATAGGTGAAATTGGACTCTTTTTCCAAATGTTAGGACGCTTTTTCTGTAATTTAATCATACACCCTGAATTGACTTAATCTGTAAACATCATTCACCTACACCTACTAGTGAATTAACATAATTTACGTGGCTTTGTAAAAAATATGCATTCTGCGTCTGTTGCAATCAGCAATACCTCAGTACATTGGAAATGAAAATTAAATTCTGCGTTTCTTTTGTTTTGAAGAGACATTTAACCTGAAATTGAAATATAATTATAACGTTTAATTAAAAGATGTGTTTTTCTATACAAGGTATCAAAATAAAATGGGGACTCTTTCTGTAAATTCAGCAACGAATTACTGGCATCACGATTCACATAGCACATGATGCACATGATGCTTTGCAAAGTGTTCATTAATGCAAATATTGGCATCAATTTCAACGTCAAGTGTTCTTTTTGCAGAGTTGATCAAAGGAAAAGAAAAAAACCTTACAGAAATACCTGATGCTGATTCGCCTGTTAAAAAGGATGAAAAATATCGGAAGAGAAAGAAAAGTAAGTAAATAAACATTTGTATCAATAGATACAAATGATTTTGACAGACAAATTTATAAATTTTTGTTAAATTCTTACTTTTTTCACAAATCATTTAATTTTTTTACAGCGCTGAACGCTGCGGAGGAAAAGCTTTTAATAACGACAAGAAATTTATCGGCTGTACGATCATAGTTATCAACTAAAACTTTCATTAGCAAAACTTCCATCTCAAATATTCGATGTAAACAATGCGTTCTAAAACGCAAACGTCATATTCAATCAGCAGTGGGCATATTTAAAAACTTAGGTGTCTTAAGTCGACTAGATTGGTCTGGAGTATATGTAACCTGAACGGAAAAACTAGATTGGTCGGAAACGTCACTTTTCCTACGTCAGCCACATATACGAACTGTCAACTTAGTACTCAGTCACGAATTTCTTGACTAGATTCGTCGACTACCCCTCCATAAACGTCAACTTCAACACCTGCCCCTGTGATCGATCTAAACCAATCAAAACTGAGGTACGTCAAGTAGTCAGCTTTCAGACTTACTAAACTAGGTACGTTTATCGCAAATAAAAAATTTTTGCCGTTACTGAATTTACATTTAACTTCAGCTGGGATGGGACTCTTTTTTTTAACTCCTTCTGAAATTGTCTGTACGTCATTAGAAAACAATTTGAATATTGCCAACTAGTGCTATACAATTGCTTTTGGGTCGGTTCACTAAAAAGTAAAAACCTCGTCCCGTAGATAGGTATAAAGGATTTGAACTTATTTTCGGTTTGAACTCGGTAGTTAGGTACCTTGTTTATTCAGCTATGGAACTTTAAATCCAACAGAGTCTTCGCACAGTCATCTTCCGAACGTCATTTAACAAAAACAATGCCACAGCTATTAATAGAATTATTGTCGTAGAATGTTTACTAAGTAATGCTCCACTAAACGTGGCGTTAAGTATATTTAACAGCTCTGTGTTGTGCATACATAAACCAGCAGCTACTTTAAAGAGATTTTTGTACAAGAACAACAAAGGATGCTTTGTTGTGTCGCACAGTACCGAAACCGAAACCGAAACTGAACCCTCCCATGTAGCTGCCGCTGCCGCCACCTCCCATTGTTTTTCTCGAGCACATTACGATTAACCCACAAGAACTATGCGTTCCCATAGAAAGGACTTCCTTCCGCGTGTGCATCACAGCTTGATGCATAGTGCGGCGGAGAGCCCAACGCACGTCCTTCTTCTAAACTGTACATGTAAATTGGTTTTCCCTTCTTCTCGCATCATTTGACGACGAGTTCCGCGGGTGTTCTCACATTACGGAAGCCCTTATTGGATCAATTACAAATTTCATTGAGCGTAAAATTGTGACGCAACACTTGCAACCCCAATCTTCAAGAGACATAGTGACACCAAAAGTAAAAAAAAAAACAACAGAAAATCACTGCTCATGCTCACACATGCATCCCCGGGATATCCGTCAAATTCCTTAACAAGCGAGTTGCCTGCAACGCAACCAGACTTGTGTATGGGGAGACACCTTGACCATATTGGTAGCCTGAGTCGGCAGTTCTATGCGATGGCTGGAGATTTTATGCGTTCACTTCACCAGAGTCTGTTGAATGTCGCGATTCGCGTCGCCTCCATGGAATTGGTTTCGTTGGAAAATGCGCCAGTGCGCGGACATGGACAAGTACAATGGTCTCGAAGAGCTCCATGAAGCGCGTAATTACTGCGCGTTTCCAAACGCATTGGTTAGTATTTTTGAATTTAAATGCAAATTGCTTGGTGTAATTTTATGAATACCCAAACTGAGCGCATGTCAACGTTTATGATTACTCAGAAATTGTTTATGGCCTGAACTGCGACGGAGATCCAAAAGCGATAAATTTGAGGCCCTTTAATGCGCTGTCACAGGCTTCAAATTTCACTTTTTGTTGGCGAGCCTTTGAGTTGTCGCGTCGTCGTCGTCGCCTACAATTCGTTTCGAATTTTCCCTACGTCTTTTTGCTTTAGCTCTTTTCAAACTCATTGTGTTGTTTGTTTGTTTTGTGTAAAAAAGATTGCGCGTAAAAAAGATACTGCGGCGTGGCGTTTCAATGCATTTTGTACACCGTAATGTGAGGTGACAATGATTTTCATTTGTTTTTAAGTAAGTGTAGGTACCTATCTACTTATTTTATCACTGAAGACGCATTTTCTTACATCGAATTCGTTGCAAATGATTTCATACCCAGTTAGCAAGAAAAGTATGAATAGGTATATGTAAAAATGATATAGCTTTCAGACTTCAACACTCTTGTGACAGCTGACAGATTGGGGCACATGACACATACCTACACATTCAACGCCGGTTTATAAAACTAGTTTCAATCGATTTCGAAATTTCTAAATAAAATTTGATGGGTGATTTTAAAAACCCATGCTTACTCCGACAGTGGCGTAAGGTCTTTTCGCCCAAACCATAACGTCCAAATTGGAAAATGTCACAAAAAATTTAAAGAAATAAAAAGTCGCAAAGCCTAAATATAATGACATATTCCCCAAAGTATTTATCTAATGTCATAACCCCCAAATCTAGAAATTTCGCCCAAAATATATCGTGTTATTAAGTTTGGATGTTTTTGACATAGTTTTTGAATTTTATGACGTTTTTAAAACTAGGAAATCTATTCACTTTCTGAAAAAATATAATATAACCTATCGCTTAGAAAAACACTTGAAGACAATTCTGAAAAAGAAAAAAGGAACAATGAACTTGAAGTATAATTCAATAGATAATATTATAAGTGATATCAATCAGAGACAATACTGAGCCCACCAACTTCGGTCGATTTACAGTTATTTGCCTACAAACTTTAAGGGTATTCACTTAATCTCATAATTCTATGCAGCTCGTAAATTAAAGTGAACACCCCTCGGAAATGTCATTGCGTATTTTGCGTAAATCGACTGTCAAGTCTCTTGTCAAACTTAGCTGTTCTTAGACTTCCCAAAGTTATCGATATCCCGAAAGTAAGTGAACAGCAATTTTGTATAAATTAAAATTTTTCGTTTTACTGCAAATAACGATAAAGCAATAAAATAATTATATATCCATTTAAATAAATTCTAACCGCCTTAATAAAAAAAAAATTCACAGAACCGCTCGTCATAGTTTGACATTTAAAAATTTGCGTAATTTTCCGCAGTTGAACTGAGTTAAATTGATCGCAGAAAGTTATGAGGCCTGCGTAAACTATTCTCCATACAAAATCTGACAGTTCATTTGCGAGGTGATAAATTTCTGCAGTTTACGCAGTTTATTAGGGGTTTACGGGTTTTTACCATTTTTATTTTAACGGGGCTGACAAGATTAAGTGCGTTAGTATTGTTACATAGAAATTCGTATAGACAAAATTTCACGTTACTTCAAACCGGCTCACCAAACCACACGCACCTAATCTTGCAACGTCAAAGCGGGTAATTCGTTCATAGAAGTTTATCCGTTGAGTTTGAAATTATTCGTTACATGTGGTTAGTTTTTTTTTAGGAATAAGTGTACATTTTGCTTAAAATGTTTAAAAAAATTAACATTGCATTATTGTTGTAAGAAAATAGTAACATTTTGAGCCAACTTTCATCGGGTTTTTAAGAAAAATAAGCGCATGCAGTCGATGTTAATCATATCGAAAAGTGGTAAATACGTACACATTAAACATATCTGTCCTAATATGTTTCAAATATGTAAAAAAATCTGCAGCAGATAGTTTTATTAATCAAACAAATCAAATTAAGCGATTTTTGACGTTATATAATTATTAAACAAAATAGTATTGCAGAACTATATCACATTTCACAACGATTGGTAACATTCTTTATATTTTTTTGTATGTTTTTGCATGTCACACGAATTCTGATTGACATACAGTCACACCGATAGAAAGCCCAATTGCCAGATTTAAAAAAAAAAACCGAGGGGGCCAGCCAGCGTCAAGAGGATTGCAAGTTTCGGTTTGTCTGTAGGGTTGCCATTTCAAATCTGTGCTTCCAGTCAGATTTGACTGAAAAAAAAGCAGTCAAACAACTGAAATTCAGTCAAATAAAACAGTCAAAGAATTTTCAACGCAAATCCAGCTAAAAATCCAGCTAAGATCGGTTTTAAGTGAATTCGGCGGCGTTGCTGAGCTTTGATGTTTTCATTTTTGTGTAGTGCTGAAATATCTAATAATGTTTCGGAATTTCTTTTAGTAATCTGCGATACTTTAAGGATAGAAGATATGTATTTACCTTTTTAAATCCATTTTTTAGCAATATTTTTCTATTTTAATAGTACTGCCCACAGCAAACGTAACAAAAATGTAATTATTGGAAGAACTGTAGTTTTTTTGATGACGTTTATTCGATTTACATCTTTATTTATTTGTGTAAACGAAGCAGGGCAGAGCTCAAAGACTTTCATCACACACATCCTCACCAATCGTATGTATGTATCTGCAGAATTTTGATTTTCAAACTGGTGTTTGTGAGTCAGCCATCCCAAACAAATGTGTATGAATTGTCTCAGTGTGTTGGTGGGATTATTTGTTAATGGTTAAATTGAATTTGAAATTGTTCTGGTGGTTGGAAAAAATTTAATTTTGAAAAGAAGTTAAAAGCAGTCAAAAAAATATTGAATACAGCTAAAAAACCAGCCGGCTGGATTTCAAAAAATCTTCCAGCTAAACTTGTATCAATCCAGTCAGATTTGACTGGAAAGCAGTCAAAATGGCAACCCTGTGTCTGAGTATGGTTTGTCTGTGATACCAATCTTCAAGTGTCATTAGCCTCCTCGCTGCGGGCAAGAATATTTTTCTAAATGTTTAATATGGCTTTACGTTATTTTCTTAAAAGTAGATTTTTTTTGCAGAACTTTTTTTGGGCGTAGTACGAATACAGTTGGGCTTTGTGACGTTTTCTTTCTCAACATTTTGGGCGATTTGATGGATTTTGGTTATGACATTTATTTGTCTATATTTTTTTAACTGTGAGCGATCCAACGCTTTTTAAAATAAAAAAAATATCCTAACGCCAAAAATCAATGTCACATAACCCAATTTTCCGTGGATCTTAAAAAAACAAATTGTCTAGCATTCTTTTGGGCGTTATGACATTTTTCAATTTCAATATTACTAAAATGGAAACTTTCTACTCGCGTTCCTCGTGAATGCAAAATAAGATCGAAATTGGAGGTTTTTCTGGCGCCGATTTAGAAAATTTTGCACTGCTCGTTAGTCAAGTGCTTAATGGTAATTAATAATGCGTCGGACAGGACTCCTGGAAATGATATAAGTACTTAGTAAGCCTGGCTGCACTCAACGATCTCAGGCACGAAATTAAGAAACTTACCTAATGATAAAAAAAATCCACTAGATACGCTAATTTAAAAAAAAGTCACTAGAAAAAAATGTCACTTCTCACTACGAATGAAAAATCAAAATTCAAAAAAGATGTTATTTTGAACAATAAAGATATGTTCACTTAAAAAAAATAAATTCAGTCTCAAAGTTTTTTAATACAAAACAAATTAGTGTAACGTCGGAGAGCGAGACGCTGCAGTAGGAAGGAGACGACACGACAATAGGATAAGAGGTTGACAAAGTGATTTCGTTCTACACGGATTATTCCGAATCACAAGTTGACAGAGGAAGGACGTGAATCGTATTTTAATAATAAAGTTTAATTCAAAAGTTATTAATTACCAGTATTTTTATTTTGTTAAATTAGTTTTTAAAATCACTTTCAAATTACAAATAATTATATCGATTGCATTTGCATTTTTATCAGTTTCATTTACCTCAATATTCGCAAAGCCAAAATCTCCACCCCCGCTGAAACAAATCAACAACACAAAATACATTTTTGTCACTTAACTTTTGAAAATTCCACTAGATATAGCCACAAAGTCACTAATCACGGCTACCGTGGTTATGGAATGATTACGAGTAAACTTCTAAAAATTTGACTTTGGAAAGCATATTCCCGCAAATAAAATACAACACGTTTCGGATAATTCATTGTGGCTCTAAAATTTAGCAAACCAAAAAGAAAAGGTCGTATATTTCTAAAGATTTTGAGAGAAAGTAACTTGAGTGCTTACAACCAATAACTAGAGAAAAATGTCCGACTTCCAGTTGGGTTTATAGCGAGTTTCCCGACGCAAAATTGAAATGGAAGTCACATTTCACAGGAACATGTTGCCCCTAAAACGTTTATAACTTTGGAACTCAAACATTACTTGAAAAGTCCTAACTAAGCAGTACAAAACAAATTTGTATCGGGGGATAAAACATAAACAAACTCAAACGGACTAGGATTGGTAAATCTCAAGCAACTCTGAGAAAAAATCCAGATTCGCAAAAGTGCTCTGAAATCCGAAAAATATTGTTGTTTTTTTTCGTACCAAACGATCAAGAAAAGTGACCTACCTAGAGCAAAAAAAAGTGCCCTCAGAGTGCCTTGTATAAAAGTATAAAGTATAAAAGTCGAACACTAGAACACACGCCGACGGTCCGCACAGTGTCTTGTAGAAGAGTTCCATCTGTCAAACTCAAAGTTTTTTCGGTGATTCAAAATCGAAGCGATCGGATGCGTCATTTTAAACAAAGACGAGGCATATATCGATATAATGTACAACTTAAAATAAACACATACTGATAAGTCGGACGTTGTTTTTTATTCAAAATGGGAATTCTGTCGTGATTTGCCACTGTCAACAAAGTTCCACTATCATCCGCCCTTGGCGCAGTATTGAATATTAAGTGCACGGAAAGCAGCGTTATTTTTAAAAAGGAAATATCATTAAAACAAGCTTTTGCAAGCGGCAGGACGATGGACCTATTTGGGCCTAAATGGATCTCATCGAGGACCGCTTTGAACACATTTCCTGGTGCAGTGGTTTTTTTTTTAAACTTTGCCTGAAACAATTCTGTCTCTGCCCTGAACTAAAAAAAATAAAAACGCTTATATTCCGACGGGCATCTGAGAGTTGATTTACCTAAAGCCAGATGTACTTAATCTGGCGTTTTTAATTTTTTTTTAGTTCAGAGCAGAGACAGAACTGTCAAAAAAATTCGTGTTTCTTTTTAACTCTGGCACATCTAAAAACCGAATTTGTTAGTTATCTAAGTTAGACTAGATGGGTCTGGACTCTGGAGTCTGAACTATATGTAGCTACCCTCAATGCAAAAACTATATTGGTCGGATTGGTCGACTATACCCCTCCATAAACGTCAACTG
Source organism: Cheilosia pagana (assembly GCA_936431705.1). NCBI lineage: Eukaryota > Metazoa > Arthropoda > Insecta > Diptera > Syrphidae > Cheilosia > Cheilosia pagana. The sequence goes on along the minus strand of OW386166.1, from coordinate 78,889,856 downwards.
AAACAGCTGTTGATGCCAATCAAAAATGAGACTCAAATCAATTCAGGCAGCTGTCAGACTTACTTAACTATTTGAACCTCCCCACTGACTGATTGAGCAAAAATCCCAGAATAGCAGAGGTATTTTGACAGCCGCTTATATGACATGTGTATAAATCGACGAAAAGTGTAGGAGGCTAAAACGTTCAAGTTTCTAGTTAAGTAAGTCTGACAGCTGACTTACTTGATGTATCTCACTTTTGATTGGTCTAGATCGATCACATGGGCAGCTGTGTTAGTTGACGTTTATTGAGGGGTAGCCGACGAATCTAGTCAAGAAATTCGTGACCGAGTACTAAGTTGACAGTTCGCATATGTGACTGACGTAGAAAAAGTGACGTTTCCGACCAATCTAGTTTTTGAGTTCAGGTTACATCTATTCCAGAACAATTTAGTCGACTTAAGATAACTAAGTTTTCTAATGTGCCCAATGAAACAAATACTGTTCACATCATGGTGTATTTTAATAGTCAAATGACAGTTGCTGCTCAAATTTGTTTCATAGATCAGTCAGATCGCTCCGAACACACTCAGTTCTAGCTCTGTTCAGTAAGGAAGCTTTGAAAAAGCAAAAAAAAAGGTGTGGTAGGTATATTTAAACTTTGAAGTCAATTAATTTAAATTTCCGGAAACATCAATCACAATGGGTCACACAGTATTTATTATCCGAGTGTAGCATGGAGTAGGTACCTACCTATACCTCCCGTCGGTCGCAAGCCCATTAACCTAACCCAACCTTAATTTAAATTGCTGCCAATTGCGTTCAGAGCTCAGAACTTTTGTTGAAGGGAAGTTCCCAAATAAATAAATAAAAAATTAAAACCTATACCTAACATAACACATTTAATTTTTGAGTGGCTTTAAGCAGATGCGTCACATTTGTATCCAGTCGATGGGACACTTTAGGCGCTTGCCCGCACAAGCACAAGTTTTAAATTTATTCAGAAGCGCGTCCCATTCCCAACAAATCATTCCCTACTACCTATTTATAACCCAAAACATGCTCCTTGCACATAACATGTATCCTTTCCGGATCTCGGATTGGAGTGTCCCTCGCCTCGAAAATTTGTGTATATTTCTATTGTTAATAAAACAGTATCCTGTCGTCGATCTTTTGTTACCATCACGTCCATTTAATCGAAACTGATCGATTAACAACACGCAAACCCACGGACAGACAAAAGGACATTATTTTTGTGGTTGTCAGTCACACGACAACCGATTCAAAGGAAAAGTTCACATGCGTAGGTATATGTATGCCCGCATCCTTTTCCAAGAAACCGCGAGAAACGGACTACCTCAAGGGTTCAATCAAATATTTGATTTTGACGCCAAGATCGCGAGAGTCCTTTCTTCCGACTATTTTCCTACCGCGCGCGGCTCGAAATCCAGAATCGATAAGAGATCACTCCGATAGATAAGTCAAAATGACACATATGGGAATTGGAAACTCAAAAGGTCAGTACTTTTTCTTTTGTGATTTTTTTTTTCTCACCTTCTCAGTGGGAACTTGTATCCTTATTTGCCTGGTTTGAACACTGATTGGAATTCTTATAGGATGTTGCGGTATGCCTTACAATATGCAGCTCACTTCACACATTTTTTTTCTTTACTGTAAATATCACTTGTCACTTTAATTATTTTTTCTTTTTTATATAAACAGCTAGATACTCCATTATTTAAAGAAATAGTTCACAATACTTCCGATTGGAATAGTATGGGAAAAATAAGAAACAAAAAAAAAACACTCGCGAAGAATACCGCCGCGCCGCCGGTATACGGACAAGGATTTACAAGAACTACTACTAGAGCTATAGTCGTCGGGAGAAAGAAGTCAGCGAACGTTCTTGATATTTATGTGCGTCCACAACATTCACGATGAGTGCTTCGCGAGATGTGAATAAGAGTATTCTTTCCCTTTGGACTGTCGTGTTTTGTCTCCGACACAACCAACAGGGGTGAGCAGAGAACAACCTCCGCGTCGATGTGTACATAGGTCCTCGACATCACCATCACCATCGACAGCAACAGCCAACCCGATGCTGAGGAAATCCCGAACAAACGATACTTCCGACTGTTGTATGTACACACGCTATGATTACGTCGCCGTCGCATTCCTACCTATAGGGTAAACTTGGACGCATTTTTTCTTGTCTTGTATATAAACAGTCCGTATGCGTTTTTATTGATGATACGGTTGGCTTTTTGATAGGTAGGTTGTAGGTATATATAAAAATTAAACGCGATGACGAATTAATTCCTGTCTGTCTAGATGCGGTTTTCAGCAGTCTCTTGATAGATACTTTTTTCGTAATCAGATTTGAACCGAGCAGTATCGTATGGAACAGATGATAGATATTCTCGAGTTGAGGGCAATTTGTTGACTGGCGGCTGGCGTACCCGATAATTATGAAACAGGAGGCTGCCCCCAAGCCAAAGAAGAAAGTTGAGAGTGCGCATGCATTAATTGTTATTCTTATGGGTGAGCGCGGGTCTTATGTACATATTTTTTTCTTTATTTTCGTACATAATTTGTATTTGTGTATGGAGTTGTGGATGCTACTACAATTTTTCGTTGTTAGGTTATTTTTTACCGGTAAAAATGGTGGAACGAAGGAGCTGCGGTTGGGTTTTTGTATGCCAGAATTTGATTTAGTAAATATGTTGATTTTGTCCATTCAAAATAAATTATTTATTTTAATTTGATACCAACGATGGATCATGGATTGAATGATGGTTATGGTAGGTACAGGTGGGATTACTAAACATGACCAGACAGACGCTTTTGGAAAGTTCATTTTATTATTACTTATTCATTTTCATATGTATGTACATATTTATATGGGACTAGCGGACTCGAGAGACGTTGTCCTGCATGCTTTATTAAGCCACGTATGATAAATATAATTAGCTTGTAAATCGGGAAATATGCTTTCAATCAAAGCATCTTTCGTATTTACCATGTTGCAGAAGTTGTCCGGCAATTTGATGCATTGTGTGTCTCCATGCAATGGTATTGCTCCATTTCCAATGTTGAGCAATTGCTCGGAGAATGATAGTGCCAGTGGATCGTTTTGCAGTTGAACTCTTATATTTGTGTTAAGACGTAATGTACAGACATTTCGCAATAGATATGATTGTTTTATACATACGTTAATTTCGTCCGCATATGTAGCGCGTGGAATGACCGGCAATGTCTGTCTAAAATCACCGGACAGCAGCAGTAAAGCACCACCGGTGTTATTATTTAGATCTTTCATCATTCTATCGAGAGCTTCAAGTGAATGCTTGTGTGGCATAGTGCATTTATCCCAGATAATAATTTTGCATTTTTGCAAAAAAAAAAAAAAACGGTTCAAAAATACCAACAATTTGTCGCTCCTCCATCTGCTCGATATGGTTGTACTGGCAGCGTGCGTTTATTTGCTGCTCCTCATCACCCATGAAGTAAATTTGGAGAAATTTTGAATCGGCATTAGGTATCGGCATTAAAGAACCAATTTGATGATACACTTGGCCCTGAATCTTAAACGTTGATTGAAAATTGTGACCATCCGCATTCTGAACGATTTTTGTTGCTCCAAATGATGTCATTTGAAAGCATGAATTGAATTTGCGAATTTTACGCAAAAACAATTTGGATTGTGATGTAGCTCCAGCCAATAGTGCTTTCAATGGTTCTGGCGGCGAATTCAATGGTGGCAATACAACTTTTCCAGACGCGCAGCAGAAACCGGCCGATTCACCTTTGTATTTGAGTGCATGACAGTGTTGGCATTGTTTGTTCATAGCACCGATTACAATTTGTGAATGTGACGAATAGTCGATGTCCGACTCATATTCAAACGCAAGGCGAAGAAGTGATGCACGTATCAATGCGCGATACACTTGCAAACGCTGTAATTCACGTGTTCTGAATGTATCGGTGGCTCTTTGACGGGCCAGTCTTTGTCTTAATGCATTGGCTCGAAGACGTTCGTTGCGTTGCTCTTGATTTTCATAAACACGTTTGATTACAGCCTGGTTTCTTAAATTTTCATTGTCTGTCAATTTATCTTCTGCCGATCTATTTAACCGACGGTTCTGCACTATTTGTGAATTCGGAGTAGGTACGTCGACCAATATTTCCTCCTCGTTCACTAAGACGCGGCATTGTTGTATGTATATGTGAATATAATACACTTAATATTCACTGAAATGCGGCACCGGAAATTTCAAAAGGCTCCGTACAAAAAAGCTTTTTTTTTACAATTTTGTTTTTAATATAACATCGATTTTTGGGGCACTGTGTTTGTATGTTCCGTATGAACAGTTGAGTGTGATATTGTTACAACTTTTTTTGTCTTATATATTCCAAATAAATATATCAATTTTGTATTTTATAACTCGCAGTCACGATTCGGTTGCTTTTGAAATACATATAAGATTTTGAATGTAATTTTTGTATGGGCGGTGCCACGCCCATTTGTCCAATTTTGACCAATCTTCACAGGAATACTCCTTGGCTAATACCTAAGATTATGTGTAAATTTGAACTCGATCGATTCAAGATATAAGATTTTGAATGTTATTTTTGTATGGGCGATACCACGCCCATTTGTCCAATTTTGACCAATCGGCTTCTAAACTATCCAGGGCGCTACCCAAACGCATACAAAAAAAATTATTCAAATCGGTCCAGCCGTTTAGGAGGAGTTCAGTGACATACACACGTACAGTAGAATTATATATATAAAGAAGATGTGCAAAATATAGCTGCGTCAAACTCCTAATGTCAAGGTAATTGAAATGATTTAAATGTAAGTAGTTGCTTACTTGCGACACCGGTAGGTACACTTAGATCACGTTGCGTCCTTGCGATGCATCTGATAGAGTTATATTTACATTTTTTTAAGCAGTGGAATCATTATGACGGCAGTGTCGGTGGCAATGATTAGAGTGGGTGCAGACAATAGGTAGGACCCTGCTACTAGCCATAAAGAGAAACGAAAACGAAGTTTACCCAGAGTTTCTCCACCAAAGGGGACAAAAAGGCACTCGATACTCGACTTAGTTGTCTTTTTTGAACATATTTTAGCTTAAAATATAGGTAATCTTAAACTTACTAAGAATATACTTAAGACCTGGCAAGTCTAGAGGTGTATAAAAAGTAGGTACCTACCTACATTTACTTTTATAAAAAATGTCTTCCTTTTACCTCATACTATACTTTATACTTTAAACTTTTCTGGCGCAGAGATCCTTGGGATTGATCGATGATTGGTGCACAAGAAATGTGCTTTCAGTGAATCCTCTTAAAACTACGGTTGTTCTCTTCACGAGAATGAGGAAGGTCACTGGTCTGAGTCAACTTGTGCTTAAAAGTGTCACTATCCCGATCTCTGATGAGGTCAAATATTTGGGAGTAATCCTCGATAGAAAACTTCTTTGGTCCAAGCATGTCGAAGCGAAAACTGATAAAGCGCTGTCCACTTTTTGGCAGTGCAAAGGTGCTTTTGGCAAGACATGGGGCTTATCTCCTAAAAGGGTCCTTTGGATCTATACGGCAATGGTAAGACCTCTCCTCTCGTATGCATCGGTTGTATGGTGGAAACGTGTTATACTGCCTCTTTTGCCAAACTTCAAAGAACGGTTTGTCTCGGCTGCACAGGGGCTTTCCCCAATAGGCTCCGGGCTCTGCTCTAGATGCTATGATGAACCTCCCCCCCTTGATATTTTTATCATGGGGTGTACGCTGAAATCCATCTCTCGGTTAAAGAGAGGTGGCTTTTGGTACCACGCGCATTCGAATTTTGATGAACTTGTGCAAGAATTATCCTTTGACCCCTGTCTTATGGGATATGCCGTCTGACGCAATGACACCAAAAATCCTACTGAGACAAAACTATCACGTCTACTTTCCTCAGGCAACGGAATGGCTTCGGCCAGACTCTGAGCCAGGGAAGCAATGCCATCGTGTTTTCACGGATAGCTCCAGAACCGGACAGGGGTCACGTTCGGGAGTCTTCGTGGAAAGCGAGAGCGTTAGACTACACTACCCCTTAGGGAACCATGCGTCTGAGATTTTCGCTATCCTTATGGCTATGCACTATATTGTGACAAACAGGTGGAGAGCTAGAAGCATTTGCGTTTGCAGTGATAGCCAAGCTGCACTAAAAGCGCTGCTCAACCCTCTTACCTCGTCCAAGTTAATGCTTGAACTCAAGCTTTCTCTAAACTTGGTCGGTAGGCTAAACGCAGTGAAACTTGTCTGGGTCCCAGGTCACACTGGTATCCAGGAAAACGAGATCGCTGATGAGCTTGCCAGGCTGGGTTCCGAAGAAGCTCTCTCAGGGCCTGAGCCTGCGTTGGGTCTGCCAGCATCTGTGGTTAGGTCAGACAGACCAAACGACTGCGACGGGACATCTGCAAAAGGTCAGCATCTTTCCTTCTGTCTCTCAGGAGAATCGATTGTAGACTGCTTGATGGTGTCCTTTCGGGCCACCAAGCTTTTGCCAAACACTTAAATGTGTTGGGCTTGAGCGACACCACCATCTGCCCTGCTTGTGGAGAGGATGCCGATACAGCGGAACACTTCCTATGTAGTTGTCCTGCCTTTGCTCGCATCAGGTGGCGGATCTTTGGGGCTGATGTGGTGAGTGCGGAACATCTAAGCTATTCATCACTGAACCTCCTTCTCATCTTTCTTCGAAAGACGGGCAAACTAAGTACAGCAATGTAAGGTGTCTGTTTTGGCAGTACAACGGACCAGTAGTTGTGTCTGAGTGCTCCATCGGATAGGCGCAACCTCCAACAAAAAAAAAAAATATTTTAAACCCATAGCAAATGTTCCGAAGTAGAAGGACGTATGGTTGATAAATTCACTAGATTGGTAGACACCTTTAAGTGAGCCTACTCAGGAATATTTGGAGCTGATGTCAGTAAGAATTTTGTCAGGACCAGTCAGTGAAAGTCAACGTCAGAGAGCAACGGCCGACGGCTCCCACATGCCCGATATCAGGTCTTTTGTCATAACCTCAAAACAATTGCCTTGCTCTTTAAATTGTTAGTCGTGCCGGTTGGACAATTTCCCGATCATGCCAAAAAAAAAAGAAGCTACTTATAAGAGTGAAACGAAGAGCCTCGAAAAACTAGTTATACCCTCAAACTTCATCGATACCCTATTGTTTACGGACTACACTTTAAGGACATGTAAGTATATGGGTAGTAGGTAGGTACCTTAAGGAGTAACTCAAAACTTGAGTCTTTTCTCAACCGGAACAAGGCATAAAGTAGTTAACTATAGGTAGGTACCATACGATCGCAGGAGATAACCACTAGTTTCGTGAGGCTCGAGCCTAGGGCGGCAAATTTTGAATGTTGTTTTATTTTTATTTTCAAAGAAAATGAACCAAAAAAAATACAGATTTCTATTCAACGCTTTGTCCATATACTGTGTATAGTTATAGACTTTGAAATTATTTTTCCCAATTCTACCGGGGTGGCTAAACGCAATTACCCATCACTCTACGAGTTTAGCCAAATGAAAAACGATCCTTGGATATAAAAAGTATAAAAAAGGGGGAGGTAAACACTGAGCGTAGGTACGTACCTACCTCACGGTGCCGAGAAGGTTAATCAGCCACGGAGGAGATGGAAATAGGATCAAATACTAGCTCACGGCTACACTAGGTCTGTTCCTTTACTTTTGTAGTAAAAATTTAAAAGACTGTCAAAATGCATGTGGAGGGGATGAATTCTCACTCAAAAAGGGAAACTTACGCAAAAGTTAAGGAACGTTTTTGTATAGTAACCTGTGAAAAATGACAGTTGCGAATATTCCACCCAAATGCTAAATAGAACAACAAATTCAAATTAGCTGTAAATTTTCAGGCAACTGACAGATGTTTCAATTCTTACGAAAAGAAATTTGTTGAGTAAAAACTAGTAAGAGGGGAAATATATTGCTCTCTCGAAGCCACTCTCTTTTACGAATTTTTCGAGTTAGGGAACGACATTGAGTAAAATGCGTAAGAATTGGTAAAAATTCGTAAGATTTAAAAGTAAAGGAACAGACCTACTATGTTGTTTATTTGAGAAAAATTAGTACATCAACCATAAACAGTCTCAAATATAAACAATAGGTAATACAATCCTTTTTGTGTCACTCATATGTAAAATGTAAAAGATAAGCGGTATTGTTGTGGCCGAGCTCCGAGATTGTGGTTGTGTTGTCATTTTGCCTAACAAAAATATAGTGCGAGCAATTCCAAAAAGTTAGTTATTCAAAAAGTAGTTTTTAACTTATTCTTTTGGAAAATACTTTGTTTTCCTTTAAATAGAACCCACTTTCATAATTTAAATAAAAATAGAGAATCAAATTATTTTGTTGGCCTAATTTTTAGTGTCCGGATAGGTACTAAAACTAAAATTGAAGAGCATTTTCAGTATCCGGACAGTGTGTCCGGAACGGATTGTTCAGTGAATCAAGAAGAAAAATACCTTTCAAAAACGATCTTTTTAAATCGTGACAAAAGCAGTTATTGCCTCTGTCAAAAACATAGTCCCAACGGTTACAAAAAAGTAACCAAATTGCTGCTGCAAATGAGAAAGAGACGCTACCGGTGCTAATTGTTTTTTTCAGCAGACGGAACCCTTTTTAAATCCATGGTGGTGTTTCCATACAAGAGTCCGCCAAAAGACATCGTAGATAGCATGCGAAAATCATGGGTTTTGGGAAGAAGCAAAAACAACTTGATGAGAAGCGAAACATTTTTCGAATATGTCACCAATTTTGTTCACAACCGGTTGCTGATACATAGATAGACAGTTCGCATTTAACCCTGGTGATTGAGGCACTGTCAGAACAATTAAAATAAATAAATATTTTGGCGCGACAGGTCTATGGGACCCAAGGCCTAGCTTCTCACAACCATTCGTTTTGTGTGGGTTTTCAATTTTTGGGACGAATGGAAGGGATCTACAATTTTACGCCGAGTCCAAACGGCTAATTGAGAAGCTCATTTATGACAGTTTTACTCTCGGATGTTTGTCAGACGTTCGCGAGAGGTGGCGCAGTGGAAAAAAACTTTAAGATGTAATTTGGTCCTTTCGGGATTCGAACCTGGGACCCCTCGCTTATTAGCCCAACACACTACCACTAAGCCACTGCGCCGACAATTAAGAAATGTTAAAGTAGATGCCAATCTCGTTCGAAGTAATCCAAACCGAAGCGTCAAAATCGGCGAACAAGCCACAAACAACTTCAAAATTGAACACCACAGTGGATGTTGAAATTGGCGAATTCCAAGAAGGACTCGGAGTATATGTACTGAATAGGGGCATATACATACACATAATGAATTAAAGTACCTAGATTTAAAAAAAATAAAAGCGTCTTATTTAATTTAATTTAATAAAGGCAAAAAGGACTGAAACTTCGTATAAACATACTAAAAAAAAGTGTCCGGAAACTAAATTCTGCTGTCCGGATACTAGTGTAAATCGAACTTTTTTGAATTTATTTTTTATAAATATTCAGAGCGTAACAGTTGAAAAATTTGTTAATGTATTATTATTAGTCAATGTCGTCACTTTAACAAATATATTAACTTTTTGCGGTAGCTTTAATAGTGACAAAACTGTTGGAAGTCAAAGTTACCAAATACCGGATACTAGTGCCTTTACCCTATTCAAAGGAAAGTATTAATTTTATCTATCTCGAAGTTGATAATCTTCTAATCCACCATCCTCCAATTACCTACAACTCTAGTGGAAATCTGTTACAACTGATTCGTTGGCATCGGCTTATAGCTTTCCACTTGAAGGCCGAAATGCATACTCTACACAGCCCTTATTCTGCCAGTTTATTGTTATTTCAAGGAGAGTTATATAAAAAGCAGGTGGAACTGCTTCGACAGAGTTTTGGTCTTGTTTTGCGTGTATAGCAAATGGCGGAGAACCTTCTACAGCTTTATGTTGTATAGATAATGGATGTATTCAGCATGCCTACAGGGCCGGCATGTCTACAGAAACAGCGCTACATCAAGTAGTACGCGTTGCGGAGGAAGAGCTAAATACCGGGGGTATTGCAATGACCACCATAATGGACATTGAAGGTGCCTTCGATAAGATATGCTTTGAAAGTCTGAAGCAAGCCTTGGAAAAACGTAGGGTTAACCCACTGGTGGTAAGATGGGTGGACAATATGTTGAATACAAGGGCGATAAATATTCAGACGGGAACCTCAAAACTCAGAGGAAGGGTTTGCAGAGGTTGCCCACAAGGAGGTGTTCTCTCACCTACACTGTGGAATATCACTGTGGACTCTCTTCTCGATAGACTTGAGGCGACTGGCATTCACACAGTGGGATATGCCGACGACATAGCAATAATGGCTAGAGGCAAATTCATAGACGTCACTGCAGATATCATGAGGAATGCACTCAAAGTGGTGGAGCGGTGGTGTCTGGAACAAGGGCTCTCCATTAATGCGGCAAAAACAGATCTAATAGTCTTCACTAGGAAGAGGAAAAATCTGGAATTTCAGCCCCTGACACTTTTTGGATCGGAACTAACGATGGCCAGAAAGGTTAAGTATCTGGGAGTTTACCTAGATACTGGACTTACCTGGAACTATCATGTTGAGGAGAAGGTCCGGAAAGCAAAAAGGGTACTACATCAGTGCAAACGTGTATGTGGACAGAGGTGGGGACTCTCGCCTAGGTCAGCATATTGGATGTACACGATGATAACTAGACCCATTATCACCTACGCCTCTGTTGTATGGTGGGCGAAAGCTTCCCAAAAAACTGTGAGGAAGCACCTGGATAGGGTCCAACGTTTAGCATGTTTAGGAGTTACAGGTGCAATAAGGACAACACCAACATGCGCATTGGAAGTGATCCTAGGGATCTTACCGCTAGACTTATTTATTAAGAAAACAGCGGCCCTAACGGCACTTCGTTTGCATCGAGATGCGAATTGGCACAATCGTGGTACCATCTATGGACATAGGAAGATCCTGGAACTTGTCAAAAACGGGATTAGGGAGCTGAACATGCCTATGGATGGGATAACAAGGGTGCGTATTATGGAAAGGAATCACAAAACTCGTATCGAGAATGGATTACTTCCAGAAAAAAGGAGTGGTGAAATAGTAATTTTCACAGATGGATCCATGATGGATGGCGGAGCGGGTGCCGGTATCTATTCAGAAGAGCTGGAACTAGCCCGTCACGTCAGCCTCGGGAAACACACTTCTGTATACCAGGCTGAGATGATTGCATTGCTGCATGCGTTGGATTACTTGCTTGAAGGTCAGGTGGAGGGAAGAAATATCCTTATAGCACTGGACAATCAGGCGGTGATCAGACGCATGGAACAGACAAATATCACAACATCATTAGCACTGGAATGTGTACTCAAACTCAATAAGTGTTCATCTAAAAATGATGTAACACTTATGTGGGTACGAGGACACATAGGAATCGAAGGCAACGAAAAGGCGGACTCCCTTGCAAAATAGGGGTCAACCGAAAAGTTGCTAGGACCAGAACCATTCTCTTCAATTGGCAAAGGAATGGTAGAACAGCTGATTCACAAATGGATCACGGCAGAACACCTGAGAAGGTGGTCTACCGTGGAACAATGTAGACAAGCTAAAATGGCAATTAATTGGCCGACCTGCTCCACTCAAAGAAGGGTTCTAAGCATGAGCCGACGAACTCTGAAATGGGTGGTGGCTTTATCTACAGGACATGGTAGTTTCGGGTATCACTTAAGGAAGATGGGCCTTAGAGAAGATGATACCTGTAAACTATGCCTGGAAGAATCTGAGACAGCGGCGCATATACTGTGCCAATGTCCGGCGTTGGCTGGCAGAAGAATGAGGATCTTGGGACATCACTGGGTCGAGACTCAGTCGATGAAAGAGATCTCCCATAAACAGATGCTAGCGTTAACACTAGGAATCGAGCCCAGGGAAGAACTCTGGAGAAATCCAGAGAGTCTCTCTGGGTAAGTTTTATAGTGGTAGAGAGACGAAAAGAGACCCGACATTAGTGGTCTGATTCGAATATCTCTCGAAATCTATATATATAATGGATGTATCAAAAGAAAAGCCAAAATGCGTTGACGGCGTTAGTTGTTCGATAACAATTATTGATGATATATGCGTCGATTTTTTTAGTTGTGAAGACCAAGGATATTTCCTGTGTCGTACTCTCCAATTTGTCGATGTTGATATTCACTTATGTATTGCTGCAAGGAATCTTTACACATTTAGAAGGTATATGTTCCACTGAGCCCACACTGACAGTGACAGGCCATTTAATCCACGAATTGTTTAAAATAAATTACTTAAAATGGAGAACACCGGATACAAGCATTTTTCGAATCCTCCCACTCTACATTGATATAACAACGACAGCTGTAAATCGTACAATGGATAAAATACTATTAATAACGTAGCTTAGCGGTGCACCGCCCATCAGTTGCTTCAGTAAGATCGAACCAAAATTAAAAATAGCTTATATGACGCACTTATATCTACTTTGAGCTAAACATGGAAGACTATCCTTTGAGAGCTGCGCCCACCACAGCAATTGTTTATACGCGTTAAGCACGCACCATTTACCAAGCATTCTTTAAATAAACGATTATGTACTCGTCGTATTTACATACTTACTCGTAAATAGATGGAATTTAAAAAAAAAACAGAGCGTTGTCTGAAGTCAAGCGCTTGCAGTTTTTATTGTAGGTACATCTAAATTACTAGCAATAACAAGTTAAGGGATTGTTTTTTGTATTAAGAGTATTTGTCAAGTTATATCCTTATAATCTATATAAACTGGCACATCATCTATTGCTCGACTTGCCGATCAATTTGATGAAATATAGGGAATCATTTATCAGCAGTTCAAACTGAACGTCTGCCGATGAAATAATATAATTCCACTTTATTCAGAGTTTTATCGAAGAACTTCAGGACTTTTGTTTAATTTTCCAAATTTGGTTTAAACTTTTATTTGAATTTATTTGATTGACATTGACAGCTTGTTCTCTCTTTTTGTTCAATCTAGCAGATAATTTTGAACTATGTACATAGGTATATTGAAAAATTTAACGCCGGATTCTGAAAAATACTTGTTCGATGCTGCAAAACTTTCAGTCATACGGTGCACAAACATGGACCCTAAACACAAGAGCGGCTAAGAAACTGCAAATATGTCAAAGAGCGATGGAACGGTCAACACTATAGGTTTGTTTGACGGGGGCCCTAGTGTGCACTAGTGCGGCACTGAGTTAACCCTGTTGTGTTCGATATAGCACTCAACTTGCCCTGGTACTGAAAACTTGTGTTCAACATGATTTCTATGGCGCCCTAATTGTGCCCTGAACTGACCCCAGTTCATTTGTCGGGGCAAGAATTCAGTGCTGAGTTTTACTGTCATTTTGCTTGCTGTCATTCATTTTCAAAGTAAAACTTCAGGGAAGTATATTTTGCGATCGATATACCTAGTAGCCGAATTCTCTGGGTTATGCAAGGTTTTGGACAGGCGTGAAAATAAGCTGACACTTCTCAGAGCGCACAAACTCAAACAAACCTACTAAAAATCTCGAGACTACAAAGGATAACGAACGCAAACATTAGGGAACAAACAAAGTGGACTGACGTAATTGGGGACGTTCAAGTATCTAGTTTAGTAAGTCTGACAGCTGACTGACTTGATGTATCTCAGTTTTGATTGGCTTAGATCGGTCACATGGGCAGCTGTGTCAGTTGACGTTTATGGAGGGGTAGCCGACGAATCTAGTCAAGAAATTCGTGACTGAGTACTAAGTTGACAGTTCGCATATGTGGCTGACGTAGGAAAAGTGACAATCCCGACCAATCTAGTTTTTGCGTTCAGGTTACATATATTCCAGACCAATCTAGTCGACTTAAGATAACTAAGTTTTTGAATGTGCCCATTAAAAGAGCAAACGAACTTAAATGGAGCTGGGCAGGCGCAGGACATGTCATTGGAATGAACGACAGATGGACAACAAGAACAACTAATTGGACACCAGATGAAGGACATACAGAAGTTGATAGACCACAATTAAGACGTCGGGACGACATTCAAAATTACCTTAGCAATTGGAGACATAACACATTAAAAAAAAAACAATGGCGGCACATGGGGGAGGCTTAATTTAAATTTAATTTTTTAAGTTTCAAATAAAAATTTGAATTAAATAAATCAAATATTCTGTTTATGATATAAATGAATATAAAATAAATATTTTGGCGCGACAGGTCTGTGGGACCCTAGGCCTAGCTCCTCACAAGTCACAACCATTCGTTTTGTGTGAGTTTTCAATTGTTGGGACGAATGGAAGGGATCTACAACTTTACGCCGAGTGCAAACGGCTAATTGAGATGATCATTCATGACAGACGTTCGCGAGAGGTGACGCAGTGGAAAAAAAAACCTTAAGATGTAATTTGGTTCTTTCGGGATTCGAACCGGGGACCCCTCGCTTAGTATTTCAACACTAATCACTAAGCCACTGCGCCGAATATGTCAGCTTTTAATACTTAAACAACCAAAATATTGTACACTAACTACGAATTATTGTAAGAATTTTAATTGTTATCAAAGGGTGAATAAAGCTTATAATAATAAGATATATTGAAAAATCCCCCGTTCCAGCGCAAATGATCAAACCTTAATTTGGTTTGGGTAGCCATCTTGCCATCCGAAACCCGATTAAGGCTGTTTCTAATCTTAATTGTTAACAAACCTGCTCTAGCCAAATAAGAACTTCATCACTCAAAACAATTGGGAGAAATAAGGAGAAACTGCTGCCGTTCTCAAATAGTTATGTATAAATTTGTAGCAGTAGCAATTTTTCACCATGAATCTATATGGGGTGGTAAGCCATTGTGCCTACTATTTTTAGAATTAGATACTTATCCTTTAGAAGTCAGTGATCGTGATCGAATCAGTTGCTATTTTTTCGCATACACAATATTTGCGACATATTGTTTTAAATACCGCTAGCTACGATTGTTTTCACAGTGGAATTGTTGTTGGCGATGAGATGTTTCCCTCTTGTGGTTACTCGACCTTGTCCAGCCGTCACGATGTACCTACTTATGAACCTGTTAAGATTAGATAGTGAAGACATCAGAAAGTTCCTGTATATCATGGTAGTAACTTCCAAGTGTTCTATTCCTCAAGTGACAGTCTTGGGCACTGACAGAAGAAATGAGGTGTGTACTCCCTCATGTGCATCCTCATTTCCGCAGCAACTGCATAAATTTCAATTTCATTGTATGGTTTCTTAGAAAGTTGTTAACCGTAAGGTTCCTACCAGTTTTTATAAGGACGTTCTATCACAGCTTGCTGGTCGGACTCATATCATAATCTGGCCATAGCTCCTGTGATATTTCGAAGGTAGTTAATTCTTTCAACCTGTTGGTGGCTTTCATGTGAATCGTATTTCCTTCTCTCTCTCTCTCTCTAAGATTACGGATGGGAGGTTGAACAACTCAAGCACCAGAACTTGATCCATTTCTGGCCATTTCATCAGCCATCTTGTTGCCGGTTTTGTTCCTGTGTCCAGAAACCCAGCATAGATGCTTGGTGGCAGTGGCGAACTAGCTTGGACTTTATTTCAGTAGCAGAAACCGTTTTTATATCTGCCATAGTGGCAATGAATTTGGCGCCATATGAGCAACTTCGGCGACTGTCAGAAGCTGTGCCTGGAAGACACTGCTATGATTAGGCAGTCTGATTGATCAGCGTGTATTCAATTCCTCGGACTCATCAGTGGCTATTAAAATTAGACAAAACAAAATGAAGTAATTAATTTATAATTCATTTTAAGCCAATTCCGAATGACTGAATTGAGAAGCTGGATTTTTACACACTTTCACTTTCTTTATCTCTATAAATACCACTCTTTTTGCAAATAGCTTTTGCCTGGAGAATATTACCGAATTTTTAATACATTGTATAGGCCACCCGCTAATTGTTCAGCTGAAAAACTCAACCTACAAGCCGGAGGGCTGTTGTCATTCATTGTGTCAGTAAATCCAAACTCTACTCAATACAAACTTGTAATAAATTTTTAACAAACTCTCTAGAAGATAATATCTTAAAATAAATTTTATTATTTCCGCAATCATTTTATGATCTTTCAGTACCCCACATCAGTCGGAAATGTGAATACGAATACATATATATATATATTTTTACATAAATAATGTTTAATATAAGAAAAGCAAGAAACAAAAAGCAATGATTTGTAATTAAAATAGTTATTTAACTAAGCCAACGAAAAGTGTGTAGTTTTATTGTTCTGTCTTCGTTCGATTAGTGAATCCTCGTCAGATCCTCTACAATTTTGATAACATCATCGACGTCGGCTTCTTTCTTTTCTCCATTGAGAGTGACCTGTTAAACAGACACCAACTTTCAATCTGTGATTTCTTTTCGAGACAATTTCAACTTACCTCCAATCCGGTGACAGTCTCCTTCATTTTATCCCTATTAAGATCGAGAAAACTTTCAATGAGATCGCCGTCAATGAATCCCTCACAGGGTTCGCTCTTCTGCGGTGTATTAAAGCTGCGATAATACGAATGATCTATTTTTCCAACTGTTTTGATGGTATTAGTGAGGCGATCTTCCAGGCTATGCAAAAAGTCGTAAAAGTCCTGAGGTATTTGTGTAACAATACCAATTCCCCCGTTTACTGTGCCATAAAGAACGCATCCCTGATTAGGAGTGGTACGCTCGCCAACATTTTGCATAACCAATGAGCCGTGTCGAAATACGTTAACAATGTCTCCCAGATGGAATCGTGCCATTTCGGGCAGGAGTTGCCGTTCTTCATCTGTTGTTGCAGCACTAAGAGATAAATCGATTTGTTGGTTTGTTTTTTGAGAAAACCCTATTGAGCTATAGAGTTACCTATCTTTTTGGCATACAAACAAATTGCCATGAGTTTCAGATCCCAGGAAGGTATCGTCATCTAGAATTTCAACAGCACGCATCCACTTAGGATCGCAATCTCTTGCGATCTCCACGAAAATCCCCTCCATTTGCCTGTGTTGCAGCAGCGTTATTGATCTGATGAGATCTCCGACCAATATGAAATCACCTTGGGGAAAAAAGAAGACATACACAATCAATGAGAAGTTCGGAGAAATGTATCAAAAGTCGCGAAAAGGGCACAAAAACCGAATACTCATGATATAAGTGATCGTTTAACGCCCGAATGCAAGTCTTTCGATGTTAGGGAAACAAGATTCGGGTAACATGTTTATAGGGTTACCGACAAACAAACCATTAAAGAAAACCGTACAATCTCACTAACTACAATGCAACTCACCCTTTGCCTTCAAGTATAGGGCTGTAATGTTGTTTTGTATGTTGCACTCCATACGCAGCTCCTTTTCATTGGTCCATTCATACAGCCGGACAAAACTGTTGATTCCCGCCAGAACTTTTCCATTAAACTCCACCAGCGAATGGCAAGCTCCATCAATTTTCGTTTCCGCTACCTGTGTCAGCTTACCCTCATTATAGTGGAAGATAATAATTCTACCCACTTTGGGTTCCGCCTCATCGCTGTATATCAAAGCAGTCGACACGACATAATACGTATTTGGATCATCGCCCAGCTTGGCAGACATTAGGGCAATCACACATTCAGGCGGCATAAATTGGTGAGCATGCAACACTTCAAATGTATTCTGATCGATAACGAGCATATTACTAATATCCAACTCCTGGCCAATTTCAGCGTTTGTCGATGATGCATTCGCACCTCCTGGCTTGGGCACCATATTACTAGAAAAAGTGATGTTCTGAGCCTGCGTCGATGCACTTGGTCTGGAGGGTTTCGCTCCACCGCGTCCTTGAACATCAATTCGTACAGTTGCAACACCGAACGTTTGCGAGCTCTCCTGGTAGGCAATCCGCCGCGGACCCTCGCCCAATGGGACGGTTCTAATGTGTAGTTTTTGAATTTCATCAATTTTACCCAAAATGACAGAGTTCTTCGTTGCCAGTGCCAAGCTGTCGGGATATGCTTCGGCGTTTAGCGAACACATGTGATTCACTTCCTTCAGATTCACATTGGAGAATACCAACTTGTGATTCGAGGAATAAATCACCGTTGGTCGATCTGAGCACGCAAACACATTGGTTGTGGCAAATGATTTGAATGTTCGCAGAATTGTCGGTTGTGTTCCCAGTGTGACTTTCTTCTTGTCCGTCAGTTTGCCATCAGCTCGATTCAAAATAAAGTAGAACATGGACCCATCGCCGAGAGCGCATAGCAGATAGTGAATGGACTCGAAAGTCGTCATTAGAATGGAACGGGGTATTATTTCTGAAAAATAGAGTTTGGTTTACAATTGATTTGAATTGGCCTTGTTTAAGTTACCGCCTCCCAGTTTCTCGGAATAGATTGTTTCCAAATTTGGCAGTGAGAGAATGACAGCAGATATGTCTGTCCACAGACCAACTGCAACCAAATCCGATTTCAGGCTTGTATCATCGAGCGGTGTGATATCCAAGCAGGCGACTTCGTACTCCAAGGACTTGTGACTTGTTTCCACAAGTTTACCGTCTTCAATTGCGATGTAGTAGATATCACATGCCGAAGCAACAATCAGTTGGGTCGTATTGCAGGCGACAACACCAATTCGTTTACCACCAGGTGGCTGCCATTCGCCTACAAGAGTTTTGGTGCCGCTCTTCACTAAACGAGCGGTCATTGGTGTGATTTGTATAATCTGAAAGGGAAAGCGAATATTGCTAAGATTGAAAAGGATTTTCTCTATCTAATGTGCTTTTACCTGATCATGATCCACATTCGAGCAGTGGAAGGTTTGCTGGTCGCTTAGAAAGCCAGGGATATCGGTTTCCTCGACTTCCTCTCCGGTTAGAGTTAAAATGCGTGTATGTCCGACAAATGCTAGAACCAATGTATTCTCGTAAATACTGTCGTCGATTCCAACTTTCAGCGACCACATTCCTTTGATGCCTGGTAAATCGATGCAAGCGTGCTCTTGGATCCCAATACCAATTCTGAAATATAATAACACATTAACACTATAATATTATTAACTCAAGATCTTACCTTATAATCCTTAAAGAACCATCTTTAAAGCTGCCCGAACAGGTTATTATTTGCCCTTGACCTTGGCGATCCAGATCAACCACCCCCAAGTCCAAAATAGGTCCCAAGTTTGTAAACACTTCCATTGGGATAACATAGGATCCACTCTCATTTGGCGTTGTACTCAGGCGTACCAATTGCGAGTCACCATGCTTGGAACCGATAAACAAAAACCCGTTATCCAGGTAGGTTATGCATTCAGGTATAGAAATTTCACCTAAAACATACAGACAGCTATTGTTTGATGAGATTCTTATATGGATTGCTTACCAAGCAGCTCCACTTTAATTTCTTTTACAACAAAGATGCCCTTTCCATTGTCGGCAGTCTCAAGGAACAGCATAAACAATTGACCAAACATATTTCCAAGCAAATAACGCTGACCCTTGCTATCGACTCGCGCATAACAGTTGATTGTGCTTTGCTGCAAAAGACATACGTTATATTATTGTAAAGTAAAACAAATGCAAATAAGAAATCACCTTAAATGTTGAAGGCGCCACTGCATGATAGTTGCTTCCGTCGTGATAAACAATTGACTCCCGGCCAATGACAATAGCTCCACCTGTTAAATACACAAAATTTATATGTGAAATATATGAAAGTTGTAGTGTGTTTTATAAAAGCCTATTGTCTACTGTTTACAAAATCTATTTCTCAATTTGTTCGAAACTCAAGTGCAAGCCGGAAGAACGTAAGGCCGTTGTCGCACGAGGCAAGTGGAAAGTAGCCATTGAAGACAAAAATGTGCGGCATTACATTAGTTGTGCAATTATTGAAGGTTAAAACACTTAAAATCATTTAGAAATATAATAACCAATAGAAAATCAAGTCAACCTAGCCATATGAGTACAAATTAGTGAGTTAGGACAAAATTCCCACAGTAAAAATGGTTATTATCTTCCTGATCATATATTATAGTAAATGCCTTACCCAACGGTGTTGGAACGGGTATAAGTAATGTTGCCTCAGTTTCTACATTGTCCTGTTTCCAAGCGATTTTCATAAATTCCTTATCCCTCAGATTTATTTCATGGGTTTTCACATGGCGGCCATCATTGTCTTTGTGTATAACGATTATGGTAGGATTGACACAGCCATAAAGGAACTCTACATCATACACGAGCAATTCATCCATCCTTTAGCATAAACAAAAATTGAATTTAATAATTTGCTGAAGACTTGAAAAAAGTTTACCGTAAATTAGTTGCCTTTAGCTCGTTAGTATCCCTATCCAGTGGTATTATGGTAAACAAGCCCATGTACAGACACATTCCGATTACGCGAGCCTTGGGATCTATCACCGCTATCATACCCCCTTCGGTTTCGTGTCCAACCTGATCGTATACATTACCATGAGCCTTCGTATTAATGGTTATGGTATCGCCAACCATACGACATTCAAGAATCATAACATTGTAACGCTGGGTGAGAATAAATAGCACGTCCTTCTTGCTATCCTATAAATGGAATGGATTCGATTGAATTCACAGTCTATTGATCATACATGACTACTTACCTGTGGCCTAAAGTGTCGCATAACCGTGATTTGTCCATTGATATTAACTTCTTTCATGGGGCGCAGCCCCTCCGGTGTAACAAGATAAATATCCAACTGATTGTTTTTAGCGACAACTAAATTCAAATCCGTTGCCGAAGTAAAGTTACCTAAAATGGGAAATTTGTTACATTGAATCCAATAGGAATTTATTGTGCATCGGAATGACAGATTTATTGTAAATGTTAAACCGTATAGGATCAAAGCGCATTGTCCAAAATTAACCTACGAGCGTTCGAAAAAAAAAAACTCACCGGTAACACAAGCCACAACAGCTGTGGGTTTTTGAGCAGTCACAACGTAATGGTGAGACATTTTTGCAGGAAACTCTGCAACAAACGTTTTTTTGCAAATTCGATTAGCAAATTCTAAACAAATTACACGAACCACCAACAAGGAGTATAATTGCAAGAAACCTTCAGATTTGAGAAAACCTGCCTGCCGCGCTTCCAAAAACTAGAGTTTCCAAGTACAGTTGTCAGTTTTGACATCTACTTATAGTAGGAGTTCATGTAATAGGTTTGTTCGATGTGGACATCACTTGGGCGTACTCAGTGCACATTAAATAGCAATTTCACACCAAAATGAAATACGTTATTTGCGTTCGAAAAAAAACTCTTGGTACTATTTCCATGAGTTTGTGCAATTGGTCAATACGTATTTGCGTGTATATGCAGCCACATAAAGGCTTCGTCAAACAGAACGCGTTTTTAACGCCGTGGTGAATTCAACACAGCGTTGAAAACGCGCTCTGTGTGACGGGGGATATGTTATTCAGTATATTACAACGCGACGGTGAAACGCAGCAGTAGAACGGAGCGTTAAAACGCGCTCCGTTTGACGAGGCCTTTAATGTTCAGAAATTGATGATTCATTCATTGCTGTATTGGGTAGTCCTTGTTCAGTTGTTGTGTTTCCAGCTAATTGGGAATCAGATTTTTCCCGGTTTAGGAGTTCTGCAGTGGAGAATTCCAATGAAATTTACTGAATTAAAAATTTAATAAAAAAATAGTAGCGCGAGAAATCTGCTAGCTGGGGTTTAATTTCGAAAAATGCCTGCGATTTTGCCATCAATATCCGCTGCAATATCAACCATTTCACACGAATCAAGTAAAGGCTTCTACGCTGTTCGAGTGAAATGAAATTTTCACTCCTCTGCAAAAAGTGCTGTAAAATTGAAAGTGAAATTTTCACTCCAAAATGTCAAACATTTAATGCGACGGACAATAAAAACCAAGTGAAATAGCTTATGTAACGCCCCCTACAAATCACATTTTGAACAATTATTTTCACTTCAACAGCGTACTGCCTGGTAAAATTTTCATGTGGAAAGTTCATTTTGACATTTCGCAGTGAAAAATTTGTATGAACAATTAGATTTCACGCGAACAGCGTACTAGGCTTAAGTATAGGTACATAATTTCCTATGTCCTTGGTGCCGCATTTGAACAGACCGTAAAACTATAAAAGCTCGAACTCCTTGAACTCAGCCGGCGATTGTCAATGTCAATGATTTGACAGCCGGCTTACAGGGTGACGTTGCCGAATATCGCAGAGTTGACCTTCTTGAACTTATTTACACTTTAGTTTTGATTATTTCTTATTGGAATGGGGGTGCTAAAGTTTATAAAATTTAAACCTCTACATACAACCGCAGTTCGTTTTAGCTCAAACGATGTACGACGAGTGGTTGTAACAGGACTGGGAGCAGTGACTCCACTCGGAAGAGATGTCAATACTTCGTGGCAAACTATCCTGAATGGAGAAGCACGAATTTCCAAGTTGGGAGACGATTACAAAACTATACCATGTCGAGTTGCAGCACAAATCAACAAGGACGAGTTGCAACTTGAGAAATACTTCTCTAAAAGTGATATTAAGATAATGAGTCCTGCTACTGTGTTTTCAGTGCTTGCTGCTCAAGAAGCCTTATCCGATGCGAATCTCTTAAATGTCACCGATGAGGAGGAAAAGAATCGAACTGGAGTATGCGTTGGCATGGGCATGTTTGAACTACCCGAGGTGTACAACTCGTATGCAAACCTCACAAAAGGATATAATCGCGTAAGTCCCTACTTTGTGCCTAGGCTATTGCCTAGTATGGCCTGTGGTCACATTAGTATGCGGTTCGGTTTCCGTGGTCCGAATCATTCGGTTTCCACTGCTTGTGCAACCGGAGCACATGCAATTGGAGATGCATTTCGTTTTATAAAGTATGGAGATGCTGATGTGATGATCGCTGGTAGCGGTGAGTCGTGCATAGATCCGCTGTCTATCGCTGGTTTTTGTCGGTTAAGAGCTCTGTGTACGTCTTTCAATGACGAACCCAATCGTGCGTCTCGACCGTTTGATGAAAAACGAGATGGATTCGTCATGGGCGAGGGATCTGCTATATTGATTTTGGAAGAACTGCAGCACGCTAAGAAAAGAAATGCCACCATTCTGGCTGAGATACTTGGCTATGGTTTGTCGGGCGACGCATACCACATCACGTCACCAAGTGAAGACGGAACTGGAGCCTTTTTGGCGATGACGCGAGCAATGTCGGACGCCAAGATTGATCCCAGCGCGGTAGGTTACATCAATGCTCATGCGACGTCTACCCCAACCGGAGATAAAATCGAATCCAGAGCAATTAATCGAACTTTTAAGGAGCACACTAAAAACGTCAGAGTCTCATCTACAAAAGGTGCTCATGGTCATCTATTGGGTTCATCTGGGAATCTTGAGGGATTGTTTGTCGTTAAGGCATGTCACACTGGAGTTTTGCCACCTTCAATTAACATTGATAAAGTTGGTGATGGAATCGATTTGAATATTGTAACAAAGCCAGACAATTGGAACGATGAGCGGCGAGTCGCTTTAAAAAATTCATTTGGATTCGGTGGCACAAATGCTTGCATTTGTATATCCAGTTTTGTCGAATAGTTATGTAAATATTTGTTATCATTTATACTGCTCCTTTTTTTGTTTGTTATATAACGTGATAAGATTGTTACAGAATAAATAAAATATATTATACTTTTACAACACTAACAGTGTTTTGATTTGTATGATTGTAAGTTGTTCACATTTATATCGAGAGATATCTCGGATATCATGATACCGGGTAGTATGATATTTTAGGCTTCTAGCTTCCGAATACAGGTTTGATTCTCATTCGCTTTCGGAACTGAACACTGCACGAACTTATTCTGCGACAGCAGTCACAGTTCACAGATAACCTTCAAAAAGGGATTCACTATAGAACTTCTTACAATATGGTCTCATAGAGCAACGAGGTATAGTTGTCTACATCGGTGCCAGTGGAAGCAAGCATAGCTGCTGCTCAAACAGTTGGTTGGTTTAAGTGGCATCAAAATTCCCTACAGGGGAAGATTCACAAATAACGCATGAGCGCCGTTTTGAAACCCCAAACAAGCTGAACCAGAAGATGGAAGGGGGAGAAGGATGTTACAGGAGCTCAAAACCAGCCTGTGAAGTTGAGAAATTTAATGATTCTATTGAATTGCATATCATGGATGGCCGATAGGTCAACATAGAAAGGGTTTCCTAGTGCCCTATGTCTGGGGTGTCAGCACGTAACTTGATACAATCGAGTTTAGTCGATACAATCGAGCTCTGGCAGCACCTAATTTGTTTCAATCGATTGTCTTAAACCGATTATCCTCGATTGAAACAAATTAGGTGCTGCCAGAGCTCGATTGTATCGACTGAACTCGATTGTATCAAGTTACGTGCTAAGGCCCCTGGTTTTGGGTAGGGCCGGGCATTCACAAAGAAGGTGGAAAACCGTTTTACTCTTGTTTGCATCAGCGCGGCTACGGCAGTGGGAATTGTAGGGGATGCCAAGCCTGGCTGAGTGAATACCTAGAGGCCAATGGCCCGTACTAATTGCTTTTAGTCTGGCGACATCTACACGCGTTCTGGCTAAGAGGTTATTAGTTCTGGCATCATCGTTGCTTGGCCAAATTTCCTAAAAATGACACAATTGGTCAGGTTCACCCACCTTGTCACCGCGCTAGAGGTAAAATGCAGGAGGATTTCTCTCTTTACGTATCCCAATGGAGGGGAGGCTTCCTCTGCATGAGACACGCACAGAGCAGATCCACGTCTGGCAAGTTCATTGTCTCTTTCATTCCCCTCTATGTTCATATGGCCGGGAACCCAGACGAGAGTGATTTCTGCATTCCACAACAAGCTTGGATGTTGACTTGGTAGAAAAGATGGCCTTAATCGCAGCCTGACTGTCGACGAAGATACCTATTTTTCTTCTGGATGTTTCTATGTTGAAAAGCAGTCTACAAGCCTCCTTAATTGCCAGTACTTCTGCTTGGAAGACGCTGGATGTATTAGGGAGGCGGAAAGATTTTAATATGTCTAATTCTGTTAAGATGTCTCCAACAGTTAGGTGAAAGAAGTATGCAACTTCGTCGATAAAAAAGTCACCGTATACAGATATAAATTAAGATTACGCAACTGCTCGCTCAGCCCTTAGGAACACCAGAATAAAGATTCTTGGTAGCTACTTTTGAAAACTAATCGACCCCGGGTGGGGCATAGGGCGGCGACAAACTTCCGCCATGCTCTCGATCTGCGGCCAGATACTTCAGCTGTGGCCACGTTTTACGCTGTGTTGCTGCTTCGGCCAAAACGGTTGATTTCCACATTGTCCTTGGTCCACCAACTCGCCGTGTACCTTAAGTACATCTGCTTCGTGATGTTGTCGTTTGGTCTCCTTAACATGTGGCGCCGCTTCCGCTGGTTAATTTCGACATTTAAAAGCTTTTGACCCGTTTTGCGCCACAATTCATGGTTCGATATAATTTGCGGCCATCGGATCTTAAAACTGTATCAAAGGCAGCGGTTTACATATGCCTGTAATCTTCTCGAGATAGAGGTTGAGACTTTCCAGGTTTCACAGCCATACAGCAGTACGGATTTGACGTTGGAATTGAAGAGCCTTAACTTGGTGCGTTGGGAAATTTGCCTGTAGTTCCATTTTTTTTTTTTTTTTTTTTTGTTGGAGGTTGCTACTATCCGATGGAGCACTCAGACACAACTACTGGTCCATTGTACTACTAAAACAGACACCTTACATTGCTGTACTTAGTTTGCCCGTCTTTCGAAGATGAGAAGGAGGTTCAGTGATGAAGAGCTTAGATGTTCGGCACTCACCACGTCAGCCCCAAAGATCCGCCACCTGATGCAAGCAAAGGCAGGACTACTACATAGGAAGTGTTCCGCTGTATCGGCATCCTCTCCACAAGCAGGGCAGATGGTGGTGTCGCTCAAGCCCAACACATTTAAGTGTTTGGCAAAAGCTTGGTGGCCCGAAAGGACACCCACAAGCAGTCTACAATCGATTCTCCTGAGAGACAGAAGGAAAGATGCTGACCTTTTGCAGATGTCCGGTCGCAGTCGTTTGGTCTGTCTGGAGTTCCATACTGAAGACAACATTCCAAAAGCGCTGCGGGATTTACTTATTCTGCTTTTAACATCCAGATCCGTTCCTCCCTCCGAAGATACAAAACTGCCTAGATAGTTAAATTGTTTGACCTCCTCAATGGGCGTCTGTCGCAGAATAATCGGATGATGGATACCATGTCTCTCAGTTGTACCTTCGGTGGCAGTCATTACATCGTCTATCGCCAATAAAAACAGGATTGGCGACAGAATATCCCCTTGTCTCCCTATTCATTATGCAGAACGAAGCATCTTGCGGCGTGATAGGACTCCTTAATAACAGCAACTATTTTCGGGGGAATCCCTTTCCTATCTAAAGATTTCCAGATCCATTCGCGGTTGACTCGGTCAAACCTTCTCAAAATCTACGAACATTAGGTAGAGCGGTGAGGTAAACTCTGTTGACTGTTCGAGTATTATACGAAGAGTGTTGATGTGATCGACACAAGACGGACCACTACGAAAGCCCGCTTGATGCCGCTTGAGCGTATTTTCGATCCTGTCCTTTGTCCGTTCGAGAATGATAGTTGCCATTGTTTTCGGGAAAACAGACAAAACAGTAATACCACGCCAATTATTGCGGTTCTTAAGGTTTCCCTTCTTTGGTATCTTAGCAATAACTCCATCCTTCCAGTCCCTGCGATATTTTTCATCTTCCCATATAGCCTGGGGTTGAATTACCGCATCCGTGATCGAGCAACACGTGACTGAATTTGTTATTGTTTTGCATGTAAAATCAACAGAATTCAGTGACGTATCGCTCGCTCACGGGTGCGGTAATTCGACCCCTGTATTAGTAGTAGCAGGATACAGGCCGTCGTGTCGGAATCTGCTTTCAGGAACTCGGCTGGTACACCTGCTTTGTTGACTTTTAAGAGGTTGATCGCAATTTTTATTTCTGCAGCTGTTGGGGGTCCGGTGTCAATTCCCCTGTAAGATCGCCGCATTTCTAGCTGTTGGGAGGTCATTGTTGGACTCAGCTCATCTGATTCACCATTGAGCAGGGCACAGAAATGGTCCCTCCATCTCCGCAGTTGTTCTTCGATTGTAACTAATAGTGTGCCGTCCACATCCAAAACAGGATGGTTGGTGTTGCTTTTTCGTCAAACAATATCCTTGGCGATTTTGTACAGCTCTCTAGTGTCTCTTCTTCTTGCAGCGCTTTCCGCATTTTCCTCAAGTTCGTCCATTATTTTTCTAATGTCGCGGCTGACACAGCGCTGCACTGTCTTGTGAGCTACTCGCTACTCGATACGTAGATTATGAATCAGTTTACTTGCCAAATAAAACAAAGCAAAGCCTCTAGGAAGACAGTTAAGTAGGTATGTGGCCAGTTCTTCGGGCAAGGCAATGCGCAGGTGAAGTAGCTTATCCAAAAATACCCTACGTACCGAATAATAAACGAATATTTGAGAGAAAGTCTGACCTGACGATAGACCTGTTGGGTCAATTATTATTCCTTTTTATTATTCAATTAAAAAAATGAAACAAATTCGCACATTTGTAAAGTGTCTTAATCTTTATTTGGAAAACTTCGTAAAAATTTACATGAAATAAAATATTATATTATGTATAATTAATTTTTATTTTATTTTATTTTTTTCAATGTTTTCATATCGTCCTCCTCCTTTTTTTCATGCTTTTCTGTGAACACAAGTACGAAATAGATAAAATTGTAATTCCGTTCACAAAATATGTGTGTGTGTCTATGTGAGTGTTTTAAAAGTGTATATTTTTACAGATTTTTGTTTTTAATTTAATTTAAGAGCTTAAATATATTTTTGTTTTGTTTTTCAATTTTTTAATAATACATATATGCTAAATTTTGTTTTCATTACACCTACGATAATACAACTACATTTATAAAACACTATTTTATTTATATTTTGTTTCGTTTGTGTTTTTGTGTATTTGTGGTTTTTTGTTTCATTAATTTTTTTTTATTTTAATCTTTACTATTGCTAAACAATTTCCGAAATGTATCCCACCCTTATCGCTTTGAAGCATTGAAATTATAATTATACATGTATATTTATATTGTTTTAAATAAAGTATTTGTTGAATATTTATATAAAACACCAATAGAAAAATTCATATTTTGTTCACAAAAAGAATTGTACGAGTTCGCCTACGTATTTTTGGGTAATTTGTATTTGGGAGAGGTTTTTCTTTGTTTTCAATTGCTATATATATGTATAGGACCAGGACCAGAGACTTCATTTATACTACAAGACTTGGATAACAAAGTGTTGTGTCTATCAGATGTAGCTGTTTCTGAGTAAAGTCGGACTTGCCTTAGTTGGGGGAACATGTGCGTATAAAAGCAGGATCGTGCAAATTCTAAGTGAATTGTTTTTTCTCAGTAACTCGGAGTGAAGCTAAGACAGCCGCAGCACAAGTTTTGCATAGATAACCGGTTGTAATGTTAGTGAAGGCTATCAGGGGACCAATTTTTCATTGTTATGAAAGTTGGGTTATCGAGGAGACGTTGTTATTGTGAGTTGGTGACTTTTAACTCATTTCTAATCAAGCTCTAAATATCCAGGCAACATTTTCTATAGGAGGCAGTTTACGTATGAATATGATCATCCAGACAGTTGTTTCTGAAATTTTGAATGATTAATCGGCAGTTCTTATTAAACTTAGTTTTGTGGTCCTTTTAAACCTGTAACTAAGCCGCTAGTTGTGTAGGTTTATCGTTTCACGACACGTTACTAGGACCTATTTCTTATTTCTTATCACGATTTGGTAGTGTGTGGGTCAGCATTGCCTCGGCTGTCTATTTCTAAAAGGAGTGCAAGAGTTCCTTACTGCTCAGGGGTTGTGAGAAGCAGTTTGAATCGAAACTCCAAGAACAGGCAGATATCTTTGAAAATCACACGAAGTCCTAACGCGCTGACTACTTAGATAAAAGGGTATAAAATATAAAACCAGCGCCCTAAACATGTAACTTTTCAAACGCCTTGAAATCCGCATTGGGGGACGTACAATCTAACATAACCAAACAAACGAAGAATGGTTCGAAGGAGTACCTCGCGCATTCTGGTGTTTTTTACACAGTCACCCAACAGCAATGCAACGGAAAGATCTCATTTCCACAGCTCGTATTCGAGTAGCCATTGGTTAAGAGTTGAAACCAACAATGAATTAAAGATCGATAGCTTAGCTTTGGCAGTAAATCGGGTCCTTCCGATAAGAAAATGACCTAGCTGTCCCTTAATTGGCTAACCAACTCTGCGGGAAAACACAGCACTCATTGATTGGGAATAAAAACCCCAGATGTAAACTTTCTTACCTGCTTTAATAAGACACATCTTATATGCCCAATGGATTCAAAAGGCATTCAGCAGGCAGCCACCACTTAAGATTCGTTTACCTTCGTCCCAAATCGATACAAAAGGCTCGGATTTAAACCCACCAACGTTCATCCAGTCCATAAAAGTTATGAAAATGCCGACAAAGTGAAACGTATTAAGCAAGCGCGCCCTTTCTCCGAACACAGCTTGAGTAGTTTGGGTAAAGGGATCGAATTCCATACTCCTAAACGATACCCAGAATTTACTTCGAGTTTCATTTGTAAACAGGTGTACCTTACTGCCTGAAATAGGATGGCATAGATACTTGGCTGTATTGGCGACTCTCCCTTCTTTATATCGGGTGCAATCGTTTCTACATCTTTGCGGGATTTCAATAAGACCTCGTTACGCCAACTGCTTAATTCTAAGAACAATAATTTGTTACACAAACCGCCACGGTTACATGCAGTTACTGTGAGGACCTGCAGGCCGCGGAAGACATCTCACACCTTCTTTGTGAATGTCTAGCAATTGGTCGGAGAAGAAGAAAGCATCTCGGCAGGTACTCCTTTAATAATTTGGAAAAAGTTAGTTCCTCAAATAGTTTTGAGACCATACTCAAATTCTGTAGGGAAATCTAATGCTCGGGTGAATTGCTTTAGGTATTTTAGCCGTACTGGTTCCCTGAGGACGGCGATGGGCCCGATATGATGCCTGGTCTATTGTGACGATCTTACAACCCCCATAAACCTTACCTAACCTACACAAACCGCCGTAGACATTATCCCCATCATATCTCATAACCTCACTCGGTCCCCTGTTGCAAAATCAACTAACCTACTGCCTAAATAGAGCACACAAAGTCATAAATAGTACGGTGCGATCTCTGGTATGACTGTTTCTTTTAGTTTTTGTTTGTTTGTTTTTTATAAGATTTCAAATTCTTTATACGTATTTTAAATTGCAAATAGCTTCACTGTTAAACACGATCAACTGATTTAATGCATATGCGTTAGAAGGTATATTATATTTTACATTTATAATTGTAATTGTTGTTTTTTTGTTTTTTTTTTTGTAATCACATAAAAAGAGGAAGTTTCCAAGTTTATTTTTATTATATTTTTTTTTAGTATAAAAATATCTATTCTTATTTTGTTTAATGTTAATTTTAAATTCAAATAATGTAAGAAAGTAGAGAAACACAAGATATATGTTTATTGAGCTCTTTGAATATCGCAAACAAAAATCTTTCCTTTTATTAATTAATTGACAAGAGATGTTCTGTTTTTTTTTTAAATATTGCAATAAATTAAATGACAAAAAAACGCTAAAAATAGGATACAAAGTTGATGAGAATGCCCCAAATTACTTTTGAAGTAATTGGATTGGGTGCATGCAATTGCATCTAGTTTAATTTTAACAAACGTAAAATGGAATATAATTTCTGAGAAATCCTCAACATCGTGTATTCAATGTTTTTCTTTTCTTTTTTTTTGCATATTGACTATGGCAGAGACAAAAAAAAAACTAAGTTCTTGATATTATTTTATGTACGTAAATTGTGGCGTTTCCAACAATTGTTTCTACAATTCGTGAAAGTTCTGCAGAAACTTAAGGGAAAAAATAAAATGAAAAAAAAAAAACTACGCATGCATTCTATACTCTCATCCATGCGGACTTGTACGTATAACCCAA
Organism: Cheilosia pagana; assembly: GCA_936431705.1. Classification (NCBI taxonomy): domain Eukaryota; kingdom Metazoa; phylum Arthropoda; class Insecta; order Diptera; family Syrphidae; genus Cheilosia; species Cheilosia pagana. Next base: position 78,858,640 of record OW386166.1, on the reverse strand, counting down.
AAGAAAGTGATATGTACAAGCGTGTGTGGATAGACTGTATAAAACTTATATTGGTTTGCTGTTTCTTTTTTTTTTTGTGTGTTTAATTCAGGAGCGCATCCATTGTATATGGATAGGGCTGTTGATGTTCCGTCGATGTAGGTCAGTCTAGTATCACAACCTGTGGATCAATTGGTCTGGACACCATGGTCTTGATTGGTATGTTTCTCCATGGTTTACGTGCAGCTCTTCGTAGCTCGATTACAGATAATACTTTTCTAGTTTTTCTATATGTAGCAAAAGAAAAAATCGCATGTTATTAGATTCAGTAGGCAATAGGCACTCACTTAGGTTAGAAACTATATTGCAAATGTTAAATTTAAATGATTAAATTGATTGTTTTTAAGACACTACAAAGATTCTCCTTTTGAACAGAAGCTACTGATGACAATTGGTGAGCGTTTGGACTGATTATCTTTTAACAGACATTTGGGAAATTATTAATTTATGTATCTTTCCTTTCCTTACTCTCTATACTACCGGCTTTCGCGCGTCCCACAACCCTGCAACCCACACCTAACTTAACTCTTAATTTTTCTTTCCGTACGCGTAAAAACCCGAAGTTTCCAAAAACAATGAAGAGGCCAATCAAAGTTACGCGTCGTTTCTTTCACTTTTAAAATATTCAGAGCAGAGCTTTTTAACTTTGGAGTTTAAGTATGACACATGTGCCGAATCAAAAAAAAAAAAAAGGTATGAGTGAAAGAATGTATGGCCGAGGAGTCTTCAACCATGCTGGCAGATCGATCGTAGACCAAATTTGCTCACTACTGGAAATCCTGGAAAAACTCTATTCATGTCGCAACTATTCGGGCGACATTGGCACATGTCCGTGGAGAATTGAGACGACATCTATAGAACAATTGGTTTTGTCGGCATAATCTTAGCCACAAACAAGAGAAATATACAGATGTAGAATATGGTACACATCCAGTTTAATTCTTTATCTTAATGTAGATGGCGCCAACTGCTCCGTTTTTCGATTATTGTATGATCACGCAGGCAACCTGCATTTGCCAATTCCAACCCCAACATTTACTTATGCTATGGAAAAGGAGATCAGTGGTGTGTGACCTGGGCCTGTGACTATGGCCTGGCCATGGACATGGGTATGGTGTGCGATCTGTGTGTGCGCAAGCTGGGTAAAAAAACAACGTTGTGAAAAATTGTTGTTTTTTTTTTTCCTCTGTGAAAACTCACAACACAAGTCACAACAAGTATGATCACCGAAGCGAGGACGAGCGCCGAGGACATTTGAATTCTCTTTTTACACTTCGTTTTCATTCAGTTATTCAGTGCAAATTTTATTCTGTGAACGTATGGTTGAGGATGTGCTTGTCTTCTACATTTTTGCACTTTTTTCAGATCTATCAACAAAATAATGCTTAAAACAAGAGAAAACGGATACCGTATTAAAGCCTCAAAAAACGTGGTTGATTTAATCGATTCGTTCTCTGTCGGTAACGTAAACGCAAAAGCTTTAGCACGGATGATTTTAACTAAAAATAAAACCTGCTCTAAAAAAGAAAAATGGATTTCACAAAATTAATTTTTCAGAAATGCCGCTTTATATAATTTTATGAGAGAAACTCTTGACTTCCATCTCCCTCACCCCACTTCTTTATACAAGCGGATGGAAATACCAATTTGAAAAATCTTGTTTTTAAGCCTATAAACAATAATTAAATAAAAATAAACCAACCAAACGGATGATATGAACGAGAAAGTTTCGTGCGATCCAGTCGAGTACATTTTTACCACAACGATTTTTTAGCTGATCTGCTAATTTCTTAAAATTTTATTTTGCGAGGGATTTGTGTCAATGTTTAAAATGTAAAAAAATACACAGAAATTCAATGGATTTTTGCTTATTTCCTGACATTATTAGTGTTTGAAATAAAAGTTCACCAGGACGCTATCAATTTAAATTCAGCCTTTTATTTCTTATTCAAACAGAAACCATGGAAGATAGAACTTTTTGTAGACAAAAAAACACAATAATTACAAAACATAACGAATCCAAAAACTCATAGCAGTACATGTACAAAGTGGGCCAAAAGAGATCACCCTATTGGAAGATACTCTAATTTTTGCAAATGGCCGGCAACGTCAAATCTGTTTACCGACTGCGCAAACACTGCCCCGTTTGGCCACCAACCTTGAAGAATATGGGACCACACGAGCCATTGGATGTCGAGCTGTCGCCGGAAACATCGACCAAGCGCCGTGCCTCGCATTTAGCCATCAGCCGGTCGTCCCTAAGGCCAGTCCGTGCATTAACTGCTGCCTGTCGACCTCCAAACGCGTGTAACCTACGTCCAAGCCATCCTCAATCTCGAGGACGATTTTTACACCAAAATCATAATTAGCGATGAGGCTCATTTCCACCTCAGCGGGTACGTCAACAAGCAAAACCATCGGGGCACCGAAAATCCACGAGTAATGCACGAGGAGCCATTACACCCGCTCAAAGTTACTGCATGGTGCGCTGTTCACGCTTGAGGAGTCATCGGGACATTTTTTTTTTCGAGAACCACGCTGGTCAAACGACAACAGTGGATGGTCCGCCCTATAGGGCCATGTTAACCGAGTTTTTTCTGCCCGAATTGGACGAAATAGGACTGGAAAACATGTGGTACAAACAGGACGGAGCTACGGCACACACTGCGCGAGCCACAACCGATACTCTGAAGGCGGCGTTCCCGGGTCGTCTCATCCCTCGTTTTGGCGATTTGCACTGGCTCGCAAGATCGTCGGATTTAACCGTTCCAGACTTTTTTGTGGGTTTTTTTTTTTTGAAGTCCCGTGTTTACGTGAACAAGCCCGAGCCCCTAGAAGCACTCAAGGACAACATTCGACACGAGTGCGAGAATCTGTCGCCCGAAGTTCTCGACGAAGTGATGAAAAATGCCATAAAACGAGCCCGTATGGCAATCAAAAAAAAAAAACCAAAAATAAAATAATACTTTTTCATCCGAATCATCCATTCTTATTGACTTGCTTCATGTTGCAAGCAGTTCATACAGGGTATTGTGTGGTGTATGCTGGTTTTATAATTTTTATTCAACATGCTTTTGTTCTAGAATCCTATATCTGTATATTTCTCTTGTATGTGTCTTCTCTTAACCGTATGCCATCAGAATACCCCTAATCCTTACTTCCGTAGTGCCTTCTTAACTAAATATCGCCAACATCCAATCTAAAACAATACTTACTTGCTAGAATCGGTGGCTCTAAAATATACATCATCTGGGGCATCCATCCAACTGATCACTTGTTTCCGACCCGAACCGGTTCTTGACATTTGTGTAATTTTTGGTTTTCCATTTAACTGCAAATGTCACTGTTTAAATCCCCAATATATATATATTTTCGTTTAGTCACTTACATGATGCCTAGCTAACGGTTGTCCAGAGGCAGCCATCATAGCCGCAAATTGTTCGGGACTAGGACAATGTGACGGCATTGGATCCTTATTGGGCCGCTTGGTTGGTGGTCCTGGTATAATTGTAACTAAACAAAGAAAATTTAAATAAATAACTCAACCCAATGTTGGATTAAACAATTACCATCTGAACCATTAATTTCTTCATTTGGCCGCTTACGTATTATTGGAGGCGGTATAATCGTTAAATCCTTCTCGATTTCTATGACTTTATTCGGAATTCGATCATAAAGCAGAGAGCCATCGGGTGCCTTTGGAGGTTTGGGAAACGCCACCACGTCTGGTTTTGGCAATTTATCTTTGGGCGTCAACACCAGCCACTCGTGTGGGCCGGGGCCCGGAGATCCTAGGCGATTTGCAATTTTTGTCACACTTCCTCTATCCTTCTTCTTAAGTAATAATAGTTTCTTTATTTCCAAATGAGATTTCCCGGTCAATCGTAAAGTAACTGCAACAAGCAGAGAAGAAGTTTTGATTTAAATTCTTGAGATAAACGATTGGTACTCACATTCTTGCTTTACTAGCATCGTATTGACCGCATAAGATGTCTGCCGGGCGGCCTTTTTAGGTTTAATAAAGTTTCTACATAAAATTCGAGCTAAGCGTGTCATAGGATTCGTGTGCAGATAGAACGCTGTGCGGGTTTTCATAATGGGACGCGGGGAACCAGAACTGATTGCTATACCGTGGGCTTGTGCGTAGTGCCGCGCTAAGTGTGTTTTCAATTTGAATTCCTTGCCGCAGCTCACAATGGAACACCTGAAAATATTACTTTTCCCCAAGGGTTATTTAAATGGCCAAATTGTTGTTGATTATATTCGTTCGTTACCTGTGCATTTGACGATTAGACAGATCGTTGACTTTCTCTTCGTCTGGTACAACTGTATCGGCGACAATCACTGGGGTGGGTGTAATAGGTCCTTGTGGCGTTGTTACGGGAGTGGGTTTCTTTTTAACCTCTGTATCACTTCCGTCGGCTAATCTCGTTGCATTTTTTAAACCACCGTACTTTTTCCAATAGTTCCAACAATTTTGACACAATCGACATGTCATGTGGGAAGGTCCCCAGGGATACCACTAATGGAAATATTGCAAAATGTGACTTTTATTATTTGTTGAAAGATATGCTAAAATCAATTCTGAACACTAAAACAGTGGATCCACTCAACAACACATAAAGAGCTCAAAATGTTCAAAGGAAAAGAGGAAAACGACTAATAGCTAATTTGAAAGTTCTCAGGTGTCAGTATCAAGACGACCGACGATAAAAAGTGAGTGCAAGATCCAAAAACCGCTGTCGTCCTAGGCCTTACATGAGAAGGCATGTTGGTTGAGGCCCAAGTCTGCCCCGAACTGTACCGCAATCGAAAATTAAGTAATAGCATACAGCCAGTCAACTACAAATATGTAAAACACATCAAACGAGAGTCAATCACGATTAGAAATCGCAATAAGTATTAAACAAAAGAATTCTACGATTGACTATCTGGAAAATTCGTTACACTAGGTCTGTTCCTTTACTTTTGTAGTAAAAATGGAAAAGACTGTCAAAATGACAGTGGAGGGAACTCAAAGAGGGAACCTACGCAAAAGTTAATGAAAGCTTTTGACAGATAGTTCATGCCAAATAGAACAACAAATTCAAATCAGCTGTCGATTTTCAGGCGACTGACAGTTGTTTCAATTATTACGCAAAGAAATTTGCTGAGTAAAAACTAGTAAGAGGGGAAATATCTGGCTCTCTCGGAGTGAATTTCCCGAGTTGAGGAACGACAATTGAGTAAAATGCGTAACAATTCGTAAAATTTCGTAAGATTTAAAAGTAAAGGAACAGACCTACTGTCTCATAGTCACAGTAGAGATCCCACAACTTTTCCGGCAACATTTCAAGTCATTTTGGCAAATTTAAGACGCATCGGATCCGATGCAAACAAAATTTAATCGCGACGTACCTGAGATGATGAAACAGTTGAGCACGATTCACATGGCTTTCCGTTATTGGACAAATCAGTTCCACCATTAGTTGTTGTTCCATTGAAAACGCCGCCTTTGATGGAGTTCATCGCCGGATTGCTCTTTGTGTACTGTGGAATGTAAACCTGCTTTAGTTTTAATTCCGCTTCAACGGCTTTCACTCGTTTCTGTTGCACATATCTATCTGTAGTCTTCCACATGTAGTAATATTCTACAATTTGTTTCAACGTTTTCCATGGAAGCTGCAAACAAAAAGAAAATGTAAATGTAAACCAATTCACCGTAACCACCGTAGAGACACTCACAAAGTCCTGCCGAATATCGTTAAAGTCTTTTCCATATTTATCTAATGCTTCCTCAAACAGATTAGCCTCGGATGCACTCCAATCCTCGATTTCATCTCTACAAAGCACCGGTCCCGTAGACGGAACCAACGAGCACATTGCATCCTCTATGCAGTAATTGTGTTTATGAAGAATATCCATGGCATGAAACTGTGAAAAACATACAAATTAAACCCCCCATTTGGTTGTCGCTGTGATTGACCAAACATACCAAGGTGATATCTCGGCTAGCAGCTGCCGCTGACATATGCAAAGATGGCTGTTTAACAGAACTACTACAATCCAGTGCGCGGGCAAATGTACCAATAGATCGTGAAACAACCAAAAATTGATCTATCTTCCTATCGGTCAAATTGTGATTTGGCGTCCAAACAAGTGTCTCCAATTCTTCCAACTTTCGCTCGTCCATTTGTACATCTTTTAGTTTACCAGGAATATCACTTTGATATCGGCTTCCTACACGTATTTCACCTTTATCTGCTAGTAAAGTTTTTTGATTGGGATCAAAGACCAAACAGTAAAAAAATGTGTCCTACAAAATGTCAATGGAAAAGAAAATGAGTAAATTGTGTCTTCGCAAATTGGCAATTAATATATTAATATCGTAGCAATAATGGGACGAAATTTACGACTCACGTCTTTATTGAGATAACTATTGAGCGATTCCGTTTCATTGAGTAATGTCACAGAACATTTTCCTTTGATGTGGGTGGCGGGCAATGTTTCAACTTGTCGGGATAAAAACAATTCTCGATGTTTTATTTGATGTCGTTGTTTGGATGACAGCAATTCACTATTTTTTTCCGTAAGGATATGTGGTGCCGATGCACCTATCGGACTAGTTCGATCCTCATCCAATGATGCTGTAATGGAAAATGTAAAGGGATGTATTAGAAATATCTATTAATAACTAATAATCATTTAATTGTCTTCCTTAAATTTTTTCTATTAATCGGCAGTACATTTAAGGCTAAGATCAAAAACAATCAGTAGTAAGTAAGCCCATTTTAAATTGTAGGTCAATGAAATGATGAAAACGAATAACAAAGCTTAGAAGGGACCAACCGATAGCTAATTATCACAATGAAAAACACTTAAAACAAATCCAGTTCTGTAACAATATTAACTATCATCCGGAAAGACACAATCAGACAGCGATCGCACAAGCCTTTCATGTTAGCAAACTACTATTCCGAACTTTTAAGCGAGAAGATAAGGATAATTTGTGTCTCTTAAAAACAGGCCCCTACCAGTTCATGGTGGTGAGTTTGTCCAGAAGTTCTTTCAAGACATTGGGCACATTCAGAAACTAGATTGGTCGGAAACGCCACTTTTCCTACGTCAGCCACATATGCGAACTGTCAACTTAGTTATCAGTCACGAATTTCTTGACTAGATTCGTCGGCTACCCCTCCATAAACGTCAACTGAAACAGCTGCCCATGTGACGGATCTAGGCCAATCAAAACTGAGATACATCAAGTCAGTCAGCTGTTAGCTTACTAAACTAGATACTTGAACGTCCCCCATTCTAACAAAAAATGTTAACAATGGCAACCGAGGAAATATCAGGCAACCACGTCGCAATCTTTAAAAAAGAGAAAGTATCCTTATTCTTGGTAAGCTTCTTGATGATAACCGATTTCCTTTAGATGGAAATCAAATCAAAATCTCAAAGTTGTAGAAACTCTGAGATTGATGGCGTCTCTATTTGAAGGGACGACTGCGTATTGTGTATTTCTAGCACTCCATGCTTTAAAAGTCTATGTTATGCCATGTTCCCACCAACCAAAATCGCGAGGTTTCGTAAAATGTTTCCAAATTTCTGAGGTTTCGCCAAACATTTTTGATGTGTCGAAATCCCTCTGAGTTCATCTGAACGTGAGAGGTTATTAAACCGAACAAGCCTACAGGGTGAACTTTGGTTTATTTTGTGTTCATTTGTGGACGTCAAAATAGTAAACGCCAAAACAATCAAAATAAAAAATCATAATAAATAAGTATTAAACAATAATTTGAATAAAAAAAAAGAGGTGAGTAATATTTTCACAATTGACAGCTTATGACTTTTGAAATCACTTCAACTCGGTGGGAACGACTTACGAGGTGTCAGTTAAAGTTCATTGAAACCTCGCGATTTCAGTTTTGGTGGGAACATGGCATTAAATTGTTACTCTGTAATAAAACAAGTTTTTTTTTAAATATTGAGTTCTCAAACGCATCTCTGGTTATTGGCGCAAACCACTGGATATGTTTTTGGCATGTTTTTTTTCTTCTCAAATTTCATAAAGCAAAAAAAAAAGAAACAAAAAACAATTTTTCCAAATGAATACCTACTAAAAAGACGCACAAAATCATGAAAACATTATACGAAAAAACATTACTGACAACACAACTGAGTGACACAGCATTTGTCAATGCCAAGACAAGCACACACACATGCGAAAAGGGAACAGAAAAACAAAATCATTAAATAAAACAAAACACACTGTTACACAATCTACGTGCAAAAATAAGAAAAATAAGACAAAAACTACGTGCAAATCTAGAGAATATTGGTATTTTATTTGAGGTTAATACCTATGGACGGATCTAAAACAGCTTGAGCTGCTTGTTCTTCTCCGACAGGTGTTCGAAGCCAAGTCTTCTTCAGTTTCATCGCCAGTGGTGAGTCTTCGGCTGTTGCCACTATTATGATGAAAAGTAAATTATTATCAATGCTGTTTCGATACACATATATTTAAGATATAATCAACAAGACACTGACATTTTATTTTCAGTCATAATGATCTGTCAACTTTAAATTTAATGATGCTCATAGTGGCGTAGTCTCTTCATTGTGGAACAATTCAACTGAAATTCAAGTTTTCCCCACTCAAAAATTGAAAATATAGCAACATTTATTAATACACAAACTTTATGAGAAAGTTTCAATTTGAATTATGTGGCAAAAGGATCCAATTAGAGAAATTTTCCCAAGCGTTTTCACCATGCATATTGGTAACTGGGACACCCTATTAAATAAAGCAGTACCTAACGTATTTATTCTGTACGCGTTCAATGCATAGTTTGTGTTATTAATAAAAAAGGTGTTAAAAATTTGAAATAATAAACTTCAGCAATTCCAGTTACATATTTGCTTTTCTACGAATTTGTGTAACTGTCATTTCTGTAGAATATTTTGACAAAGAGTCTCTTATTTGGTTGCCAAAGTAAAAGAAACACTAGAACCATCAAATAGAAGATTGGTTTCTATTACTTATTTGAGTAAGTTCACATTTATATTATAGAAAAAATAAACTACATCTTTGACTGTCTCAATCGAGGTTGGGCGCCAGTTTATAAAAGGAGCGCCGTACAGGCAACAAAGCGGAAACGTTTGAATTATACAACTACATATTCAATAAAATATCTTTCAGGTTTAATGTTTCAATATGAACAAATTGTCAACTCTTGATATAAGGTAGGATTAGATTTTATAATTAAGATGAACAACTATGTTGAAAAAGACAAAAATGTTTACTAAATTTTGTCATATAAGTAAAACGTACGACGGCACTATTTTGTGCTGCCGGCAAATGACCTTCGGTCGATGAGCGTTGATTAACGAAGGCACTTGCATGAAATAGCCGAATGTTATCTCTGCCTGGTCTACGCGACCCACGTTGCGAACGCGATTGGGATAGCGGGAACAGAAGCGGTAATGACTGCGCCTGGCCGAAGACACGAACTATGTATGACCACCGATTGTCTATAACGATATATAGAACTAGGCGAGGTGAGGTGATGCGAACCAGAGAATGGCGATTGGCGATACAATGACGACGAATTGATAGCTTTTCTTGCTCGAGAGCTCGACACTGCTGAACGGTGCAATTAAGAGAAGCAGAGTCGATAGCGACAAATGGTGCGTCAAAAACCACGCTACACCTACTGGATAGGATCCAAAATCGGGCGATAAAACTAATCGGAGACACAAATATCGCGAATTTAATAAATTCGCTTGAACATCGCAGAAATGTAGCATGTCTCTCACTGTTTTATCGCTACTTTAATAAACAGTGCTCAACCGAAATCGCCAGCTGCATTCCGCCCCTTCAACAATTCAACCGCAATACTCGTCATGCTAGGAATGCCCATCAGTTTACCATTCAGCCTATTTTCGGTCGTACTATGAAATATAGAGATTCTTTCATAAGCCGTACAACACGAATGTGGAATGCCTTACCTAGCTCTGTGTTTCCTCCTCAGTACAATTTACAGGCATTTAAGACCAATGTGCATCGGAATCTCCTATCTTCCTTATCCCAATTTCCTTAATGCCCGCGCTGTGTATACACTATAAGAGTTGTCATAACCTCTTTAGCGCGTGTTGATTATAAAAAAAAAAAAATATATAAGTTGTCACAAAACCACTTACAGTTCGCCTCTATTTTTTATTCCAAAATAATAAACATTAAAGCCTAGTATCCTGCTCGGGCTAAATCTCTCATACAAAAATGTCTACAAAGATAAAATTAAGCGAGCAAGCTAAATTCGTAACTCTAAACAAGCTAACAGTCTTCACTCTTCTAGCTCGCGAAATAAATGTCCGGTACATTAAATTGAAGAACGGAGGAAACTGTTTCTGTTGTGTTTACTATGGATTTTTTCAAGGAAACCGAGCGTTATGTCCCTGCGCCGAGAAGAACATGTGCGTGACTATAAAAGAAAACGAAAAACCAATCCTGAAAATATGTGTTTTTTTTTCCGTCGGCGCAGTGGTTTAGTGGTAGTGTGTTGGGCTACTAAGCGAGGGGTTCCAGGTTCGAATCCCGAAAGGGCCAAATTACATCTTAAGGTTTTTTTCACTTCTTGCGGACGTCTGACAAACATCCGAGAGTAAAACTGTCATGTAAGAGCTTCTCAATAAGCCGTTTGGACTCGGCGTAAAATTGTTCCATTCGTCCCAAAACCCACACAAAACGAATGGTTGTGAGAAGCTAGGCCTTGGGTCCCACAGACCTGTCGCGCCAAAATATTTATTTATTTATTTATTTAAATCATGTGTCATAATTTAGCGACCATTTATCTTTGGTGTGGAGAAACAAAGTGGAGACCAGGGACGCTAAAATTTAGAGCGAGCAAGATACTATAGGCTTAAGCAATCAATTGAAAACTTTGTAGCATTGGATCTTTTTCTTTTGAATAGACGACGTCCTTTGGAAACAAACTTTTTCGAAAAAATTTCGCGTTTTTGTTTGCGTTACTATAGAAATTTAAACTAGACGGCGGCATGTGCTTCTTTACTAATCCATACTATCCACTGTAAAACAGTAGCGCCTGTGCTATTTTTGGATTATGATTATCGACTAATTTTGGCCTGAACTGGATGATATGGACGCCAACGACATGTGGTTTTAACAGGACGGCGCGACCTGCCACACAGCTTACGCCACATTGGAAATTCTGCAATTCGAGGGTATGGTCTTTTCACGTGAAGGTGATGTGAGCTGGGCACCAACATCGTGCGATTTGACCCCTTTGGACTTTTCCTTGTGTGGTTTTTTGAACTCGCAGGTCTATGTGAATAAGCCGCAAACCACAGCTGCCAACATGAAACATGCTATCGGTAAAATTCAGTTTGATTTATGCGCCAGAGTCATGGAAAATTGGACATTTCGGATGCGCGCCATCCAGGTAACCCGTGGCGGACATTTGATCCATTCACATAATGGCATCCATATGCCATTAAACGAATACACATTTCCGATAATATCTCACACATACTTTCTTTTATTTAAAGAAACATATATTATATATAAAAAACTTGCCCAAGTGAACCTGCCAATTTTTTAACATTGAACCTTCTTAAACCAAGAATTTGGCGTATACATTTAGTTCTCATTAATTTTCGTGGCTGACTTGTTAGACATTTTTTTGTTCTATGCAACAAGGTGGTGAAAAAATCATCACCCTATCGGAAGATTCTATAATTTTTTGCAAATGGCTGAAGTGAAGTTAACAGATACAAAATATACATCAACAAGACATGAATGGGCTATACTCCTAAAGAACGCGGAAAAATTGTCTCGATTTTTTGCGCAATAATTTTTCGGAAGTGTGCGCAGAATTCCCAGACGTCCGATACCAACTGAAGAAATACTGCCACGCTTAGCCGCTAGCCTAGCAGATTATGGAACAACACGTATGGTCGGCTGCGGAGAAGCCGTTCTTTTGAGAGGACCCCGGAGTATCGACCAAACGACTACTTTGTTTCCGCGAGGGTGAGCTCTACAGAACCATGGTCAACGATTGTCTTCTTCCTTAATTGAATAAATTGGGACAGGAGAACAGGTGGTTCCAACAGGATGGAGCAACGGCGCATACTGCACGAGCAACAACTAGGGCCCCGACTTGTAGCTATTATTGAAAAGCAAGCATCATTGAAACAAATCAGTGGAATGGTGGTTTCATTTTTTTGACAAGTCAGTTATCGCAATCATTGAAAAATTGGTGTCAGTGGAAGGACCTGTCAGTGAAATTGAACAGAGGTTTACAGGTTTCGAGGTTAAAGTTGATCATTGAACGCAAAACTGACAGCTGAGAATAGAAAGAGAATCGAACCAAATTTGAGAAACGAAAATCAGCTGTTCATTGAAATCGATTTCAATCAGTGAAATAATAAAAGTGGATTTAAAGAAAAGTTTTAATAAGAATAACGCAATTTCTTGTGTAAAAAAAATCTTTAATTGATTAGCTTTATTTTGATACCAATTAAAGCCAATATAGTTTGATTAATCGTGTTAAAATTGAAAATCAATATTCTCAATGATGCGTTTCAATGATAGCTATAACTGGGCCTAATTTTCTGAGGGCTGCATTCCCCTGTCGCCTTAACTCTCGTTTTGTTGATTTGCACTGGGTGGCAAGATCGCCTGATTTAACCATCCCAGACTTATTTTTATAGGGGTTTTTAAAGTCACGAGTCTATGTCAACAAGCCTCAGACCCTTGAAGCTCTGGAAGAGGGTATACGTCAAGAATGCGAGGACCAATCGCCGGAAGTTCTAGTAAAAGTGATGGAAAATTCCATAAAACGGGTGCGGGTGGCCAAATCTCCGATATCATTTTATCGTCCTTATGGAAACACATTTAAGACATCAAATAAACATATAATCCAAAACCAGAACCAAAGTTTTTTATTCGTAAAAAAATGACAGCGAAAGAAAAATGGGTGACAACTTTTGCGCCATCTTGTATAGTAGGAGAACTTGGCTCTTTTTTAACATTTATGTTTTAAGTGTATTAAAAATCTCTTGAAATACGTGGCAATTATTTGTTATTCCCTATCGAGTGTTAAGCTGCCATCTAGTTAGTTGCGATCCGCTTACCTATTAAACAATTAAGCTGCAGTTGCGACTGACCGATGACAGTTTCGTAGATATCTAAAATGTTATGTACTTTTGTTTAATAATATTTGTAAAGTACACTGCAAGTCATAAGATAAGAAGCAGGCATTTTTGGTTTAGAAAAAAACGACTATGGTAAATGAGAGACTATTTTGTTAACAATCTATATATATAAAAATGGTGTGAAAAATTTATAGTGAATCATCAAAACGGCTGGGCCGATTTAGCTCAAATTTCTTTTCAGTTCTTCGTAATTACCAGGAGCATATTGTTACGAAAGAAAATTTTGGGAAAACCCTCCAGAAAAGTCGCGAAATTGGAAAATTCGAAATTTGTTTTTTTGTATGGAATTTTTTGTGCAATTGTTCGAATGGAAAAATCAAAAATTCTTAGTGGAAAATTTAAAAAATTTTGGAAAAATACGAAAAATTTGAATTTTTGCATTTTATCGCATGATTTGATGATTTATAGCTTTTTGTGAACATTATAGACCCTACAACCTTCGATTCCTTGCGTACTGGAGATGGTGTGCTGTGCGCCACTTTTCAGGAGGTTTAAATTTAAATGAATGTTTAAATTTGCTCGAAAACGATTGGAACTCAACGCTCGCCGATGCAACTTTTTCTACGCCAGTGAATCAAATTGGTATTGTTTGCGATCATCAAAGCGATATTTCATCCCTTGAACCCAACCGCGACGTGGCTGACGACATTTTGCACAGAGTTTGCACGACAACTTCAAATTTCGATTTTGAAATTAACGACGGGGTGCGCAACGAAGCGTTAGTTCTGATCAAAGACATATGCGTACTCATGTGCGGCAGTCTGCTGTCGAAATTGGGAATGCCAACGCCAAATAGTTCGATGCACGATGCATTCAAGCGCGAATTGCAACGGGGGGAAGACTAGGATCGGTATGAGCTGGCCGAAAGAGTCCAAACAAATGTGCCGCTTTTGAATGCCGAGCAGTTCTTCTGTTGTACGTGTACGATTCGTTGATAAGAGTTGTTGACGGGAGGCATTTACTTTCTCGATGCTTCCGATGGGACAGGCAAGACATCCGTCATTTCGTTGATTCTGGCAACAATTCGGTCAAGATCTCAAACTGCGTTGACTGTTGCATCCTCTTGCATTGCTGCCACACTGTTGGAAGGCGGTCGAACTGCACACTCCGCTTCGAAGCTGCCGATGAATATTCTAACGGTTGACAAGCCAACGTGCACACTGACCAAGAATTCAGCGACAGCGAAACTGATGCGAGAATGCAAAATCATCATTTGGGATGAATGCACGATGGCGCATAAACGACCTTTGGAGGCAGTTGGCTATGATATTGCTCTCCGGAGATTATCGTCAAACGCTTCCCGTCATCCCGAAACCTACTGCTGCCGATGAACTCAATGCATGCCTGAAATCGTCTTTTTGTGGAGGCATATCAAGAAGTTGAAATTGACCCACGAACATGTGGTTTTAATTGCAGAACGACCAATCGGCTGCTAAATTCTTGAGACAACTGCTGACACTTGGCAATGGCCAAATTGCTGTTGATGTTTCGACTGGATTGATATCGTTTCCTTCAAATTTTTGCGAGTTCACATTATCGAAGGAGGAACTCATCACCAAACTCATCCCCGGTATTGGACATAATTATAAAAATCTCGATTGGATTAGTGAACGGGCAATAATAACAGCGAAGAATAGGGACGTCGTCGGTAGCTTGAATTTGATTATTCAAAGTCAAATCGCTGAAGAATTGCATTCGTACAAATCCGTTGACCGCGTGATCGACGAGGATGGAGCGACCAACTATCCGACAAATTTTTTGAATTCGGTTGATGTGCCAGGAACTCCGCCGCATAATTTACAGCTGAAGGTGGGATCGATTATAATCATGTTGCGAAATCTAAATCATCCGAAATTGTGCAACGGTACGCGGTTGTCTGTCAAAAGACTGATGCACAATTTGATTCAAGCGACGATCATCAAGGGCAAATTCAAAGGAAAGAAAATCCTTATCCCAATAATTGCCGCGTCTTTAGGAGCAACAAATACACTCAATCCAATGGAACTTTTTACTGAACGTAGGAATATGATTTAAGGACAACAATCCGCTGCAAGTTGAATTATTCCAACTGATCTTCCATTCCAGTTCAAGCGTATTCAGTTTCCCGTTCGATTGGTTTTTGCGATGACAATCAACAAATCACAAGGCCAATTCTTAGAAGTCTGTGGGACTAATCTCGAGTTTCCCTGTTTTTCGCATGGTCAGGTGTACGTTGCCTGTTCGCGTGTTGGCAAACCGTCTTCGTTGTTTGTTTTTGCCCCGGAAAACACATCAAAAAACATTGTTTATTATATCGCTAAATTGAAATTTTAACCATCTGTGTTTTATTATCACTCTGGAGTATATCTGAAGGCGTTAAATTGGGGCGAGACGAAGTTCGCCGGGTCCGCTAGTAAAATATAATAATTTTTGAATAGGAGAGATTAAGCTAATGGAACTTTGACGACAAATTGTAAGTTGAGTAAAAAATATGCGCAAATAAATCGAGTCATTTGATTAGAAGCAGTGAACAAATCAACGGTTTAAATGGTACATTTTATAAAGTAAATGTTCTTGATTGTATGTTAATAAAAATGGGCAAGAAAAAAATGTTTAACAGTGGAGGAAAGGCCAAGAATAGGTGTTTATTGCTCTGAAGGTCTTTCATGCCGTGCTATAGCCCGAAAACTAAAGCGAAGATCATTTTGTCAGCAATTATTTAAAAAAAAAACCCTCATCTTATACAAACAATTATAAAGGAAGCACTTCTTTTGCCTTAAAGCTTCGCGAAACGCCAGGTATCCTTAGAATGCCGTCAAATTCAGTTCTATCGGCAGGTAGAAAGCTAATTTTAGGACCAGCTGGACCTGTAAAAATCACCTGAAACTTAAGATAAAACCACCACCTTATGTCGCAAGGAAGAAGCAGCGCTTGTGTTTCGCCAAAGATCATATGAGCTGGGATGTGCAAAATGGAATTAGCACAAATGATTGGCGGAAGGTTAAACAGAAAACAGAAACATAAAAAATGTTAAATATGACTTAAGTTGTGAAGGACAATTGCATAAAATACATTGTATAATGTTGATCGAGTTCACACTCGAATAATACATTTTAAGTGTAAATTTGCTCGTTCATCGAAACCTTTTAGTTAATTAAATTCCTACACAAATAATGCACACCCCTTGGATGCTGTATTGTGGCCTTCATTACTGTAGATTTTGAAAAGAAAACCTCTTCAAAGCAAATTACAGCGGTTACATCCAGCGGGACTTATATATATCCTTTAAAATTGAAAGGATGCGTACCGAAACTGAAAATAATAAAACACGTCGAAAAAAAAAAACAAATTGAAATAATGCACGCGAATAATTGGTGGGTCTGTGTAGCCTACATCCAAATCCGGATGCTGGTGTGTACATGCGAAATCTTTGAATTTTGTTTTGAGGGTTGAATAATGCATTGGATTTTGGATTTGCTGCTCTGTCTCTATCTCTCTCTCTCTCTCGGGCACTCTGTGCGTGTGGGAAGTGGTATCGCTGAACTTATATTCATACAAAGATACATATCTGCGTGTATAGTTTGGACATGCTGGGTACATTGCGAATAAGCAATGTTAGATACGGTTGCAGATGATGATGTTGTTGGGTAACTGGGCTAGACTGGCACTTCAAAGTGGGTGGTAGACAAAGGACAACCCCTGTCCCTCGAAATGGAGAAGAGGTTCCCATCTTAACAAATCGATATCATGTTTCCTTTTTGTGCTCTACTGTACGTTTAGTGGATGGGCGCTCGCTTTCAAAAACTTTCTTTCAATGGGTATAGTTTGGTAATGTTATGCATAGAATTTGGTTGCATGCACAAATCATTTTTTGTTGCATGAAATTAATTATGTAAACGGATACATTTTCAAGTTTTAATTAACTGAGGGACCAATGTTTAATTCGTTTAATTCATAAGCCATTTTCGCCGTATATACCGTCATGAGCTTTTATTGGTTTTTTACTAATTGTGACAGACATCACAATTCCTTTTCATTCCTTTTCATCTCCAGCAATCAGTTGAGATTTGTTATTGATTTGACTTATCGAGCTGGAACGTTTGGTATAAATAAAACCATCTTTGTGCTACATGCTTTAGCAAAAGGTAGGTCGGTCATTGCTATTACTATTATTTGGGCTTTTTGCCAGATTTCATAGTATCGACGAAATACGATTTGTTTCTGTATCCGAGTTAAACTAGTCAATATCATGAGATATGCGGACAAAGTGTACAAGTCGTTGGTAGCTCCTGGGAACACTTGTCAACATTTTTTTTGCAAGACCTTGATATGCCACGTGAACCGGAAAGTTGTGAAGGGGAAAGTTGCCGAACTGTTGGTTGATTTAAAGAGAAGGATTATCGGCCACTTCATCAAATATTTGAAAAAAAAATAATGAATGAGCTCAACAGGAATGAATATCAAGCTACAAGTTTTTCGGAAGGTGTTGTGAACTCCAGCAATGACTAACCAGTCAAACTATACAGTCTGCAACCATTGACTGACAGTCAGTTTTTGTTTTACTGGGTGCGGGCAATGGATTTCCATTTCATTGGAATCCTTTGCGTTTAGAACTGATATGATGGGTGGGCTCATCAGCAGATGACCACTGGATGGTCGAGACCAAGTATTTATGCTTTTCTAGTGCAAAAAGAGCATTCAAGACTTTCGTTTTACCGTGTTAATTCGTAATTTGGGTGGAATTTCATGAAATTAAAGGTGATTTAGTGGTAATGAAGGGCAGACTATGAAGGATTTCAAGATGGGGGATCTCAAGTGTTGTAGCTATACCGTGCTTCATACCACATTAAGTTACCAATTACCTACAGGTCTGTTTCTTTTTAGTTAATGACTGACTGGATAGTCTCGGAAAACCGGCATTAATCCCAGAGAAGGAGAAAGTAGCGTAAATGAATTCACGTTCATTAATCAACATATGGTACGTTAACAGATAACTTGACAGATTATTTTTATAAGCTACATTTATGTATTTCGATTTGCATATTTGGAGCTAAGATCATATAGGGCCGTTTGCTCATACGACTCTTTACGATTTCTACTTAAATACTTATGGGCTACTTTTTCTAGGGCATAAACTGTCACATAAGAGTTTATGTGGCACTTAATTCGCTATGAGTCGTATCAGCAAATGGCCCTTACAAATAAAGGGTTTTCCAATAAGAGGTGTTTTTTTTGAATAGCCCGCTATTTCGGTAGCTGTCACTGTTGAAGCTGTTATTTTTTGACATTTGACAAGTAGAAACTACGCCATTACTTTGAATTGAAATTTTAAAAATTCACTACAAAACTGATGAGGCCTATTTCCACCTCGGTAGCTACGTCAACAAGCAAAATTGTCGCATCTGGGGCTCGGAAAACAAAAGAGTTATTGTTGAGAATCCTCTCCATCCTCAACGCGTGACTGGTTGGTGTGGTTTATGGTCCGGCGGGGTCATTGGACCTTACATTTTCGAAAATGAGTTTGAATCAACAGTTACGGTGAATGGCCGGAGTTGGATGGTATTGATCTGGATAACGTTTACTTTTTTACGGGGAAAGTTTCCGGGCCGTGTTATCTCTCGAAGAGGTGATCACAATTGGCCACCGAGATCTTGTGATTTAACCTTGCGACTTCTTCCTTTGAGGCCACGTGAAAGATAACGTCTACGCCAACAGCCCAGCGTCGATTCAAGACCTCAAAGATTGATTTCGTGAGTCTATCGAGGACATAGGGCAGCCACTTTGCGATTTTGCTATGGAAAATTTCATGAAAAGGATATGGATATAGGTCCTGTAAGCGTGGTCGTGGTGGCCATTTGGCTGATGTTGTTTTTCATTATTAACAGCATACCTTCCTCTTTATTATGAAATAAATATCCGATCATTTATCTCAAAAAATGTCATTTTTCTTTGAATATCAAAATAACACTCTTATTGGAAAACCCTTTAGATTATTAAAATGAAGATCTCGTAAAGGCCCCATTTACAAAATTGTTGATTTTGTTTTTCTTGCAAATTTGGATTTAGGGCCTTGTCTCTGTTTTATTCGTATGTATTTATTTCCTGAGGCTAATTGTTCAAATAAGCATGAAAATGGGAATGTCTAGAAGCCCTAAGTATAAATCACATGCACCAATATTTTAAAAAGCCCTAACTACCACGTATTTTTTTTTTTTTAATTTCTTACTCGGTTTTGTGTTTTCTTCTATAACTCGGAAGTGTAGTTAGGGCATTTACGAGATTTAGGGCAGCATGATCCGGAAGTGAAATGGTGGACGCAGAATATCCGTCCGCTTTCAACTATGAAGAATGTCCGGCAGGACTTATTTTGTGTTCACTTGTAATGCCGTATGGTAATGCACAAAGTAGGACCTTGGGGTTTTTAATAGAAAACTCGTTAGCTCTGGGATGTGGCTAAGCTTTGTGCAATACCGCTCTGGAGTTAGTGCAGTGTTTAACTAAATGCCCTCGGTTGCGCACTCAAAGTAGATGGAGATTCCTTTTCATTTTTTTGATGTTGATTAACATTTGGTTTGTATCTTACTTTATCCTTCACCCGTCTGAGAGCCCGATAACGTTGCTTTTAGTTATCCAGATCAATCATCCTCATGGTATCTGCCTTTACAACGTCTACATCAAGAACAAACTTCAAGAATAAACTATTTGCATCGCTGTGAAAGCAATTGGAGCGCCCGTTAAAGTCGGCATAGTCCGCATATCCCAGAAGATAGATCTGCTCAAAATAATGCCTTTCGCACTATGCTCCGGAGCGAGATTTAGGAAATCACATTGAAATAGTTCGGAAGAGCTTCTCCCGAGTTACACATTGTGTTATGTGATTTCTTGGACTTCGTGGTCCTCATATAAAAAAGCCTTTAACAAAATTAGCCCGATGTCTTTGACTCTGTCTGCCTGTCTGTCTTTAATGTCTGAATGGCTACTGCCAAGTAGCGGGTATAAATGACGCTACAATGTCAAACGAATAACCCCTGTAACCCTTCTTTAACCTGCCGAGATGTAGTGGCAACATTGCCAACTTCCAATTCGATGTGACTTTAATTTCATTTGGCCACCACAATAACACGTTCTAGTTGCGACATTTCTTTCAGAACGGAGCTCTTACGTCAATGAAGACCTTAGGATAAAACGATCTATCAGGAGAATGCAGTGAGATTCATCAGAGGAGCGTTTGACTTTTCTTCAACAAAAAAATGAATGCACAATGCACAATTGCACATTGAACAGGTCAGTGTGATCCTTTGCTTTTGTTTGAGTTTGAGTTCGTTTTTGGCTCTCTTGCCAAATTTCTATTTTATTCATCCATAAATCGCATTTAAAATTTCGATGGAGTGCGGCGTTTGGGGAGTGGGATTGATTTAACATTTGAAACGAATACCTTTTATCTTTTAACATGAAGGTAATAATAAGGAAGGCGAATAATTTTATACAGTGGTAAGAAAAATCTATTTTTCGCCAACTCAAGCGTTAGGAGAAATGTGGATGTGATAGAGTTCGGGAATGAATGCTATTGGTTAGTATTTATATATTGTTCAAAGGCGCTTAATTTGATTTGTTTCGATTAATAAAACTATCTACAGAAGATGATTTACGAATTTAAAGAATTTCGTTTCCGTCGACTATTCTAAAACCACATTTTCGGTTTAGGTGACCAGAATTGGCCGCCTCTAGACATGCTATTTAACGCAATTGGACTTTGGGATTTTCTTGGAAAACAACACATATACGCAATAAGGTCACAGAACATTTCGACAAAAGTGTGCCTATGAGTCAACAAATCTATGGAGGTCATTTGTTATTTTATATAAAGATTCCAAACAATTTTTTTAATGGATCAATGAAAATATTTCAACTTTAAAAAAAATAAAGCACAGCACTTGGTTGTACGAAACTTTCTCTATCATATAAACAGTGAACAAAACAAGATTAAAAACTTTTGTCTTAAACATGTTCATTTCAGATTGCAGTACTTATCAAAAACAATTAAAGGCTTAAGTTCCCAGTAAAAAGCATTTTTTTAAAGTTCTGGTTAGAAAGTTTTAAACGCACTATTTATAGACTCTTACAACTCGCAAGATTTTTGATTACAAGGCCAAGCGTAGCTGGATTTCCTGATTTAAATGAGCAAGATCTTGTTTTTTACAGGAATAGGTTGGTGATGCTGGTTTTTGTGCCTATGGTTGGAAGAAGGGTTGGAAGTAGGGTTTATGAAATCTTTACACAGTTAAACTATACTTAAAAAGTCTGTTTTTTTATTTCGATATGCATTCCCGTTTATAAACATGCTGATGAAAATGTCTGAGGGTGCAAATGAAGTGATTTTAACAGTAGGGCATTGGGGTTTACAAAAATACAACGAAGGTAATGTGATAACGTGCAGCAGATGGACCGTCGAAAGACAAGATTTGGAACGCAGACAGGTTATATCTCCTGATAATATCATTGGGAAGATGTCGCCCTCCCTATAGGAAATAAAAAAAAAATCCTAAATATTAATTTTGGTTAAAATCGTTAGACACATTAGTACAAGGGTTAACGTGCGAAAAAAAGTGGCCCTGAACTGGAAGCCCAGAAACTTCAAATCCGAAGTTTGAAACAAATCCGTCCAGCCGTTTAGGCTGAAATCCTCAGAAGAAGACGGGCAGAATTGCGTGACCCAGTTTTTTTTTATTTCCCAGGCCGAAATTTTATACGAATACAATATCTTTCTCTTACTGGGTACACGAGAAAGTTAAAAATGCAATTCCAGTTAGTAGGATTTGATCCCAGGTACACTGTAAAAGTAATCAAACATGGTAGCGGACACATTATGGTCTGGGGATGTTTCAATGCAACAAAATATGTATGTAGATATCTTGGAAATTTGCAGAGGACAACTTGCGTCGCTTTGGCAATTCCAACAGGAAAATTATCCTAAACATAGTGACAAAATGAAAAAAAAAAACGCCTTGCTGATAGAAAAGTTAATGTAGGTACTTGAATAGCCAACACAGTCACCAGACGCTAATCTTATTTAAAATCTTTACAACTCTTTACAACTTATAAGTCCAGAGAAAAATTTGAACAATGGCGCAACGTTCAAAAAAAAAAAATAGTACGAAATAACAGACTCCTTCTGCAAAAAGCCGTTTTCAAAAATAAAAGCAGCAACCAAATACATTTTATAATAATTGATTTAGGTACTTAAAATTTGTATTGTTTATGTTAATGTTTTATTATTTTTATTTTTGTATTAAATCGTAGCAGTATTTTTTTTTTGTTTTCTTACAAATTGTATTACTTTAATTTAATTTTTATGTTCGTAGTTTTATTATAATATTGAAAAAAAATATTCAAGCATTTACTAGTCGTTTAAAAATCGGAGTTGATGTCTTTGAGATGCCTGTGCCTAGCAGATAGCAGTGTAAAGTACCTTCACTCGATTTTTTTGAAGTAAAAAACTGGGTATGCAGCGACGTTAACCAAAATATAAGCCCGCAAACTCCAAATAGACCTCAGGAGCAGACGAACAGATTTGCGAGACCCACTTTTTTGAGTTCATCTATCATCGTAATGTCAAAATTGAATAAAATTTCAAGTTCGAAATTTTTTACGAATAGGAACATTATAAAACGAAACTAATTTTATTTAATCTAATTACTTCTTTCGTAATGCGTCGTTTGCGACATCCATAACTATATTTGCTGATTATGTTTCATTATTGAAAACCAAGACTCTTTTTGTTTTTTTAATCGATGTTAGGTCAAAGTGTAAATCCTTACTAAATATAAAAATCAAGAGCTTTATTTTGGCACTCGTATCTTTGCATTTGTATTTTTGTTCGCTCTTGTTTAATTCTATTTTTAAACACACAATAATTTTTATGATTACGGATTTTTTCTGCACGATGCCACGGTACGAATTAATCAAAACCATTCTTCATAAAATATTTATTTAAAGCATAAAAGTTCAATTACTTACATTGATGTTTATCCGCTAGTTGAACTAGGGGATTAGGCAAATCCCTCCTTCGGTAGAAACACATTACTTTCGCTTCTACATTGCCAGTTGGATTTTTATTTAACTCTTCTATTCTTCGTATCAGATAAGGGGTTGATGAGGACGTTTCAAAGTAGACGTAGTCTGAAATGGTAACGAAATACAAAATTACAATCACAGTAAAAAAAGAAAAACAAGTAAAATGTGAAAGAGTATTTAACCTATAGGTAACTATTATACACAAATAAATAGTTGGCGCAACAGGTCTGCGGGACCCTAGGCCTAGTTTCTCACAACCATTCGTTCTGTGTGAGTTTTTGTAGTGATACACTAAAGATTTTTACATTTTAAGGATGATCTTTAACTGATTTCTGAACGTTTACCTATTTTCCCGTCCAATATCCCCATGAACTCAAACACAGATACTGGGGAGTTACAGAAACTATTTTCCAAATACAGAATATAATAACTGTGGCTTTAAAAAAAGTTTTATTGAAACATTTTCTTCAATAAAGTTAAAACTGTTTTTAAGTTTTTAGAGTCGAATTTTGCTATGCGATCCCCTTATCAATTCCCTGTACTTTGCAAATATAGTTTATATCTAGTAAGGTAAATGGTCAATTTGTTTAGAAATTTATGTTTTCATAAAAAAAACGCGAACAAATCCTGTAAAATATGAACAACTGCCTACCACCGCATTGCAAAGGTGTTATTACACTAAATGAATTTTGTTTATACTTTAAACAACTACAAATAATATATAAAATACGTCTACTGTTAATTGAGCAGCACAGGGATCAATTTAAGGAC
The DNA here is from genome assembly GCA_936431705.1 of Cheilosia pagana. Taxonomy (NCBI): domain Eukaryota; kingdom Metazoa; phylum Arthropoda; class Insecta; order Diptera; family Syrphidae; genus Cheilosia; species Cheilosia pagana. The sequence continues at coordinate 78,834,562 of OW386166.1, read as the reverse complement.
CAGACCTCTGGAATATCTCCTATGAAGACATACTGCGGATAGAGATGCCCGAAGACGCAGATGACATCGCGGCAGTGATAACGGCAAGAGACTCTGATACGGGCAAAGAAAGTCGAACCAAGTCATGCGACGAACAACCTCCAGGATGGATGAACACGGTTTCAGTCTGGCAACAGAGAAAACCGAGATAGTCTTCCTGACGAAGAAGAGAATCCCTACGCAAATCGACTTACAAATTGGCTCTGAACTCATTAAGAGCAAAGATGGGGTGAGGTATCTGGGATTGAGGCTCGACACAAAACAACCCGATCAAGCAGCGCAACAAACGATTCGAAAGTGGCAAGAGCGCTGGAGCTCGGAAAATAGAGAAAGTGGGACAGCGAGGCTGATAAGAAATGTGGCTGAGTGGAACGACCGTAAACACGGTGAGGTCAACTACTTCTTCACCCAATTCCTCACCGGGCACGGACATTTTAACGCCTTTCTCCACAAAATTGGCAAAACGGATAGTCCAGCCTGTCAGTATGGCGACTCTCCAACAGGCAGCGCACAGCACACGTTTTTTGCCTGCAGAAGATGGGAAACACAACGCACAGCTCTGGAAAGCAGCATTGGTGGCTTCAACCCTGAAAATGCTGACGAGCGACTTGAACTGGGAAAAAATTTGCCAGTTTATGGAAGATGTACTCAGAAGAAAGAAAAGAGAAAAAGAACAATACCGGGAAAGCACGTAAGCCTAAAAGGGCGTATGATTACAGCCGGCTTGAAGTAATGCGAAGAGCGGTCCCGGGGGGTGCGTCAGAAACCATAGGGTTAGGAGGAGTTTAAGTCCGTATGCGGAGTGATCCGGACACACTGAAGGTACAACTCTGACATTTTGTTGTTTAGTCATGTCCTAAACGGCGGGTGAATAGCAAAAGTCTTTTCCCCTATTGATAGCTACAATTTTTGTTTCACTATAGGTATGGTTCCTACTTCTATGCGCTCAAAATGCCAATAAACTAAGTAATACTAGCATTTATAAAAATTAAACTGCAAAGCCATATGTTTGGGCACCGATATAAATCGTCCCATTAAGGAAAACATACCTCGCTATTCGGGTGCAAAAAGAAATACCTACCTACCCATAATTACACTTCTAGTTGTTAACACACGATTACCCCTCTAGCACAGTTAAAACATGTCATCATATTCCTTGTGCACAGGACTAAAATACCTAAATATGTACTTCCTACATAATTCTCTTATAAAATAATGGAATACCAATAAATAGCTAAAGAACCATAGTAAGGTATAAATAAATGCACTCGCGAATTAGCCAAATACATGCACACATATATGCAGTTAGGTGCGTAAAAACATATATACCTACATAACATAACAATTATTAATATCAATGAACTAGGTACAAACTCGAGCAACAGACTCAATTTCGTTTGGGACGAGTAAAAATATGCATATATGTATATTTTTTTTATCAGAATAAGAAATCCATTTCTAGCCACTCTTTATGGACTGTGCTTATAGAACACAGTGAGCAATTTTCTCTTGTTTCTAGTCAAAAACGCAAAACCTCGAAATAAAAAAAAAACTAGATATAACACTTGATTGCTGTTAATTAATTTACATGTCCATCGGTATAACAAAATTATTGCCTGCGTTTTTAATTAGTATGAGCACCTATGGAAGGGAAGGCATCATCACTCACAATTGGCTCCGTCGAACGCATGATTAAATATAATAGATAGATATACCGAGTCGAAGTAGAGCACGTAATAGCAGCACACTACACCGTATACACCCTCCTACCTAATCAACCCCACAATCTACAATCACTTTCAATTTAATGCATGAACAGGTGAAAACCAAATGTGTGGAAAAAGTTTCATTATCGCATAGTCCACAAATTAAATCCTCGCTTCCTGATGACCTTAAACCAGTTCCTGCACGGACACAGTAGTTGTGTCTGGTAGTCTTGTTCGCCAGGCCATGGAACCGATTCCGATAATCCCAATGTACCTGGCTCTGTGACACCGAGATTGCTTTTCTATGATCTTCGCATTCGTGTACAATCTTCTTCTATAATCGCGTACATTGGCCTCTGTTTAATTTTTTTTCTTCTTTAACGCACATTACATCTGCAGCTCCTCGGCGATAAAAAAAAACCTCAATCGCACCACTAGATTTATCAAAGATTCCGCACAAACAAAAAGTATACGCTAAAAGATTTCACAGCTTATGAATTATTTTTTTTTAATTAAACTTCTAATAGGAAATGAAAAAAAAAATTATTGTATGCGGCGCCTCATCACCGAAAACCCTTTTTCGTTTGCAGTGGCTAAGCATTTGTGGGGGAAAGTTGATTGGAAATCTCACCTCCTACTCGGTACATGTTTGTTGCCATTTTCTCATTAAATTAACACAGGTTTTCACGTTAAATTAATGTATTCGACTAAAACGATTGTTTTTAATGAGTTTTTATCAATTTTCCGACATTCATTTGCGTAAAAATAATGTTGTTATGATTACAATCACACAAGACGCGTTTTTTTCGTCGCCATCTTAAAAAATTACTACTCAAAAAGTTTTATGTTTTTTCCATCGTCTCCGATTGGTATGACTGGCAATGGCTTGAACTGTATTGCCGAGGTGTTTAGTGAGTTTCGTTCAAAATAATCGTCGAGTGCGGTGTCGGTCGGTAGTGTAATCATGAAATGTCAAATCGAGTGACGTGGCTGAGCAAAAATATATCAGTCTACTTTTTTGTGAGTTGGTGGGTTTTTTCGCTGCCTGAATTTTCTTTTCTCTAATTTCACGGGTAAATCGTGAGGGATTTGATTGAATATTCAGATTTATCACGATGACGACCTACGAGGAGTTTATCCAGCAAAACGAAGATCGAGACGGTGTGCGATTAACATGGAATGTCTGGCCATCAAGTCGGATTGATGCAAGTCGTCTGGTTGTGCCACTGGCATGCCTTTATCAGCCTCTAAAGGAGCGGCCGGACCTTCCTCCAATTCAATATGAGCCTGTTTTGTGCACCAGGAGCAATTGCCGTGCTATTTTGAATCCACTGTGCCAGGTGGACTATCGTGCTAAGCTGTGGGTGTGCAACTTTTGCTTTCAAAGGAATCCGGTAAGTCTATTGGATGTGTTTGAAGGAGTTTCTAGTGACATTTTTTAAAGGGAATATTGAATATGTCTGTGTTTGGATGCATAAAATGCTAATGCGTGTATAATGGCGCTACAATTCGCTAATCGATTACCACTTTTTTTTGCGACCCACCCTTCTATTGAATTTTACAATTACGTATATTTCTTTAACTGTGGTGTCTTACTCATTTGCTTTAAGTTTATTGGTCAATGAATTAATAGATTCTTGTTGTATGTGGACCGTTAAACCAGTCCAAGGAAGTTTGCAAACATTTTTTGAACAACACACCAACTTAGTGGCGATCCGCTTTAACAGATTTATCTTGCTTTTCAGTTTCCGCCTCAATATGCCGCCATATCCGAGCAACATCAACCAGCCGAATTGATTCCCAGCTTCAGCACCATAGAGTATACAATATCAAGAGCACCGTGCATGCCGCCAGTATTTATATTCTTGGTGGACACCTGCATGGATGAAGAAGAACTCGACGCACTGAAAGACTCGTTGCAAATGTCGTTAAGTTTGCTGCCACCCAATGCGCTAGTAGGTCTTATAACTTTCGGTAAAATGATTCAAGTACACGAATTGGGCACAGACGGTTGCTCCAAAAGCTATGTGTTCCGCGGAACTAAGGATTTGACAGCGAAACAAATCCAAGAGATGTTGGGTATTGGGCGAGGTGGTGGCCCAGCAGCTGCGGGACAGCCCAACATGCCACAGGGCCAACAACAGCAAAGAATGCCACACAACCCAGCAGTGCCAGCGGCGAATCGATTCTTGCAACCAATCAACAAATGCGACATGGCACTAGCAGATTTACTGAGTGAATTGCAGAGGGATCCATGGCCAGTTCCACAGGGAAAACGTTACCTTCGTTCGACCGGAGCGGCACTAGCTATTGCTGTTGGACTTCTAGAATGCACATATCCCAATACTGGCGGCAGAATAATGTCTTTTGTGGGCGGTCCATGCTCGCAAGGGCCCGGTCAAGTTGTTGACGATGAGCTGAAGCACCCGATCCGTTCGCATCATGACATCCAAAAGGACAATGTGAAGTACATGAAGAAGGCCATCAAGCACTACGATGCATTAGCCCTTCGTGCTGCTACGAATGGTCATTGTATTGATATTTACTCATGTGCGCTCGATCAAACTGGCCTGATGGAGATGAAGCAGTGCTGCAACTCCACTGGCGGACACATGGTTATGGGTGACTCTTTCAATTCGTCACTCTTCAAACAAACATTCCAGAGGGTGTTCTCTCGCGATCAACGTGGCGACCTAAAGATGGCCTTCAACGGAACTATTGAGATCAAGTGTTCCAGGGAACTGAAGATATCGGGTGGCATTGGATCGTGCGTCTCCCTGAATATTAAGAGTCCAAGTGTCTCTGATGTGGAGATCGGCATGGGTGGCACGGTGCAATGGAAGTTGTGCACCGTCAATCCCAGCTCAACGATGGGTTTCTTCTTCGAAGTCGTGAATCAGCATGCAGCGCCAATGCCGCAGGGTGGCCGTGGCTGTATACAGTTCATAACGCAGTATCAGCACCCCAGCGGCCAGCGGAGAATACGTGTAACAACATTGGCCAGAAAGTAAGTTGTTTGTTGTAAGTTGAAGGGCAACTAATCCAACTTTCATTTTTCAATTATTTTTCGATTAGCTGGGCTGACGCGACCTCGAATATTCATCACATTAGCGCCGGCTTTGATCAAGAAGCAGCTGCGGTAATCATGGCCCGAATGGTTGTCTACCGAGCGGAGACAGACGAAGGTGCAGACATTCTAAGATGGGTGGATAGGCAACTCATTCGATTGGTAGGTTCTAATAATAGAAACTCGACCAAAACTAATGCCATTCGAATTACAGTGTCAGAAATTCGGCGAATACGGAAAGGACGACCCGAACAGTTTCAGATTGGCCGAGAACTTCAGCCTCTTCCCGCAGTTCATGTATCATTTGCGTAGATCACAATTCCTTCAAGTATTTAACAACTCGCCCGATGAGACAACCTTCTACCGGCACATGCTAATGCGCGAAGATCTCACACAGTCGCTTATTATGATACAACCCATTCTGTACAGCTATTCATTCAATGGTCCACCAGAGCCCGTACTTCTGGATACATCATCCATCCAGCCGGATAGAATTCTTCTGATGGACACATTCTTTCAAATTCTGATATATCATGGGGAGACTATCGCACAGTGGCGTGCTCTCAAGTATCAAGACATGCCAGAGTATGAGAACTTTAAGCAGTTGTTGCAGGCGCCTGTCGATGATGCTCAGGAGATCTTGCAAACACGTTTCCCCATGCCACGTTACATCGATACGGAGCATGGTGGCTCACAAGCGCGTTTCTTGCTATCCAAAGTCAATCCTTCGCAGACGCATAACAACATGTACGCGTACGGTCAGGTAAGCATTATAATTTTGTTTTTGCGTTTGCTCAAAGCCTTGTACGGACCTCGGCGGGCCGGGTCATTCAAATTTCTAATGTTTTCTGTGTCGCATCAGACGGATCAAAACACAACTGCGCTCGGGATTGGCGCGTTCAAAGTAAATGAGCCAGCTGACTTGGTTTGTGCCCGCTGGTCTGTACAAAGCTTACGTTCAAACAATCCTGTTATTGTTTTTATTTTCTTTATATTAATCGTGTGTTTTTATTATTTGTGTAAACAAAAAAAAAACCTTGAAATCTCCTTCCCAATTGTCATTGTCACAATTTGCAGCCTCCAATTGGCACATCAACGGTATTTATTATTTTTGATTACAATTATTTTACCTTTGCTTAAATCGGTTTCTAAAAACAAACACTTGGTGTGGGACACATTGTTTAAATTAACGTATAATCGGCTTTTCTAAACCAAAAATTACCAATCCATGGGTTAGAAGTAAAGTCAAAAATGAATTATTCTTTGTACATAGTATTTGTAAGAACAATTATTAGTATTTTCAGTTTTGGAGTGATATTATGTAGTTTATCAGTATCAGTTCAGTTTTCCTTTTCCTTACTGCCGAACTGTGAAGGGGATCTACTTGAGTAAATGCAATCTACAGTCTTACAGCTCATAGCGTTCCCGGTTGCATTGTGTCCACCGTTAGCTAAGCCAACCTCCTCTATATTGGGTAGCTAGTGACAAGGTAGAACTACAAAATTCAATTTTAAGGTCCTGTATCAATGTGAGGATCGTTCTACTCTTTGATAGAAACTGGCAAAATTATCCCCTCAATGGATTTGAATGCCCGCTTCTTGTGGTCTTTATTTTTCACTAATGTTACCTACATCCATCCATCTGAGATTTACCAACCAAATCCCAATTTAAAAATACTTCGTTACCGACACTCAACATAACCTCAACAACGAGGTAGATTCCAGTTAAACAAGAAGTATAGAAAATAGAATATGTAGGTATCGGATAACTAAGCCGAATCACTTCTCCAGCTACAAATTTGAAGAGAAAGTTTTATTAGGCTATGTTCACACGATTGCCAGATCTGACAATATTGTCAGGTCTACAAATGTCCTGACAATGACCTGCAAATGACCTGACAATAGCAAACTAACTTACAATGCTAAATTGCCAGTTCACACGGTTGCCAGATTCTGTCCCAAACTGTGACAATTTCATTGTCAGATGGCTGGCCTGGCAATAAATTGTCTGGCAACGTTGTCAGGTTAAAAATTGCCAGTTCACACGGTTGACAGATGTTTGTTTACAAAAAATTTGAGGATTCGTTGGCAGGCATTGTCAGAGAAATTAAAAATGTTTTTTTTTTATTCGGGCAACTGAAGTTTTTGTTGAGAAATGTGAAATAATAGAAAAATAAAAACGAAATGGAATAAAAAGATGCACTTGCAACTGTTTTGATCGTACGTATTAAAAAGCAGCGAGGTGGATTAATTATCACACAAGCGTCGCGGTCGGCGTGTTTGGACGAAGGGTTGGGTGGCCCGCCGAGAGTAGGAGGGACAAACAATTCTATGTTCTTCTAGCTTTGGTGACTAGACATTTATTCAAAAGCAATTGAAAATATTCGAAATAATGTAGTTCATACATTTTGCACAAATCTTCAGAAAACCTAAATAAAATTGCACCGAAACTTCGATTTGTTCGTTCAAAAATGAAAATGAAGCAAACTCCTCAAAACTTTTCACCACAAAATCCTTTTCTTTTAAACTTTCTTCTTCGTCCACGTATTCGAAATTATTTAATTTATTATTTTTCACCAATCTACAGAAAAATGTAAAGAAATGAGCGCGGAAACATCGTTTATTTCAATCAAATATGAAAGATTTTTGTCTGGCAATGAAAAAATTGCAGATGTGGTAAGCACAGCACATCATCTGACAATAGCAAATGAGCGTGCAAATGTCCCAAGCGTCTGCCAATGGCCTGACAATGATAAAATTTTGTGTTCAGACGATTTGCAGATACCTGACAATTTCATTGCCAGGTGGCAGTCTGACAATTATCTGGCAATGACTTTTCTGCAAATATTTGTGGACAAAATTGTAAGTTCACACGGTTGTAAGACATTTGGGACAAACTTTTCAATGACATATCTGACAATATTGTCAGATCTGGCAATCGTCTGAACATAGCTTTACGCATAACCAGAGGCAGTTATTCTGGTACCTATATTTTGGAATTTGTTAACCTTTTCTTGTCCAAAACGTTAATGTTGTTTCCGCTTAATAATCATTCGAATTTTCCATCTACACTATTTAGAAAGTTCACGTAAGTTACCTATCTACTTGTGAAAGCGAATAATGGAGAGGCGAGTTTTCTAAATGTAATTAAAATTAATTGTTTGTATATACACACAGATTGTATATGATCACTACACTTCTTTCCAATCTTATAAGACAACCTGTACCCCTGTTTATTATTTTGTTGTAATTTAGACAACCTTGCGTTATTACATATTCTGCTAACAACTCGAAACGAACATTTATTATCATAGTCGGATCGTTTCTAAACAAATAAAAACCCTTCAACTTTATTAACCTTCTACTACAGTCCATCATTGTTAAATATTATCATAATTTCATTTTTTTAATTTCATTTTCCTATTCCTACTAATTGTAAAATGCTATTTAAATGGTGTACGGTGAATGGTTTATGGCGACCAAACAAATTAACTTAAATACTAATCTGATTGTGGTAATTTTTTGTAGGACGGCGGGGCACCAGTTCTAACCGATGACGTCTCATTACAACTCTTCATGGAGCATTTGAAAAAGCTGGCAGTTTCGTCTACAACATAAAATGGGGAAGAATGCGACAACGATATAACAACAAGCAGGCAATTCACTACATACTCGTGATAATTGGATTAATACCCTACCAATAATGTTGGACTTTTTATTATTAGATATGATAGCTATGTAATAGAAGAATACATTATTTAAAACGTAAATTTAAAATTTGCTCAGAAAAAAGCATTTTTAATCCTAGGGGTTGTGTCTGTCCTTTCAATTTGTTTACAATTTTTTGTATACATACTTCGATTCGATTGACCAGCAGTATTCTGGGCCGGCATTCCGTAAGTCGAAAACGATCAGATGTTTTCGTATGCACGAATGACTTCTTTTATGTTGAAGATTGTTCGTGTGGCGCCGTATAGCACTGAAATCTTGGAATAAAATCTGAATTCATCAATAAAAAATGACATAAATGTAAGACAGTCTGTAAATTTGTGTTAAATTGAGAAATTCCTTACTGAGATTTGACTGGCGAAACCTAGATGTTAATCAGAAAATGAATATAATAATAGCCATCAACGCGAGTTCCTGCATTTATGAAAAAGGAGCTATTCGGCCCTAGCGAGGTATCCGTCGGAATGGAAAATTCTCCGCAACGCATACTCTGTCGGAAACTCAAATCCAAATCGTAAACAAATTCCGCAAAATTGAAGAAAAAAATGCACTTCATCGCACTTCAACGTAATTCGCCGATATGCGTTACAAAATGTCGGAGAAATATTCCGAATAGATTTTCCGAAGAATACCTCGAAACAAAAATCCTCCGAATCGTCAACTGAATAGGTACGAAGGCAGAATTTTATTTGCCGGCGAACCCTCCATAAACGTCAACTGGAAACAATATTCAAGTACTCAATATCGGACAATAAAAACTCAAATAAATCAAGTCAATTAGCGGACAGACTTACTAACCAAGAAATCCAAACGTGCTCTATAGAAATGCAATTAAAACAAAACTGCTGTCATTCACAATTTAGATTTACTACTTTTAGTACGAAAGCGTTAATTAAATTTTTAAAGTTTCTGCCTCTTGGTGAGAATTGACCTCACCACTGTAAAAAGTAATTTTTGCATCTCCTAAATTAAATTGAGAAAAAATGAGTAATTAAACAAACAGATCTTATATAGAAGCCGTGTCTGTCACAACAAGAACTACGTTGCCGACCTTGTTATCACACTACCTTACCTCCCTACGTAGCTATGAATGCACTGTGGGTGCTGGAGAGTAACAACAGAGTGACACGAAAATGATTATGTAAGTAAAACAGAAAATCCAATAAATTTCAAACTTCAAACCACAAATAAGCTAAATAAATTATAGGTAGGTTGTATGAGGTAAAAACTCATCGTGATCTATTGAAGAAAAATTGCATGGCCTATTCATTACTGTATTATATTTCGTCACAGAGCATAAAGAAAATTTTATATTTTTTGTGTACAAATTTTGCTACAGTTCCAGTTGTTTCGAATTTTATCGACAATTTCAATCTTCCAAATTGGTTTACTTATATCTAAATTCTCTTAACAGCCCGTTTTTCTCTCCTTTTTTATTAAATCTGCTATTTTTCTGCAGTGGCTTAGAGTTAGTACGTGGGACTACTAAGCGAGGGGTCCCCGGTTCGAATCACGAAAGAACCAAACATCCGAGAGTAAAACGTTCATGAAAGATTAGCCGTTTGGACTCGGCGTAAAATTGTAAATCCCTTCTATTCGTCCCAAAAATTGAAAACTCACACAAAACGAATGTTTGTGAGAAACTAGGCCTTGGGTCCCACAGACCTGTCGCGCCAAAATATTTATTTATTTTTATTTTGGCGCTAGATTGAGGAATTGACACTTTACGGTTTTTAAAATACTTGTGTTACAGTCACTACGAAAATAGTAAGACTTCATAAGTTTTTTTTTCAAGTTTTTGACATTTAATATAAGGTTTGTATAGGCAGTTGACTTCAGTTTCTGAAAAACAAAGTGAAAAATTCGAAGCTCCTGGCATAGTCCTAGCATAGGGCTTAATATGAGTTTGTTTCCAATTCCGAAGTTTTACACGATCGTGTCTACCTTAGTTTTTACAAGGGAAGGATTCACTAAGCACGTTTATTATACATATTCAAATTTATTCTGGGATTCGAATCGAATCGAAAGTTATTCGATTTTCTCAAACTGACATTACATTACTGTTTAGAACTATCAACAATTTTATGAAACACGACTTGTTTTGGAATTGGAATGACTCTTGGATTCCCCACGTCATTTGAATAAGATTCGCCAATGAATTAAATGCCAATAAAAGTGTGTTTGCATATACAACAACTTTATTAATAAATTCCTTCAAGTACATAGCCCAATAAGCACTCCAGCTTAAAATAAATCTGTTACATGCTGGAATATAATAGCAAAAAAAAAACACTTTATACGATTAAATAATACTATTAACTTGCTACGTAGATAAGTGCGCTTTTAGTTAAGAAATCTGATAGACATCTTTTGTTCAACATCGGTTCGTTCCAGTGCCTTGCAAAAATCTTCAAACGAAATTTTTCCTTGACAGCAAATATCCGCCTCTAGGATAGTTCGCTCGGCAATGCTTATCAGCTGATCCTGACTGATATTTGCACCAACCATCATGTGTAGAATGTTTAATAGCTCATCACGGCTAATCACACCGTCATCGTCCAAGTCGTACATCTTAAATGCAACTAAAATAGGGATTTCAAATCGTTAACATACAATTAAAGAAGCAGTTTGCGTGTAATTTTATACATTTCAATTTCTCCTCGCGACTGTTCAACTTGTTTTCTTTCTTTTGGTTGATTGGTCGGAAATGCGCTAGAACTTGCATGTATTGTCTGAAATTGACTCTGTCGTCAGTGCTGTCGGCAAAGAAAGCATGCACAATCCGCTCGCATAGCGGATTGATTGCCAATTCCGGTATCCGAAGAAAATCTTCACGGGACAGCGTACCACAATCACCCCGATCCAATGAGGTGAAGCGCGAGTACAACCGTTCTATTTGATTTGGTGTGACTAAAAAAAAAAATTTGATAATAAAATAGGTTTTTGCAGATTTTTAAAGAATATGTACTAAAAACCATATTGAAGCTTATCGTCATAAAGTTTATGACCCTGAACCGAAGCCGACTTCTCAATAGGAAGCAGACTTCTGCGGCAATCTTTAGAGGTACCTAACAAATTTAAGGAGACGTTTTATTGAATCTTCAATCGAAAATTATTCAATACTTTGGGTAGGTATATCATTTTAGGTGTTGATTTTTGAGAATCTTTGTTTTTACATATGAAAGCAGACATATTATTAAGAAATGCATGGCTTAAGCAACATTAAATTTATGACCTATATAAACATCAGACACCTATAGCAAAACCTTGAAGTTGTATATTTATCTAAACTCCCCTCCCCAACCATATTTTCATAGGTATATTGTTACGTTAATAAAACAACGAATGGTGATTGGGCTATAAATCGCTTGACCAAAACATGACTTATTTTGTCAAAGTCCATATGGGCAGATAAGGGTTTTAAAGAATTTCACTGCATTTCCAGCTTATATAACTTAGTTTCTGGGTGTTATTTGAAGAAATTTGCAATGTCGCACCATAAATACGCCATGGGTAATGGCTATATGTATTTAACTTTTTCAAAACATCCGATTTGAGCACAACAATCAAGTATTAATTGTGTAAGCAAATAAGTATAGGATATAGGTATACAACTTACATCCTGTGTCATCTTGAATTTGATCAATTTCTTCAGGGCGAAGAAGTAATGACGATTTATTTCCCATTTAATATTTAAATTGCACTAACTTATTTAAACAAACTATCTAATTGCGGAATTAAACTTTGCTCTGCGTCTGCTGGAAAAGATCTAAGGCCAGTTCAAAATGTCACTTGGATTTTGTATTGTCAAATGAAGAGTGCGTTCGTAGAGGTAACTGTAGTAGCGATATCAATAGGTTTGTTCGATGTGGCTAGCACTAGTGCGCACTGAGAAGTGTCAGCTAATTTAACCGCCTAACCAAAACCCTGCATAACCCTGAAAATTCGGCTACTATATCGAACACAAAATATGCTGGCCTGAAGTTTTACATTGAAAAATGAATGACAGCGAAAATCAGCACTGAATTCTTGCCCGACAAATTAACTGGGGTCAGTTCACTGCACAACTAGGGCGCCGTAGAAGTCATGTCGAATGCAGGTTTTCAGTACCAGGGCGAGTTGAGTGCTATATCGAACACATTAGGGTTAGGTAACCCAGTGCGTGCTAGGGCCCACGTCGAACAAACTTAATAGATGGTACGTTCGATTGCCCCATTTTAGTCAAAGATGAATATTCTACTCATAATTATAGATAAGTTAAACGGAAATAAACACAAATTTCAGCGACAATTAGCTTGAAAACGTTTCTGAATGTCAATTAAGAGTGTTAATAAGTTTTAGTAAATTTAACCAACAATTCTTTAATCAATTAAGGCTGGTACGCTGTTCAAGTGAAGTGAAATTTTCACTCCTCCCCAAGAAATTGCTGTGAAAATGAAAGTGAAATTTTCACGCCGAAATGTCAAAAATTGAATGCGACGGACAATAAAAACCAAGTGAAATAGCAAGCAACGCCCTCTACATATCACTTTTTGAACAATTATTTTTCACTTCAACAGCGTACTGCCTGGTGAAATTTTCACTTGAAAAGTTCATTTTGACATTTCGCAGTGAAAAATTTGTATGAAAAATTTCATTTCAATCGAACAGCGTACCAGGCTTTATTCGAAATAAGTAAATCATGGTCCGTTTATCACTTCCAAAAGCCATTTGGTTCTAATGCCATGTTCCCACCAACCGAAACCGCGAGGTTTCGTAAAATGTTTCCAAATCTCCGAGGTTTCGCCATACATTTTTGCCGTTCGAAATCTCGGGATTTAAGCGAAATCTAGTCGAAATCCCTATGGGTTCATCCGCTCGTGAGAGGTTATCAAACCGAACAAGCCTACAGCGTGAACTTTGGTTTATTTTGTGTTCATTATTTGTGGACGTCAAAATAGTAACCGACAAAACAATCGAAAAAAAAAACAAATCATAATAAACAAGTGTTTCTGCAGGCAAAATCATTTGAATAAAAAAATAATAAAGTAAGTTATATTTTCAAAATTGACAGCTTATGACTTTTGAAATCACTTCAACTCGGTGGGAACGACTTACGAGGTTTCAGTAAAAGTTCATCGAAACCTCGCGATTTCAGTTTGGTGGGAACATGGCATAAGTCTCATTGATAAAGCCTAGTATGCAGTTCACGTGAAATCCAAATTTTCATAAAAAATGTTCACTGCGAATTGTCAAAATGAACTTTCCACGTGAAGATTTCACTAGGCAGTACGCTGTTGAAATGAAAATAGTTATTCAAAGAGTGATTTGAGAGGGGCGTTATTTAAGCTATTTCACTTGGATTTTATTTTCCGTCGCATTTAATTTTTGACAGTTTGGCGTGAAAATTTCGCTATTTTCTACGTATTTGAGTTATGAGATGAAATGTCTTGTGGGGTCACTGCGTTTCAGCTTATGATTGGATGTCTGCGATCTCTCTCTGCAATTTTTTCGTGGCATGGATGAATTTGACAGATACTTGTTTTTTTTTTCGTCTGAAAATATAATTTCTTGTATCATTTGAGTGTCTTCTCATGCCGATTATGGTCTGTGGCGTAAGTAGTTGTTATAAAATGGTAAACAAAACAAGCAGCTGAATAGTTTATTTATCCAAAAAACCAAAACGTCACGTACAGTCTCTCGTGCCGTTCCGATATGAAATGAAATTTCATGGCATCAATTGCCCAGCGCAGATAAATTGTATGAGATGGATACCAGACATTCAGCGTGAGAGAAATTATCTCCTGTGGAGTCGGGGTGTAATGGCTCAGATCCATGTAGATAGGTACAATAATCAAAAACCTTTTTTCTTTTGACGTCGATAGTTCAGAACCTACTCGTTTGTTAAATGAACACCTCAAAATTCGATGTTTCTTCCATCCAAGATTCCAACCACCACACTGTCAGATGGGTTTGGTTGGGGATTGTCAAAATTTCAACGTCAAATGTCAGATTTTGTTCAGTTGTATGTATTGAAACTGTGCGGGCGGACGTGTTTAAACGGAAATAATAAAAAGAGAGAAGTATTTCTTTCCCGAAAAAGTCGTGTGCGTTCTTCACCTTTAAAACATCAACCATAAACGAAGAAAACCCACAAAAACAAGAAAAATAAAATGGAAAAGTTCTACAAAATCGACATCAATCGCACCGAATGGGAAATCCCGGAGCGATACCAGCAACTACAACCAGTTGGTTCCGGTGCCTACGGACAAGTTTGGTAAATTTATATTTAATTGAATTTTTAATTAATTAGCGTATATTTATTAAAAAATAACTAAACAAAAAGCAAATTAGAAGCGAATTCTATGATTTACATATTTAGCCAATAATCCACCATCATGATAGATAGGTCTGCGTCAGTGCTTGAAAAATCCTGAGGAATCCGACGAAATAGTCAATTATCTTCTCTTTTGCAAGACCACATACATTCGTTTTATAAATAGAAACACATTCTCGTATCTAAAATTGAAAGAAATAGCGAAAAAAACATTTCCTTCTTATTCGAAATTATAATCGCCAGTTGGAAGGGTTTCCCATTTCACTGGCGCATTACATTTGCATAACTTTTTGCATTTAGAAGTCTACTTATAACAGTGGTGGCCTACCAGATTGACGACTACGACACAGCTTTCTACTTTGAGTAGGTGTTTTGTGTCTGACTCGGAAGATGTCACCCATTGTTTTGAAGAGATCTAACAGTGACAATGGTTGAGATTCGATAGATTGACCATCGCTGTCGCCGTCGATCGCAAATCGAAAAATAGAAATGACTTTTCACCTGTGAGATTTTCCTCAGTTAAGCCGCACTCTTCGTCTCGCGCTGAGGCAATACCACAACACGATGGAAGCTCATTAAATATGCAAAATAATTCAAAAGTCTCGCAGTCTCGCAGTGCGACGATGGATTTTTATTTGTTTTTCTGGCTCACCGTCTAAAAGCACTTATATAATGTTATCTTGACAGTTTTCCCCTATGTTGGTAGGAATTTGTTGCCATATCTTCATAATCGTGAACGAAAGGGGGTACTGTGCTCGATTAGCTGATAACCAGCACCACTACCACGGTTAGCACGAACTTGTTTATGTGCTTCTTGTGCTTGTTTCACACACAGCACTATTGAGTTGGTGATGAATTCGTCATAGCGTTGGCTATGCGATTGGTTTCTTGACAGTTGTATGGTTGGTTCGGTGGATACATAATATGCCTAATTGCTGCGGCTTCCCACTCACACCCAGAGAGCTAGACACGAAACACCTCGCTGTGTCTTTCCCTTTCATTCCCCATCTGACCTTGTTTATGTACGATACATACGGTCGGCGCTAGGATTATTGTTTATTGCAGCGTTGTTGTTATGTTTACGCGCCTCGTTGCGGAGATTGTTCGCTCCAAGCGCGAATAATGTGGCGGGCAGTAAATAAACATTATTTTGGCGCAAGCCTGCTAAATCAAAGCAAAACGTTTACAGTAAGTCGTGAGGGCGGCATCACTTTTAGGAGATGGCAGACTGTGGTCGTGGACGACCAATCGTAAATGAGTTGTGCGAGATGAACTTATTCACCCGCGCGGTGCGGAGGTCAATTAATAATTTACAATGCCAGATAAAATGGAATACTAACCAGTACACTCGGGAAAACAAAACCAGGCGAGACTCTCGAGTAAATGTAGTGTAGAAACGCGAGATAGCATGTCGGCTCGTTTTATTTAGTTCGTACCTACCGTAATGGCATTTATAATGCTACAAATCAGCTTTCGCTTTTGCTTTGACCAGTAAACCTTGTTCATGGTGAGAACTTTCCGTGTGTTGAAACTGCTAGGAGATCGACAGATTTGTGAGGTCGTGTACATTATTTGCTGAGACCAAACCAATGACGGCATCGATTAGGAGACTGGATGAAGCTAAAAGTGTTCTTTAAAGACTGTCGTATACTACTTGCTCTTTAAATGTCGTTCATACGTACATTTTAAGAAAGTAATTTGGCAAATAAACAAAGGCTTTTAACCTTGATTGAATTTGCATAATTGTTGGACACTTTTTGTCGAAGTGGTGCTTGTACAGTCTGTTCACCTTCAG
Source organism: Cheilosia pagana (assembly GCA_936431705.1). Taxonomy (NCBI): domain Eukaryota; kingdom Metazoa; phylum Arthropoda; class Insecta; order Diptera; family Syrphidae; genus Cheilosia; species Cheilosia pagana. The sequence continues at coordinate 78,817,911 of OW386166.1, read as the reverse complement.
TCATTGACTGCCTTGAAGCTAAAACTGTTCATCTTAACGAAGCGAATTTCAGTAAGCATTGTGTAGAACTCTCTGAATATCGAATCGGATTTTGTCAAAGAACGTAGGCAAATCGAATGAACCGCCAGAATCGGCCGCGTGCATTGTCGTACTCTTTTGGGCACACATAGAGCATTTATACGTTCAGAGTTTTATTGGCCCGTGCCTTGATTCGAAAACAAGGCAAACGTAGAAAATTACAAACGAAAGCCAAAAGAGAATACAAGAATTGCATATTTTTTCAACGTCTAGCGCGAGCGTAACTAAAATGGCCAAAAGAGAGTCGGTTGAGAATTAGCGGACCATCCGTGTTTGGCTATACTCCGCACTCTTCATCCAATTTACCCTCAAGTTCACGACAAAAATCGCATAGTGTAAATTCTGATGTTGTGTTTGGTCGACTGCATTCCACGTTTACCTTTTTCGAATTCGAAATGTGTGTCTTATTGACTTCGGCTATCTTCGTCAAATGCTAATCAGTATTAATCAGTAATTACGCGTTAGAAATGCAATTAGGTTAGGTTAGGTAGATAAGTAGGTAGAGCAGGGCGTAGGTACCCTGCAATACCACACTTAGGTCTTCGTGGACCCATTGCGACGCCCTTTTTTGGGGGTTAACCGCTGGTGTTGTATCGGTTGTCCTCTTTCCTTTCCTTGTGGTTAACAGACGCTGTCCAGCCATCCCGATGTCCTCAAAAACCTGTAAAGATCAGACAGTGAGACATCAGAAAGTTCTTGTACGTCTTTGAAGTAATATCTTCCAAGTGTTCTGTTCCTCAAGTGACTGAGACTCGGACAGTGAGAAAGGAAGTGAGTTGTGTCCTCGTGGACTTCTTCGTCTCCTTTGAGATTAAGTTTTATTGTGTGGTTTCTTAGGAAGTTATGACCAGTTGGGGCTCTAACTAGAAATGCAATTACGCCAGAATGTCAGTATAATTCATAGACACCAACGTTTACGTTTTTGTGATAGCGCAAGTGACATCTTTAATCATCTTTAAGAACTGTATTGGATTTCGAATTAGTCTGAGTTGGTAAATCTAAAAAACTGAAGCTGTGCTTACGTCGCCTGACGGTTTAATGTTCTTGTGACCGCAATGTTCCTTTAAAATATTGGGCAGAGACTTTTTTTTGTAACGGGGTTGGTTAAACGCACAACCAACGTGATGAGTTTGTGCTTGAGAAGAAAGCAAATCATACAAATCATACACCTTACAATTTTTCTCCGAAAATATAACTTTAAACTGAACAACACTACTCATTTGGTTAACTAGGAAAATTCAATTAATGCTTCTCCCGATCAAAACTATTGCTAGGAGTAAATCGTACATTTTTTTTGCTGGGGCCTACTGGTAGTAGTGACTTTCTTAACCTTTTTCGCGTCTTTATCCGCTTCTTGTGTAAATGCACCCAAAAGATATGCCCAAAAAGAGTATGAAATACGACTCGTTGACGTTGTATATTGTTATAAAGCGCTAGGCAATCTTTCTCACTCATTCTTTCTAGCCCAGTATAATGTATAGTATATTCTTAAAGCTTTTTTTGTCAAGAGAAAGACTTGATTAAATTCCAAAACAATAATCAGATGCATTGTTTTTTTGTTGTACTTTGTTTCTGTGATAAAAAGCTATTAATACCAGCAGACTTTGTATCAGAACCAACAGTAATATTGTGTACATTTCTTTCGTTTGGCATTTTATTTAAAACAGATGTGAACTGCTATGCTGGGCACCGACTTTGATGGCAATTAAATAAGGCAAAAGTGATTTCTCATTAGTACAACTACATTCCTTTAAATCTAAAGCTCACACAGTTTTGAAAACTAATACTGATGCGTCTGTAGAAAGAACAGGCATCTACTTGCTCTAGTAGTAGTTGCTTCAATGGCTTTGTAATCATATTTTCGTTTAATAGCTTTATAAAAGGTTTTCGCAGTAAAGCAATTAAAAGGGAATAGAAGACCCGGATCGGAGGAATCATATTAATTGAGTCGAGCTAATTGTCTTTGACTGATGCTGTGATCTGGAGTAGAAATACTGCTGCATGTATTAGTCGTTTTGAGTTTCCTATTGCAAAAAGTGTAAAACTGTTAGAAGCTTGATTAGATTTTATCGGAGATGAGTCAAGACAAGTTTGGTTGTTTAATTAATTAAAACAAAAAAAGCAAACACATAAGACAGTGTATTTCGTGTTATATCAGATTCAATTTGAATATTAGTTTAAAACTTATGGTAAGAAATATTCTTTCTATGTTTTGTATTGGGACTAAATTAAGTTTTTTACCCTTTGTTTGAAATCAAAAGCAGGTATTTTGTTTGCAATATTGGAATTTAACATCGAAAAGGGTAGTAGTCATTCAATAAGGTTGTTTTTCGAGGAGATTGTTATTACAGAAGGAATATTTACAGGAACATTTGATTGGTGAATAGTAATAATCACCATAATAATAGATCATCAAACCGTCAACCTGTTGCTATTATCAGAAGGCACTTCTCCAGTTTCTAGATGTCCGAACTTTTCTCGAGCAGCCAACATAGACTGTCACAGCCACGTTTGCTAGAAGCGGCAACATTTCTTCTTTTTTTTTGCGATGGAAGGTGGAAATCTTGCATGAGACACCAATGGTCCGACGTCCATTGATAGTGCCGGATTCCTATCGGAAAAAAAAAAACACTTCCCTTCCCGAACAGACCGATTAGTTTCCCCCGCGGAACCGCTGCAAGGCATTACTTCGCTGGGGTCGATATAAAGACATGTTGTTTGTTGCTCAATTGTTGGAACTATTAGCATTCCGTTGGCGTTCTAAGCGTCTAAGGTCGCTGAGAATACGCACCGCCACGTTACTTACAATGGTCCAGTTTTCGTCATTCTGGAGCATATAGTTTACGATGTTATCGGGAGTGGGCCACTCACCGAAATGGTCCCGTAGGGATATCCTCTCGGTTTCGTATCGTTGGCAATGAAAAAACACGTGTTTCGCGTTTTCAGAAACATCTTCGCAATGCGGGCAATTTGGGCTGGTTTCGTGTCCGCAATTAAAAAGATATTCTCTATAACAGCCATGACCCGTCATGAACTGAGTCAGATAGAAGTTTGTTTCACCATGTTTCTGTTTAATCCATAAGTCGATTACTGGTATAAGCCTGTGTGTTAATCTTCCCTTTAGCGATTCATTCCATTGTTGTTGCCAGGTTGCTATACTCAGACTCCTTTCGTATTTTGTTTTGTCGTTATCTACCCGACCATTTCGGACTCGCTCGGTTTTTAATTTAACCATTTCTTCAGCAAGTATATCGATAGGCAACATTGAAGATACGACGAGTATGGCATCGTTCGAAACTGTTCGAAACGCACAGGCGACTCTTAATGCGCCAAGACGGTGGATGGATTTGGCTCCCCTCACGTAAGACTTAACTTTCATTGCACTTGACCATATTTCTATCGCGTACATGAGAATAGAATTGTAGTTCCTGCAAGAAGAATTCTCTTTGTTTGTTTCGGGACCCCGATGTTATCTACTCATCAGCCTTGAAAGCGCGCTTACAGTTTTTGATGACTTTTTGCATCAATATGGTGTTTAAAGCTCAGGAGAGCGTCTATAATTACTCCGAGGTACTTAATAAACGGTTGGGAAACTACTTCATGCCCTCCTACTCTAATCGTTATCGTTTTCCGAACTTTCCTACTCGTAATAAGTACTGCTTCAGTTTTGTGGTCGGCAAGTTTCAAACCTGCGCTAGATAGCCATCTACGTACATTTGCAACTGTCTCGTTACAGTGTAGTTCGACTTCTTCTATTGTTTTTGCCACAACTACCACAGCTATGTCGTCTGCAAAGCCGATAATTGACGCTTCTCTTGGAATCGGTAGACGAAGAATTTCGTCATACATAACATTCCACAACAAGGGGCCGTAAACTGAACCTTGTGTTACACCGCCCGTTACTTCATACTTTTTTATTCCCTCATCAGAGTCGTAGAGAAGAACTCTATTCGAAAAGTAACTCATTATAATCCTACGAAGATAGTTCGGTATTCCAATCCGGTATAAACAGCTCATGATACGTTCCCAATTCGCCGAATTAAACGCGTTTTTTACATCAAGCGTTATAACGGCGCAGTATTTTCCAACGCTTTCCTTCTATAGCGGCTCGGGCTCTCGTTATTACGGCATTTATTGCATCTACCGTAGATCTTGATCTACGAAAACCGTATTGGTGTTCCGAGAGGCCTCTCACCGTTTCAATTGCTGGCTGGAGCCTGTTGTAAATAATTCGCTCGAGAATTTTACCAATCGTGTCCAGTAAGCGGCAAAAATGGGTTTAGCAGTAAATGAGGGTAAGACTAAGTATATGCTGTCAACACGAAAGGACACACAACATCGACAAATTGGACAGAACGTCACCATTGACAGATATAACTTTGAGGTAGTACATGACTTTGTCTACCTCGGCTCCGCTATTAACTCTGACAACAACATCTCTTCAGAGATAAAACGAAGAATTACTCTTGCCAATCGCTGCTTCTTCGGGCAAAGAATGCAATTCAGTAGTTAAGCCCTCACTCGAACCACTAAGGAGATCCTATATAAGACCTTGATCATCCCAGCCCTGCTCTACGGCGCTGAAGCATGGACCGTATCAAAAGTGGATGAAGAAATCCTTGGACGATTTGAGAGAAAAATTCTTCGAAAAGTCTACGGTCCCACTTGCGTTGACGGGCTATGGAGACGAAGACCATTCGAGCAGTACAGCGACATGCCCCCAGTCAAAAAACTCCGCGTTGGACATGTAGAACGAATGGACACCAATATTCCGGCTCGCAGAGTCTTTGATTCCCAGCCAGACGTTGGACGCAGTAGAGGAAGACCTCGCCTTAAGTGGCGCGCACAAGTAGAAACCGGGCTAATTGGAGAGGCATGTTGGTCGAGGCCCAGGTTCATTCCGGACTGTAGCGTCACTTAAGTAAGTAAGTAACATAGACTCCGACCACTACTTTGTTGTAGCCAATTTCCGAATGCATATATCTTAAACGCCACAACAACGAGGAAACACTGTGAGGAGACTTAACGCTGAGCTACAATAATCGCAACAAACCACTACAACCTGTGCAGATCGCGTATCTCTCAACCTCGCGAGAAGTCATCACATTTGGTTTTCCAACTCCATCAGAACACGGTTTGCGTCAATGGGAAATAAAATATGCCAACACACGTCTTTCCCCTAACATTGTGCTTCCAATTGCTGTGTGCCAACAAAAAAGAATTTCTAAATAAAATGTCGACTTGCTTCTAATTCTGGAAGGAGTAAATGTATTTTAGAGCCATCACCAAAGAGTGATTATCTTTTTCTACGACGTTAAACACGCACATCAAATTGTCACGTGATTTCGCGTCTGCCATTAGAGAGTGTGCAAATACGATAAACAATGACAGAAGATTACACGCGAAAAATGTTCTGCTATACCTTAATTAGAGCGTTATCGACAACTAGACAAGCATTTGTGATATTACATGCTCGTCATAATTAACATTAAAAATGCCACCAAGCTGTAGAGTGCATAACTTATTAGCCGCTGATATGTCAAACACAAAACAAATATCAATAAAAGTGTCAAAACGTTCAAAACAATTGGAATAGGTGTACCAAATATAGACCTACACATCAAATTATTAGGAACTACTCAGTCATTATCATAAATAATTGTTGAAAAGTAAATAATTTAGTAGAAAAACAACACGAACAGCAGTTGGTGGTGCTTAATTCCTATTTTATATTTTTTCATAAAATTAAATAATTACTATAATTGATGTGAAATAAATTGTAGTAAACATTGAAACGGTCTTTCAGTGTGCTTTAACGGGCATTTTTCGTTTCGAACTATGGCTTTACAATCTGTGTACATGAAATGAAATTGGTGTCGGTTATTACGCGCTTAACTCGGCTAAACATCATCCGATTCTTCGTTACGTATTGTAACACACTGCACTAATTTTGTGTTCGATTGGGAACTCTCAGAGTTCATTTTTTTGCTCTATGTCACTTTTTTAGGTTCGTTCGTGTACTTTCAGCATAGAAAAATGAAAAATGTCAAATCTCAAGAACCGAGAGAGAATTCTCTCATTTTCAAGAGAAGTACCTGACCGGTTTTCTTACAAAAAGTTTAAGAAACGTCATTTTGACATTTTCATTTGGCTCTGAAGTATGTACCTTGTTCGGAGAATAACACTTATGGCGTTTTCGATTGAAGAAAAAAATTGCCCTTTCTATGAAAAGAGCAAATCCAGAAGTGCTCTTTCTATGTTTTCCATGTTTCATTGAAAAAGAAAGTGCACTTCCAGGTCAATTCTCAACACGAAAGAAGTGTCCGGAATATTTTTAAAGAAGTGCCCTGAATTCACCAACACACACAAGCAAAATGTCAGATTGAAATGTTTGTTGTGCTATTAAAAACAAATTTTGTGCTATGTGATCGGAAAATATCCAATTCTGAGTGTAAATGTAAATATTAATTGAAATATATTAATTTGGCCCAAGGAAAAATTCATATTTAATGTAAAAAGCGAAATAAAAGTAACAACAGAAAACCAAATTTCACAATGACGTGCATATGTTTTCTACCACTATTGCAAAAGTGCTCCAACGAATTTCATTGAAAAGAGCAATTCTGAATTTCGGGGCAATTCTCTCATCTTCAATGAAAAACGCCATTATTGAGCAACGTTCATTGAATTTTTTAAAAGCTAAATATCTATTAAACTTACCATTTTGAATGCGCTGATATGTTCTAGGTGAACATTTAGCTATAACTTCTTCCTCAGATATCGTTAAAGACAAAAATAAATAGAATTTGACTTGTCAAACTTTTGAGCTGTCAATTAGTGAACAGTTTTCATTTTTTCATTTTTCAGTAAGCCGAAATTCGGCAAGTAGAAAAATACGAAAAAATGAAAAGAGGGGAAATGGATTTTTCTCCCACTTTTTCTTTTCAATTTTCTCAATACGTGGTCGCATTCGCACAGTATCTTAGCAAATTTTTAATAATTTTACGTTTGCAAAAAAGTACCCGAACGAACCTATTCGTTTGGTAAAGAAAAAAAACAATTTTTTTCGATCTTAGAGCACTTTTGCAAATGTGTATTTTTTCTCAGAGTTGCTTAAGATTTACCAATTATACAAGTGCGTTTGAGTTTGACAGCTAGACAGAATTAGCAAAGAATTACTTTGTTTCGGGTGAATATATTTGTGTAAGTAATTCCGGTTATCCGGTGAATGGTTAACGAGTAGAAAAGTGTCGAAGGACGAAGGCTACTCATATTTCAATCGCATATCTACAAAAAGGAGAGCAAGTGACGTTTTGTTCAATTAGACCACAGGCTCCCAAACTATTTTTTTTTCGGAGACCACCTTCAAAATTAACTTTGGCACTCATTCCGTATGTCGATTATCGTCAGACGATAGCGTTTTGACGATAGCTTTGCTTTGCGTAATCGTCTATCGTCCGGGCGATATCGTTTATACGATTCAACATTTGCTTCACGTAACTCAATAATCGTTGAAACGATATCACCCGGGCGATACAATTTGAACGATACCTAATGAGGTATCATTTTGTATTGATTTGTGTGTTTTGCAAACTACTAAAGATGTTTAAATGAATTTCAAAGAGAATAAATGACTCAAGATTGTTTTCAATGCCACCAGAGTACTCTGGTTTCGGTGGACCCCCTGCTTCCACCATATTCCCAAAACTCGTCAACAAATGTGAAATTTAGATCTAACGATGGAAATTTGCGTCGCGACTGAGTTCCAACTCTAAAGTCTCACACAAGTCGTATTTCGTTGCTTTTCACGTCTGAAGAAGCGTTGCGGGCGGCGCTTAGCAAGTCTCAACACACATTACATTGAATATCGAATATGCAAGTTTTTACAAGTAGGTTAGGTTAGGTTATAGTGGCAGGCTACACACAAGTGCAGCCCCACTTAGGCCATAATTGGCTCATTGTGACACCACAATATCTAATGATCTCATACTACCCGTTGAACGAACAGGAGCTCAAGGTAAAGCGGCGGAGGCGATTGATATTAATAATATCGAGTTCACCAAGATTATCAAAGAAGTAAAGTATTCTCCGAGATGTAATCTTCTTCGAGTAGAAACAGCAGGACAGGTACATATGAGGTGAAGAATGGACTCTTTCTCCTCCTCATCCATGCAACTTCTGCAGAAGTCATTAGCGGAAAGATCCAGCCTGGGGGCATGTCTGCCTATTATGCAGTGCCCCGTGATCACACCTACTAGTGTGCTTATGACGGATCTCTTTATAGACTGCTGGAGCGCTTGATATCCAGCCTGGGCCAAATTTGTTTCGTGATAGAGCAAGTGGTGGAGTTTGCCCACCTGCGGTTAGTAGCGTTTATCGTGTTTTGTTTGATTAGGAGTTTGCAAGTAGCGAGAGGCATGCAGAGATTCTCTTTTTCCGGTAGAATCGAGGCAGTTGTACCATGTCTGGCGAGTTCGTCGGCCGTACAGTTACGTGGAGTGTCCCTATAGCCCGGCACTCAGATTTTGAATTTTGAATTGTTCCGCCATCTCGTTCAGAGATAGGCGGCAATTGAGGGCAGCCTTGGAGTTGAAGGTGACCGATTCCAAGGATTTAATCGCGGCTTGACTGTCGGTAAAAATAGTGATGTCCCTTGCAGATATTACATTATACCGCAACCACGACAGGGCCTCCTTGATCCCCATAATTTCCGCCTGGAAGTCGGAAGGAGGTGGCGTTTGCTGCCACCTGTTTACAAAAGATATCTAACGGTAGCATGTGGAATAAAATGTCCAGAGCCACCGTTTGAGTGGTTCTCAGAGCTCCGCTAATACGTAGTGGCCTTTTTTTAATCGTTCCAAAATGTTTGGTTTCCAGCTCAACTTGCTGCCCAGAATGTGGCCCAAGTACTTGGCCTTGTCAGTTACCAGTACAAGTAACAGTCGTGAAGGTTTTTGAAAAAGGGAAATAATGCTAAATAAACTATAGACTATCTTCTCCAACTGGTGAACTCACATTTTTTTTCATTCCAACGTAGACCCCCATCGAGTCTTCCGTGGACACTGGGGGTCCACCTGGACCACTTTGGGAATCACTGGATTAGACGCACAAAATCTGAAATCTGAAAAGCCCATAAATCAATCCCTCCTGAAAATGGGATTGCCAACAGATGGCGTTACGCTCTCAGACTCATTTTTGACATCTGAGTAGTATATTCGATCTTTCCACATTGACGAATGATATACAGCGGTCGTGTCGGAGTGTAGTGCGCAAGTTAAATTAATTTCTAGAACACTGATTTCCAAAAGTGAGCTTATCGACACATCAAATCTGGAGTTGCAATAACAAAAGTTTCCTTAAGTCATCCACTGTTTTTCTGTGATTCGATAGTTTAAATTTTTCATTCATTTTGTGAAGAACGAAATTTAATAAACTATTTTGTCAACGACCAATTCATGTTTAATGCCGATCAAACTCCCGTGCGCTAATATTGGGCCATTAAATGTCGTTTTTTAGCATTGCAATGCATTTAAGTTCCCATTTATAAAATTGCGGACCATTGCGGTTGCTTCTGTGTGAAGATACAACATTCCCATATGTCCCATATGTGGATCAATTGTTGCTTTCTCTTTCCACTATTCAGATACAAGGAGACAGTCACCATCCTGCAGGAGCTCTGTTGCCACAATGAAAATCGTAAGTTCCTTGAGATTTATTTCCTTGGAAATTCAAATGATAAACTCAATCAGCGTTGTGCGATGAAACGTCAGATCATCGAACAACTCCTATTTGTTTGTCCCTTGCATCGTTTCAAGGCACGCAACGGTGGTTGTGAACTATCATCAAGTTCGCATTTTCTTTATGCCTGAAAATGTATATCAATTTTGATGCTCAAAAAGGGAAGACACTTTCGATTATATTGACACTCTTCAAGGTTACAGATAAAATCATTTCATAAGTGATTTTCACTTTCCTGCATGATCTGAGTGACTACTCAAACATTCGTATCTTTAAGTCATTAGCGAAACATGCAGATAAATGTAGATAACACGTATGAGTAATATCATCTCTTTAACTTTTCCAGCAAAGCAATCGTCAAAGACAGTGGCATGAAGGTGGCTATTAAGAAACTCGCCCGGCCATTCCAATCGGCTGTACACGCCAAACGTACTTACCGTGAATTGCGGCTTCTAAAACACATGGATCATGAGAATGTCATTGGTCTGCTAGATGTCTTCCATCCCGGCCACAATTCGCTCGAAAGCTTCCAACAGGTATACCTGGTGACACATCTCATGGACGCAGATCTCAACAACATCATACGGACGCAAAAACTCTCCGATGATCATGTCAAATTTTTGGTTTACCAAATTTTGCGTGGTCTCAAATATATACACAGTGCTGAAATCATACACAGAGTGAGTTTGATCAAAAACATGCCAGTCAGTCGCACAAAGACTTACTTTGTCATTTGCATTCATTTTAGGACTTGAAACCATCCAACCTTGGTGTAAACGAAGATTGTGAGCTGAGAATTTTGGATTTTGGTCTGGCGCGACCCACCGAAAACGAAATGACAGGATATGTTGCCACAAGGTATGACACTTTCACCTTGAGGTTATATCAAAATCTCTATATATATATTCTTTCTGTTTTTCAGATGGTACCGAGCACCAGAAATAATGCTTAATTGGATGCATTACAATCAGACAGTTGACATTTGGTCGGTCGGTTGTATTATGGCCGAGTTGCTTACGGGACGAACTCTTTTCCCCGGGACCGATCGTATCCTTTTCAAAAACGAGTTTTTGTGTTTTTGCACATAATATTTGTGTGTGCAGTAATTTGTTGTTGCTTGCGTGCATGCAGACTAATTTATTTCACCAACCATTCCTGTAACCTGCTAACCATATGTGTGTGTTAACAACATTATGAATTTTGTTATTAACATGTCCAATGTATCGGAGTGTGTGTTCATCTTCGAGCTTATGAATAATGTTGCTTGTTTTAAATTTATCTCGTTTGTTTTCACCGTGTTCTGTATTCAAGGGCCGTATTCACTAATCGATCGTAGAGCTTCTATCGCGCACACGACAAGAGACATTCCAAAAATACCGCGCTATCAGTTTATGCGTCAGTGATATGCGGTGCACATTTGTTTTTACTTTATACAATGATCGATTGGAAAATACTGCCGCTAACGGGTTTCTCTTATTTTTGTTGTCAAACAAAACGTTATAATCCAATGTGTTTAACAATTAAATCGAAGAAAAAAAATAGAAGAGCTGTAAGCGGATTAAGGTATTCTTACATGTTAACCTTGAACTATGTACTTGGCTTTTAATCGTTGATGACTGTGTCGTTTCTAGTTCTGTGGGCTTACGTTCGGTTAACTATTTACTGACAACTTTTGCAATGAAAATTCAAAGACCTCGGCTCCACACTTCTATCAGAAGCTGCAGAAATCCGCAAACCCATACCGAATGTCTTGCTTCGTTGCCAATTATACATCTTCCTTTATGGATGTGCTAATTTTCTAAAGATGCAGTAGTCTGTCCATGTCCATGCAAGGCAGAAGAGTGCCCTTCAACCACTCTCCTCGACTCTTCTTAGTCTTTTCTGTCTTCTTATCTCTTCGTGTACAGTCGTTAAAGAACACATCTCCATCCAAATATCTTCTGACCTCAGAACACAGCTTATTACACTCTGGGGGCTTGGTGAGTTCGTTTTTTTTCTCTGCAAAGCGCTTGAATGTTCCATATCTTCTTCTTTGTTTGTGCATTCGGGATATAAAAGCCAAATCTGTAAAGATATTTTCGATAGCCGCCGTGCCCCAACAGGAACTGTGTAAGGTGGCAGTTGCAATCCCCGTGTTATTTGTTTCAGACCTCGATGGTGTGGATCAGTTTGCCTTTTGCCGTATTATTGGACCTGGATTGTCACAGTGCAATAGATGTTTCCCTTTCTTCTTCTTTAACCCTTCTTATAACGTTGACCTCCTGCAGGTTGGTCGATGAGGATCGTTTCCGACATATACTTCGCAAATGTTGTGGTTAATCAACTTGCTTCAATGAAACCTTTCCGGTGCGCTGTTCTAGGTGTGTTCTGCAAATTATCATCTTCATTGTTCCTCTTTCAATTGGAACTGGAATTGGTTGGTGCGATCAAACTTTACTTTACTGCTTGCATATTTATTCTCATTAAAGGATAATCATGGTTATTTTCTTTACGTCTGCCAAACATTTTTGAGTTGAATTTTTGTTATAAAGCTATTTTCACTCTTAACCCTGGTTGGTTGGTGTGTGTTGCATATTATTTTGTATCGCACCGCCAGACGCCAGCAGCGATAAGCTAAATCTTTGTCCAGTTCCAGTTTATGCTGTTTTTACCACCTTTAACCAGAGTTCTCCAACATAGTGCAAAAACGAAAGAATTCGGTAGAGATTGCAAAATCAGCTATGGCCATTCACTAACAGATTCTTGTAGGTATGCATCTGCGTTTCGTGCTAATCAATGAATCTCCTTGTTCATATCTCAGTCATCATCAAATCGTCTCTAGTTTTTTGTTGATTATAAAAATGCGAGTAGTTTGGGAACAGTGTGTTCCGGGCTTTTGTATATAACGTGGTTCTACTTCCAGTTGTTCGTATTTGTGGCTTTTCAAAACAGACATTTCTAAACAAGCTTTTGGACACCGGCCATAGTACGGAACGCAGAGAAAAGTAAAAGTGGTATTTATACCTAAAGCGGCTTAATTCAGACTTAACCCAGCACCCATTGATGGTTTGACTGCATCATATACCCCCATAGAACCTCGGTATTAAACCGCACGAACCTGTAAGCGTAGCCACAGATCCATTCCTGGATATAATGCGTTGACGTCGAATAATTTCTTTGATGGTTTGTTAGGCTGTATGACATAAGGCACCATTCTCTTGAAACCGAATGTCATGCAGACCGTGCTTAGGCTCTCGATTCACGACCAAGCAATGCAATAGATAACATTTTCGTTTTCGTTCCAAATGCTACAATATTGCTTATTCATAAAGGAACAGAGCAATAAGTGAGCCTCAATCAAATTTTGAAAAAAAGTGAATCAAAAACTCTTCCAGCACAATCTTCTGATGATTTCCCAAAACAATTGATGTTGTTCTTTTCTCGTTTAGAGTAGAGGACTGAATAGTGCTCGAGTGAAGTCATAACCTATCGTCTTCACAGCGGTCTGCTTTATTAATGAAACACTTTTCAGCACTGGCTGTTATATGAATGTAAGATTACACTATAAGTACAGAATATTTTGTACTTCCTTAGCTAACTGCACAGCCGCCGCATTCTCGCCTAGCAATCATCAAATGCACTGTGTGCTTAATATTTTTTACCACAAACCAGACTTCTCAGCACCCAAGTCCCCTAAAGTCGACTATACTTGTCTAGACTAGAAATTCCCTGAACGAAATTCGCTACTTGATATGTCTGTTCCCCTGTTTCCGAAAAAAACAACACAAAAACAGAGATTTTACCTAAATCAAGAATCAACTGTCTAAGTGATGATGATGACGTGATAAATGTTCCCAATTGAAGAAAGGGCTTCCTAAAAACACCTGTAGTTCGCTACATCTAGTACTTTTCATTCTTTCAAATATTTGCCATTTTTTTTCAGCCCAATCAACCGATTAAATTTCTGCTCTCTCAATTAATATTCCATAAAATGCTCGCATCCGCTAGATCACTACCCGTCCGTACCCACATTGGAGAAAATACTATCAACAAATCGCCCTTCACTTCACCACTCTGACTCTCCCGTCTTTCATAGTGCATGTCCTGTTTTCTTTATAGTAAACATTTTCTTGTATTTATCTTATCGCACACGATGTATGTAACGTATGTGTGTGTCTTATGTATCTACCTTAGTACTAAAAGAAACAAAAAAAAAAAACACAAAACCAAAAATTATTTTCTGTATGCATGTTATTTAAAGCCTTAGTCAAGAACTATTATCATCTTAACCTTGATTCACCGATATAAACTAGACATACACCAGTTGAATTTAATTATGGAAATTTTGGGAACACCCCCTGATGATTTTATGATGAAAATTTCATCAGACAGTGTAAGTTTGTTACTTTATTTTTTATAATTTATTATTAATTATTTTTAATTAATATTCTTACCTACATATTATTATAACTTGCTGTTTAGTTTGGGCATTACTTGCATTGTATGTAGCAAGGAGTTTTTATTTGCATTCCTTTTGTTTTTTTTTTGATTGCTAACAACTTGAACTTAGTCACTAACATATCTGTGTGTATTGATTAAATCTATTTTGTATTTTTCTTGGCATAAATACTTTTTTTTTTGTTGAAAAATTAACTGCAAAAAAACAACAAGCAAACCTTAACTTCATAACAACATTTGTATCCTATCGAAAATCGAAAAAAAAAATCAAAAATCTTCAAAACTTAAAAAAATATGCGACAAATCTTGAACAAATTTGACATCCCTACTACTACTACCAGATCTTGATCATTTAACAAGAATTCTTGTCTTATGTGGTACTCCTGAGCCAGAACTAATGAGTAAAATAACAAGCGAAGAGGTAGGTAAAATGCGGCCAATGCTTATTTACAAAACAAAAATTTAAAAAATACCAAATGTAAAATAACAAAGTAAAGTGCTTCTGCATGTTTCCTTTCGTAACTAAAAGTCAGAAATAGAGAGAAAATTGTTTGTATATAATTTTTTTGATTCATGTGTTTAAAATCCTTTCTTGTCAGTGTTAGTGCTTTGATGTAATTAACTGTGTTTTGCGATTAAAATTGTCGGCAGCAATAGTGATACGGTTCAGAAGTAGTAGAACTTACAGCATCAAAAGGATGCATTTAGAATTTTCTGGCAGAGATCTTTTTATTCAGATATTTAATCGAGTTTAATCGAGTTACAGTAAAACCTCCCAATCGGGACATCCATTTTGCTAACCATGACAGTTTTCATACAATTGGGACACTAAATGGAACACTCGTAGAACCTTCCTAATCGATTCAAACCTGCTAGTGACAATCGTGACTTCTCTAATCGGGACAGTAAAATTCCACTTAAAATGTTTAGAGCGGCGATTTAATAATCATAACACCCTAGTGTTTTATTGTCAGTTTGGTACGTTTTTGTAAACGATATATGGAATTCTATACTCTTTTTTTAATTAAAAATAACATTCTTGCGTTGTTGGATTTTTGTATCTTTTTTATGAAAACCTCTATAAATGGGATACCTCCGAATAGGGACAGCAAAGAGTCGGTCCCATCGGTGTCCCAATTAGAGAGATTTTACTGTATTTATTTATACCTAGCTGACGCCACAGTCTGCGGTGGACACGCCTTCCCATCTTAGACGGCTAATTCACATTTTTCTGACCAGTTCGATGTCACTGTACACACTGTATATAGTTCTTTGTTTGATCTGCTCTTCGAATTCCGTTAATCTACCTTTAGGGGAATTTTCTCAATCTAGGAGAGAGATGATGTTGAAAAAGTTATATTAAAAAAAATCAACAAAACCCGACTGACTGAAAAAAATAAATACTAAAAAGATATAAAAAAGACACATTCAAGTCTAACTAATTGACAGTCAGAGGCTGCCTACAAAGACTAAAAAAAACTTTGAGTAGCCTCCGACTGCCAATTAGCTCTACTTGAATGTGACTTGTTAATATCTTCTTAACTTTTTTTTATAGGCAGTCGGGTAACTTTTTTAGTTTTTTGGCGAGTTCTATTTAGCCTACGACAATTCGGGGAAAAATACGAATCCAATGACACCTCACTCTTCAAAATCGGTCGACCCGTTGGGCTACATGAGGTCACGTCAAAAAAGCCATACAAAAATTACCCTCCTTTTGTGTCCAGTTGCGTAAAAGGTCAAATTCCAGCACATCACTTCGAATAAGTCCTTTTTTGACATCAAAGATCTCGGAGAAAATGTTCCTTATTGAAGTTGCGAACGCTCTCACTCCCCATTATGCGGAATTTGACAAATATGATAAAATTGACAGAGTTGGCAGAACCAAGGGCCCAGCCCCTAGAATCCGTTGCATCCTTGGCGTCGACGCGTTGACGGAATCGACGGGACGAGCAGACCAATAGAATCCGTATCCTTCGGAACGGAAAATTCGCCGATTTTATACGATTCGGAGGTTTTTTGCTTCGAGGTCTTCTTAGGAACATCTATTCGGAATATTTCTCCGACATTTTGTAACGCATATCGGCAAATTACGTTGAAGTGCGATGAAGTGCATTTTTTTGTTAAATTTTATCATATTGCTAGTGACGAATAATTCGGATGGAATGAGCCATGATCATTAAAGTGGGCGTCTTGGTTGAGTGTACAATGGACGACCCCAGGAGTCGAATCGCGTCATCCGTGAACGAGCATTACGTGACGGGATTTGTTTTTGTTTTACATGCAAATCAACTTGATTCCGTGAACGTAATACTCGTTCACCGACGACGCGATTCGACCCCAGAGTATAGGCAATAGGCACATAGACTCATGGCTGATTTCATATGGGTATTGACGGTTCTTATGAGAATTTACATGTGAATTAGCTTTACGTTGTAAAATATTCCTGGCACTTGTTATCAGTTATAACTCATGCAGAATTTGTTATTTTTCTACCGAGTTATAAACTGAACCTTTACATTAATTTTTTGTCAGGTCACAATGGTTGATTTTATATTGAAAGATTTGAACCATTGTGAGTTTTTAAAATAGAGCCTTCACACTTAATATGATTATTAGTACTGCTCAGTATGTCGAAGTTATTTAGTTATTGAGGTTAAGAAAAAATAGGAAACACTGTTCAAAAGTATGGAGATTATTTGATAAAAACTAGGAAGAAGGGAAATATCTTGCTCTCTCAAAGCCGCTCTCTTTTACGAATTTTTCGAGATAAGGAACGACAATTGAGTAAAATGCGTAGGAATTCGTAAAAATTCGTAAGATTTAAAAGTAAAGGAACGGACCTTTTGTTGAAGCTACATCTGTCAAATTTGTATTTATTTATTTAGTCTATTTTGCCAAATCACCATGGACGGACATAGCATTCAACAAATCAAAGTGGGAGTTTTATATGGGCAACGTTACGCTCGATTTAGCCATTTTACCGAAGGTGCATTTCTAAATGAATGGTTACGTCAACAAATAAAATTGGAGAATTTGAGACAATGCCAATGCACATGGTAGCCAAGAGCGTCTAAAGCATCCCAAAAAATTCTGTGTTTGGTTTGGATTTCAAGCTGGCGGCGTCATCGGTCGATATTTCTTTAAGAACGTCGTTGGCCAACTCATTACCGTCTATAGGTCTTTGATTACCAACTTATTTTGGGATGATATGGACGCCAACTATATGTGGTTTTAACAGGACGGCGCTACCTGTCACACAGCTCACGCCATATTGGAAATTCTGCACGAGCAATTCTAGGGCATGGTGAAGGTGATGTGAGCCGGCAACCGAGATCGTGCGATTTGACCCCTTTGGACTTTTTCTTGTGGGGTTTCTAAAGTCGCGAATTGGCCACGATCTACAGCGGCCCTCAAAGCCAGCATAACTCATGCTATCGGTCAAATTTAGCCTGATTTATGCGAAATTTGAAAATATCGGATGTGCGCTACCCAGGGAAGCCGCGGCGGATATTTTAACGATATTTTTGTCCATGCATATTACTTACTTATGTCCTATATCCCCTTGTGGGTCCTAGGGCTTCTACAGCGCCTACGCGCCATCGTGTGCGGTTTCTGGCAATGTGCCTCAGCTCTCTCCAAGTCTTTCCCAGTTGCCGTGCTTCCTTTTCCACTGTTCTATGCCATGTTTTTCTAGGACCCCCGCGTATCCTGCCATTCACCTTTTCGGAAAGTGTGACCCATCCACTGTCACTTTCGTCATTGTATGGTTGTCCAATAGGTTCTTGGCCGGTTCTCTCATAAAGCTGTTCGTTCGAGATAGGGCAAGTACCTATTAACGAACGTTTGCAGCTTTCTTGTGATAGTAGTGGTCACTCTCCAAGTACCACATCCATATAGCAGCACGGACTCAACGGTGGAGCGAAACTTCGCCAAATTTTAGATAGCATCCCAAACGCAGATTTCGCTTTACCTATTCGGTTCCGCCATCGGTTGAGACACTACTCCCAAGGTATTGAAAACTCTCTACTCTCTCAACCGTTTGTCCAGCAATGCATACACGAGGATGAGTTGATGAGTTCGGTCTCAAGTTGATCATTTTTGTTTTTGCCGTCTATGCAAATTGGCATCAGTATCAGTAGTCCATTCAAACGATTGCAAAATTTAATTTAAAGATAGTCATTAACCTTTTAGATGATCTTTGCACCTACGTTTGCCATACTTTAGTAGCAGCTTTTTATAACATTTTAAATGCAGATTTATAAGCCCTATTCTGTTTTATTAACAAATTTTGATCTAGATCAGATATAGTGGAATTGCTTGCTTGTGTGTCGTGACCATTTCAGGCGTTTGACTGAAATTAGGTGGACTTTCGTCCGTTTGTGTAATTAGCATAATCCCACATAAGCCATAGCTCAGATAAATCGTTTTTATTTCTATAAATAACGCTTGGTTATGATGGTTTATTCTCAAGACAATATAACAACAGACGCACTCGATCGGTTGCGGGGTTAGAGTTTGCAAAAACTCCGTCGATGCTATGTTGTCTTTGTTATTAACGCTGTTAACTTAACACATTTAAGTAGTACTATATTGTTTCGTTATTTTTAAGCCCATCTTCTGCAACTTGTCATTTCTTTTATAATAACTATTCGACATTTCTAGGCACGCAATTACATTAAATCCTTGCCACCAATGCGAAGGAGAAGTTTCAAAGATGTCTTCAAGGGTGCAAATCCGCTGGCAATCGACTTGCTAGAAAAGATGCTGGAATTGGACTCAGAGAAGCGAATTACAGCGGAACAAGCGCTCGCACATGAGTACGTATACGAAACTGATTTTCCAAACTCACAGTCTGTTGCAACTAAACGCCTTTTTACAGATATATGGAAAAATACTCCGACCCATCGGATGAACAAACGTCACAGTTGTACGATCAGAGTTTCGAAAAAATGGATCTTCCGGTAGAAAAATGGAAGGAGCTTGTTTTCAATGAGGTTCTAAACTGTAAACCACATCCAAGTATTTTCCAAACACCAGTGCAGTAGAGTATTTTCTCAAGTTTAAGGCAAAAAAAATGCAAACCAACATCATTGTATAGATAATATAGTTTTGTGAAAGTATCTAATCAGTAAATACAATACCAATTACCTGCAAATGAAAGTAAACAAAAGTAAAACAAATACATAGCTTAAGAATTCTGATACACAACGCTTTAAATGTATGTATATCCAAGCCACAAAAAATATGATTAGAATGTAATACATACATAGATCTATAATAACCGAGGTAATGTAAAGAAGAGTAACAGAATATTGTTTTATTGTGACGGTTTTATGCAACAATTGTGTCATAGTGTGTTATTTTAATAATAATTATTATTTTTATGTATATTTTTGTAATTCGCCTTGAAATTTTGTATTGCTGAAAGTGTCTTAGTTTTTGTTTGTTCTTGTGTAAATTTTCTGTTATTGCTAATTGGCACTGCAAGAAACTGTATACATCATTATATATTTTTATATAAATCGTTCACGTATTTTGCAGAAAAAAATAAATAAATATTTTTATAATTTCTATTTTCTCTCAAAACACAAGAGGAAAATAACAATAAAATTACGAAATTATTATAACACGTTGTTTTAATATAATTTCTTTTAAATCCACTCAAAGACGTCATGACTTTTGCATACTTTTAGCTGGGATTGTATGAAAGACAGCTGGCAAAGTGTCCTCTTTCACAAGCGAGAGTTTTATTACAATGGCGCGGGCCCAGATCGGAGCTGCGTTAAAAATGATTGGCGTAACAACTCACGTCAACAGCAATTTAACTAATTTTGACTATGATACTAAAGGTGGTCTTTAAATGAGAGCTTCTTATCGATCAATAGCAGTTACCCGCGACTTCATCCGCGTGGCATCCTATTAAAATGAACATTTTCAGAAATATTGTTACTTAAATTGTTTATTTTTAAGGTTTTCTTTATAGACAATGTTTTTGGTTGTTTTATTGGGCGGCAGTAATATTACAACCCCGGTCAACATAATAGCTTCAATTTAATTTTTAATTCAAGCAATGAAGAAATAGAATTTCTCATTTTAGTATTCTGATGTTATGGATCTCATTTTTTAACTTCTCGTGGAGTTCGTCAAAGGATGCAATAGACATTCTGAAGAAGTTGAAAAACTTACTACCATCACGCCTTAGTTCTTCAAAAAGAGTGTAGAATGTTCCCGTGTATTCTCCGCTTTGATTGATAGGATGAATCCAGTACTTGCGCTTAATCCTACGGCGCTTAATACGGCGATTCAATAACCATATAGCAACAACTCGTTTAGGATTCATTATTATTAAACAAAAACCTCGTGTCACGATCACGACAACAAAGCAACTGATTGTTAGACCGGTAAAAATCCGGTGAGTGTGCTAGCAGCCTGCTACCGGTAAAATGTCGGCCGATTTTATACTGGCCATTAAAAATCGGTTTGTGTGCAAAAATGCGTGCGAATTTTAAAGTTTTCACTTTTTGTTCTTTTTCCCACTTTTGTTTTGATGTGGTTCATACTTAACGAAAGCCAACTTAGAGTGCAGTTATAGCGACACGAAAAACCAAACCGTAAAAATTTTCTTTTGCTTTTTTTAACAACTTAAACTTAATGGTTGAACTCAATCTTGGTCTTAAAATGTTGCTTAGGAATTGTAAAGTTAACTTATCAAAAAAAAAGTAAGTAAATTATGTTAAAATTTTGTAACGTGCTGCTGGCTTGTCGTGGGTCCTTGCTGGCATGCTTGCACCCGCTCTCTAAGCTCGCCGGAGGGCGCGGAAGCTTGACCCAGGCACGTCACAAAAACCATCTCATGCCAGTCTTCGCGTTCGATGTTCCTACGCTGCGAGACATTTTGTCTTTACCCACCCTTCCTTGGCTGTCGTACTCGCCTTGACAGCCCCTTTATAGGCATCTTCTCCTCCTTTATCCCAGCAACATCTATTTCCTTCCAAACCTCCTCATCCCATCACCTTTCCTTAATTAAAACTCATTTTCTTGAGTTAAACTATTCATAATACTTCTATGGCGTAAAACCTCGCAGATAATTCTGCAATGCCCCTGAAACAAGATTTTATGATAGCTTACTTTTAGAGGTAATTAAATTGCATACCTTTATGGGTCAATGAGACTCTCCAACAGGCTCTAATCAAAGATGATTAAATTCGTTACTATGGGATCATGACGGCAACAAAATGCTTTTGATTAACTGCTAAGCATTTTGTATGGGAAATTCTTAGCTTAATTTTCCCAGTCTTAATGGCGACATATACCTACGATTTTTTGTTTCTGCACATTTATGGCACAGTACATTTCGAATGATACAAGTTTCATTCTCCTCATTTCACGATAAAGACTTAAAAAGTGTACGGAAACTTTTGATGTTTACGTATTAATATAATCTGTCTTTAATTTTTTCTGGCTCAGCCTCTGGAAGGAGCAGAATGATAAATGATGGCATAAAATACGCATGGAAATATTGGCTAAATTGCAGTTTAAGATTTTATAGATTGACGAAGTTTTATTGAATGAAGTAGCAGACTGAGTCAAGTAAAGTTAAATTAAAAAAGTTTGCAAGCTCTTTTACAACTTTAATTAGACGAATTTTGAAAAAAAAAGCCGAGATAGGTATTCCATTATTTTCTATTTTCTATAAATATACAAATTTTCATGAATCTACGATTAGCGGTTTAGCCTGTACGATGTCTGGCAGCTCAATCACTGTACTCTTTTATGTATATAGATTTATGATACCTGATGCGACTTAGAGGTTACTTGTTACTTCATGCACGCTTATGGTATACTTGGCTGGTATAAAATACGATAAAAGGTTGTGTGTCTCTTTTAGCTGGCAGTTTACCTGCAATTTTCCCCCACATCACTAGTGTGAATCTCGGAAATATCAATTAGAACGTAGTTGCTGTGATTACGTGCTGAAAATCCAATTTTGCTTTGCTTTGCTGAGAAAGAAGCTAAAAAAACCTAATCTAACAGACAATAACTTACAATATGATAATTTTCTAACACTCTTTTTCTCCATAGAAAATAATTCAACAAGTAATAAAAAAAAACAGAGAGCGTGCTTGTGACCACACGCCAGATGTGAAACTTATCTTGCTAAATGTGGATGTTAAATTGAATTGTGTTGTATTTAGGTGAATTTCATTAAGAAATTTAATTTAAAAACCAAATCTTTATAATATTATATCCTTAATACACCGCAGTAGATAATTATGTTCATTAATTTAACAAGTTTTCATAACACAATCCAATCCAATGTTTTCTATTTCTATTTCGAGAGTTTTTGTTTACATTTTGTTTTCACACCGTCAACTCATTCAGAAGCCTAGTGTCTGTGTAAAACCTAGCTTCTTCAGTTCCTCCTGCGTGCCCATATAAGTATTCACTTTGAGAATTCAGTTGAAAAAATTCGAAAAATTTATCTTTCCAACAACCATACCCACCCACAAAATTTCATTGAAATCGGTTGAGTGGTTAAGAAGATCGACAACAGCGCCACCTAACGGGTCAAAAACTATCCTATCCATCAAGTTACAATCAACCATACCCTCCCACAAAATTTCATTCGAATCGGTTGAGTGGTTAAGGAGTTTAAGGCGGCGACATAGCGATGGCGACAGGCCAATTTCCGTCTCGCACTTCCGCTTGGTCATTTCCGCTTTCATGAATCGATTTTACTCCCAAGTCGCGCCATAAGATGTTTCACATCAAAAACATTTTCTTTGTAAACACTATTACATTCGATTTTTATTTTATACAAAAAAGGAAGAGAAACTTATAAGACATTTATAGTTTATTATAGAATATATTAATGCTAAAATTTGTTTTATTGTTTATTATCTAATAAATTTTCAATTACTTTATTTTAATTTTGATTTCTTTAATAATATATGTTTGTATAGACACAGTATTCGTATAACAATATTTATTTTTCTTTAGCATTTTCTGTCCAAACCAATTTGTTTGGCAAAACAATAATGATGGTTATTAAAAAAACAGTTTTTTATGTTCAATTGTACAACTACTTGGCGTCCTATTGATTAAATATTGATTGAACTTTTACTTCCGTTGCTTATAAAAATTGTTTTTCAAGTTTAAAGATACCCACAGAAAATATTCGCAGATATAAGAAAGCAAATAAAACTTTTGATGTGGGTTTAGATCCGGACTGTAGTGCCATTTACTTTAAATGTGGATATACGTTTTTAGAGGATATGCGCCAGCGTGTTTGCTTGAGAAAATATGCGAAGAATCTATTTGTAGGTAGGGAGGTTTAGCTTGCCAATTTGAATGCCAAGGAGTGTATTTTAAGTGCCAATGGAAAAGTTTTAGAAGTGATTTTTTTTCGATTCCGGACTCTCTCAGAAGGTTGATTTTGCACAATGTCAAATCACCAAGACTTTGCAAAGGGGCTTACGGATAAGGGGGCGTGGCAGAACCCACAATAAAAAATTAATCTGTACTAAACTTAACAAAAGCATAAATTCTAAATCTGCGTGATTTCTTTGACCTTTCATTTGGGATAACAGAATTGCTTTTAGAACAAGGAAGGACAAAGTTTTATGTACTAGAACTGCCAAGAAATTGTGCAGCTTTCGGTACTCGGGTATAAGTTACAGTTATGGCAGTATAAGTTCTACTAGACTACATAATGTCAGCTGACCACCAATACAGGTATTGGTTTCAAAACAACTTTTGTTAGGACTGGGCTTCATTTGTTTAATTGAGTCATTTTTTTTTCATTGTTTACATTTCGGTTTTATTTGGTCTGCTACAATGCATGGCCGTCTCATTCGTTAGGCTTTTTTTCAGCGCCAACATGGCTTCTATCTCATTATTGATTATTTATGTAGTTCTATCCAACTGATAATTTATCTAAAAATTTCGGCAAGGGGTATCTTTGTCGGATCATATAAACTAGTTTCATATGCTTATTTTGCAAGAGAGAATAAATCTTTGCAATAATGGATACGTTTAAGGGAAGAGACTGGTAGGTCTGACGAACTCTACACCAGACTCGGTACAGGACGCAAGGTGAACTGAGTCTCCAATATGCAAACTACCGCGTTTTACCGGTGGCGTTTAGGCATACAACAAATTGAGGTCTTAAAGTGCCAAAACTTTACGTGATACTTTCGAAATTGAACGATAGATGGCGAACGAGTAAAATCAATGAATCTGTTTGAAAGGTTATAGCATTGGCATGCTATATATGGACTGCTAGTATCAAACTTCTCACTATTTCCATGACGGGGACCACTGGTGAATATGTGACAGTGCTTCAATCGGGATTTGATAGTCAACGGGCTAGTTTTGGGAATGAAACTGTAATTCTTTCTCATTCGTTCCTATCCGGGCATGTACATTACTTCATTACTTGGTATGGTATGTCGAAGTTGAGTTTACCCAGATATTAGAAAATGAATCCACGGCTAATTGAGAAGCTCTTTCATGACAGTTTTACTCTCGGATGTTTGTCAGACGTTCGCCTTGCTGTAGGCCATTCTTGTACCCTGGTTAGCACACCCTGTAACTTCTTCTTCAACATAGCCTCTCCCTAAGCATGTTCCCGATGAATAGCCGCTGATTACTAACCCCAATTGTCTCCCGCTGTCCTAATGTATTGCTTCCTTAAATCATCGAAACTATAACAATTTCAGGATTTCGTTCTAAAAGTTAAACCAATCTCTCAGTTTCCAGGTTTTTTGCAAGCCCAATATTGTGCGTTAGGGATGTTTATCGATTTCTGTTTCTATCCGGTTATTAAAGAAAGTTTTAATGTTTATAAATTTATTATATTTATTGGATGGTAAAAATTTGCTATTCAATTTTGCTTAATTTGTTTCTTGAAAATATATATAACATAATTAGGTATAATATGTGTAATAAGTTGTTGATGGTTTCTGTTTAATTTGTTTTTTCTTTTAAATCTTTACATAAACATTACTAAAATCTAACTAAGCAACGCTTTTTTGATAATGCATTTTTCTTACATTTGTAATTCGATTCCAACTAAAATCACATTTGAAATTCAGGTTTTTTTCCATTGAAGAAGATTAATATTTAAAATGTTTGTTTCTTTATCTTTTACTTAAGATTTATGCAATAGATATACATACACAGCGACGATATAGTTTTTTTTTTTTTGTTTGTTGTTTATAATATAGAGTGCGCATAAATTAGCACACGTACTTACACGTATAATGGGTTACATTTAATAGAATATCTGTGTGTTTCTGTTTAGAAAAAAATATATAACAAAAATATTAAAATATTTTGAGGAAAATGGTGTCACCTAGTTTTAGGATGATTTTTTCCTCAATTCCCAAATTGGTTTGATTTTGTATTTTATTTTATTTTGTTTCAGTGATTCAGTCTTTAGAGCAGCAAATAAAAGCAACGTGATTTATTTTTTTTCGTTCTGCAAGACGCAGCGCGAGAATTGAGCTGAATATTTCGAAAAAGAAAATATCTGCAGTTTCTTCTAAAAGTTTTGGCACAGAGAATTTCAATTGGAAAAATAGGATATACAATTTCTAAAGAAAGAAATAACAATAACTATAATGCGTACAAAAAGTGAGAAGTGAAAAGAAAAAATATGAAAAATGCCATAATGGATAAGGAAAGTTGAAAGCAGTGGTGAGGATTTAAGAAAAATTATTGTTGATATACAGGGATTCTACATCAGTGTAAGTTTTTTTTTAAATTTTGTATGCAAGTACAATTTGAGTAAGTATTCGGAACGATTAGACACAATATTAATGCGAACAAAATTTGATTTATGATTTCTATCTAGACGACAACGACTATTGTGAAACATGCTCTTGTAGTTAACATTTTTAATTTCTCTCCATATCCATGCGTCGATTTATTTATGCACTACTTTCGCTATTTAAATGATCCTTGGTGGACTTGCTGTTGTTGCTGCTTGCATTGTTGGTGTTGTGATTATCTTTTTGAGCAAAGAACAAGTTCCTTAGAATGGATGTACGTGTAGAATTTTTTGTTGGCGATTTTGGAAGAGAGCTTGTTGTTGGTGTTGCATCATCATGCATTGGAATTGTTGGTGTTGATGATGCGGCCTTATCCTCTTCTTCGGCTTGTTGTTCTAGGCTAACATTTTCTGGGATGTTATTCGATCCGGTATTTGAATCAAGAGAGAGAGTTCGATGTGTTGCCGAATTTAGTTTGGCATGGCGTGAACTAAATGCAAGACGCTTTCCGGTTGTGGCTGAATTATTTGGATCTGAATCTTCGCGGTATGATCGTTCAGAGCTGCGAAATGAGCGACTGCTGCCGACACTGGCCTTGTCTGCTCCTGGATCCTGAAAAGTATATAAGCAATTAGTATCTCATGGGCGAAGAACTATTTTAAAATGATAACTAAAAATTCATTTCATTTCTAAATTGTAACATATAAGTAAGGTTACAGCGATGCATAAAGGCGGTAGTAGATGCAGCGGCTGAAGCAATACGGGGAAAAAGATGGAGAGGGGGGACGAAGAAATACTGCGCAACTGTGACTCTTGACGTAAAAAATGCGGCAAGCTGGTCATGCATTAGGAGATCCTTGCCAGAATGGAAACGCCGTACTACCCGCTGAATATAGTAGCAAACTAAACTGCCGACAGGAAGTTGAGGTACCATACTGACGACGGCGTTAAGTACTACAACATCACCGCGGGAGTACCAGAAGGGTCGGTTCTTGGTCCCCTTCTGTGGAACATAATGTACGACTGAGTTTTCCGATTAACGCTGCCACCAGGAGTTAAAATTATAGGCTTTGCTTACGATATAGCTTTGGTTACTGTGGCCAAACATATCCACGAGATAGAGTTTGCCACGGATGAAGCAGTAGCCATAATCAAGAATTGGCTATAGTCTGCAGGGCTAGAACTAGCTGACCACAAGATCGAGGCTGTCTTGATAACCAGCCGGAAGACTGTGGAATATGCATTTTTCCGTGTTGGAAACCAAATAGTTAGATCAAAGAAGTCATTAATGTACCTAGAGGTAATGCTCGACAACAGGTTAAGCTATAAAACGCACGTCCAGTACGCCAGCAAAAGGGCGTCACAGATGCAAGCAGCTCTTTCCCGGATTATGCCAAACATCGGTGGCCCTGGATACGCCAGAGGGATTCTGTTATCCAGAGTGGTCAGCTCAATACTGATATACACTGCACTGCGGTCTGGGCAGGGGCTCTTACCGGCTCTGCGCAATGAGAACAATAAGCGGATTCCGAACAATTTCGGAAGAAGCAGCCTGCGTTATTGCGGGAATGATTCCCATCGAAATTCTCGCCTACGACATGCAAAGAATCTACCTTGGGCTAACAGTCAACAGGCAAGAGGTCATCATAAGGAGAAGGATAAAAGAAGAAGAAAGGGCAACATCTATAGCACTGTGGCAAGTCCGGTGGGATAAAATGGCAAAAGACAGATGAACCCACAAACTGATCCCAAACATCGACGTCTGGACAAGAAGAACAAGCGGGGATTGCAACTACCACCTTACGCAGTTCCTGTCCGGGCACGGCAGTTATCGAAGTTATCTTCACAGATTCGGCCACGATGAAGATGAAGAAGATACGGAGCACGTAATGTTCCACTGCAGGCGCTTTTCAGGAGGAAGTGTGAACTTACCCATTCCACTTCATTCCAGCTTCTCATAGAGCGTATGTTGAGGTCAGAAGACGACTTGTTGGAAATATGTACATACATAACGAGCGTATAAAACGAATTAAGAAGAGCCGAAAGACTAAAAAGGGTCGAAGTGGCAGACGTAGATGATTTAACATGAGTTGCTAACCAGCATGTCCTGCGAGGAGAGTGGTAGAAGAGTAAAGGGGTGTGGTTTAATACGTAAGGTGCGAGGCACTGGAGAAACATATCCCGCGAATCGTGCATGCTAGGAGCACAGGCAACTAGTATCTTTCGAAGATTACACATCCTTTGGACGCAACCAAAAAAAAAAAGGCTGTGAGAAGCAATTCAATATCAAGCCGCCAAC
This sequence comes from Cheilosia pagana, assembly GCA_936431705.1. NCBI lineage: Eukaryota > Metazoa > Arthropoda > Insecta > Diptera > Syrphidae > Cheilosia > Cheilosia pagana. The sequence goes on along the minus strand of OW386166.1, from coordinate 78,789,585 downwards.
CAAATTGATCATTTTGCAATGTACGTAAGGCGTCCTGTATTCTAGTGAAGCTGCGAGTGCTGCCTCCACTAAAATTCAGAGACTCTGAGAATACGGCAACAATGACAAACAACCGATAGAATCTTTGCCGAATATGGATCCCTCTAGTTACGTGCAACCAGCATGAATGACTGAAGAGCAGTCGTATCGATGACAATAATATCAGAAATGCCGCAACTGATAGGTCTGAGTAACCAAACCACGTAACAAAACAGCTCGTCTATAAATCTTAAGCTCTATTGCATGAGTAGTACGATCAAGTAAGTAGAAGGCAGATCATCGGTTACTCTGGGGGTAAAAAAATAACACCTGCACCGCGCGATAGACAAAAAAAAATACATTGAATCATTGTTGAGGAAAACTCACTTTTATTCATTATTGAGCTGTGAGCCACGTTCAATGTTGGAATTCAGACAACGAAACATGTGATGTGCCTCGTTAGCTAGTTATAGAATGTTTACAGCCGTCTGGCAATAACTACTATCCAAAAATATCAGCACCGAGTATTATAGATCTATTCAAATCATAGGGATTCGAGTTAAAATAGAAAAAAAATCATTTACGTCTTGTACAAAGTACCACACAAGCATTTATGTAGAACTCAAGCAGTTGTGCGTTGTTTTCCCCAAGTACAAAGACAAAGCTAATCGAATCTCTTACTCCTCGCTTAAGATCAGATTTCAAGAATAGTTACTCAAAAACACAGATTGGGTTAATCAACGGGACATAAATAATCACATAAAGTGAGTGAACAAGTAAGTGATCGTAAAAATTATACATGTATGGTAATAATCGTTTTCTGTTGAATTTTTATATAAGGCCCCAGTTATAGCCATACGTAAAACGAAATCGCAAAAAAATGTCTTCTGCTTTTTTAATCACTTAAACTTAATGGTTGACCTCAATTTTGGTCTTAAAATGTTGCTAATGAATTATAAAGTGATCTATCTCATTTTTCCGTGCAAAACTAATTTTTTACGGATTCTTTTCACGTTTAACTGGGGCCTAAGTCAAACATTCATACGTATGTAAAGGCCATCCGCCGAGTCCATGGTATCCATGTCTAAATTCAAAGTAGAACAACTTTTTATGTATATATCTGTTATTTTAAGTTCGTCATTATAGACACAAACCAAGGTCTGTAACTGACGGTAAGTTGGTTGTAAGCCTAACGATAACAATTGGTTACCATAGGTTATACTTATGTTCGGCTAAAAGTAGCCTCGACTTCGATGGCGGGCTTCCTGTTACCAACAATAAAATGCTTAATATGTAAAACAACTCGTCTTACCTGATCTAATGGCGCAGTATACCAAACATCTGAGCAATCACGTTTGCCATCAATGACATAGCAAACAGTACTATCGAATCTAACTCGCTCGGAAGCGCCATCTTCGCTTACATTAGATGAGTCCATCTGCAAAAAACAAAAAAACAAAAAAATGCATTTAAACTGCGCCCTATATATATAGTACAACTCTAACAAACCTGTTTGTAACTAAGTATCGAACCTGCCAAAGCTTTGGTCGAGGCAGTATCGTTAAGCGTATTTCCAGACTTCTCGCTAACACATGTAACAGCTGAAGCTGTTTCCGATGAGCTAACATCTGCCTGAACCTCCAGCCTATGACCGGTGATACTGCCGGCCAGTGCTGTTGTGGACTCCCGATTGGATGTATGCGATGCACCAAATGCATTTGCCTGACTTGGTACGCCAATATGACTTCCACTCGCCACGCTGAGGCTCACTTCGCCAATACTTGTAGCACCTATTCGCGAAACGGCATCAACACTGGCGCCATCACTTTGGTTACGCATTTGATTCTCTTCTTCCTCATCGTCGAAATCGAATTTTAAGCCATCGCGTGTGGAGACGCCACAGCCTGCGCGGCATAACGAAACTGGAACTACACCGTAAACGTAAAAGAGAAGAATCGGAACGCCAATTGCAACAGCTAGTCCAGCTAGAACTGGGGAAACTAGAATCTGCAATGAAAAAAAGAAAATGGACATCCATTAGCAGTTCGAATAAATGCATTTAAATGTAGAAGAATGACACTGACAGGCAGACACTGTAGCGCAGATTTGAAACACATTTTGACAACAATTCACGAGTCTATAAGGGTTAACCTTAATCTCTGACATAAATGGGGCATTTGTATGCCACATAATTCTTTCGCATTCATCTTATCCAAACAAGTCAAACAGACTTCCATTTATGAAAGTTTCCAAAGGATTTTCTACTTTCTTTTTAAATAATAAATGTGCAAGCGTTGAAGAATGGTGAAGGGATGTTGGAACATATTTACATAGTGCGAAAACAAAATGCATGTGCGGTTAAATCGTGGCCTTCTACAAGGATTGAGGTTATGCGTCTCTACGTGCCTAATCGGCAAAAAAATATATTTTGCCTTTGTAGCGCTGTAAAGTTTGAAATGTGAATTTTAAATAAAATAAAGTTCGTAATGCATTTTTATCATAAAGAACGTGCAAAGAATTAGGGTGTGCTTAGCTACAGACTGAATTTTATTTTCAAATGCAACACCAAAAGATATGTAACATATGGCTTGTTTTAAGAATAAATAAATTCGAAAGAATGAAGCAGACATGGTCTCGTACTTTTTGGGCCCATTATTTGCTAAACGACATATTTCTTTCAGTGCGAGAATAAAGGGGAACAATAATTCGATTTTTTAAGAGTAATCCAACCTAAATTATCGTTCGATTACATCTGATCAGTATTCGTGTCGTCCTTTATGCATGTTAAAAATGTATGCTTTCTCATAGGGAGGGGTCAAAATGGTCCGTCATGATAGATTCTTACGCGCATATACTATTCCTGCACGTTTACTCGAAAAGTGGAGCAAAATCGGGCGGAATTACCAATCAAAATAATGACATAACTTATACAAATTTGAAAAAAACACAAAATTTCACGATCTATCTCTTTTGAGAGATGTTATAAATAAAGCAATAGTATCTAAATTTGTTTTAAGTACAAAAAATGTTAGCAGCAGGAAGAATAAATTAAAAAGTTGCAGCTCCTGGATCTATCAACACTTTCACACTACAGATACGAGGGCAGTTTGATAAGTCACTAAGTCAGTGACTTTTTGAATTTTTTGCTCAGTAACTGTATATTTTTATTTTACTGTCGTCAACAACTGTCATCTCACATTAGACTACTGTGAAATTTTGAGCTATTTCAAGCAATAAACCTCAACAATTTTAATAAAGATGGAAAAAAGTGAATTCCGCGTGCTGATTAAGCATTACTTTTTACGTAAAAAAACCATCACCGAAACCAAGGAAAGGCTAGATAAAAACTATGGGGTATCTGCACCATCAATTTCAATGGTTAGAAACTGGTTAACTGAGTTCCGTTGTGGTCGTACCAGCACAAATGACGCCGAACGTTCAGGACGTTACGACATAAATCGCCGATAAAACCCATGGAATGACATTGGACGATCGGAGAATTAAAATTCATTAGATGACTGAGGCATCAGGCATCTCAAATGAGCGGGTACATCATATTTTACATGAATATTTGGACATGAGAAAGCTATCCGCGCGATGGGTGCCACGATTGCTCACAATCGACCATAATCGCAACCGAGTGACCATTTTAAAGGATTGTTTAACGACGTTTAGCCGTAATCCCGAGGAGTTTTTGATCCTCCACAACACACCAGAGACAAAGGAACAATCAAAACAGTGGGCTTCTACATGCGAACGTCCACCAAAAAAGGCTAAAGTGGGTCTTTCTGCCAACAAGGTCATGGCCACAGTATTTTGGTATGCACGCGGTATCATTCACATTGATTACCTTGAAAAGGCTAAAACGATCACCGGCGTCTATTACTCAGAGCTTTTAGATAGATTTGATACTGAATTGAAGCAAAAACGTTCTGTTTCATCAAGACAATTCCCCGGTGCACATGTGTGCAGTCAATATAGCAAAATTCCCCAAGTTACGCTTTGAACTGCTAGCCCATCCAGCATATTCTCCAGATTTGGCCCCTTGCGACTATTTCCTGTTTGCAAACCTAAAAAAATGGCTGAGCGGTAAGAGATTTAGGTCCAATAAAGAGTTCATCATTAAAACAAATACCTATTTTGAGAGCTTGGAGAAAACCTATTATTCGGAAAGAATAAAAAAGTTGGAAAAACGTTGGACTAATTGTATCGAGCTAAAACGAGATTATGTTGAGAAGTAAACAAAAAAATTGTACTGTCCAAAAAGTCACTGACTTATCAAACAACCCTCGTAAGCCCCTTGCTTAATACTACTGACTACCTGGGGCCAAACGGCCAACTATGCACTTCGCCACGAAGCGCATTTCTTTTCGATTTCGCATTTTGGTACTGTTCAGTTCGCCGGCGAAAACTATCGCACTTCGTTCTATTACATTCGCGGAACTATGCAAATGCGAACGCAATTTTATCGACGTCAAATGCGATATAGAATAAGTTGCCAACTTGAATAATGAACAAAATTTAAGTAAATAAAAGACAGAGAAAAAATGGTGCGATTTTTTTTATATTTTCCTTGCATTTAGGGCAGAAAAGCAAACCACAACAACTGAACATTTGATCTTGAATTTATGAAAGATCAAAAATAGCTGGCTAAAAAGGATTGTTGAATTGCCCACAATTTGGACGCAAGACGAAAGAAATATAGGAATAGGAACATATAACGAAAGCATTAAACGCTAAAGGACCTCCGAAAAGGTCGGCAGTTTGTTGCGCCATAAGTGCATATCTTGTCCAACGCTCTTTCGATATGATCCTTCAGCTAGAAATAGAAGCGTTGCTGCTATTTTAAATATTATGGCCGTAGCACTGATTCGTCGCCTTGGAAATTCTTCTTTTATATTTCCAGCACATCACATACGTAAAAGAGTCTTTCGAAAGGCAAAATAACTTAACAAATCTAAAATAAAGTAAACTTATGTACCTACTTTTACCAAATTTCAAAACAAATTAATCTTACTCGTTACGTGGCTCCAGCGTGGATGAGCCACTTATTACTTTCAAATTTAAAAACTCGCCGACTTCATACCTTTTAGAATTTAAATACACACCTATCGAAAACATTTTTGATTTAATTTCCAAATTCTCGCAGCGAGTTGGAGCCCGGATATTCTCAATACAAACAACACCGTGTCTTGCAACCCGAAATCAAAGGTATTCGAAGCGAAGCCTCAGCATGGCTCTCGATTAACACCAGGCTGCCATCAGATCCCTAGCATCCAGTGAAATAAGATTTAAAGCGGCGAATCGGCGATCGCCGTATATCTCTCAACAATATAATTGGACAGTAAAATCTCACCCTTTGCTGGGTTCCGGGATACATTGCGGCATCCCAGGAAACTGTAAAGCAGACGCACTGGTGTTGACAGTGTTAGTCTGCACAACGAACATGTACCACTGTCCTACGCTTAACAAATTATTCATCCAGACGCAACCGGCAAAGCAAGTCAAAGAAACGTCTAGGTTTCTGCAACGTTGCTAAAAAGGCTAACATGGCCAACCCTGTATTATACAAGATCCAAGGAGCTTCTGCGACTCAACAGATCCAGTATCTCGAAGGTATACTGGGCAGACACACGCAAAGATTTGGACTGCTATACAACAACTTTTGTAGAAGCTGTACAGACGAGGAGAAGGATTCGTCTCTGCAGCTGAGCTGTCCTAGTAAACTTAAAAAGGCTAACTTTGGAAACTACTTCATCAATGATCTTAGTGATCTAGGCTATATCAGCATCGCTAACATTCTTAGCGTCATAAACGAAAGTTAATGGGTTTTCATGAGTGGCCAGTAAAGGAGCCATCTCCGACTAACATTTTGTAGCTCTATTAAAACCCCAGAAACCGGTGAAACGTTTTTGTTCTTGCTTTATTAAAAAATCGACCAACTTTGGAGAGTTCTTTTCAAATACGGTATCGAAAAATTATATTTCTTGCTGTTTTTAAAGCTCTTCGATTGGAAATAGCAAAATAATAAATAAAGAAACATAAAAAAGTAACATTGAATTTTTTCAATGATTTAAGCATTCTGGACCACTGTGACAAAAATTTGCGCCTACCGATTCTAAGAGAAGCAGTATTCGTTGTACATTGGAGTCATGTTTGCCATTTGTTTAAGCTTTAAACACTACTAGTACCGCCCGTGGTCGAAATTCCACCAATTTTGTCTGTAGATAAAGTAACGAAAGCCAACTTGTTTTTTACATAATTTATTTATTATTTATTTTAATTTATTTATATGCTAAATATTAATTCATATACCTGTCCGCTATGAAAAAAGAATGGAAAAGGGCAAAACATGAACAGTAACACCTCGCAAATAACTCTGCAATGCCCCTGAAATAAGATTTTATGATAGCTTACTTTAAGGGGTAATTAAATTGCATACCTTTATGGGTCAATGAGACTCTCCAACAGGTTCTAATCTAAGATGATTAAATTCGTTACTATGGAATCATGACAGCAACAAAATGCTTTTGATTAACTGCTAAGCATTTTGTATAGGAAATTCTTAGCTTTATTTTCCCAGTCTTAATGGCGACATATACCTACGATTTTTTGTTTCTGCACATTTATGGCACAGTACATTTCGAATGATACAAGTTTCATTCTCCTCATTTCACGATAAAGACTTAAAAAGTGTACGGAAACTTTTGATGTTTACGTATTAATATAATGATCTAGAGCATGCTTGCCGGGAGTCATTTAAAACTGTATTCAAGGCTAATTCGAAAAATTTCTTCAAAAACGGTTCAAGTGGGGTGAATATTAAGCCTCACGTTCGGGAAATCAAATACGTTCCTCTTTGCGTTTCGAAATGTTTCAAATACTCCATACTCCCGGTGTACACTCGTCTTTCTATTGCCCAGGAAGTAAGACTGAGAGAACCATTTTTGGGAATGGACCATTATAAGTAACGTCGCATATTCAGCGTTTGCTATCGGCGAACAAATGCACCCCAGAACATTGGTGTTCCACCTTCCACCGAAAAAAGTATGGTAACAGGTTGACAGTGCGGAGAAAACCCTCCCCTTTTACATGGCAAGGATGGTACACACACTGGTATAGATATTCTTTGAGACGAAAACCTTGAACCCCCCGCTGAGTATAGTCTAATACAAACAACTGATCCCGACTTGGCTGTCGTGATTCCTGCCCATCACTTTTTTACACCAAATGGATAAATTAAAGGCTCTGTCCGACTATCCTTTAACTCAAATAGACATGTTTAATCATTCTGCCACGAAACCAACACAAGGCCACATTTCTGTGCCACTGATTCCTTTATGGCGAACCTCTTTCATGTCACATTCATTCTCCCGGCTTGAATTCTTCTTTCTCTTCTTCTTTTTTTTACCGGCCTTACCTCAATTATAATTCATTCCAATTCAGTCAAGCCCATATGCTCGGCGAGGTAAAAAAAATCAATATACTTAATCAGCACACCACCTACCGTACATATGTTGTACATATTTAAGTTATCATGGAAGTCAAACAATCTTTCTTTTTTCTGGCTTTTGGTACTGAGCATGACCACGTTTCCATGCAAACGGAAGAGCTTTTCGCACCATTGAAATCTGCTTGGCGAACAATAAAGCGAATTAAATTCGAAAAAGAAACTGTATACGAACCACAGATACAATGGCAAACAGTTGATAGGTTCAAGTTACAACAAACCATTGCGCGGTGGTGGATCTGATGCTGCAGGACTGTCAGGCTGTGCACGGTTGACTCTTCATTAGAGGGAGCAATGACTTGTGCAGAATGGAGGAGGTAGGTGGTGGCGCTATAAGAAAATGGGAGTGGAGATGACTCAAAATTAATGAAAGGCCTGCTGCACATATTTTCCTTCGAAATGAGGAAGTGCTTTAATGAATCAATATTTTAAAGAGGCTCTGTCTCTGTGCATGGCATTCCCCAGCATGTGAGTCATAATTTCAACGTTTCTAAGTTCTTGCCATCTGTACGATTATTGCGGTTCCGCCAATTGCCTGCGCTGATCGGATTTATCTTTTTTTTTGTTGACTAAGCTCCCACAATCAACACAAATGAAATATTATTCAGCAAAGTACCATACCGCGTGAAGTTTGGCGACTCCAAATAATTCATAAGTGCCGGATCTGATGAAAGGCCCCACCACAATATGAACTCGATTGCGGGAATGAGCATGGAGGAAGCGACATTTTCGATTGTAGTAGTGTTGTACAACCACCCAAACCCAACTCATGAAATGTGCGTAAAGAAGAGAGAAAAAGCTTTCAGCGTGTTCACGGCCATGAAGGATGGAATCGGAATCATGATGATGAGCAAAAAACTCAGTAGGGGAGAGATTTCAACTGAATCATTTGAGAGATTTGTGGGTGGTGGTGGTGGTTGGTTTTCTATTACCATTTGAAAGTGTTGCCGGTTGCAATAATTAAACAAAATTACTTAGAAGCATTCCTAAAGCACATCTCTACGTGTAATAAAACTGTAGAATAAAAAACGCCTGACCGCGAAACTACTGGACGGATTTTGATGAAACTTGGCATAGTGATTGCTTATGTTCTGGGTCGGGCTTTAGGATACTTTTTAACCCGGAATATAACTTGGCTTTAACAAAATAGTCAAGAAAACCGGATGTATGTAAGCAAAATTCTGTTTATACAGACCTAGCTCAGTAATGGCTTATGTAATTGAAAAATTAAAAAACAGGTAACAGGTAAATTTTCTCCTGAAACATTTAAGATATAAAACATCCTCCTGCGTTGTCCTGAAGCTGAGCAATGTTCAAAACAATTATTTAAAACATTTCAGCGCACACATTCAGGTTGAACACATGTTCATGTGTTGTTTATTGTGATAAGTTTGGAAATGGGCTGCTGGGATTCGTGTGTCAAGTTGTTTCATTTGCGTTGCTTCCTTTTCGTCAATATTTGAGGTGGGTAAGAGGGAACAAATGACAGAACTTTGCGTAAATCTTTTTTGTGAAGACTTTTTAGTAGGAATTAAAATTAAATTATATTTTTATTGTCTTTGTTTTTGCTTTATATTGCTTTTAGAAAAGTCCAAGGGAGGGAACATATTTATAAAAAAACGACGGGTGAAGCAAGGCGAGCACGGGTCAGCTAGTCAATAAATATGTCTTCATCATAAACAAGGTATGGCAATAACTGTCTCATACACAGCGGCCTCTACTTGCTAAACTTACAAACACAACTGTCAAACACGAAGAAAGGAGCAATACTTGGGCCTATTCGTCAAAAACTTTTATTCATTTATTCTTTTATTCTGTTATGAATTTCCATGCAAACATTCGAACTGTCAAAAAATCTTTTACGATCTCTAGAACTGGTATTCTGTGTGCAAAAATCTTTTATGAATTCTGTTAAAAATCATAACAGAATAAAAAAGAGAATATTCAGACCTATTCGGTCTCAGATTCGAATCCCGAAAGGGCCAAATTACATCTTAAGGTGTTTTTCCACTGCGCCAGCTCTCGCGAACGTCTGACAAACATCTGAGAGTTAAACTGTCATGAATAAGCTTCTCAATTAGCTGTTTGGACTCGGCGTAAAATTGTAGATCCCTTCTATTCGTCCCAAAAAATTTAAAAACCCACACAAAACGAATGGTTGTGAGAAGCTAGGCCTTGGGTCCCATAGAACTGTCGCGCCAAAATATTTATTTATTTATTTAAAGAGGAAATACCATACAGAAAGGGAAGAATGAATAATGAATCCACTTGAGCTGGAAAACTCGAAGTAGGTACGAAAGTTATGCAGTTTATTTTCCAATCCTTAATAAATATATTTTTTAATAGTTTGTTAGGAGTATGCACCTAAACAATCATCACCAAAAGCAATTTCTCCAATGCTATATAGAAAACATTGGAGGTTTATTGTTTTTTTGGTTAACGATATGTCCTAATTAAATCCGTTCTATATAAATTAAATCATCACACATAATTTTACTTTAAGCTGACATTATTGTAAATCAATCAGCCAGGAATTTGTGGAGAACCCACAATCGCTTTCTATTAGCGTTAGGAAAATACAGACGAATAAAAAATGACATTTACGATTAGAAAGTCAAAATAAACTCAACATTTGAAGGAAAAGACTGATAGAATGAATTTTTCTTCTCTTCGAATGTCAAAATACGAATTCGACACACTTTCGAAAGAAATCGAGTCTCAAAATAAGCATGAGAATTCACTGGCCGAATGAGTCTTAAAAGTCGTTTGACTTTCTCCTCATAAAAAGGACGAAAGAATTCACTGGATTAAATATATCGTCAACAAGACAGACACCTATAAAGTGAGCTACTTTCAAAAATTTGGAGATTATAATAATTATTCAAGACTTGTCCGTGTGCTGCCCTCACATTTCCAAAATGGAATTATAGGCCGAGATAAGGGCCTATATTCATCTTTCTTTTGGTGGCGGGATGGACCACGGCCTCAACTAACAAGCTCCTCCAACCAGTTCGGGCCCCTCGCTAGCTGCCTCCAGTTACGCACACCAAGTTGGTTGAGGTCGTTCTCCAATTGTGCGCGCCACTTAAGGTGGGGTCCTGGGGTCTTCCTCTGCTGTGTTGTCACTCAGAGGTGGATTCGAAGACTCGTCGGGCTCTACGTGTCCCAGCCATCTCAGCCGTTGTATTTTCAGCTTTTTAACTAGGTCTGCGCCGCTGTATAGCCCGTATACAGGGCCTATACTTACAATGTTAATAATGGTTGCGTTTTTGAGAGCTTCTTTACAAAATATATGAGCAATGTCCATAGTGATTATTTTAACGCTAAAGTAGAAAAGAAGAACATCTTTTGTAGGACAATCGGAAAGTATAGCTCCCACTTTGTCCGGAAACGGACCTTAAGAATAACATGACTGTCACCAGATTATCAAACCGTCAACCAAATACAGGGGTTCCACACAAGTAGCGAAAATGGGGTTGGTCTTGAATGAGGGCAAAGCCAAGTATAGAGAGATTAAACAACATCGATGAATCAGATGCACCGTCCTTATAGACAGCTATAGGCTTAAAGTATTAAGGACCTTGTCGAACTCTGAAAGTGGCATCACATCAGAACTCAGGCGATAAATTACATACTTTCCAATAGCAGTTTCCTTGGCCTAAGAAGGCACTCGAGGTGAAAAGCACTCAGAAAATTCAAATAAAACTCTAGTTTTTGATTGGAAAACTTCTTAAAGACAGTTACACCCTCGCGACAAGTGAAGCAGTAAAAGAAAAACCATAATCCCCTGTAATTTGTGTTTTTTTTACGAATTGAACCTGTGATCTCTCGCACAGAAGCGCACTATACAAACACAAATATTTAAAGTAATAATGTCAAAAACTTAAAAAAATAACTCGTTTTTAATGGTGCTAGATTCCCCTAACTTCACAGAGCTTATGAGAATACAAAATGTATTTTGGTCGCTCTGCGAGTCTCATAAGGAGTTTTGCGAAAAAAAAAAACGAACTTGAAAAGCGGCAACACCGTTTCCATGACGCTTTTTGAAACTTATTAAAATCTCTCTCACAGTCAGAGAGAAAAAGGGGAAATACCAAAAATGTACATCTTTCTTCTCTACAGTCTGCTTTTCCCACATGGGCTGTGACTGCGATGGGCATCCGCATGCTGACATTACTTTATATATGAAAAGTTACTGCTGCTGTGGTGCATTATAAAGAAGAACTTTCCCCAATCTAGAAAACGCACGCAGTTTCATTGGGAACAGAGACAGATTCTTCCATTCGCTCTGCTCACAGTCACACGCAACGTGCTGCCTGCTCCCAGTTTCAACAAACTTTTCCCATATTCCCAGTGTACTCTGTCGATGGTGGTGCTTGTTCGTCGTCGCGATTATAGTGACTACGGGAGAAAAAGGGAGTGGAGTGCTTGCATTGAATTTTCTTCAATAGAATTTTATTGCAAAAAATATATAAAATACCACCATCAACCGGAAATAAACAATTTAAGTGCTGTACGATTTTGAAACAAAAAAAAAATATACATTTTCGTGGATATCAGTCAAGGTAGGCAGGTGTGACGACGAGGACTTATCTGCTCTGTAGTATCTCGCAGATACTTTTTTTTTCTCCATCGTTGTTAAAATACTTTGTGTATCGCATGCACTTTCTGTGGTAATGGTGTCTAGACGTGCAAATTGCCCTCAGATATTTACAATGCAAGTGAATAGTTTTTCTTCTTTTTGTTAGTAGGTACTGTTGGAGAAAAGTTACACCTGACCTTGTGTGTGTAAAGTGCACGAAGCGATTATACAATTTGATTAAAATTCAATTAGAGAGTAATTGATTCGATTCAAAAGAGATTATCCAAGGGCTGTAAGTCGGATGTAATGCCAGAGGGGGAAGTAAACGGAGTACGATCAGCCGCAAAGAGATATAAAAAGAAGACTTTGTTTATGTGGAACCCCGCCCATGAAGTATAGCCCGAAACAAATGTAATCAACTTCAATTTTATGGGGTGCAATGTAATGGCACATAAATTAAGTGCCTCAGACGTTTTCTCCTTTTTTTTTTGTAAGCTCTGGCGAGACATATACCTAGAATAGATTCAATTTTCACCGACTTTCCAATCGAAACTCTGTGTTTATATTTTTCTTCGCGGTTCGCTATCTGTGTGTTAATGTGTGGTTAATTGTTTATGAGAACAGGTGAAAGAAACAAAGATTAGATCTTTGTACACTGTTTATATGCGCACCTAATTGTTTATACGATGTTGAAGAACATTTTTAATTATTTCCCAACAGATAAGGAAACTGGGAGTAAATTAAAGCAATGTCTGACATTGATGATGAATCTTTTGAGACTGAAAACTGGCTAGTCAATACGGAATGGATACAGGACTTTCTAAAGGATCACCATAAATACAATTCTGATTTTGTATTAAAGGTAATCTTGCACTAACTAAAGTGATTTTTTTGATCTTATTTTACTTTCTTAATAAAGGACTACAGTGTATCGGCGGGAAGTTCGAATGGCATAAGCAACTTGAGTGAAGTGTTGGCTGTTAAAATCGAATACGAGTTTCAGGACGAGAAGCACCAGTTGGAATTGTTCATTAAACTTCTGCCACATGATCCGTTTAGTCGATTTTTCGTTACCGAGGCGCAGTTTGACCTGCGAGAGATTAAGTTTTACACGCAGGTGAGTTCAAAATCACAAAAATATTGTAAAAGTCTGAAAATAACCTACAAACCTACGTTAAAAACCTGGTTTGTTCTTGATTTGCAAACTTTTGTGCTTCATTTTGAATATTAAGCTTCTGTTTCCTGTAAATGTAGGTATTTTGAAAACGTTTTAAAGAACAACTTAGTTGGTTCGAGACTTAGCTATGATTTGTTGCACATAATTGATCCGTCAGAAGTGTCTTAGGAGCATTGTTTCAATTTCTTGAGTTAATTTTAGTTGATAGCAGTTCTTTTCCTTAACTTTTAGTTTTTAAGTTCAATTTTATACGAAATCATATTTTGTAACCTACAAAACTTGAAATTGAGGTTAAAAATGATTACCGAATGAGGTGAGACTGTTACGAACAACCAAGAACCAAGTTTTAGAAGAATACTTTAGACTTTTAAGGTTATTTTGAAAGAAGAGACATTTGACTCTTTTATTTTTAAAGGAGGGGTAGGGTATAGTTTGGGGCGAAAATGAGTGGATTTGAGTTTGAGTTCTTTGACAAAATATAGAATCGCTATCGAGAAATTGAGTTACATACTTAAAACTGGATAATAAGAGAATGAATCAAATATTTAGATATCCCCAAAAAAGGATGGCAAATGATTTTCGACGCATATCTGTTGGTCAACTGTAATTGTAAGACAGCAGTTAGTGACGCACTTAACGTAAGCTTAACAGGCCTATCGAAAATCAGACGGAATAAACGGATTGTCAAGAAGGACTCTTTTTGCGTCGATTTGGAAGTTGTATTTGAATTTATTTCAGACTTGAATACATTATTCATCGGGTTATTGCGCACCTGATAGACGAAGAGCTCACTTCTCTGTGCTTTAAGTAGTCACAACACAAGTGAATCGGTTACACCCACTAAATAGAACAACAACCTTTGCCAAAAGCCCTATAGTATAGGAGAACGACGAAAGGTGTAATTACAATTATTCGTTACAAATTTTCCATTCAGCTAATAATCTGTAAAAGAGCTACGCTAATTTGAGGTTACATTTTTTGCTTTCAAATACAATACACAAGAATTAATTAGGTCACACATCGCGGGTGCCTAACCACTTATTACTGAGTCACCATGATGAGATCTGTTTTCCTTTTTTAGATTCTACCCGATTTATTGGAATTCCAAAAACGTCATCTACGCGCTGATGCCGAACCAATGACTATAGCGGTGCCAAAGTGCTATCACAGTACATACAACACAGGTTTGAATGAAGATGAATCCAGTCCGGAGCCATCGGAGAGCATCTTGGTATTACAAGACATGCGGCCAATGGGCTATCAATCAGCGCACTTTACATCCGGTTTGACTTTAGATGAGACCAAATATGCGATTGTTTCGATCTCAGCAGTGCACGCCCTATCGTTAGCCATGAAATTCAAAGAGAAGGTTCAACTAAACGAGAAATATCCAGTAAGTTGTCAAACACTGACCTGCAGTTGCATGGTTTAACATATTTTCCAATGATTTTCAGTTCCTGTTCCAAATCGACAAAGCATCGGATAGCTATCAACAACTGGTCGAACACGGGCTGCCGCATTTGAGTAAATTCCTTTTGGAAATCGGTGGCAAGGAGGATGTCCTACAGGCTCTGAACCAGGTACGTACCAAGACTCGAACGATTATCGAAACCCTCTTGGAGCCGATAGAACCAATGGGTCTGATAACGCACACAGACTTTTGGTCGAATAATCTACTGCTGAAGGACCGACCAGAACCGAATCGGGAGGACAATTGCGTGATTTTAGACTGGCAAATGGTTACGTATAGTAGGTGAGTACAAGTCGGCCTCTGCTGACATTTCAGGACTATAGAAAACTCTTTCGATTTCAGAGCAACAAACGACATAGCTTTGCTTATGATTTCCTCACTCACCTCGGACATACGACGTAAGAACACTGAAAATCTACTCGATTTCTACTACGTTTGTCTGAAGAGAAACCTGGCAAAAGTCAATGTTGATCTAGAGGTTGATCTCGGCTATTCAAGGGACAAACTAGGACTCGACTACAAGTAAGTTCACAATAGATATCTCTAGAGCTTGGTTGTAAACGATTTCTCTATTTCTTTCAAAGAAAATCTCAATTGCTAGCGTTGCTATTGTGCATCGGATCGGTGGACATTGCATTGGGAAAGAAAGACGCCGAGGAGCGATTGATAGACGCTTTGGAAGACTTCAATTCAGATGGAGTGTTGAATCAAAATTATTTGGCAAATTTGGATAACAATTAAGAGAGAGAATAAGAAATTGCTTTGCGTTAACATTCTTTGATAAGTACATTTTGCTGAATAACAACAACACATATTTAAGTCAACTAGAGACGCAATTTAAGCCATGTCTTCGGGTAGTTGATTGAATTTACAATACAAATCAAAAAAATAAATCAAAATCAAATTAAATCAAAACAAAGAAACACAATTAAAATGATGATATTAACTGAATAGCAACCAAAACACCACTACAACTCTTATGCACAAAATTGCTATTAACATTTTGAATTTTTATTCTGTGTTGTAAATTATATTTAACGAAAACCAAAAAAAAAAAAAATAGAAAGCGTAATAATAAAAATATTGCTTGCATTGACAACGCCAAAGAAAGTAAAAATTGTTTAAAAAATATATACATAATGTAAGTCGTAGGTAGATCTTGAAATACGATAAGGGTGGTTGCAGGTTTTTTAAGAAAAGCTCCAACAGTAACGCCTGATGTTCAGAATAGATATTAAAATGACCGTTACCTCGGATTAAATAGCTATACAAGAACAAGTAAAAGCTGTGGACTTCCTCACCACTGCAGACGTGAATTAAGAAGGGAAAAATGGGCTCCTCGTCATTGACCTCAGGCTGATATATCAGTCTAGGATGTTTGCGGACGACCTTACCGAAGAAGTTGAAGGGTTATAAGACTTTTACAATTTTTGCAAAAGCAGAAAAGGGATTAAGAATGCACGTGGGGAGCAAAAGAAGAAAGCAGACGCAGTGCTATAGCAGAGAACGCCATCTCTTAGTAAATGGTAAGAAAACCTGTCGGAAAAATAATTTAAACAATTTAAAGCTCATATCGGCACAGAAAAAATCTTAATCGGTTAAGTCAGATACTACGACTGCATGAAAACAGAGAACGGATGCCGGTGTAAATGACTTTGTAGCTGGTCATAAGAACCCGAAAGTAGTATGAGGTTTTCAAGACATCCTTCCTTCTTAGACCGTGAAATAATACCACATTGGTTTTACTGTCCACGTACGCACTTTATATCGTAAAAAAAACACTAGTAACACCTAACATTGGCAAAACACAACGATCTGTCATGGCGCGTTTGCAAGTATCAGTAGAAAAAATATATGCTGTCAACAAGAAGAGACACACAACATCAGCGAATCGGACAGAACGTCACAATAGACAGCTATTACTTTGAGGTAGTTAGGGACTTTGTCTACCTTAGCTGCGCTTTCAATACTGAAAATAATATCACCTCAGAAATCAAACGAAGAATCACACTTGCCAACCGCTGTTACTTCAGCCTATAAGACCCTCAACATTCCAATCCTGCTATATGGTGCAGAATCATGGGCGCTGTCAAAGGCGGATGAAGATCTCCTCGGTCGCTTCAAACGAAAAATTCTTCGAGTGATTTTCGCTCCGGTTTGCGTTGACGGGTTTTGGAGGAAGAGATTTAACAGCGAACCCTACGAGCTGTACAGCGACATCGCCCTGGTCAGAAAAGTACGCATCAGTCGTCTAAGATGGCTGACGGAGGGACCACGCAGTAGAGGAAGACCTCGCCTTAGGTGGCGCCGCTCAAGTGGAAGGGGACCTCAACCGACTTGGAGTGCGCAACTGGAGGCAGTTAGCCAAAGATCGTGCTAACTGGATAGGCGAATTGGTTGAGGCCCAGGTCCACCCCGGACTGTAGCGCCTAAGTAAGTAAGTAAGTAACACGCAACATTTCTCGATTCAAGGACGACTACTCTCTTGGCCCTGACGACGGTTTACCTGCTATTCTCTTAAAGAAATGTAGAAATCATCTGACCTCTCCGCTTGCTGCCCTTTTTCGCATGCCTGTTTTTAAAAAGAGCGTTTATATCATTCCAACTCATAAAAAGGGTTGCAAATGCGAAGCATATCTATACATAACTTACTAAGACTGGTGTTGTTGTCCAGAAGTTACATCAAGAATTCACATGCCGGTAGTTCGTGGGGTAAAGACAAAGAAACACTCCTCGCCACATAAAAGCGATCGTCGATCTGTGCTCAATTGCGTTACAACTGTCTGAGCCCCGCAATTAAGCAACACCTACTGGAAGCACCTTCAAACAAGCCACAACACAACAATGCGAACCATCAAAGGATGCAAATTCGTGGCAAACGAAGACCTTCTACATACGGAAATAATGATGTTCCCCATAAAAATGTGCAAGACCATGCGTTCCAATGGTCTTTTATCTACCCGAACACCCTAACAATAATTTCATTTCGCCTCCTAAACTATGAAGATGCATAACAGACTTCCAAGTAGAAACAGACCGCCTCGAACAACAACCTTACTTCAACATGGAACAGTACGTCAATCAGACCTCCGTAACCAACGCGATATTCAGCTATAAAGCAAATGAAGTGTGGCAGGCTCCCACCAATTGCCACCGATGACAAACAACTGTCACGCCCAACCAGGAAAACTCTGTCCTAACTCCACACGGTCTGTTGTCACGTAGTAAACAACTACAAATATCGCCTGGACCCCAAAATTGAGAAAAAATATCCAAACTGCAACTTTTCCAACTGTCCAGCAAAACCAACCGCATTAACCCCAGAAACTGAACGCAAGTGGCCCAATTCCTCGAACTAACAACCAGTGATGAATCAACGAATGACGCGTGAAGCTGCTACAAAAACAACAAAGTAATTCACCAAGAATTGCAATGTAGGCCAGCATGGATTTCGGAAAGGGCACTCACTAAATTACTTCTTCTTGTTTCCAGCGGAAGAGTTCTGCTTCAGTGTTATCGTTATAAGAACTGCACCGACTTATTCCGACCCAAGGTCAAATATAATCTCCAATTCTAGGCCAGAATATTGAAAGTGCGTTGGTGGCAGATAAATTCCTAATGGGCCAACGGCAGCGCTATTACCAAGCCCTATATGCGCCCATGTCCCCATAGTGTTAAAGGTCCGCGCTAAAAAAGCCATTTTCTACAAACTCCTTAACCAGACCTGTGGGCTAGCATGCACGACATAACGTCTGGTAACGGAGTCAGGCAAATAGCCAGCACAATGCTTCCACCTGCTTGTTTCCCGATTAAAAAAGTGTCAGCGAAATTGACCACCATTGCGATCGATACGAACCTTTTTTAGTGGCCAACCTTGAGCGAACTTTACGAGCTATACAGCGACATTTATTCTATCCCAGACGCAGTAGAGAAATCCATTGCCTTGAATAATACTGCAATCAACTTGGCCTGTCGAACTGAACCCAGTTGACTAAGGACCGGCTAATTGAAGGCTGAAACGCCGCATAAGTAAGCAAGCAAACACATAATGCACCTTAACTTGCATCCGATGTAGTGAGGTACCTCCTCGATGTTCATGGCGTCGCAAGCTGAACTTATAGTTAGAAACACACGGTCTGGTTGAAATAGCCTGTTTAGCACGCCTCATTATACTTCAGTTGAAAACTGTCTTTATAGATATTCCGTGATGATAGGCGTGGAATGAATAGAGTAAAAATCTAACTTACCGATGCAGCCACGCCGACTAGCACTGAACAATTCCTTTTATGTTTTGTTGCAGTCTTGTACCTCGCGTGCAATTTTTTTCCAACCCAGACGGGAATTCCTGCAAACAAAAATTGCATTAGAAACATATCAAAAACACCATGTTTGTTTATAAATTACCAATAATCATGGCGGGAACTGCAATTCCAGCAACAAGAGCTATACCAACAGGTGCCCCGACTAATGTTCCAAGCTGCCACAAAAGTTTCTTCTTCCTTGACCATGGCTTCTTTCCCCAAAATGTACAACCCGATGGACTGCAAGAAATCAAAAACACACTTTAGTATCTGCAAAATTATAAAAAAAAACCATTCCAATGTGAACTACCTTAGATAATGAAGGTCACTGACTTCCTTCATACACAGCCAACAGAATTCAGATCCACACACTGAACACACCATATGATTGCACGATCCATCGTCCATTTTAACGATAAGAACTTGACATCGGGGACACGGCTTAATATCATCACGATGCTGTGAGTCCTGACTTATGCTACCGGACGGTGCACGGGTTGGACTTTGACGCGAAGCACGTGCTGCATCGCATGTCTGATCGGGATGCCATTCGGCTTTGCAATGATAGCAAAAGTTTACACCGCAACCGGGACGCTTGCAACGGATACGGGGACATGATGCACATCCAGTTGCTATGACCGCATAACTAAAGGCAAGCGAAACAGTTGTAATTTGTGATACTCTGTTACAGATATGCGAGGACTTACCTGCAATCGGGTGCTGGACACCATCTTGAATCTGGATCTGACAGTAAAAATCTCCTAACCATAAAGTCTTCATATTTGTTTATGAATTCCGGATAGTCTTTGAGTAAGATTTCAATATTACTTGGATGCATTGCCTCCGAGCATTGGGGACATGCTGCAGAAAGACACAATTATTGCATAAACAATACTAATCAAACATGGTACGATGTGAACTCACCAATATCGGTCCTAGATTCGTTGATTTCATTTTTCAAATATCGCTCTAGACAGACACGGCACACAGTATGCTTACAGGTGTCTAACGTGTAGAAGGGATTCGACAACGACTCTGTTATATAGCATATGGGACAATAGAGCTTGCCATTGTCGACTTTAAACGGTGAGATAATGGTGGCATTGTGCTGCGATGAAGATGATGACGACGAGGATCCTTGTAAATTGGAAGCGCTGTTGTACGGCGGTGGTGTTGACGATTGTTGGGATGTGGTGTCTCCGTGAATGCTCTGAAATGGGAAAAAACATGTTTGTGAGCAAATCTCTTGTTGATCTTAATTAAATCATGTACATGATCCCATTAGGGATCATCAGTAATGAAGAGCTCTGATAAGCACAGCTCTAATTGACTGTTGCGTCCATCAAACACAAGCAACAATCAACAAGCGTAGCAAATATTAGAACCTATAGTAGACGGACTCTTGTTGAATCGTCGTCGTCATTGATGGCCTACATTGTGTTCCCCTTATCAATTGCGCGCTATAATTAAATGGTTTTTCTAGTATTGAACTATGTGTCTAACAATGGCCTCAATGGTTTTGCAAAAATAAACCAACCACTTGACGTTTGAGTGGCTGTCCAGATAGATGGCAGGGCAAGTTTGTGGAGACTTAATAAAATAGCACGCAAAATATAACAAATATAACAAATGCAAAGGCCGATTAAAGGAAAACAACTAACGATACAACAATAAATTGTCGATAGAGTTTTGCAGGTGCAAATAAAGCAAGCGTGGAGAGACTTAAATTAGGTACATATGTATGGGAATACATTCATGGAACGGAGGTCGTTTCATGACAGAAACAAGTTGTTACTATGAGGTGTTGGTGTTGTCTTAATAAATGGATAAGTAAGGTTTTAAGCGATTTCTTTCGGACATTTATAACTTAAGATTACAGCTTTGAGATGCAAAGCTATCGGATATATAACGTTTCCAAAAGTTAGCATGTTAGCTGACCTGGAAGGTCTTGCAATTTTCAAGAATCTTTGGGAGAGAAACGCTAGTTTTTAACGTCTGTTACAGTCTCCGGGGTTGGGTGGGTGTCAGTTTGTTATTCGCTGACCCTCATCAAAAATTATTGTTCTAGTGATACGCGAGTGCTTCGAGGATAGCACGTCTAATTTTACAATGTGCTTGTTTAGTATGCATCTCGCGATTAAAACAACAGACCACAAACCTTGCAAGCCCTGAAAGCCAAAATTGAAGAAGAAATCACAAATTTGGAGCCAGATATTTTGCGAGCAACAATTAAAAATGCCATAAAATGAGCACGAATGACGTGAGCTATCATTCGATATATATACAAACCTGAGAGTCTACACTACACGATTAGCTCTAGACGAGCCAACACCTTCTGTTGGTGGTACACCCCTCAGAATCTCTGACAGTGCAAAATATCAGGGACTCATTCTAGACAAAAAACTGCATCAAAAAAACCACAATAGCCTTGGGACCATCTTCCAAAATAAAACTCTGGATGTACACGGCTGTTGTACGACCTATCCTGACCTATGGCAGTCTCGTATGGTGGCTGGCAACTAATAAAGCCACCTACCTAAAGGCTTTTACAAAAGTTCAAAGACTGGCATGCATCGGCACCAGCACTGCGATGAGAAAACTCCAACCGCAGGACTTGAGGCTATCCTCGATCTGCTTCCACTAGACATCTTTATTCAATCATCAGCCGCCATTAGTGCTATGAGAATCAGCCAATGCAACGGCTCACTCGTCGATCCTACAGAAATACTTTGGTTGTGTACCCATCATGGGCTACATCACACCATACTTAGAATTTACAAGACCTTTTTCGAGCGCCTATCCCTGTATAGAGAAGAATGCAGAGACGGACTCGTACCTAACACGCAAACCATAGCCGTGTTTACAGACGGATCTAAAATGGACACCGGGGTGGGGTCAGGCGTCTTCTCCGAAACGCTGGGCATATCAATCGGTACGCCTTCCCGACCACAGTATAGTGTCTTCCAAGCAAAGGTCCTGGCAGTGACAACAGCAGCCCGTGAATCTGTGGTAAGGGCAATACCAACTGAAGGTATTACCTTCTTTATCGACAGCCAGGCAGCAATAATAGCCTTAACTGCACCAAAAATAAAGTCCAAACTTGTGAAATACTGTTCAAGGTTCTTGGCACTCAGCACAAGGTATCGCTCTGCTGGGTTCCGGGACATGAAGGCATTCCAGGCAATGAGAAGACGAATTAGCAAGCCTATGTCCGACAGCTGTTTCAAAACCAGCTGATCGCTCTGTGAATTTTCCGCCTTGTACACTCAAGCTTGAAGCAGGGAGAAAAGTCACAAGAGAGGCGAACGTTAGATGGACTGCACAAGAAACTTGCCGTACCACAAAAACGACCTTCAATGAAGCCAGAACCGAGAATCTCATACGAAAGGATAGGAAATCCCTTTCCACTCGCGTAGGTATCATAAGGGGGCACAATACTCTAAGGTACCATATGAAGAAAATGCGCCTGACGGAAGAAGAACTTTGTAGAGGCTGCGGTGATGAGGAAGTTTTGGAGGACACTACCCACTTCCTATACCATTGTCCAAGGCACAGATTTATATACTTATAATGGATAGGGAACAACCGCTTTTTCCAACGGGCGTCACAATGGGTCAGTATTGATCTGAATGTGGCACGGAGTATTTCCAGCCAGCCCACAGACCTAACCTAGACGAATTATATTTGTTGTTGGCGTTCGCTTATTTGTTCCTGAATAAATTCCCACTTTATGACACCTTTTTAAGCACTTGCTTCCGTTTGAGAAGAATCCAACTCTTTCAAAATATTTCACATCCAATTTTTCTTTATACGTACTAAAGACATGTGCCACTGTGTAGTTTTGCGAACCTGGAATGTTCCTTTTTTACCGACACCTACCAAAGGTGAATTTTGGAGGGTATAGAGAATAATTACAGACTCCAAGAATGCAAAATCGACTCGGCAGGATTGGGAAGACTATTTTTTTTTTTGGGTTATCACGCATGTGTAGCGCTCCCGGTTTAGTGTAGCATTGGTAAATAAAACACTAATAGTGCCGATTATGTGCATTTAATTACAATTTGAATTATCTCTCTTTTTGTATTGGCTAGTAGTTAATAGCCCCCCCAGAAATCACTAGGTAACTTAAGGGGGTTGAGCTCATCGCGTACACCTGGGCGTATGCGCAACTATTTTTCTTTTGTTTTTGAATAACTGCTATTGTGACAATTCTACACCGACAGTCATATCAAGGTAACTGGTAATGTATCACAAGACACGGCCCTAGTCCTGCTGCTGTGGAGCGCTATTAGTAACGAAATTGTTCGCCACCCTTTCCAAGAAAAGTATTTTGCTTTTGCAACGAAACAATTGCAACTTGCAACTGTTCGTGGATGGCTAAGTAGCGCTGGCTTGCAGTCCGCGGATCTTAGCAGCATTTTTTCTGAATGCGATATCTAACGAGGTAGATTAAAGATTCGTGTTAACAAAAACACCGCCTTACATGAACACCGGCTAACGTGAACAACATTTTTTTAACACTGACTTCTCTGTAGCGTGATCACAGTCAAGCCCTATAACGCGAAAAAATTTCAAATGCATTCAACATAGAAGACGTTGTTTTCTTTTCTGCATTTGTTGGTTATCCACACCGTTTTTATAAAGCGATAAGTCCTCGGAAATGATTACTCGTGAGTCCTAGCATTTTCGCTGTGGTTTGGCATTTAGTTATGCATGCTAGTTTGGTATGATCTAATTAAAAGTTCGTTAAAATATTGCAAAAAGTACCAAATTTCTTGTCTCTAAAGGAAAAAGTGTAAGGATCAAACGTGTTCATGTGAAAAGCATATACATAATTTATACTCGTTAATAATTCGATAACTTAAAATAGTTTTTACATTTAATGTAAAAGGTCGCTACTTGTTTGTTGTTGTCCTAAACGTCAACCTATTTTGTTCCTCCTTTCTACTAACCAAAAAATCTGTTTCTTTTGAATATCACGAGGTACGACAGCGAGCTCCGTAAAAAAGATACTTGAAATCACAATCAGTCCTTTTTTATGTAATTTCCTTCACAAGGGAAATTCGGGCTACCAGCGCTACCACAAGAAACCCGCACAAGACGTAAGCAAAGCAGTGCAATGTATCAAAGTCAGATATTGGCGTACTTAAACGTCTCCGCGAAAGGGTTGTGTTCAGCAATTTGCAAAAAAAGAAAATCAAGAAAAAGATGACCTAATTCTTTTCATTAATTTCAACGTACATTTTTGCCTTATATGAATTACAAAATATTACGGAATACGAAACAGAAAGAAATATATATGAATTTGAGTTAAAACACATGTCCAATTTATTTGGATTAATTTAAAGAATTACAACTTCGTAAACAAGAACAATTTCGCTAACGTGAACGCTCTTGGTTTTTAATAGTTCACCCTACCGCGAGTCTACTGCACTTCCTTAACAGCGGATGGCGCTACCGTCCCCGAACTTTGACAAACATTCCTCTCCAGGTAGGTCAATTGCCTGGCCAGCTGCCTCTAGTTGCCATGTTGGTTGAGATTGCCCTCCAAATGGGTGCGCCACATTACTATTGGTGGTCCAATACCGCCGTGCTCTACTCTAATTCGAATGTTCTTGTCGAGTCGATAGCTGTACCTTCTCCTAGCACGGAATATTTTCCGCTCAAAACAACTAAATTCTTTTTCATCCACTGCAAAGTCGGTGTTTTGCTACTCAACCGCCTCAAGGTCGATTGGCAAGTCAAAATAGAGTGTTTCAAACTTGGATCAAACAGCTTCTTTACTACTTATTATGCATAAACTGCTCTCGAGGAATAAAATACGAATTATTAGCTGCGTCTGACCATTTAAATAAAACTACGCTTACGCGCAAAATTCAATACAATTTCAATTAAATTAATTTCATCAGCTATTTATATCATTTATGTATATTACGGCTATTAGTTAATACAGATTTAGTCGGCAACGACGCGACGGAGGGAAGTAATTAACTCATTAACGAAACAAAACATTCGTAACATTTCATGGTCATGAACCGACCTGCTTATGGATTTATGTTTACATTTGCATATTAAACGTATATCGGACATGTAGTAGGTGTATAGAAAGGGAATCTTAAGGGTCGATAACGTTTTGAAAATGAAAATTAAGTAATGGAAAGTGAATTTGCATTAACAGATTTGAAAAACGTTGTCCCTCGGACCCTAAACGGGGCCGGTAGGCGTACAATTTGTTGAGGCCCTTGACTGTTACAAAAGAGAAATCAGGAAGTGCAATTCTTAGGAAGTATTACCAAAAGGTGGGAAGAATGTGCGAGGACAACAATATCCGAACAGAAACCTTAAGGCATGAACAAAAGACTCTATGGCTTAACTTGGGATCTAAAATCAAAACTTATCTATTGGTCATACAACACGACCCATCAAACCAATGACAATGTATATGTATCGATAACCTGGCGGCAAAAAAGAGAAAGGTCTTCGAAAACCCGGTTTGTGACATGACTATTGGATACCAACCAGAGTTCCGGGTTAATTTGGGATTGTCAGGCGAGAAAAGACGCCTACCGCCATCTCACAGGTCCTGTACAATTATCTGGAGTCCCATACCCAATCTCCCATCTCCAGAAGGCTGCCTTTGCTTCACATAAATCAAGAAACTTCACGCAAGTACAGTACAACAACAGGTGGCGGCCACTTAGTCAAAATCGTCTGTGCACCCCTTTCTAAATAAAAAACACACTTCAACTGTTTATTCAGCGGCGTGATTTTTCCTCAAATGTGTTAACCTCAGACGTAATCATTTTTCCACCCTCACCACCTACGAATTGTGATGTTTGTGGTCGCCTATAAACTGCAATCGGAATATGACAGTCACTAGGTTGGTGGAAATTGTTCTATTACAACCATCCGATCGTCGTTAGCAAATAAACAAAGTGTTGTGTGACACAAAACATCAATCACAATCGCATTTACGTCATCACGTATTCACTGTTCGACCGGCGATTAAAAAAATGCTTGATCGGCAATCATCCCAAATCTATCTCAATAAGTAAGGGTCATGTAGAAACCTAAAAACAAATTGGAACTTGTATACAATAAACAAATGGATCGCTGACGTACGTCAACATCAGCGCCCCATCACTTTATCAATTTTAAAATTATTTATTCAATTCTCGCTTACCTTGTTCTCGTTCATTCCGAGTGCACTTTCAACAGATTTCTTCTCTGACTTTGACAGGCCACGTTCGACATCGCACGATCTCTGGCCGAGACGTGGACTGCCACGAGCTGCTCGTGCTCCTTGCAACAAAAGGCGTCGCAATGAGAATCCTTGCCGAGTGAATGTGTTCCTTCTGCTACTGCGACTCATTTTATTTATTTATTATTCAATTTATAAAGCGCTATTTTGTTTGTGATTAGTTCTCGTGTTACGTATTTTATTTTTTTTAGTTTATTTCTGTCTCGAAAAGATCAAAGGTATAGCAAGCTTAACGGCACATAAAACACTGGTTTCTTGTTTTCAATTATAGTAAGCGAGACAGAGACTGCGAGACTGATAAGGTTGCTTACTTTATTATTTATTTATATGTTTTAGTCATACGAATTAGCAGAGAAATTCGTTTTTAAACTTTTCTTTAGATTACCTATATGCGTTTAGCGCTAACGCGAGATCTTTTTAAGTAAATATTTTCGTTGTTATCGGCAACTCACAGATTAGCATTTTGTGGACAAAAATTAGGGGAAAAAATGTGCTCCTCCCGAAAGAATGTAATAAAATTATTTTGAATAAATAAACATGTTCTGTGCTTTGTTTTTTGTTTGCGTTTGCGAGACTTTAACGCTCTATTAGAGTTCTATTGATTTATCAATGTGGCGTAGTGTTGATAGTGACAAGCAGTACAGCATACATTGGTCACCGAATGCGTTCGAACATATTGTGAAGAGTCTTAGAGTTTCGGAGATCCAGATCTGCGAGTTGTTAGGACGACAGCGGGTGTGGTTCCTCCTCAAGGGCCGTTACACTTATGTTACAATGTTGTTATCTGCAAATGAGAGAAAAGGAAAATATTAGTTATGAATATAGGTCAGTAATAGGTATGTGACGTGTTTGCTTAGAAATATTTGTGGACAAATATGAATATGATGGTCAGAGCCTACTTTTGTTCTGAGAATAGGTGTCACTTGAACGCAAACAGAATAAACGGTTCGGCACAACCCGGACTAACTTTCTCATAGGGCCTTATCAATTGTTATTTTCAACCTTCAACCTGTGAACTAATAACTACTGTGTACACTTGTACAGTTTTGTAGGAGAAATACGTTTTTACTTTTGTGGCAGAAGCTTGTTGTGATCGAGTTGTCAGTTTTGCCGAATATTAGGTCTGTTCCCGTACAATAATACATTCGAACACATTAGCCAAATTCAGTCAAAGTTTGTTCTTTTCTATACAACTTTTGGGTAAGGGAACGAAGTTTGACTAATTTGTTCGAACGCATTATTGTAAGGGAACAGACCTATTAATTACGCAAAAACTAGATTGGTAGGGAACGTCACTTTTTCTACGGCATCCATATATGCGAACTGTCAATTTAGTACACAGTCACGAATTTCTTGGCTAGATTCGTCGGCTATCCCTCCGTAAACGTCAACTGACGTGCCCGTGTGACTGATATAATCTAGGTCAATCAAAACTTAGATACATTAGGTCTGTTCCTTTACTTTTAAATCTTACGAATTTTTACGAATTCTTACGCATTTTACTCAATTGTCGTTCCTCAACTTGAAAAATTCGTAAATGAGAGCGGCTACGAGAGAGCAAAATATTTCCCCTCTTACTAGTTTTTACTCAACAAATTTCTTGCGTAACAATTGAAACAACTGTCAGTCGCCTGAATATTGACAGCTGATTTAAATTTGTTGTTCTATTTGGCATTTGGGTTTTATGAACTATATGTAATTTTTTACAGATTTCTACAAAAGCGTTCCTTAACTTTTGCGCAAGTTTCCTTCTCTGAGAGAGAATTCATTTACCTTCACTGTCATTTTGACAGTCTTTTCCATTTTTACTACAAAAGTAAAGGGACAGACCTAACAAATCAGTCAGCTGTCAGACTTACTGAACTACATACTTGAATGTCCCCAATGTTTGTCTTGACAACTACAAACTTGTTCGCCTAATTTCGACAGTCCAATTGGTATTCTAGCCCCTAATTTTTTTGTTGTTTTTACATACTTGCTTTTTAGGAATAAATCTTTAATAACAACTATACGTTGATCGAAAAAAGGCGATCATTTGAAAAGATGTTTGGGGACGTTCAAGTATCTACTTTAGTAAGTCTAACAGCTGGCTGTAATGTCTCAGTTTTGATTGGCCTAGATCGATCACTTGAACAATTTCTTTTCAGTTGACGTTTATGGAGAGATAGGCGACGCATTTAGTCAAGAAGTCAAGTTCGTCGATGGTTCGTATGTTGACGTAGGAAAAGACTAATCAAGTTTTCCCTAGGTACTTCTAGTCCAGACCAATCTAGTCGACTTAAGATAATTAGGTTGTCGATTGTGCCAAATGTTTCGATTTGAATTTGGGACTGGATGCCTGCTTTTTGTGTTCGTTGATCTGTCAAAATTAGGCAATGAAAAACGGCTGCTGGCTTAAACTCAACTTTTATCTTTGGATTTGGAGAGATTTTTAAATGTGGGCCTAATGTAAGCGCAAACAATAAACCAGGTGTACAAATTAAACTACTATATCTTCCTTAAGTACATTCGCACTGAAAAGTCATTCTAGTACTTAAATTTAGTACGTTAATTTAGTAAAAACTTAATGCTTTTAGAACAACTTGAAATGTCGTAAGAAAACACGTACAGCTACACTGCCGGCGCAATTCACCATGCCATTTGACCAGTCTTCGGTAAAACTCGCTGATAGGTAGAGGACAAATGGCGGTAGTTTTCAATAGAAGCTGTATTATATTTGACACCTTTACTTTTTTTAACTTTTCCAAGAGGCTTATTGTAGAAAGGGAGCAAAATTACTTCAAATATGGATATGTAAAATCTTATTACATTCTAAGAAGTCCTTCCGCTTCCGGATCGTTGTCAAAGTTTAAAAAAAAGTTGTTGCATGAAGATTAGGTAATCAAGAAGAAGGCGTGCTATTTAATAAAAAAGAATACATTAATAATAAAGGGGAAAAGTTATGCGTCAACATTTGGTTCGCGCGCCCTTTATTTATAAAGAAACTACAATAGACTGTCGTATCGACTTCCGCACATCTACCCGATTTTTCCCGCAAATTTTAAAATATAGTCCTCTCTCGATTCAAAGCCCTTAGGTGCAAGTGTATGCGAGTTCTCCATTTACTTTTTACCAAGAGATTGTTCTTGAAGAGCACATTTCATTAATAATAGAGCCGGAGACTAAATTCCTGGGTTATATCACATCAAAGTGTATAGAAAAAAGTATCGGCGACTTCTGGTCAACATAAGAAATTTCTATGAACTCTTTAGTAGCGGTTGGGTGTGACGGAACAAACGTGAAAGTTGGTTAGCAAGGAGGCATCATTTGTCTGCTCGAAAAACGATTTAACAGGCCGTTAGAGTGGATCATCTGCCTTCTACACCTTGATGGCAGCACGCCTGGACCCAACACATTCTCAGGGTGTATTGGCAAATGTCTTAGAAACTGCGAAAAGAAACCCGTTGTGAAGTATCAGCCCGTTCCCGGGGAGTTGCCTTAGATATTATAGAATAGTACAGAATAACAGGGCAGTTTTCCATCGATTCGGAAAAGAAAAATTTCCTATGCTCGCTGGCTAACTCGCGCCAATAGAATTATGCGTTTGTATGTTTCAACGGAACATCCATCTGAAAGCTTAGTGGTTCCTGCTGCGTATATCGTCAATCGATCATGACACTTGTATCAACTCATCTCTGTCACCAGATATTTGCCAGAAGAACTGAAATCCATAGTAGATCCAGTAATTCAAACAATTGGATATTTCTCTCACTCTGAAAACCTATTGCTAGCAATGCTGACTGATTTTCAACAGCACATACGCGAACTGGCCGCACGATGCATTTTGAAAGCTCGCAGGGTTCAAACCAATAGAGTTCGCTTTTTCCAGCTTCCCAAATTAAATCCAAACGCATCGTCCTATGTCGATCTTGTTGACTGGCAGCTTAACGTTACAGATTCTCCGGTATTGAAATCAATATCTGATGAAGAAATTCAAACGTATGTTGCACAAAAAGGAGAAGGAAGTTTGCCGTTAATACATCTAATATGCCATTCCCAAGCAGTCGAAAAAGCAGTCGAAAAAGCAGTCAAAAGGCTGCAACCAAATTAAGCAATAGAAGTGCAAGAGAAGACTTTATAAAATCCCAAATCGAGTCTCGAAAAAGGCATACAACCGACTATTTAAGGAAAATCCTAGGGTGTACACACAGCAGGAGTATGAAATAGATAGTTCTCTCCTGACAGCTATTTTCATATATTTATACACAAACTGTTCGCGCTGTGTTTGAGTGAACGGCGGTGAATCAATACCTTTAGATCTACGGTTGGAAAGCAGACCTGTGATAGGAAAAATCTGCTCGAACGTGTTTGGGGGTAAATGAAGTGTGGGTTTCTGATAGTGTAGACTCCAATTGGTTGGAATTATTTTAAGGTTCATGATTAATATGGTTGAAAAAAGAACAAGTGGGAAATATTTGCTAAAAATGAGTTTCTATTACTGGTAGTGATTACTTTTTAACTGCTAGTGCGGTAATGTTTATAAGACGGCATTATTTGCATTTTTCTAGAAAAACGGGGTTATATTAACAATATTTATGTTATCGTAAATAGGCATTTTAGTCAAAATCTTTAAAGCTGATTTTGAAAAATAATGCGTTCAAAATAGTAACAAATGTTGCAATGTTGAGTTCGAAAAATTATCTTGCTCAACTATTTAGCTAAAAACTGAGTATAGGGTATTGTTCAGGTTGTTAGTATTACATATTTCGTTTTTAAAATTTTATCCAAATCGCAAATCGCGTTTTCGAGATTTGAACAGTTTTCAAAATCAGCGTTTCCGGTGGTTAGAATCGAAAATGAAGGACGCAATAATGTTGAAAACGTGAATTTTACTGCAAGTATGCATTTTGGTCAAAATCGCTTTAGACGTTTTCATGTAAGTGAACCAAAAAAAAATTCTCAAAATATGACTTTTTTCAAAAATCCATTATAAACAATTTAGAGAAAAACTGAGCTTTCTATCATGTTAGGAATGACTATATTACCTTAAATATAAATTTTTGTTGCAATTGTATTGACGATTTCGAGATAAATTACCGTTATTCGACTTTTTAGCCAAAAACCGGGTATGCATCGATGTTAACTCCATATATGGTAGTGCAAGAATACATTTTGTTTAAAATCGTTATAGCCGTTTTCAAGTGAACCATAATTAACTAAACTCTTAAAAAACGACATTTTTCCAAAATAGTCCGTTGAACGATAACTTAGGGAAAAACCGAGTTTGCCATCAGGTTGGGAATGACCGTATTACCTTAAATATTTTTGTCGAAATAGTTTTGACCGTATGCAGCCATCTTAGTTACACCTACTTAAGCCCAAATATCAATTTTGGTTGAAATCGTTAGAGCCGTTTTCGAAAAACTCAAAATTGCTGAATACCGTTACAACGGCAACTCTTAACGTGCAAAAAAAAAGTGGCCCCGAATTGTAAGCCCACCAACTCCAAATCCGAAGTTTGAAAGAAATCCGTCCAGCCGTTTGCGCTGTGGAGCTCAGGAAAGGACGGACAGACGGACAGAATTGCGAGACCCACTTTTTCGAGTTCCTCTATCATCGTAATGTCAGATTTGATTAAAATCTCGAGTTCGATTTTTTGTACGATTACAATACCTTTCTCTACGTAATGCGAGAAAGTTAAAAAATAGTATATGAAACCAAACCAAATCCCTAATGTCATCGAGCCTTTAAAAAAGGTATATATGTATGTTCTATGTGTGTTATGTGTCCTTTTCTTAGAGTCACCAGAAGAGTACTTTCTGCGCCAACGGAACGTGATATTGATTCCGAAATACTTAAATTAAAATTATGACAGGTAAGAACTTTCTCCATATTTACGCAATGCACATTCTCGACCAAGCTCGGGGGAAATGATCGCCAATTGGACTGCTTTTCCTTTGACTGCATTGTTCCCCTACACCGAACTCTATTAGTACTTAAATCCGATTGTTCCTGATCACTCATTCACAGTTTTGCACTCAAAAGTACAATATTGGCATTGGCTGCACCTACTTGTGTGCCGTGCTGGTATGCAAACGTAATGCATCTGTCCCGAATCTTGAATAGGCCCGCCTACGCTTTAAAAGTGAACCCGCTCTATATCGTATATGCAGATCGTAGTGCAATAACCATAATCATAAAAATTCCGTCCTTCCTTGTGTCTGTAAACAATCTTCCCCTTCCTAAAAAAAAAAAAAACTCGCATTTTTAATTTTATTTATATTATTTTTTTAAACGCTACTATGCACGCCCAAGGGCATTGCGAAATTTACGACAATTACATACTTAAGGAATGACCCATTCAAAAGAATTATACTATTTAACAGAAGACATTTTTGTGAGCGCGCGCTTCGCAAGTGTGCACACAATATGTCTCGTTAGTGTAGAGTTGCCCAGCACGATTCTATTTTTATCCTGCAATAATGTAGCTCTGGCTGCATTCATATAACCTCCGAGAATGTTTATATATATATTATTTATAAGGCATTTCTAGAAAGATAACATTTACTGCGCCAAATGTACGACTAACCTAACGAGTTGAGAATTGTGGAAAAAGAAGGCGGTGGCTGTTGTCGTGGTGCATGCATTTTATGTGAATTTCCTGAGGAACTAACCGCCCGGAAGTCGACTCACTCATTTATTTTTGCGAATTTAAATATTTATAGATTAAATTTAATTATAACGGCACTTTGAGCGGATTGTCAACAAGCTGTCGAGATTGATATTATGGATTGAGTTCATTCGGATGGATTGATTTGTTTTATTTTATATACAAAATGCTGCGGGAATAAACGTGATTCAGTGGTTCGTTGTTTGCGAGGGGTGAAAGGATAGTTAGATACAAACACTTGACAGATAGACATGTCTGCCGTAAAATGGCGACTTATTACATGTATTTTCTAGTAAAGTTTTGTTAGTTGCAAAGTTGCGAAACCTTAAACGAAACGGCTTTGTTCATAATCAAAAGGCCGAGACTAGATGGAAAGCAAATGATTAAAAGCCGGAAGAAACTCTAAACCGTACCACCTCTATCTACTGTAAAACCTGTGGCGAAAGTTTGACGAACAAAAGTCGAGACGCACATCACTTTATCAGAAATGTTAGCATGCCCTCAAGCTGATACAGGGGCAAGTCACTTTGAATTGCTTTATGGAATATTTGTTTACCATACTTTACTGAGAAAAAAATGTCCAATAAATCATTCAACTAGCATACTTTTATGCGATACGGTCGAAATTTTAAGCGAGCTTATCTACAAGTCTGTTGGGTTAATTTCGCCTCGGAGTTTAAAACTAAAGTAGTCACAAATTAGACCTCTTCTGGATCCCTGTCAAATTTTTTGACACCTATTTCTTATGCGGGCACGCCCCCACGGAGGAGAAAGACGACGACACCAAAGAAAGGTTCTACGAGCTCTTGGACAACACGAGCAATGCAATGGCTATGACATTAAAATTGTCTTAGGCGATTTTACAGCTAAGCTAGGAAGAGAGGACATCTCCGACAACCGATTGATCGATTTCGCGGCGGGGTGAAATGTTGTCATAGCTAGCACACGGTTCCCACATCTCGATATTCACAAAGGGACATGGAGATCTCCCAATCAATCAACCATCAGCCTGGTTCGACGACGAGTGCCGGCAATCACATGCAGAGAAACAAGAGGCATACAAAGCGGCACTGCTAAGGAGGACAAGAGCTGCTCGTGAGCTCTACGCGCAGAAGACAAGAGACAAACACCGGCTTCTAAGGAGGAAAAAGAAAGAACATGAGAAGCGCGCGATCGAAGAAAGAGAGATGTTACAACAGGAATGAGGTTCGGAAGTTTTACCAGAGGGTAAAAAGAACTTCACAAGGCTACAGATCCCGAACCGAAGCCTGCAAGGAAGAACAAGGAAACATCGTAGTAGAATCGCTGTCGATGCTGAGGATATGGAAGAACTACTTCTGCAGACTGTTTAACGGTTATGACGACTTAAACTCCGCTGTCAGGAAGAATGAACCATTCAACCTGGACGATGAGGATTAACAATACCGTCCACCCGATCTGGACGAAGTGAAGATAGCTATATCTAAACGTAAGTTTAACAAAGCCGCTGGAGCAGATGGCCTAGCCGCCGAGCTGTTTAAAGCGACATGCGATGACTTGCTCAGGAACATGCACCACCTCATCTGTAAAATATGGTGGAAGGAAAGTATGCCCGATGAATGTAACCTCAGCATTGTTTGCCCGATCCTCAAGAAAGGTGACCCTCTAAGCTGCGCCAACTACAGAGGTATCAGTCTGCTTAACATCGCATACAAGATCCTGTCTGCCATACTGTGTGAGCGCCTGAAACCATACGTCAACAAACTGATTAGACCCTATTAGTGCGGTTTTAGGCCCGGTAAGTCACACTACGACAGATCCTGGAGAAAACCTAAGAAGTCCAGATCGATACCCACCATCTGTTCATCGATTTTAAGGCCGCATATGACAGCATTTATAGAAACGAGCTGTACAGAGCCATCTATAGTTTGGGCATCCCTGCCAAACTTGTCAGATTGTAGAGATCAAGCGAAGAATTACAAGTAATTACAAGTAAGGCCTTGCCAAGAAATACCAAGGAGATTCTATATAAGACCCTTATCATCCAAGTCCTGCTATATGGTACAGAAGCATAGACATTATCGAAGGCGAATGAGGATATGCTTGGACATTTTGAAAGCAAAATTCTTCGTGTGATATTCGGTCCCATTGCGGACGAGATATAACAGCGAACTCTACGAGCTATACAACGACATCGACCTGGTCAGAAAAGTACGCATCAGTCGTCAAAGATGGCTAGGACATGTAGAGCGAATGGACCAAGAGTGCTCCTGCCCGAAGAGTATTCGACTCCAAACCAGAGGGACACCGCAGCAGAGGAAGACCTCGCCTTAAATGGCGCGCACAAGTGGAAGGGGGCCTCACCAACTTGGAGTGCGCAACTGGAGGCAGTTAGCCAAAGATTGCGCTAACTGGAGAGGTGCACTGGTTGAGGTCCAGGTCCATCCCGGACTGTAGCGTCACCTATAAGTAAGTAAGTAAGCCAAGAGTATAACTGTTATGAAAGAGCTTCTCAATTAGACGTTTGGACTCGGCGTAAAATTGTAGATCCCTTCCATTCGTCACAAAAATGAAGAACTCACACAAAACGAATGCTAGGCTAGGAATGCTATGCTAGGAATGCTAAGGTACCACGGACCTATTGCGCCAACTATTTATTTATATATTTTATTATAACAGGAAACAGATCTAGTAGTTCCTTAGCTCATTGAAACATTAAGGTCGGGTATATCTCCGGGCTAACTGCCCCCGAACTGGAACGCAAGTTAAAGTATTCTTTTCCTTTTTCCTTCTAATCTAAAAGAAGATCATAAATGCGTTCAAATCGAATCCCAACTTGACAAGTCTACCGACACTGTCACTCACAACCATAGTTGAATAGGCTTTAGCAGCAATTCAAGAAGATTTCGAGTTTTTTTTTTTTTTATTCTGACTCGGCTAAGCGTTAGAGCGGCACTTTGACCTGCATTAGATCTATTGTACCTTACGTCAGAAGGGGTTTTAGGCTAGCAGGTAATCTGCCTAACTAATAAAGTTAATGATTTTGTCAGCAGACTTTGGTTTAAGCTCTTCAGGTTTCAGCATTTCCCTGAAGAAGATCTTCCTTTCAATTCCGTATAGGGCCGGACATTCGCAGTTAATATGTTCGGCCGTTTCGTCTTCTTCAAGACATAGTCGGCATTCCGATTCCACTAAGTCAGCTATTTCAATTTTTTAAGGTGGTATCGTAGGCCGTGATGTCCTGTTAAGAATCCCACAAGGTTTTTGATATCGCGCCTGTTCAGATTTGAGATCCTGTTGAGTTATTTTCGAAGGGCTGGATAGCTCTTTTGGCCTGTCTTAGGCCTGGTATAGTGTTCCAGTATGATATGCATTTCGTATGTTCCCAGCTTTTTATTGCTGTGTTTTCTAGCCGATTTGGGGATGCAGCCGAAGGGTTCTGGTCCCGTGCAGGGGCTTTTCATTTCCTTCAAAACCGCTGTGACCGGGGACCAACCATAGTTTGGTTTTGTTCCTTACTGATTTGGAGTCAATGGTGAACGT
This sequence comes from Cheilosia pagana, assembly GCA_936431705.1. NCBI lineage: Eukaryota > Metazoa > Arthropoda > Insecta > Diptera > Syrphidae > Cheilosia > Cheilosia pagana. The sequence continues at coordinate 78,753,094 of OW386166.1, read as the reverse complement.
GCTGAAAGCATTTAAAGCCGCTTGACTATCCGTGAATATATGATTGTGAGCGCCTTTGATACCAGTTTTTAGGATGTGGTCTGCGCATTTTTGTATTGCGTGGAGCTGTGCCTGGAAAACACTGGGCCTTTTTCAGAGAAGATAATCGATAGTTCCTTGTGACCCTTGAGACTTATCTCATTTGTTTGTATCAGACTCACCGAACTGCGTATAGCCACTTTATTTATGAATATATGAAGTTGTGTTGTAGGGCTTCTATGGCAGCTGTAGAAAAGGTACGCATGGCTCCGGATATTTCCAGACACGTTTGACGTTGTACCTTTGTAAGCTTAAAAATGGTAGTTTTCTGTGTTGTTTTAGTCCACCATATACCCGTAGAACACAGTAGGATGGCACGGGTTTTGTTGGCTTCAAGGGCATCAGAAGATGGCGGATTATTGGCATAAAGCTGCGCCTTCAGGAAATCTCACAAGTCAAGCAAAGTAAAATCGCATGATCTTGGTGACCAGTTCACGTAACATCTTCGAGAAAACACCATATCCTCAAGTCGTTTATGCAGAACGTCCATTGTGGAGTCACCTGGTATTATGTATGACACTTAGCTTCGTCCTGCTGGAACCACATGTCGTCTACCCTACATTTATATCGTTCTATTTGGTCCAAAATAAATCGGTTAGCATCGTTCTGTAGCCCTCGAGTTGATGGTGGTGGCCATACCAATGTCATTTTTAAAATTTACGAACCGATGACGCCGCCGGGCTTTTAGTGGTTGCATTGCCACCTAGTGAGGCTCGTGTGGCTTGACGTCATTCCATATACAATAATCTTGCTTATTAACATAGCTTTTCATCAAAAAAATGTGTCTCGTCACTAAAGATTTTTTTTATACAAAATTGGGATGCTCTTCCAAACGGTCCCAAGTCCAATCTGCGAACAAAACGGTGCTGCCTATGGTCATTAACTTTGAGCTTTTGGGTCAGTTGGATCCTGTTCGGGTGAAAGCAAAATTCCTGACAATGAAGTCTGTGAAAGACCAACATCTTGAGCACGGCGATCAATTGACTGCTTTGGGTTCTCCTGTAGATCCCGCCAGAGATCTGGGGTCGAATTACGGCACCCGTGAGCGAGCGATACGTCACTGAATTTTGTTGATTTTACATGCAAAACAATAACAAATTCAGTCACGTATTGATCGATCACGGATGCGGTAATTCAACCCCTGACTTTATTTTGACCTACGGGTGTTGTTTCATTATTTACCGAATGCGTTGTCTCGAATTTGGCCACCAAACGATGGAGAGTCGACTTTAAAAAGCCACCGCGTCTGCAGTAAATTGGGCGCAATGTTTGCACTGACGAAATCTCATCATTTGGAGCATGTCCTCCCAATCGTGTAACTTGCCATGGTTGATTTGGCAGCATTGACTGCATAATAAACTCCAGATTAAAAAGAAGCCACAAAAACAACATGACCGCCAACAGGATACAAACATCTACCCGTCCCAAATGAGAAATCCTTTCAAGCAGCCTAATATCGCATTTGACCGGGTTGACTAAAATATTCAATTAGATATTAAAAACTTTGAATTTCTATAAAATACTTACAATACTAGCGCACATAATTTTGCCAGTGCGTTTAAATACAGCTTGTTGGTAAGTACCTGCAAATCGGCCGTAGTTGTGGGTCTCAGTCAGTGATGCCAGCATTATTCCGATGCTTTTGAGAATATTTTGTAGATCTGGTACTTTAATCAAATTCGCATCACTAAATACTAATACATTCAAAATGTACATTTAACTTTTCTTTGTTATTTATCTCTTTTACCAAAATGGCATAATTTTTTCTAAAAATCCACACCAAATTTGGGTTGGCATCACTGATCTCAATATACCCTTACCCTGCCTCTGACAGGCAGAATTTGCTCGTCTTATGTCAGTTACAGTACAAACAAATCAAGTTTTACTCCATTACGTATCTAGTGCTCTGTCTGCACCTTCTTTTTGCGCAACTTAAAATTCACCTCACGTCACTGATTGAATTAGTTTGCAAAACTCCAACTTTTGTCAACGTTTTTAGCCTGATAGCCAGCAAATCAGTATATAACATTTAACGATTGACACAACAACAACTTGTCGATAACGACTCTATTAATTGTTATTCAATGAACAGGGAAAACACGCCAAACCGAGCAAAGTCGACGTGATGCTAAAAGCAACAACATTTTGATGCGCACAAAGTGGCAATTGATGAAACAAATAAAAATATGCATATTGAACTTTTAACGCGAAACTATGCTCTTATTTACGGACATTGTGTGCCATATTTAAATTTCTGAATTGCATTTATTTAATAACATTGTGCATTGGGCTGGTTTGAAAAAATTATTGCTATCTTCCTACCTGTCAGTGACATTGTGAATTGATTCGATTTGTTGGTCGACGCGGACGCGGACGTGAACGAATGAACTCAATTGATCGATAAGAATGCCATGTCGTAAACAAATATGAGAAATTCTGGTTGGTCCTTGTGAAACTCATCATAAACAGTGATGTCATTCTTTGTGAATGGTTATAAGCTTGACGTATAATGGAACTTTTATTTATTTCGGAAGAACGCCGAGATGTTTGTAGATAGGTGTTAGTTCTACACTTGATATGTGTCGTTAGACTTAGTTTGTGGAAATATATATCCGCCGAAAGCTAGTTTCAAAGTTTGTTTGTTTTGACAGCTTAGGAGGCTTTGGGACTTTTAGGACATCCCGGGAACTAGATATAACACAACGCGCAAAGTAGTACAAGTAAACTTATACAAGCGTAACACAAAGTTGCAAGTGAAATGCCCTAGTTGGAGACACAGATGGAACCTTTCAAGCCCTCATATTTAAAGGAGTGGATTTAATCCTATTCGCCATGACTGCGTTACTAAGGTTCAGTTTCGATGAGGTTACATAACATGCACTAGGAGGGAGGCCAACGTCGTACTTACCCACAAACCGTCGAGCAATAAAACTAGGGAACTATATTAAACTTTTTTATAAGTCCATAACAGAGACAGATTTATCAGCAGGTTTGTAAGGCCGGACGCCACCTATGCCTGGTTTGATTTAAGTGGCACAAATTAGCGCTTGAGCGCCGTTTTAGGGCAACAAATCACGGGACCTGTGGATAAAGACGGATATGTATGTTTGAAAAGCCAAAAAACCAGCCTGAGTTGAGAAATTTGATGATTTTTTTGAAAGTTGATACCTTGGATTGCCGGGAGGTCATCATAGAATGGGTTACCTGGTGGAGTGTTTCACTCTCCAACTCCGTCTTTTAAGTCATGTGCAGGAAGATTAACTCTTTACGTATCCCAGCATAGAGATGAGCCACGTCTGTTAAATTCATCGACTTTCGCATTCCTTTCTAAGTGTTTATGGCCGGGAACATAGACAACAGTGATTTCAAGCTGATGACACACTGCGGCCATGATCTACCTGCAGTCTCCAACAAGTTTTGATATAGACTTGGTCGACTTGAGAACCCTTACTTTCATTAATGTCGAATTCTGTTGAGAAAACACCCGTTCCCACTGAATAATTCAATTTAAAACAATCTGTAAAGATTGGTATGACGAATTCGTTTGCGAGCGCATTCCGATCTTGAGGGGAATCCACCTCTCGCGAACGTCTGACAAACATTCGAGAGTAAAACTGTCATGAATGAGCTTCTCAATTAGCCGTTTGGACTCGGCGTAAAATTGTAGATCCCTCCCATTCGTCCCAAAAATTTGAAACCCCCTCAAAACGAATGGTTGTGAGAAGCTAGGCCTAGGGTCCCACAGAGCTGTCGCGCCAAAATATTTATTTATTTGAATTTCCAAGCCCGTAGTATCGAGAATATTGCTGCCGCTGAGGCTTCAGTTGAAGAAAGCCCAAATGTGTCTCTCACATGTCGTTCTCAAGCGTTGGGCATCTCTGTGACGTCGTTGTGGAAGAACTGAAGCCGCTTGACCACCAGAAGCGTCGTATGTTCGTGAATTGGGCTGAGCAGCAACTTGAAAACGATTCGGATTTTCATCGAAAAATCATCTTCAGCGATGAGGCTCATTTCTGGGTGAATGGCTTCGTCAATAAACAAAATATGCGGAATTGGTCAGGCAGCAATCCACACGTACTCCATGAGTCATCATTGCATCCCGAAAAAATTACGGTTTGGTGTGGTTTATGGGCCGGTGGCGTCATTGGGCCGTACTTCTTCCGTGATGATCAAGACCGGCACGTTACTGTGAATGGGAATCGCTACCGTTCAATGATAACCGAATATTTTTGGCCCAATTGGATGATATGGACTTGGAGGACATGTGGTTCCAACAGGACGGCGCCACAAGCCACACAGGGAATGTCACAATCAATTTGTTGGAAACCAAGTTTGGAGAACGTGTTATCTCACGAAATGGTCCAGTCGCTTGGCCGCCTCGGTCGTGCGATTTGACGCCGTTAGACTATTTCCTGTGGGGCTACGTCAAGTCTATGGTCTATGCCAACAAGACAACGACGATTGATGAACTTCGTACGAATATCGAACGTGAAATTGCAGCACTATCGGCCGATTTATGCTTGAAAACCGTCGAAAATTGGGCTCAGCGTCTGGACTTCTGCAAGCGTGCCCGTGGTGGCCATGCAAAAGAAATCGAGTTCCATACATAATGGCATCGAACGTACTTTCACAGGAATAAAGAATTTCATTGATATCCAAAACAGTTTTTGTTTTATTTAAAAAAAACTTTTGTAGCGCTCTTATTGAAAAACCCTTTATATAGATTTCGCGAGATACTCGAATCAAACCACCAATTTCGGGTTTCTTTTCGTCTCCCTACCACTATAAAACTTAGATACTATCTGGATTTCTCCAGAGTTCTTCCCTGGGCTCGATTCCTAGTGTTAACGTTAGCATCTGTTTATGGGAGATCTCTTTCATCGACTGGGTCTCGACCGAATGATGTCCCAAGATCCTCATTCTTCTGCCAGCCAACGCCGGACATTGGCACAGTATATGCGCCGCTGTCTCAGATTCTTCCATGCATAGTTTACAGGTATCTTTAAGTGATACCCGAAATTACCATGTCCTCTAGACAAAGCCACCACCCATTTCAGAGTTCTCATGCTTAGAACCCTTCTTTGAGTGGAGCAGGTCGGCCAATTAATTGCCATTTTAGCTTGTCTACAGGTGTTCTGCCGTGTTCCATTTGTGAATCAGCTGTTCTACCATTCCAGCTGTCAGACTTACTATAAACTAGATACTTGAACGTCCCCATTTAAATGGACAAAACAAACTCATCACAATCACAATCAACACAAAATAAGCCATCAAAACCAAATTAACTAATCGCGCAATATTCAAACAATCAAGTTGTAATTGCACTTTTTTTCGGATACCGGCCTTAATAAGTCTTCCATCGCAACTAAAATTTTTATGCACAACATGACATTTTAATTAAAAACCATGACCAAACTAATCGACTTACGTACGGTCCCAACTTACCATAACGAGCCAAATTAAGCATAACTAATAATCCAATTGGCAAGCATCACGAATTGTTGTTATTTACTGCTTCTCGCGCACTGAATGCATTCGAAAAAGACACACAAAAAAAAGAAGAGCCAAACAAACAAATTGTTGCTATACAACAAATAACCTTTTGGTCATCGAATAAAATTGACAAACAAAAAAAAAAACCGAACAATGGCGCAGATAAAAGCCGCGAGTATAATCACTCTACCACCACTGCACGCACATAGTGGGGGGTGAATTAAATTTCACTTTCGTTTGCAGCTGCAAGTGGTAAACACGTTTGAAAAACTCTCCACTACAAACAAATATAGCACAGAAAACTAGTTGCGATGCTAACGACCGATCGAGTTGTATAGGTGGCGGCGATGATCGCCCCTACAATTGCGGACAACAACTGTTGCGTATGCGCAATTTTCTTGCACTTAAAATCATAACACATCGCACTCACGCACAGCGACACGGCAATTGCGACACCATGTTTATAGCGAACTTTTGCTCTCAAGTGGCATCAATTAACGCAGATCTTGACGACGACGACGTAGTAAGTTGCGTGGCGCATGCGGAACGAGGTACTATCAAATTGTTTGCGGTTATCTACACGAGGACGACTGATAAAGGTCGAGCAGCAGAATGGAGCACCTTTTCAGACAGATGGACAGAGCACGCGGCACAACACCAACACCGATCGTTCACACAACAAAGCCGCTATAAAACTGAGAGTGCGAAATACGTCGCGCCGCATCGATCTGTACAGACAAATTTTCCAACATTTTTATCAGCTTCTCTCTCTCTCTCGCGCGCGTTCCGCTCGCAATCGTGTTTGGTCGAGCGTCAAACAGGTAGCAGCTCTTTGCAGATTGTGGTGTGGCGTGAGCGGTCAGCAGTCAGCTGAGATGCGATCGTACTAAATCACCGCAAGCATCATTGGGCTTTTCCGTGCGGAGCCAAACAACAAAAGCGCTTTTCGCGCCGAGTCGCGGCGCAACTCTCTCGTAGACACGATTTCAAATCAAATTCATTGGGATTTTTGTTTCGTCTCTTCTATCTCGTTTACAATCAACTTGAATTGATTGTTAATTACTCTGGCAAATGATGGATGGGTCTGTCCAGTCCCTGTATACGATTGAAGATTTGCATTAATGCCTAGGCGGCAAGGCACAGAACAGTTGTGCGTGCTTGTGTAATTAAGTTGAACGCCAAGTCTTGCAACAGTTTTCCTTTTCATTATATGTGCATAATAATTAAGGAGAAAGTTTTTTTTTTCGATACATTTTCCTCCCGTAAGTCAAATTTTGTTGTTTTACGCATGGTACCTCATACCTCAGTAGTCGGTATCGGTAACGCGGAAACAACCCATAAACACATTTCTGAATAGCGATTAACTAATCTGGTTATGACAGCAAGCGGTGTTGGATTTATAAGTAAATGAATGGCCGCCACGCTGGCTCAGTCTTCAATCTTTAACCTAAATTCTTTGTCTTTTAAGAATTGGAGGTATAGTCGACAGGGTTCGGTCATAAAATATTTTGCGACCTAGAGAAATGATCATTAAGCAAAAGCCGAGATTTTTATCGAACGGTTGTGTGTTTTGTTTAACTTTGCTCATGCTCCACTTTTAAGGCCAAATTATTCACGTCGATTTAAACGGAAATCGAGATCTATTAACCACCGTCGACCATTTTGTTTATGGTTTGGGTTGTTTAATCTCTAATTCTCTGTTAAAACGACATTTCGCTTAATCCTTGCTGCTGGCGTTTTAATCTTCCGGATGTTTATGAAAAGAGAGCAAACTTCGCTTGACGCTGGCGATAAATTTAATTATTTAACGGTTTGAGCTGCGCGTTGATCAAATCAAACACTCGCACCGCAAATGAACCTTGTTTGGCATTGGGTGCAAGAGCGATCCTCCGAATAATTTATAAAATGGTTTTCCAATAGGGGCTTTCGAACTTTGACAGCTGATAGCGGCCATTGGGCACATTTAAAAACTCGCAGTTGTTTCAAGTCGACTAGATTGGTGGGGAACGTCACTTTTCCTACGTCAGCCACATATGCGAACTGTCAACTTAATTCTCAGTCACGAATTTCTTGACTAGATTCATCAGTTACCCCTCCATAAACGTCAACGGACATAGCTGCGCATGTGACCAATCTTAACTGATGTCGTTTTCCATTGGGACAAAAAATCAATCTTTTTTTGATCTAGATCACTTTTCATTTTCCATTGGGCAAAAAAAATCAATCTTTTTTCGATTCGGAGCACTTTTTGCAGATCTCGATATTTTTTCAGATCTACACATACTGCCACACTTTTGCACAGCTGTTTTACGTCAATTTAGGAAGTTTGTTTTCAAAACAATTGTGCAAAGTTTCGTGAAAACCCAAATAAAGAAATACTAGCCTTGGATATCATGGACACCAATAAATTGTTTTATTACTCGTCGAATTCTCCAACCGATTCATCTCATTTTACACCAAAACTATTCCATTTTTATCTACAAAAGGGGAAAATTGTTCAAATTGATATCCATATTTGCGATTTTTCCATAAATGAATGCAATAGGAACAGCTGATAATGCTGTCAAATAAAGCACTAATACATTTACAAAAGCAGAGCAATTTCGTTGCATGTTCCATTTGCCGGGTAAAATCTGAGATCTGAAAAAGATTTCTGGTGGTCCCAATGGAAAATGACATGAGATACATCAAGTCAGTCAGCTGTCAAACTTACTAAACTAGATACTTGAAACGTCCCCATTTTGTTGAAGCTACATCTGTCAAATGGGCTGTCATTTATTCAGTCTGTTATGCCAAATCACCATGGACAAACATGGCGTTTAACAACAAGTGAAAAATGATGAAATTGTTTTATCAAAAGCAGTTGGAAACTGTCCCAAGAAGTCCAAGTCGATACCCACCACCTGTTTATCGATTTTGAGGCCGCATATGACAGCATTTATAGAGACGAGCTATACAGAGCCATGTCTAGTTTTGGCATCCCTGCCAAACTCGTCAGATTGTGCAGAATGACGATGGAGAACGCTCGCAATCTCACAGAGACCTTTGATGTCAAAAAAAGAACTTAGACAAGGTTAAAATTTTTTAAAAAGCAGTTGGAAACTGACCCTAATTTTCATCGAAAAACCATTTTCAAAGATAAGGCCCATTTCTAGATGAATGGGAACGTCAACAAAGAAAATTGCTGAATTTGGGACGTTACCAATCCACATGAGATCCAAGAGCGTCCAATGCATCCCGAAAAATTCACTGTTTGGTGTGGCTTTTGGACTGGCGAAGTCATCGGTCATTATTTCTTTAAGAACGAAGTTGGCCAAGCCATCACCGTCTTTAGGTCAATGATCACCAACTTCTTTTAGCCTGAATTGGGTGATATGGACCCAAATGACATGTGGTTTCAACAGGACGGCGCTACGTGCCACATTGGAAATTCAGCACGAGCGATTCAAGGGAACGGTCATCTCACGTGGAGGTGTTGTAAACTGCCCACAGAGATCGTGCAATTTGACTTTTTCTTGAGGGGTTTGCTGAAGTCGTAGGTGTATGCAAATAAGCCACGAACCACAGCCAAATTCAGCCTGATCGTGAAAAATTGGACAATTCGGATGAGCGCCAACCGGGAAGCGACGGCGGACATTTGAACAATGTTGTATTCAATACATAATGGCATCGATAGGCCTTTTAAAATAATAAAGAATGCCGATGATATCTCACACACACTTTAGGTCTCTTCCCTAACGATAATGAATTCGAACACATTAGACAAACTTTGTTCCTTTACGCAAAAGTTGGGTAGAAGAGAGCCACAAAGATTGAAGAAAACATTTTCCCTTCATAAAAAACAATAGCCCAAGGAATTTCTTTGGGCTAGTTTGTTATAACTGACTTAAGCTGTCAAAAGTCAATTTGAATTGGTCATTTACTTCAGTTTGGTCTATTGAGTGCTGAAATTTGTTATTAAAAATGGATAAATCGGCAAAAATAAATAAATATTAAACTGAGTCCGAGTGGGTTTCAATTCAACGTCTGCAAACTGGTAATTTTTTTAAACTCACTGACGTTTATTTTTGAATATTATTTTTCTTTTTTTTAATAAACGCCATGCAAAATTTTCGTTCCTGTACTTTTTGGTTATATTACCTTTTTTTGAGAGAATATATCCCCACTCCTTGATATCTGACATTGTCCAAAAAAGTAAGGGAACAGAACTTTTCTTTTATTTGAATTTAAAGATAGGAAGTGCTTCATACTCATATGAATGTTCGAAGTATTTCGGAAACTACTGGTACTTCAGTGGAAAAAGACAGCTCGTTTGACATAAGTCAAGATTGCTAAGACTGTATGCATTTCAGGTGGTCATATTGAAAAAATGTTTGGATGTCAGAAAGGTGACGATTGCTTACGCTGAACTGCAGTGTCAAAATAAAGCACAAAAGTTATAAATCTACAATCTTCCAATAGCGTCCTATTTACACATTTCTGGTGTGGTGATCTCAACAGGATGTGCAGAACATTCGGTAACCTTTGTGCATGTATCATCGCATCGGTAATTTCTTAAATCATGTATAGCTAAGTTGAAGGAACGTCAGGCTTTGGCGCCGCTGGTTTCCTTATCGAATACCTTATATTTTTCTATCACTACAAAAACTCCACTTTTCTCCATGTTCTGTTAAACAAATTAAAAACGTATCAACTGGTTACACATCAGTTACATCAAATTTCTGCACTTTATGCTCACTGACGTTTGCTAGCTAGCTTACTCTTGCAGCTTTGATTCTTAATAAGGGACAGTGGTTAAATTATTGTGCATATAATGGTTTGAAGGTTTTTTTACCTTTCAAACTATTTTAAAGCTTTTACTAAACATTTTGAACTGTCACACTGACAGCAGTTTAAATGGTAAAGGACCTATAACTTATTTGGACCATCATTTAAGAATTGACTGTCATTTCTCATTGTTTTTGCACAAATATTCACCCTTATTGCGAAGACCAACTATTAATAAATAATCGTCATTATCAATCTATTTTATTAAATGGCAATGTGACTGTCAACTGTCAATATTGTTGATTCATTGTGATTTTTTGTTTAACAATCAATTGTGAATAAAAAAAATCAGTATTGCGATCAAGACTTTTCATCGATTTTCTTGTCAGCTGTCAATTTTTCTTTTAATCATAAATAAGCAGTTGATGAGTTCGTGCTGAATATTAATTTACACTTTTATAAAGTGAATATAAACAAAATGGCAATTTTGTTCAATTGTTGGCTGGATATCTGAGAGTTCTCCGCTGGTCTCCAAAAGAAGAGCGAAACGTCTGCGAAAAGGCTGCGTTAAATATTTAGTTCCATTAGCTTTTTCACAAGTCCAAGTGACATTAGACAACAGCCAGAATTTGTATTTGGTAATTGAGAGCAATTACACCTAATTAAAATTACAGGATAATGGGTCGTATGAATAAAACGTAGCAATTGCTTTCACTCAAGAGAAATGTCAAAATCAAAGCATTTGCTACGTTTCGTATGAATAAAAACCAATTTGAGTTAGTTCCAATTTTTGACATGTTCGAAAAGCGACGGCACTGACCTTTAACTCAGATCGGTATGAATGAAACTTATCAGACAAAGCAATTGCTATGCAAATTCTGAGTCTGACCTTTTGCTAGATATTTTGTACGCAACATTTAACATAAAACAATTTAAGAATTGTCAATTGTCGATGTTTTGTTTGTAAATAGTTAAATTAAGTTTTTTTCGTATAGGAAAACCGACGGATTCCTGCAACGAATGGGTGTATTTTCCGTTGCCTTCATGTCAGATTTCTTCTGCATCATTTGCTCTAAATTTGCAACTTTTTTAACAATTTTGTCTGGCGTGTACAAAATTAAGTGCCTAGACAATAAAAAATCCCACATTTTAAGCGCAGCGTTTTTTTAAGGTCTTGATATTTTGAGTTTTGGATTTGCTCAGCAAAATGTTTCCTACAACATTTTGGGTACTCTTGGGAGTAGAAGGTGGATGGAAGTTCCTAATCATCTGCTGAAATTGAGAAGAGTCGCTCAGCATTTTTTTTCTTTCTTATTTATTTCTTTCAGTTTTTCTTTTGAATTTTTTTGACTTTTGATAATTTCCCTACAAAAATTTGAAAATAAATTCAAAATAAACAAACCACCGGACAGTTGTCACTTGTCAAGTTTGACAGAAATTGCAAGGCAAGTACACTTTCAGCGAAGTAAAAGCTATTTTCGAATTTTCGAACTTACTCTAGCAAACTGGGTTTTTATTCATACCGATTCAAAGCATTTTGCTAAGGGCTTTTACTTTGCTAAAACCTTTTGCTGAAAGCAAATGCTAGTTTTTATTCATACGACCCAATATGGTGGCGGGTCATCTTCCTGATATTCCTCCTGCTCCAAATTCCACTTGGCGAAAGTGCACTTTTACAAAAACAGCCCAAAAAAAAAAAAAGAAATGTCAAATTTATGCAAGCAATTATTATCCCAGAGAGTGTTGAATTGTACCAAGCAATCTACTACAACTACCCACTCTTCGCCATCATTTCGCAGCAGCAGTTACTGCAAATTGAAAAGAAGAGTGAAATTTTTCGTTCATGATTTCGTTCTGTTACTTTTGTATGGGATTGCCTTAAGCAAAGCATATAATATCACTAAACTAAGTAGAGTCCAAAGAACAGCTAGTATTGGAATAACTGAAGCCCTGCGATCAAATCCGACCGATGCGTTTAACATGATTCTGAATTTTCTACCGGTGGATCTGCATATAAAAAACGTTGTAGCGTGTAGGGCAGTTATTGAAGGAACTCAAATATTGGTCCGAAAGGCCTTATGGCCATACCAACTTCCTACTCTCCCTTCCCGACGGAATAGGACGCATATCTAAAGACTACACTGTTAGATACCCCTCTAGATCAGAATGCGAGGAAAACGCGGTCGTTAACAATTTCGACATACACATCTTCACGGATGGTTCTAAAATGAGCGGTGGAGTGGGAGCGGCCGTTTTCTCAACAGAATTAGACATCTCAAAATCTTTCCGCCTCCCCAATACATCCAGCGTCTTCCAAGCAGAAGTACTGGCAATTAAGGAGGCTTGTAGACTGCTTTTCAATATAGGGACATCCAGAAGAAAAAAAGGTATCTCTGTTGCCAGTCAGGCTGCGATTAAGGCCATCTTTTCTACCAAGTCAACGGTCCAAGCTTGTTGTGGAATGCAGGGAGATACTGACCAGGGCGTGTCATTGGTTCGAAATCAGTCTTGTCTGGGTTCCCGGCCATAGGAACATAGAGGGGAATGAGAGCCGATGAACTTGCCAGACGTGGATCTGCTCTATGCGTGTCTCTTGCGGAAGAAGTCTTTCTTCCACTGGGACACGTAAAGATAGAAATCCTTCTGCATTTTACCTCTAGGGTGGTGATAAGGTGCGTGAACCTGACCAATTGTGTCATTTCTAGGAAAATTTGGCCAACCTACGATGATGCCAGAGCTAATGGTTTGTTTAAAACAATTAATGGACAAATAAAATTATCCAAAGACCCACAGCGGCGTACTAAACCTTTATTTGTCCATTCAAAACCTTTAAAAATCATTGTTTATTCTAAGTTAAACCTAGAAAGCTATGACCTAGAGATAATGGTAAACCTGCGCCTAGAAAATTCAAAAGCGAAGACGAAACAGTGAACTATATTGTTCCACAAATTTAATTCCATTTCTCGTAAATCTGGAGCATCAGGTATTGGACCATAACCAGCCATGGTCTTGACATTAGTCACAACTCAAAATATCCCAAAATAACAAAAGAAAAGAATTTACCACTCAAACGGTTTACTGACACACATATTTCGCACAAAAGAACGGCCCAATTACACAGCGTTCTGATTCTGTCGTGGCCGTCGTCGTCGTTGTCTTCTTCTTAGACTTAATTTTTACATTTTTAGCACAGCACCAAATTGGCACTCATCTATTTTGCTTCTCAATTTGATTCGCACATCAACTTATGTCAAATAAACGCAGCAATGGTGAAAATTGATTGGACTAGATTTTTGTTTGTGTCAAAGAAGAAACACTCCACGTAAAATACCAATATTTGTAGACTTTGCGGCAGTCTACACCTGAACTCTGAGGAGAAAGTTCAATTACATTGTTGTCATGTAACAGACGACGCTCTTAAGTAATAGATTCAAATCATTTGAAAACAACGCCCACCCGATTATGAGGCACAAATCGTATGTAAATTGTTGTGCCCGCTCTGCCGCCATCACAATCGAAGCAATTTGTCAACAAATTGTGCTAATTGTACGGATTGTCATGGTGTCGGTGTGTGGACAAAATAGCCGGCCCGTTGTGTGTTGGTTTGGTACCACGTTCAAGTGGACGTGAATCGAAATAGCTATCATCGTCACAATGAAAGTGAAAGTTGAGCGGCCGCCGATGCGCCATCGACTTGAAGCGAGACTGACTTTATTTGTTGTTTCTTTTGCATTGGAACAACGCCACATGGTATGCAGAGGCAGCAGCCAGCAGGCAGTGCCAGAGCCAGAGGTATGCTAACACATCTCGGGGCTATTGTTGCTCTTTTTATTAGAGAGGGACGAGAGATATACATTTTTATGTATTTTTAGTTCGCTACAGAAGCAGATTTCAATGTTAAAGAGACGCAAAAACGTGCGTTGCAAATTGAGAAACGCTCACGCGTAGCGCGGTGTGGATGTGGAGTTATTGTTATTGCTTTGCCAACGTAACGTAGTTCGTAGGTGCCAATAAGCAGTAAGGTCAGGTATCTATTTAAGTATTCATTCACGGTGTGTTTAAGGCATAGACTGCCAACAAAAACTATAATCTCAATGGAGCGTTGAAAGAATTTATGAGAAAACATTGCGTAATGCTTTCGATGTGGAGAAGTTTCTTGCAGTTTTTTTTTATTATATTTTTTCACGTTAAACAAGTTTAAGAGCGGGCCTTGACTGTACGACGAACTGGCGAGGCGAATTCATTTAATATTGATACGAATAGGTGGTATCCGTATTTTGTGTGTAAAAGTATATAGCGGTCATCAACACTTGTCGGATTTGTATAGGTTTGTGCTGTAAAGTTCGCCGCTTTGACATTGGTTCATGGTAAAGAAAGCCAATATACAAACAGCACTTATCTCCATACTTGTTGTGAATATGTGCTGTGAGAGAGCAAGCCTTGGTTTGTCGTCAGAATGTTCGAGATTCAGCGTAGAGAAGAACATCTGTAAACAAAAGCAGTAGGTATACAAACTTGCTGAACAACACTCTAAAATTCATATGAGAGCCTTTGTTTCTGTTGACTTGTGATCAGATTATTCGGTATACGACCTTGTAGGAAGGTAAATCAACTCTCTGTAGACAGATTTCTATAGTGATCCTTTAGGCGTTTAGTTCGACCAGCCAGTAGTTGATCGCATATCCTTTAACTTTTCGAGATGTCATTTACAGTCGGTATTAAGCGATGAAGCACCAACTGATGTGCTGGACCGATCACTCTGCGAAACCACTTGTTTGATGAAGACTACCGGCTCGATCGCTGTACAAGTAAAACGGGAATGAATATGACCTTTAGAAGTAGCTCAGGTGTTTAGGTTAAACGCAGGGTTGTGAGGAAAAGCGTCACAAAACACTAAGCGCCTTAGTGAGCCCACAACACTGGCGAGAATTGGGTCCGCAATGGACCGTGATAGAGCACTTCAGTCGGTCAAGCCACCGCTTTGCAACCTTAGAGAGCGGGTGGAAAACAAGATTCGTATAAAAAACCAAAAACAGGCGGAAAGAACTACCTACCTGTGAAATATCGCGGAAGCTTTGGCCAGAATATAACAGTGGCCGGACCAATAAACTCTTACAGTTTAGCAGGTCTTCACTATCTAGGCTAGTAGGGGCTCTAACTGGTCATAACTTCCTAAGAAACCACACAATGAAACTTAATCTCAAAGATGATGACATATGCAGAGGCTGCGGAGACGAGGAAGTCCACGAGGACACACCTCACTTCCTTTGTCACTGTCCGAGTCTCGGTCACTTGAGGAACAGAACACTTGGGAGATACTACTTCCAAGACTTATAAGAACTTTCTGATGTCTCACTGTCTGATCTTTACAGGTTTTTGAGGACGTCGGGATGGCTGGACAGCGTCTGTTAACCACACTGAGGAATGGAAAGAAGACAACCGATACAACACCAGCGGTTAACCCTCAAAAAACGGGCATCACAATGGGACGAGGACCTAAGTGTGGTATTGCAGGGTCTACCTACCCATCTACCTAACCTAACCTAGTGGGCACTTTCTCTTTTAAGCTTTGAAAGAAGTAGTTTATCAGAATTTTGTTTCGCGTGCGTGCTCTGCCATGTGGCATTCGCAAAGTATGTGTAAGTCTGACTCGAGGCCTGTATCATAACAGAATCTAAACAGATCAGTATCCGAAAGTTTCAGCCTTTTGGCATGCTTCCCGAAAGGAAAATGCCCCTGAGGGATGATTTCCCTTGTACATTTGTAGTACATTTCCCGATTTAGAGCCTTGGACGCTCGATGGTTATGCCTTTCCATATGCGGGTTGCTTGTTCTTGTATGTTTCTTTTGATAATTTCCTTGAAGGCACTCATGTGTGGATTAACGTCAACTTATTGGTCATTTCAACGCCTTTTTTACCGATTCGTTGTTGAATTCATTCCCCTCTATGTTGCAGTGACCGGGGAGCCAACATAAGTTGACAGGATTCTGTACGCGAAGTGCCTTAAGCATTGTACGACAATCCATGCCTATTGTCGATTAGATGGGGTTTGAAGTGCTTCAAGAGCGGCCTGACAATCGATGCACTGCTTAAATTTACGACTGAAAGACACTGCAACTATCTGGCAGACTGATTTACATTTGCAGATTTTTTTCCCTCCGTGTTTTTTGGTTTAACGGCATAGGCTGCCAGCTCATTAGCTGCAGCCAATTTTCACGCAGTTGATTTTTTATTTGTTCCTTTCTACCATACGTCAGTTTGGGTCTGACAATTATAACATAAGCCAGTGTTTCAGTATTCTACCTTTCTACAGGTCCCTGTGAAAATCTTGTTATCAAGGATCCGTGGTAACCGTGCTGGACTACTGAGCGAGGTGTTGGTTCCAGATTTAAGCAACGGAAAAACACAAATTACCACTTAAAGTTTGTTAACTGTCCTGCGAAATCGTCTCGTTATACAAGGTGGGCCAAAGAGATCGCCCTATTGGAAGATGCTCTTATTTTTGCAAATTACCGCCAATATCAAGAACGCGGAATAATCGTGTCTATTTTTTTGGTTAACAATTCGTCTGTAGTGTTGGCGCAGCGCGAATTCCATCGCCGATTCCACGGCCGTCCGACACCGACTGCGCAAACACTGCGCCGTTTGGCCACCGACCACTGAAGAGTATGGGACTGCACGAGACGTTGCCAAGAGTGGCCGGCCCCGGAGCGCCCGTTGTGCCGAGAATATCGCCGCTGTTGACGACGATGTCGAGCTGTCGCGGGAAACATCGACCATACGCCGCGCCTAGCAATTAGCCATCAGCCGGTCGTCCCTAAGGCCAGTCCGTGCATCAGCTGCTGCCTGTCGACCTCCAAACGCGTGTAACCTACGTCCAAGCCATTCTCAATCTCGAGGACGATTTTTACACCAAAATCATACTGAGCGATGAGGTTCATTTCCACCTCAGCGGGTACGTCAACGAGCAAAACTATCGGGCACCGAAAATCCACGAGTAATGCACGAGGAGCCATTTAACACGCTCAAAGTTACTGCATGGTGCGTTGTTAACGCTGGAGGAGTCATCGGGCCATTTTTTTCGAGAACGCCGCTGGTAAAACGACAACAGTGGACGGTGCCCGCTATAGGGCCATGTTAACCGAGTTTTTTCTGCCGCAATCGGACGAATTAGGACTGGAGGACATGTGGTTCCAACAGGACGGAGCTACGGCACACACTGCGCAAGCCGCAACCGATATTCTGAAGGCGGCGTTCCCGGGTCGCCTCATCTCTCGTTTTGGCGATTTGCATTGGCCCGCAATATCGCCCGATTTCACCGTTCCAGACTTTTTTTTGTGGGGTTTTTTAAAGTCCCGTGTTTACGTGAACAAGCCCGAACCCTAGAAGCTCTCAAGGACAACATTCGACATGAGTGCGAGAATCTGTCGCCCGAAGTTCTCGCCGAAGTGATGAAAAATGGCATAAAACGAGCCCGTATGACCATCAATTGTGACGGCACCCATTTGGCCGATATCATCTTCTCGACTAGACCAATACAAATCCAAAGGTTCAAATAAACATAATCAAAAAACAGAATCGAAGTTTTTCATTTAGAAGAAAAAAACAACATCGGATGACTTCTTTTGGCCCACCTTGTATATACTTTTATTTGGAGCTTCTTTTAGTTTGATAGTCGATCCTTAAATCTAATGACAACAAGGTAAAGGTCAGAGTCGACGTTTGCCCTTTGCAATGTGTGCTAGTTGAGCATGTTGGGTGCCTCCGCATGCAGTGCCCATTTGGTTGTCAGGTTAGTATCAGGTTACATACTACACATGTGGATCCTTGTAAACCTAGTGTTACTTATTATATTACTTATCACCGTATTACGAGCTGCTGCTGATGCGCCAACTTTTTCAATTACAGTAACACCCGGATAAGTGCCTCACCTTAAATTCCCGTTTTGATAGGCACTTATGCGGGTTAGGCAGTTATTAAAAAATCCGCCTTAAGTGCTCAGAATTTTGGTTCTCAAAAAAAAGTACTTATGCGGGTTAGGCATTTAAGCGAGAGGCACTTATCCGGGTTTTACTGTACTCTTGTTTCTGGACCTTTCTATTTCTTCACTCACTAGCTCTGATGCCATTTCCTTTTGAACGGCATACTGACAGCATTCCCTAAACGTTTTGTCGAGCTCCTCGAAACATTTTGGGGTACTATAGTCATTTTTCTCCATGGGGTCGAAAGCAAAATGCTTCTTAAAACGCTTTCACTTTGTTTCGAGAGTGCAGAACTTGTTTCTTAAGATTGATCGTAAGTAATATGCTATTAAACGCCACCTGGAAAATGAGAGACAACATTCCCCGTCCAATTAAGTGGGGTTAAAGTTGCTAACTCCAAAGTTGCACAATCTGGATCGTTTCTTTTACATTTAAATTGTAATTTGTATAATTCTTTGTTATGTTTAATCTTTTACTGTCCGTTCTAGCCAATGGTGTCCTCTTGGCTCTTGACTGACTTTTTGCATTCCCAGCCAACGACCAAAAACTATAGAACGAGCTATCTCATTGGGAGATAAACAACCGATGCCATTGGCTGGACATCGAACTGTCAAAAATAGAATACTTAACCATTACTTTACATGGGACCATTTTAAGAGTTAAAATCAACTACATTACTTGCTTCGCTAGATTACAGTGAAAGTGATTGTTCTGGTTGGCTTAAGGCTTCGTTAATACAGGAGCTATCCCTTTGCCATAAATCTAGGCACTGTATACTTTGTATACGCTAAATAAACGGCCGTCCCCGCAATTCCAGAGAAGTCTGCTGCGATTTGGATCTTCCATCAATTCGTCGCCCTTCAAAAATTTCCACAAACAAACCTAATTCCAACTGGCGAACAGAAGCTGTCACTACTGCCGGTAGTACCTGGCTACACTACTGACAGTCGTGTCAATTACCGGGCTAATTAGACCCGATAGGCGAAACAATTTTATAATCCGATCGCTCATCATTAACAACAACAAGTCGGAGGTAGGTGTGTTATCTCTGGCTGACTGTTCGAGTTCGAACACATTTTGTTATTATTTGCCAATTTGAATAAATTTTTCTGAAGGTGAATTCCTCGCGGGGGCCATGTGAAGCATTGAACTAGAATTCAAGTTTCTAGAACATTTTATGAGTTGACGTGGATGTTCTGTATTTGATTGAATAACGACTCTGCATACCTGGATGCTAAGGACCTCTTTGTCATGCAAATTGAAATACACGAGCTACTCCCACGTCTGTTGTGTTTTGCAAATCAGACATGTGTCTATTGGGTTTACAAAACGTGAGCCGATTGCAAGTTAAATAAACAATACCCTACCCATGCACACAGTCCATTTTATAATTTACCGCGTAATACTAATACGTGATTTAGTTCAGCGCGACAAAAAGCAAGAACCGTCCATGTCCACCTTCAACGTCCAACGTTGTCGTTGACTGGTTTGTGTGTGCGGTTCGATAATAAACACACAACAATGACTCATTACGATGATTAGCTACCAAGGCAAAAACCTTCAAGAGTATGTGCACTTGGTCACTGTGCAGTTTTGCAAAACCGAAATAAACCCGACCGGGTAGTTGGATAACCATAAAACAATAGATAAATCAATCGCAAATCATTTTAGCACTAAATTTGCACAGCATTTTTTACAACCCAATGGTGAAGAATGCAGTTTATTCCAGAGTAGTTGTTTTAAGTATTTTTTTTTATTTACAATCTCTATTCTCGAGTTTAAAAATAGAACATTAGGAGAGTTGTTGATTTCTCGATTAGAATTTGTATTTTTTTTCCTCAACTCCTACTGATTTGTTGGAGGCGATGGAGGTGGCGATTCTATGATTGTCCTGAATTGACGAACAAAACTTACCTGACGAGAAAAATCCCATTGGCAGGCAAAGAACTTTTTTTTCTGTTGTTGACTTCCACAGCTGTCGTCCTATTTGTGTGATTTAGAACACTTGGGGGAGATTGTAATGAACTTCACTGTTGCACAAATGTATCGATGTCTATTTGGGAGAGGAAATGAAGATGAAAAACGCGCACGAGATCCCGAAAATGTAGAAAATATTTTTAAGAAACTACGGGGCACTTCTATAGAAATTTTTTCCACTTTTTGAAGTCACCTGTCATTTTTTTTGCCTTAAAAAGGTGGCCATGTTGGATTTTTGTCAACTATAGTCACGGCGATAATAAGTAATGCCAAACCTCTTTATATTTCGAATGTAGTAGAAAAAATATTGTAGTAGAATAAATAAAATATATATGACACGCAATCAGAGCCAATTTGTTTTTCCCAATGCGGGTAAAATTATTGCACAGCTCTTTAGTGAATTAGGTTTTGGGAATGCTAACGACACAACAAAACCTACATATGTTTTAGTATGCGTGGCACATAATTTGTAGATTTGTTGAAAGGACTGTCAGATGATTTAGTACGTTTTTATATTTTGGTTTGATACATTTACGTTAAAAAAGTTATGTGGAGCTTATGTTCTAGCTATTAATTTTTGAGGTTTAAGGAAACGATTAGGTACCTCTCAAAAATCCAGTCTTTCTTAAAACTTACACGTTTATTTTTGTAGGATGACTTGGTAGATGGATAAAAGAAAAAATAAACGAATTATGCGTTACCTACTCAAAGTTTGAGAATACAGTTTTATTAACATTTGCAACTAAAGGCTGGTACGCTGTTCAAGTGAAGTGAAATTTTCACTCCTCTCCAAGAAATTGCTGTGAAATTGAAAGTGAAATTTTCACGCCGAAATGTCAAAAATTTAATGCGACGGACAATAAAAGCCAAGTGAAATAGCAAGTAACGCCCTCTACATATCACTTTTTGAACAATTATTTTTCACTTCAAAAGCGTACTGCCTGGTAAAATTTTCACTTGAAAAGTTCATTTTGACATTTGGCAGTGAAAAATTTGTATGAAAATTTGGATTTCACTCGAACAGCGTACCAGGCTTCATCTTTTCAATCGAATTATTCGAATAGAAGTGTGGTCATCAACGACAGGAATTGCATCTTTTCGAGTTTCGAGACTGACCAATTTAACGTTGAACATTGTAGAGCTTGTATCTACCAAAAGGGAGTCTCAAGCTAAGATTAGACTGTATGCCAACTAAGCATATGAATGCCAACAGGCAAATGACCAGATTAGCTGTCAAATGACCAAAATGCCAGGATCATCAAAACTGTATATCAGACTATTTGACCAAAATTACCAATATGGTCATATTTGACTTGATGGTCATTTAAGGCATTTGTTGTTTATAACCAAATGTTGTAGTAGGGTAATGCTGTAAAGAAAAACAAAACAAAAAAAAAGGATCCGATATGTATGACTTGTGACATCGTAAAGTCCGGTTCGGATCTCGACAGCCGAAATCAATTTGCTGATGAGATGGTCTGACCATTCGCCTTTAATCGCTTTGTCGGTCTTCTTCATAATCCTGGCATCGCTAGCCGCTTCGATTGAGCTCCCCAAAAACATATAGAAATAGATGTGTGTACCTATCACAAAACGAAAAGTATCACACAAAAAAAAACTTAAAAGGATAAAATAACAAACCAAATAAATACACCAAGTAAAATTTATTCAAATCCATGAAAATACATTAATATTAACAAAAACATATATAACTAGGTATATCACAAACCAAATAGGTACATGGATAGCAAACAATTTCTTCACAAACAAAATTTCACAACAGGAAAATAGTATAAATAACCACCATTACTAGAAAAGGACAAAACCACAAAATAAACTTAAACAAATTACAAAGAAAGGACAATTAAATAATTTACAAAAATTATAGATCATTGATTCAGTAATCTACAAAAAAAAGAGAACGAAAATGAAAATTAATCCCAATTGAACGAATCACCGATGACAACAAAAAAAACTTGTTCCATCAAAAATGCCAGAAATGCCACAACGAAATTTCAATAAAGTGCATATGGGCATATAGGCTTTATGCTGACATTCGTGCTTATTGTCGCATTACACTATATGCTATTTTGGCATTTTTATCTGTCAAAATCACTCTGGTCATATGTGGCATTTAGGTCATTAGGGCATATGGGATATGCCCATTACACTGTATGACCATATTTTGACAGAAGAACCGTCAGAAATTGGCATTTTATGACCACTTGGCATACCGTCTAATCTAACCTTTAGTCTCAAAGGGTTTGATTTTAATAAAAATATCTAGTCTTGTCAGAGAGAAGTAGGTATATAAAGTGGGTAGCTACTTGTAAGAATGTTGTTATACGATTTAAAAGGCTCAGATTCTTCTTATAGGAATAACACTCTTATAAGAAAAAGAACTATAGCTGATATCCTGTTAGCCAATCAGCAGGTCGTTCGTCACACATGCAGTAGCCAGTAGGTAAGTAAAAGCGTTCTTTGAACTTGATCGATTTAGTTCCTAATTTTTACGTAAGACAGACGTTATTACCTAAACAGCCATTCTTTAAAAACAAGATTAGTGATCGTAACCCTACTACGTTAAAAAATAACTAGTAAATATTTTAGATATTAAGTAGTTTTTAGGAGTTTTACCATTTTCGGAAGTAAAATGTTAGCTTCAGTACATAAATATTGTAGTTTTCAACAGAATGCGCTCTAAATTTGTTTTATTACCTACTTAAAGTTCCAGTTTATTTATCATAGGACCATTTAAACTTAGAGGAGTGTGGGGACTATCAGGTATCTTATTTAGTAAGTCTGACAGCTGACTG
Organism: Cheilosia pagana; assembly: GCA_936431705.1. Taxonomy (NCBI): domain Eukaryota; kingdom Metazoa; phylum Arthropoda; class Insecta; order Diptera; family Syrphidae; genus Cheilosia; species Cheilosia pagana. Next base: position 78,729,980 of record OW386166.1, on the reverse strand, counting down.
ATTTGATGCATCTCAATTTTGATTGGCCTAGATCGGTCACATGGGCAGCTGTGTCAGTTGACGTTTATGGAGGGTTAGCCGACGAATCTTGTCAAGAAATTCGTGACTAAGTACTAAGTTGACAGTTCGCATATGAGGGTGACGTAATATAGTTTTTGCGTTCAGGTTACATCTAGTCCAGAACAATCTAGTCGATTTAAGACAACTAATGAATGCGCCAAGTGACTTCATTATTCTCCCTCGCTGAAAGTGCATGGCGCTGAAAACAGTTTACATTTGTGTCATATAAGAAAAGTATCAACATGATTTTCTGCTACTTGACAGCAGGGGGTTCAATCCTAGTGTGAATCTTAGAAGTATCAGTAGAGCGCTTTTCTTCGAGTAGTATGCTAAAGCCCAGTGGGATCGATTCGAGGTGCTTGTTTTTCTGGACCGATATTCATAAATTAAGATGAGTGTATGACCTGTCAAGGCAACCAAACAGACATGGGAAAACACCTGCTGCCGATTGCGGCGAAGAACCATTCAAACTGGACGATAAAAGCAAAGACTTGTATCCAGCCGATCAACATAATTTGAGGATGGCAATACTATTGAAACTCAAGTTTAGCACCGCAGCTCCATCGGATATGCGGCCAAATTATCTCATCCTTTAGCTCTTGAAGTGTTCTTGGCCTATTGACGTACACTTTCTATTTTAAATATCCCCAAAGAAAGAAGTCCAACGGTGTCAAATCACGTGATCGTGGCGGTCAATTATAATTGCCACGACGCGACGTCAAATAACACGGTCATTGAACTTCTCGCGCAAAAGAGCCATTATTTCTTTAGCTGCGTGGCAAGTGGCACCTTAAAATCTTGTAAGCGTGTTAATTCAACACTTTATTCAAAATTCGCATCAGTGATTTTCGTAAGATGTTCAATTGTTGGGCACGACGACCGACGTCGAGGTTGATCGGCTCTTTTGCCACACTCTCGCGAACAAGAGCAATATTTTACGCAGAATGAACTGGGCGAGTATGGTCGGGTGTTTTCACATTTCCCATAGACCCGGTTTGCTGGGACACTGCCCCAATTTCAGTGTTGTCTATATCGTGGGCCGCACCTAATCGAACAGCGCAAGAACAGTACGTTTGAAAGCGTAGTGGCTTTAAGTTATTCTGGTTCAACTGTGACCTTGTGTTCCGAACGACTCTCGGGTTGCAAAAGCTCGACCAGTAGCTATAAACTGGTACCCACGGGGATGGAGCCCCTGTTCTTTTGAACAGCCCATCATGGGAACAGGACCAATGTGGGGCTGTGGTTACTCAACATCGCGAGAACTAGATGTGTTCATTAGAGCACATTAGAGCGCCACAGGGCTGTACGACCTTACAGTCATTCGGAAAGTGAACTGGGGTTGACCTCAGGGCGTTTTGTCAGACGTCTTTCTCATTGACTCTACGTGGGTGTGCCCGCCGTGAACCTAAGTCACACAGGCAGGTGTTCACGTAAAGCAAACCTTATTGAGTTCAATGAGACCCGGTTTGCTGAAATTTGCGCACGATTTTCCCGATGCTAAAGGCTGGTTCGCTGCTCAAGTGAAGTGAAATTTTCACTGCTCTCTCCAAAAAGTGCTGTGAAATTCAAAGTGAAATTTTCACGCCGAAATGTCAAAAATGTAATGCGACGGACAATAAAAACCAAGTGAAATAGCAAGTAACGCTCTCTACATATCACTTTTTGAACAATTATTTTTCATTTCAAGAGCGTACTGCCTGGTAAAATTTTCACTTGAAAAGTTCATTTTGACATTTCGCAGTGAAAAATTTGTATGAAAATTTGGATTTCACTCGAACAGCGTACCGGGCTTAACTAACTCATGAAGTGCTGGAAATGCATTTTCGATTTGAAAGCCCATTTTCGTTTAGGCTTCAACAATCTTAACGCGCTGCTCAATTGTGTAGTTACCTCTCCACGGATTAATTTGTCAAACACTGAAACAAAGAAATGTCAAATTAATTCGGGTAAAAAACTTGAAGTTAAGGTGTGACTCACAAGGTGACAGTGGATGGGATAAATTCTTAACTAACGCGAAAGTTAAGAACGCTTTTGTAGTAACCTGTGAAAAATGACAGATGCGAATATTCCACCCAAATGCCAAATAGAACAAAAAATTCAAATCAGCTGTTAATTTTCAGGCGACATGACAGGTTGTTTCAATTCTTACGCAAAGTAATTTGTTGAGTAAAAACTGGTAAGAGGGGAAATATCCTGCTCTCTCGAAGCCGCTCTCTTTTACGAATTTTTTGAGTTGAGGAACGACAATTAGAGTAAAATGCGTAAAAATTCCATAAAACTCGTAAGATTAACATCGCGCACTATGGTTGGACCACTCTTTACCTATCTGCTTGCCTGGGCTACGCAAGTTCATGGAAATTAAAATCGGTGTTTCGGGTCTTAATAAGCGCGACCAGAAACTATAGCGCCATCTTTATATATAAAAATAAGTTGAATTGTGTTTGTCGCCAATGTTCTCTGTAATGCGTGAACCGATTTTGATTCTGGAAACTTCCCATGAGTTATCTTAAAAAAGAAGATGGCTAGTGGACCACATCAAGTGCAGAATCCCTAAATCTACTACTGGATTCCCACTTCCCGAATAGCTGTAATGCCGTGACGAGTTCAACCTCGACCTCGGTCAGATCGGTATGCCACAGTTCCTCACATCTCATTACAGAGAGCAAAATTCTTTGGGCAGTAAACGGCTTTAAGCCATTCAAGTCCCCTGGGCCTGATGGTATTATACCCGCTGAACTTCAACGGAATGTGGACCTTATCCTCCCATGGCTAACCGCAATTTTCAAAGGTTGCCTGGATCTGATCCACATTCCTAAGTCTTGGACGGAAGTGAATGTGGTTTTTATACCCAAGGCGGGCAAAAGCTCGCATGTCAACCCCAAAGATCTTAGAGCCATAAGTTTGTCATTTTTTCTCCTAAAAACCCTAGAAAAATTGATTGACATCCACATACGATGCAGTATCGATCCAAGTCTTTTATCAGCATCTCAACATGCATATATTAAAGGGAAATCGGTTGAAACGGCCCTTCACTCACTAGTAACTACTATCGAAAAGTCACTAGAATATAGAGAATATACCTTGGTTACGTTCCTGGATATTGAGGGAGCATTTAACAACGTCGAACCAAAGGCAATTGTAGACTCGCTGATGAGCCTTGGAGTCGGGGACACGAATGGCGCACTGGTGAACCAGTTACTTACTAACAGGTTCATCAACTCAAAGCTGGGCGAGGCCTCGGCTCGGAGATTCGTCAGCACAGGGACACCACAAGGAGGTGTGATCTCCCCCCTTCTTTGGAACCTAGTAGTGAATGAACTACTACTAATACTGGAAGGGGAAGGGTGTAAGGTAATTGCCTATGCAGATGACGTTGCTATTGCTGTCTCAGGGAAACACCTTAATACGCTTAGGGATCTGATGCAAAACGCCCTCTCTAAGCTCTTCAAATGGACTTCAAAATGCGGCCTGGGAGTTAATCCCCAGAAAACGGAACTAGTCCTCTTCACAAGGAAATACAAAGTTCCCTACTTTGCTCCTCCAAAACTAAATGGCATCTCCTTGATGGTAACTGATAAGGCCAAGTACTTAGGCCTCATTCTGGACAGCAAGTTGAGCTAGAAACAAAACATTTTGGAGAGAGTTAAAAAAGCCACTACAGCTCTGTACTGCTGTAAAAAAGCTATAGGAAGTAAATGGGGGCTTCAACCTCGCATTACACATTGGCTCTACATATCGGTCATAAGACCTATACTTACGTATGTATTCTCCCAAGATCTGGATTGTAAGATCTCCTTCTGACTTCCTAATCACTGTAGCGTGTTCCAGGCGGAATTTATGGCGATCAAGGAGGCCCTGTCGTGGTTGCGGTATAATGTAATATCTGCAAGGGACATCACTATTTTCACCGACAGTCAAGCCGAGATTAAATCCTTGGAATCGGTCACCTTCAACTCCAAGACTGCCCTCAATTGCCGCCTATCTCTCAACGAGATTGCGGAACAATTCAAAATTCACCTTATCTGGGTGCCGGGCCATAGGGACATTCCAGGCAACTGTACGGCCGACGAACTCGCCAGACATGGTACAACTGTCTCGATTCTACCGGAAAAGGAGAATCTCTGCATGCCTCTAGCAAAACTCCTAATCAAACAAAACGCGATAAACGCTACTAACCGCACGTGGGCAAACTGCACCACTTGCTCTATCACGAAACAAATTTGGCCCAGGCTGGATATCAAGCGCTCAGCACTCTTATAAGATTAAAGAGATCCGTCATAAGCACACTAGTAGGTGTGATCACGGGGCACTGTATAATAGGGAGACATGCCCTCAGGCTGGATCTTCCCGCTAATGACTTCTGCAGAAGTTGCATGGATGAGGAGGAGAAAGAGTCCGTTCTTCACCTCCTATGCACCTGTCCTGCTCTTTCAACTCGAAGAAGATTACATCTCGGAGAATACTTCTTTGGTAATATTGGTGAAATCGATATTATTAATATCAATCGCCTCCGCCGCTTTACCTTTAGCTCCTGTTGGTTCAACGGGTAGTCTGAGATCATTGGATCCTGTGGTGTCACAATGGGCCAATTCTGGCCTAAGTGTGGCTGCACTTATGTGTAGCCTGCCACTTTAACCTAACCTAACTTCCCATGAAAGATGACGTTAATACCATGGTTTGTAGGCATATACGGTCTTTGTAGGTTGTTTGGTTTATGAGCTATAGGGGCGTGGTACCGCCCATACAAAAAATACAGTCAAAATCTTATATTTCGAAAGCCACAAATGGATTTCTGATTCGAGTGCGTCAAGTTAATCGTAGTCCTGTAGTGGACTTCATGCCGAAAATTTACAATGAAGCAATGATTTGTATTGAAGATTTTGGTTTGTCGATTGCTAATAAAGCATGAGCACAGTTTTGAATGCCATCACCTAATCGTGCAATGCATGCAATCTTCGATCTAGAATTGCAACGTGAACTACAATACGATAGTAATGAATTGAATGCTTTTTTCAAGAAAATAATTCGACAGTAAATGTGGAGCAAAAAAGGCGAACGATACTATTATGCAAGCTGTCAATAGCGATACCGGTGGATTTTATTTTCTAGATGCGCCTGGAGGCACCGGAAAAACGTTGTTAAATTCATTGTTGTTTGCAACGATACGTTTACAGTATAAAAATTCATTGGCGTACGCGTCTTCTGGCATTGCAGCTATTTTGTTAGATGGTGGTCGGACAGCACATTCTGCTTTGAAATTGCCTATGAATTACCAAGTTATTGAAACTCCAACATGTAACATTTCAAGAACATCTGGAACGGCGAAAACGCTGCGGTATCATTATTTGGTATGAATGCACTATGGCAAATAACAAATCTGTTGAAGCTTTGGAAAGAACAATTAAAGATGTTCGAGATACCTAATTCACAGTTATTTGCTGGCGCATTGATTTTATTGTCAGGCTATTTCAGACAAACATTGCCGGTCATTCCTAGATCGACAACTGCTGATGATATAAACGGTTGCTTAAAGTCTTCATATTTATGGAGATTTGTTAAGTCGATGCGATGCCATTGCCAAATGATTTTTGCCGTTTTGTACTGTCAAAAGGTGAATTGATTGAAATCGTTTTCCCTTAAATAGCACAACAGTGATACCATGCGTGGTAGAGTAATAGAGCAATTTAAGTTGCTAAGAACAAAGATGTCAGTGAATTAAAAATGGGTATACAGTCTAAGATTCCTGGCGACTTGGTACACCGAAAATGGAAAAAACCAAATATAGTGTAGCACAAAGCATTACAATAAAAACTATTTACCACTGATTTAAATGAGTTTGAATTTGATTTTTTATATTTCTATTTTGCACTACGAAGTGTGCAGGGGGTCCGCTAGTTGAATATATTTTTCACCAATGTCCTGTTTCAAGTTTTTGCTATTAAATAACATAGCATTTTGGCCTAGGTCTATTTCAAATTCAATTCACAATAGCGCGTATATTTCTTACTCGAATCTTTTCCTTTTTCATAAGAAAGCGGTTTAAAAAGGTCATTTATACCTGCACCGGATGGAAGGACAGGAATGATGACTTGACTGCGCCGTATTCATTTTTTAAGTGACAGCACTAAATTGACTCTAAGTCTGATTCATCATCAGTCAGGTATATGAGCTGCAGTGGCAGTCATTCAACACAACCAATAAGTTAAGCGTTCAACAAAATTTACTTCGTTAATCCCTCATAATTAAATTTCTGTTTGTCGTCACAAGTGATTTAAAGTTTTCCCTTACGCAATATTGTAGCATCAATTCAGCCTCATTCCCGCGGTAAGAAACAAACAATTAAGCAAATCATCATCGTCATCATCATTGTCAACCCCTGCTGTTAGCAGCGGCAGTATACTTAAGCTTACTTCCTTACCCCCATGGCTGCGGTGGTATACACTGCTTCGGTGAATATCTGACGATGGAGCAGAAATCTAAGTCGTGCGTCCTTTTCTATTTTAATTGTATTTTAATGGCATCCAGTCGGTAAAACAGTCGACATGCACTGCGGCGGTGTAGCAAGGAGACTCCATTATTAATCCTCGCTGATGCAATAAAATCCGCAACGAAGAGCTTCAACAGACAGCCGCAGCAACTTATACTACAGGACGAATGAAAAAGTGCAAGTCCCGGGGCGTTCCTGGAGCGGATAGGAAATGCAGCAGTTGCCACAATTGCTTAAACAATAGAGGGAATGGATATGGAATATAATATTTTTCCATCACCAATCCCTGAATCATGAGTCCTGGGCTCCTGCCCCTGGGTGTATTTCGTATTATAATCAAACGATTATTTCTCTTACTGCAGTTTTACGTACGACGCGACGCAAAGACCGTCGTGCATCATTCTTGTATGTTTATCCGCTCCAGACCGGCACCGGATACATATACAGACAACGAATTCTGCATCATTTGCATTTTACATTGACGAACGGAAACTGAGTCCTGTTGAACTTTTGAATCTTCGACAATCCGCCTAATATTTCGATATAGTCAACAGTGGGATAAGGAAACAAGGTGGAATCTTCTCTGCTGGGCGTTGGCCATCAGAAGCTTTAGTTTTGGTCTGCAGAAATCATCATTGAAAGTGATTCTTTTGTGTACAAACTTTCTGACATTTTTCGACTTACTCTTTATTTTTTTAACATTTTGAATTTACAACGTCACGCAAGGACTTAAAAACGCCCCTTGCATATGGATCGCTCTGCCCCTGGGCATTCGTTGAGTATGTGTTCCGTTGTCTCCTCCTCTTGTCCGCAGAGTCGACAGGAGTCGTCGTCGGAAAGTCCCATTTTTTTGAGAAAACCCTTTAGGATCCTTAGATCTTCTTCGCTTAGCTCAAGTAACTTTTTTGCTTTAATACGAGCTGGGCTTTTGAATCTTTTTGCCTGCCTCTGTCCTTTGGATTTCGTCCAGTGTTCGCGCAAGGTGATCATCTTCCCATTTCCTGAAATATTAGTGTTCGTATAACTTAAATGTAACCCGAAGTCGGGCTCATTACCAGTGAGCTCGTTCAAGTCCCTCATGATCTAGTATTCAAGCAACGGCCAGGTCTTCCCGATCGAATACGATCTTGAGAGCTGCCTGGCTGTCTGTCTGAGCGGATGTAGATGCGGGCCCCTTTCTCGGACAACACATATCTCTATGGCGTGCGCCTCAGCTGGAAAGATGTCAGGTGATTTTCTGCTATAGCTCTTTGGACCACAGTACTGGTGGCATCATCTTCCATCCTTGAACCGTCCGTGTACAAGATTTGTGATCCTGACGGTATTACGTATTGGTTGGTTTCTCCAGGTACTCCAGTCAGGTATGACTATCTTAAATTCACAGTTTAAGTAATTTTTGTAATATTTTAGAAAAGCACACATTTTTTCTTAAAAATGTCTCAAGTAAAACCCGACAAACGACAACCTGTCCTGTGTTTGGTTTACCAGAGAAGTTACCCGCCTCTCAATTACCTACTTATAATGAGCTTATGAAAAATTATCCGTTCAATAAATATGAATTAAAGCCTGAAAAAACAACAAAAGAGCCAACTGTTCATGAAATATCCGAAAGATTGGCTCAGGAAGTCTTGGAAATTTGGCAAAAAGCGTTGCTCCAAACAGTTGGCCTGAAGAGAATATATCAACTTATTCGTTCATATCACGACAAATATAGGCCCTTAATGAAACCTTATAAAGGCCGTCAAACAAACAAAAACTACCAAGAAAAAATTAATAAGTTTGTTACTGAGTCCCATAAATTATTTGATATTTGCAGTTGCAAATGCCAAGTTATATCAAATTGTAATTGTTCAAAAGACAGCCGTGTTCCCAAAGAAGAAATACATTTTTTATTCGATCAAAGATCAACAAGGAAAATGATGATAGGCGGTGTGGATGTGATTGCAACTGTAAGAAATAAAAAAAAAAAAAAACAAGAAAGAAAAGAAAAAATATGTTGCGTAACACAAAAACAACTGATTTTGACAAACCGTGTTGTTCTCGTTCTTTACGTGTTGTGTTGACTCGACAATGGAAAGCAATAGTTCCAGTGATAGCGTAGCTTCTAATCTTTTCCCTGAAACGCCAAAACCAAAAGCTTCGCCACCACCAAAAAAAAAAGAGATAAAATTTGCCATCATTAGCCCTTGCCTGCGATCGTACTGGAGTTTCTGATAGAGCCGGCGCTATTATAGCTTCTTCTGTACTAAAAGATGTTGGCATTATTTCACCAGGCTGTCATTGATCGGTCAAAGTTGCGTCGTGCAAGAACTAAGGTCAGATCAGCTTTACAGGATGCAGATCGCAAGAAAATCCTATGCGGCATGTATTTTGATGGCAGAAAGGATAAAACATTGGTTAATATCCAAAAGAATGGTAAATTTTATAGAAAAACGGTAGTAGAAGACCATTATGTGATTTTATTGGAGCCTGGAAACAATTTTCTGGACCCCTTAAACATTCTAGATGGCTTACAACAGCAAATCGAATTCTGAGGTTATATGCTACTAAAACGGATCCCGAAGAAAAATTAGTGATATTAGCCACATACGTAATAAGAGTCTACGGTCCAATGTGGTTTTCTATAAAATGTAATCCCTCGTGTATAAACGGAGCTAAGCACCTGTGGCAAACCATAAGTCTAAGTCGCTATTTGGACACGAATTTGAAGAAAATCGTTGACAAGGTAATCCAACGAAATGGATATTTCGGTCACCCAGAAAATCTTCTTATTGCTATGCTTGGAGATGAAAAAGAAATAATACGAGAGCTGGCATATCGAAGAATTTTGAAGGCAAGGACAAAAAATGCTCGAGAAATTCGAAAGTTTCAAGTGCCTACGTTAAATTTTGATGCTCAAAGTTATTTTGATCTTATTATGTGGCAAGACTGTGAGATAACTGAGCCTCTCCTGACCACAGATATATCTGATGAAAATTTGAAAGCTATTGTAAAAGATGGTCTCGCCACCTGTCAGAACATTAAAGATTTCCCATGCCACACACAAGCCGTAGAGCGCTGCGTCAAGTTAGTAACAGAAGCTTCAAGTGAAGTTTTTGGAGAAAATAAACGAGATGGTAAGACTGCTTTCGCGTCAACAATACCTTCTTTTGATACAAAAAAACAATTTAATATTTAGTTACTGAATAATTTCATAATAAAAGCGTTTGTAATGATTTTTTTAATTTATACGAAAATTTAATATTTTTCTGACTTTCATCTCTGTTGGGGCACCTCAAAACATTAAGCCAGGTAAATGATTTTTTGTGCATTTCATGAACTCACCGAAAGGCAACTTTTTATCGCTATGCCGTCGAAAAAAAAAAAATCTTCATGTATTCATTATATGGTTACTTAGAAAGTTGTGACCTGCCATCTGGGCCCCTATCAGTTTGTATATCGCTGTTCTATCAAACTGCATTAGTTTTTTGGTCCGACTCATACTGAATATATTCTGGCTATAGCTTTATTGAAGTTTCACAGGTAGTTAATTCTTTCCACCCATTTATATTGTTGGCTTTCATGCGGGTCTTATTTTCCACTCTCACTCGGAGATTGCAGAGGGTTGGTTTAATTCATTTCTGGCCAGTTCATCAGCCGTCTCGTTGCCGGTTTTGTTCCTGTATCCAGGGACCCAACAGAGATGCGTAGTATGCTGCGAGCAGAGAGCTTTAAGCTCTTCGCGGCAGTGGCGAACTATAGCTTTGACTTTATAGCAGAAAATGCTTTTATAGCCGCCTGACTGTCAATGAATATGGTAATATCGTCCTTTGGTATTGCTATGATCAGGCAATCTGATTGATCGGCGTATGTCCAATTCCTCACAGAAAATTCCGGAACCCGTTCCTCAGTCCATCTTCGATCCATCCGTGTAGATGGAAATTGATTTTCTTTTTGTGGGTTCATCTGTGTCCCATTCGTCTCTGTTGGGGAAATAGCAGGAGAATGGTATATCAAAGTCCATGTACGGAGACGTGTTGTCAGAAGTGACAGTATTCACCACGTCAATATTCAGAATCTCCGTGTGTCCCTGCCTATAAGGTTTCCAACTCTTGGTTTGGCTAATTCTTAGGGCACTTTTGGCTGCAGATTCTTGCATGAATTGGTCTATTGGTAATAGCTTGAGGATTGCCTCTAGTCCAGTAGTAGGTGTTGTCCTTATTGCGCTGGTTGTTCCTATACATGCCATTCTTTGTATTTTTGTCATAAGCTTAAGATTGGATGATTTGTTCGTGGCGTGCCACCAAACTAAACTGCCATATGTTAGTATAGTTTGCACAACAGCCGTATACATCCAGAGAATAGTTTTAGATTTTGGACCCCATCTTTTTCCGAAGACATGCGTAAAAAGCATTGGCTGCTTTCTTAACTATTTCATTACCGTTTAGTTTCCAATTAAGCTTCCTGTCAAGTATAGTCCCCAGATACTCAGCACTTTGTGTTATTTTTAGGGGGGTACCCTCAATATTTGTAGGCTCGAAGCTTGGAATTTTACTTAGTTCAGTCTTTTGTGGGTTAACTTCTAGCCCGCATTATTTGGTCCACTTATTAAGTTCTCGTAATGCGTTTTCTAGAAGTTCAAATGATCGGATATTTATTTCATAATAAAGAGGAAGGTATGCCGTTAACAACATCAGCCGAATGGCCACCACGACCACGCTTACAGGACCATATCCTTTTCATGAAATTTTCCATAACAAAATCGCAAAGTGGCTGCCCTATGTCCTCGATAGACTCACGAATTCCATCTTTGAGGTCTTGAATCGACGCTGGGCTGTTGGCGCAGACCTTATCTTTCACCTGGCCCCAAAGGAAGAAGTCGCAAGGTGTTAAATCACAAGATCTCTGTGGCCAATTGTAATCACCTCTTCGAGAGATAACAAGGTCCGGAAACTTTTCCCGTAAAAGATCAATGGTTTCGTTGCTTGTGTGGCACGTAGCGCCGTCTTGCTGAAAGTTCTTGTGTTAACTGTTATTATAAGCCTTAAGACCCAAATCTTTATGCAAAATACGGTGTAATGACGTTTGTGGAATGCCCAATTCCAAAGAACGACGAGGAATGGACAAACCTGATTTTTCTTCAACACTTTGGGCTACAGCAGCAATATTCTCGGTTGTTCTTGAGCGAAGTGCACGGGTTTTATTCTTCACATCACTAACTTGTCCCAACAGCTCGAATTTGTCCACCAATTTCTGTATTGCGGTCCGACAAGGTGCCCAAACTGCAAATTTTCACCATTTTTGTAGTGAATTTTTATAATTTCAATGCGTTGTTGAAGCGTGTATCGTTCCATTTTTAGTAATGGCGTAGTTTCTACTTGTCAAATGTTAAAAAATAACAGCTTCAACAGTGACAGCTACCGAAATAGCGGGCTGTTCAAAATAACACCTCTCATTGGAAAACCCTTTATTTCGTTTATGACAAGGACCCAGAGTAAGGGGGAAATTACTCCTCCTTGTGGTGTGCCCCTTGAAGCCACTCTTATCAATGCCACCTAGCTTGGCATTTATGTTTCGTTCGTTGAGCAAACTTTCTATCACGTTTATAAGCGCTTGGTCAACCTTAGAGCTCTTTTTACTGCACACGTCTTGACATTGTTTTAATGCTCCTTCAATGTCTAGAAATGCAGCAAGTGTGTATTCTTTTAGGGACTTCTCTATGGTGCTGATGACCTCATGCCTCATGCAGGACCTTGTCGTCAAGCCGACTGCTAATAAAAACGTTTAGTAACTTGTCTAGGGTTACTTCTAGATATTTTACCTCTCACGATTAGTCGATAACTGTGTTATTCAGCTTGATCGGTTTCAGTTCTAGTTTTGTCTTCTTCGAGAATGGTTTCACGACTGTTTTTGAGGGATTTATATTTATGGTCAATCCTTTGTTCTGACACCATCTTTAGGTTAAGTTTAGGGCCCTTTGCATGATCTCCGATATCGTTTCCCCTAACAGTGATTACCACATCATCTGCATAACCTTGCATTATGTACCCCGATTGTGTGAGGTGGCCTAAGAGTTCATCTGTAACTAAAGTCCATAGAGGCGAATTGTAACGACGGCTTGTTTTTATCAAAACAAATTTGAAAGAACTAAAAGTCTTGCCAAAATAATATTTCAAAACCCACCTTTCAAAAACAGGTACACAGCTCATTTATCTTAAATTTTATTAAAAGTTGTCATGTGTCCGAATAACCACCAACAAATTCAGTTTGACAAGAAGCTTGTCATTTGTAGGGGGATACCCAGATGAAGCTGCTGACCTTATACCATACATTTGCCTTGTTTCATCAGAGCACAGGTATCTGGCACCCTTTGTGTCAAAAGAATATTTCCTGAAAAGAATTCACCACTCAAAGAGTGACAATCAAGGCGACCACATTCAGTTATATCTACTTAAAAGGATGTTTTCTCTGTGACGTTCATTAGGAAATCACTATCCAGGGTAGGAGGTGTCCCTGTAATTGAAAGAACGTGAACCAGATGCTTGTGACTTGTGATGCGCCTGTTGATGCTGTGAAAGCCGTAGGTGCAAATGAAAAGTTCTTATTTTCCAAGCTGTCTATTCAAGTAGGAATTCATTTTCCTTGACAGTGTTTTATTTAAGAATAATTTGTTGTTTACACCAGAGCCGTAAAGCGGAAGAGGAGAAGCAAAGTTTTCTTTAAAAAAAATTATATTGTCTGTTAATGAGGTTGCTGCAATATTTTTATTTTTTTTTTATTTGGTGACCTGTATTTTATTTAATTTTTTCCTCAGTAATTCTCAATCTCAAGCGCACACCGGGATACTCGGGGGACAATGCAAGTGGGTGTGAAGCTGGAAAAGAGGAGAGATTATTTATAGTTATTATCCAGAGCAAAGAAAAAAAATTAAGCACCAACGACGAAACTGTTGAAAGAATCCTTTAAATGGTTGCAACGCCGAAAAGGGAAGCCTGAAGTTGACGGAGGTTCATTTTTGTAGTAGGTACCTGAAACTAGCAAACAATTGGCGCTCCTGATAATTATAAGTGGAAACCAGAAAATTATGACAAAAAGTATGCCAGTGAGTTGTTTTTACTAAGTTTTAACTGAATTTTGCAGTGGTAAGTGGTGAACAATAAACCATTCTGGTCTGTTGTAAACGCAAAGTCGTGGAATACAAAGATAAGTCGTTAATTATGTAAATCTGTCTACGCCGTGGTAGTAAATGTTGCACTCTCGTTACCAATATGTCTGCAGAACAGAAATACAAATTTATAGATCAGGAAAATTTAAAAGGCATGTAAATAAGGTTAACGATCGTCCGGTAGGAAGCGCAAAGATCCCACGGCTCCGTCGAGCTACATTCGCGCTTGTGCAAGCATGCCTACCCGCCCTTCACTACCAGGACACCCCTCCTAGTGACCCATCTACCTTTCATCGAATCCCTGTATTCCTTTTGAGGAGTGGGAGTGCAGATCATCGCAAATTCGGGAAGAGGGTCCAACTTTCGTTACACAGGTTGCTTATACAGAAAAGGCTTCGATACACTTCAAAGCTTTTCTTTTCTAGCAGAGTTATTTGACGGAGTTTTAGAGCTTGACAAATGTTTATACTCTCTAAGGTTTAAAAAAGGAAAAGATAAACGATACTAAACCGTCAAATCTGACTTATGCCTAAAATACATATGCAGAATTTTTCCTGCAGTGGAAATAGAACACACAGGTTTAAATGGGAGAGAGCACATGTAAAATCAGCATGAGTTAAAGTACTGCAAGTTGTCTCTATCTCTAAATCCACTGCAAAAGACTATGGGGACGTTCAAGTATGTAGTTTAGTAAATCTGACAGCTGACTGACTTGATGTATCCCAGTTTTAATAGACCTAGATCAGTCACATGGGCAGCTGTGTCAGTTGACGTTTATTGATGGATATCCGATGAATCTTGTCATGAAATTCGTGACTGAGCACTAAGTTGACAGTTCGCATTATGTGCTTGACGTGTGAAAAGTGACGTTCCAGACCAATCTAGTTTTTGCGTTCAGGTTACATCTACTCCAGACCAATCTAGTCGACTTGAGACAACTAAAGGCACCAAGTGACAAAGAACAGAAACAGGAACAGAAACAGAATCCCATACATTTGCAACAGAAACCGAATTGGGAACAGAAAATTAATTTTTCAGCAACAGAATTTAGCGACAGAAAAATGGCTGTTTGAGGACAGAACGCAAACAAGTCTTTATTGATTGTTTCTGTTGCTGCCAGCAACAGAAATTCCAATTTATCGTGGGGGGCGGGTTTTTTTTTGTTTGGATTTTTTTGCATCTGTTTGTTTCGCATCGTACTATTGTTTTTAGTAGACGAAGAGGAGAGAATAATAGATTTCGTAAGAAATCACCAAATTTTATACAATTTCATTCTGTTCCATGTTTTTCGTTGAAGTCAGAGCTAACGACATACAATTTGATGGAATAGGCGGCTGCCATGTTTTTATGGATCTGTTTCTGTTTCAGTTCTTTGTAGCTGATCGACCAACGTAAACAGAACCAGAATTAACTACAGAACAATAAAACTTTCTGTTCTGTTTCAGTTTCTGTTTCTGTTTCTGTTCTTTGTCACTTGGTGCCTTAAGTTTTCGAATGTGCCCAATGCCACCGCAGAAAAATAAAAAAAATAATGTTAACGAGTTTGGCATCATTGTGAGATTGACGTTTAATTCAAATTCAAATGTTTTGCGTTCAAATAACACCGGCTGACTGAAGAAATGCAGGAAATGTTTTATAATAAAAGCAAGTAATAATACAAAGAGTGGAAGAAATTTCACTTAAAACTCAGCTCTAAACAAAATAATGACGTTTAGCTATTGTATGGCATACCTAACTGCAATTATGTCAAACTAAAGTTCAGTTCGTGTGTCTTGCTTGCTGTACTGCGGGCGTCGCTGCGTGCAGAAATTCAGCACAAATGTATTTGGGGCATTAATTTGCTAAGAAGGAAGAAGAAAAAAAAGAGGAGCGGAAAATCTCCATACCTATTTAACAAGTCTAATAGCCAGAACACAAACAAAAGATTAGAATACACATCTATCAGGGTTTCCATATTTTGAACTAGTTCGATAGCACAATTTGAAATTTTTTCTAGCCCAAAATAGTAGCCCAATTTCAATGTAAATGTCAAAGCCAATGAGTGAATTCAGTGAATAAAAATCAGTGCCAATTTGTGGAATGCGTTAAGTGAGGGTATGCTTTGGAGAAAAAACTTTTCGGTACCAATTTAAAAATTATGCGAAAAAATGATCGCCCTAAGATTAGAATTTTAACCGATTTATAACCCAATTACGATTGGGCTATAATACTGAAAAAGTCTTCCGATAAATAGCCCAATCTGGCAAGCCTGGTTTATACAAAGTGGCGCAAAAGTAATCCTCCTATCAGAAAATGCTATAAATTTTGCGATTGGCCCCTAATGTCAGTTCTGTTTTGACGTTTGTGTAGTAAAATCATGCGAAATACACGTTAATAAACAATGTTACGCTACACTGCTCCAGAACGCGGAATATTGGTGACTATTTATTTGAGCAATAATCGGTCGGTGACTTTGGCACAACGTGAATTTCGTCGCAGATTTCCTAGCCGTCCAACGCCTACTGGTGAGACACTGCGACGTTTAGCCGCTCGCCTCGAAGAGACTGGCACAACACGAGATGCTGCCAGGCGTGGCAGACCCCGGAGTAGCCGTTCTGCAGAGAATATTGCTGGAGGAGTCATCGGACCTTTTATCTTCGAAGACGTCGCGTGCCGAACGGTTACTGTGAATGGTGAGCGCTACAGAGCAATGATCAACGAGTTCTTTTTGCCGCAACTTGATGAATTGGAATTGGAAAACATGTGGTTCCAACAGGACGGTGCAACAGCACACACTGCACGTGCCACAACCGATATGCTGAAGGATGCATTTCCCGGGCTCCTAATCTCCCGTTTTGGCGATTTGCACTGGCCAGCAAGATCGCCTGATTTGACCGCTCCAGACTTCTTTTTGTGGGGCTTTTTGAAGTCGCGGGTTTATGTCAACAAGCCTCAGACTCTTGCAGCTCTTAAAGACAATATCCGTCAAGAATGTGAGGACCTATCGCCGAAAGTTTTGGCCAAAATGATGGAAAATGCCATAAAAAGGGCTCAAATGACAATCAACTGTGGCGGCGGCCATTTACATGACATCATATTCTCGACTTGATGTAAAAAAAAATTAAAAGACCAAATAAAAATAATCCACAAGAAGAATCAAAGTTTTTCATTTTTTTTTTTTCAATTACAGCCAAAAAACATCGGAAGGTTATTTTTGCGCAACCTTGTATGTACATTCTCCACTCACCGCAGCATTGTAACATATCTCTATTTCTAAATATTCTGCAAAATTCAAGCTTACTAGTTACTACAACACAAAAGAAAAGAAAAGTATTTGGCATCATCGGCTTTTGACTTTTCCTGATAGTGTTTGTTTTTGTTTTGGGTTTTCACGTGTTTATATACTTTTTAAATATGATTGGCTAAATTTAATAGCTTTGGGGTGTGTGGATATCCGGGAATTCCGTTCTTTTGATAGATCGAGGATGGCTATACGCGACGACTTTACTTGACGCTTTTCGGCGTTTAAGTTAAGCATTTTCGGTTTTTATAAAGTTTTGACTGGAGGGTTATTCAAGGCTTAAGCTTAGTACGCTGCTCGAGCTAAACTAAATTTTAGCTGCTCTCCAACTTTTCTCTCCAAACATTAGCTAAAATCCTACCTAAATTTTGACATAGAGAGCGCTGTGGAAAAGTGTCACAAAAAACAGCTGTTCTTTGAAAAAACCGCCCTTTATTCAAAATCTGCAAGTCTTCATGTCGATGGTTGTTACTCCATCACCATCGCTAGCTTTTTCTGAGGACTTCTCTGTTATTTAAATGAAAGACTCTAGCTCCCGGTACTCCTCATCGATGTATTCATTAAAGTCACTCATCTTTACACAGCAGAACAACAGAGCAGAGCAATCTGTCAAAATTTAGCTTGAACAAAATGTGCCGACCTATTAAATGGGTGCGCTAAATTTTGACAGATACATGAAGGACACTCGGAAACAAAATTTTGATTTTTAGCTCCAGCTGCGTACCACTCGGCTAAAGGGATTCGCTTAAATTTAGCTCAGCTAAATTTTGGAGAGAATTTTGTATGGTAGCTAAAATTAAGATCGAGCAGCGTACTAGGCTTTACGGTGAATTTTTTCTCTTAGATTAGTTTAGATATATTTAGATTGGGCCAGATGGGTTAATAGTTCGCGGTGTTTCTTCCGTTCTTTCTTGTGGGTATCTATTGGTTAAGGTCCTTGGACACTCTTGTTTTTCAAAGCTATTTTTCATTTTTAATGGTCCGTTTGTCCATCCGACGTCAACGTAAAAAAGCTATCTCCTTCTTCCTTTCTTTCTATTTTTTTTTTTTGGCATGAATTAAAAATGTTTGTGGAGCAGGTGGTATTTGGTGAGGGGCAAAAACACCCCCTTCCGACAAGATGAGCCGAGCAACCACAAGCATGCCGCGCCCTCCTCACCTATGCCAAAGCTGCCCCTGTGACTCGATCCTGGCTAACAACAAATGGCTCTTGAATTTGTTAGGCAAAATTTATTTCTTTATTACACAAGAATTTGTCAATTTTATCGAATTTCTCAATTTTCATTTTCAACGTATTTAATAGAAAAGTTTTTTTTTTAAAACAAATCAACTGCTTATTCGGACAGTGACAGTAGCCATATTAGCCAGTGCAATGTATGTCAAACAATTTTCTGCACATCTGTTTTACTTGCAGCGCTGCATCCAGAATTTCTGCATACATGTGTTTTATGCATAAGCAACCTATATCTTATGTTTCATTAGATTTTCAATGTAAATCTCCTCCCAAAAAGTCTTAGACGACCCCTTGCTTCCGTAATAACAATTCCCTTACCTTCTACTATCGAAACGACTGCAATCTGAATACGGAGAAAACAATCCTTTTAATGATTTTCGGGACAGCGAGCTGACGCGTCCGTAGGACATGTATACATCTACAATGGCCTCTGCACTTATTTCTCTTTCTAATTCTTGTAAGCTTAGGTTAGGTTTGTGGGCTGGCGAGGATTACTCCGTGCCAAATTCAATTCAAGACTGGCCCGTTGTGGTGCCCATGGGGGAAAGCTCGTCTAGGTCGTTGAAGAAGTGTCTTTCTAGGAGTCTGTACCTATTGCGTCGGAAACCTAGGCAGCGACATAGAAAGTGGGTTGTATCCTCAAGGGCTTCCTCATCACCGCAACCTTTACAAAGATCTTCTTCTGTCAACCGCATTTTCTTCATATGATACCGCAGAGGCGCAGAGTGTTGTGCCGTAGACCGGCGACCAAAACCTCATCAAAATCGTATCCTCCGCACTCGCAACCTTATGCTGGATTTACAACATTACGCACGCGCATTTTCGCACGAGATGGGACAAAGAGATCCGTTTGTCCGCAGTCAGTGCAAATAAAGGCATAAGAATGAGATCACAAATCAGATGCATAAAGTCTCATGGATGTTCTTCCCATAATTATAGATATGTAAAATGTTCATCACCTTCGGACTCCATTTTGTTTTGTAGGAAAGCGAAATTCCCTAAGCCATTGCTATAAAAAAATTCAACGTGTAGAAGTTTTCCATAATTTGTACCCCGTAAACAAGATGGCCGACCAAAAAGCATGTCACGTATTTTTGCGTGTTGCGTAGTGCTGTCCCTTTCAGTCAGACGGCTATTTAGGATTGGAAATATGTTAATTTTTACCGATTTTGAACACTACCCAGTTTTTTTCAATCTATATCCTCAAAACATGAATCCAGCTTCCTTTATAACTTTATATTAAAAACTGCTTAGAAATCAATGGGCATTATTAATAATTAATCATTTTTAATGTTCACACTAAATATGTTGTGCGTCTGCAACGAGAATGTATCCAGAATCAGTGTCTATCTTGCAACAACCGTCTAATCCTTATTTGGCCACCATTCCCTCACTGGAATTGAAGGAAACCTGATTAAAAAACACAAAATAATATAACGCACCCATCAACTTAACTGAAATGTGTGTACTTTATTATTTAAAACTTTTATTTACACCGTCCACAATGAGTCCTTACAATTATTTATTTCCCTATAAATAAATTTAAATTTTTTGTTTGTCTTTTACATTCACGAAAATAAAAGATTTCTTATTACTTCTAAATAAAATTCTTGAACACGCATTTAAATAACGTTTAAAGATTTCTCCATTTATTTATTTAATAAATTCTCTTTTAAAATGTTGTTTAGTGCATATCAAGTGTGTTATGCATAACCCTACAAATATAATTATTTCTTTTGCACATTTACTATTTTTTTATTTTTTATTTTTATACATATTGGGTTTTGATTTTTTAAGCTGCATAATTATTGAAAATGAATGTTCTTACATTTTATTTACAAAATCCTATTTAGTTTTTTTGTGTATTAAATAAGATTATAAATTCATTATCCATTTTTCTTTAGTTCTTAAATAAAATTTAAATGTAAACGTTTTTTTTTTTATTTTTCTCTTATTTACATTTTTGCTTATGATTGTTGGTATTAAGTGTTTTAAACAATTGATATTTATTATTTGCTTTTCCTCTTGAAATTAAATTTCATTTTTTTTATAATAACAAAACAATTATGGTTTCATGTGTACCTATATATAATTTTGTTTGTTTGTTTTTAATTCCGATTTCAATTGTCGGACGGAATTTCATTTGTTTCAATGCAATTAATTGATGTCAAGTGTGTAGTGGTAGTCTAATTAATCAAATTAGTCGAGCGGTTTTTGTTTGTATTTATGTACCGATGTCATCCTTCAAAAAAAAATGTGCAAAACAAATATGTCGGTGTATAATTAAATTTGAATTACACTAGAATAGTCTCGGATGTCACAAATTTCAGTAACAAACGTTCAGGGAGTCCGCTAAATCACTGAGTGAAATATATATTCAGAGCAACAATTAGACACGCTTTTGTATTTTTTTATTCATTGACAATATATTGAGTGTGTGTGTATGTGTTGAGTGTTGTGTGTTTGAGTTAAAAGCTGTCACAATTAAAATAAACTTAATGCATGTGTACACGTTTTTGGTTTTGCTTTTAATTCTATTGCTAGTGATGATAATAATAATGTAAAAATCGTAGATATCTATAATAAGCATTAGTGATTTAGATTTAAGCAAACTATCTGCTATTGTAATTAATTGCCATCCAAGTTGAGGAGATTATAAAGATGAATTGCAGCGGTGAACTTGTTGCTATTCGGTTTGCTGTATTCGGTGAGGTTACTGAAAAGTAAAAAGAAATGCATTCGTTATTAATTTAATAGAGAAATTTGTAAACAAAATGGTTTATATCCGCAGCTGCGTGACAAGTATTAGTGTCATTTATACAGTCCCCGACGGATAAAAAGGAACACTTGCAGAAAAACAAGTCTCTTATAAAAAAACGCATGTGGAAACACTGTCTCTTAGAAGAATCTGATCTGAGCTGAGTATGTCTTTGCTTCGAACACTCTCTTCTAACAAAGTTTACTTTTTGACATTTCTGAATTGCGTTGATCTAGATCTAGACAAAGGGGGAAATAGAGCCCTATTTTTAATTACGTTTAAGTCTTTACCCCAACAGAATAAAACGTCAACGAAACCACTCACCTACCAAAAAATGCAATACTTAAAGAAAATGCTACGCTATGTGCCACCCTGCCATCATCCATTTTATTTAAACTTACCATACCTAAATAGAAGGAGAAATGCAGCAGAAAAATGAGGAAGATGTGCTACCAAATGAAGAGGGCAATGGAAGTGAATTATTATTATGTCCTTGCTATTCTGATTAATAAATGGGTTTTCTAATAAAAAATCGTTTACTTCATTTCTGCGCCAAAATTTATAAAACCAAAAGCGATCCAAGTTCATAAAAGTGTCAAAAATTTCGTCAATATTCGATGCGTCAAAAAAAATTATTGAAAAGGCTTACGGACTGTTCTTTCGTGTTAAGAATTGCCCTAGAAGTGCAATTTTTGCAATGGAAAATAGAAAATATAGAAAGAGCACTTCTAGATCATTTTTCATCGAAAGGGAAATTTTTTTCTTCAATCGAAAACGCCATAAGTTACTTTGATGTCTATCATAATAAATAACATGTTGCCACCTCTTCAGAACGATGGGGGAGATACATGCGAATTTGACAGGCTTTATGAGGATCTGTCTCGTTTGAACTTTTTACGGTTTTTCTCAGTTGGGTTGGTCTTGTAAGACCGAAAGCTTAACTCCCTTAATCGAATAAATATATATCTACCTTTAATGAAAATGCAAAGGAACGTAATCTGAGACCCCTTGATATTTTTATGCAGGAACCTCCATAGCAAAAGGTTCTAATGAACTCAATATCCTTCTTTCAAAGGGGCCCAGGATAAACCCATACTTCCAGCCAGGAATTCTCAATCCATTTTTGCCAAACCGAAGTAGCAACAGTTTCCTAGGGTAATTCTTTGCCGGAGCTCCACTAGGGTGTGATTTACCTCAATTACTTTAAGGCCAACAGATTTCGGCTGTTTTTCAATTGCGGTAAAAGTTTCTATCAGGGAGTACTTTGAGCGAACGATAATGTCGATATCGTCTGCATACCCCAGTAGTTGGACGGATCTGTTGAAGATAGAACCTGTTGAAGATAAGACCTTCTGTGTTGACACAACAGTGTCCCGGAACCCAGCAAAAGGTGAGGTTGTACTGTCCCAGCTATCTCGTCAAGGGATACGCGGCAATCTTCCATCGCTTTTGATCTTATTTCCCCTTTTGGATTTGTCCGGTATTTAATTCGTGAAGCCTTTTTCAAAGGTTATTTTCGTAGGCAGGTAATCATCAGTAGTAGTAGATAGTCAAGCTGTAGGAGAATGCTGGCGTGTTCAGTTGACCGACCTCTCCCAGTACTTTCCTTCCCTTAGTATTATTGGCGCGTTGGCGGCGTATTAATTATAGACGTCGCGACGTCTAGAGGAAGAAGGCGATAGTGGCAACTCTGATATAGAAAAAATCGGTCTTATTACCGCGGTGTACAGCCAATGCATTATATTGGGTTGGAGGCCACATCTCGAGCCGATAGCCCTTCTACAGGAGTAAAGAGCCACTAAGGATTTCCCAGCACGTTCGGCAATGTTTTCTCTACAGCACCTCGCCTTGTATCAGCCCTAAATAGTTGGCGATTTTAATAAACTCGAGCTAAGATTGGAAGGAGTGACGAGAGGTGTCTTAATAGATATTTTGCCACTTAGACTTGTCCAGGAGACTTGTTTACATATAGCAAGTTGCAGGAAATCAAAAAGGGTCTGAGGAAACTTTCCTAAAGTGAGTAAGGCGACGTCGTCCGTATAGGCCAAAACTTTGAAGCAGGAAAGCCCCATTGAATTTAGCAGTTCATTAAGAACCAGACTCCATAGTACTTAGAGGAGTTAGCACTCCCCCTTTGGGGTAGCTATCACCATTCTGCAAGTGAGAATGTGGTTGATAGAGCTGCAGAAGGTGTTAAACGCAGTCATGGACCAGTGCGACGTTAGTCCTGATTTTTAATTGATAGCATAATGTTAGAAGTTGAAAACCAAAATTTAGAAAGTCGGAAGATCGGAAGAGAAAATGGAATAAACGTCATACGCACTCATACATTATACCTACACCATACTTTTTTATGCAGAAGAATCCATTCAAACACTTAGAATTTCGCGTTGCTATTGACTTTTATTAAAAATATTTAACCAATTAGGTAGTATATTTGAGATCTACCATTAAGAGACACAGAGCACCCCCGTCAATAACTTGTTACCTCTTAAATGTTCATTTGGAAAGTCTTACCATCTGCGGTTTTTGTCAGAAAAAAATTACAAAAAAAAACACATCTACCATTAACTAATCCAATGAGCTTTTGAGCTTAAAAATTTTAATTGAAAATTGCTACACAACATCTCGTAGACGAAGGTCACCTCGCCACTGACAACAAATCCCCATTTGATTAAAACAAGTCAACACTTTCCGTTTATTACCTCACAGCACGTGGTTGACGTGAGAGTACGCCACTCCGCCGCCGCCCCAAACTCGAGTATAAATATTTTACCGCGTGGAGGGTGGAGCTCTCCCTTCGATTAAAATCCCGTGACTTGCCTATAGATTGATAATCCTCGGAGCTTTTACTGCTGCTTTGTGTTGGAAAATAATAAGCGTTCTTCTACGTTCTAATCCACTTTTATTAGCTCTTTTATGTGGATTACATGCTCGGCGGAGACTGTGTACCGCATGAGTGATAAGAGGATTTCAGGGACATGTGCGTGCGTTCATTCTTTCCCTGTCGCATTCGCCGGCTTATATTTTTTTTTGTCTGTTTGCCCTCTGTTTCGGAATTGAATTAAATGAGCGAATAGTTTAAGTGCGATAGATAACCGACACGAACACAAATTCCATCAGAATGGAACGACACAATCAATTAATCCAATCTCTAGGACACCGAGGCATCTGGCATCATCCTAGCACAACTTCATTAAAATCACGCTTTGAGTGTTTGTAAATATTGTATAGGACAAGAAAAACGCAACAACAAACTATACTTACCGAGGCGGAGTAATCTCGAATCTCTGCTGTTCCAACATCCTGCCGCACATCGCCGCTAAATCACACTTAATTCATCTCCTTCAAAAATAATTATCCCCCTAGTCTCCCGTTCGCTCAAGGATCTGCCAGCTGAGCCAGAATTCCTTGAGATAATTGTGCACCTGAGGATGGATTGTTGACGCATTTTTCAACAATATAACTTTCACACGAATTCGTAACGTAAACCTACCCCAAACCCCACACAATTTCATCCCTCCTGCGGCGCTTTGAATTCGTCTCATTGATTTTGCTTCTGCGTTTTTTTTTTTTGTTGGTGCTTGCTGTTGATAAGGACGGCAGTGACGCCGCACGTGTGAGAATAGGGAAATTTCCAAAAAAAAAAAAAAGTTTCCAAAGGACTTTCTACTTGTGTGTATTAGTATTGGTATGTGTGCACGGTAGAGCGAGCGTGAAAAATGTTCAAAGGTGCCAGACAAGATGGATTAGCGAAATTGTGCTAAAAATTCTAAAGTCGCCCGATTAAATTAACAATCATTAATCATCCTGGCGAGCTGTGTATGTGTGTGGTGTAAGGTGTCACGGGTGGGGTGGGGCAATTTAATTTCAGCATTCCATCGACAGTAATACGAATTGCGTTTTCTATACTGAAATGCTTCTAGTCAATGAGCGCACCCAGCTCCTTATAGGACGACAGAGGTTTAAACTAATTGAGATGTAAAAGACTCATGAATAAAAAAAAAAAAAACGCAGCGTCAACAACAACAAAAAATACTACTCTCAAGTGACTTGATTAAATAATAAAACCACTCTTAAAATTTAATGCCTGTTAATTATGAGAGGTGTCGTCGGCGGTGTCGCTCGGGCGAAGGGAAGCTGCAAGCTGGGTTATGTGTCGGTATGGCAGTGGCAACCGAGCGACGACTACACGCCCAGAGGCAAATGTTTACATGTGTACAACAGCCAGGGAGCTAAATAATGCAGAATGGATGGAATGAGAGCAGTTAAGAGAGAACCGAGTGGCAAGCTGTTGTGTTGCATGAAGATTTAAATTGTGTCTTCTTGTTCTTGTTCGCCTCTTAAGCGTTGGATTGGATGGGATGTCATTAAAAGTGAATTTAAGTTCTGGGATTTTAATATAAGTGAGTTCTGTTAAACGCCAAAGGCGTTCGTGTGTGCGATGGGGTGTAGCATTCGGCAACTTTGTTATCTGACGCACACATGAATGTGTGAATTGACAGTGTGGCAGTGGAATGATAAGAAGGATGCTAGGAAATTACAATAGCGCAATGGCGGCAGACGCAGTTCTATCGTGATACAATTTATGACAAAGGGAACAATGCTAAGCAAATTTGGCACACACTACTGAAGGGGTACAGCAAGTAAGGATTTTTGTTCCTTTTTTTGTTTAGTCAAATATATTTTTTGTTGTTGCTAAAAAATAAGAAGTGGCTTTTATGAGGAATGGAGTTTTTTCTCAGAACTATTATCCTTCCTACAACTAAGCTGTATTGTGTGTGCGTCTGAGTGTCCTCGCAGTTGGAAGGCATACGGCTCGACGGCTCCAGAGAGGGGTAAATAAAAGACACCAAAAAAGGATAATCAGGCAGAAACAAAAATCAAGTCTATGGATATGCCCAAACTTATTTAAGGCTTAAGAACCATAGCTCAATTAAATCACCACTAAAGTTGTGGCCTACGCAATTCGATTGGGAAAACTTGTCTCCTTGGCCTATTCACCAGAAAGGTTAAGATACCTCTTGTTACTTCACCCTTAGCGGTACTCCAATCGAGTTTGTTAAAAGCGACAAGTTTTTGAGACAGTCAACTGGAAATTTCAGCATCCTCAAGCAAGCCCCTTACCTACTACTGATGATTGCCTGCCTATAAAAAAGGCTTCACGAATGAAATGTCGGACAAATCCCAATGGGACTCACAAATATAGGAGCACTGTCAATATTCACGGACGGTTCCAAAACAATAGAGGGAGTCGGATTCGGGATCCTCTCAGAAAAACTGAATCTGCTCCTTCTCTGACTCGAAACACTGCAGTGTCTTCCAAGCCTAAATCGTGACCGTCGATTAACATGGTATCGCAAAGGTATAATAAACATTGGCAGTCAGGCTGCCATCAGATCCCTAGTATCCTGCGAAATAAGATCAAAAGTTATGGAAGATTGCCGCGTATCGAGATAGCTGGACAGTACAACCTCACCCTTTGCTGGGTTTCCGGACACTGTGAGATACCATGGAGCTGCGCAGCTGACGAATTAGCAAGATTCCAGCGTCTATGCAGCCGAAACAGGCAACGCTAGTCATACATGGTTACTGCTACGTTGCCAGGCTAACTTGGCCAGCCCTGTATACCAAAAGATCCGTGAAGCTTGTGTGAGTCAATTGTTCTAGCATCTCGCTAGTTGGTTGTGTGTTGTATTCTAGACAGACACGCGCGATAACTTTGATTACCAGATTAACAGTCAGCGCCATAAACTGTTAAGCCATGAATTTTTAATCCGTGTATTTTGCCAAACCGAAGTAGCAACGGTTTTCTAGGGTAATTGTTCACCGGATCTCCACTAGGGTGTCATTGTCCTCAATTACCTACTTTAAGGCCAACAGATTTCAGCTGTTTTTAAAATGCTGTAAAAGCTTTATTTATAACTTGCTAATAGACCATTTGGTGGCACATCTTCCTCATTTTCTGCTGCATTTCTCCCTCTAGGTGGCATTTCTTTAAGTATTGCATTTTTTGCGCAGTGGCTTAGTGGTCAGTTCGAATCCCGAAAGAACCAAATTACATCTTAAGGTTTTTTTTCCACTGCGCCACCTCTCGCGAACGTCTAACAAACATCCGAGAGTAAAACAGTCATGAAAGAGCTTCTCAATTTGCCGTTTGAACTCGGCGTAAAATTGTAGATCCCTTCCATTCGTCACAAAAATTGAAAACTCACATAAAACGAATGGTTGTGAGAAGCTAGGCCTTGGGTCCCACATACCTGTCCCGCCAAAATATTTATTTTATTTTTTTTATGTTATCACAAATAAGCATTCTAGTTACAATCTTTAGAGCTGATTTTGGAAAATAATACGTACAAAATACTAACAAATATTGCAATTTTTGGCTCAAAAAATAATCTTGCTCAACTATTTAGCTAAAAACTGAGTATAGGGTATTGTTCAAGAAGCTAGCATTACTTGGTTTTAAAAAGTTTTTTTCCAAATCTAAAATGGCGTTTTCGAGTTATGAACATTTTTCAAAATCAGCGTTTCCGGTGATTCGAAGGGAAAATTAAGTACGCAATAATGTTTAAAACGTCAATTTTACACCAAGTATGCATTTTGGTTAAAATCATTTTAGCCGTTTTCATGTAGGTGAACCAAAGGAAATCAAAGTCTCAAAATATGCCTTTTTGCAAAAATCTTTTATCGACAATTTGGAAAAAAACTGAGTTTGCAATTGTGTTAGGAATGACCATACCTATTACCTTAAAAATAATTTTTTGTTACAATCGTATATTGACCGTTTTTGAGATAAGGCTACTTTATAAAAGTACCGTTATTCGACTAACATTTTTTTCAACCACCCATCACCAGGCAGAAGAATGCTTTATAAAACTTCAACAGCTGACTAGGTCCAAGTCCCATAAAACGTATCTTATTTCAATTTATTAAACTCGCCAATGTGTTCGCGAAAAAAAAACAACAACCTTGTACCTTCAGCAAAATAAACAGTGAAAGAAGAACCATCAAGGCGTACAATATGAAAATACGATCCCATTTATGCATAGACAGGCATGCATGCAAACATCTGTCTATATTTTTGTTGCCATATGAAATCCTGGATACCTATACAAAAACCTGCTGAAACTTTTACTGGCGTGTATGCTTCAGTTACGTATTTGATTTGATTCTGAAAAAAAAAAACAAATATACGAACTTTATAACTAACACAACTTTTCCATGACTTTCTTATATCAGTTATTTTTACAGAGGAAAATAGGTCACCTATTGAATACAACTCTCTCGTACTAGTATCCTATAAACGAAATAAGAAGAAGAAGCTGTTGCGGAAAAAAAAGAAGCGAGTTAACTTCTTTGAAATATAGCCAACACCCTTTCAAATATACAAACTTTACATGCAAGGTGTGTGCATATTGTGTATGTGTATGTGTGCAGGTTTGAAAGGACAATTTTACCGCACCCAGTTGTCGATACATTTTATAGATTGAAAGAGGAAGACATTTTCGCTATGAAATGTACGCTGAATAGATGTGAATGGATAGATACATTTATGCACCAAGTCTTACAGAAATGGGTACGGGACGACGCAAGGCCGTGGGAAAATGTGAAAACGCTTTTGAATGAGATTTGTTGAAAATAATAAGTATTGGTTTGGTAGTGATTTGCAAATTCCAATTAGTGATGGTTGAGAATCCTGGACGAAGAAATTACAATTTTGGCCAAAGGACTTTGATTATAGATATAGGTTGTTTGAATGCGACACCCATTCTCAGTTGAAGGTTATTAGATAACCTTGGACGGGAATTTAAGGAGCGCATTAATTCTGACAGTTTAAAAAAATAATATCTTTATTTTTTTTATGTAGGTAGATATGGGTGCATAAATCCAATATTAACTATTTAAGGACATTATCTCATTCACTTGATATTAAATGTATAAAATAAAATCTACAATATTATCACATGGATATATAAACAGCGCACTGCGTTAGAAATTGTTGTTCGTTGGCGGTTAGTACCGCCTCGATTTCCTTATTTTTCTATTTTTACTACTTCTTTCTGAGACGGATTATATGACACTACTGCGTTCATATTTGAAATATTTGAATATGTAACTTTTATTATGAGATTATATTTTATCCCTGGAGAAAATTGGAAATCCCGAGTTTCATACGTTTGCCATTTGTTGAATCGACCTTCTAGCAAAATCTACCAACCCTAGTCTAGACAGATGTGGGGGTTGCTTGTCCTCGCATTCGGAGTACATACCAGTTAAACGTTCAATAGCGTGCGATATGAATTGCTTGGGATTCTCAGATGAACTCGAAAGCGCGAACGAAACGTGAATTGCCATGTTTTTAATTAATCTCTCTTCTGTAGGATGAGCAAGATCC
This sequence comes from Cheilosia pagana, assembly GCA_936431705.1. Lineage (NCBI taxonomy): Eukaryota > Metazoa > Arthropoda > Insecta > Diptera > Syrphidae > Cheilosia > Cheilosia pagana. Next base: position 78,700,619 of record OW386166.1, on the reverse strand, counting down.
GGATGTTTGAGAGGCAGTGCCCTTGGATCTGACTAGGGTTGTTTAGAACTTCTGAATTTGAGTAAATCAAATACTATCTCAACAAGACCCTATACAATGGAGCTGGACTCAATTGGACTGAACATTTTCTTATTAAAGTGATACGAAAGCGCGTTGCAAGAGCGATGGCCAGTGATAATAACCTGTTCTCAGGGGCTTATTACCCCAAATTTAATGTACCACGAGAGTTCGCTTCGGTCTGGCTTTATCCCGCTGAGGCATTTCCTCATGTTGACGTGACCAATCGGTGATTATAGGTAAAAGTTCCAATATCAAAACGACGATTAATCGTTAAATAAGCCATCGCGGCAAACTTAAAATGAAATCCTCAATAATTAGATAATGTAGTGTGAAATTGCCTACACCACATTATAAAAACACATTTCGATCTCACGGGCAACTAAGCTGCTGGTCATTGGAAACCATGCTGCTCAGTCAGCACATTCCAATTGTCCACGAGCAACTTATTTGCTCGTCATTGGAAACCACGCTCAGGCGAGCGTGGGATACATAAATAAATTCTAAGTTAGCGGCATAGCCGCATAAGAATACAAATTCAATGAATAAAGAAACTCCAAACTAAATGGTCGTTTTTAATCATTACATGGCGATCTTGCCATTACGATCCATAAAGTGTTAAATAAGCTAATAAATTCAACTAAAAAGTGATAATTGTGTTGTGAAAGATGTGAATAAAGAACGAACAATGCAGATAGATGTACCTACATTAAACAAATAATAAGAGAACAACAATGATTTAAGACTATGAAAAGTGATAACTGTGTTGTGCACCCTAATAAACGAAATGAATAAAGATCAAACAACGCAGTCGTGCATAAAACAAATAATTAATGAACAACCGAAAGCTGGGCCCAAACCGATATCTATTGAAGAATACCATGCCCGACAACAGAAAGCAGCGGCAGAAACCAAGGACAGTCAACTAACAAAAATCCCAAATGCCAACAGCCGCCCACCGAAGAGGCGCGGAGGAGTAAGAGCACGCAACCAGAAAAGGCGAGCAGTCATTATATCTATTCTAAAAGAAGGACGAATACAAGCTGTGGATGAGCATCGATTTCAAGAGGAATTACGTAAGATCAACGCCCTACTACACAGAAGCAGAAACAGTAAATAATGGTGCATTAATTTGCACATTCTTTGTTTTTAGCACTATAATTGCGTTTACGCTGGGTGCGCTAGTTAAGTTAAGTTAAAGATTTCTGGATATAAATATTTAGATATAGATATAACAATAATATTATATTAATCTAAAGAACATTTAATTTTGTATTCAAAATGGGCAAACAACAGTCCAAAATAGAGAGACCAAGTGCAAACGTAATTAATGAAGTAGAAATAACTGAGCAAAAACCCAATAACGAAATGTATCTAATTATAATCATTGTACTTTTAGCTGCTCATTTAGCAATGAAGCTATATTCAATGCATAAGAAGTCTCTAAAGAAAACATATATGGCAAGAGCACAGTCCCTTGCACAAATTTAATAAAAAAAAAAAAAAAAAAAAAAAAAAAAATTAATAAAATATATCAATAATATGTATATGTATATTTAATATTTATATAGACGACTTTAATGACATGTACGATGACGACATACATAGTGTATTGTAGTAAAAAGATGGCTTCAAACCTTATAGATGGTTGATTTTATTACCAGAAAACCTAATCTTTATTCCAATTTAATTATTTGAAAATTTTGTCCTTCAGTTTACTCATTTCAAATAATTTGTCACATTCAGGCCATAGCCAATTAAATGGAATGGCTAAAGATTGTCGAGAAAGTACGGCAAAATAAAGAAGTACTCGACAAATCCTACAAGTGCATCAACCAAGATAGACCTATAGGTAAAGAAACTTTGAACAAACACTTAGAGGTATTGGTAACCAGGCTAGAAAACATTAGAGTAATACTGAACGTTAATTACTCAAGGCTAACCAATCAGCATAAAGATAAGGCTCACGATTTTTTTAACGAATGCAGAGACAAAGTCTCTAGAGCAGCATCTCGACACTCGATAGACCTTAAAATACCTGTTTCGCTCCATGAGAAAGTATCAATCGATATCGACACCACGAATAAAAATATAATTGATAAGAACCAAGAAATTAATAGTAGCGAACCCAATATTTCAAATTTAAACAAAATGTCGCAATCACCTGTGGAATTTCTAAATATTGCATCGAAAATCCTTCCGGATTTTTATGGTAACGCAGACGACCTGCAAAGCTTCTTAGCTGCGTTAGAATTGATAAATAGCATAAACAATGGCAACAACATCGTTGCTATTAATCTAATAAAAACAAAGCTAAAAGGAACTGCTATAAATCTGATATCTGGTTCGGAAAGAACAGTAGAAGAAGTAGTTCAAAAATTAAAAACCACAGTAAAAGGCGAATCGGTAGATGTCATCACTGCAAAGTTGATGAACGTCCGACAAAGCTCTAAACCGGCAAATGAATATGCAAAAGAGGTTGAAGACCTCACCAAAAAATTACAAAGCGCATATATTTCGGACGGACTAATGCCTCAATTGGCTGATACATACGCCACCAAGGCTGCCATAAAAGCCATGATCAAGAACTCCAACAATGATAAGGTTAAACTTATTATGGAGTCCGGTCAGTTCAACAACATGAATGAAGCAGTGGCTAAATTCGTGAACTGCTGTACTGAAGCTTATGGCCAGCCAAATGCAATACTGCATTTAAGAAATAATAGAGGTAGAAATAATAGTTATTTTAATAACAATAATCGAAATAATAGCAACTTTCGTGAACGCGGACGCGGCGGAGGTCGTGGACGTGGACGCGGAAACAATAACAACAGCAACAATAGAAATTATTGTAACCAGTCCAGAAATAACTACAGAAATACAAATAACAGTAATAGAAACGTCAGAATGACACAACAGGTTACGGAAAACGAACCAACCCCAAGTACTCATTAGGAAAAACTAAAATAAACAGTAAAATCTATAACATAAGACTAAACTTAACATCATTCGTAGCATTAAAAACTTCATTAAATAATGATGTAACATCGTTTATTGTAGACACTGGCGCGGACATTTCCATAGTAAAGGAAGGACAAATAGATCAATTTCATACTTTTAACAAATACGAAACAACAAGCCTACACGGCATAGGTCAGGGAATAACTAACACCCTAGGAAAAGTTCACACTGATTTAAAATTTGAAAATCTACTAATAGCTCATGAATTTCATGTCGTTAGTGATGATTTTCCAATTCCATCCGATGGAATAATTGGGCTTGATTTTGTCAAGAAATATAATTGTACACTTAACTATGACAGAAACCAAGATTGGCTAGTAATAAGACCAGACGGTTTTAACGAAATTGAAATACCAATGTCTTGCTCACCAACTAATAATGCAATAGCAATACCGGCAAGATCTGAAGTTATCAGACAGGTCCACATCCAATGCCAGGAAAAAGAAGTGCTTATTCCACAACAACAACTTAAAGATGGAATATATGTGGCAAATACAATTGCAAAAAGCGACAGAGCATTTGTCCGTGTAATAAACACAACAAATGAAAATGTATTGATACACAATGTTACATTAAAAACAGAAAGTCTAAACGATTATGAAAACATATCAATAGAAAATTTCCAACACAATGACGTTAAGTTACAAAAATTGTCCAAACATTTTCCTGACTTCATAAAGTCTGATTTACATAAACTCTGCTCGGAGTATATTGACATATTTGCGCTCGAAACAGATAAAATCACGGTTAACAACTTTTATAAACAAAAACTTCGTTTAAAAACCGACGAGCCAACATATATTAAAAACTATAGAATACCACACGTTCATAAAAGTGAAATAACAAAACAGGTTGACAAATTGATACGAGACGATATAGTGGAACCATCCGCATCAGAGTACAACAGTCCAATACTTTTGGTACCGAAAAAATCTTTACCGGGTAATAACCAAAAACGATGGAGATTAGTAGTGGATTATAGGAGTATAAACAAGAAACTAATTGCAGACAAATTTCCGTTGCCAAGAATAGACGATATTCTTGACCAACTAGGCAAAGCTAAGTATTTTTCTTGCCTAGACTTAACGTCAGGATTTCATCAAATTGAATTAGATGAAAACTCAAGGGACATTACGTCATTTTCAACTGACAAAGGTTCATACCGATTCAAGCGTCTTCCCTATGGCCTAAAGATAGCACCAAACTCATTTCAAAGAATGATGACAATTGCGTTCTCTGGTTTATCACCAACACAAGCATTCTTATATATGGATGATTTAGTTGTATTGGGCCGTTCAGAATCACATATGTTGAAAAATTTAACAGATGTATTCAAAACGTGTCGAAAATACAATCTAAAATTACATCCCGATAAGTGCACATTTTTCAGTCACGAAGTGACATACTTAGGTCATAAATGCACAGACCAAGGCATTCTTCCAGATGATAGCAAATTTCAGATTATCCTAGACTATCCAGTTCCCAAAAATGCAAATGAAGTCAAGCGATTCGTGGCATTCTGCAATTACTACAGACGATTTGTTCCAAATTTCGCTGAACATTCAAGGCTCTTAACGAGACTCTGTAAGAAAAATACCCCTTTTGAATGGACCACGGAATGTGGTAATGCATTCCAATATTTAAAACAGGCGCTATTAAGCCCTAACATCCTGCAGTATCCAGACTTCCAGAAGCAATTTTGCATAACCACCGATGCAAGCAAATACGCATGCGGTGCTGTACTTAGTCAAGAGTACAATGGATACCAACTCCCAGTAGCATATGCCTCAAGATCATTCACCAAAGGCGAAAGTAATAAATCCACTATTGAACAAGAACTAACTGCCATTCATTGGGCAATTAAACATTTCAGACCCTACATATATGGGACTAAATTCCTGATTAAAAGCGACCATAGACCATTATCGTATCTATTTGCTATGAAAAACCCGTCTTCTAAATTAACACGCATGAGACTAGATCTCGAAGAATACGATTTTACTGTAGAGTACTTGAGGGGAAAAGATAACTACGCAGCGGACGCATTGTCGCGCATAAATTTTACCGAAATCCAAAATATAAGAAATTCAGCAAATAAAATATTTAAAGTCACAACTAGGCTGCAATCTAATAAAAATAACGTAGAATCAACAGCCGAAAAAATAGAAATGTCATCTAACAATATAAATATATATGAAGCGTTCAGTAGTAGAATGAAAAGAAACAGCGCCCGGCTAGCTATCAATGGCGACTGTTTAAAAATTATTAAGAAAAAAAAAGTGATCACTATAAAAATAAATAACCTTATTACTAATGGAAAAATTGTCTTGAATCAATTATTTCTACTGCTTGAAAGAATAGCAAGTGATAACGGATTAATAAAGCTGCAGCAGTCACTAGGTGACAATATTTTTGAAAAGATCCGGATCAGTGAATATTAAGAAATAGGAAATAGAGCTCTAACAAACCTTCAAATTGCACTGACGCCAATAATAATAAAAGTAACAAATGATGACAAAAGAAAAATGATTATACAAAAGTACCATGATGATCCAGCCTGTGGTGGCCACTCAGGGATCACACGTACGTTAAAAAAGATACGACAAAAATATTATTGGAAAAATATGACTAGGGATATCATAAAATACGTTAAGAGATGTGACAAATGTCAAAGAAATAAGTCACTGAAAAACGTAAAAGAACCAATGATTATAACTGATACCCCAACAACCGCATTTGATGTAGTGCTGATAGACACCATTGGACCATTACCAAGATCAGAAAATGGCAATGCGTATGCAGTTACAATAATATGCGATTTAACCAAATATCTGGTATCGGTACCAATCGCTGATAAAAGTGCAAAAACAATTGCAAAAGCAATCTTTGACCATTTCATACTAGTTTATGGTCCTATGAGGAAAATAATCACAGACATGGGCACCGAATATAAAAACCAAATATTTGACGATATATGTAAACTACTAAAAGTAGAAAATGTCACCTCAACGGCATATCATCACCAAACGTTAGGAACTGTCGAAAGAAACCACAGAACATTTAATGAGTATGTTCGGTCATACATTTCAATAGAAAAAACTGACTGGGACGAGTGGCTAAAATACTTTACGTATTGCTACAATACTACGCCATCAGTGGTGCATGACTATTGCCCATTTGAATTAGTGTTTGGTAAATCCCCATGTGATTACGACTTTCTTTTGGATGCAAAAGTAGACCCCATTTATAATGTGTACGCGTATGAGAAAGAAGTCAAATTTCGACTTCAAACGGCGCATAAAAGGGCCGTGGAAATTATAAAGAATAAAAAGGATAAGGAAAAAGTCTTATACGACAGATATAGGAACAGCTTAGATATAGCAGTAGGAGATCTAGTTCTAGTAAAACAAATAGGACATAAGTTAGACAATATCTATAAGGGACCATTTAAGGTAGTCAGCATAGATAATAGGAACAATGTAATCTTAAAAGATGACAACGACAAGACGACAATTGTGCACAAAGACCGACTTAGACTTTACGAAACAAAAAAAAACAAAAAAAAAAATATAATTAAAAATAATTAACAAAATTAAATTTAGAGTTTAAGAACATTTTCATTTCAAATTCAAATAAAATTTAGAACTTAAGAATAAATATATGTAGAACAGAATCCGTTTAAATCCAAATAAAATTTAGAATTTAAGAATAAATTTAAATAAAATAAATTCATTCTTCCGAAAAAGGGAGGTGTAGTGTGAAATTGCCTACACCACATTATAAAAACACATTTCGATCTCACGGGCAACTAAGCTGCTGGTCATTGGAAACCATGCTGCTCAGTCAGCACATTCCAATTGTCCACGAGCAACTTATTTGCTCGTCATTGGAAACCACGCTCAGGCGAGCGTGGGATACATAAATAAATTCTAAGTTAGCGGCATAGCCGCATAAGAATACAAATTCAATGAATAAAGAAACTCCAAACTAAATGGTCGTTTTTAATCATTACATATTTCGCTTTTGGTACTCCCTTTGTAATAGATTTTTTGGGACGTTCATATCATCTGTCTGTACTCTGTAAACTGTACCAAGTTTATCTAATTATATTTCTAATAATATTTCTGAATTTGGCTGTCAAATCCTTAAAGTGTCCAGCTATTTTATGGCAATCGACGTCATAGATGCGGAACTTTTGCACTTGCATTAACTTTTGCCATAGCTAAAAGAAAAAACTCCCAACAGTCAACTGTCTATAACAGCAGCACTAAGGTTGGCATTAAAAACTCCCATAAGAACATCTCACAGGTCAGCACAAAGAAAAGGAAAGGTCAACAATTTCTGATAACAGTTTATTGGGTCATAAATCAGAAACCGTTTGCCATCAAACACTTGCAGCGGCACTTGGCCATCAATCGCCCCGATAAGTACACGAAAATATCAATTCGCATATCATCAGCGCCGATATAAAAGTTCTAATAACACGCCTTTTACGAAACACGCCGCCAATATCTAATTCGTCCTCGTCCCTCGGCCACGGCATATACGTAACGCAAACAGCGCGAACCTTCTTCCTTCCGCCAATATTTATGGCGATTTTAATGTTAGCCTAAGAAGGTGTTTCGTATTCATCGCGAATCATAACGAAAATCGTTAAGTCGGCAACGCGCCGTATATATATACTCCAGCCCGGGCGGATGTTTATTATTGCACCCTCGATATTCGATGGTATATTGGCTGCGTGTTGTTGATTTTCCAATCAGTCGTCCTTTTTATTGTTTCGCATATTATTACATACTAGCGCTCTATTTCTCGATCCATCCTATAGTGGAATGGCATCAAGGACGGGATGAGCAAAACTGTACTTATGCCAGGATGTCTAGGCAAGGAAGCGCTCACAAAGCAGCAGCAGCAGCAAAAAAATAAACGTAATAAATCTGATGTACAAAAACGGACCTCGTTTACATTCACTTGCACGTTCATGCTGCTCTGCACAAGCACGGGATAATGTTTTTGGAAGCAAATTTCTTGTATCTTCATTCGACGTTATTCACACACCCCCCCTGGACAGTGTTGTAAAATGGTAAAGGCGCACCCACGTCCACCCCTTGGCTTACATTATTGTTTGCAATTTTAAGTGTATTGATTTTCTGGTGATAAATCGATTAGACGCTGTCCCTAGCAGGAGGGTGTTGTGTGTGCGCTTTGAAAAGTTAAAACAAAACAAAAAATCAATTTGATAGAATAATTGAATTGAATTGAATTTAACAGAGTTGGTCTTTAGAAAGTTGCTGTTCAGAGGGGATGCGCCTTCGTCTCACCTTAAATCAGAGTCCCAAGTAAGCACACACCAAAAGGAGGATGGACGTTTTAAACCGGCACCGATAGAGACATCCAACTGGGAGAAATGCTGTAACAATGTATCAGAATATCAGTGCATACAGACTTCTGCTAAGGTCTCCCAATTCGAAAAAATACTTCCTCGCGACTACACTGTGACACTCAGTTTAATAAGGAGAGGGAGGCCAGGCAAAACGCAACCCTGACGAGGTCCATCATCTACGGTGGAATGTGACTTAAAGCTGTTACCCGAGCACAGCCATTCGCCCGATAGACGTCTTGTATGATGTATGATATTAGGAAGCAGTCTATCATACATTCGCCCAAGTGTATACAAATAGATCAATAAGCTTTTTGAACTATGTTTTGTGGACAGTTCATTTAAGTTATGGATCCCCAAAAAAAATTGTTCGAATGCCGAAAACACCGAAAACAGCTCGTCAAAAACGCATCAGTTTTTCATACCAGTAAGTATGATGGCGGGTCGGTAATGTTCAGGGTTTGTATGTCGTCCAACGGCCTTGTAGATTTGGTTCCAATCGATTAAACAAAGAACCAGCGTCATTTCTTCTCCTACAAAATAACAATCCTTTCCAGAAAATCCGAATGATGATGGAACTTTTGCGGCACATTGAACTAGAATCACACAACTGGCCACTTCAAAGTCCAGATTTAATTTCATTGAAAATGACTCGGAGCGGAGAGGAGTCCATTTTTGTAATAAAAAAACAGAAAGTTATTAAAGCAAGGGCGGATGTATTATTGTTATTAAATAATTATTTTATTTTGTTTCTTTTTTAAAGTTCTTATTGTATTTATTTTAGGTAAAACTTAATGCATTTATTTTTACAAGTTCTTACTACAATTTAAAAAAAAAAATTTTAGTCTTGTCAAAATACGACGACTGTACGCAAAATGTAAATGTAAATTTGAATATTGACAAAAGTGCAAACATTTTTCAAATGGCTTATATTTATAAAATTCAAGAAGTCGGGATTTTTTTCTTAATGTTAATACAAAAGAACGAACAAGGGAACATCTTGCGTCGTAGAATAAATACATTCGATCGGAATGTGTGTGTAATTGGTAAATGTTTTTCGAACACAAAATTTATTAACTTTATTTTTTAAACAATTTTGTGTTTTATTTCTAGAATTTTTTTGTTAAATTGATTTTATAATAATTTATAAATTAGGTTTAGAGGCAAATATTGGGCAATACCTCGTAGGGATATTACCATCTTTATTGACAGCCAGGCGACTATAAAAGCAGTTTCTGCACATTAAATAAAATCCAAACTAGTCCAACGCTGGACATAGCGACAAAGCCGGCAATGAGAGGGCGGATGAACTGGCGAGAATTGGGTCCGCAATTGACCGTGATAGATCACTTCAGTCGGTTAAGCCACCGCTTTGCAACCTTAGAGAGCGGGTGGAAAACAAGATTCGTATGAAAACCAGCAACAGGTGGAAGGAACTTACTACCTGTGAAATATCGCGGAAGCTTTGGCCAGAATATAACAGTGGTCGGACCAATAAACTCTTACATTTTAACAGGTCTTCACTATCCAGGCTAGTAGGGGCTCTAACTGGTTATAACTTCCTAAGAAACCACACAATGAAACTTAATCTCAATGATGACGACATATGCGAAGACGAAGAAGTCCACGAGGACACACCTCACTTCCTTTGTCACTGTCCGAGTCCAGTCACTTGAGGAACAGAACACTTGGGAGATACTACTTTCAAGACTTACAAAAACTTTCTGATGTCTCACTGTCTGATCTTTACAGGTTTTTGAGGACATCGGGATGGCTGGACAGCGTCTGTTAACCACACTGAGGAAGGGAAAGAAGACAACCGATACAACACCAGCGGTTAACCCCCCAAAAAAGGGCATCTCAATGGGTCCACGAGGACCTAACAAGGTGCTTGAACATCTAGTCGAAAATTTAATTTCGGAATACAGCCCGAGTTGATTTTATATTTAATTTTAAATAAACTTTAAACAATGAATATATAGGTATGTATTATTATTTTGTACCTACTTATGGACAATGGACAGCTTACATAGCGCCCATTTCTTTGAAAAAATGCAGTATGATATTTTTTTGGTCTCGTATGATAAAAATGAGCAAGTTGTAAGAGTTAGATATGTAAAATATGGTAGCACTGGTTGGCGAACTCTTCAGTACAGGAACCATCACTTTGTGTTATAGAATTTAGGCATGCACTTATTGCATCCTATTTTTAACAAGAAAAGGTGGCACCCAAAGAGAAGACAGAAAATAATAATAATATAATATTTCTCCCTAAAACTGGAGAAATTCGTTCTTTCCCTATCACAACCACCTTCCTCCGCTTTTTCGGCTCCAGATTCACTGTTTAAAAACAATGCGAAAGCTGCACATCACCGAACGTTCTTTTCGAATTGATTGAGGATGCTCCCCGTTTTTCTGACAACACTCAAAAACCTTTTAGTGCAATCAAAATTGAGATGAGGCTTAAGCAAATATTACTTAAAATGTCTGACTGCAATATTCATTTATTAAAACGAAAACATGTTTACAACATACAACACAATATTTTCAAAAGTCATAAACAATGCATTGGGCAATGTTTATGTTCCACCTTATACAATCACTATAATTCCTATACACACATGCTTCACATGCTTTGATCAACAGTTGGGGTGTCATGAATCTCTCAGCATAATCCAGCCTCATCGCAACTTTTTGATTCTCCTAATCCCGGACTTAAGTAGTTCACTAACAATTTCTCGACAACGGACGGGTAACCATGATGCAAACTTGTTCAAATATTAGTCAAAGGAACGTAATTCGATAAGCGATACCTACGAGCTTCAACTTAAATAAAGGACCAATGGCGCGCGTATACAAAGGTACGAGTATATGCGATAATTTGCGTAATTGGGATTGGAATCTTTACCTAAATGTAGAGAAATTAATTTTCGCTGCAGATTCGCTGGCTAATTAAATTCCATAATTTCCACTTACATTCTTGTTTGTATATATTAGTGAAGCTATTGTGTTAGACACGCTCCATAGCATGATCATAAATTCTCTGTAAAAGGCAACACACCAGAGAGCAGGGCAATAATTGCCGACTTTGCCTTACTTGCCATTTGGTTAGTCACCACTCGTATGCCCCTATGCATTCATAAATCAAGGATTTTAACATTTATGTAGCTTTGCGCAAATTAACCATCAGGTGTACCTTCCTATTAACTTGTAGTTTGGTGTGTGATTGTGTCCTGAAAGCATTTTTGGGATATACTAATAAGCTACCCAATGGACTGTAGGAGCAATCATTTTTAACCTTCACCTAAAACAAGTTCGTATATAATTTTACACATATCACATAATTTTTAATGGTTCTGAAGGATAAAGTTCACACACATATTAGGTCTGTTCCTTTACTTTTAAGTCTTACAAATTTTTACGAATTTTTACGAATTCTTACGCATTTTATTTAACTGTCATTCCTCAACTCGAAAAATTCGTAAAAGAGAGCGGCTTCGAGAGAGCGAGATATTCTCCCTCTGACTAGTTTTTACTCAACAAATTTCTTTGCGTAAGAATTGAAACAACTGTCAGTCGCGTGAGAATTGACAACTGATTTGAATTTGTTGTCCTTTTTGGCATTTGGGTTGTATGAACTATCTGTCATTCTTCACAGGTTATACTACAAAAGCGTTCCCTAGCTTTTGCGTAAATTTCCCTCACTGAGAGAGAATTCATCCCCTCCACTGTCATTTTGACAGTCTTTTCCATTTTTACTACAAAAGTAAAAGAACAGACCTATTATTTAAATAAATAAATAAATATTTTGGCGTGACAGGTCTATGGGACCCAAGGCCTAGCTTCTCACAACCATTCGTTTTGTGTGGGTTTTCAATTTCAATTCTTGGGACGAATGGAAGGGATCTACAATTTTACGCCGAGTCCAAACGGCTAATTGAGAAGCTCATTCATGACAGTTTTACTCTCGGATGTTTGTCAGACGTTCGCGAGAGGTGGCGCAGTGGAAAAAAAAGACCTATTATTTATAAAAATAATTTGTCAGCTGTGTTTATTTAAGCATTAGTCTGACAGCTTTTTCTACTCCTAAACTGGTACATTTACTTGAAATCTATTACGAAATCACGTTTATATAGAAAAAAATGGCTTAACATAAAAATAGCTTGTAATGTATAACATTTTTCTTGATCGGCAAAACTAAAATGTACAACCATTTCCGTTCTTCCTTTTACCCCTTTCGAGAAATACCCATAACACGGAATACGATCTGGAATCATTGATGGCTTTCGGAAATGAGTGACGGACAAATCTAGCTTTTGTGGTTAAAGAAACAACGAAAAAACAAGTTATAGTTAAGTTGACTTAAGTCGAAATGTAACTCCCTTGAACGCAAAAAGTAGGTTGCTCGGTAACGCCACTTTTCTTTCGTCAGCCACATATACGAACTGTCAACTAAATACTAAGTCGTAAAATGCTTGACTAGATTCGTCGGCTACCCCTCCATAAACGTCAACTGAAAAAAACTTAATCACGTCAATCAAAACTGAGACCCATCAAGTCAGGCAGCTGTCAGACTTACTAAACTTGATTCTTGAACGTCCCCATTTTTTAGGTGGTTAGTTTATGGATGTTGGGACAGCTTTTGTTGCCAATGTCAGAGGTTAAATTCAAGGACTATCTATATGTTTTGCATGGGTAAAGAGATACGAACCGTCAGAACTGTCAATGCTTTAGTTAATTTAGTTAACAATGGTGGAACTTTAAATGCAGCCCTCAACTGAGAACGGCGCGCGGTTGGGTTATGAAATTAAAAGTTAAAAGTTTAAAAGTTAAAGCAAACATTGTCTACTGCCGGAAAAGACATACAATTCTTTATTAAATTAAGACAGTTTAATGAGTAGGAACGATATATATATTTATCCCAAGCAAAAGTGACATGACAGCAGCAGTTCACGTTGAAAATTTTATGATGATGTGTTCATCTGTGTCAGCGAGAGAAAAAGCTGAGATATAGGTGTCCAATAAAACGGGCTTATTACAAATTTGAGGTTCATAGCTTGCTTTGTAGATGGAGTTGGTAAGACGATAAAAAGACTCAAATGTTGACAGTATGCGTTTGACTATGAGACCGTTAACTGTCATTAGAAAAAAAGGAAATGCCTACTTCGGCGGGAACAGACAACAGAGGTTGGTTTCTTCTCTTTGGTGAGAGTAGAGCAGTAAGAAGACTTCGTAGGACTCTTGGATCGATTTTTAGATTTTAGAACACTGAAAACAAACAGCGCTTTAACAAATATTCGAGAAATCGCTTCCAACTGTAAACAAACGGAACTTAAGATTTAAAAACAAGAAGAATACAAAGCAAACTAAAAACAAACTGACGGGTGCTCGTCCTGACTGCATGTGAACCTATAAGCTACAACATCAGAACAATATACCTAAGAACATTTCATCATAAAGTTGTAACCACTTCAGAAGAGGCTTTCCAAGAAGGTGTACACGCCTTTAAATATGACGCAAACCCAAACTTCATTAGAAGAAATAAAAGAAACCACCAAAAGTGTAAAAGCCATCCTAGAGGCACTCAATCATCGTCAGAAACCTTGACAGTTGAGTGTGATTGAGGTGCTCAAAGGAGAAAAAAAAAAGTATCCTTAACATCCGCACTGCCTATTAACACTCCAACAAAATTAAACTCTCCCCGCATCCTACCTATACATCAGAAGAAAGAGAACCGCAAATTTTGAAACGCGAATATGCAATTAGAAAAATTAATTTCCCAACCCTACTTCGTATACGCTCTACGCACCTGCGGCTTGTCAATGTCACTCATATAATGTGACGCTATTTAAAAATCATTTACGAAATTACTTCAATGCACGACCCCAACAGCATATAAAGCTGCGTAACATAGAAACTATGAACACCGGCAGTCCCAAAATGTACGACAGAGACAGACTAGCCCGACGAAAATTTAAATACCATATTCAATTTACGGGAGCGGCAGCGCTGCGCCCTCCATTCTCCCTTTTAACGGTAATGATGCGTGTATGACAGGACATTTAATAAAAATCAAAGAGTCCTTGGTGTGTACACACTGACATGAACCTTATCACGATTTGGTTGCCTCAAAGAGGATGAACGTATCCGTGACCTCCATTACAATGTACCTACCACAATGAGCGCCCATGGACGATATAGATACACCATACAGCGTGTACCTACCATACAACACATAAAACAAGAAGATTCCTTATCGCCTCGCCCGGCCCTAGCTACAGTGTGTCACTGTGACAACTGACAACATTCTGGCGTTGTACACGGCCTGTTATTCGTATAACGCTAGAAGCAAACTGTGTGGGTTGTATATGTAATTTAAGCAGAATATTCGGTTCACACGTAGCAACGTTTCACATGCACACATGCCAAGTCGGTGCGGTGTCGGTGTCCACGACAATGTGCTCGGGAATGGCATCTACGACTACGTCTCATCCTGGAGGTGGCTAATTTCTTGCGTGTCACAACTTAATAAAAAAGGACTTAGACACGTAAACACATCCGAGTGTCCTTTTCATTTAGCAAATTACCCAAAGACCACCTCAAGTGTGGGATATGATGTCCTTGGTAAACATATCCGTATACGGGTATCCAGGCAGGATACGAGTATATGCCTTTCATTTATTACCACGTTACTATATGTTGAGGCCTTACCAATATGAGGATCATCCTCATTTGGTGAGTATCCCGACCTTTGTCTCTCTCCTCTCTCTCTCTCTCTCTCTGTGCACTATGAAAGGATATTACGTTTTACATCGAATTTGCATGACGAAACCGTGCATGCCAACGGGCGAACGAAGGATACATTTATTTGTAATGAAAAGAATTTCTGGGTTTGTCCTGGCCACATCATTTTCTTCTTTTTTTTAATAATTAATGATATCTGGAAGGACGACACGAGCAGTAGTTCATGTCATTTCGCAGTAAGAAATCCATTTGCGCAAAAAGGATATGATTAATGATATTCGTATGAATGGTGAGTTCTCTCGGAATTATACAGTGAACACTGAACAGGTAATTAACCACCGAAGAAGGAGCGCACGGAAAGACTGCTCGGAAAACTTTATGAAAGGGTGCGGTTGGAAAGTTACTAATTAGGTATTAGGCGCCCATAATCGTTATGACTTAATTTTTGAATTTTGTTTGCAAACTGTTGCCTTTGTGTGGCGGTGGCTAAGGTTTGGCGTTAAACGGAAATTACCACACCGGCTCATAATTTATGGAAAAGGTAGCTAATAAGCTCTTCACGGATGAGCTTTGAAAGTTTGAATACCCTCAGAGTGGATGTTTGTGAAGTCAGAAATAGATTGGTCCGCATTTTGCGTTGTTTCATGTTATAATTATTGAGAGGTGAGGGAGTGAGTTGTCTATATGACTAAAAGTCATGGATAAGTTCTTTTTAGAGGAACGTTCTTTAAAACATTTGAAGACAAATTGTTTCTTTACTGTTTGGTAAAACGAAGCTGTTAAAACGCGCACTTTTTGATGGTGTTTTTGACATGAATTATAAATATTTCATCAACTTTGTAGAACAGAAAGGCCTTCAAAAATGACCAAACACCTTTTGGAATGCCTAGAAAAATCGGCTAGAGTCTGACAAATTTGGAACTATTCATTGCAACTTCTTAAACCTGTATATGGACGTACTGGTGGGGCAACCTTAACATTCCAAATGTATGTATGTAAGAAACGCAGATCTTCACAGAGATCGACAAGCAGATGTGGTTGAAGACAAAGTTAAAAATGTAAGACCGAAAATTACAGAACTTTTTAAAGCTAGCAACATTATTGGGGGATGAAGAAAGCTATCGTGTAATACCCCGTATGCTTACATTCGGACAAATTTTTGGCGTATGCGGACTCGTATGATATATGCCGACGAGCTATAAAGTAGGCTCATGACCATACGCCACATTTTTTAGCATACGGCTTTGATATTTTTGAAGTTTTGATAAATTTTGAACGTGTTTTTTGTGTTTCTATTATCCTGATTTTTGTTGTTAGAAGCAAAATGGCATATCCCTTCGCTCAGCTGCACAGTTTTGTTCAGGAGAATATGGTACTGTAAACTGCTGCTAAATTTGTCTACTATCAAAATAATTTTATAAGATTTTGAGTCGTGTATGTATATTTACTTCAAGCAAACTATCCAGTCAAACTTGGCCAAAACGCATCCATATTGCAGGCTAAAGTTCTTGCTATTAACCATTGCACTAGAATAAATCTAAGATCTAACACACGTGGAAAAACCATATTTGTCTTGTCAGGCAGCCAAGCAGCTCTCAAAGCTCTTGAAACTTTTACTGGAAATGTATAGGTAGGTACATGGCCATTAAGGAACTTGCTAGGAAAAATCTAGTTATTCTTTGCTGGATCCCAGCCCACAGCGAATTTGATGTCGATGAAAAACTTGTCCTCTTCTGCGATGTTAGCAAACGGTTTTTTTTAAAAAATTCATTCCCCAATTTTATATTTTACCCCAGGAAACCTAGAAAAAATAAACCGAGAACCATAACAGGAGTATAGTGGCTGTTGCCTTCCGAAAAAGCATCTTCCGGCCCTCTTTCGTTTTAGGAAATTATCCTCGGCGAGGAAATCGTCACATTGGCAAACCTTGCGAAATTCTCCCAGAGAAGATCCTCGTCTTTTTTAAATGGTATCAAGGACGAAGATAAGAATTATAAGGATCCAAGGGACCCTGAAGATTCACAGGAGTTCGATTGTGGCAAAAAAACGAAGAAAGAAAGAAAAAGAAGACACAAGCAAATAAAAGATAAGTCAAAGGGAGATTGGTCGCACGAAGACCTCGTAAAACTTATACAAGCCGTCGAGCAGTTTCCCACGTTATGAGATATATCCGCTACAAAATATAAATTGCCCAAAACGCCCATGTGGAAGGAAATATCAGAGAGTTTTGGCCAATACACGTTGGTGTATTGTAAGGCAAAGTGGACTTATCTGCGAATCTCCTTTAAAACGAAATTGGTGAAGCATCGCACCAGTAAATCCGGCCAAGCCACCAACAAATCGAATGAGCCTATTTCTAAGTATTTCAAGCAAACTTTGTTTTTAGAAGGTAGATAAAATGAATTTTAACCAATTTTAAACTACACGCACATTTTACCAGAATCGCAGAAAATCGATAAATACAACACGCGATCTGTAAATTTTTCTGCATATAATCATACAGCATACGGGTTTTCAGCATACCGAATTCAACATAACTTGTAATAGGGCCAATTCGCCAGACGAACATATGTATATTTGATCGAAAAAAAAGGTTTTTCGTCTCTCGATTCATGACTGTACTAATATTTACGAAACCACTTGGCCCATAATCGCAGTTCGAATGGCCGCATTGAGATCATTGACAAACAATTTTTCACAATATTTGAAAAAATTCTTAAGATGAATTCTTTCTTCCATACGGTTAGTTTGCAAAAATTCTTGGTCAACGCAATAAGATCGGTGAAATTATCTAAATACGCATTTTCAGTGTTTGTTTTATTTTATTTCGCAACTTCATCTACATCATGTTATCTATTCTCCATCCGAAAGTCTCCTTCAGTATCTCCTTTCCTGTGGTAAGCTATATTCCTTAATGGTACGTCCACCTAATGCTAAGACAGCTTCTTCTACAAGATACAGTGATCCCCCGATAAGTGACTCTCGCTCAATTGCGTTGCTCGTTTAATTCATCCGAAAACTGAGCAAATAAAATATTCCATTCCAAAACATTTTCCCGTTTAAATGCATCCCGCTTAAATTCCTTACCCGGTTAATTGCGCTAAAAAAGTAAATCTCATTAAACGTCATAAAAATCTCCCGGTTCAAAGTTGGCAATCGAAAATCAATCTTAATTTCTTGTTGATTAAATAACATTTCTTCCAGCTCAGCCTTTGGAAGGAGGAGAAAATTAAATGATGGCTTAAAATACTCGGGGGAAATATTGGCTAAAGAGCAGTTTAAGCTTTTATAGATTGACCAAGTTCCATTTAATGAAATAGCAGATTGAGTTAGGTAATGTTAAAATAAAAAAGTTTGTAACCTCTTTTATAAACTTTATTAGGCGCATTTTGAAAAGACGCCGAGATAGGTATTCGATGATTTTCTATTTTCTATAAACATACAAAATTTAAAGTTTATACGACTAACGGTTCGTAGATAGATAGATAAGGCATACAGTCTATGGAGTTATGTATGGGATACCCAAGTAGGTAGTCTTATGGAAATTTTCCATGATCTTTCAAAGAATATGTAATCATGGGATTGTTGGCATAAATCCTTGTCGTCAATAACCGCTAAAAATAATGTCAAACGAAGTAAAATTTTGAAATCGCATGATCTATATGAGTAATTGTGATCACACAAATCGAAAATGACCCATCCAGTGATTGAATTGCTTTTAAGACAACTTGATTCCGACTTGTTGAGACTCTTAGTGGTCCACTTCAATATCTTGCAATCAACCCACATGGTCCAAAGACATCTCCAGTTAAAAATCAGCAAGCTGACAAGTTTATATTTATTTGCGGAATTTTTTGAGCCATACAAAATCAGCTTGTTGAAGTACGAAAATTGCTGCCAAACATTAATTATTTTTTAAATACTCCTCATCAATAAACGGGAAATTTCAATTGTCAGGTGTCTATGTTGGCAGCACTGCGAAATTTAAATCCGGTGTTCATTTTGGGACATTTATGTAACAATCAAAAGAGGTAACTGTCAGCGTCCCTTAAAATCATCCCCACGCCTCGTTACTCTACGATTCTCTGCAATCAAAGTGTTGCCCTGTGTTTTCCTTCCACTTCAATAACAACAGAAAATAGCCCAGGCAAATATTGGCATAATTTAAGCCTCCATTGTCACCCGGACACACTGACAATCAATTTAGTAAATTTCCGTTTCATAAAGAGCAGACTATTGACCGCGCAAATAAAACAGCAAAATCAACAATCAAATACATATAAATTAACCACAACTGATTAATTGTCATTAAAATGACATAAAAGAAATGCACAAACAAACCGCACAATGATTGCGATAATCACCTCGTGCAATAAAAGAGAATAAAAGTTACCCATCACAACCGC
Source organism: Cheilosia pagana (assembly GCA_936431705.1). Taxonomy (NCBI): domain Eukaryota; kingdom Metazoa; phylum Arthropoda; class Insecta; order Diptera; family Syrphidae; genus Cheilosia; species Cheilosia pagana. Next base: position 78,681,011 of record OW386166.1, on the reverse strand, counting down.
CCATCACATTAAATATTTTATAACGACTCCATTAGCTATATTAAACACAATACGCCGCAATAAAATTTAAATCGACCTAATAAAACCGTTTCCTTAAAGTCCCAGCGTGTCTACACACCTAGCCCCCAGCTGGCCCCTCTTAAATTTCACGCACAAACAATAAACCTGGGGCAAGGATTTAACCTTTTTCCCCCGACTTTATGCTATACCCTTTCGGACTATTGATATAATTATTGTTTAGGCTTTTGTGTGAACGGACACGAAACAACAAAAGGAACAAATAACGTATACGTAATCTTGACGTTAGTCCGCCCCAACCACCACCACCACTGACTGGTTCTCGCTTCGCTCTCAACTACCCCCATGGGAGAAATTATGTTTCAGCTTCCTTTATTCTTTTATTTGTATTTTCCTTTGGTGAAAAATTGCCAACAGTTTTCGTGGCGCATACAAATGCGATACCTATCGCCTACAGTCGCTGCTGGACGAGAACCTTTCCCCCGGAGGCAGCAGACGACAGGCGCACATATGGGGAGGCCCAAGCTAAAAGTGGTGCGGTACTTGTATGTGAAACACCTTAATCCTGATTTCGTTTCCCTACCCTACGAGCTATTACCAACTGTGTACCGGTTTTTTTTTCTTCTCTGTTCATATCCTGTCTAATGCAAGGATCCAATTTTTAGGTTGACACTCCTTGCTTCATCCTGTTTGGCATCCCCTCCTTCGTTTTTTTTCTTCTTGTTTTATATGGAAGCAGCGTCACACGGATTTGTCCTTTTTCTTCCCGCTGTTGTCTCAATAGAAATCAATAAAATAAATTCTCCTTAAATGGTCGGGACAATCTGGTTCCACGCCGAGCAACAACTAGACACAGAGGGTACGTATACGCAAATGAGGTGCTATAAACGAAAAGCGATTACAATTTATTTTCATTGCCATCTATTGAGCGAGGTGGGCAACATATCCAAGGGAGGATTTCAAGGATTTACCTCACGTAAGTAGCTGGCGGAGAATTCGTTAAACCGCTTATGGTTTTTTTGTTCTCCTTAATCGACCGCTGTTTGTAAGTGAGGTTTCCATCTGGAATAAATAAGTTTATGTCCTCTTTGGGCTTGAAAATAGTAACATCCTTATTAAGGGACTCGAAGGGAAACCTTAATCTATATGCAGTGTTCGAGAACTATTTTCAACTAACATGTGAAACTGCACATCTCTCTGTGAAAAGTAGTGAGATGATTTAAGGCCCTACGAAAGTACTTAAAAAAGTTTTTAGAGAGGTATTTTTGAAAGTGGCGACTGGCGAATGACCTGCAGAATGATATTTACTTCTGTTAAAAAAGCTCTGCGAAATAAGACGCCAGGAAAAAAGACCCAAAACTGTGATACATTTTTATAATGAATTTGTGGTCAATTTTTCAAATGGAAACTAGGCGCCAATGAAATGAGGGAAGGTCCCAAAATTGGGCACAAAAATCGCGCGATTTTGTCAGCTATTATGTTACTTCCTGATGGTTTTCAATGCGGAGATTACATTTTTTATTTATGCTTTTCAACGCAGCTTGAAAAATCACGTTTATGAAAGAAACGCCCAAAATGCGTTACTTTTAACATAAAAATTAAATGATACCCCAAAATGTTTTTCTAAATAAAAATGAAATTAGACCCCAAAAATATCTAATGCTGGTGTCTTATTTCATTATGGCTTTATTTAATTATGAATTTAAGCCATAAATGTAAAAATTAAATAAAGCCTTAGAAAGTGAAATCTTATTTGGCGGAGCCTCTTAAAAAGTGTTGACTTTCATCCATTCGTCCCAGAAATGAAAAATCTTACACAAACGAAAAACTAGGCCTAGGGTCCCACGGACCTGTTGTTTTATTCATTATTATTATTGTAAAGTGGGTAAATTACTGGTTTTCCAGTAAGTCCGACAAAAAAAGAAAATTACAACGCAGTGGCGTGGCGTGAACATTTTAAAATGGGAAGTCGAAGCAAAATTATTCGCATACAAAATTAAAAAAAAAATCATACATTGTACATTTGGTTTTCACATCAACTAAGCAAAATTATCCATAAAATGATAAAAGGTAAAGTAGGTGAAAATCGAATAACTCGAAGAAAGCGCGTTATTTCTTTCATAACCAGGTATGGGTGTTGAACAAAGAGGTGTCAAGCACAGTGCTTAAATAAGAAAAAATCAACTTTCCAGTGAGAGTTTTAATAACCCGTAATATTTGGGGTTACCTTCGCTGTTCGCTTTGTCTTGACGATGGATGACGATGATGAATGAATATTTATTTTATGACGTGTGTGTACCATTTTGTGAATATCGAATTCATTCGGTAGGGTTTCATGCATAAGTGGATTTGAATTTTGGTAGATAGTGTTGATTTTGGAAATTTAAAAAAGGAAGTCGGTAGGAATCGGTTTTTATGGACGCCACGCCACTGTTAAAAACCCTTGTAATTATACCCCTTAAGTAAAATTGAAATATCCTTAAACATGTATGCAATTCTTTTCTATTAGCCGTAAAATTTGCACATCTGTTATAGCTCTTAACAAAAGTAAATGCATTCAACGTTTTACCCCTCAACAAGTGAGCAGAGAGGGGTCATTAAAAAATGAATCGTCAGAGCAAATGTAGTAGGCACATAATCCACAAAAATGTAGTATTTTCAAACAGTTTTTGTTTGCATATAAGCAATAAGCTAGTAAAATATTTTGAATTTTTTCTTGTAACCTATTACTATTTCTACATTCCTGTTCACATGACAAGTTTCAATTGAATAGGACTAAAGGTTGGTAAAATGGAGGTTCATCTATAGCCGACTTCGCGGCTATCTTTTGTAAATGGTGCAAATGGTGAACCTGTAGCCAAATTTTGTGCTTTAAAATTCCCTGTTTACCGAATAGGCTTGTAAAGGGTCTTTCAAGCCTAACAAAGTGTGTGTGAGATATCATCGAAATTTGTAATTCTTTTGAAAGGTCCATCGATGCTATAATGCATAGGCTTCGCTGGGTGGCGTGCTTCCGAAATGTTCATTTTCCATGACTGGCTAAATTGGACCGATGGGTTATGTTGGCTTTGAGGGTCGCTGTGATTCGTAGCTTTTTCGCATAGACCTGTGAGTTCAGAAATCACACGATTTCGGTGGCAGTTCACATCACCTCAACGTGAGATGACCAAGCCCTCGAACCGCCGCCAACCGAGAATCCAAACCAGTGTTGCCACTAAAATCTTTATAGTAAATGTAGTCGGCCCTAGCGAAGTATCCGTCGGAACGGAAGATTCTCCGCAACGCATACTTTGTCGGAGACTCAAATCTAAATCGTAAACAAATTCCGCAACCAATTTCTGTCGGAGGATATCGGAATCTAGCTGTCAAAAATTGATGAAAAAAATGCACTTCAACGTAATTTGCCGATATGCGTTATAAAATGTCGGAGAAATATTCCGAATAGATGTTCCGAAGAATACCTCGAAGCAAAAATCCTCCGAATCGTATAGAATCGGAGAATTTTCCGTTCCGACGGATACCTCGCTAGGGCCGAGTACGTTAGCCAACAAAATGTAGCATTGGGGACGTTCAAGTATATCTAGTTTAGTAAGTCTGACAGCTGACTGACTTGATGTATCTCAGTTTTGATTGTCCTAGTTCGGTCACATGGGCAGCTGTATCAGTTGACGTTTATGGAGGGGTTGCCGACAAATCTAGTCAAGAAATTCGTCACTGAGTACTAAGTTGACAGTTCGCATATGTGGCTGTCGTACGAAAAGTGACGTTCCCGACCAATCTACATAGTTTTTGCGTTCAGGTAAAATCTACTCCCGACCAATCTAGTCGACTACGACTTAAGTTTTTGAATGTACCCAATAACAAACAAAACTAAATTGACAGTCATGTCAGCTGTCAATTGGCAGCATTCAGCTGAAGATTTGCACATACTTTAGAGTTTAGAGTGATGCCAAGTTTTTAAATCTATTAATTTAGTTATAAAAGGAAAAGCGGCAAAATTGAGGCAAATCGAAATGTTTTTTTCGTAAAAAAGTAAAATGGTTAGACGGATCTTACGAAATGTAGTACTTTAGTTTAACGAGGTAGTAGTAGTAGTAGGTAAAAAAATAAGCAAATATGGAGCACTTTACTACGTATGTAGTGCAAGTGGTAACGCCGATCCAAACCAAACAGTGACTTTTGCGGGATGCATTGGACGCTCTTTGATCAAAATGCGATTGGTATCGTCCCAAATTTGACAATTTTGTTTGTTGACCGCTATATCTCTCTATAGTTAATTTGACAGATGTTATTACAAAAATATGGCCGCTATCAACTGTCAAAACTTGGAAGTCCCTATTGGAAGATTGGAAAATTAAAACCGGCTCTACCAGACAGAAACTTTTTACTGTAAGATATGTAACGAGTCCTTATAATCTCAAAGCTGGTTTATCTAAATATTCGGGCAATCACTTGCGACTTTGGGGACTAGAAACTGTGCATACATGACCGATTGACAAATGGAGGTACATGCAGCAATTTTTATGATTCCATGTTGTGGTACGAAGGCGTAGTAATGTCCTTACTTTTTGTTAAGAAAACTGACAGAATCTTCTTTTTTCTACCATAAATTGATTGGAATTAATTTCATTTACATCACTCGCAACAAGGACTCTCGATAGACACAATTTCGAACGTCACCATTAACAAGTAAATATTGACGAAACGCTGAGATCTCGTTAGTTAAAGTATGCTTGCCATCGTCATCATCAGTCGGACATGCAATCCAATCGAAAGAGAGCACTTTAAAATTAATTAAATACCAAAACATCATGCGATGCAATTTGCATTGAAAATGTCCTCCGGCGAAACTCATTTTCCTTACCTTGTCTTTGTTCCACTTCTGCCGTGCTTGATGTAAACTCAATCTGCGCGTCTTAAGAACATACTCTACGAGTACCTATAGTGCCTGCCAAAGGAGGATGAATGTCCTTCAAAGTTCCAACAGCGCAAGCACTTCAATTTATCCATTAATGATAACTGCGACAAAGTATTATTTCTCTTTTATGCGATGCGAAATCCTTTCGATTACACTGCTAATAAGCACTTTAGTAAAGTCGCTCTTTCTTCGAGTTAGTGCACTCCATCGCCATTTCTCGTCTTTCCTTTGAAATCCTGCGATTTCCTTAAGAAAACCTCTCATAATGCAATTTCCTTGTATATATCCTTCTTTGATGTGGTCATCCTTGTAATGCTCAGGTTCTCTTCAGCAACGATATAGAAATGTAATGTTGTTTTGCTTTTTCTTATGCTTTATCCCTGGGATATTTCCTTAAAAAAAAATACCAAATTACACCAGAGTCCTAAACACAACCACTTATCTGGCGTAAGGACTACTGAGCACAGCAATTACTGCGCGTCAAAGTTCTTTGGTTCTTCTGGTGTGCATACAGCATTCTTTGCTGAGCTTATGGAAATATTTTAGGGTCCAGTGCGAGGCGAGGCTTGCATTCTTATGCATAATAGCGCCACCACCACACCACCCAAGGACGACGCGCGATGGAAATACAATTTAATTTCATTGCAGCAATTCAATTGGAGAGTGAAATGTGCTAAAAAGCCATGAAGCTGCAAAAATCCTTTCCCTCAGCAAAATTGCTTCACACGGCGGCCGGCGTGAGGCGCGTGTGTGTGTTTCTATAGTGCAGAGCGGCAGAGTCCCTTTATTTTTTGCTACCGAAAATCCAGTGAAATGAAATTTATTCGATTTTTAAGTATTCCCTTAGTAGGTAGGGTACCTACGACCGAGCACAGCAAGCCAGGGACGACAACGAGTGTTTGCATGCTCAATTGTGTGCGCGCTGTTTTCCGTGTCTCGTGCTCCCCAAATGGTGCGCACTGTTAGAGTAGTCCTTTTGGAACAAATTGCATTTGATGGTGCCGCCGATGCTGGTGGTTGTGATGGTTGCATAAGCTGCAAGTCCTCAGAACACAGTGTGGAGGACAAAAGAGGCGATCAGTCCATTCATGAAACCAACAGAGGGATGTGGATATTTCGTAACAGGCTTAGGATCTTTGTTAGTTTAGACAAAGTGGCACTGGATGGAAAATTACCTAGGGGTTTGTTGACTGATTTTGCAGACCAGAAGAGCTAAGAGCTGGTGATGCCAAAATAATTAAAAAAGTATAATTTTGGAATTAAAATCACCAGGTTCCTCATTGCTGGACAAACTCAGTATTTGCGCCTAAGGTGCTGGACTTGGTAAATGACTCGGCTGGTTTGCCTGTTATGCTCAAAACACAGAATTTTTCATGCAGTCGAAATAGGACACACACGTTAAAATGGGAGAGAACACGTGTAGATTCAGCATGCGTTGCCAAAACTGCAAGTAATGTGTCTATTTTTAGATCCACTGCAAAGGACAATGCAACCATTGCGTAAAACGTCAATAAGATTTGTCTGGACTAGGTATACGAACGCGTTAACTAAGTTGAGTTCTTGTTGTAATTTTGTGGTTAATTATTAAATTGTGACACTTTAAAATGTCAGCTGAGTATACAGGCAGGATTTTCCTGACTATTTTATTTGTCGGCTACTCCTCCATAAACTTCAATTGCAAAAACTTTTCACGTGACCAATCTGGGCCAAAAAAACTCAAACAAATCTAGTCAGTCAGCTGTCAGACTTACTAAACTAGCAATCCGAACGTCCCCAATTAAAAAATAATAATTTTAACGGGTTTGGCATCATTGTGATTGACGTTTATTTCAAATTGAAATGTTTTGAGTAGGTACACCTGCTGACTGACGTGAAAGAAAATAAAATATTTGTAATAAACGCAACAAATCCTACAAAAAATGGAAGAAATTTCACAACACCTCAGCTGTAAGAAAAAGAATGACATTTAGTTATTGCATGACAGAACTCACTGCAATCACGTCAAACTAAAGTTCTGCTCGTTTGTCTTGCTTGCTGTACTGCGTGCTTCACTGCGTCCAGAAATTCAGCACATGAATTTTGGGCATTAAGCTATGTTCAGACGATTGCCAGATCTGACAATATTGTCAGGTCTACAAATGTTCTGACAATGAGCTGCAAATCCCCTGACAATAGCGAACTACCTAACAATGCTAAATTGTCAGTTCACACGGTTGTCATACTCTGTCCCAAACTCTGACAATTTCATTGTCAGATAGCTGCCTGGCAATAATTTGCCTGACAACGTTGTAGGTTGTAAATTGCCAGTTCACACGGTTGGCAGATGTTTTTTTTCACAAAAAATTTGCAGATCCGTTGACAGGCATTGTCAGATAAATTAAAAATTGATTTTTTCATTCAGTCAACTGAAGTTTTTTATTTAAAAATTTGGGATAATTGAAAAATAAAAACGAAATGGAACAAAAAGATGCACTTGCAACTGTTTTGGCCGTATGTATTGAAGAGCAGCGAGGAGGATTAATTACCGCACAAACAGGATCATAGGATCGGGTGGCCCGCCGACAGCAGAAGGGACTCTAAACATTTCTATGATCTTCTAGCTTTGCTGACTAGACATAGAATTTAAAAGCAAGTCCACATATTCGAAATAATTCAGTTCATACTATTTGCACAGACCTACAGAAAACCTGAAGAAAATTTTAAGGTGGCAGTCTGACATTTATCTGGCAATGACTTTTCTGCAAATATTGTTAGACAAAATTGTAAGTTCACACGGTTGTAAGAAATTTGGGACAATTTTTTCACTGACACAACTGGCAATCGTCTGAACATAGCTTTAGTTATTGTTCATTGACGCCAAAAGTTCATAGCGTAGCTAATTGACAGACAGTGTGATCTTTTTTTTCACTCATGCACTGTTGGCTGACACTGCGACCTAAAAGATCTGTTGTATCAATGGGGAGAGGTTAATCTAAGAGATAATTGACCTCCCTAATGAAGGCTAATAATGTCCTTAGTAGCAGAGCTCATTAGATCTGTTGGTGTGCGAGTCCCTCTTTATCAATAAAAAGCCATAGCAGATTTGTTCAAAGGATTTGACAGCCTCCAGAAAGAACCTACCTTCTGTCTCCGGACACAGGTTGATTTTGTTGAGATGGTATCTTAAGCCACCACGGCCTCTGAGGAAGCCCACTAGCTTACTAATACTATCCTTACTGACTAAAGTTTCATCAATCTTGTGGATTGCCTCAGGACAGGGACATTTCCCCAGTGGTTAAGATGTAGGTAATTGTTGTTCCCATCATTAACAAGCCCAATCGACTCAGGTCTAAAGGGTACGGGTTAAGGAACCAGACATAGATCTGTTGTCCACAAAACCCTGGTGACCAAGCAAGTCTAACCTCTACGTTAGGGTGTGCCAAGGGTTTTGCGACAGCACTTTACTTTTTTAGAGTCCATTGTATTGGATGCTAGAGCTTTCAAAGCTGCTTGACTGTCGGAAAAGATGGCTCCTTTAATTACTTTTTCGGAGTTTAGATTGGCGAACAATTTCAATAGCTTGGATAATTTTCAAAAACTAGGACGTAAGTGGTGCTCAAGCCAAACTGGGGGTTATTCCCAGATGATAAATACCAAATAGGCTTAGAAACTACTGTAGGGTAGCCTCCGAAATCGGCAGAAAGTGTGGACGATCGCAAGACTAGCAACGCTGATCTTTGAAGCCATAACTAACATATTTCCAGTGCCAATGAGCCATATTGACTCCTCGTCGGAGCAGTCGTTAAAGTAAATAAATCTTAAGGTCCGATCCTCTTAAAAAATTACGTCTTAAAGTTTTTTTTTCCACTGGGACACCTCTCGCGAAGGTCTGACAGGAGCTTCTATTCAGTCGTTGGTACTATCGGACAAATATTACAGGCCCCTTCCATTTGTCCCAAAAGTAGTAATTCTTGGATACCTATGCGGACCTGTTACGCCAACTATTTTTATTTTTTTTATCTAAGCAGACAGGTTTTCCATTTTGGAAAGTGCCCTAAAATCTTCTTTGTTTTTGAATGAAAACTACAAGTCCTTCTTGCCGATCAGGCTGTACTCACCAACCTACAGTTCGCATGGAACATATTTCTGGATCTCGACGAAATCATCGCTTCCTTTGGACCATTCATACGATTTGTATCCTTGTGTTCTTCTAACATTTTTTTAAACTTCATACATGTAGAGGAAAGCATCAAAAGGAGGACAACGTGTTTAAATGCTGCCACTGGGGCAAACGAATTCCGATGTGATTTCACTTCACGTCGCCGGTTAAATATATGTACTCGAACCCGTCTAAGGCTCTAGGTTAATAATATGTATCGGCACCAACGGAAATGTGCGCTTATACTTTATCTATATGTTCTACACTGTAAAATAAGAATGAAAGAACGTAAAAGGAAATTCAATGATGCAGTCCTCCAGAGGAAACGCAACTACTATTCATATGTAAATAAGTGAATTTGTTTTCATGCTCCTTGTACGCTTAGGCGTGTACAACACACCACTGCGAGCGTTATATATATATTTATTATAGAGGATATGTTGGGCTGGGGGAGAAAACTGCATATTTTTCTGATGAAATAAATTATCCGACATGAAAGCGAATATTTCGCTTCAAAGAAAGCCCAGTGCATCGGATGACACACTAGTGGAAGTGGAAGTGGAAGTAGGTACTTCTTCCGCTCCTCTTTTATAATAGATAGGATTTTTTTTTTTTGGATTTATATTTTTTATTTTTTGTTTTGCTCTTGATATTGATGCCGTTTTGCAAGAGGCTTTGGAGGACCCTTCAAGATGCAATGAATAGCTCTATAAGGGTGACATAGTTTCGATGAGAGGGGTCGGTGGTCGGTCTGTGCTGGATCTTGACAAAAGTGTTATTTTTATGGAGCAGGGCATCGGTGTCATTGAGATCGAACAGCCTAATAAAAATGTAAAAGTTGAAACCATATAAAGGAATTTATACAGTTTAAATTGGGACTTACATCTCTAAAATGATCGGAATTCGTTCAGATTTTCAGATTTCGCTCTCAGATCTCAGATTTTTCGTGTCCAAAGGATTACAAAATAAGATTAGTTTTTTGTTTGCATTTGCGATGGTGCGTAATTTAAAATTTCAGTGGTTCTTAAATTGTAATTTGTGTTCATAAAATTTTATTAATTTTTAAGGATATTCATTGCACCGGTCAAGTTATAATTTTTCCCTATTTTTCGTCGTCAAAAAATGTAAGCAATAACCCAAAGGGCGACGCACACTTTTTTGACTGTCAAAGAGACATGAACGAAATTGGGTTCGGCTGGGTTCCCGGACATAGTGACATTGATGGAAATAAAAGAGCAAACGAACTGGCAAGAGTGGGATCGGAACTTGATGCAGTAAATATCATTACATCAATAGATATCCAAATTAGTGCACCAAAAATAAATATTGACCAAAAATCAAGGGAAGAAGTTAACACCACCTGGTCTAATAGACACGACTGTGTTATATCTCGCAGCCTTTGGCCGCAAGAACCGAAGACAAAAGAAAAAGATGTGTACTGACAGGCCATTATACCATTGGTACTATTGCCACAAGACTGGGCATCAACTCACCAGACTACTGCAGGAGCTGTCAAGATATACCAGATATATACACTGACGGACACAATCAGGTTTGTTAGGTAAACATACAGGTTGGTTTTACTTCAAGAAATCTGGTAAAGTGTTTATGGATGTCTTTTGTTTTCTAATAAAAATTTTATTTTATGACCACGACAAAAACGAAGAGATAGATAACAATGGACCAAAAGTCCCACGTAGCACAGTCGATAAGCTGTGCACTGCCCTCAAACCTAACCTAACCCACTGGAAAGTCTGACAAATGTCAACATTTTTGGTTTTCTAAGAAATAGAGATTCGCAAAACTGCTCTGACTTTTTATAAAAAAATGTTTTTTATGTGCCAATGGAAAACGTCGTAAGAAAAAAAGAACTTGATTATATTGGAGTTGTGGACGCCTGAAGTCTATACTAGTGAGTTATGAAAGGGAACTTATGTTGTTGAAGACGTATTTCTGACACCCATTTCAACCTATAATATGGGCCCCAACTTTCTTTTTTCTTTCAAAAACCGGACAGAAGATTAGAAGTTCGTTTGTACGTATAGCCTTTCCGAGCTATTGACGACCGTAATAAGCTGTATACCTATTTCCGCTTATTAGCTGATTTTGTATACCAGTGCTTTAATTTTATTTTAATTTTAGCCCAGAATACCGATTTCTGATTTCTACCGCTTCGACAGTAGTACAAAGCGCATTGATCATTTTACTGAGCGGGCACTCGTCCTTTACCATAGACGTTCGAATATGTAGAATTAAAGATATTATGAAAAGAAAACATCTTATGAAATATTTTATATTTCTTTTGTAGTGTGCTGTAACCGCCAGAAGTAATGTATGTAATCTTCTAGTTACCAAATAAATTTAGTCTTTCTCTTACAACCGAACTAAGCAGTAGTTTTACTTGCGCGCAAACATTACAAATCGGCCAACATAGCCTTGGGAACGTCTTCTAATATCCCACAACTACGGAAAATAAAGTGCACGACTGGGTCGCAAAAACTTTCACCATCTTTCCCTTTCTTTTTTATATCCACAGTTTGGTTGGTTGATTTTTATTAGTGTATGTAGGTAAAAAAACTCAGAGGCTAGATAAACCGTACGGAAATCTTAAAAATGTACTTAATTAAAGTGCACTTTTGGCATAAACATATTGATTTCATATGACAGTACATATGAGATAACATTTTGTCAAGTTTTTACCTTGGTCCCCTCTTTTCATTTTATGTCAATAAAAAACGTAATCTTAAAATCCATAATTATTTTAAGGTGAATGGTCAAAACCGTTAGAGCGGTTTTTGGAAAATTACGCAGACAAAATAGTAACAAATACCTATGGCAATGTTTGGTTCGGAAAGTACAATTGGTCAACTATTGGCTAAGAACTGTAGGAAATTTTCTTCAATGCAAATTGAAATTATTTATTAATAAAAGAAAATAGGCTCAAACATTTTAGTGACTTCTGGTTGCTTGTTTTTTTACGAACGAAATGAATATTAGAATTTTGTAGAAATATATAAATGTTTGGCGACTACGTTTTGTTTATAAATATTGTTTGAAGTAAAGTGATAAATTTAGGCAGTGGTTTCTTCTAGGGATTTCTTAACAAACTGAGTATAGGGTATTGTATGGGGTGGGGTGCTGGGTGCCTGTTTTTTTTTTAAAATTGTATTAAAATCGAAAATGGCGTTTTTGAGATACGAACAGTTTTTTTAAAAGCACCGTTTAATTTAATGATTGGATTCGAAAACTAAGGACGCAATAATTTTGAAAGCAGCAATAATTTGTCTCTATGTATGAATTTTGGTCAAAATCGTTTTGCGTTTCAATGTAAACAGGTAGACTATAGAAAACCAAATTCTCAAAATATGCCTTTTTCAAAAATCCATTTTACGACAGTTTAGAGAAAAAATGGGTTGGCTTTCATGTTGAAAATCACCATAATACATTATGAATGAATTTTAGTTAAAATCGTATTGACCGTTTTGGAGTCCTATTTTCGAAAGTCCCGTTATTAGATTTTTTTTTAAAGAAAATTGGACATGTAGTCATACCTAAGCTGAAATATCAATTTTGGTTGAAATCGTTAGAACGGTTTTCATGTAAACTATAATATATGTATTTAATCAAATTTTCAAAAACCGAAATTTTCCCAAAAAAAGTCAATTGTGAGATAGTTTTTAGAAAAACTGTGTTTGTTATCATATGAGGAAAGAGCATTTTACCTTAACAAGGAATTTCTATTGAAATTGTATAAACCGTTTTTGAGATAAGTCAAATTTTCAAAATTACTGTTATTCGATTTTTTAACGAAAAACGGAGTATGCAATAACGTTAACTTTACTCACCTAGGCTCATATATCAATTTTGGTTGAAATCGTAAGAGCCGTTTTCGAAAAACTCAAACTTATTTAAATCGTTATATGGGAAGTACCGTTAATAACAATGCAAACGTGCAAATAAAACAGTGGCCTCAAACTGAAAGCCCAGAAAGTCCAAATCCGAAGTTTGAAACAAATCTGTCCATCCGTTTAGGCTGTGGACCTCAGGAGAGGACGGACAGATGGACAGAATTGCGGGACCACCTTTTTGGAGTTCCTTTTCATCGAAATGTCAGAATAAGTAGTATACGAGAAAGTTAAGAACAAACCGTCCTTTAAAGTGTTTGACTTAGGATTCCGTATGCGAGACGCAAATCTGCATGGAAAATACAGACGCGTAGCATTCGAAGAGAAATTCTCGAAACCGGGTAAATAACATCTTCTGTGTCGTTTTAAGAGCGTTGATTGGTTTTTTTAGGAAGAAATTTAACAGAGCACTCTATAGCAACATCGATCTAGTAGAAGTCGGAATCAGTTGCGGACTAAAACCCAAAGAGGCAACGCAGTGGAAAAATATCTCTCCCTAGCTGGTGCGTATGCAAATAACTAAATCGAGCGTCATATTCGTCTGCAACTGTCAGAGTCTCTCTCAAAGGGAACTTCGTCGAAACGCGAATTGGAATGCCGCACCGTAACCTTAGACAATCTTCTTACACTCACTGATAAAGCTAAAAAATATAAGGACCTAGAAAAATTTGCATAGATGCAACATCAATTTCATTATGGTAAATGCCACTAACCACGCCCGCCTCAAAGGACACGCAGCAACATTGACAAACTCTTTATAGTAAAAGGTCGCCATCGCCATTGACATCTCCACTTTCCCTGTTTATACAGTCAAAGGCTTTCTTCATCTTGGTTATATGGGGTCTTTCAAAACTTTAGCCCATGATTAACTCCCATCCTTTGCACAGCGACCGCCGCAAATACTTTAGCTAATTTAGTTACGGAGACGCTGTCCTTTTTGCGTCTATATATTTATGACCACATGATTTCATGTTTCCCAAAATGTCGAGAACCTTTCCAGCACCACTGCGTGTGGAAGCAGGCGTCAAGAAAATTGAAATATAAAAAACGGAACCGAAGAGGGTGTGCGAAAATGAAAACTGAGAGTCCGTCCAACAACGACGACGAAGGGATGTAATGCTAATTTGATGAAGTAATTATCCCAAAATCAGAAAATCCAGACGTGTTGGCCTTAAGTAATCCCACAGCGAGTTAAGTTTGGTTTTTGTCCCTTTGGCGGCCGATGCTTGTGGTCTGGGGCTGATCCTTCGAAAAGATGAGAAGTGGATTTGGCCAATTTCGATTAAGCCCTTGGACGTTGTTTGGGATTGTGTTTTCTTTTTCGTTGCGTTGCTGTTTCTTTGTAGAACAAGGAATCAAGAATTTTAATCAAAAAGTTGACCCTTTTTTTTTGGTTTCGAAAGAAGGGTCTAATTGGTGATACTACAAAATTAAGAACTGCACTCAATTATAACGATGGGTGAATTAATTCACGTCATCTATAGTGGATTCTAAATGCCAGCGGCAAGGATACAGTTTTTTTTGTCCTTGCATAGGGATCCCATGTCGGGAGGACTCACATAAATTTGATGAGCAAACTTATGAGGCAAAGGACTTAAGTAATTAATACACGAGAACCGAGAAGAGATGCAAATCATATTGGGAACATGAATTTTCATGTCTAACCCCATCGCATAAAACAGGACATATAAACACGAGTATCACATATACACACAATGGTTTATTGGGCAGTTAAGTCGAAGGGTAAACTTTGTAATTAACCGGATGGACGTGACCTGATTTAAGATACACTTAAGTGAGGTTAACTTGAATGGGCTGGTGGTATATATGGTAATGCGGGTCGTTCGGTATGTGAGGACAGTGGCGATGACCGAACCAACATAATCGAATTTTTACGACGACAAATTGGACTCATTTGGACCGCCATTTTGGCAGTGTGAGATGGTTTTTTGTGAAATCATTTGGTTTGGCAGTCAGATGAGAAGCCTTTTGATAAATGCGGATTGAAGAACTGGTAATTTCAACAAATTCCTTCTACCTCAAAACGCAACCTGGTTGAAGGTTAAGTTTCACGAACTTTAGAGAATAAATTATAGCCAATAGGTCTACTAAGAAGGGCCCTATGCCGTGCAAGCTTAGAGTTAGTGTGTTGGAATACTAAGCGAGAGATCTACGGTTTGATCCACGAAAGAACACAAATTACATCTTAGGGTTTTTTTCCACTGCGCCACCTCTCGCGAACGTCTGTCAAACATCCGAGAGTAAAACTGTCATGAAAGAGCTTCTCAAATGGCCGTTTGAACTCGGCTTGAAATTGTAGATCCCTTCCATTCGGGCATTCGTCCCAAAAATTGAAAACGAATGGTTGTGAGAAGCTAGGCCCCACAGACCAATTTAAGCCCTATTCGAACGACTGGTTCGAGGAGCTTCTCACATGTAGGATTTTAGGTTTCTGACACTTCAAGGCGATGAAAAGGCTCGTCAACCTATACGACCCATTGTGCAGGTTGTCAGAAAATAGCATTTAATTTTGCAGAATTTTAACTTCTCTAATGTAGCTAATAATTCCTTCAGCATAGGATTTCCTTAGTTCTGCTGGAGTTAATATTTCCCGTAAGATAAATTTCCTTCTAATACAGCTGTGCATTTGCACAATTTGTTCGCAGCTGTTTCGTTTTCTTCGAGACATAGCCAGCACTACGGGGCGTTGGTTAGATAGTGACCCGTGTAAGGTAACCGACGAGGTTTTCGATATCGTGGCTTCATAGATTAAGAATTTTTTAGACATTGTTCATAAATGGCAGGGTTGCCCTTTTGGCCTGTCTGAGTACTGAGTCTTCTTTCCAATACAAAAATTGTGGTCCCAGCTTTTGAAGGCCGAGTTGATAGCTGATTTAGTGACAGCACGGAAAGGTTCTGGTACTATAAAAGGGGTTTCTGAGCCCTTTCTTTCGAGTTCGTCAGCCTTTTCGTTACATTCGATGCCCTCGTGTCTGGGAACCCACCATATTTTTGTTTTGTTTCTTGAGGCGAGACCGGTTTTGAGACAATGATTGGTTAGTTAAAGGCGTTTATAGCTGCTTGACTATCTGTAAACATATGGATGTTTGCTCCTTTTAATCTTAAAGAATTGATAAGGTTTGCACATTCCTTAATGGCATTGTCGGATGTTCAGATATTAAAAAAATAACACTCTCACCGAAAGGTAAGGTGCCTTGTCTAAGCGAAAGCATTTACTTTTCTTTAAAAAGCTTCATTCAAAGGTACGTTGTTCGTCTTGAGGCAGCTCTACAGTTTAACTGAACCGATGCCTCAACCCGGTCCCTAGCTGACTACCACCAGTTGCACACTCTTGGTCGGTTGACATAGCCTTAAGAGTGAGCGCCACAGAAATCGAGGTCTTCCTCTAATGCGTTTTAGAATCGAAAACTCTACGGCCGAAGTGTTTGGCTCTACATATCCTAGCCATCTTAGACGACTCTTGAATTAATTTTGTTCGTGTCTTTATACATCTTGTATAGTTCTTCATGTAATCTCCTAATCCAAAGCCCGTCAATACCTGCCTTCGGAAATGACCTGTTTTTCCATTATCAGTGCGAGAATGGAAGTTTAAATAGATACGCTTCATCTTTCCAAAAGCCGCATATGACAGCATCTAAAGAGGCGAGCTATACGGAGACATGTCTAGTATTGGCGTAAAGCTCGTCCGTCTATATAGGATGATGGAGAAAGCTCGCTTCTGCATCAAGGTCGTTGAAAACCTTTCGGTGAGTGTCAAATCTTACTTGAAAGACTTGCGCAAAGCTTTCAGGTCAACACACCCGGAACGGTATTTGAAAAGTTAGCCGGCTATTACTGATGGAACGTTTGTGACAAAAATGGTTTCGGCGTCAAGAATTCAGAAAGGACCCACCACATACGAATCAAAAAGACCCCACCTACCTCCAATCCGTTCACAGTACGGCGATACACAGGACAAGGTCTCAAAAGCTAGGAGTTTGTCCTTCAGCAATGCGGGGCATGCATCTACATAGGTCGACTTTTAACGAGAAGAAGCCTCCTACCGAAGAAAATTGGGACGCCTTAGCAATTTTGAAAGATGTCAGAGTCGACTGAGATCCGTTAGGTGAGAATCTTTCCACGAGTGCGTTTATCCAAAACACATAATGTCAACAAACAGTTGCAGAATCCATCTAGGTTACCCTAGGTAAGGATTCCTTGGCATGATGACGTACGCCTGCAAAATGTGAGACCATTATGAACAAGGCAACCAAGGCAACGAAATAAAGGTGTGAAATGAAGGAGACAGAGAAGGGAGAGCATAGTCTCTCAACCGAAAATTCGGAAATTATTCCAAGATTTCATGAGCAAGACTATCATCTGATGGTTAATGGCTTTAAGGCCTTCAGCCTCTTCAAAAGGTTGATGAAAAGCTAGTAATCGAAGCTCAGAGAAGAGTATCGCTTAGCTACAAAGGAGCATAACAAGAAAAAGGCCGCCGGATATCATGGCTTACAGACAGCAGACCTCTTCAAATATGGGAATGATGGGTTGGGTGATTTTTCAATCCAGTTTGTCTGGAGGAAAGGAACACCAAACAGACTATTAGCTCTATAGCTCTATTTGTGTTGCTTCCGATAGATGGCATCAATTTGAATGCCTCAAGTTGTAGCATTCATAGTCAGGAGACGGCATAACTCGGACAATGTAAAATACGCTCTGCAATATACACAACATGCTTAGAAGTAGCTCTTTCGAATCATTTCAAGGACTTGTGCCATAATGCGGCATAATCAACCATGTTATACACAGCAGTGTGAGTACGGGGCGCCCACATAGATGGCGCTGTCTTCATTCGTTAAGCTCCTTGGGAATGCAGGAGATATCGACATTAATGACTGTTCGAAGCGTGCCGTGTTAGAGACGTTTGAGGTGATTGAAGAATGAAAAACAAGTAAAAACATATGTCCCACTGTCTAGGACACGACTTTAAGGTGTTTACTGCTTTCTACCTCGCAGTAAGCACTCCACGAATGACAACTTAAAGTATGTCCCGCTTCTACTGTTAGTCGAACAGTGTTAAAAATTCTTCACACAAAACACGAAACGCTGCTTTACAGAAACTGTATCCTTCTAAAGGCCGCCTTTGTGGGAAAATGCCAAAAACGGAATGCAACTTGCAGCCAGAAGCGCTTCCGTTGATATCATTCCAGACCTATGCATTCAAAAACATTTCAGTTCGGACTTTAATTACTTCCTTGAACATAAATCACAATATCCGCTTGTGACACCTCTTCCAATCACAGCCATCATATTTACCACCATCATTACGACTCCTTCCGCGTATAGTCTTACCATAACATCCCACGCTTTACGAGCACCAAATAGGTAGGTAAGTCGTATACCCCACTTAAACAAGAACGATTTCCTGTTGCGGCTGCCGTCATTTTTCGCCAGAAAACTTTCCTATTAGACTCAACCCGTATGCTTAGGTAATCTATCGATAAATTTCAAATTTCCCTTTTATTAGCGCAATTGAATAAATAAACAATAAATCCCCAAGGACTTAGCCCGGCTGACAGGTGCCTGACTAAAGTGGCTGGTAGGTATATGCGCCAAACAAATCCCAACTCTGCCAAACTTGAAGGCAAATCGAAAACGAAAACGAGAAAACAAGAAGGCAAACTTTGCCAAAGAAAACTGTTCCTCACCGTTAAGCCAGCCGGCTTGGTTGGTTAACCCTTCAAAATTAACAAGCCCCACGGTGAGAACGGAAAGCGGCGGCGAAAACATCTCGAAACAGTGCCGCTCGCCCGACGAACCGCAAAATATCTCACGTGCGAAAGGACAAACTTTTCGCATTCCAGCTGCTGACTGCTGGCTGGATTGTTACGCTGTTTACCGAGAGAAGGTTTGCCATAAACCATATACCTAAGACCGTGCCTCGAAACGGTACAAGTTTTTCACACATCCTCGCGAGCGTATTCATATATGTTTCGCATGTAAATTGAACCATTTATGCCTGTTACGCTTTACTGTCCAGGGGTGCAGTGGTATTATTCACATTCACATTCACATCCAATGTGTAATGGAGAGGCTTGTCAAGTTTGAAAGTTTTCAAACCGTAGGTAGGTAAGTGGAAAGTGGGTCGAAGGAAGGAAATTTTCAATTAATTAGAGAGAAGTTTAAAGGCACACAGACACAGAATAAAGATCCTTAAAATGGTGGAGCACTTCGTTTTCCGTTTTGCAAAAAGTTTCTCATGCAAATCGCTGAACTTAAATTTAATTCAGCAGAGTCTTGAGTGAGCGGGGTCGGGCGGAAGGCTCACTCTCTCTCACTGGTGGTGTAAATTTATCCAGCGACCTTGTCACCACATCCATTGTATCTCTGTCTAGTGTTTCCGGTTCGATCCGACGCCCACCACAATGGAAACAATCCGCAATTTATTTATTCATTTGTGACCTGCTTTCTGTGTATAGAGACGCGAAGGATAGAAATCGTTTATCCTTGATAGGGGGGTGGGGCTGGCTTTTGTTCCATTGGTCTCTAGGTCAATATCATCGTCATCGCTTCGTCCCCCCCTCTAAA
This sequence comes from Cheilosia pagana, assembly GCA_936431705.1. Lineage (NCBI taxonomy): Eukaryota > Metazoa > Arthropoda > Insecta > Diptera > Syrphidae > Cheilosia > Cheilosia pagana. The sequence goes on along the minus strand of OW386166.1, from coordinate 78,661,441 downwards.
CAGAAGCTCTCACAATAATTCCCCCAGAAACAGTTTATGCATGCAAATCCTTAAGTACGCGACACAAACACAGAAGCGATGAACATTAAATGCTTTGACAAAGAGAAAAGCGATCCAGCAACTGCCATCGGAAGCAGTAGCGTTGCACAAGCACAGTGTTGAGATACTATATATGACCGATGGAGGTGGTGGTGCGGTGGTGTTTTGTTTGAGCCGGAATGTGATGTTGTGTCCCATAAGGATATATATATAGAGAGAGAGAGATTAACATTTTACAGCTTTGCGATTTGCTTATCAAAGGGGATAAAGTGGAAGAGAAAAGTGAACGAATGACAGGGATTTAGATGGTGGTTACAATGGAGACGTCGCCATCGTCGTTGGCAAAGTACAATGTACAATACTACGACAGTACGACGGTGCGGATGGCTATGGCTAATTAAAAGGATAAGTATCTTATCCAGTTGGGAAGAGCAGCTGCTCTTATGGTGTATGTTGTTGATGTCTTCTCTTCCCTTGGTAAAAAGGATTTGTCGCAGAGTATTCATTTATATAGTTACGTCTACGTTACGTATAAGAAAGTGAGATTGTTTGTGAGTCTGCTTAAAAGCTTTTACACTTGACAGTTAATACACGGTTAAGGTTTTTTTTTTTCTTTTGCATTCTGTTATCTGCCACAGGAGATTTGGGATTAACCTAGTCTATACAAAGAGCTATTACCATCAGCTAATCGTTGAATAAATGGATTAACTTGGAGGTAAAAGTACTGAGAGCGAAAGGGTACCTTCGAAACTAGATATGTAGTGGACAATTTGGATGCGCTTAATACCCATGGATGACGGATGAAGATATCCTAGGTCGCTTCAAACGAAAAATTCTCCGATTGATTTTCGGTCCCGTTTGCGTTGACGGCTTTTGGAGGAGGAGATTTAACAGCGAACTCTACGAGCTGTACAGCGACATCGCCCTGGTCAAAAAGGTACGCATCAGTCATTTAAGATGGCTGGGGCATGTAGCGCGAATGAACACCAACGCTCCGGCCCGAAGAGTCTTCGATTGCAACCCGGAGGGACAACGCAGTAGAGGAAGACCTCGGTTGAGGTGGCGCGGGCAAGGGGACCTCAACCAACTTGGAGTACGCAACTGGAGGCAGTTAGCCAAAGATCGAGCTAACTGGAGAGGCGTATTGGTTGATACCAAGGTCCACCCGGATTGTAAAGCCGCCTAAGTTAGTAAGTATCTTCCTTTAAAGAGCGAAGGGTAGTGTCAGACGCACGTTTTTTTTTAAGTAAGACCAATAACTTGCAAAAATATTAATGACATTGACAGAACACTGGTGCAAGCCCGAGCCACGACCCGAAATTCGCAAAATTGGGGTTTGCGAAAGGCCGAGTTCTTGTGTGCCACGCGAAATCGACTGATGCGTCGGGTTGTCCTGCAAAGATATTGCGGCAGATCTTGCGTTTCTTTTACGTACGGGTGGTGGTTAATCGTTTGCTGAACCAGTGAACTCAACTTTACACAACACTGCGAATAGTCTTCTCGCTAGGACGAATTTGGCGACTGTCAAATGGGCGAAGCGTGCCGAACATTGCACGAACAGAACACCCATTTGATAAAACAATTTTATGCAATATCCGCATCCATGCTGGTTTGAAAAACGGACTGAATTAATGACAGAAAATTCGACAGATTTAGCGTCTTTAATTGTTTTAAGAGTTATTTTTTTAAGTTAAGTTTACATTGTTAAGCTTAACTTTGAAGCTCAGTACGCTGCACTTTTCTCGCCAAACATCAGCTTAAATCCTTGCTAAATTTTGACATAGAGAGCTCTGTGGATAAGTGGCACAAAAAACAGCTGTTCTTGATTTAAAATCTGCAAGGCTCCATACCGATGGATGTTGCTCTTCTCTACCAGCATCGCCAACTTTTTCTGAGGACTTCTATGTCATTTCAATGAAAGACTCTAGCTCCAGGTACTCCCTGTCGAAGTATTCATTAAATTCACTCATCTTTTTAAACAAAACAGAAAAACAGAGCAGAACGATCTGTCAAAATTTAGCTAGAAAAAAATGTCCCGATCCATTAAATGTTTGCGCTGAATTTTAACAGATACATGAAGGACATTCGGAAACATAAGTCCACTCGGCTAAAGGGATTCGCTTAAATTTTGTAAAACAAATTTTGTATTTTTTTGTGATTTCACAGTCAAACAGTACTAAATAAAAAAAAATAATAATAAAAAAATACTACTTGTTAATTTTTTTAATATTTAGCCTGTATTTTTTTCCATTTTAAATCTGTACACTTTTACCGCTCTATACCAAACTTTGCACTATTTTCTTTAATATCCATAGTTTTTTTTTAAATCTCAAAATTCAATTTTACAAATAAATATATAGTGAGAATTTACTTTGGCCAAGTAACATAACTTTTCAAACTTTTAGCTATCGACCATAGAAACTTTAATTGGCCATATTTAAAATGAGGCTTTCTGTTTAGTGCCACTTTTGTTTTTCAACGTGCGATTTTTCTGTAGAACAAAAGTCATATGTGGCTTTATATTTAAAATATTGAACCATTATCTACTTCATCGACCCCTTTTGTTTTCTTGTGAAATATTTTGCCTTCATGAATATATTTTTGTTACATTTTTTTCAAGCTTAGATAATCATTTTATGGGACATTTAATCGAAATTTCGATTTATTATTTTTTTTTCTAACTGAACTGAATTATATTTGTATAAAGAGACCAAATTCGTTCATGAAAAATATCTTTAACTTAGTTAGGTATATGAAAAATTGTTTGTGAATAGCTCGGGCGTTCTTTGCAGCTTGTCTGATATACAGATATCATATTCATAAAGTTTGTGATGTTTTATCTATCATTTTATCAAATTTTATAAATTTCCACAAAACCATAGGTAGGTATGTACAGTTTTTCCTTTGTCTCGTTTGCGGCTAAGAATTGCGAGAAAAAGCTCTTTTTCCCATGATCCTAGAGCACAGCTCTGACGAGCCACAAATCGTTGAAGCAAGTGCAGAGAATAATCGCTACAGTTCAGTTTCAGTTCAAGGATCGTACGATAACAGCGTACCGCCAAGATAGTGACGGTGGCCTAGTTCTGTTGGAAGCAGAGAAAAAGTATTGCATTCATGCAGAACTTCGAAATCCTCCGGCTGCGGAACAGCTGGCATTCTCTTTGGAAAATCATCACGCGCAGTTGTCTCTAAAATTGCCATAAAATCTTATAGCCTCAGTCCAATGTCCAACCGCCCTTATAAACAGCATTAATAAGACTTCTGTCTACGTTACAGGTCACAGTTGTTGAAACGCCCAAAGTTATTATCAGAAAAGCACTTTTTGCTAAGAAATGTTCGGCTCTGTCAGAGACATTTGCTCGAAAGCTGTTATAGTCAGTGGTGCCAGATAAATTTTTACGAAATCTGCATTTTTTGACTTAAAAATCGTCAAAAAATCGTCATTGTCATAAAAACAATAATAATTCTCGATTAGCGCAATTAACAGAAATCGCGGGTAGTTGTAACAAGTGAGGCTGTTGCTATAACCAAGTCAAACACACAGAAATGATTATACTAAATAATTACAAACTCATTGCACACATTGTTTTTTTCCAAGTAGGTACAAACTAAAATTGAACGTCTTAAAAAGTTGTGTGTCGTCCTCTTTGTGAAATTTTAAGTAGGCATTGCGAAAAAGCATGATTTTCAGTGATTGATAGAAAAAAATTCTCTCATCATTTGCACATAAGTTGGGAAAACTTAGAGCGGCAAAAATAGATTTAATTATAAAAGCGGAAATGCATGATTGATCACAACACAACACTTGCATTTGATTGAGACCTAAAAATCTGCAAATGGCTGTCCAAAATCGGCAAATCGTCATTGAGGCTGAAAATCGGCAAAATGACGATAAATCTGCAAATATGGCACCACTGGTTATAGTTTCAATTAAAGCACCCTGTAATTTCACATTCACTGCTCTCCAGAGAGGGAGAGAGAGTGAGAGAGTGAGAGAGCAACGAAAGAATTATATTACACATTACACTATATGCTGGTCACAAAGAGAAATCAAGCGGCAGGTATTGGATTGGCAATGGGGTTCGGCGCTTTTTCGAGGTCTTAAAAATAAAAACTCAAGAAATAAAATTATAGTTGGTTGAACAGTTTAAAAAACGCAAGCAAGCAGCTAGCTTAACTTTTGGAGATAGAGAAAACGACTTCGAGTTTGGATTTAGCTCCTTTTCCAAAATATATGAAAATGCTGCTTTATTTAAATAAGACAATTTAGTAAATCTGGGAGATAAATAAACGTTATCAACAATTTCAATAACAAATGTATTTCAGAAAACTCGCGTCGAATCCGAAAACTTAATTATGTTTTTTGCAGTTCCTCTTAAATATGCACATGTCTTTCTGTCGCAGGATGCTCTTCCAACTTTATCAATTATACTCAAATGTTAGCCTATGCTATCCATTTATTTTCAATTTGACTTCTGTAACATAAACTCGAATTTTCTTTGCTCTATCACTGCTGTCATGTAATGCAAAGCAGCTGATTTACCGACCAACTTTGTATTGAAAATACCTGCTGATAAGGGAGTCTCACAGGCGAGTCTGTCGATAGGGGTGATAGTTTTGACGTTAATAACAATTTACCAAGTTCTCCAATGCAAAACTGTAGTCCACGTTCGAAAGGGACGCTACAAATAGTACGGAACCAAACTACAAATAAGTTATGCGCACTGTTTTTAAAGGATCCTCTCGGTTGATTTTAAATTTTTATAGTAAAACAGCATTTATTGCGATTCCCTACAGCCACTGCCATGAAAACAGTAAAAATTAAATTCCGAAAAACCAACAACTTCATGAAAATAAAATGCACAATCAAAATGAACTGAATTCCTTTACAAATTATCAGAGATAAAGTCCCTAGATGGGGCAAACAAAAACCAACTGGCTCCATAAATTACCCCCAAACCAATTTCGATAAAAAAAATAAAAAAAAATTACATTATCTCCCCCGTTTGGCAACGTTACAGTTCCCAGCACTCCATACACCTCTGATGGCTACAGCATAAGAGAAGAAGAAATTATTGCCTTCTCCACATGAACGAGGAATTACCCATAATCCGGCTCCATCCGAATCCTTTTATGTCATCATAAAAACAAATCATTCTTCGTTTCGATTTGGGAGGGTGTAAATCTTGGTTCGACAACGAAACCAAAACCGATTAAAAAATGTAAATTAGCCGTTTCAGTCCAATAAATTTGACCAGCGTCGTCCGGGATTCAAAAGAATGAAAAAAAGCGAAAATAGGAAAAAAAAACTCACCTCTTTCCGGCACTGGCTCCTTTCTCGAACTCCAGAGTGGCGCCTCGGTACTCTCGGCATACATTTGACCAACCTCCGCTGTACAGCGTAACGTCAATTGACCATTGTGGTAATGAGAAGGCAGCAACTATACACCAAGAGGGCAATAAATTAATTCACTTCCAACATGCACCCTTAAGGACCTAATACTTACTTGTATTGTCAGATCCCGCGATGCCCAGTATAAGCTCTCGAGTGCTTGATGTAGTATGGTGTTCTCGGTGCCGACCTGCAAGGAAAATAATAATTGCTTGTTACAAACATGTTTTCCTTTTCTCTCACACAATTTAATGAACAAATAATTGCAACCAACCATTCTAAAGGGAGATTGAGTTCGCTGTAGTGTATGCTATCGATGGAAATTGTAAGCCAATCCTCTGGCATCGAAATGCAGAAATGTGTTTTTACTAAAAGGACGTCAGCAACAGAAAAATCATCCCCCTACCCCCTGTCATTTTTGCAATAAGATCCCCTAAAGTGTTTTTTGTTGTGCAAGGGATTTTCTGGATGCTTGTGTTAACAGAGCCGGAATATAGGTGTACAGGAGTTATGCTCCTTCAACATCCGGATTTAACGTGATATCTACGACATCCTTGCCTGGGTACAAATGTCTGCTTCTCCTTGGGTTTCTGCAACCTTAAACTACTCTCTGTAGTGTAGTAGAGCAATGAAAATCGGGAGGACGATGGGAACGGAAAGGAACGCGAACGGGACACGTACATATATGAAGAGAAACATCTTATGAACCCAGGAAGTTCATTCCTTTCGGAGTTTATGGCTTCTTCTTCTTTTCTTTTTTTTTGCAAATAAAAGGATAATGCGGAGGAGCAACCCCAACCAATGCTCCAGTTTCTATGGGAACTGGGAACTACAAATGCCGCACCTCTGTGCAGACATACCTACATACACTCATATGAACAGTGCAGATATATACAGACAGTCTTTGTACGGCGTGATTACAGTTTATTTTTGTTGCGATTTTGTGTACAACTGTGTGAGTAGAAAAGCTTTTGCACGCCTTGCATTAATAGCAACTAAATATAAAGTTGCAGGGATATTCTGCAATATCCTTCTACGTGTAGGTACATAAACTCCGCAGAAAATTTAATGAAGGCTTGTTTTATTTTTACCAACTCTGCGAGTGCATTAAAATAAGGACGAGGCTGTGATTTCAATCTGAGAAAAGTAGCTCCTTAAAATGTACTTTTAGAAATTGCGCAAATGAATTTATTGATAACGGTGGACTATCTATTGTAAAATTAAATACATAAAAATGCATACAGTGCATTCAGTGTACGGTAGGTTAGGTTAGGTAGATAGGTAGGTAGAGCAGGGCGTACCCTGCAATACCACACTTAGGTCCTCGTGGACCCATTGTGATGCCCGTTTTTTGAGGGTTAACCGCTGGTGTTGTATCGGTTGTCTTCTTTCCATTCCTCAGTGTGGTTAACAGACACTGCCCAGCCATCCCTATGCCCTCAAAAACCTGTAAAGATCAGACAGTGAGACATCGGAAAGTTCTTGTAAGTCTTGGAAGTAGTATCTCCCAAGTGTTCTGTTCCTCAAGTGACCGAGACTCGGACAGTGACAAAGGAAGTGAGGTGTGTCCTCGTGGACTTCCTCGTCTCCGCAGCCTCTGCATATGTCGTCATCTTTGAGATTAAGTTTCATTGTGTGGTTTATTAGGAAGTTATGACCAGTTAGAGCCCCTACTAGCCTAGATAGTGAAGACCTGCTAAACTGTAAGAGTTTATTGGTCCGGCCACTGTTATATTCTGGCCAAAGCTTCCGCGATATTTCACAGTTCTTTCCACCTGTTGTTGGTTTTCATACGAATCTTGTTTTCCACCCGCTCTCTAAGGTTGCAAAGCGGTGGCTTGACCGACTGAAGTGCTCTATCACGGTCCATTGCGGACCCAATTGTCGCCAGTTCATCCGCCCTTTCATTGCCGGTTATCTCGCTATGTCCAGGGACCCAGCAGAGATTCGTGGTGTGCTGTCAGCAAAGAACCTTGAGTGTTGGGTAGGGAACTTACACATTCTGAGTGATCAAAGTTCTGCAAGTCATCAAAATCGCCTTTTGAAATGTGTCACGAAATTGACTGACGCGATGAGGGGTCCAAATCCAAATCAGAAGTGGAAGTTGATAGTTGGGAAGAGTTGTTAGTAAAAGATAGGAACACCTATAGATATTTCAACACGACTGATGAAACAAAATTGCGCATCATAGGTTGTTGCACTTAAAAATAAAAGTCGAGAAAAATGCTCAATGGAATTATAAAGGACTATCGGCGAGTTTATCACTAGTGGTGACACAAAAGGGTGAAGGAGGTTAGTTTTGGAATAAAAGTTTTGAAAACGCCACGAAGAAAAGACTCGAACGATTTCAACCAAAATTGATATTTGGGCTTATGTAGGTGCGGGTAACATGGCTGCATACTTTTTAAAAGTGGCCTTATACGATTGCAACAGTTTAGTCATTCCTAACATGATAGCAAACTCAGTTTTTCTCTTAATTGTCTATAACGGATTTCTGAAAAAAGGCATATTTTTAAAAATTTGGTTTTCTTTTTTTTACCTACTTACATGAAAACGGCTAAAGCGATTTTGACCAAAATGCATACTTGGAGTAAAATTTACGTTTTCAACATTATTGTGTCCTTCATTTTCGATTCTAACCACCGGAAACGCTGATTATGAAAACTGCTCAAATCTTGAAAACGCGATTTTAGATTTGAATAAAACTTGAAAAAAACCACGTAACACTAACATCCTGAACAATACCCAATACTAAGTTTTTAGCTTAATAGTTGTGCAAGATTGTTTTTCGAACTCAAGATTGCAATATTTGGTACTATTTTGTACGCATTATTTTCCAAAATCAGCTTTAAAGATTTTGACTAAAATGCTTATTTACGATAACATAAGTATTCTTAATAAAACTCCGTATTTAGTTTTTCTTAGAGAAATGCAAATAATGCCGTCTTACAAACATTCCCGCACTACCAGTTAAAATGTAATCACTACCAGTACTAGAAGCTCCTTTTTAGCAAATAATACCAAACCCACTTTATCTTTTTTCAACCATATTAATCATGAACCTTAAAATAATTCCAACCAATTGTAGTCTACACTATCAGAAACCCGCACTTCATTTACCCCCAAACACGTGTAAATTCAAAAACAAATCTCTGAATTCTTACATCACAAACCCTACTTCGAGTCATGGCCAGCATCACCAATTTGAAAAATCTGGTTTTAAAGCCTATAAGAAATAACAAAAGAAAAATAAACCAACCAAACTGATGATATGAACGAGAAAGTTTCGTGCGATCCAGTCGTGCACTTTATTTTAGATACCCTGTTGTTCCAAAATAAAAACGCTCATGCATTGACTTATTATATTATATGGACTGCTAGTAGCCAACTTCACACATGTTCCAAAACTCGACGCGCTACTGTTTCGCTGCGGAAAAAAAGGTAAGCTACATACGAGCTCCATAATTTGAACGTATACGTAACTGTCATTTTGGCTTTCGGTTTTTTTTGAAAACAAGTCTGTGATTTGAAAAATTTAAACGAAATTGTTCAGTTTATGGGTCAATAAATAATTAAAAAAATGTATCGTTGTTTTATTATTCTATTTCAAAATAAAAAACACTGAAGAATTTGAAATCACTCTTCGAAGCTTTCTATCATTTGAATAGATGGCGCTCTTTTGTTAACATGTTGCTATGGAAATGAATTTCTTCGGAAAAGATGTCGCTCTTTTGTTTACATGTTGCTATGGAAACGAACTTTTTTTTTGAAAAATATCGCTGTTTTGTTTACGTTACTATGGAGATTTAAACTTGACGGCGGCATGTGTTTCTTTGCTATTCCGCAGCGAAACAGTAGCGCCTGTGCTGTTTTGGAACATATTAGGTCTGTTCCCTTACAATAATGCATTCGAACACATTAGCCAAATTCAGTCAAAGTTTGTTCCCTTCTATACAAATTTTGGGTACGGGAACGAAGTTTGACTAATTCGTTCAAATGCATTATTGTAAGGGAACAGACCTATTTTCTCGCAGAAAACTATGAGAATGACATTTCACTAGCAGTCCATTTATAATAAGTCTATGCTCTCATGGTATTTGCGGATCAAATTTACCCAATACAATTTTAATTTAGCGATCACAATTTTCGAATGTATAATTTTTTGTTGTTCTTTGTTTTCACTGTAGTTTGTTCTGGAGGGCTTCCTGCTTGCAGAGCTTTAACCAATGATCTTCCTGGAGCAGTGCGTTGAAGAGAAGTTCGACGGGAGATTTTACCTTGAAATGGGAAAATTGCTCCGGTTTTATTTTCACATCCAAAATTTGTAGCGGCAAACACCTTTTATTTTTTCCCACTGTTCCATTCTATTCCAAATTCGTAAGAATTGAAGAAATAATCGCACGTAACGATTCTACCTAGCCTTGACTTCGTTCGGGACGACAATTTATATCCTTACCGGTGCAGACTCGCAAAGACCAAGCAAAACGTGTCTTACTGTCGCACGGTGCCACACTTTTGTTCCATACTTTCCTGCCTTAGATGGAATGTATTGCTTGAAAGAAAATCTCCCGATAAGTTACTAATTGTTCATACACAGTAACGCATTCATCTGGGTTGAATGTTTTTCGTATATCACACCCATTTATTCCAGAATTCTCTTATTGGGTCAAGTTTATCCCGAGCTCGCCGTTCATTCCTATCACACTTCTTATCGAAATCGGATGACTCTCGATATATTCTGAAATCTTCGAAGACCATTGTAGTTTTGAAAATTTATCGGTCCCTTGCTGTCATTCCACAAACTTTAAAAATATTTACAAATACGAGAAATAAGCTCCATGAAAGGTGTGTTTGGGAAAGTTTGACCCATGAATACAGGTTAAGGCAACTCACGAATGGCTGGCTTATAAGAAGGTGCTGCTGGAGTCCGGGAAGGTGGAATTTTTTTTTGTATGATAATCCTCTCTGGATTGTTCCCAGTGTCTGTGTAGCACGCGATAGCTTTGCACCATTGTTATATCAAAATTGCAAATGTAGCCTTTCGAACCATTAGGGATTACTTTTAATTAATTTTAACTACTGGCTAAACTGCTGAAAATATTTACCTACAACTCCAACTTTCAAATCATGATCAAATAGATGTACCTATCGAAAATTATAGAGCAACTGATTTCTAAAATATTCGAGGCAGCTGTCAAAAACAGGTACCTAGTACTTAGTTGTTTGCAACTATATTTCTGAACTTCAGAATGGGTTTCTAAGTGGGAGATCGACATCTAAAAACTTGATTATTTTTACTAATAACTTTCTTGAGAACATTGAAAAACGTCGTCAAGTAGATTACCTACTGACATTTTTAAAGCCTTTAATCGTGTGCAGCACAATTGTATTTTAATGGCCAAAACATAACAAAGGCCGGAGCATCAAACTTCTAAGGTTTAACTGTCTTAGCTGATATGGGCTCAAACAGGGCATAACTTCCTAAGAAACCATACAATGAAACTAAATCTTAAAGATGACGAAGAGCTCCATGAAGACACACCTAACTTGCTCTACCTCTGCTCGAGTCTCTCTGTCACTTGAGAAACAGAACAGTTGGAAGTTATTCCTTCCTTGATTAACGTGAACTTTCTGATGTCGCACTTTGTGATCTTTGCAGGATTTTTGAGGATATCAGGATGACTGGATGGCGCCGAGTAATTACAAGAAGGAGGGATATGAAGCTAACCATCTCTAACACCAACGGTTAGCCTCCATAAAAGTGCATCACAATGGGTCTACAAGGACCTAAGTGTGCTTTCACAACCCGTAAACCAAACCTAACCTAAGCAAAAACTAAGAACTCTGCCAACTGAATCTAAGATAGGCAGAGTCTTTAGTTGAGTTCAACCTAGAGACACAGTCGCTGCACGCAAGTCGAAGGCGAATTCAATCAACTGCAGGTAGTCAACCAAAGAGGAGTTCTCTGCACTGAGGCCCAGGTCTGCCAGGGATTAAAGCGCCACCAAAGTCAAGGAAGAAAAAGACAACTCTAGATAAAAAATTAAATGTGATAAGACATGTTGCCAAATCCTGCCCCTTTGCAATGAGCGGTAGTACCGTAGGTGACCGCGGTTCGGAGTGAGTCGTTACAGCATCAACATAGAAACGGGAGTCATTATTGGCACTAAAGTTATTACGGATTTTTCGTACAAAGATCGCAATAGGCATTTGCCAAGGTCTGTGTCAGTAAGGACATGAGTTAGGTTAGGTTAGGTTGAAGTGGCTGAACAACGCTTCCAAATTGCGCATGGTGAAACATGTCACACAGCTCGTTCAACAATTGATTTATTGAAGGAAACGTTCATCAACCGCATAGTTTCAAGTTGCGGACTCGGGCATTGGGCTCCAAGATCGTGCGATTTAACGCCGCTTGACTATTTTCTCCTGGGGATATGTGAAGTCGTTAGTCTACGCCGATTAGCCCGAAACGATTGACCACTTGTAGGACAACATTCGCCCGAAGATTAACTTTCGATTAACGTAAATTTCATGTCAATTTAAAAAAATCATCTGACTTGTTGTTTATAACTCTTGCGACACAGACCTTTCATTTTTCGTATCTGTGTCAAGAAGGACTTTTGTTTCTCGCGACTACTGTCATAAACCACAAACGAGATATTCAAAGAAGAACCAAAAGCGATGTAGTATCCTCTTCCCATATCGGTTGGTTGTCTCTTCCTACCGTTAAGGAGATGCTCAATGAACTCGTACTCGCACTTACTACTGATCTTTTAAAAGTAATACCTTCGTGGAATCGGTTCCGCAAGACCTTTAAAACGATCCCCATTTGACAGAGTCTGACCCCCAAAACAATTGTACAACCTTTAAGCTTGATCTAACTATTTCTTTAAAACTCTACAAAATGTTAAGATTCCTCTATGGAATATTTAAGGTGCAAAAAATCTGTTTAAGGCTTTGAGTTTAAAGTGTATGGGTAGTTTTAAACTTTAAAAGATAGCTACAAATTACTTGTAAAAAAAGCTTTCATCGACCTTGCTGGATTCTATCTTCTCACTAACCAGAGCGCGTTCCACTCTGATCTAGAACCCCCAGCAACTCCTACATAAACTAACCAACAGAATATGTCCCAAATTTCCAACCTCAAATCGCTTGCCACAGTTTTTTTTCCACAACTGACCATTATTTGAGGGAAATAGAAATTCCTAAACAAAGCGTTTTCAATATACAAATACTTTTAATTGAATTCAAATTTAAAAGCTGCAACGGTCCACATGGTCCAAATTATACAATTCACACCTTGCCACTTTTTTTTTTGTTTGCATACCTCAATGTTATTCCTGCATAATTTGTATATAGGGACGTAAGGACCAACAAAAAAGCATCCACCGTCACACCATTAACGTTTAGCGCAGTAGGTATCCGTGTAGGGTGTCTGAGTTGGAGCAAACTAAAACTAAAAAAAATAAACCGAATAGGGGATACCACCTGAAAAGACTTTGTGTGAAAAATGCAAATAACTTTGCGACAACTTTTCCATCGACGTACCTAGTTTAGTTGCATTTTTTTCCCTCTACTTTTGTTCCTCGCCGAGTCGTCAAAATAGCTGGCACAAAGGCTACCCGCTCATGCCTTGTATAAAGAGGTGGCAGACTAGCTATTAGTTGATCTTGCCGCACATATGTATATATGTATATATGCATCAGCTTGAATCTGATGCATTGCAAATTTGAATTTAAAATATCCCTCGCTGTTTTTATTGAGACGGTTAAAGGATCTGTGCATAGTCTATGTAAGCACACAAGTTTTATAACCTGAAATGGATGTCACTTGTTACAAGACAAGGTGCTGGCGCATACTATCAATGCATCCGTGTAGTAGTAGATACGTGCTTCAGTTTTTTTCCGGAATTTTTTTTTTCTTGCGCTACCTTCTACTCCTATGCCCGGAGTTAGGTATCATTTCAATGATGGCCACCCACCACAAGTGCCTAATGGATATGATGTGCTGGCAAAACGGAGAACATCATGCAGGAAGTTTTGACACCCCGGAGCTAAGACGTGGCGAACGAAAGGAAAATAATCAATTTCGCTGTAGTGACATCGCACTACATTGTTTATGGTGTCGGTTTTTGAATTTAAATTATTAGTGCATACATATAAGTATCATGTTTGATGGTATTTCAGTAGCTTTAAGACGTGATTATTGTCGATACGGTTGGTATCGATTATTGCTGTTGCAAGTGGAACCACTTTGTGATTACAGGCGGGTTCTCACTGCCACTGTAGTAACCGCTACAGTTTTACCATGCCGCTGCTACTAGTCGTAAGTTAGTAAGAATTCGGGACCCGGCAAAATAAAACACACAGATCGAATTTTGAAAGAAAGAATCTCTTAACATGACTACAAACTCAATGAAAACCCCATATCCACCTTTACTTGTGTTGCAAACTTAAAAGACGAACGGCTTTACTGATAATCAAACACTAATGTCGACTATTAGTTGACTGCCAGTTTAAATTAAAATGTACAGCATTTTTGAAATGGTACCAATAAACAATTTAATCTCCAGCTTTACTAGTACGAAGACTTTCTGTTGAATCTATTACAAATTTGCTGTCAATCGTTGTCAGTTATCAGATGGCAAATTATTTGTTTTTGTTTTCATGCAGTAAGTTTTGTTTTTCAAAAAATTTAATAAAGATTGAAAATGAATTCAAGTCGAGACGAAGATATTTTTATGGACCTTATATCTGTTGAAGAATCGGCAACCTCTCAAATATGACGAACGAGAGTTCTTTTGCCACTATAGGTTTTTTTTTTTTTTTTGCATTTTTAATTCATTTTTATTAATTCATACTTTAAGCTTAATTTTAGACAAAAACGATTAAAACTAATTTAAAACTAACATGGATCTTAATTCTAGCTTACTGGCTCCAAGCGAGCGCTCTAAACTTATCATTATGCTTAAAACTATTGCCTTTCGGCCTTAAATCTATATCGATATTTAATTTTGTTTGTTTTTTACTCTTCCAGAAACTTTGAAAACTGGAACTCTTTATTATTTTTGGTTTGCTTAAAACTACTTAAAACTAGTTAAAACTATTTAAGACTACCTAATCTACTTAGCCTACATTACCTATAATCAGGATGGTGAACAATCTTAAGGATTGGTCACCCTCCTGATCGCGTCGATGGGTGCCTGGCAGTCGCCAATTGGGTTCATCTGCGCCACCGGGACTCGAGCGAGGCCATAGGCGTCGGTCAAGTCTCGGAGGCACTCATCATATTGACGAGCCCGGCCCCTCCCAAAGACCCCCTAATCTAACCTAACTAACTTAAAACTAGCTTAAAACTAAGGAGGATGCTACATAAGTAGCGCACCGGCCCGGGAGAGCGTATCTACCCTCACCCCTTCCTCAAGCAACAAAAATTCGGCGAATTGCTTTGCTGTATCGATTATGTCCCGATCCGCTATTGCGGTGCTAAATCGGAGAAGCTCCTGAGCATTGACGGCGTTCCCGTCGTAGATGAGCCGCTTATCCCTCGCGCCGCGGTGGCTGTGGTAAATTACCGGCACACCATCTCTTGTCTGCATTAAGCCTTTCATATCTGCATGGAGAAATGCCTCAGGCGGGACAAAGCCAGACCGTAGCGTACTCTCGTGGTACATTAAGTTGGGGTAGTAAGCCCCTGAGATCAGTGCCTCCGAACCGCCTTAATAAGGAAATTGTCAATCCTATTCAGTCGAGCCCCATTGTATAGGGTCTTGTTGGGATAATAATGCATTTACTCAGATTCGGGAGTTCTATACAACCCTAGACAGGCCCTGACACATTGCCTCTCAAACACCAGAATCTTTTCCATATAATACGGCGCTATATTGAACCACATGGGACAACCATAAGCGATGATCGGCCTTATAAGGGCCACGTAGCAAATGACCTTCACCCTGGCGTTAAGTTGACTGCGCCGAAACAGTCTCCTTGTCAGAGCGTAGGCCCTCTTAGCCCCAGCAAGACAAGCATCTATATGTTTGTCAAAATATAGATACTGGTCAAGCAAGATGCCAAGATACCTGACCACGTTTCTCACCGCCAATGGCCGCCCATGCTGTCCAATAATGGCCAATTTTCTCCAGTTTTTTCTGGTATCCCTAGAGGCCCCAGCCAATGGAGTTCTGAACAGGATTGTTTCCGATTTTTGGAAATTGATTTTCAACCTCCAATCATCACAATACCTCTTAATTTGTATGAAGTCACGCTGCAAAAGCACGTTGATGACCTCGATTTTAGGACCTGACCTGTACGCCACCAATTCGATTTGACAACGAACTTCTTTCCCATAAGCATGTCATAAATCATATATAGCAATGGCTTTTGGATGCCCAATCTGGTCAGCTTATAGAAGAGCCCCTCCAACCATACGGTATCCAAGGCCTTCTCAAAGTCAACCAGACAGGCACCCGTGCACTATAGGTTTGTTTATTAATGGTGGTGTGTACTATCTGGTAAGAAGTTTATTAAAACTATTAATAGATTTGATAAACCGTAAGGGAATAACTTGCTCCACGGAGGAATCGAGGTGAAGCACTTTCGGTGGAAACATTAGTAGTTATTATTTGCAAAACGATACCTACGGAAATGATCCTTGCAAAGCGATCAAATCAGTTCGTCGGGTCAGATCTAAGTTCTGTTAATGTGATTGGTGTTGTCAGTTTGTTTTTAGTGTCTACATGTGGATATAGAAAATATGCTCCTATTGTTCAATACGGTATTTTAATTTATTTGGTCATTTAATTTTTTTAATTTTCCTTTTCGGCTTAACTAGTAGAGAATAGTAAGTAGATATTAACTGAAACATTAATTTGCAACAATTATGTTTTCACTTAAGCGGAATTTTCTTTCAAGCGAATTTCGGATATTTTGAAAAATAGGAGTTCGGACGAAAACTAAAACCGATTTCACTTATGTATCCAGCTTAAATATAAAAAAACAACACATTTATTTCTAATAGGTATGTCAAGGTTTTATAAAATAAAACTCGAAACAAAACGAGACATCGAAAACGTGTAAATAGAGCAAAACAAACAAAAATATAAACAAACGAATTTAGGACTTCAGTTATTATATTTTTGATTAAATGAATTAATAATTTTAGTTGTACAGTTTATTTTTTCTTCAGTTAACCAGACTTTTCAGTCAAGCGGAGTAATTCGCACGAAGATTGTGAAAAAATGCTTCGTGACAAATAACGCTTTGTTGTCAATTGTCAGATCAAGTGGCACTTAAACAGAAATTAATCTGAGAAACTAGGAAACTAAAAATATGTTAAGGGTTTTGAAGATTGTAGGTCCTCGCAAAAATAAAAATCTATGGGAAATATTAGCATTAATTTTACCTTACAAATTCGCATATTGTTTGCGCTCAGATTTTAATTTAAGATTACTACTATTTTTGATACTCTTGTATTGGTAGCCATAGCAACGCTTCAGTTCGAAATCAAATTAAGGAAAATATATTTAGCCAATGCCAGAGATAAACAAAACTTGAAATTCCCAGCACCAACGTTAGAGATTTTTTGTGAACTCAAATTCTTTATTGGAACGGGCATTTTTTTTAAGTGATGCCACACTTTGCTTTAACCAATCTTCGATTTGTACTAGTTAAGTCGGACAAGCTTATTTGGATTTTTCGGAATGAGTTTGACCGAAATTATTCTTCTATGCCCGTTTTAATGTCTACTTCATTTTTAGTCGTCGAATTTCCGAAAGCAGCGAGCAATACGTCAATGAACGCAAACATGAACATGCAAAACAATAACAAATTCCGAACCAGAATTCGATCGTGGATGCGGTTATTCGGTTCCAGACCGTCTATATGTCCTTCAATATCGAGGAAGTGACAAAATGTTATCTCCGACTATCTCTGAGAGCGATCTAAGAGAAAGTAGAAAACAAATAAGGATGTATAACCCCTTCTGAATTTTAGAAACAATTTCTTAAATGAAATAAGTTCCGCCCGGCAGTATTTTCCTAGTTATCATTAAACGAATAAATTACTTATTGACTCAAAAACTTGATTATCACATTAATCAAGTTTGTCTTAAATTTAGAAAACTTTTTTCGAGAATGTTAAATAAATACGAGCAGAAAAAAAAAACATTTTCTGGAGCAAAAAAAGTTTCTGCAATTAAGAAGTTTGTTTTCTTATTTTCTTATACTAAGAAATCATTTTTGCTGTCATGAAAATATATACGAACGTACATACTTCTCCCTCGTGAAGACACTAGATACTCCCATTGTCTGGGATTTTAAACAACCTGTTTCTAGTTTTGCAGAACACAGCGAGCTGTCACTGGCGCGTTTGCAAGTATCAGTACGGAAGCGGCAAAAATGGGTTTAGTGGTAAACGAGGGCAAGACAAAATATATGCTGTCAACAAGAAGGGACACACAACATCGACGAATCGGACAGAACGTCACAGTAGACAGCTATAATTTTGAGGTAGTTAGGGACTTTGTCTACCTCGGCTCCGCTATAAATTCAGAAAACGATATCACCTCGGAAATCAAACGAAGAATCACTCTTGCCAACCGCTGTTACTTCGGCCTAAGAAGGCAACTGATTAGTAAGGCCTTGTCGAGAAACACTAAGGAGACTCTATATAAGACCCTCATTATCCCAGTCCTGCTATATGGTGCAGAAGCATGGACCTTAACAAAGACGGATGAAGATCTCCTTGGTCGTTTCGAACGAAAAATTCTTCGAGTGATTTTCGGTCCCGTTTGCGTTGACGGGTTTTGGAGGAGGAGATTTAACAGCGAACTCTACGAGCTGTACAGCGACATCGCCCTGGTCAAAAAAATACGCATCAGCCGTCTAAGATGGCTGGGACATGTAGAGCGAATGGACACCAACGCTCCGGCCCGAAGAGTCTTCGATTCCAACCCGGAGGGACAACGCAGTAGAGGAAGACCTCGCCTTAGGTGGCGCGCACAAGTGGAAGGGGACCTCAACCAACTTGGAGTGCGCAACTGGAGGCAGTTAGCCAAAGACCGAGCTAACTGGAGAGGCGTACTGGTTGAGGCCCAGGTCCACCCCGGACTGTAGCGCCACCTAAGTAAGTAAGTAAGTTTCTAGTTTTGCATTCAATACGCCCTTTTGCACACCTGATCATTGAAATGGAGGTTCGGTCTTCCTTGTCGTCGCGAAACTAAAGAATAAAAAGAGATATTGGCCTTTTCGACTTCATCCACGTCTAGGTACAGCTCATAACAGGTCATACTTTTCGCTTTAAGTCAGGGAGGGACCATTAACAAAACTAACACAAATAGAGAGGCCTGTAAAGTGTCCATTTCGGCTTAATAATTGGGAGTTTCAAACCCATCTGCTCAACTAAGATTTAGGACAACTCATCTATGGACTGTTGCTCCCACTTAAATCATTGCATGCAGATAGGTATTTAAGGAAAAGGTCGTGTTCTTATCTTACTTCCGAAGATAGTAAGCGCACAATCGTCCCGTAAATAATTTGGCCCGAAGTTCAGTTGTTTCATAGGTAAGTTGCATGGGTATGAGGTACCCGTGGATGAGTTGTACCTTTTTAAGTTTTGAGTCATTTTTGAGTAGCAATCTCATAGCGTATGATGCTATATTTCAGACGCTCATTCAACCAGCTGTCTTATGAGACTCCTCCGTCTTCTAGTTCAAAGTAACTACTAGACATCCAATTGTATATTCTCCGCCAATACCGATACTCCCGAAATGAGGATGAAAATCTAAACTCTCTTTCCACCTATACTTCAATGCGCACTTTCAATAAATCAATGGTGCAAATAAGGATAACAATTTAACTTCAAACCTCATGCGAAGTTTTCAATTACACACTCGTGCATAAATCAAAACTTTGCTTGACTGAGCCTCATAGTATCCCAATTCCCAAGCAACTAATACGATAGAGACGATAATCGCATACTCAGCCTTAATAGATATTTAAAACTTAATCAAATGTAATTTACTGCTTGTATGATACTCTGCTAAATCTTATATATCCTGTCATCGGCACCGCACACCACACAGTCAAGGTGGTTGGGCTTGTGCAGTGTTTTCGAGCAGCTCTCCAGCGCGGCGCACCCACATCCCACAGTTAAATCATTCAATCTGTGAAACTATGCTCCTTGGATAAACTTTCGAAAATTCTCACGAATCCAAAATAAACTCGTAACTACTTGTGTATGTAAGTTTACGTGTTGTTTTTTCGTGCACTAAACCAACTTGCCAAAGTATCTATAGCATCCAGTTTCTGGTCGTAGGTACATTCGGTAACCACAGCCGCAATCCAACTCGAGTTGGGTTTTTTGAGAGTCCTGCCACCGCCAAGGTGCATGTATTCTACTGCTAATGTGCTATCGCATGAAGTGCTATGATTAAATTTCCATTTGAGGAAATCGTTTTATAAAAGTTTCGCCCCAGAGTTCTCCACCTCGACCTGTTTTGATTTACAAAAGAGAAAAGATAACAGACGAGGAGGCAAAGAAAAACAGAGTTCTTCCTTGAAAGTCCTCAAAGGACTTAACGAATGCTTGCGGGGCGATAGCTAGTTCGCAGCATGTACCTATACACAAGTTCAAACCGTTTATGTGTGAACACTCTCTGGGGTTAGAGGTAGGATAGGAGTGTCTTTCTTGACCTTTTCGGCACCATTCCCTTCTTCTTATTTTTTTTGTAAAGGGCCGACTGAGAGATAAATCTTCGGAATTAACTGAAAGTGTCAGGGGCGGAAGGTGTTTTTTTGTTATCCTCCCCATTGGCCTATGACAGCCATGGGATATTGGTGCGTAAAAGTTACTTGACGTTGATTTTGAACACGAAACTCTAAGGCAATATGTTGGGGGCGGACGGGTGTGAAAGATAATTAATTCTGCTTTCGTAGACAAACGGGCTGAAGAGGGTGATGATGTTTTTGTTTTACCTTGCAAAAGAGAGAGTACGGCTTTGGGGAGTTGAAAGACAAACTGCACCCTGGGGACTTCCGTTTGCATTCGTTTAGAGTAAAACTGTTTGAGTACTGTTCAGATGGACATCACCATTTGCTCTTGAGGAGATATGCACACCATTTAAGTAGCTTTAGATTTAGACGAATGGGCGTCTTTAAAACGTGCGATATCTAAGATTTTATTGAGCAAATCGCAGAAATTCGCAATCATTTTAAGTGCCACTGAATGCGTGTCGTTTGATTGGATTGATCGAGTTGAGTTGAGGAGACAGACAGATCATTTGATGGCATGGTGGACGACTAAAGTAGAGGTCTCCCTCTCAGAGGAGTAATGCCTGACCGAGAACCTAAGGAGGAGGAATATTGTTCTTCTTTGCAAGTATAGGGTGTTTTTTTTAGAACTTTGAAATGGAATAAAACAAAGATGATTTTTTTTTAATTGACATGAAATCTACTTTATTCGAAAGATATTTTCTGGCATTATAATTTAAATATGATTTCTGGCACCGCCACGGCTGCTGGCTCGGGTGTAGTATAAACTTAGAGGTCCAATTTTCGATGACTTTTTCCAACATTTGTGGCGAATATTGTTCTCCAAGTCCTCAATCGTTTCGGGCTTATTGGCGTAGACTAGCGACTTCACAGTTCACATATCCCCAGAAGAAAATAGTCAAGCGGCACGGTCTTGCAGGCCGATTCACGGGTCCGTAACGTGAAACTATGCGGATACCAAACGTTTCCTTTAATAAATCGCTTGTGAAACAAGCTGTGTGAAATGTCTTGTTGAAACCACAGCTCCTGCACATCATGGTTGTTCAATTGATTCGGGTGTCAGGTCTCCCTCTACAGCAGCAATGACTTCTTCTTCTGTACGCACTGTACGACGTCTCTGTGGATGCGTACTATCATTTAGAGTAAACGTGGTGCGAAAACGTTCCATAGTTAATCGAATTAATTGCTCTGATGGACGATTATGTTGACCGTAAAATGGACGTAGTGCTCGAACGTATTTCAAACCGAACCATGATTTTCAAAACAAATTTGCAAAATTTGGAGGCGTTGTTCAGGCGTCAGTTTATTCATGTTGAAATGCCAAATTAAACTAAAAATAAATCAATTGACAGCTGACAAAATGGCCGCCAGTTAAAATAGTATTGCCAACTTAAAGTTCAATACCTCTAAAAAAACACCCTTCAGTTGCCCGGCTGTTTGGTATGTTGTACGAGATTTTGTTTAGGAGTTTCAATACTAAATCGTAAGCCTAAAGATACCTTTTAGTACAGAAATCTGCGGCAGACAGTGCCATTCGGTTAAGCCAGGCTAATAGTTCGAAACAAAGCCAGACAGCTCATACATAGACATTTGTCACTTACTTCTCCAGTAGGGAGGAATCCCAAAAAGAACAACCGCTTTGGAAAGAATCAATAAAACCTATGGAGTTGGAGCGGGATTCTACTCCGAAAAACTTCAACTATGCAGTTCAATCAGGCTTCCGGACTATACAGCAGCGTATTTCAGGCTGAGGTTTTGGCAGTGAAAACAGCTACAAAACAAGTTGCAGTGATGGCAATAACTCATGCAGGAATTACTTTTTTTATTGACAGCCAGGCGGCAATTAAAACGGTCTCTTTCGTTGAGCTTAAATCATAGCTTGTAAGTCGCTGTCGCGAAGAGGAAGAACTAAAAGTTCTTGGTGCTCAGGACAATGTAAGAATCTAATGATGAGTTTCGGGGATACAAAGGAGTGCCCGGTTATGACAAAGCTTTTATAAGCTTAAAAGAAAGTGTTCTTCACTTAAGATTAACCAATTGAGTACCAAATAATGGCAGTCACAGATGATAGATGGAGCCAAATGGATTCCTGTGTCATAACCTGGAAAATGTGACCAATCCCAAGGACGTCACAATGGATCTACATCGATCTAAGCGTGGCGGGTACAGGTTCCTCTTGTCCCGCAAACCCAATTTACCTAAGCAAACATATCTAGAGGTTTAAAGTTATATCAAAGCTACCGCTGTCATGTCGAAACACGAGTGAACAAGACTACCTGTCAAAGTGAAATAAGATGTCTTCGATGTCTTAGCTCCCAATAATCTTAAAAATTGAATTGGTGCACATTGGCAACACAGTTCCATTATGTATCTAATTACATAAATTCTTTGACAATTTTGTAATACTTCTTGTATAGGGTTTTTCAATAAGAGCGCTACAAAAGTTTTTTTTTAATTAAAACAAAAACGGTTTTGGATATCAATGAAATTCTTTATTCCTGTGAAAGTACATTCGATGCCATTATGTATGGAACTCGATTTCTTTTGCATGGCCACAACGGGCACGCTTGCAGGAGTCCAGACGCTTAACCCAATTTTCGGCAGTTTTCAAGCATAAATCGGCCGATACTGCTGCAATTTCACGTTCGATATTCGTACAAAGTTCATCAATCGTCGCTGGTTTGTTGGCATAGACCATAGACTTGACGTAGCCCCACAGGAAATAGTCTAACGGCGTCAAATCGCACGACCGAGGCGGCCAAGCGACTGGACCACTTCGTGAGATAACACGTTCTCCAAACTTGGTTTCCAACAAATTGATTGTGACATTCGCTGTGTGGCTTGTGGCGCCATCCTGTTGGAACCACATGTCCTCCAAGTCCATATCATACTATTGGGGCCAAAAATTCGCCACAACGACGTCACAGAGATGCCCAACGCTTGAGAACGACGTGTGAGAGACACATTTGGGCTTTCCTCAACTGAAGCCTCAGCGGCAGCAATATTCTCGACACTACGGGCACTTCTTTGTCTCACTGGCACGGGAACATTTTATACTCTGCCTGTAGATTCAAATTTTTCCACTAGACGCTCAATTATTGATCTGCTAGGACGATTATGACGACCATAAATTTCTCCAAATCTCGGTAGTAAATTGTAATAATTGCGACTCGTTGTTGGCTCGTATATCTTTCCATCATGAAATGGCAAACCTTACTGAAGAGAAATGTCAAAAGAGCGGCAAGAAATTCGGCGTCGTTTGCTGTCCCTGTCGCTCTACTTTTGTAGCGTCCCTGTTGAAAAACCCTTTATACCCCTTAGAACTGGATGGTTTCCGAGTCTTCACTTATTTTTCTCACGAGTTTTGTGTACATTCAAATTTTAAATGGAAAAAACTGGAAACAACTTGCCCAATATTGTATAGAAGCACTAAAATTCCGAAAAGAATTTATTGACGAATATTAGCAGATTTTAGCCCAATTTGTTACGTTTTCCCTTTATACATAAATTCCATCTTCATTTCATAAAAAAAAGGATCCTTTGTATCATCATAATTATTTAAACGCAAAATAAACACGAAACCTGTTTTGAAATACTGTAGTCCTGTTTGGTGTCCGTCCTACGAATTTGGAATCGCAAGAATCGAATGTATTCAAAAGTAGTTTCATCTTTTCGCATTACGTGATTTGCTTTTGAACCCCGTAAGTCGTCTTCCACCCTACATAAGTCGAAAAAAGTTGCTGAATCTTTAGATTTTGTAAAAACGAAGAGAGGCATCCAATGTTATATTCCTGTTTTACGTTCTGACTGGTAACGTCAACTCCACATATGTTCTCAATTCCATAAACATCAATACCAGACCGAGGAAAACAAGGAACACAATTTTCTATTACAAAGGAAATCTCGATGTAACTATGGGAGTAATGGCATTAATAACCTGACGAGGGATTTTAATAATTTCAAAATTCAATTTAAAAAAATATTGGAAGAAATATTAAACAGTACGTTCTAATACTTTTCTAAAATCTGTCAATATTGAGTAGTTAAAAAAATAAAAAAAAACTCTTTATAATTTTAAAAATAAATATTATTATGTGTGTGTTATTTTAAAAAGATTTGTAGAACATAAAATATTATTGTTTATTAAAAAAATAAAATTTAAAAAACGGTATAAAACCAAGCCCAATTTAATTAATTTTTCAAATATAGTAAAATTTGTTAAGTGAATTTAAAATAAACTTTATCTTCTTCATTAAAAGGCTTCGAACTTGGGCGCCCCAAGTAAGATCTCCTTTAGCGCCGTTTAATTTTTTATGCAGATGATAGTATTCAACTCTTCAAAGCCAATGAAAAACTCTACATGGTAGATAATTTTTTGAAACTGCTAGTTTGAGCGTGATAAAATTAAGTCTACATCCTTCGGTGTGTCATTTCTATTTCTCTGGTGGCCGTGGCGCCCTATAGGCAACCACCCAAACTATCAGCCGGCACTGTGTTGTTGAACGCTATATCCGTCCATGGAAACCTGGCAAGACCGACTAAATAAATGACAGGCAATTTGGCCGCCATCAATTTTCAGATTTCGGAAGTTCCAATTGGAACAATGGAAGACTCTGACAGCAGAGAACCATTTTGAAAGCTAAACCGATTTAAACTTTTACTTTCTTAATTTCAGATTTCATTCAACAAGTTGCAACGGATCGGTGTAAGAATACTCTGCAAATCAGTGTCCTGCCCCTAAATATCGCTTAACTAATAGAAGAAGGTATATTTGTGACGCTGAATGAACATATACTCTAACATTGCTGAGCAAAATCCTTTGTAACATTTTTAATCTCCAGGCTCCAGGTATTTTTGAACTATGTATGTGCGCACTATAATGAAATTCGAATGGTTACGGACATTATTGCCAGTTGAACATGACTTCCATGAACCATGACAAGCTTCGCCAAAACGAAAAAAAAACAACAACAGAAAATCCATCGAAACAGAAGCACTTGTCCGAACTCATTCGAGGTGCGTGGAACTTTTCTGCAAAATATCTGGAGCAATACACACCCCACTTATCCCTTGGCAACACTTGACTCAAGCATCCGACTGCATATTCACAAAAGTTTGGGACTGGATTCGATTTCGATTCGACCTGGCGAGTGATTAAAAATTGGCAAACTTTACTTATCCGGACTTAAGTCAAGTACATGTGTATAGGTAACCGTTCAATGTGCATTGCCTCCGATTGGATGCAGTTATACTGCATGTGCAATGGGATCAATTGCAGGTCTGTTCAACGGATGCGAATAAAATTATTAATATCTGCTTAATGGACATCGAAGTTGGTCTTCGTTTCGTAGGGTAGGTATACCTGGGCGTGTATTGTTCTCAGGTTTTAATTGACGGCGCATATTGGTGTCGGTTATTGGGTTTGCTGCGGCACAACTTCTTCATGTGCACAGGCACACCGTATAACCATACAGCGTGGTGTGATGGTGCAGCTTTTATTTCTCCGTATACTTGCCGTTTATGAGAGCGGAATGTTTTGAGATAAATATTCTCGAGTGGAAAGAAAACAATACCAGCCAAAGGGTGTGTTACTGAGAAGGGAGATTAAGTAGGTACACATTCGACTGGGGTGGGTTTAAAATGTGAACTCGTGGATGTGGTCTCGTTTTATGCGGTATATGCTGAATGTGACAAGATGGTTGGACTGAGGCTCACTTACTCTACTGGTCACCCAAGCAGCTTTTTCACACGTTTTTTCTTTACTTAACTCTGTCTCTGGATAGTCGCTTTTTACCTAGCTCGATCGGGTTATTGTATCCTTCTGATTATACGACTGACCATTAATGCTGCTTTTTTAGTACATTCCAACTGCTATTTTTGAAGACACTAGCAATGCCCTTAAGTTTCCCCATCTTTCATCGTCGTCAAAGCCAAGGACATACAGATTTGCTTGAGAATTTAAGCAGTCGAATTTTCCTTTTAAACTTTATCCTACAAATCCTTGGGTAACTCTAGCAAATTAATTCTTATTACTGTCTTATAGGAGAGTAAACATATTTTTGAGTAAAATACTATAGCAGTTTGCGGAGTTTTAACGTCCAGTATTAATACGCCTCCGTATCTCCTCCTTTCTTGCCCTTTTTTTAACCCATTTAAAGTTCTTCCATCAACAACTCATTATTATTTTTTTAAGAATCAAATTATTTGTTTAAAAATAAAATTCTTGTTAAACTCAATTTAAAATTCTTAAACAATTTTAAAAACGAAAAATTAACAGCCCAACAAAGAAACTTGTATCATTAACGCGATTACGTTTTTAAATTAACATTTTATGTTAAAAAGTGAATTTAAAAGAAATTTGAGATAGGTAAAGGTTGATAAATCCTATTGATACTGCAACCCTTGAACTGTTTGTCAGTTGGGTATTATCCTGCGACGGGCCATAAGCATTGGAAGAGTGTCGCATAGCTTCCTTGGAACTGCTAAATTATTAATTCGCATGAAATTATTAACATCTTCAATAAAATTATCAAAATATTATTTATTTTCAACATGTGTACAAAGTGTCACTTTAAAAAGCCCTGAATAAGTTGTTCAACGTCACTATTGATAGCAACAAGTTCGAGGTTGCTCGGAGTAAACATAAACTGCACGAATGACACCATAGTGGAGATCCGGCGAAGAATTACCCTAGGAAACCGTTGCTACTTCGGTTTGGCAAAACAACTGGGTTCAAAACTCCTAACTCGAAGGACGAAATGTATGCTCTACAAGACCCTTATCTTGCCAGTTGTGCTTTATGGCGCCGAGTGCTGGACCATAGGCAAGAAGGGAGAGCTAATACTGGGCTCCTTCGAAAGAAAAATTCTTCGGCGGATTTTTTGTCCTGTGTGCGAGGAGGGCGAATGGAGGAGAAGATACAACCGCGAACTCTATGAGCTGTACCAAGATGTGGATGTAGTCCAAAAAGCCAAAACACGTCGACTACATTGGCTCGGCCACATCGAGCGAATGGACAATAATGCTCCGGCTAAGAGGATCTTCGAATCCCAGCCCCCAGTTTCAAGAAGACAAGGAAGAGCGAACCTCCGTTTCAAAGACCCCGCGGATGCCAGAGCGCTTGGTCTGAACAACTGGAAGCAACGTGCCCGGGATCGTAGAGGATGGAAGGCTGCAGTGGCTCAGCCAGAGACTCTTCACGGGTCGGGAGCCCGATAACTAAGTAGAATAAATTGTTCGATTTTATTTATTTTTTGTTAAAAAGATATATATGTGTTTTTAAAAACTTAACGTTTATTGTTCTTGAACCAAGATTTTCTCTCTAAAAATTTTAAATATTTGGTCACACGATTTAAATTGTTGATCTTTTTTAACAACTCGACTTCAGACAACAGACTACATTCTAAAAATTTTGACATTTTTTTTCTTTAAGTCAAAAATTAAAGTCTTACATTTGCATTCTTAATTGCTTGGTTCATTTTAAAGTACGAAAATTGTTGGCCCAAAGTATAATATTCTTGATTCTACAGACGCAGATAGTTATGGAGCTTTAGTTTTGGGCTTCCAACTGACTTTCCTTTGCCGGGATGACTATATATTGCAATACAGAACGACAAACACAGAATACAGAACTGCGATGAGTTTCAAAGACGGATAAATACGAGTAAATATCTTCAGTGCAGGGCAGAATACTCAACAAACATAAACAGACTATAGAGACTTATGCGGAGCCCCTGTACGTACCTTCTTTTACTCCCAATGACCGTCGACTGAAAATGGGCATATTTTCGAAACCATTTTCGTAAACGAATGTTCCTATGAATTATGTGTTAAAATTGTACACACGAACGAAAATGATGCTGTCCATTAATTCGCTTGGCCATTTCCCACAATCACCATATCGATCTGCAAAACAAGAGGTACGAAGAAAGAACATACCTCTTGCTGGTCGCTTGCGTGCTTCTTTTTTTTATGAAAGTTATGTCCGAAATACTAAATAAAATACAAAAATAAAAAAAAAGTGAACGGCGGCTTTCATGCAGAGCACGTTCGCAGAGGCCGGAACACACACAAGTATCTGTCTATCTACCTGGTGGTAGATTGTCTACCAATATATACCGGACAAATGCTGTGCATGGCATATCAATTTGTTTCGATGATTTTAAAGTGTAATATATGTATAAGTGCACCTGCACATGTATGAGTATGCGCGTTGGTTATATTTTTTACTCACTTCTATTTAGCAACAAAATACATCTGCGCTGCAACTGTATCTATAGTGGCAGGGAAAGATGCAAAATTTTGTTGACGTTAGCTGTTTGTTCCAACGGACATGGGGCCCACTATTTTTTGGTGGATGGTTTCACTTTTCATTTTGATTCACTTAAAATTTAAATTGTTGAATATTTTGTACGTTTTGAGCGCAACATATTTTATTTTCGTTGCATCGCATCGATGGGGTATAAAATCCAATTAGGCAGAGTTTGCACGAGTCCATAATCCGCATACCTAGTACGTGTGATATACAACGATGTTTGAAAGTTGTCATGCGGTTGTGCAAATTTATTTAATTGAATTTAAAATATTTTGTGATACCTACAGAGAAGAAAAAAAATGTTTCAGTTCAATGTGCAACAATTCGTTGGTGAAAGCTTAGAGAAATCGAAACGTGTCCTGTGTTCTTTGGAGCCTTTGAATATCAAAGCGTTCTTGCAAAATTCTTTATTAGGAGGTAATTTTTTTGGAGACCTTTCAAAGAATAAGTGCATCTTCTACCAAGTGCACTCTGACGGACGGTCAACAATTTTAGACAGACGAGTGAGTGTTGGACTACTAAGGGAGGGGTCCCAGTTTGATTCCCGAAAGAGCCAGATTACATCTTAAGGTTTTTTGCACTGCGCCACCTCTCGCGAACGTGGGGCAAACATCCGAGAGTAAAAACGTCATGAAAGAGCTTCTCGAGTAGCCGTTTGGACTCGGCGTTAAATTGTAGATCCCTTTCATTCGTCTCAAAAATTGAAAACTCACACAAAAAAAAAACGAATGGTTGTGAGAAGCTAGGCCTTGGGACCCATAGACCTGTCGCGCCAAAATATTAATTTATTTATTTATAGGTGTTTTTTATCCTGTATTTTAAGCTTCTCTCAACTCACAGCAACGAGTTCAATATAAGTTGCTGTCGTCCGCTTTGAGAGACGAAAGCGACAGACGAAGGCACGATCGTGCCATTTTATTTTTCAAGTCCAACCACCAACATGCGTAGCATCTTGTAGGGGTCTCTCACAGACCAAATTCTCCTACTCTCTAATAAGACAGAAATAATTTGAACGATATGAAATTTTATATACTAATTTTTTTAATATCATTCGTCACTTGATTTGTAGAGCTAACAAAAGTTGACCAATTTTTGGTTTTCTTAAGTTCAGAATATTCAAAGTAAAGCCTTGCAACTTGGTGTGAATAAAACAGGCCTAAAAGTGCTTAAACAGTTTTTTTTAAATATTGATAAAAACGTCCTACAAAAGGAATTATATGAAAAATTAAGAGACCAAGAAACGGATTTAAAAAAACCGTATTCTAAAAGCGAGTGCAGTACAACAGTATAAAAATTAAGAAAGCTGTACAAATACTGCTTTGATTTCTTTTGCAGTACAACGACTGATACCTCGCTATATATGGGCAGATCATTTTAGAAAACACCGATTTTTTAGAGCTGACGTTGTTAAACTCCAGCCCGGTCAGTTAGAAAAACTGCAAAACCTATCCTTCAAAAAAATAACTATACCACATTCTACACTTCAGTATCTAACCAGCCGGTCCCTTAGCCATAGTTAGTTGGTTAGTTGAGTTGGTAATACCCATCTTCCCATCCTGGTTGAGAAATAAATGCGATTAGTTCAAGAAATCATTGTAAATTTACTTGAAAGAAAAATCTGCCTCAGATTTTGCTAAATATACCTACCATAAACTTAACTTCCTTTCTTCCACTCTCCTTATCTGGAATAGCTAAATAGAATACAACTCTGTCTTAAGGTAGGGCCTATAAGATTTACTAACTTAAAAAATCTGATGGCTCTCCTTCCCACTAAAATTATTTAATTCAACGCTAACAGAAGCTTAAATAATCGTCAACCTCCTTGCGCCCTTCTTCATCCAAAGTCAAATTCACAAACTCGACATTGATTAGTTTACCTTCTTGAATAACAAACCTACCCAGCCTAGATTAAAATAACGTGTGTGTGCTGCACTAATGTTCAACAAACTCGTGGACGACTACTGTCCCAGTCCCAACGGTTTACACGATGCACCCCATAATCCAAAAATCAATTTTTCCGCACATTCTGTTAGATCGTTCGTGCTCTGTTTTAACTCTTAACTCTCGAAAACTGTCTTCTCGCAAGTTTTAGAAGGATTCACCTTTCCCATCCACAAGAAAGGGAAGTTAAAACGACATACATTAACCTACCAACCTGTGGCCAGACTATCGACTAATGCCAGACTGTTCGAAAGTGTTTTCTAAGTCTCAGTGTATTTTTAATGTAAAATGTCCTTAAAAGCTGGTAAAGCTATTTTTGTTGATATAATCACCATACAGACTATAATAGTAAGGCCTTGGATAAAATCCACCCAATCAACGGCTTCCACTCAGGCAGTATATGTCTTTGCCAGCTCAAGGAAGTCATTTGGGACCGCCGCTTGTCTTTTTCTGAGCTATTATACACCACATTCAGAGTATCTTACAATACTCGGTTTTACCCTAGCTTTCATTCACACTTACTAAGCAGACCTTTATGAAGCGTTGGTCCAAGGAATTCTTAAATCGCAATGCTACTAAAGCTATTTGTAATGACCTACGAAGTTTTTAATTTAATTTAAATTTTAATTTTATATTTTAAATTTAGCGGTCTTATAAAACCGCCAAGATATAGCGTTTTAAATGACTTCATTTTATGAAATGTGCCACGCCCCTAGCTAAAAATTCAGCCCACATTTTCGGAACTGTTTTGTAAATAAGTTAACGCATTAGTGTACAATTTCGCTCCTAAGACATGTTAGACATTCCAAAAGACATTAAAAGTATGTTTTACGTGTGGGAGGTGCCACGCCCCATAGTCACAAAACATCTGAGCGTCTTTTGTTGCACAATGGACGAATGGACCACAGAAACAACGATGGACGAGAGTAATTCTTCGCTTTATCAATGCTGGTAGTCCCGTACAAACAAAATAGTTTGACACTTGGTAAAGCTGGATCGGCAAAAGTGGGTTGGATTTATTTGGCATTTAATCACTGATTAACTACTCTATCCTCCTCATGGGAAATGTATTTTTTTTACAATCGGACAAGCCGTTCGCCCTAAATTACCATTTTAGTGCTTTTTCAACTGCCAGTTCGCAGCAAAACTCTTTTTTTTTCAAGGAAAAGGCAACAAATTATGGAAAAATATTATGGAAAAATAATCCGTTTGAATTTGACTACAACAAACATCTCAAAGGAAGAGTATATTTGCAGGCTACTACTTCATTTAATCAAATAATTTGTCGCTCTTCTCTAAGTGACCCAAAAAAGGTCCAAAAACAACAATTTTGAAACATTTAAAAAATTAAAAAAAAATCGTCTAAATTCTACTAATCCACATAGATAAAGAGAAGAAGATGATTCATTCATTATCAACTGATAGAATAAAATAATTTGTCGCTCTTCACTGTCAAGTCAATGTGGCTGATCCAGCTTTACCGGTAAGCTAGGTCCGCCACAAAATTTACCATTTCCCAAAGAGCGACAAAATCAAGAAAATAACAATTAAATAGCAGTTAAATAGCAATTAAATATGTACCAGCTTTGACAGTAATGCCAAAACTACAGTGGGGCGTCAAAATAACTTTCCCACTTGAATTTTGTTTAATGAATTTTTTTAAAGAATTTGGCAAACGAGGCTTAAAGAATTCTTCGCGCTACACATGACTTTGTATAGCTCGTCCCAGTATCAGGCAATCTTTAAAGCGACGAAGAGGTTTTTAGCGCTGATTTGAAAAAAATATGCTTCCAAGATCTGCCCCTGTGTAGCGCTGCACTTATCTATAAGCTTGAGGGTGATAATATGTTCTATTGCGAAGACAGTCTTGTGTGTGATATTTATGAGAGCACAGGTCTTTCCTTAATCCAGAAACAAAGCTCAAACGAACACTTGTGACAAGTTAGACTAAGGAACTTTCACGGACTTGCTGTTGCGAACTATTTCCCCGACTCACACTATTCAACAACCCATTTCAAGTACCGCATTAAATCAATGCCTGGACTATCCAAATTCAAGCGGGCGTCATAAAGTACAACAGCTCTGTGTAGGTCTTCTGTTTTTTTGTTGTTGTTTAGAAATGTGCATTTTCGTGGCGGTAACAGACGAATAATCCTGCCGATTCTTTTTGGGGGAGAACCAAATGCAAGGACATTCCAGAAAATATGTGAATGTCTGCTTCTGCTTCCACCATGGCAGACATGTTTTGGGCAACATTGATTATTCAATCCCACCCAGAGGCAATGTATCAGACGGGTGCTTTTTTTGCCCCAGCAGCGATTCCTGCTATGCATGACAGTTTGCAGGACCAAGCCCAGTAAAAATAGTTTAATTGATATGCTAGGTGCATACTGGTTGCACCATGATGGTGGTTGTCTGGTTGATCTGACTCTAAGGGAAAATCCAATAAAATGAGTCACGCTTCAAATTGGTGGCCTATAGCAGCGGTGAGAAGGATGCGGATTTTGGTTGCATCTATCTTTATTTTTTTGTTTGTGCGGCGGATATGATTTGTTCCTTCGGTCGGAACATACACACACCTTGTTGCAAACTTTTACAAATGTAAATGCATATTCGGCATCGCACTGCCTTGGGATGGATATCCTCGAAAGTTCCAATCCAATGGCAGATGCAGACACTCACTCATGCCGTTCTTTCAAAACTCATATAAATTCCTCCCACTCTGATGGCAGACCAGACCAGACATATGCACTTGCAGATAAATTAAGCACACTAAATGGGAAAGTAATTACGGAGAAACGCTGCAGTCATTACAAGCAAACGCGCTTAATTGAGTTCTCGTTGCAAAGGAGAATTATCACCGAGTATCCGACTATCTGTCTGAGAGGGAAGCGCAGAATGTAGATGATGCAGAGCACGGCATTTGAGTGATATACTTCCAAGCATTAAATTCATTGTACAACTAATTTTGTTTGCTTGCAATTAAATTCATTCTTAGTATATTTTCAAGTGTGCTCTGTGCAACATTGCTGCTAACCACATTTCACAACGTCTATTCCCTTTTCTTGTTCGCCGGTTGAAAGTATTACTGCTTCAGATACATATGTATCTATATAGATACATAATATTGTGGATAAAATTCCACTTAAACGAATTGTATCTCTTCTATGGGTATGTGAGAGGAAAATATTGCTCTATCGAAATGTGTGTCTTATATCTGCTGGCTTATGGGTGCACGAGTGTATTGGGTGCCGTTGTCAGACAGAGTTCATTGGTATTGTGCTGGGTATCCTTGAAATAATGTGAATTGAACGTTTTCAGATGGAATTCTTGGCTCGACTCGAGCACACACACTCACACACACAGACATATATTACTTTTTTGTTGCCGTTAATGACTAAGGGCATTTTCCAATTTAATAATTGGCACAAATAGAAAATCCTGCCAAGAGGTATTCGAATTTGCTTTGGTGGGTTATTTTTCCGAGAGGATTTATTTTAAGTAAGGGAGAAGGTAACACTGGAAAAATGTCGAGACATGCCAGCAAAAATTCTATTTTTGAACATGGGTTATGGCAAGCACTGCTGGCCGTGACATGCGACATGCCACATGCCTCATCGTGTCAGTTTAATCTTTGGCCTTTATTTTTGACAAATATGTTCAATACTTCTGACTCGACGGACAAAATGCATAGGGAGGTAGGTACTGTGCAGACGGTGTGGTTACCAGTCTGGAGAACTGGGCTGCTAGCTGGTTTAGAGAGAGCTGACGTTGACCTTCAATGGAAGAAATTGCCATCTTTGGACGTCTGGCTTTTTGTACACGGTGGCATAACCCATATCTAGTGCCTTTCAATTTGGATGATTGTTCTCAAATGAATAATTTTCCGGATCCTTACAAAAAAAATCATTTTAGTTCCATCAAGTTGTCAAAACATTCATAACTTTTGTCATAACTTTTGTTTGTTGCCAGTTGACGTGCAAACTAGTGTGCCGATTTCGGCCAAAGCTTTTTAGAAATATTGTCTAAGACCCCGAAAAGGTTTAGGACTTTTTGCCGATGTTTTTTTTTACCAAAATTTAGTTTTTTATGACTTTACTGTCATTACTCAAATGTTCGGTCAAAACAAGAAACAGAGATGAATGCTTAAAGGGCGACGCTTCTGTTGCGTCGACGAATCCTTTAATATTGATGTATTCGACGAAACATTAACTTTACGCCGAGTCTAAACGGCTAATTGAGAAGCTCTTTCATGACGGTTTTACTCTCGGATGTTTGTCAGATGCTCGCAAAAGGTGGCGCAGTGCAAAAAACCTCAAGATGTAGTTTGGCTCTTTCGGGAATCGAACTGGGGAACCCTCGCTTAGTTTGTTACTATTGTAATGATTATAACATATAGTTTTTCAAGAGCTCTTTTTAATGGATATTTTGTGTGTTGATAATCAGTAAAATTATAAATATTTGGATGAAATTTCACCGAAAAGTGATAGCTCGAATGTTTTTGTCAGACGTGTACCTAAAATTCCAGTAATTTTGCTGCGTTTTACTTTTTCGGTCATCGAAATTAAAACAAAAAGGAGAAATCCCACTATTCAAAAACAAAAAAAATGGCCAATGACAGCTGAGCACTCATTCGCTCAATTTTTTTACCAGTGGTAGCCGACGAATCTAGTCAAGAAATACGTGACTAAGTGCTAGGTTGACAGTTCGCATTTGTGGCTCATGTAGGAAAAGTGACGTTACCGACCAATCTAGTTTTGGCGTTTAGGTTACATCTATTCCAGACCAATCTAGTCGACCTGAGACAATTAAGTTTTTGAATGTGCCCAATATACTGAACTATCGAGGCATATCCCTGCTTAATGTCGCATACCAGATCTAAAACCGTCTAAAACCGTTCTGCAACACACTAATCGGCAAGTACCAGTGGGGCTTCCGGCCCGGCTGATCGACTATAGACCCAATCTTCACACTGAGGCAAATCATGGAAAAGACCAACGAATTTCAAGTCGAAACTCACCACCTATTCATCGACTTCAAAGCCGCGTATGATAGCATACATCGTCAGGAGCTCTATATGGCGATGGCCGAATTCGGAATTCCGGCAAAACTGATTCAGCTGTGTCGCGTGACGCTGGAAAAAACGCGCTGCAGCGTGCAGCTTACAAGTAGCTCCTCCGAACTATTTCAAACATGCACCGGATCTCGGCAAGGAGACGCGCTATCATGCGACTTCTTTAATTTCGTACTGGAGCAGAAAGGAAGGCACTATCTTCAACAGGTCCGTCCAGCTGCTGGGCCATGTGGACGATTTGACATCATCAGTCGCGATTGAATAACAGGCGAAATCCGTTGGCCTTGAAATAAATGAGGGCAAGTACATACTACCAACAAACAAACAAGCAACTGTCCACCGCCTAGGACAATAATTTCAAGGTAGTTAAGGAGTTCACCTACCTCGGAGTAAAAATAAACTATACGAACGACACCATAGTGGAGATCCGGCGAAGAATAACCCTAGGAAACCGTTGCTACATCGGTTTGGCAACTGGGCTCAAAACTTCTAACTCGAAGGACGAAATGTATACTCTACAAAACCCTTATCCTGCCAGTGGATATCCTGGAGGCGGATTTTTGGTCCTGTACGCGAGGACGGCGAATGGAGGAGGAGATACAACCGCGAACTCTATGAGCTGTATCAAGATGTGGATGTGGTCCAAATAGCCAAATGGACAATAATGCTCCGCCTTAGATGATCTTCCAATCCGAGCCCCCAGGTTCGAGAAGACAAGGAAGATCGAACTTCCATTTCAAAAACCAAGCCATCGCGGATGCCAGAGCGCTTGGTCTGGACAACTACAACATCGTAGAGGATGGAAGGCTGCAGTATCTCAGGCAGAGACTCTTCACGGGTCGGGGCCCGATAAGTAGATAAGTATCAACCTGTCGCAACGGACGCGATGGATTCTATGGGTTGGGTCCTTGAGGCAGGCTTCATTTCTTCTGCTTCATGCTGAGTTATAGCCCAAAATCCACCACGATTATGTGAAATACAATGTACTCTATTGGATCGAAGTATTAGCAACGAATGTTCTTGATCGTCTTCCTTTTTTGGGGTGCCGAGCGAGTCGAAGGTACATGGCACTTGAAGGCAAAATAGAATTGTGCGAGGAATTTATAATTAAGAGCGACACTGTTTTCCTACGAAAATGCCCAAATCAGTCTTGTCACTTTAGATTTCATACATGTATGGTTAGCATCAAGCCACAAGGCTCTATAAATCGAGGATAGCTCTACCTACAAAAGTATATGTTGATAGATAAGAGCAGTGAAAATATGTGAGAGGAGAAACGTCAGTACTATCACTAATTATGTAACAATTGCTCCAGACACTGCCCGATGAAAGAGTTAATCGGTTCCTTACTTGTTTCGAATGGGGAACAGTTGGCACAGTTGACATTGAACCAGGAAGTTCTACTTTAATGTGCAGTGTGTTAAAATACCTAACTCTCATTCCCCAAGAGGCTTAGAGGCTTAAATCACCAGCAAACAGCGCCCTGTCCTGTTAATTTAATAAGCCAGTGTGACAACAATCGGTTAGTTTACCCCCATTAGCCCAGGTTCTTTCAAAAGTCATTC
Organism: Cheilosia pagana; assembly: GCA_936431705.1. Taxonomy (NCBI): domain Eukaryota; kingdom Metazoa; phylum Arthropoda; class Insecta; order Diptera; family Syrphidae; genus Cheilosia; species Cheilosia pagana. The sequence continues at coordinate 78,624,349 of OW386166.1, read as the reverse complement.
AATAATCAAACTCACTTCATTAAGGCTCTCTTAAGTCAAAGGCTCATGCCGATTTTAGCCCGAAATCGAGAGAACCTACTTATGTCTCATGGCCGCAACTTTAGTAACCAGTTTGTACAGTCATAAATATCTGCTTTGATGTCACATGCTGCGTCTTCCGAAGACCCAACTTAAATGCAACAACACACCCAATAATAATCGTTACACTCATCTCTGCCGAAGGGTTGTTCCATCCCCCAGTCTTCCAAGCTGGATTCAATTGAGACATTCACCCAAACATTGACCAACGATTTATGGTGAGGCAATAACTTTCCACTCGGCCACCCAACCACATGGAATAGCATATCAAGAATGGACATTCGGAAAATAACTGCAATACCCTACGAGAGCCGAAAAAGGAATCCACAAAATCTACATACAATGCTTTTAATGAAAACCCTAACTCTACAAAGATACAATGGAGGAGCATGGAGAATCCTAAGCTCGTCGGTGCCGCGTCACATCGTTCTTGCCAGCCAGCAAATTTTGCAACCCACCATGGGGTCCCACTCCCTATATCCGCCCTTTCGGAAGCTATGGAAGATTTATCGAAAGACCCATGTGTGTTTTTCTTCTAATCCGTTGTATTGCATTGCATCAGCAGCAGTGGGTTCCTTGGAATCTGTTAGACGTCACAACCGCAACATTCAATATATGAACAGATGGTCCTTATGACAGAACTGGGCCAGTTTTAGGTCTTCACTTTGAGTGCGTGTTCGCCCCTGGCCGCCGCATATACCATAACGATGATTGTCCATTTTCAGATTATGATGTTTTTGTCGTTTGTTTTCGGTGAGGCTTGTTCATGGGAATGGTCGTTGGATCTTACAGTGTTTAGCACTTGAGTGGAATATCAAATGCAGCCAGTTTGAGTGTACTTTGTGTGAGAAATCAATTGAACTATGTAGTCCAGGGCGGGATTTGGCATGTCCTTGATTCGATTCAAAAAATAGATTGGCATGCAAGTGCACTAGGTACTATTTGACAATAATCCCGACCCTTCTGTGCCATGGGATACAAATGCGGATTCATTTAGGATTCTCTGCAATTGAGCGGATTGTTTTCAAATTTGTTATGAGGCTTTCTTTGAAGGGCAGGTTATTTATTTAGTCAATTGAAAAAACACTCAATTCCCTAAATAAATGTTAGGTACATTAATTTTTATCTTATAGGGATGAATATGAAAGGGACCTACAATTTTAAACGAAACTAGCTGTTGCCGCGAGGTTCTCATCCCCAATGTTATTATTCCTACTGCTCATTACATCAATAAACTTCTTAAATCACTCATCAATAAACTTCTTAAATCACAAATCACAAAAGCACTTGGAATTTTCTGGGTAATTTAGTATTTTAGGATTCGTGTTATTTTTACTAGAATTTTGGACATTAGTGTACAACGAAGTTTCAGATGTTTCCCATACATCAGATGTAATGTGGAATGTGAAGCTTGGTACGCTGCTTGGGATACATTTTAGTTCCCATACAAAATTCTCTTCAAAATTTAGCTGAGAACGTCACTTCAAATAGAAAATGAAAGTTCGAAATTCGTGCAAATAGTTATAGAATTCAAATTTCTACAAATTAAAAATATGTAGTAAAAGTTCTAGGCGATTCTGGAAACAATTGCTTCGGTTTTATTTAACAAGCAATTTTTCATCATTTTTTGACGGCACTTTTCGCGGACATCCATAATTATAAAGGATTCCCTGCTTTCTGTCGTTTCGCATTCGAAAAAAACGTACCTAAATAAATCAGTAAAGACGGAGCTTGTACTCACCAACCAATCAACGAAGCTATCATGAAAATTGGTATGTATAATTTGCAACAGCTCTCACACAGAAGAGGTAAGACGTAAGAGGTTAGCAAAGGCCGTCTAAAGGCTGTTTTTTTGCGGCATAATGCAGTCTTCCCAAATAATTATTTTCCTCGTTCTAAGAATTGTGCCAGAGCTCTTGCAAATAACCACTGAAAGCGGAAGCAGACCGAGTTCACTATTCTAGATCGTGGCGGCTTTGATAGGCACAAGAAATCGAAGTCTTGGAATTTCGGCGAGTTGCACCAAAAATACGAACTCGATCTCATGCTTTTGAGTTAAACAAATGACAACTGATGTAGCTTTAGTTTAGAAAACAATCTGAGTGCATATTTCAAATGATTAAATATAAAGTTTAACGCGTAAAAAAGCATTGAAGGTTTTATTTATTCCAATCCCATGAACAAAAAAAAAGAGCAGGTGGTGATGTTCAATGTTCGATTAGACACACAAAATCTGAAATTTGAGAGCAGAATATGAGAATTGAAAAATTCAGGTAGGTTAGACTTTGTTTAACTGGTTAGACTAACAAAGTTCCAACTTGCACAATGTATGTACTTAATTAAATTTTAAATTATCTCAAGGCGATATTATGTACCCATGATTATTTTTCTCTTTAACTTTATTTTGTAATAGATCATTTCTCTGTAGTTTGTTTTTGTTATTCTGGCAATGATTCAAAAATTTAAAGGAGAAAGTCGGGTATCGCCATTTTTTTGTGGTTTTCCGGCATTCTAAGAAGAGAGATAAATAAAGAACGCAACACGCAAGTAAAGATTACTTTAGAATTATTCTGTTAATTTTACCTTGGAATTAAAGTTTTTTTCCCAAACTTTGTTTGCAAGTGGCAAATCACGTTTAAATCAGAAAAGTTTTTCCAGCTCACTCTTTTTGCTCTGATAATAGTGCCACGTCCACATTTCGTATGGTTATTGGCTTATTGTTCAGCTTGCTGAACCGAAGATAGTCCTACAAACAGCACGTTTCGTTTATTGGCAGGTGCCACAATTACAACATACAATGGTTCGCGATGACAGGTATATATATTTTAGTCTGCTATCAAATGACAGCACAGACCTTATTAACGTTAAGCAGGAATACTATCCAAACAAGGCAGAGAAGAGATTTAAACAAAAATTTGCGCAAGTGAAAGACTGCTTTATTAAATCCCTTCGGTTTCATTTGTATCTTCGCAAGAATTGAAAAAGTAGTGTAGTTAGTTAGAATTTGACAGTTTATAAATTTTTTTGGCAGTAGGTAGGTACCTATATCTTTTTGCACGTTTTTTTTCGTTTTCAAAGTAACACAAATTAAAACCAAACATTGGCCACATTCAAATCACATCCAGTAACCTCAAGTCGACTAAATGAACTCTGAACTTAAAAACTAAATTAGTCGACAACGTCACTTTGCCTGTCAACTGTCAAAAATCCAACTTACCTATATATCCGACACCTCGCATTTGAGGTTAAAAGTCACTTCCCTTTGAGGGATGTCCGTGGTTTGCAATGGGTTGCCTACAATCATTTTAATAAGTCATTCACTCCCTCTCTCTCTATGAGAGGGAGACCCGCCTTAGGGCTGACTTACACACTCCAATGATTCTCACCCCTATAACTGTTGTCAGTCAAAGTGATTCGTCTTCGCAGCCACCTTGCACTCCACTCCAAGGAAATTCCTTTTACGACTTTATATTTGTATTTTAGGTACCTACTTTAAAAAGTACACAGGATTGGAAGTAGGTAGGTACCCCCTTTCACCCCTTAACAATGAGCAATTCATATCATAACTCTCATAACAGAATAAACCGTAATGCGATACAGTGTAACGGATACCAGTACTTGTCAGCTGAAATTTATAGGAAAGCAGCGCAATATTCGTTCCACAAAAACCCTCGGGGTAATCCCAAACTATAATTATTATATGTGGGGAAGAGAGGAGCGCTGTCGCATAGATTTCAATCTAGTTTGATGTAAACGCTAAAAGGGCTTTGCGAATTACGTTTACACGTGAGCGACTTTCACTTCTCAGTCCACCGCATGTTTGTCGTTTAGTTGGGTTTTTTTTTGTTGCGCTCAAAGGTCACACGCTTTATATTATGGCCAACAATTTGAAAAAGGATCCATGTCCTTGTGCTGTTGTTCTATCTCTGATTTTACTCTCCATCTACCAAGTAGATGTATATCCGTCTTCCCCTCTTATTTTTTTTTGTCGTGTTGTTTTCGACATTTCTTGACTGCCGCCTTGGGCGGCGTATACGAATTTTACGGCACAATGGTTAAAGAGCTTCACGCGAGGGGTGGGATCGAGTGAAATGCTCAGAGCTGGAAAACTCTTCAGTAAAACTGTGGATGCTGAAGCGTTGACTACATAAGGAAGGGTGTTCGCCGCCTGATGGGTTGGGTAACACGTTCAAGTGGGTGGATAGACGAAGGCGTCATGTCCTTTGCCAGCAGTGTATCTGAATAGTACCTAATCCAGAAGGTGTGTTCGCTCATAAATATTTTATATCAGGTTTTATGGGTGTTTAGACGGCAGTCATCATGAATTGGTCGACATTTGTCAAAATGAGCATTGGGGATGGATTTTTCGTCGTTTTTCTCCCTTGTTCGTGGGAACACAGTTTGACTTTGTGTGCGCGCTCCTGATGTCCTGACGTCCGATGGGATCTTTGTTGGGAAGTCCTGCCCTCATCTCACCGCGATGTTGTTGTTGAACATATTCGAGGACGTGGTGTGGTGTGAGTGGTGTTTGCCTTTCGTAGTCGAAGAAGAGAATAGAAAACGCTGTAAATTCGAAGGGACTCGTTTGGATTTGACTCAAAGGGTTGACATTCGTGTCAGTGTTTTGTGTTGTACCGTTTGCCGGATGATGAGGGCACGAGATCGGTCGACCTTCTTCTGGTTTAATGAATCTAAAAACTATTTCGAGAGCAAATAGTTTGGCGCAAAAATGAAGAGGGTCTATCTACCCTGTAAGTTGTCACTGATGGGCTCTTGTGAGCTTGTGGAGGAAGAAAGTTTGTCTTTCTATTGTTTTTCTCTTTGTTTAAATAAATTGAATAATAAATTCAATTGGGGGTAGGGGTAAGGGCGAAACGATTTCGTCTTGCGAAGGAGGGAGGATTTAATTTACTTTGTCCTCTGCGGACGGCCTTAAGGGGACATTAGACAAATTACATTTGAAGAGTGTCCTCACTTCATTAAGGAGGAAACTTAATTCGGGTATGTTCCTTAATTTATTAAGTTTTTCGCCTAACGGAGAACGGAGTCCGTTGGTGGGCGCAGACGACATGTGTGGGGACTTTCTAAGTGTTTACGACCGAAAGTAAGAATAAATCTCAGCGAAAATATATTTGCATTGCACTGGGAGTTTGGCTTTAATGGCTCACATAAGGGTGAGTACCCTACGGCTGTATTTATTGCAGGGATTTATTCCACCTTAAGATGATAGCCTCCTGGGTGACTTTAGAATGAAGCTGAACTGTGAAAAAACAGCCAAGGCAAGACAAATGTGTCAACTTTTGCATTCGAAATGAGAGGTTATAAAAAACGGAGAGCCGTAAATCACGGATGAAATTTAGAGCAACGAGCTGGAGAGGGAATTCCCTCAGAATGATGAGATCAGTAAGAGTGGGTTGCATTAGAGAACCGATGTTTTATGTGAGGTAGTCAGCCTTGCTGGCTCAAAGCTTATCAGATTGATCTTCGACCTCTAAAATTGTAAAAGAGACAAACTTTAAGCTGAGATTGTCTAATAGGTGTAACTCAGTAACGCTCTGTTCAGCAAAACCACAGTAAATGTCGCAAAACCGCAGTCGCCAGGAGGGAATACTTGCGGGGCAAAGGAAAATAACAAAACTTGCTGACCTGATCATAATAAGGAGCTTTGCAAGTCGATGAATGCCTAAGCTCCGAAAATATTAAGCATCAATGGAAGTGCGTGAGCTTCGCTAAAGTATAAGGTTTCGGTGAAATTCTAAGCTTGAACCGTGCATCGATTCGATTTTAGTTCCGCGAGTCTACCATACGTATCTATGGAAGGTAAGGCCCTTTAAGTCTTAACTTTGCGGGTATCACTTATCGACGACGGTGTCAGCCATGCTAGGCAAGAGTTTCATCTGTTGCGGTACCTCGTTTTAGCAAAGGTCAAAACTCATGCTGAGAAAATACATGTTTTAAACCTTCGTAAGCTTGTGCACCGAATCGATAGGAGCTTCGCCAGAACCACGGATCAATAAAGGTGCAAATTAAACTAGTACCAGGCATCGGTGAAGATCTTAAACTTTTGATTGAACAGAGGAACACGCCATTTTCAGCTTCGCGAATACCGTCTCATTTCGGACTTGACTCGATAAAGGTTCCAAATACACTAGTTCCAGGCTTCGGCGAAGTCTAACCGTCTGCTTTAAGTTCTAGGTTCCGCCGCCAATATGATTCGGTTCAGGTTTGAAGCATGCACCTAAGCACTGCGAAAATCATACATCGAAGTTGAAAATCGCACTATGAAGTTATCTTGACTCTTTAAAAGAGGAGCATACAAATATTGTCTAGGTAAGCTATCAGAAGGGTTGTCAGCTTTTGTTCGCAGCTCAACGGAACAAATTTTAGAAAAAAAAACGGGATTCCAAAATTTCTCCCGGAACAAAATGAAAACTTTACGGTTTATGATCAGCTGCAAGGTAGCTTGTCAAAATATCACACCAGTATTTGAAGAGCTCCGATGGTAAGCCATCATAACCACAAGAGAGAGAGTTGTTGGAATTGGCGGATTTTTTGACACATTTTTTGGACGTTTTTAACTCGTTTTTGATTTTAGATTCTCTTTTAATTGAATTTTTTTTACGGTCTTGAACTTTTTGCGACATTTTTGGAGTAATTTTTGGACATTTTTTTACTCGTTTCTGAACATTTTTTGAAGTGACTTTCGATTCTTCTTTTTTGTTTGATGTTTTAAGACACATTATTTGACTAATTTTTGGACTCTTTTTTTTAAGCGTTCTCTGACGTATTTTTGAACATTTTTTGACGTGGCTTTCGATTCTTATCTTGTGTGGTGTTTTAGCGCCTATTTTGGAGTGGTTTGTGGTGCGGGCGCCTGTTTTAAAGTTTTTTGACTTGTTCTTAGACGGGTTTCAAATTAATTTTTGAACGTGTTTTCTTACCCTATTTGGTTTTTTTTTGGTGAAATTTTTGGACGTTTTTTGACTCGTTTTTGGAAGCGTTCCCTGATACGTTTTTGAGTTTCGATTTCTTTTAACGCATTTGTGGAAGTTTTTTTCACTTGCTCTTAGACGCGTTTTTATTTAAATGAGTGACTAGTAGGTACTTGGTATATCTTTGAAAATATACCAACATAGGTAGGTAGGTCCGAGATATCGGGACAACCGGCGGAACAACCGAAATGATGTCTTAAATTTCAGACTTTCCGGGCAAACCAGGAGCCTATAACACAGAACAACAAGAGCACAAGTCAACAGGCACTTGTAGTTTGTAGATTTATGTTTACTTGACAAGTGTAGATAAAGCTGTAACACAACAAAAACCGTAATAATTATTAAAATCGAAAATTTCCCTCGATTTGTTGAATCAGTTTATCAGATGAGTCGGATAATTGAATATAAAAATATAAGTCTCCTATCTAAAATAATAGAAAATAAACATATTTTGATTGGTGCATTCTTTAATTTATTAACAAAAATAAATAAAAGTGTTAAATGGCGTGAAGTATTTACATTGACACAAAGTTTATCTTAATATAGTTCCTGAAGGAAAAGGCTGGGCGTATATCAGGGATGTGCTTTGGCAAAATTGTAGGTAAGTATTGCCGAAAGTCGAAAATGCATAATGAAAAGAGAAAATTATTGCTAGGTCGAATTATACAACGCGAAAATAACCGGTTCTGGACGAGTTAAAGTCTGCAAACTAAGTTTTTTTCAGCGCACTTTTTCAACAAGCTTCAACAAGCCTTCGCCTTTTTCTAAAGGTAAGCATAGGTCTGTGCGATATTTTGAGTTGGATTCTCCATGAAGTTGCAAGAAATAATTCAGCACAGGTGTGATGGGTGTTTTTTGGGCTTATTTCAACAAGCATTTTGTTTGAAACGCAAATGATAGTATTTGTTCGCGCATGATAATATAAATTTTTCTTTCCTATCAATGCGCCCCCAGAACTTGGCGCCCCGTGCATTTGCACATCTTGCACATATGGATGGTCCGACCCTGACTGTTGCAAATGTTTAATTCTAACAAGACGGTCACCGTCGGTTAGAATTAAGCATCTTTTTAACAAATGCATTCTCTTTTCTTTAATCTCTTGTTGTTTCCAGTTACAGAAACAGTAGAATTATCAAATTTCCCACTTGTTAAATTGCTCTAAAACAATTGTTGAAATTCTCGCAGACTGGTTAGTAGAGTACCTACGTGTTACACAAATTTTAAACAGTTGTTGAATTTCACTTGTCGTATTGTGTTATAGACCCCAGGACGTCTAAAAACGCTAGCAGGTTTGGCACTTTTAAATTATAAAAGGTGTATACAACCCTTCGAATCTTGTGTTTCTTTGGGGTCTACCTCTTGATCCAATGACTTGTACCTTAGGCTTGGACAAAAAGCAAATCACTGCAGAGTGACAACGAAAAATAACAAATCTAATAGGCCGGCCACATACCCTACCCTTATTTCTTGTTACGAACTATTAGTGGGCGACTTTCATTTTTGTAGCGAATTGATGGGATCTTCAATTAAATCCGCACGCAATAAAAAACGAGAAAGTTAAAACTTTAAGGCATAAATTCTGATCGCGGGTTGAACCAACAAGCCCAAAGTGCCAACAACAATATTACACTTAGCGAACCACCAACGCGCCATTTAAATGGTCTACAAGTATGTGCTTCATCTGTGGGTAGTTCTTCCCACGGATAGCTGTCAATAAGAAAAACACTCGCCGTCTAACTCCACCAAGCCCGTGACTCAAACGCGTTTAATTAATTTCGAATTATCTTCGACCACTTGTTCTATGGCCAGCCTACCAGCTATCGCATTAGACAGAATTATTCTCTTCATCTATACCTGCCATCGTTGGTCATATGTTATCCTGCCGCTTTCACTATATATACAGTCCTTCGCAATTCGATCAAATTTGCTACATCATGCATCATCCGGATATGCCACGGATCATTGGCTGTGGTTTTGTGGAAAGAAAACGACTGACGCCCCTCTGGCTCCCACCATAAACCGTTAAGGCAACTGCTGTTGGTAATGGTTCGGTAAGGAAACCATCAGTAAGCTTTGGTAATTTGTAATTATTTGCAGACAATCGAGTTGCTTCGTGTTGCTTTATCGAAGGAGTATCTATACCACCACCAAGTGAAACAGTTGGCTGCCACATCGTGCGCGTCTTATTCGTAGTATACGCCACCACCGACCGACCGCCTTCCATCAAAGCCGAATCCCCTAATTCCTTTAATCAATCAATTAGTTATCCCGTTTCCCGAGGTGATGTTTCTCAAAAGCTCTTAAGCTGCCTGGGAATTTTTACTCTAATGATTCTCCGTTCACCATCACTGTCCAGCATTACAGCCCTTTGATGGTTGCTCCGCGCTGTACCGCGCCGCGTTGTGTGTGTGTGCGAGTATGGGTGAGATTTCGCTTGAATTCTGCTTGAATAATGAAAGAAAAGACAAAGCGAACCAAGGCAATTGCCAATAAAATCAATGACGAGCTGGTGGTGACTGGTGAAGGCGCCTGACGCTGACTTGGCTCGCCAACAAGAGGACCTACATCTGTGTCTATTCTACATCTATAGATACAATTAAATTTGCAGCAATGGCATATCTCGGTGTGCAGCTGGAAGAGCCGTCATCAAAGCGGTCGGCAAAATCACCCTCGGGTAGAGCTTAACGCTTTTGCCGGTTGGGTGGGGCTTTGGTTTGCTTCATTTTTACCATTTCAGCTCTGTACCCTACCTCCGCTGTACACTTTTCTAATTGATTTTCGTTGCATTTCTTTTCGCTTGGATTGGCAAATTCCTTTGGCCATTCGTTTCTAATTGATTCGTTCAAATGAAAGCGAAGAACATTTACAAAGACGAGCGAGTTAAGTCATCTCAAAGTGTCGAATTGAGTTACATCGAAAGGGGAAATGTTTTGGAATCACGGTCTAGCTCTCTGGGAGTTTTTATATTTGTCAAAAGGAAGCCTGCGACCTGTGGACGGCGAGGTGCTTCGTCTTTTATAACGACCTCGCAACCCTATTCAACCCCACTCAATCTAAGCCTACCTGCGAGGTCCTCATAAATTTTAAACTCGGTGGTCTAAAATAATCAGCTTTCTTTTCCCTGTCTGTATTCTTACTGTGAAGTTGGATGGAGTCAAGCCTTGCAATCGATAGACCTAAACTCAACGAAATCCAGTTCCTTTGACAGTGCCAAATATCAGGGTCTGTTGCTGGTTAAAAAAGCCGAACTGGAAATTAAAGCTGTGTAGAGTTTCTTGTTCCTTCAATGAGATAATGCACCGGTTAAATACGATAGTCCCGCAGAATTTCGATTAATGCTCATGTATGGATTCGTTGCCTGTTGTCCAGCCCTCACTATTCTAATCTTCTTGCCTTTAAATAATTCTTTTAGACTACCAAAGAACTGTAGGGATTTTTGGGCAGCAGTTATGGCCTTTTGTGAGGTCGTTGAACTGTTGAAGCTGACAAAGAGTTGACGAAGCCCTTGTCGGGCTACATACTCATGTTAAGATCATGTTAAGATCTTTAAGATTTTCGCAGGCTAAGAGTCGCAACAAATGATTTTGTTAGCTGATGACGACGAGGTGCAAAGACCTTTCCTGCACATGGTTTATAACTGCTTGTCCTCGCTATTTTCGATATGAAACTAAAAACGCTTGAAGAGTACTTCTTCGGGGAACTTGCAGATATTGGGTCGTATAAATAGAACGTAGCAATTGCTTTTACTCAAGAGAAATGTCACAATCGAAGCATTTGCTACGTTTCGTTTAAAAAAAAACAACTATTTGACTTAGTTTCAACATTTGAAAAGTTCAAAGAGCGGCGCCACTGACCTTTTACTCAGATCGGTATAAATAGAATTTATCAAAGAAAGCAAATGCTATGAAAATTCTGAGTCTGTTTTTTTGTTGACTCAGACCAGATTGCTAAACAATTTTGTGAGTCCTTGTGAGTTTTCTCTGTTTTATTTATAAATATAGTTAAATAAAGTTTTGTTCGTGCATGGAAACAAAACAAGAAATGGGTTCGATAAGCTTTCACACTAACCTGTTTTACCTCTTGTTGTTAACGTTCGTTATAATACATAACAGTACAAACAAGGAAGAATTGGTTAGGATATACAATTTAAAATGTGAACTTTTTGGCTAATACTTTTTAAATGATCATTTTGAGACTCGTGGTGGCACCCTTTTAAAATATATCCAGTAAACAAAATCTTTCCTAAGGCATTTAGGAGATACGGGCGTTTAGGTAAGCATTTCAAAATTCATGGCTTGACAACAAGCCGATGATTGGAAATTTTTCGACAACTAAGGAAGGAATCAAACATCAGTAAGCGATTTGGTAAACAAAATGTATGCTAGGTGCAATTGGAGCTATAGATTGCACTCACATTGCAATTGAAAATCTGTCTATAGATGGCGATGAATATATTAACAAAATGTTGCTTTATTTATAAGGTGCAAGCAACATTCGATGGAAGTTAGTTCAGCAGCATTTGCTCCGATTCCTTCAAACGAATGGGTTTATTTCCTGTTGCCTTAAAGTCAGATTTATTTGCAAAAATGTTTAACAATTGTAATCGCATCCTTTTTGTTTTAAGGTATTGATGTTTTAAGATTCTATGAACGAAATCCAACTTATTTAGGTCAGTCTTGGGAGAAGAACATATGAAGCTCTTTCAAAGAATCGTCTTTGTCAGAGTTTTTTTTTCAATTTTGTTTACTTTTGATAAAGTTTCCAGAAAAATCGCTAAAGAAATTCAAAATACACCAGGACTAGAAAAACAAAGGAAAAACGAATACGCAAACTGAAATATTCACCCCTATCGGGAATAATATTTCCCCCGGAATGATTTCTATTCAGCAATCTGATTTACATTGCTGACAAGGGAAATATTTCAATGGGAATTAATTCGCGATACCCTAAATATCGACGCAGCTTCAAAGCCACGATAATTTTTAAATGACCCAACCTCGAAACGACGCATATCGGAACGACGCAAAGCGAGGTTTTGATGTAAATAAACCACACGATAGTTTGCCACCTGTCAAGTTTGACAGAAATTGCAAGGCAAGAACATGTACAGCGATCATTGTCGCCGTAAGCTTTAAGAAATAATCACAACCTCGACCCTAAAAATCCGCTAGATACCTATGCGATTTATTTTTTAAAAAGTAACAAGAAAAAAATTTCACTACGAATGAATGAAATACATTTTTGTCACTTAACTTTTGAAAATTCCACTAAATATAGCGACAAAGTCACTAAAACGGCAACCATGAAAGCGAAGTAAATTCTATGTTCGAATTTTCGAAATGATACTTGAGCAAACTAGATTTTTATTCATACCGATTCAAAGCAATTGCTTTGGCTTTTACTTGCTTCAAACGACCCTTTGACGATAAGAGTATTAGCAGAAGAGGAGCGATCTGGCAACGTGACTCTGTTGCCTCCATTTTGTGGAAGCACAATGAATCCACTTTGGTCTTAGATAAATATTCGGAATGAATTGGATTATCGCCACTAATTTTTCGCAGATAGAATATTGATCTTTTTGGACCATATATCAGGCATAAGTTTTTCAGACATAAGTTTAGTTTTTAGTTTAGTTTAGTTTAAGTTTATTTATTCCATAAATTTTATATATATAAAAAATTCAAAAATTAGAAAAATCAGAAAAATTCATTAATATTAATTAACATTAATTTTTTGTAAAATTGAATTCAGTTGCAGGTTGCAGCCGTCAGGCGAAGTCACTGTGAAATGTGATTGGGCTCGTTTGTGGATAGTGTTGTAGTGACTGCGTTCAGAGAATAAGTTCAACTTTTTCGAAAAGTTTTGTTGTTATGTTTTCTATTGAAATGGGTACATTTTCTGCATCTAGATACGCATACAAGCGTATTAAAAAATCTGATTTGATTACTCACAATACACTTAAATTTAAAAATAAAGTGCACGACTGGATCGCACGAAACTTTCTCGTTTATATCATCAGTTTGGTTGGTTTATTTTTCTTTTATTATTGTTTATAGGCTATAAAACAAGATTTTTCAAATTGGTGATGCTGGTAGGTGGCCATGACTCGAAGTAGGGTTTGTGATGTAAGGATTCAGAGATTTGTTTTTGAATTTGCACGTGTTTGGGGGTAAATGAAGTGCGGGTTTCTGATAGTGTAAACTCCAATTGTTTGGAATTATTTTTAGGTTCATGACTAATATGGTTGAAAACAGAAGAAGTGGGAAATATTTGCTAAAGAGGAGTTTCGAGTAGTTGTGGTTACATTTTAACTGGTAGTGCGGTAATGTTTACAAGACGGCATTATTTGCATTTCTCTAAGAAAAATTAAGTACGGGGTTTTACTAAGAATATATACTTATGTTATCGTACAAAAGAATTTTGGTCGAAATCTTTAACGCTGATTTTGGAAAATAATGCGTACAAAATAGTAAACGCGTTTTCGAGATTTCAACAGTTTTCAAAATGAGCGTTTCCGGTGATTCGAATCGAAAATGACTTCTGTTTTACTGCAAGTATGCATTTTGGTCAAAATCGTTTTACCCGTTTTCATGTAGGTAAAAAAAAATCTATTATAAACAATTTAGAGAAAAACTGAGTTTGCTAATTTGTCATGTGGAATGACCATATTTAGACATAAAAAATTAATTTTTGTTGCAATCGTATTGACCATTTTCGAGATAAGGCCACTTTTCAAAAGTACCGTTATTCGACATTTTAGCCAAAAACTGGGTATGCAGCCATGTTAACTCCATATATTGTAGTGCAAGTATACATTTTGGTTAAAATCGTTAAAGCCGTTTTCAAGTAAACCATAATTAAATAAAGTCTTAAAAAACAAAATTTTTCCAAAATAGTCCGTTAAACGATAATTTAGGGAAAAACTGAGTTTGGAAATGACCATATAACCTTAAAAACAAATTTTTAATAAAATCGTATGGACCGTTTTTGAGATACATATGTCCAATTTTCAAAATTACCGTTATTCGATTTTTTGTTGAAAAATTTGTATGCAGCCATCTAAGTTACACCTACTCAAGCCCAAATATCGATTTTGGTTGAAATCTTTACAGCCGTTTTCGAAAAACTCAAAATTGTTTAATACCATTACAACGGTAACTCTTAACGTGAAAAAAATGGCCCGATTTGTAAGCCCACAAACTCCAAATCCGAAGTTTGAAAGAAATCCGTCTAGCCGTTTGCGCTGTAGAGCTCAGGAAGGACGGACAGACGGACAGAATTGCGAGACCCACTTTTTCGAGTTCCTCTATCATCGTAATGTCAGATTTGATTAAAATCTCGAGTTCGATTTTTTGTACGAATACAATACCTTTCTCTTACTACGTAATGCGAGAAAGTTAAAAAATGCAGTAGATCTACTCTTAAAATATTAAAAAATGCATGAAAATACAAGAAATTAAAACACCGTAATAGTCAAATATCTACCTGGCGCCATTGAAAAGTATCTATCATTAAACAACAGACTCCCCTTAGAGTTTATCGACCCACTCCGAAACTTTGTTTAAATCTCCCTGCAATCTCTTACTGTGACAAACAACTCTTTACCAAAATTGAAAGGACGCAAAAAGTTATTTATCCCAATAAGGAGGGAACATCAAAAAGCCAACTCCTCACTCGCCCTGTGTCAATGTTTCACCAAAAAGGATATTATATTGTATCCTTAAGACATTTGCACAACACAATAATTAAAAATCCATCTCCTTCACGGATATTCCATATATTCAACTGAAACTGCCACTGCCACTCTGCCAGTTCCATGTGTACACAAGACGGAGTTATTCCGCTCGTCTAATTAGTATTTTGCAATGGCTTCCGGTATCTATAGGAAGGCACCCAGCACCCACCCAATCCAACAAATATATGGGCATACTCATTTCGAGCGTCCAGCAAGAGATTGTGCTGCCAACCAATCCACGCATATCGAAGACAGAGGATACACGTACATCTACGCAATAATTAAGTCAATATTCACTTTCATCGAAATGAAATTCGTAAAATGAGCGTATACACTGTGTGTTGGAAACGTGACCAGCCTTAAGTAAGCGAGCTCATTTCGCATTGTGTCAGTGGCTGCTCTCCTGGGTATGTTCAGTACATACACACACATATTTGTTTGGCGATATATTTCATAGCCGCACTTCGTTTGACCGTGTACAGTAGATACGTAGATGAATGGATGGAACGCTGGTTTTATGACGACGACACTGTGTGTACTGCCGTAGTGTATAGTCCACTTTGATGATGATAGTTCATATAAAGCACCTTGTAGCTGACGTTTCTACTGACGGCCGTTGCTTTTACTTGCGATTGGGGTGTCTCATCAAAAGCGAAACATGATTAATGAGCCTTAAATGTGAATGGCGTAATTTAGTGCTTTATGCGATGGATGTAGGTGCGAACGGGAACAGGACACGCAGCGAGTAGGTACCTGCATGTCTCTTATCCTGGCAGTTTCAGTCACTACATATTTTGCAATCAGAATGCCCAACATTGACAGGCGGTCAAATATTTTACTCTTTTCATTTGCAAACGGGCTGATTGTCACTTTTTCCCCTGTCAATCATTTGACAGTCTTAACGGAAGACAAGATTTGACGTTTTATCAGACTTTTGTAGTTTATTGCACTCAAGTTCAAATTCGTCTAGTTACTTTGCTGAGGTAGAAGCTCAAGAAAACTGATTTAAGCGTGATTTTAAAATTGTATACCATCCTACAAGTTCTGTAGGCCTGAAGCTACAGATTTGTGGCGCGACATATCACACTACAGCTTACTTCTTTCTGAGTCAGTCATCGAAAATTGCATAGTGGAAGGAAATAAACAAAGCTATTTATGTCAAGCGAACAACTGGAGTCCGTTAGGTAGCGCCACATTTTGTTATATAACTGAATACAAGGTAGAACATCCGTAGTAGCAGAGCTCGACAAATTTGTTGCATTGAAGTCCAAGAAATTTTACTATAGCTACCGACTATGTGGCAAGCTACATGCTCTTATTTGGCAACCACTTTGTAGCGCGACAAGTAGTTTTACTTGAGTGATTTATGAAACGTAATATCAACTTCAAGTGACGTCTAGGCTTAGGAAAATCTGTTGCGACAACATTTAATTTTTTACTTGTAGTAGAAGCACATATAAAAATTTGTAGCTCCTACAGGCCCGCTGGGAGTGACTACATGGCACCACATTTAATTGTGCTACAGAATACCGGAGCAAAATTGCTGCGATGTTCAATGAGACGAACAGAGTTCAATGAGTTATGTTTTTATTTATTAAATCGCCGTGGAGTGTGGCGCGCTACATTATGTGTCGCGACATTTTGTTTTGTTTGATGCGATTTATAAAAATGCAAAATTACTTGCGATGTCTGAAAGTGGCAATTTCTTAAAGAATGCAAATGCAGATCTGACGATTGAAAGGCGCTTCAAAATGCACATCTGCATCTTCCGCATGATTTGTGGCGCGACATTTGTGGCGGCCTTAATTTTGCACATTTTACCGGTCTGTTTTCTAATTTCGATTTTTGTATCCAATCTGATTTATAAATAAAAAGTTTGCATGTTAAAAGCATCACTGCTTTTCTAGAATAGAGTCAGTAATGGTGTGTCGCGTCGCGCTGTCAAAATGAAATATATTCACAATACATGAGTGACAGCACAACAAGTTGTTCCACCTTCGACTGCCTTAAGCGCATTTGCCGAAAATGACCACCTTTAAAATGTTTGTCGCCGCGTTATTTTGTGGCACAAAGACACATGACAGATGTCGTGTTTTAGCTTGTTCGATTTGCGTTAGTCGGTTACTGAAACCCAACGATTTATGGAACAATACCAGAAATTGTATTTGAATATATCTTATGAATTTCAAGACGCTAAATTTCCATCATAATGAAAAACCGCAATGACAACCAAATTGACGTTTAAAGTCATACGCACACAATGTGCTTGACAGTTGTTGTACTACATGTGTATATGACGTGTTCCCTGTTGAAGGGTTGACGACATTCACAATGGGTTCAAGGAGAACACTTTCGTTTCACTTTTCTCGAATGAAACATGCAAAATATTACCGTTGCTGGTTTGACAGTCTGAAATGTACAGCAACATCAAGTTGAGTGCGCGGAATTGGTATGATAATATATTCTCATTGAACGAGACGCGCGCTCCTGGGATATGAATCATGCGGGTGACATAATTTGATTTTGAAATGATTTGGAATGCTTGAGTGTTGCGGTGAAAGAGCTACGAAGAAGTGGAATCTTTTGTGTGCTTTCGTTCTTAGAGAGATAACCATGTGAGTTTTGACGGAAGGAGATGCCTGCCTACACATATGTACGGTTGCGGGAAGCGCCTCTTGCATCCACTTTGAAATTCGTTCAATGACAGAGAGTACTTAAGATGAATACGCTGTTGAATGAATGTGGGAGACTTGTGATATTGGTTCTATTGTGTGGCTTACACACATGGAAATGGGGACAAATCTTTTGGTGAATCCTTTTGAATTCATGTGTGTACGGTATTTCGAGATTTTGAATATTTTTATTTGCTTTGTCACGGGATCTTTGGCAAAAGACGTTGATTGTGTTTTAAAGTAACATTTTGGAATAGCAATTGTGGTTGGTGGTAGAGTTTTCGCGAACTGCAAAAGAAAATTTCAGGGGTAGGGGTCTTCCCGGTTCCTTTGGAGATTCCTTTGCTGATTTATGAATTTAAAGTGAGTACCTACCTATAAAAACTCTTTTGACATTAATGTGGATGGCGGTAACTTGTCGGCTCTCCTTCCCTAGTTAGAAACATACAGTAGATAGTGAAGACTAACACGCAACATGGGGTCACAAAATACCCAAATACGGCCTCTTAACCTTTCGATAATTTTAAACAAGTGACATTTGTCTATTAACGGCACTTCGGGAACAGTACATGAACTCGAAAAAAAACCTTCTGCCACTAATACTCATACTGCCCCCTCATAAAGTCACCATCCCCGTTGAGGAGGGTATAGAAATTCGAGTGTGAGTGTTACTTTTTTACAAGTATCAACTGTCACATGGAGAGAAAAAAATGTATTTGCCCTTTTTTTTCCCCAAGAACTTTCCAATACCCGAAGCCTGAACACAATTAAAGTTTCCAAACTTGAGGAGCAAAAAATATTATTTATTGTTTTTCAAAATTCAATTTTATCCAAGGGTACGCTTTTGTGATTTATGGCGCAATGAACTTTAACTGTCAGATACAACTATAGATTACCCCAAAACCGTACGTGGCTTTCAGTTTTCGTAGCAAAAATCTAACAAGTTACAACTGTTTGGATTCGCAGAAAAAAGAACAAAGTTCTTCAATAAATCACTTGGTTAACATTTTCGAAAATTGCAATTTAATTTGGAAATAAATAAACAGCTACCCGAAATGTTTGGAGTTATCTGTGTCTGATTCCAAACGATTGTTAAGAAGGGGAGTATGAGTGATGCACTTAATAGTTGGGTAACCAATGATATGACTAATAGGGGCGCATGTGCTTATACAAAGAAGGACTGAGCATGCTATGATTGCCCGATTATTGCCGCATGAACTTTACATCAATTTGCGGTATTTACGGCTCTGTATCACAGTTATCGTGTTACCCTCCGTAATTCGGCATTGTTTGGTCTTTTGTTACCTCTTTTGTCAGAAGTGGTTGAAGTATTTTCAATGTAAGCAGCTGATTGCTTAGCGTTTAACCAGTTGGGAAATCTGTGCTGAAATTCACGATGTGCCATATGGCGTTTTTCTTTTTTAGTTCAGAGCAAAACCTGAACTGTTATACAAAAAGTTCGTGTTTCTTTTTTTAGCTGAGAGACTTCAGAGCTTGAATACACTGCCGATCAATCAAATAGACTCAACATGTTTTGGTTTTTACAATTTGATTTTCACTTTTATGCAAACGGCTATTGCTATAACCTTTGTTTTTTTTTTTTAAGACGAACATTAGACAAATTTAAGAGATAGGAGTTAGCTGCAAAATTTATACAGTTAGAATCTATTCCTATTTTGCTTTGCTTATGCCAAAAAAAGTGATTTTTAGGCGATCACCAAAAAAGACTCAGAGGCTTTAAGTTTAGTGATTAGCTCTGCAAGTTGAAAGGTGCATTGTGTTGTCTCTCGCAATTTTCTACTACATAAATATAAAATGGTTCGTGGTGCATCACTAACTTCGGAGGAAAAAGGCAAAATACTGGCCTATCGAGACAGCAATCTTACAACCAGGCAGATAGCAGAAAAAATCTCTAGAAGTCAGACTGTTGTCTCTCATTTTCTGAGAAATCCATTAAATTATCGAAAAAATATTAAAAATCCCGCTAGGAAAGCACTAACGGCTTGCGAACAGCGAAGAATTCTTCGAGAAGCCTCAAACTCAATGTGTTCCGCTGTCAAAATTCGACAAAATTTGGGAGTAAATTCAAGTAAAGCTACCGTACGGCGAGGGATACGCAAAGCTAAACATCTAAAGAGATTGAAATTGAAAAAAACCACCGCTTACCGCCGTTCGTAAGCATGCTCGCTCTCTTTTTGCTCAGAGGCACATGACATTGTCTAAGGAATGGTACCAAATCGTTTTTTCTGATGAAAAACGCTTTAATTTGGATGGGCCAGATGGTTTTAACTATTACTTTCATGACGTAAGAAAGGAAGAACACTATTTAACGTTAACCCGTCACCATAGCCGTGAGGGGGGTATAATGGTGTGGGGTGCCATCTCCTACTATGGGGCATTCGAACTCCAATTCGTTTCAACTAAGAAGAATGCCACACGCTACAGGGAGTTGCTCTAAACATCATTTCCCCACTTTTCTAACATTTTTGGGGCCTTACCTTGGGCATTTCAACATGATAATGCCCCAATACATACCGCTCGAGTGGTAAAGAAATGGATTAAGAACCAAAATGTTACCCTAATGGAGTGGCCTCCGTACTCTCCTGACCTCAATATAATCGAGAACGTGTGGGGATGGCTTCCACGGAAAGTTTATCAATCTGGCAGACAATTCGAAGACATCAACTCATTACAAAATGCAATTAAAAGCGCCTGGAGCGAATTATCGTTGGGTCTTTTAAAGTCTCTTTACGATTCAATACCTAACAGAATCTATGACGTGATTTCAAATTGAGGTGGCTATATACGTTATTAATTAATTATAACATTATGAAAATATTGTTTAACGCTAAGTTTTTTGAAGATTTTGATATTTATATTAATTTTAAATCATTGAGTCTATTTGATTGATCGAGAAAATGTGGTCATTTATTTAAGTTCATCCACAAATATAAATATTAAGAAATTACCTTTTAAGTTAGAACACTGAATTTTGTTTTGTTTATTAAAGAATTAAATAGTGAGTAAAAAAAAAATTCTGCTTGTTTTTCATTTAAAAAATTTAATATTCTATAAAAAAAATCTTGAGTCTATTCGATTGATCGGCAGTGTATGTGTTTCTTTTTTCGGTCAAAGCATGATCAGAGCGCGCTCTATGATTAAATTGACTGAGCAGCCAGAGTAAAAAGCTGATTACACATATACATACAAATTTCAGTCACATTTGACAGAAAAAAGAAAACTGGATAATTGTAATGGTTGAAATGGCGGACGAGCCTTTTTCTGGCACAGAATGTAAACAAATTTAATAAATAACAATTAATAAATATAAGTACAGTTTATTTATATAAATTATTATTACAGGGTTTAAAGGGACGAAGAGCATGATTGTCACGTCCTTCACAACAATTAGCTTATCCATTTTAATTATTATTTTTCTTTTTTTCTAACCCGCCGAATAAAAAGCTGATTACACAGTATACAGACAATCACATTTGACAGATTGTGCTTTATACACACATCTGAACGATCTAAGCACGCTCGGTTCAGGGCGCTCCCATAGGTAATACTCGCACTCAGTTCAGAGCTCAGCTCTACCGCCTACCTATAATGTTCCGTAAAAAGTAATAATGATCTGTTCATAAAAAAATAAATAAATAAATATTTTGGCGCGACAGGTCTATGGGACCCAAGGCCTAGCTTCTCACAACCATTCGTTTTTATGTGGGTTTTCAATTTTTGGACGAATGAAAGGGATCTACAATTTTACGCCGAGTCCAAACGGCTAATTGAGAAGCTCATTCATGACTGTTTTACTCTCGGATGTTTGTCAGACGTTCACGAGAGGTGACGCAGTGGAAAAAAACCTTAAGATGTAATTTGGCCCTTTCGGGATTTGAACCTCGGACCCCTCGCTTAGTAGCCCAACACACTACCACTAAGCCACTGCGCCGACGATCTGTTTATGCCATGTCGAATAAAACTGACAGTTGTGGTAGCTTATAATTTGGGTCACCTTCTATATAGGATGAATATTGGTACGACGAATAAGTCAAAGCGCTTTTTGTACCTACCCCCATAAAATTGGCAGGCCCCTTAGACGAAACTACACCAATTTGAATGGGGTACGCAGTACGCACCTTATTATTTTGTAGCTAGTCCTTTTTTTTTGCGCCTATATTAAAGTTTCCTTTTATAAATTGTATTTGTTTTGAAAAAAAAACTTACACTAAATGTAGGTACACTACTCATCTCACACGTGACGCTTACCTGTAAAAAAAGAAAAATGCCGATTTGAAATAAAAGTATTTATCATATGTATATTAAAATTAAAATTAGTTTAATATGTTTGTCCTTTTATATCTTTTTTTTCTGTTTTGTTCGTCTTGAATCAGGGATAGTTTAGGAAAAAAAATCGGAAAATTCTCAACAGGTGGTGCTGTAGAGGTGCATTATAATATTTATCGTTGTCGATCTCATAAACCGCTCAACCGATTTCAATTAAATTTTTTGGATGGGTATGGTTATTCCTTGAAAGATACAACGATTTTGGACCCGATAGGTGGCACTGCTGCCGATAAAGTTTCAACCACATGAAAAAAAGTGCAACCAAAACAATAAAAATAGACAAACTTGGATTGGATTGCGTTATAGAATCTTTTTAAATTAATAAATACACTTCTACTGTGCTGTACTATGATTATATCGAATTATTAGCACTTGATTTCTATTCTAAGGCCAAAATCAGATGCAACTTTCTGTGCAAAAAAAAATCGAAACGCTATTTCTCGACAGTTGTGGTAGCCTTAAAATACCAAGGGTTGGAAAACGGAGAATAACACTTTCCATTTAACTAAATTTAATCTGAACATTTATTACATTTCGTAAATGGCATTCTACACAAAGAAGCAGTATTGACAAACTGATTGTGCAGTGTGCACCTTCTACTTAAAAGAAATACTGCGAAAGACGCGGTCAAAGCCGGGTGGGTAAAGTTATCTATATAAATATAAATAAAATATTTAATTCAATAAATAAAATAAATAAATTAAATAATTAAAACTGAAAGGTAAAATTATGTGCCCACAAAGAAGTTTACAATTTTTTCTTATTAAAATTCGGAAAATAAGTACCTGCAAAACTTAGATTATTTTTATTTTAAAAAATTCATCCACGCATGCAAAAATTAACAAAAAATGCAGAAAATAAACAAATCGTTTTTGAAAAATGTTTACAACTTAATAACGCCTAGCAAAGCCGGAATAAATACATTTATAAAATTTCAAGACCCCAATGTTAAAAGAACTCATTTGTGAGAACAAAAAATAGAACATGTCATAGTAACGGATAGACAGGTGGAAACAGTTTTTAATTGGAATGGAACGGTTCCGAACAAAGGCGAAAATACCACCAAGCAACAATCCTCTTTAAAACGGAGACAGATTGCGACTGACCCATCGAAAAGTGTTCAAAACACTGTCCTACGTTTGAGACAAAAAAGTAATAGTAAAAGAAAATCCAACTCTGTCCACTTGAAGTGTCTTCAATTGCCTTCTATTAGAAACAACATTTTACTGCCTCAATAATACTTAAACAAACTATTTGTATTGAGTGTTGTTGTGTTTTTTTTGTGTTTGCCTTTGCCTCCACTCGACGGCAATAAAAGTTAAGATAACTTTCCAACAAATGAATAGTTGTGCACTTTCCATGTGGTAATTAAAACTTTACCCCCACGCAGAGGGGCAGGCTGGAAATTACGACCCCCCAACCCTCACCACTCAGTGCTGAACCGCACATCCCATCTGCACAATGCTACCGTTTTAATCTATTTTACCGTCATAATGTTAGCGTGAACAGAACGAATATCTATTTTTTTTTTCTTGTTGTCGCTCCACCAAAAGCGCAAAAACCGAAAACCACTTCAGCTCGTGAACTTTGAGAATTTGTCATTTTCGTGGTGCGCCCCCGACCCCGACCCCTCCAAACGAAAAACACAGAGGCGGGCTTCAAAAACTTTTCCATTTATAGTTTGAATTTATACAATTTTTTTTTAGCTCGCTCACGTTTCATGTATACTGTATACAGGCAACAGCCACAGAGTGAGGGTGGCATTTGGCATTGCAAAGGAAAATACTATAGCGCAGCAACAGCAGCGCGCTTTCGCTGGATGTGTCGGTTGGATGTTTAATGTTTTGACAACTCTACCAAAGGAGAAATGAATGAAAAATCATAAAACTACAATCTGATGTGGTTTCGGTGTGCGGTTGTCCTGTGGGAAAAGCGGTGGTTGCCTTTTGGGGCAGTAGGTATACCTATAGGTAGGGTCGTTTGAAAGCGCAGAAAAAATACATCGATTAGCATCGTGAACATTAGCGCCAATAAAACGCGCAACACAAAAGGCTGAGTTTGTCTTTCATCTGTCATCTGTATTTTTTGTAGAAAGTGGAATTGGGTGGTTTTTTTTAATCCATGCATTGTTATACAGAAATTTGTCACGCACACCTACTGTCTACAGTTCTGTTAAAGGATATAAAGACAAATGTTAAGGGAAAGACGAAGCTTTAAGGAACCCTGAAATGGACACCAAATAAACCACCGTATTCCCCGATTTAAGATTTGGGAAAGAAGAAGCCGAATCCGGACAAGTGCAAAACGGGTCGAGATTGAATATCGTTGACGTGTCGAAGCCAGCAACAGTTTCTTTAAGGCCACATGGCTGTCCTTGGTCAAAATATGGCAAACAAGATTGATCACATCGCGATCGATGGAGGACATGCATCTATAGTCAAAGCCAACGGGTAAATATCTATAAACAATGACTAGGAGCTAAATTCTCGTTCAGCGATACTGCGGAGTGAAAACAGTTTTCCCAATATTCTCGATCTTCGAAAAAATTAAAACAAATGTCGGAATTTTTTCATACGACAGCTTTTTTATCACAGTCTTTTTTTTTTGAATATTGGAAACGAAAAATAAGGGTGGACAAACGGCTCCAGAAACCCCAAATCCATGAAAGACTTTAATTTTTTAATAGATCCTTTCAAAGATGTTTTGAAAACCACGAAACACGAAGCCTACCCATGAGTAGAATTCAATTGAGTTCAATCCCTTAGACATTAGGACGCTATCTGTATGCTTACTTTCTTTCTTTCTCTTTCGAAACTATGTGTTTTAACTTTGAACCAACTAGTTGCAAAGGCTGCAGAAAAATTAGGTAGAACCCTGGGCGCTACATATAATTCTAGCGCTGTGCACCGCATTCAAAGGATATTTATAGCGATCAACAAGTATTTTAACACATATGCAGTCGACCCATGCATCTATTCTGTATATGACTTCATTCCGACCGAGTTATACTGCCCCACCACTGGAGTTATTCTTTCGCTTTATGTTCCCTACTCCGAATCTGTCGCCTTTTCGTTTCTCTGCCACGTCTAATTCTGTTGCCCGAGCTACTCCATCACGTACGCTATGCACTCACCACGGAGAAGATGATTTTCTTCAATAGGGAAATGTGAGAAAGGTCTATAAAACTGGATTTAAAATATCTAAAATACAAAGATACAGACGGAGCACCTATTTGTGCAAAAATGAAAATAATAAAAAAACTTAAAGCCATAAATATCTATCAATGATGTAAGCATATATTCCCCACATGATAACATGATATAGCTTAACTTATCTATTGCCCAAAGAAAAATTCAGCTATGGAGCAATCCAAAAACTTAAATTTTTTAAAACAGTCCCCTGTAGTCCTATCATCATCCTCAAAGTTAAGTTACCTTTTCAAACCAAAAGAATCTTTCAATCATGCTCAAAGTTTATGTTATAGTAGGTCTCGAATATTGTTCCCACATAACTGGAGCTCGACCCCAACACATTTTCTCAACAAGCCTTTCATTATACAGAGACGAACAGTCCGGTTAATATAGGACAGCGATGGCGAACCAATGGCAAGAGACGAAATATTATTGGCACATCACCAATTGAAAAATCCGATTGCACCTTTGAGCGACAGCATCACATCAGCTGTCTACACCGAGTTAAGTTTAATGTTTTAACTGATATTTGCCAACATTTCAACGATTGGAATGTATAGCTTCAAGGTGCAAACAAAACTGTCATTGTCATGACAGATCTCATTCGCGGTTTTCAGGGTAAACTGCAAATTTTAAGTAAAGTTATTATGTGGAAAAACTATGTACAAGTATATTTTCCAAACTTGAAAACATGAATTTGCATGAAAAACCAGACGGAGTAAAAATAACTGAAGAGTTTTTGTCGGTTATTAATTGATCAATCGAATAATTTTAGTCAAGATTTTCACAATTTAAAAAATTATCGCAAACGCTTAATTTTTTTATGTATACCTACCCTGATAACTTGTCCAAATTAGATTGGTTGGAAATTGAGGAAATTGAAATGCACCTGAACGAATTCCGGTCTAGTTCGATATGGACTCAAAAATTCGTCGAAACAAGGGTAGACTCAATTGAGAACTCCAAAAATAAATTGTCGATTAGTTGAAAACTAGGTGCAGTCACATTCAGGTGTACAAAAATTATTATCCCAGGGAGTTATTTTAGATGGGTTAAAGTCCCTCATTATTGCAGAAGCGTCCCTCGCGTTCTATCACTGCAATGCCTTTCAATGATTTTCCCTTCCAGAAACGCCAACAAAAAATTATTTTTCAAAACGTTCAAGTGCAGAACTTGCACCTATCTGCTAGTATGACAAAGCGCTTTTGAAAACTTATAGAATGGTCTTTCGCAACTCTCCCAAGAAAAGTATTTATAAAGCGAAACTTCCCAAAGCTAACTGAGTAAAAATGTCAAAATTAAACCCAATCTATCCGGAGATTCAGCATCTATCCCAGTCGAAAGTTCCGTCTAAAGTCAAGGTTGGAATCAGCATCACATATAAATTTATAATTTCGAGGAGTCTACGTGGGCTATGTTGTTAATTGCCACGCCTACTTTTTCGCGTTTTTGATCGAAATGTATTTTTAACGACTTTAGTGCCCTTAAGTTGCAACTTTTTTAGAATTTGATTATCAGTGTGAAAGGGAAGAATGACTTGAGGAGGCAACACTCTAACACTAAATTTATTTCATCAAATTGAAAAATATCAGAATTTGTTCTAAAACGTGGCTGTGCTTTGTCGTTTTTTCTGTTAGAGCAGACTGAAAAAAGTACGCTAACTGTAGGGAGAAGGAAACGTCAATGGAAAAAAGAGGACAGTAGGACTCACTTTACGAAGGTTTATTAAGAACTAAAACTCAATAGGGATCGAAAGCTGTATTAAATGTCATGTATGTAGGTATTATATAACGTACTAGCGGAAGGGTCACGACATGAGTCCACTATTTCTGTAAGACATCTGGTTCTATTTACCAGCGTTGCCATTAAAAATAACGGAATTCGGTCAAATCTTGCTATATGGCCGATTTTATTTATTTTAAATTCTGTCGAAAAATTCGGTCGAAAGTTTAAATAATAATTTTTAATCAGAAATAAGGTCAAAAATAGAATGTAGCAATATATTTTGACTACATGTACTAGCGGTTATATTTAGTTTCTTAATTTTGTAAAACAAATCTTAAAAAGTCTTAAAACAAAAAATATTGCATTGCATTACAAAGTTTTGCAAAAAAGGAGCTTTCAATGAAATTCAGTTAAATTTCAAATTGAAGCGACGCTGTAGTTTTCTAGGATTATTCACAATAAATCGGATTTTATTTGATATTGTGAGGATTTTCGTTAAGTATGGCAAAGTTTTATTTAAATTTTGCAAATCTTTCTTAATTTTTAATCTGTAGTATTATTTTTCCGGTCGAAAAATCGGTTAGAACGGATTTTAAAAATTTCCCCTGTCATATATGACCGGAATCTAGTCAGAATGGCAACACTGCTATTTACATAGTAGATAGTGTGCTACAAAAATTATTCGACTGTTCTTTAAAAATTACCTAGAGAACTATCCTAACTATAACTTTGTACTCTTGAGAGCTCATAGCTAGTCTTGTATAAGAATCTCACCGTCCCCCGACCTTTCAAAAACGCAGAAGTATGAAGTTATTCGAAAGCGGATGAAAAGAACCCTTACTAAAGGTTTTCAACCTGGGCAAATCGCGTGAACTGTATTTTTTGGCGTTTTCCGGAATTCAGATTTTTGTTTATTTTTTAAAACTAAAGTTCACCCAGTGGTAGAAATGCCACCATTTCAAAGTCACTTTTCTCTCTTGCTGGTGTCACTCGAAACATTAAGCAACGCCAATTGAAAACTAATTGAATTCCGTTTGTAATTGTTTCGGCTGAAATGTATCTTCCCCTTGAGGAACAACTATCTTCGCCGTACGAGGATGCATTTCCGCTTAATTTCGATCGGAGGAGTTTTAGGAATCAATTTGTTTTTCTTCTCCTGATAGCTTTTACTTTGAAACAGAAAAGAAAATTCCGAAATAGCTAGAAGCGGCTAAATATATCTGTCACTTAAAGACTCCTATTGACATATAGGGATTTCGAAGTTTACCTATGACAATCAGGTTAAGAAATTGAATTTGCTGCTATCACAAAGAGCAATAAATCTGCTCTTCAGGATATGAAAGGGATACTTGATGAAAGCCAACCATCCCCTTTAGGGAGTCAGTCCTAACAATGCGCACACTGGCTGTGACATACTGACACACAACTGGGATACAGCTATGAGCCTTTTGTACTGCCGCTTGCTCTCGAATCCCATATGCGGTATAGGACAATGAGAATCGAACTGAGGTTGTATTGAGTGTTGGGTAGTTGTCAAACAATGCAACCGAAGAAGCGCTTTTTTGCACCTGCCTATAACTTCTCAGCGAAATTGTCTCGTACAGAGGGCGAATGGGGCTTTCGAAGTGATGCTGAAAAAGGCACAGAGTTTTATAACTTGCCCTACTCCTACTTCCTTCACAAGATACAATATGACTGTGATGCATGTCAGTCGACGTGAAGCTTTAAGTTGGCATGATGCCACATTCAGGTGAGATATATAACGTCTGCTGAATCACGTTACAGAGTTATTTACCGACACTGGCAGATTAATTGCAAGTTGAATTTATTTTGTTGTGGACTTATATACTTCCCACAATCTTCACATCGGTATGTGCAATTGAGCAGGCGATGACAAGATTGACACGGAATTTGTTCGGTAGCACCAGGGGAATTGAGATCTTGTTGTGCGATTATGTCGTGAATAAGATACACAGATTGTCATACTAGATGTCATTGATTACCTTCAGTCCAGAATCATTCTGTACCGTTTTTTATAGGTAGTTATGCGGGCAGGTCAATTCGACCGTCTCAAATTGGTCTTTTACTTCTTAGATGGCTTATTTAGTTAACAGAATTCGATCGCTTGGTCAATGATGTAAAATGATGACAGCAAAGACATCGTTTTGTCCTTGTTAACAGCCAGGCCCATCTTCGCCGCCTCTGTTTTAATACTGTGGAACCCACATAATGTCCCACTTTAAGCGGGGAAGAATGTACTTGAACGGACTTTTTGAAAGACGGTACTTTTTATCATGGTTTATGAATTTCGTATAATTGCTTTAAAAATACTTTTAAAAAAGTTGCCTGAGAGAAGGCTTGCTGCCTTGGATTAACCATTCTCCACATAAGAGGGTTCCTTGCTGTCGGCTTTGATGAAACAGGAGAACTTTCCCACAGTCAACACTTGTCATGTCAAGGTTCGTTCTTATATAGGCTTGCATAGGTCTTTGAAGTTGAGATTTCTGGATTTTCCTTTCTTTTTTTATTCAAAATGAGCATTGCGGTTGTGGGAAATGCCCTACAACGAATTTTTGACTGCCCTCACCGTTCGCCAATCCTTTCAAATGTTTTTTTCCCAACCCCAGAAGCGACTTTTAATCTACTAGCCTTATTCATTGGCTCGCTTTTTGTGCTCCTTGTTATTACTTCTGCCTCATATTCCCACATAGAGGTCGCGGGCATCATTACTTTATTGAGATACGCATATCATATAGGCCTCGTTTTTAGCCAGCAATTTATTTGTCTTTCGTTGTGCTTGACAATAGTCCAATCCAAAAACATCCGTGCCAGCACTTCTGATGACAAGTTGAATATGTTGACATGGCTTGCCTGCGCGTTGAGCTTAAAAATGGATACCGCGACAAATGAAGCTTTCTGATGTTGGCCTTAAATTCGGCAAGTGACTACAATCATCGTTATATAACAAGTAAGTGTCAACTTTTGCAAAACTTAATCCAGGCTTCCTTAATCGCTTGCATTTTGTGCACTTTCATTATACTTACTTTGTCTTTGGTCATAGAAACTACGATATGATTGCCGGCGCGGGTCAAAACCTCTTGTCCAAGTCAAAAAGGTCTTAAGGCCCGGTCTGTTCAACCTTGGTTATCATTAATCATCGGTAATGAGGTTCAATCAATGATTTTCTTAAATTTCGTTTTAGAAAAGTGCTAAGTTATCTAAATTTTGACGTAGATATAGATATCTACTGCACACCAACTTTTTGAACAATATTGTGCGAAAAAAATACTAATAGGACAATAATAAAAATGCATATGAATTAATAAAACTTTTTCGCACAAGTTTTGTTGCCGTTTTCAACTGACAGATGAACTGAGTATACTACACGTCAGATTAAAGCTGACGGCACACGTACGCAACACAATAATGAAGGCGACGCCGAAGGATGAAGTTAGATCACATTCAACACTTTTGACCGTTGACAGTTCTCATAAATTGAGATAAAGCACTCTCATTGGTGGAAATATTGAGAGAATGAGATAATTGCCTATGTGCGTCGTTGAATAAATTGATTAAATACATTGGGCACAATCAGAAACTTTGTTGTCTTAAGTCGACTAGATTGGACTAGATGTAACCTGAACGCAAAAACTAGTTTGGTCGGGAACGTCATTTTTCCTAAGTCAGCCACATATACGAACTGTCAACTTAGTACTCAGTTACAAATTTCTTGACTATAGATTCGTCGGCTACTGCTCCATAAACGTCAACTGAAACGGCTGCCTGAAATTACGCCAAAAAATGTTTTGGAAAAAGGATCAAAATAATTGGGGCGTAATAATTTTGGCAAAAACGCCAGAAACTAAAATGGAAAATTCGCCAGAATGACAGGAAATTAAGCCATGTTTTTGGAAAAACTGCCCAAAAAATAAAATGGAAATAACGCCAGAAAAAGTTGGCATAATTTCCAGAATTTTTCCCAAAATATTTTTTTGGGCTTCTTTTTATTTTCCTTTAATGGAAAAAATGCCAAAAACATTTATGGAAAAAGGACAAAATCCGCGGCATTTGCGCCAAAGTATTTGGCCGTTTTTTCCTAGGAAAAACCAACAAAACTTTGTATGGAGATTTTTGGACTTTTTTTCCATTTTAATTTTTTGGCGTAATTTCAGGGAGCCACTGAAACAACTGCCCATGTGACCGATCTAGTACATTCAAAACTGGAATACATCAAGTCAGTCACCTATCAGACCTATACCTAGATACTCGAACGTCCTCATTAAGATGAGGTCCATTAACTTGTACTTTGTTCAAAAACTTACTTATTGTTTCACTCCCGCAAGACGTCATTCTTCAGCTGTTAAAAAAATTCCTATATCATTTGATTATGACATACATATTTGCCCCAAACAAATTTTGTGTTTATGTAGATTAGTGAAAATAAATATTTGCATTAATAAAACGCCAAACACCAAAAACAGAAGGAATCGGTTAAACAAAAATGTAACCATCGATTCGTTTTGTAATCACTGAAAATAAACTGAAATATGGAACAATTGGTTGCAACTTGCAAAGCTATGATTTCGAATATTCCAGCCAAATCTGGTCACCTTACCATCAGGTACATATTCAGAGTACCTATTGCAGCTGCTCTGCTCAACTCTCAAGATCTAAGGACCCGTCGTGATACGCTGATGTAGTTTTCGTTCATCAGTTACTATTTGGGAACATAGATTGCCCTCATCTGCTGAATCAGATCCTTGTAGTTTAAGATCAATACTATTATTCTGCGAGCCTTAAACAAAAATGATTTGCAAAGCAAACGTGTTTTTTAACAAATTTGACCTAAATTGCCCCAAATTAACTTTAAAACATGCGCTCCACGAAATACCTTAACCCTGACTATCCCATACCATAACGTCGTTAAATTTTTATTATCTACCTACCGACGCAGTGGCTTAGTGGTAGTGTGTTGGGCTACTAAGCGAGGGGTCTCAGGTTCGAATCCCGAAAGGGCCAAATTACATCTTAAGGTTTTTTTCCACTGCGCCACCTCTCGCGAACGTCTGGCAAACATCCGAGAGTAAAACTGTCATGAATGAGCTTCTCATTTGGCCGTTTGGACTCGGCGAAAATTGTAGATCGTCCCAAAAATTAAAAACCCGCACAAAACGAATGGTTGTGAGAAGCTAGACCTTGGGTCCCATAGACCTGTCGCGCCAAAATGTTTATATTTTACCTACCTTTTGGCTTAAGTTATTATTCAACCTTCAGTATTATTTGTACTACTTTATTTTACTAATTTACTAAATTGTTTAAAGTTTTATAACATTTGCATTAAGCAAATTTAAATTATTATTATTATTATTTTAATTTTGTAAATCAGCATTTAAATTGCAAAATTAATAATAGGGCTTGAAGCTAAAATTTAAATTCAATTAGTAACAGAAAAGAAAAAAACTGTAAACAAACACTCATTGACTTTAACCAAATGTGAACAGACTGGCCCTAAGTCACCTGTTTTTGAGAAGGAAGCCTCACTCAGCCGCCGCTTACATTTGTAAAGATTCTCGTTGCTTCAGATGGCTTCCAGACTTGAAACAGTTGCCATTCGAATCGATGTTCAAAACTGTTTTCCAACTAAGGAACCAAGGCGTGACATTATTTCCCCCATTTCGTACTACCTACCTCCGCCAAGTCCAATTCAACGTTTCAGTTGCGTCACGCTTTTAATTATTTTAACATCACAATTCCGATCACACACAGACACAACACGATACACGAAGCGACGTTAATTCCCACTCTCGCCAATAAAAAGAAAGACATTTCCCGCTACACCCAACGGGGGCAGGGTGTCATAAAATTTCCAACAGTAGACACATGACCAGACGTGCCATCCGCCATGAAGTAACCACCGTAGCCGTAGTTCCGCTCCCTCGGATGTAGGAACTCTCTGAACAGACCGTGCGTCGACCGGCCACCTTCGCCCAATTTCGCTGAAAATTAATTATGACATTCGCTTGCGATTTCAAACACTAAAAATATCGCATAACACAACTACGCGAAACAATTTCAATTTCAGCTGAATCGTGACAGGAATAGGTACCTATACCTACTGCCGACCGTCGTCGTCGGTCGGCCGCCTGCGTCTTGCTGCTGGCAGGGCAGTGTTGTATACCACCACGTATCGATTGCAGAATTAAATAAATTTAATGAAACTTCCATCCCCCCGAAATACACGCAACGTGAGAGATCTTTTATGTCACATCCAAATGCAATTTCTCATCGCATAGATACACGGATACTAAGTGCCTGCTCAATATTGAGCATTTTACAAATCAACTGATGCCATCAGCATCATTAGCATCGCCATCATCACAGCCATTCCCATCGTCAGTTGCAGGATACAGCATCTATTTACGCAGCAGGGGCGGTGTATATATAAATACCTATGGTGATGTTGATGCACTAAAAGGATATCATGAGAGGAGGGTGCCACTCACAGTAGCGCCTTTGCACAGTCACAGCACGTAGCGAATAAATTGAGAGATTCATTTTGCAATGTAATTCGTAGATCGTAGCGTCTACGTTTCGTGTGTATATCGTGCACTTTATATTCATGTTACTTAGCGCCCTCTTTCCGCACTCATACACACGCGCTGCAAATGAGAATGGATCTCATCGTTGCCTTGCTGCCGCTGATGGGCGTATTTGTTTACAGTCACTCTGCCTTGTCCTTGGACTATCAGCTAGCCAAGTGATTTAAATTCAAAACAGATCAGTCTGTCATAATGGAAAAAATAAAAAAAAAAAACTATTAGGCATGACACACACATATTAGGAAGGATACGAAGGAAAGAATACCCACCCTCAAAATGTAAGCCAGTAAGCTAAACGCCGTAAAAAGCTTTAGCCAGCCACCCAACACCATCCACGTCATCCAGTCATTGCTTATTTGCCATGGCAAATTATTATTGCGATCCACCGCAGGATTCTCTCCGCACGAAGGACATGAACCAACGAACAAGCAAAAACAACAAACACCAAACCACCGAAGGGAAAAATCATGGAAAACGAAATGGATGTAACCAAAGACAATGGCATGGACGTCCCGACCCGACAATGGCAAGGATGTGTTACCCGTTACCCCATCCATATGCCCCTACCCCGCAGGTATACGAGCGATGAATGGCGAATTCGTTTTATTGGTTGATTTTTAGAAATTTCACGACTTTTATTTTGATTTCGCTCCCAATCCGCTGAGCACATTACGACGACGATGACGATGACGACGTCGGCGTCGGTCGGCGATGAGGATGCACGACGCGATGGAATGGGATGTAACGCTGCTGCCTTTGATTGAGTGCCAGTATATAATTTGTACGTGTGTGGTGGGGTGCAATTGGACATAATGGAAGTATTAAAAAATTTCGGGATTCCTACGGCGCTGACTATATGGGGCAACCTTAAAAACCTAATCTCACTTGATGGCGCCCGAGAAAATTAATACCCACTTAACGTAGCCGGGCTTGAATGGCTGCTGCGCTCCTGCCGGTAAACGAAGGGATAAAGGTCGGCCGTTAAAACAAATGGGATATGTGAAAATGAGCTCGCTTATGCGTTTTATTATTGGAAATTACACGATGCATGAAATATAATCCTTAATGATGTGATGAGAATATAATGAAGCGAGGATTCGATTATGTGGCAGACGCCGGCAGACAATATTGAGAGAGCATCTTAGAAATGGCGTGCGGATTTGCAGAAATAATGCGTTTGGCAGTCCCGCTGGGATTATTGGAGGAAATCGGACTGGCGGACGATCTTCGTTTCTCATGGTTTCTAACTTATGTTAGAAATACCAGTTGTAGGTAGGTATACCTTGGTAGAACCCACCATGTCATCAGTCATCATTCCTCGGTTTCATGAAATATGATATGACACTTTGCATATAAGTAACGGATGGGCCATGAAGTGCTTTCTTTTAAAATCATAGGTTATTTTGACACTGACAGCTGCTTCCCGCTCGAAATCTTGACAGAAAGTCAGTATCATACCTCCGCGGAACGAAATGAGTCGCTTTCCGCTTGAACAATGTTGGGAAATGCTGAAAACTTGGGCCCTACTCTGTATCTCGTTCCGAAAGTAAAATTTTTGGAAAACGAACGTTTTGTACTCCCTATTTCGAAAGCGGAATATAATCTATTACTACACTCGGATTTACGATTCCGAAGGTGGAATTTTGGGACCTAGCAACGCGTTTCCAACTGTCAGAATCATTCGAATGTGGAAAACTTGTTTCTACAACATTTCACATAATGAAAGATTCAAAAATATCGTAAAATGTAAGTTTTTGATAAAAATTCCTAGTGATAATGAATTTTAGTAATATATTTTAATTATTTTAGAGAATCTTCCTTACAAAATTTGAATACCAAACAAAAACAATTTGAAATTTTGGTTGAGCTTATGTGTGCAGTGTGCACATCTAGATTTGGCCAAATGACAAATAAACACGGCTGATGCGAAGCAAACATCAAACAAACTGTGGAAGCTTTAAAAATGCTGTCCTCCTTCATTTCTCCCTCCTGTCTTAAATTTCCCATGCCTATTTTATACTATCTCGATTTCACAATACTTTTTTCTTTTTTGTTTCTTAAATTAAGTAATTCCTACCTTGTTTTAATTATAAAATAGCTGTATTTCTTATAACTAAGTACTATAAAAGATTTATATCTTAATGTACCATAATATTTTAGAATAATAAGTTGAATTGAATTGAATTGAATTGAAGAGGGTTTCGTCCCATTTGAATATAGAAGGACCACCAATGTGGGATCTAGGTGTTTGGAAAAAGGTAAGTTAAAGTATAAATGCGAGTGCTGTGTAGCCCAAACAGTACTATATGCGTTTTTTGAAAAATCATATTTTCTGACGAGGCGCATTTTCATCACGGCCGGCGGCTATGTCGAGAAGGCAATGCA
This sequence comes from Cheilosia pagana, assembly GCA_936431705.1. Lineage (NCBI taxonomy): Eukaryota > Metazoa > Arthropoda > Insecta > Diptera > Syrphidae > Cheilosia > Cheilosia pagana. The sequence goes on along the minus strand of OW386166.1, from coordinate 78,588,625 downwards.
TCCACAGAGAGTGACAGTTTAATGCGGATTGTGGAATGGTGGCATCATTGGACCATTTGTCTTCGAAAATATGACTGGGAACAACGACTTGGCGATGTCAATTGGTTTCTTGGAGCTGCGATTTGACCCCTTTGAACATATTTTTGTGGAGAGCCTTGAAGGACCGATGTTATGCCAACAATTCAGAAACGATTTTTGCACTTATGGCCACTATCATCCAAGCATTCCGTGAGGTAAAGTCTAAAACCATCAACAAGGTTTTGACAAATTTGAATGACAGAATGTGAGGTTAGAGGAGGCATCTTTGCAACTACTAATAAAGCCGTAATACATGGAAAAGATTTAATTTCGTTCATTTTATTGTATTCTTAAAAAGTAACTTGTATTTGGCGCACCCTGTAGGTATTCCAATGATACAATATTAGTCAATTGAATGGGTACAAGCGTACAACTGTTAATCTATTGGGTGAAACCATTACGGCGGTCCCCGACATGTGAGGGTTAGTTTTTTAAGTTCGGTTAACAAGCAGAGTGATCTCTCACAACATTAGACTATAAAAAAGGTTTGTACAGGTTTGTAAACGAAATCATAAAACGTTTTAAGCGCCAAATGCACACTTTATAATCTAATAAACCTTACAAGGTTTTTAAAGTTTTATCCAAATCGAAAATGGCGTTTTTTAAAGCAGTTTTTGCGATGACTCGAATCGAAAATGAAGGACGCGATAATGTTGAAAACGTCAATTTTACTCCAAGTATGCATTTTGGTCAAAATCGTCTTAGCCGTTTTCATGTAAGTCAGAGAAAACCAAATTCTCAAAATATGCCTTTAGTCAAAAATCCATTATAGAAAATTTAGATAAAAATTGAGTTTGCTATCGTGTTGGGAATGACCATATTACCTTAAAAATTAGTTTTTGTTACATCCGTATGACCGTTTTCGAGATAAGACCAGTTTTCAAAAGTATAACTACCGTTATTCGACTTTTTTTTAGCAAAAAAACTGGTTATGCAGCTTTGTTGACCTCCTGTATTATAGTGTTAGTATACACTTTGGTAGAAATCTTTAGAGCCGTTTTGAAGTAAACTTTAATTAAATAAATTTTTAAAAAACGAAATTTTTCAAAAATAGTCCGTTCAACGATAATTTAGGGAAAAACTGAGTTTGCTATCATGTTATGAGTGACCATAATTACCTTAAAAATGAATTTTTTGTTAAAATCGTATGGACCGTTTTTGAGATATGGCAAATTTCAAAAGTACCGTTATTCGATTTTTTGGTGAAAACCTGGGTATGCATGCAGCCATGTTAACCACACCTACTTAAGCCAAAATTTCAACTTAGCTTAAAAGCGTTTGAGCCGTTCTCGAAAAAATCAAACTTGTTTAAAACCGTTATATGGGGAGTACCGTTAACAATAGGGTAAATGTGCAAAAAAAATGTGGCCCCGAACTGTAAGCCCACAAACTCCAAATCTGAAATTTAAAAGAAATCTGTCTAACCGTATACACTGTGGACCTCAGGAAAGGACGGACAGAATTGCGAGACCCACTTTTTTGATTTCCTCAGTCGTAGTTATATCGGATTTGATTAAAATCTCGAGTTTGAATTTTTGTACGAATACAATAGATAATTTGTATCTTACTTCGTATACGAGAAAGTTAAAATCAAGCGACACGATACTGCCTCTCATGAACGAATACCTATGTCAGTCAAGCTCTCTCTCGGATATTAAAGTTAGTAGGTATTTGGCTTGCGAAAGTGGGTATATCGCTAAATGACATTTTGTCAATATATACCCAAACTGCTTTGACAATAACATTCAAAGGGAGTTTTCCCAGCGCTATTATAAAGAGGAAAACAACTCCAATGTGACAATAAGCCACTGTGGGACATGTGCCGCCAAAAAACTGATAAAATTGCATTCACCCAGTTCTGCCAGTCACGGAAACAGGTCCACTGCAGCAAAGTTTCGCTGTTTTGTTGCCCAAACTGACAGCCAACATTAAATTAGACCATTTTAACGCATCGCATCCGGAAAGAAATGCCAAGCCAAGCCACTCACCGTCCAAATGTGTGTGTGTGTGTCTGTGTGTGTGTGTCCGCCACCGTCCAAACTAACTCCATCCAACTTTGCCACCATTTTTATAGCCCGTTATCCTTTATGATAATGTTGCAGCTGCTTTATGTATGTGTCCGAGAGCGGAACATCGTCCGCCAACGGTATAACATGTCACCAAACAGTGTTCCATCGTTTGTTCGGGCGGTTAGGAAGTACATGACGGGGAATATTGTGCACGCTGCGACTGCGATAGGTACAAGATATAGCATCAAAGATATAGCATCAAAGTAGATACATTCGGGATTGGCAGTGATTTGTTCAAAAGTTTTGTTTACTCTTTTAGGCGGCGGGGGCGGAAATGAATTTGTTTGCGAACGCATCGACATCGACATTCATCGGAGTACAAGGTTATCTGGTCGTTGTTAAACAGAAAATCCACATGGGTTGGTATAAACACAGCCGGACATGAAGTCCGTCGTGTTACATGGCTGCAATTAAGAGTGTTGTTATTGTTAAAGCGGTGAAGTGGAAGGTATATAGGAATGACGTTGTGCGGCCGCTTCGGCTTGTGCAAGGAAAGTTGATCCTTTATGCAATGGCAACGTGGAAACGGAATATAAAGCTGGTTTGTGGCACGAGTTGGTTTTGTACGTGGTAGGTAAGTACTCGGACTTGAGTTTTACATGTATCCTTGGATAGGCAAGGCGGCCATGTTGCACTGTAGCTGTAAATATATAGGTACCTAATGAGTCTCAGTGGAAAGAGTAGATTTTGCTTGCTGAATAAAAAATAAATAAATAAATAGTTGGCGGAACAAGCCTAGCTTCTCACAACCATTCCTTTTTGTGTAAGTTTTTTATTCTTAGAACGAAACGAAGGGATCTACAAATTTTGTCAAGTCCAAGCGGTTAATTGGGAAGCTCTTTTAGGACAGTTATGTATATGCTTGTTAGACGTTCGCGGGAGGTCGCGCATTGGAAAAACCTTAAGGTGAAGTAATGTTATTCCTGGGGATCGAACTTGGGACCCTCGCTTAGTAGTCTAATCTATAGCCACTGCGGCTTCATTGTTTCTGGAATTCCAACTTCCAAGATCTTAATTCTCTAAAAGACCTTACACGCTTCACAGTGCTCAACCGTCGACTTACATTTCCAAAACATTGATAAGCTCGTTATCCCCATCCCAGTTCTTGTTTCTTTTCCTAGACTGGCAAGAAGAACTTTGCTTTTTATTCGTATTTTTTGTATTTTTTTGTGGATGCAACTATACAGCAATAGGTACAAAACAGAGTTCGGGTACATAAGAGTAAAGCTTTGCTATTGGAGCTGTGTTAGTGGCAATGGCAATGCGTATTTTTATTTATAAAAGAAATAAGACTGAAAGTAAGTGATTTACTCTATAAAACTATGTGTTTTAGTCAAAAGTTTTAACCATATTCAATAGTCAATCGGCCCTAGCGAGGTATCCGTCGGAACGGAAAATTCTCTGATTTCATACTATTCGGAGGTTTTTTGCTTCGAGGTAGGTATTCTTCGGAACATCTATTCGGAATATTTCTCCGACATTTTGTAACGCATATTGGCAAATTACATTGAAGTGCGATGAAGTGCATTTTTTTCTTCAATTTTTGACAGCTAGGTTCCGATATCCTCCGACAGAAATTGGTTGCGGAATTTGTTTACGATTTGGATCTGAGTCTCCGACAGAGTATGCGTTGCGGAGAATTTTCCGTTCCGACGGGTACCTCGCTAGGGCCGAATATATTTTTCTGATATAAATGGGGTGACAAGCGACGAGAAAGTGGCGGCTAGCAACAACATAAGGGTTAAGAAAATTGCAACACCATAATAAAAGACAGTAGGTATAGTTTCGAGTTTTTATTATAAACAAAAACATTTCCTAAAATAAAAAATGCTACTGAATTTGAGTTACCGAAAATAAAAACCATGTTTGCTTTGAATTTTGTGTATTATCTACCTGATTAGATTTTTTTTTTTCAAGTTGCAACTTTTAATGTTACACAATCGTGTTGATTTTCTTTGCCAAAGTGTAGTTGCTTTTCACACATCTAATGTCGCTAGTCCTAGTTTTTTTCCACTTGCAATCGTTTCTCTAAATCCATTTACCCATAAAAAGTTCTCTCAAAGGCTTGTTCCAAAAGGTTCGCGTTCGTTATAGTGACCTTAAAACTAACGTCTGCACCATTGCTCGCCCTGCTTCACCCACCTGTCACTTTTAGAACAATCTGAAAGCAATAAATATCGAAAACAAAGACAATAAAAACATAATTTTAATTCCTACTAAAAAGATTCAGATTTTGGACTATTTTGTAAGAGCCACGTTATATTCCGGGATAAAAAGTATCCTAAGTCCCGACCCAGAACATTAGCAATCGCTATGCCAAGTTTCATTAAAAAACGTCCAGTAGTTTCTGCGTGATGCGCGGTCAGGCATTTTTTATTCTACAGTTTTATTATATGTCGAGAAGAGAAGATAGAGAAGAGACAAGAGACCCTTGCGCCACATATCGTACATATTATGTACTATTTTCGTCCATAGTCGTCGAAAAAACTGCTCTTACCTTCAAATATTCGGTTATTGTTTTTAACTTTCAGTTATATCTATATTGTTTTCGAAATTTAAATCACTTCTGACATAACGATGGTAGAGGAACTCAAAACAGTGGGTCTATCGCAATTTTGTCCTTCTGACCGCCTACTCCTGAGATGTAGAGTCTAAACGGCTGGACGGATTTGTTTCAAAGTAAAGTTCGGATTTGGAGTTTGTGTGCTTAGAGTTTCACTTATTTTTTGAACGTTAGCCATGTTATTAACGGTACTACCCGTACAACGGTTTTAAAAAAGTTCGATTTTTTCGAAAGCGTCTCTATCGATTTCAATCAAAATTGATATTTGGGCTAAGCTAGGTGGGGTTAACGTTACTGGAAGCCCAGTTTTTCGCAAAAAAAAATCTAAAAACGCTACTTTTGAAAATTGGACTTATCTCAAAAATGTCAAATACGATTGTTACAAAATATGGTCAGCTAATATCAGGCTCACTAATCTCTTTCACTCAAAAATTAAATTCAGAAAACTGAAACTCAAGATCTGACCCCATAATAAAAATCTAAAGGCGTCAAATCATACGATCTCGGTGACCCGTTCACATCACCTTCACGTGAGATGACCATGCCCTCAGACCGCTCGTGCAGAATTTCCAATGTGACACGTAGTGCCGTCCTGTTGAAACCACAAGAAGTTGGTTATCATCGACTTATAGGCCGTGATGGCTTGGCCAACGTCGTTCTCAAAGAAATATGGAGCGATGACGCCGACATCGACAGCCCAAAATCCACACCAAACAATGAATTTTTCGGGCTGCATTGGACGCTCTTGAATCGAATTTTAATTGGTATATCGTCCCAAATTCGAAATTTTTTTTGCTGTCGTACCGAATTATCTAGAAATGGGCCAAACGTTGCCCGAAAAGAACACCCATTTTGATAAAACATTTGAACTTGATGTTGAACGATATGTCCATCCATGGTGATTTGACAAAACAGCCTGAATAAATCTCAGCCAATTTAACAATTTGTAGCTTAAACAATATTAAGTTCTACATATATTTTGCTGTTGTTATCTAAAAATGTATTAAAAACTAAATTGAATATATTCAGAGCAATTTTATATCTATAGATATCTACTCTATTAAATGATTTATATTATAAAAGTTAGTACCCACTGATTATATGAAATTATAAAAACAACATTGCCAATCAATTTGTAAAAGCAAAGCTTGTAAACAAATAAATATATATCTATCTATCTATCTATCTAACAATATGAGCGCTATCAACTATCAAAGTTCGGAAGTCCACATTGGAAGGCCCTTTATCTAAAGCAAGGCGCTCATAGAAGCCGTGAAGTGTCGTCCTCAGAGGATAAATATGCTCTTGTACAATTCAGGAGAAGAAGAAAATCATCCTTTTTGAAAGAAAAATAAAACAAATTGTAACTTTTAACATTTCACAAAAAGGATTTGAACTTGGACGACCGAAAATGTAAACCCTTCTATCGAATAAAGAAAGAAACATGTTGGTAATTAGTGACAAAACTGACATTTATGACGTAAACTCATATGACAAGCCTTTACAATTCCACTTTAGCGATTCCACCTGTCATTGCCACGTCACTTGCTGACCACTTTAATGCTCGCCTTGACTAACAGAGAATTCTTTTCTCCATGTAATTTCTCCAAATAAACTACCAACCAACGAATTTATGTTAATTAAGTATAAAAACGCACTAACGAGGACATTAATAAAGCGTCCGCTGTACCCCCTTATAGAAAAAAATTTACATATACTACTACCAACCTCCGTATAATGAACCATTTCAGGACCGTCCCGGGACTTGAACATTCAATTCCACCCCCCGCGCCATCACAATTAATTTGCGTTCTAATTCCAAATTTCAATTACCACGAACGAGAGAAACGACACAGACACACCCAAAACTTAATAATATCCCATCAAGGCACCGCAAGAACCTCCAAAAATGTATTCAATTTCAAAAAATAATTCAAAACAAAATGTCTCCATTATTCATTCCTGAAGTTTGTCATCAACTCGAAGCCGAACCCACTGAACCTTCTCTGGGGGTCTGCGTTAATTATCAAATTATGTTTACCACACAACTGCCAATGTAATCGTTTCCCAACAACGAACTATATACATATACACAACCAGCCGCAGCCAGACGAAGCCTCCTCTCGTCATTTTCATTTAAATAAAAAACACATTAATTTCGCACCGGAACCAGAAAAATCCCTACAACTTGTAGTCGCCCTCCTGCCCCCCGCCGCACCGGCCGGGCCACCCGAAAACTTTTAATTAAATTTCTCATTTCACTCTATCCACTTGGAAATTTTCTTAAATTAAATGGCACAACATTTAACTAATAGTTCGGCCCACTTATGTGCTGACAACTTTCGGTCCTCGTCGTCATCCGCATAGTCATCATCGTAATTTTCATGAGGTAATTAATTTCCATAATAAATAAAATCCGTAGGACAATGTCAGCAGCCCCTGCCACGGCTGAGAAAACTGTCCAACTGTCAGCAGAAAAAAAAAAATTATAATAGCCATGCGATGGCAAAAATCGAATTGGAAGGCGAAAAACAAAACTTCTTCAGGGCGGTTTATGGTTAACCACACACACACCGAGCAACAGCAGCACCCTCCCAGGATGGGGATATATGGCAAGCGTAAATAATATCCTCGGTTAAGCACTACGGCAACACGTTCGAGTCGGCGAATAATAAACCCATCTCCTTCATTGGAAGCGTGGACCCTGTCCCTCTGCCCATCGTGGATGTGGCGGATGTAATAAATTATTTATTGAAATTTTCCGAATGACGAACTTTTGTGCCGCCCTTCCCATCAGCCGTTTAAGTCAAGGCTAAACCCATTCTGCATTGTATCTCCTCGCTTTGTTGGACGGGACGTGCGCTCTTTGTTTTGACCCACCGCACCCACCATCGGCCAGACTTTTGACTGCCGAAGCCAGCACTTCCCGAAAACGCAAGCGAAAGTCCAAATGCACATCGTGTGGTGGTATGGGGCGCAATTGAAAACAATTGTAATTTGCTGTGCGACTTCTTGCCATCATCGTCGCGTCGCGTCGTCGTTACGTGCGTCGTGTGCCCCATACATATGGCGCGGATTTCGGGCCAACAATTATGCCATTTCGGTGCGGGTATGTCATGCGGATGGCCCGATGGCGTATACGTGCCGTAGTTTTGAGTGTTATGCAAAAAAAAAACACGCGGTATGTCCGGCGGAATTGATATAAAAGTGATATGCAATCGATGGAGAGGTATCAATCGTAGTTTCGCACTTACTCCGAGTTCAAGTCAAGTTTGACGCACGTTTCGCGGTGTTTTAAGAAAAGTTTCGTGTCTCACAATGAAAGTCATTTTGGTAAGTTGTGCGAGTGAAAGTGAAAGGAAATCCGAGAGGATTTTGAACATCATTAAGGATTAAACGGATTTGAAAGTGAAAGTGTGGGGAGGGGTGGTTCCAACAGGCCGTGTGGATATCTCAAAAGGCCTTTTTTGTGTGGGTTTTAGTTACTCCTTTGAGAGTTTTTCTCTAAGTTGTGATAAATTGAGCAGTTTCGAAAGTGTGATATTTTGAAAAGCTTCCAACGCGTCTAGTAAACGAATTGGTCTATTAATAGGAGGTATGAAGCTACCAATATTCATACCAAGGACTCGTGTGAATAAGTGTTGCCTCTTTCTCTATCCTTGAAATTATTCACTGTCACAAGTCACAACAGTTCCGCCTGACTGTGAAGTAGACCTTACTCCTTGCAATAGAATGTTTTTGTGAAATTTATAGACAGGCTTGTTTGAGGATGAATTTAAGCAGTAGGCAGAAATTAAATTGTGGAAAAAAAACGAAACGAAAAACACTTTCGCATTTCAAAAAACGAAAGAAATCATATGGAAACGAAAATCTGCCCAATGGAACTTTTTTGGGTGTTTTATTCGTTTTTCGAAACATTGAAAAATCTGTGTACTTGAATTTTGGTTTTGGACAGCAGTGTCAGACATTGGTTTCTTTTCACACGAAACGAAAACGTTTTTCGCTTCTGGAGTTACATGAAGCAAAAAGAAAACGTCAATAAAATAGCTTTCGTTTTAGTTTTACCTTCGCACGAAACGAAAATTTCGTTCGTTTTTGAAAGAGGCAAAAGAAATAAGCGATTGAACGTTTTTATCGTATACAGGCTTACCCGACGTGTGGAAAATTTTTCCGGTCGGTTAAGGCATTTGGGAACGATTAGCATGTTGAAATCTTTATAGCGAAGGCCCAAGAAATGTTGTGTTCTTATAAATCAAAAAGACAGTATGCAAAAGATCAGCAATTTTTACCCATTTGTCCATTTTTGATGCGATTTATTATAAAGTTTCGTTCAGAACGACGAAGATCTACATACATGTGTCCTAGCAGTCTTTTAAGCTTTACGCACCTTCCTGTAGTTCTTTTAGTAAATGATAAAGGCTTCTATCAGGGGTCTCCTTCTCAGTCCGTGTTCTGGAGGGCTAAGTAGTCACGTATAGAATGTGAGAAACAGATTCTGCCTCCTCAGTGGTCCTGTTTCCTAATCATATAAGTTTTAACATAAAAATGAGGGCAAAATTATACTGCTGACTTGCTGATTTCATCCATGCCGGGTGGCTTTAGAGCAGAGTTCATCAATTTCTTTGTAGAGAGCAAGATTGCTTTCTTAGACGGAATGATCCACTACAGTACTACAGATTTACCGCCTACTTCTCATGCCGCATTTGTTTAACTTCTTTTAGAGGGAGCTTAGCATGAGCTTTCAATAATCGTGCATTGCATTTTATTGTATTGAGGTCGTAAAATTTAACAAGGATACGAAATACTAATAAACCTTGAAAAGGGTCCCAAGATGCTGTAACTAGGCTTAAGTGTTGGCCTTATATTGCTACAAGTTCTGGTCTTGGGGAAATAATCCCCGAAAATCGAGTTCCAAAATTTTCTTGTTTACGCTGAAGGAGAGTTTGACAAGTTTGGCTTCAAGCTGCATACAAATACATCTAATTTTTTTCTTAGAGTCTTGAACCGCTCTTAAAGTTTGTAAGTGTTTTCCATAAGCGATGGTTATTTAATTAATAATGGTAGTACTTTCAGCCGTTGGGAAAGTTGTCGCTAGTTTACGTCACATTTATCGCTATCGCCAGGAGCACAGAGAGAGCGTGTAAAATTTGTATTAACCACGCTTATATATGTCAAATTCTTAGTGCCGCTGAAGTCCTAACATTAGCCAGGTTTCAATAAAAAAAAGTACAACAATTACAACAACTATATCTACCCTTCTTGACACTTCTGAGCTGTCAAGTGACACGTGAAGGCGCAAGTAACTTGGAAATACAGTTCGTGTTGACAGCTTTTTGGCAGAACAGTTCATGACACTGCTAGCTGCATTCATTTCAATGAGCGGCGGAAGTTAAATCCAAATCGCCAATCACTGAATTTCACTGAATATGTATCGTTTTATTGATTATTCGTCTACTAAAATCTGATTTACTTTACATTACTGTGTTAGGTGTTCAATAAATCACACCTCGCGATACTAATAATCCTTTTTAGTGTCTAGATTACATTTTTCGAACTCACAATAGCGAAATTTTCGATACAAAATTGCATATTGTGACCTACAAAATATATAATGTGAAGGTAAAAATGATTACTAGTTAAGCCCACACAATGCATCTCGACAACCCGATTATAAAGTCTCTCCTGATGGATTTTTGACCTTCACCTTACCTATATTGTAGGTCACGATATGAAATTTTGTATGGAAAATGTTGCCATTGTGAATTCGAATTTAGCCTGGACACTACAAATGATATAAATTGACATTATAAAATTGGTTAACTGCCACCTCGAGTATACATCGGAAATCCTAAGTAAAACCTCCATTTGAGCGGCTAAATTAACTTTTACGGATGACTGGTTGCATATGCCAGGTGATTTTTCTTGCAAATTGTTCGGTAAGCTTTTGAGAGTTATGAGGACCTACATTTAACAAACAAACGCCAATTAAGAGTTTATTAATAAAAGAATATTTGACTAAAAGTCATTCACAATCAGCTACATTTGAGCATTTGCCATCATATTACCAGACTTTGGGGAATAGCAGTCTAGTAATATGATGGAAAATGCCCAAGTGTAGCTGATTGTGAATGCCTTTCAGTCAAGCTGATCAATCGGGCAAATATAGTCATTGTTTGCAATCATTTTCTCCCCCATCGACGTGTCTATAGTTTTGAAGTCAATGCCGCTCACCAATAATCATTTCTAACCTCTAGATTAAATTTATTTTAGATCACAGTAGATAATTTTATATGAAAAAGTCGCCATTGTGACTTTGCAAAATTTAATCTGTACCTACTCTAAAAGCTACTATTGGTGGGAACCTTTTTAATAACAAATTCTAGTCTTAACTCTTGATTTACAAAGGCTCACACCTGTGAGAAGCTATTGTGAACTATACTTAAATTTACAGTCGAAACAAAAAATTACTATAGGCAAGAATTTTCAAGAAAACTTTCCAACACTCCAATAGAAATGTATCTCTGTCAGTGACAGTAGGATGTATATCTACGTTCGATATGGCAATAGCTACCTAACCGTGCTGTCAGTAATGGTTTTAATTTGATTATGTAACATAGGCCTTAACCTGTTTTGTCGTAACACTAAAGTGTGACGTGCTTATTCATACAATCAGAAACGATAGTTACTGGTCACGTTCATCGGTATCCAACGATACAAGTAGGGCAGTGTGGAGTTCTGCATTCACTAACTATTTAAGGTTTGACGTGAATTGACTTTTTAATTCGACTTATCGATCAGTAATCGGTTTTTTTTTATATTTTAACTGGGTTGCCGATTGCCAATTGACCATTGTAAACTTTATTGTTGTGGCAATATTTTGCAGAGGGCAATGGAAATATGTATTCACCTTGTTAGCCAGTGAGTTATGCATTAGAATTCAATGGACGGTAATTGCAATTTGATTTGCATGTGGCGCAAGGACAGGTGCATCGCCACAAATCATGTTAAAAAAATTTAATTTGCAATGTACCATTGGAATGGTCGCAGGATGGTCAAGTGGGGTTGAGTATCGATTTAGACTTGAGTTGAATTTATTGCAACCACCTTGTCATAGATCTGACCACAGGACGCCAGCCTTTGAGTAGGTAGATGATGTAGTTTGATGTTCCTCGCCTGAGCTCTCCGAGTCACGCCAACAGCGAGCAAATCGCGGTCAGAACTATAAGTAAGAGCAATAACAAAATTCGATTTACAGACCGATAACTTAGGTTTGAGTCAAATCTCTAGCTGATAACCTAGACTGTATTAAGTCACCCATCTTCACCACTTCTAAAGGATAATTTAGCAGTTCAAAAATAATTAAGAACAAGTCGATATGTAGAGCTTTTGGGTGGAATTCTGTAAGGTGACTTGTGATAGTTGATAGTCACAATAGATTTTGTGTTTATTATCACAGTGATTTTCGCTTTCTTGCGATCGTTTTCTTGCAACAGCTATTTAGGTGTCATTGTCATATAAGTTTAATTTTCTTTTACTGTTTTTGGCTTTTTTAAACGTCTTGAGTCTACTTGATTTAATAGATGGGTTAAGATTAAGATTCACTCATATCACTCCTATTCTTCAACTGGCTGTAACATTAAACCTTCTTGGGGGTGATGGTTATCAAAGTCAAGTTGGCGCTGACTGAGCTGCACCAATAGATCAGAGCTGTGTAGCTAAAATTACATCCCGAGTCATGCACTTTCTTGGCAAACTTACAAATGCGTATATTTTCTAGAACTTATTTACTTAAATTTTTTGATAATTTTAAATGAGTTTTTCTCATAAATATTCCCATGAAACACAACTTTATTTGGACACGGGTAGGTTTGCTGTAAAATTGACAGCTAGAAACAAAATAATATTCAAAAAAGACGATGATGTGATGCGCCAACTTTTGACAGTTATTTTGCGATCACCTTACGTATTAGTAGAACGATTTGACTTTCACATTTGACTATCGCAAAAGTGACTATCAACTATCATCTTCGGAGATTCCACCCCTGGTTACAGCAACTACTTTGGAAGCCAACTGCAATTATGTGTCCTGTCCGACTAATAAGTTTAGAAGCTTTCTCAAGACGGTTATGGTTTGGTTCTTTCAAAAGACGTGGCTGTAAAAAGAGACAGAATTTAAAAAAAAAATATAACCAGCGTTTATGAAATCGAAAAAAAAAACACCAAACTCTTTGAACGTTGAACGATCTTAAAATGTTTGAAGCGACGGCTCGAAACTACAGATCAGTGTATTGGCTTGTGGAGGACCTGTTGGAGTTGTAACTCTGTGCTACAAAAATATGTAACACTTGTAGAAATTCATTCATTCAGAATCACTCAGTTTGATGCCGAATCCTAACGAAGGTTTCAGTTGACGCTTATACTCTGGGATGTTACTTGTCTGACTTTCGGGAGAGTTGGAAATTTACCTTAAGTTGTAATGGTCGTTCTTTCAGCCCATTAACAAATTCAAGCCAATGTTGCGACAAGTCCTTGTATGGTAAAAGGAACTGGTGGCTAATTGCTTGCAATGCCGTTTCAAGTCGTCGCAGATATTTTTTTTAGCAGCACGTTTGTATTATTTGTTCCAAAGTCTGGGGGTACATCAAGTAAGACCATGATCGTCTAATCGATATCGTTTTTGTGATTTTGAGGACCACAATAAGTTGTTTAAATTTTATTTGAATGTTGTAAATTTTCCATACATTTTTGGGAAATTAACTAGAAGAAGCTCTCAAACTTGTAAGTTTTAAGTGCAAAACTCACGAGTTTAAGAGTTTTGGATGATAGTCGTCTCAAAAGGACCCTGGTCTTCTGCACAACAGTTCATTGCCTTCTCAGGGTGCAACATTTTTCCGCTAATAATTTCCACTTAAACGGGGACCATCGAAATAAAAAGAAAGCCAGTGCAAATCACTTCGCATTCTCACGACAGCAGATATTGAGCTGCAGCAGGTGGTGGACAGAAACTGATAACTGACTCAGAATAAAGAAGGAAACATCAAGCGATTGGATGGAAGTAATTCGGCTTCAATTCAAGCTAAGATCGAGTCGTTATAAGATAAATGGCAGCTTAGGTAGATTTAAAAAGCTGAAGCCCTTAAAACCTTAATGGCTGACCCTTTAATCATCAAACTCAGCTGGAAATAAGATAGGAATAAGATAGGTAGCTTTCGGGTAGTCTGGCATTTTCAAGCTTATCTTAAGGCAAAGTGAGCTTACCTACAACAATTTTGTGATGGAATTTTCTTACTCGTGTCTTCCTTTGCACAAATGCTTGCATTTTGTCGTTGCGACCATGTTTAAGTAGTCCACGTTGCTTGCGTTCTTGAGCTTGATAAATGCTTTCCATGTTCGAAAAATTGTGAACCATACCTATATTTATTAAAAAACGCAGATGGCACTAAAATGCCCGTTGGTGCCAACACTTTGAGTAGTTTTTGACGTGTTTGTGCCATTTTTGGGTGTGATTAAAACATGTTATGACATCTTTTCTAATGTTTTTCCAATATATCCCCCGCCTCTTCTCGCAATGAAAGAGATTCTTAATCGCGGTTGCTTCACGTGAATGCTGAATCAACCTAAAATCTCAATTCGACTTCATCTTTGTCACTTGACCAATTAATTTTTGAACCACAAAACAACCACAAAATTATTTCCAAACAAAACAAACACCGTGTGCCTATATAACTCACAATATAAAACATGTCCGATCCCATGTAATATATCTTCACTTGGAAATGTCACTAAAAATGTCCCTCAACCTGATACTAACGACAAAGTCATTCTTCAACATGTTTTATTGATAAAATCTACACATCACGTGTGCAGCAATATCAATTTACCACATACAATCATGCATGATTACATACTTCAAGTGGAACCCACGTCCTATTTCCATTGTAAGTGCAAAGGCCACTGACATCACATCCGTTTCAAAGTACACACACTCTTCTCACATTTCTCTCTCCATCCATACGTCTGTCGTTCGCCTTCGCATTCTTCGTTCTCTCCAATCAATCTTATTTCGATCGGCAAGAAAAAAAAAATAAGAATAAAAATGAACGGAATGAGCACAGGATTAAGCGAACGACTTTTTGGTCCTTGCAAATAAAAAGGAAGAACCCCGGCAACAATATAACTCAACTATAGAGGAACGGGAGGGAGGCGGCTTCTCTAAGAATGAGGAGTTCGGAGTTCACTATTTATTCACCCAAAAATAAACATCAACGGGAAACTGCTTTCGAGGGCTAAGGAGCAAGGATTTTCGTTACATTTTCGTACGAAAGTCGTCTCCGTGTGTGTGTTTGTGTGCAGACTACATTCAATTGTATGGCGGTGTGGTGGAATTAAAAAATAGAGTATACCAAATGAAACTTAAATGTAAGGATAATCACCCTCGAAATCCGATTTTCATATGTGTATCTAGCGAAAATAAAAACAGATCAAATGAAATTGAATGAGATTCCTTCGCAGCGAAAGGGAGACACACGAAGAGGATATGAAATTGTGCAAAGGGACCTTCGGTTTGGCTTTCGCATATCCCTTTTGGATATTTTTTTTTCCTCTTTGTCGTTAGTTTACTTCAGAGATGTGGGTGCGTTTCCTTTTTTTAATGCCAATGTTAGCGATCTGATGGAGTACACTGCGAGTATAGTGCGGGGATTTATCAAAAGGAACAAATGGAGGCGGCGCATCAGATATACTGGGTGGGTGGGCTTCTCTTTGTGTATTGGGCGGTTTTCCTGAAGTGAAACTTGACCAACAAATTTCCACGAAATATTCGTACCTATTCGTTGGTCGATGGGTAGAAAAAAAACCTCCCAGAGGAAATATTGTATGGAGTTAATGAATTGTGAAGGAACTGCTGACAGTTAACAGAAAGAAGCTTTTACGTATGCGGTGCGGACTAGGGAGAGGAGGTCTTTCTGCGTGACTTTAATGAATTTAAGTTTACACTCTAGTGGGTTTTTAAGTGGAAAATTGAGGGAAATGCGTTCCTTTTAAATAAACATGAATAGAGGACTTTGAAGGGGCTTTCGTACTATAATGCAAACTTGGAAACTCTGATTCAAAATTGAAGTCTCTCGGGGCCGCTTTGGAGTATTTTTGGTTATCCGTGTCCCAAAGACGCGTGTTTTAAGAAGACGAGTATAAAAACTTCGAAATTGGCGTCAAAATCTTTTTAGTTTGAAATGAAGAATTTGAAAAACTCCTCTCATGGATTAAATTTGACATTAGCAAACAACATGTTTCTACTACAATTTTATGGTCACGTTCATGGTGTTATATAGAAGAGTAAGTGCGGCAAATATTTCCCACCTCTATATATCCTTAAGTAGAAAGCACAGGTAGATACAAACTAATTCATTCCAACCAAGTTCAGACTAGTTTTGTCTCATTCAATCGAGGTAGGCACGGCTCAAAGGATGTGGAAGATATTCATAATATTTGCTATTTTTCGTTTTCCATAAAATTTGTTGGTAACTTTTGTTAATTGTTGTCATATTGAATTTTAATTAAATTTGATAATCTTTTTCTAAGTCTGAATAGCGTTAAGACTCTTCTTACTTTTTATGCTATCAGAATTTAAAAATAGTTTTAGACGTGTATGAAAAATGAAATTCAGTGAAAAAACCACAGTGTCTGTAATAATGGTCCACCCCATTTGTGGGCACTTGACCCAGTGGGCCCTATTTGATACGCGATAGAATCGATTCGTTCTCTAAGAAAAATACACAAAAATACGACCGAAATGGGCTAAGAAAGACGCGATGCGAGCAATCATTGCAGTTAATAGGAAAAAACATAGGTTGTGCATATTTAACACCAGATGGGCACATTAGCAGCACTTTTTTGAAAAGATAAAAATTGAGTTTCCCTAAGTTTTTGCTTTTTATTTTTTTGTTAAGTTTGATTTTATTATTAAAATTATAAAAGACGGAAATAGAAATAATTTCTACGGCTATATTACAAAAAAATTAAATGAATTCGACTTAAATTCATGATTTAATTTCAAAAAATGTTAGAGTTGGGCCATATTTGCAGCACTTACTCTATCTACTGGTTGGCACTGACCTTTGACTAAGTGATTTTAAAAGTTAGTCTGGTTTGGGAGACAAGAAAATAAGTTTTTAAAGTTTTTAAAGCTTTCACCACAACAGTGTAACTGATCGCCATAATTGATATAGGAGAATGTTGTATAATCTGCACTTTGTGATGTCAGATGTCAATGAAGAACATTTTGGGATAAATCCCTATCCAGCTCAATCATCTGTTCCATATTTTCTGGTGGCAGGTAGGAAGGGGTTAAGCCAGAATTAATAGTTTCCCACAATATGAGACTGAAGATTCAATTTTTTTTGTAAATCTATATATTCTTTTTTCCAAAAATTAATAATGTAAAACAATCAGCAAAATGGTAGTCTATATAGTGATTTAACTAAAAAATAAATGCTTATCTGATTTTTTGATGAATTATTTCCATTTGTCTTTTTGTTACTTGATAAACAGAAGTTTTTTTTAAGGACAATACAATCATTTTTGTTTTAATAAATAATTCGGATTAATTCATAACAGAAACTCTGAGATACAAAATTAATTGAAATAGATATTAAAGTAAAGTGTCATCTTAAAAAATTGTTATATTCGGTCATCTTCTTTAAACAAAAAATAGGGATGCCTCCTCCGAAGTTGCCAAATTGTTATAAATGTCATTGTGCGTGGTGGGAACAAATTCGCTACCGGGATTTTAAATTGAAAATGCCCCCCTCTCTCTTTTTTTTTTTAAAAAAAAATTCAATAAATCCACCGCGAATTTGTCGGTTATATTTGAAATTCAATCAATTATTTTTTAAATTTCATGAGCTTCAGTGATTAATATACTAATATACCCAGTATAAAAATAAGAAGAACTTATTTTAAAATAAGAAAAAATTAATCCACATTCAAATTTGTGTCAATTATATTTTCAACTTTTCCTGAAAGAAAACGCCCCTAAAAACCAAACGCCCCGGGAAAATTCCCGATACGTTATTTCTCAACTTATGTCCTTAATACCAAACAATTTCAAAGTTTCCTGACTTATAGCCTTTCTACAAAATATGACTTAAGGAGTTCTGCTGATAGCACCAAACGATAGAGATAGAGAGAAAATATTGACCTAAGTCCTTTCAATTAAAATCCAAAAACAGTATTTTTTTACTTAATCCCTTTCTCCTGACACCGTGCAATTTATTTTTCCTGTTTGTATTTCTATTTATTCCAACCGACTGAATCAATAAAAATTGTTAGTTTATTGTTATTGTTTAAGTTATTGTTTAAGTTTAGCAAAATTTCGTGATATTGTTCCTACTTTCATAAGTAGTATGTAGTAATTTAGTTTTGCTCAAACCGCAGTCATTTCCAAAAAGTCAGTGAATAGTAAAGTGGTAGAAGTGGTAAAGCTTAGTAAGACAAGCCAAGAAAACCCGATTGTGGAAATAGGAACAATTTTCACGTCTCATGTTTGAAAAGTAAAGCCACAAGCGAAAGCATTTTTAAAAGGGAAGTTTGAGCAAGCATGTTTCCATCGTCTATGGGGTCCTTAATGGTTCTTCCGATTTTAAATTAACATTAGTTTTTAATTCGGGAAAATGTTAATGAAGACTTTCGCCGGCTGCAATGTCTATTAATGATTACTAAGAAGTAGTTGGTCTTTCGGGCATACACTTCTTGGCGAAACAGTATCTTAAACGATCAGTGTTTCAATGTGGAAACCATTCATCACTACCTCTGTACTTGCTTGGATCTTTGCAATTGCGAAAACTCTATATGGCAGCCTTCTACTACAAGGAATCTTAATTTATTAAGACATTCGACGCCTTATAGCCTAACCTACCGGGTATTTTATTGGTGGAATTAATGCTAAAGAGCTGAGGCTCCATTTTAATAGCCTTTTAAAAGGAGAAAATAAAGAAGGACACAACTACAATGAATCTTTGCAAATCTAATAGATTTCGACAATGTCTGCTCTGCCTTAAGCTTCAGCTGTGTTTTAGCGATCCATACTCCCCTACATTTTCTATTTTGATCCCCCTGTTCACCTTTTAATAAAATATCCACATCAAAACCTTCCGACCAGAGCCTACACTTTTTGAACCTGCGGCGTGGAAAAGAAAAGTTTATAGCCTCTCTTACAAACTTGTACTAAATATTTTTGTTCTGCCCATGTTCCAAATGATTTCTATTGAAAATCCATCTCTTGCGACTTGAGTATAAAAAGTCGTTAGTATCATTGACGCACGTATCTCTTGAGCTTGAGTATCAGTATCAAGAGGCCGATATAGGAGCCTAGGCCAAGTTTCTCACAAGCAGACAGGTACGAAGCCGATTAGTTTGACAAAGAAGGTTTAGGACAAAAATGTGCCTTTAGAGTAATTCTTATATCCACTAAAAAAATGTTGCGACTTGAAAATGCCATGCCACAATTATTTATCTGTTTGTAGTGTATTCGTTACAGTTAGTTGTTTAGTTAACGGGCTCCCGACCCGTGGAGAGTCTCTGCCTGAGACACTGCAGCCTTCCATCCTCTGCGATCCCGGGCACGCTGCTTCCAATTTTCCAGACCAAGCGCTCTGGCATCCGCGATGGCTTGGTCTTTGAACCGGAGGTTCGGTCTTCCTTGTCGTCTCGAACCTGGGGGCTGGGATTCGAAGATCCTCTTAGCTGGAGCATTATTATCCATTCGCTCGATGTGGCCGAGCCAATGTAGTCGACGTATTTTGGCTTTTTGGACTACATCCACATCTTGGTACAGCTCATAGAGTTCGCGGTTGTATCTTCTCCTCCATTCGCCCTCCTCGCACACAGGACCAAAAATCCGTCGAAGAATTTTTCTTTCGAAGGAGCCCAGTATCAGCTCTCCCTTCCTGCTTATCGTCCAGCACTCGGCGCCATAAAGCAGAACTGGCAGGATGAGTGTTTTGTAAAGCGTACATTTCGTCCTTCGAGTTAGGAGTTTTGAACCCAATTGCTTTGCCAAACCGAAGTAGCAGCGGTTTCCTAGGGTAATTCTTCGCCGGATCTCCACTATGGTGTCATTCGTGGAGTTTATGTTTACTCCGAGGTAGGTAAACTCCCTAACTACCTCGAAATTTTTGCTATCAACAGTGACGTTTTGTCCTAGGCGGTGGACAGATGCTTGTTTGTTTGTTGATAGCATGTACTTAGTCTTGTCCTCGTTTACTTCAAGGCCAACAAATTTCGCCTGTTCTTCAATCGCCGTAAAAGCCTCTATCACGGCACGCTGGGAGCGACCGATGATGTCGATATCGTCCGCATACCCCAGTAGCTGTACGGATCTGTTGAAGATAGTGCCTTCCGTGTTGACACCTGCCCTGCGCACTATCTGCTCCAGCACGAGATTGAAGAAGTCACATGATAGCGCATCTCCTTGCCGAAATCCGGTGCAAGTTTGAAATAATTCGGAGGAGCTATTTCCAAATTGCACATAGCAGCGCGTGTTTTCCAGCGTAACGCGACACAGCTGGATCAGTTTTGCCGGGATCCCGAATTCGGCCATCGCCATATAGAGCTCCTGACGATGAATGCTATCATATGCGGCTTTGAAGTCGATAAATAGGTGGTGAGTCTCGACTTGAAATTCATTGGTCTTCTCCAGGATTTGCCTCAGTGTGAAAATTTGGTCTATAGTCGATCTGCCGGGCCGGAAGCCACACTGGTACGTGCCGATTAGTGTGTTGCAGAACGGTTTAAGACGTTCACACAGTACGTTGGATAGGATCTTGTATGCGACATTAAGCAGGGATATGCCTCGATAATTCTTGCAAGACATAGGATCGCCTTTTTTGTAGATGGGGCATATGGAGCTGATAGTCCAGTCATCGGGCATGCTTTCTTCCACCCATACTTGGTTGATGATTTGGTACATGCGCCCTACCAAAACATCACCACCGTATTTGAAGAGCTCCGCTGGTAAACCATCAGAGCCTGCGGCCTTGTTGTTCTTAAGCTTTTTTATAGCTAAGCCAACTTCTTCTATACTGGGTGGTGGAACTGGTTCTTCATTGACTGGACGTGGGTTCTCTTCTTGCCCTATCACTCTCTCCACATGGTGCCCATTTAGCAGCTCCTGGAAGTGCTGCTTAAACACATCTACTATTCCCTGCGCTTCGGTGACTAGATTTCCTTCGCTGTTTCGAAGAGCCTGCGTTCCGGTCTTGAAGCCAGCAGCCAGTTGCTTGGCTTTCTTGTAAAACCTCCGGATGTTGTTTCGATCGCGAGACTCTTCGATCTCCTTGAGCTGGGAGACTGCGTAGGCCCTCTTCTTTCGACGCAGGATTTTCTTCTCCTCCCTCCTCCTGGTTCGATACTCTTCCCTCGCTGCCCTTGTTTTGCGCTGCAGCGTCTTCATATGTGCATCTTCTGTCACCTTTTTCCGACGAACGCACTCATCATCATACCACGGGCTTTTTCTCTGGGGTGGCTGGTACCCTATAGTAGTTTCGGCTACCTCCTTGATGATGTCGCGATACTGGGACCACTGGTTGTTGGCGTCTGTGGTGGGTGAATGCACAATGGAGAGTTTCTCACTCAGGCGCTCTCTGTAGACTCTGGCTACTCCAGGTGTGCTAAGGCGTCCAACGTCGAATTTCTTCTTCTGGGCGGTTCGCAGCTTCTTCTCGTTGGACAGTCGAGCTCTGAATTTTGCCGCGACAAGAAAATGGTCAGAGTCGACATTTGCCCCTCGATATGTGTGCACGTTGAGGATGTTGGATGCGTGCCTCGCATCGATTAGCACATGGTCGATTTGGTTGGCGGTTCGACCGTCTGGAGAGCGCCAGGTTGCTGTGTGGATCCTTAGCCTTGGAAACCTAGTGCTACTTATCACCGTATTACGAGCTG
The DNA here is from genome assembly GCA_936431705.1 of Cheilosia pagana. Lineage (NCBI taxonomy): Eukaryota > Metazoa > Arthropoda > Insecta > Diptera > Syrphidae > Cheilosia > Cheilosia pagana. The sequence continues at coordinate 78,566,974 of OW386166.1, read as the reverse complement.
CTGCAAAATCGATTAGTCGGTAGCCGTTGTCTGTTGTCGTTTCGTGGATTCTGTGCTTACCAACTAACCCGCCAAAGATGTTCTCCTTTCCGATTTTAGCATTGAAGTCCCCGAGTACAACTTTTACATCGTACTCCGGACAGGCTCCGTAGGCTCCATCCAGGAGGTCATAAAACTCCTCCTTGATGGGGTCTTCAGCCTCGTCGGTAGGGGCGTGTGCACATATTAGGCTTATGTTTTGGAAAGTAGCTTTGATGCGGATCACAGCCAGGCGATCACTAATCGGCTTAAAGTCAATAACTTTTGTCCTAAGCCGATTTCCCACGACGAATCCGCATCCTAATACATGCAATCTTTTATGGCAGCTGTAATAAATGTCGCAATTTTTCCTTTTCATCATACCTGATCCTATCCATCGTATCTCCTGGATCGCGGTAATGTCTGCCTTGTACCGCGTGAGGACAGACTCAAGTTTTTGAGTAGCACCTGGGGTATACAGCGTCCGCACGTTCCAGGTGCATACTCTCATGTCGTTGTCCGTTGACGTTCCGGGTCTAGTTGCCGTTTGAGGGAATTCAATATCCGAGGCTCCTCGTGTCTCTCTCATAACTAGTACTTTTTTCCGTGGTCGGGAAGTTACCCCGACGGCACAACCCCCAACCTGGAGGGCCAGGCCCTTGTTTTTACCCTAGGACAGCAGGCCGGTTATTCCGGTGCCAGTAACCCACTTTGGGATGTGAGCGCTGCCGTTGGCCCATTAAGGGTTCATCCGCCATAGTTCGGCCTGACTGGAACTGTAGACGCCACCGTTGATTCCATCTAGAGAATTCCTCCGCTGCCGTCTGGAACAAGAGGAAGTGCCTTAGTGAGAAAACACTCCCTCCCCCCCCTCTCTCGTCTGCTGCCACCAGCGACCTTCCAAAGGGGTTGGTTACCCAATCTCCAGTCGAGGTACTAGGCACCCACCAGTCACCAACGTGGAGGTGAGAGTAGGAGTTGATTGTGAGAGGCTAAGTGAGAACGCTTGTGTTCTCATAAAACGCATCACAACCCTTCAACCAGCGTATTCGTTACAGCATCACGTGAAAACTTTTCATCCAATGTGTACGCATTTCTCAGTCTTAACTAAAGTTGTAATGAACCAATATTTTGTTTTTATTTCGTCGCAATTGGCCAAGTTTGTCCGAAGATATTCAAAATTCAAATTCAAATTCAAAATACAACTTTCGATGGTAAAAGACAGAAACACATTCAAGTGATGCCCGGAGAAAGCCGACCGCGTACAGCATTTTTCTTTTACGAAATCACTATTGCATCTAAAAATCTTTAACCTGGAAACCTACCATAGAAATAAGCCGAAGGATGCAAATGAGGACGATTAATAAGGCCCCAAATGACTGCACTTAACACTAGACCAAAAACCTATCCAATATTTAAAAACACTCTCATTTAGCTTTCGATTAAGGAATGCACATTTTTAACTGCCATAGCGATTTGGACTTAACTCGTCCTTTCCATCAGCAACGATCGTTTGTGTATCTACAGCAATCGCTTTCAAATAAAAACCTTGTCAAAAAAAAATTTGCAAAATCCTTCTTTTCCGTTTTGATTTGAAAACATTTTAAAATTCAATTCGAAAAAGAAAAACCCCACCATCAATCTGTTGATGCCCCATTCGGAGAGCCATAACACCCATTCAAATCTGGTCGCCCAAAGTGTAGATGCAATTTGTAAACATTTCCACTGTGGTATAGAAAAAAAAAAACAACAACCGGCATTCTCTGCCTCTCTCAACCTTCTATTCATCCAATGTGGTAATAAAACAAGATTGAGGCCAGCAGACGAACATAAATTGGGGACAGAGCGCACCCCGAAACGGATTGGTAGCAGGAAAAGCCATCATATATTTGCATTACTGATTTAACCCCAATGTTGGTGGTGAAAATCGATACTTTATTGCCGTTGCAAAATTCGAATTGAGATAAAATTGATATCCTTTTACGTTAAATGACATTTTTGGCTGCCACTGCCAGGATCTATCTATTTTTTTTAAGAGCTCCTCTTTTTTTTTTTTATTCTGGGCGACTGCCTGTTCTGTGTAATATGGTAAAAAGAGCATCGTGACATATTATTTACGGGCCTATTCAAACTATAGGATACTGTATGCTGAATTTTCGTGTCCTGTCGCATGTTTTTGTATATATACAGTAACGATCGACTGTGATGATGATTATTATTATGGTTAATTCTGCTATTGATGTAATGTTTTACGAGGACTTTTGCTTCATTGTGTTTCTTTTTTTATCACAATTGTATTGTCAATTATTCAGATTTATGTCAGCATAAAAAGCGGGTCAAGCGAGTTCAATAGTGGAGCGGTTGGTTATTGTGCTGGGATTATTGCGGAAAGCCAAGGGGATATTGAAAATGTAAATAAAAGTGTGTAGAAGGGGAGGCGCCGACGAGAAAGTATTCACATTTTCATTTGTTGTTGATTTCCTGAATATTTTTCGTATGCGAGGATTTTGGAATTATTTTATGCGTGCATTAGTGAATGTTAAAGTTGGTATTACAGATGTACGCGGACAATGGTTGGGATATTTTCTCGTAAGTCACATAAAGCCACTCGCTTTGAGCTTGGATTAAACAGGCAGGACTTTCCACAAAATATTGAACAGAATACTGATCAAAGTATTGCACAAAATATTGAACAGTAGAATCGAGTAAATTAAAGAACGGTACGGGGATTTTGTCCGTATTTGACTGAATGCTTTTGGGCTGTCAAAATATTGAACATGATATTGGGCGAAATATTGAACGATCAATCGGAATCGGCTACGAGATATCTTTCAAGAAATCGACAGAGCACTTTGTGGTTGACAAGTACGTAGAGTCACATTGCCAATTCTTCCTTGGTAGAACAAATTACTGACAATACAGATTTCCCTTAGTTAGACTTTTGAAACGTTCGGGATTTTTAGTTGCATACTTGCACTGGGCACATTAAGTACCTATTCGATCAATTCGAAGAACGGTCTTTTTGGTTGATCATGTAGAAATCCTAGGACAAAACACAAGGTGACTGATTGACAATAGTGAGGATCGATGAAAAAAAAAGATCAGTGATTTGAAGTAACTTTATACACTCAACTATGTAGATTGATCTGTCTCTCAATTTTTGGAACAGAAAATGTCAGATTTAAGCCAACTTGTAAGATCGCTTCTATCTTCCGATCGGTCAGTAAAATCAGGATATCTGATCAGTTGCCATCGAGTCATCTATATGAATGTGTAGATAGAGAAAAAAGTGACTGAAAAGAAAATATTTGTATCTACTGATCAGGAGCAACATTCAGTGTGGTGGATCACTTCCGATCGCTGAATTTTTATGTTGATATTTTATATTATTGACATAGCAATCACTCGGTAAAGAAAATTTGTTAAGAAATCATTTGCGGCTCTCGATCGGCCAGAACAATTTAGAGCGAACGATCAGTTGCGATCAATCCACTAGAATGCCCAAATATTTTACAATAATATTAGTTATAAATTGGCAGCAGAGTAACTCAGTGGGAATAAGGGTAACGATCTAGAATTGGTGACTGATCTTGTCTGCTAAGGATTTAGAAAAATTACCCTATACATGAGATGATCTGGCAGAAATACCACCTTAAACATGAGCAGACACTTTCCATACACTGCTATATTTGGGGAATTTATCCGTCTGTAAATTAACCACAGGACATCAGCTCACCGATCTACATATTTGATTATTAAAAATAGGATCTTCACACGTTCCTTGGTATGTCACCGTGCATTCTTTCCAAACGGCTTTCCAAAGCAAGTTAGAACGGAAACAATTGATTTTGTATGCTTACTCTCTGTACAGGCTTAGTAAGGAATGGAGTCCTCTGCACTGTCAAATTGAAGCACACCCCAGAATAACGCTAGCAGTTTAAGGTATTACGCCTTCCCTCATCTTTGTCACATTTGCGGAGACTGATTAATTTCAGTTGCACGCCATTAATGGTCTACCTACTCAATTTGACAGCTTTATGCGGCTCAGCGACTGCGACCAGTCTCGCTTGCCCTTAAAAGTGCAACATGACAGCACTGAATCTCAAAACGTCTTCCCACTCGAAACTTTTCCCAATAAAAGTTTTGTTTCCGACTTGACGGCTGATTTAAATTAGCTCTGAAATTACCCACGTTGGGCGCCACTTTTAAACATTTTCAATAAATTCTCCCCTGAATGTACCCTAATTGACTTTAACCTGTCATTCCATGCAAATGCATTAACTGTCAACTTAACCTGCCATTGTATAACTACCAAAGGGTTCCAAACCAAAAAACCCACCGGGACAAAGTCCCCAGATAAAGCAATCAGGACAAAAATACACAACCATTTCCCCGCACAGGCAGTACGTACAATTTATTGGCATTTCTTTCATCTTGGGATTATTTATTTGTGCGAGGTTTTGTCTTCGGGGATTTTGACACGATCCCAATTGGATCCATTTGACAATACCGCACTTAAATCTTTTAAACTCCGGCGTTTTTTTTTCTTTTTTTTGTTGTTGTAACATTTCCTGAACGAAATCATTGTCGTCATCCATTACCCGATATTTAAATGAAGTCATCAGTTAATGCCATCCATCTACTGTGTGGCTGTCGTATCTGCTTCGGGGATGAACATCCCCTCTATATATATGGGAATAAAATCCCCATCGATGAGTCGAAATGAAAAGGACTTTTTTTTTATTTTACAAGAATTACATTAATTTTGTGTCAGTGCTCATTGAAGTTCACTTGTGTGCTTTTTTGTTTGGTTTCGATTTCCACCACCTATCCTTTTGGAGGATCCTTTATTTTCCACAAGTGGAAAAAAAACTCTTTTGGCTTTAATTTGTCAATTGTAGTAGCAATATTGGCGACTGATAATGATAAACAAAAAAGAAAATAAAAGTTCATTTGTGAATATGAAAAAGTTTGTTTGTGGTTGCGAGCGAAATCTGAAACAATGAATTAAGGATGTGAAATAAAACGCCCAGTTGTGTGTATGTACACTGTACAGTGGCTTCCAATAATTCAATATTCACATACATACACGCGTTGTATGCTACAATTACAACAATGGCAGAGGTTAAAACTGAAAATTGGAAATGATTGGCATCTTTTGTTCGTGTGGTACGTACTACTGAATTAATAATGGGAACGAGAATTGTTTGCGGTTCTGGACAATTTTGGAAAGTAGTCTCATTGGGTATGAAGAGCAAAAAAGCTGAAAAATGCAACTTTAGTCGCATACTATAAAGTCAGTCCTGACGGGCTTAGCAGGAAAAAACAATTCGACTCTTTAATTTGACGCATTCCGTTTCCGTTCCTTCATTTCGCATTTTTGGAGCAAGTTTCATATTGTCGACCGTATTTTTACCCATTTCGAATGTTATTGCCAGTGTTTCCACTAAAAATAAGGAAATTCGTTCAAATCTGACTGAATGACCGATTTTATTTATTTTAAATTCTGTCGAAAAATCTGGTCAAAAGTTTAAATAATAATTTTTAATCAGAAATCCGATCAAAAATAGAATGTAGCAATATTTTGACTACACTACACTACTAGTTATGTTTAGTTTCTTTATTTTACAAAACAAATCTTAAAAGTAAACAAAAAGTTTTGCAAAAAAAGGAACCTTCAATCAAATTCAGTCAAATTCAGGCGCCGCTGTAGTTTCCTAGGATTATTCACAATATATCGGATTCTGTTTGATATTGTGAGCATGTTCATCAAGTATGGAAAAGTTTCATTTAAATTTTGCAAATCTTTCTTTATTTTTACTCTGTAGAATAAGATTATTTTTCCGGTCGAAAAATCGGCTAAACCGGATTTTAAATATTTCTTCGGTCGAAATAAAGAGAATTATGTTTTGATATGTCCTCAATCCGGTCAGAATGGGAACACTGGTTATTGCATACCAGTGTAACACACTTTTGAAGCAGATTTATATTTAGTGGACTTATCAATTTATAAAAAGATTGGTTGCCTATTCAGTGTAGCATTTCGTACTCCGATGGAGAACACTATTTCAAATTAGCAGGGTTTTACCCCTAAGAAAAAAATATGTTTCAAATACACTTGTCAGTAAAATATTCCTCTTTAGATATTCCAATCTTCCTTTGTCAAAAAGCGAGCCTTTTACTCCGCCTTCATTAGACATAGATCGACATACAGTTCATCAATTGGTAGCCTATTGTCCATGTCCATCGCTCAATTGACGGCCAAGTTCAGGGTTCTCTTCCTGACATGAGTAACAAATACCTACTGAAATATCTATCCAGGAGTGAAATGTACAGAGATTTGTCTGAAAGAATGCAAATATTCTCTGATAAATCTCTACATATATAATAGAAATGCAGAATAAAAAGTGCTTTGACCACGCATCACGCGGAAACTACTGGACGGATTTTGAAGAAACTTGACATAGTAATTGCTAATGTTCTGGGACGGGACTTAGGATACATTTAATCCCGAAATATAACGTCGTTCTAACAAAATAGTCAAAAAATATTAAGAAAGACCTAGCTCAATGATGGCTTATCAGATTGTAAAATAAGAACTAGGTGAACTTAGTTAATTTTCCCCTGATTAATTTTAAATACAAAACATCCTCCTGCATTGTCCTGAAGATAAGCAATGTTCAAAACAATTATTCAGAAAGAACTTATTTATAAAAAACTGTTCTATATAGTTCGATGAAAATACTTTTTTGATTTAAAAGTGTCAGTCTTTCTTATTGGAAAAACATTTTTATGTCTTACGATTTTAAGCAAAATTAATATTGAGGTTTAAGTAGGTGAGGTTAACATCGCTGAAAATCGAATAACGGTATTTTTAAAAATTGTACATATCTCGAAAACGTTCAATACGATTGCAACAAAAATAAATTTTTAAGGTAATATGGTCATCGTCATTCCTAACATGATATCAAACTCAGTTTTTCTCTAAATTGTTTATATGTAATGGATTTTTGAAAAAAAATCATATTTTGAGAATTTGGTTTTCTTTGGTTTACCTACATGAAAACGGCTAAAGTGATTTTGACCAAAATGCATACTTGGATGAAAATTTACGTTTTCAACATTACTGCGTCCTCATTTTCGATATGAATCACCGGTAACTCTGATTTTGAAAACTGTGGAAACCTCGAAAACGCCATTTTCGATTTGGATAAAACTTTAAAAACTAAGTATACTAACTAGGTCTCAACATAATAAGTCACTCAGTGAAATGTGATAAGTGTAGATGATAGCTTTTAGAAGTTATGCGCCTTTAAGAGCAACTTCAAAGTTGTCCGATGAAGTTCAGTCTAAGGGGTTCACCTTTCCTCGAAAAGAGTCATACTTTCGATCGTTCTGGGTTCACTTTCATGAGGTTCCGACTTATCCGTTGAACGATTTTCACAAAAGAAGTTAATAAAGAGTTGGCCTCGCACTTTATTCCAAATTAAGGTCTAATTCGCATTTTTGGGCCAAGTTTAAAAAGGGCTATGAACGATTCTTCTTCCAACAGCAGGCACCAAAAGGAAACAAATTTTCCTCGCTTAGTAGCCTTTCTTCATGTAGAAATAAAATACCTTTCTTCTCTCTTATATTCAAGAAGTATTTTCCAAAAAAATCGACAAAGTTTGGAGGTATTTGTAAGGTATATGGATTATGTCGCCCCTGGCGTCACTGAACAACTGTTTTACTCAGTCAATTTATTCAGAAAATCGTACAAAGCTTGGAAAGTAGATTGGGGCCCCAGCAACTTATGAGTCCTGATCTCTTAAACCCAAACAAAATGCTCTCTGAATGATCACATTTAACAAACGGATCAGCTGTCGCGCCAGCAACCTATTTTGAACCGAATTCAAACAGGCAGCTTGAAAAAACTCAAATCAATCCACTGAATGCTTGCAGCTTTTAAAGTGAGACACACAAAGACTCATCATATGGAAATTCTATGACTCTAGTGGACTTACTTGCACCCTTCTATAAACCTCAGCCTTGTCTCTCGCATTAACAACATTTTTCTTTTCACTTGCAGCTAATTGCCTGCTCCTTGGCAGCAGTCATGGCGATGCCAGAGCCTCCCAAGTCCCGCTATGGGCCACCACCAGCTCCGCAACAGAAATACGGTCCACCCGCTCCACAAAAGGACTACGGCCCACCACCGGCACAACAATACGGACCACCACCCACACCCCAACCCCTACCCATCTATGGACCACCAGCTGAATTCTATGGCCCACCTGCTGAGCGCATAATCACCAAAAACGTTTATGTCCATGTGCCACCAGAGGAGCCAGAGGAATACCCCATCAGTGCCCCAATTCAAACTGCAACACCAAAGAAGCACTACAAAATCATATTCATCAAAGCACCAAACCCACCAGCACCAATTGCACAAGTTCTACCACCGCCACCACAGGACGAACACAAGACATTGGTTTATGTGCTTGTCAAGAAACCCGAACCGCCAGCACCACTTATTGTCCCAACACCGGCTCCAACCGAGCCCAGCAAACCAGAGGTTTACTTCATCAAGTACAAGAATGCCGCAAAGCCAGCCCTCGAATATGGACCACCACCACCGAAACCATCTGAGGAATATGGTGTCCCAGAGAAGTTCTAGGACCGCACAAATGGACTAAAAAAAACGCACATGCCTCAAGACTTCCATTCGCTGTTAGGACAATTTTGTTGTTTGTTTAAATTTAGTAGATTATTTTTGTTATTGCCCCTGTTGTTATACTATTTTGTTTAGGTCTGTAGGTCCCTCTGTTTGACCAACACAATGTGTCCTGGCTATACTGAGGGCATGCAGTGTAGAAAAGAAAAAAACGATCGAAATATACTTTTACGTACTCCTTAAATGAGCTTTCTTTTTATTTACATCAGGGTTCATCTGTGTGCGGCCTTAAAGCAGGACGAATTATTTCAATTAGAAGCGGCTTAGGCATACTTCGTCCTTTAGACAGAGAGGAATGATTTTCTTTTTTGTTGCGCTTTTATTCGACGTCTTAATGCGAAACGAATGACGGACATTAAATCCAAGTTGTAAATAGAAATCAAGTTGATGTTTGAAGATTTTATTACAATGAGGACGAACTCTTTCTTGTTTTATTGCGCAAGGAAATGGAGCGACGGGGTCACCCTCACCGTGGTGGGGTGGAATTAATACGTGCGGTCATGAGAAACTATTTGACGGGCGAAGGAATATGATAGTTAGTAAAATGAGTTGTGTCACGGGCGGATAAGTGTCCTCAGTCGAGAGAGAATCAGTAAAGAATTTGTAGTGACGCGGCTATGCAGAATATCCTTGCTTTAAATAGCATGGCTGATACTTTTCAATTAGGTACTTTTACTGGAATTCAAATAGCTAGCTAGCTGGGGCTTAAAAGGGACGCGTCAAGAAACCAATGGCTGCCACTCAAAAAATATGAAATTAATAATCTTAATTTTAGAACTTTAGCTCCGAGAAAAAAGATCTAAATGTTTTTATTTGGAGGTGCAACGTCCCTTTTTTCGTTGCTGCCAGCAGGCAGTCTACGTCCATTTACCAAATTTCAGGGCTTAAGCTGTCAAAATAATAAATAATTTTTCTTGCAAGGTATCAGTCTTCTTACAATTGCCAAAAAGAAATCATCTGCCGTTTTGTGTAAACGCCTAAAGCCTTTCGTAAACAACCTGTCCATTTCAGTGTGGCTTCAGGGTAGGAAAGGCAACCATCGACCAAATACTCACACTGTGGCAGATCTTGGAGAAAACCCAGGAACTTCAAATCGATACCCACCACCTTTTCATCCATTTTAAGGCCGCATATGACAGCATTTTTAGGAACGAACTATACAGAGCCATGTCTAGTTTTGGCATCCCTGCCAAACTCGTCCGTTTGTGCAAGATGACGATGGAGGATGCACCCTGCTCCATCAAGGTCGGTAAAGAACTCACCGAGACCTTCGATGTCAAAAAAGGATTTAGAAAATGCTATGCGCTGTCATGTGACTTCTTTAACATCGTTCTTGAAAGAATTCTGCAAAACTCGAACGCCAACACCAGAGGCACGATCTTTCAAAAGTCCGTTCAATTACTCGCGTACGCCGACGACATTGACATAATTGGCAGAACACATCGTGACGTAAATGTGAGTACTGAGACTGAGGCGGCGAAGATGGGTTTGTCGGTTAATGAGGGCAAAACGAAGTATATGCTGTCGACTAAAAAGGACAGCCAACACCGACGGCTTGGACAGAACGTCACAATAGACAGATATAACTTTTGGTTAAGGACTTTGTCTATCTAGGCTTATACAATGACACCAGCGCTGAGGTTAAACGTAGAATTACTCTTGTCAATCGCTGTCTCTTTGGGCTAAGAAGGCAATTGAGTAGCAAAGCCCTCTCTCGAACAACTAAAGTGACCCTTTATAAGACCCTAATCATCCCAGTCCTGCTATATGGCGCAGATGCATGGACTCTATCAAAAGCGGATGACGTAATTCTCGGTTGTTTCGAGAGAAAAATTCTTCGTGTTATTTTTGGTCCCGTCTGCATTGACGGTGAATGGAAAAGGAGATTTAACGACGAACTGTACGGGCTGTACAGCGACATCGACCTAGTCAGAAGAGTGAAGGTCCAACGACTGAGGTGGCTGGGTCATGTAGAGCGAATGGACACGAATGCTCCGGCCCGGAAGATCTTCGAATCCATACCCGAGGGAATCCGCAGTAGAGGAAGACGGCGCACGCAAATGGAAGGGGACCTTAACCAACTTAGCGTGCGAAACTAGAGACATCCAGCTAAAGAGACGCTCCCACAACTGTCGAGAAATAGCGTTTTTAATGTCTTTTTGCACAGAAAGTGCCACGCCCCTTTGTCTAATGTTGACCAAACTTTACAGGAACACTCCCGAAGAATAGAAATGCAAAATTGCATGGTGATGTGATAAGTGTGATAAGTAAAACCCCTAAGAAAAGTAGGTACCTTATAATAGTTGACCCCTTAAACGGGGGCAAGGGGGTCACTAAGTTCATTTTTTCTTCTCAATCACATTTCAAAGCCTGGATTGGCATCGATAGTGAAATACACCATAAAAGTTGTTTGCCTCTAATATCAGCGTGCGTTATCTGTCAGTGACGGATCAGTGTGATAAGAGCAATTGTTTCCGAAGAACCGCTGTAAATGTTCGCCAAGGTGTCAAAACCACGTCCAAGTCACACACAAACTGCAAACTTACTTACGTAGGTGGACAGAACGTAAGGTACCCAGCTACCCAGTAGATCTAAGCTTCTTAAACTTCACAGTCCTAGCCTGACTCGCACTCTTTAGAGCAGGACGATTTTTTTTGTCAAAGATCACGAGTTCCGATTTCATGTCGCATTCCTCCAAAGTCGGGATTGAAACTTATTCGAAGAAATTCGCATCGGCGCATGGAATCATGAGGGTCTTTTCGTTTTTTGCCCCATGAATATATTGGCCTCGACTCGTCTTGCATAGCTGATACCATGTTCACGATATTTGGAACTTGCTGCATGGTTAAATGATGTGCGTTGGGTAAAAGTTTTGACTGTTTTTTTTTTTTTTTTTTGAAATTGATATGCACCATCCCATATTCCCATGGCACCAAAAAGTGGTGATCCTAGGATATGGTGGGTAGGTCGGGGGAACTGTTTTTTTTTTTCTTCAACCGGACAAACCGTTCGCCCACAATTACCTTTTGAGTAATTTTTACAACTGGCAGATCGCAGAAAAACTCTTTTGCTATTAAAAGAAAATTTAAATAAATTAAGGAAAAATTAATAAAAAATTAACCCATTCGAATTTTACTACGCCAAATATCTTAAAATAATCGTATATTTGCAAAAAAAAAAAAAAAAAAACAGATTGCGTTCGAATTTACTAAGCTACATAAATCAAGAGAAGCCTCTCAATCATTAGCTATCGTCTTATGGAATAAAGTTATTTATCGCTCTTCTTTAAATCTGTTTAAAAGTAAAAAGTTAACTCTTCTAGGTACTAAAAGTAAGCTATACCTACCAAAATAAAAATTTTTAAAAATGTAAAAGACATATAGTCCAACCGAATCCTTCGAAGTAACATAGCTGCAGAAAATCGTGTATTCATAAGCTATCAACCCGTAGAATAAAATATTTTGTCGCTCTTATCTAAATGTGTCAAATGTCATTTCTTCGAAAATCAAGTTTAGTCTCCAACTCTTTTCTTTTTCTAAAAAAAAACGAAAAAATCCATACAAGTTATTCTCCCTCAAAGATCGGAAAATAATAATCATTCATACTTGATCAGATATGCGGTGGTACAAAAAAAGTTTTCCGAAAATGTCATAAGAAGTTGAATGACGTCTCATTATAGCTTAAGAATTTATGCCCTGAAATAATTCCCTTTTATTGCCCGGCCTTTTCCACCTCAGGTCGAAGTGCAATATGTAGCTTTGTAGCATAGTAAAGGGTTTTCCAATAAGAGGTGTTATCGCAAAGTGGCTGCCCTATGTCCTCGATAGACTCACGAACTCCATCTTTGAGGTCTTGAATCGACGCTAGGCTGTCGGCGTAGACCATATCTTTCACGTGGCACCAAAGGAAGAAGTCGCAAGGTGTTAAATCACAAAATCTCGGTGGCCAATTGTGATCACCTCTTCGAGAGATAACACGGTCCGGAAACTTTTCCCGTAAAAGATCAATGGTTTCGTTGCTTGTGTAGCATAAAGTGCCGTCTTATTGAAAGTAAACATTGTCCAGACCAATACCATCCAACTCCGGCCATAAAAAATCATTAATCATGCCCAATTCCAAGGAACGACGAGGAATGGACTAATCTGGGTTTTCTTCAACACTTTGGCCTGCAGCAGCAAATATTCTCAGTTGTTCTTGAGCGACGTGCACGGGTTTTATTCTTCACATCACTAACTTGTCCCAACAGCTCGAATTTTTCCACCAATTTCTGTATTGCGGTCCGACAAGGTGCTTCACGACGACCCAAAAATGCTTTAGTTTTGCGAACTGTGACTGCAAAATTTTCACCATTTTTGTAGTGGATTTTTATAATTTCAATGCGTTGTTGAAGCGTGTATCGTTCCATTTTTAGTAATGGCGTAGTTCCTACTTGTCGAATGTCAAAAAATAAAAGCTTCAAAAGTGACAGCTACTGAACTAGCGGGCTATTCAAAATAACACCTCTTATTGGAAAACCCTTTATAAAGCGTTCGCTAATTCTACGGCTTTACTTTATTTCTGTTTATGGTCCGAAGATTTGACTTGCAGACCTTAAGTTCGTCATTTTTCACTTTTGTCGCAAAGTCTCTTCGTTGCAGCTCTACTATTACGAGGTTGGGTGGATAGCTCGACGCAAAGCCGGATATCCGCTGCATCGGCAATGCGCTGGCGAACAGATCTTTCATCCGTCACCATCTGTCCTTCAGCACTCTGACAAGTCCTGACCTCAGCCCCAAATGTTTCTTAGTGGCTTGGATAAGGCATCTGCGTCATTTCTTGGACTTTTGAGACGCAGTTCCTTTGGCGCTTATAAGTTAAGCATGTTAAACAAGAGCAGCAGCACTGGGAGGTTTATCACAATCACAGCCACTGCAAAAAGCTTCCTTCTTATCGCGTGTGACTATGGTCCGTATCCGATTCTTTAAAACCTCCCCCCTTTCATTTGTCAAACTCGAATAGGTGCTGAATTTAAACAAATAGAAATCATCGACTCGTTACAAGCCAGCATAAATCCCCAGCGTTCGTAAACATATACTTCGCAAATGTCATGCAACTAATTCAATGAGCACACAACGACTGCCCGCGTTCGGTGAAGCAAATGCTCAGCGTCACACAGTCCCTGTGCTAAATCGTTTTCCAAGCGAAGCGAACCCAACCGAATGTGAAACGAATGCCACATACACACACAGCCATCCTTTGTACTAGAATAGGACACTTATCGCATGTGCGTTTTCTGTATCTCAAGGCAAAAGTCGAAAACTCCTGAAATGACAGATCCGAAAATTTCAATCTGCCACCAAACACTTCACAGATACAGATAACAGAATGAAATTTTATCATCATCATTCGTCCTCGTAAAACGAGTGCGAATAAAATGTGAGGACTGAAGAGCTTCACACGATTGGTGGGCTGGGGGAGCGGCTGCTTTTGTATGCCGGTACTGTTGCTGTTATTCCTCCTCCATTTTCGTTGTCATAGTCATCGTCGTTGTCACCATAGTCGCATAGTCGCATAGTTCTCTGCGAGGATGGTATCAGTAAAAGCGATTGGGATACGATGAGGTCCCTTCAAATTTATTATACATCAGATCCTCTCCAGATACAGATATTTTGTATCCGTGCACAGAAGAAGACGAAGCTTGTAGGTGCGGACGGAAAGACCTATGCTACCATCGTCTACGGTCTACCCCGACCGCACAGGCAGAGAGTGTGTTTGCATACAAGATGGACCCTTGAGTGTGTATTCGGGCGAACGCTCTCAAGAGTGTGCAGACTCAAGTGTCCCCTTGAAACATGTATACAAATGTAATGTCATTACGTTTGGTAAATTTAACTTTTACCGAACTTTTGAATGAAAATGTTTGAGTTATTCAAATTCAAATTTCATTGCCTCGAAAAGTTTTGTCATTTCTTCTATGTGGGAGGACGATGGGCGATATCGGCTGCCATCTTCGGTATACCATACCCCAGACGTGTGTGGGACGGTGCTGAATCCCAGCAATTCTACAATTCTTATGACTGACATAAAGTACTACCTAGTAGTGTGAGGGATTTCTTTCTTTTTCTTTAAAACTCACCCCGCCGCCGCGCTGCGCCGCTGGCTGTCAGTTTTATACGAATGTATGTATAGGATAGAGAAAGTTTTTCTTTTTGTTCTTCATGCGTTTTGCAGAAAACTTGAGAGCAGCACAATTGTGGGGGTAGGTACTATAACTAGAAAGTAGCATTCTTGTGCTACTCCCTCGGTGAATTGGTCTTTTGCTGAAGACCCTGTTGACTTGTTAATGCGATTCGTGCGACGAGGGCGAGGCAGGGCAGTGCGGCTTGATGTTGTTTAAAGTCTCAACAATTTGTAAAGAGGCAGCAGAGAGTATCAATTTGTAGTGAAGTTGTGGCAGCCCCCAGGGGTGCAGGGAGCTGTAAATAAATTTGTGAAAAATCGTTTCTCAAACTTAGTGCGGCGCGCAGTGGAATATAATTTGATTGGCAAATGCAAATGGCACTTGAAAATCATGGCTAATTAAAAAGTTGACGAAGTTTAAATAGGCTCGGGAAGTCTGCTCGCGACTGATGTCCCCATCAGACTGTTTCAGACTGCATGAAGGTCATAGGGGGGTAATGTTGCCAATGGGATAGCACGTGGCTAACCCTTTCATGTGGAAATAATCGGATGAGTGTGCCGGAATTTTATCGGTAATTGCCTTCGAAACTGCCACCGCGTTGATATTTCAAGCCAGTGAACTTATTTTTCGGCCGACTTGTGGGCCCATTGATTTGAGTCATTACATTTGGCAGAAGGTTAATTCGGATGCGGACACTTGACCGCTTTACAATTTTATTTAAGGGAAATTCTCATCCCCAGTAGGTATGACAAGAGGAAAGTTGTTTCAGTCTTGCACATGGGTATGTGATTTAAAGCTTTTCTTCTTGGTCTAGAAATTGTGTAAATGTTTGAGAATTATTCCTGAAACTGGAAACTTTCAAACGCATCAAGGTGTGGGCTTAAGTGAGACGTTCTCTTCTTAAAATCACACGCTTAACCAGGTTGCAACTGCCCCTCACCTAATACACCTCTCCGGTTAGCAGGGGCTTCAGCATTCCAAGTTGTTTGATGTCCCCTTCCATTTGTGCGTGCTCCCAATGCCGAGGTCCTCTTCGACTGCTTCGTCACTTTTGAAGCTGTTATTTTTTGACATTTGACAAGTAGAAACTACGCCATTACTAAAAATGGAACGATACACGCTGCAACAACGCATTGAAATTATAAAAACTTACTACAAAAATGGTGAAAATTTTGCAATCACAGTTCGCAAAAAGAAAGCATTTTTGGGTCGTCGTAAAGCACCTTGTCGTACCGCAATACAGAAAGTGGTGGGAAAATTTGAGGGTTGGGACAAGTTAGTGATGTGGAGTATAAAACTCGTGCACGTCATTCGAGAATAACTGAGAATATTGCTGCTGCAGCCCAAAGTGTTGAAGAAAATCCAGGTTTGTCCATTCCTCGTTCTTTGGAATTGGGCATAATTAATGATTTTTTATGGCCTTAGTTGGATGGAATTGATCTGGACAATGTTTACTTTCAACAAGACGGCGCTACGTGCCATACAAGCAACGAAACCATTAATCTTTTACGGGAAAAGTTTCCGGACCGTGTTATCTCTCGAAGAGGTGATCACAATTGGCCACCGAGATCTTGTGATTTAACACCTTGCGACTTTTTCCTTTGGGGCCACGTAAAAGACAAGGTCTACGCCAACAGCCCAGCGTCGATTCAAGACCTCAAAGATGGAATTCGTGAGTCTATCGAGGACATAGGGCAGCCACTTTGCGATTTTGTTATGGACAATTTCATGAAAAGGATATGGTCCTGTTAGCGTGGTCGTGGTGGCCATTTGGCTGATGTTGTTTTTCATTATTAACGGCATACCTTCCTCTTAATTATGAAATAAATATCCGATCATTTATCTCAAATAATTTAATTTTTCTTTGAATATCAAAATAACACCTCTTATTGGAAAACCCTTTATTTAAAATAATTCACCCCACATCACCTGAAGAATCTTTCACTTAAAAAATACCAAGAGAGTTTTCGTCTACTTTAGTCAAAGTCCACCATAAATACTTGGTCCTTGGTTCTATAAAAGAGAGGGCGAGACTTGTCACATGTTTGTTGATTGCGAAGAACTAGCGGCTGTCGAGAGTGGCACTGCTCTTAATTTCTGCAAGGATGGTACTTTTTTTGTAGGGTCCAACTCAAAGTTATTTCGGCGCAGTGGCTTATTGGTTAGTGTGTTGGACTACTAAGAGCGGGGTCCCAGGTTCGATCCCCAAAAAAAAAAAACTGAATTCCATCTTAAGGTTTATTCCTTTAGTAGTTGCTGCAGTGTAACATGGTTGGGACTCATGATGTCAAGGTTACCTAAACCAAACATAATTTTATCTTCATAAGTAAAACCCGTTTAGCGGCATCCAGCCTAAGAACTAGAGCACAGCTTTTCGTGGGAAAGACTCGGAATCCGAAGAGTTATACCTCAACCTTATAGCTCTGATTTATTTGTTGGATTTTACTTGTGACTAGCACTCGATTTTTTATTTTTTTTAAGGAATATTAACCAAATTCTAAAAGGCCAATGACTTCAAAATGTCGAGCCGTATACGGAAGCATAAAATGCTATAGAACTTCACCAAGCAAGTGGAATATTTTTTAAACATTTTTCAATCATTCACTGCTTCAAAAATTCTCCTCCTTCTGCTTTATAACCCTTTCGGTACAATTTTTGAATATACAACACAAACAATATAATTTATCATATTTCTTGCATATTTTGGCCTTAGAAACCAATTTAAAAAAATTAATAGCAGAATGATCAAGGATACTTCAAGTTCATCGTATCGTACCGATGTTCTAGGTCGACTTCCTTTTTGGACTCTGAATCATTTCTTCATCGCTTCGTATGTTGCGTGGGCGTCTTCGTTTGCGTAAGGGTATAGTTTCTGCTGAGTACAGCAGGCCCTCAGAAACTTCTCCTCTGAAATCCAATAGATCCATATATATTCGTATGGTCGTACCTAACTCCCTCCCCCACTTTTCATCAATTCTTTCTCACCTTGCATACCTTTGGATGCACCACATGTTCTATTCGCACATAACGCTCCTGTAGCATATTATATTCCCTGAAACTTTAACTGCTCCAACAAAGGAATATTTGTAAAGAAGTTATCAAACATAATCTAATGGCAGTTATCCTTGGGAATGGACTCGCTAAGTTGTAAGACGCTGTTTGATGAGAGACCCATGCTATAGTTCCCCTGGTACACTTCAAAATCATGAACGAATTGTTACCGTTTATAGGTTAGGCTTATATTCTCCGAGAATAAAGTGCTGCCACTGCGTTTTTATTACTTTGTGTTAGGAAATCAGTTTGTAGTTCCTTAAAAGAGTATTTCGTGGATGTTGTTATAGGGCAACAAATACTGCGAAAGGAACTTCCATCACATCAAGTCGGTATATCAAACTTTGCGGTTGGACCAGCCTTGAAGATAATCTGCAGTCTCATCAGATTCCTGCGCCCTGCCATCCTACTGCTCTCCATTCGGCCTCTTTCATCCGTCGCATATGCACTCCTCCGCTCCCATTGCCTTTAACATAGATCACAAGCCAAATCGCAACTTTGGGTATTATTTGACCTTTACTTTGGACGCTTAAATTACCACCTTAAATAAATGCCAAACCCTAAACATTCCTTAATCTTGTCCCACTGTTAATGTGTCTGGTTCATTTGGCCACTCCGCACAACTCTGAACTGAAGACGAATATTTTAGAAGCGACGTGAAGGCTTTGTAATCGGACTTTGACAGTTTGTCGTTAACGTGCGGCTCCTTCAGCGTTCTCTGGAAGAGGATTTGCATAATTTTTCTGTTTCTCAACCTAGCACCGCGCGCCGTGCCGTGTAAATAGACGTCGCTTCGTCAAAATTCCATGAAATCTGAATCAATTCAGCTCACTCTTCCGTCCTAGATCACATTCGAAAGCCCCTCGAGATTGATGATGGAATTTTGATTATTTCGTCGTCTCTGTCGCACACACACACAAATCATTCTTTGCCCATCAGGAGAGAGAGCGAAGAATGAAAATATCGCACTTGAAGGAGTCACATTACACAGCGCTCTTTATCCGTTTGGCAAAAATGATCCAATTTCGAAGATTCCCGACAGATGGGAGCGCAAGAACGTCCATTGTTCTATTTGGTGTCTGTATGCCGATAGTATTGGCTCGGACGTGGACGTGCACTAGCAGGAAAAATTCCTCCTTTTTTTTTTGGGACAAAGAAAGTACAAGGATAATGATTCCACTGTGTAGCGTGGCTCTGTGTGGAGTCATTTGATATTCAAAGGATGCAATGACAGGCGGTTTTCGAAGAGAGATAACATTTTGAATTGCACGACATGGAGTTGTATACGAATTCACACAATGGCTGCTGGTTATAGTCGGTCTATCTAATATGATGACTGGTCATGTGGCCCAGTTTCATTGGGATATTTATCTGAATTGTGTGTTTTTTTTTTCTTCGTCTTCTGTGTTTGCATAATTCACGCATTAGACAAGCATGAGTCTGTTTGTTCTCTCCGAATGACATGTGGAATGCACTCAGGGATAACGAGAGGAGCGAGACATACGAAATATTGAAATTAATTTAATACTTGTATCTAATGAAATGTTCATCTAATTGCTTTGCAAATATTCATTATTATGGTGTAGTGAGGGAAAATGAGTTGAACACTTGCCAAGGGGTGTGGTGACTGAACGTGTGTTTTGTATGTGGTGTCCTTGGAAGTTTTGCGCATCGTGCGACAGACAGTTTTCCTGATATTTTTGTGTACATACGCTTGGATGGTGTTTTGTTATAATAACCACTTTGCGAGGGTACCTACCTTGTTACATTTTAATCAGGATTTTCTACTACTTAGGTATGGCAAAAACTCGAAATTCTTAGGACATTTTTTTGGAGGGGATCAGCGTTCATATTAAACGTCAAAGGCAATTCAGTGGCAACGCCATTATCTAAAAGAGGGTGGCGTAGGTTGACACACCAGGTCCTTAAAGGTAGCATAGGTCTAGCTTTTTACAACCATTCGTTTGTGTGAGTTGTATTTATGTATTTTTATTTTTTGACGAACGGAAGGGACGTACAATTATTTTTTAACCGAATGGCTAAATTGAGAAGCTTTTCCGGGACAGTAATACTCTCGGATGTTTGTCAGACGTTTGCGACGCGAGGTGACGCAGTGGAAAAGACCTAACGATATAGTTTATGTTTCTTTTTTCGGGAGTTGAAACGGAAACTCCTCCCAAACCCACGGAAGGAGATCTCAACGCTTGTGCTCGCAAGGCTGGAAAAATATTCGTGCTATTGATTTGAAGGATAGTTGCATTCGTATTTTAAAATAATTTCTCGACTGGGTCGCACGAAATTCTCTCGTTCATATAAAAAAATTGGTTGTTTGCTTTATATTTTTTTTAGGTATGGTGTTAAAAAAAATGTGAAGCGGTACTAGATTAAATAAACCGTGCAGAAAAATTAAGATTAAGCACTTTTTGTTTAAGCATTTCATTTCAGATGGCAGAGGATATAAAACAACAGGGAGAGGTTTCAGTTCTCAGTAAAAACATTTTTCGAACGTTCTGGTTAAAAAGTTTCGAGCACCATTTGCTCGGCTATTATACCTTACAGGAGCTTTGAACAATAGATCCGGTTGGCGAAAATGGCGTTTTTGAGACATAAGCAGTTTTAAAAAGTAGCGTTTTCGGTGATTCGAATGAAAAATTGAGAACGCAATAACTTTCAATTTTACTCTAAGTATGCACTTTGGTCAGAATTATTGTTTCAGTTTTCGTGTAGGTAAAGGCTTCGCCAAATCGATAAGATTATTTTGACGCCGCGTTAGAGGACGTCAAACAGAAAGCTGTCATTAATGTACATGTCTCTCGGCTTTCATTTTCTAACAAAATGTCAAGCAGCTCGGAGGACGAACTAATTCTTTTATTTGCCGTGATGTAATTTCCGAAAAAGCAAAAGGATTTGGATGCATGAAATTTACAAAAAGAAAAATTCTTTTGATATTGCCTCCCATATCCCAGTCTTTAAAACTGCATTTGTATATGATTCATCACACATAACGTACAAATATGGGTAATTTCAAACACATTCGATTAATTTTTCCGATTTTTAGGATCTAAAATCATGAACAATTATTTCAAACGTGCCGCGTCATGAAATAATTTGTAATTTTTCACAATCCTGCGTTTCACCGCCGCGTTCCAACGCCGCGGATAATTCAACGCAGCGGTGAAAACGCGCTCTATGTGACGGGGGATATGTATTGCAGTATATCATAACGCGGCGGTGGAACGCAGCGGTAAAACGCGACGTTAAAACGCGCTCTATTTGACGAGGCCTTAAGTTATAAACAAAAATTCTCAAAACACGCCTTTTTTAAGAAATCGATTGTACCTACGAAAATTTAGAGATAAACTGAGTTTTTTATCAAGTTAAAAATGACCATACCTATTACGTAGGGAATTATGTTTTATAACAATCGTTTTGATCGTTTTCGAGATAAGTTCAATTTTCAAAAATCCCTTTAATCGTTTTTTCTGAGTGAAAAACTGCGTATGCCTATGCATGCAGCCATGTTAACCTCACCTTATTACGCTCAAATATAAATGTGTTCATGTATATAGGAAAGCGAGTTTTTGAAAAACGTCATTTAAAAAAAAAAATTTTTAAACGTATGATAATTTAGAGAAAAACTGAGTTTGCTATCAAGATAGGAATGACCATATTATCTGTAGAACGCATTTTTGTTAAAATCGTATCTATAGATCGTTTTTGATAAAACTCCAATCTTCAAAATTAGGTAGGTACGTGTTTTCGATCTTTTTGCGAAAAACTGGGTATTTAGCTACGTTAACCCCGCACCTGCCTAAGATGCAATATAAATTTTGATTGAAATCGTTAGAGCTATTTTCGAAAAAATCAAACTAGCGTAAGCCCCTTATATGGGAAGTGCTGTTCATAATTGGGATAATGAGCAGAAAAAAATGTCCCCCAAACTGTAAGCCCAAAATCTCAAAAGTTTAAAACAAATCCATCCAGCCGTTTTGGCTGTGGATCTTAGGAGGAGGAGACGGACAGAAGGACAGAATAGGGCTTAACAGTTCAAGATAGAATTATCTGGGTCGGGTGACCCTAGTGAAACAATTTTCATATACAAATTTAAGAACAAGAATAATCTAAATTAGCTACAAGAAAAACAAATGAAAATTAAAATTTAAAAAATAAATAAATTAAGATTAATTTAAAATTAAATCAGAATATTAGTAACTAATTCAAGAAATCGACAATAAATGATTCTAAACTACGAAAGTTAAAGAACGTTTTACATTTTTAGTAAATAGTCCACGTAAATTATGAGTTGACATTAGACAAAAATTACGATAACCAGACTTCTTAAAGAAGGTCTTTAACACTTTGAAATAATACAAATGATGTACTGAAAGAATTCTCAGGTCATACAAAACGAGGCATAACTAGGATATCTAGCACGTTTACGACAAATTTTTTTAGGCATATTTTTGCAAAATTAGTAAAGGTTGAACTTAATTAAAATATAAAATAAAAAACATTAACCTCAAGCAATACCGTATTACAGACTAGCGTGAAAAATCCCATAGGATAAAGCTTTTAGGAGTATTTTGGAAATGACATTGCGCAAGTAGAAGAAATGCCTAAGTGAATATCGAAAGTACTGCCTTAATGTTTCCACGTGATTAAAGAAAAACTCATCTGAACTGAATCACAAAAAAGTATAACTAATTAGGTATTAAAAAAACTTAAAAACAACGTCACAGCAATGCATTTGTAATATGAATCTGTGGAAGTTCTTTTGAAGAATATCTGTAAAAATAGTTTATTAATACTGATTTAAAGAATGTAACGCAACACTTCTTACTTTTTTCAGTTATTAAATTATTTTTTTGCTGAGAAAATGCTAACTTTTTTCGACCTTTTCCTATCCTAATACAACTTCGCTGACTCCATCATCTATTAATACAATATATTTAAACATTAAATAGAGATAAACATATAAAACATTATTTTAACTGCGAGCTTACCAAAAAAGTTTAACACTTAAATGCTCTCAAAATAACAAAAATTCCCGCCTTTTTTAATGCCATTGGAATACATGAGTTTTGAAATCAACTACTTTGATTTGCACAGGGAAAGAAGAGTTTTGTTGCGGAATTAGGTTTGCATGGGAATAAATAAGTTCGGAATTTAACGACTGAGTGGAATAGTTTAGTTTTGAAAAAAGTGGAATAGAAAAGTTTTGAAATTATAGGGTAACTTCGGGCATTATGGCGCAGGGGGCATTATGGCGAACCTCGTAAATACCACATATCCGATTCGCTCATAATAAATTAAACTATGAGAAAACTTTAGCATTCGTCAATCATACGCCGTGTCAGGTTCCTGGGTTTACTCGATTTTTTATGTGTAAGTAAAAAAAAAAAATTTAAAAAAGTTTCTATTTTCTCACCCCCTTATATTTTTGCCTATTTCTCAATTGTGTGGTGCTTGGTAAGTATTCAGCGCAGGTGTTTGGTGTGTATACTGAAATGAAGAAAAATGTATCTGTTTTCGTTTGGTGACATTGAAAAGTAACAGGAAATGAACACCTGTCAATTTTTTTATGTGTTGTCCAAACGCGTATTTTTTGTAATATGGCGCACTTGCTGTAGGGGCAATATGGCAAGGATGCGCCATAATGCCCTTATGAAGTTTATATGTGAAGTCCGCCATATTGCCCCCATTGAAAATCGTTTAAGTACAGCAACATTTCACAGTCAACTACCAATATTGTATATTTTATTTCCATAGTAAAGGGCGGATCGAAAACAAAGAAAAATAAAAAGCCCGACCTTAATTCTTCGATTTCTGATGATGAAACATCTAAATCCAGTTAGCCGACGAGTCCGATGGGCCCGAATATTTCCAAGAAAATATCTGTGCAGGTTGTGGGGAAGACTACAATAAAACAACGAAAAATATGAATGGATGGAGTTCATTAAAGGTAGTTTTTAGTCCCACGACTCCAGTACTCATTTTAAAAACACTGTGGCAAATCCAACCGCAAGTAAATCATCACGCCATTTTGCCCACTAGGGTTCGCCATATTGCCCAATGCATAGGGCATTATGGTTTTTTATAGAGCATTTTTAACTTATTTTTTTTATCTCTTATATCCATGAATTAGTAGTTTTATTTAATTTGTTTTGGTTCTATGTTTCCTATAATTAATAAATCGTTTTGTTTTTTGATAAAAAAATTGTTCGTGTTAAAGTTATTTGGGAAAAAAGAAAAGTGCGCCATAATGCCCGAAGTTACCCTACTCATCTTATATCCGAAAGTTAGAACCGTACCTACTCCCAATAAAGTCGAACGGATTTGTTATAGGGAAACCCATTTGCCCCCCCTCTTTCCCAGCATATATATTTTCCTATTCTCGCGAAAATTATTTTTTGTGTTGCCATTGCCAACTCAAAAGACTACAAAACTAGTTTTAACTACTCCGCGCATCATAGCTTGAAGCATTTTACTTGCACAATTCTCCGTACTTGTCCTTGTATTCGATCAATAATTCAATTGTTCTATACGCAACACAAAACACCCCTATTTACTTTTGTTGCTGTCAATATATATACGTAGGTACATTCTCGTACTCATCGGACTATGGTAACAAATTTAATTTTAATAAACTTTGTTTATATCCTGGCAGCGCATTTCCATAATTAATTTATTTTCCTGATTCTGCCCCTAATCGCAAACTGAAACCAAACATAATTTTCGATTACTGACAACGGGGAGTGGCGAATGACCCTTTCATGACCCATTATGCAGCAGCAAAGTTGAATACGCCATGCCGCACCGCACCGCCCCAACACCGCACAACCCATCGCGCATTTAGATCAAATCGATTTGGAAAATTTAAAACGCAACAAAACGTTTCATCTTCTTCACTGGTGAACTGAAACTATTTGATTAGGTATAAGAACTCGGGGGCAAGAGGACTCGCAATCGCAATCTCACTTGATCCACTCGTCCTGTGAAAGGGTCGGTCACATTTGAATTCTCTGTTCGAAGGTCATCGTTGTGGTCGGAGTAGGGGAAAAAACCAAATATGCATACTGAGAAGAGCACGAGGGAGCTATAAGCCAGTAAAAAGGGTTTTTCTATTGAAATTCTTCGCCTGTCACTCAACAGTCTTATCGTCGTTAGGGTAGGTGCGGTGAGCGCTGCCCCTAGGCGATGATAAATGTCAGTTAGTCGTAACTGTAGCTCTATACAATCACGAACGCACTTCATTCCTAGCATTCAATCGTAGAGCGACGTAGATACGATCTCCCTATCACATGAGGTCACGTAAAAGTTAACAAGGCAGCACTGCTCCGTAATTTGCCCTTAACCCAAAACGGGGAAAACTACTTCACACACACACAGACATATTATTTATACTAATACTGAAGACGAAAAAGAGTAAAGTCCTTTAACAATCGGAGAGCCCAATCCAATATTCAATCAATAAGTACCTGACAGCTAACGAGGTATAGGCAGGAAAGGACTACGGAGGCGGAGGGTAAAGTATAAGAACTAACCAGAAGGATAAACTTTCCTCATGATGTGTATAAGAGGAAATTTCCAACAGGTAAATCACTTGGCATTGCTGCTCAGCGACAGGGACAAACAATTAAAGTCATCTCAAGAAGAGAGCGCAAAAAAGCGTCACTTCAGAAAAAAGAAAACCATTGCTTTCTGTTTCATTTTTAAACGGAGCGAAAGTCAACAGCAGTCACTTTAAATTAGGGCAATGGGTTTATGTCGTTCAAAATCGGATTGAACTTGGAAGGCAATGAACATTTCCATACTAATGAGCTTTATTTAAAAACAAAATGAGTAATCTACCGCCACAAGGTGATATCCCTGCAAGGATTCGAAACAATTAGCGAGGAGACACTTGACATCTTTGCTACTGGAAGGGAGGTGGAAATTATGTGCAAACTCAAGTGTGTCCTCTAAGCGCTCCTATACCTGATTGAAACGAACTTTCCAAATTAATGTGGGCGTGGCAAAGTCTTTTAAAAAAATACATATTTTGACAACAGTTTCATCCTCGGAATTTGGTAAATTGATGTATATTTTATGTCAAAGGGATAGGACGGTATTGCACAATACTGGGCGTGACATCTTTTGTACAAAAATATTTAAGGCGCTAGCTGTGTCAACCCAAGTAACAATTTGACTTTGCGGTAAGGTTCAAATTTGTAATTTCTGAAGGTAACAGCTTCGATAGAGCTTCTATTTGTTAAACGATTTAAAGCGAAAATTAACCTCTGCAAGACTTTTGCATAGTATATTCACAGGCCTTACAGAGGATTATGAAATTAAGTTTTGATAAGATCTCTATTAGACTTCTGAAGATGTGTGGAAAGTTGATTGTTTCGGTAAAGCTTCCGGGTAAGTTTAAAGAAACTTTAAAATGTATCAAGTAATGCTTCTTCTTTACAAACTTGTACGTGAGTGGTTTCCTACTATCATCCTGTTTACTAGCAGATACCAATTTGTAAAGTTTCGAGGTTACAAATCTCAAGAAATTGTGGTAACATCGGGTGTGCCACAAGGAAGCCACATTGGTCCACTTTTACTTATTTTATTCGTCAAATTTGTTCCTCATTGTAATATACTGATATTTGCCGATGATTTTAAAATATTTTTCTCATGTAGTGATCCGTTTAGTTTTCATCGTTTGAATGCTGATCTTCAAAAGTTCGTTTTGTGGTGCTTAAAAATAACCTGACTCTTAATGGTAGTAAATGTTTTGTCATTGCTTTTTTCCGTCGTACTTTACCTTCTATTCACGATTATTCTTTAGATTGCAGTGCAATTCCTTGCGTTTCTTTGATTGGGTCGTCGTGAAGCACCTTGTCGTACCGTACCGCAGAAAGTGGTGCAAAAATTCGAGCGTTGGGACAAGTTAGTGATGTGAAGTATAAAACTCGGGCACGTCGTTCGAGAACAACTGAGAATATTTCTGCTGCAGCCCAAAGTGTTGAAGAAAACCCAGGTTTGTCCATTCCTTGTCGTTCTTTGGATTGGGCATAATTAATAATTTTTTATGGCCGGAGTTGGATGAAATTGATCTGGACAACGTTTACTTTCAACAAGACGGCGCTACGTGCCACACAAGCAACGAAACCATTAATCTTTTACGGGAAAAGTTTCCGGACCTTGTTATCTCTCGAAAAGGTGATCAGAATTGGCGACCGAGATCTTGTGATTTAACACCTTGAGACTTCTTCCTTTGGGGCCACATAAAAACAAGGTCTACGCCAACAGCCCAGCGTCGATTCAAGACCTCAAAGATGGAATTCGTGAGTCTATCGAGGACAAAGGGTCCTATAAGCGTGGTCGTGGTGGCCATTTGGCTGATGTTGTTTTTCATTATTAACGGCATACCTTCCTCTTTATCTATATATGTATATAAAACTGGATCTTGGTTTGTTCGGATGCTTAAAACTCGAGAACGGCTCAACGGATTTGAATGATCTTTGTTTTGTTTTGTTTGTCTTACATCAGCGATGGTTTAGAAGAAAAGAAAAGTTGGAAAATTCTCAACAGGTGGCGCTGTAGGCAAACATTACATTTTTCATGGGGAAACGCACTTTAAAAAAAATAAAATTAACTGGATAGAAATCGAGTAGTGACACTTCAAATATAGAAAAAAAATATTTTCAAAATCACAGTTTGTTGATCTTTTGTGATAGAAACACTTTACTGCTAAGTGCGAGAGAATCAACAGGTGGCGCTGTGGTCGATCTTCAGAGCCGCTCAACCGATTTAAATGAAACTTTGTGAATGCGCATGGTTGATTCCAACTTGAAAGTTAGTATAGTTTTGGGCCCTAATGGAAACAAAGTGCAATCAAAAACAATACAAATAGAAAACCTGGGATTAAAAATAAATAAATAAATATTTTGGCGCGACAGGTCTGTGGGACCCAAGGCCTAGCTTCTCACAACCATTCGTTTTGTGTGGGTTTTCAATTTTTGGGACGAATGGAAGGGATCTAGAGCTTTACGCCGAGTCCAAACGGCTCTTTCATGACAGTTTAACTCTCGGATGTTTGTCAGACGTTCGCGAGAGGTGGCGCAGTGGAAAAAACCTTAAGATGTAATTTGGTTCTTTCGTTAACAAAGCCATTTGCAAAAAATAATCGGGATAGAAATCGGGATATGGCACTTGCCATATAGGTAACAACATAATTAAATTACTATAGGTATCTGGACACTTATGAAGCCTTAAATTTTTGTAAATGGTGTTCAACACAATGGGACAGTAATCAAAAAGGGCGCCGTTGCACCTCCCTTAAAAAACGACTCTGCGAATTGTGGCGGAACTTAATACGAAAGGCACGGGCAGCGCCGTGTGGGTACAGCTAGTATCTCAAAATCTTTTATCTCAAAAAATGGCATTTTGCTTTGAATATCAAAATAACACCTCTTATTGGAAAACCCTTAAAGTGTTCGCGTTCAAATTACAGCAGATCCTCTTCTTAAAATGATTTACTGTTATTGTGTAATGATTGTGCGTCCTTAATTGACATTAATATGACGATAATCTAAATAAAATCGATCTTGACTAATTATTTCCAGTCATAATTGCTTACTTAAAATGTTTAGATAATTCTCTTTACTTTTTTTGTACCTATTCTCTTTTTATTATTATTTAATTTAAATTTATACTTTTTGTTTTAAATTTAATATCCAAACGTTTTAGAAAGGCTATGCACTTTGTTGACAAATCAAATCAAATAAAAATTCAAAATAAAACAAAATATTTAATTCAGATTTAACACTGCTATGGCAAATGACGAATTAGCCTAAAGCGGATATCGTATTTGACTACTACGCAACAGCGCCCATGTTCGATTGCCAGTGAAACCCAGTAAGTAAGAAACCGTAACGAAGTAATAACCGTCTGATCACGAACATATTTTTGTTATATTTTTTGTTATTTAAAAAATAAATAAATATTCTTCTTCCTCGTTGTTATTGTTTTTGTTTGTTTTGTCTATATAGATTGTTGCATTTCTGTGAGTGATATCTTTGGGCCTCTGTCGAGGACTTTTCAGCACGATAATGTTCCTATACACACTGCCCGTGTGGTAAAATCGTGGATCGACTCAAAAAATATCACGCTTTTAAGCTGGCCGCCATACTGGCCGGACCTTAACATTATAGAAAATGTTTGGGGATGGCTGGTCAAAACAAAACTAAGCTATTCGAAGCAATTCAACGAGCCTGGACTTTAATTTCCCTTGAATATATAAAATGTTTGTATGATTTAATACCAAACAGGATCGATTAGACAATAAATTAAACAAGAGGAGCTCCACCCATTATTAAATATTTTTTTTTAATTTTCTTTAAAATTCATAGTAAAATGAATAAGTATATAAATTTTTTGTTCATACTTAAAATACTATTAAGTGTAGATAATATAATATCTTGAAGTGAGATTTTCTGTTGAAATAAAAAACAAGTCGTATTTTTTCGGTATTTTTCTTTTCTAACCTGTTTGAGAACGGTTCCATTTTTCTATAGGATTTACTTTTGTACTTGCAGATAAAAATGAAAAATAAATCCTTTATTATTAAAGATATATAAAAAGAATAATGATAAGTTTGCATGGTGTGCTATTCAAGTGAAACGGAGTGTATGTGGGATGCTTCTTTTGCGAAGCTTCTTTTGTAAGGTCTTTTAGAAAATGAAGTTGTATTTTCGGCAAGGGCTATACAAGTTGTTCAGGAAAGTAGTTGCTTATATTTTCTTTCCAACAGAAAGTCTTATACAAGCAACTACCTTTGTTAAGTACGCCAGATTTGTTTTTATGAGGCGTTATGCAGTTAATATTACCAAATGAAAAAAGCTATTGATTTTTAAACGTGCACTGAACTGAAACTAAAAACTTAGCAGCATGGAAAGTTTCGAAATGTGCACATTTCCATCGTGACCCTTGCTGCGTGGGATATAGTTTCAACGTCAATATATTTAATGTCAACGTATTCAACGGAAGAAACAGTCCCATAATATTAGGTACACAAAATGTATACTTTTGCAGAATAATTGCAAATTTCAAAAAGACAAATTTTACAGACGTCAACGTTTCCAAGTTTCCTCCAATTGATGTGCTTTATCTAAATTCATTCATTCCATCATGGCAGTTTGACTGTTTTACTGGTTTTGTCAATAATTCCACCAAAGAACGTACTTTATATCAATTTGTGCAAACTGTTAATACGTTTAACGGACAATAAAGCGAAAAGTATAAACCTGAACTTCATCATTTTGTTTCACAAATATTTGTAATTTGTTTCACTTATATCAAATCAGTATGTGCGGAAAATCACCAACAGTGATTAGATTTTTATTTGGAAGATGTTTCAAAAAAATCAGTTTTAAAATGACGCTATAATCGGTACGACAAAAAAGGTGTACCCAATTAATATAATTTTTAACTCCAAAACCAAAGGTGTTTCATTTTGTTGGTCAGCGCTTTAGTGCATGTCGAGCTATAGCACATCTTTAGCCAATAAAAAATGGTCCCTAAGTTGGTCCACACTATATCTCTGTATATCTGACTAGGAGGTTTCGTTTAGGCTTTGCCCGTTCCTTTCGTATTAAATCCCGCTCACATTTCGCAAAGTGCTTTTTTTTAATGGAGGTGCAATGGCGCCCTTTTTGAACACTGCCCCATAGCGTAGAACGCCATTTACGAAATTTCAAGGCTTATTGTCAAATGCCCAGTTGAGTGAAGTGTAAAATGGATTTTTGTTGTGAAACTTATGGAAATTTACTTGTTTTCTTTTTTGCTTTTTTATTTTAATTTTTTTAAGCCTAGGTATCAATTGATCACCGTAGTTACCGAAATTTAGAAATACAAATCATTCAAATTGGTTGAAAATTACGGACGACAGAGCGAAACATACACTTTTTGTAACTTTGGTTTATATACATAT
This sequence comes from Cheilosia pagana, assembly GCA_936431705.1. NCBI lineage: Eukaryota > Metazoa > Arthropoda > Insecta > Diptera > Syrphidae > Cheilosia > Cheilosia pagana. The sequence continues at coordinate 78,536,068 of OW386166.1, read as the reverse complement.
AGATGGCCAACATGAGCGAGATTCTGACCCTGTGTCACAACTCTCTGTAATTCTGCCGGCAATTATCTCTTCCCATATACCTACAAATTAAGTCGCAGCCAACAAAGCCGTCAACGTCTGCAGTCGATAACAAACTTCGGTCATCAAGAGTCTCCTTAAAAGGGACTAATCAAATTAACCGGATCAAGAGCCGAACCACCTATATACGAGTATTCCAGTCGTTTGAACACTAACAGAAATCCAAAGTCCATTCCAACTGCTGCCAGGTGTCAATTGGCAAATGCCACTTCTGCATTGATGTCCTCGTAATTACCTCAATTTATATTGATGACCTCATGCTATCGTAAGAATTGTCAAATGATCAGCATCAACCACTTAGCATAACATTCGAAGAGCGCTAGCCGTGCCACACCGGCAAGAAGAAGCATCTCGTTGAAGTGAAATGCCGGCCGTCAGAAATGCCTCCCCCCCATATACAATAGGGTGGAGTGAATTTTATTTTTTTGCAAAATCAACTTGCCTGGGTGTGGTAAAGTTGCACCAAGGGATAAAAAAGTAACCTGAAAAAGAAATTTCCCGATATTTAAATTACATATACTGCCCCAGCCCCTTCAAAATTTGACCTAATTGAGTGTTATTCAAAGCTTAAAAGTTCCAAAAAGTTAAGTAAAATGGAAATAATAACAGGTGATTATATCAAATTTTATTCAAACTAAGTCAAATAAGATAAAATAACAAGAAATTGGAATATGAAATTTATATACTAAAGTAAAAAAAAAAGTTTAAATCAAAATGGTATTTGAGAAAAATACGTTACTGCAGGGAGTAGTCCTTTTTCGTCTCAAAAAAAGGCATTATTTGACGTGACTTCAATTTAGCTCTAATGAAACCATCTCGTCGTATAGATCCACAGACTGCGGTAGAGGCTTCCGTTACCAGTTTAACACATCGTTCGGTAGCTTGAGTGTGGCAGGGAAATGCCTTTATTTTTGCGACTATATCATTTAACACATTCCGATTCAAAATAGCGCCTTTGATAGTTTCGTCACTAAGGGATCTCGTAAGTGGTGGTTCTGTTACATTATCCCAGTTGATCATATTGACATAATCCAACACATTGAAATCGAATTCGGGCAATTTAAAGGGACGAATATTTAGATCGACCTGATTCGAAAGTCGTGCTTTTAATATGCGCCGTAGTGCGAGTTCCTGAATGTGCCGTCTATCATCGGCCAACATAGCCAATAAAATATTTTCTGGGTGTCCAAAGAACCCGTTTCGTTGGATAACAGGATCTATTATTTCTAGCAATTCACGTTTTAAATATCTTGAAAGCCGTATAGTCTGATGCAAATGCTGGGCGCCATAGATACATGACGGCTTGATTTTTATAGTAAACCACATCGGTGCGTAGACTGTAAGAACAAACTTTGTCAATATTTTTAAATTTTCAGATTGCGTTTCTGAAGAAATATAAAGACGAAGTATGCGATTTGCTGTTGTTAGCCACCTGGAATGCACGATTCTGCCTGGATTTCTTTTAGAAAGACTTTCATTGCATGTTCCCGAACTAATAGCTTCACAAATTTCTAGCAAATAAAGTTGATCCGTGCTTAAGTCTTGTTTATTACTAACATGTGGTAATGCACAGTTCATAGCTTTGAATTTGATTACTGGCATATCTTCGCAGACGTTCAATGCTTTTCCAATAGGTCCAGTAAAACTGCGCGGTCCAGTTGTGCTTCCATCCAGATGATCAAAGAGATGTCGCAGACTTAGCTCATTTGCATGTAATTGACACACCAGCCATTGTAATGGATGGCATATTTTTAATTCTAGAAGCCGTATGACTCCACCTTTGCTCCCAGTATTGATGACAGTACCATCGCAGCCTATCGCCAGGAGCTTTTCAAAATCTATTGATTGGTTTGACAAAAAATTAAAGATCTCTTTACTTACGAGATTAGCTTTGCCAGACTTTAAGGCTATGTGTCCAATATATTCAGAACCAGGTTCCAAAACTAAGCTGATGTGTTCTTCCGTTATAATTTTTCGACGATTATCTTCCATAGATACGGTTCTATCTTTACGCCCATCAAAGAATACACCGAAAAGATCTGGTATTATAACTAATACTTGATTAGATAGTAAATCTCGTTCCTTTGTGCGTTCTCGTCGTATTTTGCTTCTATCTACGACATTAGACGTATCATTTGGCGATATCAGACCAACGTCCTGCAATGTGGCGGATACAATGGCGGCGCCTGCGCGATCAGAGATACCGTACCTATCCAGGGTTCTTGCAACTACGGGAAAGTTCTTTACGGCTCCTCCAATTTGCGAAGATGAGGGCGTTATTGGTAAATCAGGATCAAGAGTACTGGTGCCTTCAAAATATGTTTGCCTTAAAGAACGACAAGAAGTCCCAGGTTGAACTAACTCAGATTTTTTCCTTGCTTCTTGGTTTTCTTCGAACTTCCGCTTTCTGATCAAACAAGCTTGTTTTTTTTTTGAAATTTTGTGATCTACGCTGCCCATAATCATTTGCCGACAAGTACGTTGATCAACTAAAAAGTCTCGTTCAATGGTGGGTATTTTACGACTTTTTTCACAGAAACATAACTCAAAATTATTGCATTTGCATGTGGCTACATCAAAAATAACTTGGGCTTCTTCTTTAAATTTATGGAGTTTCAGGCGATAGCTTACAACTTCTTTTCTTCCTTTGTAGGGCTTCAATATACTGCGATACTTATCATGATAAGATTTTATACGTGCCAAAATAGTGTGATGTTCAACTATGGGAATTGATGCCTTCTTCCACACTTCTGCTAACTTAAGGGCCACTTCTTCACTTGTTTTAGAAACTAAATCTTTGTATACATTGTTTTTATTATGGCTCACCCACAGAAAACATCTCATAACATCTTGATAAGATGGTAAAACGTTGCGCGGCAAATCACACCCAGTACCGAATATAGGACAAATAACTTCACTTCTTAACAAAGCCATAATCTTACTCTATTTAGAAATTATATATTCGCAATTAAATCTTTCTATTCCGTCACGAAATAACACTTGCCTCTCGACTGTCAAAACAATTATATTCAAAAATGCATGGCAATCTACTGCAGACAAATTTTATTTGAATGGTAGAATTTTTTTCGCTTTTTAACATTTATTCAAATATGGTGGGGCAGTAGTAAACGTTAACATTTTGAAAAATCATTTTGATAACTGTTACAAGTAAATCGTAATGCAACTTTTCCATACCCAGGGATTTTAATTTTCCAAAAAAAAATTTTGTTCATACAAAACCACTCCACCCTAATATACAATGTTCAATTGCATTGAAAAAGGTCCAATTTCCCGATAAACGATATACCAATAAACCAGTGCTCCTATGGTGATGATGATGAAGATAGTACTCTCGGAATCGTTCGTACATTCGAACTGTGTAATCGGACATGTTGATTGGCCACTGCCGGACTACCACCAGCATCTCCGATTCGCATACAAGATGCCTGGTAGTTTTGGAAACCGAACGAGAACTTGAGCACTCGTGGCGATTTGCTTTATCAAGACAACAATAATGAATTTGTTATTGAATCATTGTTCGGTATGAGTCGATAATTAGATACATATCGCATCGAGATGAGTGCGCACCATGTAAAATGGATACGAACAGAACACGAGTGTAGTTGATATCCTTAGGCTTCGTTTATGTAACAATTTGCGTGTGTGTTTTTCAGAAGGAGGAGAGGGTTTCCTTTCAACATCCTTACGGATGCTATGATAATTACTATTCAATGTTGTTAAACCGACAGAGTCCTTATTGAATGTTTTGTTTGCACATGGCAAATATGGTGCACGAAACTTATTTCAAGGATATATACTGCCAACGGGGGCTGTAATTTAATTTCGCTTCAATCACTATGATTGCTGCAGTTTAATGATTTCCCATACCATCAATGGACTGCAATTCAAGTTACGACAAACTATGGTAATCGTAATAAGTTTCTACGAAAATCAATAGCTCATTTGCAATATAGAGCGGACTAAGCTTCGTTTACTTAAGAAATGTTTTGCCAAAGCAAATGGGTTTAATGACTTTGGGGAACTGTAGTAAAAGTGTTTCTAGATTTTGTTGATGTTTGCACTTCAAAGTATATGTAGATATGAATTGAAAACATTATGAGAAAATAAAAATAGCTTCTCACAGCCATTAATGGAAGGGAACAACAATTTTATACCAAATTTGAGCTGCAGATTTGAGACTCTTTTGCAGGATAGTTGTGGTCAGACATTCGCGAGAGGTGGCGCCACGGAAAAAAACTCTAAGATCTTGATAATTTGTGTATTTCTGGGTATCGAACCTGAGACTCCTTACTCGAAAGTATAGCGTACTAACTTGAAGGGATTACGGCAAATAACCTCCTATAGCTTAAACACATTGCTTGTAACGGTATCACATGTACAATGCTCGCTCACATTCCCAACAACAGCACTAGAAGGTGTAATTGGGCTCTCGCCTTTACACATCTTCGTTAGAAAGCTAGCAGCTAGATGTGCTACTAAGTTGCAGCAAAAGTAGATATAGGTTTAAACCAGGGGAACCTGTGGGACACCTGGAAATGCTTAACTCAATCCCAAAAATGGACACCTTATGTTCCATCCACGAAACTCTGGGTGGGTAGTTTTGGAAAATTATTTAAGGAAATTTGGGCAATGTTGTTCCGAAACTAGACCCAAAAAGTTTGATGTGGTACATCGAAAATGGATCCAGAACTAGTGCTGATGTCTTTGGGAACGTTTCATTGAGATCTGCGCCGCTTTGAACTCAGAAAGGGAATATAAGGCGCCAAAATACAAACCTTCTCAGATAGTCAAGCCCTATCTTTCACTACGATAGGCTCTAAAACAGTAAAGTGCTGCTACGATGCCCTGCAAACTCTATCCAAACACAATAGGGTAAGACTTGAATGGATACCTGGGGTCATTAAGGTATTGCAGGCAACGAATGGGCGGACGAACTACCTATGGCTGAATCAGAATCCGTGTTCATTGGAATAGAACCATATTTCAGAGACAATTGGGCGGATTTACGAGTGGAAGCAATAACAAATAACTGCACCTAAACAACTGGGATAATGTCCCGGGCTTAAGATAATCCAAAAGATTAATGAGGCCCTTCTCCTACAAAGAGATACTCAAATTAAATAAGAATACTATTGGCCTTTTTTACAGCAACTGTGATGATGATGAATTCTCTGAACACATCTTCTGCGATTGCCCGGCAATTTACCCGGTTAAGAAGCGTACCTTTAACAAAGAGATACTTTCTCGAGCAGAAATAAGAGCTTCTGCTGCTAAGGACATACTGGCCTGCACTGATGGTGATGTCTTTCATCGATATTTTTAGGTCACAGTGTCAGCCATTGGGCAGGGATTAAAAAAACAAGAACATTGGGCCACTGCGGACGCGGAGGACAATCATTTAGCTACAAAAACCTACTCTACCGAGGAGAGTACGATTAGTTAGGTGGGAATGTGTTATATCATATTATTTTACAATCAATCAGCATACTTTTTTTGATCTGAAAACATTAATGGCGTTTTCGATTGAAGAAAAGAATTGCCCTTTCTATGAAAAGAGCAAATCTAGAAGTGCTCTTTCTATGTTTTCCATGTTTCATTGAAAAATAAAGTACACTTCCAGGTCAATTTTCAACACGAAAGAAGTGTCCGGAATATTTTTAAAGAAGTGCCCCGAATTCACCAACACACACAAACAAAATGTCAGATTGAAAATTTTGTTGTGCTATTAAAAACAAATGTTGTGCTATGTGATCGGATAATATCCAATTATGAGTGCAAATGTAAATTTCAAAAGAAATATATTGATTTGGCCCATGGAAACATTCATATTTAATGTAGAAAGCAAAAAAAAAGTAACAAAAGAAAACCAAATTTCACAATGATGTGCATATGGTTACTACCACTATTGCAAAAGTGCTTCAACGAATTTCATTGAAAAGAGCAATTCTGATTTTCGGGGCACTTCTCTCGGATATTCAATGAAAAACGCCATAAGTATAAATAAAATCAAACAGACGTGTTATCGACTGTTCAGACAAAAACAAACTGTCAAATAATTAAAATGAAAAATGCAGATATTAATTGTTTTAATCATTTTTGGATTTATTCTGGTTAATACAAATTATATACAAAACATTTGATCTCATTTTAAATTGTTGCAGGTTATTTTTCTTTGCCAACTAATTTCAAATGTCAGACTTAAACACTTAAAAGTTCGGTGGGAATGCCTGTCGTGATTTATAAATCACTTCAGCTAAATCACGTTGGTGGGAACATGGTATTTATAACTACGAGACTAATAATTTGATAACAACGGTTGCGGTCACAATAGATAGATGTTCGTGTTTATTTGCCCGTGACGTCATCAGGCTAGTGTATACATTATAAACCTACGTAGAATGTGTAGAGTGAGAACGCGTTAAGCTAGGTATCTAACGAAGAGCTTGAGAAGAAGCTACGCAAATTGAAAATTAACAAATAATGAAAGATTTCTTATGAATCGTAAATATGCACGAAATTATAGAAATCGCAGAACAAATCGCGCACCAAATGGAATTTAAAAAAAAATAAAAAATTCAGTGCTGAGCAAATATCAGAGCGGCGGCACCATCGAAGAAAAAATTAAAAATTACATATTAATACAAAATACGTGTAATAATTTCATTCCGAAGTTTTAACGAAAAATCTACGGCGTGGACCTTCACTACGCCTTTCGGTTTTTTTATTGTTTTCCTTAAATTTCAATTTTTATTTTTAAAAACTGTTAAAGTTATTTCTTCATTTAAAGAATAACTTCGTTTAGAAATAATATGAAAGATCCTATCTTTCAAAAATGATATAATGTTTTATTGCAAGTTTTGTTTTATTTTTTATTTTAAGTATTTTTTTTTAATTTAGTTAATCTTGTTTTTTAATCTCGCTTTAAACATAAGAACCGGCAAATTTGGGGCTAATATAAAAGTTGCTGATGCCTCGACCAAGGAAATCCGTCAAACACTTAACCTGGTTGTACCTACCGAGCTTGGACGGAATCGCCAGACGCAAGTGTTGACAAAACTCTTATATGGAAAAGCCTATTCTCAAGACGTGCTAAGTTCCGCTGTCAGGCAGAGCACATGTTAATATTTCTATCCACCAGACCAATAGGTACCAGGGTACCACATATTTTTGAAGAAGTTTACTCAAAGAGCAACTCCATGGGAATAAATTCACATCATCGGAGGATCTCAGAGAAAAAAGGGCAGCCAAGTTCTCTAGTAAATTAAACCCTTTTTACAGGAACCAACTCACGTTGTTTTCGATTCCCCTCTAATTTCGGACCCAATTGAGTCGAAAACTTCAACCCACAAATTTTTAACATTAAACCTTCTTAAATTTAGAACTTGACGTACATTTAGAGCACATTACTTTTCGTAGCTAACTAGCTGACACGCTTTTTTCGTTCTATGTAGTTTTTGGTCTGATTAAAATGACCTAATTAAATAATTTCGAAAAACAAAGATTGATGTCAATAGTCGTTCAATTTTATGCACATGTGTGTGAATAAGCCACAACTTTATTGCGTCAACGTGGCCATTATTTACTAATTTCGTACATTATGTTATTCAAAATAATTTGTTATAAGAATAAACATACACACGAGAACCGTCCTTAAGCAATATGTACGTATATCATAAATCCAATCGACCGACCGACTTAAAAATCGAAAATGTCCTTAGGGATGTGTGTTTGTGTGTGTTTGTTTCTTCTTTTAGTGTCCCTACAGCACGTGTTTACATTGTGTGTCTCTTCTGTCGTATCCTTTTACTATATAAAAGCATGGGTTGCAAACTTTTAATAATAAAAACAAAAAATACAAAAAACAAAAAAAAGACAACTTACCGGTATGTTGTTGAGGAAAAACGCAATACCCGCTCCCGGCTTCGATGGTGGAGTTGAACAATTGGCTCTCAATATGTCACCAGGATCGTATCTCTCTCGTTCCGTCCATAATGTCGGTGGGGTGTGTGGTAATTCTATATAAGGATATACAAGATACAACAAAGAAAACATTATTCGCCATTGTGCACACAGAATTCTAAATAGAGAAGACACAAAAAATGACGAGACCACCAACAAATAAATGAATCAAATTTTCCAAGAAATTAAATAATACAATAAACAACAGCAGGAGGACTGCAATCCAAAAAGGACTATCTACCTTTTGGCTCAACAGAAATTCCCATTGTTTTATTTTAATTGATTTCGACAGAATAAGTTTATATAGTTTCTAATGTTACGGAATTGTGGAGTGGGTGGAGCATACTCATCCCAATCGAGTCCAATTCACTTTCGACTACTTCTGCAAATGACGCGCTGTGGAAAATCAAAAGGGGTTTTGAAGATGCAACCTTATGTATTGTAACGATCCGTAACAAAAGGCGGTTATCACTGAATGCCACCACTGGATAAATCGATACCAACCTACGATGTGTTACCACTCATCCGTACACAGAACCACTGACCGCCACAAAGGGAAATCAACCCCAGCAGCTGAAACAACAAAAACCCATACGGCAGATTTTTTATACAAGTCACACTCATTACTCGTCGCGGATGTCATGAGTACCCGTGGGCAAAAGTGATTCAGCAGGACAGTACACTCAGCGCCTGGTGCAATACACTCGGTGCTGACCATGTTCTCTAGAGACTCTTCTTAATTTTTGACGGCATTGTTCTGCTCTCAGAATTGGCTATAGGAATCTGGTTCTGGTATTGTGAGCATTCCGACCGATCCATTTCGCACTCTTTCCTTTTCTCTGTGGGTGTGTATTGTGAGCATTCCGATCAACCACAGCCTCTTTCTATCCACCGTAGTTATAGGTACGTTTAACTTGTTTGTTAAGGTCGAATAAGTATAAGATTCCTAAATCCAAATTGTTAAAGAATTATTACTAAAAGGGAAAAAAGTGTACAACGCTCCAAAGTTCGTGTTTCTTTGGGGACAACCCTGGGGCCTGGACACGATGAGTATCACCGGCCGGAGATAAAAAACACATCACAGTATTTCAATAGAGGGTATCTTGCTCCTTCGTCAAAGACTGAAAAGGTGCTTCGAATTGGGTTTGTATTGCACCTAAATATTATAAAAAGGCTCTGAAACTGAAGTAAAAAAAAAATGATATACTTCCACTTGTCCGGACATGGATGCGAAAGAATTTGTGAGCAAGGTTCTTTAGTTTTATCTCGCAGGATCAATCTACAACTTGACTGCTTACAATTCATGGTTCCTTTGAATAAAATACTGTGCGTGTCAATGCAAAATCATGCTCGATGATTTGAAGGATCAATTCATGACTGCAGTTAAAGGGGAGGCTGTTAAAGGTACTCACTGATAGTGTCAGCATCAGCACATCTGGGTCATGAATCATGATAACAATCCGCGCTCGCTCCTTTGTGATAACCTAGAGAGACTGATCGCAGAAGCAGAAAAAAAAACTGAATTCATCGTTGCATCTGCTTGCCATACAAAAGCTCATTATACGTACAGTAAGGGGCAGAAGTGACGAGTCACTTTTTGAATATACATTTAACAACGGCAAAAGGTTTTAAATACTGTACTCTTCTATCCGACTTATTAGAAGCCATTAGTCAAGACCATCAACGAAGCAATGTCTTTTATGTTACCAAGGTGTAAGAAGAAGCCGCACTGGTATCCCCCAGAATCCGGACTGCTTGAAAATAATTGCAGAAACATTTTCAATGATTTTTACAAGGAATTACCCAAACCCTAGGTATAAGAATGAATGGAGAGACTTTACCTTCAAGGAAACAAAAAAGAAATTTTCTGAGGCATATTCTTTTAACAAACTCAGCCGTGCTAAGACCGCCAGCTGTTGGAGGCTTTATCTCGAAAAAAGGCTAAAAAATATGTTGCTCAACGCCAATTTTTCAGAGAGTTCAAGTCCTCCTAGCCAACTTCTTAAGGTCAGATTGCAAGGGGCAAATTGATAAAACCCCACAAAATCCACAGGGCCATACGGCATAACACCAGCGGACCTGCAAATGCCAAAAGATCTGTCAGTAGAGGAACCTTAACCTTTGTGGTAAAAAAAAATGCTTACAGCCGGAAAGAGAGGGTTGCAAGGTGATAGCTTATGCGGGATCATGTTGTTGAGATATTAACATGTCAATAGCCCACTAGTCCACAGATATTTTATATTCAAACCACTCACCTAAATTAGACAACTGAACATAAGGACAACTCATCCATGGACATTGATGATACATGATGATATCCGAAATTCGTGCATAACAGTTTAAAGACGAAAGTGATGGCGGATGAAATGTCCAAAGGATGAGTTGGCCGTAAGTTGAGTTGGTTGAGATACCTTATATGTGTATGAGATGGCTATGGTTGAGCTGTTTGAAGTTGTTCTCTACCCGACCCTCCTTTAAGTACCTCATCAATACCTTAAGGGAGCCCCTACAACACACTTCTAATAGGCTTAAAATTAAAACTTTTCTGTTCCACAGGAAATACAGAACTCCACGCATTGACCAACACACAATCAATGGCTTGAAGCTTGAACTTTTCTTAAGCTAATCGGCCCTAGCGAGGTATCTGTCGGAACGGAAAATTCTTCGCAACGCAACGCGTCGGAGGCTCAAATTACATTCGAGGTATACCGAATAGATTTTCCAAAGAATACCTTGAAGCTGAAATCCTCAGAATCGTATATAAAGTCGGAGACTTTTCCGTTCCGCCGGATAACTCGCTAGGGCAGAATTACTTGGGTCTTACTTTTGACTAAAAGAATTTGAAAAAAAAGTTCTTAAAGTGTCGCAAAACTTTTGAGCGTCAGTGTGCCTATTCACTGAGTAAAAGCGGTGATTATGTGTTTTAATTTGTCCCACTGTGTCCGTAACAATCAGGCATTTTCACTCTCAAAAAACTACATACAGTCGTACTAATTATTCATTAAAAACAGAGCAAAAACAAAGTAAAAAAAATATCCGTCTGCTCCTTTGGCATTTCCTTTTTTATTATTTTCATAAGCGCGGGAGTATGTCGTATGGTCTGGGTTGCTGTGCTGCCTGGACCTATTCATTCATAGCTCGAGGGTAGGTAATAAAAGCCATATGTATTATGTCCTTCGTTTGTTTCATTTGCTTTCCATATTTGTGTATTTCTTCTGCATCCTTTTTTCCCCCAACCATCCTTCGCAGGACTTCAGTGAGACTAAGGCCCATTCGGACCAAAACATTGTGTATCCGCATGTGTTTCTGCATTCAACGTCCCCCTTAGGGGCGAAACGGACAGTAATTGTGGAGCCATCATTCGCGGTTAGGAAAAGTGGTCGTTAGAATAGTAGCTGTTAGATAAGGCGGTCCTATATAGTTTCGCATTTATTTCAGGTTTTCTGTTTTCGCCCATTTTCCGTTCGCACAAAAAAAATAATATAAAAGGAAGACGAATATAGTCCTTGAATGTCCAATTTTTGTTTTATCACTTTTTTTTTGTTGACTTTTGTTGTTCGGGTGTTTTTATATACCACAAGTCCTGATGATGATGATGATGGCGATGATGGTGCGGGAGTGGTGGTTGCAAAATTGGAACAGCTGATATGATATAAATCCTTTGAATGTAAAATGGAAGAAATGATGGGTATTTGTGTTTCATTAAATGTGAAGCAAGCAGCCAGCCATAAGGATTGGGGCTAAAAATTGATAAGGATCAGATGGCGCTTTGATTTCGAACTGTTGCGACGAATGTCATAATGGCTGATGGAGTGCCATATTATTATATGGGAATGAATGAATGAGTGTTGTGCCCTTTTTCGCTTTTGGAAAATTGTTTTTCTATTTATTTTTGTATAGTTGCTTGTGTGTAAATGGAAATGGAAATGGAAATGGGTGAGCTGTGCTCTTTCTGTGTGACTTTGATGCGAATGTCCTGTTTATGTCATAACATTCAAGTTGTTTATCTATATATACAGGGTTTGTGATGGTGACAAGTAGAAGGTAAGAATATTTTTGAATTGTTAAGGTGAGTTGACTCTTTTTGATAATGCGTTGAGTCGTCCTTACCACTGGAGTATTGGTGCCTAAGATGCTTCAAAATTTTAATTTGTGTAGTTCAGTGTTTGCCTTACTTATGGGTGAAAAATTTGGTTCAATCGGAAACATTCTTTTTTATCGAAAATGAAATTAAAATTTTTACGGATGGTTCCGAAACTGATGAAGGTATACGCGGTCAGGCCTTATCTCGCGACGTAAACCTTCTCGTGGCTCTAAGACTTTTGGACACATGCAACTTGTTCCAACAAGAATATCTTATCCTTGATTAATAGCTAGGCTGCCTTATAAAGAGTGCCTAACCCTGATTTAGATGGGGGTTGAGGGGGCTTTTTGTTGCCAGAATACTTTGGGTATTCGTATTCCCAATGGACACTGCGATTTAGAGTGTTATAAGTGAAAGTGCCGATATACTGGCCAAAAAAGGAACAGAGCTCTTACTAAACAAAACTAGGGAGGGTATAGGGCACGTAAATGTTCGTGGCTAAGAGAATTATTATCAAATGAAGCTAATAAAGTGGGCGACTTCAGATGGCCCAACTTGTGGTGTTGTGGACTGAGTTAGATTGGAAAGGATGTGCAGAAAAATTAAAGCTCAGCAAATCAAAGTTCAGAATACCGATAGGGTTTCTCTCTGCCTATGGTCGTTCCATCTGCGGAGTATGCTATGAGAATTGGTCAAACATGGATGCGTGCAAATGATGTTACATATTCAGGATCTTCCGATGGGGGCTTTCGAACAACTTTGACAGTTGAACGTCAAATTGGCTGTCATTTATTTAGTCAGTTTTGCCCAAATCATCATGGATGGACATTGTGTTGATCAACACGTGCAAATGATAAAATTGTTTGCTCAAAATGGGTGTTCTGTTCCGAGTCCATTTTATGAGAGGCCCCTTTCTGGATAATTGCGAAAGTCAACAGACAAAATTATCGAATTTGGGACGAAACCAATCCACACGAGGTCCAAGAGCATCCAATCCCGGAAAATTCACTGTTTGATGTGAACTTTGAGCTGGTCCCGTCATCGGTCCATATTTCTTTGAGAACGACTTCGGGCAGGCCATCACCGTTTATAGGTCGAATATTACCAACTTCTTTTGGCCTGAATTGGATTTTATGGACACAAACGACATGTGGTTCCAACTGGATGACGCTACCTGAGACACAGCTCACGCCACATTGGAAATTCTGCAAGAGCGATTCGACCATCTCACGTGGAGGTGATGTAAACTAGCCACCGAGATCGTGCGATTTGACGTTAGACTCCTTTCTATAAAAAAAAAATCATAAAAATTGCCATAACCCATGTGATCGGTCAAAATAAGCCTGATGTACGCGCCAGAGTCATCGAAAATTGGACATTTCGGATGATAGACAATGGCATCAATAGGCCTTTCAAACGAAGAAGAAATTTCGATAATATTTCAGATAGGAAGCGTTAATGACCCTTTATAACTAGCTCAAACCTCCCCCGCTTCGTCAGGCTAAAAATACTTATTTTTCACTATTAGCGAACTCATGGAATCTGCTCTAAATGAATTATCCTCGTGGGCAGGACCAAACGGCTGTGGAGTTAATTCAATTAAAACCAAAACTGTCCTATTAACTAGGAAATGAAAAATCGAGAAATTCTATCTGCCGAATTTGAATGGAAATAGTGTGAAATTTTCCTCAGAAGTTAAGTATCTGGGCATCATCCTGGACTCTAAACTCACCTGGAAACGTAACACAGAAGAAAGAGCAAAGAAAGCACTATGGGCCTTCCAATCCATTGAATGTTTACATCAGCAATAATAAGACCCATACTCATTTACGGGTCTATTGTATGGTGAAAGGCAACAGAAAAGGCAACTTATCCCAATAACCTTTCCAAGGTACAGCATCGGCATGCATCGGCATAACGGAAGCCATGAGATCAACACCTCAAGCTGGGCTGGAGTTGATATACTAAATCTCTCACCCTTAGGTGAAAACATTTGTAGCATGGCAGCCAAGGGTGCCCTCCGCCTAAAGGAGGCGAAAACCTAGAAGCACAGCTCCCATGGATACGGCTCCATAATTTACAAATACTTGAGTATCGATCTGGCTAGAAAAACGGACTACATGATTCCGTACCAGAGTTTCGCAAAAAACTAATTTACCTATATAGCCCTAAGACATGATTGGATTGCTAACACGCACCCAAGCATACCTACAGGAAATACAAATCTACACCGACCGGTCGAAAGTGGAAGTAGTTACATGAGGCGGAGTATTCTGCGAGTCCTTATGTATAAATGACTCGTACAAACTCCCAGATGAATGTAGCGTCTTTCAAGCTGGGCACTTCTCTTAAACCTAACCTAACGTTTCCGAGTGTTTTTGTAAACTATCGACCTTTGTGCCTCTCACCTTTGTACCGTAATTAAATAAAACAAAAAATTAATAAAAATAAATTTTAACAACCAAATTGGTTGAAAATTAGGCGCAGGGTCATAAGTCCACAAGCCAAAAGTCCATAATGGACATTTGACCCACCAGTGTGGGTTATAAGCTCACAAATCAGTTGTGAATTTATAACCCACTCAAACAGGCCAAAAATCCACACGAATTTCTTGTGGACTTTTGACTCATCTGTTGTGGTGTTTTGGCTCACTATCGTAAATTTTTTAGTAACTGTGAAACAGTTTTTCTTTTCAGTCAGACGTGTATGTCTGTTTTTCTGTTTTCAACCTGAGAGTATACCGGTAAACTTTAATATTTACTGATAACGACAACGAGTGTAACAAAGAAAGTGTTTTAATAAAATTATTTAACATTAGGCCCCACAAATAACATAGAAGTGAGATGGAGGAAAAAATTATAAAATTCGAGTTTCTTTCGGGTTTGAGGAAAAATAGTGTTGTGCTGTTCACATGCTTCTTAAAAACTGTATCTTAAATACTTGCTTCCTTATATCAATATTAAAATTTAGTTTTTAAAAAAATTTTAAAATCTTGTTGAAAAATTTGCCGAATTGTTCAAAATAACTTTATCATTTTTTTTAAAACAAAAATCAATACAAAAACATTTTTAAATTTACTTTCAAAGAAAAATTATAAAGTTATTTTGAACTATTCGCGGTGAAATTGTGTGTCCTTTTGTAAGCAAATTGTAATGCTACTAGTTACAATTTTTGTGAGTTTTTTGTTGTAAGTTTTTTTTCTTGTTAATGTCTCTGTATATTATATTAATCAATGAATATGTACTTATTTATAACTAACCACACAATTAAATTGTGACAAATATTTCCGTACTTTTCACTTTGTTTCAAATACATTATACAAGTCAAACCAAAAATTATGGACTAACCCACATAATTTTTAGAATTGTGAGGCTATGACTATGAATTTTTGGACTTTTAACTTACTTGGGTAAGTCCGTGGACTTATGACCCTGCGCCTGACTTCATAGTTCGGCAAATAGATAAGCAGTGTTTTTGAACTTAATTTTTGAAATTGTTGCAAACTCTTCATGGCCCCATCCACAAAGTTACCCTTTGCTGATAAATCTTGTCTTACTCTTTCATTCATTCGTAAGCATAATGTAATTGTTGGGTTTCGGGGCTAGCCCGTCTAGAGAGTCAATGGACTCAATGTTTGGCAACAGTTGTCCAGTTTCACAACAGAGCAGTTCTAAATCTGAGTACCTATAAGTTCCCATCAGTGGGTCTTGAAACTCTCTTGCTGGTGAACTGTCATATAAGCAGTCTCGGTGTAAAGTTTCAATTTACAAGTTGAGACATCACAGATTCCACTTTGCCCTGCACAACTTCAAGGAAAGCGCAGACGGAATACAATTCAAATCTTAGTAGGTACTTTGTTAAAAGACGCATAATATATTTTGTCCTACCTAACCTACCCTATGGCACACATTCTCCAAGCGCTCTGTACACAATCTAAAAAAAAACAACATATAAACAAAAGTATATAAACATCACTGTAGTATATAAACGCCGGCCGTATCCACGTTTGGTCGCTGCGGTATCCTTGGCAATAATGGAGTGCCAAACAGAAATACCTACGTCTACGTTCCAATTAATTACAAAAGGTATACCACACTTCAAAAGAAACTATGCTTTCAGTTGAATTAGAGAAACTCACATCGATGGTACAAAGCAAAATAATAATAATTCCTTTCTAATAGCACTTTGCGACTTTAGATACATTTTTCTCTAAATATATCAGAAAATATAAAATTAAATGTCACATGCCAAAGTGAATTGAAAATTGTTTTATTATTTTCCAATGGTGACCTCCGATACGGGACAGCGGTGCGCTATGGTCCAATTGTATTGTTCGGAGCAAATCGCAATTCCAGAGTCTTTTCCAAATATCCTGAAGACCTACGCTAAAGGTAAGTTAAAAATAAATTACTGCTTAGGAATTTATCCGTGATTGTTTTGTGTGCGAGTGTATGTGTGGGTGTTCCTCTTAAGCTTGGACTTAAATGGAAAAAAAAAAAATATTTGATACCAACGACGATTTAGTTTCCTAGAAATGTGACCTCCCACCCGTCACTATGTTTGTCATGTAGCGTGGCAACGAATACGTAAATTGAGTGGGGAAACCACATAGTGGTGTTGAACTCAGGTCATAAGGATCAATTTTGAAAAATGTGAAAACATGGGTAAACAAGGAGTCATTTTAAGAACAAAGTTGTTTTTGTTTAAAAATTATGTCGCAAGGTGTGTACCTACCTAGTTTCAAAATCGTTTCTAGTGATGTGTTCGTGGGTCAACTTTGGTGGTCCATGAACGCAGCAGCCGTTTAAGGACAAAGTTATAAATGTTTAAGGAATATTATGAACGACTGGGTCGCTACGTTAAGAGAAAGAAAACATTTACTGTACGCAGCAAAATTTGTTTTAGTATACAACACGAGATACCTATTTTTATACACTTGCTGGTACCCGGGACTTTTTCTGTGTATCTTCTCCTATTTCATCCCCTTAGTTCTTAGGTGTAGCCTATGTCCTTGTCCAAGGTCCCATCTATTTCTGTACAAAAATTCATAAAAATTGGCTGGGCGGTTTAGGCGTGAAAAGGCAACAAACAGAGCTACTTTTGCATTTATAATATTAGTATGGATTACGAAGGGAACTAAAAAAGTGCGTCTTGCCTTGTCTGCTTCTAAATGGCGTATTTGGAGTTTGAGAGCTTACTTAAAATTAGCAGCAAATTTTTATTTTGCTTTTCCAACTCAATATTGACGAATTTTTTCTCAAAAACGGAAGAAAAATTATCTCCTAAAACAGTAGTTACTTTCTCAAAACTTGACAGCAAGCTCAGCTTATTTTTAATTTTCGAATAACGATATTTTTAGGTACAACATTTTTTAAGAAAAACAGTTGTTTTTCTAGATTACCCAAAAACGGGCACATCGAAGTGAATACCTTAACTCAAATCTGTCATTTAGCACGCTATTTGCAATTAACGCAACTTGGAAAAATTTGTTCGTAGCTCAATAACCCTCTTTTCGAGTTCGATAACAAATTTAAATGTTAGGTTACGGTCGAAGCATTACGCTTTACTCAGTTGACACTGTTGACAAAAACACTTTTGAGTCAAATAGCCTCAAGAGGTGCTATTAGGACAAAATAAGCTTAAGCTAGGGACGTAGGTCGGCGCAGTGGCTTAGTGGTAGTGTGTTGGGCCACTAAGCGAGGGGCTCAGGTTCGAATCCCAAGAGGGCCAAATTACATCTTAAGGTTTTTTTCCAATGCGCCACCTCTCGCGAACGTCTGACAAACATCCGAGAGTAAAACTGTCATGAATGAGCTTCTCAATTAGCCGTTTGGACTCGGCGTAAAATTGTAGATCCCTTCCATTCGTCCCAAAAATTGAAAACCCACACAAAACGAATGGTTGCGAGAAGCTAGGCCTTGGGTCCCATAGACCTGTCGCGCCAAAATATTTATTTATTTTATTTATAGGGACGTACTTCAGCGCAGCCAGGACCGAAAGACTCGTGCGAAAGCATATAGAAGATCCCTTTCTACCTTCGTAGGGGCACAATACTCAACGGTACCACATGAGGAAAACGCGACTGAAGAAAAGCTTTGCTTAGGCTATTGTGATGGGAGATTTTTTGAAGACACAAACGAATTGCAAGGTCTCCAACACTCCAGAAGTCTACTTCATCCAGAACCAAGACGAGCTGTCCAGCAGACGGTACCGAACTTGGTGATGAATCCTAGTACAGAGCTTTGAGTGGGCTGTCAAATATGTCCTCTTCCTCAGGGTAGAGTTAACCTAGATGGCGTTGACAATTTGATTAGGCAGTTACAGCGTCACAGGAGACAGGTTTTGTGTTCTGCAAGAGTTGTCTTTGGCTATTTTCATAGTCATGAAGTGTCTTTTGACTTGAAAATGTCCAGTGAGGAACTTCAGACATTTTGACTTGACTGTTACCTTCAGTTTGAGTCTAAAAATGATTGGCCTTGGTTTTCGGCCAGGTTTTAATATAGTATTTATGCCAGGCGGTGCTGATGGGCAGTCTTGAAGGTCGATGCCGATCCTTTTCTGCCTACTGTGTTTTCTATTTAGTTAGTGAACTCTTTTTGTGCTGGCTATTATTATGCGTAGGGGGTGTCCATTTTCGTCAACGTGCATCATCTGTGTGTGACACAGGTACATAGCTATTATTGTAACTCGAGTTGTGCTTAAATAAAATGAATATTTGGCGCAAAAGGTCCGTAAAAGACTCCATGCTTCTCGCAACAATTCGCTTAATTTGAGTTTTTAATTTTTGTTGCGAATGGAAGGGATCTACTACAATTTTACACTGAGTCCAAACGACTGAATGAGAAGGTCTTTTAAGATAATTATTCCTCCGGATTTTTGTCTGACGTTCGCTAGACGTGGCAAAGTGGAAAAAACCTTCAGATGTAAGTTGTGTTTTTCCGGGGACCACTATGCCACTATGCGCTTCCAAAGTAGAAATATATGTTAACTCTTGTTTAAATCGCTTTTTGAGAAAATGCTACTTTTGTGGTAAGTTCCGCTAAAACTCTGTACAAGAGGTAAAATTAAGAATTCACACCTCAGCTGAAAGCCCTGGTAGCAAGGTCCTGCTTACATTTTATATTAATATTGTAAATTTATTGCATATTAATAAAGCATAAAATAATATAATATCTAATAATAATAATAATAATAAAAATGGAATAAAACAAAGATGATTTTTCAATCTTCTTGCACGGCTGCTGGCTCGGACGTATAGTCTAATCTGGAGGTCCAATTTTCGATGTCTTTTTCCAACACTTGTGGTCGTATATCGGCAATAACGCGGCGAATGTTGTCCTCCAAGTGGTCAATTGCTTCGGGCTTATCGGCGTAGACTAGCGACTTCACATATCCCCACAAGAAATAGCCAAGCGGCGTTAAAACGCACGATCTTGGAGGTCAATTCACAGTTCCGAAACGTGAAACAACAGGGTGTGGCAAGAAAACTTGCTGATTTTCAAAAGAAAAAAAACCAAAAGTAGTGGACATACCGTTACAAAACTTGCTTTCGATCTGAATTTTTCGTTACATGGTTTTAAAGATGATATGGGACATGTGATGGGCTTCGTTTTCGATACACTGAGATACCCGATTTTCGAAGCTCCTCTGAACTCTTTGAAGCATATCGATGGGTATGTTCGCTATTGCTTCAGGAATGTTGTCCTTCAGATGATTTAACGTTCGAGGCCGAGGCCGAACGGTGTAAACGATAGATTTTAGGTGAAAGTGAGCCTCTTCGCTAAAGAACACGACCGCGTCGTCAGGCAAGTTTTTTTTGGAGCGCTTCACAAGCATTTCGGCGGGCAACAAAATCGCGTTCATGAAGATTCTGGTGATGAATTCGTCTCACAATGCGATCAGAAATGCTCAAAGTAACTGCATGTTTGCGCGCCGAACGCCGGTGGAGATCGCATGACAGAAACTCTCACCCTCTCAATGTTTTCCTCTGTTCTGGTTCTCCGGTGTGCTGGATGGGATTTCGTCACGTTTCCGCTCTCCCTGAATGTTTTTACCCACGAAACAACGAAACAATCAATTGCCGGCCAGAAACGCGAACTGCGAGATGGATGTTGAAGCGAGTACGGAAAGCACTTTGAATGGAAATCATGGAACGACTGTTGGAAAAGTTAGCCTCGCAGGCAAATGCGCGTTGCTCTTACGTCCAATGCATGATGTCGACTTACTGCGGAAACTTCATGAAGTCCCCTAACAAGTGAGACACTCTCCACCCACATCCGACCACTCCCCCCGCTTGGCGCCAAAAACAAATCAGCAAGTTTTCTTGCCACGTTTTCTTCAATAAATGAAATGTGGCACGAGCTGTGTGACATGTTGCGCCGTCTTGTTGAAACCACTGCACCTGCAATTCCTGGCGGATTGATTCGGGTCTTCCTCTACGCTACGTTCTACAGCAGCAATGACTTCTTCCGTACGAACTGTACGATCGACGTCTCTGTGGATGCGTAATATCATTAACAGTAAACGTGGTGCGAAAACGTTTCATAGTTAATCGAATTAATTGCTGTGATGGACGATTATGTTGACCGTAAAATGGACGTAGTGCCCGATACGTATTTCGAACAAAACCATGATTTTCAAAATAAATTTGTCAAATTGGGAAGCGTTGTTCAGACGTCAGTCTATTCATGTTTAAAATCCAAGCCAAACTAAAAATAAATCACTTGACAGCTGACAAAGTGGCCGCCCGTTAGTGTTATCAACTTCTTAAAGTTTTATACCTCTAAAAAAAAAACACCCTTTAGAACGAACTAAACCTAGAGTGTCACATATTCTTTGGCGGATGTTTTCAGGCTTTTTAAATTCACACTTTTCGTGGTAGGTACCCACACAGCCGCCGGAGAGGTGATCTTAACACTAAATACCGCTTCAAAAGTATTTCAGATTCACAATAACTATTCGAAATGTCCTCGCAGATACCACACACCGTGTTGACTAAGTAAGGCACTCCATTTTCACTGGAACATCGCATCGAGTAAGAAAATTGTTATGAAAAATCAACGCTGAAACCAGCATAGTGTAAATGCCTCCAAAAATGCCACACCACTTCGCACATTTGAACGTTTAATTAAATTTTCAATTTCATTCATCTTCGTTGTAGGTAGAGCTACCTACTATACCTATGATCCTTTGAGTTTCGCTTCTATATTGTTTTCTCTCGGTTGCGCCGCGCCGGCCGGCCGTCATGGATGCTGCAGCACAAAAACTTGTGTAAAAGAAAAACTTCTCACTTTTCACTTTTTATTTTTCACAGCTGCCATTCGCACCCAGCCATACGACATACTCCGATGGTCGGCCGCCTATTTTCGATGCCTGGCAAACAACGCAACGCCACCGGCCAAAATCCGCTTAGAACGAAACTGCCGACAAGGCAGCCTGACGAGGGGATACTTAAAGGTACTCGTCGCTCAGGTTCGTATACAAAATACAAGAACGAACAAGAGATACTAACCCCGACCGTATTCCTGCTTACCCCGTTACCGGCTTCACCAACTCTCACCGTACCCAACGAATGCCCAACGCAATGAATACTGATGAACAAACACACCGCCATCCCTATGAATCTGGGGGTCCTTTCTGCTGCCGCTAAATGTGGGATGGTGAAAAATCAGGTCGGAAAAGGATTCTTCATTAGCCGTTGCCTACTGCAGGAGCGATGGAAGGCCCTCTGCTTGCCCGAGGTTAGCGCTTGTTGTTGCTGTTTTTTTTTTTGCTTCTTCTTCTTTTGTGTTTTTCCTTTCAGCAGTGATTTTAATTTTTTTTTTGTTCGTTTGTTAATTTCCATGAAATCCGTTTAACTTTTTGCCTGTGCACACAGTTGGTGGCGGTGGGTGGCGGGTTCAAGGGCCGTTCAGGGTCCGAATTGGCCTTGCTCCTGTTGGACATCCCCTGGGTGTTGTTTTGACTTTTTGCCAGTTTTTCCTCCTCTTTTTCTTTTTTGTTTGCAATTATTTACGCGTTTTCTCGTTACGTCCTTTGCTTTGTTTTTGTCTTCATTTTTCTTGTGTTGCTTATTATTCATTTTCGTTTGTCTTGCAACTTTAATGTAATTTTATTGGATAATATTTTTTTTTTTTGCCGGCATTAAAATGGAAATTTTTGTGCCTTGCCTCGAAACTATAATATCTTGAGTGAAAAGTGTGAGACAAAGTGGCAATCTCTACTTCAATATTTTCCAACAGGATGATCTGCTGAAGTACTTATCACTTTGCCGGATGTTGAATTGGCCGCAAGTTCACTGGTTGAAGGTTCTTGCTGTAATGATTGGGTCCTTGAGCGGGGTAAGTGTTGCTGTTTAGTTTACTTTTTTTTAAAGTTGGTCTTGGTTGTAGTTTAAGCACTTGTTAGAATTTATATCTCAAGTGGGAAGAAGTAGCTCTTTTGGGTAGGCAGGTGGATGTGCTTCAGCTTTTTTCTAATACTTTTGTTTATACAAATGTTTGGGATTGTTGCTGGGAGAGAAAGGTTGACAGTGGTTGTTGATAGTGGAATGCAATAAAGTGAACCGTGGTCGGTGGTTAGAGATGGGGCTCATCATGGAAGTCACTTCGGGGTTATTAGCAATCTATCACCACAATGAAATGGGTCTTGCTACTCATTCCAGTTACATTAAAGGATTGCTATGTAAGGTCTACTCATTGTCATCCATACAAGATACTTGACTTTGAATGGGGATCCAAGTCAAGAAAGCTTCAGCCCTTGACGATTATTATTTCTTTGGCATTTTTAGGTACATAAGGATGGGTCCACTTGCTTAAATATTCATCAAATACAACCACGCGCTGAATATTTTCTAGAGAATTCCAGGATAGACTCCGTTATTGTTCACTCTTTGAATTTTCTTTAAAGCTATTTCCAATGGCCCGTTCAAGGGCAAAGTCAAGTTGTGCCCAAACGTAAAATTTTTAATAATTGAGCAATTTTTCCCTAAACACAGGATAAGAAGATATAGCGTAGGTGTTGCCAGAAGAACTTAAACTATTGAACTGATGTCAATTTAATTTAAATTGTATTATATACTACATTTATTGACGTAATACTTCTTTAGGTACACTGGAAATGGGGAGTAAACTGATCAATGTGTTACGAAAAGTGTGATCTGGCGATGCGAACGGAAGTTCGGAGTGAGATTTACGTTGGTGAAGATAGACAGAGAGAGCGTTACGTGTGCATATGTAATATGAATATGATTCCCTTTTGTGCGGATCTTCGTGTGTGCCCTAAACTTAGGCCCCAGTTATAGTGATACGTAAAACGAAACCGTAAACATTTTCTTTTGCTTCTTTTACCACTTAAAGTAAATGTTTGAACTCAATTTTGGTCTTAAAGTGCTGCTTATGAATTATAAAGTTAGTTTGTCAGAAAACCAACAAGTTTTCCTGTTCAACTTCTCAGTTAATTCCAAACAAAACTAAACCAAATCATTCCTCTGAAATGTGTCATTTCTTTACTGTTCCATCTGTCAGGAATTTTTTTTCCGATGAAATCTAATCGGTGGTGGTTAATTTATTTGTAACAACACAGTGACAATCAGTTCTATTTGCTATGACCGCATAAACGAAAAGAAAATCATTTTCATACAGTCCCAACTTTTTCGATTGCATTTTACGTATCGCTATAACTGCAGCCTTACTCCCTACATTGAGTCTTATGTCTAAAATCTAGATTTAGAAGCACTGAAGGTGTAAGAGAGAGGGAGCTGTGCGCGTTCATACTCTTTCTCTTTTAAAATTACACATGTATAAATATTTAGCGACCGAAGTTAAACTTCTGGTGTGTATGTGTGTGGTAATGAGTACCTACACTCTCTTTTTTTACTACTTTTAAATCTAGATTAAATACGAATAACGATTTCAATCAAAACTTATGTGTAAGCTTAAGTAGGAGTCTAACGCTACTTATGAAAATTATACTTATCTCAAGAACGGTCTTTACTTTTTTAACGAAAAGACATTCTTAAGGTAATGCGGTGATTTATAACTTGATGGCAAATTTAGTTTCTATTTAATTTACCGAACAAAATATTTTTGAAAACAACGTTTTTTTAAAAACAGTTTTTCATTGTTTACCTACATAAAAACGGCAATAACGATTTCGACCAATACGCATATTTGGAGTAAAATTGATGTTTTTTACTGCGTCCTTCTATTTCTATTCGAATCGGCGAAAATGTCTCTTTAAAAAACTGCATAAAACTCGAAAACAGCGTTTTTAATGTGGAAAAAACTTTAAAAACCGACTTTAGCATCCTAAAGAATGCCTTGTAATCAGTTTTGAGCTGATTCGACATTTTTGAACTAAAAGTGTCGTCATTTGTAACAATTTTGTTTGCATAGTTTTACAAAAACTGCTCCAACGATTTTAGTCGAAACTCATATTTTAAGACAACATAAATAGGTATTCTAAGGCTAGTATGTTGGACTTTTAAGCGAGGTGTCTCAGGTTCGATCCCCAGAAAAACATAAATTACATCTTTTCAAACAACCAAGGGTAAAATTGTCATAAAGAGCTTCACAATTAGCTGTTTGAACTCGGCATTAAATTGAAAATCCCTTCCGAGTGGTTGTGAGAAGCTGGACTTCCTTACGGACGGACCTGGTCCGCCAAATATTTATTTATTTAAATCCCGCACTTAGTTTTTCGCAAAAAATCCAAACAAAGTCGTATTTAAATTATTTCTTAAAAATGACAACCCAAACCCCGATCTGTTTTCACACACGGTATAATTTTGTGAAACTCAATGCCGCACTGCCAATGAAATGCAATTGCAGTATTGAAAATCTTCATATGAGCCCTTAAATAACTGCAACCTTTTCAAACAAACTTTCACTTCATTTGCAACCCCAAACACGTTCATCAACATATTGATAATTTTCTGAAATACAGATCTTTGAAAAAAAAAGTTTCAAATGCACCCCAGTTTACCTTCAAACTCCAAAGCCTTATAACTTGTAAGAGCTTATAAATAGTACATTAGGCATTTTTAACGTTCTAACTCTCTAACCACAACTTGCAAAAATTGCCTGTGCTTAAACTTAAACAAAAACTCACACCCTTAGGTATTCCCAGATTTTTACCTACTTAGCTATTCAAATAAAAATACAAACAACCAAACTTTTGATGAACTAGAAAGATTCATGCGACCCAGTCGTGCACATTTTTTCTTGTTATATCGTTCATATGGAAATTTAAGTCGCACAAATGCGTACGAGATTCACTGTTAAAAGATCACTCAATTTAGAGAAAAATTAATATCTCCAATTATTCAACAAGGACTATAAAAGGAGAACTTTGAAAGTGGTAGTAGTTTTACTCTTGGGTGTCTGTTTATACTTAAGTTTAGCTACAGCCTTATCGGCATAAGGAACTTCCTTCAAACTTACTTCTTTTGTGGAATCCAGGGTTGAACCTGAAGTTACATCCAAAATTGCACTCCTCTACATAATACTGCTTTTCATTTAAAGGACTGATGGGATTGTGACAGGCAACGACAAAGGACGGACTGCACTGTCCCGATTAATCGTTAAATTGTTTTTAAAACTGCCTGACATGGCACTACCCGCTCCTTCTAAAATGAATATTGGAATAGTTGGTAATGCCATAACTTGAGAAGCAGACAAAGTTTGAATATACTTGAACTGGGTTGTTTCCTTTTCGAATAAAATAAAGTATTCAATTTTCAAAGCTCTACTAAAGGTCGCTTCAAACATCTCAACATTCAAACTTGACTTGCGTGTCTACAGTCAAACGTAATTGCCTGATATTGAATTTATAGTCCATTATCCTTGCGTATACAATTTAATGAGTTATGTAAGACAATCGATTTCGAATAGCTACACAAAAGTTTTCAATTTCGCAACTTTACGCATAAGTCCGTAGGGCTTCGTTCCAACATTTGTTTGATTTATTTTATTTGGAAATTATTCCGTAAAATATTTATATACACGAGCAAACAAAAAAAACAAAATCATCAATTCCCAAGAAAACGATTTGCAAACTTTTCCACATCCAATTATTTTGTTTAACTGAATACGAAACGAAGGGGATTGTCACAAGAGTCCTTGTTTTGAATTAATACTTTCGAAGGGTCATTCAAAAAGATTTCTCTTCGATTTGCAACAAAAGTAAATTTGATTTTTAAATAAATCCAACTTGAGTAGGTATGTACATTGTATCTATATAATTGGATGCATTCGCAGTGACACAATCAACCCACACCAAGGCGAACACAAGCAGCACAGATAGACACCCACTCAACACTTGTGCGTTGTGTCTTGTGCGTTAAATGAACCTCAACTGAGAATATATAATATTTATCCTTTGCATACATTCCATTTTCCATCCCAACAGACGCCACACGATGCCATGGCGATGGTGTGCGAACTATTGACAGACGACGTTGAAGGTGGTCTGGCAAGGATACCTTATTGGATGTTCAAGATATGTTACTGCTTTGTCGCAAAATTGGATTGTTCGCAGGAGCAGTGTTTCGTTAATGGTCAAAAGGTTCTGTAAGTAAAGTGTATGTTTCCGTAAGCCTTCAAGATATAAGCAAAGTGCACACATCTATGCGTCTAGCACACCTGATGCAGGGTAATTAGAACAATGCTCCTCACTGTATGTCGCTATGCTTTACCTCAAAGACAGACCGACCGACGCCCGAGCATGTGTGCGTGCGTGCGGTTTTAGTTCGAGTCTAATTAAATCGTTCTTTGTCGTCACAAGATGCCTCCGATCATTTTGAAGGCCAATATATATAAAGCTAACATTCAACCTGACCACCTTGACCATGTATAATATTTGCTTGCAGTCCTTGGGGTGATTTGGAGGAGGCAACATCAATGGACAGGTTGCCACAAGTACTATCGGCTACTTTATTAAAGGATACCATCATTACATCGTGCAGGGCAAAGTTCGATAAGCCCTATTGCGGAGAGGTAAGTAAGTTTTGTGTTTTCTTTTGTTACTTAATTGCTCAGACATAATAGGCTTATTGATGTTGGATTTGGGCTTCGTCGTATCAGTGATTAATTTGGCATTTTGTCTGGGAGAACAATTTGGGGCAGACTTATGCAGTTGCAATTAGTATTAATGGGTGTTTCAGTCAATTATGAGTAGGTTCTTTTGATATGGTCGGTCTTCCCTAAACTGGCTAAAACTCAAGGCAATCCCATAGAAATTTGGTTTCATTTCGAATACAAAAATGTAACTTTAAAAAGTTCCTTATATAGAGATTTAGGACTTGCAATATTGTTAAACTGATTTAATAAATAATTAACATATTGGAAAACACATTTCTTGTTTCGATCATGTGTCCAGCACAAATTGGGCGTTTACACAAATGAGGGTTCACCCAAACGACAGCTACGTGTTCGACTGACAGCAAAATCTAGTACAAAATCCTTCCCTGACTAAATAAGGTCACTGCTCAACTAGGGCGTCCCATTGCACACTTCGAATATATGTTATCGGGGATCTTGACGGTAAAAAGAACGTCTAAAATCTGGAATGGACAAAGTCTTCAAAATGAATTTCATAAATCTCTACTGCAAAACTCATGAATGGCGTAAAATCTAAAAAAGTACATAAATGTAGAATGACGTTTACCGCAAAAAGTCTCGAAAATAAAACTATTTTAGAGATTTTTATAATTCCTTTAATTTACTCCAAAAGTAATTAAAACAAATCTAAAATCAGTATTCTGTGAATTTTTTATTAAAAATAATAAATATTTAAGATTACATTTTTTTCGAAATTTAAAAATTAAAATGACAATTCCGCAGATAATAAATTTGCCATTGTTTTAAAAAATTATTATTAATTCGAGAATTTCGCTTTTCAGATTTTTTTCTTGATTTAAGATGTTCTATATCTTTTTTCGAGATTAATGTTTTCTGAATTATTTTTTTATACATAATGGTAGACGAGTGTTGCCTTAAAACATTTGGAAAAATCTGCAATTATGACAAAGAAATCAACAATGCAGTTTTCTACGGAAAAAGCTTACTTCACAAAATTTTGTTATTTACAGCCATATTTTTCACTCTATTTAATCCGGGTTAAAGGTTACACCCAAGTCAATAATATTGAATCGTTAAACCCAAACATAAACCAAGTTCTTTAAACTTGACAGCGTTTAGTCCGATTTAATTTAAACCTCACTCCGCAGACCAGTTAAAGTACTTTAACTCGGGTTAAAACTCAATTTCATAAAATTCACTATTTTTGTTTAGGTGAAATGATGTCTTCGTCGTTAGAGGATGAATTTATTGCTCGAATGCAAAGAAAGATTATTGGAGCATAACAAATCAAAACAAGTGTTTTAAATCCGCATTAAAATCAATCTTTAATGCAAATATTTTCAGTGAATAATATGGACATAGCACATAGGTTTAAATTGTCGGAAATAAAAAATGTGGATTAATATTCGGGGATAAAATTAACTTAAACACCCGGAGTGAATAATATGGCCGTTTATGTCGTTTTCCTTTGGGACAGGAAAAACACTTTTTTCAGGAATTGTAGTTGTAGGTATTGTCAATTGGCCGCAAAATATCAGAGCAGTTTTGCGATTTCTTAGAGAAAATTTTAAAATAATTGTCATTTTAGACGACAATTTTCTGAAAAATAGGGAAAAATGTATATTTCCCCTGTGCAATGAATGTCAACAGCAATTAATGGAATTTAATAAAAACTAATTACAAATTAAAAGCAGCTGACTTTTAATTAATGCATCATTAATTATAATGGAAATTAAAGAGTGATTTCATTTTGTGTTCCAATTGGGCACGAAAAATCTGAAATCTAAGAAAAAATCCGAAAATCCCAATGGAAAGCGACATAAATAAAAATGAATTCAATTTGACACATTACTGCACCTTTCAAAATAAAAATAGAGCTGAATACGGAAATGAAAGCATACAGCGAAAGCAAGTGTAAAAAAAATTTTGAAATTATTAAAAAAAAAAAATATAAATAAATATATCATTGCAAATGCAGATAAAATCTGAAGCACAAATTTCTGGTTGTTAAAAGTTTGCAGCTAGTTTAAAAATCTGAAAAATACAGTCAAATCTGCACCTATGGCAACGCTCGTAGACCCAGGTTGTCGTTATCAGTTCGGTACTTTGTGGCTAACTCAGTCCACGTCAAGGAAACTTGTTATATTACAGTGGCGTGGCGTGAACATTTTAAAATGGGAAGTCGAAGCAAAATTAATAGCATAAAAAGTGGCTTCGATATTATCAACAAAATGAGAAAACAAGAAGTAGAAGAAAGTAGAAGAAACGCGTTATTTTGTTCTTATATCATAATAACCAAGCGGGTTGAACAAAGATGTGTGAACAGAACACAGAGTGCTCAGAAAAGAAAAAAAAAGAGATAAAAGCAAATGTTCTCGTAAAATCAACTATCCAGTGGGAGCTTTAATAACCCGACACATTTGGGGTTACCTTCGCTGTTGTCTGTCGTGACGATAACGACGATGAACGAAAATAAGTGTTGACTGCTGGAAATTTAAAAAGGGAAGTCGGTGGGAATCGGGTTCTATGGACACCACCCCACTGTTATACTGTGTTACATGGTAAATGCGGAACGTCATTTCTCTTGAAAAAATTACGAGTAACCAGTCATTTCAATAAAACAGTAAAATAGTTCCTAAATAATTTTTATTTTTTACCAACACATAAAAAGGACTATGATAATAACTTCAGGAGTGAACTTAAAGCCAGTTAGGGTTAGAATTTAAAAAATTATTCGTTTTTTTTCATTATTATTGTAAAATACTGATACTGAGTTCAACGGTCCAAAGCCCAAAATCCACTAAAATACTTTGCCAAGATTTCTTTTCCCCTTTTGTGATGTTGATGTACATCGCTGTGGTAAGTGGTTGTACGGTATAGCCCAGAGTCAGAATATTTAAGTCCCAAAAATGTGAGGGTTATTTCGAAGGACCGAAAGAAAAATGTTGCTCTCGAGAAAGTTGAACATATAGGTGACAGCGCTTCAGTAGCACCCAAAGTTTCCTCCAGATAGGTGGAAGCTTACCAATAAATTTCTTACAACTTATAAGTTGCAGTCCTCTTGAAGAAATTTTAGAGCAGTGACTTTCAAATTCGGCTTGACATGTAGCCAAATAGGTTTTGACAAAATATGGTCTCTTTGCGGCTGTCAAGTATATTGAAAAGTTATGTTCATGTTGGTTGGCATGCATAACTGAAAGGCTCTATTCGTTCATGGACTGTAGCTTGTGCGAGACAGTTAAATTCGACCAACTTGAAGATCCTTTCAGCCAATCATGCAGGCGATCCGCCGACAGTAAACTGAATCTCTTAACAGAAGCAGCCGTTGGTAACGTAAGTAAAAGTCTAGACCGTTCATTCCCGCAACCTTATATAAATAAAACTGTAGGAGGTTGGTTTTCCGACTGCAGCCGTTTGACGTGAAAACTACTTCACAGATTTGGGTAAAACTCTTTTCAAAAGTTTTCCTAAGACACCGGGTAGGCTTTACGAAATATGGTTCATTGCCACGCCTACTTTTTTGTAGAGTTTTTTTTATCAAAATGTCCTTTTTTATGTCTTCAGTGCTCTGATTTTGCCGGACTCTGGAAAGCATGCTTTATCGAGTCTTCTAAGTTGTCAGTTGTTACCCGTCAAAAATCATTGATTTGACTTTATAGGAAATAGTCTTTAGACCCCAGCTTTGGTAGTAAGTTACCTTTATGGAGTGAAGTATATTGGCCTAATGATACGATACTGTGAAACACCAGAATTTGTAGTCAAAACGACTTCTCGCCTAGCAGACAATTGAAGAAGTGGCCCAACAACATTATGCTCAACCCGACACAATTTCTTGCTTTCTTCCACAGTGCCCATGTTCTTCGGAGAGCTCTTCCAGCCTAGCCTGCTCAGATTTCCTGGTCAATTCGCAGATGGACGATCCCAAGAAACTGCTGGACAAGTGCGACGATTTCGACACAATTCTGCTTCTCCTTCACGATGTAAGTCTATTTGGCATCCCAACACAATGGTAATCATTTTTAGAATTTTAGGCTCAAGAACCACCTCTCACCGAAGAAGACTTTAACGGACCGCATTACATTTCCGAGAAGCAGTTGAAAAAAGCTCAACGCATTGAAGACACCGCCCGCGAACAACGTCAGCAACAAGCAAATCTGTCGGCACAAGCCGCCGCAGATTGTCTGCAACAAGAGGCGGTTCAAATGCTTCGGGAAGTCGGCCCGCCTTGGACATGGTTACATCAGTTCACCACCAACGCCAACAACACGGCCAGTTACAACTTCATCGATCAAGAATCCATTAGATCTGATGCCACTGCCGAAGTCACCTCCACGGAGAGCTTCGACTTGGTCAAGGAAAAACCGAAATCGGACAAGGATACCGCTGCATCATCATCCGATGTCGAAATGGAGGAGAAAAAATGCAGCCTTGAGAGCCTCAAGACTATCATTGAGGACGCCAACAAGCAACACAAGTGCGACATCGAACAAACCTCCAGCGTAGTTTCCTTTCTGAAGTCGGAGGAACTGGGTGTCCTGCAACGAGCTGGAGAACCATTCAAGCCCTCAATGGACCTGAACGAAATAGTTGGGGTTCTCGAGAGGGCCGCCACCCAAGGCATCGTATTCACCGACGTCGAACAGCTAATGCAGCACATAAAGACCTCTCTGTTCGGGGATATTGCTGATTTCCCACCCATCGCAGCTAAAACCGACGATGCCAGAGATACCCCCTCAAGCCCCAGTACCAGTGACATGTCCCTGCCACACAGAGATCAAGAATCCATTTCAATTCCAGAAGAGTGGGCTGAAAGCATTCCAAAACAGAATGTCATACCACAGACCATTGACGTAGAAAAAAAACCGGAACCACCCCAAGCAGAGGCGAAACCAACTCCCAAGGACGAAATAACGAAAATCTTTGAAAACACTGTGGGAATTCCACCAGAGCAAGCAGCCAAAATGCCAAAGTTCTGCTCGGACACAAAGGATGAAGATGAATTGGTGCTGGGATTGGTGCCCTTGTCGGCATCCTCAGAAGTCGTTGACGAGCAGGACACGGGGTCGACACTTCCCGCATCGGGCCGACACAGTGGTGAAGGCTATCGTCAGGATGACTTCGAATTGCTGGGCGTCGAAGAGAATCAACCACCCAAAGAACGACGAGTTTCCCCCGGCGACGACATGCGTCACTACTGCTGTGTAAGTTTCAATCGAGTAAAACAATTTTGCCCCTTTTTCACTTTGAAGTCCTTGCAGGTGAATGCTGCATCACTGGAGCCGTTGGCGTATGTGCCACCCCCAGTGCAGTTTCACTGCACAATAAAGCCGTATGCCGGCATCGGGGCGGCAGTCTCCCAGCAGACCATCGACGAATTTTTGGCTTTCTTGCGGGTACGCTCCCGTAGCCAGAGGGGATTAATCAACCCGAGGAACTTCAAGGAGGAGAGATGCCCACACATGGTGGACACCGATGCACCCATGCACTAACCAGATTTGTGTCTGGTGCGAGGCGTGCCGCCCGTTCTCAGTACCAGTCCGTCCAAATTGTAGATTGTATACGAATGTTTTAGCATTAGCACCGGACTCGAAGCTGTCGCACATAATTCCTGTTTCATATATGACATATTTCGCTCCGGAATAAACAGCATGTTATTAATTAAATTCTAATTACATTTGGGGATTAGCAGCGGGCGCAGCAGGGGACGGCGTTGGCTTTTGATGCCTGATGGCTTTGGTGGTGGTGTGTCCTGCCTATGGTAACAGTGCAGCAAATGGTAGCATGTCGCAGCTAATGATCCGTAACTTGTGAGTAAATGCTGTGTGCCTTCGTGAAAGCCCAACGTGTCGAGGTGAATTTAATCCGAAACTATTGGCACGGAAGTTCAATACTAATTTGCGATGGAGTACTATTAGTGAGTGCTAAGGGCGTTCAGCTTTAAAGAGCTGCCGCGTCGGCAAGTGGTTAAAGGTTCAGGTGTAGGTCGAGAGATGCGGGGGTGAAAAGCGGTGCGGGATTTGTTGATGTGAGGAATGATGAGGCATCGATTGGTTATGATAATGATGGTAAGCAGCCGCCTCCTGTTGACTAGGTACACGTTTGCAACTTTTTTTATGATTCGTTTAGACTTTATTTCACCCTTTTGTACTAAACGCAGTGAAGAGTGCGTTTTGGTCACCTGGGAAAAGAAGAACAAAAGTTAACTTCACCACCAAACACTTCAAGGAGCGGGCCACGTTGCAATATCATCTGCAGGCATCTATAGTCTTCTGAGTTTGGTGGACCTCCGTCCTCTTTAATAAAGGTGAAGTATTTTTTTTTTGTGTTTTGTAGACTAGGTCGAATAGCTAAGACAAGAACCACGTTATTATAGATGCTTCTATTCTGGACACTATTCCTCTCTTTCGATTTCCTGCTTAAATGACGTCCACTCACCATTCCCAACGCCCTCTATAATCTTACTTCTAACTCGATAACAAGTGCTACATTACTGATCGAGGGGTCCTTGGGTCATAAAAGAAATGTTTGTTCAAAGCACTCCAATCATAGTTACTTTAAGGAATTTTTGAATATTCTCTGTTAAATAGCAGCTAAGATCTCGACTTCTGGAAAAAAATATCTCATCTATTTGGAGCGAAATTTTGCAATGCAACAAATGTCAATTTTTATGTACCCGCTTTTTTAACAGCAACTTATTTTGGGCAAAAAAACAATTTTATTGTAAAGCAGATAACAATAATTTAAATATTTTATTTGTATATACCATTTTTAAAACGGACTAAAAAGCATAAAACAATTGCTCTTAACTCCATATAAATTTGTTACCGCGCTGAAAATATTTGATTCCAAATTTGTAATAGTTAACAAATAATTGTAAAATTTAAAACAAAAAATGTAACCCATAAAAGTCGGTTTTAAAAGCATGGTACCTATAGAAGTACTTTTTTTTATTTAAATTTGTGTTTTCTGCTTTTTAGTCTTCTGTTGAAATTTTTAAACGATTTTAAGATTTTAAGAGACATTTGGCATTTTTCATAATTACTTCAACCGAAAATTGTTACAGAAAATTGTAGACAAAATCTTGTAAATTAATATAAAATTGAAGAAGAGGAACATTCATTTAAATATGTTTACAATTTCGATTGGATATTTTGTACTTAACAGACGAACAGACCGACAAGAAAGAGAGCGAGTAAAAACTTATACAAAACGTATTTTATTCTGACATAATGTAATTTTTTTTTGAATCGAAGGGTTTTGCTGAAGACGTCAAAAAAGCACAAAAATGTAAAACCGTTCGTTAAAAAACGTGTCAACAAAAGAGTTTCAAAAACTCAAAAAAACCTTGTTCGAAAATGCATCCAAAAGGACGGCGCGGCGTTTCAAAGTGCGTCAAAAACATTAAAATCGAAACCAAAAGTAAGTTCAAAAATTTTACCAATAGCGTGCCCAAAATGCGTCAGGGAACGCGTAAAAACGAACTTTGAAACGCCTCCAAAAGCGCAACAAATTCAGAGACCTAAAATGTTTCCTTGAACACTTAAAGCCTTGAAAAATGGTCCCAAAAACGCATCCCATATCGCGCTAAAAACTTCTTTACAAAATGATAAAATGGTTCCTAAAACGCGTCCAAAGATAAAATAAAAAGAATTCGCCTCACATTATGTCCAAAAATGAGTTAACAAAAGTGTATAAAAGTACTCTCAAGAACATATGCAAAAACGCGTCGAAAAGGGTTCCCAAAAATGAGGGACAAAACAAACCATCTTGAGACCAAAAACCTCGTAATTTATTCCTAGTAAATATGTTCCAATTTAATAAAATTCGTAAACGATTCTCTTACAATAATAATTATAAGTGGCATTCCTGAACCTACCTATGTTTTAAATTTCAGCAACTATTTCAACTGAGATTTTACTAAAGGGTTTTCCCATAAGAGGTGTTATTTTGATATTCAAAGAAAAATGCCATTTTTTGAGATAAATGATCGGATATTTATTTCATAATGAAGAGGAAGGCATGCCGTTATTAATGAAAAACAACATCAGCCAAATGGCCACCACGACCACGCTCACAGGACCATATCCTTTTCATGAAATTTTCTATAACAAAATCGCAAAGTGGCTGCCCTATGTCCTCGATAGACTTACGAATTCCATCTTTGAGGTCTTGAATCAACGCTGGGCTGTTGGCGTAGACCTTATCTTTTACATGGCCCCAAAGGAAGAAGTCGCAAGGTGTTAAATCACAAGATCTCTCTGGCCAATTGTGATCACCTCTTCGAGAGATAACATGGTCCGGAAACTCTTCCCGTAAAAGATCAATGGTTTCGTTGCTGTGTGGCACGTAGCCCCGTCTTGTTGAAGTAAACGTTGTCCATATCAATTCCATCCATATCCGGCCATAAAAAATCATTAATCATGCCCAATTTCAAAGAATGACGAGGAATGGACAAACCTGGGTTTTCTTCAACTCTTTGGGCTGCAGCAGCAATTTTCTTAGTTGTTCTCGAACGACGTGCACGAGTTTTATACTTCACATCACTAACTTGTCCCAACGCTCGAATTTTTCTACCACTTTCTGTATTGCGGTACGACAAGGTGCTTCACGACGACCAAAAAATGCTTTAGTTTTGCGAACTGTGACTGCAAAATTTTCACCATTTTTGTAGTGATTTTTTATAATTTCAATGCGTTGTTGAAGCGTGATTCGTTCCATTTTTAGTAATGGCGTAGTTTCTACTTGTCAAATGTCAAAAAATAACAGCTTCAAAAGTGACAGCTACCGAAATAGCGGGCTATTCAAAATAACACCTCTTATTGGAAAACCTTTAATTATTTCTGATTTACACTCAGTTCAACTTCTAATGCAATATTTTCTATGATTTTAATTAAAACATCCTGGCCCCGATCTATTGACCGCTAGACATCCAAGTGAAGAAACGCCCTCTTCAGTAGCACTTTTATTTGTTTTCCCAAATCTGTTTATTTGTAATCGAATGACATTGACAGTTCAATTTTTCTCTCCCCTTTTTTCAATCTAGCGAGTAATGTTGCACTACAACGAAAAATTTCCCTTAAAAGGAAATTTCAAACTTTGTGACAGATAGTGAATTTCTTTTATTTTGTATATGAGCGGCGTGCTAGACACCTCGAGACATCTAGCGGTCAATGGAACGCGGTCACCTCCACACATTGGTGACGTCCAAGTATCTAGTTTAGTAAGTCTGACATCTGACTGATTTGATGTATCTCAGTTTTGATTGGCCTAGATCGGTCAAATGGGCAGCTGTGTCAGTTGACACTTATGGAGGGGTAGCCGACGAATCTAGTTAAGAAATTCGTGAGCAAGTACTAAGTTGACAGTTCGCATAGGTAGGTGACGTAGGAAATGTGACGTTCCCGACCAATATAGTTTTTGCGTTCAGGTTACATCTATGCCAGACCGATCTAGTCGACTTAGATAACTAGATTTTTGAATTGTTCTATTGACATTTGTTTCCTTTTTCCTAAAAGTCAATTTAGAGCGCAGGAATTTTTTTTAAATGAAAAAATCCCGCGATACTGTAACACTGTTAAACACGATTTATTATAAAAATAAATCAAACAAACAAATTTTGTCTCAAGATATGCAAAAGTGGACATGGCTCTACAATCTACATATATCTCATTTCTATAAACGCTGTCGTCCTTACAATCGGTAAAAGTCAATCTGGACTTTTTAAGCGGTTGGCCTAAGCCCGCCTTGGCGAATCAGAATTTAAGCTACGGATCGAGCTGATGGAGGAGGCAAGTCCCAAACCGGCTCCAAACATCACTAAAAGCAAAGTTAGTAGAGAGCAATGTCAGTTGATTGGACAGAAAGATATTAAAAAGAGAATCGCAACATTCGATGAGAAAATGTCGACGATGGAATCCCAACGGCAGCCATCAACGCAAAAGGTATATGCAGCATAAGTATACGTGATAGAGTCGATGACACCAATGAATAGAAGAGCAGATATCTGCTAGTATCTAGTGAAGCTAGTAGCATCATTAAGTTGTCTCCCGCTATGACAGCACACAGCGAACGCGATGACAACGGCGACAACCAGGACAAGTGGATAACGGCGACAAAGACGACATCGTCGTCGCACAACTTTGTCCCCAACTTCAAGTCGCCTTATTAAAAAGAGATAAAGTGCTAATAGAATGGTTGTTTGGCAATTCATCATCTAGATTTAGCAAATTATCCACAAATCTCTATTCTGTCTCACCCAAGGGGGGCCGAGGGCCAAGGGATAACACATAACAGATATAGTGGGAGAGACAGTCCCGCCATTGGATGAGGTGGCAAAATGT
Organism: Cheilosia pagana; assembly: GCA_936431705.1. Lineage (NCBI taxonomy): Eukaryota > Metazoa > Arthropoda > Insecta > Diptera > Syrphidae > Cheilosia > Cheilosia pagana. Next base: position 78,498,506 of record OW386166.1, on the reverse strand, counting down.
CCCGCCGAAGTATGCCTCGCCACACACAGACACAGTGTGCATCGCTACTCGTATATGGTGTGACAGAGAGATACACAGAGAGACGTTTGTTATCCTTTATCCTGTGAAAGGAAAAATGTTGATTTTTCTTGTTAAAAATCATGCAAAAGAAAAAAATCCAAAGGTTTCTTCTTCGGCGACTTGCTTTGCTCATTTCGCTGGTGATGCCACTTTTTGCCGTTTGCGAAAAAGCATCAAAGATTGAAGATAGAAAGTTTTTCGAAAAAGTTTTTATTTTAGCACGCCGAACATTAATCACCGACAAATAAATCGTCTGTCATCATGTGAAAAAGTTTTTTTTTTATTTCTATCTTTTTTTCTCTTATGTTTTGTTTCCAGTTTTGCTTGTGCTATTTTCGTTGGCAGGTCCTTTTTGTTTCGAATGTCTAGTGTCTTGACATGGATATAGATATTTAAGTGTACATTTGGGTGTAGTATGGATGGGAAATTTCCTGTTCTACGATGGATTAGCAAGTTGCGGAAAATTGTGAGTAATTACTCCGGATGCTGACAATATTTTCCCATTTGTCGCGATTTTTTTCGCGGTTTCTCAAGGGAGGAGGATGATGCATGTATACGAGTTGTATGCGGGATGGGACTGGGAGGCGATAGCACAGTTAAAACGGATAAAGCCAATGGACAGCATTGACTGCCATTAAATGGTAATTTTCCGGTTGTCTGTCAGGGGATAAATAAATGAAGAAACTTTTTTATTTCACAGTTATTATGGGGAAGGAATTATTTTAAGTCGTTTTTATTTTTTATTCCCCTTCTTGGTTAACGAGTTGCAATAAACAATCCAATTTATTTTATGGAAATGTGAGGAAACACTTTTGTTTTTTGTTGACAAAGCATCGTGTCCTCGTGATCCTGGTGCTGTTCCGTGAAATAACGACTAAACATTTTAGAAAAAATGCAGTTTTTTTTTTGTTTTGATTTCTTCTCTTTGAATTGTACCAAGTGCAGAGGTGCGAATCTGCCCTATAACGCATGAACGATTCCGCATGTAATTGTGAAATATTTGTAGGTAAATACTAAAACTGAACTTCTTTCAAGTGAGGATGCGGCTGTTCTCGTGCCCTGGGAAACCGCCGCTGTTGCTATGACAGAACCATACATGGGTTCTGATTTGGAAGATAAAATGAACGTGTCACAGAGCGCTTAGTCTGCCAGTAACGCTTTATAATGAAGAGTGTTGGACGTTGAACAAGAATAAAAACTGATGCACGGTGTTAACACCTAAACACTTGAAATAAATACTTAAAATTTAAATAAAATGTAGCCTAAACTTAAGCTAAGTAATTTCCTCTAGAGTGCGTGAAAGAAAATTATGGCCGATGTTTTGCATAATTCGTTTGAACATTGCTCAGCTTCAGGACAACGCATGAGGATGTTTTATATCGTAAATGATTCAGGAGAAAATTAACTAATTTCACCCATTTTTTTATTTTTAAATCCGATAAGCCATTATTGAGCAAGGTCTGTATAAACAGAATTTTCCGTACATATATACAGTTTTTTGACTATTTAAGAGGTTTAAGAACTACGTTATATTCTGGGATAAATAGTATCCTAAGTCCCGACCTAGAACATAAGCAATCACTATGCCAAGTTTCATCAAAATCCGTCTAGTTGTTTCCACGTGATGCGTGGTCCAGCATTTTTTATTCTAAAGTTTTATTATATGTAGAGATTAAATAAGTCCTACAAATTTAGGTTTAAAATATAAACTAAAGAATACAAATCTCTGTGAAGGACGGTGAAAAACTGTTTTATTTATTAATTTATTAAAATCGCTATTTCAAACCACAATATGGCAGTCAATTTGGACTCCAAACTCTTATTGGAAATTTGTTCTCTGCAAGGCTTGCCCAAAATTCCAATATGAAGAAAACAGAAATAAGAATTTATAAAATTTGGAGAAATTATGAATAACATTTGCTTTTTTGGAAAAATGCTAAAATGGCATCACTGGTGCTATCTCTACGGTGTCTCTTCCCTCGAATGTTGAAGTTGCAGCCAAGTGATTTTTTATGAGATTTTTTCGAACAGCTAGAGATTATATTATATTGGTTGTGATTTAGGAAGTAGGTTAGGTTAGGTTATAGTGGCAGGCTACACACAAGTGCAGCCACACTTAGGCCAGAATTGGCCCATTGTGACACCACAGGATCTAATGATCTCAAACTACCCGTTGAACCAACAGGAGCCCATGGTGAAGCGTCGGAGGCGATTGATATTAATAATATCGAGTTCACCAAGATTATCAAAGAAGTACTCTCCGAGATGTAATCTTCTTCGAGTTGAAAGAGCAGGACAGGTGCATAGGAGGTGAAGAATGGACTATTCCTCCTCCTCATCCATGCAACTTCTGCAGAAGTCGTTAGCGGGAAGACCCAGCCTGAGGGCATGTCTGCCTATCAAGCAGTGCCCCGTGATCACACCTACTAGGGTGCTTATGTCGGATCTCTTTAATCTTATAAGAGCGCTGGAGCGCTTGAGATCCAGCCTGGGCCAAATTTGTTTCGTGATAGAGCAAGTAATGCAGTTTGCCCACCTGCGGTTAGTAGCGTTTATCGCGTTTTGTTTGATTAGGAGTTTGCAAGTAGCGAGAGGCACGAAGAGATTCTCCTTTTCCGGTAGAATCGAGGCAGTTGTACCATGCCTGGCGAGTTCGTCGGCCGTACAGTTACCTGGAATGTCCCTATGGCCCGGCACCCAAATAAGGTGAATTTTGAATTGTTCCGCCATCTCGTTGAGAGATAGGCGGCAATTGAGGGCAGTCTTGGAGTTAAAGGTGACCGATTCCAAGGATTTAATCGCGGCTTGACTATCGGTAAAAATAGTGATGTCCCTTGCAGATATTACATTATACCGCAACCACGACAGGGCCTCATTGATCGCCATAATTTCCGCCTGGAACACGCTACAGTGATTAGGAAGTCGGAAGGAGATCTTACAATAAAGATCTTGGGAGACCCATCTGTGTAAAAGCAGATGGATTCCCTTCGAGAACCTGAAACTCTCTCCCAATCAACTCTGGAGGGTATACAGGTTTCAAAGTGTTTGTTGAACTGAAGTTAAGGGAGGGTGTAATCAGTGTCTTTTGGTATACGTCCTATTTTATTCAGAATGGACGAGTGGCCAGTTTGTCTGCTGGTCCACAGATGAATTGCCTTCAAGCGGGTGGCCGCGTTTGCTGCCACCTGTTTACAATAGATATCTAACGGTAGCATGTGGAATAGAATATCCAGAGCCGCCGTTGGAGTGGTTCTGAGAGCTCCGCTAATACAGATACATGCCGATCGTTGTACGCGACTGAGGCAGTTAAGGTGGAAGGCCTTTTCAAGTGCCGACCACCAAACGATCACGCCGTACGTAAGTATAGGTCTTATGACCGATATGTAGAGCCAATGTGTAATGCGAGGTTGAAGCCCCCATTTACTTCCTATAGCTTTTTTACAGCAGTACAGAGCCGTAGTGGCTTTTTTAACTCTCTCCGAAATGTTTTGTTTCCAGCTCAACTTGCTGTCCAGAATGAGGCCTAAGTATACTTTGCCTTATCAGTTATCACCAAGGAGATGCCATTTAGTTTTGGAGGAGCAAAGTAGGGAATTTTGTATTTCCTTGTGAAGAGGACTAGTGCCGTTTTCTGGGGATTAACTCCCAGGCCGCATTTTGAAGTCCATTTGAAGAGCTTAGAGAGAGCGTTTTGCATCAGATCCCTAAGCGTATTAAGGTGTTTCCCTGAGACAGCAATAGCAACGTCATCTGCATAGGCAATTACCTTACACCCTTCCCCTTCCAGTATTAGTAGTAGTTCATTCACTACTAGGTTCCAAAGAAGGGGGGAGATCACGCCTCCTTGTGGTGTTCCTCTGCTGACGAATCTCCGAGCCGAGGCCTCGCCCAGCTTTGAGTTGATGAACCTGTTAGTAAGTAACTGGTTCACCAGTGCGCCAATCGAGTCCCCGACTCCAAGGCTCATCAGCGCGTCTATAATTGCCTTTGGTTCGACGTTGTTAAATGCTCCCTCAATATCAAGGAACGTAACCAAGGTGATTTAGGAAGTATCTCCTTGAAGAGTTTTAGTCCTGGACTGCCTACCATCGCCCGCAGTATATAGCTAAGCTCGATAATTGAGGCCCGCCTTTCTCTCTTAAGTACCCTTCAGTCACCTATATTTCAGCTGGTCCTTCAGAAGGCTTAAGATTTTGGCAGTGTTTATCATAGAACGTAGCGTCAAAAAGGGCGATGATCTTGAACATCTTTATTTCATATGTTTCGTTTGTTTTTCAAGCTATTCTTTTGCGTTTCTACCTTATGAAAATATTGCATATTTCAGTCGACATTCGACCTTTGATTCAAGGTTCTTTTTAAGCGTTTTCCATCTTTTCGATATATGTGCGATTTCCAAGTTCAACCAGAGGAGTAATCCCAATCGGGGTTTATATAGGGACGAGGTAGGTATCAAACTTGATCAAAACAAAGCCGGATAAAGGGGTTTGATAAACACTGGATTGCAGATGGATTAGAACTGCTTGCACATCACCATTTCAACATAATTAAATCAGTCGCAGCCAGCCACAGGTTGATTAATTCAATTTGTCGCCATATGTCCTCTAGGACAGGATCCAAATACCAAATCCTCTAATTACCCATGCACAGCGCTTTCACTAAGCACTCGGTCACAATTTCTGAACACGTACAAATTATCAGCTTATGAACGTTTTCTATCAGGACACTCTATTGACAGGCAACAACACTGAGGGCGATACCGTTAGCGTTGGCAGCAATATACATTGAAAATTGAAATACCTGTTACATGGGCATGTATGGTAGTAAACCAAAAACAAAACACCCAACATAAACATAACCCGGTTGCAAACCGCATCGGCCACATCACAGCAACCGCCATAATTGACGTTGATGGCGACAACGATGACGACAACAGGACCATCGCACCAATTGTTTACGACGCACCGGAATGGTTGGTGCGGTGCGGTGGGTCGTGGGTGCCGTAAAACGATTTAATTTCTGCCTTTTGTCGTGTAGGTAGGTATTGCTTTTAGAGAAATTCAATACGGAGCCTGAGTTTTCAATTTAACACCGCCAGCCGTCAGCCACCCAATGCCAACTCATGGCAAGGCCACTCGACGCGACGGATGCGAGTACAATTCTCTCCATCGTGTTATCATTTTTATAGCATAGTGCCGCGCCAATGTTTCTCTGCTTAATGTGGCTGTGTCTGTGCAATTCCTAAACGCGTTGTCAAGCTTCCGGCATTGTTAGCACTTATGATATCAGCCGTGGAAGGATTCGAGTTGTGACCCGCGGGGGCAATGGAAAATATTTGCGGAAAAGAACATTTCCAGATTTGAACAGATGCTAAATGGGGGGGGGGATGTGACTGAGTCACAGACGCACAGGATGTACGCACACATACCAGAACGTAAGGGGTACTTTATTGAGCGCAGAGGTTGTCGGAACAACGCTGAGGCTCGTGTGCTGGCTGTTGATTTATAGGGGAAACTGGAAAGTAATTAAAACCGATTAAATCCTGCACAAGGAGAAGGGTTTGTTCTACTATAATATGTGTGTTGTTTTTATAAATTGTACCTCTGCTGTTGTCCTTCCAGTCTTATGGTAAAAAAAGTAGCGTATGACCCAGGTACTTATAGCCTTGCCTCTTAGCAGACAGTCGGACTGGATTGAAAGCCGCTCTTAGCAGAGCTGTCCCCCGCAACTGTCATTTTGATCTCACATGAAAGGCAGTGATGACTGGCGAAATTAGAAACGTATCATGGTTCTCCTCGCGAACAGATCTACCCTTAATAAAGGGAAACCTACAAATGAGTATCAGAAAGCCACAAAATAGATGCAAACTTTTTGACAGCATCAAGTCCTCCCACACACTTTACCCATCGCGCTAGAGTTGTCCTCCTCGATTCTGCCACAAGGTTCGACCCTAGGCACGTAGTTGTTTCCCAGTATTTATTGATACTCGTAAAAAGTGTCGGCGCACTTTCAAGGATGACGCAAGTAGCGTCGGAGGCCCGAAACAGAAAAAACAAACTCTGGCGTTCAGAGCGGATACTTCCATTAATAAAGTAAGTTTAAATATTAACACCGACCCTCAAGAAGAAATGTATTTCGGCGGTTCCGCGGGTGCAATTCGGTCTGTTCTTACTCTTACGAGTCCACAGCTTTGAACCGTACCAGAGCCCAACGACCCATCTTCCCCGACCCACATTTGACACTCATAAGACGGGTCGTCTAGCACTAGTCTCCCTGGACGGCGGTTAAATATGCTTCCATTATCCGAGTAAGAGAGGCCTTACACTCGTTTTCCAAAGATTGTATAGATCCATCAATGTTTTAAAGCTTCTCAAGCTTAAAATCAATGGTTAGTGATTGATATCTAGTTCACCACGAAAAGAGGAAAGTTCATTAAGAGAGCTTTACACTATTTCAACATATTGATAAAGGCCGCCTTTGCCAAATAGTTAAAAGGATGGTATATTCTTCATACCTTCCGATTTTTTGCATTTTGCTCTCTTAAACCTCTGACTGACTTCGTCGAAGCCGCAAAATATCTGAGAATTAGGTAGAAGCCTCTATGGATTGAGAATTCTAGCAAACGTGCGAAAAAATCCGTAGTGCCCACTACCAAATGAAGTCTTCCACGCAATACAATACATTGGCGACTAGAGTCCGAAGCCTGGCACATAATTGTCAAACGATACTGACCCTGCATAGCAGCTTCAAAGTATTGGACATAGAAACGACTAAGAACACCTCCATGCCCTAGACGCTCTCGCTATGTCAGTAAAGAATATTCTAGCACACAGGTTCTAGGCTTGAGGAAGACAAACACTAAAGAGACCAATCCAACTCCAAAAATCGAACCGTGTACCTTCCTATGACAGTCACCAAATGGAAACAACAAACTGACCTCATTGCAATTGGAAGATAAATATATTCATATTCACAGAAGATTCCAACATCCGCGATATGAATGAGACTGGGTTCTTCCCAAAATTTGACATATCCTTCCCCTTTGTTGAGAACTACGTTGTCTTTCAGTTTGAAATATCAGCTATCCGTTAAGAAGGTTGCGCCTTAAAGAATAACTGATAATCTTCGAAATATCAGACCCCTTTTAATGAGTATATTTCTAGGTAAAACAAACTACAGTGGGATCTTCATCATTATGGGCCCATCTAAGATTGACACTAGATACAATATCCCAAGCAGATGTGACTTTAAAAAAGCTAAACACACTTTCAGGTAGCGAGCGAGTACTTGCAGAAGCTGAACTGAATCATAAGACTGGACATACATACCTACAAAAGAAAGTATTTTATCACAAATCCTTGCAGGCTAAATTGCAGCAAGTCACTTTGAATTGTTTTATTGAGCACTAGCAGGGGGTCCGCTTCGTAGTGCAAAATATAAATATTAGGTAAATAATTAAATTCAAATTCACTAAATCAGTGATAAATAGTTTTTTTACAGTAATACGTTTTAATAAGTTTTCCAGTTTATCTTTCAACAGAAACCTTGTACCATTACACAAACGGGGTTGATTATTATTCCGAAGCATAATCGGAGGCAATCCTGGTTAATCCAACGATTCGGTGATTTTCGAGATATATGTAAGATTTTCAATATTTTTTTTGTATGGGCGGTGCCACGCCTTTTTTTCTTATTTTGATCAGTCTTTACAGAAATACTCCTGGGCGAATACCTAATTGTTTTGAATGCATTGTTTGTATAGGAGGTGCAACGCCCCTATAACTCATAAACCAATACACCTACAAAGACCGTATGTGCCTACAAACCATAGCATTAACGTCACCTTTCATAAGAAATTTTCAGAATCAAAATCGGTTTACGCATTACAAAGAACATTGGCGACAAACACAATTCAACTTATTTTTATATATACAGATTTCTCTACTTAATTTTGCTCAGATAGTGATTCAATAAAACAATAGCCATCTACAGCCAATTGAAGACAGCGACTCTAAGGACTCAACCTCTCCAAACTCCAAGGTCTAAAATCGGGCACTGCCTGTTATGCAGGTTGTAGGCAATTGGCTAATCTTACTAAGCAAGCACCTGACCCAGTCTCTGGTTAACACACTCTAGGCTTTTATTCCTTGTGATCCCGGGCTCTTTGTCGTCCATACCGTCCGTACCGGCAATGGCATCCGTTTGCTATTGGGCTCGACCTTTAAAAGCAATTTTTTCAAAAAAAGCGTTGTGTTCGCCTAGCATTTTTCCAAAATAAATAAAACTGTAGAATAAAAAGTGCTGGACCACGTATCACGCGGAAACTACATCATGGATTTTGATGAAACTTGGCATAGTGATTGCTTATGTTCTGGGTCGGGCTTTAGGATACCTTTTAACCCGGAATATAACTTGGCTTTTACAAAATAGTAAAAAAAAACGTATATATGTAAGGAGAATTTTATTTATACAGACCTAGCTCAGTAATGGCTTATCGGATTGAAAAGTAAAAAAAGGTGAAAGGTAAATTTTCCCCTGAATCATTTAAGACATAATACATCCTTCTGCGTTGTCCTGAAGCTGAGCAATGTTCAAAACAATTATTCAAAACATGGCCCACAATTTTCCCATATATTTTGGACATCATAATTTTTATACTTTTTATGGTGTGAAAAATGTATATAATTCATCAATTGAGATCGGTTTAGCCGATTTGGCTTAAATTTTAGGACAACCCTCTGGAAAAGTCGGGAAATTTTAAAAACCGAAAATTGATTTTTTGTATGGAATTTTGTGTGCAATTGGCCTACCGTAGAAAAATGATTATAAATAAATTAGAGGTAGGTATACCATCCCGTTCTGAAGGAAAATTGCATTACTCTATGTTTCTTTTTCTTGAAAGAATTATGAAAATCTTATAAAGTAAAACCCGGATAACTACCTCTTCACAATTTCTACTTTCTTTGGGTACTTAAGCGGCAATCCTTGATAGAGACGCTGATAGGGACGAAAGAAACACAGCTATAATAATAATATTTTTATTTGCGATCTAGCATTTTGCGTTTTAAAATTCTGGCAACACTGCATAGCTCTAGTGTGAGTAAAAAATTGTCACAGAGAGCTAGCAAAAAAAGTAATTTGTCAGGTTCAACCTCCAATAGATTGCGTCAACATAAATGCGCTCTTACAAAACTTCACCAATATGATGATTATGTAGGTACACGCCTCTTAGATAAACGTCTTAAACAAAAGAGTAAGTCACTGGGGATGGCATATCTATCAACAAAGGAGTTAAGTCGCTCTTTACTACTTTTCCGCATATCCTGCAAGTCACACAGCGCTTGCAGAATCCAAAGTGCTCTACCTTAACAAAGTTGTCACTTGATACATCCCGTGTTTGTGGACATACCTACCTAGTAGGTACCTACTCATATCACGAGACAAAGTAATACTGCATCACTCCTAACTGCCTGTACACAGTATTCTGCACATCCGCACTTCTTTTTGTGTTCAACTGATTTAACATTTATTGTAGCCCAATCGAAAATCAATTTCGACACTCCGGTGTTTCACTATACCACTACCCATTCCCACCCTATCAATACCATAAAGGACCTCATGCACAGATCACCGATTCTTTTGTGATTCGATTCACTACCTTATACCAAAGGAAAAGCTGATAGCTGACAGAGATAAAACAAAAAAAAGAATCCCCACAGGGATGGAGAACAAATATCCAAAATCCAAAATCCACACAACCATATACGCATCACTTACCAACAACAGATAGAGCATTCCAGGCGAACGATGTGTGGAAGGATGGTGCATCAGCTGTCACCTCACATGAGAAATTCCCAGAAAGTTTGAAGCCCACGTTGCGCAGCGTAACCTGTGTGTCATTGGAGGCAGTTAACTGGAAAATGACAAAAAAATTAAATGAAATACAATTTAGATTACATCAGTGGGAGTCAGTCAGTGTATATGGGAGCGGGAGGAAGGGAAGGCAGTTTCAATTTCAAATTTTTTTTTTAACGCAGAGCGGAAATGAATTGCTTACAATCGTGAGGAGCGCGAGAGGGTGATTTGGGCGAATCGCTTGCCATTTTTTTGTATTCAATTCACCAGCTATACCACTAATGTTCCGAAAGTGTAGTCGGTTGTTATAGGTATACCGTATACGTAAGCTAACTGCGTGAACGCGAGGGTGAAGGTCCAGGGCGCTTTTAGAAAGTGCTTAAACGCTTCCATTTCATTTCGTTTAGAGAAGGACGATTTTCTTTCCCCTCCGACTTACACTTGAGCCATTAAATTTAAAGGCGAACCGGTTGGAAGAAGCACAGAAAAAAACTAGAGCAACGAGAACAACCCCTCGGAGGGAGGAGGGACAGGACGATTCTTAAGATTGTAAGGAAAATACTATTATGCCATGATTTTGTTCTAAAATACCCCACCCGGGGAGCGGTATAATTGTTGCACTCAGTTGGGAGCTCTAATGTTATTAGACAACAAGGACATACCAACCAGACACAGATGGACAGCGCGACGGACACTCATACACATATAGATACAGAACAATCTGCAGACTCCTGGTAGAAATAATTGCAAACAGATAATGTACATTGTGTGCGGTGGCGGTGTGTAGATGTAGCAACACCGCACATGGAACTGTGTGAATGCGAAATGGGGGCCAGCCAGCAAGCATCCCTGCAATCCAGGACACTTTCGTGTACCATAGCCAAGGAGACTGTTCTTGTACAAGTTGTCTCAGTGGGAGAATCAATTACGTTTAACGTGGTTGTGCAAGTTCTGTATGTTGTTGCGTGATTAATGGCCACGTGAATAGATAAGAAATGAGCATGGCTTCCAAAACGTACATGGATACCTGAAGGAGGGTCCTGGTTTGGTTTTTTTTTGTGCTTGTTCTCTCTAGTCGTCTTGTGGTGTCCTCTCTGTTCTGTGTGTGTAATTCACAGCGAACAGCATAATAAAAATGGGGACGGAAATGAACAGGCATACATCCAACTGAGTGTTGGATGGACTTGTTACCGTTGCTGATGGGTTGGGCCGTGGGGGTGGCAATTAACCTCAGTCGCTGGTTAGGGTCAATAATAAATAGGTATGTATGTACTTGAACTTACGTCAACTTTTATGTCTGGGAAGTGGAATATTTTGCCGGGCGGGTTCTCTGACGGCGAGTATCGATAGAATTCCAATCGTCCGCGATACCATTTGACGGAGTAGAGCGGATCACCGCCTAGATCGTAGTTGCAGTAGAGGCGTACACTCTGCCCGCGACGTATCCATTCGGGTTCGATTGTGAGTGAGACATTGTAGTACTTGTATGCATCTGCAAAGAAGGAAGAAAGATAATTGTAAAAATTTGGATCCACCTCTAAATTGAAATAAAACTGAACACGATTTGTTGGTTGGTAATTTGTTTGGCAATTTACGAAGAGCCATTGCCTGGCGTTTGATGTTGGCCAGTATGGCTATTCCGAACAAACCTCTGATAGTTGAATTTTTACTTCAATCGAAATCGAGTCGCACTGCGTGTTACGTTCAGCAATTGATAATGCAGCTATATAAACTCATTGGGGTTATTACAGATTTTACAAAAAATATTGCATACTTACGGGCTGATTTAGACAAACTCACCTATGGACTCTGCGTAACCGATATTGCGGGCGCAGCAGAATAACTAACCTAAGGAATTTCAGGGAAAATTCTCTAATCAAAAGCAAAAGTTGGTCGTGCGAAAAAACTTAACAATTCTAGAATATTCTCTTGAGGACAGTGTCTAGTCCCAAGTAACAATTTGACTTCGGTAAGGTTCAGATTTGTAATTTTTTTAGGCAAAAGTTTCGATAGAGCTTAGATAGTATTAATTGTTGACCAAAGTAGAGCAATTTCAATGTAATTGCTTCGAAAAAAACGCCTGTAAGACCTTTGCGAAGTATATTCACGAGCTTTATAGAGGAATATGAAAATATGTTTCGGCCAAACATCCGAGAGTAAAACTGTCATGAATGAGCTTCTCAATTAGCCGTTTGGACTCGGCGTAAAATTGTAGATCCCTTCCATTCGTCCCAAAATTTTAAAACCCACACAAAACGAATGGTTGTTAGAAGCTAGGCCTTGGTTCCCATAGACCTGTCGCGCCAAAATATTTGTTTATTTAATATCTCTATTAGACCTCTGAAAATGTCTTTAGAGCTTCCGACTAGAGGTATGTTACGAAACGCACACGTTCGTCACACTTTTATGGCCGGATAGAGAATTTGCATTCGTCTCTTGGGAGTCACACTCTCTTAGTGACTAGGAGAATGAATATTTGGATTTTTTTTTATTTTTCAGTTTCTATAAAGCTTGGATTACAGTTTCGGTGAGGCCTTACTTACAGCAAGTATCTTACCGAAACTAGTGCTTCTTTTCTAAAACAATAACCCACTGCGGATATGTTGATTGCTTCTGTAATAGCCTCGATAACGCCTTCCCTTAGGTTAGGTTGATGGGGGTTGTGAGATCGTCACAATAGACCATCAGGCACCATATCGGGCCCATCGCCTCCCCTGGGAACCATTATACGGCTAAAAGACCTAAACCAAATCACCCAAGCATTCGATTTCCCTACAGAATTTAAGTATGTTCTCAAGACTATTTGAGGAGTCAACCTCTTCCAAGTTATTAAAGAAGTACATGCCGAGATGCTTTCTTCTACTCCGAGCAATTGCTTGACATTCACAAAGAAGGTGTGAGATATCTTCCGTGACCTGCAGGTCCTCACAGTACCAGCAGGTATCCGTATTAGCTACGCCTAGTCTCATAGCATGCTTCCTGAGAAGGCAGTGCCCAGAGAGTATAGCTTTTCGTTACCGTCAATATCACAATGCCCAGGTACCCAACACAGTCTAACACGGTTTTGCAAGCACAATGCCTTGAGCACTGTGCAACAATTCCTGACTAGCTCAGACTTGATGGTTTGTGATTCTAGTGCTTTAAGTGCAGCCTGACTGTCAATGAAGATGGCGATATTCTTATTGGATATTGATCTCATCTCAAGTACCTCCGCGGCCTTAAGTACTGCCAGAACCTCTGCCTGAAACACACTGCATGTGTCCGGAAGCTTCAGGGCCATTTGTAGTTCAAACTTGATGGAGTATATCCCTGACCCTGTTCCCTCGCTAGTTTTGGAGCAGTCAGTGTATACTGAGGCCTCGTTTTCCCTCTGAATTTTAGTTTTTAGACCAGTCCATGTTTCGAAGTCAAGTGTACCGAGACTTTCATCTGCATTTACGGGGATATCAGAGAACGATTCCCTTAAAATATTTCTATCATTAGTGAGTCTAAGTGCACTATTTCCTGCTTGGATTTGTATTTGTAAGTCCAGTGGTAAAAGATGCATGAATGCTTCCAGCGCAGCCGTGGGAGTGGTACGTAGGGCACCCGTAACGGTAATCTTTGTACCCTGGTTAACGTATCCCGTACATACTTTTTGTTAGTGGCCTTCCACCACACAAGAGCCCCATATGTAATTATGGGTCTTACAACCATTGTGTAAAGCCAATACATCATTGTCGGCCTCATGCCCCATTTCTTCCCAGCTGTCTTCTTACAAGCGAAGAGAGCATTGTGAGCCTTGGGGACTCTTTCCTGAACGTTAAGTTTCCAATTTAGTTTCCTGTCAAGTACCATACCAAGATATTTTTCGCTTTCTGAGAGCAAAAGCTCCACTCCAGCAAGTCTTGGCAGCCTGAAGAGCGGTATCTTGTATTTTGAACTAAATAGTACTAGTTCCGTTTTCTCCGGATTTACTCGGAGTCCACACCCTTCAGCCCAGATTCTGAGTCTGTTGAGGGCAGTTTTCATGAGCTCGCTCATTGTATTAAGGAATTTTCCTTGAATAATTATAAATACGTCATCCGCGTAGGCAGTGACGTTGAATCGTGCATTGTTTAGTTCTTTAAGTATATTATCTATGACCAGCCTTGCCTTACCGAAGTCAAATTGTAACCTGGGACTGGGACTGAAACTTAAGTTAAGTGTCTATGGAACCCTTTTAAGGCCGTTGGTTTTTGTCTTATATCAAACGAATCAAGTGAATAATTTTCGGATAAAAAACTCTCACAGCTAACGCTGCTTTGTTTTTTTTTTTAGGGTCTATGTATGAGAAAAAAAATGTGCACGACTGGATCGCACGAAACTTTCTCGTTCATATCATCAGTTTTGTTGGATTATTGTTGAGATTGGTGATGTTGGTAGGTGGCTATGACTCGAGTTAGGTTTATGATATACCGGTATCTTGACATAGATTTATTATGTATGAATTCAGAGATTTGTTTTTGAATTTGCACTCGCAGTTTTAAACTGTATATGCCGATTGAAGTGTATGGGGGTTGCAAATCAAGTGAGGGTGATAGTAAAAACCGAAAATGGTTGCATTTATTTTAAGGTTCATGATAAATTATGGTTGAAAAAGAAGAAGTCGGTAATATTTGCTTAAAATAAGGACTTAGTAATTGTAATTGTATTTTTACTGGTAGTACGTAAGTAAGCATTTTGGTAAAAACCGTTAGAGCGGTTTTTGAAAATTATGCAGACAAAATAGTAACAAATATTGCAATACTCTTCCTAAAAACTGATTATAGGATATTGTTCATGATGTTATTATTACTTGGTTTTTAAAGTGCTTTCCAAATCGAAAGTTTATATATAAACAGTTTTCAAAATCAGCGTTTCAGGTGATTCGAATCGAAAATGAAGGACGCAGTATTGTTTAAGACGTCAATTTTACTCCAAGTATGCATTTTGGTCAAAATCCTTGCAGCAGTTTTCATATAGGTAAACCAAAGTAAACCAAATTCTCAAAATATGCATTTTTTGTTAAAAATCCATTATAGACAATTAAGCGAAAAATTGAGTTTGTTGGTTTTAAAAACGTTCACCCGAATCCAATAAAAAGAAAGAAAGTAGAACGATTCGTTTAATAATAATTCTGAAAGACTTCATTTCATAGGCTTACAAATTAAAAGTACCGAATCTGATGACTGCTAAATGATAACTGCTCTTGACAATAGCAATGTAAAAAAAAGCTTGAATTATGTACTACAATACAAATACAAATAAATGAGCAAGTCAGACCGAGAGATAATTACGATATTTTCAAACAGTGATAATAGACGAAAGTTTTAAAGATTTTTGACATCCTCCCGCCAACAATTTCAGGATGAATTGGAAATCTCTAGCAGGTAGAGAAGTTGTATTGGTCTTCGCAAAATAGAGCCGTTAGAAAGCCTTACCTCGCAGGCGCGAATTTTGTTGTCTCGTCCAGGATATACATTTTTTATGATTGCTAATTGCCAAAGAGGTCGTTGTAACGATGAATTTCCAACCAGCACTACGTCTCCGACTCGCATCTAAGTTGGAGAAGATACTCCTTAAAACACCTTCTTTTAAATGCCGCTAAGACATGCAAACGCTCCTTCCACATCCTTCGTAGTTCATTACCCGTCCGGTCTACAGATGTTGATTCCTCCGAAGTTCCGCAGACTCCATTGAGGAAATGATTAGGAGAAAGTGGTGCGAGATCTAAGGGGTCATCCCCTATGTAAGTTAAAGGCCTCGCGTTCACCACACGTTCAACCTCCGTAAGCAAGGTATACAGCTGATCGTTGTTTAATGTGGCTCTTCTTACCGCTGACCTTAGAGCCGTTTTAACGACACCCACCAGTCGCTCCCAAAAACCACCCCACCATGGAGCTCGCTCTATGATGAATTTCCAGTTTATTCGAGAGTTACTCAAAAAACCTAGAAAGCGTTCACTGGTCCGTACGTTGCTTAGTTGTTTAAACTCAGAAGACGCCTTTTTAAAAGTGGTAGCGGTACAACTAACATATGACTTTATAGGTATGTGCTTGTGCATTCTAGAAAGCCTTCTTGGGAACTGTTCTAATCGAATTAATCGTTTTCGAAGGCGAGACCATTCCATTCGTGTAAAATTGGTAGGTAAACTACTTAGTTTATATTTCCGCGGTTTCTATAGCGGATTTTTCCGATACGAAACTAACACTTCAAGTGTAGGTACTTTATGTCTGGTTCTTTTTCCTCTCAGCGCAAACACTGTTGAGTTTGCTAAGTTGACTTAAAATATTCAATTAAAATAGAGAACTATGCAATCAAAAGTGAAATACGTAGTTTTAGGGTACCTAATACAAAACAAAAATATTTTTTTATCGATTCCTTTATTGTATCAGAAAAATATGATTTCTCGACTTCTTTTGTCTTCGCATCGCCACTCTGCGGCCCCAGGACTCTGTGTGCCATGTGCAATTCTCTCCGCTACACACCCTTATTCAATCAGCATAACAGCATTTCACTTGCACACACTTGAAACTATTTAAATTAACCAATTTTTTCACTAGTTTCATTCACGTAAATGCACTCGCATTCCATTCCACAAATCGCTCTATTCGCGAGCACTTTACAAAAACCTGGCAGGTCTAGTGGCCCCCAATTTTGGGCATTCATTTGGCCACTCATAAATTCATCTTGAGCGCTGTAGACCCAGTAGGTTATCCCTCAACCCTCCGGTCGAAATATGTATTCCCCCTTGAAAAACCAGGATAGAGAAAAAAAAAACGAAACAGAAACAGAAAATGGAAAATAAAACATATACTTCTCAAAAGTCCACTTAGTCCAATAGCATCCATCCACCCACGCAAGCAGCATCGTTATCTGCTGTCCAGTCTATTTGAAATCAAAATAATGACACTCCTAACGAAGATGGATGAGGCTAACTTTTGATGTATCAGTCCATGAATGGTAATGTACCCTAATGAAGTCCTTGTTATGTGCTCTTAAGGATACCTCCTAAATAAACAAGCCGAAAGTAAAGATGCAAAAAAGAAAAAAACACCACATATCTTCACACACATATGCTGAGTGATGAAGGACACACATACCCTGTCAGAGCTTTCATCGCACCACCAGCAGATGGGCCGGCCGGCCGGCGTGTGTGTCCCGGCTAAGTGAATCTTTGTTTGCGGTTTCGTATTTATCACTTTGACGTTTTTGACGCTCCTGGCAATTCATCAATCACAAATTTACAAATAAGCACTAAATAATGAGAATGCATCGGAAAAGTTTATCAGCCAGCAGCCACCGGCCGTCGGCATCGCTACGGCCACAGCCATGAGTCCTGGCTTCATGTGTGTGGCATCAGTCAATATGTACACGTCATCTGCTCCTGTCAAGCAGTAGTTTAATTTTTTTTCCATCATGGAAAGATGCTGGGGCAGCTTATTAGCCCCGAGAAGGAATAAAGGCACAAAATCCTACAAGCAGTAAGTATAACGTGTTCGTTCATAGTTGAGTTGAGCTTTGGTGTAGTTTGCACTGTGTGCGGTTGTCCTTTGTCATTGCATTAAGCAAAAATTTCTGCTCCGTAATGTAATATGGCGCACATAATAAATCATTTCAAAGTGTTTTGGTTGTGCTTCGCTTTTTTCTCTGTTCTGTTATCCTTTTTTGTTGTTGTTGTATCCTGGACCCGGCCCAAGGGACAGCGAAGAGGAAAAAGTAGCCATTAGTTCATCGCTTGTAGAGCGAAAAGTTACTCCTTCGGCGTCAGCCCTGGGGTGGGTTAATAGAATGATCTCTTTTTTGCCCCATGTCTGTTGGGAGGGTATAGGGTAGGACTCGCATATCCTGCAAGGAGTTAACTAAGTTAACAAATGCATCGCAAATAAGAGGGGAAGAAGAGTTTTCCTGGCGCAAGCTGTGTGCTAGACTACTGACCGAGGGTCTGAGGTTCAGTCCCCAGAAAAACCCAAATGACACCTTAACATTTTTTGTCGTCCGCGAAAGTTTGGAGTCACGAGTAAACCACGAGTTGGGAGTAAGTCACGACTATCAACAGTCAATTACAAAAAGAAGGACTTTACTGAAGATATAGGTACATGCGAGAAATACTGCATAGCTTTTGAAGTGTATATCCAAATCCTTGTTCAAGCAATAAGTTAAGTCTCAACATGTCTGGCATATGTGACCTGAGTTGCGCAAGTTCGATCCCTAGTAAGAAACAGCGGTCTTCTAGCACCAAACATAAAGCCAAATGGACTATAAGGAGGGGTTTTTACTTGGTGAACAATAAATCGGAATAAGTCTGACTGCT
Organism: Cheilosia pagana; assembly: GCA_936431705.1. Lineage (NCBI taxonomy): Eukaryota > Metazoa > Arthropoda > Insecta > Diptera > Syrphidae > Cheilosia > Cheilosia pagana. The sequence goes on along the minus strand of OW386166.1, from coordinate 78,480,280 downwards.
CCAGAAGGAGGCCGCTTTTTGAAAAAACGGAACCGCAATGAAACCAGGGGTTGAATTACCGCATCCGTGATCGAGTAATACGCACTAATCTCGTCAATACAAAAGCACCGGACTCCAGACATGGACACTGCAAAAACAACTGCGCAACTCTGTACTGTCTCTTGATCTACTATGGACAAGCAGGGCTCTCATCGCGTAATTCATGAAACGATCATCGTCAAAACGATCAAACTGAACGACGTCGTTTTAAGTTAGATTCGCGTAACATCTTCGTAGCATCGTTCAATCGAATCGTTCATCGTTCCCATTTTGAACAGTTTGAAGACTACTGTAAACACACTCTGACAGCAGAAAATGTATGGACATTTTTTTCCGTTGTAGAATTGGGTTGAAGAATTGGGTTTAAGTGAAAAACCATAGACAAGATGGCGCTGTCCATGACACCCATTCGTGGAAAATATGCATACCTAAGTGTGGAAGGATGTTTACGGAAATAAAACATTATGAAACATCACATGAGAATTTGTATTGTTAATATTGAAGTTGTAAAAAAGGATTCAATGAATGCAATTTTATAACTACATTTCGTTTCTGATTGCATTACTGCGTGCCATTATAAAACAAAATTCATTTGAAATTCTAAAAAAGTTGTACCCCATTTTTTTTTTTTGTTGCAAAAAATGCGTTTTTTACCACTTAGACAAAATTGAGTCCCCTCCAAAGAGAACATAAGTGTATGTTTCCCTTAAATATTTGTTAATATTTCTCTCGGCCCGAATCAAACTGAGAGAATGCACCAAAAACGATCAAACGATTGCAAAATAGCAATCGTTCAATCGCAATCGTTCAGTCGTCGAATTTGACAGTTGCACGAGTTATACGAAGCATAGTTCAATCGTCCAAAACGACGTCGTCCAGACGATCCAACTATTTTAGTGTTACACGAAGCAATACAATCGTCGAAACGACGTCGTCAGACGATCGTCGTCTTACGCGATTAGAGCCCAGGGTTATCCTGTGCTCTCGGAAGATCCTCTAAGACATCAACCATTCAGTTAGTCTTGAGTTACTGGGCCGGATGCTATGGCATATTATCTTTCTATCTATTAGAACAACCCAAAAACTAAATGACTCTTGTCTTGTGGACTAGCGAGGGAAAACTACTGCAGCCAGGTTGTAAAGGGGCGCCAATATGTGCTGATCTTAGTATATATGCATGTCGAGTCGTTTGGAGTGGTGTGACATCAGTGGCGATTCCTGGTCTTAAGCATTGGGTTAGCTATATGCTCTTGGGAAGTTTAAGATAAAAAAAAAAAAACAAATCGTAATTTTTTAATTTCATTAATAACTACAAAAAAGACAAAGAAAAATAAACTCCACAAATAAATAATTTAAAAAAAAACGGTCACAAAATTTTCAATGATTCGACTATAAAAATCGTCACTTTCTTTTAGTTTTTTCAGCAATTCCTTTTTGATAGACATAAGAGCCAAATAGCTTAATCTCTCCTGACCTTGAGTGCTTCGAAGGCACGTCTTTATCCTCTTCAATGCAGAAAAGGAGCGTTCTACAGACGCCGTTAAGGCTGGTACTGTGCATATAAGTTTTGAAAACTTGTGCACCTGCTCAAAACTGTCGGCGATATTTGTCTATATCCAGAGCAAGACATCAAATGGTGGTGTTGTTTTTGACGATGCTGCTGATGTTGTACCTGTTGTCTGTACAGCGTCTGTGTTTCCATAAAAAAACAGTCAATTCATTTTTTAATTAAGTAAATTCAAATATGTTCGGACAGCTTTCAATTAGATTTTTAATTAATTTAGGAAAATTGTTTTTTTTACGATAGTTACTAAATTTTTTCCCATTCAGTAAATCGAAATATTTTACTTTTTTAAAGGATGCAAACATTTCTGATATCTGCACACGCATTCTTATTACTTACTGCAATTTCCCTAGAAAGAGAAACATGCGAAAGAACAATAATAAGAGAACGCACAAACACAGAAACAGAAGAGAACCTCACTCCACTCTCAAGTTTTATCGCATTAATTTGCGCTAACGCTTCCATTTACTTAACTGGGCTTTGCTTACGACTGGTAGTCAAACAAAACTATAGATTGTAGGAAATATGGTAGCGCAATTTTTTACGCTAAAATGCAACAAGCGGGAGACTATTTTTATAGGAGTTTTGGATTGTGTGTGTGCCTGTGCAGTGTGCCTGTGCAGGCAAAGAATTTGGTATCGCAAATTTAACACTAAAGAATATTTCAAAAGAAACTTTTTGTATGATGTATTGTGTTGTGTTTGAGTGTAGAAAAATATGATTTGTAGATAGGTAGTTTTGTTATTGAGTATTGCATTTTGCGTATAATTTGTTGAAATTTCCAAATTTATCTTTGGTTTTCGGTTTATGTTTGTAAAATATTCGAAATAGTAAAAAATGTTATTTGAGTATATTTTCTTATCAAAAATATTAATAGCATTTGCATTTTTACTGTTCCTGTGTTACATCATTTAAAAACTGTTCAGTGTTATTAAACTACAGAATCTTGAATCATATTTTGATTTTGTACAATAATGGTTAATATTGTTAACAAACAAATTTTATTTATTTATTTGACAACAAAGTAGGGCCTTTCTTTTAGACATTCGGCCTTACTAATAATCAAACACTAATGTCGACTATTAGTTGGCTGCCAGTTTAAATTATAATGTACAGCATTTTTGAAATGGTACCAATAAACAATTTAGCCTCCACCTTTACTAGTACGAAGACTTTCTGTTGAATCTATTACAAATTTGCTGTCAATCGTTGTCAGTTATCAGATGGCAAATCATTTGTTTTTGTTTTCATGCAGTAAGTTTTGTTTTTCAAAAAATGTAATAAAGATTGAAAATGAATGCAAGTCGAGACGAAGATATTTTTATGGACCTTATATCTGTTGAAGAATCGGCAACCTCTCAAAGGATAAAATATATGACGAACGAGAGTTCTTTTGTTTGTTGGTGGTGTGTAGTATCTGATAAAAAGTTTATTAAAACTATTATTAGATTTGATAAACCGATAGTGCGCTTTATTGTGGAAATCGTAAGGGAAGAATTTGATCCACGGACAAATCGCGGAGGAGGAAACATTAGTAGGTATTAGTTGCAATACGATACCTAGGGAAAGGATCCTATCAAAGCGATCAAATCAGTTCGTTGTGTCAGATCAAAGTTCTGTTAATGGGATTGGTGTTGCCAATTTGTTTTAAGTGTCTACATGTGGATAAAGAAAATATGCTCCTATTGTTCAATACGGTATTTTGATTTATTTGGTCGTTTCATTTCATTTATTTTCATTTTTTAATAGAGAATAGTAAATATTAACTGAAACATCAATTTGCAACAATTATTTTTTCACTTAAGGGGAATTTTCTTTTAAACGAATTTCGGATATTTTGAAAAACTAAATCATTGAACAGGAGTTCGAACGAAAAATAAAACCGATTTCACTTATCCAGCTTAAATATAAAAAAAAAACAACACATTTGTTTCTAATAGGTATGTCAAGATTTTATAAAATAAAACTCGAAACAAAACGAGACATCGAAAACGTGTAAATAGAGCAAAACAAAACAAAAAGTGAAGTTTGGACTTCAGTTATTATATTATTAAATGAATTTATAATTTCTGCTGTACAATTTATTTTTACTGGTTAATTTTGCGGAGTAATTCGCACGAAGATTGTGAAAAAATGCTTCGTGACAAATAACACTTAGTTTAGATAACAGAGTTTGACTAAGTCCGTATTAATAAACGTTTTGCAAAAGTTGTTAACCGGTTGCAGAAGAGTTTCATATAAAACTGTCGGGACCGTCTCGTTTAGATAGTCCTTGGTAGAGGGCTTCTATTGTCGAAAACAGTCATAGTGTATCTGGTATCATTAGCAGTGCTCCTTTGGCATAGTAGATGGCTTGCAAGTCCTCCATCTATCGCCCGCTTTACGTATTATATTTCTTTCAAACTGCAAAGAAAGTCAGTAACTACCTAGTCAGAAGTTGTTAATTGCATCTACGCAAGCGGTAATCAAATCAAATTCTCATCCAACCAAACTCTTATGTGTCTACCAATAAACTTAAGTACACAGATACCTTCCATATGCTCACAAGTCAGCAAGGTACTGCAAAACGATTCATCAACTATCCCAAATATTTGCACAAGTTTCAATCTATCATTACACAAATTTACATTTGAGTACCTAAGTAGTTCAATATTTATTTGTATATTGCCTGCAAATGAAATTCCATCCTGACTATGAAGTGTCCTCCCACCAGGTATCCCAACAAAATCTCAACTTGAAATCCCTTTCGCATTAAATTTTCTACATATTTTGATACAGCATAGTGCAGCAACGCATTTTACACACCATTGCCCAACCGTTATAAAAAAAACAATCGCCTCCGCGATAAATCCACTTATAAACTCCATTAAATATTTTATCAATATATATATATCGTCCTGCCATTTCAAATCAATTTTATCTACTCATTGAATTGAATTGATTCACCATCATGAAGCTTAATTCAAACGAAATAAAAAGACCGGCCGGCACATAAATATACGGGCCTCTATATATGAGAAAGGACCTGCTATAGAAAAAGTAGCCAATTATATCAGTCCATTGTTTCCGAAATCCGTTTAAATGTGTACATTCACAGGACGAACACGGAAAGAGCGCCACATTCGAACAGAGGAATCGAAAATTCCCAATATGATTGTGACCACCCTCCCTACCCGATCAAAGGACTCGACTCAACTTTCTACCAAACTCAAATGTTTGTGCGCTCGCCAGGGATGTGTATCCAATGTTGATTTAATTAAGTCAGCACAAAAAGGGGAAAAACACACGACTTCCACAAGACAACGATATGGCATCACTCTTATCGGGCGACCATCAGATGCCAACAATCGACTTAGGGTTACCCAATTCCTTAATGTATCGCCAGACTATACACAAGGACGCCGGGCGAGCTTTCATTGTCTTAGGTGTGTATCTTCAGTTGGTCCTCTACTTAATGCAATCACAGAGAGTCACTGTCAGTCCAGCCAAAGATGTACACACGTGCAAAGCGGTTGTGCGCTGCCCTCAAAACGACAGCCAGTGGCCGACGAACAGGATCGAAGGACACTAGCTACTGTTGAACGGACAAGAGACGACCCCTGAAATTGAGACGATGCTCCTTCGTATCTCCTAAGAATCAATAGAGATGTCATCCCTAAAGGAGCAGCGTATATGTGTCAACGAGATATCCACTTTCAAAACTCACACATAGCCACGTAGCCAGGATCCAGAGGGATAGCAAAAACGAAATGAAAACAAAACTTCCTCCGCATGCTGTGAAAATAGCAAATTCATCACTAGGATAGTGCTGGAGCACAATAGAATCTCCTCGAAAATAGAAACAACAACAAAAAGGACGAAAAATTAAATAAGTTCAATGAAATTCGATTCTTTAGGGAATCCAATCAATTCCCTTCCGGTATTCGTTTTCGAATCATCCAACTTTTCAGTTCGATTCGACGTACCTTTGTGCGGAGCGGACGCTCATGTATACGTCCGTGTGTGTCTATTTGAGTGTAGGTGAGCTGCATTGTTAGATGCTGCGAAGCAAAGTTAAACTATCTGTCCGCCGCCCGATTGTTGGCTATTGGATTTGTTTGAGCATTTAAAGTCACCTGTGTCTGTGTGTTGTACACACAAATACCCTGTGGACCTGAATGACATGTCCTGTTAGCGTATGGTGCTATCCCTGGGACAATACCATGGTGGATTAAGTATCCAATAAATTGTTCAAAGAAAACGGGCGAAACGATTTCGTCGGTTTCTCTGTCATCCTTAGCCGCTTGGTGGCGTTGGGTGAAGTTGTTGTTTTCCAGGGAATTCGCAGAAGTTTACAAAAAAAAACAACCGAATTTTCGCTGACGTGCATTGGACACATTCGTTCTGGATTTTTGGACGCCGGCCGATTACATTCGTATGACAGTAGTCAGAGGGAAATGACGCTCCATCAGCATGAAAAAAGTGTTTTCAACTTCCTCGACTTGAAGGCGCAATTAAGGTGTCGATACATCTGGCCATCAGAGATGGGGTGATGTATTTCATGGAGCAATGAATCGAACCACCACAGTTAAGTGTTTTTAACGAGCAAAGTTATGACAGTCGAGGGTGAAACTTTGCGGTGGCTGGATAAAAATTGCGAAAGCAGATACTAATTAGTGGATCCGCAGTTGACAGATTCTGTTGGATATTGTGATTGTTTGCACAAAGTTTTCAGCCAGTTCGATGCTACAAATGAGGGAATTGTTATTGAGATATAATGCTGCAAATCAATATTGTTAACGAATCTGAAACGAGCAAAATAAAAGGTTGGCTTGAGGCATTCTCAAAGAGGAAGCCTTTACTCTGGATCAACTAAGAAAACTCTGTGTAGGCCAATATCATTCGCAGCGACCTGCTTTGCAATCTTAAAGTACCTTTTTTAAACCGGATGAGCACATCTTTTATCATTTTGGAAGAATAAATGATTTGGCTCTAACCCATTTCCGAAGAGGGAGTTGCATATATATACCGGGATCGACCTATGTTAAGCATACCAAGCCAGGGGAAGGTCCATGGTCTTCCATTACAGAGAGTAACGATATTTCAATATGTGGAAGCTGACTAACTTTCTACCTACCTAGAGCTCAGGCAGAAAATCTTTCTACACCAGACTTTGAAGCTGTACAATTGGGAACAAATGCAGGTAATTTCGTACCGGCATCTGCATTACTGTGATATGATTCGCCAGAACAAATGTACACAAATTAGTTGGAGGTTTTCATGAATACAAGCAAGCCTAGCTTAAGGTAAATCTGTGACAACTGAAAAGGGAGTCATGAAAAGCCTTCTCACCAAGTTTCAAAAGTCTTTCGGGGGTCATTAGGAAGCAGCAAATAGATAGTCAAATACAGCGAGGCTAAGTGGCAACCCTTACCCTTAGCTTTTTTGAAACTTAAAGAATGGAAACACAAAAAAGGTGCGCGATCTTCAACAAGAAGCAAGATTAGCGTCTATTTTGAAGGCGGCATGTGATTGGAGGAGGACTTAGGCAAGATGTTTCCGTAATGTGTGACTTTGAGTGGCCTAAAGTTCGAGTTCTGAAAGTATCAGAAAGAAGGGCATATTTCGCTATACAATCCGAAAGTCTAAAATCCCCACACTGATACACACGAGACACCCCGCACTAGTCCATGACGTGTTATCTGTTCACTTAACAAATCATATGGCCAAGCCATACTTATTTTTCATTGGTGATAAAATTCACAACCGCTTGGTGTCTGGAATTCTTTGACACCACAAGTGAGATCCAAAACAAATCGAGAAAACATCAGAGTTGACCAGTACCAATGTCGTGCACCGCTGAGTTTGATCCCCAGGCAGTTATCCGACCGCTTGAAACTTTTGGTGCTAGTAGGCCAACGAGAAACTAGCAAATTGCCGAGTCCGCCGTAAGGAAGACTTGAAGACTGCCAGGACTGTCGAAAGACTGATCTGAAGACCGCCGGGACTGTCGCAAGATGGATCTGAAGACCGCCGGGAATTTCGAAAGACGAACCCGTAGACCGCCAGGGCCCCCACTTACGCACTCACCCAGAGACGCAACCAAGGACCGAGGCGCTACCCGTTAAACCGTAGATTGCATAAATTGTAGAAAATAATAATTGTAAACCAATTTGAATTGTTAACATTAAATAATAATAAACCTGAAGTTCGTGTTTCTTTAGAAAGAACCTTGGAGATCCGACGAGCTAAACCTCAGCCTTAGACAAAAAGCACATCACATTGGCGACCGAGCAGGGACTTCAACGAAAGGGGGCCCAAAATCGTTACGAGAAGAGATAATCGTAGGAGGATCAACGAAAGGAGTTTCATCTGCTCTACTTAGGGAAGGACACTTACCCTGGAGCAGGTGGACGTCACCCAACGCGTCCATCACAAAGCCGATAAAAAAACATACAGTGTAGCACCTCCAACTCCACCAGTACCGCCAACACTGCCGCTACCGTCTACAACGTCTTTATCATCTACACCATGCCTCGCCAGAACACACTTTTCGTAACACGTTCACAAGTTTACTACTCAGCTCTAGTATGTCTGAAAAAAAAACGTTGCGTCGAAAGGCTACTATCGCAAGCGACCTCCAGTACTGTGTCGGCAGGCAATGCCAACATCGACGCTGCCTAATACAATTACTAAGCCATGCACAATAATAACCTATGTATATGTTACCCACCGTAGTCCGTAGAATTTAACTGTTACCTAATCCTGCGTCTAAAATCTTGTCAGCTATACATGTAAACCTTTCGCCAATGATCGGTTCAAGTCATAACAGTGCGGACTTTTGTCGAGACGTTTTATGATGGACTACATTTCCGCACTCATGCTTGTCTAAGAAAATTATAAGAACTCCAGCGCCATCTATTGTAAGGTAAGTAATGTACGTGTAAAAAAAACTATAAATTTGGAAATTATCCCCTCTATTGAACAAAGCTTGTGTCCTTAAATATAATACTATCTTCCACGAGGTCGGGAATCTAAATAAGCTTATGGACGGAATGAAAGGCGGATCGCATTATCGAAAGGCGCCACTAGATACTTATTGGAGATGAACCGGTGATTCTGAGGAAGCGGCTTACAATCTTCGAGGATTTAAGTTTTACAGGTGGTAGAGAACGACCAGGTGTCTTCTATGAAGGCTAATCCTGCCATAAGAGTCTAGAAATGAAAATCTCCGTTTTCCAAGGGAGAGATAAATATGCAACCCACCCATCTCAATAGGTAATTTTTAAATGTCTAAGCATCAGGGGCATCTTTGTCAAACCAGCCTCTCAATACTGTCCCGAAGAGCTCCTTTTAGTTTTACAGAGTCCAGCCAACTGATGTTTTCAAGGCGACTTATTAAATAAAGTCTTAAGGCTTTTACTGTTGATGGTGTCCACCGCTCGATAAAGTTATATGGTTTCTCCTGTCCTGCCAACCCACTAACCTAACCTAACCTATATGGAAATTGGTTATACAAGCCAATTACTATTCCTCCTTATTTAACCAAGCTAGTGGACTAAGATTTTCTGTGCTTATCCATTTTCTTGCAGGAAAATGCTCAAATTCACCGAAAACTTACGAATAGCTTTGGACGAAAACCTTGTTACATTCTTAGACTTTTCGAAGGCTATAAAAATGGTCAACTAGTGTGAATTATTTTTTATACCTGCAGGAACGTAAACAGATGGCTGCCTTTTTCTTTCAGAATTCATTGAAATATTATCAGACGTTCCACAGGGTTCAGTTCTTGGTCCCCTGCTTTTCATACCTTTGTATGATCATGATCGTAGTAGATGTTCAATTGTTACTCAGCTGTAAGAGCATATGCTAGACGAAGCTGCATTCAAACTAAATGACGATCTCCGCAAGATTCTAAGTAGTTCCCAAGTCGGCTTTTTAAAACTGAGTCCCATTTAGTCGAATTGGTAGAGAGCAGTATTCTTTTAAGGGAATTACAAATTCTGGACCACTCAAGCCGATCCCCTTTTCCGGGGTAGTGGTAGTGGGGGAGAAACTCTAGTATTATTTTTAGTGGCCCTTGGGGAGGAGGCTTGAATCTGCGCCGCTCTGCTCAAGATCAACCCCTCTATCCACTACATCATTGCCAGTAAATGCACATTTAAGTTCGTGTTTCTGCTCACGCGATGAATGTTCTCAGACTAAAATCTGAACTTTTGTGCTATAAAATAGCCTTCACAGGTTCGTAGTCCCCGAAGCGCCTTCACATTTGGTTTGTTAACTAATTTTTTTAACGGCTTAGCTGTCGCACTTCAGTGGCGCAGTGGATATGTGGTTAGTGTGATGGCTGATGGACCCCAGGTTCGTTCCCCGGAAAAACATCAATTACATCTTTAAGGTGTTCTTTCCAACGCACTGTCAGGAAAGAGCATCTTAATTCAGCCGGTTGGACTCGGCATAAAACTAGTCCCAAAAATGAGAAAGTAGGAAGTAGGAACAAGTATTTACTTGTGAGAAGCTAGGCAAAGGACCTGTTGTACCAACTATTTACTTTCTTCTTTTTTTGGTCGCACTTCCTCTCAGCATGAGAAGACCCTAATGTGGGATTTTTTTTGGGAGATATTTAGGCTGCTCCTGTGTCCTGTCAAGTTTGCTCAAAAGCACCTCATAAAAAAAAAAAACATTCAAAACGGTATTTCTCGACACTCATGAGAGCCAAAGCTATAAAATTTGGAACTTTGTGAAGTGCTTTTTCTCATGCCGAGGTTTTGCTCGCCGGATCCAGGGTTTACCCAAAGAAATACCAAAACTCCTAATTCGCAGAAATGCTATTACAAATGTCTCCATATAATCTTATACAAACTACAATATCTTAACAATATCCCAATAATGTCTAAGCTACGTCTAAACTACGTGGCCCTAAGACGGTATGGTTCCTATGGGATGGGGTATGGGGAGGGAAGCAACAAGCAAGCCAGCTGAGATTGCTGATACTTTTCCGTAAGGCAAGTCACTTCCCATGCAGGAGCCTTATCTGGAACATAAGATTGGTACAAAACACAAGTGGACAACTCTCCCCGAACGACACTCTTATTTGGGTATTTCTAGTTTTGCAATCACAAATAGAGTGTGACTTTTAAGTGACGAATGCAAATTCTTTACAACATCAATGTGCATAGTCAGAGCTCCGATCCGATTAAACTTCTTCGCGAAATGTAGGCCGTATAAGAATACTGGGCAAAGTTCAAAAAAAATACATTCAGAAAATGAATGTCTTCCTTCTCACTGGTTGCGGTTCAAGTTCACACTGTTTGATTCAAATCAGTAAACATCAAACTTATTCTTTAGAAGGCATAACGGCCTTCGTCAAAGTCGCATCAGTAGTTTCTCCGCAGTGGGCCGACACCAACTTAAACCCGCAACTAAAGCGCCTCAAATAAATGCGTCCTCTGTGCTTTTGTCACAACCTCATATCGCAACTGCACTGTGTTAATAATGAGACACGAATCCACCCCTGTCAGACAATTCCGTTCAGTTAACGATTTATGATTGCCAGGCTTTCGCTCTGCCATGAGCCCATAGTCGAACTCGAAGTCATTCGAAAGACATTTGCACAAACAAGTGTTCCCCACTCAGCTAGTTAATTGGCAAATAATTGCTTGGCCTGTCAGTGCGTCTCCAACGGCATAGAACGGCAACAACTAGGCACAACGCAGGCGGCCAACGATTCGCTTCCTAAAACGCACGCAGTACTTTTGAGAATTTATGATGTGTGCGTTCTCATTCTGTTTCGCTAATAAAGTTGTTTGCACTCGTACACAGATGTATTCGGATTGGGTTAGGACAGCCAAGGGATACAGAAGGATATCTCACAATTTCGGACACAGACAGTGGGCCTGGGCATATGCAGTTCAAGTTCGAATGGGAAAGGAAACTCCTCCCTTGGAAAGTTGCCTTCATTCGCTCATACGCACACCTAGAGTCACACGGAAACAAACATCTCCTAATGAGCCTGAGAATTTTCGGTTACGGCAGAGCAAACGACCGGAAACAACGTTGAAAATGACACTCTGGTGCAATGAAATTCACCCGTAAACTCGCAAAGGCGAGCAATTAAACGAGCGCACAGATATGAGAACTTTGGTCCTCCGGTGGTGGTCACCTACCTACCTACGTACACGAAATACGAGCACCCGTATTTGTACTCTTGCATTTGAACAACGAACAAGTTTCGTGCGGAGTACGAGTGAGTTTTTATGTCAGTTCACCACAAAATGGGCCGCACTCATCTGAGCGTTTTCATAATCCCGATCCCGATGGCCTTTAGAGCATCCAACGCGTTCCATTTGCCCTCTCTCCCTGACTGCACTGCACATGCAAAGTAAGATAAATTATTTTAAATAAAATTTATTTGGTGCAGTGCTGGCAGCGGCCGGCGGTTACATCTTTGTATATCCTATATCGTGTCTTATTTAGATGCAACGCACACTCACACTCACATTCGGAGGGATCTATTTTGAAATGCGAGCTGGCGGATCGTTGCGCCTTTGGGGGATTGTTTATCTGCGGTTATGTGCAAAATTAGTGGAAGCCACCGCACACATCAACATAAATCAGTGTGCGTTTGCTGCACAAATAATTCTGATAAATGTTTTGATTTCCAACAAATCGAAATTGCATGACAAATGTGGTACAGCAGATACTAGGAGGTAGCAGATATGAGATAGGGGAGGAAATCGAGGAATATGCGTTTTGCTGCAGTGTGTGTTCCGTTTTTGGCAAGGCTCTTCTTAAAGGTCGGTCTAATGGGAGAACTTTTGTCTACTCACCTGTTGGCATCTGACTACACATTCAGATAAACTGCATTAGGAATGCGAAAGCCATTCTTTGCCCTTTCCTATGCTTGGTTGAAGCCCCTGGGGGCACCCGTTGCCACTGATGGCATGGAATTTACTTCGACTTGACTGATGCTGTGCTGCTTTGTTGCCGTTTAGTTCTTGTATCTCTCGCGTGTTCTGCAATATTTGTATCGCTTCATCGGCATTTGTCCAGTCATTGTTCAGACATCCGTGTTCTTCACATCCAGCTGCGATTTGTTTTTTTTTTAACAAGTAATGGTCGTGCTAAATCATTGCTTGCCCTTCGCTTTCACACGCAATTGAGGTGAACATCTGAAGGTCGTTTTGATGTTGTGATGAAGTGTTGCATTCTTTGTCCTACCCCCAAAACGGAGCTAACAGTGGATGCAAAGAGTAAGAACTTTGTGGAAAGAACATGGAGCAGGATTCCATCATCAGACTTCAAGGACATCTCGCAATCCATAGAAGTTCTTACAAATCTTGAAATCCTTCCTATTTTCGGGATATGTTTCATTTTTCGGAAAAGCCCTGTGGTAATTTAAGTCAAAGACTGGTTGTTGTGGCGGGATTTATTTTTATAAGGTGAACTGCTGACTTTGAAAAAATTCATCGCCATTCGGCAACTTTTGAAAAATAGGACACAAAAATTGTCCTTACATTTGAATTGCTATTCCCCAATTGATACCAAGAGAGTGCTGTTCTTCATCACTATAAACTGCGACGACTTCTTTGGACTTTTGCATTAACATTTACATGCCACTCTACCAACAAGTCAACAAGTCTGCGGGAACTGATATCTTAAGGGCCATGCCTTCCAGAGCATCGGTAGATGATTTTGTTTGAACCATGCGACACCCTGTCTACAAAATTTGACGGACAACGGTACGACCTCCCGATTATATAAGATCCTTTCCCGACTATTATGATGGGAACTTCTGGCCCAAAAACAGTCACCTGATGCCGACCATGTTACACTCTGCCAAATCTTAAAAAAATGACGACCAAATTCACAGATCGATACGGACCGCCATATTATCGACTACAGTGTATGTAGGAACGAGTTTGACAAGATCATGTAAGGTTTCAATATTTCTGGAAAATCTGTTTGTCTATAGACAAGTTGGAAATCCCGTTCCACCGTCAAAGTCGAAAAGAGCACCACCGAACGCTTTGGAGTGAAAAAACGCTATAAAGCTAATAAAACCCATGACCAAATAAAGCAACCGCTCGAACAAACTCGGCTGATTATAGAAGAAGCCGATTTAGGCTAGCGACCTGATTAAGTGAAATAGCCAAACCTGACAATGGTCAGTTATTACCTTGACGAGGTGAAAGTATCTCGCCTTCTAAGGAGGTACAACCATCCGGCAAAAAGACAACAGCACAAAGACAAAGCGAAAAATCACTCTTATTTCCAATAGCAGTTTCTTTGGGCTAGAAAGGCATCTGAAAAGGAAAGATCTTCTTAATAGAGCCAATAGAGAAAGTTCAACGTATAGCCGGAAACTGTATAACAGGCTGTTTAGTCATCTCAGGTCTAACACCTATCCAAACACATGTTTAAACGGGAGCAAGACTAAGTATCCACCGACTTTTCCATATGAACAACAACCCTTATTTTATCTTTGTTTAACGCTACAAAGTCCTAACGCCCATTTAGAATCACATGCTACCGGAATATGGCCTCCATAAAAACTTCTCTATCATCGTCGCACCAAGGGAAGACTGAGAAAACTACAAACCAAACCCATCGCACATTCTGATCTCGTCTGGTACACAGACGGTTCTAAGATAAATTCAGGGACTGGCTCCGGAGTCTATGGAGAGTCGCCTCAAGAGAACTATTCAGTTAGCCTTGGCATAAATACATCCATATGTGTGAATGGAGACCAACGCGAAGAGACAACGCAAGACCTCGTCTTAGATGGCACACACAATTCAAAGGCAACTTTAACCTACTTTGAAATCCGCAATCTCTAGTTAGCTTAAGATCGCGATAACTAAAGCCGAGCATATCACCAGTATCCTGTAAAGTTTGCATCGAGTAAGTATATGGAGACTATCCTTGAGGGCAATTCAAGCGACACAAACAAATAGAAAATTAAAGTTAATCAAGGAAAAATTCAAGCCATCTTTCTTACAAGTAAAAGAAAAGCTTGTTATCTTCCTAGTGGAATTGGTACAAGTATAAGCTGGTAATCATCCGTAAAATAATTAGGCATTTATTTGGACACCAAGTTGACTTTTGGACGCATATAGCAAATGCAATTAAAAAATGTTTAATTACCATAAGGGTGCTGTATCCTTTCATAAACCGAAAGTTGCAGCTTTCAAATGAAAATAAAAAAATCATCCGTAAAGTAACTTTCCAAACAGTTCTGCTTTATGGCTACCAAGCTTGGGGAAATTGTGCAATGTGTCAAAGAAAGATAAATAAAAAATATGCTTAATCTACCATGGGATCACTTGACTCTGGATACTCACGATAAAGCGAATGTTGAATTGATCTTTCTAAGAATTCAAAAATTAAAGCAACGCTTATTTATTAATTAACTAGCGGAGCCCCTGCACACTTCGTTTTTACGAAGGCAATCCGGGTTAATTTAACGATTCGGTGGCTTTCGAAATAAGACCTAAGACTGTGTGTAAATTTGAACTCAATCGAAATATAAGATTTTGAATGTATTTTTTGTATGAACGGTGCCACGCCCTTTTGTCCAATTTTGACCTTACTTCACAGGAATACTCCTGCGCCAATACCTAAGATTGTGTGTAAATTTGACCTAAGTTCATTCTGTGGCTTTCGAAATATAAGATTTTGAATGTATTTTTTATATGGGCGGTGACACGCCTCCTTGTCAAATTATGACTAATCTTCACAGGAACACTCCTGAGCTAATACGTAAGACTGTGTGTAAATTTGAACTCAATCGATGCGGTGGTTTTCGAAATATAAGATTATGAATGAATTTTTTGTATGGGCGGTTCCACGCCCCTATAACTCATGAACCAATACACCTACAAAGACCGTATATACCTGCAAACCATGGTATTAACATCACCTTTCATGGGAAGTTTCAAGAATCAAAATCGGTTCACGCATTACAGAGAACATTGGCGACAAACACAATTCAACTTATTTTTATATATATAGATTAATTTATTTATTCATTTATTATTTATATTTATTTTTTTATTTATTTATCTATTGTTATCTGATTTTTTTTCTCTTTTGCTTAAATTCAGAACTTATATTTCTTGCCCAATAAAATTCCTAAAATAATGTTTCAGAAGAAAGATACAAATTATAATATCTCTGAATAATTGTATAATGTGTGGTAAAAAAAACCTGCTGTAAATTTATATACGATATAAAACTGTCTATCTATCTGTCTAAATTGCATATTTTGACTCACTAAATAAATAAGGCCAAGGTTGAAAGTTATTATAAGTAAGGCCCACAATGGAAGAATCTCCAGTTATGCAGAGGGACACTCGTTGAGCGTGGTAGTAAAATGACTCCAAATGCTGCGATCAACAAGGAACAACTTATGTCCTTTATTTGCTGGGCAATCGAAGTATCATATATTAAACATTTATAAGTTATCAAGGAGCGGTATAAATTGACTTCCTATCAACATGCCATGTCCCCTCTATTTCCTCTGCGGCAGGATGTGCTTGCATCCTATACACTTTATCCTGTACCTCTTCATCATTAATTTGAGCAATTAGGATACCTTTATCTGGAAACATTAATTGCCTGCAGTAGAGGTACATCTCCGATTCGAAATTCAACTTACCACCTAAAAACCAGCTAAACAGAGACTCACGAGTGCCTTAATAAATTAAATACCAAACAAATCGCACCCCAAAAATGTACCAACAAAAGATGGGACTCACCGCATATGCTGCACACGAAGAACATCCACAGAATAATGCCCATCCGAAGTATATCCGCTTTTCTGTTAATCATAATGTCCATGGCATCAATTCCTGTTCGAAAAGAGAACAAAACAAACGAACAATAAAAATCATTTCCAACAAAAACATCCTTTAGGTGTAAAAACAAAAAAAAAACTGCACAAGAAAGTGAACATAAAAATCGCTTATAATTCAAATAATTCATCCGAATGTTTTCCACCCTGCAAGAGCAGGCAGATTCAGCGACGACTATAAATAATCTTCAGGTTTACGTTCGCTCAACATTGCACCCTCATAAAGTCGGAGCTTTCCTTTTGCGGCAATTTTTTTTTTTTGTTGTTTGCCGCTCTTTCACTTTCCGTTCATTTGAAATTTTTTTCCATTTCGCCGTGGAAAATGACCGAATTACTATAGTACGACCGAACAACAATAAATTTTGTTTTTTTTCTTTTGATTTTGGTTTCATCCCAGGACAACAGGACCGCTCTCGCTCATGGTAGATTGCGGCCGTGAATAGGATAGCTGGCTAATAAATTTTGAATAAGCACCTGATGGAGAATTTAAAGGCATAGGGCCCTTATTAAGTTTCTTATTTGTTTGGGTAAAACTAAAGGCAGTCGCTATGGCGCGCACAGTGTGCAATAAAGGTGCCAGCTTCGTGCTCGTCCTTTGTGCTGATGGAAGGAAGCGCGAGTGCTTTATTGAAAATTGCCCATTATTTGTTATGAAAATTGGCTGTGATGGAAATTGTTTTGTTAATACCAAATGGATGCTGCCAACTGGAGAGAGGATCGCCTTTATTATAGACAGTTAATCTTTGGCCAGCGAGCCGGTTGCGGTGGGTGTGGATGTGATTTTCCAGCAAGTGATTACCTAAAGGAGAACAATGATCTCTGTTTGTAGTGTCGTTGGATGTTGTATTACTTTGGAGCTTAATTGGGCGCTGATAAGGACAGGGCGGCTGACAGGTTGTGGATAATGGGACATTGGACTTGGTAAATCACTTTCCAGATGAGGGAGCAGATTTGTCTTCCTCAGTTGCGGAGGCGTCGAGGATATCATTATCCTAATGAGTGTGATCTGTGTGATTGTGATTATTAAGGACGAGTGAGATGGGGGAGGAACGTATTTTTAAGAGAAGATATTGATTCTTGCCAATTTGAAGCAGCAAAAATAACTGCAATCGGGTTGGGTTACATGGCGCGACAGTCCTGAGTCAATCAATGCAATTTTTCAAGTTTCTGCCCAGAGTTGGAACCGCAATAACTCCGTAATGTGAGGCGAAGTTTCTCTGTAGCTCTCTATACCCCAAGTTGCTTTGTAAAATAAATGTGTTAAAGGAAAGAAATGAATGATACCACTGCCAAGAAGAGGACCTTTGCGAGAAGATGAGGACCGCAGCCGCGCATCTTCCAATAAATGTATTAAGATCTATCATCTCCTATGGTGGAGAGCACAAAGTGGTATATATGAAAGAACTCCTTTAAGGTGTGAAGCACTTTGCATGGCAGGGGTTTTGAGCAGCGCGCCTTACCCTAGACTTGTTCATTGAAGATTTTACCACAAAAGGAGCTCTCAGTTCCAATAACCTGTTGAAACCAAAGCGGTGATGTTAAACAATGACAGTATAAGCCCGTAAGCTTCACAGACACAACGAACTCTATGCTGTAGGTATAGCTCCTTTAAATAAGTTATAAAGTTGATAACTTTTCCCAAGCTGGGGAGAGTGGGAGGCAAGAGACCACGCAGAGCCTTCAGGCACTAATAAGATCCTTGATCTGCACTTTCGAGCTGTGGTACACTGCCCCATTAAAGCCGTTCTTCGTAAATGGAAAAGAGAGTACAAAGATGAGGAAAAGATAAGTAAGGTTAGTGGGTTGGCAGGACAGGAGAACCCTGCACGTGCCACACTTAGATCAATGTAGATCCGTTGTGATGCCCTAGAGCCCTAGAGGTTTATGACCCCCATATACTGGAAACCTATGAAAAACCTGTGGAGAAGATAAAGCAAATCCAACGACATCTACATTCCCCACGATCTACTTTAAAAGCACCCCAGAGTTAAAACAGATTCAGTATCTCTTTATTTACAATGAACCTATAAGGACACCAACTGGATGTGATGTTGAATTACAAAGCTTCTACCAAATAGGTTGTATTAAAGGCTCATCCGTCATTCAAATCTTCCCCAATAGTCTGTGGTTTGTATACCTGTAGGAGGTCTAAAGACTCGAAAATCGAATATGTTGCGACAGATTTTGGGATGTAATAAAAAAATATCCTACAATTCAAGGAATAACTACTGCAGTGCTTTGCGGACATGGTAGCAACCAATACAGCCCTCAAAGGAACACCGATTACCATTGCCAATTGTCCGAGTTTAAAACAAAGCCTGGGATTACATCCTGACTGAATGGTTAAAAAAAAACTGTCCGGTTCGCCAGTACTTGTTTTTTTGTCATGTGCAAATAAACCAAAGCAATTGAAGTCATACCTTCCATGGAAATTTTGGTGGAATGTCCTTTATTAGAGTTGAGCCTCAAAATTACCTTCAAGATTTAGAGTTACCAGATTAAGCGTAGAAAAAATTCAAACTGTTCGGTGTTATCTAAGGGCAGGTAGAGTCGTTGGGCAAAATGTCTTCAAAGACGATGCCGGACAGAATGTTGCAGTCAATGAAGAGCTCTTAAAATCCGCGATTGCTTACTTGCTCATTCCTCAGTTGAATCGAGTTGATGTGATCAGTTTATTGCGGGGCAACATTCGATGAGCTCTTAATTTCTAGTAAAAGACCAGGGGGATTCTATAAAACTAGCGGACCCGGCGAACTTTGTCTCGCCCCAATTTAACGGCTTCAGATAAACTCCAGAGTGATAATAAAATTTCAATGAAATTTATTTGAATTTAATCGAAGTCAGTAGCGACAGAGCGATATGATAAACAATGTTTCTTTTATTGATTGTTATCGCAAAAGCGAATCAAACGGGAAACTGAATCCGCTTGAACTGGAATGGAAGATCAGTTGGAATGATCGGAATTCGTGGGATAATGACTTCCTCTCCTTTGAATTTGCCCTTGATAATCGTCGCTTGATTCAAATTGGTCAATTTCAACTTCTTGATATGCCTCCACAAAAAAGACAATTTCAGGCTTGCATTCAGATCATCGGCAGCAGTAGATTTGGGGATGTCGGGAAGCGATTGACGAAAACCTCCTTCAAATTGTCTCGAAGCAACTCGTAAATCCTTCATTGTTCGGTCAACTTCTTCCCAAATGATGATTTTGCATTTGCGCATCAATTTCACTGTCGCTGAATTCTTGGTCATTGTGCACGTTGGCTTGTCAACCGTGAAAAGATTCAGAGCGGAATATTCAGTTCGACCGCCTTTCAACAGTGTGGCAGCAATGCCAGAGGATGCAACAGCCAACGCAATTTGCGATCTTGAACGAGTTGTTACCAGAATCAACGAAATGCCGAATGTCTTGCCTGTTCCACATCGATTCGCTGCGCAAATGCGATTATGGGTTATTAAAATGAAATGGAAGGGGCCCTCACACCTCATATTATACGCGTGATGCCGTGACCAAGGGAAATAGGGATTATTTTTATATAATATAGATAGAAATAGTTCCGATTCTACTTTCAAATAGAACATTTCTGTAAGTAGAATCGAAACAAGTAGTAGTGAACAACTGGCCTTTAAGACTGTGAATTATTTTCTGTAAGGATGTGTAAAGTTGCAAGTCTATTCCAATAAACCACAGACGTTGGACCACTTGGAAGGCAACATTTGTCGCTTTATTAGCGATGTTTAGCTGCGCTATACATTTTTAAAAATTTTAGTCTCTAGAGAGCACTTCATTCGAGCCAACCCTGGTGCCGAAATGCAAAAAAGTATTCTTAAATAATGAAAGCATCAAATTAGCCCTTGGCTATAACGTCTAAAATTACACAGTCTTTTTTTACATAGGTTTTCGGAAATTTATTACCCAAAAACTGGCTTAAGACTTGCGCACAATTTTCTCAGGTCTTCTTTTTGACATCAAAGGTTTTGGTGAACAGTCAGCGTTTAAAATAGAAAAAGCCGTCAGAGATGCCAAAATCAGTAGTAGCTAATATTTATTTATATAAAATCTGTCAAATGCGACTTAAAAATCTATCAAGAAATATGTCGGGTTTTCTCGAGGATGCGCCGCATTTGCCTAATTCTAATTGTAAGTAATAGGACCTGTACACTGCGACCAGAAGATATCTATTGTGCTGGCCTCTATTATTTAACCCAGTAAGCTGTTGAGGCTCTTTATAAACCTCAGTACC
This sequence comes from Cheilosia pagana, assembly GCA_936431705.1. Taxonomy (NCBI): domain Eukaryota; kingdom Metazoa; phylum Arthropoda; class Insecta; order Diptera; family Syrphidae; genus Cheilosia; species Cheilosia pagana. Next base: position 78,459,600 of record OW386166.1, on the reverse strand, counting down.
CGTTTTGGTTCCATGTTTCCCATATCTACAGGACTTAAAAACGAACCTTGCCACAGCACTGCATTCGCAGAATATGTGTTCCGTTGTCTTCTCCTCTTCTCCGCAGAGTCGACAGGAGTTATCGTCGTTAAGTTCCATTTTTTTGAGATGGTATCTTAGTGGGCAGTGACCAGTAAGGTAACCCGTTCGAATGCTCAAATCGTCCTTCCTTAATTCAAGTAACTTTTTTGAATTACTACGAGCTGGGCTTATGAATCTTTTTGCCTGCCTCTGTCGCATTGGCTTAAATGACCAATCAAATTGGTGTCAGGTGTTCGACAATGAGGATCTTCTGTGCAATGTTAACAAGACCGAAATTGATGAAATTCCCTTCACCACACCCAAGTTTAGACGTTGCTATGCGTACTGAAATTCGGTCCATGATTTTTAGGTCCACGTTCATCTCGACTCGTTTCAATCTGAAGAGTTTTCTTTTTGTCTTTTCATATCCTTAATACCGAGTTTGACTCTACATCTAGTCTTCCTGGTGTACAGGTCTCTGTTAAGTTTTATTGCTTTGACTAGTTTCTGTTTGCCTCTTCGAAAAACATCAAAAACGTCTGTTGACTGGCTCAGTGGTTAGTGGAGTACTCAGTTTCTCAGTTTCATGACTCGAAAAAGCAGTTTCAGCAGTTTCAGGTTGGTTTTCAATGATTTGCTGCATGTTAGTACTTTCGCGCAGTCATTATCATATTTAACGGTTTCGGGCGTCCTGCAGTGATTTATTTGGGGCACTTGAAACCATCACGAGGATCCATGTAGTCAGCATATGAAATTTGTTGTTCGACAAAGGTTTTGTTGCAATCGCAATGTTAAATGCATTCAAAGTAGTTTGCCATTGTTTTGACGTTTGAGATATCCGCTTTTGTAAATGCCTTGGCTATGGTAGTGGTTTGAGTCCAAAATGGCAGCTCAGGGCTCGCAGTTCGAATTTCTAAATACTGCAGAGGTGAAAATCGTGCTCCTTTAATTTAGATGACCGCAAAACATGAAATCTATCATGTGCTACACCACCACGCAGCTTATAGCCTTTTTGATGTCATCTGACAGCCCATTTCATATGAAGCCCTTGATCACACTGCTCTTGGCACGATGCGAGTTGCATTTCTATCTAAGGATCATTTTCTGTTGATGTTCTGTGGAGATAATGCTGCCACCTATAAGAAAACAGCTGTAAACAGTCGTGCAGTAGCTTTAATTTTGTTTGCAGCACATATGAGGACAATTGTGGAAATGTTCCTACGTCCGAAAAACTTGAATTCTTCCTGCCAAACTGTGAGTTACCAAAGCAAGTTGGAACAACCAACAGCAAATAAAATTAGAGAGCACTCCTCCCAAGAAGAGCACGACTTGACTGCTAATGGATTCAAAAACTATTATTTCAAACCCCTTTAAAAAATCCCCTGCCATTCGTTTCAATGCGCTCTTTAAAAAAAAATTAGTCCTGTGAATGCCAAAAGTCTCATACTCCCAATCTCGCACAAAAAAAATCTATATACACAATAATGCGAGCAATATTTTGCTTTGAAAAGCCTCACCGCAGTTAATACCTCTCGTTTAATTCTCGGTGAAAAAAATCGGATTCACGTCAAACATTCAAATATTTTATATGACTCATTTAACTAAATTGACCCGTGAACAAGTAAAACCCAACCGGGATAGGTATTCATTGCACAACTTAATAGTTGCTGAAACCATAGCAATTTATCTGAATTTATTTGCACATTTTTTTTTGTTTCAATTTTTTTATGGAATATCCTTCGGTGGATTTATGACATCGTTTTAGCAATTAGCTGATTGCATGGCTCTCGGCGCACTCGCAATGGCTGTATCATGAGCCCCAAATAACGAGGCATGTTAAAACTATTTTTCACACACACTAATTGGACTGTATGTATGCAATTAAATCGCATATAAAATTACTGTCTCACTGGGGGTTCCATAAATGCAAACAATAAAATTGTGACTTTTGTCTCTGCTGCAGGAGATGAATTAAATTGTCCATTGAATGTATTCCGCTTGCATATGCTCGAAAGCAATAAATAAAACTTCCATGTTTGCTTTCGTCCGACAATAGACATATTGATTGCAAGCACATCCTTACATCCTTACAAAGCAATCAAAACGTTCACATTCTTCGATTAGAGAAAGCAAAACAATAGGGCGCGCCACAAACGTCTTCGTTGTGTAAACTTTAGCAATTACACGAATCCAGCTCTGTGTCCTGGCAGTGGTATCTTTCGCCTTACGCTACATTGCTGATAACACAACAATGAGAACAAATAATTACAAGCAATCCCCGATGACCTCGTTGTGTAGTGCCACAATTATTTGGTCTGCACCCAAATTACCTCGCTCCGAAGATTGTCCATGATACAACTTGCATCTTTGACTTGTATCCAAGAATTTCCATTCGGTTTTTTTTTCGAAAGAAACCCAAGGGAAGACAGCTCGATGTAGAGAAGGATGAAAAAAAAAATACCCAACACACATAACAAAGGACGGACGAGTTTCGGAACAAATCAAATGACTCTCTTCCCGTGACCATTATATCGCAAAAATGATCTCCGAAAGACGAAAAAAACTGACTAGGGAAAATAAAACGAAGACGAACAGTCCTTACTTTGCAATATAATACAAGTATCCCGACAGCAACAGCAGGAGCAGGGACACATTTCGTTCGTTGTTGCATTGCATCTAGTGAAATGGAAAAATGGGGAAATCTCAAAGATTTCCTAGCATTTTTCCAGCGTTTTCTTATCCACTGCATCCTTCATCGTGTTGGGTGAAGTTCGAGATTTGTTCGTATTTTTTATATGTGTTTTTTTTTTTCGTTTGTTACCCTGCCCTGTGTTTACTTCCTGCACATTGCTCCTCGTGTATTGTTGTCGGTATTTTTTTTTTTTTGTTGTGTTTGTAGTTTTCTGGGCACACCATTAAAAAAATATATATATAAAGCGGTCCTTTCCGTTCAGGAGTTTTATCAGAAAAGTTTTTCTATTGTGATCAACTAACTTTGTGTCTGGTGGTTGTGCGCTCCGTTTCTTGAAATTCAGAGGGTACACATTTTGCTTGTTCTGAACTGTGGTGTGTGGTGGCATCTTTCACTGCGTTTAGGCGAGAGAGGGGGCATCAGCAACTTTCTTGAGGTTGTATAGTTACAGTTGAAGCCCAAGGAAGGGTAGGTGCATCCGGTTCGCAAGAGGAGCAACATTGAGTTGATTTTTTCTTAATTTCTAGTTTTGTGTTAGTTGTTACAACTCGCATTTGTCAGCCAGCCAAGTCCCAGTGAAAAGGACTTTTCCGACGAAGAGATTTTTCTTTAAGAATATGTATTCATTTTTTTTTTTTTTGTTGTCTTATGAATGAGAGACTGCAGGGAGGTAGATCCGACGATAGTGCATCTTTCAGCAGTTTGATGATACATTTGATAAATTGGGTATAGTGTATAGATGGTGGACGCAGTTGGACATAGACAAATCATCCTTTTGAAAGAAAACCCCGTTTGTTATGAGTTCTCTTGTATCATTCAAGGCCCACAGAGTTGAAACATATTTTAGGGAAAACAGGAGAAGAAATGCATTTGGTCTTAGTAGGTTGCCTTAGCAAGGCCTTCAGATTTCCCCTCGCAATTTACCCAACTGTGAAAATAAAGTATTGTTAGGCGGGTTTCCACTTGTCGTTTTGAGACGGACAAGTGTTGTATTTTTACGTCACTTAAAAAATTGGCAGCTGAAAATAAAGAAAAACTACTTGTCATTGAATTGACTATCAGCGTTTTTAAATGACTGACAAAGAATTTACATGACAAGTGGAAATAGCAAAATATCACTGCGTGTTTAATTGACAGTTAAAATTGATTGGCATCACGTTCAAATGTTTGTCTATCAAAAGACACATTTGAAACAGAGTGGGTAGGCATCTTTTCTTTAATCGAAAGAATTTAAAAGACATAATTTTCATAAGAAAATTAATTTTCCATCAACTTCAAGAACGCTTTATGGAGAAGATCCTGAGGAAGGCTCTAAAGAAGCGAAGAAAGAAATAAGAAATTCAACTTTGATATGGAGCATGGACTCCTCAGTTGTTCTCATCCAACATGTGAAACAATTTGAAAACATTTAAATAACAATTCCAGGAACACCATATCCGAAATTCTGGACATTCCAAAGATTACGTCATATTGATGTGGAATAAACTTCGCGGCAATTATCGAGTAGGAAAAAACTGATGTATACCTATGATTTCATTTATAATTAGCACAAATTGTTTCCTGATACACAGACTTATTTAAAAAAAAATATCAACCAAACTGAAAGTGGCCAGGCTGCTAGTTAATCCATCCGACCAAATCCACTTTCTGCTGGGATAAAGTTCTTGGATCCTGTGATGAAAACCGATTAAACGTTTCGAGAGTCAAAATGGTTTTCTTGCTTCTTGTAATGCATTTGGGTTGGTTGTGTGTCACTCATCACATCATGGCTTCTAGTTCTTCTAGTACCTAATGAAAAATACATTTTAAAAAATTACAGGCACAGACACCAAGTCCAATGGAGAAGGAAACTATGTTCACTTACTTACTTTTGTTGCTGAGTGTACTTTTATTTTTTTAGTAATTGGCTACCTAGTGGAAATAACTTTTAGCGAACTGACAAAATATTTATCATAATTTTATTTTCAATGAACTGACAAAAAAGTCTGGCCCTTTACTTTTAAATCTTACGATTTTTACGAATTCTTACGCATTTTACTCAATTGTCGTTCCTCAACTCGAAAAATTCGTAAAAGAGAGCGGCTTCGATAGAGCAAGTTATTTCCCCTCTTACTAGTTTTTACTCAACAAATTTCTTTGCGTTAGATTTGAAACAACTTTCAGTCGCCTGAAAATTTACAGCTGATTAAAATTTGTTGTTCTATTTAGCATTTGGGTGGAATATTCACTTTTGTGTTTTACACAGGTTACTACAAAAGCGTTCCTTAACTTTTGCGTAAGTTTCCCTTTTCGAGAGAGAATTCATCCCCTCCACAGGCATTTTGACAGTATTTACCATTTTTACTATAAAAGTAAAGGAACAGACCTAAATAATTGCTTGTCAATAATTGACATAAGTGGAAATTAACTAACACCGTTGTCGTTCATAAGTCGTACCTATTAAGAAGCTATTTCAAGACCGATATTTATGAAGCATGGACTAGACGAATTTTGGTAAGGTTCAATCCCGCATGCAAATGATACAAATTAATAAAACACTAAAAAGCGATTGTAAATCGAAACATTCGAATAAAAGCGAACTGTTTTCAGAACCTCAAAAGTTGTTAGTATGCTGCTAGAGTACGAAAACTTCACAAAATTAAGTACAATTCACCTTGTGAGAGTTCTCTAGACTTGTGCTGAATCAGAGCGTTTTCAGATTCCAAGGCACAGTTTTGAAAAACATGCAAACGTATTTCCAACAATTTTAAGTCATTTAAATCTGTTCAGCAACCACAATGGTATTATTTGAAGGTTTTGAGACCTACATGAACACAAGTCTTAGTAAAAAAAATCCCTACAAAAAATCCTTACTAAAGACTGTCCGAAAATGATATATTCTATCTATAGCATTAAGCCCAATATAGTCCCGCGCACGTACATTTTTATTACCTGCATTTGAAACAATTGTTAACAGATTTTCGTATATCAAAAAGATAAACATTAGAAACACAAAATAGCGTTTAAACATCAAAAAACCGATTTTTGCACATACGGCATTGAGCGACGGGCTTGGAGACATTTAAGGATTTCAGGAATTGCTTAAAAGGTAAGGAAAGAAACGTATATATTGTTTGTTTTCCTAATCTTTTCGACAAATTTTCAACGCCAGTCAAAAATGTGTTCATTTACGAAAAACAAAAAAAAATGTTACGTATACGCCCTAGCGATTTTACAGTGGAAATAAAGTAGTTAAGGGACACTTTGCAGAGTATCACTGACTTAAAATGAGAATATTGCTTAATTTCGATATTCACAAGTTCACAGGAGCGTACCTGCCAATAAAAACACAATAGGGACATCTCTTCGAGAATAATAGGCAAGTAGATAAGGATCTTTCTGAAGAAAACACAACATTTACCCCAAAAAAATTCATTGCAAAAAGTGTCTACACACGCAATAGGATGGCTGTCTGTGAACTGCGGCAATACTTTGACTAGTGGTTGGTACTTTCTACTACCACACAGACCTATTACAGAGCGTGGTAAATCTGTCCTAAGCCAGTGGGTGACAGTAATAAAGTAACGGATACAATTTTGACTTTTGTCATGGTTCTCAAATGGTTGGATTCTTAGTGAAGCAATTTTCTCCCTGGAATTCCAATAGAAGTGACTGTAAGGAAGGTCCAACATTCTGCTTGTTTAAATAAACATCTAAAATCACTATCAATTTAACTTTTATTATGGCAACTAGTTCTGTGCGATCCGACCCTTAGCTCATATTTAAAACTAGAGGGCAATCTCACAAAGCGAAGTTGGTTGCAATTTGTTTTGTAATTTCTCTTGGTATAAGACTAACGTCGCCATTATTCCGCGGCATCTTTTTCCTTTCATTTTTCTGGATACATGTGTTTAATAAAATTAAATCATTGAAGAATAGTAACGTAACATAAAGAGTTTCCTTTTGTTTTCGCTCCACAAACACTGCTCATGATATCAATAATGGTGGTGACTTTCACTCTTCTTGGGCTAAAAGTTGGCAAGAATTTTTTGAAGCTTCAGTTTATGACAAAAATAAACTGGTGAGGATTTTATCAAGTCTAGAGAGTCGGCTTTATCCTCCGTCTTCTCTAATAAGTTTCAAAAACTCTTGCAAGCCACATGGCCAAACTCGGAAGTAGGTAGAAAAACATAACAATTTGCCTTAGAGAGCAATCTCAATCTCAACGCCCGCTACGAAAGAAAGAAAAACGTACGAGTATATGCAACGGTGTATAACAAATTTTTCCAAGACTTAGAATCAAAGGGCGCAAACTCTTGAAACACTGCGAGGAAAATGGAGATTAACAAGGGCAATTTAAATGGATCCTTACAATTAACGAAAACGATATAAGTACAGTTGACGGCGACAAGGCAACAGGAGGACTCCCAATGTCTCACCACAAGCTAGAAGACGGCAGGACTACTGTTCCTTTAAACTGACTTTCCAGCAACTTTGAGAGAAAATATTCTGTTCAGCCGTTTCGAGGGAAGTTTTAAATTCATCCCACATCGGCTATCGATAAACCAGATAAACAGTGCCCGCGATTTGTCAGCTAATGAAACGACACTGCGACGGTGAGGCTTGCTAGCTTGACATTGAGGGGCATTTGACAACGAATTGAATATCGCCTTTCATAGAACATGAGTAAATAACGTTACAGGATTTCGCCCCTGATTCTTAGGGTAGCGCTTGACGAGTTTGTCTACGGTAAGATATAAACGAGAGAGGTCTGGACTTAAGAAAGAAAGGGAAGAATTGCGACTATTGTACATGATACCGAAACGAGTTCATGAGGTAAAATGTCTCTCATGGGTGAAGCCTCGCCACAGCAACAAGACGTACTCTTCAAAAAGCGTACTCTGACGAGTGACATTGTTATAGATGGAAAAGAGTGGAAAAAACAGGTCTAAAATGAATTATAGTTCAAAGGAATATGATGCAATACTTGATAAGTTCAACTCCTGATTGTTCTTAGGTTATCATATGCAAAATTCAGCTTTTAAAATAATTTTATGAAAGTTCAAGCAATAAATCCACGTTCTAAAGTCTAAAGCTGAGCAATGGCCAACAAATGGATCGATAACGGATGAATACTGGAGAAGCATGAACTTACAAGCTGAAACAAGCACAGTAAATAGACAGATACTTTCATGAGGCCAACTCCGACTACCCCATTAAATATGCTTCTGTCTTCGCCTCTACCTTCTCTACCAGTCTTAGTCAGTTGATCCTGACAACAGGCATGTGCCCTAGAGTTACGTATATAATCCGATTAGATCAGCCCAGGTTAAAGTCCCTTAGAAAAATACTAATCTCTGATACAAATATTTGAGGTCACACAAGGTCACTTATATGACAATTATCGTCAATTCCTCTCATGCAAACACATCAAATATTCAATTACTTCCGACTTGCGGAACACGCCCTATTAACTTTGGCAGTACTTTCCCAAGCAATTCCAACATTGCCAACCGCAGGGCAATACAACTCGTGGTAAAGTAATTGCAATATCACCAATTGGTCGTGCCGCATGCCGCCTTCAACTTCCGACCAACCACAATCCGCACGCAGTTAAGGATCTGCGGCTGTGCGGTTACTGAATCCCATATCAAACATGAACAGCAATTAAACGAAATCACTTCAACCACTTATTACAATCAAAATTGTTAGTTAACAAAGGGAAACTTTTCCAATTTAAAACTTTTCCCCCGAAAAACAATGAAGAAACGACGACTGTGGGAAACGATTCCGCTTTCAATTCCATTCCAACGAAATAATTAAGAGCGCCGAGACATCCTGTATGACGTAATCCCCCACAGTGGATATAAATCTATTATCTGCTTTATTTGGATTTCTTTTGACGCCTCAGCGGCAGCGCCAATGCCTGCCATCAGAAAGGAGTCATAAAAGCCTTCTTGGAACTTACACTTTTCCTCTGTGAGCACACAGAATGCAATAAAGCCAATTAAAGGCTAAAGCCTCTGTCAGGCACATAGGTATATGAGGATCTTTTCTACCTGGGGCGAGCAATTACAGCCATGGCAATGTTATTGCTTCCATGTCTATTTGGGGCAAAAATACTTGCTCAACAAATTGATGCATATATAGTCCCGCAAAGGCAGGAGGCGGCAAATGGGAGAAACGTTTTCTTTGGCGAACATTCTCTAATAAACTTTATTATTGCAGTTTGTAAGAAGTTTCGAATCTTTTCGCTTGAGACAAGCAACAGAGTCCTGCCGAAGCTGCTACTGCTGGTTGGTGGTTGTGGTGGTGCACACTGCGTCGTCGTCGTCGTCGGCGTCATCCTTACTTAACAAGCCAAGAAATAAACATTAAAAGTTTCGTCTCTCATCAACCGTCGTAGCCCGCTTGTGCGCTGTTCGCTGTACTGTATAGTGCTGGCGCTGCACAAACAATGGTCCTTGTGTGCGAAGCGCTACTGTGGTTAAAATGTCTTTCCACTTAATTTCAGTTGTTTCTTCGAGAAGTTTGTCTAAACCGCTGCAAAATGCAATACAAACAGCAGAATGGCGGCTCAGAGGGGCTGCGTCCTGATTCTATTGCTCGCAAGTCATTGTATTTCGCATCTGGGGGTGTGCATTTTTATGCAATGAATAACTTGTAACGGGGGGCAGCGGGTGTACCATAAAATATGGAGCTCTGTGCTATTCCAAGCATCCGACTGCGGTTAACCTCTGCCAGTTTGAAGTTAGTTGAACAAGCTTTGACATTTGATGAGGAGCAATGTCAAAATGATTTAGGATAGTGTTGGTTTTGATGGACTTGGGAAATTCTCTGCAAAGTTTAGTGGCAATGCAATAATGCGTATACTGGACGTCCTTCCGGCAGCGGAACGCAGTTCAAATGCAATTTAACATTTAGGTATTGAAAGTGCTTTTTGGTGGGTTTTTAAAATAACAAGGGTCGTCTTTGACATGAGTCAGATAAAGTACGTTACTTCTAATTCTTTCTTTATAGTGCGCGCTGCCCAGTCCTTTAGAATGGTGAGACCGAGCGACTTCTTTGATGCTAAAGGTTGATTCCGTAAATTGGAGGAATTTTGTGGTATACATTTTTTTAGTTTATAGTTTGATTCAGCTTTTTTCAGCGCTCCTGTAGTTCTCCCGATTTCGTTCCTTTGCTATTGTATGATTTTCTTCGATTGCAGAACTATTTCCTTATCAAAACTTTAAGTTAGATAACCAGGGTTGAATGGTTTTTCAATTAGGACGGGCTGATGTTGACAGTCTGAGGCGGCCATGTTGTTCTGGTAACTTGTGTATATTACTCAGTCACTACTGCTAAATTGCCATGGCATGATAACTCTTCATTCGCTCCTAGCGAATTTCAGATTTTATATTCGGAGGATTTTTGATTCGAGGTATTCTTCAGAGAAGCGGTTCGGAGAATTGTTCCGATGAAAATGTACGAACTCCAGCGTTTTGCGTTGCAGTGCGATCAAGTTTGTTTCTGAGTGACATTTTTGACAGCTTCATGAGAATTGTTTTTCAACATCCTTCGACCGGAATTTAAGATTTGGAGTGAAGTGCTTCCTTTTCCGAAAACGAATACCATGGATGCAATTTGAGCCCCCGACTGAGTATAAGTTGGGGAGAATTTTCCGTAGCGAAGGATACCTTTTTATTGCCGATTATTAGTATTTTTTTTGCGGCAGACGCGTTGGCCTTTTAAAGTCCGCTCTCTAAAGTTTGGTGACCAAGTTCGAGACAACCTGTTTGGTAAGCAATCATTCAACACTCGTACGTAAAAGGACCGCCAGATCGACCGATACCCTCAAAATCAATACAACCAAAGCCAACGTTCAACTTCAGCTGGATCCTTGCGGCAGAGTCATTTAAAATGAAACCAATCGGATCTGTGCCCCCATGGAAAACCGCGAAAAGGCGGACATTTGAACGACCTAACATTCCATACATAATTGCATAAATGGGTATTTTACGTTATAACTCATTTATTTTATTCCATTTCAACATCGACCCGTCCTTATTGAAAATACCTTTATAAGACATTTAGAGCAAACATTTCAAAGAGTGATTGCAACTGCCCCATATAATTTGACTGTCTTTATCATAGCTCAGCGGTATTAGGCATTGGGCTCCATTTTTTTGTGGTCACGCCCACTTTTTAGGGGCGTTTTTAACCCACACGTATATTTTTCTGAATTAAGTTGCCTACTTAAGCATTTATCACTGACACACTGTTGTCAAATAAACCTTAATCAGTACCAAAAGAAAATAGGAAGCCAACACTTTCTTAGTCTAGATGCTGAAGACATCCCCGTGGGTACTGTGAAAAGCATTTAATCGCCAGAATCAGAAATTGCTTAGTACGAGACTGTCTTGATAACTAGCCGAACGACTGGGGAATACGCAATAGGTCTAGTTTGACAGCACTTCAGACCAATGCTCTATAGAAGGCTGATATTCCAAATGCTCATTTAATACGCCAGGAAAAAGGCGTCTCACATGCATGCGGAACTTTTCCGTATACTTTGAAATAGTGGTAGCATTGGATGCGCTAAGAAGACGTTTGCACTCAACGTTCCACTGTAGGCGCTTTTCAGGGTAAAGATCGAAGCCTGAAGCTTTTTATAAGCCACTAGCGGACCCGACAGACGTTGTCCCGCATGCTTTTTCAAGCCACGTATGATTAATATAATTAGCTTGTAAATCGGGAAATATGCTTTCAATCAAAGCATCTTTCGTATTTACAATGTTGCAGAAGTTGTCCGGCAATTTGATGCATTGTGTGTCTCCATGCAATGGTATTGCTCCATTTCCAATGTTGAGCAATTGCTCGGAGAATGATAGTGCCAGTGGATCGTTTTGCAGTTGAACAGACATTTCGCCATAGATATGATTGTTGCGTTAATTTCGTCCGCATATGTAGCGCGTGGAATGACCGGCAATGTCTGTCTAAAATCACCGGACAGCAGCAGTAAAACACCACCGAAAAGCCTGGTGCTATTATTTAAATCTTTCATCATTCTATCGAGAGCTTCAAGTGAATGCTTGTGTGCCATAGTGCATTCATCCCAGATAATAATTTTGCATTTAAAAAAAAAAAAAAAAACCGTTCTAAAATACCCACAATTTGTCGCTCCTCCATCTGCTCCATTTGGTTGCACTGGCAGCGTGCGTTTATTTGCTGTTCCTCATCACCCAGGAAGTAAATTTGGAGAAATTTTGATTCGGTATTAGGCATCGGCATTAAAGAACCAATTTGATGATACACTTGGCCCTGATAGTCGATGTCCGACTCATATTCAAACGCAAGGCGAAGATGTGATGCACGTGTCAATGCGCGATACACTTGCAAACGCTGTTGTTCGGTTTCGGTGACTCTTTGACGGGCCAGTCTTTGTCTTAATGCATAGGCTCAAAGACGTTCGTTGCGTTGCTCTTGATTTTCATTTACACGTTTGATTACAGCCTGGTTTCTTAAATTATCAGTGTCCGTCAATTTATCTTCTGCAATTTTGTTTTTTAATAATGCATCGATTTTTGGGGCACTGTGTTTGTATGTTCCGAATGAAAAGTGGAGTGTGATATTGTTACAACTTTTTTTTGTCTTATATATTCCAAATAAATATATAAATTTTGTATTTTACTTAATAACTCGCAGTCACGATTTGGTTGCTTTTGAAATACATATAAGATTTTGAATGTAATTTTTGTATGGGCGGTGCCAAGCCCCTTTTTCCAATTTTGATCAATCTTCACAGGAATACTCGTGGGCTAATACCTAAGATTATGTGTTAGTTTGAACTCGATCGATTCAGTGGTTTTCAAGATATAAGATTTTGAATGTTATTTTTGTATGGGCGATACCACGCCCCTTTGTCCAATTTTGACCAATCGGCTTCTAAACCATCCAGGGCGCCACCCAAACGCATACAAACAAATTTATTCAAATCGGTCCAGCCGTTTAGGAGGAGTTCAGTGACATACACACGTACAGTAGAATTATATATATAAAGATAATGCTGAAGTCAGAAGACGACTGGCTGGAGATATTTTCATTTATGAATAGTGCAAAAGCCGAAGTAGCAGGCCCATATGACCTAACAAAGGTTGCTTACTAGGTCCTTGAGGCAATACTCTAATGGATACCCTCAAGGAGAGTGGTAAAAGGGTACAAAAATTTGGTATATTTAAAGTTTTTACACTCTTAGAACGCATCCAGAAAAAAGAGGTTATTCAGATCAAGTCTGTGTGTCGTTTTCTCTGTTGGAGCGGAACGTTAGAGAAGTTAGTTTTCATACTGCAAAGAATTTTGCTTTTCAATCAACGAGAGATCATCTTCATCGACTACTATCATTCGGCTATTTATTCTTTCTATACATTTACTGAAAGATTTTACTATCCCTCCTTGTCGATTTGTGAAACTGAGCTTCATTCGTTTTAGCACACCTGTTGCAGCTTTTCCGATAGTTCCTTGGCAGTGATTCTATCGTTTGATACATAGTTCATAGATAGATAGGTAAGGGGGAGCAGCATCAGCAAAAGCTTCAACTCATTTGTTGGAATTGCAGTGGTACTATTGCGGCGCCTGAGCTATCCAAAGTCATAGTAAAGTGAAGGAGTGTCCTTAGGTCTATCGCAACTCCATGAACTTGTTTGACAGTTTTTTGATCTGATTACGAGCTATGTGAGATGTGAGTCCACGTTCAGGCTATTTCTATTGTCTGGAGTAACGTCCTGAAGCAAGTTCAATCAGCTTGAGCCATAGTTCGTGTGTTGCATGCTTTTCTATCTAAGGCCATATTCTTTTTTGAGCATTTATAAAGAACGAAATCAGCATCATACTTGGAACCTAGCTCCCAGGTCAAATTTGTTCAAAGAAATAATCTTTGGTAGGACTGCATCTTCCGTCTAGGCGGAAGATAAAGTGTTCGAAGTCAAAATGTCTATATTAAAATCCACCTAAGAGTACAAGATTCGCAGCTTTTTCGTTATTTCAAAAAATACTGAAAATTCACTCAAGAACACTTGTACATTAACGTGTAATCTATAAACTTTGAGTGAAGCAATATTAAAACGATCTTATAGCAAAAACCCTACCTCTTTCAAGCTTTTTCATGAAAATTCGCGAGTTTTGAAACCATAAATATTTGTAGTTTTTTTTCCTATATTAATAAAAATATTGTCCTTTGATCCCGGTACAAACAATGACGAATTAAATTTTTTCTTTGCAGTCTTCTTCCACTTCATTACTTTTTCTTTAATTTCTGAACAAGAAAAATGTACACAAATAATATTATTGCGATTGTTGTTGTTTGTTCCCCACGCACTCTGGCCTCTTTAAATTAACATAGCATTTTTGTATGTTTTTTAAACTTAACTAAACCTTAATATTTAAAGAGGCCACAGCCACCTCCCATACTTTCGTTGAAAATCTTCTGCGCACATTCTTCTGCATTCGTATTGTTGACCAATAATTTCAACTTGTTCCGTCCAGTTTAGGGGCCAGTTATAGCGATACGTAAAATGCAAGCGAACAAAATTTCTTTTGTTTTTTTTGGAAAACTTAAAGTTAATGCTCGAAGAAGAATTCATCTCGGAGAGTACTTCTTTGATAATCTTGGTGAACTCGATATTATAATATCAATCGCCTCCGCCGCTTCACCATGGGCTCCTGTTGGTTCAACGGGTAGTTTGAGATCATTAGATCCTGTGGTGTCACAATGGGCCAATTCTGGCCTAAGTGTGGCTGCACTTGTGTGTAGCCTGCCACTATAACCTAACCTAAAATAACCTAAAGTTAATGGTTGAACCCAATCTTGGTCTCAAAATGTTGCTTAAATTATAAAGTTTAAAGTTAGTTTATCTAAAAAATAAGCAAATTATATTTTAATTTTCGAAAAGAAAACATTTATTAATTTTTCTGCATGTAAACATTATTTCGTACAGAAAAATTAGTGAATTCTTTTTCTTCAAAAATTGATGATAATTTACTTACTTTTTTTATGAACTAACTTTACAATTCCTAAGCAACATTTTAAGACCAAGATCGAGTACAATCATAATGTTTAAGTGGTTAAAAAAAAAAGTAAAAGAAAACTTTTGCGGTTTCATTTTTCGTGTCGCTATAACAGAAACTACTAAACGGATTTTGATGAAACTTGGCATAGTGATTGCTTATGTTTTGGGTCGGGCTTAAGGATACTTTTTAACCCGGAATATAACTTGGTTTTTACGAAATAGTCAAAAAAACTGGATATATGTAAGGAAAATTCTGTTTATACAGACCTAGCTCACTTATCGCATTGAAAAATAAAAAAATAGGTGAATTTAGTAAATTTTCTACTGAATCATTTAAGATATAATACATCCTCCTGCATTGTCCTACGCGTGATCATATGCTTTGCAGTTTGTACTTCAATAGACAGTCGACTCTTTTAAGCGCATACATTCAGGTTGAACACGTTTTCAGGTGCTGTTCATTGGGAAAAGTTTGGAAATGGGCTGGGGTGGGGATCGTGTGTCAATGTCAAGTTTTTTCATTCGTGTTGCTTCTTTTCGCCGACATTTGAGGTGGGTAAGAGGGAACAAATAACAGAACTTTGCGTAGATCTTTTTTGTGTAGACTTTTTAGTAGGAATTAAAATTATGTTTTTATTGTCTTTGTTTTGGCTTTATATTGCTTTTAGAAAGGTGCACGCAAGGAAACATATTTATAAAAAAAAACGGCGGGTGAAGCAAGGCGAGCACGGGTCAGCTAGTAAACAATAAGTTTACACCACCCGAAACTCAAAGTAAAAACGTCCGTTCTATCTCACTGCCGTTGATAACATGTCGTTCATTACATGGTGTTAACTCACGTGTGCAAAGTTTAAGACTGCTTGCTGCCCGGTTGGAGGTTGTGGTGCTCCCAAAGTGGAATAAACATTTCTGCTTCCCGATTCACGTACAGAACCTGCAATGTCCCTATGTGTTACGCAAATTCCAGGGAACAGCTCATGTCAAAATGAAAACAAAAATACACTCAACCGTTTTGTTTTTGAAAGCATCTGATTTGGTTCAGGTAATTCTTCACATCACAGTGCGAGGATGCACCATCTGCCTCAAGTAAATATCCCTAGTCCTACAATGGAGCTCCTCCAGCATTCAGCCGCTTTAATGGCCCTTAAAATGGGCATAATATCCGAAAATGGTTCAGAAGTATCCATTTAATTTATGCACATATTCATATCCCCATTAAGCTTGTTCGGCGAAATTTCATTAAGGCTTCCATGGAATGTATTATAAACCCGAGTGCATGCGATCCCATTAATTCCGAAAGGTATTCCACCTCGATTTCAGTTGAAAACTTTATTAATGTTTGGATTTCGTTAACGTATTAACGTGTACCAGGCCGAGCGTTAAAACAATTCGCGTGCTTAATTACTTATATGAACTCGTAACGGGAGTGCTCACATCCCGAAAAAGGTGAATCTATATCGCTTTGGTAACAATGATCCGTATCCTTCATGCTAATGTACCAATATTTTCCCACCAATCGGCCTTGTGCACATATACACTGTGTGCACTGTGTACACTCGCGCTGGCATTTGGTTTTTATCGGTCTCTCTCCATATGTGTTAGCCCAGTTTCCGTGTGCGCATATTATATATCCTTTCAAGAATATCGTCTCCCGCACTATACTCGTACATCAATGCACTGCTCTCAAAGTGAGATGGTGTGGAACATGGATTCCACTTGGCAGCCGGGGGCAGCGCCACCCCCCTAAGCAAGCTAAAAGGGTAAATGCAGCCAAGAAGAGACACCAATTCCTTTCGTTTACAATTGAATATCATTTCAGTATAAAATGACATTTTGTCGCCCAAGTCATATACACAGGCGACGACGGGACAAGGCGACGCAGCTAAAACGACGACGAGGGAAACTACTGCCATATGGGGTCGGATTGCCGGTTCGGTATGTTGCCCCACGGAACTGAGCTGAGACACGCCATGAAGGAAGTGTTGTCATATGAGTGCAAATATTTGCTCTTAATATGAAGAATGTTCCATAAGATGTGAATAAGGCGCGGTGCGGAGGATACCACGGGGGCTTCGGGCTGTGTTGATAAAAAGGAATCAGATGTGGATATTTCGCTTTCAGTGGGACAAGTGCAAAGTGAATGACAGACGCAGAGCTTTGCACAAGTCGTCGTTGTCGTCGTCTATACGGTTGGTTGTTGTGAGTGTTGCTCTTTTCACCTAGAATTGCTTTCTTTGCTTTCGGGTGATGTGGAAAACACGGAAATTGAATCAGTTTCGCTTCCCTTATTTATTCTGTGTGTAGTTTTTTTATTTTTTTTTTTTGTGATTTTTGTACTGCTGCTTTTATTGTTGTAATTTGAAGGGCAAAAATGGCGGCGATGTTGCAGGCAGCACTTCAATTAAATTAATGGATGGCCGGGGATATTATGTTTCTATTTAGATTGAATGTATGCATGCTTAAGACAAGTCATATATTTGAGGAGCTATGAAAGGACTGTGCTTATTGGCTTGGGTGTGTTTGAATTGGAGGCAAGTAGGGTAAACAAATACAGCAATGTTTTTGCGTGTGTCCTTGAAATTGTTGCCAAGTATGATGGTGCCACGCCCGTTTTCAAATGGCGTAGGCAATATATACCAACAAGTATGGGAAGTGCCACGCCCCATTTTGCAATCCCGCCTATTTTTCGACAAGTGCTTTGCTTAGAGCATACACATCAAACTTCCAAGTTTTACAACATAAGATCCCATAAGTGTTGAAAAACATCTTTCCAAAGGCTTGTTTTGTAAAGAAGGCGCCACGCCTCTTTTTTTTAATACCACCTAAGAAGAAGAAGTAAGAACATTTTGTGGGCGTGCGCACAACAATCCACCAGAGCTTATCACAATCGGATGAATACAGACAGACAAATATTATCTTTTTTGTATGGATGTAATATTTTTTGTTTTTTAATCTCTACGCTTCTTCTCTTCTCTTCCCAATGCCTACAAAAAATAAAACTGTAGAATAAAAAATGTTCGACCACAAATCACGCGAAAACTACTGGACGGATTTTGATGAAACTTGACTTAGTGATTTCTTATGTTCTCGGTCGGGACTTAGGATAATTTTTTTCCGGGAATATAACGTAGCTCTTATGAAATAGTCAAAAAACCAGATATATGTAAGGAAAACTGTATTTATACAGACCTAACTCAGTATTGGCTTATCGGATTGATAAATAAAACAATTGGTGAATTTAGTAATTTTTCCCCTGAATAATTTAAGATGTAGAACATCCTCCTGCGTTGTCCTGAACCTAAGCAATGTTCAGGCAATTATTCAAAACTTCGCCCAAAATATTCCTTCAGTAGATACTACTGCCAGTAGTCATGCAGTAGTGTGTGTGTGTGTGAGTATAATGTGCCCGCTCTAAAGTGATCATACATTTTGCACATCTGTGGGCAGTCGTTTTTCATTGGGAAAATCTACCTATAAAAATGGTGTGAAAAGTCTACAGTAATTCAAAAATTTGGAATGGCTGAGCCGGTTTGGCTAAAATTTTTGGAAAACCCCTATGGAAAAGTTGGGAAATAAATTTTTTGTATGGAATTTTGTGTGCAATTGGCCTACCGAAGAAAAATTTTTATAAATAAATAACGCCTAGCAAAGCTGGCGGGTTGCACTAGTATTTACTAAGATTGTTACTATCATTTTGGTATTACTATTTTGGTTTCTCTCTTTCTGGATGTTGGTTCATTAACGGAATAAACTGTAAGGTATTTTCTAAATTTTCATTCAGTTGTTGTCAAATAACATAATTTATTTCAATGTTGAACATATTTTTGTCGTACCGATCGCGGCGTTATATCAAACTCAATTTTTATAAAATGTGAATGAAAGGTGGATTTATGTAGGTCAATTCCAGAAAGTGGACATTTTGGCGATACATATAAAAAAGTATTGAATTTCCTGTGATTTTATAGTGGTCCCATGCGTTTGCTTCGCATTGTTTATTATATGAATAAGAAGTTGCCTACTCCACTTTAGACGCATCATTTTACGTTATGTAGTCATAAGGGCAAAGTAAGTGAGCATTCATTAACTTAGTCAAAGGTAAAACTTCAAGACAAATCTTTTAACCTTTCCCTACAATTGGCTGCTGAGTTTTTCAATTGCGACATTTATTAGCAAATGTTCTAGACAAAAAAGTTAAACTTTGACACTTAGAATTGTTCTACAGAAAAGCAATTTATCATACACCAATTTGTTCGGAGTACATGCAACGAGAAACTTTACAACAAATTATCAAATACTTTTCATTTGAAAATATGCCGAAAGAGAAGAGGGCCGAGATGGCTACCCTGTGATACTCCGGACATAAAGAAAGATTGTTATTGATAGAATGAAGTAATATTTATATTTTTTTTAAATAGTGAGGAACTTTCTGTCATTCAAAAGAATTAGTGACTAGTATTAGTATTCCATTAATTAAAAGAAAAAATAACAACATTTTGAGGGGGTTTTATCATTGATAAATACAATTATAACTAAACAATCTTTGTATGTACTTCAATATGTATATTAATACTAGCGGACCCGGCTAACTTCGTCTCGCCCCAATTTTACACCTTCAGATAAACTCCAGAGGGATAATAAAACACAGATAGTTAAAATTTCAATAAAATTTATTTGAATTGAATCGAAATCAGTAGAGAGCGATATGATAAACAATGTTTTTCGATTTGTTTTCCAGGCAAAAACAAACAACGAAGATGGTTTGCCAACAGGCGAACAGGCAACGTACAGCTGACCATCCGAAAGCAGGGAAATTCGAAATTAATCCCACAGACTTGCAACGATTGGCCTTGCGACTTATTAATTATTGTTAACGCAAAAGCCTTCGAATTTGTTCTTGCTGATCGTCGCTTGAATCACATTCATCAGTTTCTTGACGGACAACCGCGTACCGTTGCACAGTTTCGGATGATTTCAGCTGTAAATTATGTTGCGGAGTTCCTGTCATATCAAGGGAGCTCAAATGTTGGTCGCTTCATCCTCGTCGATCACGCGGTCAACGGATTTGTACGAATGCAATTCTCCACCGATTTGACTTTGAATAATCAAATTCAAGCTATTGACGTCCTTATTGTTCGCTGCTAGTATTGCCCTTTCACTAATCCAAATGAGATTTTTATAATTTTGTGCAATACCGGTGATGAGTTCACCCTTCGATGATTTGAACTTGCAAAAATTTGCAGGGAACGATATCAATCCAGTCGAAACATCAACAGCAATTTGGCCATTGCCAAGTGCCAGCAGTTGTCTCTAGAATTCAGCAGCCGATTGGTCGTTCTGCAATGCGACTCTTATGTTCGTGTTCAATTTCAACTTCTTGATATGCCTCCACAAAAAAGACGATTTTATACATGCATTAAGTTCATCGGTAGGAGTAGATTTCAGGATGAAGGGAAGCGTTTGACGAAAATCTCCGAAGAGCAATATCATAGCGCCACAAATCGTCTCGAATAACCTCGTAAGTCCTTCATTGTTCGGTCAACTGCCTCCAAAGCTCTTTTATGCGCCATCGTGCATTCTTCCCAAATGATAATTTTGCATTCGCACATCAATTTCGCTATCGCTGAATTCTTGTTCATTGTGCACGTTGGCTTGACAACCGTGAGAAGATTCAGAGCGGAATGTTCAGTTCGACCGCCTTCCAACAGTGTGGCAGCAATGCCATAGAGGATGCAACAGCCAACGCAATTTGAGATCTTGACCGAATTTTTGCCAGAATCAACGAAAAGACGAATTACTGCGTGTCCCACCGGGAGCATCGACAAAGCAAATGCCCGCCGTTTCATCGTCAACAACCCTCATCAGCGAATCGTACACACTATTCTGCTCGGCATTCAACAGCGGCACAATTTTTTGGACTCTTTCGATCATAGTCTTGCTCCCGTTGCAATTCGCGATTGAATGCATCGTGCATTGAACGATTTGGCGTTGGCATTCCCAATTTCGACAGCAGACTGCCGCACATGAGTACGCACAGTCGCACATGTCTTCGATCAGAGCTAACACTTCGTTGCGCATCTCGCCGTTTATTTCTAGATCTAAATTCGAAGTTGTCATGCGAACTCTCTGTAAAATGTCGGCAGCCACATCGCGGTCGGGTTCGAGGGATGAAATGTCGTTGGCGTAGAAAAATGTTCATCGGCGAGAGGTGAGTTTTCGAGCAAATTTAAACATTGGTAAGACTCCCGAAAGTGGCGCAGAGCACCATGTACAGTAGGGTAGGGTGTAGGGTCTCTAATGTTCACCAAATGCTATAAATCATCAAATCCAATTTTTCGTGTTTTTTCCATTACTTTTCCAAATTTTCCACTAAGAATTTTCTATTTTTCCATTCGAAAAGCCATTCCGGAACAATTGCACAAAAAATTTCATACAAAAAGATCAAATTTCGATTTTTCCAATTTCCCGACTTTCCCGAAGTGTGTTCCCAAAATTTTCTTTCGTAACAATAATCTCCTGGCAATTACGAACAACTGAAAAAAAAATTTGAGCTTAATCGACCTAGCCGTTCTCAATTGATGATTCACTATACATTTTTCACACCATTTTTATATATATAGATTCTAATGATATTTTTTAAATGACTATAACTCCAGTAACAATTAAATAATAGTTGGGCAAACAAAATAAAATAAATATATATTTTGGCGCGACAGGTCTGTGGGACCCAAGGCCTAGCTTCTCACAACCATTTGTTTTGAGTGAGTTTTTAATATTTGGGACGAATGGAAGGGATCTACAATTTTACGCCGAGTTCAAACGGCTACCTAATTGAGAAGCTCTTTCATGAGAGTTTTACTCTCGGATGTTTGTCAGACGTTCGCGAAAGGTGGCGCAGTGGGAAAAAACCATAAGATGTAATTTGGCCCTTTCGGGATTCGAACCTGGGACCCCTCGCCTATTAGCCCAACACACTACCACTAAGCCCTTGCGCCTTCGAATGGTCAATGCAAATGCAGTTAGAATACCTTCGAATGGTTGAGAAAACAAAGAATTAACGAATATCAAAAATAATATAGGACCGAAAGCAGAACCTTGAGGAATACCCATCTTTAAATAGCATTTCGAGCTTTAATAACTATTGATCTTGATTACGATTGGTTTAATAGGAATAGAACAAAACATAAACAAATCCCCTGAAACCAGCTTTACAAAGTTTTCTTAACAGTAACTCATGGTCAACCATTTCAAATGTGCTTTTGTTATATTAATAATGCACTTTAAGAAGTTTGACTGAAGTCCTATTTAACTCAGTTGATTAGTATAGCATATCGTCATACTGAGGGCCCCTCTCAAGCCCAACATAATTATATTAATTCGTAAACATTAAAAGTTTCCGTACACTTTTTAAGTATTTAACATGAAATGAGGAGAATGAAACTTATATCATTCGAAAGGTACTGTGCCATAGATGTGCAGAAACAAGAAATCGTAGGTATATGTCGCCATTAAGACTGGTAAAATGAAGTTAAGAATTTCCCATTCAAAATGCTAAGCAGTTAATCGAAAGCATTTTGTTGCCATTCAATATGTCGCCGTCATGTTTCCATAATAACGAATTTAATCATCTTAGATCAGAACCTGTTGGAAAGTTTCGTTAACCCATAAAGGTATGCAATTTAACTACCCCTTAAAGTAAGCAATCATAAAATCTTATTTCATTTGCAGAGTTATCTGCGAGGTGTTACTATGGAAACGAACATTCATGGTAAATCCTTTCGCTTAAATTTAAAAATAATGGTCGCTTAACTGCAAAGAGTTTTTTAACAACGCTGAGTCGTTTTCTGAGCATAAACCATCAGCATTCAAGAAATGTGCACGACTGGGTCGCTCGAAACTTTTTCGTTTTATCACAAATTTGCATTTGATTTTTATTACGATAAACTTAAGTAGCTTTTCTCAGAGATAATCAAGATTTTGCAAGTTACCACGTGTTATGGTTATAATGTTTGAAAAGTGTAACCTTTTTTCCCTCTCTTGTATTTACGAGTTTTATTTTTGTTCAACTGTTTAACTGTCTTTCGAATCCAAACGCCAGAACCAAGAAACCTTCTCATGACACTTTCATCCTCGAATAGTTTTCAAACGTCTGCGAGGAGTGGCGCATTGCAAAAAGTCTTGAGCTATAACTTGTTCAACCTGGTAGCTCCCGCAAAGAAATGCACCATCCTAGTAACATTAATAAAAACACAAAACAAGGCAGAAGCTCAATCAAATGCAAAGTTCTTCAACGTCATTCAAGCCTGACTGCTCAAGGATTTGCGATTCCATTTTATTTACATGTCCCTGGCTGCAAAATCTATTCACTCTCATCTGTCACTTGAGAGCGCATCATCATCCTTGGATTACACAAATTAGCACACACTTCTAGAAATGATGGCGAAATTATGTCTCTGGATCTGGGCTGCCTCCCAAAGGTCCCTTCAAATGGGACTAGCAGCAAATTATTGCGTTAACATTTGAAATAGTTTTAGAAATAGCGCAATTTCCCAATGCCTTCGCTCCAAATCTGCGCCGTCCTCTTCAAGTCAAGTTAACTAGAGTGCAACCCACATGTCAAACGCACATGCATAAATGACGGCTGGTTATTTTGTACACCCCCCTCGCCACTCTACAGCACAGTAAAAGGTCGTGTACTCTATGCGGGGAAACTATGTTTCTGGGTTAAGTTGAAGTTGAACACATTACGGAGTGCGACGAGGGGGCAACCAGCGAGCACGACCGACACTTGTCAAAAGGCACCGCAGAGTGCCACCTCAGATTCAACAGCCCCAAACATAACATTTCCTCCATATAAAGTGCACATAACTACATACGATCCTTGTGTGCCTGTGCATCCGTGTTTCAATCAAAACAAAGAAAATGCAGGCATTCGTGTGTTGCTATTTTTAATCCTCCAACCTTGTCGTGTACTGGTGATACGTTATAACGCGAATGTGTGCCGAGAAACTATTTTTGCTCCTTGCCACACCATCTCGTGTTACTTCACACTAGCATGCTTCCTCTACTATGCCCTCTCGCACAGCCTTGCCGTTCCTATAAAAAAAAAAAACGAAGAAGAGCAAAATACCCTGAAGATGCTTTACACGGATCCGCAGTTTTTACTTCATTGTCGCCGTCTATTTACTTGATGGCACTACTAAACCCACATCGCATCCTGTTCTACTTCATTTTATGCAGAACAGTTCTTCAGGGATGCTTGCAGCAGCCCCACAAGTGCCAAATGTATCCTGGCAAAAACGAAAACAAAAAAAAAACGAAGAAGGAAAAGATTCCTCCAAGACGTCGGTTATTTATAGCGCTCCTGGAAATAAAATTCCGCAAGTGTAGGACATTTGAGTTAAGGATATTGCCTTTGTAAGACAACTGTCAGAGAAGGGTGGTGTGGTTTCTGTACAGAGCGCTACCTAATACATCAGACCGAAATGGGGGTTAGCGGCGCAGCCACCCGCTGATTTATGAGCTAGCTTAACGCTGCCTACACACGTACACAAGAGCGGGGATACATTCACTGAGTATTAAATTAATCGTACTTATATTCGCATTTTAAGAGATCTCTCTATAGTCGACGGCGCGCAATTCGCTTTCGTTTTCATGAGTGAGTTGTAAATGGCGCCTCGTTTTCTATAATTACTCTAAGATTTGGAATTTAATTTGACGTGTTTCGTGTGCGGATAAAGATGAAGATGAAGAGAGGAACTAAAAAAAAAAGGAGCCGAGTAGATAAGCTGAGAACAGTGCGGATGGAATCCTTCTTGTCGTTTTTTTTCCTCTCACCCTCTTTTTTAGGTTTCACCAAGTTCTTGTGTATATGGTGATGTAAAACACGGCCCATGGAGGTTTGTGTATTTTTCTCCCGCTTCTGTGCATGTGTTGGTGTGGAATGGAATCATTTTGTAGCAATTAACTCGAAATGAAGAAATGGCTTACACTGCACACGTGGATATAATAAAAGTTGAACGAGAGTCTTTGGATTTTTTTTCACTTTACGCACACATATTTAGGGCTGCTGCCGATGACAAGGGATGACGCGTACCCTAGTGATGGCCCTTTTTTTAATGATGTGAAAAATTAAAGGTTTATGCAAAGCATTGCAAATTGGGGTTGGTGAGATTGGAGAGGAATTTTTACGCCCGAATAATTTACCTAATTCTTCTTCCCCAAGTGCACTTGATAAATTCGAGTTGCTTGTTGTTGTTCCTCATTTTAATGTGATTTCTATGGAGATTCTGTTTGATTTTTTTTACAATTCGTTATTTAGTCGTGTCTAAAGACGGTTAGGAACGGGAAGGGCTTTACATTGTTAATCGCTCAACAAACAGGCATTTTTCTTCTTAAATGAAAGATAAGAGTTTAATCCTCCCTGGGGGTATTAGTCTGACAGGAAGTGGATCAAAATTATATTTTATTTCAAAGTAATCATCGATTTTTCAATAATCCAGCTGCAAAAATTTCATTTATATAATTGCCACGCCTAATTTTTGGCAGCGTGTTTTGGCCAAAATGAGTTTTGTTGTCCCGACGTCATTCCCTTTAACTTGGGATTATTCAAAAAATTCTTAAGCAATGTTAAAACTAAGTGAACGACTGGATCGCACGAAACTTTCTCGCTCATCAAAAGTTTGCACGGTTTCTTTTTTTTGTTTTATTATGTGGGTTGAGCAGGTATCTTAAAAGCGATAGGTAGTAGATATATTAACTGCACATATAACGAAGGGATTGCTTGAAATAAATACTAGTTTTGGATAGTCATTTTTCTGAAATTTTTTGAATACAACTTGATACAGGATATTATGTAGAATAGGTACTATCATGTTATCTTATGTAGAATAAGTACCTATGGGCAGCAAATATAGCCCACCCTTAACATTTTTTGAAAAAAAAATTATGAATTTAAGCCGAATTCATATAATTTTCTTCAATATAGTCGTAGAAATATTTTCTACTGCCGTCTCTTATCATTTTAATAATAAAATCAAAATTAACAGAAAGATAAAAACAAAAACTTAAGGAAACTCAATTTTTATCTTTTCAAAAAAGTACTGCTAATATGGCCCACCTGGTGTTAAATATGCCCAACCCTTGTTTTTTCTATTAACTGCTCGCATCATGTCTTTCTTAGCCCATTTCACTCGTATATTTTTTTGTATTTTTCTAAGAGAACGAATCGATCCTTTCGCGTTTCAAATATGACCCACTGAGTCAAATGCCCACAAATTGGGTGGTCCATATTACACATACTGTAGTTTTTTTCACTAAATTTCATTTTTCATACACGTCTAAATTTGTTTTTAAATTCTGATAGCACAAAGAATAAGAAAAGCTTTAACGGCTATTCAGACTTCGTTGGAGAGGTTTTTGTAAAATAATACAAATATTTTTTTTAACAAAAATTGCACTGTTTCAAAAGTATTTTTCATGAACAAATATTAGCGAGTATGTGTAAAGATTAACCATAGACTCCTTACCGCTGGTGGGGGGAATTCTAAATAATTATTCGTTGGCTTCTCCTCTACGAATGAATTCGCAATCTTTATTCAACATCTATTCATATTGAAAAACTGGTTTTTGAGATACGAACGACTTTTTAAAGGAACGCTGTTCTGCAAATTCCAGTGGAAAACTAGGGACGCACCAGGCACGTAGCCAGGGGGGGGGCTTCAGCCCCGACGATTTCTTCAGAGAAGCTTTTCAATCCGCATCTCAACTTGCCAAGGATCTATTTGAAGTTCAATTAAGAGCTCCAAGAACTTCATTGAGACAGACAATGCGTTCCAATCCAGAAACCACCTTTTCTACTGAAGCCTATTTACTGATTCCTTGCATAGACTCATAAATACGAAATCTTACGGACAGAATCATCTTTCAAGCTCTGCTCCCAGGTTTTGCTGTAGTTGAGCGAGTGAACGAAATAGAAAAGCTAACATGTTACTTTGAAAATGTAATTTCGCTGTCAGCTGTAAAAGCTGAGTACATTCTTTGGTACGAAAAAATGTCGAGTCTACCGAAGTTTTCAAATTGCTTGATATATGTGAAAAGTATAAACTTTTTGCTGTCGGTTTTGGACACGCTTCCAGTGACCACAGCTAGTGTTGAAAGCAGCTTTTTAACTATGAACAGGATTAAATAAGTGTCCCGAAGCGTTATGAAGAATGCCAGATTAAGCTCACTCTGTACATCCGGGCATTAATGTGGATCCAGATAAGGTGATTGATCTTATGTCAAAAAAAATCAAGACGTCTTCTGCTTTAAAAAAAATGTGTATAAAAAAATAATTTAAGTACCTATGTTCGTTTAAGTATATACGATTTAAAATCTAATAAAAATCAATGAAATGGATGTACCTATATAGTTTTTTGTTTAAAGAATTCCTTGTAAGATTTGGAAGCAAGCCTTCCATGAAACAAAATCCTGGCTACGGCCCTGGGACGCAGTCTCTAGTCATTCTGAAAATATCAACTTCACCCGTAGTACGTGTTTTGGTCAAAATATTTGAGCCCATTTTCAAAAAAAAAACTGTAGGGAACAAATTAAAGAAAAAAGATTTTAAATAAAAATCTTTCATATTATGATGCAGAGAAAAACCGAGTTTGTTATTAAGTCGGGAATGGCCATATTACCTTAGGAAAAAATTCTATTCAGTATAAACTAGCGGACCCCCTGCACACTTCGTAGTGCAAAATAGAAATATAAAAAATCAAATTCAAATTCTAAATAAATCAGTGGTAAATAGTTTTTTTGTTATGCTTTGTGCTACACTATATTTGGTTTTTCCATTTTTGGTGTACCAACACCAAGTCGCGAGGAATCTTGGATTGTATACCCATTTTTAATTCACTGACATCTTTGTTCTTAGCAGCTTAAATTGCTCTATCACTCAATCACGCATGGTAGCACTGTTGTGATATGTTAGGGAAAACACTTTCAATCAATTTCTCTTTTGACAGTAAAAAAACGGCAAAAATCATTTGGCAATGGCATCGCATCGACTTAACAAATCTCCATAAATATGAAGACTTTAAGCAACCGTTAATTTCATCAGCAGTTGCCGATCTAGGAATGACGGGCAATGTTTGTCTTAAATCGCCTTACAATAAAATCAATACACCAGCAAATAACACTGAATTAGGTATCTCGAACATCTTTCACTGTTCTTTCCAAAGCTTCAACAGATTTCTTATTTGCCGTAGTGCATTCATCCCAAATAATGATACCGCAGCGTTTTTGCCGTTCCAGATGTTCTTGAAATGTTACATGTTGGAGTTTCAATAAGTTGGTAATTCATAGGCAATTTCAAAGCAGAATGTGCTGTTCGACCACCATCTAACAAAATGGCTGCAATGCCAGAAGACGCCAACGCCAATGAAATTAAAAACGTTTTCCGGTGCCTCCAGGCGCATCTAGAAAATAAAATTAACCGGTATCGCTATTGACAGCTTGCATAATAGTATAGTACGCCTTTTTTGCTCCACATTCAATTTCGAAAGATTTGCTTGAACAAAAGCATTCAATTCAGTTGCGATCGTATTGTAGTTCTCGTTGCAATTCTAGATCAAAAATTGCATGCATTGCACGATTAGGTGATAGCATTCCCAACTGTTTTGTTAGCAATCGACAAACAGAAATCTTCAATACAAATCATTGTAAATTTTCGGCGTGAAGTCCATTACAGGATTACGATTAACTTGACGCACTCGAATCAGAAATCGATTCGGAGGCTTTCATAATAAAAGATTTTGACCGTTTTTTATGTATGGGTGGGGCCACGCCCCTTTGTCCAATTTTGACCAATCTTCGCAGGAATACTCCTGTGCCATTACCTAAGAATGTGTGTAAATTTGAACTCAATCCATTGTGTGGTTTTCAAAATATAATGTTTTGAATGCATTTTTTGTATGGGAGGTGCCATGCCCCTATAACTCATGAACCAATACACGTACAAAGACCTTATATGCCTACAAACCATGGTATTAACGTCACCTTTCATGGGAAGTTTTCAGAATGAAAATCCGTTTTTATAAAGTTTTTGAAAAAAAGTAAGGTATTCGCATTTTTAGCAAAAATGTATACAATACTTTTTTGAAACAATAAATCCTGTTTAAGAACGTTATAACCGTTAATTATGGGCGGAATTTGTAAGTACTCAAACTCCAAATTCGAAGATTGAAACAAATCTGTTCAACCGCTAAGGCTGTAGGAGTTTGGATTCGCGACGTCCAGACAGGCGTGTAGGATTGTGAGACCAACTTTTTTGAGTTCTTTTATCATCCTGTAGTGCTGAAATTGATGTTCATCACGAGTCGCAACAATTGATCTTGATCGTGATTCAGATTTGGTATTTGTTGGCGTACATCGAAAGCACTGTGTGTCGTTTTCACTGTTGGATCAAAACGAAGAAGAAAAATGTGTGGTTTCCTATTTGTGCGTGAGAATGTAATCAACACCGACATTGTTTATCTGAGGAAATGGCTGTTGGGACGGAGCGTTGGTGTCCATTCGCACTTCATGTCTCAGCCATCTAAAAGGACTGTGGCGTACTTTTCTGGCCAGGTCGATGTCGCTATACAGCTCGTAGAGTTCGGTGTTAAATCTCCTTCTCCCGTCAAAGGAAACGGGACAGAAATTCGCACGAAGAATTTTGAGCTCGATCTACATACGCCTTTGATAAAGTCCATGATTCTGTATCATAAAACAGGAATGGAATACATAGGTTTATACATATTATAAAGAGTCCCTGTTTTGAACATTTTGAACTTTCGAACCTTTGACATTTTTAACTTTTAAACTTTCGAATTTTTTACTTATTTAAACTTTGGAACTTTCTAGCTTTACTAGTTTTTAAATTTTACCTTAAGCTAAGCCGCAGGAAGAATAATCCCAGAAGAGGCAGTCTGGTTTCCAACTACAGCATGTAAAAACGCGTTTTCGTAGTTTAAGGACGCATATTCTAAGAAGTAAGAAGTAAGTAAGTATCTTTGGAGTAGGGGATCACACCCTCAAAGAAGAATTTAGGAAAACAGAGAAAGAAAACAGGACAAGAACCTTGCATGACACTCAAGGCATGAGGCAGGCAAAGAAACTTTTGGGACAGTGCAACCGATTGCATAGGCATGAGTAAAAATAACCTCCGAATCCTAACGGGTTTCCTAACTGGGCATTGTAGACTCAAGGACCACATTAGGAAGCTAGATATAACTGAAGAAGATCCCTGCAGATTCTGCGATAAGTCCAGTGAAATGGCAGATCATGTGGGGCATTGACCCACAAAAAAATGAAATACTTGGGCAAGTACCAATTATCTAATGAGGAAATACTGACACTGGAGACAGCTGGACTAGAGAGAGTGCTATAGGACAGATTTCTTATGCCAATGATAAACAAGAGTACTGGAACCTCTAAATGATTCCGAAAGTAATTATTGTGGGAATATACCTCACTAAGGTCTAAGCAGGGGGTACAATAGACCAAAAGGTCGGGCTACAATAATAAGTAAGTAACTTGTAAAAATGTCCACTTTTTCATACTCCTTATAGAACCATATCTGCCCAGCTTTCGCTTTGTCAAAGAAAAGGCTCACAATGGTTTCGAATTCGGAAGCTTCACTTTTTTGACAGTTGCACAAAATACAACATACACTCTTTTCGTATACGTCGTGCCACGCCTACCCCGAGCACGACCTATTCAGAGTTGGTACCATTTGTTGTGAAGAGCATTTACAACAACTTTTTAAATAGTGATAAACTTTCCATCCAATTTCGCATAAAATCAACTACCCCGTTTAGGTGCCACTGTCCATCAGCTGTAATTGAATTATGGCCACCAGCTTACAATGTTCGACTAACCTAACCAACCGTAATGAGAAAAAAAGTAGATATAGAATAACCCAAAGAAAATAGGATAAAAACAAAGCAAAAATGCCTTTTCCGGAGGACGACAAAAAAAAAAGAAGCAAAAACAAAATTATATTACACCATAAGTATCCTTGAAAATCTACTAAATGGTAATGGGGTTAGTTCGTCCCTGCCTAAATCGTCCCCCGCACTCACTGAACTTTGTGTATCTGTCGGCCTCAGTTTTACCCAATTATTTCGTACTTTTCGGGGTAAATGTTCCGCAAAATTATCCTCAAGCCCAAAGCGAAGCCGATGAAGGGAAGGACATCGTCGCAAAACGTCCATCGAATGTGCCCTATTCTATTTTTTTGTTGGTATAAGTTGGCGCTTTTGTTTAGTTTTTCAGTTTGTGACGAACCTCCCTTTAGAGTCCAGAGGGAAAAAAAGTATCGCGAAAGCGACCCAATCGAAGGACGATTTTGTTTTCATTTATTCGTTTTCTATCAGTCAGAGACGTCAACATGTTTCGCCATCCATCTGGGAGAGGGCCTGTACCGCCCCATTATGTAAGAGCTGAGATAATAGATAAAGCATATAGCCGGGCTATTGTCGTCTACATGATTGCCATTTGTGCGGTTGAAGGAGAGGACTTTCCACATAAAAAGGGTGGCGATGCGTAACCTCTGTACTGTTGAGTTTTATGCGAGAAAGGACGAAAATTTACACCACATTAATTCCTCTGCACCACAAAGTTAATCCTCAATTCAATGGCTATTTACGAGTCCGTTGTTAAAGTATTGTGTAATGTTGCAAGACCGAGACCGGAAAAGAGATTTCTGTGCGGTGATGCCGTTGCGGACTGTTGCTTGGGAGGATTTTTTATTACACAAATGTGTACACATTTCATATTTCATGGTAGTGGTGTAGATCCACAGTGGAAGCACATAACAATGAAATGTAAATGTCTCAAAGGGAAATATTTAAGGGCGACAAGTGTGACGTGTGATACAAAAAAGGTTTTCCTACTGCAGCTTTGGGATTAATTTCATAGTCGATGTATTTAGTATCGGTCAGTTTGTGTTGTATGAAAAATTTCAGGACCAAAAACATACTTCAGTGAATATCACTCTTTGGAGGGTACTTTATTTCGAGTCCAGGTCATAAATTGAGTTCACGGTTCGCACAAAACCGCTCAAATAAAAATAAATCAATACCGATAGGAAGATCTGAATAGGATATACGGTGGTGTTTTAAAGAAAAGCGCAAAAAAAGAGAGAGAAGACAATCATGTAAACGCAGAAGATCTTTGGATCTACTTTCAGATGGACAATGCTCCCACACCCACTGATGATCGATCGAGTTACTTGTAGCAACAGCCGTGACTCTCCCCAAATCGTGCAGATAACCCTTTTTAAATTGAGATATACATTGACATGAAGGCCGAGAAAATGGTTACCCTTTCTTAGGATGTTCTTTGTAAAGTTTGTCCAATGGCAGAACCGAAAATATTTCTTCCACAGGGGGATACAAAAAAATTGGCCGTCGTAATTATCTAGGAGGTAAACCAGAAGGCTTTTAATAACCAGTCAGAGAAACAGAAACAGCGAGACTAAGAAAAATCGTAGCCCCAAAACTCTTGAATCTCTCGACGATATCCCAATTGAAACTGAATTTAATCTTGTTGAGATTTTCTAAAATAAGTGCTGAAAGCGCTGCACACAGTATGTCAAACTATTCCCAGGCTATGTCACTCAGCAACGCCACAAAAGTTCTATCCACAGCACGATCGAAGTAAGTCTGCTTACAGATTTACATAGTAAGAATAGAATCCGATCCTTCTTTCCTTTTAAATCCGACCCGATGACACTTTTTCTATGCTGCAGAGAACTATAAACCTTTTAAATTTTTCAAAATAATTTTCAGTCTGCTTACACCCATTTATGCCTCGCACCTGTCTCCTTTTCAAAAGGGATGTCAGAGACTATAAGCAGCTAAAAGCGGTCACTCTTCATTCACTCATAATGACTGAGCTGTCATAGCTCATAGATCATGGGATGAGTATAGACTGATTTAGTCACCTTCTGACTACCGGAAGACGAAAAGTTCAAATGATCATGCGTACCGTACAAGTAGCTTTTACGCAGCAAAATAAATAAATAAATATTTTGGCGCGACAGGTCTATGGGACCCAAGGCCTAGCTTCACACAACAATTCGTTTTGTGTGGGTTTTCAATTTTTGGGACGAATGGAAGGGATCTATAATTTTACGCCAAGTCCAAAAGGCTAATTGAGAAGCTCTTTCATGACAGTTTTACCATCGGATTTTTGTCAGACGTTCGCGAGAGGTGGCGCAGTGGAAAAAAATCTTAAGATGCAATTTGGATTCGAACCTGGGACCCCTCGCTTAGTAGCCCAACGCACTACTTCTAAGCCACTGCGCCACTAAGATTTCTGATTTGTAACGATAAATTTTCGACAGATGGCGTCACTGTCATTCCAATGAATTTTATATATTACCGTGATAGTTCATGCTGATTTGAATTGAAACGAAAACAGTGAACGAATGATGACATTTCGAGTTGTGGGTGACATAAGAATTTATGTAAATTGTGAAAATCAGGCCCGGCTCACAATGAACCGACAATATTGTCGTTTTTCGAATTTATCAGTGAACTCACGAAGATCTTCGAATGTGTATGTGAAGGATTTGACTACTGATTGACGTTCCAAACGCATTTGCTGGGCAGTTTTTTTTTCCGATATCATCGTAAGTGGAATTAAAATCAATTTCAACAATCCTTGAATGCTGATTTTTTCACTTCACAATTTTCCTCAGCGAATTGTTGATCACCGTCAGTATTAACATTTCCATCCGTGTGTGAACAGCCAGTTCAATAGAGATTCGGATTGCTGATTGACATTTAATAAATTCAAACGCATTTTTCACGTCGAAAAGCAATGGGCCGATCTACACCTCAAGCACGGAAGAAAAGAGCATTAGGAGCTTAAGAATCCGACGAGCAACGATCATTAAGGCTGGAAAATCTTCGAGTACATGCCACTGAGAGCCGTTTGTCTGAATCCTCTGAACAACGAGAAGTAAGGTTAGAACCTGATCGAATATATACTACTCAGGCTCGTTCGTCTGAGACAACTGAACAACGGGAAAGAAGGGTGCAAAATGTTCGAATAAGCACCGCTCGATCAAGACGAACACTGCATGCTGATTTAAATCTTGGTGCATTCCATTATGACAGTAATAATGATTATGATTACAGTCTTCATCCAAGTGTCGTCATTGGAAAAATGGATAAAATTTGCATGTTTTGTAGCGCCCTAAAATTTAAGAGCGAAACGTCAGGAATGTGCTGCGTCAGTGGAAAAGTTAAACTGTCAGAATTACATCCCCCACCCGAACCACTATCAACGTTTCTATCAGGTGTTACACATGGGTCAAAGCATTTCTTGGAAAACATCCACAAATACTTTTCATGTTTCCAAATGACATCGTTCGGTGCAACGAACATCCTGCGCGAAAATTACATGCCAACATTCAGAGTCCAAGGACTAATTCATCATCGTGCCCGATCGCTTCAATAAAAAAGTTTTCCCAAACATTGCGGAAAACTACAAAAATCATAAATCGATGTCACCATCAACTTCACCATTCAGAATGGAATACCTGGCGAAACGACATCATATAATTCCATCGATACTGGTGGTGAATCAAGACGAAGTTGTCAACTATCCAACTGAGTTTTTGAATTCGCTTGATTTTCCAGGCATGCTTCCGCACGTCCTTACATTTAAAATTGGCGTACCCGTCATTCCTCTTCGGAACCAGACCCTCAGTCAAGAAAATGATGAACAATGTTATCGAGGCAACAGTTTTGACTGGAAAATTCGAAAGGTGAAGACGTAACTGTTGCCGCGTATCCCAACGATCCCGACACGATAAGCGATCAACAAAGCACAAGGACAATCGTTGCAAGTGTGTGGATTAAATTTGGAGAATCCATGCTTCTCACATGGGCAGCTCTTTGTGGCCTGCTCACGTGTCGGTAAACCTTCTGATTTATTCGTTTACGCACCAGATGGAAAAACAAGTAATATTTTGTATCCCACAGCACTTCAATGTCACAATTTTTTCAAAATGAACAAAATCAATAAAATGACTCAAAATGAATTGAATATTTGTGTAAAGTCTTGGTGGGTACAGGTGGCAGGGTACAGCTAGCGACTAACAGAAAGTACTGTCTTATCTAGTGGACACCGTTACCTGCAATTTTCGGTTGCTAGGTGTGGTTTATTTTGTGATCTACTTTGTTGCCATTTGAAATGATTTTTTCCGTCAAACTTTGTAAGTCAAATTGAGGGTTGTCCTGGTTTAGATCTGCGACCCTTCAAGTATATCCTATGACATGAACAAAACCCTAACAACTTGCATTGGAAATGATTGCACTGCCACCATTTGAGAAATGGCACACGCCATTTGTGACTTTCACACCTAACGACAACGACACCAAACATGTACAAGGGATTATCCCAATGCATAACCCAGCACCCCCCCACCCACCTATTCAAAGAATTTTACATGATGCCATGACCTCGATGCCACCTTAATTATACAGAGAATAACGATAAACGTAAACAGCAAAGCGTTTAGGATTCTTAACAGCTTCATGCTTCATGCTTTGTGTTCTCACGACTCACGAGTCTCACTTCTCACACTGTTGTGAGTGAGTCTCATTTCCATATCGCACAAGGATTCCTCGCCCTCCCTAACGTGTATATCGAAGTGCATGCTGAATTCGAATATCAAAGGCACTGCTCATTATTCCCAATGAAATGGCACTGTCGAACGTAAAGAAATGCCAACAACAACGTCAGCGCAACAATGCGGCAAACGCGCAAAGACGACGACACGGCAACGGACGCACACACAAGGACGCGAAGATGCGAAGTAATAATAATCAGAGTCAGAGGAAAAATTAAACTTTTCTCGTTAACAATTTTGATTAAAATTTTACGCTGAAAGTACAGCATCTTTGGAGTGAGCGTGGGTATTCATATAGTAGTGGTAGTGGAATATTGCACCAGCGGATACGAGTCCTCCTGACAGTGCGCGACTGCTATAAAACCAAACCGAACTGCAAATTGTGAATACCCGCCGTTGCCGTCATCTTGATTGCCGCCGCCGCCGCCACCAACACCACTCGGGGTAGCTTCTCTTTTATCTGCCCGATCATCGTGGTATATGTATGGGAAATCCGCTGAAGCGTTGCGAATGGAATGGAGCTCTTTGGCTCCTTTGGTTGTTAGTGAGAGAGTTCATTTAAAATTTATTTCCATCCAAAGACTTTTTCGTTCTTTATGCGCTTTGCAAGCTGAAACTTTAATTTTCTGGTCTAATAAAATTATTATTATTATTTCGTTGAAGAATCAGAATCGAAAGGCTTTTGAGGGAGCGGAGGGGGGGGAGGAGGGCAGTCTATATCAAATTTCACATGGCCGGGATGCGGTTTAAATTATTTATCGCCATCGTTTGAGAGAGTTATTCGTGTGACGATAGTTTTTGAAAGTGTACGAGCATTGCTGTCGTTTCAGTTTGGCATGTAGCTTGAGTCTTTTGTGACTGGCATTCCAATTTAAGTGGCACCAGCCAGCGGATAAACGGTTAGTGGGATTAATTTGCAATCAGACAAAAGTGCTGGAAATTCGTTAGTCGTTTGGAAAATTAAGCTCAAAGGAGTTGTAATTATAGTTTGGGTTTATCTCGGTCTAGGGTGACAGATTCGCTAACCGAACGAAGACCGAAAGCCCCACTGAGCTATTATAAAAGTGGGGTTACAGTGAAAGGTATTAAGGAGTGCCAAGCTTAAGTCAAGTGATTGCATTCCATTGTGATATTCAAGACCGATGACTACGATGAAAGTGGGACTCGTAATTCTGTCCGTCTTTTCCTGAGCTCAACAGCGCAGACGGCAAGACGGATTTCTTTCAAACTTCGGATTTGGAGTTTGTGGGCTTACAGTTCGGGGCCACTTTTTTTTGCACGTTAACACGGTTTAAAACAAGTTAGATTTTTTCAAAAACGGCACTAACGATTTCAACCAAAATTGATATTTGGGCTTATGTAGGTGCGGTTAACATGGCTGCATACACAGGTAACACTATCATTCCCAACATGATGGCAAACTCAGTTTTTCCCTCAATTATCATTCAACGGACTATTTTGGAAAAATGTCGTTTTTTAAGACTTTATTTAATTATGGTTTACTTGATAACGGCTTTAACGATTTAAACCAAAATGTATACTTGCACCACCCTATATAGGTTTTACATGGCTTCGTACCCAATTTTTGACTAAATAGTCGAATAACGGTACTTTTGAAAAGCGGCCTTATCTCGAAAACGGTCAATACGATTGCAACAGAAACTAATTTTTTATGTAATATGGTCATTCCTAACATGATAGCAAACTCAATTTTTTTCTAAATTGTTTATAATAGATTTTTTAAAAAAGGCATATTTTGAGAATTTGGTTTTCTTTTGTTTTACCTACATGAAAACGGCTAAAGCGATTTTGAGCAAAATGCATACTTGGAGTAAAATTGACGTTTTCAACAATATTGCTGCTTTCATTTTCGATTCGAAACACCGGAAACGCTGATTTTGAAAACTGCATAAATCTCGAAAACGCGATTTTCGATTTGGATAAAACTTTAAAATTCAAGTAATACTAACATCCTGAACAATACCCTATACTCAGTTCTTAGAAAAATAGTTGAGCAAGATTATTTTTCGAATTTAAAATTTCCATATTTTTTGTTACTATTTTGTACGTATTATTTTCCAAAATTAGCTCTAAAGATTTTGACTAAAATGCTTATTTACGATAACATAACTATTCTTAATAAGACCCCGTACCTAGTTTTTCATAGAGAAATGCAAATAATGCCGTCTTATAAACATTACCGCACTACCGGTTAAAATAATCACAACTAATAGAAACTCCTTTTTAGCAAATATTTCCCACTTCTTCTTTTTTCAACCACATTAATAATGAACCTAAAAATAATTCTAACCAATTGGAGTCTACACTATCAGAAACCAACACGTGTAAATTCAAAAACAAATCTCTGAATTCTTACATCACAAACCCTACTTCAAGTCATGGCCACCTACCAGGATCACCAATTTGAAAAATCTGGTTTTATAGCCTACTAGCTGTACTCCCACGGCGCTGCCCGTGCCTTTCGTATTAAGTCCCGCCACAATTCGCAGAGTCGTTTTTTAAGGGAGGTGCAACGGCGCCCTTTTTGATTACTGCCCCATTGTGTTGAACACCATTTACAAAAATTCAAGGCTTCATAAATGTCCAGATACCTATAGTAATTTAATTATTTTGTTACCTATATGGCAAGTGCCATATCCCGATTTCTATCCCAATTATTTTTTGCAAAAGGTTTTTTCCACTGCGCCACCTCTCGCGAATGTCTGACAAACATCCGAGAGTAAAACTGTCATGAAAGAGCCGTTTGGACTCGGCGTAAAGCTCTAGATACCTTCCATTCGTCCCAAAAATTGAAAACCAACACAAAACGAATGGTTGTGAGAAGCTAGTCCTTGGGTCCCACAGACCTATCGCGCCAAAATATTTATTTATTTATTTTTAATCCAAGGTTTTCTATTTGTATTGTTTTTGATTGCACTTTGTTTCCATTAGGGCCCAAAACTATACTATCTTTCAAGTTGGAATCAACCATGCGCATTCACAAAGTTTCATTGAAATCGGTTGAGCGGCTCTGAAGATCGACCACAGCGCCACCTGTTGATTCTCTCGCACTTAGCAGTAAAGTGTTTCTATCACAAAAGATCAACAAACTGTGATTTTGAAAATATTTTTTTTCTATATTTGAAGTGTCACTACTCGATTTCTATCCAGTTTATTTTTTTTTTTTTTCAAAGTGCGTTTCCCCATGAAAAATGTAATGTATGCCTACAACGCCACCTGTTGAGAATTTTCCAACTTTTCTTTTCTTCTAAACCATCGCTGATGTAAGACAAACAAAACAAAACAAAGATCATTCAATGCGGTTGAGCCGTTCTCGAGTTTTAAGCATCCGAACAAACCAAGATCCATTTTTATATAATAAAGATAAACAATAATAAAATAAAAATCAACCAACCAAACTGATGATATGAGCGAGGAAGTTTCGTGCGATCCAGTCGTGCACTTTATTTTTCTAGTACAGAACGTTTACACGTTTACGTCGCGGAAATTTGGATGCTGCAGATATATATGCAAATAAAGTGGAATACGGAAGAACGGCAACCAGGAAAGTTATATGTGAACCAACCACTGGAAGAAACGACTTTTTCGAGATTGTCAATGAGGCTTTAAACTTTCTGGCTCCCTGTTAGCTGTCTGTTATGCATTAGGAAACTTTGGTTCCAGGGTGAAAATGTAAATTGAAAGAGGCCCTTACAAGATAGAGTTCGGTTTCAGCCAAGGCCTGAACTAATAAATCTCTCCTGTGGATCTGAGGTCCTCATCTACTTTTGCGCAACATTAGGTTAGATCCGAATAATTTATGTGTGTCCATTCGCTCTTAGACAACCAATGCCCAAGTTTTTTTCAACTATGTCAATGTTGCTATACAGCTTGGTGTTGTTGACGCCAATACGAGTGACATATTTATGAAGCATCTTTCTCTCGGCGCGACCGTGGTTATCCCCACCTGCTTAAGAGCCCAAGTTTTAGCGTCACAAAGCGGGACTGGGATTGGACTCTACGCCTCAATTTTTATTTTCCCCTAAACAAACAGCCATTGGCAGGTGTAACTCTTTACTTGATTTCTGCTGTTTATATTTTATAGCTAAGCCGTGTCCTGGCGGTTGCTCAAGTCTGACATGGAATAGGTCACATGACAGCGGGTTCCCCTATCTAAATTCCTTTTTGACATCAATGGTCTTGATGCAGCGACTTTTTGCAACCTCTATGTAACAGCGATTGTTGGCAGGGATGCCAAATCTTGATATGGCCTTGTATAGCCCGTCTCTATAGAATAGACGTTATCGGATGCGTCCTTAAAAGCAATTTTGAAGGGTATTTTATTTTGTCAAACGGGGAAATTGTGCTGAGATTCCATTGATCAAGAGTGCATTCGTCTGACCAAAGCCTGAGAATGAGTTGTTGCAGGCTCTTTAACAAGAAGTCTCTAGCTGCTTTGAAAAGTTCGGCGGGCAAACTTTCAAGGCAAGCAGCTTAAAGGTTCTTACTTTGGATACTCCCATAAGAACCGTGTTTTGAATCAGCTAGACGTCGTCTTAGTACGTTATTGCAGCGGGATTCTCCGAAGATTGCACCTGTAGGCATAAAAGTCGTTGCCATTTTTCCGTTTTTCAGACTTTCCCGCAGTAAGCCCATCTAAAACTCTTTTTGTTCATTGTTTGGTCACGCAAAACCCTCAACCGAGCCTTGCCTTACCCTAGGACAGCAAAGCCAAATATTCCGACGCCATTAGTGCCAACCTAACACGTAGAAGTACCACAATCGAGGTGCATGCGACAGTTTGAACCAAGTTGATGCCAATCAGCGCCACCCTATCCCTTCATCTAGTGGCGTCGCCCTCTCGGCATTTATTTAAATTCTTCTTCCGTTTGGGAGATTTAACAAACTTAAAAAGAAACGTCAAGCTCGTTGTTTCCACCGGCTTGAGGCCGAATCAAGGAAGCCAAACAATTTATCACCGACTCCCTACCAAAGTCGGTCGACAGGAAGAAGCGCATTCCTTTTTGAAATTGCGCCAAACACATTTACCACGTCGGCGAACTGATTACACGCATAAGTGATGCGAATGGACTTTGGACTAGGGTAGGTAAACATTTGACTAATTAAACCGTTAGCGCTTGCAGCTCCCCATCATCATGGTGCTTAAGTTATTGATTTTGATTTCCAGTCCAATCGACTGTGTTGACATGA
The DNA here is from genome assembly GCA_936431705.1 of Cheilosia pagana. Classification (NCBI taxonomy): domain Eukaryota; kingdom Metazoa; phylum Arthropoda; class Insecta; order Diptera; family Syrphidae; genus Cheilosia; species Cheilosia pagana. The sequence goes on along the minus strand of OW386166.1, from coordinate 78,418,943 downwards.
CGCCCGATAAGCCATAAAATATGTATTAAGATCAATTCATGTTTTCATTAGGCCCTATAGCGAATCCCCTAGAACTGGGTTAATGGAATTCCCCATTAATTTGCATTACATCAGAGAGTGAGAGAGCGTCATCGGTCGGGGTGGGGTTGGCGTAGCAGCAGGGGTGGGGTTGGCGTAGCAGCAGACAGCATCTCAATATCGCGCTCTATCGCTTCGATCTGATTTATCCCAATGGGCAATCAACTCATCGTAAATTTCAATAACTCCTTGGAGAGCGTCATAAGGGCACTGACGATAACCGCAGGGGAGTGGGCTGATTTCCTTCTTTTTATTCTTTTTTTTTTCCTTGCAAAATGTCATTTAAAAACAATTTATGAATGCTCGACAGGATGCGTCTAGCATAGAAGAGGCGAGAACGCAATTATCTATGACGCAGAGGAGCTGTGGTTTACACGTCGATAATAACAAAGGATATGCTGTGTGGGGTTAGATTTGTGATAGGGATTATGCAATAACGTTTATGGGATTTGCCATGTCTCAAGGACGATGGCGGAGACCTAATTGTGGGCGGCCATTTGTTCCATTTGCATATCATTAGATCGGATTTGGGCATGTTCCTGGGGGATTTACTCGCATATACCTACGTACCTAGCAAATTGTATTCGCATTAAATCGGTGCACTTCTCAGGCGGCCAAGGTAATTCGGGGGATTTCAGCTTGAAGGACATGCCAAATTCTGATTAATTGCCGCCAAACAGCACAAAGGAAAATGTGTCAAATTAATATAGATACAATAGTTCAGTTGTGTGATCTGTTAATGCTCTTATATAAATATTATCCAAGGACGTTACGTAATAGGCCTTGTCTGAAATTGTAGGCGAACGCAATAGTGCGGTTGTGGGAGCATGTTATGCAATTTTTGACTGTGCATTTTGGTAAATATGATGATTCTTCAAATTCTTCATAATTTATTGAAAAATGTGTAGGTTTGTTAAATGTGCGTTAGTCTTTTCTAAAATTTCCAATCTATGTTAAATTTATTATTGTTTTCTGTTTTTCCTGAATGTTCTTGTTATTATTTATAATTTATGTATTAAATATTGTTAAAGTTTTTTTATTCTCCCGTATTTTATGTAAAAGAACTTGGTTCTTAATTAGACAAAACAACTCTATTTCAAATAAATATAAAATATGAAAATATTTTTAATATAAATAAAAAGGTAAGAATTCGACTGAACTCATCCACTTAACTAAATTGGAATTAATTTCAAATTTAAGTTGAACGCCACCATCTTTTTTATTGAAATAAATAAGCTGATTAGAACATTAATAAAACAAATTAATTATTTTTTTTATTAATAAACAAAAATTAAATAGTCGAACTTGTCGAAATGTTGAGACGAGTCCCGGAATTTCAACATAGTGTCCAGATATGTACTGATCTCGAACTGGTAATCCTACGTACGATATATAAAAAATAATAAAGTTTTCGGCGGCCAAAAGTTTCCTTTTTGTGATGTCGCCTATTAAGAGCTTATACATTATCCCGCACATCGTTATGGCAGCGCCTATAACTTTTTGGCAGCTCAAACCCATTGCTTCATGTCAGAATTCACTCAAGTGACAATATAGTTAAGCGGCTCTAGGGTATTAAGAATTGTTTATTAAAAATAAATACCATATTAATGGGCAAAGTCTTGACATTAAAAGAGAGATCACTACGAGCTAAGTGAGTCAAGATTAAAAGTTAAGCACTCGTCATGACAGAAGCGAATACATATTTTAATAAAATTGTTTGTCTGATGATGTGGATTGGTCAACGTATCAAGGTAGAACTACTGACTTCATCCGATCTGACTTCTCTCAGAGGCTTTTTGAATGAAGAGAATCTTTGATAGGCGAATAAACCTCGGTTTTGGTATTATTATGCGCGAGATATTTCGTGCAAAGGAGAAGCAGTAGTTGTAAATGACGAGTCCAATAAATACAAACTTACAACTGGGCCAGGGTAGGCCTTCTTTGATATGCAACAAAGAATCATAGATCTCAAAACTACTCGTTGAACCACGAGGATCTTAAAGTAAAGCGCTGGAGATGGCTTATGCATTTTAAAGTTCGACTATTTAATTTTTGTTTATTAATAAAATAGGGAAATAATTTATTTTATTAATGTGCAAATAAGATTATTTATTTCAGTAAAAAAAATATCGTAGCGTTCAACTTAAATTTTAAGTTAATTCCAATTTCGTGAAGTGGATGAGTTCAGTTAAAGTTAAATAAAAAATATTTAACAGGTCTGATTTTTTATTTTTTAATTTGATGAAATTGGAAATACGTATATATTACATACCTACACATTTTTCAATATATAGACTATCCGAACTAGACGGAAACTTGAGTAACGTTTACACGTTGTTACCTTTTGGAACTACCCATACAGTTTAAATCTGGCAGCTACCTGAACGCTGATGTCAGTAATATAGTTCATAGCGAGGTATCCGTCGGAACGGAAAATATGCCGCAACGCATACTCCGTCGGAGGCTCAAATTACATTCGAGCTATCCGCTATCACATAAGGAAACGCATCACTGCATAGTGCATATCGTAAATAAATTCGCAACCAATTTCTATCGGAGGATATCGGAACCTAGCTGTCAAAAAATTTAACAAAAAAATGCACTTCATCGCACTTCAACGCAATTTGGCGATATGCGTTACAAAATGTAGGAAAAATATGCCGAATAGCTGCTACTTACTTACTTATCGGGCTCCCGACCCGTGAAGAGTCTCTGCCTGAGACACTGCAGCCTTCCATGCTCTACGATCCCGGGCACGTTGCTTCCAGTTGTCCAGAACAAGCGCTCTGGCATCCGCGATGGATTGGTCTTTGAAACGGAGGTTCGGTCTTCCTTGTCTCCTAGAACCTGGTCGCTGGAATTCGAAGATCCTCTTAGCCGGAGCATTATTGTCCATTCGCTCGATGTGGCCGAGCCAATGTAGTCGACGTGTTTTGGCTTTTTGGACTACATCCACATCTTGGTACAGCTCATAGAGTTCGCGGTTGTATCTTCTCCTCCATTCGCCCTCCTCGCACACAGGACCAAAAATCCGCCGAAGAATTTTTCTTTCGAAGGAGCCCAGTATTAGTTCTCCCTTCTTGCCTATGGTCCAGCACTCGGCGCCATAAAGCACAACTGGCAAGATAAGGGTCTTGTAGAGCATTTCGTCCTTCGAGTTAGGAGTTTTGAACCCAGTTGTTTTGCCAAACCGAAGTAGCAACGGTTTCCTAGGGTAATTCTTCGCCGGATCTCCACTATGGTTTCATTCGTAGAGTTTATGTTTACTCCGAGGTAGGTAAACTCCCTAACTACCTCGAAATTTTTGTCCTAGGCGGTGGACAGTTGCTTGTTTGTTTGTTGATAGCATGTACTTGGTCTTGTCCTCATTTACTTCAAGGCCAACGGATTTCGCCTGTTCTTCAATCGCCGTGATGTCAATATCGTCCGCATAGCCCAGCAGCTGGACGGACCTGTTGAAGAAAGTGCCTTCCGTGTTGACAGCTGCCCTGCGCACTATCTGCTCCAGTACGAGATTGAAGAAGACGCGTGACAGCGCATCTCCTTGCCGAAATCCGGTGCATGTTTGAAATAGTTCGGAGGAGCTACTTCTAAACTGCACGCTGCAGCGCGTGTTTTCCAACGTCACGCGACACAGCTGAATCAGTTTTGCCGGAATTCCGAATATTCGGCCATCGCCATATAGAGCTCCTGACGATGAATGCTATCATACGCGGCTTTGAAGTCGATGAATAGGTGGTGAGTTTCGACTTAAAATTAGTTGATCTCTTCCAGGATTTGCCTCAGTGTGAAGATTTGGTCTATAGTCGATCTGCCAGGCCGGAAGCCACACTGGTACGTTCCGATTAGTGTGTTGCAGAACGGTTATAGACGTTCACACAGTACGTTGGATAGGATCTTTTATGCGACATTAAGCAGGGATATGCCTCGATAGTTCTTGCAAGACATAGGATCGCCTTTTTTGTAGATGGGGCATATAGAGCTGATAGTCCAGTCATCGGGCATGTTTTCTTCCACCCTACAGTGGTTTCGGCTATCTCCTTGATGATGTCGCGATACTGGCACCACTGATTGTTGGCGTCTGTGGTAGGTGAGTGCACAGAGGAGAGTTTCATACTCAGGCGCTCGCTGTAGGATCTGGCTACTCCAGGTGTGCTAAGGCGTCCAACGTCGAATTTCTTCTTCTGGGCGGTTCGCAGCTTCTTCTCGTTGGATAGTCCAGCTCTGAATTTAGCCGCGACAAGAAAATGGTCAGAGTCGACATTTGCCCCTCAAAATATGTGCACGTTGAGTATGTTGGATGCGTGCCTCGTATCGATTTGCACATGGTCGATTTGGTTAGCGGTTCGACCGTCTGGAGAGCGCCAGGTTGCTGTGTGGATGCCGAATAGCTGCTCGAAGCAAAAATCCTGCGAATCGTATAAAATTGGAGAATTTTCCATTCCGACGGATACCTCGCCAGGGCAGAATGTAAACAAAATTAAATCTTATTAAAAGGACAATTTTTGTCGCCGAAAATGGATAAAAGAACAATAACAACCAATCACTTAATTTTCAACGTTTATTGTTTTTGATACCCTTACAAATTGTTTGCCATTTATTTTGACATTTCACACGTAATCGCAGGCGGGAAAATTCAAATCACTCGAGAGGATTTTCTTTTAAAATGTTCCTTCTAGTTTGGATTGTCTTTGGTTTGCATGGAGACATTCTCCCTCTCTGGTAAAATTGACAGTATTTTTCGGTTTCAGAATGAAAGTTAACTAAAGCCAGATTTAATCACTGCTGCGCGATCAGTAGAAATATCCAATTTATGTTTTGAAACCGAACTCTCCCAGTCTGTGATTCAGATTCAACATAATTACCTAACTCGAAGACATGCATAAGATATAAAAATCCATAGAAATAAATTTTCCTTTTGTTTATTTAGTGGGAAGTGTGCGTAATATTTTCTGTTGGTTTTTGTGGCTGGTCGCAGAAAATTCTTCCATTCGCAGTTAACCATTTTTTGACGCAAAACATGTCTTTCCTTTAATTCTCCTTTAACTCGATGCGAACTAAATGTGAATCAAAAACACATGCCTTGAATTTTTTCCTTAGTCAATTGGCAACAAATTGAAAGGGCAAACTTTGTTACGCTGCAGCTCGACCATACGGAGTACTTAATGTACCGCAAAAATCATCTACCCAACTTGAGTAAACAATCTACTAAGAAGGGAAAAAACTTCTCAACAAGCATATCATATACGCACAGCAATCAAATTAATTATCTGTTGATCATTGTGTATTGAAGTGTAATCAAGATGAGTCCGCACACACTTTTCCTCGTCACCCCTCTCTTCGTAGGAATGCATACTTAATTATCACATAATTTAAGCATTCAATTTGTACGTAAGTCAAATATTTAATTTCCACCCACATCCGCCATGTATTGATAAATAAATACGAGCGCACCATCCGCATAACCAAAAAGGCCTCGCATCAAATAATCTGGTTGTCTCTTTATTTTTAAGGTTACTGTGTGTGCGGGGAGGCATCCACACGCAAAACATATCTTAATTCGGCTATCATATCGCTCAGTAAACACATCCCACACTCAATCAAACATCATATGATATTCATTGACAGCGCGCGTATAATGTTATGCTGCGACGAAGATCCGGGGGCAACAACTGCGTGAAATTATTATGTTAATTTTCGCAAAAGAGCGAGAGTGGTTGTTCGGTATCGGCAGCAGGACTTGCCCCCACATCATGACAATGTCACTGGGTGGTCAGCACTCAACACATACTGCCACTCGAAATATGCAAATGAGATAAGAAAGAATTTTAAAACGGACGACAGGCAAAAGGATGCAAAATTACATGTAATGGGATAAATCACGTTTATATCCGTATTCCGTTTTCCGTTCTCAGTGCGTGGGTTCATTGCGCTCTTTTACATATATACATAATGTAATAAAAGTGCTGGTTGGTCCTTCAAGGAAGACCTCTCTTCACCTACTCTCGGAGGATGTATTTATTTGCATACCATGCCGGGAGTGCGAAGCAGCCTATATAAATAACAAATAAAAATCTCTCCTCGGGGAGCAGTTCATCGTAGTCGTCGTCGTCAAGACACGGGAAGCAACAGAGAAACAAAAAGGACGAAAAATTGTCCTACGTAAACAATAATTCATTGATAAGCATACATTTGTGGACAATGAAGGGATTTGTTTTGAGCCGCCCCTGCTTTGCCCACCCAGATTTGGCAAAGATACCAAGGTTATCCCTAAACCAGAGGGACAATGTTTTTCGGGTCACCGCATCGGATTTGTAAATATAATTTGTATGTCCTTTGCTCACATTGTGGCGAGCTGATTTTTTCACATAAATGGAATCTTGACGGATGGCTATAGGAAATTGGCCTTCAACCTCAAGTAATGCGATCGCAATGCAAATAGATAACGAGTCGAAGGTCAAAGTGCTATATGCCACAGCTATAGGGGTGGACTGCTCCTGTCACTGTTATTTGGAAGTTAAAGTGGAGTGAATTATTGCATCTCTGTGATCTTGTGATCCGAGTGGGGTTGGTTCGAGGCTCCGGAGATCAAAGCGATCATAGAAGCTGAAAAATAGGGAAATTTGAGATTAATCCCACAGACTTGGCGATTGGCCTTGCTATGTATTGATTGTCATCGCAAAAGCAAATCGAAGGGCAAACTGAATATGCTTGAACTGGAATGGAAGACCAATTGGAATAATCGGAATATGTGGGATAAGAACTCTATCTCCTTTGAATTTGTCCTTGATGATCGTCGCTTGAATCAAATTGTATATCACTTTCTTGACGGACAACCGTGTACCGTTGCACAATTTCGTATGATTAAGATTCCGCGACATAATTATAATCGATCCTGCCTTCAGCTGCGGCGGTGTTTCTGGTACATCAAGCGAGTTCAAAAATTCCGTCGGATAGTCGCTTCAACCTCGTCGGTCACGCGATCAACGGATTTGTACGAATGCAATTCTCCAGCGATTTTACTTTGAATAATCAAATTCAAGCTATCGACGTCCTTATTCTTCGCTGCTAGTATTGTCCTTTTACTAATTCAGTAGAAATTTTTATAATTTTGTGCAATGCCGGCGAACACTTTGGTGATGAGTTCCTTTTTCGATGATGTGGACTCACAAAAATTTGCAGGGAACCAATCAATCCAGTCGAAACATCAACAGGAATTTGGCAATTGCCAAGTGCCAGCATTTGTCTCGAGAATTCAGCAGCCGATTGGTCGCTCTGCAATGCGACTCTCATGTTCGTGGTCTTTTTCAACTTCTTGATATGCCTCGACAAAAAAGACGATTTCAGGCATGCATTGAGTTAATTGCCAGTAGATTTCGGGATTACGGGAAGCGTTTGACGAAAATTTCCGAAGAGCAATATCATAGCCCCACCAAATCATCTCGAATCACCTCGTAAATCGGTTATTGTTCGGTTAACTGCCTCCAAAACTCGTTTATGCGGCTTAGTTCATTCATCTCAAATGATTTTTTCGCACTCTCTCATCAATTTCGATACTGCTGAATTCTTGGTCATTGTGTACGCTTGTCAACCGTGAGATTGTGCAGTTCGACCGCCTTCCAACAGTGTGGCAGCAATGCCAGAGGATGCAACAGTCAACGCAATTTGAGATTTGAGCGAATTGTTGCCAGAATCAACGAAATGACGAATGTCTTGCCTGTCCCATCGGGAACATCGAGAAAGTAAATGCCTCCCGTCAACCCTTCTCAACGAATCATACACGTACAGCAGAAGAACTGCTCGGCATTCAAAAGCGGTACATTTGTTTGGACTCTTTCGGCCAGCTCATACCGATAATAGTCTTCCCCCCGTTGCAATTCGCGCTTGAATGCATCGTGCATCGAACTATTTGGCGTTGGCATTCCCAATTTCGAGAGCAGACTGCCGCACATGAGTACGCATATGTCTTCGATCAGAACTAACGCTTCGCTGCGTATCTCGTCGTTAATTTCAAGATCGAAATTCGAAGTTGTCTGTGCAAAATGTCGTCAGCCACCTCGCGGTCGGAGTCGGATTCGAGGAATGAAATGTTGCTATGATGGTCGAACACAATGTACCAATTTCATTCACTGATGTAGAAAAAGTTGCATCGGCGAGCGTTGAGTTCCAATGTGTATCGTTTTCGAGCAAATTTAAACATTGGTAAACCTCATGAAAAGTGGCACATGGCACACCATCTCCAGTACGCAAGGAATCGAAGGTTGTAGGGCCTATAATGTTCACAAAAAGCTATAAATCATCAAATCATGCGATGAAATGCAAAAATTCGTCGACAAAAAATTCAAATTTTTCGTGTTTTTCCGGAATTTTCCAAATTTTCCACCACGAATTTTTGATTTTTCCATTCGAAAAGCCATTCCGGAACAATTGCACAAAAAATGGAATTTCGATTTTTCCAATTTCCCGACTTTTCTGGAGGGTTTTCCCAAAATTTTCTTTCGTAACAATATGCTACTGGTAATTACGAAGAACTAAAAAGAAATTTGAGCCAAATCGGCCCAGCCGTTCTCAATTGATGATTCACTACACTGGTTTCACACCATTTTTATATATATAGATAAGAGTGACGCATCTGTGCAGGGTCAGGGAAATCGCAACGCTCTTGTGGCGCAATCTCTGGTAGTAACTAACGCCACAAACAGTTTTTCTTTTTTAACCATATCTTCAAGAAAACATGCACAAATCGGAACCGGAAAGTTGTAATCAGCGAGAATAAGTTTTTCAAAACGACAAAAGAGAAAATTTAGGTATTAAATAAAGAAAAAGTGACATTAACAATAGATTTAAACCTTAGACCGTATTTGGTGACATTTATTATGACTCACATTTAATCATTTGAAGTTTAAACCTTTTGCCGATGCTGCGTATATCTTTCGTCTAGGTCACAAGATGGTGTTTCTTTTGCCTACAATAAATATAGAACTTTAAATATGACGTCGGCGTTTGTTTCTTCTTTATCTACATAATAAGTAGGCCATATATTTAGCCATATCTGCGAAAATCATTCGTTCGCAATTTGGTTCAAGAAAGTTTGAATTATATCGACCAGTGTACAACAAAATTAACCAATATAAAGAAACACCTCATACTTGCTGGCATTTTCTGTTCAGGAAGGAGTGAGTTACGTGTTGTGGTTGACATACCACGTGCGACAAATACTTTGCAACACTTTCAATTGTTCACTCTAAAGTGCTCGATGCTAGCTAAGATTTTTATTTGCAGAACTTCAGGCGAGATCTCCCATTACGTATGGAGCAAGGAGTTGCTTAACTACCTTACCAAGAAAAATCAATAAGGTGGATGATGGACCCATTGTATGGATACAACTGGATACTGCACCCATTGGCGTTTAAAAGATCACAGTGGAATCCCACAAAGGAATGCTTGTAGGAAGCCAGGCCGAAGGTATTGTTGCACCAGTAATTTTAAGAATTAACTCCTTTCTTATAGTTTCCTAAGCAAGCTTCTGTGTGGTTTTGCAAGGACAGTGGGATAGAGTGGACGATAGGTGCCTCTTCATGTCCGTCTCCACAGCTATCGCGCAGCCTGCAGAACTCGTTGCTTTGTAAGGCAGCAATTGACATCTTTATTCAATCATCAGCAGCCATTAGTGCCATGAGAATTAGCCAATCAGAAAAATGGAAACCGAATGCAACGGGTCACTCGTCGATCCTACAGAAATACTTTGGTTGTGTACCTATCAAGGATTACATCACACCATTCTTAGAATTTACAAGACCTTTCTCGAGCACCTATCCCAGTAGGGAAGAATGGAGAGACGGACTCGTACCTAACATGCAATCCGTAGCCGTGTTTACAGACGGATCAAAAATGGACACCGGGGTGGGTTCAGGCGTCTTCTCCGAAACGCTGGGCATATCAAAATCGGTACTCTACCGTATCTTATACGCAAGGACTGGAAGTCCCTTTCCACTCTCGTAGGTATCATAACGGGGCACAATACTCTACGGTACCATATGAAGAAAATGCGCCTGACGGAAGAAGAACTTTGTAGAGGCTGCGGTGATGAGGAAGCTCTGGAGGACACTTGTGAACTTCTTATGCCACTGCCCAAGTCTACAGCACACTAGGCACAGATTCCTAGGGAGACACTTCTTCTGTGACCTAGACGAAGTTTCCAGCGCACCAATCGACAAGTTAATGGGATTCATCAAATCCACAGGATGGTTTGTATGTAACAGCACAGTAAGTAGTTAATTACAAAACTTAGACCGGGTCATAATGGGTGCCAACGGGCATCACAATGGGTCAGTAATGACCTGAGTATGGCACGGAGTATCTACAGCCAGCCCACTAACCTAACCTTACCTTACCTAAGGCAGCAAATCCAATTCAATTCAAGCCTCTACCTGTCTACCTAAGTTGCACTGTATGCCCTGTGTAATGCTGATAAGTCGAGGACCTACAGGTCGCAAAAGACATCACAAACCTTCTTTGTGAATGTCAAGCAATTGCTCGGAGTAGAAAAAAGTACCTCCGTTAGTACTTCTTTAATAACTTGGAAGAGGTTGGTTCCTCAAATAGTGTTGAGGCCATACTTAAATTTTGTTGGAAAATCGAATGCTTGGATGAATTGGTTTAGGTCCGTAATGGTTCCCTGGGGATTGATTGTGACGATCTCACAACCCCATCAACCTAACCTAACCTAATCTACTCAAGCCCACGCGTGCAAATCGTCACATCAGACAATTTGAAGCAACCCCCACCCCGTGAAACACTCTCTGTAAACAATACGAGTACGCTACGGATGACCTAGCCTACCTAATTTGAAATTATAATCAGCAGCTTAAATCAACACCTTGCAGATATATGGTTTCCATTACGATAACGCCGGCTGGCGAACACCCCCAAGTGGCACGCGTGTCATCACAATGCCAATGAAGACGATGATGCCTAATCGAAATCCCCACTTTGACAAATTCAATTACACTGATGGCAATCAAGGCGCACGTGAGACGAGGACATTACACCATATCACTGTTCCATTTGGACGTGCATTTGTTTATCCCAAATCGTATCTATTATTAGCATTTCTGAAGTATGTCACTGAAATTAATTCCCCCCAGTCAACTGACTAAACACCCCAAAAGGTATACTTCCAACCGCACCACATCTACGAACAATGCCATATGACAATAAACACACACTCGAATGGTGTATGCCTGGCAGCCAAGTCCTGTACGCCTAATGCGATACGACTATTTGACCACAATTATTCGGGCAATGCATTGCGATGACCCGTATACTCTCGATTGCCTAACATCGGAATGTGAATATCCTTTTTGGGCTTTTGGCTCAATTAGAAAACAAAGCGGACGACATTTTAGTCACGACCGTATACCGATGAGTGTCAAGGCTTAGAAGCAGGACACACACGCACACAAACAGAAAAAGAGAACGTCCAACCAAATGCATTGGATTGAGTTAATTTCCATTTAATAGTGCCCCAGCGGAGTGTATTCGTCTGCTTTTAATGGAATTCGCCATCGCCAGCCATCGTGCTGTTCTCTTCATTTGCCAAAAATAGGTAGGTACCAGCCCCAGGTTTTTAGAGACAAAACGAGAAACACAAAAGAGACACGGCTAGAGAAACGGAGATGTAATAAAGCTAATTGCCATGCCATCGGGAAGAGTTTTTCAATGGAAACGCAATCCTCGCCCAGTTGGTCGTTACTCGTTAGTCCTGTGTGTAGAGACGATGCAGAAACGGAGCTCATATAAATACTTATGGCAGTAGGAAGGGCATTGCTGTGCATCCTGGTGGATACTGATTGTGATAGCGGGACACAGGAGCTCTGTTTAAATCATTTGCATGCATATTGGGTTTATCGAGCTTGTGCGGCACTGTTTTCGTTTGCAACTTTTCGGGGTGGATGGGTGTGTTTTGTCGCGAGCTTCACGTACAGGTAGCCCAGCTGTGATGTTGCATAAATTAGTATTGCAAATGAGATAAAATGCTGATGAGCATTCGCAGCGTTTCAAGGGGGATATTATATATAGGTTCCCAATTGAGATCATCCCTGTTGAGAGATGAAAGGCGGGATCGTCGCAGTTCTTTGTGAGTGGTAGCCAAAGTCAAGTCGTATGGCCATCCGGTATAGGAAAATGGTAGATTGAGCAGAGAGGTGTTTAATTTCATCTTCGAGGTAAGGATGCGGAATGCCTCTAAATGAGGCAATTCTAAAATGGATTAAATTCGAGCGACCACAAAATATTTATCCTTATTCAAAGTAAGCCGATCTGCGCATATACAGTCGAACTCGGATAATGGCACATCACATTATAATACAATCGCACTAGATTACATTTTTCAAAAACCGGTTTTAATGATTTGAATTTTTACCTACTTGACATTGATTGGAATGGTAATCTGAGACAATTGTCCCTTCAGGAGTCATTTAATTTGTTCAAGTCTGTGCTGTTTAAAGATTTTAACTCTTTTTTCCCATATAGGTCGAGGAAGAATTTATCTAAGCCGTAATGGTACAATAGAAGGCTCTCTCATCTTAAAAACCTTAAAGAGAAGGCTGAAAAAAATTTCAAACTGTCCGGTACTTCTGGAGATTATGAATATTTTGACAAACTATTAAAATATGCCTTAAACCTTTTGCAGAAGCTCTTCTTGTTTTGAGTTTCATTACGAAATCGACAGTGTTGCACTTAACAGAGTCGAAGAACTTAAAGATCTTGGGATTGTAATTGATTCAAGATTCAAGATTCAAGTTATTGCTAAAGGTAATAAACTTTCTGGCTTTATTAAACGAAAAAGCAAGGAGTTTTCGGATCCTCATACCCTTATATCACTTTTTATTGCGTTAGTTAGGTCTCTGCTTGAATATACTGATGTGATATGGAACCCGTTATTTAAAATCCATTCGGACCGCGTTGAAAAAGTCCAGAGGCGTTTCACAAAATACGTTTTTCGGAAAATGAGTTGAGACTTTGAAATTGCTTACCGGACGCGATGTCAATTATTAGGCATTTCAGCTTTAAGTTAAAAAAGAATAGCTCATGACATCATGTTTGTAAGGGACTTGTTATGATATCACCTTAAATGTTCATCTATTTTAGACCTATGCTCCATCTAGACCTTTAAGGGAAAGATAACTTCTTCTTCGACCTGTTCACAGAACTAGTTACGGCCAAATGAGCCGTCCAGTCCAGTTTACATTTTTCTCGTGATAGCTTCAAAAGTGTTTTACTTAATTTGTTGGCATTCCCTTAGCTCTTAAGTGTTTTTTTTTTTTTTTTGATGAAATAAATGAACTAATAAATAAATAATTAATTAAATAAATAAATAAATAAAAAAAAATAAGGGAATAAATAAGTAAATAATTAAATAAATAAAAAAAAAATATATATATACATGCATAATGTAAATAAATGAACAAAAATAAATAAATAAATATATAAATTGGCATTAACGACCATAAGGTAACAACAACGGAGAAAAAAAAATTAAAACAAGTTTATCGACTATAAAGTCGGATATAATTCCTATTTAACATTTACTAAATGATTATCGGCAAAATTCAAAATTTCTCAAAAACACATAGTTTGTCTCATTTGCAATAAAAGTCGTCAACATGATACTTTAATACTTTTCAGAAGTTTTAATGTCCTGCCTTTAAAGCATTTGTATTTCTATAAAGTATTAAAGATTTTTTTGCCAGATCTGGTTATCTATTGAACCGGTACTCTTCTAGCTATGACCTTAGAGTTAACAATCAACATCTTCCTTTAATTCCACGTCTCAATTTTTTTAAATTTGTATACGTTAACTGCTCCAGACTTTTTAATAATCTACCTAGTAACATTCGAATTATTAGAAATGAATCCACTTTTCTCAAAAAAGTAAAGATTTGGCTTTTTAATTTAAATTATAAAAATATTAATGAATTACTATGGGTAAACATTTAATTACATTTTTTTTATCGTTATATTTGTTCTCAATTTGTATCACTTTTTTATTGTTAGATAAATTGTAAAAATGAAAAAAAAATGTTAGTACTGTAAAAAATAATAATACATATATGTACAAATATTGTCGTAACCCCACTTCACTACTTTTAAAATACGTTGTACTTATTATGTTAATGTTATTACCTGCTTTCGCCACTAGTTCCTTATGAACTACAGATTGCAGATTTGTTATTTATTCATTTTGTTAATTTTTGTTATATGTTATATTTTTCCCGATTCAACTTAGTTTTCAATCTACTGTAATATTCTTCTAATATCACCATCGCATTTTTTTAATTCCTTTCAATATCGATAGCGAATTCATGAGACGTTTAAAAAGCAGTATCATCGGCAAATATAGTTGCTTCACAATTGAGTAAAGATGGAAAATCTGATGTGAGCTAAAGTAGACTATATTTGAGACACCACTATTTACATGAACTTAAAAACAACCATTTGACAAGAAACTATGAATAATTTTACCAATATAAAGGGGAAAATTTAAATTCAATATTATATATGACGGACCTCATGGCAGACAGTGTCAAAGGATTTCTCAATATCGAGAAGAATCATTCCAGTTGATTTGCCTATTAAACGATTTGTTTTAACGTTGTTGCAAATTCTGAGCACTTGGTAAGATATATTATGAAAGCGTTTAAACCCAAATTGTTCATTAGGATATAAGCCGTTGTCTGAAATGTGCTTCGGTAATTTTTCCTTTACAACCCTTTCATAAATTTTACTGAGACTGCTTAGCAAGCTGATTGGCCTATAGCTGTCAGTGTGTTTAGGAGGTTTACCAGCTTTTATAATTGGGATGACTTTTGCGACTTTCCATTCTACTGGCGTTTTTCAACTCAAAGCCTTTCGATTTGGGTACAAACCGTCAGAGATGAGTAATTTTAGTTCTATTCGTAGAGTTCTCATTGTCCTTCGTTCATGATTCTACGTATGAAACCCATGTTCCTAACCGTTTTCCTTGACGATCCATGGGATCCACCTCTTTGATGGGTGTGAGCAGAATGAGATGGATAGATCAAGTGCGGTATTTGGCCTCTACAAGATATGAACGATGGTCCATTGGCTAATGATTTATATTTGTTACCGCATCACTATAAAAGCACTAACCCAATCCGAATGGATTTCTCAGCCATAACAAAGGACCAAATGGAGCAAAATTTAGACCTTATTTCATCGCAATCGGCCACTCATTCCGATGGTAGATATACGAATCTAAAAGAGGACAGATATCATCATCATCTTCATTTCACCAACATTCATTCCCAACAAATTTCAATCAGCGTAGTACACAGGAAAGCCACTCGGAAATATACGCCCAGAGAATACACAAATTAAAGAGAATCCATTTCGGATACTTGAATGAGGAGAATCCGCTTCAGTTCTGACCTCTCCGTCATACACTCATGGGGTGCAAGGTGAAGTGTGCAATTCAAAATTAAATACAGTTGCAGAAGTAGACAATTAGTACTTCGAAGAAAGGAAACTTATACGAAGAGTAAGGCACGTCCTTCAATAGATGGCGATAGGCAACACTGGTCACGGGCAAAACGGATATAAGATAAAATTCTGTCCTTACTCATTTTAATTCTTATCGGTGCTCTCCCATCTCTACATCAATACGATTCTGGCAAAACAAGATAATCACTGTGCAGTGTACAGTACACTCACCCGAGCCAAATGAGAGTAATTATGCGAAAAGGGATAACAAACATCCAGGGATATAATATTTACAAATAGATACTGCGGATATAAACTCAAAGCATGTTCGGGCTAATAATTACACACAACTTCAAATGAGCAATTGCGTGCTCAATGAAAACCAATCCATACATTCACCGCATCTATGTAGTAGTTTGTACATATGTAACGACACATTAGTATTCCAACTGGCGAGGGTGTTTGGGGTTGGAGTAAAGTGTTCCAAAAAAAAATATAAAGCATGCCCAATATTCAGGATATACACTTTTGAGCAATTAATCATTTTTCAAATATGGTTGTCATGCAATTCCATTTGAATTCGCATCCTCAATTCAGAGAGTTCTGAGCTCTCAGTGAAATCCCGACCATCAATCATTGGAATAGAAACTGCTCTTCCAAAGTCAAAGTTTTATCCCAAGGAGCTAGCTAGAAAAAAAAATGAATGCACGGCGGGTGGAAATATCTCCTTCATGTGAATTTATAACAGAACGAGAAGTGGGTAAACCATTTCCGTTCGATTTTCTCAAAACGTTGTCTCTCCTTGGGGAGTTATTCATCAAAAGCGAAGATGTATGTATATACGTTGTAAATGTCTCTGCTCTAGATTGTAGTAGTCTTCATCATCGTAGTTTCGAGTTTTGGTATTTATTTATTTTTTAATGCACATGACATGAAATGCTGTAAGAAGTCAGAGCTATGCATTCAATTTTGAATACGATGCGGAAAGTCCGTCACAAGGTAGAGTCCTCTAACGGCTTATATGGACGAATTGATAGAAATTCTGAGACAGAAGGGCTTACTGCAAGTGCATTTGCAAACGATGTCGTTATTTTGGTTCCAAGGAAATTCACTTTGGTCCTCAGCAAATAACTACATTGAGGATCGTTGACTTAAAGTAAACCCATCGAAGTCGGGGATGTTGCTGTTGAAAGGAAGAAGCGATCCGCAGATGATGGGTTGCGTGGAGCTTAAACTATCAAAGATGGACATAGTCTCAAATTCAAAACTCATAGAAGACATAAATGATCGCATCAAAAAAGCGTACGTGGTTCTATACACCTTTAAAGGGCATTAGACGGATGCGAATACACGCCGCTTATGGTACACTGCTAGTACGTTGCGGAGGTGCCCTTATACGGCGGAAAGCTAATATCATCTTTCATATCCCGGGATCCTAGCGGACCACTCCAAGTACCCCCTGGACATGCGAGGTATTCAGAACCGCAATCAGCTTAGAGAATCTGTACTATGGTCATCCAAATCTTATGGACAGGCGTCAATGGGGGCGCGGCTAAGTCATTCGGCTTTACCAATAAACAAATTTAGTCGTCAGGTTATCCCTAACTGTAGGGTTAAATATTAATGGTCAGAAAGCCATGTTTATGTCGTACACTAACCCAAATTATTACTCTGTCACAACTCCTTCTGCAAAGGAATATTGTCATGCATACTAAAATTTTAGTAGTAAATCAAAATATGGTATTATATCTTAGGAGCAAGAAGTGTCAATCGCGAACTTCAACTAACTACAATTTTTGATATAATTAAATAAAACTGTGTAATGGCGTTTTCGATTGAAGAAAAGAATTGCCCTTTCTATGAAAAGAGCAAATCTAGAAGTGCTCTTTCTTTCATGTTTCATTGAAAAAGAAAGTGCACTTTCAGGTCAATTCTCAACACGAAAGAAGTGTCCGGGATATTTTTAAAGAAGTGCCCTGAATTCACCAACACACACCAGCAAAATGTCAGATTAAAATGTTTGTTGTGCTATTAAAAACAATTTCTGTGCTTCGTGATCGAAAAATATCCAATTATGAGTGCAAATGTAAATTTCAAATGAAATGTATTGATTTCGCCAATGGAAACATTCATATTTAATGTACAACGCAAAAAAAGTAGCAAAAGAAAGAAAGAAAGAAAACCAAAGGAAAAGAGAAAATGCAAAAACTGTACCCAAATGAAACATTTTAAAAGCACATATAAACGAATATATCCCGACAATTTTAATGAAACTCTACTGCAACCGGTTAACAGCTTTTACAAAACGTTTATTAATACGGAGGTAGTTAAACTCGGTTATCTAAGCAAAGCGTTATTTGTCACGAAGCATTTTTTCCCAATCTTCGTGCGAATTACTCCGCTTAACTGAAAAGCCTGGTTAACTGAAGAAAAAATAAACTGTACAACATAAATTATTAATTCATTTAATCAAAAATATTACAACTGAAGTCAATTCGTTTGTTTACATTTTTGTTTGTTTTGCTCTATTTACGAGTACACATTTTCGATGTCTCGTTTTGTTTTGAGTTTTATTTTATTTATTATTTAAGCTGAATACATAGGTGAAATCGGGTTTAGTTTTCATCTGAGCTCCTGTTATATGATGTTGTTTTTCAAAATATCCGAAATTCGCTTAAAAGAAAATTCCGCTTAAGTGAGAAAAAAATTGTTGCAAATTGATGTTTCAGTTAATATTTACTATTCTCTGTTAGAAAAGCCGGAAATGAAAATAATTGAAATGAAACGACCAAATAAATTAAAATACCGTATTAAACAATAGGAGCATAATATCCTATATCCACACGTAGACACTTAAAACAAATTGGCAACACCAGTCCCATAAACAGAACCCAGATCTGACGCAACGAACTGATTTGATCGTTTTGATAGGATCCTTTCCCTAGGTATCATATTGCATCTAAAACTATTGTTTCAACCGAGAGTGATCCTCCTCCGCGATTCGTCCATAGAGCAAGTTCTTCCCTTACAATTTCCACAATAAAGTGCACTATCGGTTTATCAAATCTAATAATAGTTTTAATAAAGTTTTAACCAGATAGTACACACCACCAACAAACCTATAGTGGCAAAAGAACTCTCGTTCGTCATATATTTTATCCTTTGAGAGGTTGCCGATTCTTCAACAGATATAAGGTCCATAAAAATATCTTCGTCTCGACTTGAATTCATTCTCAATCTTTATTAAATTTTTTGAAAAACAAAACTTACTGCATGAAAACAAAAACAAATGATTTGCCATCTGATAACTGACAAAGATTGACAGCAAATTTGTAATAGATTCAACAGAAAGTCTTCGTGCTAGTAAAGCTGGAGGTTAAATTGTTTATTGGTACCATTTCAAAAATGCTGTAAATTTTAATGTAAACTGGCAGTCAACTAATAGTCGACATTAGTGTTTGATTATTAGTAAGGCCGATTGTGTTTAAAAAGAGATTTACTACTACAATTTTAAAAAGAAACGAATACGAATAACAATGCACGCATTTTTGCAATTAAAATTCGAAAGGACTCCGCTGAGTACGCTTGCAATAAATCTAATACTTTAGTAAATCAATCCAAATACATCTACACAAAAAAACTGTGGCCCTAGAAAATGTAGATCTAAAATACCTACTGAGATTCATACTTAAATCCGGCTGGTTCAATTGGAAACGTGCTTCATATCCCTTATCACTCATATGCATTAAACCTGATAGATTAAAGATGAATTTAAATGCGTGTTTTAAAACACTTCAAACCGCTTTTAATCCATTTTAAACCTATGCACGTAATGTCAAATTTCACAAATAATGACATTTTTTGTTTATAGTTTTTTTTTGGAAATTCTTTGGATTTGTTATGTGCCAATAATCTTTATCCGCATTCGGAGCAATAAATCCATCCTCTGATGACGAAGACATCAACAGTTCGCCAATATCACCAATGCTTTCCGTTTTTTCCACCGTCTTGATAAGAACTTTTTTTATTTCATTTAAATTTTTTATTTCCTGTCTCCTGCGAGCGAAGAAATATCAAAAATATGACCTAAACAAAAACAGGAATTGAGTTATAACCCGAGTTAAAGTACTTAAACTTAAACGGCAGTTTAAATAAAATCGGATTAAACGCTGTCAAGTTTAAAAAGATTGGGAACCACTTGATCGGTGTTCACCAAACTCAAGAATTTTTTACCCGGCGAAAGCATAGCGTATGTATTATGGGTGTTGGTATCAATAATGCTTACAATGTACGCCCAACACTCCAAAGCTGAGCTAGGATCAAAATAAATCGTTATTGAATTTCTGTTTGCATCTCACTCTTTGGATGGGGCAGAACGATGAGTGGTAGCTCAAACTGCTCAGAGATGTATAACCTAAAAATTTCTTATTACTACCTTAGGTTTATGAATATGGACCACATATGAAAGAAAAATTAAAAAAAAAACTTATTTAGTGGAATAACTTTTGGAATCGGTTTAGTTTACACATAAAATACATATTTTTTTTTACTCTTTAAAATAGTGTCATTTATAATATATGAAAAGATGAAAACGTTCAATCGTTTTCGAAAACGAATGGAAATTTCACTTGCCCGAAATAAAAAAGTCGAAATTGGAATTCGTTTTCCAATTCCATGTAACTCCAAAAACGAAAGACGTTTTCTTTTCATTGCGAATGTTATTTGTTTGACGTTTCTCATTAATTTTGGTTATTTAATTTTAATTTTTATTTCACAAAATATATGCTGGCAAATTATTTATTAATAGCAAACGGTAGTGATGATAGCAATGTGAAGGATTGTGTTAATTTAAGAAAAAAAAAAACAGAAAAAATCTTCCAAGTTGTTCGGATCCTCATACGCTGCTTGATTAAAAATTTGTTTATTAAATTGACGTGTATTGAATATTAAGTATATATTATTTATTATTTTTTTCTTGCCTTTTTTTAAATGCGAAAGTGGTTTTCGTTTCGTTTTTTATAGAATCCCACCCCTGTTCTTCGGTCACAGAACTAAATCGCTGGTATAATAGAGAAACGATAGTGCATTTGCCGTAGTTTATAAAAATATATTAAACAACTTGCTGACCCGTGCTCGCCTTGCCGCACCCGTCGTTTTTTTATAAATATATTCCCTCCCTTGGACCTTTCTAAAAGCAATATAGAGCAAAAACAAAGACAAAAAAAACATAATTTTAATTCCTACTTAAGTCTACACAAAAAAGATTTACGCAAAGTTCTGTTATTTGTTCCCTCTTATCCACCTCAAATGTCGGCGAAAAGAAGCAACAGGAATGAAACAACTTGACATTACACACGAACCCCACCCCAGCCCATTTCCAAACTGTTCCCAATGAACAGCACCTGAAAACGTGTTCAACCTGAATGTATGCGCTGAAAAGAGACGACTGGACTGCCCATTGAAGTGCTAAACATATGATCACGTTAGAGCGCGCACATAATAATCACACACACACTACTGCAACGATACTCACTGCTGCATGACTACTGACAGTGGTATCCACTGAAAGAAAATTCTGGGTAATGTTTTGAATAATTGTTTTGAACATTGCTTAGCTTCAGGATAACGCAGGAGGATGTTTTATATCTTAAATGGTTCAGGAGAAAATTTACTAAATTGACATATTTATTTATTTTCATTCCTATAAGCCATTACTGAGCTAGGTCTGTATAAATAGAATTTTCCTTACATATATCGGGTTTTTTTACTATTTCATAAGAGCTACGTTATATTCCGGGATAAAAAGCATCCTAAGTCCCGACCCAGAACATAAGAAATAACTAAGTCAAGTTTCATCAAAATCCGTCCAGTAGTTTCTGCGTGATGAACGGTCAGGCATTTTTCATTCAACAGTTTTATTATATGTAGAGATAGAGAAGAGAAGAGATTTGCGCGATTACCATTCGCCATAGAGCGTAGAATTACCGTAGTTGTGGAGACTTTCAGACTGCAGAGTTGCTTTGTAGAACATTTCAAAAGGAACTCCTAATTTCAACAACTCCAATTAATAGATAAGAAAAATCACTTCTTTGTCATCGCGCAATTTACATTTCGCACTTACATCTTCATTGATCATGGGGAAGAATAAAAAACACCTCTTCTTTAAATGGATGAGACAAGTTACATCCAAGAACTCTATGATCTTTACCAAAGTACTTGTAGTCCTAAGCGTTTGATCAAGCGCTCCGGGGTCACAGAGGATCCAAGTGCATAGCACTCCGTAAAGTTGCCACAAAATACATCCATACATCCATTCGAAAACTTTCGTCTATTATTCTCTCAAAAACTGCGCAAATTAATTATCCGCCTGTGTAATTTATAACAGAAACCGCTCTGCCGCTAATCCGAACGGTTTTTCCCTGCATATACCAACACAAATTAACATTATTATTGTTTATCCAAAATTTTCATAAATATTTTACGAGCCACGGCAACTTACAAACACACCATTCACGAAATTGCTCAACCAACTGAATCCGTAATTTGTATCTCTTAATTTATTAGCCTAACCCCTCACCCCAAGCGCCAGACCCCGCAACATGTACCAGAATAGAAACTAATTCATCCCATCAGCGAAGATGGCTATGAAATTTCCATAAAGTGGTCATATTCGAGTTTTTGAAGAGTAATGCGCTCCATGCTCCTGACTCCTGAGTCCATAAAGCCGTACTCCATACAACAGTGTGTTGCACTGTACTTTTAAAAAAGTTTCACATCCGCCACTGGCACAGTAGTGGGCCGATATACTTCACGCACAGCGTGTGTATATACCAATCAATTTAATGCTTATTAATTCCCCAAAAAGTAGGTAATTAAGGAATTCAATTAAAATGCAAACTTAATATAGTTTCAAACCCTTCTTGGCCTCGCGTGTGTGTGTTTATGGGGATAGCAGTCAAAGTTCAGCCCTTGGACGAGCATAAGAAGACCTTAACCGACCGAACGAAAGAACCCTAAGATGCCTGACCTCAGCAATTAATTCAAAGTTTGTCGTTGCTTTCGTTGAAAGGGGGGGCGTCCGAGGGTGAGAATTACAATCTTAACCATCATCCAGACACACTTCCACCAGAGGCTGCGATAAGTTTTGTTCCTCGTTGATTCTTTTGTTTGTTTGCCGACGAGGATGGGCGGGCAAGTGAAAACTTACTCCATGAAACTGTCAGTACTCGTGTTCACTTGAAGGATCTACACATGTTTGTTTGCTGCTGGCGGCCTACTCGGGAGCACACACACTACTCGCATCTGGTCGCTCACTTACGTCCTTGCCATAGTTAATTAAGGAAAAGGGTTCTGCCAATGGCAGTAATGAGCCATTTACATGAAGGCGAACATTTCTGGACCCCAAGGACTCTACCGCAACTCCTTTTAGTTGTTGGTAAATCAGTGTGTCTTTTAAAATTCGCTTAAGGGCATGCCTGTCCCACCCCCACCACAAAAACTACCCGCCTTCCACCTGCGGAAAGATGTGAAGATGGCCACCCCATCGCCCACTAAAATACAATCTCCCTTAAGTGTTTATATGTTCTTAGGGCGTAATTTTCCCGACAAATACTCGAGTTGTCTCCTGGCAGCGCGGTGCGCGGGTGGCTGTATGTGTGTAATAGTGTCATTGTTCGGCATACACCTACCACCTCTTTGGAGCGGCGGCTTTATGTGGGCGCCTGATGAACTGCGACAGGAGGCAAGTATCCTTCTTTCAACACGAAGATAGAATTGATAGAGGTTCATAATAAAATTAAGCAATTAAAATGCGCCTGTATGTGTGCGTGTGTGCGCCTATTTTAATGAATACGAGTGTAGGTAGAGGCGAAAGGTGCCTGCCACAAAAGCTAATTAGGACGCGTTCCGTCCCCGGGCGTCTATGGCAGCATTCAAATTATTTTAACGGCATATTGTTCTGGCTTTGTGCACATATAGGGTATTTTTGATCCTGCCGGGCATATTCTTTTGTTATTTGGCTCAATAGCGAGTCACTGTGATATTTAAGAGAACATTCCTCTAGCGGTAGGTAATATTTGCACAATTACCCAACTTGCCGGTGGCAACTTAGAGTTTGATTTGATTATGGTTAGTTAATCAAAGGTATGTGTATGGATTTTTAGATCGCACAAGTTCGACAAGGAGTGCTGCAGTAATTGACAAAGTTGAAGTTAAAAAAAACTTCGAGTGATCGTTGGCTTAGGCTTTGCAACATCTATACTATATTAGCTCTTTGTATGTGGATTTGTGCAGCCATCACGATAAGGGGCTTCACCCATGTCGGAGGATTTTCATAGAAAACCATAGGGTTTAATGTGGAGGAGCACAAACATTTTATTTTCTGAGCTCGGACAACCCGCTTCGAAGATATACGAATTTGAAGTTTTCAACGAGAGGACAGTCTATCCAACAAGGCACAAGGCTTTTTTTCGAGGCTGTAGATAAGCGATACAAGCTTACTTCCATTCGACCAATGAGTCGTCACTGAATTTTGTTGAATTTAAATACAAAACAATAACAAATCCAGTCATGCAGTACTCGATCACGGATGCGGTATCTCAACCCCATAACTTACAGTTTTGTTTAATTAGCTCAACTACTTTTTAATTTTTCGAGAAGGGGAAGTTGATGTCACTGTGATGCACGTAGTGGTGAAATGAACAAAATGTGGATCACACTTAAAAAAAAGTCCACTGGATCTATCTATAGGCCTCACGTTGGGAGCCACTTGAAGTGGAATTACTTGCGGATCGACCCAAACGTGGTACTGAGTCGCTTCTCCAAGGCGGTCGGGCGTCATTTACCTAGACCAAAATAAAAGTAATGCCTCTGAACAAATCATCCCTACGTTGGGCGCCATCTATAAAGGAAAAAGCTACAAATGGAACGAACGAAAAACAAGGGGTCGCACCTGTTACGAAATTACTCTTGGAATGGACTAAAACTTTGATAAAGAAAATACCTTCCGACCCCACGTTGGGCGCCACAATAAATCTTCAGAAGAAGGCCCAAAGTGCCCAAAAAGGTGCATGGATGCCTTGAGATAAATGGGTTGGGTCAAGATCTGATCCATATTTGCATTGAGACAACTTATTTGCTTGCTTTTTTAAGTGTGTTATGTAGTTGCATTTTCATGTAAGAGCTTTGAGATGTTCAAAGCTACGGCTTTAGATTTGCCATTCTACAAACGAAGCCTACAACTGTAACTCACTTTCATAGAACCTATTAAGTGGAATAATGTCTTGAGCCTGTCTTTTATTTACTGACGGTGATTCTTCGAATTTTACATTACCTTTTCCATTACCTTTTATAGCACGGAAAGTAAAAGCTCTTCGACATTCATTTTGCGGCAAGCACTTTATTCCTTTTCGGAATCGGTAGATGGCGAACGGTCTGCGAGCAACAATGAAAGGTCTTCTAGGGCTGAAATTCCGTCTGGTCCCGTTGCCTTTTTACAGTCCAAATCAAAATTTTTCACCCTTCATCGATGACTTCATCCGCGGGACGAACGGCAAGTCCAGTTGCATAGAATTTTTTGTAAATATCATCTCTTTCGTTCGGTATGATGCTACCTAAATCCGTCTTCCCTAACTAAAGGTGAAAGTAAAAGAGCAGCTGAAGTAAGTGAATTTTGCCTTTGTTAAAGACCATTAGGAGATGCAATAAGTTCGATAGTGATCCGCTCATTATATATAGTCCGTTTTAGGTTGCATCTATTTCGGAGAAGACTTACAAACTTAGTTCCGGTGGTAGGTCGTTCCGCCTTCGCTTGAATGCTTGTCTTTTCCTTCGCACTTGCATTTGGTCTACTCAGACCTGGGGTATTTTAACTCTGCACAAAGTCCAAAATTAATTCAGTTGCACGCTTTCATACCTTAAAAGGCGCGGGTTCCACCAACAATGCACAAGCAAAGCAGGACCTTCCGAGAAATCAAAAAAAAAATGTTGACGACCCACTCGTTCTGAAAGTGCTAATAAAAGATTGAATGCATTTACACAGCTACGCGTTTCACACCGGTCTTTCGAATGCAAGGGACTCACGTTTGAAACTTAATAGTAAGCGCATTTAGTACAACTGTGCAATCCTAATGGATACTGAAAATCAAAGAACTATAGCGAGCTGTTTCGTCCCCCCCCTCGCTCTGTCTTTGCCTAATGCTTAGTATCTCAGATGGGGTTAGTTTCGTTTCACAATATATAGAAAAACTAGGTTAAATGTACATTACCTTCACCATGGAACACCGTATAATAATTTCTCTCTGAAATATGAAAACTACATACAAGGGTTTTATGTCACACCGAATGCGCACCGAGTGAGCTACGTCAGTCGGTCGGTCGGGCGGTCGTCGTTGACAGGACACAGTGACAAAAAGAGAAGCTAAATTTTGAGGGGGCAAAACAACTCTCCATGGCAAAGCAAAAATTGATTGCCTTCTCAAAGCACATTCTAATTTTCTAAAAAAATGAAAAAATCTCAAACTTGCACACGGAATTCGTAGAAAAACAGAAAATTTAATTCACCAGTTGGCATTCTCCTCCCTCGGCACTCGGCACTCGGCAGTTCGATTTTTTGCCGTGAATATAAATAGTAGGGTAACAAAATATGAGGAGAATAAAAATAATATGACAGAAAGAAATGGCCTCATAATCGCAGCTCGCAGCTCGCAGCTCATGGAAGTGGAGCGACGAATTTGATGAAACAATGCTCTCGGCTGCGTTCGGAAGCACTTAATTTTAGAATAATCATTTGCATCCTGTCGCTGTCAGTGCGGGAAAGTGGGCGGCTTGCGGAGTTGGAAGGAATGAAATTGTAGCAAATATTTGCGCAATCGATTTTTATAAAAGAATTTTGTGTGCTGGACCCTCCGTAAAAGTCGCTACCATGTTCAGCTATGTGTGTGTTTGGCAATTTGTGTACAGACTAAAATTTGAATTCAATATTTGTAAAAGAAATAAGGCGGGCGCGCGTGTAACGCAAGAGGCCAGTGCAAAAATGTTAGCGAAATTTCAAAGATTTGTTTAGTCGTCCTGCGAAGTGAACGAGCAAATTGAAGGCAGTTACACAAATCGAAAATGCTCAACATTTTTCGAACGCATACTTTTTATGCCTTGGGGAATGCCAGTAGGGCGTTTTGTTTCTTGATTAGCTTTGTCCGGTATTTACTTTGAAATTGTATACAGCAATTGAAGGAATTTTGTAAACAGTTCACAAGATGCTGCTCTTTGCTCTGTCTGGCAACGATTTGTTGAGGTGAACCATCTGTTTAAAACCGATAATAATTCCACTATGGCTCTCTTCATCGATATGACTAGGGATTTATGTACGATTAGTTCAAGTCATACGACCTACAAGAAAAGGAGCAAAAAGTCAAAATAAATGGGATTTTCACCTTATCTCGTAGGCGACTTAAGAATGGTGTCGCCCAAGACTCAGTTCTAGGACCGCTATTATTTTTGATCTTTATCAACTCTCTTCACTGAAAAAATGATCGCTCATAATATCAATGAATGCCATTCATAAAGCTAAAATCATACTTTTTATGAAATAGATATTCATTAACTCAATGTACAAATTCATAGCCTCTATGAATCTGCATTCATTAAATGTTGCGCTTGAAAACTGTTGTTGGAAAATTATGAATCCGAATTTCAATGAATTTGTTCATAAGTGTATGAACGATTCATAAAAGCGTCGGTTTGGTTCTCTAGCCTTGATTGTGTCATTTGATGAATGATTATCTTAAATGCATGAGACTATTCATCTGTTTTATTCCATATGAAAAATTGTTTGATTTTATGAATGATTTCATTCAAAGTAAGCATTTTTTTTATCGTTTGTGACTTTTTCATAATCCGTACGAATCTTTTCATGTATTGCATTTTTACTTTACTTGTTTTAATGTAATATTTCATTGAAGTGCAAGCTAAAAAAGTCAAAGTCGTATGCAAATTTGTTGCTGATTTTTATTCATTTGTAAATCATTCGGGATAGAGTTTACATGCGCGGTGCGTAGTGCGTTTAATATTTATTCAGTCGGTTTTGTCCTGGTGATTCAGGAAAGAGTTAAAGAAAGGAAATTTGTCATTGGAGTTAAAAACATATTTAGTTAGGTAAATGCATAAATGCTAATTACTTAAATCAAAAAGTTCTCTAAGTTTTAGTTTATTTAAGTTGTTGGTATGGTCCAAGAATGGTTTTTTGACACATAAAAAGAAACTTATGCATTTCGATGTAAAATTGTGTTTTACGAGTATTATCTACACTGATTGATATTATCAGTTATTAATTAGGGATTAATCAATGCAGAACATAATTATATGGAATTTGTCAGCGTCCAAATTTGACAGCTGTTGGCAAGCATGCAGCCAATTTAGGATGCAGGACCTGAGTATAAGAAGCCAAGCGGATATCTTTTGGTAAGATTAATTTATTTAAAATGAATATTACGATTATACTAATAACATCTAAATAATTTTTATAATATTGATAAGGACCTTTTACAGGAATCTTTACGCGATGGTCCGAGCAAGTCAGCCTTTTGATAAAGTTCTCTATAAAGGAAAAGGCAAATAGATGAGGGAAATGCTTGAGGAAATAGATGAAGCAGATATTAATAGTGGTAATTTGTTGTCTACTCTACATAATAGTTTCTTCTAATAACGAACACATTGAATTCGCATCTATTCAAGTTTTTAACTTTCTCGCATTACGTAGTAGGTAAGAGAAAGGTATTGTAATCGTACAAAAAATCGAACTCGAGATTTTAATCAAATCTGATATTACGATGATACAGGAAAAAGTGGGTCTCGCAATTCTGTCCGTCTGTCCGTCCTTCCCGAGCTCTACAGCGCAAACGACTGGACGGATTTCTTTTAAACTTAGGATTTGGAGTTGGTGGGCTTACAGTTCGGGGCCATTTTTTTGCACGTTAAGAGTTGCCGTTGTAACGGTATTCAGCAATTTTGAGTTTTTCGAAAACGGCTCTAACGATTTCAACCAAATGTATACTTGCACTACCATATATGGGGTTAACATGGCTGCATACCCAGTTTTTGGCCAAAAATTAGAACAACGGTACTTTTGAAAAGTGGCCTTATCTCGAAAACGATCAATACGAGCAAAAATTTATTTTTTATGTAATATGGTCATTCCTAACATGATAGCAAAAACACAGTTCTTCTCTAAATTGTCTATAATTGATTTTTGAAAAAAGGTATATTTTGAGAATTAGGTTTTCTTTTGTTTTACCAACACGAAAACGGCTAAAGCGATTTTGACCAAAATGCATACTTGGAGTATATTTGACGTTTTCAACATTATTGCGTCCTTCATTTTCAATTCTAACCACCAGCAACGCTGATTTTGAAAACTGTTCATATCTCGAAAACGCGATTTTCGATTTGGATAAAACTTTAAAAACCACACAATACTAACATCCTGAACAATACCCTATACTCAATTTTTAGCTATATAGTTGAGCAAGATTATTTTTCGAACTCAAAATTTGCATATTTGTTACTATTTTGTACGAATTATTTTCCAAAATCAGCTCTAAAGATATTGACTAAAATGCTTATTTACAATAACATAAGTATTCTTAATAAAACCCTGTACTTAGTTTTTCTTAGAAAAATGCAAATAATGCCGTCTTTTAAACATTAACGCACTACCAGTTAAAATGTAATCACACCTACTAGAAACTCCTTTTTAGCAAATATATCCCACTTCTTCTTTTTTTAACCATATTAATCATGAACCATTAAATAATTGCAACCAATTGGAGTTTACAATTCATTTGCAAACCCCAAACAAGTCCATAGATAAATTCAAAAACAAACCTCTAAATTCTTACATTATAAATCTATGTCAAGATATCGGTCTATCACAAACCCTACTTCTAGTCACCACCTACCACCATCACCAGTTTGAAAAATCTTGTTTTATATCCTATAAACAATAATAAAAGAAAAATAAGCCAACCAAACTGATGATAATGAACGAGCAAGTGTCGTGCGATCCAGTCGTGCACTTTATTTTATATTGTCTATGCATTTTTTCATAAATTCATGTACCTTTTTGGTTTAGTGTTCTTAGACAGAAGATCAATGGGCAACCAATTGCCTTTGCTGATCGCATAGCATTTACGTATCATGGGGTTACGAACTTCCACTTCGAGTGTATTGACTAAATACAAGAAGATCTACAAACTCATCAGTGGAAAAACTAAATTGATGTCATTTAACTTTACGGGAAGTGACGCATTGGACTTCTTTTTATACTTTCATGCTTTCTTTTTATACTTTGATGTTTTGTTTACCTGTTCATTTCAGTGGTAACCAAAACTTTTTGTGAACCGCCATTGTTCCTCTAGTTGTTTTAAAATAGAACTAGTAGATTCCTTTAAATATCTCTGGGTGATGATTGACAGCAGATTAAAATGGAAACCTCATATTCTATCTGTCAAATCACATTTGATGATAGTTATTCGATAGCTGCATAAATTAAGACCCTACTGTTCGCAACGCGTTTTAAAATAATTTATTGCGGTCTAGCGAGCTCGAAATTGCATTTTGGCCTCGCCAATTGGGGTGGGTCTTATGTTTGTAGTCTCCGATCCTTATTGATTGCGCAAAAACATTTAATAAGAATAATTTGTGAAAAGAATCGCTACATCTACATCTCTACTGTTTTAAAGATTTAAGAGCGCTTTTTAATCAAAGTGTGAATTCAGCTGTAATATAGTTACTCAAAAATTTATAAATTACGATTTAAAAATATACCCCTTGTTGATGTATCAATTGCACGCAGAGTTCTTGCTTGGTTTCGTTTAAGGTCACATTTTAATTAAAATATGGAATGTCGAAAACATTACAAGTCACCAAGTAGGCACGTCATGTACACGACAATTTATGCTTTTCACCAACCACAACATCATGCTGTTAAATCAATTGAGTTTCAAATTACAAAAGTGGAGCTGCAACCACATGAATTGAAATTGAAATTCAGTATTTTGGGCAATACATCTTTTAAGGGTGGAAGTTAAAGTTGATACGTATATGGGTAGAACACCATCGACGAAGGATTATGATCTGAGTTACTTGATTGACTGTGAGTACGGGAAAAGTAATGCGGCAGGTGTAAGAGCAAAAGTGAATAGCTTGGAAATGCACTTCATTAAAAAAAAAAACTCTAGTATTTCTATTCTCTAGGTACGTCAAAATTAACAAAAAAAATTAAAAATTGACAAGGAAGGGCAAAGAAAAAAACGCTTGCCCAGTTGTTACTTTATTTATTTATTTATTTTCTATTTTGGCCACAAAGTACAAGGGCTTTTTACATGTCTAACTTGCGATTCTTTTATTGAATATGCCAACCAGTAACAGACGCAAAATTTAAAACTCTCTACGATTCGAGGAAAGAAAGGTGAAAAGACTGGCTTTGTATTAATGGTGAATGCTGTTTTCAACTAAGATCAGCTTTAGAACCTTTACCAATAATATTAAAACAGAAGACACAAACGGTAATAGATTTCAATAATAAGTATAATACCACTATCCCCGATCGACAGCAATGGGAAGAGAATACTGTAATTGGTGAAATCACGCTAGATATATATATACAGACGGGTCTAAGACGGGTGACGGAGTAGCAGCCGGGATTTTCTCAATTCCATTCCCCTGAAACATTCTAGACTACCAAATAACTGTAGTGTCTTTCAGGAAGTCACTGAAGGTCAGAACTCTATCGAATTCAGACATCGTTATCTACACCGAAAGTCAGGCAGCCATAAAAGACACCAATAGTAAGATCCAAATTGGTCATGTACTGACGTAGATCTTTAAATGAGATCTCGGATAAGTGCACTTTAATGCTGTGCTGGACTTCTGGACATAGAGACATACCATATACCTGTAAAGCCGACGAACTAGCTAGGGATGGCATGAAAGTGGAACTCTCATCTGCTAAAGGGAAACTTCACATACCAATAGAGATGGCAAGATACAACACCGCCTCACTAGCACTGCAACAAGCTAACGAAAGATGGCGTGATCTTGACAGTTGTAACCACGCGATAAAGACATGGCCACGAATAAATCGGCGCAGGACAAAAAGCCTGCTAAATGTCAACAGATCATCTATCCTATCAGAGCTCTTATCGGAATACTAACAAGTCACTGTTTACAAGGAAGACATGCCGTGAGGCATGGAGTCACCGCGAACGACTTTTGCCGCAGTTGTTTGGATGAGGTGGAGGAGTAAACACCTTTCCACTTATTATGTAACTGCCCGGCGCTATCCTCGATTAGAAATCGAACGCTGGGAGAGTACTTCTTCGAGGAACTTGCAGATATTGCCGAAACGGATATCACCAAATATCCGGAAATTCCTTCGAAATTTAATATGATTCTGGGAGTAGTGGGAATGACCTACTCTGGTTGTGGTATCATAATGGACCTAATCTAATACAGTAAATACGAACTCATATCCGCCGGCTGCAAACTTGTAAACTTGTCTGCAGCTTACATTAAGAACTGATTCATTTTAGGGATCATATTTTTTTAATCACCGATAACTGATCTCTCTGTCTCCCTCTCTCTCTGCCTATCTCTCTCGTGAAACTAGGCAAAGGCATTCCGACGACCCGCCACTTGCCATGTAGATAAGCCTTAATTTCCTTGTCCAGGGTCATTGAAAAGAACGCTTTTCACTCCTTTTACTTAAATAGTTGAATATTTTGATCCGAAAGAAAGAAAGCTTATAATACAATCCCAATTCAACAAATGACACGCGTTTTTCACGTTCAACGTTATTGCGGAGTATCAACCAAAGGGCCATTATAAAACGCACCGTCTTTTAAATGAACATCTCATATGGGCGCTCTTTCTAAACAAATTGAATACCCAGCTCTAGGTCTTTACTAGGTCTAAATAGGGCATATTTCGAAGGCATTTCACACGGTGGTTCATAAAAACTTATGTGATAAGCTCGACCCTAAATGGTGTCCCACAGGGTTGCATTTTGGGTCCACTGTTATTCTCGTTATACGTCAATAATCACCAACCATTGTAAGGTTCAGATGTATGATGTTCTGACCATGGTCTTGTTGAGCACGGTGCTGTTTGATTAATAAGGGTCTTGAAAACATTGCGCGCTGGTCTAAAACGAATGGTCTCCTGTTAAACCCTGTGAGCTCAAAGTGTCCAATCATCTCAAGAAAATCATTGGACTTATCGTAAGTTCCAGCCATAATTTTAGATAATTCTCTTATTGGATATGTTGAAACAGCCAATAATCTTGGTATGGTCTTTAATCGTAACCTGTCCTGGGATCACCACATAAATGGAGCGACCGGTAAGAGATACGGCGTTATTCGAACTAAAGCTTTTACCCCTTTTAGATTACGTCTCATGCTGGCCAAAACGCTGGTCTTACCAACATTAATAACTCGAAACAGGAATAGCGTGTTGCTAATAAAATACTCAACAAAAATAGATCTTATACAGATATAAGTATTTCAAATAATAATTTAACCGTGTCGGAGCCTATAGAACTTGCTAATCTATTTAATATTTTTTTGTTAATGTAGGGATTTGTAACAGTGATTCAAATGTCAGTCACTGTGACAACAGTTTAATACAAAGCAGTATTCAAACTGAGAGTTTTTTCTTTGATCAGTTCACAACACTTGAAATTTATAAAATTGTAATGTCACTGAAAACATCCAATTCGTCGTCTTTTGATAATATTTCAAGTTTCATGTTAAAAAAATATTGCGTTTCATATTTCTAATGTTTTATGTTTTATTTTTAATTTTTGTGTCAAAGAAGGTGTTTTTCCTGCGTCTCTAAAAACAGCTGTAGTGTCACCACTGCATAAAACAGGTGATACAATGTCATTAAATAATTATCGTCCAATTTCCATCACATCCGTTTTTTCTAAGATTGTTGAAAACGGAATTAAATCTAGAATGTTATCATTCTTAGACAAAACTCATTTCTTTAATGATTCCCAGTTTGGTTTTAGAAGCGGTAGATCAATTGAAAGTGCTCTATTAAAATTATCTGGGAAAATATACAACAGTTTGAATGCTTCTCAAATTCCTTCGACTTTATTTATTGACATTACTAAGGCTTTTGATATGGTGAACTATACTCTGTTACTAAATAAATTATTTAATGCAGGTTTCAGAGGCTTTATTCCTCTTATTTAACAAATCGTAAACAAATGGTAAAGGTCAAAAATGTTTTTAGCTCACAAAATTATTTAAATATAGGTGTTCCTCAGGGATCAGTCCTGGGCCCGTTACTGTTTTTAATTTATGTTAACTCGCTTTTTATTCAACCCTTTAAGGGCAGAATTACTGCATTTGCTGATGATACTGCTCTTTCCTATTCCAATAAGAGCTTTCTTGATATGTTCGCCGATGTTAATTATGACCTTGATATACTACGTCGATGGTTCAAGTCTCATAAACTAATCATCAGCAAACAAAACGAAATTTATGGTATTTAATATCAAGGGTGTTGTATGCGAAGAGTTGCCTTTATATTATCACTCACCAAGCTGTTGTCGATTTTGTTTGGGACATGCACATGGGCAAAGATCATTTGATAGTCTGGTAAACTGTAGTGACGGTTGCTTCTTAATTGAGCGTGTTGACAGTTTTAAATACATACTTTGGTATTATATTGGACCATAAGTTAAGTTGGAAGGACCATACGTCATATTTAAAACGGTATTTGAATAGAGTTGTAAGGCAATTATACCACCTTAGCATGTACTGCAGTCTTCCCATTTTAAAATTGGTATATAATGGTATTTTAAAATCTAAACTGCAGTATGGAATTTCTTGCTGGGGTGGCACTTATTTTAATACAATCAAACAGAAGCATGCTATAAGAATTATGTGTAGTGTTAATCGCAGAACCCCCAGTTTTGAGTTGGTTAAAAGTCTCGAACTTCTTCCTTCAAGGCACCTGTACTGCCACAAAGTATTAAAGATATTTTTTGAAAATTCCGGGTACTATGATGTTAGAGTTCACGATAGTCATTACTTGCGAGTCAATACCAGAAACTTCGTAAATGTTCCGTCAATCTATATAACACATTTTTCACGCTTTTATTATGTTACCACTCCTCGCTTATTTAATATTTTACCAGAAAAACTCAGGTGTGAGCGAGTGAGTGATGTTTCTTTTCTTTTATATAAATTGTATGTAAATGTTTTTTTTAAATGTATGTCATTGAATCTTTCACTTCCATTTTAATTTTTATTTTTTACTTTTTTTTGCAATTCCATCTTTTTTTTGTTTTCCCCATCAATATTATTTTGAATTAAATATAAATAACCGGTAGGTACATTCGCCTCTTGTCATTTATTGACAATAGATTGTACGAAGCTATTTCTTTCAAAAATAAAATCTTATATTAACGTGCATTACATTGTACATTATGTTTAAGTTTCTTGATATGAAATAAAGAATTAAATTATTAAAAAAAATAAAAAATTATTAATATACATCTGTGAAGTGTTTGTTAAGTGCAGCTTCGTAAGTAAAAGAAAACTGCAGGTAGTTTTTAACAACACCCAAGGTATGATGGGATATCACACTTCTCGACGCGACTTTTAAACATGACGTTTTACAGCTATGTATATTCAGTTCTGCGCCTTAACCCTTCTTTCAAATATCCTAATAGTAGGACAACCTCCCTGTCTGCACGAGAAATTAGTTATGTGTCTAATCAATTAATTCCTCAGCGTTATTTTCCCTTACCACTGAGCGTTAATTTTTCGTTAACTCCACTCGTCTATGGAACTCCCTATCGCGTCCTTCTAGAAGAACTAATAAGACACAAAGGTTTAAAAATGAATTATCTGGTAGTCTTAATTTTGATCCTGTATATCATAATTACTTAGTATTATTGAATTACATCTACCTTTGTAGATTCTTTTTGCAGAATATAGCTTACCACTAGTATTTAAAATATTTTTAAGTGTATAGGCATTACAATATAAATAAATAAATGAAATGATAAAACGATATTTACGATTTTGGTAATACAAAACAAAAACTCAATTTTCATAAAAAGTTAATAAAAACACTGCAATCCAAGGCAGAGATTCTGCGAGTTATTTCACAAAATTATGTCAATCCAAACACGGAACTAACATTCGCATCACCTAACAGCCAACCGCGACTGGCAGTTATAAATACTCACGTCCAATGGAGACAAACTTTTCAAGGACTCTAACTTACAGCAGGTCAAGCCCGTAAAAAAAATCTTTCTTCAAGCGATTCTGTGCGCGTTTATCCAAAGCATCCCCAACTTTAAAGAAAAAGTCATCCATCCGAGCCTGAAGAATGTTTTCCAAGGTATACCAAGAACTGACTGTCAGAATTCAAATGGAGTCTAATTTAATCACTAGACACATCAAGGTGCTTTTCAAAATAAATTTGATTATCCAACAAAAGTGTCTGTTTACAGAAGGTCGTCCTCTTCCAAGAATAGCTCAGGAATCTATTCACCAATTACCCAGAAACCTTCCATTCCAACTAGTTGATATCCCTCATTGACAAGGACTTTATGTCTTTCATGTGCAAGTACCGAGTTCAACACAACTTTTGCTGAAGTAGTTGTAAAGTGTCCTTTTTTAACAATAATTCAATTGAATTCGAAAAGCAACATTATCAGAAGTCGCTTTCCAAGCAGCCACACTCCGAAGGATTTTTATCCTGTCAGCTGCAAATACCTCAGCTTTGATTGCGGTAAAAAAAAACATCGCAAAATATTGGTTACAATAATGCCAATTCAATTGCCGAAGACAAAAGACCCAAAAGACTCTTCAATCAACTCAAACAAAATGTCATATTCGTCGCAACATGTCCCATATGGTCCTGCGACAAGCTTTATACGATTAAATCTCCATTAGTCCATACATAAACTCTTATACTATGATGCACTTATAAGGGATGATACTATTCAACCATGCAGCATTTTATCAACTGGAGAGACTCGTGCTACCACTAAAAGACACTTACCCGCAATTACACTGAATGCAATATGGAGAGTCTCCAAAGTCCTTTATAATTGATGATATAAATTAATCCCTGTGAAGCGCACACAATCGTTCCGTTTCTCGTTCGTAGCTTTACGCTTATCCAGTGTGGCACAAACAAAAACTAAGGATATGTATCTGCTTTAAAGGGTCGCACTCAAATAGAAATCCTTGCTGTAATGGCTTCGCGCACAGTAAACACCACACTACTCGCTAATAAGCAAATACTTTATCCTTCTCTTATTGTGATTCCGATTGATGCATACGCGGATGCGGCGAAAACAAAGACCCTACAAACACAGTGAATGGGTTAAGCACACCACTAGACCGACGCGACGTATCTACACACAGTTCCACCACAGGACGATGTTTGCGGAACGCATTTATACAAAACAAGGAACAGTTCAATCGCGTAAAGCCCGGCTATCCTGTCGATTGTCGATTGGAAAATCCATTTTTAATTATTAAACGTGTTTGCCCACCTGTGCAGTTATCCAGATATCCATTAGCGATGTCCACTCACTGTGTGCCTGTGCAAGGAGATCAAAGGGCACTATGGTTGCCCTCTGAGAGGGTGCTAAGGTTTGTGCTGAGGGGCGGTGGCACCTTTAAGCCATGTCAACGTACCGAACGTAACAGCGTAATCAAATGCGAACAAGTGTCATACACGTTCAATTATTATCATTCACCAATATCACCGTAGGAATCGTTATCCTTAGCAAAGGGCCGACGCACAAATGAGAAAACAAAACAAAATAGCGACAGGATACGACGCTGTTATCGCGAATTGCGAATTCCAGGATGAAGAAAGAAGAACTCCCGAGATACGTTTTCGTATAGAACGCAGAATACCTACACCCGAGAACCGTTTCGAACACAAAGTTGGCGAGCAGCAGAACCGAACGCACTGGCAGCCAATTACGAACTGACAGCTGGAAGTGAGTATGGCTTTGCGATTACCGTAAATGCCAACACACACCATAGGGGGAGGAACCGTACTGAGGGATATGGGTGCAGCTCCAGATACGTTCGTGGTTACGTATGTTGCGAGTCACATCTACAGATGATTCTTGAAAACCAAATGTGCTACTTTCTATCGGTAGTTGAGATTATATTGACCATGAAACATGTTGTGAAAGGATGCTCTGGCAACATTAGTCCATGCGCAGGCTTCTCTCAGTTAAGCTTTTCGAAGCTCACACCTCGTGTGTCGGCTATCGGCTTCGTGCGCTCCAAGTTTGAAATTCGATGATAGTCGGGAGTCGGGACTTACCTGCTGCTCTGTAAGTATGCATCTTCAAGGGACCTACACTAACGGTCTCATGGTGCGTCAATTTAAATGCTTTGTTTTGATACTCTTGGCTGTGAATTGGCCAT
Source organism: Cheilosia pagana (assembly GCA_936431705.1). NCBI lineage: Eukaryota > Metazoa > Arthropoda > Insecta > Diptera > Syrphidae > Cheilosia > Cheilosia pagana. The sequence goes on along the minus strand of OW386166.1, from coordinate 78,380,886 downwards.
CTGAGATTTTGGGAGATGAGGCATTTGTCTTTGTTTTTTTTTTTTTGATGGGGTTTGGTTGTTTTGAGGGATGCGTTGAGGAATTTCGTAATCGCTTTGGTTATATGAGTTTGTGTTTCGGGGATTTTTGTGGGTGCTTTTTTGAGGAACAATGATTTGTCTGAATTTTTTTTTCTTACTATACGTAAAATATTTGGCACGTTCTGAGCATCACATTGTAAACTTTTTCGCGAGGCTGCAAATAATATTAAAAAAAAAGCCATTGAAGTTTTTTTTGCGTCAATTCTACTCGATGGGAATTCGGGATAAATCATAAGTCAACTGGCTTTATTTATTTTAATTATGATTGTCGTTAGCTTGACGGAAAGCAAGCAGACAACTGTGGAGCAATTGTGCTTCTATTAGGTCTGTTCCCTTACAATAATGCATTCGAACACATTGGCCAAATTCAGTCAAAGTTTCTGAATACACAACTTTTGGGTAAGCGAACGAAGTTTGAATAATTTGTTCGAATGCAAAAATGCACAGACAGACAGAACAGACTTCTTATTGCATCCAAACTTGAAGGGCAGTAATTTTCATTTCATTTTAAATCAGGGTGATGAGTAATCTCACCGATCGCAGCCCTGGTTCCCTGGCATTCGCCAACAGGGTTCAACCTCGCCGCCACGACTCAAGCGAGGCAATAAGCTTCGATCAAGTCGGAAGCACTCATTAGTGTTAACGAGCCGGGCACCTTCAAAGAACCCCCTAAGCTAAGCGTATTTTACTTTAGTCTAACTTAAAACTAGCTAAAAACTAAGAAGAATGCTATACGTAAGTAGTGCACTGGCCCGGGAGAGCGTATCTACCATCCGCTCACGTCTTCGTTAAGCCACCAAAATTCGGTGAATTGCTTAACCGTATCGGTTGTGTCCCGATCCTCAATTTCGGTACTAAAACGAAGGAGCTCCTAAGCATTGGCTGCGTACCCGTCGTGGATGAGCGGCTTATACCTCGCGCCGCGGTAGCTGTGGTATAATACCGGCACATCATCTTTTGGTGGCCTAACCTTTTCATATTTACATGAAGAAATGCTTAAGGCGGGATATAGCCAGACCGAAGCGTACTCTCGTGGTACATTAAATTGGAGTAGTAAGCCCCTGAGATCAGGCTATTATCACTGGCCATCGCCCTTGCCTTCGAATCGCCTTAATTAGGAAATTGTCAATCCTATTCAGTTGAGCTCAATTGCGTAGGAAGGTCTTGTTGGGATAGTATTTTATGTACTCAGATTCAGGAGCTCTAAACAACCCTAAACAGATCCTGAGGCACTGCCTCTCAAACACCCGAATCTTTTTCATATAGTAAAGCCATAAGCGATGATCGGCCTTATAAGGGCCACGTAGCAAATGACCTTCACCCTAAAATCGGGACTGTTGTCAGAGCGTAAGCCCTCTTGGCCCCAGCAAGACAAGCATCTATATGTTCGTCAAAATATAGAAACTGGTCGAGCCGAAGGGTTTGCCCATGCTGTCCAATAATGGTTAATTTTCTCCAGTTTTGTTCCAAAATAATGGAACATAATGCAAGTAGGTGAAAAACCCTATCGTTCTTGTCAAGGTTAAAATAGTTGTTAATTCCTACAGAAAGCTTAAGCTACCTATGGTTGATGACTCTTTTGCACTGTCCAAGCAAAACTTTATTAGATCGTTCAACAAAAATGCAACCGTAGAAAGTATTTCTCCACTCGTAAGCGTTGCTTTCATTTATCTCAATAGAAATCCGGTTTGCGTCAGCTAACCCGTACCAGTCTTTAATTAGAGAGAAGTGGCGTCTAATAGCTTTATTTATTTATTTAAGAGAAGATTTTAATCTTTATATATACAATTTTCAGCGTGCGATCGATTGACTTAAAATTTCAACACAATTCGAATTCGAATACTCGCGTGTTTTTTTTAGTAAAATTTCGACGCGGAACGTTGACAATTTTTGAATATTGATGTGGATTGGCGCAGTGGTTAGTGAGTTGGACTTTATGAGTTTCAGTTTTGATTCCTGGAAATGTTAGAAAATAGTTCAAACAAATGATGAATGCCCAGCAAAATAACCTGTACGACACATTGGTAAGGGCTTTTGATGTCGGAAACGGCGGAATACCATTCCCCCATTCGACTGGTGGAACTGGCAAAACTTCTTTATTTCGTTGACTTTGGCTTCAATTCCGTCAAGATAGACATCGCGTTTGTGGAATAGCGTTAAAATTAACATCAAATCTTCGAATGAATGACAATCCAACATGCAATGCTTCAAGAAACTCTGGCAATGTGTTAGAAACTTGCAAATTTTCATCTCCGTGAATGCACACAAGCGACCGTTGCAGGCGCTTGATCAAACAATGACGGATTTGCAGAAGAATGCGGAGACGCATTGCTGACCGACGATTTTCATCAAACTTTACCGCGATCAATGCGTCCAGATCAACTCAATGAAGCAGAGTTGCGTTGCAGGCGGAATATTATGAAATGAAAATATTTGAAATTGTCATCTGGCAATGAAATTGGGGACAAAAGCTTCTTAAATCGTTAGAAGTGAGTGCCAATTGAGTGACAAGTGTTTTATCAGGTTTTTTTATTTAGGGAATAATCGATTTACTGTGGTTAAAATTATTTTTAACAAGTTTAACGAAAACTCATCACTTACATAATGCTTAAGCTTAATAGTTGTCTTTACTCAGAAAGCTACGACAGCTATGGTTTATGCGACAGCTCTGTTTTATGAACGTATTTTCAAATTTCGTAGTTAATAGCTTTTATTCCGTCAATAATGAACAAAGCAACAGGAAGTAACAAAAAATATTTCAGTATGCCCATAATTAGTTATTGTAGCCTCGTTAAAGATCTACTTACCACGTATAGTAAAGTTGGAAGAGCCTAGAGAAAAGTATTAAGCCCAAAATAAAAGCTGTCAAACCTACTACAAAATGGGTAGGAAATATATATTCAAAAAATATATACGAAGCTTTAAAACCCTTTGCAGATATACAGAAAAACTTGAGGGATATCGTAGCCCCTAAGAAGTGTTTGTCACCACCCAAATACTTAGGTTAAAGAATCGCCTTAGAAAAACATGAAACAGAAACTTGGTCAACACCTTAAAAAGTCTCCTTAGCCGTTTTGGAATCTGCAGGTATCTAGGGAAGCAACATTATTGCAAGAGAAACACTGCCTGAAAATAGACCTGAATATCCAATAAATTGCTAAGCTTGTTAGCTTATGGGTACGGATCGAATTTGTTTCAATATGGTGCCCATAATATTAAAATCATTTTTCTCAGTGCCATTTTTGGTATCCTAATGTTCTTAGAACAACATTGTGCTTAAGAGGACTTACTCGGAATGTTATTTAAATTTTTTTTTAACCACAATCTTTAATTTAAAAAATTCAATAGAAGTCGAAAAAATCCTTTCCAGACTATTGCCAACTTTTGAGAGGAAAAAAATCAAACTCTTTTCCAGATCTTGCAGTAAAACAGCGATAACAGAAATGATATAATAATTAGTATTGTCAAAGGTTGGGTTGAAAAATGTCAATATACACTTTAGATTGTTAATAACGTTGTTAGAATTTAAGAGAAAAACTTAGAAACTTCTTTTTGTTCCACCTTGTAAAACGTTAATTCAGTTAATATTCTTTTTATATACATAAAAAACAGTTTCAGGGCAAAAGCGTGGGTTGTATTTACATAATATTCATGTTTTTGTCGGATCATAAATCTCTCCACAAAGTGTGGGATCTAATTTAATTAGTGTTACCATAATTTTAATTTCTACTAGTTTGTAATTAAATAATTGTGTTCGCCGACAAGTATATTTTTTTTTAGTAATGGTATCATAATCATTATTCTTTAAATTGAAAGCTGGAGTAATTGGTTGAATGAGATATCAACTGTTTTATTTAAATTTAAAATAAGATTTCATTTTTAAGCCAAAAAGCTAAGATTAATTAAAACATTATTTTATTTTTTTGATTTATTTAGTAATAATAGTATTTATATTTTATTTTTATTTTTATTGGAGCTGAGATTGGGGTGATAGTAAAATGCAATAATCTTTTAAAATTTGTGTATGAATAACTGATACATTTTTAATGATTATAAAATTAATTTGATTTAAGGACAACAGCAAAAATATTCTGTTCGACTTTTAAAATCGTATATGATGTGAGTTCAATTCGGTGTAAGCAAGGTTCGTTTTATATTTAATAATATTTTGATACGAAAGGACTTAATATTTAAATAATTTATTTTATAAACAACAATATTATTAATGTTTATATGATTTTTGGAAATTTGTGATATAAATTAAGAATTTACATAGGTAGTTTATATTACAAATTGTACTTGTTTTGTATAAAAATTTAAATTGAAGTTTAATAATAATTTTTTTTAGCAAGAATTGATTTTCAGCTTTATTAGAGCACTTTTGAAAATCAAACTCAGCCTTTTTGTGGTACAATCAAATCATTTACAAACTTATCCGTTGTTGTCAAATGAATTTTTTTTATTATTTTCTCCTGTTTTTGATATAATTTTAATATATTTTATTATAAACTAGCTGCACTCCCACAGCGCTGCCCGTGCCTTTCGTATTAAGTCCCGCCACAATTCGCAGAGTCGTTTTTTAAGGGAGGTGCAACGGCGCCCTTTTTGATTACTGCATACTGCCCCATTGTGTTGAACACCATTTACGAAAATTCAAGGCTTCATAAATGTCCAGATACCTATAGTAATTTAATTATTTTGTTACCTATATGGCAAGTGCCATATCCCGATTTCTATCCCGATTATTTTTTGCAAATGGCTTTGTTAACGAAAGAACCAAATTACATCTTAAGGTTTTTTCCACTGCGCCACCTCTCGCGAACGTCTGACAAACATCCGAGAGTAAAACTGTCATGAAAGAGCCGTTTGGACTCGGCGTAAAGCTCTAGATCCCTTCCATTCGTCCCAAAAATTGAAAACCCACACAAAACGAATGGTTGTGAGAAGCTAGGCCTTGGGTCCCACAGACCTGTCACGCCAAAATATTTATTTATTTATTTTTAATCCAAGGTTTTCTATTTGTATTGTTTTTGATTGCACTTTGTTTCCATTAGGGCCCAAAACTATACTATCTTTCAAGTTGGAATCAACCATGCGCATTCACAAAGTTTCATTGAAATCGGTTGAGCGGCTCTGAAGATCGACCACAGCGCCACCTGTTGATTCTCTCGCACTTAGCAGTAAAGTGTTTCTATCACAAAAGATCAACAAACTGTGATTTTGAAAATATTTTTTTTCTATATTTGAAGTGTCACTACTCGATTTCTATCCAGTTTATTTTTATTTTTTCAAAGTGCGTTTCCCCATGAAAAATGTAATGTGTGCCACCTGCTGAGAATTTTCCAACTTTTCTTTTGTTCTAAACCATCGCTGATGTAAGACAAACAAAACAAAACAAAGATCATTCAAATCGGTTGAGCCGTTCTCGAGTTTTAAGCATCCGAACAAACCAAGATCCATTTTTATATATATACTCGTAGATGTGTACGCCTTTTTTATCAAACTATTTTCATTTAAATTATGGGTTTATTAATTTTTATATGTTGTGCAAATTTATGGGTATATACTGCAATTATTGCTGGTTGGTCTTGTAATTCGAATAAATAATATATTTTTTTAATAAAATTATAATTAAATTATACATAATTGAATTTTTTCCAAAACTTATGCAGCATTGTCGGTAGTATCCCGTCACTTGGCCTGACATCAGCCAATGCAAATGTTTATTGTCATTCTAATAGAGATTTTTTAAGGATTCAATCAACTATCAACCAAAGCCCCGAAAATTCAGTATCACATCCAAATGCAAATTAAGCTACCATCCACGTGATCAACCGTCAGCAATCAACCGAAGTGTACTCCATCCTCCTAATGCGTCAATAAAATTCGAACAATCGCAATTACTTAAATTAGCCGCCACTCGTGCACGTTCCCCCTGTCATCGGAAAAGGAGTCATCAAATAAAGTCACATAAAAAGAAGCAACAAAAAGACAAATAAACATCCAGCCATAGGAATCCACCTCCGCCGCAGACCCTCATCTTGCAAATCATTGATAAGCATCCCCATTCAATTGATTCCGAGAAGCATTTTAATTTTTTTCGCTTTTTTTTTTCTTTTGAAAGCTGCAATTCTCCAATCTCTTGGGATGAAAAGTTCTTATCACAAGTGAATTACGTTCTTTTTTCGGTTTGGATTTCTTCACATTTTGGCGAGTGTATTCTTTTTACGTGGGGACACCTTGCCGCTAGCAGCCAGAAATTACTACAAGAGATCAGGTTGACACATTCCGCCCGCCTGATAAAAAGATGAGGGGAAAAAAGAGTATCTTAAAGTTTAGCCAGATGTATCTGAGGACTGAGGGTATCTATATACTCGAACACAGAATTGTAAAATCCACCCTTAGGTGGGGGGAGTGATTGGAGAATTCAACCCACCTCCATGTCTCGTGTGCACAACGCGCCGGGAATTTGTGTCTTTTATTCCCGACATCGGCATCCAGCCCCAACCGGAGTTGAAAGGAGTAACTTTTCACAGTCGAAGAGAGGAGAAAACTTTTCCAGAAAAACAGATTGAGCAGATAACCCAAACGAAGAATTGTCTAATTAACACTTTCGTTAAGGTTGATTCAAAGTTGAATCCGGTCGAGTCTGCCTTCGCCTTGAGATCGAGACGGGTATGCGGTGGTATGCTGGGCGGTGGGCGATGACGTCCGACACATTGCCGTGGAAGGGATGCTGTGCAGAAAAACACCAGTAGCCGTAATTTATTATTGGTGTCCTCTGATTTCTAAACGATTAAGCATTCTATTCATTTTTACAGATAGACAGTAATTACATGGTAAGCCATTATTCTTGTGATCGTTATTGTCACGGCATGGCAGTCGTGAGGGCGGACGGTCGACGGTCGGTGAGGGTAGCCGCGCAGCCACTGGCGACGCCAGCTCATTGGGGTTGATATTAATTAAATGTTTCAATTGTTGTACATTTTGGCCACCCGTACGACGATGTGCAATTAGAGAGGGGGTGGCGCGGCGCGGCGGCTCGATTCATGGAGATTAATGACCAAGCGACTGTGGCATAAATTTCATGTCCTATGGACTGTAGAATGTATCTTTAAAGTGGCGATATAGATGTTTTCGGAAATGACTTTATTTTGCTTATCTGTGTTTACTATTGATGAAGTGTCGTTAACTGTTTATGTTGGGTGCATGAGGTTAAATAAGTTGTCGACTCTGATGTGTGTAACTATTTAATTTAATTTTTTTTTACAGTAAATACACTTGGTTCCGGAGTATGGCACTTTGCAAGGATTAGAGGCTGTTCGATCAGTAGTTTTGAGCCAATCTTTTATTTTCTTTTTGATTAAATAGAACAACAACGGCCTACGGATCTGCACTTGGAGTGTGTCAGCAAAGACTCGATAAATCAGTCATAGCTGTCGGCTAACTAAGTGGCTTAGTGGTAGTGTGTTGGGTTACTAAGCGAGGGGTCCCCGGTTCGAGTCCCGAAAGAGCCAAATTACATCTTAAGGTTTTTTTCCACTGCGCCACCTCTCGCAAACGTCTGACAAACATCCGAGAGTAAAACTGTCACGAAAGAGCTTCTGCCGTTTGGACTCGGCGTAACATTGTAGATCCCTTCCATTCGTCCCAAAAATTGAAAATCCACACAAAACGAATGGCTGTGAGAAGCTAGGCCTTGGGTCCAATAGATCTGTCGCGCCAAAATATTTATTTAATGCCGGAATAGGAAAGTTGAAACCACTTTAAGTCTCATCGCTTTATCCATCGAATAGCAGTTTGTTTTGCATGTACAAATCCTTACTGATTGCATAGTACCAGAAAATCAGTCGCTATAATCTGTTGGATTTCCCTGATTTTAGACGTCCAATTTTTACAGACGTTGCTGTTTCAAATTGAATAATAGACTTGGTAAGTTCATATTTTTGTGTGATTTAAATTCGAATTTGGATGAACTTAATTTCTGACAATTTTGTTGGGCGATAAAGAATTTATTTATTTCTATATTAAGATCTCAAGCCGTGAACTACTTTCAAAAGTAAATCGCTTTCATAAGAATAGGCTTCAACTGGTATGAATTCTGTAGGATAAAAACGTTCAATCGTTTTCGTTTAAACGAACGTTTTGATTGACGTAACTTCGAAAACGGAAGGAAATTTCATTTGCGTGAAAGCAAAAAAGCGAAAGCTATTTCATCGACGTTTTCGTTTTCTTTGCTTCATGTACTAAGTAACTCCAAAAACGAAAGACATTTTCGTTTCGTTCGTAAGCAGCGAATGTTATTTGTTTGACATTTCTTAATAACTTTGTTTATTTAATTAGTAGTTGTGACTAATTTTATTTATTAATTTATTAAAAGTAAATTTATTGTGTAAATTCAATAAAGCTCCGAAAAAAATCTTCGAGATTGTTCGGCTCCTCTCCTCTAACGCTGCCCGATGAAAGGTTTGTTTATTAAATTGATTTTGCCACATTCATAATATTTTTTTTGCGTTGACGTCCTTTAAGAATATAATTAATTAAAATAAACTCTTTGTTTGTCGGTAATTGTTAATTGTACTTACATTATTATTTAACAAAAATATCAACACACGAAATATTTATATTGAAAGCGGTCAGCTGAGCCCTCAAAACAACATATTTGATGTATACAGTTTCTCAAACCTTAAATTTTTTGTTACACCGTTTCTTAAACCCTTCCGAACGAGAAGAAGAAAACGAAAGTAGTTACATGAAGAAAATTCTCGCTTTCGAGGGATTTCTTTCGTTTTTTGAAATGCGAAAGTGTTTTTCGTGTCGTTTTCTACAGAATGCCACCTCTGGTTACAATTGTTTAAGAAAACGCTTCAAAAACGTCAAAAGAGTCAAAAACATATATTCAAAAACGAACAAAAATTGGCCAAAAAACTGTGAAAAAAAGTTAATATCTCGTTCAACAGCATTTCAAACGCGTCCATAAAAACAATCAGAATATTGCTGTTTACACCTTTTTAAAAAACGCGGCAAAAAGGCATTTAAAAAAACAGGTCTAAAAAATTGTTAAAAAAATCGAAAAATACATTCGAAACGCAACTTGCGAAAAAAGCTTCTCTAATATAATATAGTCCAAAAGCGTCGAAAAAGTCGAAAAGGCGTCCAAAAATGCATTGGAAAAGCGACGCACGAAAACGATAGAAATGGACTTACTCCCTCGGCCTTGACTGTTTGACTTGTTCTTTCAGTTGAGCGATTCGAGCTACGAGGTTTTATGATGGCCCGAGAAAAACATTGTGCTGGCATTTTTCTATATATAGCTTCGAAGTTTTGGTCATTTCTGCAAATCTGACGACTATTGCCACAAGAGACGGGAAATTATTTGCTTCTAAGGATGTCTCACCGTGAATGCTGATGCCAAAGTGATGTTTGGAGGTCACGGAGATCTTTAACACTTCACTGAAAACATATTCGATTTGCATCAAAAGCGTCTGCTTAAACCCTCATCCACGGCTGCTTCTGTTAGAACCCATACACTATCAGAATTGTTTTCAACCGAGTCTGGGCTAGGCATTCATCGAGGCCTGCTTCTCGACATACCAACTTTAAACATGTTTAAAAGTATTATCAACACAATGTCCTATCTCACTTTGTTTCCTCCGAGTCAATATAACAAATTAGAAATACAACAAGTTCCCTCTCCGTCCTTTCATTCTTTTTAAAGTGTTAACTTATACCCATGGTTCAATGTAATGCTTACTAACCTTGGAAGTGATATTAAGTTTGAGTTTTGTTCGTACTTTCATGGGATAAGTCTTATCTCTTGGATTTCTTAAAGGGTGGTCTTAAGAATTCCACAGCACTTACGTCTTCAGATTTCTCCTCAGTTCGTCTTTGTTCGAAAAAGTTCCTACCTACCCCAAAGCCTTGATGAAACCAGGAACGCCGCAGAGATTCTTCATTCATCGACTGTAACCAGGCTCTGTCAGCATCACTAGCCTTTGTTATTTCTATTACTCAAACCAACCCTTTAAAGAATTAATGCTAAACTCTGACATTTCTGTTTTAAATTTTTACCAAAGCATGTCTTTTATAAAACTCAGTCTACTTTTACATTGCCCCTAGTCCAAGCTATAAATCCCAGTTTTTGGTCTTAATGGAGGTCCCCACCAATATTAAATATAACAACAGCTGAAATACACCATATCCCCTTGAACTCGTGTTTAAATTTCACACGTGGTTAAATGAAGTTTGAACCTGCACTGTAAAATTGGTCGTAAGTCGTAATGAGTTATGGAATTAAGTACGTGGATATTGAATATCTAGTGACTTCACTTCTAGTAGCCTTCTTAAACGTTATCCATCGAGTATGCACACAACCAATCTACTTCAATACACACCCTACTGCAAAAACCTGGCGTAAGGCGTACGGTGATCAATGATTTAAAGTTGAGAACTGTTCCGAGAGCCATTGATTCCATTCATTCATTCATTCAGTTGTCGTAAGTACAAAACCAAATAAAATAACACATTCTAATGTCTTCAGCTTGAATAGGTGCTGCACTGAAAGCGTACAGTCAATTATACCAAATATGTCTGTGATTAAGACTGCAGTACCAGTAATTTAATTAATTGCCTACACAGGAGCCACATATTTGTTTTAATTAATACTCGGCATAAATGGCAAACCACTTAGAACAAACTGTGTGTGCCTCCCTATAGTTAACTTGCTTAACAAAATACCTTTCAACTCACCGCTTTGATTTGATGCTCAACGTATCTTTAGTTAATAATTCTATAATATTCACAACTCACTGTCACAATTCACTTGAGAACAAAATCAATTTAAATCAATCACAAACCGACAATGTCAACGAAAATACCCGACTGATGGCTTTGAATGAGTTTTTTTTTCGGATCACGTCTCTATGGTCTATCAATTGAAATTGACTGTTAAATCGCTGGGTAGATAAATTTGTCATAAAATCCAAACAAATGCATGCATTGAGTAATTGACGTAGTTGATTATTACTTTGTTTCGGATTAGCTTCCTAATTTAAGAGATAAAAAAGAAGAATTTATAAGAGGCGCCGGCTATAAAACTGCACGTGATAACTGATAACCCATGCGACTTGCTGGATGAGATTAGTTTCCTTTTTTTGTAGATAGTTGTTTGGGCAGATGTACCATTCGGTAAATTTGAGAGACCAACTGATGGAAGCAATAATTATTGACTTATGTCAAAATATCATTAAAATTTATTTGGATAAGAATTGTCTCCGATTTTTGCACACTGGTGGCCTGTACTTTTGGTTTGAACGGCAAAAAACTAACGGGAAACAAAGCATATTTTATATGGCCAAAGCTGTCAAAATTCATAAAATGGAGCGGTTTCGAGATAGCAAATATTACCCCTTCACCAAAAACTTACTAGTTTTTATTCAACAAACTTCTTGTAGTATCTAAAAATTGGAAAAGCTGTCAGTCACCTAACGATTGACAGATGATTTGAAGTTTAGTGCCCTAACCGCGCATATGTTTTCATTTCCTGCGTATTAAAATAAGCTCTGTTCCGCAATGATAATGAATTCAAAAACATTAGGCAAATTAAGTCAAAGAGAACCAAAAGAAAGTAAAACATTTTCCTTTCATAAGAAACCTGCAATTAATAGCCCAACAAATTTGTTATTACTGACTTTAGCTGTCAAATTTCTCAAAGGTCAATTTGAATTGGCCTTTTATTATGGTTTGTTTTATTGAGTGCTAATATTTGTTATTAAAAATGGAAAAATCGGCAAAAAAGTAAACATTAAACTGAATCCGAGTGTTTTTTAACGTCTGCAAATTGGTAATTTTTATAAACCCTCTGACCAGTGATGCCATTCGTATGCTAGACTAGCATTTTTGCAGATTTGAAAGCATTTTTTTAAAAAAGAAAAATGTTAAATGCTTTGTTCTCATTTTTCCATTCTTGCTCTCTTTTGCTGGAACTTTGGTGTTTGGTCATAAGTTAACTTCCTTGCATTGCAGATGTTTCCCATCACTTTCCACCGCATTGAATGAAATGTGAGATGTCTACGATCCATGTGTGTGTGCGATAAATCCATAGTGTATCATTGTATGAACGTGAATGGAAAAATATTTTTCCTTGGTTGAGCTTCTATATTAACTGATCTGTGTTTTGTTTTTCACAGGTTGTGTTATTTTCGTCATTGTGCAGTGATTTAAGTTTTTTTTAACCCTGGATAAAACAATTTTTTAAGTTAGCATTTTTTTACTTTGGCTTCATACATTTTAGCATTTTTTAAATGTGATTTAGCATTTTGATTTTTAAAATTCTGGCAACACTGCCTCTGACGTTTATTTTTTTAAATTATTTTTCTTTCTCGCATATGTTTTTAACAAAATTCATGCAAAACTTTCGCTCCTGTACTTTTTGGTTATATTTTATTTTTCTGAGAGAATATATCCCCACTCCTTGATATCTGACATTTTGCCGAAATTCGCCATAAAAGTAAGGGATCAGATCATGATCAGCAAAAAGAATTTCGATTAATTTCGAATCACTTTCATTGCTATTATTCCATTATAGTATATACTTTTTTTCACTCCAATTTATGAATTATCCGTCATTTTTCATTATTTCCCTAAAAAGTGTTCCCTATCTTTTTCGTAAGTCTCTCTTTCGATAGAGAAATTACCCCCACCACTGGCATTTTGACAGTCTTTTTCATTCTTACTACAAACCTTGTCTCAATTCACCACTTTATACTTAAACTGTCAGCAATATGTCAACGAAACTATTCTGCGACTGTAGCTGTCATTTGTTTCTTCTTTTCTTTTGACACTGACGTTGCTGGGAGTACTTTAAGATCATTGACTTATTATATAATAAGTCAATGTTTAAGATAATAAAATCGCCATTAACATTGTAAGTAATTAAAACAAACAAACATAATAGTACATTTTTTCAGTGATTCTATAGCTTAGAAAGAAAACAACGATGCGGAATCAACCACAGACAAAATTTAGACCCCAAATCTATTTTTTTTAGGGAGTGGACAAGATTAGGTTCGTTTGTATTGTTCCATAGAAATTCGTATTAACAAATGTCACGTAACTTCAAACATTCCGGCTCGCCAACACACAGTAGGCAAGGTGGATGACAGCGTTCATAAAATTACTATTGAGTTTGAAATTATTCGTATTCGTATAATAGTATTTTTTTAGGAATTAGTGTACATTTCCTAAAGTGTTTAAAATGTTTGTTAAAATTAAGCAATATCTACAGTATTATTTTAAGAAAATAGGAACAATTTGAGCAAACTTTCATAAGTTATTTAAAAAAAATGTCCAAATGCAGCCGATGTGAATGATATCGAAAAGTGGTAAATACGTAACTATGTTTGTCCGAATATGTTTCAAATGTGTAAAACATTTCCTGTAAATAGTTTTTTTAATTTTACTTTTGCTTAGACATAAAATGAAAAGGGGGGACCATTAAACTTAACGCTTGAACTTAATCTTCGTCTTAAATTATAGCTTACTAGCGGACCTACTGCACACTTCGTAGTGCAAAATAGAAATATAAAAAAATCAAATTCAAATTGATTTAAATAAGTGATAAATAGTTTTTATTGTAATGCTTTGTACACAATACTTTTGGTTTTTCCATTTTCGGTGTAAATATAGAAAAACAGGCTACATATAACTGTCCATGTGGAAAAGTCCACAAATTCCTTACATTTGCCCTTGCGCCTTATTTATAGTAACCTATTTCTTTTAACAGAAAGTCTTGTACCATTACACCATTACATTAAACGGGGTTGATTATTATTCCGAAGCATAACAATAGTGACTCTAACTTCTAACAATCCTGGTAAGTCCAGCGAATTTAAAAATTATTCTGGATAATTCACAACATCTTTTTCATTAGTAACTATATCCATAGACTTGTACTCAACCAAGTCGCCAGGAATTTTGGATTGTATAGCAATGTTTAATTCTCTGACATCTTTGTTTTTAACAGCTAAAATTGCTAAAATCACTCAAACACGCATGGCATTTATACTGTTGTGCTATGTTAGGAAAAACACTTTCAATCAATTCCACTTTTGACAGTACAAAACGGCAAAAATCATTTGGCAATGTTATCAATCCCGTTTATCAACTGGCATCGCACCATTTCTAATTTTCAGCAATTGCTTAGAGAATTTTTCATCAGACGGATCATTCTGCAACTGAACACAAACGTTGATAGGAAGTTTCCATGACTTAACGAATCTTCATAAATGTAAAGACTTAAAGCAAGCGTTAATTTCACCAGCAACTGTCGATCTAAGGATGGGGGGCAATGTTTGTCTGAAATCGCCTGACAATAAAAACAATGCACCACCAAATAACTCTGAGTTATCTCGAACATCTTTCATTGTTCTTTCCAAAGCTTCAACACGTGGCTTTCGAAATATAAGATTTTCGATCAACATCTCAGTCGATTCCACAAAAAAAAAAACAAATCATTCCACTGCAATGTTTCATTTCTTTACTGCTTCATTCCATTATTGTTAGGAACTATTTTTTTCTGATGGAATCCAATCAGTGGTGTTTGTGTTTGATGTTTGTTTGTTGCTATTGGTTTAGTAGGTTAGTTTTGATAAACTAACTGTTTGATTCATAAGCAACATTCAGAGACCAACATCTTAAACCAAAAACACATTTTAGTGCTCAAAAACACAAAAACAAATTTTCTTTGACTGTGGTTTGTTATTGAAAATTAATCCGTAATGACAACAAAGTGACAGTCAGTTTTTTTTACAGATTTTTCCTGTTTGCTATGTCCGCCTTAAAGTTAAAAAAAAACTTATTTTTATACTGTTCCATGCAACCAAAAAGTTGGAACAGTATGAAAGTGAGTTTTTTTTTCGTTTAGGCGGTCATAGCAATAGCAAACAGAAAAATGTCTTTCAGAAGAACTGATTGTCACTGTGTTGTCAGTGCAAACAAATCAGCCACCATTGATTAGATTCCATCAGAACAAAAATTCCTGACAGATGGAACAGTAAAGAAATGACACATTTCAGTGGAATGATTTGGTTTTTTTTTTGTGTGGAATTGATCAGAAAAAGTTTTTCGTCCGGAAAAATGAGTTTAAACACAATTTACTATTTTTGTTTTGATAAACGAACATTATAATTCATAAGCAACATTTTAAGACCAAGATTGAGTTCAAGGATTAACGTTAAATGGTAAAAAAAAGCAAAAGAAAAATATGCATCCTTATTTTCCTGTCGGTGTCCTTTTTTTAATATGACTTTTCAAAAATAACTTGCAATTTAGTTGCTGTTGTCAATTGTTCGGTCTCAAACAATTGATCTATTGTGAATGCCCAAAATCTGATCTACTTCTAGTTAGTAGACAAATCGAGCTCAGTTTCGGAAATAAATCCCAAACAGTTCAGTTTTAAGTAGGAACACATAGAGGAGAGATATCTTTCACAGCAGTTTTCAATTTTATGTAAGTCGGCCAGCCTTTTTGGCTGTAATCCGCAGCAGCAAAAGAGCGTCTGACCAACTTTTTTGACTTCCCCCGCCTAATCGTGATGAGTAGCATCGTACATGAAACCTCATACATATACGATCAAGTTAAAAACAAATACCCTTTCCAGTTGACCAAAGAGAGCGCGAAATGACCTTTTGCTGGACTTAATTACTTGCAGTCATTCTTTTGCGACAGTTTTCATATAGAGGGCTCCTAGGATCTGCTTCCAGCTCTGTGACAAATAACATCTTAAGACTTCCTTCCTCTGGCCGGCTACTGATTGATGTTCCACGACAAAGGATGATTTTTCACAAAAATTCAAACTTTTTATACATATCTACCATGGATGGCCTGAGACCACCGAAAGCACTTTGCAAACATGTTTACTTCTCGAGCTATCAGATACCGAAAAGCACTTGCATTCGGTTTTTATATATTTCCTCTCGCTTTCCAATTGCAAAGATTGACTCGATGGGAGTGAGAATGGGTGGTTCCTGGTTCGTTCGGGGGCTGAGTGCAATGCGTCTTCGCGTGAATGAGTCAACACATCATGTACTCAGTGGATTACAAAGATTTGATTTCATTCAACTTCGGACTTTCTTAAGTGCACAGTCAGAAACCAGTCCAACTTTGGCAAAAAAAACAAGAAGAAGAAGAAAAAACCCCCAACTATACCCTCCCTTGTGTGTACACTGTACATATACTCGTCGTTCGTCGAGTTGAATTCTGAACGTACTGAGTGGCGATTTTTTTCCCTTGGGTTTGTCCTTTTTATTTGCTTGCTGCGATGCTCTGATTGAGGTTATGTGTGTACTCTTGGTTTAATCTCTATATCTCCCCCGCCGCACGGAGTTGGGTTAAATGGAAGGCAGTCCCCTGGTGAATGGAATCGTTTGTTGGCTCGAATAAGAGACGAATACCACGTTGACGACGACGACGACTGACGGCAAAGTTGGCGGCCAAATGGTCTTTCATGCTCACATTGGATCCATCTGTAGGTATATACCGCACCTATCTGTGTGAACGAACGAAGTAAGGAAGGAGATGTGTTTGCCGTTCTGCGGATACCCGCCTTGTGAATATGTCCAACCACTAGATGCACCCACTATGGCCAGGGTCCAGTCCACGACCACGATAGAATGTCTGATTGTTTCTGGCAGTCATCGTAATCGTCAGCGTCATACTCGTTGGGAGCCGGTGCCCTGTGTTGCTTAAAGGGCGACGCTGCTGCTGCGTCGCGTCGTCGGTCATGTGCGGTTCAATGGCAATGGATCTGTGAATGGTTTTAATGTGTGTCCATATGCATATGGATGTGCGGACACAATGAGCTGATGATTCCCTGTGATGATGGCTCGGAATATCTTTGCGAATAAATGAAATAATTTCGAATGGCAATAGCGAGGCGAGGGTGCGGGAATGGACACAGAGAAACGTATCGACTTTGTCGGAATAACATCTGTTTCGTGTTTGAGTTGGCATGTATACATGAGACAGAGGCAGCTATTTAAGCAGCGTGTGCTGAATGATAAAAATGCTCCTTAAATGCCGAAACGATTGTTCGAGCCTTACACAAAGCAAGCGGCTTTTGGGGCTGAACGCTGAACCCTGAACACGTCCAGAGGCTAAGGAATTAAATATATCTCCGAATGCTTTTCTCTTTTTTTTGCAGGTTGAGCGAGCCTCTGGCGAGGGTACAAGTGAGAATGTGCATTTAATTAAATATTTTCGTTGACGCTGTGGAACATGTATTTAAGCTCGTGGGGTCTTGATTATTTGTTGAATGTTTTTCTTTTGTTGCCTCAGACTGTCGGTATAAATTATGTTATGAGTGAAAGAGTTGTTCCGTGACTGAATATGATGTCGTGCGATGCGAACCTATGGCGTGAGGAGGCAAACCTCAAACTAAGGTGATTGGTATCCTGTTCGGCACTCACCACGTCAGCCCCAAAGATATGCCACCTGATGCGAGCAAAGGCAAGACAACTACAGAGGAAGTGTTCCGCTGTATCCACATCCTTTCTACAAGCAGGAGGATGGTGGTGTCGCTCAAGCCCAATACATTTTAATGTTTGGCAAAAGCTTGGTGGCCCGAAAGGACACCCACAAGCAGTCTACAGTCGATTTTCCTGAGACAGAAGGGAAGACGCGGACCTTTTGCAGATGTCCGGCCGCAGTCGTTTGGTCTGTCTACACCCAGCACAGTCTCGCCACCGACACTCATGTTCACGAGAAACCCAAATATCAATGGATGACCTAACCACAGATGCCGGCAGACCCAACGCAGGTTCAGGTCCTGAGAGAGCCTCTTCTGAACTCAGCCTGGCAAGCTCATAAGCGATCTCGTTGACCTGGGATCCAGACAAGTTTCACTGTGCTTAACCCTCCGACCAAGTTCAGAGAAAGCTTGAGTTCAAGCACTAACTTGAACGAGGTACGAGGGTTGAGCAGCGCTTTTAGTGCCGCTTGGCTATCACTTTGTATCGTAGCTCAGGGAAAAGAAGAATAAAGCAAAATGATAACCATCGGAATAAATAAAACACAACAGAATTATAGTGGAAAAAATATTAAAAACCACTTTTATTAGACCTGCGACCTGCTCATGCTCGCTCCTGCTGAAAGACTGAAGGACTCGGTATACAATTACCAGATCCTTCTCGCTCTTTCGTTAAGTTTATATGTATACTCTTTCAATACATCGACTGCAGAGTTGCAATACTCATGCAGTTCGATACAGTCCCGGCGAAAACCTACGGTTTTCTACCCTTTCCCTTTTGCTTTTTATTTAAACATATTCCTGCTAAGTATAATTATAAGTTATAATAATAAAATAAATTATTCCAGCTCTTCGATTGGCAGGATACAGATCTTCTGCACTGGCCCCGTAAGTTGATTGGTTGCTGTTTGAAGAACCACGCTCCGAGCTAGTCCGTCCCTGCTTGGTATTAATCTCAATATCAGCCCCATCGCCCATGTCGATGGTGGGCAATTCTAGCTCTTTGTTATGCACAATTGTCCTTCTCTCAAGCCATATGTTTCTTTTCGCCATTTCTTTCTCTCATACAGAGTAGATAAGTACTCTTCCTTCCACCTGCACCAAAAATGCGCAAGCATAGTCTTACGCTCCTTCCACAATTTTATGCCATTTGTATTCGGCATCTCATTGGTTACGAACGGTAACGGTAACACAAGTGGCTCACCAATCAGAAAATGTCCCGGCGTTAACGCCTGCAGATCATTTGGATCATCGCTCAATGGATGTAGCGGTCTTGAATTCAAAATGGCTTCTATCCCAGTAGTAATGTCAAAAACTGCTCATATGCTAAAACCTTCACTCCAACAATTCTCGTCAAATGATATTTCATTGACTTTACCGCTGCTCCATATATACCACCTTGATGTGGTGCTGCAGGAGCCATAAACCTTCATTCCGTCCCTTTCAAACTTAAATGTTCAAAAGTATCCTTCACCAGCCAACGCTCCTTTGCCTTTTGCAATTCCTTCGCTGCACCGACAAATGCTGTACCATTGTCGCTATATAATCTTTCACACCTGCCCCATCTCGCTATGAATCTTTCGAAACAAGCAATAAACGCCACTGACGTCAGATTTGATACCAAATCAATATGCACTGCTCTTGTTTTGAGACAAACAAAGACGGAAACCCAACATTTCTGCCTTATTATTTGCTCGCCTGCTCTGTCGATCATTTTGATCTCAAACGGACCTGCGTAGTCTACCCCTGTGTGTAGAAAAGCTTTTCCTGCTGTTACTCTCTCTGCCGGCAAGTCAGCCATCAATTGCATCTCAAAGCGATGATTATACCGCACACAAACCAAGCACTTATGTAAATAATTCCTCAGCTCACTTCGCAGCTTTGGAATCCAGAATCTCTGACGAATGTACTGCATCATGACCTGCACCGCTCCATGTTTAGTTGCTGTATGAGCACTATCCATGATCAACCAGGCTAATCGAGAGCCATTTGGCACGATTGCTGGATGCCTTCTCTCGTATTCCATCTCCGCTCTCTCTAACCTGCCTCCGACTCTCAGAATCCTTTCACCATCCAGAATTGGTTTCAAGGATTCGATCCTGCTCTTATCAGGTAAGCACCTGTCCTTCTCTAAGCAAGTAATTTCCTTCGGAAAATACTTTTCCTGCTCTTTCCTTAGTAAGTGACCAATTGATTCCATCTTCTCTTCAGAAGACGGTTGATCGAGTACTCCTGCTATCTTTGCTCTATTACCTGCTCTAATTCCTGCTCTTTCTCTCCTTCTATCCTGACGTACAGAACGCCTCCGTCTCTTACCATATCTCTTCTCATCATCCTTCCGTTGCTTTATCTTTGCTCTAGTTGCATTGATAAAGTGAAGTACGTAGCTGATTATATTTATAGCCTTCTCTAACGTAGACGTGTATTCGATCAATGGAATACTCCTTCTCCAGCACCTCACATAAATAGATAAGGGGTCTGTGAATTTCATAATCACAAAAACTTCATCTCATCCCTCCCCCCATCTGAAACATTTGGCACAAACTTTTCAGATGACCTGCTCGACCGGGGTTTTGTCAGCCATTCCGGCCCGTGCAACCACAACTTGTTATCAACCAATGCTGACGTTACGAGTGAATCTGACCAGAGATCATACTCGATACCTTCCCATTCCATCGTTTTGATGACGCTGACAATTAGTCGTCCCAATAGCTCCGCTGCTGCAAGCTCCAAGCGCGGTATTGCCACTGTTTTAAGTGGTGCAAGACGTGTTTTTGCTGTCAGGAGATTTGCTGAAATCCTGCCGTTTACCCATACCGTTCTCACGTAAATCGCTGCACAATATGCTCTTTCGGAAGCATCCGAAAACCCATGTAATTCCTTCCGTACCTCATCGGAGGTACCTATCCATCTCTGAATTTTTACATTCTCCTGCCAAAAATCTCTCCATCTCTCATCTATCTCCCTTGGTAATTTCTCATCCCAGTTGACATTTAAGCGCCATATGTTTTGGATAAGAATCTTGCCCACGATCTTAACGGGAGCTATGAACCCATTGGGATCGTAAAGTTTCGCAACACAGCTCACTACTTTTCGCTTCGTCATTGCCTGCTCTGTCACTGGTTTTTTCACTACAAATGTGAATTGGTCCTTCTCCTTCTCCTGCAGCCACTTAAGGCCTAAAAATCGATGCCTTCTCGTCATCTTGAAGCGAGATTGACTCCTACTCTTCATAATTCATGTACTTCACTAGAGCCTTTGAATTGTATTTCCATTTTCTAAGCTCAAACCCTGCGCCTTTTAAAACATAATCGATATCTTTTGATAATTCGATCGCCTTCTCTTCAGAATCAGTACCTGTGGTACAGTCATCCATATAAAAGTCTTCCATAATTGCCTAAGCAGCTTTTATAAACTCCTGCTCCGCTTCTATTGCACATTGTATTAACGCTCTTACAGCATTATAAGCTGATGAAGTCATACCAAAGGTGGGTACTATCAGGCAATATTCTCTTAAATCATCCTGTGGGTTTTCTCTCCACTGCTCCTTCACAACTTTCACCATTCTGAACATCATTTTAATGTCAGCACAAATAGCAACACGATGCCTGCGGAAGCGCATTAAAATATCATGCAGATCCTTTTGTAGCCTTTCTCCCAGCATTTGCACTGCATTTATTGAAATGCCTTTATTTTTCCTGCAGCTTGCATCAAATACGAATCTAAACTTTTTAGTGACGCAATGATGTGGTATATAGTTTTGCTAAGCACTGTACCAGTTACTGGTGTCATGTGCCCTGCTCTTTCATACTCTCTCATGAACTCTACATACATTTGTTTCAGCTCACAATCTCCTGCTAACCTTCTCTCTAAAGCAAAGAACCTACGCCTCGCTGTAAGTTCTGAGCTACCAAGCTCCTTCTCTGATTCCTTCAAAGGATCCGTCACAATAAACCTGCCAGAATCATCACGTGAAAACGTATTGATGAAATTCTGTTACACCTGCTCCTGCTCTTTTGACCTGCTTGATGACGTTTCAACATCATCCAACTGCCATAAACGCTTAAGCGATTCATGAAGTTGATTATTGTCCATGTAAATGACATGTGACACCTGCTCAAGCTCATTGCCCATGCTATCCTTCTCACTTCCATACTCTCCGAGTATGATCCTGCCAAATATAGTTTCCATCTCTAGAACACCACCTGGCTGATGTCCTAAAACAGAAGTAAATGTTTCTGCTATAAACCTGCACCCAAGCAATAAATACAGGACCTGCTTTCCAATAATCTGGATCTGCAAGAGGCAACCCTGTAGAAATGTCCATCCGTGGCAATCCCAAATTGTATGTAGGCACAATTGGCTGTCATTTTCCTTCTTTGGGTTGTACCCAGAAATCCTGCTCTACTGAAACCTGCGAATTAAACCATGGACTTATAAGAAGCGTGGTTTTGTATTTGATGTTGAAAGGTTCGCTTTCCAGACCAATCATTCTCCTTGCAATTTGCACCTTTGGCAAGGCTAATCTCTGAGCAAGCTGATAGCTGACAAGATTAGGCTGTGCCCCTATATCTAAAAGTGCCCTTACTGGGCCATACTTCCTGCTATCCATCTCAATTCGTGCATGTGCCGTAGGCATCAAGATAAAATGTTCCTGCTCATGTTCATTGTAATTAAAAGATTTTAAGTAAGTTCTATTTATATCTTTACATTTCTTTCTTGAACACCTTGCTCTCTTAAAATCTCCCCAGGACATTTTATCCTCTGATTCGCTCTCTTCTTCCTTCACCCCTGCTCTACCTGCTCTTTCGGTTGTCCTGCTCTTGTCCAACCGAGTGCGTTTCTCGGGAGGGACAGTTAGTCAATCCCTCTTATTTTTGTTTATGCCTTCCTGCTGGTTCCTTCCCTTATTATCCTTCTCCTGCGCATAAAACACAGTTGCTTCACTATTCCTGATCTCCCTCATAGGACAGAGTACACTGTTGTCCTTCGGGGTAAGTCCAGTTTTAAGGCAATTTGGGCATAGTGCCTTTTCCTTCACAAAGTCCTGCTTGGACCGCGAGCTCAATATTACAAACTCCGGGCAACGCCAAATTGGATGGCTCAAAGATTTGCACATGTGACAAGGTAACGATCTGTTATCACCTGCTGCTTCCACTCTCCGGGCATTGCTGCCACCTGCTCTTAAATTGTCACTCCTGCTCAATGTTAACCGCGCTTGTTGTATAGGCGGCGGCTGCTCAAATTTCCTGCTCACTGCTCCACCTAACATCTCGGCACGCTTGTCTAAGAAGACACAAATTCCTTTGAAGAGGGCTCTTCAGAGGTGCGCCCTTCTTCCCATTTGCACGCAGTCTCTGGATCCAACTTTTCAAGTAGAACATGAATGATAATCATATCGCAATGTTCCGTTGGGATCCCCTGCGCTGCCAACTGCCGAAGCGTTTCGTACGTGGTATTGGCCATTCTTTGTAAATCTCCTGCTCTTGGTGAAATTTCTCAATAGCTCCCTGCACGTTGCATATTTTTTAGTGAATATCTCATTGATACGCTTCCATGCCTCGCAATAATTTTTCTCGGTGAGTTGCCATTCACCGAGTCCGAGAGTCTTCGCTGCTCTTCCTAATAGCGATGCTTTTAAATAGGAGAATTTATAGGCGGGCGCTATTTTGTCTTTGTCGTGGATCGCTGCCACAAAGCGATCTCGAAAACCCTGCCATTTGGTGATATCGCCGTCGAACGATCCCAGGTGTTCTTCACATCGTGTTGTGCGAATGGAAGATTAACCTGGACTTCGATAGGCTATCCTGCTCTACCTGCTGTGCCTGCTGCTTGAGTGGTTTCAAGTATTTTCTCCTTCAATGCTGCATAGGCGTTGAAATAGTTCGCCTCGGCTTCAGCTATCCTGCGCTGCATCTCCAGATTTATTAACAAATCTCCGGCAAATGCGATCCTACTGCTGCTGCCATCGTGCAAGTTCCAAAAGTTGGAGATTCCACGAAGGCCAGCATCCTGCTCACCGAAAATATTCCGGCGTCCAACGTATAACTATCGTTACGTTCCTTCTCTTTTTCCATCTCTTGTTTTTTTTTATTAATATAATATTAACAAAATACACCTGCTCGCTTTTATTTCCTGGAAAGGCATAAAGAGACCCGTATTGCATTAGAGGTTATATTGCAATAATGCTTTAACCTGCAAAAAGAAAAAAGAAAATAAATAATAATTCGCAGTAGGTACTTCGATGTGAAATTTCCCAGTATGCGATAATGTATGTGTTAAATATAGTAGGCAAACAATAAAAAATATTTCAAAAATATGGTAAAATATAGTGAGTAAAATAAATATAGATAAATGGGTTGGCAAATTGTTGCTGCTTTTGAAGCTGTTGTTGTTGTTGTTATATAAACATATGTATATATTCCTGCTCTTTGTTGCTCGTTTATCAGAACTCAAGTCAATTTGAGCATATTCCGAAATACGATTCCTGCTGCTTGCAAGCGTTCCTTCTCTTAAAAAACTAGCACCGTCGTGCTTTAAGTTTTTTCCTGCTCCTGCATAATTAACAATTATTATAATATGTATATGGTAACTGGTGCGTTTGCACTCAAGTTCCTCCTTCACTCCTGCCATTTTTATTTTTGGTAACTCGCACACATGTGCTCTGAGTTCCACCTGCTCTCCTTCCCATTCACATTCTTTGTCTTGACCTATAATTTCCACTCTGTACAATTGATGGCGACCGGCACATTTGTGCTCAAGTCCCTCCTTCACTCCTGCTCTTTATGTCTAGACAAAGATAATAACTTGGTCAGAAAAAAGGTGACCAAAAAAAAGCTTAACCCCAGTAACCTAGAAACAAAATAAAATAAATAACCCCTATCTTACAATACAGCTGCAACAACAACCGCCAATATTTTTTATTTTATAAAAATATAATTATAATAACTTCCATCACAACAAGCACAAAAAAATAAGGAATTTTTATTATTCCTCCATCTCACATGCACAAAATAGAAAATGGAATTTATTGTAATTCCCCATCACACCAGAACAAAGAATTTGGAATTATTATCTATTATTCCTCCATCTCACAAGCACAAAACAGAAAAAAGGAATTTATTGTTATTAACCATCCCCATCACACCAGCACAAAAAGAATACGCACACTCGCTGCACTCATTCGCACATATTTTCCTTCTCATTTCGCTGCTCATATACTCTGCACATTATTTGTCGACGCCGGCGCACATTCCCTATAAAAGGTAGCAAAGGGAAAACAACAACCTGCTCCTTCTCTAAGTATATATATGCAACCACCCGATTCACAAGGGAAATTCTATTGATAATAGAATTTCACTTTTCCTGCTACCTGCCATAAATGTGGACTGTAAAAATGTGGATTAAGAAAATTTGTTGCAAAAATATTTCTCCTTCTCTAACTTTTAATTAGTTTTGTATTTGAATAAATTCTGCCGCTTTCCAAAACACTGCTCTTTGCATTTTTGAATGATGAAACCTTCTCTTTCTCGTAGCCTCTGCGAGTGCGTCACAGGCTATTTCATGTATACGTTTTTCGATTCTCGTTCGCTGGTCGCTGCTCGTAGTGAGTATGTATACCTCTTTCCACTGTGGGTGAGTATACAATTCTCTTACCTGCTCCTGCTCTTAATTCTTAACGAAGAATTTGTGTCGGTCGCTCGTCGCATCTGCTTTGCAAATTGCAACAAGAAAAACAACAAAACTACTTACATGCTGGTAGGTATATGTATGTAGTGCCTTTTCTCGCACTGCCTGCTGGTGATAAGAAATTTCCTGCCTGCACGTATCATGTCGTAACATGATTCCTGCGCACATTTGGATTTGTTTTGTGACAACGTGATTTTCATCGTTGCACATCTCACTCTCACAATTGTTGTTCGTATTAAAACGAAGCCCTGCTCACTCACAATGCACTCACATCACAATATATATTTTTTTTTCTTTTTTAAGGAAAACCTGCACTCGTCACTGGCACAATATCCGGCTCGACACGGACCACAATGTATCGTAGCTCAGGGAAAAGAAGAATAAAGCAAAATGATAACCATCGGAATAAATAAAACACAACAGAATTATAGTGGAAAAAATATTAAAAACCACTTTTATTAGACCTGCGACCTGCTCATGCTCGCTCCTGCTGAAAGACTGAAGGACTCGGTATACAATTACCAGATCCTTCTCGCTCTTTCGTTAAGTTTATATGTATACTCTTTCAATACATCGACTGCAGAGTTGCAATACTCATGCAGTTCGATACACACTTCAAACGCAAATGCTTCCAGCCCTCCACCTGCTTGTCACAATATAGTGCAGAGCCATAAGGATATCTTGGAAGATAGACGCATGGTTACCTAAGGGATAGTGTAATCGAATGTTCTCGCTTCCCACGAAGACTCCCGAGCCTGACCCCTGTCCGGTTCTGGAGCCATTCGTGAATACACGATGGCATTCTTTCCCTGGCTCAGAGTCTGGCCGAAGCCATTCCGTTGCCTGAGGAAAGTAGACGTGGTTGTTTTGTCGCTGTAGGATATCTAGTGTCATTGCGTCAGACGGCATATCCATTAGACAGGGGTCAAAAGATAATTCTCGCACAAGTTCATCAAAATACCAATGCGCGCGGTACCAAAAGCCACATCTCTTTAACCGAGAGATAGATTTCAGCGTACACCCAATGATAAAAATATCAAGGGGGGGGAGGTTCATCATAGCATCTAGAGCAGAGCCCGGAGTATTGGGGGAAGACCCTGTGCAGCCGAGACAAACCGTTCTTTGAAGTTTAGCAAAAGACGCAGTAATACGTTTCCGCGAAAGCCTGTTCAACCATACAACCGATGCATACGATAGGAGAGGTCCTACCATCGCCCTATAGATCCAAAGGACCCTTTTAGGAGATAAGCCCCATGTCTTGCCGAAAGCACCTTTGCACTGCCAAAAAGTGGGCAACGCTTTATCGGTTTTCGCTTCAACATTCTTGGACCAAAGAAGTTTTCTATCGAGGATTACTCCCAGATATTTGACTTCATCAGAGATCGGAACAGTGAAACCTTTTAGCACAAGTTGATTTAGACCAGTGACCTTCCTCCTTCTAAAACAACCGTTGTTTTAAGAGGATTCACTGAAAGCCCATTTCTTGTGCATCAATCATCGATCAATCCTAAGGACCTCTGCGCCAGAGAGCAGACAGGGTTCAGGTTTGCACCGACAGACAAAACGGCGACAGCGTCCGCGTAGGCTAACTACTAACCACTTACTTGAAGCCAAAGTCTCTTGAAGTGATTCCTCGCCAAGTCTCAGATCACTAAAGGCTTGAGGCAGAAGAATGCAGCACACTGATATCTCGCCAACGTCTTTTAAATATGCCAATGTCAAGAGGCGAATGCGAATAATTATATCGCCTTTTGGAATATTGTACCTCCGAGGATGCAATACAATTAATGCTTTTTCTGACATCGAAAATTCATAATTTCTTCAAAGTTAGGTTCACTCGAATAATTAAGAAAAAAAAAAATTAAAACAGCATTAAAATGACGATAAATGACGCAAAGTGTTAAAAATTATTAACTAAAACATTTTATTTATTATAAGTTTAGCATTCTGCAGCATTCATGGTTTTTATTTGAGAAGTTAAGCAAATCTTAAGCCTATATTCGTCAACCATAAAAATTAAATGAGATCATTTAGAAATTTATTTTTAAATTAAACTTAACATTACATTCGGCGCAGTGGCTTAGTGGTAGTGTGTTGGGCTACTAAGCGAGGGGCTCAGGTTCGAGTCCCGAAAGGGCCAAATTACATCTTAAGGTTTTTTTCCACTGCGCCACCTCTCGCGAACGTCTGACAAACATCCGAGAGTAAAACTGTCATGAATGAGCTTCTCAATTAGCCGTTTGGACTCGGCGTAAAATTGTAGATCCCTTCCATTCGTCCCAAAAATTGAAAACCCACACAAAGCGAATGGTTGCGAGAAGCTAGGCCTTGGGTCCCATAAACCTGTCGCGCCAAAATATTTATTTATTTATTTTTAACATTACATTCGAGTGTTGAGATCATAAAACAAAAAGGTTAAGTAAAGGATAAATATAAAATAAAAAGATTTGTCAATAGAAAAAATCATTGGACGTTGTATCGACTCATATCGCGTCAAATTTCACTTACCGAAACTGCCCCATGGACTTTTGTCTAAATTGCCCCATCCTTTGCTTTAGTAAACGTTATAAATAACATTATATAAAATATTATAAATAACTTGAATATATAATAAACACAAACGTTTGACACTAACAACCAAAGAATTCCAAAAAGAAACAATGATATATCACTTACCTTGTGTAGAAAAGAAATTACAAAAACAACGAAATTAATAAAAAACGGCCAACCACCAGAACTGCTGAAGAAGTCATAGTTCGTGTACGATAGGTATGAGAGCAATTTTGTACGATTTGCCATTAAACATTTTATTCAAAAATTAACCGCCTTCTTGTAATCGCGAAAGTACCCTACTTAAATTTACTTTCAAAGACAATTTTGAAGTGTGAAGCGTAAAAAACAGAGTGAAAAAACACGTCAAAAACGCATGAAAACAAGTGAAAAGCGTCGTGATTCCCTGAAAATACGCGTCATGCCCGGGAAAAACGTAATGTATTAAATGTAAATGTATTAAAAAGATCGCCATCGCATCAAAAAAATAACCAAAAACTAGTCAAAAAAGCATCGAAAAAAGGAGCAAAACGTCAAAAAAAAAATCGCTTCAAAAAATGCGTCGAAAAGAGCTTGAAAAACGCGGGAAAAAAGAAAGCGTCGTGATCCCCCGAAAACAACCGTCAAAAAAAAACGAGTGAAAAACACTTCAAAACCCCTGGAAAAAACCTTAAAAAGATCGCCGAAAAACGCATAAAAAAAACATTAAAAAACGCGTCAAAAAAAGCACCGTAAAAAGGGGTAAAAAAACGTAAAAAAAAACTGCGTCAAAAATATAACGAAAAAAAGGCGTCAAAAAGCGGATTTTCAGGAAAAGGCGCCAAAAAACGTTTAAAATAAACGCTTACAAAAAAAGGCGTTGAAAACGAATCAAAAACGGGTGAAAAAACGCGTCGAAAATGTCCTGAAAAAAACTTTACCTAGTTTTCTTTTCTGACTTTTTATCCCTATAGTTTCTTAGAGACATTCAAAATATGCGCAATAGACGCGAATAAGTGCGCCATGACTACACCTCTGTCTCCAAGTTCATGCAAGTTAGACTTGTCATTGAAAAACCCACAGATATGCAAGCAGCAATGATTGAGATGCCTACCACCGCCTTGAGTAATTAAAGCCCGATCTGCAACAATAAGGACCGTAAACAGCTGCTTTTTAAGAATAAAGAATACACATCCTATCACGCAATCTCTCGAGCACTTTAAACTTTTCATTAATTTTCGTTATTGCCAAAGCAACAGGAGCAAGACCCGACCCTGTTTCCTTCCGGACAGAAAAAGTTTCCAATCTAATTCCACCACGAAATATCTCACCGCTCAACAAAAGCAAATGATTACTGCAGATTGTGTTAATTTCGGAGGGCCGGCCAACAGAACGTGCGCCAAACTTTGTAAATGTAATTTATTTTTATTTTCACGGAAGCCGACAAGCCCCACCCCATAGCAACAAAACTAACCACTAACAAGAAGGAATAATTCAATGCCATCATAAAAAGTCATTGTGGCGGTCCGCAAAGGAAGAAAAAAAAACATCTTTCTCTTACTACGTATACGAAGAAGTTTAAAAAAGGTCCTAATACATTTTCTTCAAATTTTTATAACCGAATTTCGAGCGGAAGGGTATAAGGTCTTCATTCCCGCCCGCACAGCCAAATATGAAAGAAATAATAATTCCAGCCAGAGTTGAAGCAAATTGTCTCCTTGCCGTCAGGAATCGGCTGTTTTTTTATAGTTCCTGCCTCAGAAGAGGGGAGAGTGTTATTGTCAAGCATGTATACGATTGTCAGGAATGTAATGCTCCTTAATGGTTTCGCCAGAATAATAAACACCGTTTGTGTTGCAGGAATTATAGGCAGTCGAAGAGGGGAGAAGTCAAGTCTCGAGCAGGTTGGATGCTCTTTGGTTCAATTGCGCTATACCTACTAAGACGTTTAAGAGGCGTTTACGGTGAGGAGACAAATTTGAACCGTTTAGCTGGGGAGGAAATACTCCCAAACGGCCTTCGTTCATGGATATGCTGCAGCAATGGATTTGTCGTTCTCATGTGCAGGAGAGTTAGACTATGAGATACCTCAGTTTAAGTAAGGCTACGAAGTACCGATTTGGTGGGCAAATAAAGTTCATATCAGGAAGGGAGTCTTCCCGAGTTCGCGTCCGCGCAGATACCTATAGTTTCGGTGTTAGGACTTTCAGACGGTTTTACAGTTCATTAACGAAAAATTACGCTCTCCTCTTAGTTTTGCAATACGCTGCTGTTATGCGTGGGTAGTTGCAGCGCTACCACTTTACTTCAGTCGAAGTAGATTTACTTAAATTTTGGAAAAAAATAAAATCTGCTCCCTACTGCGCACTTTTGTTAGATTCTTTATATTATCTGCTTCACTTTAGAAATCCTTTATTTAATCTGCTTCAATTTTAATTAAAAAAAAACTTAAAATTATTGAAAAAATGTTTTAGACTCTTTCATGTAAAGGGCCCAACCCATAGAATCCGTCGCGTCCGTTGCGGCAACGTATTCGACTAACAGGTTGATAAAATACACAGAAGCTTATGGAAAGTGACCCATAGGCATCGCACGTGCCGGATGCGACGGCTAAAGTAGATTTACTTTCTACTTTTCTCATTTTCTGTGTGCGGCATGCATTGACAGTTGGCACAGCGGGAGAGGAAGCTCTTTCATTGGTGGAAATATTAAGAATGAGAGAAACTGTCATGGTCGTTTGAAAAAATTCAAAATAAAAATATTTTGTGGCGGGCAAACAACTATTTTAAAGAACTCCTATGAGTATATTGTGTTTTCAATGCAATTTGTACCCAAAATTTCTTCGATAAACATGTTTGAGGAGCATCTCATTGAGACTATGTATGAAGTGAAGTCATCGGTAGTTAACATGTGCAACGGATTCTATGGGACTGCTCGTTCCTTCGAATACGTCAATATTGCCGGATCCGGACGGATTTTATGGGTATGGCCCTTAAGCCCTAATTCACATTTCAAAAGAATAAATGCATCAAACTTCACTTAATACGCAAAATTTATTAAAATTTTCTGACGTTTATTATTGTTTGCCTTTCAATTTTCTGTCAAAGAGCTGATACGTTTGGTTTGGTTTTGGTTTCTGTCTGTCTGTTCTGAAAAGTTTAGCGAAATACGTGAAAGAATTATTACAAGATAAATATAGTAAGTGTATTCACTTGAACACGAAAACCCTCATAAACTGCAGAAATTTACCACCTCGTAAATGAACTGTCAGATTTGGATGGAGAATAGAATAGCCTCATAATTTTCCGCAATCAATTTGACTCGGAAATGGACTGCGGAAAATTACGCACATTTTCAAATGCCAAACTGTGGAATTTTTTTTTGATGTTTTCCTAAAAATGGAATCTCACAATGTCACTTACGCTTGTGTAGCTGGTGGAACTCTCCACAAAGATATATATTTCCTTGGCGTTTATCATTTTTTTTTTGGCTGGCTATGGGCTATTAGCTTCGAATGGAAGACCAAATGGGGTAATAAAAAAATCTGACATTTTTTTCTTAAGCACAATACTTTGACCTGAAGCCAACCACAACCTAAAAATTAATAACCATAAAACGGCGCATCACATAGCTATTTATGAGACTCTGTTATTAACTCACAAGGAATTCTGATTCTTACTTACAAATTAGATTAAATTTTAAATAATTACAATTCGATTTAAATGAGCTTTAAAGTCCATTGTACGTAACTTTAACTTCTATTGAGACCCAGAGAAAAGAGCGTTGATGGTGATAAAAATTGGTTCAGATTGGATAAGAAAATAAATTTCAACTTTGTAAAAAATTCGAGAAAAAAAAATAAAATAAAATAAAGAAGAAGAGAGAGATATTCGAATCAGAGTACCAATGTCGGGTCTCTGTTCGTCTCTCTTTTCTTTATTTTGGTGTAGTGGGGGAGAAACTCTGATATTATTCGTTTCTCTTATACGTTTGGGTGGCCGAGTACTACTGTCCCCCGGTGAGGCTCGAACCTGCGCCGACCTGGTCACAAGCAATGACTCTACCCACTACACCATTGCCACCCCAAAAAAATCGAGAAACTTGCAAGCTTGGCGGAAAGCCAACACATTTGAACATAAGAATTGATTGGTATGGTCATTGGAGAACCCCGTTGAACCCTGTTCTGGACATAATTTACACTGAAGGCTGAATGTAGATGAAGCCTTCAATCAACTAATAACATCAGTAGAAATAGATTTCGCCTTATATGTTTCCTGCCAAAAAGGGAGATGCTGTTGAGCCCTACAGAGGAATATCTTCTATGAAGTGCATAGCCAAAATTCCGACGGGTACTTCAACATAGAATGCGTAACGAATACGTCTACAACACATAAACGCAAGAATTCCATTGAAAAATTATATGTAAGTAATGTCATTAAAAATAATATGCAAAAATGTATACAAGAACACGAACTCGTTCCTGAACTTCCCGATTTTTTTCAAACACACAGCGCCAGCTGTCAACAATACTTTTTGCGCGGTTTCTTCTGAGCTATATTTAGGATTACTTAACATTATTGATACTGCCTTAAAAAGATCTAAAAAATGCGTCGAAAGTAGTATTAAAAATGCTTTGAAAAACTAATACACAAAAAAAAATTAAAATTAGCTTAAAAATAAGGCCAAGACGATAAAAGCACCAAAAAATTCTTTGAAAAACGCGCCAAAAAAGACGGTCACTAATAAGTAGAAAAAACTTGTCCACAAAGGAGTCGAAAACTACACAAAAATACGTCGAAAAACCCAAAAAACGGGATCAACAATGAGCCTTCAGTTCAAAAAATAAATGCGAATAAAAAAACGCGTTAACAAATGCCTCAAAAACCGCGTCCTAGTGTTTGAAAGCTGGAATAATTAGAATGATCATTTTTTAAGTTTTATTCGTTTTTGCTTAGTCAAA
This sequence comes from Cheilosia pagana, assembly GCA_936431705.1. Classification (NCBI taxonomy): domain Eukaryota; kingdom Metazoa; phylum Arthropoda; class Insecta; order Diptera; family Syrphidae; genus Cheilosia; species Cheilosia pagana. The sequence continues at coordinate 78,348,103 of OW386166.1, read as the reverse complement.
AATTTAAAGAAAGAACAAATAAAAATGAGTTAAAAATGAAAACAAAAATGAAACGCATCTGAAAATGACCAAGAAAGTCATCGACAAATGCTAAAAAAAGGTTCCAAAACTCGGCAAAAAACACAAACGAGTCAACATCGGCCCTAGCGAGGTATCCGTCGGAACGGAAAATTCTCCGATTCTATACGATTCGGAGGATTTTTGCTTCGAGGTATTCTTCGGAACATTTATTTGGAATATTACTCCGACATTTTGTAACGCATATCGGCGAATTACGTTGAAGTGCGATGAAGTGCATTTTTTTCTTCAATTTTTGTTTACGATTTGGATTTGAGTCTCCGACAATGTATACGTTGCGGAGAATTTTCCGTTCCGACGGATACCTCGCTAGGGCGAATATCTTGGTATACGGATTATTATTTGCATATTTTTTACTTGTGACAATTAATTTCGAACGAAATACAAATAACAAAAGCTATTCCCATTTTATTCGCTTCGAGTTCCCCTTTCATTCGCCGGCGAGTTCAAGTGAGATGCCAGGCAACATGAGTGGTACTACTTTTTTGGCACCTATAATAAAATCAACGCGTTTGCTCTTAAATTGCTCTTAAAATTAAGAAAAGGACTGAATTTTTAGAAAAGGACTAATTTTAATGGAAAATTGAATTTTAGCGGAAAACTTTTTTTTGTAGTAAAAACTTAACCGCTTGGAAATAAAATAGAAATTATCCCAAATCTAATTTTAAAGTGATACGATTTTGACAATTCAATTGGGTTTGACAAGTCTGCTTAAATCAGTCATTTTCGTTTTGACGTCCAGTTTCATCACACTTTAACGAAGAAATTTTCCTACCTTATCTATCAAGATTTCAAATTGTAACATGCCTCAATTTCCAGAGACAGTCACCATTCGTTTAATCCTAATTGCACACCCCAGAGTAAAAACACAAACAAACAACTAGGAACCTGCAAGGATCAACGTGCTTTAAATAACAATGCCGAGCCGTAATTGATGAATCCTGTCCTTTGAAGCCGTCAGTCAATTCAGCCAGACATCAAAATCATGTCATGAAAAATATATATCAGTTATTTTAATTTTAGCGTGCATTGCGACGCATTATCTCACCCTGGAATAAAGGTAAAAGAATATTCCAGCCCGAAGCACTCACCCATCAGTGTCTTCTGCGAGAATTCGGCTGTGCAAAGCTAAGTCAATTAATTTTCCTGTGCGCAGCGTAAATTTGAAAAAATGGTATTCGTTAAGCTAGGTGCCTCCACCTTCTGCCGCAAGCATGGCTGATGCTGAGATACATAAACGCGTGAACGACCTTGTTGAGTACCATTCTGTTGTCCACAGGGTCAGCTGTAGGTGCCTGCCTCTGCATAGACATGTCGGCGGTTGCCTGAGAGATGGCACTGGCATCCCATCAGCTTCGTTGACAGTACTGTTGGTTGATGCGTGCTAACTTTAAAGGCGCATACGTTTGTTGAAGTTAAATTTCGTTTCTTATCGAAGTGTATGAAGTCCTTCAGCTGGAAGAAATTGTCCTTGCATATCTAGTCAGCATCAACAGTCTGCCTCTTCAAATGACAGCATCGTTGAATGCTGTCGGTAATGATGAGTAAACAAATTGTCGGTAGATGGAGCAACTTTGATGGACTCATCCGTCTATCTGTCAATTTGGTAGGCTCCGAGAAAAAAGTGTCGGCAGAGTTAAACGAGGGGAACAAAAGTGTTTCTCAACAATCTACTGATTTAAAGACAAATGGCGAGTGCAAAAAAATAGTATTGTGTGGTTGATCAAACGAATTTGTCCATTGGAAACTTGCACAGCTTACGGGGGCTAACTTCATCAAATATGGTTTGAAAAAGAGTTAAAATTGAATAAACAGGAGTAGACGTAACTTTGGCTTACAACTCGTCGGTTTAGTGTTAGAGTTAGATAAGATCTCATACACAGCACAGCTCGTTTAGTTCATGGTCGAATCTCCTCGTCCGTCATCGGAAACAGGACCGACAATTCAACAAAGAATCTTTCTTTTGAGAGTCCAGGCTTCAACATAATAAAAAGGAGCTTTTCCTTGTACTGAACCTTCTCAGTTGTCCGAAAGGAGTCTCCGCTACTCAACCGCCTTCTCAGCCAAAGGAAACAGCGTAAGGCAAAAGTTATTTTTCATCCTTCAATTTCTGTCGAGATGTTGATATCACACTTAAAAAAAGTTGTTAACCGAAGAATCTTTAGTTCTTGTTAGATTGTGAGTGAAAAATTGTTGGCTCAAAAAAAGTTATTTTTTAACAAATAAATAATGAGTTGTTGTCATTATTTATTTGTTAAAAATCCAATTATTATTTTAAAAATAAAAATCTTGTTAAACCAATTTTAAAAACGAAAAATTATCAGCTCAACAAGAAAATTGTTGTGTTTAATATTTCTTGAGTTAAAATATCCATTCAAAAATCAAATTGTTGACTTTAAAAAATTGACTTCAGTTAAAAATTATTATAGAGAATAAAAAAACTTTCCAATACCTAACAATTAAAACTATTACCTGTATCGTTGTTGTACTTGTCATGTTATACTTGTATCATTGTTTGATAAAAGTTGCAATGCAATTGTTTAATTAAAAATGTATTCTTGAGATTTAAATAAAAATTGTTACAATTAGTTTTTGACACAACAATTTATTCTTAAATTCAGAGAAAAGTAATTGCGTAAGTCTTTTCCTTACAAGTACAAGTACAAGAGGCAATGAAATCGTCATGAATTGCAGGCATTTTAATTAACATTTCATGTTAAAAAGTGCAACAAATTAAAAAGCACAATGTTAAAAAGTGAATTTAAAAGAAATTTAAAACAGGTAAAGATTGATAAATTATATTGATGCTGTAACCCTTGACAGGTTGTAAATTATGGATTATCCTTCGACGGACTAAAAGCATTGGAAGAGTGTCGCATAGCTTTCCAGAACTGCTCAAAATTATCAATTCGTATAAAATTGATAACATCTTCAATAAAAGAGAGTTGATAGGATTGGATCAAAATATTATTAATTTACAGCATAAAAGTGTCACTTTAAACAGCTCTGAAGAAATTGTTCGATTTTTTTTTAAATAATATAGAGAAGAAGGTTGTAATATGGAACCCCATTTGGTTTTTACATTTCCTACCTTAAGACGCAGCTCCCCAGCTCAAGGAGATCGAAGAGTCGCGCGATCGTAACAACATCCGGAGGTTTTATAAAAAAAACCAAGCAACTGGCTGCTGGTTACAAACCCGGAACGCAGGCTCTTCGAGACAGCGAAGGAAACCTAGTCACCGAAGCACAGGGAATAGTAGATGTATTTAAGCAGCATTTCCAGCAGCTGCTAAATGGGCACCATGTAGAGAGAGTGATAGGGCAAGAAGAGAACCCACGTCCAGTCAATGAAGAACCAGTTCCACCACCCTGTATAGAAGAAGTGCGTTTAGCTATAAAAAAGCTAAAGAACAACAAGGCTGCCGGCTCTGATGGCTTACCAGCGGAGCTCTTCAAATACGGAGGTGATGTTTTGGTAGGGTGCATGCACCGAATCATCAACCAAGTATGGGTGGAAGAAAACATGCCCGATGACTGGACTATCAGCTCTATATGCCCCATCTACAAAAAAGGCGATCCTATGTCTTGCAAGAACTATCGAAGCATATCCCTGCTTAATGTCGCTTACAAGATCCTATCCAACGTACTGTGTGAACGTGTAAAACCGTTCTGCAACACACTAATCGGCACGTACCAGTGTGGCTTCCGGGCCGGCAGATCGACTATCACCAAATCTTCAAATCTTCACACTGAGGCAAATCCTGGAAAATACCAACGAATTTCAAGTCGAAACTCACCACCTATTCATCGACTTCAAAGCCGCGTATGATAGCATACATCGTCAGGAGCTTTATATGGCGATGGCCGAAATCGGAATCCCGGCTGTGTCACATAGACGGTTAAACATAAAATGGTAATATGGAACCCTTTGGAACCCGGTTCCATATTAGGTTCCTCTAGGAGTTCCATTTTACAAGACTTAATATTTAAATAAAATGAATTTTCTGCAGGACAAAAACACGACCGGACATGAACGTTCCAGACTTACAAAAGCAAAAAAAATTTCCATTTCGCTCGGTTATTGGAAATTACTTTACGGCAAAATGCTCCAGACGGAAGCTGTGTAACTTTGTATATGAGTATTTGGTTTAAATCTAACAGTTTTGGTTCTAGAAGAGGGTTCCGAATTAAAAACAGGTTCCATATTACCACCTTTTCCTATACGTGTTTAAGTTTAAAATGTATTGTTCTTGAACCAAGATTTTCTCTCTTAAAATTTTAAATATTTTCGTTATTGGCCTCACGATTTAAATTTATGATTTTCTAACAACTTCCTCTTCAGGCAACAGTTTACATTCTTAAATTAACAATTTGATACTTTTTATCTTTTAGTCAAAAACAAAAGTTTTTGCATTAGTCTTGCACTTGCATTCTCAAATAAAGAATTTTAAGTGGGTACTTGCGTTTTTTATAGTACGAAAATTGGTGGGCCAAAGCATAAAATTCTTGATACTTCATTGTTTTTTTTCTGTGTGCAGAGTTTAGATAAAGTCTCCTTATACTTTAAACTGCTTTCGATTGTGGCGCTGTTTAGGACTCATCGATGGTAGTGGTAGGAATGTCTCCCATCTTCTTGGTTATAGCTTTTTCAATAGCATGTCCTCGTGCTGGACATTACTCCTACCGATATAATTTAAAGAGAAAATAATGTACATCCAATCCCACCTATTGGTTATCACTATTTCTTGCATGAGTTTCAAACGAAATTACAAAATTCGTCGAAAATCTAAATAGAAACTTATGTATTTTCGAACTCTACACCCACACGAAAGACGAAACCTTTCCATATCTACAAGTAACGATTTATGAAACCAAAAATCATTTTCAATTTAGAGAAGCCTCTTAAAATATCAGCCCATTTCCTTATAAGCATACAATTTATTGGATGATACCTGAGTTAAAATCCGGTAAAATATTTTCCAGGTATGAAGGTTTTATTGCCACAAAAATGCATAATGAAAATTAATAATAATTGAATGTTGATGGAAATTTGCGGTCACACATTCAACGGGTTCAAGTGAGATATGTGCACTAAAATAGGCAAATACCTGCTTCGCAATAGCAACGTGAAAAAGGGAAATAAAAGGCTTACTCGGCCTCGGATGTAATTGATTTTATTATGGGGGACCGACGCAGGGGTGGGTTGGCCTGGCACAGGCATTTGAGGATCCTTTGCGGCAATGGAATGGAGCCGGTAAAGTCCTAAAAAAAACTTAAATTATCGCCTTTCCTACGATAGGATGCGACCTGTTAAAAAGGCACAATTACTTTGGTTTTATTTGACCAAGACATTTCAGAAAAAGTTTCAACGACATATTTACGGAGGTTTTCACGTGAGCCGGTAACAGACGTTAAACCCTTTTGCTGGTTAACCAAAATCCGAGTTTGGTTTTTGCTAAGAACCGAGGCGTTCAGGGCGCTTACAAAAACAGAAAAAAAGTTAACAAATACTCTTTCCTCTATAATAACAACAATTTCAATTGAAAATCGACACATATCCGCAAAGGATAATATCAAAACATATTTCCCGAAATTTTACCGCGTTCGGAAGTAATGACTCTTTTGCTTTTGATTTAGGCAAGCCTACTGTAGTTGATGATGCTTGATGCCCTACCTCCGGCTCCGAGGTTACTGGGTTTCTTTCTCTCTTTTCCGTTTTCCTGGAAAACACGATTGGCTCTTGAGCCCTGCTTGGGGTCACAGCTTTGAGGATAGGGTAGGTTAGATTGAAATGGCTGTCCTTGTGATACCAAATAAAAGTCTGTAGTTATTCCCCCTACTCCTTTAACAAGTGGAAGCTTCTGATAAAGCGTTAAAGATTTCGGATTTCTGTGTTTATTAGATCGTCCTAGTCACTGTAGAAGAAAGTTTCCAAATTGAGTTTTCGTCTTTGTTAGAGACCCGGACAAGTACAGAGAAAATGGAGATTGTCTCTTCCTCCTTGCTTCCTTGATTCCTATCGAAGGTGATCAAATTCCTGGGACGTTTCAGATCCAGCATTGGACAGATCTGTTCTGTCCCTGCCGATTGTCCACATAAGATTTTTTTCCGATAGCATTCAGCCCTATTAAGAGTTTGCAAGGATAGGAATACCTTAGCAATCCTTAACTGGAAGGATTAGCTCGTGTAGTTCCGTATATGGAGAATTCATTAGTCTAGCAGTTCCCAGGGACCGTCAAGTAGGAAGGAATGGCCATAGGTCCTTTTGGAGCAGCATTAGGATTCTTTTACGATGTTTTTTATTTACAGATCCACCGGCAGAATGTTTAGAAACACGGTGAGAGCCTCCAGATGATCTTTGGTCGCTGCTTAATTTATTGGTGTTATAAGCTTCTACTAGGGAGGGCCACAAGTGACCCCTAGATGAAAGTGGAACGTATACCACTGCTGTGTACATCGAACGAACCATTTTTGGTTGAGGTCCACATGCATGCCTTCCGCACTCGGTATTCGAAGTTGGAATTTCAGTTGAGTTTAGTGGATAAAGAAAGATGAATGTTATTCAGACGGAAATAATCCGTGAAGTGGCAAAGTCCTCTTGAGAGATTCCTGGATGGACATGGTTAAAAGCGCGAATAGTGACCTTTTAAAAGTAAACTCAAAACAAAGGTTAACACTAAAGAGAGCATTCAAGCATCAACTTCTAATCGCTCATCAAAAAGTACATCGTCAATGGACGATAAAGAGAATATGCATTAATTCATTCTTAGCACACAGGAACGATAACTATCCATTAATTAGCATTAAAATCGCAGCATGACTTGTCATGTCTTCCTGGATCTTCTACAGAGAAATACAAAATTAAAATGCAATTGCATTTAGCGCCGCTCTTCCTGTCCCATCCTTCGTTGATCTGAAGTCTGTTTTATTTCCCTCGCCTTCGATTTTTCCTACAACGAATGCGGGACAGACGGCGACAATGACAACTGAAATGCCACACAAACACACAGCTTCACAAGGCGGGTGCTGCAGGTCCTTGCCGTTGTCGTTACTTCTTCTTCTTACTATTTTTTTTATTTTTTTTGTGAAGGCAGTGTGACTTTTCTCTCTTCTTATCCATTCACCATTCCTTAAGTTAAGGATAGAATGTCAGTGAATTTAAGTCACTTGTCGCAATGTCAAAGATGATAAAAGATTATCATAGAAAGCCCTTTCCAGATGTTTTTTTTTTCTCTTCTCCATTCCTTAAGGGACAGTATATAACTCTGTCAAAGGCAATGTGTTGGTTTCATAGGAAAAACAGGAGAATAATCCAAAATGGGATAGAACTTTCAAGTTTTAAGCACCATGAGAGATGACAAAATCGTCAAAACTGTCAATTCATTCACATTCGGTCAATAACGGCCAGTATTTCTCGATTAATTTCTTAGATTTGATGGACCGTCCACTAAGGACATCTTGAATTTGGTCAGTTATTTACCACTCCCATTAAGAATCAATATACTTCAAATGCAACAGCGCTTAATCATATCCTTTGCCCAACGTCAGCTCGTTATTCTTTTAACAGCATCTGACGATAACAAAATCGCAGTCAGCACGACCAAAATGCGTGTAAAATAAATTAAATGAATTGTTGGCGGAACAGATCCGTAAGGGACACTATTCCTTGCTTCTCACAAACATTCGTTTTGTTTTGAACTATTGGAAGGGATCTTCGATTTTATGCCGAGTCTAAACGGCTTAATTGAGAAGCTCTTTCATGACAGTTCAACTCTTGGATGTTTGTCAGACTTGGCGCAGTGGAAAAAGCTTTAGGATGTTATTTGTGTTTTTTGGAGAACGAACCTGCGACCCCTCGCTTAGTAGTCCAACCGATGATCTTCCTCTTGGGGATGGTGCACTAGATCAGTCGAAAACATTTTGCAGATAAGTATGTTCTTGTTCGTGCTCCTTACCAAGCCAGGTGCCAGTGTCCTTTTTAGCGACCTGACTGCCAAAAAATTAATAAATATCTGGTCAACCTTTTTATTACAAACTTTGTCAGATAAATTTGTCGAGAAATTTGTAATCCAATAGGAAGCCAAAAAACTTACCGAGCTTGCCTACCCGCATCACAGAGTCGTAGAAAAGCGAAACTTTGATAAATCGAATCTCAAAATTTATTATCATAATAATTCGGACAAAAATCACTAAATTATTTAATTCTTATATTCATCTTGACTATGATGTTATTATTATCACAGAATCTTGGTTATATGATTATATTCTTGACTCTGAAATTTTTGATGAGTCTCTCTATCGGGTTTTCCGTTTTGATCGATGTTAAAAGAAGGAGGAACGTGGTGGAGGAATTCTAGTTGCAGTTCGTCGAGGTATTACCTGCTTTGAGATTCCCTTACCAGATCGTGAAGTGGAACAACTCTGCTTTTCTTTGGAAGTCACAGGTGTTGTGAGCTCACTTATTTTTATTGTAAGTTATGTCCCTTCAGGGAGTGGATAAGATGTCTATGAAAGACAAATATGTAATATAGATTTTATTTTCGATATTCACGATAATGTCTCCAATAGTATTTGTGTATTGGGAGATTTTAATGTCGGTGGCATTGTTTGGTCTTGGTCCGACGATGATAAAATGCCATATGCCATGTAATTTAAAGAAAGATATTGAATTTATCTTAGTTGATTTTCTACTTTCTCTTAATTTGTGTCAAATAAGCTCAATTGTTAATTCAGAAAATAGAATATTAGATCTGTGATGATATCAAGGCAAATACTTTTGAGGGCCCATATCCTCTGTTAAATAATTCAATTTAACATAATCAAACTTCTATTGAAATTGAGGTTTACGATTTTTTAAAAGCTGATATTAATCTTGTTAAAAAGTTAGATTTTTCAAAATGCGATTTTAATGGTTTTAACTGTTACCTTCATGAAATCGATTGGAATAGTAATCTGAGACATTTGTCCCTTCAGGACTCTTATAATTTTTTCAAATCAAATAGAAAAGCATTAAAGACAGATTCCAAACACTTCTGGACTTTCATAAATAGCAAAAGAAAATCTACAGGTCTGCCCAAATCCATGTTCTATAAAAATTTTGAATCTAAAGATGTTAATACAACACTTGATTTGTTTGCTAAATTCTTTGAATCTGTTTACTCAAAGCCAGATTCACCAAGTTTTGTTCCAGCTACAGAATGCAGACTAGACCTTGGCCTCATTCAACTAAGTCATCATGACATTATGGTGGCTCTTTATGATCTTAAGCCCAATTCAAGTCCGGGACCCGATGGTATTCCTTCGATTATTTTTAAAATGTGTTCCCAAGAAATATGCAATCCGCTTCTTTATATTTTTAATCTGTCGCTATCCTCAGGAATTTTTCTTGAAGAATGGAAATCCTCTTTTCTTATTCCAATTTTCAAATCTGGATCTAAGAACGATATTGAAAATTATAGAGGAATCTGCAAATTATCTGCTTTGCCTAAACTTTTTGAAAGTATCGTCAAATCAAAACTTGAATTTTTTACAAAGGAATTTGTTTGTGATGCGCAGCATGGCTTTGTGTCTGGTAGGTCCCCTACCACAAATCTGGCTTGCTTCTCACACTATGCCATTAATGCTATCGAAGATGGTTATAAGTGGACTGTGCTTACACTGACTTTAGTAAGGCATTTGACTCCGTCAATCATCACATATTACTCAAAAAAACTTGAAAGTCTTGGGTTTCACTCAGCAATGCATAAGTGGTTAGCATCCTTCTTGATTGGCAGAAATCAAAAGGTCAAAATAGACGACTACTTTTCACGATCTTTTGAGGGTGGATCAGGAGTACCACAGGGTAGTCATTTGGGTTCGCTCCTATTTATACTTTTTATCAACGATATTTCACGAGTATTAAAATATTCCCATTGTTTGATGTACGCTGATGATTTAAAGCTGTTCTTTAAAATGAAAACTTCACTTGGCTTTGAGTATTTGCAACATGATCTAACAAACCTATCTGTTTTGTGTGTCGGAAATTGTTTAATGCTTAACATTAGAAAATGCTTTATAATATCTTTTTTTAGAAGCTCTTCTCATTTTGAATTTCAATACGAAATCGACAGTTTTAACCTAAAAACAGTTCTAGAAGTTAAAGATCTTGGTATTATAATTGATTCGAGGTTCACCTTTGCATCTCATGTGGATCAAGTTATTGCTAAATCAAATAAACTTTCTGGTTTTATAAAACGAAATTGCAAAGAATTTTCGGATCCTCATGTCAAACCCTTATTTCTCTTTTTATTGCATTAGTTAGGTCTCTGCTAGAATATGCTGATGTAATATGGAACCCATTATACAAAGTTCACTCTGACCGCATTGAAAAAGTCCAAAGGCGTTTCACTAAATACATTTTCCGCAAAATGAGATGGGACTTTGAAATTCCTTACCAAACTCGGTGTCAATTGTTAGGCATTTCAATGTTAAGCTCAAGAAGAAAAGCTCATGACATAATATTTGTAAGGGACTTGTTAAGCTATCATATTAACTGTCCATATCTGTTAGCCCAAGCACCAATCTATGCCCCGGCTAGACCTTTAATGGAAATAAATCTTCTCCTTCGACCAGTTCACAGAACTTATTACGGCAACAATGAGCCTATGTCCAGAGCTATTGTTTCATTCAATGAAGTTTGTAATTATGTTGATTTACATTCCTCTCGTAATCGCTTCAAAAGTGTTTTACTTAATTTTCTTGCATTCTCTTAGTCTTAAGAAATTGTTTTATATACCTAATTTGTAGGTATAGTTATCACGTAATCTGTATAGCTTAGCTAGTAGATGAAATAAATAAATAAATAAATAAAACTACGCCCGTCCAAGACGTTTACCTAATTTTTACTCGCACCGCTCCTTTCCCTTTTCATTTTTCAAATTACATCCTCGGTGAGGCGATTTCCATGCCGAAGGTATACATAGTCCACGGGGAGATAACATTTCACTGGTCCTTTTTTGTCTGCGCTTCCCTCCGACTCATCGTCATCGCATTTCCGTTTTCTTTGTTTTTAATACATTGGCATCCCACTGTAAGGACCCAAAACGATTTCAAGTCATTCTTCTTCTGGGGACTTTTGTCCCTTTTCCAACCGCGCACACTGCAACTCAACTCTCAACTTTCTTCCATTCGCAAATTGCATTGGCCAAGAAATACCAAAAGTGAGACTCATTTTTCCCAAGCAAATGTCACCAGGATATGACCGAATTCTGCAACAATAATTTCGCTGTAGAGTTTTATAGTTAAAAATTTCGAATTTCGCATCAACAGAGAGAGAGACACGAAGAGAAGCAGAAATCGGTCCTCCGCATTTTCGATTTGCAAGCCAGACAAAAATGTCACAAAAGTAAAATGGAAACATGCAACTCGAATTGAATAATCTACTTTTGTCCTGCAAAATAAAGAAGAAGCACAAAATGCACCACCAGTGAAATAATCCTGATGCTGGCAGAATATATGCAGCGATGATGATATCCTCGCCACGATAGGCTGACACCACCCAACTTTTTTTGTTCTGTCTCTTCTTACTGTTCATCTTTTTTTTTTTGCATTCCTCTTCAAAGGGGGCGGGGGGACAAAGGTCGACAGGATGTGGGGTACAATTCGTATACGAGCTATAGGGCGTCGCTATTGGAGACAATCGCATTTTACATTTTTCTAATAAAAAAATATAATAATTTAATTGAGGGTCCTGCCTAGTGAGGCAGATAGAATTTCAAAACGGAAATTGATCAAAATGAGTCCCAATTGCCGTCTGACAATGATGCTAATTAGTGTATCCAGAGAGATTCACCCTACGTCGCGCTGGATTCTGGGAAAGTGAGTGGAGTCGGTTCTCTTTGAGCTGTCAGTGGGGTGTAAATTACGACTTCATCCTTCAGAATCGAATTATTATTCATTGCGAAAAATGGAAATACGAAATAAAAATCAAAGTGTTCACATCAGCGCACTGGACTGAGGTGGTTGAATTATTATTCAGAAACAGATGAAAATTTCATTGGAAACCACTTTAGTCACAGGTTTGGTGCGGCTGCGGATATCGCTGCCAAGGAAGCGTGCGGATGGCGTGTTATTACTATATGTTCTAGGAAAGCCTTTCAACTGGTTAGTGGGTGAATGGCGATTTGTAATTGAGTTAATAATGATTCGGTTGATTTTGACTTTAGACTTCGATTGTTTTCATTTCCAGCTACTTAGTTGTGGGTGAATTTTTGAAAGTACCTAGATGTGGGATTTTGCATCGCACTAGGTAATCACGGATCACCTTCACAGAAGCAATCAATATAATATCGTTGGAATTAGATGGAACTCCGTAAGATCGAAAGCCATTTTAGGACTGCCGGTCTTATGGCACATTCGATCCAATAGGGTAGACAAACTAAGACGAAATGTGCGGATACTGTATGTTTGCCAGTTGACTGAAACGCAAAAATTGTTAAGATTATCAATATCTGATTATCATAATTTTTTCCCAGTTGGTTACACGTTTTGGTCGTATCGATTACGGTTTTATTTCAAGACCTACTTTTATGAAATAACATCTTTTATTTCGGTTTGAAAATATTGAATACCTTTGATATTTACCAGCCGATTGACTTTAGAAGACATGTTTTTGAGACGTCAATTCAGTAGAATCGTAACCATGGATACAGCCTCCCTCTTGGAAGTTATTCGCCACAAATCCATGGTAGGCGTTGGATAGATTTTAGATTGTAACTATCGTTAATCTCAACGCGATGCCTGAGTCGACCTTTTCTCTACTATCACGAGCGCTTGGCAGCTTTAAATTTTTAAATTTAAAAGACTTGTCCGCTTCGAAGTGGAGGCCCCCTGGCTTATTACCTATATGTTCCAAATTATGAATTTTTTAGTGTTTCAATAATTTATTGCGAAACCAAATAAATTATTATCTTAACGAACATATTTACCAAAAAAATATAGACAAAAATAAGAGTTGAATCCTTGATGATTTCACTGAAATTCAGTTATCGTAGTGAATCGCTTCCAATGCTTAGTAGGGATAGCTTTCATAGACGGTTTTGTTCCATTGTAGTTCGAGCCTTTTTCTATAGTTATCATTTTTGAAAACGAGCGCTCTTCAGTGCACCATTGCGTGTGCGTGATTGTACATATTGGTATGACATACTTCTTTATCTGCTTCTTTGTATTTATCAACATCTTCTCTTTTGGCATGGCAGATTCAAGAATCATTTTCGGGTCCTGGAACATCTTGTTGTCTTTCCAAAAGCAAATAGAGCGGTTGCGAGACAACTCATCATTGTAAAAGGTGCGATGCTTCATTCCTCACGATATCTTTTCGCTTCTAAGAGAAGATATGCCGGTTAGAGCTAATTCTATTTTAGAATAATGATTGACAATGGCTTTTGGAGCTTCAGCTAGACAAGACTTAGGAGTGTCCGCTTTTTAAGGTTAGGTCACCTTTGGATGTTGGTGTGGAGGCTTAACTTGTAATGAGTCACCATCAGGCTATGCTGTCGGCGGCCTCGATCGCCAGTAAGGTCAGCTAGGTCACCCATGACAGACAGGCTGTTGATGAGCAACGAACTAAGAACCACCCAAAACTCTTAATTAGAGTGCTCAGTAAGCTCTGGAAGCTTACTAATCTTCCTCCTTCTTCTCCTACTCCTATCCTCAAATCATCCTTATTTCTACAAAACTCTTATCCCATACCCTTTCCCCTGGGCTGGACTAAGGAGTTATACGGCCCGTGCCGAGAGTCAGCCTAGCTGAGGGCCCAGTCAAAGACCAATGTCATTTTTTTTAAAGTCTAAGGTGTAGGCCCCTGTTCTGCCCTCCCCTAAGTTCGGCACTGATTACACACAAGTTTCAAGTAGCCATCTGACGTTTTTTTCAATGCAAATAAGATAAGTAATTTTTGTGAAAATGACGTATGCTATGTTTTTGGTGTCGTTTGGTGTCGAATTTTGTTAAGCATGGAGAGTGGGAGACTCACCACCAATTAATCGATTTTAAGGTCGCGTACGATAGCATTTTTGAAGACGAGCTATACAAAACCATGTCTAGTTTTGGCATCCCCACAAAGCTCGTGTCCGTCTGTGCAGGATGACGCGATGGAAAACTCTCGCTGTTCCGTCAAGGTTAGAACTGACCTCACAGAAGTTTTCGATGTCAGAAAAGAATTCCGACAAGGTGACGCGCTATCATGCGACTTCTTCAACACAATACTTGAATAATTTGTAAGAAAGTCACAAGTCAACTGCAGTGACACAATTTATTTCAAGTCTGTGCAATTGCTAGCATACGCTGACGACATCGATATCATTGGCAGAACGCAGGCAGCTGTCACTGGTGCGTTTGCTAGTATTGATGCTGAAGCGGCAAAAATGGGACAAAACCCAAGTATACCTGCATTTGACAAAAATTAACACACAACATCGACATATTGAACAAAACGTCACAAATGACAGCTACAACTGTGAGGTAGTCAGTGACTTTGTCTACCGAGGCTGTATAACACGATCGAACAACAACATATTGTCAGAAATTAAACGAAGGATAGCTCTTGCCAACCGCTGTTTCTTTGGGTTAAGAATGCAATTGAGTATAGTTTGGCCCTTTCCCGAGACACCAAGGTAGTCCTAATCATTCCAAAAAGAAGACATATTTTGGCAACGGCTACAACGATTGCATATTTGAAGTAAGATTGATGTTTTCAAAATAATTGTGTGTTTCATTTTGCATTCGAATCAAAAAATGCTACATTATCTCGAAAATGTCATTTTCAATTTGGATACAATTTTAAAAACAAAGCAATGCTTACATCCTGAAAAATACCTTTCACTCAGTTTTTATCTTAATAGTAAAGCAGTAGTACTTTTCGAATTAAACATTTCAATGTTTGTTACTAGTCTGTCTGCATAATTTTCCGAAAATTCCTCTAATGATTTTGACCTACCTACATCAGTATTTTTGATGAGATCCCGTAATTGGTTTTTCCAAATATGCCTACATACATATCTACAGGGTGGCTGATAAAGATTACTACATTAAGAAACTCAAATAACTTTTTTTTTCAGTGTATGGAATTCGTTTTTCTTTTATTCATGTTAAAGCTAATTCAATTTTATTAAATACTAGCTGTACTCCCACGGCGCTGCCCGTGCCTTTCGTATTAAATACCGCCACAATTCGCAGAGTCGTTTTTTAAGGGAGGTGCAACGGCGCCCTTTTTGATTACTGCCCCATTGTGTTGAACACCATTTACAAAAATTCAAGGCTTCATAAATGTCCAGATACCTATAGTAATTTAATTATTTTGTTACCTACATGGCAAGTGCCATATCCCGATTTCTATCCCGATTATTTTTTACAAATGGCTTTTTTAACGAAAGAACCAAATTACATCTTAAGGTTTTTTTCCACTGCGCCACCTCTCGCGAACGTCTGACAAACATCCGAGAGTAAAACTGTCATGAAAGAGCCGTTTGGACTCGGCGTAAAGCTCTAGATCCCTTCCATTCGTCCCAAAAATTGAAAACCCACACAAAACGAATGGTTGTGAGAAGCTAGGCCTTGGGTCCCACAGACCTGTCGTGCCAAAATATTTATTTATTTATTTTTAATCCAAGGTTTTCTATTGTTTTTGATTGCACTTTGTTTCCATTAGGGCCCAAAACTATACTATCTTTCAAGTTGGAATCAACCATGCGCATTCACAAAGTTTCATTGAAATCGGTTGAGCGGCTCTGAAGATCGACCACAGACCTGTTGATTCTCTCGCACTTAGCAGTAAAATGTTTCTATCACAAAAGATCAACAAACTGTGATTTTGAAAATAATTTGTTTCAAAAATAATGGAATTTAAATGCCTGGTCGTGGCAGCCTCTGGATTGTTTGTCAGACATCAAACTAACTACTGGACTTCTGCGCCTAAATCGGCTTAACATTGGGGGTTTTTTCCCCTCCATGGAAAGGAAGATTGTAGATAATAATCTATATCAGAGAGACAAATATTAGCAACCTACAAAGACCTTTCAAGACCGTCCCCTGGCGTGAAGCAGGGAGCTCCTTTCTTTGCTGGCAACTGCATTCGACACGAATACGCATGTGGACCGACGATATGGATACGGACATTTCAGAACTGCACATCGACTACCCTCCCATTATGACATAGATACATACCTCCAGTCAAATGGCAATATGGTAAACACCTGAGAGGACGCAGGACACTCTATTAACTGTTAACAGTGAGCAATTGTACGCCTGCTGAATTACAAATTGGTCCTTTACCGTTAATTATGTTCCCCCGCTGTAGCAGGTAATCCACGTTTCCGATGATTATTCATTTTGGCAAATATTGCCACTACATGGAGATGCTTTGCTGAAACGACACTTTTCGCACGATGCCGGTGCCGGTACCTTTGTCATCAATCCACCATCCACTTTCCGATAGTTTGGGGGTGAGTGTTACAACATGCCAACCCGGCCTATTGATTCAGTTCTTGTTTACGGGGCGATGCAACTGCAAGCGGCCCAATCACTGGGTTGGCGGAAATTTATTGCATCACACATGGCCGGCCATGTCATGTTGATACATTCTGACTAAATCAAATCAAATACATTAAGGGGGATGCCCATTGCTGAGCCAATGCTCCTGCCAGCAAGGGCGCATGTAGTTTAACAGCGATCAATCGTTCCGCATCCCTGCTTTCAATGTCATCTCTGGTGATAATTTTACAGAATTTATATGCCTCCCTTTATGTGTGTAAGCACCATCATTTTGAAGGCACATTTCGGCCGTCATGTGTCAGTTCGCACGACATATATGCGGGCCCAAATTCGACAGTCGACACTACACACGAGATAATCAGCTTAATTGTTATTGGCCTTTATTGGAAATAATTAGTGCACTGGATTGTTTTAGGGGTAACCACATGATTTATTATGATTTAATAGAATTTGCAATTGTATATATACGCCACGCGCGTATACAGCTCGTCTTTTTGGGTGTAGGTTGCCGATCCGACGAGTTATTGCCGTCGTTACCAGTTTAGAACAGAACAATGGGAGCGTGATTTGTATCGTCGGCGTCGGTGAGTGAAATACACACTCACATTTTAATTTATTTCCGAATCGTGGAGATTCATTTATTGGAACTTTGCTAATAATAATATTTCACAAATCAAATTTGCTTACCGGTTTACCACAAATATGGGTCAGGAGTTTGGTAATAAACGAAATGTGCCATTCGGACTTGGACCGCACATCAACGAGGGTGTTTTTCAGACAATTTTAGGTACAGGTATTTAAAAAAGAATGCAGCGGATATTGCTCGCTATATGGAGACAAAGAGGTCAACAAACCTGAATAAATATTTTTCTTTGTGCCGTTTAGCAACAAAGAATTTCATTACCCCATTTAACTGGCTAGCCATAAATACCAAATATGCAAAATATTATAGTAAATCTATATATAAAAATGGTGTGAAAAATGTATAGTGAATCATCAATTGAGAACGGCTGGGCCGATTCGGCTCAAATTTCTTTCCAGTTCTTCGTAATTACCATGAGCATATTGTTACGAAAGAACATTTTGGGAAAACCCTCCAGAAAAGTCGGGAAATTAGAAAAATCGAAATTTGATGTTTCTATGGAATTTTTTGTGCAATTGTTTCGGAATGGTTTTTCGAATCGAAAAATCAAAAATTCTTAGTGGAAAATTTGGAAAATTCCGAAAAAACACGAAAAGTTTGAATTTTTTTCGGCGAATTTTTTAATTTTATCGCATGATTTGATGATTTATAGCTTTTAGTGAACATAATAGGCCCTACAACCTTCGATTCCTTGCGTACTGGAGATGGTGTGCTGTGCGCCACTTTTCAGGAGGTTTACCAATGTTTAAATTTGCTCGAAAACGATACACATTGGAACTCAACGCTCGCCGATGCAACTTTTTCTACGCCAGTGAATCAAATTGGTACACTGTTTGCGATCATCATAGCGATATATCATCCCTTGAACCCGACCGATGTGGCTGACGACATTTTACACAGAGTTCGCACGACAACTTCGAATTTCGGTTTTGAAATTAACGACGGGATGC
Source organism: Cheilosia pagana (assembly GCA_936431705.1). Classification (NCBI taxonomy): domain Eukaryota; kingdom Metazoa; phylum Arthropoda; class Insecta; order Diptera; family Syrphidae; genus Cheilosia; species Cheilosia pagana. The sequence goes on along the minus strand of OW386166.1, from coordinate 78,329,905 downwards.
GCAACGAAGCGTTAGTTCTGATCGAAGACATATGCGTACTCATGCGCGGTAGACTGCTCTCGAAATTGGGAATGCCAACTCCAAATAGTTCGATGCACGATGCATTCAAGCGCGAATTGCAACGGGGGGAAGGCTATGATCGGTATGAGCTGGCCGAAAGAGTCAAAACAAATGTGCCGCTTTTGAATGCCGAGCAGTTCTTCTGCTGTATGTGTACGATTCCTTGATAAGGGTTGTTGACGGGAGGCATTTACTTTGCAATACATCCGTTATTTCGTTGATTCTGGCAAAAATTCCGTTATCTCAAATTACGTTGGCTGTCGCATCCTCTGGCATTGCTGCCACACTGTTGGAAGGCGGTCGAACTGCCCATTCCGCTTCGAAGCTGCCGATGAATATTCTCATGGTTGACAAGCCAACGTGCACACTGACCAAGAATTCAGCGACATGCGAGAATACAAAATCATCATTTGGGATGAATGCACGATGGCGCATAAACGAGCTTTGGAGGCAGTTGGCTATGATATTGCTCTCCGGAGATTATCGTCAAACGCTTCCCGTCATCCCGAAATCTACTGCTGCCGATGAACTCAATGCATGCCTGAAATCGTCTTCTTAGTGGAGGCATATCAAGAAGTTAAAATTGACCACGAACATGAGATTCGCATTGCAGAACGACCAATCGGCTGCTAAATTCTCGAGACAACTGCTGGCACTTGGCAATGGCCAAATTGCTGTTGATGTTTCGACTGGATTGATATCGTTTCCTGCAAATTTTTGCGAGTTCACATTATCGAAGGAGGAACTCATCACCAAACTCATCCTCGGTATTAAGCATAATTATAAAAATCTCGATTGGATTAGTGAACGGGCAATACTATCAGCGAAGAATAGGGACGTCGTCGGTAGCTTGAATTTGATTATTCAAAGTGAAATCGATGGAGAATTGTATTCGTACAAATCCGTTGACCGCGTGACCGACGAGGATGGAGCGACCAACTATCCGATGGAATTTTTGAACTCGCTTGATGTACCATCAGGAACTCCGCCGCATAATTTACAGCTGAAATCATCCGAAATTGTGCTACGGTAGTCGGTACGCAGTTGTCCGTCAAGAAACTGAGGAATGTGATTCAAGCGACGATCATCAAGGACAAATTCAAAGGAGAGGAAGTCCTTATCCCAATAATTCCGATTATTCCAACTGATCTTCCATTCCAGTTCAAGCGGATTCAGTTTCCCGTTTGATTGGCTTTTGCGTTAACAATCAATAAGTTGCAAGGCCAATCTTGCAAGTCTGTGGGATTAATCTCGAATTTCCCTGCTTTCGGATGGTCAGCTGTACGTTGACTGTTCGCCTGACTGACAATTCAAATAAATTACATTGCAATTTTAACGATGTGTTTTATTATCTGAAGGCGGGACGAAGTTCGCCGGGTCCGCTAGTTATCAATAAAAATGTTACCCCGAAGTCGGTGCCACATACCCACAGTTTACATTAATACGTCTTCTCATCGCAGAGTACAGAAACAAACAGTCGTGTATCAATTCTTGTCAAATGGAACTTTAACTATTGCAATTTTACGTGGATTGGGAATCCGGAATGTCCCATCCATAAAAAAAAATTCATTTTCGACCAATTAAATTGACGTTGGGATAAAACTTTACGCTTAACTTTCATCTAGGCATTATAACCGATCAACTCCATTTTATACTTTGGCCCAATCTCTCACTGAAAAAAATGCTTGGTATATTGATAAAAACGAGGTTTAATTTAACAATTTTATTGCCAATATACGACTAACAAAATCAGTTTGACGAAATGTTTATAAGTTTTATCTTCTTCCAAATAAATACAAAATTTTGTATGGTAACAAATTTGTTACTTTCTTAAATTACCCAAAATTCTGTTGATTTTACAGAGAAATTTATCAATTTAAACTTTAAGTTGTTGTTAAATTAACGAAAAAAATTATTGATAATAATAATAATATTGTTGATAATACGGAAATAATATGTCAGTCTTACTCTTGTGTTTTGTTGAATCTATAAGCAGATTGTTAATTTAATAGAATTATTCTCTCAATTCAATCATTTTAATATGTTGATTCAACAAAAAAATTATTGCATAGTATTAATAACTTATACGCAAAACAAACATGTTAAGCTGTTATTACTATCTATAAAAAAGTATGTACAAAAATTACAATATTCAACAACTTGGGTTAGGTTAGGTTTGTGGGCTGGCGGGGAGTACTCCGTGCCACACTCAGGTTAACTGACCCATTGTGATGCCCGTCGGGGAAAGAGGTTATCCCTTACCCACTAGAACCCTATCTATAAGTGCTGGAATTAATAACTTACTGTGCTGTTACATACCAACCATCCTGTGGATTTATAGCGGATTAACTTGTCTATTGGTGTGCTGGAAAGCTCGTCTAGGTCTTTAAAGAAGAGTCTCCCTAGGAATATAGGTGTGTTGTAGACTTGGGCAGTGACATAAGAAGTGAGTAGAGTCCTCAAGAGCTTCCTCATCACCGCAGCCTCTACAAAGTTCTTCTTCCGTCAGGCGCATTTTCTTCATATGGTACCGTAGGGTATGGTGCCTCGTTATGAGGGTGAAAAGAAATTACCTATCCTTCCCTATCAGACACTCGATTCTGGCTTCATTGAAGGTCGGCCATAGCTTTCTTGTGGTACTCCACTGTGGTACTGTTTCTTTTGCAGTTCATCTATTGTTCGCCTCTCTTGTGGCTTTTCTCGCTGCTTCAAGCTTGAGTGTAATAAACTTTTCAATAAATATTCACTGAGTGATTAGCTAGTTCTGAAACAGCTGTCGAGTCTAGTCTTGCTAATTCGTCCGCTTTCTCATTGCCTAGAATGCTTTTGTGTCCCGGGACACATCAGAGCGATACCTTCTGCTGAAGGCCAAGAACCTTGAGTTCTTCACGACAACATTTCACAAATAAACTTACAAAAAAGTTTTTTTGGGATCGTTTTTCATCAGTTGAACCAAAATTCTTTCGTTAAAACTTTACAAAATAATTTTCTCAATATTACCTAATATTTTATTTTTAGGGAGTACAATTTATGCGTGTGTTGGCAACAAACAACCTTCAATCTGATGACATTCAGATCTCTTCAAACTACCTGGATTAAATCCTGCAGTCATCCATTTACCCGAAGACCCAGGGACCATTAAGCTTAACTTTTAAACAAAATAGAAGGTGTCTCTGATGAAAGACACTGTCACATGAGTTTATAAAAGCAGCTATTTTCCCTTTCCTGTTAAAGAAGCATCCTGCACATCCTCTTCAATTGCAATCGATATTTCCTTCCAATGAGTCATAACACTTGCATCAATCTGCAAATTGTACCTCCATCTGTGGGGATTTTTTTTGCAAACTCAAAAAAAAAACACTGCTATCCATTTAAATTCCACACTAGCCTCGCATGCTTCATGGGGATAAAAAAAAATCTGCCACCAACCTGATAATATGCAAATACTCAACGCTTTTGGTCCCGTCGGTCGGTCGATAGCCCTTCAGCAAAACACTATCCAATAGTTACTTACACTAGCTGCTGCCAATATAGCAATCAGAGCGAATGGTCTGTGATAAAATTTCCCCAGATACTCCTCGTCCTGTCGTCACATTGCCACCGGCACCCAGCGGCCAATGTTCATATACTCCTTTCAACGAATGCGAGTAGTGAAAATTTATTTTTGCACTCGGTCTTCCTCCCGCACGAATGCGCATTTATTCCAAACGCGATCAAAAGACCCATGGCACCAAAAAAAAAACATCCACCAAAAAACAAAAAATGTTTCTCCTCGTTTTGATAGGAGATGAAGATGTGGCCGAAAATATGGTGCTCCTGTTGCACGGCCACTTTCTATAGGCCGCCGCACGCCCATCATCACAGTCGAAAAGAGGAAAAGGATGACCATTATTCTGGAGTCGTGCAGGATCAAGTTATAAATGTGTCCTTCAGATGGCAAACTAAAAAAAAAACAAAGAAGTTTAAGTGACGCCGGTTAACCGCTACCGTGGTTGCAACTGTGACGTTTTTAGAAGGTGGCGGTCGGTGGTTGGTCAGTTTAATGCTAATAAAAATTCCTTTTCGAAAAGTCAGAGACTGATATTGAGGATGGACGATGGTTATGGTTGTACGTACGCATTCAACAGGAATGTCGCCTAGGTCTGACATCATTGCCTATGGAGGAGAAGTTTAATGATTTGTTGGATACTTTTATGATGACGGTGAGCGTTTTATATGCATATAGCAATCGGATTGGATTTAGTGTTTCTTTTTTAGCTTAGCAGTTGGCTACAATAAGTTGATAGATTTGATTTGCGACTGGAAATATAGGTGTAGGGATATATTAAAATTTCGTGGCGCTGTTTAATCCTTACATATGTAATAGTCTTAGGTCTTTGAATTCTTTGGTTTTGGCAGATGGATTTTACCTAAATCTTGGTCTTAAATAGACATCAAACAACACAGAAGTCAGTAGTGTCATTTGAATACACATTGAGGTGCCATATAGGGATATGTGTAGGAGGAATGGGCGAAAATCTTTATTCAGAGCCTCCATGGGACTTCACAAAGCTTACAGGTATCAATATTAGAAGCATCCCTAACAGATTGCTCACGAAAATCTCTATATTTATAGGTTGGCTCCATCCATTTCTAATTTGTTTGCAGAAGACCACATGGTCTAAAAAATCATAAGCCCTCTCAAATCGAAGTCTCTCGTCTCATTATTTCGGAACAGCTAAAAGCCTCGACGTATTGTATACCTTAACCTGGCATCAATCCTTTAGATGCCCACAATACTGACGTAAACGATGGTCATGCCCACCCACCAACCTCAGTTCAGGCCCCAAGTAGAGTTCATCTGTACTAAAATGTTGAGCCCCACGCTGGGCGCCATCTGCAACGAAACTTTAGGTCCAAGTTGGCCTCCATCCGTACTGTCTTTTGGGCGCCATCTGTAACAAACCTACCCTCTTGCTACTCCTTTCGCCTATCAACAGAGTTGGGATCAGTTTTTCCCGGATCCAGAATTCCGCCATCATCGTCACAAAGTGCTCCTGGCGATAAAAGCTTGCACATGCGGCCTCGACATGAAATTCGTTTGTCTATTCCAAGATATTTTTCTCAGTGTGAGAGTGCACGGAAAACCCTGAATTGGATTGCGTTATAGAAACTTTTAAAATTAATAAATACACTTCTACTGCGATGTATTTTTATAAATTTGTTTCTCAAGGTCAAAATCAGGTTAGGGAAGTGCCACTTTCCGTGCAAAAAAAAATTCGAAACGCTATTTCTCGATACTTGAACATTGCATTGCTTTTTTAAAGCACTTTACAATAAAAAAATACTATATCTGGACATTTATTTAGCGCTCAAATTTTGTAAATGGCATTCTTCACAATGTGGCATCATTCAAAATGGAGCGTTGCGCCTCCCTTAAAAAAAAGCACTTTGCAAAATGTGGGCAAAGTCGGGTGGGTTCTGTTATCTGTCTATATAAAATTTGAATGGAAAAATTGTATGTCCACAAAAATCGTACGGACTTGTGCACCAGCTTACAAATTTATATATATATACTAACTGACCCGGCAAACGTTGTTTTGCCATAATGAACTATTTCTAGAAAGTCGATGTTAATGACGACTCAGACATTCGCGAGAGGTGGAGCAGTGGAAAAAAACCAAGATGTAATTTGGTTCTTTCGGGATTCGAACCGGGGACCCCTCGCTTAGTCGTCCAACACACTAACTGCTAAGCCACTGCGCCACTTAAGTCTTACTTCTGAATAATTAATGTTAGTGTATATTTAAATATTATTTTTTTGGAAGTAAACAATTTTATTTTGAGGAAACAACGAAAAAAATGAAAATTAAAAAAAAAACAAAATATCTAACATTAACAAATAATTAAATTAACAAATTAATGAATTGACAAATAAATAGATAAATAAACAAATAAATAATTTAATTAATAAATTAACAAATAAATAAATAAATTAGTAAATTAAAACATAGTAAAAGACAAATAACGCTGAATTAGTTAAACACATGGTATATCGAATTTAGTTCATTTATTAGATGATTATTTGGAAGATCACATCTTATTTTAAAAGTTTCGGTGAGTTTTCGTATTCTGTCGAAGATCAATTCAACATTTGCCCTAAGATGGAAACTAATGCTACTCGAAACACTACTTTTGACATATACTTTAAGACAACGATTGGATAAGAAACTTTGGACAACTTAGAAATGGAGGAAAATTAAAATTGATCATTTTAAAGATGAGATCATGCCAAACTGAGTCAAATGCTTTCTCAATATCAAGTAGAATCATACCCATTGAATTGCCTGGGGTTGAATTACCGCATCCATGATCGTGTAATACGTGACTTAATTTGTTATTGTTTTGCATGTAAAATCACCAAAATTCAGTGACGTATTGCTCGCTCACGCTCATCTTTTAATATAATTATCTACTCTTAGTACTTGATGAGATGCACCGTGATGGCGCCTAAACCCAAATAGCCCATTTGGAAATATTTTATTTGCTTCTCTTATTAAAATGTGGAAAATAAGTGACTTAAGAATTTAGGATACTTTTATTTTAAAAATGCTGCATATTTTATTTAAATAAACTCGTGCACATATATGCAAAATAAAAAAAAATAAAAGAAACAAATCTTTGAGCCCTTTTCTCTTGTAGTTTGTGTGGCTATTTTGCAGTACCTGGTAAGTTTAACACTTCAACTTTATTTACAAATAGCTGACCCGTGCTCGCCCTGCTTCTTTTCCACCAGCCACTTTTAAGACAAAAAATATTTTTCATCGAACTACATTGAACAGTTTTTTTTATTATAAATATGTTCCTTTTCTTGGACCTTTCTGAAGCAATATAAAGCAAAAACAAAGACAATAAAAACATAATTTGAATTCCTACTAAAAAGTCTACACAAAAAAGATTTACGCAAAGTTCTGTTATTTCCCTCTTACCCATCTCAAATGTCGACGAAAAGAAAGCAACACGAATAAAACAACTTGACACACGAATCCCACCAGCCCATTTCCAAATGCGATACTCACTGCTGCATGACTAGTGTTTTGAATAATTGTATTGAACATTGCTCAGCTGGAGGATATCACAGAAGGATCTTAAATGAATCAGGGGAAAATTTACTAAATTCACCAATGTTTTTATTTTTAAAATAGAAAATAGTTTCTATCCTCAAGGTTGTAACATTATTGAGTGAACTTGATGCTTCTACTCATCAACACATTGGACCAAATGGCAAAGCTTGGGGTTCAAACTTCTTGGTTCATCTAGATTTAGATCCATTCCACACCCTCCAGCTAGTTCCAGCCAAACCTGATGCCATCCGATTTTTACACGCATTAACTATAGGGATGCTTTCTTTGGTAGACGATAGTCCGGCGTATTGAATACTCTGAGCACATAATCGATTTGCAGTTTTAGTGCCCTCACGAATAATGGTGGTAAGGCTGTCTCCAACATTATCTTCGGTGGAAAATGAAAAGTTATTTTTAAATACTCTCCTTCACGAGAACACGCGTAGAACACAGTCAACTCCGAAACGGCTTCGAATACTTTAACTTGTCCCAAGCAACGTTGATTGCCAATTTCGATTCCGCCAACTTTTCGAAGAGATGCCTTTCCATATATAGATTTGTCGAAAGATACACTCCGAGGTACAAAAATTCTTTCACTACCTCAACAGTTTCCCCGATGAAGTTCCATTTTTCGTTAGAGCGAAATCTTTTTCGAGAACGAAAATATATCAGCTTTCCTAGATTGACCATTAGATTCCATATTTTACAGTACTTAAACAGCCGATTTATCATGAATGAGTCCTTATCCTTTTTTTACTCCTGACCACGACTGAAACCATTCCGATAGCACCTCCACATTCCATATTCCGAACTTCAAAGACATTCCAATCTTATACAGCTTACATAGAATGGTCCCCCGAATCAGAAGCTGCTTTACAATCAGATCAGCCATGTGTTTTGTCTGTGGTCAGTTAAGGACAGCCCTTTGCCTACAATACATTACAGTGGACTGCGGCGATTCTTATGTAGTGCTAAACTCTCCACCGGTCTGATGTTCACCCCAAGGGCTCTTTCGAACTATGCCTGTCAGGGGATGGAATCACTCAAATCGAGATGCCTCGCATTGTAGTGCATTTAACACATGCCTGCACTTGACTTATTTAATGTGCTCTTGGCCAACCTGAATGATGATTTAACCTGTCAAGGTCTCCTCTGGCTATTCCCTTTCCCCTTCGACTAAACTAAGCATATAACGAATGCCTTGGCATGTATGTGAATAATGCGAACAAACAAATCTACCTATGACTTACGCTGACAGTTGTAATCGAATGTATCAAACTTTCAATTTCGCCCTTTATCATAACGTCCTGGCAGTTATTTCCATATTGGGAAATGAAATACATCAGTTAACTTGCCGCCGCAGCAGAGGGACCTCTTCCACCATCATAGTCTCCCCAGCCAGCACACATGTAGCCCAATGTGATATAGCGTTGTTCATTTATCTTATCGACGCGTTTCCATTTTCCCCATTCTAGACCTAGCCGCACACACAAACACACACACACACTGCATTGGTATATCGGCGTCGCAACCATTGAATTGCAATTAATCATCGCCAAACCCCATAAGAAAACATCGCGTCGCTGGTTAGAAACTAAGAGTGTTCCATTCGTCTTTGCCCGGTGTCCCTCACAAAATGTGGGTCGGTTGGTGGGAAGATGAAAATTGGCATTCGTTAAGGAAAACATTTTTCTTTTTTTTTTTCGTTCCATCAGGTTTGCCCTGCAGAAAAGGATAATAGACATATGTGTGTGTACATAGAGCAAAAAGTTGTTTTCGGGGCGTCGTGCACCCTTCATCCCGTCGCAGGGCCAACACCATCCTTGAGTATTTTGTTCATCATATGTTTGGGTTGCTTATAGTCGTTTGCCAGCTGAATTTTGAGTGTCCTTGTGGCAGCCCTGCAGTATGTATTTTTTTTGTTGTTTTTAATTTTCCTTTTTGCCATTGGTGTTATAGAGGGTTATGACAGGAAAGCCATAAATTTGTAGCAGCAGTTGTGGCACCTTTGAGCCCTGCGAGAGAAGAAACAAACAGGAGTTTGTAAAATCTTGCACAAACTTCAGAAAATGTACTGCGCACTTAGCTGACTGAGACAGAAACAGGGACCAAAAAGGGATCGAAAACCAAAGTGCAGCTAGAGCACAACAGAAGAAGAAATTTGGTGGGCATAATCAGGTCCGCCGTGGTCGACAGCGCATATGATAAATACAATAAAATGGGAATGTTATGAGGAGATGTCCTCGTCGGTTGCCAAAATGTAGCACAGATGGAAGAGGAATCCTTAGATATGTTGGATGCTGTTTTGATAGTTGAAGACTGGAGTAGTTTTCGAGACCGAATGGAAATCGTGTCAAGTGCAACAGATTTTGATTTTATCAATCTGTGTGCGGAATGGACATGCATCCTGGAAAGAGGTAGCTTCTCACGGTTATTCGTTTGAGTGGGCTACAATTTTGAAAATGAATAAAAAGGACCTACATATCATTTTATGCCGAATTAAATAGTTTTTGTCAATTCATACTCCCGGATGTCATAAGAAGTATCGCCGTGGTAAATAACTTGAAGGCGTCTTCTGGGATCGAATCTGGAAACTGGTCCCCATTGCTCATTAAAAACTGAGCCATCCTGCGGCCAATATATATTTATATTTATTCTGGACTAGCTGTACTCACCCGGCTTTGCCCGTGTCTTTTGGATTCAGGCCCACTCGCCGTTTGGCTGTGGGCTGCACTGATGAAAAATTTTAAGTGCAGATTTAATGAATTATTTTGAGCATTGCTCGGTTTAAGGACTTCAATGAGAACTTAAATGAATCAGTTTTTGTTGGTCTTAAATCCGATAAGTCGTTGTGCAGTTAGAAACATGCATTAAGCTTGAAATGGGGTTATATTTGATTTTTGGCATTTAATGCTCAGCTTCCTTAAGTGATGGAATAATTTTGAATACGCGTACAACTCTTCGGAGAAAATCAGATTACAACAGTAAAACCGCATTAAAATCCCTTAATTGGCCCTCGAGATTGGCGGCAACAACTCTTTTTTGGAATTTCCTTTATACTATGTATGGATACAGTTGAATTTTATTTTTTACCAGCAGCAGTTTGGTAAATGTTTTCCCTCAAAAATTAAGTAATAAATCGACGCAAAGTGGACGTTTATGTTGCCCAGGAAACGAAAATGATGGTCACAATTTGACAATTACTCAGTAATCATGTAAATGGCGGTCTAACGTTGAATTTTTTATAACATATTTGACTGCCATTCGAATTGAAAACCCACGAGCATATTATCACGAATTTTGTTCTCCTTATGAAATTTCAATGGAATAGTCTTAGCTATGGCGAGGTTCAACAGTCCAGCCTGCCAGTACGGGGACTCCCAAGAATATGACGCGCATCATACCTTCTTCGCATGAGACAGAGTGAGGCCGAAAGGGTGTATGATTTCAACCCCCCTGAAGTAATGCGAACAGCAGTCCTAGGGGTTTGGGTCAGAGACCGAAGGATCAGGAGAAGTTTTAGTCTACGTAAACCTGTACAAATACACCTTGCAAAAATGGGAGTCGGACTCACGGTGATGGTCCTCCTCCTTATGATGCATAAAGCATTTCACCTCCCCCCAAAAAGATAAAAAAAGCAAGGCTCTAGTGCGACAGGATCGCCAGTCAAACAAATATGCGTTTGGCGGATTTCTACATAAATAAATTGTATTCGCCTAAGACCCAAACAAAACGAGAAATTGGCGAACAAATTATTTTGGCCCATACCCATCCACAGAGCTGTTCACTGCTGATGCGAAAAAAAACTTCAGGCAACATCAACGAGAGCTTGAAGAAACAGTAAAGTTGGTTTAAAAAATGTGCCGCCGTCAATGGTCGTTCTTTAGTATTTATAAATTTTGTTCGGAAAAAATGGTACGTATACGCCACAGTGAACTAACAGGCGGCAACTGAGAAATAATAACAAAAACTATTACAGCTTCAGACTGAACATTTTGCCTATATAAAGGAAACATATAAGCCCAATATACAGCTTGTATTTTTTAAACTGGTTAACTCTAGCGTATGTCAGGTTTTTTTGAAAAACTTATTGCCAAAAGCACCAACCAAAAACAGCCTCAAAAACGACTCTAACCTAGAAAAGAAAAAACACTGCCGTTGGCATGACGTGTAAGGAATTCGTCGTAACGGGTGAAGACACTTGCTTTTATCGGCTCCGAATGGGAACTCGTACGGCGGTTATGACTCATATTTTAAGACGGACATTTCACATTTAGCTCTCCGCAACGCGTTTGTATTTTAAACATTTTGAAGTACTTCTCAAGCATGCAAATGAGTTAGTTTAGCGTCTACCTGATTAGGTGCTCTATTCGCGCATGCCTCCCATACAAAGTATACGTAAAGGAAAAAAGAGTCGATGCTGCTAATCTTGAGAACCCATAACCGCATTTCAATGCGGTTTTTTCTGTTATGATACGAATTTCTCACAGAAGGCTTACTCGTATTGAAAATTGCTCTATCACTATTCGCAGTCGCTGGTCGCCAGGATGAAAAAAAAATTAAACAAACAAAATAAAATTATTTAAAAAAAACAATTTCTAGACGTTTATGACAGGCTTTACTTACTTACTATCTTACTTTAGGTGGCGCTACAGTGGGGAGTTGCGCACTCCAAGTTGTGCCCTTTGGTGTTGGCTTGTGAGTTGCGCACAATTTTCTCAAGAATGATGTAAAAGAAGTCACATGACATCAACTTGCCTAAATCTTTTCCTGACATCAAAGGTCTTGGTGAGATTATTTCCGACCTTTAAACTAGACATGGCTCTGTATAGCTCGTCTCTATAAATGCTGTCATATGCGGCCTTAAAATCGATGAACAGATGGTGGGTATCGATTTGGACTTCTTGGGTTTTCTCCAGGATCTGCCGTAGTGTGAATATTTGGTCGGTTGGTGACTTACCGGTCCTAAAACCGCACTGATAGGCCCCTATCAGATCGTTGACGAATGGTTTTAGGCGTTCACATAGTATAGTCCGCGGCGTTTCAATATTTATTGACACTGTCGCATAAATTCGGCTGTAGAGTGACATTGCCCTACTAAGGAAAGGGCTTGCCGTTCATCATCATGCATGGCAAGCAACGCCCCTACCAAGGCGCAGGTTTGGTACCCCATTCGACTTGAACTTTGAGCTAGATCCTGCATTATTTGCGTGGTCAAATGAGGATTTCATTTCCAACTCCATTCGACAATAGATTCTAAATATAAATATTTGTTTTTCATTTGCCTATTAATAATCCAATAAATAAAACACAACCACATCCGACCTGCATGCCCACACAATTTCCCCAGTCGTGACATACATATATACAATATACATCCCTCTGTGCGGTATCCATTTCAGATTTGGCCGCCCAAATGCCCACATACTACACCTAAGCCCCTTATGTTGGGGTGCAGACGTCTGCCAATATTGTTGCTACCCTGCCCCCGAGGGCAGAGTTGATGATGACGAGGACGACGCCAGCAACGGCAACTGCAACAACAAAAGAACTAAAACGAAAATCACAAAACAAAAGTGAAGAAACGAAAACAAATCATGGAGTGGTCCCCATAAGGACATTAACAAATAAATGCTTTGTTGTTTTTTCATTAGTCCTTTCATTATTTCAAGGTGTCCTTGACAACAGCATTCCTACTGTGAAATAGCTTCACATCCGAAGAGCTTAGGCCCGCAAAGCAACACATCCACGTACCTACGGGGAGGGAGGCATGTGTGGCAAAGCAGCATGCATGCAAACTTTGTATAAGCCCATAACAAAGGATTCCTAATGATAGGAAAATAATGCCCGAAGAGAGCTTAGCAGAGCCTTAGAGTACTGACACAGCATAGTGCCACGGCACAGTCCCATCAACATCAACACACACACACAAACACACGCAGAGGACCTTTCATGCTACATAAATCAACCGGATATTTATATCTGGCTGTATGTATGTGTGTTTGCTTGTTTGTAGATGGAACGACATTCAAGTTCCGAAAAACAGGCGAAACGACACAATATGCATACGTGTGCGTTGTGCGATGTGTACGCGTACGAGGAATAAGCTCCAAGTGAAATGTTTACTATCCTTGAAAAGAATAGTACTCACCAAAGCTGTCGAGAACACTTCGAGTTGACCTATGCGTTTGGACTTTGAAGGAACTCAGACGGATGCCTAGTCCGCAGAAAAGTCATCAGCATCAGGTTTGAAGATGCTCTCGAGTGGGGTATACACTTTGTGCATGTACACCGACAACTGTAGGTACTTTTGGGCAAATCAAGGTTGTGTACTTGTTAAAAATACAATAAAACAGTCAAAGTGAAAATTGAGTCCTCAGGGCCTTTGCGGATTGTCAGGGCTTATTTTCTAATTTGCTGAAGTGCAGGACTATACGTGAGAGCAAGGATGGGGTATTGAAGTTGTTACAAATTGCCCAAGTGAAGCACAAAAGGGAAATAGTTCGGGAATCAGCATAGGCATCCTCTCCCCACGTTTCATTGTACGAATATAACCGAGGCCCTAGGTGGGTTTGTTTTACTGTACCGAACATGAGACCTCTCGCTCAGCAGTTCAGCACTTTAACCACTCAAGTATTGACGTGGAAGACTGGAAGACTGGAAGACCAACCCATCTGAGGGAAACCGTAGAAAGTTCAAACGAGCAAGATGGTCATAAAGCCTGTCAAATTCACATATGACAAAAAGTTGAGGCAAAGAATACTACACTGTCCCAAGGGTAGTAAGAACTTCTGGTCATTTGTTAAAAACATTAAGAATTCAGCCTCGCCATCAATCCCAACGCTCACTTACAATGACATTCCAGCTGTCAGCTCTTTAAACAAAGCTAATCTGCTCTCACAGCATTTTGCTGCTATAGGACAAATCCGTTTTCGTTGCAATAGTACTTTACGATCTCAACAGACTGTATTTCCCCCATCGTTTTGAAGAGTTCTTCTTCCACGCTGGTAAAAGCATTGCGTAAGCTTTTTCATCCGTCCTATGCTTCTGGACTCTTCCCGAGGAGGTGGATAATAGTATTTGTACAGTCCGTCCCTAAAAAAAGGAACATTTTCTTCTCCCACCAATTACCACCCAAGTAACAATTTGACTTCGGTAAGGCGCTAACGAACCTATTTCCCCTCCCGCAATATTGACTGCAAAAGGCCTCAAACAAACAAATTTGGCGCACTTTAAAAGAGGTTATTGTTCGGAGTACTAAAAATGCAATTTCACTTCCTGAAAGACCTTATAGAAGCAATTAACATCCGTAGTGGGTTATTGTTTCGCAAAAGAAGCAACCTTTTCGGTAAGATGCTTACTGTAAGGCCTTTTTTATTCGCAACAAACAGTGACTTTTTGCGGATGATGTGCTGTTTCGTGAAGCACATGAGGGTTCACACCTGTCCAGTAACGCATATTTTGCTTATTGACGAAGGCGTTTAATCAAAAATGCGCTTCACCGATGCAGATGATTTTGCGAAGAAATTCTTCATTTCCTTCCATCATGTCTAGAGCCCAATTCGAGAACGTACGTCGCTTCATATGATCAAGTGGCTTTAGTTCTTGAGTCTGCTTGATCTTGTTAGGTCGTAGGCCAAGATCCTTACGCAAAATTCGTAAATTTTAATTATTTGTAAACGTTGTTCTTTCGTCTACTTCAACATAACAAAAATCGGTTTAAGGGTCTATAAGACCTTTAAAGATCTCTGTTTAGGGGTTATTCGCATGACAAGTTCTGCCTTTTGATGAGACTTCAGAATACAGCCCCTGGTAATAGTTCGCTATTTCGGTAGCTGTCACTTTTGAAGCTGTTATTTTTTGACATTTGACAAGTAGAAACTACGCCATTAAAAAAAATGGAACGATACACGGTCAAACAACGCATTGAAATTATAAAAATTCACTACAAAAATGGTGAAAATTTTGCAGTCACAGTTCGCAAAACGAAAGCATTTTTGGGTCGTCGTAAAGCACCTTGTCGGACCGCAATACTGAAATTGGTGGAAAAATTCGAGCTATTGTACAAGTTAGTGATGTGAAGAATAAAACCCGTGCACGTCGCTCAAGTACAACTGAGAATATTGCTGCTGTAGCCCAAAGTGTTGAAGAAAACCCAGCTTTGTCCATTCCTCGTCGTTCTTTGGAATTGGGCATGCGCATGATTAATGATTTTTTATGGCCGGAGTTAGATGGTATTGATCTGGAAAACGTTTACTTTCAACAAGACGGCGCTACGTCCACACAAGCAACGAAACCATTGATCTTCTACAGGAAAAGTTTCCGGACCGTGTTATCTCTCGAAGAGGTGATCACAATTGGCCACCGAGATCTTGTGATTTAACACCTTGCGACTTCTTCCTTTGGGGCCACGTGAAAGATATGTTCTACGCCAACAGCCCAGCGTCGATTCAAGACCTCAAAGATGGAATTCGTGAGTCTATTGAGGACATAGGGCAGCCACTTTGCGATTTTGTTATGGAAAATTTTATGAAAAGGATATGGTCCTGTAGGCGTGGTCGTGGTGGCCATTTGGCTGATGTTGTTTTTCATTAATAACGGCATACCTTCCTCTTTATTATGAAATAAAAATCCGGTCATTTATCTCAAAAAATTAAATTTTTCTTTGAATATCAAAATAACACCTCTTATTCTTTTTTCCTTCGATGGAGCCGATGATCGTTCGTCCTCGGCGAGGTGTGCTGCGGCACTTATCGAGACTTTTCATCAACAAAAGTGGAGCTGCATTTCTTACATCTTTTGTCATCGATGTCACTGGACTTCCATATACGCGTATAGGTTATTTAAAGAAAGCCATAGATACCTGGAATGCACCTGCATCGATAAAATCCGATTCATTGCAGGAGTTCATATGCAAGATATTCTCGTTTGAACGTCATAAGACGATGATCTTATAGAATTCCAGTCAGTTGTTTTGGCTGACAGTTGGCAGATCAAATCTATACCAAAAAAGGACATTGGTGGGGGGAACCCTCCACTCGAATAGCACTTCCCGCCGGACTACACCAGATCCACAGTGAATCTGACAAATTTTTGACAACCCAACTGAAGGTTCAAACAAGACGAATTTAGTGCAAAACGCATTCCGACCGGAACTTCCACAAATCAATGCACGGAGAGACTATGTCAAGGAAAAAAGAAATCACATAAACGCACACGGAAATATATGGAGGCACACATCCCGGCCAATAGGAATGGTATAAAAAAGCGAAATGGAAAAAAAAAATACACCAAAAGATGGCCAAAAACTTGGAAGCTTTTAATTTACTAAAGACTTCCGTCGATAAATTATACAAGAAAACCATTTACGTTCCGCTGGACTGACTAATGGTCCCAGTGCAAAATCCAAATTCCACTTTTTTTTTCCTCCATTCCATATATGGATGTGTGTGTGTGTGATTGCCGAAACTTATGTCGCAGCCAATAAACAACTTAAGAAGCATATTCTCGAGGGCGACCAAGCGGACAAGGAATCAATACCAAGCGAGATGAAAACGGAATTTCCTTTCAGAAATTCCACTCGTATACAACAAAAGCATCCAGGGGAATAGTGTTAGAAAAGAATCTGTGATCCTTGGGCTGCACGGTCTGGAGGCACTACATAAGGTATATACAGACAACTTTGGTAGTGGAACATTTTTTGGCAACTTACTTCCTTAACCCATTGAACTGTGCGAAACGAAGGACATACTCTGGTAGGACATATGCGACATTTTAGTTTTCACACTATTAAGCTGGCGGATATCGTCTTCGAGTTGAAGAGGGGGAGCGGGACCATTCGAGTGCAGAAATTATTGTTCTCTTTGTTTTAAGGCGTGTAGATTGGCAATGTATCTGGGGTACATTAAATCAAGTGTAGCTACAGTGGGCAGGAGTGCAAGTGAACGTTTTAGTTTGTAAGCGACCATAGATTCGGGTTGGGTGTGGGGCATTTGAATTGTGTTTGTTTGCATGGAAAGTTTTGCGAAAGTGATTTGTCGCATTTTAAATGCGTGCACTTGGGTGCAGGTCATAAACGAAATGGCTAAATCAAAAGTGAAAGAGCAACTTTATTATTTGTTACTAGATCAAACTTTGGCAAGTAAAACTTCACTTTTCCGGTTGCAGGCGGTTTCTTAAATTGTTTGTATTCAAGTTTACCCTCAGTTTTAAGCAAGAGATTAAAATTCTTCGACGATAAAGTGTAACGAACAGAGAATGACTAAGTCGGTCCCATATGCACGATTTTGAGGTAAGCAGATGATAGATAACAGCCCAAGCAACAATTTGACTTCGGCAAGGCGCTACTGAGGCTATTTCCCCTCCCGCAATATTGACTGCATAAGGCCTTATACAAACAAATTTGGCGCACTTCATCAGAGGTAAGTCCCTTTCTATGCGGAAGCCTTATCTGGACATAAGATTGGTACAAAACACACGTAGACAAGTCTCCCCGAATGCCATGGTTTTAATGTCACTGAGCAGGTGTGACTCCTAAGAGACGAATGCATTGCTTCTATAATGCCTCCTGTCGGAAGCTCTGAGAAAGCTTCTCGAAAGCAGCGCCTCGAACAACAAGATTTATCAAAACAATTAACTTCCCACATGGAGTCCAATGGAGATCGTATCGAACTTTATTTCACAATCCACTATAAGGCCTGTGAATAACTTCGCAAAGGTCTTACAGAAGTTAGTTTTTCAAAGCAATTACTTCGAAATTGCTCTCCTTCCGTTAACAAATACTATCAAAGCTCTATCGAAGCTTTTGCCTACAGAAATTACACGTCTGAACCTCAAATTGTTACTTGGGAGCAGTGTTGCCGAAAGTACTCCCATAGGAGTATTGTACTACTTTCAACACCTCCGTACTCCTACTTTCACATTCCTACTTTCACATTCACTCCTATTTTTTAAAGACCTCAAATATGTTACACTTGCAGCAAACCTAAAATAAATTGCATTCACTTCAAATTTAATACAAAAATTTCACTCTTTCTATTGTGTTTTTGTTTTTCGTTGGATTCATGCAATTTTTGAAGACAAAAAAATGTCTGTACTACTATTTTCTTTAAAGTACTCCCCATTTTTGGGTGCAGTACTCCCATTTAATAATTCTCTGCGGCAACACTGCTTGGGAGTGAAAATCGAATCCAAATCCATTCTGTGGTTGTCAAGATAAGCACCCACTACACTCTTGGAACAACAGCTCCACCTATTGGACGAAATTTAAAATCTTCTCTTAACACTGCCGCCACTAATAGAAGCAATCTGTTAAAAAAAACACACGCGCACAAACTTTGCCATATGCCTGTGGGACAGCCGACGGCCGAGCTTAAGCTAAGCAATGGACTGAGAATGAGAAAGAGTGCGATTCTATCGGTATATTTCCCCTTAAGGAACCAATTCCAATTGTATTTTAAATTACCTAAGCGTAATAGGTTCCTCCGAGTTATTTTCTAATCTGACAGATGATTGCTTACAGAAAACAATCAATCGTAGCAAATGTGAAAAGTAAACTTGAACTGTCATCGGCGATTCAAAGTTTTCACCATGTGGTTTATGTCCACGCTTTTAAAGACCATGACAGTTTCTCTCATTCTCGCAATATTTCCCACTAATGAAAGCGCTTGCTCTCAATCTCAATTGCATATGCGAACCTTCTATCTATACTTTAAGGCATCGTTTGGATAGAATATCTGTCAGTTGAATACGTTGGCGCTAGTGATGGTGACAGCACAGATTCAATTTGTTCAGCCTATGCATTAATTATTATTCTTTATTCTTTTTTTTTATTTTTAATGTATGTATAAATGTGACAAATATGATGTTTCTCTACATTGTGAGTGCTTTGCAGTGGCAGTTTTTAGATAAAAATGAGATCAATAAATTGACGCTAGAATAGTGATTTGCCAATGGGTAATAACTTAAGTGACACATTTCTGTTCCCCCAGTGGTATTCGCGTCAATATTTGCATCCCATTCTATTTTATGCGTATTAGAATATTAATTTAGGTAACCATTATTGCACACAAATGTTTATATATTTATAGAAAAATAATGGAGCATGTGTTGCATTATTTAAAACCAGGATTGAAATGTGATTGTTATACCTATCCCGCTTCTGCATTAAATATGCATTACACACTAATTTGACAGCAATGTGGAATGCATTCGTTTCCCAGCCTTCTCACTATTATCGACTCAAATTAGCGGCGTCAATAGGACTCCACAGTTAGGTTAGTCTTTTCATTGAAGCTCTCAATTAGAAATTGGTTTCAGTGAAGTTATTGACATTTACTTTTAGGTACATGATTTAAGCTCTTTTTAGGCTGCAGGAAATTTATTTGAGCTATTACACTTGTGAATTATAAATGATTAGGCACATTCAAAAACTTAGTTATCTTAAGTCGACTAGATTGGTCTGGAATGCATGCAACGTGAACGCAAAAACTAGATTGGTCAGGAACGTCACTTTTCCTACGTCAGCCACATATGCGAACTGTCAACTGAGTACTCAGTCACGAATTTCTTGACTAGATTCGTCGGCTACCCCTCCATAAACGTCAACTGACACAGCTGCCCATGTGACCGATCAAGTCCGATCAAAACTAACATTCATCAAGTCAACCAGCTGTCAGACTTACTAAACTAGATTTTTGATCATCCCCAATAGAGGAATCCATTTAAAACTACAAATTCTTTTCAATATCTTGATCTTGATTTTATCAAGACGATATCTACGTTTTGCCACTTTAGTAATTGTGATTACACATTCACATATTTTCAGTCCTGAGTGGATCAGCTAACAGCACTGCAACTACTAATAGCAAAAGTGATCGTCAGCTATTTCCTAAGTTTGTATTTGAATGACCAGTTCCCCGTTCGATAAACATTTAAAAGCTGAAGTGAACCTTGTGCTATAATTATGCAAAATATTCGTGAAGAAGTAAATAAAAATTAAACCCGAATTGTTAAAAACTAGACCCAAAAGAATTCCGCTCTTCACAATTTTCCAAAAATGAAATCGCAGCACCAAACAACAAAAACAAAAAAGCACAACCTTAAGCTTTAAGCCATTTTCATCATATAAACACAGTTTTGCAATAGACCAAATAGCTAAGTGTAGTAGATTTGGAATAGAAAGAACAGTCAAACTTGTGTCTTGTTAGGCCACAGTTATAGCGATGCATAAAATGCAACCGAAAAAGTTGGAACAGTATGAAAATGAGTTTTTTTTTGGTTTAAGCAGTCATAGCAAAAGTTTTCCAGAAAAACTGATTGTTACTGTGTTGTCAGTACAAACAAATCAGCCACCACCGATTGGATTCCTTCAGAAAAAAATTCCTGCCAGATGGAACAGTAAAGAAATGACACATTTCAGTGGAATGCTTTGATTTTTTGTGTGGAATTAACTGAGAAGTTAACCAGAAAAAGTTGTTCGTACGGGAGAATGAGTTAATTCTTTTTCTAGAAAATTTTAACATAAATTATTATTAATTATATTTTTTTTTCGATAAACTAACTTTACAAATCATAAGAAACATTTTAAGATCAAGCAATTATTTTACGTGGTCAAAAAAGCATCATCTTTACGGTTTCGTTTTACGTATCGCTGTAACTGGGTCCAAAGTGCTTAGACGTTCACTGACAAACTCCTTTCATAATTTAGCCCATCAAATATAAGCATTTAAAAAACAAAACTCACACAATCGAATAGCTGTGAGAAACCGGACCTATTTGTTCAGTCCATGATTTTAAATTTGCGAATCTTTAAATTCCCAAGAAGTCTTTTTGAGTCTTCCGGATGATTTGGTACCAAAAGTCTGTGTTTTAAAAAGCCCGATATAACTACTATGTGGTTCAAAGTAAAGGTAGACGAAGGTCTTTCAGTGGTCTACAATTTCCTTATTTCAGGAGTTCATTTATTTGCGAGCGGATTCCTGTACCTACTCTAGTTCGAAGAAGATCAGAGACGCATCGGCGATTTCTCGTTTCTTCCGAAGGTCCAGATCTCAAAATGAAATTGGACGATTTTTGTTCATTGTTATATTAAATTAAATTGTTTGGGAGCCACAAATGGACCTATTGCAATTTCCTCCAATTAGATCTCGCTCATGATACCGGACTTGGTGATAAATCCTAGTAAATCGTTAAGTGGGCTGTGAAATATGTCCTCTGCCTCAACTTAGAGTTGAGATAATCTGATTTGGCTATTACAGGTACACAGGATGTGTATCGCTGATTCTTTGTCCTCGATGCATAGTCTGCGAGTCATAAGGTGTTTTTTGACTTGACAATGTCCAGTGAGGAGGCTTGTGTCTGTACGAATCTGACTCCTAGTTAGGTTTGGAAGTTGTTACGTTCTTGTGTCGGCGATGTTTGTTTGGCATGAACATTTTGGCTCGTCTATTACCTTCAGTGTGAGTCCAGGAATGCTTGGACTTATTTTTCAACCAGGTTATAATATAGAAAGGTCTTGGGATCTGGCTGGTATATCCGAAACCGAAAATTACTATATTCTATTATTTTTATTAAATAAAGCAATTTTAGACCATACAAACCCATTTAATTTTTTGTTGGTCCAACCTTCCAAATCTTCCGAAATCGTCGATAGCTTCATACATATTTCAACTGTTCTAAGAACAGACTATTGAGTAAGCCATTTACCCCACCAGATGTCGAAAGAAAAACTTAACTCAATTACTAGGTACCTACCTATCGCAAAATCTGTTGATCAACTCAATTAAAGTCGGGAAGCCACTTGATTAAATACAGGAAAGAAAATATAATTACCAAGCCGTAAATGCTCACGATAGACAATTCTATAGCGTCCTTATGTATATAGCGTCCTTACGTATATAGCGTCCTTAAGTAGCGTCGTCGTGTGCACACACACAAAATTCATATACCTACACTACGAAATTAAATTCAATCTCAGCGAATGTATGCCTTTAAAAAGGACGCACTCGATATATCCCCAAGACGACACTACCCTGTTAAGTCACACCCCAACCCCCATCAAGAGCGTGTGATAATATTTTAAAACTTAATTTATTGGAAAAGACGCTCAACCTAGCCGCTTAATTTATATCCCGCGTACAATTTCGCTGAATTAGCATCCGCAATTACACACTAATGCAGTTATTCATTGTTGGATGTTGGCTTCTTGAGTTCTTTTACGAAATTCCTGGCGGTGGCCTTATTTGATGCACGGCTTGCCATTGCGATTGCGAGCTCCTTCAGAGAGATATATGGCGATGCGCACACACAGCCGATACACGTAAACAGCGGATAATGGGTTAAAAGGATTCCCCCCCAAGGCAGACGACTTATTTTTCTCTCCTCTAACGTAATTGGGACCGAAAGTAGGCGACAACGACGACGCCACCACCGTCACCGAACGACAGGGGTCGTGCAAGAGAAAAGAAAACATTGAATGAAATGCAATGAGAATGGAAGAAAAAAGGATTCGCGCAAAATTGCATCCACTGATGAGGCGAGCGAGAAGACAGTGCGCGGGGTGCGGACTGCGGAGATAAAAAGCAGCGCTCAGCTCAGAGGGACATGAACTTTTGTAATTAGGAAATGCATTTCCTTCAATTGCCATTAGTTGGTGAAAAAGTTGCAATGGCGCCAAATAGACGCCCAGACACCGAGAGCGGGCTTCGCCTGTGCGAATCGTCTCTGAGTGCGATGCATGATTATTTTGCAGACAAACGGGAATGGCTGTCAGTTGTCACTGCCGACTGCCGTGTGTATAGGGGACAAGTTTGATTTTACTTTTACGATGGGTGATGTATTTCTGTTGTTTGATGACGGGAATATGTAGATGCATACCTACATACGCGGCGCTTAGCTGCGAGGTGTAAAAGGATATTTTTATTATTCAGCTGTGCATAATGAACATTTTTAGTATGAGGGGCTGTTAACATCTATGGTTTTTGTTTGCGCTTATCTAGATGAATTGCATTGACGTTGACGTTTCGTCCAAAAAATGGCTTCACACACCCTCTTAATAATATAAACAACTAGCGGACCCCCTGCACACTTCGTAGTGCAAAATAGAAATATAAACAAATCAAATTTAAATTCATTTAAATCAGTGATAGGTAAATAGTTTTCGATGTAATGATTTGTGGGACAGAATATTTTTGGTTTTTAATTTTCGGTGTAAATACACAAAACCGATGGTTTTCCAACACGCGTATTTTTTGAATGGGCGGTGCCACGCCTCTTTTTCCAATTTTGACCAATCTTTACAGGTATACTCCTAGGCCAATACCTAAGATTGGCTGTAAATTTGAACTCAATCGATTGGGTGGTTTTCGAAATATAATGTTTTATATGCATTTTTTGTATGGAAGGTGCCACGGGTTTTTCAATAAGAGCGCTACAAAAGTTCCTGTGAAAGTACGTTCGATGCCATTATGTATGGAACTCGATTTCTTTTGCATGGCCACCACGGGCACGCTTGCATAAGTCCAGACGCTGAACCCAATTTTCGACGGTTTTCAAGCATAAATCGGCCGATACTACTGCAATTTCACGTTCGATATTCGTACGAAGTTTATCAATCGTCGCTGGCTTGTTGGCATATCCCCACAGGAAATAGTCTAACGGCCAAGCGACTGGACCATTTCGTGAGATAACACGTTCTCCAAACTTGGTTCTTGGAACGGTAGCCGCCGGCCCATAAACCACACCAAACCGTAATTTTTTCGGGATGCAATGATGACTCATGGAGTACGTGTGGATTGCTGCCTGACCAATACCGCATATTTTGTTATTGACAAAGCCATTCAGCCTCATCGCTGACGATGATTTTCTGATGAAAATCCGAATAATTTTCAAGTTGTTGCTCAGCCCAATTCACGAACATACGACGCTTCTGGTGGTCAAGCGGCTTCAGTTCTTGCGTCAATTTAATCTTGTGAGGATGTACGCCAAGATCTTTTCGCAAAATTCGCCACATCGACGTCACAGAGATGCCCAACGATTGAGAGCGACGTGTGAGAGACACATTTGGGCTTGCTTTAACTTAAGCCTCAGCGGGGCAGCAATATTCTCGATACTACGGGCACGTCTTTGTCTCACTGGCACGGGAACATTTTGCACTGTGCCTGTGGATTCAAATTTTTCCACTAGACGCTCAATTGTTGATCTGCTAGGACGATTATGACGACCATAAATTGGACGTAGCGCTCTTAACGTTGTGGCCACTGACTCCGAATTTCGGTAGTAAATTGTAATAATTTCGACTCGTTGTTGGCTCGTATATCTTTCCATCATGAAATGGCAAACCTTATTGAAGAGAAATGTCAAAAGAGCGACAAGAAATTCGGCGTGGTTTGCTCTACTTTTGTAGCGTCCCTGTTGAAAACCCCTTTATTATGGTGTAATTTCAAAAATGTACTAGACTTTACATGAGTTGGTACAGGGTACTCATATATTTTTAGAACGGATTCATTGGTTAATGCTATGAAAAAATCGTTAAAATCGTTTGGCAGTGGAGTTTAAATGCAACATTCACAGAGCTACATGGTGCTTATAAAGGTCCTTTTAAAAAGTTAGGTGCTGACAATTATTCAATAATTATAACTTCATTTAAGCCTATATAAAAACAAAATTAAGCTCCTTTGATAAGCAATTGAGTAGTGTTTATCACAGTTGGGTAAGGGTAACAGGGTGAACCCTACTATACCACACTTAGTTCCTCGTTGACCCACTGTGATGCCCTTTTTTGGGGGTTAACTGTTGGTGTTGTATCGGTGGACTTTATTACCGTCCCTCTTGTGGTTTCTAGCCACCCAGGTGTTTTCAAAAACATGTAAAGCTCATACAGAGTGACATCATAAGTAATAGCTTCCAAGAGTTCCGCTCGTCAATTGACAGAGACTCGGACAATGACAAAGAAAGTTAGGACCTCTTCAACTCCGCAGCCTTTTACATTTTGTGTGTTTTTTGATGTGAAACATCTTATGGCGCGACTTGGGAGTAAAATCGATTCATGAAAGCGGAAATGACCAAGCGGAAGTGCGAGACGGAAATTGGCCTGTGACCATCCTTAACCACTCAACCGATTCGAATGAAATTTTGTGGGCGGGTATGGTTGGTTGTAACTTGATGAATAGGATCATTTTTGACCCAATAGGTGGCGCTGTTGTCGATCTTCTTAACCACTCAACCGATTTCAATGAAATTTTGTAGGTGGGTATGGTTGGTTGTTACTTACTTACTTACTTAAGGTGGCGCTACAGTCCGGGGTGGACCTGGGCCTCAACCAACAAGCGTCTCCAGCCAGCGCGATCTTTAGCTAGCTGTCTCCAGTTTCGCACGCTAAGTTGGTTAAGGTCCCCTTCCACTTGCGTGCGCCACCTGAGTCGCGGTCTTCCTCTACTGCGCCTTCCCTCGGGTATGGATTCGAAGATCTTCCGGGCCGGAGCATTCGTGTCCATTCGCTCTACATGACCCAGCCACCTCAGTCGTTGGACCTTCACTCTTCTGACTAGGTCGATGTCGCTGTACAGCCCGTACAGTTCGTCGTTAAATCTCCTTCTCCATTCACCGTCAATGCAGACGGGACCAAAAATAACACGAAGAATTTTTCTCTCGAAACAACCGAGAGTTACCTCATCCGCTTTTGATAGCGTCCATGCCTCTGCGCCATATAGCAGAACTGGGATGATAAGGGTCTTATAAAGGGTCACTCTAGTTGTTCGGGAGAGGGCTTTGCTACTCAATTGCCTTCTTAGCCCAAAGAAACAGCGATTGGCAAGAGTAATTCTACGTTTAACCTCAGCGCTGGTGTCGTTGTCTGAGTTCATAGCGGAGCCTAGGTAGACAAAGTCCTTAACCACCTCAAAGTTATATCTGTCTATTGCGACGTTCTGTCCGAGCCGTCGGTGTTGGGTGTCCTTTTTTGTTGACAGCATATACTTCGTCTTGCCTTCATTAACCGCCAAACCCATCTTCGCCGCCTCAGTCTCAATACTCACAAACGCGCCATTAACATCACGCTGCGTTCTGCCAATTATGTCAATGTCATCGGCGTATGCGAGTAATTGGACGGACTTTTGAAAGATAGTGCCTCTGGTGTTGGCGTTTGAGTTTTGCACTATTCTTTCAAGAACGATGTTGAAGAAGTCACATGACAGCGCATCGCCTTGTCTAAATCCTTTTTTGACATCGAAGGTCTCGGTAAGTTCTTTACCGACCTTGATGGAGCAGCGTGCATTCTCCATCGTCATCCTGCACAAACGGACGAGTTTGGCAGGGATGCCAAAACTAGACATTGCTCTGTATAGTTCGTCCCTATAAATGCTGTCATAGGCGGCCTTAAAGTCGATGAAAAGGTGGTGGGTATCGATTTGAAGTTCCTGGGTTTTCTCCAAGATCTGCCGCAGTGTGAATATTTGGTCTATGGTGGACTTTCCTGGCCTGAAGCCACACTGATATGGACCAATCAGGTTGTTTACGAAAGGCTTCAGGCGTTCACACAAAACGGCAGATAAGATCTTGTAGGCAATGTTTAGAAGACTGATACCTCTGTAATTGGCGCAGTTCAGAGGGTCTCCTTTCTTGAGGATCGGGCAAACAATGCTGAGGTTCCATTCATCGGGCATACTTTCCTCCGACCATATTTTACAGATGAGTTGGTGCATGCTCCTAACCAAGTCATCGCCTGCTGCTTTGAACAGCTCGGCGGCTAGGCCATCTGCTCCAGCGGCTTTGTTGGACTTCAGTTTAGATATAGCTATCTTAACCTCGTCCAAGTCGGGTGGACGGTATTGTTGATCCTCATCGTCCAGGTTGAACGGTTCATTCTGCCTGACAGCGGAATTTAAGTCGTCATCGCCGTTAAACAGTCTGCAGAAGTAGTTCTTCCATATCCTCAGCATCGACTGCGATTCTACTACGATGTTCCCTTGTTCGTCCTTGCAGGCTTCGGTTCGGGTTCTGTAGCCTTGTGAAGTTCTTTTTACCTTCTGGTAGAACTTCCGAACCTCATTCCTGTTGTAACATCTCTCTATTTCCTCGATCGCGCGCTTCTCATGCTCTTTCTTTTTTCTCCTTAGAAGCCGGTGTTCGTCTCTTCTCTTCAGCGCGTAGAGCTCACGAGCAGCTCTTGTCCTCCTTTGCAGCGCCGCTTTGTATGCCTCTTGCTTCGCTGCATGTGCTTGCCGGCACTCGTCGTCGAACCAGGGGTTTCGTTGTGGTGGTCGGGTGAAACCCAGCACATCAGAGGCGGCGTCTCTGATGGCTTTTTGGCAATGTTGCCACTGGTCTTCAATACTTGATGCTGGCTGCATAGGACCTCTTGAGAGATTGAGAGAGACTCGATCGGAAAAGGATCTGGTGATCTCTTGCGATTGTAGCCGTCCGACGTCAAACTTCCTCACAGTATTTACTTGTCTTGGCGGCGGTGGGGATATCCGGAGTCGTACCTTGGCTACAACAAGGTAGTGGTCCGAGTCAATGTTGGCCGCTCGGAACGTTCGGACATCCATAATACTGGAGGAGTGCCTTGCGTCGATCGCAACGTGGTCAATCTGGTTGACGGTTGATTGATCAGGAGATCTCCATGTGCCTTTGTGAATATCGAGATGCGGGAACCGTGTGCTAGCTATGACAACATTTCGCCCCGCCGCGAAATCGATCAGCCTAAATCCGTTGTCGGAGGTGGTGTCGTGTAGGCTGTACTTTCCGACAGTACTACCAAAGATGCCCTCTCTTCCTAGCTTGGCGTTAAAATCGCCTAAGACAATTTTCATGTCATAGCTAGGGCATTGCTCGTAAGTGTGGTCCAAGAGCTCGTAGAACCTTTCTTTGATGTCGTCGTCTTTCTCCTCCGTGGGGGCGTGCGCGCATATTAAGCTAATGTTGCCGAATTTAGCCTTGATGCGGATTGTCGTGATGCGCTCGTTTACATAGTTGAAACTTAAGACTTCTTGCCTAAGTCTGGCGCCAACGACGAATCCACATCCGAATAAGCGCTGTTTTTGTTGCCGATAGCAGTCGCCGTAATAAATATCGCAGTTTTTCATCCTCTTTTTGCCCGGGCCATCCCATCGCACTTCTTGGATGGCGGTTAGATCTGCTTTATAGTGGTTCAGGGCTTCCGCTAATTGTTCGGCTGCACGCGGTCTGTTAAGGGACCTAACATTCCACGTACAGATCCGAAATTCGTTGTCCTTTAATCGTTTGCCAGGTTCGTCAACAGTAAGATCATCCGTATCCGAGGCTTGTTGATGCTTCGCAACTATGTCATTTTTACGTAGTCGGGCAGTTACCCCGGCGTACAACCCCCAACCTGGAGGACCAGGCCCTTTTTGCGACCCCTTGGACAAAAGGAGCCGGAATATTCCGGAGTCAGTAACCCGCTGCGGGGATGTGAGAGCTGCCGTTGACCCATTAAGGGCTCTTCCGCCACCATCTCTATTTCAACACCCTGACTAGTGTTGAAAATCCTCAATGACCTCAGCTCCAAATACGTCAGAGTAGCCCATTGAGGTATCTGCCATGTTGACTGTTGACGCCACCGTTGATTCAGCTATGTAAATTCATCCGCCGTACGTCCTCTTTGGTTGGTTGTTACTTGATGGATATGATAGTTTTGGAACCGATAGGTGGCGCCGTTGTCGATCTTCTTAACCCCTCAACCGATTTCAATAAATTTTTGTGAGTGTGCATGGTTAATTTTTTCAACTTAATTGTCAAAGTGAATACTTTTATGGGCACGCTGAAGTGAACTGAAGAAGCTAGGTTTTACACAGACACTAGACTACTGAATCAGTTGACGATGTGAAAACAAAATGTAAACAAAAACTCTCGAAAAAGAAAACTTTGGATTGGATTTACTTTTTAAATTAATTAACATAATTATCTACTGCGCTGTATTAAGATTATACTATTATAAAGATTTCGTTTTCAAATTAAATTTCTTAATGAAATTCAACTACATACAGCACAGTTCAATTTAACATTCACATTTAGCGAGAGAAGTTTCACATCTGGCGTGTGGTCACAAGCACGCTCTCTGTTTTTTTAGGAAGTCATGACCAGTTATAACCCCTACTACCTGCAAAAGTTTGTTCGTCCGACCTCTGTTATGTTATGGCCCAAGCTTCCGTTATACTTTACAGGTTAGAAGTTCTTTCCACCTGTTGTTGGTTTTCATACGAATTTTGCTTACTGTTTTAGATTGCAAATTGGTGGCCTGGTGGCTTGATCGACTGAAGTGTTTGACCACGATCGATTATGGACCCATTTCTTGTCAGTTTATCCGCGCTCTCATTGCCGGCTTTGTCTCTTGGTATGTGCGTGTGCAGCGAACAAAGAACATTGCAGCAGCTATGTACTAGTTTGGTTTTTACTTCATTGTCAGTAACCGATTTTATAGCCACTTTGCTGTCAATGAGGAAATTGATATCGTTTCGTGGTATATATTGACGCCCTCCGCGATTGCTAGAACCTCCGCTTGAAAGACAACGCTACTATCAGGCAATATCTGTTATCCATATGCATTTTCAAGCACAACGCACTCTTGCGAATCATTCGGATGTGAATATTAGTTCCGTCATCGTTCTTCAAACGTAAAAATCCAAAATGTTTAATCAGGTAGTCTTGCAGGTCAATGTCGTATCGATTTGCGGTCGAATTCTTACAGTGAAGACTAACTTGAGTTGAAGTGGCGCATTAAGGGCTACTCAAACCAAAGCGAATCGCAAAACTGGAAGCGGGAGCGAATTTCGCGCAAGAAAGCTTCATGGGCAGGAACTACGATGCAGGAGCCAATTTTTTTATTTATGTGAATTTAGTTTTTAGTGTCATATTCTGTCCTTTATCCTTAGATAGTTTTACACTTTAGGTGTGACAAATCGTACAACAACGAATAATTTCCATCCACTTTTCTGTCAAGCAATAAATTTCTTTGATTTAACACAAGCAGGACTTCGAAAAATCGTACATGATGCGAACCAAAAAGACGTGTAATATTTGTTCTTACATTCCCTATTAGCCCTAAGCTATTTTAGCACAGCACGCTTTGCATTGCTGTATAAAGCGCAGCTCGCTAAATATGGAGGCAAAAATGCCGCAATTAGTATAGAGTCAAGAGTGAGTTTAAGACTGTCTTTATTAATAAAGTTCGTTTCTATTTATACAAAATTCTTGTTCTTTATCCTAAGCAAGAAAATAATTAAATAGCATAAATTTGATCCCTTGTCCCATATAGAGTATGGTAGAAGCGAAGTAGAGTGTAGACACTAACAAACTCATGAACTCGTACTCGAGTATATGGTCCTTTAAATGGTTTGTCAAATTTTCTTTTATTTTGACTTCTTAAAAATACCTTATCGCCTACTTAAAAATTAGATTTATTTACATTCTTTTGTGTTTTAACTTCTAACAAATTGTTTTTTGCTTGTTTGTGCGAGTTTACATTTTAATTCATTTAAATAATTATCTAAATCATATAATTTTTCTTTATTTGACAATATTTCACATGGTAAAGTGCTTATCTTACCAAAAACTAGTTCGAAAGGTGAATATGAAGTGCTACTATGAGGTGTTGAATTATAACAATATGTGTAGTATGGTAACCACTCATCCTAACTATCCTTTTCTCCTATCGTCATCAGATAATCATTTAGAACTCTATGATTTCTTTCTAAGGATCCTAATGTTTCATGATGATACGGGGTTGATACTATCTTTTCTATGTTTAGTAGCTTACAAATGTTTTTCAGTAGTTCGTTCGTAAATTCAGTTCCTTTGTCTGTTTTAAGTTTTCTAAAACATCCATACTTTAGTATGAATTTTTCTACTATTGTCTTCGCAATATTAACGGCATCTTTAGTTTCTACTGGGAATGCCTCCACAAACTTTCTTAGTTCACATTGTATTGTAAGAATATATCTAAAGCCTTTCGAAGGTCTCAAAGGTCCTACCGTGTCTATTGAAATGGTTTCAAATGATGTACTTCGTGTCTCTGTTATAACAAAATTTTCTTTGGTGTACCTTGTTACCTTAACTTGATTACAATCTTCACATTTGTTGATGAATGCTTTTACCATTCGATTCATATTCTTCCATATATATTTCTGCTTTAACTTGCTGATGCATCTTCTAATACCGCAATGTCCTCCTATTTTTGAGCTATGATATTCTTTAATTAACTTATGCTTTTCTTCTTCATCTTCTACATTTTTTGGAGGTTCATATATCAATATGTCCAGACATTCTCCAATTTTTCTCTTCTCTTGCAGCTTATTAAATATCTCTTTGAATTCATGTACGTATACATATTTTTAAATATCAAACTATTTCTCGCTAGCGCCAGTCTATTAACACCTGTATTGCTCATCCTGAATATTAGCTTCTTCAAAATCAATTTTACCTCTGGTAGAGAATTATCGCTAAATTCTACATTAACAGTGTTCGCTGCTATAATTATTATATTACTTCGTTGTTGGGCACCCTTTCCATTTCTTTTCATTTCCTTAAATTCAATCTTCTTCACCCGCCTTATATCCGATATTGATGTACAGTCCCATATGTGGAGGTGATCAATCCCTACATTTGGGTCTAAGGCTTTCGCATAGTTTTCAGTTGTTCTTGCTGTTTCTATCTGCTCTGATTTCTTTTTCATTGCTCTTGTTACTATATCTACATTGCACTTTGGAATCATTTCTTTTAGTTTCTCCGAGTTTATTTGTATTCTCGAGAGTGCATCCGCATTTGTGTTCATTTTTCCTTGTTTGAACACTATCTCATAGTCATAATCCATTAGATCTACGCGTATTCTGGTTCATTTTGATGAAGGGGTTTTGTGTAAGAATAGGCTAACTAGTGGTCTATGGTCTCTGTAAACTACAAATTTTCTTCCGAATAAGTATGGTCTAAAATAGTTTATTCCCCAATAAATTGCTAATAGTTCTTTTTCTATTATGGGTTTATTCAGTTCATGTTTGTTAAGGGATTTGCTTGCATAAGCTATTGGCCTGTCTTTCCCAATTTCTCCTTGTGAAAGCACAGCTCCTAGCACTACAGGCTACAGCCTCTGTTAGTTGACGCTTCCGAGCCCGCTTCGCTTTCGCTTGAGTATGTTATTGGCACAGTATATTTTTCAACGCGTTTTCGCATCATTTTTATTTGCACGTTCGCAGACTGTAAGTAATTTCTGTAGGCTTGAAAAATGAAAGACAGCTTTCCTTCATTTAATAAGTCACTTCACCTTCGTAATCATATCTGTTCTTGTCCTTGTCTTATTTCCTCCAAGTGGTTCTATTCTCACTCACATTCGTGCCAAAAAACACACAACATCCGCATCCGCACACAGAGACCCAGATCCTTACTCAAATCATTCCAGTTGTGGGTGTTTGTTTCATAATGAAACAATGCCCCAAATCAAATATAATTATTATTTGTTTTCGAGGTCCACCAACCGGAATGGTGTGCTGCCATAATTAGATATTACAGCAGCAGGTTATGTGTCGGAGGGAACATCCGCCTCACACATGCGAATATACGCAACATCGCCCGAGGATTAGTACCTACATATACCTATACCAATTTAATTCAATAAATAAGCAAAAGAAAACTCCGAAGGCGGTTGTCTTTCACGCTCTATGGCATCTCAACTGACTGTGCGTATGCCCTACGCTCTAGAAGGTTATAAAAATTCAACAACCGCGTTTACACAAACTCAATTAGACAACATTGATTAATATTCAATTTTCACGAATAGAAACCATTGAATGGCACTCAGAAATTCAGCAAAACTCTCACCATCGCCGATGAATGTTTGGGGGTCCGGGGCGGGGAAAAAAAATCATCGAAAATCTCCACGTTCCACGGAGGAATGTGATGTGCGAGAGAAAATCTGATCATATCCTTGGCATATTCACAAGTAAAATAAATTTTCACATTCTACGTCCATACCCCCGCAGCCAGTCCACCATCATATATACCTACTCGCTCATAGATAGAGCAGAGAGACCGCACATCCCAGGCAAGGACTTAATATAGATTTGGTTATCGCATATTTGCTCACTTAACGTGACTGGAGTGCGAAAGCAACATCATCACCACAGCCATTACCATCATCACGATAGGCGAATATGAGAATTAAAAATGCGGCCCGATTTATCCTCACGCACCACGTAATGAATGTGGCCAATTGGTGGAGCCTGCCGAAAACACTATCTACTAGTATATTCATTTTTTTCTCTGTTACTTACTTTGGCAATTGGATTTGTAAGGAATGAACTTTTTTTTTTTCCTAACCACAATAACAAAAATATTGTGGACAGAGGAGTAGGAAAATAAAAAAAATAAAACATGCAATCTACGAATTGCCACTCCGGCCTCCAGTTGCACTGATTTACTTGCCCGTGATGTAATTGGGTTTATTCTTAATTTAAATGGCCACCTTAAATTCAAATAAGCGGCGCTCTGCTATCGGGCCAGCAGTTAGTCACCAATACAGTCCTCACAATCGGATAGTGGATGGGAATTTAAATGGATTTTTTTCGCATTTAAAGGAAGGTTGCTAACTTTTGATGGGTTTTGCAGATGTGAATGGAGTTTTAAAAGGAGGCGTGGCATATAGTTAGGACTTTTTTTACATGAATGTAGAGGTACACTACCAATATTTACTGGGAGCAATCTGCAATATGTGGGTTGTTTAAGAAACGGGGAGTGGAACTTCCAACATAAAAAAAAACACATAAAGAGCTGTATATGGCGGTTAAAGTTGCCGAAATTCATGGCATCATTCATGGAACAAAATTAATTGAATAGCACAGTCGGTAGCTCTGGCCAAACATCTGCAAAATCATCCACTCTTTTAGAAGGGAGGAAACAGTACACTCCGCCCTAAAATCGCAGTAATCTGGGGACAATTATCTAGTTTAATAAGTCTGACAGCTGGCTAACTTGATGTAACTCATTGATTGGCCTAGATCGGTCACATGGGCAGCTGTGTCAGTTGACGTTTATGGAGGGGTAGTGGACGAATCTAGTCAAGAAATTCTTAACTGAGTACTAAGTTGTTGACAGTTCGCATATGTGGCTGACGTAGAAAAAGTGACGTTCCCGAATAATCTAGTTTTTGCGTTCAGGTTACATCTATTCCAGACTCGACTTCAGACAACTAAGTTTTTGAATGTTCCTACGGACGCGCATTTTTGCATATGAGATGAGACAGATAGATCCGTTTTTCAGGAGTCAATATTACAATGAATATGTAAGAATGAGATCACAAATCAGACGCATAAAGTCTCATGGATATTCTACCCATACCTAATTATAGATGACGGACGTGTAAAACGGGAAATAAGTAGTTACAAGTCGCGGTGAACAGCATTTGTGCTTAAGAACATGTCAATTGCAAGTGGTTTCAATAATTTAATCAAAAAATCATCAATCAATTATGTGTACGAAATAAATACATAATTATCCGATATTAACTTCCGGAAGCCATTTTGTTTTAAATGCAGAAAATTCCCATCACGTTAACAATATAGCTGACAAGAAAACATGTCACGTATCACGTTTTTTGCGTATAAAGCCTGGTACGCTGTTCGAGTGAAATGAAATTTTTCATACAAATTTTTCACTGCGAAATGTCAAAATGAACTTTTCAAGTGAAAATTTCACCTGGCAGTACGCTGTTGAAGTGAAAAATAATTGTTCAAAAAGTGATATGTAGAGGGCGTTACTTGCTATTTCACTTGGCTTTTATTGTCCGTCGCATTAAATTTTTGACATTTCGGCGTGAAAATTTCACTTTCAATTTCACAGCACTTTTTGGAAAGGAGTGAAAGTTTTATGACGGCGTAAATGCAGCATTAATGCCTTTTTTCAATGGGATTTTCAGATTATTCGTGCCCAATGGAACACAAAACGAGATCATTTTTTCTTGGATTTGATAGTG
Source organism: Cheilosia pagana (assembly GCA_936431705.1). Lineage (NCBI taxonomy): Eukaryota > Metazoa > Arthropoda > Insecta > Diptera > Syrphidae > Cheilosia > Cheilosia pagana. Next base: position 78,294,766 of record OW386166.1, on the reverse strand, counting down.
AGTGATTTAAAAAAGTCAGTTGTTCTTAAATTGTAATTTGTGTTTATAAAATTGTATTAATTTTTGTTGTTATTCATTGCACCGGTCAAATGAAAACTTTTTCCTGCTTTTCAGATACTTTTTGTGTAATTTTTGCGACCAATAAAACATGAAAATTGACAGCAGCTGATTTCTAGAGCAGAAAAACTGTTCTGAATCTGAAAAAGTGCTTTTTATGTCTCAATGTCAATGGAAAACGATTCTTGCAAGGTTTGCAACTTCCGATGCTCTCATCTACGCAGTACTAATGCTGGAGAGTAAAGAACTGTGTCTCGCAGTTATTTAAACTTATGACTCACAAATAACCTTTAGAGATCATTCGTTGAGTAGGTAATTTAGTATCGGTGGCGGTGGGTAGGGGTACATTTGCCCGAGAGACATTACAAATACGTCTGATAATCTTCAAGATTAGTTTCATGGCATTTGAACGAACAAATTGGAAAAAAGCGTTCCTTATTTACAAGCAAATGTGCTTTCTATATAGCAGATGCATCTTCGTTACAGCTGTATTTAGCAATCCTTGTAAGTTCTAAGAAGGTTATCATTTATTATTTATTTATTATTTAGCGCATGTTTTTTTTTTTTAATTTGGAGCTATTTGTGCGGTTAATTACTGTCTAAAAAAAGGACAGCTGACAGCGTTGGGTCATTCAAAATTGAGTGCATCATGAAAAAAGGTTGCGTTTTAATTGTTAAGCAATATTTTAAAAATTAACTAGGTTTAGCACACAGCCAGGAGGCTCACGCGCCTTAAAGATGAATGGGTCTGATGTCGTGAAAAAAAGTATTGTCGTATAAAAAAAAACTATGTTGGAGTTTGACTTTGAACAGATCTGAAAAGATTTTAGCATACTTAAATAATTTATCCGTATTTATTAATAACCAAAGTTCATCGGATGCGTAGGTCTTAAGATCACTGAAAGCATGTTTTCAAAACACCTATGATTTAGGAGTATTGGGAGCTTGATTAAAAAGGAGCTTACAAGTGGTCGCACTTGTTTAACAATTAAGATTATGAAAAAAGTATTCTACTTGATATAGAAAAAACATTTCAAGTTCATATATTCTTTAAATAGAGAAATGAAATGACTCAAATTTACCAATAGCAGTTTTTAACAAAATATCAACTTTTAAGCTTAGAACGCTGCTCGAGCTAAATTATAGCTCCTATATAAAACTTTCTCGAAAATTTAGCTGAGCTAAATTTAAGCAACACCCTTTAGCCGCAGCTCGAGCTAAAAATCAAACTTTTATTTCCAAATGTCCTTCATGCATCTGTCAACATTTAGGGCACCCATTTAATGGATCGGGACATTTTTTTCAAGCTAAATTTTGACAGATCGCTTTGCTCTGGCGTTCTGTTGTATAAAGATGTTCCTGAAGTACCTGAAGCTATAGTTTTTCATTGCAATGTCAGAGGTAAAAAAAGTTGGCAATGCTGGTGGAGCAACATCCATCGATATGGAGCCTTGCAGATTTTGAATCAACGAAGTTTTTTCAAAGACCAGCCGTTTTTTGTGGTCGGCGCAGTGGCTTAGTGGTAGTGTGTTGGGCTACTAAGCGAGGGGCTCAGGTTCGAATCCCGAGAGGGCCAAATTACATCTTAAGGTTTTTTTCCACTGCGCCACCTCTCGCGAACGTCTGACAAACATCCGAGAGTAAAACTGTCATGAATGAGCTTCTCAATTAGCCGTTTGGACTCGGCGTAAAATTGTAGATCCCTTCCATTCGTCCCAAAAATTGAAAACCCACACAAAGCGAATGGTTGCGAGAAGCTAGGCCTTGGGTCCCATAGACCTGTCGCGCCAAAATATTTATTTAATTTATTTAAGCCGTTTTTTGTGACACTTATCCAAAGCCGTCACTATGTCATAATTAAGCTAGGATTTTAGCTGATGTTTCGAGAGAAAAGTTGAAGAGCAGCGTACTAAGCTTTACCACCGACAATAGGTTGTTATTTAATACAAAAATATGTCTGGAGAGTCCTAAATTGCAACTACAATTGACTCAAAAAATAGTTAAGGCCGAAAATGCAGGCAATTTCGGGCCTTGTGCAGTAAAGACTCTCCAAACTTCAAAGAGCTTGATTCAAAGCGTGGAAACTGGTAAAAATAATGCGTTCTTTTTGTTGTATTTATATACCTACTTATTAAAACTCCTAGGCAAGTTGTTTTTTATTATTTAAAATCTACGGCGTGGACCTTGACTATGCCTTTTATTTTTTTTTTCTTTGATTGCTAAATTTTGAATTAGGCACCATTACAAAACAAGTTTATTTTTACATTTTCGATACTTTACCAATAAAAAAAGTATTTATTCTGAATGCCACTATTGAAAAAATATAAAGATGTTAGATTTTATTTTTGACTCTTCTACAAATTTGACCAAATTTAAACAGCTCCATCGAATGAGTACTTAATCAGGAAATTATTTTGTTTGCCCTTTTTGCAGCTCTGTAAAAATTAAAAAAAATTTTCTTCAACGACTTTTTCTTTTTGCCGCAGTGGCGTCCATTCTTGGTGAATACTCCTATGTCGCCCCATGATGGCCCCAGAAATGTTTGTTTCTAAAGCATAAATGAGACTAAGGAACTATCGTTTACAAGTTTCTAACTTAAAAGTTGATAATGGGCACATTCACAAACTTAGTTGTCTCAAGTCGACTAGATTGGTCATCTAACTTTAACGGGAACGTCACTACGTCAGCCACATAATTATGCGAACTGTCAACTGAGTACTCAGTCAATAATTTTTTGACTAGATTCGTCGGCTACCCCTTCATAAATGTCAACTGACACAGTTGCCCATGTGACCGATCTAGGCCAATCAAAACCGAGATACATCAAGTCAGTCAGCTGTCAGAAGACTTACTAAACGAGATACTTGAACGCCCCCAATTCCATCATTTTCATTTTCTACAACTCGCAGAGACAAAACTCTCCCATTCTTCCAAGCTTGATTTAATTTTGCTGAGTGTATCTATTAACAAGAAAGTACGGGAACATACTTAGTGTACTAAATTTACTCTACTCCAGTTACAGTCTGAAGAAAAACTCCGTCCCTAAGTATTTTTTTTTTTTGATTGTGAAGAGTGTATTTCACAGTCATTTGCAGATTGCAGTAAGAGGACAACGTTCTACGTACCTCTCCCTTTTTTGTTTGGCTGATTGTTATTTGAAAGCTCTATTTTATTTTTTGTGTCCTCCACAGTGCATAATGCGTAGTTAGGATGTAGGTATGCGACAAAAATTGTAAAAAAAAAAATATTGTGAAAAAAGCGACATGGGGGACAAACAGAAAAAAGAAGTGAAAATGGAAATAAAAAAAAAATAGGTCAGTCAGCATACGAAATGGCACCAATGAGATGTACTACCTCCGCATACTATCAGCAGCAGCACCGCTCTCTAGTATATACCACCAGGAGGAGATTCCTTTTCTACCAAAAAAAAAAACAACAGTTTGTTCTATTTTATGAATTTGTCCAAATGCATAATGGTCGAGTGGATTCCAATTTTTGTTATTTTTCGTTACCGTCGGTATGTATACGTTAATAGGTGGCTGCACATGCATATAAATGGTTGAACGGATCCAACCAAACACTCTATATTTTCCACAATGTCCTGTCACAAGCCCCGGTTTGTCTATTTTGTTTTGTTCGCAATGCACTTGGTGGGGAGTTTTTGATTAAAAATGGATTCGGTGTGATATTTTATTCAAAACATTTTTAAAAAGCATATCACATGACCTTTTTGTTTACGCCATTGTGTCAGAAAATTTAGCAGCATTCCCAGTTTGCAGTTGTATGCAGTTTTGCAATATATTCGCATTTTTATTTGACGTTTGTCCATTTCAAGCGCGGTATAGATGACAGCGCGTTTTTGAATTGATAGATATATGCTTTGATTGGTGCGGGAGAAGGATTCAATTTTTCGATATGTGCAAGTTTGATATAAATGTGAAAGTGTCTGATATTCTTTTTTGTTGTCAGATGATGCATATTGACAAATTGCACATGCCACTGTTTCTGTTTCAAAACCATTGGGTGATAAAGTTGATAGAGCATTTCAATTTGACTGATTGAAATTGACAGGCGTTTAATGGCACTTATTATGAATTCAATATATGAGATTGGAAAAAGAAGAATGGTATTGAAATCAGGTTATGGCCTTTCACATAAATAATATAACAGTTTGAATTTTTCGTTTGCTTTTAAATTGGAAACATTGGGAACGCTCAAGTGTCTAGTTTAGTAAGTCTGACAGCTGACTGACTTGATGAATCTCAGTTTTGATTGGCCTAGATCGGTTACATGGGCAACTGTTTTAGTTGACGTTTATGGAGGGGTAGCAGGCGAATCTAGTCAAGAAATTCTTGACTGAGTTCTAAGTTGACAGTTCGCATATGCAGCTGACGTAGGAAAAGTGATGTGCCACACCAATCTAGTCGACTTAGGGCCCAACCCATATAATCCGTCGCGTCCGTTGCGGCAACTTATTCGACTGACAGGTTGATAGAATACACAGCAGCTTATGGAAAGTGGCCCATAGGCATCGCACGTGCCGGATGCGACGGATAAAGTAGGTTTACTTTCTACTTTTCTGTTTTTCTGACAGTTGGCACAGCGGGAGAGGAAGCTTTTTCATTGGTGGTAATATTGAGAGTGAGAGAAACTGTCAGGGTCGTTGGGAAAAATTCAAAATAAAAATATTTTGTGGCGGGCAAACAACTATTTTAAATAACTCATGTGAGTTCAGTGTGTTTTCAATACAATTCGTACCCAAATTTCTTCGAGAAACATGTTTGAGGAGCATTTCATTGAGACTATGTAAGAAGTGAAGTGAAGTCAAGTGCGACGGATTCTATGGGACTGCACGTTCAGTCGAATACGTCAATATTGCCGGATCCATCGCCGCAACGGACGCGTCGGATTCTATGGGTTGGGCCCTTAAGACAACTAAGTTTTTGAATGTGCCCATTTTAATAATTTTTCTGGCGAAATAATTTTTTTTATACAAACGACAATAAGTGACGTTTATGGTATTCGCCATTAGAGGTCTGTGAAGTTGCAATCACCGCGAAAATCTTGAAAGCTTTACGAGTGACAGAAGTGGGAAAGTATTACGTATCAAAGAAAAGACGTAGATAAAATTACGGAATAGGAATAATGTTCGAAAATAACACATTAGAGCAAAAAGAACAGTAAATAAAAGACTTGTAGCCACGAACATGCGAATCTTATATAAAGGAGAATCACAGTTGGTCAAGGCCGTAACTAGGGTGGGGGGTCACAGGAATTGTTGTTGTAATTTTGTTTAAACTCTCTGCAAAACGAACACACTTTTTGCAGGAAAACATTAAAAAAAGTTATCCGGAAACTAAATGGAAGAATTTAACGGCTATGTGTAAAACTCGGATTATTAAAATTGAAAGGAATTTTTTAAAAGGCATAGTGGATACCTTGGATGTGTTAAGTATTGATAAGGACTCTCGACCTCTTCTTGTTTTTGAAAATCAGTTTTTGTTAGTGATTTTTGATAAGCTTACAAGCTCTGGACCTCGTAAAGCTAGTTGTTTCGAAAAATTCGAGAATTTTTTAATTTGGAATTTAAAGATATGATAAAACTGAAACCTTGAAAATTTCACGAACAGTATCAAAGCAGCAGCATAGGGCCAATGTTAACATTTTTCTAGGATAGTTGTTATGATTCCGCTTTTGGACTTCATAACTCTGTTTCAAACGCGGTTCGAGGACCGTTCTGTCATCGTTACATTTTTGATCCCGTCAATACTTGGCAAAAGCGAAACAAATTTCAACGGAGAAAATTTTTAATTTTATAAGAGACTAGCGAACCCGGCGAACTTCGTCTCGCCCAAATTTAATGCCTTCATATAAACTCCAGAGTGATAATAAAACACAGATAGTTAAAATTTCAATTTAGCGATATAATAAACAATGTTTTTTGATGTTTTCCGGGGCAAAAACAAACAACGAAGACGATTTGCCAACACGCGAACAGGCAACGTACAGCTGACCATGCGAAAAACAGGGAAATTCGAGATTAATCCCACAGACTTTCAACAATTGGCCTTGCGATTTGTTGATTGTCATCGCAAAAGCCAATCAAACGGGAATTCGCTTGAACTGGAATGGAAGATCAGTTGGAATAATCGGAATTCTTGGGATAAGGACTTCCTTTCCTTTCAATTTGCTCATGATGATCGTCGTACCGTTGCACTATTTCGGATGATTTAGATTTCGTAACATGATTATAATCGATCCCACCTTCAGCTGTAAATTATGCGGCGGAGTTCCTGGCTCATCAACCGAATTCAAAAATTTTGTCGGATAGTTGGTCGCTCCATCCTCGTCGATCACGCGGTCAACGGATTTGTATGTCCAATACCGGGGATGAGTTTGGTGATGAGTTCCTCCCTCGATAATGTGAACTTGCAAAAATTTGCAGGAAACGATATCAATCCTGTCGAAACATCAACAGCAATTTTGCCATTGCCAGCAGTTGTCTCGAGAATTTAGCAGCCGATTGGTCGTTCTGCAGTGCGAATCTCATGTTCGTGGTCAATTTCAACTTCTTGCAGTGTGTTCATCGGCAGCGGGATGACCCCGAAGCGTTTGACAATAATCTCCGGAGAGCAATATCATAGCCAACTGCCTTCAAAGCTCGTTTAAGCGCCATCGTGCATTCATCCCAAATGATGATTTTGCATTCTCGCATCAGTTTCGCTGTCGCTGAGTTATTGGTCAGTGTGAATGTTGGCTTGTCTACCATGAAAATATTAATCGGCAGCTTCGAAGCGGAATGTGCAGTTCGACTGCCTTCCAACAGTGTGGCAGCAATGCAAGAGGATGCAACAGTCAACGCAATTTGAGATCTTGACCGAATTGTTGCCAGAATCAACGAAATGACGGATGTCTTGCCTGTCCCATCGGGAGCATCGAGAAAGTAAATGCTTCCCGTCACCAACCCTTATCAAGGAATCGTACACGTACAGCAGAAGAACTGCTTGGCATTCAAAAGCGGCACATTTGTTTGGACACTTTCGGCCAGCTCATGCCGATCATAGTCTTCTCCCCGCTGCAATTCGCGCTTGAATGCATCGTGCATCGAACGATTTGGCGTTGGCATTCCCAATTTCGACAGCAGACTGCCGCACATGAGTACGCATTGGTCTTCGATCAAAACTAACGCTTCTTTGCGATCAAGAACGAAATTCGAAGTTGTCGTGCGAACTCTGTACAAAATGTCGACAGCCACGTCGCGGTCGGGTTCAAGGGATGAAATATCGCTATGATGATCGCCATCAATGTACCAATTTAATTCACTGGCGTAGAAAATGTTGCATTGGCGAGCGTTGAATTCCAATGTGTATCGTTTTCGAGCAAATTTAAACATTGTAAACTCTCCGAAAAGTGGCGCACAGCACACCATCTACAGTTCGCAGGGAATCGGAGCCTATAATTTTCACAAAAAGCTATAAATCATCAAATCATGCGATAAAATGCAAAAATTTTATAATATATATTTTTAAAATATTCCAAATTTTCCACTCGAAAAGCCATTCCGGAACAATTGCACAAAAAATTCCATACAAAAAATCAAATTTCGATTTTTCCAATTTCCCGACTTTTCTGGAGGGTTTTCCCAAAATTTTCTTTCGTAACAATATGCTCACGGTAATTTCGAAGAACTGAAAAGAAATTTGAACCAAATCGGCCCAGCCGTTCTCAATTGATGATTCACTAAACATTTTTCACACCATTTTTATATAAATATAGATTTTTGGATTGGGAAAGCTTGAAGGCTGAGACAAAATGTCATGATTCATGAACAACCCGAGGCACTGCGTTCACAGAACACCATAACAGCATAGGAGACTGCAGCAAAGATTTTTTCCCCAACATAGATCGACTTTTAAGAATTTTGGCAATCTTATCAGTATCGACATGTACACCAGAAAGAACATTTTCGACGATGAAATGCTTAAAAACTTTTTTTAGAAACCCTAGATACCGGTGAAGATTGACTTACCTACTGCTTTAGCTGCAGATGCAGGTAGCTAAGGAAGAAATTTATTTCTGGTGTCATTCTTGATGATGACATTGTTTCTCCCCAGAGTTGGACATTCCAATCAATACAGCATCTCTCGTTGCCGATGGTTCTTTAAAGTTACTGGAAATCATCTATTTATATGCAAATTTTACTCCTTTGATGGAATCGTGCAGTAAATACCCTTGAGAGCTGGGACGACAGCTACGCGCTGTGCACCACAAAACATGCTTCACATTATTCTTGAACGTCATCTGACTGACATACTTAATTGATTCCAACAAGGTTATCTGCGACAGCCTTACACCTGCTTATTTCAAATAAAACAGGTGCTATGGGTTCTTGTACGAAAAAAACACACTCACGAATTAGGACTTATTAATCGCTAAGTAGAACAGCACACACGACGATCAAGCATAGTGCAACAGTAACAGACATAATAATCGCCGCTTATCCTGGGAAGCCTCTTTCAGATTACACTTAAACAACACAGTTCTAACTGACGGGCGAAAGTACAATACAAAACCAAAAGAAGCGTAAAGATATCGCTTCATGTATAGGTGCCGCTCGTGGTGTCCCCCTTGGAAAAACTCTTTTGCATAATGCGCGATGAAAAGAAATTGAATTGGTTAACCGTCTTCACTGTATACGCGATTGCGAAATCCCAACTCGTAATACGAACGTTCATACCGCGACACAGTAATCCTGTTTACCGTAGACAAGTTGATGCCCTTGTAAATCACTCCTCGGCGTCACTTTGCATGAGAATCCACTTTACATTATCACATACACCCAAAGGCGGCATAAGTGCCACATTCGCGGGATTTGAAGAATACACGCGATTATACATCCTTTTTTTTCGCGCTTTCTGTTCGCTTTTGTTTCTACAGCTCCAGTCCTTTTGTGTAGCATTTTAAATATGGGATGCAAACGAAGGTTGTGGGAAAAGGCGGTGGACACACAGTTTCATTTATATAGCCTTGTAAAAGAAATCATGTTAAATGTGTCAAAATGTGTGTATTGCTAGTGATTTCTTGTCAAAAAGGAGTCAGTATGGACATGAAAAATGATAGCATAATTTCACACAGCCTTAAGGTATAACCAGCGGATTTCGGTTTCGAGGCTCAATTACTTTGAAAATATCATCGGATTGTGTTTACCTTTAATCTGTATCATCTGAGGCTTCCTTAACAATTGTTCTTGCTTTCCTTACAAACGTTTGAAAGTGAAATTTTCACGACGAAATGTCAAAAACTTAATGCGACCAACAATAAAAGCCAAGTGAAATAGCAAGTAACGCCCTCTACATATCACTTTTTGAACAATTATTTTTCACTTCAACAGCGTACTGCCTGGTGAAATTTTCACTTGAGAAGTTCATTTTGACATTTCGCAGTGAAAAATTAGTATGAAAAATTTCACTTCACTCGAACAGCGTACCATGCTTTATAAGCAAACGAGGGCAACTGCACGTCCATGCTTCTCTAACCGTTCTACTTTGGAAACGTCAGAACTCAGAAGCACTCGATTTAAATGTTTAGACGACCAGTTCAATGTATATATCTGACGTTGATCGTTGGGGAAGTTCTGTTTTCTAGTTTCGTAAGTCTGACAGCTGAATGACTAGATTCGTATACCTAGTCCAGCCAATCTATAGTTGACGTTTTACATGAACCAGCTATCCGAACGTCCTCATTATTTGAAACATCACTTTTAGGAAACTTTTCATTCTAGCACTAAATGCAGGTTGTTCTCGTTTGCGGGAATAAATAAAAAGCGCACGCTCAAATTGCTGAATAGCGAGGAGTGGTGGTTTATTTCTACAAAGGAGTAGGTTAGGTATTTATATATAAGTACATAGAAATATTTTCTTGTTAGACTTAACACGGTTTGCGCACCTCTTCCCTTGGCATCGAGAATAAAAGTAAAGCCGGAAATAAAACGGCTAACCATTGAAAGAAGATAGTGCCAAACCGTGATCGAAGAAGTAGTGCCAATAATTCGTCGTTATAGTTACCCGAGACTAGGTGGCGTTTTCCACACAGGTTAAGCCTAGTATGCAGTTCACGTAAAATCCAATTTTTTATACAAAATTTTCACTGCGAAATGTCAAAATGAACTTTTCACGTGAAGATTTTACTTGGCAGTAAATAGTTGTTCAAAAAGTGATTTGTAGGGGGCGTTACTTAAACTATTTCACTTGGCTTTTAATGTCCGTCGCATTAAATTTTTGTACATTTGGGCATGAACATTTCACTTTCAATTTCACAGCACTTTTTGGAGAGGAGTGAAAATTTCACTTCACTCGAACAGCGTACCAGCCTTTAAGAAGGGAAAACACAATGATAAAGGATAAAGAGCCCATTGAAGAATTAAAGTAAGGATCCCCTTCTATGTTATGTTATGTTAAAGTGGCTCTCGGTGAGAGAAACTCTTAGGCCGCAAGTCGGCCCATTGTGCATACCATTGGTGTTGGATGTTCCTTAACCGGTTACTCATGTACCCCATTTGCTACCATTGATGAAGCTAAGAATATTAGCAGCGCTTATGAATCTTAGATCACTTAGATCATTGAGCAAGTAGTTACCTACGTAAGCCCTCCTTAAACTGGATAGGGCGGGCAGCTTCAGAAGATGTGGGTGACTGACAGACTCATCTTCCTCCTCATCCATGCAGCTTCTGCAAACGTCATTGTATGGCAGTCCGAGTCTACGTGCGTGTAAACCCAGAATACAATGCCCGGTAATGACAGTAGCGACTAGCGAGATACTAGATCTGTTGAGTCTTGAGTCGCAGAAGCGCCTTCTCACGCTTTGGAAATACACAGCTAATGTGATGAAAACTGATACACTTTCTTTTCGTTCCAGGACACGGGAGAGGGCATTTCTGTTGCAAAATTATCGACGCAGCAAAAAGAAAAGTTTCTTAGGAAGAAGACATAAACGAAAAAATAAAACCACAACTTTCTTGGAGCTTAAACAGAATTTGACAGTTTATTATTTCAAGACAGAATTTGACAGTTTATTATTTCAACTATAGAGTGAAGTCAGTGATAAATCAAAGTGGTGCCAAATTTTTATATAAATCATAAATAAAATGAAATTCAGTAGATCACTGTCTGCGTCTATATTATATAATGTAAGTGCTTATAATGTAAATAACAATTTTATTTCAACAATTTCGCGTTTATAAAAATAACTACAATCGACGCCGAAGTTGAAGAAATATTTTTTATCCGCTGCTGATGCGAACCAGATGTTATCCATAACCTGCAAAAATACAACTCACACTGAAGACGCAACCACTTTCAAAAAAGCTGCCCAGAGAAGAAGAAATGTATAGTTGACTGTAACGTGTCCCTGTCCAGCGTCTTGTGAATAACGACCTTAACCTATCATTCTAGTCAAAGTTGTTGGGCCGTCGCAGTTTTACTAGCTTTAACTGTCCGGAGTGGACCTGATCCTAACCAATGCACTCCTTCTAGGGCGAAAATAAAGCTTGTCTACCGCCTCCCTCTTCGATTGAGTTTACGACAATTCAAACTCGAGCGCTGATGGTGTCCATGTCCAGTTGTTCTACGTGTCTTAAATATATTAGAAGACTTAATCGCACCGATGACACTCTGAACTTAATAACAAATAAAGGCTTGATAAAGGACGTAAGGACAACCACCAAATTGTTACAAATTTTACAACTGTTTGTTAACTTAAAGCCCACAAAACGCATAGATTATATTACGTATACGCATATGGTTACGTAAAGTATCCAATTGCTGCCCCGGTGCCCGGTAGCGCAAACATGGAATCATTAATCTGCAAAAGTGCACTAAAAATGAAATACCTCTCAAAATTCAAAGAACGGAAAAAAATAACTTATACCAAATCCCTTTTCACTGATTGAACTAACGAGAGGATAATGCCAAACATGACTTTGTCCAACCAACAGGATTACGGTTGTTACCGATTTGTCCCACAGCTAGATAGGTATGTCAAGCATTTTACCTCCACAAAAAAAAATCCTGCAAACAGGGAACGAAAAAACTGAACAACACTTTGGCGTACTTATTTATTAATCCTTTTATGCAGATTACGAACGCTATATGCGACGCTATTGTGTCGATGAACGGATAGTATAGATTTCTGAAAACTGCAGCGGAAAATTTAAATGAAAACGAATTTAGATTTGTGTACGCGAGTTATCTGTTTTATGCAAGGATTTGTTATATACATGTCCTATACATACGTAGCAGTTTATAGTTGTTTGTTGTTGTTTTTTTGTCACAATAAGGACTTGCGGTTAGATGAATTATAAATGTTTAGGCGGTTAGCAAATACCTATACTCATTTGTCTAATGCCATTGAATTGCTTGCCTACAGAGCAGTCATGTCTACAGACGCAACGCTACATCAAGTAATACCCGTTGCGAAGGAAGAGCGTAATACCGGAGACATGGCGGCTATGACCACTGTAATGGACATTGAAGTTGCCTTCGATAAGATGTGCCTTAAATGTTTGAAGCAAGTCTTGGAAAAGCGGAGGGTTAACCCACTGGTGGTAAGATGGGTGGACAATATGCTGAATACAAGGGCGATAAATACTCGGACGGGACCCTCAAAACTCAAAGGAAGGGTTAGCAGAGGTTGCCCACAGGGAGGTATTCTTTCATCTACACTGTGGAATATCAATGTGGAGTCTTTTGTCAATAGACTTGAGGCGACTGGCAATCACAGGGTGAGATGTGAGATCTCTGACGAAATAGCAAGGCAAGTGTGGAGACGTGTGCGCCCTAAAAGTAGCTTCTCCTACTGCTCGGGAGATATCGCCGTAAGCGATCGAAATGTCACTACTTGAAAGCTGTCATTTACAACTTTCCCTCTTTCTTGCCACGAGGCGCAATAACCTACACACCAAAAAAAAAAAAAACTAAAACGAATTTATGAACTAGATATAAGAAGAGACTATCTAAGTAATATTAAATTTATATACAATGTAATGAATATAATGTAAATTTACTCGAATAAAGGTTTTGTAACTTGGCATTATGAAAAGTAAGGTTTATCGTTAATCGCCTCGTTAGCAAAGGAGTCTCTGTTGCAGCCAACTTGCTGCAACAGCAAGTTCATACATCAACTACATCCATTGGATCAACCATACCTATAATGTACATGAATGGATCAAAGATGGAAATTGGCGTTGGCCAATCTAGTTCAATCATACTTCTCCATTACAGCAACAATCAGGCGTCCTGATTACAGCAAGATGAGTTAGTGGCAGTGGCAACAGCTGCTAAACAGATTGCTTTGATGGCAATACCTCATGTTGATATTAGGTTTGTTTGACGTGGGCCCTAGTGCGCACTGGGTTAACCCTAATGTATTCGATATAGCACTGAACTCGCCCTGGCACTGAAAACCTGTATTCGACATGATTTCTATGGCGCCCTACTTGTGCCCTGAACTGACCCCAGTTAATAGGTATGTTCGATGTGTGCACTAGTGCGCACTAGGGCCACCTTCGAACAAACCTAATTTGTCGGGGCAAGAATTCAGTGCTTAGTTTCGCTGTCATTTTGCTTACTGCCATTCGTTTTTCTATGTAAAACTTTAGAGCAGCATATTTTGCGTTCGATATAGTAGGGTTTTGGTCAGGCGTGAAAATTGACTGACACTCCTCAGTGCACACTAGTGAGCACTAGTGCTAGCCATGTCAAAAAAAAACTATTACCTTTTTCATTGACAGTCAAGCGGCAATAAAAGCGATATCTGCCGTTGAATTAAAATGCTTGTAAGTCGCAGTCGCTAAAGCCTGGTACGCTGTTCGAGTGAAATGAAATTTTTCATACAAATTTTTCACTGCGAAATGTCAAAATGAACTTTTCAAGTGAAAATTTCACCAGGCAGTACGTTGTTGAAGTGAAAAATAATTGTTCAAAAAGTGATATGTAGAGGGCGTTGCTTGCTATTTCACTTGGTTTTTATTGTCCGTCGCATTCAATTTTTGACATTTCGGCGTGAAAATTTCACTTTCAATTTCACAGCAATTTCTTGGAGAGGAGTGAAAATTTCACTTCACTTGAACAGCGTACCAGCCTTAAGAGTTACGTGTTCATGGCGCGCAGCACAACGTAAGACTATGCTGGGTTCCCGGGCACAAAGGTGTGTCTGGAAATGAAAAAGCTGATGAGGTGACAAGAAAAGGGTCTTTTATAGAACTAAAGTAGGACGACACCATGATTCCCCTTTGTAATCTCAGACAGGCAATTAGGAACAAAATAAGGACGTTAAAGTATCTAGTTTAGAAAGTCTGACAGCTGACCGACTTTTTGTGTATCAGTTTTGATTGGCCTAGATCGGTCACATGGGCAGCTGTGTCAGTTGACGTTTATGGAGGGGTAGCCGACGAATCTAGTCAAGAAATTCGTGACTGAGTACTAAGTTGATAGTTCGCATATGTGGCTGACGTAGGAAAAGTGACGTTCCCGACCATTCTAGTTTTGCGTTCAGGTTACGTCTCTTCCAGACCAATCTAGTCTAATACTAATGGCGACAAAGAAAAAATGGAGCAAGCTCGACTCTTGTGGCCGATAGGAATATGTGGCCAATCTACAACAAACAGCTGAAAAAAATCTTACATTTGAACAAGAAATCATTTTCCGCAATTATGGGCATTATCACCGGACACAATACACTGAAATACCATATCAAGAAAATAGGAATCAATACAGATGGCCTTTTGTGTAGAGGATGTGGTGATGAGGAGGTGCATGATATCCCAAACTTTCTTTGTCACTTCCCAACGCTCTGCCATATAAGAACTAAAATCCTTCGCAGTTACTTCTTCGAGAACTTAAAAGAACTTTCAGACAGGTCCATTAATGACCTACTTATATTTGTAAGTAAAACGGTTTGGCTTACCAATCCGTAGGTGTTTCATAGGTTTCCAGTGTATGGGGATCATGAACCTCTAGGACATCGATCACAACGGATCTACATTGATCTAAGTGTGGCACGTACAGGTTTCTCCTGTCAACCTAACCTAACCTAATTGGAACTATGTACCATGTGAGGAAGTATCTGGATTGGATCGAACGCTTAGCATGTATAGGAGTTAAAGGTGCAATACGTACAGCAACAACATTCGAGCTAGAAGTGATCCTGGGGATCTTACCGCTAGGCTAGGCGAAATGGCACAATCGTGGGTACCATCTATGGACATAGATCCTGGAACTTGTCAAATACGAGATAAGGGAGCTTATGGATGGGATAACAAGGGTGCGTATTATGGAAAGGAATCACAAAACGCATATTGAGAAAGGATTACCTACTTAAAAAAAAAGGAGTAAGACAAAGTGATTTGTACAGATGGATCCATGATGGATGGCGTAGCGGGGACCGGTATCTATTCAGAAGAGCTGGAACTTGCCCGTCACGTCAGCCTCGGGAAACACACTTCCGTAAACCAGGCTGAGATGATTGTTTTGCTGCTTTGATTGAGGATCAGGTGGAAGGAAGAAAATAACATTATGGCACTGGACAATCAGGACAATAATTGGCACTGGATTTAGTACTCAAGCTTAATAAGTGTTCATCTTAAAAGGAAGTAACTTGGGTACGGGGACACATAGGGATCGCAGGCAACGAAAAGGCGAACTCCCTTGCAAAACAGGGGTCAACTGGAAAGTTGCTGTGACCACCAAAACCATCACGGCCAGGACACCTGAAAAGGTGGTCAACCGTGGAACAATGTAGACAGTCTAAAATGGCAATAAAATGGACAACCTGCTCCACTCAAAGAATGGTTCTAAGTGTGAGTCGAGGAACACTGAGATGGGTGGTGGCTTTGTCTACAGGACATGGTAGTTTCGGGTATCACTTAATGAAGATGGGCCTTAATGAGGACGGAACCTACAAACTATGCCTAAAGGAATCTGAAATCTGTCAATTTTCTGAAGAATGAGGATCTTGGGACATCATTGGGTCGAGAACCAGTCGATAAATCAGATCTCCCCGAAAAAAACGGAATTACGTGTAAAAGGTCCAAGAGTATACCTGGAAAAAGCTTCTGAATTCAGCCGTTCGGACTCGGAAAAAAATGCACACGTCCCAAAAAAGTAAAAAAATTAAACACAGCACAAAGCCAGGCCTAGATTAACAAAGACCTTCATGGCGTGTAAGATCAAAAAATATTTCACCTTTCCACACCATGAATTTTACACAAAAATCAACCAGACAAAAGCAACATACGGGGATGGGGTGGCCCCACCTGGCCGTCGTTGAATGGATTTTTAATTCATTTGGCTTTAAACTCCTCTCCCTTTGCCTGATAGAGTGATGAACAAAAGGGGGGAAATTGTGAAAATCCCGCTTTTAAGCAAATCACCTCTGATGGTGAAGATATATGTTGTAGGTATGCTGTATGTAGGTAGTCATATTTTATTCGTACAGCACGACCAAAAAAGGATATTTATTTCTGCTTATTCGTGGCCGGAGGTGGATTTGTTGTCGTTAAGTATTTAGTCTGATTAAAGTGCTTTTTGCCCGATTGAAAAAACACTTACGGTGGAAATATCGATCAGCCTGATTCATTGTGAAGTAGAATTAAAAATATATATAGCACAGCAATGGTTCAATAAATTCAATACACTCAGTGAGCTTTAGCGATGAAGTGTCGTGAGAAGTCTGCACAAAATAACTATTTGATTATCTCTTTAAAGAATAAATAAAACTATGCAACGTGGGTGAGCAAAGCTTTAATTTCATCGTGATCGCAATCGAGAAACTATGATTAAGTTCATTTTAAAGTTTGTGGCGAGATCTTATGAGCTTTATAGAAAGTGGAAGACGATTTTGTCGCTAGAGTCTGGACTCTGGAGAAGATTTGGGCCTGAACCGCATAATAAACCTGTCTAGTTAGAGCGGTCTTTGGCTAACTGCCTGCAGTTGCGCTCTTCAAGTTCATTGGGGTCCCTTGAGGCGAGGTCGAGCTCTAGATGTCCTCGCCGTCTTAGGTCACTAATTCCCAATTTACTGACTTGATCGATATTGCAGCACAGCTTGTTGCATTGCACGATGCATTCAATCGCGAACTGCAACGCATTTTAGGCATTTACTTTCTCGATGCTCCCGGTGGGACAGGCAAGAGATTCGTCATTACGCTGATTCTGGCAACAATTCAGTCAAGATCTCAAATTGCGTTGGCTATTGCATCCTCGGGCATTGCTGCCACACTGTTGGAAGGCGGTCGAACTGAATATTTCGCTCTGAATCTTCTCACGGTTGACAAGCCAACGCAAAATGCAAAATCATCATTTGGGAAGAAGTTGACGGAACAATGAAGGATTTACGAGTTGATTCAAGACGATTTGGTCTCGAAATCTACTGCTGCTGAAGAAGTCAGTTGTAGAGGCATATCAAGAAGTTGAAATTGACCACGAACATGAGAGTCGCTTTGCAGAACGACCAATCGGCTGCTATATTCTCGAGACCACTGCTGGCACTTATGAATGGAAAGATTCCTATTGATGTTTCGACTGGATTGACAACATTCCCTGCAAATTTTTGCAAGTTCACATCATCGAAGGAGGAACTCATCACCAAAGTGTTCCCCGGCATTGCACAAAATTATAAAAATCTCGCTTGGATTAGTGAACGGGCAATACTAGCAGCGAAGAATACGGATGTTGATAGCTTGAACCTTGAATTTGATTATTCAAAGTCAAATCGCTGCAGAATTGCATTCGTACAAATCCGTTGACCGCGTGACCGACGAGAAGCAACTAACTATTCGACGGAATTTTTTTACTCGCTTGATGTGCCAGGAACTCCGCCGCATAATTTACAGCTGAAGGTGGGACCGATTATAATTATGGTGCGGAATCTAGATCATCCGAAATTGTGCAACGGTACGCGGTTGTCCGTCAAGAAACTGATGAACAATTGGATTCCAGCGACGATCATCAAGGTCAAATTCAAAGGAGAGGAAGTTTTTACCCCACGAATTCTGATTATTCCTTATTCCAACTGATCTTCCATTCCAGTTCAAGCTGATTCAGTTTCCCGTTCGATTGGCTTTTGCGATGACATTCAATAAATCGCGAGGCCAATCGTTTGAAGTCGGTGGGATTAATCTGGAATTTCCCTGTTTTTCGCATGGTCAGCTTTACGTTGCCTGTTCGTGTGTTGGCAAACCGTCTTCGTTGTTTGTTTTCGCCCCGGAAAACACATCAAAAAACATTGTTTATCATATCGCTTAATTGAAATTTTAACTTATGTGTTTTACAATCACTCTGGAGTTTATCTGAAGGCCGTAAATTGGGGCGAGACGAAATTCGCCAGGTCCGCTAGTTAAATATAAACATGTGAAATTATAGGAGCTTATTTTTAATTATTTCTGGAACTGTTACTTTTTAAAAGGATTTGCATCAGTGAACTATAAATAGAATTCAAAATTTGGCTTGAGTGGCACTAAAAGCTTCCATTAGATGGCCATCCAAATCGGTATTAAAATTACCTTCTACGTCACTATAACCTTCGTCATTTTTGTGCAGATTTTCGACAGTATAAAACAATGGATTCAACTCCATTCAGACATTTTAAAACAAATAGTGTAACCGCTCTTGATAGCTTCCATAATTAGGCGTGCTTTTTTGAAACACCTATCTCAGCAAAGTAAAGTAAGAACAAAAAACGATTCCAGTCACATTTGTTCTTGAATGGTATACAATATTGTGTCTCGTCTTTGTAATATTAACACGTCCGCATCGCGTCTGTTCGCTTTCCTCGCATGGTAAATTTATGAAGCAGCAACATTTATCTTCTAAGACGGCAATTGACTAGTAAGGCCTTGTCAAGAAACACTAAGTCGATTCTATATAAGACCCTCATCATCCCAGTCCTGCTCTATGGCGCAGAAGCATGGACCCTAACAAAGGCGGATGAAGATCTTCTTGGCCGTTTCGAACGCAAGATTCTTCGAGTGATTTTTGGTCCCGTTTGCGTTGACGGGCTTTGGAGGAGAAGATTTAACAGCGAACTCTACGAACTGTACAACGAGACCGACCTGGTCAGAAAAATACGCATCAGTCGTCTAAGACGGCGAGGACATGTAGAGCGAATGGACACCAACGCTCCGGCCCGAAGAGTCTTCGATTCCAACCCGGAGGGACAACGCAGTAGAGGAAGACCTCGCCTTAGGTGGCGCGCACAAGTGGAAGGGGACCTCAACCAACTTGGAGTGCGCAACTGGAGGCAGTTAGCCAAAGATCGCGCTAACTGGAGAGGCGTATTGGTTGAGGCCCAGGTCCACCCCGGACTGTAGCGCCACCTTAAGTAAGTAAGTAAGCAACATTTATCTTCTAATGCAATTTGTGCTCTGGGGTAGAATCGCGTCCTCCGTGATCGAGCATTTCATTCACGAAATCAGGTTGATTTACATTTGAAACAAAAACAAATTCCGTCACGTAATGCTCTTTCACGGAGGACGCCTGATTTCACTCGTCATTCGCTAAAGCATCTACTAACGTTATTAAAAAATTCCTCGCCAAATTCCTTAGTCCACAAGCGTTCGACATGCCCTCTCTATGCGAACAATAAAGAAATGCCTTTACTCCTACTGCAAAAAATATGGAACCTACTCAAAGCAATTGAAATAAAGTTCGATCTGTTAGATCAGCAGCCCTAAAGTAAGTTACTGTCGATAAAAAACGGAAACTTGTTACGACTCAAATACGGCACTAAAAAAAAATTAAATCAATTTATTTAAATCTCACATTACAATATAATAATTCACATCAATTCAGAGCGCAATAAATCGATAAACACAAAAGAAACTTCCTGGCTGTTATTCTTACGCGACAAAATACAAGAAAAAAAAAAGTAAAAATAGTGATAACGTTTATGTATTCTACAATTAAATTGTCAGTGGGCGCACCCGAATTAATATAAAACTTAATATGATCCTTGCCAGAGTCACACACAACCACAAATTCAGTACGTACTTCGCTGCATGTGACTCTAGCGTTTACAAATAAAATAAAACACAAATTTGTTCAGTCATCTGGATGTATCTTGATTAAAGCATCTTGGAATCGCAAAAAGAGATGAATGCAATGCTATTGTTGTGTAAATTGGCTAAAGTAGGACCTTACTTTGTTCTCCCCACTGTTCTCTACGTTAGAATAGCTTAAGTCTAGGTTTTAGGTGTTTAACACCAGCTATTTTAGCTGATATCTAATTGATGAAATGTGGCTTCAAGTATTTGAGCATGCCGAAGGTGCGGAACCGCTTGATTTTCATCACTGACATTAACTCCTCGTCACAAATTGCAAACTGCTTGTTGTCAGGATCGTACAAATTACGCTCCTTAATAATTGCCCAAATCTTCTTAACCACTGCGTGTCGGGGCAACGAGTCTTCACCCATCAGAGCTGACAACTCCGGCGATAGGGTGTAGGGACGTGTGAAGCCAGTTCCCTTTTTGGGTCCGCTGCCAGCTTTGCTCTAAAATGAAACGGACAACCCATCAAAGTCTAGTGAAAAATTTCAACAATTTATTACCTTTTTAGCTGCAGGTTTCCTTTTCTGTTTGTAATCCTCATCGGAGCCATCGTCGGAATCTGAATTGGTGTCAGATCCTTTGGCGGATTTTCTCTGCTTTTTCTTTGCGGGAGTTTTGCGCGCAGGCGCTGCGCGCTTTGCCTTCGGTTTCTCCTCCTCTTCCTCTTCCGATTCTTCAGATTCTTTATTTTTTTCGTCGCTGTCTGATCCGGATTCGCTATCTCCGGCATCATTTATAGCCTGCACCACCAGTGCATCGATTTCCTTTTTTCGCTTGAGTAACGAGCATCCCAGATCTTCTTCTAATTGTCCGCGAATTATTTTCGATGTAACCACTGTCAGGTCGGCTGTTTTTAAAATTTCTACAAATACAGAAAAGGAAATTCATTTAGGTATGTGCCACAAATAACTTTCACTCGAATGGAAGACGATGAGGGTCCCTTTGGAGGTTATGTCTGCTTTGGCGAAGGCCAAGTAATATTTTATGGAATTTCGATTGAAAAACGTTTAATATTCTTACAATTTTGGGCTTTTCGAATGTACATCTTTTGAGTAAAGTTGGACAGAATAGGTAGGTACCTATTCAATAATGATTTTGGATGCATGTATTTACCTTTGATTTTTTTTGTTAGTTCGGCGGCTGATACTTCACTCATTTTAGATTATTGTGTGTATTTGTAATTACTAATAATGATTGTGGAAACGCGAATTTTTTCCAATATTTTTTACGAAGTTTCCCAAAATCCAAACAAACCTTGCGGCGACCAATATACCAAAAAATCAAGCAAAAGTGAGTTCTTTTTTTAATGTCAACTTTTTTGATTTTTAACAATGCATTGCGGCACAGAGGTTCTTAAACTAAAGCCGTCAAGGTTTTTTGTGAGTGTGTTCAGAAATTGAGTCGTGCTCGTTATTGTAACTCAGTCATGCACTGTCCCTTCATTTTGTTCGGTTTTTGCCGCAATGCCGACATTTTTGTCTCAAATTGTGCTTCCCAGCTTCCTTAGCTTTATTTATTAAAATATCAATTTTAGTGAAAGGTGCGAAAACAGGGACATCAACCTACGCGTTGAATATTGTGACATTTTCAATATGAAATCACGACTTCGATCGTTTTTGTGAGCCTCACCTCACAAAGAATGGAAAAACCTCACGAAATCAAGATCACCTCACCTGAGGATTTTGTTGTGAAGCTAGTAGCTATTAAATAAAGAAATGTGTGACGGGGCGCGGGGCATAACCAACTTTATAAAACAGAGAATCACTCACGCATCATAATGAACCTTATTTCAAATAACATTAAATAAAAAAAGTTTTATATGCACTGGTGATGTTTCTACTGCTCAACTCAACGAAAGTTATTTTAATGGGATATTATTGATTTCGAGACTCGTTGTCGTTGCTAAACGTCATGAACAATTTCGCGCCATTTGAATTTTCGTATTTCAGTTCAATTGTAAATAAATATAAAAGAGAAAATTTGAGGACATTTATTTCAAATGGGTATCACGGGCTTGATACCCTTCCTCGAGAAGGCATCCTCAAAAGTTCATTTAAAAGTAAGAATTGCATATGCACGTCCTTTGTTTAATTCAAATTTACCTTTTTTTCAGGATTTACGAGGATCCACTGTTGCAGTGGACACTTACTGTTGGTTACACAAAGGAGTCTTCAGTTGTGCTGACAAGTTATGCCGTGGCGAGGACACCGACATGTGAGTTTATATCTCCAAACCATGTTAAAGTTTAATATAAAACAATCATTGCAAAGGTACGTGAAATTTTGCTTGAAGTACGTTACTATGCTGCTGTCCTATGACATCAAGCCGATTCTGGTTTTCGATGGGCGGCATTTGCCGGCTAAAGCATTAACCGAAAAACGACGTCGCGAAGGACGAGATCAATCAAGAAAGCGCGCCGCTGAACTGCTTCGTCTCGGTCGAACTGACGAGGCGCGCTCACACATGAGACGTTGCATTGATGTAACGCATGAAATGGCTTTGCGTCTTATCAAAGAATGCCGTACACGGAATGTCGATTGTATTGTGGCTCCTTATGAAGCAGATGCTCAAATGGCATTTTTAAACAAGCTGGACATAGCACAGTACATCATCACAGAGGATTCGGATCTTGTTTTGTTTGGATGCAAGAAGATCATCTTCAAATTGGACCTAACCGGCTCTGGTCTATTGGTGAATGCAGACAAACTACACCTGGCGATGGGATGCCGCTTGGAGAAGTATACATTTGATAAATTCCGGGTGATGTGTATTTTATCCGGCTGTGACTACCTAGACTCCTTGCCAGGCATCGGACTGGCAAAGGCGTGTAAATTTATACTCAAGACCGAAGAGGATAACATGAGCCGGGCGCTCAAAAAGATTCCCCAGTACCTGAACATGCGTCATATCGAAGTTGACGACGAGTATATCGAGGGATTTCTGAAAGCAGATGCCACCTTTAAGCATATGTATGTGTATAATCCCTTGAAGAGACAAATGGAACGATTGCATGGCCTATCAACGTGGAACACCGACGAGCGGTATTGTTCAAATGCTGGAGAGATCCTTGACGATCATATCGCATTTCAGCTGGCACTGGGAAATGTAAATCCGTTCTCGCTAAAGGTCCTGGACACATGGAATCCAGATACGAGGTTTGTTTTGGCACATATTTAGGTATACGATACTAACGTTTCGTTAAAAGTCCGGCTTTTAGCAACGTTAAACGTGCGAAACACAAAAGCATCTGGCTTTCGGACTTTCACCCGCACAATCAAACTATTAACCCAATCAGTGATGACATTAGATGTGCTTTGCAGTTCAAAAAGGTCACCTATCCTTTCATAAAAGACGAAGCCGAAGAGCAGAGGTAATGCCAGCTCTTTCTATTTGGATAAATTGATGCATCTGTTTCTTTTCAGACCAGAAGAAGGTGACATTGTGTCCTTGTACAATGAACATGAGCCGCCCAGAAAACGCCGTTGCAGTGCCAAAGAAGTCGTTACTGAACCTGTTCAGGTGACACCGACCAAGAAACCCTACAATCCATTTCCCATGGTGTCACCGCGGGAAAACAAACCAATTTTAGACCTATTACTGGAGCCTTCTCCGAAAAAGGTTCCCCCACTGAATCCATTCAAACGTTCGATATTTTCAACAACGACTGAAGTTCGAAGTCGATTTTTCGCTTCGAATGTCGCACTCGCTGATGAACCTGAACCTGAACCGACCGAGAAAACTACAAAGATGCCAACAAAGACTGACGATGAACTCACCGAAGAAGTTACTCGTATTCAGGTGATTTCTGAGAAGAATCAGGAAAGCGCGGCAGCTTTGTACGACTACAATTCACCGTCACCGGTAAAGTGTAGAAAAGTAAGGGATGATGTGCAAATATCAAAGGAATCAGTACCGGAGGCCTCCATCGAGGTACCGCCGAGTATGGACAGTGGCATCGGTTCACTTCGACCGACAGCTTCAGAATCGTCGACGCAATTGAGCTTTGATGCGAACGTGAAATTCGAGCCACTTACAAATGATGTGATAGAGCTGTCGGATACAGAAGAGAAATTCAAATTTAAAGCGTCAAAGAAGACACCAGTCAAGGTATTTCGATACTCAAAAGCTTTTTGCATTTTTTTAGAGCTTAGCCTTTGTTTGCCTTTTAGAAGTCACGAGCTATAGGTTTATCCAAGTCGACGAAGTTGAAGAGTGCTAACAAACTGCCAGTGAATCAGACTCGCCTGAGTATGTTTGGATTTCAAAAGAGGTAAGCTCGGCGGTTGACAAGTGAATTCTTGAATTCTCCCAACCTATATTGGTACACACAGTTCTGAACACAGTTAAAATGTAAAACCTCTCTTCTTTTCACAGGCCATCTTTAAAATAATACTAGACCTTTCCGGCCTCCTTTCAGTTCGTCATCACTTTAATTTCCGTTTATATTGTTACTATTATTTATTACACTACTCTTAAGAAAATAAATTCAGATTTTATATTAATGGGAGCGCAATGCTTTAACATTAGTGGCTACCGACTATTTCTTAACAACCTGGCACCCTCGAGTGGGGTCAATCCGTCACTGAAACCAAATGCATCCTGTGCAAAGGGATCGTCAGTCTGAATGTGAAGATCCTCGGAAGCGTTTGGGGCAATTATACTGGAAGAAATTACTGTTCATTCAAATGCACTTGTGGCGTTCGTTGTTACCTTATCGCGTGCAAATACATTCTAGGCATTTGTTTGTCCTCTCGCAAGCCATATGTGTAGTCACCAAGAATCGGATGGCCTTGCGCCCAGCAGTGCAGTCTCAACTGATGTCGTCGTCCGGTGATCGGTTGAAGGAGCACTTTTGAAATCGGCAGATTTTTGTATTTCCCATGGGCCAGTAGAACAAGACGTGTATGCGACTTGCGAGGATTCTTACAGAACTCACCCTGCCGCACGGTACACATTCTTTTGCTGGTGCTTTCATATCGTGAATCTTCACCTACATTAAGTAAATGTTTCAAAAAGAAATAAGCTCCGAGTTGGTAGAAATAACTCACCAATTGCCAGATTTACATCGCAAACTCCATGATCCACATGCCCGTTTACTACTGCTATGTAAAACTTTTCGCACTTTTGTTGCTCAAACGATTTGCTAAGCGTAGCACACGCCTGTTTATGAAGGGGGATGCATAGAATACCACTGGTAGAGAAGTCTAAGCGGTGAGCAAAGTAGAATTCGTGTTTTAAATTGGGATTTCTAAGCGTCGGCAACTGCTTTCCTAAAATAGTTTGTACTGTGTTCTTAAGAAAGTATTATTAGTATTATTGAGGAGAATAGCTATTAAATACGAACCTTTGAGGTGTCGTTGCTGTTGATCAGAAGGTCGGGGGGTTTATTTAAAACGAGAAAATTTTCGCTTTGATAGAGAATATCTATGTGGGAAAGAAATAGTTTATTTTTTTCTGATTTCTTTTTTCTAAAGAAACTGACAAGTTTTGTTAGGTAGTTGCTGGTGTTTGTAATAAAAGCCTCTAGAACTTCAACTAGCAAATACTGAATTACGCGATCAAGTACGTATTCGAGGGACATTTTTATTTTAATACTTTATGGTTTGTATTATTCCTGCCACTGCTTTTTATTGTGCTATTTCTACAGATATTTGTTAAATTTTATGTCAGGTATTCTTCAATTATTATTGTTTTTACGCAAACTGTCATAATCCATATTGACAGTTGACACATGCAACATGCAAGGCGAAGGCGAACTAGTTTGGGAAGCACAGGGTTGACTTTTGAAGCACTGTTAGTTCCTATAAAACAAAATGGCTTTCGGAAGTGATTACCAAACGATTATTTATTTATTTCGTATACCTAACTGAATAATGATTTGTTAACTAAATTTACTGAATCGAATTACCACTCTGATTTGACATGTTTTTAATAATTAATGGCATCCATTTCAAATGTAAATGCAGAAATGCTGGTCACCGGAACTTGTACTTATTTCGATGAGCCATGACACTACACGAAACACGACTGATTATGATCTCTTTCTTACGCCTTTATTAGCAATAACTGCGGGAAAACGGATCTCTCTCCGATCTCAAACTAAAATGTGCGAGCTTGATGTTGTAAATGCAGTATAAAGTATTTCGCAAGGAAGTCAAACAATTCCCAATCCCGAAGGTACATTTACAACGTCATGCAAAAGTTTCACGGTTGTTTAAAGAGACATTTGTCTGAAAGGGACAGAACTATCTAATATGAAAAAATACGACCCACATATTGGTTGACCATTTTTCCTGATAAGAATTTTGATCTGCGAACATCCAAACTTCCGGTCTGAAACTCTTGAAAGGATAATAATTTGTTTATTTATATTAATTCATTAATAAACAGGTGTTAAATGTATTGAAACTTGTAACACTCTCATATGTAAAGTTTGAAATCAATAATGGAATTGTGGATAGGACGTCCATTTCATTCTAACACCCTTAACAGCATTGACTGCGGACAAACAAATCGCATTCTCCCAACGTATTATTATGTAATTGCAACTAATACAAATGTTGCTTTATTATATGAAAGTATTGATTCACAGAATCGTTATCACATTTCAGATTGAACGCATTAATCCTCGTGTATAACTAGCCTTTAAGTTTTAACGCTTGACGACTGATGAGCATGAGTCATGCTTACATCAAATTAAAAATTTCTACAGACGCACCTATTATGAAGCTTTATCTTAGAGTATGTTGGCCCCCCAAACCCCACCACCGTTGTTGCTAGACTTAGTAGGTACCTACCATAGAATAATTGTTTATTGCATCTTTAATTCGACAGTCACGTTTCCATTGGAAAAAGCTCATGACGTCAGGGCAGCTTTCTTCAGCATAGTTAGGAAAGAATGTGAGCAGATTACTCATTAACCCACTGGAAGTCAGAGCTGACAAAAACTACGTCTTCACACAACAATCTTGGCATTTAGATTGATTTGTTTCGAAACATAAAATCTCATTTAAAGAATCTCGAAACTTAACCAACCAAAAATAAAAATGGACTACAAGGTTAGAACCTACTCTACATACAATCAGCAAAATGTAAGTCAACTTTCTCCTTTTATTTTGCAGCCACAACCGTGTGTCGTTGCTGCATCCAATTTTCATGCATCCGAAGATGCAGCTGCTCTACGTTCGGCAATGAAGGGCTTTGGCACCGATGAGGAGACCATTATAAACATTCTTACCTCCCGAACGAATAAGCAACGTCAGCTAATCAAGGAAGTTTTCAATAAAGAATACGAGCGCGACATTATCGATGATCTGAAAGGGGAGTTGGGCGGTACCTTTGAGAACGTCATAATTGCATTGATGACGCCAACTGAAGAATATATGTGTTCCGAGCTGAACAAGGCAATGGACGGCATGGGAACCGACGAGGAGACGCTAGTGGAAATATTGTGCAGCAAATCGAATGAAGAGGTTCGCGAGATGGTTGTGGCATATGAAAAACTTTTTGGCCGCCCATTGGCTGAACATATGTGTAGTGAAACTTCGGGGCACTTTCGACGTTTGCTGACATTGATTGTCACAGGTACGCGTGATCCCATTGGATCCACTGACCCAGCAAAGGCAAAAGAAGATGCTGCAGCTCTGTATGCAGCTGGTGAAGCAACGCTAGGGACGGACGAAGAGGTATTCAACTCTATAATGGCGCATTCTAGTTTCGCTCAGTTACGACTAGTGTTCGAAGAGTACAAAGAACTATCGGGCATGACCATTGAACAGGCAATTAAACATGAAATGGATGGTTCATTGCATGATGCTATGATTGCTATTGGTAGGCAAAGACAAATAGACAAGCACTGCGAAACTAATGATTACTCTTTCAGTGGAGTGTGTGCAGTCTCCAGCAGCATTCTTCGCCAAGCAGCTACACAAGTCTATGAACGGAATGGGCACCGATGATGACCGGCTGATTCGAATCATTGTCAGCCGTTCCGAGATTGATTTGGCTACCATCAAAGATGAGTTTGAGAGAATCTACGATCGTACCTTGCTGAGTGCGATTGCGGTAAGTTCAACACATAGTAGTTGGTAGTTGTGGCTATAAATTAAGAAAATTCCTCTTCCTTAACATGTGATATCGGCTTTTGATCCGCAATTTATTACAGGAGGTAGGTGCTCTGCCCCCAAAACGCTCGAAGGTAGAAAATAACTCGATTTACGTTTGTCTCTTTGCAGAACGAAACTTCCGGAGATTACAAGAGAGCTCTATGTGCCTTGATCAAGGAATAAGATGTCCCGTCCGCTGTATCAATTAAATCTTGTTTATGATTGCCTTATGCACAATGGTGGCTTTTTAGTGAAATAATATTTATGTTGATTTAAACGTTGTAGCCTTAGAAGAAATATATACAATTCACCAATTACAATTTTACATTTCTTTATTAGAGTTTATTGTAACATAGCATTTCCGTAGTTCGTCAGTTTACTTTCCACGGTATTCACGAATGTGGTACAGGACCCAAGCGGGAATGGTAATTACCGACACGACAATTGTAGAGCCCAAAGCGTACAGTTCCTGTTAAATGTTAAAAACAAATATTTTATCAAATTGATATGGAGATAGAAAATTTTCGCCCCGGGTCCGAGACGATTTACGTAACACAACTTTTTTTAGTTACAACTTACCCCCTTTGAAACATGCTTTGTTGGTGGGCCAGAAATGACGGATTGCGAGCGCGTTTGGATAGCGCTGCGGACAATAGGTACCAAAAGGCGAGAGGCGTTATCCTTCAACATATTTTCAGCAGAATTCAGAAAGTTCACACGACGAAGAGTTGAAATCGGATCGGAATAATTCACGAATGTGATTTAGAAGATTTTGACGTCTGAAAAAATTTACGTTTTTTCGCCTCAGTGATGCCAGGCCGGTAGTATTTTATAAAGTTTTAAGTGTGAAACAGATTTAGCAAAGTAATAAGCGTGTTCACTGAAAGCTGTTAACTTTGTATAAATATTTTGGATTGACTGTTATCACCTGTAAGCAGAAATGATGGTAACATAATAAAAGATGTAATAAACTTTCATAAACTGATGCGTTTTAGTTTCAATTTCGTTTCTCTTGGGTCCTCTTTGTTAAGATCTTTTTCTAAACAGACGACTTTCTCAGATTTTATCTCATCAAGAAAGGCCATGGGGATGGTCATTTTTCGGGCATTCTTTTTCTTCAACAATATGGTGTTTTTTCTAGCTTATACCTCAGCAAAGCGTAAAAAAAACAGTGGCAGTCACATTTGTTCTTGAATGGTATAAAATGCTATAAAAGGTCTGTGTGCTCAGCGGCAATTTCCACCCACATCACAAAAAAGGTTCAAACATGAGCTGCTGTGGTCAGGTCACTTCCACTTGGGATAAATACCTAATGCGAATCTTGGAAATGTCAAGAAGGACGTGGTTATTATAGTTTTGTGCTGAAAATCCTGCTTTGAAACCTACATAAAATAGAAAACACCTCGCAAACGAAAACTACAGACTGTAACAAAGTTAGAATGACAGGGAATTTTCGTATTAAATCTTAGTGGCCTAGTTTCATGCAAGACATCTAACTGAATCGTTCAACCCATTTTTATTTAGAAATTATTTTTAGAAATTACAATAAATTGGCAGCCCTAACCGCAAATTATCTAATGCCAAAACCGCCTGTGTTACCGTTGCCAGCCTACCTTGCCGGCTCTTAGTAAATGTTGGTACGATAGCAGCAAACGCACCCACCCACAAGAAAAAAAAAATTCAAATTAGAAAACCAACCAAAGCAACCGAGAATTTTCCGATTTTCGTTGGTTTGTTCTTTTTAAAAAATAATTTCCCCCAATTACCGTCAACTTTTGCAGCTAGAGAAGTTTGAAATAAAAATCCTCCTCGGGAGACCTCACAATGAACTATATTCAACAATATGGTCGTCCTTGTAAGCCTATTCGTTCAGTACAATTCGGGATCCTTTCGCCCGACGAAATCCGCCGTATGTCTGTAACTGAAGGCGGAATCATTTATCCTATTACCATGGAAGCTGGTAAGCCTGCCATAGGAGGGCTTATGGATCCACGCCAAGGTGTTATCGATCGGAATTCAAGATGCATGACCTGTGCTGGCGATATGGCCGAATGTCCTGGCCATTTTGGACATATAGAGCTGGCAAAACCAGTTTTTCACATTGGATTCCTTTTAAAAACTATAAAAATACTGCGATGCGTGTGTTTCTATTGCTCACGACTGCTGGTATCACCCAAAAATCCGATTGTCAAAGAAATTGTACATCGAACCCAAAGCATTCCAAAGACTCGTCTTACGATGATTTACGAAGTTTGCAAAAAGAAAACAGTCTGCGAGGGTGGCGAGGAGATGGATTATCAAACGCATGCTAAAGACCGTCAATCAGTTCATGGCGGTTGCGGCCATTATCAGCCACAAATCAAGCGTGAGTGCTTGCAACTCAAAGCACATTGGAAACATATCAACGAGCCAGACCAAGAGAAGGATATCACAGTATCGGCCGAAATGGTTCATGAGATTTTCCAACGAATTTCCGATGAGGACTGTTTGGTTATGGGCATGGATCCGAAACAAGGTCGACCTGACTGGATGATCGTATCTGTGGTCGCAGTTCCCCCATTATCAGTTCGTCCTGCAGTCATCATGCATGGCTCTGCTCGTAACCAGGATGATCTTACACATAAATTAGCGGAAATTGTCAAGTCTAACAACTTGCTGAGGGCAAATATTATCAGCGGTGTCGCACCGCGTATCATTGATCAGAATATAGAGATTTTGCAGTTTCATATGGCCACTTTTGTCGACAACGACCAGCCAGGTGTGCCCCAGTCGCTGCAGAAATCTGGGAAACCTCTGAAGAGCATAAAGGCGCGGTTGAAAGGCAAGGAAGGACGGCTACGGGGAAATCTTATGGGAAAACGAGTCGACTTTTCAGCTCGAACTGTCATAACTCCTGATCCGAATTTGGAGATCTATCAAATTGGTGTGCCAAGGTCCATAGCTTTAAATCTAAGCTACCCCGAGATCGTCACTCCGTTAAACATACACATAATGCAGCTGCTTGTCTCTCGTGGATGTGACCAATATCCAGGGGCCAAGTTCATAATACGGACGAACGGTGAGCGCGTCGACCTACGCTTTCATCCACATAGGAGTGATTTACACCTGGATTATGGATACATTGTGGAAAGGCATCTTCGCGATGATGATCTGGTTATATTCAATCGCCAGCCCACTTTGCACAAGATGAGTATGATGGGTCACCGCGTAAAAGTGTTGCCATGGTCCACTTTTCGTATGAATTTGTCTTGCACAACGCCGTACAACGCTGACTTTGATGGCGACGAAATGAATCTACACGTGCCGCAGAGCATGGAAACGCGTGCTGAGGTCGATAACATCCACATCACCAGCCGACAGATTCTCACACCGCAATCCAACAAGCCAGTTATGGGCATCGTTCAGGACTCGTTGATCGGAGCCAACAAAATGACCAAACGTGACGTCTTCCTCGACAAGGCGCAGATGATGAATCTGCTAATGTATCTGCCCACCTGGGACGGAAGAATGCCAATACCGAGCATCCTCAAGCCCATGCCATTGTGGACAGGTAAGCAGTTGTTCTCCTTAATCATTCCAGGTAATTTAAATATGATTCGAACACACTCCACACATCCCGACGATGAGGACGATGGGCCTAACAAATGGATCTCTGTGGGTGATACAAAAGTCGTCGTCGAATATGGAAATTTGTTAATGGGAATGCTCTGTAAGAAGTCTTTGGGCGCTTCAGCGGGATCCCTTATGCACATATCTTTCGTAGAATTGGGTCACGAAACCACTGGCAACTTTTTCGCCAACATTCAGAAAGTCATCAACGCATGGCTGCTGTATGAGGGGCACACAATCGGAATATCTGACACGATTGCCGATCCCCAGACCTATTACGAAATCCAATCCGTCATTCACAATGCAAAACAAAATGTTGCCCATGTCATAAGCAATGCTCACAACATGCAGCTGGAGGCATCGCCTGGCAATACTTTGCGCCAGACATTCGAGAATCAGGTGAATCGAATTTTGAATGACGCACGCGACAAGACTGGTGGTTCAGCCAAATTATCCCTTACGGAAT
Source organism: Cheilosia pagana (assembly GCA_936431705.1). Lineage (NCBI taxonomy): Eukaryota > Metazoa > Arthropoda > Insecta > Diptera > Syrphidae > Cheilosia > Cheilosia pagana. Next base: position 78,262,428 of record OW386166.1, on the reverse strand, counting down.
ATAACAATTTGAAGTCAATGGTTGTGGCTGGCTCAAAGGGTTCAAATATCAACATATCGCAGGTGATAGCTTGCGTGGGCCAACAAAACGTCGAGGGCAAACGCATTCCGTACGGTTTTCGAAAGCGCACGTTGCCGCACTTTATCAAGGACGACTATGGCCCGGAGGCACGTGGGTTTGTCGCTAACTCCTATCTAGCCGGACTTACGCCTTCGGAGTTCTACTTTCATGCAATGGGTGGGCGTGAGGGCCTCATCGACACCGCTGTTAAGACCGCAGAAACAGGCTACATCCAGCGTCGACTAATGAAAGCCATGGAGTCCGTTATGGTTCAATACGATGGCACTGTACGCAATGCTGGCAACGACGTCATACAATTTCGTTATGGAGAAGACGGCCTCGCCGGGGAGTCTGTAGAATTCCAGCATTTACCCACGATAAAGCTCTCCAACAAGGCATTCGAAAAACAGTTCAAAGCTGACTACAGTCAGCGTCGCCAAGTTGATAAGATATTCCTCAACGATGCCCGGAAAAAGATGCAACAGTCCGGGCTTATGATTGCCGATCTAGAAACCGAATGGGAACAACTCTGTCACGATCGAGAGGCATTGAGGCAAATATTCCCGACCGGCGAATCGAAAGTAGCCTTGCCCTGCAACATTTCGCGAATGATATGGAACGTTCGCAAGGTCTTCAATATCGACCAGAGATCGCCGACAAATTTAACCCCATCCGAGGTTGTGCAAGGCGTGCGCAGCTTGCTGCAGACCTGCATCATTGTTCACGGTGACGATCAAATATCTCGGCAGGCAAACGAGAATGCAACTTTTCTCTTTCAGTGCCTGGCGCGTTCGCATCTTTGTTCAAAGATGGTGATCGATAAATACCGCCTCTCGTCGGAGGCTTTTCAAATGCTGATCGGGGAGATTAGTAGCCGCTTTCAATTATCACAGGCGCAACCCGGCGAAATGGTAGGAGCACTGGCAGCACAGTCACTAGGAGAGCCGGCAACTCAAATGACACTGAATACATTTCATTTTGCAGGCGTGTCGGCAAAGAACGTTACGCTGGGTGTGCCACGTTTAAAAGAGATCATAAATATCGCCAAAAAGCCAAAATCACCGTCACTGACTGTGTTTCTGTCTGGTTCGGCGGCCCGGGATGTAGAAAAAGCCAAGGATGTGCTGTGCCGTCTGGAACATACGTCACTACGAACGGTTACATCAAGCACCGCCATTTACTACGATCCAGATCCGCAAAATACAGTAGTAGTGCAAGATCAGGAATTCGTCAATATCTACTACGAGATGCCGGACTTTAATCCAGATGACGTGTCCCCCTGGCTTCTGCGTATCGAACTCAATCGTAAACACATGACAGAGAAGAAACTCACCATGGAGACAATTGCCGAGAAAATATGTCTCGCATTTGGCGATGATCTCAAGTGTATTTTCAACGATGACAATGCCGAACGTTTGATCCTGCGCATTCGCATAAAGAGTTTGGGCGATGCGGCCAAGTATGAAGACGAATTGGACGAATGTCGCATGGAAGATGATCTATTTCTGCGATGCATCGAGGGTTCCATTCTCTCTGATATGACTCTGCAAGGGATACCGGATATATCGAAGGTCTATATGCATTTGCCGCAGGTCACGAACAAGAAACGGATAATAATCACGGACAGTGGAGAGTTCAAAGCAGTGGCTGAGTGGTTGCTGGAGACCGATGGATCCGCGTTAATGAAGGTGCTATCCGTGCCGCATGTAGACACCACAAGGACGTACAGTAATGACATATGCGAGATATTCGCCGTGTTGGGGATCGAAGCGGTTCGCAAATGCATCGAAAAGGAAATGAATACTGTGCTGCAGTTCTATGGAATGTACGTGAACTTTCGCCACCTTGCGCTGTTGTGCGACGTAATGACTGCCAAAGGTCACCTGATGGCTATCACCAGGCATGGAATCAATCGTCAGCAGTGTGGTGCTTTAATGAGATGCTCGTTTGAGGAAACGGTGGATGTGCTGTTAGATGCCGCAGTTCATAGTGAGTTGGATCCCATTCGAGGAGTCTCCGAGAACATAATACTAGGCCAACTGCCTCGACTGGGCACCGGGGCATTCGATTTACTCCTCGAACACGGAAAATGCAAAATGGACTCATACGTCGATGGGCCTCTGACCATGCGTGACAGTTGTGAGGGTCATTTTACCCCATTTTCGTCGTCCAGATCTCTGCTATTGGACTCACCGGCTAGCGTGTCATCAGGTGGCTTCTCCCCGTCAGCAGTGTTCTCGCCTAGCTTTCGACTGGACGATCAATCGGGATCACCGTTCTATTCGCCCAGATCACCGTGCAGTCCCTTCTCCAATGGCGGCTTATGGTCACCTGGCTTTAAGGCTATCGATGGCAATTACTCTTCGGACTCGCCAACATATTCTCCGCAATCGCCAATATTTTCGCCAAACTACCAATTCTTCGCACAGAGTCCAAAAAGTTCCATCAGTTGTGATTCGTATTCGCCAACCAGTCCCAGTTTGTCTCCGTTTCCATCTACACCGAGATACTCGCCGAGTTCACCGTGCTATGAAATTAAACCGCCAAAGTACTCGTTGCAGGAAATATCGCCCTGCTACTCGCCAAGTTCGCCATACTATTCACCTTCATCGATATCATACCTTCCCGTCTCACCAAGGAATTCATCGCCATACTCCCCCACTTCACCGCTTACCGATTCGCCAAACGAGCCGGACAATAATCCAACTACATCGACAAGTGTGTCTGGGAAAACGAAGAAGTCTTCATCAAATCAGTACTCACCGACAAGTCCAACATTTACACCAACTAGTCCCACGTATTCTCCTTCAAGTCCCACATATTCTCCCGCAAGTCCCACATATTCTCCATCAAGTCCCGTATATTCTCCATCAAGTCCCAACTATTCTCCGACAAGTCAGATGTATTCTCCAACAAGCCCTTCCTATTCGCCATCGAGTCCCATCTACTCAATAACAAGATCGGCAACACAAGCATCTTCTCTATTGAAGCCGATTTATTCACAAACAAGTCAGATGTACTCACCGAACAGCCCCAGCTATATGCGATATTCGCCAACCAATTCTCAATATTCGCCATCAAGTCCATCTATAGCGAGTCCAAGTCTCTTAAGCACAGGTAGTCCAGCAAGTCCCGTGTATATTCCTTCTACGCAAAACTATCAATCGCCAGCAAGTCCAAATTATTCTCCAATGAGTCCACAATACTCGCCCGATCGACAAAACTACAGAGCGATAGATATCACTGGAAATTTACCAGCTCCTGGAGCCTTGCCCAACAGTCCGCCGGCACATAACTCTTATTCGGATAAAAATGTTAAGTATTCGCCACAGTCGCCTGACATATACTGATTGAAGATCTACTTTAAAAATAACAAGTATTCGACACCGATATCGGTCTAGTTTTGATTTTTTTTTTACTATGTTTTTGTATGATTTTAATGTCCGTTCTCGTTTAATATTTCTAATTCTTAATTGCTTTAATTTGAAGATAATTTTAATCACTATGTGTTCCTGGAAATAATTTGATTTTGTTCTTTTGTCGCACATGCGTACCTCATTATATACATTTCTAAATAAATTGTACCAAATAGCCAATAGCTTGGTTTATAGTTATTCCTTGATTATCGATTTAAAAAGGTTGCTAGTTTGAAGATTCTGTCAGAATACATTCTCCAGCTTATGACACGATGTTGCAGTTTTGTTCAGCAGTCAACCGACGGTAATGTGAATGATATCTACTGCAACACAACTTGGAGGGTCAGCAGAGATTAGGGTAAGTAGACTTTCAGTTTTCAACGCATTTGCAATGTCGAATATTGTGGAATTAAAAGGTCAGTCTAATCAATTTCTTATTTAGCAAAGAACGTTAAGTAGAACAACCACTTTTTTGTGACTGTTCTGCCTTTGCTTGTACGAGGTTCTAGAAATGCTTGTATCAGCTTTCAGTGCGGGAATCAATATTCAACATTTCGTCAGACACATAATTTAGTTAGTACAAAGCGGGATCTTTTTTTTAATGAACTCAGTTATAGAGGAAATTTACAGCATCCTTCGTTTGGGTTAGTCTTTTGCACTATAAGTTTAGTTTTTTGTTTAAAATTTCCGCAAAGCAAAGTAAAGGCTTGAAGCAGGGCAGTTCGATTATTTTTTAACCTTCCAAATCGAATACAATTTTGAATTGTTTTTAGAAAAGGACTTAACTATTGCCAATCATGAATTAATTCAATAAAGCCAAGTTTTTACGTCTATAAAGCTTGGCTTAAGTTAAACACAACTGCTATCTTTCGAGGAAAGAACAAAAGTTATCGAAAGTGCGAATTCTTTAAAATTCAAACATAAAAGGAAACCAAAAGTGTTTAGTAAACACATTATAGGTAAAAGTATTGAAATAAAACTCGCACAAACGTGTGGTGGTGAAAGGCTACTCCTGAGGTTATGTACGGACCGGATGCGCCAATGAGGGGCCTATAACGTGACGATGGCGTTCTTTTGCAGCTTGACTTTAATCAAATAAAAATTTATCGGAACGATTGGAATGCACCAAAAATTCAATAAAAAAAGATTTTTCTACGAATGCAAGAATAATTGAAACAATAGCTCAAAACCGAAACGTGACCAAAGCAAGCCAAAAATAAACTATACTAGGCTTCGAAATAAGTTGTGTTTTGAGTCCTGGGACAATGTTTATAACTGTAGTGACGTATCGAATGCATATTTTAATTTCTTAACCACTCTAACAGTTATATTGCTAGCTGCAGTTTTCAGACCACAAGAAAATCTATACATAAACTTAAACCTTGGCTATCAAATTATTCATTAAATAAAGAAATAACTAAAAATAAACTTAAAGTAAAGTGCAAAAAGAACCCTAGCAATGTATTTCTCAAAATGAAAAGTAAAGGGCAGATCTACTACCACAAACCTTACGGAATTTGTGTCTAACACGTTATGTGCCTTGGAAAATGGTAAAGAAGTAGATGTTGTGGCTACCGACTTTAGCAAGGCATTTGATAAAATCTCTCATAAGCTCATAATCTTCAAACTTAAAGCAATCGGATTCCCACCGCTGTTTGTTTCATGGATTAAATCTTATTTAGAAAATCGCAAGTATAGTGTACTTTTTAGATATTCGGTTTCTAATCCATTCATAGCATCCTCTGGCGTACCACAGGGAAGCCATTTAGGACCTTTGATTTTCAATTTAACTTTAAACGATGTAGTGCGTGTTATTTTGCTCTCTGATCTGGAGATTTATGCAGACGACATGAGATTCTCTAAGCAAATATCATGCACTGCTGACTCTCTATCACTTCAAACTGACCTAAACCACTTCTACACTTGGTGTCAAAATAATAGCTTGGAGCTTAACGTGAAAAAATGTCAAGCCATCACTTTCTCTCGTAAACGCCCTTCCCTGCCTCAAAGATATTATTTTATTAACAACGAGCTTGTATCCACTGTTTCTTTAATTCGTGATCTAGGCATTATCTGCGACGCTCAACTTAACTTCCGTGCTCACATCGACAACATTATTAGCAGAGCTAACTTAGCACTCGGATTTGTTAAACGTTGGTCAAAGGAGTTTTCTAACCCCTTCGTCACTAAATCCCTTTACATGACATTTGTAAGACCACTTCTCGAATATGCCAGCCAGGTCTGGTCACCTTACCATCAAGCTCATATCCTGAGAATCGAAGCTGTCCAGCGTAGATTCATTCGCTTTGCCTTACGTGGGCTAGGTTGGGATGACCCACTCAATTTGACTCCCTACGAGAATCGCTTAAAGCTGCTCAATTTAAAAACTCTTAGGACTCGTCGTGATATCGCTGATATAGTTTTTGTTCATCAATTATTATCTGGAAACATAGATTGCCCACATCTTCTCCATCAGATCTCCTTGAACACAAATCCTCGTCGTTTAAGATCAATTCCCTTTTTCCATCTTCCCCATCACCGTACTGACTATGGCCAGCACGAACCTTTAACAAGAATGCTCAGCAAAGCAAATAAGTTTCCCTATGCATTTGACTTAAACTGCTCCAAATCAACCCTAAAACAAGCGCTTCATAACTTTCATTGACCACTTTATTAACCTAATTGCTTTTTGTATTTTTATTTATATTTTGTATTTTTATTTATATTTTTGTATTTTTAGTATTAAGTTAACTAGATTGTTTAAGATTTTTTTTTAGCGCTTGTATTAAGCAAAATTAAAATTAAAATTAAAATGAAATATAAGAAGACTTGTGCTGACTTGAAAAAGGAAATACCAATTTGCCGTGACTCTTATTACCGTGCTCAATTTTGTTCAGCTAGAGGAAATCTTAAGAAAGAGTGGAAAGTTGTAAATACCATTCTCAACAAAAAATCGTCCAATTAAAAAAACTATTGTTCTACGTTTTAGTAATAATGAAATAACAAATAAACATGAAATCGCTGACGCTTTTAATAGACATTTTTCAAGTATCGGACTTAATTTACATGGTGCACTAACTCAAAATCTATGTTCTCAATGTTCTGCTATTGGTGATGTAAACTCTGGGCACTGTAGAAGTATTGTTTTTGACTCTATAACTCCCTTAGAGATTTTAAGTATGATTGGCAGTTTGAATAACTCAAATTCATTTGGTGTCGATGGTATTTCTAATGTTGTCCTTAAAAATATTGCTTGTTTCATTATGGATGTATTGGCTGATGTTTTCAATCGTAGTGTTTTTCCTGACGGTCTAAAGTGTGCAGATGTTTTTCCCTTGTTTAAAAAAGGCTCTCTAACTGAAATAGGAAATTATAGGCCGATCTCTCTCCTGCCAAGCATAAGTAAAGTTTTCGAAAAACGTATAAAAATTAGGTTGGTAAACATGGTTGACCATAAAATTCTGTTAAGTAAACTCGAAAGTGCAGGTGTGCGTGGTTTTATGCTTAAATGGTTCAATTCATATCTGAATAATAGATCACAGAGAGTAAAGTTGAATGAAACGAGAAGTGACGCGCAATTAATCAGGCTTGGGGTACCACAAGGTTCAGTCTTGGGTCCCATTTTATTTTTAATCTATATCAACTCACTCTTCCACCTCAATCTAAGAGGCTCACCTACTGCCTTTGCTGACGATGTTGGGATATCGTATGGCGTAAACAGTCCCTTAGATCTTATCTCTGATATAAACTGTGATGTACATTCTCTAAGACAATGGTTCGCTGAACACAAACTTGTAATAAGTCCTAAGACTAAATTAATGTTCTTTTATTTATCTGGTTCTATTTATCCAAAACCGGATGTATACTTTCATGCACCGAATTGCAAAAAATTTAAATTATATCAATGTAAATGTGCAACTAGTGTGCTTGGTCAATTATTTTGTACTAGTGAAAATTTTAGTGATGATTGTTTTTTGATAGAGAATGTAGAAGAATTTAAGTACCTAGGACTCCTATTTGACTGTTGTGCCTTGAACTGATCCCAGTTAATAGGTCTGTTCCTTTACTTTTGAATCTTACGAATTTTTACTAATTCTTACGAATTTTACTCAAATGCCGTTCCCTAACTCGAAAAATTCGTAAAAGAGAGCGTCATCGAGAGAGCAAGATATTACCCCTCCACTGAGAATCTTACGAATTTTTACTCAACAAATTTCTTGGTGTACGAAGTGGAAAAGCTGTCAGTCACAGCTGATTTGAAATTTCTTGTGCTATTTGACATTCGATTGCATTTGTTTTGATTTTTTGTGCATTAAAATGGTATCAACAGGCGGCAAAATAAATATTGAATGTTCACCTCGAACATTCCATCGTAGAAAGTAGACATTAGAGAATATGAAATAAAAATTTATTGAATTTAGTATCTGTCATATCTGTCATTAATCATAGTTTACTACAAAAGCGTTCCCTAACTTTTTCGTTAGTGACTCTCTCTGTGAGAGAATTTATCCCCACCATTGCCATTTTGACAGTCTTTTCCATTCTTACTACAAAAGTAAAGGAACAGACCTAATTTGTCGGGGCAAGAATTCAGTGCTGAGTTTCGCTGTCATTTTGCTTGATGTCATTTAGTTTTCAATGTAAAACTTCAGGGCAGTGGGCACTAGTGCTAGCCACGTTGAACAAACCTAACTTTATGAAACAGTAAGCTGTTATATTCTTCGAATAGCTGCTACTCAACTATTGAAAAATGGATTTATGTCTTATCTGACAGTTAACCCATATCTGATTGGCTATCTGACTATTGAAAAATCGACCCTAGAGTTCAATTCAAAATTAACACGCGCAGTGAATAATAAATGCTAATTCAGTACTTTACGTCAGAATTTTGGGGAAAAAATTGGCACATAACTTTGAGTTTGAATGTAACGCCCGTATTAATAAGCAAACGTTCGCAAGTAACTTATCTTGCAGACGTCAGTTGGCAAACAAAAATTTGACGTCACTGATGTGTAACCACTTGATAACTTAAATCAGCATTTATTAATACGAGTGTAAGTGTTTTCAAAGCTATGAACAGAAATTGATTTAAAAATAAAGAATATAATTTCTGGCTTTTAAAACTGATATAGTACTTAATTGTTTCTAAGTGTTATATCTCGCAGCCTTTGGCCAAGATTCGACGAAAAATGAACAAGGTGTATTCTGACGGGTTTACTGACAGGCCATTGCACCATAGGTACTAGGTACTAGGTACTAGGCATCAACTCACCAGACTACCGCAGCAGCTGTCAAAATATAGAAGAAACGAAAACCAACATGCACCTGCTCTGCGAATGCCCAAACCTCCAAACTAGTCGAGTCCGATATCTGGGAGACAGACTTTTCGGAGACAGAGGACATAGTGCAGGTACCATTGACGGACTTTATCAGATTTGTTAAAAGTACGGGTTGGTTTTAGTACAACAACTTTAAGAAATCAGGTAAAGCGTTTATGCATGTCTTTTGTTGTCCAATAACATTTAATTTTATGACCACTACTAAAACTTAAACACTAACGGCCGTATTATTCACTCGGTTAAAAAACGAGGTTAAAACGCTTTTAAACCCGAAAAATTTTAAACCTGCCTACATAATATTCACTCGGTTTACATGGTTTGAGCTTTTGGTTTATATTGGTTTTTTTTTTAAAACTAAAAACTATTTTAAACCTCGCATTTGACAGTTCGGGCAAAGTATGTCTGTTATTATGAAGGTATAAGAATATTCTGAAGTGTTTCAATTCATTTTTAGTTGTGGTTTTCATTTATTTTACAGGAACAATTTATATAAAAATGCTACACGTAAGGCAATAAAATAGAAGGCTTATTTTTGAAGCCGGAAGTATTCATGGAAATCGACGTCGTCGAAATCGTCGACTTTAGCACGTCTGTCTATATATGCGGTACACGGATGGCTCCAGAACCGGACAGGGGTCTTCTTCTGGAGTCTTCGTGGAAAGCGAGCACATTCGACTACACTACCCCTTATGCGTCTGTCTTCCAAGGGGAGATTTTCGCTATCCTTATGGCTATGCACTATATTGTGACAAACAGGTGGAGGGCTAGAAGCATTTGCGTTTGCAGTGACAGCCAAGCTGCACTAAAAGCCCTGCTCAACCCTTTTACCTCGTCCAAGTTAGTGCTTGAACTCAAGCTTTCTCTGAACTTGGTCGGAGGCTAAACACAGGGAAACTGTGTATCAGGTCACACTGGTGTCCCGGGAAACGAGATCGCTGATGACGATGAGCTTGCCAGGTTGGGTTCCGAAGAAGCTCTCTCAGGGTCTGAACCTGCGTTGGGTCTGCCAGCATCTGTAATTAGGTCATCGATTGATACTTGGGTTTCTCGTGAACACGAGTGTCGGTGGCGTGACTGTGCTGGATGTAGACAGACCAAACGACTGCGTCCGGACATCTGCAAAGAGCCCGCGTCTTTCTTTCTGTCTCTCAGGAGAATCGACTGTAGACTGCTTGTGGGTGTCCTTTCGGGCCATTAAGCTTTTTCCAAACACTTAAATGTATTGGGCTTGAGCGACACCACCATCTGTCCTGCTTGTGGAGAGGATGACGATACAGCGGAACACTTCGTTTGTAGTTGTCCTGCCTTTGCTCGCATTAGGTGGCGGATCTTCACTCTGAATCTCCTTCTCAACTTTCTTCGAAAGATGGGAAAACTATGTACAGCAATGTAAGGTGTCTGTTTTGGCAGTACAATGGACCAGTAGTTATGTCTGAGTACTCCATCGGATAGGAGCAACCTACAACAAAAAAAATATATATATGCGGCAGTGGCGTGGCGTCCATTTAACCCGATTCCTACCGACTTCCCTTTTTAAATTTCCACCATCAAATATGTCGGGTTCTTAAAAGTTTCACTGGATAGTTGATTTTATGAGAACATTTGCTTTTAACTCTTTTTTTGTAATGATTGGGCACTGTGCTTGACGTTGACACCTTTTTGTTCGACACCCACTTGGTTATGCAGAAAATAACGCGCTTTTCTTCGAGTTATTTGATTTTCTTCTACTTCTCCTTTTATCATTTTGTGGATAATTTTACATAGTTGATGTGGACAGCAAATGAAAAATATATAATTTTCTTTTAAGGTACACAGATGTGCGGTTTTTTCCATTTGTATGCGAATAATTTTGCTTCGACTTCCCATTTTAAAATGTTCACGCCACGCCACTGATATGCGGTAATGGCGTCGAACCGCACGTTCCACCTGACGCACGTCTTCCTCTTCTAATGAGGACATCATCGTTTCTTCAACTTCAGTCAAAAACTTGAGTGAATATTATGGAAACCGATTTAAACCTTCAGAAAAACTACGTAAACCTGTCGTCGGAGTGCGGTTTAAAATCGAAGTGGTTTATCTGACAAAAGGTTTAAAAAATTAGGTTTATAAGGTTTAAATCGAGTGAATAATACAGAATTACAAATTTATATGGTTTAAACAAAATTTAAACCACGGTCTAAATTAAACCACTTTTTAAATCAAGTGAATAATACGGCCGTAAGCTGTGCACTTCCCTCAAACCTTAAACCTAGCTGTAAGTGTTGCCATTGTTTTTTAAAGTAATTTTTGTAATTACCCCTTCCTCCTAAACCTGGAGGGGGAGGGGGGGAGGTATATACCCTTTCCTCTTCCATAGCAAAAAGTGCTTGTAAGCCCTCAATACGAATTTTCACAGTCCAAGTTATAGTACTGGTGCCTTAAATAGCTTATTTCTAACTTTTTATCAACGAACTCGACCTGAATTCTTGTTTAATTTTTTTATACGGAGTTAGACGTTAGAAAATCGCGACCACCTCTCAAGTATCTAGTGAGTTATTGTGAGAGTTTATAAATATATCAAAGATGATGAAAATAATGTGTAAAAAATCGATGCTAATTTGTCAACACAAGCTGTCAGGGGAAGTCCAAAACAACCGAGATAATCGTTGCTTTCCACATTCCAGTAATTGAAAATCAAATTTCGAAAACATTGGCATTCTAGTCAACTTGTACGTATGTAGGTACCTGTGATGAAGCGAGCAAACAAAAATATAACAATACCGTGTGTCGTTCCTGCACACTTAGGTAGCTATACCAATAAATCTTGAGATACTGTTTGCTGTCGGATTTCGGAGCGGACACCTGATATACAAATCAAATAATACAGTTCATTATCTTTCGAGTAGCTTGCTATCGTTAAAACGTGTAATTTTTAATAGGAACGGCAAATGCATGTTGTAAGAAAATACACCAATAGTTGTGGACATGGACAATATCAATAAGTGGAACTTTATCACAGAGAAACAGCAGAAATTTACTTTGCCTTCTAAACATTTTTCTTATTCAACATTCTACGTCATGACATTTCAATTTTCAAAGTCAAAAGTATACAAAAAGTCACTCAAAGAGATGAAAAATATTCTCACTGTCGCTCTCGAAATTAAATACCACAGAAGCAGTCCACAGCTACAGCGCCAACGGCAAGCAATACACAACAACACCCCCAATGCGATGTAAGTTAATTAATCGAACTAACCGTAATCGTAGCCATGATGCCTACAATTTAGTCACGCAAGGAAAAATCTCAAGAAAATCCAATAGAATTCTATAGCGGTCCTCTCTCGGCGGACCTGGTGTGGTGGTTTCTCAACAACGCGCATAGCTGTCTTTCTAGGTTTGACTCGCGTGCTTTATTTGTTCTACCTACGTTGTTGTAGTAGTTGGTCTGGCATCGTCGTTCGCAGCATATTATTGTTATATTTGACTCGTGCTTCTCGGTCCACACGTTAAGTTCGACTGTGGGGGCTTTTATTTGCTTTCGGTGATTTGTACTTGTAACGGACTCGAGCAATTTTCGGCGATACAAGTGGTGGGTGCGGTGTCTTCGTCTCGAGAAATGGAAGTAACTAAGGTTGTTTTTCTTCGGCACGGTGAAAGTGAGTGGAACAAGTTGAATCTATTTTGTGGCTGGCACGATGTCGATTTGAGTGAAAAAGGTGAGTGAGCCAGAGCCACTTGTGAATTTTTGTTCATTATTGCTCTTATGCCTTGTTCTCTTATCCTCTATGTCGCTCTCAATGTCACCGGGTTCTCGACTTGTCGTACTCGTCGTACTCGTCGTCGTCGTCGTTGAAGGTAAATCCGATGCAAGTGCTATTTCGGCTGCAGCACTGCAGAAGCACAATTTGAAATTCGATGTCGCCTTTACGTCTGCTTTGAAACGTGCCCAACAGTCATTGACGATTATCTTAAATGCTTTGGAGTGCTCCTCAATCCCAGTGCATTCCAATTGGCGATTAAATGAAAGACACTACGGCGACTTGACCGGACTCAATAAGCGACAAATGGCTGAGAAGTACGGAGAGGAGCAGGTTTCTATTGAAAACATGATGACAAAATGCATGATGGGTAGATTTATATAGCAAGTGCTTACTTCGCAGGTTCAAATTTGGCGCAGAAGCTTTAATGTGCCACCACCGAAGATGGACGCTTCCAGTCCATATTATGCGCCTATAAGAAGCAATCCTAATCTTGCTGGTATTCCAGGTGATGAGTTTCCCGATGCTGAGACACTGGAGTCGGTAATGCATCGTGTCGTTCCCTTTTGGGAGAGCGAGCTCGTTCAACAAATCAAAAGCGGGAAGAGGGTACTGGTCGTGGCGCATGGTACCATAATAAGAGCCATTGTCAAACACATTGAAGGTAATCGTTGTTATTGTCATGACCTTTTTTATAATGCAGATGATTTTCTTTTTTTTTTTTGTGTTTAGAATTTAAACGAACATTTTGTTTAAAATAAGTAAATAAACGGTTGGCGCACCCTAGACCTAGCTTCTCACAACCATTCGTTTCGCGTGAGTTCTTCATGTTTGGGATGAATGGAAGGGATCTACAATTTTCTGAGTCCAAACGGCTAATTGAGAAGCTCTGTCATTTGACGGTTATAACATTGTATGTGGCGGATGTTTGTCAGACGTTCACGATAGGTGGCGCATTGGAACAAACGTTAAGAAATAATTTGTGTTTTTCCGGGGATCGAACCTGGGACACCGCATTCGTTTGTTCTAGAACAAATCTACAAATTCGGGTTTCGTGTCTGTTTGATGTTTGCCTGATTGAAATCATTCGAAGTGACACATAATCAGGGGTATCGCGCATTATTTCCTTGATTACCCGATTAACCACTCGTTTCATTATTTCAGTCAATATTCGCAATCCGAATTTTGCAATCAAAGCAATAGAGGTTGCGAAATGCGCCACTTCCTTCAAACGCCTGACAAGCAAAGTAACTGTTCTGAAAAAGTTTCAAGTCTTAGCCGTTCAGCATGAAATTGTACGTTTCTTTCATTCTTAACAAAACTAGAATCTCAAACTAAAGCTAAGATTCAGTCTAGAATGCCAATTATGCATATGAATGCCAACAGACAAATGACCAGATTAGCCGTCAAATTAATAAATTTCCGGATTATCAAAACTGTATATCAGAATATATGACCAAAATTACAAATATGGTCATATTTGCCTTGATGGTCATTTAAGGCATTTGTTATTTATAACCAAATGTTGTAGTAGGGTAATGCTGTAAAGAAAAACAAAGCACAAAAAGGGATCGTAAAGTCCGGGTCGGATCTCGACAGCCGAAATCAATTTCCGGATGAGATGGTCCGACCATTCGCCTTTAATCTGCTTTGTCGGTCTCTTCCTCGGGCTGTCAACTTTTGCTTCCTCCATAATCCTGGCATCGCTAGCCGCTTCGATTGAGCTCACCAAAGACATGTAGATGGGTGTTTCACAAAACGAAAAGGAAACATACAAAAGAACATAAACAAATTACAAAGAAAAGACAATTAAATAATCTACAAAAATGATAGATCATAGATTAAATAATCAACAAAAAAAAGAGAACGAAAATGAAACATAATCCCAATTTCACAAACTCTCAAACACCGATGACAACAAAAAAATTCCTTGTTCCATCAAAAATGCCAGCAATGCCACAACGAAATTTCAATAAAGTGCATATGGGCATGTAGGCTTTATGCTGGCATTCGTGCTTATTGTCCCATTACACTATATGTTATTTTGGCATTTTTATCTGTCAAAATCAGTCTGGTCATATGTGGCATTTAGGTCATTAGGGCATTTGAGATATGCCCATTACATTTTATGACCATACTTTGACAGAAAAACTGTCAGAAATTGGCATTTTATGACCACTTGGCATACAGTGGGCACATTCATTATCTTAAGTCGACTAAATGACAGATCTAGGCCAATTTAAACTGAGATACATCAAGACAGGCAGCTGTCCGACTTACTAAACTAGATACTTGAACGTCCCCAATTCAATGCCTCCACAGTGTTTTCCATTTTTACTACAAAAGTAAAGGAACAGACCTATTATGATGTGCATAAATGGTGTCTACCACAAAAGTGCTTCAACGAATGTTATTGAAATGAAACAATTCTGGGGCAATTCTCTCAGATCTTTAAGCGCTATAAGAAAAACGGGGAAAAAAATACTGTCATCGTTGACAGATTTATACAAATAAAACTACTACCGCTACTATCTACTAATGACGGTGACGGTTCATCTACCTAACGAACTCTGAAGAACTGTTTACAATTTGTAAACAAAAATAAAGAAAGTAAAACTGATTTTAAACCAAACAAATCTGATAGTCACCAGATTAGCGCAGAGTTAGGTCGTCTTTATATATAGATATTATATTAACAGCAACATTTTACAGCCGCGACAGTTTTAGTTATCGTGCGCAACGTGATAATACTGATAACAGATTTATTAATTGATTGTTTACGACTTCTCGGAAATGGCATAGAAACACTTAAGCACGTAGGCTACTGCATAATTATTAATAACTAACACTTCGGTTATGGTAAGAATTTAAAAAACAAAGTTTGAATTGCATTTCAAACCGCCTGTCTGCCGAAGCGCATCAAAGAGATTTAAAGTACCTACATATTTAGGTGGAAATCCATCTTAAAGTTAAGGTCTCTATTTTATTGGGAATGCTATTTGTCTGTTATTTAAAATGAACACTTATCCTCAATTTATATTGTAAACTATTTATTGCAAGTTGCAACCTGTTTTTGGGTCATGCATTAGCATACGAGTAAAGAAAAAAATCAGAGCCTACTAATCATTGGCCTTAATTTGATTCAGCTATTTGTTAATATTTATTTAATTTAGTTTTCATACGCACAGCAACTACCTATATTTGCGTACAACTTGTCTATGATTTCGAATCATTCAGTTCCATCAGCATTATACAGATTTTTTTTACTGCACTCATTTTTGCAGAAAGTATAAAAATAGTTTTGCCATCAGACACCATGCGAACAACATGTAAAAAAGAAATATTTCCAAAGCGCATTCTCTCAAAAAAAGAACAAGAAAAAGCTAATTTTTCCTATGCGGTGATTAATAATTTGTGTTTTTTGGACACTTGTATATAGAATGATCGTTTTTCTATGTTACTATGCAATAAACTTCGGAACCGATGAGGAGATTTGAGTGTGATTTTCATCTGCATTTAGATATTTTATCGAGAAAAGGTTTCTCTGGAAACATTTCTTTTTGAATAGTTATGATTGGCCTAGATCGGTCACATGGGCAGCTGTGCCAGTTGACGTTTATGAAGGGATAAGCCTGGTACGCTGTTCGAGTGAAATGAAATTTTTCATACAAATTTTTCACTTCGAAATGTCAAAATGAACTTTTCAAGTGAAAATTTCACCAGGCAGTACGCTGTTCAAGTGAAAAATAATTGTTCAAAAAGTGATATGTAGAGGGCGTTGCTTGCTATTTCACTTGGTTTTTATTGTCCGTCGCATTAAATTTTTGACATTTCGGCGTGAAAATTTCACTTTCAATTTCACAGCAATTTCTTGGAGAGGAGTGAAAATTTCACTTCACTTGAACAGCGTACCAGCCTATAGCCGACGAATCTAGTCAAAAAATTCGTGACTAAAGGCTGTTTGAGTGAAGTGAAATTTTCACTCTTCAAAAATTTTTGTGAAATTGAAAGGGAAATTTTCACGTTGAAATGTCAAAAAATTGAATGCGACGGAAAATAAAATAAATAAATAAAAAAAAAAAAAAAAAATATTTTGGCGCGACAGGTCTATGGGACCCAAGGCCTAGCTTCTCGCAACCATTCGCTTTGTGTGGGTTTTCAATTTTTGGGACGAATGGAAGGGATCTACAATTTTACGCCGAGTCCAAACGGCTAATTGAGAAGCTCATTCATGACAGTTTTACTCTCGGATGTTTGTCAGACGTTCGCGAGAGGTGGCGCAGTGGAAAAAAACCTTAAGATGTAATTTGGCCCTCTCGGGATTCGAACCTGAGCCCCTCGCTTAGTAGCCCAACACACTACCACTAAGCCACTGCGCCGACGGAAAATAAAAGCCAAGTGAAATAGCTTGTAAGGCCCCCTACAAATCACTTTCTGAACAACTGTTTTTCACTTCAACAGCGTACTGTCTAGTGAAATCTTCACGTGGAAAGTTCATTTTGACAGTTCGCAGTAAAAATTTTGTATGAAAAATTGGATTTCACTCGAACAGCGTACCAGCCTTAAGTACTATGTTGACAGATCGTATATGTGGCTGACGTAGGAAAAGTGACGTTCCCGATCAATCTAGTTTTTGCGTTCAGGTTACATCTAGTCTAGACCAATCTAGTCGGCTTAATATAACTAATGGTTAGATTAGACGGTATGCCAAGTGGTCATAAAATGCATATTTCTGACAGTCCTCATGTCAAAATATGTTCATACAATAGATCTGTTCCTTTACTTTTAAATCTTACGAATTTTTACGAATTCTTACGCATTTTACTCAATTGTCGTTCCCCAACTCGAAAAATTCGTAAAAGAGAGCGGCTTCGAGAGAGCAAGATATTTCCCCTCTTACTAGTTTTTACTCAACAAATTTCTTTGCGTAAGAATTGAAACATCTGTCAGTCGCCTGAAAATTAACAGCTGTTTGGAATTTGTTGTTCTATTTGGCATTTTTTTGGGTGGAATATTCGCATTTGTGTTTGACACAGATTACTACAAAAGCGTTCCTCAACTTTTGCGTAAGTTTCAAGGAACAGACCTAATAGGTCTGTTCCTTTACTTTTGAATCTTACGAATTTTTACTAATTCTTACGAATTTTACTCAAATGCCGTTCCCTAACTCGAAAAATTCGTAAAAGAGAGCGTCATCGAGAGAGCAAGATATTACCCCTCCACTGAGAATCTTACGAATTTTTACTCAACAAATTTCTTGGTGTACGAAGTGGAAAAGCTGTCAGTAACAGCTGATTTGAAATTTCTTGTCCTATTTGACATTCGATTGCATTTGTTTTGATTTTTTGTGCATTAAAATGGTATCAACAGGCGGCAAAATAAATATTAAATGTTCACCTCGAACATTCCATCGTTTTGAAAATAAAAAGTAGACATTAGAGAATATGAAATAAAAATTTATTGAATTAAGTATCTGTCATATCTGTCATTATTCATAGTTTACTACAAAAGCGTTCCCTAACTTTTTCGTTAGTGACTCTCTCTATGAGAGAATTTATCCCCACCACTGCCATTTTGGCAGTTTTTTCCATTCTTACTACAAAAGTAAAGGAACAGACCTAATGTAATGGGCATATCTCATATGCCCTAATAACCTAAATGCCACACATGACCAGGCTGATTTTGACAGAAGAAAATGCCCAAAAAGCATATTGTGTAATGGGACAATAAGCACGAATGCCAGCATAAAGCCTATATGCCCATATGAAATTTATTGAAATTTCGTTGTGGCAATTCTGGCATTTTTGAATTATTTTGTTGTCATCGGTGGTGTTTGATAGTATATTGTTTTAATTGGTGTATATTTTGTTTATTATTTTACCCTTTTAAGTTATTTTGTGTGTTTCCTTTTCTTTTTGTGGAACACACATCTGCATGAATTTGGGGAGGTCAATCGAGGCGGCTAGCGATGCCAGGATTATGGAGGAAGCAAAAGTTGACAGGGCGAGGAAAAGACCGACAAAGCAGATTAAAAGCGAATGGTCAGACGATCTCATCCGCAAATTGATTTCGGCTGTCGAGATCCGACCCGGACTTTACGATGTCGCAAGTCCCTATTTTTTGCTTTGTTTTTCCTTACAGCGTTACCCTACTACAACATTTGGTTATAAATAACAAATGCCTTAAATGACCATCAAGGCAAATATGACCATATTGGTCAATACCAAAAGTCAAATTGTACAATTTGCAACAATTTGACACTTGTTTTTGTTGTTTACAACTGATCTGTATAATATTATGATGATACAATGAAAATACCTGTTATTTCAAATATGTATTAGGAATGGTCGGCGCAGTGGCTTAGTGGTAGTGTGTTGGGCTACTAAGCGAGGGGCTCAGGTTCGAATCCCGAGAGGGCCAAATTACATCTTAAGGTTTTTTTCCACTGCGCCACCTCTCGCGAACGTCTGACAAACATCCGAGAGTAAAACTGTCATGAATGAGCTACTCAATTAGCCGTTTGGACTCGGCGTAAAATTGTAGATCCCTTCCATTCGTCCCAAAAATTGAAAACCCACACAAAACGAATGGTTGCGAGAAGCTAGGCCTTGGGTCCCATAGACCTGTCGCGCCAAAATATTTATTTATTTATTTTATTAGGAATGGTGTGCCACATACAAAAGTCATAAATCACCGCTAATTTGTTGTGCTTTCAATGTACCTACCTATTCAAATTGGATGTATACAAAGGGATGGATACATCTATTTGAACTGAAAGTTTTAATAATATTCAAGTAGTTGTGTAACTTTCTTCTTCTATTTTTTTTTATTTCAATAAAAGAAACCTTAATTAAATATAAAAACAAACAAATAATTGACTATGTTCTCTTCACAGGCATCTCTGACGAAAAAATTAGCACCATCAATATACCCAATAGCATACCTTGCGTCTACAATTTCAACATCGCCACTATGAAACCAGTTGGTCCAATGGAATTCCTCGCCGAAGAAGAATACCTGCAACACCAGATTAGGAAAACTGCCTCTATTGGAAATTAAAGAAACTGAATGTTTAATGTGAAAAAAAACGTATTTTAATTATGTAATTTGTATTTTTAAATAATAACGTAACCTATTCGAGCAAATTACGTAACATGCTTTTCATTTATCGGTTAGGTAGTGCAACAATTGTAGTAGATTTTTTATCAGTCGGAAAAAATAACAACCGCTCTCGTCCCAAAAGAGATGTCAAATCTGCAGAAAGCAGAAACGTCAGTTGGACTCAGAATTCAGAGTATGAAATCGAAAGTCAAAAGATCAAGAAGGGCGAGCAGAATATATTTTTTTGAACGTACATTTTAGAGACCCTCTAACAAATTACTTTAACTTCTTGTGTGCAACTAGAAAGGAGAAAATATAATATCTTCTATTTTCGTGTGTTTACAACTCATCAGTATGTCAATATTTACGTGTTTATCCGCTTCCTCATTGGAAGATTTGTGTGAACCAATTTTGTGCTACAAAATTATCTACAGTGAAAAAAAGTGTCTCGCGTTTTAATGAATATTCAAATTTATTAACCTTTTTCTCTCTAAACAAAATTTATGAGTAATCAATTCACAATTCGCCAGTGTACATCAACGAGCTATATTTGATATGTTTTCTTGTTGCCCAATCAGTCATATAATCTCTTAAATTTGGCCTATTCTACGGGGAGGAAAACTCTATGAAAGGTAACTCCTAATTCATTGATTTTTCTATTTTAATATAAACAAATAAATACGCAGGGATTGCATTTGTTGTTGTTTTTTGGGCTCCTTTAGCAACTAAATTATGAACGTTTTGTGATGAAAATTGCAAAAATCAATTCCCCTCTAGCGTAGAATATAATCCGTGATGAGTTCTTCCTGTCTTAGGGATTTGTGAAAATAGAAAACAAAAAAAAAATATCAAGTGTAGGTATGTCGGTGCGGATAAAGAAAATCCCGAAAGTCACGGAAACTGTTTACCGCATTGCATCCTTTCAGTGCACAGTGCACTTGAAGTGAAAAATATGTTTAATCCACTTGATGCTATTGCATTTTTAATGTGAGTGCTGCACACATTTCAAATTGACGTTAAAATAGGTAGGTAGCTCTGTGCGTTGTGCTAATGACCAATTTTGATTCGCTTTAATATCGGTCAGAGGGATATTGCCGCCGCACAAAAATAACTACCAGCTTTCCACTTCTTAATCAATAAAAGTAACTTCTGTTTGTTTACTACTTGTGTGTGCGTGTGTGGTTGGGTTGACCATTAATCCAATAAATTAATATTTAATTTCTTTCTGAAGCAAAAATAGCCAAAGAGGTTTTTTGGGTCGTGTCCTTTGACATTAACAGGAGGTGCTGTTTGGTCTTTAGTCTATTAAAGTACGTGATATGTGTAAGAATTGTTGCACACTCCGCAGTTATTGTCAAAGACCGTAATCCGTAACCCTAGTGGCAGCCTAAAGTCAAGTTCGTAGAATTCGCACTCTAATTACATTGTCCAAATCTGCGTAGGTAGTGTTATGTTAACTGGATAGGAAAAGTGCTGGCTCTTAAGTGAAATTTGATTTACCCATCTTTATTATGGTTCTTAACGAAGTTATTTTTTGGGACGAGTTCAACATATTCATGGTCTTGTAACATCAACTTTGATGTTTGTATACGCCAAAAGTTGTTTAAGAACTTGAACTGAAAATCCCACCAAAAATCAAATAGAACCTTTAATTAAACTAATTATTTTGCTGTCTTTTATAAGAACACCGTCCAAGTTCGCATAAAATAGTAAAAAAGAATATTCTTAATCACATTATCTCTATATTATTCATATATATTTTAGAATGTGCCCACAGCTTTCTAATGAAATGCACGACTCAATGAAAGGCTAGCGAATAGTAATAACGATTTTAAATAACAAGTCAAACGGCATATTTATAATAGCCTAAAGCTGGGCGAAAATTGGCATATAACCTAATTAAACGACAGCTATAATCGAATATGTATATATAAGAGCGGTTAACTGCGTCTTTGGACTAAAATACGAATGATAACTAGTTTGCGAAGTAAAAACAATAACACATTTGTTTATCTTATCAAGTGTAACTAATCCACTATAGCTATAATGAATGATATAAATATATTTTGCCGCTTATTTATTTTGAATGGTTAAATAGGTGTGGATCTCGAAAGTTCATTGACAATAGCGTTTAGAATTTAAATGATAATACATAATACTTCATCGAAGAGTTTGCCTGAAGTTTTTTTCGTAGATGAACTCTGTAGCTATGGAAAGGCCATTTCATTATCGAGTGCAGTTTTTGAAAAAGCAATAAATTTACAAATATCGAACGAGTAGAATTCTCATGGAACACGATTATTCCTCTCGTATAACGTTGTAAAAACCTTAAGAGTCGATAAAAATGTATTTGGGCGATTGCTTTATTTCTATTCCCTTAAATGGCAGCAGGACCTTGACTATTTCTTTACGCGTTTAAGTTCCTTTCACAAATTTACCAATTTTT
This sequence comes from Cheilosia pagana, assembly GCA_936431705.1. Classification (NCBI taxonomy): domain Eukaryota; kingdom Metazoa; phylum Arthropoda; class Insecta; order Diptera; family Syrphidae; genus Cheilosia; species Cheilosia pagana. The sequence continues at coordinate 78,240,329 of OW386166.1, read as the reverse complement.
CATTTGCTACGACAAGGCAAGCAAACTTGTAACTCACTTTCCAGTAGACTAAAACCATGTTCCCACCAAGGTGATTTAGCTAAATCCACATTTATTACGTGATTTATACCTGTTTAATTTTTAATTACGTGCAAATCCATACAAAATAAAATCGAACATACACAAAATAGAATCGAACAGACACAATTAAAATCAAACAGGCCTATTATCGACTTCAGCTGTTTACACAAAGACAAACTGTCAAAAAATTAAAATTAAAAATGCAGATAGTAATTGTTTACATAGGTCAGTTCCCTAACGATAATGCATTCGAACACATTAGTCAAATTTAGTCAAACTTTGTTCCTTTACGCAAAAGTTGGGCAGAAGAGAGCCACAAAGAGAGAAGAAAACATTTCCCCTCCATAAAAAAACCTGCAAATAATAGGTCTGTTCCTTTACTTTTGTAGTAAGAATGGAAAAGACTGTCAAAATGGCAGTGGTGGGGATAAATTCTCTCACAGAGAGAGTCACTAACGAAAAAGTTAGGGAACGCTTTTGTAGTAAACTATAATTAATGACAGATATGACAGATACTAAATTCAATAACTTTTTATTTCATATTCTCTAATGTCTACTTTCCATTTTCAATACGATGAAATGTTCGAGGTGAACATTCAATATTTATTTTGCCGCCTGTTGATACCATTTTAATGCACAAAAAATCAGAACAAATGCAATCGAATGTCAACTAGCACAAGAAATTTCAAATCAGCTGTGACTGACAGCTTTTCCACTTCGTACACCAAGAAATTTGTTGAGTAAAAATTCGTAAGATTCTCAGTGGAGGGGTAATATCTTTCTCTCTCGATGACGCTCTCTTTTACGAATTTTTCGAGTTAGGGAACGGCATTTGAGTAAAATTCGTAAGAATTAGTAAAAATTCGTAAGATTTAAAAGTAAAGGAACAGACCTAATAGCCCAACAAATTTCTTTGGGCTAGTTTGTTATAACTGACTTAAGCTGTCAAATCTCTCAAAAGTCAATTTGAATTGGCAGTTTATTTCGGTTTGCTTTGTTATGTGCTGACATTTGTTATTAAAAATGGAAAAATCCGCAAAAAAAATAAATATTAAACTGCAAAACTCACTGACGTTTATTTTTGAATTGCTCGCATATGTTTTCAACAAACGTCATGCCAGAATATATCCCTACTCTTTGATATCTGACATTTTGCCGAAATTGGCCCAAAAAGTAAGGGAACATACCTAATTTTTGGATTTATTCTGGTAGATATAAATTATATCCAAAGCATTTGAACTCATTTTAAATTGTTGCAGGTCATTTTTCTTTTGCACTTTTATATGTACGATATTGAAAGTTTTCCAACTAATTTCAAATGTCACACTTTAACATTTAAAAGTTTGGTGGAAAGGCCTATCGTGATTTTTAAATTACTTCAGCTAAATTACGTTGGTTAAAACATGGTATAAAACCTACTACACACTATTTAAGTGCCGAACTAGCACTTGTCTCCAAGTACTTCAGAGCGCCAAGTCAAGTATTTAAACAAAAAAACTCATTCAGTGTCGTTTGCCTGCCGTTCCTAGGCTACACACCATTTTCATCTTGTTAAGTATGTTTTAGTTCAATCGAATTGTGACTAACTAAGAACAACAGTTCGTTTTATAGTGCTTTAATTATGATTTTCCAAAAGAGAGTACGACTAGTGACTGCCGCGCAATTATTTTAACTGACAGTGTACGCCAACAAAATAATAAAAAAAAGGCCCAATGGATGGATAAATGTTTTTTTGAGTTTTTAATTTTTGGACATTTATGAGAAACCTGCTTATCACGCCCGCTTTGCCAGGCATTAAAAAATGAACCTTAATGACGGGCGGTAGAGAGAAACATACGCATTTTGCATTTAGTTTAGAACCTATATATTAAAATCAATTGATCCTAGGTTAAGTTAGATGAGTGGAATGGCGAGGAGTCATCCATGCCAAACCCATTTTGATAGCCGGGGAAAGAGTTTATCTCTTAATCCTACGGTAGTACTCTATTTTATTTATGCTGAAATATATTAATAACCTACTGTGCTGTTGCATGCCAATCCAACCTGAGAAAGTTCTTAAGTTGATAATTTTGTATGTGGATGTACTAGATAGCTCAGGTTATGGCAGAAGAATCTTCCAATGAGTTTGTTCCTTGAGGGTTTGAGACCTGGAAAGTGACATAAGAAATGGGTTGTGTCTACAAGAACTCCCTCATCTCCCTTATCGCCTCTGGAAAGTTCTTCTTGCGTCAGTCATGTTTTCTTCAAGTGGTACAGAGTGTTGTGTCCCGTTAGGTTAGCTACATGCATTCTAAGACACTTTTGGTCATATTCTCTCTTTTCTTACAGAAAGTTGGCCATGGTTTCCTTGTAGAAGCACGAGTATCCACGACTGTCCATCTGTCGTTCGTCTCTCCTGTGACCATTTTCTCTGCTTCGAGCTTTATAAAGCGGGATATACACAAAGGGATATGTTTGTTGTAAAACATTAGCCGAAACTTATCGTGCTAGTTCATCTGCTTTCCTTTTGCCTGGGATGCCTTCATGTCCAGGGTTTTATTATTGAGGCTCACGCGGGCTGCTCTTTGCGCTTGGATGTCACTGATATGATCTGGGAGGCGTAACAATGTTGAGATGGTGCACATGCTTTCTACGCTGTCTATACATCTAGTATCTGGTTCTAGACAATAATTGTCGAGGAAAATATTTATACACTTATTTGCAATTGTCGACATTGAATCCAATAGCTCACTCGCATTGGCAGACAATTTTCGTAGCAAGCAAAACAACACATTGTTGAGCAACGCGTTGTTCAATGATTTCCGACCGGATCAAACATGTTGGATACAGAGAATGCGAAGCATCATCCATTAGAGTTGAATGTGTTGCGTTGGCAGATTTCTCTGCTGAATGAAACTGTTTCCGTTTTTTCGAGTTACCCCGTGAAGAGTCTCCTGAGCCTGAGACACTGCAGCCTTCCATCCTCTGCGATCCCGGGCACGTTGCTTTCAGTTGTCCAGACCAAGCGCTCTGGCATCCGCGATGGAGGTTCGGTCTTCCTTGTTTTCTCGAACCTGGGGGCTGGGATTCGAAGATCCTCTTAGCTTAGCCGGAGCATTATTGTCCATTCGCTCGATGTGGCCGAGCCAATGTAGTCGGCTTTTTGGACTACATCCACATCTTGGTACAGCTCATAGAGTTCGCGGTTGTATCTTCTCCTCCATTAGCTCTCCCTTCTTGCCTATGGTCCAGCACTCGGCGCCATAAAGCAGAACTGGCAAGATAAGGGTCTTGTAGAGCACACATTTCGTCCTTCGAGTTTGGAGTTTTGAACCCAGTTGTTTTGCCAAACCGAAGTAGCAACGGTTTCCTGTGGTAATTCTTCGCCGGATCTCCACTATGGTGTCATTCGTGGAGTTTATGTTTACTCCGAGGTAGGTAAACTCCCTAACTACCTCGAAATTTTTGCTATCAACAGTGACGTTTTGTCCTAGGGGGTGGACAGTTGTTTGTTTGTTTGTTGATAGCATGTACTTGGTCTTGTCCTCATTTACTTCAAGGCCAACGGATTTCGCCTGTTCTTAAATCGCCGTGAACGCTTCTATCACGGCACGCTGGGAGCGACCGATGATGTCTATATCGTCCGCATAGCCCAGCAGCTGGACGGATCTGTTGAAGAAAGTGCCTTCCGTGTTGACAGCTGCCCTGCGCACTATCTGCTCCAGTACGAGATTGAAGAAGTCACATGATAGCGCATCTCCTTGCCGAAATCCGGTGCAAGTTTGAAATAATTCGGAGGAGCTACTTCCAAATTGCACGTAGCAGCGCGTGTTTTCCAGCGTCACGCGACACAGCTGAATCAGTTTTGCCGGGATTCCGAATTCGGCCATCGCCATATAGAGCTCCTGACGATGTATACTATCATATGCGGCTTTGAAGTCGATGAATAGGTGGTGAGTTTCGACTTGAAATTCGTTGGTCTTTTTCAGGATTTGCCTCAGTGTGAAGATTTGGTTTGTAGTCGATCTGCCGGGCCGGAAGCCACACTGGTACGTGCCGATTGCAGAACGGTTTAAGATGTTCACACAGTACGTTGGAAAGGATCTTGTAAGCGACATTAAGCAGGGATATGCCTCGATAGTTCTTGCAAGACATAGGATCGCCTTTTTTGTAGATTGGACATATAGAGCTGATAGTCCAGTCATCGGGCATGTTTTCTTCCACCCATACTTGGTTGATGATTCGGTGCATGCACCCTACCAAAACATCACCTCCGTATTTGAAGAGCTCCGTTGGTAAGCCATCAAAGCCGGTGGCCTTGTTGTTCTTTAGCTTTTTAAGCTGAGCATATCATCTTATTTTAAAACCTGATGGTTCATGCACATTCATTTGTATCAAATCCAGAAATTTAACAACAAAATCACATTTTTCCAACAGATCAAACAGATATTAAATAAAAACTGAATGTACCGCAAATTCATTCCATAGAAATGATGAATTAGAAAGCACCTAAATATTTAGTTGATTTAATCGATTCAATTGAAATTTAACCGCAGTTCTCTTCTCAATTGGTCATAATCATAATTATGTCACGTCAATTTACATGCATTAACTCGTAACTGCCTAAAAGTTAAAAAAAATGTAGATAACTCCTATTTATTTTCTAAATACGCAAGTTCAACGTCAAGGCTAACGATTCAATTCAATTACGCTACACTCTTAATTTCTTCCATCACATTTTCAAAATAATTAGACGAGCTCATTCACCCTATTATCACTTATATGGAAGTTAGAATAAATTATATTTCTAACAATATTTATTATTGGTTATTTGACAAACATTCGGCAGACGCCTGTATAACTGAATCAACGTGAGCATGCTATAAAAAAAAAGTTATTCAACTATTTGGACAAGAAAACAGCTGCTTTGTTATAGTCTTTATTGATATTGTTGTACATTTATACAATAGTGTAACAGGAAGCACAGCCAAAATGTAAATCAATTGTCTGACAATGGCAATGGTATCGTTATTTGAATTGATAGTGCTTCCAATTTTCGAGTTTAATTCGTCAATTTACCAAAAAACACAAACGAATTAAACACATTTTTGTTATGAATGTAGATTTGACAAACCGTAGACAACAAACTGAAAGAGCTATACGAACACCAATTTTACATTAAGAAATGAGTTTGTACTCGTTATCAAATGTCTGATAGCACTGACAACAAGGGTGATGTCAAATTTAGCGTTTTTAATTATTTCTTCGCTTAAAGAATAGTTTCTTAACCATTTACAGTCACTATAGGCGTACATTTGGAAGGGTTGTTTTTAGCACTGCTTCTAACCCGATAAGTTATTTAGGTAATATACTCGGCGCAATAATTTTGGTAAAGTTCTGCGCATCTGTCAAAATCTTGCAATATGGCGGCCAATTGTGACTGAAAACATTGTTTACAATTAATTTTCTCAGTTTCTCTCGTGAACAACGGTTCTATTTCTTTATTCGTTTAGCTAAATATATTAATTATGTGTTGTGTAAACAATTGGAAAAAAATATAATGGGGAAATTAATTTAAATTCGTTTCCCAAAGAAAATAAAATGTGCAACCAGTTGGTGTTTTATTGTCCAAGAAAACACAAAATACTATGAAAACTGCTCAAGTTGGCTCAAAACATAGGAAAGTGATTGTGTTCCTCTTAATGCCTCTTAACATATGAACAATATGGGCTATACTTAAGGTTGCCAGACGGCCGGGACTCGCCGGGATTGTGCAGATATTTTAAGCGGTGTCCAGAGTCCCGGTTAAAAATGAGTTGTCCAGTCAAAAGTCCCGGCAAAACTAATTTTTAAAATTTCATCATTTATTTAAAAATGTGTATGTATTTCCAAGTTCATCAAATTTAAAAATGAAAAAATTTCAATCACTGTGAAATATTTTCATATAAAATCGTAAGAATTTGAGTGAACTCATCCACTTAACGAAATTGCAATCAATTTCAAATTTAAGTTGAACGCTACCATAAAACCCTGTCATATTTTGTTTTAAATTTTTAATTTGCGGTTTGACTAATAACAGTTCAGTCGAAGGTCGAAATTAAAGGGTTTTATTTCGGCCTTTGACTGGTGTATTTTTTGACCCTAGGAGCGACTAAACTTAAATGTTTGACTATGACATAATAAATGTAAATGTCAAAACTTATTTTGTTTAATTTTTGTAATAATTTTTTTTTTTATTGAAATAAATACGCTTATTTGCACCTTAATAACACAAATTATTTCCCTTTTTTATTAATAAAAAATTCTAAAATAGGCGAACTTTGAAATGTCCAGACGAGTCCCGGAATTTCAACATAATGTCCAGATATGTACTGATTTCAAACTGGCATATACTTGAAAATCTATATGGTACTAATAAAGCAGGAATTTCCGCATCCACTTTTTGTTGTTCCAACACCCATTAAATGAACTGCATGGTCATAAGTCTTCATTTCTTGAGTCATTTGAACTTTGTTGTTCTCCATCGTCATTCTGCACAATCTGACGAATTTGGCAGGGTTGCCAAAACTATACATGGCTCTATATAGCTCGTCTCTATAAATGCTGTCATATGCGGCCTTAAAATCGATAAACAGGTGGTGGGTATCGACTTGGATTTCTTGGGTTTTCTCCAGGATCTGCCGTAGTGTAAAAATTTGATCGGTCGTTGACTTACCGGGCCTAAAACCGCACTGGTAGGGACATATCGGATCGTTGACAAATTTAAGCGTTCACACAGTATAGCAGTTATGATCTTATACGCTGTGTTTAGGAGACGGATGCCTCTATAGTTGGATAAGTTTAGAGGAGAGGGTCTTCTTTCTTGTGGATCGGGCAAACGATGCTGAGGTTCCATTCATCAGGCATACTTTCTTCTGACCAAATCTTGGAAACGAGTTAGTGTATGCTCGATCTAATTTGGAACCTCACAACACATGTGCTGACTCAATATTTTTAACCAGGCATTCAATTGTTGGTTTATCAGAATAAGTACGAAAAGTAGAAACGATCATTTTTTTACGAAGCGTAAATGCATGATTAAAAGATTGTACAAAAGTCACGTCAAATTGTTCGTTTATGTGGACGAGTACTACGATCGAAAATTGTGGTTATCGCACACGTAAGGTTTTCCGAATCGCAATCGAATGGAATAATTGCTAATTGAAAAATGTGCACGCACCTACATATTAATAACGTAAAACAAACTGGAGCTAACTTCACGCAGCCTTCGCTGTATAGAGCTGTATTCTTTCTTGTGCATTTTGTCATAAGTTCTTTTTTTTATTTTTTATTCATATATCCTCAATATATGTTTACGTTCAACCCCGACCACAGCATTGAATGTCATCTTAGGTCCAACACCTATTCAAACACACATTCAAATGGAAGTAAGACTGCGTTCCACCGACTCTTCCATTCGAACAGTATTGACCCCTATTCTTATCAAGGAGGTCATTTATCTTAGCTTGACGCTATGTAGGCTACAAACTACACCTTGCAATCAACCACTGTGCTAGAATAAATCTGAGTTCAAACACATGTGGAAAAACCATATTTATCTTTTCAGACAGCCAAGCAGCTCTCAAAGCTCTTGACTCATCTGTCATGAAATCTAAGCTCGTCTTAGAAACATTCACACCCGAACGAACTTTTTAAGAAAAATCTAGTCATTCTTCACTATATTCCAGCCCACATGGGCTTTGCTGGTAACCAAGCAGCTAACTCACCATCACCGGCCAATATCGGCGCTACAATTCCGCTCATCGGACCCGAACCCTTCTGTGGAGTCAGCAAAAATCATTTCAGGGGCTACATCAAATTCCACTGAAGACTGGCTTAAATCTCCTGGGCAGAACTGTATCAAACTATTCTTTCCCAAATTCTCTCCCAGGAAATCCCACTTCCTGACCAACCTAGAGTTAGACAAAAACAACCTGAGAATACTAACAGGAGTAATCAGTGGCCACGGCTTCCTGAAAAAACACCTTCACCGTATCGGAGTCTCACCAGATCCAACATTCAGACTATGTCTTGAGAATGACGAATCCTTTCTTCCTTGGTGATGAAATCGTCACTTCAGCAGCTCTTGCTGGCTGCCTCCGGAGTGAAAAGATGGCTCTAGGACCTTACCAGGGAAGGGACAATAGGCTCCTTTAATGGAGGCCGCCGTGCCAAAGCCCCATTGAGGGCTCTCCCGCTCTATAAATCTAAAACCGTCCATCTAGTACATTATTTGTCAACGGTCGATGGCATAAGGACATATTTTCATATTCTTCAAATATAGATCATTAAAATAAAAGGCTGCTGCCAAAATTTTGGAAAATAACCCTAGCTGATCCATATTTCTCCTTTCGATAATTAATTTTTTCACAGTGACATGAAATTTCGATACAATCCGCCTATGTCGTTTTCCATTGGAACCATCAGATATTTTGTTCAGATTTCAGATTTTACCAGGGTCATGGAACATGCCGCGTTATTAATTTGCTTTTGTAATGTATCAGTGCGTATCAACTGTTCTTTGGCAAAAATCAATTTTTGCAATTTGAAAAAATGTTCACCTTCTAAAGATGTAAAATATCGAGATCTGCAAAAAGTGATCCGAATCAAAAAATAGATTAATTTTTTCCCTGGAACATGAGAGGTTGATTTTTTTGTCCAATGGAAAACCACATGCCTTCGAATTTTCGATAATTTTTTCTGACTTTGAACTGACATACCGATCAATCTGGATTTTTCATCCAGGGGTGAACATTTATGTTTCTAAATTTAATTTGACCACTTTCGGCGCAGCGCTGTTCCGTTCCATTTTACAATTGCGTGGTTTACAACAAACTTCTTGGCATAAGTATCTCCTCTTTAACTTTGAACTTTCATTTGTCAGTAAATTAACATAAGCACGCTAAGTGGATTGTTAATTGTTTGTTATCAATTCTAACAAGTATTTGCGTGTCGCCTTCAATCAAACTGCGTCGCTAAGCTTGAACATACATCTGCTATGAATGCATTAACAAATTATATTCTTTTCGAAATAACGTCTCAAAGGACTTGTTCTACTGCTCTGCTACATTAAAATTCTAATCATAATGAAATTTGTACATTTTCTCCTTCCAGCTGTTCGATAGGAAGTTTTTATTTTTATTTTGTGAAATTACGTCATAATGTTTGTCGGTATACGGTATTGTTATCGGTTACAGGGATATACAAGTTTCCAGTAATAACAAGTTTAGATAAATAATTTAATTACTTGATTTTGGAAAAAAAAACTTGGCTGGAACAAATTTTCGCCGATAAATATTTTATTTAGTTCAAATCAATCGCGTGTAACTGCGATTTGTACATGCGTTTAAAAATAATAATAATAATAAGTAACACACTTTGTAACAAAGCGTGAACTAATTTGTCTATTTTAGTCGCAAGCCTACTTGGCTTACAGAATGTATGCTTCGTGAATATAAATAAAGTCCACGACTGGATCGCACGAAACTTTCCGTTCATATCATCAGTTTTTTTATTGTTGTTTATAGGCTATAAAACAAGATTTTTCAAATTGGTGATGCTGGTAGCTATGAATCGAAGTAGGTTTGTGATGTAAGAATTCAGGGATTTGTTTTTGAATTTGGTAGTCGATGGACGTGTTTATGGCATAGGTTGCAAATGAAGTGCGGGTTTCGAAAATGGCGTTTTCGAGATATGAACAGTTTTCAAAGTCAGCGTTTCCGGTGGGTAGAATTGAAAATTAAGGACGCAATAACGTTTAAAACGTCAATTTTACTCCAAGTATGCATTTTGGTCAAAATCGCTTTAGCCGTTTTCATGGAGGTAAAACAAAAGAAACCAAATTCTCAAAAATCTATTATAGACAATTTATGCTGACCAATTTTCAAAATTACCGTTATTTGATTTTTCTGCGAAAAACTGGGTATGCAGACATGTTAACCACACCTAATTAAGCCCAAATATCAATTTTGGTTGAAATCGTTAGAGCCGTTTTTGAAAAAATCAATCTTGTTTAAAACCGTTATATGGGAAGTACCGTTAATAATAGTGTTAGCATGCAAAAAAAAAAAGTGGCCCCGATCTGTAAGCCCACAAACTCCAAATCCGAAGTTTAAAAGAAAACCGCCCAGCCGTTTGCGCTGTGGAGCTCAGGAAAGGAGGGACAGACGGACAGAATTGCGAGACCCACTCTTTCGAGTTCATCATAATGTTAGATTTGATTAAAATCTCGAGTTCGATTTTTTGTACGATTACAATCCTTTTCTCTTACTACGTATACGAGAAAGTTATAAAAAGAAAATGCGTTGCTGTAAAAAGCTCTTCCATAATGTCAACTGTCAACAGGTAGTTTATTTATGACTTTGACTCTCCCAGGAGAGGTACACACAATAAGGGGTCCCTATTTTTAAATAGGGGGTGTTACTCAGACACATCAGATCTCAGAATTAGTCTTCCTTTTTTCGTTCAGAGAAAGTTCAGATCGCACTTTATAAGTTCAGAATAAATTGACTAAGCACAGCATATTTTAAATGCTGGTACAGAAAAGAAAGTACATGTGTACATAAATTAAAAATGGTAATAGATCGACAAAAAAGTGTAACAGACTTGGGAAATACATACAACAAAAACAGTTTTCATTTGATTTTTAATAGCCTGACTTCTGACAGTTTGTGCTAAAATTTGTTTCAAAAATATATCAGATCGTTCTGGAACACGCATGTTCGACGCGTTCGAGGCTCTAAATAGCATTTCTTTGAATGAGAAAAATAAAACCGCCATTCATTTGAGTTTAATTTGATAAATAAATATTTGGTACATGTAACGTGGCCCAATTTCTTACAAACATTTGTGTGAGTTTTATTTTTGGGAGAAATGAAAGGTTCTTCTACATTTTGATGCAAATAAAAGAAGGGTAACATTGGAATTTGACAGTTATAAATAGCTGTCAGTGAAATGGACATACCTACCTACCTCACTTTCTCAATTTGGCACACCTAACTGCTGATTTTGACAGATAAAAATGACAAATAGTGTAATCGGACAATAGGCACAAATGCCAGCATAATGTTCTCTATGCTTTTTATTGAAATTTGGGGATGGCATTAGGCACATTTAAAACTTTGTATTCTTAAGTCGACACGATTGGTCTGGAATAGATGAAACCTGAATGCAAAACTAGATTGGTCGGGAACCTCCCTTTTTCTTCATCAGCCACTTACCTATGTGAACTGTCAACTTAGTACTCAGTCACGAATTTCTTGACTAGATTTATCGGCTACCCCTCCATAAACGTCAACTGAAACAGCTGCCCATGTCACCGATCTAGGCCAATCAAAACTGAGATACATCAAGTCAGTCACCTGTCAGACTTACTAAACTAGATACTTGAACGTCCCCCTGTTGGCATGTTTGGTAAACCAATAGGTAACTGTCTTGTTGTGTTCAATGTTCGTGTGCAGAGTGCAGTTGTGTTTTCTTTTTATTTTCGTTTTTAAATTGTGTTTTCTCTGTTATAATAAATTGAGTTATTTGCATTATTGTTAATATAAGTTGTGCGTTCATTCATTACTTATTTTTGTTTGGGAGTTTGACATGAACAGTGTTACCAGATTCAACTTTGGCCAATACGTAACAAATGGATCCAGTGACAACTAAGGCTAATATGAGAATTCTGGTCACACAGTCTAGTATACTGTCCTGACAAAACTGACATTTCGCTCGTTTGTTAGATGATTATTTGCCTACATTTATATTCCCAGTTTGCATGCAGTCTAATCTTAGCTTTACTTCTTAGTGAAGAAGGCTTATTCCCTTTTATTGCACTTATTATTATACCTGTCTGGAAACAGCAATTACAAAAGTAAATAAAAATGAAGATGACTGCGCAGTTGTAATCTTGAAGAGACTAAACCTGAAGAGCTCTGAATATGGATACGGATACTTCGCGATGCATTAGCAAATAGATTGTTGTATTGTTTTTATTTGCATGCATTTTTTGCAATCGGACTCGTCATACTAATTTTTCGTTTATTTGATCCGATGGTGCAGTGCACACATTTCCAATGAATTCTTTGTTGATAGTCAACATTTAATATCTGTTGCCTCGTCACCAGATGTGCAGCAATCAGCGAATGCTATAATATTTCAATCACGAACATCGTTCAGTCATTCATTTTTACAAAGAAAATGATCTCGGTTCGTAAAAGTCATCATTGCACACTACACAATACAGATAAGCCATCCATAGGTATAAAGTTCCCGAATTAGTAGTCTCCACTCGTTAATTAAAAGCAGTGGCTTACACCTGATCACACTACATACCTAACTTGAGTTGTCTTAAATTTGTTAGCTCTGTCAAAGCGATACAATATTTTAGGGGCAACAGTTGTGCAAATAAATTGTGTTGCTGCGTCAACAATCCACATGAAACGAATGAATCAATAAATTGCCTTTAAGCCTATATTCTAAGGCTGTTTTCATCGATCGGTCTATAGCAAAGCTGACAAGCTGTATTCCCATTTTTGTGTGTTGTTCTTCAGCAACAGCGACGCGACGACCTTCACTTCGATCGTGATCGACAAATCAAATTTGTTGTACCCTCGTCTGTGTAGTTCTTTGTTTTATTAAACTCGTTTATCTTTTAATATTGTGGGTTGAAAATTTGCGCGCGCAAGTGCAATTGTGCACCGTTGCAGTAATTTTATTGGTATGCGGACAGTTTAGCGATAACAAAAACAATGTTGTATTTAAAGCAGATAAACACCGTATCCGTATACGATACACATATTATTTCGATATGAAAAATTGCATTTAAATTACATCGGGCATATTTGAAGGTTTAGTCTTCCTAAGTGGAACAGATTTGTCTGGTCTAGATTGCAGAGGAGTTCGGCTGTCATTTTGGACAAAGATCAATTTATCATTTTAATTTATAATTCAATTATAGTTGTACAGTTGGAATTTAACTAAAAACGTAACCAGTCAAAAAATAGGAGACGGTCAAAATACTGTCTTACCAAGTCTGACAGCTGGCTGACTTGATGTGTTTCAGTTTTTATTCGCGGATATTGGTCACTGGAACAATTTTTTTCACTTAACGTTTATGGATCCTGAAGGGGTAGTCGACAAATCTAGGGAAGAGCTTCGTGACTAAGTAATAAATAGATATTTGGTATGCCACATAGGAAAGTGACGTTTCCGCCCACTCGAGTTTTTTCGTTCAGGGTAGATCTAGTTTAGGCAAATCTACTCAACTTAAGACGACTAAACTTTTGAATGTGTCCATTCGGTTGCCTATATCATTTATATTTTTTTTATTCTTTCAGATGTACTTCTCTAAGTGGCAACAATCCCGTGCAAATTTAAAAAAATCTCTTCCTGGACCGTAAACGTTGGGCGCTGTCTTAAAATGAGTGAGTTTAACTTTAAGTAGATAATATCTATTAATCTTCAGCCTTATTTATAAACCCAGCCTAGAGTCTGCTTAACTTTACGCATCCTACAATACAATGCCCTTACGCGGAAAACGTGATTTATAAACAAAAAGAACGTTGCCTTGAGGCTGCGTAACTTTAAACGCAAAAATTTGCGTTTAGAAGTTGCGTAAAGCTTTCATATTTATTTTACTTTTTGAAATGTCATTTTGTTTATGTTTTTTCGGGATTTTACCTTTGGCCAGACCTTCGAGATTTCGGTGTTTTTTGTAATAGTTTATCCAAATTCTTACCTATTCAGACACAAACCCCATTTTGTAAAGTTATTGCGGAAAAACCGTTTATAAATAACATTTTCCAAAAAGTCACGTAGAGGCTGCGTACATTTTTAGGCGATGTTTCTCTAAACAACATCGTTGAGGGGTCGTAAGGGAATAATCGGGCTGCTTTAAAATAAGTCAAATAAAATAACATTAGGATCTGTTGATGTTTATTTTTTTAGTAAATAAATGAGATTTGAGATCATGGAACACTCGATACTCGAATTCCGGTCCATTGTTTTCAATGTTGTGGTTGAGAACTTATATATTGGCAGTGACTTCCTTTCCGTGCCGTGACTCTTATCAAGCATACAGGACTATTTATAATATTACTAGCGGACCACTGCACACTTCGTAGTGCAAAACAGAAATATAAATAAAATGAAATTCAAATTCATTTAAATCTGTAATAAATAGTTTTTATTGTAATTCTTTGTGGTACACAATATTTTTGGTTTTCCATTTTCGGTGTAAATATACAAAACCGATGGTTTGCCGACACGCGAACAGGCTACATATAACTGTCCATGTAAGAAACAGGAATACTCTAAATTAACTCCACAAATTATTAACGTATGCCCTTGCGCCTTATTAATAGTAACCGCATCGCACTGCTTTGAAATTGAACGCGTAGACAACTTTAAGTACTTAGGTATTACTTTGGATAATAGGCTCAGTTGAAAAGTGCATACCCCGTCATTGACTTGCGTGGTGACTTGCTGATTCCCTTGGTTTAAATATGTTTTTTTCTTTCTTTTTGTTACTGATTATATCTATCTTTTCTAAATTTTTGAAACTTTTTTTTATTTTTTTATTTTTTATTATTTGTTTTAATCACTGCATTTTATCGCATCCCCATCGATAAATTAGTCCTTGTTTGTTAAATACGATTCGTACATTCGCCTCTTGTCAGAATCCTGACAACAGAATGTATGTAGCTATTTAATTTTAAAGCTAAAAGCTGTATTCTTTAAAAAAAATCAATTTGTTGAACGATCGATTTATCCTTTGTATAGCTTTAAGTTTTTCTGAATGAAATAAAGAAATAATAATAATAATGATGTGATTTATCATACATTTTCATGATAACTAATTACGTGATTTTTACGTGTTTAATTTTTAAATACGTATCTTTCATCGCAAATCCATACAAAATAAAATCGAACATACATAAAAAAGAATCGAACAGACACAAACAAAATCAATTTTTCTTTTCTTTTACACTTTTATATGTAGGTACTATATTGAAAGTTTGCCAACTAATTTTAAATGTCACACTTAAACACTGATTATTATTTCGAAGCATAATAATAGTGACTTCCACTTTCAATTCGAGATTATGCGGAGGCAATCCTGGTAAATCCAACGATTCGGTGATTTTCGAGATATAAGATTTTGAATTAATTTTTTGTATGAACTGTGCCACGCCCCCTTTGTCCAATTTTGACCAATCTTCACAGGAATACTCCTGGGTCAAGATAAATGAACTTAATCGATTTGGTGGTTTCCGGGATATAAAATTTGGAATATATTTTTTGTATAAGCGGTGCCACGCCCCTTTGTCCAATTTTGACCTAACTTTACAGGAATACTCTTGGGCCAATACCTTGATTGTATGTAAATTTGAACACAATCTATTTGGTGGATTTTGAAATATAAGATTTTGAATGAATTTTTTGTATCGGCGGTTCCACGCCCATTTTTTTTTAAAACCCGTACTGAAAAAATACCTTTCCAACAAAGTATAAAATCAAAATCAGTTTGGCCAATCTCGAATTATGGGATTACATCGCTTCGGACACTTTGTTATATATACAAGGTGGCGCAAAAATAACCTTTCAATGTTTTTTGGCTGTAATTTAAAAAAAAAATGAAATACTTTGATTCTTCTTGTGGATTATTTTTATTTGGTCTTTTAATTTTTTTTACATCAAGTCGAGAATATGATGTCATGTAAATGGCCGCCGCCACAGTTGATTGTCATTTGAGCCCTTTTTATGGCATTTTCCATCACTTTGGCCAAAACTTCCGGCGATAGGTCCTCACATTCTTGACGGATATTGTCTTTAAGAGCTGCAAGAGTCTGAGGCTTGTTGACATAAACCCGCGACTTCAAAAAGCCCCACAAAAAGGAGTCTGGAGCGGTCAAATCAGGCGATCTTGCTGGCCAGTGCAAATCGCCAAAACGGGAGATTAGGCGCCCGGGAATTGCATTCTTCAGCATATCGTGTAGTGTGTGCCGTTGCATCGTCCTGTTGGAACCACATGTTTTCCAATCCCAATTCATCAAGTTGCGGCAAAAAGAACTCGTTGATCATTGCTCTGTAGCGCTCACCATTCACAGTAACCGTTTGGTCGATGTCGACGGCACTTCCATGACATCTTCGGCTACAGCAGCAATATTCTCTGCAGAACGGCTATTCCGGGGTCTGCCACGCCTGGCAGCATCTCGTGTGCCAGTCTCTTCGAGGCGAGCGGCTAAAAGTCGCAGTGTTTCACCAATAGGCGTTGGACGGCTAGAAAATCTGCGACGAAATTCACGTTGTGCCAAAGTCACCGACCGATTATTGCTCAAATAAATAGTCAATAGTAATTAATCATTTTCTCTGGTTAAACACGTTTTGGGCCCCGTAGGCCCGTAGCCCGTTCACTAGATGATGAACGCTCAACATGAACTCGTACACGTCACTTGAACTTGTTGAGCAACGCGTTGTGCAACGATCTCCGAATTGATCTAACACATAAATTCTAGTTGAATTGGTTGAGTTCAAAATATATGCGTTTCGCACCAAGTGGACCACGTTCTAATAGCTTTTTTGTTTTATTTTTATAAAATTCTACCCGGCTGAATGTGTTTCTATTCGTTAAGTGGACCTTGCGTACTTTGTTCGCTGCTGAAAAACTGATTTATTTCAAAACATAACCAAATTTTTGTTCTTTTCATTTTAGGAAGAAGAATTCCATTACCTCTGCCCAACACAGGGTCGATGTACAGACGAAGGAATTCGTATTGCATACGTGCAACCATAACAATCTTTCTACTTCTCTTCATTTTACTGCAAATACACGTCTTCAACTACTGTAAGTTTGCATGAATAAAGTTGCTTTCAAGTCTATAACATAAATTAATTCCCTTAGCTGAAGTAAGAGACCCTATCGTGGGCGATCCCACAAATGATTCTACAGCGGCCATACTCTCAATGGTTCCTTCGGTCTTTCATAAATTTCTTAAGGCAAAGACAAGGAATCAAAGCGTTTCAACAGTTGGTAAGAAGAAAATCCTTTCTACTTTTTCTACTCATTTTTAAATCTATTTCAATTACAGCAAATCACAATGGAAGTCAGAATCTCTATCTTGAGGTTTATCATCCGCCGAATATAACTGAAATCAAACGAATGATTGCCAAATACAATGAATTGCAAATAGTTTTAAATGAGGATACGTTTGGTCCCCTTCAAAATGACTCTGTGATAATAGTGATACAGGTACGATACATGACATCGTCACAGAAATCACAGGCTGTTAATTTGATTTTTTTTTTCTAGGTGCACACGCGTATCACATACCTACGCCATTTAATCGTAAGTCTTGCCCAAGCGCGCG
This sequence comes from Cheilosia pagana, assembly GCA_936431705.1. Lineage (NCBI taxonomy): Eukaryota > Metazoa > Arthropoda > Insecta > Diptera > Syrphidae > Cheilosia > Cheilosia pagana. Next base: position 78,222,894 of record OW386166.1, on the reverse strand, counting down.
ATATCTCCAAAACTCTGTTAATATTTTCACATGACTACTATGACGAAGATATTAATGATCTGGTGCAAACAATAGACTTTTGTAAAGTCATGCAGGTTTGTTTTGTGCGTTTGTTTATTTGAATAATCTTATTTAAGAGTGCTTTCATTTTAGGTATTCTATCCCTTCTCAATACAAACACATCCTTATGAGTTTCCTGGTGTAGATCCTGGTGATTGTCCGCGCGACATTAAAAGAGATCAGTAAGTTAATTATTGTTTGCAGACACAATACAGATCGGTAACATGTTGTGTGTAGAAACAGCCTTAGAATATAGGCTTAAGAAGTCATATAATGCTATTATTCATTCTTGTAGCATGTTGGGCGTACCCTGTAGAAAATGGGGTTGTTAAAAGTGGTATTAACATTTGCAGAATGTTAAATTGACAATTACTCGTTTAATGTATCAAAGTCAAGGAAATGATTTTTTAAACCGTGGGCGGGGACCTGAAGATGATTTTGGCTGGAGCCAATCTCGTACAGTCGTTTATTCCACGACCGGGAAAATTCTGAGACTTAGAACCACAAGGTAATTCGATTCACAATATCGGATCATACACCGATGTTCGGGAGCGCACCTCTGACGCTGTACTGCATCGATTTATCTCTGGTCGTCTTTTATTTATCGGCTGGCGCAATTATCATAAATAATCATGGTTCGTGATGTTGAAAGACACTTTTGTCATAATTTTCTTCGCAGTTTCTTCACGATAACCCCACGGCTGGATTATTGCAATCTGTCGTCTTTCGTGACATTGTGCCTCCGACTGCTGTAGTTGTTTGCAAGTCACAGTTTGTTCAGTTTATTTCGTGCAGTATTTCGATCATTTTATTAAAATCTCGTCTGCTAGATAAGGTTAGGTTATGTAGAAGGGTAGGTAGGAGCAGGGGCGTACCCTTCAATACCATACTGCTTAGGTCATCGGAGACCCAATGTGATGCTCTTTTTTTTGGGGGATAACCGCTGGTGTTGTATCGGTTGTCCTTTTTTATTTCCTCATTGTGGTTAACAGACGCTGTCCAGCCATCCCGATGTCCTCAAAACCTGTAAAGATCAGACAGTGAGACTTCAGAAAGTTCTTGTACGTCTTGGAAGTGGTATGTCCCAAGTGTTCTGTTCCTCAAGTGACTGAGACAAAGGAAGTGAGGTCTGTCCTCGTGGACTTCTTCGTCTCCGCAGCGTCTAGATTTATGTGGTCATCTTTGAGATTAAGTTTCATTGTGTGGTTTCTTAGGAAGTTATGACCAGTTAGAGCCCCTACTAGCCTAGATAGCGATGACTTATTAAATTGTAAAAGTTTATTGGTCCGGCCACTGTTATAGCTTCCGTTATATTTCACAGGTAGTTAGTTCTTTCCACCTGTTGTTGGTCTTCATACGAATTTTGTTTTCCACCCGCTCTCTAAGGTTGCAAAGCGGTGGCTTGACCGACTGAAGTGCTCTATCACGGTCCATTACCTAAAATCTGTGCATGCCCAAAACTATTGGGGTTCCAAGTGTAAGGGCACACAGCAGACTCTTCCATGTATGGGTCCAGAGGTGTCAAATTAAGAATTGCCTCTAGTCCAGCCCTAGGTATGGTCCTCAATGCGCTGGTCGTCCCTATACACGCAATTCTTTGTGTTTTGATCATTGACTTGAGATTGTTCGCCTTGAGCGCGGCTTGCCACCAGACTACGCTGCCATATTTGAGTATAGGCCGCACGATCCCCGTGTACATCCATAGGATAATTTTGGGGTTTGGTCCCCAACTCCTGCCAAAGATGCGGTTGCATGCGTAGAAAGCATTCGCTGCTTTCTTCACTCTTTCATTGACATTCGGTTTCCAATTAAGTTTCCTATCAAGGATAATTCCTAAATATTTCGCACTGTCTGTTACTCTTACCTCTCGACGCAGTTACTCGGAGTTCAATATCGCGTAATTTTGCGTTGATGTTCCTTTCACTGAGCAAGCTTACGATTACATTACTGAGGGCCATTTGCTGATACGACTCATAGCGAATTAAGTGCCACATAAACTCTTATGTGACAGTTTATGCCCTAGAAAAAGTAGCCCATAAGTATTTAAGTAGAACTTAAATCGTAAAGAGTCGTATGAGCAAACGGCCCTGAGAGATTGATCAACATTCAAGTTCTGAAGTGCTCTCCTTACTGCGCACGTCTGCTAGATTTCTTATCTCCCTGTTTCGACTTTTATAAAAATATTCAATTGGAACTGACTTGTGCAGTAAGTGATATTTATATTGGCAATCGAATTCGACATTCGCACAGTAGACAAGGTTATTTTATTAGACTACCTTGCCCACTTGCACGCCCATACTTCTCTTTAGTAGCTGCCCTTCAGGAATGCACACTCATTGATCATCCAAATGTTATCTCAACTGTCGGGGACAACCGCATTCTTCGTTTAAATTTACCATTCATTTTGTCGCAATTGCATATTTTGACAACATTTAATTTTATTTGTGTTGTAGAGCAATTATTCGGAAATGCAACAATGCACTGCATCCAGATTTGTATGGACACTATAGAGAGGCTCCATTTACCCAAACCAAACACCACTGGTGGTGGAAGGCGAACAGGGTATTCAATCAGTTGGAAGTGACGCGCTTTCACACTGGTAAGTCACAGCAGTTTCTCACCACGTCCGCTAACACTTCCATCGCTATAATTTGCGCTTTGCAGGTCTGGTTTTGTTCCTAGAAGAAGATCACTATGTTGCTGAAGATTTTCTCTATCTGCTGGAATTGATGGAAAAACGGGCAACTGATCTTTGTCCGCAATGCAACATCCTGTCACTGGGAACGTACTTAAAAACCTTCAACTATTATACGTATAACAGCAAGGTAAGTTTGCTTGAGCTCTCAGAAGCGATAAATATGGGATCAGATTTCAAAATAACATATCATCAACCATCTCCTTCGTGGAGAGGACTTGTAACCATTAAACATTATTTTCTGTTTCTTTTTTCATTTATATTCTTTCGATGGTTTTCAAAAAAATAAAATATGTATACATATAATGAAAAGCTTCGATGTTTCTGTGTATTTGTTTTTATTGACATTCATACATATAATAAATATTTATAAATGTTTTCTAATTTACGCTAATACGATATTGTTTCTTTCATTGTTGTTGTGTTAACTGTTCGATATTTAACAAAAAAAAAATAAAAAATACCACAAAGACTAATAAGAAAACCTATAACGGTCAATATTCTTCGCTAATCGGCTCTAACAGTCTGTTAGGATATAGTTTCAAAGGCAATAACTTGAATAACAATAAAAATATCGATGTTAAGCAAAAGTATAACGCGAAAAATACTAATAGTAACACTGAGCACAAAAGCAAGTCGAACGGCTTAAAGAGTCACTTTGCCGCCGAGGGTGACCTAAATGCACTTACGACTGAAAAAAGTACAGCACAACAAACTTGGAGCTATCACGTCCTACCATCATTGTATTCAGTTTATCAGAAGGTAGAACACTATCTTTCACTATTTCTTTCTCTATCTCTATCTCTCTGTTAAAACCCTGCTGTTTCTCTATTGGAAGTGCTTTACTAATTTAGTTTTAACTTTTTTTTTTCTTAATTTTGCTCTTAGAACATAGATGGTTCTTTGTTTAAATGCTAATTGAACTTCCAAGATATACAGAGTGTTCTTATGGTAAATGTGAAACGAGTTTAATTTGGAAACGTTCGTTTCATGTTTAACAGCAAGCACATTGTTTATTCGCAATTTTATAGCACGTGCATGAAACTAAGTAGTTTTGAAATAGACTTTCTAAAAATTGATGTTTAAGTATATAAGAGGGAGTACTAACAGCTACTATCCTAACCAATCGGTCCACGGAGCAGTATAAACACGGTACACGGTTTGCTTAATCACAACACCTTTCTACTACACTTAAATATTGTGCTGCCTTGCGCTAAGCATTTTCACACAAAATCTAATACACTAATTTTTGTACGGTTTTCTGTAATTGATTAAAGAATAGTCTTACTTTTCTGCGGACCATGAACAGTTGTTCCATTTTAATTGAAATGTACTTTTTGGGGTTATTTGTTATCGATTAGAATTGCCTTATTGAAAAAAAACGTTTTTAAATTCCGATTACCGCCGGGCGGTCCTCCATCCATCTACTTCTTAAAGGCCCATTCAGACGATCATTTCAGTTTCAGTTTCAGTTGAGCTATCAGTTAAGCATTCAGTTAAACTGATGTTTAAATGCAAAAATTGAAGCGTTTAACTGAAACTGAAACTGAGACCGAAACTGATGGAATTCCCATAAGTTTTCAGTTCAGCTATCAGTTAAAGTGATGTGTAAATACGTTTCAGTTTAAATACCAATCTTTGCTCCATTTGCTTCTTATTTTTTGTGATTTATTAAGCGACAAAGCTATAGCCATTGCAATTAGGTTTTCTTCGTCCATTACGCAATATATTTCTTCTGACTGCTCACGAGTAAAATGAAAGCTGAACTGAATACCGGACTGACGTCTAAATACAATGCCTTTTTTAACTGAACTGACAACTGAACTGATAACTGAACTGATAACTGATCATCTAAATGGGGCTTAAAACACGAAATAAGTTTTCTTTTTGTTAAAAACCATCTTCCAACACAGGCATTATTATCGCTTTGTAAATTTGCGAACTTTGTTATTGCGGGAAAGTATTCTTGACTTCAGACAATGTTGCGTAGTGTAAGACAACGCCAACCCATACGAGGCTCACCACTGTTTGGTGCGGATTATGGGCTGGCCGACTTCGTCATTGGTCCGTGCGTTTTTGAAAATGACATTGGCGAGGCCATCACCATAAACAGCAAGCACTACAGAACGACGCTATCGAAGTAGACGTGGTTGCAGCACGACGGAAATACGTGTGGATATTCTGAATGATTGATTTGAGGTTAAAGTTATTTCTGTAGAGGTAACGTAAATTCCCCACCAAGATTTTGCGATTTTACCCAGCTAGACCAAAACCATGCCATCGCTCAATTTCAGCCGGATCTAGGGGTGCAGAATATTAACTCGGATTTTTGCCACCATGAAAAGCCGCAACGGACATTTGAACGATGTAATATTCCTTACATAATGGCATAAGGCTATTAAATAAAAAAGAATTTTGTTAATGCCTTTCACACAGCTTTTCTTTCTTAGTGAAAGGCTTTATTTATTAGACGTCTATTTGTGACGATGTTTTCTGTTTGTGACAAGATGATTAAATTAGTTTCATGTAAAGGGCCCAGATCATAGAATCCGTCGCGTCCGTTGCGGCGAGGTATCCGGCAATATTGACGTATTCGACGGAACGAGCAGTCCCATAGAATCCGTCGCACATGTTAACTACCGATGACTTCACTTCATATATAGTCTCAATAAGATGCTCCTAAAACATGTTTCTCGAAGAAATTTGGGTTAGAATTGCATTGAAAACACACTAAACTCACATGAGTTATTTAAAATAGTTGTTTGCCCGCCAGAATATATTTTTATTTTGAATTTTTCCAAACGACCATGACAGTTCCTCTCATTCTCAATATTTCCACCAATGAAAGAGCTTCCTCTCCCGCTGTGCCAACTGTCAACGTATGCCGCACACAGAAAAGTAGAAAGTAAACCTACTTTGACCGTCGCATCCGGCACGTGCGATTCCTATGGGTCACTTCCCATAGGCTGCTTTGTATTCTATCAACCTGTCAGTCGAATACGTTGCCGAAACGGACGCGACGGATTCTATGGGTTGGGCCCTTAACTCAATCGCTGCAACGAGACGTAAACAAATTTTACTTCATTCAGAATGCAAAAGTTACAGTTTGATCAGCGCTCTTCTTCAAATGTTTTGGGGCGGTGTCATGTGTCTTACGTGAGACAACATTTTTTTTTTAAATGACGGTTCCATAGACAGAATATTTTGTGATTAAATTGTCACCGTCATTTCATTAGGTCTGTTCCCTTACTTTTTGGACCAATTTCGGCAAAATGTCAGATATCAAGGAATGGGGATACATATAATGTTCTCTCAGAAAAAGAGAATGTAATCAAAAAGTAAAGGAACGAAAGTTTGGCATGAAACTTTTAAAAAACATATGCGAGAAAGAAAAATAATTTTCTAAAATAAACGTCAGTGGGTTTAAACAAATTTCCAGTTTGCAGACGTTAAATAAACCTTCGGATTCAGTTTAATATATATATTTTTTGGCGGATTTATCCATTTTTAATAACAAATTTCAGCACTAAATAAAACAAACCGAAATAAACAGCCAATTCAAATTGAATTTTGAGAGTATTGACAGCTAAAGTCAAACAAACTAACCCAAAAGAAATTTGTTGGGCTATTATTTGCAGGTTTTTTATGAAGGGGAAATGTTTTGTTCTCTCTTTGTAACTCTCCTCCTGCCCAACTTTTGCGTAAAGGCACGAAGTTTGACTTAATTTGACTAATGTGTTCGAATTCGAATGCATTATCGTTAGGGAACAGACCTATTGTTTCCACAAATAAATGTGTTTTCTTTAAATTATTTAGCAACTTCATCATAGTTCTCTCAATGTTTGCACAACTCAGTAGGTCCGCTCATTTACAAAATCGTTCCTTAACTTTTGCGTAAGTTTCCCTTTTTGACAGAGAATTCATCCCCTCCACAAGCATTTTGACAGTCTTTTCCATTTTAACTACAAAAAGGGAACTGTGCAGCTGACGTTCATAGTGTCAGTCTGCCCAACGTGCATGCTCCGCTGTCCTACGCTAAACAATTGATTCATGCGGACGCAACAGGTAAAGCAAGTCAAAGATGGAAACATCTAGGATACTGCGACATTGCTGGGTTTACTTGGCCAACCCTGGACACTAAAAGCACCAAGGCACTTCTGCGACTCAGCAGATCTAGTATCTCGCTAGTCGCTAACGTCATTACCGGGCATTGTATTCTGGGTAGACACGCGCGTAGACTCGGACTGCCATATAATGACTTTTGCAGAAGTTGCATGGATGAGGATTAAGATGAGTCTGTTACCCACCTCCTCTGTAGCTACCCCGCCCTATCCAGTTTAAGGCTTACTTAGGTAACTACTTCCTCAATGATCTAAGTGATCTAAGCTTCATCAGCGCTGCTAATATTATTAGCTTCATCAATGGTAGCAAATGGGGTACATGAGTAACCGGTTAAGGAACCCCCAACACCAGTGGTATGCACAATGGGCCGACTTACGGCCTAAGTGTTTCTCTCACCAAGAGACCAGTGTATTTTCTTTCAATTTGTAAAAACTTTCAACAGGATAAAAAAGTACTAAAATGTTCCCACTTTATCCGTCATTCGGCACATGCGTTGTTTATTACTCGATTTCCGGCTTTGGCGGGCATTCCTTTTGTTTATTAGCTGAAAGCATCTGCGCAACGGACATGACATATCTAAGTAGAGGCCTTTAAGACATAAAAAATGCCCTGAGTCATCAGGTATAGTCCGTCCCATAAAAGAAGAAAGATCCCAACATGCGCAGTAGCGATTTATTTAAGGGACATTTTCTCTTTTAAGGTATTTTTGATCGCATGAAATTGTTAATGCTTTTCTCTACTTTATCTTTTTTGCAGCGATATTGGAAAACGTAATAGTGCGTGCCCATGCACAAAGTACAACGGAAATTCCATTTCAACCCTTTTTAATAGTTTCTCAAAACTCTGGCTTTCATTACTAAACACATATTTAAGAAGTGCAACACCCAGCAAATTTCCCTTTTCTTTGGGGTGGGCAAATGTGTATCTATTGCATGCGCCAACGACGGTTCTGTGTGGACAATCAGTCATTCCTCGATCGTCGATCGAGAGAGATGTTTTCGCAAGCAGGGGTATGCTTGTTGTATGAAATGCGCACACATTTTTTTTAGCTGTAGTTTTTGTTGGAAAAGTAGTTTTGTTGTCGCTAAGAGAATAAAATCCCTGATGTGAAGAGACCTGCGCAAGATATTTTCAGGTACTTTGGGACGGGCTATATTATACTTCATTTCGTACTTGTTCATCACTTCTTTACCATTCAACACACAAATTATTCAATCACACAAAGCAGTCCATTTGGTACACAAATTTGTCACCATTCTAAAACATCTGCCCCATTTTAGGGTCAGACATACTTTACACAACCGGTTTTACAATAACAATACACATTAGTGTCATTTTCCATTGGGACTATCAGATTTTGTTTCAGATTTTCGTGGCTTGAATCGTAGGTATTCGGGCGCAATTTGCCACCTCCTAGCTAAGCCCCTACACTCTTGTAAGCACATACCGCTGCTGCTTCAAAAAGTTTTCACTTGAATGACGTTAAGAGGCTAATTAATAGTGACAGCGCCCGTCAAAAAAAATAATTTTTAATCTTCATCTTATATATTTTGTAGGTCACAAATCACAATATGAAATTTTGTATGGCAAATTTTACTATTGTGAGGTTAAAAAATTTAGCCCAGACACTAAAAATGATTATTAACATGTTTAAATCTCAAAAAATATCGAGATTGCTATTGTTCCCCAATGGAAAACGACGTAACTGAACACCGATGCTAAAACTCTAAAATGCGGCATGTATAATTTGGTGGCGAACATGTAACCAGACCTTAGGTATTCAATCTTTCAATTTGCCTTTGATCATACCCATGCACAAATATATAGACCGTAAACGATGTGTTTAATATTTTTACTGTTCATAGGTTGTTTATCGGGTGCATAGATTTTCGAAAACAAATGCTTTATATCGAAAGCAGGTACTTTATGAATTTAAAATTTACTCAATTATTGTGTGGCTATACTCGTTTTGAAACTGAAACTAGATTAGGTTTGGTACATCAGGTTGGACTTTTGCATCACTTCTGCTACCTTATCGTTTACATAAATTTGTGTACACATATAATTTTATTTTTGTATATTATCACTAATCACTATTAATCATTGTTGTATTAATGCATGGTGTGTTGGTTATTGTTTTCTACTAAAATTTTACTATAATTCTAATTGCGATTTAGTTCATATCATCAGAGTATTGAATAGAGGGTGACCCAAAAATAGTCATGTGCATATTTCAAAGTTTAATAACTTTTTAGTTGACTTTAACAAAAATATGCGAAATTTTTTTATTTATTAAATGTTGTGCAGTGTAAAAACAAGAATTTTCTAACCCCCATATATCAAACTCTGCGTAAAACCTCTGATTATACATGCCACGAATCTTGTCAATATTTTAATATTGAAGCTTAGTACGCAGCTCGAGCTAAACTAAATTTTAGCTGCTCTCCAACTTTTCTCTCCAAACATCAGCTAAAATCTTAGATAAATATTGACATAGAGACCGCTGTGGATAAGTGTCACAAAAAACAGATGTTCTTTGAAAATAACTTCCTTGATTCAAAATGTGCAAGGTTCCATATCGATGGATGGAATTGCTCCAGCTGCGTCGCCAACTATTTCTGAGGACTTCTCTGTCATTTCAATTAATTCAATTAAAGACTCTAGATCCAGGTACTCCTCGTCGAGGTATTCATTAAAATCATTCATCTTTGCACAACAGAGCAGAGCGATCTGTCAAAATTTAGTTTCAAAAAAATGGCCCGACCCATTAAACGGGTGCGCTAAATTTTGACAGATACATGAAGGACATTCGAAAAAAAGCTTGATTTTTAGCTCGAGCTGCGTACCACTCGGCTAAGGGGATTCGCTTAAATTTAGCTCAGCTAAATTTTGGAGAGAATTTTGTATGTTAGCTAAAATTAAGCTCGAGCAGCGTACTAGGCTTTAAAAGTTATGTTGAAATGGTGAAATTTCATCACTTCTTATAAAGTTTGTGGAGCCAAGGCAAATATATCGACGTTTTATTTAAGGCCTCTAAGAGACTTAAGAAAAACTCCACACGAAAGAATTCTGGTTAAACGCCAGAACCGCAAAATTAACCAGCTTAACGTGTCCATTTCCTTGGAGACATCGTGTCTGCAAAGTTCTCGCAGTAAGGAGACGCATTGCATGTAAGATTCCACAATCCGTTCTGAGAACGAGTACAGCATAACATTTTCAAAATATTAAAACTGTTGACTTTTTCCAATTTTGTGTGTTTTTAAATGGATTTAATATTTTGGGCCACCCTGTATTTCTCATTTATGCTTATACGAATTCGATTGCGATGGTTCATTCATATTTTTACAGTACCTAATTGAAATTATTGTTAAAAACTATGGCATTTCCAGATTAAGATTTATCTTATTTACATAGGGTGGTAGTTATCAACAAATTTTATGCTATGAGCACAGATACTATAGTTCCTATAACTATAGTATAGTTATAGGAACTATAGTATCTGTGCTATTAGCTCATAAACCTACTCACGAACGAATAAATGTGTCGATTTTGGAGCGCTCGTTTATAAAACGTGTGAATTATGATCACGCGACTCTTTCACAGTTGGGAGCGACCGAATGTTAAGCTGTTGGAAAATTCGAAATTACAGTACAAGTCGTCAGTTTGAAGGTAATAATTAGCATTCTCATGCACTTTGTGTCTAAAGGTGCCTGTCCATTTGAGATTTAAAATGCTGCAGCTCTCAAGCAGCTCTCGAGATTTGAGCCTTTGAAAGTCACTAGCTAGTAGACGTATGTTCTGATCGCTATTGGAGATTAGCTCGTAAAATTCCAACATGCTTCATGCGAGCAGCTGGTCGAGATTCGACATGGCAGACATCGTATAGGAAAATAATCGACGCTCACGTACCGGTATTAAAAAAAAATATTTTGGCGCGACAGGTCCCACTCAAGGCCTAGCTTCTCACAACCATTCGTTTTGTGTGAGTTTTCTACAATTTTACGCCGAGTCCAAACGGCCAATTGAGAAGCTCTTTCATGACAGTTTTACCCTCGGAAGTTTGTCAGACGTTGCCACTGCGCCGACTCACGTACCGGTATGGCTTCCATTAATTTGGTATCCTTTTTAAAAATAGTAGGCCCAACTATTTCACTTGCTGTCAAACGGTAAAAATCCCTAAACTGTTGAGCATCTTCAATTTGAAGCTCTCTTGTAAGAGTAGACCCTGCACCGCGTTGACGACGACGATAACCATGGTTTAATCCAGCATTTCTTTTTTGATTTATTCTTTTTTAAAGAACAGAACTCTCGAGAGTTTACAAGCGAAAGTACTCTCAAATGGACAGGCACCTTAAAAATAGTGCAGAAATTGCCAGAAAAGAAAATGTGAACAAAACTAAACACGAAAATAAGCTAAATTTAACTTGATAATCGACCAATGATGTTACGACTTGAGAAAAGTGTTTGGAAAATCAGAAATGACAGTGTTCACAAATGCGGCAACGAATTTGTTAGAATGGCCGCGTTTCTCTGCCCGCTAGACGTCTAGCACAAAATATCCCAGATGAAGGAACGCTCGCGCTAGAGGCCCAGCGCCAGCGACAAATTTTTCAAATGTTTAATTCTCGTTCTCTCTCTTTCAATGCAGCGGGTAGTTTTGCGCTATATTGGGATATTTCAGAAAAAGTCTAGCGCCTGTGGTGAATTTTTTTTATATGAAGTTTGACATGCTGCTAGTTATCTAGCGGTCAGTGGAACGCGGCCAAATGTTTGAATTCAATCTTTTATTGGTTTGTGAATAGCCACAAGAATTTAAAATTATGCGCCAATTGAAGTTAGCTTATTAATCGTCGATAGCTACCACCCCTAGTAATGGAAGTGTCAGAATAATTTTGTTTATTTTGTAATTAGTTGTTTGTTTTTTGTATTTAATACTTAACTGCCACTAGAGACGTACAAAAGTAATAACACTTATATCTTTAAAATGGCTGTCAGGTGGAAGTTATGCCATGGATCAGCAGCAAGCACAACATGGGTTTTGCGTTTAACCGAAGCACCTGGCATGGCATACGTAGATGCGCAAAACACTTTTGTTCTTACGACGATTATAATTGGGACTGGTCGCTCCAGCATGTTTCGCAGCAGTGCTTGGCGAAGAAACTACATGCGATGATAGTTAAAGGCCCTCGAGTTTTCCATATAGGAGAGTGGTGAGTTTATTTTAATAGAGACATAATTCCAATTGCATATACATATATCAGGATGTAATTAGATTGCGCTGTACCTCCTTTTTGAATTTAAAGACTATTTACTGAATTAATGTAATTGAATTTCCTTTTCAGTGGCGTTCATCACAAGAAGAAAAACTGTGAATCCAATCAGGTGATCTCAAAGGTGCAGCAAGTTCTTCGAATCGCTCGAAATGCTGGCCAAATGTTCCCACGATCACTGACCCTAACAGTGGTCAGTTTGATTAAAAAGACAAAATTACGCAAAGGCAATGGTGGGTGGGGTGATCAGCGCGATTTTCAACTTTGTCTAAATATGACACTACCGACAAGGTGAACGATTTTGTTTTACCATTAAAGTGATCAAATTAGCATAATTCAGAAGAAACGAAATGAAAACAAAACTCCAATTACAGAATCAGCTAAATTATACGAGCTCGAAATCTTTTACGTTTGTTAAAACCAATAATAGTGTAGATTGGTGCCAATTCAATTATTGATTAAGTGGTGCAAATATAATATACAAAATCTCTGGTAATAACACAAGTAGGTACTACTAGACGTTACGTACAGTGTGTATACTTTTTAAAGTGTCTAATATTTATACATTCTAATATGCAGAATAGATTTGTTAATCAACATGAATATATCTGTACCTCAGTAATTAATGAATCGTAGGTCCGCTAAGTTCATTTGTTCCCACACGCCAGGATTGTAAGCTTAAATATTGAAAATTTTAAGGGTGCGGTGTGCATTTTTACTAGTTCCTAAGCTATTAGTTTCAGTCGAAATCATATTCGAAACTCTCAATAAGTGTATAAGAGTCATTAAAAGGACCCTTTAAAGTTGATTTATATTCTTGGAGATATGATTCCTTATATCTGAGGTTGGCTAATGTATTTTAAAAAAAAAGCTGGACGAATTATTCAAAGCAAGTACCTCCAGTGTACACTCTAGTCAAATTAATTTTGATAATATTCAAAAACAACTAACTACATTTATAGACCAATAATATTATCTCGCTCACACACACACAACAGCCCATTTGTTATTTTATATTTTAATTTGGTAAAGTCAACATTTCATCGACTGTATTATATTTTTCCGTCCATAACTAACTAAATATTTGCAAGTGGCCAAAGGCAACGTGTCTGGTAACTAAGGGTTGGATTCATTGTTTTGCTTTTGGTCGTACAAACTACAATTGAGAATTTTAAAGTTGCTGTCGCAACGAATCAGATAACGCATTTTTCGAAATATCTGACTTTTTTTTGTGCCACAATTAAATTGCACTAACTCTATGACTGCATTATCGACTTCCTTCCCAATAGCTGTTTTAGAGCCCCAAAACTATCGATCTCACAAACTTTGACCTTTAGCTTTCGAAAATAATTTGAATGAATATTAAATGTCAATTCCACAATCTTTGAAGAAAACTATTATCCAGCGATTTAAAATCTGAGCAATCATTTTAGGATGACTAAAAAGGCCTTTTAAAGTTTTACAAAACGTATAAAATAAAAGAAACTGAACAGCACAAAAAAGAAAAAAGAAACTTTTAGAACAGAGAAGCACAGTTTCGAATTCAGTAACGAGCTTTCAAAGTTCCTAAAACGTGGCCCTCTAAAAACCAGTTCATTTTCTAACCTAGGGTACGGCGCCCTTTGTATTTACTTAGGGCGAAAATGCAGTGCTGGCTGCTGCCTTCATTAGAATGCCTAATGTACATTCATTTTATAAAATGTATCTTTCAATTCAAGTGATTCCCCTGACATTTATGTGTTTCCAAAATGTGTGATTTCAAACAAAGCGTTTCCGTAATTTTAGAAACTATGCCTCTCGTTTAGAAGCAGTCAAAAAATTACTTGGATTGATGTCAAGTTCACGCTTTGCAAAATCTTATTTAAAGTAAAGCAATATTATTTCCAGCACAATTGCTGTCAGTTGCCTTCTTGAGAAGTATCTAAAGGTCTGTTCCTTTACTTTTGTAGTAAGAATGGAAAAGACTGTCAAAATGGCAGTGGTGGGGATAAATTCTCTCACAGAGAGAGACACTAACGAAAACGTTAGGGAACGCTTTTGTGGTAAACTATGAATAATGACAGATATGACAGATACTTAATTCAATAAATTTTTTTTTCATATTCTCTAATGTCTACTTACCATTTTCAAAACGATGCAATGTTCGAGGTGAACATTCAATATTTATTTTACTGCCTGTTGATACCATTTAAGTGCACAAAAAATCAAAACAAATGCAATAGAAAAAAGACAAGAAATTTCAAATCACTTGTAACTGACAGCTTTTCCACTTCGTACACCAAGAAATTTGTTGAGTAAAAATTCGTAAGATTCTCAGTGGAGGGGTAATATCTTTCTCTCTCGATGACGCTCTCTTTTACGAATTTTTCGAGTTAGGGAACGGCATTTGAGTAAAATTCGTAAGAATTAGTAAAAATTCAAAATTTTAAAGTACAGGAACAGACCTAATACCTTATGTGAATCTTGGAAATGTCAAGTAGCACAGTACACAAATCTAAGGTAAATCGCGCAGGAGTCGGTAATGTGAACAAGCAAAAATGGCGGATTACTGTGACTGTCTGTTTTATCAGTACCGATTTTCAAGTACAGTCGATATTGTTCATATAAAGGATTAAAAGGAACATAATCACTTTCCTAGATATGTTTTGAGCAAACTCGAGCAGTTTTCACATTAATTTTGTGATTTTTGTGACACAAAAGCACCCACTGGTTGCACATTTTATTTGCTTTTGAGAACGAATTTAAATTAATTTCCCCATTACATTTTTTTCCAATTGTTTACACAACACAAAATTAATATATTTAGCTAAACGAATAAAGAAATAGAACCGTTGTTCACGAGAGAAACTGAGAAAATTAATTAAGCAATGTTTTCAGTCACAATTGGCCGCCATTGAAACGTTTTGACAGATGCGCAGTACGTTACCAAAATTATTGCGCCGAGTATATTACCTTTATGTATGTACCTTGGCAAAAACGTCATCTGGGAGTAATTGTTTTCCCCCATGATTTATAATAGATCTTTAATTTTTTTGTAACTCAATTACATATTAAAAACAATCAGCGAAAAATAGAAAATACCTATTGATGGAGCCTGGAGCAATTAGTTAGATACCTTTTTTAAATATTCATTAATTTGGCGTATATTTAGTCATCCAGCGGTCAAATTGGAACGCTCGTCAAGCAAAACAGACATGCTGACATTAGGTACCCTCTACTACCTTCATGAATATGATATTAAATACAAAGATTGATATTTTGTGGCTAACCTAAAAACTAAAAATGGAAACAAATATTTTCATTTGTTTTTTTTTTCACAATCTCTTCTCAAATCATGTTTTAGTAAAATAAAAGTATTTATATCGAGACTATATAAAATCGATGTTATTATCTAAATAATTACATATAAGTAAAACAAATATATAATTAGCTTTTCTTCAGAATGCGCACATTTAAAAATTAAAAAAAAAGCAAATGAAATGAAAAAAAATATATCAGGATTCGAGAAGCTATGTAAATTAGGCTTAGAATTGAATAAAAACTTGCAGCTAAGTGCATCATTGCAAATCATTGAGTGATCAGTATTGATCGTCTAAACAAATACCATTATCAAATACCAAAAAGGGAACTTATTTATTAAGTGTTTTACCATTGATTCTACAAGAATATAAAAAAAAGTTTACCATATTTTGTATCTTTTGTTAATACATAGTTGTTTTTTTTTACATAACCATAATTTGTATAAATAGATTTTAAATAAAAACGGTTAAACATATAGAATATTTTGTATTTACGTATAAACCCCTAGTCATAAATGATGATTTTTGTAATTATAATGATAGCTAGTAATTTGCTAATAAAATTGTGTATTATAGAAAAATTTTAAGAAAAATAGAATTTTATTCGAAAATTGTGTTTTCATTCGTTATTTTCAGTGTGCGAATTTTTGAAATGAAGCCAGGTAAATTAAAAGTCTGCCATAAATAAAATGTGGTGATATGAAAAGCCCTTAATCCGACATTTTTTGAAGTCTTTTGTCTTTTGTGAAGTTAAATTCAAATGTCAAAATACCAATGAAAAAAAAGGTTTTAATTTTAATAAATTTAACTTAGAACTCCACTCCTTAAGTGATAGCCCATTAACTACAATCATTCGTTCTTTTTGTGAGTTAAGAGAGATTAAACTGGAGGCAACTGGCAACACATACCAAACATAGTACCTATACCTACCTTGCCTTTGGTTTCCGTCTGAATCGTTTTTGAAATAATCAAATTTGGCTTTCTCTCTTGCAATAACAGTAGGTGGTACATCGCTATCGCCTTGGAACCCTACCGTACCGACATTGAAAAAATCGATGTAGGCCTTGTTCACAAATATTAAAGTGCCACATTTGGCATTCCAATTAAAAAAAAAATCAAACAAACGATAAACTCAGATCGGTTTTGGTCAAATATTGGATATTAATTTGTGGGCTGTCGCATTGCAGTATTTTTGGTAAGCAATGGCTAATTTTGGCAACTTGCGAACACAAACCAATGCAATGTTTAATTTTCAGTAAACATTTTCAATTTGGGTAGACCATACAAATATGCTTTCAAATAATCTAGCCCGAAGTAAGCGACCCATTTCAGTTATTTTTCAAAAATGCAAGCATTTCTTCACTTACACCAGTGAACTAAGCCACCCAATCGATCGGGAACCTCCAATTGTATGCGAGGATGAGGCGGTCGAATGCGTAAAACCAGGTGAGCTTGAAGTAAATTTACCCTTTCTTGTTTTAGGTATGAACTATGAACCTTTCGCAAATACAATTGGCTTAAGATTTTTGAACTGTTGATTATTTCGAAGCTTTGTGAATGCAGGCTATTGAAGTTTTATTGTTTACAAATATACACTCCTTGCAGGTATATAGACATTAACAAACGAACTTGTTCCGCCCAGCGTGTTTTAATCATGCATGATGTTTCTTGCTCCTGCATTCCGCTTATAAACTTGTGGTTGCCAATGTGTGTCCAATCAGATCTCAGAGGGTAGATTACATATGAAGATGATACTCTTAACGAGAGCGTTTCCAAAACTTTAACGCAGTTTACGCACAGTAATGAAATTAAATCTCGTAATAAACCAGAAGAGGACCCGATTCTCATAAAGATCGTCTTGAAAATAGCGTCAGGAGAGTTGGATCCTTTTTTGTGAACTTATCCTGAGGTTATTGAATCCTTCTTCTGTCATAAAACTTTAGTAATTAATTACACTCTACTATCTCAAAGACGATTGTCTTTAACATAAACAAAAGTTTGGTGGCGCAGGGTCATAAGTCCACAAGCCAAAAGTCCATAATGGACATTTGACCCACCAGTGTGGGTTATAAGCTCACAAATCAGTTGTGAACTTATAACCCACTCAAATGGGCGAAAAATCCACACGAAATTCTTGTGGACTTTTGACTCATCTGTGTGGTGTTTTGGCTCACTATCGTAGAATTTCTTTTGTACCTGTGAAACAGTGTTTCTTTTCAGTCAGCCGTGTATGCCGGCAAACTTAATATAAACTCAATATTGACTGATAACGAGTGTAACAAAGCAAGTGTTTTAAGCATACTTAAAGCAAATTTTAATAAAACTTTTTAACAAAAACTTCGAGTTTCTTTCGGGTTTGGAGAGAAATAGTGTTGTGCTGTACACATGATTCTCAAAAACTACATACTATGTAGTATATCTTAAAAGCTTGCTTCCTTATATAAATATTTAAACTTAGTTGTTGAAAATGATAAAATTATTTTGAAAAATTCGAACGAATTGTTCAAAATAACTTTAGAATTTTTTTTACAAACTAAAATTAATACAAAAACATATTTCAATTAAGTTTCTTAGAAAAATTCTAAAGTTATTTTGAAAAATTCGCGCGAATTGTTCAAAATAACTTTAGAATTTTTCTTAGAAACTAAAATTAATACAAAAACATATTTCAATTTAGTTTCTAAGAAAAATTCTAAAGTTATTTTGAAAAATTCGCGCGAATTGTTCAAAATAACTTTAGAATTTTTCTTAGAAACTAAAATTAATATCTACAATTTTCAAAATAACTTTAGAATTTTTCTTAGAAACTAAAATTAATACAATTTTCAAAATAACTTTAGAATTTTTCTTAGAAACTAAAATTAATACAAAAACATATTTCAATTTAGTTTCTAAGAAAAATTCTAAAGTTATTTTGAAAAATTCGCGCGAATTGTTCAAAATAACTTTAGAATTTTTCTTAAAAACTAAAATAAATGCAATTTAGTTCTAAGAAAGAAGTTTTTCTTTATATTTAAATAGATATTGATATAAGGAAGCAAGTTCTTAAGTTATAGTTTTTAAGAAGCATGTGTACAGCACAACCCACAACAATATTTTTTGTACTCAAAACCAAATGAAACTCGAATTTTATGTTAAATAATTTTATTAAAATTTGACTTAAGTATGCTTCAAACACTTGCTTTGTTACACTCGTTATCAGTCAATATTGAGTTGAAAAAAACGGATATACGTGCCAGATTAATCAATTAATATGTACTTATGTATACTTAACCACACAATTAAATTGATAAACATTTTCGTATTTTTCACTTCGTTTTAATACATATTATAAGTCAAACGAAGAAAAGTGGACTTATGGCCCACTTCATTTTTAGAATTGTGAGATTATGACCTGAAACATTGTGGACTTTTGACCGACTTGAGTGGGTTATAGTATTCCATATATGCCACTTTATTACCATGAACTGTGAATGTTATTGTTTCCCCAATACTGCATTTCCAACATCATGCACGCGCTTTGGACAGAGAAATCCGTTTGTCGACAGTCATTGCTAATAAAGACGTAAGAATCAGGTCACAAGTCAGACGCGTAAAGTGTCATGGATTTTCTACCCATAATAATATTTTTGTCGGCGCAGTGGCTTAGTGGTAGTGTGTTGGGCTACTAAGCGAGGGGTACCCGGTTCGATTCCCGAAAGAACCAAATTACATCTTAAGGTTTTTTTCCACTGCGCCACCCCTCGTTAACGTCTGACAAACATCCGAGAGCAAAACTATCATGAAAGAGCTTCTCAATTGGCCGTTTGGACTCGGCGTAAAATTGTAGATCCCTTCCATTCGTCCCAAAAATTGAAAACCCACACAAAACGAATGGTTGTGAGAAGCTATGCCTTGGGTCCCACAGACCTGTCGCGCAAAAATATTTATTTATTTATTTATTTTTATTTAAAACGGAAATAAATGCAAGTTCCGGTTACCAGCATTTGGCAATCACTAGTAAATAATTCAATTAATTATTAAGAACGCATCAAAAGAGAGTGGTAGCTGGTTTCAGTAAATTAAAACTGCCTTTACAACATCACGCACGCGTATTCTTGCATGAGATGGGATAGAGAGATCCGTTTGTCAGCAGTCAACGCTTATGAAGACGTAAGAATGGAGACGTTCAATTATCTAGTTTAGTAAGTCTGACAGCTGACTGACTTAGTGTATCTCTGTTTTGATTGGCCTAGATCGGTCACATGGGCGGCTGTGTCAGTTGACGTTTATGGAGGGGTAGCCGACGAATCTAGTCAAGAAATTCGTGACTGAGTACTAAGTTGACAGTTCGCATATGTGGCTGACGTAGGAAAAGTGACGTTCCCGACCATTCTAGTTTTTGCGTTCAGGTTACATCTATTCCAGACCAATCTAGTCGACTTAAGATAACTAAGTTTTTGAATGTGCCCAATGAGATCACAATTCAAATGCATAAAGTGTCATGGATATTCTCCCCATAATATTATAGACGTGTAAAACGGAAATAATACAAATTCCGGTGACAAGCATTTCTGCAATCAGTAGAAAATGATTCCATTAATGATTAATTGGTTTCAGTAAATTTAACCAACGATTCATACGGCGTAAATAAATAAATGTTTATAGGAAAGCAAAATTCCGTAGGCCATCGCTATAAAAATATCAACTTGTCGGGCTTTTCCATAATAAGATACTCCTCCCACGTACACAAGATGGCCGTCCAAAATACGTATCACGTCTCACGTATTTTTGCATGCTGTCTCTTTAAGTCAGACATCTATTTAGTATATTGTGCATATCTTAAATACTAGTCCGTGTTTAGAATATATGATTTTGTAAATGAAGCATAACTTTTATTTCGTATAAGTCGTTTTTTACTTTGAACTTGTCCTGCCGGTTTCCCTACATGAATATAATCCACACTTTCCATTTTTGTTCGAGTGAATTGGCATATCCCGTACCCTTTTCCTACTGGCAACTCTGCTCCAGCATCTGGCTATGCTCTGTGCTGTGGTAGGTATTTTGAATATTGGCAATGTTGTGTGTTGTCCGTCATTTGTGTCATTTGCATGTCTCATGGTCATGTGTTGGATCGTGTGGAGATGTTGGTTTGGTTAGCTTTTGGCTGGCACTTTGACAGCACCACTGTACTCTGTAGTCTGTACTCTGTTTATTTTGCATTTTGATGATAAAAGCAAAAGCACAGCGAAAAGCTTTTTTAGTGTATCAAACTCGGTTCGGTGGTGAGGCTGAATATTTTCTTAACTTGTGTGTCAGTTTCTAATTGGTAATCAATTTCATTTTAACCTCCAATTAGTCGAATCACCGTCTGTTTTGTTTTTCCAATTTCAGTAAATATAAATCTTAATTAAACGTTTTTAATATGGCGACAATGCTATCAAATAATATCGTTCGCATCAATCGTTCGGGCTTTACGGCTATACAAAAATGTAACAATTACTTCACCTACACTACTGAGTTGGCTCATCCAATCGATAGGAAGCCCAGTATCGTGTCGCCCAAAGAAGCAGTGGCCTGTGTAAAACCTGGTAAATTCTTAAAACAAATCAACATAAAAAAAAACCCGATACAATTTGCATATTTTCTTTTAGGGCACAAAAGTCTTGGTCTATCAATAAATGTACATATTCTAATTTTTTTTTTTTGCCATTAATTGACTCTGCCAGGCCCCATAACAGAGAATAATTCCAAAGAAAAATTCAGCAGTTATGTAATTCTTTTTATATTATTTCTTTATTCATTTGATTTTTCGAGGTCTCTCTCGTTCGATGTACAAAGTACCAACCTAATCTATTATGTATTTTAATTTCAATCTGATTGCATTGCAATTTATCACGACCGCTTCTCCCGTTAAATACAGCATCTGGTTTGGGAGCGATGTGTCGCGCTACAATTTATATTGTAATAATCATCGGAAACAAGTTGTTGGAAGTGGACTATTTTTAGCACATTTTAGTCGCATTCTAAGTTAAATAGGAACCGACTGATAATTGAATTAAGTGATGATGATAAGAGAATATGCGGTATATTTTTTGTCAATAGGTTTTTATGTAACATAAATTTTTCTGGACTTTGTAAGGGATAACAAAAGGATGGGTGTGAATTGGTAAACATTTGTAAAAGGGACTCGCATCGTAACAACCCTTCGCGACGTCATTATATTTGTTTTACAGTCTAAAACGGTATCATGCGTAGTGCTTTTTTATCACTCACACGTGCGGACTTATATTGCTTCTTTTAAGCTACATAGAGCGAAGAAGATTGCAAGTAAATAATATTTTTGGCACTATGTCGTGATTTTCATTAGTACGACTCGACTATGACGTTCGTCTTATGCGTAACATATGTATTTATATAATTCTTGTCTTTTTTTTTCAACAATTAAAATACATAGGTATGGGATGGCGAATGTGCAATAGTGTTTTTATCAATAATAAGGAAACATCGACTTAGTGGTCAATTTAAAATTATTCGGCCTTACCAATAATCAAATTTAGTCTGGCAGTTAACGCAAAGACTCCAGACTTTCCAAAATCGCTTTACCAATAAACAAATTTAGTCGTCAGGTTATCCCTAACTGTAGGGTTAAATATTAATGGTCAGAAAGCCATGTTTATGTCGTACACTAACCCAAATTATTACTCTGTCACAACTCGTTCTGCAAAGGAATGTTGCCATGCATACTCAAATTTTTAGTAGTAAATCAAAATATGGTATTATATCTTAGGAGCAAGAAGTGTCAATCGGGAACTTCAAGTATCTACAATTTTTGATATAATTAAATAAAACTGTGTAATGGCGTTTTCGATTTAAGAAAAGAATTGCCCTTTCTATGAAAAGAGCAAATCTAGAAGTGCTCTTTCTATGTTTTTCATGTTTCATTGAAAAAGAAAGTGCACTTCCAGGTCAATTCTCAACACGAAAGAAGTGTCCGGAATATTTTTAAAGAAGTGCCCTGAATTCACCAACACACACAAGCAAAATGTCAGATTGAAATGTTTGTTGTGATAGGTAGTAAAAACAAATTTTGTGCTACGTGATCGGAAAATATCCAATTATGAGTGCAAATGTAAATTTTAAATGAAATATGGAACCAAAGGAAAAGAGAGAATGCAAAAACTGTACCCAAATGTAACATTTTAAAAACACATATAAAAACGAATATGTCCCGAAAGTTTTGATGAAACTCTTCTGCAACCGGTTAAAAATTTTACAAAACGTTTATTACCTAATACGGATGTAGTTAAACTCGGTTATCTAAACAAAGCGTTATTTGTCACGAAGCATTTTTTCACAATCTTCGTGCGAATTACTCCGCTTCACTGAAAAGCCTGGTTAACTGAAGAAAAAATAAACTGTACAACAGAAATTATTAACTCATTTAATCAAAAATATAACAACTGAAGTCAGTTCGTTTGTTTCCATTTTTGTTTGTTTTGCTCTATTTACACATTTTCGATGTCTCGTTTTGTTTTGAGTTTAGTGAGTTAAGTGAAATCGGGTTTAGTTTTCGTCTGAGCTCCTGTTAAATGATGTTGTTTTTCAAAATATCTGAAATTCGCTTAAAAGAAAATACCGCTTAGGTGAAAAAATAATTGTTGCAAATTGATGTTTCAGTTAATATTTACTATTCTCTATTAGAAAAGCCGAAAATGAAAATAAATGAAATGAAACGATCAAATAAATTAAAATACCGTATTAAACAATAGGAGCATTCTATCCTATATCCACACGTAGACACTTAAAACAAATTGGCAACACCAGCCCCATAAACAGAACCTAGATCTGACGCAACGAACTGATTTGATCGTTTTGATAAGATCCTTTCCCTAGGTATAATATTGCAACTAAAACTATTGTTTCCACCGAAAGTGCTCCTCCTCCGCGATTCGTCCATGGAGCAAGTTCTTCCCTTATGATTTCCACAATAAAGCGCACTATCGGTTTATCCAATCTAATAATAGTTTTAATAAACTTTTTACCAGATAGTAGGTACACACCGCCAACAAACCTATAGTGGCAAAGGATCTCTCGTTCCTCATATATTTTATCCTTTGAGAGGTTGCCGATTCTTCAACAGATATAAGGTCCATAAAAATATCTTCGTCTCGACTTGAATTCATTCTCAATCTTAATTAAATTTTTTGAAAAACAAAACCTACTGCATGAAAACAAAAACAAATGATTTGCCATCTGATAACTGACAACGATTGACAGCAAATTTGTAATAGATTCAACAGAAAGTCTTCGTGCTAGTAAAGCTGAAGGTTAAATTGTTTATTGGTACCATTTCAAAAATGCTGTACATTTTCATTTAAACTGGCAGTCAACTAACAGTCGACATTAGTGTTTGATTATTAGTAAGGCCGATTGAAAGTATTTCAAGTCTTGGAAATGGTCGTGCGACTTTTATAACCAAATCAACTACCTAATTAGCGATGCTCTTCAATATGTACCTAGTTAAAAAGCAAGATGAACTTGTGTAGTGGCGTTATTGTTATTACTTATTAATTATATTAATTACATACTTCTTGTTTAAAGCGATAAGAGATATGCGATGTGTTTCGTAAGACGTATGGTCAGGCCATTAACACTTAGGAGGCAGATCTTTTGGAGCGAAACGAGCCGGTATTGATAAGAAGTGCCATAAAGCGATTAAATGAAGGTGTTTACGATGTTAAATTATCCTATGTAAAGATAACTACTTGTTCGGTGAGCTTTGCATAAGTGAATTCGGACCTCGCTGCTCATTTTTGGAGGCACGTTAAATTCGGGAATAACACGAAACAACAAAAACATCGGAATACCTATCAGCGTCAACAAGTTTTTTTTTTTAATTTCCCTGCACAATGGCTGACACTGCGACCTACAAGATCTATTGTATCATGGAGGCGATTGACCTCCTTAGTGAAGGCCAGCATGTCCTTAGTAACAGAGTTTCGGGCAATTACAGAGTAGATGCTCAGAGGATTCGTCATCCTCCAGATAAAACATTCATTCTGTCTCCGGACACAAGTTTAACTTCCTAAGTAGCCCACAATTGACTCTGCAATATGATTCTGGTCCAAATAACGCGGATTCTGATCCAGCCCTAGTTAGTTTGTCCGCTGATTTGTTACCTGCAATACCCTGATGATCAGGTACTCATCCAAGCCTAACCCTGTTGTGTTTGGATAGTGTTTGCAGGGCATCATGGCAGCTCTTAACTGTATACGGGTCCAACGTGTTGGACGATAGGGCCTGTCCTGTAACGCTGCTTGACTATCTGAGAAAATTTCTATGTATATTTGTATTTTGGCGGCCTTAATATCATTTTTTGAGTTTAAAGTAGCGCAAAACTCAATGGCGTGGACTTCAGCCTGAAAAACAGTGGTACACGTTCAAATAGGTATTGAGACATTGATGTTGGGTCCAAAGACACCAAGCACCTACTCCAGGCTCCATTTTCGATCAGCCAATATACCAACCCTGCTTCCAGTACGCTGTTGACACATAATAGGTTGGCCTTTTCTTGCACCATCTCTATACAAACACGTAAAGCAATCAGTGCAATTCAATCTCAATTTCTGATAGGCATACAACATGGACTTTGAATAGTGTCATGACTGATAGAACTCAATGAACTGTCCGACAAGATTAGTCCCGCAAATAAACAAAAACGTCGCGTTTTTTATTTTGTCTTCTAAAATGACTATCTTCGTTAATGTTCTTCATAATTCTTTTTGTATTTGTTGTTAAGCTTCAACTAAAAAATAGATGGAAATTAGATTGTTTAGCGGTTGGTAGTGTATTATTATCACGTGTTAATGAACCAGCGCGCAAAATGTCATGCCTTTAGTTAATTTTGTTCCCATTATACCTACTTTGTTCGCTATCTGTGTAATTATGATGCAGTACATCTAAATTTGTTGATGAATAGGTCGCACTGATTAACAATCTTGCGAGGTGGGTGTGAGTTCAGTGATATTATTATTTTTTTTGATGTTTATCTTACATTGTAAGATATTGCAGTTATGTTTGTTTATAGCATTATCATTTATTATTTGTGGAATACATTGAAATGATAAGCGGACCTTGGATTTCATTTTGCGTCGTACTCTACGTATTTGTAAGCCGGCTTTAACTGGTTTCGAAATAATTAAACATTTGCTCCAAATATTGTTTACAAGTCGAGATTTTTTTTAAGTAATAATTATAAGACAAATGAACCTAAATATACCTGAAATTAAAAAAGCTGGCGAAGGGAATGCATGGACGTTAAACCAACTCCGTTCATCGCAAAGGACACAAGAAATTTCCTTGGGCTTGTTGGCTATTCATTTATATTTTGTGCAAACGTTTTAAAGTCCGCAATACTTTGTATAATATATTTTATTTGAATATTTGCAGATTTGTGGTGGTTCAAACGCTTTTCTCTATATTTTTTATTACTTTTCATTGCGGTGCCGAGTTGTCTAGCACTAGCACTGAGATAAATGACAGTAATAAAGCTGGTTGTGTGTTGTGTTCTACCTGCATGGACAATATAGGCAAACTTATAACGCTTCAGTCGTGTGATAAAATATCTCCAATCTCCGTGAAGCGAGTTTCAAAGATTTTTTTCATTGACCAAACAAGTTTCGGAAAGGTTATGTGACACTTTGCTGGACTATTTCGGTCGTAGAAAGCATTTTTATCTAATTTTCTTTTTATCACCAGCGACAAAGTGTCTGCTAATGGTCCGGTATCAACTCATTATTATCAGCTTTTAGGAATGTCATGTCAATGGCTGTCCTTGACTACCTCAATTGAATTTGTTTATATCTTTGATCGCTATAAATCGCAAGCCATCGAAGAAAATCAATAGCTGACTGCATACACCGCCAAGAATTCCTAGAATTGTAATCATTTCAGTGCAATCGATTTTTAGAATCGTATCACAACGCCACTTGACAAAAACTCGACTCTAGGTCTTTGGGTCAATAACATTGCAAGCATTTCTGACTGCATACACCGCAAAGGAATGCCCTATTTCTCTAGTGTCACAAATAGATTTAATGCCAAGAAAAAGTAAAGGCTGCCAAATTAAAACATCTGTTGCAAACTTTTATAGAAATTAGGTATTTTTCAAACAGCGATTTCATTTTCAATTGACATTGACCCATTTTTTATTTTACTATTTCTTATTAGGTAACCTCATCTTCTGCAGTGGTGCGGCAGCTACACCAAATACTCTTATCTCGGCATTGGTAGACAACGCGGACGCGAACAAACTCAAAGATATTACAGTATGTCACATGCATACAGAAGGACCCGCAGCCTATGCTCAGCCGGATCGTGCAGACATTTTCCGATCAGCGTCGTTTTTCATGGGCGGCAATGTCCGCAAAGCTGTTGCCGAAGGACGCGGTGACAACATGTCAATCTTTTTACAAGATATTCCTCAGTTGTTCTACAAGAAAATCTATCAGCCTGATGTGGCCTTCGTTCATGTGTCACCGCCAGACAGCCATGGCTACTGCTCGCTCGGTACCAGTGTGGATTGCGTTCGTGCTGGACTTATGAACTCTAAGATAATCGTAGGTACGCGAGTGGAAGAGCATTATTTCCTTGACTGAATAACGTGAATGGCTTTTAATCGTTTACAGCTCAAATGAACAAGAAAATGCCCCGAACTTTCGGCGATGCTATTGTCCATTCGTCGCATTTCGATTTCGCCGTCGAAATTGATGAACCTCTACCATCGCATGGCGGAAATGATCCAACTCCAGTTGAGACGAAAATTGGTCAGATAATTGCTGAAAATTTGGTCGAAGATGGTGCCACTTTGCAAATGGGTATCGGCAGTATTCCAGATGCCGTACTTAATGCATTGCACAACCACAAGGATCTGGGCATTCACTCGGAAATGTTTGCCAACGGTGTTGTGGACTTGGTAAACAAGGGTTGTGTTACCAATTCTCAAAAGTCAACGCACAAGGGCCGAATTGTTGGCTCTTTCTTGATTGGTAATCAAAAGCTTTACGATTTCGTTGACAACAATCCATTTATTGGTAAGTGTTCGCATTAACCTCAAAATGTCTTTAAATGTGTTGTGCTTTCGTTTGTAGAAATGTTGGCGATCGACTATGTCAATGCTACCCACGTTATTCGCCACCTTCCAAAGATGACCGCTATTAACTCTTGCATTGAAGTCGATATTACTGGTCAAGTTTCATCCGATTCAATTGGAACACGTTTCTACTCAGGATTCGGTGGACAGGTGGACTTTATCCGCGGTGCTGCTGAAGGTACCGATGGACGAGGCAAACCCATAATTGCAATGCCATCGACCACCAACAAGGGAGAGAGTAAAATTTCCCCAGTGCTCAAACCAGGTAGGCACAGCTATGAATATCCATTGTGTGCAATTTATTCATTTTACATTCATTTTAGGCGCTGGTGTGGTCACCTCTCGAGCTCATGTGCACTATGTTGTAACTGAATTCGGCATTGCGTCTTTGTTCGGCAAAACTATGCGCCAACGCGCACACGCACTGATTAACATCGCCCATCCCGACCATCGTCAAGCCTTAGAGAAAGCCGCATTTGAAAGATTGAAGCAGATGCCATCTCCTTAAATTATTTTACTTTTAGAAAATACTTTCAAATTTAAGATCTTACTGATACTGATGGATTACCTAGTGTTTTTGGTTCGCTTTAGCGAAACGCAAAGGCAATTATTGTAAACATTTCAATTTTTATTTGCATTTGTACAGACGATACCGCTCTTTTTTTTATCCTTTTCAAGCATTTTGCTGGTTATAGTTTGTCCTTCCAACGATGTGAAACGACGGACTTAGCAAATTCGGCTCAGCAACTAGCACAAGCGATGTTCATTTATGATTTCTCTGTAAAAATTTTGTTTTTTCGGTATTTGACAATATAATTCTGTTTAGTTAATTAAAAAAAAGTGAATTGCGTTTTTTTTACATTTGTCACAACAGACATACAGATATGCAGCTGAGACCAGAAGGATACATGTGCCTACAACCGGCCTTTTCTTACGTGTTTACAGATAGAAGAATTTATTTTTGCAGGTAAATTTGGAAGACACAAACGATGTTCAGAACTTACATTACTCTCCGGTTAGCGCGTTGGGTGTTTACGCGATAAAATTATGAGGTTAAGTTAATTCTGCAATATTTTCTTCCTGTGTTTTGGACTTCATTTTAAAGTTTTCAGCAATTTTTTAACTATGCAGAAGCCGTGTAAGATCTGCTACGTTTGAATGTTGCAAGTAGTTTCTAATGGCCTTGAAAATAAAAAGGGAAACTCAGCAACTGACTACCTACAGAGACAGACC
Source organism: Cheilosia pagana (assembly GCA_936431705.1). NCBI lineage: Eukaryota > Metazoa > Arthropoda > Insecta > Diptera > Syrphidae > Cheilosia > Cheilosia pagana. The sequence goes on along the minus strand of OW386166.1, from coordinate 78,194,082 downwards.
TATTTCAAATTTCCTTTACAACTGAGAGTATGCAATGGAAAAATCAAACGTATTATGATCGCACGCCCAAGAGTAAGCAAGTACATACTGTGTTCCGTGAGTGGGGATAGTGGCAAGGAACTGGAACTGTTATGCATCGTTATCACCCCAAAATGGAATTTATGCTCAAGGGCTTAGACAGAGTATGTTTGACACAAGCAGATCTCAATTTTTGCATCAACTGATTGTGCTACAATAAATGATAAAAGTTTTCTAACCTGCCGCTTCCCTCAATTATTTCAAGAAATTGTCATTTACCGCATTCTTTCAGCAACACTCTCATTAAATAATTTAGATGCACTGTTTTGTTTTGCACACTTTTTATTTGAAATGCTAACATTGTTTGCTCCAGTTTTGTACTTTCAATTTAAAAGCACATTTGAAACCTTATGACTAGATTTGTCTAGATGTAGATGACGTGGCCCTACCAAATCAACGTGGCCCATTCAAAGAAATGTAGGAATTGATTATTCTGACGTAGGAGCCATCCTTCTTAAGTCCATTCAGTCCCATTGAAACATACATTCAGATGTAGGGACGATTTTCCAGACTCAGTCTTTTCCCCATTTGTGAAGATTGAGTCACAGCCATAAATTATTCCCAAAACTGCTACAAAATTAAAGAAAAAGCAAACTAAAAAGACATTCGTATTTTTTAAGCCAACATATATTCATATTAGATTAGATCTACTTCAAAGCAATAGAAACGGAAGTACTTTCCCCAACTTTAGAAAAATAACTTAGGACAAACATCTCATTACAAGTTTTACTTTGACAGAGCGGATACGTATATACATTTACATTGTCTAAAAGAAAAATAAAGAACATTTTGTATTTTATTTTCTAACAACTAAAATAGTTTATCTAAATATTAACAGGAATTTCCATCAAACATTATCTAATGGCGACTTACTGCCTAAACACAAACTTTGTGCAAACATTATCATTTATGTCAAAGTTTGATAGATAAATTCAATTAAATAGGAATAGATTGGAGCCAGAAGTGCGCGCTAGCCGCTGGAGCCCAAGTATGTGATTTCACTAGAAAAGCCTCTTTTGGACGATATAGAAGACACAAGCGAGAAAGAAAACAAATGCGAAGAACAGCAGAATCTTATCGGTGCACTCGCGGCGGCCATACTTCTTAAGTAACTTCCCAGACTGGTGGATGGTGCCATGGGTGTTCTGCAGTTCATCACGAGTCGCGTTGACATTTTGTGATGACATAACCAATGTGTCTAGTGTGGTTGCACTCTTTTGTGTGGTCTCCGACAAATGTCTCGATATAGATAACATCTTTTCGGTCACATTGTTCTCCTGTGACATTAAGCTGGTACGATTGTGTCGACTACTAGCGGGACGTTTGCGCAAATCAGTTTCGCCGGTAATAGCCATCAACTCTTCTCTATTAGCCTTTTCGATTTCTAACATAGTGGCTACGTTGGCTTTTCGGAATGCCTGCAATGTCTTTGAGAACTGATCCCTGTGGGTGTCGACCTCTTTCGATAGTTCGGGATCGCCAACATCCCTAGCCCAGTCATCGAGTTTTTCAATGCATTTTCTGAGAGCAGCTAGCTTTGAGCGTCCTACTTCATTTAATGTTTCTAGATCGCTGATGGAGCCACGATAGGACAGGATATCCTGCAATAATTTAAGAAAATATATTATATCTGGCAATAATGAACGAATTGAAATACAAGTTTTGTAGAACAATAAACGTCATCGCAATCGGAAAGGGGTTGGGAATTTTCACTTTACTACTTACTTGTATAATGGCTTTTGCTTGCAAGTTGTTATCAATCAAATCCTGACGGATTTCGGGTATAGTGTGCTTTTCAATGTCCATGATCGTTTAGGTACCTATTTTGTTATTGAAAAAACTGCACAAAAGTAACAACTCATCACGGACAAAAAATTTGTTTTGACGCCATATTTCACAAATAATTTTTGATAACTTGACAGACATTTTTTGACAGCTAGGTACAGATATGGCTGGGAGGTTTCCTTTGGGGGAAGATATAAAAAAATCCAACACCATAATTATTTAGGAAATCCAAAAAATTACATAAATCTCGATTTCATTTTATATTTGATTAAAAATGTGTTGTTTCGTTTTCTACACTGCTGTTCCATCAAAAATAAAAACCGAATTTTAAATATTTTTATGTGTTCCTTTCTTGTGTTGCTTTGCTGATATGTGAGATATGTTAAGTAAAACATTCACCCTCATATAAATAAACAAATGTGCGAAAGTTAGTTTACTAGCAGACGTCAGTGAACATACAAAAAACTGACATAACTGCTGTGTAGCAAGTGGATAACTTTTACACAGCCTTTATTAATACGGGGGTCAGAATTTATACCCGATAATATGCGCTTTTTATTTTCCCCCCTCATCTATACTGATCATTTATTTCCATGGTTTACAACTACTCTGGAGATACACTGTTGTTGTAAGCCACGGAATCTTTACAGAATCTATACAGATCATGATGGATATTATTGAACATAGTCAAATTATAGCATGCATAACCTAAAGGATGTCACAGACTTTTGTAGGTCTAAGTGAAACCCAAAAGTAAATCCTCTAAAGTAAGTCAATGTTGAACGTATACTACTCAATCACAAATGCTATAAAATTCGACAAAAAAATATTGGAAAAGTCAAATTCAGTAGGTAGTAATCAAAGTTTATCTTTGAACACACTCATTTGCCAAACTTATCTGCTGGCCTATCTAGTGCCCCAACAAACAATGTCCCATCTGCATTTTTTTTCGCTCTTCACTGAGTTCACCACACAAACATGTCAGCAAATTTATTTCCAAATAATAATAATAATATGCATAAAAAGTTAACTTCAGAGCAGACGATTATTCTAATTCGCTTAATTAAAAAGTATAAAAGTCTTTGGGACCCCGCTCATAAGGACTTTCGAGATCGGACATTATGTGACAATATCTATGAAAAGATTGGAAAGTATTTTCAACTCACTGGTCAGGATGTAAGGATGAAATTTCGACGGTTTCGAAATTGCTACAGGCAGGAACTAAAACAGATCTTCAACGGGCAAAAGGACCGGTCTGGTCTATTCTACTTTGATGAAATGGAGTTTCTCAGTGAGCAGATGGAGCAACGTTTGACTTCTGGTTCGCCAACAACAGAAGACCCAGATGAGGCAGAGCGGTACGATAATAAATTTAATTTTACTAGTATGCATTATATTAAAGTCTAATTTTCAAAGGCATACCACGGAATCTTATGAGGAACTGTTCAGCATAGAAGATGAAGACTCAGACTGTAATGAACCAACTAGCACGAATAAAGACGCAACACTAGACATCATGGAAAATGGAAAAGTTGAAACTGATGAAAAGACAGACCCCGGCGAAGACCAAATTGAACGGGACAGTAGTGTTCCTGAAAGTAGGATGGATGAGTTTGATATCTTTGCTAGATATGTGGCCAGCCAGTTGAGGGAAATGGATAAAATATCGGCGTTGGAGACCATGGAAGAGCTTCAGCAAATGATCGTACAGCGAAGAATTGGAATTTTGAAAAGGAATCTTAAAAGAAAAGCGGGTTCAACTGCTACTGTTCAACATCGTTATTCACTAGAAAAGAAACAAAAGTAAAAACTAAAGTAACTTATATTATTCATAATGAAAAAGTAGCAAAAATCAATAATATAGCATTACTTTCATTCTAACACCGATCCCTTTGGACAAGAATGACTACTGGTAAATCTGCGAAGAGAATTTCGCTTCTTGATTTCAAATCCGTAGGTAGAACATCGGTACCTTTTTGACAATTCACCAGAAGTTTTCTACTGTAGTTCAGAATCCCCATGTGAAGTCAATAAAAAAAACATACATGAATGATACCATCTGGTTTTACCGATTCTTTTTGTTTATAGAATCTTCAAATGAAATTCCTACTATAATAAATCTATTTCCGACTAGGTATAAATGGTGTTTGATTTAATAATAATAGATATAAAAACTACTGTACTCCGTTTGTAACAGTTATATTGCAAAATATCCCGAGACATACCTTCTTGCTCCTACACGTGGAATGGCTGATCGGATTTGAATAAAATACATTTCCTTTAAACCCTACCCGTTGTTGTCCGAGGAACTAAAGTTAGTAGAGTAAGTACTAAATTTGCGTTTGACAAGAAATATGCAGGCTCAACTGAGTGTCAATCCCCATATTGAAGAGTTTTTGCATGTTTTGTTGAAAAGTCAAACTAAAAACTTAATTAGTTAGTTCATTTAATGCACTTTCCGGGAAAGAATGGTAGGTTATTTAGGCACCGCAGCTGTGCCAGTAAAGCGCAATCTGGAATTCTAGTTTTGGACAATTTTTCAGGGTCAGAAATTTGGTGAAATACCAATTGCAAACTTTATTTTTGACGTTGTAACAAAAATAAATAACGAGTTTTTTAAACAATCTTAGCAAAATGGCGGCTCTCGGACTTCCCATGTTTTTGGGATTCAAGCAAAAGCTTCACAAAAAGCTTGAACAAGTTTTTTTTAATCTAAATTGGACAAGAAATTTGTTTTTGTTTCGCTGATGTGACATAGGAAACGCACATATACCACGGTACCTCCTCTTGTTGTTAACATTTTCGCAAGCCCCCCTGTAATATAATTGACCATGAATTTCTATTCCTAGTACTTGAGCAAGTACCTACCCTCTTTCATTGAGCAAGTCGAGAACCAACTCATCAGTCAGTAGCAGAATCATTTTAGTGAATCAATAATTTATTTGTTCCTATATTGGTATGGGATTGGGATGGCGCAGTGCAACTTGTTTCTACTTCGTAAGGGGCCGGAGTGGGGCTGGTACTGAACTGGTACATAGACTGAGTGTTCATCGAAAAGCAGTCGAAGCGGGGTATAGCTTCAGTTCGCGCAAGCCACTTTCCATTTATTCATTCGTGTTGCGACCATCATTGTAATCAGCTGGGACTGTGCTATCTCATTGTCGAAATATTCGCGAAGTCGTTATTTGCAATACAACCTTAATCCCAAACAAGTAGTATACGGAAACTTCGAATCCACTGACTTTTGTTTACGATATCGCACGTGGATGCATTAGATTCGTGGAATTTCTCTCTACGTGTTTGCAGTGTGACCGTGATTAATAATTTATTAGCTAAAACTAGCTGTTTTTATTTTTTTTAAAGAACTGTTTGTGGGAATGCGTGTTGTTTGAGATTTATTTTTTGTACATAATATTGTTTAAACTTGAGCGCTAGATACGGTTTCTTATTTTCGAGAAAGAATAAAGATACGCGAACGCGATACGAATAGAAAGACTGAATTCTGTGGAATTTCTTTCTTTCACTCTTCGTACACATTCGTACACGTAGATAGGCAGTGTGGTGATTGTATGTAGTGTGATTCAATAATTGCACCGGCCTGTAATTTGTATAAATAAAGAAATGCAACTTTTTGGCGGAATTGAAGGGTAAGCAAAGCAGTGTCACAAGTGTTATCGTTACTTAATTTGTTTTATTAGCTATGTAGGTATTTTGATAGGAATATTTGCTGATGAAGTTTTTTTTTGTTTTTACCTACCTATTTCGCTGCGGTTAGGGTGAGATTTGAATAAATAAATTAGGTATTGGTAGGTATGGTATAACGCGAAAAAAATAAAAAAATGCTAGAAAATACAGGGGCGTCAAGGCAGGCGCAAAATATTTCTCATTGCTTTTATTAAATTTGCCGATTAAAGGGGGGTAGGTAGGTATGTTCTCGAATTTTTTTAAGGCGCTTAATTTAGTAGATAAGTCAAAAAGACTTTCGCTAAATTAATTCTGCCTACCTTTCATTTTTAATCATGTTTATTAAATATGCATGTAGCTTCCCATACCCAGTTTGTCTTCGAAGTACCTACACTACCTACCTACCTAGTTCTTTTATTTTTGGGTAACTTTGTCCATGGAGTAGGCAGATGCAGGTAGACAGGTAGGTACCTAGCTAGGTAGAATTTAAAACTTAAAAGTGAAACATTTAGAAGGACGAAGAAATAGGTAGGTACCTACCTACGTAACCGCAAACAAACACGAAACAATCGGTTAACGATATGAGGGGCGTTTTGACTTCTGAGGTAAATTCATAAAATATCAAATTTGTAAAATTATTAAAAATTAGTATATCGTATTACCTATCAGCTTTCAAAAGGAAACACGTAACATTTTAAACGTTAATTCTTTTCGTTTAAATGACTTTGAAATAATGAAGTTTTAATATGAAAGAGTTTGTTCTTTTTTGACAAATAAATAAATAAATTAGATGGAAACCAGTGGCTGTGTGCACACTGCGGGCCATAACTTTATTTTGATAAGTTTTTTGAGTTTTCATCCCTTAGCTTGCTTGAAACAGAGGCAATTTGTATAGAACCTTTCCCTTTTGACAGAAAACTTCAGTCAATTTCAGTGCTAAAGTGGTTGTGTGCAAGAACGTAAATGGTTTAATTATTGAGTAAGATATTTGTTCTAAGTGAGTGGATCTACTTCAATGAGGGAGCCTAAGTAGAAATGTACCAGATATAGGTAGGTACCTAGTGTCCTTTACTTTTAAATCTTACGAAATTTTTACGAATTCTTACGCATTTTATACTCAACTGTCGTTCCTCAACTCGAAAAATTCGTAAAAGAGAGCGGCTCCGAGAGAGCAAGATATTTCACCTCTTACTAATTTTTACTCAACAAATTTCTTTGAAACCACTGTCAGTCGTCTAAAAATTGACAGCTGATTTGAATTTGTTGTTCTTTTTTAGCATTTTGCACAGGTTTCTACAAAAGCGTTCCTTACATTTTGCGTAAACTTCCCTCTCTGAGAGGGAATTCATCCCCTCCTCAGTCATTTTGACAGTCTTTTCCATTTTTACTACAAAAGTAAAGGAACAGACCTATGAATATTCGCAGTTTCCATTCGATCGCTGAAATTAGAGAGTAGGTAAAACTAATGCAAGGTTTCGTTTAACCAGTAAACAGAATCTGGGCATATATTTATGTGTCGTCTAGCTTTATAAAGTGGAGATTAAGGACTACCGAATTCTCTAACTGTAACAATCAGATAGTAGAACTTACGCCGCAATGTGGGTTATGTGTTTTAGTTTTCAAGATATGCCACGAAGATAGTTTTCACCCTATTAAGGAAGCCTTTCGTAAAAATGCCCACCAAAGTACCAAATCTAACTACAAAGCGCGCATATGTAAAGATCCCTTTGATGTTTTTCCAGCTTACCGACTGCATCGCGGTTGTTAGTCGGGTTTCTAGAATTACTTTAGTCTGCTGACTTCAAGTATCTCGACAACAGAAGAAGCGTCTTCTGTGATCCAACCAGATACGAGCACACGATCTGATTGGGAGTACCTTCCGTTCAATTACGGCGTGATCGGCACCCGGACACACTTCTCTGAGTTTACTGTTTGCTAATAAAGATCGGGATCAGTCTTCAAAGCTTCTCAAAAGACCTTTGCGATGTGAGTGGGTAGCAATTGTAGAGCCATTTGAGCTTACAATTCTTACATTGCTTGGAAGTGTAACATCTTTGTTTTGCCCATTGCAACTGTAAACAGTGGATGTACATTGTACCTGCTCACTTTTGCAGGTGCTATACCAACGAAGTCTTTATACTACCGACTGGTTTTAAATGAGAAAAAATCCATATGTAGTAAGATCCGCTGTAAACAGATAAGCCTTGAAGTTATCTGGTATCCGGATATATCCGAAAATTACCGTCTTGTTTCTTAACTTGTTTCTTAACCCGGTTGCTAGATACTCGGCGCCGGTCAACACATTTTTCTAGCCCAAGGAAAGAAAAGATAGAGTGATAAAGAGAGTAAGGATTAATTTGTTGATAGAAGTACTGAGAGATCAAGGATGGTTTCACCCTAATTATACCGATTTTGTTAGAAAAACGTGTTGGATTTCAAAAAACTTCCATCGTACACGTTTTATTGTACTTTTGATGCAAAGTCCTAAAAGATAAACATATTTACGACCTTCAGGGAAACCCCAAACCGATAGCCGCATGACATTCCGTCATCTAGATTTACCGCCTTATTGACATGCCCAGCCCATCGTTGACTAACGACTGCAATTTGAACTTGATCAATGTCGAACTGTCTTCATGCATTTAACTGCAGGCTTCTACCAAGGTCTAGCGCAGTTGCGCAACTAGTGATCACCGACAGATCATATGGAGATATCCAACTTCGGACAATTTACACTTTCTTGCCTACAAGCTATATTTTTACGCTGTGGGCAGTGGCAATGATTTAATTTTTATACAGAAATTCATATTGACAAATGTCATGCAACAATACACTCGCACCTAATCGTTGCCACTTCACTTCACGGGTAAAGCGTTTACATTTTCATCCGTTGACTTTAAAATTATTCGTTACATTTGGATAGCAATTGTTTTAAGAATTTGCGAACATTTGCTTAAAATTTGCATTGTTGAGAAACCGAACACAATGCTGGTCATCGAACTTATTGGCAATAATATGCAACTTTAAGAAAAATGTTTCTGTAAAATAACTCCGCTCACGGTTGGAGAAATAATGTACAGTAAAACCCGGATAAGTACTTCACGCTTAAGTACCCAACACGCTTAAGGGCCCACAAATCTCAAATCTATACATTTTTTACACATTTTTGTGTACATTTCCGCGGATAAGTACCTCCCGCTTAAGTACTTTATTCGGTTTAACGCCCTCTATTTGCCAATTTTATTTGCTTATTTGCTCAGGTTACACTCGTTTAAGTTCCTCAATCAAAACGCACACAATTTCATCGCAGCAAACTTGCCAAAAATGACATTTTCTTTCCATCTCTCCGTATGTTAGAAAAGCGGGTAACAACCTTCTTTAGGTAGATAACAGGATTCGGATTTCTGCCTTTTCGTTTTCTGCGGGTTCGTTTAACTACCTCACCCGCTTAGGTACCCAAAAAGCAGAAATTGTGAAGAGGTAGTTATCCGGGTTTTACTGTACCTACTTGCCTACGCATTTTGTTCAAGCAAATATTCTTTCTAGAACCCGCAATGGCATCGCGCAGTTTTTATCCCACACCAACGGATGCATTCCTGCCATTAGTCCTCAAGAAAGATCAGTTTTGTTTCATTCTAGCTTCTGACATTACACATTACCAATAACAAGGCTCAAGAACGATCTTTTCATAGGTACTACGGGAGTTTTGCTCAAGCAATCATCCCAGCAACTCATTGAAACTGAACAGGGACAGGGGCATTTATCTAGAAAAATAACAAATATCTATTGTTTCCGAAGAAACATTCAACTATACTCTGTCCAACAAAAATTGTCAGTACAGGCCTTATGGAGGAGCTTTTTTTCTACCAGTGGTGCCTGTAGATACTCTCACGGCATTCAAACACAAGAATTGCCACTGAAATAAAAACCAAACCACTGTCATACCAAGGAATTGTTGTTGTCATTTTCCTAAAATTTGGCAAGGAGCTCACTGCAACCACTCTGCCACACAACTGCAGGCAGAATGAATGAATGATCGCTTGTGTTCGCTTGCAGTGTGTGTGACCAGCGATGCCAGATGTGGGGATTTTTCCCCATTTTGGGGAATTTTTGACTCAATGGGGAAAATGGGGAAAAGTGCTATTAAAATGGGGAAAAATGAAATGCACGCATGTTTATTAATTTTGCATAATTTAAGAACAAAACTCGTGCAGTAAACTTATCCCGATCCATAATGACATCACCGCGTTGATATAATCCAAGCGATTTAGTCCTAAACGAATATCGAACTGAACACCACCTTTACTCACATGTGTCATTTTCACATTCTGCTCACTAGCTGAAGAACTTTTGCAAATTCAAATATCAGCTGTGAAGTCTTTTTTTTAATTTTAATGGGGACGTTTGGATATCTAGCTTGTGTAAAACGTCAACTAGATTTGTCTGGTATACGAACCTGTTAACTAATTGAGTTGAGTTGTTGTTGTAAAATTTAGGTTTATTACTTAATTTTGACACTTCAAAATCTCAACTGAGTATAGAATCAGGATTTTTTGACTAAATTTAGCGGCTACCCCTCGATAAACGTCAACTTAAAAACCTAATCACGTGACCAATATGGGCCAGTAAAAATTTAAACACGTATCAAGTCAATCAGCTTGACTTACTAAACTAGAAATCCGAACGTCTTCAATAATTTATTCTATATTTATTTTTTATAATTATCACTTTTCATTTTTAATAGATGTTTTAATAAAAAAAAACAAATATGTACTGTATTAAAAATGGGGAAAAAAGTGGGGAAAAAACGGATATGAAATGGGGAAAATTTTCAAAAATATTCCCCAAAATGGGGAATTTCGCAAAAAAAAATCTGGCATCACTGTGTGTGACTGAAGCAAATCAGAAGAGTGTTACCATGTATACAATGAAAGGATATCATCAAGGGTTTTTCTATGAATTTTGTCAAAGAACTTTCGGTTTTCGTGCTTTTGAGAACGAATTTTTATGTGGGGTGTTACCATTCGGTTTTAATTTGTTTGTATTTCTGAAGGATCAAATAATATTCAGTTAAAATATTTTTTTCAATGTTGTCTTTTAGAAAAAGGTTAATTCGTGAAGTGTTTTAATGCATTCATTTCATTCACGCAACAAGTGATCATAAGTGCGTTGTAGTGATATTGTTTTTTTTGCAGTATCGTATTAAATATTTTAATATACAACATAAGTTCCTAAATATTTTCAGCCCTAGTCGTGAGGGCAAATTTCTGCATAGTTGGGTATAAATAAATGAGCACATGGGTAGAGCACACATTTTTGGCATATTTTAGCATTTTTGTTATATTTTTGCATATTTGTCATCAAATAGTTTTTCACACTGAAATATCAAAATGACCAAGCAGGTATACTACGTATTGTCGATCGTTGGGTTTTACCAAAACAAACTAAAGTGATTAGGCCCACTGGGAATACCCTAGAAAAACCCTCACGGGAAAAGGAAAAAGATAAACTGAATTTATTTCGTTCAGCAATATTTTTATTTTAAATTGTAAGTTGGTAACCCTAACAGTTTTTCTCTCTGAGTAATGGTGAATTTTCATACAATCTACGGCAACCCTGTGAGAGCTTTAAAGAGGGACAGATTTATGTAAGTCATTGCAACCAGACTGAGAGACAAACATCCTATCTTTCCTGTACTGACAATTTTTGTTGGACAGAGTATAATATTTTATATATAGGTAGATATGTTAAAATTTAAACAATCTCAATAAAGAAGTTTGTAATGTGAGTGTAAATAAATTGAGTTCCAAACTATGGTTAGTTGGTTAAAAAACCTTTAGCGGAAAAGTAAAAATGCCTTAAATTCAAGAGCGGCACACAACGGGACTGTACCTGTTATTGTAGGTACATTTTACGTTGTTATACATTAGGTTTGTTCTCTTAGCAAAATTCAACATAACCAAAAAGAACGCTTTAAGCCATTAAAGGTTGTTCAATAATCAAATAATGTCATGCTTAAAAGATATACGATATTTATATAAGTTACAGATACCTCTGTAAGTTATAATAAAATAAAATAAATAAATATTTTGGCGCGACAGGTCTTTGGGACCCAAGGCCTAGCTTCTCACAACCATTCGTTTTGTGTGGGTTTTAAATTTTTGGGACGAATGGAAGGGATCTACAATTTAACGCCGAGTCCAAACGGCTAATTGAGAAGCTCATTCATGACAGTTTTACTCTCGGATGTTTGTCAGACGTCCGCGAGAGGTGGCGCAGTGGAAAAAAACCTTAAGATGTAATTTGGCCCTTTCGGGATTCGAACCTGAGCCCCTCGCTTAGTAGCCCAACACACTGCCACTAAGCCACTGCGCTGTAAGTTATAATAGATCCAGATAAACATTTTGTTTGCGAAATCCCAATAAATCAAATATATTAGAAACGCTAAGCAAATCCATATGTACCTATCTATATCTTTTCCACTGACGATTTATTACATACCCCAGCTCGAGTTTTAGATAATAATATTCTGAAAGTGTATTTAAAATATTTGCAAGCTCTTTGTTTGAACATAAACATCGTTAAGCCTCGATTCATATACGAACATATGACGTATATTACATTTCCAATGACAATTAATGTCTTATTAAAATGCCACTTGATGTGTTCAGTTCTGTAGAACGAATTACGTGATAAAACCATGAATTAACGGTATCTTTCAAAGAATTTAATTACAGAAACGATTTATATTCACGTATGCAAATAGCAATTTGTAAACAAAAGACTTAGCCTCGTTAGTTTGTGATGTTCCATGAAAAATATGCAAGGCATCGGCTTCGCAATTGGTGTCATCAACACCAACCCTTCCTTGCAATAGTAAATGCATGTTCTGCCATAGTGTTTGCTCGCGGATTCAGTATCGTATTTAATTAGACTGCAGCTAAAACAAAGGTATTGATTTTTTTCCGTTCGTTCTATAATCATTTTTGTTTACTCTGTATATTTTTTAAAGCTCATATTTTAAATTTATTGTGCGGCTGATAAAGTAATAAACGTTACAGCAGCGGTTAGGGCGGTCATTAGAATTTAACGAGGATATTATTTGGATAAAGTTTCTAATAAATGAAAGCACTTTTGACAGTTATTATTACGGCAGAGGTAGTAGCGAGCGTCCGATATCACTATAGGAAGAAAATCATCGCCAAGAACATGCTAGTGTATGAAGTTATGGGTTTGTTAAAATATAAAAAGCGCGTTTTATTGAACATTTATTTAAGCAAAACAAAGTAAAGTAAACGAATGCGCAATAAAACACGCCCACTTTCCGAAATAGGCAAGCAGTGCACTTCACCTATTAATAATCTTGACAACCTCAAGGACCTCTCTTTTTAAGAATTCAGACGAGCAATATTTCAAACTCTTTTCCAGAGGACTATTGGTACAACTTACTCTAAAAAAAATATCTGTGGACGACTCTTTGTCATAAGTTCGAAGTCTTTAAAAGAAGCATACGATCTTTTTAACATTTTGTCTACGAAAGGACGTCCAAGTCAGCCTTTCTGTTTGTACGCATTTTAATTTCTTCAAATGCAGCCAGTATGAAAAAAGGAACATTTGGCAGTTTGTTTTTTGTTTAGCTAAGATCTGAATTTTCTAAATTTCAACAAATTTGACGGCTTGCTGGTCATTAATTGCACACTCTGATGAAACGATTAAGCGACAGGTCTTTGGGCAGTAACTCTGAATTCAAAGAAAACGAAAAAGAGATAGAAAATTGGAGAAGTTATCTCGCGTTTTAGTGCAGCTTGAGCAAAATTTGACGGACTCGTCGTATGCAACGTTGTTGTGTTCCAAAAAATCAAAATAAAATAAAATGCCACGAGTCAGAATATCCAAAATTATTATAATTATCTTTCTTTGTATGCGCACAGTTTTGTTGTTGTTGCAATTATCTAAGGTAATTTAAAAACATTATTTTACCTATTTTGCAAATACTTTTTTTAAATTATTATTCTTTTCGACACATCTAAGAGTGGATCGCTTCAATTTGGTATAAAAAAAAATGTAATTGGTCTCCATTAAGTAGGGTAAATATGTACCGAAAGAAATTGTGTCGGCGGTTAATATATAGATATATTTTAAGTTCAAAAAGGAAAACATAAAATTCAGGGAATGACAGAAGTTTCAAGGAAGGTTTAGGCGGGAATGAATTATAAAAAGGCGGGAGATCTCGAGTGCACTTCATTTTGCGGCTGAAGTGATTAGGTTTGTTTGATGTGGTCACTAGTGCGTAGTTACTGCGTTAACCCTCATGTGTTCCATATATCGCCGAACTCGCCTGAAATAATTTCGGTCAAACGTATAGATATATGACTTCCAAGTGATCATCTCCCGGTCCCGTTGTCATGGAACCAGCCCCAGCGGGAGAATAAAGATCATTTCTTCGTTCTATTATATGCTTAATACATAATTATACTTCCTATGTATCAAATACAGACATATCTGATGAATTCAACAATCAGTCAGCAACATACAATGACTAAAGACAATTTCCTAAATTAAAGTGTTTATAGACATGAAATAAATTGACAGACTTCGCAGTGGTGTGATCAATTTAAAAACGAATAGCTAGTTCGAACTAGTGAAATATGACCACGTAAGTATTGGTATATGTGTTTGAAAACTTTGTATCTTATAACGGTTGTGGGCAATTAAAAGGGAAAGTCAGTCTGTTAGTCCCGCATCGACCTATAAGTCAATAAACTCTCGCAAATAAGACATCAATCAAGCCTACACTTATTTTCATTTGATCTGTACACAGGGGTAGAGGGTAGAGCACTGCATGAAATTGGCTGTTAAATTAAAATCGAGTTCCTATGATTCAATTTAGAGGTAAGAGAAACGTATACAATTCCCGCTGTTGCTTACTCTTGAAGACGATTCAGTGACAAAAGGTCATATGCATCTTTGGGAATAGAATTAAAATAAATTAGGTATACGCGCGCACAATTGATGGGAGCTCGCATTTGATTAAACTGGTTTAGGGGCTGGCCAACGCCAAGTGACAGATCTATCACACGATAAAATGGACAGTTTTCAGTAATTTTACCATTGAATTCTCAGCATCTGAAAGTTCATTCGTAATAAGTGCATTTCGAGGAGCTGCTGTGGATGTGTATAGTTATTTTAAAGTGTTCTACTTTCTCAAATTGTTTCCACTTAATGATAAATTCATAATGTTTCCTTGAATTTGTCATTTGAATAGAAACTTTGAGCTCATTGATGTATTTATTATATAACTACGAAGTTCATAGTTCAAATGGCCACTGAAAGTTATTGAATGTCTACTTAATTCATTTCACGCAGCGAATTTGTGAGATCCATGACATGTCTGGTAATGCTAGGGGAGACCGGGGGATAAAAGTTACATTTTCAACTTTCTCGAAATCGAGATTTTTATGAATCTTGACATTACGTCTGTCCGTCCTTGCCTGAGGTCCACAGGCCTAATACCTGGACGGATTTGGACTTTCTATGCCCCTTTAAAACGGTTTGACACAAGTTTGATATTTGAACTAAGGTAGGCGGGGTTAACGTTGCTGCATATGCATACCCAGTTTTTAACTACGACGCCATCTACTCGACCAATTGAGGAAGATCCTCTCGATCGAATCGCGTCGTTCTAGAAGATTACAAGTGGAACCAACGTAAACGATTAAAGTAAAAAATAAAATAAATGAAAACAGAACACACTATTCTTTTTTCAAAAATATTCGGCCCTAGCGAGGTATCCGTCGGAAGTCGGAACGGAAAAATCTGCGCAACGCATACTCCGTCGGAGGCTCTAATCAGAGTATATCTATTAATGGATATACTCTGCTGGCTCTAATTACATTCGATGTATAAGTATATGTATCCGCTTTCGGAAGAGAGAACGCTTCACTAAAAATCTCTTCTCTTCTCTTCTCTCCTTCTTCTCTATCTTCTCTACATATCTTCTCTTCTCTTCTTCTTCTCTTCTCTCTACATATAATAAAACTATAGAATAAAAAATGCCTGACCGCGCATCACGCAGAAAGTACTGGACGGATTTTGATGAAACTTGGCATAGTGATTGCTTATGTTCTGGGTCGGGCTTTAGGATACTTTTTAACCCGGAATATGGCTTGGATTTTACAAAATAGTCTAAAAAACTGGATATATGTAAGAAAAATTCTGTTTATACGGACCTAATTATCGAATTGAAAAATAAAAAAACAGCTGAATTTAGTAAATTGTCTCCTGAATCATTTAAGATATAAAACATCCTCCTGTGTTGTCCTGAAGCTGAGCAATGTTCAAAACAATTATTAAAAACATCGCCCACAATTATCTTTCAGTGGATACCACTGTCAGTAGTAATGCAGCAGTGAGCATCTTTTCAGTAGTGTGTGTGTGATTATTATGTGCGCGCTCTAACGTGATCATATGTTTTGCACTTCAAAAGGCAGTCGTCTCTTTTTATCGCATACATTCAGGTTGAATACGTTTTCAGGTGCTGTTCATTGGGAAAAGTTTGGAAATGGGCTGGGGTGGGGTTCGTTTGTCAATGTCAAGTTGTTTCATTCGTGTTGCTTCTTTTCGCCGACATTTGAAGTGGGTAAGAGGGAGGGCGCAGTGGCTTAGTGGTAGTGTGTTGGGCTACTAAGCGAGAGGTTCCAGGTTCGAATCCCGAAAGAGCCAAATTACGTCTTATGGTTTTTTTCCACTGCGCCACCTCTCGCGAACGTCTGACAAACATTCGAGAGTAAAACTGTCATGAATGAGCTTCTCAATTAGCCGTTTGGACTCGGCGTAAAATTGTAGATCGTAGATCCCTTGCATTCGTCCCAAAAATTGAAAACCCACACTAAACGAATGGTTGTGAGAAGCCAGGCCTTGGGTCCCATAGACCTGTCGCGCCAAATATTTTTTTTTGGAAAGGTCTAAGGGAGGGAACGTATTTATAAAAAAAATGGCGGGTGAAGCAAAGCGAGCATGGGTCAGCTAGTCGTAAATAAATTCCCCAACCAATTTCTGTCGGAGGATATCGGAACCCAGCTGTCAAAAATTGAACAAAAAATGCACTTCATCACACTTCAACGCAATTTGCCGATATGCGTTACAAAACATCGAAAAAATATTCCGAAAGCTGTTCGGAAGAATACCTCGAAGCTAAAATCCTCCGAATCGTATAAAATCGGAGAATTTTCCGTTTCGACGGATACCTATTGCAGATTAAAACATGTACCTACCTTAAAATAATTGCAACCACTTAAATATTATTCAATAAGAAACGCTTACTTTATTTGCAGCCCCACACACGTCCATCGGCATATTCAGCTAATATCTGCAAATGCAAATTTTAAAACAAATCCATGTATTCTTCAAATTTCAATCATAGACACCTTAAGCCAGGATCACCAATCTATCCCAGTGAAAAATAAGAAAAAGATCGTGAACATGAACTTGACAACAAATTTAAATTCTTCACTGACATAAAAAGTCCACTCCTTTTCATTTTATGTTAATAAATATTGTTAAAATATGCGACACAATGTGCAAGCTTAATGGGCCCAACCCTTACATTCTTGACATTGAACCCATTTTTAACCTTCACAACTTCTACTAAACGTAAACCATACCAAGCATAAACAATCGTCACTTGAAGAAGTGTCGCTCGCTGAAGTCTTCCAGGATAGTTTTTCTCCTTCTTTTTTTTCTGCCCACGTCCCACATGCTACGTACATTATTATGTATCCAAGTTCCATAAGTCCCCAAAGATATCTTCTAATTAATTTTTGGCGTGCGGCAAAAAACAATAGAACCGCTCCAAAGTGAAATTAAACTGGCTTACATCAAATCAATCTGGTTTTATCAATTTAGAAGATGAAACTGCTTACAATATACACTGACCGACAGACGGAAAGAACAAAGACTCATTAATTGGTTGCACGCGTGGAATAAGAACTTTCTTGAAGATGACTAATTGGCAACAATGCTCTGACGGAATGTGCGTAATGAACGGAATTATTTCGGAACATATACTTAACTTGAATGGAAGTTCGATTAATCAAGTTTCGTCTGTTGTTCTTCGAAATTTTAGTCAAAATTTGAGGTTAAACATTTTTTATTTCATCGCGTGTCTGACAGTTGGCTGACTTGTTGAGTTCCTAACCCTATACCGATTACATGTGCAGCATTTTTCTCAATTTTGTTTGGTCTAGATTGATCACATGAACAATTTTTTCAGTTGACGTTTATGGAGAGGTAGCCGACCTCGCACGGTAGTCAATGGGCACATTCAAAAACTTAGTTATCTTAAGTCGACTAGATTGGTCTGGAAGAGATGTAACCTGAACGCAAAAACTAGAATGGTCGGGAACGTCACTTTTCCTACGTCAGCCACATATGCGAACTGTCAACTTAGTACTCAGTCACGAATTTCTTGACTAGATTCGTCGGCTACCCCTTCATAAACTTCAATTGACACAGCTGCCCATATGACTGATCTAGGCCAATCAAAACTGATACTGATACATCAAGTCAGTCAGCTGTCAGACTTACTAAACTAGATACTTGAACGTCCCCAATCTAAAAAAGGCAGGGTTAGATAGGGCGGCCACTTAAGCGGGACTTGAAATAATTCTTTCCCTACTGGACTTGGTTGTGTTATTTACTTTATGTACCATTTTGGGAATGAACTTCCAATTTTTTTCTTCTTGGGTTTGGCATATTTTTTAACATTTTTAACATTCAGTCAGAGGGAAAACGAGGCCTCAGTATATACTGACAGCCCCAAAACTATAGCAAGGGCACGGGGCAGGTTTATACTCCAGCGAGTTCGACCTTCAAATGGCCCTGAAATTTCCAGGCACATGCAGTGTTTTTTAGGCAGAGGTTCTGGCCGTACTTAAAGCCGCGAAGGCACTTGAGATGAGATCAATATCCAATAAGAATATTGCCACTATCATCGATAGTCAGGCTGCACTTAAGGCACTAGAATCACAAACCACCAAGTCTGAGATAGTCAGGAATTGTTGTACAGTGCTCAAGGCATTGTGCTCGCAGAACCGTGTCAGACTGTGTTGGGTATGCTGGGCATTGTGATATTGCGACGGTAACGAAAGGGCAGACGTTCTGGCCAAAGAAGGAGCTGGGCTCCCACTTGATGCAACGATTGAAGCTATAAGACCACCTATGGCTGTGGCCAGAAGGGTACTTTTTGAAAAAGTCGTCACAATTAGAAGGGCATAAGGTTTCTAAGGCACGTGGCCTGTTTTAAATCGGAGGAAGTTTGAACAATTAATCAATTTCAGCAGAACAAAGTTGAGAACGACGATAGGAATACTCTCTAGGTACTGCCTTCTACGGAAGCATGCCTTGACACTATTTATTATTATTATTATTATAAGCTTTTATTTACTATAAGGTTTACAAATTGTTATTGTTATAAGAGTATTTACATCATGTAGTTATTTAACTTTAATTTAAAATACATAAATAAAATAAATATATCATCATTTGACAAAGTCTAATCATTGTTTTCAAAATTAGTTGCAAATAGTATAAGCCTCCCCCATAGTTGTCCATAGATCTCTATTTTTTGCGTCATGGTACCAATACCTATTAAATTGGTTAATATCGTCAACCCATCTTGTTCGTGGTCGTCCGGTTGATCTTGTCGCTGGTGGTGTCCATTTGATCAAAAGTTTTGTCCATCTATTGTCCAGCCTTGACACTATAGGCTTAGCTAATACGGATACATGCAGGTACTGTAAGGACCTACAGGTCGCGGAAGACATCTCACACCTTCTTTGTGAATGTCAAGCAATTGCTCGGAGTAGAAGAAAGCATCTCGGCATGTACTTCTTTAATGATTTGGAAGAGGTTGGTTCGACAAATTATTTTAAAACCATACTCAAATTCTGTAGGGAAATCGAATGCTTGGGTGAATCGGTTTAGGTCTTTTAGCCGTAATGTTTCCCTGGGGATGGCGATGTTCCCAATACGGTGCCTGGTCTATTGTGACGATCTCACAACCCCCATAAACCTAACCTAACCTAACATTTTTAAAACCGTATGTTGATCGCCATTTCCTGCGCCTGCGGTTAATGGCGTCACCGACCGGCATCAAATGACTGCCATAACCCCAAATCACTAAAACATTTTCTTTGGTCATGAATAAAAACTTAAATGGGCTGAAAAAAATCTATCTGGGACATGATAATAATTAAAGCGACATATTCATCACTGTAAATTATTGCAAAATTAGGTACCTTTTATAAAATTTTCAAGTTTTTACTGCAAAGGACGACTCGACACGTTGACGTCTGTAATGGACATACTGCGGACATCGGAATCTGATATCTGATGGCGTTTCAAGCGAGCAACCAACCGTAATTTTATTAAAATCTGCCTCTAACTGACTTTTAGCCGATTCGCTGTTCATTTTTAGCCGTTATTAAAGCCCAATTTATCTCCGGATAGCTAACTGTATTTTTTTTTAAATTTTTAAGTCAAAAAAATGTCACTTAAAGTTTGGGAATTGTTGCCAAAAACAACAAATGCAAGATTAGGTCGTTACGTACACTCCGTAAGCATACTTCCAAGTTTCAACGTATAACTCGCTAAGCTTGATGGGCTATCAAGTCCAAGCAAATCCAAAGTGACATCAGCATCAATTTGACTATTCGGAAACCAGATAAACATGTTTCCGAAATTGATTTCTGCTTTCTTTCGCACACACGATTAACACAATTTCGATTACAACTCTTTCATGAGTTCCCCTGAGCCCATTTTGGCATTTCAAGTCAACGACCTATTACACTACATATCTAAGCCATTGTATCTATAGGTATATCAATTCCAGCAAAGGAAACTATTTCATAAGAAGCTTTACATTCACTTTTACTTTCAGTGGCGCAACCCACTCCCGTTTGGTGATTTGCAATGCTGAAGGTGACTGCATATCACAGACAACTGGTCTGGGCACAAATCACTGGATGGTTGGAATTCCGGAATGTGCCCGACGGATAGCCGACATGGTTCAGCGGGCAAAGTCAGGCGCTCAAATACCACACAATACACGTTTGGCCAGTTTGGGACTGAGCTTGAGCGGATGCGAACAGGTAGCTATATATACCAAGTAGCGCGTCCATTTAAGATACGGATGCATATCAATATTCACAAGATTCAAGGTTACAATGACGGTAATGTCGACTGTTGTTTTTTTTTGTTTTTGTTTTTGTTTTTAGGAAGCCACCAACCGAAAACTGGAACAAGAATTGAGGGCGTCTTTTCCTGATCTCGCCGATAGCTATGTCGTGTGCAGTGACACTATTGGGAGTGTGTTTACAGCATCTCCGATTGGCGGTCTTGTTCTAATCTCTGGTACCGGATCAAATGCCATGCTGCGCAATCCGGATGGAACGTCGTTCTCTTGCGGTGGATGGGGAAATTTTCTCGGCGATGAGGGCAGTGGTGAGTAGAATGCGATACGAGCGAATTCATTGACGAAAAACAATCTAAACGAGGTGGCATATATGGAAGTGGGTCATTGAATACGTTCGATGCTGGTTATTTGTGTAGTGATGTCGGTTGTCGGATAGGCGGGTGATGAACTCTGATAACCGCTCTGCGTTTCATGTAAACAATCACAAATTGGGGTTTAGGGTTTGTGTGGTATAATCTTGTCAGCGGTTTTAAAACGCAAATCAGTGGATAAGGTAAGGCATTCGGTAAGTTGTAGGTAGTGGAATAAGAATGATTCTCCTGTGACAGTGCACTCATCTGAAACATCGATTTTAATTCTACATTTAGTTTAAACTCTTACGTCAATTCAGCAAAGTGAGCGATAAACACTTATACCAACAGTTAATGGAGCGCTAAGATAAACACCAGAATAATACCCGTATTTTATCATTCTGGTAGGTATATAGGTAGCCAGTGGATGTGGAACAGGTTAAAAAAATGTTTTTTGTTGTTATTAATCGCTGTTATTGCCTTTCTTTAACTTACTTACTTATCGGGCTCCCGACCCGTGAAGAGTCTCTTCCTGAGACACTGCAGCCTTCCATCCTCTACGATCCCGAGCACGTTGCTTCCAGTTGTCCAGACAAAGCGCTCTGGCATCCGCGACGGCTTGGTTTTTGAAACGGAGGTTCGGTCTTCCTTGTCTTCTCGAACCTGGGGGCTGGGATTCGAAGATTTTCTTAGCCGGAGCATTATTGTCCATTCGCTCGATGTGGCCGAGCCAATGTAGTCGACGTGTTTTGGCTTTTTGGACTACATCCACATCTTGGTACAGCTCATAGAGTTCACGGTTGTATCTTCTCCTCCATTCGCCCTCCTCGCACACAGGACCAAAAATTTTCTTTCGATGGAGCCCAATATCAGCTCTCCATTCTTGCCTATGGTCCAGTACTCGGCGCCATAAGGCAGAACTGGCAAGATAACGGTCTTGTAGAGCACTTCGTCCTTCGAGTTAGGAGTTTTGAACCCAGTTGTTTTGCCAAACCTTAGTAGCAACGGTTTTCTAGGGTAATTCTTCGCCGGATCTCCACTATGGTGTCATTCGTGGAGTTTATGTTTACTCCGAGGTAGGTAAACTCCCTAACTACCTCGAAATTTTTGCTATCAACAGTGACGTTTTGTCCTAGGCGGTGGACAGTTGCTTGTTTGTTTGTTGATAGCATGTACTTGTTCTTGTCCTCATTTACTTCAAGGCCAACGGATTTCGCCTGTTCTTCAATCGCCGTGAACGCTTCTATCACGGCACGCTGGGAGCGACCGATGATGTCAATATCGTCCGCATAGCCCAGCAGCTGGACGGACCTATTGAAGAAAGTGCCTTCGGTGTGGACAGCTGCCCTGCGCACTATCTGCTCCAGTACGAGATTGAAGAAGTCGCATGATAGCGCATCTCCTTGCCGAAATCTGGTGCATGTTTGAAATAGTTCGGAGGATCTACTTCCAAACTGCACGCTGCAGCGCGTGTTTTCCAGCGTCACGCGACACAGCTGAATCAGTTTTGCCGGGATTCCAAATTCGGCCATCGCCATATAGAGCTCCTGACGATGTATGCTATCATACGCGGCTTTGAAGTCGATGAATAGGTGGTGAGTTTCGACTTGAAATTCGTTGGTCTTTTCCAGGATTTGCCTCAGTGTGAAGATTTGGTCTATAGTCGATCTGCCGGGCCGGAAGCCACACTGGTACGTGCCGATTAGTGTGTTGCAGAACGGTTTTAGACGTTCACACAGTACGTTGGATAGGATCTTGTAAGCGACATTAAGCAGGGATATGCCTCGATAGTTCTTGCAAGACATACGATCGCATTTTTTGTATATGGGGCATATAGAGCTGATAGTCCTGTCATCGGGCATGTTTTCTTCCACCCATACTTGGTGCATGCACCCTACCAAAACATCACCTCCTCCATTTGAAGAGCTCCGCTGGTAAGCCATCAGAGCCTGCGGCCTTGTTGTTCTTAAGCTTTTTTATAGCTAAGCCAACTTCTTCTATACTGGGTGGTGGAACTGGTTCTTCATTGACTGGACGTGGGTTCTCTTCTTGCCCTATCACTTGAAGGTTATGTAAAAAGTTAACATTTCGTTAAGAATTTAATCGTAAGCAATTTGTATTTTATTAATTTATAAACAATTTTGTATACCTGATTTGAAAAATGTTGGACCAAGTTCCATGTAAGTTCGAACGTCATTGCTGGTACTATAAAATGACATTCGAAGTTGTGGAGTCTTGGTTCGCCAATAGTCCTGTCCCGAGAATTCGACAAGGGAACAGACCTATTATGTATGGAATACAACATCGTTCAAATGTCCACTGCGGATTCCTTGGTTGGCACGCATCTGAATTGTTCAATTTCCCATGACTCTGATGGCGCATAAATCCGTCTGATTTTGACCATTGCCATGGGTTATGTTGGCCGCCGTGGTTCGTGGCTTATTCGTATGGGCCTGTGGCTTCAGAAAACCCCACAAGAAAAAGCTGAACGGAGACAAATCGCATGATCTCGGTGTCCAGTTCACATCAGCTTCTACTGAGATGACCTTGAGTCGCTCGTGCAGAATTTCCAATGTAGCGTGAGCTGAGTAGCACGTAGCGCCGTCCTCTTAAAACATCATCTGGTAGATGGTACCTAATTATCGACCTTTAGACACACCAACCACTGACTTTTTCGGGATGGATTGGATCTTATGTGGATTGGTTTCGTCCCAAATTCGACAATTTTGTTTGTTGACGAACTTATTAATTAAGAAGTGGGCCTCTTCGCTAAAGATAATTTTTCATTGAAAATAAGGGTCAGTTTCCGACTGCTTTTGATAAAACAATTTTATCGTTTGCACGTGTTGTTGAACGCTTAGACCGTGCCGGATGCGACGGATAAAGTAGGTTAAGGTTTACTTTCTACTTTTCTGTGTGCGGCATGCGAGAGAGGAAGATCTTTCATTGGTGGAAATATTGAGAGTGAGAGGAACTGTCATGGCCGTTTGGAAAAATTCAAAATAAAAATATTTTGTGGCGGGCAAACAACTATTTTTAAGAACTCATGTGAGTTTAGTGTGTTTTCAATACAATTCGTACCCAAATTTCTCCGAGAAACATGTTTGAGGAGCATCTCATTGAGACTATGTATGAAATGAAGTCATCGGTAGTTAACATGTGCGAGATATTCTATGGAACTGTTCGTTCCGTCGAATACGTCAATATTGTCGGGTTGGGCCCTTATCTCAGTTTCGATTCGCCTAGATCAGTCATATGGGCAGCTGTGTCAGTTGAAGTTTATGAAGGGGTAGCCGACGAATCTAGTCACGAAATTCGTGACTGAGCACTAAGTTGACAGTTCGCATTTGTGGCTGACGTAGGAAAAGTGACGTTCCCGACCAATCTAGTTTTTGCGTTCAGGTTACATCTAGTCGACTTAAGAAAACTAGTTTTTTGAATGTGCCCGATCTAGCTTCAACAATATGGCAGGAAAATAATTAAAAAGGAAATACAAATAATGCAAAACGACTTCAACTGGACATTTTTTTGATGAAGATGAAGAGTTGGATGATTCTGCTATCGTTGAAATGGCAAAAATGCGAAGAAGTTTGAGGAATGCATCCAATCCTATCGAAGGATGCATTTCTTTTATCTTTTCCAAGAAATTTAGGACAATTGAAGCCCTACAAAAACAATCGAGCTGTGCCAAACATTTTGAAACTAGCAGCAGTGCTAAGATTTTAAGTGCTAAGATAGGAACGTTGAGTTTGGGAAATGATTTGATGCTCAATTCTTATTGAGAGACCTTTGGAAATGAAGAAATGGTATCACTTATTCAACTCGGAACTCTCATTTTTTAGTTATTTTTGTAAGCAGCACGAATTCATCAACTGCAAATTTACGATTGAAAGAAAAATTGACAGCTAACAACAAAATTGATGAAAATTGTTGTTTGCAATACCGATTTTTTTGATTCACAATAGAATATTAAAGAAAATATCAAAATGAATCAACAATATTGATAGTTGACAGTCACAATACCATTTCAAAAAATTGATTGATAAGTATAAACTATCAATTGATAGTTGATCTTCGCAATAAGGGTGATAAACAAAAGTTTTTCGATATAGCTGTCTGTCCTATATTAAAAAAAGAAAAATCAAGTGCAAATATTACCTAATTTATCTGTCAATATTCGTCAATACTTGGCGTTGCTGACCTCCAACGAAAAGCGAAAGCAATTCTACTTTTTTGGAAAGAAATTTCCGAATTGTAAAACTAGAAATAGGATTTACTAGGCAATCAATTAATAATTTATTTAGACGGGATATGTGCCACACAAATGCTTAGCTCTCATAATTTTCTCTTAATTCCCATAGAAAATAATATTCTTTCTCTACTCGTTTCAGCCTGGTACATTTCTCACAGAGCCCTGAAGATCGTCTTCGACGATATGGACAATTTTCAAAAATCAAAGTTTCCCATTGCACGAACATGGGAAATGATCAAGCAGCACTTCAACATAAACAATCGCCTGGATCTTTTGGATCATTGCTATGCGAAATTCGACAAACCGTTCTTTGCGAGCCTATGCCAAAAATTAGCCACAGCAGCCGAGGAGGGTGATGAACTGTGCCTTTCTCTATTCGAAGAAGCTGGTCATCATATGGCACGCAGTGCGATGTCTCTATTTCCGAAAGTTCATGATCAGCTGGTCGAGAGTGGAGATTTGAATATTGTTTGCGTTGGTTCGGTATGGATTAGTTGGGAGTTGTTACGCGAAGGATTCATGAAGGAAATTAGTCAATATCCGCTAAAGTTTGGCCTGAAACTGATAACGATTACCAAAACAATGGCCTATGGTGCTGTGTACATCGGAGCTGATGGCATCAATTTCGATCTGCCGCGCAATTACTCAGATAACTTTACGGTTATGTTCCATTATCCTAATAAGTCGATAAAGAATGGAAATGCAAACCGTAATGGTGATTCCTATTGAAGACATAAATATCGTTGCCAATAATCTAAATATAAGTTTTGTACGGCAATTAATGATATAAACCTGTTGTGTGATTGACTATGATTCCATTTATGTTTTAATTTGTTGTTAAATTTGTATCAGTTCAAACTGAGCTTGTCCAATAAAATACGTTTAATACTGTTGCCAAAACATTTTGATACGAATCCTATTACAGGCATAGGAGTTTGTAAGCCAAGTTAAGTGAAATAAAGATGATATTCCCATTAGAGTTCTAGAACAGTCTCGTCTTGTATTCTTTTTAATTTCCAATAAATAAAAGAGGGTAAGTGCCAAGCTGGTGTGATATGTATTGTCAACATTGCAGGCAGTATCTCAACATGCACGTCTTTCTATTTTGGTAAACACATTCATAACCATACCACGGGCAAGTAGTTTGGGGGTCGCTGGCGGCCTACAGTGTTTCTGGGTAACTCTTTGATAAGGTCGTTGTACTCACACCAATGATTCGTCGCCTCTTTGGTGGATGAATGCACGTTGAGGATTTTGGACAAGTATGGCTACCATGGATGTGAACATGGTCGGTTTAACCGTTTGAAGAGAGACAGATTGAAGTGTGGATCTTTAGCCCGTTTGCTGTATAACTAGCTGGCGTTATCGATTCTAGAATTGAAATCCCCAAAAACTATGAACAAGTTTCGTAGACTCCTTTGATGTGAGGGGAGAGTTTTATTCACCACAATCAAGGGATCCGATCGGAACGGAATTTTCTCCGATTTGAACGAACTAAATGCCTGGACTCAGATGTAACCTGAACACAAAAACTAGATTTGTCGGGAACGTCACTTTTTTCTACGTCAGCCACGCGAACTGTAAACTGACTACTCAGTCACGAATTTCTTCACTAGATTCGTCCACAATCGATCAGGTGTATCGAATAACAAATGAAATTGAAAAAGCTCTAGAATGCAAAAAGATTTGCTCTAGCGCTTTTCTCGACGTATCGCAAGCCTTCGACAAGGTATGGCACGAAGGCCTAAAGTATAAGCTAAGGACAATCCTACCGGAAAAATTATACAAAATATTGAAATCATACCTAGAAAACAGACTCTTTCTTTCAAAGAAATCCACGCCGGTGTTCCGCAAGGAAGCGTTCTCGGCCCAATCTTATTCCTGCTTTACACAAGAGATATACCACAAGATGAAGGGACCACCGTAGCAACGTTCGCAGACGATACGGATATCCTCGCAATGGATGAGTCAGTCGAATCATCAACTGAAAAACACCAACGGGCTCTTAATAAAGTATGCGAGTGGACAAAGACCTGGCGAATTGCCCTTAAGGAGACCAAGTCGACGCATGTCAATTTCACGTACAAAAGGATAAACAACTTACCTGTTTTCATTAACTCGGTACAAATACCATACGCAAACGAGGCGAAATATCTAGGAATGACCCTATACGCTAAACTTAAGTGGAAGCCAGACGTTAAGAAAAAGCGCGACGAGCACGCAATCAGACTTAGAGAAATGTATACAACAAACTGCTCCTGCTAAAACCTGTGCTAAAACCTTCTTGGACATACGGTATACAACTTTGGGGTTGTACCAAACCAAGCAATATGGCTATAATACAAACATTCCAAAACAAAACGCTATAAGAGCAATCGTGAATGCTCCATGGTATATAAGGAATAGTGATATTCACAGAGATCTAGGAATTGCTACCGTGAGTAACGAAGTAACAAGCTTTGCTCGCAAACTTCGTACTCGTATTCATGGTCACTGCAATAATGAAATAATCCGTACTCCGGACGTGACAAACCTTGAGCGCCGACTATAAAGAACAAGACCGTTCGACCTAGCGCCATAAGGAAAAGCCGCATGTAATGACGGTATTAGTAGGTGCGTTCGCTGGAAAGCTACCTATCAAACGCAAATAACACTACAGAAGCGTAAACTACTTGTTAAGGTAACTTAGTCGTAGTCATCACTTAAATGAAAAAATTAGAGGAACAAATTTCATACTACGAGCGCGCGCGGCCGGATCTCATAGTGCCTCTCTGAGGGGTGAGGTTTAGCCCGTAGGCAGACTTGATATATCTGAATCGGGCATAACCAATGGTACGGGTCATTGGTATCTTTTGAAAGAGATTACTCACCTCCAGGCGCAACCAAATGGTCTGTCCTTCAATTGTCGTTCCTTAACTCGAAAAAATCGTTAAAGAGGGCGGTTTCGAGAGAGCAAGATATATTCCTTCTCTTACTAGTGTTTACGCAACAAATTTCTTTGCGTAAGAATTGAAACAACAACTGACAGTCACCTGAAAATTGACAGCTGATTTGAATTTGATATTCTATTTGGCATTTGGGTTTTATGAACTATCTGTCATTTTTCACAGGTTACCTACCACAAAAGCGTTCCTTACATTTTACGTAAACTTCCCTCTCTGAGAGAGAATTCATCCCCTCAACTGTCATTTTGACAGTCTTATCCATTTTTACTACAAAAGTAAAGGAACAGACCTCATGCGATCGATCCTGGCCTATCAAAACTGAGTACGTTAAGTCAGTCAGCTGTCAGATTTACTAAACTAGATACTTGAACGTCCCCAATTCGTTGACGAAGAGTTATGGGGACGTTCAAGTATCTAGTTTAGTAAATCTGACAGCTGACTGATCGTTGACGAAGAGTTATGGGGACGTTCAAGTATCTAGTTTAGCCCTCTACTGCATAAGGAGCCAGCTTCGATTTGAAGTTCTAAATATTAGTAACGGGGAATAAACTGTCATGGATTAACTTTGTTAATGTTTTTATAAGTGTAGTGTGAATTTAGTTTTTTCTTTTTTACATAAGCGACAAAATAATTCGCTGTCATGTTCAACCGTGTTTATCGTCAATGAACGGCAAGAATAAAGTGGAATTAAAATATTTATTTTGTGTTATAGGTAAGTACTTATATACGGAATCATAATTTTTTTTCTTTAAATATTAGCTAATGGCGAGTGAAATATGGTTATTTGTTTTTCAATTATCCACATGCAGTTCATGGTACAATGCATTATTTGCAATGTCCATATATGGCTCCTTATGCATTCACTGAAATATTCGTGGTGCCATATTTGTACAGGTAAAAATTTCATGATTTTTACAAGGAGCTTTTAATCTAAATGGATGAAAAACTGGAATCAGAAAATAAAGCAGCGCAAAACAAAAAAAAAGATTTTGTGATACCCGAAACCGATGAAAGCAGTGAATATAATTTTGAAGATGATATGCTATTATCTAATCTGAGTGCAAAAATCTTTGCTTGCGAAAAATGTAAAACAATCCATAGCTCGGCGTCATAATTTCCCACTTTATGCTAGTCCTTTGGATTCAGTCGGTCATTTCCCGGAATGTCAACAATCAAAACAACAATGCAAAAATCATTGTCAGTACAGGTCTTTTATATTCTGCACTAAACGCAAAGTATGCTTTGCTTCTATCCACATGTAAATTATTAGCTCCATATGTAAATACATTTTGTATTTAATAACTTTATGAATTTTCTTATTTATTACTGCATTTTAATGTCCAAATACAGTTTTTAAAGAAAACAGTAATTGTTTTAGATGCATGAAGCGCCATATATGGCATAATTTTTTTAGGTTGAAAAATGACTCCCTGCATATGACGCCATATATGGCGAAAACTTTTTTTTTTTTAAATTGACAAATAAAAAAAAAAAAAATTAAATATCTTCTAAGTTTTCAAAATAGAAAACAAAATTAAAAAAAAAATTTTTTTTTCCACTGGATCATAATGCATGCAGTAGAGGGTTAGTAATGTCGTTTTCCATTGGGACAAAAAATCAATCTTTTTTTTGATCTAGATCACTTTTCATTTTCCATTGGGCAAAAAAAATCAATCTTTTTTCGATTCGGAGCACTTTTTGCAGATCTCGATATTTTTCCAGATCTACACATACTGCCACACTTTGCACAGCTGTTTTACGTCAATTTAGGAAGTTTGTTTTCAAAACAATTGTGCAAAGTTTCGTGAAAACCCAAATAAAGAAATACTAGCCATGGATATCATGGACACCAATAAATTGTTTTATTACTCGTCGAATTCTCCAACCGATTCATCTCATTTTACACCAAAACTATTCCATTTTTATCTACAAAAGGGGAAAAATTGTCAAAATTGATATCCATATTTGCAATTTTTCCATAAATGAATGCAATTTGAACAGCTGATAATGCTGTCAAATAACGCACTAATACATTTACAAAAGCAGAGCAATTTCGTTGCATGTTCCATTTGCCGGGTAAAATCTGAGATCTGAAAAAGATTTCTGGTGGTCCCAATGGAAAACGACATAAGTCTGACAGTTGACTGGATTGATGTTTTGATTGGCCTACAACAGTCACATAGACAGATACCTCGATAGGGGTGATTACCTTCTTATAGGGTCTGCAGTCTTTCTAGTTTTACTATTAGGCAAATGTTTTGAAACTCAGCTTCGGGGTGATCAAAGCCAAATGATCAATTATCGCAATAGAGTCAACAATTTTTGATGTGAAACATCTTATGGCGCGACTTCCAAGCGGAAGTGCGTGACGGAAATTGGCCTGTCGCCATCACTATGCCGCCCCCTAAAACTCCTTAAAAACTCAACCGATTTTAATGAAATTTTGTGGGTTTGCATGGTTATATGGAAAGATATATTTTTTTTAATTTTTTCAACTTAATTGTCAAAGTGAACTTGTACGGGCACGCTGAAGTGAAGTGAAGAAGCTAGGTTTTACACAGACACAAGACTACTGAATCAGTTGACGATATGAAAACAAAATGAAAACAAAAACTCTCGAAAAAGAAAACTTTGGATTGGATTGCGTTATGAAAACTTTTTAAATGAATGAACATAATTATCTACTGCACTGTATTAAGATTATATACCTATTATAAAGATTTGATTTTTAAATTAAATACCTTAATGAAATTCAACGACATACAACACAGTTCAATTTAACATCCACATTTAGCGAGAGAAGTTTCACATCTGGCGTGTGGTCACAAGCACGCTCTCTGTGCCGATTTTCCACAATTAATCCTTCATAGCTTTGATATCTACTATAGCAGCTGTAGTGGATATAATATCCGATCGCCAATCCTATTCAGTAAGTTTCATACGACCATGGACCATCTCTTATTGACCACAGCTCAGCTACATACTGTGTAGTTCACGTGTAATATTTGTCGTATTGACTACCTTTTTAAGGCACTCATCTTAGACTTTGAGTCTCATCCAGTCAGTCAATCCGACAGCATTAATGTAACAGTTGCAACACTTGGTTGTATTTGACAGACTCTGTTTACCCCATTCATACAGCAACCACCCAAAATCGCTATAATCTTTGAAATCGTTGCAACCAGAGACAATGCAGAGACCCCAACTTCGGCCGATTTACAGTTTGTCTCTGGTTGCAACTATCAATTTTCCTTGTTGTCCTTGTCTCATTTAAAATGCAAAACAAAACGAGTTCTGTTTTCTTTTCTAAATGGTAATAAATACTAAATACTTTATTAATAATTATTGTATCTTGCATGTGCCCATTCGTTAAAAAAACAAACAAAATGTTCATCATGTCTTACCGAGTGGAGTCAGTTACAGAACAAGAAACCACCACAATCCTATAAAATACTAATTGAATCGATATATACTTGTTTGGTGTATAAATAACTCATTCTATTACTCTTTATTAATATAATTCCTTTTTTTCGATAGATATAGAATAAGAAAGAGACATAAAATATAGTAAATAGAAAATACTGAAATAAAAAAAGTAAAGACAAAACGAAAAAAGCCATTTGCACTTAATACCTACACGTCGTCCTTAATTCAATTAAGCAAATTATAATAATATAATAAAAATTCGAATAAAAAATACATTTTACAAACTGTTTTCTCGAATATACGTATGATAAGTCAAAGGTTCTGATCTTAAAATTAAATCCATACATTCGTCTGTAATAAGCGTGTGGAAAATAGGAGTAAAAACGGTTTTCATCTCAAAAAATGCACAACTACACTATGTTTCTAAAATTGGCATGGATATAATTATATCGTTAGTGTTGATAAGAAGAAGAGGGCTGTAGAGAGGTGGATATATTAATTATTTAAACTCTGTCGAAGTTTATTTGGATCTTGGTAATGCGATGATACCATCGATGGATGCTGTGGTGGTGGAAAACAACGAACGTGTTCCACATTGGAACCCTCGCCATCGCCACTCTTAAGATATTTATTTAAAACGGCAAATATTTGCGAGTTCAGCACTTGGAAGCGGCGAATACGGTCAACCATTCGTTTTAATTTCTGCAAAAAAAATGTGTAAAATTATCCAATGGTTCATGAGTGTAAAAGGAGTACTTACAATTCCATTGACATCTTGATCTTTGCCATCAACACGCTGTATTCTCAAAATGTGATAGCAAAAGTCTAGAGCCTCGAAACGCCTTTGCTGTCCTAGGAGAACTATCATGGCGCAACCGGCCCAATTGAGACCTTCTCCGAAGAGCTCTTCGATGGTGTACTCGGTTCCTCGCACCGGAATGCAGTAAACAAATTGCAACGCTGACCACAGTCTATGGAATTCTGAGCATTCGTCGACGTGTATGATGCCGTTGGCTGGCGGTGGTCCCACCCACACGGGGTCGTCTAAGTAGCTTTTGATACGATTGAGGATTACTTCGAAAATGCTCAGGCCACAGCAGAGGCGTTCCCTGGTCAAAAGGTCGCCTTCTCTGGCAATCATAGCTTGCTGGAAAAGGAGAAAAAGGAGCACATATAAACAAAAATCAGACAGCTTTATTAACCGCGATTTTGCACTACCAGTCTAAGAGTTTCTTATATATACATATAGGAAACACAACCCGCAATTGCAAGGGATTATGGACTCACCTTAGCTGATCCGAGCTTCTCGACATTCGAAACTATTTGCAAATTGGCAAACTGGGCCTCTAATCGCTTTTGCTTGGCTTCTGGTTTTTCATTTTCTGTAAGAAATCAAGAAAAGTTATTTTCATTTCCTTTATATACTTCGTCTCCGTCTTACCTTTGCAAAATGGCCTTGGGAAGATGTTCTGAAAGAGGGCAGCATGCAGCAAATCACAAACCTCCTCCTGCGACAGAGCTTGTTCAATGAGCAAACAAAATATCACGCAGTTACCAAACTCTCGGAATGATTGAAACAGTTCAGTTTTTGTATCCGGGTATTGCACAATGTCAGTCAAGTGGGCTTGATAATAGCTAAGCACACCCGGTGACCCATACTCGCATCGTGGCAATTTGCATGACTTTGGCATTGCACTCATCAGGGTTTTGGTAAATTGCAACAGGCTCCCCTGGATTAGAGGCTTTACAATGTCTTTGAGTATGATGTCCATGACGACGGCAATACCCTGGTAGCCAAGCAGACGACACATACCGTGGAAGTGTGGTGCGCCTACGAAACCAGAATATTGGCCATATTGCGTTGAATAGGCGGCATTGAGTTGTTTCGATCCCCACAAGTAATAGTGCGACATTTGTGGCGGTTTTTCGCGTTGTATAGCTTGAGTGGAAGATAAATTGACTTTGCTCCGAACAAATCTGCGAAGAGTTTTATTGAATTACATCGAGCATTTGCATTTGGGGAACTTTGTTTACCTGTTGGTTGCTGCGTTGTAACAGTAATTCGATAGGAAGTCATAGTTGAGTTCAACGAAAACGTGTAATGTAATTCGACCGTAGGGTGCAAGAACGTTGTGGTTTGCCTCTTTTACCATTCCGTCAAAGTTGTCCATTGCCAGCCACTTGCTGAGCAGTTTATGACAAATTCGATTGGCTTCGAGAAGACCGTCCAATTCCTGCAAGAGATTACGTAGATTATTACAAATCTGTAACAAGAAATATAAATAGGAAACCCGCCAGGAGCCAGACAGTTGTCCGAGTATTTCGAGAGGCCACAAGTTGAACTTGGCTTTTGGTTCAAATATATGTCAATTCATCGACAATATACTCACCACAATTCCCGTAATATCGTTGGCTTCAAATCGACAAATAGCCAATTCAATACTCTTGTGCATGTTTGCATTTATACGCTGCGTGATGAGCTTGTTTAAATCAATGGAGCGCCCTTAAAATACAGAAACCTTCATCAGCGGACCATTCCAGTCTGATTGAGCTCTACTTACCCAACAGTTGCACGTGCCTCTGCTTCAACAATGTCTCATATCGATTGTTCCTTGGGTATGATTGAAAATTGAATCCAAGCACTTCGCACTCCAAACGGAAACGCTTGTCCAAAAACATGCTAAATGCAGAAATTGATTACGAGACACAATCAGACGAAAAACTAAAGACTCACCTTCCGGCCAACTGTTTGTAGTGTGCAAAAATCTGCTCACTTAGTTTATAAACAAACTGATCGAAGCACAGGTTAACTTCTGCTTCGACTTCGTCGTATAAGAACTGCTTACGGAAGACAGTCAGCGCATAATGCGCTGAATCGTTGTACAAGTCCAGGGGATACAGAACAAACCTGCAAACAAAACAGCCAACAATTAGCATTAGTAAATAGCAAAAGATATTTTTACTCACTCCATCATGGATGGCTCCTTGGTCTGCAAAATGTGATCGGTTAAAATCCACGGCATTGACATCTCGATGGGAAACTGAATGCGTTTCTCCATTGTTATCAGGTCTTTGCATTCCTCGTTGTGCTGATGACGAACCAAGCATTTGTTCACCTTCCTTCCCATAGTCATTTCCAAATAGAACTCGCGATACCACAACTGTGACAGATCGCAGCACTTCTGCAGAGTGTCACTGAAATTCAACAAATAACTCCAATAGAACGAAGTCTTGTGGAATGAATCGATTTGCATCAAGCAATTTCCGTCGATGTCCTTGCGGAGGGTACGCTTGCCGCCGCTTTTGTCTGCAATCAACGATTCTAACATGGTGCGTACCATGTACAACTGAGTGGACGACGGTCCGACATTCAGACGTGGCACCTGAATGCGAAAACCTCCGTCGGGATCTTTCTTGCCCTTGGAGGCTGGATCATCGGATGGCTCGTAGCCTTTCTGCCAATCGGCAGAGGTCTCCCGCACCGACATTATGATACTCCGGATGAGGTCCTTTTTGTTCTTAACCGCTTTGCGAAGCGGCTCTCGCAGTGTCAGCTGGACAAAGTCCTGAAGCTCCGAGTAAATATTTCTACGAATCGCCTCGCAGAGCACTGTCTCGATGCGCGCCATAAGCACCTGGAGGCCCTTGATCATGGCAATAACTTCAATTAGAGCGAATTTTTCCTCCGACGTGTAATTGTAACGAGTAGCACGCTCGTACTCCTCCGCCTCTACGGGACATTCCTTGTTCTGATGATGATCTGTGGGATGAAGCAATTTCCACGAGTACAACTCGGTTACCACACTGGTCCACTCCGAAAGCAGCTGAAGTCCGCGCAACG
Source organism: Cheilosia pagana (assembly GCA_936431705.1). Taxonomy (NCBI): domain Eukaryota; kingdom Metazoa; phylum Arthropoda; class Insecta; order Diptera; family Syrphidae; genus Cheilosia; species Cheilosia pagana. The sequence continues at coordinate 78,158,528 of OW386166.1, read as the reverse complement.
CCAAGTCCGATGTGCAGCGATTCTCCGCATCGGAAGGATTCTCCTTGACAGTTGTGGTTACCTCATTTGTGTAGCGAGCTAGTTCCGATATATACTTGACGTGATCCTCTCGAATCTGTGGCAAGTGTACCATTAAATCAGCTTGAGGACTGATGGCCGTGGAACTGGATAGCGGCCATTTGCTCGAATCAAAGTGCTTACTGCGCTTGATGTAGTTGAACGGAGCGATTTGCATGTCGCCAAACAGTGGAACGACTTCCAGGTTCTTGAAAATGCGATCAATGCGATCCAACCGTATCTTTTTCTTTTGATCCAACTTGTTGATATTGCAGCCATCGGAATCCATCAGGAAGAGTCCGAAACCCATCACTTTCACCAGCATGTGCTTCTCTTCTGGCGTCAGATACATTTTCGTCTCGAACATATGCACACAGATGTTGACGACATCTGAGAGTAAATCCTCATAGCCTGGGATTTTCTCAAGCGTGTCCTTGACAGTGTCACGAATTTTATTCTGTGTCGCCAGAAACATAGACAGATTCTGCGACTCTTGCAGTGTATGAGAATCGGACATGACTTTGAGAAATTGCGCCGCGCGACGATATGTGCTGTAGTCGTTTTTCACGCTCGATTTCATGTTTTTTAACTCATCAAGGACAGCAAACATGTTGATGAACTTTCCCAGTGTCAGAAGGTATGCTTCGGAGACGAAATCTTTGCGCTTTTCTGCATGGCATAAGCGTTTCACTTCCCCAGAGAAGGCTTCGATTGCTTTACGCTGAAATTTAATTGGAAACATTTTAAATTTGATTGGCACATTTAATGGGCGTGGGAAAGAGATAGAGATAAACAATCATCATCGTCGCTAACCCTCCGAAGCATTTAGTTAAGTATGTGAACTCCGTATTAGGGGAAACTACAGTGGCGCTAGGGGAATACAGTCAGGAAAAAATAGTTCAGTTCTAACGTGGGGATTATTGGTCCTCATGTTGGCACCCTACTTAAGCTAAAAAGCACTTAGTGAAAGTGAATGAGGTTTGCCATATATAGGCTGTCTGTAGTTTGGTTTGTGAACTACGCAAAGTCTGACACGAGCAGCGTTTCATAGGTTGAAAAAATGACTTCAAATGGTCGCGCTGAATAAAATTCGTATGTAAAGAAAAATTCGAGTGCACACAAGCACACTCTGATTGCAGATATGAAAAGCGTTTACAAACAAGATTACGTAAACATATGCCGTCATGCTTGAGTTGTTTAGTTAAACTTCAAGTACCGGATGTAGCACAGTCATTTCGTAAATAAATCGAAAGTTCTATGCGGCACCCCTATAATGAGCCACGCTCTCACTGAGATTATTTCCACACTAGTTTTAGTTAAATTCACCACTCAACTTACCTGAAAGTACATGAAATTCAACAGTTTGTTAACTTCGGGAGCAAGTACTTCGACGGTTTTCTCGTAGATCTCGACACGATTTGGTTGTTCATTTGATTTCGGCTGCGGTATTGCACGAGAGCAACACCTCCAAGTGTACAGCATTACCGCATGCTTTTGTCCCTCATCCAAGAGCAGATTCTTAAAGAAAGTTCCCACACATTGATTAAAATATACTTCTCCATAAGATCACCATTAATAACTTACCAAATTAGCATGAGTTGTGGCCTCCTCGATGTATTTAGCAATCCCTGTGACAAATCCATTACGATCTTCAAAGTTGGTATCGAAATTTGCTTTGTAAATAATCGAACATGGTTGCGCTTCAATGCATGGCTGCTCATCTGGCAGTGATAGTTCATCCAAAACTTCCACGTTGGAGAGAGCATCCGCCAGGGTGATCTTTTCCGTCATGGCGTTGCTAAAACACAAGTATACGAAAATTTAGCGCACAAATTTAAATAAAATTGAGTACGCAATGAGGAAAAACCCCAATTAACTAATCAAATGCGTTGGGCAATCTTGGGTGGGTCTCGATTTTTTCTATTGACATTTCATAGCACTTTGTAGATAGGCAATAGTCTCACATTGTAAGTTGTTAAATTGTTAAATCAATGAATGTGGTGGTTTTAATTATTTTTGCAACAAACTATAAACTTACAATTTATATGGATTTTATTGTGATTAAATTATAAACAAATAAATATTTTTGATTTCGACGCTCGTTCTACAGTCAGACATACCAGTCAACATTACTCACACACGAACGTGACAAATGTCAGTCGCATGAAAGATGGATGAAAGGAAATGTCAGAACACATTTTTATTCTAGTACAACTTGTCAGGTTTGCTATTTTGGGACAAGGTAAAAGATACCTACGAATTTTAGCTGTGATAATAAAAAAATTGCAAATTATGTCATGACTTTTCATTTCATATCACGAGGCACGGGAGATTACACGTTTACGTTTAGTGTTTGTATTGTTTACCATTTTTAAACAAAAAACCATGTGCTACTTACGCCACAGACCATCACCGGCTTAAGAAGACAATCAAGTCAGACAAAAAATTACATTTCCAGACGAAAAGCAAAAAAGAAACATGAAACTGTCAAATTCATGTCAGACAGACACCCATGCCATGAAATAATGGGGACGCTAGAATACTTAGTTTGTGTAAAACGTCAACTAGATTTGTCTGGGCTAGGTATACGTACGCCTTGAGTTGTTGTTGTAAACATGTGGCTTATTTTGGAATTATGACACTTCAAAATGTCAACTGAGAATACAGGCTGCATTTTCCTGACTAGATTTATCGGCTTTCCCTCTATAAATGTCAACTGCAAAAACTAATCCATGACCAATCTGGGCTAATAAAAACTCAAACACATCTGGTCAGTCAGCTGTCAGACTTACTAAACTAGGTATTCGAACGTCCCCAATTGTAGAGAGAGATCGCTGACATCCAACCATACGTTTAAGTAGAGTGAATCCACAAAACATTTGATCTCAGAAATTATTCCATGTAGAATCAGGGTGTAAAACAGCAGCTGCAACTGATGATTAAAGGCCTCGTCAAACAGAGCGCGTTTTAAGGCCGGTACGCTGTTCAAGTGAAGTGAAATTTTCACTCCTCTACAAGAAATTGCTGTGAAATTGAAAGTGAAGTTTTCACGCCGAAATGTCAAAAAATAATGCGACGGACAATAAAAACCGAGTGAAATAGCAAGTAACGCCCTCTACATATCACTTTTTGAACAACTATTTTTCACTTCAACAGCGTACTGCCTGGTGAAATTTTCACTTGAAAAGTTCATTTTGACATTTCGCAGTGAAAAATTTGTATGAAAAATTTCATTTCACTCGAACAGCGTACCAGGCCTTAACGCCGCGTTTCACCGCCGCGTTCCAATATACTGCAATACATATCCCCCGTCATACGCTGCGTTGAATTCACCGCGGGGTTGAAACACGGCGGTGAAACGCGGGGTTGTGAAAAATTACAGATTATTTTATGACGCGGCGCGTTTGAAATAATTTTTCATGATTTTATATTCTAAAAAACAGAAAAATTAATCGAATGTGTTTGAAATTACCCATATTTGTACGTTATGTGGGAGAATTGTATACAAATGCAGTTTAAAAGGCTGAGATATGGGAGGAAATATCAAAAGAATTTCCCTTTTGTAAATTTCGTGCACCTAAATCCTTTTTCTTTTTAATGAATTATATATCGCGGTAAAAAAAAGCATTAATTCTTCCTCCGAGCTGCTTGACATTTGTTAAAACAATGAAAACCAAGAGTCATGGACATTGATGAGATCTTTCTGTTTGACGTCCTCTAACGCGGCGGTTGGAACGTTGCGTCAAAAAAATCTTACCGCCGCGTAAATTAATCTCACCGCGGCGTTAAAAACGCGTTCTGTTTGACGAAGCCTTAAACCAGCGGGGATTAAATAAATAAATTTAATAATTTATTCAAGGCACCCTGTAAAGCGGCAGCAAAAGCTTTAATAGATACGTAGCAGAATAAAATCTATTACTTTATTCTGTTCTAAAACAAAAGCACTAATTCACAACGAAAATCAGCAAAGGAAAACCGGAAAAAGCAACACCAACAACAACTTTAAAATTTGCCGACTTTTTCCATAATTACTTGCAATTTTTTTTTGGATCCACTTGTGCTACTCGTTAACAATTAACTAGAACGCTTTTTATTAAAGCCACAGCTGGTCGTGTGCTCGCCCTATAAGTGTTTTTAAGTTTTTGTTTAATAATAGTGAGTGTTTTTGTTTCATGCGATTTCCCAAGGCACTTCTTTTCAATAAAGGAATCAAGTTAAAACCATCTACAAGCATTTTTAGCCTACAAAGGCTTTTCAAGGTAAGTGAGACGAATTGGACACATACCTACTGGGCTAGACAATTTTATTTTTCTCAAATTCCGGTTTAGGGGGCGTGTGAGTCTCAGACAAGACCGATGTTTATGTTCTGTTTGCGGGGTTTCATAACCTTACAAATTTCGCCGAATACAAGGTCACATCGGTAGTCAAAATGAAAATGCCGAGTTAAGTGCGATGAACCAACTTTTGCACTTGTGTCTCAATGTTCACTTCATGGCTGCGGAGAAGAAAAACAAAATATCTATATGCAAACATGTTCGGTTGGTCTATTTTTAAATTGCGCTGCGTTTTGCTTTTTGACAAGTGAGGAGGTGTACCCGACGCACCACTAAACAGAAAGTTAGCGACTTTTGATTTGCTAGAAGAGCCATCTAAAATCAAATTCGGTGTGAGGGTGAGGGCAGAAGAGTATGAACAAACATTCGATTTATTTTTAGAGTTTTGCATTCAGGCTTTAATTTTTGGATGTTTTGAAAATGCGATCTTTTGTTTGACGTGGTAATGCAAACGGCCCCAGTGGAACGTATCATATTTACTTGCGCAGGTATGGAATCACGTCACGTTCTTGGCTTATCTTTCGGCTTGTCCAGGGGGTCTCGATCATGCTCTGAAGCATGGACAAGATAAGCAACCATTGCCTCTGTCAAATTGTTGAATTTATTACAATTTAATGGATTTTCACAAGTCTGGCGCTTTTCGTTTGCTATCTGTGATGCCTAAATTTAGTATTTTGTTTCTGATACACATTCCAGGAACATGAATTCAGGGCATGATTGCTTACTTATCAGGCTTGTGCACGGGAGACAGTAGTCATTTCGCAAAAGATGCATTCGACCTCCTTTAAGTTGTCCACAGCGCATTTTGATGGAACACGATTGACATCGAATTTGTTAGAATCGACGGAAGACCAAATTCACCAAAGGAAAAAAGAGAATCTTCCTGTACTAGTACTAAATATGTGTTTTCGTTTTGGATTCGTATGTGATTCATACTTGTTTACTGTTGTTAGTTTAAAATCTTGTTTTAGAATTCGTTTTAGCACTTTGAATGCCAATGGAACCTGTTGCCTTACCCATTTGTTCAACAAATCCAATTTAATAATAATTTAATCAGTTCAACGAGCTTGTTTCTTTAATTTTATTTCAATACTAGAAATATGTTTATTCCGATGGTATATTTTTTTTCTGTGACGTAAATTAGAGATATGGCACGTCTTAGTGGGATGATTGAGAATTAATTTTATTACAACACTTTAAAGATCATGCGAAAACCGATTGCGTCAATGCATTGGGTGTTTTTTTACGTTATGCGCCGAACGTTGGACTAGTATTACAGGAAAATGTTTGCGAAAGCAAAGTGTAATAGGACGCTAATCACACAGTAGGTAATCGATTAAATCAAATTTGTGGACTTGGCTTACGTGACGTAGAGGGTGGCAATATGGTGCAGTGGATAGAGTCATTGCATGTGACCCGAGCGGCACAGGTTTGAAAACAACAGCGCATTGGCCGTTTGTGGTAACGAGAGAGTGAATCAACATATCATTATAGGAAGACCATGTCTAAGATTGCGCATCCAGATAGAAGTCGACCAATCAAATTTGAATGTACACCTGGCAACAGTTTGCTGAGTCTTTGGTTCATTCCGAACTGAAGTTTCCGATCACATAGCACAAAATTTGTTTTTAATAGCTCAACAAACATTTCAATCTGACATTTTGCTTTTGTTAGTTGGTGAATTCAGGGCACTTCTTTAAAAATATTCCAGACACTTCTTTCGTGTTGAGAATTGACCTGGAAGTGCACTTTCTTTTTTAATGAAACATAGAGCACTTCTCGATTTGATCTTTTCATAGAAAGGGCAATTCTTTTCTTCAATCGAAAACGTCATTATTTCCATTACGCATTTATCTTTACTAGAAAAAGTCACTTGCGAAATAATTAGAAGTGACACATTTGCAGATTTTGTCTTGAAAGACGATCCTTTTAAGGTTCCTGGAGAGTGAAGACAGTTTAAGATGGTTTTTGTCTGCGCCTTCAGACATTTTCATCCGCTCGCTTGCCAGCATTATGTCCATGTGTCAGTATCGGTCTCACTATAGCTGTATAGATTCACATAATCCTGTTTATGCAATTGTATTGTTGCAGGCATAAAAGGCGTTCATTGTCTTTTTTACTCTTTCCATAAAAGAGAATTGTTTTTCAACCAAAACTTCCAGATTCTTACAGCAGTACGAAATGTTGGGTGGAAACTTTTCGATCATTTATTGACATCCAGAGATATTTATTATACTATTTTTAAAACGGTTTAATGCTGTTTCTCACGAATTAATCGCAAATCACCAAATTCCGTTTACTGCGAAAACCCAAAGAAAGTGTTACATAACCTCACATTAAGGGGTGGGCTCAGATTCAGTCATCCAAATTTGTGTATTTCGAGCATCGAATTAATAAAACTGTTTTTCAGCATGTTAATCGTCAGATTTTAGAATAATAATAATAATTGTTTATGGTACATTCTCGAATGAATGTGAAAAACCTTTTTGAAGGTAAATTGTAAAGGACACTATAATTTTTATATAATGCAAACACTTTTTTACTTCTGAAAATGAAAGAAATTAATCAAAATATAAGAAGGAAGTGTTGAAAACTTCCCTGACTATTTCAGTGCGAAAGAAATGAACCCATACTGTTACAAGGACATCCTCTTTTATTTATTTTTTTTATTTGCCATCAAAGAACAAGCTCTTTCTTAGACTAAAGATGTGACAGATAGTTACATAGAAAAAAAAGAAAAAACAAGAATAGTTTTAATAATAATAAGAACAATAATAATAATATACAAAGGAAATATAACATAATAAAAAAATAGAGCCAAACAATTATGTCGGAATACCGTCAAGTAGGTTCCTTTTAATAGAACAGAACGACAAGTTAAAGTCGATCAAATGAATATTTGCATTGTAGGAAATCATAAGACCATTTATTGACGAAGAGCGACCATAGTTCGTGCGAGAGTGTGATATTTTAAAGAATCTATTGTTACGTAAGTCTGACGATGGGACATTAATGTCAAGAAGGCGTAAGATTTCAAGAGAATCAATCTCACTAATGAGTACCCTATGAAGAAATAAAATTCCTGCCACCGTTCTTCTTACTTCAAGGGACTCCATGCTAATCAGTTTCAACCTTAAGAGGTATGGAGGTAGGTTAATAAGATCAGTCCAACGTAGCCCTTTCAGCGCGAATCTCAGAAACCTTTTTTGTATTGATTCAATTCTGGAGATGTGTACACTGTGGTATGGGCACCAAACTATAGATGCATACTCCAATATTGACCGTATAAAAGATATGTATAAAGTTTTGAAAACGTAGGGATCAGAGAACTCACAAGCATAATGCCTAATCATTCCCCAGGACCTATTAGCCTTATTTGAGATATAGTCATTATGATCATTGAAAGATAGCTTGGTGTCTAAAATAGCACCAAGATCCTTGATTGTATATACACGAGGGATAGTATTACCATCAAAGGAGTAAGCAAATTCTATAGGTGATTTACATCGAGAGAAAGAAATAACAGAGCACTTGCTAACATTAAGAGAGAGGTAATTTTTTTTGCACCACAAATAAAATTTCTGTAGGTAAAGGTTAAGAAGATGGAAACGTTGTACATCTTTGCCTGATATGAACAATTTAAAGTCGTCGGCAAACATCAACAATTGGCATTCGGGCAAGAATTTGACAATATCGTTAACAAACAAGATAAACAGGAGAGGGCCAATATGACTACCCTGGGGAACGCCAGAGGAAACGAAAATTTTTTTAGAGATAGCAATGCGGAAGTTCACGTACTGAAATCTATCACTTAAAATGAAGAGAGCCATCTTAAAAAAGGTATTGGGAAACCCAGTTTTTCGAGTTTGTAAAGCAGTATTTTGTGGTCTACGCGATCAAAAGCTTTACTAAAATCTGTATAAATGGCATCAACTTGATTGCCATTCCCGATTTGTGATATCACAAAATTTGAAAGTAAAAGAAGGTTGGTGACAGTAGAACGTTTCTTTACAAATCCATGCTGGTTGTTGCAAATTAGGGACTTACAGTAGAAGTAAAGTTTATCCGTAACTAATTTGTCAAACAACTTCGGAACACAAGATTGCTTACAGATGCCCCTATAGTTCTCAACTTTATTCCTCCTACCAGATTTGAAAATAGGAACTATGAAAGACGTTTTCCAGAGTGATGGGAAGATGCTAGTTTTAAAGGACAGATTAAATATGTGGCACACAATTTTATGTAAAGGTATGGCACATTTTTAAGGAAGCTGGAGGGTAAACCATCAGGGCCAGGACTAAGACTTGATAAGTAAAATATATGGAACCTGGTGGACTTTTTACAGGCCATTGTTGCTTTTGTTGACGTGAGTTTATTTAAATGATGCTTCAAGTCAAAAAAATGTATAAATATATGTCTGATAAAGCGTATGAACTGTGGATATAAAAGGAAAACCTTCAACTGCATCAGTCCTTTGAATATTACACACAAGATCCTATCTGGCACATTGTGTTAAAGCCTAAAAAAAATTAAAATCTTCAGACATTATCCTGGCAAATTAGACAGATCCTGGCAAAACTTCGGAAGTTCAGGTCAATACTCACCATATGTCACAGAGGGCCTTAAATGCGTTTAGCGGTAAGCGATAGCGAAACAAAGTATATGCTGTCAAACAGAAGGAACACCGCCTCCACTATTGCATTTGAAAACGGCATCTTATCAGAAATTACTCAAACCATTTGTTAGTGCCATTAGAACCGTTGAAAAATAAACCAACTAAGAACTCCCCTTACTTTTAAGAAACCAAGGGAGCCTTCAATTCACTCCAAAGAGCCTTCTTCAGACCTGTTAAATTGGTTACAAGTGAATAAACTGAATATTACAAGATCAAATAAATGTATGGTAAAAAATAATGTTGCACTTGTACTTTTAGCTGATAGTAAATCAAATTTGATATATGTAAACAAACCTTAAAATAAATAGCTTTTCTTAGAAGAATAAGAAAAAATCATTTCCAGAATATGCGGGCTAAATATTTAAAATTATAAAGCAGCTTTAAATATTACAAAAATAAAGCTTTGCGCACCATCCTAAAATGCAATATTTGTACAACTATTGAAAGGATGCTGCTTCGCTTGCAGTTGTTCAATATTTAACAGAGTAGGTATGTTATTATTGTTGTCTTTAAAATGTCATATAACATGGTTGCAAAGTACCTATTTATCATCAAATTTAATAGGTAAAATGTCGAGTCCACCTTTAAATTGTTTTAAATTTTAAAACCCAAGCTCTGTTGGCTGATACTGGGACCTAAAAGATCTATTGCATAAATGGGGGAGAGCGTTTTATATACACCCGTCTAGTGAAGGCCAATGTCTTTAGTAGCAGAGTTCATTAAGGCCCGTTTGCTGATACGAAACATAAATACTTATGTTTTACATGAACCCTTAAGTGATACTTATTGCTTTGCACCAAACGTAAACTCTAACATAAAACTCCTTGAACATAACTTATGTGGAAGAAAAAGTGTCACAGAAGATGTTTGTGTTAAACATTCTTTTCGTTTACTGTAGTTTTTGAATTATTTGCGAAGAATTGTGAAGATACTGCTACGATAATATGATTAAAAAAAACTAATAAAAATGGATTTCAAACTGTCCGAATCCATCGATAATGACGAAGAAGTTTTGATGTGAAACATCTTATGGCGCGACTTGGGAGTAAAATCGATTCATGAAAGCGGAAATGACCAAGCGCAAGTGCGAGACGGAAATTGGCCTGTCGCCATCGCTATGCCGCCGCCTAAAACTCCTTAACCACTCAACCGATTTCAATGAAATTTTGTGGGTGGGTATGGTTGGTTGTAACTTGATGAATAGGATAGTTTTGGACCCGATAGGTGGCGCTGTAGTCAAACTTCTTAACCACTCATGGTTGTTGGAAAGATAAATTTTTCGAATTTTTTCAACTGAATTCTCAAAGTGAATACATACTTATATGGGCACGCTGGAGGAACTGAAGGTTTTACACAGACACTAGGCTTCTGAATGAGTTGACGGTATGAAAACAAAATGTAAACAAAAACTCTCGAAATAGAAATAGAAAACATTGGATTGGATTGTGTTATGAAAACTTGTTAAATTAATGAACATAATTATCTACTGCGCTGTATTGAGGATATAATATTATAAAGATTTGGTTTTTAAATTAAATTTCTTAATGAAATTCACCTAAATACAACACAATTCAATTTAACATCCACATTTAGCAAGAGAAGTTTCACATCTGGCGTGTGGTCACAAGCACGCTCTCCTTTTTTTAAAATTCTAAAAGTAGGAGTTTCTCGTCAAATTTACGAGAGGAGTGAATAGTTTTACTCTTTTGATGAGCTAGGTATATCTTTTTACAAAAGATTTTGTTTATTTTGGACCAAATATAATGCTCCTGAAAATAATGATATACAATTTCCTAAAATTGGAACTGACATTTTAATAACCAAACGTGATTTTTTATGGCATAGCATCGTATCCAAATGTAATTGGAGCCATTGACTGCAATAACGTTGAAATACATACAGTCCCCTGACTCGAAAATTAACATTTTTTGGTCTTTACATTATGGAAAATATGATGAAGAAGCTTTTCGAAACAGGAAAAGTTATTTCTCTATCAATGTTCAAGCGGTTTGCAACGCTAATATATATAATAATATATTTACTAATGTAGCGGCTAGATGGCCCGGATCTACTCATGACGCACAAATTTTTAGTAATTTTGAAATAAGAAATTCTTTGGAGAGACAGTCAAACGAATACAAACTTAGAATGTAAAGTATCTCTTGGGTACGTTTATTTTAAATTTATTCATGTAGCTATAAGAACTTTGTTTTTCATTTAAAAAAAAATGAGATTCGGCTAAATCCTCAAACATCTTATTTGACGACACGTCGTCTTAATCCAAGAAGTTCAGCAGAACAGTTGTGTAACGAATCTCAAATTCGTTCTAGAGGTTTGTGAGTTTCCATTTTAACTATTTCCAGGCTTTGTTAAAAGAAAAACACAGAAAATATGTTTAAATACAAAAATCATACCAAAACTCACAAATATTTTGACATTTGTGCAAACCCACTTGAAGTTAGTCGAAATTGAAAAGTGATTGCTTACTATGTTGAGCATACATTTGTTCGCGCAACTAACATAAATTTAAGAATCACATTTTATTTATGTGGAACTTAGCTATGCATAAGACTTATGTTCCGTACCAGCAAACGAGCCTTAGGGCCGTTTGCTCATACGACTCTTAACGATTTAAGTTCTACTTAAATACTTATGGGCTACTTTTTCTAGGGCATAAACTGTCACATAAGAGTTTATGTGGCACTTAATTCGCTATGAGTCGTATCAGCAAATGGCCCTTAGTCTGTTGTTTTAAAATGTCTCTCTTTTAAATACTCGTTTTTTAAGCCTCTTTTAAATAAACTCACATCAACCAAAGGCTTCAGATAAGCTTGGCCTTGTACCTTATAACTATGCAGCTCCGAAATGTTTCAATGTTTGTTCTCAGTTGCTTGAAGGAGAGTATATCCTGAAATGCAAAAGAAAACCCTTCCATCAAAAACAAAACTTAACCTCTTATAAGTTCCTATCTCAGCATGGCGATTGATTAAAGAAATAACGCACAAGTTTGTTCACTCCTGTTTTCTTATCTCATAAATAAATTTGTGATTTTGTGTCCAATGTCCAATAAAAAAAAACTCCATATTATTTATACAGACCATACTGTAAAAATGAGCGCGAAAACAAGTTTAATAGTTAATTATCAACTTCCAGAGTACCTATTAAATGTTTGGCGACAAATTGGGTCGCTCCTAATGAATGTAATCCATTTAATTGCAGCCATTGACCGTAAGGTTATCTAATACATTTTTGGTTAATTTCATTTAAAGTTATTATGTAGAAATTACAGAATAATCAGCTTTAAGAAATCGTTACCTTTCATCTTGTTTTTGATTTATATTTTTCAGGTGAGATTTTGATAGATTTGTTTTGAGTTCAACGATAAGATAGTAGTGTATACCACCTCATTAAAAGCTAAAGGGGACTTGACAATATCTTATCATTCTTTATCTTTACAATGCTTGGTGATTTTAGGTATTGTCAGATTTTTATGTCAGATTGCTTTCAAGTGATTAAAAACCAATGTAATGTACCAATCTATTTGGCAATACTGCTTTTTTCGACGGCTTCTTGTTGACCTACTTCTGCAACTAAATGCATTTTGTTTGCGACTTAATCAAACAGTACAATGAGATTAATATTTGTATTTGTATTGTATTGTGGCGGCGGACACAAGCGTCAATGCTCTCAATTTTCGATTTACTAAACATGAAGCTACATAAACGACAATGCATTCAAACGCATAAGTCAAACTTTGTTCCCTTACGCAAAAGTCGGGAACAAAGTTTGACTAAATTTGGCTAATGTGTCAGAATAAACTCCCACAGATTACGTTAAAATAGGTAAAGAGGATGGGAACTTGCAAGATATCCCACTCAGGTAAAGCCGATGTCGACGACATATTTTTTTGCTGTGCGGACGACATCAATAGGTCTGTTGTCTGTTCCCTTACAATAATGCATTCGAACAAATTAGTCAAACTTCGTTCCCTTGCCCAAAAGTTGCATAGAAAATAACAAACTTTGACTGAATACGGGTAATGTGTTCGAATGCATTATTGTACGGGAACAGACCTATTTTTTTAAGTAAAGTCTATGGAGTTTGCAAAGAGTTTTTTCTACATCAAAGTTTCTGCTGTCAAAAGTGATGTTTTGTCCTACACGGTCAGATTTTTGTTAATACCTAGTGTACATGTACTTGACCTATAGTTTGAATGCTGTGAATATCTCTATTACCGCCCGCTTTGAATTAAGTTGCTGAACGTAGGGCCCTGGTTTAAGCCACGGAAAAAACAGAAATTACATTCTAAGGAGTTATAAAGGGTATGAAGTTCTTTATTCCTGTGAAAGTACGTTCGATGCCATTATTTATGGAACTCGATTTCTTTTGCATGGCCACCACGGGCATCGCTTGCAGAAGTCCAGACGCTGAACCCAATTTTCGATGGTTTTCAAGCATAAATCGGCCGATTCTGCTTCAATTTCACTTTCGATATTCGTACGAAGTTCATCAATCGTCGCTGGCTAGTTGGCATAGACCATAGACTTGACGTAGCCCCACAGGAAATAGTCTAACGGCGTCAAATCGCACGACCGAGGCGGCCAAGCGACTGGACCATTTCGTGAGATAACACGTTCTCCAAACTTGGTTTCCAATAAATTGATTGTGACATTCGCTGTGTGGCTTGTGGCGCCGTCCTGTTGGAACCACATGTCCTCCAAGTCCATATCATCCAATTGGGGCCAAAAATATTCGGTTATCATTGAACGGTAGCGATTCCCATTCACAGTAACGTGCCGGTCTTGATCATCACGGAAGAAGTACGGCCCAATGACGCCGCTGGCCCATAAACCACACCACACCAAACCGTCATTTTGTCGGGATGCAAGATGACTCATGGAGTACGTGTGGATTACTGCCTGACCAATACCGCATATTTTGTTTATTGACGAAGCCATTCAGCCCGAAATGACGGCTGAAATCCAAAACGTCAAAAAAATGCGCATAACGATTGCATACTGCGATCATGATGCTTTCAAATGATGCTTTTATTCTGCTTTATAGTCGTGATGCTTTCTAATAGTTGACGTTTTGGAATGAAATTTGATGAAAACAAGCGTCAATTGATTGCTTGTTTTAAATATCAAAAATGTCCATGAAAGTGATAACAACGATAGCTTTAAACAAAAAAGTACTTAAAATGTACCATGAATAAAATAATTATAACAATGAACTGGAATTATTTATCTAGTCAAATAAAGTAAAAACTCGTTCATTTCTTCAACCCTTTGTTGGTTAACTTTGAGTCTGGCGTTTTCAATGTCGATTAATTGTTTGAAATAGCTATTCTCGGTATTTTTTTGGAATTCGGACTCAAGCTTTGTATAAATATGAGTCCATTTTTTGTTTCTACAAATTTAAAGAAATAAACCGTGTACATTCGATATAACTAATTTAATAATTAAATTTACTTACGAGGTCGTCGACACTTCCATTTTATTATAAACAAAAAACAATTTTATCGGAGAATTGACATTTGCATCATAGCTATTCATGATGCGTTGTTTGCTATAATTTGCGCAGTTGATTCATTTACAATGCATTTTGAAATACTATGAATTGCATCACTGTGATCTGTTTATGTTTTAGAACTCTTGACGTTGCAGTACTGCGGCAGTACTGCGTTTTGGATTTCAGCCGACCTCATCGCTGAAGATGATTTTTCGATGAAAATCCGAATCATTTTCAGCCCAATTCACGAACATACGACGCTTCTGGTGGTCAATCTTGTAAGGATGTAGGCCAAGATCTTTTCGCAAAATTCGCCACAACGACGTCACAGAGATGCCCAACGCTTGAGAACGACGTGTGAGAGACACATTTGGGCTTTCTTCAGCTGAAGCCTCAGCGGCAGCAATATTCTCGACACTATGGGCACTTCTTTGTCTCACTGGCACGGGCACATTTTGTACTGTGCCTGTGGATTCAAATTTTTCCACTAGACTCTCAATTGTTGATCTGCTAGGACAATTATGACGACCATAAATTAACCGTATCGCTCTTAACGTTGAGGCCACTGACTCCGAATTTCGGTAGTAAATTGTAATAATTTCGACTCGTTGTTGGCTCGTATATCTTTTCATCATGAAATGGCGAACCTTACTGAAAAGATATGTCAAAAGAGCGACAAGAAATTCGGCGTCGTTTGCTGTCCCTGTCGCTCTACTTTTGTAGCGTCCCTGTTGAAAAACCCTTTATGTCTGACAAGCATTCGAGACTTTTAGAAAGCAGGTCCCTGCCATTCGTCCCAAAAGCTAGCACAAATTTATTGGGAAAAGCAAGACAAAACTTGACATAAACAGTCTTTGTGTCCGACCTTAACAATGGGACTCGTCTGGCAGCATAACAATTCATGCTCTATATGGCTCCCTCTATGAATGGTGTCTTAGAACCGCGCGCTCACTATTTAAGTAGTGTTCCCCCACTTTGTTTTACCTTTTAAGCATGTTTTTTTATATCCTTTTCACTGGTTTTTATTTTATTTGTAAAAGTATTCTATAACAAATCCTTCAATATTTAATTGTTTCAACATTTTTCAGATGAGCACTGATATAAAATTCAATGCCTCCCTTACCGTCACCGATCCACACGTTAGTCCGGTCTTGATCATCGGACAACTGCGGCATCTTAACCTACTGAAGTTTCCCGTCATCCAATGTAAGCTAGCACCGCGTGTCACCGAGGAGACATTCAAACATGCCGTCTCGTGTCTACACCCATCGCCCACGGACACCTGTTCGCTGTATCTGGATTTGGCAACAATTGCCGCACTTCCGCTTAAGAGCTCACGTCACAATACCAGCTCTCGTGCTCACGCCATCACTCGTTTAGTGAAGAACAAAACAATGAACGTTAATGATTTCGTTGTAATTGTGTGCGAACGTGCTGATGTTTTCGCCAGTGCATGTGCCGTCGTTCGGGCATTCCCATTGTACTCGCGAAAGACCGGCACCAACAATGGGCACAGCGCAACCTCAAACAATACGGTTAGCATAGAGTTTGTCGTCATCGAAAAAGACGGCCAACTCAGTACATCGGCGATAACTGCGGATGATATCGCGTGCATGGAAGAAGCCGCACGTGGTATCCGATTGGCGGCAAAAATCGTTGACATGCCATGCAATGAAATGAACGTCAGCCATTTCATAGACGAAGTGCAAATCATTGCTGATGAACTGACGCTCACTCCGACAATTATTCGTGGCGAAAAGTTACAGGAGCTAGGCTTTGGCGGCATCTATGGCGTTGGGAAAGCAGCAGCTGTTCCACCAGCTCTCGTTGTGCTCTCACATGAGCCCAAGGGAGCGAACGAAACAATTGCGTTGGTGGGTAAGGGCATTGTCTACGATACCGGTGGCCTGAGCATCAAAGGCAAGACTGCAATGCCTGGTATGAAAAGGGATTGCGGTGGTGCTGCAGCTATACTTGGCGCATTTTATGCGGCTGTCAAGTGCGGATTCAAAGAGAATCTGCATGCAGTCTTTTGTTTGGCTGAGAACTCTGTCGGACCGAATGCCACACGGTGAGTGAGCTAATTGAAACAACAACAATGATAACCGTTCTCGTGACGGCAATGAATAATAACTTTTAATTATTACTATCCTTGCGCTTTATCTCTCGCTCTCTATTCACATGGTATTTGCTGCTGTTGCTCCTGATGGTTATGCTGCTGTTATACGCGCTGCTTCGATGTTATTATTTCGTGCGATCCCTTCACAAAGGCCGGATGATGTTCATACCCTGTATTCTGGCCGCACAGTGGAAATTAACAATACGGATGCCGAGGGACGTCTAGTGCTGGCTGACGGTGTAACCTATGCACAAAAGGATCTAAAGGCAAACATCATATTGGATATGGCAACACTCACGGGAGCTCAGGTAAATGCTACTGCAGTGCTAGGCAATTATAGTACAATATATTGCAGAGATTTCGCGCCTTTTGTTCTTTTCGTTCTCCATCTCCCACCTTAGAAAGTCGCGCTCCATGCTTGGTTGCTTCTATTGTATATGCAAAGTTCATTAGCGGATTTTGTGCCATTGTAATTTGCAAGTTTTCCCCCGAGAATTAAATTACAAAATGCATGGACATGCACAGTGAAATAGATTGGGATGGAGCAACTTAGCATGGCTTTTATTTTGTTGTTAAGTTTGTTTTTGTTTTTGTCGTAGCCTTTCCTTTGAATTGCTGGAGATCCCAAGGTCTAATATAAATCCATTGATCCACCGCTCACACAAGCGCTACGAGTTAAGTTTAAATTGACGCTTGGTTTTTGGAATTCAACAACTTCTTAGATTCTTAGTTTTGCACTACTGCTGAATGTTTATTACTATTATCTGTTCTCTGTTGAAACTATACATAGCGTCTGACCCCGTGCACTTTGTTAAGCCAAAGTTCTTATGTAATGGCCCGCACATGCACACTTTGCATATCGTCATACAAGTGCCCTTCTTACGTCTGCAAAAATTGTGAAAACTTATTCATCAAAGTCAAGTAATCAACATATTTATTAACTTATTATGCAACGTTTCCCAAGATACCCCCATCTGATTTACATGTCTCGTGATTTACAGTTGTAATTCAATCAATCACGACAAACGTACCCCATCCAACGCGTACGTATTCGAAGTCATATCCTGCAAAGCAAACATTTCAGCTGCATTTAATTTACCCCGCAATTGCAATTTCCTAAATTACGATCGCAATCGACTAAGAGTATCCACCACCGTTGTAACCAAATAAATTATATTGCTCCTTGAAGCTTAAAATTACCATTATCCTTCTACCAAGCCACCCCCTCAGCTCATAAATCGTTGGAATCTTCTGTCGAACCGCTACCGCTGCCGCGCCGTTAGAGATAAGTGAAATATCCCTTCCAGCCATTTAACCATTTATCCAGCGAGATGATTTAAAAATGATTTAAGTGATCTGCCCCGCCCCATCATCTGTGCGTCCCCCCTACTACATCACTGTTGGCGGTAGCATCCCCCACAGAAGAAACAATGAAACGTGGAAAAATATTCAACGGAAATTCCCTGTTTCACAAATTTGTTTCCTTCCTCTAATTCGATTGTCTTCTTCCTGTATAGAAGGTGCTCGTCTCGTATGTGTGTGCCGGCTTCCTTCTTCTTGTTCTTCTTATGTATTGCAGCAATCTCAATTTCATTTTTTTTTGCACATTTGCTTCAGCTGACTCGTTGTTGTTATATGCATTCTCCTTCCCTGCAACAAATTACCATCTGTTCCTGTTCCTCGAGATCCCCGTGCAAGGTGTACAGTTCAGAACAGCCATCCTAACGACGACGACAACGTTGTGAGTCTTGTTCTGGGGGTGTGGGAAACAACAATAACACACACGAATGAGCTGCTCCCCTTATGCTTCGTTTCCAATACTATACTCTTTTCCATTTGAGAAAAAAAGACAAGGGATACAGGCTAGGAGCAAATATAGGGTAGTAGGGTTTCACACTGCGTTTCGTTTTCGTGGGTGGATTGTGCCTTTAGGTGTGCTCTGTAATGGTTCAATAAATTAACAATAATTTATAGCAACTTTACAATACCCTTGCTTGCTTTGCTCGGTCTTCCTTTGGTACAACACAGCACTCGACTAACTCTTTTCTTTTTTCTACATGTACAGGGAATAGCAACAGGCAAGTATCACGGTGCCATTTTGACAAACTCTGAGGATTGGGAGGTGAAATCACTTGAAGCTGGACGCAGATCTGGAGATTTATTGGCGCCAATAATTTATTGTCCTGAATTGCAGTTTGCTGAATTTGCATCGGCGATAGCTGACATGAAAAATTCCGTCGCTGTAAGTACCTATAGAGCCTGTGTTAAAACGGCTTCTTTTTTTATGCTGTTCAATTGTTCTTTTTCGTTTCGTTTTTTTTTTGGCTGCAATACGTTTTGCATGACGTGCTTTTTGTGCACGCGTGTTGGTAGGGGCGTTTGGGGGTTGTATGAGATTAGATTTTAAGCTTTGCCGAACACGAAATCTAGCGAATTTGAATCCGAGTACAAACTACACTTGGGAAAGCGGGGAGCTATCAAGTGGCTTTGTCTGTAGTCTGGTTACGGTCTGTGATTTATTTTGTAGTGTTTCCTGTGTTTTTTTTTTGTTCACTTTAGCTTCTGCCGCAAGGACAGGAGGATCTTTTTTTTTGCCAACTTTATAGTGATGCATGACAATGTCAGAGATGATAACTTGAGGCTATTTGATGGCGACATGGTATACTAGAGATGATGGAGAGCACAAGTCGGGCGTTGTGCAGGCGACAGTCATTTAACCCGATGGGGTTTTTTGATCGATTAGGTTGAATGATTTAGTGGTGGTGGGAATTCTGTTGGAGCAAGTGAAGGGAAAGTGCTGTACTCTAACATGATGGGCGGTGCAATTGTTATAAAGAAACTGAATGAATGACCCCGGTGTAAGCCGTGTGTACATGACATGATTTTGTAACCATAATTTAGGGTAGAATGTGTGTTTCATTAAAGTGTGGAAGGCTCCGACTTGGAGCATACGTATGTGTAAG
Source organism: Cheilosia pagana (assembly GCA_936431705.1). NCBI lineage: Eukaryota > Metazoa > Arthropoda > Insecta > Diptera > Syrphidae > Cheilosia > Cheilosia pagana. The sequence continues at coordinate 78,138,869 of OW386166.1, read as the reverse complement.
AAGAGAGGTGGTTGAAAGAACATGCATCACTTGGGGTAGTTGAAGGGTTCGACGCAGATGTCACACTGCGGGAATGATGGATTATTGTTGTGTAGTTGCAGTATAAGTAAAAGGAATTGCAGCTAAAATGTTGCAAAGGAGAGGCGCATCGTTTAGGTCTAGGTAGAAAGTTTGTTTGACGTGATTAGCCCTGAACCGAAGGAAACTCCCGAAAGTAGGTATCATAAAGAACACGAAAATATAATTATTCTGTTATAGTATTTTATAAATAACTTTAATATTAAGAAACACATTTCCGGTTACATTTTTGTACACAGCACAAGATATAGCTAACAAAACAAAAAAGAGTTCCCCAAAATGGCCGCTGTGATTGGTAGGAAAACTGAGACTAAACAGCTGGTGGGATCTTATAGCTCAACTAGGCCCCATTGCACACATCTCAAACACATGCTTTCGATGCCCGTGCGAGCGGCAGTTGACGATGGCTATGTCTAATATGCGGATGTTCAGCATATTAGAGGACAGTAAGATGTCTAAACAGTCGGTGGAAACCCAACAATTGACGCCCGTTGCTGACCAAACACAGGTCCAAATGATGAGAGTCTTTTTAAGGAAGCTACCCCCAAACTTAGTTTCCCGTGAATCAAGAGATACCTGTCACCTAGACAAGGGTAATTAAATCACGAACTGAGTTGTAGAGGCGCTAAAGGTTTTCACAAGGCCTTGAACACAGCTGACATAGACTCTTAGTCACCTTAATAAAAATAAGCTAAAAATCCCTTCAACACAAATTTTCCATATATGTTAAATGCCAGGTTAAGGTAGCTCGACATAGAAAGGGACAACCATCAACCCAGGCTTATTATATAAAAATGCAGCGCAGTAGAAGTGTATAACTCAATTCGGTAGTGGCGCTGTGGCTTAGAGTTAGTGTGATGGACTACTAAGCGAGGGGTACCCGGTTCGAATCCCGAAAGAACCAAATTACATCTTAAGGTTTTTTTCCACTGCGCCACCCCTCGCGAACGTCTCACAAACATCCGAGAGTAAAACTGTCATGAAAGAGCTTCATAATTAGCCGTTTGGACTCGGCGTAAAATTGTAGATCCCTTCCATTCGTCCCAAAAATTGAAAACCCACACAAAACGAATGGTTGTGAGAAGCTAGGCCTTGGGTCCCATAGACATGTCGCGCCAAAATATTTATTTATTTTTTTTAATTCGGGAGGGACTGATTTGGCTGTGAGCTGCGTTGATGGCAAATGTTTAGTGCAGATTTAATGACTTTATTTGTGCATTGCACAGCTTTAGGACTCCAAGAGTAAGTAATCAGAGATGAAGTATGTATTACCATTTTTGTTGGTCCTAAATCCGAAATGGGGTAACATTTGATATACAGGGTGGCTGATAAATATTGCTACATTAAGAAACTCAAATAACTTTTTTTTCAGTGTATGGAATTCATTTTTCTTTTATTCATGTTAAAGCTCTTTCAATTTTATTAAATATAGCTTAATTAGTTTAAAAAAAAAAATAATGGAATTTAAATGCTCCTCGTGCTCGTTGATGCATGTGCGGCATCTTACGAAAGAATTGTTCATTACTGCTTGTAGAGTTGAGACGGGAATAGTCGCAATTGGGTCTCGAATTGATTGCCTTAGTTCGTTCAAATTTGTTGGTTTTGCTTCCTGCTTGCAATAACCCCACAAGAAAAAGTCAGGTGCAGTAAGGTCAGGCGACCTGGGGGACAACGGAATGTGGAGTTTCTGGATATCAGCTTATTGGGAAATTTTCGTCGCAATTCAGTCATAACAGGCCGGGCTATGTGAGGAGTTGCGCCATCTTGTGAAACCACACAGAGTTGAAAGAAATTCTCATTCGGTGTAATTATGGATAAAAAACTCTCTCAAAATGCTCAAGTAACGGTCTCTAGTAACCGTACGGTGTGACCGTTTCCTTCGAAGAAGTAGGGCCCGACAATGCAGCGTGATGAAACTGCACACAACACTGTGACACGAAGTCGATGCAATTCCGTCCCATGGAGTACCTATTGTTTGTTTATGTTGACGTTTAAATCGAAAAGGGTCTCGTCAGACATAAAAAGACAGTTCAACATGTTTACGTCCTCTTCCACCATTTGGAGCATATTCTAGCAAAATTCCAAGCGAATCGGCAAGTCTGCTGCGTTCAATTTGTTGGCCATTTGAATTTTATATGGGAATAAGTCCAAATCATTGTTTCATAAGCTTCTTGTCGAAATTCGTGGATTGTTTTGTATGGCAGCAGCTACAGCAGCGATTGTTTCCTCCGTCCGAACTGAAGGGTTTCGATGGTAAGGTCTTCTTTCGACTGTCCCATGCTCGGCAAAATTGTTAACAAGTCTCATTATGGTCCATCTGCTCGGAGGATTGCCGCCAAACGTGCGCCTATACTCTCTTTGAACCGAAACTACGAACGTGATACCGGCGGACAATCCAAATTCTTGTTTGAGTGTCCCAGTTATCCATTTTTGTTAAATCTAAAAATCAATCTGCAAAGTAAAAAAAAAAATTAACCAGATTCATTAAATGGAAAAAAAGTTATTAATTTTGTTTTTTGGTAGCGGCTTCCATCAGCCACCCTGTAGACCTTTAATGCTCAGCTCCACTCAGTGATGTTCAATATTTAATGCGGGTACCTAAACCTTCCCTGAAAAATTCGTTTAGTGGTTCTCGAGATTAGCGGCAAGGACTCTTTTTGGAAATGATACTTACTTAAAATGATTAAGTTGAATAAAAGTTTAGACAGAGCTGCGCACACTTCATGTTGATTGACAGGATAATCATCGTTGGCTCATACGTCTGACGGAATTTATATTTTTTTCCTAAATACTTGTTTTGGGATTAGCGAACCTATAACGCTTCAACTGTGCCTTCGTCATTTATACATATAAGTGTTTGTCCAGCGCTTAAATTGTTTTAAGTAGAAGTCTTTTGGAAATATAACCCCAAGAAGCGATCTCCAAAGTTCACTTGTCTTAAATCCCAGAGAATTTTGGTTTTTATCACCGCTTAACAGCCCGCAGAAGTGATCCTTTTACATTATTATTGAACTGTCATCGGTTTCTTGTTGATGGTTGATGTTTAATGGCTTTCTTGCAGCGCAATAGTCTTAAAACATAATTTGTAGCTTTTCGGGTTTTAAACCTGAGATCTATGCCTCATTCATCTCACATGCCTCATTTACATACATTTATGACACTTTAGCACGAGTATCGCATCTCTGCAGCCGCACCTGGTTGCATTGATCCTGTTCAAGTCAGACATCACTCCGGCCCCTTAATTTCACGCGTCCACACTGTAGCGTCAACGCACCATCTTGCTGCGTACAACATAAAATATTAAATTCGCTGCTTAACTTGAATGTATACTATACATCTAAGCATACGTGTCCTCATCCGGATGGTTTGCGGTAGACAATTGGCCACTCGGATCCTCCCTAATCTGTTTATTAACTCATTTCATTAAATTATTTAAAGCGAAATTATACCGTCTTATTCTTTCAGCACTCTGCTGCAAGACGCGTTACTGCTTCATTTGTATTCTGTTGATCTCATGCCGAGTGTAAGCGTTTGCTGGTGGCTTATCATTTCTAACACTCGTTGCTCTCTCGCTGCTGGATGAACGAATAATCGCACCATAGCTCAGAGCGAAGCAGAGAGACGACCAACAACGACGAGTTAACATTCAGTTTACGGAAATTGCTTCCCTTAAACACCCATCATAAAATTGGAATACATCTCTATATAAAGGCGTAATGCGGTGGCCATGCCAAGATGGAATCGAGCTCTATCTCTTCTCGAATTTGTGCTCGGAAATCGTGCTGTGCACAGCATCTTCTACAATTCTTGCACGTCTGAGCGTACAACGCCAGCCAGCCAGCAGCCGCAGTAGCTTCGCCCATATATTTTATGGTGTTAAATCGATTCTCCATCGTTTCTAGCGCGTTGTTCCCTACCCGGGCTGAATAAAACACACAATATTACTTTACATTATTTATGGGATGAGCGCGGGAGCGAAGAAATAGCACGCGGGTGTACACCAATATACGTATAATGTGTTGAAAAATTCCTCGCTTCGCTAGTGATACACGGTACAATATATGTACGTTACGTACCTCCTCTAATATCAGTTATCCCCATTCAAGCAAACAGCCAGACACCAGTCGCAATAATAACGAAGATGTCTGCTGCGCTGCTGCTGCAACCATTTGGATTATACGCGAAATCCTTGAATCTGAAATGTGTGCTCGTTGCTGTTGTTGGCCTTGTCGGCGGCGCTGCTGCATCCCAATCTATATGGCTATGGCGGAATCTATCTCCTTCTCCATATAATGGAAAGAGAGCAAATGTTATTATTTAGAATAACCGTTTATCAAAGGCGGCGGATGGGTGGTGGTGTTGGTGGTGTGTGTCGGATGTGAAAAGTAATGAGATGAATATTTTGTGTAATATACTGTAGCTAATATCCTTCCGTCGAGAAACAGTGCTGGAGATGGAGTCAATCCTTGGGTTATTATTTTTTTTTTTGGGACCAGGAAGTTGCCCAATAATCCGGCACTATCAATTTAAAGTGCTTCATGAAAAGGAAAAGGGGGTTGTTTTTATGATATGCGAAGGAAGACGACTGGTATCTAGATGCAAAAATTTGTCGGTCATCATAACAGTTTTGTATTGCACGTTGGGGTGGCAGTTTATATGGAGGGGGTTACTTAGATTGTGCCCGCTTGCCTTGGCAAGGGTGATACATGGCTTTTGGGACGACTTTTTGGTTTGACTGTTATGATTCACGGTTTATTGTGTTTCAGGTGCTTAGTAATTGTAGACACCGGTGCTTGCATACACAGAAGTGGGCAGTTGTTATCCGGTAATAGGGAATGTTTCGGTTTTGTAGTTACCTTTAATTGTGATATGCGTGGAAAGCGGTGTGGTGGCACCAAAGAGATTGCCATTTTCGCAGAAGACTTCTCCGCTCGAAAACTAAGAGATAGGCAACCACGGAAGATCGTTCATGTATTCAAATTTAATATACAAATTTGACCGATTTATTGCTTCTTTCCACGTGAGGTTGGAAAGAGTGTCATGGTTGGTTGGTTTAGGTGGTTGCTTTCCCTCCATCCTGAATGGGGGAAAAACACAAGTAGAGCTTAAGCGCCGTTTTGAAACCACAACTAGTAGAACCTGGAGATAAAAAGAGTGACGTATGTTCTGGTAGCTCAAACCCAGCCTGAGGAGTTGAGAAATTTGACGATGTTGTTGAAAGGATGCCTCGGATGGCCGATAGGTCGTCAAAGAAAGGACTACCCAGGGCACTGTACATATCTGCTTTTAACCAGAGCCGGACATTCGCAAAGAAGAATGAACACTGTCTCACTCTTGTTAGTGTAAGCGCAGCTACGATAGTGGGTGTTGTGGGGGATGCAAAGCTTGGTTGCGTGAGTTCCTAGAGGCCAGTGGCCCGTACTAATCACTGTAAGTCTAGCGACATCTGCACGCGTTCTGGAAAGGAGGTTATTTCTTCTGGCTATGTCGAATGTTGGCCAAATCTTTCTAGAAATGACGCAGTTTGTGAGATTCACCCATCTAGTCACCGCCTATGCAGTGCAGTGAAGAAGGTTTTCTCTCTTTACGTATCCCAGTGGAGGAAAACCCTGCATCGGTAGCCAGTACTTTATATCTAACGCCACACAGCTTAAAAATAAAAAAAAAACGACACAAGCGAGGACGCAAGTCTAAAATGTGACAACAGTCAGATGAATTAGCTTGATTAAATCAAAAGCCTCTCCAACAGTCTGAGTGGCAGAACCTTTCGTGAGCTACTTCGAAATATTTAAGGCAATTTTGTATATAAAATTTCGCCATTGTGAGCTTGAATAATTTAGCCTGGACAATAAAAAATGATTATTTGTATCGCGAAGAGAACAATTTATGACTAGTCAGGGTTCTAAAGGAATAAAGAACCATAAGTGACCTCTAAAGATAATCTAGGATGTATTATAGTAAGAAAAGTCAACAGCAAAAGCGGAAGAAAGAAGATGCACTAGGGAAAAATGGACAGCATGCCTGATATATCAGAGGTACGGGCAGACAAATTTATAGTTCCTGCCGAATGTGTTCGAAACGGAGGTAGATGAAATCCACGCAGACACATTCCTAATGCGAATGCACATGAGCGGAGGAATTCGAAAACCACATTGAGAAAAGGCTTTTTTTGTTAAGCTTGGTTGGGTGTGAGAACCCCAAAAGGATTTTTATTTGACCTATGATATTCTTCGCTTTTTGTAGCCCTTGAACAAATTCTCATGTACAAATTAGCAGTGGTTCACTGCGCTAAATAATAATTTATCCTCAGATAATTTTCTGACAGCTAGTGAAAAACGAAAACTTTTGCGTGATTTAAGAGAAGTTTCTTTTTTAAGATTAGAATTTGACGTACCTACTTTAACTGCTAGTGAAATGTCAGCTTCATACAAGCTCTGTCCAACAAATGACACCTGATTCAAAGCCAAAAAAAAGTGTCAAATATTCCAACCATCTTGAATTTCTAGAGTAATTGCTAAGTAAAAAGATTGAAATTAAGATTGCTGCAGAATTTTTTACAATAGTTGTCACATCTAAAAAGTGCTGATTTTTCGATTTCAATATATTCCGCTCGAGCGGTAGCGCAAATGTTGTAACCTACGCAAAGTCTATGACTATCCATTGAAAAATGGTGTGAGTGAGTAGGAAGAACGTATAGAAAGAACAATAAAACAATAGGTGACAATTGTGTGCCTAAAAGCTAAAACATCTTAAGTCGACTAAAGTTGTTATTTGAATTTTGTTCTTCTTGCTTTATTTTTTAAGCCAATCCAGGTGAAAAATTTAATAAAAATGAGGAAGTTATAGCTGTTTGTAAACTAGCTAAAGTCATCATTTGTATTGCCATTTAAAGTTTAAAATTGATCTCCTGAAAAGTGTACAAAATTGACATAAGATGTTTTACCTTTTGGGCACAGAATTCACCAATAACATGTTAAGAACTTAGTACATTATCTGTTTAAACAATCTTCACAATGAATTGTTACGAATTATGACAGCTGATCAACGACAGTCAAAAGAAAATGACGGCCAACGAGGCTAATGTCGTTTTCCATTGGTTTCACTCGGGGATTCACTCATTCTGCAAACCAATGGAACAAGAAAACTGCTTCTGGTTGAATGCAGAATTGTATTGGTGAAATGCCAAAAAATAATCTACGGCTGCTGTCAGCTGGCTTGTGTAAAATACATGAATTACACATGTGTGAGTGCTCCTTGAGTGGATTCTGACTTCAAATCGAGAAGCGAATTTCTCTTCTCAGAATCACCAGAAGAGTATTTTTTGTGCCAAAGGAACGGTTTCAGAAGTGATTTTTTCGATTCCGGACTCTCCCGGACGCTTCTTTTTGCCCAATGGAAAACGACATTAGTGAAATCTTTACGTGGAAAGTTCATTTTGACAATTCGCAGTACAAAATTTTGCATGAAACATTGGATTTCATGTGAACTGCATACCACCCTTTAGATTTGACAATTTACATTTTTATATTACAAATCAGACATTATTTGCCAAATTGCCGTGAACAAAAAACAGGACGTGAAGTCCAAAATTTGTTTCATCCAGATTTTATCTTCTTTCTATTTTATTTTAAAGGTTACCTAATTAAAATCTTACTAAATTCCAATAAAAAACCTTTTTAGTCTTGACCACGGTCACCTGCATAAATTTCTCCACGAAAATCTCCTGAAAAAATACTTCCTTCGATTTTACAGCACTTTTTGGAGAGGAGTTAAAATGTTACTTCACTCGAATAGCGTATACCAGCCTTAAGCCTTGTGGAATGTAGAATCCCATAAAAAAGTGACATAACGAAATCATAGACGAAAAATTTCACATTTCGTAGCAGCAACAGCGTATTACAAAATGATGACGGAAAGTGGGTAATTGCTGTACATTGCTTGGTACAATTTTCCACTCTCTTTTCGCACTTGCGAAAATTTGAGCAGAAATATCCGCAAGATGACCCACAAACATAAGCACTTGTATCGAAGCTGATGGAACTCTCCTAGAATTATTTTTCGCAGACGTTTCGCTGTTCCTTCCGAACCAGCGGCCTTAGCATTATGCTGCTGTTGTAGGTTAGGTTAATGGATGGATACAACAGAGCGAGCCCTTTAGTACCCCACTTAGGTCCATGTGGACCCATTGTGATGCCTTTGTTGTGGGGTTGTCCAATGTTGTTGGCGATGAAATTTCTTTCTTCCAAACGTTCTATTCCTTAAGTGACAGAGACAAGGGCATAGACAGAGGAAGTGAGGTGTGTCCTTATGATCACCCTCGTCTCCGCAACCCCTGTATATATCGTCATCTATGGGATTCAATTTTATTGAATGGTTATGTCCCGTTAGGACCCCTAACTACCCCTACCGTTTTATCAAACTGCATAAGCTTGTTGGTCCGACACATACTTTATTCTGGCCATAGCTTCCGTGAAATTTCGTAGTTAATTCTTTCCACCTATTATTGGCTTTCATACGGGTCTTATTTTCCACTCTCTCTTGGAGATTGCAGAGGGATGGTTTAATAGACTCAAGAGCCCGCTCTTGATCCATTACAGATCAATTTCTGGCCAGTTCGTTGCGAGCAGAGAACCTTAAGCTCTTCGCGGCAGCGGCGAACTTTATTTCAGTAGCAGAAACTGCTTTTATAGCCGCCTGACTGTCAATGAATATGGTAATATCCTCCTTTGGTATTGCCAACATTGATACCATATGAATATGATCTGTCAGGTTTGATTGATCGGCGTATGTCCAATTCCTCGCAAAAAATTCCGGTACCAATTCCACAGTCCATCTTCGATCCATCCGTGTAGATGACAATTGATTTCCTTTCTGTGTCCCATTCGTCTCTGCTGGGGAAGTGGCAGGTATATTAAAGTTCATACGGGGAGACGTGTAGTCAGAGGTGACAGTATTCGCCACGTAAATATCCAGAATCTGCGCGTGTCCCGGTCTGTAAGGTTTCCAGCTCTTGGTTTGGCTAATCCTTAGGGCACTTTTGGCTGCAGATTCTTGCGTGAATAGGTCTATTGGTAACAAGTTGCTGCTGTTGTCAAAAGAGGCCGTGGTAGCCGTCAAATTGACAGCGCAACATCTGTAAACAGGAAATTATTTGTGGAGAGTTTCACCACTTGCAACTATGACTTAAAACTATGACATTTGACAAGTTGATTTGTTTTCTACTCGTATTCACTAACTAAATGTCTACTACTATACATTCTGTGGGTGTTTGCACTCTAAATGTAAAAATGGATTGCAATTTAGTGCAGTACTGCAAAAACCATTGAAATAAAATGGGTCAAGAAACTATATAAGTTATAAAGCAGATCTCAATACCAGAAGTAAAACTCTAAAGCAGCTGTTAAAATTGTCACTACTGACCGACTTCTCGCAGACTATCCCAATGGAACTATTTTTTTTTTTCGATTTCCTAAAATCACATCAAATCGGATTGAAAAAATAAATATTTTATTGAAATTGACCCAAATGCATGCGCTGAATGGAGCTCGTTGTCCTTCTCCCCTATAGCGCAGCACTCGTCTTCTTATATTTCACAACCAAAAAGAAGCCATAAAAATCCAACTCAAATGTGGATGCGATTTATGAGCAATACTTGTATTTTTATTGCATCGAATAAAACGCTATGCGAATCATATCGTTCGGTTTCAGAAATATTATTACCACACATTTGAGCACACAAACGCTAACAAAGCACATACGCCACATCAAGTTCCATTCTCTCCCTCACCCTCACCCTCAACGTGCTTTGTAGGATTATAAAAATTGGTCTCATTTGATCTTTGATTTGGAGCTGGGTGCTTGGTGCTTGGTGTTTTTTCGCTTCCACAATCCTTTGGGCCGGAGAAATTGCCAATCAACTTCTTTATGTTGTAAAGGAAAAAAAAAAACAACCCAAAATAAGAAATTGATTGCTCTAATCTCGATTAATTGCCTCATAACATGGTGTAAACAACTACACGTACATGCATAGAACGGGACAATGTATGATTCATAATTCAATCTGGAGGATAGGAGGGACCCTCGCTCGACGTACTCGCTCTCTCAATTTTGAGTTTCCATTCATTGGGACTTAAAATAAAATTGATACGTCATCGTCATGGCGCTGAAGCGGGGGAATTTATATTGTGGTTATTGGGTCTATTATTAACGAGTATAATGTTGAGTTGCTGCAAATAAAAATGAAAAAGAAAACGACGTAGAAGTCATGAATAGGACTTGTGATGAATCATAATGATGTCTCTTTCAATTAGAAAATTTATTGCAATATTTGGGGCGCAATCATTTTGTTTTTGTTGAAATGGAAAGGTTTTGTGCGCGATCCGATAGGGTAACAGTGAAGATATTAAGGCTTCTTGTCCCAATATTTATTTAAGTATTCAATCAGCAATTGAATTGGGTCGTATGAATAAAAACTAGCATTTGCTTTGAGTAAAAGAATGTAGCGAAATAAAAGAACTAAGCAATTGCTTCGATTCGGAATGAATAAAAACCTACTTTGAAAACTCGAAAATAGCATTTACTTCGCTATCGCCGTACGTGTAGGAAAGGGTGGGCGGATTCAACACCTTATTCGCAGATTTTGAATACCTCACTTTGCGGAAGATAAATATTTGACTTTTTTTTATTAAAAGCTATAACAATTTTACTACAAAAATGCATATTTAAAAATAAATAAAACTTCTTTAATGGTGGAGCACAATCGTCATCCGGATGGGACACTTTCGACATGAATTTAGATGACGCAATGTATTAAGAATCAATTTGTAGGAACGTACTGTTTTTATTTGAATAGTTAGATAAACAAATATTTTTAAAATAAAATAAATTTAAAATCACATTCGAGTTTTGAGATCACAAACAAAAAAAAATCAAGTAAAGGATAAATGTAAAGTAAAAGGATTTGTTAAAAAAATCATTCCTCGTTGTATATGAACTTCCTTAAAAAGGATAAGGTTATAATATCTTGACGATCCAGCTGGGAGTTCTGGCAATGGCAGTTTTTACTCAATGTCACTTCTCAACACCAAAGACACGTCCTCAAAAGAGGTTAGACGCATTTTCAAAAAGAGGTTAAAAAAACTGGCAATTGTTAAATTTTTCCTGGAAAAAATTAGCAGTCGAGTGAAATTCGTTAGAATTTTCAAATTTTACTATCTGACCAACATTGAATTTTGGAAAATTGGATTTCGGTTGTCAGATTTCATCAAAATATAGTCACCAATGTGAGTTTATCCTCGGGTTTCAGTCTATAGTAGTTGTGTTTCTTTCGTCCCTATCAGCGTCTCTATCAAAGATTGCCGATAAAAAACGAACATCGAAGAATAAAAACATAAGTTGGCAACGCATCAACCTGATAGGGAAATTGACATTGACAGTAAAATTGAAAATTTTAGTTTCATAAAATATTAATGGAAAATTCTAACGAAGCAGAGGTAATTCAAATGAAAAATAAATCTAGTTAACGCAACAGCATATTGTTGTTGTAAAAATATTTTATTTTAACTGTATAAAGGAGAATGTGCGTCAACAGTAAAATCTCCCGTATCCGAGGCTTGTTGGTGCTTCGCAACTATAAAAGTTTCACGTAGTCGGGCAGTTACCCCGGCGTACAACGCCCAAGCTGGAGGATCAGGCCCTTTTTGCGACCCCTTGGACAAAAGGAGCCGGAATATTTTGGAGTCAGTAACCCGCTGCGGGGATGTGAGAGCTTGCCGTTGACCCATTAAGGGCTCTTCCGCCACCATATCTATTTCAACACCCTGACTAGTGTTGAAAATCCTCAATGACCTCAGCTCCAAGTACGTCAGAGTAGCCCATTGAGGTATCTGCCATGTTGAATGTTGACGCCCCCGTTGATTCAGCCATGTGAATTCATCCGCCGTATGTCCTCTTTCCGGGGGGCTCATGTTAGACTTCTGAGACTCGAGCAGACAGTCAATCCGACAGAGCATTATGAAATAAATAAATAAATAAATAAATATTTTGGCGCTACAGGTCTGTGAGACCCAAGGCCTAGCTTCTCACAACCATTCGTTTTATGTGGGTTTTAAATTTTTGGGACGAATGGAAGGGATCTACAATTTTACGCCGAGTCCAAACGGCTAATTGAGAAGCTCTTTCATGACAGTTTTACTCTCGGATGTTTGTCAGACGTTCGCGAGAGGTGGCGCAGTGGAAAAAAATCTTAACATGTAATTTGGTTCTTTCGGGATTCGAACCGGTGACCCCTCGCTTAGTAGTCCAACACACTAACCACTAAGCCAATGCGCCTAAGCAATTGCTACGTTTTATTCATACCACCCATTTATTATCTATTATGAGATAGTTTGCCCAATAGCTCCATGCAGGAGCCTATTCCTAGCTTTTTGGGACGAATAAAGGTGCCCTACAACTTTACACCCAATAGAACCGGCTAAATTTGGAAGTTTTCTTAGTACAGTTTTACACTTCGTGGTACCTTTATGGACTAAATGAGTTGTTTGTGATGGTCGCGTCTTGATGTAGTGACTGGACTTTCTACTGGTCACAACATAGTGTGGCAAATTGTACAAAGTTTCATGCCATTGGAATAGGAAGGTCTTTAAGGCTCGGATTCACTTGGGTCAGTTATGGAGAGCTTGGCAAAAAATAAGGCCCCGGCCACGGGTCTGCAAAGAAGGTTTTTTAGCAAACCATCTGCCGTCTTAGAGGTGGGAAGGAGTCAAGTCCTAACATAGTGCACTTTTTTCTGTTGATGTTAGCACTTCCATGCGCGGTATGACAAATCCAATAGTTTCGAGTCGCAGTCTCTCTATATCAAGACTATTACCAAGTAAAACGGCCCCTCATGCGTGGATGCGTCGATGCCGAAGCCTCTGTCGAAAGATGGGGATTAATATGAACTCCTGCTTTCACCACAGCGTTTTTCGGTACTTTTGACTCCCAAGACCAACCAAATCGCGTTCGTATTCCTAGTCCAGACAAGTCTAGTTGACGTTTTACATGAACTCGAAATCCAAACATCCCCATTTGTGTCGGAAAGTAGAGGTTGGCAATTGGTCACCAAATCGGACTGAAGTTGTTCTAATTGTTCAAGTACTTCCTTGTGAATCCTACACGTTTTGTCTGTTCTGTTGCCGTTATAAACCTGTGTTTACATCTGTCGAGCTCATTGGCAGTGCTTAACGTCATGCATATAAATATATTTGACCAGTTATCAAGTGAATTCTCTTTATTCCAGGATCGCAGCAATGCCCAATCATCGTGTGCTGGTCTTTTCGTTGCGGCTCACATTGGATTCGACTTTCCCGGCGTATGGATGCATGTAGATATGGCCACTCCAGTTCATTGCGTGAGTATATCCATAGGTCCCTTAAACCAACCTGGAATCGACCAAAATCAATAATATTATCTTTCCTTTTCGCCTCAACAGGGAGAACGTGCGACTGGTTATGGTGTAGCCTTACTGCTGTCCCTATTCGGAAATCATACCAGCTGCCCGATGCTGCAGTCCATTGCTCCAACCGAATCTGAGCCACCATCGAAGCGCATCTGTCGTGATTAATAATTCATTAACTTCGTTCGTCATTGTAAACTGTAAAGTCTGGCGAAATTAAATCAATTTCTTTCAGAGAGTTTTCTTCATTTATTTTTCTCTTGTTGTGTTTTTTTTTTTACTTTCTGTTTGAGCTTTTAATTTATTTCTACCTTTTGTCGAGGATATTTCGCTTTTACTGCAATCACATCTGTATTCCGTTGTAGCAGTTGAGGGGATATCCCAGATTTGTAGGTACTAGGTATGCACATTTTAATGATGATGGGCACAATGACGAAGAGGAGTGTATTCATCGCCTGTAGGAAACTTGTGAATCACGTTGTAATATCAACCGGACTGTGGAATATATATACTTTTTTGTTTTCTTATTCTCATCATCCCCTGGGGCGCCCTGGACAATTTAGTGCGCTTTACAAAACCAAAGAGGGTGTGCAGCAGCAATTCCTTTTATCTTCGTTGCCGTTGAATTAAGTTTTCTCCTGTCTTATATGGTGGAGGACAGAGAAAGTGGTAAAGAAGGTGGAATTGGAAATTAAGTTGTAGTTTCCACTCTAAGCAGTTCTGGTCGTGTAGTTGGGATGTTTCGGGTTTGTATATATTTTCTTAAAGTAGATTTTTAATAGCTAATTTCGAAAGGACATGTACCTTCTACTGCATAAACTCATAAGAGATCCTTAATATCTTAATATGGATTTAGAAAATAGCAAAAAAAAGAAAAACACTGGCAGAATGAGTCTCAGAAATAGGACGTATACGGGGGATGAATTCACTATGTTGAATAAGCGGTTTCTTCAGCAGTCAGGATCAGAATGGAAGATACCTCATCTAGCCAGATCACCGGAGAAGCTCTCAAAGTCCTACCAAGAAAAGCACTAATTAACCTTCATCATATAATGAATGCTGCGCTCAGACTAAAACACGTGCCGAGCCAATGGAAAGTTGCGGAGGCCATAATGGTTTTAAAACCAGGAAAACCGCCAAATGAAGTAAAATCGTATAGACCAATTTCCCTTCTTCCAGTAATATCCAAAGTTTTTGAGAGAATATTTCTAAGGCGCCTACAACCGGTTATAGAAGACAATAACCTTATCCCTGACCAAAAGTTTGGGTTCAGAACCAAGCATTCGACGTTTGACCAAGTGCATAGAAAAACCGACGTAATTGAGAAGGCATTTGAAGAAAAAAAACTCAAGCGTATTCCTTGACGTTTCACAAGCCTTTGATAAGATGTGGCATGTCGGATTAAAATTTAAATTACGACAAATTCTCCCCGTACGCCTATATGATATTCTAGAATCATATCTCGGGAATAGACTGTTCCGTGTTAGAAACGGAAACGATTATTCGGAACTTAAAGAGATTTCGGCCGACGTACCGCAAGGAAGCGTCCTCGGGCCGCTTCTCTATCTGTTATATACTCGCGATATACCAAGAGAAGACGGCACTAGCCTTGCTACGTTCGCCGACGACACCGCTATCCTAGCAGTTGGTAATACAATCGAAGAAACGACTTCAAAACTGCAAATCGCACTGAATAAGGTAAACGCATGGACGAGGGACTGGCGGATTGCCCTCAACGAAACTAAATCTATCCACGTGAATTTCACGTATAAGAAAACGAATGACTTGCCAATTTTTCTAAACTTGGCCCGAATATCCTTTGCAAACGAGGCCAAATACCTGGGAATGACACTCGACGCAAAGCTGAAATGGAATTCGCACGTGAAAATGAAACGTAAAGAACTCGATATCAAATATAGAGAAATGGTTACTTGGAAAACATTCCCAACTCAGTACCGAGAACAAACTGCTTCTTTACAAGGAAGTGCTAAAGCCGGTGTGGACCTACGGTGTACAACTTTGGGGTTGTACCAAAAAAACGAATGCCAATATTTTACAAATTTTTCTAAATAAAGTGCTTAGAGAAATTGTACAAGCACCATGGTATACTCGAACCGACGATATCCACAGGGATCTTGGAATTCCAACAATCGAAGCTGAAACTAGAAGTTTCGCGAGAAAGCATAGAAACCGACTAATCGGACATATCAACAATACAGTCCGACAAATTTTGGATGAGAACAACTTATTGCGCCGACTACAATGAACGAAACCGTTCGACTTGGCTAGATAAAATAAACCGCGTATAAATTGCGGAACATGCAGGATCTTTCATTGGAAATTAACCTGTCAAAAGTTATTATTTTGTGATAGAAAAATTGCTTGATAACTTATATCTTAGTTGCAGTATCTAACATTCGATCGAAGGGTGGTGTTTTTAGTCAGTAAAAATCTGACACTACTATGAGCACGCGCTTGCTATTTTCATATTGTCTTCGGAAGATTTTCACCTACCCTCGGAAAAAAATAAAAATCTAGCCAGATGTTTTTTACGATCATTTAAGTAAAGATGATAACAGTCGAATGCTGACAAAAATTATGGATTATGGGTTTACTCTGCCCTTGTTTCGACCTAGTAGATTTTACTCCTGGACGGAGTGTGTGAAACCTCTACTGCTAGAACTGCCGCCGCCTGCGTCTTTCTTCTTTCTTCGAAAGCTTTATCATAGTGTGAAATGATCTTCTCAAGGATACAAGGCCCGAAAAAAACCGCCTTCAGAGATGAGCAAGGGAATACGGAGGTCGATATTCCGTGCCGAGGACTTGTAGACATCATTTTTGAAGAATGGGAGACAGCCAACAATCTGCTGTCAGGCAAAATGGTTCCGTTTAATCTGGACGATGATAGTCAAAAATTTTAATCCACCCGACCAAAGCGAATTCCTTACTAGGATATATTTAAACTTTACTCCAAGGTGGCGTACCTACCTGCTGAGCTTTTAAAACAGTGAGCGATGATTTGGTCAGGAGCATGGTCCAACTTATCTTCAAAACTGAACAGAGCTGCGCCAACTACAGAGAAATAAGTCGCGTATTAGATCCTCTTTATAGACTTCCAAGTTACTTACGATAGCGTAATGTAATGTAAGTAATTGGCTCTGTACACTGCGACCAAAAGAGATCTATTGTGTTGGCCTCTATTATTTAACCTAGGGAGCTGTTGAGGCTCTTTATAAACCTCGCTACCCTTTTTGCCACAGCAGGGCATTCTCAGAGTATGTGTTCCGTTGTGTCCTCCTCTTCTCCGCAGAGTCGACAGGAGTCATCTTCGGAAAGTCACATTTTTTAAGATAGTATCTTGGTCGGCGCAGTGGCTTAGTGGTAGTGTGTTGGGCTACTAAGCGAGGGGTCCCAGGGGCCTTAGCACGTAACTTGATACAATCGAGTTCAGTCGATACAATCGAGCTCTGGCAGCACCTAATTTGTTTCAATCGAGGATAATCGGTTTAAGACAATCGATTGAAACAAATTAGGTGCTGCCAGAGCTCGATTGTATCGACTGAACTCGATTGTATCAAGTTACGTGCTGACACCCCAGGTTCGAATCCCGAAAGGGCCAAATTACATCTTAAGGTTTTTGTTTTCCACTGCGCCACCTCTCGCGAACGTCTGACAAACATCCGAGAGTAAAACTGTCATGAATGAGCTTCTCAATTAGCCGTTTGTACTCGGCGTAAAATTGTAGATCCCTTCCATTCGTCCCAAAAATTGAAAACCCACACAAAACGAATGGTTGTGAGAAGCTAGGCCTTGGGTCCCATAGACCTGTCGCGCCAAAATATTTATTTATTTATCTTAGTGGCCAGTGAACAGTAAGATAACCCGTCAGGATCCTTAGATCTTTTTTGCTTTAAGTAACTTTTTTATTTACTACGAGCTGGGCTTTTTGCCTGTCTCTGTCCTTTGGATTCCGTCCAGTATTCGGTAAGGTGATCATCTTCCCATTTCTTGAATTTTGAGTAGGTATACGTATAACTCAAAGGTTACCCGAAGTAGAGCTCAGGGCCAGTAAGCAGGCGTGACGCACCTCTTCTCGCCAGACAATCCGTTCGTTCATTGCCCTTAAATCGCTCATGACCTGGTGTCCAAGCAACGGTGACTATGTTGTCCTTGGCCAGGTCTTCTAGGAGAATGAAACACTCCCAAACCTAATCGAATACGATCTTAGGGCCTTAAGAGCTGCCTGGCTGTCTGAGAGGATGAAGATGCGGGTACCTTTAGTGCGTCTTCGTAAGCATTCTCGGACGCATATCTCTATGGCGTGTACCTCCGCTTGATCTGGTGATTTTCTCAGTGCTATAGCTCTTTGGAACGTACGTGTTTAATTTTTAATTACGTGCAAATCCACACAAAATAAAATCGAACATAGGTACGCAAAATAGAATCGAACAGACACAAATAAAATTAAACAGGCCTGTTATCGACTTCCAAGGTACATGCATAGATTTGTGTACTGTGATTGCGTAAGAATTGAAACAACTGTCAGTCGCCTGAAAATTGACAGCTGATTTGAATTTGTTCTTCTATTTAGCATTTGGGTTGAATATTCGCATTTGTGTTTTGCACAGGTAGGTTTCTACAAAAGCGTTCCTTACATTTTGCGTAAACTTCACTCTCTGAGAGAGAATTCATCCCCTCCTCAGTCATTTTGACAGTCTTTTCCATTTTTACTACAAAAGTAAAGGAGCAGACCTATTATCCATCGCATTAAAGTTGGGAGAATCTAACAATTCCAAGAATTCGGAACAAATAGCTTTTCCTAAAGTTCAAGTAGATACTTAATGGGTACCACATCAAAATCGAATTGAATGGCCATGTCATAATGAAGCATTTTTGATTGAATTAGACTGCATTAAATTCGACAATTCGACAAATCATCACTTTTGAAGTGTTCTCCAATCCCCCTCTTTCCCACTCCCCAGGGAATGCAGTTAGACACGAAAGTCATTCACGAACTTTGTCCAAGGAAAGCGAACACTTGGAAATTCTGCAAAATTTCAAAACTTTTACAGTAGCATCAAAGTTTGGCCGACTCCGTCGTTCTTGTTTGAATGGAAGTTTTTTTTGGGTTTTTAATTAGTTATCCTTGAAATTGCACTGGCGTTCTTACTTGTCTCTGTGTAGATATAATATAATTTGTGCTTAACTGGGGGTGTTCTTCTGATCTGAAATTGAAGGTAATACTCCGGGGGATTACGTCAAAATGTTGCATCTTAAGGCAGATTTCTTCAGACAAAGTTAAGCGCAAAGTCAGTTGCTTACACTGATGTGGACATCGGAAACAATACATGATATGTCACAATTAGGATTTACATTTTACATATAGCTGGATTGAAAGAAAGTTGTGAGTCATAAGTAATGTTAGTATGTTCTTACACTATGGCAAATATTTTACTTATTTTGTTCTTTCATGGACATTTTTCTCTGGAACGAGATTGCTTGGAACGTTTACCTGCTTATTTTCTAATAAAACTCACAATAAGCGAAAAGTGAAATGTCAATTTTTCGGGTGGAATATTGTTCGGGCGAAACTCACAATGAGGAAAAAAATAGTTAAATCCAATTAAAATCCGAAAACACAATAAAAATTGTTATGGATGTAAGACAAATAATCAGACTCAGTTAAATTGGATGAACAGCCAATGCTTGGGCTTTTCTCTGTATACCTCGATATAAATACAATGAAGGTATTTAGTCGTTTGCATGTGGATTTGGACTCGTTTCATCGTCATAGTATCCGGTAACCCAGGTTGCGGCATAGGGCTTCAATAAAACGTCTCTATCCTTTACGGTTCGCAGCAAGGTATTTAAATTGTAGCCTGTCGCTCCACACACCGTCAATACGTCGTCCATTGCCAGCAGGAAGAGAATTGGCTTGTATCGGATAGCCGGATAGCTGCCCATTGTGTAAAACAAAACATCTTGCGTTGTTGTAGGACTCTTTAATAATGGCAACAATTTTTGGGGGAATTCCTCTACCAAGCGATCTTCATATACATTCTCGGTTAACTCGATCAAAGGCCTTCTCAAAATAAAGGAACATGAGGTAAAGCGGTGATTGAAATTCCATCGACTGCTCAAGGACGATACGCAGGGTGTTGACATGATGGTCGACCACTGCGGAAGCCAGCTTGATGTCTTTTGAGTGTAGACTCGATTCTTTATTAGGAAAACGGACAAAACGGCGATACCACACCAATTCTTGCAATTCTTAAGTTCACCTTTCCTTGACAGCTTAACAATCACACCATCCTTCCAGTCATTGGGATAGCTTTCGTTTTCCCAAATAATTTGTATCAACGGATGAAGAATACTAGCCGTTGTTACGGGATCGGCTTTTAGGAATTCAGCTGGTATTCCATCAAGCCCAGCTGCTTTGATATTTTCGAGGAGATTTATTCAATTTTGTATCTCCGATTCTGGAGGAAGTTCGCTGTCCTATATAAGACCTATAAGACCTGTGCATCTCGTTAAGTTGGGGCACTTCAGCACTCTGCTCAACGGAATCGTCATTTAGCAGGGCACAAAAATGATCCTCCCAACTGCATAGCTGGACTCGTTTACGGGTCCCTATAGGTCAGACATAACACAGGACTTATTAAGTTATCATTTCGTCTTTAAACTCACAATTTATAAGATTTAAGATTTTAGAAGTGAAACAAAGAGAAGATGTAGCACTCAGACACAACTACTGGTCCACTGTACTGCCAAAACAGACACCTTACTTTGCTGTACTCAATTTTCCCGTCTTTCGAAAAAAGATCAGAAGGAGCTTCAGTGATAAAGAGCTTAGATGTTCGGCACTCACCATGTCAGCTCCAATGATCCGCCACCTGATGCGAGCAAAGGCAGGACAACTACAGATGATGTATTCCGCTGTGTCGTGGTCCTCTCCACAAGCAGGACAGATGGTGGTGTCGTTCAAACCCAATACATTTAAGTGTTTGGCAAAAGCTTGGTGGCCCGAAAGGACACCCACAAGCAGTCTGCAGTCGATTCTCCTGGAGAGACAGAAGGAAAGACGCGGACCTTTTGCAGATGTCCGGACACAGTCGTTTGGTCTGTCTACACCCAGCACAGTCACGCCACCGACACTCGTGTTCACGAGAAACTCAAGTATCAATGGATGACCTAACCATACATATGCTGGTAGACCCAACGCAGGTTCAGGTCCTGAGAGAGCTTCTTCTGAACGCAGCATGGCAAGCTAATCATCAGCAAAAACCTACTTCAAAGAAAGAAAGCACAACCACTAAAGAGTACACCTACAACTAGTTCATAAATAAAACAAAGAATTTATTATTTCCATCAAAGGAACATGCTCATCAAAATTGGGTACATATACGAGTATTTCCATAGAACTGCTATTTAGAAGTATACCTCACTTCCTTCTTATGCCAGCCAAATTCCACCCATTACTGGGTATAATATCAAACTGAACTGAAATGGTTTTTCCATTTCCCATACGATCCACTAAACAAGTCGCAACCTTCATACATCCATCTAATTCCATTAAAGCACATGCTCAGGCTCTCTGTCTAAACAATTCCTCCGCATTTGATGAGAAATTCCACGTTTTTAACATTTTCGGTTAGAACAGCTTTCGCTTTTCAATTTGGCCCGAAACGAAACGTATCTATAGAATGTATGGCGGCACCACCCGATATAGAAGGAAACACTTTCATTATTCTTTATCGTAATTGATTTTGTTCCGTCATGAAAATAGCGCCACCCTTTTAGCCATCTCTAAACGGGAGTCCCACTCTTTTTTTTTTTGGTTACCAGGAAGCAGGAACAATTCACAATTTATGCAAATGTCCCGATTTTTAAAGCCGACGTTTGAAAATAACCGTACGTGCTCTATCAGAGTCACAAGAGAAGCCATCAGCCAGCAATGTCCGCCCGCCCGCCGCCTCCGCCTCCAGCACAAGAAGGCACAAAAACACAATGTGGCGCAAAAATAAAATAGAAGGCGAAACGATTGAAATGCCGAAAGCCGGAACCACTGACGAGATACCGGCGAAAGGACACAGTTCGATTGTTAGGTTATAGGATATTTGATGAGATTATACTTGAAGTGCTCTCACATGCGGATTGTGTGCGTGCTCCAGTCAGATTGTCATATTAAGGAGTTTTCTTTTTCGTTGTTTGCCCTCTCTCAGCTATGGTTACATTTTCAATGTTGGTAAGTCGGCGTGTAGCTTATTGGTATGATTCATTCAACGGATTGCAGCTGTACATAGTTTTGAAAGTGCTGCGAATTTTGTTTAACTAAAAGACTCATTAGGTCTGTTTCTTTACTTTTAAATCATACGAATTTTTACGAATTCTAACGCACTTTACTCAATTGTCGTTCATCAACTCGAAAAATTCGCTTCGAGAGAGCAAATATTTTAAATCTTTCTAGTTTTTACTCAACAAATTTCTTTGCGTAAGAATTGAAACAACTGTCAGTCGCCTGATAATTGACAGCTGATTTGA
Organism: Cheilosia pagana; assembly: GCA_936431705.1. Classification (NCBI taxonomy): domain Eukaryota; kingdom Metazoa; phylum Arthropoda; class Insecta; order Diptera; family Syrphidae; genus Cheilosia; species Cheilosia pagana. Next base: position 78,116,815 of record OW386166.1, on the reverse strand, counting down.
ATTTGGTACCTCAATAAAAGCAACTAATAGAAATTTGGGCAGTTGCTTTTATTGAGTTTGTTGCAATAATCCGGTCAAAAAATTGAATAGGCGCCAAAAATGAGACAAAAAGTTAAACACCTCATAATAATCGAAAAAACGTGGCTTGCACTGATTAACAGACCAAAACTGATAGCTTAATTCATAAACAATAAGAAAAAAACAGCTAACGAAAAAAAGAGTTCTTGAAACAATAGTTGCCTTTATTGAGTCACCTTTTTTTGAGGAGTTGCAATGGGCACATTCAAAAACTTAGTTATCTTAAGTCGACTAGATTGGTCTGGAAGAGATGTAACCTGAACGCAAAAACTAGAATGGTCGGGAACGTCACTTTTCCTACGTCAGCCTCATATGCGGACTGTCAACTTAGTACTCAGTCACGAATTTCTTGACTAGATTTGTCGGCTACCCCTCCATAAACGTCAACTGACACAGCTGCCCATGTGACCGATCTAGGCCAATCAAAACAGAGATACACTAAGTCAGTCAGCTGTCAGACTTACTAAACTAGATACTTGAACGTCCCCAATTACTGAGTCAACAATCATAAGAGGTGTTGCTTTTATCGAGGAGTTGCACGTATCGAGGGTTGCTTTTATTGAGGTAGCACTGTATTTATAAACTATCTGTCATTTTTCACAGGTTACCTACTACAAAAGCGTTCCTTGACTTTTGCGTGGAGAGTTTCCCTCTCTGAGAGCGAATTCATTTTGACAGTCTTTACCATTTTTACTACAAAAGTAAAGGAACAGACCTTTTGTTTTTAATAGCACAACAAACATTTCAATCTGACATTTTGCTTGTGTGTGATGGTGAGTTCAGAGCAACTCTTTAAAAATATTCCGGACACTTCTTTTGTGTCAAGATTTGACCTGGAAGTGCACTTGCTTTTTCAATGAAACATGGAAAACATAGAAAGAGCAGTTCTAGATTCGCTCTTTTCGTAGAAAGGGCAATTCTTTTCTTCAATCGAAAAAGCCATTAATTGAATTACATTAGTATCTAATCAATCAGAGCATAATCGGAACGAAAAATCCCATACAAAAGTGACACAGCAAAACCATGAACGAAAAATTTCGCTATCCTTTTCGTACTCTGCTGCGAAATTATTGCGAAAATTGGTTTATTGTAGAGGTACAATTCTCCACTCCTTTTTTTTCGCACACATTTATTCATATTAACTGATTGCAGAAATTTGACGTATATCTTATTTTGTAAAAATGGAATCTCACAGAGGGTACAATATTAATTTTTATACCTACTCCGAGAATTGAAGCAGGAATATAAGCAAGATGACTCACCAGTAGTAGTAGTAGTAAAAGTACCAGTATAATTTCACTTAAAATTTCTTTTAATTAGGTAAATACAAATTCTAGCTTCTGTCACTTGTATCTACTTGTGTAGCAGGTGATGGAAATCTCTACAAACTATTTTCCGCTACCTTTTCGCATACGTTTCGCTGTCCAGCATACTGACTTTAGTTGTAAATAAATAAATCTAACATAAGAGATTGGGGAAAAATACCGAGCTGACACTCTGACAGTTCGATTAAAAGTAAACAAATTTGGAGAAACAAGTAAATGTGTAATTTATCCATCAACTTTAAATAAAGAGAATTAAAGGGTAAAATTATATTTTATCATGGGAAATTAGTTTACTTTTGCAGTTAAAAGCAACAAAATCAGTTACATTTCATTGGCGCTAACGTTCTAGGGCGTTCCTTCATCTGGGATAAAATGTCCTAGACGTCTAGGCAGTTAAAGTCTAGTTTTTCTTTTGCGATTTTTTCATTCTAGCGGTTAACTTTGTTCTTGATTAAGAAATTTCAACTAATTGCGCTAAAATAGTTGAGTGTCAAAGTATTCCTTAAATCGAGTTTGACATGTCGCTAGCCATTTAGCGATTAATTGAACGCGGCCGTTAGTGTATTGGATTTCTGAATTCCCAATTCAAACAACGAAAAATACAAATAACACCAAAGCCGCAAAATTTAGAACAATTCAAAAACAAAGCTCACTGATCAGCAGTCATATGTAGTAACTGTCAAAATAAGCTGTGTTGGGATTTTTTTGCACAGACTATTCAGTAATGTCGTTTTCCATTGGGCAAAAAGAAGCGTCCGGGAGAGTCCGGAATCGAAAAAATCACTTCTGAAACCGTTCCATTGGCACAAAAAATACTCTTCTGGTGATTCTGAGGAGAGAAATTCGCTTCTCGATTTGAAGTCAGAATCCACTCAAGAAGCACTCACACAAGTGTAATTTGTGTATTTTATACAAGCCAGCTGACAGCAGCCGTAGATTATTTTTTGGCATTTCACCAATACATTTCTGCATTCAACCAGAAGCACTTTTCTTGTTCCATTGGAGTTCAGAATGAGTGAATCCCCGAGTGAAACCAATGGAAAACGACATAAGTCTGTTAATTTATTTAATTTATTTAAATGTCATATATCGCTTTGCAGGGAACACTTTGCTTGATTTTGGTTGTGAAGTCTATGTCCGAGTTTATAGCAGAGGCGGGGCTTAAGCGGTGTATGGTTACGTTATATTCGATTTGACCTTGACGTGACGTGACCTTGAACCCTCAAACAGTCAGAAATTTTCTGCATACAAAGGGTTACAATGGGCGCGTGGCAAGGAAAAAAACATTTATTTCCAAGGCCAATGTTTCAAAAAGGCTGGAATATGGCAGTTCCTACGTTGACAAACCGGATGACTTTTGGAAAAAAGTAATTTGTTGACGAAAGTAAGTTCAATATTTTTGGATCTGACGGGCGAAGATTTATGTGGCGGAAAACAAATACAGCCTTGGAGGTAAAACATTTAAAACCTACGCTGAAACATGGAGGGGGAAGCATCATGGTTTGGGGGGCTATGTGTGCAAATGGCGTGGGCAATCTTGTTTTCATTGATACAACACTGGACATACACAAATATTTGGCGATTTTAAAGGAACATTTAAGGGCCAGTGCCGAAAAAATTGGTGATGATTTTATGTTGGTACAGGACAATGACCCTAAACACTCGTCAATGTTAGTAAGGGAATGGTTGCTGTACAATGTTAAGTCTAAGTTGCCTCATCCTCCACAGTCCCCAGACCTCAACCCCATTGAACACCTGCGGGATGTTTTGGAAAAAAAATTCGACAAACCCAGATAACCAGCAAAACCCATCTTAAAGCTGTTATTTTAGAGGAATGGTACAAAATACCCACGGAAGTCACCTCAAAGCTGGTGTTGTCAATGCAACACCGTCTCAGAGAAGTGATAAAGGCGAAAGGATGGCAGACTCGATACTAATTCGAATGATTTTTGAGATTTACGACACTGTACTTGCAATTTTTTGATGTACGTGCAATTGTTTGAGAAAATAAAAAAATTACTGTAGAAAAAAGAATGTGCACATCGTTCCGATACCTCTTTCTCTCTCTGCACGACAGCGCTTTTAAGGACCGTTCTCTATTCTTCTGAGCCAGAATGATTTACTCGCGTATACGCCTTGGAATAGCGACTGTCGATTTAGTGGACGGCATTGCACGGGCGATAGCTTTAAAAGTCCAACAGCACAGTCCACAGTCTGTACCTTGAGCAGGAATGAGAATATGACAACATCCTAATGATAGCGTCCTCACCACTCAGCAATGCCAGGAATGTTTTATAATTTCATGCTTGGTTTGAAGAATGTACGAGAAGCAGGAGCACTTTCCACAGTCATACGTGACGTTAGATGTAGACATGAACATCACACAGCTGTACAGTACGGAGGTACATTCGCTGTAGCAAAACTATTGTGAGGACATTACCCGGCAATCCGTTAAATTTGATTTTGCATTGCGCCCTGTGTAAAAGTGGAACACAGCGGCAAAACACATTAGGGAATATGGATGAACGATTTTCATTTTTGTGTGTTAAAAAGCCGAATGACACTCGGCGCTGAGATTCCCCAGAAAGCTTAATTCCATTCAGAGTTAAACGAGTGCAAAGCCATCTCCAACTCCCCTGTCCCTATTCGAGTTTTGAAGGTGCGTTTCGCTAAGGTTATTGTTCATTCGAAGGTACACACGTACGGTATATATTGTATAATTTTTTTTTTCTCTTCACGTGCTCCACATAAAAGCTATATCACAATGCGAACTTATGGTATAGAACAGCCAACGGAACAAATACCGGAGAACGACAGAGCTCTGGAGAACCTATTCAAAACGTGCGGTACATCGTCGGTCGTGAGGTGGTGGCTGTGTTTCGTATTTTTTTTCTGTTCCATTATCCTTTGAATGCGCATATGTTTATTGTATACTTATTTGCTTTCTGCTTGTTATCCGTTTTTATTTGCCTTTCTGAATCTGATGCTCTTAATTAGGGAGGCAAGCAAGAATCAGGCAAAAGACGAACAAAAAAATCTGATGGAAAAGGATAACGAATGGAGATGGAGTTCGAGATTGTTTATATTCGTATATGCTCGAGCTCGTGGTGGTAAGTTAGTCGAGCATCGTGTATTCGCACAACTCCTTAGTTTTTGTTATCCAGTCGTGCTTGGTTGGGGATTCCTCAAAAATTGTATCTCTTGTTGTTGTTTTTGTTGTCAGGACTGTATTTTAAAATTTGATGCGCTTTTGTATCCTTTTTCCTAACCACATACTGCTTGGTATAGTACTAGTGCCATTCGAAATAAAAAATCTCTCCTTTGTCTAGGATATAAATGGGTTTTCATTTATTTGTTAGGTTTGTTCGATACGAGTCGAGTGTTCATTTAGTATTCAGAAAGTTTAAAATTGTGGCTGTTTGCATTGCTTTTGGGATAGATTTTTCGTTGAAAACATGACGGATGTGTGTTAAGTATCATGATTGTTGAGCTGGATTGATAGCCCAACGTACCTATACTGGAAGCCATTGAAGCTTACCTACCTTTTTAGACGATGTACAATTAGATCATTAGCTCAAATCGTTTTGATAAACAGATGCAGTTCTCAACCTACGTTCTTTCGTTGCCGGTGCATACGAATTTCTTTTTTGCTTAACGGGTTTTTGAACACCTACCTAACTACCTACAAAGTAAAATCAAGTACCTATAGAGAAATGAGCAAAAAACGGTCCCAGCTACATTTGTGCTTGATAAGTAGGTACCTACCTATAAACTGGTATAAAATGTTGAGTTGCAGTTTGCTTGCAATTTCCACCCGCATTACCAGAAAGGTTCCAACATATAAGCTTCTGTTAAGTTACTTTCACTTGGGATAAGATAAGAACCTAGTGTGAGTCTCAGAAATGTCAAGTATTACGTTGTTGTTGTGATCCGTACTTAAAATCGTACTTTACTTTGCTTTGCTGAGATGTAAGCTCAAAAAGGCACGCCAAATGATGTTTTCAATTGCGACAATGATCCAATGCTAGGATTCTGGGGGGGCCAACTACGTAATTCGATTCTACTTTCGATTTCGATTCTATTTCCGATTCTATTCGAAAGTTGTTCCGATTCTACTTTCAAATAGAACAGTTCTCTTTGACCCCGTGGTTTGACGTCTTAGAACACCAATTGAAGTTGTGCCCAAATGCAAACCATGAACATGCATTTGAGACGTCTTTTTACAGATGAATTTTTGTTTGTGAATCGCAGATGTGAAAAAACTTCTTTATTGCAGGTTAACAACCCAAGGTTTGCTGTCATTTGAAACGTCCTATCCAAAGAAAAATTTACGCGACAGGGGCCTGTTTTCGTCCTTACTAGAGACGCATCAGCTAAGGAGGACCCTTCCACAGCATACCAAGCTGCTTTCAAACTGATATTTAATTTATTTAATTATCTTCAAAAGTAATGGTTATTGACTCTGGAGTTCGGATCAGCACGTGAAATCTTTAGACTCTGAATAATAACCGGAATCTCCGAACACGTAAAAATTAGATATCTTCGACATCTAGGAAGGGCTGTGGAATGGGCCGGGTGAAGAATGTACAAATATTTGGTAATACGCGTGGTCTTGGTCATCTCACAAGGAGCTGATGTGAACTGGCCACCGAGATCATGCAATTTGACTCCGTTAGAATTTTTTTTGTGGAGTTTTCTGAACCAAAACCAACATAATCTAAGCCGTTGGTCAAATTCTGGTTAAATTATGATCCAGAATCAAAAAAAAAATAAATACATTTCGGATGCGCACCACCCAGGGAACCCGGCGGACATTTGAACGATGTTGTATTCCATACATAATGACATCAATAGTTCTTTCAAACTAAAACAAAATGTCGATTATATCGCACACACATGGTTTTATTTAAATTTAAAAATAGGAAGCGCTTTATGAAAAACTTTTTAGACTCAAACAGAACCTTTGACCAATTATCCCACTAAACGACAACAAAGACGACCCAAATGCAGCTAAAATCTATACGTTTCAAGTCGAATAAATTCGTTGAAACAAGATTTTCCCTTTACGCAAAATTTTGAATTTTTCGACTACCCCATATCAGCTGACGTTTTCTATCAAAAGAGCGAATCTAGAATTCTGTTTAACTATGTTTTTCATGTTTCATTGAAGAACGGAGTTTAGTTCCGGGTCAGGGTCAGGTCAGGGGTCGAATTACCACATCCGTTATCGAGTAATGAAATGCATACGTTATCGAATGATCGATTAACTACATTGGTATGATCATATACGAACGGTCACGTTTCGAATGCACGTTTAAAATTGTACCAATGGTACTAGCACAATTCTGCTACATTCATGGTTGATCTCTGACAAATGTCAAATGTGTTGTTTTTCTGTGAATGTTTCGAAAAGAAATTGGTGTATTTATAAATTCTTAAACATTTAATTGAGTATTTACTGTATTTTTCATCTTCCAAATCAAAAGATGTTCATTGTGAGTCCATTTAACGAAGACGTTTTAGAGATGAAAAGCAATTCTTTGTCTTTACAAAACCTGCGCACGTATAATCAATGAAATTATAATTTTCTTGAAAGTTTTAGAGTGAATAAGAGTGCATTCATATTTAAAATGGACAAACTTTATTTTAGTGGAAGTAACACTACCGCCTCCCCAGTTTTATTGAAACTAGCTGCAACTTTGTCCTTACAAGAAAGTGTAGGATATCAACTTATTCACTAACATTTCAATTGTAAAAACATTCAACAAACGTTTTTTTGAAGGTAACGATTATATTTTGGAATGTGAAAATAACAAAATAAAAATATCTTTAATTCTCTACTAAAAATGAATCCACTCGACAGCACAAACCCTACCGTATGAAAATATGCTCGATCACTGATGACAGAATACCAAAATTCGATACTCGATACTCGATACCGTGTGCGATCATACCAACTCAGTAATTATCAGTCACGAATGACTCGATAACTGATGCGGTAATTCGACCCCAGTTCTTAATACGACAGAAGAGTCTGAGATATTTTTAAGGTATTGCCCTGAAAGCACTTGTCAAATGTTTTGTTCTTTATGATCCGAAAAAAAAATCTAGGAAAGAAATAAAAAGTATGTAGTAACAAAAAAATAATCTCACATATCTACGATGTTCATTTTGTCTACCACTACATTACGTACTTATAAAATGCAAAAAGTGCCCCAAGGAACTTTATTGAAAAGAGCAATTCTGAACTTTGAGGGCAATTCTCTAGGATATTTGATAAAAAACACCTAACTAGGGTGTTAAATGTTCCCATTTCCTTCACTATTATACAACACCAATTCCATCGACGAACTTTTATTCGACATTGTTTCCTTCCCATTTCGATTCGCCATTAGATTGAGAAATTTCCCTTTTAGGTTAGTTTTCAATAGTTTTTTATGGAATGCGATGGTCATACGACTGTAAAAGGGGCACGGATAACTTTTTTTAACCCGGATTTTATTCAATGAACAATTGGTCACTCTATATACCGTTTTTTTTTCAAATATTTTTGTAAATGTGTTTCCTGGAAAACGACGGAAGGGGAAATAGACTAATTGCAATTGCAATGACGCGCTTCTATTTTAGGGCACCACTATCGTTCATTTGATTTGATTTTTTGTTGATATAATGTCAAACGCTTCACAGGCTAACACTGTGTTTAAATTATTGAATTGCATTCAAATCGTTTCGGCCAGTTTAAATTTAAATGTGTGCAAGAATGACATGAATGTGTTTAGGAGACAAACCAAAGCAGAACTTGAAATTCTAAAGTAGGTTAGCTGAATACCCGGCATAGCTCGGGACAAATTTTTAGAAATTTCATTGCGGGGTGAAAACTGAAAGTCTGCCTAAGGCATTCTTGGCTATCAATCTATCTAAGTTTCAAGTTTAAAGGCTTCGTCAAACAGAACGCGTTTTTAACGCTGCGGTGAGATTAATTTACGCGGCGGTAAGATTATTTTGACGCAACGTTCTAACCGCCGCGTTAGAGGACGTCAAACAGAAAGATCTCATTAATGTCCATGACTCTTGGTTTTCATTGTCAAAAAAAATGTCAAGCAGCTCGGAGGAAGGATTATTGCTTTTTTGCCTAAAGGATTTAGGTGCACGAAATTTACAAAAAGGGAGATTATTTTGATATTTCCTCCCATATCTCAAACTTTAAAACTGCATTTGTATACGATTCTCACACATAACGTACAAATATGGGTAATTTCAAACACATTCGATTAATTTTTCCGTTTTTAGGATATAAAATCATGAAAAATTATTTCAAACGCGCCGCGTCATAAAATGTTAGTATACTTGGTTTTTAAAGTTTTATTCAAATCGAAAATCGCGTTTTCGAGATTTGAACAGTTTTCAAAATCAGAGTTTCCGGTGGTTAGAATCGAAAATGAAGGATGCAATAATGTTGAAAACGTGAATTTTACTCCAAGTTTGCATTTTGGTCAAAATCGCTTTAGCCGTTTTCATGTAGGTAAAACAAAAGAAAACCAAATTTTTCATAAATCTGTTATAAATTTTTTTTCAAAAATCTGTTAAAGACAATTTAGAGAAAAACTGTGTTAGGAATGACCATATTACATAAACAATTAATTTTTGTTGCAATCGTATTGACCGTTTTTGAGATAAGGCCACTTTTCAAAAGTACCGTTATTCGAATTTTAGCCAAAAACTGGGTACGCAGCCATGTTAACCGCTTCTACATAAGCCCAAATAGGTATCAATTTTTGTTGAAATCGTTAGAGCCGGTTTTGAAAAATATCAAACTTGTTTAAAACCGTTATATGGAAAGTGCCGCTAATAAAAGTGTTAGCATGCAAAATAAAAATGGCCCCGATCTGTAAGCCCACAAACTCCAAATCAGAAGTTTGAAAGAAATCCGTCCAGCCGTTTGCGCTGTGGAGCTCAGGAAAGGACGGACAGACGGACAGAGAGACACACGGGCAAACGGACAGAATTGCGAGACCCACTTTTTCGAGTTCCTCTATCATCGTAATGTTAGATGCGACGTAAATGCCAGATGCGACGGATAAAGAAGGTTTACTTGTCTGTCCATTGTACCCGTTGACATTGACAGTTGGCACAGCGTGAAAGGAAGCATTTTTATTGGTGGAAAAACTAAGAGAAGAGCTTCTGTCACTGAATAAACTGAGAACTGAGAATACAGTATTACATTTCAATCCGAATATCCAACAGATTTTTTGTTTAATATTTAAAAGCTTCACATAAAATAATACAATACACAATATTAGTACCATACTTTTTATAGAAAAAAAAATATTTGATGTGAGTAAGTACTTTAGCAGGACATGGGCTGCTTGTTCCGTTGAATACGACAACGTTGACATTACCTTCGACGCAACAGAAGCAACGGAGTCTAAGGACTTGTCCCTTAAAGAAGCTAGGCAAAGGGTACTTATTCTTTTTTAAGGGCATCTAAAATACGTGGGAAATAACACCAGTTCGACTTTTCACCCTTGGTACGATCTACTCGTAAGGCCCTACAATTTGCGTGACCCATTTGCGGCGCAGTTGCGATTGTTATTAGGATGTTTTCAAAAGACATGACCTAAAATCGACACAACACACAACTCATGTTAGCCGTTAGCCCTATCAAATCAAATCGTACCCCTTTTTTGGCAAATTTTCCCTATTACTGCCCTGGGAAATTAACTGCGAAAGGATAAACGACAAATTAATTATCTTCTCTCAGCTCATCATTTCTATGGAAACCGCTGGCTGCCAGTAAAGTAAAACTTGTACCAACTCCCTTTGCGTTGTAAAACTTTTCCATCCTTTGGCCACTTTTTTGTTTTGTTAAACTTTAGAACATTCCTCAACCTATTTATTTAACGGCATGAGAAGAGAGAGAGTTCAGGTTGTCTCCATTCTCCAACTGGAATAAATGCCGAAAAGCGACATTGGCAAGTTGCTTTGCCCGAGTGTCAATTTGCACATTCCACCAGGATCAAAGAAGGACAAACTTTGTAAGCCAACACTGACGCTGTCGTGTGATCTCGGCCATGAGATATTGGCCATCGCCGCTCGCCAGAGTGTTCCCTTGTTATTCAAAAGGAAGTTTGGCATTTTTCGTGTTTTTTTTTTTGTTTGGTTTTTGTTCCGCTTTGCTTGGAATAGAATAGTGGGTCAGAGACCACACCAGGGGACTCGAAGAAGCGAAACTCGGAGGTTAGCAACTTTTAAATTATACCCAACGGTCGTCTTATAAACGCATATTAAGAGACACACACAAACACCCAGGCGGAAAGTGTATATGTACAAATAAATTGGTTGCTGGTGCAATGCGACTCATCCACGAAAATATGAGGGGAAAGAGCCACAAGGTGTTGCTTGCGGGTGGCAAAGGAAAGTGGCTTCCAAGCTCTGACACTGCTCTGCTGTGCCATAGCCATTGGCAGTGAATGGCTTCGCAAGTTTTTATCATCGGCAAGATACTCATAAAGCACGTTGCGCGTCTTTGTTATTCGAAGCACACAACCAGCTGGAGTATTGCCGCATATTGTCAGTGTCACTTCCCTCCCCTAAAATGGTTTGAGAAGCGCGTTCTGACTTCTGGGGCGAAAGTTTAGGCAACGACACGACCAACAAATAACCAGGCGAAAACAAAAAAAACGACAGCTAGTAGCTAATTTATTATTTATTGTGGTAAATATAAATAAATGGGCAATTTGTTTTCATTAGAAAGTCAACGCAGTGCTAGACCCAGGAAGCCAGGAAGGACCCATGGCCCAAGAGATGTTGAATTTATTTTCACATTTATAGGGTAAAGCAGAGCATGCGTGAGTGAGAAGGCGTTCAGTGTCCGGAGGCACACGATAAACAATATCTCAGTGGTTATTAGTGCGGCACTGCGGGAGTTTGTATTGTATATACATCGAAGCTACTTTGGATTTGATTTGCCACTGCCACAAAGGTTAGCCGGCCGGCCGGCATTCTGACGTATACCTAACCTAAAAATGACATTTCCTGTCCAATGTGCCATGATATGACGTACTGCATTTATTGTATAGGATGTCTTTCTTGTTTCAGGCTGATGTGTTATTCGATGGGGCTATTCAGAGACATATTCAGAATATAAGGTTGCATGGACAGGTGCATGCGGAAAAGTTCGTGCGATCAAAATGGAAAGAAATTTAATCGGAAGAATACTTTTCATAGATCATAGCCTCACAGAACTCACTATCAATAGATATGAAAGAAATTTTTAAATACCCATTAACTCCTGTTCCTCAGTCTTTTGGGCATTTAGATGGATCGATGATTAAAACGGAAAAATCTTTTTTTCTTAGACACCTTGAGAAAACGACAATAAGCATTCCTCCAACCCATGTCGATGTTATACTTGTAGATGGATTCTTTTTAGTACATACTCTAGGAGAAGTAGCTACGTCTTACACTGAAATTGCTTTACAGGTGTTAAAAAAGATCTGTCGAATGAACGCAAGAGAAATTCATGTTGTATTCGACCGAATTATTTCTCCTTCCATAAAAGATATTGAACGGGATAGACGAAATAGCTCAGATGATCTGGTAATTTATTCAGCTTTTAACAAAAATTGTAGGCGCCCAGCCAACTTTATAAAAAGTCTTAGGAATAGTTCTTTCAAAAGAAGATTAAATGAATGGCTAGTTAAGGAATGGAGTGAAGATGGGTACCACAGTGTTATCGGTGATAAAAAACTATATGTTTCATATGAAACTATGTTTTGTCTTCAAAGCTGACAACGAAAAAATTCTTCGAGAAGACGTGAAAGAGCTGGAGAGTTTGCAAGAAGAGGCTGATACTCGAATGATCCTTCATTTGGTATTTCTTTCCAGCGACTTGTCGGTGGTCATCAAGACATCAGACACAGATGTACTTATCGTAGCGCTCTATTCTCTACCCCATTTAAAAAATAAGGCTAAAGTTTGGATGGGAATAGGAATTATTTCTAAAAACATTGAGGTATATAAATAATTAAAAAAAAAACAAAAATCTTATGGTAAATCTATATTTTTAGGTATATACACATTAATGAAATGTTCAATAATTTGGGCCCTACGCTTTGTGCAGCACTTCCTGCGTTTCACAGTTTTACTGGTTGTGACTATACCCCAAGCTTTTTCAAGAAAGGAAAAATCAAACCATTTGAAATCCTTAAGGGTTCGGTGGAATTTCAATCCGCTTTTTCCAATGTCGGAAAGTTTTCCGATGTAAGAGGAGAGGATATGATCAAAATAGAAAAATTTGTGTGTAAATTATATCAAACAACTGCCTTTGATGTAAATGAAGCCCGTTATGAGTTGTTTTACAAAACCTTCTACAAAAAATTTTAAAAACATTAAAAGTAAGTTAAACCATAAAAATCTTGCCTTATGAATATCTGATTCATATAAATATGCATAAACATTTTATCTGAAGGTTTCGAAGGAAGTCTACTGCCTCCAAGCAAAAGCGTTCTATTACAGCAAATAAATCGCTCTAATTATGAATGCCATATATGGAAAAATGCCATTTTAAATACAGGAGTGAGGCTTTCACCGCTTCACTGTGGCTGGACAATGGAGAAGGACAATATGCTGCAGCTTAAATGGTTAAACGGGATTGTGGCCCCCGAGAAAATTGAAGATGTTTTAAATAACGGAAATGATTCATCAGACAACGAAGAAGACACGCAGAATTATTCATCTGACGAGTCCGATGAGGAACAATTTTGGTTAAGAAAAGGTCACAAAGTAATAAAAATGTATCATTTCAGATTGAAGTTTATGAAGTAGGTATAAGAATTTGTATCTGTTTTTTTACAATTAAAATTGAATTTTGTGGTTTGACAAACATAATTTTATTTTTTATATCACTAAGAAGATTTAAATGTTAGTTAATGTTTCAAAAACTGTCTGGGTTTAATTTCGGGATACTTTAAAACCGCGGGGTGAAGGCTGTAAATTATTTGTCTGAGACTTATAATATATTCGTAATGAGGAAGAGTTGTAGATGGTTATATTTGAAAAAAAAAGTTTTGAAAGTTTTCAGTAAAAAGTATTTTAAGGATACTTTAAGGACGTCTGGCGGGGTTAAGGCTGAAAAGAAAACGTCTGGGACATACATATTTGTAATCAGGATAATTATTCTGATTTTTTGATGTATCACTTATGTGGTTATACCTATGAAACCAAAAGTTGATTTTTCGCCCCTCTTAGGGGGCGTCTGGCAAAGGGAAAGCTGAAAGTAAAACGTCTGGGACCTAAATATTTGAAATAAGTCCGCATTGAAGTGGTTATACCACCGACACAAAAATCTGAAAAATTACCGTTTTCAAACGCCCGCCCACAGCCCCGGCTGAAAAACAACCCTGACAGATGTTTGAATTTGTATTGTTATTGTGTATATATCTACACATACAAGTATTTGAATTTTGGTTATACATCCACTCCCAAAATTTGCTGTCGGCTCTTAGACTATTAGTTGCCTACTCTACTATAGCTAAAATTTTACGGAGTGCGGACAAGATTAGGTGCGTTAGTGTTGTTACATAGAAATTCGTATTGACAAATGTCACGTAACTTCAAATATTTCGGATAACCAACACAATTTACAAATAAGTGTACATTTGATTAAAATGTGTATGAAAAATAAACAATGCATTGTTGTTGTAAGAAAATATGTAGCAACATTTTGAGCCAACTTTCATCAATTATTTAAGAAAAATGTAGGTATACACAACATGCACTCTATGTTTATGCCATCGAAAAGTGGTAAATAAGTAAACATGTTTGTCACAATTTGTTTCAAAAATGTTTAAACATCTGCTGTAGATAGTTTTATTAATCAAACAAATCAAATTAAGCACCTTTTAACAATATAATAATAACTAACCAATAGCATCCATTGTTGTTAAGGGGTAGTGTTCCCGAACTCTATCACTTTCCACCACGGTTGGTAGCATTTTTTATTTTTTGTATGTTTTTGCATGTCACACGGATTCTGATTGACATAAGACCAATAGGAAAACTGCACGATTTTTGGAAAAAAATAATTGAGGGGGCCAGTGGCAGGAAAATTTCGAGTTAGAGCGTTAGGGGTCTCTCTCAATCTGGTTGCAAAATTCTATTTAATATAAAATTTAAAAAAAAAACGCGTAGAAAAGCATTGAAGGCTACACATATTCCAATTGCATATTCGATTAGACGATTAGACACAAAAATTATTTTGTTTTCGTCTGTTAATGTTTATTTAGGTATATTTGGCAATTTTGTCGATTTGGATCAGACGATCCATAAAAAATTGTTATTCGTTGCGTTGCATCTACTCTGTGTGTGTTTTTTAACACCATAATTGTGTTAAATAAATGTTAGCACGTCTTGTCGTAACCGTGAGCAAAGGAGTACCGCATGACTAAAATTTTACAAATTCTTTCGGAGGCACTAAAAACTGTTTTAAGATGGTCTATTAAAAGTTTGAAGTGAGAAAAGACCGAATCGCAAGGAAATGCGTCGAGGAATACGTCCAAAATCGCATCTAAAACGTGACCGAAAACGGATCCATAACACGTCTAAAAACTCGCACAAAAATCTGTTCAAAAACGCATCAAAAAGCTCGATGGATAACGCATCGGAAAACTTGTCGAAAAAGACTCAAAAACATGTTCAAAACCCGCGCAAAAGCCGTTTTTCCCCAAAAAACGTATACAAAAATCCGACCAAACACAAGACGAATAACGCTTCTAAAAGCCGTCATTAAAACTAAAACGCATCGAAAAACACGGCCAAAAATGCGTTTCTTTGTGATAAGTGTACGTGGTCTGCCCGGCAGAGCCAATTCTCCAGGGTAAGGCACTTTAATACACTTTCGCCTAGCCATCTGAAGCAGCTCACTCGCGGTTGATTTCCCCTTTTACATACCTGGACACTGTTTACTGTTTCCTCATATTACCACTAGAATCGGGCAGTTTTTAATGCGCAGTTCATCACTAATAGGTTTGAGAAATCGCCTTCGACAGCACTTACAGCCTGTTGATACCCATTGACTTAAGGCTCCACAGCAGTAGGTATCTAGCGAGATGCATTGAAAGTTATGAAGAGCATAGAGTTCAACATTTTATCAAATAGCGGCAGGAACGCTTTGAGACAAGAATCTGTAGACATAAGCAATTCGAGCTCTGTTGTAGTCAGCGGGGTCTTTGAGAAAAACAGAATGACGACGAAGAATCGAAATCTAAAGATCGAAAAGTTCTGACGCAGCAAAAAATTTACAAAGATCTTCAGCATCTCACTTAGATTGTTTTAAACAGTTACGATCGTTCAAAAATCTGTACAAATATGGGTCGAAAAAATCGCAATATGGAAGCCAAATTTTCTAAAAGTTTAACAGTCTAGTTAAGTAAGTCTGATAGCTTGCTGGCTTCATCTGTTTCAGTTTTTGTTGTGATAGATTGCGATCCCGTAATAAGTTCTTTCAGTTCTTTTTTTAGAGGCGACTCTCTGTACTAAGTTGAATATATCTGGTTGACGTACCCACTAAACTAGCTCCAGATAAATCAGGTCGATTTAAGTCAAATAATTTTTTTAATACGCCAAGTCCAGTAAGTTCTCTCATAGTGAAATTGCAAAGGTAATTATGTGACCAAATGGCACAAATCAGCTATTGCCTGTCAAATTGTTTGTTGCTAATTTGCAATCAAACCTGTAACTGTATGTATATGGTTTATTGTAATTTTCGACATCGCAATTGCTCATAGTCAAGTAGCAAATCAAAATTAATTAAATTTTAAACTTTAAGCTGTCAATCGTTAAAAAAAGTGTTACCAACTCGAAAAATAAACCTTTACAAGAAACAATAAGTCACAGTGCTAAAAACTTATTGGGGGAACCGCTGACGCCGATTGTTAGATGCTCCACGGTGAAGCAGTATGAGAAATTCAGTATTGATAGTTGCAGAGTCCCATCAATACATTTACAAACTCTAAAATCTAAAGAGCTCCATGATCAAATAAAATTTGTCCTCCATTTGTTCCGGCTCGGCTGAATTTAAAACTCTAAAAAAAAAAATGTTCGGCCTCTCCTATGCCCAAAAACAGACTGGTTTTCGAAAACCGCATGCATAGCAATTTCATTTCAATTATTCGAAAGAAACTTTTCTTGATCCCTTTCAAATAGATAAATATATAGGTAGGTATATGTACCCACTTGCATACCGATTTCAGTTTCAATATCCTGTTCTGGTTTTACTCCTTCTATGCTGGCTGGCTGGTTTGCCTTGCCTCGGTACCAACTTCTTGATATATTCATTGCACATGAACATGCACTCCACGTCGTCGGACCTTCTACCCGAACAGGCATGTTGTGGTTATCCAGCAACTTTTCGGCAATTGCACTCAACACGTGGTTTTTCAAACTTTTCCATATAATAATATCAAATCCAAAAAGAAAAGTTTCGCAAATAGTTTCAAAAATACCAACCGACATGAGGCTGACGAGCTCCATTCGAGTTTCGAGTGAAATGGACTTTCATCCTAATGCCGTCGACCAGATCTCTGGCACTGTATGTCCTGGAAATAATAAACTTTCGTAATCTGATTTGAATTTTATGACATAGCACCAATGCGCACATATACCTAACCCCATTGGGAGTCCTCTGGCTTTAGAGAATTTAATTCCTTAATTACATGTACATGAACATGGTGCCCTGGCACCCTGGGAATGGGAAACATGATGCTCATTTTGTTGTCCCCATAACCAAGCTCTTAGAGATATTATGACCGTAACCAAAATCAAAAGTTATTTTTTTGAAGAAAGCATCACCGTGGTTACTGCCATGCCATCCTTTGAGATAAGACACCATTAACAAAAGTGTTTGTAACGGGAGCCAAGCTGTGTCGTTCACTGCACGCCTTGGTGAGTTTCTTTGCAAGCAAAATATCTTTGGATGCTTTTATCTCGGTACCTCTACTATATAGGAAAACTCTCGAGAATAAGTTTCATCCACTAATGCTGCACTATACAACAAGTATATGTAATACACCCAAGTGCACATTGTTTCCCATATGCATGCATATATGGCATGCAAAATTTAAAGCTTCACTAGGTCGTGGGGATGTAGGTGTAAATGGAAGCAGCCATCTTAGCAATTATTTTCGGTCCGGAGTTGTTGGGATCAATTTTAGAGGTTTTCTTTCCAACTTTATCGTGAACCTGAGTGCCTTGGTATGTAGTGCTGTATACAGTGTCACATTGGTGGCGTTAACTTTTAGTATCTTCAGGTCAATGAGTTTGACATAAAATAGTTTGTTTCGCACTATACTGTTGCTTATACATTAGATCCTTGAGAACGAGCTAAGAGCACATTGTAATTTGGCACTCTTGAGTCTTGAGTGTGCATGTGGAAAACGGTGGTAGGTTTATACTTAGCCGCATGTTGGTATGTAAAGGTGAAAAGTAATCCCGAGGTTAACAGACAGAAACTTGGTAAATTTTAAGTCCTTAAGCTGAAAATATTGCCGGAGTTTGGAAGTTTGAACGGTGCGGTTATTATCGAGTTTATGACATTCTGTACGGTTGGTTACGTTGCAATTAGACTTGTCAAACAAAAATGCGACCTGCCTATCTATAAAAGGAAGTGCATAGTCGTTGAAGTCCTAGGCAGGTAAAATAATAGCAAATCCATCCATCACAGTGGAAATTGAAAATGAACTCACCATTAAAACAAAGAATGACATGTGTCATATGGAACTCCAACTTAAAACAAAGGCCGTCGTACAGCGCGAATTTAGTTCAGGTGCTCCGCAAAGTTGCCACATTCGCAGGCGTAAAGCATCAACACTAAGCGTCATGTGCTAAAATCGGGCAGATCGACACGCCTTTTTGAAAGCGACATGACAGAAGGTCAGAAGCCTATGCCTGGTCAAAGGAAACATATATTTTGTTTCAGATTTAAAAGTGAGACAAGTCAGAGTTTAGAGACCGCTGGTTGAGGAATTCTTGGGACTACTGTTTTCAAACGTCTTTTTAAGGCCCTTCTCAATATGTCATTGCATGGATTGCTTGACATTTGATCAATCACTTTCTCAATCACACAATCACTTCCTAAGCAGCGTTGCTGCCACTTTAGATTATTTTTTCGCAGTAGATTCTTTATAGAAAATGTAGCAGATTGAGTTTTTGTTTATGATTTTTTTTGTTTAAACAAAACAGAAGAATTCAAATGCAAACAATTGGAGTAATAAACACAAATAAACAGAATGGCGACGTTCAAGTATCTAGTTAAGTAAGTTTGACAGCTGGCTGATTTGATGTATCTCAGTTTTGATTGGACTCGATCGGTTACATGGGCAGATGCTGCAGTTGACGTTTATGGAGGTGTAGCCGATGAATATAGTCCAGAAATTTATGACTGAGTACTAAGTTGACAGTTCGCTAATGTGACTGACGTTGGGAAAGTGAAGACCAAACTAGTTCTTGCGTTCAGGATGTAACATCTAGTCAAGACCAATCCAGTCGATTTAAGACAACTAATTTTTTGAATGTGCCCAATTAACGCTGTGTAAAATCACTTTAACAGCCATTAGCCGATGTCATTATGAAATATTAACGGCTCGTGCATTGACTGCGTTCAGATAAGAAATTCAAATGTTTCGAAAAGTTTTTTTTTATGTTTTCTGCTAAAAGGGATAGATTTTCTCGATCTAGATGTGCAATAAACCGGACTATAAAAATGCAGTAGATTTACAGTAGATCTACTGCAATTGCAGCAAAGTGGCAACGCTGATCCTTAGTAGTGAAACTTTTGCCGCTTGTTCAGAGAACAAAGTGGTAGAATATGTCCTTGTTGATTCGTCTATTTTCTCATTGCCTAGAGAGTTTGCATAACTACAGCGTATGTGTTCAAAGAGCTTGCTCCGATGTTCTTATTTTGTTCTTCCGCTGGGGCTTTGGCGAATCAAATAAGGTCAAATATTTCACACGAAGTACCTATGTGCGATGTAAATGTAGGATTAGCAAACAAACTCGCCGTTGAACGAATTATTTTTCTGGGCAGCTCGGAGCGAAAGGAATCTAAATCGTCTAGAGCCAAATCCGTCTCATAAGGAATGACGGAGTCTGTTTTTATTTCGCTCATAACTTTAAATTACCCTTTTTAGTCCTTCAACTTAACTCGCTCCTCGCTCGCAAGTCCTGGTTTAGTTTTATTTATGTCGAATAGCGTTTAAAAAATAACCAATAAATAAAAGACAAGTTCTTTATATTTTATATAAGAATCATAATACTGTTTATTTAAGTTTATAATAACAAAAAGGTAACACTAACCTCGTAGCTCATAGCATCTCTGCATTTTCATTATACATAATCGAAAGGATTGAAATTAAAAAGATGTTAACAAATTAAAACAAACGGAATGACGTTTAGAAATGTACAACATTTTCATTACTAAATTTTATTGAAAAATGTTTATTTATTTTTATCATATATATACATTAACGTTATGTGCAATTTGAATAAATGTTAAGGTACAAGATGAGTTTGTTTTTTCTTCGATTTTGCTTATAATTTTGTTTAAATATTAGTAAAGGGTGCAATAAAAGTTTTATTGGGACTTTGCATATTTTGTTTTCTGTATAATTTATCAAATATACTTTCTTAGGGTTTTCGTTAAACATTTTGGATAAAATAAAGATGTATAAAAATACATGTGTACACTTAATAACATTTAGCCTTAAAGGCAAATGACTTATACATAAATATATATAAACGAGCATATTAAACATTTACATTTATAATTTTAAAGTCTAGTGGAAAGTTTATTTACAAATTTAATTATTGCTGTAGATGTTACATTGATTTGTTATATAACAACGCTTACATTATTAATTTATAATTATCATTTCTTTTTTAGAATTCTTTGGTTGTTTCTATAGTAATATTTTTAAAAATAAAAATACAAGTAAAACAATCAAACAAATTGACATTAACCTTTTAGTGCTGATATGTTTCTACGAAAATAATAGAAGAATTGCTAAAGTAATAGTTTTGATGCGTAAGTTTATAAAATCAATGTAAGTCATGTTGCAGCTACAGTTATAAAAAAAATATTAAAGAAATATGTAATTCTGAAGGAAGCAGGACTTATTTTAATCACGCCTCGCCATTTTTGTGTTTTTTTTTTAATAGAATGGTTTGAAAGCTGCTGTGTTTATAAAGTGTGATATAGCTCAAGTCAGTCAGGCCATGAAGTACATACTGAAATAACAGCTCCTGTCAAGGAAGAAATTTGGTCTTCCAAAATAATGTCTATAGGTCTTTATTTGGTAACAAGGGTCATATATGATTAGGTACTTTAACAATAGAGAAACTCTGAAAAGTATTTCTGCTCAGTTCATCTGTCTATCTCTATTTAGCCATCCTAGACTACAACATATAGATGGACACTTTAGATTTGTCAACGTTTCCTGAGAAAATTAAGATTTCTATTTTTGCTGTTATGTACTTTAAATTTCGAAAAATGCTCTCATTTTTGAAGTTACTTACTTAACGGCTTCTGGCATCGTCAGATGCAGTATTGCTATGTTCATTGGATAATTTTTTCCTTAAGTAGTAGCAAACATTCCCTTAGTTCCCATGATATTTACCGTAAAGGACTAAAAATATGAGAGGGAATTGCGAATTGCGAACAAATAAATATTTGTTAATTCTAACATTTCATTCAGATGAAAACTTTTTCGGTTTTAGATGCCCCCGAATCAGTTTCAATTTTGAGGGTTGAGTTCGAATACATTTTGTTTTTTATTCGTCGATTTGTGGATCGCGAAAGTGTTATGTGGATTTGGAAAAAAGTCTTAAGTGTAACAGTTCGCGGGAAAATTGCTGCAATTATAAATTTTGCTATTTAAATTAATTGAGACTGAGGATATTTTAGATTAGATGTTAGTTTAAATAGCAATTTCCAATTCATAAATTCAGTTAAATTGATTTGTTCACAATTAGCCCATTTGCAATACTCTTTTATGTGAATAGTCCTTAAGTTCGATATGTTTTCCTATTTAATATTTGCCTTTAAAAGTCATCAATCGATTTTGTGAGTCCTTTAAATATTCATCAGTTTTGCTTGAACGCATTTAAATTTTTTACAGAAGAACTTTAAAATCTTTTAAATAAACAATGTGGATGATCGGATGACTGAATTACATTTATATCTGTCAGTTACATTCTTATAACACGAATTATTAGGTCTATCCCTTTACCCTTATCCCTTGTCGTTCCTCAACTAGAAAACTTCTTACTAATTTTTACTCAACAAATTTCTTTGCGTAAAAATTGAAACAACTGTCAGTCGCCTGAAAATTGACAGCTGATTTGAATTTGTTGTTCTATTTGGCATTTGGGTGGAATATTCGCATTTTTTGTTTTTCACAGTTTACTACAAAAAAAAATATAAATAAATAAATAAATATTTTGGCGCGACAGGTCTGTGGGACCCAAGGCCTAGCTTCTCACAACCATTCGTTTTGTGTGGGTTTTCAATTTTTGGGACGAATGGAAGGGATCTACAATTTTACGCCGAGTCCAAACGGCTAATTGAGAAGCTCATTTATGACAGTTTTACTCTCGGATGTTTGTCAGACGTTCGCGAGAGGTGGCGCAGTGGAAAAAAACCTTAAGATGTAATTTGGCCCTTTCGGGATTCGAACCTGAGACCCCTCGCTTAGTAGCCCAACACACTACCACTAAGCCACTGCGCCACAGTTTACTACCAAAGCGTTCCTTAACTTTTGCTTAAGTTTCCCTCTCTGAGAGAGAATTCATCCCCTCCACTGTCAATTTGACAGTCTTTTTCATTTTTACTACAAAAGAAAAATCTCTCGCGTTGCTCAGTATATACCTATTAAGTATATGTACTCTAACACGGATGACTAACAAACAAATTGTACTAAACAATTGAAACAGCCGCATTGGGATCGTCCATAAATCGTGTCCTCGACGATATTCGTTTCAACCAAAACTGCATTGCAAAACAAAACACAACTCAAATGAAATCATAACAAATAACGTTAAAAATACAAAATGAAAGAACATCAACACAATCGTATACACAATAACCGCGCAAAAACGCGAACAAAGGACGACAACGAAATAATCATCATCATTGTCGTCAACGATGGAAACGAACAAATCTCGCTCATTGATTGCCATATTCGTTTGTTTACTTGAAATCAATTTCATCGTTTCGATTATTAATGACAATATTATTCAAATTTTGAATTGGATTTCAAGTTTGAAGATACCTCCCCTCGGTGTCCCTTGTTCCATTCTGCATTGAGGCGACGCACGACGCATGCCGCAAATGATATCCTTTGAGGAAAACACTCATTCGACAAAATTGCTTATTACTATTGAGAGCTAATATTGATGTTTGGCGGGTGGGTGACGATAGAGTGGATTTGCGTGTGCCTAGCGTGGGACTTTTAGATTTATATCCTATTTGAATTTTATCTCGAGTATTTCTACATTTGTATTGTACATATACACATAGATATCTGCCTACACTTGATAAACATAGTACGAGTATGTTGAGATTTATTGTGTGCTCGAATAATGGCTGGGAAATTGACGAAATATGCTAATGCGATATATTTGGTGGAATAATTTCGATTGATTGATATTGTACAGTCGTCGCGTTCTGATGCTGGCACGCGCGTGTACTCAGCGGGAGATGATTTGCGAATGTTACACACTTGAATGAGCATAAAATTGCGCTAAATTCGTTTTGTACATGTGGATTTGAAGTATTTATTTAAAGTAGAATCTGTTCCATTAGTTACGGAGCGGAACTGTACTGGAATGTATCTAATGCAAGGGGGGACTTGAAATGGTATAGGCATTTATTATATTAAAGAAGAATTAAGCTGTGCAAATATGCTGATCAATTCACAAATAATTGGAGTTGGTAAGAACGATGCATACAATTAGTTGCAATACATGATTCCCCGATTTGAATGGGACTGAACACCTGTTCGCCGGCGAGTTCCATGCGTATTATTAATTGTGCCAAATGAATACAGACATAGGCGAGCCGCCAAAACCCACGTGAAAGAAGAAAATGCGAATATATACAGAGAATTTACGCGAATTGGGACGAGTTGCAAACCTTCGCGGGTTCTTCTGTAAAGGAGAATATACTTTCAGTGCTTTTTACTTTTTTTTTTACAATTTTTAATATTTAAACGTCGTCTTTCTTCTCACAGGACCAAACAAGGTTTTTCACCTGTCAAACTTTATGCACCCAAAGAAAAATACCGTGTAAAATTGCCTTAAACGACTTAGGTAAATATTCTTGTATGGATTTTTTTGGACAGGCATAACTCTGCCAAAAAATAACACAATTTATGCATGGCATAGGTAATGAAAAATAGGCTAAATTGCCTTAAAAATCGTAGGTAAATATTTTTGCATGGAATGATTGGGACAGGCATAGCATTGCCAAGAGCTTGCACAATTTATGCACGGAATATGCAATAAGAAATAGGCTAAGTTGCCATAGGTCCTTAGGTATTTTAACCTTAATACAAATAAAACTAAGGTAATATTTCCTTAAACTTTATTTTCGTTTATTGCAACGGAATGTAGGTACCGTTGGATTCAGAAACAGTATAAAAATTACGTTAGTACTAGGTAAATGTACCTTAGGTATAGCGTGATGTTCGTAAACCCCGCAAAATTACCCAAGTTCTAAGGTAAATGAATCAAGCGGAGGATAAAGTCTAGCATACCAGGTGCAGTCAGACAATGATAGAAGCCGCCTGCAACAGCCAATCAAATTTATTTTCGTTTGTTGCATGCAATGTATTTTAGTTGCGGCAAAGCAAACCACTCCGATCTGGCCTTTATACCTAATGTGTTTATGTGTTTTTTAAAGGAAACAAATTGGTGATAAGTTCAATAAATAAGTAAAATTTAAAAACATTTAAAATAGTACAGCACAGTAAGTGCAGTGAAATCTACATTTCGTTTTATATATTTTTAAAAACCTATTGCTTATAGCAAACCAAGAAGCCAATGTTAACCGCAAGACTGGCCTCTCTACACATATTTCCGTGCTCAAGAATTGGTAAAATTTTTCCTTACTTTACAATCACATAATTTTGCCTCTAATTCGTTTAAATTTGTTTTTCCAGCTCAAAATGAACTTCAATTTTATGAAACCGGACACCAATTTAAACTTTTAAAAATGGCAAACATTTTGCGACATTGCCATAGATCTATTCAGCGATCGAATCAAGGCCATTTTTCTAAAAAGCTTTCTGAAAGATCTTAAGGCAAATACATATAACAAAAATGGACATCGGTTAGTAAAACATGTTTCACAAAGACAATTTTGTGTAGTAAAATGTATGTTTTCTATTTCCAGATAATATCAACATTGCATTCTAGGCTACGGAATATTGCCACCTACATCTAGGAATTTAGGAGGAACCTGGAAAAAATGCACCATTGAAGATTCAAAACCATCATTCACAGTTGAAGTACAGGTAAAAAAGTGAGGAATCATAAACATCACCTATTGTAAAAAAAAGTTAACAGAAAAAAAAATTAACATTTCCTTAGGTACATTAAATGTCAGGCTAACTTCAGCCTAGGTTTAAGGTAAAATTCCGTACATAACCTAGCATACCATTACCAAAAACTAGCTTAATTTAACACATGTTAAAAATAAAAATAGGTAAAATTACGCATTCCCTAGGTAAAATGTTAGGCTAAATTCAGCCTAGGTTTAAGGTAAAATTTCTTAGGCAACCTAGCATACCATTACCAAGAACTAGCCTGATTAACATGTTAAAAAAAAGTTGGGTTACCTAATATAAGGCAAGTTATCTTAGAACTTACCAAGTTCAAAATGACCTTAGGACTAAGGTGGTTTAAGCCGCGATTTAGGTCAAGTTTACACAGGCTTTTCTCTGGTCTTAATTTTTTCTCTTTCTAAAAATATTATAAAATCCCGACTTCTCTCACGCCCACCAAGTAGATACATTAAGTGAAAAATTATACGAAGGGATGGAAATGCATTTTTAATTTGCGCAAAGTCGACAAACTTTATAAATTCAAAACTTGGTTGACTAGTCGGCTAATTCTTAGCAAATGTAGAATAGAGTCAGAAAGGGCATGATTTCCAAAAATGTATATAAATTTAAAATAAAGTTTCTCCCTCGCTTGAAGTTCAGTTTTGAATGAAAAACGAATGTCTCCGTTCCACGGACTCCTTACATGCGTTTAATGAAATTTGTACTGCGATATCAGATGTCAAACAAACATACATAGTTCCATTTGAAAATAGCTTCTTTTTTCAATTTTACTCTATTTTTCTATCACTTTGTAATAAGAACGTCAAACGCAGGTCTGTTCCCTTACTTTTTTGGCCATTTTCGGCAAAATGTCAGATATCAAGGAGTGGGGATATATTCCCTCAGAAAAGAGAATGTAACCAGAAAGTACAGGAAGGAAAGTTTTTCGTGGCGTTGGTTAAAAACATAATACGAGAAAGAAAAATAATTTTCAAAAAAAAAACGTCAGGTTTAAAAAAAAATTGAAAAATACTCCGACACAGTTTAATATTTATTTTTCTTGCCGGTTTATCCATTTTATATTACAAATTACAGCACAATACACCAAACCGAAATAAACAGCCAATTCAAATTGACTTTTGACAGTTTTAACAACTAAAGTCAGTTTTAATAAACTATAACTAGCTCAAGGAAATTTCTTGGGCTACAACTTGCAGGTTTTTTATGAAGTTTTGTTCTCTCTTTGTGGCTCTCTTCTACTCAACTTTTGAAGTTTGACTAAGTTTGACAAATGTTTTCGAATTCATTATCGTTAGGGAACAGACCCGTTTGTGCGACTGCGATCGATTGCGTTCTATTTAAAATGATTACGCGAATCAACCAACTGTCTTTCTCTCTTAAGCTTGGTCTGAATTGATCAAGTGACCAATTCAATTTTGCAATTGATTTTAACGGAGAAAATATGGCCAATAACTCCTACCTGAATATTCAATTGACATTTTAATTTTTGTTTAAACATCAAGGCCCCGTTTTGAGCTAAAATGTTTTCGACTGAGAATTAAAGTTGACACCTTTGTAGTCTATCTATAGTAAACAAAAACTTAGTCGACTTTCGCCAACAAGGTTCCTACCCGATCGTCCACAGAAACTTAAACGCGTTCAAGTAAAACTGATGATTTTTTTTGAGGATTGACATAATGGGGCAATTTACCTTGTTGTAAGGACAAATATCAAATTTGAAAACATATCGAACTTAAGGACTCTTCACATGAAAGCGAACTGCTAATTGCTAAAAAATTCAGAATCGTATTTCATTTTAGAACAATAAAACAATTTATGCATGGGATCACTTCATGGGAATCCCCTATGGTTCTCAATGTGCTTAATAGTTCCATCAAAACTAATCTATTTAGTCAGCAACGTGACAGCACATACCTACCTGTCAAAACCGCGACGCATCGACTAAAGTGAACAAAAAACCCTAGAGTGTCATCACTAAACGAGTGGATTGTAAATGTCCACAACACATGTTTTCTATACCTACTTCCGTTGGCCTGGCCAATCCATGTCGTTCGTAGGTAGGTCTACCTATTCAAAAAAAAAAAGATCCATCACCATGGTTATGGACTGGCACTGGGCAAACTAATAGCCAGAGGGGTGCAATATGTTTTACGAAAATATAATATTCTCTGTTTTGTGCTTCAACATAATACAAAAAAATAAAAAAAAAATTTCCCTGAAATTCCACACATTCATCAATCTTGTTGTCCTCTCTGGACATGAACACACACAAGCATATTGATGTAGTGGATCTGTTACACTGTATAAAGCGAGTGCTTTAATGGGTTTCAGTTAGCACTAAATTTTGTGTCCATGAGCATGGCTATATTGATTAACGATGCACAGAATGTATATGCGTATATTGCATATAGAAGCGGGAAACGAAATTTATACGGTAAGGCAATTCATTGAACTAAAAATGCGGACACACAGGGTGTTCACAAACAACTGTTTGAAGTCTTCTTCTAGTTTTCTGCTAAAGGTACCTACTGTTAAAAAAAAACCTAACTTCAATTGAAATGTTGTTGGGCCTAATATTTATAACCTTCACCTTATATATTTTGTGGGTCAAAATATGGAAAATTGCGCCTATTGCGAGTTTGAAAAATTTTGCCTGACCATTAAATATGATTATTAGTAGGTACCTATCGCCAAATCCCGAAGTTGGAATAATAGGACCCTTTATAGGTTACAGACTGTTACAAAACAAACAAAGAGGTTTATTCTGCGTTAGGGACAAACTTAGATCGCGCAACTGGGCGTAGTTTGCCTAAGGCCGACGTATTGCTAAGCCTCCTAAGGAAGGTGGGCAACGCATCCCGGCAACTTTGAGCAATTTCCAACAGTTTTAGCGATAAAGAAGAAGAAGAAGGAGGCTTGAAATTCAATTGTATTTCTTGCCGATTTTTGTTGGCTTGTCACATTGCACTCAGCGCTGATTAGCCGTTAGAGCTTTTCAATACTCCGAAATTGAGAGGTGGGGATTTTACTCGTTTTCGTTTGCGCGATGGTTTTCTTTCATTTAACTTGGAAAACTAAAAAGTTTTCGATCGCGCGAATTTAAAACAATGACAGTTCTTCGATTGACGTTTTCGATTTTTTGTGCTTCATAATAGGTCTGTTCCCTAACGGATAATTAATTCGATCACATTAGTTAAATTTAGTCAAACTTCGTTCCTTTACGCAAAAGTTGGGCAGAAGAGAGCCACAAAGAGAGAACAAAACATTTCCCCTTAATAAAAAACCTGCAAATAATAGCCCAACAAATTTCTTTGGGCTGGTTTGTTATAACTGACTTTAGCTGTCAAATCTCTCAAAAGTCAATTTCAATTGGCAGTTTATTTCGGTTTGTTTTATTTTGTGCTGAAATTTGTTATTAAAAATGGATAAATTCGCAAAAAAAAAAAATAGATATTAGACAGAATCCGAGTGCTTTTCAACGTCTGCAAACTGGTAACTTTTTTAAACCCACTGACGTTTATTTTTGAATTTCTCGCCTATGTTTTCAACAAACGTTATGCCAAACTTTCGTTCATGTACTTTTTGGTTACATTCTCATTTTCTGAGGGAATATATCCCCACTCCTTGATATCTGACATTTTGCCGAAGTTGGCCCAAAAAATAATGGAACAGACCTAATATTATGTACCTATAATTCCAAAACCGAAATACAATTTGAAAGGGTGACAGCCATTTAATTGCCTTTTTTATTTTATTATTAGTTTACAGTACGTTTCCATCCAATCTTGACAAGGTGTCAACAAAAATGCAAGTTTCAGATGCATTAAGGTTTAGCACTGCATTAGAGTTGCACGTATTTATTTGATGCAGGATACACTACTTAATCAGAGCTAGTCGAATTTTTACCAACGAGTGAGAAAATAAATCGATGTTTTAAATGTACATAAATGCAGCAAAATATAAGCATTCACTTAATCTCATAATTTTATGCAGCTCGTAAACTCATAAATATCTGCGGTGCTTTAAGTGAACCCCGTATTTCGTATAACCCGAACGTCATGCCTATTGTCAAACTCATATGTTCTTAGACTTCCTAAAATCATCGATATGCTGAAAGTAAATGAAAAGAAGCAACTGAAGCAATAAATGAATAACTTAAATTTTGAACAAAGGAAAAAACATACTTCCATCAAGTTTGCTGTTATAATAACCGACTGACATAATTTTATTGATTTCCAGGCCATAAACAACACAGTTTGGCAATTGAAAATTTGCGTAATTTTGCACAGTCGATTTTCGAGTTAAATTGATCGCGGAAAATGATGATGGTGCGTAAGCTATTCTCACTTCAAAATCTGACAGTTCATTTATGAGGTGGTACCTAAATTTCTGCAGTTTACGCAGTTTTTGAGGGTTAAACGCGTTTAAGTAGATATCCTTAATGAATTCTACAGACCTACGTCGTATTTTTATATAGAACAAGAAAAGAAAAATTTCGAAAGCCAATGTTCATCAAACTATGACAACTATCCTAAGAGTATGCAAATTATAAAACAAGTTCTTTGATTTGCTATGATTTCTATCTTTTTTTTAAATGAAATTCCCACCTCAGATTTAGCGCTTTCAATGTTTTTTAATAAGTAGTTTCTTCTCATAAATCTTTTGAACCTTAATCAATTGTTTGGACTTGAATTCTTTAATAGTCGTTTCCTGCATTCCATTAGCAATTGTAATTATTCAGCATGAAAGAACTTCCGGGAGATCACAGTAATCGGATGCCTTTCAGTTTATTTTAATAAACCGGACCATTAAATAATTACATTCCTCTTTACCAACCTAAAAATAAAATGTGCAATCACAAGCAACTTCAGTTTAGATTTCAATTCAATTGTCAATTCATATCCATGGGCTTTCAATATTGGCCACTGTGAACTAATAGTTCCAGTGTAATTTTGTTTTATTTCGCACATGAGTAGGTATGGTTTCTAGCAGCCTTTGTCATAATATGTGGTACATCAATACAGGAAGCCTTCCTTGGGCCTTGAACCCAATTTATTGTAATTATTTTTTCAAATTCAAAAGATTCAAATAATCCGTCACTGTTAAACTTGATGATTCCAACTTGTCTTTCAAATAATCATCTTTAACCTTTTGTAGGTCACAATTTGCAATTCTGTATGGAAATATCGCCATTCCAAGTTCGAAAAATCTTGCCTGGTCACCAAATGATTATTTGTATCGCGGATTAAGTTCAGAACTATTAACCTGTGTGCTGTGCTGGCTGTAGTACCTATGACTGTTAAAAATAAATGCTACATCAATTTTTCCAGTATCAAAACTAAAATAAAAAAAACATAACCTACAAATATTTCCTATCTACAATTCCTGCATTCCACATTTCAATTTTTCATATTCTATATTAATTTTTTATTCACAAAACAACCGCATGTAAGCGCGCATAGTCTGTCATAAAAATCCCTTACGCAAAAGTAATTTCAATTTACATTTTAAGTGATTTTCCATTTTAAAAATTTACAATACGTATTACTTATATGTACAATGAATGCAAGCAAATATTTTATGGATGACGAATATATCGAACTTTTTGATTTAAATTTTAAATTCAATTAATGAAAAAAACAAACAAATAAGTGAACTTAAAAGTGATTTATGTTTTAAATTAATTCCGTTGTGCTTTTTAATTGGAAACTGTCACAAATAATACAGATAAAGAGTTTTTTTTTCTTAATATCTTACACTTAATTTGAATATTCTTAAAGTACTTTACCTAACTAGCTTTGCGTGATGATCGTTAACTCGGCATGTCGATGTAAATTGATGCTCGTCAGGGCTGCTATTATGAGAAGGAACGCTGTTTGAATGGCTGCCACTGTAGGGGTTGCATCTGTGAATGAAAATTAAGTGTATTTGAGTGTTTTGAGATGATAACTGTTAAGAATTTGCAATTTAATTAATACAGAAGAATCAAGGTGGGGAGGGGTAGGTACAAGGTGATTGCCAATGCAGATGACTTTCTGATATAGGCTGAATTTTTAAAATGGGCAAACAAGTGCGGCCTGTGGCTGAGGGTTAATCACTAAAAAACCGTAATGGTCCTATTCACAAAGAAATGATGTATAAGATTCACAACTTTGTTCCATTAAAACCTACTTATGTTGACCAATTGAGCCGGGTACCCATAACATCCTGGAGCGGATTAAGAATCCCAATACGATTCTGTAAAAAATCGTATTGTGTGTAACAAAATGGCGACTTTGTCCTTGAATGACATATTGGCTGGCTCCTTGCACCCGTCGTCAGACCTATAGTAACGTTTCGTCAGATGTACTTTAATCGGATCCAAAGACCGACATGCGTCTGTGTTAGCGGAGCCCTGAGGATCACTCTATCTGGGGTAGGGATATACTGTTCAACATACGCTGCCGCTTGACATCTATTGCAAACAAATTCGCGTACGAAAGCAGTCCTTTTGAGGTCCACCAGGCAAACCGCCAACCTGTGCACTTTAGTTTCGCTCCTGCATTTAAAACGGACACACTCAACGAACGATGATGCTTAAATGGTCAGCCCCTTACAAAGTCAGAGTTTGCTCACGCTTCACAAAATTGTAGAGGTCTTTTATGTAACGCTCTACCAGCGTCGTACTGAAGTAGGTACGTACCCTACACAATTGGGTAATTTGGCTCAATGGCTCACATTTTTCTCCAAACTTACAAAATCATTTTCTTTAAAACAAAATGTTAAAAAAAAACAGAGAGCGTGCTTGTGACCACACGCCAGATGTGAAACTTCTCTCGCTAAATGTGGATGTTAAATTGAACTGTGTTGTATGTAGTTGAATTTCATTAAGAAATTTAATTTAAAAACCAAATCTTTAAAATATTATAATCTTAATACAGCGTAGTAGATAATTATGTTCATTAACTAAAAAAGTTTTGTAACGCAATTCAATCCAAAGTTTTCTTTTTCGAGAGTTTTTGTTTACATTTTGTTTTCATATCTTCAACTGATTCAGTAGTCTTCAGTTCACTTCAGCGTGCCCATACAAGTATTCACTTTGACAATTAAGTTTAAAAAATTAAAAAAATATATCTTTCCATATAACCATGCAAACCCACAAAATTTCATTGAAATCGGTTGAGTGGTTAAGAAGATCGACAACAGCGCCACCTATCGGTTCCCAAACTATCCTTTCCATTAAATTAACCACCAACCATACCCACCCACAAAATTTCATTAAAATCGGTTGAGTGGTTAAGGAGTTGTAGGCGGCGGCATAGTGATGCCGACAGGCCAATTTCCGTCACGCACTTCCGCTTTGAAGAATCGATTTTACTCCCAAGTTGCGCCATAAGAGGTTTCACATCAATAAAAAAAAAACAATCGGGAAACGAGAATTTTACTCAACTGAATGCCGTCACAAAACAATAGCTGGTTCAAACGATTCACCAAGTGAACACACCCATTCGTATTTTGGGACGTTCGGATAGGTACATAGTTTGTGAAAAACGTCAACTAGATTTGTCTGGAATAGGTATACGCACGCGTGAACTAAGTAAGTTTAGTTGTTGTTGTAAACATGTGGTTTATTTTTCAATTTTGACACTTTAAAATGTCAACTGAGTACGCAGGCAGGATTTTCTTGACTAGATTTGTCGGCTACCCCTCCATAAACGTCAACTGCAAAAACTAATCAAGTGACAAACACTACAAAAATGTCCTCAAATAATTTTATAAAGATTCTCTGTGAACACATCCATTTAAGTTTAATATTTTAAGCAACATTTTAAGTTACCCACCCGAACTGAGCAGCATTTGATTATTTAAGGTTTCGTCCTGCATCAGGACAGCACTAAGGGTTGTTTCTCGTTTGAGTTCCGGATACTTGTCGATTTCTGCTACGCATTTCAGCTGTAAACTCCGTCCTGGATTGAAGAATCTCGGTCCGTTTAGATAAAAGTGCACCTGCAGTATCTGACGACGCAGATTGTAATCATGGGCAGGTATTGTGTTCTCCGTTCTCGGTTGCAGCTCACCCGGAAAGGCCTACATCGGAACATAAAACAAATTTCAAAATTCACTACTTTGACAAAAAAAAAAAGACAACTCACCCTCTCTCCATTGATGTACCACGTCAGTGTAGCCGGTGGACTTGAATAATCCGATGAACAGTTTGCCGTGACGAACTCTTCCAGCTGATACATTGAGTGAAAACTGCTTATAAGTGGATTATTTTGTGGCAAAGCTGCAAGAACAAATGAACAACGACCAATGTCACAAACTGACAATAAATAAAAATACCCACAAAAATGTTAACAAACTGTAACAACTCGGTCAAGTCGTTATTGCGAATGTAAATGTACACAAAAATCTAATCTAACACAAATGTGTTAAGTTTCCGCCTGACAGCGAGGAAAAATTCTTTCATTCATGTCATGATGACGCTGTCACATTCATTGTTCCTCAATGAGCGGGAGAGACTTTGTAAATCTGTCAGCTTGTCAGTGAAATATTTTCACATTTAACATTACACAAAGATGAATGGACATGGAAAAGTGCAAACGGAACAACGCGTATGTGCATTTGACATATGATAGTATCTACTTAAAACGATTCTGCTTGCACTTTAAGGGATATACCATCGCATGCAGCAGCGTGCTCTTTGTCGTCAGAAGATATAAAATGCAAGTGGCAATAAGAAGGATACAAGGGCGCATTCAAAGTAATATATCAAAAGCCCCAAGGGCGAAGACATATTTTACACGGACATTTCAACAAACCGGATGAGCGAATGGGTAGAAGATTGAGTGGATTCACTCTGTGCGAAATGCACGTCATGGCGTCGTTGTCGTGATCTGCTGCAGACACGAAGAGGTCGTAAAGCAGGCGAAAATCCTTGATTTATGCGACCGCGTTAGTGTTTCTCATAGCTTATACTTTTGTTGTCATAACGAGTATAAAATGATTATGTAATCGCAATGATATAGGTACGATTGAAGTACGTGATACACACTTTAGCTTTGATTTGATTATTTGCTGTCAGCTTATTTACAGAGGTGTGATCAAAGGCACGGGTCAAGCTGGCAAGTCACAGAAATACATGCAAACAAACCTTTAACAGAAAGAATCACTAACAAACTTATCACATGTCCCAATGGTTTGAGCCCTCTGGTCTTTTGCAGAGGCATAGAGCAAGAGCAGTAACCTCAGTTGTTATTTTTTTTGACATTTAGCGACGACGCATGACAATAGAGTTCCCAAATTTACTCGAAATGAAAGGAGGACGCAATTTCCCCAAATAAAACAAAAATTGAATGACTAGGTTTTTTGTTTTATTAAAAAAAGGTTAGTATTAGAAATAAATTACATCTGACAGCTGACTGACTTGATGTTTTGATTGGCCTAGCTTGGTCACATGGGCAGCTCTTTCAGTTGACGTTTATAGAGGAGGCGACGAATCTGTTCAATAAATTCGTGACTGTGTGCTAAGTTGACAGTTCGCATATGTGGCTGACGTAGAAGAACTGACGTTCCTGACCCTTGGGAACCCTATATGAAAGCAACTCATACCTACAAAGAATAATACGCTGATATATTCCTTTAAAGTTTTCGAAGAGTTATACTCTAGATTTTGTACAACTGGTGCCGGCATCTATCCCGAGGGTTGAATCATCGATGACAGATGTGAAATGCAAATTATGATCTAATGGGATTCCAGCAAAACTGTTCCTCCAAAACTCTTAAGCGAATCTTTCCTATAAATGTAAGCTGTTTAACAAGTCGTACCCCCATAAGAGTTATGAAAAGGCAATACAAGTCGAAAGAATTAAACATCTAGAAGGTCACTGACAAACGCAACCCAGTATGGATTTTGCAAGCCATCGTTCTACTTGAGATGCGGAATTTTTGAGCTAAGTGACTTATGGACGCATGCAATGGAACCACATGGCGTAAGCTTGGACAACTAAAAGGCTTTTGATTTGGTCTGGCATAGGGTTCAACTAAACAAATTAGCCTCTTATGAATTACCACAAGATGCCTGCGGATGGATGCAAAGCTTTCCTTTTGACAGATAAATTGATGTTAAATGAATAAATAAATATTTTGGCGCGACATGTCTATTTGACCCAAGGCCTAGCTTCTCACAACCATTCGTTTTGTGTGGGTTTTAAATTTTTTGGACGAATGGATAAGGGATCTACAATTTTACGCCGAGTCCAAACGGCTAATTGAGAAGCTCATTCATGACAGTTTTACTCTCGGATGTTTGTCAGACGTTCGCGAGAGGTGGCGCAGTGGAAAAAAAATCGTATCGTCATAAACTCTGGTTGATGAAGATCTGGATGAAACTTTGGAAAAGAAAATCTGCCAATTTTTAATGCACAGAAGATGAAACTTGTAAAATAAAAAATGTATGACCAACCCATCTCTAAAAAGAAATCGATGCACCTTTTTTGAGTCACGGCCAAGACCACTTATCCAATATCGCAAGATCAACGTTCTCAAAGTTTAGAACAAAGATGTTGACGACCCGAAGCAGCTCTTCCGCTTGTAGGTAATACAAGGCCTCGTTATGGGTCCCGTATATGTAGCTCGGCCCAAAAACTGACAACATTTCAAATAATAGGGGATCGTACACTTGCTAATAACCATTATTAATTTTTTCCTTATGTATTTGTATTATGTATGTATTATCACAATATGCAATTTTGTATGGAAAATTTTGCCATTGTGAATTCGAAAAAAATAGCCTTGACACTAAAAATGATTATTTGCATCGCGCAGTGAAGACTTTTCCCTGAATTATGCCTTTCAGTCCTTCGAGTCCGGAGACTTGAGCCAATTTATTTTGGTAAACCGAAGTAACAGCGGATTTTAACGGCATGGATATCGACCAGGTTATCATATTCGAGAAGCTCATCTTTACTGCATCAGAGTAAACGTAGACGCTCTTCTTAAGTAACCTTGAAGTTCTTATCAAATAATAGTGACGTTTTGTGCTAGATGGTGGACAGATGTTTGTCTGTTTGAATTTAGTCTTATTCCCGCTTGCCTCAAAACTAACTATCAATAACCGGGAGAGCCTCTACACAGCCTGCCTTTAAGGGCCGATATGCAGCTGATAGTCCAGTTCTCGGACGGGATTTCTTAAACACAAATTTGGAAAATGATTTTGTGCATGCAAGCTATCAAAATATAACCTCCACGAAGTGCCCGGGCAACAAAAAACTTCCGGTAATGAAGTGGCGGATGATCTTACAAGAAGGGGACCAGAATTGCCTGCATATTTGCACCTAAATCCTTAAAGAACTCCAGTGGAAACGCTTGATTGATTGATATTGAATCGATGAGTAGAAGAAACTCACACTGGGCCAATCGCAATGCTTGTAGGCACATAATCGTATTCAACTTTATTCAAAACAATTTTAATATTTTTAACTTTCTCGTATACGTAGCAAGGTATTGTAATCGTACAAAAAATCGAACTCGAGATTTTAATGAAATCTAACATTACGATGATAGAGGAACTCGAAAAAGTGGGTCTCGCAATTCTGTCCGTCTGTCCTTCCTTCCTTAACTCTACAGCGCAAACGGCTGGACGGATTTCTTTCAAACTTCGGATTTGGAGTTGGTGGGCTTACAGTTCGGGGTAATTTTTTATTTTGCACGTTAATCCTATTATTAACGGTACTTCCCATATAACGGTTTTAAACAAGTTTGATTTTTTCAAAAACGGCTTTAACGATTTCAACCAAAATTGATATTTGGGCTTAATTAGGTGTGATTAACATGTCTGCATAAATTTTGAAAATTGGTCATAATCTCAAAAACGGTCAAAACTATTTCGATAAAAATTCATATTTAATGTAATACGGTCATTTCCAATATGATGGCAAACTCAGTTTTTTCCTAAATTATCGTTCAACGGACTATTTTGGAAAAATTTCGTTTTTTAAGACTTTATTTAATTATGGTTTACTTGAAAACGGCTTTAAAGATTTTAACCAAAATGTATACTTGCGCTACGCTACATGGGGTTAACATGGCTGCATACCCAGTTTTTGGCTAGAAAGTCGAATAACGGTACTTTTGAAAAGTGGCCTTGTCTCAAAAACGTTCAATACGATTGCAACAAATATTTTATTTTTTTTGTAATATGGTCATTCCTAACATAATAGCAAACTCAGTTTTTCTCTAAATTGTCTATAACAGATTTATGAAAAATTTGGTTTTCTTTTGTTTGTTTGCATACTTGTTGTAAAATTGAAGTTTTCAACATTATCGCGTCCTTCATTTTCGTTTCCAACCGCCGGAAACGCTGATTTTGAAAACTGTTCAAATCTCGAAAACGCCATTTTCAATTTGGATAAAACTTTAAAAACTAAGTAATACTAACATCCTGAACTCAATTTTTAGCTAAATATTTGAGCAAGAGTATTTTTCGAACTAAACATTGCAATATTTGTTACTATTTTGTACGCATTATTTTCCAAAATCAGTTCTAAAGATTTTAGCTAAAATGCTTAATTACGGTAACATAGGTATTGTTAATAAAACCCCGTACTTAGTTTTTCTAAGATAAATGCAAATAACGCGTCTTATAAACATTACCGCACTACCAGTTAAAATGTAATCACAACTAGGTACTCGAAAGTCCTTTTTAGCAAATATTTCTCACTTCTTCTTTTTCAACCATATTAATCATGAACCTTAAAATAATTCCAACCAATTGGAGTCTACACTATCAGAAACCCGCACTTCATTTACCCCCAACCACGTGTAAATTCAAAAACAAATCTTTGAATTCTTACATCACAAACCGTACTTCGAGTCATAGCCACCTACCAGCATCACCAATTTGAAAAATCTTGTTTTATAGCCTATAAACAATAACAAAAGAAAAATAAACCAACCAAACTGATGATATGAACGAGAAAGTTTCGTGCGATCCAGTCGTGCACTTTATTTTTATCTGTTCGTGTTGTTTATCTGGCTGTTGTCGGCTGCGGGTTAAACTGAAATCCTGGTAGTTGTGATTTGTGAAGTCTCTATTTATTTTGGTTTTAGTGGTGCTTGTTTTGGGGTTGGTGTATGGTTTCGCTGGTTTCGAAAGTGTCCGAAATCGATCAGTTAACTTCGCATAATGACTTTTGCAGAAGTCGTATAGGGATGAGAAGGAAGTAGATTCTGCTGCCTCTACTTTGTCAATATCAAAAATCCAGCCCTAAGAACCAACGGATTGTGAATTCCTTCAATGAGCTGGAGGATCTGAAGAATGTTGACCTTAAGGAACTCCATAGATTCATACTTATATCTTAGTGGTTCTAGTAGATCAAAAGATTGTAGCTCAGCAAGCCTATCAAAAGAGAAAGGGATAAGCTGTATAGTGGCCATCCAAAATTGATGGCTCTTGCCTCGGAACTTCCGGAAAAGGATACGATCTGCGCGGTAACTGACCGACTTTCAAAAACCCTATTCTATACGGAGACAATATAAGGGAAGCTTGTGTTAGCAATAACCCACCTAACTGCAAAAATGGCCAAAAGTGGTATACGAATGAATCAAAAATGGACTCTGGGATAGAAGCTGGCATACCTAAACAAACCAACCAGCAACTCAATACCTTTGGGGAAGAATAATAAATAAATATAGAGCCCAATTGAATTTCACACAGAGTTCCATACCATTAAGGAATGCGCGAACCTTATCAACACTTGAGGAATTAAAGGCGCAAACATCCATATATTAACAGACAGTTAAGGAACTACAAAATCCCTTAGCTCACCAATCATTGTCTCAAAATCTGCCCTGCATTGTTTCAATGCCCTCTAGACCCTCAGAGTCACAGCTTCAGGAACAAAACCAAAATACGGTGCGCTCAAGGGTACAGAAGAAAAAAGGGCTCAGAATCTCCCTATATAGAACCAAAACCTTTCTGCGCTGTCAACTCGGCCTTTAAATTGGAAAGAAATCCCAGGCCTAAGACAAGCCAAAAGGGAAATCCTGCATTTTAAAAACAATGTCAAGTAAATTCTAAGCCTACGAAGGCCGATGTCAAAAACCTTGTTACCTGACAGGTCACCACCTAAACAAAATACACATAGCCAACTCTCCGGCTATGTCTCGAAGAAACCGAAAAAGATGAACCTCTCCTAGAAATACTGTGTCCGGAAGAGCTCTCTACTGAAAACATCATCAGCTGCATTATATGGGAAGCAGACATTCTGCTAACCTAAATGCCATTTTCTGACAATCTCGACTCAATAGAATTTCTAGGTCGACGTGCCCCTACATCGCCTTGGCGAGCCAGAATTTACAACAAAAAAGATGAAAGGACTTCATCTCCTTAGCTAATCCTAGAATGAATGGGATGAAACGGGCACAAAGGACCCAACTGATAGCCTTGGTGAGGCTGTGGCAACAAGAGCACCCATTTAAAATTTGAAACAATAAACTCTCCTCCCTTTGTCAATAATGCAACCAACCACGTTATACAGAATTGCATTCAGTTGTTAATTACACACACAAATATAGGTATCGTGCACTTACCAGCGACAGTCATGTTGGCATCCTTGGCAGTTAACTTAAAGAGTGGCGCATCGCCCGACACTTCGCATCGGTATACGCCAGATGACTTTTTGCCCTGCAGACTTAATTCGATCCGACATGTGAACTCGTTGCAAAGATTTTTATCATCGCTGACCTGAACACCATCGACTGGAAATTTCAAATACACCGGGTGCATCATGGGTGAGTATCTGAAAAAAAAAAAAAAACAGTAAATATCAACGAAATGACAATTTTCCTAATTAAAGGACACACTCAACCCAGTGACAAATAAATTAAAATTCCCCACCTTCTGACGTGCATCTGAATAAACAAACTGTGCGAAACACCGCCGAATATAGTATTCGCAAAAATAAACAGTTCATCTAGAGGACGCATGGATTTCTAAATGACAGCCCTGGGGTTATGCCCATAATAAGTCAAAAGCTGACATTGAACGAGTTGAGAACGTACAATTAGTTCGTAAAATCTAAGTACATAGCCGTGTTGGCCCCCCAGCAATTCGCTCGTATATCCACATCGCGGCGACATTAACAAGCGTCTAAGCTTGTTAAGACCCCACACAAGCACACATCATATGCTGTGTATCGCATCATGTATCCCAGCCATCAAACAGCCATAATTACCACGTTAATAACAAGCATAAGAACAACTCCTCACATCATTTTAATTACGCATCCTTGTTCCCGCAAGGGATCCAGGGATCCCGGCAAATGGGGTACGCTACTATAGAATAGAAGAAACCATTCTGCATCATCTCACCGCACGCTTCATCCCATCCTTCGTGGGTTACACAAACGCGCACGGCAAAAAGAAAACATATTTCGGCCGTCGTCGTCGTCGGGAAGAAACATGATGCGAGTGTTTGCTTCCACCCTTTATACGAGTTCGAGTATGAGAATATGCGCCAGCCGGCAGCTATGATAGAAGGATGATAATTTGAATTACCCATTCCGTATGCTAGAATACTTCACCCCTCGTTTCGTTTAGTTGAAGGACTATCGTCTTAATTAAAAATATTTTTAAGTATTTCTATAGAAACGAGGAGGCATATGCATATACGCCTACGCCCTCGACAAGCCGGCAATTGGATTAAGGAAATTCGCAAAGAAGATGTTGGGCTGTGTGTATGTAAGCAACGCCAAAATTAGAGATAACATTTTGGGAGGACCTTGTAGTCCTTGAATGTTAATTGCAAAATGTTCTATACCCAAGTGTTGCCAAACCACAAACAGAGAGGTCTGGGCGGAATATTCATCGTGATGGATACCCGCCGCGATATGCATCTGGAGCCTTGTTATCTTGTTTATCCTTGCCGCACCCTTTTCAAACGACTTTGCATCCTTTTACGCAATTATGACATTTCTTGTGTACATATATGACCTCATCTTTAAAAGGTGTGTCAACGGATAGATATTTATTCTGCAAGTGGAAGTGCGGGAGGATTTTCTCGTCCTCAAAGCCACTTAATGCATGCATAAAAAGTATGGGGCGCAAAAAATAGCAACCGCTTGACTTGAATCTTGCGGCAGGATGAGCCAGCCACTTACACTCATGAGTCATGATGGCATTGGGACATTTGTGAAGATTGTAAAATTCTAAGCGTGGCATGCGGCTAATTGAAAACATAATTGGAATGCTTGCCTGGAAAAACGACGATGGAAAGGGGATGCACAGGCATAACGTTTTGCTTTGACATGGAAATAGGCCAAATAAATGCGAATTACCGTTTGTGTTGCTTTATTTTCTATTTGTTCAGCAGCCTCTGTTGCGTAGAGCGCCGAACAAACGCGACGAAAGAGAGGAAATCGAAAAGAGGAATATTCAAGGAACTAGGTAGGTACTTACAAAAGAAGTGGGTATTTTTTTACGTTAAAAAGTTCACAAGCGTTGAGCTTACTTGGCTACGAACCCGTCCTAGTACCGCTGCGCGATTGGAGGGTGAAGGTGAAGGCGAAGGGTTGATGGAATGAACAATGGGTTCGTGTCCAAACGTAATAGATATAGGTAGTCAAGTCGAAATATTAAGAGTGGGACTGGGTCTACTTGCTGGACCATAGTGGCGTCACTAAAATAATAATGCTCTCTCCCAGAGGGGGACACTTTATTTGCGGGCTTTCCACTTAAATGATCCTGTCGACATTGTTATCAGCGATATTAGGAGTCTGCTGTGCTTCATTAGAAGCTCAAGTTGGTTTTACGAGCAGGGATGGGGATAAAATATGATCCGGTGTTTAGCTGACAGCCACAGTTAAAAAAAATTAAAATTCAATTAAATGTAACCTACACATAAGCTAAAAAAGTTTCCCCTAGAGGGCGTGTGTCGCACAAGAAAGAATTCGGAAATGTCACTTTGGCTTCTCCTTCTGATAAAAGGCGCATACGAGGTTGGGTAGTGTTGCTGGAGAGAATTTTTAAAAGGGAATACTGCAGCCAATTTTTAGTCTTCAAAATTGCATGAAACCAACAAAAAACAGAAAGAGAGAAATTATGTATTAAATTTGAAGCTAATTTAATTTATTCAAGGTTTGCTGCAAGTGTAACATATGTTAGGAGTACGAATGTAAAAGGAGGAGTACGGAGGTGTTGAAAGTAGTATAAAACTCCTATGAGAGTACTTTTGGCAACACCTTTCGGCAACACTAGTTAGGACGCTCTCTCATTCTACGTAAAACTCGAAGACGACACATGTCCAGTATTTTGTAATTTTCAAAGCGCACGCGATAAATCTTTAACTTTCCGAAGCGCAAGCGATAAAATCTTTAAATTGTTTAACGATTTAATGTACCTATTTTGAATAAAGTGAAATTTAGTTGTTTGGAAAAATCCATAGGTCGCTGGTTCATATCCGGCTCGAAGGACCAAATGTTCGCCTCGGATTTTCCAAAACAACTAAATTTCACTTTATTCATAATATAATAAATCGTTAAACATATAAAATCGTTAAACAATTATAAAGAGCCACTTTAACCTAACCTTAAATCGATTTAGTCATGCTTATTTTGAGATTCGAACGGATAGTCGATTCTATGATTTCGAATATGTTAACTTGATTCGGCTTTTGAATATATCATTTGACAGAGCTCGTTCAAGATACCTATGCAAAATGCAGATAAAGAGCTACATCATGTGGAAACACCAGAATTAGCAATTAAGACAAATTGTGGGCAAAAGCACGTGGTCGATGTAAAATCAACAAAACTCTGTGACGTATTGCTCGTTCACGGGTGCGGTAATTCGACCCCACGACTGATCAAATGCAAACGTGTCGAATGGAGTCTGCACCTTGTAGCACCGGTAATTTCGTCGAAAACAGTCTGCTTTCAAGCGTCTTTTGTCAACTGCTTAATAGTTTTGTTTTGGAAACAAATATAAAGGCAAAGAGGGCAAATGTTGCCACAAGCGTTATATATGAGCTTGTGAGTTGTGAGTCGTGCTACCTGCTAAAATTCAAGAGCCCTTCTGGCAAAAAAAAACAGAGAGCGTGCTTGTGACCACACGCCAGATGTGAAACTTCTCTCGCTAAATGTGGATGTTAAATTGAACTGTGTTGTATGTAGTTGAATTTCATTAAGAAATTTAATTTGAAAACGAAATCTTTATAATAGTATAATCTTAATACAGCGCAGTAGATAATTATGTTATTTATTTAAAAAGTAAATCCAATCCAAAGTTTTCTTTTTCGAGAGTTTTTGTTTACATTTTGTTTTCATATCGTCAACTGATTCAGTACTCTAGTGTCTGTGTAAAACCTAGCTTCTTCAGTTCACTTCAGCGTGCTTATACAAGTATTCACTTTGA
The DNA here is from genome assembly GCA_936431705.1 of Cheilosia pagana. Classification (NCBI taxonomy): domain Eukaryota; kingdom Metazoa; phylum Arthropoda; class Insecta; order Diptera; family Syrphidae; genus Cheilosia; species Cheilosia pagana. The sequence continues at coordinate 78,073,404 of OW386166.1, read as the reverse complement.
CAATTAAGTTGAAAAAAATAAAACAATATAAGATTCCATACAACCATACCCACCCACAAAATTTCATTGAAATCGGTTGAGTGGTTAAGAAGATCGACAACAGCGCCACCTATCGGGTCCAAAATGATCCTATTCATCAAGTTACAACCAACCATACCCACCCACAAAATTTCATTCGAATCGGTTGAGTGGTTAAGGAGTTTTAGGCGGCGGCATAGCGATGGCGACAGGCCAATTTCCGTCTCGAACTTCCGCTTGGTCATTTCCGCTTTTATGAATCGATTTTACTCCCAAGTCGCGCCATAAGATGTTTCACATCAAAAATAAACAAATAAATATAAATAAATATTTCGGCGCGACAGGTCTGTGGGACCTAAGGCATAGCTTCTCACAACCATTCGTTTTGTGTAAGTTTTCAATTTTTGGGACGAGTCCCAAGCTTTTTCATGACAGTTTTACTCTCGGATATTTGTCAGACGTTCGCGAGAGTCTAAAAAAGAATATCCAAATGAGTATGACATTTCATTCACTCTGGGTCCATCTTCACCAGTTCCATCCACAGACAATTTTATTTATTACTTAAAAATACGATAATAAACTGAATTAGAGACTGATTTTATTCCTTCATTGTTCAAACTTCAAGCTCCCAGAACACGGTAATATGTTGATCGCAGTGTACACGGTTCTAAGGTTAATAAAACAAGAAATTAATTACAAATAACAACAAATAAGACAAAATAAAAGTAATGATATTACCGCGTACCTATATAACGCCGTCCGATACAAAAGGAAATAAAAGGAAAGACAAATAACTTTTGACAATACACGTAATTTGTTGCCAACACTAAAATAGCTTTTACATTTTGTTATTAAATTGTGGACCTATATTATTCTAGTAAAAGATGCAAACAAGCGAAGGTTGTGTTATAATTATTAAACTACAAGTTTTTCGCTTTTATGTATTCAACTCAAATATGTTCGCACTACCTTTCAAATATCTACGTTTACTGTTCAAATCAAAACAACATTTGTGTAAAGTCGATGAGATATAATATGTTTAATTTACATATTTTTATTTTTGTGCGGTCCGTTTTTGAAGTATATGTATGTAAAGTTAAGTTTCCAGTTACTCCTGTTTTTATTCGTAAATGCGTAAATAAGTTTTTGAATGTGCCCAATAACAAATTAAGAATTGCTCAAGAGAATACGTTAACGAAGATCATTTCACTGTACAAATTAACGGGACTTTATTAAAGTTCGTAAACAGAATCGGAAATGCCAGGAAAAAATGGTTCATTTGAATAAAGGCAGTTGCGAAATTAAAAGCATTTACGAAACTTTGTTAGAAAAAACTGTGCTAAATTATTGTAGAGTTTGAAGTTTGAAGTAAATTATTAAAGTTTTGTGCCGTTGTTTTCAAAAATGAGCAAAAGAAACTCTTAAACTGCCTTTTTAACACTCTGAACGTTGTTCCAACCGTGACATCGCGAAAAAATTGGTCGGAGGCCAACTTCTGTTGACAATTATTTAAAGAATCCTGATTCTTATGGAAAAAATATAAATGAAGAAATTGTAATCACTCGAAATGGAATAGAAATACAAATAAATTGAATTGAATTGAAACGATTCAATGAGCTGCGTTACTACACACAAAAAGTTTCCTTCAATCGATATATCTACTTAAAAAAAAAAAACTATGACATCGGGGGTGACAATTGAGTATGTAAACTCTTCTCCAAAGTAGGTAACCAACCAGGCTTGGTTCCCATAAGCCAACATTTGTCAACATAAAGCATAATGTTAATGTAAATGTTAAACTCGGATATATAGATGTTGCCGAAATTATTTATCTGTCTCCGAGGACATACGCAAAAAGCTTCCAACAAAAAAAAAAAAGACGAAAAACCAACGGAAACACTGTGTGTACACAAAAGATCCTCCATACACACACTCGCATCTAGAGCTCATATTTGTCCTCGGGTTGCTCAAACCATGTGTTATGATGACAAAATGAGAAAAGAAAAAATAAATAATTCTAATGTGTTTCTCATGTTCCAGGCATTAATGTAATGTGTACAGTACACACAGGGACACAGGGATGCTGCCGTTGCGTAGGTGTATCCCTCTAAGGCATCCTTTTTCAGTCGCTGCCCTCATAAACGAACGGGTAAATAAATGGCGTGTAGTCCTGTGTTGTATTACCGACAGCCAAGCTCCCCAAATGAGAGACTTCTACTGTATCAGTGATGCGGTGTATCCAAGGACACCCCCACCATCCGTGCGTCGTTTACGGAAAAGAGTATTATTACGTTAAGGCCACAGGAAATGAAACAAAAAGAACAACAACTACAAGCCAACAAAAAAAAAAGGAGGCCAAACGACCACAACAAGAAGCCGAACCATCAGGAAGGATATATACCCACATCTTGCCGTAATTTGTCAAAAGCATTTCATACCATTCACTCACCTGAAAAATTCCATTTGATCTTTGTACCATTTCACGGAGTTTAATATGTGGCCACTCATATCGTAGCTGCACGACAGCGTTACATTATCCCGAAAGTCAACAATTTCTGGTACATTGATGTCAGTCACAAAAAGGCCGTACACGCCGCCGCCGCCACGTTGACAATCTGTAAGGAGATAAGATACATAAATGACGTGAATGTTCCGCATATCATGAATATGAAGCACCTATAGGGATTCGGTTACATTATTTGCATAAATCTAACTGACATGTTACAATGACAGCGTTTTGTCATATTGTGAAAGAGAATACCTACATATACACAGACACACAGTCACTTCATTTGTTTTAGCAGGCCTTCGGGGGCTTACACAGACTTTAAGAGCGCAGCGCGTTCCTTTGACACTGAGTGGATAAAGAACGGATAAACACGGCATAATTGCTGGTGTAGTACTATAGTCGTTTTCATTGTAGGTACATTGGAATGATACTTGCCCTTAAAGGCACTTGTGCTAGCTCTGCGAAAGGAGGTGTTTACTTCTCTGACAGTACTTTGACATAGCCCTAATGCGATTGTGGGGATTTTGTGGGTGGTGTGAGCTTTTGTTTAGTGACGTGATTTTTACTACTTTTTTACTGGGCTGGGCACCTTCTAGCGATATCAGGTGGCTTCGCAGAGGTGGGTAAGGTGCCTAGACATGGTCGATAATTGACACAGTTTACGTGTTGACGTGGAAGCGAACTAATTCCTAGACTGAAAAACAAGGAAAATGCGACTTTTTACATTTTTAGGGGGACAATTTTTGACAATGCAAGGACTAACATCAAAATGCTCTAAGTATTCAGTTTAATAGAAATAATACGCACCCTTAAACCGATTACGGAACTGTCAATGTCAAATTATTCAGCAAAATCAACATTTTCATCATGGAACAACGCTTGCAAATACATAATTAAAATTTACTACCGAAATTCCGAGTCGGTCGTCGAAACTATAAGAGCGTTAACGCCAATTTTCGGCCGTAATTCTCGTCCCAGTATAGACAAGCAATTCATAGTCTAGTGAAAAACATAGAGTGTGCTTGTGACCACACGCCAGATCTGAAACTTCTCTCGCTAAATGTGGATGTTAAATTAAACTGTGTTGTATTTAGTTGAATTTCATTAAGAAATTTAATTTAAAAACCAAATCTTTATAAAATTATAATTTTAATACAGCGCAGTAGATAATTATGTTCATTAATTAAAAAAGTTTTCGTAACGCAATCCAATCCAAAATTTTCTATTTCCATTTCGAGTTTTTGTTTACATTCAGTAGTCTAGTGTCTGTGTAAAACCTAGCTTCTTCAGTTCCTCCAGCGTCCCCATATAAGTATTCACTTTGAGAATTCAGTTGAAAAAATTCGAAAAATGTATCTTTCCAACAACCATACAAACCAACAAAATTTTATTAAAATCGGTTGAGTGGTTAAGAAGATTGACAACAACGCCACCTATCGGGTCCAAAACTATCATATCCATCAAGTTACAACCAACCATACCCACCCACAAAATTTCATTGAAATCGTTTGAGTGGTTAAGAAGATCGACAACAGCGCCACCTACGGTTGAGTGGTTAAGAAGATTGACAACAGCGCCACCTACGGTTGAGTGGTTAAGAAGATTGACAACAGCGCCACCTATCGGGTCCAAAACATCCTATCCATCAAGTTACAACCAACCATACCCACCCACAAAATTTCATTGAAATCGGTTGAGTGGTTAAGGAGTTTTAGGCGGCGGCATAGTGATGGCGACAGGCCAATTTCCGTCACGCACTTCCGCTTGGTCATTTCCGCTTTGTAGAATCGATTTTACTCCCAAGTCGCGCCATAAGATGTTTCACATCAAAAATTTGAATCAGAATATTTCCTGCTTGATATTGCAGTACCAGTGAGATGACGTTTTGCCCAAAGTATTGAGAATATTGCTGCCGCAGGGGCGTCCATCGCAAACTAGCCAAATCAATGAATTGGTCACATTATGGCGAATTTTGCTTAAGGATATTAGCCTACACCCTTACAAGATCAAACTGACTCAAGAACTAAAGCTATACTTGATCAAATTGGGCTCTGGACAGGATGGAAGAAAATGAAGAATTTTATCGCAAAATCATCTTCAGCGATGAACAAGCAGTATTGGTTAAACGGCTTCGTCAATAAGCAAAATATGCGTCACTGGACAGGTTTCATGTGCTTCATGAAATATCCACAGATATCCACAGAAGTCATGCCAGTGGCGACATTGGTCATGTAATGCTACAGAGACATGCTGAAAAAGTATTTCTTTGAATTGGACATCAGTGATATGTAGTTCCAAGAAGACATTTCCACAAGCCACACTCATAGCGGATGCAACAATCGAATTATTGAAGTCTCAATTCGGTGGTCGTGTTATCTTGAGAAACGGATAACGGACCCCTCGATTAGCCGCCCAGATCGTGTAATTAAATGGGGCTACATTAAATCATTGGTCTATGCCAACAAGCCGGCGACGTTAGAGGAGCTCAGAGCCAATATTGAAGGAGATATAGCAACCGTATCGGTCGAAACGTGCAGTCGAATTTTTCAAGTTCTTTTTTATGAAAAAAAATCTAAAACATTAAATTAACTTTTAGTATAAGAATCGCAGTTTGTTAAAATAATTTATCATTATTTGTTGGCATTAGAAAATTTAGCTAAAGAGGATTTGCATGAGGAACTTCTTCAAATCATTTGAAAGAAATTTCACTAAAAATTTAAAACTTGAATGCGTGTTTATCATATTCCTGAAATTCAAACAGCTTTAATGCTTTTTCCCTTCTTCCTACAGAAAGCTTTTTGGACATAGAAATTCCCACAAAAAGAGATAGGTAAATGGGTCGACTTGTGGCAAATTGGCGGTTGCCACAGCATCACTTAGATCTTAGACCATGAGTTGGGTCCATTGTGTCCAGTTACGGAAACCGTCCATTGCATACCTGTTGAGAGACAATAAATAAACCAGACAAATAGATTTAGTATGAATCTTTAAGATCGAAATTCTCTAGATCCTCTAGTTCATTAAAGAAGTTGCTATTGAGGATCCTTTGTCTGCTGCTTCTGAGGGCTGGGTATGGGTACTCGCACTGTAGGTGGGGAACAGATTTCCATTTCTTCAACGCCCCTACAGTTTCTGCAAAAGTCGTTATGCAGTATAACCAATCGTTTCGCGTGTACAGTAATGACCCCGGTGAATATGCGAATCCCTTTGTGACTCAGTCTGATCATGAATTTTGGTCTCTTTTTCACAAAATGGGATAAATCCCATGATCTAACAACACTATGGGTACCCTCATTTACTAGACATTGAAGAGAAGTACAAGCGTTCAAAGGTGTGCCTTAAAAAAAGGTTGTGACGAGGCAGCCAAAGTACTAGGCATCATCGTCAGCATCTACCTAAAAGACGCCTGCAATTTGGCGCGCAATCCATTGCATGCTTTAGAGGCGACCATAACTTCAGACTTATGTCCGTTCACATACATTTATGCCAGCTTCAGGAAAGACGGCTACAAACCTATCGAGCAAGCGCTAAACTAGTCTAGACCAAATGACTTAGTCTAAAATTTGAAACATAACGCACTCCACTCCAAGTTGGCTTTTCAACTTTTGCGAGGCTTACGAGATCGTCATCTACCACGTTGAATATCTAGATTAAAATCGAAAGTTTTCGGCCATATTAAATGTTCATTTTGACTAAAGCTAGTATTAGACGATATGTTTAATGAACATACGTATGCTGACAATCATATGCTAAAAATTCTTAGCAAACACGCAAATGTTCGTCTGGCGTATGATGCCCTATCACACGATATGTTGAATTTGTCCCAAAGTAGCAAATTGTTTGCTGACAGCATATGCTAACAAACAGTTTGCTATCACATTTTTTAGGACATATGAAGCCCTATTACACGATATGTTGAATTCGGTATGCTGAAAAATTTGAAGACCCGTATGATTATATGCTGAAAAATTGACAGATCGCGATTTTTATATAGGTACGTGCGTATTTGTATTGTATTTATCGATTTTCTGCGATTCTGGTGAAATGTATACACGCATGGTATCGTATTAATGGGCATCGCAGACGCGGAGTACAAATTGCTTTACGTCGACGTCGTCGGTCGCAACGGACGATTTTCTGATGGTAGTGTCTTCAATCGCTGCAACTTTGCACAAGCGATGGATACCAATCAGTTGGGCTTACCACCACCTGAGCCGCAGCCCGGTCGAGAATTTCCCGTTCCGTACACTGTTGTTGCCGATGGCTGCGAACGAAACAACTCAGCCGTTTTGTTTTTAACAAGCAATCAGGACAACAAAATCACAAAAAAACACGTACAAAATTTATCGAAACTTCAAAAATATCAAGGCCGTTTGCTGAAAAATGTGGCGTATGCTCATGAGCCTACTTTAGCTCGTCAGCATACATCATACGAGTCAGCATACGCCAAAAATTTGTCCGAATGTTAGCATACGGTCCCAAAAGGGGTATTACACGATATGTTCAGGTCGCCAACATACGTATGCTGACTAGCCAACAAATTTGCCAACAAACAACTTTTAGCATACGTATGATGACAGAAATTTCGATATTATACGATATGTTGGGATTGGGACACATTTTTCAGCATACGTATGCTGATTCAGCATATCGTCTAATACTAGCTTAAGTCTATTTTGCTGAATAGCTTCGTCATTGAATCGTCCTCTCTAAAGTCTGTGAACACAAGCTGCACCTTATATGTTAGGTACACGACTTTCAATTCTCGAAACGGTCATGGGAAGCTTCGTCATTTTTTAAGGAGGCAAGAATTACAGATTCGGAAACCAGGGTTCAAATTACCTCACCCGTGAGCGAGCGATACGTTACTGAATTTTGTTGATTTTACATGCAAAACAATAACAAATTCAGTCACGTATTGCTCGATCACGGATGCGGTAATTCAACCCCAGGACTTATACAGAGTTATAAAGTTGCTTTCACAGCCCAACGATGAGATGTCGTTTGCAAAACCGGTGCAAGCAATGATCCTTAATAACATTTAACCTTTCTAATCTTTGCAGAATTTACTTGGTTTTGCATTCGTTAGCCGCTAAATCCTACAAACTCGCTTACAGCTCTTTTGGCTCACGAGCTTGAACTCGGTGTCAATATTGTCCGAAAGTTCTGCGTAATTCTTTCAAGTATGATGTTGAATAAGACGCACGCCAGAGCGTTGTGTAAATCTTATTTAAATCGTTATCGATTTACCAAACGACGATTTACAGACCAAACGCTGTTATGTCGATGAAAAGATGGCGAGTAATGATTAAAGATTATTCTGTTTTTTGTTTGTTTCCAGAATGTCTCTACATAAGTGTGAAAATATCATAGACGACGGACTTTCTTAGATCACTCTAATATTCCCAAAACCAAACTCTTAAAAAACCACCTTTCATCGATAGTTTAAGTCAGCGTCCTTTCATGGAAACATACAAATTGTGACCAAAAAACCCCTTTTCGAACTCAAAACAAAATGACATCTATTGATTGGATTTCCAATAGCATCAGAAAATAGAATCAAGAAAATCTCTACAAAAATAAACTATACACCTAAACACCGACACAGGCGCTCGCTCTCATACTCAATTTGCTTACAGTCCTTTCAGAAAGACAACAATCCTTTCTTTTAAATTGCCTTCCAGCATAAAAATGAAAATTGCCCCAAAGCCAATAAAACATTTTGCGAAAGTACGCATCCAAAAATACGCCTATGAATTATATGACCCGAAATAAAATATATGAAAATAGTTGTAAAAGCATCACTTACCCGACGACCCACTGCAAAAGGACTTGCGAATTCCGAACCGAAGCCCACATCTCCATATCCATCAAAACACACAACACTTATATAAATGACACTTTGATGCCAAGGAAGACATAAAAGGAACTCGTTCCAAATTTCACACCATCTCTCAACTCAACACAACGAATCTGTGAGAAGGAAAAGGCGAAAGGATAACAAATGTGAATGAATAAAACTGACAAGGGCATATGTACGAAGTACGATACGTACGAGTTTGAGAAAATCACAAAAGGACCGTTTAGGAGCACATTTATTGCCGAAAGCACATTGCAGACAGAAAGAGAGGCAACGAAGAAACCAACTTGAATCGAGAAGGACCTCTTCATTTCGACACATGCAGAGAGAAGGCCAGCAGGAACACAACAAATCTCAAAGCGAAATAACAAGTTTATTGCACATGATAGTAATGCTAACCACCCACTGTTTCCATTTATTTAAATTGCTGCGCTCCATGCCCCTGTGCCTGCTGATAGAGGGACGACAGTTTCAAATTTGTTATTGTATTGTTTTCTCCTTGTGTTTGTTTTCTTACGATTCTTATTTCTTACCCCTGTGTCCTTGCCACAGTTTCAAGTTTTTATGTCTTTTTTTTTTGTTTCTTAAATTTTTAAGTGTGTGTAACGGTTTTATAACCACTCCAGATCCTGGCAGATGGAGGAAAAGCCATCGAACAGAACGACGACATGACAAACATCCGCATTTGTATGTTTAAATTAAATTAAAAAACAACAAACAGCATTGACAAGCGACAGGGCTGACATAAAGTAAAAAATAAGGTTTGTTTGACGTGTGCAGTGTGCACTAGTGCGGGTTAACCCTCATGTGTTCGATATAGCACTGAACTCGCTATGGTACTGAAAACCAGTATTTTATATGACCTCTAGGGCACTCTAGTTGTGTCTCGAACTATTCCCAGTTAATTTGTGGGGACAAGAATTCAGTGCTGAAGTTTCGCTATCATTTCGATTGCTGTCAGTAATTTTTATTGTTAAACTTCAGAGCAGCATATTTTGCGTTCGATATTGTAGCCGATTTTTCGGGGATGTAGAGGGTTTATACAACGCAGCTGTTTTATTTGTTGTTGCCTGTCAACTGTCATTTATAGCAATTATTTCCGCAATTGTTTTAAATTTTAGGCAAATTCTTTTCAGGTCTGAAATGCAAACGCTCTGTAAATTATAAATGTACTAGATTTAGTTGATTAATCCGCGATATATGAACAACTTATCATTTGTGCTAGAGCTAAATTTATATAGTTAAACATTCAGCTTTTCATCTAGCGACCAATGGAACACGACCATCGATACAGTGAAATAAATATGTCTGTCTCGCATTAGTAAGTAGATGTTCCTACCATTTGCACCGTCTACAAGTTGTTTTGTTAGTTAATCTATCACCTTGCTTTTGTCATCACTATGACAGTATCTAACTTTAAAAAGTTCGCACATGTCGATAATGTAGTTAATCGAAACTAAATAGTGACAGTCATTTTCTTCTTCAATTTGTTTGTAGATAGGATCACTTGGAGCACGCTTTGATGATTGTTTCTCTTTCCAATAAAGAGGAGTGTGATTGCGTTTTGACATTTGGTATGTACCAACTCCTTTCTAAATGATATTTTGTTTGCAAATTTCATTTATTGTCACATTCCCAACGTCGCGTCGGTCGTGTAAAGTCGAATAGATTTATTTGTACTAGATTTTTCCAGAAGGCATAAACTAAATTCGTTCATTAACGTCACGCTACTGCATTTGGCGTTCAATCGAAATGCGAAATCAGTATAAAGTCGATAAATTACTGACTACATAATTCGCTACCTATTCATAAACGTGGTAATGAGATTAATTTAGGCCAATAAAAGAAAATAGGTACACTCCAACGTCCGTCAGGGAGCTCTCAGACTTAAACTAGAGTTTTCCACATCCCCATTTTTTTTATACAAATAAATTCTCGACTTTGACAGCCAAAACTAGAATCGGCAAGATAAGCCTGAACCAGATTCACCCTAATACAAAAACTAGATTGGTCGATATCGCCACTTTGCCGACCTCAGCTACGTATCCGAAATATCAACTTTACACTCAGTCACGATTTTCCTGATTTTTTGTCGTATAAAATGTCAGTCTACAGAGAATATTGTTCGCGTGCCCGATCTAAAGCCTGGTACGCTGTTCGAGTGAAATCCAATTTTTCTTACAAATTTTTCACTGCGAAATGTCAAAATGAACATACGCTGTTCAAGTGAAAAATAATTGTTTAAAAAGTGATATGTAGAGGGCGTTTCTTGCTATTTCACTTGGTTTTTATTGTCCGTCGAATAAATTTTTGACATTTCGGCGTGAAAATTTCACTTTCAGTTTCACAGCTCTTTTTGGAGAGAGGAGTGAAAATTCGAACAGCGTACCAGCCTTATGCCATGTTCCCACCAAACTGAAATCGCGAGGTTTCGATAAACTTTTACTGAAACCTCGTAAGTCGTTCCCACCGAGTTGAAGTGATTTCAAAAGTCATAAGCTGTCAATTTTGAAAATATAACTTACTTTGTTTTTTTTTTATTCAAATGATTTTGCCTGCAGAAACACTTGTTTATTATGATTTGTTTTTTTTTTTCGATTGTTTTGGCGTTTACTATTTTGACGTCAACAAATAATGAACACAAAATAAACCAAAGTTCACGCTGTAGGCTTGTTCGGTTTGATAACCTCTCACGGGCGGATGAACCCAGAGGGATTTCGACTAGATTTCGCTTAAATCCCGAGATTTCGAACGGCAAAAATGTATGGCGAAACCTCGGAGATTTGGAAACATTTTACGAAACCTCGCGGTTTCGGTTGGTGGGAACATGGCATTAAGCAAATGAAAACAGAAACACATCAAGTCAGTCAGCTGTCAGAATTATCTTCGAAACTAGATTTTTAAACATCGCAAATGAAAATAGTTTTAAGGAACCTAATGCCATGTTCCCACCAACCGAAATCGCGAGGTTTCGTAAAATGTTTCCAAATCTCCGAGGTTTCGCCATACATTTTTGCCGTTCGAAATCTCGGGATTTAAGCGAAATCTAGTCGAAATCCCTCTGGGTTCATCCGCCCGTGAGAGGTTATCAAACCGAACAAGCCTACAGCGTGAACTTTGGTTTATTTTGTGTTCATTATTTGTGGACGTCAAAAAAGTAAACGCCAAAACAATCGAAAAAAAAAAAACAAATCATAACAAACAAGTGTTTCTGCAGGCAAAATCATTTGAATAAAAAAAAAACAAAGTAAGTTATATTTTCAAAATTGACAGCTTATGACTTTTGAAATCACTTCAACTCGGTGGGAACGACTTTACGAGGTTTCAGTAAAAGTTCATCGAAACCTCGCGATTTCAGTTTGGTGGGAACATGGCATAAATTGTGTTGGTGAATCGAACACCCATCTGTCACCACCGGACTAGTGGACTGTCAAATAAATTGATTTTGTGAAATGTGCCTACTCGATTTTTTTACCAGCACCTACCTATTTTTTACTCCCCACGAATATTTCTATTTTTTTTTACATCAACATCCTTTCTGCAATTTTCCGAGTTCGAATCAAAAACGATTTTAAATGCAATTTTTAAGGCCAGTCCAAACCAATTTTTTTTTTTGGTATTTCATTTCGTATTCTATCGGGCGAAATGTAATCAAATTACAACTACACTATACAGCTGCTGTTAACATTTATTGTCTCAAAGTGAATTTGTGAAACCATTTTCCTATAGCAACGGTTAAAAGGAATGGAAAGGAGAAAACAACCATTAGCAAAGGAGTAAATTGCGTTAGATGAACCAGACAGGATGAAATTAGTTGACATTCATCCGTTCAACCGATGAGCGAACGGTCTAGTTATATGACATTTGTATGGTTGTAGGTACGGACGTCATGAATCCAGATTAAAGTGAATTTTTTGTACCTACATCCTACATGTGTGCTATTCTAAAAAAGGTGTCTTAGTAATTGGGAACGTGCGCAGAGCTGTCCGCTGTCACAGTAAATTGTTGCTTGTGTATATATAACTGTGTTATCTGTCTTTTGGCGGCTTCTCTAGCGTTCTTATGTATAATTTTCGACGAGATAGGGATTAGTTATATCTTGTATAGTTGCTGGATTGAAAAGTCAAAAGGGGACAGTTACTAGCGTGCAATTAGGCATGTAGAATGTGGTGGATTCGGCATCGAGTTGTAGGTCCCTACTCCCTACCATTCATTAAAAAAAAACTCGGGGATTAAGAGCATTCGCGTTGAATTTGTACTTCATCGCTGCATTTATACTGAGTGCAGGTGCCGGTATTAACTTAAGATTTGAGTATGTAACTAGTAATGGTCGGTCCCTCAGAACTAACCACCTTTTTATTAATTTTAGAGGGTTGTGTTTATAGATATAAGCTGAGCAAAGCCAAAGTCGATCGCTTGCCAAGTATGACAAACTTTTAATGTTAGAAAAGGACTTCGACAAAGTGCGAGATCGTATAGTGAGGCGAATTACTTCTGTATGACGATGACTGTGACATTTGTGTCAAAGCATTGAGGAGGAAACAACATAAAAGGCCTAATTGACAAATTATTTGTTGGCCACAAGAAACGACATTCAATATCGGCGCCTTGATGTACAAAACGTTACTACGGATAGTTAAAGTTTTGAGGCATAGTGAAAACCGTGACTACTAAGGTTAGGCTAGGCTATGAGGGAATGTGTAGAGGTACTGAAAGCAAACTCATTTCGATTATAATGGGGCAGACTAGTCTCGAACTGTCTGCCATTGAGAAAATTGCTGTCCACAGCAAGTGCTCTAGGTCACGACTCATTCGAGGGCAAAGAAACGACTGTTGAGCTACCTCGCAAGGGTTCAGCGAATAATTTTATTGATCTAGAAATCTGCCTGCAAAAGGGGCAACTGTCAACATTAAGGCAGAGCTGGACTGTTTGTGGGCCCAAGTTGGAATTGGAACATCGGATGTGCGGGGCCAAAAAGCTTATTTGAACAGTGTTGCCAGGTCTTATACTAGTTCAATAACCCAATTTCAAAGTTTTTGTAGCCAAATTGAAGAAAGTAAGTAAGAAAAGTTTTAAAACTAATAGAAAAAGTAAACACATTCTCATAAAAAAAACTATACGAAATATTTATAAATACGTGATCAGCGAAAAAAAAAATGTAGAATTCCTTAAGGGTAGGGGAGACCGGGGCTAGTTGGCATCAGGGGCAAGTCTGCTTAGTATCCTTTTGTATCTCATCGCGAGTGCATGTCATTCAAGAAATATTAGAGGAAAAACGATTTTTTGCTAACGTAAAGAAATTTTGTTTTCTCTTATTTTCCTCTTTCATATATAGTGTTAAGTAGGTATTAGTTGTCTATGCATGTCTATCATTTTTTGGTTATATTCTGTTTTTGTTTCTGAAAAATCTTGTTATTTGAATGATGGTCGGGCGTGTTTAGTTGACTCATTTTTCGGGGCTAGTTGACTCAGTGGCTTAGTGGTAGTGTGTTGGGCTACTAAGCGAGGGGTCTCAGGTTCGAATCTCGAAAGGTCCAAATTACATCTTAAGGTTTTTTTCCACTTCGCCACCTCTCGCGAACGTCTGACAAACATCCGAGAGTAAAACTGTCATGAATGAGCTTCTCAATTAGCCGTTTGGACTCGGCGTAAAATTGTAGATCCCTTCCAATTCGTCCCAAAAATTGAAAACCCACACAAAGCGAATGGTTGTGAGAAGCTAGGCCTTGGGTCCCATAGACCTGTCGCGCCAAAATATTTATTTATTTATTTATTTTATTTTAGTTGACTCAATAATTTACCACAGGAAGTGCCTTTTTAATTTATTGATTTTGCTTTTTAAACTCTTACAGCTGTATTTATAAGATTCCCTTATGACGCCTCTACGACGTTGTTTATTTATATTTATACTAGCGGACCCGACAGACGTTGTCCTGCATGCTTTTTTAAGCCACGTATGATTAATATAATTAGCTTGTAAATCGGGAAATATGCTTTCAATCAAAGCATCTTTCGTATTTACCATGTTGCAGAAGTTGTCCGGCAATTTGATGCATTGTGTGTCTCCATGCCAATGTTGAGCAATTGCTCGGAGAATGATACCTAGTGCCAGTGGATCGTTTTGCAGTTGAACTCTTATATTTGTTTTAAGAAGTAATGTACAGACATTTCGCCATAGATATGATTGTTTTATACATGCGTTAATTTCGTCCGCATATGTAGCGCGTGGAATGACCGGCAATGTCTGTCTAAAATCACCGGACAGCAGCAGTAAAACACCACCGAAAAGTCTGGTGCTATTATTTAAATCTTTCATCATTCTATCGAAAGCTTCAAGTTAATGCTTGTGTGCAAAAAAAAAACGGTTCTAAAATACCCACAATTTGTCTCTTCTCCTCTCCATCTGCTCGATATGGTTGTACTGGCAGCGTGCGTTTATTTGCTGTTCCTCATCACCCATGAAGTAAATTTGGAGAAATTTTGAATCGGTATTATGATACACTTGGCCCTGAATCTTAAAAGTTGAAAATTGCGACCATCCGCGTTCTGAACGATTTTTGTTGCTCCAAATGAGGTCATTTGAAATTGAATTTGCGAATTTTGCGCAAAAACAATTTGGATTGTGATGTAGCTCCAGCCAATAGTGCTTTCAATGGTTCTGGCGGCGAATTAAATGGTGGCAATACTACAACTTTTCCAGACGCGCAGCAGAAACCGGCCGATTCACCTTTGTATTTGAGTGCATGACAGTGTTGGCATTGTTTTTTCATAGCACCGATTACAATTTGTGAATATGGCGAATAGTCGATGTCCGACTCATATTCAAACGCAAGGTGAAGAAGTGATGCACGTGTCAATGCGCGATACACTTGCAAACGCTGTTGTTCACGTGTTCTAAATGTATCGGTGACTCTTTGACATGCCAGTCTTTGGCTTAATGCATTGGCTCGAAGACATTGGCATTGTTTTATGTATAATACACTTAATATTCATTGAAATGCACTATGTTTGTATGTTCCGTATGAACAGTGGAGTGTGATATTGTTACAACTTTTTTTGTCTTATATATTCCAAATAAATCAATTTTGTATTTTACTTAATAACTCGCAGTCACGATTCGGTTGCTTTTGAAATACGTATAAGATTTTGAATGTAATTTTTGTATGGGCAGTGCCACGCACCTTTGTCCAATTTTGACCAATCTTCACAGGAATACTCTTGGGCCAATACCTAAGATTATGTGTAAATTTGAACTCGATCGATTCGGTGGTTTTCGAGATATAAGATGTTGAATGTATTTTTTGTATGGGCGGTTCCACGCCCCTTTGTCCAATTTTGACCAATCTTCACAGAAATACTCTTGGGCCAATACCTAAGATTATGTGTAAATTTGAACTCGATCGATTCGGTGGTTTTCAAGATATAAGATTTTGAATGTTATTTTTGTATGGGCGATACCACGCCCATTTGTCCAATTTTGACCAATCGGCTTCTAAACCATCCAGGGCGCTACCCAAACGCATACAAAAAAAATTATTCAAATCGGTCCAGCCGTTTAGGAGGAGTTCAGTGACATACACACGTACAGTAGAATTATATATATAAAGATTTTGATGATTTTTTAATGATATTTGAACTGTCTAAAATCAGTATTAGTTCAAGAGAAAAAGAAAAAAATGTTAATTTTTGTGCCAACTAGTTCGTTCTCCCCTATATGTTTAGGGGTAGAAAAGTGGTTTAGAAAAATACTTGTCAAAGATTTATATCTTTGAGATCAGCTCAGATTAATACTTAATTTGTTCTCGGTAATTTATACCATGTTTCCACCAACGTGATTTAGCTGAAGTAATTAACAAATCACGATAGGGGTTCCCACCAAACTTTTGAGTGTTTAGTTGACATTTGGAATTAGTTGGCAAACTTTCAATATCGTACATGTAAAAGTACAAAAGAAAAATTACCCGCAACAATTTTAAATGAGTTCTAATGCTTTTGATAGAATTTATATCTATCAGAATAAATCCAAAAATGATATAAACAATTACTATCTGCATTTTTAATTTTTATTTTTTGACAGTTTGTTTTTGCTTGAACAGCTGAAGTCGATAACAGGTCTATTTGATTTTATTTGTGTCTGTTTGATTCTATTTTGTGTATGTTCGATTATATTTTGTGTGGATTTGCACGTAAATAAAAATTAAATAGGTATAAATCACGTAATAAGTGATCACGAAAATGTATGGTAAATCACATCATTAATGAGGAAAAAGAGTCATATTTGGAACTTTTAATAAATTGCACTCCTTAGTTATGACATTATGAGTTGGCCCGGTATAATTAAACGAGTTAGACATACTTTTATGAGGCTATGTAAGTCGAAAATGACATTAACCGATCATTAACCATTAATTCAAATAACCCAGCACGCAAGGTGGACACTATTATAGATAGGTACGCACTTGGAGAACCACAGCGAGTTTCAGACTGACAGTTCCGAGGGTGTAACTCAATATGCTGCTGAGAAGGTTTCGAATAATTTCATATAGGAAGTCATGATTTGCCCTGATTACCATAAGACCCACTCATATTCGGTCAGACATGAAAATAGTATTGATCTGCGCCTACTATTTGGTATTCAAAAGTGGACACACTGTAAATTACCCTCCCGGAACACCGACTAGATATTTCTTGCTTTTCCTTGTGTCACTGCTATTTTTACCACTGACGCCTATTAAAGTTCTTCGCAACAGTATAGTAAAATGCGTATCAATTTTCCCCTAAGACCACATTTGGAGGTACTTAAGGATATTCATGCATAAATCTAGCTTTACGCATTCCCAACACATCGTCTCACACTGTCTTTCGTCGTCCCTCGTCACTCCAAGCTTCAAAAAAAGTAAGACGGTGTCTAACTGTACTTGTTCAGCTGTTCATTAAACGCCTTGCTTGTCAATAGATGAAGCCTTGCTCTTGAGCACTCCTTCAAAGTGGATAAGTCAAAAGTCACATGGTAATCTAAAACAAAATTTATTATGCCCTTGAGCGGGAACGATGAATGTTCCCATTCCCAGAGGAAATACACTAAATATGTAGGTACATCTAAAAAGTATGAATTTGTAAAATGCCGACAACAAATGACCTTTTAAGCCTCTCCAGTCGCCATCTAACGACAAACGATTGCGGGATATATACCATATTTGTTTTCAGCCTTGAAAGCGGTTCAAGTTTCAGCACACACGCCGAACAAAGATCAAACGTCAAGTCAACTTGTCTCCGAGTGAGACAACAGAAAAATCAAAGCATGGATAATGTATAAATTCCACAAAGAAATCTTTAACCCTTCAAGCAAACCCTCGAGCTCCTCCATCCTCCTACCCACGCCGCCACAAAGCATCAGACGCAATAACACTTGAGTATTTCGCTTAGTCAAAAAGTTATAAGTAATTAAAAATAATTTGCCTGCCAGATAGCTTACCCATGAGCAGCGCCAACAGCAGCACGGTTATCATCGGAATCACCATCCAGTAATCCATTTTATTTCCTCCAAAAAAAAAATTAAGAAAGTTATTAAACTTTTATTGCAGCGCACATTAAACGTAATCACAAAACATTTATAAATTTATTCATTCATTGCCATTAATTCACTTACGGTTGGCGAGCCCGCGCCACCGATGTCGCGCCCCGAAAAGTAACACCGCACACACGTTTACAAATTAATTGGGCTTTCATAAACAGTCCTTAAAATATGCGGGCCAACATCAGACGCTTAGGTATTTTTGTTTTCCCCCAATTAAAAAACCGAAAAAAATATTTGCATTCACTGATAACGATAAACGGTCGAGAATTTAATTGAAAAGGATACGACACTGGATCTATTACGCTCGCATTAAAATCCTTCCGGATGTATATTATTTACACGTGTTGTATAAATATCTTGCTACGGTAAAGTTAATGACACGGAAGCTTATATTATTACTTTGGCAAGAAACGAGGTCACCCACTTAAGGACGAATTTATTCCCAAGGAAAATAAAAACCCCAGCAACATGGGCTGTGTTAAGGTAATCCTCCTCTGTATGGATACGTGCGGAGCGCCTGAGCTCACTTACGAAACTATTAAGCCGGATTGTGGTCCTTTAAGAATTCACATAAATGGGTTTTATTAGTGTGCACACTCGAATCCAGATTGTCACATCTTCAGTAATAACAACAATTAGGAACGTATTAACTGGGATTACACGAGTCCTTTTAAGTATTCACGAAGTACGATTTATTGTCGTAACCGCGGACCCAAGGTCTGTCACATTTATCGCGTTAATAAACAGCTCTTAATAAATTGCAACTTTATCCATCGTCCTTGTTTGAGTGAATGTTATGCTTTTCGGACGAGGGTAAACCAATTTATTATGATCCCACCCACAATCAATTACACACGACGCGCGGGACAGACAACAACGTTAGCCCCAGCTAGTCTGATTGAACATTCCAGTTTGACTGAAGTACCATGGAACGTAAGTATCATCTCAGAGTCCTCTGTGCTCTGTACCAGTGCACGGGAGGATGATGTGTTTTGTTCCAAAGTTCCAGCAAAGTTATTATTTTTTTCCTCTCTATATCATCTTTTGTCGCGTGCATAGGGATGCTGTTGACGATGACGATATCTAGGATTTCAATTTCGAGATACTCTTACACTGACTTGACACTATTCTCCATTGGGCGAATGTAAAGCGAAAGCTTGCTCTCAATTTTCGGAGTAATTTGGTCCTGCTGATGGCGGGCGCACGCAGGTTTTGCCGCCTTCGCCTGTCGGATGCTGAATACGGAGACGGAGAGTGAGTGTAAGAGCTTTCAAAGAGAGTTGGATATTCTGTAAAGCTAGTGACTTCAAAGGTTTGAATAATTTTCGGAGGAATTCAGGGTTAGGGCGCGCCCTGTGTACCAGTTCAACGCTGGTACCTTTACCATTTACAATGACCAGCAGAGAATAATGTTTATGTAATGTTGTCGCAAGTCCTTTGCGGCCCTTGCACTGATTTTGCAAAGTCAAAGGAACTCATTATCAACAGAAAGGGGCATCAAAGCCAAAGCCCTACGTTTGGGCGCAATCACTTGCGTACTACTGCGACAAGAGGGTCCATCCAGGAAAAATATTTTGCAACTTTAGATGAATTTGAGATTCAGTATCTAGCATGCCAATAGTCATGGAGGAAGAGGTAGAGCATATCTAATCACATGGAAGAAACTGCGATGGGTTTTTATAACTTTCAAAATTATATTCTCATTCTCCCATCAGCATTGGTGCAAAAGCCTGCAGTAAGTGCTGCAAAGAGGGCCAAGGAAACTTGTTTACATTGGATTAAGTCCAGCTATCTCATCCTGGGTATAAATAAAGGACGCCAGATGCAACAGACTCCTAAGCACTTCTTGGAATAGGAGTTAAATGTGACCAAACCACCAAACCATTTTGACAAATTGTATACAAGATCTAGTACTTTTGATCATTACCCAGGTCTCGAAACCTTAACTATATAGGTAGGTAAGCACCGACTTAGAGATGAATGTCTCAGTCGTGTAACCAAAAATACTAAAATGCGATTCTCCCAAATTTAAAGGGCTGATCCACTTAAGGGGCAGGTTATAGCGACACGAAAAATGCAACCGAAAAAAATGTCTTTTGCTTTTTTTTAACAACTTAAACTTAATTGTTGAACTCAATCTTGGTCTTAAAATGTTGCTTATGAATTTTAAAGTTACTTTATTAAAAAAAATTAACAAATTATCTTAAATTTTCGAAAAAAAAGAACATTTATTAATTTTTCTGTATGTAAATTTTTTTCGTACAGAAAAATTAAAGAATTCTTTTTTAGAAACATTGAAGATAATTTACTAACTTTTTTTTGATAAACTAACTTTATAATTCCTAAGCAACATTTTAAGACCAAGATTAAGTTCAACAATTAATTTTAAGGGGTTACAAAAAACAAAAGAAATTGTTCGTGTCGCTATAATTGCACCCTAATGCGTAACAGGAGAAGAGCTGCTAAAGCTATATATGGTAACTTAAATTCGTTAAAATTTATGGAGTAAAAGTGAGCACCAGATAAGAGTACTTATGCAGGATCATTTTTTCCATAATATTTCTAAAAAAATATATAGTTAATATTTTGAAATAAAAGCAAATCAAATTTAACTTTTCTTTTCGATTTTTTTATTTTTTTTTACTTTAATTCGTATTGTTAATTGGGATTGTTTTTTGTTTGTGGTTGCTTGCGGAAGTGTCAAACACTAGATGGATATATTAATTCACGGGTTGAACTATAAGAACTTTGCATAAAAACGGCGGCGTGCACTCTTACTCAGTCTTTAGGGCAACTTGACTTACTTTGGTTTTTTGATAAAAACGTATGAAGTTTCTAAAAATATATATACACAAATTTTATTTATTTCAAGTAGAAACAATGTTAACAGTGTGTGATGTACAATGGTACTCATTTTGAAAATAATAGGAGTGTTCATTCTTTAACTATCAAAATTAGTGTTGAATGCCTCATCAGTTAAATTCATGTCTAAAAAATAAGAATAATCTGATGTGGGCTAACAACAGTATGTACAATCTATCTATCTTCTATATATATAAAAATAAGTTGGAATCTGTTTGTCGCTAATGTTCTCCGTAATGCGTGAACCGATTTTGATTCTGGAAATTTCCCTTGAAAGGTGACGTTAATACCATGGTTTGTAAGTATATACGGTCTTTGTAGGTGGATTGGTTTATGAGTTATAGGGGCGTGGCACTTTCCATATAAAGACTGCATACAACATATTATATCTCGAAGACCACCTAATCGATTGAGTTTAAATTTACAGATAATCTAGGTATTGGCGCAGGAGTGTTTCTGTGAAGATTGGGCAAAATTGGACAAAGGGGCGTATCACCGCCCATACAAAAAATTTATTGAAAATCTTACAAAAAAAAATAGTTGGCGCAATAGGTCTATGGGACCCAGGATCGAACCTGGGACCTCGCGCTTAGTAGTCCAACACACTAACTACTAAGCGACTGCGCCTACATTGAAAATCTTATATCTCGAAAATCACCGAATCGTTGGATTTACCAGGATTGCATTCCATGTGATATTTCGAATTAAATCGACTTCAGTTCCCTGTTCACCTTGTTAGGAATTTATGGAGTTAATTAAGAGTATTCAGTTTTCTCACATGGACAGTTATATGTAGCCTGTGCGCGTGTTCGCAAACTATCGGTTTTGTATATTTACACCGAAAATGGAATTCTGTACCAGAAAGCAAACTATTGAGCACTGATTTAAGTGAATTTGATTATTTAATATTTATATTTTGCACTACGAAGTGTGCAGAGGGTCCGCTAGTATATAAATATACAAAAGCAAAATTCAAAAATGCAACCTATCTTGAGAAATATTCTATCTGATTATAGTCAATTGGGAATAGGCAGTCATTAACTTTTTTTAAAAACCAATTATAACTTAAAGTTGTCCTGATGCACAATGGTATGAACTAAATTCGCCTACCCAACATCCACCGAGCTTACTCTATGGTACCTATAGAGAAGAAGGGCTTTCCATGATCTCTCTCACATGATCGATCTCGTCGTTTGACACAGGGCAACTTTTTTTTGCGAAAGTTGCACATTACTTGATTGTCATGTCATATCGTTATGAGCAGAAGTGTACAACGAGGTAGGGTTTAGCTCTATAATAGGCAACTTAAAGCTTTGTAGTAAGGAGAAGTTAGTCTGCCTTATTAATGCGTTTAATGCTCCTCGAAAAATAACATATTTGGTAATTTTTTTCTTTAGCAATAGGTTTTTGGACAAAGGATTCGTAGATCCCAGGTGCATTTGATTCTTAACCCTGACTTAGACTTGTAGAAACTATTCAAAGAAATAAATTGACGAATTCATAAAAAAATAAGATTAATTCAAAAAATACAAATAAAAAGCCCAAACTTCTTTACAAACTAACAAAAAAAACTTAGCTTACTTTTAGTGAACCTTAAAATTGACTCCTAGCCTTAATATTTGCATTATTTGCACCTCTTGACTTAAATAAACTCTGAGTATTGTCTCTGATGCCTTGCCCTTGGTTTACCTACTGCTGTAGCAAAGCGAATATTCAACCATTGACGCGCTTAATGATTTAATCAAGTTAACAAATCACAAGTTGCGAGTACTTTACATCCCGCTGTCAAAGTTGGGTTACCCTATTCACACAAATTTGCAAGTTATACACTGCATTCAAAATAAAACTCTTAATACCATAAAACTAAAGAGCTATAAAATAAAAATTGCAAATCAACTTCTCGTATAAACCCCCATGGAGTAACAAAAAAGAAAAACGCACAATCGTAAAAGGCATCGTTTGTTTTTTCACCATAAAATAAAGTTAAACACCCAAAAGTGTGTACTACATATAAACAAATAAGTTTAGTGCAATGAACCGGTTCACGCCCGTATAGAGATATCCCTTTATAGGTTTTTGTTTTCTTGAACCAAAAAGTTAATTGAAAAATAATTCCATAGGGAAAGATGAAAAACATTCAAGTGTATTTAACTCACCCTGGTATAAAGAAATTAGAAATGCTTTGCAAGGCTACTAGCATTTAACTAAAATATGGAAATATACCTACAAGTAAAGGTCATTGCTCTTTTGTAGACCGAGTGATTCATTACAGAATAACCTAAATATTACGTTGGGATTAAGCTTAACTTGTAAAAGAAACGCCAGTCCTTTTAAAATGCGAATACGGGCTAAGAAGGGCGCTCATTTTTGGTTGAAGTTTGCTATTAAGGCAAGTATTAGATTCGCATAAGAAATGTGTTACTCATACTGAGGAAAACTTCGACCCAAAAGGTTAACTCTGTTACGCTGTATTTTTTTCTCTATTAGATTTTCTAACGCTATAGATATTTATAGAGCGGGCCGAATCAAGGGATGTTCAAGTTGAGCGAGTTGCTCGCAAAAATAAATTTTTATTCGATGAATTGTTCCAGAAAAATAACATTTACGAGCGGGTAGGCTGCTAATGCTCAGGAGCCCCACCGATTTAGAACCGCAATTTCGGAACGGGACAAAACAGATATGCTAAAGCAATTCACAGAACTTTGGTGGCTTAACGAAGAGCGCTATTTAAGCAGTACAACCCTCCTTATTGTTAATCTAGATATAAGTGAGATAAGCTTTACTTAGGGGCTTTTGAAAATTTAATAAGATAAATGTTAAAATAAATTAGATTAAATTATTTTTGCTTAGTATGGAAGTTTAATGAACGATATAATACAAATTAGGGTAAAACTAAAAAAAACTTTTTGAATTAAGTGCATTTATAAAGAAAATATTGTCTCCGATTTTTGATCTACTCAAATTTCCGGCCTTCGATAATTTTACCCTTTAAGCTCGTACTTCGCTGGCTGGATGTCAGAATATCAGCATTTTTGAAATTCACTTAAAATTCGTATGCACTTGACATATCACAGCGGCACACAAAGCGCTCGTCATGGTTTAGTGTCGAGGCAAATGCGTTATAGGTACACGCTTCATTTAGGTATGCAGTAGCTTAGTGTGTTTCAGAATGTTTATCTCTATTATATGACCATGAACTTGTCATAACTTACTATAACACGTGAAAACGACGTAGACATTAGTCCTAAATTGGTCCCTATGATCGCCTGTCAAACGGATGGTCGCTCGGGCTGTGACGTCGCGTGATACAAGTGCGAGAGCTAAAATGTCAAAACCAAGTGACAGATTTTAATTAATGTGTGATCGCCTGTCAATGGGGACATTCAAGTATCTAGTTTAGTAAGTCTGACAGCTGACTGACTTGATGTATATCTTATAGTTTTGATTGTTCTAGATCGGTCAGATGGGCAGCTGTTTCAGTTGAAGTTTATGGAGGGCGACGAATCTAGTCGAGAAATTCATGGCTGAGTTGAGTACTAACTTGACAGTTTGCATATGTGGCTGACGTAGGAAAAGTGGCGTTCCCGACCAATTTAGTTTTAACTTTCAGGTTACATCTACTACAGACCAATCTAGGGGACAACTAAATTTTTACATGTGGCCAACGGCTGTTGGGACGGATTTACAGTGTCCCACGAGTGACAGTGCATGCTTTTCTGATTGATACAATTTTAGACTATTCATAATTCGCAAATGGACAACAAAATACATACTGGCAGTATATTATTCCAAAAAAGACAGAATTAGCTTGTGCCCTTGGATAAAAGGCTGGGTTTTTTTTTCAGTCACTAGCGAGCTCTCTCAGGCGCCATGGCAGGTGCGTTCGTACCCAAGTGCCTTACATTGGCCGCGTTCCTCTGCTTGTTAGACGTCTAACGTAAAATATCCCAAATATCCCTAGCCCAACTAGCGCCAGCGGCAAATTTTGCAAAAGTTTGAACGATTTTCCTTGAGTTGGTCGTTTTTTCTCTCACCCAATGCAGCGGGTAGTTTTGCGCTTGAGAAAATGAGAAATTTCCCTGAAAGGGATTTTTCACAAAAAGTGCTAGATGTCTATCGCCAATGGTGAAATGTAAATTTTTTTATATAAAGTTTGACGTGCCGCTAGTCATCTAGCGGGCAGCGGAACGCAGCCATTCGCCTTCAAAATAATAAATCAAACAAAAACACTAACAACGAACCGACTAACACAACAAAATGCAAGAAATTGACAACTGATGGCAACGACGACGAACACAAAATTCCGCCCGACTCGGATTTAAGATCTGCATGCGCGTCTGCAACGGATGGGTAAAAAATGCATCACAAAGTCAAACGTTTCGCTTACTGTGACATTTCAACTCATAATGCTCGACCAATTGTGTCAAGTAGCGTTTCGCAGTCTCCAAGCGGGCTCATCGTGTTATCCACGCAACAATCATATTTGGCGGCAGACATTGGGCCAGCGATGCCAGATGTGGTGATTTTTCCCCATTTTGGAAAATTGTTGACTTAATGGGGAAAATGGGGAAAAATGGAATACACGCATGCTTATTATGTTTGCATAATTTAAAAACAAAACTCGTTTAGTAAACTTATCCCGAACATAATGATATCACCGCGTTTATAGAATCTAAGCGATTTAGCCATAAACGAATTTCGAACTGAACACCACCTTTACTCACATGTGTCATTTTCACATTCTGTTCACCAGCTGCAACCCTTATGTTGTTGTTGTAAGCTTGTGGTTTATTTTTGAATTTTGACACTTCAAAATGTCAACTGAGTATAGAATCAGGATTTTCTTAACTAAATTTATCGGCTACTCTCGATAAACGTAAACTGCAAAACTATTCATGTGACCAATATCGGCCAGTAAAAATTCAAACACATCTAGTCAGTCAGCTTTCAGACTTACTAAACTAGAAATCCGAACGTCTGTACTAACTTATTCTATATCTATTTTTTATTATTATCAAATTGTATTCTTAAAAAAAGGTTTTATTTACAGAAAGCAAATTTGTATTGTATTAAAATGGGAAAAACAGTGGGTAAAACAACGGATATGAAATTTGGAAAATTTTCAAAAATATTCCGTAAAATTTGGAATTTTGGTAAATAAAATCTGGCATCGCTGCATTGGGCACATTCAAAAATCTTGTTAACTTAGGTGGGCTAGATAAGCCTGTAATAAATGTACCCTGAACGAACTCAGTCACGAAATACTTGACTTCTACCCCTCTATAGACGTCAACTGCAAAAACTTTTCGTGTGAACGATCTAGGCCAATCAAAACTGAGACACATCAAGTCAACTTACTAAACTTGATACCTGAACGTCCCAAATTTTGTTTGGCCGTCAATTCTGGAGGACTCTGCAAAATATGTATCAAAGTTTAATCCCCTCTCAACGAGCGAAAGTGTCGACCTCATACATTTAGAGAGCCTCAATTTTAAAGACCAAGAAATCGCAACTGGGAGTGCACTTGGTCGTAGGCAATAAAAGCGGTGTCTTTTTCACGGGTAGTAAAAAGTAACCTAGTACTACCTCAGAAATTATCTCGCCAATTGCGAAACGTAGACGACCACCTAACTGAAATCATTACCCCCTTAGATAGGGTTCAAGGCAAAAGTAATACGAATCCCTTAACCTCATTCGGCCAATTCTGTTCACCTCTGCCCGAAACATCAGACTAATTTCTAATCCATCAAACAGCAGAAGCAAGGCATCACACACACACACACATCCAGCGCCAGCATATTCCCTACAGGGACATTTAAGTGGACTCATAGCCATGATTTATTGTCCTTTTAGTAAATAAAAAAGTCAGATTGTTAGCTTTTTGCCCGTTGTGCAGTGGCTCTGCTTGTAGCCCTCTATATGGGTATTTACTGCAAACACACGCTTGTGCACACATAACTCTCGCCGGACATCATCCAGCCACACCTACATAATATTTCATTGCAAACACTAAATTTATAGTTTATCCTTCTTTTCTTTTGGTTTTTCGCTCTGCACACTGCCACTGCACACAGCAGCATCGCACAGCCTTTGCTTTTGTTTTAGCCTCACTGTGTTGATTGTTTTTGCTCGTTCGTCCTGTTTGATTCATTGTCTCGCGTTAAAGTTTCATACTTTATATCTCCCTGGAGATTATTCGCCCCATGAAAAGGGGCGGGGTGGGAGTCCTTCCTTAACCATATTCATTGGCAAACACAAAACGTCTGTGTGTCGCTGTCAAGTCCGAAACAGAAAGTATACGCGCCAAATTAATATGCGTACACAATCTAATTGTGTGTGTATAATACGCTTAACAATTTAATTATTATTATTTTTACTTTGCGTGCTCCCTATAGTTTGTTTGCTATAGTGTAGCATCGCAGGGGAATCATCTATTATTATCCTGATGTTCCGAGTATAGGATATATTTTTGTTTTATGATATCAGATGGGGCGGGAAATTTCCTCCTGACATCCTGTAATTATGTGGGAAATAAAAAAATTATATAAAATCTGCCATCATTCGGAAAGATGGGGAAGAAAATAAAAAGGATATATAAATGAAAGCAAGTATTACATGCTGTGGATAGAGACGAGGGGATGGTTAAACGAGTACAAAAGCAACAATGACACGACAGCGTGACAAGGACGTGACTGTAATGAAATTAGAATTTATGTCGTTTTAACTATTTTCTATGTTTGTTTTTCATTTTATTTTCTCTCTCTCTGTCTGTCTGTCTGTTTTTGTTGGGAAAATTGGATTTTACATTTCCTTTGCTATTCGTTTATCGCTTTGTTTTAATTTAGTTTTTCTCTTCTTGTAGATTGTAATTAATTTACTGTTTGTTTCTTTATTTGGGGTTACATTTTGCAATTCTGGTTATTAACAAATTCAATAACAGACACTATTATGTAAGTATGAGTGGAACGGAAAGGATTACGTGTCGTTGACTATAGGTACCTACGCAGGGAGATGATGTATTGTGTCTGTGTGTTGGGAAAAGAGATGCAAATTTGTTAGGTATTTATAATGAAAATGGGAATTTCGTTAAGCTTCTTAGGTCGTCTGAGATTGTTTGGTGGTCAATGGTCATGCCTTTTTTTCATCCTTAAGACTTAAATGTCTGAGAGGAGTCTAAGCCAGGCTTAGTGCTACAATTACTGACAATTACAATAGGAAAACTCAGCGGCCAATAATTTATTACAAAGCACTTGTATCAGAGTTCATTTCTCAAAATTTTAGAGACGCCCAATCACGACTTTTGTGCACATTGCCTCGCTGAAATAAACAACAAATTTTCCTAAGTTGTATGAGCCTTTCTGGAAAACCGAATCCTTTGTTTTGTTTCTTTACGACAGTAGAAGAAAGTGTGACGTATTAATATGCAATGGATTTTTTTATTTTTTGTACTTAAATCAACTAGTCAGGTAGAACGAAAAAATTATTCTTCATGATTTCTTTAACGCATCTTCACCATGAATTTGGTTCATGTTTCGTGAAATTCTGGTTTGAAATTACGTCGCAATTGGTAGGTTTACGGCAGAGTAGCAGGACTCTGCAAGTACCTACATAAATGAAAAAAAAGAGAGCGTGCTTGTGACCACACGCCAGATGTGAAACTTTTCTCGCTAAATGTGAATAATAAATTGAACTGTGTTGTATGTAGTTGAATTTCATTAAGAAATTTAATTTAAAAACCAAATCTTTATAATATTATAATCTTAATTCAGCGCAGAAGATAATTATGCTCATTAATTTAAAAAGTTTTCATAACACAATCCAATCCAAAGTTTTCTATTTCTATGTCGAGAGTTTTTGTTTACATTTTGTTTTCATATCGTCAAATGATTCAGTAGTTTAGTGTGTGTGTAAAAAATAGCTTCTTCAGTTACTCCAGCGTTCCCATATAAGTATTCACTTTGAGAATTCAGTTGAAAAAAATGTAAAAATATATCTTTCCAACAAACATACAAACCAACAAAATCTCATTAAAATTGGTTGAGTGGTTAAGAAGATCGACAACAGCGCCACCTATCGGGTTCAAAACTATCCTATCCATCAAGTAACAACCAACCATACCCACCCACAAAATTTCATTGAAATCGGTTGAGTGGTTAAGAAGTTCGACAACAGCGCCACCTATCGGGTCCAAAACTATCCTATCCATCAAGTTACAACCAACAATACCCACCCACTAAATTTCATTGAAATCGGTTGAGTGGTTAAAAAGATCGAAAACAGCGCCACCTATCGGGTCCAAAATGATCCTATTCATCAAGTTACAACCAACCATACCCACCCACAAAATTTCATTCGAATCGGTTGAGTGGTTAAGGAGTTTTAGGCGGCGGCATAGCGATGGCGACAGGCCAATTTCCGTCTCGCACTTCCGCTTTCATGAATCGATTTTACTCCCAAGTCGCTCTATAAGATGTTTCACATCAAAAACACCTTTCGCTTCGTACAGTCCTTACAGGGATTTTAGTTTGTCTAAATATCATGTCTGCATGGTGGGAAATTAAGGCCTAAAGTCGTGGGTTTCATTTTAAAAATTACTTCGATTTGTTGTTTCTTTTCAATGAATGGTTCAGCATTCTATAAAGGGTTCTAAAGGGTCCTTCATTAAGTGCCTCTTTAAATTTAAATAAAACAAAGTGTGTGTGAGATATATTCGTTTGAAAGACTTTTCGATGCCATTATGTATGGAATATAACATCGTTCATTATCCGCCGCGGCTTCCCTGGGTTGCACGCATCCGAAACGCCCAATTTTCCAAGATTTTGGAACATAAATCAGCCTGAATTTGACCGATGGCATGGATTATGTTGGTTTTGAGCGCCGTCCTGTCACCATATCAGCAAATTCTGGCCAAAAGATGGACGGTCTTGGATCTCATGTAGATCGGTATCATCCCAAATTCGACAATTTTGTTTGTTGACGTTCATCCAGAAATGGGCCTGCTTATCGCAAACGTTAAGGTCAGTTTCCAACTGCTTTTAATAAATCTTGTTGTTGAATGCTACGTTCATCCATTGTGCTTTGGAAAAACAGACAGGCAGATCAATTGTCAAAGTTCGGAAGTCCCTATTGGAAGACCCTTTAGAAGCTGATGTTTGCGACCTATTAACGCAGTTCTCATAAGGCATAATACGTTCGTCTATCTGGGTGAACACTGATAAATCGTATTTCGCCACACTTTGACATTTTTTCGAGTAAGGTTGAGTTCATATTTTCATATTCATATTCGGCTGAAAGATCGAGTCAGTCACTCAAAGGCGTTAATTTACAATAAAATGCATATCTGAGTATATAGGCGCAGTGGTTTACTGGTTAGTATGTTGGACTACTAAGCGAGGGGTCCCAGGTTCGATCCACGGAAAAACACAAACAAATCTTAAGCTTAAGCTTATTTTTTCAGACGACCCCAAAAGGTTTGCCAGCCAGTTGAGGAAAATCAGTGCTTTTGACTTTGCAGTATTGACTTTTAAGTTTCGACTTTGACTATACTGCTTAGTGTAGGCAGCTGCAGTATGTAGCGATTTTCTGGGAGGACAATGAGGTCATATGCACAAAGTAAATAAAATAAAGTAAATAAATTAAAGTGTCTCCGATAGAAACACCATCATGCAAGCAAGCATACCATCAATAAAAAGTGCGACAAAAATGGGTCAAACTAAGCAACCTTGAGGAACACCCAGCATAAATAAACCAATCGTTTATGGATAGATTTTATATCTCGGGATTAATGGTAGGTGCCTGCAATTCTACACAAATTCTTAACTTTTGATGAATTGAGAAGATTTTCCAGGACAATCCCAAATTTTACCGCGTTTGTCACACATTCGAGAGAGATGGCGCAGTGGAAAAAAAAACTTTAAGAACTTTTAAAGTCTTCGACGAAATTTAGCTGATTTGTTTGCTATAAAACACATCTTGTAAATAGTACCCCTTGATATTTCCCATCGCTTTTAAATCCATAAATATGCCTGACTTTCTAAAAAGCCTTATTTCAGCTCAAAGAAGATTGACTTGAAGATTCCACATGGAGCAATACCGTTTCAACTGATGTATCCTTTGATGCAGTATTTTGACGAAGTCTACCAATAATACAATGCTCTTTGTATCATTCAAATAGAGTGCAGTATTGTCATACATAGATATCTTACTTTCATTTTTGTTTTGAATTCTCTCTCCATCATAAATAACTGCTTGGGCATCAACCTAAGGTTCTTTCCAATGTGTCAAGAATTGTGATGACAACCTGCATCCGGGGGTTCAGAAATGCATCTTTCCTTATAGGGAAAGCATCGTTATCTTATCAGATTGCAGACAATGATAACACGCCCAGAAGAATATTGTAATCTATGGAACATGGAAGTCAATTTGGATAAATCATCTATTAAGGTATTCAGAAACGGATGAAGATTATCTTCTATAGAAAAGTGGATATTTAAAGGCGAATAGATTAAAACTGTATCAGAGTATTGCTATCTAGAAGTCACTCTTAATCCAAAAATGTAATTTTCCAAGCATGTTGAAAATAGAAACAACTCAGCAAAATACAGCATTAACGCCACATGGAAAAATTTCCTATGTAAAAATGAAATATATCTTAAATCAAAGTGGCAATTATCTTAAGCAGTCTAGGCATGTGCGGCACAAATATGGGAATGTAAACATTTGAAGGATATTGTCAAGTCAAACTGCAGTGTTATTTCCTCAAGCGAGTGCTGAAGCTTCCAGCTAACATACCAAGCTATGACCTGTATATAGAGACCGGAATTGATTGTGGATATTTTTACACATTAGAGCTACACTTGCAATACATTTATAAAATATTGTTTGAATATCTCCGATGACAGAAGATTGCCTCGTATATTGTCAAAGAAAATTGTGGAAAAAGGTCCTAGAGGCATCTTTTCACTCCAAAGGCAGTCAGGAAGAAAACTAATCTTCTCTGGGTGTAGGATCAGCGAGAGTTGCTGAAGTGACGATTTCCTCGCCAAGTATTTTTTTTTTCTAAGTTTGAGTAGAGCCGGATAATTTCGTAATCGGTGCTCTTAAATATAGAAATGAATAATTATTTTAACTATTGAAAATCAGAATTTAGTACAAATAACAATAAATTGTATTAGATATAAAGAATATAATTTATAGAATAAAAAAAATAAATAAATAAATAGGCAATAGATAAAATTGACAAATTTAAAAATCTAAAATTAAAATTAAGTATAAAATTGTTTAAATATTTTTTACGAAATAAAGAGTTATACAAACATACATTATAGGGAAAGCTAAAGTCAAAGTCTAATGGTCTGCACACCTTTTTCCTATCATTTGAGAACTCTGGGTTTTCCTATTTAAGACAAGGCTCTTAGCATCCCTTAGTCTCTGCATCACAGAGTTTTTTGCTAATCAGAGCTGCAATCTCACTCTTCGTTGGTATTCACAAAGTTATTCCTATTTATGCTCGAAATACCAGTTCCAGATGGATAAGCCTTTTTGAAAAATCCACAAAATTTTCATCCTCTTGGTCGATTTTTCAATTTGACTTTGATGCGATTCCTATTTTGATTTTACCTGTATAGTCAACTGCAGAGATGATGTATTTCTCAATTGGATTAAATAGTTCACAAGTTCTTGTTGACCTGTTTTCTTTTTCTCTTCTATTTTATTTCGATTTTACAGCGCCCAACCATCCTGCATCGTGCACTGCAAATGTGTTTTGTAAATGTATGTTTACAGTTTTTCGATATTCTTTACTCGAAAACACACCTGGTGATAGAATAATTGATGAATTCTACAGATCGAATTGAGTGCACTTTACTTTCACACACAAATATCCCTTTTCGGTGAGCATGTGTACAACCTCAAAGGAACTTATCGATTTTATATATTCCCAATGCTACTGAAGCGTAATGCGATTTCAATTTCATACAATCGAAATTGAATTATCCTTGCCAATTGGTAGTCCTTGTCAAATGCTTGAACACTAGTGCCTACACGTATTTGGTATACCGACTCATCAGTCATTGTGGCGCAGCGAGACAGACCCACGAGTGTTTAAATGCTAAACAATTGGTTCGGATGATTAAAACCTAATCCCATTGACGTTTCGATGCTGTGCATTCAATTGAATTTTCAAAATTAGATTTCGCTGCCTATTTAGTGGATAATGCGCTGATGTCAGTCAGACAGTTGACTAACAGGTGTTTTATGTGTGTGCTTAAGGTGGCATTTGACATTTGTGCTGACTCGTTATGCGAATTCCAATGTATGGCTTTTTGTGGTGATGCCTGTTTCTTAGTGGCCATATTTTGAAAGAGCTTTCCAATTATTCCTACCACTTGTCAACGATGGGCGATCAAAAAAACTTGTCACGTATGTTTGCGTGTTATTTAGTTAAATCTGACAGCTGTTAAGTACTGGACATTCCATTAAGGAGTGTGTGTTGTTGTAGATGCAGTATAAGGGTTCAAACCACAAAAGACCTGCACTGTGTATTACATATGCGGACGTTACTCCGTCTCTCTTTCTGTATTTACCTCCTAAATTCCGTTCGCCTCGCCAGATCACACTTTTCGTAACACATTCACCAAAAAATCCTGGCGATAGTTACAATCTAATTGCATAATTATAGCTCATATCTATGCATAGTTATAAAAGCCATGGGGAAAGCAAAACACTTTAACCCACTTAAGAAACATCTATCTATCCCTTTCCCAAATATAATCCACAAACCCATAAGCTGCCTGTTCTTTTGGAACTAGGAGACTACGACCTAAATCAACAGAGGTCAAGTCCAGTTCAAGTTAAAGAACAACGACATATGAGATGCCAACTAATCCAATTACACACGAAGATCAAAATCAATTAATGATGCAAATACACAATTCGCCCAATCCCACGAAAGGTGTCACATCCCATGAGATTTATCCCATCCATATTTAATGAAGAAGATAATGGCAAAGTTGATGGAATTACATTGCCGCCTAAAGTGTATCGATTGTTACTTCCAAGATTAAAGCACTTGGTGGCAATATCCTTAGGCATTAATTCCGTTTATCGTTTCTATCCCATATGATAAATGTGCAGAGGGTGAAATGGAATGTCTTCGAAAAGGAGCCACCACCCCTCCGATCAATCGGAATCATATGTTAATTAATTTGATTTTCTAATCTTCTACAGCATTTCTGAGCAATAGTTCAACATTCTATGACATCGGGTATATTAATGACTTCTCGGATGGATGGGTCTATGTTTGCGTGTTCATGCAACTGCAAGAGTTTTTAGGGAACTTTCCTCAGGCCAAAGTACAAAGAAAACAAAAAATACATGTCACGTCAACCCCATTCTTTCTGACAGGGTAAACTATTTAATATGCATGACTCTAGGAGGATTTTTGGAATTTGTATAGCTTCATTTTTGGATTCCCATTAAACCCTATACCCACACCTCTGCCTTTCCTTTAATTACTATGCAAATTAGTTCAGTTACTTTCCTTTCTCTCCCGCTTGCAGACGGAGTTTCTGTGTCTTTGACGTTTTTCGGAAAACACTTCTCTCTGCATCTCTTTGGAAAATTTGAAATTTTAATTCTATAAATGGAAATTCCCTTCTTTGTGATACGACATGCCGGTGTACAGATACATACACTACACCTGAGCGCAAATTACATTACATCACAATTCACATATTGCTTAATTATGAATCTTATGTTCTTAATTTTGTATGAACAATCATGGGTTGTTGTTCTGTTAGGTGAGTTTTCGCACCTACAATATTAGTTTTAACTTCAATTCGGGTTTTGTTTTTGAACTATGTGTATTGTGTAGTTATCTTTATTGAACTTTTTTGTCAAATAAAGTAAACGCATACTCGGGCTTTTGTAGTTGGTTCGCAGAATATTAATAACTTGGGATACTCCTTTTTAACTTTCTCGTATACGTAGTAAGAGAAAGGTATTGTAATCGTACAAAAAATCTAACTCGAGATTTAAATCAAATCTGACATTACGATGATAGAGGAACTCGAAAAAGTGGATCTCGCAATTCTGTCCGTCTGTCCGACTGTCCGCCTGTCCGTCTGCCCGTTCTTTCCTGAGCTCCACAGCGCAAACGGCTGGACGGATTTCTTTCAAACTTCGGATTTGGAGTTTGTGGGCTTACGGTTTTAAACAAGTTTGATTTTTTCAAAAACGGTTCCAACGATTTCAAACAAAATTGATATTTGGGCTTAAGTAGGTGTGGTTAACATGGCTGCATAAATTTTGAAAATTGGTCATATCTCAAAAACGGGTAAAACTATTTCGACAAAAATTCATATTTAATGTAATACGGTCATTCCCAACATGATGGCTAACTCAGTTTTTTCCTAAATTATCGTTCAACGGACTATTTTGGAAAAATGCCGTTTTTTAAGACTTTATTTAATTATGGTTTACTTGAAAACGGCTTTAACGATTTTAACCAAAATGTATACTTGCGCTACGCTACGTGGGGTAAACATGGCTGCATACCCAGTTTTTGGCTAAAAAGTCGAATAACGGTACTTTTGAAAAGTGGCCTTATATCGAAAACGGTCAATACGATTGCAACAAACATTAATTTTTTATGTAATATGGTCATTCCTAACATGATAGCAAACTAATTTTTTCTCTAAATTTTTTATAATAGATTTTTGGAAAAAGGCATATTTTGAGAATTTGGTTTTCTTTTGTTTTACCAACACGAAAACGGCTAAAGCGATTTTGACCAAAATGCATACTTAGATCATATTTGACGTTTTTAACATTATTGCGTCCTTCATTTTCAATTCTAACTACCGGAAACGCTGATTTTGAAAACTGTTCAGATCTCGAAAACGCGATTTTCGATTTGGATAGAACTTTAAAAACCAAGTAATACTAACATCCTGAACAATACCCTATACTCAATTTTAGCTAAATAGTTGAGCAACATTATTTTTCAAACTCAACATTGCAATATTTGTTACTATTTTGTACGCATTATTTTCCAAAATCAGCTTTAAAGATTTTGACTAAAATGCTTACTTACGATAACATAAGTATTCTTTATAAAACCCCGTACTTAGTTTTTCTTATAGAAATGCAAATAATGCCGTCTTTTAAACATTACCGCAGTACCAGTAAAAATGCAGTTGGGTTCTTCTAGAAACTCATTTTGAACAAATATTTCCCACTTCTTCTTTTTCCAACCATATTAATCATGAACCTTAAAATAATTTCAACCAATTGGAGTCTACACTATTAGACACCCGCACTTCATTTACCCCCAAACACGTGTAAATTCAAAAACAAATCTCTGAATTCTTATATCACAAACCCTACTTCGAGTCATAGCCACCTACCAGCATCACCAATTTGAAAAATCTGATTTTATAGCCTATAAACAATAATAAAAGAAACATGGTGCCCAACAGGCAGATAGCTAGTACAAAGGCAGAGTTTACTTTTGTGACCTGTTTGGCATATTTGGTCAGAACTTCCTCATGATAAGAAGGCCCCTTGTAACAACTAGCTGCATCGTTAAACTAATTTTAACTTGTATCAAGTCTTTGAATTGTGAACTTTGACCTTTTGAAATTTTGAACTTTGAACTTTCGAACATTTTAAAATTTTGAACTTTAGAACTTTTGAACTTTGAGTTATTTCGAGTTCTTGGATTAACCAATTAATTACAACGTTCTAAGGTATGATAATTTCACCTCAAGTGATACAACTTGCCTTCATTTTTATAGCAACTACATGCAAATGCAACAAGATACCACCCTTCGAGCTACCCAAGCTCGGTGGAGTCGCGCTCTCCCTTTCGGACAGCGCGAGATATCTTGGCATAGTTCTAGTTTCTGGATAGAAAATTGAATTGGAAACTGAATGTTCAGGAAAGAGCTCGTAAGGCTCACAATGCTCTCTTCATTTGCAAGAGGACAGCGGGAAAAATGTGGGGATTGCGACCAACAATGATACACTGGCTATATATCATGGGAGTCAGACCCATACTTACTTATGGGGCTCTTGTTTGGTGGAAGGCCACAATTAGAAGAAATATACGGGATATGTTGACCAGGGTACAAAGAACAGCCTGCACTGCCATCACTGGTGCTCTACGCACCACGCCCACAGCTGCACTCGAGGCATTCATGTATTTTTTACCACTGGATCTACAAATTAAACTACAAGCAGGTAATAGTGCTAACTAATATAGGATTTTTAAAAACAGGACTGGTAGGACCCAGCTCTATAATCAGGGATTCCTTCTCTCACATCCCTGATAAAGCGGATGAAAGTCTGGGTGTACTTGACTTCGATATACCATACGATGTAGTATACCCTGACAGAGAGGACTGGCAAAGGAATAAAGTCTTATGTGATAATGAAATTTCAATCTATACGGATGGTTCCAAAACCAAAGATGGTACAGGGTCAGGTATATACTCTAGAGATATAGACCTACACGTGTCAAAGAAACTTCCGGTCACATGCAGTGTGTTCAAGGCAGAGATTCTGGCCGTACTCAAAGCTGCGAAACTACTTGAAATGGGATCAATATCCATCAAGAATATCGCCATCTTTATTGACAGTCAGGCTGCGCTAAAGGCGCTAGAGTCTAACGTCATCAAATCTGAACTAGTCAGGAGCTGCCGCATTATGCTCAGAACATTATGCCAGATTGTGTTGGGTGTCTGGAAACTGCGATATTGAGGGCAACGACGAGGCCAAATACGGAGCTGAGCTTCCACAGAATAACACAAACGTAAGACCACCATTGGCCGTGGCCAAAAGAATGATTCCTGAAAACACCAGAAACAAGGCAGACCTATGGTGGTCACATATAGAAGGGCATAGGGTCTCAAAGGCCCTGTGGCCAAAGTTAGATAGGAAAAAATCTCTAGAACTGTTAAATCTAAGTAGATCAAAGTTACGAATGACAATAGGAATACTATCGGGGCATTGCCTTTTGAGGAAACATGCCAGGAGATTAGGCTAAATAAATACCTATGCATGTAGGTATTTTGAGGACTTACATGTCGCAGAGGACGTTGCGCATGTTCTCTGCGAATGTCAGGCTATAGCTTGGAAGGTATTTCTTAGAAAATTTGGAGGAAGTTGGTTTCGCAAACACAATTGAAACCATCTTTAGGTTCTGCAAGGAAATTAAGTGCTTGGGCCAATTGGTTTAGGTTTTTGACCGTGAAGGTTCCTATAGGGATGGCAATGGGCCCATTATGGTGCCTGGTCCTTGTGACGAACTCACACCCTACTCAACCTAACCTAACTTAACCTAGAAAATTCTAAAATTAACATTATTATACCAGTGCAAAATAAATACTAAGTGAACCCATATATAGAACGCTACTCAAAATTAGACAGTTTTGAACTGGCTCTGTTTTGATTATTTTAAACTGTGTATTAAGAACCAAAAAAGCTAACAAACGGCCGACTCCTGGGTGGTTTACACTAAGCAATTTTGTATGGAAAACATCGCCAATTTTCCTGTATCAAATCGCGGTCGGTTTGTAAATGAGGAAACATATTCCCATGAATTTAACAAAAGCTAAAAATAAAC
This sequence comes from Cheilosia pagana, assembly GCA_936431705.1. Lineage (NCBI taxonomy): Eukaryota > Metazoa > Arthropoda > Insecta > Diptera > Syrphidae > Cheilosia > Cheilosia pagana. The sequence continues at coordinate 78,034,951 of OW386166.1, read as the reverse complement.
TCGATGAGTTAACTTAAGAATCGAGCTTGTTCTGGGAATGGGAACAAGCAAAAACATAAATTATACCTAATTAAGCAGGAATTGAAGGCGGAAAGTCGCAAATAAAGACAGTTTTTTTTTAGATATTTTTCCGTTTCTTTATTATTTTCTTCGGAATGGGTTTTACAATTGTTCATTTTTCGGAATTTTCAACTGAGCTACGATACTGTTCCTAAAACTACGTCAAAAATAAAATGCTAGCTCTGTTCAAAATAACTTTGAATGGCTTGAACTCTTCCACTCAGCATAAAAATACAAAAATTAGTATTTATACCGTCGAACGGTGGTACAGCAACAAAAATACTTTCCATAAACAGCAATTCACTTTTCAACCCAACCCTTACCATATGTCAGAGTTCATTACATCAAAGCATCGTCAAACGTTTCCACCACATACAAATGTAGTACATCTACTACCATCAACAAATGTAAAAATCATAAATATTCCCGAGAAAGAAAAAACTATCTCGCCACCAAAAGCAAATAATCCGAGAAAATAAAAGAGAAACAAAAATGGGGAATAACAAGTCAGTCAGTCGGTCCATTAAACCAAGTCGTTCATTTTCAAGCAAATAAGCAGAAAACATGCTGCCAAAAATTACTCTTGTAATCCAAGACAGGAAAAGCAAAAGCATATCAGCTCCCAACTCCCAAGACTGAGAGGAGAGCACATAGCACAATGTCTATCTTTTCGTGTCATCAAAAAATAGTTGGTTGCCGGCCAAATGGAGGCTTGATTCCCAACCTCTATTTGTGTAGAAATGTGCTCATTATTCTACAATTCCAAAAGTTATTGTGAATAGAGATTGGAGTGCTTTAAGAAGTGAGTCGTACTGTCTCTCAGAGGCTAGTGCGGATGATGCCACCGCCAGCCTGCGGTCATACGAACTTATTAAAACTACGGATAAGAATATTGTCTGTTGCCAAAAATGTAGTTAAACTGAAATGGAATGGGTTATATGGGCCTGCTAAATTGGGGTTATATTTCTTCATTATATTTGGAAATGAATTTTGTTATTTATTTTCATTTCCTTTTGAATTTCCATTACTATGTTGAGGAGCTGAATTTTATGACAAGAACTTGAATCACATTTTGAACTTGGAAGTTACATTAACGCCGGCGGCCGGCGGCCGACGCAGTGCCAATGCTAAAACCGACTTGAATGTTATGCTTTTTAAGAACAACCAACACTTGTCTATTTTTTAAACAAGTGGGGATTGTTATAACTTATAAGACTGGATTCGTAGTAGAAAATCTGTTTGAATAAATAGGTCGATTTTGTTTTACCGCCATTTACATTTGGATGACAGGTAGTGTTTGGCAGTTATAGAAAGTTGCGCAAACTGAGACAGTTAATGTCGCAACAAAGTGTTGACAGTTTGTTAAAGTTTTTTTTTAAATTGTTCAATTGTGATTACATGGAGAAAATCGCGTGACTTCATTGGTGTCAAGCTTCTGTGACATTTTGCGACAAATGTTTTATGGCCGAATAATATGAAAAAGTAATGGCTAGCACCTCTCGATGTCTTTTCATTCAGATACTTGAAGGAAAAGGTGTATACCACTAACAACCTTAATGGTTAAGGACTGCATTCGAAGTGAAATTGATGAAATAAGACCAAAAGTCTGTGAACCAACATCATAAATCCCATCATCCCCTATCAATCCGCCGAGGGGAACATTTTACTCAAATTCAATATTTGGCATAGTAGAATACATTCCAAGTGAAAGATTCGCAAGTCGGTAAAGTGAATGCGTTTAACGCCATCGTAGAAAATGATCAAAGTAAAACTGCCTATACCAGATTTGACATTTCGTATAAGCAGCTAATTCATTGGTCGGCGCAGTGGCTTAGTGGTAGTGTGTTGGGCTACTAAGCGAGGGGTTCCAGGTTCGAATCCCGAAAGGGCCAAATTACATCTTAAGGTTTTTTTCCACTGCGCCACATCTCGCGAACGTCTGACAAACATCCGAGAGTAAAACTGTCATGAATGAGCTTCTCAATTAGCCGTTTGGACTCGGCGTTAAATTGTAGATCCCTTCCATTCGTCCCAAAAATTGAAAACCCACACAAAACGAATGGTTGTGAGAAGCTAGGCCTTGGGTCCCATAGACCTGTCGCGCCAAAATATTTATTTATTTATTTATTTATTTTTAGCTAATTCATTGCCTATATCCTGGCGTTTGTTGTTCGGTTTTGTTGCGATGTTCTCAAAATGTTGTAATGAGTTTACTCTTTTTTTTAAATATGTATAACACTAGACACAATTTAGAGTTTTAAGACCTAAAAGCAAATGTGTACATTTATATTGCAAATATTTTCCTATCGCCAAATGAAAACAACTTAGCTGTCACCAATTTCGGGAACTGATTAATTCTATAAAGCTTGATCCCGACATAGCATAATTTGATTCCATGCGACCACCAGAGACAGTTAGACAGTTTTGGGATGACCTTAAGCAAAAGCTAAACAGCTAGGCACCGCCAACAAAGGAAGTATCGGTTCGGAGTGGACAAAAGTAAAATGTTTTGAATTGAGTGATATTTGAAAACGAATTAGTTAAACGAAAGCACTTACAAATCTAAGAAATAAATATACGTTATTAGGTTGAATACCAATTGTATTTCAGATAACTCATGTTAAATCCGAAAGTTCCATTATGTCCACTGCAGTTCCTCTAAATATGCACGCATATTTCTCTCGTAGGATCCTCTTCCCATATTGTCAAATATACTCATATATTTATTAACCCATGCTTTGCTCTATCACTGCTGTCGTTTAACGCAAAACAGCTGATTTACCGACCAACTTTGAAATGAAATAATTTTTTTTAAACTTGTTAGTGGGGTTAGAAATATCGTATTCGTACAAAATTTTGAATATGAGATTTTAATCAATTCTGGCATTACGCAAGCTCTACTTTCATCTTAATTATCGTAAGATGGATTTTTCAAAAAAATTGAGAATTTTGTTTTCTATAATTTACCTACACGAAAACGGCTACAACAATTTTGACCAAACTGCTTGTGTAAGCGGAATTACTATGCCTCACAGAACTTGGTAGCATTGTACTACAGGACTGCTATTTGGCAGCTCGGGCATATGAGTAGTGTTTTCGAGATTGTTAATATCAATAACGGCACGCGGCCACGAAAAGACGTATGTCCGAGTTCGCTTGGTAAATTATAGAGAATATGTATTCTTTCTACTTGGAGTGAAATTGATGTTTTCTAAATAAATGATTTTCCATTCAAATCACCGAAAACGCTGCTTTTAAAAGCTGTATTGATATGATTGAGAAAAATTCGTGTGACCCAGTCGTGCACTTTATTTGCGTATGGATTTCTTAATCGATTTTAAGCATTTTTTTTGGAATTATACAAGAACCATGTGGCAAATTTCATGTTCATTTCAGTTTCCCTCTCACCTGATATTAATATGTTTACAATTTCAAGTCTCTCGCTCATTGGGAAGTAAGTTTAAATTGTAAAATCGATTGTAAAATTGGTAGGTTTACTTGACAAGTTTTTCGGCTCTTTTCGCCCGGTTTGCCCTTGTCTTATCTTTCGTTTAAGATCCTGCATTAACAATTCTAATTTTAGCTTTGAATAATAACATTTGAATTTTTTTTTTAATATGAGGTGCAACACCAATTTTTGTAGAATGCTTCCAGGAGGCAATGTCCATTTACCAAATTTTAAAGCTAAATCTGTGAATATAATTTAAGAAATCCGCATTGAAAATTACGAACGATTTTTTATCTAAGTTTAATATACGTAGGTACAGTGGAAGTCACTTATAACGACAAATTGCTTATAACGTTCACTTTTCTTTGATTTGGTTGGTTCATTATATTTTAAGCTATTCTACTTTCGGATATAACGTGGTTGTATATAACGAAATGTCGGATACAACGACCAGTTTTCAGAAAAAATCAGTCCTTGTCGTCGGTTACAACGACGGAATGAGAGAAAAAAATATCTAAATATTTCTTTATCATTCCTGTAATTTTATATAGTTCGACGTTGTGCAGCAGTCTACTTATATACATTTCTATGTTTCTGTTAAATAGTATGGCAGTTTATTTGATGTGTTGCCTTGAAAGCTTTTAATTAAGTCATCATAAGCGGCTTCTTCTGTACATACATTATACAAGGTGGCGCAAAATAACCTTCCGATGTTTTTTGGCTGTAATTTAAAAAAAAAATAAAAACTTTGATTCTTCTAGTGGATTATTTTTATTTTGTCTTTTAATTTTTTTACATCAAGTCGAGAATATGATGTCATGTAATGCCCGCCGCCACAGTTGATTGTCATTTGAGCCCTTTTTATGGCATTTTCCATCACTTTGGCCAAAACTTCCGGCGATAGGTCCTCACATTCTTGACGGATATTGTCTTTAAGAGCTGCAAGAGTCTGAGGCTTGTTGACATAAACCCGCGACTTCAAAAAGCCCCACAAAAATAAGTCTGGAGCGGTCAAATCAGGCGATCTTGCTGGCCAGTGCAAATCGCCAAAACGGGAGATTAGGCGCCCGGGAAATACATCCTTCAGCATATCGGTTGTGGCACGTGCAGTGAGTGCCGTTGCACCTTCCTGTTGGAACCACATGTTTTCCAATCCCAATTCATCAAGTTGCGGCAAAAAGAACTCGTTGATCATTGCTCTGTAGCGCTCACCGTTCACAGTAACCGTTTGGCCCGCGACGTCTTCGAAGAAAAAAGGTCCGATGACTCCTCCAGCAATATTCTCTGCAGAACGGCTACTCCGGGGTCTGCCACGCCTGGCAGCATCTCGTGTTGTGCCAGTCTCTTCGAGGCGAGCGGCTAAACGTCGCAGTGTTTCACCAGTAGGCGTTTGACGGCTAGGAAATCTGCGACGAAATTCACGTTGTGCCAAAGTCACCGACCGATTATTGCTCAAATAAATAGTCACCAATATTCCGCGTTCTGGAGCAGTGTAGCGTAACATTGTTTATTAACGTGTATTTCGCATGTGTTTACTACACAAATGTCAAAACAGAACTGACATTAGGGGCCAATCGCAAAATTTATAGCATTTTCTGATAGGAGGATTACTTTTGCGCCACCTTGTATAATATATAGAAAGGTATAAGAAATTGAAAGCTGAACTTGAATTTGAAAGTGAAGTTATAATTTTTGAAACATTTTTAAACTAAGAACACGGTGTAAATGTGGATCTCTACTTTACGTGTCTAATTAGTTACACCTTTTTTATGGAGATTTTTTTTAAGTTTTCACAAATCACATTGAAACGTCATCGCTTTTTAATGTGTCATCAGACACTGACTACCGTCATTTCTACTTCTATCTATTCATTAAAATTTATTTTTATTTCATTCAACAGGTAGATTCATTTTATTCATATTTTAAGTGGGCAGATTCCATGCCCCCTAAAGAAAAAAAAATTAATGTTCGATTTTTGTTTTATATTTGTACAATGCAGGTTCTATCGCTCTAGCAAATCGTAACACTTTACAAAAACCTAAAGTGACACAAAGGAATAATAACCGATTTTAAGAAGTGGGCGGAAACCACGCCTCCTAAATGAAGGCTCTGTTCCCTTTCTGTACACTGCAAGTGCTACCACTCTACAACACTACTCTACGACAATCGGAAGTGCTACAAATAAATAATACGTGCAAGTTAAAAAATGACCCTACCGGGTGATCCGAACTTTAATTAATATAGCATTGCAAGCGTATTTAGTCACCTATTGCAAAAAGTCACTCATCCGTTGAACTGCACATCACTGAATTCAAACAACAATGTGGAGCAATTAATCGAATCGCAATACAATCTCACCGATAGGTACAGTGCAACTTGCTTCATTCAACCGGATGCGGGTAATTTAATCAGTTCCATCAAATGCGCTCAGTTAGCTCTGCAGCTTTATTGTTTAAACAATTCGGTTTCCTTTTGATTTTGGATAATTATTCATATGGATTTCGATCTACCATAATTTTGCTCAAATTAATGTATTTCCCCAATTATGGTCAGGCATTTCACACTCATGAATCGTCCCGTCCTTGGCTATACAAGTACACATATTTGCATAATGGTGCCGGTGCGTCGAGCATAGCTTCACCAAATCGGTATATCTACCTACACAATTATACGAGTACCTACCGCATGAACTTGTACGGGAAATATAAATAAATAATTTGGTTATCCTGTGAACGGTTATTATGCAAATCATTCATTAAATGAGGACAATGGTTAATTGTCGATAATCGAATAATTTAAAACGTCTGCTCGAGACAATTGTACACAGCGAATTTATTTGTACCTAGTAATGATGTCAAAAATGTATTGATAGGAACAAAAAAAAATAATAAAACGTCCACGTCCTGTGGGACATGACTCTGTTTTTGAGTGTACAACATATGCGACACTGCCGCATGTTATGAGCAACTTAATAGGAGGTCGAGTTGACGGCTGGACGCATAAAATATTAATTGAAAACGAATTATTTGATGACACTCTGGTGCTGGCTTGCGAATTGTGTTTTAGTGCGGATAATCCTTTGAGGATTACATTTAATTTTATTCGCCATTTAATTAAAATTGTTTTTAATTTTTATTTTTCCTCATCGGTGGTGCGTTTGAGTTGGAATGCAAATATGCATATGGGAAATTATTTTAGTGGATTCGAATTTTTTTTTTATCTCAGTAATCCTAGTTAATGGCTTTGGGGCTTTACTTAATTTTATATCCACGGAGGGGAAGCTTCAAAGCGAGCTGCTTTAGAGTTGCATATAGTAAAAACCAAAAAGGGATCGCTGTTAAGGTGTCACAACTGTTGACGAAAGGGGCACAATGCTCACACTTGGCAAGAATATCCACCTTACTCCAGCTCAGCTCAGATTTTCAAAATGTGACGGTATCATTGCAGATTCTATCAGTCTAAGCATACAATGGCATAACCAATTTTTACAATCGTATTGCACCACAACAGGTGTTAGTGAAGCTAGGGTCCCTAATTTTAAGGCACTTGACGAGCACTTGTCTTGATAGTTGCGACCGAGTGGCAAAGAGCTGCCCTGTGGTTTATGCTATAGGTGATATTCTATATGCAAGGGTAACATATTCACCATAATTGACAATCGATCACAAGACCCAATCCCACGTAGACTTACATACGACAATCAAACCTGCGGATCGTTTTGACATGTCATCACACATCATCATCAACAACTTTCGAACCCAAGAAGCGGTAGTTTTTGCCGACGAGTGACGGCAAGGAATTAAACTCAAGCATCAAGTCCCATAAGGAGCATGTCTATTGTCTATATAGGAAGGGCAGGAATTTAAGCCTTGAGCACAGATACTAGAGCTCAATATCGCATCCAGTGAAAATAAAAATTACCACTTTTTTCTTCCCCCATTTCAAGCGATTTGTTGGAATCAAACCTTGCAACTAAATTCAACAGAACAAAATTAAACCTATCACACGATTTCCAAACAACAGACTGCTTTGAGGGCATAGTGAAAGTAGAATACTATTAGTTACAATAAGGACTAGGAAATAGACACTTTGTCTCGCCCTTTTTTTATAATTTTCGTTGGAAAGTTTAAGCCTGCTCGTTTTAGTGTCCCTAGTTTCTCCGCACCAAAGATATAAGTGGTCGCTAAACTATTAAACATGATACCTACAGTTGGTACAAAAATAATATGTCAGTGCCTAAACGCAATTTTAATTATATGTGTACTTAGTTAGAACTTTAAAATTGCAAACTTCAAAAACATCGCAATATTTGAATATCTTACAAAACGATGAATACAAGAAGAATTGAAAAATATATACTTATTGCTGCAGCAGCTGGAATATCCCAAAAACTATAGTTCGATTTGCAAAATAAGTAAGTAAGATTATTTGAAGCTTAAAAAACCAATTTTCCATTAAAATTAATGCGGTGGGACTTGTCCTGCGAGTTTCATTACGCTGATGGTCGTTCCTCCACAAGCATCTCAATTTTTAATTTTCTCGCTTACGTTGTAAGAGAAAGGTATTGTAATCGTACAAAAAATCGAACTCGAGATTTTAATCAAATCTGACATTACGATGATAGAGGAACTCGAAAAAGTGGGTCTCGCAATTCTGTCCGTCTGTCCGTCTGTCCGTCTTTTCTGAGCTCTACAGCGCAAACGGCTGGACGGATTTCTTTCAAACTTCGGATTTGGAGTTGGTGGGCTTACAGTTCGGGGCCACTTTTTGTTTGCACGTTAAGTGTTGCCATTCTAACGGTATTCAGCAATTTTGAGTTTTTCGAAAACGGCTCTAACGATTTCAACCAAAATTGATATTTGGGCTTAAGTAGGTGTAACTAAGATGGCTGCATACTCAGTTTTTCGCAGAAAAATCGAGTAACGGTAATTTTGAAAATTGGTCATATCTCAAAAACGGTTAAAACTATTTCGACAAAAATTCATATTTAAGGTAATACGGTCATTCGGAACATGATGGCAAACTCAGTTTTTCCCTAAATTATCGTTCAACAGACTATTTTGAAAAAATGTCGTTTTTTAAGACTTTATTTAATTATGGTTTTCTTGAAAACGGCTTTAACGATTTTAACCAAAATGTACACTTGCACTACCATATATGGGGTTAACATGGCTGCATACCCAGTTTTTGGCTAAAATGTCGAATAACGGTACTTTTGAAAAGTGGCCTTATCTCGAAAGCAGCCAATACGATTGCAACAAAAATTAATTTGGTATGTAATATGGTCATTCCTAACTCAGTTTTTCTCTAAATTGTCTAAAATAGATTTTTGAAAAAAGGCATATTTTGAGAATTTGGTTTTCTTTTGTTTTACCTACATGAAAACGGGGAAAACGATTTTGACCAAAATGCATAATTGCAGTAAAATTGACGTTTTCAACAATAATGCGTCCTTAATTTTCGATTCGAATCACCGGAAACGCTGATTTTGAAAACTGTTGAAATCTCGAAAACGCGATTTTCGATATGGATAAAACTTTAAAAACCACGTTATACTAACATCCTGAACAATAGCTACCCTACCCTCAGTTTTTAGCTAAATAGTTGAGCAAAATTATTTTTCGAACTCAACATTGTAATACTTGTTACTATTGTGTCTGCATTATTTTCCAAAATCAGCTAGATTTTGACTAAATGCTTATTTACGATAACATAACTATTCTTAATGAGACCCCGTACTTAGTTTTTCTTAGAAAAATGCAAATAATGCCGTCTTTTAAACATTCCCGCACTACCAGTTAAAATATAATCACAACTACTAGAAACTCCCATTTCCCATTTCTTATTTTTTCAACCATACTAATCATGAACCAATTAGAGTCTACATTATAAGAAACTCGCACTTCATTTACCCCCAAACAGGTCTGAATTCAAAAACAAATCTCTGAATTCTTACATCACAAACCCTACTTGGAGTCATGGCCACCTACCAGCATCACCAATTTGAAAAATCTCGTTTTATAACCTATAAACAACAATAAAATAAAAATAAACCAACCAAACTGATGATATGAACGAGAAAGTTTCGTGCGATCCAGTCGTGCACTTTATTTTTTATTGTATGAAAAAGATTTTTCGGTTTTGCGTTTTCTTTTATTTAGAGCTCGCTGAGGTTTCCTCCAAAAAATCCACTAAACCAACCCAAACTTTTACCCCCTTTTTCTATTTTTCTATGTTAAAATTTGTATTCGATTTATTGTACCGATCGTTTATTTTGCAACCTCAATAAGTGGAGACTTGTTATCGGCCCATCTTTAAGAAGTTAAGCATTAAGCGTGCGAACAGGATACCTACTGCATTGCTTAACTGCCTCGCTAAGTTTAACATTTGTATACATTTTTTATGGGCTATAAAATTTAGCTTTAAGCTTTACAGTTAATAATCTTTTTTCACATCAGATTTTCTTAGGCTTCTTTGCATTGCTTTTGAAGGACTGGCTGGCTCGTTTGACTTACGTTAGGCCTGGGCCCTAGGGTGTTGATGGATGAGATTGTATTCCCAGTTTTTCGAGGCCGGTTTTAGACTAATGGAGAAAGGTTGTTGAGACACTTTTCCCGTCTTTAAAATATTCTAAGAACCTCACCTTTCAATGTGTAATGTGTTTGTAATTATTCTTGAATAGCATGGAGCTCAGTTTTTCCCCGTTCATACTGATTGTCTTACTTATTAGAACGCACTTAAAATCATCAGCTTAACAACATGCGGTCCGGAATTTCTTCCGCATTACTTCAGATTGGTGTCGTTTTATTTCTCCACCTGAAACCGGCTTCTTCAAATTTGTTTTCCTGTCGCTGGTTAACTATGGTTTATCTTTATGGTTTTTATCAACTTGTTAAAGTCTCGAAGAGGAATATTGGCGTATTTCTACCTTATCCTACCCTATACAAAATTCAACGTATTCTGTTGAAAGGGTATCTCCTCAGATCAGGCCCCAGTATTGAGAGCTGCGCTGCTTCAATTATGAATGATTTCCTTAAAGAAAAGGGGCTTTCAATCGAATATATATAGTTTAATATAGTTCTCGATCTTTAAAATAGCTCTTTATAGTGTTTAGGTGATATACACGTGCATTGAAGGCATTTCTCAAGTCCAATAATGCCCTGAGTAGTGAATGTCGAGCGCAGAAAAGAGAGAACCCATTGCTCTCATATGCAGAGATAATTTATGCAGTTGGCTGCATTTATCGACTCCAAAGACGGGCCCAACATAATATCATGTTAATATGTCCAATTGAGGACAAAGTACCTACACACATCCAGATACAACTTACCTCGCAGTCACATAATTAAAACGGCTACATCGCGAAATTCCGCTGTTCTCCAAATCCAACTTGTCAGCGCTGTCAATAGAACACGGTGCACTCATTTGGTGAAACGAATTATGTTGCTATTCAGTGGACTGGTATTGGACATTATAAATGGATACGATGAAGTAGTGCGATGCGGAATAGTACGCTCTATGAAGCATTTTAGTCTCCTGCTGAGGGCACAGATACTATACTTGTCTGCTTAATTTTCAGGAATGGTGGAACTCACAATCTGACAGTGATAAATACACAACTAACCATCTGTGTCAGCAGGTGTTACTTTCTACAACATTTATCACAAAAGTCAATGGAGTGACGACTGACGACCAACGACTGATGACGACTCGTGAGTAGAGTAATGGAAGCCAGTAATTCGATTTCTGGTGAATAGGCCATTTTTGGACAGTTGCTAAGGTAACGATTGTTTCGGAAATTCCAATCCGATGGTCATGGTATACTGAATAGAAATGCATGTGCATTCGCAATCCTCTTGCTGCTGGACACATTTCATCACACATCATATGAATACATGATAAAAGTTGGCTCAAAATGTTACTATTTTCTTACAACAATAGATTTTAAGCAAATGTATATTTATTGCTAAAAATAAATATACTAACCACATGTAACGAATAATTTCAAACTTAACGGATAAAAGCGTTTAATTCATCGGTATAAATTGATCTTGTAATAACTGGCAATGGCAGTGTCTTGCCAGAGAGTAAAATCATTGCGCCTTTAAAACATCTCGAGTTATTTCGCCTTTATCCCAGATAATGAACCTAACCTAATGCTTTGGCCATTGCGGAGTGTTTGGCAATGTTTCATGTCGGTTGTTCAATAGTTTGACGTCAAATGAGCCGGCATCCTTCTAACAATGTGGTCGCTATTTCAGAAGACTACTACCGCAATGTCGGTCACGAACAGTGACCAAAATCAATGACATGAGGAAGGTCTTCCCAGTTCCAACAACAGGGGCATCCAGGAAAAATGTCCATTTCCATCATCAATTGCCAAATATTTAAAACTTTTTATTTGACAAAAAATGTAAATGGTAAAAAATTGGAAACAATAAATAAATAAAATAAAATTTTAAATGAAGCATTTATCATTCTTCAGATAACCTGTGCGCATATTCAGATTTATTAATAACAATTGACAGTTGTTGTCAATGTTTTCTATTTTTTTGTTTACATTGGGCACATTCAAAAACTTAGTTATCTTAAGTCGACTAGTCTGAAGTAGGTAAATGTAACCTGAACGTCACTTTTCATACGTCATCCACATAATGTCAACTGTCAACTTAGTACTCGGTCACGAGTTTCTTGACTAGATTCGTCGGCTACACCTTAATAAACGTCAACTGAAACAGCTGCCCATGGGACCGATCTAAGCCAACTAAAACTGAGATACATCAGGTCAGTCAGCTGTCAAACTTACTTAACAAAATACCTTCCTACTTGAACGTCCCCATTTCGATTCGGTTTTATAGATTAATTTTTCGTTTGTACTATTTTTTTAAGTGAATTTGTCCAGTATTTTAACAGTTATTCGGGCGGAGAAGAATCCAACAAATCAGAGATCATAAAAATCGGATCAGCGGTTCTTGACTTTGCTTTATATAGATAATCCTTGGAAAAAAAATATTTACACTAAAACGCTGACTGCTGGGCAAGTTACCCTAGGTTTGTTTGATTAGGTCTGTTCCTTTTTTAAATCTTTCGAATTTTTACGAATTCTTACGCATTTCGCATTTTACTCAATTGTCGTTCCTCAACTGGAAAAATTCGTAAAAGAGAGCGGCTTTAAGAGAACGAGATATTTCCCTTCTTACTATTTTTTAATCAACAAATTTCTTTCCGTAAGAATTGAAACAACTGTCAGTCGCCTGAAAATTGACAGCTGATTTGAATTTGTTGTTCTATTTGGCATTTGGGTGGAATATTCGCATTTGTGTTTTTCACAGGTTACTTCAAAAGCGGTTCTTAACTTTTGCGTAAGTTTCCCTCTCTGAGAGAGAATTCATCCCCTCCACTGTCACTTTGACAGTCTTTTCCATTTTTACTACAAACGTAAAGGATCAGACCTATTGTTTTTATTTAAAACGTCAAGTTGATTCGCAAGGCTCGCCATTTGATTCGAATTCGTAATATGAAAGACAAACTAAGAGCCAAAGCTTTACGGGAAAGAGCCAACAAAATCTTCCAGTCAGTTATTTCACAAGGACATCAGCGGCTTAAAGCAACGCAGCTCGTATTATAACCACTTTTTTCACCTACCACCGAACCTATGTAACTTCTTTTTATAAAACCCTTCTAAAGAGCCTTAAACGTTTCATTGCTTGATTGTGCAATGTATGTAGGTTTTGTTGACGTATATCCTAAACGTGGTCGGACAGCTGGTGAATATAGGTATTCATGAGGAAAATATCTCTAGCAGAACGAGACTTGTTGAATGTAAATGCTAATTAAAAAAACGCTTTCTCCATCTCTGTGCCCTACATTGGTTAACCGACATGTTTTGTTTTCAACATACTTCTCCCTTCAATGCACATGACAACCCTTTGTTATTATAAATTTAAAAATTGATCCACTCAATTCAGTTATCCATTTAACTTTAGAACTTCGCAAACAAGTATCAACACTAAACCAAGCGAAAGGCAAAGTCAACCTCAGGGGAAAGTTTAATCGTAATTATTCGCTTAATTGAGAGAAATGCATAAAGGACGATCCTAATTAGAAACTGGCACTGTACATACTTGAAAGTGTGCGAGGCTAAAGGTATGGGAGTCACACCACATCCCACACCTTTCAAACAGTACGTACAAAGTCGTCCCCCATCGATTCCCTCTCCTAACGAGAACAACAAAAACACGTAGAGTTAGTGTAATTAACTTAAATTGTAACCATTAAACTAAATAGGCAGGTAGCTTAGATAGGTATTATTATTGTTGTTGCCTTGTTTCATCTCCAGTGTAACGTTTCCATTCACATTTGCATAGGCGGCGGCGGTACAGGAACAGGATGGCTCCTTTAAATGAAGACAATTCCCATGAGCCAGAATAGGTATAGTGGAATGATGACGACAGCGCACATACCTACAACCTCCCCTCTTCCCACCTAACACGCGACAGTGACGATGTTCAATAAAAATTAAAATTCACTCTGAGTACGTTCAGCGAAAATCCTTGAATGTTTGCATATTTATCAAAAATGTTTGTTAATTTATGCGACGAAGGACCTTCGTTTTTTGCCCACTCCCGCCATCAATGATACAGAAACAGAATATTTAGTAATTCTGCAAATTCAACTCGGTCGTCTGTTTGTTTAATTTTGGCGTCGCCCTTCCATTCTACATCCACCCACACCGCCGCACACACTGCCACATTGCGAATGGGGAACCAAATAGCTATCATGTCCCAAATGGAAAATTTACAAAACAAATTTCAATTTATTTACTTATGTAAATGTTTGCTACAAAACACAAGGATAACACACAAACATGCTTTACATACACATTGTTAAACATTGTGAATATACACACAGTCGGCAGGGACGAGGGGGGTTGATAAGAAAATTGCCAGACGTGGATGACGTGGTCCTAGGTAAGAGATTTTACAAGAGTCTATTTCATTGTTCATTAACAATTGTTTTTTTTTTTTGTGCTTTTTTTTTGTTGATCCTGTGGTTATTTTACTAATTGCAGACAGCAAACGGAATGAGATTGATTGGGATGTGAATTGAATTTTACATTTCCGAGCTACTACCACAATACAACTCACGTGAGTCGAGATACCTGGGGGATGAAACATGCAGGTGCATGGTGGAGAGTGGTATAGCTGCGGAGGTTTAAAAAGTGGCCCAACGTGACTTCTGTTCCCTTCTGAGGTGTTTGGCGCAGGGTTTAAATGTTTGGCACAAATTTGCTGATGCCAATTCTGTTTATTTGACAAACAGAAACAACCGTGGTTTGACAAGGAGTGTTAAAAGGCGAGACAAATATCGTTCGATTGTCGCTATTTCGACAGTATAACGAAGGTATGATGAAAGAGATGTATATTAAAGCCAACAGAGAACTTAAGCTCTTATTGAGAAGAAAAAGAAATGCCTACTGTGAATCACTTGCTCAAAGATTGTCAAGCAGATATAATTCATCAGATTTTTGGAAATTAGCTAAGCAACAGTTTATTTCTGGCTCATTTCGATACTCCCCTAGCGAGGTCACTTTTCTCTAAGCTGTACTCGGATTTCGTCATCCTGTTTTGGATAGAGTAATTAGCTACGAGGAGGTTATCAGAGTGCTAAGAGGGTTGAAAGATGGTAAAGCTGCAGGTTCAGACGGGATACCCTCGGAGTTATATAAATATGGTAATCATGGACTACACAGCAAACTTACTACTACCTTCAACAATATTTTAGATAGGTAGTGGAGTAGTCCCATCAGATCGTTTTAGAGAAGCTATAATTTTCCCCATTTACAAAAAAAATGTAGGTACCTACATCAGATCCAGCCAATTATAGAGGCATCTCCTTTTTGAATGCTTCTTACAAGATATTAACAGCAATTTTGCAATGTCGATTAACTGCATGGAAAAAAAAACTGCTGAATGAACATCAAGCGGGATTCAGGCCAGGTTATTCTACTGTTGACCATGTATTTTTCTTAAGAAACATTGGGGAGTCGTTCATTGGACGAAGAAAAAAGTTATTCGCGTTCTTTGTGGATTTCAAATCTACTTTTGACACCATTGACCGAAATGCCTTATTTTACAAATTATCTATATATATAAAAATTTGTTGAATTATGTTTGTCGCCAATGTTCTCTGTAATGTGTGAACCGATTTTAATTCTGTAATCTTTCCATGAAAGGTGACGTTAAAACCATGGTTTGTAGGCATATACGGTCTTTGTAGGTGTATTGGTTCATGAGTTACGTTCCGCCAATACAAAAAATACATTCAAAATCTTATATTTAGGAAACCACAGAATCGATTGAGTTCAAATTTACACACAGTCTTAGGTATAGGCGCAGAAGTATTTCTGTGGAGATTGATCAAAATGGGACAAATAGGCGTGGCACCACCCATACAAAAAATACGTTCAAAATCTAATATTTCAAAAGCCACCGATTGGATTGAGTTCAAATTTACACACAATTTTATTAATTGGCCCAGGAGTATTCCTGTAAAGATTGGTCAAAATTGGACAAAGAGGCCCATCTTATATCTCGAAAACCACCGAATCGTGGGATTTACCAGGATTGCCTCCGCATCATCTCCAATTGAAAGTTGGAGTCACTATTATTAAGCTTCGGAATAATAATCAACGCCGTTTGTGTAATGGTACAAGACTTTCTGTTAAAATATTAATGGGTTACTATTTCAATATTCATAGCACGCATCCCAATCAGTGCTGCCACAAGAGAAAAAATTTGCGGAGCAAATTTGCGTAGCAAAACCTAATTTGCGTAACGAAACTCAAAAGTCCAAAAAATATTATTTTTTTTCGAAAGCAAACAAAAAAACACTTAATTCTTTATTCAAAGTAAATATGTTTTTAAGGACTAGTTCATGTATACTTGTTGGGTATGGTAGAAAAAAATATACGTTGGTGTGGGAAAGTGAGTAAAGATTGAATATACTTTCGTTTATTTTTGTTTTCAAGAAAAATCCCAAGATTTAAGGCCTCGTCAAACAGAGCGCGTTTTAACGCTCCGTTCTACCGCCGCGTTTGACCGCCGCGTTGTAATATACTAAATAACGTATCCCCCGTCACACAGAGCGCGTTTTCAACGCTTCGTTGAATTCACCACGGCGTTTGAACGCGGCGGTGAAACGCGGGGTTGTGAAAAATTACAGATTATTTTATGACGCGGGGCGTTTGAAATAATTTTTCATGATTTTATATTCTAAAAATTGGAAAAATGAATCGAATGTGTTTGAAATTACCCATATTTGTACGTTATGTGTGAGAATCGTATACAAATGCAGTTTTAAAGGCTGAGATATGGAAGGAAATATTGAAAGAATTTCTCTTTTTGTAAATTTCTTAAAATAATCTTACCGCCGCGTAAATTAATCTCACCGCGGCGTTAAAAACGCGTTCTGTTTGACGAAGCCTTTATGCTGACATTTCGTGCTTTAAAAAAAAGTAGCAAAATCGACGTTTTTAGAGAGAGTGCGTAGCAGCGTAGCAAATAAGAAATCGCGTATATATATTTCTATTTTGCACTACGAAGTGTGCAGGGGTCCGCTAGTACTATAATAAATTCGATCTCAACGGCGCAACAATTAAAAAGTGATCCACTGTTAACACCTTTACTTTAGTCTTAAAGGGAGCTTTAAACCAACGAAAGGCGAATAGCTTACGACGGCTTACTAGAGAGTAGAGAGAAGCCACATGCCTTGCGTTATCGTCACACTAACCTGTCGCGTGGGATGATACGGGTATTCAATTTTAAAAATAGTCGATTGTAGCATTCAAAAATATGTGACTTGCAATCGGCCATCTTGTTTCCGTGATTGGAATAATGGAAAAAATATCTACATCTTGGATGCAAAGAATTAAGGCTGGTACGCTGTTCGAGTGAAGTGAAATTTTCACTCATCTCCAAAAAGTGCTGCGAAATTAAAAGTGAAATTTTCACGCCGAAATGTCAAAAATTTAATGCGACGGACAATAAAAGCCAAGTGAAATTGCTTAAGTAACGCCCCCTACAAATCACTTTTTGAAAAACTAAATTTTCTTGTGAAAAGTTCATTTTGACATTTCGCAGTGAAAAATTTGTATGAAAAATTGGATTTCACGTGAACTGCGTATATATCAGCCTTTAAATCAGAAATACAACAAATCGTCAGTTTAAAAAATTCGAAAACATGAAACATCTACTTACTTACATTTATTTATATACACCTAAACAACACATGCTTCAATTGCAGTATATCTATATATAGATAGGTAAATAATGTCTTATTAATTCTAAGCAAAACGGCAAACAGCTGGGTAAAACAGACCTAATGGCTGGACAATATTCTGCTTCTTAAATTCATGACCGGATGCAAGGCTAAAACGTATAAACTGGAGTAAGATATAGGACAGTGCCGAACCATGCCTATAGTCATTATTTATTTCACATCGGTACCTAATCTCTTTTAATGGGTTTTCATTTCCAATAGCGCTCAAATCAAATAAATAAAATATTTCATGAAATACATCTTGGCCCTGGCGATATCCTATCAGTTCTGAATTATGAGACGAGGCCTGAGGCCGCTCATTTGGTCCATAACTTTGAGCGCAAATTCGAACACGGATAAGGATGTTGTTTTCGTTTACTTAAGACGAAGGACGTATCATTAATCGAATTCCATTCGGGCCGTTTCTCATGATTTACATAATCCTCGCGCTCCATTGTTATCATAATTCAACTCAGTTAATATTTAGATTAATTCCCAAGGAATAACACAATTATGTCATAAATAAGTCGGTGCCGCTCTGTTGGAAATATGTACCTACATCGAAATACGGTCCTTATTCGCATTTTTTTATTAAAAAGAAGAAACAAAAAATCACCAAACTCATGCCGGCTTATCTTGGGCAATTTATTACGCTGGGCTCTTTCACGGATGGGGTTGGGCTAAGTAATCTGAACTCATTTAAGTGTATAAAAGTTTAATTACCACCATCAACGGCCAAATGGAGGGTTCTGTGTTTTTCATTGTACCTACTATTACAGACGTCGACGATGCTGTTGTTGTTGGCTGTTTCGTCATCATCATTTTGAGAATGATAAAAGCTAGATAAATACAAATAAAATGTCTTATCCCGGAGAGTGTGTTTTACACCAGTGCCGTTGAGTTAGGTGTTCTAGGTATAGGAATAGTGTTCAGAGATGAAATACTACTCTGCAGAGCGTCATTCAAAAGTGTAAGCACTCAGCAATTAACTCATTGAAGGTTGTTTTGTTATCCTTCTCTAACGTGAAGTGCAATTTATTAAACTATACAATGTTGACGTACTCGTAGGTACCCACTCATCCAGAAATGCGCCTCCCCTAAAATGGGCTAGGAGCGCAGAACGTACCTACCCATTTCGGCAAGAGTCTGAATAAATGAAAGCCTATTTAACAGATATGTCTTCAACAATATGGCCGCTATCAACTGTCAAAGTTCGAAAGTCCCTATTAGAAGACCAAGTAGTATTATATCCGATGCGTTGTTAGACACATCATTCGTGTGGACCTAGCGAGGAGCACGCATTTACTTCAGAAGCAAGCACAATACGCAACATTAGAATATTATCGGATAAATTATTTTAGAGCGACCGCTTTTAAGGGTATCAGTATCACCTCACAATACAAACTTCTACAGTTTAACAGGTCAGCCTCCTTAGCAGGTAAGGGCTCTAATGTAATGGTCCATTAAGCTACTTACTTACTTATCGGGCTCCCGACCCGTGAAGAGTCTCTGCCTGAGACACTGCAGCCTTCCATGCCCTACGATCCCGGGCACGTTGCTTCCAGTTGTCCAGACCAAGCGCTCTGCCATCCGCGATGGATTGGTCTTTGAAACGGAGGTTCGGTCTTCCTTGTCTTCTAGAACCTGGGGGCTGGGATTCGAAGATCCTCTTAGCTGGAGCATTATTATCCATTCGCTCGATGTGGCCGAGCCAATGTAGTCGACGTATTTTGGCTTTTTGGACTACATCCACATCTTGGTACAGCTCATAGAGTTCGCGGTTGTATCTTCTCCTCCATTCGCCCTCCTCGCACACAGGACCAAAAATCCGTCGAAGAATTTTTCTTTCGAAGGAGCCCAGTATCAGCTCTCCCTTCCTGCTTATCGTCCAGCACTCGGCGCCATAAAGCAGAACTGGCAGGATGAGTGTTTTGTAAAGCGTACATTTCGTCCTTCGAGTTAGGAGTTTTGAACCCAATTGCTTTGCCAAACCGAAGTAGCAGCGGTTTCCTAGGGTAATTCTTCGCCGGATCTCCACTAGGGTGTCATTCGTGGAGTTCATGTTTACTCCGAGGTAGATGAACTCCTTAACTACACCGAAATTTTTGCTATCAACAGTGACGTTTTGTCCTAGGCGGTGGACAGTTGTTTGTTTGTTTGTTGATAGCATGTACTTGGTCTTGTCCTCATTTACTTCAAGGCCAACGGATTTCGCCTGTTCTTCAATCGCCGTGAACGCTTCTATCACGGCACGCTGGGAGCGACCGATGATGTCAATATCGTCCGCATAGCCCAGCAGCTGGACGGACCTGTTGAAGATAGTGCCTTCCGTGTTGACAGCTGCCCTGCGCACTATCTGCTCCATCTTCTTGCCGAAATCCGGTGCATGTTTGAAATAGTTCGGAGGAGCTACTTCCAAACTGCACGCTGCAGCGCGTGTTTTCACGTTCACATAGTACGTTGGATAGGATCTTGTATGCGACATTAGTCAGGGATATGCCTCGATAGTTCTTGCAAGACATAGGATCGCCTTTTTTGTAGATGGGACATATAGAGCTGACTATTTTTTGACGATTTTGAAGTCTAAAAATGCAGATTTCGTAAAAATTTATATGGCACCACTGATCATACCACGGGCTCTTTCTCTGGGGTGGCTGGTACCCTACAGTGATTTCGGCTACCTCCTTGATGATGTCGCGATACTGGCACCACTGATTGTTGGCGTCTGTGGTAGGTGAGTGCACAGAGGAGAGGTTCATACTCAGGCGCTCGCTGTAGGCTCTGGCTACTCCAGGTGTGCTAAGGCGTCCAACGTCGAATTTCTTCTTCTGGGCGGTTCGCATCTGTATTACGAGCTGCTGCAAAATCGATTAGTCGGTAGCCGTTGGGATATAAAGCATCACAATGGCCTAAGGGTGGGACAGTATAGTTCACCCTGCTCTACCAACCCGTGCACCTAACCTAACCTAAGTTCCTCCGCTATTATTATCGTCCGTGTAACCACAGCAAATTTCAAAAGTTTGCTAGGACTTGAGATGAAGAAGTTGCGTTTTTCGACGCTTTTTTTACTTGTTTGTGAATCGTTTTCGACGCGTACATGGACCCATTTTTATATATTTTCGAAAAGCTACGATTGGTTGTTGCAAAATCCACCACGGAACTCTCGCGCTGCCTCTTAATAATGGAATTAGCTCAGTGCTTAACTAGGCCCCTCCGTTGCGCAGTTCGAACACAGGTTTTAATTCTCATGGCGAATTCAGCTTGGGCAACCCTAGTGCCCACATAGGTTGCCATCGAAAATACCTACAAACACCTTCATGGATTTTAAATAAAGTTTTTTCCTACCCACCTCTCGCAACCTCGTGCTAAACAGCCGAGTGTGTAACTGTCCTCCAAAGCTCCTCATTGCAGGTCGCTTCCATTCTTGCTAACCGAATGTCTACTAAGAGCTATAAAAAGGCCAACATTAGCACATTAAATGATACTCCCAATAAAGGGTTTTTCAATAAGAGCGCTACAAAAGTTTTTTTAAATAAAACAAAAACGGTTTTGGATATCAATGAAATTCTTTATTCCTGTGGTACGTTCGATGCCATTATGTTATGTATGGAACTCGATTTCTTTTGCATGGCCACCACAGGCACACTTGCAGAAGTCCAGACGCTGAACCCAATTTTCGACGGTTTTCAAGCATAAATCGGCCGATTCTGTTGCAATTTCACGTTCGATATTCGTACGAAGTTCATCAATCGTCGCTGGCTTGTTGGCATAGACCATAGACTTGACGTAGCCCCACAGGAAATAGTCTAACGGCGTCAAGTCGCACGACCGAGGCGGCCAAGCGACTGGACCATTTCGTGAGATAACACGTTCTCCAAACTTGGTTTCCAATAAATTGATTGTGACATTCGCTGTGTGGCTTGTGGCGCCGTCCTGTTGGAACCACATGTCGTCCAAGTCCATATCATCCAATTGGGGCCATAAAATATTCGGTTATCATTGAACGGTAGCGATTCCCATTCACAGTAACTTGCCGGTCTTGATCCTCACGGAAGAAGTACGGCCCAATGACGCCGCCGGCCCCTATACCACACCAAACCGTAATTTTTCGGGATGCAATGATGACTCATGGAGTACGTGTGGATTGCTGCCTGGCCAATATCGCACATTTTGTTCATTGACGAAGCCATTCAGCCAGAAATGAGCCTCATCGCGAAAGATGATTTTTCGATGAAAATCCGAATCATTTTCAGCCCAATTCACGAACATACGACGCTTCTGGTGGTCAATCTTGTAAGGATGTAGGCCAAGATTTTTTTGCAAAATTCGCCACAACGGCGTCACAGAGATGCCCAACGCTTGAGAACGACGTGTGAGGGGCACATTTGGGCTTTCTTCAACTGAAGCCTCAGCGGCAGCAATATTCTCGACATCACCGGCACTTCTTTGTCTCACTGGCACGGGAACATTTTGCACTGTGCCTGCGGATTCAAATTGTTCCACTAGACTCTCAATTGTTGCTCTGCTAGGACGATTATGACGACCATAAATTGGACGTAGCGCTCTTAACGTTGAGGCCACTGACTCCGAATTTCGGTATTAAATTGTAATAATTTCGACTCGTTTTTGGCTCGTATATCTTTCCATCATGAAATGGCAAACCTCACTAAAGAGAAATGTCAAAAGAGCGGCAAGAAATTCGGCGTCGTTTGCTGTCCCTGTAGCTCTACTTTTGTAGCGTCCCTGTTAAAAAACCCTTTATATTGCAAACAACGAATTTATTTAGAAACCGTTTCTCCAACGTTTTGCTACAGAAAGCACTTCAAGTAAAGACTCTTGGTATTGATCCACATTTGACAAGGCGGATTGCACATCTTCAATGCAACGATTCGCTTCGTTCTTGAAATTTAGCAGTTTTTGATTCACTCAGTTAGTGTTTACAAACACTTTTCAGTGTTCTTCTGTGAATCTGTCACAATCAGCAAACGACGGATAAGTTATTCCCCCTATAGTTGATAAACAGTAAGTTACAGCACAAACAGAAACACATATCTCTATTTTTGTATTCAAAGCTCGATTTATTGAAATTGAATTTTATTCATTATACAAAAGTTATCATGTATTACGAGATTAATAAATAAATATTACGATAGAAGCAAACTAAAAACAAACAAGCATTCCGGATCTGTCCACAAGAAAACAGCCTAATTCTTGTAGATCTTCGAGGATCTGTGCGTAGTGCAGGCGAATTCCAACTTACAAGCGATATGCCTGTCGCATCAACAGGTCAAAGTATGTGTCGTTTTCAATGGACGCGCTCATGCTAATGTAAAAGTTTATAAACTCTTCCCTTGTAATCTGAAAGTAGAAGAATTTAGAAATATGCAATTTTCCGTTCAACTCAACAATTGTACGTTTTCATTGTTGTCTCCAGAGGGACCTTGGAAATTTTCCAGAAACTTCTTCCACAGTTCGTTTGCTGTCATCTCACCGCTTTCAAACTTCGGATGCGCTTTGACAGAATAATAGTGCTTAAGATCTGCCACCGATATGACTCCCTTATCATGTTCGTCAATTTTGTTAAACGCCTTATCAATGATATCTAAACGGCTTCGATGGACTGGTGGCTAAAAACATAATGTAATGTTAAACAAACAAGCAAATAATAATAAAAGTTTGTTTGGTATACTCGAAGTTTTTCTAAAATCTCATCCACTAGTATGACTCCACTTCCGTTAGCATCGAAACTGCAAATAGGCAGGCAAATAAAGTTAAGTAGAATGAAGTGAACAAAGTACAGTGTAGAAGAATATATAAAATAAACGCGATTGGTACCAAGTTACAGACCACCATTAAACAAACGAAACAACCGCGGATAATGCAATCATTTTTGGCCATTCTTTTCAACAACAACACGAAAACAATCCCTGCTTGATTGAAAATTGGTTCCAGGTGGAAATTTGTGGCATTCGCAACCACAATCAATGATGATGATGACTTATTAATTTATCTAAAAACGTAACAGAATATATTGTTTTCTACGCACCTGTCGAACATTTCCATCGCCTCTTCGTCAGTACACTGCAGTCCGGATTGGTGAATTCCATTGCGGAACTCCTCCAAATTCAGAGCCTTGTGTCCACCATCATCCATTTTGCGGAAGATCCTATAAAGTAGACACCAAAATTTGGTCGTGGTAATTATTTTTTTAAGGTTATCAAAAAAAAAGTACTACCAACCGCGATAACTCCAAAAGTCCCGATACGCCACGACAAAAACAAAGCAACCTCAAATGCTCAATGGGATCCTTTTTCGTGCCATTGGCAAGTGCCCGTTGAGATTGATGGACGAGATTTGATTCGTTTGAAAAGAAATCAGTATGAGACATCTAAAAAAAAAAAGTAGATAAAAACAAATGTAGGTCAATACCAACTGCGAAGGACTGAAGGAAAACGCATTCTTAAATATTGATGGAAACCCTTGCAGTATGGAATATTATAAAATATTTATTTGGCAATAAATTTCCTTGATTGGAATCAATCGGCAACCGTTGCAGAAGGATACGCATTAACACATGCGAGTAGAAGGCCAAACCGACGCCGACGCATGCCCCCACACGGGTGTATTGAATTATTGAGTTACAGCGAAGGAGTACGTACACATTTATTATTCGGTGATTGATTAATATCAGAATGAAATCTCAATCGTATCACATTTCAACGCGAAAAAGACTTTTGATTAATGATGTGAGAATATTTCGAAACAGATCAAAAGCAAATCAACCTCGCTCCAGGAAAAAAAAGGTACACTTTTTCATGCACATTTGGTTATGTGAATTTCATTCCTGACTCAAAAAGAACGCTTCCACATCTTCACCTGGCCTATTCAACTATTCAAGTGAACTCTCGTTTCGGTCCATTGTATATATTTGGGCGAGTACCAAATCATTTTGGCATTTTGTAAATTTGAAACGTAAATCAGTTGGGATACCAACCACAATGCATTACATGGACGTAGAATAGTCGAATGTGGAGTCTACACTAGAACTTTATGCTAATTTCTTTCGTTCTGTGTATATCAATGACAACTGCCCTATCAACTAAAGTACAAGGTGGCGCAAAAATAACCTTCCGATGTTTTTTGGCTGTAATTTAAAAAAAAATGAAAAACTTTGATTCTTCTTGTGGATTATTTTTAATTGGTCTTTTAATTTTTTTTAAAATCAAGTCGAGAACATGATGTCATGTAAATGGCCGCCGCCACAGTTGATTGTCATTTGAGCCCTTTTTATGGCATTTTCCATCACTTTGGCCAAAACTTCCGGCGATAGGTCCTCACATTCTTGACGGATATTGTCTTTAAGAGCTGCAAGAGTCTGAGGCTTGTTGACATAAACCCGCGACTTCAAAAAGCCCCACAAAAAGAAGTCTGGAGCGGTCAAATGAGGCGATCTTGCTGGCCAGTGCAAATCGCCAAAACGGGAGATTAGGCGCCCGGGAAATGCATCCTTCAACATATCGGTTGTGGCACGTGCAGTGTGTGCCGTTGCACCGTCCTGTTGGAACCACATATTTTCCAATCCCAATTCATCAAGTTGCGGCAAAAAGAACTCGTTGATCATTGCTCTGTAGCGCTCACTATTCACAGTAACCGTTTGGTCGATGCCGACGGCGCTTCCATGACATCTTCGGCTACAGCAGCAATATTCTCTGCAGAACGGCTACTCCGGGGTCTGCCACTCCTGGCAGCATCTCGTGTTGTGCGAGTCTCTTCGAGGCGAGCGGCTAAACGTGGCAGTGTTTCACCAGTAGGCGTTGGACGGCTAGGAAATCTGCGACGAAATTCACGTTGTGCCAAAGTCACCGACCGATTATTGCTCAAATAAATAGTCACCAATATTCTGGAGCAGTGTAGCGTAACATTGTTTATTAACGTGTATTTCGCATGTGTTTACTACACAAATGTCAAAACAGAACTGACATTAGGGGCCAATCGCAAAATTTATAGCATTTTCTGATAGGAGGATTACTTTTGCGCCACCTTGTACAAATATTAACAACCATATGAATATTGGTTCTCTGCAACTAAATTATGAAGAGGTCTTGTTAGCACTAAAGTCCCTGCAGCCAAACTCTTGTTGTGGAGCTGATGGCATACCTGCCATTATCCTAAAGAATTGTGCCACAGGCCTTTGCGTGCTAATTATTTTTAACCGTTCGCTTCTCGAGGGAAAGTTTCTCACTGAGTGGAAAGCATCGTTTCTCGTTCCTATTCACAAGTCTGGTTCTAAAAACAATGTTGAGAACTATCGAGGTATTTGTAAGCTCTCAGCAATTCCTAAGCTTTTTGAGAGCATAGTTAAAAATAACATTGAGTTTTTAACAAAAGAGTGTTTATCGGAAGCGCAGCATGGTTTTGTATCTGGTAGGTCCACTATCACCAACTTGGCTTCTTTCTCATCTTTTGCTCTAAATGAGCTAGAAAACAAACGTCAGGTGGACGCAATATATACTGACTTTAGCAAAGCCATCGACTCGGTCAATCATTATAAATTCTCCTTGAGAAGCTTGAAGCCTTTGGAATTCACTCTGAAATGCTTCGCTGGATTTCATCCTTCCTAATTGGTCGCGTTCAACGAGTAAAAATCTGAACATCGCTTTCGAAACGTATTTACTGTACATCTGGTGTTCCGCAAGGGAGCCATTTGGGTCCACTGCTTTTTATTATTTTTATAAATGATATCGACACGATAACGGTCAAATATAGCCAATGTCTACTATATGCGGATGATTTAAAACTATTTTCATCTATTAAAAGTATAGAGAGCTGTACTTTGATTCAATCTGACCTGGATAGAATAATTGATTGGTGCATTATCAATCGCTTAAAATTAAATATAAAGAAATGCAATGCAATCTCTTTTAATAGATGTGCATCTACTTTCGAATATAATTATACAATTAATTCAATTAACTTAAACAGGGTAAATAAAATTAAAGATGTCACGCTCGATACGTCTTTCTCTTTTAAATATATTGAATATACTGTCGCGAAGGCTAATTCTATATAATTCTTTATAAAACGTAATGGAAGGGACTTCAGAGACCCATTTACTTTACTTTCGCTTTTCACTGCCTTAGAACGGTCCCTCCTTGAATATGCTGATGTTATTTGGAATCCTGCATTCTCAACCTATTCCGATCGCCTTGAAAAAATTCAAAGGCGATTCACTAAACTAATTTTTTATAAATTGCACTGGGTAGCCTCTCCAAATTATAAGGCAAGGTGTTTATTTCTGGGCGTTAAATCTTTGAAATCCCGCCATCATATATTCATGATATAATGTTTGTCAGAGACTTGCTATGCTTTCATACAAGATGTCCTGCTCTGCTCTCACTGATGCCAATATATTTAACAGCGTTTGTACAGATATAGGTTTATCTTTGTCCAGAGACAGTTTCAAAAACAAATTATTGTAGGTACATATTTATTTTCTAACAAATTTTATTTTTAATTGTATTCTTTACTTTTACTTTTATTTTCCAACATCTGTTATTTGTAATGAACAATTGTGGTGAGGTTTTCGTAATGAAACCAGGGGCTGTGCCCAAGACCGTTATATGTGGTGAAGAACCACACCCTGCAAGAGGTACCACTGCTTTAGACGGAATATAACGGATCTAGAGGGGAATAACTCGATAAAACCCATAATCCCGGGTTAACTACCGTGCCTACCGGATGTATGGCACAGTGTTATGTGTCTTTTAACGGTGAACTCTAGATACCTGGGAACCTCTAGTTTCAATCCTATTCCCCTTTTCTGTATACAGGGGGTTAGTACAGAATGACCTTCCTTCCCCCTTACTCGTGGGAACAAAATAGATAACCTAAACAAAACAAACAAAGGGACTGGTGTAGATGAATCGGGCACCAAGAACTTAAAAAAAAAACCGATTCTCATACAAACGTGACGGAGGAGGAAGAAAACCTTCTTTTCGCGGAAGCTTTGGCCAGAATATAATAGTGGCCGGACCAATAAACTCTTACAGTTTAGCAGGTCTTCACTATCTAGGCTAGTAGGGGCTCTAACTGGTCATAACTTCCTAAGAAACCACACAATGAAACTTAATCTCAAAGATGACGACATATGCAGAGGCTGCGAAGACGAGGAAGTCCACGAGGACACACCTCACTTCCTTTGTCACTGTCCGAGTCTCGGTCACTTGAGGAACTGAACACTTGGGAGATACTACTTCCAAGACTTACAAGAACTTTCTGATGTCTCACTGTCTGATCTTTACAGGTTTTTGAGGACATCGGGATGGCTGGACAGCGTCTGTTAACCACACTGAGGAATGGAAAGAAGACAACTGATACAACACCAGCGGTTAGCCCCCAAAAAAACAGGCATCACAATGGGTCCACGAGGACCTAAGTGTGGTATTGCAGGGTACGCCCTGCTCTACCTACCCATCTACCTAGCCTAACCTAATGAACAATTCTAGATAAAAAAAATTAAAAATAAATAAATAAATACACATTTGCGCCTTTCTGTGTTGTCAGTTGGCTGTGAACAATGAATTTGCAACTGAAAACTATGAACAAATAGTAAATTTTAATCGGGTAGTGAAAGCGTATGTTTGATTTTCCAAAGATTCACAGTAGAACAGATCAATCAATCGAAGATATGTGTACGTAAGTAAAAGTACATTAAAACTGAACTGTAAACGATATCAAGATAAATTTATTCCAATCTAAAACCATAGAAATGTTTCTCTACAAAGACATTTTTTACTTCACTTTATCGATTTTGACTAAAACTATTACATCACGCGGGGTTTCTTTATTGACTAGATGGTTTAAGCTATAAGACTGCTCGATAGGATACCCTCACTTACTGTCTGTACTTGTTTTGCAATGCAAGTTTTCGTAACTCATCAAAAACCACTAATTAAATCAGGAGCTCTGAGGTAGTTAAGAAGTTCAACTACCACGGAATAATGGAATGACACCTTAGTGGCGATCTGGCGAAGAATTACTCTAGGTAAAAATGGGTTCCAAACACCTGACACGACTGATGAAATGTACTTTCTTTAGAAGCCTCACTTTGTCAGGCTTTAAAGCGCCGAATGAATCATGATAAGCACGAAAGGAAGCCTGACACTGGGCTCGAGAGATAAATTATTGTTTATGGAGGAGTATATAAAGGTTTTTCAACAGGGACGCTACAAAAGTAGAGCGACAGGGACAGCAAACGACGCCGAATTTCTTGCCGCTCTTTGACATTTTCTTCAGTAAGGTTTGCCATTTCATTATGGAAAGATAAACGAGCCAACAGAGTCGAAATTATTAAAATTTACTACCGAAATTCGGAGTCAGTGGCCTCAGCGTTAAATCCGAAAATCATCTTCAGCGATGAGGCTCATTTCTGGCTGAATGGCTTCGTCAATAAACGAAATATGCGGTATTGGTCAGGCAGCAATCCACACGTACTCCATGAGTCATCATTGCATCCCGAAAAAATTACGGTTTGGTGTGGTTTATTGGCCGGCGGCGTCATTGGGCCGTACTTCTTCCGTGATGATCAAGATTCAAGACCGGCAAGTTACTGTGAATGGGAATCGCTACCGTTCAATGATAACCGAATATTTTTGGCCCCCATTGGATGATATGGACTTGGAGGACATGTGGTTCCAACAGGACGGCGCCACAAGCCACACAGCGAATGTCACAATCAATTTATTGGAAACCAAGTTTGGAGAAAGTGTTATCTCACGAAATGGTCCAGTCGCTTGGCCGCCTCGGTCGTGCGATTTGACGCCGTTAGACTTTTTCCTGTAGGGCTACGTCAAGTCTATGGTCTATGCCAACAAGCCAGCGACGATTGATGAACTTAGTACGAATATCGAACGTGAAATTGCAGCAGTATCGGCCGATTTATGCTTGAAAACCGTCGGAAATTGGGTTCAGCGTCTGTACTTCTGCAAGCGTGCCCGTGGTGGCCATGCAAAAGAAATCGAGTTCCATACATAGTGGCATCGATCGTACTTTCACAGGAATAAAGAATTTCATTGATATCCAAAACCGTTTTTGATTTAGTTAAAAAAAACTTTTGTAGCGCTCTTATTGAAAAACCCTTAACTATCGCCAACTTATGAGGAGCATCGGATCATGACAGTAACCTACAAAGTTTTGGTTGATTGTTACCTGATGAGGGAAAAACAAGTAGCGCCGTTTTGAAATCACAACTAGAGGGGACTACTAATTGCTACTTCTCCAAACAAAGCAGTTCATGATTCGGTAGTCTAATCAGCTTTGTCGCATGTCCCCAGCTCGGATTAAGGATAGTGGTAGAGCCCAGCATGATTTATGTAGTTGAAAACAGTCTGAAACTGTGCACCACCCGCAAAGGCACCACTTTACATACGCCAGACCCAAACAATCCATACTACTTTTCTTCCCATAAGTATCAGGAAATAGCGTTTCGAACGGAAAGTGGATTAAACAGAATGTGCGAATTTGACCCATGACGCCCCAGCCCAAAATCGACACCAAACGATTGTCTCTAATGATATACATTGAGTGACGGAAGATTGAAAGTTATGGAGTCCACATGAGCCGCCTTCACCTGCGAGACACTTGCAATGAATAGATGGAGCTACCTAAAGGTTGGACGTTTTGTTTTAAGTTGAACCCCTTTGGCCGAAAATTGTAGTCCCTTCGAAATAGATGTCTCCAGGAAGTGACTAGTTCTAAGATTTGCATTAATTGCACCATTTATTATCTTAAACAATGGAACATCAAGAATCAATTACATAACAATTATGTTTAATTCAATAAAGTATAATGAATTGTGTCATGCATGAATAGTTGATCGATTATTTCCAATGCAAAAGCGTTTTTCGATGGGTGTGTCTGAAACGTAGAGTTTAAATTGGTGAATTCCGAAGGCAGGAAAGAATAAAAACAATTTGTTACGATACAGAAGATTTTAATAGGTGTCTTAAACTGAATGGTTACTTTTAATTATATAATATAACAATATTTTGGCGAGTTAAAACTACAATTTTCCTTTTTTGTGAATGTTACATGAGCGTGATGCATTTTTTTTTACTGATGCATATTAAAAGGTAGTTCATACCTAGAATTGCAGAAACTAAGTTGAAATAAACTCGGTTTATACTAATTATTGTCAAAAATGCAATCATTAATAATAATAGGTACGGATGGACACACCAAAAAAATGTTCGTCGTGCCATCTTGGTATGCATACTGCATACTTTTAGGCGAACTTGAATTCATTTCCCAGTTGTTGTACTTGTACTTTTGTGTGTAGGAAGTTAAAGTTCCCAATTTGAAAAGTCTGGCCAGCGACTTCATGCCCAACTTGCATCTGCATTTAGCTATGTAACTAAACTACATATCTACAGGAGTTAATGTATTATGTAAAATATCACCCTAGTCCAGGCAATAATCTGAACAAACACATATTTTATGTGAAATGAAAAAGTCGATACCGGGATAGAACGCAGAGAAAAAATCCTTCATCCTTACCCTGCCCCATCGGAAAATGAAAAGCGACTGTGCAGTACCATAGAACACGTAATAGGTGCGAATATGAAATGAAAACCGTGCAAATAAACTGAAAATATCGATTATTACAACTTCACAATTTAATTTATGAAAATTCCATATTTGAATTAATTTAGGTAGGTATTATTATCTACCAGACGTCTATATGTAATACACTGCATTACCTACAAAAAAATTAAAAACACATCTCTGCTTGAACACCGGCAATTGCAAGCAATTGCATCGGGAAAACATAAATTAATTCTACTCTTGCAACACAAATCGATTTCACTTACGTTTCGATAGAATTTGAGAAAGTATTCAGCAGCAACAACTTCAAGGAAAATTAAGGACAAACGATTCACTGGAATAACTATTAGTTTATGCCACACAGAAAATGTTTTATGAACTAGATTATAAACTCACGAGACGACGACTGCGGATTTTCCAATGACAGTTGCGGCAAATACACAATTCACAGCAAAAATTGTTTACCCCAAATGGCAAAGTAGGTATACTACGACACTCCGACTCCACTCTTCTTTCTTCTACCGTTTCGGTATGCAGGTCAGGCAGCCAGACAGAGGCAGGCAGTGAGTTTCAGTGTGACCAGAGTGGAACATTATATCGATTAATATTTTAAAGGCAGGAACACACATACACAGAGTCAGAGGAAGAAGAAAACGAAAAGGTAGTACCTATTGCAAGAAAGAGTACAGTTCGTTATGACTAACTATTGCTATGTAGGTATGGGACATGCAGTGTTAGTAGGTATATAATAATTTTTCTCATGGGTGCGTTTGGTTGTGGATACTGCTTTGCACAACAGCCGGCCGCATTCCCATATGGTCACCAAATTGAAATCAGACACCATGTTCTCCATACTGCGCAGCGCAGCCCCAAATGTATTGTAATTGATATTTATACCGAATAAGCCAGTGACTTCACAATCATTTCAATGACTATGATTCCCAAGAACGTAGTGGCTAAAACCAAACTATAAACCAAAAAAAAAGCCATTACTGGGTCGATAGACATTTTGACAGATAGATGAATTTTAAAACAACCAAATAAAATCAAAGGAAGTGCATTTTCGGTGAATGCAATCTTATTTTGTTCAACTCAACGTTCATTGGAATGATTGTGTAGCCATGCTTTTAGGTTTTAAAACGTCATCTATCAGTATTCTTATTCCTATAATAACTGTTGCATTTCAAATTTTCAATGCGCATTTGAATTTGACACGAGATTGAGAATTAGGAAAGGATTATAATGTGTGACGTCAAGTGTGCGTTTTTCTTTCCTTTTCTCTCTCGCTCTTGGTGACTTGGTTTGGTATTATTTCGTGACACATAGCCATAAGATAAGTGGCTATAATATTTTTTTATACTTGACAAGATTAACATTCTCTAAGAACTATGTATGATAAGCCTGTTTTTTTTAGCTTCTATCTCACCAATGCACAGCAAAGTGCTTTGACATTTGGAAAAAAGGACGTAGGTAGTTGTGTAATTGCGTGCTGAAAATCCTACTCTGTTGTGCTTTGCTGAGATAGGTAGAAGCTCAAAAGAACAGGCCTAATGTTACATACAGTAGGTCTGTTCCTTTACTTTTGAATCTTACGAATTTTTACTAATTCTTACGAATTTTACTCAAATGCCGTTCCCTAACTCGAAAAATTCGTAAAAGAGAGCGTCATCGAGAGAGCAAGATATTACCCCTCCACTGAGAATCTTACGAATTTTTACTCAACAAATTTCTTGGTGTACGAAGTGGAAAAGCTGTCAGTCACAGCTGATTTGAAATTTCTTGTGCTATTTGACATTTGTCGGCGCAGTGGCTTAGTGGTAGTGTGTTGGGCTACTAAGCGAGGGGCTCAGGTTCGAATCCCGAGAGGGCCAAATTACATCTTAAGGTTTTTTTTCCACTGCGCCACCTCTCGCGAACGTCTGACAAACATCCGAGAGTAAAACTGTCATGAATGAGCTTCTCAATAAGCCGTTTGGACTCGGCGTAAAATTGTAGATCCCTTCCATTCGTCCCAAAAAATTGAAAACCCACACAAAGCGAATGGTTGCGAGAAGCTAGGCCTTGGGTCCCATAGACCTGTCGCGCCAAAATATTTATTTATTTATTTATTTGACATTCGATTGCATTTGTTTTGATTTTTTGTGCATTAAAATGGTATCAACAGGCGGCAAAATAAATATTGAATGTTCACCTCGAACATTCCATCGTATTGAAAATGGGAAGTAGACATTAGAGAATATGAAATAAAAATTTATTGAATTTAGAATCTGTCATATCTGTCATTAATCATAGTTTACTACAAAGAGAGAATTTATCCCCACCACTGCCATTTTGACAGTCTTTTCCATTCTTACTACAAAAGTAAAGGAACAGACCTAATGTGTTCATATATTCTGAGCCGACTAACTATTTTCTAATCGCTACGTGCCTTTGTCAAAAAAAACTCAAAGTTAGTAGTTATCCAAAGAAAGGGTTCGCAATCGATAAGGTAAGATTAGACGGTATGCCAAGTGGTCATAAAATGCCAATTTCTGACGGTTCTTCTGTCAAAATATGGTCATACAGTGTAATGGGCATATCCCATATGCCCTAATGACCTAAATGCCACATATTACCAGGCTGATTTTGACAGATAAAAATGCCTAAATAGCATATAGTGTAATGGGACAATAAGCACGAATGCCAGCATAAGCCATATATGCCCATATGCACTTTATTGAAATTTCGTTGTGGCATTTCTGGCATTTTTGATGGAACAAGAATTTTTTTGTTGTCATCAGTGATAGAGAATTGTGCAATTGGGATTAATTTTCATTTTCGTTCTCTTTTTTTGTAGATTACTGAATCTAGGATATATAACTTTTGTAAATTATTTAATTGTCTTTTCTTTGTAATTTGTTTAAGTTTATTTTGTGGTCTTGTCCTTTTCTAGTAATTGTGGTTATTTATACTTTTTTCCTTGTGTTGTGAAATTTTGTTTGTGAAGAAATTGGTTGCTATCTAGGTATTTGGTTTGTGATATAGTTATATGTATTTTTGTTTATATTCGTTATGTATTTTCATGGGTTCGAATAAATTTTACTTGGTGTATTTATTTTGTTTGTTATTTTAGCCTTTTAAGTTCTTTTGTGTGTTTCCTTTTCGTTTTGTGGTACACACATCTATATGTTTTTGGGGAGCTCAATCGAAGCGGCTAGCGACGCCAGGATTATGGAGGAAGCAATAGCTGACAGGGCGAGGAAGAGACCGACAAAGGGATTAAAGGGAATGGTCAGACCATCTCATCCGCAAATTGATTTCGGCTGTCGAGATCCGACCCGGTCTTTACGATGTCACAAGTCGTACACATCGGATCCCTTTTTTTGCTTTGTTTTTCTTTACAGCATTACCCTACTACAATATTTGGTTATAAACAACAAATGCCTTAAATGACCATCAAGTAAAATATGACCATATTGGTAATTTTGGTCATATAGTCTGATATACAATTTTGATAATCCTGGCATTTTGGTCATTTGACAGCTAATCTGGTCATTTGCCTGTTGGCATTCATATGCCTAATTGGCATACAGTCTAATCTTAGCTATAGATGACACCAGCACCTATCTATACGTTTATTAGAATTAGACGCATCTCGCATGCCCATGCGCAATATGGGTACAGTGTGTCTCTGTTAAGTATATAGATTTTTATTTAGATATTTTGTAGTTTTGATTCATTGGTTCATTTTAAAAAAAAATCGTTTGAAATCGTAAAACAGACTTAAGAAAAAAAATAAGAGCTTGTGACCACACAAACACACAAGAAGTGAAGCTTCTCTCGCTAAATAAAAATGTAGATACCTACCTATATCAATAAGTTTATGTTTTAAGGGCCATTTGCTGATACGACTCATAGCGAATTAAGTGCCACATAAACTCTTATGTGACAGTTTATGCCCTAGAAAAAGTAGCCCATAAGTATTTAAGTAGAACTTAAATCGTAATGAGAAAACGGCCCTGAGAGATACACAAAAATAATATTCGCACACATCTCTCTCATGCTCCCACAGTGCTTCTTAATCCAGATCCAGACTATAGACTGAGTACGATAGAGGTTAGACTCAATATCGGAAGATCAAAGTCACGCTAATCCACACAAAAGGGAATTGAAGAATAGTCCATAGGCCTAAACTGTGTTCTGCGTATTATATCTGCGGAAGTAACTCTATTCCTTTTTGCCTTTATCCAGATCCACGTAGGTATTTCTTCCAACTAACTTCCGTTCGCCTCGCGCGATCACACTTTTCGTAACGCATTCACCCAGTTTATTTCCCAGTCCCAGTGTAGTTGTAGTCAAAATAGAGATGAGAGATTGAGTTGCAAGAGCGACAGTATGAACGGAGCAGATTCTTCTGCACGGGCTCCTTTTCGTACATATTCTTAAGCTTAGTACTCTGCTCGAGTTAAAATTTAACTCCCATACAAAATTCTCTCCAAAATTTCGCTGAGCTAAATTTAAGCTTGAGTGGTACGCAGCTTGAGCTTAAAATCAAATCTCTGTTTCCGATCGTCCTCAGCGCAGCCATTTAATAGGTCGGGATATTTTTTTTTTCAAGCTAAATTTTGACAGATCGCTTTGTTTGAGTAATTTTAATCAATACCTCGACAATAAGTACATGGAGCTAAAGCCTTTCATTGAAATGACAGAGAATGACATCGATATTTAGAATCAGCCGTTTTTTGTGACACTTATCCAGAGCGCTCTCTGAATCTATAGGTCCGAATTTTATACTAAATTGGTCCTCAACTCGAAAAATTCGTAAAGACTTTTACTTTTTACTAGTTTCTTACTAGTTTTTACTCAACAAATTTATTTGCGTAAGAATTGAAACAACTGTCAGTCGCCTGAAAATTGGCAGCTGATTTGAATTTGTGGTTCTAAATATTTGGCATTTTGGTGGGTGAACTATCTGTAATTTTTCACAGGTTAAGGCTGGTACGCTGTTCAAGTGAAGTGAAATTTTCACCCCTCTCCAAAAAATTGCTGTGAAATTAAAAGTGAAATTTTCACGCCGAAATGTCAAAAATTTAATACGACGGACAATAAAAACCAAGTGAAATAGCAAGTAACGCCCTCTACATATCACTTTTTGAACAATTATTTTTCACTTCAACAGCGTACTGCCTGGTGAAATTTTCACTTGAAAAGTTCATTTTGACATTTCGCAGTGAGAAGCTTGTATGAAAATTTCGATTTCACTTGAACAGCGTACCAGCCTTTACTACAAAAGCGTTCCTTAACTTTTGCGTAAGTTTCCCTTTCTGAGAGAGAATTCATCCCCTCCACTGTCATTTTGACAGTCTTTTTCATTTTTACTACAAAAGAAAAGGAACAGACCTTATGTCAAAATTGACTTACAAAATTAAGGAATAAAACAAACTCGCTATTATTTTAAAACTGTATTTATTTCAATATACTCGTACATATATAATATATTGTATGAAAGCTATACATATAAATATGAAAAATTATGAATATGGTATAAATAGACATTTATCAATGAATTAAAATTACAAAAAAGCATTGTATTGATATATATTTCGGCAACAAAACAGTCTTGTAGATATTCGCATCTCTGTGCGATGTGCATGTAGTAAATGCAATACAAATACAACTTACAAGCGATAAACTTGTCGCATTAACAAGTCGAAGTAGGTATCATTTTCAATTGAAGCACTCATGCTTATGTAAAAGTTGGTAAACTCTTCCCTTGTTATCTGTAAGAAGCAATTTTTGTTTGTTTATGACTTAATATAGATCGTAAAATGCGAATTACATTTGCGTTGTTATCTCCATAGGGACCTTGGAAATGTTCCAAAAATTTATTCCAAATCTCATTTGCTGTCATCTCACCAGTTTCGTACTTTGGATGAACTTTTACGGAATAAGAGTGTTTAAGATCTGCAACTGATATAATGCCCTTATCATGTTCATCGATTTTATCAAATGCCTTATCGATGATTGCCAAACGGCTTTGATGTACAGGTGGCTAATAAAATCGAAATGAGCAATGGAAATGTTAAAAAAAATTATTTGCTAAACGTACTCGAAGTTTTTCCAAAATCTCAGCAACAAGTAAGTGTCCACTTCGGTCAGAATCGAAACTGGAATACATAAAAGTAACAATTGTTTGTATATATGACTTAAGCCATGTAAACGAAAAATTACGATCCACTACAAGTCGGAAAAACATCTTCATAAATTGCAGTTAATTTGTTACTGAATTCCGAAAATAAATTGATTTATGATTTATAATTTAATTTAAACTGAAGAAAACATTTTTCGTGACCTCTCTTATTAGAATGTTGGTGGGTTGGTTTTTTTCTAGGCCCACATTTTAAAAACCTGCCCTTTGTAACATAGACATTTTTATAATTTATCGAAATACATATTAGGTTTTTAAAATACCGATATAATGCCTTCATACTTCATAGGCATAAATTTAATATTATGTAATTCGCTAGAATTCTTAACCTGGGTTACGTTTTTCCATGAATTATTTAAGTAAGATAAAGTTAAAGATAATTTGAGTTATACAAACCAGTCAAACATTTCCATGGCTTCTTCATCAGAGCAATGTAGCCCGGTCTTGTGAATGCCAGCTGTAAACTCGTCCAAATTAAGAGCCCTATGTCCGCCTTGGTCTAATTTACGGAAAACCCTTTAAAGTAAACAGAAAGAAAGATCAATTTAAAAATTAAACAAATATAAGTTGAATAGGGGCATTTGTTAAAACAAAAAATATTTATAGTGGCTTTTTATATTTCTTTAGTTTGTTTTACTCCAGTTGAAAAATAATAGAAAAATAAATTTCGGATCTTAAAAATCAAACCAAAAATCAAAATTTTCATTTAAGTTCGTAGCTAAAAATACTCTATATAGAATTTCGATTTATCTACGATTTTAAGAATAGGTATACAAACCTCGATAACTCCAAAAGTCCAGAAACACCCCGAGAAAAGCAAAGCAGCCGTAGGTGTTCGATGGGATCGAGTTTTACTCCATTTGCAAGAGTTCGTTGCGATTGATGGATGAGATTTGACTCATTTGAAAAGAAGTCTGGATGCGACATCTGAAAAAGAATCAACAAAAATAAAAAAATACATATTTGCTGCCATGAAAAAATGAAAAATATAGTGGGATCTGCTTGCTAGCCTTTTTGTTTCAGTCCGGCGAAAGTATGAAACCGCTGCGCGCCATTTTCATTTTTTACATAGAACACAGTGCAATCTATTGTAGAAACATTGCAACTGCGCAAAATAACGATTTATGAAAAATATTTCCAACTTTCTACAACAGATGGCATACTCAGCACTTAAACAAAATAATCGTTTAGTTTAGTCCTATAAACTGGACAAAGTACACAAAGCACCAAATACTTTCAATAGCTAATTGACGTTTAAGGAATAACGTCTGTCACCTTACATGCCAATGATACAATCGAGGGTATTAGACCACCATTGGCCGTGGCCAAAAGAATGATTCTTGAAAATATCAGGAACAAGGCAGACCTAAGGTGGTCACATATAGAAGGGCATAGGGTCTCAAAGGCCCTGTGGCCAAAGTTAGATAGAAAAAATGTCTAGAATTGTTAAATCTAAGTAGATCAAAGTTACGAATGACAATAGGAATACTATCGGGGCATTGCCTTTTGAGGAAACATGCCAGAAGATTAGGCTTAAAAAATACGGATGCATGCAGGTATTGTGAGGACTTACATGTCGCAGAGGATGAAATGATTGTATTTATTTTCCTCCGATTTAAAAAAAAGTTAAACCATACTTAAAAAAAGTTACTAAAAACTAATTTATAAGTTTTGAAAGCCAGAAATCTACTCTTTGATATTATTTTTAAATCAGAATTATCTATATATATAAAAATGAAACCCGTTTTCCGTTGTCACGACATCACGCGTGAATGGCTGGACCGATTTCGTTAATTCTTTTTTTGTTGCGTTTGTTATTGTCAGCAGAAGGTTATTATGAAAGAAAAAATTAAGAAAATTGCCATATTAAATTTCTACTGTATTATTCTAAAGAAAAAAAAAAAAAAGTATTTGCAGGGCTGTCATTCATTTCTATTTTATAAAAGAATATATTCCTAAGCCTACCAATTGAATTTAATATTCACAAAATGGTGCAAATACGTAAGCCATCAACTAAATATTGTGTGTGTATTCATTTCATCCATCATCGTCATTGTCACGGCAAAGCAAAGGTAACCCCAAATATATCGGGTTATTAAAGCTCTCACTGTCAAAGAATAGTTGATTTTGAGAGAACACTTATTTGTATCACTTTTGTCCTTTCCTGAGTGAGTACCACCTCTTTGTTGAAGTTCAACCCGATTCAATTGGTCATGTCATGCGCAATCACAGTACAGCGGGTGCAGGTATGTAATATGAGGTATGTGGGCCGCTTCCATTTCATTTTATTCATCCAATGCTCCTGGTGGAACAGGCATTTCGTTGATTCTGGTAACATTTCGGTCAACATCGGAGATTGCGTTGGCTGTTGCATCCTCTGGCATTGCTGCCACACTGTTGGAAGGCGGTCGAACTGCACATTCCGCTCTGAATCTTCTCACGGTTGACAAGCCAACGTGCACAATGACCAAGAATTCAGCGACAGCGAAATTGATGCGCGAATGCAAAATTATCTTTTGGGAAGATTGATTATATTGTTTTCGAAATCTGTGGATGTGGATTATAAATCGTAGATTGAATAAATGAAATGAAATGAAATGAAATGAATGCACGATGGCGCATTAACGAGACGGAATTCTTGAACTTGCTTGATGTGCCAGGAACTCCGCTGCTTAATTTACAGCTGAAGATGGAATCGATTGCAATTACGTTGCTGAATCTAAATGTCCTTCA
Organism: Cheilosia pagana; assembly: GCA_936431705.1. Classification (NCBI taxonomy): domain Eukaryota; kingdom Metazoa; phylum Arthropoda; class Insecta; order Diptera; family Syrphidae; genus Cheilosia; species Cheilosia pagana. The sequence goes on along the minus strand of OW386166.1, from coordinate 77,994,602 downwards.
AGAAACTGATGAACAATTTGATTCAAGCGGCGATCAGGAAGTCCTTATCCCACGAATTTTGATTTTTCCATAACTGATCTTCCACTCCAAGCGGATTCCGTTTCCCGTTCGATTGTCTTTTGCGATAACAATCAAAAAAAGAGACATTGTTTATCATATCGCTCTCTACTGACTCGGATTCAATTCAAATAAATTTTATTATCACTCTGGAGTTTATCTGAAAACGTTAAATTGGGGCGAGACAAAGTGCGCCGGGTCCGCTAGTACTACATATTTATATATAAGTAGTTGTCGAAACAAATGCTTTAAGAGACAATACTGAGACCCCCAACTTCGACCGATTTACAGTTATTTGCCTACAAGCTAAATTTTTACGCAGCTGACAAGATTAGGTGCGTTAGTATTGTCCATAGAAATTGACAAATGTCATGAAACTATAAACACCAACACACTCGCACCTAATCTTGCAACGTCAAAAGCGGTTAAAGCGTTCATAGAATTTTATCCGTTGAGTTTGAAATTATTCGTTACATGTGGTTAGTATTTTTTTATAGGAATAAGTGTACATTTGCTTAAAGTATTTATGAAAAATAAACAATGCATTATTGTATAAGAAAATAGTAACATTTTGAGCCAACTTTAATCAGTTTTTTAAGAAAAAAGTACCTACACATGCAGTCGATGCTAATGATATCGAAAAGTGGTAAATACGTAACCGTATCTGTTCTTATATATATGTCGGCGCAGTGGCTTAGGGGTAGTGTGTTGGGCTACTAAGCGAGGGACTCAGGTTCGAATCCCGAGAGGGCCAAATTACATCTTAAGGTTTTTTTCCACTGCGCCACCTCTCGCGAACGTCTGACAAACATCCGAGAGTAAAACTGTCATGAATGAGCTTCTCAATTAGCCGTTTGGACTCGGCGTAAAATTGTAGATCCCTTCCATTCGCCCCAAAAATTGAAAAACCCACACAAGCGAATGGTTGCGAGAAGCTAGGCCTTGGGTCCCATAGACCTGTCGCGCCAAAATATTTATTTATTTATTTATCTGTTCTTATATGCTTCAAATATGTAAAACTTCTCCTGTAGATCGTTTTATCAATCAAACAAATCAAATTAAGCGCCTTTTAACAATTTGTAATTATTGACCAATAGCATTCATTGTTGTTAAAAGCTAGTATTCCCGAACTCTATCACATTCCACCATGATCAGTTGCATTTTTTTTCCAGGTAGCTAGAATATTTTTAATTTTTTGTATGTTTTTCTATGTCACACAGATTCTTAATGACATAACACCGATAGGAAGCCCAACGGCTAAAATTTTGAAAAAAACTGAGGGTCCAGCGGCAAGAGGATTGCGAGTTGGGGGTCTCAGTTTGGTTTGTCTCTGGTACCTAGGTATAATCATTTTTTCAAAGTTCAGGGGGCCAACAGCCAACTATGGAATTCGATTCTATTTGAAAGCTGTGCCGATTATACTACTTTCTTATCGAAAGAAGAATTGAACTACATAGGTAGGTAGTTGGCCCCCAGAAGGACAGAAGTAAGCTATTGAATTGGCGCACTATGTATTTTCCGCCCCTATTAATCTTAATCGAAATTTAAAAGCCAAATGGTTTTATGCCTATGAAAAAAAATAATAATAATAATAAGCTGCCCTCCCTGCAATCCTGCAATTAAATGATGCAACGAATGAATGGAAATAAGTTGATTTAAAAATAGCATGAAAGGACAGACGTTAGTACCTTCCTAAACCGATGCAAGTACATAACTTTTTAACTTTCTCGCATTACGTAGTAAGAGAAAGGTATTGTAATCGTACAAAAAATCGAACTCGAGATTTTAATCAAATCTAACATTACGATAATAGAGGAACTCGAAAAAGTGGGTCTCGCAATTCTGTCCGTCTGTCCGTCCTTCCCGAGCTCTACAGCGCAAACGGCTGGACGGATTTCTTTCAAACTTCGGATTTGGAGTTGGTGGGCTTACAGTTAGGGGCCACTTTTTTTTCACGTTAAGAGTTGCCGTTGTAACGGTATTCAGCAATTTTGAATTTTTCGAAAACGGCTCTAACGATTTCAATTAAAATTGATATTTGGGATTAAGTAGGTGTAACTAAGATGGCTGCATACCCAGTTTTTCGCAGAAAAATCGAATAACTGTAATTTTGAAAATTGGTCATATCTCAAAAACGGTCAAAACTATTTCGACAAAAATTCATATTTAAGGTAATACGGTCATTCCCAACATAATGGCAAACTCAGTTTTTCCCTAAATTATCGTTCAACGGACTATTTCGGAAAAATTTTGTTTTTTAAGACTTTATTTAATTATGGTTTACTTGAAAACGGCTTTAACGATTTTAACCAAAATGTATACTTGCACTACCATATACCTATGGGGTTAACATGGCTGTATACCCAGTTTTTGGCTAAAAAGCTTTTGAAAAGTGGCCTTATCTCGAAAACGGTCAACACGATTGCAACAAAAATTCATTTTTCATGTAATATGGTCATTCCTAACACTATAGCAAACTCAGTTTTTCTCTAAATTGTCCATAATAGATTTTTGAATAAAGGCATATTTTGAGAATTTGGTTTTCTTTTGTTTTACCTACATGAAAACGGCTAAAACGATTTTGACCAAAATGCATACTTTTAGTAAAATTGACGTTTTCAACATTATTGCGTCCTTCATTTTCGATTCTAACTACCGGAAACGCTGATTTTAAAAACTGTTGAAATCTCGAAAACACGATTTTCGATAAAACCTTTTAAACTAAGTAATACTAACATCCTGAACAATACCCTATACTCAGTTTTTAGCTAAATAATTGAGCAAGATTATTTTTCGAACTCAAAATTTCCATATTTGTTACTATTTTCCAACATCAGCTTTAAAGATTTTGACTAGAATTGGTTCGAAAAGAAACTAAGCAGACAACAACGCCGTCTAGGTGATCAGGGCGACGAACAATTGAGTAAAATAAAAGTGATAGGTATACCTACGAAGCGACGCAATACGCAAATCTTCCAAAAATATATTTTGTATGGAACTTTTCATACTTTAAATACAGCTAGCGAAGTACAAGCACTTGTAGAAATCGAGCGTAAAAGTAATTCAAGTCGTCACCTCTTTCCCCAGCAATCTCCATCAATGAAATTGTCCATATTATGTACTCGTACTTCTCACACAAACACAAACAAAAAGAAATGCACAGCGTGAATGCCTAATTAATGCACACTTCAAACCGGCAACCACACCAAAAGGTACCAACGCCCTTTGTGAACCAGACCAGCCACAAAAAGTCGCATAAAAGAAATGCACTTGTTGAAAGCTATATGTCTAGATAAAATCGATATAAAAGTACCTACCTAGGTACGCAGTTACAAATGTTCAATATAATTTAGGTAGGTATAAAGGACCTAAGACCTCTAAAAGGAACCTCTAATGTTCCTTTTGGCTCAAAGGTACTTTAGATTCTCAAATCCAACGAATCTTAGCAGGTCGAAAACTAAATACATAGAAGTGACGACTGACGAACTGCGCACTTTGTCTGAAAACACAAAAATCCTACGTAGGTATATTTTTCCATTTGAAATGCGATGTAATATTTTTTTCAGTTTGTTTTTTATATAAAAGGTACCTAATATCTTTTTAAATAATCGTAGTTCGCAGTATGTTGTCTAAAAAAGTAAAATATATGCATTACCTTGAACTTGAGATTAACCGTGTTAATAGGTAGTATAGTACCAACAAACCGGCAATCACACCGGTACCTACTCCATAGTCCATAGTCCACAACTCCAGTGTCCCTCCCAGCCATCTATCTACTACGCAATATGAAACAAAGCCAATGCACAACAGTGCAGTAGGAAAAAACTGTACCTACAAGGAAAAACGCCCTTGCGAAAAAATATGTGGATACCGATGTATTTAGAGAAAATATATGTACATATGTACGCAGTTACAAATATAGCACTGTCTTTGAATTTGGTGAAGATATAGAGATTAGGGATCCCTTGTGGAGCACTTGGTAGGTACTCTCAATTCTCAATCGCAACCAAATCTTAAGATACCTATCTGTTTCTGTATCTATATTTTTCCACAGATTGTTTTTTATATCACCAAAATCTTGTTACATAACCCTAGTGCCTAGTCGTATGCAACAAAACCAACCGGTATTGCAACTTCGCATTACAAGTAAAAGTAAAATTATGTGTATACCTACAAAGGCAAGTAACCTTGAACCTGAGATAAACCGGCAAATATGCGTTATTGTTGTTAAATAAACAAATAAAGAACAGAAATAATGCAACTTACACTGGTCAATTCAAAACGTTATGCACTGGTTTTCAAGTTCTTAAAAAATTACAACTTTTCACTGGAAAAATACCGCAGAAAATTTTTTTTAGCACAATTCGAAATTCACACGACAACGACGACGGCCAGACTTTCAATGCCACACAACGAAAATTCTTCATTCCCCTATGGTCCTATCGGGCGAAGAGTTGCACACTGCGCTTTGCGATTTATTTCCAGACAGTGGATTTCGGTGTGACCAGACACGAGATGGAAAATAATGCACGGTAACTGTTGGTTGTGTGAAAATCGTATATTTTATAAACATTTCTAAAAATTGTCTCGAGTTATATTTACAAAATGTTAAAAGATCACCCGGAGGACCAAAGCGGTGTCGGTGTGCCTACTGCGGTGAATGATAACCTAATTTTTGACACTATCATTCATTGTTAGCAAACTGTCAACAACTTGTACAGCTCTAGGAAATAGGGAGTTATCCTGCTGGCAACGTTTTTTCAATGCAATGCAGTACAGCGTAAATCAACGCAACGAAATGCAATGCAGAGTAATGGATCGCAATCGCAACGCAGTGGAGTACAATGTCTTGTCATGTTCACACCAATAGCTCAGGCATTAAAAAAGGTAAGAAAGATGTAAACACGAAATAAGATAGTCGCGGTTCGGTGGTTTGATCTCGTTTAACGCACGACCGCAACTGGCTCTGGAATCTACACTATTAGGCAGTAGGCGTGTATTAAGTGAGGCCGACGAGCCACGCCCACGACATAACGTGGCTTGCATAAAAGAAAACGAAAGCTGGATGTGCATCTACGACTGTAAAAGAGGGCGATAAGGTCTAGAATAGTACAACCCTTGAGCAAAAAAATTTTTTAAGAATCCATCCAGTCGGCAACAAACTCACCTTGATCAGGGACTGCTCTAATTGTTATCAAGCGCTAATTGTGCAAACGCACACACAGGCTACATAAGATCTTTTTATTCCCGATCGTTCCGACCGACGTTCAAAGGTCTGTCTATTCTAAATCTATACCTAACCTACCTAAATTCGAGATTGAGAGCAGGACTACAGTTTGGGGAATACTATTTTGACAAAATCAACAAAAAAATATATTTAAAAATATTCCTAAAAAAAGAATATATCTATTCCAAATAATTTTAAAGGTGGATCTTTTTAATAATAAAAGTTCAAAATATATTTTATTCATTTAATCTGAAGACTACGCAACGCATCATATGAAATCTATTGCGAAAAAATCTTGCTGTCAAGCTCTTCAAAGAATTTCCCCCTTTAAGGCCGTACGCTGTTCGAGTGAAGTGAAATTTCCACTCCTCTTCAAAAAGGGCTGTGAAATTGAAAGTGCAATTTTCACGTCGAAATGTCAGAAATTTAATGCGACGGACAATAAAAGCCAATTGAAATAGCTAAAGTGACGCCCCTACAAATCAATTTTTGAACAACTATTTTCCACTTCAACAGCAGTGAAATTTTCACGTGGAAAGTTCATTTTGACAATTCGCAGTAAAAAATTTGTATGAAAAATTGGATTTCACTCGAACAGCGTACCAGCCTTTAGTTTATTTTTTCATAGATTTAAACATTCTTAATACACAGAGTACTTTTCTATTGTTAGCAAACTGGATAAGAAATTACCCAGGATTGCCCGCAATGTTTGAAACGTCTAGTTAGGTTTCCAAAATCAAGTGTTGAATGAGTTAAACAAAAACAATTCAGATAATTGACGAATTGTAAAAGTTTTGAAACTCTATATTGTACAATAATTTCGCATTAATTTTTTGAAATTTTTTCTGCACTTGTTTCGTGAAATTTCATTCGGCACATTAAAAAATTTAGCTATCAAAAGTCGGCTAGATTCGTCTGGACTAGATGTAGGTATAGATTGAGCGAAAAACTAGATTAGTCGGTAACGTCAATTTTCCTACGTCAGTCAAATAGGTAAACGAACTTTAAGTTCTCAATCATATGATTCTTTAGTAAATTAAGTTGCTGCCCTCCATAAACGTCAACTGTTTCAGCTTTACCAAATTAGATTCTTAAATTAAATACCCCTTTTCCGAGAAAATGTCAAGTAGGAAGTAGTTGTTGTAATTACGTGCGTAAAATCCTACTTTTCTTTGCTTTGTTGAATGACTATTGTCAATTCGCACTGTCATATGACGTATTTTATATTCCTTATTTGGTTTGTCACTAGCATTACCCATTTTTTTTAGATTGGGAGATTTAAAATGCCAAAAATCAACAGCGAACAAGTGCAAAGTAAAAGAAAAAGAAACAAATTTAAACTCAAATTCCAACAAACCTCATCACAAGGGCGAAAATTGTAGGGTCACACTGGAAGCGCCCTTTCGCAAGTCGGTTTTTGCGTATTAGATTTATACAATGCATGTACTTCGCTCCACAAAGGGGAATGAATAAGGATATTCTACTAAAGCCATTGCTTATCGTGTTTGTATTGGTATTTTGTAGATGCATAGTGCATGTATAGTATTTTGTATGTACCTACCCATGCATTTGTTATATAATTTGGCGATGACGACACCGACATGGTGCCGTACTGGATATTGCGTCTTATTAACGTAGATTATCGTTATTTTCCAGACTCTCTAGTAGACACACCTTACGAAAGCAAAATCATAATTGACGTCGACGTGGCTGAATGCCAACGCAATGAACCGTTGCAAATTGCAATTGGATATATTAATCGCCTTGTTGTTTTATCTATTTAAGAAATTCTTCGTCATATGAAATGACACACGCCTACGATTAGGTAGGTACCTACCTTCCTACTTTTTTTTTAATGTGACATTGCAAACTGTGAACTGTGGTGTAATACGATTTTGTGTAGCCATCTTTGTCGAACGACAATGCCATGACATCATCAGCGCAACATTGGATAAGTATTCCTTGTTTCTTCGTGTTCGCTTTCTCGTGTACTTTACAGTTACGTTCCATACTTATTATGCAAATAGTAAATATAATGTCAAGAGCAAGGGCGCGTGGCGGCCGGCGTGAGGGTGACCTGTTGTTGAAGGGTGCAAAATATTGTTGTATGTATGGTAATTTAGCTCACCCTTGGCGCACCTATTTTGTTTTGTTGGGGCTGAACGGTTGGACGGATTTGTCATTTGCCATGTTAGCCCCAATATTCTAAAATTCTAAAATTATATAGGTACCTATTTCAAAGTCGGCTCTGTAATGTATTTACTTATATTTTGAAAAGCAACGTTCTATCACTACGCGCCATCTATGAGTAAGAAGGTGTAATTTTGTTCACCACATTTTAGTACTACCGTCCACCATTGTTGCAACCTCAATTTCAATTTCAGATCCAGGTTCAAAAGGATGGGATGATATGTCAAAAATGTAAAAGAAAACGGCGAAGATTGAATTGAGAGTCACATTAGGTCTGTCGTCTGCTCCTTTACTTTCGTAGCAAAAATTGAAAAAAAAACTGTCAAAATGACAGTGGAGGGGATAAATTCCCTCTCAGAGAGGGAAACTTACGCAAAAGTTAAGGAATGCTTTTGTAGTAAGTAGTAACCTGTGAAAAATGACAGATAGTTCACCCACCAAAATGCCATATAGAACAACAAATTCAAATCAGCTCTCAATTTTCAGGCGACTGACAGTTGTGGCTTAGTTTTAGTGTGTTGGGCTACTAAGCGAGGGGTTCCAGGTTCGAATCCCGAAAGGGCTAAGTTACATCTTAAGGTTTTTTTCCACTGCGCCACCTCTCGCGAACGTCTGGCAAACATCCCAGAGAAAAACTGTCATGAATGAGCTTCTCAATTAGCCGTTTGGACTCGGCGTAAAAATGTAGATCCCTTCCATTCGTCCCAAAAATTTAAAACCCACACGAATGGTTGTGAGAAGCTAGGGCTTGGGTCCCATAGACCTGTCGCGCCAAAATATTTATATTTATTTGACAGTTGTTTCAATTCTTAAGGCTGGTACGCTGTTCAAGTGAAGTGAAATTTTGACTCCTCCAAAAAAATTGCTGTGAAATTGAAAGTGAAATTTTCACGCCGAAATGTCAAAAATTTAATGCAAGTAACGCCCTCTACATATCACTTTTTGAACAATAATTTTTCACTTCAACAGCGTACTGCCTGGTGAAATTTTCCTGTGGAAAGTTCATTTTGACGTTTCTCAGTGAAAGTTTTGTATGAAAATTTGGATTTCACACGAACAGCGTACCAGCCTTTACGCAAAGAAAGAAGGGAAATATCTTAATGTCTTGAAGCCGAAGTTAAGTTAAGGAACGACAATGCGTAAGAATTCGTAAAAAAATCGTAAAGGAACCGACCTATTGTGAAAGAACGGAATAAAATAGCGTTTGGGCTTCCAACCCTTCAAGAGTCTCAGCATGTGACACTGCAGCCTTCCATCCTTTCACTGCTTACATTCCATTCCAGTTATCCAGACCAAGCGCTCTTGCATCCGCGATAGCTTGGTCTTTACATCGGAGGTTCTGTCTTCATTGTAGTCTGGAACCATCGGGCTGCGGATCCAAGATCCCCCTAGCTGAAATTTGATTGTCCATTCGCTCGATGTGGCCGAGCCAATGTAGTCGACGTGTTTTGACTTTTTGTACTACATTCACATCTTGGTACAGATCATAGAGTTCACGAAGGTATCTGCTCCTCCATTCGCCCTCCTCGTACATAGGACCAACATTTTTTCGAGGCATCCCAGTATTAGCTCTCCTTTCCTGCTTATCGTCCAGCATTCGGCGCCATAAAGAACTATTGGCAGGATAGAGTTCGAATTTCGTCCTTCGAGTTAGGAGTTTTGAACCCAATTGTTTTGCATTGGGGAACTCTTTACCGGATCTCCACTAAGGTGTCATTCGTGGAGTTCATGTTTACTCCGAGGTATAGAGCTAAGAAGCTTCCTCGAAATTGATGCTATCAATAGTGACTTGTTGTCCTTAACGATGGACAGATTGTTTGTTTGTTGATAGCATATAATTAACCACGTCCACATTTACTTCAAGGCCAATAGATGTCGCTGTTTTTCAAATGCCGTGAAAGCTTCTATAACGAAGCGCTGTTAGCGACCGATGATGTCAATATCGTCCGCATACCCCTTAAGTTGGACGGACCTTTTGAATATAGTGCCTTCCGTGTTGACACCTACCTATATACTACACCGCCGGAAGTGTATGTCCGATTGTATCTTCCGAAGCAAAACAGCCTTTAGGTCACGACCATAAATAACACGGCACAAAATGAAGTCAAATGGCAACTCGAAACATTAAAATTATTGCAAAAGCGGTACAAATATTAATTTCAAAAATTCCCATTTCTCCAAAAGCGGTACATCGTAAATGGGTAATATTATACAAACATTGGAGCAACAATTGTGTGAGACTATGCAACTCCATATATGAGTTTTAAGCTGAGAACAAAGAAAAATGGAAAACCTGTCAAAAGTTCTCTCAAGTGATAACAACCAACGCCTTATTAATGTCATGACCCACAATTAGAGCAAAAGTTGGACTTATCGCATTTCCTTTTTGGGTGAAAAGTTTTCTAATCAAAAGTCATAAGTGAGTCGTAATGTGACAGTTACAACAAGTAGGTACGTATATACAGATATATGTGTGTGTGTCGTATCAAAAAGGGGTGAAATTATAAAGTTTCAAATTGTATAGTGATTTTGCGCTTTTTATTAGTAGGGTGAGGAATGACAAGAGGGTCACGGCCACTTTAGAGGCAGGAAGTATAGTTTGTTACCACAAGAGAATAGACGATCAGCATTCCGGTTGAGAGTAAAAAGTCAAATTTGCCTGCAAGATGTAGGGGAGACCGGGGCTAGTTGACCACAGGGGAAAGTTGACTCACTGCCATTTATTTTAAAGAGAAGAAATGAATTGCATTTCCATTCCTGTTTTTACATTCAATAACGATACCTGTTTAGTTTCTCTTTGTGTCTCGTCGCGAGTACATGTCATTGAAGAAATATTAAGGAAAAACGATTTTTTGCTACCGTAAGCAACTTTTTTTTCTCTTATTTTCCGCTTTCCAGCCGTTTTTGAGCGTCTGACGCAGATTTTTTTTTTGCAATTTTTAGTTGTCCATGCATGTTTCAAAAGAAGAGGCAATTTCGTACGAAACCCTACAAAGGTATGTACGAAAGATACAAAGAAAAAGGACGAAAATCCTAGTAGTGAATTAAGTGAATTAAGTTTGGAAAAAGTGGGCTATTCAAAAACTAGGCAAATATTTTCCGATATAGAAGAGCATTGTTTAGTTGAATATTTAAAAACAACTGCTGATATTTATTTTGGCATGACAGCCTTCCAAGTTCGAAAACTGGCATACGAGTTGCCATAAAAATACTAAAAATATTGTTCCTCTCTAGTGATACTTTTTCGTTAAGTAGATACAGAATTCATTTATGTTATTACAAACAAATAAAAAAATAAATGAAACTTAATCCTTAAATTTTTTATAAGAATTCAGTTTCGCACGGCGGCGTGGGTCAACTTACCCCATAACGTAAGTCAACTTACCCAGGTACCGGGGTTAGTTGACACAATCGAGGTGCTCTACTAAAATTAAGAAGAAAATATTGTCCTCATGCTGTTTTTTTAATTGAATAACTTTGTTTAGAAAGAACAAAGGATGCTTTTTTCAATGATATCTCAACTATCTTTATATCAGCCTTAGTTAAAGAGAAAAAGAAAAAAAATTTAAATTTAAGTCAACTAGCCCCGGTCTCCCCTACCTACAGCAAAAAATTACGAATATGCATTTTGCATTAGCAGAGCATTTAGCGTGGTTGGAAATGCCATCGAGGGTGCAATTTCTGCGTTATTTGAGTATCGGAAACGTTGGTGTTTGATGGCTCAGTACTTTGCTTAGTGTGATGGACTCAGGTTTGATCTCCGGAAAAACACACAAAATATCTATCTACATTCGGACATCGAAATTCCCACAAAAGGAGTGAAATCCCACGTTTGTTCGACGTGGTTAGCACAAGTGCCCACTAGTGCGCACTGAGAAGTGTCAGCTAATTTTCCGGCCTGTCCAAAACAAAATATGCTGCCCTGAAGTTTTGCATTGACAGCAAGCAAACTGACAGCTAAACTCAGCACTAAATTCTTGCCCCGACTAATTACCTGTGGTCAGTTCAGGGCACAACTAGGGCGCCATAGAAGTCATGTCGAAAGCAGGTTTTCAGTACCAGGGCGAGTTGAGTGCTATATCGAACACATTAGGGTTAACCCAGTGCGCACTAGGGTCCACGTCGAACAAACCTAATATTTCCACCAATTTAAGTGCTTCCTCTCACACTGTGACAACGGGTATGAAACTGACAGAGAAGTAGAAAGTAAATGGAGACGTTGAAGTATCTAGTTTAGTAAGTCTGACAGCAGAATGACTTGATGTACATTAGTTTTGATTGGCCTTGATTGGTCACATGGGCAGCTCTTTCAGTTGAAGGTTGTGGAGGGGTAGCCGACGAATCTAGTCAAGAAACAACTAAGTTTTTGAATGTGCCCAATGTAGGTACTTTAACCGTCGCATCCCGTAAGCTTGCGTTGGCCCAACGGATGCGACGGATTCTATGGGTTGGGCGACATGCATTTATTTTTGAACCACCATTTTCTTAATAGACTTTGATAGTTTTAATAGTTGTGCCAGAATTTGCAATGACTATATATGACAGTTGTTGTCATGTCAACAATGTACGATTTCAACTCCGAGACACAATTAAAAGTGGTTAGACAAAGACGACGTCTTAACTATGGAAATTCTTACTGATTGATAGACAAAAGTTAGGTACATCCCGGACCGTATCGCCGCTTCAAGCAGGTAAAATGTGTCGAGCTTCGTTTCAACAATTTAAAATAAAAACCCAAAAGCATCCGACTTTTCGTTAATTCGTTTTATTTCTCTTCTTTTCAACTTAACTCCAAAAAAAACCTCCTCTCTCTCCCCTTTTTCCCGCTTCCCTTTTAACCCACGCCATCTGGAAAGACAAGATTCAGCTGACAAATGGGACAAAAGAATTCCAAAAGGTTAGGTACGTATGCGAAGTGGCTGGCTTCCAGGTTGCGACTCTAACCGTCCCAGTTCACTTTGACAATTTTCAAAAATCGTTTTCTAAAAGTGCAGAAGAGTATTATTAGAACTCTTTCAATCCCTTCTATATACACAATCTCTAGCTTTTAGCGGAAGCTTAACCTTCTGCAAAGAAAAAACCTCTTAATGTTTTTGTTTACAAATCCTTGATATAAGACAAGCTAGAAGATTTGTTGGTGTATTGTCCCAGCGCTCGTTCTTAAAATTGTTAAAGTTGCCAAAACAAATATGGCTCCAATTTTACTTAAGATCATGTTTTTCTACTCTTTCCCCCTCTAGAGTGTGTGTCCTTTTAGGAAGTTTTCCTTTTTCTCTCTCTCCAGAAAGACTATTTAGACAAAATTCCACGAAGGGCTCATCTAAAAGTCTTGGGCATCATTAATCACCTGACAAAAAAAGACTGGGACATTGCGTTATAGGTGTTTATTACAAATTTGCGTGTACTACAGCATCCACCGTAATTAGGATACCACCCTTTTCGATCTACCTGACAGGTCCATCACATGGTACTTCCTGAACCGCAGTGGAGTCTGCCCTACAGCACCACTTCTGCATTAACCTCAGTTCTTAACCCTCACAACTTCTTAAGTAATTCTTTTCACGAAGTTCATTTACACACCTCTCGCCATCATGTTTGTGTCGTTTGGTGAGAGTGACTGCTAAATCACGTCTTTAGCCCAAAATGCGAAAACACATAAAAGAATCGTTGTCTACCCACAACTATCGCTACACACAAAAGTATTAGTTGATGAGAATTAGCAAAGGACCAACTCCGACATATACTCGTACGTATATACACAAGAAAAGCAAACATCTACTCTCCTGCTGAATCCTGGTCATAATGAGTTTTTGCGCATCAAAACTTCTTGAGATCGCTTTCCGGTCCAAATCAGGCTGAGTGAAAAGTTTTTCCCATTTCTTGATAACTTGTCTTATTATTGATTCCGCAGGACGTCTGCTCCTCTTCCATCTGCTTATTACAGCGGTGGACACGTCGCAGAGCCAACCCCCTCGCATTTCCTTTGAACGTGCGTTGGAAATGGACACTTAATTGCTTTTCAATAGCCCTCTACCCACGTAAGTCGTTTTGAGTGCTAACATTTGCAGATGGAAAAGGTGAACTTATGGAGGCAAACTTAGTCCAAGTTAGATCTTGTGAAAGGCAGCACGATGGGACAGAAACACTACCGGGCATTACAAATAAGTTTCAACTAATATAAAGTTGAAGGCGATTATAGACCAGTGATTAAGAATATAGCCCGTTTTCTAGAAGCAAGCTTTAGAGAACGGGCTTCAACCTTCTACTTGTTGTAACTATAGCTATACTTAAAAAAAATACAGCTTGGATGTAGGGCAAGCTCAATAAAACTGCAGATGAGAGTAAGTGAATTTATACATATATCTATAAGTATAATAAATTTGTAAGGATTTCAGACCAATAAGTCTGACATCTTTTATGTTGAAAACCCTTGAACGCTTATTAGAGGTTTATATAAGGCGGTAATGCTTTCTTAAGCGAGTCAAGGATACATTAAGGCTCTACAGAATGTAGTAGGAAAGAAGAAAGGAGTCTGCACCTAGGTGAGTTTGCTTAAGCAGCTTTGCCAGGCATAGAAGGGGCTTATAGGGCAACATTCTTACGAATAATAATATTGAACTGCTCCCTATTAGGATAGGACGAAGATCACTCATAAAGTAGGTAACCAAAGGAACCCCACAAGGTGGCTACTATCACCTCTCTTGTGGGGCCTAGGTTAGGTTAGGTTATAGTGGCAGGCTATATACAAGTGCAGCCACACTTAGGCCAGAGTTGGCCCATTGTGACACCACTCAAACTACCCGTTGAACCAACAGGAGCTCAAAATAAAGCCGGGGAGGCGATTGATATTAACAATAGCGAGTTCACCAAGATTGCCAAAGAAGTATTCTCCGAGATGTAATCTTCTTCGAGTAGAGAGAGCAGGGCAGGTGCACAGGAGGTGAAGAATGGACTCTTCCTCCTCCTCGTCCATGCAACTTCTGCAGAAGTCATTAGCGGGAAGACCCAGCCTGAGGGCATGTCTCCCTATTATGCAATGTCCCCTGATCATACCACTAGTATGCTTATGACGGATCTCTTTAATCTTATAAGACTGCTGGATGGAGCAAGTGGTGCAGTCTGCCCACCTGCGGTTAGTAGCGTTTATCGCGTTTTTTTTATTAGGAATTTGCAAGTAGCGAGAGGCATACAGAGATTCTCCTTTTCCATGTCTGGCGAGTTCGTCGGCCGTACAGTTAGCTGTAATGTCTATGGCCCGGCACCCAGATAGGGTGAAATTTTAATTGTTCCGCCACCTCGTTGAGAGAAAGGCGTCAATTGAGGGCTTGGAGTTGAAGGTGACCGCCTCCAAGGACTAAATCGCGGATTGACTGTCGGTAAAAATAGTGATGTCCCTTGCAGGTATTACATTATACCGCAACCACGACAGGGCCTCCTTGATCGCCATAATTTCCGCCTGGAACACGCTACAGTGATTAGAAATTGGGAAGGAGATCTAAAAATCTAGATCTTGGGAGAATACACCACCCCCCACCCCTGTTTCCGTTTTTGACCCATCGGTGTAAAAGCAGATGGATTCCCTTCGAGAACCTGCAACTCTCTCCTAGTCAGCTGTGGAGGGTATACAGGTTTCAAAATGTTTGTTAAACTGAAGTTGAGGGAGGGTGTAATTAGTGCCTTTCGGAATACATCCTTTTTTATTCAGAATGGACGAGTGGCCAGTTTGTCTGCTGGTCCACAGATGAATTGCCTTCCGCGTTTGCTGCCACCAGTTTACAATAGATATCTAACTTTAGCATACGGAATAGAATGTCCAGAGCCTAGTTATTGACAATATTTCGAGGAAACTTAGTTCTATGAAATTTATGGAAGGTGCTTTAAAGATAACAAGCCAATGGGCTAAGAGAATCAGTATCTTGGAATTATCCTGGACAGGAAACTAAACTGAAACCTAAATGAAGGGGAAGGAATAAAAAGTCAGAAAGCACTCAAGGCACTGGAATCCTTTTACTTCACTTCCGAAATAGTCAGGCAATGTCGCACAATGCTAAAGGCATTATGCAGTCAAAATTGAGTTTAGGTCGGGTGCCAGGACACTGCGGCATAATTAGAAACGACCAAGCTGATGACCTTCCGAGGAAAAGAGGGGAGCTAGGTACAGAAGAGGGAAACCCCACCCACCCAATTCTTGCAAAATAATGTGGTAATCATCGACATCGACAAAAAAAAAAAAAAAAAAAAAAAAATCGACAATTTTGTTTGTTGACGTACCTATATTCATCCAGAAATGTGTCTCATAGCTGAAGATGATTTTTTTGATTAAAATTAAGATCAGTTTCCAACCGCTTTTGATCAATCAATTTCATCATTTGCACAGACTGCATAAATGACAGCCCATTCGACAGTTGTCCAAGTTCGGAAGTCCGCATTGGGAGACCCTTTAATTAACTATTTTTTTTTTGTTGAAGGTTGGTACAATCCGATGGAGCACTCAGGCACAACTACTGGTCCATTGTACTGCCAAAACAGAAATCTTACTCTGCTGTTGTTAGTTTTCCCGTCTTTCGAAGAAAGATGAGAAGGAGCTTCAGTGAAGAGCTTAGATGTTCGACACTTACCACGTCAGCTTCAAAGATCCGCCGCAC
Organism: Cheilosia pagana; assembly: GCA_936431705.1. Lineage (NCBI taxonomy): Eukaryota > Metazoa > Arthropoda > Insecta > Diptera > Syrphidae > Cheilosia > Cheilosia pagana. The sequence goes on along the minus strand of OW386166.1, from coordinate 77,978,483 downwards.
CTGATGCGAGCAATGGCAGGACAACTACAGAGGAAATGTTCCGCTGTATCGTCGTCCTCTCCACAAGCAGGACATATGGTGGACGGTGGTGTCGCTCAAGTCCAATACATTTAGGTGTTTGGCAAAAGCTTGCGGTGGCCCAAAAGGACACCCACTAGGAGTCTACAGCCGATTCTCCTGAGAGACAGAAGGAAAAACGCGGAGTTGATGAAAACATAACAGACGTACTGTGTGAATGCCAAGCAATATCTCGCAACTAAAAGTTACTTCTTCCAATATCTAGAGGAGATAGACCACAAAATTTACACAGGGCTACAAGGTTTTTGTAAATAGATTAAGTGCTTTTCAAGGGAACATGTTAGGTTTAGTATTTTAGTGCAATCGGTTCGCTAGTTTTAAATTAAATAAGACACAAAACGAAACAAAACCTGCGGCATGCAGCAAATGTAACACAACTCATGTCCAGTTGCAAGTACACCCAGCGTAACGCCTGTTTGACGCCAAAAGCCCTAAGAGAGTAAAAAAATGTTCAACAAATTAAAAGAGTTTCAATTAAAATGATCAATGTTCCCCGCGCCAAATGACCAGCATGAAATCCTTAGGGTGAATTCATTGCCATCAGCAGCGAGGTCAATTACACAATGAAAATCAATTAACAATAAAATTTCCGCAATCAAAAATGGCATCCACAGCAGTGAGCATATAGCCCCTACGGCATTATTCCTATAGCTGAATATTATGTAGCTGGGTATTGAAGTACAATTAGTGAAATGGAATTGAAACCTTTCGGATGCACACTCGGCAAAATCGAAGCAAAAAAATAATTGTTAAATGTAATGCCAGTCGAAAGGTGGTTAATTAAGAGAAGATTCCTCGAGTCTCTATAGGCAAATACGGTAGATGTACATTGGTAGGTATATAACCTATATCCTCTCGGGTTTCTTGGCAGCAATGTCCTTCGTTAAGAATTTTTTAAAATTTAGGTCAATTACTGGCAGAAGCGCACAGAGTTTTAACACTGTACGTTACTGAAGGTCCATAATTGCTGTATAGTTCCATATGCCTCTTTGCGGGCTTACAATTTATTGTCGCTGGATATGGCTTCTGAGAAAGACTTACCCCATGTCTGGCGGACACATAACAATGAGGAAAATTGTTTCCCGTATCCATTTAATAGAAAGAGGAAACTCTTCAGTTTTATCGCTTCCTTTCGAATACTTTTCGATTTCGTGGGAAAAGGAGTTTTATTGCACGAGATGCGGATGTAAATTTAGATCCTTCCGGTAATGGGTTCAAGGAAATAGAATTTTCTTTTACAGCTGCATGGGTTGCGGGTATAAGAAAACGAAAGAAGTGCTTCTTCGAAATCGTTTCCAGAAGTTTGTTCTTCTTCTCGATGAAACTATTAAAAGGCAACTGAATTTTATGGACACATGTGGTATAGATGTGGGATCTGATTTTAAGTTTACGGTTCAGCTATAGGTTAAGGAACTAGTTATCTTTCTACACCTTACAAGAGATTATGCATGAATGCGAGTGACTTGGCTAACAATGTCAACATATTTTTTTTCTTGTTCATTATTGATCATCTATAGAAGCTTGACAGCGGCCATTGATGTTTAGAGTCTCCTTGATGTTCTTAACCAAGGCGTTACAACTGATTCTAAAAAACAGCGTACATTTTAAGAATAAAAAGCGGAGCGGAGAGGAATTTATTGTCCCTTAACGGCCGTATTATTCACTAGGTTTAAAAAGTTGTTTAATTTAGACCGTGGTTTAAATTTTGTTTAAACCATACAAATTTGTAATTTCGTATTATTCACTCGATTTAAACCTGATAAACGTATTTTTTTAAACCTATTATCAGATAAACCACTTCGATTTTAAACCGCACTCCGATGATCGGTTTACGTAGTTTTTCTAAAGGTTTAAATCGGTTTCCATAATATTCACTCAAGTTTTCGACTGAGGTTGAAGAAACGATGATGTCCTCATCAAAAGAGGAAGACGTGCGTCAGGTGGAACGTGCGGTTCGATGCCCTCACCGCATATATATATATATATATTTTTTTTTTTGTTGGAGGTTGCTACTATCCGATGGAGCACTCAGACACAACTACTGGTCCATTGTACTGCCAAAACAGACACCTTACATTGCTGTACTTAGTTTTCCCGTCTTTCGAAGAAAGATAAGAAGGCGATTCAGAGTGAAGATCCGCCACCTGATGCGAGCAAAGGCAGGACAACTACAGAGTGTTCCGCTGTATCGTCATCTCCTCCACAAGCAGGACAAATGGTGGTGTCGCTCAAGCCCAATACATATAAGTGTTTGGCAAAAGCTTGGTGGCCCGAAAGGACACCCACAAGCAGTCTACAGTCCATTCTCCTGAGAGACAGAAGGAAAGACGCTGACCTTCTGCAGATGTCCGGTCACAGTCGTTTGGTCTGTCTACATCCAGCACAGTCACTCCACCGACACTCGTGTTCACGAGAAACATAAGAAACGCAGGTTCAGGTCCTAAGAGAGCTTCTTCTTAACCCAGCCTGGCAAGCTATTCAACGATCTCGTTTCCCTGGATACCAATGTGACCTGGGAGCCAGACAAGTTTCACTGTGTTTAGCCTTCCGACCAAGATCAGAGAAAGCTTGAGTCCAAGCACTAACTTGGACGAGGTAAGAGGGTTGAGCAGCGCTTTTAGTGCAGCTTGACTATCACTGCAAACGCATATGCTTCTAGCCCTCCACCTGTTTGTCACAATATAGTGCTTAGCCATAAGGATAGCGAAAATATCCGCTTGGAAGACAGACGCATGGTTACCTAAGGGGTAGTGTGGTCTAATGTTCTCGCTTTTCACGAAGACTCCAGAACTGGACAGGGGTCTGGTTCTGGAGCCATCCGTGTACCGAATATATAGACAGACCTGCTAAATTCGATGATTTCGACGACGTCGATTTCCGTGAATACTTCCGGCTCCAGAAAGAAGCCTTCTATTTTATTGCCTTTCGTGTAGCCATTTTATAAATTTTACAAATTCTTCCTGTAAATCAAAATGAAAACCACAACTAAAAATGAATTGAAACACTTCAGAATATTCTTATTTCTTCATAATAATAGACATACTTTGCCCCCCGAACTGTCAAACGCGAGGTTTAAAATAGTTTTTAGTACTTAAAATAAACCAATATAAACCAAAAGCTTAAACCAGGTAAACCGAGTGAATATTAGGTAGGCAGGTTTAAATTTTTCGGGTTTAAAATCGTATGGTTTAGTCAGGTTTATTTTCTTGGTTTAAAAGCGTTTTAACCTCGTTTTTTAACCGAGTGAATAATACGGCCGTTATTACTAAATTTTTGGGACATCGAAATTCCGACAAACAGCAATTAATCCCACGGCTCCAAAAAGTTGGAACCCATTTGAAACCCAATATTAGCGTATTGAATTGACATTTTCTAATTTTTTTATTTTTCCAAAATTTTGTCATAGTCTTCTATGAGGGGAGGATTCCCCTTATATAAAATTTTTACTGAAATACCCCACGAACTGGCAGCACTGCAATCACATCGAAACAAAAAGCATTTAACCAAAAAATAAACTGTTTATTATTATTTATTGGCCACCAGTCGAAATAGGCATACGGTCTCAAATCCATCGACCCTTTCAATTCGTGATAATAAATGCCTTAAAGGAGCTTCGCGTTCAGTCACTTATTTCAGCAGGGATCAAGGAACTTCGCAACAGATTGGTAATTTTTGTCAGCATTTGAATAAATTTTGAAAGCGTGCTCTAAGCTTCCTTCATATTTTGAATAAAATTCCGAACACTTATATTATCTCTGAATTATTGCTCAACAATTCAACTGCCAGTTACCACCCGACAACAAACATACATATTCATAAGGAAAGTGGTTCTGTGGAACTGAACAAAATAGCCGTGTTGGACCCAGTGAGCGTGTATATTTATGGTATCAAGTACGCACTGATATTTCATGCAAAAAAGCGATTCAAATTCGCTTTCATGCAACCGTTTTGTAAATCTAATTTGCAATTTCGAGTAAAATATCAAAATGTTGTCATTTTACCGATGGTACCTATAGTCACTTTGGATATTTTAATCCACCCTTCAATACTTGTGCAATTTTACAATGAAATTCGGAGAATAATGTTTTGAATAATTTATTAAAGATTAAAACAAAATGACGCCTAAACTTGCACTTGTTGTCGTGTTGAACGACACAGTAGATATTGACGCACTCATCAGAAAGAGCAGTAAAATCCCTTCTGCCATAAAAGTTAGCTTCGAAACGTATGAGCTCGTTCAATATGACATGCAATTTGGTAGGGCTTAAGGGTGGTCCCAGAACTATTATGTCATTTCGACACTGACGACTCTATTCATTTCTCTGTCTCTTTCAGTCAACTATCAAACATCCAAAATGCTTGAATAATGATGGGAAACATTTCAAATTTATTTTTTATGTCAGTGTTAGGCTTTGCAACAGCTCTTTTGTCTGCTGCCATAGTCGCTGAGCCTGAAATGGGCCTCGTCCGTGAAGATGATTTGGCCAAATCCGCATTTTCGAATAACATTTCCATCAGCGCCCTATTAGCGAATTCGCGGCGTTGTCTGTGGTCGTCCGGCTTCAATTCTTGCATCAGCAAAATCTTATATGGATGTAGGCCGAAGTTCAACCGCAAAATAAGTCAGGTAAGGTTACCTTTCTAGCGATGCCGAATTCAGCTGATCGCCGTCGAACCGACATTTCTGGGTCTTCTTCGATACTGGCCACTACGCCCAATTTCAATTTGCACAAATCTCTGTCTATTTGGAGGCTTAAGGCCCAAAAGAGTGTACTCAAGCTCAAAATGTCCCACGGTAAGACGAATTGCCTGCACACTGAGGCCATGTGGCCCATAACGACGAAGTTCAAGTAGCGCGTATTTACAATAAATTCGTACGTTCAACAAGCGTGAAACGATGCAGGATGGAATGGCAACCTTGGATACTGAGGATACCTACTGACTATATATAACAGCTGTCATTGGTAACTTTGACAGCTGCTAACGCATAGGGTCTGTTCCTTTACTTTTGTAGTAAAAATGAAAAACACTGGGTGGATGAATTCTCTCTCAGAGAGGGAAACTTACGCAAAAGTTAAGGAACGCTTTTGTAGTAACCTATGAAAAATGACAGATAGTTCATAGGTCTGTTCCCTTACTTTATTGGACAATTTCGGCAAAATGTCAGCTATCAAGGATTGGGGATATATTCTCTCAGAAAAAGAAAATATAACCAAAAATTACAGGAACGAAAGTTTGGCATGACATATGCGAGTAATTCAAAAATAAACGTCAGTGGGTTTAAAAAAATACCAGTTTGCAGACGTTGAAAAACATTCGGATTCAGTTTAATATTTATTTTTTTTGCGGATTTATCCATTTTTAATAACAAATTTCAGCACTTAACAAAATAAATTGCCAATTTTAAATTGACTTTTGAGAGATTTGACAGCTAAAGTCAGTAATAAAAAAATAACAAACTAGCCCAAAGAAATTTGTTGGGCTATTATTTGCAGTTTTTTTTTATGAAGGGGAAAGAACAACAAATTCAAATCAGCTGTCAATTTTCAGGCGACTGGCAGTTGTTTCAATTCTTTCGCAAAGAAATTTGTTAAGTAAAAACTAGTAAGAGGGGCAACATCTTGCTCTATCGAAGCTGCTCTTTTTACCAATTTTTCGAGTTTGGGAACGATGGTTGATATGATCTGTCGTAGTATTGATAGGCCTGGATCGGGCACTTGCAGAGCTTTTTCAGTTGACATTTATGGATGGGTGGCCGTAGCCGACGAATTTAGTAAAGAAAATCGTGACTGAGTATTTATTTGACAGTATGTGGCTGACGTTAAAAAAATAACGTTACCGACCAATCTAGTCTTTGTGTTCAGGTCCTATCCCTATCTAGACCAAACCAATCTAATCAACTTTAGATTACTTAATTTTTGAATGTACCTGTAACTATCTAGTATCTACGTTTCTTTGCCGCTGTTAACATTCTACAACACAGTAGCAAGTGCATTTTTTAGCGGGATCATGTACTAAGCCAAATATTTACAATCCAAATTGCTTCTCCTATTTATTTAAAAAAACACTTCGCTTTCACTATAACAAATAAATGAATTTTAAATTTACTCCTACAAAAACAACCATTCAATTAGACACAAAATATAGCCCAGTTTATGCAGTACAATGTTTCATGCATAACGTAAAGCTTTCGTATTATTAACAGCGTTTTATTATTTTTCCGAGAAAATCGTTGCCATTGCGTGTGAAGGAATAATAATTTAAGTGGGCAAATGAATTCCAAAAACTCGGATCAGTAAATGCAAATTGAAATTTTAAAACAACTCAACGACATTCGCCATTAACACATTCGAAGGATTTCCGCACAGCTTTCGATTAATTGAAGGGAGATTATACTGAGTCCGCCATTACAGATTCCATTTTGAATGGAATTAGATTCTTGTGTTTTCCATTGGAAAGTAATCCGCGAACGCGCGAGTACTTATCTATTTACATTTTGACGAGTGGGCGATTAGTAGATGAGGAATGCGTCGTTTGCTTGCATTTTAAAATACATTTAAGCGGACGAAGCGACGTGTTAAATTTGAATTGTAGGTTGTTAAGTTTTAAGGGAAACATTTTTTGAAGCTTGCTCTGCATTTGATTACTGTGGTTCATACTATATGAATGTAGCCGATGGAGTTTTGCAAGTAATTGTGTCTTTTGAAAATGAGTTTAGTTTGGAGGGGTTTTGTTTTGCTTGCCGGTAGGAGTTAGTTCTGCAGTTGTATAGTTGAAAGTCCTTTAGGTATGTGACTTCAAGGTGCGAGTTTATAAAGGTCACTTGCCTTACCTCCCGTACCTATATCTTTTTGCTAAAGTCAATGGAATCTGTTGACTTACCTTTGGCTGTAACTCACTTTTTAAGTTCAATTCCCCTATTTAACTGTTTTGCCCAATTTCTTAGCTGGGATTCGAAGATCCTCTTAGCCGGAGCATTATTGTCCATTCGCTCGATGTGGCCGAGCCAATGTAGTCGACGTGTTTTGGATTGTTTGACTACATCCACATCTTGGTACAGCTCATAGAGTTGTCGGTTGTATCTTCTCCTTTCGCCCTCCTCGCACACAGGACCAAAAATCCGCCAAAATTCTTTCAAAGGAGCCCAGTATTAGGTCTGCCTTCTTGCCTATGGTCCAGCACTCGGTGCCATAAAGCAGAACTGGCAAGATAAGAGTCTTGTAGAGCACACATTTTGTCCTTCGAGTTAGGAATTTTGAACCCAGTTGTTTTGCCAAACCGAAGTAGCAACGGTTTCCTAGGGTAATTCTTCGCCGGATCTCCACTATGGTGTCATTCGTGGAGTTTATGTTTACTCCGAGGTAGGTAAACTCCGTAACTACCTCGAAATTTTTGCTATCAACAGTGACGTTTTGTCCTAGGCGGTGATGGACAGTTGCTTGTTTGTTTGTTGATAGCATGTACTTGGTCTTGTCCTCATTTACTTCAAGGCCAACGGATTTCGCCTGTTCTTCAATCGCCGTGAACGCTTCTATCACGGCACGCTGGGAGCGACCGATGATGTCAATATCGTCCGCATAGCCCAGCAGCTGGACGGACCTGTTGAAGATAGTGCCTTCCGTGTTGACAGCTGCCCTGCGCACTATCTGCTCCAGTACGAGATTGAAGATGAAGTCGATGAATAGGTGGTGAGTTTCGACTTGAAATTCGTTGGTTTTATCCAGGATTTGCCTCAGTGTGACGATTTGGTCTATAGTCGATCTGCCGGGCCGGAAGCCACACTGGTACGTGCCGATTAGTGTGTTGCAGAACGGTTTAAGACGTTCACACAGTACGTTGAATAGGATCTTGTATGCGACATTAGGCAGGGATATGCCTCGATAGTTCTTGCAAGACATAGGATCGCCTTTTTTTTAGATGGGGCATATAGAGCTGATAGTCCAGTCATCGGGCATGTTTTCTTCCACCCATACTTGGTTAATGATTCGGTGCACGCACCCTACCAAAACATCACCTCCCGCCTTGTTGTTCTTTAGCTTTTTTATAGCTTAGCGCACTTCTTCTATACTGGGTGGTGGAACTGGTTCTTCATTGACTGGACGTGGGTTCTCTTCTTGCCCTATCCCTCTCTCTAAATGGTGCCCATTTAGCAGCTGCTGGAAATGCTGCTTAAACACATCTACTATTCCCTGTGCTTCGGTGACTAGGTTTCCTTCGCTGTTTCGAAGAGCCTGCGTTCCGGGTTTGCAACCAGCAGCCAGTTGCTTGTTTTTTTTATAAAACCTCCATATGTTGCTACGATCGCGCGACTCTTCGATCTCCTTGAGCTGGGAAGCTGCGTAAGCCCTCTTCTTTCTACGCAGGATCTTCTTTTCCTCCCTTCTCCTGACTCGATACTCTTCTCTCGCTGCCCTTGTTTTGCGCTGCAGCGCTTTCTTGTGTGCATCTTCTGTCACCTTTTTCCTGTTTACGCATTCATCATCATACCACGGGCTCTTTCTCTGGGGTGGCTGGTACCCTACAGTGGTTTCGGCTACCTCCTTGATGATGTCGCGATACTGGCACCACTGATTGTTGGCGTTTGTCCATTAACATTACTTTATGTTATATCCTGTGACCAAATGATTTTCCATAATCCAGTGCCACGTCAAATCCAAAACGCACTAGTATATTATGTTTCATGGGACTTATTACCTCATGAATTTGTTAACTTTTTAACACCCAGCAAAGACCCGCGAAAAAGCTCCAGTAGCAGCTAACTATCGACCAAAATCACAACATTTCCATTCGACTTTAGGACGTTTTGTAGCCCATAAGGGCATAAGCCTCCGTGTCAAATCTTAATACCAATCTTTTTGTACTGAATTATTTATGCCGTTTTCTCATTCCGATTCAAAACACTCGCGTTGGGTTTTTTTTTTAAAGGTAAACGCCAACGAATATTTGCATTCCTTCTCCCCAAAGATTTTGATTATTCATCAAATGTGGCCAAAGGGAGGCCAAAAACATTATCACCTAAACAAAAAAAAATATAAATAAATATGCGTGAAGACACGACCTCATCACTTAGTCTGAAAGTAAAAGAATTCTTTCCTTCGTAGCCTTCTCGCTGAAGGTGGGTTCTTTGGCATTGGCATTATTATAGAGGTAGGTAGCTTTTTGCTTCTCCGATGGAATATTGCTTTGGGGAATTTTTGGCCTCTGCGAGAAACGGAAGCACAGTAAAAATATGAATATAAATCGATAAATTTCCTGTTCAAAGTGCTGCACTGTTGTTGTTATTGGCCTCCTTGCTGGTTAGCTATTTCGCTCAGGATGTGATTTTTTTTACTTCCACGCAACGCACTGCTTTTCAATTAAATTTATGTTTATTTATGCTTGAAGAAATACCAATGCGTGTTGAGGGTGACTGGCTGAATTTGGCGGTTGAGAATTTAATTGATTTCTTTTTGAAAATTTAAATTTAAATTTATACGACATTATGGAATTTGTATTTTTAATAATACCCGCGTGACAAGCCGATATTTGTTATCGGAATGAAATGGCAGAGCTGATGCTAGAGGGTATCATCGGTGTGTCACCTCGCTGTTGAAGGGGGATGTCGTAAAGGGGGTTTCGAATTTTATTAGATTTTATACACCAAAAGTTACTAGAATTCAAAATAGCGTAGTGGTAATTGGGATTCTCTTTATTAGAATTTAAATGGTAAGTTTTATTCCACAAGAAAATAAGCTCAACAAAGCCACTGGGATAGAGAGTTGCCCGCGAGCTGTCTAGAGTCAAAAGAGAGGAAAGAAACGTCGAATTTTGGAAAGGAATTATATAAAACACGTCGAATCTATTGAGGGCTGTTATTGCAGGGGCAATTGAAGAAACTTCTTCAAGAGTGTAGTGTGTATCAAAAAGTTTTTAAGTACTGCAGATATAGGAAACATGGAATTGAGGTTTCTAAAGATCCGCAATAGCTCCCTGGATTGAAAAGTAGATGCCAACACAATAGACCTCTTCTGGTCGCAGTGTACAGGTACTTACAATCAACAAGTTTCGACAGAGGGAATAAAATCGGAACTACTCCAACTACAGCAAAATAAGCATCTCAAATGTCGCGAACATACGGAGGTTGCTAATTACATAAGTCTTGAGATATGGCAGCACACTTATAGTTGTTAAGTCAGAAAAAATACCGTAAGATTGAAGCATTCTCTTGATGGCATAAGTTCCACTCACATACAATCGTCGGCATAAGTATTTTGACAGAAATTCAAGTCGCTATTCAAGGTGCATAACTCTCACATTTACACTTGTCAGTTTTCACTGAGTGAATATGGTGTGGCCTGTGATAGCGCGTGTAAATGAAATCAATAAGGTGCCATCGCTGGACATGTCAGACGTTTTGAGTGCAAACTTTTGACTGGCATAAGTATTTCACGGTTTTTTATTCACACATATAACGACAGAATCCGATAAATGCGGATGGCTTCCGAAAATTTGACGTTTTAAATCCGCACCAAAGTCATTAACGTTAACAAAAAATGGAAAGCACCAAAAAGTACGTTTCAATTATACATTTAAGTTTTTGAATATAGTTTTCAGTGTTATGCAGAAAAAGGACAACAACTCCAGTCCAATTTGAGAAGATGGTGGAGGCAATGAAGGAGAGCCGGATATTGCCAAAAAATTGACTAAAAAAATCTCTAGATTTATTGCAGGCGTTTTGGATAAATCTAATTTAATATTTAAACTCTTTGTGTCCTCCGTCTCGGAATGGAAAAAGGTAAGTTTAAAAAAAAAATCATGTAAGTATATACGAATGCGGTCCTTCTGTTAACTTAGGATGGTTATGCCATTCGTCGTATCGACGAACACCTCTTTTATTTTTTAAGATTTGTCTTTACCTGTTCGTCCTATTCTATTATTCTTTTTTCAGTGGCTGTGGTTTCTATCAGCACAAAGTTGAAGCCTGTGCTACTTGTATATAAAACGGTTTTTTTTATATTTTTTGGTTGATATGGATCTATAGCTACTTTTTATTTCTGTATTTATTTTGGAGGTGCTTTATTTTATTGTTTTTTTTTTTAAATCAATGGCTCTTAATGTAATATAATGAAGTGATATAATATTTAATATACATTTAAAATGGGAAATATTGGGGACACCTAAAATGAATCTATTTTACATATGCCTAAGAGTCTTATTTAAAAATTGAAAGTTAAAGTTCGCAGTAAACTTCGGAGTATGTGGGTTTTAAAATGGAATACTTCGACGAAGCATAACCTGAGTGTGTGTCAAATAAGGGTAAACATCCAGGGTTAAAAAAATAGTCGAATAAATTAATAAAAAATGCAAGTCAATCAGCACAAAAGAACAAACTCTGTGAAAATTTTCCTCTCACTGGTAAAAACAAATAAGTTATAGTTATCTACAAAGGATAATAGCCGCGGACATTGTTATAAATGCAGGTTTAACTCCCAAAAAACTCGAGCTTCAAATGGGAAAAATATAAAAAAAAGAAACGTAATGGCTTGAATTACTATCAAAACATTTATCAATGGAATTCGACTTCGTTCATTAGTCCAACACGGTATACGGCAATGCATCGGTCGATACGTTGAGCCCAATTTTCGATGACTCGGCCGCAAATTTCGACAATTTTCGTTTCGGGCTTATCGGCGTAGACAAGCGACTTCAGAAAATAGTCAAGCAGCGTTAAATCACACTATCTTGGAGGCCAAATCACGAGTTTGCAACGTGAAACTATGCGGTTACCAAATGTTTCCTTCAATAAATCAATTGTGGCACGAGCTGTGTGACATGCTGTGCCGATTTGTTCGAATGCCGAAAATAGCTCGCCCGAAACACATCAGTCGGGAGCGTATCGGAGTCCCGCCTTTTGAAATCCCGCTTTTCAAAAATCCCGAAAAAAAGTTTTAAAATCCCGTCTGCTAAAATACTGCTTTTTTAAAATCGCGTCTTCTAAAATCCCGCCTGTTCAAAATCCCGATCTATTATAGTCCCGCTTTTTAAAATCCCGCTAATCCCGTTTTTTTTACAAAACATTGTTATCAAAAAATAGATGTTGGTTATATGCGCTTTTTTATTATAATTTTTAATTTAAAATTTAATTATATATTTAAAAATATTAAAAATACTCGACCAAAAAGGAAATGCATACGAATGTTTTTAGTTTTTTCTGTATATATAACATTACTTTGATTATTATTGTCACATTGAAGATGGTCATATTCATTACTTAAAAATTTATTTTGATACTATTTATTTCTTATTTTGTTACTTCCTCTAAAAATGATAAATGTTAAAATAAACTGCATTTAAAAAAAAAACACTTATTGCTTAATTTATTTTAAAGTTATTTTTATCCCGCTTTTAAAATCAAAAGTAGTTGCTTTATTTTAAAAAATCGCCGCGAAACGGGATTATAAAAAACGGGATTTTAAAAAGTAAGATTATAAAAAGCGGGATTTTAAGAATCGGGATTATAAAAAGCGTGATATCGAACCCAACCCCATCAGTCTTTCAGACCAGTGTCAAGGTGGCGTTTTCGGTAAGGTTAAGCGTTAAGGGGTTGTATCTCGTCCATTGCCTTGCGGGTATGGTTCCAATCAATCATGCATTTTCATCTGACGATATGCTAATCCTGCTGTAATTTTTCCCCAACAAAATAACACTCCTTGCTAGAAATGCAGCACATTGAACTAGAAATACACAACTGGCCACTCCAAAGCCCAGATTTAATTTCATTGAAAATATAAAAGCTTACATTAAATTAAAAAGAGCTGTTTAGTTGACTCGGAGCAGAGAGGAGTCCATTTTCGTAATTATAAAGCTTTGGGATGACGTTGCTGCAGAAATGCGGCAAAAACTCGTCGAACATTTCTATCGGAGAAGGTTATTAATGTTAGGGCGGATTTTTGTTATAAACAATTTTATTTTGTTTCGTTTTTAAAGTTCAAACTATATTTATTTTAATTGAAACTTATTTGTCAAAATATTTAAACCAAATTATAAAGCTTATTTTATTCATTTTAATAAAAAATGAGTACCTATATTCACCTGCTTATTACGTAAACAAACTGTTTAATAGTTATATTATGAATTTTCTCTGGAATTTAAAGAGATATAGAGTTGAAACAAATTGGAGATTGTAGGCCTAGGTATCCTCTATAGGCCCGTGAAAAATGCATCAGAATAAATTCAGCAGTTTTCAAGATTTTTGCATTCAAAGACATGCAGTCAAATTCAATATAAGTCGAACAGAACTACACCAATTTTATTTATATGATATTCGTGGAATTAGATCTTTACCCGAATAAATAAATGAAGTTAAGATTTGGCTTCTTAGTTTCGATCATGAGGAAATTAAAGTTTTGTTGCTCCATGTTGTTTGAATTGTTAAACTTTTCTTCATTTAGATTGATCTTCTCTCTCTTTTTGCTTTTTGCCTTATTTTGAATTTATTAATGTTCACCCCACTTCTATTTGTTATTTTTCATGAAGTGACATTACAACTATTTTCACTTAAAATAAAAATGTCAGCACTTATTCTTTAAATAAATAACTTTGTTAAATTAAGTATGTAATTATGTAACAATTTTTTAATTAAAAAATATTGAATTTAAAAAAAAACATTTATTTTCTTCTTACTAGAATTTAAAACAAAATGACTTTTGACCTTGCCAAAATACTTATGCCGACGATTGTAAATCCCACAAGCCGTAGTGGAGGTAGACCAATTTAGCGCGAAACATTTCATTTTAACCTCTAACGCTCAGCATATTTATACGATAGAGCAATTTGTTTAACCCGTTAACCTTCTCTGATATCTAGATTCAAATCGTAACAATGAAAAGCGAATCGTAACCCATTTATTGGTGCTCGAGATTAGCGGCAACAAAACTTTTCGGGACTTTCTTTTATAATACGCATTGATGATCATAGATGATATGAATTTAAATATTTCTAAATATATACACGCACAAGTGCGAGAAATTCCCTAAACTTCGGACATTGAAGCGTACTTTATCAGAATCAGGAGTTATCCATTAGCAGAAACCAAGGCCCACTCGGCAATGACTATCAAACTTCCCCTAGGACAGGGTTTTTTTTTTTTTGCAAACAAGAAATGTCTGCGTTTCTGTCAAATCCCTTATAACTTCATTTTCAAAAGTGATTGAAACAGAAGAAGGGATAAAAGAAAGGGAAGAAAAAACACAGCGCCCAACAAAGGGAAAATCCCAAACATACTCCATATATTTGCAAAGTCCGCACACTCAAAGAAATGGAACGTCTCCTACAAGATGAACTCGCATATTCCATGAATAGGTGGGTACATACTACACACTCAATTGCCAGTGCAACTGAAAGCAGCTCTCCTCCGAAATAGAATTAGAGTTCCAAAAGCTGAACAAATCCGGAAAAAAACCTCATCTGACAAGAATTTGGCATTTGAAATCTTCTTACAATAGAGATTCCAATGGGATTACTATATATACGATGTGCAAGTGAAGAGCCAAGCTAGCAGCGTCTGCATTTCCCATAGCCATTGTAGAGTACGATGTCGTGTATGTATGTGAATGCTAAATTTCCAGATAGAAAATAGGTATACCCAACCCACTTCGTTCACATGTGCTTCCCATTATATACTACATCTTATTTATGTACTTATATAGGAGTGTATATGCTTGCCGCATGCCTAAATGATTTTGAGATGGATTTTGTCAAGATTACTGTTTCAATTTGTGCATCCTTGAAGGAAATAATGCTTCCCAGAGAAACCAAAGGAAAATAAATTCGAACTACCAAAACAATGGATGATCCCATTTATAGAGCGAATTGTTTTGTGGGATTTTTCATTCAATTTTGGTAAGCTTAACACAGAACGTTCCATTTAAATTTCTTTAATTCTATTGAAAGTCATTGAATCTCTTTAATTTGAAGAATTGTTTTCCATAGTTTTACCCCAATTTTCCGACTGGTCATTGACAAATGATTAGGTAGCTTTTGTTTCGAATAGCTATTGAACTAGAAACTGGCCATGGAGCTCAGCTTTGACATATCCAATTCGATGTGATTTAAGTATTTTCTATAGAGCCGACAACAGTATTCAATGTCTTTAGAAAAGCCTGTTGATTGCACTGAATTGCAACATCGAATGCAAAGTATGTTGGCAAGTTAAAAGCGTATTCTTCAAAGGAAGCAATAAAAACAGGCATCATTATGTCCTCTAGTGAAAAATAAGTCGGGTGCATCCGTTTGCATTAAGTAAAAAGTATTGAAAGGCTTAATCGGAAACATTGTTCTTAAGAATTAGAAAGATCAATAGGATTCTATCGAGAAAGAAAAAAAAAACAAAGTGCACGACTGGATCGCACGAAACTTTCTCGTTCATATCATCAGTTTGGTGATGCTGATCAAATTGGTGATGCTGGTAGGTGGCTATGACTCGAAGTAGGGTTTGTGATGTAAGAATTCAGAGATTTGTTTTTTAATTTGCACGTGTTTGACGGTAAATGAAGTGCGGGTTTCTGATAGTGTAGACTCCAATTGGTTGGAATTATATTATAAAGTTCATGATTAATATGGTTGAAAAAAGAAGAAGTGGGAAGTAATTGCTAAAAATATCTCACCTAGTGGGAAATAAAACCACTTTCGTGATTTGAACTTAGTTCCCATGTAAGGTGGGAACTAAATCCTCTTTCTTATGGGAACTTAGTACACATTCAAGATTAAAAAGAGGGAACTACTTTCAACATTTAAGATTGGACAACAAACTGTAAAGTGCAGTTATCACATTATTTTAACAAAATCTTAGGCTTATCTTGGGAAATTTTCAGATTCTTGCAAACTGAATTTCGAAAGGAGAATTTTGTCAAAGAGGATAAAAATTAAAAATTTCAGTTCGGTTTGCAGGACTATATGAAAAATATTTGCTAAAATACTCCTTTCGAAATTAAGTACCTATGCAAGACTTTGAAAATAATCAAATAGAAAATGGCGCGATTTTAAGTCCCTCAGTGGGAAAGAATTGCGAGACCTACTTTTTCGAGTTCCTCTATCATCGTAATGTTAGATTTGATAAAAATCTAGAGTTCAATTTTTATGTGATTTTGAGTTTCGAAAACGATCCCAATTCTACGAATTGCTGATTTTTTAATACGACATCTACGATTCGATCTGGAAAATGTTCAACGATACGTTAGAAATAATAAGAAAATAAAATTGCTAAAACCCGAATTTAAGAACGAATTATCGTATTATGTGAGTTCGAGTATAAGTAGTACCAAGCAGTTTAAGGTAGAACCATAGGGGCCTATAGCACAATACAACAAGTGCTTGTTAAACAAGCACAATTCAACAATTGTTTTAGAGCAATTTAACATGTGAGAAATTGGATAATTCTACTGTGTCTGTAAAGGGAACCAATGACTTTGTTAAAAAGTAGCTTCATTTTAACCGACGCGACGGTGACCAACTTATTAGAATTAAACATTTGCTATAGTGTTTGCAAAGTGAATACAGGAAGGTCATTTAAAATTTATTTAGTGAATAGGAATACCTAACAATTTACCTATAAAAATGTTTTGATTCTGAATCAGACAGTGACAGTGAGCATTTACGAAATATAAGATTATTTAAAGAAATTTCGAAATCGATTCTAATTTGTTCGTTGAAAAATTTCGTGACAAGTTGTTGATTACCTGACTGAAAGTCTCTCCCATAAAACTAATAAAAACAAGGCGCTTAGTATTAGGTATAAGATATTAACAGCCTAACATTGGTTTGGGACTGGATCTTAGTACCATGTTATTAGTGACGTTCACGTTGTTAGCAAAATGACATTTTGTTGGTGTGTAAAAGAAGTCACTTCTGCTGTTAATAAAAAAAAAGTAGTTTGCAGTCTTTACCTCCGGTGTTTTCGCATTATCTAACTTGACTTAGCAATACTTTTCCCTTTTTATAATGTATTTTGAACTTTCGTCAATACTTACGAAGGCATATTTCCTATAATTTTGCCAAAACACATCCTTGATATACTTCCAGCCTTTTCATTCAGGAACTATATTTAAATTTTATATATTTTATTTATTTCTATATGCACCAAAGGGTGATAAGTTTTCTGCGCTGCTTCGTGAGTTTAAATAAATCTTAATCCAATTGCAATTCTTTCCCCGTTGCTTCTTAATCGCGAAACATTGATTGACCTAAGAAATATCTCAAGGCAGTGCTTGTGTGTTAATATCGCAAGACTTGAGAACTGATTGGGTAAATTGTAATGGGCTGTGCGGAAAAGCATTTCATGTTCTCTGCTTGGGGTTAAGTAAGCGCTCCATTACCTACCTAAATGACTTTAATAACAATTTCCTATTCTATTCCTATCCTTTTTTCCTATCCTCAGTCCGGGGTGGACCTGGGCCTCAACCAATACGCCTCTGCAGTTAGCGCGATCTTTGGCTAACTGCCTCCAGTTGCGCACTCCAAGTTGGTTGAAGTCCCCTTGCACTTGTGCGCGCCACCTAAGGCGAGGTCTTCTTCTACTGCGTTGTCCCTCCGGGTTGGAATCGAAGACTCTTCGGGCCGGAGCGTTGGTGTCCATTCGCTCTACATGTCCAAGCCATCTTAGACAACTATTTTTCTGACCAGGTCGGTGTCGCTGTACAGATCATAGAGTTCGCTGTTAAATCTTCTCCTCGAAAGCTCGTCAAAGGAAACGGTACCAAAAATCACTCGAAGAATCTTGCGTTCGAAACGGCCAAGAAGATCTTCATCCGCCTTTGTTAGGGTCCATGCTTCCGCGCCATATAGCAGGACTGGGATGATGAGGGTCTTATATAGAATCGACTTAGTGTTTCTTGACATGGCATTACCTACTAGTCAATTGCCGTCTTAGTTTAAAGAAACAGCGTGTGTCTGTGGTGTCTTTATCAGAATTAATAGCGGAGCCGAGGTAGACAAATAATAAAAAAAATAAACAAAATCGAAATAATTCCGCACTGCAATTTTTCTCTTTCTCTTGATTTTTGCTTTCATTTTTGCCCTTAGTGCTCATGGGCAGTTCACTAGGTTTTGATCGATCTGCGGTATTGAACGCAATATTGCATCGTTAATGGCTTCCTGGTACTCTTCACCGAGACACCGAACATCGGCGGAAGCAGTTCTTATGGCACTTTGGCAGTTTTTCATTAAAAGAGCTTATTTCCTCTAAAGGTATGCCTGTCCTTTGTATCCTTAGACTGACAACATTTTTCTTTCATACAAATCCTGCTTTTTAAGTGCCTGTCTCAAGATAAGAGTTGCTTTTTAAATAAATTAAAAAAGAGAGATATGTGAAAATGACAACCACGAAGCATAGTTCGAGCGAACTTGCACCGTTTCGTCTGTAAAATCAACGCGGCACAACATATTGACGGAATTGACAGAGTCGAATAATAAAACTCTTGTAATTCTCTCTCATGTCATGAAGAGTCCATGCACAAAGTGAATCTGAAACTCGATGGTTAATCTCCGACAGACAGCTCTTTTATAAAAATTTTCCAAGGGGCAAAACGTTTCAATTTCCACAAATAACAACTCACTACAAAAATATTCAATAAAATTATTATTGAACGTCATGATTAAGCACATACACGCATACACTTATTATCCTGCAAAGAAATGATGGGTAAATCAATGCCCTCCCATCCCATAATATGATGCACAGGCACTCAACTGTGAATCTTGTGACGCAAGTGCTTCGAAATGAAACTCTCGATGACCTTACAGCTTACACGGTCTCTGGTCAGCTTCGGTGAAATGAAAAATGCAATTCAATGATATCCCTGCGATGGATTCGTGTTAAGGATGCGTCCGCTTTAAAATAAATTCATTGAATTCGGTCGCTATGCGGTTATGATGGGTTCATCTACGAGTACCTATATGTTGTTGCGTGCGAGGGTTTCACATACCATTCTTTGCACTCAATTGAATCGAGCCTACAGATCTGACATCATGAGGCTATTGAGTGCTAATTAAACACAGCATCAATATGGAGTATCTTAATGACTGTGCGTATGGGCGAGCTCAAAGAGCGGACTTGTTTGTATAGCTTATGGACAACTTGTATGCGGATACTTGTCTGGAGGACTGTTATGCTCGATTAATTGCAGTTTTTTTTGCAAACCGAACTGAACTGAAAAACGAACATAAGATTATTAACCCTGGGAAGAGAACTGTCGATTTGGAAAGTTCTGAAAGGGGCCACAGACTGAGGTGTAAATTATTTTCACGACTGTGTACGGTGTGAATTTTTATTCAAGAAAAAGGTCCGTATCCCCGTCGGCTGGCTCAAGTTACATGATTTACCCTCGTCAAATTATTCAAATTATGAATTGCGAAAAAAAACCTCAACACGCCAAATGCAAATAACCCATCGTTGGCAGGAGATTACACAAAACAGACGAGTGTGTCGTGTATAGGCAACCGTTTTTTCGTGGTTCCCCGCCAGTTTCATCACTCTGCAGAGTGCCTGTAATTTCCGACAGTTTAGATAGGCACACAGTTTGGTCCTTCTGTATAGGTACTTGTGATAAAGGCTCATTAATATACATCATGTTTAATGTTGAAAAATTAGCCATTAGAAGGTGCGACGTGGGCAAAGGACTTCTAAATTATGGCAAGAAATTTAAGGGAATTACAGCTTTAAGGGGGTGATTGGCCATCTTAAGTGACTCTTGGCAATAAATGCTTGCGAATTTATTCGTTTTGTCGTTTCTTCGTATACTAGGAAAGACCAGCAGAAAAAAAAACTTGACCGCGTCCTAGGAAATAGTTATAGTTTTTAAGGTATTTGGCTTTGAGTCAAAACGTCAAGGTATACGTTTTGAATGAGGTCCGTCATGTTTAATATTGATAATATGCATCGATCCTAGGGATCATTCTGGGAAAATCCTTAAAAAATAATAAACTGAGCTGGAAAACTCAGGCTAAAACTCGAGGAAGGGCAACAAGTCTGGGGGCTTTGATAAAAAAATACAGTCGACTTCAAAAGAAACGTTTGATTAAGGTTCAATCGCGCAGATTCTAAGGAAATCAAAAAGTGTAAGAGACTCTTAGTTTCTTTGTAAGCCTCCGCTCATATCCAACTAGGCTTATCGATTCATTGTTTAAGTCGGTTGCTTTGACTTGTTACTGAACGAAATCTGAATCCAAAGCTGTCATACTCGGCCGAAAATCTATATAAATAAAAACGGTGTGAAAAATGTATAGTGAATCATCAATTGAGAACGGTTGGGCCGATTTGGCTCAAATTTTTTTTGGGAAAACCCTCCGGAAAAGTCGGAAAACTGGAAAAATCGAAATTTGAGTTTTTGTATGGAATTTTTTGTGAAATTGTTCCGGAATGGCTTTTCAAATGAAAAAATAGAATATTCTTAGTGGAAAATTTGGAAAATTACGGAAAAACACGAAAAATTAGAATTTTTTTCTATTTTATCACATGGTTTAATGATTTATAGTTTTTTGTGAACATTAGAGGCCCTACACCCTTCAATTCCCTGTTCACGACGATATACGCAAGCGTTAGTTCTGATCAAAGACATGTGCTGCAGTCTGCTGTCGAAATTGGGAATGCCAACGCAAAATCGTTCGATGCACGATGCATTCAATCGCGAATTGCAACGGGGAAGACTATGATCGAGATGAGCTGGCCGAAAGAGTCCAAACAAATGTGCCGCTGTTGAATGCCGAGCAGAAGAACGTGTACGATTCGCTGATGAGGGTTGTTGACTATGAAACGGGAGGCATTTACTTTCTCGATGCTCCCGGTAGGACAGGCAAGACATTCGTCATTTCGTTGATTCTGACAACAATTCGGTCAAGATTGTGGAGGACCACGTACAAACTATTCTTGACATTAAAATATATTCAAAATTTATTATCCGTCTTCCTTGAATGCTACCACACGTACGGAATTACGCATCCAGAATTCTGCTCGAAACATGGCAAATCATACATATATTGTGAAATGGAACCAACTTCACACACGAAAACAAGTGTGAAATGTTCGATATAACTCCGCCCACAAGTTCGCGATCGTTCTTTTAACTTCGACCGCCTCAGACATCTACCAGAGATCACGAAAGCAACATCTCCAAGTGAAGGGATTGTGAAAAAGAATACTCTCCAGCGCACAAAAAAGCCAACAGCAACACAACAAAAATTGCATCCTAAATCATCCAGCCTAGCCACTCTTATCATTGTATTAAAAAAACTCATAGATAGATACCCATTCAAACCAAATTATTCAAAATCGAAAGTTAAGTATTCCGAAATTATTATTGTAAAGGTCGTTCAAATGTTTTAAATTTTGATTATTTTTCCCTAAACATTAGATTACGCCGAATTAGACCATAATGCTGTGCACATCATCATGGGACCGCATTAGATCGCGTGACATTTTTTTTAGATGTTAGCTGTTTGACAGGACCAACTTCCGTTACAAGATCTCAAATTGCGTTGGCTGTTGCATCCTCTGGCATTGCCGAATCGCACATTCCGCTTTGAAGCTGCCGATGAATCTTCTCACGGTTGACAAGCCAACGTGCATAATGACCAAGAATTCAGCGACAGCGAAATGACAGCAACCGAACAATTACGGATTTACGAGGTTATTCCAGACGATTTGGTGGCGCTATGATATTGCTCTTCGGAGATTTTCGCCAAACGCTTTCCTTCATCCCGAAATCTACTCCTGCCGATGAACTCAATACATGCCTGAAATCATCTTTTTTGTGGAGGCATATTAAGAAGTTGAAATTGACCACGAACATAAGAGTCGCATTGCAGAACGACCAATCGGCTGCTGAATTCTCGAGACAAGTACTGGCACTTGGCAGTTGCAAAATTCCTGTTGATATTTTGACTGGATTGATATCGTTCCTTGAAAATTTTCGCGAGTTCACATCATCGAAGGAGGAAATCATCACTAAAGTGTTCCCGCGGCATTGCACAAAATTATTAATAAATCTCGAATTAAAAAATCTCAATTGGATTAGTGAACGAGCAATACGCTAGCAAATGAAAAGGACGTCGATAGCTTGAATTTGATTATTCAAAGTCAAATTGCTGGAGAATTGCATTTGTAAAAATCCGTTGACCGCGTGACCGATGAGGATAAAGCAACCAAAGGAATTTTTGAACTCGCTTGATGTACCATCAGAAACTCCGCCGCATAATTTAAAGCTGAAATCATCCGAAATTGTGCAACGGTAAGCGGTTGTCCGTCAAGAAACTGATGAACGTGATTCAAGCGACGATCATCAACGACAAATTCAAAGGAGAGGAAATCCTTATCCCAATAATTCCGATTATTCCAACTGATCTTCCATTCCAGTTCAAGCGGATTCAGTTACCCGTTCGATTGGCTTTTGCGTTAACAATAGGGATGCCAGATTAAAAAATCCGAAAAGGGGGACAACGTAAGTTTCTAGGGGGGACAAGTGTTCAAAAAAGGGGGACAAATATTTTTTTTTATTATTGAACACCGGATTCAAAAAAATATGAAATAAATGATGACAGTAGGTACAAAACAAAAACGTACGGGAGAACAATTTTAGCACGTGAAGCGAGATGTAGTTCATGAGTGGATGCACTCAGCTTTGAAAGAGTGTTCTTGCACTTCAAATGGATGTGCTCACAAAGAATCTTGTTACAAATATTAAAAGAAAGTATTTTCAGTGGCTTAGTGGTAGTGTGTTGGGCTACTAAGCGAGGGGTTCCAGGTTCGGATCCCGAGAGGGCCAAATTACATCTCAAGGTTTTTTTCCACTGCGCCACCTCTCGCGAACGTCTGACAAACATCCGAGAGTAAAACTGTCATGAATGAGCTTCTCAATTAGCCGTTTGGACTGGGCGTAAAATTGTAGATCCCTTCCATTCGTCCCAAAAATTGAAAACCCACACAAAACGAATGGTTGTGAGAAGCTAGGCCTTGGGTCCCATAGACCTGTCGCGCCAAAATATTTATTTTTTATTTATTTTCAAAAAAGGGTGGACTGTCCCTCCTAAAGGGGGACGTCTGGCATCCCTAGTTAACAATCAATAAGTCGCAAGGCCAATCGTTGGAAGTCTGTGGGATTAATCTCGAATTTCACTGCTTTCGGATGGTCAGCATTACGTTGCCTGTTCGCCTGTTGGCAAACCATGTTTGTTTTTGCCCAGGAAAAAAAATAGAAAAACATTGTTTATCATATCGGTCTCTACTGACTTCGATTTAATTCAAATAAATAACATTGAAATTTTAACTATCTGTGTTTTGTTATCTGAAGGCGGAAAATTGGGGCGAGACGAAGTTCGCAGGGTCCGCTAGTTTATAATAAAAAATGTGATATTTAAAAACGAACAATGTCCACTCACTTTGTCGCAGAGTATCACAGAGTAGATGAAGCAAGTAGATCAAACTAGGTATACGAAGAGAACACGTTGCAACGTTGTAGATCCCTGGCATCTGCAGCAGCTCTTCTATGTGCACAATAAAATTCTAAAATATATAATTGACGTTGTCAACCACATGATTTAACTTAAATACTTCTTCCGCACTGTTGCAACCACCATGGCCCAGGCCCAGGCCCAGGCCCATCGTTCAATCTAATTTCACTAAATTGAAAAGTATTGATCGCTCAATTGCCCTACTCACTGCATGTCGATGAGATTGTAATTTTACACTTCACTGGATGCAATTTCTGGTTGATTGACAATCCAGAATTTCATTAAATATATTGCAATTTTCTGCATCGTAAGCAAATTTTTAAGATGGATGCGATTTCGTTGAGGCACTTTCGTGTATGCTAAATGAAATCCTCCTCATTGCTAAAACATGAGCAGTTTGGTAGTTTCAAATTTTATTCACGCTCTGTGTCACTTATGGTCCACAAGTTGATACGAAGGGTAACAACGAAACGAAGAGGCCGTGATGTGCCATTTTGTGAGGTTTGTTGGTTGCTACCAAGGGAACACAATTTTTGGAGCGTCGTTTATTCGTGTAACGTTGAATCACACTTAACAGATATGTCTGGATGGTCATCCCTTTTAAAGCCAGCGCAAGTCGTGCCGCGGTAGCATAAGAGTTGCTTTTCACAGCGCCGCAAAGCTGTGTCCATCGACTGAAACGGCTGCAGATCCTTGGAAGGTGTACGAAAAAACAAACTATTTATTGCAAATGGTTTCAAAGCTTGTCCTTAAGATGTGTGACCAGAATCACTACGATTCTAACATCCGCTATGATATACAAAATATTACAAAAATCATTGTAGGTGGTCGCCGTATATCTGAGCGCAAACGTGGGTATCCGCCCGAAGAAAGAATTCCAAGAATTATACATTTCGTTCCCCTAAACTGTCTTCCCTTCCATCTAGATCATTGTCAAGTAATTGTACAATTTAGATTTGGCCATTTCGCTTAAAACAGCAAAAAAATATATATTTTTTTTTATTCAACGTTTAAGGTCATCAGAGTCGTTAGAATATTTTGTCCGTCTACTGTCATTGGGAGGTAGGTATACCGCCTCTGTTTAAAATTTTCACAATTAGCATAATGTAGAGCAATTTCTTCTATTTACGGAATAAATAATCAGACGTTGTGTCATTCGAATAAATTGCCAACGATAGCAGTAAAAAATTAACCTAACAAACAACGCGAAATGCGAACTGCTTACAGCTTAACATTGTTCCAGGAGCAGTTTTACAAGAAAAACAAACTTATACGGTAGGGGAACCTCCTACTGGAAATTAAAATATGCTAATGTACTGGCATCACCGGGAATACAAATTCAAAAGAACCATTTACATTAATATCCTTCATTCGGTGTTGTATCGTCCTCCAACACGATGGAGAGTGTGCTGTGCACCGAAATGGAACACCGTCCAATTAGGAGTCATTGAGATGGAATTTTGAAACTCGCATCTGAGTTGATATGTGCGACGACAAACCGCGTGTAGCTTGCTAGTCATTTTCGGCGCAAATTTCATTATTGAATAGATTCAGTTTCAGCATTGCATGTGTAACTTGGAGGATAATGCCTATTACGTCCTTTTTGTTAGGGATATTTGTTAATTTTGGAAAAAAAGGCCGACCGACTTCTATGAATATGAAGTATAATGAGAAACTAACTTTATTAGGGACTAAATTTAATAAGTTTAGTACAATGATTCTAAGAGGGAGCCACTTTTGCTAGACTTCAATTTTTTAAACAGATTCTAATTCATAATTTTCAATTATATTTTTTTTTTTAGATTTTTCCTCATATTCAGTGGGTAGGGTGATTTTTTCGAAGTAAATCTTCTGTGGGTAGTAGTTTCAAAATCCGATGAAACGAAAAAGCGACAGGAAACAGACGGGAATTGCCGAGCGTGACTCTCGCAGAAGGAGACATAGAAGAGTCATGACAAGCTTCGGCCCAATAGATCTTTGAGGTCGACGTAGAGGCATAACAAGTTTGTATTTGTATTGCCAAAATAAGAGATAATGTTCAAGGTACGTAGAACCCTTACCCGGACAGAATGAGCCATGAGCGGGAAAGAGGGCGGCTCGGGTTACTGGCGCCCCTTCTCGCGACGGTTCTATAGCCATATAGAATAGAGTTGTAAAGGCTTAAACGATGTGAGAAATACGGTTAAATAATGCGGATATTACTTGGAGGAAGTGCAAATACTGCCTTAGTGAAATTTTTATTCGCTGTATGGAGTACAGAGGCCGACTACTTGTTTGCGGTTTGGAAAGAGAATCATTTGTATTGAATCCTTCTTCCCTGACAACTGTTTTTTTTACTATTCGAACACGGTTTGCAACAAATTAGAGAATACAATCAATAAACTACAACTGCCCCTCCTATTCATTATAAATAAATAAATATTTTGGCGCGACAGGTCTATGGGACCCAAGGCCTAGCTTCTCGCAACCATTCGCTTTGTGTGGGTTTTCAATTTTTGGGACGAATGGAAGGGATCTACAATTTTACGCCGAGTCCAAACGGCTAATTGAGAAGCTCATTCATGACAGTTTTACTCTCGGATGTTTGTCAGACGTTCGCGAGAGGTGGCGCAGTGGAAAAAAACCTTAAGATGTAATTTGGCCCTCTCGGGATTCGAACCTGAGCCCCTCGCTTAGTAGCCCAACACACTACCACTAAGCCACTGCGCCGACATTAGCCTGCTGAAAAAAACACCTTCAACGAATTGGCCTCCATCGGACCCAACAATGACCCTATACATGCAGACTTTGTCTATAGAGTTCACGGAATGTCCGTATAATTTTTCTAGGGAATATCCTCGTCTTCCCTTATGCTTTGGGACCCCATCACGGAAGGCGCAATAGGCTCTTTTTTAAAAAGGCCGCAGTGTCAGAGCCCCATAAAGGCTCTCCGGTCTTAAAATCTATTCTAATCTACCATACTTGCAATGCTTTAATACTTACCTTAGATTAGGTTAGGTTATAGTGGCAGGCTACACACAGCAGCCACACTTAGACCAGAGTTGTCCCATTGTGACACCACGGGATCTAATAAGCTCAAACTACCCGTTGAACCAACAGGAGCTCAAAGTTGGTGAACTCGCTATTAATAATAGCCGAAGAAGTATTCTCCGAGATGTAATCTTCTTCGAGTAGAGAGAGCAGAGCAGGTGCACAGGAGGTGAAGAACGGACTCTTCCTCCTCCTCGTCCATGCAACTTCTGCAGAAGTCATTAGCGGGAAGACCTAGCCTGAGGGCATGTCTCCCTATTATGCAGTGCCCCATGATCACACCCACTAGTGTGCTTATGACGGATCTCTTTTATCTTATAAGACTGCTGGAGCGCTTGAGATCCAACATATATTTCGTGATGGAGCAAAGGGTGCAGTCTGCCCACCTGCGGTTAGTAGCGTTTATCGCGTTTTGTTTGATTAGGAGTTTGCAAGTAGCGAGAAGCATGCAGAGATTCGCCTTTTCCGTTAGAATCGAGACAGTTGTGCAAGTTCGTCGGCGTACAGTTACCTGAAATGTCCTTATGGCCCGGCGCCCATCTCGTTGAGAAAAAGGCGGCAATTGAGGGCTTGGAGTTGAAGGTGACCGATTCCAAGGACTAAATCGCGGATTGACTGTCGGTAAAAATAGTGATGTCGCTTGCAGATATAACATTATGCCGCAACCACGACAGGGCCTTCTTGATCGGCATAATTTCTGTCTGGAACACGCTACAGTGATTAGAAAGTCGGAAGGAGGTCTTACAATCTAGATCTTGGGAGAATATATCACCCCCACTCCCTTTTCGTTTTTGGCAGATGGATTCCCTTCGAGAACCTGCACCTCTCTCCAAGTCAGCTCTGGGGGGTATACAGGTTTCAAAGTGTTTGTTGAACTGAAGTTGAGGGAGGGTGTAATCAGTGTCTTTTGGTATACATCCTATTTTATTCAGAATGGACGAGTGGCCAGTTTGTCTGCTGGTCCACAGATGAATGGCCTTCAAGCCGGTGGCCGCGTTTGCGCCGATCACCATATGATCACGCCGTACGTAAGTATGGGCCTTATGACTGATATGTAGGTCCAATATGTTTGGTTTCCAACTTAACTTGCTGTCCAGAATGAGGCCAAGGGGATGCTATTCAGTTTTGAAGGAGCAAAGGAGAAAAAAAAACCAAGCTTACATAAAAGAAAGAGGGACTCATACTATAAACTACGACAATATTGGCAATCGGCACTAAACAATTATAAAAATAGCTGAATTTGAGCAGTGGAGATAGAGCTTTGATGTACTGTGTACAACGTTCAGAATTTACTAGGAATCTTGCACTTATTGCTATGCTAGAAACCGCTTTTACATGTAGTACTTTTGTTCTTTCTATAAATAGATGTGCAAAATTCACCTACCAGTGATGTCCCAGGATCTTTAGTCTTCTGCCAGTTCCCTGTATTAATCCGTCCAGACATTGTTAACAGGCATCATCATTCGTATGACCCACCCCTTTCTTATGTGATACCAGAAATAACCATGCCCTGTACAAAAACGCTGCCAAAATTTGCAATCTTCGTACGAACTTGTGTCCCAATAGGATGCTTTATTATGCCTTGCGATTGAGGCCCTTATAACCTTTGGCAGTGGTTATGATTTAGCGGATAAAGTCCTTTCTTGTGACCCCAGCGAAAATACACGCCCACAGGCCATTAAGGAAGACAGTAGTTTACCTACCAGCCACCCTGTACGCGCACAATTTCAACTCGAGAGCTTACAGTAGTGGGTCTCCCGAACTGACTCTTAAAGTGTCACTTAAATGTTGAATAACTTACACAGAATCCCCGTCAAAAAGCAAGCTTTCCAGTGAGTGACGTCAAATGCAATTTCGATTCGATTGATTTATCTTTTATTAAATCAGCAGCATAAATAACAATTTTGGATACAATTTAATCTTCTCGAGTCTCGGTATACAATTTATATAAATTTTCAGAAACTTCACAAACAGATATACCCATTACCCACTACCCACTTGTGCGCTCAAAATAATCACATGGACTTTGATTAATTGCACTTTGCTTGCAGGAGCATTGTTCTACATCATCAGTATGGCATGTATCTTCAATGTATACTATATCATTGAATAATGGAAGATGCCCTGCCATAAATGCGAGTTGATGTGTGAAATAGACAACAATCTGTAAGTGTTTTAAAATTCGGAGAACCATTTCGACAACGAAAACGCAAGAACTGTGAGTGAAAGGATACTGTTTAAAATTACAGAAACAAGACCATTAATTGTTCAATTATTGCAAATTTTATGTCCCTGGAGTATTTGACAGTTTTACTATTCGGCATCAAGTATTCATCCAATTTTTCGCCTCGTCCCGATTTTTCCACTAAGAGTTTTCTATTTTTCCAAAATACCACACAAAAAATCTATTGTCGATTTTATCAATTTCGACTTTTCCGGACTTCTCCTGGCAATTATGAACAACTGAAAAAATTTGTAATTCAAATCGGCCCAGCCGTTCTCAGTTGATGAGTTATTATACATTTTTCAAACCCTTTTTGATATTTACAGAAAATGGAAATCTATCCAATATAAAACAATATTATTTCTCCGGTCAAAAAAGTTTTCCTTAATTTTTTAGTTTCAATCAAAAATCGGATAGACCGGATTCCAACATTTTCTCCGGAATCTTGTCAGAATGGCAACACTTTCAGCGTCACTGCTTTGCAAATTAAGAAGCTATTCTTGTTCAAGAAAAATTCCTAAACAAACTGAGCGAAATTGTGGAATCAACGTTCAATAGGTTTAGAAAGTGGGCTGAATAGTGTGGACTTCATGTTAGTTTGGAGAACATGAAACTTGTACCTGTACCGTCCTTTTAGCTCCCTAAACTTGCTGGAATAGAGTTTTCTATCTCAGATTGCAAACTTAACGTCCAAGATTGTGCCCGCAAGGTTTAAAAATTACAATGCTGTCTTCATTTGTAAGAGGACAGCAGTAGAAAAGTGTGGCTTGAGAGCGTCAATGATCTAGGATAAAGGTGTGATGTACCCTGACAGAGAGGATTAAAATAGAAACTTATACTGATGGATCCACAACCAGCTACGGTACGGTGGCCCTGAGACTGCCGGACACATAGAGTGTGTTTCGGACACCCTTCTGTTCATACTTATATCTGCGGAGTTACTTGAAATGAGATCGAGATCCAACAAGAATATCGCCATCTACATTGATGTTCATTGTAAGCCAGGGTGCGCGTAAGGCGCTAGAGTCAATATGTACCAGCAAGTCTAAACTTTTCACAAATTGCCCTACACGCTCCAGGCATTATGCTCGCAGAACTGCGTTAGAATGTGTTGGGCAACTGTGCACTGTGATATTGAGGGTTACGAAAAGGCTTCAAAGGCATTGCGGCATGTTTGAAATCAAAAAAAAAAGTCTGGAGAACTAATCAAACTCTGCAGAACAACGTTAAGATTAAACCAGAGCGATACTCTCTTTGGAATTACTTTCTGAGGAAGCATGTAATGAGATTGGGTTTAGCTAATACGCATACATGCAGGTGCTATGAGAACATACACCTTGGAAGGAACCTACTTCTCGACTCATTTCAGATTTTATGTCATTTTTAAAGTTGTCAGAAAAGCCGATAGAGACAAAGTCCCTAACTCCCTCAAAGTTATAACAGTCCATCGTGACATTCTGTCCGATTTCTCGATGTTGTGTGCCCCTAAACCGATTTTTGCCGCTTCTGTACTGATGCCAATGATGTCGATGTCGTCAGTGGATGAAAGTAGTTGCACAATGCACAAACTTTTGGAAAATTGTGCCTCTAATGTTGGCTTTCGTGTTTTGTACAATTTTCTCAAGGATGACGTTGAAAAGGTGACATGACAGCGCATCGCGTTGTGTGAATCCTTTTTCGACATCAAAGATCTGGGCCTTTATGGAGCAGCGAGCGTTCTGAAACAATCTGACAAGCTTGACAGGGATACCAATACTAGATATGGCTCTGTATAGCCCGTCTTGTCTACCCCCGCCTCTGACATCCAGTCCGAGGAACGGGGATCGCTCAGCGGTCGAGAATGTATAAACTGTACTAAGAACTTCTACTTGTTCTTCAGATGAATAACTAGATTACTTATTGTTGTTGAGAAATTGCCCTAAAACCTAAACCAGATCAGATCACATCAATAATAAAAGAATACCTGCTTTTGATTTTATACTTATTTTTCGCATGGCGTCCATTTCTATCGCCAGTGCTCTCTAACTCTCCCCTTGCCAGCATTTTCTAATTTATTTAATTTAGTACCAGAGTTCTCAATGGCACTTGCACAATTCCTCTGGATCTGTGTCCTAATTATGCTATAAGCCATTGTGTCCAATTTTGTGGAGCTTTCCGCCAATAGCCGTGGTTTTATTTTTTTCTCCACCTTCCCTATGTACAAAGTACAATTCAAGAAAAAACCGGCATGTCCTGCGTCTTTCCTTCTTTTAAGTGTCCAACTTGTTACTGAAAGAGAGGAAGAAGATGAAAAACTGCAACGAACCCCATTGCCAGTGAATCGCGCATTATTCCAAGTCCTGTCTGCAGGAACGAAAAACTTTTCTAATTCCATTTAAATCCATTTAAACTGGGCGAAAATGCGTCCATAACAAATAAATTAGGTTTGGCTTTTCGGTTTCGGTCAGAATAACAGATAAGTTTTTTGTCGCGCACCATTCCCTCCCCTTAGACAATCGCAACGGAGATTTGTGCAGACTTCCCCAACTTTATTTCATCCTTTTAAAACATTGAGTAGCGTTGTCGGAGGCAGACACTTTGATAGAGCATCCCGTAAATAAAGTTTGAAGACTGCCAAGGACGAGGGTATCCATAACCATTCGTATTTTATTAACCAAGTCATTGCGCAGTTAATATACTCCGTCATTATCCCCTTTGGCATCGGCACTTCAGTAGGCATAAAATATTTTAGTTCGACAAGGAACAGTATTATAACCTGTGGCCTTTCGAAGGATTCTACGAGTATAAGAGCATTGAATTTTTATTATTGCCATAGAAAATATTTTTCGACAGCATAATGAAATTCTTGCAAAGAAATGAAATTATTTGTTGGCGAGAGGCAAAAGTTGTACATAATTGAAAATCACACAATGTGGATTTTTGGTTTAAAGGAGTTTTATTGGCATGCCGCATGCCCTGTGGCAGGTGTAGGTGCGTACGTATTTGCAATTGACATTTTTGTAATGGAAAATGTGCTTTGAATTGAAAATTTCTTTAATTTTTTTATTTATTTTTATTAGTAAAACAACACTTTGTATAGAGTAGGGACGTTTTATGTTATGAAATACATTTTTAGATGAACATTAAAAACTAGTTTTAACGAATTAAAATTCTTGTTAAGACGAAGAATAAAAAACACAAAATAAGCATTGCAGCAGGCACCAAAATAAAATCTCTTTATATCGAAAAGTGGGGGAAAAGGGGGTTAAAGTTTGAGGAATTCTTTAAACAAAAAACTATAATTCATCCCTTATTTTTAGCGCCAACTCCTTCAACCGGTTGGTTTCCAATTCCAACTTACACATTCTTCGTTTAGGTAGTTGTCATCGCCAAGTTTTCGGTTTAAATTGCCGTAATGTTATCTTGAACGTTATAATCATTTGAAGTATTACAAAGTCAATTTTCACAACAAAATTCATGAAAAATATTCCAATTGTCGGAAAAAATACACAAATCAATGCAAGACGATACCTCTTTAGCTATCGCGCAAACGCTATCGTCTTGACGATAGTGATATGTCGATTATTGAGTTACGTGAAGCAAATGTTGAATCGTCTAAACGATATCACCCGGACGATAGACGATTATTGAAGTTACGGAGAGCAAAGCTATCGTCGAAACGCTATCGTCTAACGATAATCGACATACGGAATCAGTGCCCTGGCATTTTTTATAACGCTACGGGATACTGTTTTAATCCTTTTCATAGTTGAAAATCTTCTTTCAACACTAGCTGTGGTCACTGAAAGCGTGGCCCAAACCCCTAAGTACGTCGTCACATATATCAAGCAATTTCGAATTTTCGATAATTCAACAAAATAAAATAACTTTGATTTCAGGGCCTTATGGCAATAACATATATTGTTCAAATTTTGTAAGATTTGGCAATATTTGTACTAAATAAATGAATGCTCTGAAAGCTTTAACCACCCACCGCTGCGCTGATCATGAATTCATGATCACAAGAAATCAAAATAAACAAAAAAGCTTTGTAAATTAGTATGTAATGAAGAGAACATTTTGAATAAAATAAAGTTGAACTTGCGAAGTCGAACAGCATGGTAGAGCACCTCAGCCTCTGTTCCACCACCAAAAACGATTCTTTTGGCAAGGAATATTAATTGTCAGCATTTTAGTATTTATTTAGTTTTCGGGGCTCTGCGTAACCCAGAACTTGTCCCTACAACGACACCTCGTTGTTTTCTTTTATTTTATTTGCTCTTTCGAAGTTTTACCTGAAGCACTTCAGCCTCTGCAGTGTACAACAACAGAAGGGTAGCAGTAGGTACAGTACATGGACGGCGAATCAACGGCAGTGCCCTGTGCCACTGACCTCTCAATATTGAACTCGTTGTTATAGCAGTAATTTAATAGTACTTCAAAGCTTTGCTCTGGGCAACGCAACGAGCGAGGAAGTTATGAGTGACCAATTCATGTAGACTCTTTATTAAACACAAGCTGGAGGTGGAGCTAGGACTTTAAACATTAAATTAAATGCAAATAACTTCCATCTTTCTCACCGGCGAAAGCAGGTAGCCACCCACGTTTGCCCGCATACAAAACATTGACTGCTCACTGCTCCCATTGGCTAAGGATTATTAATTAATCGTGACTGCACCAAAGCTCAGGAATAGGTACTACGTTACATGGCAATATCCATATGCTCTATCCCGATTACGTGGAGGGAAGCAAAGTCCTTTAGACAAGTCCGTCTAACATCCTTCTGTTAAGAACATTGAAAATATTGGTGGTGGACTATATGGGGATTACTGCGCTTAGGATGTATCCTTTAAATTGCAGACAGTATGCCTTCAGGGCAGGCATGTCTATTGAAAGAGCATTACATCAAAAAGGACGCGTTGCGGAGGAAGAGCTAACTACCGGGGGCATTGCGATGACCATTACTTCTAGAATAGTGATTATCACAGATGGGTCATTGACGGATGGCGGAGCGGGGGCCGGTATTTTTTTAGAAGAACATGAACTAGCCCGTCACGTTAGCCTCCAAAAATCCACTTCAGAGTCAGGTGAAGGGGAAAAAATATGCACTGAACAATCAAGCGGTCATCAGACGTATAACACAGACCAACATCATTATATCATTGGCATCATTGATTAAATCAACCAGACGTGCCTTTTTTTTGAATAAATATATTTCCTCGAAGAATACTAAAATTTCACATCTCTATGTTTTTTATTTACTAAATGACATAGTTCATATGATTGCGATGAAATCAAAAGTAGATTATGCTCCAATAGGACCTTTATAAGTTTTGATAAATTCATAAAAATTGGATGAGGAGTTTTAATGTGATGCGTTACATGCTAACCGACTAGCAATCTGTATAATAAAAATGGTGTGAAAAATGTATAGTGAATCATCAATTGAGAACGGCTGGGCCGATTTGGCTCAAATTTTTTTTCTGTTGTTCGTATATGGCAGGAGAATATTGTTATGAAAGAAAATTTTGGGAAAACCCTCCGGAAAAGTCGGGATATCGGAAAAATCGCAATTGTTTCGACATGACTTTTCGTATGGAAAAATAGAAAATTCTTAGTGGAAAATTTGGAAAATTCCGGAAAAACACGAAAAATTTGAATTTTTTTTCCATTAATTTTTTGCTTTTTATCGCATGATTTGATTATTTATAGCTTTTCGTGAACATTAGAGGCCCTACACCCTTCGTTTTCCAGCGTACTGTAGATGGTGTGCTGTTTGCCACTTTTCGGGAGGTTTACCAATGATTAAATTTGCTTGAAAAAGAAACTCTAAAATCGCCGATGCAACTTTTTCTACGCCAGTCAATCAAATTTGTACATTGTTTGCGATCATCATAGCCACATGTCATCCGGCGAACCCGACCGCATTGTGGGACAAATACAAGGACGAGATGGTTGAGGACATTTTGCACAGAGTTCGCACGACAACTTAGAATTTCGATCTTGAAAATAACGACGAAATGCGCAGCGAAGCGTTAGTTTTGGTCAAAGATATGTGCGTGTGCTGTCGAAATTAGGAATGCCAACGCCAAATCGTTCGATGCACGATGCATTCAATCGCGAATTGCAGAGGGAGGAAGACTATGATCGGGATGAGCTGGCCGAAAGAGTCCAAACGAATGTACCGCTGTTGAATGTTGCATAAGAACGTGAACGAATCGCTGATGAGGGTTGTTGACGATAAAACGGGAGGCATTTACTTTCTCGATGCTCCCGGTGGGACAGGCAAGACATTCGTCATTTCGTTGATTCTGATGAAAACAATTCGGTCAAGATCTCAAGTTACGTGGGCTGTTGCATCCTCTGATGGCATTGCTGCCACCCTGTTGGAAGGCGTTCGAACTGCACATTCCGCTTTGAAGCTGCCGATGAATCTTCCCACGGTTGATTATCAATTGGGATGAATGCACGATGGCGCATAAACGAGTTTTGGAGGCAGTTGACCAAACAATGAAGGATTTACAAGGTGATTCGAGACGATTTGGTGGGGCTATGATATTGCTCTCCGAAAATGTTCGTCAAACGCTTCTGGTCATCTCGAAATCTACTGCTGCCAATTAACTCAATGCATGCCTGAAATCGTCTCTTTTGTGGTCAATTTCAAGAAGTTGAAATTGACCGCGAAAATAAGAGTCGTATTGCAGAACGACCAATCGGCTGCTGAATTCTCGAGCCAACTGCTGGCACTTCGCAATGGACAAATTCCTGTTTATGTTTCGACTGGATTGATATCGTTTCCCGCAAATTGTTGCGAGTTCATAACATCGAAGGAGGAAATCATCACTAAAGTGTTCCCCGGCTTTGCACAAAATTATAAAAATCTCGATTGGATTAGTGAACGGGGCAGTACTAGCAGCGAATAATAAGGACGTCGATAAATTGAATTTGATTAATCAAAGTCAAGTCGCTGGAGAATTGCATTTGTACAAATGCATTGACCGAAGAGGATAAAGCGACCAACTATCCGACGGAATTTTTGAACTCGCTTGATTTGCCAGGAACTCTGCCGCATAATTTAGAGCCGAAGGTGGGATCGATTGCAATTACATTGCTGAATCTAAATGTCCTTCAAAAAACTGAAACTGAAAAATTTGAGTCAAGCGGCGATCAGGAAGTCCTTATACCACGAATTTCGATTTTTCCATAACTTATCTTCCATTCCAGTTCAAGCGGATTCTGTTTTCCGTTCGATTGTCTTTTGCGATGACAATCAATAAATCGCAAGGCCAATCGTTGGAAGTCTGTGGGATAAAATCTCGAATTTCCCTGTTTTTCGCATGGTCAGCTGTACGTTGCCTATTCGCCTGTTGGCAAACCATCTTCGTTGTTTGTTTTTACCCCGGAAAACAAACCGAAAAACATTTTTTATCAAATCGCTCTCTACTTACTTCGAATCTTATAAATTACATCGGAATTTTAACTATCTGTGTTTTATTATCACACTGGAGTGAAGGCGTTAAATTGGGGCGAGACAAAGTTCGCCGGGTCCACTAGTTATTTATATATTTTTTGAATTCTTTAGTAAAATTTTCAAAATATTACCTTTTAATTCATTAAATGAAATAATAAGATTCTGAGTTCACAAATAACCAAAATTGGAGCTTGGTTAGGCTTAGGTAGTTTTTTTTTAAGTTTAATGTACCAAGAGCAAAATTTATGGATTTTTTTTGCGCTGAAATTTTATAAAAAGAAAAAAATCCCACGCATTGCAACACATGCCTCAAATAAATTATTTTGTGTAACAAACAAGCCTGTTGTCTAATATTGCCAAAGAAAACATAACTTAACCAAAGCTAGCTCCGGAATACCAGTAGACAATCTAATCTTAACATGCTTTCATATTTAAACATGATCCCTCTTAACTTACAAGAATCCCAACAAAGGCGGAACACCCTGCATCCTGTTGCGCCTTCACTTAGCCGCACGTCCCTATTCATCGTCACCTTGCTTGTTCGTGTGTATGGCAGTAGTATCGGTCCAGTGGATGGGAGATGGGACCAATCGAAAGTCCCGCTTTCCGCTACCTCCAGTCATAGAAAATTCAATTAAAAGCGGGGAGTGTTGCCAAAAATCAACCAAAGGAATGCTGTCTCTTATTATTAACACCAAAAAAAATAGCAGAGACTCAGCTTAAATTTTCTTGTAGCTTAAATAAATAAAAACCTATTCAAGTAGAAAATTCAGTTATTATTTGTGAAGGCTGTTATTCAACTGGGAACTAAATTCACCATCAAACAAACAAACAACTGAATTCAATGGCAATTGATCTGCAAAATCAAAAGCGCAGTGATTGCCTTTTCAGGCAGTCAACCTTGTTAGCCTTATCCAATTTACAACTAAATATTATATTCCCATCTATTGAATGCTCATCAAGGCTTACTTTTATTTTTTATTCCTTGCGTATCCAAATTGTAACACTAATTAAATTTGAATATCCTCTCTCCTGGCTGAATAGAATTTCTAATTCGACACCATTTTTCCATTCTAATATGAAAAATAATTGCTCATCGCGTTCGAGTACCCATGGAAGTGTATTCAAAATAAAGGATATTCCATCCTTTTAGCACTTTTCTATGTGACATCATTACTCTCGTTTGCAGCGAGTTCAAACGCTCGACAACAACCTCCAGCATATTAGCCTGCGACAGACAAGTGTTCTCCCATGAAGGGAATGTGAATTTCGAAATTGAATTGAAAATTTGAATAATATTTTCATTAATAATCGAAGCGTTGAAATTGATTTGAGGTAAACAAAAAAAGAACTCGCAAGGGAATGACAAGGAGTTTGTTGTTTTTTTTTTTGTTAAAGAGAAAAACGCTTCGTTTTACAAGGATGTTGGAATGTTGCTTTCGCGAAAGCGGTAGGTACCTATGGAAAAAGAAAAACGACGATGATACCTCGACTCTGGTTATCTGCAGTGATTTATCCAATTTGTCCTGATTTCGAAGAAGGGGCAGGCAATGAGCTCTTTCGCTTACAATTGTGAAATTGTATCTTGTTCCTTCGGATCACATCTATCCTTGGCCATAAATTGGCGAACAAGTTGTGTGTGCTTTAGGTTTTGATAAATGGTGAACGTTGGAATGCTGTTAAAAGGGGATACATTATGTTCGTGGTTATGGATGACAGATGTTTTACAACTATTGGGCTTTTAGATAAGTTGCGCAAGATGAAAGCCTTAAGTTATACTTTAAAGTTGGGACGTGCTATACTGTTTTGGTAACGCTTTGGTTAAACACATGAAGCCTGAAAGGTGGTTTTTGAATGCAGTGTTCAGCTGATGGTGAACGATTGGTTATCTAAATAGCGTCAACCACAGGTTGCTCAGACACCGCGAAACTAACCTGTCTAGCCTAATCTATGTCCTAACTAACCAAAAAGAATAAACTAGTCCCTAAACTATGCCTACTTATACTTAAATCTAACCTATATAATCTTAACCTAAACGCAACTTGTCCTTCCGTTGTCTCTTGAAGATATAGAGGCTCGTTATGACCTGGAAATACCCCAGATTTTATTGGCAATGGACGGCCAACCCTCCCTCCATGTCCTTAGACATATCCAAAAGCTATCTCTCTCTGGACGAAATTGTGAGAGATGGCCCCATCCCGTGAATAACCCTCCAGTCACAACACTATAGTCAAGCCGTAAAGGCTGAGAGATAACGCTGAATAACGCGACGGTCTAGAAAAAGGACGGCGTTTCCGGATATCCACATACCTAGAGCTATTAAACCGATCATAGTCAAAATGTATGTAAACACGAAAGAACTTTAGGATGGAACACATTTGAAAATAGTGCCACTTTTATTAAAACAAATAAAAAAAACTCTCAAGTCTCATCGGGAAAGAGTTGTATCAAACATCGAATTAACTCGCTCAGTGCGATCGGTAATTTGGATCGAATGAAACACTGACATCTGTTTAAGCCACAGTAGGGAACTCTCTGCTCAGCGCTTAACAATATAATGCGCCCAACATCTTACAGCTTATTTGCAACTTCTCATCACAATCTCATTTGCCGAGCACTTTCCTTTAAGCACTCTTAATAATTTCTCTTCGCTAAAACCCAATTACCGCTGGGTCCATTTGACACCCAAAGTGTCTTCGTATGAAAACATTCTTACAGCCAGATTATCCTTTTCTATCATCATTCGTTCAATTTACTCACTTAAGACCCCGCAATCCCACAATGTCTAATAAAATATTTTTCTCAACGTTCCCGATTCCCTATCCCGTTTGTAAATCAGCACATATATTCCCCCATTAAATGGCAGGGCTCCATCCAATCGCACCAGCTCCTGTAACTGCTGCTGCTGCTGCTGCACCCTAATTGCTCAATGCAAACGCAATTAAACTTTAAATAAAATCCTTAAGCTTAAGTCACATTTTGAGAGAGAGACTAAAGGAACTAAAAAACACACACACAAAAAAAAAATAAACAGAGAAAAAAAATCGAAATCATGGAGTTAAAACTCGAGGAAATCATTTCTACTGCAATTTGCATAGGATTACAGCTGCAGTGCACTTATGTATATACTTATACTCGTATCTGTATCTGTATCTGCATTGTTGTCTTCGTTATTGTTATGGTATGCAATTTACTCGCAGCTCGGTGTACAAAAATTAAGGACGAGGAAAAAAAGTTCCAAAGTGTCTGAAGTCTGAGTGTGACTGCAAAAACGAGTACCTACAGAAGATGAGGAAAACTTGTGCATTTGTAGTCCGGTGTTGGACAGCATCAGGGAATATTTTACTTGAAGGGTTTGTATGGCGCGCGAGTAATATATTAAAAGACCGTTTGTTTCGGATGGTCGAATACGACTAACTTTATTATTCAGATTCAAATTCTAAAGCTAAGTCTCAGCAGCGCGAGGAACAATGAAAGGCGAAGTTATCTTAAACAAACAAATAGCTCTGGCCACACACGAATGCTTAATCAGCATTAATCCCTTTAGGATTTCATCATGACGATAGTCAGATGATCGTGCTAACCGAATTGTTTACTAAACGAAAAAACGTTCCTTTGTTCATCGCGCTGTTATTGAAACTCGAAGAGACATAATGAAAAGATAATAAAGAAATCAATCCATTACAATTGGATTGACATAGGTGAAGTTTCAGTTTCACTTGGTTTCATGGGAGGATATGTAACTCGCCCCTCCTTAAAATTCGAGTCTCTTCGAATTCCTCTTATAATTATAGAAAATTTTTTGCTTAACATAAAAATTATTATGATTGTAATTAAAAATAATATAAAGGTAAATATTATATAAGGAGTGTATATGAAACCGATTTATTGTGGTTTAATTCTTTAATTTCGTGAATATTTTGTTCATTAGCAAATACGATATCTTCAAAGGTTACTTTCTTTGAAAAATTAAATGAGACATTTATCTTTGGGAAGGCAAATTTTTCATAAAAAACAGTTTTGTTGTTATCAAAATGGTGATTGAAAATTTTCAATTTACATAAACCAAATTGAATCAAGTAATTTCCTGTTAAAATTAACGTTCTTGAATCACAATTTTGTTCCAAATTTGTGTATTTTGAATTTTTTACAACTATTAAATCTTCGTCAATACTTATAATTTCAGTAAAGTTATTTAAAACATAATTACAATTTTTGAAAATACTACAATGTTTTGACAATTTTAATTCATTTAATACCTTATTTTCTTCAAAGGCATATGTTTGGTTTGAAAATTCAAATACCTTTTCAATAGATGCATCGATTTCTTTGAATTCCTTATTTGGGAGTGGTATATACATTTTTAATTGAATGGTTACAAAGGTTTTTGGTATTTTAATTACAAAAATAAGTAGGCTATTTTTATATTCAATTACACCTACTCTTAAATATTTTAATTTATTTAAGTCTATTTGATAATTGTCAATTTCCACTTTGGTCAATATACCTGGATGAATTATTCCGTTTTTTGCAGTAGTTATGCTATCTTGAATTTGATCGATTTGATTTGTTAAAATACTTATTTTAAATAATTGTTCGTGATACGAATTCTGAAGGATAAGACTCCGCATCATCCAATCCACTTGATCTAGATGATTGAGCATTTGATAACGGTCTTTGTATAATGTATCTCTTAGATTCATAAATGTTTGATTGAAATGTTCATTAACTTTAATTTGTTGATTTAACGCGGTTATAGAATTATGTAAATTAGAATCCACTGTGTTTAAATGAGTTTCGATATCAATTCTATCTTTATTATCCATGGTTCCGAATAAAAAATTACATGTTTGACCTATAACATTAATAAGGCCTCGTTTATTTCTTCGTTTAGGCATAATAGTTTTAACTTTACTTTTTAATAAATTAATTTGTGACAAAAGTATTACCCTGTGATCAGAATTTAGGGGTTCAAGGTCCTGTATCATTTCGTTTAACAAATTTATAATATCTTTTGGATCAATGATATGCAGTATGAAATCAGTTTCAGTTACCAATTGTTGTTCTGACATTTTTACTCCTACAAATCCACTATCGTCCTGTATTTGTTGGACTATTAGAGTTCCCTGTATAAATCTTGGCATTAGTACAACCAATGCTATTAGCAATATCGTTACCTAAAAAAAAAATGTTTTTAACGGTCTCTTTATTTGTATTATGTCAACTTTGTTTGGGTTATTACGATTAAGTTTATTATATCTTTTAACGGTTTTATGCCTTACAGCTTTTGGATTTTTTA
Organism: Cheilosia pagana; assembly: GCA_936431705.1. Taxonomy (NCBI): domain Eukaryota; kingdom Metazoa; phylum Arthropoda; class Insecta; order Diptera; family Syrphidae; genus Cheilosia; species Cheilosia pagana. The sequence goes on along the minus strand of OW386166.1, from coordinate 77,936,924 downwards.
TATATATATTTGGGTTATTAAACTTCGGGACGGGCTCTCGTTTTGAATTTATCCTAGCTATTACTTTCCTTTTTTTTATTTGCATAGTCTTAGCTATTTTATTTAAATTTACATTTTCATGATTGATAAAATCCATAGGCTTGATCCCTATGGTGGAGTGTATGGAATTGTTATAGTACCCTACCGCTCTTATAACTAACTCTTCTATGCTTATATTTTCATCGTCACGCTTTAAAATCCTTATATGTTCCAGCAAAGTTGAATGAAATCTTTCAATATCGGAATTTCCCGTGTGGGAATTAGGGGTTGTGAAATGCGGCGTAATGCCTTTTTCTCTACAGAAAAATTTTATTAAAGTGTTGTTGAATTCATTGTCCATGATTAACTTGTCCGGTTTCCCTAAATAGGATATCCTTTCTTCAAGTTTCTGTTTAACGGTAACCATATTTTTATCGTCAATTTTATGAACGCTGGCTAGTTTCGTAAATCGATCTATCGTCGTTAAGAAATAAGTTCTATGAACTTGGAATATATCTAAGTGGACAATCATATTTGGTTTGTTAGGGGTTTCTGTTTCATTAAAAAATTTGTTTATTGGTTTCCTGTCATATTTATTTTCAGCACAAATGGTGCAGTTGTTAATGAATTTGTTAATAAACTTAATCAAATTTGGACAAAAATATTTATTTTTTATTTCTTCAAAGTTTTCTATAACTCCCCGATGGTTGGTATCATTATGAATTCTTTCAATTTCACCATACAAATGTTCTTCGTTTGTTAAATCGACTGCTAATTTAGAACACTTTATAAATTTAACTTTTGAATTATTACTAAATATATTTAGTAGTTTTTGTTGAATAATATTATATTTCTGATCTTCTAGTTCTGAATAGATTCCAATTTTTCCATTTTTTATGTGATTCCTAAACAGATCATTTAAATAATGTTCCCTATTAAGGTCAGCTTCTTCAACATAAATTACCTTATATTTGGCAAAATAGTATTCTGTTTCTGAGTTTTTCGACTTGACAATTCTTACTTGTGTTCTGTATTTATTTACGATGCCGTCACTTATGGGAAAATGATCGTTCAAATTTTCCTGATTTGTATGAATGGTTGCGCCTGTTGATGAAACTACGTCAATATCAATCTCTTCATCTGAGAGCTGAAAAATTGATCTTAGGTCAAAATCTTGTTCGTTTCTATTTCCTTCAGGATCTTCTATTCTACTCAAGAAGTCTGCAACTCTGTTGTCCTTGCCTTTTAAATAATCCACTTCAAATTCATATTCCCCTAGTGAGATTTTCCAACGAATTATTCGTTGATTTGGTTCCTTTAACGAGTAAAGCCATTTGAGGGGTTGGTGGTCCGTTCGAACCAAAAATTTTCGCCCATAAAGGTATGGCCTGAAATACTTGATCGCCCATACAATAGCTAGCAACTCTTTTTCTAGTGTCGAATAATTTTTCTCATGGCCGTTTAAAGTTCGGCTCGCGTAACAGACTGGTTTTCCTTCTTGGCTTAGGACAGCACCTATTGCGAGGTTGCTTGCATCGGTGGTGAGAACAAATGCTTTGTTAAAATTCGGAAAAGCTAAAATAGGGTATGTCGTAATAAGTAATTTCAATTTTTCAAATGCGCCTATATATTCGTTATCTTTTTCAATTTGTTTAAAATTTGCATTTTTCTTTAAATATTTAATAATAGGGCTTGCTATCATAGAATAGTTTTTGATAAACTTTCGATAATAACCGGTTAAACCAAGGAACGATTTAATTCCTTTTACCGTTTTGGGTAATTCTAAACTATTTATTGCTTTTATTTTGGAAGGATTAGGCTTTATGCCTTCTGAGGTTATTATATGTCCTAGAAACTCGGTTTTTTTTTGATAAAAACTGACATTTAGTTAATTGGACTTTCAAATTGTGTTCATTCAGTTTTTGAAATATTTTCGTCAATATTTCAAAGTGTTCGCTCAAAGATGTTGAAAAAATTAATATATCGTCCATATAAATTATGCAAAATTTATTAACAAAATCTCGCAATACATGGTTCATCATCCGCTGAAAAGTAGCGGGAGCGTTTTTTAACCCGAAGGGCATTCGAACATATTCGAAATGACCCATGGGAGTTGAGAATGCAGTCTTCTCTATATCGCTCTCATCCATTAGAACTTGATGGAAGCCCTTAGCTAAATCTAAGGTAGAGAAGTAATTTGCACGGCCTAACTTATCAAATAAGTATTCAATGTTAGGCATCGGAAATTTGTCATCTACTGTGACTTTATTTAGATTTCGATAATCTATTACGATTCGCCATTTTTTTTCATCGCTGTCTGATTTTTTTGGTACAACCCATAGGGGTGAACTGTAAGGTGATTTGCTTGGTCTTATAATTCCTTGTTGGAGCATTTCTCGCATTTGCCGCTCAATTTCTTTTTCGTGAATTTGAGGGTAACGGTAATTCTTTGAGTATATCGGTCGATCTGAGGTAGTTACTATTTTATGACGTACACAATCGGTAGTGGTCAAATGTTGACCTTCTTCAAAGAATGTCCTTTTATTTCTACAAATAAATTTCGTAAGTCTATCTTTTTCTTCATCGTTAAGATCGTTATTTATTATTTTATTTTTGTCGAATGCGTTTCCTTCTAAATAATTTATTTCTTCGAATTTGAAGGGAGCCTCATACTCCTTACAGATAATTATTTCATTCCCATTTATAATCAGTTTATTATTTAATAAGTCAATTATTGCACCTATTGGTGTTAAAATATTATTACCTAATATACAGTCGAAAGGTTTATTATAAAAATTGGTTAGTTTAACAGACATAGTCTTTTTACTGTCTTTGAATTCACTGGGAATTAATACGATAGCTTCATGAGAAATTATGGAATATCCAGTCATGGTATTTATTTTAATTGGTTTTTCTAAAGCACGAACTGTTTTGAATTGTTCAAAGATTCTATAATCCCCTAAACTGATAGCAGATCCGGTATCAATTAAGCACCTTACCCTAAGATTTTCTATTGTTAATGGTATTATTGGTAATCGAAATCCGGGCACGGTTCCCGAAAATTTTGGACTTGAACCGTGTCTACTTCCATAGGTTCATGGAATTGATTTCTATTCCTTTGGAAGTTTTGATAATTTCCAGAATTGTTAGTTTGAGGGTATAAATTTCTTTGATTTGGAAAATTTCTATAATTTCCAGAGTTATTATTTTGAGGGTATAAATTTCTTTGATTTGGAAAATTTCTATAATTTCCAGAGTTATTAATTTGAGGGTATAGATTTCTTTGATTTGGAAAATTTCTATAATTTCCAGAGTTGTTAATTTGGGGATGTACATTTCTTTGATTTTGGAGATTTGGCTTATTTCTTTGAGGAAGATAATTATTCTTAAATCTCTCTGAGTTATATTCATTTTTATTTTTCAATACAATATCTGTCATCAAATTATTTTCCATATAATAATTTTTAGCTTCGGAAATGTTTCCAATGTTATTTTGTAACAATAAAGTTTTTATATGTACTGGTAAAAAATTAATATAGATATCAAATAATAGCTTAGAATTTTTTTCAGGTGAAAAATCTTCGTTTTTTATAATCTCTAAATTATATTTTGTGTTCATAAGATTTAGGATCTTTGTTAATTTATAATGGAGTTCTTCTATATTTTTTACCTTTATGTCCATCGCATCTTCTCTTAAGTTGAAGTAAGACCTCTTGATACCGAATTCCTGTCTCAGCTTTATCAAAATGTTGTCCCAAGTTGGGTTAGTTAGAGTGTCAACTGCTTTCAATGCTTTACCTTGAAGTTTGTTTGCTAATATTATTTTAATCGTAGCTTGATGTCCTTCTGGTGTTAATGAGAGTATGAGTCCAATGTCTCTCATATAGTTCTGGAGAGAATAATTACTTTCTCCGTCAAATGGTGGGAGGCTTCTTGCTTCCTTTAGGCAATCCGACAATGGAAGTGCCATTTTTCGTCACTAAAATGTTCGCTTTTCAATTTGTTAAAATTCTCAATCAAAATTGTATGCACGTTTTTATGCAATCAATAAATTTATTTTATTGTTACTTTAGGGATTTCTTCACTTTCACTTGTTAAAATTTTCAATCACAATTGTATGCACGTTTTTATGCAATCAATAAATTTATTTTATTGTTACTTTCAGGATGCAGTTTTGTAATTTATAAATTATTCGGGTTACAGTTTTTCACTCTGCATCCCATCCTCGTCGCCAGTAATATATTAAAAGACCGTTTGTTTCGGATGGTCGAATACGACTAACTTTATTATTCAGATTCAAATTCTAAAGCTAAGTCTCAGCAGCGCGAGGAACAATGAAAGGCGAAGTTATCTTAAACAAACAAATAGCTCTGGCCACACACGAATGCTTAATCAGCATTAATCCCTTTAGGATTTCATCATGACGATAGTCAGATGATCGTGCTAACCGAATTGTTTACTAAACGAAAAAACGTTCCTTTGTTCATCGCGCTGTTATTGAAACTCGAAGAGACATAATGAAAAGATAATAAAGAAATCAATCCATTACAATTGGATTGACATAGGTGAAGTTTCAGTTTCACTTGGTTTCATGGGAGGATATGTAACTCGCGGTCATCATCAGTGTGGTGCAGGGAAGCAGATCTCCCTATCTAACAGACCGGCTCCCCCCCCTCTTATATTCGCTCAACTGCACTTTAGTTTTATTTCTGTATTTCATTTGGGTGTTCGTGTACTCGCATTTGAACAAAACAGGAAAGACAAAGAAATTGGATTAAGGAAACAAGTTCGACTGTAAATGGAACAAGTAAGCTGAGGAATGATGGAAATATTTTCGTTTTTCTTTCGGTGTCCTTTGAAGGACGAACTTAGCCATGAATTGTAGTAAAATTGAATGTTGAAGGGAAACTTTAAGAACTGCGGGAAAAATGTGTCGCATGGTGTTTTATTTGCTCTCCTTAATTGTGGGTATAGATGCATTTGTCATGGCGGTGCAGAAATATCCTCTCTGAAAGGTGTAACTTATAAGAGCCATTCACATCGAAGGGGGTTATGTTAGGTTAGGTTTAAAAGGTGTGAAGAGGACAAGTACCGAAATGGAAGACTATTGCAGTGTTGCCAGCCGCTTTAAGTGAAATTCCCCATTACAGACCATAGAATTTCCCTTTTTCCCCATTTTTGTTAGTAACATTCCCTAAAAATTCCCCACTAATTAGTTATAATTAATTATAAAAAATTAAAAACAAAAGATAAAAGCTATTTTGTAGTTTTTTATTGAAGAAAAAAAAATAAGTTGCAAAAATTCACGATTAAAAAAACGTTTTTTAAGAAACATTATTGAAAAGAAGAAAAACATTCAAGGGATATTAATTATTTTTAAATTATTTATATATAGAATTATCAAAAAAAGAGAAATATTCGGCAGTGGGTTTGAAATTGAAGCCCTCCGCATTTCTATTCCTGCACCCTGATCTTATAAAACATGTAGCGTTTAAAGAGGTTTCACCCAACCGATTTATTTTTTTTACTTTGACAAAAACAAGCGCTCAGCGTCTCAATCCCAATCAAGAATCAGGACAAAGAACAAGATACTTAACGAGTTTGTGACAAATTGAGATTAATTTTTTGATTTCCCCACATTTTGTGCTAGGGGATAGAAGATTCCCCTTTTCCCCTTTCATCAAATTTTGGACCGAAATTCCCCACGAAAAGGGGAATTCCCCACGAACTGGCAACACTGGACTATTGGTATATTTAAAACAGAATCAAAAGGAAGATGCTCCCGATTCGGCTATAGATTATAAGTTATCAGTTAGGCTAATCTTTTTCTAAATGTTTGAAGAACTTTTCTAAAAGAACTCCACAAGTTCTTCAGAATCTCTCTTTTACTCATTTAAAAACAATATAATTAATTTTTAGAAACAGAAACAAATTAATTTAAATTTTTGTTTTCGAATTTTTTTAATACCCGCTTAACATTTTTTTATTTAAAATCCAAAGGACTATTTGACCAGCTTACAAACACGGGTTCGGGACGTTTGCAGGCTATGTATAAATAGGTCGCACTTTGGACATGTTACTTATACATTATGCTCTTTGCCTATACGTTCGTCCGATTTTTTTTTTTTTTGTTGGGAATTCGCTGGAAGTAAAAAATCATCGAAAGACATTGCAGAGCTATACGCGAGGGATGCTTCTGCAATAGTGATGGACTTTAACTCATCTAAAAAAACTCCCGGGGGACTGACATTAGTCATCCTGAATAAGATTGCACCTAGTCGTACGACTAATCAGCAATTTATATTTTGATGTATTTAATGAATTTAAAGAGATTAATCCGCCATTTGTCGGATTTTTTAAACTTGTTTTGTTTGAAATTAATACCTAATTTCTTAGCCCTAGCCAAATCTTACAGATCAAGAGGTTTTATCCGTCTCAGTCTCCTGATTACATTGTCATCATTTAAAAGTTCTGTTATTTCTGTGTTTACGTGGTTGAGAAGCCGATTTCTATGCCTCCGGGCAACCTTCTTAACCTCATCTTCAACCATTTCAACATTTAGATCTCTATGTAGATCGGCGTTGCGTATGTACCAAGGTGCATTAACTATGTTCCTTAGTACTTTATTTTGGAAAACCTGAATTTTTTGTAAGTTTGTTTGGCATGTACTTGCCCACAATTGGAGCCCGTAGGTCCATACTGGTTTTAGGACTTGCTTGTATAGCAATAACTTATTGTAGTTGGACAGGGATGAGTATCTCCCAATAAGCTAATACATTTTACTGTATCGCATGTTCAACTCATCTTTTTTTTTCTTAACGTGCGCTTTCCAACGCAGTTTAGCGTCTAGAGTCATGCCTAGATATTTAGCTGTGTTAGAAAATTCTATCACATTGTTGTTAATGTAGACTGGAATGTGTGGTACGTTTTTATATGTAAAATTTATATGGATTGACTTAAGGTCATTTAATCTAATCTGCCATTTCTTAGTCCATTCTGAAATATTGTTTATTGTCGTCTGAAGCTTTTTTGTTGCTATTTCGACAGTTGCTCCCACAGCAAGGACGGCTGTGTCATCTGCAAAAGTAGCTATGGTGGTTTCTTCACTTTCAGGCAAATCGCTAGTGAAGAGAAGGTATAAAACTGGACCTAACACACTGCCTTGCGGTACACCAGCTTTAATCTCTCTTAATGTTGAGCACTCTGTATCTTGCTTAATTCTGAAGAATCGATCTGATATATAAGACTCCAAAATGGCCGAATACTGCTTCGGCAGTTGCTTTTGTAGTTTGTGTATCAGCCCTTTGTGCCAGACTTTATCGAAAGCTTGTGCTATATCAAGAAATACTGTAGAGCACACATTTTTCTCTTCAAATGTTTTTTCGATTTTGTCTGTGATTCTATGCACCTGATCAATTGTAGAGTGCTTGTTTCTAAACCCAAATTGATGATTTGGAAGTAGCGATTTTTCATCAATAATTTTTTGTAGACGTTTTGCCAGCATTTTTTCGAATAGCTTGGACAACATTGGTAGTATCGATATTGGGCGATATGAGGTTACTTCGCTAGGTGGTTTACCTGGTTTTGGTATCATTATTACCTCCGCGACCTTCCACATGCTTGGCACATATCTTAATTTAAATGCAGCATTTATAATTTGCGCTAGTTTTTTTAAACCTTTTCGAGGAAATTGTTTTAAAATTTCCCCTGTGATTAAATCGAACCCTGGGGCTTTTTTTATGTTTATGCCTTCTTTGATTTCTTTGGCGAGTTCTTTAGCTGTTACCGGCCGAATAGGTCTGTCTTCTTCGCACGTTTCTTCGTTTCCTTGATAATATTTATCTTCATAAGGTTTGAAGACGTTCTCAAGATACTCTGCAAAAGTATTTGCTTTTTCTTGATTGCTTTTTGCCCAATTACCTTCTCTGGTTTTTACTGGCGGAGTGTATGCTATTGGCCTGTTCATTTTCTTTGTTGCCTTCCAGAGCGAGTAGTCGGTACTAGCATCATTTGAAAGACTGGTAAGATACGATTTTAAAGACTCGTTATTAAATTCTCTTATAGATTTTCTGAGCTTATTATTTAAGTTGTTCAGTGAGGTTTTGTCGCTTGGCGCCCTTGTCTGTTGCCAGCGTTTTCTAGCTTTCCTCTTTTCTGTAATAATTTCACATATTTCACGAGGATAAGAGTTTTGTTTAATCTTGTTTGTTCTTTGGGGAGTTGCAGCCCATGCAGCTTTTTGTATATCCAGTGTAAATATTTGCACTGCTTCTTCTAGTTGATCTTCTGTTTGAATAGCTGACGATAGTTGGATACATTCTTCCAGCTTCTGCCTAAAGTGGTTCCAATCAGTCAGTCTATTAACTAGTTTAGGGCTATGTTCTTTTATTATTATTTTATCGCCAAGTGTAAGAAGTATTGAGGAATGATCTGATTGAAGATCAGGGCCTTCTTCTATATCTATTTTATTTGAAGATATATTTTTGGATATAAAGAAGTCTACAAGATCTGGGGTTTTATTCCTATCTGTAGGCCAGTAGGTAGGTTTCCCCGTTGAGTGATATTTGCCGCCGACTTCTTTAATAGTTTCATATAATTCTCTGCCTCTAGTATTTGTTAATCTAGATCCCCAATATTTATTCTTGGCATTAAAATCCCCTCCCGCGATTAAACGATTGTGAAATATGCGGAAAAGACTTTTAAAATCATTTTTCTTTAGTCTTTGACTTAATGCTAGGTAACAAATGATGGTGAATAATTAATATTTAAAAGTGTTGGCTCAACAACAGGGGCCCAACGGTTTGCAATGTTATTAGTTTTCTTAAACCTATTAATTAATAAATTGTTAATGTGTTCTCAGATTCATACTAGTTGTATGCATCGTTGTCAGGGTTTACCTCAGGGTGTTTAAGTCCGGGTGTTAGTGTCTAACTTCTTAGGTACAGTAGCCGCTTATAACGACGGTGAAGGGACCGATGAAATGAGGTCGTTATAACCGGCGGTCGCTATATCCGCCTGCCATATCTGGCTTCCCCAAATATTCAGGAATAAACAAAATCGCATAAAATGCTAACTTTTTTGTTAAAGACCACAACTAATTTAAAAGCAGCTTTCACGGCGACACATCAAATAAACTTCCATCATATTTAACAGACAATTTTTTTTTAATTTTCCCTCATTCCGTTGTTATAACCGACGACAAGGACCAATTTTTTCCGAAAAATTGGTTGTTATATCAAACATTTCGTTATATACGATGAGTATCCGACGGTAAATAGGCTTAAAATATAATGAAACAACCAAATGAATTGAAATTGGACGTTATAAGCAACTGGTCGTTATAAGCGAGGTCGTTATAAGTGACTTCCACTGTATTTAATCTAGCAATATACCTATTCATATTCTATAGTGACTTCGGCACCACGCTTAGCTATTGGAATCAACAGCTTCCTGAGTATAAGAAGACCGGACCAAGGCATCGCTGATGCCGGCGCAGGGACATACATCCACAGGACATAAGTCCATTATGGTCGATCGAATTTTCACTTTTATTTTCTGTTATTCTAAGACTCTTTGGTTTTTCTTATATTCGCAGAGAAACATAAAATAATAAAAAAAAAAGATTTTGTTTCTTAGAATTAAAGAAAATAAAAGTGAAAATTCTTTTTTGTAATCCAACTTACGCTATTTTTGTCTTTCTCCTTTTAGTAAAATAAGCTTTTCATTGTTATGGAATAAATGTGTTAAAAATGTGCGTTTTATTTTCATCGTTACTTTGTAAAACAAATATATACAACGTTGAATTTGGTTTTTATTTCGAGAGCATTTATATGGTTCCAAAAAATATATATGTAAATATTTTTTTGCCTTTAAAATTACATTTTGCTTGTTGCCGCACAATTTACAATCACAGAGATATGATATTAATAACCTTACTGCTAAATTTAAGTGTATATTGAAATATTAAACAAATTACAAATTTCCAAAAAAATAAATAACTAAAATAATAAATTAAACAAAAAAACAAATCATTAACAAATAAATAAATTAACAAATAAATAAATTAACGAATAAATACATTAAGAAAATAAATAAACTAACAAATAAATAAAATAAACGAATTAATAAATTAACAGTTTATTAACAGTTAAAAATAAATGAAGAAAATAAGTAGTTAATAAATAAATAAATTAACAATTAAATAAATAAGTAAATTAATAAATATACAAACTCAAAAATAAGTACCTTTGAATTAATTAAGCACATGGTGTACCATTTAGGTCTTTCACTAGAAACATCTAATTTTGAATGTATCGCTGATATTTTTAGGATTTCTCGACGATGATTATGACTAGGATGCTTTACGGTAGAAAATTTAAAGTTGGAAATAAAACAACACCTAACCCATGCGTTCAATTACAATATTTTGAGGTGAATTAAAAATATTGCAAATTAATAGAAATAATTTCTTAAATGACAAACTCTAAGAATTCAATTTATCTTAAGCTACTATGCATGAACAGGTGAGTTTACGTATTCTGTCAAAGATCAATTCAACATTTGCCGGAATATGTAGGTCTGAAGTGGAATGATGCCAGAAAAGATTAAGCATTATTTTAGGTTATTTATTTTGCGAAATTTGCAATTTTTTGATATGACATTCAGCACAACAACCCCAGGCAACCATATAGAAAAATTCATTGAAAAACAACTTAATAAATAATAATACATTTAATAAATACATTTGCCTCCATTTGAGCGACTCGACCCACCTCAAGTCACTCTTAGGCTCTAAACTGGTAAGGTGGTTAAGCGTTTCGAATAGAAAAAATATTTTTTTTCGATAAATTTTTCAAAAAAAATTCATGAGTTTAAAATTGAAATTTATCAGTCTATCAAAAATTACATACAAATATCAATTTGGAAATCTAACGCTGGCTGGATGAAGTACGATCTAGCATTGTTGAAGGTGGGGTAACCGACAAAGCTCTGTAAGACGTAAAGAAATCTGCGAGTACTCAGTTCACATTCAGTTTCAATAGCTTCAGACCAGACGATTGCCACTTCAAGTACATTCGTCAAAAAATCGCAGAACTTGAATTCCAATTAAAATAAATTTGAAATTTGAAAGTCATTTTTGATAAGAAATTTCGACTGGCATATTAGAAACAGGTCCATGATCCTGTCCTACCGCCGCATTCACGAAGAGACAGGATGCAGTATTGGTTATTGGGAAGTGGAAGAGAAGTATGCAATTCGAGCCAGAACGCTCTAACTTGAGACACGTCCATCCCTTAGTAATCCAATTTAGTTTTTCCTTTGTGACTATTATCCTCCGCCAAGTATAATCTTAAATGTAACACTAATGCCACTATTGACTATCGTGTTCCCGAACCCACATCAAGGAGTGACACACTCAATTCAAATCAACTCCAACTCCAGAGATATCAATTAATGCGACTGAAATTAACACCGACAGTTGAACAAAGTGACCAAAACGAAAACTGACCCAACTGACTGGCTAGGCACCAACCCAACCCAACCCATCCATGTATGAGCATAAGTACATCTTCATTACAGTGAATTAATTTGTTCTGCTGTCACTGAGCTACAAACAAAAGTGAAAGTGATATCTCGCAGGGATATGCGCCGTAATGTATACCGGTGCTTCACAAACTATTAACAACAAAGCGAAACCCAGACATAATTCCAAGTAACTGAAAAGCCATTAAACTTTCACATCATTCACAATGATGCCGCACTGGAAGACGAAGACAAAGTGGATCGATGTCAGATAGCATGCGGTCATTAGTAATCGGATTTAGCTGGAACAAGGATCTACTTGTTTGTGGTGCTCGCATGCACACCGAAGGTAATACGAGCATCAGACTGGCAGCGACTATTCGCCGCATGAAAATGTCAAAGAATTAATTACCGAGAATTAAGTGAGACAGCCGAAAAGGACAGAACGTACTACTGCTATTTTTACCACAAAATTCTTGCCAATCAGACCGAAAACTACGAAGAGAGTGTTTCGTTGCCGATAACGTGCCGGGCTACATTCCCCGTAACCATGCCAGTATACGATTTTTCCGCCACATCCAGGCGAAGTGAATTTGAACAACTGTCCAAACCGAAACTCAATGATGGAATATTTTCACTTATGAAAACACAAATCAGCCGCCCAGGCCCATATGGTGTTTATTTTATGCGGCATGTGAACTCTGAGCAATGGCAGTGATTTTCGAAATTTTCATCCTCTGGCTATCGTCCTGCCGGTCAGTAATTGATTTTCCTGCAAAAACAAATTAATTTGAAAACTTTGTGCTGAGCTCATTGAAATTTCTCTCCACCCCATCGGTCCATCATTAACTGCGCCAGGATATCATATATGACCATGCTCGCGAAACTATAAAGCGGAGAGCACAACCACAAACCGTGGAACTGCGGTACTGACCGCAGGCCTATGTCAATAAATTTTGTCGTCAGATTTTTACTCGCCCCGAATGACAGTAGCCGATTGTTATTAAATTTCCCGCCAAGCTGATGGATAGAGCCAATGCTCATCCTGATAGACAGAGCTCCTAACTGAGGGTATCTATATGCAACTGCACCATATATGCGTGATGTAGAGATGACGCAGCGACTATCGTTGATGTGCGGTTGGGTCAAACATTTATTTTGATACTTTTCGCAGTTTTCATATGTGGACCCAGCCCCAGTGTGCCGAGGGGGTCAGTTACAAAGTGCTGCATCAATTCAAATGACCTCAAATAAGGGTTATATTTCTGCTTCTGACACTCTTGGTGTTTGTATGTTAGTGCAATCGCGCAAAGGGCGTTACTGTGCAACGCTTCGGCCGGAATCTAACGTCCTTTTGTACTGTTTCATGCGATCGATGGTCAGCAAGGATATGGTAGTATGTTTGTTCTGACACAGCCCGACACGAATGCATATTACGACCGCAGTCATCGCGACTGTAATGCGGAAAATTCGCAGGATAAACGTTTTGCGTTCGAATTGATTGTGGTATTCCGAAATTGTAGAGCGAAATTTGATTATTTTGTCATAATTGATGGAAACCATAAAGCAAATTGCTTGCATGAAATTTATTTCGGGCTATGTGGCATTTGGTATTTAATTTTTGTGCATTGGAATGCCATTGCATTGTTTAATTCGACTCCGGCTGCTGTTGAAGTATCTATAGTTTTCATATTCATTAGTGTATATTATGAACCGATAAATGTTACACTGTGTAAGTAGCTAGAGGCAGTGTGTCCATTATTAAGCATATTTCATCCAACAAGAGCAAAATTTAATTAGATTGAAATTTTGATCATTTTAAATTTAAACAAATTATAAATACTGTTTGTTCACAAGCAAAAATATAATAACACTGTTGAAAGCTGCTGGAGAGCCTTGGAAGGCTGATTCTTCAAACAGGCTTTTAATTGGGCGCATTTTAGACCACAACATTAATATTTTAAACTATTTTAAGCTATCAAACAACTTTGTACTTTGTCCACATGCTGAGCTACAGCACAAAAACCAGCATTATTAACCTAAAGTGCAAGACAACATTTTTAACTTTCTCGTATACGTAGTAATCAAATCTAACATTACGATGATAGAGGAACTCGAAAAATTGGGTCTCGCAATTCTGTCCGTCTGTCCGTCCTTTCCTGAGCTCCACAGCGCAAACGGCTGGACGGATTTCTATCAAACTTCGGATTTGGAGTTTATGGGCTTACAGTTCGGGGCTACTTTTTTTTTGCACGTTAACTCTATTATTAATGGCACTTCCCATATAACGGTTTTAAACAAGTTCGATTTTTTCGAAAACGGCTCTAACAATTTCAACCAAAATTAATATTTGGGCTTAGATAGTTGAGGTTAACATGGCTGTGTACCCATTTTTCCACAGAAAAATCGAATAACGGTAATTTTGAAAATTGATCATATCTCAAAAACGGTCAATAAGATTTTAACAAAAAATAATTTTTAAGGTTATATGGTCATTCCTAACATGATAGCAACTTCACTTAATTGTCTATAATGGATTTTTGAAAAAATGCATAGGTATTTTGAGAATTTTTTTTTTTTTTTGGTTTACCTACATGAGAACGGCTAAAGCGATTTTTACCAAAATGCATACTTGGAGTAAAATTTACGTTAACAACATTATTGCGTACTTAATTTTCCATTCGAATCATCGTAAACTCTGTTTCTCGAAAACGCCATGCTACTATTTTGTCTGCATTATTTTCCAAAAACCGCCATAACGGTTTTGACCAAAACCCCATTTTTATAATGACATACGTATTCTTAATAGGACCCCTTACTTAGTTTTTCTTAAAAAATATAATTAAAGCCGTGTTTTAAGAATTACCGTACTACCATTAAAATGCAATTACATCTAAATAAGTACTAGAACCACCTTTTTAGCAAATAGTACCCAACCGACTTTTTCTTTTTTCAACCATATTAATCATGAACCTTTAAATAATTCCAACCAATTGGAGTTTACACTACCAGAAACACGCACTTCACGTCTATCGATACCTGTCCTCTGATACCTCTGAATTCTCACATAAAAAAATCTATGTCAAGACATCGGTCTATCAAAAACTAACTTGAGTCATAGCCACCTACCAGCATCACCAATCTCAAAAAACAATAATACAATAAAAATAAACCAACCAAACTGATGATATGAACGAGAAAGTTTCGTGCGATCCAGTCGTGCACTTTATTTAAAGTTGTCTTTAGAAAATAAATTTCCATCTTTTAGGAGCATATTGAAAATCGTAATCAGCTGTTAAATGTCAATTTTGTGAATTTTTTTGTGGAAATTGAAATCGAACCAAGTAAAGTACATAATTTGTAATTAAAACGAAAAAGTTAAAAAAAAACAATAACAATGGTAAGTAGTTTTGATTTTTTTTGGTGACTTGTTGGAGGAGGAAAAAGTATTCGCGATCACTTCAATCCTTTGGAATTCTCAACAGCAGTATCTTCCGGTTGCACATTCTCTTCGTCGCTTGCATTCTCGTCTTTGAAGACCTGGCTTGACTGGTTAAGGCCGAAGGTCAAACCATTTAGGTTGACTGCACTTTGCAGCTCCACCAACCCTATTTGGCTTATACTAACCTGCTCCGATGAACCAGCCATCGCCCATGGTTGTTTTAATGTATGCTTATTCATGGCCAGTTTTCTTTTCAAGTCCGCCTTGTAATGTTCTTAAACCTGCAAAAATATTTCGTATGTAGAAAAATTCTTATTTCGCATTTTTAACGAACCCTTTGCCATTCTTTTGCACTCCATGAACTCTAAAGATGTTTTTTTTGATTCTTCGTCAATATTTTTTGTTGTTGAACGAAACTGTCCTGTAAAATTCCTATCAGCCGATCAAATTGCTCTGGTTTGGTGACTTTTAAACTTTTAAAAACACACATTCTTATATATATTTTTTATTCTAATTCCTTCTTACATTTTTTTGTCCATTTTTCATTAAAAAAAGCTGATTCTTTTCGTTCAACAAATCCATCACAACTGATAAAAAGCAGTTGTCTGATTTTGACATTCAGGACAACTCCAACACATCTCAGTTGTCTTCTATAATACATACACACAACTTAAAGCAACCATTTTATTGGTAGGATGATGGTTGTCCTCTGGCAGACAACTAATCTGAAATACATGAATGTTTGGGTTGTAGTTGTCTTCCATAATAGGGGCATACATATTCGGCCCTAGCGAGGTATCCGTCGGAATTTTAAACGATTTTAAACGATTCGGAGGATTTTGTGTTCGAGGTATTTCTCGGACATATCGGCGAATTGCGTTGAAGTGCGATGAAGTGCATTTTTTGTTTAATTTTTGATAGCTAGGTTCAGATATCCTCCGACAGAAATTGGTTGCGGAATTTATTTACGATTTGTAGTGAAGCGTTCGAATGTAATGTAATTTGAGCCTCCGACGAAGTATTCGTTGCGGAGAATGTTCCCTTCCGACGGATACCTCGCTAGGGCCGATTACCAGCGTTATTGACTGTAGTTTCTGCTTTGAGGTGGTAAGTAGACATCGCAAGCACATGCAAGCGGAACGAGAAATGGGAAGTAAATGGCGTGCATTTAAATGTAATCAACACAGGACAATGTTTTTCCAAGGAAGTGCGCAGATATGAGACACCTTGAAACTAAATCTCTGGTACCAGTTGGAAAGGGGTTTGGTCAGAAATAGTAAATTTCAAAATGAGACTAAAGATGAAACATTTTTTGTAGGTAGGTTAGTAGGTACTAGTGGCTATTTATTTAAAAACTAAAGTAGCACTATGTACCGTTTTGCTAGCACAATTCATTTGACCTGGTTCTTTAAAATGGTTGAGTAGGAGACTTTAGATTCAAAAAGGTCACCAGTTCCCTAACACTACTCTTAGAGACCTCCTCAAGGGAGTCGAAGGAGGGTTTACTCATAAATCGCTGTCTGGCTCTAGCTAGGGCCTGACAGGCGCATTGGTATTGAATGAGGTAGTGAGCTGCGGCTGTAGCAGTATGTATTATGTGGGATGCCTAATCTGGCGATATCTTTGCCGTGTTTTAGTTAGAAGATGGGTTTTTCCTTCCGTGTTGTAATTTGGCAACATCCTTCTGGATATCCTCCTCCATGTGAGGTTAAAATTAAAAAAGGATAAACTTGACTTAATCCAAAGGAATACTTAGTTACTTTGACCAGAAGCTTATCCTTTTCCTTTTATTAGACAGCGCTGTAGCTCGGAGTAAAACAGGTTCTCCTACTTGTACACAAAAGTGTGAAAGTGTTGAAAATAACTTCTCGTTAATGGGATCATTTTATCGTCAGAAAATGCCAAACTCAGTGGAAGTTAAAAAATAATAGCGTAATGTTCTCCATCTTCCGACACCCTCGTGCTCTTCAGGAATGGAGGTGGTCTAACGTCTAATGCAATCATTTTCGCCAGACCAACCCATACCTCATTTAACGGACGAGAGAAAAAAATTTAAATTTTGTGCACTGAAATGTGTACCCAAGTCCTATGGACATCAACATCAGTGGTGGTATTCAAAAGTCCACTTGCACATGGATAAAATGAAGAGCTCCATTATCATGAAAGAGTGCTGACAAAGCGATTTCATGCAGATATTCATACGTTATGAGATATGGATGTGTGATTTTGAAATTCACTCGAATACTCCTTCCTCTCACTTGGACTGCACTTCCAATTAAGTGTGCGTTTCTGCTTGAGAAGTTTTCTCTACAAATAGTTTCAGACATTCTCATATAACTTTTGAATTTTCAAATTGGTCCGGTCTATTGAACTTTATTCTACGTAACTTTGCAGGCATACTAATCCATCTAAGTCTGAAGGATGGCTAATTGATTATCAATTTCAATTGCCACTCTATGAGAATTTGCCAACTGCAAATAGCAAAGGACCTCGTGCGGTTCGTCGGTTGGGCATAGTATATCGAAACTTTTTCCTGTAACAATATACACGATGGATCAAGGGAGCCTATAGCTTTAAGGGCTTTCATTTTTGAAGGTTTTTCAATGAGGATCGATGTTGAAATGGATAAGTGTTATTTGTATTGCAGACATTTTGTGATAGTTTGGGTTTTGGAGGCACATAACTCATTTTAACACTTCAAAGAAGCTGATTTTGATTCAAAAGATGCACTCCCTTGCTTAAATTATTCAACTTCTTTAGAGCAAGCCTTTAATGGAAAGATTGAAAAGCCGAATGCGGGTCACTATAGTCTATAGCTTCCCTTTTCCGCCTGTGGACTGCAACTGGAGTCTTCCCTTTTTTGTGGAAAACTCTTTTATTATATCTATTCATAAAATGGGTTAATACAGTGAAGTGCTTAAATATAGGCTAATCTTCCGGAAATATCTAAACTTTTTGAAAGCGTAATTTACCACGAAATGCTACCGCAATGTGGGAGCTTAATATCGTCAAATGAGCATGGAGTTTTAAAATGTAAATCAATTTTCATGAACTTCTTCTCAAAAGCATTTCGTGTTGTAGGACAAGGGAGCCATTACTACTGATTTTGATAAAATCTCCCACGAACATTTTATAAAAAGTTGGTAGGGTAGGGTACAGGGTTTTGTTTAGATTCTCTTAATCTGAATCGGCGCAGTGGCTTAGTGGTAGTGTGTTGGGCTACTAAGCGAGGGGTCTCAGGTTCGAGTCCCGAAAGGGCCAAATTACATTTTAAGGTTTTTTTCCACTGCGCCACCTCTCGCGAACGTCTGACAAACATCCGAGAGTAAAACTGTCATGAAAGAGCTCCTCAATTAGCCGTTTGGACTCGGCGTAAAATTGTAGATCCCTTCCATTCGTCCCAAAAATTTAAAACCCACACAAAACGAATGGTTGTGAGAAGCTAGGCCTTTGGTCCCATAGACCTGTCGCGCCAAAATATTTATTTATTTAATCTGAATCAATGAAAGGAAAATCTGGCGTCCCTCAAGGTAACCATATCAGACCATAACTGTCCTGAGAGGTTTATCAACTCCGGCGTGCGAAATCTGTACAATTGTAGGTCCGTTTCTGTCATCCCCAAAAATAAAAACTCACACAAGCGAATTGAAATGAGGCTACCTACGTGTGGGCCTTATATCAACTTGTTTTTTAAACTTTCAAACCTGTAGAGGAAACTTAAGTCTCCTATATTGACCTTGAATCTTATAACCTTAAGATACAGTATTGAAAAATTGATTTTGCAAACTAAAATGGTAGTCATCTAGAGGATAGAAATAGCAAAGTCTGAACTTCCATATTCCTTTAATCTCTTATGTTAAAAATGCCTTTATTTATTTTTTGTCACCGTGTGGTGTTTTTGTCCAATCACTTCTATGGGATTTGTTATCACTTATTTGGTTGGTTCAGTTTTAGTTTTTAGCTCCTCAGTGATTTCGTTTCCCAGCACACCACTGTTGTAAGGGTCTTACCTGTTACGTTGTGGTGCACGCAATTAACCCATAACACTTCACGTGATACTAATCACTTTTAGTGTCCAGGCTATATATTTCGAACTCACAATGGCAAAATTCTCCACACAAAACTGCGTAATGTGACCTACAAAATATATAAAGTAACGGTTAAAAATGATTATTAAATAAGTAAGGCCCTTCATGACTAACAAGTTTTGATTTTATTATTATGCAAAAAGCATACTACGTACTACCTACTTTTTAACAATTCAAACACATTGGAATCTTTCTTAAGTGGACAGCCACGGGACCGGAGGTTTTTGTCCACATATAAGAGTGCGTCCGCTCAAGAGGAAAAATTAAAAAAAATCCTTATTTTAGAACACATGTTTACTATATTTAATTCTCTTTAATACACTTTTAGAGTTAGCATATACCTTGATACGGAGCATGAAAAAGACAACTCCTGAAGTTCTTTGATGTTTGTTCCGTAAAAATTGTCAAAAAATCGCCGCAACTACTTTTGATTGTAAAAGCGAGAAAAAAAGAACCTTAAAATAAATTAAGCAATGAGTGTTTTTTTTGAAATGCAGTTTATTTCATAATTTATCATTTTTAGAGGAAGTAACAAAATAAGAAATAAATAATATCAAAATAAATTTTCATCTTCAATAATTAAAAAAAATTAAAGTAATGTTATATACATACAGTAAAAACTAAAAACATTCGAATGCATTTTCTTTTTGGTCGAGTATTTTTAATATTTTTAAATATATAATTAAATTTTAAATTAAAAATTATAATAAAAAAGCACATATAACCAACATCTATTTTTTTGATAACAATGTTTTGTAAAAAAAACGGGATTAGCGGGATTTGGCGGGATTTTAAAAAGCGGGATTATAATAGATCGGGATTTTGAACAGACAAGATTTCAAAACTTTTTTTTAGGATTTTTGAAAAGCGGGATTTCGATACGCTCCCGTCGACAAGGGACAAATATTTTTTTATTTTAACAGCAGCTTTACAAAAAATAAAAATAAAAATGTTTATTTTGTACTTGAAAATATGTATATTTTTAAAATGTGTTTGTACAGTAAAATGTTTTTTTTTTATTTTATGAGGTATAAATTTTTGTTTTGTCAAAATACTTTTTTTCGAATTTTCAGTCGGTTTTTTTAATTTTTCCCAACATTTTGAAAACTGGAGTTGTCCGGCTCTTGCGGTGGCACCTTTAGTGTAAGTTTATCGTGCCTTCCATAAATCATTGCACAAATTGTAGTCCTGCTGTAAAAATACTTTGCTTAAATATTACGTTAAATGTGATAATTTTAATTTAAAAATTTAATAAACATAAATAAATAATCGAGTCCAAAAATGAAACACTCCCTCAGTTAAAGATAAAGCACCACTATATCATTTGATCATCCTATTGGGAATATCTATTAATTTAGCCCGCACCATTTACTGCCCAAAGTACCTCGGCACAGCGAACCTTTTGTCGACTTCCCTAAACGCATTTTATGTTGCATTCCCCTGTGGAAGAAACCAAGTGCCCTATACCTTTTGCGTCCTTGTTTTCAATTTGTGTTTTTCTACACTTCGGTTTTTTCCCAACATTTTTTTTCCCCCTTCCTTCTACGGACTAACAACTTTTGTTTCATTTCGATACCACTAATAAACCCGCGAGCGTGCTTCTCCACAGAATTGTACCGGAACGGTATTTAAAGCAAATACATATCCCATGGAGAATGACAAAGAAAAAAGAACGAAAAATATTTCAACAGAAAACCGCAGTAGAAATTCGAGACCGATTACAAGCCTTTTGGCGAAATGAAAGTCATTATCAAGGATCGCCGATTCGTTTCATATATTTTTTTTTGTTTTAAGCTTTTGCCAAACATGACCCAAAAGAAAAAAAGAAAAAGAAAAACAAAATACTAGACAAAAAGTAAACTGTACAAAAAAAAAAGATTGTAATGAAATTTTCGGCCACGGTAGAGTGACCAAAACAGACGAAACAAAAATAAACTACCCCATTCCGGTTCCTTTTAATTACCAAAATGGTTTTACTTCTTTTTTTTCTCGGCCCTTTTAGGAAAAGTTCTCTTGTTCGAGTATACGAAAACAAAGAGAAAAAGGACTTAAAATGTAAAATGTAGCCCCAAGATTTGTGATACCTACTCTGTACAGTCCCTAAGAGTTATTATCAATTGCTCGAGCGGAAGCAGATGGAAGGTGAGGACTTGGACTGAGCCAGCGGCGGTAATAGCCTCCTTAATATCTATCTAAAAGGTTAAGGACTGCGGTAAATTAGGTACGAGACGAATGAGTGGATATTTTGTAAAAATATTGTTCATCCCGCAATGATGTGGTTAGAACGGACCTGAAATGAAAAAATAAATTAAGGGTTTCTTAGTAGTCGCACTGTACTTTGTGCAATATTAGGGACATTTCAAAGAGCCCGCACAAACTACTTAAGAAAGGGTTGCCTCTTATCATTGCAGACCGCAGTGCGCTACGACTTGGAGTTACAATGTAGATATGAATTCTGTAGGACAATCGGGGACTGGATAACCTGAGAAGTCATGAAAAGACCAGTCTATTAAATTACGAATGAAATCTGCGTGCTGTTTAAGTCATCCTGCAATTACGCCCATACCAAACCCACAATGAAATTAAAATCGACCAACATTGAGTGGCATAGAATTCCGTACAATGTTGCTCACACAAATAACCTTCACCACCAACTGTCACAGAGAACGATCAATCTAAATTAGGTTAAGGCAAACGTTAAATTGAAGATGTGCTTTTAGGCATTGAAAACACAACCGCTTCCCATACGTCCTTCCTCTCAACAATGAGCAAGCAACAGTTGAACTTACCTTTTGAAGCATGAAGCATCCATTCAAGTACAAGCATAAAACAAATAACAAGCCCGTCCACACACTAACACTATAAGAAGCTCGGTACACATCTCAAAACCAGGTTAAATGTTGAAAAGCTTCAACCCCGTCAATGTCATGCTATTGTTGTTGTTTCGTTTTGCGCGTAGTTGGGAAATTGTGGTTCCACGAGAGTGGTATAAGAATAAACATAAACAAGACCCAACAAAGGATAATGCAAAAGAAAAACAGTTTCACATACGCCCGAGTGCACTGTGTTCGTCCAACCACACATCACAATAAAAGGAGTTGTCATAATGGGAATAGGGAGGGGGTGCGCCTGAATGGGATTTCTTACCATCCTTAGCTAGAGTATTGTTTGAGTGCATCCTTACATTTATGTAGTTTTGTGTGAAGGGAATTTTCTAATGCAAAAATATTTCCTCCATCGTCCTGGGAAATAGGCTTAAGAGTGTGCAGTATGTATTACAAATGCACATATACCTATGCTTCTGAGGAGTGCTTTCATTAACATACATTATGTCAGTCAGCAGTGACATTTGTTTCTTCTATTGAAGGTGTATTAAATGGACAGCTGATTATGAAAAGCGATACGATGACCTTCTTCCTCTTAGTGCGCAACACATACATTCAGCTCTGACTCGGATCATCGCATTGCTGAACAAGTGTTCAGGTTATGTATACAAGCTTTTGTTGTTCGTTAAACATGGTTGTGCATCGCGTAGAAAAACGATCAGAATTATATTCGAGCCAGTGGTCAGTTTATAGAATTTTTTTACTTTCTCGTATACGTATGTATGTAGTAGGAGAAAGGTATTGTAATCGTACAAAAAATCGAACTCGACATTTTAATCATATCTGACATTACGATGATAGAGGAACTCGAACAAGTGGGTCTCGAAATTCTGTCCGTCTGTCCGTTTTCCTTCTTTTCCTGAGGTCCACAGTGCAAACGGCTGGACGGATTTCTTTCAAAGTTCGGATTTGGAGTTTGTGGGCTTACAGTTCGGGCCTTTTTTAACGGTACTTCCCATATAACGGTTTTAAGCAAGTTTGATTTTTTCGAAAACGGCTTTAACGATTTTAACCAAAATTAACGTTTGCGATTACATAGGTGAGGCTAACATGGCTGCATACCCAGTTTTTCGATAAAAAATCGAATAACGGTACTTTTGAAAATTAAAAATATCTCAAAAACGGCCCATATGATTTTAACAAAAATTCATTTTCAGAAGGGGTAAAATATTTCTTGCACCGTTTGAGGAAACCTTGACATTTCGCAGCGTTCTTGGCGACTTCGTGTATATGGTCGTTCCAACGAAGGTTGTTATGAACACACATACCGAGAATGGAAAGTCTTTCGGTTTCTGTGATACAAGTGCCATTCATAGATAATGGCTTTAGAGACAGCAGACAGCATTGTGTTTTGGAAGCATTAAATTCCACTCTGTTGGTTGAACCCCAATTTATAATGCTGTCAAGGTCGGAATTTAATGAGCTTAACATACGTTGTCGTTCCAGTTCTACGGTCGAAGAGCAGGGACGTGAGTCCTGGAATGAGTATGAGAAGCTGAGGGTGCTGTCATCAGCGAAAGAGTAAATTGGATTAGAAGTTACAGACAAGAGATCATTTATAAAAATGAGAAAGAGAGTCGGAGACAAAACTGAGCCCTGGGGAACACCAGCATTTAAATGGTGAATTTCAGACTTGAAACCATCCAAGACAACTTGAATTGAACGGCCAGAAAGGTAGTTTCTAATCCATTGAATAAGAGACGCAGATCCCATAGGCACGCATTTTCGACAAAAGAGCTTGATGCCAAACTCTGTCAAATGCCTTTGAAATATCAAGCGCAACAATCTTCGTTTCACCGGAGTGATGGAGAGATTGGTTCCAACGTGCACAATGACCAAGAATTCAGCGACAGCGAAATTGATGCGCGAATGCAAAATTATCTTTTGGGAAGAATGCACGATGGCGTAATGCCAGACGGAATTCTTGAACTCGCTTGATGTGCCAGGAGCTCCGTTGCTTAATTTACAGCTGAAGATGGAATCGATTGCAATTACGTTGCTGAATCTAAATGTCCATCAAGAAACTGATGAACAATTTGATTCAAGCGGCGTTTAGGAAGTCCTTATCCCACGAATTTTGATTTTTCCATAACTGATCTTCCACTCCAAGCGGATTCTGTTTCCCGTTCGTTTGTCTTTTGCGATAACAATCAAAAAAAGAAACATTGTTTATTATTTTATTATCACTCTGGAGTTTATCTGAAAACGTTAAATTGGGGCGAGACAAAGTGCGCCGGGTCCGCTAGTTAGAAATAAATGTGTTGTTTTTTATATTTAAGCTGGATACATAAGTGAAATCGCTTTTAGTTTTCGTCTGAACTCCTGTTAAATGATGTTGTTTTTCAAAATATCCGAAATTCGCTTAA
Source organism: Cheilosia pagana (assembly GCA_936431705.1). Lineage (NCBI taxonomy): Eukaryota > Metazoa > Arthropoda > Insecta > Diptera > Syrphidae > Cheilosia > Cheilosia pagana. Next base: position 77,912,602 of record OW386166.1, on the reverse strand, counting down.
AAGAAAATTCCGCTTAAGTGAAAAAAATAATTACCGTATTAAACAATAGGAGGATAATATCCTATTTCCACACGTAGACACTTAAATCAAATTGGCAACACCAGTGCCATAAATAGAAGATCTGACATAACGAACTGATTTGGTCGCTTTGGCAGGATCCTTTCCCTAGGTATCGTATTGCAACTAATGCTATTGTTTCCACCGAAAGTGCTCCTCCGCGATTCGTCCATGGAGCAAGTTCTTCCCTTCCGAATACTACACACCACCATTAATAAACAAACCTATAGTGGCAAAAGAACTCTCGTTTGTCATATATTTTATCCTTTGAGAGGTTGCCGATTCTTCAATTTCAATTTCAACCTTTATTAACTTTTTCGAAAGAGACACTTACTGCATGAAAACAAAAACAGTTGATTTCACATCTGATAACTGACAACAATTGACAGCAAATTTGTAATAGATTCAACAGAAAGTCTTCGTACTAGTAAAGCTGGAGGTTAAATTGTTTATTTATACCATTTCAAAAATGCTGTACATTTTAATTTAAACTGGCAGTCAACAAATAGTCGACATTAGTGTTTGATTATTAGAAAGGCCGTTTGATTTCCCTTAAACTTTACTCCACTTTGACTTTCACTTAAAAAAAAGAAACGCGTGAGACTGAACAAAACTTCCCAGTTTTACGATCATTTCTTAAGTCGTAATTAATTTAAATTTAATTTTGGAATAATAACTTACCTAAGTCGAGTTAGGGAAATTAATTTTGCTTCTTTTTATAAATCGTTTTTTTATTCCCCTAAACACAAATTGTTTATGTCGACTTGGGCTGTTATTTTAACTTACAAATTTTACAAAAATTGAAAATGAAGTGGAGTAACTCAAGTTAGAAAATCAAAGTTATAAAATTATTCAATTAACTTAAGCCAGACTTTTATGGAAAAATTAAATTGAAATAAAAGTGACTTAGACTGACTGGTTTTAAGTAGATAACGTCATTAATTAGCATGATAAATATGTATTATTAAAAATTGTGCTTGTACACTAAAGAATGCTTAACGTCCTAACTCGAGTTAAGCGGGTATGATTTGTGCCCAACGTTTAAAGTGTCCAAAAACACAGGCGAGTACAATTTGAATTCGAATGCGGATTTCCAGAATCGCATTGAATCGGAGATTTTGAGAGATAAATTTATGCGCGAATTTTTGAGAATTGGGATCTTTGTGTTCAGCTTACCTATGAGGAGAGGTCCCATTCGTTCTTTCAATGTTAAAGTAGCCAACCGAGGGAATACACGCGATTTTTGTGATACGATTTGGACACGAAATAAGGGAAGAGCCTGTTTAGTTTATAATGGTAATTCTCGTTGCTGCTCTCGTTGCTCGTCACTGGCCATCAGATTAGCTTATGCAAAGGCACAACTAAAAAAAAAACAAACCGCCTTGAAGCACACCATAAAATGTCCAGATTAGTGTAATTAAAGTGTTAATGCTGCGAGTAATCCATCTATTTTTGGGATTCATTAAATATGGTTTGTGGTCCCTTGGCCAAAACACATGACATCCCCTTTGTTACTGGTTGCCTTCCCAACTCACTTGACAGTCAGAGGGGCCGTCTCCTCTTTCTCACTCTCTGTTGATGTGGTGGTACCGGTCTTACCGATGAATTACACTTGCACAAAACTTTCCTCATTAACTTGACAAATTAGTTAAATTGCTTCTCTTGTGTGCGGGATACGACTGCTGGCATATCCGCAGGGCGACAGAGCCCGTAACCACGCCACAAGTACCGACAAACAAAATGTTTTGTTTTCTATACCATGGATGGAGAGGTTTAAGGATTCAGGCCCTAATGCTTGTCGGTGTGATTTTGACCGACGTTTTTGTAGGTTGCGGTACATTACCTTGGCTCGTGATGCTGATAGAGGCGAATCCATTATGATGTGTCCCCCTCTCCCGCCCCCTATTCCCTCGTTGAAGGAGCAGTACTTAGCATGATTATAATTGAATTTTATTGCTTGTTAGTGGTTTTACCTTTCAGCTTAGAGGTATAGGCCATTGGCATGGGTTCACCTCTGAATGCGGGCTTTTGTTGTCACACTGATGATAGTAGTGTGCGGCACATCCAAACATATTATGGTAATGAAATATGAACACATTAGTTCATTTTCCAACAGGCATTAACAGCAATAACCCGAAAATTATTATTGGATGCGAAACCTGTCTTCGGCTTATTCGGATAGTGTGTCGTTGGGTGGGTCAACAAAGTGATTTCCAAATTATGCAAACATTGTGCTCGCACTGTATCGCATTCAATCAACACCTGTTTGGGGCTTTAGCATGATCTAGGCCGTTGAGAGGACGGGAGTTTGCTAATTGAATGGGAGCACGTCATCGGCAACATTAACATCGTTGTCATTATACCTCTGGCAGAGGAGCCAACATCACTGGACTAATGATGCAATCTCATTCAATAATAAAAGCTTATTGTCATGCTCGTCGTAGTTGCTTCTGAATTTACCTGGGTATTAAACAGTGGTGGGTCGTTTGGGCTATAGCTCGTGATAAGATTTTATAGATGACCGCCAGCTGGTCTCTGAGTTAATGCAGAAAAATCAACAAGAGGAGAGAAATACGGGAACAAAAAACTGGGAAATGTCTATTTTATTATTTTCTTAGAGGTAGCCCAAGACGTCGATGAAATTAGGCTTCATGGTCAAATGTAATGATGGAGCAAATACTATATTGTTATTCTTGTGCAATATCGCTCAACACGATGTTGTAGATTCTAGATTGAAAATGGATCACAGTATTAAAACATTCCAAAAACATTCTTTACAGATAGATATTTTCATGTCAGATTTGAAAGTGGAAATTCGGACCTGGGGCCCTACTCTGTATTTCGATTCGAAAGTTAAATCATTCGGAATCGAAAAATTGGCACTTAGTAATTCGAAAGTCGGAATTAATTTTCCGAATATCAGTGGCCATTTTGTTTTATTCTCGCAAATCGGAATTTCTTTATGTCAAACTCCTTCGATTTTCGGATTTTTTATTCGTTGGCTATTTTCTTGGCGGAAAAGTTGTGTTTTCATAAAATGTAAGTAATTTCTTCAATTTATCGGTGATAACAAAAACGGAATAAAGTTTTATGTTTACTTTATCAATTTCAGGGAGTCTTACAAGAACCTAAGCACAAAGCAAGTCCCATTTGAGATTTTAACCAATTTCATGTACGCGCATCCAGATTTGGCCAAGGGATATCTTAAAACCGCTGATGCCAGGAAAACTGCGGCCAATATTTGGAAGCGGGTAGCCACGGATCTAAACACAGTGGACCACCAAAGCGAGATGCTGTGGCTTGGAAAAAAGTAAGTAAATTAGTGTTTAAATTACTTAATTAATAAAAAATCGTCTATAGGTTTGGGCTGACCACAAAACCAACGTTAAAGGAAAGTTACGCAAAAATAGGAAAAACATTTCCGGGACTGGCGGTGGTCCATCAAAACGCTGCATAATAACACCATTGGAAGAGAAGGTAATTGAGTTATTGGACATTGAATTGGCAGTAGATGGAGTCTCTGGTGCCAATGGTTTTGGAACCATAACACCCGAACAAAACAAATCGCAGGAATCAATTCACTACACATATGTGAGTGAAGGCGATGAAATGGATTATGAAGTGGACAACCTTTATAGTTCCATTATAGAAAAAGCAACTAATCCGAGAGCAACTCCCTCCTGCTCTCGTATAATAACACCAAAGGCAAAAAAAAACCTACTTCAAAAACAGGTTGACAACCAAGATGAATATCAAAAAAATTACTGTCATAACTGTTTACATTAAAAAAATTTAAACTAATAAACAAATCTTAAGTATGCAAACTCTACAAGAAGACCTCTGAAAACCAACTTACCGAAGCACCTATAATATTCTTCATGTAATATAATTAGATTTAATGAACTAACTTTTTATTTATTTTTTTGTTAAATGAAATATCTTGTCGGCTGTTTTTTTTAAAGTTTTTTATGTGAAAAAATGCAATAAATTATTATTATTTTATTTTTTACTTTGTTTGCAATATCTTGTGTGTTTTTTATGTTATTAAATTATTTTTTATCTGGTCCCTAATGATCTTTGCAATGTTTGAAAAGTGATTGCTTTCCGGAACGTCATGGTTATCAACAGTATAAGAAGACGTATCGTTTTCGGTTTCGGTTGGAATATTTGTTGGGGTCTCAACATTATGCATTAAACATATATTATGCAGTGCACAACATACGTTTAAAATTTTGATAACTTTTTTCTGGAGCATAAGGAAGTTGCTGCAAGGAGGCAACGAAATCGTCCTTTTAATATTCCGAATACACGTTCTATTATTGACCGGGCTTTTGACAACTTTTCATTCAAATGGCACTCTAATGAGCTTTCATTTGCCATTCTAAAAGGTGCTAAAATCCACGGTTCAAGGGGATATCCAGACCCAGAGTCACCTGAAATGAAAGTAAATAAATGGTAATCAATCTTGTACCTATACTTTGGGAAAAACTTACCAAGGATTCTTGGTGATTTTTCGCCAATTTATGGTCACATATCTAAATATTTAACATAGGATAAGTTTTATTAAATAAAATGAATAATGAATTATTATAGTTTTCAACTGACCACCATTGCATTTATGCTATGTTTTAGTTTTCTATTGAAAAATAAATGCTCCTGTTTAGAGGGCCTAATCATTTGGATGTGCGTTCCATCAACCACTCCAATAACTCCTGGTATCCCTGCTGTTAAGAAAAAGTGTCGCTTTGCTTCTTTCTTTTCATCATCCGTCAAACGGAACTTAATGTGTTTTGGACACAATAATATTCTCGATGGCACCACAAATTTCAACAATGCAACTTGACATTGACTGCTGTGATACACCAATGTGTCGGCTTTGGCCAATTTGGCGTTGGTATCCGCCTTGACCAAGGAAACTTAGCGTTGCTGCTAATTTGATCATAATCGGTATCTGAAAGTTGCAAATATGGATTTGGCAGTATTTTTATTCGTTTCGAAAGCGGTACATAGTGCCAATTCAAATTCGATTCGAAAAACACTTTCGATTGATTTTAACTTTCGAATCGATATACAGAGTAGGACCCCTGAGCAGCCCCCTTCATCGAACTTGAATAAAACTGAGATTCCTATTTTTGTGGAGGATGGACAAGTTCATAGGCAGCTGAGCGAAAGACTTCATGAGTGGCTACCGATATGAACACCTTTGGCTGGGAAAACTAAGCTTAAAAGCATTAGCTGAATTCGTAAAAAAGTTAACCTTTTTTGTATGGGGAAAGGCAGCAGCCGGTATATATTGCGGGCGGCTTCATTCTGTAAGTAATGAACATTCGAAGGAGTTGGTCCTATGCTCTCGCTATTATTGATCATATCTCAGGGGATGGTGATTGCACAGAAACAAGGCAACAAGTGGAAGATCGATTCTTGTATGCAACAATGATTCTAACACTAACACACGTGGAAAAACCATATTCATCTTTTCAGCCAGCCAAGCAGATCTCAAAGCTATTGACTCATCTGTCATAAAATCAAAGCTTGCTTAGAAAAATTCACAGCCATCTACGAATTTTCTAAAAAAAAAACCTAGTCATTTTCCTCTGGATTTCAACCCACACGGGCTTTGCTGATAACGAAGCAGCTGACTCACTGGCTATAATCGGCTCTACAAAACTACCTGAACACTTCTGTGGCGTCAGCAAAAACCATTTCAGGGTGTTTATCAAAAAGCTATCGCGTATCTAATCCAATAAAATCTGCCTTAAATCTCTTGGGCAGAACTGTACCAAACAATTTTTCCCAACATTTTTTCTCTAGACCTAACCTAGACAAAAATAACATGAGAATACTAGGTAACAGGAATTATCAGTGGCCACGGCATCATGACATATACCAAGAGAAGATTCTTTTCTTCCTGGCTTCCTGCGGAGTGAACCTATAGGACCTTACTAGGGACGGCATTCATCTTTCTATGCAACAATGATGGAGGAAGTTATTGTCTAATGTACTCAGGCGTTGGACGTTACTTGTTATGTACAAGTCTCAACTCACAAATGGCACTTAAAAGATGCATCAGTGATGAGCAAATTGAACAAGTGATGTTCTTTTTTCACCACGCACGATAAAACAACACTGGCCTAAAGATAGAGATTCCTGGCCATCGAAAATTGTTTAGGCTAAAAATACACGAAGACCAGGTTATCACTGTGTATAGGTATACGAGGAAGGACAATGGGAACGGTGTTGAAAACGCTGCAGGAAGGGGAATTGCTCGATATATGCAGGTCTTTCAAACGGTTACAGAGATCAAAACTACCATCAAAATCATCAAGGGTAACAACACAAGCTGAACTTTTGAAACGCAACAGGGGTTGAAAAAAGGTATTTTCTGTTCCCAACGCTCTTTCCGATAGCTCTAGATATAGACGATACATAGATTACCTACTCTTGTGTACCTATTGTTTAAAAGGCTACACCAATTTTGTTGACTGGTACCATCAACTGGCTAGACGAAATGTGCCAATCATTGCTGAAGTATGGAGTCTTACTTCGGTCTAGAGATCAACAACAAAAGATATCCTATAGGTCACCAGGCATTGAACTTAATGCTCTTGAGCAGACTGCGTTAAAGAGCTCGATGACTCAATAGACCGAAACGATAAACTTTCTTCAATGTCCATGAAAATTATTTTTCTTTTATACACCGCTCCCTTTGATTCATTTTACTGAGCGCTGAAGACCAAAAACAACTGTAAATCAACAGTCTTAGCGGTGACTCAAAATAACACCTATTGAAAACATCTAGCTGCATGCCGACCAAGATAAAAGATATTATTTCTTGCCGCCCTATACGTTCCTCGGTTGTCAGTACCGGATTGACCTTTCTGCCAAATACACTCGCTGCCGTTTTTAAACTGTTAAAACAACCTTTTTGATTTTTAAATTGATCTTTCGCAAGAAACACAACAGCAGAACCCATTACGCCCGCCCGGTCTAATTCCATGTCGTCTTCATAACTTTATATCTTAATTTTTTTTATCGTCCTACTGTCACTTCATGTTCACCATCCTATTACCATTGGCAGCATCAACATAATATTATGTTGCTAAAAACATTAAAACATTTTTCTTACACTTTCCGTTTGTCATAAAATACAATAAGCTAATTCGCGTCATCCTACACCAAGTTGGATGTACAAAAACGAAAACGGTCCTACAATGTAACAAAAAAAAAATGTAATTCTAAAATAACGTCAAGAAAACCAGGATCATAAGCATTATGACAACACCAACAATAATGGCAACAATAAGCCATTATGCCGAAAGGAAAAAGCAGCAACACCGCCAATAATAATAATTAAGGACTTTTTTTTGCCCTATCTTCCTTAGAGTATCTACAGCGCATAATAAAAAGGAAGGCTGTGAGGCAGCCTCGAATAGGAAAGCTGCTTCTGAATTCGTATCCAAACCCTCTTTATATGTGGCCGGGTACTGTGTTTTGTACTTTGCTGTCACTGCAAATCCGTGTTGTGGCTGAAAGCATTTATACTTTAACAATGTCTGAGGGAAATATTAAGATTTAACAGCAATTACGGTTTAACGGTGAAACCCTCCTTAACGATGACGGTGACAGCTGGAACTAATCTCGGCTGTTGTGCAACTTTGAGAACAAAGCGAAATGGGTAAGGAAAATTATTGTTAGAAATACGACACTGAGCGCAATCGTGTTTTTGTCTTTCTTAACAGAGCATGGGATTGGTACTTGTCGGCAGGTTATAGCTGCGATTAGATGCTTAGAAGATAATTTATAAAAACTGTGGATTGGGTGCCGGTAATAATTCTGGATTCACTCTTCGGGGTTGTATACTGTACTGGGATCCAAGCTAACGACAGAGGTGGGCTTTTAAAATTCGGTTTAATGTGATGTAGGTGGGCCATTTTGAGACTGCTTCTTTTTCTTATTCGAAATGGCGATGTAATCTGGGCCTCAACGAATAAGCTGCTTAATTGATTGATATTCCCTCTGTTACAAGTTTTAGCCACGTCAAAAGTTCAAAACGCATTTTATGACGAGTGTAGAGTTTGTCTTCTCAAAAAACCGCTTGTAAGTCTTCAATCACTTTCCAAACGAAGAATATAGGTACCTATCTTCCATCCGCGTTTTGTAAAACTTCCATGCTTTAGAAGATCCATAAAAAAGAAGGACTGGGAGTCAGATAGATAAACGAGAGTCTTTACCATTTAAAGGTTCAAACTCCCTACGTCTGTCACATTGGTTAGTTAGTTAGTTGGTGAGTTGTCATTGGTTGTAAACAGCATAGGTATACGTGGTTTTGACCTCATACTTTCTCGTAGCAATTATGTCAACATTTTTGACATTTGCACAAGTATCTATTTAAATTGACCTTGTAACAGTCATTATACAAATACTTACGAATTATATATTTTATTTTATTATTATCATTTCAATGCTACCATTTTGTACGTTAACCTTATTATATAATTAAAAATGCAAAACAAAAAACATGAATTCAAATCTGTAAAAATAATTTAAAAAAAGTAAAAACGTAACGTGTAGCTCCTTTATACACAAAATAGAACTAACGCAACGGAACAATAAAAAAACACACAAAAGCGACCGTTACTATTTTGGGTATAAAAGGCCCACACAAATTAGTCTAAGTCGCAGTCTGATCAATAAATAAGTAAATTGAACACACAACTTAAAGTTGGAGTCTTTTCATTTTCTTTGCTATCAGTTGCTCATCCCAGTAGACAGGCTGAACAATTTCTTGGTCGCCTGGCTCTGTCCATCATCGTCGCTGCTTAGACCAACGGGAAGATTTTTCGCCACGTAGAACAGTAGACAGACTGAACAACGTCTGGCTCTGATCTATTCGATCGCCGTTCTCCGGGAAATCTTCGTGTGCATTCTACAAACGGAAGCTCCGCACCCCACACACACACCCCGCAAGCATCTCACACGCTTCAACCTTTGAGTGAACGTATTTCAGATAAAGTTTGCTTTTTGAATGGCATGTGCCACTTTGCTAAATTCATTTTTATCCTCTAAGTGCGCGGGTTGGTCCGACGAAATTTTGGTTCGAAATTTTGCGGTCGACCGACTAGTTAGGATGAGATACAAAACCTTGATATGAGTCTTGAAACCAAATTTTTCACTAAATAATTGCATTATAATAAACGTAAATAAAGTCGGAGCAGGCAATTCGATTGTCAAAAACATAAAATTCGTAAAAGGAAAGCAAAAAAAATCAATTTTGAATGAAAGATCAAGAAGAAGAGACTACCAACCAACGTTACCGATGTGGCATTATGACACTATTTACTCAAAATGGCACTGTGGCACAAAAATTGTTCATATTGCAAGTTTCCATGTTAATTTTTGTAAATGTTTGAAATAAAAAAAATATATTTCAAAAACACCACATTTTTTAACGGCAAATTCAATTCATTAACGTCCTATAATCTCTTCTACATATAATAAAATTGTAGAATAAAAACTGCCTGACCACGCATCACGCAGAAACTACAGGACGGATTTTGATGAAACTTTGCATAGTGATTGCTTATGTTCTAGGTCGGGACTTAGGATACTTTTTATCCCGGAAGATAACGTGGTTCCTACAAAATAGTCAAAAAACTGATATATGTGTAGGGAAAATTCTACTTATACAGACTTAGGTCAGTAACGGCTTATCGGATTCAAAAGTAAAAAATAACTGAATTTAGTAAATTTTCCCCTGATGCATATAAGATATTAAACATCCTCCTGCGTTGTCCTGAAGCTGAGCAATGTTCAAAACAATTATTTACAACATCGACAACAATTTTCCTTCAGTGGAAAACACTGCCAGTAGTAGTTCTTCTGAAGACAAAGCAGAGAGAGTGAACCGCTTACTATTCCATTTCCTGCCTCTTAAGCGACTGCTTTAAAAGGCAATTGTTTCCGCGCTTTCCCTTTCATTTGGACAGCAACTCCATTCCTCGTGCCCTTCATTATTTTAATTTGTTACCAAACCCTTATATTATGTTAAAATAAAATCTTAAGCAGAACATATTTAAATAAATAGTAAAAAAATAGTAAAGCAAAATTGTGTTACTTGATTTTATCTTACTACATTCATAAAAAACTGCTCGATGTAGTTCGATGGAAATACTATTTGTCTTAAAAGTGGCAGGCGGGTGAAGCAAGGCGAGCACGGGACAGCTACCTAGTGAAATAATAAAAACCGAAAATTGTAAACATTTTATTCATTCTAAAGACTTATACAACTAAATTACTGCTGATTTTATTTTTTTTTAATAACTGAATTCAATACTTTTTCTGCAAAAATAAAATCTAGTCCTTGTTTATTTCTTTTATTAATTTACTATTAATTTTGTTAACTTTTATTTATAACTAGCTGTACTCCCACGGCGCTGCCCGTGCCTTTCGTATTAAGTCCCGCCACAATTCGCAGAGTCGTTTTTTAAGGGAGGTGCAACGGCGCCCTTTTTGATTACTGCCCCATTGTGTTGAACACCATTTACAAAAATTCAAGGCTTCATAAAAATGTCCAGATACCTATAGTAATTTAATTATTTTGTTTCCTATATGGCAAGTGCCATATCCCGATTTCTATCCCGATTATTTTTTGCAAATGGCTTTGTTAACGAAAGAAATTACATCTTAAGGTTTTTTCCACTGCGCCACCTCTCGCGAACGTCTGACAAACATCCGAGAGTAAAACTGTCATGAAAGAGCCGTTTGTACTCGGCGTAAAGCTCTTCCATTCGTCTCAAAAATTTAAAACCCACACAAAACGAATGGTTGTGAGAAGCTAGGCCTTGGGTCCCACAGACCTGTCGCGCCAAAATATTTATTTATTTATTTTTAATCCAAGGTTTTCTTTGTTTTCGATTGCACTTTGTTTCCATTAGGGCCCGAAACTATACTATCTTTCAAGTTGGAATCAACCATGCGCATTCACAAAGTTTCATTGAAATCGGTTGAGCGGCTCTGAAGATCGACCACAGCGCCACCTGTTGATTCTCTCGCACTTAGCAGTAAAGTGTTTCTATCACAAAAGATCAACTAACTGTGATTTTGAAAATATTTTTTTTCTATATTTGAAGTGTCACTACTCGATTTCTATCCAGTTTGTTTTTATTTTTTTTTTCAAAGTGCGTTTCCCCATGAAAAATGTAATGTGTGCCTACAACGCCACCTGTTGAGAATTTTCCAACTTTTCTTTTCTTCTAAACCATTGCTGATGTAAGACAAACAAAACAAAACAAAGATCATTCAAATCGGTTGAGCCGTTCTCGAGTTTTAAGCATCCGAACAAACCAAGATCCTTTTTTATATATATAGATAAAATTAATTTGTAAAGGGCGTATTTTTAGAGGTAACAGCACTTTAAGTTGGCAACAATATTTTAACTGGCGGCCAGTTTCTCAGCTGTCAAGTGATTTATTTTTAGTTTGGTTCGGCATTTCAACATGAATAGACTGACGCCTGAACAAGGCTTCCAAATTGTGCACATTTTTTTTTGGAAAATCATGGTTCTGTTCGAAATACGTATCGCGCGCTACGTCCATTTTACGGTCAACATAATCGCCCATCAGAGCAATTAATTCGATTAACTATGGAACGTTTTCACACCACGTTTACTCTAAATGATAATGCGCTGTAGAGCGTACCGTAGAGGAAGACCCGAATCAGTCTGTGCCAGAAGATTGAAAAAAACATCTTTGTTTTATTCCATTTCAAAGTTTTATACCTCGAAAAAAACACCCTTTAATTATATTTTCGTTATTTTATTTGACATTGTTTTGTTAATGATGCAATTAAATTTCAGTAAATAAAGTCAATTTTTCTCAATTTTTGTTGGTAGCACTCAACGGCCCAAATTGACACCTTTTTGCCACTGCTAACAAGGAAAAAAATATTTGCCTATATAAAAGTTTAGGGATAAGTGTGTTTATTAAATATAAGTTGTACACCTAATCTAAAGCCAGTGATTCTTTTCGGTCGGGGAGTCCCTGGATATGGCGAGTCCCCTCAATGCCTCAGCCTTTAAAAAAATTACTAGATCAATAGATGGTGAAATTTGGCTCCTTTCAAATTGATGGAAAAATTATTAGACTACTTGGAGTTTCCCCAAAATCTTTTTTCGCATGAAAATTCAGTTTTCTCCAGTCCGGCTTGGCCTAAGACAGCTCTGATTTAACGAAAAGTGGATATGGTAAGGGTCTCCTTCAGTGTGAATCTGGTTTTGTAGACATTCCGTTCAGAGAGCACATTTATGCATCTAAACAACTCTAAAATATAATTTGGGGGTATATCAAGGAAATCATTCAGACTGCTAGAGGGCCCAATAGGATTTCAGTCACTTTTGCTCGTAAGGTGTCACATTTTGTTTGCCTCTTGTTGTGCTCCGTTTGTTCGTCAACATTAAGGGCTATCGTGAACAAAATTCCCCCTGACATATTTCCAATTTTTTAACAAAGAGGTACCGGCCATGAATTTGAAAAATTGAACAGATTTTAACCGGAAAAATTGGGCTCGTAGACAAAATTACGGAATATTTCCTTCGTAAAAGATGGTGAAAATTCCACACCATCAGTATTAAAGCTGCTCCCAAGACCTCCTCCTCGAATGCATTTAATTCATTCGTTACTGTTGTAGGAGTAGGAGGGTGGTTCCACTAACCACCCAATCCGCAGGTATCCGAAATCTGACCATCTTTTACACTCGTATAAATATTAAAAAGAAGTTCAAACAACTCCATCTACTCCTACAACAGTAACGAATGAATTAAATGCATTCGTTGTGAAAATGTGACAGGGATTGTGATGAACAAACACAAATAACTGAATGTAAACTGTGCATTGTGTGCAACGATTCGCCTTTCTTCGTTGCAATGTAACTGTTTGTCATTATAGATCCTTGAATATTGCTGTAGGATAATGTGTACGGGCATTGTGCACAAGGGGCCATTTCAAATGTTTAACCACCTCTCCGACGACAGTGTGTTATGTTGTTGTGAAGTTATCCATAGTATCTATACTAAACAATTCAACAAACTGGACGTGTAGATTGTAGAGTGATTGAATGGATTTATGGCCAAGCACCTACCTACAACTATGTATGGATGTTTTCAGTCTGCTCAACCCTTTCACAAATAAATCGGTCTTCGAAGATTGGATGGATTTGTTTTCGCATTTCAAGCGTCTCTGAGTGGAACAATTGTATGAAGTGTCAATTTGATTGAATTGGAAACTCGAAATGCTGAGCACCTCCTATGTGTTTGATTGAGATTTAGCACAAGTACAAACCTGCTGAAGGACTATAGTGTCCATTTCTCGTTCGCACAAATGTGTTGCAATTCAATGTTTACTTTGTTGAATAAAATTTCTGACATTTATGATTGCCAAGCATGATTGAAAAACATTGTCAACATTTATGAATCGGTTAACAACCAACAAAATAAGACCATCATCATTTGTGATCAATTCGACTGTCAAATGCTGTCGGTAAAAGGATTGATGGCTGTCTTGCTACATGGTTTTTTGTGGACTTTTTCAGTTTCTCAATCCATCCAGCTATTGGCAATTTATATAAATACGAAATGCAGTTCGTTAGTAGCCACAAAGCTCTCGAACGGCTTGACGGATTGGATTCATTTTCTTTTTATTTTGTTATTTGTTGTCTGTAGAAGGTTTTAAGTTAAAACTAAGTTTGGAAAGAATTGAAAGAAAAATGGAAAAGTTGCGAAAAATCGATATAGTGTTTTGTATGGAGAGTTTGGAATGGTTACAAAATTAGTTTCAAAGCGGGCTTACTACATTAAAACCACCCGATTTCTAGCGTCACAAAGACCACAATCTTCAAATAGTTTTACCAATCACCCCCTGAAGACAGAACAGAATTATTGTCGCCAGAAGCGGCACTATCTCTACCTGTTCAAGTTTAGAAATCGTGGTTAAACAAAAGCTAATTTGACAATGGTGAATCTCTTGTGAACATTGGCAATGTTTGTTACGTTTTAACACGCTAATTTTTTCTCAGAATAGTCTCGTTCAGCGAATCGATCAATTAATCCTGCGAAGTTAGTCCCTTTACTGCATTGGATTGTATATTGCGTCCGAGATAGCTCACTGGATGTCGATAGATAATTATATTACTATTTCAATTTCTACGAAATAATATTCGCCTTCGGCCATGAAAACGCTGCAATAATTCGGGACGCAAAGGGTCTTTTGAAATAAATACAGAAATAAATTCTATTTAGTGTGTAAGACCAATCGGCCAATATTGACAGAGGTAAAACTTTGTTCGATCGTTGACCTTTCAGTCATTAACCACATTGATATGGGCCGACGACGGTTGCGCCTTTAAAGTTATAACTCTCTGCCTACTTTTAGAAAGATGCAAAGTTTATATTTTTTAGCGGTGTAATCCTGAAAAACCTTGCTTAGCAGCAAAGCAAACTGTCCATTGATCCGCTGCGGAATAGATTGATTTCATACTAGAAAGTGGTAACTAGTACCTAAGTTCAGTTGTAGTCATTCTTAAGTCTTTCCTATTTTCAAAAAATCTAAACGTACCTTAGACAAGGAAAATTCAAATTGAGATTTGCTGCGTTTCTGCAATTATACAAACAACAACGAGCCTTGATAGTGTTCAATAATTTCCCAGATACAATACAAGCCGCATAAGAGAAGCAACACGAATAAATATAAATATACCCCTCTGATTCGGCCTGCTGTGAACAGTTTGTATGCCTACTCGTGGTCCTTTGTTTTGCTGTATATCTAGAATGGGTACTCCTGGAAAAGTCCTACCATACTGTTATCGGTCTCACTTGGGTTCCGCTGCTGACTTTCATTGCGTTCATTGTGTTTGCAATTTTATTGTGTGTATATGTGTTTGCACATCGTGATAAAATGGACTCACAAAGGACGACGTTTAGTGGGTTCTTCTTCGCTTATCCGAATAACTCTTTGTGTAAATTCAAATCTGTAACATTGTTATGACAGTCAGCTGGCGGAGATGTTCCCGAAGAGATAGAACTCTTTGTAAGCGGCTAAACGAAAAAGAAGACAAAAAAAAACCCAGCAGAGTGGCTATATCCTTGCGAAATGCCGCTGGTACACAATTCACAAGTGGAAGGTACGCTTTGTTAAAAGTTGTTGTTGTTATTTCATTACAAGCTCATTATTGTTGTCTGATGGTGTATAGTTAATCTCATTTCACTTTCTTGTTTAACTAAGGTTCTCGTTTTTTTTTCCTTTTATCGTAGGAAAAGTAGGTAATTGTTAAAGGACTGTGCAACCTCATCGTTGATTGCCGTAGGAAGATTAAATAAAGTGAGTTGATAAGCTTCAGTTCGTTCGTTATGAACACAGCAAGTGTAGTATAGTATAGACCAACGCACACTTATCTTATGATTCATGTATTCAAAGGCTTGTTTAATGTTTAATTTATATTTTTAAACCCTTAGAGATTAGAAAATGAGACGTCACGAATTTCTTGGAATGTCTTGACTGACAGAAACTAGGGTCGGTCTCAGAAAAAGTAAGGTGTCTCCTTTCAGAGATTGGGATCTTTTGATATTCTATATCTATCGGCAAATTAGTAAGCCATATTGTCCATGGAAAAACTTTCAAAACTTGCGCGCCGATGAAATGTAAAAATAGCGACAAAACACTCGTCAAAAATCGCCCCTAAAGCCGGTCAAAAAAAGTGCCCAAAAACACGTTCGAGAACAAGTCAAAAAACGCACCCAGAAACATGTCCAAAAAAATTTAAAAAACGTATCATAAAATGCGAAAAAAGACGCACCAAAATACGGCTAAAAACATTAAAAAATGCATTCAAAAACGTGTCAAAAAAAGCGTCTGAAAACTCGTCCGACAACGAGTCAAAAAAAGTGTTTAGAAAAGCGTCAAAAAGCGTTTAAAACCCATCAGAAAATGCTCGAAAAGACGCATCAAAATACCCTGAAAATTCGTCAAAAAAATCGTGCCCAATTGAGTCAAAACCGAGTCAAAAAAGGCCTAAAAACGCTTTCAAAAATGCGTTCAAAAACGCGTCAAAAAGATATTTAAAAGCACCTAAATGCGCTGAGAGATAGAAAATGCAGCAAAAATCGCTTTAAAAAAGCATCGTAGGTAAGGTTAGGTTAGTGGGCTGGCTGGAGATACTCCGTGCCACACTCAGGTCAATACTGACCCATTGTGATGCCCGTTGGGGAAAGAGTTTGTCCCTTACCCAATATGACCCTGTCTAAGTGTTGTAATTAATTACTTATTATGCTGTTACATACAAACCATCCTGTGGATTTGATGACTCCCATTAACTTGTCGATTGGTGCGCTGGAAAGTTCGTCTAGGTCTCGGAAGAAGTGTCTCCCTAGGAATCTGTGCCTAATGTGCTGTAGGCTTGGGCAGTGGCATAAAAAGTGGGTAGTGTCCTCCAGAGCTTCCTCATCGTCGCAGCCTCTACAAAGTTCTTCTTCCGTTAGGCGCATTTTCTTCATTATGGTACCGTAGAGTATTGTGCCCCGTTATGATACCTACGAGAGTGGAAAGGGATTTCCTGTCCTTCCGTATAAGACTCTCGGTTCTGGCTTCATTGAAGGTCGGCCATAGCGTTTTTGTGGTACGGCAAGTTTCTTCTGCAGTCTATCTAACGTTCGCCTCACTTGTATGGCTTTTATCCCTGCTTCAAGCTTGAGTGTACAAGGCGGGATATTCACAAAGGGATCAGCTGGTTTTGAAACAGCTGTCGAACTTTGTCTTGCTAATTCGTCCGCTTTCTCGTTGCCTGGAATGCCTTCATGTCCCGGGACCCAGCAGAACGATACCTTGAGTTCTTCGCAACATCATTTCAAAAGCGTCGTAACACAGGTTCCAAAACGAATACAAAAACGCGTCAAAAACGCGTCTAAAAAAGGCATAAAAAAATGCGTACACAAACTTGTCGAAAATCGCGTCCACAACCCACCGAAAAAGCGTTCAAAAACGTGTCAAAAAACCCGCTGAGAAAAAAACAGCACAAGATCTAGCACTGAAAGCTCTAAACTGACAGGACTGGTGGCAAAATGTTCAAAACTTGTGTTTATTCAACCATCGTGCGCCAGTGCCAATATCATTTCGAAATATAAAGAAAAGCTGAAAACAGTCTTTATACAACAAATCGAGGAAAAAATGATTTGCGCATCAAGCCCGTGAAGGATCCTGTCCTAACTTCTCCGACACATGTGAAAGGATGTCAATAATTATTGAATTCACTTGAAAAAGATGCACATTGAAATAGTTCACTAGCGGATGCGTTAATTCCTTCTCAACCGAATAAATATCGAATTCCAATAATTCCAATTATTTATTTAAAAGACCCATGTGTGGTGTGTGTAGGTGCTCAGATTTAACAAGGCGGAGAGCATTGCCAGTGTCAAATATCATTTTGATTTCAGTAAACACGGCAAGGAGAAACAAACGAACATACATAGGGCGTATTTGTTTCGACCCTAGGCATATTTCAGTTGAAATTTAATTACAATTCAGCCGGATAAAATTACATTTCCATAAGCATTTCAAATCTCCCTCCACATCGGACAATAAATTCGTGCTTCATCCCCAAGGGTTTATTTTAATTTTTATTTAATTTTTTTTTGTCCAATCTGCTTAATCTCATTAGCGGACTTTCCAATTCAAATCAAGGAAGCAGCTTATAACGCGGTAATCAACGACTGTAGATTTCCAGCAGTTTTTGTTGTTTTAATTGAGTTTCTGTTGTTGACCGCTACTTCATTACTGCTGTCGTCGTCGAAGTGATTCTTTCAATGCATTTTTTTTTTGTCGAACATTATTGTAAATAAAATATTGAAAAGGCTTTTTTCTATATAGCTCTGCCTCAGCTCTGGTTATGACATTTTTACCAACTTTTTATTATGAACGCGAGAATGGAACAATCAAAATTCATTCCAACGTCGAGTCGGTCGGCGGGTATCAGTTAATGGGGTCGCGGTTCTATGAAATTGAAGAACTTTTCGCAGAACAAGCGCACCATGAACGGGCAAATATTGAAAAGTTTTCAGTTTTTCCTCCTTTTATCTGGGACATTGGTCATTGGTGAGCTGATGCGAAGTAGTGGTTGATGTCGCCAATGGCGGAGGGAAAGTTGGCATTAAAATGCCAGATCAATGAATTTGCTGTAAATTAAAAAAAAAGCAATATCATCTATTGAGGGCTTTCTAGTGTTCGGTGGGCGATGGTAGTTATTTTGTTACCTATGCGGTTTTAGCAAGTGCAATAATATATATTTTTTCCTATAAAATAAATAAAGCCGCTGTAGGGGAGGCCGGGGATAGTTGGAACCAGGGGCGAGTTGACTCACTGCCATTCAGAAAAGAAATGAATTTCATGTCCATTCTGGTTTTTACATTCGATACCGATATCTGTTGTGTTTAGTCTCCTTTTGTATCTTGTCGTGAATGCATGTTTTTCAAGACATATTAAGGAAAAACGATTTTTTGCTACCGTAAGTGACTTTTTTCACGTATTTTCCTCTTTCCGGCTGTTTTTGAGCGTCTGGCGCAGTTTTTTTTGGAAAATAGTGTAAGTATGTATTTATGAGTTGTTCATGACTTTCATTTTAAGTTATTTTCTGTTTTTGTTTCTGAAAAAAATCGTTTTATTTGACAGCTGACTCATTAACTTACCACAGGAAGTGCCCTTTTAATTTAATGATTTTGCTTAATTTAAACTCGCAGATTTTTTCTTCGGGGTTAGTTGACACGATAGAGGTGCTCTAGTAAAATTAAGAAAGCATCAAAGGAATGTTTTGTTTAATGATATTTGAACTGTCTTGATATCAGTCTATGTTCAAGGAAAAAAAAACAAATTTTACCAACTAGCCCCGGTCTCCTCTACTGCATCAGCTCAGTTTGTTTGAAAGAAAGTCAAATCAAACTACTCGGTAGTCGGAAATGGTTTCTCTATTTTGTTTATACAATTATGACACATTAAGAGAAGAGTCGGCGCAGTGGCTTAGTGGTAGTGTGTTGGGTTACTAAGCGAGGGGTCTCAGGTTCGAATCCCGAAAAGGCCAAATTACATCTTAAGGCTTTTTCCACTGCGCCACCTCTCGCGAACGTCTGACAAACATCCGAGAGTAAAACTGTCATGAATGAGCTTCTCAATTAGCCGTTTGGACTCGGCTTAAAATTATAGATCCCTTCCATTCGTCCCAAAAATTGAAAACCCACACAAAACGAATGGTTGTGAGAAGCTAGGACTAGGGTCCTGTTGTGCCAACTATTTATTTGACTTATTTATTATTATTTCTGAGTCTTTTAACCTTTTAACAATTCGCGCGAATTTTTCAAAATAACTTTAGAATTTTTCTTAGAAACTTAATTGAAATATGTTTTTGTATTAATTTTAGTTTGTAAAAAAAATTCTAAAGTTATTTTGAACAATTCGTTCGAATTTTTCAAAATAATTTTATCATTTTCAACAACTAAGTTTAAATATTTATATAAGGAAGCAAGCTTTTAAGATATACTACATAGTATGTAGTTTTTGAGAATCATGTGTACAGCACAACACTATTTCTCTCCAAACCCGAAAGAAACTCGAAGTTTTTGTTAAAAAGTTTTATTAAAATTTGCTTTAAGTATGCTTAAAACACTTGCTTTGTTACACTCGTTATCAGTCAATATTGAGTTTATATTAAGTTTGCCGGCATACACGGCTGACTAAAAAGAAACACGGTTTCACAGGTACAAAAGAAATTCTACGATAGTGAGCCAAAACACCACACAGATGAGTCAAAAGTCCACAAGAATTTCGTGTGGATTTTTGGCCCATTTGAGTGGGTTATAAGTTCACAACTGATTTGTGAGCTTATAACCCACACTGGTGGGTCAAATGTCCATTATGGACTTTTGGCTTGTGGACTTATGACCCTGCGCCGGTAAATTCACCAGTGGATACACCAAATTGACTACTAAATGATGCCATTCATACCATAATGGCTTCATCGTTACTCATGCACGCACTGGCGTCCAATGGCCAGGCCCAGTAACATATCTCCAAACACCTGGTTTGCTCAATGCGATTATCATGATATTATTTAGATGATTTGGACATTATTTTGAAATCATAAACACATCGGCCATTCAAATGGCCGCATTAAATTGCACTTGATTATATAATTCGAGTGGGAATTAGTTTGGTTTGTGCGATGCTGCTCCGCAAATGCCTGACACCATATAAGTGACTGTCCCGAAAATTAATTCTGACATCACTTGTGTGCACCCATGCACTCGGTTGCCAAAGATTTTAGTTGAGATATCAGCCAGCAATCGATTCCACCTTCAACATCAGTTAAAAATAATGTCTCACTCGGAATCGGAACGGACTCTTATGGACGTTTAACAAAATTGTCCAAGCCGGGTCAAGTGTCGGTAGTGATGGTTCGTTCGGTTATTATTTGACTTATGAACTTAGCAAACTTTTTACCATAACTTCAGAAATGTTTCAGAGTCCTCTCACATCCCCATGACAATTAAGCCATGAAAACAAAATCCAATTACTTCTGTAAACACATCCTGTGTGCGACTACATCTCTGTATAGTGTCCTCAGTTGAATCCTCTATACCAAACGACATCATCTATGCCTGGTCTATTCGATGCAGACGGGTCTTTTTTTTACTGACTACCTCTTGAGGTCCATTGACTACAAAAAAAATGTGCACCTATGTACACAATGTACTCATAGATACGTCATGGCACCAGGCACCTGTTAGATGGGGAGGAATATAAAATATTTAGATGGCCCTCACTGTCGTATGTTGAAATCGCCCAGGATGTCCGTCCAGTCCATTTTTGCTCCCCGTTCTTCTGGTCGAAAACTTGACATGGAATTTTGAGATCCATAGTGTAATTCTAATATTCCAACGGACCGTATATAGACCCTTGGTTAGGTCCCAATTCTCTTCAGAGCAATACATTTTGGTTTCATCAAGGGGGGGAACGAGTGGAAACAGGATTTTCTGGATCAATTAAATTGCTGGGCCGATTTACTTACGTTGCCCACTCTAGCATGGATAAATGCATTTTCAATGTATAATGATGGATGCTGCTCTTCCATGCGGTCAAAGTGTATCGATATGTGCGGGTTTCTTCATTCATGTTATGATGTTCTGCTGTATGGAGTGGAATATTTTGCCAATTTGATTACGGTTAAGGAGCACTATAGGGGAACAATAATATGGGCTTTGGGATAAGGTAATAATATTATTTTGTTATTGGAATGAAATGAAAACATTCTCTTTTTAAATTGTTTGCGGTTCGTTCTGGGAATATTGTATTTTCAGTAAATTGAAAAATGCTAACCCTTAAGTCTTAAATGTAGTTAGTCTATGGTTGTGGTGACCAACTTGTCTTCGGTTCACTGTAGGGTACCCAGAAAATTGGGTTAATTATTAAATCTGTAGGCCCTCCGCACACGATGCAACATGGTAGGCACATGTTACGAGCATTTGGTGAAAGTCTTTAAACTCCTTCCTCATTTATGTCCGTTAGCATTTCAGGCCCAGTTTCATACATTGTGGTATTACTTATGAGCTTTAAATATTTAGCATATCTATCTCACTCTTGCAATTTACAACGTCTCATTTAAAGGTTGCACAAAATTTATGCATTTAAATAAACTTCGCATTCCTGTTTTCTGTGTGGGTTTTGGGCCTTTTTCAGTTTCCCAGGAATAAAATACTTACATACGAAGTTAGCAATTGATTTCTACGTGCAATCAACCAATATTTGATATCAAAAAAAAAAAACAAATAATCCTCGGGCAGAGGCCAAATTAGGGAGTAAAATTGTATCTCGGTACATGAGATACCTAAATGTGAATGTCAAATTGTAAAATCTCTCAATGAGAAATCAAATAAAGGTCGAGAGTTATTTTCGAGCTGTTTACTCCGGAAATACTTTTAATTGGTTGGGATTAAATTTCAGCAACTGTATAGGCTGCAAAAAACTCACCAGCTTCGAAAATAAAAATAAAATCCTTGTGGGAGTCAGGCCTGATTAACCTTTTGGATTTGTTATATTTTCGCTGTACGGAGGTGGTACACTTCTCTGATTACAGTGAGGCGTATTTGAGGGTTGCAAGTAACTCGAAACTAACCTTTAAACATTATGCTGTAGGCATTCGTTTACCGGAATTTTTATGACGAATATTGAAAAGTACATACTCTAGGCAGTGTTTTAAAATTATTCCATTGCTTCGCTTTTGACTGTTGTTAAGTCTTGTTTAAGCTAGTTATTAAATGCATGCATTCAGTTTTTTAATGAATTTATTTATTTATTTAAAGAATTTATTTTTATTAATTAACCATTAATTTATTTATTTATTACTCTTAATTTAATTTATGTATTCATGTAACAATAGTTGGTATGTAATTAAATCAATTTAAATTAATACTTAAAAATTATTAGTAGTTAAAAATCTGAACTTTTGCTACTGAGACCACCGGATTAGTATTCAACAGTATTTCCAGACTTTGAGACTGTTTTTTTTATCAGAAAAAGCATTAGTATTCTTCTAAATACCAAAAAAAAATGTTCCCCTTACCTAAATTAAATATGCGTTTATTTTTTAAAATATCAATTAGGTACCTAGTTGTGTACCAGTTTTTATTAGAAACCTTAAAACAGCTGCACATATAACATAACAATTTATAATGCTATAGGTGCGGTTACTTAATATAAAAAAAATAAAATAAAAGAACATTTGAATTGAATTGAATTTTAAGTTTAGATTTCCAAGTGGCATTCACGATCGAGTTCATTCCAATCACTTTCCGTAAAAATACTTAAAATGAGGTGCTAGAGAGCATTTTTTGCAGGGATATACTTCAAAACTTAAACTAAAATTTCAACCTCATTAGAAAATTTGAAGTGTTTTCAAATTTCAAAGAATTTTTATGCAGCTATCTCTAGAATTAAATTTGTCTGCTTCAATTAAATCTGAATTGTGTATTTTCAAAGATAGATAAAAATACAAATTTGTTTGTATGTAATTGTTTTATTTTTGAACAATCCAAGATTCAAGGAGAATTTTGATTTTTTCCCCTTTTTCAAGCTTGTCCCTAGTTTCTCCCTCTTTCATCATAAAGGCGCCTAAAACCGACGCTTTCCCTCTTAATCTGGGATCACTTTTGCCCAGTTGACTAACCTCAGATCCTCTTCAGAGAGCTTTTCAAATATTCGGCACATGTAAAGGACAATAAAGGAATAGGCGGCATTCAAGTTTCGCGACTATTAGTAGCGGAGATATTTCTTAATTAACACTGATTTAGGGTAAGCATTGTAGAGAAGCTTTTTATATACGCCTACGGTAAAATTACGGTGTTATTCGGCAGCTCAAAAAATCGCACTTTGACTACTCAAAAAGGAGGGGGAGCTTTTTAACAGGGACAAGAGGACATACTCATTTAAGAATTTACAGCACAAAGTGGGAAGGTATACCTCTGGTCAGACAGAGTATGTCCAATGTCCATGTCCATGCCCCAGCATCGGGGGAAAACCATACACAGATAAGCGAGTTCTATAGTTTCTTCACCACTTCTTTGGTGCTGCAAGGTGGGTAAAGCTGGGTCCGCCACATTCAAATTTCGAGAAGCAAAGTTGCTATTTAATTGCTCTATTATTTTGTCGCTCTTCGGAAAGTGGTAGAACTTGTGGGGGACCTAGCTTACCGGTGAAGCTGAATAAGCCACATTGACTTTTGAAGGATTTGTTGCGCAAACTTACCTATCACCGATTTAATTGATCTTGGGAAATGTATTTTATTTCCAATCGGACAAGACGTTCGCTAACAATTACAATTTAAGTGCTTTTTTAAACTGGCCAGTATCTTAAAAGAAGCTTATAATTGTAGGTTACTACTTCATTAAATCAAATAGGTAGTAGCTCTTTTCTAAAAGGTCCAACAAATATTAGGTACCTAGAGCCTAGACCTACCAAAAACAAAAATTTTAAAAGTAGCGTGTATTCATAAAATATTAGCCCTCGGAATAAAATATTTTGTTGCTCTTCTCTTAAATATATAAAAATAAATAAATATTTTGGCGCGACGGGTCTATGGGACTCAAGGCTTAGTTTCTCACAAACACTCGTTTTGTGTGGGTTTTCAATTTTTGGGACGAATGGAAGGGATCTACAATTTTACGCCGAGTCCAAACGGCTAATTGAGAAGCTCATTCATGACAGTTTTACTCTCGGATGTTTGTCAGACGTTCGCGAGAGGTGGCGCAGTGGAAAAAAACCTTAAGATGAAATTTGGCCCTTTCGGGATTCGAACCTGAGACCCCTCGCTTAGTAGCCCAACACACTACCACTAAGCCACTACACCGAAAATAGAATAACTAAAAATATTGTGTACCACAAAGCATTACAATAAAAACTATTTATCACTGATAAAATGAATTTGAATTTGATATTTTGATGTGAAACATCTTATGGCGCGACTTGGGAGTAAAATCGATTCTTCAAAGCGGAAGTGCGTGACGGAAATTGGCCTGTCGCCATCACTATGCCTCCGCCTAAAACTCCTTGACACTCAACCGATTTCAATGACATTTTGTGGGTGGGTATGGTCGGTTGTAACTTGATGGATAGAATAGTTTTGGACCCGATAGGTGGCGCTGTTGTCGATCTTCTTAACCACTCAACCGATTTCAATGAAATTTTGTGGGTTTGCATGGTTATATGGAAAGATATATTTTTTTAATTTTTTTAACTTAATTGTCAAAGTGAATACTTGTATGGGAACGTTGAAGTGAACTGAAGAAGCTAGGTTTTACACAGGCACTAGACTACCGAATCAGTTGACGATACGAAAACAAAATGTAAACAAAAACTCTCGAAAAAGAAAACTTTGGATTGGATTGCGTTATGAAAACTTTTTAAATTATTGAACATAATTATCTACTGCGCTGTATTAAGATTATAATATTATAAAGATTTGGTTAAATTAAATTTCTTAATACTACATACAACACAGTTAAATTTAATATCCACATTTAACGAGAGAAGTTTCACATCTGACGTGTGATCAGAAGCACGCTCTCTGTTTTTTTTATATTTCTGTTTGGACTACGAAGTGTGCAGTTAATAAAAGAGGTAACGTGCAAAAACAGTGTCCCCGAACTGTAAGCCCAATAAGTCCAAATACGAAGTTTAAACCAAATCCGTCAAGCCGTTTGGGCTGCAGACCTCAGGAGCAGACGGACAGACGGACAAGAAAGTTCAAAAGAAAACGGATTTTTGGTCATATGCGTGCGTGGAGAGCGAATGGAGGAGAAGATACACCCCCACAAACTTGATGAACAAAGTCTGGATGCGTATAGTCCAAAAAGCCAAAATCGACTTATCGATCTGACTAAAATAAATAAATAAATATTTGGCGCGACAGGTCTATGGGACCCAAGGCCTAGCTTCTCACAATCGATCTGACTGACTTCCAGTCAAAAGTATTCTACAAATTTAAAACGCCAGCTTTTTATTCATTTTATTCAATCATATCGTGTTCGAAATGCTTGTATAGGTACACGACCATGCATACCCCCAAAACTTCCCGTTTATGTTAAGTAAAAAATAAAAAAAAATCTCTGTCTCTATTGTGTCTGCCGCACCATATAGTCACACCACCATATAATACCAGCGAGCAAGGATATTCCTCCCTGCATTCACAAAACAGGAAACACGTTTCCAACTGGTAGTTTAGGCGAACATATTTCCCCATTTTCCTCTGCTCATTGCACAGGAAGCATTCAATGAACTTAAAAATATCGCTGTCGATAAATTTAAAAGTTTTCACTACATCGAGTACAATAGCTTAACTTGGCAAGTAACCTGTTGCTCGCACTTAAAAAAGGAGAAGAGAAACACTCTCCCTTTGAGAATCGTTAAACTGCATTCAAGTGTTGGTAAATGTGTGTATACAGTCTGTTTCTGTGAGGAAACATTCACATTTTGGTTTTGTTTAAGAAAAAAACTCCGTTTGCCCACGCAAATAGGCAGCAAAATTAAGACCTTCAATTGACAATACTCTCAACAACTATGAGTTGCTAACACCACATTCAGGCCGCAGAGTTTGCCGCTTTGTTCACTACCTTTGTTAAATATACACCATGGGATGAAATTTTCCATTACTCCCACAATGTTGATTCTTTGTATAACGTATACAAATCCTTTTATGTTTCTCAACGGCGCATAGCCTTCTGCGGGAAAGAGGGTATTGTCCATTGTCCAGTTCTCGTATCCAGACGGGGAACAAGCAGTGTTTGCAGCACCATTCAATCAACAATGCAATTCTACACAACAATGCCAAATCATGCAGAAAGTGCTCACAAAACGCAGAGTTTGCTTTAGTTTTTCCAATTAAGGCTTTACCTTGAGCTATACGAGGTACTCTCTGAGGACTCCATAAGAAACACAACAAATGTTTCTATGAAGAGGCGAAAACTTACTATAAAGTGTGTTGTATGAGCAACAGATGTTGGTAATTTCGAGTCAGCCACAATCGCACCAGACAATGGAAACAAACACGAATATAGGTACTTACACCCATAGCTAGGTATAAGTTCTTGTTAGACCGGGTATTTTCACAGGTTAGTAAACACGATTTAGGTATCCCAGGGAGCAATTGAATAATGCAGAGCTGGGTCGCATTAAACTGCTCGTCTAATGGGGCGCAGGGACATAGATAAGTTCAATATAAGATTGTGGGACATAATTCCTACATTTTGTAGGTTGGTTGAAAAATATGTTAACATCTCTATACATAAAAGAACAGCGTTATTGAGCTGACAGACATTGTGCAGGCCAAACCGCTAATCGTAGGTTCATGCAACTTTCACGATATGTTCCACTACCTGTGTAGACGCGCACTGAGAAGGGATTTTGATACGAGCTTCCCTGCCCATTTAGATAGGTTTTCTGTTACTCACGAACCGTTGATCGTATAAACTTGACATTTTGTAAGTTTATAGAAAATAAAAAAAAGAATATCGAATAACTATTTCGCCTTTTTTAAAAATTCGTCTTATAAAGGTTGAAAAATAGGTTGAAGACTTTTTTATTTCAGCCTAACTTCACTAAACCTGCTATTACATTCATAAAATTTGGTCAATCCAAAGAAGCTTAAAGTGATCTTTAGCGAATACTACGAGTATTCTAAGTCATCATTTATCTTTCTGATCCTTCCAGAGGCTGAGCTAGAAAAAATTAAAAACAGATGCCATTTAATCAAAAAGAAATTAAGACTGATTCCTCGATTGTCAGCTCTGCTTGGGGGTGAGTAGGTTGGGTATACCGTACAGATGGAAAGCATTATAAACGGACATTGTTCGTTTTCTCAAAAATGGTTAGTATTGTCTTACGTTCCATATTCCATTCAGTATCGGTTTTGGACTTTAGGTTGTGTGCGAGTATGACTGAAATTAATAATAACCGCCAGCTGCTCTACGTCAATTAAGTCTAAGTAAGGGCCGGTTATAGCGATACGTAATATTTTTTTTCCCGAGGGTAGGTGAAAATCTTCCAAAGACACTATGAGAATAGCAAGTGCGTGCTCATAGTAGTGTCAGATTTTTACTGACTTAAAACACCACCCTTCGATAGAATGTTAGACACTGCAACTAAGATAATACTTATCAAGCTATTTTTCTATTACGAAATAACAACTTTGGACAGGTTACTTCCCAATGAAAGATCCTGCATGTTCCGCAATTTATATTAATTCCGTTCTATTAATATTGTTGTTAACCGCTTGACCATCGTACGGTTTAAAGGTTTTTTCTAGATGGGCGGCAAAAACGAAAAGAAACATCAAAGACGGTTTGCCAACACGCGAATAGACAACGTACAGCTGACCATGCGAAAAACAGGGAAATTCGAGATTAATCCCACAGACTTTCAATTTGCAAAAGCCAATCGAACGGGAAACTGAATCCGCTTGAACTGGAATGGAAGATCAGTTTTATTTGACTTTGAAAAATCAAATTCAAGCTATGGACGTCATTATTCTTCGCTGCTAGTATTGCCCGTTCACTTATCCAATCGAGATTTTTATAATTTTGTGCAATGCCGGGGAACACTTTGGTGATAAGTTCCTCCTTCGATGATGTGAACTCATAAAAATTTGCAGGGAACGATATTAATCCAGTTGAAACATCAACAGGAGTTTGGCCATTGCCATAAGTATACCAAGTACCAAGTTATCTCGGGAATTCAGCAGCAATGCGACTCTCATGTTCGTGGTCAATTTCAACTTCTTGATAGGCCTCCACCCTTCACAAAAAAGACGATTTCAGGCATGCATTGAGTTAATCGGCAGCAGTAGATTTCGGGATTACGGAAAGCGTTTGACGAAAACTTCCGGAGAGCAATATCATAGCCCCACCAAATCGTCTCATTTATGCGAAATCGTGCATTCACCCCAAATGATAATTTTGCATTCTCGCATCAATTTCGCTCTCGCTGAATTCTCGGTCATTGTGCACGTTATCAACCGTGAGAAGATTCATCGGCAGCTTTAAAGCGGTGCAGTTCAACCGCCTTCCAACAGTGTGGCAGCAATACCAGAGGATGCAACAGCCAACGCAATTTAAGATCTTAGCCGAATTGTTGCCAGAATCAACTAAATGAATTAGCTGTCCTACTTGTCCCACCGAGAGCATCGAGAAAGTAAATGCCTCCCGTTTCATCGTCAACAAACCTCATCAGCGAATCGTACACGTTCTTCTGCTAGACATTCAAAAGCTGCACATCTGTTTGGACTCTTTCGGCCAGCTAATCCCGATCATAGTCTTCCTCCGGATCGTTGCAATTCGCTATTGTATGCATCGTGCATCGAACGATTTGGCGTTGGCATTCCCAATTTCGACAGCAGTCTATAGCATGTGAGTACACGCACATGTCTTCGATCAGAACTAACGCTTCGTGTCGCATCTCATTGTTAATTTCAAGATCGAAATTCGAAGTTGTCGTGCAAAATGTCGTCAGCCACATTGCGGTCAAGTTCGAGGGATGAAATTTTGTTGGCGTATACAAATGTTCATCGGCGAGAGATGAGTTTTCGAGCAAATTTAAACATTGGTTAAACTCCCGAAAGTGGCGCAGAGCACACCATGTACAGTACGCAGGCTATCGAAGGGTGTAGAGCCTCTAATGTTCACCAAAATATATAAAGCATCAAATCATGCGATAAAATGCAAAAAAATAAAATTTTTCGTGTTTCTCCGGACTTTTCCACTAAGAATTTTCTATTTTTTCATTCGAAAAACCATTCCGGAACAATTGCACAAAAAATTCCATACAAAAAAATCAAATCAAATCAAAGCTAAATTTCTCTGTATAAATGTATCCCTTTTGAAAAAAGGTGTGTGCTTGTTTTAGGTTTCTCAAAAATTGTAGTCAACTCCTTCCATAAGAAGTTTAAGTACTTTTATTAACATCTTTAAAAGTCCCATCAGAACTTTGAGTTAAGATTTATTAAGAGCACATTTCCACTGACTGACTTTGCGTTTTCCCTTTTCTGCGTCACAAATATTTTAATTTCTGTACACACTGACTCCTCTCATCCTTTCACATCTTTTGCTTTATGCTATTGTGCGAAATTTCCATCAACAGATTTCTTGCTTCAAGTATTTTGTAATCTTGCATTAATTACAACATCTTGTCACATAATGAAAAGTCAAAATCAACTACTTTCTCGAAATTTTACACTCCTTTGAATGTATATATATCTTTTCGTACGTATGCAGCAGCTTCTGCTGCAGGATGCACTCTGCCAACAAGAATGAGAAGTTTGTGTCGAATTGTGTGCAAAACATGCCTTCTGTGAGGCATCCAACTGGATAAGTCTAGTAAATATTTATTACGACAAGTAATTCGAATTTGCCTTAAAGTGCTTTTGCTTGTGGACTTTGTGTTTGAAACTTTCTCTATAGCTACCAAACGGAAGGCTGTGCCTTCTGAAGTAAATAAACTTGATGTAACCCCTTTTGGCGATTTTTTTTTCCTGCGAGGGATGCAGTTTTTTATTTTTAACTTTTGCAGTCCATAATCTAAACTAAAGTGCATGTGCTTTATTTGTAAAATGACAAAAAAACTATTTGTTCAGCATTTAAGTGAGAATTCGAACGACTTTTGATGTCCTCTCCCATCCCCGTAACATTTATTTTTAATATAACTCTCCATAGTTTTAAAACTTCTTCGCATATAGTTCACCCCATGCATTCTTTGAGTTGATTTTGGATATGCAAATAAAACTCGCATTCAAATCTGGGTTTTAAGACTTAAAAAGGCTTTCTATGAAATAAACTCATTTTAATACAATGATGCCAGTTGATATTGGTCCTCAAACAAACAAGGAAATCTAAAGACATCACTTGATGACCTGTTTAAAGATTGCCTAAAGTGCTATCGCTTTAAGATTAGGATTAGAAATTGACTTCGATCTTTGTTCTAAATTTTGTCGGCTCAATTCCTTTTCGGGAAATGGGCCTTAAATCGGCATTGTCAATACTCCTCGCTTGATAAGATATATGTAATGTGTTAATATAAAGGGTGTCTCATAATTCCCAGAAGATTTTACAATTGCGCGCCATTCAATAGCACAGTCTACAGTGATGCCAATGCAAAAAATATGTAACAATGTGACAGCTGACAGTTCGGGGTTAGTAAAAATGGAGCGCTATACGAAAGAGCAACGCCATTTAATTGTTGGACAATATTTTAAAAATAATGAAGGCTTGTCAGCTATACAGTCTGCAATTTTTGGAACAAAATCATCTCAGTGATGAAGCTCATTTTCATCTTTATTCGGTAATCGTCAAAACTGTCACATTTGGGGTTCAAAAAACCCACAAGTAATTGTTGCTGATTTTGGGCTGGCTTCATTATCGGACCATTCTTCTATGAAAATGCGGCTGGTCATGCAATAACAAATAATGGCGTTCGTTATCGTGGCATTCAGTTTTTAGTGATGTGAACAACATGTGGGTTCAACAAGACATGGTGCCAAATGCCATATACACAGAAAAACAATTCAGAATTGATCAGAATTGGCCTTCCAGATCTTGCGATTTTACGCCATTGGCCTTTTTTGTTTTGGGGTTTTTTGAAGTCAAATTTCTATGCAAAGAAGCCCACGATCACCAACGCAACGCCTTGAGAGAGGAAATTGAAGTAAATGAAATTCAGCCAGATTCATTTAAGCTTTCTTATTAAAAATCTATGTATTTTCTATCATAATTACATTTGATGTAAATTATAACAAAGTACTGCAATAAAGAGTACATCTTAATGTTAACCAGAGTTTGGTGTTTCTTTGGGGCACATCCTGGATCCAGCGAGCAAAATCCTATGATTTCCATGATTATTGTGTCTATCTTGATAATTCGGAAACAGCAATTTTCCCTTATGAATATTGAGTTGAGTCGCCCGTGAACTTGCTACAAAGATATGCAGTCCAATCAATTAGTCATAGGATCATAACTAGACGTGATGCCTGTCCAGTGCTGAGCTCTTTGCTTATCGGCTGTCGTACCAAATATGACCTTCTTTCACGAAAAGATTAACTAATCACTTTTAAAGGTATTTCGGGCACTGCTCGTATCGCGTATGGCTGCAATTAATATTTTAAGGAGAGAAATTAGATTTAAATGAAACTTATTTTTGGGATGATTCTCTTTTGTATTTCTTTTCCGGCTTGCTCAGGGCTTGGCAGAAAAAAAAATGTTACGTTAGAATAAATTAACAAAATAGCTTTTAGGTAATTTCAAATCTATATAAATTAAGACAGATATTAACGTAAGAATCTAATTTTAATGCCGTAATTGTGTAATCCTCACATAACTTTCTCACACTATAGTGATGAGTGATGAGATGACAAACAAATTTTCAGCAGTCGATATCATTTGAAACCCTGCGTTTAATACTCACTCTGATCGTATCGAAAGAATACAAAGGCGTTTCAGAAGACTATTTTCTTCAAAATGCGTTGGAAAATCCGTCCAGAGTATGTAGCCATGTGTCAATTGCCTGGAATTAAATTTTTAAAATCGAGGCGAGTCATCCATGCTGTAATGTTTGTAAGAGATATACTTAGCTATGCTATTAGATGCCCATTTGCCCACTCCTTCTTTCAAAGGTAGGTAGAGTAAGTGCGGAAAATATTGCCCACGTTGGTAATATGGCCCACCACTATTTATATTTAAGTAGAAAGCGCATAGGTATCTAATTATCTATCCTTAAGTTATTGTTTTTATCTTTTTATTAAGTTTGAATATTTTATTAAAATTATAAAAGACAGAAGAATAAATAGTTTCTACGACTATATTACAAAAATGTAAATTAATTCGACTTAAATTCACGGTTTTATTTCAAAAAAATGTTAAGGGTGGGCCATATTTGCAGCACTTACTCTACCTATCTATGTACCCACTAGAGATTTCTTTTTCAATACGTGCACAAAACTAAATACATCTTTCAGTGAAATGAAGATTGTTCAAACTAGAGATATTGATTAATTTAAGGAATGCTATTGTATGGTTACTTCTTTTGGTTAGGTATATATTATAATTGAAATATCTATTAGCTATAGGCTTGTAGATAAATTATATAAATAAACAAATATTATTGTTCTTCTGTAGTTAATATTGCAAGGTTGTGCAATATATTGCAGTAAATCAAAATGTTTTTGATATTTATTGCGCCATATAGAACAATTTTATCGTCTGTTGGTAATATTGGGAAAAAATATTGCATCGTCTGGAGCTCCACAACAATATTGAGCTTCTAGGGGCCGCTTAAGACAATAAAGAGGTATATTTTAAAATATATATGTACCTTAAAGTTTGTAAATTGCACTACTATGTCTTAAGCTGGTTTTTCGACCACGAAGTCATACCAATCATTTTTTTTACTAAATTTGTTGTCTACATTATTCCAGCCAAAAAGAAAGTAGACAGTTTGTTTCGTGTTTTTCTTTTATTTAAATTTATTGCTTAACAAATTCTTTTAGCACTGGTCCCGCTGTGAGGAAGCCAAAAGATAAACTTCATAAGTTTTTACATCGTATTTTATCGTATTCTTCAAGCAACACGAAACAAAGTCGTAAGTGAGACGTTACATGGGCCCATTAAAGATTATGAACATTGAATGAGTTCTAAAAATAGTGGAGTCTTTCGAAGACTTTATTGTTACAAAATTTTTAAATGTTTTTTTTTCCCTTTTTAACTTTCTCGCATTACGTAGTAAGACAAAGGTATTGTATTCGTACAAAAAATCGAACTCGAGATTTTAATCAAATCTGACATTACGATGATAGAGGAACTCGAAAAAGTGGGTCTCGCAATTCTGTCCGTCTGTCCGTCCTTTCCTGAGCTCCGAAGCGCAAACGGCTGGACGGATTTCTTTCAAACTTCGGATTTTGAGTTTGTGGGCTTACAGTTCGGGGCCATTTTTTTTTGCATGCTAACCCTATTATTAACGGTACTGTCCATATAACGGTTTTAAACAAGTTTGATTTTTTCGAAAACGGCTCTAACGATTTCAACCAAAATTGATATTTGGGCTTAGATAGTTGAGGTTAACATGGCTGCATACCCATTATTTTTTTCGCAGAAAAATCGAATAACGGTAATTTTGAAAATTGGTCATATCTCAAAAACGGTTAAAACTATTTCGACAAAAATTCACAAAATACTACGGCCATTCCCAACATGATGGCAAACTCAGTTTTTCCCTAAATTATCGTTCAAAGGACTATTTTTTAAAAATGTTGTTTTTTAAGACTTCATTTAATTATGGTTAACTTGTAAACAGCTTTAACGATTTTAACCAAAATGTATACTTGCACTACCATATATGGGGTTAACATAGCTGCATACCCAGTTTTTGGCTCAAAAGTCAAATAACGGTACTTTTGAAAAGTGGCCTTATCTCGAAAACGGTCAACAAAACGATTATAACCACCGGAAACTCTGATTTTGAAAACTGCTTAAATCTCGAAAACGCGATTTTCGATTTGGATACAACTTTAAAAACCATGTAATACTAACATCCTGAACAATACCCTATACTCAGTTTTTAGTAAAATAGTTGAGCAAGATTATTTTTCGAACTCAACATTGCAATAAATATTTCCCACTTCATATTTTTTCATAATAATTCCAACCAATTGGAGTCTACACTACAACTGCAAAGTTGTTCCAAGGGCCTGTAATGGCATCGTCTACAAAAAGAATTACTTCGACACCCAATCAAATGAAATGACCAATGAAAATTACCCGCCACTGCATTTGTAGCAACCCAAGTGAGACTACCACCCAGCACACAATAAAATGCCAATGGCATTCGCTTCACTTCCTATTCCTATTCCTTCATGTGCGATACGCTCGACCGACTGTCTCATTTGCCG
Source organism: Cheilosia pagana (assembly GCA_936431705.1). Taxonomy (NCBI): domain Eukaryota; kingdom Metazoa; phylum Arthropoda; class Insecta; order Diptera; family Syrphidae; genus Cheilosia; species Cheilosia pagana. The sequence goes on along the minus strand of OW386166.1, from coordinate 77,878,039 downwards.
CTTCCGACCGAGTCGGGAGAACGCCCAACAGCAAACCAAAAGTAATATCTTTCCACAATGTTTAAGTGACATTTTTATCTGTTTCCTGTAATTCCTGCCCAAAACCGATTACCATTGTTTCCCTTCGTCTTTGGGCTTCCTCCTTTTCTTCGTTTTTTTTCGGAGGAAATCTGCATTTCCAATCGAACTCCTTGGCATATGTTCAATCCGTTTTGAAAGGAATAACTTTTGTGCAGACAATGCAAACGATGGAAAATTTTAAATTTAAGGCAATTGGATATTGAAATAAAATAGTTCAGGCTCATGGAAAAGCTGCCAGCAATTAGAATAGCTTTCGATGTGCCCGGCTGATTTAACCCGATATAATTGGTATTGGAATTATCTATACCCCTCGTCTAGCATCCTCGTAAGCATTCATTATCCTGAAGAAGCGGAATTGTTTACAGGGATACGGCCTCTCGTAAAACAGTTCGTCTGTAAAGTCCTTATCATGCAAGGCTTCATTAATACGCTCGCACACTGATTCGCGTTCGAATATTCATAGTACCTCTGCATGGCGTCGTAGACGCATCCTTCTGCAGGCGTTATTTTATATTCAGCACTATACCATGTAACATTTTCGATTCCATTCGGTGTTCCACTTGAATGGGAATCGCGTGTGTTTTACGCGATATTCCCTCCCCAATCTTTATGTACGCCATAAACTATTTGCAATTTAGCTCGGCTTAAATCGGGGCCAGTAGCTATATAGTTGGAGAGTGCTCCACCCTCGTAGTGGATTTAATGCGCATACCTACTTGTGTTGTGTCTACATTCGGAGAAATTGTAGCTTCAAGCCCCCTTGGCAGACTCTTTGGACGTTTTATAGTTGCATTCCACGTATGAATATCGTTGTTTACACGTGCCATGGGAAAATATTTATTTTTACAACCCCCAACAAAGGGTTTATCTTGTTTGCATACTCTCGCATGGAATGGTTCTTCTTTTCGGCCAATTTCGCCGGAGGATTGCGCGCAGCGTAGTTTCCATTTTCGAATGGCAGTGGCAAATCCATGCTGCGATTTGGTTGTTACCTTTATGTTTTGTCTGTTTTATTGGGGAATGGGGAGAAGAGTGCAATAAAATCAGAGCTGGGAGGATATTTATGGGTAACTTGATTGTGGTATAGGTGCTTTCGTCCTTAGATGTTTGCGGGGCGATTTACGTATAGCAGTGACTAATGCAAATGGCCTATGGTTTTTTTCTCCAATAACTTTCCCCATCGGGATACTGTGTCGTATAAAAGAGGCCTTCATTTGGGAAAAAAAAACGGACTGTTTTAGTGGTGGATACGTACTTGGATGCTCGGGGTGATAGATATGACTAAGCGGATGAGCCTGCAAGAAATGGGTCAGAAATGAACGCCAATTTGGCCCTAAGCTCGGAAAGAACTCAGCGAAGTACGTTTGAAAGATTGATATTATTGAATCCCTTGGTAGAACAAACTCACGCTGGAGGAATCTCAGCACATGCAGGTGCACAAAAGTAAATAAATTACTGATAGGCATAGGACTGTCGTTAACCGACTCTATCCGAAAGGGGTACCTATACGCGGAACGGTTATGGGCATACTGCAGAGTGCAGATTGCTGAAGAAGTTGGAGAGGGACGTAGAAAAAGTAATAATTGTTTGTCCTGCTGATTTTAAGGATTTCCTTACACACTCCATGACAGGTCATGTCTGCCCATCTACGGGCTCTTTATTCTTGTATTTATCTTTCGATAATTTCCTTGAAGACTCTCAAGGGTTGACGACTTGTTGGTTTCTCGTCATTTCACCATTATTTTTTGCCAATTCGTGACTATATAGATGCAAATGACGAATTTTTTATTGATTGTCATTGAAAAAGTATCTATTCCTTTGTTATGCCTCTAAGACTGACTAACCTGGAATGGTATCTTAAAGCGCGGACAAGGCTTGGTCTAATACCAATCTTCAAGATGTGATACTCTTAAAACTGAAAGTGTATACCACTCACTCGCAGTCTGCATGGATTTTTCAGAAAAACATAGACCCACACATGGAGCAGCGTTTACTTTTTATTTCATTACAATCGGCCAACTCATTTTGATTCACGCAAACCTTACAGTTTCAGATGTCTGCTGATGGGTGCCTTTCATTGGGAAGTATTCCCGCATGGACATGTTGGTAATTCGTTTGTCGACGTCTTAGGTATAGGGAAGAAGGAAAAAAATAATTCAAACTTTAAGTAAACTTTATTTTTTAACTCGTCGGCGCAGTGGCTTAGTGGTAGCTACTAAGCGAGGGGTCTCAGGTTCGAATCCCGAAGGGGCCAAATTACAGCTTAAGGTTTTTTTCCACTGCGCCACCTCTCGCGAACGTCTGACAAACATCCGAGAGTAAAACTGTCATGAATGAGCTTCTCAATTAGCCGTTTGGACTCGGACTTGTAGATCCCTTCCATTCGTCCCAAAAAGTGAAAACCCACACAAAACGAATGGTTGTGAGAAGCTAGGCCTTGGGTCCTATATTTATTTATTTTTATTTCAGTCTTTTGCGCCTTTCACATGGCCAGCTCTTTGTAGATCCATCCCGTGCTAACAATTCTAGCTATTTACAACTGCACTTGCTCTAAATGGTTTCTTTTGGTCGGAGTCCATGATGGGCCAAATCACCCTTTTATTATAATTTTGTAGTGGCAGCAATTCATTTTTACAGATAACTCTCCGATATATGTTCAGAATGCAGCGGTTCAGTTGAGGTCGGGACAGAAATCAACTTTTCTTGATTATACTTTAAACTTAAAGAAAATAGTACTGAAACATAAAAAATTACTATTTATTTATGGGTTTGAAAGAACTTTTAATCTATTATTTTTTAAGACTGTTTTTGGAGGCATGCTCAGGGGTTATGTCCATTATGCTGAACTTATACCTTTAGAGTTAGACTCGTTTCCACGTCTGTTTTAGTAAATTTAATTGCTTACCTTCCTTTTGTATTAAGCTATAGCCAGAGGCAGAAATAAGGAAAAGATCGTGATCTGTTAATAGATAATGAGCTTCTTTCTCTAATGTTATCTAATGGCGTTAAAACTTGGGTAGCATTTTAAATAATTTCAGTGTTTGCTTATGCTTTCCGGAATTTGGTTCAAAAACTTTACGTTATTTTTTAATCAGTGCTGCCGCAAATACTTGCAACACCTCCGTACTCCTGTACTTCCCGTTTCACATTCGTACTCCTATTTTATAAAAGATCTAAAATATCTTTTATGCACTTGCAGCAATGTGTAATTTCAATCACCATCAATCAACTTTAATAAATTTAGTTCACTTTAAACTTAATTCAAATTTGGCAGCACTTTTATCTTCCAAACTGTCGTCAAAAGGAAAAGTTTGTTTTCGTTTTTCGTTAGTTTCATGCGATTTTCATCTGTCAGTTCCGTATTTATTTCATTGTTACCTGAGATTGTGATTTTGTGGTTGTGTTTTTTTTCTTTGAATTACGTGAATTTTTATTTATAAATTTATGCTTGAAATATTATTACTATTCCTATTAGAATACACCAAAAGCCCGGTAAGTCCACAACCGACCAAATATTCAAACCAAATATGCCAAACTCGTCAGATTGTGTAGAATGACGATGGAGAACGCTCGCTGCTCGATAAAGGTCGGAAACAATCTCACCGAGACCTTTGATGTCAAAAAAGGATTTAGACAAGGTGAGCCGCTGTCATGTGACTTTTTCAACATCATTCTTGAGAAAATTGTTCGAAAGAGGCAACATTTTTCACAAGTCTGTACAATTACTTGCATACGCAGATGACAGTGACATTATTGGTAGAACACAGCGAGTCAGCTGTCAACAAGAAGGGATACACAACATCGAAAATTCTACCTCGGTTCCGCTATAAACTCTGTAAACGACATCACAGGAGAGATCAAGCGAAGAATTACACTTGGCAATAGCTGTTTCTTTGGCCTAAGAAGGCAATTAAAAAGTAAGGCCTTGTCAAGAAACACTAATAAGATTCTATATAAGACCCTTATCATCACAGTCCTGCTATATGCATGGACTTTTGTTCCCATTTGCGTTGATGGGATTTGGAGAGGGAGATATAACAGCGAACTCGACGAGCTGAACAGCGACTTCGCCCTGGTCAGAAAAGTGCGGATCAGCCGTCTGAGATGGCTAGGACATGTAGAGCGAATGGACAACAGTGCTCCGGCCCGAAGAGTCTTCGACTCCAACGCAGAGGGGCAACGCAGTAGAGGAAGACCTCGCCTAAGGTGGCGCTCACAAGTGCAAGGGGACCTCAACCAACTTGGAGTGCGCAACTGGAGGCAGCTAGCCAAAGATCGAGGCGTACTGGTTGAGGCCCGGGTCCACCCCGGACTGTAGCGCCACCTAAGTAAGTAAGTAAGAACACACCAAAGTAAACTTGTATTATAGATATTTAGTGAAATTCCTTGGAGGTGGTAAAGTAAAAAAAAAAAACTATAAATGTGTCTTGTGCTGCTGGAGGTTCTAAAACAAATGAGTCTGCTGCTGTAAATTTAGCACCAAAGTCACCTTCTTTAAATTTGTTTTTTTTTTTAAAGTTAAAAAAAAAATTTGGTACATTTTATTGAATATAAGTAAAATGAAATCGGATATGTTCGATTTGAAGATATAAAAGAAACCATTTCAAGAACTAAAAATAGTACTCAAAATTGACAAGCGGTACTTGCATCCTTGCGATAGTCAAATAGAACAGAAATCAGTACAAGAGCAAGCCTGTATTCATCTAAGGTTGGAGGGTATTCCATTCCTTATTTTTAAAAAAATAGCGATTATTCTTGTGAAGAGGAATCTAATCAGAACTCTGTATTTAAACCAATGTTTTACCGAGGTACTATACATCCAGAGTGGCTTTCGTTAGAGAATTTGTATTCACATCATGATATCAACGAGATTAATTACGATTTACCGTGTGCGCACCATCCAAAGGAACACTCGCCATAATTGACAGGACTATGTTATGTACTCGTATCCCGGTCCCTGAGCAGAGAATAAAATAATTCAATTCTCCGTATAAAATCGTTTTGTTTTTCTCTCCGCTTGTCCTTTAATCCCTCGGCCAACACACCAATCCAGTTTATATGCATCTATATGAAATGGAACTCATCTCTTCCCAACTTGTTTACCAACATAATCAGCCATGTAACTAGGTACCCATCACATCGTCCCTTCTACCACCAATTTCATTGTGTATGTTGTATCTATGTCTGAAATGACTGCATTTCTACACCTCACCCTGTTCGAGTTTTAATTGGAACACGCCATTTCAATACATGAGGTCTGGGATTCAGCAGGATATGCTTGTAAAATGTATAGATGTTGTCGCTGATGAAGGAACAGTAGAGTTTCTGCAGGAGAGACGGATGTTTCAATAGTGTAGCAAAAACTTTCATCTGCAGTCCGTTTTGTCCGGTGTCGTGCCATACAATTAGCATATTTTTCATTCCCTGAATTAGCTGATGTTGGAGTCATAGGTTTTGTTCTTTCTTTTTTTCTCTGACCAAAAAGTCGAATTAAAGCTATGCAGTTAATCAGAGGAGGAATGATGTAGAAAAAGTGGCACTTTAAAAATGTTTAGTTGCCTGAAAGCTGTGTGAGTAGGGGTGGTGGCTGGTGGGATGCAAAAAGGACATTTTCTAATTAGGTTCGTTTCCTCAGTTTATTCCAACAATGGGTCGTTCTTTTTATCAGCGCATTATAAGCCCTCTGAGCGATAGTAAATATATGAATTTTTTAAAAGTAACAAGATGTGTGCGTCCTTAATCCTTTTCTTGCATGTTACCCGGAGTATCCATATGAAACGACAAAAAGTCACGGCTTTGGTATTCCATGAATGCTTCCTACGTTCTTTTACAAATCCTTGATTTCGATAGAGTAAACTGACGACTAACTTGTACCTTTTCATCTCCTTTGCTGCTTTGGTTATATTCAGATAAGCATCGGATATTTGCACTAAAAATACCTTTGTCTAAAAATGGCATCAAAAACTGATTCAAAAAACCGTTCTGAAAAACGCTTCAAGTAACGCCATACAAGACCCATAGAAAAACGCCTCAAAAACTGATAAAAAAAAAACACCCATAAAAACGTATTAAAAAACAATCCATGAAAAGTTCCAAATGAACGCCAGAAACATCAAAAAATGTCTGCAAAGACGTTAAAAAAAAAAACCCAGATACCTAAGTCACCAAAAGTTATTCGCAAAACGTACCACCAAATATTTCAAAATCGCCTCAAAAATCTCAAATCGGCATCAGAAAAATGCCACGGAAAAGGCATCGAAACTTTCAAAAAACACACTAAAAAAATGACGAAAAATCCATCGAGGCGAACATTTTTTAAAGAAAACAGTTCAAAAAAGTTCCTAAAAACGCGACATATACATACCTCTAAAAAAAATACCATAAAAACGCCCAAAAACACCAGAGATAAAAGGAGGTTTAGAAAAAACGTATAACACAAGAACAATTCGAAAATCAAAAGAGCAGTTACCAAATGGTATGGAGATCCAAAAAAGGCAGCGAATCACATACATGAACGTGTAGGGTAGTCGAAGAAATCCTTGAAGTAGGTGGAACAACAGTGGTTGCTGGAATGTTGAAAAACTAATTCTGCCGGCTTGAGGCGTCTCTAATTATTTATCTCTTACCAGTTACCACTGAACTACAAACTACAAATAAATAACAAGAAGGTAATACTGCTCAAACCGGCAGAAAGAGGACTCTAAAAAGTGAAAACGTTTATTCGTTTTCGAAAGACATTTTCGTTTCGTGCGAAAGGCAAATAACGACAGCTTTTCGATGGACTTTTTTATTTTCTATGCAATTTAAAGAAACTCGCTTTAGCGATTAGAAAACGAGCGAGGAGTATGTGACGCAATTTTTAACTTTCGCAAGATTTCTTTCGTTTTTTTGAAATGCAAAATGGGTTTTCGTTTCGTTTTTAAAAAATCCCACCACAGGCCTTTTTAAAAATAGCTCTAGCCTCTAGGACAAAGTTCTATTCGTAAGGAATCAATCTCTATATCAATCTTTATATTAAAAGAATTCAGCTTACGTATGTTTGTGCTCGCGAAATTCGAAAAGTACCAGGTAGTTTTGCTACAACTTTGCGTTTGAATAACTAAGTACCCGTTTTTTATTTAAATAGATGCAGATGCTCAAAGTTAGCAATAGAGACGTTTTGACGGCTCCACTAGTGTTCTATACCAGTTTCGTCTTCTACGTGCTACAGTGGACAGCAATTGGAAAATTATCCATGACTGATTTTCAAACTCCTTATAGAGGATGTAAGAGCAGGAATTATTATTGACTGAATGACAAAATTACTCTTGGTCCAGAAAGTCTAACTAAACCCGGACAAATGTAGCTTTTAAAATTGCAGGTATAAACAATAAAAATAATAATTCGCAAAATACCAGACCCTTTTCTTATAAAGGAAACAAGCTCTTATTTTACTACTCTCTCCCCCAAAAAAATCTGCTTAATAACTTTATGCTAAATAAAACAACTTGGCCTTTTCCGCTTGCTTTCAAGACTCTCTACTTTTACAAGAATTCTTCCGTTTTATGGTCAATTTTAGTCTCCACATATCGTAAATGTAATAAACCCTTCCGAGGAGTTGGTTTCACTTACCTGTAGGCAATCTGTGAACAAAACGTATAGGTAACACAAATAATAAAGGATATCATTCACCGACCCAAAGTTCTAGAGTAAAACATAAACAAGCTTTCAGAGATCTGGTGGGTTCAGATTATAATAGAGGTTACTCTCTGTGGGCGGCCATATAATATAGAACCAAATGTTTTACGTTAGAGTGGTGTGCCTTCTCATTTGTGTTGAAGAAAACAACAGGAACAACTGCAGAACCTGTTGTCTATTAGATAGGACTGAGAATTCGTGGATATAAAAGAGCTTATCGAACTAAATGTTGTTGCTCATACAGAGCACGTTTGTCAGATTTATGAATATGCCAACAATTGGCCTGGCCAGTCGAGCAGGTAAATAGAGACAAAGCTTTTTGTGCCTACGATTAATTTGAAGGATGTATTTAGGAATCACTGTTATCATTCAAATTTTAGAGAAATTCATAGTCTCACTTGAAAGTTTAGAAGACTGCACTCTCGCAAACATTAAGGCGTTTCTTGTAAACGTTACACTTTCGTAGTTCAACATTTGCATGAATACGAACGCTAACTGCAAAAAATATGTAAACACTGCATACGACACGACATGCAGTGGGGTCCTATTCGCAGCGAGCAGTAATTATTCATTGAATCCTTTTTGTAACAGGATTTCAAATGCCAAATTCCCGCCAGAGAGAGACGAGTTTTCGGATTTGTTCGGCTCTTACGAGTAACGACTTCGAGTGCTGTGCAATTACAGCGACATCGTACACAGAAACAGATGTAGCGATGCAGCATGTGTCTGCCTGCTCTGGGGCATGATGTGCGGGTCCACAATATTTTGGTCCTTTTTTAAACACACTGGTAAGGGCTCGGTTTTTTGGCTGTTGCTTTATTTCTGTGAGTGCATTTGCTTATGCGTAAGATCGCATTCTAGGAGTGGGGCTAATGAGGACAACGAAAGATAAGTGAGAAAAGAGGAATCAAGAACTTCAGCGTCCAACAGAGCCACTAGATGATATAGCAGATGTCAAAGCTAAATTTTTGTAAGCTGTAGCTCCCTGGAAAGATGCCTCGCCAAATAGATTTCCCATGTATTGGAGGCTGGTTTGAAAAAGTGATGTCCTAACCAATCGATCGATGTCTTGTGCAGCGCATTTGGAGAAATAATTTATGTTACTCGGCACATCAACGATTGATTGAAATCGAAATCTGCTTAGTTCATCAATGGCTCTCTTTGTCTTACATAAGGGATCGTCTTGAAACAAAGGTTAAAGTCTCAGCAGTCCACAAGAAAGAGTTACGGACAATAAGCACGCACTAAATAAATAAATAAATAAATAAATAAATATTTTGGCGCGACAGGTCTATGGGACCCAAGGCCTAGCTTCTCGCAACCATTCGCTTTGTGTGGGTTTTCAATTTTTTTTGGGACGAATGGAAGGGATCTACAATTTTACGCCGAGTCCAAACGGCTAATTGAGAAGCTCATTCATGACAGTTTTACTCTCGGATGTTTGTCAGACGTTCGCGAGAGGTGGCGCAGTGGAAAAAAACCTTAAGATGTAATTTGGCCCTTGCGGGATTCGAAAATGAGCCCCTCGCTTAGTAGCCCAGCACACTACCATTAAATCAAAAGGTGGGTTTTCTGAAGCTTCTTGCACAAAAAACGATTCCATCAGTCACATTTGTGCTTGAATGGTTATTAACTTAAAAAAAAAACTCTGAACAGTCGGAAAGACAGAAACGTGCAAATTCTAGAAATATTTGTCGCTGGGCAATATTAAGTTTCCAACAAATGGACAGATATCACATCACTGAAAGGGGGTTACTGGCAAGGTCAAGCAAAGCGTTTTGCCGTACCGTGTCAAAAAATATTGTAATTGTCATTGGCAACCGGTTGCAAAAAATAAGCAGTTTAAGTTCAACAGAGTTGGTCACTCACAGTGGACATCACTATACCCATATGGTAATTATTAAAAAAAACATATTGCTTACAAAAAATAAACTAATAATACGGGTAAAGTGGCAAAAGAAGTAACGTCATTTATACAAAATGCCAGTCCCAAACTTATATATAAGGGAAATCCCGCAAGGCTGTCATAATTGCCTATATCTACCTATTGATGAGGATATCCTTGGTCGTTTTGAGAAAAAAAGTTCGTACTTTACATGGTTCGATATGCAATAATTAGTGTTGCAGGAGACAATTCAACTAAAAATCTGTTGGTAGGTGTTACGGATGATTTCAATATATTTTCTCAGGGGTAGCACATCATGGGTTTCCAAGAAACAAATAATAATATTGCAATAAAGTCAGAATACTCTCCAGGAAGAGGCGAGTCGCGAGAGAAACGAAAAATCTTAAAATTATCATAAGAGACGTTTAGAAACCTACTTTTATACCATGTTCCCACCATTTCAAGTGGATTTAGGAAATCACCTCATTAATGATGTGATTTACCATACATTTTCGTGATCACTAATTACGTGATTTATACCTGTTTTATTTTTAATTACGTGCAAATCCACACAAAATAAAATCGAACATTTTGTGTATCGAACAGACACAAATAAAATCAAACAGACACAGACCTGTTATCGACTTCAGCTGTTCACGCAAAAACAAACTGTCAAAAAATGAAAACTAAAAATGCAGATAGTAATTGTTTATATCATTTTTGGATTTATCCTGGTAGATATAAATTCTATACAAAGCATTTAAACCCATTTAAAATTGTTGCGGGTAATTTTTCTATTGTACTTTTATATGTACGATATTGAAAGTTTGCCAACTTATTCCAAATCTCACACTTAAACACTTAAAAGTTCGGTGGGAACGCCTATCGTGATTTGTTAATTACTTCAGCTAAATGCCGTTGGTGGGAACATGGTATTAGACCCTTCTGCGTTGTTCCCAAATCAAATTGGATAACGTGAATTCTACCTAATTTAGGAGGTTTAAAACGTGAAAGAAATACAAAATTAATCTGCTGTCGGCACTTTAATATACTAGCGGACCCCTGAACACTTCGTAGATCAAAACAGAAATATAAAAATAATCAAATTCAAATTTATTTAAAACAGTGATAAATAGTTTTTATTGTAATGCTTTGTGGTACGCAATATTTTTGGTTTTTCCATTTTCGGTGTAAATATACAAAACCGATGATTTTGTTTGCCAACACGCGCACAGGGTAGGTACATACACATAACTGTCCATGTGAGAAAACTGGATACTCTGAATTCACTCCACAAATTCCTAAAGTTTGCCCTTGCGCCTTATAACGCAAACGCAAGGCGAACAGATAACTGAAGTCGTTTAAATTCAAATGAAATATCAATTTTCAATTGGATATTATGCGGAGGCAATCCTGGTAAATCCAACGATTCGGTGGTTTTGAGATATAAGGTTTTGATTGTTTTTTGTACGGCTGGTGCCACGCCCCTTTGTCCAATTTTGAACAATCTTCACAGTAATACTCCTGGGGCAATATTTAAGGTAATGGATTGTTTACAAAGAATCTTTAAAAATATTTAAGGAAAGTTTTTTTAAGGTTTATGATTGAATATTTAGTAAAGGGGAGAGTGGTTTGTTTTAAGGGTTACAATTTACAAACAGCATTTTGGTACGAAAAAGGGGGACTGCTTACCCATTTTTGTATTCACCGTAATTCTTATTTTTCAGGCTTTCAGGTAAAATTGGTGCGGTTGCGTTAAGAAATCTCTCCGCAACTAGAAGGGCCTTACTACCCCTAAGACGTTGCGAATATACCGCAGTTTTTACATGCTGCCTGGTGGCCAGGTTCGAAAACCATAAGTACAGCGCCAACACAATTAAAATAGGACTATCTTGTTTTTATTCTGGGAACCAACATAATATTTCACTTGAAATCAAAAAAGAACAACAAGGAAAAGCTGTAGAAAGCTTTTTATGCTGTTTATCCAAACAGATCCTACCTCTGTTATTGGTCAACGTGGTCCAAGACCATTTCAAGTAGATCTTTACTCCATCCAAACCATCGGCCATGATATACCCAGCTGTCAAAAATCCATATTCAAAACTTCGTTCCTCAGTCAGCAGAAATCCCGCAATTTTCCAGCACTTCATAAACTAAAAGAGACCTCGCGAGCAATATTAGCATAGAACGTCTCATTCAACAACCAAAATTAGCATCTCTAATTTAAATAACAAAACTAAAAATGGAAAATAAAAAAAAAATCCCAACAAAATTAAGTCAGCGATGTGCACAATCCAATCGACCGTCAGCACTCTATCGGCCGCACCTACAAGTGCTTTCATCTTTATTTTCCGTGATTTTTAAACTATTTTTGGGTGCATAAAATATACGTGATTGCAATTGTCGATGCGCAGAGCATTCAAACAGAAATTGCACGCTCTTATAATTTATTCGCCAGCACACACAGTGACACAGTGTGTAAGAGGGGCTTTGCATTCATGTGAACATCCCCGACGAACCCCTTTAACGGATTGCCATTTATTTTAATTTATATACGTTCAATTGGGGCTCGTTAGCTGCTCTTGATCGCTGCGCTACGCCGCGCCGGGGTAGTGAATAAAATTCCAAGTGGCCATTATCGCATGTATGAAGTATGAAGTACTCCCGATGACGGCATCAAGAGTGTCAATTAACATGAACGTGAATAAAATTCAAAAAAAAGATAGATAGAGATATATCTCATGCCAAATGGTGAAATATAAATTTGGGACTGCGCTGACACTGCGAATGCTAATGCATTTCGAAAGTTTTCACAATTTACATGGCATTTGTTGTGACTTGTGACCAATGGCATACTATAAAATGTCAAAAACATCTTTCGTTATTAAAAAAGTGGAAGTGGGTACACTATATACCTAATGTATATGAAATCCTGGCGGCTACCGCGACACGGCGCACAACAAAGCAATAGCTGGTAACAAATGACGAACATCATTTTGAATTAGTTTCTCGCTATTTGCCGCGTGTCGCCTAGCTTTCCTTCATCGCTTGCGCCCACAGATTTCCTTCATTGTAAAATTGTAATTTTTCTACGCTATCTGGAGAGACATTTTCATCTATCATTTGAATATGAATTGCTATGGGGAAACCTTCAGTTGGAATCCTTGCTTCCCTTAAGTGGGTGCCACACAGCTAGAGTGTTTTTTGTGTCTGCTTCATTTCCTTTTTTTTTTTTTTTGAATTTAACTTCTTGATGTATATTAATAATAGTCTGTCAGATACAAATCTGTACAGAGGAGCAGCGATTTTTTGTTGTTGCCTTTCTTTTTTAGTGAAATGCTTGGAGTTTGCAGGATGGAAGGATGGCAGGATGAGTCTTATCAGTGTTTTGTGTAGAGTAGGAAGAAAGGTATATATATTCTTTGCGTATGGCTCAGGGGTGTGATGTAATCCGTCACTTTTAATCCTTTGTTTCCTTGTAAAGTATAGATAAGACTGAGGTTGGATATATACATACACAGAAGAGAGTGGAAATATACGCAGAGGGGAATGGTTTTTCTTTGCGTGAAGGTAGCTTGGAACTTTTAGCATTGACACTGAAGGATTTGGTATCAGTAGAAATTGATTGCAGTCTGTTTTTGCATTTTTCCAAAGGTGGTGAATTCAAATGAATATCGAATCGAAAATAAGATTTTTTTTTTAAAGATGGTTAAGGCGAAGCTTGCGCTTATTATGCGAATGCTTGAAATAAATCCCGGAAGTTGTTTTTTACTATAACGCGACGACATTATTAAAGATATTTTATGGAACAGTCATGCACAAAATACTTTACCAATTCCACATTAAAAATTCGTTTGAAGAAGTCGGTTTTCTCTTATATTTTTGAACTTCAATTTTCAATTATTCAAAAATAATAATAATTCACATAGCATTATTATTATTATTTTTATTATTATTATTATTATTATAAGCTTTATTTAGCCTTTGATAAAAGTTAAAATTCTTACAATAATTCATAGCTATGTAGTTTACAATATTTTGGTTGTTTAAATAGATATTAAAAGTTAACATATTCATTTATATCATAAACAAAATATTTGATTTATTTAATTCATTAATTATTTGAAACTTTGAAATTTATTATAAACGGACATAAGCCTCCCCCAGGTTCCGCCATTGTTGTTTATTATGTGCTACATGTCTCCAAATGCTAAGGTAATTTTGAATGTCGTCCCGCCATCTTAATTGTGGTCTACCAACTTTTCTATGTCCTTCATATGGTGTCGAATTATAGTTGTCTTGTTGTCCATCTGTTGTCGTTCATTCTAATGACATGTCCTGCATAGCTCCATATAAGTTCGTTTGCTCTTTTTATTACGTCAGTCGACTTTGTTTGTTCCCTAATGTTTGCGTTCGTAATCCTTCGTAGTCTCGAGATTTTTGGTGTTGACCGTTCCATCGCGCTTTGACATACTTGCAGTTTCTTGGACGCTCTTGTGTTTATGGTCCATGTTTGTGCACCGTATGTCATGACTGGAAGTATTGCAGCATCGAACAAGAATTTTTTAGAATCGGGCGTTATATTGGAATTGAGAATCGGTTTCAGATTCAAATATTGTTTTTAAGTATTCGTTATTCGTAAAGATATTAATTGACCTAAGTATACAAATTCGTCTAAATATTCAAGGTTCTCAGTTTCAAATTGAATTTTAAATGGTTGTGCGTTAGTTATTAGTTCCGTCTTTTTTTTGTTGATATAAATGTAGTCCAACTTTTGAGCAATCTTGGATAAGGTCTTTTGGAATTCGGCGTTATTTCACGGCACCGTTCATGTTCATGTGACCTATTGATGACATGGCTTGTAAGCTACTTGCAGCTCCATTCACATTTACTGAGAGGGAACTAGGAGAACTTTGAGTCAAATTGGCGAGGCGGGACACACAACGCCAACACAAGTTGGGTACTTTATCTTCACAAATGTCACTGCAATTATCTCATTGCGCATTCATCTATTTTGCTTTTACTTACCAACCTATGGAACATTGACCTGTCAGTGAAGCCATTAAATTATGAATTTTGCTTTTTTTCATAGGTTCTTGCTCATAGACTGCGAGATTTATTTCAGTCCTGAGTGTTGGAGTACGTGGTAATTTGTGGTTCGTCAAGATTCTTGGTGAATATTGTTTGTGCTTCTTTGTTGATGATCACTATATTATAGAATAAAAAAAGGCTCCATGCACTGATGAATTCGTACGAGTCAGTTATGGAGAAGAGCTAGCTAGTTCCGAAACGCCAGTGTAAGTTTTGTTTTACTTTTCATTTTATTATCGCGGCTTACTGCTGAGGTGAAAAAATATGCAAATATTTGAAAAGAAAGCCCGAGAAATCGACATAAACTTTATAAGCAACCTAAAAAATGGTGACCTCTAGTAGTCACCTGCAACCTGCTAAATTGACGGTGAATCGAAGTGCAAGTTCACTTTCTGCCACCCCCTTAAAAATGTATAATGTTAACAAAAGTTTCTTTAAATTTAATTAAATAACTTTCAATGTCTCTTTTCGCCTTCATAATGGATATTCGAGTCGCAATCTAGGCAATCGATAATTCATCAAATTTGGGTACCGTGCCATACGGACATTCCAAGTCCTCTGTGATTCTATACAGCAAAAATTACATCTCTTTATTCTTCTCTATTTTTGCTAGCTATTCATCGAAGAAAACACTATATGATCCTTGTCTATCTATTTATATGAAGCTTATCTAATCTGAAGGATGCCAGAAACCTAATAACACCAAGGATTATATTTCATAATATGTCATTGCGAAACATTGTTTCATTAAGGGGTTTGCCCTCAATTGGGGTCTCAAAGCAAACGATTTCTAGAGAAGCTGTGAAGAGACTATTCTTCACCTCCTGCTTCTATGCATCTACCCAGCTCTCTGAACTCGAAGAAGACTACATCTAGGAGAAAACTTCTTCCACAATGTAAGCGAATTTCCTACTACAAAGAGCCGCCTCGAAACGCATTATACACCAAAATCCTGGACCAGCAAAACATGATGCAAATCGAAATAACGACTATAAGTATAAACCCGTAATCCTTAATCTTGTGGAGGCAAACCACCTAGCGAAGTAACCTCATATCGCCCAATATCGATACTACCAATATTGTCCAAGCTATTCGAAAAAATGGTGACAAAACGTCTGCAAAAAATTATTGATGAAAAATCGCTACTTCCAAATCATCAATTTGGGTTTAGAAACAGGCACTCTACAATTGATCAGGTGCATAGAATCACAGATAAAATCGAAAAAGCATTTAAAGAAAAAAATGTGTGCTCTACATTATTTCTTGATATAGCTTTCGATAAAGTCTGGCACAAGGGACTGATACACAAACTACAAAAGCAACTGCCGAAGCAGTATTCTACCATTCTGGAGTCATACATAAGATCGATTCTTCAGAATTAAGCAAGATACAGAGTGCTCAACATTAAGGGAGATTAAAGCTGGTGTACCGCAAAGCAGTGTGCTAGGTCCAGTTTTATACCTAATATTCCATACCGATTTGCCTGAAAGTTAAGAAACCACCATAGCTACTTTTGCAGATGACACAGCCGTCCTTGCTGTGGGAGCAACTGCCGAAATAGCAACAAAAAAGCTTCAGACGGCAACAAACAATATTTCAGAATGGACTAAGAAATGGCAGATTAGATTAAATGACCTTAAGTCAATCCATATTAATTTTACGTATAAAAACGTACCACAAATTCCAGTCTACATTAACAACAATGTAGTAGAATTTTCTAACAAGGCTAAATATCTATTGTGGACATGCAAACAAACTTACAAAAAATTCAGGTTTTCCAAAATAAAGTACTAAGGAACATAGTTAATGCACCTTGGTACTTATCTACACAACGCCGATCTGCATAGAGATCTAAATGTTGAAATGGTTGAAGATGAGGTTAAGAAGGTTGCTCGGAGGCATAGAAATCGGCTTCTCAACCACGTAAACACAGAAATAACAGAACTTTTAAATGATGACAATGTAATCAGGAGACTGAGACGGATAAAACCTCTTGATCTGTAAGATTTGTCTATGGCTAAGAAATTAGGTATTAATTTCAAACAAAACAAGTTTAAAAATCCCACAAACGGCGGATTTATCTCTTTAAATTCATTAAATAATTTAAAATATAAATTGCTGATTAGTCGTACGACTAGGTGCAATCTTATTCGGGATGTCTAATGTCAGTCTCCCGGGAGTTTTTTTTAGATGAGTTAAAGTCCATCACTATTGCAGAAGCATCCCTCGCGTATAGCTCTGCAATGTCTTTCGATGATTTTTTACTTCCAGCAAATTCCCAACACCAAAAAAAAAAAAATCTTGTGGAGTTAACAAAAAATAAAATTCTCTGGCGTTAGAATGCCTGTGGGCTAAACCTTGCCTAACAGCGTAAGCATTTGAATTTTTATTTCAGAGGAGTCTTTTCTGTTTTTCATTGAGCCGATTTAATTGCGTTCCAGGTCCAATCTTTCTATGAACTTAGTCTAAATCTTCAACATTGCAAAAAGCCTACGCTCACGTAGGTAGGACACTTATAAATATATTATTGAATCTCTAGGGTAGTACTAGCTCTTTATTTCTTGTTTTAAAGGTGAAGGTATATTTAAATAATGTGGGCATAATACCGTTTGCGGGATCTTTATATACTAAAAAAACGTTGAAAAAACACAGCCTGAAAAGCGTCTGATCATGGATAAGTGGTGTAGGTCGAAATAAATTTCAATCGGATGTGTTTTTCTCCCAAAACGTCACACGAAGTAGTGTCCCTTACAAAGAACTGTTTCAAAAAAAAACAATCCGGTTTAACGTATGTTTTTTACCTTTCAGAGCTCAGAGATAGGTAAAAGAAGGCGCCACTTGTTTCAGAACCCACCATCTACTGACTAATCACAGAGATTTAGTTTGCATAATTATTTCGCAGATGCGAAGGGCACCATTCAAAAGAACCCAATGCCTACTCTAACTCTGCTCAAGTCAAAAGCAATACCGACATTTCTTTTATTCAAGATCTCACAAAATGAATTTATTCAAAATGTGGCTTAGTATGAAATTTAAAGCATCCCCTCTTGCATCTGTTCTCGTGTGGAAACCCTTAAACTGTTTTTCGTTATCCCTCTTGTTTCTGATTTATTTTTTGTATTTCTTTTTTGTGCGGTTGTGGTTTGCTTTGAACCTAGATACCTAGTTCTAGTCTATAAAGTATGGAAAAAGTCAACATAGCATTCTAAAGTGTCACAACAAAATCACTCCATTCCAACTCCTTGGGGTTAAGATATTGCAAAAGGGACAAAAATTGTTCCGTCTGCCTTGCCTTGTGCGAGATAGAGAATCCCATGGAAATTGGATAAGATTTATCCTTAAGCCCTTACAGAAGATATCCTTACCCAATCCTATTTAATCCATTAAAAGCATTCAACTTTCTCTGGAAAATACGGATGGCTTATTGTTGAGTGTAATTTGAGGTCACAAAAGGATTGCCTTCTCTGCTGCTGCTAACGAAAAATATATGCAGGGGCAATTCTGGGCGAAAAGATATTATGAGAAGTATACGAGGACATCCTGTCGAATAAATATAAACGTCACTATTTTTGGAGACTCTGGCCAAATCTGTTGAAAAGCGAATGGCATCCAATCGGCATGGATTTATATTGCCCGACTTTTTTTTTTTTTGTCTTGTATCTCACTTTGTGTAGATACTAGAATCGCATCGATCTTCTATGGGAAAAAATTGTCATTTGTCTGCTTTGCATTTGTTTACCTTGGTTCGACGGTATTATTTTTTACCTCGCTGTTTCTTATCAGAAGCAGAGCGAATTGCGCGCGGTCGGGGGGAATTGTAATTTTCTTCATGAATTAACCTCGTTCATGCATGAATTGCGAAATGTCAATTCGGGGCAGAATGCGCGAGCATTGTGGGTTGTTCTCAAACCACATCTATCAAAATCGTTTATTCAACTGATTGACTAACGACACAACGACAACGACGGTGATGGTGACGGCGACAGAGATGAGAAGCGGTTGAACGATGTCAACCATGTCTTGGCAGTGGCACAAACTCAAAAGAAATCATTCAATTTAATGTGCGGTTTCGACGATGTACACACACTTCGCGTTCCCTTATACAGAGTTGGGAATTATTTCTAGCGACAGCAGGAAAGATTTATGTGTTTGCTTATAATCAGGATGTGTTTATGCTTGTACCGTATTTAGGGGAGGCGCGCGTATATAGTTGAGTTGGTAATCCTTTATCTATTGTCGGAGTATGTTTACAATAGTGAGTTAATGGAGGTGAAATTGAGGCCGCGTTTACGGCAAATTCATGCGCTCGCAACAATTGACTTATCTGACGATTGAGTTGTTTTTATATTCCGGGTGTAGGACTGTAGGTAGATATTTATATATTCAGATTAGGGTTTCTGTTAGTCCTTCGAACTTTTAAGGAAACGGATCAGCAAACTTCTTCTTCTGCTGACCTAGCATGCTGACTTTTCAGGTTCACTCCTCCATCTGCGAGGGGCCAGCATCAGTGGAACATAGAGCGCCATAACGAGGTTTACGAGGGAAAAATCAAGCAAAAAGTTATTTGAGATTCATAATGTAGCAATATTCATCATTTGTGAGGAGGTCGAATTACCAACCAGTAGACTTGTTAAAGTTCTCAAAAGGGACAGACCAAGTAAACTGGAATCGCTCCAAAAATCTGATGGTACCTTCACTGAGACAAAGGCGGAGACTTTTAGTCTCCTGCTGGAGACTAACTTCCCGGGAAATCAGGTCACTACGTGTTCTTCAGTGGTACCAGCAACTGTGGCCACATCGGAATCAACTAACATCACGCGGCGTAACTGGTATATTGCTTCCAGAGTGGTGACTGATGACGCTATCAAATATGCAATTGCATCGTTTGAGAGTTTAAAGTCACCTGGTCCGGATGGAATTTATCCAGCCATGCTAAAACAAGGTTGTAGTCAGCTGATGCCGACGCTGAAAAGAATTTTCACCTCAAGCTTAGCCTTGGCTTACATACCTTCTCCTTGGAGTAGGTATTGTTAAAGTCGTGTTCATACCAAAAATTGGTAAGACTGCCTACACTCTCGGCAAGAGTTTCAGACCCATAAGTCTGTCTTCCTTCCTGTTGAAAAGCGGAAAATCCTGTAAAACTGCGCTTCAAAACCTTGTTGGTAGGATTAAAAGTGCTCTTGATCGGAAGGAGTACGCGTTGGGTATTTTCGTCGATATCGAGGGTGCTTTTGACAATGCGACCTTTGATAGCATGTGCAACGCAGCCAGACATCATGGTGTAGATGAGACATTGGTGTTGTGGATTAAAGCAATGCTAATGCACAGGACGCTGATTGCCGAGGCGGATTGTGGAAAGTGCGTCATGACAGGGGTAAACAGGGGCTGCCCTCAAGGTGGTGTTCTGTCTCCCCTTTTATGGTGTATGGTAGTAGACTCTCTGCTAACGGTTCTCAATCTTCCTGGAACCTACACACAAGCCTACGCGGATGATGTCGCCGTTCTGTCTGTCGGTTCAGACCTAAGGACTGTCTGCTCTCTGGCGCAGAGATCCTTGGGAATGATCGATGATTGGTGCACAAGAAATGGGCTTTCAGTAAATCCTCTTAAAACTACGGTTGTTCTCTTCACGAGAAGGAGGAAGGTCACTGGTCTGACTCAACTTGTGCTTAAAGGTGTCACTATTCCGATCTCTGATGAAGTCAAATATTTGGGAGTAATCCTCGATAGAAAACTTCTTTGGTCCAAGCATGTCGAAGCAAAAACTGATAAAGCGCTGTCCACTTTCTGGCAGTGCAAAGGTGCCTTTGGCAAGACATGGGGCTTATCTCCTAAAAGGGTCCTTTGGATCTATACGGCAATGGACAGGGGTCAGGTTCGGGAGTCTTCGTGGAAAGCGAGAGCGTCAGACTACACTACCCCTTAGGGAACCACGCGTCTGTCTTCCAAGCGGAGATTTTCGCTATCCTTATGGCTATGCACTATATTGTGACAAATAGGTGGAGAGCTAGAAGCATTTGCGTTTGCAGTGATAGCCAAGCTGCACTAAAAGCGCTGCTCAACCCTCTTACCTAGTCCAAGTTAGTGCTTGAACTCAAGCTTTCTCTAAACTTGGTCGGTAGGCTAAATACAGTGAAACTTGTCTGGGTCCCAGGTCACACTGGTATCCAGGGAAACGAGATCGCTGATGAACTTGCCAGGCTAGGTTCCGAAGAAGCTCTCTCAGGGCCTGAACCTGCGTTGGGTCTGCCAGCATCTGTGGTTAGGTCATCCATTGATACTTGGGTTTCTCGTGAACACGTGACAGACCAAGCGACTGCGACCGGACATCTGCAAAAGGTCAGCATCTTTCCTTCTGTCTCTCAGGAGAATCGACTGTAGACTGCTTGTGGGTGTCCTTTCGGGTA
This sequence comes from Cheilosia pagana, assembly GCA_936431705.1. Taxonomy (NCBI): domain Eukaryota; kingdom Metazoa; phylum Arthropoda; class Insecta; order Diptera; family Syrphidae; genus Cheilosia; species Cheilosia pagana. The sequence goes on along the minus strand of OW386166.1, from coordinate 77,856,898 downwards.
AGCTTTTGCCAAACACTTAAATGTGTTGGGGTTGAGCGACATCACCATCTGCCCTGCTTGTGGAGAGGATGACGATACAGCGGAACACTTCCTCTGTAGTTGTCCTGCCTTTGCTCGCATCAGGTGGCGGATCTTTGGGGCTGACGTGGTGAGTGCCGAACATCTAAGCTCTTCATCACTGAAGCTCCTTCTCATCTTTCTTCGAAAAACGGGCAAACGAAGTACAGCAATGTAAGGTATCTGTTTTGGCAGTACAATGGACCAGTAGTTGTGTCTGAGTGCTCCATCGGATAGTAGCAACCTCCAACAAAAAAAAAAAAATATTCATCAGCCACTCTGTACAAGAAGGTTCACCCAACATCGAGAGAAGGTCATAATCGCCATCTATAACTTTGGCTAGTAAGGGACCTTTGTAAATATCGGTTCTATTAAAAAGTCGTATACCAACATCCGTACAGATAATAAAGGAGGAGCAGCTCTTGTTAGTTGTTTGCTTCTTTTAGCTGAGAAGGCAGGTTAGTAGCGGAGTCTTATCCCAAGCAACTAAATAAATGAAAATTCTTTATAAGTCCTGCTTAGTGACGCTGAAGCTTGGAATTATGACATCTAGACAGCGAACTAAACGAGATATACCTAGGTACATAAGCGAAGTCAAAAAAGCGGTCTAAAAGTTCTATCTAGGTCATGTACAGCGGATGGACACAAATGTCCTACAATCCCAACATTGAGGAAAAACGCTGACCGCTAACCAACTTGGAGCGCGCAATTGAAGGCAATTAGGTAAACAACACGCAAACTGTGGAGGCGTATTGCTTGAGGTCCAGATCCACCACGTACCTACTGTAGCGCCACCTAGGTAAGTAATTAAGTAAAAAAGGTCAGGGTGCAATACAATTTTTACGAACGGTTTCATAATTAGTCAGTTGTGTGGCCCGGGAGTATAAAAATAAATCAAAAAAGGCAGACATATGTCATATATGTCAAAATCCACTTTAAAACTTATGTTGCTGGTCACACTGGAAACATCGATGGATAAAAAGTTTTCCTTTTGTGCTTCCGTGCCTCTTTTTTCCATCACTGGACTTGTGATTAAAATTTCTTCAATCCTTCGAAGGAAGCCATGAAAAGCAAACCATTTTTCCTTTGCTATTCTCCTCACTTACTTTCTGGCACTCTAGACCAGTATTGTAAGGACTTTCTCTTCACTTTTCCCACGAAATGTAGTAATTTTCGTCCTTTTTTCTATTTCTCTTCAATCTTTCAACCCCGGGTGGGGTATAGGCGACAATTTTTTTCAATCTTTCTCGATTTGCATGCAGTTCTTATCTATCAAGACTAATTCGACGGGTAACTTGAAAATTCCATTCGAATGATTGCCTTGCGATGTTGTCGATTGGTCTCCTCAACATGTGGCCAATTTAGGCACTCAATAGTTTTTGATCCGTTATATGCCACAATTTGTTGGTGCGATATCGTCAGTACATCGTCTATCACCAGTAAAAAGAGGATCGGCGGGAGAATATCCCCTTGTCTCACTCCCTGTCGCACTTCAAAAGAGTCGGAAAGCTGTCTTGCAGCGTGATCTCGTTGAGTGAATCCCACTTTTATCTAAAGATTTCAATATCCATTCGCGGTTGTCTCAGTCAAGGGTCTTCTCAAAGTCTACCTCACCATAAGGTAGAGCGGTGTCGTAAGCTCGGTTCGAGAATCATACGCATGGTGTTTATGTGGCGCAATACCGACCGCTACAAGAGCCCGCTTCGTTTCTCTTAAGAGTATTTTTGATTTTGTCCTTTGTCCGATCGAGAATGATAGTTGCCATAATTTTTTGAAAAACAGAGAAAGCGGTAAAAACTCGCCAGTTATTGCATTTCTTCCCCTTCCCTGGTTTCTTAACGATAACTCCATCCTTCTAGTCCCTGCCTGTACTAGTAGCAGCAGGATATAGGCCGTTGTCGGCATCTGCTTTCATTAACTCGGCTGGTATGTCATCAAGTCCAACAATGACCGTACTGGACAGTTAGTAACGTGGCGACAGGATGTGACTTCTACGTTATTGGGTTATTACCACCGCAGGAATTGTGACTGGCGGGAATCTTTAAGGGGCTATCTTCATCACGATCGGCCAAGAAGATGTCCATGGAAATGTTCTTATGGACATGGGGTGGGCTGACCAACCCTTGCCACTAAAATCAGGCAGGTCCTAGATTCATGGCGAAATACTATCTAGGAGGGACACTGGGAAGGTCAAAACTACGAGTTAGGTTTAGTGGAGCTTAGTTTTAAGATTGTTTAGGTATAGATTAGGGCTTAGTTTAATTTATAGATTAGAACACGTTTAGTTTAGGCTAGAGTTAGGGTTAGTTTCGCGAGTTATTACCCGGTCTTCTTCAAGGGTAGTGGCACAAGTTCTAGAGTTCTTTTCTTTTTTTTATTTCCTTTTCCGCATTACTTCTCTTTCTTGCCTACTTTATCTTTCGTCATGCAAGAGTCCCGTCCGTCCGAGGTCTGCATAACGTAGCTTGCTTCCAAGGGTCTATAGCTCTCGACATTTTAGGCAAAGTTTTGGAGCCATTCGCTACAAATTGTTTTTATGGAAAAATATAACTTTTAAAATTAAAGTTTGTATTTAACATTTAATATAAAAATAGCAGTTTGGTTACATAATTTTTGATTATTTTTGAGCACAATAGAACCTGTTGTTATTGGGTTGTTTTTCTATGGTCATTTGGTGTGGTGTGAAGTATTGATGTCCCCAAAAATTAATACCTTTAATGTTTATTTCCCAGATTCCTAAAATTCAAACAACTTTGCTCCTTTTTAACACAGAAAAGCTATTCGGACATCCAAATTCCAACAAAAAGGGATTAACCCCACAATCTAAAAGCACTACTTTAAACTAGACTGCCAATCTTTGGTTCTACCGTGGTGAATGCTGATTTTATAAACTCCCTCTTTGTTTCTTTGACCTACAATAGTACAATGAACGAGAAGTTCTCCGTGTGCGTCGTACCTAGATGTCTGAACTGAATGAACCATCGCCATAGCTTTGACAATCCTCGAGACCAGATTCATCACAACCTCTCACCAGCCATTGAAATATCTCCTTAGTCCTCATAGATACTTTTCTATTTTACTTTTTGTTATTAATCACTTTGCGTCTTTTCCCCGGTAAGTAGAAAATATTGCAAACGAAAATTTTCCCATTTTTCTTACTTAGAAGTTCTTAGCGGAGCATAAGGGACAAAATACTTTTTAAGTCCTTTTTCACAATGTCACGTTTCACGGATAAATCCAAACGGAAACAAATCATTTAAGGCAGATGTGCTTGACAAACACCATGAATGACAAGAAAATCTGATCATTATCGATTCGCATCTTAGAGGTGGATGCTTTGTCAAAAGAGGTCTCCACGTGGGAGGAACACAAACTTTTCCTTTATTGGTGGTAATTTAATTTCTAACATTTAAAGAAATTAAATTCAATGGCAGTTCTTCGTTGAGCAACAGAAAACATGATGAAGGGAAATATCCAGTTAAACATTCAAAATTAGCAAGACTTAGATATTCCACAGGTACTTATTCCATTCAATTGTATAAAACACTTTCACCCCAATCATTGGGGGTGGGGAAAAAAACCCTCGGTGGACCAATGGACCCAAGGAGCTGACAAGTAGGCTTTATCGAATAAGAGGTCACTTAAAACACTGGCATTGCCAACAACATCGTTGTCGGGTAAATGAAGGGAACCAATTGCAGGTGCTTGACGGAATCATCAGGTTAAATATCCACTTGAAATTGTCCTCTCCAGAAGGATGATTGGTTTGGAGGGTACGATGGCACTAGACTAAAGCGAGGGTCACCAAAACAAATCACTTAGGCAGAGCCGAAACGAAGTTCAACACACTAGAGACCTGTTTAACCGTAATCAAGTAAAACAAGTGGGACAAGATGGGTCTTTTCATCAGTCTTGGGCTGTTTTTTTTATTTCTGCCACTTGAGTTGTTGTTATATGGTAAAGGGGTTTGGCTTGAAATATTTAGACAATGTTGGGAATACTTGAAAAACAGCGGTAATGGATTTATCGGACATCCATATCAGGAAGAAAAGCGGTTCAGATTGTGTCGTGCTAATGAAGCTCTTTACCGAGCAACGAAAAAGAAAAAATGCGCCACTTAATCGCACAAAACTTTTTCTTAAAAAATCTGCGGTTAGGTAGGCGTCAGATTTGTCAACATAGAATCGGTCATCTACCCCGCAGCTTGACTATAACTCAACCACTTGACAAGTTCTACACAGCTTTAAGGCATTTTTTGAGCATTTTTTACATTGCAGACTGTGTGACCACCTACAACCATTCGTCAACGATCTAATTGGTCCCAACTGCGGTCTTAGCTGTAGTTTTATAGTCATGGCCATCTTTTTATTCTTAAACAGGACTATTATTTAATGGGATTTGTAAGTAGGTCCCAAGGACGCTCTATATGATGTAGATCTGTCGAACGCCAATCCCCAGGGATTCCTTTTCTAAAGGAAAGAAGGAAAGAATAAGCTGCGGAAACCAAGTGCTAACGCACAGAAGAACTATTTCCGACCTTTAACAATTTGCTACTTTGAGGTTTGAGGAGCTTAAAAACGTAATTACTCTTTGACCTTCGACATTGTCTCCAGTCTCAAAATCATACAGAGCACACATTCGGTGATTCTGACATTTTAGGGCACACAAAACTGAAATCAAATAAAGTTTACGCAATAAGTTCATATGGAACCCAAATCCCTGTAAAGCTTACCACCTCTATTCGTGTGTGAAATTTTTTAAATTGCTAGATAAGTGTACAAACAGAGTGGAGCGAAGAGCAAAACTGCAAAAATCGTCAGAGAAAAGAGCAAAGAGCACGAGAGGAGAGCAAGGATGTAAGCTAGCCAGAGTGAGGAGCAAAGAGCAAAGAGTAAAGTGAGAAGCAAACAACTCTTGCTTCATTCTTTATTCTTTTCCATTTGAATAGTTTCCCTTTGTGAGGATGGATCCTAATATTTTTAATTTTTATTTTAATGAAAACCCTTCATGTAATTTGTGGTATTACTTGACACGCGGAAACAGAATGAAGGAATTCATATAATTAACCGATCGCGAAGTGTCTATGGTGAATTTCATCATTTATTTATAGAGCTTCGTGAGGATCACATCAAGTTTCAACAGTATTTTCGAATGAGCACAAGCACGTTCGACTATTTACTTGACAAAATTCAACACAAGTTGACAAAGAAGTGGACAAATTTTATCTTAAGCCCAATCATACCTACTGAACGTCTTGCAGTAACCTTATTGTGATGATCAGTATCTTTCTGATCCCACAAAGGTTTCCTTTTGATAATTGCACAAATTAAATTATCCACATTCATTTCAGACAAAAATTACAACGGGTGCAATCACTCCACGACCACGAAAAATCAAAGCGATGATAGCGGAAAATTCAAACATGTTTGAAATCGCCGCTTTGCTCTCTTGTCGCCGCTTTGCTCGACCTTCGAACGACGCTGCACTCTGTGTGGTACCCTTTCACTGCACGTGTTTGATCTAATCGCTTTGCTCTTTGCTCTTGCTCACTCTTCGTTCCACTCTGTTTGTACACTAAGTCATGTGACAGCGAGCCGACTTGCCTTAACCTTTGCTCATCATCAAATGTTGCGGTAATGCTTTTGCGAGTTTCCCGATATTTCTCCATCATCATCGAACAAGTGAAGCAGGTATCAAGAAACTTGACGAGGCTTTGTATAACTATCGTAGGCAACCTCAAAGTCGATAAATCGATGGTGAGTATTTGCTGGGACTGCTTCGATGGAAGACCTTCTTATTATGACGAAATATCATAAGTGTTAAAATAGTACAACTTATGAAAAAAATGTTTGCCAAATATTCTTATTGGAGAAGGAGCCTTGACGCTTCAACGCCCCGAGATGTTTGCAGATAGCGCTAGTAAAGTGACCGATAAGTGACGTGCATTGGTTTTCGGTCCTCATAGAGCTTATACATATGACACATTTCGTGGAATAATTTCATTAGCTGACAAGAGTGTCAAAAAAAAACTTAGTGAGGAAGCTTACCCAACTTCATTTGCCACCGCATCCAGCTATGATGACACCAGATACTCTTATCGGGATTGACTGGTGTGAAAAAGTTGGCCTAACTGTCTAAAAAACCCCACTCTGCTTGATGAAACAATAGAGTTTTCAGAAGAAGTCAAATACCTGGGATTAACTCTGGATAAAAAGCTCATATGGAAGTCTCACCTAACAAAAACCATAGACAAAGCCAGGATCTCTCTGTGGACCAGCAAAAGTAAAAGCTGGGGTATAAGACCGAAAGACAATGCAACGAGGACGAAGAATCAGCAGAACACATCCTGTGTCACTGTAACTGCCTAATCAGATTACGTCAACACCATCTAGGTAAATACTGCATTGAGGCAGAGGGCATATCTGACAGCCCACTCAAAGATTTACTAGGATTCGTCCCAAATTCCTGTATCATGAGTGAGCTCTAACTGGAGTAAACTACATAGGTCCACCTGTGGCCGCAGTGATAAGGTAACTTGCTTCCAACTCCCTAACCTTAGAGGCACATATTTCTGCAAATGTCGGTCACTATATTATTTATAAAGGCATATTTTTGACAAAGTAATGCTTTGTGCTATCAACATCCGCTTAACTAGTCTTCACTAGGAAGAGGAAAAATCTGAAATTTCAGCCCTTGACACTTTTTGGATCGAAACTAACGATGGCCAGGAAGGTTAAGTATCTGGGAGTTTACCTAGATACTGGACTTACCTGGAACTATCATGTTGAGGAGAAGGTCCGGAAAGCAAAAAGGGTACTACATCAGTGCAAACGTGTATGTGGACAGAGGTGGGGACTCTCGCCTAGGTCAGCATATTGGATGTACACGATGATAACAAGACCCATTATCACCTACGCCTCTGTTGTATGGTGGGCGAAAGCTTCCCAGAAAACTGTGAGGAAGCACCTGGATAGGGTCCAACGATTAGCATGTATAGGAGTTACAGGTGCAATTAGGACAACACCAACATGCGCATTGGAAGTGATCCTAGGGATCTTACCGCTAGACTTATTTATTAAGAAAACAGCGGCCCTAACGGCACTTCGTTTGCATCGAGATGCGAAGTGGCACAATCGTGGTAACATCTATGGACATAGGAAGATCCTGGAACTTGTCAAAAACGAGATTAGGGAGCAGAACATACCTATGGATGGGATAACAAGGGTGCGTATTATGGAAAGGAATCACAAAACTCGTATTGAGAATGGATTACTTCCAGAAAAAAGGAGTGGTGAAATAGTAATTTTCACAGATGGATCCATGATGGATGGCGGAGCGGGTGCCGGTATCTATTCAGAAGAGCTGGAACTAGCCCGTCACGTCAGCCTCGGGAAACACACTTCTGTATACCAGGCTGAGATGATTGCATTGCTGCATGCGTTGGATTACTTGCTTGAAGGTCAGGTGGAGGGAAGAAATATCCTTATAGCACAATCAGGCGGTGATCAGACGCATGGAACAGACAAATATCACAACATCATTAGCACTGGAATGTGTACTCAAACTCAATAAGTGTTCATCTAAAAATGATGTAACACTTATGTGGGTACGAGGACACATAGGAATCGAAGGCAACGAAAAGGCGGACTCCCTTGCAAAACAGGGGTCAACCGAAAAGTTGCTAGGACCAGAACCATTCTCTTCAATTGGCAAATTAATGGTAGAACAGCTGATTCACAAATGGATCACGGCAGAACACCTGAGAAGGTAGTCAACCGTGGAACATAGCAATTTGCCATTTTAGACATTTTTTTAGCAACACTTGCACACTTAGATCTGGTGTACCTACCACAGGGGTCTGTCTTGGGTCCCATTCTATTCTTAGTGTTCATCAACTCCTTATTTTCTCTGCCTTTTGAGGGTAAGGTCACGTTTTTTGCAGATGATCTTGTAAGTAAAAAATAAGATTAATGTTGATAATAGAAATGTCTCATGCAACTCAAAATGCTATCAAATTGAAATTGTTAAGAACTATAAATATCTCGGTACAACCATTGATCAAAACATGAGTTGGACTCATCACATTTCGATATTTAAACAGTAGGTACCTACCTACGCTCATCCATACGGTGTTTTTATCGCCTCAGAACGTTTTGTTCTAAGAAAACTCTTAAAACAGTTTATCATGAAATTTTCCATTCGAAATTGCAGTAGGTACGTAATAAGCTGTTGGGGGGATGGTTACATAACCAATCTAAAGCCACTTGTCGTCTTGCAGAAATGTGCCATAAGAAGAATAAGTAACGTCCGTCGCTTGGCTCATTCCATGGTGTTGTTTAGGGCTTTGAAAATACTACCAGTGCGTCATTTATTTTTCTTAAGAGTCTCTAAGATATTCTTTTTAAGAAGTGGCTATATGCAGAGTTGAATATTTGGTGCTCGAAGCTTACGTAATGCTACAAGTCATGTTGTTGAAATTCCAGTTTTTCGCACCACTCACTATAGAAACTCCTATCCAGTTGTTTCCTGTAAACTGCACAATCGTCTTCCTCCTGACATAAGACTCATAAAATCTCTGAAAATGAACAATTTGTGTATTATCTAAAGTCATGGTTACTTTATTTTGATCATGTTGAAATTATTGAAGTTTTGCTCACCTACATTGCATAAACATTGTTTCTTTTTGTTCGTATGCTTTAATTTTGTATGCTGTTAATTTTGTATCCTATTAATTTTTGATAAATTATAAAAAATAAAAATATGTTTTGTCACCCCACAATAATCAGTGACTAAAAAAAATTGTTTAAAGTAACTCTTTTTCTGTCCTCTTTGGAAGTGACATTTAACACTGTGCATAATAAAAAATGTCACTAACTGTTCTCTATTGTATAAAAGTGTAAAATTAGGAATTACAAAATTGTTAAGTTTTTGTTTATAAAAGAGAATAAAGAATTAATAATAAAAAAAAAATTATAAAAAATTCATCGACGGACCTTATATCCTCCAAATGAAAGGTGGTACACGTTCCTTAGAAGAAATATCCGCCGGTTTAAGTTTTGATCGTTAAGGTTGCAGTTTAGGCTGTTTTCAGAAAAATAACTCCGTAGATCTTCTGGTAGAAAGTTGTAACAGGTTGCTCCACCTATATCCACAGAACATCTGGCTCATATACTTTGATTCACTATATTATTGCGCAAATTCTAATTTGCTTGAAAGTGTCCCTACCAAGATGACGCCTACGAAAGCATTTCTTTTGAAGACCGCCTTCCCATACAGATAAAGTCATAGTCTACTTCTGCTGACCATGATTTACATTTATTTACAAAATTCCTGTTCTGTCCTCGCAGTTCCAAGAAAATCCCTTTTGAAGTACATTGTAAGGCGTTAATAAGTATAACCTCCCCAATAATTTTTTAAGACCATCCTTATTCACCCCCAGTTATATGGCCCGAAAGTAAACAGCTCCCAACGCATTATTCAACGATATTTCAATACGTTAATGAAGCGAGAACATGAAAACACATTTTCAACCTGAATTTCTGAAAGAAAGTTTATGTAATTTTCGAAAAAGCCGTCACTTATCTAAACATCAAAGCAAAATCATCCGAAAAGATGTTGAATAACCATGAATCGAAGAGGAAAATATGCCCTCGGTGTATTATAAGAGTGCCGCGCACTTACAGTTACACATTAGCCAAAAGACGGGTCGGACGGGTGGTATCCTTCTTTTTTGCTACGCTCTAATATTGAATAATGATAAAAGAAAATTTTCATTAGGAAAAAGCCCCCACGCAACCACACCGAATCGTGGTGAGTCCTTTGAGTGAAAACAATTTTTCCTTCTGGTTCATTTGAATGTTTATTTTATTAGCAATTTTTTATATAAAATACCAGTATATATACCGACATGCGAGTTTATGTTGTAGCGGTATATCCTTTGACTGTTGGCATCGCTTAGCAGTGACGTAACCATCGCTGAAATTGCCTTTCACCAAATGGTGGTCGGTATTATAATTTATTCACGTATACCCTTTGCATTGAGCATATGCAAAGGAATACCATCATTGAAAAATTGAAAGTCCTTTCAACCGCGTCGCGCAGTCTTTTTTTCTTTCTTTTGTCGTCTTCATTTGGAAGAAGGAAAAAAAAATAGCAAATGAAATTCCAAGAAATAGCATTGTGTGGCGCGCGTACAAGATTCCAATACCTAGATGGATATTTGGGGGGAGTTAGGACGCGCGTATTTTGTGTATATGGCTCACGTGCGTCGTCGTCCTTTTGATATTCGTATCCTGAATAAAACCCTTTGATTGCGGCAAGATTAAAATGTTACTTGCTTGGGTAACTGGAGATAGGCTGATGTCTTTGTTTCATGAGAGCTCTTTTAAGTTTTTTTTTCAAGCTTCTTGTAATTTCGTTTCACGTGAATCCGTTGTACCGCATGACCGCGAATTGTGGAATGTTTCAAGTGAAATATGTGCGAGCACACATTAAGCCTACTCATGTACCTATGCGGTATGAAGAACCAAACGAAAAGAAATACGGAATTGGCCTTTGTGAATGGAGTGCTTTATTTCGATCTATTAGAAAAGGTGAGATGAAAGCAACCGAACCGAACCGGCATATTTATGTCAATATCTGTTCGATTCTGATGGCATGTGAACCAAGGAAGAAGCTGTTGCCCCTAGTTGCGGAATCAGATTCTGCTTCTAATGAAGTGTTAAGAGCCTTAATGTAACAGGTGGCAGGGAAAACAGCCCTGCTAGGCGTTCGAATTGTAAAGTTTCTGGAGTGAAAAATTATAAGTAAAGCGGTTTTTAAAATGGGGCGTGGCGCTTCTTATACGAAACATTGCAAATAATGATATTGCTTGAATCTCATCAGAGGTAAAGATGCGAAATTTGGAACAAGTATTGTCCGAACAGAGCACTTTGAGAAATGTGGGAAGGGGGCGTGGCACTTATTTTTAGTTAATTTAAGAAGAGATTCAAACAAATTAAGAACTTGTTTATGAATTTTGAGACTAAATGAATATATGCTGTTAAAACAGATATGTTTCGAAGAGCAAATTGTGGAGAACTCCTTAGAATATGTAACGGGTGTAGGTACCTTGTCTTATATCGGTAACTTTAATAAAAAACTGATTTCATTGAAATACTTTCATTTAATTTGCTCCACTACAATTAAATTCGACCAGGTTTTGAATACAACATTAATCAAGTGGCCTCTATTAACCAAAGGAAAATGTGCCCTTTTTGCTGCCTATTTTCATAAATTTTTCGAGCATCTCGAGCGGTATAGCTATGGTTTAGGTACAAATGTTTGCCTTAATTGTATGAAATAATTTGCTTCTTAAATAACACCAGAAGAATAAGTCAAGATTGGTAAAATTCGGAGATTTTGTCACAATTTTTGACAGTACACGTCCAGGGAATTTTCGTTACAGAAACTGCTTTGAAACCTGAAATGTCCACACCTTTTTCATACATTTGTTGGCAGACAAAATGAGCAAACATCCACCGATATCGATTTCCGTAGACTATTTTGAAATTGCACTGAAATGACGTTCAACAAAAATGTCTACTCAAGTCAATCGGTTGATAAATGTCAAAATTCTTCAATGTTAACATACCGATATACAAGTTGGCGCTTGCAGTACTTTTCAGAAAATTGTAAGCTTCATCTTTTTGTATGTGGGATTGGTAACGTATCACTTCAAAAGTACTCAACCAATCTAATTAATTTCTCTGGCCATCGCAGGACTTTACATTTTAAATAATTTAAACAAATTAGAATGAGACATTTGGAAGAAAGGAAACTAATACGAAAGTTAAGGCACATCCCTCTTTAAATGATGAGAAACACGAATATATTTAATTGCTGGAGACGGGCGAAGCCGAACATTTGCAGCTAGTTGTTAATTTAAAATAATGTTTCCTATACAGCGCCTATAAAAGCTTCATACATAAGTTCTTTAAATGAAGACTGTTACAAAAATTATAAATCTCAAGCTAGACAAGGGTCTAGCTCAGCCTCCGTACAGAGACGAGCAGTTTAAATAATAGGAGGGTAATGGTATTGATACTAGCACCGACAGATGATTAGAGAATTTTGACGAGTTTATTCAACGAAGTGCAGACAGACTACCCCAATGCAGATTCGGCCCAAAAGAGCACCGCGAGGACAATACTTTTTAAAATCCCCTTTGGCTACAGGGCAAGTCAACTGTGGAACTCATTTCGAGAAGATATATTTCCAAAGGATTACTACAACAAACAGCAATTTAAGTGCAGAACTAACAACTATCTTCAAACATCTAAGAAGGGACCTGTTGAAACATTGTAAGATACGCGCATTCATGAAACTATCAAATACTCAAGCTTGAGCTGAAAATAGCCCCTTTAACAGTACGGAAGGGAACAAAAAGCTTGTGAAAGTAACAATAAAATAAAAGTCAGTAGATACCTACCTTGCGGACAAAAGCAGCTGATGATGCTGGGATTTTGAAAGGAACTTGGACCAATAAATTACGATGAGGACTGACACGCTCTTTACAAGCTAATAAAATGGGAAATAGAAACTAAATTTGTCCTTTTCTCTAGGAAATACAGGATTCCACACATAGAACCTCCATCTATAATTGGCACTAGTTTGACATTCTCTAATGAGGCAAAATACTTAGGCACTATTTTTGACGGGAAACTAAGCTGGAAGCCTTACATCCAGGAAAGAGTAAGAAAAGCCACTGTTGCAATTTTTTCTTATACAAAAGCCATTGGGAACAAATGGGGTTTACAACCTCATATAACTCACTGGCTATACGTCTCTGTCATAAGACCGATACTTACGTACGGTGTGGTTGTCTGGTGGACTGCTTTGGACAAAGCGATTAATCACGATAGGTTAAGCAAAGTCCAAAGAACGGCTTGCTTGTGAATCGACGGTGCTCTTCGCACCACCCCCTCCGCCGCACTTGACATCCTGTTTCATCTGACACCAATTGACGTCTTTAGCAGGCAAACGGCAGCTTCTGCAGCCTTACGCCCCAAAGCTACTTCACAATGGACCAGCAAAACAACTGGCCTGCCGCTAACCTGATCAACTTTAGGAACCTTCCAGGAATTTGATGGAAGCATCCAGGTCTTCATTCCCACTAGATCATTTTGGGAGGAAAAAGCATTCCTGGAGAATAAATCGATCCATTTTGTCACAGATGGCTCGAAAACTGTGGATGGTGTTGGTGGCGCGGCGGTGTCTTTTCCGATAGACTTAATCTTAGTCTCTCCTTCCATCTTCTTGGACACTGTGGCGGTTTTTAGGAGGGAATAACTGTGATTAAAGAAGTCTTATCTTGGCTGAAAGACAATGAGCGAGCTCATGGAAACTGCCCTCAACAGACTCAGAATCTGGGCTGAAGGGTGTGGACTCCGAGTCAATCCGGAGAAAACGGCACTTATGCTATTTAGCACTAAATACAAGATACCGCTTTTCAAGAAGCCCAGACTTGCTGGAGTGGAGCTTATGCTCTCGGAAAGCGCAAAATATCTTGGTACGGTGCTAGACAAAAAACTAAATTGGAAACTTAATGTCCAGGAAAGAGTCCGCAAGGCTCACAATGCTCTCTTCGCTTGTAAGAAGACAGCTGGGAAGAAATGGGGCCTGAGGCCGACAATGATGTATTGGCTTTACACAATGGTAGTAAGACCTATAATTAGATATAGGGCTCTTGTATGGTGGAAGGCCACAAACAAGAAGTATGTACGGGATTTGTTAACCAGGGTACAAAGAACAGCTTGCATTGCCGTTACTGGTGCTCTATGTATCACGCCCACGGCTGCACCGGAAGCATTCATGCACGGGATCAGGTATTTACCTACAAATGGCCCTGGAACTTCCGGACACATGATTTGTGTTTTAGGCAGAGATGGGCACTTGAGATGAGATCGATATCCAATGAGAATATCGCCATGTTCACCGAAAGTCAGGCTTAACTTAAAGCACTGGAGTCACAAACCACCAAGTCTGATTTAGTCAGGATTCAGGAATTGTCGCACAGTGCTCAAGGCATTGTGCTCGCGGAACCTTTTCAGACTGTGTTGGGTACCTGGACATTGTGATATTTACAATAATGAAAGGGCAGACGTTCTGGCAAAAGAAGGAGCTGAGCTCCCACTTCACACAACGATTGAGGTTATAAAACCACCTATATGGCCGTGGCCAGAAGGAAGCCAACCATATCTTTTCCTGAATTCAACCCTGCTGCATATTTGAAGTATACTTTTTGAGAGCTCCTGATTAGAAGCATGTCGCACTTCACAAAACAAATGAAGATCAGACATGCAGAAATGTGGAAGAAACCCAAATACAATTTCCCGACATCTATTAATTCAGAAACGTTTATCGGATTCAAATTCTGTTCATAAACTTTCTTCATTACCACCCGAGTCGACATTTTCTAAATGACTATATTTGCAAAACAGTATAAGAACGTTGCCTACAATTTCCGACCGCACGTGTCGCAATAGACTGATAATCCCAAAACCCAATTTAAACGAAATGAAGACATCCGAAGGTAACGTGGCATAGACCTAAAACTCAGCACATATCTAGCCGGTTACCATTAAAATTACAAAATAATAAAGGATACACGCATAAACAATACTCAACCCGTGTCGGCGGCAAAAGGTAGAGATAATGTACTTCTTTGTTACGTAACATGGGCAAGGTTAGTCAATTCCGGAGCAATATTACCAACCTGCCTCCCATCAGCCAGTTAGGCAAACGTTATTCTGAATGGAACGTGATTTGTATTTTTGATTCGTGTGCCAGAATAGTTTTAGATCACCTAAATAGGTTTTTGCAAGTTAGCAGATAGAGCACACTCCTTCGGCGCGCATATATACCAAACGTACAAATCATTATCCTTTCAAGGAAATTTCTTCTTTTTTTTTTCACCGCGTCAACTTCTCATCTGACTTTCGCAAGGATTTCGGTGGCGTGTACATCAGCTATTTGCCAAAGGTATGATACTATAGCAACGGAAGATCCAGCTGCGAAATGTGATGCATATACGAGAAGCGGGTATATGTGTAAATAAATGAAAGGCAATTTGCTTGGCTAGGAGAATCCACGAGTACCTTACATCGAACTGACATGCTTTTAGGCAAATCTAATAACTATTGAGGTTGAAAGTTTCGGTTCAGTTAGTTGCGAGTTACTCCCAAAAGCAATGGGTTGGGTATATGGGATATGGTTCGCCAATTTGTATTAGCGAGATAGAGAGAGAGTTGCGGTATCCTATTTTCTATGGCTACCTGCTGAAACTGATTTTAAGTGCTGCAGGGTGTAAGATTGGTTTGTCTGATTCCACCAGTTATATCTAGTGAACTGGAATAGAACATTCAATTTTAATTTGCTGCTCATCGATTGAATTATGATTGGATTGGATTGATTTATTATTATTCTTTCTGACCGGTTGTAGGGTTCCACCATCAGTGCTGCCACCCCAACAAAAGAAAGTAGACCCATAAAAAAGTGCAGTACAAAATAAATATATTTTTACAGCGCTTTTTGGTTGCTAATGATTTTTTTTAAATTTCATTACAGAGTTCTGAGTGGATTTGTAGAAATCGAGCCAAAATGCCGTTTCTAACTATGAGACCGAAGAAACTTGCTTACTCGACACAGGCCCCTGCGATTCCAGCAGACATTTTGCTGCCAGTTACAGGTACACAGATGAAGGAACAACAAAAGCCTCCATCACAGAAGCGACCGAAGGAGATGATATCCTCTGCATGATTGGACTCGATTTTGTTATCATTGTGGGTAAAGGGGAGGATTTCGGATTGCCCGGGTAAGTGCAGCCAATTAGAAAATCGAGCATCATGCCGAAAAAGTCGGATGCTGTAAATCAGGAGCATCAATTTTGACACTTGACGTGCGTACCATTAAAAAACTCACGATGGCGCATCTCTCTATTGTGGGTCAAAAACTGATGAGGGAACTGGAGAGCAGGAGTATTCGGGCCTAGAACTAAATATTCTGAGCCAATGGGAAAAAGTACCAGCATCTTTCAGGCTGAAATCTATGCCATAGACAGATGCGTCCAAATCAACCTTGACAGAAACAAAACCAACTGTGATATAGCTTTAATGTCAGACAGCCAAGCTGCTGGCTATTGACTCCTACATCATTAAATCCAAACTTGCGTGGGAGTGCCTACAAAAACTTAATGAACTGTGTAGGAGAAACAAAATAACCCTCTGTTGGGTACCTGCGGCCATGTGGGAATAGAGGGCAATGAAACGGCCGACTCCCTAGCAAGAAAAGGATCATCAAAAACTTTCATAGGTCCTCAAATAAGAATTCAGGAAAATAGAGAAAGTAAAAAGGGCAAAAACCTGGCATGGCACTCAAGGCATGAGGCAGGCAAAGAAACTTCTGGGACAATAAAACTGAAAAAGAGTAAAAATGACCTCCGCATCCTTACGGGTTTCCTAACGAGGCATTGTAGACTCAAGGAACACCTCAGGAAGCTGGGTTTATTTGAAGAAGGTCTCTGCAGATTCTGCGCTGAGTCCAGTGAAATCCCAGAACACGTGTTGGTATCATCTGGAGCACTAACTCACAAAAGACTGAAATACTTGGGCAAGTACCAATTATCTGATGGAGGAAACACAGTCACTGGAGCCAGCCCTCATCCTTAGATTCTTAAAGGAAACTGGACTAGAGAGACTGCTATAGGACAGATTTCTTCCGCCAAAGATAAACAAGAGTAAAAAAAACCTCTAAAATGATTCCGAAAGGAATTAAAATGTGAGGGGATCTCTTATGAGGGAATATACCGCTCTGAGGCGTAGGCAGAGGGTACAATAGACCAAAAGGTCGCAGTACAATAACCCCTTTCGCATAATAATAATAATCTCTCTATTGTATTTTGGAAGAGCGTCCCACATATTGCGCCACCTGTTGTCTAAAATCACACAACACGCGACATACCTATATCTTCTTTGTCGAGATACTTAATACGGATACGGACATCGGCATTCTCCCAAAGAAAGCTGCCATATGCGACTTGAAACTGATTAAAGAGACGGGTTTATCTACCTTATCTTTCTGTGTACACATCGGGCTAAAAAATACGGCTGATTTCGATTTAAGGGCAACACAATTATTTCACAAGGATCTACAAGTTTGATACAAGCTCGAATGTGCTTCTTAGACTATGGGACTTACTTTCTCTTCTTACCCTTCCACACACTCTACATGATGACCAAGTTTATTTATTTTATTTATTTATTTATTTATTTATTTATTGTCATTTAAAAGCATAATTCAATAGCTAACAGACGTTACAAATTAACATAATATACAAAATGGGAACACTGTTTTTTTTCTTTAAAATATAAAAATATATAACAATACAGATTTAAAATTGTCTCTAGATAAAAATACATCTATCTGGCTATAAACGCTGTTGAAAGCACGTATGCCTCTAGATATAGGTTCGTTTTGACCATAATTAGATGCCTTATTCTTAAGGGTCTAGATGGAGCATATATGGGTACCATCGACAGCAGAGTCGGGCATCTTATCTGGTGGCACAGTAAGTCCCTCACAAACATTACATCATGAATCTGTCTTCGGAATTTCAGGGATTTAATTCCAGGTAGAAGACATCTTGCTTTGTAATTTGGCATTTTATAAAAAATGCATTTTGTGAAACGCCTCTGAACCTTTTCGAGTCGATCTGAATAGGTAGGTAGAATAGTCAGAGTTCCAAATGACATCGGCATACTCAAGAAGCGACCGAACTAACCCAGTGAAAAGTGATAGCAAAGCAAATGGATCTTTAAAGTTTGCACCGTTTCGTTTTATAAATCCAACAACTGAATTAGCTTTTGCAACGACATATTTAATGTGGGCTTTGAAGGAAAATGATGAGTCAAGCATAACACTTAAGTCCTTGAGTTTTTCTACTCTATTCAGACGAGTTGAGTTAATTAAGTAGTTAAACTTAATATGAGATGAAGATCTAGTAAAATATATCGCATTGCATTTACTTATGTTGAGTGTCAAGTCATTTGCATTGCACCATTTAATAATATTGTCAAATGACAATCTTCTATACGCTTAATAGCTGAAAAAGCTTTAAGTCATCTGCGTACAGTAAACATTTACTTTTTACGACGACAGAAGTGATATCATTAATAAAAATACAAAAAAAAAAGGAATGGACCTAAATGGCTCCCTTGCGGTACACCAGAGGTACAGTTTATCATTCTAGAAAGGGAGTTTCCAATTTTTACTCTGTGATTGCGACCAATGAGAAAAGATGAAATCCAACGAAGAATTTCAGAATGAAACCCAAAATATTCTAGTTTTTCAAGAAGAATTGAATGCTGAACAGAATCAAAAGCTTTACTAAAGTCGGTGTATATGACGTCGACTTGACTTCTCTTCTCCATTTCATTAATAATATAGGATGAAAAACAAACCAAGTTCGTAACAGTGGACCGTCCAGATACGAAACCATGTTGAAATTCGGACAAATATTCCTTAGTCAAACACTAAAGCCTATTTTTAACGATACTTTCAAAAAGTTTAGGAATCGCTGACAGTTTACAAATACCGCTATAGTTCTGCACATTATTCTTTGAGCAAGACTTATGAATAGGTAACAAAAATGACATCTTCCAAACTTCTAAGAAATTTGCTTCGGATAGAGAACAGTTGAAGATATTCAGCAAAGGATAACTAAGAGAATTACTACAATATTTTAGTATAATGGCAGGTATACCATCAACACCACAATTTGGATTTGGTTTGAGAGATTGAAGGGCCAAGAGGACTTCTTCAATGCCCAGTTGCAGTGACCCAATGTTAACACATGTTCTAGGTATACTAGTGAGCACTATGAACCAAGGAGTTTTGAGTATGGTAAAAAGATAGGACTTTCAAAAGATTGCGACTGCAAACAATGGCATACATTGAGCTCTAGCTCTTGTCAACGGAGTAGTACTTCAGAAGGGTTCTTATGAATATGATTATGCATATGGAACAGTATTAAGTTCTTGTTTCAAAGCAACCTGTCGATGATTCTGATTTCTTAAAGAGGGCCGATGACATCGTCGGTCGTCCATGGCAAATACAATTTTCCGATGATGCACCCTATGTAAAATTTGTCACACGCTGTTCTTTGGCTGTCATTTTTTTTTACGAATGAAATAATTTAGTTCTGCTTTCGAATTATATTCGGCCCTAGCGAGGTATTCGTCGGAACGGAAAATTCTCCGCAACGCATACTCTGTCGGAGACTCAAATCCAAATCGGAAAAAAATTCCGCAACCAATTTCTGTCGGAGGATATCGGAACCTAGCTGTCAAAAATTGAAGAAAAAAATGCACCTCATCGCACTTCAACGTAATTCGCCGATATGCGTTACAAAATGTCGGAGAAAAATTCCGATTAGATGTTCCGAAGAATACCTCGAAGCAAAAAACCGGAGAATTTTCCGTTCCGACGGATACCTCGCTAGGGCCGATTTATTTGATATCTTAAGTCGAGATAAAAATACCGGCTAATTGGCCGCCACCAGAATTGGTAACCATTCAGACCTGTTTTATTACATTTTCCATCAGCCTTGCCAGAAGTTCCGGCGATAGGTCCTCGCATTCTTGACGGTTTCAAAGTTTTAATGGTCCAAGGCTTGTTGACGTTGACTCCTGAGAAAAAACCAAATAAAAAGAAGTCTGGAATGGTTAAGGCCAGGCGATCTTACCAGAGCCCAGAGCAAATCACCAAAAATGCAACCCTTAGAATTTTGGTTTTAGCTTGTACAGTATACGTAGTTGCTTCTGTCCCAATTCATTCCCAATTCAGCCAATTGATGAAGGACGAAGGAGAAAGTCGTTGAGCATGGTTCTGTAGGGCTCGCCGTCTGGAGCAGTCATCTTGTCGGTCCTCTTCAGGCACAGCTGCGATATTCTCAGCAGAACGGCTTCTTCGCGGCCGGCCATACCTGGAAGCATCTCGTGTTATTCCATTATCTTCTAAGCGAACGGCTAAGTGTCGCAGAAGTTTCTCACTTGGTGTCGGTTCGGACACCTACAGCAATAGTTTCGGTTTTATTAACTTTGGTCGATCGTCACTTAGTTTAATTGTTTGTGTATTCACAACACAAAGTTATTACCCAGATCAGACTAGACATATCGGTGCGGCCGGGTCCAGTAAACTTTTCTGATTTAAGAAAATAATGTCCACAAAAAGTTGTCCGCTACAGTCGCAACTGAAATCGGATTACATACAATAAAGGCTCTCTAGATGGACATTCAGTTGCACTTGTCCCAATCGCATTGATGGGACGTCGTCAATTCGACTTTATTCCATGTGAACGTCACGCTGCTGATTGATTCATGCAGTCATATGTTCCAGTGGCTTAGTCACAGCAATCCGCAAACACTTACAGACAAAGGATGCTTTCCTCTACCAATTGGTGAACACCAACTTCTGAATCTATTTGTAAGCTCGGAAACAATTTCCTCAATTGCATTTGTCTGCATTTATTCCGGCACTGAGAACGATTTCGATATCGTCCATCTAATATTTGCATTCACATCTACAAATGTACTGTAACCGACATAATAACCGCAAAACAGGATACAATACAACCAACAACCATCATAAAGGCGCAGATACAAACCACGATCCACGATAGTCGCAAAACAATTTCCCTAGCATTGCCCTGACTATCCTTATCCTTTCACAGCTTTCTACTACACATTGTGCTCTGCCATATAATAGGTACCCACTATCGCATTTGCAGGCGACCGGCAATCTTTGTACGATTTAACCGAGAATGAGGCTGCCTAGCCTACCACCTTAGCAGGTAGGCACCGCACCGCATCTATACGAGTAACAGCTATAATGGGCGCATAAGTCCTACAGATAGAAACGCTGTACACACGCTAAACACTATATACAGAGCAAAGAGGATGTTCTAGTACACGAAACCATTACCATTAGTCGGCGTTATTCTGCGCAAGTAGTAGTGGGGGGTGGGGGGAGGGGAAAGGTATAATTTGGGCTCCGCTAATAGAGGAAATCGTGCGAAAATGCTTAGCTCTGAGAAGGATTCTCCCTAGGATATGCACAATTAGGATTTTAACAACCCAGAAACAGTTGGAGATAGTTTGCACGGATGAACAGAGGCGAAGCCAGAAAGAGGACGCAATGTAGCCGACACTCATTGCGGTCGTGTGGTTGGCTTCGTGGTTAGATGAAAACATTTCTACTTGTGCTAATTAAAAATGCAATGAAATAATCGTACAGTATTTAGGGGGCAAAAGTTGCTGATATGAAAAAGGC
Source organism: Cheilosia pagana (assembly GCA_936431705.1). Taxonomy (NCBI): domain Eukaryota; kingdom Metazoa; phylum Arthropoda; class Insecta; order Diptera; family Syrphidae; genus Cheilosia; species Cheilosia pagana. The sequence continues at coordinate 77,835,475 of OW386166.1, read as the reverse complement.
TACCCCTACACCCAACTGTGTGCCATGTATGTATAGTAAACTTTTTTATGGGTCAACTGTGCGTGGTAAACTTTTATTTTTTTTTTTATCATAATGACGGCAAAGTTGTCTGATTCATAAATATATGTTGTATGATCCACTCTATGGCATTTGCTTTCCATTGGCATTCCATTTGCATAAGCGCACACCGCAATTGAAATCCATTTCGAAATTGATTGAAATTTAGCTCCATATAGTGGTAGCGGGGTTGGTGTTGATCAATACTCTGGGGGCATTTATATAATTTCCGTCAACCACAACTTTGGTGACTTTATTGCAGTGTGCGCATTTCATTGAGAGCATAAATATAGATACTTGGATGTTATATCTGCGGATAATGAGAAATTTGGACCTGCCCATCGTCAACATCAACATTATACCGAATGCGACGTAGACAACACTGGTTTGGGGAAATTGGAACTTTTTAGCTCTGCGTGATACCCTTGAAAATTATAAGTAGCACGGGCCAATATTTGTGAATTAGATACGGCGGACCTTGTCAGAAAAGTGCGAATCAGACGTCTGAGATAGCTAGAACATGTAGAGCGTATGGACAACAGTGCTCCGGCTCGAAGAGTCTTCGATTTCAACCCAGAGGGACAACGCAGCAGAGGAAGACCTCTCCTATGGTGGCGCGCACAAGTGGAAGGGGACCTCATCCAACTTGGAGTACGCAACTGGAGGCAGTTAGCCAAATACCGAGCTAACTGGAGAGGCGTACTGGTTGATGCCCAGGTCCACCCCGGACTGTAGCGCCACCTAAGTAAGTAAGTAAGATACATCGGAGAAAAAATTACTGAGTGCTTTAAAATGACAGGAGTCCAGCATCCCGCCATCAAAAGCTGCAAGAGCTGCCTTTGAGCTGTGGATTCTTTTGGGGAATTTAGGAAGAGCACATTGAACAGCTAGTTGCTCTATTGCTGCTAACAGAAAGCAAGGTATTGCAGTTTTTGGCCTGAATAAAATAAAATAAGAAAAAAAATTTAAAAAGACTGCGGTAAATGTTTTTGATGAAAAATATTATTTTATCTTGGCAAAAAATTCATATAGTCAGATTTGTATTCATTATATTTTGTTAATAGCTGACCCGTGCTCGCCTTGCTTCACACGCCTGAGGCATTTTAGAACAAAAAACTATTTTCATCTACACAAACAAAATTTACGCAAAGTTCAGTTATTTCCCTCCCACGAATGAAACAACTTGACGCACGAATCCCACCAGCCCATTTTCAAACTTTTCCGAATGAAAAAAACCTGAAAATGTTTTCAATCTGAATGGGTGCGCTGCAAAGAGGCGACTGCCCATTGAAGTGCAAAACATATGATCACGTTAGAGCGCGCACATACACTCACACACACGATACATGCATGACTACTGGCAGTAGTATCGACTGAAGGAAAATTGTGGGCGATGTTTTGAATAATTGTTTTGAACAATTCATGACAGCGCAGGCGGATGTTTTATAACTTTATGATTCAGGGGACAATTTACTAAATTCACCTGCTTTTTTATTTTTCAATCCGATAAGCCATTACTGAGCTAGGTCTGCATAATTAGAATTTTCCTTACAGATATATCAGTTTTTTGACTATTTTTTAAAAACCACGTTATATTCCGAGATAAAAAGTATCCTAAGTCCCGACCCAAAACATAGGCAATCACTTTGTCAAGATTCATCAAAATTCGTCAAGTAGTTTCCGCGTGATACGTGGTCCAGCACTTTTTATTCTACAGTTTTATTATATGTAGAAGCGAAGAGAAGAGATTTAATTATTTAATTTATTCATTTATGACCTAACGCAGTCATAGAGGATGGTAATGTAGCTAGAAGATGTTAATTTCTTTATTTTCAAGTAAAAAAATATTAAAAATTGAATTATTGGGCGACGATTTTATTTTAATTTCCCTTAAAACCTACCGTGTTCCCACCGTCCCACCGATATGATTTAGCTGAAGTGATTTATAGAAAACAAATTCCTGACAGATGGAACTGTGAATAAATGACAAATTTGAGTGAAATTATTTGTTTTTTTTTTTTGTGTGGAACTAAGTTAAGAAGTTGATCAGAAAAAGTTTTTCGTACAGAAAAATGTGTTCAAGCATTATCTTCAAGTGCTCAAAAAGACCAAAAGAACATTTTTTCGGTTGCATTTTACGTATCCCTATAACTGGGGTCTAAAAGTGCAAAAGAAAAATTTATAAAAGTAAAATAAACACATACTATTTGCATTTTCAATTTAAATTTTTTTGACAATTTGTTTTTGTGTGAAGTGCTAAAGTTGATAGCGGTTATGTTTGTTTTTATTAGTTTCTGTTTAATTTTATTTTGTGTGGATTTGCGATGACAGATCCGTAATTAAAAATTAAACGCGTATAAATCACGTAATTAGTAATCATGAGAACGTATGATAAATCGCATCATATATGAAATGATTTATCTAAATCTAGAGTGAGTCGCAGTCGTCACTCTCTTAATCAAACACTTCTTAGCATAACATTTAATAAACTCGAATTGTACAACACTCGACATTTCTTTGTTTTATAATCCAACATAAATAACATTAAAATTTATTTAAAATAAGATTTTGTTTATTAGATTAAAGTTGTAACAGCTCTCACTTATTATTAGGTAGGCACTAAACCCATTACGGTTTTTAGTTTTAATAAAATTTAACTATGAGAATATTGTTTGACAAGCAGCACAAAATAAACATATTACTTGCTAGTGGACCCCCGCTAAGTTTGCTAGGCGTTATCTAGGCCATTTCGGAACAAAATTTCATAAACAAATTAATTTTCGATTTTTCCAAAGTAAATAAAATTTGATTAACTTACACTATGCATGCGCATATATTGTAAGAACCACGTTATATTATAGGATAAAAAGTATCCTAAGTCCCGAACCAGAACATAAGCAATCACTATGTGAAGTTTTATGGAAATCCGTCAAGTAGTTTCCGCGTGATGCGTGGTCTAGCATTTTTTATTCTACAGTTGTATTATATATGTAGAGAAGAGAAGAGATATTAAAATTTACAGATGGTTGGGTATTTTTTGTTGCTAAAATTTTTACCAACTTTTCCCCGAAATTGAATTTCATTGTTAAAACTGCTGAAAAAAAAGCTAAAAGTCTGCACGGCTGGCAAGTCTTGTAGATTAGACGAAGTCATTCGTGCTTAACCCTGAAAAGAACTGCAGAAGTGTTGAGTATGAGCTTATAACCCTTGTTTGAGCAAACCGCGCTAGGTCGAAAGCTTTTGCAGTTGTTTTTAAATAGGCAGAGATGCCTGCTTTTACCAAAATCAATTTTACTGAATCAATCTATCATATCAGTGCTTCTAGAGCAACCAGCGACGTCTTACGATCCTACGTCTTCCCAAAAATATTGACCAACATGTAAAAGAAAAACCTCGCCAACAGAGCAACAAAACCAAGGTCTAGCATTGTAGACAGTGGGTAGTAACTAACCTAGACGAATGACATCATGAATGGGATCTATCTGAAAAGTCAAGCTGGCCACGGCAGTTTCAGGGCTTACCGGAACAGGTTTGGGCACGATAGTAGTCCCAATGCCAATGCTGTGCATTTTGACGCAAATGTGACGAAAGTCTGAAACGATTCTAATGGGCCATTTATTTATTATTTTTGACACGACTTATGACTCCGGTATAGTCGTACATGGGCCTAAGCTGGATTAAAACTCAACCTCTTTAAAATTCAGCTGATGGAATAAATGTGCATAACAACCCACGGATAAAATTGTGCCACCAAACTTTGGATTCCCTCATTGATGGTGGACTTCTTGCATAACAGTCCTTTACATTCTGCCTTCTAACAGCAACCTCTGTCAAATATTCGACTCCTTATGGGAAAGCAATGAGCAGTTTTGTTTTCTGCGAAAAATCAACCATCCAACCAGATGTCTCTATAAGTTAAGGGCTCTATTAATCATCTCAACGTTCTATTCTCATTATTTCATCCCCTTATCAAGCTGTCAACTCATCTCCTAGCAAAAACAAAAAAAAAAGAGGACAGCAAAAAGAAAAAAAATCAAACCATAGAATAGAAAAGACACGCTGCACTGGAGAAAACTGAGGTAGGATCCTCTCAAAATGAGAGCAAAGGATAAAAATGCTAAAATAGTCCTTAGAATAATAGTCCTTTTTTTGCCATTCATATTCCCATTCCATGGCATCTCGCATAGTCCTAGCTTATTTCTGCATGAGAAAAATTGTAATGAATTCAGTCGCTTCGTTGGTTCTATTGCTCCCGGTTGCTTGCTCCTGATGTTGATGATGATACCATGACGTTGATGGAAACTAAGCTCGTTGTGCCTGTGCATTCCTGTCCGTTCTGATTGCTGGATACAATCATGTGGAACATTGGGGCCAACTGCAACTATATACCCATACAGCTACTGGGCGTTGATAAAAGTTCGCCCTCCTCCCAACATTCATCGTTGTTGCAATTTTGTAATAAGTCTGGCCAAAAGAGCAATTTATCATATGGTAGGAAACGGGAATGAGATTGAAAAAAGTATCCGAGAATATTTGCAAGTAATTGAGGGCGAAGAGGCTCCAACCTCGATTTTTGTACACAATCTAACTTTGGTGCAGGTCGCAGGGTTTGTTCCTATCATGCGGGCATGATGTGCAACATTTTCGTTGAACTTTTATGCAATTTCGAACAATTGCTTGCTGTTTTGTGAAAAATGGTAAGAGGACAAGCAGAACGTGAGCCTCTCTGGCACTATGGGAGAAGGCGGCCTGTTCCTGCAGTCATTTGTTACATGGACCTTGCGTAACACAGAGTAACTGAGATGTTATTTCTGCTGATGGTGCTGGCATTTAGTCATGGCGATTTGTGGCCAAAATAACTCTAGCGCATGCAGTGATGAACAGAGCTCTGTGTCCGATGATAAAGTCCAATTATATTTTACATCCAACTACGACCTATTATCCTCAGCGCGAATATTGAGCACGTGGAGAACAAATTGCTGGCCGAAGGAAAACTTGGCATGAGAATGTCGAAGGCGGAAAGGGCGCAGTAAATTTGGGCAAAAATGCACAGAGAGTTGACGAGCACGTTCTAAACAATATTTGCTTTAAGTTCTTTCCTTAAGGTAGGCCCGTTTTTTTATGTCAAAGGTTTCTGCATCAAATGGCGATAGAACGTCGTGAATAATATGACCGAAAGTGAGAAAGATCCTTGTAAATCGGCAAAAGATTCAGTTCAAAACGAAGTGGAAACTGAAGACGCAATTGAAGAAACAGATGAGCCAGCTGACAAAATTCTGCCTGATGTTAATGATGATGCGTGGCGGGTGGTGACATTTCCCCTCAAATTCAAACCATTATCCTGCGAAGTAGAGTTTGCATTTAAACAAGATCGTAGGACAAATTTTGAACATGTCCTTGGGTGTTACAAGTTATATTAGCTCACAGCAACAACAAATTTTGTTGAAACTATCAACATGCTTATTGCCTTAATCATGAGAGAAATCATTTTTATTGATACCTACAAATGAAGACCACAGGCGAGTTTCTCATAAGCCCAATCATAAAGAAATGTTATTTCGAAACCAGTTACTAGATTTTCGAACAATAATATAAGCGGGGGCTATAAAAATGTGAAGGACCAAGCACCAAGCAGACTTCTCTCACGGGAATTTTTTAAATACTTAGCTTTGTAAGATTCGTTGATAAAACTAAAAAAGAGCGGAGAAAAAAAGTAGATAAAGTAGCTGAGGCGTATGGGAAACACATAGGTATGTCCTTAAAATTTGAGGTAATCGTGTGGCGAAGTTACAATTGACGAGCAGTCAGTCAATCCATATACCTAAACCTTTCTACATAAAATGATAGTTAGATTTTGCAATCTTTTCTAAGACTATAAAACGGATATAGGTAAGCTATGCATAGTTGCCAAATCAGTGCTTTTAGCGTTAGTTATAGTGCCCAAAATTTCAATTTAGTGCCGAAAAAGTAGATTTAGCGCTTGTGGGTTTTTTAATGCTTAAAGAAATATTTTAGTATTTTTTAACGCTGCCGCTGCTGTTAAAATATTTATTTTTATTTTACTGTGCAATCGGCACGAATAAATTTTTTTTGTTTTTATTTTTTTTATCTACTTTCGAGCTGTTTTAAAAAAGGTTTAGTTTTGTTGCCCAAGAGGTCAAAATTTAAACTCAGTGATGCCAGATTAAGGGAAACAGCGCCAATTGTGGCGTTTTTATTATAAACGAGGGGAAAAGTAAAATTTAAATGAATTTATTAAAAACAAATTCAGATTTAAATGAAGCTGAAAATTTAACTTTTAGAAATAACTGCAGAAAATTCCTTGTAAAATTATGCAAAGACATTTTAAAATAAGAGTGATATTTATAAGCCTTGCAAGTTTATAAGACCTCAAAAACAAAACTGTTAGGTTTCTAAGACCTCTTTCGAATCAGATACTATTCAAATATTTTTAAGGGAAGGGATTGAAATAAATTCAATCGTAAATGCTGATCATTTCGAAATTTAAAAAAATATTTAGTACGAACATTTTCAGAATCTTCAGGAGTTTTTAACTAAAAATGTGGTTATGAAAAGTTTCAGAAATTTGTAATTTGTCTTCCACACAGTGCTAAAATTATTTTTTTTTAGCAATCAACTTTTACATAAACCAAAATTATGAATAATCCTATAAATCCCCACATTAAGTGGAATTCTTTACACAAGAGTTATTTTTTATTTGACTCATATGACCCTCGCGATCGTATTACAAACATCGGAAGAGTTCAACTCTTATGAAAGAGTTTCTCAATTAGTCGTTTAGACTTGGCTTCCGTTTCCGTTATTTCCAAAATGTAAAAACTCACACAAAACAAATGGTCGCGAGAAGCTTGCCCTATACCCAATAGGATGCTCTATGGACCTGTTGTGCCAACTATTTGTTTTTATATACACAAAAAACTCAGAAGCGATACTAGATAAAATGAAGGCTGGTAGTACATTTTTATTAAACTGTTGATATGTACGAGAAAGTTTCGTGCGACACAGTCGTGCACTTTATTATTATTATTATTTTTTAGAATGGTTTTAAGACTTTGATGAAAAAAATCAGCAATCGCAAGCTCCGAGTTCTGAGCGAAGAAGAATATTCCTATCCTAATCGGCCCTAGCGAGGTATTCGTCGGAACGGAAAATTCTCCGCAACGCATACTCTGTCGGAGTCTCAGATCCAAATCGTAAACAAATTCCGCAATCAATTCCTGTCGGAGGATATCGGAACCTAGCTGTCAAAAATTGAAGAAAAAAATGCACTTCATCGCACTTCAACGTAAAGCGCCGATATGAGTTACAAAATGTCCGAACCGTATCAAATCGGAGAATTTTCCGTTCCGACGGATAGCTCGCTAGGGCCGAATATCTTTTGGGGGGAAATTGTTTGAACCCTGTTACGAGACTACAACAACCAACAATTCACGAAGGTTCCTTATGTGAGAGCCACTTGTTGGATTGAGTTAAAGTCAACAAACGAAGATAGCTGTTGCCTAATGAGGGAAAAAAGCGTTAAATTTTGTTCTTGAATTTGTTCTTTTTGAAAAAAAAAATTTTTTCTAATTTTTCTAATTTTTGTTATTATTTTGTTATTTGAAAGATAAATTTGTTGTGCTGAAGGCAAAATACATTAAGAGATATGGCAAATGGCATTAACTATGTTGTTGAAGGAAAAAGCTATATCGCATTAAGATAGGTACTTTGATTTCTTGTATATATACATTACATTTTGGATCTTCTTATATTTAACATTGTATGCTTATAATAGTATTTGGAGAAGCTGCTAGGAGCTAGAGGTCAAAATAACGTTTAAATGAACTGGACATGGCGTAGGACGTGGGATTGGGAAAGCGTGATGATGTAGCAATGCAGTTGACACGAAGAGTTCGTGAAGAGCTGGTGTATAAGACAAAAACGAAACAGGTACCGTGAGTTGCATAATTTCTGCTCCATAAGAAAAACGTTTTGTTTTTTTAACTTACTTTAATTGTTTTTGTGTCAAAGGAAAACGCTATACAATTTACCTTTAAGAACTGCTAAATGTGGTGTCAGTCCCAGAATCAACCATTTTCATTTAAGATTCGTTTTTGCAATATATTTTCATTACAATAAATTGGTACATAAATAAAAAAGTATTTTTCTCTCTTTTCACGGTCATACTTTTCCAATTTGATGCAAGTAGGTCCCCCATCTGAGAGGGACAAATAATCAAAATCCTTTTTATGCTCTATTTTTTATTTAAATTATTTTTTGAAAGAGTTTTTTCTATGAGCTGAAAGTTAAAAGTGAAGTTCTGAATTTAAAGCTATTTTAAAAGCTTTACTCGGAACTCTAAAGATTAAAACAAGACTGAAAAGGTATAGCAATGTGCTATATTAAAGCCTTGTAAGTGCCATCAATTTAGTGGTAAGTGAATTTCTGAATCTGTCATCAACAATTCCCACCTCGGAGGTTGTACCTATATTAACGCTTGCGGCCTTTGAAAACTAAACAAGAATGACACAACCCGACTTTGACAACTTGAGTCTTGAGTCAACAAAACATCAACGATACCAAGGAGAATGTCTCGAAGGTGGAAAACTGCATCTAAGTCCAATAGTGATTATATATTTCATACATTTGAGACCCAAATTAACATATCTAACTTCATCTGCATCTAGGGAATGTGGTTGTGCAACAACTCGAAGGCAATCAAATAGTGTCAAGAGGTTACCTGATTGGTGGGACATGTGTAAACATGCTCATCAACCCAAGGATGATACATATTGCTTCAACGAATGTCAAAATATCCTATCTATGTTGATCCATTGGTGAAGGTGTACAATATTTGTTTTCACATGGGAACTTCTCTTAAACTGACCTCGGACTAATGAAGTCTTAAAATTATTTGCATACGCCCTGTGCAAGAGGTTCGGAAAATTTAAATCGATGCATTGGAGCTTACATCACACACGATACAACACAATCTGGTGTTAAGGGAGAAGAAATGTGTTGGAATTGAATGGATTTACATGGCAATTATTGTTAGGCGTTGTGGTTTACAAGTGTTTCCATGCATGATGGTTTACTTAATTGCACAAATATGCAATTGGATGCACCGACTATATTTCTAATAGAGCAGAGTCAATAAAATGTCTCAATTAAAAGCAGAAAATAAATGTTCTAGTCTGATTTTGTCTATTTGAGTAAAGTGCACAAACTGAACTGTCCCATGTGAGTTTTTCTAATCGAGGGACAGTCAGAATGAAAGCATTTGTAACAGAATGGCATATGAACTGGTTTATTTAGTGAATATTTGCCACATTGCCACTGAGGTAGCTCTACAGTTCGGGTTGATTCGAGGCCCAAAATAACCAGCGACATTCTAGATCTCAAGACACCTCTGGACCTATACATGGAAGAGTCTGCTGCTAAAAGTGCCCTAAGGATAAGCCAAGCTTACACTTGGAACCACTACAATTCCGGGCATGCACAGATTTTAAGTAAATACTTAGGAAATGTCACTTCTGACTATATGACTCCCCATCTGGACTTCGGCATACCATTCTCCTGCTCATTCCCGAGTAGAGAGGAATGGAATACCAATGAACCCACGAAAAGAAAATCAATATCCATCTACACGGATGGATCAAAGATGGACTGTGGAACCGGTGCCGGCATATTCTCTGAGGAATTAAACATACACTGCTCAATCAGGCTACCTGATAGTAGTAGTGTGTTCCAAGCGGAGGTGCTGGCTATCGCGGAAGCGGCCCGTAGGTTGTCAATTTTGGCAATACCTCGTAGGGATATTACCATCTTTATTGATAGCCAGGCGGCTATAAAAGCAGTTTCTGCACATGAAATAAAATCCAAACTAGTCCAACGCTGCCGCGAAGAGCTCAAGGTTCTTTGCTTGCAGCACACCACGAATCTCTGCTGGGTCCCTGGACATAGCGACATAACCGGCAATGAGAGGGCGGATGAACTGGCGAGAATTGGGTCCGCAATGGACCATGACAGAGCACTTCAGTCGATCAAGCCACCGCTTTGCAACCTTAGAGAGCGGGTGGAAAACAAGATTCGTATGAAAACCAACAACAGGTGGAAAGAACTACCTACCTGTGAAATATCGCGGAAGCTTTGGCCAGAATATAACAGTGGCCGGACCAATAAACTCTTACAGTTTAGCAGGTCTTCACTATCTAGGCTAGTAGGGGCTCTAACTGGTCATAACTTCCTAAGAAACCACACAATGAAACTTAATCTCAAAGATGACGACATATGCAGAGGCTGCGGAGACGAGGAAGTCCACGAGGACACACCTCACTTCCTTTGTCACTGTCCGAGTCTCGGTCACTTGAGGAACAGAACACTTGGGAGATACTACTTCCAAGACTTACAAGAACTTTCTGATGTCTCACTGTCTGATCTTTACAGGTTTTTGAGGACGTCGGGATGGCTGGACAGCGTCTGTTAACCACACTGAGGAAGGGAAAGAGGACAACCGATACAACACCAGCGGTTAACCCCCAAAAACGGGCATCACAATGGGTCCACGAGGACCTAAGTGTGGTATTGCAGGGTACGCCCTGCTCTACCTACCCATCTACCTAACCTAACCTAGATCTCAAGTCAATTCGATGTCTTTTTCTGTCCCTCAAACAATTAGACAGTTAAATTCCATGGCTTTACGGGCCAGTACATTTATTTTTATTCGCTCTACATGATCTAGCCACTTTAGACGACTGATAAGCAATTTTACCAGGTCGATATCGCTTTACATCTTGTGCAGTTCGTCGTTCTTTTCATACAAAGCTACAAAGCATCTTCCTATCAAACCTATCAAGGGTATATAAATAATCTAAGCTCTGGCGCCATAAATCAGGAACCGGACGATCAAGGTCTTATACAGAATCTTGTTAGAATCTTTTTTTAATTTTCATACCTGGACAAATACATACATGGAAGTGATCTAGACGAATGTGTATATGAATTCTACGAAGTCTTATATAACGGGTGATTTTTTAGCTGGTTTGGTTTTGGCAACACTGGTTTTGACAGCTGACGTGTGTTTAGTACCTTGTGTCACTGTCAAACAGCTTCAGTTTGGTTTGCAATTTAACCATGGATCGTCTTACAAATGAACAACGCTTGCAAATTATTGAATTTTACTATCAAAATTCGTGCTCGGTTCGAAATGTTCATCGCGCGCTGCTTCCATTTTATGGACGAAGCTCATTTTTGGCTCAATGGGCACGTAAATAAGCAGAATTGTCGATTTTGGATTTAATATCAGCCAGAAGCATTGCAAGAGCTACCAATGCATCCAGAAAAAGTCACAGTTTGGTGCGGTTTATGGGCGGTGGCATCATTGGACCGTACTTCTTCAAAGATGATGCGAATCGCAGCGTTACTGTCAATGGTGAACGCTACCGAGCGATGATAACAAACTTTTTTTTGCCCGAAATGGAAGTTCTTGACTTGCATGATATGTGGTTTCACCAAGACGGTGCCACATGCCACACAGCACGCGAAACAATGGCGCAATTGCGAGGCGAGTTTGGTGAACAGTTAATTTCACGTTTCGGGCCGGTCAATTGGCCGCCTAGATCGTGCGATTTGACACCATTAGATTATTTTTTGTGGGGGTATGTCAAGGCTAATGTGTATAGGGACAAGCCCGCTTCGATTGACGCACTGGAAGCCAACATCCATGCATTCATTCGTGAGATACCGGCCGATATGTGTAAAAGAGTATGCCAAAATTGGACTCAGCGGATGGACTACCTGAGACGCAGCCGCGGTCAACATTTGCATGAAATTTTCTTTAAATATTAAATTGCAAAGTTCAAACTATCGATTCAAATAAATATTTCATTCATTTTTTCGAATTTTTTGTGTTTTTTTTTTTTTTAAGTTCTAAACCTCTTAAAAAATCACCCGTTAATTGTATTCGTTGAAAAAAAAAAACGTCGTCCTCCACAAAATGCAGCTAGTTGGATAAATAAGGATGTTGTTTGTAGACTTCTTTCAGACAACTTATTCAAGGCCTGATTCATTGACACCGAACGATATCGGTAATAAAATAAAAACAAACTGTGATATTCCTATAGCTTTAGACTGACTGAACATGTTAACTTATTTATTTAACTTGTCGCTGTCCAGTGGAGTCTTTCCCTTGGAAATCATCATTTAGCATGCCTCTATACAAGAGTGGTATAAAAACATCACGTGGAAAACAATAGAGGCATTGCGAAACTGTCATATATACCTAAACTCTAAGAAAATTATTTGTAATCATATGAATTGTCACTGTTCTAACATTTTTGCGGAGGAGCAGCATGGTTTTCATCCCAAGAAATCGACTAGGTACAACTAATTTAATAGAATTTACTTCTCATTGCAATGACAACATGCTGAATGGATTACAAACATATGTTTTTTACGCTGATTTTAGTAAAGCATTTGACAAAGTCAATCATGTGATCCTGTTAAAAAAACTAGAACATTATGGATTCCCTCAATGGATTTTTAAATGGATCGGTTCGTATCTAGCTGATCGTAACCAAAATGTAAAACTAAATGGTTGTTTGTCAGGAAATATCTTTGTCTATTCTGGTGTCCCTGAAGGTAGCCACCTTGGTCCAATTTTGTTCCTGTTATTTATCAACGATTTATGTCTTTTTATTACTTACTCGAAAATTTTGCTGTTTGTAGATGACTGTAAGCTAATATACTAACCCACAAGGTTATATTTTCCTACAGCATGATATTGACCGTATGCAGGAATGGTGTAAGGAGAAGTATATGCAGCTCAACCTGAAAAACTGTAAGTATTCAAAAACAGATTCTTCTTTTAGCTATACGCGATTTACATTGGGACCCCGAAAGACATCTTCCTCCCTACATAAATCGATTAAAGTTGCTGAATCTGCAGTCCCTGGAAAAACGAAGACAAATATCAAATGCTTTATTTCTGTTTGGCGTCCTGACCGGCAACATAAACTCCACCTATATTCTAAATTCTATTAACATCAATACCAGACCGAGAACAACAAGAAATACATTTTTTTTTTATATCAAAGGACATCTCGATGTAACTATGGAAGTAATGGCCCCATCAATAACCTGACCAAAGGTTTGAATAAGTTCAACCGTCTGATTGATTTTAACCTAACAAAATTCAGTTTGAAAAAAATATTCAGTGAATTGTAAAATAACCGCCTTTTTTCAAAAATAATTTTGTTAGTTGTTAAATAAATAAATATAAAATATAAATATAAAGCAAGCTGATGCAAATATCAACAAGACTCGGCCTGCGCTAGGGACGAAGTTAGCAGCGATATTAACTTTCAAAAGAACTTTGTTACCACACTTAACACGAAAATGGGGAAATCGAACCCATAATCCATAAACTAAGCAATCGCAAAAGAAGGTGAAGAAAATATAGGTTAAAGTGACGATCTCACAGGCCTATATAACCTAATCTAACCTCACCTGGGTTCGTAAGTCTGACGAGGAAAATGGAGTTTTTAAACCAAATATTCAGATCCAATGGGCCAAGCTGCCAGCATCTTTAAGACTAGAATCTATGTCTTCGACAGAAACAAAGCCAACTGTCATTTAAAAAGAATGTCAGATGTCCAATTTACCATCAACAAGTTTAAACGTGTGAGGGAATATGCCCTTAAATGATGATGATGATGATGAAGTGGGTAGAAAAATCAAGGTGAACCTCGGTATGGTACTTGACCAGACCTACCTACGGACTTGACTCCCTACCACAAAAAGGATCATCACTAGCATTATATGATCTCGTTAAAAATTCTGCGGAATAGGGGATCCAACCCTCAAAGATGAATTAGGAAAACAAGAAAAAGAAAAGAGGTCTAGAATTTGAAAAACCACTGGGGCAACATAACTGAAAAAGAGGAAAGGAATATCTGAAGAAGGCCTCTGTAGATTGATTCTACGATGAGTACAATGAAATTCTAGAAATTCTAGGGCATTGACCCTCAAAAGACTGATCAGATGAGGAAATAACCTCACTGGAAGAAGCTCTCATCCTCTTCGAGACATAATAAGAGTACATTACCCTCAAAAATGCCACAAAACGAAAGGAATCTTGAGGGGAAAACTTGTAAATATTTCGGGCTAAAGTACTTTTTTTTGAAGAGGCTGATCTTGCGATATTTGATATGTTATTCCCCTAATCAAAGCGATAGTCAGTAAATTTATCCATTCCACCTTAGCCCATTGAAATGCAGTGTTATGGCAGTGACAAAAGCGACCCGTAAGTCTGCGATAAGGGCAATACCTCCGGCAGGTATCGCCTTTTTTATTGACAGCTCGGCAGCTTTAAAAGCCTTAACAAAGATTGTAAGGGAAAGTCGCGAATAGCTTAAAAGTCTTGAAATACAGTGTAAGGTGTTGCTCTGCTAAGTCCCTGGACATGAAGGTGAAGGAATTTCAGGCAATGAGAAAGCGAATGATTTAGCAAGTCAAGGTTTGGCTAATGCTCTAGAACAAACTTGGCCCTTTGCGTATGTCCCGCTCTGTACAATAAAGCTAGAAGTGGGAAAGAAGATCACAGAAGAAGCGGGTGCTGGATGGACAGTCATGGATACGTGTGCTACAGCAAGGAAATTATATGGCTATCATTTTGTGAAGCCAGAATAGAGCAGATAATCATACGGACTGGCCGAAAGTGCCTCTTTTTGATTGTAACCGGGACACAACACCCTGCGTTATAACATGAAGAAAATGCGATTGACCCAAGAATAACTTTCATCAGAGAGTTCTATAGAGGACACGACCCTCTTCATTTGTCACTGCCCAGGTCTCCAACTGACCTGAGTGTGTCGCGTACTACTCCTCGCAAGCCCACTAACTTAACCTAACCTACTCATCGAAAGTGGACAAAGTACAACGTTAAGTTACTATTAAACACTAAAATCGGAAAGGACGTTAATTTAAATACAGATCAGTCCAAGAAATAGCTCCCATGTTGGCAGCGTGCAATCTCATAGCTAAAAGTTGGAACTATAACTTACCTTTAACATAAATGTATCATATATTCGGTCATCCTGATAGTAAATATTAACCTAGCTGTCGGAATATTGACCCAACCAGAAGGAAACTCACTTAAATCGATTCTCTGATGATGTCTACTTCATTTCTGATGACAAACTTCTCCTTCGTAGGTAGCTCTTCAACTTTTGCAATTACAGTTTGCCAGACTTCACCTGACAAGGTAAATTTAAAAACAAAATTCCGCCAACACTTATCAAGGTGAAAACTTTAACCGACAGGCACGAAGTAACGTTGACCCATCCTAATAGGTATACAAACTGTATGTGTGTGTGTGTGTTTTTTTCTACCAAATTCCAGGCTATCTATCTATCTTGTGAACAGTGTAAATGCCAAAGGGAATAAATTTCAACACAAAAGCTATCACACGCTTGCCACTTCTCCTACTCTGGCGATGAACAGCATTCCAGTGAAAATGATAAGGATACTTTTTATCTGCCCTAAGGGAAATAAACGGAATTCTAATAAAACCATGAAATCTCTTTTTCGTCAGTCAGCGCTTACCGTTCATTACTGTCGGTTTGGTCCTTGCGAAGGCGAAATTGAGTACATTACAATGTAATGGCAATAAAGTTCCGGTAAGAACCAGTACTTTGGTACCC
Source organism: Cheilosia pagana (assembly GCA_936431705.1). NCBI lineage: Eukaryota > Metazoa > Arthropoda > Insecta > Diptera > Syrphidae > Cheilosia > Cheilosia pagana. The sequence continues at coordinate 77,819,717 of OW386166.1, read as the reverse complement.
CCCATATGTCCTGTGGGGAGCTAATGACCGCTCCCTAATTCATGTCGGTAAATGGTAATTTCATTGTGTTTTTTTTTTTCTTTTTGCCTTGTCACTTAGATAAACATTTTGACTGTAGGGCTGTAATGGTTGTGCCTTGTACCGTTCTATCAAAATTAAATGATGAAGAGATACCGAAAACTGAAGTAACTGGGAATATGGGCAATTACACCTTGAAGGTATGGAGCGCGGTGGCGCGGGCTTTGCAAAATCAACGAAATTGTTATCTTCATAGGGACGCATGAAAATCGCATCAAGGTGCGAATATACAAAGTACAACTCACACGAAATCGATAAGAGTTTGTTTGAAAATAGGATCCAACTGGGAATAGAGTTATTTTATAGCAGATTATGTCACGAGTCACTCCAGATAATTTGGAGAATGATAGATTGAAGTTATATTTTTACACGACTGCGTCGCACGAAACTTTCTCGTTTATCAAAAATTATTCACACAAAATAGTGACAAGTATTGCAATTGCAATTTTGCAATATTTTGCTTAGAAATTAGGATAAGTTACTGTTATAAGCATTACTTGGTTTTTAAAGTTTTAAACAAATCGAAAATTCGAAAATGGCGTTTTCGAGACATGAAAAAATTTTAAAAGCAGCGTTTTCGGTAATTTGAATGGAAAATTAAGGAGGAAATAACTTAAAAATATTAATTTTACTCCATATATAACTTTTGACCAACATCGTTGTAGCTGTTTTCATGGAGGTAAACTGTAGAAAACAAACTTATCAAATAAAAAAAAAATTGGTAGGTAGGTATACGATTTCTATCCAGTGCCAAATATCTTGTTGTCATCATTGATCCTAAACTAAACTGGAAATCTAATATCGAGTACCGAGTGCGGAAGGCAAGCATAGCTTTCTACGCCTGTAGCAAAACTTTCGGCAAGAAGTGGGCACTTCAACCAAAGATGGTTGGATGTACACAGCGGTAGTAGGTACGTCCAATCTTCACCTACGGATCACTGGTATGGTGACCTGCCTTAAACAAAACATTTAACATCACTAAACTAAGTAGAGTCCAAAGAACAGCTGGTATTGGAATAACTGGAGCCCTGCGATCAAGTCCGACCGATGCGATTAGCGTGATTCTGAATCTTCTACCGGGGGATCTGCATATAAAAAACGTTGTAGTGTGTAGTGGAGTTAGATTGAAGGAACTCAAATGTTGGTCCGAAAGGCGTTATGGCCATACCAACATCCTACTCTACCTTCCCGACGGAATAGGATGCATATCTACAGACTACACTGTACCCATACTCAACTTCCATAAAAACCTCTCTGTTAGATACCCCTCTAGATCAGAATGGGAGGAAAAAGCTATCGTTAACGATTTCGACATACCCCTTCACAGATGGTTCTAAAATGAGCTGTGGAGTGGGAGCTCCGTCTCCCTAATACATCCAGCGTCTTCCAAGCAGAAGTACCTACTGGCAATTAAGGAGGTTTCGTCGACAGTCAGGCTGCGTTTAAGGCCATCTTTTCTACCAAGTCAAAGTCCAAAATTTTTGTGGAATGCAGGGAGATACTGACCAGGGCGTGTAATCGATTAGAAATCACTCTCGTCTGGGTTCCCGGCCATAGGAACATACAGGGAAAAGAAAGAACAGATGAACTTGCCAGACATGTATCTGCTCTGTGCGTGTCTCATGCGGAGGAAGTCTTTCCTCCGCTGGGATACGTAAAGAGAGAAATCCTCCTGCATTTTACCTCTACGGCGGTGACAGGGTCGGTGAACCTGACCAATTGTGTCATTTCTATGAAGATTTGGCCAGAACGCGTGTAGGTGTAAGACTAACTGCAATTAGTACGGGCCTTTGGCCGTAGATGCGCTGACACAAACAAGAGTGAAACGGTTTTCCACCTTCTTTGTGAATGTCCGTCCCTAGCCAAAACCAGACATAGTGCACTAGGAAATCCTTTCTACGTTGACCTATCAACCATTCATCATATACAATTCAGTAGAATCATTAAATTTCTCAACTCCAAAGGCCATTTTTGAGCTCCTGTAACATCCTTCTCCCCCTTCCATCTTCTGGTTCTGCTTGTTTGTGGTTTCAAAACGGCGCTCATGCGTTATTTGCGCATCTTCCCTTGTAGGGAATTTTGCTGCCACTTAAACCAACCAAAGGTACCTATACGATAATTTAGAAAAAAAAACAGAGTTTCATATTAGAAATGATTATTTATTACATGTACGTTGTTGTTAACATAGTGTTCACAGTTTTCGATCTAAGTTGTATTTTTAAATCTTTTAAGCTCAAACAGGTATCAATTTTGGTTGAGCCCTTTTCGAAAAAAATTAAAATTGTTTGAAACTGTGAGAAGTACCTTTAGTATTGAACTGTAGGCCCACTCAAAATCTGAAGTTTGAACCAATTATTCAAAAAGGGGCATAAAACATGTTTGAAAAAGGGGGACGTCTGGTATGTGACACGCCACTTATAGACTTGTCCTACTGGGAGCACGTGCCATCAACCTCCACATCGTTCAAGTTGGGCTAATCGGTTAGCATCGTTTTGTAGTCATTGGCCGTCGATGGTTATGGCCCCACCAACTTCATTTTCGAAAACGAGGAAACAATGACCCTGCGCGCCGGCCGGCCCGAAATACGGACCAAACAGTAACTTTTTGTGTATGCACTGCCACCAGGTGAACCTTTTGTGGGTTGGCGTAGATTCTTACACGAGTGATTTTGTTTGTTAATGTAGTCATTCATCCAAAAATACGAATCGTCGCTACAGATGATTTCCCGGCAAAAATTGGCGACCTCTTCAAAACGCTCCGAACGCAATCAGCGAACACACGGCCCAAGTCCCGATGCGAAATTAGCCAACTTGAAGTCCGCGAAAGGTCGGTCGACTTTTTGTGTACGGCCTTGGGTTATGCTGCGCACTTTCACGGACCACGGCAATCTTCTCTAGGCCGATCTGAGGCTCCCTTGACGTCTGGGTGTTGGCTGATTATTTACCAAACCGGTTGTCTCGAATTGGACCACTAAACATTGGACAGTCGACTTTGAAGGGTCAGGCGCTTGTTTCCGAAGAAATCATTTTGCATGATGGGTGAAAGCTACTTGATGGCAAAATGAGCACAAGTCGTCAGTTGATAAATTGGCTGTCGCTGAAAAATAAAACTTTAAAAACACACCCAATTTTGATTTATCAACTCAACTTGAACTTAGGTTTTCCATTAACAGCTGTTGTTTTCTGAAAAATAGGGTAGGGGAGGGTGGGGCAGATTCAACACTTTTTTCGGCAGATTGGAAAAACTCCTTTCGCAAACAAATATTTGAATACTTTTTTTTATTGAAATCATTGATTATTTTACTACATAATTTCTTAAAAGTTAGCTTCACTCTAATAATTAAAAAATAAAATAAAAATTAAAATTAAAATCCGGGTAAAAATTAATAACTAAAACATTTTTTTTTATTATAAGTACACCGAAAAAAAAATATGTAAAAAACAGCCGTAAAATCCACATTTTTCATTGACAAAATCCAGCTGATGTTGAAAATATCAATTTTGATATTACTCCAATATTAATTTGATATGTTTCAAATGTAATTTCAGCAATGGATTCATGTGAAATTGATATTCGAATTTTATAATATTTTAACATTAAAAATGTGTAATTGATACGATACACTTATACTTTTGATATTGAGAACATCGATTTTTGATATTAAAATTGTGTAATCGATATGATAAAGACGTAAAATTAATATTGATTTCATTTATTTCTGATATAATAATAATTTCAATTTTGATATTTAAAATTTTTAATTTATATGAATTAAATGTAATCAATTTTATATAAGAAATGTAAAATCAATATTAATTTTTACTTACTTATTTTAAACACCGATTCTCTAATTTTGTCCATGCGGTGTATTTCAAACCTTAATTCTTAAGTTGCCTTATTTTGAATTAAGGTTTTGTGATTTTTTGATAATCCTAAAATAGTTTTAGACGAGTTTGTACTTTTCCTTCAGTAATAAAACAATTAATAATTAAGATTTATTTTAAAATATTTTATTTCGTATTAAACATCTTCCATCTGGAATATAATAAACATGAATTGGAGGACTTGTGAATTATGTTGAAGGAGCTACTTTTGGAACCTACGGATTATGATTGGTAGTGATTTATAAATTTTATGATTTCATAACTTGTTGCAATTATAAAGGGCTGATTAGTTTTACTTATTAATATTTCTTTTATTTCAAAAAGTTCAAAGAATTCATTATTTCTACTTGGGATACGTTTTTTTCGATTGGTCATAAAGTGAACTATACTATAAGGCATTACAGTTTTATCAATTCTTTACAGGACACCCTGTATATGTATAGAACTTATACAAATTACTATAAAATATTTTGCACAGTAAAGTTATAAGGTTTAACAAATCCTATATATATTATAAATGTGAATGTTTGGATGTTTGTTCCACAATAACTCAAAAACTACTGAACGTATTGAGATGGGATTTTTTTTAATTTATTCGGGCTAGATCCGAAGCCCTAATAGGCCTTATTTGGTGGCAATACCATCCCGGGAATACCATCGTTGGAAGCTTTTTAAGCCTTTTAGCATGTTCTTCTTCTTCTCCTATCATTTTAAGAGTAGCGTGACTGTGGAAAAGGGGTTGCAAATTCGTTTTTTTTTACCTTTCTTTAATCATCTTGCTGTAACATTCATAGATCTAGGTTAATCGGAATAAGCTTAAAACTGCATTTAGCCAATACTTCACCGATTATTTTGAAGTATCATTCATCTCTCTGCTCCTTCCAGGGGCTGAGCTAGAAGGAATTGAAAACAGACTTTTCTGACCAACGAAAAAATAATGATTTCTTGATTGCCAGTTCTGCTTTGGGGTGGTGGGTTGAATACACATTCACACACAACGATGTCTTCATGTGGTCGTCAATAACAACGGCTGTCAATAATGTTTTCTGCATTGTGCGCAACCAGCCTACATGCAAAGTATAGGTAGTTCGATTTATTATGGGTGTGTGCGGCGGCGGCGGCAGGCACACAAAATTGTTTTGGATTTGTAAGAAAGTAGGTGCGTTTATTGTATAATACGTTTTTTAATTTTATGCCTATAACTAAAAGGTAAGAGACGTGTTGCGTTTGCGTTGCGTGTAACTTCTAGGTATGGATATGGTATGGCGTATGGGTATATGCGTATGACGTATGAGTATTGGGTGTCAAACGAATAATTACTGTACTATAAATGGTGGAGATAACTTTTTGATGTGAAACATCTTATGGCGCGACTTGGAAGGAAAATCGATTCGACCGAGATGGAAATGACCAAGCGGAAATTGGCCCGTCGCCATCGCCATCACTACGCCGCCGCGCCGCCTAAAACTCCTAAAACACTCAACCGATTTAAATGAAAATTTGTGGGTTGGTATGGTTGGTTGTAACTTGATGGATAGGATTGTTTTGGACCCGATAGGTGGCGCTGTTGTCGATCTTCTTAACCACTCAACCGATTTTAATGAAATTTTGTAGGTGGGTATGGTTAGTTGTAACTTGATGGATAGGAACATTTTGGACCCGATAGGTGGCGCTGTTGTCGATCTTTTTAACCATTCAACCGATTTCAATGAAATTTTGTGGGTGGGTATGGTTGGTTGTAACTTGATGAATAGGATTGTTTTGGACCCGATAGGTGGCGCTGTTGTCGATCTTCTTAACCACTCAACCGATTTCAATGAAATTTTGTGGGTGGGTATGGTTGGTTGTAACTTGATGGATAGGATAGTTTTGGACCCGATAGGTGGCGCTGTTGTCGATCTTCTTAACCACTCAACCGATTTAAATTAAATTTTGTGGGTGGGTATGGTTGGTTGTAACTTAATGGATAGGATAGTTTTGGACCCGATAGGTGGCGCTGATGTCGATCTTCTTAACCACTCAACCGATTTCAATGAAATTTTGTGGGTGGGTATGGTTGGTTGTAACTTGATGGATAGGATAGTTTTGGACCCGATAGGTGGCGCTGATGTCGATCTTCTTAACCACTCAACCAATTTAAATAAAATTTTGTGGGTTGGTATGGTTGATTGTAACTTGATGGATAGGATAGTTTTGGACCCTTCTTAACCACACAACCGATTTCAATGAAATTTTGTGGGTTTTCATGGTTATATGGAAAGATATATTTTTTCAACTAAATTCTCATTAAAATGAATACTTATATGGGCACGTTGGAGTGAACTGAAGAATTTCTTGAAATTCAGTTGAACTAATTTTGTATCTGTTTTGTATCCGTTTTAATAAGTAGTGCAGAAAAGGACGAATAGTTCCTTAAGTGTAGGTACTTGAAGTGATTGACAAAATCGGCATTAATGCGAGCGAAGCCGCGGGCAACAGCTAGTAAGTAATAAAAACTAACACAAAAGAGCAGTAAAAGCTGTTTTCAATTGGAATTCCCGTAACAACTCCAATAATTTGCATGATTCATCCGGAAGGATTCCACGGATTCAACCTCAAAAGCATCCGGAAAACTTTGAGAGTTTCCGAGATCATCATCCCCTAGTATTTGACTAATGTCTGCAAAAATAAGCTGGTCTTGATGGTTATCCATTTGCTCTTTACTTTTTTTGGACGCAAATTCAAGATAGTAGATACACAAACTATTTCACTGTTTTTTCACAAAAATATTTTTACACATTTGCACATTAATTCAAAATTAAACACGGAAAACATTCTTAAAACGAACCGATCGGCGATCATACGCGTAATTAAATTAAATTTAAAGTCAACTCCTTTATTTCGTTAGCATCTGCCTTTTTACATTATTCATATCAATTTAATATTTTGCTAATATCAAAAATTACACGTTTGGGTAGCGGTATTTTGGGCTACGGCTTATTTTTACATGACTCATATAAACATTACATTTTATCAATATTAAAAATACATTAAATCATATCAGTTTTTAACATGAAATGTATATTAAAATGAAAGCGTATCAATTTTACATTTTCAACATCACAACAATAGGCATAATGTAGATTTAACATTAAATAATGTAAACATTTTATTACAGAACATCATACAAATTTTGATATTGCTTATTGATATGGAAATGTAAATCGTAATTTCAAAAAATGTAAGCTTTCAATGTAAACCTGCCATGAAAATTGTTAATCTGATATTTTTAATATTAAAAAAACACGTTTTTATTCAATTTTTGAAATTTTCGCAGGAAATTGAAGTTGATATGACAAAAATGTAAATATGAAATTACATTTTTTTTTGAGTGTATAAAATTCTGTAGAATTTATGGTTTTATTTTAGGAGTTAAACAAGTCCTAAGTCTTTACTCAATTATAAAAATTTAAATAGATCATTTAGAAATGAATTTTAATTAACTTAACATTACATTCGAGTTCCACAAATAAAAAAATGGTTAAGATAAATGTAAAACAAAAGGATTTGTCAATAAAAAAATGATTGCACGTTGTATCGACTTATATCGCGTCAAATTTCGCTTGCCGAAACTGCCCCATGTGCTTTTGTCTCTAGTAAACGTTACAGTTTTTCACAAAACTTATAAAGAACATTCAATAAAATGATACAAATAACTCAAATACATTTTAAGCACAAACGTTTGACCTTAACAACCAAAGAATTCCAATAAAAAACAATGTAGAAGTAAGACAAATTACAAAAAAAACCGGCCTAACCACCAGAATTGCTTAGGAAGAACTGTGGCAGTTTGTGTACGATGTGAAAGAACAGGTTTGCACAATTTGCCTTCAAACATTTTATTAAAAAATAACCGCCTTCTTGTAATCGCGAATGTCAAAAGTGCCCCATAGTCGAAAGTACACCACCCTACCCCACCTACAAGAAGTTGTGGCATAAAAAAGGAGTCCTAAATTATTTTTGATCAGAGCAATCTAATTCTAATGAACCGTTATCTGACAACGGATCAGGAACTATCGTTGCAGGTATTTTTCGATGTTTTGTGTCCCCAGACATTTTCATGACCCATGGAAGCGTCTTAAAAATGAAGTGCATGTATTCCAATCGCATTCTTCTTCCTTGGAAAATCTGCATTACAATTAATTTAAATAAACTTGTTAAATATATATAAAAACTCTTCATTCCACTTCTATCGAAAGATTTCCGACCGACGCACGCCGCAATTATAAATAATCCCCATAAACAAAATAACCATTGGAAAAATGTTCCTAACACGCATGCAACTTACACACGTTCTTCCAGTCCACCGATGACTGCCTCTTCACGTAACTCTGCATCAACTTACAAAGTTCTACCAGCGACTTATCCTTTAATTCGCCTAATTGCCTTCCCATAAGAAAATCTTGTACATTGTTCGAGGTCTGCTTCTCCCTATAGGTCGTCTTACGCTCTCTTAATTACCAACAACTGTTTTAGCATTTTGTTTCAGACTCAAACTCCGTCCGCAACTCTAAAACCCACTTATACATTTCAATCATTCAGAATTAAAATACAAAACAAAAAATAAAAAAATCTTCCCCACATCGGAAAAGTATAAAACCGTTCACCGTTCGACAAAAACTTTTCAGAGCATTAATAATTTCTATGGCAGAACAATAGCCAAAACCCCCGCTCCCTTAAAAGTTCAACTGAAACAAAAGCAGGTCGAGCCAGACATTCATCGAAATTATGTTGCCAATTCCCAGGATTCAGGAGAATAAGTCAAACAGAAGAACCCCTCTCCATTCAAGAGGGTCATTGAGCCATTTGAGAACTGCTCAAGCGTCCTTGTAGAAGAAGAAAAAAAAAAACGAACCGAAAACTTAACAATAGGCAGAGGATAAAAAAGAAAAATCGGTAACCATCATTCTAATTAACCCCAAGGCACAAAAAAATCAATCAAAAAGTGATTTCCGTTACCGTTCACCAAGAGAAATTGCTTTTATAATATTAAATCTAACAAAAGCACAGTGTAGTCTATATATCTACTATCACACACAGCTGTATACTATATATTTAATTTTAAAACTGCCAAAGGACAAACAATTTTTTACTGTCAACGGAATAGACTGACCGGTATCTATATATTGCGGCCTGGTCAGAAACGGCGGCGTTTGGTTTTTGGGGCTGATTGTCAACGCAAGAGAGAGAAAGGACGAGGAAGACTACAAGAAGGGAAAAGAAAACATACCACAAAGGTTGTCTCCGGAAGATCCCAAAGGAAACATAAATGTTTTTATTTTATTTTTTTTCTATAAAACATTCCAGCACACAGGAGACGAAAGTTGTGAAGATGTAAAAGGAGCAACCAAAGTACAAGGATAATAACCTCAGGGGCTTATCTTTCTATCCTCATAACAAATTTTCACTGCAGGACTGTGTAGTTCTACAAAAAATGTATAGGTAACAAAAAAAAAAAAAAATTCCAACTGACATTCTTTTTTCTCACTCGCTTGTCTATGCCATGAATGTGACCATCAATCCTTGCTGGAGGCGAAAAATCGAAATGGCCTTGGTTCAGTGGGTTCAGTGTTGCTGGAAAGACGAAACGGAAGGATCAGCCACTTGTGCTTTGCATAATTTAATTTCGTCCTGGACAGACGTAGGGGGCGAATAATTTGATGTATCCGATGAGACGCACCTTTATGGAAAGCACTTAAGGGTGCTGTAGCGTATTACGCAAATGACAAATACATAGTGTCTAGTGTCCACTGAGTCCGCTGCGGCAATGTCACTTAAGATGGGATCAAACAACGGCCCCAGCGGCTACCTCGGTCCATAACTAGGTGCCTGCAGTTACGCCTGACAATATGAATGTGGTCGTTAGCAGCAGTCAACAGAGGGGCTCCGCAGGGCTGCACTCAACTCTCAAGGACTGGTCGATGTCAATACGCTTCATGTGACCAATCCATATCGGATGCTGTACTATTTGACCAGTGTTAGTCGCTGAGTCGTCAACAAAGTTCTGTTGTAAGAGAGTTTCTTTTACTTCCTGCAATGTCCACGCAGTAGCACCAGAGTGATTAGGTCTGGTGCAATATCTCCTTGCTCTGTGATTTTACTCCTTAGATACCCGAAGAAACAGAGAATAGCAAAAGTGATTCTACGGTTGACCGCCCCAACGCAATAAAAAATACTTCGTCCTAGGTGACGCTCATAAGTAGAAAAAGACCGCAAACAATTTTAAGCGCCTATCTGGACGCAGGCAGTAAGCTTCGGCTGAGGCCAAGGCTCACCCTGAATTGAAGCGCCACCCATCTTTTTTTTAAATTCCAATTCCCATTTGGCTGAGACCTAATAGATCTATTGTATCGATGGGGTAAGGTTACTCTAAAAGACGTGTGACCTCCCTGATAAAGATCAATAAGTCCTTAGTAGCAGATTTTAGTATGTCTGCCGGTGTACGAGTATCTCTATTAAAGACTCGTTTTCTCAACCAATGAAAAGCCGGACAGTCACATTCTGTATCGCGGGCATGAGGTCATTTTGTTGAGGTGGTATCTTAGTCCACAGTGGCCTGTAAGTAAGTCCACTAGTTTTGTTTTTATATTTTCCTTACTGAGCCTAAGGAATCCAACTATAGAGGCATCAGTCTCCTTAACACTGCATATAAGATCATATCTGCTATACTGTGTGAACGCCTTAAACCATTCGTCAACGATCTGATAGGTCCCTATCAGTGCGGTTTTAGGCCCGGAAAGTCCACAACCGACCAAATTTTCACACTACGACAGATCCTGGAGAAAACCCAAGAAGTCCAAATCGATACCCACCATGTGTTCATCGATTTTAAGGCCGCATATGACAGCATTTATAGAGACGAGCTATACAGAGCCATGTTTTGGCATCCCTGCCAAACTCTACAGGATGTGCAGAATGACGATGGAGAACGCTCGCTTCTCCATAAAGGTCGGAAACAATCTCACCGAGACCTTTGATGTCAGAAAAGGATTTAGACAAGGTGATGCGCTGTCATGTGACTTCTTTAACATCATTCTTGAGAAAATTGTGCGCAACTCACAAGCCAACACCAGAGGCACAATTTTCCAAAAGTCTGTGCTTGCATACGCGGACGATATTGACATTATTGACAGAACACAGCGAGCTGTCACTGGCGCGTTTGCAAGTATCAGTACGGAAGCGGCAAAAATGGGTTTAGTGGTAAACGAGGGCAAGACAAAATATATGCTGTCAACAAGAACAAGAACAAGAAACACTAAGGAGACTCTATATAAGACCCTCATCATCCCAGTCCTGCTATATGGTGCAGAAGCATGGACGCTGTCAAAGGCGGATGAAGATCTCCTTGGTCGTTTCGAACGAAAAATTCTTCGAGTGATTTTCGGTCCCGTTTGCGTTGACGGGTTTTGGAGGAGGAGACTTAACAGCGAACTCTACGAGCTGTACAGCGACATCGCCCTGGTCAAAAAAATACGCATCAGTCGTCTAAGATGGCTGGGACATGTAGAGCGAATGGACACCAACGCTCCGGCCCGAAGAGTCTTCGATTCCAACCCGGAGGGACAACGCAGTAGAGGAAGACCTCGCCTTAGGTGGCGCGCACAAGTGGAAGGGGACCTCAACCAACTTGGAGTGCGCAACTGGAGGCAGTTAGCCAAAGATCGCGCTAACTGGAGAGGCGTATTGGTTGAGGCCCAGGTCCACCCCGGACTGTAGCGCCGCCTAAGTAAGAGGCTAAGGAATTACTTGTAGGACTAAGGCGTAATTAATCGTTTGGATTATCTTAGACCCGGGACCTTTTCGCAGTGTTCAAGACGAAGTTGATTTTCCCAATCATTAATAAGCTTTAGTGCAGTAGCCAGCCAAGTAACTATTCTAGAGTCCAAAGTATTATTCGAACTTGAACTAGCAAGTGATATTTGACACAAGGATTCACCCTGTAGGTATGGGCAGCAGTTTATGTTGACACCTTTTCGCTAATGTGTTCATCAAATTGCTAAAAACCTACTTTCAGCGTCATGCACTACCAGTGAGCGGGAACTAGGGCAACGTCCATTCAAACTTCGATGCAGACACACAACAAAATATACCAATTTATACCACCTTCTCACAAATATCACTGTTCTATCGCAAACCGATCTACTTTACATTCCTGACATAGTTGGTCAATAAAAAGGCCTTCTGACGCACCAGTTTGAAAAGCGTCAAACGTCAAAACTACAAACATTAATGAAATAAAAATATATCTGAGTATCTGTAACTAGAACTTTGGTCATAAGCCGGATAATAGTTTGCTTTTCGTAAAACCGGAGATCCAATTTATAAAGTAACCCAACAATAGGTGGGCTGGCTATATATAGTTGCACAGCATAAAACAAATTCGTTAAATTAATTAGTGAACAGAGAAAGCAATAAATCAACGCTCTACCTTTCACTCATCGGTGTTTTGTGTTCATTATGCCCGGCGCATACTGTCTATGCGTCTGTAGTTTGCCAAAGAGTACAAAACTTGACTACCTATACCTTCAGTTAATTAGCTTTGTTGGGTTATTTACGAGGCATCGTAGCGGGGTGCTGCTACCTGCTAGCGAATCCTTTCTAACACAGATCCTTTCATTAATTTTACTCATGATATCTATGCGAAACAAATTTTTGCCTCGTGTTACGCTTATCATGGCTCTCATCACTTGACTCTGCAATCAGGGGCCCTAGGACGGTAATGGAGTTTCCTGTAGTTCTATATCGCTTCACTATCCGTGAGATACGTGAAGTATATAAATATATACTTACTGGTATATGCGGATAATGCCGTATTTATGTAACTTGTTCGTATGATTGCATATAGTTTTTGGTGTCCACTTATTTACTATCAGCATACCTTAAGAACGCTTATTACATTTTACTTACAACTACATTATGTACTCTATTATGTTTAGGGTAGTAGGAGTTAACTTTCTGGTGGCATGAATTAGCAGCGAAAATAATGAATAAGTATCTTAGTGGCACGAAAATTGTATCCTGTTTTGCAATTTTGGTTGGAAGGTACACTAAAAGTCGAAAATCCAAGAAGCAAAGCGTAATTGAAAAAGCCACTCGAGATGCAATTTTGGGCCAGAGAAGGGGGAATTATCCTATGCAAAAATAATACGCAGAGTTGGGCTGATCTCATGTACGGGGATAGCGGTTGCCACACATAGCCTCGTGTTCATAGATTTCAAGAACGCCTTTCAAACATGCTTTTCGAAATTCAGACAACTTCAAAGGTCGTTGGTATTTTCGACGTTGAGCTCTCAATAAAAAAAGTCTCCATAGAACCTATTTAGAAAAAAATTTCACAGTTCAAATTGTTGGTAAGTTAAAAAAAAAACGAAAAAGTTCCATGCGACCCAGTCGTGCACGGTTTTATTCTTCTCATTATACCTTAGTTCTTGCTACTTCGTGGCCATCCTCACCATCTTTCTATGCAATATGCAAAAATGTATTAAATTACATTATTTGTCTACCTCCTGAACACCAATGTTTCAACAACATTCAACAATTGACATTTCATAAGTTCCTTAGTATAAGCAACGGCTTTGTGCACTTTTCATATAGATACAGTAAAACGTCCGTGCAGTGGCTTAGTGGTAGTGTGTTGGGCTACTAAGCGAGGGGTCCCAGGTTCGAATTCCGAGAGGGCCAAATTTCATCTTAAGGTTTTATTCCACTGCGCCACCTCTCGCGAACGTCTGACAAACATCTGAGAGTAAAACTGTCATGAAAAAGCTTCTCAATCAGCCGTTTGGACTCGGCGTAAAATTGTAGATCCCTTCCATTCGTCCCAAAAATTGAAAACCCACACAAAACGAATGGTTGTGAGAAGCTAGGCCTTGGGTCCCATAGACCTGTCGCGCCAAAATATTTATTTATTTATTTATTTTTAAAACGAAATTATATAAAATATTCAGAGAAAATTATTCCCGACGGAAGTGAGTATCCAAATCCATACAAGATTTATTTTCGCTCCCCAATCTTAAATTCAAATTTAACTGGTGACAGTCACTAACAGCCATGACATATTTCCAGTGAAAGCAGTATAACCGTGTACCAATATTATGAAAAAGATGAAACCGGATGGAATCGCAATTTTCCACCTGAATTAATAGCACAGTTCATGCTTCGGTTGCTAATTTCGGTATCCCAAATCCGCAGTAAGAAAAACCTCAAGTTAGCTGCCAGCGAGTTCAAATAATTTAGTGTTACGAATGTTAATTAATTTAAATGACAGGCATGCAAAGACGATGCAAAGCTAAAACCCGCAATGGGATCCAGCGTTATTGTTTCACTAATCCATTTGATGGAAGATATTAATAACTACGGTTTTATAGATTGTCTTAATAATTTGTTAGTTTATCGAAATGACTATTTTCAATTTTCTACCGCTGAGTACGGGATTGAGGGTGAAAAGTTAGATAGAGTAGAAGCCTTTTAAGTGAAAAAATATACATAAAACATTTTAAAGTGAGTTTATAGTCTTTTCTTGAATGGAACTACCCGATTTTCATGTTGTGTGCTTAGAGAGTAGTGCTATAAGTTGCCAAGTTACTGGACGGATTTTAATGAAACTTGAGATAGCTTATTGATTGCTTATGTTCTGGGTTGGGACTAAGGGATACTTTTTATCCCGGAATAACGCGCTTCTTACAAAATAATAAAATAACTGTACTTTTGTTAGGAAAAAAGACCTAGCTCAGTAATGGCTTATCAGATTAAAAAGTAAAAAAATACTCGAATTTAGTAAATTTTCGCTTGAATCATTTAAGATATAAAAAAGATATAAAAAATCCTCCTGTATTGACCAGAAGCTGAGCAATGTTCAAAACATCGCCCACAAATTTCCGCCAGTGATCATTATGTTTTGCACTTCAATGGGCAGTCGCTTCTTTGCAGCGTACACATTCAGGTTGAACACATTTTTAGATGTTGTTCATCAGGAAAAGTTTGGAAATGGGCTGGTGGGATTCGTGTGTCAAGTTTTTTCATTCGATTTTTACGAAAGAAAAAGTCGGGAAATATGAAAATTGAAAACAGATTTTACTTCTATTGAATTTTGTGTGCAATTGTTCCGGAATGGCTTAGATAACGCCTAGCAAAGCTGGCAGGGGGCCTCTAGTATTCAATAAAAAAACAGAGAGTGTGCTTGTGACCACACGCCAGGTGTGAAACTTCTCTCGCTAAATGTGGATGTTAAATTGATTTGTCTTGAATGTTGTTGAATTTCATTAAGAAATTTAATTAAAAAACTAAATCTTTATAACATTATAATCTTAATACAGCGCAGTAGATAATTGTTTTCATTAATTTATCCAATTCAAAGTTTTCTATATCTATTTCGAGAGTTTTTTGTTTATATTTTGTTTTCATATTGTCAACTGATTCAGTAGTTTAGTGTCTGTGTAAAACCTAGCTTCTTCAGTTCCTTCAGCGTGCCCAAATAAGTATTTACTTTGAGAATTCAGTTGAAAAAATTCGAAAAATATATCTGGTTAAGACAATCGACAAAAGCTCGACCTATCGGGTCCAAAACTATCCTATCCATCAAGTTACAACCAACCATACCCACCCACAAAATTTCATTGAAATCGGTTGAGTGGTTAAGAAGATCGACCTCGACTACTTCTTTTTCGTTTTACTTCGGAGAAAACTTGACGACGCAGTTTTTGTTGCAATGTATGTGCTTGTGCGATGTGCGCCACCCACCACCCCAGAACAACGATCAAGAACAACAGTTCCTAATAATTTTCGACTTGAGGAAATAAGTTAAGTTTTTTAATTTTATATTTTGCGTTGTAGCTCAGCTTCCAGATGACACAGAAAGCTGATTGATGGCTTAAAATAATTATGGAAGTGTTGGCTTTCTTATTTTTTTTGTTTTGTTTGCATTGATTAAGAATTGATTGAGTAATGGCGAGCTAAAGGCAGTAAAGTCAGAAAAAAAAAACACATTTTGGTTAAAAAAAGCTGCTAAAAAATAAGCATGGTAGTAAAAGGAATGGCCTATGTCCTTCTCAGAATCTTAACTAACATTTCAAAAAAAGCTTCATCGAAAACTGTGCAGTAGTTTTCACGCCAACCGCGAACATAGAAAACGGCTGCAGTTTTATTATAGTAGTACAGATATAGTTGACGTCAAACAAATACTTTGTACGACAGCGTAAAGTTGAAGCCTGATTTGTGGGAGTCGGCATATGTCAAATGTACCTACCTCTTTCGCAAAGTTCAAATGTGCCCCACATGTTCTTGATAACTATTTTCTTTTTTTTTTTATTTATATCGTTTTCATTTCACAGAACTCACTTTTATTTTATTAAAACTTAAGATGAGTGCTAACGAATTTGTATAATAATTTAAAGAAAACAGATGCGTTTAGTTCTCAAAACACTTACGTACCTGTGGCCAAAAATTACAACTGAGATCTAAAATCCACAAAGTCACATGTTTCTCTGAAAAACGCTGTAGTACGAGTGTACGACTGTCAAAGTTCGTGACGTTTCTTGAAATGAAATTACGCATCTTCCTGTATTTCAATTTTTTGGCTCTTAGCCCGTAAACAGATTGAAAATGGCAGAGTCAAGTGTACCCCACTTTACCTAATACAAAAAAACAGATGAAGGTATTTACATCTCACACATTTTTGAAACGTAAAAAAGGAACAGAAAATTAAATTCGGCATTAAAATGAAAACAATATTCAATAATAAATATCTTATGAGTTATTTAAAAACTTTTGATATGCAAAAAGCTTTATCTCGGTCTAAAGTCTAATTACTTCGCGATTTTTATACAAAAAGACGCATAAATTTAGGGTCGAATTACCGCATTCGAGAGCGGCTCACTGAATTTTGTCGATTTTACATGCAAAACAATAACAAATTCAGCCACGTAGTACTCGATCACGGCTGAGGTAATTCAACCCTTGATTTGACACTGGGATAAGGGTTTTTGCATACGTTCCAATGTAAAAGAAATTTATTATTTTAAAAATATGTTCTAGTGAGTTCATCAAATTAATAAAAAATGAGGTTTGAGAACGTCCTTTGACGATTAAAGCTTTTTTAAGTGAAAAAATCCCACTCAAAAAGGCATAAATCCTCCCAAAATGGTATCACTGACAGCATCATGTTCAAAGAAGCAGTTTGCGTCATTATCTGGTTCAGGGATAAGCCAAGGCCATATCTAGAGATTTTTACAAAAATGGAAGGCAATTGCATTATGGAAGGAAATGAAAGGGAAAACAGTTATTCTGGATCAGGATGGGCGAAAGGGCGTTTTCAAAAGCGTTTTGAGGATGAGTAAACAACCACTGGATCTGTTCAAACTCTGCGTTGTTGGAGTGTGTGCTGCGTTCTTTTATCACTGCAAATGATGTCAACTGTAGTCCAATGAGAGACACTTGTGAAACGTACATCTAAAAAGCATCGCGTCTCACCGAAAAAAATAATATGACATGGATGACCGAGAATGACTGTTTAAAAAAACTTCAAACTTGTTGGCCGATTTAAAAAAAAAACAGTAAATGCTGCTCCATGGTTAGACCTGTGTTTTTCTGAGATATTCGAATGAATTGGGGTAGAAGTTCTAATGTAATGCGTGTTCAAATCCGCACATAAAAACCGAAAAAAAACTGTAAGATTTATTGTAGGCTCTTATAGATAGTTTGTGCAGAGGGTCCGTATAGCTTACAACTATTTTTTGCGACTTTCTATATTTGAACCACTCGCTTATTGTTGTCCAACAGACAAACTATTTTCCGAAATTATCATATAGGAAAATTTAAAACCTCAATTAAATGGAACCAGTTAAAATAATATTCAACTTCTAACTAGTGTTGCCAGACGTCCCGGTTTGCCCGGGACGTCCCGGATTTACGACATAATTTCGGTTGTCCCGCCGGGACAGCTTTTGTCCCGGGTTGCGATTCATATTAAGAAAAAAAAGAAAAGAAAAAACTAGTTTAAACATTATTTTGGAACTTAGTGATAAAGAAATAAGATATTTTACAAAATGGAACAACATTCTTAAAAATGTTTCATTGGACGAAATACCAAATATATTCCAAATAATTTCCTTTGTGTTTAGTATTCCTAGTTCTAATTGTTTTGCGGAAAGAGTGTTTTCGCAGATGGCTCTGAAATGGACGGATGTGAGAAATAAATGTTCGCCAAATTTGATTAAAGCCGAACTACTTCCAGCTTTTAACTTCGATTACTCGTGTTCAGAATTTCACAATTTTGTAAAAAACAATCCCGAAATGATTCAAATTGCTAAAAGTTCCTTAAAATATACAAAGTAACTTAATGTTACGATTTTTTTTTTATGAACTAACAATGAAACTGAATATTAGATATTATGTTTAATTGTATAAATTAAAAAAAAAGATAATAAGCAAAACAGAGTGCGTGCTTGTGACCACACGCCAGATGTTAAACATTGTCTCGCTAAATGTGGATGTTAAATTGAACTGTATTGTATGTAGTCGAATTTCATTAGGAAATTTAATTCAAAAACCAAATCTTTATAATATTATAATCTTAATACAGTGCAGTAGGTAATTATGTTCATTAATTTAAAAAGTTTTCATAGCGCAATCCAATCCAAAGTTTTCTTTTTCGAGAGTTTTTGTTTACATTTTGTTTTCATATCGTCAACTGATTCAGTAGTCAGTGTCTGTATAAAACCTAGCTTCTTCAGTTGGCTTCAACGTGCCCATACAAGTATTCACTTTGACAATTAAGTTGAAAAAATTTAAAAAAAATTCTTTCCATATAACAATGCAAACCCACAAAATTTCATTGAACTCGGTTGAGTGGTTAAGAAGATCGACAAGAGCGCCACCTATCGGGTCCAAAACTATCCTATCCATCAAGTTACAACCAACCCTGCACACCTCCAAATTTCATTCGAATCGGTTAAGTGGTTAAGGAGTTTTAGGCGGCGGCATAGTGATTGCGACAGGCCAATTTCCGTCACGCACTTCCGCTTGGTCATTTCCGCTTTGAAGAATCGATTTTACTCCCAAGTCGCGCCATAAGATGTTTCACATCAATAATAATTTGAATCTTAGTATGAAATAATTTTTGCATTTTTTTTGATTTTAAATGAATTCTATTTTGTTTATATTCTTTTCTCTTTTAATAAATATAAAGATATTTTGATTTATGTTTTTATGAATTAAAAGAAACGTATGTAAAAATGTATACGTTCAAAAACGTACTAGTCACTCATTTAAATAAAAAAATGGGTTTAATATGTAGATATTTTATATGAGTTTTTATTATGTCCCGGGATAAATTTGGAAGTCCCGGGTTTTTCTCGTATTTTTGCCATTTGTCCCGGCGAGCTGCGAGCAAAATCTGGCAACCCTACTTCTAACCTTAATGAGCCATAAAGTAGGCCTGTATGTATACATACTGTATAACAATAAACTATACCACTTCATCTTTTGATACTGATACATGGTAAACCTTGATGGGTATGCTGCCAAGGCGATAACTAATTGGCAATGTACTCTTCAAATTTTCACCAAAATCATCACATCATTTTCACTTGGCAACCATATAGGGAACTCATTAAGACATATCTGCCATTCAATGCTGAAAAGTCTACTAATTAGATGCAAACTCCTGGAAAACGAACACCAATAAATCCAATCACGAAAAGGCAAACGTTTTACCTGAGTCGGCTTAATATCACACATTCTGGGCGCCAGTCAAGTGGATATGTGCTGGTATACGCACGAAAAAAGCAGTCATTCACTGCCTTTGTAGTGCCTCGTGTGCCTATTATACACCCCTCCTGCTTGATAGTCGACTTTGATTTGCAAAATTGCCAACCTCGTCGAAAGCCATACACATACATACACGGTGATAATTAAAACTGATATTATACCCACCTACCCTGCGGTTTAACTGCTTTCCGTGGTCTAACCTGATCGGATTTATACGAAAAACGAGCTCCGCACCTATACCCAACAGTCATCTCACTATGATGGCACGATGCCGTAACGGTGTGGAACAGAATCAGATTTATACATCAGTAAGTTAATTATCTGGTCTATCATCGGATTCGGCTCACACATGACGGTGTGCATGAACTCACGTATAATTACGGAGCCAAAATGTCACAATTCGGGTGACATTTGGTCGACTATTTCGTACGTGCGGGTGGCTGGTGGCGTTAGGGAATGCCAACAAGAAGCCAGGTGACTTCATTAGCCTGGGATCTGTGTCGGATCTCATTAAGGGAAGTTCCAACGCTACCAACTGTTCTGATACTGAAAGTTAATTAAATTTATCATTTACCATGCGAACAAATAAAATACGCAAAACGTAACAATGTTGGCACTCGTAATTCAATTAGAAGAATTTCGGGGATTTGAAATACATATATAGTTTCTTGTATACGGTTTTAGGTACCCGATATGGCTCATACAAGAGCGGTGTTCCTGCATTGTTTTTTTAATTGTGTTTGTTGCAGTGATTTTTGTCGGCTTTCTTGTCAGCTTTCAGTCTGGGCACATATTCATTTTGGTTTAGACGATGGGATTAGTTAATTGGTTGCAATTATTGATTCTCTACGAACCGATTTGCTGTTTTATTCGTGACTTTGTTTGAACTATGTCTATTTTAATACAGGAGAGCGCCTGATAGAGGTATGCCAGGCTAAGGTTACCTACCAGTAGCATTTTCGTCATCTTAATACAATACAATCATGTGGCAAGCCGTAGATTATGCTTAAACTGAAAGAAGTGTTGCTATGGTTCACCAGTTGGGTTATTTCTTACAAAAACCGCCATCAGTGAGTGACTGTTTTTTGGGTTTTCGACTTCTCACCAACTTTTCGGGTTCATAAAAACGTACAGATACAAGCACCTGTAACCAGTTGAGTGAGGTTACCACTAAATTGTTTAAAATTCTATAATCTTTTATTTAAATTATGATTAATGAACTACAATTAAACTTTTATGAAAATAGGATGAGAGGTAACCAACTAGCCCCAGCGCAACTACCTACGTTTTAGTGTCACGATCACAATCTAAATGCATAGGTACCTTCATTCTATTTTTAACTATAGCCCACTAAACTGCATTGACTTTTGGGAAGTGTTCTTACGGTCTGCATTCATTGGGAAGTCTTCTTAACGTATACGTTCATTGCTGTTACTTTTCAAGCGCTATTAGGAGGGAGGTAAGTGCATTGACATTATTTTTAGTCGTCATTGGATGTTGCAATTCTCCCCTTGCTGCTTGCACCAAAGATTTCGTGAAATAGCTCACCCCTACACCATCCCCGATCCCCCATTGTAAACGCGTATAGATCATTTTGCCGGACTTGATCCAACGAACTCGTTCTAGAACTAAGGAAATGCATAGGTACGAAAGCAAGCCTTGGAATTCGATTTGGTTAACACACAATGCGATTAATGTGACTAAACCACCGCTTTATTCGGAAAATTCTAACAGTATGAAAAGCTATAATATTCTGCTCAGCAATACAATTTTTTTTTAATTTATTTATCCGAGGGTAGGTGAAAATCTTCCAAAGACACTATGAGAATAGCAAGCGCGTGCTCATAGTAGTGTCAGATTTTTACTGACTAAAAACACCACCCTTCGATTGAATGTTAGATACTGCAACTGATGAGATATAACTTATCAAGCAATTTGTCTATTATGAAATAACAACTTTGGACAGGTTACTTCCCAATGAAAGATCCTGCATGTTCCGCAATTTAGACGCGGTTAATCTTATCTCGCCAAGCCGAACGGTTTCATTCTTTGTAGTCGGCGCAATAAGTTGCTCTCTTATACGTAAAATTCACGTGAACAGATTTAGTTTCGTCGAGGGCGATCCGCCAATCCCTCGTCCATGCATTTGCCATATTCAGTGCTATTTGCAGTAATTTCTTCGATTGTATTACCAACTGCTGGGATAGCGGTGTCGTCGGCGAACGTAGCAAGGGTAGTGCAGTCTTCTATTGGTATATCGCGAGTATATAACAGAAAAAGAAGCGGCCCAATGACGCTTCCTTGCGGTACGTCCGCCGAAACTCTTTAAGCTCCGGGTATTCGTTTCCGTTGCTAACACGGAAGACTCTATTCCCGAGATATGATTCTAGAATATCATATAGACGTACGGGAAGAAGTTGTCGTAATTTAAATTTTAAACCGTCATGTCACACCTTATCAAAGGCTTGTGAGGCGTCAAGGAATGCACTTGAGCATATAATAAGGGAATCTATAAATTTAGCATTTTTATTTAGCGGTATTTAGGTCAGTCCCCAAGTCTTAAGGCAATATTATAAGTAAGAAGAAACACTAAATAAATTACAAGTAGCGTTCGAAGTACGGTCACGATTAATCTTACAGAAAAAGTGATCTTCCTTCGGTTCTTTTTTGTACAAGACTCTGAGAGACATTAACTTCTCTATTTGTTTTGATGCCACTTAAGACACATGTAGTAGGCAATGGACAGTCGTCTTGGAGATGAGCATCACTTCGACTTGTCCCAGTTTATTTTGACGGTTTTTTTAGTTATCAAAGAAGGGGCCTCTCATTACCTTCTCGCCATGTCTGCGATATCAGTCCATACAAACTATTAAAAGTAGAGGAGTCAAACTGCCTCCCTAAAGAAATCCAATGTCTACACGGTGGATAGCATTGGTCTTGGTCATAAATCTACAAAATATGTTTAGACAAGTTTTATATACTCCCAAGCATTTTCGTGTTCGAAAAGTGAATAATTAGTCGGTTGTTGCTGAAACTCTTTTACTATTACCCGTCTAAATAAAAGAAAAATATTATTTAACATATCCGACATGGTGTAGAGCTAAGCTCAAATTTTTGCATTTTACCTACGCAAATATTCAAACTCATATGAAAATAAATATTTAAATGTAGGGAAAAATTCATTTTGTTTGACATTTAAAATAGTATGTACTCTTATGAGCATCAGAATCATAAGCTTACTTTTTAAGTGTTGGAAATATTGCCCACGTAATTGAGGATGAGTTTTTCTGTTTTCTGAGGCTTAAGGATTTGCTTAAAAATTTTGATTTTCTACTTATACCTAGCTGTTTTCTGATCTATTTCAATTTGAATCCGTATTTGAGACATATTTTGATATCTAGAGACATTTTTGAGACTATTTTGACCTTATTTTCAGCCTGGTCTCCCAGTTAAGCAATTTAAAATGTGATTTTTTTAAATTGTTATATCGCACTGGTTAACCATAGGTAGGTGTATCTCTATTCATAGAGGTATATTTCTTATGTCTCTTAAAATGACAAAGTAGATTGCATGAATTAAATTCAGTTAAATTTTGGACGGAGCTCTGCTTCTATGCGGCTTAAAATTGATAGCTTAAACTATGTGTGTGCTACTTTCATTGTTTTGAATTGATAAAGAACAGTTAAAGTAAGGGCAAGATATATGCTGTAAAGTCGGAAAATAAATACATAATTTTTGTGAAAAACAAACCCAAAATGTAGGCAATGAACAACTTGGCCTATAGCCGTCTCCGAAACCTAAGAAACATTTTTAGAAGATATTGAAGGAATCTACAATTTTATTCCGATTCCAAACGGCTAATTGAGTTGCTCTTTTTTTTAATAGTTAAACTCTTGAATGTATGTCAGACGTTCGCGAGAATTTGAACAAAAAACCAAAACAACTTTGGGCTAGAAATTAAGATTCCTAAACGAGTGGGCCGCTGTTTTCCGTCCTTCTTTAGCCTGATTTGGCTGTACTTTTTGAGTAATTTTGTATTGTAAATGCAATCAAACCAACAATCAATCAAGGAGTATATTTCCCAAGGTAAGGGTCCTAAATAACATGGCTCATTTTATGTCCTGTAAGGTCGGATACGTCTTCCCCATCCTGCATTAACCTTTTTCCTTGAAGCCAGCTCCACCCTCATTATATTCTTCTGTTTACCCGTACAACTGAACTCACATTGACAAGGCCAAATTAAGACCCAATAAGACCCAATTATCACAATAATTGTTATTGTTCAAAGTTACTTATACAAAATGAATATAGATTTTTTCAAACTAATTGCAGACTCCTGTCACACACTAAACCTTGGTCTTTCCTAAATCCAATTAAAAATGTTGAAATTCTGAAAAGAAGGTTGACAGCCCTATGACCGAACACATTTTTTCCAGTATTTTCGTACATCCGACATCCGAGTGCAAAGTTTTTCTCCAGAACCGCACACAAAATACAATTTTTGTTTCAGTGTGCAATTTTAAAAATAAATGGAAAACTTTTTTGCTGTTAATTAAATTTTGAATGCAAAAGTGAATCATTGCAAGAGCGAAGTAGTTGCACCCGCTCCCGCACACTGTGTAATTGTTTGAGCAAAATTCTGTCCCAAGTGATCTTAAATGTTCGTAAAAGTTTCCATACTGTGGTTGTAATATTTTGCGCTGAACCTTTTTTTCCTCCTTCATGAAAACATAACAACTTATCTACTGGGCTGGGCTGGTAGTGAGTTCTTTTTATTCTCTTAGGGACTTATTTTAAGGGGAAATACTTTTGTAGTCCATTAAACGAAAGTGTTCTTTTTATAGGTAAAAAATGTTCTAAACTTGCCCAGCTTGTCTATGGTAATAGATTTTTTTGCCAAAAGTTTGTGGCGATAGTGTCTATCTAAAACATTGTTAAAAAAAGCTGTGAGACTTGGCTTCAAAAATACTGTGCGCGCAGTGATTTTCTGTTGCCCAATAAGAACTTTGCGGTCCCAATAAAAACTGACCTCTTGAGGATTTATGTCGTAAGTTTATTTAGTGGCTGGACTGAATTCCCGTATTACTTCGAGGGCTAGATATAACTTTTGTCTCCTGTTTTGGTATCTTAGCTCGTTATGAAGAAGTAGACCTCCCATCTACCCAGCCCCATTTTGATTTTTTGTTTTGATGTAAAACATCTTATGGCGCGACTTGGGAGTAAAATCGATTCTTCTAAGACGGAAATGACGAAGCGGAAGTGCGTGACGGAAATTGGCCTGTCGCCATCACTATGCCGCCGTCTAAATCTCCTTAACCACTCAACCGATTTCAAGGAAATTTTGTGGGTGGGTATGGTTGGTTGTAACTTAATGGATAGGATAGTTTTGGACCCGATAGGTGGCGCTGTTGTCGATCTTCTTAACCACTCAACCGATTTCAAGGAAATTTTGTGGGTTTTGTATGGTTATATGGAAAGATATATATTTTTTATTTTTTCAACTTAATTCTCAAAGTGAATACTTGTATGGAGTGAACTGAAGAAGCTAGGTTTTACACAGACACTAGACTACTGAATCAGTTGAAGATATGAAAACAAAATGTAAACAAAAACTCACGAAATAGAAATAGGAAACTATAGATTGGATTGTGTTATGAAAACTTTTTAAATTAATGAACATAATTATCTACTGCTGTATTAAGATTATAATATTACAAAGATTTGGTTTCTAAATTAAGTTTCTTAATAAAATTCAACAACAATACAACACAGTTTAATTTAACAACAAGCACGCTGTCTGTTTTTTTTTAAAGAAATGTTTTTGAAGTCCCTAAAAGATATTCTAACAAAAGATTCTTATATTGACGGTAGAATTAAATTTTCATGAATACTTAATACTGAAATTTTTGAAGCTCTTTAATGGAAACCGAACCCTTTCCTTCAAATCAACTAAGTAGGTCGGTACACAGTGAAACGTTAGAAAGGTATTGCTATTTTTAAGAATGTCTTACTAAAAGCTTCCTGGAAGTTTGATATTTTTTTTTCTACTTCTGATGTAGGGAGAACCTGCCAATTTTACCTCTTTGTCGAGCTTAATGTTTTTTTTTTTTTTACATTGCCCAGCTATCTATTTCTATAATCTATAAGATACAAATTTCTAAGAGGATTTAAAAGCCTCGAGCACTCAGACTTCAAGGGCGGTCAGTTATACCTCCGGAGCAGCGTCTATTTTTTGCGTTTTAATGGAGAGACTCTGATACTTTTCGTCAGAATACACACGCAAAAGAAATAAATTCACATGTATGCATATTGGGGTCCTCTTCCCTGCGGCAAAGCGTTATTTCAAGCAAATGTGGGGTGTACTCGTATGTCAGGGTATAAAATTAGATCCACTAGAGCGAACGCCGAACGCCCTTTTCATGTCAAAAAAGATGGCAACATGAAAATCCTTTGAGGAAGAGTGATGGAAGATGTATGCATTATACAAAATTTGGTTGCTCATAACATGCACTTTCAAAAGCAGACGCGAAATTTCCGTTAAAGTCTTTTTGACTTAAAATAAACCCTTCCCACAGGGAGATCCTTTCAGGATATATATACACATGGTACGTTATGTATGGAATTGTACATATTATCCTTACACCAAATACATTAATCATCAAACAGTCGTCTTTCTCAGGCAAATGACTCGCCCCACAAATGTATATGCTTCAAGATTAGCAAACCAAATTAATTAACATATAATTAATAATGAGGATGAGAAGGGCTTAACCGTTTACCCATGTCGTCTTCGTTTTGTAGGCGCTGCTGCATTACTATGGGGGTGCGGGCCATAACGAGCAGTACGGAAATTAATTTCTTTACCCTGTCAGATACCTAATGGGGAAATGCCTTAATCGTTAGCACTCGATACCCATGTAAGTGGTTTGGCATAATTTCATCAACTTTGACATTATCTTCACGGAGTTGGATGTACTCGCTCGTTATTATTTATTGATGGAGGCCGTACAACATTTTATAGATATGTTGTGCGTCTGCCGATGCCGAGTTAGATTACCTTTTCATGTTTATTGAATTTAATCACCATGAAAATTGTGTAACTCGTTTAAATCAATTACACTCCACTCGACATGTGGTCATGTGGTAGGTAACATAAAATTCTAAATGAGTTGGCTGTGGGCCATGGTATAAAAAGTTTAACCCTTTTATGAGATGAAATATTAACCAGTGACAAAAGTCCCCGTACTGTTGTGCTTCGGAGATATCGGCATAGTGAGGACTTTTTTGTATGTTGGTCCCATGTCTCATTTTATATAGTAGCTGGAGCTCAGATTTTTGAAACAAATCTGAAGAGTAGTGTGAATCCTATTAATGGACGGGAAAGCTATGTTATACGCTGTCTGTTGGTATTAAGCTATCGTAGCACGAAAAGCACCTTAAATAAAGTGCACGACTGGGCTGGGACGCACGCAACTTTCCCGTTTATAAAAAGTTTGGTTTACTGTTTATGTCAATGAAAAGTTCAAAAGTAAGCGTACATAAAATATAAGGATATGGTTATTTAAAATGCACTTTCAGCTTATTCTTTGGGTATGGGCCAGATTTAGCTAGAACGTTTTAAACGCCTCAGTGCACTGGTTATAAGATCTTCCACTTTCAAAGATTTTTGAGTACAAGGAGAAAGCGTATCAGGAGTTTCTGTTTTCTGATCTGTTAGAGCATATTTTTATTTTTAAACTAGCGGACCCCCTGCACACTTCGTAGTGCAAAATAGAAAAATAAAAAAATAAAATTCAAATTGATTTTAATCAGTGATTAATAGTTTTTATTGTAATGCTTTGTACACAATACTTTTGGTTTTTCCATTTTCGGTTTAAATATACAAAACCGATGGTTTGTCAACACGCGAACAGGCTACATAATAACTGTAGGTACATATGTGAGCAAATTTAATACCTACTCTAAATTCACTCCACAAATTCCTAACGTTTGCCCTTGCGCCTTAATAATAGTAACCTAACAGAAAGTCTTGTACCATTACACAAACGGCGTTGATTATTATTCCGAAGCATAATAATAGTGACTCTAACTTTCAATTGGAGATTATGCGGACGCAATCCTGGTGAATCCAACGAATTCAAAAATTCTGTTGGATAATTCACAACATCTTCTTCATTAGTAACTGCATCCACAGACTTGTACGAAACCAAGTCGCCAGGAATCTTGGATTGTATAGCCATGTTTAGTTCTCTGACATATTTGTTCTTAGCAGCTAAAATTGCTCTGTCACTCATCCACGCATGGCATTTATACTGTTTTGCTATGTTAGGAAAAACACTTTCAATCAATTCCCCTTTTGACAGTACAAAACGGCAAAAATCATTTGGCTATGTTATCAATCCAGTTTCATCAACTTTCATCGCACCATTTATAATTTTCAGCAATTGCTTAGAGGATTTTTTATCAGATGGATCATTCCGCAACTGAGCACAACCGTTAATAATAAATTTCCATGATAACAAATCTTCGTAAATAGAAAGACTTTAAGCAAGCGTTAATTTCATCAGCAGTTGTCGATCTAGGGATGACGGGCAATGTTTGTCTGAAATCTACTGACAATAAAAACAATGCAACACCAAAAAACATCTTTCATTGTTCTTTCCAAAGCTTTAACAGGTGGCTTTCGAAATATATGATTTTCAATGTTTTTTTGTATGGGCGGTGCCACGCCTCTTTGTCCAATTTTGACCAATCTTCACAGAAATACTCCTGCGCCAATTCCTAAGATTATGTGTAAATTTGAAAACAATCGATAAGTTGGTTTTTGAATTATAATGTTTTGAATGCATTTTTTGTATGGGAGGTGCCACGCCCCTACAACTCATGAACCAATACACCTATAAAGACCGTATATGCCTACAAACCATGGTATTAACGTCACCTTTCATGGGAAATTTTCAGAATCAAAATCGGTTCACGCATTAAAGAGAACATTGGCGACAAACACAATTGAAGTTATTTTTATATATATAGAAAAAGAAGAAAAGCAGAAAGAAGTTACGCTGGTTTATGATTGAAAGTTCGTGAATCGTGATATACCTATCGATATCTATACCTACATAGAATCATAGATATATTATGTCAGAATTCAGAGATTTGTTTTTGAGTTTGCATTTGCAGCTATAAACTAATTGTGCCGATGGACATGTTTGGGGCTGCAAATTAAGTGAGAGTTACTAAAATACTTCAAATATTTAAACATTATAACAAAAAGAAATAAATAATCTCTCAATTTTGATCAAAAACTTATATTTTTTTTACCCACATCAAATAAATAATTAATGTTTTTTAGTTAATTTGGAAAGTCAATCCAAACTTTTAATGTAAAAGAGCGATAATTGGAAATGTCTCTGTTGATTTAAATAATTATTCATGTGCCAGAAGGGTATAACTCAAAATATATCTACATATTTAAAGGAAACATGCATTGAAAAAAATAAGTAGGCATGTTAAGAGTATGGTACTAAAATATTGAGTTATATTTTAAGCTCTAGCTCTTTTCTTTCTAATAGCACTTAATTCAGGACTTCCTGCTTCTTCACGTTCTAAGTTTTTGAAAAAGTGGTGATGGCAAGCTGTAGTAGAATTTTGTTCGCATAAGTCTATTAAATGTTTTTTCTTCGCGATTGGAATTAGAATAAGCTGGATTTATGTTATAAACCTCTTTTCAGTCGCTACTTTAAGAGCCTTGAAGGTTTTATCACGGAATTGAATTGATTTACATTTTATTAATTTTATACCTACTGTTATCACGACCAACTCACAAAATATTTCAAAATACTTTCAGAAAAAACTCTTGGAGAAAATCCGGCCAAATTTTGACATGTCGTTTTCTTCGATTGAAAATAATATTTTTTTTTGCCACTTGTCGCTCTTTTACGTAGAGAAATTTAAGGAGAAAGTGAGAGAGATTTTGTTTTATCGCTGTATTGCATTCAAAGAATCAAACAAATTTAGTTTTGTATCTGTTTTGCACTTGGAAAAGAGTCATTAGAGTTAAATATTTAAAGGTAATATTTTGTAATGTCGCTGTTTTGCGCAGGTTTTTAATTTAAAACAATAAAAATAGGTAAATTCATTTATTAGAGTCATTTTGGATTGCGTCGGTATTACACTGGAATCATGACACTTTTGGGCTGAAAAATAGTGTAACATTTCGTGTTAGCTCAGTTTTGCATTGAGAAATGCGAGCTACTCGAAACGTGTGATGTGTGTGATTTTTTGATTTATGGCCATAATTAAGCTATTTTTATAAGCATGAGAACGCCAAACCCCTTAAATTAAAGGTGGAAGTGAAAACAGCACTACCTCATCATTAACTCAAAAATCACAATTTTTGACTTATCGCTCTTTTGCACTGAGGGTGCGATATGAGCAGTTTTTAAAAGAAGCGTTTTCGGTGATTCGAGGGGAAAATGAAGAACGCTGTCATTTTAAGAACTTCAACTTTACTCCATTTATGCATTTTGGTCAAAATCGTTGTATCTGTTTTCATGTTATAACTAAAAAATGCCAAATTTTTAAAAAGTTACATTTAAAAAATAAATCTATTGTACGATAATAGAGCGAAAAACAAAGTTTGGTATCAAGTTAGAAATGATTACCTTAGAAATACATTTTTGTAGTAATCGCATGGGCCGTTTTTGGCAAGTCTAATTTGGTTTCTTCATATACTTGAGCTCAAATATTAATTTTGGTTAAAGTCTTTAGAGCCGTTTTTAAACAAACTAAACTGGTTTGAAACCATTGTTTGGGATGATGGTACCATAAAACTTGTGCAGTTTGACAGGACATCGCTATCTAAGGTTATACGGGAAATAACTGCCAAACCTTCCTAAGAAAACACACAATGAAACTTAATCTCAAGGATGACGATATAATGTAGTATGTAGGCTGTGGAGATGAAGAGGTCCACGAGGACATACCTCACTTCCTTTGTCATTGTCCGAGTCTCTGTCACTTGAGGAACAGAATACTGGGAAGCTATTACTTCTGATGTGTCACTGTCTGATCTTAATACAGGTTTTCGAGGTCATAGGGATGGTTGGAACAGCGTCTGGTAACCACAAGTAGGATACAACACCAACAGTTAAAAGGGCATAACAATGCGTTCACAAAGACCTTAGTGTCGTATTGTACACCCTGCTCTATACCTACTCGTTTATCTAGATCTAAGTCCAAAACACATCCGTTAAAGCCTTCACTTTACAAATGTCCCATCTCTAACAATCCATTTTATCTTTTGCAACTTAGAAACTAGTCAACATTAAAACCGGAGTAGGTATCTATACATAAATCGAGTTTTGTTGGCCTCAGCGCTTCAACATTTAAATAGCCTTGAAAAAGCAGATATAAAATGTCGCAAAGATGTCGAAAGTTAAGAGCTCCATTAAAAACCACCATATTTAAAATCCAGGTAAAACAACTGCGATTAAAGTGACCTTTTATCATATGGACATTTGACATCCCTAGCCCGCATCCATTCAAGAGATAAGGCTGCCAGATGAATACGTCGAAAATATGTGTTTCAGTCATATGTAACACTGTAGAACATTTTAAGGATTAATGGTTTGCAAATTAAAATTTATTCCACCATGTATGCTATTATGCATCCCTGCGTGAATTTCGTTGTATGTAACTATATACTCTTACTTACGCGACGTAATATGCAATGGCATTCGTTAAACAACTGACAGCGAGATAATGAATCATCCAATCCGTTTATGTATTTTAATAAAGAAATTATCTTTAAAATTATTTTACAATTTTTTTTTCATAAATGAGGTTTCGTAAAAGCAGTATGAATTATTTTCCGTATAGTGCTGTAAGCTATACATTATGCACAAATGATTGCAATGTGAACCCTGATATAGGCCTGCCGTTGGTATTTACAATTTTCGGGTGGACCACAGCCTTAAAACCGACAATCCCCTGAGGTCGCTTTCCATTTGCGCCGTAGCGTCGTGCGTTTAACCTAAGTTGGGGTGTTTCTTGACTGTGTTCTCCCTCTAGGAGTGGTTTGTAATTAGTTGTAGGGCTGGTGCAATGGGTGCAAATGGTTTGAATTCGCCGTATATATAGATCGGCGTTGAATCTTCTCCTTCCTAAATAGTCCCCAAAGAATATTTCTCCCGAAACATTCCGAGAGAATTTCATTAGCTTTCTTGTGGTGGTGCGAAATACTTGTGCTTTTATGATGGTGCGATTTAAGCGATTTTGTGTTTCATTGCAATACTTATTGTGCTACAAATAATCACCCCATTTAAATATTTTCAAATGTACCGCTGACTGGTCGACACGTCTCTCCGATAGTAGCAAATGCAACCACCATTAAAGGGACTGTTTGAATATTTTTACCTCTGATGTCGACTTAGGAGATTCGAATAAACGCTTCAAGAATGATGGCATGGATGTCAAAAGTTTGAAGCGGCTATACTTTTTTAGGAAAGTGGAAGGCGGAAAGAACTAACGACCTGTGAAGTATCAAGGAAGCTTTGACCAGAATATGATAGCGGCCTAGAGATGAAACTTCTACAGTTTGACAAGTCATCGCTGTCTAAGCTGGTAGGGCATCTTACGGCTCATTACTTCCTACGAAACCATTTACTGAAACTAAGTCTCAATTTTTGACGATATTAGTAGAGGATGGCGGAGACGTTCCCCAATCTCTGTAACTTAAGAAATAGAAATTGGTTGCGGAATTTATTTACGATTTGTAGTGAAGCGTTTTCTTTTACGAAAGCGAATATCTCGAACGTACATAGTTTGAGCCTCCGACGGAGTATGCGTTGCGGAGAATTTTTTGCTCGCTAGGGCCGATTATATCTGAGGATATTAGGGTGGCTGGACAACGCGACGTCGGGTATAATCACAAGAAGGAGGGACATGAAGCCAACCATCTCTAACACCATAAAAGGTAATCACAATGGGTCCACACAAGCCTACAGAAACGTTCTACAAACCCGTAAACCTAACCCTAATCTAGTGTATCGGAATCGGTCAGGAATTTCCGTGAGAAAGATAAAAGTGGATCTCAAAACTAACTTGTTGAGTTGTAGATATGTCATTGATGTTACAAAAATCCGGAGATTTCCGAGAGGTCGCCAAAGAACCGATTGAATAGTGCGCGACTATAGGACATCTGCAAAGAAAACTAAACTTAAAGGTCTTAAAATAATAAAACCTCGGCACAGCTCCGTATAAGTAATAAGCCTATTTTTTCATAATACAAATTAATGTAACTAATGTTTGATCTTTTGAGTGAAGCGTCCTGACAGCTTCAATGTATTGCTGGAGCAGCAACTTTGGTTGCGTGCTTAAACTTCTGTCAGTCGACCGACGTGATGCGACGTTTGATTGAAAACGAATTATTTTGACTAAGCTCTGTTAAAAGGTGACTAGATCACCCGGGAACTGAAAAAGACGCTTAGGTTCGTCCATCTAGAAAAGTGAAACTCGATTTCGCTCTTTACTAGTGGACTTCTACCATAAATGTTACGCAAACACCGGTAGCCTTTGCGATTGGTCTCTCATTCCAAATTCTGTTAAGTTTTTTTTTTTATTTTGACGCGAAGAGTCCTTAAAGTCGAAACACACGATTGCCAGATCAGAAGAGTGGAACGTAACGAGATGGTCTATATCTTCTTAATAATTAGAAAACTTTTTGTACTAGAAACATGAATACAGTGTCGTTCTTTAGCTTAGGTATATATAGCCAGCTCGGTGTTATGACTTTGAGTTTGCGTCGGGAGGAGCGGGACGGCGGGGTAGGGGCATTTCTTATGACCGGAACCAACGCTCTTGCTCCTTTCCTTTCAGTGCAACTCACGACTTACACGTGATTCTTTCATGTTTTTATGTAGTTTATTTATACCATTTGAATGAAATAAATAAAAGTGCAATTTAATTTAGACATCATTAAGGTATTGAAAAAAATAACCAGGAAGTGTAGTAAATCCATACAGTAAAACCCGGATAAGTTCCTCACCTTAAATGCCCCGTTTTAATAAGCACTTATGCACATACCACTTTTAAATTTATAAAAAAAAAATATTATTTTTTAACAAAAAAACATTTAATTTTGTTTAAAAAATAAGAAAATATATAAAATTAACTGACTAGTATCGGTAACCTTTAAAAATAAATCTTTGTAGATGCATACTATTTACGAAACACAAGGAAGCGCTAAAGGGAATAAAGCTTCTTCATTTTTTAGCTGATTTCAAAAATGTGTATTTAAAAGAATTTTTTTTAGGTAAATTTCAATAATAGTATATAAAATAAAAGGCAATTAAGCGGGAAAGGTAGTTAAGCGTACCTTTTATATGAGTTTTATATGAAAAAAGTCCTCAGAATTTTGGTTTTCAAAAATAGGTACGCGAGAGGAATTTATAGTATGTAATTCATCAAACGACTGGCCGATTTGGCTCAATTTTTTTTATGAAAGAAAGTTTTTGGAAAACCCTCCGCAAAAGTCGGGAAAAATTGTTCCGGAATAGCTAAGATTGGGGGCCACTTGTAAAATATAAAAATTCAATATATCGACCAAAGCCGTTAGCAACAGCTATATTTTTAATAAACGAATAGGTACCCCTATGTCCGGCGCCGAGCCAGCAACGCGTTTCGGAAGCGTCTCCAAGCTGTTAAGACAGGCTAAGTAAACGACGCCGACTTCGAGAAGACCTCCACTGCGCTGCCTTACCTATCCCAATCGGACATACCAACGAGTGAACTAACCAACCATAGCTATAGGTACCTTCATCTGGGGTTGAATTACCGCATCCGTGATTGAGTAATACGTGACTGAGATTGTTAATCTTTTGCATGTAAAATCCACAAAAAACAGTGACGTGGATACTGCTCGCTCACGGATGCGGTAATGCGACCCCTGATAGAGCTGCCACTATGTTTCTTATTTCTCAGACACTGACGACTGACCAATGTTTAACAAAAACGTCGCCGAACATTATTTCAATTAATTAAGTTGTCTGTAATACCTATTAAAATATTTCGAACCAAGTCAATCTTGTTTTCATTAAAATCTTTAACACTTTGTCGCTTTTAGACTCGTTGACAAAGACGTTTCACATTAAAATCAAGGGCCGTGTGTTCCGACACAGCCCCACCCGATTTTGTTGTTTCATTTTAGGGGCCTTGCAGTCATTCCATGGATCCACATCAGGCAATTTGAGGACAAACAGCTGTAGTAGAATCTTTCTCGTTTGACACCTCATTTGCTAAGATCGATTAGGTATGAAGAAACAGACACACGTCCGAAAAATTATGCAAAGCCGAACTTGCCTCTAACCCGAAAATGCGATTCTCAAAAGGTCATATCCACTCAAAAGATGAACACTAAAAATCAAAGCGAAATCACTGTTCCTAAGCGAATAGCTCACTTTTTGTTTTGATGTCCATCCCCCGGGTAAAGCCAAAGCGGCAATTCCCACCGAAAAATTCTGTTCTGAACTACCAAATAATAATTCTATACCAACTTCAAAGAAAAATACTGCTTAAATGCCGCCAGCGTGTTAGACTTCATTTCGCTGAAACACCACGCTCTCTCTCATCCGGACATTGATGGTGCAGTAGCAGCATCCACAACAGCTCTGTGCGAGTAGATATATTTTGTTTATTTTTATGGACGCCCTTACCTACTGGCTACAGCTCGTGCACTGGCCTGGCCATTCTTTCACTGATTTTATTTTATTCATTTCAGTTTTTATTCAGATCGCTCTCCTTCTCCCGGTATGCACCTATATCCGAAAAGCTGGAAAACTAACAACTCAGCCGGCGCGTGTGGTGGATGGTGGTAGAGAAATATTTATTTTCTAGAGCAACAAAGAGTTTATCTCGTTTGCATGCACAAAAATGTTCTTTTCAGCCAGTGCTGCGCTGCTGGCAAGTTTACACAATACACGCAACAGCCATTTATGCAGCGCCCTGTTTTTTTTGGGGCTGGAAGGCGGGAGGGTTGCTCGAAACTAAATCCTTTTACATTTGTTTGCGGCTAAAGGAGTGGAGCTTGTCGCTATGGTTGGTTTTATCCATTTTTTTTTTCGCGTTTCGAAATGTATATAGTAAAAGCTTGCAGCTTATTTACGACTGAGTTGATTACGATCTCTGAACTATGTTTGACGCGAACACTGAACTTTTTAAATTTGGCTGATGGTAGAGGTATAACTAGTGGTGGATTTCTTTATGTGTTCGTGTTTTTCATTTCCTTTGGGGATCGTCATTTTCGAGATAAGAATATTGTTCGCAAACAAATAATTGCCGAATATAAAGTGGAATGCATCCGAGGGGAGAAATCAATGCGATTGATGTATGCATTTGTGCCGAGACCCTTAGCTCTGTGGTAGATAGGGCATATTTATTACTTGACCACTATTAGCCAGGACGCCCGTGGATGAATAAAAGGCAATCAGCTTAGTGCTTGTTGGGGTTAAATGTAGGCGTTGTAGGTCCGTTGACACCGCTAGACACCACTGGTCAAGAGTCGACTACGAGAACCCTTTACATTTTTGCTTTGAATTATGGTCAAAAGTATGTAGTGTATGCGGGGTGGACAGAGTTATGACAAAATTATGTATAACGAAACAGTGAATTATTATTGATTCCGGTGAAATAAGGCTTTTTATCGATATTACACACATTAAAAGACCCGACTTTTCATAACAAGGAACCTCGGGTGTAGGAAGCTTAGGCGGAAAATCTATAACTTTCACGATTTTCCGTTAACGACTCTAAATCCTCATAAGTAATAAGTGAAGGAGACTTAACTTTAAAATTGACACCAAGTTCGGCCGTCCGGATAATACGACGACCTAACTGTCTCAAAATATAGCTGGCCTGACCATTCCTATACAGAAACTCAGTATTCCTCCTCCCATCGCATGTGAAAAAGACAGCGAGGCACTTAAAGTTCTCCACCTTCTCCGCTAAGGCGAGTAAACAGGCGTTCTACTATCGTTTCTCTCAGATACGTCCTTGTTCACATTCATGGCAGCTTAACCACAGACGACTACAAACCTATCAAGTGTGCGTTCATGTTTAAATCCTTACCTTACTTTTTGAATGTTACTCGTAGTCTGCGGTCAACTACGGCCTCATGTTACATTCAAACTGTCTAAATAATTAAACAAAGAGGAGACAAAATCTTTCTCTGACCAAGTCCAGCATTCACGGTGCAAGGTATTGATACAAAGTCGGGCGTTGACTCGAACAGAGCTTGTACACTCGGTGTTAAAAATTCGAATGGATCTCAGCAAAGAGGACTTTCAATTCCGTACTCAGCATAGAGTTATATTCGAAGGACGCTATAAGCATAACATAACAATTATATCTTAGAATTATGAACAATTATGTCTTAGAATCTTCAAGGGCTGTATGTTAATGCAAGATATTAAAGGTGTTTAATTTACTTTATTCGGAAGAGAATCTTCGGGCATTATAATTTAAAAATGATTTGTGGCATTTGTTGGCTCGGACGTAGTCTAATCTGGAGGTCCAATTTTCGATGACTTTTTCCAACATTTGTGGCCGTATATCGGCAATAACGCGGCGAATGTTGTTCTCCAAGTTGACAATCGTTTCGGGCTTATCGGCGAAGACTAGCGACTTGGCATATCCCCACAGGTTAAATCGCACGATGGTGGAGGCTTATTCATGGGTCCGCCATGCGGTTACCAAATGATTCCTTCAATAAATCAGTTGTGGCACGAGCTGTGTGACATGTTGCGCCGTCTTGTTGAAACCACAGCTTCTGCTCTATAGTGGTCACCATTGACTGGATAGACTGGCGGGTCTGCGCTCTACAGCAGCAATAAATTCTTCTGTACGCACTCTACCACGTCTCTCTGGATGCGTATTATCATTTAAAGTACCTAAACGTGGTGCGAAAACGTTCCATAGTTAATCGAAATATTTGCTCTAATGGACGATTATGTTGACCGTAAAATGGACGTAGTGCGCGATACGTATTTCGAACAGAACCATGATTTTCAAAATAATTTTGCACAATTTGGAAGAGTTGTTTAGGCGTCAGTCTATTCATGCAGAAATTCCAAACCGAACTAAAAATAAATCACCTGAAAGCTGAAAAAATGGCCGCCAGTTAGAATAGTGTTGCCAACTTAAAGTTCTAAATAAAATAAATATTTTGGCGCGACAGGTTTGTGGGACCCAAGGCCAAGCTTCTCACAATAATTCGTTTTGTGTGGGTTTTCAATTTTTGGGACGAATGAAAGGGATCTACAATTTTACGCCGAGTCCAAACGGCTAATTGAGGAGCTCTTTCATAACAGTTTTACTCTCGGATATTTGTCAGACGTTCGTGAGAGGTGGCGCAGTGGAAAAAAACCTTAAGATGTAATTTGAGCCTTTTGGGATTTGAACCGGGTGCCCCTCGTTTAATAGCCCAATACACTACCACTTAGCCACTGCGCCACTAACTTAAAGTTCTATAGCTCTAAAAAAACACGCTCTATTTTGGATGACATAAATCGTTATGACTAACCTTAGGTGGGTGACAGGGTATATGGATGTTCCGAGTATTGAGAAAGCGGATTATTGATCATCTTGTGCCCTAAAATCCGTAAACACTCTGGTAAGTAAATCTCAATTCTCATGGTGACTGCATAATTTAGCATTACTAGGCATAGTACGATAGGGGTACAAGCGGATCGTCTTGACATGCTTACAGAAAGTGATAGGGACGACGAAGAAATGAACTACGTTCGCCACATACTTTGAGAATGCCTACCCAACAGCCTGAGGACTCTCAACAGCCACTACTATGATGAACTGAAGGATCCTTAAATACTTCTGCGATTCATAAATAAACAGACCAAATCACAATGACGAACTGGGGGATCTGAATACCTATAACCAGCCAATAGAATCACTGAGGTTAATGCGAAATCCAGGTCGCTCCAGTACGAAAAGCAAATTTGTAAGCTCCGAAAAACAACGGCTTAATGGATGGTTCTGTAAAGAACACAAATGAAGCCAACTGATTGTGTAAACAAAGTTGTGGCAACTGCCTCAAGAGCACCCTTCTACCTACCTCAGCTGAACCTAGCTGCGCCTTCTTAAAGTCCCCAAAATATGTGCAGACAGGGTGTAGAACTCTCCCGAGCCTTTACAAATGCTATTACTAGACTGAGTAGGTGAACGTTTGTGCTTTTTCCCAATCGAA
The DNA here is from genome assembly GCA_936431705.1 of Cheilosia pagana. Lineage (NCBI taxonomy): Eukaryota > Metazoa > Arthropoda > Insecta > Diptera > Syrphidae > Cheilosia > Cheilosia pagana. The sequence continues at coordinate 77,780,693 of OW386166.1, read as the reverse complement.
AGCTACACCTCATCTATATTCAGTCCCAACACCTTTTGGCAAGGGCCTTTTGGAGGAAGACTTGAAAAGGGACACAATCATCTCAATTTACAAGAAGTCAGATGTGTCACGCAAGGGAGAGAGCCAGTATTTAACTTCCTTTTCGTATTTCAGACTTCGTCTACCGTAGGACTATTTTCCACACAGCTCATTCCATTTGTGGGCAGAAGTTAGGACATTTTCGTAAGATATCCCTCTCATCGGAATCAAATACACCATCTTTCCATTGAACTGCCTCAATGGTATTTAACATTATTGCCTTCCAAGTCATCTTGCTTTGAGATCTGTTTAACTTTTCAGTGCACTTCTTTTAAAATAGTTTTTTGACTACTTTAACAGACAATTTCCAAGATCTTCTCTTCCGTATGGTTCTCGAACACCAAGCTTGGTCCTTATCTAATCGTTTTAAAACCAACGCCACATGTAGCCGTCCTGGTTTTACCCTTTGCGACACAATTTTTCCAAAGACATCATCAGTGACTACTGCTGTATATTTTGACGGCACTAACATAAATTTGGGACAAAAAAGAATGACTATTGGAAATGATAACCTTACCATAAGTGCCGCAATTTGGTGTTTCGACTAAAAGGCTCTTATGGATCTTTAACTTTTTCACTTTACAGCTCGTGAGACCCCGTCGGACCACACAAACGGAACCAAGTTAGAAAGAACTTTCAGTAACTAGGCACCAATGAAGTTGTCTATAGAAGTAGACTATCATTAGCTTAAATTTCAAATTTCAGTACCTACATTTATATTGCAACACTTTTTGGAATATCCGTGACTGCAGCCAGGACTCAAATGATTGCCTGAACAGACGGCGACAAAGCACTTGAGTTTGTAAGTTTTAAATTACCTACTAATGCACATCATTCAACAATCTCAAAGCTATTTGTTTCAATATTACCAACACACACTGTCATAGTGGCGCATCTTGGCAAGATGATTATGTAAGTTTCCGCATCGATGGGAAATACAAAACAGCTGCAGATGATGTACCCATACCCATACATGTGCGGCATAAATTTCTACACTCTACTACACCCACTTTTGGAACTTGGAAGTGGCTTCCGCAAAACTCATCGACGATGACGAGGAGAGAAGGAAGTAGGGATGTCCCTTTATTCGCATGCCATTCAATTTCCTTCCAATTGAAATTTGCTCGAATTTAAATCCTGTTAGGAGTCTTAGTATTGAATTCCATATTAGTTTAAAACTTTCTCCTCAACCGAATGGACGAACCCAACCGAATGGACGAACTGCAATATGATTAGCTGCAGTTGTATAGCTACCCGATGCGTATGGATATGTGTGTCCTTGATAACTGCAAATTGAGTTCAGATCAAAAATATGACTAAGGACTCATGCTGAAAGAAGATCCAGTAATGCACAAGCACATTGCCACCAAGGAGTTGGATTCTGAAACTTTTATAAGAATAGGCATCATATGTGTTTGTGTATTGTGAGGACCTAAATCCCGGTGTTGGGTTCGAAAATTGTAATTCGTCGACTGAAACCATTTTGGGCGTAATGCTAACAATTGGAAAATTAGAGCTGTTTAGTAAAAACACCGAATCAGTTGGCAGGTACTGTGGCAGTCGAAGAGACTCCCAGATCTCAGAGCTTCTGGAATACCTATGTTAAAAGGTTACATATTTTTTGTCGTACCGCTAAAGGCGTTATTTCAAGACCGAATTCTATGAAATATTGACCAAACTGTAGAGTAAAAAATGCCTGACTGCGCATCACGCAGAAACTTCTGGACAGATTATGATGAAACTTGGCATAGTGATTGCTTATGTTCGGGTCGGGCTTTAGAATACTTTTTAACCCAGAATATGACTTGGATTTTACAAAATAGTAAAAAAAACGGATAAATGTAAGGAAAATTCTATTTATAAAGACCTAGCTGAGGATTTGGAAAGAACACTTCTGCAGACTGTTAAACGGCGGAGACAACCAACAACCCGCTGTCAGGCAGAACGATCTGTTCAACTTGGACGATGATAGCCAAAACTTCCATCCACCCGACCTACACGAATTGAGGATAGCGATATCCAAACTTAAGCGGATGGCCTTCCGGCAGAGCTTTTCATAGCAGCGGGAGATGGCTTGGTAAGGAACATGCACCAACTCATCTGTAAAATATGGTCGGATGAAAGCATGCCCGATGAAAGGAACCTCAGCATCGTGTGCCCCATCCCCAGATACTCTGAACTGCGCCAACTACAAAGGAATAAGTCTCCTGAATGTCGCGTATAAGATTTTGTCGGCTGTATTGTGTGAACGCCTAAAACCTTTCGCCAACAACCTGATCGGCTCATATCATTGTGGTTTTAGGCCTAGAAAGTCAACCATCGACCAAGTTTTCACACTCCGACAAATCTTAGAGGAATTTCAGATCGATACACACCATCTATTTATCGACTTTAAAGTCGCCTATGATAGCGTATAATAGGGACGAGCTGTACAAAGCCATGTCATGTTTTGGCATCCGACTCGGACAAAACGTCACGATGGACGGATACAACTTCGAAGTAGTTAAAGACTTTGTATACCTGGGGCTCCACTATCACTTCGCAAAATGACATCGGCGCGGAGATCAATCGAAGAATCACTTTTGCCAATCGCTGTTTCTTCGGGCTAAGAAGGCATCTAAGAAGTAAAGCTCTCTCTTATAGAACCAAGGAGGTAAGACTTTAATCATCCCGGTCCTGCTGTATGGTGCAGAAGCATGGACCTTGTCAAAAGCGGATGAAAACCTTCTGGGAACTGGGATACTTTGAGAGAAATAGAAATATTCTTCGAGTGATATTCGGTCCAGTTTATGACGATGGAGTGTGGAGAAGAAGATTCAACGACGAACTCTACGGGCTATACAGCGACGCTGACCTAGTCAAAAAGCTGAAAATACAACGGCTGAGATGGCTGGGACACGTGGAGCGTATAGACAACAGCGCACCAGCCCGACGAGTCTTCGAATCCACCCCTGAGGGACAGCGCAGCAGAGGAAGACCCCACCTTAGGTGGCGCGCACAATTGGAGAACGACCTCAACCAACTTGGTGTGGGTAACTGGAGGCAGCTGGCGAGGACCGTGCTGGCTGGAGGGGCTTGTTAGTTGAGGCCGTGGTCCACCCCGGACTGTAAGCGCCACCAAAAGTAAAGTAAGTAGCCAACGCCTGGCTCTATCTAGATTACTTCATTCTAGCTAGGTGGACTCTATGTCGTGGTTGAGCTTGGAAACAAAACCGATAACAGTAACGTGTTTTGCGGTAGGTTTAGTCGCAGATTTCCGTCATTCAGTACGTTCCATAATAAAGGTTGAAGCACCGTGCTAGTATCCCCACGGTAATCTTGAAGTACCCAACGCCATCGTCAGTCTTGTACCTCAACTTCCTATCGTGTGTTGGACACCGGCAAAGTTTTTGTGCCGCTGTCTTAGCTTCCTCCATGCATAATATTCAGGTATCGTCAAGGCCCATCTTCTTTACACCCGAAAAAATTACCGTGCACATAACGCTACCACCTATTTCAATGTTACTCGCGACTCATGCCTATAGTTTGTGTGGTCCACTCAACGTCCACATTGTTCCACGGTTGCCCACCTTCTCCGGTTTTGTTCCGTTATCCAACTTTCGATCAGTTTCTGTATACCATTCCTCTAGCTATCAATGAAGGCACCTTTTCAATTGACTCCTGTTTTGCAAGGGAGTCCAGTCCGCCTTTTCGTTGCACTCGATCCCTATGCGTCCTCGTATACCGGGATCATGACCATGTACATTAGGTGCTCTGTACTTACGAAATGATTTCACTGCAAAACAAAAATGTAGAACAACAGTATTAGGAGCCCACTGAATTGCAAAATTCGAGCCTCAGTTACATTAGTTCCTCTACAAGTCATATAATCTGGTTGGAATCCAACGTCCGGGTATATAACTGCAGGAGTCCTTAACCCAAGCACCGGCAAAGAGATACTTGCACACGAATTTCAAAATTGTTTTCCCTGATTGTGCGCCATCAAGCGGAATAAACCCTGCAAAAGGATTAGCAGCATCAGTTCAGATGGAGTCCCACTTCCAACGTCCCTTTAGTTCAATTTTGAGAAATTGCCAGTACAGTTGGTACATTCTACTCTGTCTTGTAATCAACTATTGCAGAAGGCATTCTGCAGGAGCTTCACTTCGCAATGTGATTCGACTAGGCACTGGGAGATGAAACAGGGACACTATATATATGGGTGGAAAGGGGTGTTCCGCCTGCTACCTTGGAACCACTCAACTTGATTGAATGAATAAGAACGTTGAATGTGTTTACAAGAAGTTCTGTCAACAACTCTCGTATTGTACATCTGCGACATTATGCGCTGAAAATTTCCATTTTGTGTATTGCGGTTGTTATGTTGTGTGCTTTTATTCCCTTTTCTTTTCCTTCTTTTTTTGCGAACGTTATGTTAACTATGGTTGAACATACGAATGAGTTCACTGCCAGCCATACTGCGGTAGTGTGGTAGTTTGTAGCTACTTAAAAATATTCCGTCATCGTCCTTGTTGTCGTTCTCGTTGACGGCGTTATCAATGACGGCAAACGAGAAGGGTGTGTAGTTTTGTAAACGATGGGCGACAGGTAGAACTGTAGATGGTATAGTGAATAGTAAATAGCACTCGAAAAGCTTCGCTAAATGAGGACTCGCTGCAAGGAAGAACCTACTCGCATCATTTTGGCGCAGGCACACAGCTTTAACATGACGAACTGCGGTCTGGCCTACATTTTTGATTGTGACACAAGGTTGTTGTGCGTGTCAACGATTGTGGGTAATTTCGTTCTTTTCGTAGAAATTTGAATTTGGATGGAATTTTTGTTTAATATGTTCGAAAGAGATCAAAGAGGTCACAGAGAGAGTATAAGGGGTCAAGTCAATATGGTACGAAAGTGCTTCCAGGAAAGGACGTAGGTATATTTTGAGAAAAAATTAAAGTTGTCCAATTGCGGACTTAGTCTCTGGCCGCTGTGATGAATACTCCAAAGCCTATCAATATCGATGTAAAAAGTCTTTGACAAAAACTTTGCGTCATGATATGTAAACTTGAAATTATTACTCCTGGTAGGTTCTTTGAAAATGTTATTTTAAACCCAGCTTCATTGGTAACAATTGGTAGATGAAAACGATTCCATTAATCTGTAGGTGGATTCACTTTCATAGATCATACGCCTTTAGAAGTCCAACTAGGACAAATTTTTCATGAGTCGCGAGTTGTGCTTAAATTAAGTCTAAGAAAATCCATTTGCCAAATTTTGACCTCATTCTAGGAAAACGTTAAATACCTAGTCGTCTTTTTAGATACTTTTTAACTTTCTCGTTTACGTTGTAAGAGAAAGGTAGATATTGTAATCGTACAAAAAATCGAATTCGAGGTTTTAATCAAATCTGACTTTACGATGATAGAGGAACTCGAAAAAGTGGGCCTCGCAATTCTGTCCGTCTGTCCTTTTTTTTCTGAGCTGCACAGCGCAAATGGCTGGACGGATTTCTTTCAAACTTCGGATTTGGAGTTGGTCGGCTTACAATTCGTGGCCATTTGTTTTTGCATGCTAACCCTATTATTGACGGTACTTCCCGTATAACGGTTTTAAACAAATTTGATTTTTTCAAAAATGGCTCTAACGATTTCAACCAAAATTGATATTTGGGCTAAGATAGTTGAGGTTAACATGGCTGCATACCCAGTTTTCTGCAGAAAAATCGAAAAACGCTTATTTTAAAAATTGGTTATAGGTATGTAATTTTTTCGACAAAAATTCATATTTAAGGTAATACGGTCATTCCCAACATAATGGCGAGCTCAGTTTTTCCCTAAATCATCGTTCAACGGACTATTTTGGAAAAATGTCGTTTTTTAAGACCTTATTTAATTATGGTTTACCTGAAAACGGCTTCAAAGATTTTAACCAAAACGTATACCTGCACCACCATGTATGGGGTTAATATGGCTGCATACCTAGTTTTTGGATAAAAATTAGAATAACGGTACTTTTGAAAAGTGACCTTATCATGCAAAACAAAACAAGGCTTCATAAATGTCCAAATGCTTATAGTAATTTAATTATTTTATTACCTATATGCGAGTGCCATATCCCGATTTCTATCCCGATTATTTTTTGCAAATGGCTTTGTTAACGAAAGAACCAAATTACAACTTAAGGTTTTTTCCACTGCGCCACCTCTCGCGAACGTCTGACAAACATCCGAGAGTAAAACTGTCATGAAAGAGCCGTTTGGACTCGGCGTAAAGCTCTAGATCCCTTCCATTCGTCCCAAAAATTGAAAACCCACACAAAACAAATGGTTGTGAGATGCTATGTCTTGGGTCCCACAGACCTGTCGCGCCAAAATATTCATTGAAATCGGTTGAGCGGCTCTGAAGATCGACCACAGCGCCACCTGTTGATTCTCTCGCACTTAGCAGTAAAGTGTTTCTATCACAAAAGATCAACAAACTGTGATTTTGAAAATATTTTTTTTCTATATTTGAAGTGTCACTACTCGATTTCTATCCAGTTAATATTTTTTTTTTTTTCAAAGTGCGTTTCCCCATGAAAAATGTAATGTGTGCCTACAACGCCACCTGTTGAGAATTTTCCAACTTTTGTTTTCTTCTAAACCATCGCTGATGTAAGACAAATAAAACAAAACAAAGATCATTCAAATCGGTTGAGCCGTTCTCGAGTTTTAAGCATCCGAACAAACCAAGATCCATTTTTATATATATAGATAAACAATAATAAAAGAAAAATAAAGCAACCAAACTGATGATATGAACGAGAAAGTTTCGTGCGATCCAGTCGTGCACTTTATTTGTAAAGTCCTAACTCGTTTAAAACGTGGAAAAAATGTTTTTTTTTTATAATTTAAGGTTCATTATTAAAATTCTTATAAAACTTCAAAATGAATGTTTTTTCTTAAAGAATAATGTTCTGCAAAGTATTATAAATACTTTTTAAATGTGAAAATAACTGTTTTAAATATTTCATCAGGTTTTTTTTTCAAAAGTAGCTTCCCAGGCGAGGACTAGCGTTTAGCGACAAAAAAAGTAGTACCTATTCCAGGGTTAAGAACTTTCTAAATCATTTTGTGTGTAAATTTCACAAATTCATATCTGTAAAATTTAGAAAGAAAAATTTAGAATTTTGCAATCAACACATTTGATAATTTTATTGCTAAAACTCTATAAAACTTACAATTAATTGTGAAAATGAACGCATTTGCTGTTTATTACAAAAATATGCAACTTGTTTTATATACGACTACCACGTGTTGTAAAATTTACAGTGGAGACTTTCTTTTTGTGTAAAGGATAAACATACAATAGTGAATTTGGGGTTGTTTTTAGAGGATTTAGCACTTTTCCTAACTTGGTGCCTATGAATGGCTTGAGTTGCAGACTGGCAGGCAACTGCACTGGGACCAATCAGTTTGTTAGCAAATTGTTTCAGACCTTCACACACTTCACAAGAGGGTGTCTTCAATGTGACGTTAAGAACACTAATTTCTTTTGAGTTGGCGCTTTCTTACTTTCCGCCGGTGCAGTCTTGAAGGTGAGTTGGAATATTCTCTTCATTAGGATGACTCCAGCTACCTTAAATAGTTCGGCCGGAATTGCCAATTTAACAGTCCGCAGATGTAGTTTTTAACATATTTTTAACCCAGACTGTGACTTGATTAGGGTCTCATCTCATTGTAGTGTACGGTGTACCTTTTACCTATTTTTAAGCCTTCCTGACTGGATCGCGCGCAGCTCGAAGTTACTATTTCATTTCAATTGTACTCTGCACTTGATGCTAGCTGCATAGGCAGATGGCTAAGGTATAAGCGATCGACAAAGGCGCCATTGGTTTACTCTGACTTAACATTATTTTTAAGCTCACAGAATATCTACATTTTTGTGGCATCTTTCGGGAACAGAGTTTCTCAAGTTCGCATTATGATCAATTATGATTAGTTTCATGACCTGTGTGACAGCCAAGATTCTTTATGAATATTGAGTTGAGGATACCGCGTGGTAGTTATGGTAAAGCTAAACCCCTCAGTAAAGTCAGTAAGGATAAGTCCGCTTCCAGGCGTAGTTCCCCAAATGAACAACCAAAGGCGAAGGTATATTTTTAGAAAATCACCAAAATTGATTATAGCGTCATCTGTTTTTTGTCTATGGGTTCTTATGTTTAAATTTTGGGCTTGATCTTAATAATTTTATTAGAAGACTTTCAGAAACGGGAAGGTAGCTTAAAAACTCTTGCCAAAGTATACTGTGACGAAGCGGCATTTAAAAAGCAGTCACTGTTCTCTATAACAAGATTCGTTGTCAAAGTTATCCATCCATTTTTTGAACCGTCCATCGGATCGGAAAGTTATGAAGGTCTACTCTATAACAGTAGGGCGTATGATCATTCTGCACTTGCAAATTCGAATATCATTGTTTCTTTTCAGTTGTATGAGTCATTAACCAAGGCTCTTGCTTGCCTCCCTACTGCAGTTGGATAGTTAACCCAACTCCCAACAAAAAGGGCCATCGGTATCAGTTACCCCATAGAGATTTTTCGGGATCAGTCAGAAGGAATGCAATATGTGGATGTCACTTAGATGCCCCGACCCCAGCCCACAAAAAAATCCATCTAATATCCGTGTATGTCTCTGCTTTCCTGGTAATCGATTCCTTTGTGTAGCCAAAACCAATAAGTAATCCCAACATAATGTTCCTGGGATTTTACAAAAGATTCCTTTCCCAATTTAAGTTTTCCATATTTTCCCTTTTTTAAAAGCGAACCAAAATGGAAAACAATTCCCCGATGAAATCGTAAGAATAACACTCGGCGGAGTATCGCATTCCCTGAGATGTGTTTCCCATTCCATCTTCTTCTTATATGTGAAATCTTTTACCAGAAAATTCAATTTGCATACTCTTTATAGGAGATTCACTCCGCACGTCCACACCCACACCCACAACCCCGTCGCCAGACCCAAGCCCAGGGCAAAGTAATCCTTACACCAAATGCACAACGCTATGTAATCCCTAGCGAATATGGATGGAAATGAAAATGGTTTTGATTTAAAAAAAGGAACACATCCAAAGTATATATCCATCCATACCTACAAGCAGAGTTTTGCCCGAATTCAAATGCCATGTAGTTTGGAAAATAAGGACAAACTTGTGCGAGAGTGATTCAAAAATGTTCTAAATGTGATCCGAAGAATTATTATATCCCGGACCTTCGGTCCGTTCGCGACACAGAACAAGAAATAGTTGTGTAAGGACTTTTTTGTCCGTTTATCCATGTCGAGCAAAGGTGCCAGGTGGCAGGGGAGATGATATCCGTTTATTCAGTATCACCATCAAATCCAATCTGATTTCATTCCACCTTTTTTTTCTATACACGGGTTTTGCTACAGTTTCCGTTGATCTTCATGATAAGGCTTCGAATTCAATGGCAGGGGTATTTATACTAGGTATCTATCGATGGAAGGACAATTTGGGGTTATCCCTGAGTGCAGGGAACATTTGAACGTTCATCTCAATGGGAAAAAAGAAAGTAAGTGGCAAGCGAAACCCTAGTTTGCCATTTCGGTTTTATTTCTCTCTTTGTCAAGCACTTTTTTTTATTTGTGGTCTGTTTTGAAGGCAATGGGGTGAGGTGGGTGTATAATGATTGGACTGATGGTTTTTAAAATGTTTGTTTTTTTTTTCGACATTTTTATAGACACTTTGGTCAGGGGCGTGGGGCAGGATTTTTCTGTTATAACTGGAGGTTTGGAACCCGATTCAAGCAATGCTACTTTTTGTTAGGCATATCAATATGGCTACACAAGAAACAGGTTCGGTTATGGGAGAATCATTTCAATCAGAAGGAAGCTAGTGTGCTGGGGGGGTTTTTCTCTTCGTTTTAAATGACATCTACGTATATCGGGTGGTCCAAATACAAGCTAATGTTTAAAAAGAGAACCACAATCGATTGTTTCGGTATGTTATGGAGCTCCCATTATTTATATTCAGCTGCGATAGCCTTTATTGGTCGGCCGCGCTGACATCAGTAATATGAGTGCGGCGTATTCAAGTGAGCAACAGGAGCCAACAAACAATATCCTGCTTCATCAAAGCTACAGTACTCGTATACAGAGTTGTTAGAACATCTACAAATAGCGATAGTCAGAGCCTCTAAAAGACTGGTTGTAATGTATACCCATGGGAGCAGTTTGTCCACAGCTGGTTTACTCCTTGGTTACGTTACCATAGACCTAGGCTAACCCATGAGTGCTTGTTGGCCGTTTTTTTTACTTTGGTCAACAAACCATAGCTTTGCGAATAATCGTTTCAATTTTCCAGTTTATTTGTCAATTCAGTGATTAGCTGACACTATACTCTATACCTACTCAGTAAAAAAGAAAAATAGCTTAAATTAAGAATATCAGTGATATTTTACGAGAGATTGGTAAACTCGAAAATCTTGCCTTAAGTAAAAAAGATCTTGTTTTCAGCTTATTTTTAGTTAGCTTAAGATTCCTACTTTCGTAGATACTGTTTTTTAGAATGTGGGTTTTAAACTAAACCAAAAAGCTACGGTTTGGACCAATATTAACTTAAATCAAGCTTGCAAACGAAGGTAAAATGAGTATGAAACTTTTAAGCAAGAGGAAATCGATTTTTGCGATTCTTTTTAGTAAGCTAAGCTGCGTTTTTCAATCCTGGATCGTAATTGTGGTTTCTAAGTTATGCCTGAAACAAATTTATTTAACGTAAATCTTAGATCGCTGGAAGAATATCTGCCTTTTATTTTTTTATATTTGTATATTTCAGTATATATGGAAATTAAAAAGAAAATACATTTTTTCAGCAAATCCTATCAACTACTTATTAAAAGAATAAAGAAAGCCATGCATTTTAGTCAACAATAAAAGAAAATATTTATTATTCAATGCACTTATGTTAAACTCAATTTATTTCCAATTTACATTGTATAAACAAATTGTTATATTAATACTATAATCCCCCCTATAATAATAGTTGATGGCCATCATCTGGTTTTTGGGAGCTGAATTTTGTTATTGCTAAGAAAATTAAGCTGGATGCGCTACCTACCATCTGCAAGCAAAAATGCTAACTCATTTCTATTCTTCTTAATTTATATCAATATCTTGAATTATGTTTTGAGTTTTTCTTATTATCAAATTTTTATTGTTTTTTTTTAAAAAAATCACTACTAGACTAGACAGATTTTGATGAAACTTGTCATAGTGATTGCTTATATTCTGGGTTGGGCTTTAGGATACTTTTTAACCCGGAATATAACTTGGTTGTTATAAAATAGTCAAAAGAACCGGATATATGTAAGGAAAATTCAGTAATGGCTTAACGGATTGAAAAATAAAGAAACAGTTGAATTTAGTAAATTTTCTTCTAAATCTTTTAAGATATAAAACATCCACCTGCGTTGTCCTGAAGCTGAGTAATGTTTAAAACAAATATTTATAACATCGCATACAATTTTCCTTCAGTGGATACCACTGCCAGTAGTCATGCAGCAGTGAGTATCGTTGCATTATGTGCGCGCTCTAATGTGATCATGATCATATGTTTTGCAATTAAATGTGCAGTCATCTCTTTTCAGCGCACACATTCAGGTTGAATACATTTTCAGCTGTTGTTCATTGGGAAAAGTTTTGAAATGGGCTGGGGTTGGGTTCGTGTGTCAATGTCAAGTTGTTTCATTCGTGTTGCTTCTTTTCGCCGACATTTGTGGTGGGTTAGAGGGAACAAATAACAGAACTTTGCGTAAATCTTTTTTGTGTGGACGTTTTAGTAGGAATTAAAATTATGTTTTTGTTGTCTTAGTTTTTGCTTTATATTGCTTTCAGAAAGGTCCAAGAGAGGAAACATATTTATAAAAAAAACTGTTCGCTGTAGGTAGTTGATGAAATTACTTTTTGTCTTAAATGACACAGGCTGGTGAGGCAAGGCGAGCACGGGTCAGCTAGTCTTGAAATAAAATTGTATTTTGTTCTTAATTTGAGTTTAAAAGTAAAGTTAAAAAAATATTTCAAAATTTTGGAACTTAATTTACTAGCATATAATTTGAATTATATATAAAGACATTAATTCACCGAATAAAACATCTCAAATTAATTTTTTTGTTCTTAATTTAAGAACTAAAGATTTTAAAAAAAAAACCTTATTACATCAAAAATTATGAGCATCATATTTAGTTTTAGCCTGACCATACTAAATTTTAGTTTACGATTATTCTCTGAGTGAATTGGTACATTTTTTGGTTTTCCCCGATTTTAGTAAGAAATTTTTTATGTATTTATTTTCACAAATCTAACTAAACGCAAAATTTAATTACCACAAAAATATTATAACCAAATACAGGGTTTTTAAAAAAGCTGAAGAGTGAAATCTTTTTGGTGTCAGACAATAAAATCGACCTCATCTCAATTTATTCAACAATCGCGACAATTTTCGCAATATTTCCTCCAATGCGTGTGCTTTACCAAAATTTATAAGAACTGTCAACGGACAAAAGCGTTGAAAGTAATCTTACTTTATCCGTCGTCGCATTTTTCAGCTTGAAAAATTAACTTGTGTGTAGGGTATTCTATACATCTGCCATTTGAGAACGTCAACAAAACCGATGCTACAGATTTTTATAGGTTCACTCTAAATTACCTATGTTACAATCGCAATGACGATGACTGCTGCTTTGCTCCATTCCGTCATCACTTTGCGGTCTTTCGTGCTCTCTCGCTACCATTTTTATGTGAAAGAGTCAGCGTTACCTGGGCGACATTAGGCGTAATATGCGACTTTTCAAAAATTACGAACCACTGTTTCCTTACATAAATAACAACAAAACTAGAATCAAATTTTCTAAGAGCTTGTTGAATAAATGAGGCTCCATCCTACGAATAGCTCGAGCAATAGTCACTTTTATTGAATTGTTTCTGCGGATTGTAGGCAAAACATCGATCTTTAAGGGCACCCCGCATAAAAAAGAAGTATATCATGGTAAAATCGGCAGCAAAACAAAAGGATGGAAAAATACCCCTTACCGAAATGGCTTTTCAGCTCTAAATGCTATTTTTATCCTCGGTCACTGGCAGCCAGATTCTCGTCGGTACGCTCTGTATACTTCACTTTCACTAACTTGGGATTATGTTTGCGGGCTGGCGAGGACAATGGTAGGCGGCTGCAATATCTAACGGAGCCGTAAGCCGCGTATAAAAAGGCGCCTTCGTAAAGTGCGAAGAAATTATAAAAAGTACCCTTGGATAGCTGATGATTTAGAGATTGTAAGTGTGAAATATTAACACATAACTAGTCCGCCGTATACCGACAGAATGACACCCTTTACTAGCAAGCAAATTAACCAATAAAAATGCCATTGCTTTGTATGTACCAACACCGAGAGCAATGCCACCTCACTCTTCCTGCGTCAGAGACCTCTAAGGTTATAGACGCGCACCTATACCCAAACTGAATAGAACCAGTTCGTGCTCTTTAGCTTCATTAAAAATTTTGAATTTCGCCAATTTGCACCGTCATAATTACCAAAATCAACACCATCGCTATCATCGTCATCATCGTCGTTATCCTTCCAGCATCCCCCCCCCCCCTCCCCTTTGCTCCGCCACGGTTAGCTACAATCATTTCAATCATGATATACACACCTTTCATTCGCCTTATCTCCGACACAGCATATGCCACTGCTGCTGCTCCAGTTGTTCGTTCGCTAACAAACCCATTCCCAGCACAAACGGTTCCGCCGGATATACGTACCATGCACTCGGCTCGCAGTATGCGCCTTTTACATCACAATTCCCGACTAAAAGCAGCATTGTTCGCGCGCAAATATTACTCCGTAGAGCACACAATTACCTTTTGTTTCAGACTAATTGAATCAAATCCCCAGTGAATAATTAGACGAGAATCTTAAATTACATTATTTAATCAAGGTTAGCGCGCGGATTGTTATCCTTATCGCAGCGCACCGGGGGCAACTGCAGCGCAGTTCAACCCCCATCGCCCCATCAATACACTGACTGACGATGACGACGGGGTTCGGGTCCGGGTCGGTGGTGTATGACAATGGCTGTTCTCTTAGTAGGTAATAAGTTCGTTCGTGCTGTTTGTCAGCGCGCACAACAAATTAAGGTCAGGAAGGGTATACGAGTGTGAGGGCGGTATACATATCCTGCTATCTTTACCGCACCGCATATCTCTAGTCTGGCACATCCACCTGCAGGCTGCAGGATTAGATCTATGCAAATGGAAATTATGTGATAAATCTCAGACTAGAATGTGTGTGCTAATTAAAAGTCTGTTTGGCAATCAACTCAAAGCGAGAATTGCTGTGAATTTACGATTACATATGGTTAACCTCGCTTTCTCTCTGTGTCAACCGACGAGGACGAGTTGGAGTTCCTTCTTAGCAACACTGCGTGTTATCCGATTTTACGAGTAGATACACCGAGCGGAATGTGCTCTGCATGTGGATTGTGGATGTGCGGTGCACCCATCCGCCAACCTGCAAAGTTTAATTATAAATGTGAAAAGCTAGTGTGGTTCGGTTCTTTGTTTTTTGTTCTTAAAATAGATAAAATTACAATACGCCATGGATGGGTTCTTTGGCCAACTCATCTACACCAATTATACATCCAAGGAAGGACTGACGGGTTGTATGAAGGTGAGTTGCACGAAAAAGCTGAGCTCGTTGGTGTAATTACTGTCTACTGCACCTTTGCAAACACGGCTAAAAAGATGGACATCTTATTACAAATATTTTTTGCAGAATTCGCAGAGACAAAGAAGAAGTAGAATCTGTGGAAAATCTCCTGTGTCACTACCCAGCCCTCCTAGAATGCCGCTACTCTTGTTTGTGAGGACGGTTTTTCGAAGGCTTGGACGATCTAGCAACGATACCTAGGTAGGTATATCAGATCTAAGAAGATTCATCAAGAGATCCAAATGGTTTTGTTAGTTGCATGGCCTCTATTTCTTCTGCGGGTGATATTGCACATAATGCAAACTGTCCATCTAACCGAACCCAACCTTACCAACTGAAGAGACAACTACACCCCAATGCATATAATATATGTATGTACCTACATCTATATATATAAAAATGGTGTGAAAAATGGGTAGTGAATCATCAGTTGAGAACGGCTGGGCCGATTTGGCTCAAATTTTTTTCTGTTGTTCGTATATGGCAGGAGAATATTGTTATGAAAGAAAATTTTGGGAAAACCCTCCGGAAAAGTCGGGAAACTGAAAAAATCGAAATTTGAGTTTGAGTTGTATGGAATTTTTTGTGGAACTGTTCCGAAAAGGCTTTTCGAATGTAAATATAAAATATTCTTAGTGGAAAATTTGGAAAATTCCGGAAAACCCCGAAAAATTTGATTTTTTTTTTCGTAGAATTTTTTAATTTTATCGCATGATTTGATGATTTATAGCTTTTGGTGCACATTACAGGCCTTACATCCTTCGATTCCCTGGGAACTATAGATGGTGTGCTGTGCGCCACTTTTCGGGAGGTTCACCAATGTTTAAATTTGCTCGAAAACGATACACATTGGAATTCAACGCTCGCCGATGCAACTACTCCAGTGAATCAAATTTGTACATTGTTTGCGATCATCATAGCGACAATTCATGCCTCGAACCAGTGTTGCCAGATTGGGCGCTTTATCGTATTTTGGGCTATCATTTTTCTTAAAAAACGATAGAAATTTTGTTCCAGGGCGCCCAACATTGTTTTGGGCTATATATCATTTTAATTGGTGTTAATTTCGTTTGTTTTATTACTTCACAAAACTAAAAAAATATATATATTTTAAAACTAACCTGAATTTTTATATTTGGCAGCACTTTTGCCTTCATGTGACAACTTATGGGCTGTCAACTTGCATGGACACCAATTTCTTTTGCATGACATTTGGATTTGACAGTTTTTTTTTTTTAGTTTTATTTAAAACGATATTTGGGCTACATTCAGGGCAATGATATTGGGCTATACTTTTTCAAAGTTTGGGCGCCTAAAGCCAATCAACTTCTGGCAACCCTGCCTCGAACCCGACCACGAAGTGGCTGACGACATTTTGCACAGAGTTCGCACGATAACTTCGAATTTCGATCTTGAAATTATCGACAAGATGCGCACTCAAGCGTTAGTTCTGATCGGAAACATGTGCGGCAGCTTGCTGTCGAAATTGGAAATGCAAACGCCAAATCGTTCGATGCATTCAATCGCGACCATGATCACGGGATGAGCTGGCCGAAAAAGTCCACACAAATGTGCCGCTGTTGAATATCGAGCAGAAGAATGTGTACGATTCGAAGATGAGGGTTGTTGACGATGAAACGGGAGGCGTTTACTTTTCCTATGCTCCCGGTGGGGCAGGCAGTACATTCGTCATTTCGTTGATTCTGGCAAAAATTCGGTCAAGATCTCAAATTGCGTTGGCTGTTGCATCTTCTGGGATTGCTGCCACACTGTTGGAAGGCGGTCGAACTGCACATTCCGCTTTGAAGCTGCCTATGAATCTTCTCACGGTTGACAAGCCAATGTGCACAATGGCTAAGAATTCCGCGATAGCGGAATTGATGCGAGAATGCAAAATTATTATTTGGCAGTTGACGGAACAATGAAGGATTTACGAGGTAATTTGAGACGATTTGGTGGGGCTATGATATTGCTCCGGAATTTTCGTCAAACGCTTCCCGTCATCTTTTTTGTGGAGGCATATCAAGAAGTTGAAATTGACCATGAACATGAGGTTTTAATTGCAGAACGACCAATCGGCTGCTGAATTCTCGAGACAACTGCTGGCACTTGGCAATGGCCAAATTCCTGTTCATGTTTCGACTGGATTGACATCGTTCCCTGCAAATTTTTGCGAGTTCACATCATCGAAGGAGGAACTCATCACCAAAGTGTTCCCCAGCAGTACACAAAATTATAAAAATCTCGATTGGATTAGTAAACGGG
Source organism: Cheilosia pagana (assembly GCA_936431705.1). Classification (NCBI taxonomy): domain Eukaryota; kingdom Metazoa; phylum Arthropoda; class Insecta; order Diptera; family Syrphidae; genus Cheilosia; species Cheilosia pagana. Next base: position 77,763,617 of record OW386166.1, on the reverse strand, counting down.
CAATACAAGCAGCGAGGAATAAGCACGGCGATAGCAAACTGGTACAGAATTGCATTCCTACATATCCTTTAACAGCGTGACCGACGAGGATGAAGCGACCAACTATCCGACGGAATTTTTGAACTCGCTTGATGTGCCAGGAACTCCGCCGCATAATTTATAGTTGAAGGTGGGATCGATTATTATTATGTTGCGGAATCTAAATCATTTGAAATTGTGCAACGATACGTGGTTGTCCGTCAAGAAGCTGATGAACAATTTGATTCAAGCGACGATCATCAAGGGCAAATGCAAAGGAGAGGAAGTCCTTACCCCACGAATCCCGATTATTCCAACTAATATTCTCTTCCAGTTCAAGCTGATGCAGTTTCCCGTTCGATTGGCTTTTGTGAAGAGAATCAATATTAATCGCGAAGCCAATCGTTGGAAGTCTGTGGGATTAATCTCGAATTTTCCTGTTTTTCACATGGTCAGCTCATCAGCTCAACGTTGCCTGTTCGCGTGTTGGCAAACCTGCTTCGTTGTTTGTTTTTGCTCCGAAAAACACATCAAAAAACATTATTTATCACATCGCAAAATTGAAATTTTAGCTGTGTTGTATTACCACTCTGTAGTTTCTCCAGGTCTGCTAGTATTTAATAGATTCTTCGTCTTACAAAATCAGAAGTTCTCATTTATTATTAAGTATGTCTCTATAAGTTATGGCTGATTCATAAATGGAAACAAGTTTCTCAATGATTGTTTATTGCCACTTTTAAAAACCAAAACCTTAATAGATAAGTTTAAGAAACCCTTATATGCTAATGCAAAGCAGCACATTTGTGCTCTGTGAATAAATATCATATGGCAGAAACGTAAAAAATTAAACATTGCTAACCTGACTTTAGCGAAAAAAGATGAACGTCAATATAAAATTTTAAATATTAAGAATAAATTGTGAAAAGAACAATAAAAAGAACCTAAGAAAAGAAAATTAAAAAGAAAACATACCAAACATTTGGATTGTGGAATCCTCATGTTTTGTTTTTACAACGGGGTACGGGTGCGAACGTTAAAATTCAGGCGAGTATCCAACAAATATTTGGCCAAGAGGAACGCACCTTTTCATAGGCATGATTGTTTTTATTTACCCGTCGTTGTCTAGGACGAAAGAATATACGGATTGGAGTTGTAAACTGAAGTGAGGGTGATATTAACATACGTTAGCATAGGCATAAGATAGATACTTGTTAGGTTTAGGTTGTTTATGGTTCAAAACCCAACACGCTTCAGGTATTGTTTACGTTGAATAATTCACAACGCTTTTTAACTTTTTCAACTAATTTTATGCGTATGCCTCCTCATTTAACCTCCGGATTATGATGAGTCTGTGCTTGAGACACTGCGGTCTTGCTACGCCTGCGTTGCCTAGCACGTTGAACTATAAGCGCTGTGGGATAAAGCGAAAGTTCGGTCTTCCTTGTAGTCTTTAAACTGGAGATGGAGGTTGGGAATCGAAGCCTTCCTTGACTATGTCTTTTTGCTCAAAGTGATCGACAGCATGAAGTTGTCTTGTAGCTTTTCAGACTCCATCTTTCACCCTTTGGTAGGGTTCATGGAATTGCTTCTTCTTTTACATTCTCCCTCCCCGCATTAAGGACCACAAATGCGTCAAGAATTTGTCTTTGGTAAGAGTCAAGGATCAGCTCACCCTTTTTGACGCCATAAGGTAGGTATGCTGAAATACTGAATGAAAACATCTGACATGAAAAATCAACCCAAATATATCGATATCGCAGAATTACTACCCAATCGCGTTGTCGAGCGTTGACCACCGCCGACTTTAAAGCCGATAAAATGGTTTGAAGGTAAAAGTTAGAAAATTTGGTATCTAGAAGATCTGCTAGAAAGGGCACATCACTGGTAGGTCCGTACCTTTAACTTCCTTATGCAAAATATGTTAAGAATTTCAGGCAGTTAGATAAAAGCGATCCCAAAATCGCGTGTCACAATGGGCCAATTCTGGCCTAAGTGTGGCTGCACTTGGGTGTAGCCTGCCACTATAACCTATACCTTACGCTTGAGTGACTGCATTCCCTCCGTTGTTTAAGGCCCGCAGCTAGTTGACTGATTTTCTGACTTTCTTATTTAAGCTCAATAAGCTGTGTCGAGCACGAGACCTTTTGATGAACAACTTTAAGTGAGAGATTAGCTACGTAAATATGTACCTACAAATCAAACTGGGATACTGGGTAAGAACCACCATCCTTTAATTCAGTATCTCTTTCTGTTCTTCCAACTTGCAGTACAGATGCTGCCTACCGAACGAGGATCATTTTAGACATGCCACATGCAAGACTAACAAGGCTAACTGCTGTTTAGGGTTTTCCTTTTTCAACCTGTAATATGAGAAACAACCAAGAATTCCGGTGCCAAGTACCAGGGCTAGGAAAGTCGTCATTAAAAACAGAATGCCGCCACTGTTCAGTTTATTTTTCAAAGAATATCAATCCAACTAAGCTGGCAGTTCGTCATCGTCAGTTGCGGTTTCATATTATACTTAAAATGCAAAAACAAAACTACGGAATGTCCCATATTAACCCTAAAAATTGTTCCTTTTGGTTTGTTGTTTCATTTCGCCTTTGTTTTCTTTAATTTTTCCTACTCCCCACAACCCCTCCCTCAGACAGGATGACGAATGCATCCGGCGGAAGAAACATTACACAGTGTACAATCCACGGAAATAATATAAAACAGCAAGAGAACGAACAAGAGACAACAAAACGAAAAAAAAAAACATTGAAGAAAGAAAAGAAACAAAGATAAAATTTAACTGAAATCATAACGAATGACACTGAGGACGAAATTTATTATAATTCATCTCCTGCTGCCATCAACCGATGCGGATGTATCCTTTCCGCAATCTCAACATCCGATGTGCTTTCACCAGAAAAAAAAAATAAAATAGAGATATGCTTCGTTTCTTGGGTTTTGATTTCTCTTATTTTATTTTTATTTTATTTTTTCTTCAACGGCGAAAACGTTTTCAATCATTTTTCATTGGAGAAAAGTAAAATATTTGCATTGAGGACGACAATCCTTGAGACCGATTGTAATCATGCTTGGTTAAGGTAATGAGTTTTGAAATTACAAATGAGATTGTGGCAACCATCTATCTGTCTACTGTATCTCTGCAGATGTTTCAAGAGATACTTTGCCAACAAAACTTTCCAAGTGAAGCAAATCAGTAATCTTTGTCCGTACAATGATACTCTTGCAACGTGGATCTTAAGAAGGGAAAATATTATTTGCAATATTGGTAGGATAGGAGGTACCTGGTACATGTTACCTACAGTGAAGGATTTCAGTGAGCAATTTTCTGCTTGAAAAAACAATTTGCAATTAAATTTACTAATTTTAAATATTTAATGTAATTCTCACCGCTGAAATAGTTAAATATCCAAATGCAAGATTGCTTATTCACCTTACAGCAGGAAAAATAGAAATATACATCATTTAAGCTTTAAGTCTAGTATCCGGCGCTAAATTGTATCTCCCATACAAAAAGTTCTACAAAGATTGAATAAAAGAAAATGCAAAACCACAAAAATAACCCTTTTTATGTAATGAAATAAAACTGTGGAGGAATGACCAGCAAAATGGAACTTGCAGGACAAATCCCACTGTGTTAATGATGGAATAGAAATCGCTTTTTTACCTTCAAACAATCTTACATCGCTTGAAAATCCGCTTTCATATTTTTTTGAAATGGAGATGCGTCGTTTTCTACTTCATAATTAATCCTCATCAATTTTTCTTGTATCAATTGTTTTGGAGATATTTAAATGTCGCGATATTTTAAAGTTTAGAACTGGAAAATTCTTATTATGAGTATACCTAATTAAAATTTAAGTTTATGTGTGTCATGAACATATGGTTTTTGTCCCACTTTAAAAACGAAATATGTAGTTAGCACATTCTGTTGTCATAAGATACTAATAAGAGACGGATATGTGTACAACTCAAATTTAACTAAAAATTAAATAGAAATGTACGGCCATGCGACAAGCGAGATACAAAATCAATTGAAAAAAAAATTAATTAAATTTTGAACACAAAGGTTTTTTAAAATTTAAAAGCCGACCATTAGAAACCAAAAAAATTATATGTACCAATTGACTAAGATTAGTTTAACGGAAATAGCCAATATTTTTCGTTTTTAAGAAATACGGATATAAATTAAATGACCTCATAGCTTAGCCTGGCAGGGAATTTGTTAAACAAACGTTGCCCACTATAAAGGCCGGGCAAAAATATCATCCCAATATTAAAAAAAACCTGTTATACTGAAAAAATTAATGATATTGTGTGTAGGTACATAATTATCTAACTGGTTTCTTTTGTACTGTTTAGAAGCGATTATCTATCGGCTTTTACCGTCACTTGCTTGATTTTTCGGAATATTTTCTTTGTTTTATTAAGAAAAAGGGTCTAATCCCGCTGTACAAAAGTTACCCAGAGATGAATTATTTATTTAATTACTAAACGTAGTCCAGACCCTCTTCCACAAAACAACTTATGAACTTTTCACTTTTCACTTATAAATTACATTTTTTGGTAAAGCGATAAGTGTTTCTGTTCCGCAATATTCCTTGTAAATCACACTTTGCACTAGAAAATGTTTGCACTCTTTGAGCTCAACTGCAAACTGTTTCACAAAGCATTTCATCATCTTTGCATTTCTGTCATATCAGTTTTTACTTTGCATTGTTAAATAGAAGTGTTAAAATTAAATAAAAAGTTTGCAGTGTTACATTTGATAAAATAAAAAAAATTAAACAAAAACAATAAAATCAAGTATTTAATTATTTGCTATATTATATGTGCAGTCAAAAAATATAGGTACAGTATGATAATTGTAACAATTGCAAAAAAAAATGCAATTTCATTTAGATTTATACGTGATTTTAATTTTGTTAATTTTCAGAGTAAACGGGATAACGCTTGAAAAACTAGGTCCGGAGGTGGGAAGAACAGCGTTATGGATGAAGCTGACTTGGCCATCCTCGATATTCTGGAATCAGACACAGCTGTGGTAGATGGACTGAATTTGCCAAAAAGCTATGGAAATTCAAAAAAATCTACCATCAGCTGAGTCTGATTCCAGAATATCAATGACAGGGGAAACAACTGCACACCCACTTAAATACACAAGGAAGAGGAACAGCTCTATCAATTTTCCAAGTGATACTTTGGATAGAGAGAAGAAATGTCAGCTGGAGCTCCTGAAGGTTGAAGTTTACTACAGGAAGAGGGAGTTACAATTTCCATCAGCCTCTGACATAACTCGGAAACTTGCAGCGGCAGAAACTGCAAATATTTCGCAAATGCCGAGGAGTCTGTTGTTTGAGGAGTTTTAACTTTTTTATGTATTTTTAGTTTTTTTTATTATTGTTTTTCTATATTACTATTTTCCTTTATTATTATATTTATTATAAGTTAATTTTTTTTTATTCCTAAATAACAATAAGATTTTATATTTTTACTTCTTATGTTATTTCACTATCGTTGAACAAAAACTCACGTAACCTAACGATAATGCATTTGATAACATTAGCCAAATTTAGTCAAAGTTCGTTTATTTTTTTACGTAATGGAACGAAGTTTGACTAATGTATTCAAATGCATTTTTTTACGAAACAGAATTATTACGCACCTACCTATTTAATTTATAGATGATCGTCAATAAATAATATTAAATAGTATTTATTAAAATTTGACTATCTGAATGGGTGCATGGAAAATATTTGTCTGTGGTTACTTAGATAAATTTTATTATGTTAAGTGGGGTTTTAGTGATAGTGACTTATTTTTAAAAAGGCTATAGAAAGAAGAAGGTTACAGAAAAATTCCAAATTCTTAGTTTGACATACTGCCTTGGAGATTTAACAAAATAAATGATGTCGTTCAGCAAAGTACAAAAATGGGAATGTTGCATTGTTCCAACAGATAGGTATACGCATAATCGTTAAAATTCATCTCTTTACTCACTCTACATTTTAATTATAAATGCTCCAATAAAGCAACAAATAACACATAAAATAAATATCATGTAGGTACCAATTGTAAAAACATTTCTTATAAATATTTCATCCCCTTGGCCAAAAATCAAGCCACAATATTAAAAGCACTTAATTAAGAAATTATTATTTATACGCTCAGTTGCTCAACATGATGGAGATTAATGTTCGCCGACAAGAGTGCGTGAGCTTTGTACATATATCTGTTGATGTACACAGCAATACGCCCCAGTCTCATACTCAACATAATTTATTTAATTTTCATTTTATATGTTAAAAAGTAATACAAATATTCCTACAACCAACTGGGGACATGGCATAAATGTAACTTATTTGGCTCACAGGATCATGGTCTTCTCAACATCAGCATTAATACAGAAATTTAATAACATACCCTCCCCTACATCAGTACAGAATGAGTCGCACTCAATATATCTCTCTCTTTGTCTTTCTCGCCACTGGGAAAATAACATTTTTTAATGTAATTCTCGTGTTCGAGCATTAAACTTAATGGGCTCATTGAAAATCGTATCGTACGCTCCTCGTACTATTGCACACACGCAAATGCGTTCTTACATTATAGACAGTGTACACAATGAACTGGTACTACATACATTCTACATGTCTCCCGGTCATCCCATGAGAAAGTTCATGAATTAATGTCCTGGTGCGTACTTGTCCATGCATACTGTTTGTGTACATCCCGAACCGTTAAGGCTCGCTGATAAGGGCAGAAATGACGAGAAAAAGATGTCCAATAGTAATGAAACCGATAGAATTTGGAATTGAAATTAAAATGAAACACAAGTAACCAACAATTGTTTTATTTTAGAGATAATTTTAGGACGCATCAGGACAGGAACTGCCGCATGGAGCTCCAATTTTTAACTACCTTATCGAGCCATATCTCACGAATGCTCCTTGGAGGACTTGAGGTTGAATTTGCCTCGCTCCAAGTGAGACGATTTAGCTTATTATTAAACCCGCCATTATTCATCACTGAGCAAAATTTGACGCTATGATCTGTCCTATGACAAGACACCTTCATATACGCATTCATATTGAAAGAAGGACTTGTTTAATCTACACCACAATAAAAGTTTCGACATGGCCTTGGCCTATTGCTTGGATTAAGTAGTGATTTTCCAACAATAGTTTTGTTTTACATATTAGGGAAACTTATTTTTCGGAGTAAGGAGGCATTTGTATGATTTGTACGGAATTACCTTTCAGATAACCCTCAAATGGATATGACCATTGACCATGTGTATATGCCACTAGAGAGTAGGGAGGGAAGGCCAGTGATTTAGGTGTTAAGAAATCGGACTCACCAGAGAAAAGAGAAGTTTGTGAACAAGAACTTTACATTGGCAAGTGACCTACTCCTGTGTAGCAGGTCTAAATCTGAAACAGAACGACATCCAGTGAATTTCGATCAAAGTCATCCAGTCGTCTTTTAACAAGAGTGAGGCCAGGCATGACTTGATGGAAAATGCAGAAAAGATTCAATATTTCCCCAATTAGTGGGTAGTTGCACACAAACTAGAAGTGGGCGGCGATATGGAAATTGCGTTCTGCAGGAAATCTGTGGGCATCTCTACAGGTTTAACGCACTGTACGAATCAAATTAGGCAGCTCCTATTTGACATTGCAGATGACGGGAAAGGCAGCACTGGTACCTATAGTGACTTTAACCCACAAACTGAGGAATTGAGCAACAGGCCTACTGATGCAAGAGGAAGATGACTTCTCGCAGTAGTCACATCAAAAGATATATTTGATACGAAGATAGGAACTGTTTGCACAGCAGGAAGTCCGTCGGAGACATAGTTTAGATCTTCTGAGTGGATTTTATTCCTGCGCGAAACAAAATGACGGGTCAGCTAGGAATATACCCAGAGTGACAACTATATAGTTGCTGACATTTAATATTAGGAATAGCGCCTTAAACTTGAATAGGATATTCGGCATATATCGTTCATATATCCAGATACGTAAAATGCAACCGAAAAATATTTCTATTGCTTTTTTGGGCCACTTAAAGTTAATGCTTGAACTCAATCTTGGTCTTAAAATGTTGCTTTTGAATTATGAAGTTAGTTTAGTTTATCAAAAAAAGGCTATAACCGCCTAAACGAATAAAGTGCACGACTGGATCGCACGAAACTTTCTCGTTCGAATCATCAGTTTGGTTGGTTTATTTTTCTTTTATTATTGTTAATAGGCTATAAAATCAGATTTTTCAAATTGGTGATGCTGGTAGGTGGCCATGACTCGAAGTACGGTTTGTGATGTAAGAATTCAGAGATTTGTTTTTGAATTTGCCCGAGTTTGGGGGTAAATGAAGTACCTACGGGTTTCTGATAGTGTAGACTCTAATTGGTTGGAATTATTTTAATGTTCATGATTTGGTTTAAAAAGGAAGAAGTGGGAAATATTTGCTAAAAAGGAGTTTCGAGTAGTTGTGATTACATTTTAACTGGTAGTGCGGTAATGTTTATAAGACGGCATTATTTGCATTTCTCTAAGAAGAACTAAGTACGGGGTTTTATTAAGAATACTTATGTTATCGTAAATAAGCATTTTAGTTAAAATTTTTAGAGCTGATTTTGGAAAATAACGCGTACAAAAAAAGTAGTAACAAATATGGAAATTTTGAGTTTCAGAAATAATCTTGCTCAACTATTTAGCTAAAAACTGAGTATATGGTACTGTTCAGGATGTTAGTATTAATTGGTTTTTAAAGTTTTATCCAAATCGAAAATCGCGTTTTCGAGATATGAACAGTTTTCAAAATCAGAGTTTCCGGTGGTTAGAATCGAAAATGAAGGACGCAGTAATGTTAAAAACGTCAATTTTACTCCAAGAAAGCATTTTGGTCAAAATCGTTTTATCCGTTTTCATGTAGGTAGGTAAAACAAAAGAAAACCAAATTCTCAAAATATATGCCTTTTTCCAAAAATCAATTATAGACAATTTAGAGAAAAACTGAGTTTGCTATCATGTTAGGAACGACCATATTACATACAAAATTAGTTTTTGTTGCAATCGTATTGACCGTTTTCGAGATAAGGCCAATTTTCAAAAGTACCGTTATTCGACTTTTTAGCCAAAAACTGGGTATGCAGCCATGTTAACCCCATATATGGTAGTGCAAGTATACATTTTGGTTAAAATCGTTGAAGCCGTTTTCAAGTAAACCATAATTAAATGAAGTCTTAAAAAACAAAAATTTTCCAAAATAGTCCGTTGAACGATAATTTAGGGAAAAACTGAGTTTGCCATCATTTTGGGAATGACCGTATTACCTTAAATATGAATTTTTGTCGAACTAGTTTTAACAGTTTTTGAGATATGACCAATTTTCAAAATTACCGTTATTCGATTTTTCTGCGAAAAACTAAGTATGCAGCCATCTTAGTTACAGCTACATAAGCCCAAATAACAATTTTGGTTGAAATCGTTAGAGCCGTTTTCTAAAAACTCAAAATTGCTGAATACCGTTACAACGGCAACACTTAACGTGCAAAAAAAAAAGTGGCCCCGAACTGTAAGCCCACCAACTCCAAATCCGAAGTTTGAAAGAAATCCGTCCAGCCGTTTGCGATGTAGAGCTCAGGAAGGACGGACAGACGGACAGACGGACAGAATCGCGAGACCCACTTTTTCGAGTTCCTCTATCATCGTAATGTCAGATTTGATTTAAATCTCGAGTTCGATTTTTTGTACGATTACAATACCTTTCTCTTACTACGTAATGCGAGAAAGTTAAAAAGAATCATTTTCATACTGTTTCAACTTTTTCGATTGCATTTTACGGATCGCTATAACTGGCCCCTAAGCCTACGGGTAGGGTTACCAAAGCAGTGCTTTCAGCGTTTATTTTAGTGGCACAAATTTAATTTTAGTGCCGAAAAATTTGATTCAACTTTTTGGGGGAGAGATCTGGCAAAACTGGTTACGGGTATAGATAATTTGACCCCGAATATTGTCTTGTAATATGTCCAGTGTCGGGGTGCGACTATTGTTAATGAGGCATTCACATCATCACATCACATCTGCAGACGAAACTAGTCTTTTTTTCTCGAAATGCAAAATATAAGCGCTCTACAAGGCAGACAATCAGTGCACACGGAATAGGGAATCAATTGAAAAGCTTCTACAATAGCGACTATATAAAAGGGTCAAGAAGGTTCCCTTTATTTCCCAACCCTCTGTCATCCAACTCAGTTTTTGTCCATCAGTATACGGAACCAAAAATTGTCGTCATCTCCGGCATCAGATTTTTTTGAACACTAATCATCGGCGCTTAAGATCAATACCCTCAATCCTCCTTTCATCACTGTACTGATTCGTTCTATGACTTTGGCCAGCAGGAGCCTTAAACAAAAATGCTTTGCAAATCGAAGATGTTTCCCACAATATTAAACGTAAATACCTTAACCCTGACTGTCCCATTCCCTTCCTAACTATAAAATCTTCAAAATATTTATGGTCTTAAATTTTAAGCAAATTAAATTAAACAAAATGTGTCTCATGTCCTTGCACTCTCAGTTACAGACAATAAACCTCACAACTTTTAGATGATTAGTTCCCTACCAACTGTGAAATATCGTTCACATTCCATACGGTTTGGCAGCACTAAATTCACCCATTAATCAAAAATTATTTCGTTTTAAAGCAAAATTGTGACGCATTTTCCACACGAAACTGAAGAATTATCTACAACCTCATATCAATCATTCCCTACACATGCACCCTCTTCTTCTGCCATTTTAGCCATGACATTCGAAAACCGGACCCCGTCAGCCATTAATTAACTCACATCACCAGAAGGAAATCCTACCTACAATCAGGCGAAGGCCATCCGACAAAAAAAAAGACCGAAAAAAAAGATGTTAGCTGGGTAAATCTTCCAGGCCATTAATTTTCGTCCAAAGCAATTGTGGTCCAGCATCGTGGTGTGATTTGAGGGCGTCGGACCTAGCCAGCACACATATTCGATCTTCTGTTTTTTTTTCTCCATCCAGTGTTGCCTCACCCCTCTAGTGGTTGCAATTTTTTAGGGTTCCTTTTGAGGGAGATTTCACGTTACACATTCCATTCCAAGTCCAAGCACACTCGGCTACTCCGCACTGCCATATACACTGCCATCATAGCAGCGATAAGAGTTCACCAAAAACCTAATGAACTGATGATTTCTTTTGTTGATGAGATTCTTGTTAGTTTACTTGTGCCAACAAACAAAGTTTCATCGTACGAAGTGTGGGAGTGTCCGCTCGGAAGATAGCTTCCCTTTCCACAACAAAAAAAAAAACCAGTAGAAGAGAAAGATCGAAGCGCAAAGATGAGCGCACAAACACTGCCAATGCCAAGGGGTGCGAACATACGATGGTGATTTTTAAGACACGACGCACCAGTCCCAGATACGGGAGTCCCAACCGGAGAAGACTTACACCATCGTTTAGTACTAATGGCAAAAAGCAGACAATCGTAAGAAACACCGACAAGGTTGGCGAGGGTAGGTATAATGTGAAAAAAACGGGTGAAAAATAATGAAAACTTGGCAGCGTTCTCTATGGATTTTGCTGGAGGATTTTTTTGCGCCCCCTCCCTCAGAATGCGATAAAAACTTGAAACGGTGAGCCCCAAAGCTGAGTATGCTAGGTGGATTGGATCTGTATTTTTTTTTGTTTTCACTGCGCTATTCGTTCAATATTCTTTGGTTTTTTGAATTCACCCACTGATATCGAAAGAGAAGATGATGACGGCGGCTGAGTACGAGCAGGGTTTACTTCTTCCTTGGCCTGCACTGCAATTGAACTGGAAAACGTTTGCGATTACAAATAAATTATCTCTAATGGTATTTTTTGCTATCCACAAGCTGTATGTAGTGTGGTCGTGTTCGTGTGGTCGTGGGGAATCGACAAGTAAGGACTCCGTGACACTGAAAAACGGAAATAATGGTCTGCAAGTGCCGAACCGATGCAGAGAAATTAAAGAAAATTTTATGTTTAGTTTATGTCCTCAAGTGGCACTTGCCATTTTTATCTTCCGAAGAAATTGCTGATGACCGTCTGAAAAACAATTTTACATTGGAGAGCGAGTTGGCAGTTATTTTTTTGTTTGTCCTTTTTAGTGTGGATTTAAAAATCGATCGTGATGAAAGGATGAAGTGCGAAAAGTTATGACGCTGATTCACCTTTAATCAATTTCTTATAGGAGGACATAAAACGGCAACATTGACAGCAGGAACAACTTCCGTCTTCCGCAGCAGAAGTTGTTTTTAACCGATTAAAAACATCGAAAGCAACTTTATTAAGCAAAAAAATAATGTCCTGGATGATTATTTTTTTATACCTGCAGGAAAAACACTTTTTTTTGTCCGGATGATAATAAATTAAATACTGTGGTTCGTCCTGGACAAACCATAACAAGTGTTGAAAAAAAATGCTCAAATTTAATAAAGTGGTAAAAATATAAGTCTGCTGTATAAAAAATGTTTTTTTGTGGTAACTGTGTTGGAAAATTTCAGCGTTAGAAAGTTTAATTAGCTACTAAAGTCGATATTGATGCTGAGCGCTGGCTTTTGACTTATAAATAGTGGTTTTAAAAAGTTTGTTGTGGTTTCTAACTACGGGCAGGCTGATTTTCAAAAGAAAAAAATTAATTATTTCTCGACGCGGGACTTTAGAACGCCCTACAAGACAGAGAACGAACCCTATTAATACGATGACATGCATTGTTATGCTTCGGCTGAATTAGGCAGGACATGTATTAATTGATATGTATTAGACCTTTTTTTACATATTTTGCAGAGGAACTATTTCTTTAAAAGATCCGGGCTTTGAGGTGGCCAATCTATATTTACCACCACTTTGCTCAAAAAGTCTGTTATCATATGTGCCTTGGGGTTGTGGCATGGAGTATTGTCTTGTTGCATTATAAAGGATTGTCCAATGAGTCGATCACCGGAAGGAAATGCGGAGTCATTTAGGATGTGTAAATATTTGTCCTTACTCAATGTGCCGTCGATTGGTACCAAATTGCGCAATCTCTTGGAGCACACACATCCCCAAAAAATATCGGATCCTCCACCGGTGTCCGTTGGCACGGCATCATTTTTTTGTAAATATTCTTTGGTAATCTGCAGTAACACATCCTTCTTAAACTTACCCAGTAAAATGCGGTATTGTCTCGGTGTTGTTTTACGTGGTCTGTCCGATCTGGCCTTATTTTTTATTGATAATAAATTAAATTGTTTGTTTAATTTTCTAACGTATTCTACCGAAATACGTGCACTATAGGTACTTAGTGACCATTTTAAAATGATGAACTTGACTAATTTCACGTGTTTTGACCATTTAAAGAAAAACAAAAAATAAAAGTGAATATTGTTTTTGATCAAAAATAAAATAAATAGAGACAACCACACTTTGTTTGTATCACACGCGAACCGAGAAAATACAAATGAAAGCAATGTCAAAATACTTTTGTTCACCGTTGCATGTTTAGTCCCATTCCTTGTTGCAGATGAAAGTTCTCAGCCTTTGAAAGAAATAGCCTTTCGAATGTTTTTAACTTTCTCGTATACGTAGTAAGAGAAAGGTTGAACCTCCCCCCTTGATATTTTTATCATGGGGTGTACGCTGAAATCCATCTCTCGGTTAAAAAGAGGCGGCTTTTGGTACCACGCACATTGGAATTTTGATGGACTTGTGCGAGAATTATCCTTTGACCCCGTCTGACGCAATGACACCAGAAATCCTACTGCGACAAAACTATCACGTCTGCTTACCTCAGGCAACGGAATGGCTTTGGCCAGACTCTGAGCCAGGGAAAGAATGCCATCGTGTTTTCACGGATGGCTCCAGAACCGGACAGGTGTCAGGTTCGGGAGTCTTCGTGGAAAGCGAGAGCGTTAGACTACACTACCCCTTAGGGAACCATGCGTCTGTCTTCCAAGCGGAGATTTTCGCTATCCTTATGGCTATGCACTATATTGTGACAAACAGGTGGAGAGCTAGAAGCATTTGCGTTTGCAGTGATAGGCAAGCTGCACTAAAAGCGCTGGTCAACCCTCTTACCTCGTCCAAGTTAGTGCTTGAACTCAAGCTTTCTCTAAACTTGGTCGGTAGGCTAAACACAGTGAAACTTGTCTGGGTCCCAGGTCACACTGGTATCCAGGGAAACGAGATCGCTGATGAGCTTGCCAGGCTGGGTTCCGAAGAAGCTCTCTCAGGGCCTGAACCTGCGTTGGGTCTGCCAGCATCTGCGGTAAGGTCATCCATTGATACTTGGGTTTCTCGTGAACACTTGTGTCGGTGGCGTGACTGTGCTGGATGTAGACAGACCAAACGACTGCGACCGGACATCTGCAAAAGGTCAGCATCTTTCCTTCTGCCTCTCAAGGAGAATCGACTGTAGACTGCTTGTGGGTGTCCTTTCGGGCCACCAAGCTTTTGCCAAACACTTAAATGTGTTGGGCTTGAGCGACACCACCATCTGCCCTGCTTGTGGAGAGGATGACGATACAGCGGAACACTTCCTCTGTAGTTGTCCTGCCTTTGCTCGCATCAGGTGGCGGATCTTTGGGGCTGACGTGGTGAGTGCCGAACATCTAAGCTCTTCATCACTGAAGCTCCTTCTCATCTTTCTTCGAAAGACGGGCAAACTAAGTACAGCAATGTAAGGTGTCTGTTTTGGCAGTACAATGGACCAGTAGTTGTGTCTGAGTGCTCCATCGGATAGTAGCAACCTCCAAAAAAAAAAAAAAAAGAGAAAGGTATTGTTTTATTTGCATAAAAAGTGGTACGCCCCTTTATCTGATTTTGACCTTAAAAAACAAATCTTTATAATATCTACAATAAACAAAAATCCAGCGAAGTGAATGTATATTTATTATTGATTTTATAACGCAGTCCAATCCAAGGTTTCTATTTTTTTAAATTTTCGTCTGCAACGGTGCATATACCTGTTGTCTTTTTTAAGCTGGAACAAACTACGCCCATCCACAAAATTTTATTAAAATCGGTTGAGCGGTTTCAGAGTATGACAACAGCGCCACCTATTGCGTTCAAAACCATTACATCTTTCAAGTTGGAACCAACCATATCCATCCGCAAAATTTCATTGAAAGTGATAAAGTGGCTTCGGAGATCGACACCAGCGTCACCTATCGGGTCTAAAACTATCCTACCTTTCAAGTTGGAATTAATCGTACTTATGAAAAACAATATTATAATCAGTTGAGCAGGTTTGGAGATCGACAATTGCGCCACCTATTGAACGAAAATTGAATTTTATTGGAAAAAAGAAGTAGGTAAGCGCCACCTTTTGAGAATTTTCTACTTTTATTTTTTCCTTAGCCTTCGCGTAGCAATTATAAGCAAACCCGCAAAAGGAAGTACCCAATTTGGTCCAAATGTACTAACTAATATATTCTGAAAGTTATCTTTGATGCAGTCTTATAAATGTTGAAGAATAAAACTACTTAAATTATGATTTTAAATAAGCAATAAACCTGTCAAAGTTACTCAAAACCAGCTCAAACATTGATCACCCTTTTTTTGTTAGGAAGGAAACTACTTCTTAGTTTTAATTTAATCGAAACTTAACCTTGAAATACCTACTAAAATACAAAGGCAAGCCCCTATTCTTTAGTCATTTATTTCCCACTCGAGCGAAAAACTTAAATGATACATCTGTTTGACATTCAAAAGTGGCCAATATTAGCCCGTTTGACCAATTTCTAATTTTCAATACGAGTTCAACAAAAGATTTTCTTACAAATCGGCCAAGTTATGCGCGCACGAACCAACCTGACGACTTGTAGGCGCCTTCGTCCTTATTCAAGATAAACGAAATAAATTGTACTAATCTGTGTCCACCGTCGGTCAATGCAATACGACGACTTTATACACTGAAGTGGACCAATAAATAGATCCTTGAAAAGTCGATGACACTTAATCGAATTCGCGTTACACTTACTATACGTCAAGTCCTTATGGCTGTCTGGCAAGTAAAACTATGATATTCAATAACTCAACGGCCTTACAAGTGCCATTCAACTAAATTGTACGACTACGAAGACGAATATATAGGGTACGCACAATTATGTCACAATTAATAGCTCAACACAATAACAGAATCGATTAAGAGTACCTACTCAACGACCTTGCCTCAGCCCCCCTAATGATACCATCAACAACCAAGGATATAACAATTCGGAAAAGTTTTCCCCTCGCGTGTACCCGAATATAATAATTGAACTACAGGATCGAGGGAAAAAGGAAATAATACATCCCTATAAAATAAACCCAATATGGAAGAGAGCATTGGCGAAACAGACAGTAATCTCAAAACGTATAAACCGTTTATTGCTATCCCCCAATATATTTTATGGGATCAAAAGATTAACGCCATTGATAGAAACATTCGTTGTTGGGCGGAGGCGGAGAGCTCTGTCACAAAATAAGTCAGCCACTTTTTCGCTAAATTTATCTCGGGCACGTTAATTTGATGAATGGCTATGGTACAACCTTCCATCGGCAACAAACAACTTGTACGATCCGTCCAAATGTTATTACAAGTTTATTAAATTTAAATCGCTTTAGGAAATCAATCGGAAGACATCTACTTATTGTATCTATAACGCAGTTTGCTGGCCATGAATTTTGTTTATTCAAAATACAACACTTACGGACATAAATAATTTTCAATATATCCTCCCAGTTGGGAGATAACGTAAATTGCTCCTGCAAATAGTAATTTAAAACGCAGACTTTCTAGAGCTTAAATGATTTATGGATTTGCTTATACAGAACCAGGCAAACAAATCATTGACAATGGGCGACGACGACCGACCACCGACGACTACACTAAAAGAGGGTGGGTTACCTACTTACTAACTGAGAGACTGAGACTGTGGACCAGATAAAAGCATTTTGTACAAATAATCGATAGTGATTTGGCAGGATTCAGGATCAGGATCCATACATAAAACGATTTGTATGCTGAATTGGAAATTTGATTAATCATTCCGAAAGTATCCAGAGTAGGTGGTATACACGTATACTCGTATGAATATGGGTGAATAGGGTAAAAGTTAATTTCCTTCGCATCGATGACAGTATTGTTGGTTGCCAGCAAAGTGCACTTGTGTGTGGCTGTGCATGCAAATTTGCATCTATTCATTACCCCAATGAAACACTTAAAATTCTATTGTTTTGTGTGGTGCAGTTTTAGAGGCAAATAACGATAAAATTAAATGTTTATTGGGCCAAAATTACACACATCAACACATTTAGATATAAAAGCAATTGATTTGCATAAAATTCCACTAAAAAATGATGTCCTGTTTGGTAATGAGCATGAGGTTTCTGAAATAATCTTTATGGTGCACTGCCCGCAAACCGCGTTTTATAATCCTTTTTAAAGAGATTGTTTTGTGAAAGAGATTTCAGGCCATATTTAGGTATCAACCTTTCTTAACGGAGAACTGTATTTTTATATTCAATTCGCCAGCTTAGACCAAACAAACAGCTAGTTACAAGAGACTATGTTTTTTTCTAAAGGCGATAGCCGCTTACAGTCTCATTTTTAATTAAATGACAAAAAAAAAAACGGCGCTTGAAAATATCATTAAAACTTTTGCCCTTCGGTCTTAAGTCTATCCGTCTAATTTGCTATTTTTTAATTTCTATGAAACTTACAAGAACTTGAACTTTTTGTTTATTATTTTAGTCAAAATTTATGTACCTATATTTACTTATTAATTTAACATCCTTTATTTACTTATTTAATTTTGTATAGATACAAAACTTTTTAAATTATTAACGTATTAAATTATTTTTGCGTAATTTTTTTATTTCTACCTTCTTTTTGATTTCTTTTATATATTTTATTTATATATGTATTTTCCTTCAAGTTTCCTTTCCTTTTTCATTTTCCTATCCGTGCTATATAAAAATAATATTGTTTTAGAAAAATCAAATTTAATTTATCAAAACTCTGTAAAATGTGCATTTACAAAAATTCTATATTTTTTTATTGTATATACAAAATAAAAATATATACCTAGGTATCTTCGTAAAAACTCCTTAAAACTTAAGCTGCTAAAATCACCTATAATAAGGGTATTGAGCAATTCCTCCAAAGAACACACCCCCATCCGGGACTCGACGAGACGAGCGGGACTATATTCCTGACTTACTTGTATCCAATTTCATTATTAACTTTATTTATTAATATTAATTTAAGAAATAATACAGAACAAAATGTAAATTATAATGTTAAAATAAATTACTTTTTTTAGAAAAAAGTTTATCATGAACTTTCACTTTTGTTTAGTAGTTAAATAAAAAGTAAATAAAACTTAAAACCAAGAATAATTATGGCACCGACAGTGAAGAGCGTGTCGATCCTCACCTCTACTTAAGGCCAACGAATAACGACATACAAAGAACTGCTTAAACGGATTGACTTCGTCCCGTTCCGCAGTTGAGGTCCTTATAATTGAGGAGCTTCTGAACAGCTTATTCCTCGCGCCAAGGCGGCTGTAGTTAAACACCAGCACTAAAGGGGTTTTCATTAAGCGCTTCGTATCTTTAAATTTAAATAAAACAAAGTGCATGTGTTAGATATTCGGCCCTAGCGAGGTATCCGTCGGAACGGAAAATTCTCCGCAACGCATACTATGTCGGAAACTTAAATCTAAATCGGAAACAAACTCCGCAACCAATTTCTGTCGGAGGATATCGGAACGTAGCTGTCAAAAATTGAAGAAAAAATGCTCTTCATCGCACTTCAACGTAATTCGCCGATATGCGTTACAAAATGTCAGAAAAATATTCCGACGAAGCAAAAATCCTCCGAATCGTATAAAATCGGATAATTTTCCGTTCCGACGGATACCTCGCTAGGGCCGATTATCGATATTTTGTATTATTTTGAAAGGCATGGAATATAACATCGTTCAAATGTCCGTCGCGGCTTCCCAGGGTAACGCACATCCCAAAGTCCAATTTTCCATGGCTCTGGCGCACAAATCAGACTGAGCTTGACCGATGGCATGGGTTGTGTTGGCTTTGAGGGCCGCTGTGATTTGTTTCTTAGTCGCATAAACTTGCGACTTCAGAAAACCCTACAGAAAAGTCGAATGGGGTCAAATCGCACGATCTAGTTGGCCAGTTTAACACACAATTAAAAAGAGCACCTTTTGGTGGTGGTGGCACGAAAAATATGTGAACTGTGATTATAATTTACTTACTCAATAGCGTTCATATGGACAAGAATTTTTTGAAAATTGTCTCCAGATTTTTGGAAGTGCTTTTTTTTAATTTCTACTTTCAAAACCCAAGTTCTGGCCTTTGATACCCAATCATTCATGTTGGCGAAGGCAGATAACAATCGTTAATTCTTTGACTAATGATCCTTCCCATTTACTTAGATTGACAGTATTTTGAGGTTATAAGCTACAGAGGGACACCAATCTGGTAATAAACTACGTCTTGCATGACTTGGATGTTAAGAACAAGGACATCATCACTTCAGTCCGAAAAGTGTTCGTTTCCGCATTGAAGAAGACTTTCCCTTAGGTGGAAAATTGTCCCATTTCTTTATCTTAAAGTCCTAAATAATTTTGAAAGACGCCCCATTCTCATAAAAGCACTGCTACAACCGTCCTAAAAACTAAAACTTCCATGTTCCATTAGATAACAAGTATCAACGACTGTCGTCCCTTTTTACCAAAAATCTTCCATTCGAATGAAGCAAACAAATTCCCTGCTGTAAGCAAAGTAATTGCTTGCTTTCGATTACCATCCTCTAAAACCTTAAAAGCGCCCTACCCAATAGATTCGCGTACAACACGACAGTTTAGCCTTCAAAGACAAAGCCACCCTATGCGCACATCTTTTAAAAGCTCCACCACATCGCTCGCCCGAAATAATGGCAGACGAAATCGAAAAGCAAAACATTGCCTATTACGACTACGAGTATAAAACAATCCACGACTGCCAGGGACCATGTCATTGGCAACAACAAAGGATACGGTTCAGCAATTGAATGAGGAGTACGGTTGGAATACTTTTGCGAATTGTATGCGCCTATACGCCCCAGTTGAATGCGTACCTTTCTGCTCTAAGTCAAATCGTTTTAAGGATCGTTTGTTTTCAAATCCATGTGACAGACTTTTGTTGTCGCAAAGTCAAGGCGCAAAAATCAAGGACTCTGCTTCCAGCGTGCGTTGTCATCATCACCCGTTGCGGGGAAAGGACAAAAACCATTCAAAAGAGTGGGAACACAATTTCAGATACTTGTCACCGTTGTTTCGATGAATCCTCTGCCAGCTTTTGTTGCCTCTCAGGCAGGTTTACCTACGTTTATGTAATCAAAAGCAGGTGGTGTCTTCAGTGGGAACGTGTCCTCGAGCGCGCAAGTGTTCTCAAGTCTGTCGGTAGCAATAATTGGCTATCTATATTCTTAGCAAGGAGTCCAATCTCCAATCTGTTCGATCGGAGTGCATACTGGGAAAACACCGCACCAGACAGCTTGAAGTGAGATGGGTTGCAGTGTATGTTGAATTTGAAACCCACGCTATAGTGTACTCCATTTAAATAACACCAATAAAGGATTTTCATATCGTTTCGCGTTAGTTGTAGGTTGGTTGTAGCGAAGGTTTGAGTCCTTCATGAGTAGGTACGTTTAACGGCAATGGCAATAAATTAGTGCACTCGAAAGGTGTCATCTTTTCATTTTTGTTGCTGAAGAAGTTGTAGGAAGGGGTTGCCAGTTTGTCATTTTATTGGATACGTAAAACGTAGGAGCTTGTGGTTTTAGAAACGAAAGTCAAAAATCTGGGTGATATTTTTGAATAAGGGATAAAAATGGGGTTGCAAACTTGTTTCCTTGTTTTGTTTCATTTAACTTGCGGTAATATGCATAATCGAATACAAAAACACTTGTAACTTATGAGCTTCCAACTCAGCAAAGCAAAGTAAATTTGCATTTTTGAACGCAATTACAACAATTACGCCTAACTTGGCAATTTAAAGACTCACACTGAGGAATAGACGCTTCCTTTGATCTATGGGAAGTAGTAAAATTCGAACGGAACCTATTTTTTTTTAGTTTTTAAAAATTTTAGTTTTTGGGTGGTCTAGGTTACCTTTTTTACACAAAGCGACAAAATATTTGATTTAATGGAGTAGTAGCCTAGAAAATCACCCATCTTTTGAGATATTATTCGGCGCAGTAAAATTTATTAGTTAGGTATTTCATAGTTGTTTGCCTTTTTAAATACGAAAGAGTTTTACTGCGAACTGGCAGTTACAAAAAACACTAAAATGGCGATTGTGGGCGAACGGCTCATCAGATTGAAAACAAATTTCCCCAGAGTGATTAAATCGGTTGTAGGTATGCGCAAAAAAATCCTTTAAAAGTCAATGTGGCGGATTCAGCTTTACCGTTAAGTCTTGGTACACTTGAATTTGACACACCTTATGATGTGTTGTACCCTGACCGAGAGGACTGGTCTAGGAACTTAATTCAGAGGGAAAACGAGGTCTCAGCATGGACTGACGACTCCAAAACCAGCAAGGGCACGGGGTCAGGAATATACTACAGCGAGTTCGAATTTCAAATGGCCCTGGAACTTCCGGACACATGCAGTGTATTTCAAGCAGAGGTTCTGGCCGTACTTAAAGCCGCGGAGGCACTTGAGATGAGATCGATATCCAATAAGAATGTCACCATCTTCATTTATAGTCAGGCTGCACTTAAAGCACTAGAATCACAAATCACCAAGTCTGAGCTAGTCATCAGGAATTGTCGCTCAGTGCTCAAGGCATTGTGCTCGCAGAACCGTGTGAGACTGTGTTGGGAGCTGGGCTCCCACTTGATGCAACGATTGAAGGTATAAGACCACCTATGGGTGTGGCCAGAAGGATAGTTTTTGAAAAAGTCTTCAAAAATGCAAACGTTAGGTGGTTACAGTAAGAAGGGCATAAGGTTTCAAAGGCACTGTGGCCTGTTTTAAATCGGAGGAAGTCTGAACAATTAATCAATTTCAGCAGAACAAAGTTGAGAACAACGATAAGAATACTCTCTGGAATACACGACTTAAAACTATTGTTGCGATCTAGGTTTTTTTTATGTTGGGTTAGGAAAAGCTTCACTTGACAACTCAAACGCATCTTGTCCATTGTTCCTACTAGCCGAAAGCAACCCCAGTATCACCCATTTTGCAGGATTTTTTTGGACTTTCTTAGAAATCGGAGAATGCACTATGCAGAGGTGAGGAGCTTATAGTATCAGCACTCACCAAGATCTGACCTGATACGATTAAAATCTGGATAATAAGACAGGGATTGATGCGAGGTATCGTCGCCTTCTTCACAGGCGTCTCGGAAAGTGGTGTCAATTAAACCCACCCAGTTAACACGGTTAGTCTGCCCGCATTATGGGTCGCGGAAGTAACATAATAAATTATATTTTTTACATAATAATATGTATGTGCTGATGATAAATGTCATCACATGGCTAACATTTTATAGCTATTCGGCTTTACCAATAAACAAATTTAGTCGTCAGGTTATCCCTAACTGTATAGGGTTAAATATTAATGGTCAGAAAGCCATGTTTATGTCTTACACTAACCCTAATTATTATTCTGTTACAATTCGTTCTGCAAAGGAATGTCGCCATGCATACTCAAATTTTATTACTAAATCAAAATATAGTATTATATCTTAGGAGCAAGAAGTGTCAATCGGGAACTTTAAGTTACTACAATTTCGTATATAATTAAATAAAACTGTGTAATGGCGTTTTCGATTTAATTGCCCTTTCTATGAAAAGAGCAAATCTAGAAGTGCTCTTTCTATGTTTTTCATGTTTCAATGAAAAAGAAAGTGCACTTCCAGGTCAATTCTCAACACGAAAGAAGTGTCCGGAATATTTTTAAAGAAGTGCCCTGAATTCACCAACACACACAAGCAAAATGTCAAATTGAAATGTTTGTTGTGCTATTAAAAACAAATTTTGTGCTTCGTGATCGAAAAATATCCAATTATGAGTGCAAGTGCAAATTTAAAATTTATTGATTTGGCCAATGGAAACATTCATATTTAATGTACAACGCAAAAAAAGTAGCAAAAGAAAACCAAAGGAAAAGAGAGAATGAAAAAACATACAACATATAAACGAATATATCCCGACAATTTTGATGAAACTCTTCTGCAAATGGTTAAAAACTTTTACAAAACGTTTTTTAATACGTAGGTTATCTAAACTAAGCGTTATTTGTCACGAAGCAATTTTTCACAATCTTCGTGCGAATTACTCCGCTTAACTGAAAAGCCTGGTTAACTAAAGAAAAAATGAACTGTACAACATAAATTATTAATTCATTTATCAAAAATATAACAACTGAAGTCAATTCGTTTGTTTACATTTTCGTTTGTTTTGCTTTATTTACACAATTTCGATGTCTCGTTTTGTTTTGAGTTTTATTTTAAAAAATCTTGACATACCTATTGGAAATAAATGTGTTTTTTTTTATATTTAAGCTGAATACATAAGTGAAATCGGGTTTAGTTTTCGCTCCTGTTAAATGATGTTGTTTTTCAAAATATCCGAAATTCGCTTAAAAAAAATTCCGCTTAAGTGAAAAGTAATTGTTGCAAATTGATGTTTCAGTTAATATTTACTATTCTCTATTAAAAAGCCGAAAATGAAAATAAATGAAATGAAACGACCAAATAAATTAAAATACCATATTAAACAATAGGAGCATAATATCCTATATCCACACGTATAGACACTTAAAACAAATTGGCAACACCAGTCCCATAAACAGAACCTAGATCTGACACAACGAACTGATTTGATCGTTTTGATAGCATCCTTTCCCTAGGTATCGTATTGCAACTTATACTATTGTTTCAACCGAAAGTGCTCCTACGCGATTCGTCCGTGGAGCAAGTTCTTCCCTTACGATTTCCAAAAAAGCGCACTATCGGTTTATCAAACCTATTAATAGTTTTATTAACTTTTCACCAGATACTACACACCACCAGTCAGTAATAAACAAACCGATAGTAGAAAAAGAACTCTCGTTCGTCATATTTGTTATCCTTTGAGAAGTTGCCGATTCTTCAACAAATATAAGTTCCATAAAAATATTTTCGTTTGGACTTGAATTCATTTTCAATCTTTATTAAATTTTTTAAAAAGCAAAACTGCAGGAAAACAAAAACAAATGATTTGCCAACTGATAACTGACAACGATTGACAGCAAATTTGTAATAGATTCTACAGTAAGTCTTCGTACTAGTAAAGCTGGAGGTTAAATTGTTTATTGGTACCATTTCAAAAATGCTGTACATTTTAATTTAAACTGGCAGTCAACTAACAGTCGACATTAGTGTTTGATTATTAGTAAGGCCGATTATCTGTTGTTAAATTAATAGAATCCTTTCCATAAAAATTCCACCATCTTTTTTAAATATACATATTACTGTTCAGTATTCTCTTTTCTTGGGATTTGATTGGTCTTGGTGTACCTACCTGGTGCAAGATGTCAAGAAACAAGCATAATACAGGCTGCCAAAATTTTAGCGATAAAACCTACTGTGCAGAAATGGCTGGGGACCGTTTAAGTGCACATTGTCTTACTTTACTTTACGTTGGCTGAGATAGAAGCTCAAAAAATCACGCCTAATATTTTGCAGGGCATCTTATGCTATTAAAGCTTCTGGTCCATGTAGAAGCTGGAAAAATTCTTGATTTCGATTGAAGAGCTGCTTTGGGGTGGTGCGCTTGGTAGGGAATGTGAACCTAATTATGTTCACAAAAAGATGCAATAAAAAGAGTTAAATTATGGTAAATGGTATCGATCGTTTTCATATTTGTCGATACCCCATTGTATATTGACTCCAAAGAACGATCAAGCTGCTTCCATAAAACACATGTTTCTAAAGTAATTTGACGTGGTAGAAGTGGTCTACAAGTTCGTAAGATATAAACTATCCGATAGAGCCCTATGACATCCCCTTAAACTTTAAGAGAATACAATGTCCGACCATTAAGTCTCAACTTTACTTACTTGCTCGCTGGCCCGGCGTAAGTGCACTCGCAAGTCTGGTTATATCACAGAAAAATAAGTAACTATTGCAAGGAAATCTTTAAATAAGGAAAACAAATTTCCGAAACTCCGTATGGGCAATTGTGTAGGTATGGAAAATTTCCGCTTCTGCTGCCATTTTTGGCAAATGCATTTAGTGTTGTTAACTAAATGCATTTCCCACTTTGTATTCAAGCCTCCTGCATCGCACTAACTAATTTTTAGCAGTCCAGTCCCATCACGTCGCTGTTGTAATTTTCAATCAACAATGGGATTCCCGATCCTGTGAATTAATACACCATGCACCATCGGAGAAAAACACCAGTATCGGATAAAATACCTTCACCCAATTCCCCGTTGCATAATTTTTCCAACCTCTTCATTTCAATCAACCATTCAACCGTCATTTCTCCCACACAATTACAGGAATAGTTTTCCACAAGCCCAGTATGCTCGCATCCTACTTTCCGTGGATGGGTTGGGGGCTGTAAATGCGAGCTAGAGCTATACATACCTACCTACGTTGTCTTTTCTCATTTTCTATTAACATTTTCCACCCGCAAAGCTTGCAATTTTACTCGGCTACAATGCGAACATCCATCTTGAATTTTTAATTATTCTAAAAGCAACAACCTGAGACCAATGAGATTATTCACAATGTCTGTTGTGGCAGCGACATGGATTTTTTTCCGGCTCACCCCCCTACTTTTCTCGTTCATTTAGGTTATGGGTGTTCCACTTGCACATTCAAAAGCGTAGTGTTTTCCTTTTCAAATTAACGTTTTCAAACTAGAGAGA
The DNA here is from genome assembly GCA_936431705.1 of Cheilosia pagana. Taxonomy (NCBI): domain Eukaryota; kingdom Metazoa; phylum Arthropoda; class Insecta; order Diptera; family Syrphidae; genus Cheilosia; species Cheilosia pagana. The sequence goes on along the minus strand of OW386166.1, from coordinate 77,737,634 downwards.
GGGTAAAAATAAGAAGAAAACTTAAATAACCAAAGAAAAATGTGCATTTAATGGAATGAAATTGTACAACTGTTATATGGAGTGCGGTTCTCTTAGCGGTCTTGGCTTAAGCTCAATGGAAAAATTTACTTAAATTTTGCACCAAAAATACAGAAATTTTACTATATAATGTTGAGAGAGCACCAATCAGTGTAATGCTTTCTAAAATAAACCACTTTTGTTAAAGATGAATTCGCTTATGTCCGATGACTATCTATTAAAAACTGAATGGCAAAATTGTAAGTCCACTGAAATCTTACTAAGCGAACTAATGCGCTGATTTAAATTAAATAAAAATAAAATTCAAATAAAATAACATAAATATAAAAAAAGGTCTCAGGGTTTGATTTAATCACAGGGGAAATTTTAAAATAATTCCCACGAAAAGGTTCAGATTATAAATGCTGCATTTAAGTTAAGGAATGTGCCAAGCACGTTGAAGGTAGCTTAGGTTATAATGATAGTAAAACCAGGCAAACCACATAACGAAGTTACCTCTTATCTACACTGCCAATGTTTCTAAGGTGTTTGAAAAAATGCTGGTAAAACGTCTGCAAAAAATAATTGATGGAAAACCGCTGGTGCCATGGCACAAATTCGGATCTAGAAATAAGCACTCTACAATAATTGATCAGGTGCATAGGATCACAGATAAGATCAAAAAAGCATTTGAAGAGAGAAAAGAGAAAAGCTTTCGATAATGTCTAGCACGAAGGACTCAAACACAAATTACAAAAGCAACTGCCGAAGCAGTATTCGACCATTCTGGAGTCTTATAAAAGGTTTTTCAACAGAGACGCTACAAAAGTAGAGCGACAGGGACAGCAAACGACGCCGAATTTCTTGCCGCTCTTTTGACATTTCTCTTCAGTAAGGTTTGCCATTTCATGATGGAAAGATATACGAGCCAACAACGAGTCAGAATTATTAAAATTTACTGCCGAAATTCGGAGTCAGTGGCCTCAACGTTAAGAGCGCTACGTCTAATTTATGGTCGTCATAATCGTCCTAGCAGATCAACAATTGAGCGTCTAGTGGAAAAATTTGAATCCACAGGCACAGTACAAAATGTTCCCGTGCCAGTGAGACAAAGAAGTGCCCGTAGTGTCGAGAATATTGCTGCCGCTGAGGCTTCAGTTGAAGAAAGCCCAAATGTGTCTCTCACACGTCGTTCTCAAGCGTTGGGCATCTCTGTGACGTCGTTGTGGCGAATTTTCGAAAAGATCGAAAATTACAAGATTAAATTGACGCAAAAACTGAAGCCGCTTGACCACCAGAAGCTACACAGCGAATGTCACAATCAATTTATTGGAAACCAAGTTTTGAGAACGAGTTATCTCACGAAATGGTCCAGTCGCTTGGCCGCCTCGGTCGTGCGATTTGACGCCGTTAGACTATTTCCTGTGGGGCTACGTTAAGTCTATGGTCCCTGCCAATAAGCCAGCGACGATTGATGAACTTCGTACGAATATCGAACCTGAAATTGCAGCAGAATCAGCCGATTTATGCTTGAAAACCGTCGAAAATTGGGTTCAGCGTCTGGACTTCTGCAAGCGTGCCCGTGGTGGCCATGCAAAAGAAATCGAGTTCCATATATAATGGCATCGAACGTACTTTCACAGGAATAAAGAATTTTATTGATATCCAAAACCGTTTTTGTTTTATTTAAAAAAAACTTTGTAGCGCTCTTATTGAAAAACCCTTTATATCAGATCGATTCTTCAGAATAAAGCAAGACACAGAGTACTCAACATTAAGAGAAATCGAAGCTGGTGTATCACAAGGCGGTGTGCTAGGTCCAGTTCTATACCAAATATTCCATAGCGATCTGCCTGAATGTGAAGAAATCACCATAGCTACTTTTGCAGATGACACAGATGTCCTTGCTGTGGGAGCAACTGTCGAAATAGCAACAAAAAAGCTTCAAACGGCAATAAACAGTATACCTATCAGAATGGACTAAAAAATGGCAGATTAAATTAAATGACCCAAGGTCAGTCCATATTAGCTTTAAGTCCATAAGTAGCTCTCCAGTATTCATAAATTATAATGTAGTGGAATACTCAAATACAGCCAAATATCTAGGCATTTAAAACAATGAAATAGATATAGAGTTTAACATGCGATACAGAAAAGCGTATTGGCTTATTGGGAGATATTCGTCCCTGTCCAACTACAATAAGTTATTGATATAGAAACAACTTCTAAAACCAGTATGGACCTATGGGCTCCAGTTGCATGCATATGCCTAACAAATTTACAAAAAATTCAGGTTTTCCAAAATAAAGTACTAAGGAACATAGTCAATGCACCTTTGTGCATACATAACGCTGATCTACATAGAGATCTAAATATTGAAATGGTTGAAGATGAAGTCAGAAAAGTTGCTCACATACACAGAATTTAAAATTTCAAAAATAAATTGCCGATTTGGCGACCGACTACGTGCAATCCCATTTGGGATGACGAAAGTCATTACCCCAGGGAGGTTTCTTTTTAGATGGGTTGAAGTCCCTCACTACTGCAGAAGTACCTATCCCTCGCGTTTAAGCTCTGCAATGTCTTTCGATGATTTTCAATTTCAGCAAAACCCAGAAACAAAAAAAAATAAATCTATTTTTAAAACGTGTAAAATAAATATTTGTAGGTTTAAGGTCTACTTTTGTTTTAAAAGAGCATAATTTTTCAATAAAGTTTTCGCGCATGTTCTTGAACGCATATGAAAATTAGTTTGTTGTTACTTTGTTAGAGGCAATCACGTGGGATCGTAGATTTCAGAAGGGGTCGTGATTGAAGTTGTAAAAATGCCATTTTTGAAAATAGGTAAAAATGTTTTTGGTGACACATTGGATATCACTATAGCTATCGGAAATGATATTCAGTGGCATCTCCGCAAGTCATGCTCAAGTCATAATTCTATGTATGGAATAACAAATCCGACGAAAGACCTCCACGGCTTTCCTGGCACATACGCACTCTGTTGTTGAAATTTGCCATGACCATTTTGCATACAAGTTAACACAGGAAACATCTCCACATTTTTTTATATTATCATTTTTTAAAAGCATTCCGTGTAAAAGTTTTGGAATTACTGTTCCCATGCTTCTCATTTCTGATTATTAGCCATATGCAACGAATGCAGTGCAGCGTCAGCGTTCAATTCTCATGATCAAGTTTATCATTCTAAGTTGAAACAAATATTATGTAATAATAAAATTCAGTCTTCTATTAGACGTCGAGAAAGTAAATCAGTAAATAAAAATAATTTACATGCTCATGCGGCGGATTTTTGTTGCTGCAACGTTAAATCTCCCTCTGCACAGCTGGATGAAGGTTTGTTGACATATCTCTTTAATTTTAAGTATCAATCAATCACATGGTGTTGGGGGCCAATCCTGATCTTCGAAAAGAGAAAGTGCACGATCACTGGTGGCATGACAAGTCGTCCGCATCAATATCACTAAATTTAACCAGAAAGAACTATTTTCGCGATACCGATCACCAGTAACAGTCATTTTTTTCTCAGCTTTAGTTTGGAAACACATTTGATTCAGTGATGCCTACATGAAATCTGCAATAATAATAGTAATAGTGACACGCTGTATATGGATTTGTTTTTCGATACTATGAACCCAAAATGCGGCAATTCCGACGATTAACGAAGCCATAAAGGTGAAAAACAGCTTCAGATGATTTTGAACGAAATTTTCGAACTGTGGCAGGCAAACTTTCATTATTTTTGAATTAAGTATTGTTTAGCAATAAAGTCATAACTGTGAGCTGTCAAATTGTTTTATTAAAATTTTGCGTGCGTTTTGGGACACCCTTTACGAAGGCTTGACTTTGGTATTGTTAGCCTTGTATAAACATGAAAGGGAGCTATCTTTAAATGCGTTTCGGAAGCTTGAGGAGAAATAACAAAAATAGCATATCTGGCTCCTGTTTAAAAATATTTAGGAGGGAGACAGCACAATGATATGTTGGGAAATTTGCACGACGGGTATCTGAAAGGTTTGGACACATTCCATTGAGTGTTAAGCTAGAATGACGGCTGGTTTAAGCAACAGTCATTGCCCCTACAGGAGATGTTTGCGGAGTGAACCGGATCGGTGTTGCGGGTGTTGGTAAGAAAATAATCAAGTATGACTGAAAGACTTAAAACGCACGAAGAAAGCAATCAGATAGAAGAATTAGGCCTTTAAGATATGAACTCACTTGTACTTTGCTTTTCGAAAGGGGTACACGAAGAGGCAAAGAAATTGTAAAAAAAATCCGTGAAAAAAGTGAAAACTACATCCTGTGCAGATGAAACGAGCACTTCTCCGAGTCGCTTTACTCGCTCAATCCAGAACAGAGTATTAAGAGGAAAAACAGTCTTACGGTTGAGGAATTCACTTTTGCGATCAAATCGTTTAAAGCTGCCAATTTGGCAGAGTCGATGACCTCGGACCATAAATGGACTATCCTTTCTTGGTTAAGATTGTTCGCTCATATTATTAGGTGGTCTGAAAATGTTCGTTCTCAAGAATTAAGGGTACGAAAGGGATTGCTTGATTTATAGTTGTATATCACTTTAAAGTCTCCGTCTTGGTGGTGGAAACTAATTGCAGAGCTATGGTCGAGTCTGGAGCAGTGCGGCTTTCGTCCGCGGGCAGAAGTTTGATATCTACTCTCATATTGTTATTTGAGAAGCCTTGATAGGTAAGCTCTATAGTGTACTCTACACGTGTATGTATGGTTCCCTTCCCTCAGGTGAACACAGGATGAGAACAAGCCCGAAGCCTCTTCATTAAGATAATTTAGAGTCGGTGGCAGAAGATTACATTTGCTTACATTTGCCAACCTTTATTCAACACATACAAGTCGTGTGCACAGGATTAAGTGTTATAGACTAGTGAGTGAGGGGTCCCAGTTTCAAGTCACGGAAATATAGACATTACACTTAAAGTGTGTCCGACTTACAACTGACAAAGTATATTATGCGCCCTGAGACACACTTAACATGGAATTGTAGAACCCCTTTCCCTAAGGTCCTATATAAACCCGGTGCAACTTTAATTCCGCAGATTTATTGGCTTTGGTTTTGATGTTAAATGCGTGGATGGAGGCGATAACGATCTAAGAACGGAGGCACAAGTTCTTCCGCGTTTTTGTAAATTGTCGTGATCATATTTTGGACTGTTGGCCAAATTTGGTATATGCCACTCGGATTATTATTGCTACGCGAACAATTTGCCTTATTTAGTTGCTAAGTTCGAATTTTTGTTGATGCTCTGCAATCAAAGTGTCTGCATATCGACCTTGAACTTTTAGCTTTTAAATTTTGATCAGTCTGACTTCGACTCAATCCGATCTGCTTTCGATTTTCTTATACCGTGACTGATTTTGTTACTGACTTTTATTTGCTTTTCATAACTTTTGCTAAACTTTGGCCTTGATTTCCTTACCTTGTTTTCAGTGCAGTAACAAATGAATTTCCCAATGGCATTCAAGATCCACAAGATACCTATTAGTGAGATTTATTTTTCCAACGTACCTATATAAAAATAAATAAAAGAGTTTGCAGAACTTACTCTTAAGGAGCACATACACAGAGCGACTTTTGTTACTCAAGACATGAATTGGATCCAACTTAGCTCCCGCACATTGCCATAAAAACTTCAGGCACAAATACGAGAAATTCTTTGAAATATTCAAACAATTCCCCATTTCTTGTACCTGCCGGAGAAAAGTTTTCCAACTAAAGGTACACCTTCAGATATGCACTCTAGCTGCCAAACTTACACAACCTCCCTACAACTATTTCAACCTTAAATAATTAATCAACCATTTCCGAGCATGGAAGACTCATGAATTTCCATTTCCATATAACTCGAGCTGCTCTGCTTCCAGGTACAGAATAAAATTTTTTACAATACATGTGCACACGCTTGTTCGACAAGGGTACAAGTATCTTCGTATAGTACAAGTTCGTGGCACAAGTTCAGTTAAGAGATATGCAACATGAGACTTTAAAAAACCCATTGACCTGGAAACATTAAAAGTTAAAACACACACGATATGCCATCCTAATACAGGGTCTCATCCGAAGGAGCAAAGTTTGAGCATAACGGGCCATGATTGGGAGCGAATGAAGCGAAATCTCCCCCTCCCACCAGCTATTCGCCAGCACATTTGCACAGAGACAATAGGGGAGCACTGGGTTTAGAGAGCACCTGATACTTTGCTAGATGTATTGCAGCGCACCATCGGTTCTTCATTTGTCCACCACTGTAAGGGGTGAGGTGGGTGGAAAAACCAGAACCAAAGATTACATTTGCATCTCAAGTGAACGTGTGTGCACAACATAATGCTTTGTAACAGCGACGACAACGATGCCACTATATCTAACGAATGTGTTTTCACAACCGCACACATGCTCCGCCAAAAGTGCCGCAAAAAAAGGAGCACAACACAAACCAGATACCATATACCTCGGGAATAGCGGACAAGCTGAAGCTGAAAAATTAGGAGTGCAACCATGTATGCTGGTTAGCTCGTGCTACAAAATCCGAACATGGTTTGAGTTTACTCTATGCCCCGCTTACAGATTCAGTCATCGTTTGTGTTGATGGCGGGATGGTATGCCTCCCAGAGGACCGCGCACCGTAAGTAGGATTTTCGTAAAATTTGTCGACAGTGCGCTGCAGTCTCATCGCCGGGTAATAGCAACTGATCAGATTATTGTAGACTAGCTGTACCCGCCCGGCTTCGCCCGTGCAAAATGTGGTTTCTTTGATACGAATAGGTATTCGTTACAATTAGCAGTAGTTAATTTTTTTTTATGAACTCTATCACATCCACATTTCTCATAACGCGTAATTTGGCGAATAAGAGATATTTCTTACCAGTTAGCACTGTATAAAATAATTCGTCTCCTTCTTATTAACGTTATGTTAACAGGTATTCGCTTCAAATGTTAAAATGTTAAATCATTGTCTGTCTCAATCCCGTAAACATTTCACACCGTATCTGCTTTCTGCTATGTCTCTCAATCCCACGCCCCCTGGCCATGGCCTGCACAACACCAAAGAGCCAAGACCCAACACACCCAGGAAATGCGATTTATGGATAAATAAAATTAAATGAAATAGAAACTCATCAAGAGAGCAAAACAAAGACGGTGCAAAAGTGTCTAAAGCATCGACACACACGAAACACCTCACATTTCATACCTACACTTCATCCGCTTTACTGTGTTGTGTGATTGCGCATGGCCAAGCGGGTTGAACAAAGAGGTCTCGCAGTATACTCTTCTCTCCTAAGGGAAGATAAAATAGATACAAATAAAAAATGTTCTTTCAAAATCAACTGTCCAGTGACAGTGAGAGCTTTAATAACCCGACATATTTGGGGTTACGATTGCTTTGTCGTGAAGACGACGATGATGGATGAAAATGGATACACACACAAATATTTAGTTGATGGGTTACGTGCGTGCACTTATTTATGAATATTAAATTTATTTGGTAGGTAGGCTTTCGTGTATATTTGGTTTTTGTTAGATAGAGTTGAATGGTGGAAATTAAAAGTGGGAAGTCGGTGGGAATCGGGTTATATGAACACCACAGGATTTATGAATGTACGAGTGAAATAGGAACTGAGAAAGAGAGCAGACACGTCTTTCCTACATATTTGACATTATATTTTATAGGGTAAAACACCCAATCATTGGCACCTTAAGAAAACTTGAATCTTTATGTGTATGTAAATATAAAAAAAAACATTCAAATAACATTAAAGTACATAATTCATTTACCTTCATTAAGATATTTTTTTAATAAAAAACAGAAACAAAACATAAAATTACTTAAAAACATACAGTAAAATAAAGCAAAGTCAATTTTCACCAATTATCGGCACTTCGTTCCATTCATTGGCATTCCTCAGTCCTATTATTGGCACCTATATGTTGTGTTATAAAATAATAAAAAAATAAAGTGCACGACTGGATCGCACGAAACTTTCTCGTTCATATCATCAGTTTGGTTGGTTTATTTTTCTTTTATTATTATTTATAGGCTATAAAACCAGATTTTTCAAATCGGTGATGCTGGTAGATGGCCATGACTCGAAGTAGGGTTTGTGATGTAAGAATTCAGAGATTTGTTTTTGATTTTGCACGTGTTTGGGGTTAAATGAAGTGCGGGTTTCTGATAGTGCAGAGTCCAATTGGTTGGAATTATTTTAAGGTTCATGATTAATATGGTTGATAAAGGAAGAAGTGGGCAATATTTGCTGAAAAGGAGCTTCTAGTACCTAGTAATTGCATTTTTACTGGTAGTACGGTAATTCTTAAAACACGGCTTTAATTGCATTTTTAAGAAAACCTAAGTAAGGGGTCCTATTAAAAATACTTATGTAATCATAAAAAGGGGGTTTTGGTCAAAACCGTTATGTCGGTTTTTGGAAAATAATGCGTACAAAATAGTAACAAATATTGCAATGTTCAGTTCGAAAAATTATCTTGCTCAACTATTTAGCTAAAAAATGAGTATAGGGTATTGTTCAGAATGTTAGTTTTACTTCGTTTTTAAAACTTTATCCAAATCGAAAATCGCGTTTTCGAGATTTGAGCAGTTTTCAAAATCAGCGTTTCCGGTGGTTAGAATTGAAAATGAAGGACGCAATAATGTTAAAAACGTCAAATATACTCCAAGTATGCATTTCGGTCAAAATCGCTTTAGCCGTTTTCGTGTTGGTAAAACAAAAGAAAACCAAATTCTCAAAATATGTATTTTTTCAAAAATCCATTATAAACAATTTAGAGAAAAAATGAGTTTGCTGTCATGTTAGGAATGACCATATTACATAAGAAATTAATTTTTGTTGCAATCGTATTGACCGTTTTCGAGATAAGGCCACTTTTCAATAGTACCGTTATTCGACTTTTTAGCCAAAAACTGGGTATGCAGCCATGTTAACCCCATATATGGTAGTGCAAGTATATATTTTGGTTAAAATCGTTAAAGCCATTTTCAAGTAAACCATATTTAAATAAAGTCTTAAAAAACGGCATTTTTCCAAAATATTCCGTTGAACAATAATTTAGGGAAAAACTGAGTTTGCTATCATGTTGGGAATGACCGTGTTACCTTAAATATGAATTTTTGTCGAAATAGTTTTGACCGTTTTTGAGATATGACCAATTTTCAAAATTACCGTTATTCGTATGCAGCCATCTTAGTTACACCTATTTAAGCCCAAATATCAATTTTGGTTGAAATCGTTAGAGCCGTTTTCGAGAAACTCAAAATTGCTGAATACCGTTACAACGGCAACTCTTAACGTGCAAAAAAAAAAGTGGCCCCGAACTGTAAGCCCACCAACTCTAAATCCGAAGTTTGAAAGAAATCCGTCCAGCCGTTTGCGCTGTGGAGCTCGGGAAGGACGGACAGACGGACAGACGGACAGACGGACAGACGGACAGACGGACAGACGGACAGACAGACAGACGGACAGACGGACAGACGGACAGAATTGCGAGACCCACTTTTTCGAGTTCCTCTATCATCGTAATGTCAGATTTGATTAAAATCTCGAGTTCGATTTTTTGTACGATTACAATACCTTTCTCTTACTACGTAATGCGAGAAAGTTAAAAACAGGCAAGCGGTGTCTTAATTCTCAATTTTCCAATGATGGGCAGTGTACTTTGTGTCAGTAGCTCATGGTGGGGTGCCAACAATAGGCTATTTTACCCTAGGTTTCTTTTATGCTTAGCAAAGCAAACAGCATACTATCTCTGTCTGTCACAGGTGTAAAATAAAGTTAAAAGAGATGTACCCAAATATATTGCGCGTTTAGTATGTTTGATTTGAGAATGAAGTGCATATCCAGATCCACTCACCCAGGTAAAAATAGTAGAAATGTTTCAAATTTTGTCTATTTATTTAAAAACCTTTTAAGATATCGAGTTAATGGATATCCTATGTTGTACCTGTAGGTATATGTTCTCTTTAAGTTGGCATTTACTATATATAAATGCTTCCAGTATTTTTGAACGCAAAGCGTTGCAAAGGAAAAAACGAAAGAAAACGAAAAAATAAATTACTCTTGTCCAATTTTCTCTGGAATTTACAGAGATATAGAGTTGAAACAAAGTGGAAATTGTAGGCCTATGTATTCTCTATGCATCAGAATAACTTCAGCAGTTTTTAAGATTTTTGCATTCAAAGACATGCAGTCAAATTCAATATAAGTCGAACAGAACTACACCAATTTTATTTATATGATAGTTGGGAATTCAAGGCAACTTTGCACAACTATGCTGCGAATTGTTATAGTGCAAGAATTCGAAAGGACAAGACCCCATTGAACAGTTTTGATAGACCTACCAAATTTTGTCCATTCCTGTTTGATAAATATAGGAAATAAATAGGTAATTGGTCTGGTTTTTAAGTATATGGTTAGTATGTATATATGCTTCTAAAAATCGATTTTTTTTTAAATGTATATTTTTTTAATGCTAATAAAAATTCAAATATAAATTAAATATATTATTAACACTTTTGATTTACTAGAACATTATTTTAAAATGAAAATTAAATTACAGTAGATAACTATAAAAAAATAATTTTATAAAATTTACATTTATTGTAATTATTGTACTCAATTATATATACACAAAAATATGTTACTACATATGTAGATATAATTTTAATAACAGCGAAAAAAAGAGTGGAACAATAGTCCATGTTAAGAAGGGTGATTAATATGAAGAAAAGGTTTCACAAAAACCGTATTATTTTAATTTACTAGTATTTTTACAAAACAAGGAAATAATATACTTTTCATTAAAAAGTATTTTGAGCTACTCTCCTTAAATATTTATTTTGTAAAACAAGCGATAGTTTATCTATAACAGACGAAAGTTTGCAGCACTCAAAACCATATTAGGAGCCGCCAAAAATGTATATGTACTTAATAGTTCCCTGCTACATAAATATAAAATGATAATTAAAACTACCTATTGAGAAAGAGCTTATGTAACACAAAAAATATTGAAAATGTTATAATATAGAAATAATAAAAAAATTAAATTAAAAAAAAATAAAATAAATAAAATATGAGGAAATATTTTTCTGATTGTAGCCAACGTAAGGGCAGTTGACGGTATATTCAAATGGGCAGGCTATTTTTAAATATATTTCCCGGTTTTGTGTTGGATAAGAAATAAGAGTGAACTATAAACCCTAAACAAAGATGAGAAAGAATCATATTAAATTGCGTTTTGCGTAGTAGAAACCAATAAAGTTGAAAATGGGGTGAATTTCCAAGAACAAAATTGAGCGGAGAACAAAAATAAAGCAAAGTAGTTGTGCATGAGGGTACCTACCTATAAAAGTTTTTACTTTTTAGGTTGCAGCTTTCATACGTAAACTTTTAGTTTTTTGAGATTTTTCAACAAAATGTTTAAAGATACCCGCAAATTCATGGACCACATGAACGCTCTCAACCGGTTTGAAAGATCTTTCCTAAATAATCTAGGAAATAAAAGAATTAAATAAATGCAGAAATTCAGATGTTTCCTGTTCCACGAGACGTGTCAATTTTTTGCTTTGCAGATGCCATGGTTAGGTTAGGTAGATGGGTAGGTAGAGCAGGGCGTACCCTGCAATACCACACTTAGGTCCTCGTGGACCCATTGTGATGCCCGTTTTTTTTGGGGGTTAACCGCTGGTGTTGTATCGGTTGTCTTCTTCCCATTCCTTAGTGTGGTTAACAGACGCTGTCGAGCCATCCCGATGTCCTCAAAAACCTGTAAAGATCAGACAGTGAGACATCAGAAAGTTCTTGTAAGTCTTGGAAGTAGTATCTCCCAAGTGTTCTGTTCCTCAGGTGACCGAAACTCGGACAGTGACAAATTAAGTGAGGTGTGTCCTCGTGGACTTCCTCGTCTCCGCAGCCTCTGCATATGTCGTCATCTTTGAGATTAAGTTTCATAGTGTAGTTTCTTAGGAAGTTATGACCAGTTAGAGCCCCTACTAGCCTAGATGGTGAAGACCTGCTAAACTGTAAGAGTTTATTGGTCCGGCCACTGTTATATTCTGGCCAAAGCTTCCGCGATATTTCACAGGTAGGTAGTTCTTTCCACCTGTTGTTGGTTTTCTTACGAATCTTGTTTTCCACCCGCTCTCTAAGGTTGCAAAGCGGTGGCTTGATCGACTGAAGTGCTCTGTCATGGTCCATTGCGGACCCAATTCTCGCCAGTTCATCCGCCCTCTCATTGCCGGTTATGTCGCTATGTCCAGGGACCCAGCAGAGATTCGTGGTGTGCTGCAAGCAAAGAACCTTGAGCTCTTCGCGGCAGCGTTGGACTAGTTTGGATTTTATTTCATGTGCAGAAACTGCTTTTATAGCCGCCTGGCTGTCAATGAAGATAGTAATATCCCTACGAGGTATTGCCAAAATTGACAACCTACGGGCCGCTTCCGCGATAGCCAGCACCTCCGCTTGGAACACACTACTACTATCAGGTAGCCTGATTGCAGATGCCATACCCGTGATGAATCTGGCAACGAATGTCGAATTCCAAATAGATAATAATTATTGCAACTACACTCAGATTGATGGCTACCTAGAGCCGCGCCAGCTTTCAACTCTTGCTCCATAAAACAAAAGCAATAGGCACCTACTTACGACCATGAGTACGAAAGTCCGGGAAACGATAACTCTTACAGTTAAAGTGACGCTCGACTAAGCTGTAAATGACGTCTAGATCATGTATGGAGTGATCAAAAATTGTAAGACAGATCAAGAGCTTTCTTCTTGAAGCAAATACCGGGCGGCTGAATACTTATTTACGCAGTAGAACTGCCTATGCTCAGTCGCAGCATAAGTTGAGTCCTATGTCCACCGCTTCAGTCGCTTGCGCATTTTTCACTCTTTTGAATGACGCTATACTTATTTCTTTAATTATTTATTTATTTTCATTTTTATTTTTATATTTATGTATTTATTTATTTATCTACCTATTTATTTATGTATTTATTTATTTTTTTTTTTATTTATTTATTTATTTATTTATTTATTTATTTATTTATTTATGTATATACTTATTTATTCATCATGTTTGGGCGTATTTTTTATATAATTTGTTTGGAATAGAAGATGATAGGTACATCTCAATAAATGCGCTTGCTGTAGAACTTATAATGCGTCCAAGTCGGTCCGCTAAACAAGAAAAAGAGAAAAAAACGGAATAAATCGCTATATGGGAATCTGGTAGCAACAATGGAACAGACACATCGTATAAATGTTAACCCAGTAATCGATGCTTGGTTTAAACGAACACATGAAGAAATGGAGTCTGATAAGATTTTAATTTCACTAGGGAGAAACAGCCTACATGCAACTCAAGACTGCTTCTTTCTCGTAACTGCGGGAGAAAAATGTGCCATAATCATCGTCCGCTTCAGATTTGCCATACTTGCAGGTCGCGCCACCCACTTTCCCCATTTTGTAAAAAAATCCGTGGTCGGTTAAGAACCTTTCACGCGCCTATGTCCTGATCAGCCGCACCTCCATTTACCTCTGGTTTCGCAGCTACAGGGACTTCCGCTCTGATTTGGTAAATGGCTCCGCACTGCATTCGCCGTTTTTGCCAAAAGAGGTAGACAATTGAAGGATGTAACCGACTATGAGGACGGCTGTTCGGTTAATAAGCTTGCAACTCGGGGTCCCTAGTCTGCACTCCAGAGTTGATACTCGGTCAATGGGATATACATATATACAACACAGAAACAGCTGTTTCGAGTTGGAAGTAAAACTCACTTTGTCCTTCTTTACGGTCCGTCGGCTAGGTATTCGCCGCGGGCATTGAACCTCCTCCACTCGGGTCACATACCAACACTCAAGCTATACCAAACATGGCCACCGACAACATTTTGCTTTTAGTTTCAACACGAAAAATATACCCTCCCTCTGTTCCATTCCGCGCACCTTGATTACTTAACAAACACGCAATCCCAAGAATAAAAAAAAATATCCGTCTATTTCAACAGCAAACACTAACGAAGGGAATACATGCGAAACGCACTCTAGGAAGACTAATTGTTTCGCTAGTGTCTGGCGAAATTATACTCCATCTACTTTCCATTATCCTCCCAAAGGTGAGTGAGTTCACCTCGTAAGCTATACACGTTCCCGCTGAAAGACATTAACCAATGTCATGTGGCGCTTCCTCGTTTTGATAAGGGATAATAACACGACGAAGACAAAAGTAGGTGCTACATCGTATGATGCCAAAATTGTTTTATCACAACGCAGCGGGCATAGGATGCCGCAGGATATAGCGTGGGTGTAAAGCTCTACACTAAAAAGGTAGTATACTTCGTATACATATAATCAGCTCGTTTCGGACGGTCTGGTTCGAGTGATAAACTTTGTAATTTATGAACCTGGAATTGTATTCAAGTTTTGTATGATTATGACGGATCGTAGACTCCCCGAGGAATATTTACCTTCGTGTTTAAATGTTGAATGCGTTTTGTGTGTGCCTTGACTTTTGGTTTTGTTCGCTCCCAGATAAGAGAAGATGATAGAGGAAATTGTATTTTTGAAATAAAGTGACGCGAATATTTATTATAATGCTGTGAGTGCTTCGTTTGTCATCTTTTCTAACCTAGGTGTATAGTGACAAGCGTGGTATTCCTGATCAAGTTATTATACATAGGTTCGGAAAAGCTAGCATGTTTTAAGATTTAAAAAATCAAGGAACTCAGATCAGTGAGTCGCTGAATGCGAGGACTTAACCAGCGTCCTCGAACTCGGTACACAACTCAAATCACAAAGGATATCGAGAAAAGGGATTGTTTTACAAAAATCCATCATGACAAGGAAATGTTGATTAAGAGGTTTCTTACGAAGAAAATTATTGACGTTTGGGATAGGGCGTACAAAACCGCATCAGTCAAGCCTAAAGTTCTGCTATTTCCTCGCCAAAAGCGTAGGCTGCTGATTATTCAAATTGCCTTGCTAATAATCATTTATATGCTCCACCTTATACATTTTGTAGGTCACAATATTTAATTTTTTTGTAAATATAAATATATACAAATTCACCATTGTGAGTTAGAAAAATTAAGCCTGGACACTAAACAACTCACAAAATTGTAACCATAATAAAGAATGTTTTTTGAAAAGGCTTTGCTATTCCAAATTAAAATATAAAAGCACTACCCGACATATTTAACTTCAGAAAGGCCTTTTGACAAAATCTTCTGATTGCGGCCAGTGCCGCAAAGAGTAATCAGCGGCTATTTGGATGTGGATTTGTGATTAGAGGAAGACTTAGGCAAGAAGACTTGGGATTTCGCAATGTTAGCGATCGCCTAGTTACAATCCGCATCAGGGCCAAATTTAAAAATATCACGCTGTGCTCACGCCCGACAGAGGAGAAAGACGATACAGCCAAAGAAGCATTCTTCGATCTTCTTGAGAAGACGTATGATAAGTGCCCGTAGTACGACGTCAAGATAGTTCTTGGCGACTTTAACGCCGAAATCGGAAAGGAGGGCATCTTTGGCTCTACAGTCGGAAAGCACAGCCTGCACGACAACACCTCCGGAAACGGACTCAGGCTAATCGACTTTGCGGCGGGGCGAAATGTCATCATTGCCAGCACACGATTCCCACACCGCAACATACACAAGGGGACTTGGCGGTCTCCAGATCAACAAACCGTCAACCAAATTAATCAGGTTGCGATCGACGCCAGACATGCCTCCAGTATCTTGGATGTCCGAAATTTCCGAGCGGCCAACATAGACTCGGACCATTACTTGGTAGTAGCCAAAGTACGGATGAGAATATCCAATACTCCACAACACCGAGAGGATACTGTGTAAAGATTTGACGTTGCAAGGCTACTATTGCAAGAGACCGCCAAAACCTTTGCCGATCGCGTGTCCCTAAACCTCTCAACAAGCTCATCCTCAGCTTCACCAGCATCAAGCACTGAGGACCAGTGGCAACACTGCCAGCGTGCCATCAGGAGTGCCACCACCGAAGTGCTGGGTTTCACTAGGCGACCACAACGAAACCCTTGGTTCGATGAGGAATGCCGCCAGGCACATGCAGCCAAGAACGAGGCCTACCAACTAATGCTGCAGACAAGAACCAGAGCGGCTGAGAGAGCTGCCCGTGAGCTCTACGGGCAAAAAAGAAGGGAGGAACACCGACTTCTCAGAAGGAAAAAGAAAGAGCACGAGAAGCGAGCGGTCGAATCAATTGAGGGACGATACTGCAGAGGCAATGTTCGAAAGTTCTACCAAAGGGTAAAACGATCCACCCAAGGATACATGGCCCGAACAGAAGCCTACAGAGATGAGCATGGGAATATAGTCGGTGCTGAGGATTTGGAAAGAATGCGGTGCTGCAGACTGTTAAACGGCGGAGACAGCCAACAACCCGCTGTCAGGCAGAATGATCTGCTCAGCTTGGACGATGATAGCCAAAACTTCCGTCCACCCGACCTACACGAAGTGAGGATAGCGATATCCAAACTTAAGTCCAACAAAGCTGCTGGAGCGGATGGCCTTCCGGCCGAGCTTTTCAAAGCAGCGGGAGATGGCTTGGTAAGGAGCATGCACCAACTCATCTGTAAAATATGGTCGGATGAAAGCATGCCCGATGAATGGAACCTCAGCATCGTGTGCCCCATCCACAAGAAAGGAGATACTCTGAACTGCGCCAACTACAGAGGAATAAGTCTCCTGAATGTCGCGTATAAGATCTTGTCGGCTGTATTGTGTGAACGCCTAAAACCTTTCGCCAACAACCTGATCGGCCCATATCAGTGTGGTTTTAGGCCAGGAAAGTCAACCATCGACCAAATTTTCACACTCCGAAAGATCTTAGAAAAAACCCAGGAATTTCAGATCGATACACGGCATCTATTTATCGACTTTAAAGTCGCCTATGATAGCGTATATAGGGACGAGCTATACAAAGCCATGTCAAGTTTTGGCATCCCCGCCAAACTCGTCAGATTGTGCAGAATGACGATGGAGAAATCTCGCTGCTCCGTCAAAGTCGGCAAGAACACCACCGAATCATTTGATGTCGAAAAAGGTTTAAGACAAGGCGACGCGCTATCATGTACTTTCTTTAACATCGTTCTTGAAGCAATTGTACGAAACTCGCAAGCCAACACCAGAGGTACAATTTTTCAAAAGTCCGTTCAACTACTTGCCTATGCTGATGATATTGACATTATTGGGAGAACGCGGCGAGCTGTCAGTGGCGCATTTGCAAGCATTGAAACGGAGGCGGCGAAGATGGGTCTGGCTGTTAATGAGGACAAAACGAAGTATATGCTGTCAACGAGAAAGGACTCTCAACATCGGCGACTCGGACAAAACGTCACGACGGACAGATACAACTTCGAAGTAGTTAAAGACTTTGTATACCTGGGCTCCACTATCACTTCGCAAAATGACATCAGCGCAGAGATCAAGCGAAGAATCGTTATTGCCAATCGCTGTTTCTTCGGGCTAAGAAGGTATCTAAGAAGTAAAGCCCTCTCTCATAGAAGCAAGGAGGTAAGACCTTAATCATCCCGGTCCTGCTGTATGGAGCAGAAGCATGGACCTTGTCAAAAGCGGATGAGAACCTTCTGGGATGCTTTGAGTGAAAGATTCTTTGAGTGATATTCGGTCCAGTTTGTGACGATGGAGTGTGGAGAAGAAGATTCAACGACGAACTATACTTAAAATACAACGGCGGCGATGGCTGGGACACGTGGAGCGTATGGACAACAGCGCACCAGACCCCACCTTAGGTGGCGCGCACAAATGGAGAACGACCTAATCCAACTTGTTGTGCGTAACTGGAGGCAGCTAGTGAGACCGAGCTGGCTGGAGGGGCTTGTAAGTTGAGGCCGTGGTCCACCCCGGACTGTAAGCGCCACTAAAAGTAAAGTAAGTGGCAATTAAAGCGGTAATAACTCAACAGTCTACAGCTGGCTGGGGTTGAAAAATTAGTACAATAAAATTGTGCCCCGAATTATTAACCAGACAACGTTCGTAAAATGATGAAATGAGTTTGCAAAAAAAATCTTTCTCTCTGATTTTGACGAGTTAATAAAGGTTCAGGAGGAAAATGGCGAAGCTCCCCAAGGCTCAGTCCCAGGAGCCTGAGATAGTACAACTATCGTCTAACGTGGAAGATGGATTGAAGGGTTTCAGGTGCAATCCCTGGGAAAATGGCAATTACGATATAATCTATTTTTCGTGAATAAGCTATTTCATGCGAAAAAATGGACCCTTTGCACTCACTACTCATTTATTTACCGCTTCATAAAGGTTGGAAACAATCTCACTGAGACCTTAGATGCCAAAGAGGTCATGTGACTTTTTCAACGTCACCCTTGGAAAAATTGTGCAAAACTCGCAATCCGACACCAGGGCTGCAATGCAACAACTTGCGTACGCTGACAACATCGACATCATTGACAGAACGCAGCGAGCTGTCACTGTAGTACGGAAGCGGAAATATTGGGTTAAGTGGTGAAGTGGGTCGAGAAACACTAAGCATGGACGCTGTCAAAGGCGGATAAATATCTCCTTGGTCGCTTCCAACGAAACATTCTTCCAGTGATTTTCGGTCCCGTTTGCGTTGACGGGTTTTGAAGGAGGAGATCGAACAGCGAACCCTAAGAGCTGTTCAGCGACATCACCCTGGTCAGAAAAGTATGCATCAGTCGTCTAAGACTGATGCATACTTTCGCTCCGGCCCGAAGAGTCTTCGATTACAACCCGGACAACGCAGAAGATGAACATTTTTCTTTTTCAAAGGCAAAGGCCCAACCACCGATCACTTCCAGACTGCTCCTACTTCCGAACATTACTTCAAATAATTTTGGATGCTTGTCAGTAAGTAGTCCATATACTTACGATTCAAAGAGATTTACTATCATACCCTTGAAATGTAGGTAACAACTATCCCATCCACCTATGCTTCACAATTAGATATAACAAAGAAAACCAGCATAATCTCAATCAGGCTTCCGCAAAAACAAGCAATCTTCACCCCCTGCAAGGCCGCCAACCGACAGATAACTCCACCATACTTGCAGTAAGAGAAAAAAACGGCTTAAACCCCAACTAAACAGAGTCTGCTATATCTACAAGCATAATTTCCTTACGCGTAATCGCACCAAGGAAGCCGAATGAAATAATTTGAATACGTTTACCGGCGAGGATAAAGGCGAACCAAGAAATCTTACTCAGAATCATAGAGTATTCAGTTGGGAAGTATCGCTTGGTCCTGCATATTTTAATTTTTTTTTCCATCTACATAACAACAGATACATAAGTTTTCCCATGCAAACATTTCAACGCCACTTTAATCTGATTTCTTGGATTTTAGAACACAGTGGTGATGCAGTTTGCCTTGTGAGTGGCGTGAAACTTGGTCGAACTTAGTTGCTTGCTGTTTAGTTGAAGATCTACCCCCTATCATCCGGCACTCCGAGTCTTTCCTGAATACTATCAGGAGATTTGTGCGGATGCTAATGCCTTGGATGCTCACTTGTTGTGTGTGCGTTAGTGGATATTATAATGTCTTTAGTGCTGGATAAACGTATGGTTTGAGGTGCATAGCAGCGATTGTGATATAATGCAAATTTAAACAGTCTCTATTGAGGTAGATTAGTTGTTTTGCTTTTAGGCTGCGGTGACGTCTTCAAGGCTTAATTTAATGTTGCTCGGGGAATTGGATAATAGGCTTACTTACCTTAGTCTCGATTAACAAGGATTCAGGGACAACCTGAATTCAGTGTTTTGCAAGGACGCCCTTAGTTGGGGCTTTCCTTCATTGCGTTGTCGCCTTCTGATGTTGGAAGAGAAGACTCTAAGCGTTGGTATTCAACTTTGCATTTTTTCGGAGGGTTTGTGGAAACATTTTCTAACCTTAAATGGGACCGAAAATTATGAAAAATAGAAAGCCCAACATAAGAGAGACTATTGCTTTCGGGATTGAAAAATGTCTGCATGCTTAATGGAAATATACAGCAGGACCGAAAGCCGAAACGACCTTCTTCGGTGAATGAAACACCAGCTTGTAAATGTTGGTTACATCAGGAGGGTTGTATGCAATTTTCACACAGAAGCTTTTTGTGATCACTCTTATAAGAGTTCGTTCATTAAGCGATTTCTATATTTAAACTAGCTGTACTCCCACGGCGCTGCCCGTGCTTTTCGTATTAAGTCCCGCCACAATTCGCAGAGTCGTTTTTTAAGGGAGGTGCAACGGCGCCCTTTTTGATTACTGCCGCATTGTGTTGAACACCATTTACAAAAATTCAAGGCTTCATAAATGTCCAGATACCTATAGTAATTTAATTATTTTGTTTACCTATATGGCAAGTGCCATATCCCGATTTCTATCCCGATTATTTTTTGCAAATGGCTTTGTTAACGAAAGAACCAAATTACATCTTAAGGTTTTTTCCACTGCGCCACCTCTCGCGAACGTCTGACAAACATCCGAGAGTAAAACTGTCATGAAAGAGCCGTTTGGACTCGGCGTAAAGCTCTAGATCCCTTCCATTCGTCCCAAAAATTGAAAACCCACACAAAACGAATGGTTGTGAGAAGCTAGGCCTTGGGTCCCACAAACCTGTCGCGCCAAAATATTTATTTATTTATTTTGAATCCAAGGTTTTCTATTTGTATTGTTTTTGATTGCACTTTGTTTTCATTAGGGCCCAAAACTATACTATCTTTCAAGTTGGAATCAACCATGCGCATTCACAAAGTTTCATTGAAATCGGTTGAGCGGCTCTGAAGATCGACCACAGCGCCACCTGTTGATTCTCTCGCACTTAGCAGTAAAGTGTTTCTATCACAAAAGATCAACAAACTGTGATTTTGAAAATATTTTTTTTCTATATTTGAAGTGTCACTACTCGATTTCTAACCAGTTAATTTTTTTTTTTTTTTCAAAGCGCGTTTCCCCTTGAAAAATGTAATGTGTGTCTACAACGCCACCTGTTGGGAATTTTCCAACTTTTCTTTTCTTTGAAACCATCGCTGATGTAAGACAAACAAAACAAAACAAAGATCATTCAAATCGGTTGAGCCGTTCTCGAGTTTTAAGCATCCGAACAAACCAAGATCCATTTTTATATATATAGATATAGAAGATTTAAATAAAATAAAGTGTGTGTTAGATATTATCGACTTTTTTATTCTTTTTAAAGAGCCAGCGGCTTCCCTGGGTGGAGCGCATCCGAAATGCCCAATTTTCCATAGCAATAGCGCATAAACCAGGCCCATAAATTTGACCGATGGCATGGGTTAGGGTGCAAAGACCTGCGACTTCTGAAAACCTCACAAGAAATGCCGGTTCAACTATAGATGAACATTTTTTTACTTATTTGGGTGCGTCACCTTCCTCCATTTTTAGTCATATTGAACTTTCTGAAGATATGATCCTGGACCCGATGGTATTCCCTCTGGCTTATTAAAATTATGTGTAGTTCCATTGCACTCTATACTATGTCACATATTCAATGCATTATTAAAGACTGGTATATTCCCAACCATATGGAAAAATTCTTTTATACAAGGTGGCGCAAAAATAACCTTCCGATGTTTTTTGGCTGTAATTAAAAAAAAATTAAAAACTTTGATTCTTCTTGTGGATTATATTTTTTTGGTCTTTTAATTTCTTTTTACATCAAGTCGAGAATATTATGTCATGTAAATGGCCGCCGCCACAGTTGATTGTCATTTGAGCCCTTTTTATGGCATTTTCCATCACTTTGGCCAAAACTTCCGGCGATAGGTCCTCACATTCTTGACGGATATTGTCTTTAAGAGCTGCAAGAGTCTGAGGCTTGTTGACATAAACCCGCGACTTCAAAAAGCCCCACGTGTAAAAGAAGAAGTAAAAGAAGTCTGGAGCGGTCAAATCAGGCGATCTTGCTGGCCAGTGCAAATCGCCAAAACGGTTGTGGCACGTGCAGTGTGTGCCGTTGCACCGTCCTGTTGGAACCATATGTTTTCCAATCCCAATTCATCAAGTTGCGGCAAAAAGAACTCATTGATCATTGCTCTGTAGCGCTCACCATTCACAGTAACCGTTTGGCCCGCGACGTCTTCGAAGAAAAAAGGTCCGATGACTCCTCCAGGAATATTCTCTGCAGAACGGCTACTCCGGGGTCTGCCACGCCTGGCAGCATCTCGTGTTGTGCCAGTCTCTTCGATGCGAGCGGCTAAACGTCGCAGTGTTTCACCAGTAGGCGTTGGACGGCTAGGAAATCTGCGACGAAATTCACGTTGTGCCAAAGTCACCGACCGATTATTGCTCAAATAAATAGTCACCAATATTCCGCGTTCTGGAGCAGTGTAGCGTAACATTGTTTATTAACGTGTATTTCGCATGTGTTTACTACACAAATGTCAAAACAGAACTGACATTAGGGGCCAATCGCAAAATTTATAGCATTTTCTGATAGGAGGATTACTTTTGCGCCTCATTGTAGTTCCAATATTTAAATACGGTAGGAAAAATAATATTGAAAACTAAGGAGGGATCCGTAAGCAATCGTCCATGCCTAACTGTTTGACGTATTGGTGATTGATAAGCTGAATTTTCTTTGTATGAATTTAATTTTCATTAACCAACATGGTTTTGTAAAAAACAGATGCACGGTTACAAACCTTCTTTTATTTACAAACTTCGTTATTACTGATATATCTAAGGGTAATCAAGTCGATGCCATTTTTACTGATTTCAGCAAATCATTTGACAGAGTCTACCACAAGCTTCTTCTTTAAAAAACTTGGACGTATAGGATTTTCTAAAAATTTTCTTAGATGGCTATCATTCTATTTAACAAGCAGATACCAATTTGTAAAGTTTAGAGTTTACATATCCCAAGAAATCGTGGTAACATCGGGTGTTCTACAAGGAAGCCACATTGGTCCTCTTTTATTTATTTTATTCGTTAACGATATTGTCAAATTTCTTCTTCATTGCATAATATACTGATGTTTGCCGATGATTTTAAAATCTTCTCCTCATGCAGTGATTCGTTTAGTTTTCATCGTTTAAATGATGATCTTCAAAAGTGTGTTGACTCTAAATGTTAGTAAATGTTCTGTCATTACTTTTTCCCGGCGTACTTCGCCTTATATTCACGAATATTCCTTAGATTGCAGTGCTATTCCACGTGTTTCTTTGATTAAAAATCTTGGTGTTATGCTAGATTGTAAATGATCCTTCAATTTACATATAGAATACATTACAAATAAAGCATATGGAATGCTGAATGCACAATTTTGTCCGTCCATGGTGATTTTGCAATAAATGACAGCGGATTTGACAGATGTAGCTTCAACAATAAATAAATAAATAAATATTTTGGCGCGACAGGTCTATGGGACCCAAGGCCTAGCTTCTCACAACCATTCGTTTTTGTGTGGGTTTTCAATTTTTGGGACGAATGGAAGGGATCTATAATTTTACGCCGAGTCCAAACGGCTAATTGAGAAGCTCATTCATGACAGTTTTACTCTCGAATGTTTGTCAGACGTTCGCGAAAGGTGGTGCAGTGGAAAAAAACCTTAAGATGTAATTTTGCCCTTTCGGGACCCTGGGACCCCTGGGACCCCTCGCTTAGTAGCCCAACACACTACCACTAAGTCACTGCGCCGACAGTGGCCGACAATATGGCCGCTAAAAACTCTCAAAGTCCCTATTGGAAGACCCTTCATTTAGTACTTGGCAGGACATACGGTATCGACATGGACAAGCAACTTATTAGATTCAGCTAACAAACTATTTTAAATCTTGCCAGATCCGCGCTCCTATGCACTGGAAGCATGACAGTCCACCGCCACTTTTAAACTTTCTGTTTTACATACCCTTACTATTATATTATTTTGTTGTCTAGAAACGGAAGGGATATCCTTGAATATCGGGGCAGGTCCAAATTTCTCCAAATTTCGTATGTATGTTAGAAAGATAACCTACAACCATCGACTCATAAACAACCATGCAGCTTCAAGAATCTTAGCCTCCACTCATAAGCAATTATCATACAACAGCTTGCCATCAGAGGTGCAGGGTTCTATGAAAGCTATTTAAAGGCTCTCGGTGCTCTTAAGTCTAGTAGTGGCTTTTCTAGGGGCATTACTTGTCAGCTGAGCAGATTTTCCTGAGAGCTGACCCTGTGTCTATGCTTTTGGCAGTTAATTTCCTAGTTTATAGCGGTGACATAGAACTTGATACCTTGAATATGGAGAAGGGTTGGTGTGCGTTCAAATAAACCAGTGTTTAAGACTTCCCGACTAGTTTGGCAATAGCAATCTAAGTTAGTACGATCTTAGCGGCATTCGACATCGAACGATGCGAGGTCGATGGGTAAAGTGCTGGCATACCTGGCACTATTTTTTTTTTGACAGGCATTGCTGCACACTACTTAGAGGCTTTTAGAAGAATTTAGTTCTGGTCATCCATCTTATTGATTAAGATGAAGTTGAATCCTTGTTTTTTGTGGTACTCATCGTCCTCATGACTTGCAATACTTAGGTTGGGGTAGGTAAGGCTGACAGATCATCAGAAAATGACTGGGCACCAGCCTGAGATACTGGAATACTGGAACCTAGGGCGATTTAACGACATTCTCCTCCCAATACGCGACGTCCCCGCCGTTTTTAAAAGTGAAAAGTTGCTGCATAGGCTGAAACCAATAAATTGGTTGTTCATAATGTTCATTGAACTTTGTCCCAATCAACCCACGTTGAATAGAAAGTTTGTA
The DNA here is from genome assembly GCA_936431705.1 of Cheilosia pagana. Taxonomy (NCBI): domain Eukaryota; kingdom Metazoa; phylum Arthropoda; class Insecta; order Diptera; family Syrphidae; genus Cheilosia; species Cheilosia pagana. The sequence continues at coordinate 77,712,781 of OW386166.1, read as the reverse complement.
CACCATTTCCCAATTCAATTGACCCATCAAGTGCATATAGATGGTTTTAATTTTTTTTTATTTTAAAATCGAGTATTTCGGACGTTCTATTTTCCCATTACACTCGAAGTTGAAAAAGTTTCTCCTACCCTAATTGGAATGCGAAATATAAACATAGTTGCTTACCAAAGTCGATTGTCGAGTACCATCGACTTCAACAGTTTCCCCGGTAGGTAATACAATAAGCGAAATCCTATGTAGGTAGGAGGTACTTGTCCATAGCATGCAGTAAGAGCCCTTATAGTTGCAAACACTCGTCTACTCTTACAAAATAGTCTAATTAGTGGAATTTCCAATTCAGATTACCAATTTCTACAAATAATTCCGCTTTAAATGGTTAACGTATTTTTTTATTCTTTTTTTTCAATTCTTATGTTTTATTTTTATTTTAGCATTGGTTTAACAGAGGAAACTGGGAACTAGGACCGTGTTTCTATTAGTCCAGCTTTATGCAAATTGAGTTGGGGCTAAGTTAATTGATTTTGAAGTTGGCTGTGTTAAGCTTGAGAAGAATAGTAAATTTATTTGGGTGGGAGCTTTGTCTTGATTAAGTAGGTGTAAGGCTTTGGAAATGACCCTTCCGACGGAAAATAAGGTGACTTCCCAAATTGGGAAATGATTTATCTTTTAAACAAAACTCCAACGCCGAAGGATTATGTGAGTCCTCTTATATGAGATACTATTGTCTGGTTCCTAGAAGATTTGTGAAGCTGTTTTAAATAACATTTTGCTTTTGATATTCAGAAAATAAGCCTTTCCTCCTCAGCAAATTATAAACAGATTGACAGAAAAACAGCATAAAAGGCTATTATATATAGAGAATTTAATTAAAACGAGCGCAGCGGCTTTTATTTTGGGAGAGTAGAGAGTACTGGCTAACTAAAACGCCAAAGGGCTCGTCCAGAAGGTCTTTGGTGACCAGCGGAACAGACTACTTAAGGTCTAAATGTGGAAATTATCCATCGAAGGAGGCAAAAATCGCTTGTGCCAAAGCAACTATTTATTTCAAATTTTGTACATTTTGTATTAGGTATCTACATATTAAGTAATCGTTCTAAACTCAACTGCAATCAAATTTGGTGTTGAAACATAATAATTTTTGTATTGAATATATTTTGTATTAAAAAAAAACTGTTTACATTTAAAATAAATACAAAATATATTAAAATACAATATTTTTGGTATTCATTTATATTCTATTAAAATCTATATATATAAAAATGGATCTTGGTTTGTTCGGATGCTTAAAACTCGAGAACGGCTCAACCGATTTGAATGATCTTCGTTTTGTTTTGTTTGTATTACATCAGCGATGGTTTAGAAGAAAAGAAAAGTTGGAAAATTCTCAACAGGTGGCGTTGTAGGCACACATTACATTTTTCATGGGGAAACGCACTTTGAAAAAAAAAAATAAACTGGATAGAAATCGAGTAGTGACACTTCAAATATAGAAAAAAAATATTTTCAAAATCACAGTTTGTTGATCTTTTGTGATAGAAACACTTTACTGCTAAGTGCGAGAGAATCAACAGGTGCCGCATGGTGAATGCGCATGGTTGATTCCAACTTGAAAGATAGTATAGTTTTGGGCCCTAATGTAAACAAAGTGCAATCAAAAAAAATACAAATAGAAAACCTTGGATTAAAAATAAATAAATAAATATTTTGGCGCGACAGGTCTGTGGGACCCAAGGCCTAGCTTCTCACAACCATTCGTTTTGTGTGGGTTTTCAATTTTTGGGACGAATGGAAGGGATCTAGAGCTTTACGCCGAGTCCAAACGGCTCTTTCATGACAGTTTTACTTTCGGATGTTTGTCAGACGTTCGCGAGAGGTGGCGCAGTGGAAAAAACCTTAAGATGTAATTTGGTTCTTTCGTTAACAAAGCCATTTGCAAAAAATAATCGGGATAGAAATCGGGATATGGCACTTGCCATATAGGTAACAAAATAATTAAATTACTATAGGTATCTGGACATTTATGAAGCCTTGAATTTTTGTAAATGGTGTTCAACACAATGGGGCAGTAATCAAAAAGGGCGCCGTTGCACCTCCCTTAAAAAACGACTCTGCGAATTGTGGCGGGACTTAATACGAAAAGCACGGGCAGCGCCGTGGGAGTACAGCTAGTCAAATATAAATTTGTAATAAAATATATAAATATTTTAATCAATTCTAATATTCTACGGATTTAAAAATACCCTGTTAATATTGAATCTAAGGTGTTGATATTAGTTTTGAATATTATGGATATATTTTGTAATAGCAAACATTATTTAGTTTCAATAAGTATGTTATTGATTTCTTAAATTGAATATATCAGAAATATTAAATTCTTATATTTTTTCAGCGTGAACTTATATACAGCCCCAAAAGGATTTTGAAAAAAAACGTGGCGAAAAATGCTCCAAAAAATGTGTTAAAAAAAAAAAGTCTAAATTGCTTCGAAATCATCGAAAATCTTGTCAACGAAAAATGCTTTAAAAAACAGTCAAACATTCCTGTTAAAAATGCGTCGTAAAACGGATTAAAAATCAAGTCGGAAAACACACAAAATATTATGCCAAAATAATAGTCAAAATCTCGCCGAAAAATGCGACAAAAAACGCCTCAAAAAAAAGATCCAGAAAGCCGTCGAAATGACTGTTGTTTGAAACTTCTTATGGCTCGTTGAAAAGATGAAACTATAGGTTGAAGTATACGCTACTCCTGAGGCACATTAAAGACTCATGGCCGGCTTTGTATGGGTATTGTGAGTTTATATAAAACTTGTTATTATTGTTGGCGTGTTTTTAGAGCGCTTCGGGAAGAGGTCATTGAATTGGCAGCGGGTCAAATTGCACACAAAAATGCTGCTTTTTAAAATTCTGTGCGCTTGTTTCAAAATCCTTGTTTCTACTATTTGCAGAATTTTTTAAAGCAGAATTATAAAAAGCAGAAATTTGAAAAGAAAATTTAGAAAATATGGATTTTGAAAACAGAATTTTGTAAAAGAAATTTTGACCACAACCCCAACTTGGAAGTTTCCACAACAGGTGGAAACAAACGTTAAGATATAATATGAGTTCTTCCGGTAATCGAACCTGAGACCCCTCGCTCTGTAGTCGAGCGTTGGTACTAACCACTGAACAACTGACGGTATATTTTTGACCTAAATGCGCATCTTCACTTTGGGGATGCTGTGTCTCCACAAACTGATTTATTTTCAAGTGTATTCATTCATATATTCAATTCAATTATTTTAACAATTAACAGTAATCGCATCAGGCGATTTTAGCGCATGATGGCAACACTGCGATGTGTAACGCAGTACGATCAAAGTCATTAACATCTTCATTTGCGCTCCTGAGATTGGCGGTGCACTATTTCACCGCAAATATCATATTCCGATGTGGGTTGTACAAACATAATATCAATACGTGTGTGGTGTGAGGCACGGGCCTGGGCATCCAGCCATCCGCATTTTTCAAGAGAGTGTGCATCTGAATGAGTTAACTTCACATGGAAGCACAAGCATATCGAAATCCGGACGTCGTCATCTCCGCCAACAATAAATTGAATTTTTCATTTCATTGAGTCAGCAGCAACAGGACAGCACAAAAAGATGTTTTGTATACACTTTGCCACACTGTGTAGTGTATGTTTGTTTACATATATATATGTGTATGCATTTCGTATGCATCAGCTTTCCTTGCAACGGCAATTGAATCCTTTCTCGATAGCCCGAAAAGGATGAACGATTCAATTGGATCCACTTGCCTCATGGATGCACAATTATGCATTGGCTTGGTAGGGTATTAATGTCGCTCGATTTGTGCACATGCAACTGCAGGATGCGGGGCCAACCAGATGAAGGACTGCGTCGGTGGCGGACTTTCGCCGCCTCTTTTCGCATCCAATTAAATCCTTAATAAATCTGAAATTGAATTTGCATTCTGAGAAAATTGATTTAGTCCTTACGGTGTGCGTGTGTGTGTGTATTTTTGTCTGTAGGTACCTTAAATGTGCAGTCGTGGCAATCTGTCAGGTTGGTCTGTTTCGGCTTTCGGTCCCTTTTCAGGTACCATACTCGGGCCAGCTGCTATTGTTGGCATGACGAAAGTCCAGCGAAATACATTTCGTTAACTGCGTAATCAAATAATATCATGCAGTCTGGCATTTTTCCAGTCGGATTCGCCTTGATTGACAGATCCGAATAAACAAACATTGGAAATGAGCCTGTTTACATGTTGTTGGAATTTGGTTAAGCAATTTGCATCAGATATTATGTCATTGGCGGTATACCTACCTATACATAGGTATATTTGATGACCTATTGAGACCTCAAATAAAATTATGACAGGTAAGGTGATAAACAAATTGAATTTCGTGTTGACTATTGCACGCCTAAAGGAAACTTCCGTCACTCTTCATGCGTTCGATGCATTTGCCTTTATAAGACATATTGATTATGCTTCCTTCTTATAGTTTTCTTCTTGTTGGGAGTGAAGGGGGGTTTAGGGCTGGTTTATGCAATACCAAGTAGTGCAGTGCTCTTTTATATTTTTCAGTATAAAAAGCGACTGCTTAAGTGCTTAAGCACTTTCTTAATCCCGTCGGTATAAGCACCGCGTGTCGCCACGCCATATATTCGAGATGGAAGAAATTATGTTTCGCTTGTCTAGTATCTAGTTCTTCAATGCTGGCAGCAGATCATGAAACTAGTTTTCTGGTTATTGCACTAAATTTCTGTCAAATGAAGGATAAAGGTATCGCTGATATCGTAAAAATGAGAAAAAAATCGATATTCGGTCTCAAAAACACTTGCTTTTCGTCTTTTTTTTTTAAATGTATCAAGAGTGGCGCAGTGGCTTAGAGTTAGTGTCATAAACTAAGTATTTTATAGACGGTCAGCTCAGCCAACTTAAGAGAGTTTGCCTACAAGCTGTTTGTCGTGTTGCTTTGTGCAAAAGTATGCGTGCAATGTTTAAGTAAATTAGCCGCACGCATACATTGGCACAAAGGATCCTGACAGTATGTTGACAGTTAATTCTGTGGTAACATTGAAAAAATTCAAATAATTCAAATATTTCGCCGTTGTAGGGACGTGTTAAGAAAATGGTGTGTATGGTGTGTTAAAACGCATTACACTAGGGTTTCTTTTACTTTACTTTTAGTTTACTTTAGTGTTGTAAACAATGGAAATCGATGAACTATATGGATCTGACTAGGTACTAATAATATGAATTCGTGTGAATTAACAAAAAAAGATGTTAGCAGGAAAACTTATATGCGTGGCACATATCAGGATACAAGTCAGTAAACATGATTATTTGCAGTTTTTCTGATATACCTTTTAGTTTCGTTTCTTTACCTTAAATTAAGAAAATAAATACATTTTCATTGGTTGCATCTATTGGACATTTTTAAGGCTGGTACGGTGTTCGAGTGAAGTGAAATTTTCACTCCTCTCCAAAAATTGCTGTGAAATTGAAAGTAAAATTTTCACGCCGAAATGTCTAAAATTTAATGCGATGAAAAGCCTAGTGAAATAGCTTAAGTTACGCCCACTACAAATCACTTTTTGAACAACTATTTTTCACTTGAACAGCATACTGCCTGGTGAAATTTTCACGTGGAAAGTTCATTTTGACATTTCGCAGTGAAAAATTGGATTTCACTCGAACAGCGTACCAGCCTATAGGAAATAAAAAGCCATTTTACGAACTTTAGATTTTCATATTCTCGGCTCACGGAATTGTCTCCAAATGTAATTACGTCAGTCTGAAATTCTGAATTGTTTCAAATTTTCTCATAAATTAAATTATTTTTTTTTGTTTCCATTATTTCGATTGTCTCATGAAAAGATTATAACTTAAAAAGTATACCTACCCACTGAAAATTGTCACTTTTGTTGCCCTATATCAATATCCTTAATCGATCCTTCTTTTTAAATTCGTTGCCATTTTTCTGTCGGCAATCGCCTGCCAAATGATTTTTCGCCAAAACAAGAAACGGAGACAATAATTGTTGAAAAATGTCTTATTTTATTTCCACGAATGAATATTTCGCAATATATTCATTTATTTATAATTACACTAGCTGCACTCCCACGGCGCTGCCCGTGCCTTTCGTATTAAGTCCCGCCACAATTCGCAGAGTCGTTTTTTAAGGGAGGTGCAACGGCGCCCATTTTGATTACTGCCCCATTGTGTTGAACACCATTTACAAAAATTCAAGGCTTCATAAATGTCCAGATACCTATAGTAATTTAATTATTTTGTTACCTATATGGCAAGTGCCATATCCCGATTTCTATTCCGATTATTTTTTGCAAATGGCTTTGTTAACGAAAGAACCAAATTACATCTTAAGGTTTTTTCCACTGCGCCACCTCTCGCGAACGTCTGACAAACATCCGAGAGTAAAATTGTAAAATTGTAGATCCCTTCCATTCGTCCCAAAAATGTAAAACTCACTCAAAACGAATGTTTGTGAGAAGCTAAGTCCCACAGACCTGTTGCGCCAAAATATTTATTTATATTTATTTATCAAAAGTGTTAAAATTTCAGCCTGTAAAATGTATCAAAGGTATCACAAGCAAATATTGGTTTTCCAAAGAATTATATATACTCGTATGTAGTTGGAACGAAAGAAACAAACATTTAAATACAAACCACAAAGTCCTTAAACGAACATTACATTTCAAATTATAAAAATAGTACCGCAGATAATTATTAGTGAATAGATTGCTGACGATACTAATAATCAGGGGTCGAATTACCGCACCCGTGAGCGAGCGATACGTCACTGAATTCTGTTGATTTTACATGCAAAACAATAACAAATTCAGTCACGTATTGCTCGATCACGGATGCGGTAATTCAACCCCAGTTTTGGTTTCGACTTTGATCTTACGAAAGCTCACAACTATAATATACTTTGAACTTATCAAATTGAAGATCGGAAGTATGGTTGATTATGACCATAAGTAGGTTAGGTTAGGTTAGGTTGAGTAGGGTATTAGTTCATCACAAGGACTGGGCCCATCGCCATCCCTATACAAACCTTCACTTGAACCATGGCATTAGCAGAGAATATGAGAAATATACTCTGCGACATGTACATAAGTCCTCACAATACCTACATGTATCAGTGTTTGTTAAACCCAATCTCCTAGCATGTTTCCCGAAAAGGCAATGCCCAGATAGTATTCCTATTGTCAGTCGTAACTTTGATCTGCTTAGTTTCAACAATTCTATAGATTTTTTCAGGTCTAACTTAGGCCACAAGGCCTTTGAAATCCTGTCCCCTTTCTAAATGTGACCATCTTGGCCCTGCCCTATTCTTGTTAAACTTTTATATGAGTAGGGCAAAGGCCCAATGCGTGTAAGCGTACTGTGTAAATGCAACTGCAGAGGCTTAGTTAGGCACGAATTTGTTAATAGCATAATTCGAGGTCATACTGGTACGTCACACAATTAATGTGAACATCAGAATGAAAAACCTTTTAAATCATTAGATTAAACAAATTTATTTGAAAAATTAAAATAGCATGACAAAATGGAGAATTTGCTGAATTTTCATTGTTGCGTTGGATGCTGGATGCGTTCTCAGAGTGCATATTTTCATTGCACTTCATTCGGAAATATTTGGGCTTGTCTGGTAAAAGTCGCGTGACGCGTTGTTTTCGTGTGTTTGTTTGTCAAGCCATGAAACGAAAGCTGTAGGTGTAGCGAAAATAAGAAAAAAAAAAAAAAACTTAATTCCCTTAAAGTGCATGTCCATTTGAGAGTACAAATGCTGCAAGCAGCTCTCGAGAGCAAACTCGCAAGTGGACATAGTCTTGAGAGTAGTTCGCGGAGATTTTACTCTTACCCTCGGGATTCGAGCCTTTTGAAAGTCACTCGTAAGTGGACACATGTTCTGATCACTATCGGAGATTAGCTCGCAAATTTCCAAATGCTTCGTATTTTGCGATCAGCTGTCGAGAGTCGAAATGGCAAAACAGTGGATATCGGAGGAAATTAATCGACGCTTACGTACTAGTATGGCTTCCATTAATTTGGTATCCATTTTAAAAATGGGCCCAACGGATTGAGTTATATATTCTTTTTCACTTGCTGTCAAACGGCAAAAATACCTAACCTGAAGCATCTTCAATTTGAAGCTCTCGTGTAAGAGTAGACCCTGCACCAAGTTGACGACAACTGGTTTAATCCAGCATATTATTTTTGCTTTGTTTTAATTTTTAAGAATAGTGCTAATAATATCGCAGCAGCAACCTTCTGCTTTTTGGAATACGATTTAACTGGGAACTAGCAGACGAAAAGTGGACACGGTTATAAGAGTACTTTCAGGGAATCTACTCTCAGAATTTTATCGAAGAACTCGCGAGCTTAAAATCTTGAAATTATCATTCTCAAATGGACAGCCACTCAAGAGTAACTCTCGAGAGTTTACTAGCGAAAGTATTCTCAAATGGACAGGCACCTTAACGCAATTTTGAGCGCATTCCATTTCTCTCTGGGCATGCAAATGACATTTAGCCCTCAAAATTACCTGTAAGACGTAATATTTTCGAATAAAAGTACACAATACGCATATAGATTTGCGGAGGTTTGAAACAAGTCCTTAATTATTTTTTATTTATTTAATTATGTTTAAAATATCATGAAAGCGAGGTAAAAGCGAAATAAACCTACCTAAATTCTAAGATACATTTCTTTTCATAAATATTTTTTTCCAAAGCAAATACGTGGGGCAACCCTTACACCCCAACAACCGCAGTTAGAAAAGATTTTTGTATCACATCAACCTTCAGCAAAAGCAATTATATCCGCCTCAACAATCGCAGACTTTTCAAAGAGTTTTGCACTTTTTTCCACAGCAAATCACAACCGATCCAAGGACACTGACTTAAACAATTCTTTTCGCCCGTCTCAGCTCTCAGCAATTAACAGCAAAAATGGCAAAATAAGTGGAATGTGGCCGGCACTCAACTCAAGTAATTTTAAGAGTTTGACGTTAAAAAAAGTGTTATTGCTACTCGAAGTCCATCAGACGCAAAAGTTTTCCTATTAAAAGTTACTTTTAGCGTCTTTTGTTATCTTGTGCCTCTCCGGCTAGAGTTCTTCATTTCCAATAAATGTCAGTCTTGTGTCATTTGGGGGTTGATATGTACGTCAGTAACAGTTGGATGCAAGTGCAATATTGATGGTGATGTACTTTAGGATCATGGTACTGCTAGTGCGCCGGTATGTTGTTTAGTTTCATATTTAAATTAAACATTTCGAAAACTGGTCTTGTTTTAGTCTATGAGATAGCTTCAAGTCTTCTAAAGCACCCATACAATTATAACCAAGTACAGGTACTAAAGGAAGGCATGAAAGGGAAACAAAAAATGTAACAATTTACTTTATTACAATGACTGTCGCGCACAAGTGTGAATGCTCTCTTACTCGACTGGGCTGCTTTGCTACGAGTAAAAGGTCTGCTATCCGGTTTTGCATTCGTAATTGAAAACTGAATGCGAAGGAATAACTAAGTGGGAAAGGAACAAAAAAAAGCTCGAGAAGGAAATAGGTACATTTGGAAAGGATGAAATTAAAAACACAATTGCTAGCAATTAAATGGTGACAATAAAATGTTCGCTCAAGCTATTGCCGTAAAAGATTGTCTGCTCTTAGGTAGAGCATTTATAGGTCGTATGACCCATGGTTATAGTATAATAATTGGAGAGAAATTGTTTAATGCACTTTTGAGGTGGGCAGTTTGGGCTGTCAATTAAGTTTAGTCAAAAAGTTTAGCTGCCAACCCAGCTATGTCATGAGTTCTATTTTTTTACATTTATAAAGTTCGAAGAGGTAAGTCTACTTAATGAATAGGTATATCGAATTTTAAAGGCTTAGTGATCGCAAAACCATGAATACTCGAATAAGAGTGTCATTCGGTGAGACTTGTCTACGTGTGTTTTGTAATAATCTTTTGTACCAGATAGGTAAGTCTCCTGCATAGAAAAGGACTTCCAGTCCCTGTACTTTATATTTGGCGGCTGCATTCCCGTATGGGAAATCGTCATTTAAGCATTAAATAATAATATTAATAGAATAAGGTCAAAAATTAAAGGAAAGAAAAATTGTTATTTTTTTTTAATTTTCAGTTTCTATAAAGTTTGTATAACAGTTTCGCTAAGGCCTTTTTGTTGCTTCTATTGCGAAACAATAACTCACTGCGGATGTTAACTGCTTCTATAAGGCCTTACAGAAATCGAAATTGCAGTTTCGGTGAGGTCTTGTCGAAGCAATTACCTCTGTTAAAGTGCGCCAAATTTGTTTGTATAAGGCCTTACAGTCAATATAATATACAGTCAATATTGCAGGAACGAAAATAGCCTAGGTAGCGCCTTACCGAAGCCAGATTCTTACTTGGGTGAGTTCATGAGGGACTACCAATTTAAATAAATAATAATAAAACATGTAAGTATAATTTTGAAATTTTCAATTTTGTTTTATATGCTACCAACTACCCTTTTGGTTGATTTAACAAAAACTCTTTAGTTGGATTTACAATTTTTTTTATTGGTAAAATAATAGATTCGCTTACATATTTACAAAGAATCCGGAGTTTTTTGTCGTTAAGATGTGGAGTAAAGTATTAAATGGACGAGTTTGATGCGTGCCGATACAACTTTGTGATGATGCCGCATTTCAAATGGCTGTCCCGCATCATAAACTGCCAGATTTGTCCCGCAAAGTTCCGAAAAATTATAAAAAAAAAACTATTCGACTATTGGTGCCACTTTTATCGCGAAGTTTTGTAGAAACCTATTTATTGACATATATTTTTTAATTTACAATTTATTTCTAATTAAAATGTTCCTCTGTTTAAAAATTATATAATAAAAATTAAATAATTAATTATTTTAATTTGTAAATGTAAATGAGAAGAGATGTTTGTACAACTTTTTTGTTCTAAAAATGCGTCCCGTACCTATTGCCTTTAAAAAATTATGGTCACTCTATCGATGCAGTATTGGAACAAAATAAAGTCGCACCAGTTTTAGGTCTTATCAATCTGCTATTTTTAATTGTTCTGTCGGATCTTATACCATGTCCCAACCAACGTGATTTAGCTAAATCACCTGATGTGATTTACCATACATTTTCGTTATCACTAATTACGTGATTTATACCTGTTTAATTTTTAATTACGTGCAAATCCACGCAAAATAAAATCGAACATACACAAAATAGAATCGAACAGACACAAATAAAATCAAACAGTCCTATTATCGACTTCAGCTGTTTCCACAAAAATTAACTGTCAAAAAATTAAAATTAAAAATGCAGATAGTGATTGTTTACATAATTTTTGGATTTATTCTGGTAGGTATAAATTTTATCAAAAGCATTTGAACTCATTTTAAATTGTTGCAGGTAATTTTTCTTTTGTACTTTTGAATGTACGATATGTACGATATTGAAAGTTTGCCAACTTATTTCAAATGTCACTCTTTAACACTTAAAAGTTCGGTGGGAACGCCTATCGTGATTTGTAAATTACTTCAGCTAAATCACGTTGGTGGGAGCATGGTATTAAACTCTCTATGCAAATAGACTACTGACGTTCAGATTGTGTGCAAGTGATGCTCATTTCAACTGAAGGGAGTTTAACTCCCAAAATAAGTGGAAAACATACAAGTTTTTGCAATTGCATTTCTATTTCATTTATTAAACATAAGGTAAATATGGTAGGCACGTAGGCTTATTTATATAAGGAGTCACAAATCAAAATGACCTCTACGGCTTCGCTGGCACATATAATGCACTCTTTTGTCGATGATGTATGGCCGTATGGGGCCAATTCTTTTAACCGAATCGAGAGAGTAATGGCTCATGCATTAATTGAATTGTTTCACGGGCTGCATGACATGTCGCACCATTTTGTTGAAATCAGATGTCGTCCACATCAATCAAACTTTGACAATTAACAAAGCCATCAGGATGAAAATAAGGTTCATCGGTTAGGATGAATTTTGACAATTAACAAAGCCATCAGGATGAAAATAAGGTTCATCATTTAGGATGAATTTGAATTAAATATTGTTCATCAATGAAAGTATAGTGCGCCGCCATCATGCCTTGGAGTCAATTATTATAATACAAAGAGAGATTAGAAGGACTTTTGACGACATTGCTCCAAGCAGAGGCTGGTTAACTCTTAAACACTAATCCAGAGATGCTCCATGAGAGGGCAATGCATCCAGATCAAGTCACACTATGGTGTGTATTTTCATCAAGATGCATTGTCGTGCCATACTTTTTGAAAGGTCTTCTTGATTTTTTTTATTGGGTTATTGAAAGCAATAGGTAAATTATATAAAAAAACAAAGCCCACGAATTTAAAAGATGTACGTAAGGCACCAAGCGATTTAAAAATAATTGAAGCAATGCCCACTGTAACCCTACATGCAGTTTTTCGATAAGATGCCACACATATGTCATTTAAAATGTGTTATTTTTATAATACTTATAATACGCCTTTAAGCTTCATAGTTTCACTCATAGTCTTGATTGTGAGTAGGAGAAAAAAATGGAATTATACCGGCAATCCTTCTAAATACCAGTGAGGTATCTACCTCTATATCTACGATGATTTTCCTTGGATCTCCGCAGACGGCGCGGCGGCTAAGACTTGTTTTTTCTATCAATAATGATTACCCCCACACCAATGCTGAACAAAAGGTTCCTACCTATCTATGGGAGTGTAAATGGCGCACATCTGCTTTTAAATGATTTGTTTCCTTTGTGCTTTATCCCTTGAACGTGACATCTTCCAGAAAAAAATACTTTAAAAATGGTTTTCTTATTTTTTTTCTATCTCTTTTCTTTGTTTTTGTTATCCTCCTACGTATCACCTTTATTCTTTTTTTACTTGCCAGAGGTTATAAGTAAGAAGAATTGTGGAATTTTCTTTGTAATATTTTCATCTTACAGTTATCGTGACTGGAAGGGAAAAATATGGAACAAAATAAGGAAAATATAAGTGCCTAGGGTTCTCAAGAGTAATGTCACACTTCGCGTGGAATTTTCTACGTTTTTTTCTTTTGTTCTTTCGCGATTTTTGCAACCATCTTAAGGAGGATTTGAGTGCAGTAGAGCATAGATAAATTTGTCATTGAGAAAAAAATATAAAAAAACAAAGAAGAAGAGTTTCCGTTTTGTCTTGACTGACCTGGATCCGGTGGAGAAAATAAAAAATATTTTATAACAATCTTGGAGATTCACTTATCTGGCCTTGAGTTAAGCATTTGATTTTCATTTATGCGTAATGGATTGTTGAGATAAGGGACCCATAATCCGATATGCAATCATATGCATAGCGAAAATAGTTGCACATTCATAATGTTCGATTGCTTTTGCTTTTTCTGCATCTTATTCTGTCCATTGTGTGGCACGAATCTTGGTCATCTCGAAAAAGGGGGAAAGTGCGAAAAAAAGATAAGAGCTATAGTTGGATTTCTCACTAAAATAGACCCTGGAAAAACCGAATAAGTCCAAAATGTTACAAACCATTGGTTCATTGATTTTTTTTTTTGTTTAAAATAAAGCATTTTATACAGCTTGCCTTATCCGTCTGCCTTGCCGTCTGCCGTTTTGACATTTAAAACTTTAAATTTAAAAGAAAAGAGGGAATATTACAAATAAATTATACAAGTAATGCCTGAATTAGATGTACAGCAAAAACCGTGCATCAAAACAAGAAAACATGCTTTTCTATACAAGGAAATACACGACTTTGCTGCAAACAATATTTTGCTGCAACACATCGCTATTTCGAATCTTGATTGATTGATTAAACAATTTATTGCAATTTATTACATTTCTTGTCATTTGACGTATGGGTCAATGAGAGTTGTTACTTCGATTTGAAAAAAAAAATTCAAACAGTCATGGAGTAAAATTTTATAGAATTTATTAAAAACAAAGAGTTCTTATTTAATCGACAAGTGAAACACTGAAAATAAATAAATGAATGAGCATTCCTTTATTCATCATTTGATCCCTTTCAGTGGTTGCTTAAGCTAGTATTAGACGATATGTTTAATGAACATACGTATGCTGACAATCATATGCTGAAAATTCTCAGCAAACACGCATATGTTCGTCTGGCGTATGATGCCCTATTACACGATATGTTGAATTTGTCCCAAAGTAGCAAATTGTTTGTTGACAGCATATGCTAACAAACAGTTTGCTTTCACATTTTTTAGGACATATGAAGGCCTATTACAGGATATGTTGAATTCGGTTTGCTGAAAAATTTGAGGACCCGTATGATTATATGCTGAAAAATTGACAGATCGGGATTTTAATTTATTTAAAAAGAAAAAAAGAAGAAAAAAGAACACTACGTGTTGAATTCATTGTATTTATTGTAAATATCGTTTTATTGATTAAACTGTATTTGTTTTATCGTTTTTGTTTGGTTTAGTTGAAAAAATAAAATGCGTGCAAAAAAGAGCCCTCGCTGTAATGTTGGCAATATGTGTATTCGACGATGACCACAAAGAGAAATTGCTATGGAAGCAGCGAAAAGTTTGGATAAGAAATTGAGTGTTGGGTCATGCTGCGCGCCGAAGAAGGATTTTGTGCAAAATTGTACCGCGAATTGCGCAAAGAAGAGACAGATTTGTATCGAACGTTTGTGCAAGACCATCTACTTGCCTTGGTGACACCGCACGTTATGAAGCAAGACACGGTGAAGCGCAAAAGCGTTTCACCATTAGAACGACTTTTATTGACGCTTCAGTATCAATGTATACTCTCCTCTCTTCACTTAAGGGTGTGTGGTAGTTTTACTTCAACAGTTTTGTGTTAAGATTATCTCGCCCCTAAATAAACACATATCTACATTTTTATTTTTGAATAAGTCTATTGCCATTTGAAAAGTTGATTGCGTCTTAGGGAACAGAAACAAATCACTACTTCTCGATCCATCCTTCGATCCGAGAGCTAGTCCCGAATTGTCCAGACGTCGAATGGGGTTATTTAATACTGGCGCTGAGTGTAACTTTTTACCAATCAGTTGGGCTTACCACCACCTGATCCGCAGCCCGGTCGAGAATTTCCCGTTCCGTACACTTTTGTTGCCGATGGCTGCGAACTAAACAACTCAGCCATTTTGTTTTTAACAAGCAATCAGGACAACAAAATCACAAAAAAACACGTACAAAATTTATCGAAACTTCAAAAATATCAAAGCCGTTTGCTGAAAAATGTGGCGTATGCTCATGAGCCTACTTTAGCTCGTCAGCATACATCATACGAGTCAGCATACGCCAAAAATTTGTCCGAATGTTAGCATACGGTCCCAAAAGGGGTATTACACGATATGTTCAGGTCGCCAGCATACATATGCTGACTAGCAAACAAATTTGCCAACAAACAACTTTTAGCATACGTATGATGACAGAAATTTCGATATTATACGATATGTTGTGATTGGGACACATTTTTCAGCATACGTATGCTGATTCAGCATATCGTCTAATACTAGCTTTAGCCATTTGCATTCTGAGGCTCAATATATTATTCCTCTTGTGGCTGACTATGAGAATCTAGGGGCGAAACTTGTATATGCTGTCTGTATGGTCAGTTTCTTTACGTTTGAACAAAATGCGTTGCTGTGGTAATGTACCAAAGCAGACTTCTGTCATTTGCAGCATGCCATGCCATTACATATTTACAAACTGACTCCTAAATGCGTTATATTCAACTGCAAACGAAATTCCCTCTGTCACAGAATACCGATGTTCACAACAGGTACCTATGCTTTCACCATCGAACTCAATGCCTTCCGGTGTGCAAGTGAAATTATTAAACGTACATACAAAGCCCACAAAGATGTTAACGCTCACAGGCAATACCAAATAGTTTCACTCCATCGGAGAATGCAACAGAATCATCATAGACAAATGAACATCTCCTCTTCAAATTGCATAACATCTACTCTTGACTTCTGCAAGTGTCAGAGCTGCAATAATGCCATTCAACTGCCCCCAAAGCAGTCAATTACATCCATCCACAAAAGTTGCTCCTCGAAATATATAAGCTATATCACTGTCGCACACACTCTGCCATAAAGACCGACAACTAGTTATTGTTTCCATAACTTCATTAGTTCACTGTAATTGACGAACGAGCTTACACACATCTACCCCGGGATCCTTTGTTATTATTCTGTATGCGCATTTAACACCCCTGGGCGTATATTATATAGAATGTCGTCGGTTGGTCCGAATCTGAATTTGTTGCTAATACCAACATAAAAGTTGAAAATGAAAGCAAAATACGCACACAGTCAGAATCGGGCGCACGTACACTGAGCGGCTATATGCAAAAGTTAATTAAGCACTCGGTTTATCTTGTAAACAATGTCAAGACTTTGTTATTCTATAATCTAATTGTCAAATGTGAGTTCGTGTATCCGACATCCGTTTGGTGGCTGCAATCATTTTCGTGTTGATTGCATGCGGTGCTGTCAGGCGCACCGGGGAGAAGCCTGGTGTCATCGCACAACCGGATGGAACATAGAAGTGTAATTAAATTTTCGGTTCATGCTGAAACTGGCTTGATGTAGTTGATTGCAATCAACAATACACTCGCACAGACGTTGTCCCGTTGTCCGTTTTGTGTCAAAAACCTTACAATGAAAATTGGCAGGAAATCATGAATTTCTTGTAATGCCATTACATCGGGCTTACGAGATTCATTAGGGAATATGGGTACATGTGACTGTGACCAAAGCACGTTGAGTCTTCGAGGAGCAAGCTCTTAGCGAATTGTTCGCAGTTCTTCTATTCGAAATGGTTTACCTATACGATAATGGGGGCTAGAATATGATGGCTGATTGAACACGCAATCCATGGGATATGTAAGTGGACCCACACAACTGTCGATCTTCCGCCACTGGATCTATAATTACCTAAAGGGTTGTTAGTCTAAAGGGTCTAAGTGTCAATTATAAAGGGTTTTCCACTTTTGACAAGTGGAAACTACGCCATTACTAAAAATGGAACGATACACCTTTCAACAACGCATTGAAATTATAAAAATACAGAAATTGGTGGAAAAATTCGAGCTGTTGGGACAAGTTAGTGATGTGAAGAATAAAGCCCGTGCACGTCGCTCAAGAACAACTGAGAATATTGCTGCTGTAGCCCAAAGTGTTGAAGAAAACCCAGGTTTGTCCATCCCTCGTCGTTCTTTGGAATTGGGCATTCCACAAACGTCATTACACCGTATTTTGCATAAAGACTTGGGTCTTAAGGCTTATAAAGTTCAGTTAAGACAAGAACTCAAGCCGGCCGATCATCAACAACGTCAACCATTGATCTTTTACGGGAAAAGTTTCCGGACCGCGTTATCTCTCGAAGAGGTGATCACAATTGGCCATCGAGATCCTGTGATTTAACACCTTGCGACTTCTTCCTTTGGGGCCACGTGAAAGATAAGGTCTACGCCAACAGCGTCGATTCAAGACCTCAAAGATGGAATTCGTGAGTCCATCGAGGACATGGGGCAGCCACTTTGCGATTTTGTTATGGAAAATTTCATGAAAAGGATATGGTCCTGTAAGCGTGGTCGTGGTGGCCATTTGGCTGATGTTGTTTTTCATTATTAACGGCAAACCTTCCTCTTTATTATAAAATAAATATCCGATCATTTATCTCAAAAAATAACATTTTTCTTTGAATGACACCTCTTATTGGAAAACCCTTTATTATTTAGAGATATAACAAAAAAATACAATAAAATTAACATCAAATCAAATACAAAAATTTTTATTTTTATTTAAATAAATTAAATACATATCATATAACTATACGGGAAGCCGAAAAACATCTGAAACAATAGGAATCCAAGAAAATAATACAAAATGAACATTCAATAATTAAGAATGTCTTAAGTGCCTTTATAAAAGACATTAAAAAAGTTCTCAAGCTTCGGTTTGATTAATTAAATGTTCGTAGAATGCTTCATTTTTGTTGGGAGTGTATGGTAGCATGTCCTTCAAATCTATCAATTTTTCTTTTGAAATATCCGTCGGAACGGAAAATTCTCTGCAACGCATACTCTGTTGGAAACTCAAATCCAAATCGTAAACGAATTCCGCAACCAATTTCTGTCGGAGGATATCGGAACATAGCTGTCAAAAATTGAAGAAGAAAATTCACTTCATCGCACTTCAACGTAATTTGCCGATATGCGTCACAAAATGTCGGAGAAATATTCCGAAGAATACTTCGAAGCAAAAATCCTCCGAATCTTATAAAATCGGAGAATTTTCCGTTCCGACGGATACCTCGCTAGGGCCGATTATTTCGAGCTTCTAAAGTTGGTAAAGTGTACTTTTTTAATTGGTTTGGAGACTTGCCTTATTTTAAAATTTTGACAATATCCCACGGTACTGAAGCATTTATTAACACGAGGTAACTTATGTTTTTTGATGCGGATCCGAGAAAAAGTTAATATTTTTAACTTTAAAGTATTTAAGAAATCCGTGGAAGCCTTATTCAGGTCTTTAAAGTAATTTTAGTCCGAATTCATCACTTCAAATGGAATTTTGTGAAATGATTCTCGTTTTGTATCGATTGGTCCAAAACATTTGACTAGCTACTTTCTTCGTTTTTTTCAATTTGAGCGAAAGGCCAAAAGAACTATTCTTTTTTTTTATGTCCTATGCAGTCATTACGCAACAATAACAACCACCAACGTAGGCAATAACGCCCCGCATACACACGGGCACAGAACCTTTTGACCGAAAGTTGGTTGGCACTTAGCCCCCGTTACAACTTTAAATTTTAACAGAAACAAGCACTTGGATCCATTTGGATATTATTAGGCTTGGCACTTAGATCGTATTTTCGTAAATATATGAAATTTTTGTTTTTTTGCACTTAGACCCTTTGGATTTACAACTCCTGATAACAGAATGACATAGGTGTCTAAAAATTGACCGAGCCTGGAAATCACCCTTCACCAGGGGTCGCGAACATGTCTGACAGTATTTCCTGTTCTCGATTTGAGATATGGTAACCCTTTCACCTGGCAAACATGTCCTACAGAGGCAATGAATGCTCTTGAAAAGGCCTACATTTGAATTTTTTTAAACCTTTCACATACCTATACCTGTCGTGCGAATTTCTTTCCTATTTCATCGTACAGTAACACCTTCCACCTATACTAGGCTTTGGCAGGATAGGCATTTGAAGGTTGAGCTAAAATTTGTGCAACCAAAGATAGTGATCAGTTGTGAGTGAGCATGACAAACTATTAATTTTAGCATTTCATCATCTATCAGCAACTTTAGCTAAAGACCTGGATGGTAGGTAATATCTAGGGTAAATGTATTTGAATATGGATAGGGGGTTACAAAGGACACGCCATTTGCATAGCAAATGTCCAATAAGTTCTGTCTGTATAAGCATTCCAACTTTTTCAAGGGCATTCCAATTTCCAACCTTTCAAAAGACTGCATGCTCCGACTTTGGATTTGACCTCTTAAGCCCGCGTTTTAAAATTCCAGCTTCTCTCTGCTAATGGTGTTCATTTCAATCATACTGTGCCTACTGCCTACCATCTTTGAGACTTGTGCGTATCCCCATTCCTTCCTTACCAGCCATTGATGCTATGCTAATGTTGCAAAAAAAGGCGTTAACTCTATCTTCGCGATATTTAACAAGCCTGCGAAGTGCGAAGTAATGTTCCTGGTGGCTATTCCGATATGTATTATTTGTCATATAGAACATCCGCACTGTAAGTCACCTTTTGATTTGCGGTCCAATTCAATTTTTTTTTGGGCGGTAGAAAAGAAAACCCTAGGCTTATAATTCCGTGATATTATGCAAAATTCATATTTTAAATTATTTAAACGCAAAAAAAGAACCAAAGTGTATGAATATAAAATAGGAAAGAAACATTGGAGCCGCCCAACTTTCTAACTTTATTTCTTAGCATGAATCTTATTTTAATTTGCTGAGCATGTGCAATGCATGGCCAAAAAACTTTTAATCACAACAAGCAACAATATGAATGAAGCTCGAACAGTCTCGCTTAAAAAGTGTTCATACTTTATTGGGTTGGTTTTTCCCTCCAACAAATTACGCAAATTCCCATAGTGTTCTCTTTGAACTACAAAAACAATAAAAAACCTTTTGAATCAGCAACCACAAGATACACTGAAGGTAGCCATGTTATCAATCTCATGGCTT
The DNA here is from genome assembly GCA_936431705.1 of Cheilosia pagana. Lineage (NCBI taxonomy): Eukaryota > Metazoa > Arthropoda > Insecta > Diptera > Syrphidae > Cheilosia > Cheilosia pagana. The sequence continues at coordinate 77,692,485 of OW386166.1, read as the reverse complement.
TTAAAAGGTATTTCTCCCTTAAGCTTTATACACACAACTTTTTTAAATACACAATGTTGCCGACACATTTACAAAGTTAATAATGACAAAAGAACAACAAAATCAGCCGGTAGGAGCAAGAATGGTGAGACCCACCAACTTGTTGACAGCTCGTTAACAGTACCTAGTGTTTATTCTCTTTGACAAGTGGGCTAAATTATTGTTGAAATTTCAAAAAACTTGCATTAAAACTAAAGCAGATTTTTTTATTTTATTTGAAAACATTAACCTATAACTTTAACTTTTTAGCTTTATGGTAAACACCAAATTTCAAAGCTGCGATATTTTCTCCTCGAATTTATCACGACCTTTTTAAAAATGCATAATATCAGATTTTTTGTCAACAGCTTTTTTAGCTGTCATCATATTTTATTTTTAATACTGACATTTTGTTTACAACTAATACACAAGCAGAATGCTTTCATATTATTAAAACAAATTTTTAAAAACGGCTTAATGAGTTTCTGCACAGGGACATTTTTCCACAAGGTATAACGCAAATCTATAAGAATTTAATTACAGACAATTAGTAAAACTATTTCTTTATTTATTCTCATATTTGATGAAAAAAGGGAACACATTTTATTATTATTATTATTATTATAAGCTTTTATTTACTATAAGGTCTACAAATTGTTATTGTTATAAGAGTATTTACATCATGTAGTTATTTAACTTTAATTTAAAATACATAAATAAAATAAATATATCATCATTTGACAAAGTCTAATCATTATTTTCAAAATTAGTTGCAAATAGTATAAGCCTCCCCCATAGTTGTCCATAGATCTCGATTTTTTGCGTCATGGTACCAATACCTGTTAAATTGGTTAATATCGTCAACCCATCTTGTTCGTGGTCGTCCGGTTGATCTTGTCGCTGGTGGTGTCCATTTGATCAAAAGTTTTGTCCATCTATTGTCTGTAATTCTTGATATGTGTCCTGCCCAGTTCCATTTAAGTTGTTTCGTCCTTTTTATTACATCTATGATGTCCGTTTGCCTTCTTATTTCTTCGTTCCGCACTCTTTGTATTAGTCTTATACCGAGAAGTTTCCTCTCCATTTTTGTCTGACAGATTCTTAATTTCTCGGTTAGATTTGTTGTTAAGCCCAATGTTTGAAGTCCGTATGTCAGAACTGGTAAAATTGCTGAATCCATTAAATATTTTTTTGTGTCTTTATTTAGTTTTGCGGTGAGTATCTCCTTCATGTTCCAGAATTGTCGCCATGCGTTTGATATTCGTCTATCTATCTCCTTTTCTTCTTGATTTTTAAATGATTTTAATTGTCCCAAATAAACATAGTCCTCAACATAATCAATATTTACGCCATCGAGTGTAATGTCCTTATGTGTAGAGTTGGTCATCACTTTTGTTTTAGACTGATTTATGCATAGTCCGTAGTTTTTACAAATTGAAGCCAGCTGTGTTACCATTGTCTGAATGTTGTCCGCTTTCTGTGATATTAGGACAACATCGTCAGCAAACCTCAAATTGTTCAAATGTTGTCCCCATATATTTATTCCAAATCGATTCCAGTCAAGTTGTTTAAATATCTCTTCGAGTACTGCAGAGAATAATGGTGGTGATATTGGATCACCCTGTCGTACACCTCTTTTTATGCTGAACATTCGTCCTGTTCTTTCTGTTTTTATTTGTCCAGTGTTGTTTTTATATATGTTTCTTAGAGTTTTGATGTATAAATCATGAATCCCTTGGTTTTCTAAAGCCGTCCATATTTTGTTGTGTTCTATTGAGTCGAATGCCTTGCTAAAGTCGATGTATAGGAGATATAGGGGTTGTCTGTACTCGTTGGATTTTTCAATCAGTTGGTTTATGGTCTGAAGATGGTCCGTTGTAGAGAATCCTTCCCTGAATCCTGCTTGTTCCCGTGGCTGTTTGTTGTTAAGTTCGGTTTTGATGGTCCGATATATAGTCTTTGAGAATAGTTTATATACTGTTGATATAAGGCTGATAGGTCTGTAGTTGTTAATATCGTCTTTGCTACCTTTTTTATGTATCAATGTTATTGTACTGTGTTTCCATTGATTAGGGATTTGTTGTTTTGTCAAAATGGCGTTAAATAAAATGGTCAGTAGGGGGGATAGTGTGTTTTTTCCATATTTTAACATTTCTGCTGAAATACCGTCATTTCCAGGACTTTTTTCTGTTTTAAGTTCGTCAATGGATTTCTCTATATCGTCTGGTTCAAATAATGGCACATCATCTAAGATTGTAGTTCTGCTTTGAATGTTTGTTTCGTCATGTTGGTATTGTGTTGAGCTAAATAGTTTTTCGAAGAAGCAGGTTGCTGTTTCATTTATTAGATTTCGGTTTGTTATTTGCTTATTATTTTTACTCATCGAAGTTATCCATTCCTTTTCATTGTTCAGAAACTGTTTAGTTTTTCTGATTGATTTAGTATTCTGCAGTATGTTTTTAATTGTCGTCTCGTTGTATAAATCAATATCCTTTTTCGTATTGGTTCTTATAGCTTTTCTTAAATAGTTCAGCTCAATTTTTTCGTCATTTCCCAAATTTATCTTATTTCTTAGTTTTTCTCTTCTGTCAATGAGTGCTTTTGTTTCGTTTGAAATTTTTATGTCTTTTTTGTGCCTTGTCTCCATTATTATATTTTTTGCCGTTGTTTTTATAATGTATTCTAGTTTGTCATAAGTGCTTTGAATATTTAAGTGCATATTGGTAATGTCGATAGCTTGTCTTATATGCATGTCAAGACTACTGTTGTAGAGTACGACAGTTTCTGTTGATATATTTCTCGGTATATGTAGGGTATGAGTGTTGCGTCCTAAACTTTTGTGGTCAATTTTTATTTTCGCACGAACCATTCTGTGGTCGCTTTCGTATGTTAATTTATTTATAACTGATACGTCTGATAATGTTTTTATTTTATTTGTTAGAATGAAGTCAATTTCGTTAAGTATTGTTCCATCGGGCGATCTCCATGTCCATTTCCGTTTATTTTTCTTTTTAAAAAAAGTGTTTGCACACACTAAGTTCATTTCGTTCAGCCATTTGACTAATATCTTTCCCCGTTTATTCCCTAGTCCGTAACCATATGGTCCAATTACTTGTTCATCTCGTCCGGTTTTTTTTCCTACCTTAGCATTGAAATCTCCAATAATGTACATAATCTCAGTTTTCGTTCTGTTATATAGATGTTCCAGTTTTTCATAAAAGTTATTAATTTCCTCATCTGACGCTTTTTGTGTTGGAGCATATGCTTGTATGACGGTCATTTTTGAATTTTGTATTTTTAGAGTTATACTGCATAGTCTTTCGCTTGATAGTTGCACATCCAGTATTTGTTTTTTTAGTTCTTTTTTCAGTAGAAATCCTACACCATATAATCCCTTTGTTTCTCCTATGTAACAGAAAATGGAGTTATCTTGTTCTATAATTTGTTTTCCATAAATTCTTGTTTCTGCTAGTCCTATAATATCCCAGTTTAATTTCGATAATGCGTTCTTTAGATCTTCTATTCGTTCGTTAGTGGATAATGATCTAACATTGAGGGTACAAATTTGTAATGTGTTTTTTAAGCTGTTCATCTGTTTTTCTTGTATTTTGGTATTGTTTTTATGTATTGGGGGGTTATAGCCTTTGTCCTTCACGGTGGCTAGCCGGCTTGAGGACATGATTCTTGTGGTCTTGTTTATTTGTTCTAATTTTGTTGTGTCTAGACTTTGTCGCGTTTGTTGCTAGTTTTTGTTATCGTTAGGTTCTTTTTTATTGTTGGTTTGAAAAAAGTTATAGATGCTGTTTTTTTTGTCTATTATTTCCATTGTTAGTTGTTGTCTTTTCAGTCTGTCTCTGTTTCTTAGAGCCACTTGAGCAAGGACTCTCATCATCGCATTTCTTTTCGTCATTTATATACTGAAATCGTCTTCTCTTAGGGTTATTGTTAGTTGTTTCTGGGTTTTTTATTTCTTTTTGTTGTTTCTCAAGAGGCTTCGATATGTCTTTCTTTTCTCTGAGTGCTGCGTTAAGGTCTTCTTTAGTCTGATCGTCCTTAATGTATATTATTGCTTTTTTATAAGCTCTTAATTTTGTTTTGTTTTTCAATATATATAGTGTATAGTGAACACATTTTAGGACCTGTAAATAGCAGTTTGTTTCTTCTTTGATGTTGATCAAATTTCCAACGCAATTGAAGTGTAGTCCAATTTGTTTTTCCTTTTTCCGTGAACCTATTTTTACCATCAAAATTCCCTCGAAATCTTGAATTTCCCACGATATTAAGACACTGGTCAGAAGAGTTAGTGCGCGAAAATTATAATAAGATAAGAATACACGCGAAGTGTTTTCTCGCACGCAAACGTTTCTCGCAAGGTATAGTTAATTTGTATTTTTCCTTGGACTGACATTGTACCAAGTCCAAGTCCAAAAGTCCCGAAGTCTAAACACGGAGTCCCGGGCCCTGCGCTCCCTAACTCTCAATATATTTAGTACCGAATTTATTATTTAATTTATAAATCATTTTAATGTATACAACTGACTGTTTACACCCCCTCTTCGAATTAAATTTCAAATGCTTTTTTGGTCCCTACTAAGTGTGCAGAAAAAGTCCTTGTGCTTAGCATTTGTTGCATTTCAACAGTAGGTAGGTATATTGCAGTCAAGTGCCTCTCAACCTCTAAAATTATCGTTGTCTGGCATTTAAATGAGACCCCGAATGCACCTGCTAGCAGCAACACCACCCGCCATAGCTATGATTTTTAACGATCCTGGTATTACCATTATTACCCCATTACACTGGCGTCACAATTCCTCGCAGATAGTATCTATACCCCTTCCACAGGGAGTGGATTGGTACATTTATGAGTGCGATTATTACTGAATCCATTATGGGTACAGGCTTGCATTAATAATGAGACTGGGTGTTGGCAACAGTGTTGACTGCATTTTTATACCTGAATGGGGTGTGGTTGAGGTGCTACATTAATGAAGAAGCCAAGGTGTAAAGTGCGAATGGATTTTGTGGCGACTATATAGCGTAGTTTGGCATATATAAATAAGTTAATTGGAAAGTCATTCAAAGGAGGGGTGGGGGCGAAATAAAATACCCTCCATTCATGGTCCATTTTTGATCATTACATACTTATGAACCGACGACAGAGGTTTAGATTATTTCTTAGGAGTGTGCGAGAATGCTTTTATGTTTGACAGCTGCCAATATGTGACACTTGTTTGTGGCCATCGATGATGGACTCTGGTTATTACCTGATAACAGCGTGATGTTGGCAGCTGTTGCTTTGAAGTCGAAATTTCGCAACCTCGCAGACGGGCACCACCAACCGCTTGTATATTCGGTTCGTGGCTGTACTAAAAACACAATTAAGTCTTGGTTATATTAAATTTTAACTTAGGGGCTTGGGTATTGCAAGAAACTCATTCAACGTCACTGCTCGAAGTTGTATCGGCGGTTCTTATGTGTAAATAACTGAAATTAGAAATTTTGGACGAAAAAGTCGGAAAATTCGAAATCGCATACTTTTAGGTGATATTTGAAAATTAGGTTTTGAATGAGAAGGAGAAATCATTGATTCTACGGAATTGACAATCGGCTTAATTTGTCCCCTTTTTTTAACTTTATTATTATTTTGAAAGTAGATAAATACATAAATTTATATTTTTTTATTTGTTATTTTTAACACATTTTATTTTTTAACAAAACGCTATTTTTAAACAAAAAAATGGTAACGTAGGTAGGTCTAGGTAGGTCTAGGCTTAGAATCTATTGAAAATTCAGTCTTACAAAAAAATTAATATATTTATAATTTAGAGATCAAAGCAAATTGCGCTTAGGGCTTCCTAACAGGTCACTGTGGCTTGAGATACCATCTTAGCAAGTTAAATTTGTGTCCAGAGACAGAATGCAGGTTTTCCCTAGAGGACGACGAATCCTCTGAGCACCCGCTCTGTAACTGCCCGGCACTTCACTGGTTAAGGCGACGTACCTTTAACAAAGAGATACTCTCGCCAGCAGAAATTATGAATTCTGCTACTAAGGACATACTGCGGCCTTTACTAGGGAGGTCAATCGTCTCTTAAAATAAACCATCTTTCCTTGATACAATAGATCTTGTAGGTCGCAGTGTCAGCCATTGGCAGGGAATAATTAAAAAATAAAGTGCACGACTGGATCGCACGAAACTTTCTCGTTCATATCATCAGTTTGGTTGGTTTATTTTTCTTTTATTGTTGTTTATAGGTTATAAAACCAGATTTTTTAAATTGGTGATGCTGGTAGGTTTCTATGACTCGAAGTAGGGTTTGTGATGTAAGAATTCAGAGGTTTGTTTTTGAATTTACACGTGTTTGGGGGTAAGTGAAGTGCGGGTTTCTGATAGTGTAGACTCCAATTGGTTGGAATTATTTTAAGGTTCATGATAAATATGGTTAAAAAAAGAAGAAGTGGGAAATATTTCCTAAAAAGGAGTTTTTAGTAGTTGTGATTACATTTTAACTGGTAGTGCGGTAATGTATATAAGACGACATTAAAAACGGCAAAAAAAACTAAGTACGGGGTTTTATTAGAAATATTTATGTTATCGTAAATAAGCATTTTAGTCAAAGTCTTTAGAGCTAATTTTGGAAAATAATGCGTACAAAATAGTAACAAATATTGCAATGTTGAGTTCGAAAAATTATCTTGCTCAAGTATTTAGCTAAAAACTGAGTTAAGGGTATTCTTCAGGCGATAACAATACCTTTCTCTTACTACGTATACGAGAAAGTTAAAAATATAGGAAACTTTTTCCTACAAAAAGTAAGAACTGTACATTTCTTAATATTAAAATAAAGGCTATTAAGAACACACCAGTCATTAAAACGGTTTAAATCACTTTGTAACGCTAAGACATCTGACATACAGTTTATTGCCTTGTAGATTTTTAGATCATCTGCGTACAAAAGACATTTTGAGCTTGATACGAAAGAGGGTAAGTCATTGATAAAAAGCGGAAAAAGAAGAGGACCAATATGACTTCCTTGGGGAACACATGACAAATTTCGAATTTTATTCGAAAACGCGAATCCAATTTTAACAATTTGTTTGCGATTAGTCAAATAATTGCCAATCCATTTTAAAATACTGGAATGAATTCCGAAAAGTTTAAGTTTGCTTAAAAGAACATTGTGCTGAACACGATCAAAGGCTTTTGAAAAATAAATATATACGCAATCTACTTGATGACGATTTTCAATATTTTCAAGACAGTAATTGGTAAAAATAACCAAGTTTGTAGCGGTTGATCTACCACTTACAAACCCATGCTGAAGTTCAGAAATATAGTTGCGAACAACTGAGTACAACTTTTTTTTTAACAGCTGCCTCGAATACTTTGGGAAACAGTTGCAGCTTTGCTATCTATAGGTCTATAATTCTCGATACATCTCTTAGAACCTGATTTGAAAATTGAAGTTATAAGCGAATATTTCCAACAGTCAAGAAACTCGCCAGTAGATAGGGATAAATTAAAAATAATCCTTAGTGGATCGACTAGGCTAAGTTTGCAATTTTTAAATAACATTGGTGAAAAGTTATCGGGTGCTTCGCTGATACTCGAATCTAGTAATGATAATTCAGAGAAGTATGGGAGTAGATTTGTTTTCTTAAAATCGAAGTAGATCTATCTATCTCTACAGTTTACACTTACTAACTTAAGTAAACACTCTCTAAATTTTTTGTCGCGTTATCAAAAAAAAAAAACTGCTTGAGCTACTGCGATGTATGCTATCATCCTTCGACTACTTTCCGCATTGAAGATTGATACAAAGCTTTTCTAGAACATTGTGATTTTAGTACGAGGTAATCGGCACATCGAATCTGGGGTCGAAATACCTCATTCTTGGCTTGGGTTGTGCTGAGGAGGAGGAAAGGTCAAATTGCACCGGAATTATAGTCGCTTCTATGTGAAAATACACCCCAATTCTAGCACACTCCCAGCAATGCAACGGCTGCTTCCAAATGACACCATTTACAGCTACTGTTCACTAAAAACGCGGTTATATCTTTAAGGTAATGGCGTCAGAAGAACTTTCCCATAAGTCCAATGTGAATCAATTGCCCTATACAAATCCACCATCGATCGTACAGAGGAGCTCTGTTTGCGCAATTGAATGAATATTCAAGTTTCTTGAGATCTATTTTCTTGGAAATTCAAATGATGAGCTTGGTTAAAGTCTTCAAAATTGCTTTGCTTTGCCTTCTATTCATTACAAACTTATCATTAGTACAGAGGAAAGACTAATGATTCTTGGCGAAAACGTGGAATTCCTCGAGATAAGTAGTCCTCCTGGCGACGAAATAGTCGACAGTTTCAACACGTCGTAGAAATTCATCGATCATACGATGCATTACATTTTTCTTAACTATTTCGGGGAGAATATAAGGACAACCATTTTTAGTGGAAAGAAAAAGCTACCGCATTCAAAAAGAGTTTTATTCCTTTAATCGAGAGGTTCCAATTTCGAAGGGGACATTTACAAATTGAATTTAATTAAAGGCGGAACGAAGTTAGCAAATTGAAAAGGAATTGTTGGGTCTTCTTGTGTCTTTCTGATCCAACACAAAGCTCGATAACCTGACAGGCTGTGACGAAAGAAAGAACATTAAAGTAGCCAACAGTCTAGACTACTTTGGCAAGTTGACCTTGCTCAGATTTCAGCAATTACACACTCAACTACAAACCCAACAATGAAAGCAATTGTATAACCTGAAAACAATAAAAACATTAATCAACAAAAATGTAAGCAATAACTAAGGATCTCGTAAATCATTCGTTAAATGGTATCCTTTTGGCATTCATTATCTCGAGTAGAAGGGTAGCAGCGACTGAAAATCCAGTAGCACTTTTTTTACATCCACCCCCTCCCCCGCTCACTTCTACTTACTGCGGAGCATTCTTGAAAATTTATTGCCATGTTTACCACCGCGAAATACATGCGGACCGTAATTTTACACTGTAGTCCTTAAATGGTTTCACGCTCGACTGTAGAGTAAACGGAAATGATTTCTCGTAAAAAGGTGTATCTTATCACCTGCCACACGAGCAGAAACCCCTGTTTATGTTATGATTTAATCGGTTTGGGAAAGATTTACAACCCATCAACTGTCTTAGGAGGGTTGATATATAACCAATTCGAGTGCGGTACGAAGGTGGTGCGCGGTGCGTGGTGCGTGGTGCGTGGTGATTGAAATGTTTACTCTCTTCGAATAGAATAAATTTGGAGCTGCTTTATTGTTAAGGAGAATTTTCAAGTTGACAGACATAATTGACACAATAAAGTGTAAGACTTTTGTCTGATGAAAAGGTGTCAACAAATAATTGACGCGAGATGCAGGTACTTTAGCGCAGTTGTCAAACCTACTAGGAAACAATTTAGCAAGCAATAGGTCCTTTCGACACAGTATCTCTATGTAGGCGACTTACGTATGCCTATGCTTTTTGACATATTAAAAGTTCTGGTGGGTTGGTTGGTTTAGGTGGTTGCTTTCCCCCTATCCTGATGAGCGCTTTAGCCCCGTTTTGAAGATATACAACTAGTAGAACCTGGAGATAAAAAGGGTGACATAATGTTATTAGTTATGACATATGGGAACTCAAAACCAGCTTGAGGAATTGAGAAATTTAATGATGTTCCTGAAATGGATGCCTCGGATGGCCGATAGGTCGTCAAAGAAAGGACTACCTATAGGGCACTGTATCTGGTTTCAGCTAGAGCCGGATATTCACAAAGAAGATGGAACACTGTGTTGTGGGGGATGATAGATTAAAAGTTCTAGATTACCCAACAGTGAATAATCTGAATCGAAAGAGAAAGGAAGATACCAAGCTGTAAGCTGTAATGCAGAAAGCATGATGAAGATTCCAAGAGAAACGGAACCAAAAGGAGACAGGTATCTAGCTCACAAGGGCAACTCTCGACAGATCTCATAAACAGGTTTCCCATCTACAGATGAAGCAAGTGGAGGGGGAATACAATCCGCAAGGGCAAAGCCTGAAGTGAACCAAGTAGTTTTTCCCCTACGCCGATGTTGAGAGTTCTTTCTCGTTGACAGCATATACTTCGTTTTGTCCTCATTAACAGCCAGACTCATCTAAGCCGCCTCCGTTTCGATGTTTGCAAATGCGCCACTGACAGCTCGCCGCGTTCTCCCAATAATGTCAATATCATCGGCATAGGCAAGTAGTTGAACGGACTTTTGAAAAATTGTACCTCTGGTGTTGGCTTGTGAGTTTCGTACAATTGCTTCAAGAACGATGTTAAAGGAAGTACATGATAGCGTGTCGCCTTGTCTTAAACCTTTTCCGACATCAAATGACTCGGTGGTGTTCTTGCCGACTTTGACGGAGCAGCGAGATTTCTCCATCGTCATCCTGCATAAACGGACGAGTTTGGCCTTTAAAGTCGATAAATAGATGGTGTGTACCGATGTGAAATTCCTGGGTTTTGAAAATTTGGTCGATGGCTGACTTTCCAGGCCTAAGACCACAGACCCCAGTTATAGCGATACGTTAAATGCAACTGAAAATTTGGAACAGTATCTTTTCGTTTAGGCGGTCATAGCAAATTGAAAAAGTCTGTCAGAAAAACTGATTGTAAAAACAAACAAATTCAGATTCCATCAGAAAAAAAATTCCCGGAAGATCGAACAGTAAAGAAATGGCACATTTCAGTGGAATGATTTGGTTTTTTTGTGTGGAATTAACTAAAAAGTTCATCAGAAAAACTTTTTCGTACAGAAAAATGAGTTAGTTCCTTTTATAGAAAAATAAAACATAATTCACTTATTTTTTTAAGCAACCCATTAAGACCAAGATTGAGTTCAAGCATTATATTTAAGTGGTCCAAAAAAGCAAAAAGCTTTAACTGGGGCCTAAGCTGATCAAGCACTGGCGCCTCACCAAATTTCAACTTTTTAGCATTAGTGGTTCCAGGGATATTATGGAGCAAGGAGAACGTCCCGATATCTCAGAGCCTTGTTATTTTGCACAACGGTAGGTCGTGTGGAATATATAAAAGGGAAAATTTGAGGTTTCTCTATAGGTAAGGAGGCGTGGTATCCACCCACTTTCTCAAAATTATTGTCAATTATATGGAGCACTTCCGATTCCGATTCTGGTAGAGCAGAAGAGCTTGAAAATCTAAGATTTTTCATACAAAGTGTCATTTTGAAATTATGCATGCATTTTGAAAGCAAGTTCATGAAATATTTTTGACAAGGGGGTAACCACTAAATTTAGTGATGGAATTGTTTATGATTTAATGTGTCTGTTAAAACCAAATTTGCAGTCATAAGTAGAGTTTTCGTATATCGGGAACAGTTTCTTTTTATTTCACCAAATTCAGATGCTTTTAAAATCTTAACCAGTAAACCCACAAATTTTAGTCAGTAATCATTAAATAATAACATTTCTTTCGTTATTTAAGTTTTATGTACTTTTAACTGCTAACTTGTTACATAAAGCTTTTTATATACTTTTTTTGTTTTTGGTCTGGCAATTTTTTCCAGTCAAGGACTGTGCTGAAGTATCAGTTTCTTCCTACCGCAAAGTTTTCAAACGGGACTGGTCAAAAAAGAATCTAGACTCGGTGGAAGTCCCCACAATTAAGCGGGCTTCCTCAGTGTTTTCGATTTCCAAGAGAAGCTTTTGCCATTGGATGTTATTTGTTTGATCCTCAGTCACCTTTCAGTCTTTTGTCAATATAATCGAATAGAAATGTTACCTACATCCTTTTCCCTTGTCTTTTAAGTTCAGATTGAACATCGAAACCTATAACCGGGTTAGTTTTCTGCTTCCGGGCAAAGAGTATTCACGTGGTCAGAGCTTAACTCTACCCAGACCAGACAGTTATTCTAGGTTACCCTGGGTCGTAGTTGGATTGCTGAATGTCTTAAGTTATCTAACATCAAGGTGGATCTTTGCCAGGATACGAACTCTGGTTTGTCTCGGTCCTTTACGACGACAAGTAGATGATAATCTAGGGTTCCGTGTATAGAAGGGTGCCGGAATTGAGTCACCGCTGATAACCTGGATGTTTAGCAATGTTAAAAGCCGACTTTACTGCCATGGTCTCTACAGCCAAGGAAATAATTTCTTCGCAGTGGGAGTAACACATGGACCAGGGGTGACAGCACGTAACTTGATACGAGTTCAGTCGATACAATCGAGCTCTGACAGCACCTAATTTGTTTCGATCGAGGATAATCGGTTTAGGACAATCGATTGAAACAAATTAGGTGCTGCCAGAGCTCGATTGTATTGACTGAACTCGATTGTATCAAGTTACATGCTGCTGCCCCGGGGTTAATAACGACAGCCCTCTAAGTAGCTAGCTGCCTCTATTCGCCAACTTCTGTTTTTGTTCCTTTTTTAAATACTAACCACTTGTTATCCACCTGCTTAGAGTTCGGCTACCAAGTCCAATGATACTAAGTTCCCCTCACGATCGAGTTGTAGGGTTAAGAGAAGGCGATATCTCATATTTAAAGCCGCTGCAATCTGCAAATAGCCTTAGCCACCTTGAAACTGGTGAAACATTGGAGCCTAAGAAGTTTCTATAGATGGTAACCTCCTTGGGTGCCAGAACGTGCAAGCATCTAATGAAAGAAACCAGCCCAACGTAGAACGAAGAAAACGAAAGCACAAAATGTTTTCATCCTATGTCCACGTTTCTCTAATTCCAAGTTTCCATTTAAAGCAAAAAGGTGGCGCAACAGTCAAGAGTAGAATTGAGCCTCAAAGCGGGTTTCAACAAATTGGTCACCACTTGGCTTATATATTGATTTCTGAGTGTATTGGCTTCACTGAGGTATAAACTGAAAACCTTTGTATCATAGACAGAGACAAAGTGGTCCTATTTATGATTTAAATGCTCTCGACAATTAATTGAGGTACCCTTTAATTTTTGCTCTTTAACGTTGTCCCTACGGGTTGGAATCGATGACTTTTTGTGTGTCTTTGTCATAAGATGAACTTACCAAACTGTCTTTAAATACTACTAGATCTTTCGAAAGCCAGCTATGGATGCATAAAGTAAGAACTCTTTCATAATTGGGAGGTTCTGGGATATACAGTGGAGCTTGTTGAAAACCTTGTGAACATCTACCTCAGAAATGCTTGGTAGAACCATCAGATGGAATCATTACACACCGCTTTACCCGGTAGAAGAAAGTCAACTCGAAATTACTAAGCTGATGACTTTGTGGGCCAAAGTGGGAGTCGTCCAAACCCTACCCTTAGATGGTTCTGATAATGACCGTATTTACTACTGCATTCCCCATTCACCTACAAACTAAAAACATCTGCATTGGCAGAACAATAGTCTACCCCAAATTCATGCGGGATTTCTTCCATGAAACCCCTTCGGTGGAGAGCTCCATCTCGGGGTGGATAAGCTGACTGCCCACAAAAGCGTATTATTATTATTTTCCCTTTTTCGGTTGCTGGCTTTCGACCAACATTTTTCAGTTTTTCTTGATGACACGAAAAGATTGCATTTCCATCCGATGAGTACAACTTTGGAGTGACGTGATGGCCCGTAGCAGTGGCGTTATTCCAGCAATGCCAACCACCACCAATCCAACAGCAGTAGCAGCGGCAAATGCTGCAAATTTTTGCCAAAATTGAAATAAGCTTAAACCGGCATAATCTTGCAATGATTGCAATTCCATGAGGCAATACGACTTGGCACAAAATTTGCTTGTTTAGTTGGAAATACGTCTGCGGGTTGAGATTCCTCTTATCCTTATAACTTGTGTTATTGTGGCATTGTTGATGACGAAAGGGAAGGCGAGACGAATGGTTTCTTTTTTCCTTGTCCATTTGAGTTGTTGGAAACAACAATGCAAACTCATACTCGTACAAGGAGTAACCCCATTGCTCCTGACAGTGGCGATAACTCATTTCATACATATTCACGGTTATTGCAGTCGATCTCTTAACTTAATATTGTTTTATGTCAATCATGGCGGTGTCAGAATTTTATTTGTTTCGCAAGTAGACAGCGAAAAGATTACAAAGTTTCAGCTATGCAAAGTTTGTACGACGTGTTAACATTCTAAGAACAGTATGTGTTCATGTCAACACGTCAAATTTGCAAAAAGAAAGTTATTCTGCGTGGTGGGGGGGGGGGGTTGCTGTTTAATATACCACATAAAAAGGTGTGTGTTGACACGAGAGTGTTTTTAGTGGTGAAGTAAATTGATTGCCGGTATAATATGCATGTATAATGCCAAATGCTGAAACACAATATGACGTAAATTCAATCAGAAACGTGTCACTCTGTCATATTGTGTAGGGCGTATGTGGAACATTTTTAGTACTAGAACTTGGTGTGGCGTTGGCTTGTGCTCTGAGAGCTCAAAGTTGAAGTCGATTTCAAATTTTTTTAGAAAAAGGGAACTGCCTGGTGCTATTTTGAGCGGGGACACTATATAAAGGACACTTATAATTTGGACATTAGATTACTTAGCGAAAGCCCTATGATATTTTTTTAGGTCTCAGGAGGTCTTAAGAAATCCTGACCAATGTCACAATTTCATCGGAAAAATGGAAAATTGAGAATAAAGTTTCTTGATTTACCTTAAAACATTTGTAAACCACCACTGCTGCTGATTTGCAAATCAACACTAATAAGTTGCAATTCAAGACTTCATGATTGTAATTTGCGTGTCACACAGACAATTTCGCTAAGGGATGAAATCTTAAATTGCAACAAAAAGGTGGCAATTTACGAATTGTTTTCTGCAACTTGCAATCCATTGAAGATCAAATTGATAACTATTTGTGGCGAATTGCGATCGGTTATGGCAATATGTTTTTGTCGTTGGATCGCATTATTGATAACGAAAAGTCTTCATTCGCGACTTTTGAGGGTCAATATCTTAACTTCGTATAGTTTCTGGAATTGCGAATAAAAAGTCGTGAATAAGTAAATCCTGAGCTAGGCTGTAAAACTGCACAAACTTTTCGTGATTTTGCGCTCATTTTTCTTGATTTGATCCTAGAATTCTTTCCGTGTATGACGCTGGAGAAGTCAGACAACAACTCATTATCAACCTGTTTCGAGGGGTTGTTTTTTGACCATTTCCCATTACCATTTTGTACAACCTGACAAGTTTGACATAGGTATGAAGAAATTAGACGTCTGTATAAATACTGCTGCATGGAGCTTCAATATCGATGAGCTAAGAAAACTTTTCACTCAAGTTCTTTACGATAGGCTAGTGAGTTGGGTCGATAGGAATAGTATCCTAAGCATTTTCCAGGCTAGATTTCGAGCTAAATTCTTAACAGTTTTATTGCAAATCGAGTTTTAGAAGACAAAAAGAAGCTGTTCCCTGGTTTTGACACCGTCAACAAATCATCACTGCTTTTTAAGCAAGTAACCTTTAACTTATCGCGTATTGGTGCCTAAACTAAAATCATTCGATTTTTCTACAGAATTTAGTGTTCTTCAGGGCTGAGTTTTGAGTCATTTGATTTTCTCTCCTTAGGTAGATGATGTTTGCGACACTATCCCATGAGGCATTAGGTTCGGTCATGTTGATGTTTAAGTCTTACTTCACGCGGATGATCGTGTCATTCTTTCTGACAGTCCTCATACTCTCCAGTTGCAGATAAATAAACTAAAGCATTACTGAGATGCTTGGGATCTAAAGATCAATACTAACAAATCAAAAATTTATGTTTTCAGAGCGCAAAACCGCGGCGGTAGATAACATCTTGGGGCTCTGGATGGTTTTCGAATTGAGGTTGTTTAAAAAGTTTAGGTACTTGGGTTTTATATTTACATACAATGATAATTTAAAACCTCGCATCACAGATTAAACTCCTGCAGCTAAAACAGGGATCAACATCAACACCTTGTGGTCTAAGTTCTTTGCAAGTAAATAATTTCCAAATTTGAAGGTTTCAACGCCGAAAATAAAAGTAGTTTTTGCTATGGCAACAAGATTTACGGGTGCCAAAATCGTAATGACACTTAAAGCATATACAGAGGTATTTCTTTAAACGGATCTTTAGGCTTCCCCAATCAAGCTCACCCTATATTTTTACATAAAATTTTCTTTAGCAAAGTTGTGCTAAGATCTTGGAATAAATAACAAAAAAAAATTCTTGCTGTACATATCTATTCGAAGTAACTATGTACTCTCCAATAATAAAACAGGTCTGGATATGAGATTTATCTTTAAAGTTCTAAAAAAAAGAAATTTTGAATTGAATTCTAAACCGCATAGAAGCGATTTAAACATTTAAACCAAATGTGTCCACTATGTAACCTTGAACAAAACTTCACTTCCTTGTACCTATGTGTTATGACCCATTATTTAGGAAATTCTCAAATTGTTCTTATCCCATTTTATATATTTTACCTAGCAAGATGAATTATAGATAAATAAATAACTAACTTTCAAAAAAACTTCCTAACTTCTCAAGACTGTGCTAAAATGTTTAATGGAGATAGGTAGTGGGTGGAGATCGCTTATTCGATTTGTCATGCAAGTCATAAATTTCTCTGAAACTCCTTTGCATTCTTACAGACAGAATTTTGTTTTTATTTTAGCTAAACTAAAAGCCCAAGCTAACATAAATCAGTTCACCTTTTACTTCATAAACCTTTTGTAACTGAATAATCTGTTTTAAATTTTTGTTTTTTGCTAAACTTAACGCCCGTTGCATCATTTGATATTTTTAACTTTCTCGTATACTTATGTAGTAAGAGAAAGGTATTGTAATCGTACAAAAAATCGAACTCGAGATTTTAATCAAATCGGTCAATACGATTGCAACAAATAATTTTTTTATGTAATATGGCCATTCCTAACATGATAGCAAACTCAGTTTTTCTCTTAATTGTCTATAATGGATTTTGAAAAAAGGCATATTTTGTGAATTTGGTTTTCTTTTTTTTACCTACATGAAAACGGCTAAAGCGATTTTCACCAAAATGCATACCTACTTGAAGTAAAATTTTAGTTTTCAACATTATTGCGTCCTTCATTTTTGATTCGCTGATTTTGAAAACTGCTCAAAGTCAAATCTCGAAAACTTTAAAAGCCAAGTACCTACCTAATACTAACATCCTGAACAAAACCCTATAATCAGTTTTTAGCTAAATAGTTGAGCAAGATTAATTTTCGAACTAAACATTGCAATATTTGGTACTATTTTGTACGCATTATTTTCTATAATCAGTTTTAAAGACTTTGACTAAAATATTATTTACGGGCTTCGCCCGTGCAAAATGTGGTTTCTTTGATTATTCGTTACAATGTGCTTAGTAATTTTTTTTATGAATAAGTGTAGGTGTTTATGAAAAATAATAATACTTCAACTTAGTAAAATCATATTAAGCGCCTTTAAATAATAGGTATAGGTATAAATACTAACGAATAGTATTAATTTTTGTTAAATGGTAGTACCTACCTATTCCCGAACTCTATCACATCCACATTTCTCATAACGCTTAAGTTGGCGAATAAGAGATACTTACCAGTTACCACTGTATAAAATAATTCGTCTTCCTCCTTATTAACGTTATGTTAGAAGGTATTCACTTCAAATGTTAAATCACTGTCTCTCTCATTCCCGTAAACTTTTCACACCGTATCTGCTTTCTGCTATGTCTCTCAATCCCACGCCCCCCGGCCAGCCCAACACCCATAACCAAACACATCCAGGAAATGCGATTTTTCGATAAATAAAAATAAAATAAATAGAAACTCATCAAGAGAGCAGAACAAAGACGGTATAAAAGTGTCTGAAGCATCGACACACACGAAACACCTCACATTCCATACCTGCGCTGCATCCGCTGTACAGTACTGTTTTGTGTGTGTGTGTGATTGCGCATGGCCAAGCGGGTTGAACAAAGAGGTCTCACGGTATACTCTTCCCTCCACAGGGAAGAAAGAAATAGATACAAATAAAAAATGTTCTTTCAAAATCAATTGTCCAGTGACAGTGAGAGCTTTTAATAACCCGACATATTTGGGGTTACCTTTGTTTTGTCGTGAAGACGATGATGATGGATGAAAATGGATACACACACTTTTTTGTGCACTTTTTTGTGAATATTAAATATATTTGGTAGGTGGGCTTTCGTGTATATTTCGTTTTTGTTAGATTGTGTTGAATGGTGGAAATTAAAAATGGGAAGTCGGTGGGAATCGGGTTATATGGACACCACAGGATTGATGAATGCATGAGTGAAATAGGAACTCAGCAAGAGAGCAGACAGGTCTTTCCTACATTATTTGACATTATATTTTTATACACCCAATCATTGGCCGCGTTCCACTGCCCGCTAGATGAACAGCGGCATGTCAAACTTCATATAAAAAAAGTTGACATATCACCATAGGCGCTAGACATCTAGCACTTTTTGTGAAATATCCCTTTCAGGGAAATTTCTCAATCTAGCGCAAAACTACGCGCTGCATTGAAAGAGAGAGAGAAAAAAACAACCAGTCAAAGGCAATTCGTTCAAACGTTTGCAAAATTTGCCGCTGCCGCTGCGCGATCGTTCCTTCATCTGGGATATTTTGTGCTAGATGAACAGCGGGCAGAGGAACGCGGCCATTGGCACCTTAAGAAAACTTGAGTCACTATGTGTGTGTAAATATAAAATATAACATTTAAATAACATTAAAGTACATAATTCATTTACCTTTATTAAGATATTTTTTAATAAAGGTAAATGAATTTTAACATACAGAAAAATACCGTTAAATAAAGCAAAGTAAATGTTCACCAATTATCTGCACTTCGTTCCACTCATTGAAATTCCTCAGTCCTATTATTGGCACCTATATATAGTGGTATAAAATAATTAAAAAAAAAAACAGGCACGAAGTGTCTCAATTCTCAATTTTCCAATGATGGGCAGTGTACTTTGTGCCAGTAACTGTCTCATGGTGGGGTGCCAACAATAGGCTATTTTACCCTATTTTTTGTTTGCTTAGCAAACCAAACAGAATACTATCTCTGTCTGTCACAGGTGTAAAATAAAGTTAAGAGAGATATATTGCGCGTTTAGTATGTTTGATTTGAGAATGAAGTGCATATAAACTCACCCAGGTGAAAATAGTAGAAATGTTTCAAATTTTGTCTATTTATTTAAAAACCTTTTAAGATATCGAGTAAATGGATATCCTATGTTGTACCTGTATATGTCCTCTTTAAGTTGGCATTTACTATATTTAAATGCTCCCAGTATTTTCGAGCACAAAGCGTTGCAAAGGAAAAATCGAAAGAAAACGAAAAAATAAATTACTCTTGTCCAATTTTCTCTGGAATTTATAGAGATATAGAGTTGAAACAAAGTGAAGATTGTAGGCCTAGTTATCCTCTATAGGCCCGTAAAAAATGCATCAGCATAAATTCAGCAGTTTTTAAGATTTTTGCATTCAACGACATGCAGTCAAATTGAATCTAAGTCGAACAGAACTACACTAATTTTATTTATATGATAACATAAGTATTGTTAATAAAACCCCGTACTAAGTTTTTCTTAGAGAAATGCAAATAATGCCATCTTATAAACATAACCGCACTACCAGTTAAAATGTAATCACAACTACTCGAAACTCCTTTTTAGCAAATATTTCCAACTTCTTCTTTTTTCAACCATATTAATCATAAACCTTAAAATAATTTCAACCAATTGGAGTCCACACTATTAGAAACCCGCACTTCATTTACCCCCAAACACGTGTAAATTCAAAAACTAATCTCTGAATTCTTACATCACAAACCCTACTTCGATTCATGGCCACCTACCAGCATCACCAAATTGAAAAATCTTGTTTTATAGCCTATAAACAATAATAAAAGAAAAATAAACCAACCAAACTGATGATATGAACGAGAAAGTTTCGTGCGATCCAGTCGTGCACTTTATTATTCATATATTCATATAAGGCACTTTGCAAAATGTGGGCGGGACTAAACTTTCGTAGGTGCTATTTCCAAACCTATGATACCAAAATTTAAAATACCTTAAAACATTATCAACACTTAGATGTTAAAATTTCGCACGAATTGTAGATATCTATCTAATAGTGGTAGACTGTGATAACTAGGAACTAATCAACTGAGTTTCAAATGAGCTCTGCTTGATTGCTCTAGCTCTAATTAACAAGTAACTAGAAAACTTTAGGTAAAGGGTTTTTAAAGACATACCCAATGAACCAGTAACCAGTTCGATAAAGTATCTGTATCCCAAACCCAGCTAAGGTAGCAAATCAAATACCGTATAATATTCCTCAAAGTAAGAAGTAGCTTTTAGCAATGTCCTTGACTCACTTCCCCAAGTATACCACTCGATGCTATATCAGACATCAATTGGTCCTCTTATCGCCACTCTTTTTACAGGAATCAACTAACCAAACTAAAAACTTTATACAATTCATATGAAGGTGCTCAGCACACGCTCCATCCGCCAAACATCCGGCCATTTAAGGTGGCATCTGGTTCCCCAAAGTCCAATAAAACAAACCCCAACCAACACCAACTGCGGCAAAGATATCCGTAAACTGAAAATAAGAAAATGTTAGTTTGAAAAACCTTCCGCACCATTAATTTTCCTCGGAAGCAATTCTATTGCGGTTTATGGTATTGGTATATGGTATGGTATAGTACCACTATCCGTGGTGTGATTTGAGAGCTACCATAGAGTAACCATGGACATACCACCAGACATAACATATTTTTTTCCCTTGCGAACATTTCGACACGGCTCCCCCCCTGTTGGACTTCTTATCGCATTTAGGTCGTATTTTTGGTCGTCTCCTTTGGCTTGGCCCTTCTGCCGAAGCATTTGATAAGAGTTTTCCAAAAAACCTAATGAACTGGTGATTTCTTTTGTCGATGGGATTTTTGTTAGTTAATTTGCTCGACGAAATGTGTGTTTTTTAGGGGTTTTCCTCTCCTCGTCGTATATATACTGTCGGCGGATAAATTTGTTCGGTAATAAATTGGTTACTTGGCGCACGAATAAAGTATAAGTAGGTATTCTTGTGGGAAGTGAATAAAAAGACAGGAAGCGAGCCGATTAGATGTCCTCATCAGGAGGGGGAAGCTAAAATAATTTTTAACCACTTACTTTTACTTAATTACTTTATACGCCTCTGCAGTTAGCGCGATCTTCGGCTAACTGCCTCCAGTTGCGCACTCCAAGTTGGTTGAGGTCCCCTTCCACTTGTGCGCGCCACCTTAGGCGATGTCTTCCTCTACTGCGTTGTCCCTCCGGGTTGGAATCAAAGACTTTTCGGGCCGGAGCGTTGGTGTCCATTCGCTCTACATGTTCTAGCCATCTTAGACGACTGATGCGTACTTTTTTGACCAGGGCAATGTCGCTGTACAGCTCGTAGAGTTCGCTGTTAAATCTTCTCCTCCAAGAGGGACCAAAAATCACTCGAAGATTCTTGCGTTCGAAACGGCCAAGAAGATCTTCATCCGCCTTTGTTAGGGTCCATGCTTCTGCACCATATAGCAGGACTGGGATGATGAGGGTCTTATATAGAATCGACTTAGTGTTTCTTGACAAGGCCTTACTAGTCAATTGCCGTCTTAGTCCAAAGAAACAGCGATTGGCAAGTGTAACTCTTCGTTTGATTTCTGCTGTGGTGTCATTATCAGAGTTTATAGCGGAGCCGAGGTAGACTTTAGGGACTTTCTAACTACCTCAAAATTATAGCTGTCTACTGTGACGTTCTGTCCGATTCGTCGATGTTGTGTGTCCCTTCTTGTTTACAGCATATATTTTGTCTTGCCCTCGTTTACCACTAAACCCATTTTTGCCGCTTCCGTACTGATACTTGCAAACGCGCCAGTGACAGCTCGCTGTGTTCTGCCAATAATGTCAATATCGTCCGCGTATGCAAGCAGTTGCACAGACTTATGGAAAATTGTGCCTCTGGTGTTGGCTTGTGAGTTGCGCACAGTTTTCTCAAGAATGATGTTAAAGAAGTCACATGACAGCGCATCACCTTGTCTAAATCCTTTTCTGACATCAAAGGTCTCGGTGAGATTGTTTCCGACCTTAATGGAGCAGCGAGCGTTCTCCATCGTCATTCTGCACAATCTGACGAGTTTGGCAGGGATGCCAAAACTAGACATGGCTCTGTATAGCTCGTCTCTATAAATGCTGTCATATGCGGCCTTAAAATCGATGAATAGATGGTGGGTATCGATTTGGACTTCTTGGGTTTTCTCCAGGATCTGCCGTAGTGTGAAAATTTGATCGGTTGTGGACTTTCCGGGCCTAAAACCGCACTGATAGGGACCTATCAGATCGTTGACGAATGGTTTAAGGCGTTCACACAGTATAGCAGATATGATCTTATACGCAGTGTTAAGGAGACTGATGCCTCTATAGTTGGCGCAGTTTAGAGGGTCTCCTTTCTTGTGGATCGGGCAAACGATGCTGAGGTTCCATTCATCAGGCATACTTTCTTCTGACCAAATCTTGGAAACGAGTTGGTGTATGCTCTCCACCAAGCCATCTCCCGCTGCCTTAAAAAGCTCGGCAGTTAAGCCGTCCGGTCCAGCAGCCTTGTTGGACTTAAGCTTAGATATTGCTATCCTTACTTCACTTTGGTCAGGTGGACGGAAGTCTTGGCTGTCATCGTCCAGGTTGAATGGTTCATTCTGCCTGACAGCGGAATTTGTGTCGTCTTCGCCGTTTAACAGTCTGCAGAAATGGTTTTTCCATATCCTCAGCACCGACTGTGATTCTACTACAAGGTTTCCTTCTTCGTCTCTACAGGCTTCTGTTCGGGTTTTGTTGCCCTGACACGTTCTTTTTACCTTTTGGTAAAACTTCCGAACATTATTCCTGGAGTAGCACCTCTCTATATCCTCGATCGCGCGCTTCTCATGCTCTCTCTTCTTTCTCCGGAGAAGCCGGTGTTCTTCCCTCCTTTTTTGCTCGTAGAGCTGACGAGCTGCTCTCGTCCTTCTGTGCAGCGCCGCTTCATATGCACGTTGTTTTGCTGCATGCGCTTGCCGGCATTCCTCGTCAAACCAGGGGTTTCGAGGGGGTGGACTGGTGAAACCGAGCACATCAGTTGCGGCATTTTTGATGGCTTCTTGGCATCGGCGCTACTGGTCCTCGGCACTTGATGCTGGCAGCATAGGACTTCTCGAGAGGTTTAGGGATACGCGATCGGCAAAGGCTCTGGCAGTTTGTTGCGTTTGTAGCCGTCCAACGTTAAATCTCCTCACAGTATTATCTCGTTGTTTTGGCGTTTGGGATATCCGCATCCATACCTTGGCTACAACAAGGTAGTGGTCCGAGTCAATGTTGGCCGCTCGGAAAGTTCGGACATCTAGAATACTGGAGGAGTGCCTTACGTCGATCGCAACATGATCAATTTGGTTGACGGTTTGATGATCTGGTGACCGCCATGTTCCTTTATGTATATCGAGGTGAGGAAACCGTGCGCTAGCTATAGTAACATTACGTCCCGCAGCAAAATCAATCAGCCTTAGTCCGTTTTCAGACATGGTGTCATGTAGGCTCCTTTCCTATTTTGGCGTTAAAATCACCTAAGACGACTTTAACGTCATATTTAGGACATTGCTTATATGTTTTGTCGAGGAGCTCGTAGAAACAATCTTTGGTAGCATCGTCTTTATCTTCTGTGGGGGCGTGAGCGCATATTAGGCTGATGTTGGCAAATTTAGCCTTGATGCGAATAGTTATAAGGCGTTCACTCACGTGTCGAAAGCTTAAGACTTCTTGCCTAAGTCTGGCGCTTACAACAAATCCGCATCCGAATAAACGCTGCTTTTGTTCCCTGTAGAAATCACAGTAGTAGATGTCACAGTTTTTCATCTTCCTTTTGGCCGGCCCATCCCACCGCACTTCCTGGATAGCGGTGATATCTGCATTGTAGCAGCGTAGGGCCTCCGCTAATTGTTCGGCTGCACGCGGTCTGTTCAGGGTTCGAACATTCCATGTGCAGATCCGAACGTCATTGTCCTTAATTCGTTTGTCCGGGTCGTCAACAGTAAATCCATCCTTATCCGAGGCTATTGGTCGCTTCGTAACACGTCTTTTTTTTTCGAGGTAGGGTTGTTAGCCCCACGCACAACCCCCAAGGAGCTGGAATACTCCGTAGTCAGTAACCCGCTGCGGGGATGTGAGAGCTGCCGTTGACCCATTTAGGGCTCTTCCGCCACCATCTCTATTTCAACACCCTGACTAGTGTTGAAAATCTTCAATGACCTCAGCTCCAAATACGTCAGAGTAGCCCATTGAGGTATCTGCCATGTTGACTCTTGACGCCACCGTTGATTCAGCTATATGAATTCATCCGCCGTACGTCCTCTTTCTGAGGGGCTCATGTTAGACTTCTGACTTCTGAGACTCGAGCAGACAGTCAATCCGACAGAGCATTATAGTGTTGCTATTTTCTTCGTGTTCAACACTCGCGCTTATAAGTTTAGCAAGTCAAGTCCGGGTGGACATAGACCAGGTGACCACGAGGAGGTAAAATAAGCACAATTGGGTGAGTGTGAGTTGATGCCAATCAGATGCCCATCCCTATTCACACAACACCCAACCACTTGCAGGTGATAAAGTGGTTATCTGTCCTCGGATTTTCAGCTTTAAGGACATTTATTTTTCTTAAATCAAAACGCCTACACACGACACAGACAGAGGCCATTTAATTTTTTGTCAGTGACTCCTTCGAAGTTCGTTCTGTCGATGAAAACATTTTCATACGCAGAACCTTCACCTCTAGCAATAACAAAGGAGTTTCCTTGAAGTACTTCTGGGAACTCGATATAGGCGAGCGGTGAGTAATAAGGCTCTTATCGAAAAGTTTAAAAGGACATTGAAGCCCCAAATGCTTTCCCTAAGTTGCTTTCATTCTACAAAGTTTGTTTATTTTGTTTTGTTTTCTTTTTGTTTGCATCGAGCTTTGGGTATAATAGTATTCTGGCCCAGTAAAGACATGTTAAGTGGGTATCAGAAGTCGGTCCTACTTATACAACTTGAGGTTAGAAACACTCGTAATCATCGAGAGTAACGGCAATTAGACTGTTGTTATCTGTGCTTGCATCAATAAAGTTGTTTCTTTCGTCTTAGTTTAAGAAAAATGTGGTTAAACAGGACTCGTATTTGCAGTACTTTAGTGGAATGTATCAATTTTCTTGGTGATTACTCCATACACGTTAAAGCTTTGTCGTCATGTGAGGATAGGTATACACGACACACATGTCCTTTCAATTACAAAATTTTGTTTCTATTTGTATTTTCCGGGAGAAAAACGCTGCTACTTGTGAATATATCATTTGTCGCTCATTCCCAATCCAACCAGCCATCAAAGGTATTTCGAAATCTCAACATCACAAACACCATACCCTCCGAGAGTCCCCATGGAAAATCATCACGACTTGCATGAGTATGCTATTAACATGCCTATGGGGAATGTTGCTCGTTGAATTTCCATCATCATCATCACAACCATAGTTTGAGCATCAGCGGAACTCTTGTGGATCTAAGAAACGGAAAATAAACAAAACTTTGTAATTTGCAGTTGGGAAATAAATTTGTGTTATGAAAATTCCAAGAAATGCCGTTGGCTGAATTAATTGATTGAAACAACCAAAATTCGCCGGAGGTTAATTGTTTTTCTACAGAAAAGTAATGATTCGCTTCTGGTACAACACGCAAGTGGTTCGGAATGGTGGATCGATTTTTCTTTTCCCAAAGGATACGTTGATATTTTCGCGTGTGCTTTTTGGGGGTATACGTGTGGATTTTCATTGTGCATGTCAGCAGGACCGGATCCCGAAAGATGTGAATTGATGAACAGACCGATTAGTTTCCCCCGCGGAACCACCGTAAGGCATTACTTCGCGGGGGTCGGTATAAAGACTTGTTGCTTATTGCTCAATTGTTGGAACTATTACCTTTCCGTTGGCGTTCTAAGCGTCTAAGGTCGCTGAGAATACGCACCGCCACGTTACTTACAATGGTCCAGTTTTCGTCGTTCTGGAGCATATAGTTTACGATGTAATCGGGAGTGGGCCACTCACCGAATTGTTCCCGTAGGGATATCCTCTCGGTTTCGTATCGTTGGCAATGAAAAAACACGTGTTCCGCGTTTTCAGAAACATCTTCGCAATGCGGGCAATTTGGGCTGGTTTCATGTCCGCGTTTAAAAAGATATTCTCTATAACAGCCATAACCCGTCAAGAACTGAGTCAGATAGAAGTTTGTTTCACCATGTTTTCGTTGGATCCATACGTCGATCACTGGTATAAACCTGTGTGTCCATCTTCGCTTTAGCGATTCATTCCATTGTCGTTGCCAGGTTGCTATATTCAGACTCCTTTCGTATTTTCTTTTGTCGTTATCTGCCCGACCATTTCGGACTCGCTCGGTTTTTAATTTAACCATTTCTTTAGCAAGTATATCGATAGGTAACATTGAAGATACGACGAGTATGGCATCGTTCGAAAATGTTCGAAACGCACAGGTGACTCTTAATGCGCCAAGAAGGTGGATGGATTTGGCTCCCCTCAGGTAAGACTTAACTTTCATTGCACTTGACCATATTTCTGTCGCATACATGAGAATTGAATTGGCAGTTCCTGCATGAAGAATTCTCTTTGTTTGTTTCGGGCCCCCGATGTTACTCATCAGCCTTGAAAGCGCGCTAACAGTTTTTGACGACATTTTGCATACATATTCAATATGGTGTTTAAAGCTCAGGCGAGCGTCTATAATTACTCCGAGGTACTAAATAAACTGTTGTAAAACTACTTCATGCCCTCCTACTCTAATCGTTATCGTTTCCCGAATTTTCCTACTCGTAATAAGTACTGCTTCCGTTTTGTGGTCGGCGAGTTTCAAACCTGCGCTAGATAGCCATCTACGTACATTTGCAACTGTCTCGTTACAGTGTAGTTCGACTTCTTCTATTGGTTTTGCCGATAATTGACGCTTCTCTTGGAATCAGTAGATGCAGAATTTCGTCATACATTAATGTTCCACAACAAGGACAAGGGGCCTACAACTAAACCTTGTTGTACACCGCCCGTTACTTCATACTCTTTAATTTACTCATCAGAGTCGTAGAGAAGAACTCTATTTACAAAGTAACTCATTATAATCCTACGAAGATAGTTCGGTATTCCAATCCGGTATAAACAACTTATGATACTTTCCCAATTCGCCGAATTAAACGAGTTTTTTACATCAAGCGTTATTACGGCGCAAAATTGTTTGGTTCCTCCTTTCCTACTGATGTGTTTACGACTTTGAAAATAAAATGTCTTCAGCGACATTCACATTCAGTGAGCGGCAACTATGAGAACTTTGAACCAAAGCCAAACGCAGCGGTTTGTTCCCAAGACTACCTGTCGATTTAAAACCCACGATACTAGCAATTTAAGACAATGTCTCATCTAGCTTTAAAAAGTGGAGATTGAGAGATTGAATGCAGATTGCAGAAGGCTCTAACTGTAGCTTTATTGCAATAATCAGAAAGTAAAACTTCCGTCGCAATGTGGGTTATGTCTTTTGGTCACAAAAATGAGCCAGAAATATTGTTTTCACTTCATTTCGGAAGCCTTCTTTTAGTCTATGTCTAAGAAAGTACCAAATCTAATTACACCTTTAGTCATGTCTCATGTACAAAGAAATAAAAGATACTTTATGGATCACAATAAGCGCGCATTTATAAAGATCCCTTTGCTTTTCCAGCTACCGACATTCGAGTTGCCAGTCGGGACTCGGGAAGGGTCGTCTGTGATCGAGCCTGATACGAGCTTAAGATCTGATTAGGATTCCCTTCTTTTCCGTTAAGTTGTGCTCGGCACCTCGCCACAATTCTCGGAGTCTTCTGTTTGCCAGCTCATAAAAATCTAGATCTGTCTTCAAGGTTTCTCAAAGACCTTTGAGTAGAAATTGTACAGCCATTTGAATTTTGAAGTCACCTTTCCTCCTTTGCCCACTTCAACTCTTAACAGTGGATGTAGCTCACTTATGCAATCAAAGTCGTCCGACTGCCGATTGGTTTTCAATGATAACTGATCCATCTGTACAGAGGTCCGCTTAATACATCCAAGAATAGCTAATCCGAAGATCATCAGGTACCTATCTGGATAATCTGAAAATTACTGAGTTTTTTCTTTTCTTGTCCTTTAGCTGGGTAGGAGGATCTGGGAGCCCAATGAAAAGAGGATAAAATGAAAAATGGAGAAGGGATTAATTTGTGAATAGACAAATTTTGTTAGAATAACAATCGAGGAACTATAAACTTTCAATTTACATTTTTTTCACGGCAATTAATACAATTGTCTTTGAAAAATAGCGGCTGACTACTGGCTCTTGAACGGCTGACTTTTTGATTTTCAAGGCTGCACAGGCACATTGGGCAAAAACATCACTTTTTTTAGTTGTGTTTTTGTTTTTGTTATGTTTTTATCTTTAACTCAATTAAACAGAGTTTATTTTAAACATAAATTCATTTTAATTGCCCTTTCATTTATATAAATTATAAAAATATTTAAAAAAAATAAATAAAAATATATAAAAATATAAAAGTATAAAGAAAAAACTTTTTTCACTAAAAGGCTGACTACTGAGTAAGTTACCTACCAGTTAATATCACATTATCAAAATTGTCGCTCGGAACTGTTTTATTGGGTATTTGTTTTGCTTAAATGGGCGCCTCAAAAAGAATAGGCCCAATCCCAGTGACGTGGTTATAGTTTTCTTTAAAAAAAATTAGATAAAATTTTAAATCACTTCGCCTAAACTGTAATTTTGACTGATCGGCGTGTGAATGGTACCGACGCGACCTTGGCCAACAGCGAAAATGTCCAACCTTAAATTGTCTTGACACCAGGAGTAAAAAAATACATTCCTACAATAAATAGATCCAATAATTGCTTTTATATCTCAAATACTGCGATACACTGCCATGTTGTGAATTAAAGGCAATCGCCCATCCAACCAAACCAACGGATGTAGCCCATCCACACGGCCACATATTCCCACATAGACCTCAAACCCCACATATTTTGTTATACGTCCATCGACCACACCACTGCACTTAAGCCCATAACAATGTAGAAAATTGTTTCCTATATCTCTTTAACACATCAAGGGAGAAACTATTGGGTTTTATAGTTTTCCGCTTTAATACGTTCCGTTCCTTTGTGGAAATGGATTTATATTGCTTCAGCTTCGGCTTGGACCCATTTTAGTGGTTGAAAAGGCAAGGATGCTTGTGGAAATGTATTTTTATGTAGTGAAGCGAGACAGGTTTTTGGGGGGCGCCCTTTCCTCCTGCTCTACGTCTACGATACAAAATGGGCAATTAAATTGTAATTTCGCTTTCATTCGACCAACAATTTGCGGACGGCCTAAATATGTAACCGCCTTTTACTATTGGAACTTGAAAGGATACCCTTGCAAATTGGAACCGACTTATAAAACTGAGTGCGTTTTATAAGCTTTCAACTGCAGGTTAAACAAAAAACATGGCTACCATTGAAATATTTTAAACTTCATTTACAAGACTGTGTGAGAGTAAAAAAAAAAAAATAACACAAAGTACCGGAAATTTAATTCCATTATACGAAAAGTGGTGCCTTAAAGAAATTAAAGCGCACAAAGTTGGCAACGAACTGTGCGCTCAAGATGCCCTGGGAACTTGGGATACGGGATGTGTATGCAACTTTCGACGTATATCTATTATGCAATGCCGCATGCTTGTGTGTGCATTTTGCAACAGCTTACACCCGCCCACATGTATGTAGACTGGTATTGCAACTGCCGGATATGTTTTAAAGTAATTCATGCTACCCTGGGGGTAAAATAAAACTCAGTGTGAAAGTTTCTTTTGCAAGTTTTGCACCGGAAATTGCTTCGTCTGACTTCGGGGGAAAATGCGAAAGAACGAGAGAGAGCGAGTTTTCTTGAAAACTCTGTCATTCTTCAGCAGCGTTAAGTAGCACTATTATTTTATTGCAATTTATTTTCCATCCCACTGTGGTGAGATAGGTACTAGGTAGGTACCTAGTTTTTCAAAACTGGTAATTATCTTAAAATGGTAATGGCTGATAATGGGTGGAATATTTTATAACGTCTCTCCCCTATAATGATTTTATTTCTTCAAGGGTGCTTGGAGTATATACGGCGATGAATTACGTGAGTCCATGTTGTTGGTATGGCTAGGGTTACTATGAGTTTATGTTGCCAAAGACGAGAGTCCCTTAATGGGAGAATACCTTTGCTGGTCCTTTCAGTCCAATTCCATAGAGATGCACGGGGTAATGGTGCCCTCACCCATAGAACAACTTTGAGTCTCTCCTTCTATCTTTTCGATCACTGTGCACAAGGAACCTCAAAATGGGAAGAGTGTGTCAGCTTTTGCATAACCTAATTGGGTTGTAGTATGGGACAGATAATCCGAGTGAAAAACTGGTTTCCAAGCTAAAATATACGAATTGATCAATGGGGAGAATGTGTGTGACTTCGCCGGAGAAATCTGTAAATGGGAGACATTTTGCCGGCAGTTTAGGTATGATGCGGGACAGCCTTGTTAAATACTGGACAGTCGCCCAAAATGCGGGACGTCCGGTCACTATTTGCATGGCAATAGGATTCTTGATAGGTATTTCGAATAGTAAGAGAAGAATAAGAGCTCTTCGTCAACATTGGCCATTATGCGTCGCGTCTCTTCTGCCACGTGTTGCTCTAGCCTCTTCGAGGGGAATATTCCGCGATCTTGAGGAGTATAGCCTTCCACGACTTTTCCACATGTAGGTATTTCTGCATCTGTGTACTATGAATTATGAAAACAAATCTAAAATTTCCAAAATTTATACAGCATCTTCTGATAGGTGTAGAACCTTTTGGGGCAACAATGTTTATCTGCAGGACTGGTTTCGTTTTTAAGAATATTTACCATAGAATTAGACCTAATAAATAACTATAACTACTCATCCATGATAGATGCCACTTTAAGACTTGTTTGATCGATGTCTGCCCTTTGGGAGACTGTTGGCCAACATTTCTCGAAGAATATTTGTCGTATCTCTGACAGCATTGCTACCTCGTTGAAACCACATGCGGGCATGGAGTATGTGAATCAGCTGCAGTCAGTGATGAAAATCGACTTTTCTGAATTGTACTGAAAACTGAAAGAAAATAGTATTAAAATATCGTACTAAATAGTGCTTAACTTTTTTAAATGCATGAAGCGCAAATATTCACCTTTATTGCGAACATCAACTATCAATTAATAATTGACATATATCAATCTTTTATTAAATGTTAACTATCAATATTGTTGATCAATTGTGATTTTTTCTTTGATAATTTATTGTGAATTAAAAAAAATGGTTTTGCAATCAACAATTTTTATCGATTTTATTGTCAGCTGTCAATTTTTCTTTCAATCGTAAATTTGCAGTTTATGAGTTCGTGCTGTTTATAAGTGATAACATTTTTAATTTCTTTATTTCCAAAGGTCTCAAAAAGAAGTAAGTAACAAATTATTTCCCGAGCTCAACTGGTAGTTCCCATGTGCACAGAATCTTAGCACCACAGGATCTATTCATCAAAAAAAGTCCAGAAAGTTATTTTGTATTTTGTTTTTAATGATTTCCTTTTTTTTTTTTTTTTTTTTTTTTATTGAAAAAGGGGATTCCAAATCCTGGAGCACTGAGACCAGAATACCCGTCCATTGTACTCCAAGCAGAAACCCCTTTTTTTGGTGTGGTGGGGGAGAAACTCTGATATTATTCGTTTCTCTTATATGTTTGGGTGGCGAGTACTGCTATCCCCCGGTGGGGCTCGAACCTGCGCCGACCGGGTCACAAGCAATGACTCTACCCACTACACCATTGCCACCCTCATGATTTCCTTTTACGTGACATTTTTTTGTCAAAACAATTTTGTTTTCAATTTTATTGATTTTATAGATTTCTGATGATTTCCTTTGTAAGTTCGTTAACATCTGTCAGTCAGACGCACATTCCCATCCTTCTCTTCTTTTCTCTTCTCTTCTCTTCTCTTCTCTATCTCTATCTCTATCTCTTCTCTTCTTCTCCTCTCTTCTCTTCTCTTCTCTTCTCTCTTCTCTTCTCTCTTCTCTTCTCTACATATAATAAAACTGTAAAATAAAAAATGTGTGACCGCGCATCACGCATAAACTACCGGACGGATTTTGATGAAACCCTGCATAGTGATTGCTTATGTTCTGGGTCGGGACTTAGGGCACTTTTTATCCCGGAATATAACGTGTTTCTTACAAAATAGGCAAAAAAACCGGATATTATGTAAGGAAACTTCTGTTTATACAGACCTAGCTAAGTAATGGCTTATCGGATTGAAAAATAATAAAATAGGTGCATTTAGTAAATTTTCCCCTGAATCATTTAAGATATAAAAAATTCCCCAGCGTTGTCCTGAAGCTGAGAAATGTTCAAAACAATTATTCAAAACTTCGCCCACAAGTTTACTTCAGTGGATACCACTGCCAGTAGTCGTGCAGCAGTGAGTATCATAAAGTGATCATATGTTTTGCAATTCAATGGGCAGTCGTCTCTTTTCAGCACACAAATTTAGGTTGAACACATTTTCAGGTGTTTTTCATTGGGAAAACTTTGGAAATGGGCTGGGGTGGGGACGTGGGAATCGTGTGTCAATGTCAAGTTGTTTCATTGGAGTTGTTTGTTTTCGTCGACATTTGCGGTGGGTAAGAGGGAAATAACAGAACTTTCCGTAAATCTTTTTTGTGTAGACTTCTTAGTATCTAGGAATTAAAATTAAGTTTTTTTTTGCTTTACATTTATTTCAGAAATGTTCAAGGGAGGGAACATATTTATAAAAAATGCTAAAATTACTTTCTGTCTTTAGAATGGCAGGCGGGTGAAGCAAGGCGAGCACGGGTCAGCTAGTTCATAATAAAAAGGCATTCACAATAGCACAATATTTTATCAATTTATTTTCACAACAGGTACCGATTTTTAATTCAACTGATAAATTCTATCAACCGTCAATCGGTTGATAGTTGATCTTCGCAATAATGGTGATTAATAATAAATGTTTAGTTGCACAAAAAACGGTACATTTCATTGAATCTAAGTAAAGTAAGCTCTCATACATTCGATTTGAAAGAAACGGGTCTTCCAATAGGGGCTTCCGGACTTTGACAGTAGTTAAATTGGTTGTCATTTATTAAGTCTGGTTTGCTTAATCATCACGAACGGACAAAGAGTTCAACAAGAAGTGCGAACCTACGGAATTACAAGAAAAGGTACGCTACAGGACCTAGAGTCATATGTCACCAAATCTGAAATATTATCCTCGCAGAACCGTTTCAAACCATGGTCGATAACTACTTGGGCAATGTGATATTGAGGGTTTTGAAGGACAGCCTTTCAGGCACAAAAGGAGAAAATCTCCTAATGGAGATAGGTACCTATTGCAGAACACCTGGTTTCGAATGATCTTTTGGCCTGTTTTAGACCGGAAAATATCTGAGAGATTAATCAAACTCAGTTTTTATAAGCGATAGGGATGATCTCTAGGCATCACCTTCTGCGGAGGCACAGTATGGGATTATCTCGTCACACAAAGTTCCATATTACCAACAAAATACAAATTTACATCCCAAAGAAGGCGGTATACTTCACTTCTTCTATAAAAAATGCAAAAAAAGAAAATTCCACTCTCACCTACGTCCAATGTAATATGTAATGTACCTTCATCGCATATCATCCGCCTAAAAACGAAATCCCAAACATAAACACGAAGTTTGACATTCGTTTTTTTGATTATTCGAGATTCTCAGCAACTCGAAAAGCGTTCCTAATTCGTCAGAGTTCCAATTGAAAATTAAATTTGATATCTTACAAAGACCTAATTCCTAAAATATCCTTTATTTCGTTTTATAAAAGCCTACCGACTTCACTTAACATATAATTACTCAAAGTAAAATCAAACTTTTGAAGAATCATCCTCTCCCCAACGTCAATTTCAATCCTTTTGACTGCAGTTTTAAACTCTCCAAGCTATTTGCCTACACGAGTCTTGCGAAAGTTTGCCTAACCCATTCGACGAGTTTTATTTATTTTATTTTTTTTTCCTTTTTAAACATCCTTGTGTGTTGAGCAAAGATTGCAAAAGCAATACGAGCATGGCGGCAGGCGGGTGAAAGAAAAAGGAAAGAGATTAAGCGAAAACAGCGTCAAAGAGGAAGACGGCTCATCTCTGTTCAAGGAAACAGGCTGTTGAAGACGACAGTAATTAAAATTTTAAATGCCTAAATGAGCTTACATTATTTACCCTACACAAGTCCTTAAAATACATAATAAATTACAAAAAAAAATACCCACACACACACGCAAATAACGCCTTAAGAGGACGATTTGGATGTGCTTAATTATTAAGTAGAACCAACAGAACCAAAGATCTAACGACTCTGCCCCTATACGTTCATGTGTGACAATGTATTCGGGATACATAAATGAATTTGCGTATATATGAAATGCTTGTAGTATTTTGTTACGATTACACGATAAGTATTATTGTCATTGAAATGATTTGGTTTTAATATTTTTTCGTTCATGGTGAGCGATAAACGTTGAATGGATTTTTTTTAAATAATGCTGGTGTTTTTAATTAGTAGTGATTTGAGAGATTCCATCACAAGGCAAGGATTTCTGTTGTGGAATCTTAAAGCAGAGCTGCCCGCGAGCTCTACGGGCAAAAAAGAAGGGAGGAACACCGACTTCTCAGAAGGAAAAAGAAAGAGCACGAGAAGCGAGCGGTCGAATCAATTGAGGGACGGACGCTACTGCCGAGGCAATGTTCGAAAGTTTTACTAAATGGTAAAACAAAAGATCTTGTCGGCTGTATTGTGTGAACGCCCTTTCCTTGCGCCAACAACCTGATTCAGTTTTTAGGCCAGGAAAGTCAACCATCGACCAAATTTTCACACTGCGACAGATCTTGGAAAAAACCCAGGAATTTCAGATCGATACACACCGGCGCAGTGGCTTAGTGGTAGTGTGTTGGGCTACTAAGCGAGGGGTCTCAGTCTCTAAGGTTCGAATCCCGAACTAGCCAAATTACATCTTAAAGTTTTTTTCCACTGCGCCACCTCTCGCGAACGTCTGACAAACTTCCGAGAGTAAAATGAGCTTCTCAATCAGCCGTTTGGACTCGGCGTAAAATTGTAGATCCCTTCCATTCGTCCCAAAAATTGAAAACCCACACAAAACGAATGGTTGTGAGAAGCTAGGCCTTGGGTCCCACAGACCTGTCGCGCCAAAATATTTATTTATTTATTTATTTATTTACACATCATCTATTTATCGACTTTAAAGTCGCCTATGATAGCGTACATAGGGACGAGCTGTACAAAGCCGTATCAAGTTTTGGCATCCCCGCCAAACTCGTCCGTTTGTGCAGCATGACGATGGAGAAATCTCGCTGCACCACCGAATCATTTGATGTCGAAAAAGGTTTAAGACAAGGCGACGCGCTTGAAGCAATTGTACGAAACTCACAAGCCAACACCAGAGGTACAATTTTTCAAAAGTCCGTTCAACTACTTGCCTATGCTGATGATATTGACATCATTGGGAGAACGCGGCGAGCTGTCAGTGGCGCATTTGCAAACATCGAAACGGAGGCGGCGACGATGGGTCTGACTGTTAAGGACAAAACGAAGTATATGCGTTCAACGAGAAAGGACTCTCAACATCGGCGACTCGGACAAAACCTCACGATATGGACGGATACAACTTCGAAGTAGTTAACGACTTTGTATACCTGGGGCTCCACTATCACTTCGCAAAATGACATCGGTGCAGAGATCAAGCGTGGAATCACTTTTGCCAATCGATGTTTTTTCGGGCTAAGAAGGCATCTAAGAAGTAAAGCCCTCTCTCATAGAACCAAGGAGGTACTATATAAGACCTTAATCATCCCGGTCCTGCTGTATGGTGCAGAAGCATGGACCTTGTCAAAAGCGGATGAAAACCTTCTGGGAAGTGGGATACTTTGAGAGAAATAGAAATATTCTTCGAGTGATATTCGGTCCAGTTTGTGACGATGGAGTGTGGAGAAGAAGATTCAACGACGAACTATACGGGCTATACAGCGACGCTGACCTAGTAAAAATGCTTAAAATACAACGGCTGAGATGGCTGGGACACGTGGAGCGTATAGACAACAGCGCACCAGCGCGACGAGTCTTCGAATCCACCCCTGAGGGACAGCGCAGCAGAGGAAGACCCGCACCTTAGGTGGCGCGCACAATTGGAGAACGACCTCAACCAACTTGGTGTGGGTAACTGGAGGCAGCTGGCGAGGACCGTGCTGGCTGGAGGGGCTTGTTATATTTATAAGGCAGAGCTCCGTAGGACACTGATTTAGCAAGCATACTTAAATGGGTGAAATCCCGCCTAGAGATGCTGATTTTCAGCTTTGCATCGCGTCTTCAGCAAGAATAAAGTGTGAGCAATTATATACAAACTGGACCTATGCCCTGATACTCGCATTTCCGAAACAACATACTTCGTGTTGATTCATCTGCTGACTAACCGCCTTCGATAAGGTTTTTGAGAATTGTTAAGATGGAATTGCCATGGAAAATTTAAACAAGTTAACAGCTGGTTACCAGTGACTCTACATGCTTGTCTTGCTGCAACCAAGAGGGCTTACGCTCTGACAAGGAGATCGTTTCGCATCAGTCAACTTGATTCCAGGATGAAGGTTATTTTCTACGTGTCGCCCTTATAAGGGCGATCATCGCTTATGGCGCAATGCGCCTTACTATATGGAAAAGATTCGGGTGTTTGAGAGGGAGTGCTTCAGGACCTGTCTAGGGTTGTTTAGAACTCCTGAATCTAATTACATAAAATACTATTTCAACAAGACCGTATACAATGGGGCTCGACTAAATAGGATTGACAATTTCCTAATCAAGGTGATTCGAAAGCACGTTGCAAGTGCGATGGCCAGTGATAATAACCTGATCTCAGGGGCTTACTACCCCAACTTAATGTACCACGAGAATACTTTTCGGTCTGACTTTATCCGCCTGAGCCATTTATTCATGATGACATGAAAGGATTAGTGCAGACAAAGGATGGCGTGCCGGTATTGCAGCACAAACACCGCAGCGGGAGGGATAAGCGGCTCATCCATGACGCTCCTCCGTTTTAGTACCACAATTGCGGATCGGGACATTATTGATACGGAAAATTAAATCACCGAATTTTGGTGGCTTGAGAAAGGGGTATAAGGGCGGATACGCTCTGCCGGGGAGGTGCGCTACTTATGTAGCATCCTCCTTAGTTTTAAGCTAGATTTAAGTTGGTTAGGTTTAGAGCAGAGGGTTCGTGGGAGGGGCGGGGCTCGTCAACATAAACGAGTGCTTCCGAGACTTGACCGATGCTTATTGCCTCGCTCGAGTTCCGGCGGCGCTGATAAACCCTGTTGGCGACTGCCACGCACCCATGAACGTGATCAGGATGGTGACCAATCGGTGAGATTGCAAAGGCAATAATGTGAAGTATAACGATAAGTTTAGTGTGCTCGCTAAGAGTCAGTAAGCTCTTATTCTAAATGTTAGTATTAAATTAGATTTAATCGTTTTTGTCTAGTAGAGCCAATAAAAATGAATTTAAAACGTAAAAAAAAAAATTTAAAACGCCAATTGGGGTAAAGTAATTGTATAAATTTTTTGCCGTCCTCCATTGAATTACAGTTAACAATTTCACACTGACGAAGATCGTTCTATATCTA
Organism: Cheilosia pagana; assembly: GCA_936431705.1. NCBI lineage: Eukaryota > Metazoa > Arthropoda > Insecta > Diptera > Syrphidae > Cheilosia > Cheilosia pagana. Next base: position 77,654,614 of record OW386166.1, on the reverse strand, counting down.
TTTTTATAAAATCTATGTGTAGTCAATTTAAGCTAAAATGCGTCCATCTTGACGTGGAAATACCATGAGTTCAATTTCAAGCAATCAATCGCTTTCACTTCTTTTTGCATGTCAAGGCGAGTTTCGTGTCCGTTTAATTTAAGGCCCATTCTCAACATTTTGTAATCGAGAATCTTACAATAAATTGAAGCGCAATAGTCGATGGTCCTTGATTTTGTGGCAAATATTACTTTTATGATCTGCGAATAGAAAATATGTTATTGAACTATTACCTATTATATTCTATAAGATGAAAACGTTCATTCGTTTTCCATTGCACGAACCATTTGCTTCAAGTAATTTCGGAAACAAAAACAGAAAGCAGAAACACGATAGCTCTTTTTGACGTTTAATTCTTTTTGTTTTTCACTTTCATATAGTTCATAAATTTCCCTCAGTCTGTGGAATGTACTGAGTTCCTTGGAAACAGCGCCACATTTGAGGTAATATATTTAAAAACAATTCAATCAATGTCTACATCAAGGAGATAACAATAAAACCAACGGATATTCGGCTGTGGTGTTTTTCATACACATTTAATTTTTGTTTTTAAATAAAAGAAATACTAGGTATGCATATTTTAAAACCACTACAATGAATGGAAACCACTCCGTATAAGCTATGATTAAAGCGTTAAAAGCTATAAAAGGCCATTTGACATCTGCTGATGCTGTAAAAATATATATTCCATTTCACTAAATTGCTTGTTGCATATTTAAATTGCTCATCAGTCTAATTGATACAGGCATTTGCACATGGGTTGGTATGGTACCTGCTGCATACACACCCACTAACCATCATTTAAACTGAAACCACTCACCCCCTACATGAGTGAGCAATAAAAATTAATGAATCGACTCAAATATTTATTTATTTATTTTTAAATGCAAATTAAATTTAAAGAGTGCTCTATCCGCAGTTAATACCTCGACAAAGAATTGAGAATTGTCCATTAAACCACAAAATAAGTGCATAGAAAATGACAGTATTTCTGTCAGATGTGGGCCCACTACCCGAAAGCACGACATTCAGAAACAATTGCTTCTAATTTACATAATGAAATAAAGTTTTTTGTCGATCATGCCGAATTTTGGTCTTATGAATGAAGTGGAAAGCTCAGTAATAGCTTAATAGGTTTCCTTAGGCATTAATTTCTTTTTTGTATTAGCTTAGAATTATTTAATCAATGACAAGTTAAGGAAGTGAAGACAGAAAAGACATTTCTTTAAAAAAAACCTTCCAAAATTGAGACGTGGCCAAAAGAACGACTTATCCTAAGGCTTTTCGGAGTCTTAAGCAACGTTTCCAAAAAATCTTCATCAAAATCTAGTAGTTTTCATTTCACCAGTAGGAGGCATAAAAACACAAAACAGTTTAGAAATTGAATGCCTAATTTCAGATCAAAAGTTGGAGACCCACTCTTGAAAAAAATTAAGTGACGCACAGAAGGTCCCATCCCACTATTTATTGTTTTTTGTGTTTGTATTATAAATGAAAACCAAACCAATCAATGATTTATATATTATACCCACCCCAACTACACTTCACCTTCTTTAAGACGCAAATATTAATACGTCGATGTCCTTCAAACTTCTCCCTGAACAACATTTGCGGAAAAATTAAGCGATTAAGCAGTTCTTCAACCCACACCACTGCTATACACAATATGGCAACGTGATAGAAATCAGCAGTTATCTTGGCATGTGACGAACATAACAATGATGTGTGTGCCTGTGCAGCCACCCTCACGTTGGACCGTTTTCTCTTTAAGGATGTATCGAAAGAGCAAATCATTTGTCATGATAATAAATAATATATTGACATGCGAACTATCTTCGAATTTTCCTTCCAAAGAAGCAATCGTTTTGTCGATGTGTTGCTTCCCCAGTCATCGTTATTGTGTTGATTTTCATCTGCCAGGCACATCTGGTGCGGATTCCTTTTTTCTGTGCTTTTATGTGCCAAACGTGATTTAGGCCAAGCAAACGTTGGAATTTGAAACCATCTTGGCAGTCTCATGTTCTGTGTCAGCTCATTTTAATTCAGTGTTGAGCGTTTTTAGTTTCTGTCATCGGCAGGATAGGTTGCGTGATACCTACTTTGGAACTCGCAGTTTCAATCTACAATCGATATTTTTGTTTTTCAATTTTACCTATAGTAACGTTGGGTACTGATTATATTTCCATTTAAAAGCTTTCCAGAATCAGTGTCTTTTGAAATGTAAATTTATAAATGAGGGGATTTTCGAAATGCAAGCTAAAAGCTTTCCTTGAGTGGTTTAGACGTAATATATCGTGGCGACTATTTGGGTTTTTAAAAGAAAGGATGTGGGAATACAGGAATTTTTTATTTTTCCATAGGAAATTGCCAACTTAATCATGCTGACGAAAATTGAGTCATTACCAAAAAGTTACCCGATTTATCTATAATAACTCAAACAAAACAAAACTATATACACAAACTTAAGTTAGAAAGTAGTATCTAGTATTTTAATTAGCCGAAGACGTAGGTAGCTAGTGCTACACCAAATTAAATTTATTTACATTTTAATAAATATTTAAAATTCTAATAACATTAATATATACCTACACAAAACGAAAAATATATTAGGTACGGTTGTTCATATGCTATTTATTTGAAATATTCGCCTGAGATTGTTTTATGTCAATGTACTTGTTGAATAAAGTGCACGACTGGGTCGCAGGAAACTTTCTCGATCACATCAACAGGTTGGTTGATTTATGTTTGATTAGGTACCTACATTTATAAGTAAAAGTAAAATAAAACGCATAGAAAACGTAAGAATACTAGCGGACCCCCTGCACACTTCGTAGTGCAAAATATAAATATAAAAAAATCAAATTCAAATTCATTTAAATCAGTGATAAATTGTAGTTTTATTGTAAAGCTTTTTGGTACACAATATTTTAGTTTTTTTTTTTTCATTTTTGGTGTAAATATACAAAACTGGGATGCCTGGTATGAATACATCTTCGCCTTTAAATTTTCTAGTTAAAATAGTGGTTTCAATTACATAAGTTATTAATTTTTTAACAGAAAGTTTTCTACCATTACACAAACGTAGTTGATTTATACACCGAAGCATAATAATAGTGACTCCAACTTTCAATTGAATATTATGAGGAGGCAATCCTGATAAATCTAACGAATTCAAAAATTCTGTTAGATAATTCACAACGTCTTCTTCATCCAGTTTCATCAACTGGCATCGCACCATTTCCAATTTTCAACATTTGTTTAAAGAATTTTTCAGCAGGTAGATCATTCAACTGAAGACTTTAAGTAACCGTTAATGTCATCAGTAGCTGTTGATTTAGGAATGGTGGGCAATGTTTGTCTGAAATCGCCTGAAAACGGCTTACAACAGGGAGCGGTGAATTCTCCGATCCTATTTAATATTTACACAAGCGATCTGGTAGGTTCCCTCAGACATGCTATAGCGTACGCAGACGATTTGGTGGCGTACAGGTCAGGTCCTAAAATCGAGGTCATTAACGTGCTTTTGCAGCGTGACTTCGAACAAATTATTGTGATGATTGGAAGTTGAAAATCAATTTCCAAAAATCGGAAACAGTCCTGTTCAGAACTCCATTGGCTGGGGCCTCTAGGGATACCAGAAAAAACTGGAGAAAATTGGCCATTATTGGACAGCATGGGCGACCATTAGCGGTGAGAAACGTGGTCAGGTATCTTGGCATCTGGCTTGACCAGTATCTGTATTTTGACAAACATATAGATGCTTGTCTTGCTGGGGCTAAGAGGGCCTACGCTCTGACAAGGAAACTGTCTCGCAGCAGTCAACTTAACGCCAGAGTGAAGGTCATTTGCTACGTGGCCCTTATAAGGCCGATCAGTACGTAAGAACTGAGTTTGCTATCAAGTTAGTAATGTTAATATTGCATTAGGAATGAATTTTTGTTACAATCGTATTGACCGTTTTCGACATATGTATGTCCAATCTTCAAAATTGCCTACTGTTACCTATTCGACTTTTTAGCGAATAACTGGGTATGCAACGATGTTAACCCTACCCACCTAAGCTCAAATATTAATTTTGGGTGAAATCGTTGGAGCCGTTCTCGGAAAAAATATCAACTCATTTAAAACTATTATACCTAAGGGAAGGACCTTAATAACACTGCTAATGTGCAACTGTTCGGCGCAGTGGCTTAGTGGTAGTGTGTTGGGCTACTAAGCGAGGGGCTCAGGTTCGAATCCCGAAGGCCAAATTACGTCTTAAGGTTTTTTTCCACTGCGCCACCTCTCGCGAACGTCTGACAAACGCCCGAGAGCAAAACTGTCATGAAAGAGCTTCTAGCCGTTTTCCGGTGGAGTCGGAATAAAATTGTAGATCCCTTCCATTCGTCTCAAAAATTGAAAACCCACACAAAGCGAATGGTTGCGAGAAGCTAGGCCTTGGGTCCTATAGACCTGTCGCGCCAAAATATTTATTTATTTTTTATAATGTGCAAAAAAGGCCCCCGAACTGTAAGCCCGCAAAGTCCAAATGCGTAGTTTGAAACGAATCCGTCCAGCAGTTTAGGCTGTAGACTTCAGGAGTTGACGCACAGAAATGCAACACCCACGGTTGCCATTTATAAACACAAATTACAAAATTTGGTTCTTTTAAATTAAGCACCATCACAAATGCAAAAAAAAATAAATCTTTTTGTGTTCCATGGGCACGAAAAACCTGAAGTCTGATAGCAAAGTCTGTAAATCCCAATGAAATGTGCTATAATCCCTTAAATGCATGATTTTACAAAAATTAAAAAAAAATGTTTTCTTGGTAACAGACAACTCGTACAACATTCTGTTATTAATAATTTTCGACAAAAATTATTTTAAACAATGAGAAATTGTTAAAATGTAATTGTGCCATATATGGCACACCATGCATTAAGCATTAAATTAAAAAAACATATTTCAAATTTTAATTTACAAATAAGTTAAAAATATAGCTATTTTGAACATAGATTTATTATGTTCTTTACAAAAAGGAAAATAACAAATAAAAATAAAGAAACAAATATTGATGATTTTTACAAGAATGGTATTTTATATTCATTTGATCAAAGTACATTAGGGACAAAAAGTAGTTTTCAATATTTTTAAAAACAAAATAAATAATACGTAGGTATCTAATAATAATAAAAATTAGAGATCTTTTCAATGAAAAAAGGAAAATAAATATAAATATAAATAAATAAATAATTCATAAACATATTTAGATTGCTTTAAAAATAATAATTCATTTACATTTGATCAAAATAGGTACAAAGGTTTTAAAAATTACAAAAATAAAATAAACGTAATATGTACCTAATTCGGAAGCATGACTAGCGATCTTGTCAATAGATACCACTTCTTAGATTTAATTATTTTTCGTGGAAATTTTGAAAACAATTATTGTCTTTATTTAGACAAAGAGCGACACCACATTTTCGGCAACTTATAAAAGTTTTTGACGTGCAACTTGGAAATTTACATCTTTGTCTAACAGTGTTCCAAATGGGCATATGGTTAATTCCGTCATGTCTTACATCCTTACTTGGTATGGAAGTAGCAGGTCCTTGTCTTTTTTTTACAGCGTGTAAAACTACAACAGGTGGACTTCCTGGAGGCCTTCCACGTTTTGTTGGGAAGCTAAAGCTCGTTCCTATATAACATAACGATTTATACAATTCAATTCGGAATCTATCCATGTGCATTTTTTTCTGACCGCTAGATTTTTTATACATAAGCCAAGCATTGATGACGGATAAATCAATTAAATGATGGAAAAGGCGCATGTACCATTTTTTAGATTTCATTGAAATTTTAGATCTTCCAATGTAGCTGTCCATTAAATCGACTCCTCCCATATGGCGATTATACTCCTTTATGGCAGCTGGACACTTTATTGAAATATTTTTTTTCGCTTTCCGATCGAACCTGTTTATAACTGTCTCCGGTTCAGAACCCACAAAGGTCGATAGCATGTTGACACTCTTGTTGTCTCCCAAATTAAATTTGATATGTCGACACCTTGGAAATCGGCCACGTATTTAACGGATGCACCCCTAGCTACTTTTTTCATTTCTGCATCATTCGGAAGTTTGCAATTTGGTATTCGATTTCGCCTCACCGTTCCTAATAAGTAAATGCCAAGTTTCTCTAAATAGTGCTCAAGTTGAAGGGAAGTGTAGTAATTATCGAAATAGATCTTGAAATTAGATCCCCGTTGGATTTCTCGACATAAGCGTACAACAGCATTACTACTTGCTCCCAATTCTGGCTCTTTGAATGATAAACGTTCCGCATTATTATTCTCGAGTCCAGTATAAATTTCAAAATTATATGCAAAGCCAGTAACTCCACATAACATAAAAAGCTTGTAGGCCCATTTATGGGGCTTAAGCAGCAAGTACTGTTTTAAATGGTGCTTGACCTTAGTTGCACAAATTTGTTCATCAATAGAAAGATGTTCTTCCATCGGAATAGACAAACACTTCCTTCTGAAACCTTCAACGATTGGGCGAATTTTGAAGAGCTTGTCGAATTGAGGTGCAGTTTTGTCTGTTGTCATCTTAGTATTATCATTAAAATGCAGTACAGATCGAAGTTTTCCAAACTGATTTACCGTCATTGTTTTTTTCACTAATTCTATTTCGATGTCTGTGTCCCAATAAAGTCTTATATTTGAAAATTTACCGACTGAAGATAGGATAAGAATCCCGAGATATTTTAGGATATCATATTTCGTAACGGAGAATGAATCACCTATATTTCTGGATTGTGCGTACAGATTTGTTTCTTCCACAATTTTGGATATTGCTTCGTCGTCCATAAAATATCTAAAAAACTCGTAAGGTGTCTCAAGATTTGTTACTGATGATGGTAATTAAGATGAGCCATTAAATTTTAGCTGTTCGGCTGGAATACTAATGTTTTTCTTTCTCCAGGGAAGTGATTTTTGAACTAATTCGTAGTTTTCACTTTCATTTTCATTGGATGCATTGGATGTAGCAGCATTAGGCTCATTCTCTAATAAGGGGCATTCTATTTCCATGAAATCTTCATCTCCCAGAAGTGCTCCTAGCAATTCCTCGTTTAAAACATCGCCCGCACTTTACAAATGCTCATCTTCTTCACACTCATCGCTTTCCAAATCATCTTCACTGCCGCTAGGTATTTCAGCAAGAATTTGCAGAACTTCTTCTTCAGAAACTGTTTTCCTACTACAAGAAGCTTTACAAACACCGAACATCTAAAACCAATTTGTAGTATACATTAATACATGGTGTGCCATATGTAGCACAAACAATTTTGCCCTCATTTTAACTAATTGCAAACTTACTGTGGAATATTTTATTCTTTTCACTGATTTATCAAGTATTATTTCAGCTGAAAACAATTTTTAACTTCACCAAATAATAAAACTAAATGCACACGATGTACTTCACTGAATCACTTTCTACTGACAGACTGAAACTGTTATCACCGTTACGCAAAGGTGTTTTCGTTTGAATTTTCTAACGGGACCAAAATGGTAATAGCATCGTTGTATTAATTGAATGTGCCATATGTGGTACTCGATGCGCTTACATAAATTTTTTGTTTCTATGCCAATATATCGGCAAAAAACCGGTTTGTGCCAGATATGGGCCACTATGCATTTAAGGGTTGTAGGTTAGACGTTGTTTAACTGCTTAGACCGGCAAAGTTGCTACCTACTTCTACAATGTACATAGAATTGAATTTAAAAACTTTCCGATTTTTGGTAAGTTTTTTTTCCAATTTTCGCAATTTTTTTTTGCAAGTGGCAACCATGCGACACCCACTCACTACGTAAGAAAAAGTTAAAACTAAATTGGTGTAAATCTTTGAACTATAAAATGGCGATGTACAATTCACCTACTTAAAGTAGCCTATCTGAAAAAAGATGTATCTAGAAAGAGTGTCACTTGAGAAATTTAGTTTTTAAAGAATCAAGTCCGACGAATGAGTATTTTGCAAAAACATACACAAATGGATATGCCGTCGATATCATTTATAACCATTATAAGACCCGGAATAAAATAAGGTTTTATTTCAAATCCCCATCCGAACATAGGTGAATGTGAAGCTATGACAGTTTTACTCTCGCATGCTTGTCGGCGTTTTAGTTTTTCAAACAAATAAACCTCACATAATCCTATTCCTTTCAAATAAAGGAAAACGTCATAAAATCAAATTCGCTTCAGAGAAATATTGACTAAAATCGTAATAAATGTCCTTTCGGTGCCGGAGTACCTACACGCTACACACCAACAGCGTGAATAATAGTCAACTTCTGTTTTTCTGTTGTCAGTCCTTGTCCATGTCCATTGATCATCCTGGGGTGTTTTGAACAAAGTAAATACATTATTTGGCATTGGCAGTAGGTATTTTCAAATTTGCCAGGGATTCTACTACGCTCCGCGATTAAATTTGAATTAGATTTTGAATGCCAACTGCAGAGGATTGATTGAAGCGTATAACTGCTGTCGTGTCGGATTGTTTGCACATTCCTGATTGGTATTTACAGAATCCATAAGCGCTACAAAAGTCACGCTGCCTTTGTATACCATTCGCCAATATTTCGGCGATGATATTGGACGATGATTGTTATCATGTGAATATCTGCATGGGGCGCTGTGGGGTGGTTAAGCGAAAACATGCAACAATCGACCTCCTTGCGATACTAATTGGTATTGAAAATAATATATTTCCCGAAAGATATACGATATGCCCTTCATATATCCTTTAAAGGTGCAGCTCACCATCAGCGACTACACTATTGGAATACAATAGTTGAAGAACTCACCTGACTGGCTTTCAATACCATGTTCAGCGAAAAGCACAAGCCTTGAACTAATCTAAAGCACACGCATCGATGGCATAATAGGACCGCTGCAACCAGCCAATTAACTGCAGTTCTATGAGCACTATGAACTGAACACCCTTCGCTGGCTTTCAATGGACCAGGGAGCACAAATCCATTAACATCGCGATGAAAGTTCTACCATTCAACCATTCGTTTGATGTATATATAGTTGATATCTGACAAACAATTTATGGCCTTCAACTGGCTTGCATTGTTTGCCATTCATTTGGGCCACTCTACGCAAATTTTAGTATCAGTGTACAATCAAAAAGACTGTTTGAAGGATTTTTTTGCATATTGCTCATTCGGTGTAAATAAAAACTATACGAGCCATCACTCATGCGGTTTATTATTTTGAGCATATCCCGGGGATACCAATTAGTGTGAATATAAAATTGTGAGCACCTCCTAATTGCCACTCCTGAATGGATTTATCCTGCTCTCAAACTATGTGGTTTTAGTGTAAACGTGTACACGCCGCTTGAAAAAATATTTGACGTATGTAAGCCGGACAAAAAAATCAATAGCGTGGAGTGTTATATAAGATATCATATTTTTTTTAATGAAATTCAGAATAAAAAAAACATGACATCCACTTGGTGGTTTTTTTGGATACGCAAGCTTCTAGATATTACAAAAGGTGTACCTGACCATGAGGGGTTTTAATTGAAGCTGCAGAGGCACAGCTTATCCATATTTTTTTGGCCGTCGAGGGTACTGCAGTTGGTTTTTAGAATCACACTCTTTGGCAGGTTTTAGATCTGGCTTTTAAGCGTTTCCAGGGACGGATATGTCTATTACGGCCGACTCAAGGTTACAGGTTCCGCATTTGACTTTGAACAATAATGGAGATTAATGCCTAAAATAGTCAAATTGCAATCTAAAGCTGTGTTTGCAAGTTAGAGGTCATAAGAGTTATCAACTGGCTACCTAGCCGTTATGTAAAATTAGTGAAGCTACGCAAACCAACATCTGCAACTGACTTGTGGATAGTTTTTTACAAATACTGCGGTTAAAGTCTTACTATCTAATGCTCTATTCTAACTTCAAACAAATAATGATATAAAACACCTTGTCGCAACCAGTACACAGCTACACATCCTTTTGTTAAAAAAAACCTTGATTTATTCAAAACTCACCTAACTTGAGAAGGTAATTTACGTTAATGTAATCGACTTGCAAGATATTGGAAACTAATGGCATAAGCCATAGTTTTGCTATTTTAGAGGCCCGCACATTCTCATAAACTCCGACCACGCGTGACGATATTTCCAATATAAGGAAGCACAAACCTGAAAGAAGGGGTATGGCATGACGTTTAGTAGAGAGCGTGCGCCAAACATTTTGTATGCACCAACATATATTTTTATATTTTTTTTCCGAGGCAGGTGTAAATCTTCTAAAAGACACTATGTGAGGTCTTTACTCAATTAAAATACAGCCCTATTCTGCTATTCATCGGGGGAATATTTCTTCGATTTTCACTGAACGCTATTCTGCTATTCATTGGAATCGAATGTCCATTAGGGTGGAGCGAAAAAACTTTTTTTTGTTTATTGGTACCTACCTAATAGTGAAAAAAGGTGCCTTATAGGCTTAAATTAAATATGCAAAATATTATTCGATTTGAATAACGATAACTGCCGCCGCAGACACACTGAAACTTTTATTAACAACTTGGGCTCCAAAAATGACTGAATTTATGACTTAATTGGGAAAATCATCATAAAACTTCTTATTCCGTCGTTTTTAATTCCTTAACGCAGTATATCCTTTTTTCATTTTCCATTTAGTTTTTACCAGACTATCGAAGGATTGAAAAAAATCGTTAAATTAAGCCGAAATCGACATTTTTTTAATCAAGTGAGATGGTGTGCTATAAAATGTAATGACTTTTTTTTAAATATCTAGTTCGCCACTCATTTTGTTTCATATCAGTTCACTATTGTTCTCCGAGTGCATCAGTCGTATTATCGTCTCTTTTTCAAATATTAAACTCTTTAAAAAATAACTTGCAAAGAACGCGAGGAATATTTAAATGTCCTTTATTTGGTGATTCTTGTGATATAAAAAGAAAGTTATGCCTACAATAACTATAATGGAGGATACATCAACTTAAATTCGATTTGGAAACTGCAACAAAAGAGCCCACCATTCCACTTCAATGGATAATATGTTTACTATTATTTGAATGAGCTACCTTTAAGACACTTATTTCAACATTTTGATGGATGTTCTTCGGGATCTAAATCTTACACTGTACCTTTGGGATAAGTACTTGAAACCTGTGAACAATTACTTGTTAAAACATTTCGACGTATTGAAGGAAATGTTCTACTAGAAATGGCTAAAAATTATACTACAGATCCACAGTACTTGCAAAGGTTGTGTCACGGGCCAACCGCATAATGTGTTTATATAAATAACAGAGATACCTTTGAAAAACTTGATCACTTTGGCCGCGTTTGGTGTCAAAATCTACCTTGGTACTCCGTCAAAAATAAACCATCATCTTTTTGACATAGTTATGGCCTCCAGATATCTTCCGAAAGTACTTAAGACCGTAATCGATCCTGTCATTCATCGGAATGGTTATTTTGCTCATCCTGAACACTTTCTTCTTGCTATAGTAACAGATAACAACAAACACATTATAGAGAACTGACAGATCGGCGCATATAAAAAGTGCCACGGTCTTCAACACTCAGGCTGTTTGAAGTGCCGTTTATTAACTTCAATTCATTAACGCATATGGATTTAATAAATTGTCAAGAAAAGGTTTCTAAACTGCAAAACTTGTGCGACCAAGAAATTCGGATCATCGTGGAATCCGGTGGTGAAGGTGAAGTGTTCTTTTTAAGGCTTCCGTGCCATACCCAGTCTGTTAAACGAGCTTAAAGATAAGGACGAAAGCTGCCACCTCTCAGTAGACAAAAAAGTCCTGACTAGGCGCAAAAAGTCGAAAATAGAATCACGGAAGACAATGCCTAAATTTGAGACAAAATAGGATTTTTAAGCTTTTTCATTACATACATAATGTTTATTGTTACGAGAATGAATTTATTTTTTGTTTATATTAAATTTTTAATCACCGATAGTATATTTTGCGCACTTTTATCTATCTATTTACTTTTAAATTATTTTCTGCCTTACCTATCAGTATCAAATTTTGATTTTTGAAGTCAGTGCGGAGGCAGAAGATCTTAACCAAATAAATCGAAAAACTATATTTATTTTTCTCTTAACATAAGGCACCATTTGCCCACTATTAGAATTCCGAATTAAAAAAAAAAATGTTGTTCATACATCCGCGCTCCACTCTAATGTCCATTCACTTCGTTAATGTCGGTAATACTGTGCGGCATCCTCTTATTCACGTGAACGCATACATTCTATACAATTCAGATCCGCATGTCAAATGTTGTGGATTTGAAATTAAATGGATCGTCTGTCTGGTTGTTTGTTTATAAAATGTAAGTAAAAACTAATTTGTTTGTAAACAAAGATTATAAATTTCTGTGGTAAAACAACAAATGAGCCCGCTATTTCGGTAGCTGCCACTTTTGAAGCTAAAAGTGGAACGATACACGCTTCAACAACGGCTTGAAATTATAAAAATTCACTACAAAAATGGTGAAAATTTTGCAGTCACAGTTCTCAAAACTGATGAGGCCCCGGTGGCTACGTCGACAAGAAAAATTGCCCGGAGTTGGATGGTATTGATGTGGACAACGTTCACTTACAACAAGACGGCGCTACGTTCCACACAAGCAACGAAACCATTGATCTTTTAAGGAAACGTTTTCGGACCGTGTTATCTCTCGAAGAGGTGATCACAATTGGCCACCGAGATCTTGTGATTTAACACCTTGCGACTTCTTCCTTTGGGGCCACGCCAACAGCCCAGCGTCGATTCAAGACCTCAAAGATGGAATTCGTGAGTCTATCGAGGACATGGGGCAGCCACTTTGCGATTTTGTTATGGAAAATCTCATGAAAAGGATATGGTCCTGTAAGCGTGGTAGTGGTGGTCATTTGGCTGATGTTGCTCTTCATTATTAACGGCATACCTACTTTCCTCTTTATTATAAAATAAATATCCGATCATTTATCTCAAAAAATGGCATTTTTCTTTGAATATCAAAATAACATCTCTTATTGGAAAACCCTTTATATCTGTCCACCATGCATAACCTAATTATTGCATTTGAAAGCGTACATCGAGATAAACTGAAAACCAAACCTCTTTTTTTTAAAAAATGTATTCAGGACTGACCGCGGTATATTGTGATTTCTTCAACATCATTCCTGAAGAGAATTGTACGAAACTTACAAGCTAAAATTTTTTAAAGTACGTACTCGAATTCGCATGAGCTATCTGCTAACATTGGAGCACTTGTCGGTATACAGGCTGCGGCAACGACGCCTTGGATGAAGTATGCCCGGGAACTGGGGTGAATTTCAGTGATACCAAGAACGCTCAGACGGACCAAGCGAACTATTATACTTTTGCCATGCCAACCTATGCTTATACGGCTTTGAAGGCAACTAAATTGAAAACCACTGGAGCGGAAGCATGGACTGAAAGCTTCGAAAAGTTATCCGTGAAGGTTGGTAAATGAGAAACTAAAAGGGATGTACGGCGATATAGAATTGGTCAAGAAGATTCGCATTAATCTGTTGGGATAAGTGAACATTTCTGCTTCAGACCGGACAACGTTTAAATGTACTGCAGTGGGACAACCGGCCAAGTCCCAATTGGAGAAAGATGTCAACCAACTTTACATGCGCAGCTGGGAGTAACAATTTATCCACCGATTTGGCTAGAGAGGGCTGCTGGTTGAGGCACAGTTCCGCCCCGCACTGTGAAGCCATCAAAAGAAAGACAGAAGCAGGCTTTACTCCCCTTTCTTTGTTTTTCATGGTTCAAAGTCGTTGTTAGTTTATATGATTCTTCTTCTTTACAGATTCATAAAAGAACAAGTCTTGCGAATGCAGTTGGCCAATCAAATTCAAACCTTAATGTTCAGCAGAAAGGCATAACGACTCGTCCTTTCTCTCCTCATCAAAGCTATTCCTTAAAAAAAACCCAATCGAACTTCAGTTTAATGACAAAATAAACATTCACGTAGCCATACAGCCATCCGTGGCTGATAAAAGTGCTGAAACTCGCACGACAGTAAAATAAATCCCCTGACCATAAGAAAAGCAAACACTAACTCTTCACACTTCACACATACTGACTGACATACATATAGCCATTTGAAACTCAAACGAAATTTAACTTGCGGTTCTGCTATTACATTCGCCCCGAATTTTTTTGTATCCACTCATTCGGTTTCTGTTTTGTTTCTTTCGAATCATTTGCGATTTAAAATTTACAAGGTTTACATCCGGGTGGCACAAGTCAAGCGCTTCCCTCTGCCATCGGTACACTCTAAGCCGAGAATGCAAATTCACTTGGTTGTCGTTTGAAAATTTCATGAGACTCGCTTCTACGTGAGCACACAAAAAAAAATGCAAAACTCCTTTTAAGATACACTTTGGACATTTAGTACAACAATATTTTGTGTATATATTTTCCGCCCCCTATGCGGCATTTCCAATGGGCGGTCTGGGCTCCTCTAAGGCTGTGTGCATAGAATGTTGTCGGGAATTGTAGAAGCACACTTTTATGTGGATACGTTTAGTAGCAGCTATATGCGGGGGGGAGTTTAAAGAGAGAACGAAACAAAAAGTGTCGTCCTTGTGCTATCCCATAAACAGTACAACAACAAAAGTTGTGCAATAAAAACCAAAATGATGACCGCCCAATGAGTCGTAAAATGTGTTTTTATTCCCTTCTTCGTATAGTTTTGAATCTACAAAAATGTTTAGCAAAAATATTCACACTACTCGGCGGGATGGAGAGTAAATTTAGTGTGAAACATTTTATTACTTATTTCGACTGGCAAGGTTGGGTGGGTAAAAGGTTCAAGATCCATATCCAAGTTTTTGGAAGGAGATGCCACGTTGTTGTAAAATTGTGGTGTGCGAAAACGTTTCTCAAACGTTGAAGGATATCGTGGATGAGTTTTCAAGTTAGTGATATTTTTCTGCATGTCGGAAGGGTAGGTACGTGTGTGTCGGACAAATGTTACTCAATTCTTGTTTATGGATAGATTCCGTAGTACCTACATGAGAAAAGGAGATAGCCGATGGACAGAAATGGGGTCTGCAATGGAAGTGACAAATAAAAATGTCAAGTTGTCAGAATCACATGTTCAAAAGTGCCAGAACATCGACTAAAACCTCGAAAACCCACCAAACCAGTGCAGTTATATAGATTAGTTGCTCACATTGGGGGTTGGGTGTTGTACGAATGAGGTTGAATCTGCTCAGCTCAACCTGACACCGAGTTTATGTCCAAACTTAACTTGCTTATAAGAGCTGGTGTTGAAACTACAGTGCTTTGTCAAATGAGCCTTATCTCAGACGTGAGGAGAAGTGTACCGATCCTGCCCGGAGTGAGATCTCGAAGTAATATGCTCAGGGACTGAAAAGTTGCATCGTTTCATTACACGGTGTGAAGGAGCGCTATAGGTTTTCAAGGCAAACAGCAGCTGCTCCAAACCTCCAACCAAATCGATGCTAGTCCCGCATCCAACAGCCAGAGTGTTACGAGTTACGACTGACGCGAGGTTAAAACCATGAACTACCGAATAATATGACAGAACAAGTGAGCCATGTCAATTGTCAGTACAATCGAGTTTAAAAGAAGGGAGAAGCAGATCCTCACCAGAAAACAGGTAGGTACCACGAGGAGATCAAAGCCATGTTACTTACTTTTTTGAAATGCGCGGCATTCAGTCTGTAAGCGAGACGGGAAAGTCTCATTCTACGGGTGAGGGTTTAAAGTGTTGTCTCCTTCCATATGACAGTTGCCGTCACACGTTGAAATAGCGAGGCCGACGAGGCCTAATTTTGGAACGGATGTTCTGTGATCGCAACTCTACACGCCTGTATATCTACGTCCAGACAAACCGCGAGTATGAAAAGACGAAGAATTGGAGCTAACCGGCTTATTAGACAAACGGAGAACATCGAGGCAGTGCTTGAATCTTGCAATCCCCATTTGGCTTAGCGGGAATTTGGCTTCAACAAGACAGAGTAGCGGATCGATCACATTTTAAGGGGATCGATGGCTGATTTTGAGGAACACTTCCCGGAGCATCTTCGGTCTATGGGACACAAGGCCTAGCTTCTCGCAACCATTCGCTTGTGTGGGTTTTTCAATTTTTGGGGCGAATGGAAGGGATCTACAATTTTACGCCGAGTCCAAACGGCTAATTGAGAAGCTCATTCATGACAGTTTTACTCTCGGATGTTTGTCAGACGTTCGCGAGAGGTGGCGCAGTGGAAAAAAACCTTAAGATGTAATTTGGCCCTTTCGGGATTCGAACCTGGAACCCCTCGCTTAGTAGCCCAACACACTACCACTAAGCCACTGCGCCGAGTGCATAGTCATCTTAAAATATATATCTCCAAATTTTAGAAAACCTATATTCCAGTGTTTGTCTAATTGTACTCTTAAGTGGTGGACATTTGTTGTCAGTCTTGTACGATCTATTTCGAAGAGTTTCTCAATCCAGCTTTCTGTGCGACTGCAGTACAAGACGATTCTATTTAGGGGCTGTAAGTTAAGCTGCTAGTCCAGTGCCCAGTGCAATCAGCATTTGGTGATCGTTGAGGCTATTCTAAAGTTTATTTTGTGTCAATTCAGTACTTCCTCTCCAGCATTGCTGGCGATCAATTTGGTGGGTATTTTACGTATATATTCAATATTGGGTTTTTATCCTAGTCTGGCGTCCACTCTTTCTTCGCTTTTGCTTACTGCTCCTTGGCCAGAATTACACTTGAGCGTTGGCCCCGTTCAAATCCAAGGTTTTGCGACTGCTCTCTGCTTGAGATAGGGAGAACGAAATTGTTAATGTCGACCTAAGTCTTAGGTGTAAGAACTGTTGGAATGAACTTGAACTACTGATTCAAAGCTCGTGTTTCTTTGGGTATACCCTGATCCCGACGAGTTATACGACTATAGCTAAGCCTTAAACAAAAGGCCGATCACTAACACTTAACTTTGATGATGTTGGGCTTGCGACATTTAATGTCATGTTATTCCCGAATTCACTGCAATTTAAGTATGGATCTGTTGCCTTGCAGTTCTTCTGTATATCGGATATTCCGCATACTTGACTCATTTTATCCGCCAGAAGGTGAGAAAATCACTAGATCACCAACTTAAATGTTGTGCAACAGGTTCAAACCACTTATCCTATCTTGATCACCCGCGATCCCAAGCTGAAACTTATTTACTAGCCGATTTACAAGATCTCTTTCTTTTTTAACATTTTGTGTCTTGATAATAATTGTGGAATATAGAGGTTACAATGAAATTTTACCAAAATTTGATAGATTGCTGAAATGTCCTTAATCTTACAGCAATTACAAATTTACACGAAGGTTTTTCGGACATCGAAAAAGGTAGAAATCCTACGATGTTTAGGCCCCTTTACGTAAAATGCAACCGAAAAATGTTCCTTCTGTCTTTTTTGACCACTTAAAGTTAATGCTTGCACTCAATCTTGGCCTTAAAATGTTGCATGAATTATAAAGTCAATTTATCAAAAAAAAACAAGTTATTTATATTTTAACTTTTTAGAAAAATTGTTGACTCTTTTTTTCCGTAAGAAAAAGTTTTTCTGATCAACTTCTCATTTAATTCCACACAAAAAAAACCAAACCAATTTACTGAGTCATTTCCTTATTGTTATATGTTCCATCACAGGATTTTTTTTTCTGATGGAATCTAATCAATGGTGGTTGATTTGTTTGTACAAACAACACAGTGACGATCAGTTTTTCTCAAAGATTTTTTTTCTGTTGCTATGACCGCCTGCCCTAAACAATAAAAAAATCATTTTCATACCGTTCTAACTTTCGGTTGCATTTTACGTATCGCTATAACTGGGGCCTTATAACACTGTTGACAGTTGAGGAAAGTTTCTCTCATTCTCTCAATATTTTCCCCAGTGAAAGTGATTTCTCTCTCGCTATGTCAACTGTCAACGGGTACACTAGAAGGAAACTATAAAGCAAAACCAAAGTTGTCTTAAGTCGACTAGATTGGTCTGGAGTAGGTAGATGTAACCTCAACTTCACTTTTACTACGTTAGCCACATATATATAATGCGAACTGTCAACTTAGTACTCAGTCACTATTTTCTCGACTAGATTCGGCTACCCCTCCACAAACGTCAACTCAAATAGCTGTAAATGTGACCGATCTAGCCCATCTGTTGCTACTCAATAGCCAGTTTTATTTCGCAAATTTGACCCGTTTATTTTATTCTCGTAAAATAGGCTAAATTTTCCTAAAATTTGTACAATAATTCAATAAATGCAATAATAAAACGTCTAAGATCTTACGTTTTATTCTGGATTCATATATTAATATTTTATTAAATTCCTTGCCCGTTCTTCCCTGGCTTGCCTCCGGAAACTATCTGTCAGCCATTCAAAGAGACATCGATTTCATTTCATCAAGAAAAGAGACAACAACACTTTTATAAGCTTTTAACGAAAATGCTGCCAAGTCTGGCCACACCATCAAAACTGAGATTCATCAATTCAGCCAGCTTTCAGACTTACTACACTTGAACGTCCCTTCCGGCTCATCATCCGTTTATGAGACACCTTCCAAGATCTGCAGTGTATTCTATAAACAGATGCGACGGATTCTATGCGTTGGGCCCTTAAGTGCACACCATGCATTAATTTTTACTCGCCTAAAAGATCAAACCTTCAGGGCACCCACTGAAGCAAAGCACTCCAACCTTTGACACTGAAAAAAAAGTTCAACAATTACAAAAGACAAAAAAATATCGGCCACTTAGATTTAATTGTGTTTTTCTTTATTTTAATTAATAAATAACAAAAATACACCAACATAACAAATAAGAATACGTACGTGTATAATAAAACTTTTCTCTATCTACAATCTTGTCCTGTTTTTCCTCTTTATGCACTGCCTATTCGTATTGCATTCCTTTTGCAAAATATTGCCTTCAAAAACAAAAAAATCGATGTTAAATACTAAATACACGTAATGTACAAAATATTTCTTAATTTGAATAATTATTAAAAAAACGTGTTCTTACAAAATCAGTTAAATTTATAAATATTTTTTTTTCTTATAAATTTTTTTAAAATCTTCTTCAATGTGCGCTTATGAAATTAAATTCCTTAAACGTGACATTTTGTGTATATATTTTCCGCCTCCAGTGTTGCACTAGAATTTCTTACTTTCAGATATTAGTTTAAAAATAAACTTAATCTTATCTTAGGTTTAGCAACTACATACGTCCTTATTGAGCTAACTAGCTGAAAATGTCAGCTTCACGATAGATGATAGACAGAGCATAGCGTGTGCTTAAAAAAATTACAATGAGTACATATGATGGAAGAATCCTTTTGGCACCTGGAACGAAAGACGGACTATATGGTTGGAAAGGGTATCTAATTATGTGGGAGTCATACCCGCACTGAGCAACATTTGGTTGTTCAGATTCTGATCGTGCGTCAATATCGCTGAAAGCCTGGATTCCCTGCGTAGGTGCGGATAATTTGGTATCTCTGCTACACACTTGAGCTCCAAGCTCTTTCGCAGGTAAAAGAATCGAGGACCATTCACGTAGAAGTGTATTTGTAGCGTCTGTCGTTTCAGATAGTAATCGTTGGCGGCAAAAGTGTGCTCAACCCTTGGTTGCAACTCTTCTGGCAGTGCCTAAGTGCAAGCAGATAAAATTAATAATATCTATTGTGTCTACATCTCGAGGGGGCGCATACCAATTCATTGTTTATATACCACGACAGGACAGCCGGCGGACTTGAATAGTCTGAGGAGCAATTGACGGTGATGGACTCGTCAAAATGATACATTGGATGGAATCCGCTAATAAGAGGATTGTTTTGTGGAAGCGCTGCAAAAGATGGAACAAACTGACACTTGCCAACTTCAGATCGTAGAAAACTTACCAGCCACAGTCATGTTGGCAGCCTTCGTTGCCAGCTTGAAATGAGGTGCGTCTCCAGAAACCTCACACCTGTACATGCCAGATGACTTTCGGCTCAGAATGCCCAGGTCTATGCGACATAGCTTTTCGTTGCAAAAATGTTTGCCCTCCCGGACTTCGGCCCCGTCCACCGGGAACTTCATATAAAATGGATGCATCATTGGTGAGTATCTGCAAATAAAAGAGTGCACACAAATTTCGTCAGCTTGGGTGGTGGACGAATCCGTAGAGCGTACGCTCACCTAAAAAATTCCATTTCATCTTTGTACCATTTTACCGAGTTCAATGTGTGTCCGCTCATGTCGTAGCTACAGGACAATGTAACATTGTCGCGAAAGTCAACAATTGCCGGCACATTAATTTCCGTCACAATAAGGCTGCATACTCGATGGACATCAACTGAAATGTACACAAACACAGCGAATGGGATTTAACCGATATTTTTTTAAGGACTGATACGTGTGTGTAAATTTTACTATAATGAATTTTTGACAGGAATACAACAACGTCGACCGAAGGAATACTTGAAAAGATAGTCAGAAGCTTGTGACCGAATGCTTTTAAAAACACAATTCGAATGCCACCAACATCAATATCAATATTTTTGTATATTAAAAAAATCGTAGTACATAGTACCATGTTTACTGTTATTTTACTTCAAAGTATAGTTTGGCTTAAAAAAGCCGTATATTGAAGGGTCATCGAACGAGGACTTATCCGAGCTTTGACAGTTGTTGACAGCGACGATACTGTTGAAGCTACATCTGTCAAATTGCCTGTCATTTATTCAGTCTGTTTTGCCAAATCATCATGAACGTACATACAGAGTTCAACAAAATTGTTTTATCAAAAGCAGTTGGAAACTGGTCCTAATTTTAATCAAGAAATAATCATCCTTAGCGATCCGAAGTTAAAAAACAAAATTGTTGAATTTGTGACGAAACAATTTCACATGAGATCCAAGAGCGTCCGATGCATTCCGAAAAGGTCACTGTTGGGTATCGATTTTGGGCTGGCGGCGTCACCGGTCCACATTTGTTTGAGAACGACGTTGGCCAGCCATCACCAACTTCTTTGAACTGAATTGGATGATATGGAAGCTCTGCACGAGAAATGGTCAAGGCTCATGGGGCATGGTTATCTCATGTATAGAGGTGATGTGAACTGGCCACCGAGATCGTGCGATTTGATCCCGCTAAACTCTTTCTTGTAGTGTTTCCGAAGTCGGAGGCTTATGCGAGTAAGCCACGAATCACAGCGGCCCTAGGTTAGGTTAGGTTCAAGTGGCTGTCGGCTAGCCGACACACTTAGACCATTATAAGGTCCCTTGTGATACCACATGAACCTACAATTTAATTCTTCCTACTCGTTGAACCAGTTGGAGCTTCTGATAAAGCGTAGGAGAATTCGAATGTCAATGTTATTTAGATCGTTCAGATCACTATAATAGAATTCTCCCAAATGGAGTTTTCGTCTTTCTGAGAGAGCCGGACACGTACATAGGAGATGGAGAATAGTTTCTTCCTCCTCCTCAGCTTCTGCAAAAATCGTTTGTGAAAACGCCAAGCCTTGCTGCATGCCTGCCTATGAGACAGTGTCCTGTGATGACACCTATTGTAGCACTGATGTGCTTCCTATCGAGGGAGATCAAGTATCTAGAACATTTTAGATCCAGCTTTGGCCAGATCTGTTTTGTTACTAGACCTGTCGAGCCGGTTGTCTACCTAAGATTTGTTCTATTTATGGCATCCAACTTTATAATTAGTTTACAAGTAGCGATTGGAATACCTAAGGAATCCTTGCCCGGAAGCATAGGTAGTTTAGTTCCGTTTTTGGCGAGTTCATCCGCCTTACAGTTACATGGGATGTCCCTATGCCCCGACACCCAACAGAGGTGAATATTGAACTGCTCCGCCATCTCTCTGAGAGACGAGCGACAGTTTTGGGCTGTTAGAGAATTTGTAGAGACTGATTCCAGGCACTTGATAGCAGCTTGACTATCCGAGAAGATTCGGATATCTTTAGCAGATATCACGTTTTCTCTCAGCCAAGACTTCTTTAATCGCCATTATTTCTGAATGAAAAATGCTACAGTGATCAGGAAGACGGAAGAAGAGACTAAGATTCAGTCTATCGGAGAAGACACCACACACCATCCACAGTTTTCGAACCATCTGTGTAGAAATGAATCGATTCATCATCCAGCGGCCCTAAAAGCCAACATAACTGCCATCCATCAAATTCAGCCTTATTTATGCACCAGAGTCATCGAAAAGTGGACATTTCGCGCTTTACGAACAACCCTTTATGTTTGTGCAATGCTCAGCAGGGTACAAAATTGATCTACCGTAGAGCACTTTTCTCTCAATCCAGCTTTGAAGTCATGCAAGAAATTTTTTTTGTTTTAAACCCATTTGGTAAGTCTTTTAAAATTAGGGCAGTATATAGGTTGGATGTATTGGTTAGGAAAGATATCCGCGAACATTTTATAGCTTTTTTGAAACTTTTGAACTATATGGTATGCGTCTGAAATATTTTTTAATCACAAGTTCGTTATATCCATACTTAGCAGCGTGGAATAATTGCTTTAAAGGACCTATCCACCTTATGCGGATGTATGGTCTTGGGCAATCCACTTCAATGAACACGGACGGGCTAAAAATGGAAGTAAACAGTAGGCCAAGTGTTTGGCATATGGAAGTTTTTTTTATTGCTTAAATAAGTTTTATAACAAACAAACAAAAGGATCATAATATGGACATAATGTGCACTTACCTTCATCCCTAACCTAGCATAGACCAACTCCATCGGTGTACTCTTGTGGACAGTGTAGAGACTAGAGACTATTGGACTTAGAAAACCTTTTTAAAATCTCAGAAGCGAAACGATTATAGGTAAGGAAAGCCACTCTCACCTGACAGAAGATGTTCTGGCAGAGTTAAAAATTGATAATCATCTAGGTACAGGTGGACAATGTATACGCATTCATTTTGTGAAGCTAATGTTCGTCATTCCTGTCTTACAAGAGGATTTTCCCAGAGAATTATGGAAACCAACATTTGAAGCCAGGAAGACGTGCTGCAAATTATTAGTATAAAACCTCAAAAAATATGATCCAAAGACCCCACACCCTAGGCGTTTATTTAGATTATGTCTATAGTGACCATAATTTTGTAAAGACAATGCGGGACACATTTTAAAAACTTTTTGATGCGAAACATCTTATGGCGCGACTTGGGAGTAAAATCGATTCTTCTAAGACGGAAATGACCAAGCGGAAGTGCGTGACGGAAATTGGCCTGTCGCCATCACTATTCCGCCGCCTAAAACTCCTTAACCACTCAACCGATTCGAATGAAATTTTGTAGGTGGGTGTGGTTGGTTGGAACTTGATGGATGGGATAGTTTTGGACCCGATAGGTGGCGCTGTTGTCGATCTTCTTGACCACTCAACCGATTTCAATGAAATTTTGTGGGTGGGTATGGTTGGTTAGAACTTGATGGATGTGATAGTTTTGGACCCGATAGGTGGCGCTGTTGGCGATATTCTTATATCTTATATGGAAAGATATATTTTTTTTATTTTTTCAACTCAATTGTCAAAGTGAATACTTGTATGGGCACGCTGAAGTGAAATGAAGAAGCTTGGTTTTACACAGACACTGGACTACAGTTGACGATATGAAAACAAAATGTAAGCAAAAACTCTGGAAAAAGAAAACTTTGGATTGGATTGCGTTATGAAATTCAACTACATACAACACAGTTCAATTTAACATCAACAAATAGCGAGAGAAGTTTCACATCTGGCGTGTGGTCACAAGCACGCTCTATTTTTTTTTGTAGAAACATGTTTTTTAATTAAAAGTTAAAATAAAAACACTTCATATTTATTTAATTTTAAAACATAGAAACGTTTCAATCAGTCTATAGAAATAAATTGTAAATTAAGAAATAAAATTAAGTCAAGAAAAAAAAAAAACTTTGAACACATTTTAAAATTTGCGCGCAGGTCAATTAATTTTATTTTTATTATATGCAAGTTTTCTGCAAAACTTCGCGATTGTTTTATGCACATATAAAAATTGGCTGGAATTATCGAAAGATATTTTCAATATGACAATGGATTCTATATTTCAACTTCAATCTAAGTTTGTTTTTCGAATTCGTGTATGTTTATAATTTGCGGGACGTTGTGGAACATTATGTGTAGCGGGACAGCCATGTAAAATGCGAGACTGCCCCGCAAAGCTTACACAAATTAATTGTTGTGAAGATTATGTGTGCACCCTGCACCTGTTTTGAGAACCCCTTGTTTTATTGCTGAAACCCTTATAAAGGTTCGGTTATGTTAGGTCTGGTAATGTGGCTGTCTAGAAAGATAGACTCAGACCAGAATTGTTGGTCTTTTGTGAGTAATTTGTAGACTGAGGGTAGGTATACTGAGTTGGTGGATATGACCAGTCGCGATTTGGTTTTGGTTAGCTGAAAAGCGAATAAAACAGTCTACCGCCAACATCCTCTGACGTCTTGTGAAAAGAACGGAGACTAGTTTCATATGGAACTACCGTCTACCGTCTAAAAGATACAAAGCTATTTCATCCGATATACGAGTACACTCATAACCATGATCGTAATTTAATTTGCGTCTCTAAAAATCACTGAGCTAATTTTATTAAGCACACTCAATTTAAGCTGAGTTGCATGTCTGCTTCTTAGTCCTTTATTTCAATTTGACATAAAACATTAACTCGCCAAAGGATCTGCACAAAGGAAACAACGATGCTTGCATTAATTCACGAGTGTCATAATCTATGTGCATATCTATGTACATTCAGTCAGAGTCAGAGTACACCGCACGCTCCACAATTCCGTTCATCGTTTCAATTCACATTCATCCTCGGGCTACCACAAACATCGGGATCCTTTTATTCAATTTAAAGTAAACATTCCTACGACGTCTCCGTCGTCGTACTATGAAAAGTCGAATTTTCAACAGAGTTTTTGCGTTGCTCTATATGGGCCTTCACTTTTGCATACATATATAAATATACAGCGAATAAGCAGTCAGACACACTCAGCTATAATAGTAGAGAGAGGATTCAGGATTCGCATCCATTCCTTAATACGGGATTTATTCACAGTTCCTCGGTGTATTAAAAAAGTTTTTTTTTATCTTTTTGTTTGCTGATAAATGAAGCTACAGCTAGCATCGTGAGCATTAGCATCAAAACACAAATCTGCTGATAACGGTTAGTGCTAGAACTCGCAAGTAAAGTTGGCTTTGAAGTAGGATAATGCTAGAGGAAGTGCGATGGTATGTATGTCTGTGTAATAGCATTACCAACCAACCGACCGACTGCAGCAGCAGTAGCACCGCCAAACAATTTACTATATCTATCCCTGGGGAATACAAGAAGTCAGATTAGAGAGCGGTGTTGATGTTTTTACTTTTGAAAAGTTTTTCATCTGCTAGATGCAGATAAACAACTGAATGGCTTTGGGTGCTATGGCTGTGAAATTCGAGAAATCTGCCTCAGTGGCGTTCTTTTTTCGATTTCTTTTTTTTTACTGCGAGTGTAAGAGTTTGACAGGGCGGAGCGTTTGCTTACTTAGATAAAATCATGAACATGTATTACTCGCACAGTCCTTTGTCTGAATGGTATGCAGTTTTGCGAATAATTAATTATAAAAGAGGTCGTTTATGTTTATGGGAAATGCAAAGAATGTCAACAAGAAATTAGTTTGAAATAATATCCTATTTTTAATTTCGAATTTAATTGCTTGCCTTCACAATTCTCTACCTAGTAAATTGCAAAGACAGCAGATATTTCTAGGATTTCGCTTTAGAAAATGCATCAAGCAAAAGGATAATAATTCATCTATTTGCTCCCGGTTGGTTGGTTGGTTGGTTTAAGTGATTGCTATCCCTCCACCCTAATGAGGGAAAAACACAAGTAGCGCTTAAGCGCCGCGCCGTTTTGAAACCACAACTAGTAGAACCTGGAGATAGAAATTGTGACGTATATTATGGTAGCTCAAAACCAGCCTGAGGAGTTGAGAAATTTGATGATGTTGTTGAAAGGGATGTCTCGAATGGCCGATAGATCGTCAAAGAAAGGAGTACCTAGGGCACTGTATCTTGTTTTAGCTAGAGCCGGACATTCGCAAAGAAGTTGGAACACTGTTTCACTGTTGTTAGTGTCAGCGCAGCTACGACAGTGGGTGTTGTGGGGGATGCCAAGCCTGGCTGCGTGAGTTCCTAGAGGCTAGTGGCCCGTACTAATCGCCGTAAGTCCAGCGACATCCGCACGCGTTCTGGAAAGTGGGTTATTTGTTCTGGCTTCGTCGAATGTTGGCCAAATGTTTCTAGAAATGACGCAGTTTGTGAGGTTCACCCATCTAGTCACGGCCCCTGCCGTGCAGTGAAGGAGGATTTCTCTCTTTAAGTGTCCCAGCGGAGGAAAAACTTCCCTCGCGTAAGATACGCTCAGAGCAGAGCCACGTCTAACAAGTTCATCGGCTTTCTCATTCCGCTCTATGTTCCTATGGCCGGGAACCCAGCCTTCAGTGATTTCAAACCGATGACCTGCCCTGGCCAGTTTTTCCCTGCAGTCCACAACAAGTTTAGATGAAGACCTGACCGAAATCAAGGCCTTAATAGCGGCCTGACTATCGGGTGTCGCACGGTTCATAACTATACTACACGCCTCCCCAAAAGCCAGAACTTCTGCCTGAAAGACGCTGGCTGTGCTGGGTAGGCGAAGAGACATGGAAACATCTAGTACGGATGAGAAAACGCCCGCCCCCACTTCACATCTATTTGCCCCTAGAGCAGGGTAATTTTTTTGACAGCTGAAAATTTGTTTTTCATTATACTACACTGCCAGAAAATCGTACAAGAATAAATATGTAGCTCAATTATGACACAGGGTCTTAAATTTAGAATTAATATATGTGCGATAGTTTCTGTCTTAACTTTATTAAGATATTTAATAACCTTAAGTTTTTAACTTATTCTAGCTAAAAACAATTTTGTAATTTTTGTTTTATACTCCCCGATACACTCCAAAAAATTTATTTTCAACTCCTTAACAAAAATATAAAAATATAAGCCTTTTTGCCCCCTGAAGAGTAGCTTTAAAAAATAATCGTTGTCAAACGGAAAGTGGTGGTCGAATAATTGAGCAGTGGGTCATGAAACATATAGGTTGCACTATTATGAAGACGATACTATAATATACTATTATGACTATAAAATAATAGAGGAACTCTTAAAAGTGGGCTTAGCAATCCTTCCCCGCGTTTCAAGCGGCTGTAGGTTGTAAGGCTCGCCGGATTTGTTTAAACTTTCAATATCGGCTTAGTGTTCTAAAAATAAAGGGTAGCTTTCAGTTGTAACTTATGGTACAATTAATGTGACTAGAAACTTTTTTGCGCATTTGTCTACTTTGCTTAACTTTACTGAGATAGGTGTACAATATGCCTATTGCCAATTCAGACGATGGTTTCATCCGAACTTGCAACTAACAAGCCGGTTTCATTTCACCCAGTCGTACAGTGTAGTTTGGTTAATTTTTTTAAGGAAAAAGGAAGATTACACGTAATTCTGTGAGTTTCTGAAACAAACGAGTATTAAGAGGATTGATGCATGCAATATAACTCCAGTTAGCAACTACCACTCCTTAAGCAAGAACTGGTATATTACTATAAGCTCCACATTAACAAACCAGGTTATTCCATAGTGTAACTTATAATATTTCAAGGCGATAGTGTCAAGTGTCTTTGTATTGTAAGCAAAACTTTCTCAGGATATGAACGATGTAACCTATGTACTTCTGCAAGCAGAATGCTCCCCCGATTCATTTTGCCGACAATACTTACGCCAAACTACATAAGATCGGTTACGATTTCAATAATAAGGGTGAATGTTTGAATGATTCGCTTAAAATTTAAATTATGTTTGCATTTCGTGCTATAAAATACAGCTTGATATACAGCAAATGTCATTCATTTGGACTCTAATCGTGGCATATGTTGGAGCACACATATGCCACGACATATACAGTAGAAATCGGTTATAACGATATCAAAGGTACCTTGGAATTTCATCGTTATAACCGATTCATCGTTATATCCGGTACAATGAAAATAATGAAAATAAAGTGCACGACTGGATCGCACGAAACTTTCTCGTTCATATCATCAGTTTGGTTGGTTTATTTTTCTTTTATTATTTTTTATAGGCTATAAAACCAGATTTTTCAAATTGGTGATGTTGGTAGGTGGCCATGACTCGAAATAGGGTTTGTGATGTAAGAATTCAGAGATTTGTGTTTTGAATTTGCACGCGTTTGGGGGTAATTGAAGTGGTTTCAATTGGTTGGAATTACTCACTTACTTACTTTATGGTTCATGATTAATATGGTTGAAAAAAGAAGAAGGGGGAAATATTTGCTAAAAAGAAGTTTCTAGTACTAGTTGTGATTACATTTTAACTGGTAGTGCGGTAATGTTTATAAGACGGCATTATTTGCATTTTTCTTAGAAAAACCAAGTACGGGGTTTTATTAAGAATACTTATGTTATCGTAAACAAGCATTTTAGTCAAAATATTTAAAGCTGATTTTAGAAAATAATGCGTACAAAATAGTAACAAATATGGAAATTTTGAGTTCGGAAATAATCTTGCTCAACTATTTAGCTAAAAACTGAGTAGAGGGTATTGTTCAGGATGTTAGTATTACTTGGTTTTTAAGGTTTTATCCAAATGGCGTTTTCGAGATATGAACAGTTTTCAAAATCAGCGTTTCCGTTGATTCGAATCGAAAATGAAGGACGCAATATTGTTGAAAACGTCCATTTTACTCCAAGTATGCATTTTGGTCAAAATCGCTTTAGCCGTTTTCATGTTGGTAAAACAAAAGAAAACCAAATTCTCGAAATATGCCTTTTTTCAAAAATCCATTATAGACAATTTAGAGAAAAACTGAGTTTGCTATTATGTTAGGAATGACCATATTACGTAGAAAAATAGTTTTTGTTGCAATCGTATTGACCGTTTTCGAGATAAGGCCACTTTTCAAAAGTACCGTTATTCGACTTTTTAGCCAAAAACTGGGTATGCAGCCATGTTAACCCCATATATGGTAGTGCAAGTACACATTTTGGTTAAAATCGTTGGAGCCGTTTTCAAGTAAGCCATAATTAAATAAGGTCTTAAAAAACGAAATTTTTCCAAAATAGTCCGTTGAACGATAATTTAGGGAAAAACTGAGTTTGCCATCATGTTGGGAATAACGGTATTACCTTAAACATGCATTTTTGTCGAAATAGTTTTGACCGTTTTTGAGATATGACAAATTTTCAAAATTACCGTTATTCGATTTTTCTGCGAAAAACTGAGTATGCAGCCATCTTAGTTACACCTACTTAAGCCCAAATAACAATTTTGGTTGAAATCGTTAGAGCCGTTTTCGAAAAACTCAAAATTGCTGAATACCGTTAGAACGGCAACACTTAACGTGCAAAAAAAAAGTGGCCCCGAACTGTAAGCCCACCAACTCCAAATCCGAAGTTTGAAAGAAATCCGTCCAGCCGTTTGCGCTGTAGAGCTCGGGAAGGACGGACAGACGGACAGACGGACAGACGGACAGACGGACAGACGGACAGACAGACAGACGGACAGACGGACAGACGGACAGACGGACAGAATTGGGAGACCCACTTTTTCGAGTTCCTCTATCATCGTAATGTTAGATTTGATTAAAATCTCGAGTTCGATTTTTTGTACGATTACAATACCTTTCTCTTACTACGTATACGAGAAAGTTAAAAAGGAAACTTTATTAAAAAAATTGCTTCAAATGCTCAAGATTGTTGAGGAAAGAAATCAGTAATTTGTGTTTGTTTTGTACATTTAGTTGAATAAAATGTTTTTCGAAGACAGTTGTCCAATGTTTGAATTCCAACGTTTGAATTTGCATTAGAAGCCGCCCATACAGGATTCAGGACCATGAAGCGGTTTAGCCACTTTCAATTCTTGAAACAATGTCAAATTTTTGGGCAATGGAAAATGATTTGTGCTTATTTATTGTCACCATCTTAACAGTTCTACAATCAACCTGTTTCAAAGAAAAATTAATATGTACTGAACTCTTCGGAGATATGGAAAAAACAGGGCATGCCATGAAATCACATAGATGCACAGACCAGTCACTGCAGTGGCTACAGGAAATGTAAAAATTTGTTTATATCTATGAATGAATGTATGTATAGTATGTGCATACAAAATATCGATATGTACATATTCAGAAGCAGAATGAAAACAACAGGTCGTAGGCATGTAAGAACACGTTTTTTACCATCGCTATAAACAG
The DNA here is from genome assembly GCA_936431705.1 of Cheilosia pagana. Lineage (NCBI taxonomy): Eukaryota > Metazoa > Arthropoda > Insecta > Diptera > Syrphidae > Cheilosia > Cheilosia pagana. The sequence continues at coordinate 77,624,174 of OW386166.1, read as the reverse complement.
TTTTTAGACTTAAATATGATAAATTTTCATCGCTATAGCCGATGTCATCGGTATATCCGGCATCGTTATAACCGATAGCAAATTATCTTGAATTAAACGGAGTTTTGCCGGGACTTTGAAAATATATTGTTATATCCGGTTCAACGCTATATCAGGTATTGTATTGTTATAACCGATTTCTACTGTATCAACATTTATTTTACACTGAATCTTTCATTTTATTTTCATTTGAAGTTGTAATTAAATCCTATATCCTATCCTATCCTATATATATTATAAATGTGAATGTTTGGATGTTTGTTCCACAATAACTCAAAAACTACCGAACGTATTGAGATGGGATTTTTTTTAATTTATTCGGGCTAGATCCGAAGCCTTAATAGGCCTTATTTGGTGGCAATACCATCCCGGGAATACCATCGTTGGAAGCTTTTTAAGCCTTTTAGCATGTTCTTCTTCTTCTCCTATCATTTTAAGAGTAGCGTGACTGTGGAAAAGGGGTTGCAAATTTGTTTTTTTTTTACCTTACTTTAATCATCTTGCTGTAACATTCATAGATCTAGGTTAATCGGAATAAGCTTAAAACTGCATTTAGCCAATACTTCACCGATTATTTTGAAGTATCATTCATCTCTCTGCTCCTTCCAGGGGCTGAGCTAGAAGGAATTGAAAACAGACTTTTCTGACCAACGAAAAAATAATGATTTCTTGATTGCCAGTTCTGCTTTGGGGTGTTGGGTTGAATACACATTCACACACAACGATGTCTTCATTATAGGTCGTCAATAACAACGACTAACGGCTGTCAATAATGTTTTCTGCATTGTGCGCAACCAGCCTACATGCAAAGTATAGGAAGTTCGATTTATTATGGGTGTGTGCGGCGGCGGCGGCAGGCACACAAAATTGTTTTGGATTTGTAAGAATGTAGGTGCGTTTATTCTATAATACGTTTTTTAATTTTATGCCTATCACTAAAAGGTAAGAGACGTGTTGCGTTTGCGTTGCGTGTAACTTCTAGGTATGGATATGGTATGGGTATATGCGTATGACGTATGAGTATTGGGTGTCAAACGAATAATTACTGTACTATAAATGGTGGAGATAACTTTTTGATGTGAAACATCTTATGGCGCGACTTGGAAGGAAAATCGATTCGACCGAGATGGAAATGACCAAGCGGAAATTGGCCCGTCGCCATCGCCATCACTACGCCGCCGCCTAAAACTCCTAAAACACTCAACCGATTTAAATAAAATTTTGTGGTTGGGTATGGTTGATTGTAACTTGATGAATAGGATAGTTTTGGACCCGATAGGTGGCGCTGATGTCGAACTTCTTAACCACTTAACCACTTAACTTCTTAACCATAAAATATTGTGGGCAGGTATGGTTGGTTTCGACTTAATGGATAGGATAGTTTTGGACCCGATAGGTGGCGCTGTTGTCGATCTTCTTAACCACACAACCGATTTAAATAAAATTTTGTGGTTGGGTATGGTTGATTGTAACTTGATGAATAGGATAGTTTTGGACCCGATAGGTGGCGCTGATGTCGATCTTCTTAACCACTTAACCACTTAACTTCTTAACCATAAAATATTGTGGGCAGGTATGGTTGGTTTCGACTTAATGGATAGGATAGTTTTGGACCCGATAGGTGGCGCTGTTGTCGATCTTCTTAACCACACAACCGATTTAAATAAAATTTTGTGGTTGGGTATGGTTGGTTGTAACTTAATGGATAGGATAGTTTTGGACCCGATAGGTGGCGCTGATGTCGATCTTCTTAACCACTCAACCGATTTAAATAAAATTTTGTGGGTGGGTATGGTTGATTGTAACTTGATGGATAGGATAGTTTTGGACCCGATAGGTGGCGCTGTTGTCGATCTTCTTAACCACACAACCGATTTCAATGAAATTTTGTGGGTTAGCATGGTTATATGGAAAGATATATTTTTCGATTTTTTTCAACTAAATTCTCATTAAAGTGAATACTTATATGGGCACGTTGGAGTGAACTGAAGAATTTCTTGAAATTCTTTTGTATCTATTTTGTATCCGTTTTACTAAGTAATGCAGAAAAGGACAAAGGGTTCCTTAAGTGTAGGTACTTGAAGTGATTGATAAAATCGGCATTAATGCGAGCGAAGCCGCGGGCAACAGCTAGTAATTCAATAAGTATCGTATTTGAAATAAAGTAAATCTATTACATTCGTTTAATTCAAATAACAATTTATATTTTAATTTGAAAATATGTACTAAAAATATGTAAATAATCACCATTGTACTAAATTGCGGTCTACAAAGAACTAGATTCGGAAATAAAAATCACTTTGGTTGTAACCCTCACATTGATCGGAGCTTTTCTCCTTTTCGAACTCGTCGTCGTTTTTTTCGCTCGAATTGCTCAATAAGCGCAAATTACTTAAGTATATCTTGATTGTTTCGCCGAGATTTTAAATAGAAATTGAACTATTGCTCCGCGGGAATTTTCCTACCAAAAACGTAAATTTTCCCAACGGACGAAAAATCCTTTGACCGTACAGCATATTAAAAAGGTATCTCATAGGTTATTAGATGGACTAAAAGCTTCTGTTGTTTGCTGCTCCTTTGGATCGATATGATAGGGCAATTGGAGACTGTATTGACTTTATTCATATCAGTTCTATACTAAAGATCATAAGCACAGAATCGAATCAAAGTTAAAGATAAGCATGGAAGGGTCTTAAAAAGATCCAAACGGACTATATTAGCTGTTTGGTGACATAGATGTGCTTGGATGGCAGATATTAAATTTCTGGTCTTTAAAGTCTTCGGTTTGAACCCCAGAGGGCCATATTATTCGAGGAAGACCTCTCCTAAGGAAGACCCACCTTCTTTCGTTATATGACCTAAAGTCCACAGCATTTCGGGCCAGATTTCTGTCGTGGGTTGCCAAATCGCCGCTCTAAAAACTAAAAAGGCTTCTCATTAGATGCCGTGGTAAGTCCTCGAAAAAAATCACAACTTCTTAAGTTCTGTTTTTTCTACCCTTACCAAGCAAAAAACGGACTTGGAAGTATTACGGCGGAAGTGAGCTAGGAATTGCGGTTCCAACATAGAGTAGCAAGATATTTCCATTCAAAGCCTGCGTTTTAAAAAACTAAAGGGCACAAGGCCCAACCCATAGAATCCGTCGCGTCCTTTGCGGCAACGTATTCGACTGACAGGATGATAGAATACACAGCAGCTTATGGAAAGTGGCCCATTGGAATCGCACGTGCCGGATGCGACGGATAAAGTAGGTTTACTTTCTACTTTTCTGTGTACAAAATGCGTTGAAAGTTGGCACAGCGGGAGAGGAAGCTCTTTCATTGGTGAAAATATTGAGAGTGAGACAAACTTTCATGGTCGTTTGGAAAAATTCAAAATAAAAATATTTTTTGGCGGGCAAACAACTATTTTAAAGATCTCATGTGAATGTGAGTTATTGTGTTTTTAATGCAATTCGTAGTCGCACCCAAATTTCTTCGAGAAACATGTTTGAGGAGCATCTCATTGAGACTATGTATGAAGTGAAGTCATCGGTAGTTAACATATGCGACGGATTCTATGGGGCTGCTCGTTCCGTCGAATACGTCAATATTGCCGGATCCGTCGCCGCAACGGACGCGACGGATTCTATGGGTTGGGCCCTTAAAAGCAGTTCGAATACACTACAGGTGTTAGTAGTCTAATGTGCTACTAGGCGATAGGAGTTCTAATTTTGGAGAGCATTACAATAAAAATACAAACCTCTCTAACGGATTCTCTAATTCAGCCAAATTTTTGAGAACCACCGTTTATGTCATATGATGCAATCAATAGCCGAAGATCTTAAAAACATGGCCTCTATACTGGTTGACAATGTGGCGCGGTAACTAGGAAAGGAGCTTTAAATAGTACTGATATATTTTACCAGAAACAACATACGACGATGTGTTATGCATAACATAACAGACAAGGAATTAAGCTCAAAACAGAAAGCCTGGCAAATTATAGCAAGACCGATCAGCAAGACGGAAGACTGTGAATTTAAAAAAAAAATCGTTATTGTTAAATATTTGCTGGTTTGATGCAAATGTGGCTATCAACCCCTGCAAGAAACGGGGATGATTTCTGCTGCAAAAATCCACCCTTTGAATACTGGTATGCTCTATCGAAAATTAAAAATGTGCATAATATACAGTTATCAATCTTTGGGCGGAATACTGAATGGGAAGTTCATAAGTCGCTACACAGGAAAAACCGAACTCAACCCCTCGCTGACACAAAACGAAAGGTGCCTTTTAAGCGAAGCAAAAAATATACAGCTAACACCCTCAATAGAACTTTATAAACACTACCGATCCATTTCTGTTCCTGCTTAAACGAATACATAAATAAATAAGCAACACATCTCTCACAATCCTATATTAAAAAGCAATAAAAATTAAACGAATATACTTACGCAATAATCCGAATATAACAATGAACGTCCAATAATCCATTGCGGTCGCTTTTTATCCAAATGAAGCGGTCAACTTTAATTGACAGTTATTGAAATGACTCATAACTTTTTAATATCAATTAACTCGTCCAGTTATTATTTTTTGTTCACAAAAAAACACTTCGCCGGAGTTAAAAGCTAATCGTGATGGACAGCTTCCGGTCTCGCCTTGTAGATGATCTGGGCGTAGAGGTAATTTTCACAAAAATGCATCAATTCTGTCTGACAAGTTCCACACCATCAATAAATTTTAACATTGAAATTTTGACTGAATATTCAAAACACACTACGCTGGGTGTATTCGTTCGCGCGACAGTTAATCGAACACTCGTTACAGGACTAGGATAACAAAGTTATTACGCGCTGTAATAATATTAACTGCCAACCCGATTGAACTTCACAATTGCACTGAAGAACCATAGAAGACAAGTGCCATCAGAAGGTCCTTGATTTTTTCTTATGATGCTGTTAATAGTATACAGCTACAGCGTTCTGTACCAATGTTGTATCATACAAATCCTTGTATGACGATGTCATGTCGGCGCTTTTACAACACAATTACTCTGCTGTGGTTTGGTATGGTGATGTGTATGGAGAGCTATTTTCATTTGGCTCTTGGTCCAACAGAAGAGGATGGCAAGCTTTTCGGAGTAAGCTCATTTTGCTGAGCGATGTTGTGTTTTGTGTATGGATGCAGTTCGGAAACTGTGAGAACACAAGGTCCGGTGAGAGCGAAAGCGCGGTTTGTTTTGATTTTGCAGTTCTGTCAGGAAACTAGGTTAGGGAGGATACCAGATTTTTCGCCGTATAACAGATATAAAGAATTTTGAAAAAAAATCGCAATAATGGAAATGTGTACATGCGGTATTAGGTTAGGTTTACCTTTTGTGTTTTATCTACGAAGACGTGATAATATTCTTGCCTAAGAATAGTTACATACAGTGTAGATGGGCGAGATTCTGAACAGGATAGGGATAGGGAGGCTCTCGACAGTGCATTTCAGACCCATATCCATATCATTTGATATGATCTGATGGAGGATACATGCAATAATTAAGAAGAACTTTGAAGGGTATTGGTAATTAACTTAAAATGTCGAGCAGGGCGCCAACATTTTGGACGCCTTTTCAATGGTTTATTTTTTTTACTATACCAACTTTTTTTTAAATAAGTATAGGTATTTTAATTTGAGCTGATATTTTTAAATTCGACTGTAAAAAAAAGTCTAATCTCATTCAGCTCTGTCGTAACTACTAGGCTGCCCCAATTTTCGTAAAGGCGCTATCTACATAATTCACGATTTTGGGTTTAATAGATATTTCGAGTTAGGGCTTTGTGCCCGATTTTATTACATTTATTACATTTCACAACGCTTTTTCTTCCAATTCTATAGAAAATTCATATTTTCAGAAGCCCTATGTACAAAAAGTCAGCTTCAAAATTAAAAAGAAACCCTAACTGACATTGGGTCTTTTATAACACATTGAATAGAGAAAGTCGGAACATATTTCCATAAAAAGCCTTATCTTTCCTTATGCCTTTTATTGCAGTAATATGTTTAATCGTACTCTACCCTCTGAAAAATTGTTTCAAATGTAGGTACCGTCAATTTTTAACTACTTTTATATTTTTAAGTACCTAATACATTTTTAAAAATAAATTAATTAAAAAAAAAATTCGCACTTACTTAAAACATGAACCCTTCTGTGGAGTCAGCAAAAACCATTTCAGTGGATACATCAAAAAGCTATCAATCCAATGAAGTATGGCTTAAAACTCCTGTGCAGAACTGCACCAGACAATTTTTCCCCAAATACTCTGCCAGGAAATCCTACTTCCTGATCAACTTAGACAAAAATAACCTAACAAATACTTACAGGAATAATCAGTAGCCACGGCCTCATGAAAAAACACCTAAACCGCATTGGAGTCTCTCCGGATCCAACATGTAGACTATGTCTTGAGAGTGATGAATCCTCTCTTCACATACCCACTCATGGAATGTCCGGCTCTACTCAACGTTAGGGAAGAAAATACTTGGCGAGGAAATCGTCACTTCAGCCACTCTCGCTGATATGCACCCAAAAAACATTCTTTTTTTTGACTGCCTCCGGAGAGAAAATATGGCTCTAGGACCTTATCAGGGAAGGCACAATAGACTTCTTCAAGAGGCCGCAGTGCCAGAGCCCCCCTGAGGGTTCTCTCGCTTCACAATCTTGTCTAATCTAATCTAATCTACTTCAAATAAAAATAAAGCTAGCATAAAGCAGCGAAACAATATTTTTTCCGAATTTTTCCTTCATTATCTTAAAGTTGCTAAAGTAAATTAAACATTTTCCTATATATCTTAAAATAGTGTAAATGTAAGTTAGGGTGTTTACGAAAATAGGGACAGTAGGTAAGTTGTGCAAGCCTTAGCTACTTTAAATTTATTTAGCAAACTGACAAACGGTTTCAAATCTTACTCTTATTCGTCAAATCTTGCGACCTAACCATAAGGGGCCGACCATTCCGGATTAGAACTATTGAAACAGAGTAAAATGAATCATTAGCTTTTAAGTGTGAACTAGAATCTGATTCGGACTTTGAATTAAGTGATTTACTTAGATACAGCTTATCTAATAACTGATACTAAAATCAATGTCACAATTTTGACAGTTTTGGGCGTTTACACTTATAAACAAATTAAATTTAATTAGTTGTCTGCAGTTTGAGTGACGCAATTAATCACCAGTAGTAGGGAATTGGTAGGTATTGCTGCTGCTTGCAATTTGTATTATAAATTAGAAATAAAAACCACTGAACCACCACAATAAAAAATGATTGGACTTCATCTTTCCTAAATTTTCGTTGCACAGAAATACAAAATCAGCAAATTCGCACCATCACAGACAACAGGTTCAGGGCAAGGGCATCAATTTACATGGCCTTGCCAATGTGCAGCACTAGCCATCAATCAACTTCATCGACAGGCTGCTCCCAAACAGCGGTAGTTGCGACGAATAGCGCCCTTGATAAAGGCAAGCAAAATCCCCATCATTGACGGCAGTTGGAATTGCTGACGGAATCTGCGGCTTGACTTGGTGGTGTTTCATCATCATCATAATCTTCTATGGTTCCCAAGAAGCGGTAGTTGAGAAAGGACCGACGACGACGAGTTTAAATAGAGTCACAAAAAGGGCATGTACCCCAAATCCCAATCCCAGCACATTTTTATTCGCCACCGCGAGCAGCTCATATTTAGTTGCTGCGTTTTATTGCTTCGCTCATTTTCTCCGGTTTACTCGTAAGTCTATTCAACGGCTCGTATTATTCTCACTCAACTCGAAATGGTTTTGCATTGGATTTAAATTTTAAATCTAAACCTGAAACATTACAAATCTTATTAAAATTCTGAAAAAGACTAAAAAATGGATTGGAATATTATTTAAAATCTTCTCATAAAAAAGGCTTACAATTGTAGGGTAAACTGGAGTGCACTTGGCACTTTTTTCCAAAGGTCTGCATTTTAGAAAATTAACAATAAATTGAAAGATTCTTTATTTTTTTGTACTATACATTGAGATTGAATATTCGAGATCAAACGTAAAAGAAGTTATCGTCTTATAAAAATACCTTGGCCTTTTCTTCTCACTTTTTCCAAAAAAGAGGCATTTTGTCAAAAGTGCCCCAGCTATACTTTGACATTTTTGGCAAGAGAAATTATTTCTATTTAGTTGGAATTCTATCACACAGTGTGCTTTTTATTCAGAAGAAGTCTTAGGCACTAACTTGGCCGTTGCATCAATTGATGCTTGTTCCAGATTTTCTTGATGTTTCCCAACTAGGTGGACAGCTTATGACCATATGTTTTTAGCCTTCACATAATCATACACAAATGATTTAAAGGTACTGTGATTACCTCTTATTTGCTGACTACAGACAATTCCTTAAGGCTGCTTTAAAACATTCTTATGAGGCTTATATCATTAAAACTAAACAAAATATTAAAAATAATCCAAAAATGTTCTGGAACTATATTAATTCAAAGCGGAATTCTTCAAATCTTCCAAGGAATATGGAATATAATAATTGTGTGTCTATTAATGACAAAGAAATATGTTATATGTTTGCTGACTTCTTTCAGACAACTTATTCAAGGCCTGATTCGTTGACTCCGAGTTATTCCGGTTGTATTATCAAAACAAACTGTGATATTCCGAACATAAGACTGACTGAAAATGAAATTGTGCAATATATAATGACTTTAGATGATAACTGTGTTCCTGGTCCTGATGGTGTTCCTAGTGTATTGGTCAAATTATCTGAAAATTTCATCCGTAAACCTTAACATATTTATTCAACTTGTCGCTGTCCAGTGGAGTCTTTCCGATTATTTGGAAGAAATCGTCATTTATCATGCCTCTACATAAAAATGGTAACAAAAATCAAATGGAAAATTATAGAGGAATCGCAAAACTGTCATGTATACCTAAACTCTTTGAGAAAATAATTTGTAACTACGTGCAATGTCACTGCTCTAAAATTTTTGCTGATGAGCAACTTGGTTTTTGTTCCAAAAAATCAACTGTTTCGAAAGCATGATGAATGGGTTACAAACAGATGTTTTTTATGCTGATTTTTGTAAAGCATTCGACAAAGATAATCATGTTATCCTGTTAAAAAAAACTTGAATTTTATGGATTTCCGCAATGGATTTTGAAATGGATTTCTTCATATCTATGTAATTTTACGCAAAGTGTGAAATTTAATAACTGTTTGTTAAAAAATGTTGTGGTCTATTCTGGTGTCCCTCAAGGCAGTCACTTTGCTGCTGTTCCTGTTATTTATTAACGATTTATGTCCTCTTATTACATATTCAAAGATTTTGGTATTTGCGGATGACTGTAAGCTGATATATATTCATATTGCAACCCACAAGGTTATATTTTCCTACAACATGATATTGACCGCATGCAGGAATGGTGTAAGGAGAACTATATGCAGCTTAATCTTAAGAAATGTAAAAGCATTACCTTCACGAGACGCCAAAATTCAACTGCGTCAATTTATTTCACTAATGAGGAAGCTGTTGAAAGTGTGGATTACTTTAATGATCTTGGTGTGGTCTTTGATAAGAAGCTCACCTTTAATCTTCATTTGGATTCCATTGTAAGTAAGGCAAGAAGCCGATTGGGAATTATTAAACGTTTCTCAAAGGAATTTAAGGATCCCTATGTAACCAAAACTTTATACTGTTCTCTCGTCCGACCTGTTTTGAAATGCTGTAGTCCGGTTTGGTGTCCGTCCTACGAATCTGGAATCGCAAGAATTGAAAGCATTCAAAAGCAGTTTCTTCTTTTCGCATTACGTGATTTGCCTTGGAACCCCGAAAGTCGTCTTCCATCCTACATAAGTCGGTTAAGGTTGCTGAATCTTCAAACTTTGGAAAAACGCAGAGAGACATCAAATGTTATATTCCTGTTTTGCGTTCTAACTGGTAACGTGAGCTCGACATATGTTCTCAGTTCCATAAACATCAATACTAGACCGAGGTTCCTTGTTGTCCCAGTTTTTTTTATACCAAAGAACATCTCGGTGTAACTATGGGATCAATAACCTAATGAGGGATTTTAATAAGTACAATAATAGTATTGATTTCAATCTCTTGTTATTTGTTATTAACTGTGACATTAGCTTTGTAGTTAAATAGTTGAATAAATAAATAAATAAATAAAAAGCGAAATTGTCGTCGAAGCTACTTTAGTTCGCAAAACACTTACGTACGTGTGACCAAAAATTACAACTGCGATCTTAAATCCCCAAAATCACCTATTTCTCTGAAAAATGCTGTATTATGACTGTCAATGTTCGTGACATTTCTTGAAATGAAACTTAGCATCTTTCTGCATTTCAATATCTTGGCTCTTAGGTCGTAAAAAGATTGAAAATGGGAGAGTCAAATGTCCCCGGGGTCAAATGTACCCCACTTTACCCTACTGGACTTTCGTTAGTACGCAAATACCACTTTTCAATATTATTTTTCCTATTACAAAATTTTTGAAATAGTATATTTTACATCTTTCAAACTCAAAATATATGAGGTTATTTTACTTAGATTTAGTGAAATATAACTTTATAAGCCATAAGTATCTACTGTTGTGTATGTTTTCGTACTATTTTCTTAAAGAACAATTGAGAATAGTCGATTTGGAACACTGTCTAGAACCAACATTAATAGATGTCTTAAAAAATAAGATAATTCAAGTCATTAAAACCATTCTAAATTAATTAGACTCTATCGGCCTTACTAACAACCAAATTTAGACTCGACTTTAGGGCAAAAGTCGAAATTAAAATAAATTGCGTACCAACAATCAAGTTATCTTTGACTTTACGATAATCGAGACTGTAATTTTTAATCCGAAGAAAGTCGAGTCTAACCCATTATTTGCGTTTAGTTATTGGGGCAAAATCTTCGCGGACAATTATATATATTATAAAATCGTGCAGTTTCTTTGGTAAATCTGTTATAGAAGATTGAGTAGAATCAAAATAACATGCCTTTATTATTGCCAAAGAACAAAATACTAAACCAGTATAGTTCCCAGTCATATTTTTCAAAACGGGTCTATTTTTCTTTTGTACACTTTTCTTTTCCGAGAAAACGCAGCCACGTTTACTTATATGAATTTCAGCAAATATATCCTCATCGCTGCTCAACATTATAGAAAAAGTAAATAATTAGAAAACAGCTACCTCAAAATACAACCAACTGTCAATTTCAACAATTTATTTGAAAGCTCAGAAGAAAATTATAACGCATTTGAGTTATACTGTTATAATTTTGTGAAAAAGTCAGATGTAGTAAAAGTTTCGATTAATTTGATTGTTGGTACCAACAAATTAAAAGTCGAAACTATAGTTAGTTTCGAAATTAGTTAAACTCGAGTTTACTATTTGGTTGTTGGTAAGGCCCAATATGTTTACCTTTTACTCAGATCGGTATGAATAAAACCTATAAGTCAAAGCAAATGCTATGCAAATTCTGAGTCTGCTATTTAGTTGACTCAGACCTTTTGCTAAATATTTTGTACGCAACTTTTTAACATAAAACAATTTAAGAATTGTGAATTGTCGATTTTGTGTGTATTATATCTGTTTTGCCTCTTGTTGTTGTTAATGTTGTTATAAAATAACAACAAGAAGAATTGGTAACGATAATAACTTCAAGCAATTGTTTCGTTTCACACGTGAAAATGTGGACATTTTGGCTGATACTTTTTTATATGATAACTAGCTGTACTTCCACGGCGCTGCCCGTGCCTTTCGTATTAAGTCCCGCCACAATTCGCAGAGTCGTTTTTTAAGGGAGGTGCAACGGCGCCCTTTTTGATTACTGCCCCATTGTGTTGAACACCATTTACAAAAAATCAAGGCTTTATAAATATCCAGATACCTATAGTAATTTAATTATTTTGTTACCTATATGGCAAGTGCCATATCCCGATTTCTATCCCGATTATTTTTTGCAAATGGCTTTGTTAACGAAAGAACCAAATTACATCTTAAGGTTTTTTCCACTGCGCCACCTCTCGCGAACGTCTGACAAACATCCGAGAGTAAAACTGTCATGAAAGAGCTGTTTGGACTAGGCGTAAAGCTCTAGATCCCTTCCATTCGTCCCAAAAATTGAAAACCCACACAAAACGAATGGTTGTGAGAAGCTAGGCCTTGGGTCCCACAGACCTGTCGCGCCAAAATATTTATTTATTTATTTTTAATCCAAGGTTTTCTATTTGCATTGTTTTTGATTGCACTTTGTTTCCATTAGGGCCCAAAACTATACTATTTTCAAGTTAGAATCAACCATGCGCATTCACAAAGTTTCATTGAAATCGGTTGAGCGGCTCTGAAGATCGACCACAGCGCCACCTGTTGATTCTCTCGCACTTAGCAGTAAAGTGTTTCTATCACAAAAGATCAACAAACTGTGATTTTGAAAATATTTTTTTTCTATATTTAAAGTGTCACTACTCGATTTCTATCCAGTTTATTTTTTTTTTTTTTTCAAAGTGCGTTTCCCCATGAAAAATGTAATGTGTGCCTACAACGCCACCTGTTGAGAATTTTCCAACTTTTATTTTCTTCTAAACCATCGCTGATGTAAGACAAACAAAACAAAACAAAGATCATTCAAATCGGTTGAGCCGTTCTCGAGTTTTAAGCATCCGAACAAACCAAGATCCATTTTTATATATATAGATTTTGAGACGCGTGGTGGTGCTCTTTCAAATACGCAGAAAATTAAATATTTCCTAAGGTATTTAGTAGATCCGGGTTTTCAGGAAAACATTTCAAAATTCATGGTTCAACAAGCCGATGACTGGATACATTTTCCAACAACTGAGGAATAAATCAAACATCACCAAGCGATTTGGCACTTTTGATAATTTCCCCACAAAAATTTGAAAATAAATTCAAACATCACCAAACCACCGGACAGTTGTCACTTGTCAAGTTTGACAGAAATTGCATAGCAAGTACACATACAGCGAAGTAAAAAGCCATTTTCAAATTTTCGAACTTACTTTAGCAAACTAGGTTTTTATTCATACCGATTCAAAGCATTTGCAAAAGGGCTTTTACTTTGCTAACACCTTTTGCTCAAAGCAAATGCTAGTTTCATCTCAATAAAAAAAAGTAAAACTGCATGCAATTGCTTCATTGCATTTATATAAAGTTTCTTAAAAAAATAAAACCTTTTAAATCAACTCAACCAACAATGCATTAAAAACAAAAAATAACTATAGGTACATAACATTTCCATATCAGAAATACATTTTAAGCGTTCAACGTTATTATTAAAATATCCCGGTCGCGGTTCGATTCTAAAATAAAACGTATTTTACCAAAAATATTTTATATGAAAAGGTTTATATAAATATATTTCATTTCTCTTGTCAGTTTTTTTCAATAAAGTCACTGTATTCATTCGAATTTCACATGTTGCAGGCTTTTGAATCGATTCAGCTTATGCCTCAGTAACATTTTGATAATCTCTTTGAATGGGAGAGAGTCCGTCGGCGATATTGCGCAAAAAAAAGAAGAACCGAACGCAGACCAATCTAATAAAAATAAATTCATTCCATACGTTTCAATGCCGATAGTGTTCAGTGGCGGAAATAAATTTGTGAAATTGTTGCAATTTATCCAACACATTTTCAGCGAGCTATAGCGATTCAAAATACTTACCCGCACGGGTCGGTGGGTTATTGATTTATTTTGGATATTTATGCATTTCGAAATAAAGCACCAGATGTTTTCCATAAGTGGTTTATTTGGTGCTGTTAGGTGCCTATATTTTAATCAGATGATATAGTCATATTTAAAATAAACTCCCAGCTGTGACTAGTGAATCCATTTGCAATTGTTTTAGACGCATTAGAGGCATCCTAATCTAGAAAGAAGTCATTTCATTGAGGTAAGCACAAATAGTGTTGTTATTAACTTTTCTATCTACCTATATATATAAAAATGGTGTGAAAAATGTATAGGGAATCATCAATTGAGAACGGCTAGGTCGATTTGGCTCAAATTTTTTTTCAGTTGTACGTAATTGCCAGGAGATTATTGTTTGTGAGAAGTTGGGAAATTGGAAAATTCGAAATTTGATTTTTTTTGTATGGAGTTTTTTATGCCATTGTTCCGGAATGGCTTTTCGAATGGAAAAATAGAAAATGCTTAATGGAAAATTTGGAAAGTTCCGAAAAACAGGAAAAATTTGAATTTTTTTGGACGAAGTTTTGCATTTTATGGCATGATTTAATGATTTTGGTGAGCATTAGAGGCCCTACATCCTTCGATTCCCTGCATACTGTACATGGTGTGTTCTGCGCCACTTTTCAGGAGGTTTACAAATGTTTAAATTTGCTCGAAAACGATACACATTGTAACTCATCTCTCGTCGATGAACATTTTTCCACGCCAACGACATTTCATCCCTCGAACCCGACCGCGATGTGGCTGACGACATTTTGCACAGAGTTCGCATGACAACTTCGAATTTAGATCTTAAAATTAGTTCTGATCAAAGCCACGTGCGTACTCATGTGCTGTCAAAATTGGGAATGCCAACGCAAAATCGTTTGATGCCGATGCATTCAATAGCGAATTGAAACGGGGGGAAGACTATGCTCGGGATAAGCTGGCCGAAAGAGTCCAAACAAATGTGCCGATGTTGAATGCCGAGCAGAAGAACGTGCACGATTCGCTGATGAGGGTTGTTGACGATGAAACGGGAGGCATTTACTTTCTCGATGCTCCCGGTGGGACAGGCAAGACATTCGTCATTTCGTTGATTCTGGCAACAATGCGGTCAAGATCTCAAATTGCCTTGGCTGTTACATGCTCTGGTATTGCTGCCAAACTGTTGGAAGGCGGCCGAACTGCACATTCCGCTTTGAAGCTGCCGATGAATCTTCTCACGGTTTACAAGAAAAAGTGCACAATGTCCAAGAATTCAGCGATAGCAAAATTGATGCGAGAATGCAAATATAACATTTGGGATAAATGCACGATGGCGCACAAACTTTGCAGGCAGTTGACCGAACAATTAAGGATTTACGAGGTGATTCGAGACGATTTGGTGGGTCTATGATATTGCGCTTCGGAAAATTTCGTCAAACGCTTCCCTTAATCCCGAAATCTACTGCTGCCGATGATCTTAATGCATTCCTGATATCATCTTTTTTGTGGAAGAAGTTGAAATTGACCACGAACATAAGAGTCGCATTGCAGAACGACCTGCTAAATTCTGGAGACAACTGCTGGCACTTGGCAATGGACAAATTCCTGTTTATGTTTCGACTGGATTGATATCGTGCCCTGCAAATTTTTGCGAGGTCACATCATCGAAGGAGGAACTCAACACCAAAGTGTTCCCCGGCATTGCACAAAATTATAAAAATCTTGATTGGATTAGTGAACGGGCAATACTAGCAGCGAAGAATAAGTACGTCCATGGCTTGAATTTGATTATTCAAAGTCAAGTCGCTGGAGAATTGCAAATCCGTGGAGAATTACAAATCCTTTGACCGCGTGACAGACGGAATTTTTAAAGTCGCTTGATGTGCCAGGAACTCCGCCGCATAATTGACAGCTGAAGGTGGGATCGATTGTGTTGCGGAATCTAAATCAATTGAAATTGTGCAACGGAACGCGGTTGTCCGTCAAGAAACTGATGAATGTGATTCAAGCGACGATCATCAAGGACAAATTCAAAGGAGAGGAAGTCCTTATCCCAATAATTCCGATTATTCCAACTAATCTTCCATTCCAGTTCAAGCGGATTCAGTTTCCCCTTCGATTGGCTTTTGCGTTAACAATCAATAAGTTGCAAGTCTGTGGGATTTATCTCGAATTTCCCTGCTTTCGGATGGTCAGCTGTACGTTGCCTGTTCGCCTGTTGGCAAGCCATCTTCGTTTATCGATTTATTTATTTGCTTAGCATTAGATATCAACCTATTGCAATTTAATATGTAGGTACTATTAAGGGAAATCTGCTTAAAACTTGTAAATTTAAATTATTACACAAGTTTGGGTATCAGTTATGGCTGCAGTCTTTAAAAAAATTTACCAGATCTATAAGCCTACCGATTTAATTTTAGTCGAGAAACCAGTATTTAAATATTCCTAATCGATTCGTAACATTTTTGTGGTCCTACCTTCTTTCAATAGAAATAAAAACTCACCATCTCTACTTTGTGATAGCCAGCTTTGCGTTCCATTTAACTGATGCTTTGTGTTCGATCTGAATTACATAGCTAGCAGAATTTAAAAAAAATAGTAAAAACAAATTAAACTCAGAAACAAACAAAAAGACAGAAAAAAGGACAGCAGATATACAAATACGATTGACACTCCTGTGAAAAATAGAAACAACCACTTTCTGATTTGCAAGTGCAGTGTTAGGACAATAAACAGGTCCCGCGTCAAATATGATTTTTAGCTCGTAAGTTCAACAATAGTCGACTTATATGCTTTAATATTGCCATATAGGATAAAAGCCATACGTTGATGAATGATGAGGAATTTACATTATCCTAAAAGGCCAAACCTTTCCCGATTGCAAATCACAATTTTCCAAGTTATGACTTATAAGCGTTGCAGCAAAAGTTAGCAGATGACCAAAGACAGCCGCAGCAACGAATTCGACTGACAGGTTAATAGAATAAATGTACAGCAGCTTTTGAAAGGCCCTTTTGGACACATAAGGAGCTGGAGCACACGTGCTTGATGCGGCGGATAAAGTACGCTTGTTTTCTTCCTACTACTACGCCTGTGTTTTTTCTGATGTCAAACTGACAAAGAACACTTATACTTACTTATCGGGCTCCCAACCCGTGAAGAGTCTCTGCCTGAGAAACTACAGCCTTCCATCCTCTACGATCCCTGGCACGTTGCTTCCAGTTGTCCAGACCAAACGCTCTGGCATCCGCGATAGCTTGGTCTTTGAAACGGAGGTTCGGTCTTCCTTTTCTTCTCGAACCTGAGGGCTGGGATTCGAAGATCCTCCCAGCCGGAACATTATTGTCCATTCGCTCGATGTGGCCGAGCCAATGTAGTCGACGTATTTTGACTTTTTGGACTACATCCACATCTTGGTACAGCTCATAGAGTTCGCGGTTGTATCTTCTCTTCATTCGCCCTCCTCACACACAGGACCAAAAATCTCCCTTCTTGCCTATGGTCCAGCACTCGGCGCCATAAAGCACAACTGGCAAGATAAGGGTCTTGTAGAGCACACATTTCGTCCTTCGAGTTAGTAGTTTTGAACCCAGTTGTTTTGCCAAACCGAAGTAGCAACGGTTTCCTAGGGTAATTCTTCGCCGGATCTCCACTATGGTGTCATTCGTGGAGTTTATGTTTACTCCGAGGTAGGTAAACTCCCTAACTACCTCGAAATTTTTGCTATCAACAGTGACGTTTTGTCCTAGGCGGTGGACAGTTGTTTGTTTGTTTGTTGATAGCATGTACTTGGTCTTGTCCTCATTTACTTCAAGGCCAACGGATTTCGCCTGTTCTTCAATCGCCGTGAACGCTTCTATCACGGCACGCTGGGAGCGACCGATGATGTCAATATCGTCCGCATAGCCCAGCAGCTGGACGGACCTGTTGAAGATAGTGCCTTCCGTGTTGACAGCTGCCCTGCGCACTATCTGCTCCAGTACGAGATTGAAGAAGTCGCATGATAGCGCATCTCCTTGCCGAAATCCGGTGCATGTTTGACAGCTGAATCAGTTTTGCCGGGATTCCGAATTCAGCCATCGCCATATAGAGCTCCTGACGATGTATGCTATCATACGCGGCTTTGAAGTCGATGAATAGGTGGTGAGTTTCGACTTGAAATTCGTTGGTCTTTTCCAGGATTTGCCTCAGTGTGAAGATTTGGTCTATAGTCGATCTGCCGGGCCGGAAGCCACACTGGTACGTGCCGATTAGTGTGTTGCAGAACGGTTTTAGACGTTCACACAGTACGTTGGATAGGATCTTGTATGCGACATTAAGCAGGGATATGCCTCGATAGTTCTTGCAAGACATAGGATCGCCTTTTTGGTACATGGGGCATATAGAGCTGATAGTCCAGTCATCGGGCATGTTTTCTTCCACCCATACTTGGTTGATGATTCGGTGCATGCACCCTACCAACACATCACCTCCGTATTTGAAGAGCTCCGCTCGTAAGCCATCAGAGCCGGCGGACTTGTTATTCTTTAGCTTTTTTATAGCTAAGTGGAACTGGTTCTTCATTGGCTGGACCTTATATAGGTGGCGCAAAAATTGTCACCAGATGTTATTTTACTGTAATTTTTTTACGAATGAAAAACTTTGGTTCTGCTTCTGGATAATGCTTTTTTAATGTCTTAAATTTTTTCCATTAAGTCAAGATATCGGTTACTTGGCCGCCGCCAGAATTGATGACCGATCGGGTCCTTTCTATTTTATTTTCCATCACTCTTCTTGCCAAAACGTTCGGCGATAGGTCCTCGCATTCTTGACGTATGTCTGATACTTGTTGACATAGACTTGGGACTTTAAAAAAAAATCAATAAAAATAAGTCTGGGATAGTTGAATGAGGCGATCTTGGCGCCCAGTGCGAATAACTGAAACGAAAGAGTGACAGGGAAGTGCAGCCCTCAGAATTTGGGTTGTGTCTCGTGCAGTAAAAAGCCTTTGATCCAATCCTGTTGGAACCACGTGTTCTCCGGGCCCAATTCATCCAATTGAGGAAGAATAAATTCGTTGAGCATGGTTCCGTAGAGCACGCCGGCCGTCCAGAGTATAGGTAGGCGTCTGGTCGATACTCTAGGGTCCTTTGCGACTTCTTCAGTGACTGCTGAAATATTCTCTACAGCAGTCTTTCTTCGCGGACGGCAGACCAGGCAAAATAACTTGTCGCACTATAATCTTCTAGGCGAGCGGCTAAGCGTCGCAGTATTTTCTCAGTCGGTGTCAGACATCCGCAGGAAATGTGAGCACTTCGGAAAAATTATTCCACAAAAAAATCGAGACAATTATTCTGCGTTCTTTAAAAGTCGGTAGCCCATTCATGTCTTGTTGATGTATATTTTGTATCCCTTTAATTCACAAATGTTAAAGTAGAATTGGCATTTGCCTCCATATGCAAAAATTAAAGCATGTTCTGATATTAAGCTCACGCAAAACAACCCATCGAAAGTATTTTACCACAGTTTATCCTTGACCTCCGGTTGATGCTTAAAAATTCTTTGAAACTAAAATAAAGAAAAGGAGTGGATTAAAACGCTCCGGGAGACTCAACCATAAACCACTATTAAAATTTCAAATTCAGCGAACCGCTGCTGCCACCGAGTGCTTTAAAATTTCACAAAACTGAAAATAAATTATTATAATGCCCGAAACTAAATGCAGTTGGTGGAATTAGCGGTGCAGTTCGTGAAGCTTAAGTAACCTTTAAATGCCCTTGGTGCATTTACCAGACGTACTTATACAACCATAACTATTAATTTACAAAAGAGACTGCTGCTCCACTAATGTGATTTATATGGTTAGCTGTGGCGAAAGGGCATCCCAAATGTGCACTATTAGCCAAATATCCTTACGTGGCCGTGTAGTGTAGTATACCTATGCAGGGGGAGTTGCAAGTACCGCTGGATCTCTTTTGACTGGAGCGTTTTTCCTTTTTTCATCGCTAGCTGGAAGAGATTTCTATGGCAAATTTTTTTTTTGGCATTTCGCTAACACATCGCATTAAATCATCGTTGCCATACTTACTGGTGATTTACTTCTTTGAGTCTAGATACATCGTCGTATCGTTGTAGTGGAAAAAAAATCCTTGACAGTTGTTCCAACCCTCCGGATAGAGTGTGTAGAAAGAGCGACGCATGACTCGAATACAAAGCATCAGTGAATGGAGGGAAATTTTCGGGCACGCATATGAGTGCTGGGGTTCATTTTATAGAAAATTGCAACTTAGCATGGTACCTTATATGTTGTCCTGCATACGAAATTTTGTATCCTTTTTCGGTGAGAGATAGGATCTGGAATTTTTCCTTGTGTGTAAGTCAACTGTTGATGATTGTCAGAAACGGGGTTTTGTGTTATACGATACCTGGTTGAGCACAGTGGAGGAGCGCACTAACGTTAAGGTCTTAAAGCTTATGGAGAGGTAGGGACGAAAATGGAAGCAGTTTTGTTTGCAGTTGTTATGAATACATAAAAAATATCCGGAGTCTTAACAACACTGGTGGTGAATGAAGCAAAATCAGTACAGCAGTACATGACATCTGTTGTCGCTGGCTGGGTTAGTTGTCAGACTTTTTAAGGTGGTTTCCGGTTTTTTACCAAAAGCTTCGCCCTTGAAGAGTATTGACCGACACTCTTGTTTACCTAGTTTCCGATCAAACAAACAGCTGTATCTATTAAAACAGAGGCCATCTGGTACAATTGCTGCGGTTTTAAGAGACCTCTTTTGTCTTGTCTTTTAGGAGTATTTTTCGGCCTTCTAAGGCTCCCTAAAACACTTCTAACTATGTTGAAAAACAGTCCAATTTTTTTTTTAAAACGCTACCAACGGGGTGCTCTTTTAATATATTTTAAGGAGCGCTTTTTAGAAGGACTATTGCAAAGCTTTTGATCCTTTCTCGGGGCCTTTCTGAGGCATTTTTAAAAAAACTTTTGCTGAATTTACAAGGAGTTTTTGTACCGGTTTTTCTAGACATTTTTCGGGGCTTTGGACTGGCGTTTTTTGGGAAGTTTTTTTCCAGCGCCTTTTAAGGCTATTTTCTGAATGTTTCTTGGGTCATTTAAGAGAAATTTTTCCGCTTGTTTTTTGCAATATTTTCAAAAAGGTTAACGGCCATTTCTATCAGAATACATAAATAACCTTGCGCAACTGAAGTGTCTTTTTTATAACTCAGGTGTTTTTAGGAGAGGTTTTTAAGGAGTTAACGTTTATTTAGGGGCAAAGTTGTTTCCCTCAGAATCACTGGCATTGGGAAGACGCTATGCTTAGTCAAGTTAATTTTGCATAAAGAAAAATAAGAACATATGTAAGCATTTTCTTAAGATAATTTATGTCACTGCCCAGTGGTCATCCTAGAGGGGAATTTGAATGTCAAAATTGTATCAAATCCTTATGTCATGTTATGTAATTTTAAAGTGGCTCTCGGTAAGGGAGCTTGAAAGACATTACAGTGCTTTGGGGGGGAAGAGGATAGGCCCAGGTTCAGTTCTTCTTCCCTCTGCTGTTTTGGAACCGTCCGTGAATATTGACAGTGCTCCTTCGTGTAGGACATTCAGTGAGTCCCATTGGGATCTGTCCGGTATTTCAATTGTGAAGCCTTTTTCGGCAGTCTATTTTCGTAGGCAAGTAATCAGTAGTGATAGGTAAGGGGCTAATCGTCCGGAGGATGCTGGCGTGACCAATTGATAGTTCTCTTCAGTGCCCCCCTTCCCTTAGTCTGATTGCCGCGTTTGCGGCGTATTCCTTACTGACGATGTCTAGAGGAAGAAGGTTGAGCATTGTTTGTAGAGCAGCGGTGGGAGAAGTCCTCAATCCTCGAGCCTACAGCCCTTCTACAGGAGTATAGAGCCACCAGGGATTTTTTAGCTCGCTCGGCAATGTTATCTCTCCATAAAAGTTTGCTGTCTAAAATCAGCCCCAGGTATTTGGCGCTTTTTGAGTACACGAGTGGAATGGCGTTGAGATTAGGAGGGGTTACTATAGGTGTCTTAACCCTTCTGGTAAATAAAACTAGCTCCGTTTTCGTCGGATTAACGCTAAGACCGCAGCTTTTGGTCCAGGAGACTAGTTTGCGTAAAGTGAGTTGCAGTAGGTATATCGGAAAGTGTCTGAGGATATTCCCCTGAAGTAAGTAAGGTGACGTCGCGTCGTCCGCATCGGCCACAACTTTGCAACCGGAAAGCTCCATTGAGATCAATAGCTCATTAAGAACTAAGTTCTAAGAACTAAGAACACAGTAATGGAGATAGCACAAGTTTTTCGACAGCGCTGCTGCCGAAGGTAGCTGTCACCCTTCAGCTTTTTTAGTGCTTGGATAATCGATCGGGTCTCTACGTTATTAAAGGCCCCCTCTATTTCCAGAAATATAGCCATTGCATATTCCTTAAATGAAAGGGACCTTTCGATCGAGCCGACAATTGAGGGAAGTGCAGTCTTGGTGGACTTACCGTTTTGATAGGCGTGTTGAGAGCTAGAAATAAGCGTTTGGTCAACTGTACCTTTGATGTGAAGATCGATGATCCTCTCAAGTGTTTTCAAGAGAAAGGAGGAAGTGTGTGTGAGGTCTTACCTGCTTTTGGGATGAAAACCACCTTGACCACCGTCCACTTTGAGGGGATACTTCCCAGCGCTATGTAACCTGACAGAATCAGCCTGAGACTGTCCTGGACAATATCAAAGGCGTTTTGCAGTTATCAATTCCTTACAGCATCATGACCTCAAATTTATCCTCGAAAGCCGGCAGTTTTCTCTCATCCCAGCATCTGTCATAAGTCATAACCAAAAGAAACTTTTTCAAATATTTATTACCCAAGTTATGCCGGCTATTCAGCTAGTCAATTATTAGTTGTCAAAATTACGCCTACCAAATTGCTGCACCAAATCATAACTATTCCTCCCAAGGAGAGATTGTCAGTTGGAGAGCTTTTCTAAATGAACACAAATACTTATGTGTTCAAATTTAAAGGTGAAACCACAAATGGAAAACAAAACACAAGGCAAGATACCTAAACCAACAGAGCCGGCTGTGTAGGGTTAGAAAACTTCGTGTTGTCTTTTCGTTTTATCACATACTAAATATATTCGAGAGATATGAAGGTAAGGACATCGAAAACATAAAAAAAAATACTCTAAAGAATATAAATGAAAAATTAGGGATTAGGTGGTGTATAGTGGTATACTAAAGTTGGCATATAAATACACATTCATGTATACAAGACTACCTGCATGTTTTATCCTGTAATGGAAATTTACAAAGATTTACATCTTATTGATAGTCAAATATGATTGACGGTATCTTTTACCATATAGGTAGGTAGGTATATGGCGAAAACTTTAAGTTTCTTGAATGACATGTTTTTGAGTTTGTATCTAAAGGGATACTGGTAAAATTTGTCCTCTTTGGAATTTAAATATCTTCAGAAAGGACCTGTTTTTGAGTCATTTTGAAAAAGGTATTTGGAAGCCTGTGACAACCGGGCTGTTGTAAATTGACGGTAAGTTAAAAAATCGCATTTTCATGAAATGATTTCGATTAAATTTTTGGACACTTAACAGAACTCTTCGTCTCTCTCTCTCTCTCTCTCTCTCTCTTTTTCAACGGCATAATTTTACTAAATGCTCAAAAGTGATGCTTCTCTTCACTTTATGGAATGGACCTCCATGTCGACCTCGACGTTCCTACCATCAGCGTGACCGTTGTGACACTAAAGTTGCAATTTGGCACTTTTTTTAACACCTTGGCACAATGATACTCCTTTTTTAAAATTTAACGATTTTGGCCCTTTTTCACAATTTGGAACAAAAAACGCTTAAAACTTTCAAACTTTGAAGATGAGCTAATTACTTTTACATAAATTAAATACTCTGAAGTGATACGCATTGATTGGTTTGTCACTGAGCGGATTTGGAACAGTTTTGGTACAGAGTCTGGCAAATAAAAAATCACACTGATGAATTTTTGTGCCAAAATTTGCACAATTTTGTTGTTCAAATACTGACATTGCCACACAGCAGTGCCTGTGCTGAACGCTTGTTTTCAAAATTAGCGGTAATGAAAAAAAATCCAACAGGTTTCTGCATAAAATTTGATAACACGTACAGATTTTGAAGATTGGGAGCCAAGTTCTGATCTTGTCAATAAGTACAGAATCACAGTAATAAAAAAGTAATAAAAACCTACTTCATGTATGTATGTATGGTATGTTTTATTGACTAAATTGTTATAACTTTAAAAAAAAATTACCAATACAATAACTTGTTTGTTTTTTTGTGTTTACTTTTGATTTGAAGTTATTTCTTAAATGGCCCTTTTTTTCTCCCTTTTTCTTGCTACTTTTCAAAATTCTTCAACGGTAACGCTGGCTACCATCGGCTGTCATTGGTGGACAGAAGCCTTACTGATTAAAGCGCAGTGGATAGTGTGTTGGACAAATAAGCGAGGGGTCCCAGGTTCGATCCCCGGAAAATCAGAAATTACTTCTAGGTAAACATTTTTTCACTGCGCCACCTATCGCACAAAAGGAATGTTTTTGAGAAGCTGGGCATTGGGTACTAACCTAAGACGATCCGGTGGTGGTCTTACAAGGTTCGTTAAAACTGATATGAACTACGAATTTTTCAATACTCTGAGGGATCAGTTTGGCAGGGAACTATTTCTGGCATATTGCTCCTTACGATAGGTGAGTATAGGTCTAATAATAGCTGGGTACCTACATGCAGAGTTAGATCTTGGGAGATGGTCCCTATAGGTTTTTCCCAAGATTTGAATACAGGAGTAGAATGCTATTGTGGCTTTCTTGATTTGTTTTTCGCCTATGTTCATATTCCAGTTAAGTTTTTTTTTCCATATAAGTCCGCCAAAATAAGTCATGAGAACTACGGAATTCTGAATTAAAGGTGTTGAACAGTGAAATTCTTGCTTAGAGTCAATGGTTGGTGTTGGCGAACAGTTTGAAAAGGTCGCCAGTAATATTGGGATTAAATGCGACACAAAAAAGCATATGCCTCGATAGGTTTTTTTAAAGTATAATCATCGACTTGTTGTAGATGGGGCACATGGAGCTGATTCACCAGACGTTAGGCATGCTTTCTGCCATCCGAGCTGGGAGCTTCTCTACAGTACACATTCAAATCTGGCAGCATTGCTGTTCGTAGGTTTTTCTAAAGCTTGTACATAATATTGGGTGGAGAATTGCTTCCGCATTGATTCGATGGTGGTTCTCTTTAGCACTATCACTCCCTCTAGTAATCTCTTCTCTATCTCTTCTCTTCTCTTTTGTACATATAATAAAACTGTAGAATAAAAAATCCCTGACCACGCATCACGCAGAAACTACTGGACTTTGATGAAACTTGGCATAGGGATTTCTTATCTTCTGGATCGGGACTTAGGATACTTTTTATCCCGGAATATAATGTGCTTACAAAATAGTCAAAATAAACGGATATATGTTAGGAAAATACTTTTTATGCAAATATAGCTCAGGAATGGCTTATCGGATTTAAAAATAAAAAAATATGTGAATTTAGTAATTTTACCCCTGAATCATTTAAGATTTAAAACATCACCCTGCATTGTCCTGAAGCTGAGCAATATTTAAAACAATTATTCAAAACATCGCCCACAATTTTCCTTTAGTGGATCCCACTGCCAGTAGTCATGCAGCAGTGATTATCGTTGCAGTAGTGTGTGTGTGTGATTACTACGTACGCGCTCTAACGTGATCATTTATATGTTTTGTATTTTAACGGGCAGTAGTCTCCTTCTAACGCACAAATTCAGGTTGAACCTATTTTCAGGTGTTGTTCATTGGGAAAATTTTTGAAATGGGCTGGTGGGATTCGTGTGTCAAGTTGTTTCATTAGCGTTGCTTCCTTTTTGTCGACATTTGAGGTGGGTAAGAGGAAATAACAGAACCTTGCGGAAGTCTTTTTTTGCAGACTTTTTAGTAGGAATTCAAATAATGATTTTACTGGCTTTTAAAAATATCCAAGGGAAGGAACATATTTATAAAAAAAATGTTCAATGGAAAAAATAATTTTTGTCTTAAAAGTGGCAGGCGCGTGAAGCAAGGCGAGCTAGTTTATAATAAACCCTTAGTTGTTCCTTCCATGCGCTTCGATAAATAGACATCGTTTGTTGTTTTAATGAGGCGGCGATCCGGTCCTTATGATATCAGACGTCCTTGAGAATAGTTGAACTTATTTAGAGCTATTAGAATGCATATGGGCCATCTTTTCTTATGCATGATTTTATGTTCTTTCTCTGATCCCGTTGCCATGCAACCATTGATGCTGACCATCAAGATTCAATGTTCGACGAAGATCAAGAGAACCTGTAAGGTTCCTAAAAGTTGGACATCGATCTAATAGCCATTAGAGCGAGAGACTCTTCAGTATGCGATCACCTACTTCAGATGCTAAAAGTCAGCGGTATGCTATCGTAATCAAGAATCCATTACCTATCCCAGAAAAAGACACCATGATGATGAACATGTGGCAGAACGCAGAAGATGCACTCGCAAAGAAGTGTGCTTAAAAAGGATGAAATTCAATTCGCAACAGTTAAACATAGAGTCAGTGCTGTTAGGGGAAGGATCTCATAAGTTCCTAGTTTTTGGTGAGAAGTACCTGAAATTTATGTATGATGCGGTGTCGAACAATACAATATTCCAATAAAAATAAAGCTCTATCCTTGCTTATCTGTTGTTGTATATTTTATTTGCACTTCTAGTTTAGAAACATGAACAAATATCTAATAATCGTCGGCGATAAACACGAAGCAATTTCAAAATTATCCACTTTCCATATCCTAGGTGCGGCAATATTAAGGCAGTGCATTTCAAAATTCTCAGGCCCAACACTAGCTATTTGCTCTAGAGGTTGTAGGCTCGTCGCATCATCAGATCAAAGTACGTATCATTGTCAATTGAGGCACTAACGGAGGCATAATAATTCACAAATTCCTCCTGCGTCACCTGCAAACAATCTGGTTAGTATACCCCCAGCCTCCACCGCATCTGCACACAATCTTACCGTGCCATCTTTGTCGCCCCGTTCACCCTCGAAGTTGGTAAGGAATTCCTTTAAAATCTGATCCGCAGTCATCTCGCCCGTTTGGTATTTCGGGTGCTCCTTCACCGAATAGACATGCTTCAGGTCGTCCACAGTGACGACACCATCACCGGAAGTGTCCATTTTCTCAAAAGCTTTATTAATAATGTCGACCCGACTTTGAGGCATCGGCGGCTAGATTCGATTAAATGAGAAAATTACCAAGCACTCAACATAGAACTGTGTTGATTAATCGTTACCCGTAATTTCA
Source organism: Cheilosia pagana (assembly GCA_936431705.1). Taxonomy (NCBI): domain Eukaryota; kingdom Metazoa; phylum Arthropoda; class Insecta; order Diptera; family Syrphidae; genus Cheilosia; species Cheilosia pagana. The sequence goes on along the minus strand of OW386166.1, from coordinate 77,597,071 downwards.
TTAGAAACTCCGTCATATTTATGGAGCCACTGCCGTCCGTATCGAAGCTGAGGATATACAAATTTCATTGTTAATTAAGTGGTATGGTGTCAAATTGTTCCCCCAGCTGTTGCGAGTGCATGCCATACCTTTCAAACATCTGCTGTAGCTCATCGTTGGTGCACTCCAATCCAGTATCTCGAATGCCAGTGATAAACTCGTCCAAATTCAGAGCTTTGCTTCCATCATCGTCCATGACTCGGAAAGTTCTGCAATTGTGTGTGTGTGTTTGTATAACAAAAACCACAAAACGAAACCGAAAATGAAAACAGTACACTAAACAAAGCAAGACTAAACCAAACACCCCAATCATCCTTCACACGCACACACACATCCGGACGGAGGGATCCAATTATGTCGAGTCGAGAGTGGTGAGAGAAATAAACCCAGTTCACCGTATCTCTTGGCCCCATTTTGTGGCGGGCGGAATGTTGTTCGGTTTTATTTATTCGCATTCAAGAGGATAAATCTAACGTACCTGGCTAGCCCAAGGATACCAGTTGCACCGCGACTAAAACAAAGCAATCTCAGCTTTTCAATGGGATCCTTTGGTCGTCCGTCGGCAAGTGCTCGTTGCGACTGCTTGATAAGTGAAGCTTCCTTTGAAAATAAGTCACCACGATTGCTCATCTGAAATGTAAAGTACACATAATAATTTTCAATACAAATGGGAATTAGATTGCAGTGTCAGAATTCAATGGCTATACCTATCTACATCAGGATTAGAAAAATAAAAAGGGTTGTGGTTGGGTACGCTATGACAACCCCTGGTGTATCATCGGTGATATGTTGGTGCATATTCAAAGAGCTGTATGTACTGTCATCAGCATTATGCAGGCGTGGATCCCTCATAAGTTCCGGTAATATGGCTTGAGAAAAGTTCAAAGCGCACGCTATAGTCAATGGCCAGCGTAACTGGACCAGAGATATGCGATTGCTCCTGAGTGTGGATTAAGTTTCGTAATAAAATAAAACAGCGGACAAATGGCCTCTCTTGAAAGCTGGGCGGTTGAAAGGAAACTTCAAGGAGCTCGGCAGAAACTAAAGAAATTGTTGGGCAACAGGTCGCGATAAGTATGCGCCTGGGTGGGGTCCTATATAGCTTCTCACAACCATTCGTTCTGTGTGCCTAAGTCTTTGTTTTTAAAACACTGGGTCGCAGTGGAAAAAAACCTAAAGATGGAATTTCTGTTTGTCCTGGGATCGAACCTTACAGCCCTTGTTCAGCATTTCTGCTAGATAAGTATCAGCTACTTATATTACTCAGTCTATCTCTGTAGTCTCTGTAGTCAAACTTTCTACTTAAATAAATTCGACGCACTAAAAAAACTTAGTAAAGTGTCAGTTTTTCGGTTCATCGGCCAAAAATTAATAAGAAGTTTCTCTTCACAAATGCTCTAACGAAACCTAAACCGAAAAAGCATTGTGGGAAAATTATAGAAATCTTATGAATTTGCGGAGGGAAAACAAGTTGTCCGAGTAAAAAAGCAACGTCAAAATTGAAACCTCACACGTTGCCAACAGCATCTACTTTGTTCAAACCTTGTGAATAAATTAAGATTGTCCCATGTAAGAAATGAAATTGAAAAGTTTAACCCTTTAGGTTATAAGGCTGACCACCTGAAACTATATACAAAAATATAGCAGCCCACTTTGTTGTATGACAAGTGCCACGCCCACATTTTAAAAAGAGATTTCGGATAATCATTATATTAATACGTAAACATCAAAAGTTTCCGTACACTTTTTAAGTATTTATCATGAAATGAGGAGAATGAAACTTATATCATTGGAAAGATACTGTGTCATAGAGGTGCACAACCAAAAAACCGTAGGTATATGTCGCCATTAAGACTGGTAAAAGTTAAGTTAAGAAATTCCCATACAAAATGCTTAGCAGTTAATCGAAAGCATTTTGTTGCCATTCAATTTTTCGCCGTCATGTTTCCATAGTACTGAATTTAATAATCTTAGATTAGAACCTGTTGGAGAGTCTCATTAACCCATAAAGTTATGCAATTTAATTACCCCTAAAAGTAAGCAGTCATAAAATCTTATTTCAGGGACATCTGCGAGGTGTTACTATGGAAACGAACATTCATGTTTTGCCCTTTTCCATTCTTTTTTCATCGCGGAAAGGTATAATTATGAATTAAGATTTAGCATATAAATAAAAAAAAATAAATCATAAATAAATTATGTAAAAAACAAGCTGACTTTCGTTACTTTATCTACAGAAATTGGTGGAATTTCGATCACGGGCGGTACTAGTGCACATTAATGTCCCAAATTTTCAAATATCAGGTTCTTTGAGTCTCCAGTAATATCGCTTAATATGTCTTTTTTGGAGGTGCTACGACCAATTATTGTCCAAACAAGCATTCTGAGCTCATTTACAAATTTTCAATGCTAATGTTGTCAGAAGTGTCAATTTCGGAGATATTTCAGTCCCCGTTATTCGAATGCAAGGTTAATAGTTCAAATTTTATTCCAAAAACATGCGTGTATTCAAAAGCAACTTGGTGTCAACATTTCAGAACAATCGACAGATTACATTCCAAGCTTTGCGGCAACAAACCCACGTAGGTTGATGTGTTGATTTAATTTTTAACTTTCTCGTATACGTAATAATAGAGGAACTCGAAAAAGTGGGTCTCGAAATTCTGTCCGTCTGTCCGTCCTTTCCTGAGCTCCACAGCGCAAACGGCTGGACGGATTTCTTTCAAACTTCGGATTTGGAGTTTGGTGCCTTACAGTTCGGGGCCATGTTTTTTGCATGCTAACCCTATTATTAACGGTACTTCCCGTATAACGGTTTTAAACAAGTTTGATTTTTTCAAAAACGGCTCTAACGATTTCAACCAAAATTGATATTTGGGCTTACGTAGGTGCGTTTATCATGGCTGCATACCCAGTTTTTTGCAAAGAAAAATCGAATAACGGTAATTTTAAAAATTGGTTATAAAATAAACCAACCAAACTGATGAAATGAACGAGAAAGTTTCGTGCGATCCAGTCGTGCACTTTATTTCAAAAAGTTCATAGGTATTTGTCCGAATTGAGTGGCTCCGAATTTTATTTTTCGGCAATCTGTAAAATGTTAATTGTGTTCGATAAAATATCAAATTTAATATCATTCCAGGTTATTTTCAATTAATTCCCAATTACAATTTTTGCATTTAGAAAAGTGACACAAAGTAATTCTAATCAGCGTTAAATTAAGTATCTACACATTCAAATATAATTGAGTCAACACTCTACCCTTGCTTTGGAGAGCAGAAATTATCGATGAATGTATTGTGTCTTTTTAGCAACTAAATAAATGCGGCGAATAAATTTAATTATTTTCATAACCGCACTCGTTCAATCGCGTCGAATAGTCGATCGACAAATCAGTTAAGTACGTCATTTACCTTTAGTGTCAGTGCCCTGAAATGTGAATCAAAAATATTTCATGTCCACCAACCGCTGGAATTGACCAGCAAAGCGTGGTGCTTTTTATACTACCCTCCTGTTGTTCCCCGCTTACTATTTTTAGTTCTAAACGAGTACCTAAATCCACATTCCATGTAGCTCGGTTATTGATTTTATTTCTATCGACTACCTACCTATGTGTTCAGTATGTACGTCAGGAACAGGGTTGTATATTTGTATACGCTGGAAAGGAAAACCAATTGTGATGGGAGATGTAGGTATGTCTCCCTTAACCAGCGAATCGATATGAAATTAGTAACACGAAAATCACGCAAAGGAAATTAAGTACACGTTTAGGTCAACCACTTTTAGAGTTCAGAATCAGATGTTGGCTCTCAGGAAGCACTTATTAGTAACATGCGAGGAAAAAACGCAATGGTTGGATTCATGATCATGTCAAATAATAGACTTTAGTTAGGTACTGTTGGAATTGAGTAGACAATGAAACCGATAGGTGGCGCAGTTGTTTGCCAAGTGGAGAACATCCGAGCTAAAATCAGAATTTCCATCATTTGAAAGGTAGTCAGCCTTGACCCTAACTCAAAAAGGTTTTATCTGACTGAAAAATAAAATTCGATTGTTATAAAAGGTTGTTTGGCTATATATAGGTCTCGGAATACGGATCAGAATTTTTTTACGTAACTGAAGTTCACTGAAGTGTCTGGGAACGCACTTGGGTGAGAAAAGTTTTAGGGGTGTTTTGTTACACATTGTACCTACGCCCATTAGCTTCTTAACGTCGTATAAGGTCATCTTATCTCCCTTAATATCCTAACCCAACCTAACCTAGTAAGACCATCACTGATAGCTCTTCTGTTTTTATATAAAGCTGAACAATGATCAAAATATTTTATCGCCCCCAGCAGTCGTGCATCAGCGCCTATGCTCCCATGAACCAGTTCGAACTTAAGTTGACTAGAACTACAGAGTTGTCCAACATTTGAAACAAAACAAAACCTTCGAATATAGTTATAATTCATATCATAACTTCAACTTTTTCCCCGAAAGGTGTTTGACCGGAATAGGTTTAAAAACTACTTCGCGAAATTGACTTTAATCTTCACATTTGAATTCCAAAATATCGCGATTAAAATATAGAGTACGTTTTATTTTTAGTCGCTGTCCAGAAGCGAAAATCTAGCAGCTATTCTAGCAGAGAATATTCCACCTTGTAACTTCTAGCCTTGGCCGATTGAATTTGAGGTCGGCAAACTGGCAAAACAATGGGTTTTAAAATGCAAACAGTCCATCGCATTCTTAAAAAGAAAGAGACCCGACGAAATCCCACGGAACGGAACACTCTCAAATTGAAATGAGTTCCAAAAAGGGTAGACAATACTTCCGCAAAACTTCCTTCCAATAGAGTTGCAATCCATACTGAAAAGACAGTAAAAGTACAAACAAACAAAGATTTAGAAGACCAGCGATTAATAAGCGACAATTGTTTGATACGAATTTCACAGCCGCCGCTTAGCTCTGTTGGGGACCGGTTGAGACCTCGTTGTGGCCATTATATTGAAAGGACTTGCGCAGAGCCCTTCTATGCTTCTGAGGGACTACCACAATAACTTTACAAAGCTTTCTTCTGGTTAGATTGATTCAAGTCTGGTGTTTCATAGGATGTTTTTACAACGGCAGATGTTCGTAGAAAGGCAAATAATATTTTTCTTGTTCATGTGAACACTCTTCAAGATAGACAACCAATGAACATCAATCATGACGTATCAGTACAAATGACAATTGACAACCGCGAACTAATAAGATTCGTTATCAAAACTCATTCATAGCAACAGGGCAAGCCAACCTTTAGAACTTGCTTTCTACAAGGAAACTTGTACAAGACTTATGACGTGGGTTTTAGTTGGCCTAGGTTACCTTTTTTACGCCATTTAGAGCCAAGCGCCAAAATAATTGATTTGATGTATAAGTAGCATACAAAAATACCCTTCTTTTGAGATATTCGTCTTAGTGAAAGACTAACGGATTAATTTTTTGCATAATTGTTTGCCTTTACCTTAAAATACAAAAGAGTTTTACTGCGAACTGGCAGTTGAAAAACAAACACTAAAATGGCGATTGGTGCCGAACGGTTTATCAGATTGAAAAAATTGCATTTCCCCTGAGCGATTAAAATGGTGATAGGTAGGTACCTATGCGGATAAAAATTCTTCAAAATTTAACGGCTCCAGCTATACCGGTAAGCTAAATCCGCCACAAAACCTGCCACTTTCCGAAGAGCGACAAAATTAAGAATAGGGCAGTTAAAACGTGATTAAACAGCAGTTAAATTCCATTTATCCCATGTATTTAGCGAAAGTCCAATGCGGCGCATCCAGCTTAACCTACGTAGACTTATGTCTCTTTGCAAGGTGCTGGAGCTGTTAGAGCGTTTAAGGTTTAGCTTCTAAGAACTATTATTAAATTCACAACTCATGGATGCGTATAAGCGAAATGCATCGTTCATGATGTGATTTTGTTTAACAAACTTAATAACACAAATAATATAGTAATCTTCGCAATTGAAGGACCTACCAGCTTACGAGGTGGTTCTAAGTTTCAACTGCCCTTAGGATGTTTGTACCGTCCGCGTCTGACCCTAGATATAATACCAGCAAAGATAGTAATATAAACAGATGTCGCGGTCCCATTTTAAATATTATCGTCATCAAAGATCGATCATCAAATTCTCTTAAAACAACGACCGCCAAAATGCATTCTCTCGAGGATTATTTAACAAAAAAAATGGTTGTCTCTTTCTTTAGGACCCTGTGAGCGTATAGTTCCAATGTTTGTGTGCCCAAGGGCCAAGGGCGTATGTTGTATATGACGTATTCAATACTGTCTTTAACCGTACATAAAAGGAGCGTTTTATTGAGACACATATAATCCAGCAAAAGAACAGTCAAATTCTTGAAAAACTGGTATATTTTGTTGTCACGAATTTTTAGTTTCGGTATTATAATCTCGAAAGTGTCAATCAGATGAATTCTGAGGATTCCAATTTACTTTGTAAAATGTTCAATAAAACACACCAATGCTTTTCTGAAAGTGAGAATTTGATACCGAGAAGCAAAATGAATCAGACCCACTTTGCAGAAGGAACATTTATGGTTACTCTTCTGTGTAGACTGTAGAACGACCTGCTTCTATTTTTTCTATTAGTAGGGGCAAAAAAGGGTAATTCCCTGGACTATAATCTTCTTCAGGGAAGTACCGGATCTCCTTAATAATCGGTTTATCAGTACTGATTAAGAATTGTTTCAATAATGGAAAGTAAAAGAAATTGCGGTTAAAACAAAAAAATATAACATTTTAAGTCAAAAACGCCCCTAAAAAGTAGGCGTGGTAGTTAGCGTCATGATACATAGCCTTATTGGAATTTTAGAACCATTTAAAAAGCCATTTTATCAAACTTATTGGCCGAAATTTGAAGATTTTAAGTCAAAAATTAAAAGTTATGCCTACTGACCTAAGGTACACGAGGTAGCAACCTTGGAGGGCATTTTTTTATACACTGTTTATCACGTTTTATTTAAATTTTAGTGATCAGCCTGAAAGGAAGAATGATATAAATTCAAGTGCGTTTTTACCCAAATTAAATGAAATTCAAAAGTGATTGTAATGAATGGCATTATATATTTTCTGTACAAAGAGGGTTTCAACAAAAAAAACTGCAATCATTATTTACGTCACGCTTTACTCCTTGCCATTAACCAATCACTTCATATCCAGGATTTTAATTTTCCTCGAGAGCAATACCAATAAATCTCTGGATGATGGCCTTTAATCACATTTTCACTCAGCCTTATTCACACAACTATTCATTAACATTTTTTAAGCGAGCACAACCAAAAAAAAAGTGCGTTTCTGCTCTCCAACCGGAAGACAACATGGCGCTGTCCACTGTCCACTGTATAGTTATTAACGCTATATGTCATTGATTTATTGTGCTACCATTTTTTGTCTCTCGCCGCGCCTGATGACACATTGCGACAACACCCCGTTGGGATGACTCGCCTTGCTATTGGGGATTTTTATACAGAACTGTGTCACACGAAATTGCATCAGACTGCGAGTAAACCGTCGTCACCCCTCATGCTCTTGAAGAGCTCCATTTAAGCCCTAAAGTAAGTACCTACTCTCGTTCGATATTGACTGTCAAGGTTACGATAGCACCGTCAGGCGTCACCATGGGGCATATAAGAATATTCATCCAACAAGGAGCAACTGACGTGTCAATTATCGATTGGCCCAATAAATTGCGTGTTGGCTGTCGCCATTCGCTAAACCTCCACTTTATAACAAACAAGAACACAAAGTTCATAAATATCTTCTATAATCACTTTGACTGTGGGAAATATTTGTTTCGTGAATTGTCATCCTAAACTTACACTTGGTGTTTGTAGGTAGTCCTCTATGTGGAAGATAAAAGTTGCACACACACAAAAATCAAACTTTCTTTTTTCGTACTAGATACTATTTTCGATGTTCCTCGGCGAAGTAGCAAAGTCGAACTGAATAGACAGTAAATGACAATTTTTCACATTCACCAGGAAAAAAATATGAAGGCCTCTGTATACACATGCGAGCGTACATACAAGTAGGTATGTACGGAGTTGGTATATTTCCATCCCGCTGATAAAGGCTATCTACATTAGAATGGTAAAGTCGCATGAGAACCCATGTCCATGTCCTGGGCACCCATAGGACTCAGTGGGGGGAGGATAATTACATGTTCTTGCTGTATTCACTGTTGTCAATAAGTGGATTGAGTGCATTGTGTTGTAGGAAAAAAAAACTGACTCTAATGGAGCCAAAGCTGCAGCAACAACATGATGAGAGCATTTGGCAGCCTCTGAGGCAGGTGCAGATCAATGGGACTCCTCTCACTTGTATAAGGGCATTGCGACAATTCTTTCAAAAGGTTCTAGATTTGTCACCAACGATAAAGTTCGTGCTCGTACTGATTAAATGAATGCCATGGTGGTATGCAATTACGAGTCCGCATTATATGAGGCATGTAATTAAAAAGAGTGCGTTTGTGTCATTTACAGCACCCACGTCGAATGGCACGCTAGGTGGTTCCTTAAGGAGTGGACACGAACCATCAGAATTATGCTAAATGCTTTCGGCGCATCTGTTTTATAGGTGGGTGTATGATTTTATTTTGCTTTTGAAAGATAGAGAAAGAGAGAGATTCCTTTGTTTTTAAGTCGGAATGTTGCAAAAAGAATAAAATGCGCTCTTCACTACACCTTCTTATCGTATGGGCCATATGGCGAATGTCTTCCAAACAGGAGTGATTTGAGCATAATTCTGAAGTGTCCTGAGGCATTTTCCTTAAATCGATCGATTCTACTAGCTTGAGTTATATGACTAACTTCACCGCATGGATTTCTATAGAGAACTGTTTTCGTTTCGAATTTGTGACCAATTCACTGTCACTTTTGATTCCTTGAAATAAACCTGTGGCCCTGTGGGGCTAGAAATGCCAATTGAAAATTCGAACTATGTATAATGTAATCCATTATTTCGAAGATTTAATAGCTATTATCAAAGCTCTGCAGTCAATTTAGATACCTAGAAGCAAAGCGCTTTTAACTGACTTGTTGCGTAAGCTTCTTCCATTTAAGACAACTATAGGAGAACTCAGCGGCTGAATTTTGACCGCACTCTAGGAAAAAGATGTGAGAAATACATGCGCGAATATATCTTCGGAACATCACCTATCATTTGGTCCATGTTCATAGAAATTGGGTTTAAAATAGCGCCGTACGACAAAAATCGTCTGGCAACTTTTAATGATAACGTTCCCAGTGCAGGCTTAGCTTTTTCTTCAGTCGAGAAATGTTGCCAACATATCTATTAGATATTCTGGTGCTGGATTTTTCTTCGCTTTTCCCAGTGTGGACTTTCCTGGGTTGAACCTGGCTCCTATATATAGGATACTAGCTGTACTCCCAAGGCGCTGCCCGTGCCTTTCGTATTAAGTCCCGCCACAATTCGCAGAGTCGTTTTTTAAGGGAGGTGCAACGGCGCCCTTTTTGATTACTGCCCCATTGTGTTGAACACCATTTACAAAAATCAAAGGCTTCATAAATGTCCAGATACCTATAGTAATTTAATTATTTTGTTACCTATATGGCAAGTGCCATATCCCGATTTCTATCCCGATTATTTTTTGCAAATGGCTTTGTTAGCGAAAGAACCAAATTACATCTTAAGGTTTTTTCCACTGCGCCACCTCTCGCGAACGTCTGACAAACATCCGAGAGTAAAACTGTCATGAAAGAGCCGTTTGGACTCGGCGTAAAGCTCTAGATCCCTTCCATTCGTCCCAAAAATTAAAAACCCACACAAAACGAATGGTTGTGAGAAGCTAGGCCTTGGGTCCCACAGACCTGTCGCGCCAAAATATTTATTTATTTATTTTTAATCCAAGGTTTTCTATTTGTATTGTTTTTGATTGCACTTTGTTTCCATTAGGGCCCAAAACTATACTATCTTTCAAGTTGGAATCAACCATGCGCATTCACAAAGTTTCATTGAAATCGGTTGAGCGGCTCTGAAGATCGATAACAGCGCCACCTGTTGATTCTCTCGCACTTAGCAGTAAAGTGTTTCTATCACAAAAGATCAACAAACTGTGATTTTGAAAATATTTTTTTTCTATATTTGAAGTGTCACTACTCGATTTCTATCCAGTTTATTTTTTCTTTTTCAAAGTGCGTTTCCCCATGAAAAATGTAATGTGTGCCTACAACGCCACCTGTTGAGAATTTTCCAACTTTTCTTTTCTTCTAAACCATCGCTCATGTAAGACAAACAAAACAAAACAAAGATCATTCAAATCGGTTGAGCCGTTCTCGAGTTTTAAGCATCCGAACAAACCAAGATCCATTTTTATATATATAGACTAGCTGACCCGGCAAACGTTGTTTTGCCATATGAATTATTTCTAGAGCAGTATCGAAAAGTGGTAAATAAGTAACCATGTTTGACCTAAAATGCTTCAAATTTGTAAAACATCTCCTTTGATATAGTTTTATTAATCAAACAAATCAAATTAAGAGCCTTTTAACAATATATAAATACTAACCAATACCTGGCTTCATTTTTGTTCTAAGGCAGTATTCCCGAACTATCTCCCATCCAATGCTTGAGTTGGCGAATAAGAGATACATATTTCTTACCACTGTATAAAATATTTGTCTTCTTTTTATTACCGTTATGTACAGGTATTCGTTTACGTACAGGTATTCGTTTCAAATGTTAAATCATTCTCTCCCTCAGTCCCGTATACATTCCACACCCTATCTCTCTCCATTCTCCTTCCCCCAAGGCCCCACAATCCATCGACCAAGCGGGTTGAAAAAAGAAGTGTCAAACATAGTATACTCTACTCTACTTAGGGAAGAAAAAAAGAGATACAAATAAATGTTCTCTCAAAATCAACTATCCAGTGACAGTGAATGCTTTAATAATCCGACATATTTTTCACTGGATTCCAGCCCATAACGGCTTTCATGGTAACGAAGAAGCTAAAATCACTGGGTAAAATCGGCGCTACAATTCCGCTTATCGGACCTGAACCCTTTTGTGGAGTCAGCAAAAACCATTTCAGAGTTTACATCTGGAAGCTATCACGTATTAAAGCCAATGAAGTCTGGCTTAAAACTCCTGGACAGAACTGCACCAGACAATTTTTTCCCAAATACTCTCCCAGGAAATCCTACTTCCTACTTCCTGAAATAACCTAAGAATACTAACAGGAATAATCAGTGGCCACAGCCTCATGAAAAAACACCTATACCGCATCGGAGAGTCTCCGGATCCAACATGTAGACTATGTCTTAAGAGTGATGATGGCTTACGTGGGTACACCATTTTGTGAATATTAAATTCAATTGGTAGGCTTTCATACGTATATTTGGTTTTTGGTAAATAGTGTTGACTGGTGGAAATTTGAAATTTTTAAAAATCTAGTAGTCGGTAGGAAACAACAAATTTTCAAAATATGAATAATGACAGCCCTGCAGATACTTTTTTATTAACTTTCTCGCATTACGTAGTAAGAGAAAGGTATTGTAATCGTACAAAAAATCGAACTCGAGATTTTAATCAAATCTGACATTACGATGATAGAGCAACTCGAAAAAGTGGGTCTCGCAATTCTGTCCGTCTGTCCGTCTGTCCGTCTGTCCGTCTGTCCGTCCTTCCTGAGCTCTACAGCGCAAACGGCTGGAAGGATTTCTTTCAAACTTCGGATTTGGGGTTGGTGGGCTTACAGTTCGGGGACACTTTTTTTTTTGCACGTTAAGTGTTGCCGTTCTAACGGTATTCAGCAATTTTGAGTTTTTCGAAAACGGCTCTAACGATTTCAACCAAAATTGTTATTTGGGCTTAAGTAGGTGTAACTAAGATGGCTGCATACTCAGTTTTTCGCAGAAAAATCGAATAACTGTAATTTTGAAAATTGGCCATATCTCAAAAACGGTCAAAACTATTTCGACAAAAATTCATATTTAAGGTAATACGGTCATTCCCAACATGATGGCAAACTCAGTTTTTTCCTAAATCATCGTTCAACGGACTATTTTGGAAAAATGCCGTTTTTTAAGACTTTATTTAATTATAGTTTACTTGGAAACGGCTTTAACGATTTTAACCAAAATGTATACTTGCACTACCATATATGGGGTTAACATGGCTGCATACCCAGTTTTTGGCTAAAAAGTCGAATAACGCTACTTTTGAAAAGTGGCCTTATCTCGAAAACGGTCAATACGATTGCAACAAAAATTAATTTTGTATGTAATATCGTCATTCCTAACATGATAGCAAGCTCAGTTTTTCTCTAAATTGTTTATAATAGATTTTTGAAAATAGGCATATTTTGAGAATTTGTTTTTTTATTTTTTTACCTACATGAAAACGGCTAAAGCAATTTTGACCAAAATGCATACTTGGAGTAAAATTGACGTTTTAAACATTATTGCGTCCATAATTTTCGATTCCAACCACCGGAAACGCTGATTTTGAAAACTGTTCATATCTCGAAAACACCATTTTCGATTTGGATAAAACCTTAAAAACCACGTAATACTAACATCCCGAACAATACCCTGTACTCAGTTTTTAGCTAAATAGTTGAGCCAAATTATTTTTCGAACTAAACTTTAAAATATTTGTTACTATTTTGTATGCATTATTTTCCAAAATCAGCTTAAAGGAATTTGACTTAAATGCTTAGTTACATAAGTATTGTTAATAAAACCACGTACTTAGTTTTTCTTAGAAAAATGCAAATAATGCCGTCTTTTAAACATTACCGCACTACCAGTTAAAATGTAATCAGAATTAGTACTAGAAACTCCTTTTTAGGAAATATTTCCCACCTCTTCTTTTTTCAACCATATTAATCCTGAACCTGAAAATAATTCTAACCAATTTGAGTCCACACTATCAGAAACCCGCACTTTCATTTCAAATTCAAGAACAAATCTCTGGATTCTTACATCACAAACCCTGCTTCGAGTCATGGCCACCTACCAGCATCACAAATTTGAAAAATCTGGTTTTATAGCCTATAAACAATAATAAAAGAAAAATAGACCAACCAAACTGATGATATGAACGAGAAAGTTTCGTGCGATCCAGTCGTGCACTTTATTTTTTTTTCAAAGTGCGTTTCCCCATTAAAAATGTAATGTGTGCCTACAACGCCACCTGTTGAGAATTTTCCAAATTTTCTTTTCTTCTAAACCATCGCTGATGTAAGACAAACAAAACAAAACAAAGATCATTCAAATCGGTTGAGCCATTCTCGAGTTTTAAGCATCCGAACAAACCAAGATCCATTTTTATATATATAGATTTAGGATATACGCCTAAATATATGAGCTAGATCAAAATTGTCGAAAGCGCCTTCACTCCCTAAAATTTCTCAATTATAGGAGAAAAGGCTTTTGTAAAGATGGCCTTCATGATATGGCTGTCTATAGGCCTTTTCTATATTTTTAGAAATAATGAACCAGTTGATTCGCTCTAGACATGTCTTTCCGTCTTACTTTTCATTTTCACTATACAACTCACGATGAAAAATCTCTAAAGGTTAAAAATAGCGGCAGCAACTTTTTCGTATGGGACCTAGCTAGCTTATCACAACCATTCGTTTGAGTGAGTTATTAGGTTTTGGACGATTGGAAGGTACCTATCTGCAATTTTATAACGAGTTTTACCGGCCTAATTGAAAAGCTGTTCTAGTACAAGGTGGCGCAAAAGTTGTCACCCAGATGTTCTTTGGCTGTCCTTTTTTCTTTATGATTGAAAAATGTTGGTTCTGCATTTGGATTCTTTTTATTGGACGTCTGAATTTTTTTTTCCATTTAGTCGAGAATATGATATCGGCTTAGTGGGCGCCGCCAGAGTTGATGACCATTCGGGCCCAATTTATGTCGTTTTTACCACAATTGCCAGAAATTCTTGCGATAGGTTCTCGCATTACTGACGGATAGGGCTTCAAGTGTCTGAGGTTTGTTCACAAATGCTCGTGACTTTAAAAAACTACACGAAATGAAGTCGGGAATTTTGAAAATTGTCAGCGTTAATTTTGACCTCTTGGGCCAACAAATTTTTTTTTAATAACAGCCCGAAAGTAGTAAAAAAGATATAAAATAAAAAAAGAAAACAGTAGCAAGAAAAGTTTATTCATATCCAGTCATATGTCGATTGCACAGTAAAATAAAAATAAAAACTGTAACAAAAGTTAAAAAATAAAAGGTATACATTTAATTTGTTTTTTAAATTTCCCCTGCGTTAAAAAAAAACACTAAAATATTTGTTTAAGCACTGTAAAAACGCCCAAGCGCTAGATCTACTTTTTCGGCACCAAATTCAAATTTCGGGCACTAAAATTAACGAGTTTTTAAAATATGTTCTCTCTCGCACGAGTCAAATCTCTGGTGGTGGCAATTCCGGTATGATGGTTTTGAAAAACAGACAAATTTAAGCAGCGGTATGGTGGTGCTCGGTATATCTCCACTGATGTGCGTTGGGGTGGGCTAACACTATTCCTCCTGGAAAAAAATTGTTGCTATGCAAATACGGTTTAGCGAATATTTAAAAAAATAGAGCAGCTTTATGATATCATGGTTGACTATTTTATATTTGTCTGTACGTTTTGTTGAACAATTTACACTGTATCCTTTAAGCGATTCATTTAACAATTCCGAAAATCGCAGTTCGTTTCTAGTTTGAACATGCAATATCAGCAGAAAATTTGTTTCTCAACCACTGATGGACAATCCGGACGAATATTATGTTCGAAGACACCCACAGCACTAGGTGATGATGCTCAATATGGGTGTATTCACCTCAATAAAATTCCCTCGGTGTACCATCTGTATAAAGTGCATTTCCTGAAAAGAAATAAACAGAAGACATGTTTTCATATATTTATTGTGCTGGTACCGTTTTGGATACCTAGCGTATAATGCAACTACAAACACTACAGCCGCAACAATGGACAGACGACAGATGTTGTTTATTGCAAATTCGTATTGTACGTGCGGTGGTTGGAAAACATGTCCCGAATTTTATTAAAGTGTTCAATTTTATAGAATCGAACGATTCCTTGCCGCCTTGCTGGTTAGTCTAAAATACCCTTTGGAAAAATGTTTGTTCTTTGCTACACAATTTCTTATAAGCAATTGTTATATAGAATTGAGTGGATGCAGTTTAGTTTATTGTTTTGGACTATTGAGAAAGGTTGACCCCTGAAAAAATAGTTTAAATAAGTATTTGCTGCGTTATATATTATTATTTTCGACGGATTTCTTTTTTCTCTTTATAAATTCATCCGCTTTTTGGACTCCCTTTTTATCGACTTAAATATCTGAAAATATTTTAGGCTCCCGAAATACTGAAAGCTACCTACACCAACGTTGGTGCTAGAAGACAATCTAACGTTATTACTGACCAAATTTTTAAAAACAATTTAAAAAATGTGGCGACGAGTGAGGACTGAACAAGCAGCTCTGTAGCGAGGTTGGGGTGGCAAATATTTTCTGAAACACACACCTCAGTGAAAATTCGTGAAAGAGTTACATTTGCCGACCGATGTTTCTTTGAAATAAAATGGCAACTGATTAGAAAACACTAAAAACACTCAGTAGACTGATCCCAGTCCTGTTTTAGAGCGCAGAAACATGGCGGACGAAGATTCCATTGGTTGCTTCGTATGCAAAATCGATCGGGTGATGTTCGGTCTCGTTTGCATTAATGTGCTGTTCATAAAGCGCATTTTACCAACTCTAAAGCGCCATCGACCTGGTCACCTAAATCTAGAAATGGCTTCGATTTCAACCCGGAGAAAAAACGCAGTAAAGGAAGACCTCGACTTAGGTGACTCACATTAGGCCCAGATCCACCCCGGACTTCATTTATCGTAGGTCCACTCAAGGTGAAATGGCACAAAATGAGTGCAAATCAACTGTCGTCCTTCGAGCTGGTTGCCGCTGAAAAACGATTTCGAATACAAACCTCTTAATTAATACCCTTTTTTAAATGTAAAGTCCTTTTTTCTCTACATATTGTATACAGGATAACACACTAAGCGATCTTTCAATTGCTTCTACTTCGGGTTCAGGCCTTGTTCACAGCCAGCTTTTTGTACAGTCCGAATAGGAAAATAAAAAGACCCGAATCAACAATCCTGCACCACTCATGATATAAGAACTATAGTAATTAAACCGTATGCCTTACAGAGCACAAAATGTAATCACACTTTAATAATGCTTTAAAAAAAGTATCCGCCTCTTTTACATGAAAAATCTAGCGCACATTAGGTATGTATCTCCTATGTATTTACAAAGAGAACAAGCTCTTAATTTCCTGTCGATGGTAATGTACCTACCTCCTATATACATAGCTTGAACGAATAGTTCCAAAAGCGATTTCCTTGTACAACTTCAAATGGAAATGAATATATCCCCAAAAGTACGATGCGTATAGATATCAATTTTCGAACTTCCACAATCCATAAATTTAATTTCAACTTTCTCAACTTTTACCACAAGAAACGTATCTGAAATGAGCTGGCACAGTGAAAACTTGAAGCAACCGTAAAACCGACAAAAATATTTCAAAGGGTAAGGGGGAAGTGCACAAAATGTCTTAGTTTATGAGCCCCTACCACCGTAATAAAGAAACATTTCTAATGTCACAAATAACCGGGTAATTTCGATACAAGCACATCGAAATGGGGACCAACTTTTCCGTGACATAAGTTGGGTGTGCTGTCATTTTAATTCAAAAATATAAACGTCCGTTGGGTACTTGGCATCATAAAATTGTTTGTTATAATGCTCATAGGATGCGGTAGGGCATGTGGTCGCATGATGACATGAGTGCATTTGTTTTCTAATTTGTAAAATTAGTCCTTCGAACATTAGAATAGCATGCGATTTGACCGCAACGAGAGGGTAGTAAAAGTTGTAATAAACTTTGCTAAAGGGTAACGAACGAATACAAAAAAGACATTCATCAGTCAGTCAGTTTATCAGCTTACATTTTGCATAGATTTTTAAATTTAAAACAGTAAAGGATAACGATTGGTTTTGCGCAAATCGTTCGAAAGCATTACAATTCGCGGAATCATGGCTGCCTTAGCCTTGGGCTCATGCTGGTGATGATGATTCTGGCCTCACTCAGATTTGTTGAGAGTGTTCTTACTTTATTTAGTGACACAGCCTCGGGTTTTTCGAGTCAAGATGTTTCTCTACTGCGTTATACCTCCGTATTGGAGCGGAGGATTCTTTGGGTCGGAAAGTTGGTGTTTATTCGCTCTGCATATGAAAGCTAGCTGAGACGACCGATGCGTGCTTTTCTGACAGCTTGTAGACTGCGCTTTAAAATGTACTGCTCAACGGTCCCGTTCTTATGGGACCGAACATCATTTGAAGCATTTTTCGTTTGTTCAAAGCGACCAATGGGATCTTCATCCGCCAAGCACTGGGATGATGAGGCATGATGGTCTTCTATAGAGTCTGATAAGTGTTTCTTACAATCAATTGCCTTTTAAGGCCAAAGCAACAACGAATTCTTGCCAACATCGCTACAGATACTGCTTGTTCAGTGCTCACTCGTCGCAAACTTTTTTTAAGGCCCAAAAAAAATTAAGAAACGTCCCAAAAAAACTATACAGGAAACAACAATAACGATTTTTAACAAAATTTGGTGTGTTATTTCCTTTTTTGGGGCCTTATTTCCTTATGAAAATTGCGGTCTTATTTAATTTTGAAATGAGACCACAAAGAAGAAATGAAACAAGGCTACAAAACTAATTTTTGGGGTCTTATTTCAATTTTTATTATTTTTGCTTAAGAAATATAGGCTTTCTTATCTGCAGGTGTTCTTAGACTAAGTATTTGATGCGCGAATTTTTTGTATAGATGTAAAAAAATACCGTTTTTAGATTAGTTCAGTGACAAAAAACATGCTTTTTGTATATTTTCGTCTGTAAAAATTATAAGCGAAATAAAGGAAAATAAACATAGGTATTTAATGAATGAAATTTTTGAAATTGTTCCCAAAGGTTTCTTCAGCCGGCTTCCAGTTATCTATTTTTTGATTAGGTAATGATGTTATTTTAATTTAAAAAAATGGTTCAATGTTGGCGCCGCAGGGGAAAATTTGGTACAACAAATCGCGCGATTTTTGTAGCAAATTTTACAGATTGTTTATTTTACTTAAAATCAAAATTTAAAAAATATTTACAAATTCGTTTTGAGGTTTTTTCTTAATTTTTATTTTAATGAATAAAAAAACGCGAACATTTTACGAAGAAATGTTGAAGAAAATGCAAGTCTTTATTTCATTAAAAATACATTTATTTCTAACAAGAAAATAATATTGAATAAAAAAACAATGAAATACTTAGGTATACAAAAAAAATAAAAATAAATATTGGGGTATTATTTCTTTGCAGGGGGACTTATTTAATTTTCTATTCTGGGGCTTATTTTATTGGGGCCTTCCTGCAGCCTTTTTTAAATTCGCTGGTCGTGGCTTGTATTCCGTTTTTTTTTCAAGTCAAACTTGTGCAGTGAAATGACTGGTTGATGTATAGTATGAGTAAGGCAACCTCTCATGAGGCTTTTCATAGGAGTTGGTCATTGAAATCTAATACGAGATCCTTGAAATCAAATTCAATATAAATAAATTTTTTTATTGTTTATAGGGATATTTTCCCCGTAGGTCCTTAAAAACTACATCATTCCAATATGGCTTTGAAATAATTGTAGATTTTAGTTTCCATGCATTATTTAGATACACTTAAGTCCATTGAACCTAAAAAAGGACATTGCTCACAAATTGTCCTTCAAAACAAAAAAGTATTGTACGATATTTTAAGAAATGTCTTTACCAATAGTTCTTAAAAAATAAAAAAAACTTCCTTGAAATCCTTTTTTTTACCATTACCTACTAATAAAACATATTATGTCGTTATGTATACGTATACAAATACTAATTTTTTCATGAATGCCTTACTAAAAATGACTTAAAAATTATTATTTTTTTGTGAATTTGTTCAAAAAAGGATTTTAATCCAAAAACTCCGTCAAAATGAAAAATTTCGTAAAGCAGCTAGGTCCATTGCCTTGATTAAGAGAAAACAACTGCAAGACCAACTCCTTTTTAAAAGTGGGCGCATTCAGCGAACCATTTTAAAAATTCCAAATATGCCGTAAATTATTGCTGCTTTCAGCACGCACCGGCATCATCACCGCACCGCGATCGTCACAGGCACAGCACACAAAGTGCACAGAATACGGGTAAAAATCCCGTTTAAATTTTAATCATAGTAGGGCAACAGACAGCGAAGAATGGACCAAAGCCATCATCCTGGGGAGAAACGTGGAAGTCCCGTAGCGTAATGAACATTAATTTACGGTGGTCTTGGCGAGAACTCAATTTACGGCGTTCATTGTGTTCCATGATGGAATATGTTACGACCAGCACAACCACCCAAAGGGTGCACTGAACCCACTATTGCCCGACCCGATGCAACAGTAGGGCCACTGACCCCATTCCCATGTAGATATATGGTAGGTGCACAGCACAGCTCCATGGCAGGGTGGCAAGCGAAATCCTTTTTTTGATTCAGTATGGTTGGTTGCCTTTTAAAATTGACTTCCCACACATCGTGCGGGCTCACAGATAGACCACTGCCAGCATAGCGGAAGTTGGTTTTCTGTATTGGCTTGCATTGTTTTGATGCGGAAATGTTGCATAGTGCGTTCGAAAAACAAAAAGAAAATGCCAGAGGAAAATTGTGAACCGGTATCAACTAAATGCTACGGGGATTTATTGCAAAAAAAAAATAAGAAAACAGTACGTGCCTCAGTGCTGTCCTGTCATGAAGATAATTATCCAGCTGCGGCGCAAAGTGATGACCGACTCCAGAAATGGGTTTTCGTTATTTTTAATATAAATGCCAAGTGTGTGGCGTTAAGTTGGTGCAATTGGTTTATGAGGACTCAGACACACATTGCCCCTAGTGGTCTCGTTAGTGGGCAGAAAGAGGTTCGGCTTTTGCAGAGTTTCTGCACTGATGTGTAGACTCATCGTAATCGAGTAATAAGTGTGCAGCGATTGCAGGTAAAGGGACTGTCAGTCTGGTGCACTCGGATCTGCTGATGACAAGCTGGTGTCGGCAGTTATCGGGGGCTAGCAATTTAAATATTCGCACCAGGGTCCTCTTTTATATATATATTTTTTTTTGCGTCAGTTTGCAATGGTTTGCGGTAAGTATAGGGATGTTTTTTATAAGGATGTTTTTTTACCCAATTCAATTTCTGTTCAATTCCTTTGTATTTCGCGGAAAAGAAACACGTGGCTTGTTTAGAGTCGGGAAAATATAAAAAAACCCGACTATTACTTTGTTCTTTATTATTTAATATTCCTTACGTCTGCCTGTACTCCTGTACGGTCAGAATGTGACTGAGCTGCTTGACAACCTCTTCTCTTATTCAATGAAGAGAGTCGCCTGCTTGCTCATTTATTATATTTTAAGAATGAGACTCATACACGAGTGCAACATTATACCCATGTATGAGTGATTCGATTCATCCTTAAACTTAAAAAATTGACTTAAGCTTTAATATATAATTATGGACAAAACATTTGCGTGGTAATTACATTCAAGTTGGTATTGCCAAAAAAACAGCGTGTAATGCGTTAATTCACAGAGTTGAATATTCGCTGGAAAAGGCAGAATCTTTCTGGTTTTAAACAGGTGCCAGGTGCCGAATGCTAGCAAGATTCGAAACAAATAAAATCCAAGCAAAAGGCCTAGAGAGCTCGTCATATTTGGTATTTTTTTCAGACAATTGAAATCTGTCAGCGGTTAGTTGGAGATTGACTTAAGATGTATAAATATATTGAAAAGATAGAAAAAAAAATAATATTTATTTAAATAAAAAACGGAGAAATATTCATTATTTCTTACCAAAAGTATAAATAACATGAATTTTTGTATTTCCAACTTGAAAAATAATTGGTTCCCCATACAAACTTAAAGTTTAGTTTTCGATAAACGGTAGCCTATGTCATTCTACAATATCCCATCTATCTCCTTACTAAAATTCATATAAATTGGCCTAGCGGTTTAGGCGTGAAAAGGTAACAGACAGGAGACAGACTTACTTTCGCTTTTATAATACAGGTTTGAATATTCAGCTGAGGCAGCATTTTTTCTCGATTCTTCTGGCTTGATAATATTTTAGTGTCACTATACAGAGGAGAATGCACTTAGGAGCTCTTTGTAGGATGTGACTGCTAATGGTCTGCTTAGGCAGTCGAGCTCCGAATCTAGATCTAACTAAATAATTTTGACTACAGTTGACTGTTTGCCTGACAGAATGCATATACATTGAAAGATATTGGATAAGTTTATTTTTTAGGAAACTACTATGGCGGATGTTTAGAGGAACTTAAAATAACTATACTATACTATAACTAGGTATACGAAATGGGACACTTGGTAGATGACCAGAACAAATCCGCACACTTGTATATCTTTACCCTTCCCCACATCCTTTGGCTAAGGTAGTAGCCCGTTCCGTTTTGTTCAACAAATGACCAAACGTCCCCAGCCACGTTGCTCTATTTTTTGGACAGCTTTTGGTCATATGAGGGTTTTTCATTTTTAATGGAATTATACATTTATTTGAAACTATTTTTTGTTCCAGTCAAAATGGTAGGTTTAGCTATACCTTAACCTTAACCTTTTTCTTCTAAATCAGTCAGTTAAAACTGCTCTTCTATCTGGTGGTAAATTAAACAGGTATTCGTTTTAAATGTAAAATCTTCTTCTCTCTCAATTCAATTCAATTCCGTATACATTTCACAACCTATCTACTATCTTTCTTAATCCCAGGCGCCCTGGCCCCGATCCACACAGCACCCCACTCACCATCGAAATTGAAAATGCGATTTATGGATGAATAAAATGAAACGAAATAGAAATTTGGCAAGAGAACAAGACAAAGACGGTGTAAAAATGTCTGAAGCGTCCACAGACCTCACATTACATACCTGCACTGTACCCGCTGTACTGTGATTGCGCATGACCAACCGGGTTTAACAAAGAGGTGTCAAACAGAGTACCTATACTCTACTCTACTCAGGGAAGGAAAAAGCGATACAAATAAATGTTTATTCAAAATCAATTATCCAGTGACGGTAAGAACTTTAATAACCTGACATTTGGGGTTACTTTCGCTTTTTCGTGACGATGACAATGATTGATGAAAATAGATACACACACAATATTTAATTGATGGCTTGGTTTTTGGTAGATTGTGTTGACTGGTGGAAATTTAAAAAGGGAAGTCGATAGGAATCGGGTAACATGTACACCACGCCACTGCCAGGGAAACTGAATTTATGAATGCATTAATGAAATAGGAATTCCTACATTTTTTTGACATTTCTTTTACAGGTTTATTTTTTTCTTAGCAAACCAAACAGCATACTGCCCCTGTCTGTCACAGGAGTAAAATAATGTTAAAAGAAATGTTAACATCTTGCGCGGTTAGTAGATATATTTGATTTAAGAATGAAGTGCATATCCACTAACCCAGGTGAAAATCGTAGAAATGTTTCAAATTTTGTTTATTTATTTAAAAACCTTTTAAGATATCGAGTAAATGTTGTACCTGCAGATGTTTTCTTTAAGCTGTTATTTACTATATTTAAATGCTCCCAGTATTTTTGAACGCAAGGAAGAAAGCGAAACGAAAAAATGAATTACTCTTGTCCAATTTTTTCCGGAATTTATAGAGATATAGAGTTGAAACAAGCTGGAGATTGTAGGCCTAGGTAAAGATATCCTTTATAGGCCTGTGAAAAGTGCACCAGAATATATTCAACAATGTCTGAAGTCAAATTCCATCTGAATCGAACAGAACTACACCAATATTATTTATATGATGACACTACCCACCTCAGTATTTAATATAATAAAAACGACATTCTAGGATCAGCTTCTGTCATATGAAATACCGGTTGCGTGCTGGTTATATTTTATTATTTAAATCCCAGATCACCTATGCTTGTCCGGGTGGCTTTCGCGAAAGATGGGCACCGGGCCTCGGTATATTTGATTGTTGGCTAGAAGTTCGTGGTTCGATACATAGGAATTTGTTTTTTATCTGAAAAAATTGCATTTGATATGACAGATTACTGATTAATTTTCTTCCTGACAAATACGGACTATACCCATACTACTGGCACTTGGTGTTTTTTTTACATTTTTCCTCCAGTGCTCTCTTTACCACATTACCCAACTTGTATATTGTACAAGTTCGCGGAAATCCTAGGTAAACTGATAAATCAAGTATCCAGGCACTCCTGCTGTAATCGTCACAAGGACGCACTACAAAAAGCAGCTCAAAATTATATTATCCCACATGAGAGAGCAGGCGTTCTTGAATGAAAAATGTGTCTGCAGGATATCGAATATCACGCGAAGTACTCACCCAAAATTGAGTAGCAATTTCACGTTTCATCTCAGCTTCTCAACGTGCTTCCCCTTTATGCTTACTGTAGTATGTTCCCTTGGTACGAAATTTTTAATGTACCTCCTTGATGAAAGAACTCGGTTATGCACTACAGAAGTGGATCTATCTTAGGAAAAACAATTGATTTCGTTATCCTTCAATGGCATGAAAAATAAATGTTGTCCCATTCAGTGAAACTACCACTGGAAGAGGACCAATATATGTGTGCGTCGCTAAATCTCTACCGTGTCGCATGTACTATACACATTTGGATGTCCATTGATTGAAGGTAAGCAAATGAAAGTGGTCACGTGCTGCCGACGAGTAACGATTCAATTTGCCAGTAATGAAACCTAATGATTCCTATTAACCAAACATTAGATTTATACAGGTCTTATCCACACACACACACACATAGATCCAAGTCCAGCCCGATTTGAATGTGCTCGCCAGCCCATGAACTACAAATGTCCTTGATACAAACTCACAAAACACAAAACAAACAAACCCCATCGTTATCTAGTGTTTTAAGCTTTAGCGCGCCACCATCTCGGAGCAACCCCTACACACTTCCGGGCTCAAACAAATTGATTAATTGAAAATCTTGAATAACTAATTGCACAGTTATGCCCGACTATTACTCAAAGGGCGGATATAGGCAGCAGTTGGGAACCCGCCGCGCCGGTCGCCCCAGCACCCTTTGAGCAAACATAACGGATTAACCAACGACTATATGAGCGGTTGTGATGTTTGTCTGCCTTGAGCTCATTAGCTTCGAAAACTAGACCAACATGTAGTCGATGAAAACTCACATAGCTTCAGGCGTACGACTAATTATGATTATTTCAGGATAATTTGCTCCCGTTACGAGATACATTTTTAATCAACAGACGTGCTGTACACTGTATGATACTACTGCGGTTAGCCATAGTGAATGTAAACACGTACCGAAAATATGTACACTAGAGTGTGTGTGTGTGTGCTGTATATAGCATTTATGCACTACGACGCGTTCTGTTGTGGTAATATGCTGAAATCATTTTCGGTTTTCGGACTTAATGGCATAACAAATGCCGAGGTAATTGGCTGGACAAATTAGGCCCTGCGGCCGAAAGGACGAATTAATAGCACGTTGTGCGTTTGTTATTTCAAATTAATAATCATTATCCTTTGAGATTTCCAGACAAGTATACAAACCAGCTTAATGAAATTTTAGCACCACTAAATCAAACGTTGCTTTGGGGGTCGCTCTTCAAAAGTGTAAAAGCGTTTGAGTAAACGTCAAATGAGGCGCGTCGACACATTGAGTGAGTAGCTATGAAATTTGTGGAGGTGGTTTGGTTTTTATTTCCAAATACATTTGGAAAGGTAGATAGTTAATTTTTTGGCACAAAATATTATGGCATGCGTCTGGAGTGCTGAACTGCCTTAGCAAGCGAATGTAAAGAGAAAGTATAAAGAAAGTCCCCAAAAAGAGTCCTTGCCGCTAATCTCGAGAACCAATGAACGGATTTCAATGCGGTAATGCTCTCAATTTCTCAGGGAAGGCTTACGAGAATTGAAATCTTACCGAAAACGAATATTTTGTTCTCTCTATTTCTAAAGCGGAATGACAATTCCGTACCTGACTACGAATGTCGTAAAATGTAAAATTTTTTAGGAAATATGAGTTTTAATAACAATTTTAAAAAATAATATTTTGGCGCGACAGGTCTGTGGGAACCATGGCCTAGCTTCTCACAACCATTCGTTTTGTTTGGGTTTTCAATTTTTAGGACGAATGGAAGGGATCTACAATTTTACGTCGAGTCCAAACGGCTAATTGAGAAGCTCTTTCATGGCAGTTTTACTCTCGGATGTTTGTCAGACGTTCGCGAGGGGTGGCGCAGTGGAAAAAAACCTTAAGATGTAATTTTTGGCCCTTTCGGAATTCGAACCTGGGATCCCTCGCTTAGTAGCCCAACACACTACCACTAAGCCACTGCGCCGACACATGCTTTATTTATTTCGCGTATTTCGTATATTAGGTACATTTCGATTTATTTCAGAATTCTCTTATTGGGGCAAGCGTATCCCGTGCTCGCCATTCATTCCTATACCACTTCTTATCGAAACGGATGACTCTCGATATATTCTGAAATCTTCGAAGACTCATTTTAGCTTTGAAAATTAGAAAACAGGGTGTTGCTGTCTACGTTTGTTGAAAGACGTATATTGGGCAACTTTGAACCACCCTATAACCTATGTTCTCTGAAAAAAATGTACCTATTATAAAAGTTTATTATTTCTATTTATTTTCTAAAAACAATAAAAGTCAAGAGATTTTGAATAAAAATGTTTACAAATACGCGAAATAAGCCCTATGAAAGGTGTGTTTGGGCAAGCTTTACCCATGAATACAGAATAAGGGTTAAATATACAGGAAATCTTCGAGCAGAAATTTTTAAACGAAACAGAAACAATTCGATATGTTGGGGAAGTTCATGTGTTGGCATCTCGATTTGATTAAGGGCGAAATTTCTGTACAAAACTAAAATAAAAAAATTGTAAAATAGTACAATGAAACGTTGCCTTTTGTTTTATTATATATTCTTTCTTAATTAAACAATTTTTTTTTCATATCCGCCTTGTGTGTTAATTGACATGACTTTGACAGATCTCATCAGAACTAATTCGGGACTCGAAAAACTAATTCGTAGAAGGCAAAAGTATAAAGTAAATACTAGCTATTTTTTCGAATGTTTTACAGAATACCTACATACAAAATCAAAAGCGGAACGAAAAGCACTTTCGAATAGAATTGCGTTTCGGATCGAAATACAGAGTAGGGCCCCTGGACGGGAATTAATACGAAAGGCACGAGCAAAGCCGGGTGGGTATAGCTAGTTCCAAAACAAAATACCAAAGATGCACCATGGTACATACGCACTGACTTACAAAGCGATCTAAATATTTAAATAATTAAAGATGAGGTTAAAAACCACAGAACTAAGCTTGGAAATAAAACAAAAACTATTAAATTCTGAAAATGCAATAAGGAGATTAAGGCGGATAAAACGTCTTGATCTGTGGGAGTAAGCTTAGGCCAAGAAATTATAAAAAAATAAATAAGTATCGCGATATAAATGAACATGCGGTGGCCCTACACTACCAAGGTCCAATGCCTTTTTTAATAGCCTTAGAAGATCATCTGAACTTGAAACTAAATGAATAAAGCCCGTTTAATTTAAATTAAATTACTTTTTTTAAGAGATCGTAGAATTTACATCGCCATTAACTAAAGACTTATCTACATAATTTGCTCAAAATTGTACCTACAGGAAAAGCGGCAATTTTGACATCTTAAAAACTGCCCTTCAAACCATCATTAAAAATGCGGAACAATTGAACTGATTTGTCTTGTTGAAAATAATGTAAGTTAAAGTAAAAAGAACATACCTTTAGAAGAAACAGCATTTTGCAGGACTTTGAAAATTTTGGTCGACCAAAAATCCACGAGGTCAATTTCGCCATTCTGCTCATAACCTTTCTCGTTCGTTGTTAAATCTCCCTCTTCAAGAGGCGTTCCACAAGGCTCAATTCTTGGTCCCCTTTTATTTTCCCTGTACATTAACGAACTTCCTCAAATTGTATTTGGATCCTCAATACGCAGATGACGTCCAAATGTACAGAGTTGCCCTCTTGGACTAATTGAAGATTGCGTCTATAATATTAATGAGGACCTAGAAAAAAATCGATCTTTCGCTCAAAGCAATGGTCTCTTTTTAAATCCAAGCAAGTCAAAATGTCTTATTATTTCCAAAAAAAACTGTAGATTTTGCATACTTTCCTCACATTAGTCTTGACGGTGCTGCCCTTGATTACGTTCAGACTGCAAACAACTTAGGAATGGTGTTTAACCGAAATCTTTCATGGGACACGCATATTAATTAAGTTGTAGGAAAAACTTATGGAGTGCTACGTACGTTGTGGGCCACACAATATTAAAAAATAAATAAATAAATAAATAAATATTTTGGCGCGACAGGTCTACGGGACCCAAGGCCTAGCTTCTCACAACCATTCGTTTTGTGTGGGTTTTCAATTTTTGGGACGAATGGAAGGGATCTACAATTTTACGCCGAGTCCAAACGGCTAATTGCGAAGCTCATTCATGACAGTTTTACTCTCGGATGTTTGTCAGACGTTCGCGTGAGGTGGCGCAGTGGAAAAAAACCTTAAGATGTAATTTGGCCCTTTCGGGACTCGAACCTGAGACCCCTCGCTTAGCAGCCCAACACACTACCACTAAGCCACTGCGCCGACACAATATTATACTCCCCTAAAAACCAGACTAATGATTGCGAAAACGCTGGTAATACCCATATTGACACATGGCTGTGAGATATATTGCAATTGCGACTATAATAGCAAAAGAAAACTCAATGTAGCATACAATAGTATTGCGAGATATGTATACAGGCGGAAAAGATATGACCGAATTTCGTCTTTTTCAAAAGCTATATATAATCTTACATTTGACAGCCTCATTCGATATAGGACCTTAGTGTTGTTATTCAGGATAATGCATTCACATCAACCCTGTTATCTCTTTACCAGATTACAAATGACCTCATCTAGTCGATCGCAACAAATTACACAATTTCGGTTTTCGTGCTTAACCTCTGAACGTCAGTTTTTTATCAATGCTACGCGGTTATGGAACTTTCTACCGCGCAATATTAGGCGATTTGGGAACCTCGTGTGTTTTAAGAATGAACTCAGGGCTTATTTATCCTTACATTAAATGTCGTTCCCTCGCCTTTTTGTTTAACTGTTATTTTAACCAAAGCAAAATAAAATACTCTTGAAATACTGTTGTATATAAATATTGTTATATATAAATGTAGATAAATTTAAATGTATATACACGGTTAAAAATATGAGGGTGTGTTTTAATACCGCGTCATTATTACAGGTGTATGCAATACAGGAAAAATTATTTTTTAATATTTTCAATTTATTACATTGTTTTTTTAATATTTTCGTATTAAAGTTCAATATTTCTTTCATTAAAATGCTCGTTTCAATAAGGCTTCGCTAAATTTTAATCCATAAATATTAAAATCTAGTATTTTAGTTCTTCAATCTAACCCCGAGAATATTGAAGTTATACTTCAAACAGGAAATTATTACTATTAAATTATAGTTGACTTAAAATACAACACTCAGTCGGATTATATTTTAATATGCACTTTGTAGGAATCGTTTCCATAGGAAATTATTCTACCCTTTTGTAAGTGAAATAATCGATCCCCGAACCCAAACCATATTCGGATATCCAAAATTATTCAATAATATAATATCCCATACAAACTACAATAAAGGTTTGTGTACAGGATACGATCCATTTCTATCCTCTGTGTGTACGGGATATGTGTTACTCTATCCGCCCATAGAGGGCGTTGATGGTATTTTGGCTAAAGTAGTAGTGGCATAGGATAAGTAAGAGAAACGAGAGAGAGAGTAAAAACAAGAAAAGGAATTTGCGATAACACATACACACCAGGTCATTGATAATTGATGGCGTGGTAGTTTTTTTTGGTGTGGCACAAGGAATGTACTCGTACAGTAGGTAGCAAAGCAGTCAAACCGCATTAGCAAAAATACCAAAGAAAGAGGTATCGTACATGATGTATGCGCAGCTGCATTGGCGACATACATGGGTTGAGCGGTAGTTTTTTTCTGTATTCCCTTTGTCTGGAGTCATACGATGTCTATGGAAAAGTGGCGTGGGTACGCACTCAGTACTTTTCCATGGAAAGTTTGAGTTGTTTTTGCGCGTCGTCCGATTGGTTGTGAGGCATTCGTTTGCTGACGAGGTAGCTTTTTGAAAGCAAGTAGAGAGTTGGATAGTTGGCAGTGGAGCTGGTCGGACGTGACTTTTGGTTGGTGTGCTTTTGTTCGGGGTTGTGCGCGTGCGGTTGGGCGAGTTTTATTTCATACGTTGTACAAAGTAAATTACTTGTCGCGATTAATAAAATGGTTCAACACCAATAAATTCCTTGTCGTGGGAGCTAAATAAATCAAATCCCTACGGACACACCATGTGCAATCGTGATTAAAATATAAATAAAAACTTAAACTCAAAACTCAGTCGAATCCCCAAATTCATCCACGTGATAATAATTTCGTAGTGGTGCCGCGTCACATTAATTCCCCCCTGACTTACTCAGCCACCCCCAGTGATTTTGTTTTTCTCCATCAACTCACCAGTGTCATACCCACGTGATTTGGAAAAAGGGACGTGTACTTAAGACTCTCCCTACCCTGAGTCCGGTTTTTGAATCTGGTGCCTTAAGTGAACCGCCGAATTCCCCCCTTGTGAAATTGGTATCTTCAGACCCCGCCGACCATCCATATCTCGGTCATATAGTGCGGTTAACATAAAAGAAAAAAAAAATATACCAAAGTGGCACGGTTTCCCGGTTATATACCGTAATAAATCCATGCGATAGATTCGAAAACCATCACCAGGAAGTAGTCAAGGAAAGAGTGGTCAAACTCAGCAGCCCATCATCACCAGGATCCTCAGCATGCAGCCTAGCAGAGTCGTCAAACTATTCCGAATTTTCACCCTCCCCCTTTCCCATCCCCTAACGTAATTTAATTTACAGCCTCCGTGGTAGGACATTAAATTTAAATTTATATCTTTAAAACATTCTCTCGTTTACCCCAAAAATAAAAATAAAATAAAAATTAAGTAAAAATCTTAATAAAAATTAAATAAAAATAAAGAAGAAAAAAAATATAATGAAATTAATTTGCCGTTAGGTATTAATTGAGTCAATAAAAGAATGAAGTAGATAATTCTACAAATTAATTACTTTATCTGTATATCTCTAGTTCTTGTAAGATTAACAAGGATAATCAATTGTATTTTTGCCGCACTTGACGGCATATTTTGTAGATTTCTTTTCTTCCCCTTAGCGTTTTCGGTACTACACTCAGGAGATGCTGTGCACACCATCCCCCCTGCAGTCTACATGTCGTGTCCCTACAAAGTAAGGGAAAATTATAATTTCTAGGGGTAAGTCTTTTGAAAAGTATATATATTTTGACCCTTGTCCTATTGATTATTCTTGTGATTTTTTTTTGTATTTTGTGGCACAGATTGTGAGCCTTATTGTATTCATTCACTGGCCCCTCCGGCATTTAAATAATTAACGTAAATTACTATCGTAATTATTTCGAATCTAAGTAGTAATTGAATCATTTTGAAGTAATTTTGGGTATTCCCTACATATTAACAATTTCACTAAAATATTAGCGGAGTCGCTGGAATGTTTATTTATTGATCCCCCCTCTTCGATATTCATTAAGTAGTTATTAAGACTTCCTGTTGAGGAATTAATTCGTATAGAATGGCTTATAACTTCCTTCTGAAGTTTGGAGTCTTGAATTTTAGACATAATTAATTTAGACAGTTGATTTTCTGGAGTAAATAAAATTTAATGGATTTTGTATAATATTACATCACCTTGGTATTATTTCGGAGCTTGAAGTTTCTTTTCTGGTTCTTATAGCATGGAAGTTGGGTATTCCCCAAAATGAATAGTGAGTAATAATATCTCAGATTGGATGTGTTGATCGTCTAGGACACGACGAAGTAGGTTTGGTCTAAAGGAGGCTAAGGCCTCTTCTTTTTTGAGGGGTAACTATGGGAATTATTTGGAAGTGGCTTAGTTACCAACGGTGGTTGGCTATGGATCCTAATTCCAGGTCACCATAGGGGTGGGTTTACACTTCCGAGAGCTAGATCACCTTGCTCTCTTTCTCCCGCGCATACAGGGTGTATTTCCAACTACAAATGGCGTATTTCATCGCGGTTGTCATTGGGCAACAACGTGACAAATCATCGGACAATTTCGGGCTCCTCTCTTTTTAAACGTTTCTTCTCAAGTTACACCTTCGAGACAGGCATGTATTAGAATGTAACACAGTTCGGCTAGTAGGTAGCAAGATCCCCCCCCATTCCGACGAGCATAGGACGGAGCCCCGCTAGCATGCCTGCCGCTGCTGAATGCCCGAACACCCTTCACCCGGTAGCCCTATTGGATCTTTGAGATTGCCTGTAGTGTTATCGTCCTAGGGGTTGCCTTAGTAGTGAAGGTATTTAGAACTTATAATCCGTGTAAATAAAAATGGTTAGTTACATACACGGCCCTACCTACTCGGTTAACACGGCTGTAACAGGCCGTATAAGAAGTGGTTATCCTTTTTCCTGTGTCTTCCTTTTTGTGAGGGTTCCACCACTCTAGTGTTATGTTCTGGCTGGGGCATTATATATGGTTGTCCAGTTGGAGGTTTGTCATGGACACATGGTGGTGAATCGAGCCCGAGGAAAAAGGTGTTTTCTTCCTAGGATAAGGATGAGCTTGGGAGTAGTAGGAGAAGCTATACATATGGATCCTGGGTTACAGGATGACGCCCCGTGGAGGACCCGACGTGTACTTTATTCGTCGGACGAGCCGCGCGGGGCACAGTTTTGCACCCCCGGGATTTTTAGGTTTAGCTTTGAAAAAAAAAAAAAAAAAAAAATAATTATATATATATTTTTTTTTGAAAGAATTTAAATAATTTTATTTTATTTAAATTCTTTCTTTCTTCTTTTTTCTCACGTTACAGGATGGCGCCCAACGTGGGGCCCGAAATTGATTCCGAAATCTAGTTCTTTTATACCCATTTGTTAGTTGTGTAATCTTATTATAGGTTGCAGACGAATTTTCTTCTACTCTTCACACAAATATCTGTTTTTTTTTTTTTTGGTACTCTTGATTGAGCTTGCTCTCAAGAAGTTCAGCTATCACTCACTTCTGTTCTTGAGATTCATCTCAGAATCTTGTGAGTCACCTTTTGGTTGTCCGTTTAGTTCGTGGCGTTTTGCCCAGACTAACGTTTTGCTGCCTTTAAGGTATTCGAATTTATTCACCTGTAGTTCGTGTGTACAATTGCAATTGGCAATTGGCCTTGTCTTGTACACCGATCCATATATGTCATCGCTTCGTAGTGCTTTATCTCATAGATGATTTTGTAGCTTTGTCCGGTAGATTGGTGACTATATGCCCGATCTATGTCAGTTGCTAACCACGCTAATCATCCCTGATTGTAGGGTGCTCTAATGTGATGATCAAGCTGCTCAAAGAAAGAAAACAAGATTTTTAGTAATATTTGCATAACTTTAGTCAATCGCTATCGGTTGAGATAGCTGATTCTTTATTTCATCATCTCGGTTACGAGAAGTGGAAAGCGCACTGTCCGGTAGGTTAGGACACGATGTCTAGACTTACGTCTGTTGCTGTGTCGCTAGGTCCTCATGACCCGGTCTATGACTGATCCATTTCTAACCCGTCTTCGCAAATCCGTTGAGGAACGATTTGTCGTCATACTGTATTCATTTTGTATGTGCGTATATATATATTTATATTTTTATGTATATATATGTACAGAGAATTTTTTTTTAAACCGTTCTGCTAGTCTTTGTCCGATAAGACGTCAACACATCCAAATCTTTTATGAAGTATTTATAAACGTAATTAATTACCCCAATTTGAAATTGGTGAATTTCTTAGTAGTATTAGTCTGATTATTTGTAAGTTAGTTTTGTCAATGATTGACCAAACATAATTTTTTATTAGTTTCCATATTGAAAGTTGCTACCTTTGGTATTTTTATCAACGACCCTAGTCAAAATATGTCGCTTCCAAACGTAGCCCCTGAGAGGCTTTTACGTCCCAAGAAAGACAAAAAGGCCAAGGACACTCGTTTGTCTTTAGGCCCAAAAATCTCTCGGTCGAAACCCCGTACTCTTAACGACGAACCCGTTCCGTCCACTTCACGGGAAGCACTTGCTTCTCTCAATGACACCCGGTCCGGTGACTCGCAACCGATTGTTGAGCACGTAAATATACGCGCGGAATCGGATGTGGAAGTTGATGCGGACAATACCATAAGAGATAATAGTTTGGCACAGTATGTACAGGAGATCGTAGCGGCCACGGTTGGCCTGAGCCGCACCGAAGATTTACGTGTGATCAGAGAAGAGTTAGAAAGGAACCGAGTCACTACCAAAAACGATATAACTCTGCTTTTTCAAGACCTATTAAACTCTCGGACTCCGACACGAATTCCACGTAATACTAGTGCAGCCGTACCACCCCAGCCTGAGCAACCACCAGCATTTCCTATGAGATTACCGGATATGACGGTTCCCCCTCCCAACGTTCGAAGTGAGAACGTGGATAATTTTCTTAACCAACTCAACAATTTGAACCTTAACCAGCCCTTGACTCCCACTACTGGCGGTAGAGTGCAAACTCCCGCGTCGACCATTTCTAAGGCCCACCATTTTCATAAGTGGGGCATTAAATTTGATAACCAAAAGATGTCAGTCGATGACTTCCTTTTCCGATTGGAGCGAGTCAAAGAAGGTTATGGAGCTTCATGGCATGAGGTAGTGTTGAACTTTCACCAGTTTGTCACCGGCCCAGTTGAAAATTGGTTTTGGGTTTACTTAAAGTCCAATCCAAATGTCACTTGGCCCGGTCTTAAGAATTCCCTGATAGAACAATTTAGAAGCCTGGAAACAGATTCCGAGTTGTCTCGAAGAATGACCGATCGTCGTCAAGGTCCTGCGGAACCTTTCGATGATCTATATAACGATATTTTGCAATTGAATAGCCGTTTGAGAAACCCAAAACCAGACAGAGAAATAATCGAAATTATTAAACAAAACGTAGGCAAGCGTATGGGTGAGCTCTTAATCACCTTCAATACTAGCAGCCTACCCGAACTGGTGTATGTATGTCGCACCATTGAAAAGTATCTCAGTGATCATGAGCCCCCTAGAGCTCGAGCTATGCCAGCTCCCGCCTTTCGACGGCATGTTAATGAGTTAGGAGTTAGTGAAGAAGAACCCTCTTTTAGTGGCGTTGACCCTCATGTCGACGCAATCGAAAGTCGCAGAAACCAAAACGCATTGGCGTGCTGGAACTGCAAGGTTATTGGGCACACTTTTTATGAGTGCGATAGCCCCCAAAGAAATGTATTCTGTTATAAGTGTGGTAGGGAAAATACAACTACACCCAGATGCACGCGATGTTCGGAAAACTCGCGGCAGAACAGGTCATCCACCGGGGTGAGTTGTTCACAGGACAGAAACCCGGCTCGCAATTAACTTCACGTAACAGTACCACTTTCACAACTTCACCTTCCCCAGACTGTTCGAATTCAATTAAGATCCTCAGACGTGAAGTAACATCTCTTCCTCAGCCTGCTCAAAACCGGAACACGTCAGGTAAATCCTTGCATGATCGATTGCAGAATTACTATGCAACCCGACTTAGGATATTCAATAACACTCCCTTCGGTGTGTCGAATAAAATACTCCGACTTCGAAACAAGTTTAAACAGAAAAGACAAACTTATCGTTCTCTAGCAGCCACATCTCTCTGTAGTCCCGAGCATGATCCACGTCCTTATGCCTTAGTGAGCATCTCCGGACACAGTATATTAGGACTTTTAGATAGCGGAGCCGCTATAAGTTGCCTCGGACACGAGGGATGCAAGCTGCTCGAATTAAATAATATCCCCTTCAAAAGTTTTCGCTCGCTAGTGAAAACTGCTGACGGACAGACCCAGTCCGTTATAGGACAAGTTACCATCGACATTTCGTACAAAGGCTCGGTCAAGCCGATCACCCTCTTTCTAGTTCCCTCCCTGAAGCAACCCTTATACTTGGGGGTTGACTTCTGGAAGTCGTTTCAGATAGCGCCACACCTTATATCCGAACTATCGTTCGATCGACCAGTTAGTCCCAGTAATGAACATTTTTGTAAGCTATCACCCGAGGAGTCCAGTAGATTAAACCAAACCATGAAGTTGTTCCCCTCCTTTGCCACTGTTGGCCTAGGAAAAACAACTTTAGAGGAACATCTGATAGATACCGGTGACGCTGAACCCGTCAAACAGCGGCATTATCCCGTTTCTCCAGCGGTACAAACTCTGCTGTATGAGGAGTTGGATCGCATGCTGGACATGGGGATCATTGAGGAGAGTTCAAGCGCATGGAGTTCACCAGTCGTATTGGTACGAAAACCTGGTAAGAATCGCCTGTGCTTGGACTTTCGAAAAGTGAACCAAGTCACAAGAAAGGATGCGTATCCACTTCCTCATATTGAGGGGCTGCTGGGGCGTCTTTCGGATACACACTTTATTTCGAGTGTGGATTTGAAGGATGCCTTCTGGCAGATACCGTTGGAGCAAAGGTCCAGGGAGAAGACTGCTTTCACCGTCCCCGGTAGACCACTTTACCAATTCCGAGTCATGCCCTTTGGCCTCTGCAATGCGCCACAGCGCATGTGCAGATTAATGGACAAAGTGGTACCTCACGAATTGAGAGAAAACGTGTTTGTCTACTTGGATGACTTGTTAATAGTTTCAAGAACGTTCGAGGAGCATTTGAAAATGTTGTCACGCGTAGCAAGTAGACTTAGAGAGGCAGGATTAACCATCAATCTGCAAAAGTCCAATTTTTGTTTCCGCCAATTGAAATACCTAGGGTTTATTGTAGGAGAAGGTTGTCTCAAAACTGATCCCGAGAAGGTAGCAGCGATCCATGATTTCCCGGTACCCACATCACCACGTCAGGTTCGCCGATTCCTCGGTATGGCGGGATGGTACCGGCGTTTCGTAAAAGACTTTGCTTCTATAGCTACGCCCCTTTCGAATACTCTCAAGAAGGGTGTAAAGTTTTGCTTTGGCAGCGAAGCGCTCGCCGCCTTCACTCAACTTAAGAACATGTTGACGACAGCCCCAATCCTAGTTAATCCGAATTACGATAGAGAATTCGTAATCGTCTGTGATGCATCCGCTACTGGTATCGGTTGTGTTTTGTGCCAATGTGATGAGAACGGCTCGGAGCGTCCAATCTTCTATTATTCCCATAAACTTAACACGGCCCAACGCAACTACAGCGTCACTGAACGTGAATGCCTTGCAGCGGTGATGGGTGTGCAAAAATTCAGAGCTTATGTGGAAGGCCATAAGTTTAAAATCATAACCGACCACGCAAGCCTGAAATGGCTTATGAATAAAAAGGATTTGGATGGAAGATTGGCCAGGTGGAGCCTGAAGCTACAAAGTTTTGTTTTCGATATTGAGCATCGAAAAGGCTCTCTTAATGTTGTGCCAGATGCCTTATCCCGTGTTTACAGTCTGGACTCTATAAATCCGGACTCTTCAAATTATAATTTTTCAGATGTGCTGAGAGTCAATCTTTCCGACCCAAATTTTAAATCGGAGGAGTATATGAGTTTAATGGATAACATCCAGCGTAACCAATCTAGTTTACCAGACCTAATAGTCTCCAATCAGTTTGTCTACAAACGAGTCAAACACTGTTCAGGACACCCGTTACAAGATGAATTGGTCTGGAAGCTTTGGATACCATCGCAGTTGACAGAAAGTCTTATATCATTAGCTCATTGCCCCCCTCGCGCTGCGCATGGCGGCATAGCAAAAACCCTACACCGGTTGCGCGAACAATTTTATTGGCCCAACATGGCCTCCCAGGTCAAGACATTTATTGGTAAGTGCGAAGAATGTAAGGCCTCCAAAGCCCCAAATTCGATTTTACGATCACCCATGGGAAAGGCTTTCGAAGTTGACCGGCCATTTCAACATCTGTTCATCGACTTCTTAGGTCCATATCCCCGCTCAAAAAGTGGTAATACCCACATTCTTATAGTGTTGGACCAATTAACCAAATTTGTGCTCTTGCAGCCACTGAAGAAAGCAACCACAGACAACACCACTCGATTTTTGCGCGATCAAATCTTTTTACTCTTTGGAGTCCCTGAAACCCTCATGTCCGACAATGGCAAACAGTTCACCAGTCGTGAATTTAACAAATTTTTGACCAGTTTTGGTATACGTCATGTTAAGACAGCAGCTTACGCCCCGCAATCCAACGCGAGTGAACGCGTAAACCGCTCACTCTTAGCAGCTATACGCTCTTATCTCGCGACGGATCAGACTAGATGGGATGAACAACTTCCCTCCATAGGTTGTGCTTTGCGTTCAGCAGTTCATACAGCCATTGGAGTTTCTCCTTATGAAGCCCTGTTCGGGTATACCATGATTGAACATGGCACCTCCTATGAACTGCTACGCACTCTCGACGTTCTGAACAGTTCCGATCTAAAAGTTCTTGCCAAACCAGATAAGATGAATATTTTGCATGTGCACCTCAAAAAGTCATTGGCTGATGCCCATAACAAATATGAGAAAGTATATAACCTTCGGAGTACGAACAGATCGTTTAAAGTAGGAGACATCGTTTATAAACGCAATTTCATCCTCAGCGACGCATCAAAGAAACTTAATGCGAAACTTTGTCCCAAGTTTTTGAAAATGCAAGTCCGAAAAATTGTAGGTTCAAATTTGTATGACCTACAGGACATGAATGGAAGACCCATAGGAGTTTTCCATATAAAAGACATTCGTTCCTGAAGAAATAATCTCGCTTTTGCCCGGCTGGCTCAGTCTGTGCATGAGAGCTCGTAAAATAATACTTTCACTCAAGCGTTTCTTCTCTTATCCCTTGTGCTCCTTTGCACTCGCAAAAGTGATAAGTTTTGTAGGAATCGTTTCCATAGGAAATTATTCTACCCTTTTGTAAGTGAAATAATCGATCCCCGAACCCAAACCATATTCGGATATCCAAAATTATTCAATAATATAATATCCCATACAAACTACAATAAAGGTTTGTGTACAGGATACGATCCATTTCTATCCTCTGTGTGTACGGGATATGTGTTACTCTATCCGCCCATAGAGGGCGTTGATGGTATTTTGGCTAAAGTAGTAGTGGCATAGGATAAGTAAGAGAAACGAGAGAGAGAGTAAAAACAAGAAAAGGAATTTGCGATAACACATACACACCAGGTCATTGATAATTGATGGCGTGGTAGTTTTTTTTGGTGTGGCACAAGGAATGTACTCGTACAGTAGGTAGCAAAGCAGTCAAACCGCATTAGCAAAAATACCAAAGAAAGAGGTATCGTACATGATGTATGCGCAGCTGCATTGGCGACATACATGGGTTGAGCGGTAGTTTTTTTCTGTATTCCCTTTGTCTGGAGTCATACGATGTCTATGGAAAAGTGGCGTGGGTACGCACTCAGTACTTTTCCATGGAAAGTTTGAGTTGTTTTTGCGCGTCGTCCGATTGGTTGTGAGGCATTCGTTTGCTGACGAGGTAGCTTTTTGAAAGCAAGTAGAGAGTTGGATAGTTGGCAGTGGAGCTGGTCGGACGTGACTTTTGGTTGGTGTGCTTTTGTTCGGGGTTGTGCGCGTGCGGTTGGGCGAGTTTTATTTCATACGTTGTACAAAGTAAATTACTTGTCGCGATTAATAAAATGGTTCAACACCAATAAATTCCTTGTCGTGGGAGCTAAATAAATCAAATCCCTACGGACACACCATGTGCAATCGTGATTAAAATATAAATAAAAACTTAAACTCAAAACTCAGTCGAATCCCCAAATTCATCCACGTGATAATAATTTCGTAGTGGTGCCGCGTCACATTAATTCCCCCCTGACTTACTCAGCCACCCCCAGTGATTTTGTTTTTCTCCATCAACTCACCAGTGTCATACCCACGTGATTTGGAAAAAGGGACGTGTACTTAAGACTCTCCCTACCCTGAGTCCGGTTTTTGAATCTGGTGCCTTAAGTGAACCGCCGAATTCCCCCCTTGTGAAATTGGTATCTTCAGACCCCGCCGACCATCCATATCTCGGTCATATAGTGCGGTTAACATAAAAGAAAAAAAAAATATACCAAAGTGGCACGGTTTCCCGGTTATATACCGTAATAAATCCATGCGATAGATTCGAAAACCATCACCAGGAAGTAGTCAAGGAAAGAGTGGTCAAACTCAGCAGCCCATCATCACCAGGATCCTCAGCATGCAGCCTAGCAGAGTCGTCAAACTATTCCGAATTTTCACCCTCCCCCTTTCCCATCCCCTAACGTAATTTAATTTACAGCCTCCGTGGTAGGACATTAAATTTAAATTTATATCTTTAAAACATTCTCTCGTTTACCCCAAAAATAAAAATAAAATAAAAATTAAGTAAAAATCTTAATAAAAATTAAATAAAAATAAAGAAGAAAAAAAATATAATGAAATTAATTTGCCGTTAGGTATTAATTGAGTCAATAAAAGAATGAAGTAGATAATTCTACAAATTAATTACTTTATCTGTATATCTCTAGTTCTTGTAAGATTAACAAGGATAATCAATTGTATTTTTGCCGCACTTGACGGCATATTTTGTAGATTTCTTTTCTTCCCCTTAGCGTTTTCGGTACTACACTCAGGAGATGCTGTGCACACCATCCCCCCTGCAGTCTACATGTCGTGTCCCTACAAAGTAAGGGAAAATTATAATTTCTAGGGGTAAGTCTTTTGAAAAGTATATATATTTTGACCCTTGTCCTATTGATTATTCTTGTGATTTTTTTTTGTATTTTGTGGCACAGATTGTGAGCCTTATTGTATTCATTCACTGGCCCCTCCGGCATTTAAATAATTAACGTAAATTACTATCGTAATTATTTCGAATCTAAGTAGTAATTGAATCATTTTGAAGTAATTTTGGGTATTCCCTACATATTAACAATTTCACTAAAATATTAGCGGAGTCGCTGGAATGTTTATTTATTGATCCCCCCTCTTCGATATTCATTAAGTAGTTATTAAGACTTCCTGTTGAGGAATTAATTCGTATAGAATGGCTTATAACTTCCTTCTGAAGTTTGGAGTCTTGAATTTTAGACATAATTAATTTAGACAGTTGATTTTCTGGAGTAAATAAAATTTAATGGATTTTGTATAATATTACATCACCTTGGTATTATTTCGGAGCTTGAAGTTTCTTTTCTGGTTCTTATAGCATGGAAGTTGGGTATTCCCCAAAATGAATAGTGAGTAATAATATCTCAGATTGGATGTGTTGATCGTCTAGGACACGACGAAGTAGGTTTGGTCTAAAGGAGGCTAAGGCCTCTTCTTTTTTGAGGGGTAACTATGGGAATTATTTGGAAGTGGCTTAGTTACCAACGGTGGTTGGCTATGGATCCTAATTCCAGGTCACCATAGGGGTGGGTTTACACTTCCGAGAGCTAGATCACCTTGCTCTCTTTCTCCCGCGCATACAGGGTGTATTTCCAACTACAAATGGCGTATTTCATCGCGGTTGTCATTGGGCAACAACGTGACAAATCATCGGACAATTTCGGGCTCCTCTCTTTTTAAACGTTTCTTCTCAAGTTACACCTTCGAGACAGGCATGTATTAGAATGTAACACAGTTCGGCTAGTAGGTAGCAAGATCCCCCCCCATTCCGACGAGCATAGGACGGAGCCCCGCTAGCATGCCTGCCGCTGCTGAATGCCCGAACACCCTTCACCCGGTAGCCCTATTGGATCTTTGAGATTGCCTGTAGTGTTATCGTCCTAGGGGTTGCCTTAGTAGTGAAGGTATTTAGAACTTATAATCCGTGTAAATAAAAATGGTTAGTTACATACACGGCCCTACCTACTCGGTTAACACGGCTGTAACAGGCCGTATAAGAAGTGGTTATCCTTTTTCCTGTGTCTTCCTTTTTGTGAGGGTTCCACCACTCTAGTGTTATGTTCTGGCTGGGGCATTATATATGGTTGTCCAGTTGGAGGTTTGTCATGGACACATGGTGGTGAATCGAGCCCGAGGAAAAAGGTGTTTTCTTCCTAGGATAAGGATGAGCTTGGGAGTAGTAGGAGAAGCTATACATATGGATCCTGGGTTACAGGATGACGCCCCGTGGAGGACCCGACGTGTACTTTATTCGTCGGACGAGCCGCGCGGGGCACAGTTTTGCACCCCCGGGATTTTTAGGTTTAGCTTTGAAAAAAAAAAAAAAAAAAAAAATAATTATATATATATTTTTTTTTGAAAGAATTTAAATAATTTTATTTTATTTAAATTCTTTCTTTCTTCTTTTTTCTCACGTTACAACTTATTACAATGCTTTTCATTTCAATAAATTTGTATTTTGTTATAATACAAGATCCTACCACAAGGGGCGGTCACCTTGTCGTTGCATCCATTTGGATGTTGGTGTGGAGGCTTAAGTTGCAAGGAGTCATCAGGCTATGCTGTCGGCGGCCTTGGTCGCCAGAAGGGTCACCCATGACAGACAGGCTGTTGATGAGCAACGAACCAAGAACCGCCCAAAACTCTTAATTAGAGTGCTTGGTAAGCTCTGGAAGCTTACAAATCTTCCCCCTTCTTATCCTACTCCTATCCTCTAATTATCCCCATTCTACAAAATTCTTATCCCATACCCCTTTCCCCCTGGGCCGGACTTAAGGAGTCATACGACCCGTGCCGAGAGTCAGCCTGGCTGAGGGCCCAGTTAAAACTAGCTCAGTCTCATACGGAGTATCCGGATACCTGGCGACCTCCGGATTAGCCAGCCTTATTTGTGTAATGCGGATCTCTGCACAAATGGACATCTTTTCTCCGCTACTCGTGGGTCCTTATGAACTTCAACAACAAAAGAAACAAAAACAAAACAAAAACAAATTCAGAGACCGGTGCTCTTAAACTACCGGCTGGAAGTACTGCCTCAGAGCTCGCTTCCAGTACTAGCACTCCCGCAACTGCGGTGACAAGGAACTTGGCTACCGAACCTGGTTCTAGCGTCGCCGGCAGCTGCGGGGTGCTCCCTGCGCAACAAAAAGGTATGCGCTCCCAACATCGTCCACTCACCACGGACCAGTCTAGGTCTGTACGCCGTACTGCTTCGAGCTCGCGGCCTGCAAGCCTATCCACAA
The DNA here is from genome assembly GCA_936431705.1 of Cheilosia pagana. Classification (NCBI taxonomy): domain Eukaryota; kingdom Metazoa; phylum Arthropoda; class Insecta; order Diptera; family Syrphidae; genus Cheilosia; species Cheilosia pagana. Next base: position 77,554,563 of record OW386166.1, on the reverse strand, counting down.
GGCAATACAGAGAGCGACGTACTGCCTCCAGACTTCTGGAGAGATACAAGAACGTCCCCCAAGACCAGCTCTCTGATAAGATCAGAAATTCGATCTCATGGGCGACGAGAGTCGTCAATGAGATCCCCCCTGACTCCTCGATAAAGGACTCCACGTCCAAACGTCAAAGGTCGTTTGAGGAAGTCTCCGTGGACCCCAAAAGAGCGAAGGTCAACTGCAGCAGTTCCTCCCTCCCTCTAAGGCAAAACAGACCGTTCAGCGATGTGCTTAAGGCACACCTCGTGCTTGCTGTCATAGACAGAAGTGACGTTGACGGCAGCATCACTCCTGACAAATGGAGGAAGGTGGAAGTTGAGCTGGCTACTAACTTCCTGCGGGTCTTGGATGATCACCCAGGACCTCCTCCCTCCTGTCGCGACAGCGGATGGCATCAGGGCCACGTGAAGCTGGTCGCATGTGCTGATCAAAGGTCTGTGGACCTTCTCAAAATAGCTATTTCGTCGTTGGGCGAAGTGTGGAAAGGGGCGCAGCTCGAGGTCGTAAGCAGGGAAGAAATTCCTAGCAGACCAAGAACTCGCTCCTGGATCCCTGCCGAACCCTCCGACCCCGTGACCATCTTAAAAATCATTAGGGCGAGCAACCCTCATCTCCCAACTGCCAACTGGAAGATTGCAAAGCTGGAGGAACCCAAAGGGGACAAAAGATCTGCGGTCATCGTGATCAATATGGAATCCCTGGCTCCTCTGGCTGCAACGGAAGGGCAGATCAGCTATGGCTTTGGAGCCATCACACTAAGGGTGTACAAAAAGGATGAGGAGGATCCTACTAAGGAGGGAGTGCAGCCTTCCACCTCTGTTGAAACTGCAACGGTTAGTAATACACCGACCACCTCCGCAGTGAATATGGAGACGGACGGCTGCAATCCCACCGGTAAGGGAATGCAGACCTCCGCTTCTACTGACATCGACACGGTTAGTGAAGCACCGACCGCGTTATCGGTTAAGGAGAATGCGGGGGTGTGCAATCCTATAAGGTCCTCTCACTCTGCTGTTACCCAACCATCCGTCTCAAAGATAGATTTGGACATGGACAGTCTAGCGCTGTCGGACCTGGATCTATCCAGTGGACTCGATAGCCCACTCGTATCTGATGCGTTAGACTCGGATACGGATGAGGCAAATACCACTGTGGTGGAGGTTTCTGGAGCTAATTGTGGCCATGATGCTGCGATTACTTCAGATTAACCTTCATCACTCCAAGACGGCTTCGGCCTCCCTTCTTCTGCGGATATCTGAAAACGCGGATGACATCGTCTTGATCCAGGAACCTTGGGTCATTAAGGATAAGGTTCATGGACTCAGGACTCCTAACTATAAACTTATCTACGTGGGGAATGAAGGTACGCCAAGAGCTTGTATCCTCGCGAAGACCACTCAAAATATTTTTCTTCTCCCTAATTACAGTGATCGAGACACCGTTACGGCTAGCCTTGCTGTTGGACTGAGGACATACTGGTTCACCTCGGCGTATCTAGCCTACGATCTTCCCATCCCTACGGCGGTACTGGGGAGGGCGATTGCTGAAGCAGGGAGGCACAAAGCTGCACATATCCTGGGATGTGATGCCAATGCTCATCACACAGTATGGGGCAGCTCCGACATCAATAAAAGAGGTGAGCTACTTTTTGATTACTTAATTAGCACTAAACTCGTCCTATGTAACATTGGGTCTGAGCCCACCTTTATCACGTGTAATAGGCAGGAGGTCCTAGACATCACGCTGGTCTCTGACAGCATTCACTATGCTATCAAAGACTGGAAGGTATCTGACGAACACTCCTTCTCTGATCACAGATATATTCAATTTGGTTTAAACTTCCTCCCCCAAGATCAACCCGTCTTTAGGAACGTAAGAAAGACTGACTGGTCCAAATATTGGAACAGTGTGGAGTCTGCTCTAACCAGCAGCCGCCCTGCTCCTCCTAGTAGCACTGAAGAACTAGACGCGATGGTTGCGGATTTCACCAAAATCCTTAACCGCGCAATGTCCTCTTCCTGCCCACTAAGCAATCCAAAGGGTAAGCCTAGACCACCTTGGTGGAATCAGGAGATCTTGTCTCTACGCAAAAAGTGCAGGCAACTCTTTAATCAAGCCAAGCGATCTCGCGAGGCTACTGACTGGACCTCGTACAAAGAGGCTCTCAGGTCCTATAAAACGAACATTAGGAAAGCTCAACGGAACTCCTGGAGACTCTTCTGTGGGAAAATAGAAGAAATCTCAGAAGCATCTAGGCTCAGGAAGATTCTAGCATCCACTCCTAAGATACCGAGTTATCTTAAAAAAGAAGATGGCTCGTGGACCACATCAAGTGCAGAATCCCTAGATCTACTACTGGATTCCCACTTCCCGAATAGCTGTAATGCCGTGACGAGTTCAACCTCGACCTCGGTCAGATCGGTATGCCACAGTTCCTCACATCTCATTACAGAGAGCAAAATTCTTTGGGCAGTAAACAGCTTTAAGCCATTCAAGTCCCCTGGGCCTGATGGTATTATACCCGCTGAACTTCAACGGAATGTGGACCTTATCCTCCCATGGCTAACCGCAATTTTCAAAGGTTGCCTGGATCTGATCCACATTCCTAAGTCTTGGACGGAAGTGAATGTGGTTTTTATACCCAAGGCGGGCAAAAGCTCGCATGTCAACCCCAAAGATCTTAGACCCATAAGTTTGTCATCTTTTCTCCTAAAAACCCTAGAAAAATTGATTGACATCCACATACGATGCAGTATCGATCCAAGTCTTCTATCAGCATCTCAACATGCATATTAGGGTGGAGCGATAATACATGAAGATTTTTTTTTTTTTTTTTTTTTCGACGGCATAGCGATAAAAAGTTGCCTTTCGGTGAGTTCATGAAACGCACAAAAAATTATTTACCTGGCTTAATGTTTTGAGGTGCCCCAACAGAGATGAAAGTCAGAAAAAAATTCAATTTTCGTATAAATTAAAAAAATCAGTTCAAACGCTTTTATTATAAAATTATTCAGTAACTAAATATTAAATTGTTTTTTTGTATCAAAATAAGGCATTTGTTGACGCGAAAGCAGTCTTGCCCTAATAAAACCATCTCGCTTATTTTCTCCAAAAACTGCACTTGAAGCTTCTGTCACTAACTTGACGCAGCGCTCTACGGCTTGTGTGTGGCATGGGAAATCTTTAATGTTCTGACAGGTGGCGAGACCATCTTTTACAATAGCTTTCAACTTTTCATCAGATATATCTGTGGTCAGGGGAGGCTCAGTTATCTCACAGTCTTGCCACATAATAAGATCAAAATAACTTTGAGCATCAAAATTTAACGTAGGCACTTGAAACTTTCGAATTTCTCGAGCATTTTTTGTCCTTGCCTTCAAAATTCTTCGATATGCCAGCTCTCGTATTTTTTCTTTTTCATCTCCAAGCATAGCAATAAGAAGATTTTCTGGGTGACCGAAATATCCATTTCGTTGGATTACCTTGTCAACGATTTTCTTCAAATTCGTGTCCAAATAGCGACTTAGACTTATGGTTTGCCACAGGTGCTTAGCTCCGTTTATACACGAGGGATTAAATTTTATAGAAAACCACATTGGACCATAGACTCTCATTACGTATGTGGCTAATATCACTAATTTTTCTTCGGGATCCGTTTTAGTAGCATATAACCTCAGAATTCGATTTGCTGTTGTAAGCCATCTAGAATGATTAAGGGGTCCAGGTTCAATATTAGCAAAATCGGAAGAAAAAACACCAGTGCTGATAGCGGTCATTATATCGTAGAGATATTTTTGGTCGGTACTCAAATTGTTGTTGGTGATTTCAGGTAATTGTGTAGGAATGACGGCAAATTGGACTGTTGGCATTGTCGCACATTTTTGTAATTCAGATCCAATGGCACCTGAAAAGCATTTTGGTCCAGTAGTTTTCCCATCTAAATGTAGTAACAGATGTCGCAGTGGTAATTCATTAGAATGCAGCTGGCATATAAACCACTGTAATGGTTTATTAATTTCTTCTTCCATCAGACGAATAATACCACCTTTAAAACCTGTATTCACTACTGTTCCATCGCAACCAACAGCAGCTATTTCACTCAGTTTCACTGATTTGGATTTCAAGTGAGTTATTATAGAATCTTTAATTCCTTTAGCAGTTCCCAACTCGCACGTGACATGCCCAAAAAAATTGTTTCCAGGCTCCGATAAAATGACATAATGGTCTTCTACTACTGTTTTTCTATAAAATTTACCATTCTTTTGAATATTAACCAATGTTTTATCCTTTCTGCCATCAAAATACATGCCGCATAGGATTTTCTTGCGATCTGCATCCTGTAAAGCTGATCTGACCTTAGTTCTTGCACGACGCAACTTTGACCGATCAATGACACCACTTGGATCGTCTGGTGAAATAATGCCAACATCTTTTAGTACAGAAGAAGCTATAATAGCGCCGGCTCTATCAGAAACTCCAGTACGATCGCAGGCAAGGGCTAATGATGGCAAATTTAATCTCTTTTTTTTTGGTGGCGGCGAAGCTTTTGGTTTTGGCGTTTCAGGGAAAAGATTAGAAGCTACGCTATCACTGGAACTATTGCTTTCCATTGTCGATGTCGAGTCAACACGTAAAGAACGAGAACAACACGGTTTGTCAAAATCAGTTGTTTTTGTGTTACGCAACATATTTTGTTCTTTTCTTTCTTGTTTTTTTTTATTTCTTACAGTTGCAGTCACATCCACACCGCCTATCATCATTTTCCTTGTTGATCTTTGATCGAGTAAAAAATGTATTTCTTCTTTGGGAACACGGCTGTCTTTTGAACAGTTACAATTTGATATAACTTGGCATTTGCAACTGCAAATATCAAATAATTTATGGGACTCAGTTACAAACTTATTAATTTTTTCTTGGTAGTTTTTGTTTGTTTGACGGCCTTTATAAGGTTTCATTAAGGTCCTATATTTGTCGTGATATGAACGAATAAGTTGATATATTCTCTTCAGGCCAACTGTTTGGAGCGACGCTTTTTGCCAAATTTCCAAGACTTCCTGAGCCAATCTTTCGGATATTTCATGAACAGTTGGCTCTTTTGTTGTTTTTTCAGGCTTTAATTCATTTTTAATGAACAGATAATTTTTCATAACCTCATTATAAGTAGGTAATTGAGAGGCGGGTAACTTTTCTGGTAAACCAAACACAGGACAGGTGGTCGTTTGTCGGGTTTTGACTTGAGACATTTTTAAGAAAAAATGTGTGCTTTTCTAAAATATTACAATAATTACTTCAACTGTAAACAGAAAATTGAAAATATACTTCTTACATGAGGATTAATTCTTGATATTAGCCGAAAAATTCAAAGCGTTTCACAAAAGAAATAATAAACTCGCGAGTTGACTGAATGGCGGTCGAACAACGTTTGAAGAAAATTGTGAAATTACCTACCTCTCTTACCCCACTACCCCCAAAATATTTAATGCATACCTACGGTTCAAGATCAATATTTTTTTTTATATTATACTAACAAGCCAACACTGAGAATGTCATTTACCGTTAATACGATATTTGTGATTTTTTGACCAAATTCATCAATTTCTCCAAACTTAATGATGTTGGGGGCACCTCTAAACATATCGTGCGCCAACTAAAATTTTAGGTGTATGTTTGTGAGTTAATAGAGCAACTTTTTACAGGTATGCCAAATCAATTATAAAATTTTTAAAAAATCGCTCCACCCTAATGCATATACTAAAGGGAAATCGGTTGAAACGGCCCTTCACTCACTAGTAACTACAATCGAAAAATCACTAGACTGTAGAGAATATACCTTGGTTACGTTCCTTGATATTGAGGGAGCATTTAACAACGTCGAACCAAAGGCAATTGTAGACGCGCTGATGAGCCTTGGGGTCGGGGACTCGATTGGCGCACTGGTGAACCAGTTACTTACTAACAGGTTCATCAACTCAAAGCTGGGCGAGGCCTCGGCTCGGAGATTCGTCAGCAGAGGAACACCACAAGGAGGCGTGATCTCCCCCCTTCTTTGGAACCTAGTAGTGAATGAACTACTACTAATACTGGAAGGGGAAGGGTGTAAAGTAATTGCCTATGCGGATGACGTTGCTATTGCTGTCTCAGGGAAACACCTTAATACGCTTAGGGATCTGATGCAAAACGCTCTCTCTAAGCTCTTCAAATGGACTTCAAAATGCGGCCTGGGAGTTAATCCCCAGAAAACGGAACTAGTCCTCTTCACAAGGAAATACAAAATTCCCTACTTTGCTCCTCCAAAACTAAATGGCATCTCCTTGGTGATAACTGATAAGGCCAAGTACTTAGGCCTCATTCTGGACAGCAAGTTGAGCTGGAAACTAAACATTTCGGAGAGAGTTAAAAAAGCCACTACGGCTCTGTACTGCTGTAAAAAAGCTATAGGAAGTAAATGGGGGCTTCAACCTCGCATTACACATTGGCTCTACATATCGGTCATAAGACCTATACTTACGTACGGCGTGATCGTTTGGTGGTCGGCACTTGAAAAGGCCATCCACCTTAACTGCCTCAGTCGCGTACAACGATCGGCATGTATCTGTATTAGCGGAGCTCTCAGAACCACTCCAACGGCGGCTCTGGACATTTTATTCCATATGCTACCGTTAGATATCTATTGTAAACAGGTGGCAGCAAACGCGGCCACCCGCTTGAAGGCAATTCATCTGTGGACCAGCAGACAAACTGGCCACTCGTCCATTCTGAATAATATAGGATGTATACCAAAAGACACTGATTACACCCTCCCTCAACTTCAGTTCAACAAACACTTTGAAACCTGTATACCCTCCAGAGCTGACTGGGAGAGAGTTGCAGGTTCTCGAAGGGAATCCATCTGCTTTTACACAGATGGGTCAAAAACGGAAACAGGAGTGGGGGGTGGTGTATTCTCCCAAGATCTGGATTGTAAGATCTCCTTCCGTCTTCCTAACCACTGTAGCGTGTTCCAGGCGGAAATTATGGCGATCAAGGAGGCCCTGTCGTGGTTGCGGTATAATGTAATATCTGCAAGGGACATAACTATTTTTACCGACAGTCAAGCCGCGATTAAATCCTTGGAATCGGTCACCTTTAACTCCAAGACTGCCCTCAATTGCCGCCTATCTCTCAACGAGATGGCGGAACAATTCAAAATTCACCTTATTTGGGTGCCGGGCCATAGGGACATTCCAGGCAACTGTACGGCCGACGAACTCGCCAGACATGGCACAACTGCCTCGATTCTACCGGAAAAGGAGAATCTCTGCATGCCTCTCGCTACTTGTAAACTTCTTATCAAACAAAACGCGATAAACGCTACTAACCGCAGGTGGGCAAACTGCACCACTTGCTCTATCACGAAACAAATTTGGCCCAGGCTGGATCTCAAGCGCTCCAGCGCTCTTATAAGATTAAAGAGATCCGACATAAGCACCCTAGTAGGGGTGATCACGGGGCACTGCTTAATAGGCAGACATGCCCTCAGGCTGGGTCTTCCCGCTAATGACTTCTGCAGAAGTTGCATGGATGAGGAGGAGGAGGAGTCCGTTCTTCACCTCCTATGCACCTGTCCTGCTCTTTCAACTCGAAGAAGATTACATCTCGGAGAGTACTTCTTTGACAATCTTGGCGAACTCGATATTATTAATATCAATCGCCTCCGCCGCTTTACCTTTAGCTCCTGTTGGTTCAACGGGTAGTCTGAGATCATTGGATCCTGTGGTGTCACAATGGGCCAATTCTGGCCTAAGTGTGGCTGCACTTGTGTGTAGCCTGCCACTATAACCTAACCTAACCTATAATACAAGATCTGGGTTGAAGTGATGTTATACTGAATAATATTAAAATTAAATATTTTGTGTATTACAATAATTGTAGTATAGCATATAACCATCAATTGTATTACTTTAAAATAATACCAGAATATTATAATCTATATTAATTTTAAATACTTTAGAATTACTTTTAAACCCGTGAGTATTGTATTTCAATATTCTGCTGTTATTTTTTGCGCGTAAATACCAAGGCCCACATTTTTTAATATACCTAGTTACTACTCCATAATACTTCATTCAGTATTACATTCTAATACTGAAGTATTTATTTTAAACCCCTTAATACTCATTTGTAATCTGTCTGTATTGATTTTTAATACAGTGGAACTTAAATTAAACCCCGCAGTATTAAATTTCAATATTTCGGTATTATTTTCAAAGCAAAATATATTATTTCGTCGCGTGGTTTTTCATTTCCATTTAGAAGCCCGTCAAAATGGAGTATTTGGTAGACAATTTAGATGGCATTTTTATAAAAGTTAAAAACGTTGAAAAAAATACAATTGCATTTAAAAAAATCAATAAATGCACGGAAGAAGGCGCATTGATATCCAATGAGGATATTCTTTTAAGTGGTAAGTAATTGCAAAAGTGTTTTTTTTAGTTATATTCAATTAGTGCAAATGTATTTTTTCTTAAAGAGTGAGTGAATTCAGTTTTAATTTATTGAATTTTTTCGTTTTAAGTTTTGGAAAACGAAGAAATAGATGGTGGATTTACTCTTAAAGATAGCGACGGTGCCGAGATACCAATCAATTGCCTGTTGGGTATTGTGAAGCAGTCTTCAAATTGTGCCTGCTTCACAATTACCATTCATGTTGTTTCCGAAGACCCCGTCGATTCCGAAAAAGGAAAGTTAAAGAGGCAGGACGCGGCTATCGGATGTAGCCTTCTGATATATAAGGAGGTAAGTAACTGTTTTGATAAGAATATATAAGATTATCATGATTTTTTCTCACTTAAGGGTCTGGAAAATTTCATCAAAACGAGTGCAGCGGCATATATTTTGGATGAGTATTCGCGAACCAAAACACTGAAAGACTCTTCAAGAAGGGCATTGGTGACTTGCGGAGTGGACTACTTGAGATCTATATGCGGAAACTATCCAACAAAGGAAGCAAAAATAGCTTGTGGTAAAGCAATTGTTTCCATTTTTCCGTGCTTCAAAATAGACGATAGTAAAATTGGGGGATATGTAAGTACAGCTCAAATTTATATGTATCTTGTGTGTTTCTCGTCGTTTAAGTATATACAAAGCATTTTATATGTTAAGATAACTTAAATAAAAAAAGTTGATTCAGATACAATTTTCGTTTAACAAGCCTGTACTCAATTGGCTTGAATATAGATATTTTGAATTTAATTAAGAGATTTTGTTTGTAACTATATATTTTATTAATTAAAATATTGTTGTGTTTTTTTTTATGTTTTAAGCCTTTATTATAAATAAAATAATATTGAAAAGAAAAACGTACGAGTTTTTATTTTGTAAAATTGATTTTTAACATAGATGGAAGTATCATCCAAACATCGGAAATGTTTAGGTAAGTCATAAAGGGCAATAAAAAGAAAACATTTCGGAATTTAATATAAATATTCAAACTAAATACAATATTGATTTAAGTGTAGTACATTTTGTAGTATTGAGTAATCTTTTTATACTCAACTACAATCAAACTTGGTATTGAAATATAATACTATTTGTACTGAATTACAATCTTTTATACTTAAAATTAATCCAATATTGTGTTAAAATGTAGTAAATATTATATTACTCAACAATCCTTTAACACTTAATACAAACCCTATTTTGTGTACGAATTAAATATATTTTGTATTAAAAAATAACCTATTTACACTTAAAATAAATACAAAACTATGTTAAATTGTAATATTTTCGGTATTAAGTTATATTCCACTTGTATTAAAATCAAATCTAAATTTGTAATAAAATATAACAATTTTTTATTTTATTTTAATATTCCACGGATTTAAAAAAAATAGGAAATATTGAATTTAAGGTTTTGATATTAAATTTCAATACAAAGTTTCATTATTTCTAATACAAATGTATTGTAATCCTATATAAAATTTAAATATGTATGGATTTGATTTAAATACTTCTGGCATATAAACCAATATTTTCTGTATTGAATTTAAATATTATGTATATACTTTGTAATAGCAAGCATTATTTAGTTTCAATAAATCTGTTATTAATTTCTAAAGTTTAATAAATCAGAAATATTAAATTCTAATATTTTTTCAGCGTGGACTTATATACAACCCCAAAAATATTAAATTTAACGCCAGTATTTTTAACCGTGTAGATGTAACGTACAGTAAGCATGAATATGAAAATTAAATTATTAATTAATAGAAATGAAATGCAAAATTTGAATCAACCCATGCATATAACAAGAAAATGTGTTTATAACTATTTGATAAGCTAAATATTACTAAATTCTAATTTGCGGTAGCTAAAAACAATTATTCTACACATTAAAGCTTGTATTAGTTTATAAGATATTGTATCTAAAAATGCAAGCATGCGAATTAAAATAAATAAATAAATAAATAAATAAATATCTGCTATAGCCACTCATTAGGTTAAAAACAATGGTCTAGGTCTAGGTGCTTACACATTCCAGCAGACAGGATCATGTCATTTCAAGAAAATGTTGCGTAGGAGGGTATATTTCCTTGTGGATTGGTGTATACCTACTCTCCACTAAGCACTAAGTCGTCTCTGATTAAATATATCCTCTGCTGGAAGATCGTCTTTCTGTTGCTTATAATTATGTAGGTAAAGGGTGTCCCAATCTGTAAACTCTAAAAATCAATAAGAAATGTAAGCTTTCTAATTAGAAATTTGTTTTTTCAACCAGAAATTAAATTATTCGTGAATTATGGAACACCCTTTGCATCTGATGCTATCCTCACAACGGGTGCGGACGAAAGTCTTGGCTTTGATCGTCCAGATAGATTGGTTCGAAGGCCATTTACATTCTCTACGCCTACATCTACGGTTAAAAAAGTGGTACTGATTCTGATGACACTGTTCAAGGCTACAATAAAATTTTCCAAAAATTAGGTACCTACTCGTATTATGTTTCGTTCAGTACACGCATAGGTACAGGATACACAGAATGGACGGAGTTTACTATGCCTACCCGATTGCATGTGTGCTCTTTTTCATTTGCAATAAAATAGGCGTCGAGTTATTTAACGATTCACACCTGCACTGCTACTCAAGACCAACCATCCACCACCTACATAAAACCGAGCTTTTGTAGAGTCCTTTGTTTTCAAAATTTACTGAATTCAATTCACCTATTTCACACAAATCACAGCGCTCAAATGTGTTTCGGGTTTGAAGAAGTTATGCAGCCTTAAATTCCACCAACCAAGTTGAAACTTGTCCCCCATAACTTTAAAGACAGTGGCAAATGTAAAGCTATACGTATACCCACATATCTAAGTAATACGCAATCGCTTTGCGAGAGCACATATCCCATGAATTGAATCCAGCAAAACAGCACACCAGCGCCAGCGCCGGCATTCAACTCACCGAACACAGATGCGAAAGGGATATAAATTGAATTATAAATTCACAATAAGTCAGAGGCACATTTTGATTATACCATTCGAAACGGGAATGTAATAGAACCCGAATGGTGTGAAATTGGTTCTCGGAAAGGTTTTTATTATTATTATCATTGTTATTGCCCTAACGAAGGATAAGAGAAAAGAATTAAAGTAGCACAATTCGGTGGTTATGAATATGTATCCTTTGGTTGAATGCGTATTGCGTATCCCCAAAACATAGTCACTTGCGAATATTTATGGAAACAGATGTTTTGTCGGGTGAAAGTCAGGACTTTAATTAACTCAAAGGAAGTAGGTAGCATAGATTAAGTCAAGTCTTGCAGCTCTGTTTAATGTGTATCATAAGGAGATGAGGTCCTTTATATATATATGCATGGTGTATGTATGTGGCAAGTCGAGTGATTTGTGTTTAAGAGCCTTCTTTCCAGAAATCGAGGGTGCGAGCAATCCATAGGGAAGGTTAAGAAGATATGATAAAAAAATTATATTGCTTTCAATAAAATAGAACATTCATGATAGAACAGTATGCCAAAGGCGGCAGCTACCAAAGACTATACAATATAGCCGGATAGCTTACCTGATTTTCCCCGCAAATTTTGAAAGAAAATCCTCTCACGCACGCTCTCATCTTTCCCGTCGGTACAAAGATTTAGCGGTGCTTTTGCGGACGGACCAGCAGTACTTTGCCGGTGGATTTTCTAAGTGTAGCAATGGTAATGAAATTTTTAAAGGTAGAAATGCGTTCAAATTCCTATGCCGTTCAAATTTTCCTATCAGAAGAATAATTAGTTTTTCCCTAAAAGTTCCCCTAATTGAAATGTGCATTTATTTAAAAAAAAAGTGATTTTTTTGTAACATTGCTTACAAACAAACTTAAAATACACATTATAACGTAAAAATAATTATTTATATATTGCAAGGATCGGTTTGGTTTTTACATAATCACTATATTTATGCAAATCAAAGAAGTTAGTTTATATTTTTTCAATTTCGGAAACATTTCAGTCTCATAAGCTCAAAACTTCATTCCAAAATGTCTGAAAAAAAATCGGAAGGAATTTCTTTTAAATGTGATCGTTATTCCAACTCGATTGTCATTCCAATAACTTTTCATAAAAATATCTAGAAAGAGGTCCTAGAAAATTGGCGCTTTTCACCTCAATTTGCGATCACTGGCACTAGGCAGTTTGTAGGCAAATTTCCCGTTTTAACTTTCACGTTTACGTAGTAAGAGAAAGGTATTGTAATCGTACAAAAAATTAAACTCGAGATTTTAATCAAATCTAACATTACGATGATAGAGGAACTCAAAAAAGTGGGCTCGCAATTCTGTAAGTCTGTCCGTCTGTCCGTCCTTTCCTGAGCTCCACAGCGCAAACGGTTGGACGGATTTCTTTCAAACTTCGGATTTGGAGTCTATGGGCTTACAGTTCGGGGCCATTTTTTTTTTGCATGCTAACCTTACTATTAACGGTACTTCCCATATAACGGTTTTAAACAAGTTTGATTTTTTCGAAAATGGGTGTAACGATTTTCATTAAAATTGATATCTCAAAAACAGTCAATACGATTTTAACAAATATTCATTTTTAAGGTAGTATAGTCATTCCCAACACGATAGCAAACTCAGTTTTTCGCTAAATTGTCTATATTAGATTTTTGAAAAAAGTCATATTTTGAGAATTTTGTTTCCTTTTGTTTTACCAACATGAAAACGGCTAAAGCGATTTTGATCAAAATGCATACTAAAAAATGCATAGTAATTAACGTTTTCAACATTATTGCGTCCTTCATTTTCGATTATAACCACCGGAAACGCTGATTTTGAAAACTGTTCAAATTTCGAAAACGCGATCTTCGATTTGGATAAAACTCTAAAAATCAACTAATACTTAAAAAACCAAGTAATAATACCCTATACTCAGTGCTTAGCTAAATAGTTGAGCAAGATTATTTTTCGAACTCAACATTGCAATATTTATAATTATTTTGTACGCACTATTTTCCAAAATCAGCTTTAAAGATTTTGACTAAAATGCTTATTTAGGATAACATAAGCATTCTTAATAAAACCCCGTACTTAGTTTTTCTTAGAGAAATGCAAATAATGCCGTCTTAAAAAACATTACCGCACTACCAGTTAAAATGTAAACACAATTAGTACTAGAAACCCCTTTTTAGCAAATATTTCCCACTTCTTCTTTCAAGCATATGAATCATGAACCTTAAAATAATTCTAACCAATTGGAGTCCACACTATCAGAAACCCGCACTTCATTTACCCCCAAACACGTGCAAATTCAAAAAACAAATCTCTGAATTCTTAAATCACAAACCCTACTTCGAGTCTTAGCCACCTACAAGCATCAACAATTTGAAAAATCTAGTTTTATAGCCTATAAACAATAATAAAAGAAAAATAAACCAACCAAACTGATGATATGAACGAGAAAGTTTCGTGCGATCCAGTCGTGCACTTTATTTATTTAGTTAAAAGTTCTTTGAATCTTTTTTGCCAATTAGTCACAATTAAGTCACCATTGACGAACATAGCGTTCAACAACACGGGCAAATGATAAAATTGTTTTATCAAAATATGGTTGTTCTGGTCGGGCAACGTTTCGCGCTTGACGAATTTGCGAAGATACCAATCCGCATAAGATCCAAAAGCTTCCAATGCATCCTGAAAAAGTCACCAGTGTTTTGTGTTGATTTTGCACGGGCGGCGACACGTCATCGATCCATATTTCTTTGAAGACAACGTTCACCGTATATAAGTGAATGATCGCCAGATTATTTTGTCCCGAATTAGATAATATGGATACCAATGACGAGTGGTTTCAAAAAACAAGCAATTAAAGGGCATGGTCAATTGGTCATCTTAGGTGGAGGTGATGTGAACTGGCCACCGAAATCGTGCGATAAGATTAGACTACACTTTTTGTACGTTTTTATTTAAAGTGGCAGGTCTATGTGAATAAGCCATGAACCACAGCGGCCCTCAAAGTCAACATGCCATCGATTAAATTGAGCCTTACTTATGTTGCCCCAATTTTTTTTTGTTTTCTTTTAGACAATAATGCTCCAGCTAAGAAGATTTCGAATCTCGGCCCTCATTTTAAAGACGACAACCAAAAACGAACCCAATGGAAGTCTAAAGAGCTCCTTGCATCACAAGAAAAACCAACTAAGTCAAGGCAGCCTACTCACTTAGCCGAAAGCGAGTACTTATACAATTCACCTAGACCTAGGTATATACCTATACTCGCATCTCACCTCTCCGCACGTTCGTAGTTCAATGCACTCCACAACTACTTACTGTCTGTACCATTAGCCGGCTTCCTTGTTTCAACGCATAAATAATCCAATCGATTGGATTCCATTTACTTTTGGGCGATAATTTCCACTATACCAGCGCAGCGTGTTATCGGAAGCGTATAGCCATGGTGAATGAATTCACTTTAAAAGTCTTTCATATCCAGAAATTTCATACGGAAGAGAGATACCCCCGATCCCACCTCAAGGAAATGATTTCCTTTTTACAATACATACCATTTGATTTCCGTCCATGGAGTAATGTGCATGTTTTGAGAAAGTAAAACCTCGTAAAACGGAATCCTCTTTTCAATGCATCCAGCATCCCCCCCCCGTCTTAAGGAGAAAGCACGTGAGAGCGCTGAAATCTCGGCACTTTGCCAGATTTGATGTGTGATTATTGTGTTTGCTCGTGTGAGCTCCTTTTGCGAGAACGAGTGTCTCGGATAAATAAACTAGAACAACTCGAGACGGAGGAATGTGTTCTATACGTAAACATAGATGCGAGTTTGCGAGTTTGCGAGTGCTCCTGCTCATTGGGAGGCGTAGAATCTTGTTTGTGAATGTGTTTAACGAGATATTTGCTTGTTTCGTGGTATAATGCCATTTTATTTGCATACGAGTTTTCTTTTCCCGATTAAGAGTGTTGCATCGAGACCGGGTACAGTTTACGAGCATTTTGGTGAACAGGGGGTTTCTCATTCCATTGTCAAAACGGCAGAGGACGATCTTCGAAATTTGAGTTGCTAGTCACGGTCACAAAAAGTCCTTCGCTCAAAACTACCGCCCATTTGCAGCATTTTTCGAGCTGCCTTACTTAAAAATTAACATTAGTGAAAACTAAAAACAACGTACACTATAGGGATTGATTTTGGTTTCAATGTATATACTGAAAAATAAATCCTTACAACGTGGAAATTAATTGAAATGAAATTAAAATCGACAACCAACCAACATCAGCAGTTCTTTCTACGAGTAGCTGCCTATATGTAAGCCGATGAGAACGCGCAGTAAAAATCAGAACGGATAGGACGACAGCGTAAACAGAACTCAAAAGTAACCTCATTACGATGAAACCATCGAGAGCCGTTCCAATTAAATTTCGTGCTTGATTCCGATGATAAAATCAATTAATTAATTGCACCGAAGGACTGTGCAGTGCAGGAGCAGCAAAAAAAAACCTGGAAATTCATTGGCCACGACATAGATTGCTATACAGATGCAACAAAAGTTTACCTTACGTATTTATATATAAACAAGATGAGATGGACAGATTAAGGACGCGCACAGTGGAGGGAAAAATTCCATTCAATATGAATTTATTTTCATTAAGAGATAATGCCAGTGCTGTCATGTTCTCATGATGTGAGAGCAAAGAGCTTAACCCTTGATCTAAAGTAACTGATACATTCGAGTTGATGTTGATGGGCGGACTATGATTCTGTTTAAATTCCGAGTTTTTGAAGCATTCAAGGTCCGTGTAGAGGTGGCGCCATTTCGAAATAATTTTTTTCAGGGATGGTATCCTTCCATCTCGGAAAATTGTTGCTCCTGGGACTACTTCTGGAAACCGGTTGCATCTAGCCGATTTATAGAAATACCGGGGTGATAATGTCAACGCGGCTTCCAGACTTCCGCCAAGTACTTTATAATGAAGGGGTTGTTGATTTAGGCCTATGTGCACTTTAAGTAAGACCGGATTACATACTCCTCGCAACAGCAATGAATCCTGGACTGCGAGGAGGATGAAAGAGCTAATACTGGGCTCCTTTGAAAGAAAAATTCGGCGGATTTTTAGTTTTGTGGGCAAGGAGGCCAAATTTAAAGGGTTTTCCAATAAGAGGTGCTATTTTGATATTCAAAGAAAAATTTAATTTTTTGAGATAAATGATCGGATATTTATTTCATATTAAAGAGGAAGGTATGCCGTAAATAATGAAAAACAACATCAGCCCAATGGCCACCACGACCACGCTTACAGGACCATATCCTTTTCATGAAATATTTTCCGTAACAAAATCGCAAAAGTAGCTGCCCTATGTCCTCAATAGACTCACGAATTCCATCTTTGAGGTCTTGAATCGACGCTGGGCTGTTGGCGTAGACTTTATCCTTCACGTGGCCCCAAAGAAAGAAGTCGCAAGGTGTTAATCACAAGATTTCGGTGGCCAATTGTGATCAGCTCTTCGAGAGATAACACGGTCTGGAAACTTTGCCCTCAAAAGATTAATGGTTTCGTTGCTTGAGTGGCACGTAGCGCCGTCTCGTTGAAAGTAAACGTTGTCCAGATCAATACCATCCAACTCCGGGCATAAGAAATCATTAATAATCTCTCGATAGTGCAATCCATTCACCGTAACTGTTGATCCAACTCATTTTCGAAAAAGTAAGGTCCAATCACCACGCCGGACCATAAACTGCACCAAACAGTCACGCGTTGAGGATGGAGGGGCTTCTCAACAATAACTTTTTGGTTTTCCGAGCCCCATATGCGACAATTTTGCTTGTTGACGTAGCCACCAGGTGAAAATGGGCCTCATTAGTCAAGATGATTTTTCGATGGAATTCCGGATCATTTTTGTAGTGCATTTTTATAATTTCAATGCGTTGTTGAAGCGTGTATCGTTCCATTTTAAGTAATGGGGTAGTTTCTACTTGTCACATGTCCAAAAATAACAGCTTCGAAAGTGACAGCTACCGAAATAGCTGGCTATTCAAAATAACATATTTTTTTTAAAAACCCTTTATATCTGTATACAACCACAAGCTTTTTGCTACTTATTGCTACAAGTACCGTCGCGTCGGGCTTACGAGCGAAACATAGCTGTATAACTGCTTTGTTGAACTTCATTGAAGATATTAGAGATAAATTAAATAGGGACACTGTTTCTTTTCTGGTACTCTTAGACTTTTCCAAAGCTTTTGATTTGGTTAATCACTCGATTCTGCTTAGCAAATTAAAACACTTTTTCTCAATGTCCCCCACTGCAGTTAAGTTAATATCATCAAATCTAAGTGAACGAAAAAAGGCCGTGTCAATAGTTGGCAACCTTTCCGATTTTCTTCCCGTAAGGCAAGGAGTTCCCCAAGGTTTTATTTTAGGGCCTCTACTGTTCTCCATATGTTTTAAGTTCATCAACGCATATTTATGCCGATGATATACAAATTTATCAAAGCTGTCCCTTGGGTTTAAATGAAAATTCAGTTAGTTTTTTTTAAATGAGGACCTGAGACGAACTTCGAGTTGGTCATCCAAAAGCGGATAATAGGTACTAAACCCAACGAAGTGTAAGTGTTAAAAATTCGAACAGTCATATGTACTTCTTCTCAACATACTCTTAAGTAAACAGCCTTCATATCTTTCCGTAAAAAATTCAGTTTCCGGCATCTAACAGATCATCTTCTTGTCCGGTACTTCCGCGTTTTTCATGTCTAACATCTGAAAGACAGTTTTTTGTTGCTATTATCCGCCTTTGGAATTCACTCCCGCGCATCTTGCAAAAGCTAAATAAAGCACGACGATTCAAAAACGAACTTAAAATTTTCTTAGAAACTAGAGCAACTAACTTTCTTTAACTTTCTTCCCATCCCTATCCCTCTTCAATCAATTTCAATTAAAATTAATTTGAAATTAAATCTAAAATGAATATAAAAAAAACTGTATTGATATTTATAAAAGCAGTCGTCTAACTTAACTTTTAAACCATTTAATATCCCTTTTAGTCTTCATAACGTCATCTACAAAAAAATGTCCCACAACCAAGTCAAAACCAGCTAGATGCCTCCTCCAACTAAGTTTGGTGTCGCTCCTAACTGGTACTGGATGTGGCAATTAAGGCGGGGTCTGCGCTGTCCCTCTCTGGTAGACTGCAATACTCGTTGGTGTTCTTACGTGCTCCAGCCATCTTAAGGTGTTTGTCCAGGCTAGCTTTGCTTACATTACAGCCTTTTATCAACTATTAAAATTTAAACTGTACAAAGTCCATATGCCTCTGCGTCAAGCCTTAAAATGTGGATGCCTAGGAGGGCGGGTAGTAAAAATATTTAATCACTCTTAAAAAATAATATCTGTCTTTTTCTCGATGATGCGAATAATCCGTTATGTCCTCGTTACCATGCAGATCCATCATCAGTAATAATGACAATATCATCAGTACAGTATACCCATACCTTTGATCGGACCTTTTGGAATATGTTACCTCTGAGCTCTAATGTTGGCCTGTGTACAATTGTTAGAAGATCTTTTTCGACATCAACTTGGTTCGGTGGCGTTGTTTCCGACTTTGGTGAGATTTCTTTTTCGTCATTCTGCACATAAATTTTAACCTTAGGAGGAGAACCGAGATTTAACGGGAAGTGACTGTCAAGTTAATAAAGAAGTGGTAAGCGTGATTTACCGGAGTGTGTTGATCGGTTGTTGACTTGCCGGCCTTAAAACGTACTAATAGGTAGGTAAAAAAAGTTGAAAGGTTCTAGGCCTTAAAAAGCTCGTACGATTGGCAATCCGCTCTAGCAGCATTGTCGGACTAATGTGTCTCTAAAGCTATTCCCACTTCGAAGTGATCGAACCAACGTAAGCTATGACTAAAGTCATCCATGTTGCCCAGATTGCTTTGTCAGAAATCAGAACTAACAATTGTTGGCTTTGATTACCCTTAGAACCATTACTCCTTCAAAACAAACGTCAATCTAGTCAATTCCACTGCGAACAAGACACGTGTATCCCCAGACAAGCCAACGAACAGCAAGTCTCTGACAATTTTGAAGCAGTTAATCCGATTATCCTTCCTTCCATGCCACAGACAGACGTGCGGATTTAGTTTCACCAAAACTGACACGAAACATTTCCAGAACATGCATCTTAAATGTCCGTTCATTATATAATTGATGAATTGAATGCACCATGTTTGCATTCAAAGCAGGAGCCGGCCCATTAACACCACCACGAGAAACATAAACAAGAACTGCTGCTGCAAGCGTGTTCTCGTCGGTCCATCTCGTCGAACATGTGTAATGACCAAAAGCGAAAATTTAAAGGATTTCCCGAAAATTAAGTGTGCCCCAGATAATCACACAACATGCCAACCGTGTATATAGTCAAGAGGCTACTCTCTGGCCTGATGGTAACAATTGTTCCAGTCCAAGATGATGGGGGAGAAGCGGAATAGGATAGTCGAATTCGAATTTGGATTTGGTGTAGCGTTAGCAGCGCTGTTACTGCTACAGTGACTGCAATTGGCGCTGAGACACACAGAGAGAGAGAATCAAATGAGGTTAAGTGGAAACAAAATGATTGCCGGAAACTATTCTCGGCGAGATTTATTACCACTCTTGAGAGTCGTAAAAGGAAATTGTGCACAACACATCTACAGTTATTTTATTTGGAATTCAAGAGCACGTCTAGGATTCCCGGTTATATCCTTTGTGCTTCAAATGTAATGCGAGGCATGTACGGGTATACCGGCTAGTGGCTTATGCAGTTGCAGTCAGTGTTCGTATGTGTGCGTGTGTGCGAATGCAAAGACTAGGTCGAATGGCTGCTGAATGTTGCGGTCGACATGGTTTTAAGGGATTGCATATCGGGACAGAGGCCGCCATACCATATTGCACCATTTCGGTGGACGTTTAAGGAAATCGCATTCGGTTAGCTCCTTCCGTTTGACCCCTTTCGCGTGGATTTATGGCGAAATGAAATTAATGGAAATGGAAAGGAATTGCGGTAAGAAGTGTTATTGTCGCTTGGTATCTTATAGAGATCAGAGCCGATAAAACATTTGCTATGCGGTCCACAAAGAAGCCGACCTTATGGGGCAAGCATCAGGCTAACTAATAGCCTAAGGCAAATCGAAATTAAAAGCCGTGAACATAATGTAATAGGTCGGTATGAGTTTTCCTTCTGCAAAATTGTTTTGGTGATGTAGAGAAGCGAAGCCAGGTCTTCTATGGGCAATAGGCGTAGATCAATAAGTTGTTGTTCGCTTTAGGGAACGTGCTCCGTCCGCCGTCAGCGGAGATCTCCGCCAAGGTACAAGTGTCAATTTAAATGAAACTGTGTTAAGGACATGGGTAGCAAAACAGAAAAAATTGAGAAAGTTGGCTATCATGCATATATATTTTGTAGGCCAGAATTATGCAATTTTGTATGGAAAATTTTGCAAATGTGAGTTCGAAAAAATGTACCCTGGAAACTAAAAACGGGTATTGAAATCGCGGAATGTGTGTAGAAAGTGCGTCCACGTCGGACGCGTTCATGTAAGTCGGTAAGCGATATAAAGACCCCATGGGTTTGATGATATATTAAATGGAGCCATGGATCGCTAATTAAACAAACGGCCCGACTTAACCACTAAATGGTTACTTGCTTACAAGTGTGCCTTGGCGAGTTTTTCCTGAGCCTAGGATGAATAGGTAACTTAAAAGTAAATAGCTGCCTTTGAAATGAAAAAGGAGTTCAAGCAAACCATCCTTCTATAGTAGTACTCCTGATTATGAAAAACGCGCGTAAGTTATTGAATTGGGATCGTGTTATAAGCTTTCTTAATTTTGTATTAAAATATTCTAATATTTAAGTAAAAGGAGAGCCCGGCGCTGCCACAAAGTGGCCGATCGGGCCTTTTGCACCCCTGTTTTACATTTTGCCCGGGCCAATTATAAAAATGTCCCCCAAATCTTAATTTTAAAAGATTTGACATCATATCATATCGTGCTTATAATTAAAAAGTTTTACAAAATTAAATATAAACCGTCGCCACTGCAATGTGTTTCCATCCCAAACGAATAACCATAATTGAAAATTGAAATAGAACTGAAAAGACAAAAAGTCAAATCATTTAACGAGATAAATGAATGGATCTCGTTAAATGATTTGACTTTTTGTCTTTTTTTCGTCGTCTGTTGTTTGTTCGGTCATCTCTATATATATAAATATCTCGTGTCACAGTTTTAGTGTTTAAACTCCTCCGAAACGGATTGACCGATTTTGATAAAATTTTATATCTATGTATATTCATTGGGTATGAGAATCGGTTTATAACTAATTTGTATACCCCTAGGGTGACTCACCCCAAAAAAAAATGTGCATTGCTTGGACAATTTTTTTTTTGGGAATTTTTGTATGGTGTGGCATTAACGAATACATTCATTCCTTAATTTTCACCCTTCTACCACCTACCCCTATTTCATTTCATATTTTTTATTTCTACTGTAAAATAATAATAAAAGAATCTGCAGGGCTGCCATTATTCATTCCTATTTTTTAAATAGACTCCTAACGACTACTAGATTTTTTTTTTAATTTCCACCAGTTAGGTAACCTACCAATTGAATTTAATATTAAAAATTTAAATAAAATTAAATAAATTTAAAAATGGTGCACACACGTCTGTCATCAACTAAATATTGGTTGTGTGTATCAATTTTCATCCATCCATTGTCACAGCAAAGCATAGGTAACCCAAAATATGGGGTAAGGTAAGGTCCTAGGGCCATCTTTTCACTCCGGAGGCAGTCAGGAAGAAAATAATCTTCAATGCGTGTATATCAGGGTTGCTGAAGTGACTATTTCCTCGCCAAGTATTTTTTCCCTAACGTTGAGTAGAGCTCAAGACATAGTCTGCATGTTGGATCCGGAGAGACTCCAATGATGTGTAGGTGTTTTTTCATGAGGCCGTGGCCGCTGATTATTCCTGTTAATATTCTCGGGTAATTTTTGACTAAGTTGATCAGGAAGTAGAATTTCCTGGGAAAGTGTTTGGGGAAAAATTGTCTGGTGCAGTTCTGCCCAGGAGGTTTAAGCCAGACTTCATTGGATTCAATACGTGATAGGTTTTTGATGTATCCCCTAAAATGGTTTGTGCTGACTTCACAGAAGTCAGTCATAATTGTAACAATTACGATATTATGCATACGATCACATAACAACGATATTTCAAAGGCATAGGCATAATAATATGTATTTATATTCACCAAGAAGACAGGTGGTTAT
This sequence comes from Cheilosia pagana, assembly GCA_936431705.1. Classification (NCBI taxonomy): domain Eukaryota; kingdom Metazoa; phylum Arthropoda; class Insecta; order Diptera; family Syrphidae; genus Cheilosia; species Cheilosia pagana. Next base: position 77,531,751 of record OW386166.1, on the reverse strand, counting down.
TTTTTATGTCGCTCACTAGATTGAAAGTCCGGTCGGTTGGGGTCGGACGGATTCTAAAAATCATTGGACATATATTCAAATCGGTACGCCCCCCGGCCCATATAGCAGTGGCATCCTTGCAAAGAACTCATGAACCTGCATAGGTATACCATACCCGTAACGGCGTACCAATACCCAAAGTAGTCGACCTTTATTTTGAAAACTCTGCAGGTCAAAGACAAGGAAATAAAAGCGCTGAAATGTTGAGCTGAATTTTTTTGAGGCGCAGCACAAGTCCCGCTCTGCTGATTGTCTAAAAATAAAGCTAGAAACGTACTTATGCGTTAGCAGTTGCAGAAATTACTGCAAGCAAAAATGCACTTCTTAAAACGTATCCAAAACTTAAAATATGAAATAAAATTTTTGGTTACGGCCGTATTATTCACTCGGTTAAAAAAGTGGTTTAAGTTAGACCGTGGCTTAAATTTTGTTTAAACCATATATATTCGTAATTCCGTATTATTCACTCATTCGATTTAAACCTTATAAATGTAATTTTTTAAACCTTTCATCAGATAAACCACTTCGATTTTAAACCCCACTCCGACGACCGGTTTACGTAGTTTTTCTGAAGGTTTAAATCAATTTCCATAATATTCACTAAATTTTTAGTCTGAAGCTGAAGAAACGATGATGTCCTCATCAGAAGAGGAAGACGTGCGTCAGGAAGATCCGCCACCTGATGCGAGCAAAGGCAGGACAACTACAGAGGAAGTGTTCTGCCACAAGCAGGACAGATGGTGGTGTCGTTCAAGCCCAATACAATTAGCTTGGTGGCCCGACAGGACACTAAAAAGCAGTCTACAGTCGATTCTCCTGAGAGACAGAAGGAAAGACTTGGACCTTTTGCATATGTCCGGACGCAGTCGTTTGGTCTGTCTACACCCAGCAAAGTCATGCAAGAAACCCAAGAAACGCAGGTTCAGGTCCTGAAAGAGCTTCTTCTTAACCCAGTCTGGCAAGCTATTTAACGATCTCGTTTCCCTGGATACCTGAGTGACCTGGGACCCAGACAAGTTTCACTGTAGGGGATAGTGTAGTCTAATGTAGTCTAATGTACCGCATATACATATAGACAAAGACGTACTAAAGTCGACGATTTCGATAACGTCGATTTCAGTGAATACTTCCGGCTCCAGAAAGAAGCCTTCTATTTTGTTGTCTTTCGTGCAGCCATTTTATAAATTTTACAAATTATTCCTGTAAAATAAATGAAAACCACAACTAAAAAATTAAAACACTTCAGAATATTCGTATACCTTCATAATAGCAGACATACTTTGCCCGAACTGTCAAACGCGAGGTTTAAAATAATTTTTAGTACTTTAATAAACCAATATAAACCAAAAGCTTAAACCGGTAAACCGAGTGAATATTATGTAGGCAGGTTTAAATTTTTCGGGTCTAAAAGCGTATGGTTTAGTCAGGTTTATTTTCTTGGTTTAAAAGCGTTTTAACCTCGTTTTTTAACCGAGTGAATAATACGGCCGTAAAAGTCTAAAAAGAACAGACTAGTAGGATATTTACAAAGGCCCGAAGTTCATCCGTCTAAGGCCGTGAAAAGGCGATAGGCAATAGGTGAAATAATTCCATTTCCATCAACCTGATTAAGTCTCCTTTCCAGCTAGTATAAGAGCAAAGATATTTTCCACAAAGGATATTTTCCAAATCATTTTATTTTTGTAAGAGTCCATCATAGAATGACATATTATTTCTTTTCCACATTTCGGAGTAGTCTTATGATATCAAAGTATATTGAGAAGAGACACCCTTTATACCGGACCGCCTCCTGCAAGGTTTATAAAAACGTAGCCAACGTATCCTACATTCAACATACGTTTTCTTTCAACAATACTGACAAACAGAATTGCGGAAAAAAAATTCCAGTCAATGTAACCCATTTCTATGCTTACATACAAACTTTTTTAATTTAAAAGTTGCTTGCCCTTGCATTTAACATTTCGAATGGGAACAAGTGTCAGAAAAGTTTCCACACACACACAACAAAAAAGTAGCACCAAGCACAGACTCCAACAGCAATAAACACGACACGAAAGGAAAGGGATACACTACCCCACATAAACATAACATAACCAAAGCGTACAAAAAACGTCACATAAACAAAATGAAGTCTTGTTAATCTACGCAGTTTCACCGTTTAAGTTATTAAAGCTAAAGTTCCATCGAGCCAAAGTCGACGACACACTCATGGAAAATATTCAGCTGGAGCTAGATGCTTTTGGTGGTGGGAGGTAGCAACTCGGAGGAGTAACTCCCCAGCCCATACATGTGGGAGTTTCACAATTACTCCCAGAATATCCTTGAATTTATGTAGAAATTCCGCACTCATTCGGGACTCATATGAAAATTAATCTACCGCCGTATACAACCGCGCCGTACCCACCGTACCAACAGAACAGCACAACAATAACAAACAGCTAAGGATAGGAACGAGCAGAAGATGAAGAAAATATTTTTTTAAGCCAGTGGGGATTATGCGATCGCAAAGTCAAGTCCAAAACGCACCAGCAGAAAGCAGCAGCGCACGGATTTAACATTTTGCACAATTGTTTAATTTGGTGGAAATGTGGGTTAATGGGATTTATTTGCGCACTGTTGCGAACGGTATTAATTGCGCGTTTTTGTTTTGAATGAACGAGTTGTCTTCATGGAATAGTTCAAGAAAAAAGAGAGAAGACAATCGGCCACCGAAAGATGGTGGAATCAGTTTGATTTGAGATTGCAGTTGTTCGAGACAAATAGAATGCACGACTGGGTCGCATATAAACTTGCTTGATCAAGTTTGCCCGGTGGTGAGTCGTGAGTGGTCATCGGAGCGCTCCTTCAAGTCAATTCATTCCTTCCTACAAAATATACTTAGACAACTTCGTGGAAGCCATTCAGAGCGCAGCGTCGAAAAACACTCCCTGTCGGTAGACAGCTACACGGAACAATAAAGTCAAGTACACGCCTGAAATAGAAGACCTCATACGAGATAAGAGGAGAGCGCGTCAGAGATGGCAACAATCCCGCGCACCCCCTGATAAAACTTATCCGAACCATCTTTGCAACAAACTTAAAAATGAGCTACAGGATCTAAGAAATCTCGAAACTTCTACTTACCTAGAGGGCTTGACTGCTGAAAAGAGCTCAACTACTCACTTTGGAAAGCCTTGAAGTCCATAAGGAAACCAAAAATGCACTCGCCACCAATAAGAAAAGCTAACGGAGAATGGGTGAAAGGAGACAAAGAAAAAGCGGATTTGTTTGCCGAGCATCTAGAAGAAACATTCAGGCCGTTCGATGGACGACCTTTAAACGAAGAACCGAATGCTAATACGGGATCCGACAACTATAAAGTAAAAGCCGTATCTCTGTCCGAGCTTCGAATGACAATAAGAAAGTTGAAAAATAACAAAGCTCCAGGATACGATCTAATCACTGGCGAAGTTCTGAAGGAACTACCGAAAAGAGCACTATTTAAGCTGCTGTACATTATAAATGCTTCTCTGAGACTTTCATACGGTCCAAGACAATGGAAAGTAGCCGAAGTCATTATGGTTCCGAAACCAGGGAAGAATACAAATGATAAGAAATCATATAGACCTATTTCGCTACTGCCGATAATATCTAAGGTTTATGAGAAACTTCTGCTAAAACGATTACAACCAGTCATTGAAGAAAGACGCTTGATACCAGATCATCAATTCGGCTTCCGGGTTCAACATTCCACGATCGATCAGGTGTATCGAATAACGAATGAAATTGAGAAAGCTCTAGAATGCAAAAAGATATGCTCTAGCGCTTTTCTCGACGTATCGCAAGCCTTCGACAAGGTTTGGCACGAAGGCCTAACGTATGAGCTAAAGACAATCCTACCGGAAAAATTATACAAAATATTGAAATCCTACCTAGAAAACAGACTCTTTCGTGTTAGACATGAGACTGAATTCTCGGAATTCAAAGAAATCCACGCTGGTGTTCCTCAAGGAAGCGTTCTCGGCCCAATCTTATTCCTGCTCTACACAAGAGATATACCACAGGATGAAGGGACCATCGTAGCAATGTTCGCAGATGATACGGCTATCCTCGCAATGGATGAGTCAGTCGAATCATCAACTGAAAAACTCCAACGGGCTCTTAATAAAGTATGCGAGTGGACAAAGACCTGGCGAATTGCCCTCGAGACCAAGTCGACGCATGTCAATTTCACGTACAAAAGGATAAACAACTTACCTGTTTTCATTAACTCGGTACAAATACCATACGCAAACGAGGCGAAATATCTAGGAATCACCCTAGACGCAAAACTTAAGTGGAAGCCACACGTTAAGAAAAAGCGCGACGAGCTCGCAATCAGACTTAGAGAAATGTATTGGCTATACTCGGAAGATATTCAAAGCTAAGCGTATACAACAAAGGGCTCCTGTATAAAGAAGTGCTAAAACCTTCTTGGACATACGGTATACAACTTTGGGGTTGTACCAAACCAAGCAATATGGCTATAATACAAAAATTCCAAAACAAAACGCTAAGAGCAATCGTGAATGCTCCATGGTATATAGGGAATAGTGATATTCACAGAGATCTAGGAATTGCTACAGTGAGTAACGAAGTGACAAACTTTGCTCGCAAACTTCGTACTCGTATTCATGGTCACTGCGATAATGAAATAATCCGTACTCTGGACGTGACAAACCTTGAGCGCCGACTACAAAGAACAAGACCGTTCGACCTAGCGCCATAAGGAAAAACCGCATGTAATGACGGTATTAGTAGGTGCGTTCGCTGGAAAGCTACCTACCAAACGCGATTAACACTACAGAAGCGTAAACTACTTGTTAAGGTAACTTAGTCGTAGTCATCAAAAAAATGAAAAAAATGAGAGGAACAAATTTCATACTACTATGAGCGCGCGACTGAAGTTTTTTCTATCTAAATCGGACATAAAAAAAACACTTTTTATTTCGTTCTTGCGAATTTTATTGAATAGCACTTAAAATAATACATGTTTCAACGGCAGCTACACTTTTTCTGACTCCACTTTTATTCTTTACTTATATTTATAATAAAAGAATACTTATCGCTTAAACACAATTCTTGGGAATTGTGTTGCACAAATTGTAGACATAGTGTCAGCGATTTGGTTGGAGAATTTTATTTCGTGCATAATTCTTTTTGAATACTGCTGATAAGCACATCGTACCTATCCGGTTTTTGGGTCATGACATTATAGGTATGTAACTCACGTGGCCGGATCTCATAGTGCCCCTCTGAGGGGTGAGGTTTAGCCCGTAGGCAGACGAGATATATCTGAATCGGGCATAATCAATGGTACGGGCCATTGGTATCTTTTGAAGATTACTCACCTCAAGGCGCAACAAAAAAAAAACCGGTCTGAGAGGAACCTTTTTTTTCAGTGTTCACAAGCTCACATGACGAGCTATTCATGTCAGCTGGGAGGGGAGCATACCTACACCAAGTCAAAATTAATAGACCTATGTAGTATGGCCTAATCCCTAACAAGTGAAGGGACTAAAAATGCAAAACTGTTAATAAACCAAGTCCTTCAGTTTGAGTCGTAAGCTATACCTATGTTACTATTTATTAGTATTTGTTTTTCGGTGCATTTATTAAACGTTTTAAGGGTGTTTTTAGTGCGTTTTTCTAGTATTTATTGTGGGTTTTTCAATTTTTTTTAAGGAGTTTTCTTCGAATTTTTTTGTAATGCGATTATAAGACGCTTTTTGAAGCCTTATTCAGAGCATTTTAAGAAGTTATTCGGAATGTTTATTGAGCTTTGTTTGTAGGTACCTACACATTTGTTTCATTTCTTTTGTTAAGTATGTTTTTGAGTGCTGTTGGTCTTTTTTCAATCGCTTTTAGAGGGACAATGAAGACCATGGCTCATCAATAAGGACAATCCTTTATGGTACAGAAGTTTGCTTATGCAGATCTGACTAACTCAACGTTACTCAGCTCTAGAATTTAACATTCTTTGAACTGCTCCCTATATGCTGTATAGTCAGTTAAGTCAATGGGCCTTACCAACAACAGAACTGTAAACTCGAGTTTAACTAATTTCGAAACTAACTATAGTTTCGACTTTTAAATTGGTAGCTACCTACAATCCAATTAATCGAAACTTTAACTACATCTGACTTTATCGCAAAATTATAACAGTATAACTCAAATGCGTTAGAATTTTTTCTGAGCTTTTGCTGGAACATTTGCATGTATTTTGAGTAGCTGTATTCTAATTATTTTCTTCTTTATATTGTGAGCAATTGCAAAAAAAAATCGCAGTTGCATTGGTATCCAAACTGGGACAATTTATAAAATACTAGCGGACCCGACGAACTTCGTCTCGCCCCAATTTAGCGCCTTCAACTAAACTCCAGAGTGATAATAAAACACAGCTAAAATTTCAATTTAACGATATGATAAACAATGTTTTTTGATGTGTTTTCCGGGGCAAAAACAAACAACGATGACGTTTTGCCAACACGCGAACAGGCAGCGTACAGCTGACCGTGCGAAAAACAGGGAAATTTGAGATTAATCCCCCAGACTTTTAACGATTGGCTTCGCGATTAATTGATTGTCTTCACAAAAGCCAATCGAACGGAAAGCTGAATCAGCTGAACTGGAAGAGAAGATTAGTTGGAATAATCGGAATTCGTGGGATAAGGACTTCCTCTCCTTTGAATTTGCCCTTGATGATCGTCGCTGGAATCAAATTTTTCATCAGTTTCTTGACGGACAACCGCGTACCGTTGCACAATTTCGAATGATTTAGATTCCGCAACACAATCGATCCCACCTTCAGCTGTCAATTATGCGGCGGAGTTCCTGGCACATCAAGCGACTTTAAAAATTCCGTCGGTCACGCGGTCAACGGATTTGTACAAATGCAATTCTCCAGCGATTTGACTTTGAATAATCAAATTCAAGCTATCGAACTCCTTATTCCTCGCTGCTGGTATTGCCCGTTCACTAAGCCAATCGAGATTTTTATCATTTTGTGCAATACCGGGGAACATGGTGATGAGTTCCTCCTTCGATGATGATGATGAGTTCCTCCTCTCATGTTCGTAGTCAATTTCAACTTCTTGATATGCCTCCACAAAGAAGATTTCAGGCATGCATTGAGTTAATTGGCAGCAGTAGATTTCGGGATGACGGAGCAATATCATAGCCCCACCAAATCGTCTCGAATCACCTCGTAAATCCCTCATTGATCGGTCAACTGCCTCAAAGTCTCGTTTATGCGCCATCGTGCATTCATCCCAAATGATAATTTTGCATTCTCGCATCAATTTCGCTATCGCTGAATTATTGTTCATTGTGCATGCTGGCTTGTTAATCGACAGCTTCAAAGCCGAATGTGCAGTACGACCGCCTTCCAACAGTTTGGCAGCAATACCAGAGCATGTAACAGCCAACGCAATTTGAGATCTTGGCCGCATTGTTGCCAGAATCAACGAAATGACGAATGTCTTGCCTATCCCACCGGGAGCATCGAGAAAGTAAATGCCTCCCGTTTCATCGTCAACAACCCTCATCAGCGAATCGTGCACATTCTTCTGCTCGGCATTCAAAAGCTGCACATCTGTTTGCACTCTTTCGGCCAGTTCATCCCGATCATAGTCTTCCTTCCGTTGCAATTCGCAATGGAGTGCATCGTGCATCGAACGATTTGGCGTTGGCATTTTTAATATCGACAACAGACTGCCGCACATGTCTTCGTTGATTAGAACTAAAGCTTCGTTGCTCATCGCGTCGTTAATTTCAAGATCGAAATTCGAAGTTGTCGTGTGAACTCCGTGCAAAATGTCGTCAGCCACCTCGCGGTCGGGTTCGAGGGATGAAATATCGCTATGATGATCGCAAACAATGTACCAATTTGATTCACTGACGTAGAAAAAGTTGCATTGGCGAGGTTGAAAAAAAGTAAAATTTTTCGTGTTTCCGGAATTTTCCAAATTTCCCACTAAGAATTTTCTATTTTTTTCATTCGAAAAGCCATTCCGGAACAATTGCACAAAAAATTCCATACAAAAACTCAAATTTCGATTTTTCCAGTTTCCCGACTTTTCCGGAGGGTTTTCCCAAAATTTTCTTTTATAACAATATTCTCCTGCCATATACGAACAACACAAAAAAATTTGAGCCAAATCGGCCCAGCCGTTCTCAATTGATGATTCACTATACATTTTTTACACCATTTTTATATATATAGATTCGGAAAGTCCAAATAAAATTGGCCAACTTAAAAAAGATTTTTTTGGAACCACGAGGTTTCCGCAGTGTATTGGTGCCGTAGATAAATAAAAATACCTGGACATAAATTTGGAGCTCGCCACAGATGCAGGAAGTATCCTTCTAACGTTTAAACTTAAATAATGGGTTAGGTTAGACTCGTCTTTCTTCGAATCGAAAATTACAGTCTCGATTATCGTTAAGTCAAAGATAAATTCGACTATTGCCCTAAAGACGAGTCTAAATTTTGTTGTTAGTAAGGCTGTATATTTTTTCAACATGCATTCAAGCAATAGGTCTTCTCGACTGTCAGATAAATCTGTTCGTCCACATTTCCGAAGAAATAAAAATATGAGTGATTTAGGTATGTCCAGTATCGTTGGCAATTGACTATAACGTGAGCTCTGATCTGAATTTTGATCTCAATTTCCAATATGCCTCCACACAGCGTATAGGAGTTAAGGACATTTAGCACTTTAATGCCTTTTTAAATAGAATACTATGTTTCTGATTCTCATTTTACTTTGATATAAAATATGAAGCACAGAATTTCCACCACTGCTTCTTTATGACAGATTTCATCGAGCCACTTGCAAATATTTATTAGCGTACAAATAATTACGGCTACAGCAGCTAATGGCCACTCAACAACAGTAGTGAAACTAAATGTACAAAAACTGCCAAATAAGACAGCTCCGTTTGAAAGCTATGCCTACTGGAAATGGTCTCAAAACGACACCATTTATATGTGTTTGTTTTTTTTTGATTCATCTCTTTATTTTTAGAGCCATCAGGTAGTGAGGCATTTCTTAAATAAAGGGAAAAACTGTTCAAGAAGTTGATCCTTATGGTCACCTTAGATACTCGATGCTTTTATCTTTCACAAAACGTAGAGTAGGTATTTAATTTGAATTCAAAACATTTGGAAACATCTTTAATTTGGCACTCAACTAAAATCTCATAAATTCCCATTTAAACAATAAATAAGCAAACCGCACAATAAATTCGCAGCTTTTCAAACTTTAGCTGAAACCGGATAAATTAATTCGCCATTCATTCGGCAAACAAAACGCTCAAGAAAAAGCATCATCCCCGAATCGAATCCATATCCTTCAACCTCACTCACTTTTGTATTCAAATGCGCCGCTCTCTCTCCCTCTCTCTATTTAATTTCAGTGAGAAGAAAATTACCCGCTTGGCTAAGCAATGATAATAAACTTGACGATCCCGATTGTCGGTTTGGTATGCTTCAATTAGAAATTTCCCATCGACACACAGTAGAGAGAGAGGACCTTCTTTGTTTCGAAGTGTGTACACTTCATGGAGGCTCTTCTAAAATGCAAATCACATAAAATTCATCGTCGATTGGCAAACGCAGGCAAACAAGCGATTCGCATTTGGAATTTAAAATAGCCAAAGTTTTTGAGATTTCACTATTTGTCGGTGTTTCGTCCTTATTTATTTGATTCTAGTGCCGTTTGACGTTCCATCCAAATCCAAGTGATGAATTCTATTAGCAATAATTATTGCGTGCGACTTAAGATTGCGAACTGCGGTTGCTTTAAGATTTAATGTATAGATTCAGTAGGAGGTCCTTTGAAGAGACTTTAAGCATTGTATATAGAGAATGTGCTTTTAGTGCACATTCATGGGACTCAATTTGTGTTGCCCTGGTAAGGAACAAAAAGTGTTACCAAAAGAAGAGCTATAGCGAACAAAAAATAAATAAATGCACGCCTGGGTCGCACGAAACTTTCTCGCTCATTGATTGGATTGGATTGTTTTTTGGTTTTTCCTTTTAAGTGGCTTAGTGGTAGTGTGTTGGGCTACTAAGCGAGGGGCTCAGGTTCGAATCCCGAGAGGTCCAAATTACATCTTAAGGTTTTTTTCCACTGCGCCACCTCTCGCGAATGTCTGACAAACATCCGAGAGTAAAACTGTCATGAATGAGCTTCTCAATTAGCCGTTTGGACTCGGCGTAAAATTGTAGATCCCTTCCATTCGTCCCAAAAATTGAAAACCCACACAAAACGAATGGTTGTGAGAAGCTAGGCCTTGGGTCCCATAGACCTGTCGCGCCAAAATATTTATTTATTTATTTATTTATTTTTTATATCGCTTTTGTTCGCCCCAAAAATTAAGCTTTGAACGTATGATGACGAGTAGGTACCTATTCTTCCAAGATTCATCTAATTCGTATCTACAGAAATTGTATTTTTTGGTTGAATATTTTCGGATTAGGTAAAGAATAAGGTGGCTACACTGTCACGCGAATAATTCATTTCCTGGCATATGTATGGACAGTTGGATTTCACTAAAAAGATCCCCGGGTTTCAAAACAAAGCTCACTCGTCGCGTGCATGAGAATACCGTACAACTGACATTTTTTCGCAAATGTAAGTTTTGATGCCAGAGTGATCTAGTAGTCGAAGCGCACATTTTAAGAAATTATTGTTACAGTGGCATCTAGTTTTGAGTGATACAAACCGGTTTGAAATACAGCATAACTACAACCATACAATATCTTTTAAGAAATTTAGCACAACTGCACTTTTCCCGCGTAGATGACAGTCATTTGTTTATCGCGATTTTATTTTTAAGATTATGGTGGAAATATCTAATAAATATATTGATTTCTCAGAACTTTTGGTAAGTACGTTTGTTTATGTTTGAAGTGTTATAATAACGCAAATTAAAACAAGAATTATGTTTGTAGATGTGTTGTTTTTTAAACATCCGCCGAAAGTAGTTGTGTGCTATTTCCTTCAGTCGAAACATGGAGGAGGTTTCGATGTTGAAGATATTCTTCTTCATCTAGCAAACCAAGGAGTGAAGACATCCGGCAATAAATGCAGAGACGCAAGAACTCACGAAGAGGATAGATTGACTTACAGTGCCCATCCTCAAGAAATATGTTCCCAAGAAGTCGTCCTCCAAAGTAATGAACTTGGGTCTGTAGAATTGAAAGCAACAATCGAAGATATGGAAACTATAAATAAATATTTTGGCGCGACAGGTCTATGGGACCCAAGGCCTAGCTTCTCGCAACCATTCGTTTTGTGTGGGTTTTCAATTTTTGGGACGAATGGAAGGGATCTACAATTTTACGCCGAGTCCAAACGGCTAATTGAGAAGCTCATTCATGACAGTTTTACTCTCGGATGTTTGTCAGACGTTCGCGAGAGGTGACGCAGTGGAAAAAAACCTTAAGATGTAATTTGGCCCTCTCGGGATTCGAACCTGGAACCCCTCGCTTAGTAGCCCAACACACTACCACTAAGCCACTGCGCCGATATGGAAACTGAGAGCCTTAAATCTGAGTATTTGCAACCTTCATCAGAAAGAGAAAGGACAAAAAAGGGTAAAAGGTGAGGCTTATCTGGGTTACCGAAGGACTAATGGGTCAACAAAAATGTTTCAAGACTCCATGTAAGCTGAATGTCTAGGATCAAAAACTCGTTTTTGTTCCCATTTTTCCGAAATCATGAGAAACAGAACTTTCGACCAGTTTTGGCAGCAAATATCTTGGAGCCAAAGAAAAATTTATGTGATAAATCTGGTCCGAGAGATAGAGCCAAAGAGAAGAACTGTCACTGAAAGCACAAATTATAGGTCAAAAACAGTACAATATATTTTGAGGAATAGTGATGAAGTCTTGCAAGTATGTAAAAATATGTTTCTACACACCATGGGAATTAAGTATTCAACTGTTCGACACTGGAACTGGATAGAGAATCAAGAAAATGGTATTTCGGATAAAAATGGATTTGATGAAAGAACCAAGTGCCGCCGGCTGCCATTTAATGCTCAAAAAGTTTTTTCAAGTTTTTTATTTAGATATAATATGGTCTATGAAAATAAAGACTGTTTTTTTTTAATGTATCTATAATATCTTTTAAAAAAAAATTAAAAATTCAAAAATTATGAATTCCTCGGTATGAAATACCGCACATGTTTAAAAATAAGTAAACTGGTTATGTTGCATTATAACACAACTGTATTTATTTAATACAAATGGATTATTATTTTTTAAATGAATAAAATAAAAATGTTTATAAACTAAATATTTTATTGACGTGTTTTTTATTTTAGCTTTAAATATTTATATTTTTGTCGAAAATAGTTTTTTGTATCTCCTGAACAATTTGCAAAATGTTAGTTGTGCGGTATTCTCATGCACACGATGCACAGTGTGAGAATTCGCTCATCTAGCGGAATTTAATTCAAAAAATGATTTGCACAAATTGATGTAAAAACCGGTTTTGTCTGCAGCTTAAACCTTCTACTAAGCGATTATAAAAAAACTGTTATGTGGCAGTCATGTAAAACAAAAATAATTGGGTTTGAAGTTGAAGTTTCTTATAATTTCAGTGAAAATTGGCTTGTGAAGGTAGTTTTGATTTTATTTTTTTACGAGTGCTTAAGGTGTTATTTTTTGAAAATTTAGTTTGGATTTTTTAAAAAAACAATATCAAGAAACTAGGAAGTAAAAAAATACTACATTCCATAGGGTGTTTATATTATTTTTTTTTTTGTTAAATTAAAAAAAAATGTTTTTTTTGACAATTACATATTGCCTTTATGAGAGAAAAACTTTATGTGTTCAGTGTTGTTCGGATGGAAGACTATATGCATTTTAAAGCCTGATATCTCTTCTATTATTTAGCACTTTATACATTTTTTTTTTCACTTTCGACTTGGCTATGAAACAAAAGTGTTACCTACCTACACTACGTAACAGTCGTACTAAGTTTCATCCAATGTGTTGTGATTTTCTTACTTATATTTTGTATATCATAAATTTCTACTTTGGCTGTACATATATACATACATGTTGCCCTTTTTAAGTGTATAGGATTTTGATACCTACAAGGTATTTTTCATAATTTTTAGAACGGATTTCGAAATGAAAAAAAAGATGTTTGAGGTTTGTATTTCCAAATCAAAATTGATGCTGTTTTTTCATTTGTAATGAGTTCTTTTGATGAAATTATATTTCCTGAAGGTGTCATCAACTGACTTAAGGCAAATATAAAGCTTATCTGTTTTAAGTTAAGTGAGAAGTGGGCCAAGAGTGGTAAGCACCTTGACTAGGAAAAAACTTATCCAAGACAGATTTAGGAATGAGAACCCAACAACCTGGGAATACGAACGGCAAGGCGGTTTTTTCTGAGATAACTGGTATTGATATAGAGCTTATAAAAAAAGTTCCATATTATTTTAGAGGCCCTGATGGCGTCTGGGTCTCCGATTTAGACATATGTGCAGCAAGGATTCGGGATTTGTATCTTGGGAAGTATGGGTGGTATTATATGCCAGTAATCGCCCATTAATTATTGTTTCATGGTGAACAAGTGGTTGCTGCTTGTATTCTTCAAATTGGTCTATTTTAAGAGGGAGCGCATAAGAGGCTAAAAATAAATATACGTAATAAAAAATAAAAATATAATTTACAAGAAAAAATTCGCGGTTGGACACAATGACAGATCTTCTTCATAGACTGTTGATAACTTCAAACCCTTTCTAAGCAAGTCTCTAAGCATTCCGAACGGGAAAAAAAGTGTTATTGAACATGAAGTTAAATGTACCAACCGAAAATATAAAGGTCTTTTAGAGTCTGTTTTGCGCAAAAATATGAATGATTCTTTATTTAATGTATGTATTTACTGATTATTTTAGATAAATGTTAGCAAATATTAACTAAAAACTTTTCTCTGTGAGCGTTATTAATTTTTTTCTATGGGTCCACTTTTGTACAAAAAACATGTACTTTCAGAACTCCGTTCATCAAAAATTTGGCAAAATATATAAAATGTTGTAGTTCAATTTGATAACTTAGACATTTATGATGAATCCTACAAAAAAAATTATCAAAAAGCTTAACTTGGAAGTGCTATTAATTTAATTCCGCTAGATGAGCGAATTCTCACACTGTGCGACGTCACGCCTTATAACGTTGTATGGCTGAGTCTTACTGCTGTTTGGAGATCTCACCGGTCGCCGCCACCACGACAACATAACGCCCGCAGATCAAACAGTCTCTATCCGCTTTTTCATCCTTCACAGAAGTTTTCCGCTTTCCATATTATCATTTTTTTTCTACAGGTGGAGTAAGCAACGTTCGTATCTACCTCAACTCTTTCTTAGTGGTTTTCGTTTACAACAGTTTCCTTTGTTTAGCGGTTTTTGTGTAAATATATTTATTGAAACTCAATAGAGGTTATAAGGATATAAGACTCCTGTATACAGATATTATATATCCATCTTTTTTAACCAGGTATAAATTTGTATTGCAAAACAAAAAATCATCCTCGATAAGGAGCAACTTCTGGGATAATCCAGCAGATGAAAGGATGCTCTCGAGGACCTCCTACATCTGTATGACATCAATGCAAGCAAAAGTTATCAGCGATAAACCCCGAAAACACAAGAAGTCAACTTCTGCAACGTTGTTCGAGGTGATACGCTTCTTTGTTGGCAAATTATTATCCCTGGAAAGGCAAAAGTTAAACGGTGTCCCCCCGTCCAATGAGTTTATTTTTCAACACTTTTTTTCCATATACTATACATATAGATACATATATAGCCCAAATGCAAATTTATATTGTTTCAGTGCTTATTCGGTTGAAAATTTCATGATATTGTTGTTGTTGTTGGCTGTTGTTTTTGTTTGTACTGTTTTTATGGTTTCTGTCCACCCCCAAAACGGTTATCGGTTTGAAATGGAATTTCTAGGTACAAGGACACATCGGCAAGCCAGAGAGCGATATTAAAATTGTACTCGGCTTTCTTGCAGGGGTGCGATGAAAAAATGAACAGAAAAAAAAAAGAAACGTAATAAACTTTGGCAATAAAACGGAGATAATGGTCGTCCAATGAGTCGTAAAACGGTCCCCTTGAATACAGCAGCACGGTGTCGCCAAGGTTTTTTGCGAGCGGATTGGTTGTGCGAACCAAACAAAAAAAAAAAAACTCAATCTGGTCAGAACTTGTTTTTTGCTGTTCCTGGCTGGTGGAAGTTATTGCGAAATTGCTGGAAAAGCTTTTTCTCGAATTAAATGAGTGTGGCCAAAAGTGAATAACAATTAATGAAAAGTGTAAACGGGCGATTGCGAGCAATGGCTGTTGCAGGAGCAGTTGGTTATTGCATATTGGTATGTGAATTGAAGTGGAAGGCACGTTCAGCAGATTTGGGGTCAGCAATGGATACCTATATGTAGGACATACAACACTTGAAACATGATCGCGCTAATGAGCTTGTCTACATATAATATTTTATCCTGAACCTGCTGCGTGAGCGAATAGCTTCTAGAGGGGTGGTAATCTTTGCTTACTATTTCGGAGCTCGGGTGAACACATTACGGGTCAACGGCAGATCGTACCTACATCCTCAAAGTGAGTAACCGGTGTGGGAACATCCGTAGCCAAGGGCTAATCCTTCATAAGTTTAGAGCTTTTAATCGCGAGTAATTCTCTGCCACAAAATGACAAGCCACGAATAAGGATAATCGAAATGTTAATGACCCCATCAACCAAATGTACATGACATAAGGTCTGGAAAAATGTAAGGTCTGCACAACCGATTAAAAAGAGTAAAGGCCTTAAGTCCCTACTCCTTCTACTCTCTTCATTCTAATAGCATTAAAACTGAACACGAGAAGAGCTTTTAAAGAAAGAGCTTTCTAATATTTAAGCGTAAACAACAGATTTGACGTACCTTATGACAGATTGCCAAAACTTAAAGCCAAGTGAAGGTTTGTTTTAAAGGAATCCCTATCTCTTCTCTTTTCTACATCTCTTCTTCTCTACATATAATAAAACTGTAGAATAAAAAATGCCTGACCACTAGGGTGGTCCACATATATATGGTAAAAAAAAATTCGTCAAGAAAAAGTCCCGCCACCCCATTAGTTTGTTACACATGCCCTGTCTATTCTCTGTATAAGAATCGTATCGCTTGTGCACCAACTTCGTAATCAATTTTTTCATATGATTTCAATTTCTTCCAAAGTTGTAAGTCATTTATTGGTGCATCTGCTGCCAAAGGCGCTTCGACCCAGATCTTTGTGTAAATGAGTGCACCAAAAGTTACAAATCTAATAATTTGTTTTTCTTCTCTTTTGGTCAGCTTGAATATATCGGAATTACTCCGAAAAAGAAAAATTTTGATAGCATACAACAGTTTTGCCATCCAACGAGCACGATGTATTGGTCCCGGAGAACGCCAATGAATCCTCGCAGGTGGCTTGTTCAGAACAATCATTGTGAGCTCTATAAGCTCGTTGTAATCATCCCGGACTTGTTTTTCTCCAGCCAAAGCAGTTGTAAGACTTTCAAGAGTACTCTCAGCAAACTGTGTCCCAGGTATCTCTGAATCTCTTGAACAACAGAATTTCGGGAGAGCTGGATGGCCCAAAGCAAAGTGTAAATATTTTTGAAAGCATTATTTCGAACATGCCATAAAAGATCACGCCCTGTCTTCGCTTCTAGGAGAGCACGTGCGCCTTTTTTAGCACCGGTGTTAGCCGCAGTAGTGTCAAAACTCATAGCTCGGACTTGGTTTGTGACGTTCCACTGTTCCATGGTGTCCAATACAGCATCAGACATGTTTTCTCCCGTCCCTGCAGTCAGTTTAGGTACACCTAACAATTTTTCGAAACCATTTCCAGAGACAAGAATCGGTAGGCGGTTAACCTTCTTATTATCCAAAATATCAAGCAAAAGTTTTCCATCCCAATGTATTATTAGTGGAGAAGATGGTTTGAATATTTCTTTCAGATGTGTGCTGATTTCTATCCTAGCTTTTTTTCGGGCTCGTCGAATGGTGCTTCGTGAAATTGGGAGTGAAGCAGGATTACAACCAAGTGCAGCGGACAAAGGAATAATCAATCTTACCGCTTCGCGATCGGTTATTTTGTTACGATCCAGAGCGCTGGTAACATGTTTTGTAAAAATACCACTAGTGGATGGCAGGCTGCACAGGCAGTGGTGGAGTTCTGGGTTTTTTTTCGTAAGGTCTGAACAAACTCATCTTCTCGCTTATCCCTAGTATTAGTAGCAATACTAGAAGTGATACTAAAGCTGGAGTCAAGTGCTAGTTCCTGACTTGACACTACCGAAGTTGCAGCATTATTTTCAGAAGCCTTTTGCCTTAACTCTTCAGCTCTTTGCTTTCGTTTTAGAGAACGTTCTTTGATTTTTTCGAGCTTTTTGTCGATTGATGTCATAATCATCTTGCGCTCGTATCTTTGGTCTAAAAGAAAGTCTCGGTCTTCTGCAATTTTAATTAAATGCATAGCTTCTGAATGGGCAATATCGAAAAGCTTATCCAGCTCTGCTGTGAACGAGTTCTCCCTGTTAATCTGTGCTTCTGAAGCTCTTGTTTTATTCTTCTTCAGAAGCAGCCAGTTTTTATGTATCTTAACAAGTTTCTCAATGCAATGGTTTGGTTGTCTTGTCCGAATACTAGATTTTTTCCACACCTCTAGTACTTCTTGAATGATCATATGCGCAGAAATTTTCTGAGTTTTTGTTTCGCTTAAGAGCTGGTGAAAACGTAGTAAAACTTGCCGAAGAGTTGGAAGTTGATTTAACCTTAGCAGTGGCTCAAGGTCCCGGCAGCCAAGTAAAAATATATCATCTTGTTTACGTGTTGATAAACTCATTTTTTTTTGCACTGGCACCTTTATTTAAAGTCTCGTAACTATAAAATATAATATATTATTTTAATATCAAAGCAGATAACATAAATTTTGCACTTGTAACTGACCTGTAAAAATAATTTATATATGGTATTTTAAAAAACAAAAAATCAAAAATAACATTCGTTTGAGCACTCACTTCCACTAAAGATAGCCAACTGAAATTTTAAAGCATTAATACTTTAGACACGTGTTACAAATTTATGGGGTGGCCTACTTGAAAAAATAAAAAAAAAATTTTGGACCACCCTACTGACCACGCATCACGCAGAAACTACTGGACTGATTTTGATGAAACTAGGCATAGTGATGGATTATGTTCTGAGTCGGAACTTAGTATACTTTTTACCCCGGAATATTAAGTGGTTCTTACAAAATAGTCATATAACCGTATATATGTAAGGAAAATTTTATTTTCCTATCTCAGTAATGGCTTATGGGTGAATTTAGTAAATTTTCCCGTGAATCATTTCTCACTCGAAACTTTAAATTTGTCATTTAAAACAAGATATCCCGGCGATAAAACTATATTCAATAAACTTAACAATAAACTTAAAAAAAAGTATCAGTGAGTCTAAAAATAGAACTCTTACTAAATATCTTTGCATTTTAACTGCTGACAAAGTCACAGACTACTCCCTTTAGAAGGCTGCCAAATATTTTAAAAGACTTCGAACGCAAGATCCCCCGTTAAAAACATCTGATGGGAAATGGATCGGTGAAACAAAAGAAAAGGTCAAACTATTTTCGGAACATTTTTAACAAATGTTTTTAAACCTTTTCCACCTAGTGTGGCAAACGAACGCCTTGAATTCTTTGATAGGATAGATGAAGACGTAATCACTTACGTTTCACTTAAAGAGATTAGCATATGTATTCATAAGCTCTCTAATAGAAAATCGCCAGGTTATGATCTTATAACTGCCCAAATTCTGAAGGAACTACCCTTCATAGCATTGGTTAAACTTAAGCTTTTAATTATTGCTTGTTTTAAGCTAAGATATGTTCCATATCATTTGAAGATAGCAGAAATTATAGTTATACCTAAACAAGGTAAACCTCCATCAGAAGTCACCTCATACAGGCCAATCTCACTTTTACCTGTACTATCAAAACTTTTTGAGAAACTGCTTCTTAAAAGACTAGACAGAATAATAGAACAAAGAAGGCTTATTCCCACCCACCAGTTTGGGTTTAGAAATTAACACTCGACAATAGATCAAGTACATCGTATAACAAATATTATAGAAAAATCATTAGAAGAAAAGCAAGTTTGCTCTACACTATTTTTAGACGTTGCTCAGGCTTTTGATAAGGTCTGGCATAAGGGCTTAGAGTATAAACTTCATAGGGATCTACCAAGACAATACTATTAGATACTTAAATCTTATATTTCAAATAGATTCTTTAGAGTTCGCTATGGTTCAGCGTATTCTGAACTCAAAGAATTACAAGCAGGAGTTCCACAGGGAAGTGTTCTGGGACCGACCCTGTACTTATTGTATACTAGTGATATACCACATACAAACGATGTGATGATAGCTACATTCGCAGATGACACTGCTCTTCTATCAACTGATAGATGCGTGACTAAATCCACAGAAAAGCTACAAAATTCTGTTAACGAGATATGTGATTGGGCCCAACGATGGCGAATTAGACTTAATGAGTCAAAGTCCACTCATATAAATTTTACAAATAAAAAAATTACAAACGCTCCTCTGGTTATTAATAACCAAGTAGTTCCTTATTCTAACACAGCTAAATATCTGGGTATGAATCTAGATGCTAAACTGAAATGGAAGGAACATGTGAAAAAGAAAGTAGAAGAGTTAAATATTAGGTATAGAAAACTGTATTGGTTGCTAGGACCTAACTCTGAAATGTCCACTGAGAATAACATTTTAATATATAATCAGATACTAAAACCTGTTTGGACGTATGGTATCCAATTATGAGGTTGCACAAAGAAAACAAATGTACAAATAATACAAACATTCCAAAATAAAGTCCTTCGGGGAATAGTAAATGCCCCGTGGTATATTAGAAATAATGACTTGCATCGTGATTTGCAGATTGATCCTGTAACGGAAGTAATTAAAAAGTACGCAATTCGTCACAATTACCGTCTGCAGATGCATATTAATCCTGAAATAATAGACGTCTTAAATGTACGATATAATATTCGTAGATTAAGAAGAACTAAGCCTCACGAACTTATAATCTAAAAAATATGAGAACCCGTATTTAAATTGTAATACCTTCTCAAACGCAACTGAACGTTGAAAGCAAAACTTCGTGAATAGCATTCCTTCAGTCACACGAATCAAATAAGATTCTATTTAACTAAGCATTGCCGAGGGAAGCCCAAGCCTTTCAAGTTTCTTTTAGCAAAGTGTGCTGGTTGACGTATAGTATCCTTCCTTGCTGAAGTCAGTGCAAGGACAGTCGACCCATCGTCGAAGAAAGCCAGATGTGGTATATATCAAGTATCAAGTGGAGTCACATAATGAATTCGGAGATACCCCATTTTTGATAAAATTCGGTGCTCTTCGATCTGATATTACGCTATACTCACTTTGACATTCAATACTGTTAAGTTTCTAAAAAGCTTGCCAAGGCACGCTGTCTCAAGCACTTGTCAACGCCGAATTGCGAACTGTCCATAAGTCCTGAGCCTGATAAACCTGGGGTGGAATCGGCTAAGGTGATAGTTGATTGTCGTTTTTGATTATCAACTCTTCTCTGCTCTGCGTAAAGCGATCACAAAAAACTGATTGATTATTGGCAGCACTTAGAGTTTTGAACGTCACTTCCTTGCCGACGCTGTCGTTCTGAGCAGCTGACAGGTACTTACTCGTACAAGTTATATTCAAATTGTTCAATTGTGAAAAATGTAAGTGAATTTATAGTACTAAAAAATGTAAACAAATAACAATAAATTTGACTGCAGCAGTAATTTCAGCCACCGTACTTTGACCCACTGTTGCATCCCAATCAGCCCCAACTTGTCTTTGATAGCCGCCACCCCAAGAAGATTTAAAGTTGCAGTTGCAGGATGGAACATGCGTTGACCTTATTCCAGTTGGTAAATCAAGCAGTCCCAAAACAAACAAAAGTTTTCAAAAATCTAAAGGACACAATAATAAATGAAATTCATTCCTAAATACGGTTTGGAAGTTCCAGGATATTTGCTTTATTTCTCAGGTTTCTTCTTAATAGTTGGACATTTTTTTAAATTATTTCCTTCATTTTCCTCTCGGTTTGAGTTGTAGAAAATTTCCAATTGCACTTCACGAATTTTCTATTTTCACTTAATGTTTTTTATTTTAATTTGGAGTAGAAGCTGAGGGGCATAAGACCTATGAAAATGACACAAATGTATGAAAGCGATACCTAAATAGCTGTCACATGAAATTGATCGCACAAAAGCGATTGTCAATTTGATAATCACCTTACGTGGACGCAAAGCGATCATTCTGATTGTCACCTATCAGCTATCACCTTAGCCGATTCCATTCCACCCCTGATTGTCCCAAATAATGCATCCTTTAGGAAAAGTGTTCATATTCAGGTATAAAATATGCATAAGACTATCACGGAATTCGAGCCATGTTTAAAGCATGCCATTGTGTCCTCTCACCAATGGCATGAGAATTTTCACAATTATTTTTACACATAACATACGAATATAAATACAAATACCCATACCTGTAGGTACACTATCACTTCTTCTCATTCCATGGCATTATCCTGCAGGCCATTAATTTTATCATTCCAATCGATGGGAAATTGCTGCAATGGAATCATCCGACGACATGTTCATAACTCACATATCGGATGAACGAAAATTCCAACAAAATATGTCTAGATATATGAGAGAAACATCTCCCATGGACGAAGAATGCAAATATTTCATGTCATTTTACACACCAATCCATTGATCGATAAAGGGTTCGGTTCGACAACCCCCTACCCCCAAACCCATTTTCGAACATCAACCACTTGCTCTAATAGAAGGCATTAGATGGCCATCTTCTTGAACACCGATAGCGCAGGCAAAGTGCTACAATATTGCCATGATGGCATAATCGTTCATCTAACGTTGAACTCATTGACGCAATGATTTATCAACTTTTCTTGAATTTTTGGGGCCACCAAGCCTTCTGGTATGCAGAAAAAAAAGGATTATTGTATATTGTGAAATCCAATATTGCTTCTGGGCCTGAGCCTTAGTCAGTTTGATTAATGGCCAACCAAAAAGTTGGATTAAATCCTTGTGCGTGCGTCAAAAGAGATTGAAACAAACATTTTTCGCTTTACAAAGATTAGGTCGGGTTTTTTCTTTTTTTTTGGTTGAATCTTTGATTTATTGGATGATGGCATTCCAACCCTACATATATTAAGTTCTTAACGATATTGAAAACTGTTTACAACTTAACGCTCTAAAGATGTGACATTTGTGTAGATATGGAAAAAGAAAGGCTAAAGTCAATATCGGCGTTCTTTTCGGATGGAGGCACAAATTGCAAGTCTCTCCAATTGGAATGATCCTTAGCGGTCTTTATGTTCGTTGGGGTTCTTTTTTGCTTGAGTTGATTGCATAAATGTCCCAGCCAAATGCTCTGTGATTTGACGAGGTATATGTGGATGCCCGATTTTCCAATCTCTCAATTTTTCTATCTGTTAATACATACGAGAGTAAATGGAGAACGATGGCAGCATAAAGCTATTGAATGTAAATAAAGTAGACGCTCGGTATAGTGAACATTCTGTATAGTGAACTAACCAATATAGGGAACCACCAACATTTTACACAGACTAGTACCTACTCTAAATAGAGATCTATGAAAATCTGGATCTCACCATTTTTTTTTTTCTTTAAATTCAACAAAAAATGTTCCAGTTTTACAATGAGCCTGGATCTCAACTGTTTTTCAGAACAATTTTGTATTTTTCACAATGTAGCACGAAATTAAATACCTGTTTGTTTTTTCAATTCATTTTTATTTAACTCATAATTTAAACTTAATTCTAGACAAAAAACGATTAAAACTAATTTAAAACTAACATGGGTCTTAATTCTAGCTTACTGGCTCTAAGCGAGCGCTCTAAACTTATCATTATACTTAAAACTATTGCCTTTCGGCCTTAAATCTATCTATGTGTTTAATATTGTTTGTTTTTTGTTCTTCAAGAAACATTTAATTTAAAAACTTGAAATCTTTATTATTTTGTTTTCTTTAAAACTACTTAAAACTACCTAATCTACTTAACCTACATTAACTATAATCAGGATAGTGAGCAATCTTAAGGATTGGTCACCATCCTGATCGCGTCCATGGGTGCCTGGCAGTCGCCAACTGGGTTCATCTGCGCCACCGGGACTCGAGCGAGGCCAGATCCGCAATTGCGGTACTAAATCGGAGGAGCTCCTGAGCATTGGCGGCGTACCCGTCGTGGATGAGCCGCTTATTATTCGCGCCGCGGTGGCTGTGGTAAATTACCGGCACACCATCCTTTGTCTGCACTAACCCTTTCATGCCTGCATGAAGAAATGCCTCAGGCGGGACAAAGCCAGACAGTAGCGTACTCTCGTGGTACATTATATTGGGGTGGTAAGCCCCTGAGATCAGGCTAATATCGCTGCCCATCGCCCTTGCAATGTGCCTCCGAATCGCCTTAATAAGGAAATTGTCAATCCTATTCAGTCGATCCCCATTGTATAGGATCTTGTTGGGATAATAATGCATGTACTCAGATTCGGGAGTTCTAAACAACCCTAGACAGGCCCTGAGACATTGCCTCTTAAACACCCGAATCTTTTCCATATAATACGGCGCTATATTGAACCGCATGGGACAACCATAAGCGATGATCGGCCTTATAAGGGCCACGTACCAATCCACCGCACCTTGTATGGCTCAAACGAAACAATTTCCTGTATGCTGCGAAAGGGTAACTCAAACCACACAGTTTTCGACTTCAACCGCAGCACCCTTCACTTAAATTGGATCTCCTTCACCATCCCTAGCCTTAAGTCCTAGCTATAAGTACTCGATTTAAGTTTAAGTTTTTAGTTTTATGCCATTACTTTAAAACTGATACAATTTATAGTTTTTTGTTACCTATTTTAGTGATTTGAAATAAAATCTTATTTCGATCTGTTTTAATTTTAAACTATTGCATTACCGAATAAAAATATCTAAAATATTAAAAAATAATTTTATTTATATCAAACAAAGTTTTTAGGTCTGGTTTTTATTGGTTCACTATATCGAGTTCGAGCGTCTACTGTAAGTCGAATATGAGGTTATTAATGAGGATGTGTTAAGAAACGATGGACTACGGAGACACTGTTTTTAAATTATAGAGAAAATGTTCATTCCAAGAACATCTCGTTTAAACATTGATGCGAAACAAAACTATTTTTTATTTAATACAAATACAAATACATAATTCTAAAATCTTGCGAAATTGTATTTTACTCAAGAAAACTAAGAATGAAGTAAGCAATTTCGCTTTACCGTATCATTTAGTCATTGACCCGACTTATAAGTCGAAACGATATATCCTACCCTTAGAGCCTCAACAAATTTTGATCAAGAGGTCATGAGTTCACGAGGTCTTGCGGTCATAAGGACGTTCAATCGCAATCGCTCACTCGTCGGCATTTGAGAGTTGAAGAAGTTGGGCCAATTTGGACTGACAGATTTGAAATCCTTAATTTTTTTTTTACTTTTAAAGCCTTTTGTTTAATTTTATTTTTAAATTAAAGTATACATATTTAAATTTTGCTTACGTGTGAAATATGACATCCTTTAAATAAGCTTGAGTTAAAAATGATTTTCCAAAAGAAAAAATTGTGTGTTTATAAAACAAACAAATAATGCGAGTCGCATTTTATTTAATGACCAATCAAATAAAGGAAAAAAAAGCCGGGAAAGGTCTCTTACAACCAATTAGTGTTAGCAACTATCTAATAAACTGGAATTTATAAATACTCCGATAGTTTTTTAAAACAAATATTCTGTTACAATACCGAAACTAACGAGTAGTCACTTTTGAAAGGTAATTAGCAGACTCTAAGTATTTTCGTTAATACTTTCAGTTACTGACGAGTAATTCTAAATAACGAATCTTCTGTTGTGCCTACTCTTGAAGTTATCGAAGTGATGATGTATATTCCATTCGATAGTTCCTGTCATTTTTTTTTCGATAGAATGTTACCGAAAATGAGAATAGGGGGGACCGGATGCACAGCCGAATGATGGTGGATTTATGTCAAGCTTAGTAGAAATTGACCCAAAATCTGCAGAATTTACCAAAATAACTTGGCGGAGAAAACAAATGCAACTTCATAGGAACGAGGTGGTATTTCGTGGAGATGCCAGATGCCCTGAACGGTTTTCTGAATTCAAAACACCATTTCAATGTTTTGAATACTTTTTTGACGAGAACCTGATAGGAAACATCTGCTGCTACACCAATTTAAATGCTCGGAGCCAAGATGTCAATACAAAGTTCTTGGTGAGTAACATCAACATTAGGCAGTACATTGGCGTACTTATTTATATGTCAGTGTATCGCTACCCAAACGTAGAAGCGTACTGGGCTGAACATGCGTTTGAAGCTATTCGGTCAACTATGCCTTCAAGGCAGTTTTATGATATTCGGAAGTACATCCGCTTCAACGATTTTTCGGATATGAAAGATCGCAAAGACCCCGACCACGATCCACTCTTCAAAGTCAGACCGGTTTATAATCATCTGAACAAAGTGTTTGATTCGGTCCCTAAGCCAGCTCGGTTGTGCATCGATGAGCAGATGGTGTCTACGAAGATGATAAGTTATTTCAGGCAGTATATGCCCAATAAGCCACACAAATGGGGAATGAAGCTTTTTGTGTTATGGGACTCTGCTGGTTTCTCCTATCGGTTTGAGGTTTATTGCGGCAAAAACGATAATGTGGTACTTCCGAATGCTCCCGATCTAGGAGCAACTGGTAATGTTGTTATCCGCCTAACACAAACTGTTTCGGACTTTAAGAACCATATCTTATATTTCGACAACTTTTATACATCGCTTCCACTCATGGTTTATCTAAGAGGTCGCGGTATTTATGTGTTAGGCACAGTGCGTGCAAACCAAGTAAATAACTGCAAGCTGTCAACTGACGCAGTACTGCAAGCCAAAGAAAGAGGTTATATGGAGGAGTACATGGGCACAGCGTTTGGTGTAGATATATCTTCGGTCCTATGGAAGGATACAAAAAATGTTCGGCTGGTATCAACATAATGTTGGTATTAAACCATTCCGAACAATAAACCTACTGGCCCGACCTGAAAAAATACCGCGATATGATCGAAAAAATAGAAAGATGATAGAAGTTGGATGTCCACGCATTATAAGAGAATACAACTACCATATTTCGCGATCAAGTTGCGAATGCTTTGTGCAACTACCAGCAAAAGCCAGAAAAGCGATCAGTGGGAAGACCTTCAAAAGATTCACCAAATTCAAGACCATCTGGCTTCAAAAAATCATATGGATTGGGATTATATGCCCGTTTCGATGATGTCGGCCATATGCCCGACCAATTAGATCGTTCTGGTAAACGGACCTGTAAATTACCAGGATGCAATTCGGAAACTCAAATGATTTGCCTAAAGTGTAAGGTAAATTTGTGCCTATCAGCGACAAAGAAATGTTACCAAATTTACCACACCAAATAATAAATATTTTGGAACCTTTCTTCTTTCTTAAATAAATCTATACTATGTTGCTATCTGCATCTTTATATTACTTATCCTAATAAAACAAATAAACGAAAATAAAAATAAACACTATCTTTTTTGTACTGGTGGACTGGACTACCCGCCTTTTGGCGGTCTACATAATTTCTTAACTACAACTCATACCATTGGTCAGATCTTATTTTCGACTTTATTTTCGTGGTCTAGGCATTGAAATCACTTAAGCATAATTTATTCATAAAAATCAAAAATTGTCCTGCCAGAGGGTTAAAAAAAAGATGCATAAAAACATGTCCAGTAGTTTCAACGTCAACCAGTAAAATACCTAACGCTGCCCTCAGTTTCGTTGAATTTATCTATAGATATTACTAAGTTCTAAATTCATCCATTTAAAACTCCATTTTGCATATCATTGGTAGGATAACTCACTAAACACACCAATAAAAAGCCGAATACCTTTTCCGGTTGTGATCCGAAAATCCTCTCCCAGTAGACAGATGTTCAATTGAAATATATAGCAAAATCCCATAGCCCACTCCCTTTTGTTGGTCGATATTTGAATACATTTCAACCCCTTGCAAAACAGTAAAAAATCTTGAGAGAAAAATAAGTTAACTAGGTTCCCTTTCAAGTGAAATCGAACTCAGGACGAAGAAAACTCCTTATAGCCCGAAATGAATATTAATGCTGTAACATAAAACGCTCTCGCTCTCCATAAACAAGTACTATCACCTTTCGTATAATTTTTGATTAACGAAGACACGTGTAACGTGTATAAAATCAACAAATTTTGACTTACTAAACACGACCTAAACGATTCAGTGATTCTCATCCGTTTCGGATGTCGTTCAATGTCCCAGAACTGAAGAGCGGAGTCGAACACTGCTTTGTGTGCTTAATTTGTCAATTTATATGGAAATTCAATTTGAATTACATGGAAATTTCTTGCAGGCTTTCGGTTTACAATAGCTCCGATCTGGTGTTACGGCCACGGGACGTGCGCCGTATGAAAGTCATCGAAAATACGTATCCTAATCCCCGCCAAATAATCAATTAGCTAAATAATTGAAGTAATTTTCAATTTCCGATGGAATTTGCATATCGTTTTCCGATAGCTGGGCCATTGATGTGTTAAATATGCCGCCACCTACTCGTAAATCCACTAATCTGCTTATAAATAAATTTTGTTCTTTTTTAATTGCATCGACTAATGATTGCAAATTGTATAGTGTAGAGTGGTGTTGGTAAATGTGTCCATAGCTGCTCTGGATTTAATGTCGCTCTGTAGGTAATGTGTATAAATTTATTCACCCATTAAATTGCTTATGAAAAAGTTTTAATCCATTTTAGTTTTTGGCATTGAATAATCGGATTTATGTGACTTGTTTGACCCATAATGTAAATCTGGGGTTGGATCAATGATTATCATACTCAAAAGTCACACGTCTCCAACCTCTTAGCAGAGGTTTGGTTTGTGCCTTCATGTTCATTGTCACCTTAAAAGTTGGGCGCCATTATTAGAAAGAAGAATCTTTAAGGTTTATTGGTGCTGTCTAACGATATCCACATATTGATGACATTATGCGGTCATACCTAGCTAATTCATATTAACACAATAATCCTGCAGCGAATTCACAAAATAACTTTTCGTCAAAAGAAGCCATACCCAAAACCCAACCGTTCCTCCGATAAAGTTTACCTCCCTTTCGAAGGATCTAATAAGAAAACTTCAATTTAGTTGTTATTTATCAGTTGTGAAAACCAGAATAGGTAAAAGCTGCAATTTAAGGTGGAGGCGTGTGATCGACGAGAGGAGTTCCCAAAGGCCAGTGCGAGTAGTTCCAAAAGTTAATTCGACACAGTATCTGGAACGACAGTCTTTGTATAAGGGACTGTTGGTAGGAGTAAAGGATACAGGAATGTCCACGAAAAATGCTGCAGAATGAGCTAAATTGGATTGACCCGAGCTCTAAACATCGAGAACATCGACTCCATCACCTAGTACGATTCGACTTTATTACCAGGCGATACATCGCAATTTAGTAATTTTAAGCAAAATCTATAAGTACTAAGTCAGGACCAATAAATAAGTTCAACTTTATAGTTCATAGTTCGAAAGAGCTATTACATCTTTCGCCAAACAGACCGCCTAAATTCGAATGCATGTGAATTGGTCGCTGCTAATGCGATAAGATTTTTTAATCGACATCAAGCTTATACCTATAAATGCCTCGTACGTCGTCTCGATACTCCTTGCAATACATTGGATCAGCTATATGTAGATGTGGTAGATATGGAAAATATAGACCAGCCAACGGACAAACTTTGATTTAGTGCGCACTACCTAAAGTTAACCAAACGATTTTGAATCTTGCTGTTTTTTTAGCTTTCTTCTTTTTCAATATTTTCTCTTTTGAGTATTGTAACGCCTTTTGTTCTTCATTATCTAGATGTAAGTTATCTCTAGTCCAGAGTCCGACCGAATGCCAGTTTTTCGGCCAAAGCCGAATGTGATATTAGTATTACGAATTTACGATGAGAAACACTAACGTAAAGAACAGTCGTCATTTTTATTAAAAAAAATCAATAAAAATTGTTGGTTTCAACTAAATTAGGTATATTTATTCATTTTTAAAAACGGAACAAAGGGGTTAGGTTGCCAAAAAAATTTAAAATCGACGGTTAAAGTGCAGAACATTACAAGTCGTAAAATTCAATAAGAGCGCTACAAAAGTTTTTTAAATAAAACAAAAACGGTTTTGGATATCAATGAAATTCTTTATTCCTGTGAAAGTACGTTCGATGCCATTATGTATGGAATTCGATTTCTTTTGCATGGCCACCACGGGCACGCTTGCAGAAGTCCAGACGCTGAACCCAATTTTCGACGGTTTTCAAGCATAAATCGGCCGATACTGCTGCAATTTCAGGTTCGATATTCGTACGAAGTTCATCAATCGTCGCTGGCTTGTTGGCATAGACCATAAACTTGACGTAGCCCCACAGGAAATAGTCTAACGGCGTCAAATCGCACGACCGAGGCGGCCAAGCGACTGGACCATTTCGTGAGATAACACGTTCTCCAAACTTGGTTTCCAATAAATTGATTGTGACATTCGCTGTGTGGCTTGTGGCGCCGTCGTGTTGGAACCACATGTCCTCCAAGTCCATTTCATCCAATTTGGGGCCAAAAATATTCGGTTATCATTGAACGGTAGCGATTCCCATTCACAGTAACGTGTGAGAGGCACATTTGGGCTTTCTTCAACTGAAGCCCCATCGGCAGCAATATTCTCGACACTACGGGCACTTCTTTGTCTCGCAGGCACGGGAACATTTTGTACTGTGCCTGTGGATACATGCCATCTCATTTTCACTGCATTTGCCTTGCATGAACTGATACTAAAGTCTAATCTCAAGTGTGTCTTTCTCTGTTTCTAAATTTATTTTTGTTGTTGTTCTGCTCTGCTGTCTAACGCTGGATCTTAAAAAATCAAAGATTTGTGATTTTATTTTATTTCAACTAAAATTGCATTTATGTTTATTTTTACATTTTTATCTCATTTTTTCTAAATTCAAAATCTCCTGCAATAAAAGCGAATCTTCTGCGCTTTTTTTAAGATCTACTGCGAAATTTTATAACTGAATACCGAACCCTGAGAGAAATGTCAAAAGAGCGGCAAGAAATTCGGCGTCGTTTGCTGTCCCTGTCGCTCTACTTTTGTAGCGTCCCTGTTGAAAAACCTTGTACAATAAAATCTGAAAAATCAGAGCCATCTTTTGGTATTTTCAGGGTAACAATGTTGTTCTGAACGCTTTACAGAAAAAGCATACAAAATTTGGCAGTACCTCGTACATCTCCTACTTTTGTTTTTTGGTTTCTGGTCTGGAGAACATGCAAACACGACTTACGAGGCTCTGCACTATAACCGTCGAAATACATAAATAATAATTGATAATTGAAATTAAACAGTTTGATGTTAAATTAAGGAAATTAAAGATTCTCAACATTTTCTGAGTAGCAATTAACCCGCTTGTCAGCATAAATCTTTCTGGTGCTGATAAAGGGTTGGGATCAATATCCCGCTTTTTTTAATCCCGATTCTTCTTCAAAAGCAGTTGCTTTATTTAAAAAAAAATCGACGCAGTCTTCAATAATTTAAAAAAAAAATTCGGATGCATTTTCTTTTTGGTCGACTATTTTTAATATTTCTAAATATAATAAAAAAACGCATATAACCAACATCTTACTTAATTTTTTTATAGCAATGTTTTGTAAAAAACGGGATTATATTAGATCGGGATTTTGAACAAGCAGGATTTTAGAAGACGGGATTTTAAAAGTCTTTTTTCGTGATTTTTGAAAAGCGGGATTCCGATACGCTCCCGCTGATAAATATTAAAGGTAGGTAAATCGTTGGAAGATTCACCTATTGGCGGCATTTAGTCATGCGTATCCCTGCATAATTGGTTATGTACTTGATCCTAAGCCTTCTGTATATTTTTTCATTGAGCTTTTTAGAAATGTATGATGTGTGATCGGTGTGATCGCTTTTGATCTTGAAGGGCCATCAATAAAATGAGCTTTACCCTCAATAGGGAACATCGGTTGGAAAACTTATCCATTCAGCTGTGGAAATATGACTTAATTATTAATAAATTAGGACGATCATCTGATCATAGTGCTGCTGCTATCTTCAGCTCCGAAAATTTGCACAAAAGTCGAATGCATAAGATTATCGTTTAAAATGCTTTTGTAAGGTACTTTCTGACTTCCGATCAGACTTTCTGCTTCGTCAGTATATTCTTCCATTCCTTGCTGTAAAGTTTCTTAAAAAACAATATTTTCTATATTTGTTATTGTTTTTATTTTTATCTATTTTTTTGGTAGCGAACTACAAAGTGACAACGATTTGGAACATATTCTGCAAGTAGCGTTCGAATTACTTCTACTGAAATGTTTATTTTGATTTAATTTTGAATGTGGCCGAAGCTGAAGCCGCATGTTCGGTCGGGCTCTAGATACCTCTTGCTATTTCGAACATTCTGTATGTGATTGCGGTTAAGACACCTTCTACTAAAATGCATCTTTATTTACTACTATGTCGGCCCATTGTTTGGAGGAGGCAAGGCCTTGTTCTATAATTTATTAGCTACTTGCATGGCTTTCTTATAAAACCTTTCGCAATGTTGTTTCGACTTATTTTCTTAAACTTCTGGGCTAGTTTTAAATGTGTCACTATTTATATGCCTCCAATTAAGACTCCCCTTCTCTGTTTGTTTCTTGCCCTTCAGCGTTTCATCACCTAGCTACTTTTGTATCTTGTGCAATTTTTATGAGTATAACAAATCGGCTACAACTTTTGTTTGAAGCCCCCAGCACAGATTTTACATCATAACTCGGATCGACTCCGTACACAAAGCTTAGTGTAGTGTCAGTTTTTAGACTGATACTTTACTTGGTTTTAAATAGCCTTCTCCCTTGGGCTATTGGAGGTTACTTTGAAGAGGTGGTTTAAAAGGAAGGTCCTAATTGAATATGATACTGACGAAGTTAAACAGCAGTCCAATTGATAAAGTAATGTCACCTATAAGGATTCTCCCATATTCATTCAAGTATAGTAGGTGTTATAAGATATAATACTGCGATATTAATTGCATTCTCTACTCAACCGTGTCTCGATTACACGGATACTTAATCCGCTCAACCCAAAATCATCTATTAATTATCTACTTGGCGATGAGAAATGAATTCTAATGATGCCATTCATGGGCCTCCCGACAATCCAACTCCATACACGCCCCTGTTCATGAGGGCTGTAATTCTAAAACTCGCTAACCGTGCCAAAAACCACTCCCATTATTAATTAAAAGCGATGCTATATCCAGTAGCTGCGTGTATCTATATAACGTTAAGCAAGAACCCTTCCACGGATCGGTATATGGCTCCAAAATTATACCTATTGCCGCAGTTATAGGCAAGGTACCATCGTGTCTCATTGAAGTGTTACAACGAATCTGGCAGATTAACTAAGTTAATTACTGGCTTGTCCTGTGTCACCACTTCTTGTCGCATGGCCACGTGATACGAACGCAAGCACGTACGTTTGCGAACATGAATTCGCCGTGCGAGAATGCCGTGATGTTTGGTTGGGTTTTTCGCGGCTCTTCAGGTCCCCCCCTAAGTCTAGGGAAGGCAATGCAAAAGGTTAGGTCATTAGTGTTGGAGCTATGTCAAATCAGATAACTGAAAATCACATCCACCTGCCTGTCCCGACCTCAGTTACGTTTTGCTTAATTAATTTATTTCACCGAAGGAATGCCAGTGTTAAATTAAATGTTAAAACTCCTACCAATAAAATATTTAGTTGGTTTTGGTTGTGGTCTGACAGAGAATGGGACATGTATCGCACTTATAGTTATTATGACACAAAAAGGTCCAATGTTACTGAAAGGTTAATTAATAATCTTCCATTAGCATACACACTTGAGAACGTCTTTGCTTCACGCTTATAATGTGACACCAAACATAAACAATTACTTGGCGACTCTGAGATGAGAGTACATTATACTGACTGACATGTGTTTCCTACTTAGGGAAGTCTACTGAATGTGTCACTCCTGAAGGGATAAACAACGAAAGTATTCAGGGACAATGTGACGCTTGACACGCAAACGCCTGACAAACTGAATTACTGTCGAGAATGGCTTTGGGGAACTTTCTCCCCGCATGTAAATTAATATTTAATTTCCAACAACGGGACACATTTGTACAAGCTGTGGGGGTGGTTCTAAAAAGCATTTGGAGCAAATTCGTCAAGGCAAGAACAGGTTAATACCTAGACCTACTCATATATGGTATTGTCATGGAAGAGGGGTGACAAAGGAACAGTAACTTCTGAAAAGGATATCGCAATTACGAGTATTTACAAAAAAAAACGCTCACAAAGCCTTTAAAAGGAACTAAGTGCACGCGACTCTTTGACACAGAGCCTAAAAGTTAAAAAAAAAACTTTTTCAGATAGAAGTACAATTTTGCATAATCCTGACATATAGCAGTAGAGTGAAAGTGCACTCAGGCGAAAACACCTGACTATTGGTTCCGAATTTGGTTTAGTTTGGCGTCGCCTTTGTTGTGTCCACTTTGAGATGGATCAGTTTCTGCCCCTGAACCAAAAGGCCCTCTTACGATAGGATTTCAATTTTAAACTAAGCAACACTGGTAGTTTGATTTTGTGTCACTTCGCAATAAAATACTAAAAATTTAAAAACTTGTTCGTTGGTTTTTCTCAGATAGATAGATAGATAAAAATAAAATAAATAAATATTTTGGCGCCACAGGTCTATGAGACCCAAGGCCTAGCTTCTCACAACCTTTTGTGTGGGTTTTCAATTTTTGGGACGAATGGAAGGGATCTACAATTTTACGCCGAGTCAAAACGGCTAATTGAGAAGCTCATTCATGACAGTTTTACTCTCGGATGTTTGTCAGACGTTCGCGAGAGGTGGCGCAGTGGAAAAAAACCATAAGATGTAATATTTGGCCCTTTCGGGATTCGAACCTGGGACCCCTCGCTTAGTAGCCCAACACACTACCACTAAGCCACTGCGCCGACAGATAGATAGTTTTATTTCGTATATAAATTTACAAAGGGTTTTGTTACCTACCACATATTTTACAATTCAGAGATATGATATGATTCTTCTGAAACATTATTTAATTTTAGGAATTTTATTTGGCAAGAAATATAAGTTCTGAAGGAAAATACGAAAAAACCTTCAATTGAAAATAAATCAGGTACAATCTGAGAAAAACTTCTGTATACTGCGAAAAGTATTTTTATTTTAATTTCAAATTGACTATAGTGTTTTATTTTTTCGATATTCATTGGCGAATTTTAAATATTTTTCAATATTACATATTTATTTGGCAAAGAAAGTAAAAAAAAAAACATAGAAACATTAAAATTAAATTATGCATTAATACACTGATTATTATAAGTAATGTGAAAGGGATTGTTGTACTGCGACCTTTTGGTCTAGAGACGTATAGGTACCTATTCTCTCATAAAAGTTCCCCTCACATTTCAAATCCTCTTGGAATCATTTTAGAGGTTCTTGTACTCTTAACTCTTATTTATCCTTGGCGGAAGAAATCCGTCCCAAAGCATTCTTTCTAGTTCAGTTTCCTTTTAGAATCTGAAGATGAGGCAGTACTTCCTCTACAATGCGGAGGTTATTTTAACTTATGCCGATGGAATCTTTCCCGGTTGTATCTATTTTTCCAGAAATTTCCCTGGCTGCCTCATGCCCTGAGTGCTATGTCAGGTTCTTGCTCTGTTTTTTTTTTTTTCTATTTTCCTAAATTCTTCTTTGAGGTTATGATCCCTTATTCCGTAGAATGGTTCAGAACCGATACACATTTCTTATGCTCGGCTTATTCATTAACCTCTATTCCCACATGGACAGGCACCCAACAGAGAGGTTATAATTATGTTTCTCCCACAAAGTCCATTAAGTCAATTTACATTACGAGCAAAGAAAAAGAAAAATATAGTAAATATTAAGTAAAAATTAAAATAATTAACTAAATAAAAATAGAAAAGTAAAAAACTAAATTTATGAAGATTGGCAGGGCTTATCAATTGGACTATGTAATACATAAAGGACTAGAGGGGAGAAAATAAGGAAAAAGAGAAGTTATAAAATAAAACCTAGTAAAAATAGTAAAAAAATCAAAAATACATTAATTATTATAATGTGCAAAACATCCATTTTTTAATTTACCTGCTCGCTGTACCTATTTACTTAACAGTGACAATAAGAGAGTTTCAAAGTCTGACAGCGTTGTCAAGTAAGAAGCGTAAATTAATCAAGTAGGTTGAATTTTTGCACAAAATGAACAACAAAGGAGGTGTTTGTGGTAGACGGATACATGGTCATAAATTCTAGTTCCAAAAAATATATCGAACCGTATCATTAAAAGCAACAAGGAGTTTGTGTAGAGATTGAGAATCTAATTTTGGGTATATTACTATGTCATAGTCAAAGATTGGCACAAGCAAGGTCTAAACAGAAAATAAGACCAGAAAAGAACCAAGTGCATAGGTAAATATACGCGATAAAATTTTCATGATCATATGGCATATAGTCTTCCGATAGCAACCTACAAGTTTTTTATTTTTACCTGTCAAATTGTCTGTCATTTATTCAGTCTGTTTTGGGAAATCGACAATTGGTACAAATTATTATATTGTGTTATCAAAAGCAGGAAACTGGTTTTCTATAATTAAGAGCAGTCTCACAGAACGAGGCAAGTGTACTCCAATTACGAATATCGATAAGAATATTTTTTAGTTCTTCCAATACTGAGGTTAGTGTTAAGATAGGCCATATGTTGATGCTGGAGTTGTTTGTATAAACGGCGTGTGCTTGAGTTTTTCGCTAGACTAACATTTTCAATTCTTATGGCCTGTTCTACCTCCAATATACATTTTTGCGAAATCGTCTGCAAGTCCGAAATATTGTTCTCCTCTAAATCTAGCCTGATGTTGTATTTTGTGGCGATGTTTTCCCAGTCCTTGAAAAAAAAGCGTTTTTGTTCTTACTGCTTTCCGCACTAGTATTTTTGTAAGTCGTGTATCGTCTTCTAAATTCAGAACCTTTAAAAGAAAGGTCATATTCAACTTTATGGTGAATACAAGGAGTGGCGCTATACCGCTCTCAATTTGTAGCAAATAGTTTGGCGTGCTCGATGGAAGCCGAAATAGTTTTTTCAGGAAGGAACGCAGTAACTTTTCCACTTCATCGTTATATTTCTCACCCCATACTTGCGCACCATAGCACATTAGGTACCGATCGCATAACAGCTTCAAAAACTTTAATTTTCGCTGGTATTCCAATCCTCGAATTAGACATAAGATTTTTCCATGTATAATTGATAGCTTTCTTTGCGTCGGAGAGCTTGAGTGCGAGATGTTTTTTCAGTGAAAGGTCGTGGGTTAGGGTTATTCCCAGATATTTGTACGTCTTGACAACCTCCAATTCATCCCCGCCATATTTCCATTTTTCATTCCTAGCGAATCTTCCTTGACGAGTAGTTGACATTGTTTTGATGGGCAATAAATAAATAAATAAATATTTTGGCGCGATCGGTTCGGTGGGACCCAAGGCCTAGCTTCTCACAACACTTTTTTTAATTTTCCTTAAAGTAGATTCCTAAAACAAATTTCCAATCCGATGGCAATATATCAACCGATACAAACACAAGTAAGGAGTGTTTACAAAATGCTTCAAAAGCGCCCCCATTTAACATCAAAAATGACTGGCTAATCTCCTTTGGAGGACTGTTTCAATATCCGACAGCAACCGAAATGCCCAAAAGCAATTTTTAAATCCTCCATCGTCCATTAGTTTTTCATGAAACAAATAAAAACTTGTTGTCACTTTTTCGCAAACAAGTAAATAATGTGTCCCACAGTGACTCCTCAAATACTCTTACTAATAAAACACGCAAATAGCGAGGAATAAATTTGCAAAAGAAGTTAACGACCCATGTCGCATTAATAATTCAAAACAACGTTTAATAATTTAATGTCAGCACATTTGACAAGCACTTAATATTCGCTATACATAAATAAATACGGCCATTAACTCCTGGGAGAGGAGCGCATCTCAACGCTTCTCAAGAACAAACAAAAACGCAAAAAAAAAACAGGAAATACAAAGCTACACATAGACACCATGAAGGTCCTTTATTTATGCCATCAAGTGTTTCAGTTTTTTTTTTTGTTGTCCGTTTGTATATTATTTTCTGTACTGGGAAAACACAAGTACTCACTTGGTGAGCGCTCTTGTTTCTGTGTGCCCCTACATTCCGTTTTCGTCCTGCTGGCTGCCGCTTGCGCGCGCTGTCCCACTGACGCGTAGCTTTTGCTCTTTGTCTGTGCTACGAGAAGCCATTTCGAATTAAATGAATTTTCAAGGAAACTTAAATGTTTAAATATCGTTCGCACTAGCCAGCCAGCTAATGTTTGTTGCCATTACACTTGAAAAACGAGAGGACGGCGGCGTCGTCATCGTCGTCGTTATCGGCGCTTCCATATAGTACTAGCTATACAGAAACAGAACTGAGCGCGCTAAAGGAAAGTTACTTCTGGGTTATTTATTGGATACTCTCGAAGCAACTGCTAAACAGTTGGGATGCGGATAGCATAGTATAGCAAGTACGAGACGACGAAAGACGACCCCTAAATAGAGACTCCGAAGACAACGATGAAACGAGGATGGACCTAGCTAATTACCAAGTTCATCTTTATGGGGTAATGTTGCAGACATAGACGCGGCAGCCAACAGACGTAGACCGATGATGATGGCAGTGGCAGCGCTGGCATGCCATTGGTAAAGAAGAAGATAACCGAACTAGATAAGCAATGTTTATGGGATGCATGCGAGCCGGTATATTGTCCTGATGGGTATGTGCGGTATGGTATGAGTTTGAGTATCCTTTTTTTTTGGGGGGGAAATTTGTACTGTTCATTAAGTGGTAATATTATTTTGGCCTGCTGTCTGGACTTTTAAGCTGACAGAAAAGATGATGGCTGAGATAAATAATTTCAATTACAACTTGCTTTGGAGGGTTATCCCATTTTCTATGCAATGCCATAAAATTCAATTGAGCTTCGTCTTTAGGATAGCTAGGTATAGCTATATCCATCACTTATCACTTGGGGGTAAAATATTTAGCGGACAATTTGGTCGCAGTAAATGGTGTATGTTGGCGAAGAGTTTTGAATCGTGGTACCTACTCTAAGGACCAGTGGGTAAGGTTGCAAGTCCAACTGTTTTCCAGTCACACTTGACTGGATTTCTTCAGGTTTGACTAAAAAAAAACAAATCTCTTCGACTGTTATTATTTTTCTTACTCCAAAATTTCAAAAAAAAAATCCAAAATAAATTTGAGTCCAAGAGCCTGCCGCGTAAGGCATAAAACAATAAGATGAGTTAGATAAAACCTGAAAGCTTGCAAGTAGACTAGGAGAAAAACACCAGGGGTCTCGGACATTTTTGCCTAGGGATGGAAAAAACGGGCAAGTTCCGGTACGATTTTTTTGTGACTTTCATGGGCATAAAACAATAGACAAAACTTATAACCATTCGATAGAGGGCATTAAATACTATTCAAAGCTACATGTTTAGCAACCACCAAATGACCACTTATCCTCGACAACCCTGTTTTTAGTGATTCTTTTTTTCGATTGCCCGTATAGCCATAAAACATATAACAAATGAAAGGTTAGAACTTACCGTTTACGAATATATATCGTAAAGCGATTTTCTAGCAAATTTTGATAAACAAATAAATTTTTTTCTTTTCTCATTTTGAAATACTTAAATAAATAAATTTAAATAAATAAAAGAAAGTGATGTTATTTACTACGCTTATAAATCAAGAACGCCTGGACCGATTTCGTTGATTCGCACCAATTCGGACTGGTCTCCGGCCAAACCAAAGTTAATTTTCCCATACATTTTGTATGGAGCGATTTTAATGATTTTTTTTTTAATTTTTAAAAAGGGGATTCCAAATCCTGGAGCACTCAGACCAGAAGAGCACTCCCCGTGCGAAGTATTGGTTACTTCCTTCTGCGAGTTTGTTCGTCATTGCAACGCAAAGGCTTAGGAAAAAAATAGGAAAATTCTCAACAGGTGGCGCTGTAGGCGAATATTTCGTTTTTGAGTTCAATTCAATTACCATTCAACAGGCGACGCTGCTGCCGATCTTCAAAGCGTATGGTTGGTTCCAACTTGAAGGATAGGATAGTTTTGGGCTCTATGGGTGGCACTGTTGCCGATAAAATTGTAACCAAACGGAAACAAAGTGCAATCAAAAATTATAAAAATATAAAACCTTAAATTGGATTCCCATTATATTTATTTATTTATTGTATTTCTATTGTTTAAAACAAGTGGCAAAAAATGTACCTAATTTTCCATCTGTCACCGGAATTTTCATCCAATTGATAGGCCAAAAAAATAAAAAAAATAAAAATTATCAGTTTCACAAGGAAAAGCTCTTTTTTCACTTCACTCAACTAGACATTTCACAATTCGGTTAAATTGGGCACATTCAAAAACTTAGTCGTCTTAAGGCGACTAGATTGCTCTGGATTAGATGTTACCTGAACGAAAAAACTAGATTGTCGGCAACGTCACTTTTCCTACGTCAGCCACATATGCGAACTGTCAACTAAGTAGGTACTCAGTCACGAATTTCTTGACTAGATTTGTCGGCACCCCTCCATAAACATCAAGTGACACAGCTGCCAATGTGACCCATTTAGGACAATCAAAAGGTCTGTTCCCTTGCTTTTTGGTCAAACTTCGGCAAAATGTCAGATATCAAGGAGTGGGATACACTATACTATTATAACAAAATTATTAAAGTACTATATCTGGACATTTATGAAGCCTTGGAATTTTGTAGATGGCGTTTTTCACAATGGGTCAATATTCAGTTGCACCTGGGCCGCATCATCAGCACTTTGTTCCGCATGAGTTTCATTTGCATTTAATGATGAACTTTGCTCGAATGCAGAGAAAGATTATTGGTACAACAAAACAAAGGTTAGGTTATAGTGGCAGGCTACACACAAGTGCAGCCACACTTGTGACATTGCCACATTGTGACGCCACAGGATCTAATGATCTGAAACTACCCGTTGAACCAACAGCAGCTCAAAGTAAAGCGGCGGAGGCGATTGATATTAATGATATCGAGTTCACCAAGATAATCAAAGAAGTATTCTCCGAGATGTAATCCTCTTCGAGTAGAAAGAGCAGGACAGGTGCTTAGGAGGTGAAGAATGGACTCTTCCTCCTCCTCATCCATGCAACTTCTGCAGAAGTCATTAGCGGGAAGACCCAGCCTGAGAGCATGTCTCCCTAGAGCTTATGACGGGTCTCTTTAATTTTATAAGACTGCTGGAGCGCTTGAGATCCAGCCTGGGCCAAATTTGTTTCGTGATAGAGCAAGTGGTGCAGTTTGCCCACCTGCGGTTAGTAGCGTTTATCGCGTTTTGTATCGCATCGGCATGCAGAGATTCTCCTTTTCCGGTAGAATAGAGACAGTTGTACCATGTCTGGCGAGTTCGTCGGCCGTACAGTTACCTGCAATGTCCCTATGGACCGGCACCCAGATAAGGTGAATTTTGAATTGTTCCGCCATCTCGTTGAGAGCTATGCGGTA
This sequence comes from Cheilosia pagana, assembly GCA_936431705.1. NCBI lineage: Eukaryota > Metazoa > Arthropoda > Insecta > Diptera > Syrphidae > Cheilosia > Cheilosia pagana. The sequence continues at coordinate 77,490,745 of OW386166.1, read as the reverse complement.
ATTGAGGGCAGTCTTGGAGTTGAAGGTGACCGATTCCAAGGATTTAATCGCGGCTTGACTGTCGGTAAAAATAAACAACAAAACAAAACAAATCAAAACAATTTCCAAACAAATTGATAAACAATAAAAAAAGTTTACTAAGGTTTAAAACGGATTAAAAACGGTTTAAAGTGCTTTAAATGCGCATTTAAATCCATCTTTGATTAATGCATGTTTTTCAGTTAATAATATGGACAAAGGTTTAAATTATCGGATTTAAAAAATGCGGATTAATGGTCGGGTGTAAATTAAACTAAACCTGAGTTACACCCGGAGTGAATAATACACAAAGCTAACTTGTTTGAGTCAGAGTTTGAATCATCAATACCTACCTATATTCTTATCAAATATATCATCACGCTTTTCGTCTTGGGATGTATTTATTTCCAAAATATCGTTTACATTTGAAGGCGTTGGGTTTCCTGAGAATCACAGTGGTTCAAGAACGTCTTATAAAACCCATCCACATTCGTGTGCATTTAAGGTAGTGCAAATGGAATTTGTTGCATTTTGCCACATTGAAACTACGTAAATAGTTTGCAAAACTTTTTGTCTTAAAAAACTCCTTTTCTCTCTATTTCTCTCACCTTTTGCAAAACCTCTTTAGGTACAGAAATCAAGTTCTATCAGTGAGCTCAGCTCAGTAGCACACCATGGAGATGATGATTACTATTTTGGGCATAACTAACCTGTGTCGGAGAGGAGTCTTGGAGATAGGAGCAGAGCATAGAAAGTAAAATAGGCTCTAAAGGCTTGTCTTGTGTCTGTTAAACCGTATTTTTGGTCCGTGATCAGGATCACTCGGTATAACTTTTCTCCGAACTCCTTTCGAGGTTGTTCTTTTGATTTTGACTGCCTAAAAAGAAAAATTTATCCGTACTTTGCGCCTCCGTGTACGTTTTCGAGAAGCCCAGTCCCCCAACTGTATTCAAACACTCATCTGTTCTTTGGTGGTGGTCTTCGAACTTCGGGCATTTAGAAGTTTGAATTGATCCCCTTATATTAAAAGAAAAAAACGGAAACCGCATCAGATTGATGATTTCCCGCCCTCAAGAGACAACTTATCGGATTAGCTTTCTATGTCAATAAGCAACGCCACCGGCTACAAACGATGCGAAAAAGATTATACTTTGAGGTGCTTTGTTGACATTTTCATTGGATTATTATATTTTTGCTATTAACGTCAACAGCTATACCCTTAGCTCGGGTGTGCTACAACAGCTCATGAGGTTTATTAATTAAAAAAAATATGTTATGCACTTGCGAATGAATTTCTATGTAGTAGGGAGACAAATAGATTCAAGACCCCCATGCAGGGCTTTGTGGAGATTTTGGTAAGTGCAACTATGGTATGTTTCTAGGTATAGGTAGTTAGATAGACAAATAGAGACACATTTTTGGGATTTTTTGTTTTAAAACCCAGAGGAATAGAACTCAGACCACTGGAAGGAAGACCTACCGACTTTGATTCGTATCTGTCTAAGCAAAGCTCCTCTAAAATTATTTTCTTCTTAGTATAGAAGTGATTATTTTCAGATATCAACGGCATCGACCTAGCTATTTATGAATTAGGTACACAATTCCTATGCATGAAACTAAATGTGTACCCCCATTTAGTTTCCAACCTGGACACTCTATATCTGTTGTGCATTTAAGCTCATCCTTATGACACAAACTATATAATTTGCATTAAACTGTTTTGCTTCTAAGATCTGCCACAAAGTTCCATTAAGACATATACCCGATGCACTCTGGACAATGGTGAGCAGAGATTCTAGTCGCATCCCAACTCGATTTATGTTAAAACTTTCCACTGCACAAACTCCTAATGGGGATCACTAATCCAATGCTCAATTATTACGACCCTCATGAATATTATCAGCAAATCAGAACTTAATTCGATTGCCGTGCGCTGTGTGTGTGGCGAACTTTGACACAGATCCACCTGGACGTCAGGTGTACTAGAGTTTTATGTGCAATTTCACTTGAGCACTTCGTTCCAGAGTTATATGGTGCAGTATGTAGTTTCAGGGTTTTTTCCGGCTCCTTTTTTTTTGCATGAGTCCGGCTGTGTATTTATGTATTTGTGTGACCAGGATAACGAACCTGAATTAAGTTTCACAGAATTTACCATTCTGACTCTGTGGCATTCTGTTCTGGCTGATGGAAAACTTTTTTTTTCTTTATTTATTTATATGCAGCTCCATCTCTATTAAGGTTCACCGAATTTTTTTTTCTTTTTTTTTGTTGCACAGTTGACTGTGGCATGAAGCAAGTGCAAGTAAGTTTATCTTTTAGATAAAATGACAGAGAAAAGGACGATGGAAAACATGAGTTTGTTAATCACACACATGCATTGCTATATCCATCGTATGGATCTGTGGAGTTCAACTTAAATAAATGATGCAAAGTACCTTTTTGAGTTAAAACCGAATGTACCTACAAAGTTTTATTTTTTTTTACTGAGTTTTGATGGCATTTTACCGAAGGGAATAAGAGAGTCGTGCATGGTCTGGTGGTATTTGGTTTCGATGTCAGCCCCACAAGATGGGCATATTTGCTGGAGTTCGAGTCAGATCCATGTGGAATTGCAAATACAAATAAGGAATATGTGATTAAGTTCGATAAAATAAACAGCAAAACTTTTGGGTTCTCGTTTCGGCTTCGGTGCATTCATGTTAAGGTATATAGTGTGTTGGGGCACTTGCAGCGATTTTTGTTGATGCATCGATTTATTATTTTATTTCTTGTTTGGATTTGTACTGACTTTCATTCAGCTTAACTTTAATTACTTTGATGGTAGTTTTTGGGAGATGTGCGGATTGTTTTATTTTGTCCATTCCCTGGTTTCCTGTTTCGTATTTCAGTTTTCCTTTCTTTTCCTTTTCTGTGTAAAATGATAAATCAATTTACTTTGTAAAATTCCCCTCAAGATTTCGACGTACCCTTCTTCACAGATGGTCCTAAAAGGAACTATTAAGTGAGAGCGCGTATTCTTAACAGAACTAGATATTTCCAAAATATTTTGCCTTCCGGAAGCAGTCAGCGTTTTTCAAGACGGACAGAAGTACCTGCAATCAGGGAGGCGTGGCTAGCGGCACTCGGAAAAAAATGGGTATCTTCGTACACAGTCAGGGTTTCGATTAAGGATCTCTATTCGACCAATTCTTCGTCAAAGCTTGATTTGGACTGCAAGGATATACTGATCAGGGTCAGCGGTTTGAAATCACTCTCGTCTACGTTCCTATGATCATATAAAAATTTATAGGGGAAGGAGAAAGCCGATAAATTTGGGAGACTCTCTTCTTCTCTCTATGCGTAACTTATGCGACGAAAATTGACCCTCCAGTGGGATACTTAGAGAGAAATCTTTCAGACATTTTCTTCAAAAGCGGAGACTTGGTGAACGAACCTGACGAACTGCGTCATTTTGAGAATTGGTTTGGCAACAGCCAACTGCGCTGACACAAAGAGAGTGAGTGAGAGTTACTGGGCACTGATTCCGTATGTCGATTATCGTCAGACGATAGCGTTTCGACGATAGCTTTGCTCTCCGTAACTTCAATAATCGTCTATCGTCCGGGTGATATCGTTTAGACGATTCAACATTTGCTTCACGTAACTCAATAATGGACATACCACTATCGTTAAGACGATAGCGTTTGCGCGATAGCTAAAGAGGTATCTATCGTCTTGCATTGATTTGTGTATTTTTCCCGACAATTGGAATATTTTTCATGAATTTTGTTGTGAAAATTGACTTTGTAATACTTTAAATGATTATAATGTTCAAGATAACATTACGGCAATTGAAAACGAAAACTTGGCGATGACAACTACCTAAACGAAGAATGCGCAAGTTGGAATTGGAAACCAACCGGTTGAAGGAGTTGGCGCTAAAAATAAGGGATGAAATAAAAACAAAAAACAAAAACAAACTAGCTGTACTCCCACGGCGCGGCGCTGCCCGTGCCTTTCGTATTAAGTCCCGCCACAATTCGCAGAGTCGTTTTTTAAGGGAGGTGCAACGGCGCCCTTTTTGATTACTGCCCCATTGTGTTGAACACCATTTACAAAAATTCAAGGCTTCATAAATGTCCAGATACCTATAGTAATTTAAATATTTTGTTACCTATATGGCAAGTGCCATATCCCGATTTCTATCCCGAATATTTTCTGCAAATGGCTTTGTTAACGAAAGAACCAAATTACATCTTAAGGTTTTTTCCACTGCGCCACCTCTCGCGAACGTCTGACAAACATCCGAGAGTAAAACTGTCATGAAAGAGCCGTTTGGACTCGGCGTAAAGCTCTAGATCCCTTCCATTCGTCCCAAAAATTTAAAACCCACACAAAACGAATGGTTGTGAGAAGCTAGGCCACAGACCTGTCGCGCCAAAATATTTATTTATTTATTTTTAATCCAAGGTTTTCTATTTGTATTGTTTTTGATTGCACTTTGTTTCCATTAGGGCCCAAAACTATACTATCTTTCAAGTTGGAATCAACCATGCGCATTCACAAAGTTTCATTGAAATCGGTTGAGCGGCTCTGAAGATCGACCACAGCGCCACCTGTTGATTTTCTCGCACTTAGCAGTAAAGTGTTTCTATCACAAAAGAGCAACAAACTGTGATTTTGAAAATATTTTTTTTCTATATTTGAAGTGTCACTACTCGATTTCTATCCAGTTTATTTATTTTTTTCAAAGTGCGTTTCCCCATGAAAAATGTAGTGTGTGAATACAACGCCACCTGTTGAGAATTTTCCAACTTTTCTTTTCTTCTAAACCATCGCTGATGTAAGACAAACAAAACAAAACAAAGATCATTCAAATCGGTTGAGCCGTTCTCGAGTTTTAAGCATCCGAACAAACCAAGATCCATTTTTATATATAGGTTTAGATATAGATATAAGTAGAATAAAGATATAGATTACGAGAGACGAGACGATAGTGATAGAGTTACGGAAAGTAAATTGGTGACGAGATCGTCGACTACTATCGCGCGGACGATTATCGTTTTAAAAGATACGAAATGAGTACCCTATGGCTTTCCCTGATTTTAAGACACGAGACCGGAGTACGTTGGCAATTGCATATGGGGAACTTTTATTCTCATTGACACGGTTTTATAGGCTTTTTCATAATTAAGTTCCTCCTCCTTTTTCGAAAAGCCTGGTAAATTATTTTCGCCCAATGACAGACCGATCTGAGTTCCGCGATCCCGGGTTCGGTATACTAGATATCGCGTACACAAAGTGAATATTGATGTAATAAGCGCACATTCTTCTAACTCTGTAACGAACTCTCCTGCACTTCTAGGTTCAATTATTTACTCACTGACGACGAAAGGTCTTTCTGAAAATGCTGAAATGGCTGATACCAGAACCAGTCCGTTTTCGAGGGAACAACTTGTGATGTGTTGGCACTTGCATCAACTTCTTGCGCAACCGCGCGCCCAAAACGCTCTTTACCATATACCATCACGATACTGTAAAGGACCGCATGTTGTATAGGCGGTAATTCATCGTGATCGAGTACTACGTGACTAAATTTGTTATTGTTTTGCATGTAAAATCCACCAAATTCAGTGACCTATTGCTCGCTCACGGTACAAGTAAGTTAAAGGAGCTCGCCCAACTCCCAATGCGTTCAAAACAAATAAATAAATAAATAGTTGGCGCAACCCTAGGACTATGGATTCTTAGCAACCATTCCTTTTGTATTAGTTTTTATTTTCATCACGAATGGAAGGGGCCTACATTTTGTTTGTCGAAGGTTAGCGAGAGGTTGGGCAGAAAAACCCTTAAGATGTAATTTTTACGTGGATCGAACACTTGCCACTGAGCCACTGCGCCCACGTGTTCAATAGGATCAGATCATGTTTGCGCACAAGTGGAAATTTATTTATTAAAATTTCATAGTTGAATAAGCAAGTGTCACGATTTTTGCTTTTTATTTCTTGAACTTCTTGCCAAACTGAACCCCCTTCCTGCTTTGATAAAATATTTATCAAGCCCAAAATTTTGCCGATATAATCCTTAGACCACCTCCATGTTCCGCTGTGTTAATACTAAAAGAGTTTTTCGCGACTGCGAGGTAGTGTTTCGTCGTTCTATTTGACAAGCTCAAACATTCAACGCAAGTACTTGAAGTAAGCAATCATTTAGAAGGTAATTTCATCAGCTAAAATCCTCCTAAGAATATCTCTAGGAAAATAAACAACAGCTGTATAAATGGACCAAAAGTTTAGTGTTTCATTGGACGCAACCTTCGATCTGACGAGCTTACCACAGTCCCAAAGGGAATTGTCGAGGTAAGTAAAAAATATAAGTGTAACTCTTCGCGCGCATTCCTATTCTACCATTATTTGGATTAATTTGGTATAATTCATTTTCGAGTCGTCAATTTCCAACGCAATTTTGATTTTTGCCAAATTGCAGGGCTCGCAAAATATAATTGTCAACATGATTTACATAGCCCTCTAATTTGAGCTCAAAATATTATTTAAATTTCAGCAAATTTCTAATCAAAAATTCATACTCATTACTGGGTGCACCTATTTCAATTGATTTGCTGTGCAATTCGCTAAATTTATATCATCCGTAAAACATTTGTAGCCGCAATTAACGCTATTTAATAAATAATGCCAAAATTACAAATAATCATTCCGCTGGCATTACACGCAATTCGAAAGCCATTGGCTAATCGAAGTTTTGTAAACATCATCTGTAACAAATACTCGATGAATAAATTATGTGATGTCGGCAATCGGTTTTGGAAGTGCACATTCCAAATGGGAAGCGGTTACGTGTGGGTTTATAGTTAACCACAAACGAACAGCATATGTGTGAATTTTTTTTTTAAAGCTGATTCATAATGACCGCCATCGCGTGTCTGCGGCTGCTCTAAAAATTTAAAGCTGGTAGACTTAGGTATACTGATATGACACATGAAAATTAAATTCGAAAACTAGGGGAGCGCTAATAGTCAAGTTCTTGGTTAAAATTACATTTTTAGAATAAGTTATGCATTTTAACTCTACATGCTTCGTAAGTATAGGCAGATAGAAAGACATTCCGAACGCAGAAATAATTATAGAGGCTCACTTAAGCAAGACTGATTGGGTGCAGTCATTCTCACTTAGAATGATGTATACGATTAATCACTTTCAGATCTTTTAAGGTCTGTAAGGCTCACAACGTTCTCTTCATTTGAGAAAGAACAGCGGGCAAAACGTTGGGCTTGAAACTAGCAATATAAATAATACTGAATACACATAGTACATTATGGGCCTCTTGTTTGGTGGAACGTGGAAGGCTTGAATTATGAAGAATACACGAAGAATCTGGACCCGGGTACAACGAAGAACGTGCATTGCAATCGCGGGTATTCTACTCATTATGCCCAAGTCTCTACTCAAAGTTTATGTATCCTTAACCACTGGATCTATACGAATAAAATAACAAGCAGGTAATAGTGCACTTCGACTCAGTTACGCATTAAAAATGGGACATCTTGGACTAGTGGCACCGTGAGAAGCCGCGCGGACATTATAAACGAAGCAATAAATGTCCCGGACAATAAATGTGGAGTGTGTGAATGTGTGAGTGGAGAATTGTACCAAGCAATCTACTACAACTACCCGATTTTCGCCATCATTTTGCAGCAGCAGCGTTGTGTCACTTTTGTAAGGGATTTTCCGAAACAGCAGCCTACTAGGCTTATAAGGGTAACAGCGGACAGCAGATAACAGATACTTACTTGAAGATAGACAACTAGATAAATGACAGCCAAGTCGGGGGATATCTATCTATATATATAAAAACGAAACCCGTTTTCCGTTGTCACGACATCACGCGTGAATGGCTGGACCGATTTCGTTAATTCTTTTTTTGTTGCGTTTGTTATTGTCAGCAGAAGGTTCTTATGAAAGAAAAAATTAAGAAAATTGCGCGAAAAATTAGAAAATTTAAGAATACTTAACCACCATATTAAATTTCTACTGTATTATTCTAAAGAAAAAATAAAAAAGTATTTGCAGGGCTGTCATTCATTTCTATTTTATAAAAAAATATATTCCTTAGCCTACCAATTGAATTTAATATTCACAAATGGTGCAAATACGTAAGCCATCAACTAAATATTGTGTGTGTATTCATTTTCATCCATCATCGTCATTGTCACGGCAAAGCAAAGGTAACCCCGATAGGTGGCGCTGTTGTCGATCTTCTTAACCACTTAACCAATTTCAATGATTTTTTTTTGGTTTGTATGGTTATATGGAAGGATATATTTTTTTAATTTTTTCAACTAAACTCTCATTAAAGTGAATACCTATATGGGCACGTTGGAGTGAACTGAAGAAGCTTGGTTTTATACAGACACTATACACAAAAACTCCCGAAATAGAAATAGAAAACTTTGGATTGGATAAATTAATGAATACAATTATAATATTAGGTATAACGATTTGGTTTTTTAATTAAATTTCTTAATGAAATTCAACATACAACACAGTTCAATTTAACATCCACATTTAGCGAGAGAAGTTTCACATCTGGCGTGTGGTCACAAGCACACTCTGTATTTTTAACTTTCTCGTATACGTAGTAAGAGAAAGGTATTGTAATCGTACAAAAAATCGAACTCGAGATTTTAATCAAATCTAACATTACGATGATAGAGGAACTCGAAAAAGTGGGTCTCGCAATTCTGTCCGTCTGTCCGTCTGTCCGTCTGTCCGTCTGTCCGTCTGTCCGTCCTTCCGGAGCTCTACAGCGCAAACGGCTGGACGGATTTCTTTCAAACTTCGGATTTGGAGTTGGTGGGCTTACAGTTCGGGGCCACTTTTTTTTTTGCACGTTAAGTGTTGCCGTTCTAACGGTATTCAGCAATTTTGAGTTTTTCGAAAACGGCTCTAACGATTTCGACCAAAATTGTTATTTGGGCTTAAATAGGTGTAACTAAGATGGCTGCATACTCAGTTTTTCGCAGAAAAATCGAATAACGGTAATTTTGAAAATTTGTCATATCTCAAAAACGGTCAAAACTATTTCGACAAAAATTCATATTTAAGGTAATACGGTCATTCTCAACATGATGGCAGTTTTTCCCTAAATTATCGTTCAACGGACTATTTTGGAAAAATTTTGTTTTTTTAAGACTTTATTTAATTACGGTTTACTTGAAAACGGCTTAAACGATTTTAACCAAAATGTGTACTTGCACTACCATATATGGGGTTAACATGGCTGCATACCCAGTTTTTGTCTAGAAAGTCGAATAACGGTACTTTTGAAAAGTGGCCTTATCTCGAAAACGGTCAATACGATTGCAACAAAAATTAATTTTGTATGAATATGGTCATTGCTAACATGATAGAAAACTCAGTTTTTCTCTAAATTGTCTATAATAGATTTTTGAAAAAAGGCATATTTTGAGAATTTCTTTTTTTATTTTTTTACCTACAAGAAAACGGCTAAAACGATTTGGCCAAAATGCATACTTGGAGTAAAATTGACGTTTTCAACATTATTGCGTCCTTCACCGTCCAACCACCGGAAACGCTGATTTTGAAAACTGTTCATATCTCGAAAACGCCATTTTCGATTTGGATAAAACTTAAAAAACCGAATAATACTAACATCCTGAACAATACCCTATAATCAGTTTTTAGCTAAATAGTTGAGCAAAATTATTTTTCACTCAACATTGAAATATTTGTTACTATTTTGTACGCATTATTTTCCAAAATGAGCCTAAAAGATTTTGACTTAAATGCTTTTTTACGATAACATAAGTATTCTTAATAAAATCCCGTACTTAGTTTTTCTTAGAAAAATGCAAAAAATGCCGTCTTATAAACATTACAGCACTACCAGTTAAAATGTAATCACAACTACTAGAAACTCCTTTTTAGCAAATATTTCCCACTTCTTCCTTTTTCAACCATATTAATCATGAACCTTAAAATAATTCCAAACAAATGGAGTTTATACTATCAGAAACCCGCACTTCATTTACCCCAAACACGTGCGAATTCAAAAACAAATCTCTGAATTCTTACATCACAAGCCCTACTTCGAGTCATGGCCACCTACCAGCATCACCAATTTGAAAAATCTGGTTTTATAGCCTATAAACAATAATAAAAGAAAAATAAACCAACCAAACTGATGAAATGAACGAGAAAGTTTCGTGCGATCCAGTCGTGCACTTTATTTTTTTTGTATAAATGTGTATTAAACGACAGCAATGTGCATGCAGATCTTCAAATTTTTTTGTTTTTGGAAAAGGTTTTTCTAGACCACTATTGGCACTATTGCTTTAGTTAGAATAAGAATTTATTGAAATTCAGTGGAACTAATTTTGTATCCCTTTTAATAAGTAATGCAGAAAAGGACAAAGGGTTCCTTAAGTGTACTTGAAGTGATTGACAAAATCGGCATTAATCGGCGAGCGAAGCCGCGGGCAACAGCTAGTATAACATAAATGCTAGTAAACCCTTTCTACTATAAGCTTTGACAAAACAGGCTGGTGCAAAACTCCTGTACGATTTTTGGTACCTAATGGACACACGCTGAGGGAAGTAGATGTACAAAAACCAAACAAAAATTCAACAACGCAGGACACACGAAAACATTTTTGTAAAGTCGCATTCGATGCAGAAAGTAGGAAGAGAGCCACTTTTATAAGCTTTTCACGATGAAGAGGATTTAAAAGTAAGCCGACAACTGATCCAACTACAAAATCTTTAACAAATTGTACCCAGTTGCCTGACACCGAGGACACTTATATCTAAAATAAAGTCCAACTTTTTATATAGCTGGGAGTGCTCAAGGCAAATATAACTTCTGAGTTCTGAGCTTTCCACACCTACCCAATATGAGTAATGAGATTGGTAATAATAAAAAGCAGTGTTTTAGTAAATACCTTACCTTAAAGCCAGCCAAGCGTCTCCTGATCAACTCCGTACAATACTTTTAGATCCATCGTTCTCAATAACCGCTGCCAATAAGTAAGTCAATAAGTCGTTTTACGGCGAATATAAGAACTAAATATGCGGGTGGGCGAAACAGGGCGAACCTGCACCTGCCCACACTTAGATGAATGTAGAGCCGTTGTAAAGCCCTTGGGGTTTTTATGACCCCCATACTGCGAAAACCTATGAAGCTGCGTTGCCAAACCATCTCGAGGCTGGAAGCAAGTCACCATATCGCTGCGACCACCAGTGGGCCGTAGTAATGATATGTTTTTTTACTTGACTATGTCCAATGAGGCCCCCGGTTTCGTTCTTGTGTTGGAATTGTTTGGCATGAACCTTTTGGATTGTCTGTTACCTTCAATTTGAATCCAGTAACACCTAGTTGGCCTTGTTCTTCCGACAAAATTAAGCAGTGCTCTCGGGCAGTCCACAAAATGATCCTGTCATCACGAAGGTCATCCCGAGGCTAATACAAATCTATCTTACTTACTTACTTACTTAGGCCTCAACCAATACGCATCTCCAGTTATCGCGATCTTTGGCAAACTGCCTCCAGTTGCGCACTCAAAGAGATCCCCTTCCACTTGTGCGCGCCACCTAAGGCGAGGTCTTCCTCTACTGCGTTGTTCCTCCGGGTTGGAATCGAAGACTCTTCGGGCCGGAGCGTTGGTGTCCATTCGCTCTACATGTCCTAGCCATCTTAGACGACAGATGCGTATTTTTCTGACCAGGTCGGTGTCGTTGTACAGCTCGTGGAGTTCGCTGTTAAATCTTCTCCTCCAAAGCCCGTCAACGCAAACGGGACCAAAAATCACTCGAAGAATCTTGCGTTCGAAACGGCCAAGAAGATCTTCATCCGACTTTGTTATGGTCCATGCTTCTGCGCCATAGAGCAGGGCTGGGATGATGAGGGTCTTATATAGAATCGACTTGGTGTTTCTCGACAAGGCCTTATTAATCAATTGCCTTCTTAGGCCGAAGTAACAGCGGTTGGCAAGTGTGATTCTTCGTTTGATTTCTGAAGTGATATCATTCTCAGAACTGATAGCGGAGCCGAAGTAGACAAAGTCCCTAGCTATAACTAGTTATAGCTGTCTATCGTGACGTTCTGTCCGATTCGTCGATGTTGTATGTCCCTTCTTGTTGACAGCATATACTTTGTCCTGCCCTCATTCAACACTTAACCCATTTTCTTCGCTTCCGCGTATGCAAGTAATTGTACAGACTTGTGAAAAATTGTGCCTCTGGTGTTGGCTTGCGAGTTTCGCACAATTTTCTCAAGAATGATGTTGAAAAAGTAACATGACAGCGCGTCACCTTGTCTAAACCCTTTTTTGACATCAAAGGTCTCGGTGAGATTGTTTCCGACCTTTATGGAGGGAGCAGTGAGCATTCTCCATCGTCATTCTGCACAACCTGTAGAGTTTGGCAGGGATGCCAAAACTAGACATGGCTCTGTATAGCTCGTCTCTATAAATGCTGTCATACAAATCTATCTTTTAAAGACTTCTCAGAGAGATCTTCTAGGTCTTCGGAAAAGTGTCTTTCAATAAATTCTGATCTGGCAGAGTGCCGGCCAGTGCCAAAGAAAGTGGAGTGTCCACATACGCGTCCTCATCACCATATACTCTGCACATGTCATCAGTGTTGATTCTCATTTTCTTGATCAGATTTTTTTCTCCAGGGGACCAGCTGATTCTTATACATTGTGCTGAGCTTTAATAACCTGTAGCTCCCCGCGACAGCGACTTACATGCTTAGATTAAATCTCAACGACAGAGATAGCTTTTATTGCCACTTTGCTGTCAATGTTAAGGTGCTTGTTTTGGCAGCAGGTTGTCATTGTCACTGTCGGCCTCGTACATGCGCTGTTGTAGTCAGGAAGTCTGATTGATTCAGAGTAGAATCCCGCTCTAATGCCGACGTCCATCTTGGAATCTGTATATATTTTAATCTGTATAGATGGGTATTGTTGAATCGTTTAATAGCGGTTGTCCTTTTTGACATTCCTCTCTACTGGAAAAGCAAGTGGCAAATGGTATTTTAAAGTCTAGGCGGGGAGGTGTTTAGTCTGTGCATACATTGTTTCCAGCTCCTAGTCTTGCTTAGACGAACGGCGCTGTTTGCATCAAATCCCTGTACGAAAAGGTCTAGGTTCTTAAGATTTAGTAAGTACTGCCTCAAGCCCCGCTGTGGGGTTGGTTCTCGTCAAATTATATCTGGAGGATCCTTCAGCGTATGACTGTGTTTTCTTTTCGAAAACATTGCTTAAGGAAGTCCCGGTCTCGGTACAGGCAATATAATAATTCATCACAATAGGTGACCCAACCCTCACTCAAGAAATCCATGCAATTCTTTGCTTCAGAATGCCATCCCATAACTTTTTTTTTTGGGAAGAACAAAGAACCGACTGAGTAAATAAACTGAGCTCGTAAAAAATACCGAAGGGTGATCCATCAGCTGAGTGGGCCGGCCTGGTGACTGAATCTTAATAATTGATGAATGCGTTTGACAGCTTTAACTTTTAAAATTTCATATTTGCTTCGTTATTTTTTTAAATCGATGTTTAATCTACTTTCCCTTTTGTTCAATAGTGCGAACCCTGCGGGACTCTCTGCAAATACAAGGGTGAAAATCAAGGATATTCATCTGGCACTGGCACACTGTGTTAGAAAAGGACTGGAACCTTTTTTTTCTCCTTCAACTTGATTCGTAAATTGAATACTCTTATAAATTGCGTCGTTCTTCATTTCAGGACCCTCAATTGTTTCTCTTTCTTGCGCAAATTTATTTCGATTCCTATACACTTGATGAGTCGTGAAAAGCGATTAATAATAAGGGAGCGCCTGCTTTTGAAAAGTTCTCCGTACTCCGTAGGTGATTTCAGGGAGTCGTCGTCACTCGTCACAATGATTTTAATATCGCGTTGGAAGATGAAAATGTCTCACATTTTGCACTCCTTTAATTGGCTTCATGCTGTTATACGAATAGGTTTGTATTCTTCTCATCGATTTTATATTTGAAACCGAATAAATAACGTACGACAACCGACAACGATGAGAAGGAATAAATGAGAAGAAGACGACATCCATGGTGCTCTCCCACATACATGTAAGCTGAATGTGTTCTCTGTAAGAAAACAGAACTGACGCTCGTCGTTTCAGTAGAAAACATGACTAGAATCTCAATTGGTGTAAGGACATCAAGATATAGGGATCATCTAACGGGGATTTTCAGCTCAGCAAGGGAAATGCTTGCTTTGCATAATAACATCACGTCTTAAAGTACACATCGGCAATGAAAATAGCACCAAGAACATATATACAGAGAGAGCGGTTTCCGTCAACAGAAACACCCGCAAAAAAAGGGTAAATGCCTTTCTGCTTAAAACGTGCAGCATGGAAATGTGGTGGTTTCTGAGAAAAAAAAATGCACGAGAAACAAAAGCTACAGGACAGTTTAAATTGTTCTCCGAGTATTTGTTCAACTGTTTGAATTTTTCAGTAGGTGGAAATAGCAAGGTATACATGATGAGTGTGTTACCACTATTGGGTCACATGTGCCACATGCCGGTCATTCACTTGTTCGCGAAATAACACATGTGACATGTGTACCTATATTTTTAAATTTTTCTTTATGCACTTTTCTTAAAAATATACACAAAAATCAGGAAATTGAAATATTACTTTTCTTTAAATGAAATGAGATGTGTGTGTCCTTGGCCCCGAAATTGTGAAAGCCTTACTGGTAGACGACCGTCGAACCCCATCATTCTGCGTATTTTCACCATGCCCCGTAAAAAATGAATGAAATACCGTTAAATTGTATGCCTACGCGTTGACTAAATGATGCACCGAGGGCGAATTTTTAAATTCGTTTCCGTTTTCTGGATGGCCTATTGCGATGAAATAAGGACAACATGTTGCACCATTAATTCATATGTCCTGTCTAAGAAATCCGTATGGATTATCATTATATGAGTAGATAGTTCTAAGATCATGCGTTAACAAATCCACATAAAAAACTATTTTACTTTATTAAGAGAAAAGCTGTACGTAAAAATGGTAGTTTTACATACAGCAAGTAAGACTTCTGTGTAAAAGTCATTTTCCGTATAACTTTATCTTCTCTTTAAAAAAGTTGTAATTCACTTATGTAGTCCATTCCTTGCGAAATTAAAAATTGTTATGATGTGAACACAGTAATGTCGTTTTCCATTGAACACAAAGAAGTGACTGGTATAAATGAAAGAGTTTCTGAAATAATTCCATTGACAAACAAAAAATACTTTTGTGGTTGTTCTAGGATCTAGGGTTACCATTCGTCTTAAAAATAACATTGTCTCCCTAAATTCCAAATACAAAAGTATGACAGAAAAGTCCCCCTTTTTAATACATCCTTTAACTAAACAAAAAATTGTTGAACTATCCAATAAAAGTTAATTTTATTAAAACGAGCTAGAAACTCTAATTGCCAAGATGAGAAATGTTAAAAGGGTTGATTATAATACAGAGAATGTTTAAGAAGGACAAATTTTTGGCTGCGCCCAACATGTAGGTATTGTAAGTGTTGCCAAAGCAAGATGAATATTTAAAAAAAAAATACAGCTTCGACTTTGCCCATTTTTTCTGTCTTACTGTATGGATTTGCGAGGCCATTGTGAACACATGGATGCCAAGTGTTATACCTATATAAACTAAATACATCATCCATTTAACAAACTCATTAAATAAAATATTTAAAAATATTTCAATTGTATTTTTATTTTTGTAAATCGTTAAAGTAGGTGGACTCAATTTGTTTCTTTGTTACATTCATATACGAACAGTCCTTTTTCGTTCCGCTCCAGCAGAGGAAACGACAGTGCTTACTGTGTTCACTACCGCAGATATAAAACTCTTAAAATTGATAAAAAAAATTTACTTAATCATGTTAGATGTTGGACTTTGGCTAACTTGTGGATAAGCCACAAAGTTGATTGATTGATTGATTGATTGAAAATTAATTTATTAAGAAAAGGCTTAGCAATTTTTTCAATTTTTGAGCTTAAATTAGAGAACATTAGTACCTAAATAATATTCGGCCCTAGCGAGGTATCCGTCGGAACGGAAAATTCTCCAATTTTTTACGATTCGGAGGATTTTTGCTTCGAGGTATTCTTCGGAACATCTATTCGGAGTTTTTCTCCGACATTTTGCAACGCATATCGGCGAATTACGTTGATGTGCGATGAAGTGCATTTTTTCCTTCAATTTTTGACAGCTAGGTTCCGATATCCTCCGACAGAATTTGGTTGCGGAATTTGTTTACGATTTGGATTTGAGCCTCCGACAGAGTATGCGTTGCGGAGAATTTTCCGTTCCGACGGATACCTCGCTAGGGCCGAATATATTCTTATTTAAATCTACATTAAAACCCGGATAACTACCTCTTCACAATTTCTGCTTTCTTTGGGTACTTAAACGGGTGAGGTAGTTATACGAACCCGCTTAAGCGCCCAAAGGAGGCAGAAATCCGAATCCTGTATCTACCTCAAATATGTGTAAATAACAATTAAGTTGTTCTAAAGATTTGTTTTCTTTTTTTGACATAGAACGAGAATGAGAAGGAGAGAAAATGTCGATGAAATTGTGTGCGTTTTGATTGGGGTACTTAAACGAGTGTAACCTGAGCAAATTAGCAAATAAAATTGGCAAATAGAGGGCGTTAAACCGAATAAGGTACTTAAGCGGGAGGTACTTCTCCGCGTAAATGTACACAGAAATGTGTAAAAAATGTTTAGATTTGAGACTTGTGAGCCCTTAAGCGTGTTGGGTACTTAAGCGTGAAGTACTTCTCCGGGTTTTACTGTAGTTAGGTATATTTATAAATACAACCACATTTCGCTGAATGATGAAAGCTAAAATATTTGTGAGCTTGTTGGTTTGATGATGACACATAAAAAGCCAATGAGTCTCTCACAAAATATAGTCGTGGCGTTGCAATAAATAACAATTGGGATCACACCATTAGGTAACAGACATAAAAGTCCAAACAGCTTAATTACCTGTAAAGGCACATGTGGTGACATTTCCAGGTAAAAAATGTTTCGCGCGACCCAGTCTTGAACATCGTTTTTTTAGTAGTCTAACTTGGGACAGAAATTTGCTGATGAGATAATTCAAATCATGGGTATTTTAATTATCAAGAGAGAGAGAGCCGTATTATGTGATGTGGAATCGCATAAGAGATGGATGTCAAAATACTGCTCACAAGGCTGTTGATCCCACAGATTCGTATTCATATTTTTCTTGTTGTTGTAAAAAGTATCACAAGTTGCAGTTTTATTTTTAAAGTCTCACTTAACTGTAGGTGGGACAATTCACTTGAAAATGTTGTCCTTAATGCGAAGTTTCATAGAATAGAATAATTTAATTTTCTTTCACAAATTCTTTCACATATTATCTACTAAAATCAACAAAAATAGAGACTTTGATTCAATAAATAAATACCTAGCGCAACAGCCCCTAGCTTCATAAAATAATTCGTTTTGTTCGTGTGAGTTTTAAATATTTAGGACGAATGGAATTGATTTACAATGTAAATTCCGAGTCCAAATGGCTAATTGAACCGCTTTTTCATGACAGTTATACTCAGCCATCAGCGCTGCTGGAACAGGCACTTTAGTCCCAAACTGGCACTTTCAAATGAGCTTGGCACTTTGGCACCCATTTTCCTCATAAGATCTTAAAACATTGCTACATTCGTTACTCTTTTCTGTAAACTCCCACAAAAACCTACTTATAGTTTTTGTTTAAATATGCGATTTTTTAAAATTTGGCACTCAAAAAAATTAATTGGTGGCACTGAGATTTTTTTTCAGCTGCAGCGCTGTTATACTCTCGAATGTTTGTCAAACTTTCCCCACATATGACGCAGTTGGAAAAACCTTAAGACGTAGCATGTCTTTTTCTGGGGATCGAATGTGGAACCCCTCGCTTAGAAGTCTGACGCACTGAACCACAAATAAAAATGCGTTGCAAAACTTGCAGTATCGACTGTCGGCCGATAGTGTTTTAGCTGTTGCCAATTAGATTCACTGTTGAAAGAGCGATGCTTCACCTGCAATCCAAGCCATTTTTACAATTTGTGTATGAAAGCTGCAGACTGCAATTCAAACACATTGCCAATAAGCACAAACAAAACTCCCACAGAATGAATATCCACCATAACTACGGCACGTTGCTCCTTGAATCGCTTTACTATTATTTTCAATTACTCGGCTATTTGGCCCACTTTATCAGGGCTTAACCTTATTAATAAGCCATTCAAATATACGTAGTATAAACTGCTCAGCCCTTTCGCAAATACATATCTACACTATCAATGTCCGAATGTGTGTAAGCCTCAACTTGACCATATAGGATTAGGTTATTTCCACTGAAGTAATCTGCCAAGCATTACACATTCATTGAAACGTATAGTTTCATACAGCTGTGCGCTGTCGGGCCATTGGGTGTTGGGGTAAATTACCCTGAATATCTGCCATTAAGAGGCGAGACAATGGTCATATCATTAACCCGAGAATCGATTTACAAACCAAAAAACTACCTAACCGTGTCATTTGCACACTGGTTGCCAAGGCAATTGAATTGAGGTCCATAATAATTGATGAGGGCCAGTCACCATTATTGTCCATAGTGTGGACAGGAACAGGATGGTCAAGAGTATATTGTAAATTCATTCGTATTGACGGAGATAAAGATGTAATAAAGTGGATTGGCAAGTGGAGGACCGCAACGACAAATTGTCATTAATGAGTTTAAATATTTAATAAGGATTACATTACAAAGCAAATATCGTTCATGTGTGAGATGCAATTCAGTGGACACATCCCCATCGACTCATAGAACTATAGAAGGAGCTTATTTTACGCATATTGCAAGATGTGTGGAACTTAGATTTATCGCTCATTTCACATCGATTGCGTTTAAAAGGGTTAAACGATCACGCGCACATAATACGCAGAGCTGCTGGATCGATTCCAAGCTGATTTAAAGAAAAAACGGCCGAGTTTGGTGTAGAAAAAAAATTATTTTTCACCAGGACAACGCACCGATGTATACAAGACCGCAGTTGCAATGGCAAAATTGCATGAGTTAGGCTACCACCTGCTCCCTCGTCCAGAATAATTCCCAGATTTAGCCCACGGCGACTATTTCTTGTTTCCAAACATAAAGAAATGGCTCGGAGGTAAAAAATTCGGGTCGAATGAAGAGGTCATCGCTGAAACAAACGCTTATTTTGAGAGGCTCAAGAAATTGTATTATTCGGAGGGGCATCAACAAAATTGGAGGACCGTTGGACGAAGTGCAACCAGCTGAAAAATAAAGAGTGTTCCTTACATCATTTTTCCGGGACTTATTGACCCACCCTCTTGATTGAAATGCCTCTTAAACAATTCAGCGGATCGGATTCGTTATAAAACTGAAGGTCCCTTCCATCCTCTCGAAAATAAAATAAAAAGTCCACAATCGAATGGCTTTGAGAAGCTAGAGGTAAGCTTCATTTATAATGGATGAAGTTTACGAAGCACAAGAGAGTACTTATCATGACTGCGGATGAAGCGCAAGTGCATGCCTAGCTAAGAGAAGAGCAGCTAAAGTTTAGTTTAGCTCGAGCAGCGTACTAATAATACTAATACTAAAAAAGCATTATGCATAAGCATTAGGTTAGGTTAGGTTAGGTTACTGGGTGGGTACAGCAGAGCGAGCCCTATCGTACCCCACTTAGGTCCATGTGGACCCATTGTGATGCCCTTGGTGGGGGATCGTCCGATGTTGTTGGCGATAAAAACTCTTCCCTTGTCGGCGCAGTAGCTTAGTGGTAGTGTGTTGGGCTACTAAGCGAGGGGATCAGGTTCGAATCCCGAGAGGGCCAAATTACATCTTAAGGTTTTTTTCCACTGCGCCACCTCTCGCGAACGTCTGACAAACATCCGAGAGTAAAACTGTCATGAATGAGCTTCTCAATTAGCCGTTTGGACTCGGCGTAAAATTGTAGATCCCTTCCATTCGTCCCAAAAATTGATAACCCATACAAAGCGAATGGTTGCGAGAAGCTAGGCCTTGGGTCCCATAGACCTGTCGCGCCAAAATATTTATTTATATTTTACTTGTTTGCAGCTACTCGACCTTGTCCATGTCCAGCCATCCCGATGTTTTTATGAACCTGTAAAAATTGGTTAGTGAGACATCAGCGAGCTCCTCTATATCATGGAAGTAGTAACTTCCAAGTGTTCTATTCCTCAAGTGACAGAGACTAGGGCACAGACAGAGGAAGTGAGGTGTGTCCTCATGAGCATCCTCGTCTCCGCAACCCCTGCATATATCGTCATCTATGAGATTTAGTTTCATTGTATGGCTCCGAAGAAAATTTTGACCTGTTAGGGCCCCTACCAGTTTGTATATCGCCGTTCTATCAAACTGCATTAGCGTTTTGGTCCGACTCATACTATATACTGGCCATAGCTTTCTTGTGATATCGCAGGTAGTTAACTCTTTCCACCTATTGTTGGCTTTCATACGGGTCTTATTTTCCACTCTCTCTCGGAGATTGCAGAGGGGTGGTTTAATCGACTGAAGCGCCCGCTCTTGATCCATTGCAGATCCATTTCTGGCCAGTTCATCAGCCATCTCGTTGCCGGTTTTGTTCCTGTGTCCAGGGACCCAACAGAGATGCGTAGTATGCTGCGAGCAGAGAACCTTGAGCTCTTCGCGGCAGCGGTGAACTAGCTTTGACTTTATTTCAATAGCAGAAACTGCTTTTATAGCCGCCTGACTGTCAATGAATATATATATATATATCGTCCTTTGGTATTGCCAACATTGACACCATATGGGCAGCTTCGGCAATTGCCAGAACTTCTGCTTGGAAGACACTGCTATGATCCGGCAATCTTATTGATCTGCGTATGTTTAATTCCTCACAGAAAATTCCGGCAGCGGTTCCACAGTCCATCTTCGATCCATCCGTGTAGATGGAAATTGATTTCCTTTTTGTGGGTTCATCTGTGTCCCATTCGTCTCTGCTGGGGAAATAGCAAGAGAATGGTATATCAAAGTCCATGTGGGGGGACGTGTAGTCAGAGGTGACAGTATTCGCCACGTAAATATCCAGAATCTGCGCGTGTCCCGGTCTGTAGGGTTTCCAGCTCTTGGTTTGGCTGATTCTTAGGGCACATTTGGCTGCAGATTCTTGCATGAATATGAATAGGTCTATAGGTAGTAGGTTGAGGATTGCCTCTAGTCCAGCAGTAGGTGTTGTCCTTATCGCGCTGGTTGTTCCTATACATGCCATCCTTTGTATTTTTGTCATAAGCTTAAGATTGGATGACTTGTTCGTGGCTTGCCACCAAACTAAGCTGCCATATGTCAGTATAGGTCGCACAACAGCCGTATACATCCACAGAATAATTTTAGGTTTTGGGCTAGACCTACCTGCCTTCGGAATGAAGACAACCTTTACCTCACGCCATACTCTGGGAATGTGTCCACATTCCAGGCAGCGTGTGAAGAGTCTACTCAGGGCTGGTATAATAACTGTCTTGGCTTTCTGAAGCATGATGGGGAAAATCCCGTCAACCCTAGGTGATTTAAACGGGGAGAAAGTTTCGATCGCCCAGTTAATTTTTTCCGCAGTTATCATGCCCCCTGGAATTGTTGCTGCAGGAATTGCGATGCCTGATGTGGTCTGGTCGGTTGTCAGGGAAATACAACCTGGAAAGTGCGTCTGTAGGAGCAGACTTAAAGTTTCTTGGCAGGACTGAGTCCAGTTACCATTATTTTTATTGAGATAACCTGGAACAGTAGGTTCTTTCGATAGGATTTTCCTAAGTCTAGCTGATTCCCTAGTATCTTCTATTTTGCTACAGAATTTGCGCCATGCTGTGCGTTTAGCACTAGTTATTGCGCTTTTAAATTTCCGCTGACTGGCTTTATACATTTCCCAGATCTGGTTTTCCTTCTGATCTCGAGGAGGTCCTTGGTCCACCACGATGGAGATCTCTTATTTTTAATTGTCCGTAGAGGACAGGCTTTCTCATAAGCCTCGGTTAGAACTTTATTTAGGCTTACCGTGAATGCATCGATTTCGGCTGGTGTCCTCATTTTATGCTCTCCCAGCCTTCGAACATTCCGCACTGTTTCTGAGATGTAAATATCCCAGTCTGTGAGCCTTGGATTTCTAAATTTACCTATAGTCATAGCATAAGCATTAAGCAGGACTACAGACGGGCGGGTTTTACTTCACATTCACTTTTTCAGAGGACATTGCAAATAAATTTTTGTATTCGATAAATTTGAATTTTATGCTTTTTTAGCTCAAAAATCGTGGAATAAATTTTAAGCCCTAAAATCGTAGAATCTGGCACCGAAACCAGAACAAGAAAACTTTACTTAGGGTTTCAATGCCCTATACAAAGAAAATGTTAGAACCATAACTTCAGAATAGGATCTATTTTTTTATAATTCTTACCAGTAAAGCAAAACAAAAGCGAAATTTTCAACTTTTTCCACAGGGATCTTTGGAAAAATACAAAAAAAAATCACTCAATTTTAAGGTCACTGACATTGCTTTAATTTTCTTTAAGGCTGGGTGGCTGGCGTATACGTTTTTTCATCCCGATTTGGTTTCCAGAGTTTAAGAGATAATCGATCGGAGTAAACGGTGTTCAATAGCCGGTACAGAGTTACAGGTCGCTATTGAAGCACAATTTTAGTTTTCGACTTTGACATTGCGTAAAGTGCCAAAAACACCCTTTTTTCGGTGTTTTTTCCTGCGCCCCGATGGGGCAATCCCTAGATGAAACTTTTTTATTTTTTTTATGATTTCATATCATTGCCAAAGGGCTTATGCAGGTAGTCATTGAGCCACATTTTCGATTTTTTTTGTTAAACGGCTTAAAACTGCAGTTTAATATGACTAAAAGTAATCAATATTTGTGGACGAACAAGGAACTATTTTTTTTATCTGTAAAAAAGAGAATGCTCTTTGAATATTTATTTATCTGCTCAATGAATAA
This sequence comes from Cheilosia pagana, assembly GCA_936431705.1. Classification (NCBI taxonomy): domain Eukaryota; kingdom Metazoa; phylum Arthropoda; class Insecta; order Diptera; family Syrphidae; genus Cheilosia; species Cheilosia pagana. Next base: position 77,467,657 of record OW386166.1, on the reverse strand, counting down.
AAATTAGCTATTTGGTTCACTAAATAATTAAATTGGAATTTTGAAAAGTTTACTATTTTACTGCATTTTTAATTTTATTTCGGAGCTCACGACCACATATGCTTGTTCACGAAATATCCGACAGGGCGTTACTCTCTTTTTGAGTAAACTTACTCTCTAGGGAGAATCTGTAGTTTGCAGATTTTCGCTCGCTGAAGCTGTTTGAACAGGGAATGCCAAAAAAAATTTTATTTCGTTTTGGTTGGTTTTTCGGTAGATACATACTAGATATTGTTATTGTTGTTTGATAAAGTCAAGGAAGCAACAACGAGATATACGTTGATAATGTGAGAAACATTGATATGAGAGTGGGTGGGAGATGGGTGATGATTATTTTGTTGTAGATGATTTGAATTTATTTGCTTTGTATTTAGATGTAGAAACTCAGTTTCAAATGTTGTTGTTTTATATTTCCTTGGAATAAGCAATATTCATTATTTTCATTTGGATTACAAAGGCATTCAAAGTTTTGGGTTTCAGTTATCATGAAATAAAGTAGTTACTACTGCTACGGAGATAATGTCTTGTAACATCCTATTGCATTTATTATGTTTTCACCCCTTTCTACTTTTACCTTGTCGTGGTGGAGATGATCAGTTTTAGTGACAGTATGATAAGTATGCCTTTATGATGCTTAAGAGAAAATGCAGCTAATTGCTATAAGCACTCTGATTGAAAAGCAGAAGTATAAAGGTGGTAGTACTAACATATATTTCCCATTGTTACTTCCAACTTGACATTTGAATGTAAACCTAGTCGGTACATAGGCAAGAAGAATATGGAACTGACTAAATAATACGTACATTATTGTAGTGTTATTGTCTTTTCGTTGTTATGAAATGTTTTTAACATCTTGTAAATAATTTATTAGACCTGGGGATAGCATACCTACGTATAAACATATAAATATATTTTCTTAATTGTTTTTTTGTCATAAATATAAAAAAGAGAAAAAGAAAAATTGGTAAAGAATAGAATGGTAAAGAAAACTTTAAAACTGATTTAAGTATTTAATTTGGTAAATAGATTGGCCTACAACTAGTTCTGTTTTTACCGCTTTGTCATGAAATTCCCCCTCTATATACCTACCGAGTTTGTTAAATATTGATTCCATTTCATATAATGTGTCCTAGATTTTTTACCAAACTTATATCGCTACATCATCTGCAAAACCAGAGACGGTAAAATCTGCGTTTCTAGGATCCTTAAGTATGCCGTTTGCTGGGGAGTTCCTTAAATGTTATTGCCTCTTTTATAAAAATCTCTCTTTTGCTATGTCCAAATAGGCAGCCAGTGCAAAGTCCTTATGCTAAAGGCTCTTTTCTAATGTTACAATGGCAGCTATATTCCAGGGGCATATTCCCTGCACCGGAGAACATCTTCTATGTGAATGTAATTTATTGATGACGACGGAGTGATCACGTATTCCTTCTTCGATTTGAATATCTAAAGGCGATATCCTCTGGCGCACTGATGACTATTCATTAAGCTGCTCCTGAAAGCCTTGAGTACTGAGAGGGAAGAATTAAAATTTAAGTGTGGAGTTGAAGCCTATCAGTAGGTATGCGTCTTGGGACTCTTAAAATCTTGGCAAGTAAGAAAAGTAGATAGTACTAGACGTGCTTAGCATGATCTAATTTAGACTTCTATAATTAGCATAAGAATAAAGTTTATAGTTAGAATAAAATTCATCCCATAACATATCGTTTTTAGTTCCCAAATGTAAGTCATCCAACTTATCATTCAAATTTTGTAGGGTGATTAGGTATCTCCTTATAGTAGTCCTAAATACTATATCAGTAACACAAAGGCCAAAAAGGCAATGGTTGAGAAATTTGTATTTTTCAATCAACGTATATAAAATTACAAGGTAATACAACTTTCGGTTTACTAAGATTTATGGAAAAGTCCTCTATAAACGGTAAGAGAGATCTTGCAACCCCTTAGGCTAGAATTTTGTAAAAGGGAAAATAGAATAGACATCAGTGAATAGAGTATTGTCTTAGACTTGGTTCGTTGGCCGTTTCGCATAGAATTTATGTTTAACTACCTATATTATGTTGGTACCAAAAATACATACTAGACGTACAAACAAAGCAATAGCAACAAACAAGCACAAACCGATTTTGTATAATGAGCCAAAATCCTAAGGCAATGGACGAAAAATGAATAATAGATTTTGAATATAATATTATTTTTATTTGATTCCTAGGAAAATTGATATCACACACACTATCGGTTTCAGTCTATACATACAGTGTTTGCCACACAGCCATAGTCTATCGCCCTAAACAGCCAGCCAGCTTGTCCTTTTTGTTGTTTTTTATTTTGATTTGTTTTGATTCGTTGTGCAGCGAAATTTGTATTATTTTTATTTAGTGTTCGTTGAGCGAGTTCTCACTTTGCAGACTCTATAGTCACAATTGTGATCCTGATGGGGGAGGGTGTGCTCGGCTATTTGAAATTCTGTGCACTAATACATGTAAACACGTTTACATGAGCTCGGAGTTCATAGCTGGGGGACACCCAGCCTTAATGTTTTTTTTTAGTTTCAAAACGAAATTCCAAAATCGTGTGCAATTTTTCGTATTGTGGCAAAACTGTAGAACACGCGAAGCTTAGCTCGGTTTGCTTTATGGAACTCCTATGGAACTCCTTCTCTTTATCCGGTTACTGCGAGTGAATTTCTCTATACAGCTCCTGTCATAGGATATGCCTTAAGGATGTTACGACACCGACCCTGATGGGTCCTCATTTGTCCATTTATTTATTTATTTTAGCTACAACCTAAGTCTATTGGCTATTTATTTACTCACAGGTACAGCCATAGCTATACGCACAAATTTCCTTCATCAAAAGCTCAAAATTTGCCCCAATTAGACTTGGCATTAAATGAAAAAATGTTCCTCCATTAAAACTTCTGAATGGAGATCTCTGTAAAGGATACGCTTTCTTTTAAATCGACCTTTCTTTCGACCTCAATTTCGCCCCCAATTGAAGAAAACCATCCCAGACAAAAATACAACACGATAAGTAGAATAATTTCATTTGACTCGGTCAATATTGTGCTCATCTACACCCAACCACAATAATCAGGATCAAATCTGCCAACATAAATCACTGAAATCTATTGTTGTATTCTACATAATTCTTTATATGTATGTGACCATAAATTGGTATTATAATGTATTCAGAGAAAATCAAAAAGGGAGAAGGAAAGGAAAAAAAAAGCCCGAAAGTAGCCTTCCACTTGAGCGTTATTCTCGCATCGCATCGGAAGGAAACCCTCTCCATGTCTGTGCACATTTTGAGTCTGTGAAAGTTCAATAACAAAGATGAGAAATCAATTGAATTGATTTTTCTTTTCTATTTGCGGGCTAAGAGAGTAAACGAAAAATCCATTATCCTACTTAAGTGCGGACTTATCTCATTTGATTCCAAATTGATTGGCTCAAGTGGTAGAAAGTTTGGAACGCACTTTTCCCGAAGCAATTCAAATTTTACCACAAAATTAGATTGAAATCTTTCAATTGGTATATCGTCAGTTCATAGGGCAACTTTTAACAAGCAAAATGTTGAACAATTTTTTGTGGGTTGAGCCGCCAGTGACCGCGGATTAAATTTAAAAAAAATGCAGTCAGCTATGCACCGTAGGACATTGATTATGGTTAAGAGCCCAAAATATTTCAAGTTCTAGCTTCCTCAGGCTTAATAGCCCTTGAGTTATTTCAGATGATTGCTTACAAATGAACTGTTTTACATAGGGACAAAGCTTTCCCAGCTAGAGCAGGGACAGAACTCTCAAAGACAAGCATGTGCTCCTCCTTTAGCTTTGACACATTAGAGCTCTAGTTTTTTGTCCATCTTTTCTGGTGCGGAGCATGTCTAGGGCGCACTTTCTTAGCGTATACAAATTTTACTGAGCTCTTTTACAGATAAGCAGTTGATGTCTGATCATTAATACTGTCGTTCACTACACCCGTATGATTTGTATGATTTGCCATTTGTAATTAAGTGCGTTTAATATTTTTCTCGATTTAAAAGGGAATGAGCTGAGCATCGGGTAGTTGGTCGTTTGTGTTCAACGGGTTGCTCAACAAATGATGCTTGCATCAGTGTTTAAAGGTTTCAACGTCTCCTTCAACTCCTTGGGCAAATCCAACGGAGAGAGAGAGAAAAATACTTTTTTTTGCCAAAATCGGAAACATTGAACACTGAATCATTCAACAATTGAAGGAATTGGTCAACTTAACGTACGGAACTAAATTGTTCAATTTAAATCGGAATTACGTTGCTCAACATGATCAGCTTGAGTGTGCGTGTTGAATAGGTTGGTAAATTGCTCACGTTGTGGACGTCCGCACTAGGCCTTATTTCTAAGAACTTCGTATACCTAACTAATGGAATGCAGGGAAATGCTGAAAGTATGGAAAAATACAATGGCGAGTGATTAACCCTAGAATACTTATCTTTCTTTGTCACTAAACACTTATTCTCGCTTTTAAAAGTTGAAATCAACAGTTTTCCAGAAAAGCCATTGAAGTTATTTGCGGCACAGAAAAAAACGATTTCATTGTGAATTTACATGAAAACTTAAAAGTGGTTTATTTAAAAAATTTAGTTTTTTTTTTCTCTTTAAATTGGTTTAGTAAAACTAACAAAAAAATAACAATTAAAAAATAATAATTTGAACTTGTGTCATTTAGCCAAAAAAATACAAAAAATTTGTAATCATTTTTGATAAAGATACGAAAAAGTGTCGTTTTGTTTAGAATATAAACAAATAATAGGTACGCGTATTATCAAATAAAAATATTGAATTATGTCAATAAAAAGAGAAGAAACGTAATAAATGTTGTTACTCAAATCTTTTTCAAACAAAATTAAATTAATTTATATTAGAGAGCAATAAAAAATATAAGAAATAAGTTAAACTTAAATAGCGCTGTTCTGTGTACACATGCTTTTGTTAAACAATATTTAATCAATATTACGATACATTAAATACATTAAATTTAAATTAAATTAAAAGTCTTTTCTGTAGATATCACTTTTTAAATCAATTCTTTAAGGAACTTTAAAGATTATTATGTAAATAGTACTAGTAACTTTGATGACTATGAGATAATGAGTTTACATTAAATAAAACTTTATTTTTCGTCTTCAGTTTAAAAGCCGTCCATCCTTGAGCCTTATCTCCCTTACGCCTTGCCAACTTCACAAGTAATTCAGAGCGATTAAGATACAATCTATAAAACCAAGATAATATCGCAGAACATAGAATCTCAAGAAGCTTATAACGTACATTTTGGCTTTTGTAAAGTGACACATCTTACATGTAATCAAAAAACTTCACATTACATTTACTTGTATTCTTCCAAAGCAAAGTGTCACACCTTGGACTATGACATCTGGCATCTTGTAACATAAATACATTTTTTGACATAAAAGAGAAATGACAGGTTTTTCTATATTAAAAAAAAAAAAAAACTATTTTGGTTTCAAAGCAAAATGACTTAATGCAAATGTGACGTTTTACCACAAATACAATTGATTAATAAATCTATCTATTGATAAATCTATCAAATCTAAATGACGCAAAGTAGGAAGTGTCACTTTTCCAAAAAAAAAAACTGTCATAATTTCAAACATTTTCTTCAAAGAACAGCGTCATTATTAAAAAAGTGTCAAAAAAACACAACCACTCACAGTGACGACCGACACTCAACTGAAATTATGACACTTTGCTTCACAAACAATACATGGATGTCAGTCGATATGCAAAACGACACTTGGCCCTCACGATGTCAATATAAGAGATATAAATATGACGATTTGCCACAAAAATAAAGCATATTTTTTTTACATTTTCTGTTTACTTAAATGAAAATGGCCAAATTTCGACTTATGTCACTTTGCTTTTAAAGCGACGATATGTTCTGGGCAATACGTATTGTCGCAATTTCCACATTTGTACACGCTCATGGATCGTTTTTTTAGCAGGACAAAAGCAGCAGTAAGTGCGGCAAATATGGCCCACCCTTAACATATTTTGAAATAAAACCGTGAATTTAACTCGAATTCATTTAAATTTTTGTAATATAGTCGTAGAAACTATTTCTTCTTCGTTCTTTTATAATTTGAATAAAAAAATCAAACTTAATAAAAAGATAGAAACAATAACTTAAGGAAACTCAATTTTTCTCTTTTTAAAAAAGTGCTGCTAATATGGCCCACCTGATGTTAAATATGAACAACCCTTGCTTGTTTCTATTAAATGCAATAATTGCTCGCATCATGTCTTTCTAAGCCAATTTCGATCGTTTTTTCTGTGTTTTTCCTAGAGAACGAATTAATTCTATCACGTGTCAAATATGGCCTACTGAGTCAAATGCCCACAAATCGGGTGGGCCATATTACACTCACTGTGGTTTTTTCACTGAATTTCATTTTTCATACATGTCTTAAACTGTTTTTAAATTCTGATAGCACAAAAAATAAAAAAAGTCTTAACGCTATTCAGACTTAGAAAAAGATTATCAAATTTAAGGAAAATTCAATATGAAAACAATTAACAAAAGTTATCAAAAAACTATATGGGAAACGAAAAAAAGCGATTACTATCAATATCTTCCACATTCTTCGAGCCATGCCTACCTCGATTGAATGAGACAAAACTATTCTGAACTTGGTTGGAATGAATTAGTTTGTATCTTCCTGCGCTTTCTACTTAAGGATATATAGTGGTGGGCCATATTACCAACGTGGGCCATATTTGCCGCACTTACTCTACTGATTTAGGTATTTCCTTTTTTAATGATGGGTTCTGCAGGACAAAGTGCAGAATCCTCATAAGGTAAATTAAGCCTTCATTCTCATCGTAGGTCAGTTCTTCTTACCACTAGCTTATTTTGTATTCGTTGGAATCCATATTTAAAAAAAATACAATTTTCTTAATTTAATTCCACGCAAATAACAGAAATGTAGGTACCTTAAACGCTAATCCTCGCCTCTCAGGGGACACCGAACTCTATAACTTGGAAATTAAACACTGACATTTTACAAACGTCCGCTTTCCACGGCGTCTGATTCCCAATTGAGTTGGAATCTCAAGGGAGTAGTATATTCAGAGAAAATACAAAAAAACAGTTGTGACCGACCTCACAGGCGACGATCAGTTTTCTATGGTTAAAGGAGCAACCTACATTTGCATGCGGATTTGTGATCAAAGAAAAACTGAGACCAGAAGTCACGATGTTATGTTACCCATCGACTGCAGTTGCATACCTAAATACCCCAACAATTTTTCGAGCTTCTCGACAATATTTATCTCTGCAGTGATCAAAACATTTTGCTGGGTCACTGGGGTTAAACTGTCGGACTAGCCCGATTTTTATGGGTATAGCAGACATTTGCTTTAATCCCACAAATCATGCCAGGTGGTATTACCAAGTATATTGAACGTCATCCTGTCGATGTCTCAGGGGTCAGGACTATCATATCGTCTAGATGTGGCCGCCAAAGCACGAATTGTGGAAGCTGTTTCCATCTGTATTCCGAACTCAATGACATTATGGTATTCACAAATGGGCTAATTAGTTCAATACATCCACCCTTAAATAGTTGTTTACATTTTCTGCGTCGTCTTAAAAAGTCAGTCTGCATTCTTTTTTTGGGAGAGTGAAAGGAACAACATTTGACTATATCAATAGGCACTCAATAAAGCGATAGCGTATTTCCAAATGACGAAATATCGGTAACTAAGAACGCAAAGCATTGGAGTCCACTTGCCATCAATTGGGAAACAGTTTTGGAGAACTGAGGCATAACCAGATCCCTTAAGACCCACAATGGAAAACAGGAATCATCGATTTTATCACAGATAATTTTTCCTCGGAACCAAAGAAATCACTTAAAACAAATTAATGCTTTTGAGCTTTAAAAAAAACCTGCAATCCCTTAATGTTACATGAAAAATAAGCTTCTTATGCAATCCCAGCAACAGCGATATACGTTTGCATATTTAAAAACCTGCTGCACACCTACCTATAAGCTTGAAGTACCTATTGTTATTAATGTAGCTTATTTTTACACCATTTCCACGTAATGTATCCAAGTACCTAAGTACTTAAAAATCGACGCTATTAAAACTTTAAATTTTGCATTCACAACTTTAATTCCATACTTTTGAAAGCAGAAGAGCAAGGATGAGTATATATCGCAACATGCAACCGCAGCTTAATGAACGACCATCGTATAACTGGTGGTGTTGTAAGCCGCATGAACATGAAACAGCAAAAAATCATAAAAAAAATGAAATTCTTTTTTCTTCTCTCACACTGAGAAAAATCCGTGAAGGCTACACGTATAGAGCAACACCACCACCAGCTGTGGCAGCACACTCGAATTCAATGCGAGCCTGACCATCATCAGCATGGCGGTGAACCCTTGTGTTGTTTCCATCTGAACGGATGCCTTTTAGTAGTCTTTACATCCAGAGTTCACTGACATACCGCAGTCTGCCGAAAATGCCTTTGTGCGGTGCAATTAATATACATTCGGGTTATACCTATGCTATGGCGCACTGAATGATTTCAATCTCTTCAACTAAGAGAGGTGGAGTGGAGAAGGTGTCTTGTTACGTGGTTTCCGTTTTTAGGCCTTATGTGCGAGAGCCTTTAGTTTGTCTAAACTCTAAAGCTTTATGCGTTGTACCTTCTAACGAACATATTCTACCTCCAGAGTTTAGGGTTGGCTTCGTGAAGGTATAGTCTACAAGAGCAGCTCGTCGTAGTAAGCCAACTTGTAAGCGAAAGCATAAGTTTAATTGCAATGTTCCATGAGTGCGAGCAGATTAAACTATATTCGTCAAAGAGAGACTGGAGCGACTAGAATCTCCCACTCACACTATCGTTAAAAATTATACTAATGTGATAAAAGATTTCATGCATTGCTTTGAATCTGTTTGGAACCGATTTGCGAACAAAAAGAACCACATCGTACCAATGTTAGCGACCGGAAAACTAGAGACCTTACAAATTAAAGTTTTTTTACAACCTGGCGGGCGAGAACATCTAAAAAATATTCAAGAATATAATTGTCCCGAGGAATCATCTCAAGTTGAATCTGACATAAAATTGTAGGTCCCTTCCATTCGTCCCAAAAATAGAAACTCACGCAAAACGAATGGTTGTGAAAAGATAGACCGACGCGGTGATGTTGCGCCTACTTTTTATTTACGGCCCCTTAAAAGGGCAAACAATATTGTTTCTATTTTTCGTGAAGTCGCATAATGATCTCGGGCTTTGCCACAGGAGTCAAGCACATTCCACTATCATCTTGGAAAACCGTGTCATAGAGCATCTGAAGAGTCTAAGAACTATATTTTTATGGAAAGAATGTGCTGAATCATGTAACTGCTGCATATTCTGATCAGAGTCACAAATATGATATACCAACGGCACTAAGATGGAAATCGATGCTACCTGATGTTCTGAAGCTTATGTGAGTAAGTTCCAAGAATGCGAAAATCATTCAACATTTTTTTCGAGAGCACTACCGACCTACACCCTTTCGGACAGTCAAACAGTTGTCAAAGCTGGTGTTAGATTGTGCTGACTTTTTCGAAGATATTGCTATTACGTAACTTGCGAGAGCTAACTTCGAAACTAGAGCAACTAACTCTCTTTTCATCCCTATCCCTTTACAAGTAATTTCAATTTCAATTAAAATTAATTTAAAGCTAAATCTAAAATGAATATAAGAAAAACCTTTTTGATATCTATATATATAAAAATGGTGTGAAAAATTTTTTTTCTGTTGTTCGTATATGGCAGGAGAATATTGTTATAAAAGAACATTTTGGGAAAACCCTCCGGAAAAGTCGGGAAACTGGAAAAATCGAAATTTGAGTTTTTGTATGGAATTTTTTGTGGAATAGTTCCGGAATGGCTTTTCAAATGGAAAAATAGAATATTCTTAGTGGAAAATTTGGAAAATTACGGAAAAACGCGTAAAATTAGAATTTTTTTTTCGAAATTTTTTTTTCTATTTTATCACATGGTTTGATGATTTATAGTTTTTTGTGAACATTAGATGCCCTACATCCTTCGATTCCCTGCGTACTGTAGATAAAGTACTGTGCGCCACTTTTCGAGAGGTTTAAATTTGCTCGAAAACGATACACATTGGAATTCAACGCTCGCCGATGCAACTTTTTCTACGCCAGTGAAACAAATTTGTACATTGTTTGCGATCATCATTCCTCGAATCCGATCACGAGGTGGCTGACTACATTTTGCATAGAGTTCGAACGACAGCTTCGAACTTCGATCTTGAAGTTAACGAAGATATGCGCAACGAAGCGTTAGTTCTAATCAAAGACATGTGCGGCAGTCTGCTGTCGAAATTGGGAATGCCAACGCCAAATCGTTCGATGCACGATGCATTCAATCGCGAATTTCAACAGGAGGAAGGCTATGATCGGAATGAGCTGTCCGAAAGAGTTCAAACAAATGTGCCGCTGCTGAATTCCGAGCAGAAGGTCGAGTACGATTCGCTGATGAGGGTTGTTAACGATGAAACGGGAGGCATTTATTTTTTCGATGCTCCCGGTGGGACACGCAGAAATTCGTCATTTCGTTGATTCTAATTGCGTTGGCTGTCGCATCCTGTGGCATTGCTGCCGCACTGTTGAAGGCGGTCGAACTGCATATTCCACTTTGAAGCTGCAGATGAATCTTCTCAAGGATTTTAGTCAAAAGCTTCCCGTCATCTTGAAATCTACTGCTGCCGATGAACTCAATGCACGCCTAAAATCGTCTTTTTTGTGGAGGCATATCAAGAAGTTGAGATTGACCGCGAACATGAGAGTCGCATTGTAGAGCGACCAATCGGCTGCTGAATTCTCGAGACAACTGCTGGCATTGGCAATGACCAAATTCCTGTTTATGTTTCGACTGGATTGATATAGTTCCACTGCAAATTTTTACGAGTTCACATCATCGAAGGAGGAACTCATTACCAAAGTGTTCCCTGGCATTGCACAAAATTATAAAAATCTCGATTGGATTAGTAAACGGGCAATACTAGCAGCGAGGAATAAGGAGGTCGATAGCTTGAATTTGATTATTAGAATTCAAATCGCTGGGGATTTGCATTCGTACAAATCTGTTGACCGACGAGGATGAAGCAACCAACTATCCGACGGAATGTTGAACACGCTTGATGTGGCAGGAACTCCGCCGGATAATTTATAGCTGAAGGTCGGATCGATTATTATTATGTTGCGGAATCTAAATCATTCGAAATTGTGCAACGGTACGCGGTTGTCCGTCAAGAAACTAATGAAAAATTTGATTCCAGCGGCGATCATCAAGGACAAATTCAAAGGAGAGGAAGTCCTTATCCCACGTATCCCGATTATTCCAACTAATCTTCTCTTCCAGTTCAAGCTGATTCAGTTTCCCGTTCGATTGTCTTTTGTGAAGATAGTCAATTAATCGCGAAGCCAATCGTTAAAAGTCTGTGGGATTAATCTCGAATTTCCCTGTTTTTCGCATGGTCAGCTGTACGTTGCCTGTTTGCGTGTTGAAATTTTAGCTGTGTTTTTTGAATCTCTGGAGTTTATCTGAAGGCGCTAAATTAGGGCGAGACGAAGTTCGCCGGGTCCGCTAGTATTATATTATATTTTGTGGGTCATAATATACAATTTTGGATGAAAACTTCACCATTTTGAGTTCGAAAAATTTATCCTACACACTAAAAATGATTATAAGTATCCCGGAATGCGTCGTCTGGACTGTCCCGAGCCCAGCTATTCTTCGATTGCCATTAAGTCATAATCATACACAATTAAACAAAGAGGAAAATTCTAACCTTTATAAATAGTGGACTAAGTTCAAAGACCAAGAGGCTCATAAGCTCAGCACATATAGCAAATCGAAAAGGTTAGTCGAACTTTGAACTCAATAAGAAGGACTGTAAAGTCCTGACTACCCACTTTGACACTTTCCTAAAAAAAAGGGGGTCAAAGAGGGGCAAAGACAGATAGTATATGCGGCAATATAGACATTCAAGTGGTAATGTGTCATTCTTGTCAAAGGTCAAAGAACGGTAAAGACTGTCAAAATGGCAGTGGTGGGAATAAATTCTCTCTCAAAAAAAGAGATTTAAAAATAAGTAAGGGACTGCTTTTGTAGTAAATTATGAAAAATGACAGATAATTCAAAAGTCTTCAAAGTGCCCGATAAATGCCAAGAATTTTCTAATTAGTTAACAATTAATCGGATTTCTTTTTCATGAGTCCGAGCATGTGAAGAGTTTGTACTGAATTACCTAGAAGCATTCGAGAAGATTATTGTCAGTTGAATTCATTTTATGCCAAATAGGGCAACATTTATGCCAAATAGGGCAACAAATTTCAAATCATCTGTCAATTGGCATGTGACTGACAATGATTCTTACTACAAGAAATTTGTGGAGCAAAAACTAGTAAGGACTAAGGGGGGGGGGGGGTAATATAATGCTCTCTTGAAGCCTCTCTCTTTCATGCATTTTTCGAGTTAATTAAAGGCATTGAGTACCAATTTGTAAAGTTTCGTAAGATTTAAAAGTAAAGAAACAGACCTAGATTGTTATCTCCTTTCGAAAGGTAATAGTGGAACAAGAGCCACCTAGGGGAAGATTATTCTTATAAGTTATTTTATGTTTGGCTAAAGTTATTAAAAACGCATGTGCGATAATTAGATAGCATCATTTACTTACGTATGATTGAAAAATGGCACTAACTTATAGCGTTACCATAATAAGGAACAGCGTCGCTCACTCACAATATCTACGTATCTAGAGTCTCGCAAACATTTCAAAAAACTCGCCGCGCCATAACGTATGCAATAAATCACAAGCGCAGCCCTGAAAAAACTATGCAGCTTTTCAATTTCAGACTTTTATAACAGCCAATTTCAATTTCATTTCAATTCCCTAGACAATTATTGCAAATTAAATAACTTACTGCGATGCTAAATAATTTATTCAAAAAGTTAATTGAACATCAATCCTCAATTATTTCGGCAATGAAGCGAAAGCCGGCTCCTGAATTAACATCAGCTGTAACAGAGTTCAGTTCATTCTTCCAATATTAATGAGGGTTGAAGCGAAAAACTTTCCGAATTAATCTGGATTATTCGATTTGAATACATTTTTCTTGTCTCCCATAAATTCCATAAAATCCATTGTTCTACAACTGAGTGTTTGGCCTTATGCTAGATTTATCAGTTTAATTTATTAAAGAATTTGTAATAAATATTCAAAGTTTTTGCAGGCAGTAGGTAATAGCTTTTTTTGGGGTGTGAACTTAATATAGTCGTGTTAATTGATCCAGGCAATAGGCATTTGTCTTAAGTTAATAGTTGTCTGTTAATGGTTGATTTTCAAGAAAGTGGTTTTAGTTTTATGTCCTTAGAAAGTTATGGGAAGGTACTAGGCTACATTGGCAAAGTTTATAAATAATAAAATGTTGTATTATTTTCGCTAGCACGATCGTGTTGGTTTAGCGAAAAAAAAATCAGTTTTAAACGTGTTTTCGTTTTATTTCATTCAGTTCACTTTATGTATCTAAAACTTCATAGTCTTTCGGTTTATTTGTTCAATAACTTTTTTTGTTTGGATAGATATTTTTAGATTTTAGTTTAGTTCCAAAATCCATTTTGGAGCACGTTCCAGGGTGAGTGACGATCAGCTACTGGTTCTGTGGCACTGTGGGCTCCCGTCGCCTATGCCACGTAATATGTCAAACTCCAACCATCAAATGCGGACTGCGTCCTCTGCTGGACGGTAAAATGTTGAACTGTTGAATTAAATAGTTTAATTAATTCGTATTAACAGAAATTTCATGTTAGTTCAAAAAATCCATCTCACCAATCATAGAATTTTATCCGTTGAGTTTGAAATTATTCGTTACATGTGGATAGTATTTTTTTACAGGAATAGATGTACATTTGCTTAAAATGCTTATGAAAAATAAACAATTATTGTTTTAAGGAAATACAGTAGACGCGCGGTATAGTGAACCTCTGTATATCTCTGTATCAGTGGCGTGGAGTAAACATTTTAAAATGGGAAGTCGAAGCAAAATTAATCCAATCTTATTAAACAAGCGGGTTGAACAAAGACGTGTCAACAGAACACAGTGCTCAGGAAAGAGAAAAAGAGACACAAGTAAATGTTCTCTTAAAATCAACTAGGTAAGTGTGGTCTAGTCTAGTAGCCAGAGTCAGAGAACAGAATAACTCGAAGGAAAGCGAGTGAATATCGAATTCATTTGGTAGGGTTTCATTTTTACAATGTGACTGGTGGAAATATAAAAAGGGAAGTCGGTAGAAATTGGGTTATATGGCCCCTACGCCACTGCTCTGTATATAGAATACAGTGAACCACTAATTTTTTTTAAATATTAATACAATTTATTAGTTTTATTATTATTTTAGTCTTTTGAAATACAAATTTATATGTTTTTTAAGTTTAAACTGTTGAATTAATAACGAAAAAATAAAAGGAAACAATTATTTACCTAGGTCCCTTTATTAAGTAAAGCTTTGGTAAACGTTTAAAAACTTCCGCTCGAAATAGTGAACAGACGTAGTATACATACATGTTTTATAATTTTTTATATACTTTCGATACACGCTTTCAAAATCAGTCTAGTCGGTCATTAATAAGTCGTTGAACCTTAGGCCTTGGGCGACGTTCATTCTAAGCTACTACGCCTGTTTGTTTTCTTGTAAATCAACTGTCAGAAGTCGGTACATCTTATGGTAACTCCAGCTGAGCCAAAAAGAATCTCAAACTTTGCACGTAAGCATTTCCCTCCACTTAGCTTTAAAATCACTTCAAAGCATACCTATACAGTTTTGCAATATTCATAAATCACACTCTGACGGAAAACATATTTCCCCCCCGAAGCCAGTTTGCTTCTTTAATTTAACATGATCACAAGGACGGACAGACACATTATTCAACAAACTGACTGAAACTAATTTACTTCCCATACCCAATTACGATTAGTATCTCTCTCTCTCTTTCTCTAGATATATCCATACCATAAACGTACACAAGAGAGAATGCTGTGTGAAATCGTCACAAGGACGACCATCAGAGCAGTGAATATTTTAGTTTTGCATAAATTATCTCTGCAAGTATAGTAAATTTCCTCAGATGCAACGTATTTGCCGTAATTGTTTTCAAACCAACTTTTGGTTCCTTTTCGTTTTTTTTTGGAGATGGTGGAACGAGGGATCCAATTAGGATCTTCAGGACTTGTCCAATAAGTACAAGCGCGCAGGAGACAGTGAAAACTGACACAAATCAACTTGACTTTGTGGAAAATGGCGTTTAGTGAAAATTAAAATCGAGGCAAACTATCGTGGAAGTCGAAGTTAGTTTTTTTTTTGTTGTGTCTTACTCCGCGCTGCCCCGTTCTGTCGGGTGTGCCTCTTTGTAATAAGAAAACTTTTGTCCCTCATCAACTTTCCACTTAAATAATCTTCAAAAGAGTGGCAAAGTTGTGCATTTCTTGATGAAAAAACTTTTCCCTTCATCTTGCAATTTTGTGTTAATTGCTAAATAATCCATGATGAGAGTGTTTTGTTAGTTGGTTAACGTGCATAACCACTCTGTTGTTTTTGAGGAGTTTTGTTTCCCTACATACATTATGACAGCTGGGAGGAGAGGCGTACCTATGAAATAAATGATGAAGTAAGAGGATTAAGAATTATTTGACTTAAATGGCAAGTTAGAGGTGGGTTAGGAAAATATTCCCCTTTTTCAGAAACACCCCCCAAAAGTAGGCAGTGAATAATATATTTGTATTTGTAATGTATTTGTGTTTAATGTCGGGGTAAATTTAAACCTACTTCATGCACGATTTAAGCAAAGATAGGTCACCTTCGTGGCAGGAGGCCATTCAAAACGAATCTAGTGCATCTTCCAAAAACTGGCGAAAATACTTTCACAGGACTTTCTGTATGTAGCCATCACCCTTAAGCATAAGCGTGTCAAGGATAAACGTTGCTAATATTTTTAATAAAACCAACTTGATCGTTTAAGATGTTGGGCTCAGCTTCTGAATGAAGCCGAAAGCTGATTGATAGCGTGAAATAGGAGGCGTCGCAATGAATAAGTCTTTTCGAAGTCTTAAAATTTCATAAAAAAAAGATTTATCCAAATCTGTTTATTAGGTCTTACGTCAGCAATGAATAGTCACAATAAGTCAAACTTATAATCTCTTCTCTTCTCTTCTCTTCTCTTCTCTACATATAATAAAACTGTAGAATGAAAAATGCATGACCGCTCATCACGCAGAAACTACTGGACGGATTTTGATGAAACTTGGCATAGTGATTGCTTATATTCTGGGTCGCGCTTTAGGATACTTTTTAACCCGGAATATAACTTGGTTTTTACAAAATAGTCAAAAAAAAACGGATATATGTAAGGAAAATTCTGTTTATATAGACCTAGCTCTGTAATGGCTTATCGGATTGAAAAATAAAAAAACAGGTGAATTAAGTAAATTTTCTCCTGAATCTTTTAAGATATAAAACATCCTCCTGCGTTGTCCTGAAGCTGAGCAATATTCAAAACAATTTTTAAAAACATCGCCCACAATTTTCCTTCAGTGGAAACCACTGCCAGTAGTCATGCAGCTGTGAATATCGTTGCAGTAGTGTGTGTGTGTGATTATTATGGGTGCGCTCTAACGTGATCATATGTTTTGCACTTCAATGTGCAGTCGTCTCTTTTCAGCGCATACATGCAGATTGAACACGTTCAGGTGCTGTTCATTGGGAAAAGTTTGGAAATGGGCTGGGGTGGAGTTCGTGTGTCAATGTCAAGTTGTTTCATTCGTGAAACAGAACTTTGCGTAAATATTTTTTGTGTAGACTTAAGTAGGAATTAAAATTATGTTTTTGTTGTCTTTGTTTTTGCTTTATATTGCTTTTAGAAAGGTTCAAGGGTGTTCAAGGGAGGGAACATATTTAAAAAAAAAAAGGCGGGTGAGGCAAGGCGAGCACGGGTCAGCTTGTAAAGTAATAAAATGTCCGAACGTGCCGAGGAATGGAAACCTTGCTTTGTTGTTGCCAAAAATGTGGAAATAAAAAGTTGAACAGCTATAATCAGAGAATAACTTGTCGAAAAGACCTTGGTTCGAGGTCAAGAGCCTAACTGATGTGCTTTATAGGTTTCCTTTGAACACCTGAAGAAATTCCTTGGCTTAATGAACAAAATCGGTGTAACAATGCAACACTGCAGACAAGTGCGAAAGTTGTTTCTAAGCTCTTCGTGCAACAGGAACGCAGAGAAGATCGAATTCTCGGAGGGGGAAAAGGAAGAAACTAAGGCAAAGACCAAAATTAATACCTTAACCCAAGTCCAACAAAGGCTGCTGGTGCTGGCCCAGACGGCCTGCTAGCTTAACTATTGAACATGACTCGAGGCGACTTGGTGGTGAGCTTAAAACATACATCTCCAAAAGTTGATGACAATAAAGGACGTCTGATTAAATAGAAAGGAAACTCTAAATTGCGCCAACTAGAAGGTAAAAGATCAGGAAGCCTGAACTGTTAATTGTAGTTCTTAACTCTACGCGTTGTACAGCAACATCGACTCGGTCAGTAAGGTCGCGGTCGAGGTCGGGGACTATCGTGGAAGTGCTTACTGTCAACAAGCAAAGCTATAGCGACAAAATAAAACTTTACTACAGTCAGCAATGATTGTGAGACTTTAAGATACTTTGCAGACGAGTACTCTCTGCTGTCATAACAAGTAAAAACACAAATAGCCGTAATGGATCCAAGGCAGCTGAGAGGAGAACAATTTTTCGTCAGCTTTTCGGTCCTGATGTAAAGCAGCATAGATCTAGTCAAAAAAGCAGCACATTGGTGGCTGGAAATGGCGAGGAGAATAAACAGCTCCGAGTGATAACGCAGTGGAAGACCCATCAGTGAGAGGTACCAAGACCAACAATTTAAAGCTTAAAACATTTTCATTTTATATTACCACAACTGTAGTAGATGGTACAAATTACATCATTTTGTAAGCCGAAAAATATGTTATCATAAAACATAGTCCAGGCCCGACGTTTTTAGACATACTTTTTTACAAAGTAACCATAAGACCGACTACACTCTCGCCAAGAGTTTCAGACCTATCTTCCTTCCTGCTGAAAAGTTTGGAAAGACTGGTTGAGCTGCACGTGCGCAATGTTGCTCTTCGATCGCATCCTTTTTCTGAGATACAACATGCCTATCAGCGCGGAAAATCCTGTGAAACTACGCTTCAGAACCTTGTTGGTAGGATTAAAAGAGCTCTTGATCGGAAGGAGTACGCCTTTGGTATTTTCGTCGATATTTAGGGTGCTTTTGACAATGCGACCTTGGATAGCATGTGCAACGCAGCCAGGCATCATGGTGTAGATGGATTAAAACATTGCTAACGGTTCTCAATCTTCCCGGAACCTACACACAAGCCTACGCGGACGATGTCGTCGTTCTCGTTCTATCTGTCGGTTTAGACCTAAGGGCTGTCTGCTTTCTGGTGCAGAGATCCTTGGGATTAATCGATGATTGGTGCACAAGAAATGGGCTTTCAGTGAATCCTCTTAAAACTACGGTTGTTCTCTTCACGAGAAGGAGGAAGGTCACCGGTCTGACTCAACTTGTGCTTAAAGGTGTCACTGTTCCGATCTCTGATGAAGTCAAATATTTGGGAGTAATCCTCGATAGAAAACTTCTTTGGTCCAAGCATGTCGAAGCAAAAACGGATAAAGCGCTGTCCACTTTCTGGCAGTGCAAAGGTGCTTTTGGCAAGACATGGGGCTTATCTCCTAAAAGGGTCCTTTGGATCTATACGGCAATGGTAAGACCTCTCCTCTCGTATGCATCGGTTGTATTGTGGAACAGGCTTTCGCGGAAACGTGTTACTGCCTCTTTTGCCAAACTTCAAAGAACGGTTTGTCTCGGCTGCACAGGGGCTTTCCCCAGTACTACGGGCTCTGCTCTAAATGCTATGATGAACAAAACTG
The DNA here is from genome assembly GCA_936431705.1 of Cheilosia pagana. Taxonomy (NCBI): domain Eukaryota; kingdom Metazoa; phylum Arthropoda; class Insecta; order Diptera; family Syrphidae; genus Cheilosia; species Cheilosia pagana. The sequence goes on along the minus strand of OW386166.1, from coordinate 77,448,537 downwards.
TTTTTTTTTTTTGTTATTCAAATGCTCTAAAGCTTAAGTCAATCTAACAAAAAAAATTGTTTTTTATTTTTTTTAATAGATTTTTTCATATGTTCTGAACAAAAAAAAAATATCTACCTTTTAACTTCAGAAAATTTGAGAAAATAAAAGAGAAAAACTGCGCCTAAAATAACATTTTGGATTGATTTCCATTTAAAGCAATTATTCAGTATAAAAAACTGCTCAAATTTTAAATTCGCAGAATTTTCAAAGTTTAAAAGAAAACATCGGCCAGACTGCAACTACAACTACTGCTTAAGAGTCTGGCAGCTTTGCTGTTAATTTCTATTAACTTAAGTCACAGGTCACGTCTTTAAACACAAAACATGTTAGATGGGACATAATTCGATAAACGTTTTTTATGGACTTATATCCCATTTCGGTCTCGTGGACTTATGCTCCTGCGCTCAAATTTTCTGTAAAAAAAACATCCGGCATAGTACCTACCCTATAAAGATGCAGCTTTACTTAACAACAGGTCAAGACTCTTTAAAAGTATGTGCCACATACATTTAACCCTGTCAGATCTCATTGAGCATCGCTTCGGCATAACTATTCAAAGACCCAAAGTCGTAATTGAACAACAAGTTGCTGACGCCCCTTACTGTACCTACTTGGATAAATACAAATCGATTGCCATTACTGTACAGTGTACACTATAGTGAGTGTGACATATAAAAATAGCCATTTTGGAAATATTCCTTGAGAGAAGAAAAAAGTTTACGCTTTGTCGAATCTTACTTAATGAGTTTTCGAAACACCACCAAACTCTGCGTACTGATACGTTTTCCGGACTAAATCAGTCCGGACGAGCAGAAGAAAAAAAAAACGACGTGGCATTATTCCTCCTGGTGCTTATCTCATTTCTTTATATAACTTTTTGGATTACTCCAACAGCGCAGCAGCTTCCAATCTTCAGCACTGAACGTGTCAGAAGCAGACATTTAATTGCTTTTCAATAGCCCGCATCTTCAACACCTAGAAAACGAAAAAAGAAAGAAAAAAAAAAAACAACCTTGATGCTGTGAAACTTTTCCCCCATTCCTCAGTCGCAATTCAGACATGAATGGAATCCGAAATAAGCATAGATAAACCTTCAGCATAATGAGACTTAAGTAGGTATATCTTCGCCTATATACGCACCGAACGCGAACAGATAAAGGATAGCTTATGGCTTCGCCTCTAATTTGCAAACATAAACTAGTAATCTGCCATTAACGAAAAACAAAAATCCTGACCCGTATTTCATTAGTTTGTCGTGTTGTGTTGTGTTATGTGTTGTCCTTGACAGTGGGCGGTGGGTTGGTGGAGTTTTGTTCTTGCTAGCGAACAATTATACACTGATTTCGATAATGATACGCGTTTTGTGCCTTTGTTCACAGACGTTCATGGGTGTTTGTCAAGGACACCACACGACCGAGCACCTACTGAAGTGACTTGCTCCCGTTTTCCTCTCTATTCTTTATAATAGGTATACGAAACGTGTTTAGAACAAGAAAATCCGCATCTCGCGACTACTTTTAGACGCTTTCCTAGCTCAGTGTCATGCGGTGCATAGACGAAAAAAATCCAATTAAGCCACATCAAATGGAAGAAATGCAATGCACGGTGGTACATTGGAGCGCAGAAACTTTTGATATGAGAACAAGGTTGAATAGAATCGAGTGACAGATGCGCTGTAATAGAATTTATAAAAGTATCCACCACACAAAGGAGGTTAACTCTTCGCCTCTTGTCCGCAGTTGTGTCATTCTTCGTATATGAATTGAGAACTGATAACTTTTTTCCAACTGTCTGATTGGTAAATTGAAAAAGTTCCACCAAACGAGGGGATTAACATCAAATAAGCATCACGACCACAGGATTGCCGAATTGTAAAAGTTCAAACTGCTCACTTAATTATCTGTTATACATGCGTCTGAAAAGTTTTTGTTTCGCAAATTGGATTATCGTAAAATAATCGTCCTTTTCTTTCTTTTTTTAGCCACCCAGCCCTAGGTAATAAAGACTTAAGGATAATGCCCTTTATTACTTCATCAAAGTCAGTTGACTGCCATAGAGGCCGTGACCGTTTTTGAAAGTACGAGATGTATGTTTGAAATTGTTTAAAAGGGACATCAATCGTTTTCAAGGGGATAAGGGGGAGCTTAAAGTGTCAACCTCTTAAATATATTTATAGAGTATGTGAATTTGAGTCTGACAGCCTGGAGAAGGGTGGAGAGTATTTGTGGGATCTGATGCCAGACGCTCAGTAGTCGAAGTATTAACTAGTAACTGGTTTCCGGCTTTGTGTCAGGGAAACGCCACAAGCCTCGACCGGAACTATCAACATCTGTAAATAAAAGCAGAATCATATGAAATTTACCGGGCAAAACAAAATATTAATCTTTCTATTGGTCGACCTTAGAAAGAAATATTATTCGCAACATTTAAGTAAGTTGAAGGGCCTATACGAGCTGTTCAACTGTTGGAGGTTGTTAGGTAGGGTGGAGCGAAAAAACTTTTTTTTGTTTATTGGTATCTAATAGTGAAAAAAGGTGCCTTATAGGCTTAGAAATATATATGCAAAATATTATTCGATTTGGATAACTGAAACTTTTATTAATAACTTGGGTTCCAAAAACAGGACTAAATTTATGACTTAATTGGTAAAATCATCATAAAACTTCTTATTCCCAATATTCGTTTTTAATTCCTTAACAAAATATATCCTTTTTTCATATAACGTTTAGTTTTTCCCAGATTATCGAAGGATTTAAAAAAAATCTTAAAATTAAGCCAAAAATCGACCTTTTCGTAATGGAGTGACACTGTGTGCTATAAAATTTAATCACCTTTTTAAATGTATGTCAAATTAGCCCCTCTTTTTGTTTCGTATCAATTAATTATTGTTTTCCATATGTGTTATCGTCTCTTTTACAAATATTAAACTAAACTCTTTAAAAAAAGAACATGCTAAGGCGAAGTTTATTTAAATGTCCTTTATTTGGTGATTCTTGTGATATAAAAGAAAACGTTATGCCTACTTATTAAGATGCAATAACTATACCTATAAATGGAGGAGACATCAACTTAAATATGAATTCGAAACTTCAAACAAAAAAGCCCACCATTCCAGAAGTAGCAGCTATCGTAACTTCCAAAATAGAAAATATATGGCTACTACAAGTATTGAAGATCACATCTCTATCCTGCAAGAGCCAGGACCCATATACATGGGATATGGAGTTCCTTAGACTGATTCGGCCAATTCTATCAGATGAAGAGATTCCTCAACATCATCTTATAGCTAGCGGTTGTGGCGGTATAAATGTGAATACAGGAAAGTACGGCGGTGGTATAAGAATACTTGAGACAGAACTTCAAAAAACACTTCAATAGATAATATGTTTAATACATATGAATGAGCTACCTTTAAAACACTTATTTCAACATCTTGATGGATGTACTTCGGGACTAGAGTCTTACACTGGACCTTTGGGAAAAGTACTTGAAACCTGTGAACAATTACCTGTTAAAACATTTCGACATTAAAGGAAATGTTCTACCAGAAATGGCGAAAGATTTAACTACAGATCCACAGTACTTGCACCAGATTATGTCACGGACCAACCGTATAATGCTTTTATATAAACAACAGAGACACCTTTAGGAAACTTGATGACTTTGGCCACGTTTGTTGTTAAGGTCTAAGCGCTATCTGGGTTCTCCATCAAAAATAAACCATCGTCTTTTCAACATAGTTTTTGCCTCCAGATATCCTCCAAAAGAACTTAAGAACGTAAAAGATCCTGTCATTCAGCGGAATGGTTATTTTGCGCATCCTGAAAATGTTTTTCTTGCTATGGTAACAGACAACAATAAACACATTAGATAACTGGCAGATCAGCGCATATCAAAAACACGTAGTATGCCTCGGTCTTCAACACCCAGGCTTCAATGCATCAACGTATATCGTTTTAATAAATTGGCAAGAAAAGGTTTCTGAACCACCGATTATGCAAAACTTGTGCTACAAAGAAATTCCCAGCATCGTGGAATCTGGTGATGAAGGTGAAGTGTTCTTTTTAAGGCTTGTATGCCATACCCAGGCTGTTGAACGAGCTGTAAAGATAAGACGGAGGCTGCCACTTCTCAGTAGACAAAAAAGTGCTGACTGGGCGCAATAAAGTCGAAAATAGAATCACGGAAGGAAATGCCTAAATTTGAGACCAAATAGGATTTTTAACTTTTTCATTATAAAATACATAATGGTTTATTGCCACGAGAATGAATTTATTTTTTGTTTATATTGAATTTCTAACCATCAATGGTATATTTTGCGCAGTTTCATTTATCTATTTACTTTTATATTATTTTCTGCCATACCTATCAGTTTAGTAAAATCTTGTATCAAATTTTGATTTTTGAAGTCAGTGCGCAGGCAGAAGATCTTAACCAAATTAATCGAAAAACTACATTTATTTTTCTCTTAGCATAAGGCACCATTTGCCCACTATTAGTTTTCCGAATTCAAAAAATTAAATTTTTCATACATCCGTGCTCCACCCTATTGTTAGGTAAGTACCGGGTTCACGTTTTCTGTACCAAGATTAGGGTCTTAAGAAGAGTAGCCCTTCGTATAGTGATGGGATATAGCATCAGAATACCTACTGATGTTTTATTGGATAAAAATCTAGAAATCGAAACCTATGTAAGATAAAAAGAAAGTCCTGTTTAACTCGCTTTTAAATATTTAGGAAATAGAAAATGAACCCCACCTGAAGCCGATTGTCGAATATCTCACAACTCACATCGATGTCTTTAAATTGTTCTATTCCTACATGCACTGTCCCTACAGATGTACATATATTTTGTGCTTAATAATAAAGTGCTAAGGTTAACCATGTAACTTAGGTTTAATGGTTACTATTGTTGTTGACACACGCCAATATTTCAATTTGCTACCTCAGAATGTATGTGACACAATATTCTGTGGTGACATCAAACCTGATAGCTGTGTTGCCTTTGCGGTGACGCTAGGGTCACGTGTCCTATGCAACAAACCGCATATATGACAAGAGTAAATCGATAGATAAGCTCTTATGATGTGGTTGCTGTTTTAATTGAAAATGGAAACACAAATTATACCGAAGATGTTATCGTATCATTAGGTAGGGGTCATTTGGTTTCTCTCTGCCATTGGACAGCTCTTAATTGACTGATGGTCGATGGTTCGATAAACCTCAAACGAAAAAAGAGGACATTCTTTATACAACATGAAATAGCGGCCGAGTCATCGAAAATTGGGTTCAACGTATCGACCGCTGCTACGTTCCCGTGGTGGATGTCGAATTCCATTCATAAATGTTTTGATAGTAATTTAAGCCAATACATTTTTTTTGCGATACTCAAGTGGTTTCCATTTTATTTAAAAAAAAGTTGACAAGTGCTTAATGAAAGGCCCTTAAGATCGAGTGACTAGAGAGAATGGGAGAGAGCTAATACGAAGCTATCATCGCTGTCATTCTTAAAATATAAAAATCAAATATCCAGAAGTTTTCTTGAGCAACTTTCTAAAAGCTTAAAACGGATCGACCTCAACCTTAGTCCATATACATTATTCCTTTTGACAAAACTCGATGCAAAATCGATCGATGATTCTACAGATAGCTTTCATCGATGCCGCATCGTCCTGGGCCTATACGTAAACACTTTAACACCCCCAAAGCACCCCCCAAATGCAAATACTGTCAAACCTTCTACTGAATGCAAATTCGACCCAAATCTGCCAAACAGTTGCAACTTGTTCCTAAGTAATGGCAAATCAAATTTTAAGCATCCCCACGGCAAAGAGCAGTCGGTGTAAATTATGGTTTTGGTATCATGAAATTTGCATAAGGAAAAAAGGACCAGCGCCGTGACATATTTTATTAATACAATCCCTTGCTGGTTAACCTCGAACCCTTCTTATTCAAATAATTCAGTGCCTTGGGGTGAAATGTCAAATACAACATTTTGTGACCAAATTTTCTACAACTTTTCGCTTTCACCCCTTATTTAGATTTAACACTGGGAAAATCAAAATGTATCCCTATTGGGGAAGCAGTCGTTATATCACAGAAGCCTTCTTCCATTCTTGTCGATGGGAATTTTGTGTTTAAGGTCGAAAAGCCTGGGAACAATGACAACCATTTCACTTTAGCCGGTTACTTTCCCCGGAGACGCGTCAGATATTGCAAAAGCAAAAGATTTTCAATGGTTGGTATTGGTCTTCGTATACCTGCCAGGTGTCAGGTGTCCTTGCTATTTGTATTACAACTGACATGAGCGACATCAGTCTTTGGGTGGGTGCTCCTGCTCATATTGGTTCAGAGATCAGTTTTGAATTTAAGGACTTGCTACATATTTGTGCTTACATATTGGTTAAGGGTTTTCGAATACAACTCAGTACGGGCTGTGTCACAATAGGACCTCATGCGGTACCTAAACTTTTAATGTTGACAATGGCGACTGAGGTTTCTTATGCAAACCATGCATTATCAAGGCAATTCTAGTTCTTTCTGTACAATTGAAAACTGACAACAAAATAGAAAGCAAAACTTAAACTACTTTATCCTTCGCAGCAATCTGCAGCGCAACCTCAGTAAGCTGTTACTTGGAAGGACATTTTATTTAAATTTTAATCAAAGAAAACTTAAATTTATTTATAAATAAATATTATTATGTACACAATTATGTGACGGTTCTCATTTTTCGTACCACGCAAATAATTTTGCAAATTTTTCATGCAGCTTTTCGCAATATAGATATAAATTATTTGTTCATTCTTCAAAAATATTCAAAATATGGTTTTTTAATGTTGACCATGTTTAAAATAAAGTTTTGCTGTCCTGTGTTGGTTAGTATATAGCTAGTCTTATAAATTGCTTACCTACTATTGTATCTCAAATGTGTTTGTATCTTTCATTTTTTCTTTTTCTCTTTTAATTTTTTAATTTGAACAATCCGCCTAAATGTTGTTCACCCCACTTAAAACCTGAATTTGTATTTATGAAGTGACATTTAACACTATTTTAATTACTTAATAAAAATGTCACTAGCTATTCATTTTATAATATTGTACTTTTGTAAAAATAGTTTAAGTCACAATTATATATATTATGATAAGAATTATGATAATTAATACATAATAATAAATCTTCGTTTGGGTACTTCAGACTTTGATTACAGATTTCAGATCGAAGAATCTGAATTTTACTGGTTTTTGTATGAATCACAGCCTTTAAAAGCACTTTACTTCCTATTGCACAGTTAATGAATAGTTTATTTTAAAAGAAAAAAAATTGAAAACTTTTTCATGCGCGCCAAAAGAATTGCTCATTTAAAAAACACATCCTATGAAAATTAGTTCGCAAAGGCCAGCAGTAGGTATGTCAAACACATAGGTAGGTATTTTTTGTGTAGGTACTATGGCGAAAATAATTTTAAAATGTGTAGGTACCTAATCGATATACTTCGAGTTTATTTCAAGTTATTATTTACGGCCATATTATTCACTCCGGGTGTAACTCAGGTTTAAGTTAATTTTACACCCGACCACTAATCCGCATTTCTTAAATCCGGCATTTTAAACCTATGTCCATATTATTCACTGAAAAACATGCATTAAACCCGATGGATTAAAGATGGATTTAAATGCGAATTTAAAACATTTTTATTTTAATCCTTTTTAAACCAACATAATGTAAAATTTCACAAATAATGACATTTGTTTTTTGTTGTTTATCATTTTTATTTGGAAATTGTTTTGATTTGTTATGTGCCATTGCATTTAAGCAATTAATTCATCCTCTGATGACGAAGACATCGACAGTTCAACACCATCACAAATGAAATTAATTTTTTTTTCAGCGGCTTGATAGGAAATTTTTTGTTTATTTTATTTCAATTTTTTATTTCCTGCCTCCTACGAGCAAAGAAATGTCAAAAGTATGATCTAAACAAAAACAGTAAATATTTTGAAATTGAGTTTTAACCCGAGTCAAAGTAGTTAAACTGGTCTCTGGAGTGAGGTTTAAATTAAATTGGATTAAACGCTGTCAAGCTTAAAAAAAACTCGGTTTATGTTTGGGTTTAACGACTGAATGTTATGGACTTGGGTTTAATTTTTGTGTTAAACTCATTTAAATCCAGGTGTAACCTTTAACCCGGATAAAAGGGAGTGAATAATATGGCCGTAAATGTAGATCTTTCAAATAATCGAGATTTTTGAAAATCTGTTTTTTGCGTTTAAAGTTTTTATGTTTTTAATGTTTAATGTTTTTATTGTTGAAGATTTTTTTTTAAGCACCAAGTGCAATTTTTGTACTTTAACGCAGATGCTCAAATTAAGCTCTCTAGGTAAATCTATCAATGAAATTCAACCACACAATACAAAATACAAGTAATTTTTTTCATTAAATTTTATGAATCGATAAAAAATTTACAAATTTAAAAGAATATGTTTTGAGACACATTTTTAATGAAGATTATTTGAATTTTTCTTTTTTTTTTTTTAATTTTGAAACCTTGTAACCTCGCTGTATTCTAGCGACTATGACATTATCAAGGAGTAGGGCGGACTTTAAAAAAATGTAGCTGGTTACCTCTGATGATTGACCTATTGTAAATATATAAATAGTTGGCGAAATAGGTCCGTGGGACCACAGGCCTAGAGCTTTTCACAACCATTCGTTTTGTGTGAGTTTTTAATAATTTTTGGAACGAATGGAAGGGATCTACAATTTTATGCCGAGTCCAAACGGCTTATTGAGAAGCTTTTTCATGTCAATTTTACTCTCGGATGTTTGTCACACGTTCGCGAGAGGTGGCGCTGTGGAAAAAACATTAAGATGTAATTTGTGTTCCTTCGGGGATCGAACCGGGGACCCCTCGATTAAAAATCCAACAGTCTAACCACTAAGCCACTGCGCCTACAAGTTATGCCTATTAAGTTTTGTATAGTTGCTTAAAGAATGATATTGAAGAAGTTACTTTATCACCTTATTCGACATCAAAGGTGGTTGGTGGTGTTTTTTTTCGTCTATGAGTATGACAATATTTATTCCTCATCAGCGATACAGAAATGACGAAATTTTTTGCATAGCCAGTTCGCCCATCCTTACATACGCTATCGTTGCCGACTTTGTAGTCGGTCAAGCGTTTTTCTATGAGTTAACTGAAATGTGAAGATTTGTTCTATGGTTGCCTTTCCTCACACATTAAACCGCACTGATTTGGGGCGATCAAAGAGGGTTATTCCGCTCTTGTAAGCTTGTAACACTTCAGTATTAAAATTCCGAAAGATTTATTATCTGTCCTATTATATTCATCATATCTGAATAGGAAAACCATTGCCTGGCTCTATTTCGTGTCGTACCGATTACGGCGTTATTTCAAGCCTGAATTTTATAAAAAAAAAGTACGAAATGAAAGGTAAATTTTCGTAGGTAAATTTCTTTTAAATAAAAATTAGCAATGCATATAGCTATGAATTTACTTAGCTATTAGCCTTATGGGTTCGTTTTGCTTAGCAGTTGATAATTTAGCTATCTACGACTGGAGTTGGATAATAGGACACCGGCTGATAAATATATGAGTGCAAAAAATCTCAGAGTTACTCACCAGGGTGCATGCAAATATTTCCTTATCCATTGGTCAATGTTTAATGTTCGGAACTCAATCACAACGGTATGCAAAAGGTATAGCTGGCATGGTTACAAAGCTAGATCCGACCGGAGTGGCAACCCTTCAAGTTATATAGAGCAAATGTGCAAGTCAATAGATGAAAGTGTACACTTCCCCTCGGCTAACTAGTATCAGCATAACATAACTAATAACGGATTGGTTATACATCAGACATTATGGAAAATTGTATGGCTGGCTTTTAATTAACAAGATGTTTGATATATGACCACTTGTACTATACCGAGAAGAACCTATATACGAAGCCAAATGAATTAATGCCTTCACCCTCTCATGATGCGTGTGTTACAAGAGTTGTAGCGTCTCTCACCAATAGATGGAAGTTTTGTGGTTAGAATTTATTATCGTCCTCTTTCGTTTCTGCTGTTCCATGTTAAACACAATATTTCATGTTACTTGCACACACACACACACACGAGAATAAATTTGCACAATGTTCTATCACATGGTTTCCAGGTCAGTGAGCTTTTGGCCATAAACACTGCCAACTAGCACAGTAAAATTTACGAACACTAATTATTTTCAGCTCTTATCAGTTGAAATGGAGTTGAAATATTAAACGGAAAAGGCAAGGATTTCATTGAAGCACAAGAGTTTCGGATTGCGGCATGCTACATCAGCTCCATGGCCCACATATGAATTAGATGGTAGTATTTTCTTTAATGGACATGATAGTGATGCTGCGCTGGTGTGGAAGTGCACAGAATTTGAAAACTTTTCTCAATTGCATATCTGAGGTTTCTTTACCCATTGACCTTAATTGTTTTTATGCGTTCAGGGAGTAACTCTGTGGTTGGTGCAATCGATTCCAGAAAAACATATAAGTGACCAACATTTTCATTGTAGTTTTTCAATGATGTTTTTTTTCTAGTTTGTCGATTCAAGACAGAGGGCTATTTTCGTCAGTCTTCACTCTCAGATTAGCCTATACACCGAGAAAAAAAAAGAGTAATAGTAAGCAAAAACACGCTTAAACTAATCAATTTTCAAGTCATATTCATCGCTATCCGATCTGTGCCTAAATCAAGCACGTCGGTCTAAAACTGGTAATATGCCATTCTTTCTGTTAGAATTCGCATGATTAATTTAATAACTTTTGTAGTAATTACACGTCCTTAACTTTATAGCGAATTTTCTTATTCCTAAATCGCTATATTATTGAATTAAGAACAAAGTGTGCTTAATTTAACTTTAATCATTTAACTAGGCATTCTTAATTTGAAATTAATTTTGATTAGTACTATGACCGGTTGCTATTGAATTTAGAACGCTTTTTCTTAGTTTAAGTAAATATCAATCGATGTTTTGATTGATCTGACGTTCTAAATTTAGTAATTATATTTCTTGTGACGAATTATTGATTGATACTGATTAATATTGATTAATACTGACCTTTCATAAATGGACCTGCTACGTGAATAAAAAAAAACACGACATTCGTTTTAGAAACAATTTTATTGTTTTAATTAACAATTTTTTTTTTTGATTTAACTTTTTTTTTTTTAACATAAAATTGAATATATATGAACAGAAAAAATAATAATTTTGAGTGTAGATACCTACATAAAACATATTTTTTATACATTTTTATATTAGGATATAAATGCATGGGAAATCTGAAAAAAAAAAAACAAAAAAAGGAAATTCATAAAGTGATTTGCAAATACCGAGGTTTGCAAAAACTGAGATTACACTGTATGTATATATAAAAAAGAAAAGAAATTTACTTACCCAGCAAATACTCTAGATATCTAAAATATCTAGCTCTTTCACAAGATTTTAAAGCTCATTGTCTTCTTCGTTATTTTTATCACTATTATCGAGTACCTACCTTACAAAATCACCAGCCTCACAAAAATTATTATAAATTTGTATTACCTTGGGACGAAACCGAAGCGACACGAACACTTTACTTAACAAAGACAGACATAAGCTGAATGGATCGAATGCAACCAAAATTGTATTGAATCCACGTTTTCTTAATATGACTACGTACGTACTTCAGAGTACTTTTTTACTCTGCACATTCTAAGAATGAGAATGTACGAACTGTAATAGCTTACAAAACCGAGTAAAAATCAAAGAGAGTAGGAGTAATATTAACTCTGAAAACCCTTAAATCTAGTATGCAATATATGACGAAAAGTTGATCTGCTTGTAAAACTTTATTTCTTACTTTGAACCTATTTGTTGTTAGATTTAGAATCACTGCGTTAATTTAACTTCGCACGTTTTTACATTTAAATTTTTGTTATTGAAGTAAGGAAAATCAATTTTAATTTAAGAATTTTGATTAATAATGTGTGTTTTCTAAAGTTAATCTCAAAATTACTTAAATTCGGGTCGCGGATTTTCCCTCAGTGTAGAAATAGGTTACTCGGCATGTATGAACAGTAGCATTATCTTGTTAAAATCACGTGCGGACAGTTGATAAGTTAAGGACGTTCAAAATTATAACTGCTTATGGTCTCTGGATTCTAAACAACACACACGTGCGCATATGATTCGCCTGTTCTAAAACTCCCCAAGAAAAGAATAAAGAAAATCTATTGAATGACAGTACATAAGTCGAACAAGTATATTAACTACAGCTATCGATATTGACAATAGGTATATTAACAAATTTTAATTGACGCCGTTTACCAGCTACACCGCAAACTTTAAAAGAACACTTTAAGTAAAATTCCCGAACCCCTTTTGACTCATTTCATCCTTTTACCCTCGCTTGCTTAAGCTTCGAAAAATCATCGAATCGCGGTCTAAACGAAAACTCCACTCCACTGCATTCCGTCTCCGTGAACTTAGAAAATACCACAAAGAAGAGAAGATCCTCTTCCCTTGAAACGCGGTGAAATGTAATCCCCTGAAAAGTGGATAAAAAGGTATCCTTAAAACCATCATAATAGCCGGAGCTATTTCAGGTAAATCCATTAAATTTCACGTCCTTCTGCAGGAAACTGATACCTTAATACCGAGTCGCAATTTGAGGTCAAAACGTCTGTGTGTATCAAGCAAAATGCCATGCAACTTATAAATGGCAAACATAAAGGAGAGAAAACAGGAATTAGGATGTCATTTTTATTTATCTACTGAAATAGAAAAAAATATAAGTACGTAAGCCGTTGGGGCTGCAAAGTTGTTGGGGGTATGAGGATAAAGTTTAGCAAAGCGCTAAAGTGAGCTCCATTGATTGAACACAAGCGTGGAAAATCTAGGTTTTACGATCAAAGAAAAAACTTGATTAAGGTTTGCATTATTTAAATACCTGCTTGTGTTAAACTTGTTGCACTAATCTTTTGTGTGGTGTTTGAAGACGGTATTGGTCAGTCTCAGCTCCTTTTACCAAGTTTTCATTTTTGACAAGAACTTGGGGCGATATTCTCGCACTCTTGTTGGATATTTTCCTTTTAGAGATTCCAAAGTCTGTGGCATGTTCTTATAGATCCGCAGCTTAAAAAAACCACAAAAGTAAAAAGTTTTTAGGAGTCAAATCAAGCGATTGATTTTTGACAATATTTGACCTAAGTAACCTACCATAAAATAATTTTTCATCCTCCAAAAGTCCAAGCGTCAGTCAATTTTACTTTTGAAAATGTTGCACCTACAATTTTTATATGGTTAAATCGTGCTTTACTGGCGTTAGTCCTTTTGTGGTATAACTTTTGTCTTATCAATATAGGCCATAAATCAATTAAATTTTTCTACTAATTGGCTTTGGCAGTCAAGCGTTTGCCATTTAAATTATATTTATTTATTGCCCAATGCACATGAGCAACAAAGTCAATAAAGTGGCAACTACTCGCATGTGGTGACATAACAAGTGTTGTAAATCACTCATTGACTGCTTAATTGATAGGAATAAATTTAATTTATATACAAAACAAACATAGCTGCCCTTACAACCTGGAAGCTGGAATCATAAGCACAAAAAGAATATAAACAATTTTATAGTCAGCGCCCTATTTTTAAACATATTTACGCTTTGACAGTGTCTTTCTGCTGGATTATTTAGTGGTCGTAATTTTTTTATTTTTTTAAGCTTAAAGTCGAATTGAAAAATTTGCAATCAATCTGGGGTTCCTAATTTGCATCCACACTTCGTTCTCAAAATGAAATCGGCTTTTATATCCTACAAAAGCAAAAAGAAACCCCATCATTGAAAGGATAGTCTGCGTATAATTTTCTTTTACTTCCAGGTGTCAAAAAATGTTTGTGGCTTAAAATCTACAAAAAAAGTAAAGTGCACGACTGGGTCGCACAAAACTCGCTCGTTCATATCAACATCGTTAATTGTTCTATGTATTTAGATAAAAAACTCAGAAGCGATACTAGATAAAAAAAAAAATTACTACAAAACCTGAGGTTAAGCACTTTGGCTTAATTAAAATTATTTTAGATGGGAGTTAATATCAAATAGGGATATGAGGCTTAAATTCTCAGTAAAAGCATTTTTTGAAAGTTCCAGTTGAAACGTTTTAAATGCTCAATGCACTGTTTATAGGCCTTTACATCTTACAAGCTTTTTGAGTACAAGGACATGAGTAGACGGAGTTTCTGATCTGTTTTTAACTTGCATATTCTTGTTTTTAACTTGGATAGATTGGTGAAGCTGGTTTTCGTGCCTATAAAGTGTGGATATGTTGTTTGGGATTTAAGTTGGCATTTTTCTAAAAATTCTTTTAATAGGCTGAATTTCTTGTTTAAGAAAAACAAAGAATGGGATCTTATTAGGAATACTTATGTTATCCTAAATATGTATTTTGATAAAAAATCGTTGCGGCGGTTTTTGGAAGATTATGCAAACAAAAAAGGAAAAAATATTGAAATGTTTTTTTAGAAAAACACTTTTTTTCAAGTAGGTACCTATTTAGCATTACCTGATTTTTAATGTTTTACGTAAATCAAAAATGTCGTTTTCGAGATATGAGCAGCGCTTACGGCGATTCAAATGGAAAATAAATGACGCAATCATTGTGAAAACATGAATTTTACAAAATCGTTGTAGCCGTTTTCATCTATGGGTTAGCTATAGGAACCAAATTCTCAAAATATGACAGTTTTTGAAATAATTCCAATTTTCGACAGTCCGATATTAATTTTGGCTGAAATCGTTAGAGCAGTTGTTGAATAAAATTAAACCTTTTTGAAACCGTTTGATGGGAAAGGGCTTAAGTGAAAAAAGTGCCCCGAACTGTAGGTAAGCCAAGAATCTCCAAATCCAAAGTTTCAGAGAGGACGGATATACGAGACCCATTTTTTTAGTTGCTCTATCATTGTAGGTTATGTCAAAATTGATTAAAATCTCAAGTTCGAAGCATTACCTCCTTGGATATCAATTTTTAAACTTTTTCTGCACGACTTTTATATTTTTTAAATAAATTAGCTTTTAAAAAACTTAAACAAAATCATACACTAAATACTTCATTGAATAGGACGTGCTTTAACTAACTCTAAATGTTTAACCCAGCGACAAAATATTTGGGTTCAATCAAGAGCAAGAACCCCTTGGTTTAGATCCTTATATTAAAACTAGCGGACCCGGCGAACTTCGTCTCGCCCCAATTTTACGACTTCAGATAAACTCCAGAGGGATAATAAAACACAGATAGTTAAAATAAACAATGCTCTTTCGCTTTGTTTTCCGGGGCAAAAACAAATAACGAAAATGGTTTGCCAACAGGCGAACAGGCAACGTACAGCTGACCATCCGAAATCAGGGAAATTCGAGATAAATCCCACAGACGATTGGCCTTGCGACTTATTTATTATTAACGCAAAAGCCAATCGAACGGGAAACTGAATCCACTTGAACTAAAATGGAAGATCAGTTGGAATAATCGGAATTATTAGGATAAGGACTTCCTCTCCTTTGAATTTGTCCTTGATTATCGTCGCTTGAATTACATTCACCAGTTTCTTGAAGGAAAACCGCGTACCGTTGCACAATTTCGGATGATTTAAATTCCGCCACATAATTATAATCGATCCCACCTTCAGCTGTAAATTATGCGGCGGAGATCCTGGCACATCAAGCGAGTTCAAAAATTCCGTCGGATAGTTGGTCGTTTTTCCGGAATTTTCCAAATTTTTCAGTAAGAATTTTCTATTTTTCGATTCAAAACGCCATTCCGGAACTATTGCACAAAAAATTCAATACAAACAATTAAATTTCGATTTTGAATTTGAATACAAAATTAAATTAAATTTAATAAATTGAAAATATTAAAAACTAATTTAAAGTTTTGCAACGAACTGTAATACTGCGGAGGTATTAAAAAACACCCGCATATTTTTAACGTATTGAAATTCGAGTGAAAGCGATATTCGACAATTTTATTATTTTATTATTATAATTTTTAGATATTTTCATTAGGTAATTCAATAGTTTAAAACAAAAAAAAATATCAAATTTTATTGAAAACACTAAAAAGGGTAACAAAAAATAATAAATTGTATCAGTTTTTTAAATAACACAGAGATACAAAGCATTGCTGATACACCTTCGAAAAATTTACGTTTTCAGATTACATAAATATTTTTTACAAACTCATAATCCTTGCCTGCAGAAAATTTCTTAAAAATTTCGGTTTTTTCCAACAATGTAAGGCCATAGAAAACATCAAAAAATCGATCAAAAGAACACTCAAAGATGGCCACAAAAAAACTCTCCAGAGAAATGCTTTAAAAATCCCAAAGCTGTTCTGTGCATTTTAATTTGGCCGTTCGAATAAGGTCCATAAATTGTAAAGGATGGATATTGACAGTGCTCCGACGAAATTACAATAATGTATCAAATATGTTTCCCTTTTGTAAAGTTTGTAAAATCGTCCAGCACCTGCAATTACCACAACGCACTCAACACACACCTTTTCGACCGTCTAAGTTAGCAAATTTAACCATCAACTTCAAACACTTTCAACTGCATG
This sequence comes from Cheilosia pagana, assembly GCA_936431705.1. Taxonomy (NCBI): domain Eukaryota; kingdom Metazoa; phylum Arthropoda; class Insecta; order Diptera; family Syrphidae; genus Cheilosia; species Cheilosia pagana. The sequence continues at coordinate 77,431,846 of OW386166.1, read as the reverse complement.
TACTTAATCCTACCGCCATTTACTACAACAAAAGCCCCTCCAACTACCGAAATTCCATTGAATACCGCTAATTCACCCCTTTATTCAAAAAACACCAAAGTTCATCAACTTACCCCATGTAATCCTTTAAATTACTGCTAGCACTGTGCAACTTTGCGGTAAGTTGAAACTGCTTTTATCCACATTTAGTTCATTAAATTGAAACCGAACACTCACTGGAAATATGCTATGTGAAATGGTCAGTGATCCCAGATGACCGGAGTCGGCTATACAGCTAAAGTTGGAACGCAGGAATTCCAAAACGAGCAAGCATCCTTTTGTGAAGTTAGTTAGATAAATACCACGGTTACATTCTATCAGCGTGGCAAAGAGCTTTCCCATTATAATACGTAACCACACTAAATAGTCTGCTTTGGTTCATTACGCAACGAGCTTGGATTCTATAATCGCTTTGAAGTCGTTTACTCCATTACGATAGCATGTGCTACCACCTACCGCTTCGATTAATATTCACAGTCGAACAACAGTGAATGTGGCCGCCCTCTCACCCACAGCAATTGACACCGATTGAGGTAAGGAAATCCCTACATATTGTGAGGGTTTAGAAAAAGAAAATTTTCCAATTATATGCAATCCAGGCGACGGTTGACGTCCGGAAATCCATCATCCCATCCACAGAGTATCATGTGGCTTAGAGCACGTCAAAGCAAAAATAAGAATAATGGATCGATGCCATCAAATCAAATGGGACATTCCTATCCACCTATCGAAAGAAGTGCGAGTTCCTTCTTATAGCCATTGTGTGGCGTTGCTGCCTTCCGCCCGCCTTCGTTTCGTGAGAACGAAGACGTGAAGAGAACAGCATGTCAACGCAAGTATTGAACACCAATCATTGTAATGACATTTTTGACATGACACGTCTACAGTGAAATCCTTCATTATCTCGTCCTCTACGTCGAGAAAATACGATGTCATAAGGCACTGTCACAACAATGAAGACGGATGCTTTCATTTTCCATTTCGTACTTCTTCTTTTGTAGGAACGGTGGCGCTAACCTCTATCCTGGTATAATTGGGGAAGACATACTGAAATATATGTATAGGTAGAGAGGTTTCCGCCTTTGAACACTTTATCATCATTGTCACGGGTTTAGAAGTTTTAGTTTGGCTTTGAAAATATGTGCAAAGGGGCAACGAGTGCGTAAGCAAGTGCCATTCCCGGAATGGGGTAGAAATTTAAATGCGGACACCCACGGCTTTAACTCTTAGGGGGATAATAACGTATTGAGTTGTTTGTGGGAAGACGACTTTGAATGCGATTTTTCCTTTTTACTTTTAGGTACTCGTCGTCACTAGAACGAGGACATTTTTTTCATTTTTTCGTTGTTTTGTTTTATTGCCAATGAATTAAGCTGGATGGTGGCTATTTAGAAGTCTTTGGTTTGTTAAACTGAACAAGCTTTATGAAGTTAACTTTTTGTTGGTTGCTACAGGACGAATATTCTTAATTAAAAAGTCGAATATACTGCTTCGTACACAGTTGTTGTAGTGAAACATCTAAACTAGTTTCCTTAAGGTCGAAATTCGAAAGAGGGAGGCAAGCATCCTTAATAACACTCAGTAAAAGCATTGATTCCTTGGACCGAAATTTGACACCTACTGAATCAGGCGGCTCTACTGCTCGGGAATAGCCGGGGCTTCAGTTAGCAAGTCTCTCCTCAAAACCCTGCTATTTAAAGTATGATTTGTCGCTTGACAGAGCGTAGCTTTATCTAAATCCTTTTTGGTGAGGTTACTACCAGCAGCGAGCTTGCTCCATTCTGCAGAGGCGGACAAATTTAACAGAGATTCCAAAACTAGACACCCATGGCTCCGTATAGATTGTGGGTTTTTAGGTCGATGAAAAGGTGGTGTGTATATTGTTTCATTTTTTTCAGGACTGGTTTCAGTGTGATTCAATGGTGGAGTGAGGCTATTATGAAGAGTTTCAAGCCTTCACACAATTTGGCATGTAGGATTTTGTATGCAATGTTGAGAAGACGGATGACTCTGTAGCAGCGTTGCTACCTTTTTGTCAAACAAAAACAAGGTTACATCAAGTTACAACCAACCATACCCATACCCACCCACAAAATTTCATTCGAATCGAGTGGTTAAGGAGTTTTAGGCGGCGGTATAGTGATAGCGACAGACCAATTTCCGTCACGCACTTCCGCTTGGTCATTTCCGCTTTGAACTATCGATTTTACTCCCAAGTCGCGCCATAAGATGTTTCACATCAAAATAAAATAAATAATACACAATTAATAAAAACGAGTGTTTAAAAATAAAACAGAAAAACTTTCCATCTGTAAAACTGAACTCATTAAAATATTGCAAGAGCCCTGGCGAATCCGAAAGGTTCCCAACAGTCTTTATTAAAATTATCTAGTTCTTTACAGTGAATAAAATTTTCGATAGTTTGTTTTCTGCTTAAAGGGATACATTGCAGTAAATTAAATTTGTTGGCAGTAGATTTAAATTTCGAAAACAATGCAGTAGATCTACTGCAATTGTTTGTAGCAAAGTGGCAACGCCGGCCGCTCTGTAGTTCCAGTTCGTGAATTTAGAGGATCTCCTTTCTTGTGGATCGGGCAAACAATGCCGAGGCTCCATTCTTTTTCCTCTGACCAAATCATGGAAACCAGTTGGTGTATACTCTATACCAAGTCATCTTGCGTTGGCTTGAAAAGCTTATTTAACCCGTTCGGTCCAGCAGTTTTGTTGGATTTAAGGTTGGATATTGCTTTCCAGCACTTTTGGCTTTCATTGTTAAGGCAGCGGAATTTGTGTCGTTCTTCCCGTTTACTACTTACTGCAGAAATAGATTTTTCCACGTTCGCACAACCGACTTTGGTATTTTATGAAGCTTTTGTACTAGATAAGTTGCTCCAGCATGTTCCCTTTAACTTCTGGTAAGACTTGCGTACATGGTTCCTGGAGAAGCATCTCTCAATCGCAAGCGTCTCGTGTTTTTTCCTTTAATTTAATAATAAGCCTATGTTTCTCCTGTCTTTCGTTTCTCGATCCCAAGACATCTCTCCTTATAATTATGGAGATGTGTATAGTAACATTTCGCCCAGCAGCAAAGACTCGCATTACCTTAGTCCGTTTTGAAGCTTGGGGTCGTGTAGGCTGTGCTTTCCAACTATTCTATCAAAGACGGTAGTTTATTTTTTATGAGACGACACCAGAAAGGAAACTGATATTCCAAAATTCAAATATTTTAACAAAAGCTTTTTGCTAAATGGAATAATGGGTGAATCATATCATGTATAATTTTCACAATTCAAACTACCACCCTTTTAGATCGTTGCGCGTTGGCATTCAGTTTGGAAATGAATATGAGATGGCACGTGGACTCTTTGTTGTCGGCGTAAAATAATATCATAAAAAGTATTATATTTCATGCAAGATATCAAATCATTTTTGGTGGCATGCAAATAAGGCACAAACGAGGCCAAATGTGAGAGAAGTAAAATGCAATACCTAACAGAATGAGGTTCCAAATTGCTGTAACACAATAAGGATTCGGTTTTAGCCTTGCGGTAATAAATAGACTTAGTACTGTGTGTACTTTTTCATAAGACCGAATTAGTTGTAACCGATCGATATTCACTGTAGAAAACAAGGTGCACTACTGGGTCGCACGAAACTTTCTCCTTCATATCATAAGTTTAGTTGGTTGCTTTTTATTTAATGAGAAGCGATATTTGATAAAATAAACCGTTTATTATCCAAACAGAGCAGTTCTGCAGTCAAGTTTGATGAACATGTCCTCAACTCAACTTGAATTTTAGAATGTGCCACTATATAGAGCTGCAAGTCCGACATATCGGCAATTTGGAAATAAAAAGGATGATGATAACGACGAGCAACATTACTTCTGATTGTTTCTTTAAGTATACATTTTTATAGACCACTCGAAGTATGCAATGCAATAGAATCCATTGACAGAAAACCGACACCCATTTACGAAAGTTGATTTCAATTGGACTTTTAAATCAGTTGAAATGGGGATACCTTCCCGATCATTCAATAAGTGTATAGTTATAACCATTCCATCCACTAAAGTAGGATCCAATCCAGTCCACCACTGCCAACTCTAGATTCTTTGGCATAGTACAGAGCTCAGCTTAGTTCCCGGACCTATAGGCTTAACTGTCAGTGAAATGACTGATAATCTGGCAACAAAAAGGGCTGCAACGCATCGCAATCAGATACTAAAAATCTCTGTTATTTATCGAGCTATAACATATGATGTGCCAGATATCTCTTAGTCTTAAGACTAAAACAGGACATACAAAATGATGAAGGAAAAATTGAAATGGAATAAACCTGTGGCACACACGTTCGATAGCCAAGCCAAGAGATTCGCCACATCTTCTCGGTCAGCATATTAGTTTCTGGACATTACTGTGGCATAAATGTTAAAGATCTCTACAAAATCGCAAAATCATATATTTAGATGGTGATGATTGGACTCAAAAGAGAGAAACACAGATCTAAAGTAGAGGACCCTCTGCAACAGTCCCTCAAGCGTAGCATTCGTCATGATGATGCTCACTTCATCGAAAGCCTTTCGGAAGTTAAGGTATAATTTTCCAAGAATTCGTTGATCCAATTTTAATATCTCCCTCAACCTATTTTCGACACCCACAACGGAATAGAGTAGTTCTTTTTTTTTTAATTGCTTTAGGGCATAAATCTTATGCAACCCTAGAGCTCCTGTCTTACCGAATCACGTACAATTCACTACAAATATAAACACAGATTTTCTGTAGCAGATATTATATTGCCTTAAGGATTCTATAGAAATGCCAAGTGCCACGCCCACGCAAAATGTGCATAGCTTTTGTATCCAGAACAGCCTTAGACAGTTTATTGACTTGGCTCAGTTGAAATAAAATAAACACCATTCGCAATTCACAGAACTAATAATAAAGAGGACAAACATCCTTTTGCATATTATTTCGTTTGGATTATATACCCTTTCCTAAATTCCGCCATGACTAATGAATGAATTCAAATTTCAAAGGCAATCCAAAGTGCTCCAAGGAAAAAAGTCAGTTAATTTCATCCCTACTTGGGAAGCTGCTTTGTCGTTTCTTTGACCCGTCGAATTCAGAAGTGGATCATTTCCTTGGGCATTCTGGCCTAATGATTAATTACCATTTATCTCAGCCATTTAGTGGAATATAATGAAAAGGCAGCCTTTGCAATAATTTAGTGGGGGTTTTTTTTTCTTTCTTTTTTTTTCTCTTTTAAGTAATGGGACTAAGGAGATTTGGGTAGACTAATTTAATAATGCTGTGTCAAGAACAAGAATTATTTTCACAATTGGACACTCCTCAGTACCTACTCGCTCATGGTGTTTAATTATAAAATGGTTTATGGTTAGGTGCATTTTACACTTGATACCATTGGACCATGATGATGATAAATATTTGTACGATGGTTGACAATGTTTCCTATTTGTGTCATTTAAACTCGCACGTAAACAACATCGTATCTATTTTTGTAAGCTTTTGAGTAAGAAAAAAACATGGCGTTGACAGCTACGATGAGGCTAGATAAATAGTTAAAAGAAAAACAAATCCGTTGCTAATTTTTAAATATTAAAGTTATTTTAATTGTTTCTAACAATTTATTGCTAATTCTCTATGAAAATTGTTAACTTTAAATAAAATCCAAAATATCATTAAGACTCTGACACTTTGTGTATTTATTAACTACTAAACATTTAAGCCACAGGTAGGTAGTTATTTTACATTTCTCTCAATATTTTTTTTTAAATACAATTTTGTTAGGTTAAAATCAATTAGATACGTGATTAAACTCCTTCGCCTCGTTATTGATGGGGGCATTGCTTCCAGAGTTACATCGGGATGTCCTTTGATATAAAAAAAAACTGGATTCCTTGTTGTTCTCGGTCTGGTATTTATCAGGTGGCCGATTCTACTTTCAAACAGAACAGTTCTCTTTGAAAGTAGAATCGGAACTATCTCTGAATAGAATCTAAAGTAGTTAGAATCGAATTACATAGTTGCACCCCAGGACGCAAAACAGAAATAAAGCATTTGATATTTCTCTTCGTTTATCCAACGATTGCAGATTCAGCAACTTTAATATATTCTTATGTAGAAATTCTTGGTTATAAAAGAAACTTAATTTTAAATCAAAGTTTTAAATCATTTTTAACGTATAAAGGAACGACAGTTAATTTTAACTGTTTGCTCGTATTTATTTAGATATACAGTTTTCGGCGTTAATCAAGGGCTACACCGGGTAGATGGTGATGGTTAAATCGAAAATGTTGAGGTTTTTATTAAAACTAGTACAGCCCGTGGTCGAAATTTGACACATTTTGTCTGTAAATAAAATAAGGAATTGATTTATTATCTATTTTTTTTAATTAATTTCTATGCTAAATCTTTATCCATATACCTTTTCGCAATGAAAAAAGAATGGAAAAGGGCAAAACATGTATGTTCGTTTCCATAGTAACACCTCGCAGATAACTCCGCAATGCCCCGGATATAAGATGCTATGATTGCTTACTTTTAGGGGTAATTAATTTGCATACCTTTATGGGTTAATGAGACTCTCCAAGAGGTTCTAATCTAAGAGGATTTATTTCGTTACTATGGAAACATGACGGCGACAAATTGAATGGCAACAAAATGCTTTCGATTAACTGCTAAGAATTTTGTATGGGAAATTCTTCACTTCATTTTACCAGTCTTAATGGCGACATATACCTGCGATTTTTTTTATTTGTGCACATCTATGGCACAGTACCTTTCGAATGATATAAGTTTCATTCGACTCATTTCATGATAAATACTTAAAAAGTGTACGGAAACTTTTAATGTGTACGTTTTAATAAATGATTAAAATTTAATTAAATTAAATTAAAACTCTAATTGAACTCGGGTAATTTGGGGCAATGGGCGAGCTGCACCGAAACTGCATTTGAAATCTCCATTATAGATACCTACTTTTACCGATTGGAAAGGACGTATCGATAAATATAAAATTTTCAAATATCTCTTTCTGAGATTTTTAATAACAATAGATACTCTTTTGTTTAGATGGAAAGTTCGAGATCAATTCCCATATTTCGGCTTCAAGGAAATGAAAACCCACCTTTACCTTTAATTCAAGAACAATTTGTTATAATGTTTTTTCTAAGGACAGGGACAAGAACATTTCGATAAAAATCACATTTTCAAAGAACTTTTCCCAAGTCATTCTTGATGAAAATCCTTGTCCTTTTTTTGGTTTTGAATGGACCTCAGGGTAAAAATTCCGTTGCTTATGAGGGCATTTTTAAAAGATGTGTTTTCTAAGGATTTCAAAAACCTTTTGGTAAAAATCCAAATTTCTGGCTAAAATATGAATGAAAAAATAAACAATATTGTTCATTTAAATAGTTAAGGGACAACGAAATAACTCGTAACCTAAATAAATCGAGCTTATTAAAAAATGGCGTTGTAGGTAGGTAGCCTACTTTCTATTTAGAGCTCTTGGGTCTGAATTGAAAACGTCTCTCTACCATGCGTAGGTACCAAATAAAAAATAAATATATTGGAGCGACAGGTCTGTGGGACCCAAGGCCTAGCTTCTCACAACCATTCGTTTTGTGTGGGTTTTCAATTTTTGGGACGAATGGAAGGGATCTACAATTTTACGCCGAGTCCAAGCGGCTAATTGAGAAGCTCTTTCATGACAGTTTTACTCTCGGATGTTTGTCAGACGTTCGCGAGAGGTGGCGCAGTGGAAAAAAACCTTAAGATGTAATTTGGCCCTTTCGGGATTCGAACCTGAGACCCCTCGCTTAGTAGCCCAACACACTACCACTAAGCCAATGCGCCGACTATAGTGGTATAGAAATACCTTATGCAAAAACACAAAAATTGGAAGATCTGCTGTCCCGCATGCACAGTTCTTGCTGTAGTTTATTACACACATACGACCACACGCTAAAAAATGTGGACTGTTTTGTATGTAGTTGAATTTCGTTAAGAAATTTAATTTAAATATTATAATCTTAATACAGCGCAGTAGATAAAACCCACCTTTACCCTTAATTCAAGAACAATTTGCTATAATGTTTTTTCTAAGGACAGGGACAATAACATTTCGGTTAAAATCACATTTTCAAATACCTTTTCATAAGACATTCTTGATGGAATGATATTTTTTTTTTTTTGTTTTAAGAGGACCTCAGGGTAAAAAATGTCGTTGCTTATAATGGCATTTTAAAAAGATGTGTTTTTTAAAGATCTGAATAACCTTTTGGTAAAAATCTAAATTTCTGTCTAAAATATGTATGAAAATAAATCTTGTTCATTTGAATATTTAAACGACAAGTTAATAACTCGTAAACTAAAATAAATCGAGCTTATGAAAAAATGTCGTTGTAGCCTACTTTCTATTTAGAGGGCTTAGGTATGAGTTGAAAACGTCTCTCTACCATGCGTAGGTACCTACCATGTGTACATAAATGTAGGAAATAACTTTTTTTATTGTTACCAAAATTGAATATAACAATATTGAACTTAAATTACAAAATACGAAAATCAGAACAATTTAGAGTTAAAGCGTCGACGCCAGCTGCGCTACTGCCACAAGAAGACTGACTTTTCCTGTCGTCGTTCGCTCGCTTGTCACTTCCCCTCAGTCCAGCCAATTCCATAGTCCCATCGAACTCAATACGTTATCTATACCACGTCCACAGTTTAATCGCCGCGGTCAGCACCAGCCATCCGCCGCCCACCCCAACAACGATTAGTGCCGCCTTCAGTGGAGTCATTGTATCCCAAAACAACAATGGGCAGATCGCATTGGGTTTTATACGTCCAAATGTAGGTCAGCTCGCATTCCATCGGCGACGATTCGTAGTATAAACATATTCTCGATTACCCAACCGATGATGCATGCTGGGGGTAAGCGAACTGCGATCGCCCAAGTTGACAAACAAGCAAACGACGTTTCAGGTTACTGTAAAAATTAGATTACGCTCAGCTGGCGGTCGACGATTCATTACAAATGACTAATTGGGAAAATGGATAGTTAGCTTTACTACACTCGGCCATCCTAAACTTACTCGACTGTCCTCATTCGAAACTGACGCCTTCCGATTCGTCGTCATCTCCGCCGTCGTCATCACTGTCTTTTGCCCAGGGCTTCATGTGATCGGCTGAAGTGGATGTTATGTTGGGCCCCTCATGCTCTCCCACTTTTCGGACATCGTATCGGTCGTTCCCCTTGACGTTGGTTATTTCGTAGGGCCCCATAAACTTAATGGATAGTTTAAGGCCGGTACCGAACTGGGTCCTCTTGATGGCTACAAGGTCATGTAGCTGGTAACATCTGGATGCTTTCCTCTTCCGATTGAATGTCTTCTTATTTTCCTCCTGCACCTTCTGTATTTCTTGTTTAGCTGTCTTCCTCATCTCATTGCGGCTGTTCTCGAAATCGTCCAGAAAAACCTCCTCTAACAATTCTCTCAGCTGCTTGTCATCTTCGCGCCTCATGATGGTTCCGAACATAAGTTGGAACGGACTTCGTTTGGTACTTCGTGATACCGTTGAATACAGAATAGTCTTATTTCTAGGCCGGCTAAATTTTTGAAATTTATTACTTACAAAGACAATGTAATGGTTTTTAAGCCTCGCTCGCTTTTAAGGGACATAAACATAACTTTGCATGTTTTTTCCAATAAGTTATTTGGACCATCACTTGTTGATTGATGAGCAATTTTGTGATATACTTTTTAATGATATGGAATTTTCTGAAGAAAATATTTTTAAGAATTTAGCGGGTTCGGATTCAAGCCTTAATGCTGGTCCGGATGGGCTTCCTTATATATTTTCTAGGAACTGTGCATATAAAAATAAATGGGATCTGTCTGTCTGTGGGATCCTAACCTACCTTCTCACAACCAATCGTTTTGTTTGAGTTTCTAATTTTTGGGACGGATGGAAGGAATTGTACGCCGAGTCCAAAAGGCTAATTGTAAAGCTCTTTCATGACAGTTTTACTCTCGGATGTTTGTCAGAAGTTCGCGATGTAATTTGGTTCTTTTGGAATTCGAAACGGGAATCCCTCGCTTAGTACTCCAGTACTCCAACGCACTTACCACTAAGCCTCTGCGCCGACACTGTGCATATCCTCGGTATAAAATTGTAGGTCCCTGCTATTCGTCCCGCAACAGAATTAAACAGAGGCAGGCTTATTTTAGCAATTAAACATTAAAAACTCATTAGCGGTGACGATAGAGAGGTACATTTGGGACTTTGATCTATAAATCAATAAACGCGGCATTGTGACTCCGAGGGGAGTACAAAAGATATTGGCAGGTCAATCCAACCCAATGTCATACTTAAACAATATGGGATTGCATAAAATTATGTTTATTAATTCGATTTGCATTTTTACCTTTTAAAAAATCCTAAATCCACGTGAGCCTTTTCCAACCTATCGTGCATATTCTCCCACACTGCTGTCACTTAAAAAGCAAATGATTCAAGTTGTGTTCGATATCTAACCGCTCTGTAAAATCCCATTCACAATCACTTGTATTGATTCATCGCAATCGCAACGCTTCTATTTAGACTTTCATCGCAATCTCTCTCTCTCTCGCTCTACACTGCTGCTAATTAAAAAACACAAATCTTCTGGAAAATCCGAGGAAATAATAAAATGCAAGTAGAAATCCATTTACTCTCTCCACCACGTATACCTAGACCTACATCCTTTTGTCCGGCAACGAACAAAGTCCACTCAATCCACTTAAGCATTAAACACATGCGATAGAGAAACGAAATACAAAAAAAAATATAAAAATAAAAATAAAAACCAACGAGCAAAAGACAGAAACCTAATTGAACTAGAATGAAGATAGTGCAACTACGAGAGCAATTGCAACTATTAAAAGGATTGAATTATCCGCAAAGGAAGTAGGAGAGACGTAATATATGTTCCCAGTGGTATTCAGCCATTTGGTCACTTGTCATGGGGCACTCATTCCCGGGCCGTACTCTGTGCACGATTGTTTTGCTTTTGTTGCGAATGCAATGCGATTCACTTGTTCCCTGTCAACATAGAGAACACCAATTTGTCCGTGAGCATCTCATTGGAATGCTGTGCTGGAAATCGGTGTGTTGTAACATTGTGTAGTCTGCAGAGGATAAAACTAATTACATGAACGAGGGACAATTTCAAATCAAATGAATGCAATAAGGCGGCAGTGCGGGTTGTGGATGCGGGGGAATCTGATTTGAATTGAGGGCTGAAATTAATTAACAGCGATTGAAGTGGGTGGAGCAAGGCGATTTGATTGTATTTTTGTGACAGGCTAACGAGAGTTAGTCGAATATTGAGCTGGCTATCGGAGGTTGGAAACCCATCAGCCAGGATTCCATTCCGAACAGGTGTGTTATTCTTATTTCCTACCATGCCATGTGATCTAGGAAACTAATACAGCCTCCTTTAAATGGATGCGCCAACGGTGTCGTCTCAATTTTATCCATTATCAATCAAACTGTCCAACTGCCCCGGGGAACAATTACCAATCAGTATAATAATTTATGTAAACGTTTCTTTTTTATTTAATTTTTTCTTTATTTTTGCTCCACCCCCAACTTCCGGCAGCAAACAACGAAATGAAAACTCGCTACTGCATCAGCGTTCCACAGTGACCAGACAACGCCAACGGAAGATTAAGTATCCATTGGGGAAATATGAGTATCTGATCCATGAAGTATGAAAACATATCTAAGTACATCTATGGACATACGCTGCAAGTGCACTGAGTGAGAAATTACAACCACCACCAGATGCTACCGTCCCGTCGCCGACCAGTTTAAGTTCAATGCCTTATCCGGAGAACGTGATTGAGCATTAAAATTCAAGAAGACCGCATCCTCCTACCTCCTCGCTGGCTGTGGGTTGCGACTTGGAACTGCAGGAAGACTGTTGACAGTGACGTCGCTGATGATTTATTGATTTACCTCCTTGCCAGTAGTGCGATGACATTCTGCATCAGGGCGATAGGTTCAATTGATACCGCTTTAATACATGTGTGCGTTGTTAATGTCTTTATTAGGCGTTTGAAGTTTGAAAGGGTATTGCTTTTGGATAGTTGCTTTGGATGTAGTCATTAGAACTCTGAGCTTTAGATTTAACCTTTAGAAAGAAAAATCGTAGGTACCAAGAAACTTAGAGTCCCCGCATCCTGCTACGCTTTTTCGTAGTCAGTGGTTTCGTTAATTATTTTATTATTTTAACATTTCTACCTACATAATGTACAATTTTTCGGGATGAATGTTCTCAAAAGGTACTAACTCTTTGAGTAGGTACATATGTGAAGAGATGGACAGGACATGGATTTTAAAAATGTTTTAGGATTATCGGTAATACCACCCCCCATTTAATTAAAACACAATAAAATGTATTTTTTACTCTCGTGCCTATGCAAAAATTTATAATTGAATTTAACGAGTAGAGAATATTAAAAAAATAAATTAAAGGTAATGAAAATAATAAATAAATAAATATTGAGGTAATTTTCTAGCATCAAAACAGTGTGCCTTTTCAGTTAAACAAGCACAGAGGAAAATAGTTTGATGCATGAGAGCTAGATACTATAAAATTCTATTCTCATCAGCCTGGATATATGTAACACAAAAACAAATTTAATTTAAATATCCTACCTACTTTTCGAAACTTCACCATTAGCATGTTATTTGATTAAATTAGTTAACAATGTAGCGACATGTATTATGTAGGTATGTTGCTTTTTCAATTAAGTTAAATTATTTTCCTACCTTAATGTGAAATGATTTTTTTTTAATTTCCACAAAATCAATTCGCCAATTTCAGTCGCTCTTCGCTGATAAGCTTATTATTAAAAGAAGCACTTACAATTTTGATTTGATTTTGGAAACTATTTGACTGGGCTTAGGCAATCTAATTTCTGACAGGTCTGTGAGAAGTCAGATGCTTTCTGTGATGTTAAACGGCCTTTAAGAAATTCGAACGATTTTTCATGGGCTTTTCAACAAAATGTTCAATGTGACGTTATTTTTTACCTGTTATTTTATTTACGCCCTTTTGACTCGTTTTTAACAGGAATTTTTTACCAGTCGTTGCTACCGTTTTTGACCCAATATTGGCAGCGTTTTTTGTAGCAAATTTATTTTGTTTTTATCGGGTTTTTTATTATTTATTTGTTTCATTACTTTTTTGAGGTGAGGAGTTTCGTGGCACACATTTTGGCACGTTCTTTAACTCGTTTTTTCTAGGGTTTTTTTGCGAATTTATTAACCCATTTCGCTTTGCGAAAATCTTGCGTTGTGTGTTGACTCTGTGCCTAAAAGGTTAAACATTTAGCCTATGTCAATTTTGTACAATACAGTTGATAACTTAAACTAGTTTACAAACAGCTATAACTTCCACAGTTGTTTATTTTAAATATTTCTACTGCATTGGCTTAAAAAATAAAGCAAATATGACACAATTCAAATAACGCTTAACAGCTGAAACAACTAAAGTCGGACTTAAGATGTTTTTAAAACACAATTTTAGACGATTTATTTTGCCTTTTGTTGTTTATTATTTTATGTCGCCCGTTGTCAGCATGATTTCTGAATTTTTTTAAGTAGCTTTTTTAGAAGCGTTTTTTAACAAGCCCTTCTTGCGTATTTTTTTGTCGATTATCTGAAAAAGTTCGGTAACGTGTCGCAACCAAAATTGACATTTGGGCTTAAGTAGGTGTGATTAACATGGCTGCATACCCAGTTTTTCAACACAAAATCGAATAACGGTTATTTTGAAAATTGGACATATCTCAAAAACGGTCCATACGATTTTAACAAAAATTAATTTTTAAGTTTTCAAGGTTATATGGTCATTCCTAACATGAAAGCAAACTCAGTTTTTCCCTAAATTATCGTTGAACGGACTATTTTTTAAAAATTCCGTTTTTTAAGAATTTATTTAGTTACAGTTTACTTGAAAACGGCCCTAACGATTTTAACCAAAGTATATATTTTCGCTAAGGTACGTAGAGTTAACATGGCTGCATACCCAGTTTTTCGCTAAAAAGCCGAATAACGGTACTTTTGACCTTATCTCGAAAATGGTCAATACGACTGTAACAAAAACTTATTTTTAAGGTAGTATGGTCATTCCCAACACGATAGCAAACTCAATTTTTCGCTAAATTGTCTCTAATTGATTTTTGAAAAAATGCATAGATACCTATTTTGAGAATTTTGGTTTTCTTTGGTTTACCTGCATGAAAACGGCTAAAGCGATTTTGACCAAAATGTAAAATTGGAGTAAAATTGACGTTTCCATCATCATTGCATCCTTGATTTTCGATTCGAATCACCGGAAACGCTGATTTTGAAAACTGTTCATATCTCGAAAACGCCACTTTCGGTTTGGATAAAACTTTAAAAACCAAGTAGTACTATCATCTTGAACAATACCCTATACTCAGTTTTTAGCTAAATAGTTGAGCGAAATTAATTTTCGAACTAAACATTGCAATATTTGTTACTATTTTGTACGCATTGTTTTCCAAAATCAGCTCTAAATATTTTGACTAAATTGCTTATTTACGATAACACAAGTATTCTAAATAAGACCCCGTACTTAGTTTTACTTAGAGAAATGCAAATAATGCCGTCTTTTAAACATTACCGCACTACCAGTTAAAATGTAATCACAACTAGTACTAGAAACTCCTTTTTAGCAAATATTCCCCACTTCTTCTTTTTTCAACCATATTAATCATGAACCTTAAAATAATTCCAACCATTTGGAGTTCACACTATCAGAAACCCGCACTTCATTTGCAACCCCCAAACACGCCCATCGATAAATTCAAAAACAAACCTCTGAATTTTTACATAATAAATCTATGTCAAGATATCGGTCTATCACAAACCCTACTTCGAGTCATGGCCACCCACCAGCATCACCAATTTGAAAAATCTTGTTTCATAGCCTATAAACAATAATAAAATAAAAATAAACCAACCAAACTGATGATATGAACGCGAAAGTTTCGTGCGATCCAGTCGTGCACTTTATTTAAAGAGTTTTTATACCAAACCACTTTTATTTTACCATGCAAATATGTTGATGAGTTTTCATGCCCTTTTGTTGTAATATTCGACAGCTTATTTTATTTTGTTGCATTTGCTCGACGTCGACACTTGAGTAAAATAGTTGCCGTTTATAAATTTTCAGACCACTTTCCCAAACGAGCAATTCAAAAATGGCGCACCAATTAATGTAGGGCAACATAAATTTATGAAAACGCTCAAAATATTAACAATAATTATTCTGTTTGCACTAAAACTTTGCCCTTAATTAAATTTCTTTTCACATAGACGATAGACCATCCAGCAGTTCGGTGTTACCATAGTTCAATAACACGAGTATATAACGAAAGGGTCGTTAACCAATGTAGCTCCTGTTTACACTAAAATTATTTGCTCGAATAATTTAGGAATTTTGACAAACCCGCTCCGCTGTTTAATCAATTTTAACTCAATTAAACTTTAAACACAATCACGAAGAAAACAAAGAAAAACACACAAAACCGAAAACGGAAGAGATAAAACTTTGGGGTCCATTCCTGTTCCTGAGACCGTAATTTGCAAACTCTATAAGTTTTTTTCTTTTTTTTTACCCAAAGTGAAGGAGAAAGTTTCGTTGGTCACCATAAGTTGAAGAATTCCGCTGTTAAGTTTCATTTCATAGTCACGAGAGTGAATGTTGTGTGTACACCTACATAGAAGCAGGATCCCACTTCAATACACCAGAAACACGGTAAGAGAGTATGAGGAGACGCAAAAGTGCACTGGATTTTTGTATTCCCTGTTGTCCAATTTATTTGTTTATCGCCAAACTAAATTTCTCAATTGCATTTCACTTATTTTTCGCCTTCAACTGAAATCACTTTTCTTATTGTTTGGTCGTGTGCACAGGCGACAGGAAATCAAATTAAGGAAATACTTTTCCAAATGCTGCTCCCAACAAATCTGCAGAAAATGAAAAACTTAAAAATGTCTGGACAAGGACAATGCAATGAGTACCTACCTACCGACCAGCAAACCACCTACTTCAGGACTTTTGTTTGAATGGAAATGAGAAATTGATTTCTTAAGCGGGTCCGCAAAGTTGAAAATTTGTTTAACGAAAAAATTCAGTTGGGCATGGGATGGGGTTGTTGATTTGTTTCAACTAATATATAAATTAGGGGTTCATAAAAATATTTCAATTTAATACATCACGAGCTGCACCCGATCGCTAAATAATTATATTTTCCTGAGGTGTACCTACGCAGGATAAGGCTGGCGATGTTGGCAATTAAAAGTTGCTTTGGCACCTCATTAAATCGCGTTCTTATATCAAAATAACTGTTCTTCTAATTAAGGAAGTTTACTGAGCGAAATTAGCTGTGTATTCGTCCGAAACTTGCTTGTGGTATATGCGCCAATAAAAGTGCTACTGGTGCAACTTCTGCACTCAACTATAATATGCATTTAGATAGTAGAGAGAAAGTTTCGCATCGTTATCTGGATTAGACAATAGGATGTATCTGCCGGTGGTATCCAATTAGAGTGAACTGAGGCTGTTAATATTAATTTTATCAAACTTTACCTTGTATCTTGTTCGTACCTTCATGTTTGCAAATTGTACCTATGTATTTGTTCATTTCTCAATGAAGCTATAGATTGGCAGTTGCAGATATAATGATTGGTGTCATATTAGGCTTAAATATTATGCATCCAGAAAAAACTGTTTTCCATGCGGCGGATATCAGAGTTGCGTATCAGCTCAACGGAGGTATTTTTAGGTGTACATTTGAGGTTTTATGCCACTTGTTGCATTTTTAACTTGTCAACGGAAGCACTATTACTATGGAACGGAAATGTGAACCGTCAAACAGCTGGCTGTCACTTGTCAGTTGCAATTGTGGAACAGAAATATTGTCTGCCAAACTGTTTTGAACTTCACCTGAACGTGTTGTCCCTTTTATCATTTTTTTATATTTCCCCAAAACTGTTTAAATAATAAAGAACACGACTGGGTCGCACGAAACTTTCTTATTGCACAAAAATCGCCATGCAAGGTGGTGTCGAGTTTGACCTCACCTCTTCTTTGAAAGCTACTAGAGTGAATGGACTTCCTTTTGGAGGTGTTCATGACACATATAATTGGCAGGATTTTAATCTTTTTACAAGCTTTTACTTAAATCGACTTTTTATTGATCGCCCTTCCTGTTTAGAGCTCTGAAACTTTACAAGCATGCGTACTTGCAATACTGGAAAGGGAAGAGTGCAATATAATTACCTATGGAAATGACGTTGCTATTGCTGTCTCAGGAAAAATTAAGGAGATCTTTTGTAGAATGTCCTTTCTCAGTTTTCAAATGGACCAATAAATATGGTCTTTGTTTCAGTCCCCAGAATACTGAACTGGTCCTCTTTACAATGAAGTACAAAATTCCCAACTTTATCACCCACATCTAAATGGCACACTTTTGGTGCTCACTATAACACGGCCGGCGCGCCACCTAAGGCGTCTACTGCGTTGTCCCTCCGGGCTGGTATCGAAGACTCTTCGGGCCGGAACGTTGGTGTACATTCGCTCTACACGTCCTAGCCATCTTAGACGACTGATGCGTATTTTTTTGACCAGGGCGATGTCGCTGTACAGCTCGTAGAGTTCGCTGTTAAATCTCCTCCTCCAAAACCCGTCAACGCAAACGGGACCGAAAATCACTCGAAGAATTTTTAGTTCGAAACGACCTAGGAGATCTTCACCCGCCTTTGACAGCGTCCATGCTTCTGCACCATATAGCAGGACTGGGATGATGAGGGTCTTATATAGAATCGACTTGGTGTTTCTTGACAAGGCCTTATTAATCAATTGCCTTCTTAGGCCGAAGTAACAGCGGTTGGCAAGTGTGATTCTTCGCTTGATTTATATACAATCTTTATAGGTTCATAAATACATCGGGATAGCTGGACAAGGTCGAGTAGCTGCAAGAGAGAAGAAATCTCATCGCCAACAACATCGGACATTCTCCCCAACAAGGGCATCACAATGGGCCCACATGGAACTAAGTGAGGTACTATGCAAGGCTCGTTCTGTTGTCTCCACCCATTAACCTTACCTAACTTACCTAGGCCTTGTTTTCGACAGCAACTTCAGTTGGATACCAATGTAAAATGGGAACTTCAACCTCGACCTACACATTTGATATTATGTATCCTTCATCAGACCTATACTTACATCTACTTTAATCAGCTTAGTAGGTTTCGAATGACGGCATGAGTCTGCAGGACCTGCGCTTAGGACCACTCCAACGACAGCTATGGACTTGACATTAATACTGTTCCACATACCACCCCTAGACATTCACCGCAAACAAGTGGCGTCCTAAAGCAGCCGCTTGCATGAAATCAATCCGTTTGTGCACCAGTCGGCAAATGGGTCACTCGTCTATTCTAGGAATATTAGAATGCATCCCAAAAGACACTGAATAAAAATCTTCAAAAATAGTTTCAATTCAATAAGAATTTCGAAACCTAATAACCTCCAGGACTGACTGGGAAAGTGATGAAGTGTCACATGGCGGGGATCTGTCTGCTTTTATACAGGGATGTTTAATCAAGACCTAAATTGCGAATTCTGCCTTCCTAATCACTGCAGCGTGTTTTAGGCTGAAATCGTATGGCGATATAGGAGGATTCTTCGAAGTCGATGTGTGCTCCATAATTTTGATGATCAGTCAGTCAGTGAGTTACGGTTTTTATAATTTTTAAGGCCCTATATCTAAGGATCCATACTAATGGTGAACTTTTTATTGTGAGGCGCGTGTGCTTGATCAGCTTAGCAAATATTCCGAATTTAAAATTTCTGACTTCATTGATACTAAAGATAGAAAATATCGCCTGCGTTTGATCCTGTAAAAAGTGTGTAGTGCCAGAATTTTGGTCACGAAAATAGTTAGTCCGGAACAAGTAAACGACGTTGGATGCTCTCGATTCTGGATATATGAACTCGTTGAACGGGAGACCACGCATGACTAGCGTACTCGAGCAGTAGGCGAACAAAAGTGATATACACAGATCTAGTCACGTACGGGTTTAAGAATTCTTTGGACCATCTTTTAACGAAGCCAAGTGAGGAGTTTGCTTTAAGAATTATCTCACTATGGATATTAAGATCCCTGTCGCATAGATGGATATAAGTTGGCTTTGGAGATGACAAGTTTGAGAAGGAGACTTGAGAAGGTAAAAGATTGGCATTTGGTTACATTGAGCTCTAAACAGTTTTTGAGGCACCAGGTGGAAAAATTGTCTAAATCAATTTAAAGGAGGTTAGAGTCATGTTGTGAGGAAATGGGTTTGAATAATTTGGTTTCCTCATCAAAGAGAGATAGTGCTGAGTGCTGAATGACCCTTTCTAGACCGTTAATGGTTTGGATGAAGAAAAGTGGACCTAGACGACTGCCTTGAGGACCTTAGGTAGCCAAAAAAGGGGTCGATAGGACGGATCTAAAGCGAACACTATAAAACCGATATTGCAAGTAGGAAGCCAAAAAAGGGGTCGATAGGACGGATCTAAAGCGAACACTATAAAACCGATTTTGCAAGTAGGAAGATATCCATTTAAGCAAAATTGGTTGAAAGCCGAGAGCAGACAATTTAAATGGAATAATTTATGGGATATTTTATCAAAAGCCTTACTGAAGTCAGTTCTAGCGAAGTCGACTTTTTACCATTTTCTAAGGATAAGAGTGCACAGGATTCGTACAATATATTTTCGAGAACTTTGGGTAAATGCGAAAGTGTAGCTATAGGTCGATAGTTACTTTGCTCTTTAATCCCCTTTTGTGAACAGGTGTTATGAAGGAATACTTCCATATCTGGGGAAATTCGCCTCGAGAAAGCGACAGTTGAAAGATGTACGAAAGCAGGGTGAAGAGATTGAAGGAACACTTTTTAAGAAATATGGCGGTAAGACCATCTGGACCAGGTAAGTATTCATCATTGAGTTATTGTAATCTGTAATTGAACTTGTTTTCAATCACAGAGGGTTCAAATGTTAAAGTGAGAAAGGGGTCATTAAGTAGGTAATCGAAATAAGAGGAATCTTGAACAAAGGAGTTGTCGGCAAAGATTGTTTGAAAAAGGTGGTAAAAAATTGGAAACGGTTTGTGGGTCATTTGAAGATGTTTTATCAGAAGAGCGGGACGACGGGTAGCCGTCGGTTCTTTTTTATAGTTGAAGAGTTGACGAACTCTGTAAGCCTAACATTTTGTTAATCATCTGGTGAAATAGATCTACTCAGGTCGATGTGCCTCTTTATCCCAATGGTGAGTTAGAATTAAAAAAAAATGTCCACTGAAAAAAACTGTTTGAGTTAAACTTTTGAATTTTTCTACTGTGCAGGCGCGCCTGTGGTGGTATGAAATTATGAGTGTCAGGAACAATAAAATAACTACTTAAAAAGTTCTTGACGTCAAAACTCTCAAAATGCCGCCACATTGAAGTCCAGTGGCAGGTAGCATCGCCGTTCAGTAGTAGAGATTAAGAAGAATGCCACTTGACAGTGTCCATCGTTGTGTCCCTCCATTCAATTCAGTTACCAAATTTCGATCTAAATTAATTAACCGCGACAAGGAATTAAGATATCCTCCAGGTACACACCATCCCTTATCTCTCAGTTCATATTATGCGAATGAAATTAAGCCATTTAGTGCAATCAAAGATATTACAAACCGCATATCACTCTCGCATTTGCAACAGTATGCACACACAAGCAATCAAACAGCTAAATGGCTCATTATCCCCGGCTAAGATATCATCTAGTAGACATATTGGTATACCTAGTCACATTCCGCCCGACGTACATCCTTTGATGGCTTATCTGGACCATTCGAACTACCGCGTGCATTTGACGGGTGATTTAATTGAATAACAATAAATCGTTGCAAATTTCAATGTGCCCGCGGCTTTCACCATCATTCATTGGGGAGATTTCATCAGTGTATACACAGTACAGGCTTTCACGTTTAGCGGCTGACACTCTCATCCTGTTAGAATTGTGTGACGTGTCGAAAGCGTAGCCTTGTTCAATGACATTTTCCAACACTTTTCAAGCGTTTCGACACCATGATTTATATACCCACCATATCGACCATGGCAGGACTCATGTGAGTGTTCAGTGGGTGTATATACGGGCACATGTCCAAATGGCAGGACATGCACTCGGTTCGTAGTTATCTCCCTTTCTTTTTATATTTTTTGTCAACCGTTTTTTTTTTTTTCGGACATTTTAACAAGTCTGCTCTTGCCTTCTCAATGCCACACAACTATACTATCATGGGCAGTGGTGCTTGGTGCATTGAGAAGGATGATCCACTATTCACACATACACACCGTGTTCATGGGTCAGTTAATAAATGAACAGGAGAGGATGTTCTAGATTTGTTTGCTTTGGTATTTCATTAAAATTCAGTTGACATCGAATGGGATGGCTTCGAAAATGTGTCGATGGATGTGTTGAACATGTGTTTAACCTGTGATTTTATAGTGCAAGTCTCAGTGATACAAGCGAATATAACACACGTTGACACTCAGGAAATACATTTTCGGAGCGAACTGAATGGCAAACGTGCCCTGACACTGGCACATGATGATAATATGCACGTGTGTTCAAAGTTTTGCTGTTGACACACTGACATTCGGTGATAGCTTTTGTGATGATTTTTGTGTTTTATTTATTTTTTTTTATTCATAAAATTTGTTTGACCAGTTACGGGTTGTTTTATAGATGTTGGCGCACTGTGCGTTGTATTCATCAGATCTGCATGTATAAAGTCAGAGTGCTTTAGTCGACGAAATTTAGTACCACGCGACTTATGGAAGGAGACTTATTTTTTTCTGAATATACATTTGGTTCATTTGGTACATAGATAGCACTTAATTTTGATCAACTGTTTTAGCTTTCCTTTGTAACCGGGTTGAAATGACTAACCTTAAGGTTGCTTGATTTGCCGGATGGGCTCAGAATTCAACAGATCCACGCATATCCCACCGCAATTTGTTAACTAACTGTAATCTAAAACCTTCTCGGAGGTGGAGGTTAAGGAAGGCAAGTTGGCTTCACCGATCACTCAGCTAAAATTATAGCCTGAATAATTAGAAAAATGCAGTCAGAAATATGCCAGTGATAACATTTTTGCCAATGGAATACACCACGGAATACTTCTGATACTTTTTTTAAACAAAAAGGACACATTTGCTTTTTTCTAAGGATTTTGAGTATTTTTCGCAATTAAAGCATGTGCCAAGATTCACACAAGAATTTAATTTTTGTGATAAAGACAGCCGCGTCAGTTGACAATTCAGAATTTTTAAAAATGGTCGCACGAAAAAACAACGCTTTTTATTGCTGACCAGTATTTTAAAAATATTGATAATTTTTTGTGACTTAAAATTTTTTGTAACGACGACCGACGAGGCTCAAATGAGTCCTTGTACCAGATATACCATTCTATTCCTTACGGGTAACCCACTTCATACGAGCCAGTTCGCATACCAAGCCGGCAAGTCTACCGAAAAGGCTTTGGCAGCAAAAGAAACGGCGCTCTGTAACTTTATAGACATCCAGGGAGCGTTTGACAATACCTCCTCCGATGCCATTAAGAAAGCTATGATAAGGAAATGTATTGCCCCACTAATCATAAAATGGGTCCTAAACATGTTAGAAAGCAGAATCATTCATCTGGAATATGGAGGCTTACAAAATACTGTTAAGGCCGCTAGGGGCTGCCCTCAAGGAGGAAAACTTTCTCCTCAACTGTTGCCTTTAGTCGTAGATGAACTCCTAGACCACCTAACACAATCGGGTTAGGTACATAGTACAAGGTTATGCAGATGATGTGGTAATCATTGTTAGGGGAAAGCACGACTCCACGATATCAGAGATCATGCAAAGGGCCCTAAACTTAACTTATAACATTTATGATACCATTCTCGAGAAAGAGAAAATTAGAACTGAAACCGATCAAGCTGATAACGCAGTTATCGACTTATCAGGAGAAGTAAAATATCTAGGAGCACCTAATTCTAGACAAGACTCTCACCTGGAATTCACACCTTAATCAAGTCACCAAGAAGGCGACAAAGGCAATTTATACGTGCCACCGTCTTTACGGCAAAACTTGGGGCTTAAAACCAAAAATGATCTATTGGTCATACAACACGATCGACCAAACAAATAACAACCCAACAAAAACTTAGCAACATATATCGCTTTGCATGCGTTGGTATAACAGGGGCAATGAAAACTTGTCCAACTGCAGCCATAGGTGCAATTCTCAGCCTACTGCCCTTGCATATCTCTGTTAAGAAGGAAGCTGGTTTCAGTGCTCAGTGGTTACCGACGGTTTAAAGATGGAAGATGAAGCCATGGGCCTAGGTTCAAAAGAGCTGTAGCACTGGGAAAATCACCAGGCATATTTCAAGCGAAGGTACACGCCATAGAGATATGGGCCGAGAATGCCTACGAAACATCCTCTCAGACAGCCAGGCAGCTCTCAAGGTCCTAAGATCGTATTCGATCGGGTCAAAGCTGGTCTGGGACTGTTTCAATCTCCTCGAAGATCTGGCCAAGGACAACACAATCACCGTTGATTGGATACCAGGTCATGAGGGATTTGAGGGCAATGAACGAGCGGATTGTCTGGCGAGAAGAGGTGCATCACGCCTGCTCACTGGTCTTGAGCCCTACTTCGGGTTTCCTTTGAATTACGTACACTCAAGGTCCAGGAAATGGGAAGATGATTGCCTTCACTCGACGGAATCCAAAGGACAGAGGCAGGCAAAAAGATTCATAAGCCCAGCTCGTAGTACAACAAAAAAGTTGCTTGAGATAAGCAAAGAAGATCTAAGGATTCTAACGAGATATCTAAGAAAGCATCTCAAAAAAATGGGACTTTCCGACGATGACTCCTGTCGACTCTGCGGAGAAGAGGAGGAGATGGAAGGATATGCAAGGGGCGTTTTTAAGTCCTGCAGGTATAGGAAACTTGGAACCAAAAAAGGTTACTGATGCTGAGGTTCCTAACAGCTCCCTAGGTTGAATAATAGAGGCCAACACAATAGATCTCTTCTAGTCGCAGTGCACAGGACCGATCAAAATTTACATATAGGAATAATGGATTTGAAAACTTGACCAGCAAACCTACCAAATTTTTTTAAACTTAAACTTTAAACTTGTCGTGCTTTAGATCCGATTACTTTTCGTGGCGGATTCGTTGCACACATTTATTTTGTGTCCTTTAATAAGAGAATGTTGAAAACGCAGAGGTAAGTGAATGGATGACGCATGCTTTGTTCTCCTGCGTAAGCGTAAGACAAAAACACAGACACGAAACTTACCTCCCTATGCACACATTTAAACCGATTGCTGAATTACATGTGCATGTGCAATGTGCATACATTGAAACCGCATTGAAGCGGGTTTTTTTTTATGTTTATTTTTACTGTCTTTTTGTGTTCTGCGGTGACAACTGACAAGTTGTGTGCAGCGAAAATATTAATAAAAAGGATTTGGATTAGTGAAAAAGAGTGTTTTTAATAATATGTGAATTCTGCAACTGGTTTGAAGATTTAAAACTACAACTATCCGTGCTGATCAGAAGAATAATCAGTTGGCCGGTCCAAAGAAGTCTCTGCGTATTATAATTTCTTGGTGTGCGCTGAACTATAATGAGAAACTGATTGTCGAGTTGCAAAATATTTCAAAAGAGAACTTGGAGAAATTTTTACATTTACGTTTATGGTGTGTTTCCGGACCCGGTAATGCTCCGCTTTTGCTAAATTTGAGCACATCTGTATCTTTAAACGAATGGCAGGCTTCCGACGTGCCTTGCTACACCTCTACTTGTTGTATTGAAAATGCCACGCCCCATTTTTCAATCCCGACTATATATCCCGAAGTGCCAGTGGACAAGAATGCTCCAAGTTGTACAACTTCAGCTCCCATGAATGTCGAGAAATAGCATATTATTCGTCGTGTATATGAGAATACCGCACAACTGACATTTTTTCAAAAATCCACATTTTGCTTTCAGCGCCATCTACTAGTCATTTACGGTGGTGACATCTATTTTTCAGTGAAAAAATGGATTTTGAAATACCACACAAATGCACCCATATCACTTTTTTTTTTGAAATTTGTATTTGACACATCTGCAAATTTCCCGCGTAAGTGAGCTGTGAAGTATCTAACGTGTTTTTGTTTTGATAATTCGGTTAAAAATAAATCGTGTTTAATAAATATTTTGATTTCATTGGTTAGTTTAGTTAAGTTTGGTTTATACTTTCATTTTTTTTTGTGATTTTAAGATTCTCAAATACCTTAAATGAAATCTAAAATTTTTTTGCAGATGTGTTGTTTTACCAATTCCGCTTAAGGTACTTGTGTGAATTTTCGTTGATTTAAAGTTTTCAAAATATGGATGTGGATATTATATATATATATATAGATATTGAAGATATTCTTCTTCAACTAGCAAATAAGGGAGTTAAGACATCCAACAATAAATATAAAATTGCAAAGAATTCGCAAGAAAATGCTTTGGCTAAGGTCGACAATCTTGACGAGATGCAATCGGAAGAAGTCATCGCTCAAGAAGTTGATGCTAATAGAGAGGGCCCAAGTGAAATAATTGGGGATGTGGAAACGGAAAGTCTTCAATCTGAGTATATCATCTTCAGAGTGGTGGCAGTGGTGAAGTGGGTAGAGTCATTGCTTGTGACCCGGTCGGCGCAGGTTCGAGCCCCACCGGGGGACAGCAATACTCGGCCACCCAAACATATAAGAGAAACGAATAATATCAGAGTTTCTCCCCCACTACACCAAAAAAGGGGTTTCTGCTTGGAGTACAATGGACGGGTATCTGGTCTGAGTGCTCCAGGATTTGGAATCCCCTTTTAATTATAAAAAAAAAAAAAAAAAAATATCATCTTCAGACAGCGAAATTTCTGAACTCGATGTCGAAAACGTTCACAGGCTGTCAGAAGAACCTGAACGTGGGGTATGTTTCTAGTTTAACGGTATGCTATTTTTCTTGTTATTTGTAAGGGTGATTTTTTAAGAGGTTTAGAACTTTAAAAAAAAAAAAAAACACAAAAAATTCGAAAAAATGAATGAAATATTTATTTGAATCGATAGTTTGAACCTTGCAATTTAATGTTTAAAGATAATTTCATGCAAATGTTGACCGCGGCTGCGTCTCAGGTAGTCCATCCGCTGAGTCCAATTTTGGCATACTCTTTCACACATATCGACCGGTATCTCACGAATGAATGCATGGATGTTGGCTTCCAGTGCGTCAATCGAAGCGGGCTTGTCCCTATACACATTAGCCTTGACATACCCCCACAAAAAATAATCTAATGGTGTCAAATCGCACGATCTAGGCGGCCAATTGACCGGCCCGAAACGTGAAATTAACTGTTCACCAAACTCGCCTCGCAATTGCGCCATTGTTTCGCGTGCTGTGTGGCATGTGGCACCGTCTTGTTGAAACCACATATCATGCAAGTCAAGAACTTCCATTTCGGGCAAAAAAAAGTTTGTTATCATCGCGCGGTAGCGTTCACCATTGACAGTAACGCTGCGATTCGCATCATCTTTGAAGAAGTACGGTCCAATGATGCCACCGCCCATAAACCGCACCAAACTGTGACTTTTTCTGGATGCATTGGTAGCTGTTGCAATGCTTCTGGCTGATATTCAATCCAAAATCGACAATTCTGCTTATTTACGTGCCCATTGAGCCAAAAATGAGCTTCGTCCATAAAATGGAAGCAGCGCGCGATGAACATTTCGAACCGAGCACGAATTTTGATAGTAAAATTCAATAATTTGCAAGCGTTGTTCATTTGTAAGACGATCCATGGTTAAATTGCAAACCAAACTGAAGCTGTTTGACAGTGACACAAGGTACTAAACACACGTCAGCTGTCAAAACCAGTGTTGCCAAAACCAAACCAGCTAAATTTTTAGGATATTGAAGTTCGTGAAAATGATGCCGATATGTTTGGAGAATTCAGTGGTAAAATAGCTCGAGATCGTGGCAAAAAAAGGGAAAAAGCTAAACAATTAAGAGAAAGGGGTGAAGCCTATCTAGGTTACCGAAAGCCTCAGGGTCAACTAAAATCTATCAAGATATAATGAAACTCGCCAGAAAAATTTGTCCCACTTGTAAGTCTACATCGTGCCAGAAATCTAGGGTACGTATGTGATAAATCTTATTAAGGTGATAGAACCAAAAAGAAGAACAAGTATAGAATCCGTAAACAATAGATCAAAAATACTGCAGTATTTTTTTAAAAAGCTTTACAAGTTTGTAAAAACATGTTTCTGCAAACCTTAGGCATTAAGTATGCCACTGTTCGGCATTGGATTGAAAAATGGTATTGCCAATAAGACTGAATTTGTTGAGAAAGCAAAGCAAATGCGGAAGCCATTTGAATCCCAAAAAAAAATTCCTGTCAATTTCTTAAAATCTCTTCCAACAGTGCCGTCTTATTACTGTAGAAAGTCTTCGACCAAGCAGTACTTGCAGCCGCCGATAACTTCGAAAAGCGAAGTTTTTGATTTGTACACAAAAAAATGCGACGAAGAAAGTATTTTAAACAAAGTCTCCAAAATATATTTCTATAAAGAATTTCGAAAGCAAAACATTGGAATTTTTAGTCCTAAAAAGGATCAATGTGATCTCTGTGTAGCTCATAAGCAGGGAAACATTCTCGATGAAGAATACAATTCTCACATAGAATGCAAACAGA
This sequence comes from Cheilosia pagana, assembly GCA_936431705.1. Taxonomy (NCBI): domain Eukaryota; kingdom Metazoa; phylum Arthropoda; class Insecta; order Diptera; family Syrphidae; genus Cheilosia; species Cheilosia pagana. The sequence goes on along the minus strand of OW386166.1, from coordinate 77,403,899 downwards.
AAGCTAGAGATTCTAAGGAGACTGACAAGAATCTTGCACTTGAGGGTAAGATAAATATGTTTTGCATGGACCTTCAAGCAGTTAAATTATGCCCATCACTACAAGCAAGTGCTTTATACTTTAAAACAAAGCTGACTGTGCACAATTATACTATATATAATATAGCTACAAAGGAAGTAAAGTGCTTTTGGTTCGATGAGACTAATGCAGACTTGACAGCTTCAACCATCACTAGTTTACTGATACAATTCTTAACCCAAATTCTTGAGAAGTCGAAGCTGCCAATTGTTTTAATTACCGACGGATGTACGTATCAAAATCGAAACATAATTCTGGCTAACGCTCTACTCCGCTTAGCTATGCGGTATAAAATCCAAATTACACAAACATTTTTGATAAAGGGACACACGCAAATGGAGTGCGACAGTGTCCATAGCGTGATTGAGAGGAAGTTGCGTAATAAGGAAATATATTTGCCATCTCAATATGTAAATATTACTAAAGAAGCAAGATCGAATTTGGTTCCATACGAAGCCGAAAGCATTGATTTCACACAAATTTTGAACTATTCTGACAACTCCAACTTTATTTATAAATCAATTAGACCTGGGAGTTTCGCTTGAGATGAAACAGTAACAAACTTAAACGTTATATTGTACGACCCATCAGGAAAAATCTATATATATAAAAATGGTGTGAAAAATGTATAGTGAATCATCAATTGAGAACGGCTGGGCAGATTTGTCTCAAATTTCTTTTCAGTTCTTCGTAATTACCAGGAGCATATTGTTACGAAAGAAAATTTTGGGAAAACCCTCCAGAAATGTCGGGAAATTGGAAAAATCGAAATTCGATTTTTTGTATGGAATTTTTTGTGCAATTGTTCCGGAATGGCTTTTCGAATGGAAAAATCACAAATTCTTAGTGGAAAATTTGAAAAACTACGGAAAAACACGAAAAATTAGAATTTTTTTTCGATGATTTTTTGCATTTTATCGCATGATTTCATTACTTATAGCTTTAGGTAAACATTAGAGGGCCTACACCCTTCGATTTCCTGCGTACTGTAGATGGTGTGCTGTGCGCCACTTTTCGGGAGGCTGTTTCAATTTGCTCCAAAACGATACACGTTGGAACTCCACGCTCGCCGATGCAACTTTTTCACGCCAGTGAATCAAATTTGTACATTGTTTGCGATCATAGCAACATTTCATCCGTCGAACACGACCGCGAGGTTTGTGACGACATTTTGCACAGAGTTTGCACGACAACTTCGAATTTCGATCTTGAAATTAACGACGAGATGCGCAACGAAGCGTTAGTTCTGATCGAAGACATGTGCGGCAGTAAGCTGTCGAAATTGGAAATGCCAGCCCCAAATTGTTTGATGCACGATGCATTCAATCGCGAATTGCAACGGGAGGAAGAGTATGATGGGGTTGAGCTGGCCGAAAGAGTCCAAACAAATATGCAGCTGTTGAATGCCGAGCAGAAGAAAGTGTACGATTCGCTGATGAGGGTTGTTGACGATGAAACGGGAGGCATTTTCTTTCTTTTGGGACAGGTAAGAAATTCGTCATTACGTTGATTCTGGCAACAATTCGATAAAGAACTCAAATTGCGTTAACTGATGCATCCTCTGGCTTTGCTGCCACACTCTTGGAAGGCGGTCGAATTGCACATTCAGCTTTGTAGCTGCCGATGAATCTTCTTACGGTTGACAAGCCAATGTGCACAATGGCTAAGAATTCAGCGATAGCGGAATTGATGCGAGAATGCAAAATTATTATTTGGCAGTTGACGGAACAATGATTCGGATGAAGCGACCAACTATTCGATGGAATTTTTGAACTCGCTTGATGTGCCAGGAACTCCGCCGCATAATTTATAGCTGAAGGTCGGATCGATTGTTATTATGTTGCCGAATCTAAATCATTCGAAATGGTGCAACAGTACGCGGTTGTCCGTCAAGAAACTGATGAAAAATTTGATTCCAGCGACGATCATCAAGGGCAAATTCAAATGAGAGGAAGTCCTCATCCCACGAATCCCTATTATTCCAACTAATCTTCTCTTCCAGTTCAAGCTGATTTAGTTTCCATACAAAAAATCAAATTTCGATTTTTCCAATTTCCCGACATTTCTGGAGGGTTTTCCCAAAATTTTCTTTCGTAACAATATGCTCCTGGTAATTACGAAGAACTGAAAAGAAATTTGAGACAAATCTGCCCAGCCGTTCTCAATTGATGATTCACTATACATTTTTCACACCATTTTTATATATATAGATATTCGCTCGTTGTGCCTGAAGTAGGATTTATGCAGTTCGCGAGCTTCTCGAACTCGTCCATTTTCTTCCTGAGAAGCCAGTGTTCTTCCCTTCTTTTAATCATAGCGATCGCTAGAAGCTCTAGTTATTTTTGCAGCTTGTTGCTAGTCGACATTAGATAGTTTTTGTTCACTACTGAGGTAGATAATGAACCTCAACAAATTAAGATGAACAATTGCTTATTAAAACAAGTCAGTAAGATTTGCTCCGACTTAGCCTTCAGAACACTTCTGATGAGGTGCTGCTATAAACTGGATCTTTTGATGTTTGTCCCAATTTTTGGTTTCATTCTGTGTTAGCTGAAAGCAGGTGGCGCTAAAAGCAGTTTCGTATCCACCAAAAAGGTGTCGACATTAAAAATACATTTTCAATAGCGCTCAGAGTGAAACTGCTCCCAAGACACTTCTGCTTGGGTTAAATAGGTACCTCTAGTGCGATTTCTGACTGTGAACCTCAGACTGTTGTTTTTGTAGTTGCATTTCTACTTTAATTTGGTTTACTGAGAATAATGTTCTTTTAAACAGGAAAATGCTCGATAAACCAGGATTTCGTTGCAGATTTTAGACATCAACTTCTTATACCTATATTTATAGCGATGTACAGTTAAAAATGTAGCAAATTTCGTACCTATTTGTTCTATTTTGAGTTCTGATTTTTGAAACGCGTTGACTTGGACCAAACATATATTTTTTTCTGTTTTATTTCGGTGGCATCAAGCCAATCGGAATTTTGGGAGAAAATATCCCGACAATTACCATTTAAATAGCAAATGCTAAAATACACCCTCGACCAAACCCTGCGTCTGGCGAAAGTGCACTTCAAATTCGACTGTCAAACAGGGCCGAGAAAATAAATCAGCTTCTGTAAATCATTTACATGACACATGCTACAGATACAAATGGGTCTCATTTGAGCTTTCATCGTTTCCTCTCACAGCACAGCATCCGCAAGTACCAAAATAATCCTGCGCGTGCAAATTTCCGAATAAACTCCGAAAGCAACCTTATCACACGAGAGTACCTTCTCTCCGTTATTAATTTCAGCCTTTGTGTCTCATCTCTCGTCGTCGAAGTTCAAGCTTTCGGGACGTGCAACAGAGTTGTATGGCTGCGAGATATTTTCCACATCCAACTACACTTTAGTCACTGGCTAAAGCTCACGCGGTAGAGGAGTGTCCTTCAAACGTCACGAGTTTATTCGAATTATTGTTAGTGAATGTTGTTACGATTATAGAAATATTCAAAATTAGATTTGGCCATCGGTACCTAACTTTCAACGCAAATCCCTAATCCAAACAGTGTGCACATAAATTTCCCTTGTCGACATTATGATTTACGATAGGAGTAACCCCCATCGCTTACATCATTTAATGTGCGCTAGCATTTAAAACGGTTGTGTTATGTCTGAAAAGGAAGTGAGAGGACGATAGTTTTACCACACCACGCACTCAACTCATTCGGTACCTAATCTCCATTACAGAAGAGGGATTTGGCTTAAGTCCTGAATATTACATCTTGGCCAGAAAAGTGATATACAAATTTAGGGGACCGGCTTTCAGATAGTGATAACGTCAATGAATTTATGAATAGATAAATGAATGTAATGTCCTGTGATCGGGTATGATGATAAGGATTTAAATTAGATTTCTACGAGGAGGTTCGGAGCTACCAAAATGGATTACTGGTCGTGGATGCTTATAGTGGGACTGGCTGGTAAGTGATTTCAATGTTGTTGACCCTTTCGGCAGTTGGCATTTTGTTTATTTATTTCTTATAATGGGTTTTCTGGCTCAGCAGAGATTTAAAACTAATAGGGGGTGAGAAATAAGTCGTTGATTCATGGATATTTTTTTGCTTAAGACTAAAAAACAATTTTTACTCTTGCCCTCTTATTGTTTTGAGTTTGGTATGCGTTGCAATTTTTATGAAATAGGAAAATCACTCGACCCGTTGCAAAATAAAAACGCTTTTGCTGCGAGGAACTTAAACACAATCTAAAAGAAACCTTCTGAAGACTGACTGGCTTTCTAAATAGTTGAAATATTCGGCGGGTTAATTTTCCATGGTCAAAGTCTATGTCAGAAAAAATTTGAATATTTAAAAGGCCGACTTAAGTCCGAAGTGCGCCCTGATTTGTGGATAGTTGGCACATCACTAACTATTCCCACAGTTTGCCTCTGTGTTTTATTGAATGATGATTTTTTATTTGACTCCGGGTAAAGTCTACAGTTACTAAAAAAAGACAAACTTTTGGGTTTCCTTAGCGGGGAATTTACAGAAAATAATGTATGATTTATTTTATTTTTCAAAATACAATTTTAGAAGGTAAATGAATATTCAAACACATATTCATCACATTTTAAAACGGATTTTTATTAATTTTAAGTTAATCATTTTCACAACCTTGTGGTGCGTACAATTGTAACCTTTATTTTCTGGGTATATTTTCTTAAAGCAAAACAAACAAGCACTATTGATCTGTCTCATAATTCTTCTTTCTTTCACAGTGTTATAAGATGTGAAGTTAATGTGCAATATGCATTTAGGTCTCAAAGATTCAAATTGTATTAATGAGTTGGAGTAACGGATCGGTTCGGTATCGGTATACCTCAAGATTTGGTCATAGGTCCCATTCTGTTTTCAATTTACGTAATTTAAATTAAAATGTTACAGCTTAGGATGATGATATAACTTTTGCTTATACAACCAATTAAATAATATTTGGTATGATGCTTATACGGCAATAGTTCACGAAACATGAAATTGTGGGTTATGGCAACCGAAAAAACTTGAACTAAATTAGTACCCACAAATTTCAAATATTTTTGGTATATAACCTAAATATTCTAAAAGACTTCTTGCGGTAAAATTATGATTTAACAAGTTGCGGTGGAGCTTATATAGAAAAATCATAGAACCACTCTAAATATCTACAAAAGCATACCTATTATTAGAAATATTATAGAAAAGGCAGATTTATAAACAATTCGCCAATTTTGCCCAGGCTTTTCCAATGAAACATCCACTATCCACATAAGTTTTTAACTTTCTCGCATTACGTATACGTAGTAAGAGAAAGGTATTGTAATCGTACAAAAAATCGAACTCGAGATTTTAATCAAATCTGACATTACGATGATAGAGGAACTCGAAAAAGTGGGTCTCGCAATTCTGTCCGTCTGTCCGTCCTTCCCGAGCTCTACAGCGCAAACGGCTGCGTACGGATTTCTTTCAAACTTCGGATTTGGAGTTGGTGGCCTTACAGTTCGGGGCCACTTTTTTTGTTTGCACGTTAAGTGTTGCCGTTCTAACGGTATTCAGCAATTTTGAGTTTTTCGAAAACGGCTCTAACGATTTCAACCAAAATTGTTATTTGGGCTTAAGTAGGTTTAACTAAGATGGCTGCATACTCAGTTTTTCGCAGAAAAATCGAATAACGGTAATTTTGAAAATTGGTCATATCTCAAAAACTGTCAAAACTATTTCGACAAAAATTCATATTTGAGGTAATACGGTCATTCCCAACATGATGGCAAACTCAGTTTTTCCCTTAATTATCGTGCAACGGACTATTTTGGAAAAAATTAGTTTCTTAAGACTTTATTTAATTATGGTTTACTTGAAAACGGCTTTAACGATTTTAACCAAAATGCATACTTGCACTTTCATATATAGGGTTAACATAGCTGCATACCCAGTTTTTGGGTAAAAAGTCGAATAACGGTACTTTTGAAAAGTGGCCTTATCTCGAAAACGGTGAATACGATTGCAACACAAATTAATTTTTAAAGTAAAATGGTCATTCCTAATATGATAGCAAACTCAGTTTTTCTCTAAATTGTTTATAATAGATTTTTCAAAAAAGGCATATTTTGAGAATTTGGTTTTTTATTTTTTTACCTACATGAAAACAACTGAAGCGATTTTGACCAAAATGGATACTTGGAATAAAATTGACGTTTTCAACATTATTGCGTCCTTCATTTTCGATTCTAACCACCGGAAACGCTGATTTTGAAAACTGTTCATATCTCGAAAACGCCATTTTCGATATGGATACAATTTTAAAAACCACGTAATATTAACATCCTGAATAATACCCTATACTCAGCTTTTAGCTAAATAGTTGAGCAATATTATTTTTCGATCTCAAAATTTCCATATTTGTTACTACATATTTTGTAGCATTATTTTCCAAAATCAGCTTTAAAGATTTTGACTTAAATGCTTATTTACGATAACATAAGTATTCTTAATAAATCCCGTACTTAGTTTTTCTTAGAAAACTGCAAATAATGCCGTCTTATAAACATTACCGCACTACCAGTTAAAATGTAATCACAACTACTACAAACTCCTTTTTAGCAAATATTTTCCACTTTTTCTTTTTCAACCATGCTTATCATGAACCTTAAAACAATTCCAACCAATTGGAGTCTACACTATCAGAAACCCGCACTTTCATTTCAAATTCAAGAACAAATCTCTGAATTCTTACATCACAAACCCTTCTTCGAGTCATGGCCACCTACCAGCATCACCAATTTGAAAAATCGGGTTTTATAGCCTATAAACAATAAAAAAAAAACCAACCAAACTGATGATATGAACGAGAAAGTTTCGTGCGATCCAGTCGTGCACTTTATTTCAATATCTAAGCAGTGGCTTAGTTGTAAGTGTAATAGAGGCCAGACTACTGTGTGAGGGGTCCCAGATTTGATCCCCCGAAAAACATAAAATACATCTTTAGGTTCTTTTTCACGGCGCCACCTATTGTGAACGTCTGACTTTGATCCGAGGGTATAACTGTCGTGAAAGAGCTTCTCAATTAGCTGTATGAAAATAAAAACTGTGACTAAAGTAATGGTTATGAATAGCTAGGCCTGTTGCGCCAACTGTTTTTAGGTAAACTTCTGCTGTTCTTATTTAACAGCGATAGCCCACAAGTAAGACTAATAATAGCAGATTTATACTATTAACGTCCAAATTTGTAACCGCTTTCCAGAGAACATTTTTAGATATATATTTTGTTCGTTAGTGGTTAGACCTGCGATTGCATATGTACCGCGGTCTGCTGGAGAGAGTCTAAAGAAATCACCGCAGTCCAAAAGCTAGAACGGGTTCAACGTATAGCCGGAAAATGTGTGACTACAGCACTGAACTTCATCCTAGGTCTAACACCCATTTTAATGGTGACCATGACTAAGTGTTTATCTTCTGTTCCATTCCATTCTATTCCTACCATATATGGAGATCATCTATCTTTACTTGACGCTATGAAGCATGTAAGCCCATTCAGCAAAAACTCATCCATTTTTCAAGTTGACGTACTTGCAATCAACCATTGTACTAGAGTTAAACTTAGTTCTATCACACGTGGAAAACCATATTAATCTCTCAAAACTCTTGAATTAACTGCCATAAAATCAAGAAACATTCATAGCCCTCTACAAACTTGATAAGAGAAACCTAATCATTCTCGACTGGAGTCCAGCCCTCAGGGGCCTTATCAAGAACTATTAGAATGCACTAGATAATTTGGTCTCAAATTCTTTCCAGAAAATTTCACTTTCTCATAAATCTTGTCAAAAATAACCTGAAAATCCAAATAGGAATAATAAGTAGAAACTATGCCTTCACCGGCATTGGGGTCTCACCGCACCCTTCATGCATACTCTGTCTAGGGAGTGACTAATCGTATCGTCACATACTCAAAAAATTTCCGGCTTTCATTCGTCTCAGAAAGAACTTACTTGGTGAGAAAATTGTCACTTCTGCAAATCTTTCTGACATACATCCAGAGAAAAATTTATTCAATTAATGTGACATTACATACATTTTGAAAAAAAAGGTCCAAGTCTTCCTGACTGCCTTCGGATTGAAAAAGGCAAGTACCGAAAATTACTGGTACAGAAAATTTGCGAACCTTTATAAATAAATGGAATAGATACAAAGAGCGCATTTAAAGTTTTATACAGTTGTCACTGTCATTTGCAACATCGAGCACAATCTTTTTTTATGTAAAGGGTTTTTCAACTGGGACGCTACAAAAGTAGAGCGACAGGGACAGCAAACGACGCCGAATTTCTTGCCGCTCTTTTCACATTTCTCTTCAGTAAGGTTTGCCATTTCATGATGGAAAGATATACGAGCCAACAACGAGTCGAAATTATTAAAATTTACTACCGAAATTCGGAGTCAGTGGCCTCAACGTTAAATCCGAAAGTCATCTTCAGCGATGAGGCTCATTTCTGGCTGAATGGCTTCGTCAATAAACAAAATATGCGGTATTGATCAGGCAGCAATCCACACGTACTTCATGAGTCATCATTGCATCCCGAAAAAATTACGGTTTGGTGTGGTTTATGGGCCGGCGGCGTCATTCCGTACCGTACTTCCGAAGGCCGTACTTCTTCCGTGATGATCAAGACCGGCACGTTACTGTGAATGGGAATCGCTACCGTTCAATGATAACCGAATATTTTTGGCCCCAATTGGATGATATGGACTTGGAGGACATGTGGTTCCAACAGGACGGCGCCACATGCACCACAGCGAATGTCACAATCAATTTATTGGAAACCAAGTTTGGAGAACGTGTTATCTCACGAAATGGTCCAGTCGCTTGGCCGCCTCGGTCGTGCGATTTGACGCGGTTAGACTAAGTCCTGAGCTACGTCAAGTCTATGGTCTATGCCAACAAGCCAGCGACGATTGATGAACTTCGTACGAATATCGAACGTGAAATTGTAGCAGAATCGGCCGTTTTATGCTTGAAAACCGTCGAAAATTGGGTTCAGCGTCTGGACTGCTGCAAGCGTGCCCGTGGTTGCCATGCAAAAGAAATCGAATTCCATACATAATGGCATCGAACGTATTTTCACAGGAATAAAGAATTTCATTGACATCCAAACCCGTTTTTGTTTTATTTAAAAAAACTTTTGAAGCGCTCTTATTGAAAAGCCCTTTAAAAACTCTCAGGTATTGCATTTGTTGGTAGAGTCCATAAAACTTGTCTCACGCATTTTATCAAATTTTAACAACCAAAATCGGGGTCTCTTACTATTTCGGGTATTAATATGGACAACTTTGAAAAAAATAACAATTCCAAAGTTGGAGGTTCATTGCGAATCTTAATGCAAACTACCAAACTTTTTGGGCTATCAGGTGCAGGGACCTTGCTCTGATCCGGTTTGGAATATGCAGTATTTGGTCACGCTCTACAGAAGATATCAAAAATGACTCTCCAGACATAACTTCACCATATTGAGAGGGAACCTTAAACATGTCAATGCGACTACGAAGCCTCAAAGACAATTAAAGGCCTTTTCATTAAGCGCTTCCTATATTTAAATTTAAATTAAGCATAGTGTATGTGTGAGATATCGTCAAAAATATATATAATCGTTTAAAAGGCCTGTCGACGCCATTATGAATGGAAGCCGCTGCTTCCCGGGTGACCCGATGACGCCGCTAGGCCAAAATCCACTTCAAACAGTGACTTTCTCGGGATGCATCGGAATCTCTTTTATATTGTGTAGATTAATAACGTCCTAAATTCGACAATTTTGTTTGTTGACGTACGCATCCATCCAGAAATGGGCCTCATCGCTGAAGATAAAAATTAGGCTAAGTTTCCAACAGCTTTTGATAAAACAATTCCATCATTTGCGCACGTGTTGTTGAACTCTATGTCTGTCCATGATGAAGAAACAGGGGTAACAGCATGTAACTTGATACAATCGAGTTCAGCACCTAATTTGTTTCAATCGATTGTCCTAAACCGATTATCCTCGATCGAAACAAATAAGGTGCTGCCAGAGATCGATTGTATCAATTTAAGTGCTGTCACCCCAGACTAAATAAATAATATCCACTTTTACAGATGTAGTTTCAACTGTCAAAATTCAGAAGTCCCTATTGAAAAACCCCTTGCGAAACTCTTTTTAATTTCAATCTTTCTCACTTCTCAATACAGAACCTAGGTATACAAATTTATACATTGAAAACTAGAAAACATTTATCTATATCCGAAATATAGAGCAATATCCAATGACCTCTAATGTATTAACTTTCTATCTAACCCAGTTTACCCATAAACCCCGAAAACTGTCCATAAAACATTTTCCTCAAGTGAGCACACAACATTCATGTTTATACCAACTTTTCAACACCCTCGTAAATTATATGACTCAAACTAAACATTTAAATACAGTTGTAAAAAAGAAAGACGGAAGAAAGAAGCCAAACCCAACATAAACCGTTACAGCTTCCACTTCTTTGAATAACTTCTTCCCTTAACATCGCCATATACGACATACCTCGACATTAGGCTGAAAAATATTTTTTTTACACACACAATTCGTGACAAATTTCACACCACCCAAAGTTGTGTCCTGTGAATAAATAAAATCGACAACAACATACGAGAAAATCACAGAAAAGATCGTTTAGGAGCATTTTAGTGTCACCCCACCACACCACACCACCCGCACCCGCCAAAGGTCGGGGGCCACTACTATGCCCTACCTACCTATTGTACAATGAGAATGTGGAATGGAAGCGATGTGAAGTATGCAAAACAGACTCGAATCATAAATGAAATTACAAAGTTTATGGCACATCCTGGAAATGGAAACCGCCCATTTTCCATTTATTTAAATTGTCTCTTCTTCTTGCCGAAGCGTTGTCGTCCTTGTTACGTTGGCAATTTTGAATTTGTTCCTTTGGGCTTTTGTTATGGTTAGCTGGGTGAATGTAGGTATATATGTGTTGCACTCGTTTTCCACTTTCGTTTTATTTGTCTTGCCTCCCTTTTCGTGTTCGGTTTTTAAGTTTTCTTAAAGTTTTATTTCGTACACACTTTCTGTTTCTTTTCTCTAGGATATTTCTTTTTTACTATTAGTTTCGAGCGATGCGGGATTTGTATATTTATGTGGGAAGTAAAACGCAAATTGACAGAATACACATTAGACAGGGCTTCCAAGAAAGCGTAATTTGGACGCACAAAGTGTTTATAATTAAGTGGTGTGTATTTGGGCGAAAGGATCTAGTTTCTTATAGAAAACAGGCAATGACAACTGTGGTATTCTCGGCATTATTTGGCGAAAGGACGACCTGCAATGTGATGTTTATGCTGCTTGCGATTGCAAAGAACAAGCAGAACGAGTGGACTATTCGATACAGCTTCCTTAACCTTGTCACAACAGCTAAAAAGAATGTTAACAGAAAAAAAAACCCGAACAGATGCCTGAAGAGATGAGCAAAGAAAGGAGATAAATACAATGTCGGTGTTGGATATAAAAGATCCACTCGGCAGACTATTATAGGGTGAAGAAAACTCAAATGCAGTTGGCAGGCAAAAGAAACCAATCAACGTGAACAGTGAAATATAAGGAGCTCCGTCCACCCGACCAATAAAAGCGCCACTCCATAAGCAAAATATCAACCACGTTCGTCAAGTCTGCCTAACCAGATGGCCTTAGAGCAGAACTATATAGGACAGGGACAGCGGTGACTTACTTAATAGCGCAAACGCACTCATGCTCAAGATTTGGTCAGAGGAAGGCTTGACTTATGATTAGAAGCTCAATCATTTCAAATAAAAGGAGAACCTCTAGAGGCATCAGTCGCTTTAACATAAAGTGTATAGGTACAAGGCCCTGTTGGCCGTGATCGAGTACTACGTGACTGAATTTGTTATTGCTTTGCATGTAAAATCAACAAAATTCAGTGACATGTTGCTCGCTCACGTGTGCGGTAATTTGACCCTTGATTCGCACCGCACAGTCTGGTGTAAGTCCCGTTTAGTCCAAAACTGACCAGATATTCAGATTCTAGCGGGCTTCTTCCTCTTCGCGGGATCTTCCCGGTAGGCTTTCAAAAATCTTGGTAGGGTGGTTTTGCGTCTCTATATCCTTTTTGTCTGTTCAGAGGGCCTTCTCATTTAGTTGCCTACTTCCGACTCTAGCCTGACGGATCTCTCCTCTCATTTGCTACCTGAGAAAAGTGTGTGACCTGAAAAACATTGTCTTCCGGAGAGTAGCACTTATTTGCCGGGTTCGCTATCTATACTTACCTCAATTAGCGGAGATACCGGTTAAGGTATCCATGGCTGGTTAAGAACTGAGTGGCGTAGAAGCTCGCCATGTTCTCGCTTCATCCATGCGTTGATGTTCCTGATTAGCAGCGTAGTCCATCTGCCTCTTGTTTCTCAGCTACACCATTTTTGCCACTCTTGTTTGGTAAGCTTTTTTGTCTCTAAAGTCGCCGTTTCCAACATCGGTCGCAACAAGTCGCAACTCTACGCATTTTGAAGGTATGAATTTCCTTCTAAGGTTTTTTTTACAACACTCAAGTAGATATGTGTAATGTGTATGCAGATGATGTTCAGAAACGGAAAAGTTTTACTCCAAGTCTGGTGGAAAATGCAGTCGTCGAGGTTAACAAAGATTTAAACAATATTCACAGTTGGTCGCGGAAAAATGGTCTTTGTGTTAACCCACTTAAATCTAAATGCTTGGTTATTTCAAAAAAGTCCATCAATACGTCAAATTTTCCCAAAATATACTACGAAAGTAATCAAATTGAATTCGTCGGTTCAGCTAAAAACCTTGGTATTATTTTTACAAAAACACTTTCTTGGAATACCCATATCCGATTAACAATTGGAAGAGTTTGTGAAGGGCTCCGTATGTTGTGGACCAACCATACAATTACACCCTTAAAAATAAGAATCTTACTAGCTTAAACATTACTCATCCCAATTTTGCTTTACGGTTGTGAACTTTTAATAATTGTGATTCTGAGCACAAGCTTAAATTCAATGTTGCTTACAACAGCATAGCGAGGTATATCTACGGCGTAAGAAGGTATGACCACATTTCTCAATTCTCTAAATCAATGTATGGCGTTACTCTTGGAAATATTTTAAGTTAAGAACTTTAACATTACTAAACAAAATATTGCAATCACGTCAACCACCTTACCTTTTTAATAAGATCTGTCAGTCGCGTTCTCTTAGATTCCTTAACATTATACCAATACGTTACACGTCTTTAATATCCGAGCGCCAATTTTTTGTAAATGCGATAAGTATGTGGAACTCTCTTCCTCGACAACTAAGGATGATTAGTTGTACGGCTTTATTCGGTAGGAGGCTCAAGGAGTACTTGGATACATTAATATGATGATGATTTTTCTCTTATTTTTTTTCTCTATCCCATTTTTTTTCTTTTTAATGATTTAATTTATAATTCTCTCAATGTCCATCTTTTATTATTTTTTATTTTTTTTTATTCAAATACCTAATAATATCTACATAATTTGTTAGCTTCTTTTCTCTATTGTTGTAACTTTGAACACATTACATATTTAGAAAATATTTAAAAATATTTAAACATAGGTATCAATAAAGCTTATGCTGTCTAAAAAATATTTAATCTTATTGTATAGTATATGCCAACAAATAAATGATTTTTTTTTTATTTATTTTTATTATTTTTATTTTTATTTATTAGTCTTTTCAAAATAATTTAAAATCATACTTCAGGTTATATATTATATTCCCTCTACTTTTCTCACAACGGCGTTTTTTTTAAACCAAGTTTAATATTCAATAAATTTATTTTAAATTACAAAAATATATAAATTTGTATATTTTCTGTATAAAACTACAGCATAAAGATAGAAAAATGTGTCTCGAAACTCAAAACTTTGTAAATTTTCTTTCGACTCATAAAGTTTGGGTATGGAATAGCATATCAGATAACTGTCCTCCACGAACGCAACAGCCCGACGAGTCTTCGAATCCACCCCTGAGGGACAGCGCAGCAGAGGAAGACCCCACCTAAGGTGGCGCGCACAAATGGAGAGCGACCTAATCCAACTTGGTGTGCGTAACTGGAGGCAGCTGGCGAGGGACCGAGCTGGCTGGAGCGGCTTGTTAGTTGAGGCCGTGGTCCACCCCGGACTGTAAGCGCCACCAAAAGTAAAGTAAAGTCCTCCACGAACTCATTTGTGGAATCTTTTTATGAAAATGTTGCACAAATTTCGCTGATACTAAGAGAGACCAAACTGAGCCATGTCGCGGTCGTCGTTACAAAAATTGTCAAGTGTTACTAACAAAGCGTGTTGGTCTTTCGTGCGGCCATTTAAAAAAAAACTGAGTTGTTAACTGCTGCGCTGTCTTTATCGCACAAATTTGATTCTTGTGGGAATCTTTGCATACGCTTTAAATGCAAAAATCCTCAAAAGCCTTAGAAAATATCAATGATGTCCTTTTTGGTTGGAAAAAATATCAGATCTGCTCCTCGTCAGTTTTTAAAAATTCAAAAACCTATACGTTTGACCTTCTTTTAAGGTTTGTGATATATAGATTATAGATGTACAAATTTGGCATTATACTTCGTCATTTCAAAACATTATCTTGTTGCCAGTTTGCATTTGCAGAACAAGTTAAGGATTGATGTCCTTAATATTTGATATGCATATGAAAACTTCAAACCGTGAAAAATTGTTTGATGTATTCCATTGGCAAAATTGTTATCACTGTTGGGCATATTTTTGACTGCATTTTTCTAATTATTGAGGCTGCTGGCCGATCGGTGAAGCAATGTCAGTGCGAAATGGCCTCCACCTCCAAGAAGGTTTCAGATTACAGATAGTTGAAGAATTGGTGGGATATGAGTGGTTTTATGATGAATTCTGCATCCATCCGACATATCAAGCAACCTTAAGGTTAGTCATTAAAACGCATTTGAAATGGAAACCTTTAACAGTTGATAAAAATTAGGTATCATTAGCTGCTTTATTTATTACACGGTGCGTTTTTAATGTCCTTTCTCTAGCGTAGCCTACTAGGAAGAAGTTTTTAACGTAGGATGTACTCCAAAGTTCAGGTCCCAAGATCGAACCCTGCACTTAGAAATTCAGTGACTAAAGAAATAGCTAAGAAAGGCCAATTTATAAATCACTTATCATCCCGTCCTGTTACCGGAGTTGCAAATATGCGAATAAAATAGATCGAACTATTTTGAGCGAAAAATTCGTCCAATTTTTATCGAAAAGTTTGCAGGGAAGTTATATAAAATAAAGTGCACGACTGGATCGCACGAAACTTTCTCGTTCATATCATCAGTTTGGTTGGTTTATTTTCTTTTATTATTGTTCATAGGCTATAAAACCAGATTTTTCAAATTGGTGATGCTGGTAGGTGGCCATGACTCGAAGTAGGGTTTGTGATGTAAGAATTCAGAGATTTGTTTTTGAATTTGCACGTGTTTGGGGGTAAATGAAGTGCGGGTTTCTGATAGTGTAGACTCCAATTGGTTGGAATTATTTTAGGGTTCATGATTAATATGGTTGAAAAAAAAAGATTTGGGGAATATTTGCTAAAAAGGAGTTTCGAATAGTTGTGATTACATTTTAACTGGTAGTGCGGTAATGTTTATAAGACGGAATTATTTGCATTTCTCTAAGAAAAACTAAGTACGGGGTTTTATTAACAATACTTATGTTATCGTAAATAAGCAATTTAGTCAAAATCTTTAGAGCTGATTTTGGAAAATAATGCGTACAAAATAGTAACAAATATGAAAATTTTGAGTTCGAAAAATAATCTTGCTCAAATATTTAGCTGAAAATTGAGTATAAGGTATTGTTCAGGATATTAGTATTACTTGGTTTTTAAGGTTTTATCCAAATCGAAAATGACGTTTTCGAGATATGAACAGTTTTCAAAATCAGCGTTTTCGGTGGCTAGAATCGAAAATGAAGGACGCAATAATGTTGAAAACGTCAATTTTACTCCAAGTATGCATTTTGGTCAAAATCGCTTTAGCCGTTTTCATGTAGGTAAAACAAAAGAAAACCAAATTCTCAAAATATGTGTTTTTTCAAAAATCTATTATAGACAATTTAGAAAAAAACTGAGTTTGCTATCATGTTAGGAATGACCATATTACATACAAAATTAATTTTTGTTGCAACTGTATTGACCGTTTTCGAGATAAAGCCACTTTTCAAAATTACAGTTATTCGACTTTTTAGCCAAAAACTGGGTATGCAGCCATGTTTACCTTATGTAGCGTAGCGCAAGTATATATTTTGGTTAAAATCGTTAAAGCCGTTTTCAAGTAAACCAAATTTGAATAAAGTCTTAAAAAACAACATTTTTCCAAAATAGTCCGTTGAACGATAATTTAGAGAAAAACTGAGCTTGCCATCATGTTAGGAATGACTGTATTACCCTAAATATGAATTTTTGTCGAAATATTTTTGAGCGTTTTTGAGATATGACCAATTTTCAAAATTACCGATATTCGATTTTTCTGCGAAAAACTGAGTATGCAGCCATCTTAGTTACACCTACTTAAGCCCAAATATCAATTTTGGTTGAAATCATTAGAGCCGTTTTCGAAAAACTCAAAAATGCTGAATACCGTTAGAACGGCAACACTTAACGTGCAAAAAAAAAAGTGGCCCCGAACTGTAAGCCCACCAACTCCAAATCCGAAGTTTGAAAGAAATCCGTCCAGCCGTTTGCGCTGTAGAGCTCAGGAAGGACGGACAGACGGACAGACGGACAGACGGACAGACGGACAGACGGACAGACGGACAGACGGACAGAATTGCGAGACCCACTTTTTCGAGTTCCTCTATCATCGTAATGTCAGATTTGATTAAAATCTCGAGTTCGATTTTTTGTACGATTACAATACCTTTCTCTTACTACGTAATGCGAGAAAGTTAAAAAGGCGGTTTTAAAACTGCGAGCAGCTAAAGTCTTGGGTCGAGGTGGTTGTATTTATATGGCCATTTTTTTTTAAAGATATAGACCAACTTTCCATAAATGATTACAGACTACTTCCCCATCGTGTAACCTATTTTTCTTAGCTTTTAAATGCATGACAAGTTTTAATTTAATTTCTTTCAAAAAACTCTACCTTAAAGAGCCGTTGAAACTACTAGAGATATGCAAAATTCCCAGCCCTGTCAACAGAGCGACTCCTAAAAATGAGAGTCGCAGAGCCAAGTATTTACCATTCCACTCAAGGTTCTCAAGTGTAATTAGGCGGTTAAGTGCATTTACAGCTCACGTTCCTGTTTTGATTTTAGTCCACCCAACCTTAGAACCTACATTCATAGGTAATTCTCCATCCCAAACACCAATACGCTGTTTCCTACCTAGCACTCTTGCTGCGCTTTATATCTGTCAACAGGATTTCCTCGCATTGAAATCCGAAGTGAATGCATTTTATATTCACACATTTCTTATGGAAACTGCGCTCGTATAGCGCCAGGACTAGTAGACGCCTTGGTGGCCGACGACTAAGAGGTTATATACGTTGTAAGTGGCCACTGCAATAAAAAGTCCCTATTCATGTGGTGGTATAGTTACGCAAATGGAAAACCGTGTACATTTTTAGTTGGAGCGTTTTTTGTCGGTCACATTAAGTACCTTCGCCGTAGGAGGGAGCACTTTCAGCGTGCATTATACGAAGGTCGCATTAGGTAGGACAACATTGAACAGCCGGATCAAATCTGTGTGTCAGTAAGTTGTGCGTTCTTCTTGGGGGTATACCTAGGGGAATTTAAAGATTATAAAAAAATGTGGTAAGTGCAGTAAAATGACACAACAGAATGTGTATGGGATAACACTCATTTTAAGAAACGCCACTGTTGGTGTTTGTAAAGTTTTTATCTCATTCGAAATGGGGTTAAAATTCCTCATCGCTTTACACTCAATAAGAAAAGTGTGTTTTCCTTCGAGGAAACAGTATCCAACTTTTCACCATTATTGTGCACAATAAATCAATATAAACCTCATCGACCGCATAAACTTTGCAAAACAGGTTTTCCCTCCAACATCGGGTTGGCCTCTTTTTGGAAACTAATTAAAATAAAATCCTTTTTACAAAAACGCACTCTGCAAGAGTATTCCATAGGACTACTTGCTGTGCTGAGGCACGGATCGTCGTTTATGGTAAGGAAACGCATTTCCCTTCAAGTGGAAAAAAACAGGTGGGTTCCTCTCTTTGTTTTAACACTTTCACTTGCACTTGTATACTTGAGTATACTCGAGTACGGAGAAAAGATGCCTTGAATACCTGCACAGGAATATAAGTTATTGTCTAGGTAGTGCGATGTAAGCCGGATGCTATTCTAGTTGTATTGTTCTATTTTCTTAGGCGAGTATTGGCTTTAATGTTTAAAGGTGGCAGCGAAAAGAAAATGAAGAAAGAAAGCATGAATGAAAGCCAAAAGTGGTAAGCAACTTCAGCAGCTTCGCGGATTTAAGGATGCACACTACACAGTAAGGATAATAAAGGTTTAGACAAAGTTTGTGCGCTGAAGTGCGCTTTAAGCTGTATTGGTGGAATGAAACGTAACGAGGTTACTTATTTGAATGATGTTGCAGCGTTTCTACTCGTAAGTAGCTCGATTAGCCTCTCAAGTGTATTTACTTGGTAGTAGGGGAATTATAGAAAATATTGATAGCAGCACTTAGCCTCATGAAACCGTTCACTGGGATGGTAACGAGACCACAGAGAGTGGATCCATCAACTTTGTTTTTACCTGTCATTGTGCTGGCAGTTTCACACAATTTTTTAAATCAACCAAGCTTTCAGTTAATAACAACAAAGTAATATTGTTAATACGGTTCCTACGTAGAGTGGGTTAATAATAACAGAGTCAACTTGTTTAAAAAAAATAGCAAACTAGCTCTGTAAAATTTAACCAACTATCTCTGTTGTTATTAGCCAACCTTCTCAGTTAAATAAAACTAACTGAAATGTTTGAATTTATTTAATTCAGTCAGTTGGAATTGGCGCCCCACTTGGTTGAATGTAAAATTGATTGAATTTATTAATTGTTAATAGCCAGCCTTTTTGGCAAGCTAAAAAAATCATGAATCACCAGTTCCTACGGAAACAGCTCAAATATTTCGACATTGACTGGGATTGCCCAAACTAGAAAAGGAAGTGACTGGACAGAGCAACGCGTCATCACACATGAAATAAGAAAACACACGTTAGGTATATACATTTTTTTCTTTGTCGGAGGTTGCTACTATCCGATAGAGCACTCAGGCACAACTACTGGTCCATTGTACTACCAAACAGACACCTTACTTTACTGTACTCCCGTCTACTGTTATCCCGTCTTTCGAAGAAAGATGAGAATGAGCTTTAGGGCTTAAACCTTAGATGTTCGGCACTCACCACGTCATCAGCAAAGATCCGCCACCTCATGCGAACTTATCGTCGTCCTCTCCAAAAGCAGGACAGATGGTGGTGGCGCTCAAGCCCAATACATTTAAGTGGTTGGCAAAAGCTTGGTGGCCCGAAATGACACCCACAAGCAATCTACAGCCGATTCTCCTGAGAGACAGAAGGAAAGACGCGGACCTTTTGCAGATGTCCGGACGCAGTCGTTTGATCTGTCTGCACCCAGCACAGTCACGCCACCGACGCTCGTGCTCACGAGAAACCCAAGTATCAATGGATGACCTAACTACAGATGCCGGCAGACCCAACCTGGGATGTCCTGAGAGAGCTTCATCTGAATCCAACCTGGCAAGCTCATCAGCGATCTCGTTTTCCTGGATACAAGTGTGACCTGGGACTCAGATAAGTTTCACTGTGTTCAGCCTTCCGACCAAGTTCAGAGAAAGCTTGAGTTTAAGCACTTGGACGAGGTAAAAGCGTTGAGCAGCGCTTTTAGTGCGGCTTGGCTATCACTGCAAACGCAAATGCTTCTATCTCTCCACCTGTTTATCAGAATATAGTGCATACAGCATACCCATAAGGATAGCGAAAATCTCCACTTGGAAGACAGACGCATGGTTACCAAAGGGGCAGTGTAGTCTAATGTTCTCGCTTTCCACGAAGACTCCAGAACCCTGTCCGCTTTTGGAGCCGTCCGTGAATACACGATGGCATTTTTTCCCTAGCTCAGAGTCTGGCCGAAGGCATTATGTTGCCTGAGGAAAGTTGACGTGGTAGTTTTGTCGCAGTAGGATTTCTGGTGTCAGACGGCATATGACAGGGTTCAAAGGATAGTTCTCGCACAAGTTCATCAAAATTCCAATGCGCCACATCTCTTCAACCGAGAGATGGTATTCAGCGTACACCCCATGATAAAAATATCAAGGGGGACTTCAGAAAGAGTTAAATTTATATCCTGTTTGAGCTTTCATCGGCCGCAGAGAGCTGGTTAATTTACCCTTCAAAAAAGTTCAATATCATTTCTCTAGCATCTTGTACAACTTAAATAGCATTCCATTTCTGGGCTAAGTCTGTTCTACGTTATGTACATAGTATTGTTAGGCATCCAGCTATTATACGATTTGCCCCATTTCCATTAAGGATAATGTTTAGATCAACGTAAGCCACTTCATTTTTCAATATAGAATCGGCTTTTTATATTTCTTAATCAAATTTTCGCACGGTCACCCTGTATATTAAATAAATAATGAACTTCTGTTTGTCCCAGAAATAGAAACTCGCACAAACGAACGGTTGATAGGGCCCATTCTTGAACTCGTTGCAGAAAGTATTTTTTTCAATTTATTTATGAACTTTTTTAATAAACGTTTAATCTATTTTATGCAATACAATATTTTTATATACAAACTTACAATTTTTCTTTCCAGTTTGTCAAGAAGTTGGCAGTCTCATTGTCACTGAAATTCGCGTACCGGATATTATTGACTTCCGTGATAACGTTACGCTGTCATGTAGCTACGACATGAGTGGACACACATTGAACTCAGTGAAGTGGTACAAGGACGAGATGGAATTTTTCAGGTAAGTTATTTTTTCCATCGCCCTGCATGTTAACTGATAGACAGTTGAATAGATACGGGCGGCGTAGGAGTTAAGCATAATTTAATTTAAGGGGGTTTAAGTTCAATAAAACGTTTGCAATGAGCCACTACATTGTTTATAACGCTTAAGCTGTGTAACTCTCATGCAATCCTATTGCGCATTTGCCTCTATAATGGTTCGCACGAGGTCCAAACTGATCTTAACATTCGATTTATGGAGCAATGCTGGGGGAGTAAGGGTGTACTCTGAAAGGTCATCTGCCGGTGTCCATTCAAAATACCCGAAAAATAAACACCATTCAATGTTTTCCGCAGTTTGTTACTTTTTTTAATAGATCGAACTTTTAGGTTCACTTAAATAACTGAGCTGTCTGTGTTTTTTGGTACAATTACAATTTAAAGTTTCAGCTCTAAATTTTAGCGTCCCTAGTCTCCACTTTGTTTCCCATCACCGAAAATAAATGGGGGCATATTCATAGTTGCACTCTAAACCCGTGTCTAACTGAACTGGAGTCTAAAGTTAAACCACAGCTAAAACACGACTGCTATTCATAAACAAATTGGCAGCTCTGTTTAATTAGATACGAGTTTAACGTGTATTCTACTACAAATCTATTACATAAACACTATTCTGACAGCAATTTATATCAAAAGCAACTTTTTTTTGTGGATTGTGGTTGTGCTATTTCAAAACAATGTTTAGATGGTACATAATAATAACTTATCAAAGATCTATAAATATGCCCCATGGTCTTTAGATTATTAAACATCACAAAAACCATATGTTTTCGACAGATGTCAGGAACTTAATTTTTTTTATAAAGGGTTTTCCAATTAGAGGTGTTATTTTGAATAGCCCGCTCTTTCGGTAGCTGTCACTTTTGAAGCTGTTATTTTTTGACATTTGACAAGTAGAAACTACGCCATTACTTAAAGTGGAACGATACACCCTTCAACAATTCATTGAAATTATAAAAATTCACTACAAAAATGGTGAAAATTTTGCAGTCACAGTTCGCAAAACTAAAGCATTTTTGGGTCGCCGTGAAGCACCTTGTCGGACCGCAATACAGAAATTGGTGGACAAATTCGAGCTGTTGGGACAAGTTAGTGAAATAGTGATGTGAAGAATAAAACCCGTGCACGTCGCTCAAGAACAACTGAAAATATTGCTACTGTAGCCCAAAGTGTTGAAGAAAACCCGATTTGTCCATTCCTCGTCGTTCTTTGGAATCGAGAGATGATCAATGATTTTTTATGGCCGGAGTTGGATGGTATAGATCTGGACAACGTTCACTTTCAACAAGACGGCGCTACGTGCCACACAAGCAACGAAACCATTGTTGATCTTTTACGGGAAAAGTTTCCGGACCGTGTTATCTCTCGAAGAGGCAATCACAATTGGCCACCGAGATCTTGTGATTTAACACCATGCGACTTCTTCCTTTGGGGCCACGTGAAAGATAAGGTCTACGCCAACAGCCCAGCGTCGATTCAAGACCTCAAAGATGGAATTCGTGAGTCTATCGAGGACATAGGGCAGCCACTCTGCGATTTTGTTATGGAAAATTTCATAAAAAGGATATGGTCCTGTAAGCGTGGTCATGGTGGCCATTTGGCTGATTTATTTATTATGAAATAAATATCCGATCATTTATCTCAAAAAATTGCATTTTTTTTTGTATATCAAAATAACACCTCTTATTGGAAAACCATTTAGATGTTGTGTTTGGAATTCTTCAATTTCAAACTTAAAAGACATCGCAAAAATAATAGATACAAAAAAAATGTAAGAAGATTATTAGAATTGCTGCAGCTGCTGAAAAAATTTGTATACTTAGTAGCAAGTATAAGGCGACAACTTCCTTCGTGTCGCCAAAATCCATATTTACAAAAGATGTAACATTATTTGAAGCTTAAGAAAAAGTTGTCCATCATTAATGCAGTGGAATTTGTCCTTTAAGTTCCGAATTTCTGATTGTTTCTTCACAAGTTCTCCACAAGTTCTTCACAATATAATTTTTTCATTGCATAAAAACTTTTTGTTCGCAAATGTTCTCTGTGGTTTTCTCAAAAAAAATCCATAGTAGGTGAGTAAAGCGATAGATCAAAATGTTTCCTCCGTTTTTTATGTCAAAATTTATCCTCGATTTAATGTACCGGACATCTATTTCGAGAGCTAAACTGCCTCGCTTAGGTTTATCTTCATAGATATTTTTGTATCGGAGATAAAATTTAGCGCGAGCAGGATACTAGGCTTAAAGGTAAATAAATTTGCTATGAGTCATACATCTTAAGAAATGTAATTGAACAGTTTGCAAGAAAGAAAGCAAGTGGTCCGAAAGGGGGGAATTGACACACGAGCTTGATGACGGCTCCGCAAACTTGAAGCGTCATAGATCGGACTTTCCAAGTACCTAACCACTTCAAATAAAAAATATCTTAAGGACCTTAAAATAAAGCAGATGCCTAACCGGTAAGATATCCATGCATGAAATTCAGATCTTCCGTATAACAAAGTTCCGAGGTAGAATCCTTCCTACCTACCTACACTGCCACCAAAAGGCAAACGAGTATCTGAGTTTCTTCTTCATTGATATTTTTCGACTTTGAATCCGTTTAAAAAGAAAGTTCACCATACATTGTATAAAATGCAAAAAAAAAATGCATACCTACTGTACTTGAAGGAAATTTGTTTAAAACCATCCGTCATCCATAGAACCGTCAAATACCAATTGCCCAGATACAGCGTTCAACTAGATTTAACAAATCCCCATAATTGTATGCGCATAATAAAAAGTATGCAAGGCCAAGTTAACCAAATACACACACACTTTTCCGACATCCTTATGAGTTCAACTTTACCCACGACTAGCTATGAAAATTGTTGTAATTACCCGGCATCCCCATCCGCCATTTGAGGAGAGTCCTCAATGTAAAAAGGCATTGGCCGCAAACGGCAGGCAACATGGAATGAACGTCAAAGCAAAGAACTAAATCCAATATGTAGTGGTTCGCAGAGCGAAGGATAATCTCGAATCGTTTAAACGCTTTATTGAGATTCCAATGAATTTTATTGGCTCAACACATTAACACTCGCAATGCGAACATTAATTTCCGTCTGTCAGGATCTATCGCATTTCGCCTGTCAGTTGAGTAGGTATAGTTCCATTTTGGGGGGAGCTATACAACTACACCGCACACAAAAATGTATAGAATGTGCTACCGTATATCCTTAAAGTGACTTTAATCGAACACAAGTAAAATTCGTTCGAACAGAAAAAAAAATCTATAAATATTTATAAATTATTATGAAGGATCCATTTTTTATGTTGAATGGATTTTTTATTGGGTTCGAGTTGTGGTAAAACCCATTCCCCATATAGCTAGCTAGCTGTCATGCTGTGTGCGACTTTAAAGGACATAAATTATTAGCACACGCACACTCCAATATAAATACACTTGAAATCTAAGGAATATTAAAAGCCCTTTTTGATTTACGTCTTTTCCTCAGGGGTTAAGTCAACAAATTATTTCTGAGCCTGTCTTTGAGTGTGAGGAATAATGTATCTATATATGAGTGGGATACAGATTAGGGTTATATTATGTGAAATTGCAAAATATTAACGGGAAATTCTAAAGAAGGCAAGACCTCTCTTCTGCTGAATTCAATTTGGTGGGATTATTTCCCACGTAGAGCACAGTGTGGTTGAAAACAAATTGTCAGGGTTGATGGCCTTTGTTCACTTTGCCTCTTTCACATGTTATACGTGCTTCTGTAAGTGGTAGAAGAATAGGATTTATTTTTCCAAAATTTGCAGCTCTAACTTGGTTTTATATTCTTTTTTTTTTTTTCATCTGCTGTATGAAAGTGAATGCAACTCTGTCGGTGCACGACTGGCTCGCACGAAACTTTCCTGTTCATCAAAAGTTTGGTTGAGCTTTTCTGTTAATATCAATTGAAAGGTAGCTGAAAATTTCAGAAGCAATCGTTCATAAAATATAAGGATATTTTTTCCGCAAGATCTTCTTATAAGCTCTTACATCTTTTTGAGTACAAGTAGTTTCTGTTTTCTGATCCTGATTCTGATTATTTTAGAGATGATGTTTAAAAAAGAGAAGTGGGTAATATTTCCAAAAAACCTTTTTGTAGATGTAGCTGCATTTTTATTGGCAGTGCGGTATAGAGTTATACAAAAATATACCCGGTTAGAATTTGGACAGCCATTTTTGCGAAATGTCTTTATTAATTTTTTGAGAAAAACTAAGGAAGGAATCTTATTTAGAACAGATTTATTACCTCAAATACATATTTCGATCAAAATCGTTACAGCGGTTATATAATTATGCAGATAAAATAGTTTTCCCAATCGAAAATGGCGTTTTCGAGATATGAACAGTTTTTAAAAGCAGCATATTCGGTGATTCGAATGGAAAAGGGACGTAATAGTTTTGAAAACATCAATTTTACTTCAAGCCTGCGTTTTGGTCAAAGTCGGTGCAGCCTTTTTCACCTGGGTTAACTACAGAAAATCAAATTCTCAAATTATGACTATTTTCAAAAATCCTTTGTACGTAATTTAGGGAAAATCTGAGTTTGCTGTCAAGTTATAAATAATTTTTTATTGCAATCGTGTGATATGGTCAGTGTGATATGTCATCGTTAGATTCCACTATTCAAACACAGATGCAGCCATACTTAGGCCAGATAAGGCCCATTGCAGGCCACAGGAATAAGACAGCTTAACAAACAGTGGTAAGGAGCTGCACAGATCGCCTGCTTCAAGTTGCTATTATCGCACTTATCCTGATTAAGAGTTTGTTAAGTAGCGAGAGACTTGTGGAGTTTCTCCTTTCCTGTAAAATCGACATAGTTGTACAATGTCTCCCGAGCAATTTCCAGGAATGTCCCTATGAGCCAGCAACGAAAATAAGTTTGTACAACGCAATTCACAAAATGTGGGGGGGTGTTGAAAACAAGGCATGGTATACCTTCAAAATCGTATTCCAAACCTTCAAGAGGTGTCTGAGTGGGTCAATGGGTGCATGGTTCTATAGTTATGTTAAATGCATGTTTCCTGAAATCCACGTGTAATAAAATTTAGTTTTTTTGCGGCGCGGCGCCTGAGGATCTTCTAACTCTTTTATTTTTTGCGATCCGGTTAGTTCTCCATATAAAGTTATGGGACCGTTCGCTGCTTTGTCCGAATAGCTTTGTGCATTTATTATGATTATAAGAAAAAATAGTGTCTGACAAAAACCCGATAGTAAAACTGTCATGAAAGAGCTTTTCAATTAGCCGTTTGGACTCGGCATTAAATTGTAGATCCCTTCCATTCGTCCCAAAAATTGAAAACTCACACAAAACGAATGGTTGTGAGAAGCTAGGTCTAGGGTCCCAAAGACCTGTAGCGCCAAAATATTTTTATTTTTATAAACCTGCCTATCGGGACACTGAAATCGGGACACCTCTCAATTTTTGACACTAAATGTAACACTCCTAGAAGCTCCATAATCGGGTCAAACCTGCTAACAGCAAAATTCCACCTAAAATGTTCAAAGCCACAATTTATTGATAACATTTATTCGTGTGTAGTTGAGTTTTTGTATCTTTTTTATAAAAACCTCTATAAATGCGACACCTCCGAATGGAGCCAGCAAAGAGTCGGTCCCATCGGTTTCCCAATTAGAGAGGTTTTACTGTGCATACAACCACATAATTGCTGTTTTTTTCACTCTTTATAAACTCGATAATTAATTTGAATTAATTTTTCATTATAGATACTCACCGATGATGCATCCAGTTTATTTAAAATTCCCAGTCGATGGTATTCAAGTATCGGATGGAAGCAATATTTGTAATGAAACTACGTGCCGAGTGGATTTGAGTTTACTTGGCAAGAAGTCATCAGGTGTCTATCGATGTGAGGTATCCGGTGATGCACCGCATTTCAAGTTGACAACAAAAGCTGCCAATATGACAGTAGCAGGTAAGTCAGGTTGATATATCAATCCTAGTGTAAAATCAAAAACACACGCTGGGAGGGGGCTATAGTAGAAGTGGCGCCCAAATTGAAGTACCAATTGTTCATAAGTACTTCATAGGTTTACCCTTTTTAACATCCAGAGAGGACTTTGAGTAGATTCGAAAAAATAGTTTTTACTGCAGTTACCCAATCCTCTTTGCAGTTTTGAAAACACTAGTTCCACTTGATTCCTCCTAAATCATTTTAATTATGGTGGGGCAATACTCCCATACATTTGGCTCAATACCAGCTAAAACCAAGACTTTTAGGCTTAAAGTTAAAACTTAAAACTATGCCTTGAATCGAGTGGGCAGTGCAGCAGTTTAAATCAAAAACTAAAGGGTTTGAATTAGCATTTCGCAGCACACGGGAGGGTTGGTTCATTGGTCTCATATAAGGTACGATGGTTTGATGGGTAAAAAGGAGACGCGAGGAACATGTAAAACGCTGGAGTTTAAGTTAAAGGAAATAGAGCTATGAAGAGAAACGCGACAGGATTCTTGACGTGAAATGATGATTTTAAAGAATTAAGTAGGTATAACTCGCGTTCTCACGATTATTTACGGTTTGGGTAAAAAGAAGGAGACCTAAAGTGAACGCTATAATACCGGTTTTCAAGCTAGGATTATAGGCATTTTAGCAATATAGGTTCAAAGCAAATAAATAAATAAATATTTTGGCGCGACAGGTCTATGGGACCCAAGGCCTAGCTTCTAGCAACAATTTGCTTTGTGTGGGTTTTCAATTTTTGGGACCAATGGAAGGGATCTACAATTTTACGCCGAGTCCAAACAGCTAATTGAGAAGCTCATTCATGACAGTTTTACTCTCGGATGTTTGTCAGACGTTCGCGAGAGGTGGCGCAGTGGAAAAAAACCGTTCAAAGGTTCAAAGCAAAGGACAGACAATTTGAAGAGGAATAATTGATTAGTTCTCGACGGAAAAGATGCGCGAGGTATGCTTTGACCGTTAAAGCTTCGCGGCGGATTTGCTGTTAATGGAAACATTTCACATAAATCCAAGTGTAGTGTAGTGCAAATATTATCTACCTTCCGTAAGCACTTCGAAGCACTAAAAACTAATGCAGAGCTAAAACACGGTTTTTCGAAACTCCAGTAGCTATCGACCTAACAACTTTCGGTCCCGTAATGATTTCAAATTGCTCTTGTGAAGTAACCTCTGAGCTCTGGCTCCTTATTAAAGTTAAGCTGATAAAATGGAAATATGAGGGTGGGTCCATAAGTCCCTTTTCAAGCAGCCCAAAAACCTATATGGTTTTCCTACGTATATTTGGAATACCTAACTTTTGAAGGAAAAGGTAAAAACTAATGAAATGAGTTACGAATAAAAGTTTATTTCATGGACATTTTATATAATGCATTTATGTATGCATGTATGCACTCATGGGCGCTTTTTATGGCAATTTCAATGACTTTTTGAAGTGTTTCCGGCTTAATTTGAGCGATTTCTGTGCGAATGTTGAGTTTTAGCTCCTGTATAGTGTGTTCCTTATTGATATAAACCTTTTCCTTCAGGTAACCCCATAAACCAAATTCCCTCGGCGAGAGTAGTGCATCATAAAATTGTCAAAACTTTGTAGTCATTTAGCAGTGGGTAGTCCAGACGTTTTTCTGGATAACCAGAATTAAGCTGTTGTAGTTGGACCAACTGGATCTTGTTAGTGTATAGGTGCAGATCTTTCGCAAAATCTGCTTATATTTTTTTTTTTTACTTTTGGATCATACCGGCTAAAATTCCAAAAGTGTCTCGCCGATCTCCCCCCTCGGGACCACTTGCGCATAAGCGGGTTCGGTCATTTCCTCAGTTATTTCCTCTTGTTTTTATAATTTTCAGGTTCTGGTTCAGATACGTGCTTATTTGCATCCGCTGTACTTTGTTGTCCTGCCTCTTCTGGATGATGTAGTCCTGGCTGATTTCGCTGACGTTTCCAATTAATTCTTGGCGGATGGATTCCCATCTGATGCACTCGAAGACGATGTAATAGACGTCGTCTGAAATCGAATCTCCGTAGTGGCAGGAAGGGCTTCTCACTTTTCCTATCTTATGTAGGAAGGCGGACCCATGTCCGGTGAGGAACTGGGTAACTTCACCGTATTTCCGGTTACTCCATGCGTTTACGTCTCTGATAAGCCTCGCAGTCCAACGCCCTCTACTTTCCGATTCCCATTGTTCTTGCCACTTCCGTTGTGTACGAGCTTTTGCGATTCCGCCATCGCTGCTTCCGCTTCAATTTCCGTTTTCTTTTCGTATGCGTACTTTCGTTGTGCTGCAATAAGGTCTATTGATGTCACCCCTGCGATTACCTACAAGAGCCACTATCTCCGACACCGTGCGGTATGCGCTAGCTATCCGTAAAGCACCGCTCCTCTGTACCGATGCCACCTGTTTGCGTTACTTTTCTTGCTTCACTGCGTCAGCAAAAACCTCGTTTCTCGCGTGTGTTGTCGTCATCAGTAGTTTTGGTTTACCTGCAGATGGTCCACCTACGTTTGCCATCAACCTGGACCGAGATGCTGAATGGTGCGGCCTAACTGTGTTGAACGTTTCACCAACGACTTCGATGTTTTTGGACGAGGCCTGCCCGAAAGCCTCACATCTCCAACGTCCCCAGTGGGTGTTGTTGGAACATCTCTAACGGCATAAAATTGGCGGTAGGCACGTTGAGTACTTACAAATTATCGGCTGGCTATTTTCAAAAAATAATTTAACAATTTTTGTTCGCTTTGTGATTATGTAGTGCCCAAAACTTTATGTCCGAAAAAAAACAACTCAAAAATACCTATAAATAAAAGAGTAATTAGTTTGTTGCATAGGTAAGAGACTTTGTTAGACCCTGTAGTTGGCCGACAGGCTCACCTTGGCATTGTTCGTTCCCCATTCACCAGAAGTTCACTGCCTCCACTGTTCCTTAATCGCCGGTGTGTTGTAAAGAAACCATGTTACGAAATGTTCCAATAACACAGACAGGGCGCAGGGACATAAATCCATGGTGGACTTATGTCCCATTTGGGTGGGACATAGGTCCATAATTTATTTTTTAAAGATGGGACATAATTCCAACTACAAGAAGTTATCTGAAAAGAAAGTCCAAAACGCCCAATTTTGAATAATTGTCTTTATAAGGTATCTAATAAATAAAACCTACATTTTTAACACATTAGCGTCATCTATAACAATTAAACGTTTATTAAAAAAAAAAAAAAAACGCGTAACAAAAATAAAAACAGAAATAGGTACTAAAATACCTATGTAATTCAAATTTTTACTTTTATTTTCTTTAATTCTCAGAGAGAAAACGAAATAAGACCCCAATTTCAAAAATTAAATAGCACCCAAATTTATTGTTGTTGTCTTTTTTTTATTTATATCATTTCTTATTCATTATATTGTCTTCTTAGAAATATATTTTTAATTAAATAAACACTTGCATTTTCTTTAATAATTGCAATAATTCTTTGTAACATTTTCATTCATTTAAAAAGAAAAATAACGCAAATAACTAAAAGCAAATTTGTTAATAGTTTAAAATTTGGATTTTTAATAAAATAAACTATCTACAACATTAAGAAATAATGAAAATTTTGTACAAAAAATCACGCAATTTTTTTTCCCTGCGGCGCTAAGCTTGAAACTATTAGTTTAATCTAAATAATGTTATTACCTCGTCAAAATAATGAATATAGATGGCAAGAATCTGGTTAAAGCAACATTTGGGAACTATTTTAAAAAGTTCCGTCCATTAAATATCTCTATTCGATGGTGGTATATTTTCCATTAGGTATTTCGCTTAAAATAAAAAATAAATAAATATTTTGGCGCGACAGGTCTATGGGACCCAAGGCCTAGCTTCTCGCAACCATTCGCTTTGTGTGGGTTTTCAATTTTTTGGGACGAATGGAAGGGATCTACAATTTTACGCCGAGTCCAAACGGCTAATTGAGAAGCTCATTCATGACAGTTTTACTCTCGGATGTTTGTCAGACGTTCGCGAGAGGTGGCGCAGCGGAAAAAAACCTTAAGATGTAATTTGGCCCTCTCGGGTCGGCGCAGTGGCTTAGTGGTAGTGTGTTGGGCTGCTAAGCGAGGGGCTCAGGTATTTCGCTTATTATTTTTAAAGACGAAAATATACAAAAAGCATGTTTTTGGTCATTAAAAATACAAAACTATCACTGAACTAATTTTATAACGGTAGGTACTTTTGTACATCTGTACAAAAAATCCGCTCATCAAATACTTAGTCTAAGAACACCTGCAGATAAGAAAATTAACTGTTAATGGCTTATATTTCATATTTTAGCAAAAATAATAAAAATTAAATAGGATCCCAAATTTTAGTTTTGGGGTCTTTTTTCATTTCTTTATTTGGGACTTATTTCATAATGAAATAAGACCCCAATTTTAACTAGGAAATAACACCCCAATTTTTGTTAAAAATCGCTGTTGTTGTTTCCTGTATTAATTTTTGGAGTCTTATTTAATTTTTTTTTTATTTCATTGGGGCATAATTCCGCAGAGCCAACAAAACATGTCAGAAGGGACATAAATCCTTAATACAAATTTGGACTTATGTCCCACCTAAATAGGATATAAGTCCATAATGGATTTATGTCCCCTGGAGTTATGTCCCTGCGCCCTATTTTTGCCCCATAACCTCCGACACTGGCACAATACTCATCGTACATAGACAATAGAGATACGCACACCATATGATTGGATTTGTACAACCTAAAAAACCCATTGGAGACACACTAAGTGCACCAAAAGTCTTGCCCTTAAACACTGAACATGGAATCCTTTGCTCAGAAGCCCAATCACTTAATTTAAACATGGCGCCCTTCATTACCGTTATGAAAAGCTATCAAATCTCGCAAATTCACATTGAGTTTTCTCAAATCTAAGTACAAAACAGTGGCATATACACCACCAACAAAGTCGAATTTCCAAAATAAAAAAAGCAACACTCTTCTGGCCTTCCTACACCCCTTGGTTCTACTCCCTCAGTTTTGATAAACAAAATCGGGTGACATATCGCCGCTGGCCTTCAAAAGTCAAAGCACAAGTAAAAATGAGCAAAAACCTCGCAACCTAATATAAACATAATTCCAATACAAACCATCGCCAATTTAAGGATATCTGTAGATTCAACCTTGGAATATAGCTTCATTTGTTTAAGGCCACTATTTAAGGTAAATTGCTCAATTCTCAAGACTCTAGACGAATTTTCAATAGCATTCTGTGGGCATACGAAACTTTATACCTTTCAGCTTGCACTTTAGCTAACGTTTAGCAATAAATAATAATTTCCTGTCTTCTCCTCCGCAAAGCTACGTGCCAGCCGTTTTCTCTGTATATATCTATACCTATACACTTAGTGCAGGATACAATAAGGAATTTTCTCAACAATAAAGGTCTCGTATAAATCATGGATTTTCGTGTTGGATGATCCAGTTTCGTGTCCAGAATGTTGGTATCTATCCAACACACACACATACAGCTAAACGTTTCTACCTCGCCCCATGGAATTTTAAAATATTACTTCTAATACAGGTACAGGTACCTATATGCGATGCACTTTAAAATTCCTTTGTTATCTGCTCGCTTTATCCTAGGTGTAATCTTTTATGCTCACGAATCCGTATCGAAGTGTACTAGAACTAGAGCTCGTACTGTTTTACAGATCCGTTGCAGTACACCCTTTGAGTGCACTTGCAGCCACTTTAGTGCCCTATCTCTTTCTCATTTCGTCCCGGTGGGGTGCTCTTTCCAAGTGAAGGATAAACCTTCACTATGCCAGTGAAGATAATAACTCTTTGTCAGGGATATAAAGCAGAAGTAAGCTGTTAAGCTTTTGGGACTTATCATGGAGATGCAACTAAATATTTCGAAGAGGGTTAAGCAGAAGCCATGAGTTGACCTAATGAGAATAAACTCATTTAAATACATCGCCCTAATATGATTATGATTATTTATGTGTTGGCACACATCCTTTCTGTGTTTCTTTTTCAGCATTGCCACAGAACAATCCACTTATAAGCAGCTTTCATTCGATGTATCATATCGATGAGTTTGTAACCGCAAATTGTTCATCGGATTACTCGAGCCCACCGGCCACCCTGACTTGGTACATTAACGGTGAGAAGGTAAATCGTGGGAGATAACTTTACTGCAAACTTGACGACCTACATCCTGCGTATATTTCTTTTTTCATTCATTTACATATAAGGCTCTTTATGGCGAATTGCAGCCAAGGATAGAAAACACCATTCCGGCGCACGACTATAATTTGCGACGACAGATCCTGCAGACCCATTTCTATTTGAACGGAGCGCGGTTCTATAATCCGAAGAGAAGTCTGGAATTGAAATGCGTGGCGGAAATTGAAAATTTCCCGACATTACGACGTGAAACGGTTTTAAATGCCGTACTTGTACAGGACGATAACCTAAACAATCAAATGCTTCTCAGTTCGGGTAAGTGGATTATTTTATTTTATTTTATTTAATTTTTTGTAAAGGATGAGCAAGAGAGTGGGATTAGGTCAAGTCTGGTAGGTTTCTAATAATCCAAATTAAATTTTGTTCGAGTACTGTTTTTGGATCTGTGGATTTTGATGGATCAATTTGAACCAATTTTTATGAGGTTAAACTTCCAGTCATGCTCTTTGGAACCTACACAAAGTGAAACCATTAAAATTGCAATGATCTCTAATGGGCATACTCATAGAAACAAAACTAGATTGTTTATTTATTTATTTATTTATTTTAAGTACAATACTTTAAAAAGTTTATTAATACATAGAACATACTGTTTACATTTCTTTCAATATTTTTTTTAATAGAATTTTGAGAGATTGAAATGAATCAAATGATTGTACTTATTAAAATCCCTCGTTAGGTTATTGATGAGGCCATTACTCCCATAGTTAGTTACATCGAGATGTCGACTGGTATAAAAAAATTGGGTTCCTTGTTGCCCTCGGTCTGGTATTGATGTTTATGGAATTGAGAACATATGTGTAGATGACGTTACCATTCAGAACGCAAAACAGGAATTTTACATTTGATGTCTCTCTTCGTTTTTCCAAAGTTTGAAGATTCAGCAACTTTAACCGACTTATGGAGGGTGGAAGACGACTTTCGGGGTTCCAAGGCAAATCAAGTAATGCGAAAAGAAGAAACTGCTTTTGAATACTTTCAATTCTTGCGATTCCAGATTCGTAGGATGGACACCAAACAGGACTACAGTCGAAAGAGAGAACAGTATAGAGTTTTGGTTACATAGGGATCCTTAAATTCCTTTGAGAAACGTTTTATAAGTCCCAATCGGTTTCTTGCTTACAATGGAATCCAAAAGAAGATTGAATGTGAGCTTTTGGTCAAAGACCACACCAAGATCATTAAAGCAATCCACACTTTCAACAGCTTCCTCCTTAATAAAATAAATTTGGGGCAGTTGAATTTTGGCATCTCGTGAAGGTCATGCTTTTACACTTCTTAAAGAAAGCGTATCTATATACATACCTACCTACCTTTTTAGGATCGTTTTTGAAATTATTTTTAAGAGTTTTTTTATGGCGTTTTTTAACACATTATTGGACGCTTTTTTAGCCCTTTTTTGACAGTTTCGGACGTCTTGGGCATATTTTTAGACAATTTTCGGACTTGCCTTTGGAATCGTTTTTGATACTGGTTTTTGGATTCATTTTTAAAGTGTTATTGAGGGCTTTTTCGACACTTTCTTGAATGCTTTGGAAGTGTTTTTGGTCTCCTTTTTCGACACGTTTTGGACGTATTTTTGATGGCATTTTGTAACACGCTATTGAAGTAATTTTAAGACGTGTTTTCCAACACTTCATTGAAAGTCTGTTTGGACGCAATTTTTGTCACGTTTTCCGGCGCCTTTTTTATCCTGGTTTTGCAAGGGAGCCCTGAACCCTCACTCCCGAAATTAGTATTTCGCCATTTTATATGAATTCTTGTTGAGCTTCAGTCAGTGATGCCAATTTCCTAAAGGAAAAAAGGGAAAACATCCCAAAAACTTTCACGTTTCAATAACAAAACTTCTTTTAACAACGATCAGAAATCAGAAACATCATGATAAATTCAATAAAAAGGGGCACTTAATGAACATAGGCTTGATATGCGCTTCCAACTTAATTTTTATACTGGAAACCTCTGCTTCTCCCCATGCTTATAAAAATATGCACAGTCTATTTGCCTTTGAGTTTGACAGATTTGTAGGATATTTTTGTTTTGTTTGATGATTTTTTTGTTTTGTTATATTTAGCAACTGTTTTTCTTTAATTTTTGTGAACAAAAAAATAGGGAATGAAAACGGGAAAAAATTATTTCAAAAAAGTGGAAAAAAATTATTTTGGATGAAAAAAAAGGAATCCACATGCCAAAAGTCTGGCAACGCTGGCTTCAGTACGCGCTTCAGTGCCAGTGACGGTGTGTTGTTTATTCGTCTGGCTTGTTTGTCCCATGTGCCTGATAACTTTATACAACGCATGCAGCAAAGCAATCATCCAAGAATAGTATGAGCTTGCGTATATAAATAACCAGGCTAATCTGCCATATAATGAGCGCAGTTCTTGGTGGCAATATTCAGAGCGGAGTCCCAGGTTCGATTTTTGACGGTTCTTCTATTCAACATTTTCCCCAAAAAATTAAAACAAAAAAAAATGTTTGTGAAGCTATACGCAGCTCTTGCGACAGCTTATTATTTATTTATTTTTGACTTGAAATACTAGATAGGTACAGTTCTCTAAAAAGATACCGGCCTTGGCTACTTTTTGTTGAAGGTATTACCCTTTTTTCAATACCAGTTTTGTGATTTATTTCTGAAATGCGCATGCACTACGCGCACACTTATTATCCCCTCTATAGGCATGTGCAGTTCCGTAGCCACGTATAAATCGGGAAATATTTTGTAACTCAATATAAATAGTTACATACCTAAATAAATATACATACAAAATGTGAAAGATTCATTTATTTTGATTTATTTGATATACTAATTGAAACAATTACCTAACGATTTATTGAAATTTTTTTCTTCGTCCCTTTCAGGCTATCGAAACACATCATGGAATTTGGTACCGCAAACATTTCTAATCACCATTACAATTATCGCTTTGGCACTACAAGGAAGAAATATTTTTAGCTAGTATATATTTTGTTAACTAAACATTTCTGTCCTACTTGTATATTTTGTTTGTACATAGAAAAGTGATATGTAGATCAATGAATTTATCAAAGTCAATGTTAAAAAATAAATTAAAATCAACACTTTTAAATAAGTTATTTAATAAGTGGAGCACGAAATAAAGATTAATTTTAAAAATATCCAAAGTAAAAAGATGTCTTACTTTCGAATGGTTGCGCTGAAATCGGCGTCAAGTGTTGGCTGAAGTCTTTTTTTTGAAAACGGGTTTCGTTTATCGTTTTTCTCTTTTATAGGATCGCGCATCTATGTTGGCATATCATGTTGGCAAAGAATTGTTTCTTGAATATGAGTCTATTCGGATTTTCGGTAATAAAAGCGAAGTTACGTTTTGACATAAAATTTGTCCAGGAGTCGGAAAGCATTGCCAACAGAGCAGCGCGCATTCCCATAAGATGATTATGCCCAAAACACATGTGCAGAATTTTGCTTGCAGTGGTAATAGAACACACACGTTTAAATGGGAGAGAACACATGTAAATTCAGCATGCGTTGCAGTACTGCAAGTTGTCTCTATTTCTAAATCCACTGCAAAAAAACAGTGCCACCACAACACAGAAAAAAAAAACACAAAATTTTAACAGGTTTGGCATCATTGTGATTGACGTTTATTTCGAATTCAAATGTTTTGCGTACAATAAACACCTGCTGACTGACGAAATGGAGAAAAAATTAATAGAATTCGTAAAGGAAAAGTACATGTTTTATAATAGGTAATTGCAAGAAATATTACTAAAAAGCATTGGAATCAAGGCTAAAAAAAGGAAGAAATCTCTCTTATCACCACAGCTGTAAACAAAAGCAAGACGTTTCGCTGTTGTTTGACTTATCTCACTGCAAAAACGTCAAACAAAAGTTCTGCTCGTGTGTCTTGCTTGCTGTACTGCGTGCTTCACTGCGTCCAGAAATTCTGCACATGTGTTTTGGGCATTACACTGCGGATATTGTTGACGCCATAGTTCGAAAAATGTAGTAGGGAGATTTTACGTCAGAACCCTGGCGATCACATGTTCCTCAACATCTCAAGATATTAGATCATGAATCAAGTGCCGCAGGCCAGTGTTGTCAAGTCAATGCCATTGGCATCACAGATCACACCCACTACAAAAAACCCTTGAATTGGTGAAGAGTGCCAACAAGGACGTGGGCGAATGATACAGCGAAGGAGATTGGGGGAATAAAGATTTACTACTCTAGGAATAACTTTCGACGGCTTTAACAAAAGGTGAAACAAAAGTTTTTTGGCAACAAGACCCAAAGAGGTCGTTTCCGAGCGATGACGATTGAGATTCCGGTTTTTATGCAGAACGAACCAATCAGCCAACCATCTAGGTACTCGCCTAACAAAATATTGGGATTTAAAATATCTTAATTCAATTTCAATAAGGTTGCTAGACAAGACGCCTTACTGAAGCGCATTGCTTCTTTGGTTTTCTTTGGTTGAGCTTCTATATTAACTGATCTGTGTTTTGTTTTTCAGAGGTTGTGTTATTTTCGTCATTGTGCAGTGATTTAAGTTTTTTTTTAACCCTGGATTTTTTAAGTTAGCATTTTTTGATTTTGGCTTTATACATTTTAGCATTTTTTTAAATGTGATTTAGCATTTTGATTTTTAAAATTCTGGCAACACTGCTCAGTAAGCCCCAAACCTACCATATATTCAGACCTGGGGAATACTCAAGAAGTTCAGGTTGACCCCACAATATCTGTTTACCCATCTTAAGGCAGCAGACAAACGCATTTAGAGTGACGAGCTATAAAGCGATGTGTTGCCAGCTGAAACACACAACTTAAAAGTTAATCAAAGACCGGTTTTAAAAAGGCATAGTGTTTGAGGCCAAGATCCACTGCGGACTGCAGCGGGTCTTACTAAGCCTGTAAGTAGGGTAGCGTTGAAGGTGATTGCAATACAGTTTGGCTTATATTTTCTACTAGATTGGAGACATTAATATACAAAATTTTAAAGAAAATAATTTCAGCAATTTATACTCAGTTTTTG
The DNA here is from genome assembly GCA_936431705.1 of Cheilosia pagana. Lineage (NCBI taxonomy): Eukaryota > Metazoa > Arthropoda > Insecta > Diptera > Syrphidae > Cheilosia > Cheilosia pagana. Next base: position 77,365,468 of record OW386166.1, on the reverse strand, counting down.
TAGTATTAAAAATTTACAAATACTTTGTATGTACCTCGAACCGAGTGAGGAGCAGGAGCAATCCTTGAAAATAATATTTATACCTACCTCCAGTTCACTTCATTTAGTAATTTTTCTTATACAATAAACGTCACAAGCTATACCTAACATTGCGGTGATCGGCAGATAGGATACGGGTGGAGGATCTGTTGGATTTTATTGTTCAGAGCTGCCCACATTTACGTGGAGCGTGTGTACGCGGAAATATTTTTACCATGTAGATAGGACACTAAATGATTTCATCTGAATTTCCAATAACATTGGCGGCACATACGACCGGTCGAATTTGGTTAATTGAAATCTGAAAAGTCATTTCAGTCTCAGTTATACTTATATGTACTTCAGAGATGGACAACAGCGCCACCTATCGGGTCCAAAACTATCCTATTTTCAAATTGTAACCAACCATACTCATCCAAAAAAATTATTAAAATCGGTTGAGCAGTTTTTTGGAAATCGACAACAGCGCCACCTGTTGAACGGTTATGGAATTGAATTGGAAAACGACATGTTCGCCTACAGCGCTACTTGTTGAGAGTTAAATTTTTTTATTTTTTCCTTAACCCTCGCGTAGCGATTACAAACAACCTGCAGATGGAAATATCCAATTTGGTCCAGTCGTTTTCAAGTTTTTAGCAACTGAACTGAAAAATGTCGTCAAATTTAAAGTAAGGAAAAATGAACTGCGTAAAAAATTCAACTTGTTTACCGCATATTTAAAAATTTGTAGCATAAAAGACGACTTTTGTTGCAGGTTTATCTCGCTTACAAACCGCTTAAAAACCTTTTTCCAATAATAGAGGTACATTTTTAAAATAAAAGCTAAACTTATGTACCTAGATGCTTCACTTATTGAGTTTTTTTTAAGAAGGTGCGCCAGGATAAGGCCCACTATAGATGTATTCCACTTTCATCTAGAAAAGTTCAACTACTGTATCTACTAAATACTTCTTACATACGTTATAAATATTCACTCGGACAAAATAAATCCGAGTTCACTCCAGGAGAACATGTTATAAATAATGAAACCTCTGTACCCACTATCCCTCTACAGTCTACACGATCTGTGCTGAAGGAAAAAAAATCCCCACACACACAAACGCTCATTTCCGCTTCGTCCCGACTCCCGTGTCCGGTGCTAGACTACAAAGAGAGAGCTAAAACGAAATAATAACATTAAGAATAAATTACCCATTAAAAATGGGTATTTCCAGCACACATACATATCTACTTATGTTCACCGTTAACCAAAAGAAACCCACAAAACATCAGAGAAATGAAAGACAGAGGGAATATTTAACCGCCAGACGAACAGATTCAGTGAAAAGGGAGACCAAGCATGAAAACCATTCATGGTCGTTCGTTGGCTTAATTAATGAAAAGTAAATACCTAATATTCTCTTTTTTATTCCAAAAACAAATATACATGCAATTATAAACAATACAACCCAAGCATTGAAAAAAATCTTTTGATTTCTCATTCGGTCGGACAGACACGCTTCAACCTCTGATTTAGATGGAATCTATAGTAGGATATCCGCTAAGCAGTCGCACACTTTTACAATTTAGTTCAAATGACTTTTGGAACAAAAGTGTGTTATGAACACTGTCCATCATCTAAACAGCCGACTGCACCCTTTTCGTTTCCGACTCGCAAAAAACACTTTGTGCAAACGCAGACCATCCTGTTTAAATCAAGATGGCGTTTGAAATAGGTACCTAATATGAATATGTTTACCGTCGATAAAATAATACGGTCGAAGAAACTATAGAAGCGGTTTTTAATCCATTCGCCTCTGGTGGCCGTAGATTTGAGTCTATTTGTTTAAGTAAATATTTTAGGCACGAATTTTCAAGCCATGGTCGGACCTTTTCTTTATAGCAAATGAAGGATTGGCTTTGGACTAAATCACCAATTTTATCTTAATACCTAGTTAACTTACAATTTAGTCCAGACTTAAAAAATAAAGAAAAAAAAAGCTGCTGACACATCAGGCCCTGATCGATTTTTTTTCGCTTCACATACATAAGACCCCAAATTTGGGGTGTTCTTTCATAATGAAATAACACTCAAATTTCAAAAATGAAATAACACCCCAATTTTCAGTTTTTTTTGTATAGTTTATTGCTTTTTTAATATCCTGTCTTTTTAGAAATGAATTTAGAATCTTTATATATATACTAGCGGACCCGGCGAACTTCGTCTCGCCCCAATTTTACGCCTTCAGATAAACTCCAGAGGGATATTAAACACAGATAGTTAAAATTTCAATGTAATTTATTTTAATTGAATCGAAATCAGTAGAGAGCGATATGATAAACAATGTTTTTCGATTTGTTTTCCGGGGCAAAAACAAACAACGAAGATGGTAACGTACAGCTGACCAGACCATCCGAAAGCAGAGATTGGCCTTGCGACTTATTGATTGTTAACGCAAAAGCCAATAGAACGGGAAACTGAATCCGCTTAAACTGGAATGGAGGATCAGTTGGAATAATCGGAATTATTGGGATAAGAACTTCCTCTCCTTTGAATTTGTCCTTGATGATCGTCGCTTGAATCACATTCATCAGTTTCTTGATGGATAACCGCGTACCGTTGCACGGTCACGCAGTCAACGGATTTGTACGAATACAATACTCCATCGATTTTACTTTGAATAATCAAATTGAAGCTACCGACGGCGTCCCTATTTTTCGCGCTAGTATTGCCCGTTCACTAATCCAATCAAGATTTTTATAATTAGGTATGTCCAATACCGGGGATGAGTTTGGTGATGAGTTCCTCCTTCGATAATGTGAACTCGCAAAAATTTGCAGGAAAAGATATCAATCCAGTCGAAACATCAACAGCAATTTGGCCATTGCCAAGTGCCAGCAGTTGTCTCGAGAATTTAGCAGCCGATTGGTCGTTCTGCAATGCGAATCTCATGTTCGTGGTCAATTTCAACTTCTTGATAAATGCCTCCACTAAAAAGACGATTTCAGGCATGTATTGAGTTCATCGGCAGCAGTAGATTTCGGAATGAAGGGAAGCGTTTGACGAAAATTTTCGGAGAGCAATATCATAGCGCGTCTGCGCAGTGGCTTAGTGGTAGTGTGTTGGGCTACTAAGCGAGGGGTTCCAGGTTCGAATCCCGAAAATGGCAAATTACATCTTAAGGTTTTTTTCCACTGCGGCACCTCTCGCGAACGTCTGACAAACATCCGAGAGTAAAAAAAAAAAAACTGTCATGAATGAGCTTCTCAATTAGCCGTTTGGACTCGGCGTAAAATTGTAGATCCCTTCCATTCGTCCCAAAAATTGAAAACCCACACAAAACGAATGGTTGTGAGAAGCTAGGCCTTGGGTCCCATAGACCTGTCGCGCCAAAATATTTATTTATTTAATATCATAGCGCCACCAAATCGTCTCTAATAACCTCGTAAATCCGTCATTGTTCGGTCGCTGAATTCATGGTCATTGTACACGTTGGCTTGTCAACGTTGAGAAGATTCATCGGCAGCTTCAAAGCGGAATGTGCAGTTCGAACAGCCGAAGCAATTTAAGATATTGACCGCATTGTTGCCAGAATCAACAAAATGACGAATGTCTTGCCCATCCCACCGGGAGCATCGAGAAAGTGAATGCATCCCGTTTCATCGTCAACAACCCTTATCAGCGAATCGGCATTCAACAACGGAACAATTGTTTGGACTCTTTCGACCAGCTCATCCCGATCATAGTCTTCCTCCCGTTGCAATTCGCGATTGAATGCATCGTGCATCGAACGATTTTGCGTTGGCGTTCCCAATTTCGACAGCAGACTGCAGCACATGAGTGGCTTTCTCAATTGATGGTTCACTATACATTTTTCACACCATTTTTATATATATAGATTTTTAATTAAATAAAGACTTGCATTGTCTTTTATAGGTATATTGCAACATTTTCATTCATTAAAATGAAAAATAACGCAAATAGGTACCTAAAAACAAATTTGTAAATATTTTTAAATTTTGATTTTTTATTAAAATAAACTATCTATAACATTAAGAAATAATGAAAATTTGGTACAAAAAATCGCGTCGTTAAAATAACGTCGTTACCTCTTCAATATTAAATATAGATGACTGGAAGCTGGTTAAACAACCTTTGGGAACTATTTTAAAAGTTCCGTCGATTAAATATCTTCTATCTAATATACAAAAAAGCATGTTTTTGGTCTTCAAAAATACAAACTTATAACTGAACTAATTTTAATACGGTACCTAATTTTGTACATCTGTACAAATAATTCGCACATAAAATACTTAGTTTAAGAACACCTGCAGATAAGAAAATAACCTTTTAATTGAGTTCTTGGATTATATTTCATATTTTGGCAAAAATAAGAAAAATTAAATAAGACTCCAAATTTTAGTTTTGGGGTCTTATTTCATTTCTTCTTTTAGTGTCTTATTTCATAATGAAATACGACCCCAATTTTCATTAGGAAAAAAACCCAAAAAAGGAAATAACATCCCAAATTTTGTTAAAAATCGTGTTGTTGTTTCCTGTATACATTTTTGGGGCGTTATTTAATTTTTTTTGGGTCTTATTTCGCAGAACCGACTATTTGTAGTCAATTTGAAAATTAAAAATAACTTTATCGAAACAAGCTTTATACAAGTAAATTTGTTTCAAGGATTGCTGAACTTAAACATACTGTTGTATTAGCATTTGCTCTGCCAAACGGTAACAACTGGAACTGGAGGCATTTGAACCAAATAGTTTTTCGTATATATCATAAATTTTGTATGTAGGTATAGTAGGCAGTTCATTTTTATTTTAACAATTGATTAAAAAATTAATTTTGTTAAAAAAAAAGTGACAACCCACTCAGTTCTCCCCTACCTGACCATGCTGGGTAAATGGAAGGCACACGAGCTCGCCGTAATGATAAGACCATTTTCCGCTGTAAGTTGGGTAAAGGCACTAGTATCCATACAGTTAACGTATTTGGTAACTTTGACTTTGAACAGTTTTGTCACTATTAAAGCTACCGCAAAAAAATAATATATTTGTTAAAGTGACGATATTGACTAATAATAATACATTAACAAATTTATCAAGTGTTACTTTAAAAATATTTATAAAAAATAAATTCAAAAAAGTTCGATTTACATCCAGACACTTTTTTTTTAGTATCCGGGCACAAAGTTTTATATGAAGATTCAGTCATTTTTGCCTTTATTTAATCAAATAAGACGTTTTTATTTTTTTTAAATATATGTTCTTTAATTCGTTATATGTATATATATGTTCCTATTCAGTACATATACTCCTAGTCCTCATTGGAACCCTCTAAGTTCAGCATGCACTGTGATATTCAGTTTTGAAGTTGTTTGTGGCTTGTTCGACGATTTTGACGCTTCGGTTTTGATTACTCCCAAAACGAGATTGACATCAACTTCAACATTTCCTAATTGTTCTGACAGTGCCTCGATAACCAGGGTTAAATGCGACTTGTGCCTATCTATCTATCAGCAACCGGTTGTGAACAAAATTGGCGACATATTCGAAAAATGTTTCGCTTCTCATCCACTTCTTTTGCTTCTTCCCAAAAACCATGATTTTGGCCTGTCAACGATGTCTTTTGGCGGACGCTTGTATGGAAACACCACCATGGGTTCAAAAAGAGTTCCGTCTGCTAAAAAAAAACAATTAGCACCGGTATCGTCTCTTTCTCATTTACAGCAGTAATTTGGTCACTTTTTTGTAACCGTTGGGCCATATTTTTGACAGTTTTTGAACAGAGGCAATAACTGCTTTCGTCACGATTTAAAATTCGTTTAGGGTCATTCGTTATTTGCTTCGGCCAATTTTTTTTCAAATATTCAAATAGTGCCCTAAACCATTTTAATGTGGTTTCCTGGTGGTTACTGCTCTACTCTTGCTGATGCTTTCTGCTTCTCAGATCGTCAATTTCATGACAAAATCCACACTCGCAAAGATCGGCACACTACTGAGCAATCCGTTCCTCCTCTTCGTTTGTCAAATTTTCGTACTTTTTTAGCCGGTTATGTAATGTTATGCGATATAATCCATATTTATTTGCTGCTTTACGAATACTTAATTGGTTCCATTATGCAGATGATTGATTTGAAACTTTGCATATGAATTAATGACACATAAAGGATTGTATTATCGTTGATATTAGAGACTATTTATGTGTAATGTACCTATTTTTCTCAAATAAACAACATGGTGTCCGGATACCAACACTGTCCGGATACTAGTGCCTTTACCCTATTCCTGTAACTTTACCGCGCTATCTGAAAACCAATGCTCCACCTCAGTGCTTGACAATATTGATGATTTGTCAATCTCACAAAACCAAATTGCCCAAGTAAGTTTATGACGAGTAATAACGACTGATTGCTTAAATATTTCCTGCAAAGATTGTGCGCTACATGTACTTTCCACTATCTACGGGTTGATTGAACCTGTGTTTAATATGAACGCATGAAAACTGATTCTGGTTGTAGGCCTTATAAATCTGAAATGCGTCCTTTTTTAATTATTTACATCTTCAGCTCGACTTTGCAGCGCCACTCACAACAACAACAACAGAAACTTCCTTTGTTTATCCCACTTTTCCATTTTTACTCAACAGCCACATCCAATATTAACAAACGCTCTTCCATGTCGATTAAACCGAAATTGGCTATTCACTCTGTTCACCTTAGCGACAGATAAAGCTGTCTCATCTTGCGAAAATTCATATAAGGATGTTGTAATCTGTCAAATAGATCTACCTGCCGGAGCACATAAAATCGCAATCTCATCAACAAATTTGATGAAAATTGCTCTTAAGCGATGCAGCATACGGTGCCAGGGCCAGGGTATTCTTGTGGCCGACAAAGATTGTAAACTTCACCCCCAAGCACTCTCTAATGCAACGACTATGAACTTTCCACTCATCCACCACGTTTTCAACGTCAATATCCTGCAGCTATGTCGTAAAAACATCTTTGCCTTGTCGCACACTATGCGAGTGGTTTTCAGTCCGTGTACTCTGTCTGTGTGTGATTTGTAAGTGCTTGCATAATAAATGAGCATATTCTTTCATATTTATTCTACGCACATTCGTTTCACAGAAAAATATATATATACATAGATATAATGGACTTCTGCTTTTGAGAAACCTCCAAGCTCCAAGCCGAAAGAAGAAAAAACGAATTCAAATAGCAAAAAGAGGGAGAAATTCAATTTTCTTTTATAGCCAATGCAAGGAGTTTTTCCTTTTCCGTGGGAACGAAGTCGACATCGCTGTCTTCGTTCGTGTCTCGTAAAGCAAAGGAGTTTAATTTTATACATATAAAATATGCTTTTTTTGTAAATATGGTTTCAGCTAGTCGAGCAAAGCTACCCAACCATCCGCAAGAAGCGCAAACGATCCCAAAATATCAGCCAATTTGCAAAGAGATTTGCAGTTTTAGCTAGTCTATCCCTTTCTACACGTACGGCAAAACAATGCATGTTGGTTCAAGGTTATTGTTACGAAAATATGATAAAAAAAAACCAAAAATGACGAAGAGTAGGTAGGGGAAACAGTAACAACAGTAACAAGATATTGGTTACATTCGAAAACTTAGTTGTCTTAAGTCGACTAGATTGGTCGTGAATAGATGTTACCTGAACGCAAAAACTAAAAATGGGAACGTCATTTTTCCAACGTCAGCCACATATTCGAACTGTCAGCTTAGTAGATAATCACTACTCAGTCACGAATTTCTATCACTAGATTCGTCGACTAGGAACCCCTCCGTAAACGTCAACTGAAACATAGGCCAATCAAAACTGAGATACATCAAGTCAGTCAGCTGTCAGACTTACTAAACTTGATACTTGAACGTCCCCATTGTAGATATTCCTTAAAAATGTTGAACTCGAGGTGTTTTGTGTTAGTCAATTCTGATTTCTGACATTAAGATTATGGTGGAGCTCAAAAAAGTGAGTCTCTCTCCGTCTGCTCATGATGTCTCCAGCCTAAACGGATCCACGGATTTATTTCAAACTTCGTACCTATATGGAGTTTTTGGAGTTTTTGCCTTTTTATTAACAGTAGGTAGATATCTACCTACTTTCCATTGACCGATTTTAAACAAGTTTTATTTTTTCGTTGTTTTTGAAAACATGATTTCAACCAATATTGATATTTGAACATATTTAGCTAGGGTTTATATTTCTGCAGACCTAGTTTTTGGTGGTGCTTTTGAAGATTTGGTTCATCTCAAAAACCGTATGATTGTAACAAAAATAAATTTTTAAGACAACATGGTCATTCATTAATTGACAGCAAACTCAGTTATTCGTTAAAAAATTATCGTTCATTGACTTTCTTGAAAGTATTCGTATTTGAATTGGTTTTCCATAGTTTACCTACATGAAAACGGCTACAAGCTGAAACGATTTTTACCAAAATGCATATCTACTTCGATTTAAAATTGATGTTTCAAGATTATTGCGTCCTTCATTTTCCATTTGAATCACCGAAAAAGTTGTTTTTAAAAAACTCTTCGTATCTCGAAAATGCTATTTTCGATTTGGATATTTATAACCAAGTAATGTTAACATCCTGATCAATACCCAGTACAATACTCAGTTTTTAGCTGAATAGTTGAGCAAGAGTATTTTTCGAAGCAAAAATTTGTTTGTATAATTTTCGAAAAACAACTTTAACGATTTTGATCAAAATATATTTTTTGGTAACATAAGTAAATATTTTTAACTCCGTACTTGGGTTTTCTTAAAAATATGCAAAAGAGACGTGTCATAAGAATATCTCCACATATAATAAAACTGTAGAATAAAAAAATGCCTGACCACGCATCACGCAGAAAGTACTAGACGGATTTTTATGAAACTTGGCATAATGGTTTCTTATGTTCTTGTACGGGACTTAGGATACTTTTTATCCCGGAATATAACGTGGTTCTTACAAATTAGTCAAAAAGCTTTCAGAAAGGTGCAAGGGAAGATACGTATTTATAAAACTGCTCGATAGTTTGATGAATAAACTATTTGTCTTAAAAGTGGCAGGCTGGTGAAGCAAGGCGAGCACGGGACAGCTAGTCTGAAATATGACTATGGTCACATACGGTACATATTTTTGTTAAACTTTATACCTCACTGGCTATAAAAATACAACTGCCAGAAACTTCTTTTTAGCGTTTTCAAAGCTTAGACAAATTTTACATTGTTATTTGATAATATGAACGCTGCCATCTGAAGTGAAAATGATTGAGTTTTTTATGTGAATATGTTTAAAAGTACAATGTATTTAAGTACATTCTTATGTTATCTGTGGGATTTATTTTGCTGTTTATCTTTAAAATAATTGAATTAAAATAAACCCACCAAACTTATGATTATGAACGAGAAAGTTTTGTGCGATCCATTTGTGCACTTTATATTAATTGTATGCGAATGCCTGTTTATGTCCAGTTCATTTTGAAATAAAAACAAATTCTTATTTATTTTTCAATTTTTTGGGCTAACTTTTTGGCTCCGAAATTGATGTATCGAAGTAGTTCAAAATCTGACAACCCTAAGTATGAATTTAACCTGGATTCATAATAAACTCCCTCAGAATATGACTCTCTCTTCTTTGATAGTACTTTTTCATATTCTGCCGGTGCGGCGAATATTTTGCAGAGTTTTTGCTTTTCTGCTTATTGAAACTAAAAAAATGTTATTATTGTTGTTCTATTTATTAAACCCTTAAGATATGATTTCGTCAAAATACTTTATTTGCCAGTCAAAAAATTGTTCTTGACCTGTCAAGCGATCGGACTCAAATGAACTCATTTACGCACGCTAGGTATATGAAATACTTTAGGTAGCCGCTGGAATTTTTTTCTTTGAAGACCGACTTGCATTCCTGTCAAAATACTTTTAGCGATGTCTGTAGTTCTATACCGTGTGAGGAATTCAAGAAATCTGAATGTGCAATAAAACTGCATACATACTTTAAATTGTTGTTGTCTTTATTGCTTACTTAAGGTACCTCTTATGGACAATGTCTAATGCTGCCGAGATTACGAAGTAAATGGCTTAGCTAGCTGCTGAATAAATAAGGCTGTTTTTCAATAAAGGATGTCGATCTCATTTCAACTTATTGTAGTTTGTAGATCATCTTTTGTGATATTCTGTCTAATTACTTTTAGAACTTCATAATGATTTTATTTACATGCTTGGAAGATACAATATGCTGACAGTCATTTTGCTGTCAACCTCTCGTCAGAAATACAATTCTCAATCTTACTTTCAAAAAGAATCCACTTTTCTTTTCATACAAACGAAGGTAACATTTTATCACAGGCAGAAAAGGCTTCTTGGAAAAGGAGCGCAGATCTTGCTGCAAAGGTATATTTAAAACTAGCTGTACCCGCCCGGCTTCGCCCGTGCAAAATGTGGTTTCTTTGATTATTCGTTACAATTAGTAGTAGTTTAGTATTTTTTTTATGAACTCTTTCACATCCACATTTCTCATAACGCGTAATTTGGCGAATAAGAGATATTTCTTACCAGTTAGCACTGTATAAAACAATTCGTCTTCCTTCTTATCAACGTTATGTTAACAGGTATTCGCTTCAAATGTTAAAATGTTAAATCATTGTCTCTCTCAATCCCGTAAACATTTCACACCGTATCTGCTTTCTACTATGTCTCTCAATCCCATGCCCCCCTCCCGCCACACCACCCATAACCAAACACATCCAGGAAATTAAATGAAATAGAAACTCATCAAGATCAAGAGAACAAAGACGGTATAAGAGTGTCTGAAACATCGACACACACGAAACACCTCACATTACATACCTGCACTGCATCCGCTGTACTGTGTTGTGTGTGTGTGTGTGTGATTGCGCATGGCCAAGCAGGTTGAACAAAGAGGTCTCACAGTATACTCTTCTCTCCTCAGGAAAGAAAAAATAGATACAAATAAAAAATATTCTTTCAAAATCAACTGTCCAGTGACAGTGAGAGCTTTAATAACCCGACATATTTGGGGTTACGATTGCTTTGTCGTGAAGACGACGATGATGGATGAAAATGGATACACACACAATATTTAGTTGATGGGTTACGTGTGTGTACTTTTTTGTGAATATTAAATTTATTTGGTAGGTAGGCTTTCGTGTATATTTGGTTTTTGTTAATTAAAAAAATTTAAGAATTATAAATGGGAAGTCGGTGGGAATCGGGTTATATGGACTCCACAGGGTTTATTAATGCATGAGTGAAATAGCAACTGAGCAAGAGAGCAGACACGTCTTTCCTACATATTTCACATTATAATTTATAGGGTAAAACACCCAATCATTGGCACCTTAAGAAAACTTGAGTCTTTATGTGTGTGTAAATATAAAAAATAAACATTCAAATAACATTAAAGTACATAATTCGTTTACATTTATTAAGTTTTTTCTTTAATAAAAAACATAAACAAAATATAAAATTACTTAAAAAACATACAGTAAAATAAAGCAAAGTCAATTTTCACCAATTATCTGCACTTCGTTCCATTCATTGGCATTCCTCAGTCCTATTATTGGCACCTATAATATATTGTGGTATAAAATAATTTAAAAAAAAAACAGGCAAACAATGTCTCAATTCTCAATTTTCCAATGATGGGCGGTGTACTTTGTGCCAGTAATTGGCTCATGGTGGGGTGCCAACAATAGGCTATTTTACCCTATTTTTTTTTGTTGCTTAGCAAACCAAACAGAATACTATCTCTGTCTGTCACAGGAGTAAAATAAAGTTAAAAGAGATGTACCCAAATATATTGCGCGTTTAGTATGTTTGATTTGAGAATGAAGTGCATATCCACTCACCCATTTGAAAATAGTAGAAATGTTACAAATTTTGTCTATTTATTTAAAAACCTTTTAAGATATCGAGTAAATCCTATGTTGTACCTGCATATGTCCTCTTTAAGTTGGCATTTACTATATTTAAATGCCCCCAGTATTTTCGAACGCAAAGCGTCGCAAAGGAAAAAACAAAAGAAAACGAAAAAATAAATTACTCTTGTCCAATTTTCTCTGGAATTTATAGAGATATAGAGTTGAAACAAAGTGGAGATTGTAGGCCTTGGTATCCTCTATAGGCGCGTGAAAAATTCATCAGAATAACTTCAGCAGTTTTTAAGATTTTTGCATTCAAAGACATGCAGTCAAATTCAATATAAGTCGAACAGAACTACACCAATTTTATTTATATGATAATTGAAACTTACATCGTTCAGAGCGTAAAAGTTGTAAGCATATAAGAGCATTTCACTTTGAAAGACTTTAATGTGCGTTTTCTGCAAGAGCTGTACATAATTCAGGAATTTTAATTATGATGCCAGATGACGAGAAGATGTAAACTCTTTGTGAGGAAACTGCAAGCGAACTACATATTTAGATAAGGTGAACTTTGTTCCTCTGTAAGCTCTTTGGCTCACTTTTTCTTATTTTGTTGGCTCATAGAGGAGTTAAAACTTGAACCAAATGGCGACTGTAAGGTGAAAAATAATATTGTTCTTAGTTGCAGGAATTTTAAATGTCAAAAAAATAATTTAAAATACACTGAGAAACATCAGCTATGATATTCTTGAGTGCACTGCTGTCAAATAAGTTACCTTTGCGATTTTATAATGTTATTTATACGTGGCTCACTATGTGTCAATGTGTTGCAGAAGGAGTATTTGATTGAAATCTCAAAGAGATATCATTTGATATCCTTTAACCGCAATCGCAAACGTCTGACAAACATCCGAGAGTAAAACTGTCATTAATGAGCTTCTCAATTAGCCGTTTGGACTCGGCGTAAAATTGTAGATCCATTCGTCCCAAAAATTGAAAACACACCCAAAAACGAATGGTTGTGAGAAGCTAGGCCTTGGATCCCATAGACCTGTAGCGCCAAAATATTATTATATTTTTAAAAACCTTCTTAGTCTTTATGGACAGTCCACCACAGGAACCACAGACCAGCTTTTCATGAACGCGTGCCCGGAATCTTAAAGCATTGTGCGTCAGGTACCAATGGGTAAAGCTATAGATAAAGCTCCTTTAAAGAGCAAAAGCTCTTCTTTAGTTAAAGTCTCCCAATTTCTTATCGGAATCTGGAAATATTTAGCCTGTAAGATACTGAGGATCTCATCAACGTCAACAACAGCACAAACTTGACAAATTATTATAATCGAGTTATTTTCGATTTTTTCGGATTTTTGATGTGAAACATCTTATGGCGCGACTTGGGAGTAAAATCGATTCATGAAAGCGGAAATGACCAAGCGGAAGTGCGAGACGGAAATTGGCCTGTCGCCATCGCTATGTCACCGCCTAAAACTCCTTAACCACTCAACCGATTTCAATGAAATTTTGTGGGTGGGTATGGTTGGTTGTAACTTGATGGATAGGATAGTTTTGGACCCGATAGGTGGCGCTGTAGTCGATCTTTTTAACCACTCAACCGATTTCAATGAAATTTTGTGGGTGGGTATGGTTAGTTGTAACTTGATGAATAGGATCATTTTGGACCCGATAGGTGGCGCTGTTGTCGATCTTCTTAACCACTCAACCGATTTCAATGAAATTTTGTGGGTGGGTATGGTTGGTTGTAACTTGATGGATGGGATAGTTTTGGACCCGATAGGTGGCGCTGTAGTCGATCTTTTTAACCACTCAACCGATTTCAATGAAATTTTGTGGGAGGGTATGGTTGGTTGTTACTTGATGGATGGGATAGTTTTGGACCCGATAGGTGGCGCTGTTGTCGATCTTCTATACCACTCAACCGATTTCAATGAAATTTTGTGGGTGGGTATGGTTGGTTGTAACTTGATGGATAGGATAGTTTTGGACCCGGTAGGTGGCGCTGTTGTCGATCTCGTTAACCACTCAACCGATTTCAATGAAATTTTGTGGGTGGGTATGGTTGGTTGTAACTTGATGGATGGGATAGTTTTGGACCCGATAGGTGGCGCTGTTGTCGATCTTCTAAACCACTCAACCGATTTCAATGAAATATTGTGGGTTTGCATGGTATGGAAAGATATATTTTTTTAATGTTTTCAACGTAATTGTCAAAGTGAATACTTGTATGGGTATGCTGAAGTGAACTGAAGAAGCTAGGTTTTACACAGACACTAGACTACTGAAGCAGTTGATGATATGAAAACAAAATGTAAACAAAAACTCTCGAATAAGAAAACTTTGGATTGAATTGCGTTATGAAAACTTTTTAAATTAATGAACATAATTATCTACTGCGCTGCATTAAGATTAATATATTATGAAGATTTGATTTTTAAATTAAATTTCTCAACTACATGCAACACAGTTCAATTTAACATCGACATCTAGCGAGAGAAGTTTCACATCTGGCGTGTGGTCACAAGCACGCTCTCTGTTTTTTCTTAAATTTGTACAGTCCTCCACATAAATAATATATAATTGGTCAGCATATTTCTAGTGAAATTAAAGTTAATGAGAAACGTTAAACAAATAGCATTCGCTGTATTCCTTTCGCATGAAACGCAAATGTCTTTCGTTTTTGAAGTTATATGAAGTAAAGAAAACGAAAACGTCGAAGAAATAGCTTTCGCTTTTTTGCTTTCGAGCAAAATAAATTTCTTTCGTTTTCCAAGTTACATGAAGCATAGCGTTCGTTTAAACGAAAACGATTGAACGTTTTCATCTTACAGAATCCCACCCCAGTTGTTCTTCGTTGACGATTACGGTACAGGCTTGATTTCCTCATCTTTCACTCTTCCATCGCAATCGTATTACTGATCGATAAGTCCGCAAAAGAATCCCAACTCTTACACACGTATTCAGCGACAGTTCTCTGACAGTCAGAGAACAATTATAGCTCGTTTAAGGTGAAGTTTAAAAAATGTAAAGCTTTTTATTTCGTTTAGGGAAGGTCCTTCACTTCCGTCACTTATTAGATATATTCTCGGATGTTAGATAGTCGCAAGAGATTGTGACAGCGGGGAACAAAGTTTTACGTTTTTTAGGACCAGATTTAGCAGATTCCTATGATAGGTTATCTGTTTATTGAGCTGTCAAATTTTGCGACTTTAATGCTATAAATAAATGTTTTTGCACTAAATAATACCAAACTAGGTCATTAGCACAAATCAATAATTAACCTAAGAAAGGCTTTCAATTACCTAAGTAGATAATAAAACCGCGTCAATGATTTGACTGCTAATAAAATTCAAAATATCGAACGATATGACATCTCTCATATTCCATAAAATAAGAATGAGAAAATAGTCCTGCCCTCGATACGTAAACCTATCCAAGTTTTCTGTCGTGCAGGACACTAACCATAATATCCTCCTAGGTATAAAACCGAGGAGAACTCTAACAAGAAACCGCTGCACGAGCAAGCATTCATCCTCGTCAGTGTTTTCTCAGAACACATACATATACTCGTACGGATAATACATTTATACTACTTGTTGCATGATATCGCTTGAGGACATCATCCCTAGAGATACCTTAATATAAATAAAATATCACTAATTTATCAAGTTAATGAAGAAAGTTTGGTTTGCAGGAGAATGTACTCGAAGGGAAGATTAAGTGGTTTTGTGTTTTGTCCGCCATATGACCGCAGGACATATTTAATGAACCTGAAAAAGAGATGGATTACATGCAGGGCATTAGCACTCCAATTGTATTAATCTGGATATTCTGTAAGATGACTTACACAACACACATGGAGTGGAAAAGCAATTTGTGTAATAAGTTTGACTAATTTGTTGTGTCCTTAGCTGTTGTACTTTATTTGTTTTGATATTTGGCTGGTTACACAATGTGATTTATGTGGCATAACGTTAATAACGTATATAGGCGTAGCCTTTAAGGAATGCCATTGCCATCCTCTCAAGAGAAAAGAGTCCGACTAATTGTTTATGGAAGGCTCACGAGTATTATTCTTAATTCACAATAGTGTGGGTAATTTCAATGATTACCATACGCACATAGTAGGGGAGAGTGGGGCTAGTTGGCTTACTTTTGTTTTGTTTTGTAAAAAATTTAACGCTCTATGTTAAGACTCAAAACATTTTGGTAACCTTTTCTGAGTGCCGAAAATTTGAAACGGAACAGATCTTACCTTCAGTAGACCTTCCATTTGTCTACTCTATTACAGGTTTTTTCATCTAGGAAAATATTTTACTAGCAAAGACATTTTTTTTAAGCTTTGCATTATAATGCTGGGCGAACCTTGGTTTTAACCAGCCAGCTTGATTTATAGCTTCCTATCTTTAGTTGCAAAAGCCACGTTGGTTGCGGACCTTCGGCATCGTTCCTTTGGAGTAGAGTCGGAGCGGTGCATTGATGTCCATATCCTTTATATATCCCAGCCTATTGAGCTGATTAATTTCAGTCTTCTTGACTAGGTTCATATGGCTCTATATCTAGACAGAGTTGTTCAATGTACCTTCTTACTCCGGCGATACAAATTGAAGCTCTGATTGGACTGAAAACATTTTTCCCACGTTTTTAAATTCCCTTGCCAGGGTCCGTGCTTTTGTGCCATAAATCAGGAGGGGTATAATGAGCATCTTATACAATGTCTCCTCATTTTCCACTGAAAGGGCATTTGCTACTCAATTGACTTCAATGAGTATTTTTTGAAGACCAACTATATATAAATAAACTAGCGGACCCGACAGACGTTGTCCTGCATGCATCGGGAAATATGCTTTCAATCAAAGCATCTTTCGTATTTTCCATGTTGCAGAAGTTGTCCGGCAATTTGATGCACTGTGTGTCTCCATGCAATGGTATTGCTCCATTTCCAATGTTGAGCAATTGCTCGGAGAATGATAGTGCCAATGGATCGTTTTGTAGTTGAACTCTTACATTTGTGTTAAGACGTAATGTACAGACATTTCGCCATAGATGATTGTTTTATACATGCGTTAATTTCGTCCGCATATGTAGCGCGTGGAATGACCGGCAATGTCTCTCTAAAATCACCGGACAGCAGCAGTAAAGCACCACCAAAAAGCCTGGTGTTATTATTTAGATCTTTCATCATTCTATCGAGAGCTTCAAGTGAATGCTTGTGTTCCATAGTGCATTCATCCCAGATATTAATTTTGAATTTTTGCAAAAAAAAAAACGGTTCTAAAATACCCACAATTTGTCTCTTCTCCATCTGCTCGATATGGTTGTACTGGCAGCGTGTGTTTATTTGCTTTTCCTCATCACCCATGAAGTAAATTTGGAGAAATTTTGAATCGGTATGAGGCATCGGCATTAAAGAACCAATTTGATGATACACTTGGCCCTGAATCTTAAAAGTTGAAGGATTTTTGTTGCTCCAAATGAGGTCATTTGAAATTGAATTTGCGAATTTTACGCAAAAACAATTTGGATTGTGATATAGCTCCAGCCAATAGTGCTTTCAATGGTTCTGGCGGCGAATTCAATGGTGGCAATACAAATTTTCCAGTCGCGCAGCAGAAACCGGCCGATTCACCTTTGTATTTGAGTGCATGACAGTATTGGCATTGTTTGTTCATAGAACCGATTACAATTTGTGAATATGACGAATAGTCGATGTCCGACTCATATTCAAACGCAAGGTGAAGAAGTGATGCACGTGTCAATGCGCGATACACTTGCAAACGCTGTTGTTCACGTGTTTTAAATGTATCTGTGACTCTTTGACGGGCCAGTCTTTGTCTTAATGCATTGGCTCGAAGACGTTCGTTGCGTTGCTCTTGATTTTTATTTACACGTTTTATTACAGCCTGGTTTCTTAAATTTGCATTGTCCGTCAATTTATCTTCTGCCGATCTATTTAGCCGACCTTTCTGGACTACTTGTGAATTCGGAGTACGTCGACCAATATTTCCTCCTCGTTCACGAAGACGTGGCATTGTAGTATGTATAGTACACTTAATATTCATTGAAATGCGGCACCGGAAATATCAAAAGGCTCCGTACAAAAAGGCGTTTTTTTTTAGAATTTTGTTTTTTAATAATACATCCATTTTTGGGGCACTGTGTTTGTATGTTCCGTATGAACAGTGGAGTGTGATATTGTTACAACTTTTTTTGTCTTATATATTCCAAATAAATCAATTTTGTATTTTACTTAATAACTCGCAGTCAAGATTCGGTTGCTTTTGAAATACGTATAATATTTTGAATGCAATTTTTGTATGGGCGGTGCCACGCCCCTTTGTCCAATTTTGACCAATCTTCCCAGAAATACTCCTTGGCTAATACCTAAGATTATGTGTAAATTTGAACTCGATCGATTTGGTGGTTTTCGAGATATAAGATTTTGAATGTATTTTTTGTATGGGCGGTGCCACGCCCCTCTGTCCAATTTTGACCAATCGGCTTCTAAACCATCCAGGGCGCGACCCAAACACATACAAAAAAATTTATTCAAATCGGTCCAGCCGTTTAGGAGGAGTTCAGTGACATACACACGTACAGTAGAATTATATATATAAAGATAAATATTTTGGCGCGACAGGTCTGTGGGACCTAAGGCCTAGCTTCTCACAACCATTCGTTTTGTGTGAGTTTTCCATTTTTGGGACGAATGAAAGGGATCTACAATTTTACGCCGAGTCCAAACGGAGAAGCTCTTTCATGACAGTTTTACTCTCGGATGTTTGTCAGACATGGCGCAGTGGAAAAAAACCTTAAGATGTAATTGAAGACCAACGGTGCAGGAAATTCCCTTACCGGGTATTCGACCTTCTGCCAATTCAAATCTTCATTGAGAAAGTTCAGTGGCCAAGCCGTCAGTATAGCGTAGCTTATTCTAAGTTCAGATTTTCTGTGACTCTTTAATAATTCTGTTCGGGCTTATTAGCCCAGACATTTCCTTATTAGTCATTAGTCATTACCATTGACGATAAATAAACGAAAAAAGATTGATTTAGGCATACCGAAACGAAATCTAAGGAGAATAAAATGTCCAATACCAACAGTCAGTTTTGATTTATATATATATTTAACACATTAATAATGTTTAAGTGGTACTTAGCTGAGTAGATGCGATGTCTTTCACGAATGAGATCCAAGTGCCCGAAAGCACACAAGATTAAGTTGATCACGCATTAAAATTCTCGGCCGCACTCTCAATTCTTACACATGCAATTCTATTGTTGGTGCAAAGCTGTACGAGCTTGCATTTTTTTAAAGAGGCGTACATATTTAAACTAAGTACATAATTGTGAATTCCAAAAATGAAAGGAAATTAAGTTCACTATAATACGATGTGCCAATACAAGTTAAGTTGGTTGGTTAATGAGTTACAGGGGCGTGGTTCCGCCCATACAAAAAAAAAAACATTCAAAACCTTATATTTCGAAAACAACTAAAGCGATTGAGCGATTTTCACACAGTCTTAAGTATTGGCCCAGAAGTGTTCCTGTGAAGATTGGTCAAAATTGGACAAAGGGGCGTGGCACCACCCATACAAAAAATATATTCCAAATCTTATATTGCGAAAGCCACCGAATCGATTGAGTTCAAATTTACACACAATCTTAGGTATTGCGCCAGGAGTATACATGTGAAGATTGCTTAAAATTGGACGAAGGGGCGTGGTCGAACAGCACATTTTGCTTTGAAAATGCCATTTAATTACCAAGTTATTGCAACTTCAACATGTAACATTTTATGAACATCTGGAAGGGCACAAACGTTGCGGTATCATTATTTGGGATGAATGTACTATGGCAAATAAGAAATCTGTTGAAGCTTTGGAAAAAAATGAATGAAATGAGTGGTGCATTGATTTTATTACCAGGCGATATTAGACAAACAATAATGACGATTAATAAATCGACAGCTGCTGATGAAATTAACGGTTACTTAGTCTTCATATTTATGGAGATTTGTTAAGTCATTGAAATTTACTATCAACGTTCATGTTCAGTTGCAGAATGATCCATCTGCTGAAAAAATCTTTAAGCAATTTATAAAAATTGGAAATGGTGCGATACCAGTTGATGAAACTAGATTGATACCTAACATTGCCAAATGATTTTTGCCGTTTTGTACTGTCAAAAGTGGTATTGATTGAAAGAGTTTTCCCCGACAAAGCACAACAGTGCTACCATGGGTGGTTGAGTGATATAGCAATTTAAACTGCTAAGAACAAAGATGTCAGTGAACTAAACATGGCTATACAATCCAAGATTCCTGGCGACTTGGTTTCGTACAAGTCTGTGGATACAGTTACTTATGAAGAAGATGTTGTGAATTATCCAACAGAATTTTTGAATTCTCCAATTGAAAGTTGGAGTCACTATTATTATGCTTCGGAGTATTTATCAACGAGGTTTGTGAAATGATACACGACTTTATGTTAAAAGGCGAAGATGTATTCATACCACGCATCCCGGTTTTGTAAATTTACAACGAAAATGGAAAAACCAAAGATATTGTATACCTACCACAAAGCATTAAAATAAAAACTATTTATCAATGATTAAAATGAATTTGAATTTTAGTTTTTTATTTTGCACTACGAAGAGTTCAGGGGGTCCGCTAGTTTACTATAACACTCAATCCTGGAATAAAAACACTCAACGTACTCAGCATATTTTTCTACAGAATTATTTGGGCAATAATCTGTGGTCCTGGCCATCGCCTAGCGAAACCTAAGATATCAAAGGCAGCTCTGTCATTGATCTTTTGGACTTCTTTAATGATTGAACGTAGTCTCTCACACCTTCGGGCGTTGCCCTTTTTTAAAATATATTGCTTGGTTGCTTTAGGTGAGGGCGATGATTTGCGTCGATGTTGACACTTCTGAATGCTAGGCACGGCTCTCGTCGTTAGGCACCTGGTCAATTTAGCAGGAAACCTCTTAAATGGCTTTGCCAACTGCTCACAAAAACAACCTTCATGGACACTGTTTTGCCTGAAGGCTTATGGTGACCCTCCTCTAATTCCAATTGCTCAGACTTTACTCCCACTGATTTGGCCGTCAGAATTCTGAACAGTTTGCTAGTTTCACGGGTGGTAAAATTATTTACTTAAACAATACACGTGACAGTATACAAATTATGTAAACAATTTTGTTAGGAAATTCATCTCACAGCAATATTTGAACAAATCCCCAGCGCCCATTACATTCGAAAATCACTTCAAGGATACTGTATCTCTGTATTATAATGGAATCGATATTACATGCAGTGCAGGTGTGTAGCAGCATTTCAATGAAAAAAAAACAACCAAGAAAATATTTCCAAGGCCACATGTTCCTGCATATGTGTGCGGCCTGGCCCGTCTTCTCCCAACGGATAAATGTCATTTGGTAAATGTGAAAAAGGTTTCAAAATGATGAATTCACCTCTCAGCATCACGTCTATTTTTAGATTGATAGTTACTCAATCAAATCATGTGTCAAATGCATACCGTACAGTTACAGTATTAGAATGAAGCTGGCGAAGGGGATAGCCGAAGTGTATTTGACATCACAGCTGCCTTGACTGGCTCATTTGGTGTGCGTCATAAATATGGCTTCATGCAGCATGTCACTGTGTTGTGTATGTAGTTGGCAGTTGTGTTAACAACTTGGTCAGTTGGCGTTAAATTAATATTATTCTGAAGGAGGAGACCGAGACATGCGTCTTGGTTGGAATGGTAATGAGTTCGAGTATGAGTATTGCTGGAAATGTCAAGGTGGCATTTTGCATTTACACTGATTTTATGAAATGTTTCATATCAGTAAACCCCGTCTGTTTATTGGCTGAACGAATTCGAATAATTAATTCTCTCCTTTTAACAGCAGTCCTCTGCATTCATTATCTGCCGGCCGAATAATTTCTCATGCTTTGCAGGTGGTAGTCTGGTATGTTGAAATTTGAATTCGGAATTCGGGAATGTTTCACTTAAAATTAAAATGCTTTAAAAATAACCCCAGCGGAAGTTCAACATTACCGTAACGACTGCAATAGTTGACACCCCTAACGAATCTTTTGTATGTAAATTCCGTGTTGATTAAGTTTTATAAATAAAGATGTAATTATTGAAAATATATTTAAAATGCTAATTTAAAAAAAAAAAAAAAACCGACAATTATTGATACCCAGATATAATTATTTGCGCCCAAAAACTACAATATCAGTTTTAAAAATGTTATATCATAAACGGTATTCCAATAAGAGGTGTTTGAATAGCCCGCTATTTCGGTAGCTGTCACTTTTGAAGCTTTTATTTTTTGACATTTGACAAGTAGAAACTACGCCATTACTTAAAGTGGAACGATACACGCTTCAAAAACGCATTGAAATTATAAAAATTCACTACAAAAATGGTGAAAATTTTGCAGTCACAGTTCGCAAAATCAAAGCATTTTTGGGTCGTCGTGAAGCACCTTGTCGGACCGTAATACAGAAATTGGTGGAAAAATTTGAGCTGTTGGGACAAGTTAGTGAAATAGTGATGTGAAGAATAAAACCCGTGCACGTCGCTCAAGAACAACTGAGAATATTGCTGCCGTAGCCCAAAGTGCTGAAGAAAACCCAGGTTTGTCCATTCCTCGTCGTTCTTTTACAATTGGGCATTCCACAAACGTTATTACACCGTATTTTGCATAAAAGCTTGGGTCTTGAGGCTTATAAAGTTCAGTTAACACAAGAACTCAAGCCGGCCGATAACAACGTCAACCATTGATCCTTTGCGGGAAAAGTTTCCGGACCGTGTTATCTCTCGAAGAGGTGATCACAATTAGCCACCGAGATCTTGTGATTTAACACCTTGCGACTTCTTCCTTTGGGGCCACGTGAAAGATAAGGTCTACGCCAACAGCCCAGCGTCGATTCAAGACCTCAAAGATGGAATTCGTGAGTCTATCGAGGACATAGGGCAGCCACTTTGCGATTTTTAATGGAGAACTTAATGAAAAGGATATGGTGCTGTTAGCGTGGTCGTGGCTCGTGGTGGCCATTTGACTGATGTTGTTTTTCATTATTAACGGCATACCTTTCTCTTTATTATGAAATAAATATCCGATCATTTATCTCAAAATATGGCATGCATTTTTCTTTGAATATTAAAATAGCACCTCTTATTGGAAAACCATTTATTAAAATTTAAGATATAAGTAAAACATATATTTATTTTAAAGGAGCTTCAAATTCCCTTACACTTAAAGGAACAAAATTATACAAAATTCATAGTTTTGTGAACTGTATTTGTTCATATAATTTTTTTAAAAAGAAACAAGCAACAAATATTATTTAATTCATTGCGAATGTAATAAGTTAAAATAATTAAATAAGATTTTCTATATATTTTTCAAACTTTGGCTATTGCCGTCAGCCAAAGAAAAGAGAGAATTATACTAAAGCTTTATTTTTTGTAATTGAAAAAGCTTCGTTCATTATTTGTTGACGGTATTTTATTGCAGTTCTTAAGTAGCTCCAGTCCTAACCATTTAGAGTTCTTATGAATTCCGCCATTAGGCGTTTTTCTTTTTTGGTTCAGAGCTGAGCTCTGAACTGAGCGCGAGCATTATGAGCTCGCTCTGAATCGAGCGTGCTCAGATCGTTCAGATGTGTTTAAGAAACACACTTGAGCACAATCTGTATAATTTCAGTCAAGAAATGAAACATAATAATTAAAATGGATAAGCTAATTTGTTTACCTTCTGTGCCAGAACAACCAGTTTCGTCCGCCATTATCCTGTTTTTATTTTCTGTCAAATGTGACTGAAATTTGTAGGTATATGTGTAATCAGCTTTTTACTCAGGATGCTCAGTCAATTTATTCTGCGCTCATAGAGCGCGCTCTGATCGTGCTCTGAACGAAAAAAGAAACACAAATTTGAGCTCTGAAGTCTCTGAGCTAAAAAAGAAACACGAACTTTTTGTATAATAGTTCAGGTTCTGCTCTGAACTAAAAAAGAAAAACGCCTATTATAAGCGACTCTTTATTCCAATGAGCTCGTCTGATCTCCTTCAGTATAGAACAAGTTCTAATAAAATGAAAATAGTATTCTTTTTGTCGAAGGTTGCATAAGCTTATATTCGGTCTGAAGTTCAATCGAAGCAGTTCGCTTCTGGCCTTGAAGATGTTAAAAATTACGTCTGCATTGAACCGATCGCGGAAAAAAATTTTCGTAGCTAGGTCATGGTTAAGTAAGGGGTAAGTACACCTGGTCTCACTCTGTTATGCTTTCAGTCTATACTCCGCTCGGGTAGACTCTTCAATAGCGGATAATAGCTCGTTCAGAGAACGCCGCGCCGCCAAGATTCTGTACTATAGCCAGTTAAGTGGATATTGTGTTCGCTGCTTAGCCTTGACTATTCGTTGAGGAACAGGAGTTTCCTCTGTATCAGACATTTTGCGACGATGTGTGGAAGGCGATATCTTGGAAGTTCCATCACTCTTAGCATGTAAAGAAAGTGCAATCTTATGTGAAAATGGAGAGAGGATATATACCAGTTTCCAAGTGTAACATGTAGTATTTTCGGGTAGCCTTAACATTTTTATAAGCAAGATAAGTATATTTAAAAACGACTTTTGAATGCGTTATAAAAGTAAAAAAGTTTTTATTACAAAACTAGCGGACCCGGCGAACTTCGTCTCGCTCCAATTTAACGCCTTCAGATAAACTCCAGAGTGATGATAGAACACAGATAGTTAAAATTTCAATTTAGCGATATAATAATAAACAATGTTTTTTGATGTGTTTTCCGGGGCAAAAACAAACAACGAAGACGGTTTGCCAACACGCGAACGGGCAACGTACAGCTGACCATGCGAAAAACAGGGAAATTCGAGATATCTCCCACAGACTTCCAACGATTGGCCTTCCTTCTTCAGTTGGAATAATCGGAATCCATGGGATAAAGACTTCCTCTCCTTTGATTTGAATTTGCCATTGATGATCGTCGCTTGAATTAAATTGATCATCAGTTTCTTCACGGACATACGCGTACCTTTACACGATTTCGGGATTTAGGTTCCGCAACATAATTTAAATCGATCCCACCTTCAACTGTAAATTATGTGGCGGATTTACTGGCACATCAAAAATTCCGTTGGGTAGTTGTTCTTCTACCTCGTCGGTCATGCGGTCAACGGATTTGTACGAATGCAATTCTAAATCGAATTGACTTTGAATAATCAAATTCAAACTATCGACGTCCTTATTCTTCGCTGCTAGTATTGCTTGTTCACTAGTCCAATCTAGATTTTTGTAATTTTTTGCAATGCCGGGGAACACTTTGGTGATGAGTTCCTCCTTCGATGATAAGAACTCGCAAAAATTTGCAGGGAACGATGTCAATCCAGTCGAAACATCAACAGCAACCTACCCATTGCCAAGTGGTAGCAGTTGTCTCGAGAATTCGGGAATGCGACTCTTGTGTTCGTGATCAATTTCAACTTCTTGATATGCCTTCACAAAAAAGACGATTTCAGGCATACATTGAGCGTTTGATGAAAATCTCCGGAGAGCAATATCATAGCCCCTCTAAATCGTCTCGAATCACCTCGTAAATCCTTAATTGTTCGGTCAACTGCATCCAAAGCTCGTCTATGCATTTTGTCTTTGCATTTTGCATTTTCGCATCAATTTCGCTGTCGCTAAATTCTTGGTCATTGTGCACTTTGGCTTGTCAACCGTGAGACGATTCATCGGAAGCTTCAAAGCGGAATGTGCAGTTCGACCGCCTTCCAACAGTGTGGCAGCAATGGCAGAGGATGTAACAGCCAACGTTGATTTTAGATCTTGACCGAATTGTTGCCAGAGTCAACGAAATGGCGAATGTCTTGCCCGTCCCATCGGGAGCATCTAGAAAGTAAATGCCTCCCGTTTCATCGTCAAGAGCCTTCATCAGCGCATCGTACACGTTCTTCTGCTCGGCATTCAACAGCGGCACATTTGCTTGGAATCTTTCGGCCAGCTCATCCCGATCTAAGTCTTCCCCCCGTTGCAATTCGCGATTGAAAGCATCGTGCATCGAACGATTTGACGTTGGCATTCCCAATTTCGACAGCAAATTTGATTCACTGGCGTACAAAAAGTTGCATTGGCGGGAGTTGAGTAGTTGAGTTCCAATGTGTATCGTTTTCGAGCAAATTTAAACATTGGTAAACCTCTCGAAAAGTGGCGCACAGTACTTTATCTACAGTACGCAGGGAATCGAAGGATCTAGGGCATCTAATATTCACCAAAAGCTATAAATCATGAAATCATGCGATAAAATGCAAAAAATCGTCAAAAAAAATTCAAATTTTTCGTGTTTTTCCGGAATTTTCCAAATTTTCCACTGTAAGAATTTTCTATTTTTACATTTGAAAAGCCATTCCGGAAATGTCATTGAGCCAAATCGGCCCAGCCATTTTCAATTAATGAATCACTATACATTTTTCACACCAATCACAACAATCTGTGATTCTTATAAAATTTAAAATATTTTTTTTTTTGTATTTAAAGTATCACTACTCATTTCATTGCTCATTGCATTTTCTTTATGAAAAAGGAAATGTGTGCCTACAACGCCACCTGTTGAGAATTTTCCAATTTTTCTTTTTTTCTAAACCATCCCTGATGCAAGACGAACAAAACAAAACAAAAATCATTCAAATCGGTTCAGCCGTTCTGAAGTTTTAGCGAGACTAACGAACAGCAATTCATTTTTATATATTACAAAATATAGTTAAGCGGAAGTAGTGGAAAAAAACTTACAAAATTATGGGTGCTTAATAAGAACAATGTAGGTAAGGTACCTAAGATTTTTGTTGTCACACACGTTTCCACTTTCACTTATAAAACAGATCTGAGAAGGACTGTCGCTAAACTGAATGAAATGCGCAACCTAAAAATAAAGTGAGTTATTCGAACAAAGGATTAGGTACTTTAAAATTTCCTGTTGAATGATGGGGTGCCAATAGTTGGCTCAAAAACGTGGGTTGTCAATTTAACTAGTTCTTAAATTTGTCCACATCGCTTTCGACTAGAAACAACAAAACTCGTAAAATACAAATACTCCTGCAGTTGGAGCGATTGGTTATAGTGATCTCCCTCCTCCATAAATATCGTTATTATAATTAATTCACACAAAAAACCGAGTTGTTTGTTACCAAATTGGTCTTGGCTCAAACAACAAACCACCACAAGCCGTTGAAATGATTTCAAAAGAAGAGTTGTTACAAATTTAAGTGCATTTAAAAAAAAGATGCATTTATATGCTCCTGATGACGGCTTCATCTCGACGAAAAGTCCTAATTAGCAGAACAATGAAATGTTAATGAGCAAGTGTTACGTTGGAATGATGGGAAAAAAGGTGGTTGCGAACCCATACCGGGGAGGAGATGTGTAACAAAATTTGCATAGTTCCTCCAAACTTGACGAAGTGATTGCAGGGACGAATGTTTCGTTTCGCCGAGTTGGATTTAAATATCATGTCGTCTGTTGACTTTTACACATACACACACAGAGAGAGATGTACGTATAGCTCTGTAGTTAAGTTTAATTGTTTCTGGGGAAGTTTGCATACGGAACACCTGTCTCAACAGGGGATTACAATATATACAGTCGCACACATCAACTGATGCGCGATTTCCTTCATTGTCGTAACAGGGATAACAATACAACAACTTCCTCTGGATGATTATAGAAGGTAATTTAAGATTCTCGTCTAATTATCCTCTCAAGATTTTATTTAATTAAACAGCAACAAAAGGCAATTGTCAACGGTATAGCACCAGTTGGCACGGTATATGTCTACGGGATGACATGTACTCGTATCTATATATGTATAACAATGAAGGTACTACGTAGTACTTAATATTAATTAAGCTTTGTTGGAGTGTGGCTGTGAGGCTGGCATGGTATAGACTGTAGACTGCATGCGAGCTGAACAGGTTGGCAGGTTAAATTGATTGTTATTGCAATATTTTGCGTAGTTTCGGCAATGCATTTGACAGGTATGGCGTCGATATTGTGTTTTAAGCTGTATATTTCCAATAATAATCTGTTGATGAAGCTTCCTTAGATTGAAAGGGATATCTTTGATTGATCGTACACCGTACAAGCTGACAGAGAACCCTGCGGCAATGCAAGGCAACTGGCAGTCCAATTAGTTGCAAAATAAATATGCCCCTTCATTTATGTTAATGTGCTGAGCCTGTTGGGGGTGTTTCCAATGATTCAGTATGCGGTTATGAACACGGTGAGACCTCGAGTTTGATCTCTTTTAAAGGATGTTTGGGGCTTTTGACCTTTAGGTGTCAGTTCTATTCTCTTGTGACTTGTATCCGAATCCGAATCCGAATACATGTAGCATACTGCTTGTGGAATGCTACATGTAACATACTTACATGTAGCGTTTTGCATGTAGCATGTTGCATATTTTTGGTACCGCGCTTATTGAAACATACTGCATGTGTCATGCACAACCATTACTGACTTTCATTTTGTTTATCGTGCAAATATCAGATTTCATTTCAGTAGCGGAATATGGTTAAATCGTTTTATGGGATTGCAATTATTGACAGGCTGCTTCAGCGTAAAATCATTCGAAAATGCAAAGCAAAGCAAAGCTAATCTGATATATATTGCAGTACAACATATCTAAAACCGAACCCGTTTTTGATGTCATTTCCGAGTCTTCTATACCATATCCAGATTCAGTGATGAAAGCCTCATAGATCGGAATATAAATTTAAATATCGCACTAGGTATATTTGATCGTAGTTCCCACTTTTTTTTGCTGGTATGGGGAATTTCTCACATAAATGGATTAAAATTTAAATAAATAATAAATATATTTCAGTCCCTTACCTCGTGAAGACAAAAGGAAACAAACATTTCAGATTTAGATTGAGTACTAACATATATTCAGTGTTGCCAAATCAATCTTGGGTATGAGAACCGTTCAAAAAATTTTAAGAGTTAATAAAGAGCTCTTGGTCACCTCCTTAGGAACAGGTCAAAAATAGAATAAAAAGTTAAAAATAAGTCAAGGTAAGAAATTTGCATTAATTAGACTATTAAAATTACTAGGTACTGATTTTTAGGCACAAATTCAGTTCTGCACAATGCAATAATAAGGAGAGAGGGGCACCTTTGAACAGCACTAAAAAAATCTTATTGAAAAAATATTTGAGAGCGTAAACCAAATTTTTATATTGGCTATATTGTTTTCTTTAAACGTAGCTCGGGGTGGATGTTCTTATGCTGCATATCCATTTTATTTTTTTATTATTTGTAAGAGTATACAAAGTTTTTGGTGAGCTTCTTTATTGGTGAAAAATATTTTTCGAATGCGAAGGTTCATTTACAACCATAAACATTTTAATTAAATAAAGCTAAATTGTTTGTGACAAGACACGTTGGGGCCAGGTTTGAACAAAACGGGCGGGGCAGGTTTGAACAGGTTCAAAGGTACGTACTAAACGTGCAGTTAGCCAAAGGGATCGCGTTCGGACTCTGATGAGAGTTGTTAGGATTCGGTGATTAATAATAACACTGATCCAGATTTCAACTTTTCTGATGATGATGACACATCCATGATCCATGGAACAACTTGATGTAGATCACAAAGACGAAGCACGTATGGATTTAAGTTACGTACTTTTAAATCCAGGCGATTATATATTGGTATATTACAAGATATTAGGTTTTGTTGGCCAAATAAATGACAAAGTTGGCAACATGTACAACGCCAGCTTCACAAAGAAGAATACAGGTTTCTATAGGCTTTTATCTCCTGACATTTTAATTAGTTTAATGAGGTTACTTCTCGTTTATGTATAAACTTGTTTGTTTCGTTATATGTAGATAATATAGGTACCTTTACTTTTTTTTAAAGGGGATTCCAAATCCTGGAGCACACAGACCAGATTACCCGTCCATTGTACTCCAAGCAGAAACCCCTTTTTTGGTGTAGTGGGCGAGAAACTCTGATATTATTCGTTTCTCTTATATGTGTGGGTGGCGAGTACTGCTGTCCCCCGGTGGGGCTCGAACCTGCGCCGACCGGGTCACAAGCAATGACCTTTACTTACTTTACTTTTGGTGGCGCTTACAGTCCGGGGTGGACCACGGCCTCAACTAACAAGCCCCTCCAGCTCGGTCCCTCGCCAGCTGCCTCCAGTTACGCACACCAAGTTGGATAAGGTCGTTCTCCATTTGTGCGCGCCACCTTAGGTGGGGTCTTCCTCTGCTGCGCTGTCCCTCAGGGGTGGATTCGAAGACTCGTCGGGCTGGTGCGTTGCTGTCCATACGCTCCACGTGTCCCAGCCATCTCAGCCGTTGTATTTTCCGCTTTTTGACTAGGTCAGCGTCGCTGTATAGCCCGTAGAGTTCGTCGTTGAATCTTCTTCTCCACACTCCATTGACACAAACTGGACCGAATATCACTCGAAGAATCTTTCTCTCAAAGCATCCCAGAAGGTTCTCGTCCGCTTTTGACAAGGTCCATGCTTCTGCACCATACAGCAGGACCGGGATGATTAAGGTCTTATATAGTACCTCCTTGGTTCTATGAAAGAGGGCTTTACTTCTTAGATGCCTTCTTAGCCCGAAGAAACAGCGATTGGCAAGAGTGATTCTTCGCTTGATCTCTGCGCTGATGTCATTTTGCGAAGTGATAGTGGAGCCCAGGTATACAAAGTGGTTGGGTGTGTATGAATCGGGCAGACATTGATTGGCATTAACTTGGCAATGTCCAGTGTTTCAACTTTCTCATTAACATCAATTGTGCTTATTTTACCTCCAAGTGGTAGCCGCCGGGTACTGGTCCTGTCCATCCGGACTCGACTTGCTGAACTTATAAGCGCGAGTGTTGAACACGAAGAAAATAGCAACACTATAATGCTCTGTCGGAATTGACTGTCTGCTCGAGCCTCAGAAGTCTAACATGAGCACCTCAGAAAGAGGACGTACGGCGGATGAATTCACGTGATTGAATCAACGGTGGCGTCAACAACAGTCAACATGACAGATACCTTAATGAGCTACTTCGACGTATTTGGAGCTGAGGTCATTGAGGATTTTCAATACTAGTCAGGGTGTTGAAATAGAGATGGTGGCGGAGGAGCCCTTAATGGGTCAACGGCAGCTCTCGAACCCCCGAAGCGGGTTACTGACTCCGGAATATCCGCCCCTTTTGTCCAAGGGGTTAAACAAAGGGCCTGGCCCTGCACAGGTTGGGGGTTGTGCGTCGGGGTAACTTCCCTACCACGGAAAAACAAAGTAGTTCCGAAACAACTACTAGCCTCGGATATGGATGATCCAAATATAGGTACCTACATAAATAAATTTATCTGTGAATTCAAGTTTGTGTACCTACCTATTTAAGTTTTCTTGTTTTTGTTTATATTACCTATTTATTTTTACCTTATTAAAGCGATTTGTGAGTTCTAGTTTATTTTTGTTAGGTTTTTTTTATCTCTTAATTAAAAAATAAAACGAATTCGTAATTTAATTAAAGTATTAAATCTTATTTAAGGTAACAAAAATGTTTTAAGAATTGCCGTATAAATAAAAAAAAAAAAAACAAAAAAAAATTTGGCGCGACAGGTCTGTGGGACCCAAGGCCTAGCTTCTCACAACCATTCGTTTTGTGTGGGTTTTCAATTTTTGAGACGAATGGAAGGGATCTACAATTTTACGCCGAGTCCAAACGGCTAATTGAGAAGCTCATTCATGACAGTTTTACTCTCTGATGTTTGTCAGACGTTCGCAACAGGTGGCACAGTGGAAAAAAACTTTAAGATGTAATTTGGTTCTTTCGGGATTCGAACCGGGGACCACTCGCTTAGTAGCCCCAACACACTACCACTAAGACACTGCGCCGATTCTGCCTTCACCTGCTTTATTCCAAAAAAAATCGAAATCTTAACTAAACAGATAGAACTATACATTTTAACTAAAGCCGAGTTTCTAAAAGTAAAAAGAAATTCCAGATCAATAATTCAAAAAGATAGGTTTTTATAAGACTTGGAAGCTAAAAGTGTTCAAAGGTGCCCCCTCTCCCCTAAATATGAAGCAAAGAGCAAATCATCTGAATATAATTTGCTTTGATTTCTTTGTACTAAAATATTTGTTTAAGGAATGAACTAAATTGACTTTGTCTGTACTAAAATTAAATTTTGGACACAGACTTGGTAACGCTGCCTGTACTCTTACATTAAACGTTTAATAGCGAGCTAGAATTATGTTATGTCGCACACGTGAACAGGATTTTTCCTAGTCCAGCCACCTGTTCGCTGGATTTGATGTTAAAACAGTTATTAGCCCAGGTTGTGTTTTTTTAAATCACAGGAACTGTTTGTAGGTACCAGCTTTCTTCGGCTTCGGCTCAGTTTTGCTCTGTGAAGAAGTGTCTTGGCAGTCATTGACCTTAAGTCTATATCACTGGGCAGACTCTATTATACCTCCTCCTAACTGGCAAGTTAAGGTGATTAGATTATTAAAACAGGAATTATCTCAGTCGATTCATCAAAATTAAATGTAGATATACCCCCGCAGCCGCACCCCTGTTGCTAAAGTCCATTTTTAATTTCGTGGTTATGGCAATTCGCAACCTTTTTTTTATCTGCCAAGATTATGAGATTAACACGTCTTCAAATTCCCCACAAAAGGATACAAACTTTCATCAGATAAGACTTTACAGATCTCTTCGTTTCCTTTGGGTCTACGTCTTACTCCAATCGCTCGAAACGTTTATCCCTTGTAGTCCCGCACCACACAAGGCTCTGTCTCGCTCCCCCGCATATGTTGAGCTTACCAATATCATTCTGACAGACTCCTTAAAAAAAAGGGATAGCAAACATAAAAACAAAAATAACTAACGCTACGAAGGAACACTGTGTGTGTGTGTTTGCATGTCCTTTCTATGAACTCTCACATCACAAGGAAGATAAACATTTCGTATGCAAGACATCACGTTTGCCGCTAAGTTGTAAATCCCTATAAGATGATCTTTATATTATACATGTGTAGAACTCTGTGTGTGGGAGTTAGCGCATGTGGAACATCCAAGTGTATGTGTTAGTTTCTATAACTTTCAAACGCAGATTAGCATGCGAGTCATGTGTCATTTTGCTTTATGTATATGTGTAGCGTGTAGCAACACCCGTTAGCATGCAGTATGTTGTGCGGTATAGTGAGTGCATGCACGACCAGAATTGGGATGGGAAAGGTTGTTAGGAGCAAGTCACGTGCTATTCATGCAAGTGTCGGAGGGATAAATTGCTATTAAGTGCGGCAACGATGATTTATTGTGGCGCACTACCAAAAATAAAATAAAAATGGAACACTCTGAGATGTACTTTTCCTGTAGTAGATACGCGAGGTAGACTCGGCATTAGACTGTGATAATGTCCTGCGGTATATACCTGCATATAATATGTACCAAGTACCAACTATCTGTTCTTGGTAGATATGGGTAGACGACAAATCCAATGCCGCTTGCTTGGTTGCATTTTCCAAAGGACCGTCTTGCGTGGCATGAAAAATATGGCGGTTATGGCGAGGACTTCATCTTTTGTTTCTATTCTGTTTGCTTGGCTAAAAATCTCTCTAAGCTATTAAGATAAATTACAGAAACATATTTAGATTAAGCAGATGCTGAGAGATTTATCTATGAATAAAAATGTGTAATGTGATTCCTCGAGCGTCCTTTCACTGAATCGGTTTTGGAGAGGAACTGATTAAGACGCCAACTTTGACAGCAGGATAAAGTCAGTATGGAACACTTCGATGATTGAAGATAATAGGTCGTATGAATAAATCGTAGCAATTGCTTTTACTCAAGAGAAAAATCTAAATCGAAGCATTTGCTACGTTTCGTATGAATAAAAACCAATTTGAGTTAGTTCCAATTTTTGACATGTTCGAAAAGCGGCGGCACCTACCTTTTACTCTTACTTATCAGACAAAGCAAATGCTATGCAAATTTTGAGTCTGCTATTTAGTTGACTCAGACCTTTTTAGTATATATAGATATATTTTTTCATATTTTGTACGCAACTTTTTAACATAAAACAATTTAAGAATTGTGAATTGTCGATGTTTTGTTTATAAATAGTTAAATTAAGCTATTATCGTGCAGGAAAACCAACGGATTCCTTCAAACGAATTAGTGTATTTCCCGTGTCTTCATGTCGGATTTCTAATTCACCCTTTGCTTTAAATTTGCAACTTTTTTTTAACAATTTTGTCTAGGTGCTTAATTTTGTACACGCAGTTTCTTTTTAACATATTTGGAGTTTGTGATTTGCTTAGAAAATTCTTTCCCACAGCTTCTATGGCCTGAACAAACACCAACTCATTTTGGTCACTCTTGGAAGTAGACGAGGTAGATGGAAGTTCCTCATCGTCTGCCGAAATTCAGAAGAGTCGCTCAGTTTTTCTTTTGAATTTTTTTGACTTCTGATAATTTCCCCACAAAAATTTGAAAATAAATTCAAAATAAACAAAAAAAAAGCTATTTTCGAATTTTCGAACTTACTTTAGCAAACTAGGTTTTTATTCATACCGATTCAAGGCAATTGCTAAGGGCTTTTACTTTGCTAAAGCCTTTTGCTCAAAGCAAATGCTAGTTTTTATTCATACGACCCAATGTGGAAACAGATGAAGTAGCTTCAGCATTTAAAAATAGAAGAACATTTTTTAGTTCAAAAAAATCTCATTGCATAGTCATCGGCATCACTTATATCATATGGGGTAGTTCGACCTCCTAAAGAGAGTAACTTTGGAGACCTACGATCTTCACATCCCTGCGGCCTTACTGGGGAGGGCGATTGCTGAAGCAGAGAGACACAAAGCTGCACATATCCTGGGATGTGATGCCAATGCGCATCACACAGTATGGGGCAGCTCCGACATCAACAAAAGAGGTGAACTACTTTTTGATTACTTAAATAGCACTAAACACGTCCTATGTAATATTAATCACGTGTAATAGAGGTCCTAGACATCACTCTGGTCGCTGAGAGCATTCACTATGCTATCAAAGACTTTAAAGTATCTGACGAACACTCCTTCTCTGATCATAGATATATTCAATTTGGTTTAAACTTTCTCCCGATTGTTCCCGGTTTGTATTAATGTCAGGCTCTTTTAAACAATTTGTGTGTTTTAAATGTTTCAAATTTCAGCGCAAACAATAAATCTACGCATTTTGATTCATAAGGAAAAGAAGTAAATTTAGAATAAAGTTTCTTGATTTGCCCCAAAACAGTTTGCAAATCACTACCCAAGAATTTATAAATTACAACAAGACTTCATGGTTGTAATTTGCTTCCCAAGCAGATTATTTCGCTTAGGGATGAAATCTTAAATTACAACCAAAAAGTGGTGATTTAAGAAATGTTTTTTGCAATTTGCAATCCAAATTGATAACTGTTTGCAAATTGCGATCGGTTATATATGTTTTTCTCGCTGGATCGCATTATTGTGATACTTGAAAGTGTGGATTCGCGACTTTTGAGGGTCAATATCTTCACTTCGTACAAATTTCTAGAATTGCGAATAAAAAGTCGTGAATTAGTAAATCGTGAGCTAAGCTGTGAAACTGCACAAACTCTTCATGATTTTGCGCTCATTTTTCTTGATTTGATCCTAAAATTCTTTCCTTTGTACTAACTGCTGAAGGCTGAAGGCTGCAGAGATCCATACATTTTATTGTGTTTAAACTCAAGAGTAAAGATGGCGAGAGGCATCTAATAAATCCATTGCCAGGCCCTGAAGTTGCAAGCCAGTGTTACCACTATCTGACCGATTTTTTAAAATCCGGTATTTTTGTTTAGTAGTATAGTAATATCTTATATTCAGTTTTATTATTTTACAAAACTTATCTTAAATCTAATAAAACAAAAAATAATAACAATTATTAAAAAGATTGACAGTACAAAGTTTTTCAGATAAAGGAACTTTCAATCAAATATTGCTAAATGTACCTAATGGCATAGGGTAGGGTGGGGTACTTTTGACTATGGGCGACTTTTGACTTTCACGATTGCAGGAAGGCGGTTCATTTTTAAATAAAGTGATGGAAAATTGTGCAAAGCTGTTCTCTCATATCGTACTAGACAATTCTCTTCAGCAGTTCTGGTGCTTAGACTGATTTTTATACTGTTCGTTGTTTTTTTTTTGTAATTTTTCTTCTACACGAGGTAAGTGATAGAAAATTGTTTCTTATCGGAATTCTTTGGTTGTTAGTGTCAAAACGTTTGTGTTTATAACATATTTAATTTATTTATAACATTTGATTGAATACTCTTTATAAGTTTTGTGAAAAACAATTACTTACTTACTTATCGGGCTCCCGACCCGTGAAGAGTCTCTGCCTGAGACACTGCAGCCTTCCATCCTCTACGATCCCGTGCACGTTGCTTCCAGTTGTCCAGACCAAGCGCTCTGGCATCTGCGATGGCTTGGTCTTTGAAACGGAGGTTCGGTCTTCCTTTTCTTCTCGAACCTGGGGGCTGGGATTCGAAGATCCTCTTAGCCGGAGCATTATTGTCCATTCGCTCGATGTGGCCGAGCCAATGTAGTCGACGTGTTTTGGCTTTTTGGACTACATCCACATCTTGGTACAGCTCATAGAGTTCGCGGTTGTATCTTCTCCTCCATTCGCCCTCCTCGCACACAGGACCAAAAATCCGCAAAATTCTTTTAAAGGAGCCCAGTATTAGCTCTTCCTTCTTGCCTATGGTCCTATGGTCCTATGCCTCGATAGTTCTTGCAAGACATAGGATCGCCTTTTTTGTAGATGGGACATATAAAGCTGATATTCCAGTCATCGGGCGTGTTTTCTTCCACCCATACTTGGTTGAAGATTCGGTGAATGCACCCTACCTCCGTATTTGAAGAGCTCCGCTGGTAAGCCATCAGAGCCGGCAGCCTTGTTGTTCTTTAGCTTTTTTATAGCTAAGCGCACCTCTTCTATACTGGGTGGTGAAACTGGTTCTTCATTGAAGTGAAAAACAATTACGTTTACTAAAACTTTAGACAAAAGCACATGGGGCAGTTTCGGCAAGTAAAATTTTACGCGATATGAGTCGACACAACATGCCATGGTTTTTTAATGAAAATTCTTTTATTTTACATTTAACTCTTACTTAACTATTTTTTTTTATGTGATGTTAAATTTAATTCAAAAAATAATTTTGAAATGATCTCATTTCATTTTTATGTTTTAAGTTTGAGAAAAGACTTAAGATTTGTTTAACTTACCAAATAAAAACCACGAATTCTGCAGAATGTTATACTTGTTTGTTTTAGTTATTTATTTTTATCAATAACGAAAATGCAGGTCGAAGGTGTCCCACCCGGATGACGATTGTGCCCCACCATGGGGTAGAATCGCCTTTTAAATGCTGCTTTAATTTTTATATTTTTAAATTATCAGAGTGAAGTTAACTTTTAAGAAATTATGCATTTTTGTAGTAAAATAATCAATGCATTCAAATTAAAAAAAGTTATTCAAATATTTATTTGCGAAATGATTTTTTTTTTCAAATTTGCCGAAAAAGGTGTTGAATCTACCCCACTCTACCCTACTCACTACAATTATTGTCACTGGGTGTGAGATCAGACTGCCGCGTGTCGCCGCTGTAGTTTTCTAGGATTATTCGCAATAAATTGGTTTCTGGTTTTGATATTGCGAGCTTGTTCGTTGAGTATGGCAAAGTTTCATTTAAATTATTAATATCTACAGAATAGTAATATTTTATCGGTAAATAAAGTGTTTTTCCTTCTAAAATTTTTTTCAGTTTTGGTAAAAAAAAATTGCTTAAGACTAAAGAGAATTCAGTCAAATATTGCCAGAATGGCAACCCTGTATGGTCACCCGTGTATTAATTCTTGCTTTTCTTCCACTGAATGTTGAAAGCCAGTGTGAACGCAGGATGAATCGAATTATGCCACGATCGCTTCTAAAGCCAAATAACTGACTCTCCGAAATAATGTTATACTTTCCTCAGCTCCCTTTGCAAGAAGATCTCTGTAACTTTCTTGAAACACTTGCTAACATTCGAGCGCAACCTATCTGACGGAGGATTAGAAGGGTTATCATATGCATTTTTGACAGCGTGGTAAAAGTCTCAATCACTTCCAGGGCCATGGCGTTTTAAATCGAGGTTTTTGCCGCCGAATTTCTATATTTCCAGCTGACCACTGAACATACATCTTATCAATCGTCAACAAATATAACGACGCCTTCTTTATATCTGTAACTTGTACCACAATGTGTCGGTATTGACATGAGTTTGACATTAAGTCAGCACACAAACCTTATACAAGTATTTCTTCGTTCCAAAAGTATAGGACTATCAATAGAAAGCCCTTTCTGTTTGTAAATGTTGAACCTTTTTAACAGTTTGCGCCCGAAATTATGCCCACTGCTACCGATTCATATCATACCAAAGCTATTTGAGATGTTAACGAGTTAATTATCATCCCGTCGAATCACATTTGCATCAAACTTTTGAAAAAAAGACTTCTCGGCTTGTGCATATTCTTTAACGCCATCATTATTTTCAATTACAACTTGCAAGCATGCTAATAAAATACTGAATGTGCTCATTATTTACGAAAATGATGGCGCATATAACCTCAAGATAATGGGAAAGTAGTCACCAGTCAAGCCACCGACGACCGACGATGCGCAGTCATTCACCCTTAACCCGGTAAGGATGTGCTCCACCTCCTGGTGTCTGTTGTTGTGCGGATTGTGAGAAATTTTATTTACTATACCCAAAAACAATATTAATATTTTCTTGCCTATCAATGAGATGTAAATTTTTTTTGTGAGTATTTTGCTGTAAATTTCTATTATATTTGTGCAAAGCATACACCACCTTTATCCTTTATCCTTATTTTTAATTTATATTCCAAGAAAATTTCGTTTCCAGCAGGATCATTTTTTTTTTGCTGCAAGAATATTTAATTTCTGGTGTAATGGAAAAGTTAACGACATGCTTGGGTTGTGTGATGGCTTTGACAAAAAGAAGTTCTTCTGTCGTATAACCTTTTCGCACCACCTTTGTGTATGGGAAAGATTGGTTCGACAGAAGGAGAGTGAAGTGGAGTATGCAGGTAGGTACTCTCTTAATAGATCTTTATTTTGTATTCAGATAGTTTTTTGTAACAATGATATGGACCGCTAAAAACACACATAGCCACTGCTCTTATAATTAATCAGATAACACAGGGTGGGACACTAAGTTTTGGTAGCTATCGCAGCAACGGTTTTTGGAAATTTTACGTTTTACGGATGAGCAGAGTACTTGCTTTGTTTGCGAATTGTGCGTCGTAGACAAAGACCTCGCTTAAAGGCCACCAGCTTGGAGTGCGTAACTTCGAGATAGTCGGCTAAAGATCGGTTTTGTTAGTTGAGGCCCTGAATCATACTAAACTGTGGCCAAAAGTGGGCCAAAAGAAGTCATCCGATGTTGTATGGTTTAATTTTTTTTTCTAAATGAAAAACTTCGATTCTGTGTTTTGATTACGTTTATTTAAATCTTTAAAATTTTATTGGTCAAGTCGAAAAGATGATATCGGCCAAATGGGCGCCGTCACAATTGATTGCCATAGGGCTCGTTTTATGGCATTTTTCATTACTTCGGCGAGAACTTCGGGCGACAGATTCTCGCACTCGTGTCGAATGTTATCCTTGAGGGTTTCCAGGGTCTCGGGCTTGTTCACGTATACACGGGACTTTAAAAAACCCCACAAAAAACGTCTGGAACCGTTAAATCGGGCGATATTGCGGACCAGTGCAAATCGCCAAAACGAGAGATGAGGCGACCCGGGAACTCAGAATATCAGTTGTGGCTCGCGCAGTGTGTGCCGTAGCTCCATCCTGTTGGAACCACATGTCCTCCAGTCCTAATTCGTCCAATTGCGGCAGGAAAAACTCGGTTTACATGGCGCTATAGCGCGCACCGTTCACTGTTGTCGTTTGACCAGCGGCGTTGGCCCGATGACTCCTCCGCCGTGAACATCACACCATGCAGTAACTTTGAGCAGGTTTAATGGCTCCTCGTGCATTACTCGAGGATTTTCGGTGCCCCAGAAGCGATAGTTTTGCTTGTTCACGTACCCGAGGTGGAAATGAGCCTCATCACTCATTATGATTTTGGTCGAAAAATCATCCACTTCGTCCTCGGGATTGAGGATGGCTTGGGCGTAGGTTACACGCGTTTGGCGGTCGACAGGCAGCAGCTGATGCACGGACTGGACTTTGTACGGGAACATGCGCAAGTTTTTGACCAAAATTCGCCTTATTGACGACCGGCTGATGGCTTATTGCGAGGCACGGCGTCTGGTCGATGTTTCCGGCGACAGCTCGACATTCTCGTCAACAGCGGCGATATTCTCGGCACGGGCGCTCCGGGGCCAGCCACTCTTGGCAACGTCTCGTGTGATCCCATACTCTTCAAGGTTGGTGGCCAAACGGCACAGTGTTTGCGCAGTCGGTGTAGGACGGCCGTGGCGCGGAATTCGCGCTGCGCCAACACTACAGACGAATTGTTACGCAAAAAAATGTACACGATTATTCCGCGTTCTTGGGGAGTGTATCGCTCCTTGGCTTGTTCACTTGTATTCTACATCTGTCTAGTCCAAAAATGTCAAAACAGATTTGACATTGGCGACCTTTTGCAAAAATAAGAGCATCGAATGACAGGGCTATTTCGTTTGTTTGCTTTGAATTTATTATCAACGGCTGATCAGGAGAAACGTCGACCGCCTAATTGATCTGAAGTCCTTGATCAAAACAACATTTACCACGTGTTTGGATTTAAAGTTATTCAGTCGCCTGAAATTTGTTCTAGTCATAACTTGCCGCAGTAAAATTCCAACAAAATTGCACAACACCAAATAGAGGTTCGTGGCTCTTAAAAAGTTTTGCATCACCTATGCAAGTAGCATTAATTTGCCAATGAATTGTTCATCCTATAGGCATAGCTTACACTTTACACCTACACCCAGCTATTGCTATCAACAGAAGTACAACACTTTGTTGCCACTATCTCGTGGGTGAATACAAAATATTGCACAGCATAAAAATCGAGAGGTGGTTTTACCTGGAATGGAGTTCGAATAAATTCGACAGATAGTAGGTTTTTTTTCAGGGAATTTTCAGGGAATGTAGAGAAATTCGATGGAATGCGAAAGGACCGCTATATTGGCATTCCGGTTGCATAAATAACTGGTATG
This sequence comes from Cheilosia pagana, assembly GCA_936431705.1. Classification (NCBI taxonomy): domain Eukaryota; kingdom Metazoa; phylum Arthropoda; class Insecta; order Diptera; family Syrphidae; genus Cheilosia; species Cheilosia pagana. The sequence continues at coordinate 77,324,211 of OW386166.1, read as the reverse complement.
TGTTTGCAGATACTACCATTCGTTTTCGATGGCAACAAATTTAGCGGCAATAAAGGTTATCGATACGCGTTCATATAGGAAACGTTGTTACAAACGCTAATAGATGGTGCCGGTCACAACCCCCACTAGCTGTATAACCGTCGAATTCGCACAAAAGCTGTTTACACAGTTATATGGTCGCTAAAGGTATGGGAATTTATTGATGAATTAACTTGGCTTGTAAGGGAGGCTTCCGTGTGCATTTAAGGTTTTATTTTATTTAAACGCGATATAGGAAAATTAAAATAGAAAATCCACTTTGGACGTAGTTACTTGTGTTGTTAAATCTGTTCTGAGCATAAATAAATCCATGGCTCTGGGGATACCTAGATAAAAAAAACACCAGCTAATAAAGACTTCAATGGAACAATCATTGGATGACCTAACTTGGGTTAAGCTTTCGTGGGAGTTTTCCCGCTTTCAGCGAATTTTCGATCCTGAAATGAGGTAAACGGGAAAAATAGAAATAAAGAATAGTAGACGCTTATAAATTTTATTTAAGGAAAACTTAAGTAAACTTAAGTTGAGATTACATAAAACCCTGAACAGATTTTAAGGACAAATGGAAGGGATTTACAATTTTATGCCGAGTCCAAACGGCTGATGTTGCGTCCCAAATCGCAACAAATTAGAGCGCGGACGAAAAGGAATTCACAGTGGGTTTGCACAAAACTATGCACTCGAATGCGTTAAAAACAAGCACACAAAGCGCGCTGAGCATTGCAAATTGCCAGTTTAATGCACACAACACTTGAAATACTCGACATTAAACGCAAATCACAAATTAAACAACGAATACTAAACGGCACACCGAACACGACAGAAAAACGAAGACAACTGTCAAGCCAACTTTTAATTTCCCCCTTGTCCCAGTGCGGAACAGCTACTCGAGAAGCTCTTTTACGGCAGGTCTACTCTCGGATGACGTTCGTGAGAGATGGCGCAATGGAAGAAACCTTAAGATGAAATTTGTATTTTTCTGATTAAAATACTTTGGTGTTTTAGTTTTACGGCCATATAGAGCCAAGTATGTGAACTAGCGCATATGAAAAACTAAGGGGCCAACTGCTTTTATCAACGAAAGACAGTAAAAAATAAAATACTAAAATAAAATTGACAACATTTTTTTGTAAGCTTTCAACAAAAATAGTTTTGTTGAATTGAAAAAAGATTGTTCTAATTATAAATGAAATTTATCAATACAACCTAAGTTTTATCATCAATCATGAACAATATTTTGTTAAACTGACAAAACATTTACTTTGTCAGATTAACAAAAGACAATTTCCATTTTAACAAATCGAGTTTTATCAATTCAACAATTTTATTGTCGAGTTAACAAAATTTTTGTTATATCGATAAAGACAGAACCAAAAATCGCTTTTGTAAATGTTTGTTGAATTGTTAAAGCTTATGAAAAATGTTTGTTAGCCAAACAAAATACAGATTATCAATATTACAAACATTTTGTTGAAATGAAAAAAATGTTTGTAGATATGATACAAATTTTGTAGAGTTAATTACACACAATCATGTTGAATCGACAAAAATATTCCACTGGCGGTAATTGCACCAATTTCTTGGGCAACATGAAGAATTTGCATTGGTCACGTAGAAGTCACACTTTCTTTGTGGTGGGAAAAGCATTAACCGAATGAAAGTACCATTCAGGGAGACTTGTCAAAGAGTGATTCGTACCAATCCCGTGTACCAGACGAGGCTCCCGCTTGGAAATGGACCTCGGTCTTTGCTGAAATCCCTCTGGGAAATCGGCCTTAATTAATGCAGTTACAAATACAGTAACTAAGTTGACAAACAACTTCTACATTAATAACAATTTTTTTTATTAATCTGACAAAGAGATAAATACAAAATTGATAAATTTCTTCGTAAAAGCAACAACTAATTGTTGATTCGACAAAACAGCCATGTTGAATTGACAACACTCTTTTGTAAAATTAACAAAGTTTTGATTATTTCAACAAATAATTTTTGTACTCACAAGAAACCACTTTTGTTAAAACAACAATATTTTTTGTTATCACAACAAACGATTCAGGTCAAGAAAACTTACAAAAATGTTGTCAATCTGATAAAAACATTTTGTTGGACGTATATTGACAAAAAAATTGTTGAATCAAGCCTCATTTTTATCATATTTTATTTTCAGTGTGGGCCTTGTGGAATTGCAGACTGGAAATCGTTCAACACAACTTGAATTGATTGGCCAGCGAACTTGTTTCAAATACTTGAAGAGGGGTTCCTTATTAGAATGTATTTGCGACAGAAGAGGCTGGCAAACTCAGTAAAATATGAAGTGCAACAATCTTCGTTTTGGTGAAGATGATGGTGCCACTTTTCGATAAGATAACTCAATAAATAGTGACAGTGGCTTAGTGGTTAGTGTGTTGGACTACTAAGCGAGGGGTTCCCGGTTCGATTCCCGAAAGAACCAAATTAGGTACATCTTAAGGTTTTTTTTTACTGCGCCACCTCTCGCGAACGTCTAACCAACATCCGAGAGTAAAACTGTCATGAAAGAGCTTCTCAATCAGCCGTTTGAACTCGGCATAAAATTGTAGATCACTTCCACTCGTTCCAAAAAATTAAAAACCTCACAGAAAACGAATGGTTGTGAGAAGTTAGGTACAGGGTCCCACAGACCTGTTGCGCCAACTATTTATTTTATTTTTAACTCAATAAATAATTACTGTCACGAAAATCATATTGCCTCTGTCGTTATCTTCTTGATTCAAAATATTTCATAAGCCGTCGGATTATCAGGGTTTCCGTCTGCCCATGTGAAAGTACTGTGTATAGTTTACCACCTATTCGGACAGGTTCCCTAATTTTACACCTGGCTCAAATTAAAGCACACAGCTCAATCAAATCAGAACTGCAGCGTGCAGCATGTAAATCAGAAACTGGCCCTCCAATCAGTCCCACGTGTTCTGTCGATGCAACAGAGCAAGCTTCAACTGATACCCTCTGCATAGCAACCACAAATACTGTACACAGCGCATAGGTACCTACTTCTGTCTTTCTTATTTACATATAGGGGGAATACGCAATGAAGCGGACGCGTTATATAACGTTTCAATGCGTTAGTGGCCGTCCGATTCATAGCTCCTGATTTATTACTCCTGAATGTAGTTTCGTAAAACTGGTTTTATTTATTCATTACCATCAGATGCCCTCAAAGAAGAGGATCCGTCCAGAAAAAGCTGCTATAGAGGCTGCTGTGGAAGAAGTAGTTAAAAAAGGACAGTCAGGAACAACTAGCAGATTATTTGAAACGATCTTCGAAGATGTGCTATGGACTTACTACAACCCAGGTGAAGGAGCTGGCTTACCAATTTGCAGCTGCAAATAATTTAGCACCCGAAAAGTGGATAGAGATACAAAAAGCTACAAAGGATTGGTTTCGTGGGTTCATGAAAAGAAATCCCTCACTATCAGTCCGCAAACCAGAAAATACTTCTTTATCCAGGGCCACATCTTTTAACCAAGAAAATGTTAGCAAGTTTTACGAAAATCTTGCAACTACATAAAGTAAAAAGAAAATTGAACCTCATATGATATGGAACCTGGATGAAACTGGATGTTGAACAGTGACTAACCCGCCAAAAGTAGTTGCAACCCGAGGGTGTAAACAAGTTGGACAGGTGACATCGGCAGAGAGAGGACAGCTAGTCACAATGCTTGGATTCATTAACGCTTCTGGTGGCACCGTTCCTCCTGTATTTGTGTTTCCCAGAGTCCATTTTAAGGAATTTATGTTACAAGGTGGCCCAAAAGGGTCATTGGGCTTAGCAAACCCAAGTGGTTGGATAACTGAAGACAGTTTTTAAAAAGCCATGATACACTTCATCAAATATGTAAAACCATCTGAGGAAAACCCTTGCTTATTACTATGTGACAACCATTCTAGCCACATAACAATTGGCCTTGTCACGTTGGCTAGAGATAATCATGTAACAATTTTAACGTTTCCACCTCACTGCAGCCATCGCCTCCAGCCGCTTGATGTTTCCGTTTATGGGCCTTTTAAAGCTCGCTATAGGGAGACCATGAATGCATGGATGTTATTTAATCCCGGAAAGACAGTGTCGATTTATGAAGTGGCTCAATTTGCCAACACAGCATATATTGCCGCATTTTGTATGGAAAATAAAATTTTGGAGTTTCATAAAACTGGTATACATCCATTTAACAGAAATACGTTCACTGAGGATGATTTCTTAACATCCTTTGTCACCGACAGGCCTATACCTGAGCTCCATAATGCTGAAGTGTTAGATGATAATACTCCTGGAACTTCTGCTGACTATTGCACTGTTTGTAAGGGGGCCTATTTATGCAGCAATGTTGACGGGCTAATGTGTGCTATTTGTAAAAATGTGGATTAAAGGGTATGAATAATTATTTTTGTAATAATTGCAATTAATACTACAATAGGTAACGGAAAGCTTTTTATTTTTCACAAATTAAAACCAAGTTGAGAGTCTAATTAATTTATGTTGTTTTTTTTTTATTGTTAATTTTGTGATTTCAGTTTATGTTTTAATAAAGCGTTTGAAGTATTTAAATAAGAGTTATTTTGCAAAATCAAAGATTTTGTTAATCGTTGAGTATTCATACGGCGCAAAGTATGGCATTGGTTCCTAGTCCGCTTCAAGACACCCATTTTCCTATTCAATGCTACCTGTGTTATGGAACGGACATAAGTGAGTTAAAAGAAAACATACAATTTCTTACAATAAATTTATATTACATAAAATATGGTGTATGAATAATTATACAATAATATTATCTCCGAATTCCTTAAGAAGAGTTAACGAGTTCCTAAGTTTGTATCTACAGTATGTAATAATACCTCAAAGTTAAATACGGAGGAAAAATAAAGCCAACTCATATGACACTCTACAAAAAAACAAACTTTTCCTTTGGTCTGTAAATTTTAACGCAATAAATCTTCACGTGGTTACGTCTAGCCTTGGCCCCGTTTTGTTTCGTGCCAGCAGTATTGCAATACAAGAAATACATCATACGCGCATGCATGAGTCCATTTGCCACTCAAGGATATACCCCAGCGAAGTTCACAAATCACAAGTAAAACCCGAATCTAAAGTCCGGCACGCTAACAAACAATATTTCTGCAGTTGGCCCCACCATTAAAATGTAATTTATCAAGTGTGTGTGTGTGTGCGGTGTGCGCGTATAAAGAGGAAGAATTCCTTGCCGAATCGAATAGATGCATTTTGTTCCGTATGTTTTTGTGGCCGATGCAGATACCATTCCGTTGTTTGTGGATAGGTACCTATACAGTTTCCATAAATTGGTGGTCCTTTGTTTTTTGTTTTGCTCCTCGTTTGTTTTTGCCGCCGTTTTTTTAATGCTGGCGCACTTTTTTGCTGGAAGGTGCGCTGAGACGTCTTTTATGCGAGTTAACCCGGGAAATTTAGTTTCCGCGTACATACCTAGTCTTGCGGAAAACTGTTTTATTTGAATAGTTGTAAGCGGTGACTGAACCGCAGGTCTCCTTTTAACTGGACAGTTTTCTTTTGCAGCTTTGAGCGGTTTATGTTACTTTAAAATTGGGCAGATGCCTTGTCATTGGAATTTACTGCTTATCGGCCCTAGCTAGGTATCCGTCGGAACGGAAAATTCTCCGATTTTATAGGATTCGGAGGATTTTTGCTTCGAGGTATTCTTCGGAACATTTATTCGGAATTTTTCTCCAACATTTTGTAACGCATATCGGCGAATTACGTTGAAGTGCGATGAAGTGCATTTTTTTCTTCAATTTTTGACAGCTAGTTTCCGATTCCGATATCCTCCGACAGAAATTGGTTGCAGAATTTGTTTACGATTTGGATTTGAGCCTCCGACAGATTATGCGTTGCGGCGATTTTTCCGTTCCGACGGATATAATACCGGGGCATGGGCACAAATCCTCATTCTTTAGTCCTTCACGTGGGCGCCCGCCTGAAAATGACTAACCGGTCAAATGGTTAGTGTCAGCCAAGGATTTACGCTAACGTCTCAATCGTTTGTCGTGATCCATTAGTTTGAGGTAGGAGTAAACCTTTAAATCCAACCTAACTCCAGTGGTGGTGTGAGCAGATAGCAAACCGTACCGAAGGATGAAAGGCTGGGGGTAAAACCAGTCGCATACGTAAAATTGTGCCCCATCTCGGTAAGTCGGCTCTGCCGGGATTGGACTTTCTTTCAGGACATACTCGTGGGACCAAAATTAAAACTAAAATGAATAAAAATAATACATACCAAAAAATAAAAAAAAAATAATAACAATAAGGAAGAATCCCTCTTGGGGACCTCTTCCGAGGAGGATCTACTAGCCTCCAGCCAGGAGACAGTAGTTAACCCCTCAAGCCAAAGGAGCACCAGCCATAGTACTTCTTCTGGCAGTCAACCAAATTTACCATCCAAAGCTAAGACAACAGTAGGGGCCGAGGATACCAGCCATAGTATCCAAAAGCCTAATACTGACAAAGCCACAACCGGGAGCACCAGCCACAGTGCACCCAAAGCTAAGAAGTCCTCTGGTTCTCTCTTGAAGTCTAGATACAACAGGGCTGTCTTCATCCTCGCAAAGATTGCGAAAAATGAAGAGACTGGAACGGCTGACGAGAGGGACAAGGACGACAAACTAAAATACCAAAAGGTGGTAGACGAGTACGTCAACTACCAAAACAACCTGAAGCAACCTCAACAGAAGAAAGAGAGCGTGAAAAGAAACAGGTCCCAAGATGAGACCTCTCACGCCTCTAAAAAGTCGAAAATCGTCCCTAGACTTTCCAACCTTCAGCGTCCATCAACTTCCCAGGCAGCCAGAACCTTCACCGAGGTGGTGAGGGATCACCTGCACGTTGCCATCATAGACGAGATGTCTAAGAACGGCAAAACAGTGATGGACCACTGGTGTAGCATTGAAGCCAAACTGTCCGAGATGGTTGTGGAGCATGTGCTATCTGGAGCTGACAGCAGACTACCCAGTTTCGACTGCGCGGATGTGGTGCGAGGATATCGGGTGATCAAATGCGTGGACCAGTACTCTAAGGATTTCCTTGGCTCATGCATCGACAAGATCGCCGAAGCTTGGGATGGCTTAAAGCTTAAGCTTATCCCTGCCAAGGATATCCCCACGAGACCTAGGGCCCGTATTTGGTTACCGGTTATGAAGATAGACTCTGTGAGTCTCCTCAAGTGCCTCAAACTGCAAAATCCAACCCCATGGACGACTGGGCTGTCATAAAGGTAGAAGAACCCCAGAAAAACAGTCTATCCTACCTGCTTCTGATAAACGAGGAGTGCCTAGGGGCACTAGAAGCAGCTGATTTTAAATTGAGGTTCGGCATTAGGCATCGACGGTCGACGGTTCCTGAAGACGACACAGGCGATGTCGCCGCTGCCAACAAGCTGTTGGAGGAACTGGCGATCGCTTCCGACACCCAACAATAAGATGCTGAAAGTCATACTTTCACTCAGCCAAGCTTGGCATCCCCCACAACACCCACTGCCGTAGCTGTGCTGACACTAACAAGAGTGAAACAGTGTTCCATCTTTTTTGTGAGTGTCCGGCCCTAGCCAAAACCAGACGCAGTGCGCTAGGTCGTCCCTTTTTTGATGACCTTACGGCCATCCAAAGCATCCACTTCCACAAGATCATCAAATTTTTCAACTCCACAGGCTGGTTTTGAGCTCTCTTGACTTCCTTTACCCCCTTCAATTTCAGGTTCCATTAGTTGTGGTTTCAAAACGGCGCTCAATGCGCTACTTGTGCTTTTCCCTCGTCGGGAAATACAGCCACCTAAACCAACCAACCAACCAGGGCCGTATATCTTAGACTGCCGTTATAGCGACACGAAAAACCAAATCGTAAAAATTTTCTTTTGCTTTTTTAACCACAAACTTAATGGTTGAACTCAATCTTGGTCTTAAAATGTTGCTTAGGAATGTTCAAGTTAGTTTATCAAAAACAAGGTAAGTAAATTATCTTCAATTTTCTAGAAAAAAAATTCATTTATTTTTCTGAACGAAAAAAAATTTACGTACAGAAAAATTAATAAATGCTTTTTTTTCGAAAATTTAAGATAATTTGCTAATTTTTTTTGATAAACTAACTTTATAATTCATAAGCAACATTTTAAGACTAAGATTGAGTTCAAGCATTAACGTTAAGTGATCCAAAAATGCAAAAGAAATTTTTTTCGGTTCCTTTTTACGTATCGCTATAACTGGCCCCTTAGAGGCTGCCGATAACGATCAGAAAAGCCTGAGATCATAAGATCATGACCGCACGGCATTTTCGTCTCGTTCAAATCTATTTTTCTCGCAAGTCGCGCCAATAGATGTTTCACATCAAAACGGAAACTTTTTTTTCAAATTAAGGGTAAAGAAAACCAACGCTTTTGCTGACAAGAAAATGCGGGAAAGTTAAAAAAACAGTTTTCATCACATCACGCATCAGTTGCATAGAAGAAGGTTAAATAAATACAGGCTTTCACATTTATTTCAGTTAAAAAAATCGTGAAGTTCTGTTCTTCTTTATTTACGAATCGTTAATTTAAGACTTCCACTAGGATTCATATGCAACTGCAGACGTTCCCTTTGACGAATCGCGAAATTATTATTTTTTTTATATATGAAATCCAAATCGTTCAGACCACAGACACAGAGCTCTGACACTGAGCAAGATACGTACCGTACGTATGATATTGGTAGGTATTGACATATCGCGCAAAATGAAATTCGCAATTGAATCCTTCACTCAATTTGAAGATGCAAGCGGAATACCAAATTGAATTATTACGGCAAGAGAGAAACGGCGTGTGCGAAGGCGAGGGCGAGGGCGGTGGCGAAAATGCGTGCTCTTAATATGATTCGGCACACATGGGAGTTGCCTGCATGTTGAGAGGGATTAAATATTTCAATTTGCAGATGAATTACACTGTTCAATGCACTCGCAAATGGAATTAAGACCAAAAGCATGTGATTTTGTTTCCGCTTTATATGTTTGTTTGGGTCGTATTAAATTATGCCATTAACTTTTGTGTAATTGTTTAAGTGAATTAAAAATTCCTTTGACGAAACTATTTGTCTGAGCCGTGCTCCGATGTTATAATATTTTATGCACTATTTTCCATGTGGCGTTAATGGGATCCTTTTTTGCAATGGAAATAACGAATTCGGTACTAAATTGCTTAAGGACGTCTATTTATGGAAATTGTGTAAGTAAGCCACTTTGATGTAACGCCAGGTCAAAGTGAGAAAAAGGGCTGCAAAAGGACTGGAAAAGAAAAATTGTGCTGGATGAGATGGAAAGGAACATTATCATCCGAAGAGGTATCATCATTCAATACCATTTTCTGCAGCTGACAAAAGTGATCAGTGGTTTAATTTTATTCGAGGTCAATCGGATCTCTCATGCTACTATGTAAAGGGTTTTCCAATAAGAGGTGTTATTTTTAATAGCCCGCTATTTCGGTATCTGTCACTTTTGAAGCTGTTATTTTTTGACATTTGACAAGAAGAAACTACGCCATTACTAAAAATGGAACGATACATGCTTCAACAACGCATTAAAATTATAAAAATTCACTACAAAAATAGTCAAAATTTTGCAGTCACAGTTCGCAAAACTAAAGCATTTTTGGGTCGTCGTGAAGCACCTTGTCGGACCGCAATACAGAAACTGGTGGAAAAATTAGAGCTGTTGGGACAAGTTAGTGATGTGAAGAATAAAACCCGTGGACGTCGGTAAAGAACAACTGAGAATATTGCTGCTGTAGCCCAAAGTGTTGAAGAAAACCAGGTTTGTCCATTCCTCGTCGTTCTTTGGAATTGGGCATGATTAATGATTTTTTATGGCCGGAGTTGGATGGTATTGATCTGGACAACGTTTACTTTCAACAAGACGGCGCTACGTGCCACACAAGCAACGAAACATTGATCTTTTACGGGAAAAGTTTCCGGACCGTGTTATCTCTCGAGGAGGTGATCACAATTCGCCACCGAGATTTTGTGATTTAACACCTTGCGACTTCTTTCTTTGGGGCCACGTGAAACATAAGGTATACGCTAACAGCCCAGCGTCGATTCAAGACCTCAAAGATGGAAATCGTGAGTCTATCGAGGACATAGGGCAGGCACTTTGCGATTTTTTTATGGAAAATATTTCATGAAAAGGATATGGTCCTGTAAGCGTGGTCGTGGTGGCCATTTGGCTGATGTTGTTTCTCATTATTAACGGCATTCCTTCCTCTTTATTATGAAATAAATATTCGATCATTTATCTCAAAAAATTGAATTTTTCTTTGTATATTAAAATAACACCTCTTATTGGAAAACCCTTTATAAGAAAATATCTTCATATTAATGTCCATTGAATCTGTTGACAGTTTCTAGTCACAAGTCGAAATAAAGAACGTTCATTGATGAAAGTATTGAGGCTGAGAAAAGAGACGAATTCTGCCATCGATGAGGGTATGAATTGAGATAGAGCACATTTATTGGTGGAAACTTTGAAACCTACTACTAGATGACTGTTCAGTTAAAAAAAATCGATGGAACCCTAGGTTCTCACGTGGGACAATACGTGATGCTGTCAAGTCTGGCCGGCCCCGGAGCACAAGCTCTGCTTAGAATATCGCGACCACGCTTAAGCCATCCTGAATTTCGACCACGAGAAGACAACTTTTGATCGAAAATTGTTCAGTAAGATCGCCGATTTAACCGTTTAAGATACCTTTTCGTGCGGTTCTTTGAAGTCGCATACACATATTTTTGCATCGGAGGATAAAAGCTATTATCTTTACACTTCACTTGACTCCTTCTGTTACTGATGAACAGATATTCTAAAGTATGAACAATGGTCATGGCAGGAGGCATTTTCAAACCACCACTACCGTCTTCCATGGCTTCAGAGGTGCATTAAACATTTATTACCGATTCTTCTATTTCAGGTCAGCGACACTTTCAATTTCCTTCATGGTTATAGCGAAACAAAAAAAAGTGAGAAAGAATATTCTAAAGAAAAGAAATCAATCAATTCTTTTCGCCCCGACGACGGAAGGGCAATCAAAATAGATTCCGCTTCATTGAGAAGAAATTTGTGTGTCCTTCAAGCTAAGTACTTCAGGAGAAACCCACAACAAGGTACACGCCATATCTTCCATTATTGTAGTTTTATTTCATGGAAAATCTTAAAAAAAACTCTCCCTCCGAGAATGCAACTCAAAATGAAAACTGGAACACGAAATAAATAAAGCGACAAAAAAATATACAATGGCGGATTTATCGCCATCTGAAGAGCTTGTTATCTCGTTGTCGTTGTCGTTGCCGCTGCACTAAGCCGAAGGGCTTATGTGCTCTTCTCCTTGACAGCTATAACAACAAAAAGCTACTCAAAAGCACTCAACATAATAAAAATTGATTTCGATATAAGAACGAAAATAGATAAAATATCACAGACTCCTTTGGAAACATCGACATTTTGTCATCCTTGTAGCGCAGTGCTTGTCGTTGTTGATGTTTTTTAGATGCACCACATATACTCCTAAAAGAAAAAAAATTGTAGCAGAAAGCAATACATCTCATTGGCTTTCTTTAAAGTACTGATTGTGTTCCAGAAGACAGCGTATTTCCGGGCTACATCACTTGGAGCTGTTTCGTTTAATGGTCGAACGAGCTGAGATCCTGTTCGTGTGGCAAAATGTATCAAAAGTCCAAGAATTCTACGGTAATCGGGTATGTACCTATATGTCAATCGCTTGGTATAAAATGGACATTTCTAGAAATTCTGTGTCATATTTGCGGGGCTTCTTATTTCTTTTGATTAAATGGGCTTCAATATTGGTGTTTATGTGTAAAATTGGATGTCCCTTTTTGTGGGGCTTTCGTTCCATTGATAATTGATCACTTTCTTTAAAAAATTAAAAGTGAAAAGTGGCAGACATTTTTTAAGGCTTTCGGTTTCTCAACTGGTGGTGGTTTTATTTATATTTTGATTATCTGTTCAGTCTACAATTAGAGTCTAGTCACAATTTGAATAAGATTTTGATGTTGAAGAGAAAAACTAAAGTACTTACCAATTCAATATATTCATTACGTTTTCATACTTATCACATCGCCTCGAAAAAGCATAAGAAAACACCCAAAAAAAAACTTCACGAAACATGTTACAAAACGCATAAAAAAAAGCTTGCCAAAAACGCTTCAAAAAACGTCGTGAAAAATGATACCAAAACAAACCGTCGCGTTGTACGAAACACGTCAAAAATGAGCTTAAATCCACAGAAAAAAAAAACAAGTCAAAAACTCTACCAAAACCACCCTGAAAAGAATTAAAATAGAAGTAATAAAAACCTCAAAAACGCATTAAAAATCTAAAAAAAGAATACATCAAAAAACCATTAAAAAAGCTTCGAAAACCTCGATGCAAAACCATCAAATATCGAGTCAAAAGAGCTGTAAAAAACGCATATAAAAATCGTGAGAAAACGCTTCGAAAAAGGGTAAAAAGACCGGCAGAAACTCTTTGGACCGTCGAGAACCTATGGTCAGGTAAATTGTACTTTTCGTACTTTTACGTTTCCTAATTTAATAGCAAAAAATAACCTGCATTTAACTTCAATGTAATCCACCTCTTAGTTATGTAAATTCTCCCTAGATGGCATTGAAGAAGTTTGCCATAAATGTCACTTTGGGCTCTGCCTCTGCGTGAAAGGTCTATTCAATTTATTTCGCCATTTTTAATTATTAAAATATAAAGACATAGGTAAAGGCTCTCTCGATCTTTGTCAAGCGGTCCGTTTTTATTCACATCGTCGAATAGTTTCCTCATCCAAAAATAACAAAATAAAAAAAATTGTATTATAGAGTTCCGAGATCCCGCTCTAAGGGAATTTAAAAGGAACTGGCACGGGTAAGTGTTGTTAGCACTCTCCCCTCTTTTTCCTTTTTTATTGTAATTCAAGTTTTAAAAATTCCCTCGAAATTTTTCGTTAAAAAAATATAATTTTTAAAAGTAAAAATCACATTAAATGTATGTTAAGTTTAAAAATCGGATAACATTGCAATATTATCTATGATTATTTGTTGATACTAGAAAATGTTGCCAACATTAACTCTTTTTAATAAACATTTCCAGCCGTATTTATTGTCTCTCTACGATGTTGTTTAGTAAAACATCGCGCAAAAATTTACGCAGCCTTTACGTGTCTTTACAAAACGGCATTTGTGCCTGAATAGGTGAGAATTTGGATAAACTATTACAAAAAAAAACCGAAACCTATTACTTCTTGCTCTCAAAAAATCGACATCAGATGTTTGTTGGTTCCAATATCGAAGGCCTGGCCAAAGGTAAATTCCCGAAAAAAGATAAACAAACTGACATTTCAAAAATTGAAAAATTATGTAAAGCTTTCATAACCACTAAGCCTTTAAACGTAAATTTTAGCGTTTAAATTTACGCAGCCTCAAGGCAATGTTCTTTTTGTTTATAAATCACGTTTTCGCGCGTAACGTAAGGCCATTATAGAGGATGCGTAAAGTTAAGCAGACTATACGCTGGGTTTATAAATAAGGCTGTTCATGTTGAAATTCAGCAGTTGTAATGAAATTTCACAAAAAATTGATATTTTGAATGTTTTTTTTTGTCGTGTAACGGATATTCCCAAGATTTTGCTGTTTTTTTTAACCTTTTCCCGCGGAGGGCTTTTCGGACACCGAAAACGAAATACCAGCAAAAATCGAGAAATCCCACGATATAACCTGGCTGTTTAAAAAATATTTCCGTCGCACAAACAAATTTTGTGAGCAATTTTCTTAGAGGTTTTTAAAAATCTTTTTAGTTTTGTATTTTTTTCATTGTCATAAACTTCATACATTTCAGCATCAAAACGTTGGCAATCTCATATCTCTTATCTCTAATCTCATTGATGTTCTCATTAACATCATGTGAACCGTGCTTGTGGCTGTTTTGTGTACTTTGTCTGCTGTTCGTTGTTCTTATTGTGTCGTTACTATATCGCACTAGCATAAATACCTTTAAAGAGCAAATAATTGTAACCTGTAGCATATTTCTCGTCAATTTGGACCCCATCCGAAAGGGACATTTCTATGTAACTTTCTAGTGCATCGAATTTTCAATGACCCGTGTTTCAATATGCACAGTGCACTGTAAACTAAGTCAAATATAAACGGATTACCTACCAAGAGCCTTAAATTAATTTGAATGTGCATAAATAAAAGTTAATTACGCGCTAAAATCCTGGGGCAGAAAAACATTAATAAATGCGAATTTTATAACTAAGCCATTTCCTTGCAGAAACGCCAAGTCGACAAGTAGTTGTTTCGAAACAGCTTTGCCAATTTCAACTCTCACAGAAAACATTTACAGGACTTTCTGAGTAGTTTGCAAAGCAGTTAAAGTTTGTGCTCTTTGACGAAAACTTTGCCCGGTTAGATGATTCTGGCAGTGATGAAAATGTTGTTCACTTTTTTTTTGCATTAGTTTTCCATGGAATGACAGCAAGTTGTACAGTTTATTATATTTAAAAAATGTTCTGTAGACGTTAATTACTATACCATCTGCAGAAAGGGCGAATTTGTGCACTGAACGGAAGAAGGGCGGTGCAAAATAGCAGCCTTTAGATTTTGTATGTAGCAGTAGGTGCCAGGACCAACAAAAAGTATTTAAATGCAAGACTTAAACTGAGTCTTTTGTTAGCAAACCAAGTTTTGCTATTACCACTTTTTGTTTGAAGCTTTCCAATGGAGCTTTGTCCTCAGCAGTGAGAAACCTTCAAAAGTACATCGAGTCTTGCATTGAAAGTGGAATTTATGTGCATTCTGATAAATCGTAAAAAAAGACTTAAACGGGACTGGTCGGTAAGATATAAATCTATGGCCAAACTTAGAAATGTTTTATTATATAGGTCACAGAATCCGTCAAGACGATGCAAGCTTATGTGTTTCGCGCACAATGCCATCATCAAAGAACCGCATTTCTAGATTAGAAGCTGTGCACGGGGAATGGGTCTTTCTTCGTCACACATAGTAAGGAGGACCCTGACGCAAAAGGTGCAGTAGGCAACTGGGTTCATGCTTCATGTGAATTGTTTTTATCCCTGAATGGATGGCTGTCAACATCTAGCATTTGAACTCATTTTAAATTGTTGCTGGTAATTTTTCTTTTGCACTTTTATATGTACGACATTGAAAGTTTGCCAATTAATTTCAAATGCCACACTAAAACACTTAGAAATTCGGCGGGAGCGCCTATCGTGATTTATAAATCACTTCAGCTAAATTACGTTGATGGGAACATGGTATTACAACACTGGATATTTTCTTTTTAATTAATAGGCTACCTGCCCCTTTAACGTTTGCTATAAAAGACGAGCTTGCTATATAATATGACTCCACAATAAAAAGTTGGAATGGTACATGGGAACAGATTCGTTAGATTTCTCTCGACAGGAATTAATTCAATTCCTGGACAAGACTTGCATAAAAGACTGATAGATTGTAGGTATACCATAAGTATACTTATACGTATAGAGATTAGAAAGCATTGATGAAAATCAAACAGAGAGTGGATCACTTTCACCGTACACCATACCAAAGAAGATTCGCGGATGAAGACTGCTTAAGTGGACCCTCCACAAGACTCGATATTCATCCATCCTCCAGACCAAACTCCGGTTATAGAGAACAGATCTTAAACTTGTTTGGACAACCCCACCTTGGACTTACCAAGAGCCACAGATTTCATACTACGATTTGGTATTCGACGTGCGAAAATGCGTCTAAATTCAACAAAATTAGATTAAGGGAGTTAAGCTTTCGGTCTTTCAAGACCAACCCAACTGAGGAAAACCGAAAAAATTTCAAACGAGCCAGAAACGACTACAATGCCCATATAAATGCGTGTCAAATTCACATATGACCAAAAGTTGAGGCAAAAAATACTACAATGCAACATTTTCACTCTTCAAAACCGCGGGGCGGATGGTATATTTCCAGGCCTAATGCAATGGGGAGTAGACGTAATTGCACCAAGGCTCAGGAATATATACGTTGCCTGCCTAGCAATAGGCTACATCCCGACTACATGGAGGGAGACAAATGTGGTTTTCCTTCCAAAGCCGACGACATAGCAATAATGGCTAGAGGCAAATTCATAGACGTCACTGCAGATATCATGAGGAATGCACTCAAAGTGGTGGGGCGATGGTGTCTGGAACAAGGGCTCTCCATTAATGCGGCGAAAACAGATCTAATAGTCTTCACTAGGAAGAGGAAAAATCTGGAATTTCAGCCCTTGACACTTTTTGGATCGGAACTAACGATGGCCAGGAAGGTTAAGTATCTGGGAGTTTACCTAGATACTGGACTTACCTGGAACTTACCTGGAACTATCATGTTGAGGAGAAGGTCCGGAAAGCAAAAGGGTACTACATCAGTGCAAACGTGTATGTGGACAGAGGTGGGGACTCTCGCCTAGGTCAGCATATTGGATGTACACGATGATAACAAGACCCATTATCACCTACGCCTCTGTTGTATGGTGGGCGAAAGCTTCCCACCAGGTGAGGATGCACCTGGATAGGGTCCAACGTTTAGCATGTATAGGAGTTACAGGTGCAATAAGGACAACACCAACATGCGCATTGGAAGTGATCCTAGGGATCTTACCGCTAGACTTATTTATTAAGAAAACAGCGGCCCTAACGGCACTTCGTTTGCATCGAGATGCGAATTGGCACAATCGTGGTACCATCTATGGACATAGGAAGATCCTGGAACTTGTCAAAAACGAGATTAGGGAGCTGAACATGCCTATGGATGGGATAACAAGGGTGCGTATTATGGAAAGGAATCACAAAACTCGTATTGAGAATGGATTACTTCCAGAAAAAAGGAGTGGTGAAATAGTAATTTTCACAGATGGATCCATAATGGATGGCGGAGCGGGTGCCGGTATCTATTCAGAAGAGCTGGAGCTAGCCCGTCACGTCAGCCTCGGGAAACACACTTCTGTATACCAGGCTGAGATGATTGCATTGCTGCATGCGTTGGATTACTTGCTTGAAGGTCAGGTGGAGGGAAGAAATATCCTCATAGCACTGGACAATCAGGCGGTGATCAGATGCATGGAACAGACAAATATCACAACATCATTAGCACTGGAATGTGTACTCAAGCTCAATAAGTGTTCATCTAAAATTGATGTAACACTTATGTGGGTACGAGGACACATAGGAATCGAAGGCAACGAAAAGGCGGACTCCCTTGCAAAACAGGGGCAACCGAAAAGTTGCTGGGACCAGAACCATTCTCTTCAATTGGCAAAGGAATGGTAGAACAGCTGATTCACAAACGGATCACGGCAGAACACCTGTAGACAAGCTAAAATGGCAATTAATTGGCCGACCTGCTCCACTCAAAGAAGGGTTCTAAGCATGAGTCGACGAACTCTGAAATGGGTGGTGGCTTATCTACAGGACATGGTAGTTTAGGGTATCACTTAAGGAAGATGGGCCTTAGAGAAGATGATACCTGTAAACTATGCCTGGAAGAATCTGAGACAGCGGCGCGTATACTGTGCCAATGTCCGGCGTTGGCTGGCAGAAGAATGAGGATATTGGGACATCACTGGGTGGAGACTCAGTCGATGAAAGAGATCTCCCATAAACAGATGCTAGCGTTAACACTAGGAATCGAGCCCAGGGAAGAACTCTGGAGAAACGCAGAGAGTCTCTCTGGGTAAGTTTTATAGTGGTAGAGAGATGAAAAAAGACCCGACATTAGTGGTCGAATATCTCTCGAAATCTATATATTGGCGTATGTAATAGGTCTTTCGGTTTCTGTACCAATCCACATTTCGCCACATTTATCGGGTTTAGGGTTTGTTCTTCAACTGTAGGTACTCAGGACGATCTCGGGTTCCATTTTTCTAGGCGTTAAGACAACTCTGCAAATATCGAATTAAATATATTTTGAAATTGTTAGCTACCACAAAATTTTCATCCCTAATAATATAAAACAAAGTGAATATTTTTTGAACGAATTTTGACAATTTTTTTTTTATTTATTAGGTTTTAATGAGGAGCAAGTTCGTGCATTTAAAAATATTTGATTTTGATTGTGGAAGTCGAAGAAGAATGGATTTGGTCTGCTATCTGCTCATGCTCAAGTGCTCAAGTGCTTTGCATCTCCTCAGCTCATGCGTTGAAGGTTGAGTGAGTTCTGTTTTAGTTGGGTAGATATAAAGTATGTATATGAATGTGGCGACTGGCGAGTGTGCTCTCTGCTCTGTGCTGTCCATTTGAGTGGGACGGAGAATGGGATCGAGAATCGAGATTGAGTGTGATAACAGATAAGATAATGTGACATGTGAGATGTGAATTGTATGGGATATCGAGCAACGTTGCCAGACTTTTAAAAATGAAAATGCTGAATCATATATGTAGGTAAATAAAATTGGTGTAATTCTGTTCCACTAAAATTGAATTTGACTGCACATCTTTAAATGCAAAAACCTTAAAAAAAGCTGAATGAATATATTTTGGTACATTTTTCACAGGCCTATAGACTATAAAGGATACCTAGCAACTTTATTTCAACTCCTTATCTCTATAAATTCCGGGAAAAAATTGAACAAGAGTAATTTATTTTTTCGTTTCGTTTCGCTTTTTTCTTTGTCACGCTTTGCGGCCGAAAATACTGGTAGCATTAAAAAAGAGTAAATGCCAGCTTAAAGAAGACATCTGTAGGTACCACTTAGGATAACTATTAACTCGATATCTTTTAAGGTTTTTAAATAAATAGGCAAAATTTGAAACATTTCTACGATTTTCACCTAAATAAGTGGATACTGGATATGCTTTTCATTCTCAAATCAAACAAACCAACATCATCATCATGACATCCATTTTAACCTTATTTTTCTCCTGTGACACAAAGGGAGATAGACATAGGCAGTGTGCTGTTTGGTTTGCTAAGAAAAAAGGAAATGTGAATTGTATGGGATATCGAGCAACGTTGCCAGAAAAAAGGAAACCTATAAAAGAAATGCCAAATTTGTAGGAAAGGTGTGGTGTGTCTGCTCTCTTGCTCAACTTCTATTTCATTCAACCTGGAAGTGGCGTCCATATAACCCTAACCCGATTCCTACCGACTTCCCCTTTTAATTTTTCACCAGCCAACACTATCTACCAAAAACCAAATTAATATACATGAAAGCAAACAAATGAATTTAATATTTAGAAAATGAGGCACACACGTAAGCGATAGTTGACTTTCAGAGAACATTTCTTTTTATCCCGTTTTTTCTCTTATTCGCCAGCCAAGGCAAACTCAAGCGTTATGAGAAATGTGGATGTGATAGAGTTCGGGAATACTACCTTTAAATAATAATGAATGCTATTGGTTAGTAGGTATTTAGATATTGATAAAAGGCGCTTAATTTGATTTGTCTGATTAATAAAACTAGCTACAAGAGAGGTTTTACAAATTTGAAGCATATTAATTTAAACATGGTTACTTATTTACCAATTTTCGATATCATTAACACCGATTGAATGTGTACATTTTTCCTAAATAACTGGAGAAAATTGGCTCAAAATGTTATTATTTTATTGTCTTAAACTGTTCTGAAACCACATTTTGCACGGGCAAAGCCGGGCGGGTAGAGCTAGTAATAATCATAAAATGCTCATTCTTTTAGTATATTCGCAGTTTTATCACTTTTATAAATTCACTTCCACTAATTTTTTGGTTAACCAATTTTTTGGTAAACCACTTATATCCTGCACTTATGAAAACTGTATGCAGACTTTCATTTTTTACCCGCGAAGTAGCAGCTGGATTGTGTCAACTTTTTGAACTCAGAGAGAAGAAGTGTTAACCAAGAGAGTAAAATTTTTTGTTTGTTAGAAAAGCAAAAGGATTTACTACTGCGCTGTACTTTGTATGTCAGCGGCTAACTACTGGAGAGGGCTGAACTTAGGTGCAATAACCCTATAGGTCTGTTGCGCAAACTATTTGCTTAGACCTAAATATCAAAATGGACAGCTTCGGACTCCAATTTCGATTATAGGTCTCTTTGTGTCTTATTGCCTGCGGGTTACCTATCTAGCTGCTTGGTCACACTTTCCCTTCCATCTGAGTACTGCAGCGACAAACGTGCTTAAATCACCGACTTTGTAGATAATTGCGTCCCTTTGTCAACAAAGTAAGCAATTTATAAGTCACCTTAAGCTATGCACTCCTTGGCACGTTATTACAAGCCTTTCATATTTTATAGCTTAATATACATAAACGAATTTGACAACTCCAACATAATGCAGCTTCGTTCAAATCTGCTCACATCACAAATAACCATCAACATCGCACATCAGCTGGTAGTATATAATTCCACCAACAGCTATGCGACATGCTTTGTACACGAAATTTATATTTCCCATCGCCCATCGCCATCGCTAGGATACAGCGCGACTCCGGTTCCGGTGTAAAGCTTGATTTTCGAATTTTAAATATAGTTACACATACCTACTTTGCGATGCGCCATATGCAAATTTTTCCTCTTCTTCGAAAATATTTGTTTACAAAGAAGCTTTACCACCCGCACTTACACCCTCATATCCGCCCTCATAATTCATGCACACATCACATACATTTTTTTCCATACGAGTTCACATTTTCGCGTATCCCCGAAGACGTACAAGGATTTCATGCATGCGAAAATCTATTTATGAGTAGATACACTCACACACATAATGCTCATATGAGTACATGTTTTCTTTTTTTCTGGACGAAATAAAATGGGAAAATATTTTTCGCTATTGGTGCTGGCAGTGTTTTGTGTTTCTCGTGTATTCCTCGGATACACAAAATGTATAAAATGTTCATGCGACTCTGACTGCTGTTTGGGTGTTTGGAAGGTGTTCCAAGTAAGGATCCAATATACAACTAAGTAACAATTGGCTGTGCTACATACTCACTTCTCTGTGCAGCGAGCAGCTACTATGACGTTACAGTCTTGCAGATTGCAATACCATCTACCGTACCGCTGTTGTTTTTACTCGTGTGGAGGTTTTTCTCATTTCCCTGTTGATTTCATTCATTTTGTTCTTCTCGGCTAAAGCGAGTCACTTCCAGACAATCCTCTTTTGCACATGCATCCTTTTTGCTCTGCCGAAAAGATGTTGCTTGGTTGGCCAACAAAAATTCGAAAATGATCTGTGCCAAACAATCTACCCAAGGATACGTATGAAAAAAATTGGACAAATTTGACTGAAAATACAAAAAAAACATGAGGTACCTAATTCTTCCTCAGGAAAATCATGTTGCACTTGTCTTTTTGTTCGTCTACTTTAGTTCTGGTTATGCGGACTTATTTTATGTGCGTATGAGGCTTTTCGCCTAGGCTTAGTAGCTGTAGAGAGATCACATTCGGAAAATAGTTTTCAATTAAAAAAGTGTAGCACCGCAATCCTTGGGATCAAAACACATGGTAAAAGTTTTGAAAAGCTAGTTGAACGCTCCAAAACGAGGTGATTTTAATCACTTAGTCTCGACTGCGAGTTTGGACCTACCAAGTGGTATTTACCTGCCAAGCTTTAGCAGAAAGTTGTCTCCCTGTGTCAAATAAAAACAGTCGGTCGATAAAATATCAGTTTGTTTGTGAGAATTTAAATCTTTATCCAATACTTGCGATTGACAATAATTTATATCTCAAGCCGATTCCAAGCGTGATTTTGAAGCGGCTTTTTGAGCGTTTTCGTAGCAGTTTTTTACACCTTTTGTGACAAGTTTTGGACGCGTTTCAGTGGCTATCTGGGACATGGTTTGTAACGTACTTTTAAACACTCTTCAGAGCGGTTTTTAGCACGTATATGGAGTCGGTTTCTACGCGTTTTCAGTCACGTTTCAGTATGAATTTCACATGCGACTTTCGGACGCAATTTTGGCTGCATTTATTTGGCATTTTGAAGCCGGTTTTTCGCTCCATCTTAGACATGTCTTGGGTGAGTATTGGACTCGTTTTTGGGAGCGTTCTTGAATGCTATTTTTGACACCTTTATTTGAAAATTCTTTCATACCTACCTCGTTCACTTCAATGCCAACAGAGTCCGCATGTTCTTCAATAGCCCAGCAACTGGAGAGATCAATTGAGAACAGTGCCTTTTGTGTATACCTACACCAGCCTTGCGGGCTATCTTTTTTGCCGCAATGCTATGCATATCTATAACAGTTAGTAAAATATACTTTCAACGTCATGCGACACAGTTGGATCAGTTCCGCCGGGGATCCAGGATTCGGCTATAGAGCTCTTAACGACGAATGCTAGCTGAAAAGTTGATGAAAATGTGGAGTTTCTGTGAAGATTATTTGTCTTTTCCAGAATTTATCTATAAATTTAATAATTCGGTCTTTGTCCAATATGGTGGGCCGGAGATAAATTATATTTTTGGCGATTATTGTGTTGCAGAGAGCGGTTAACGACGGACCCACAGTGCATTGAAGAGGATCTTATGTGTGAAGTTGAGCAAGACTTTTCAAGAAGATCACCTTAATGTAGGGTCAAATAAACGTTAAAGGCTTTCGTCCACCCACATTTAAAAATCTTAAGCATTAAGGGCCGGTTGCCTTAAAGTACGTAAGGGCCAACTTATTGTTGGCTTCTATGGGAGGTTATAATAGTAGTGGAAAGTTTCTCACTCAGAGGTTCCATTATGCTAGTGCGTTAGACCGTCAAGCTACAACAAATTAAATGGTCAGAGTCAACGTTTTGCACGATCAAGACGTTATAGTTGCATGTTTACCCCCCGATTAGTATGAAGTCGTTTTGGTTGTCAGTTGTCAGAGGTGGCGATGAGAGAAAAAAGTGCCATTTCTGAAGCTACTTTGCAAATTTAGTACTTTCGCATGATATTAAACAAGCAATTACGAGCTGTACACTCTAATAGTATTGTGAATTGTGATATGCATCTGCGTTAACATACCTACCTATATATTTGGAAATAGCAGTTTTTGAAAAATGTACGAACTGCCTTTTCCAACTAAAAAAGGTAAATGCCCAAAAATTGTGACAGGCTCTCGAGTAAAATGTCAAATTGGGACTTTAGTCGTTCAACTGTCACGTGACAGGATTTATCATTTAGTATATATATTAGTACACATTTGATAACAGTTTATTATGAAGAGTTCGAGAATCGCATAATGCGCACTCGTGAAGTGATAAATTTAAAAACAGCTTTGACAGATCGGCAATTGACCGTCTGGCCCTGATTGGGAACCAGTGTTGTACCTTTTAATTTAAATAAATGCAGTTTATTGATAGGGAAAAGTGTGGGCGGTTCGAAAAATGGGTGGTTTTGAACTACCAGTTTTTGACATCACTGAATTTTAGTCGAAAAACATTCTGTATTAAGAAAGATATAGGAACCTGGTATCGCGGTCATTAGAAAAAGAACTAGGTACTTAGCTCCATAGACATGAACGCGCAACAAGTCATCACGCCGACGACGGGGCAAGTTAGATTTTACAAACGCACAAGCCCAATGTGCGTACTCACTACTCAGTCAACAAAACTGACTATTCCCCAACTGAACACGTCAATGACATTAATGTCAATGAATCGTACCCCAGGCGCCCGCCCCTTCACATGCGTAAAGCTATGGATAGGTATATCCAATCGAAGAACGCAAACAAAATTATGCACTTCATTATCAATTGAAATTAATTTCGAATGTTTGTTTACACAAATCCAGACTACACACACGGAGTGTTTGCGAACACCACCCAACACCCAAGCTCTCATAAATACTCACCGCAGTCGTCATGAGATCACAGAGAGTCTACCTCATTAATGCTAAATTATACCAGCAAAAGCAAAGCAATCATCAATTACCAATTCCTCGTTGATTAGATCGAATTAAATGCCACCCTTTGCTGGATAACCACTCAGACACAAGACTGCTTTCTAATTTCGTACCAATCCCACTCGCGTCATATCGTCATGTGTAAGCACTTATGGTACAAATTAGAGCGGATGTCTAAACATCTCGAAGGATTCGCAGGCATAGCCCAACAAAAAATCGTTTGATTCCTACCGACTGAAGTTGTTGTAACAGCATATTATAAAACAAACTTTACGAAAGGAAGAGTCGAATAACACAGAATTCATACGAAAGTAAAAGGAAAGTAAAACAAAAGACGGCAGCACATATTTTTGTTTGTGCGCCACTCTTGGGAGCTGTTTCTTTCTGTATTTGCAATGGGGAAAACGGAGAAGGGAAGTCCTGTCGTCATAAGAATTCTTCGTGTGCTTGCTGTGGGTGGCGGGGATAGACTTGTTTGTTTTCAAAGGCACTGTAAGACTGTAACTGTATATCGACGGCAGGGCAAATTAAGGTGCGCATATTTTCAAAAATGCGGAACATACTTGCGCGTTAAGGACTTTCATTGGTTTTAGGTATTTTGTCATTGATATGTTGGCATGGCAAATTGAACACCTCAAGTTCAGGAAGATAACGGTCCGGTTGACAGAGCTACTTTTGACGGCTATGTGCGAGTTCTGTGAATTGAGCCTGACGCAAGAACAGTGTTGGTGTTTTCTCAGCTGTTTTACGCTTTATCACTTCACGAGCTTTTCTCGAACTCATCATGATAAAATACTGTTAAATGTGTCGGTACTAAAATGTAGTAAATGATAAATCCTGTCACTCAGCGTGACCGTTGCGCCACTTAAGTCACCAATTTTGTTCATATCCCTTTTTGTTAGTTGAAAAAGGAACTTTGTACATTTTTCCAAAAACTGTTATTTCCAAATATAGGTATAGATATGTTAAAAATGTAACGCAGTTGCATATCACCACCTTTTTAAATTTGCAAAGTAGCGTCAGATATGCATTTTTACCTTTCTCGCATTACGTAGCAAGAGAAAGGTATTGTACAAAAAATATAACTTAAGATTTTAATCAAATCTGACATTACGATGATAGAGGAACTCGAAAAAGTGGGTCTCGCAATTCTGTCCGTCTGTCCGTCCTTCCCGAGCTCTACAGCGCAAACGGCTGGACGGATTTCTTTCAAACTTCGGATTTGGAGTTGGTGGGCTTACAGTTCGGGGCCATTTTTTTTTGCACGTTAAGAGTTGCCGTTGTAATGGTATTCAACAATTTTGAGTTTGTCGAAAACGGCTCTAACGATTTAAAAATTGGCCTTATCTCGAAAATGGTCAATACGACTGTAACAAAAACTAATTTTTAACACGATAGCAAACTCAGTTTTTCGATAAATTGTTTATAATGGATTTTTGAAAAAATGCATATTTTGAGAATTTCGGTTTTCTTTGGGTTACCTACATTGTAAAATTGACGTCTCCAACATTATTGTGTCCTTGATCTTCGATTCGAATCACCGGAAACGCTGATTTTGAAAACTGTTCATATCTCAAAAACGGCTTTTTAGATTTAGATAAAACTTTAAAAACGAAGTAATACTAACATCCTGAACAATACCGTACTCAGTTTTTAGCTAAATAGTTGAGCAAGATTATTTTTCGAACTCAACATTGCAATATTTGTTACTATTTTGTACGCATTATTTTCCAAAATCAGCTCTAAATATTTTGACTAAAATGCTTATTTACGATAACATACGTATTGTTAATAAAACCCCGCACTACCAGTTAAAATGTAGTCACAACTCCTTTTTAGAAAATATATCCCACTTCTTCTTTTTTCAACCATATTAATCATTAACCTTTAAATAATTCCAAGCAACTGGAGTCTACACTATCAGAAACCTGCACTTCATATACCCCGAAACACGTGTAAATTCAAAAACAAATCTCTGAGTTCTTACATCACAAACCCTACTTCGAGTTATGGCCACTAGCAACACCAATTTGAAAAATCTGGTTCTATAGCCTACTAGCTGTACTCCCACGGCGCTGCCCGTGCCTTTCGTATTAAGTCCCGCCACAATTCGCAGAGTCGTTTTTTAAGGGTGGTGCAACGGCGCCCTTTTTGATTACTGCCCCATTGTGTTGAACACCATTTACAAAAATTCAAGGCTTCATAAATGTCCAGATACCTATAGTAATTTAATTATTTTGTTATCTATATGGCAAGTGCCATATCCCGATTTCTATCCGGATTATTTTTTGCAAATGGCTTTGTTAACGAAAGAACCAAATTACATCTAAGGGTTTTTTCCACTGCGCCACCTCTCGCGAACGTCTGACAAACATCCGATAGTAAAACTGTCATGAAAGAGCCGTTTGGACTCGGCGTAAAGCTCTAGATCCCTTCCATTCGTCCCAAAAATTGAAAACCCACACAAAACGAATGGTTGTGAGAAGCTAGGCCTTGGGTCCCACAGACCTGTCGCGCCAAAATATTTATTTATTTATTTTTAATCCAAGCTTTTCTATTTGTATTGTTTTTGATTGCACTTTGTTTCCATTAGGGCCCAAAACTATACTATCTTTCAAGTTGGAATCAACCATGCGCATTCACAAAGTTTCATTGAAATCGGTTGAGCGGCTCTGAAGATCGACCACAGCGCAACCTGTTGATTCTCTCGCACTTAGCAGTAAAGTGTTTCTTTCACAAAAGATCAACAAACTGTGATTTTGAAAATATTTTTTTTCTATATTTGAAGTGTCACTACTCGATTTCTATACAGTTTATTTTTTTTTTTTCAAAGTGCGTTTCCCCATGAAAAATGTAATGTGTGCCTACAACGCCACCTGTTGAGAATTTTCCAACTTTTCTTTTCTTCTAAACCATCGCTGATGTAAGACAAATAAAACAAAAAAAAAGTTCATTCAAATCGGTTGATCCGTTCTCAAGTTTTAAGCATCCGAACAAACCAAGATCCATTTTTATATATATAGATAAACAATAATAAAATTAAATTAAACCAACCAAACTGATGATATGAACGAGAAAGTTTAGTGCGATCCAGTCGTGCACTTTATTTCTCTTATAAAAAATACAGTAAGCATTTTTTTAAGAGAGCGACATTCGAAATTGTTTTCTGCTACCATCCATATATTATACAAGAAATGTCCTTAAAAGAGTCCTTTCCATTAATTTCGAGAACCAATAAACGGATTTCGATGCGGCTTTCATAGTTATAAAACTATTGCGACTGTAGTTCGCCCAGGGATAGAAATTTTATCATTATAGCGACCTAAAAAGAAATTACACACAGCATTGCATCCTTGCATAATCTTTCAAATATTAAAAAATCAAACGAATATCTTGTGTCTTGTGTTTAAGACAGTTAAAGTGGTTGCCTTCCCACATTATACATAAGATTTGAATTTCTCAAGGAAGGTTTACGCAAATTAAAAAGGAAGCTGAGCAAAAGAGGGAAAATTAAGGTATTACATACCTCATTTTAAGCACGGTTTTAACAGTCAATCGTTTTTAGGACAAAAAATATGTTATTTTGTGTTCCTGTGAAGTTTATTGAAATTCATACTGAGGGACAAAAAAACATTTAAAACGCTATATCTTAACACTTAGCTAACGTTGTTAAACAGGGAGTGACATTTCGTATACAACAAAATTATTTAAAACCCTGTCTCGACAGCTTTCGCCTTAATGAGAAAAGGCAGTGACAGCTGCCATTAAAAAGCTAAAATTGTAAATTAATGCACATTGTCCAAATAAAGCGCTTTTCAAATTGAAGGCGGGACTTTTATGTAAAAGGTAAGGCCGGGAGGTTAGACCTAAAAAAATATACACCTAGTTTATTTTAAAATGATGGCATGGCCTTTCCTTAAAACGTTCCGCCCCCGATCCGTTCTTGAGAGTGGATGACCACCAACGTAGTAGCTGTTTTTGTATTCAAAAACATTGACCTGCATTTAACTTCAAAAATCAATCCAATAAACAACTTCCCATAAAACGGAACTGAAGGACAGAAAAGTTGTGTTTTTTTTACTCCCATCCAGAACCTAATGTAAATTCAGTTTTAATGTAAAAACATTTTACAACCCATTGCACCATCGTTATTTCGATTATATCGCCAAAAGTTTTTATGGTGTCGGTTGTCCTAAGTTCAAAAAAATAACAAAAAAAACTATTCTTGCTATATTGGAGTTTAAATAATTCATGCAAAAACAAAAACAAAGAAAAACTGCTCTCACTAGTGGACAGAGGATACAATTTGAAAAAAAAAACGGAATCACCCTTACAGACCAAGATAAAACCGTTGAATATGTTGCAAAACTTATTTGGACATTTAGTGGGAAGATAAACTCATGAAAATTTTATTCGTTCCGAATAAGAAGAACAAAAGGACGCACAAACGGACAACAATTTAATTTGCATTCGCTTTTGGAAAAGTCGTAGAAAAGAAATCGCTATTCTCTATCATTTGGGTGGGGGTGAATACGAACGAGTTTGGGCATGACTATGAATCTTGGGACACTTTAAACGGTGTGCGGTGGGGTGACTGGGTGCACTGCAGCACCACTTAAAAAACTTGGTAACATTTGTAAACATAAGGTTTGGCGTAAATGCATTCGGTGAAACTTTTCAGGTTGTTCGGAAGTTTGGAACAAATCCCACCAAGGTATTAAACATGAAAAAAATAGTTCGAACAAGCTGATGTCGCCGACCTAATATTTCTGGGGAAAATTGTGCGAACCTAGCAAAACAAGACGAGGGGTACAATTTTCTTAAAATTTTTTGCAACTCTACATTTGTTGATGATAATGACGCTGAAAGTTAGCACACCTCGGCTCCGCTCTAAGACTCTGAGAAAGGCGAAGTAGTAGATAACTGAAGGAAAGAGCTAGACTTCCCAATTTCTGCTTTTTGGCCCAAGATCGAAAATGAGTAGCAAGGTATCGTTAAGAAACACTAAGCAGACTCTTCGTAAGACTCTGGTCAGTTCAGTCCTGCTGTTTTCAATGCATAATAATTTGAGTGGTTTTCGGTCCCGTTTGTGCTTTCAAAATGTCGAGATTTATAAACAAACTCCAAAACTTGTACAGTGGCATATTACTGGCAAGTGCGCATCAAGCTTCAGGGCTATGACACTATGACGCTCAGAGAAACATCTCGTCTCAGTAATAAGTCGAAGTGGACCTCAAGCAACTTGGAATATAGCAAGTCGAGGCAGTCAAACTCGTCGATATAAATGTGAAAAGAAGAGGCAAAATGACCACCTCAATCCATTTAGGTGAGGCACAGACTGCTGGGATTGATATAGAATATCATACACCTTCTTATGCTGCTCATTGACAGTAAGACATTGACTCTAGCTTTACGTAGTACCTATATACTTTGTATCAATAGAATAGGGACGTTTACAAATCTGACAGCTGGCTGACATGATGTTTTATTGGGCTAGATCGGTCATATGAGCTGTTTTTTTCAGTTGACGTTTATGTAAGGGAAGCCG
This sequence comes from Cheilosia pagana, assembly GCA_936431705.1. NCBI lineage: Eukaryota > Metazoa > Arthropoda > Insecta > Diptera > Syrphidae > Cheilosia > Cheilosia pagana. The sequence continues at coordinate 77,294,706 of OW386166.1, read as the reverse complement.
ACAAATCTGTACTTTACCGACCACTACCCAGATGTCCAGACCAATTTAGTCGATTTTTCTAAGACAGATGCGGTCGCTTTGACAGAAAGATTCTAAGTTAAATTTGTACGACGACATCGACCTAGGGAGACAATTTAAGATCAGTTATCTAAGATTGCTAAGTCGGGAATGATCACAATGCTAATGCTCCGGCCCGTATAATCTTGCAGCGTATCTCAGACGCACAACGAAGAAGAGAAATACATACTTCGCCTAAGGTGGCGCGCACAAAAAGAAGGAGACCGAGGCGCTTTTAAGTAAAACTAATTTCTAAAATCAACAATCTTAAGGAACCACAAGTTCACAAGCTCACTCTTTATTCGATTCTCGATCTATGAAAAAATTGAAACGAATTTTTTTGAAAAAACCTCTGAAAAAGTTGAAACGAAATTTTTTCATAAGACAATATTTTTCACACGCCTTTCATTTGTGAAAAAGTGTGATAAGCACAGAGGATGAAAATGAGACACACAATGAAAACGAAAAATAAGCGGAGACAAAGGTTCAGAAATCCAAAATCCATAAATTACTTTAATTCATTTATAAGACCTAGGTATGCAAAGATATTTTGGAGATCAGAGACCTCAGTTGATCCTTCGAATGGGTTATGAATATCTGAAAGGGAACGTCGCAAAATCTCCAGTTTAATAATAAGAAAAAGAAACTTTATTTTTGTTGAAAACAAACAACGAATTCAGAAATCACCATAATTCAATACGGAGCATAATCATTATATTAATACGTAAACATTAAAAGATTCCGTGCACTTTTTAAGTATTTATCATGAAATGAGGAGAATGAAACTTATATCATTCCAAAGGTACTGTGCCATAGAGGTGCCCAAACAAAAAATCGTAGGTATATGTTGCCATTAGACTGGTAAAATGAAGTTAAGAATTTCCCATACAAAATACTTAGCAGTAAGGTAATCGAAAGCATTTTGTTGCCATTCAATTTGTCGCCGTCATGTTTCCATATTAACGAATTTAATCATCTTAGATTAGAACCTGTTGGAGAGTCTCATTAACCCATAAAGGTATGCAATTTAATTACCCCTAAAAGTAAGCAATCATAAAATCCTATTTCAGGGGCATATGAAAACGAACATTCATGTTTTGCCCTTTTCCATTCTTTCTTCATAGCGAAAAGGTATATGATGAATTAAGAATTAGCAAATAAATAAATTGAAATAAATAATAAATAAATTATGTAAAAAACAAGTTGGCTTTCGTTACTTTATCTTAACACAGAAAGCACTCGCTAAGAGAAAATAAAGTGCACGACTGAATCGCACGAAACTTTCTCGTTCATATCATCAGTTTGGTTGGTTTATTTTTATTTTATTGTTGTTTATAGGTTATAAAACAAGAGTTTTCAAATTGGTGATGCTGGTAGGTGGCTACGACTCGGGTAAGGTTTGTGATAGACCGATACTTTGACATAGATTTGTTATGTAAGAATTCAGAAGTTTTTTTTTGAATTTATCGATGGACGTGTTTGGGGGTTGCAAATGAAGTGCGTATTTCTGATAGTATAAACTCCAATTGGTTGCAATTATTTAAGGGTTCATGATTAATTTGGTTGAAAAAAGAAAAAGTGGGTTGGGTACAATTTGCTTAAAAGGAGCTTCAATGACCTAGTTGTAATTGCATTTTTACTGGTAGTACGGTAATTCTTAAAACACGGCTTTAATTCCATTTTTTACGAAAAACTAAGTAAGGGTCCCATTAAGAATACTTATGTTATCATAAAAAAGGTGTTTTGGTCAAAACCGTTATGGCGGTTTTTGGAAAATAATGCGTACAAAATAGTAGCAAATATTGCAATGTTTATTTCAAAACAGTATGCTTGCACAACTAATTGGCTAAAAACTGAGTATAGGGTATTATTTAAAATGTTAGCACTACTGGGTTTTTAAAGTTTTATCAAAATCGAAAATGGAGTTTTCGAGATATGAACAGTTTTCAAAATCAGCGTTTGCGGTGATTCGAATCGAAAATCAAGGACGCAATAATGTTGGAAACGTCAATTTTACTCTAAGTATGCATTTTGGTCAAAATCGCTTAAGCCGTTTTCATGTAGGTAAACCAAAAAAAAATAAATTCTCAAAATATGCATTTTTTCAAAAATCCATTATAGGTAGACAATTTAGCGAAAAACTGAGTTTGCTATGGTGTTAGGAATGACTATACTACCTTAAAAATGAGTTTTTGTTACAGTCGTATTGACCATTTTCGAGATAAGGCTAATTTTCAAAAGGACCGTTATTCGATTTTTTGGTGAAAAACTGGGTAAGCAGCCAAATATCAATTTTGGTTGAAATCGTTAGAGCCGTTTTCGAAAAACTCAAAATCGCTTAATACCGTTATAACGGCAACTCTTAACGTGCAAAAGATGGCCCCGAATTGTAAGCCCACAAACTCCAAATCCGAAGTTTAAAAGTAATCCGTCCAGCCGTTTGCGCTGTAGAGCTCAGGAAGGACGGACAGGCGGACAGGCGGACAGACGGACAGACGGACAGAATTGCGAGACCCACTTTTTCGAGTTCGTCTATCATCGTAATGTCAGATTTGATTAAAAACTCGAGTTCGATTTTTTGTACGATTACAATACCTTTCTCTTACTACGAGAAAGTTAAAAAGTCTTAAATAAAATTCGGTGTTGCCAAGCTCGTGATATAAAAGGACAAAAATATTTGAAAGTAATTTTTATAGAACAAGAATATTATAAGCTACTATGAAAATTCAAATTAATCTAAATCTAAATCTAAGTCTAAAATTAACTTGGCTCTTTAGGCGTAAGCGAGCTCGTGGAAAACTATAATTTTCGTATTTCCAGACGTAGTTAATAGGTATTGGGCATACTGTCATGAAGCAAAAACAAGGCCCTTCAAAATAAGTTCCACATGGAACTAACTCCCACAAGATGTTTCATTTAGTTCATATGAATTAACTCCCAGGTTTTTTAGGAATTAAGACCGAATTCCAGAATATACTAAATCCCAAAATGAGAACAGGGGTTTTATGTTTTAATTCGTGATGTCTCGTGTCTAAATATCTGAGGTGCTTATATTCGAAAGAGCTCCTTATCGAAAAAAGCCTAAAAGATCAATCAGGCAGTTGCCATACTTTTATTGCCATTTGTTATTGGAGGATCCAGGCAGTCAATTAGAAGTTTTTTTGCGTGTATGCTATCTACGATTTTTATAGCAAACTTTTGAAAGTACTCTGCTGAATCAATGAAACATGGTTAAATAAGGTCACACCTACAACTATTGACTCTATAGGTCTATACACTCCGCGACCAAAAGTGCGACCTCTCCTGTATACCTATAATGATTTATGTAAAAGCTAATGCAGGTCTAAGGAAGAGAAGCCGACAATTCTTACGTTCTTGACCTGTACTTGCACAATAAATGAATGACTACCCTCGGTCATTGCATTTTTCACCCCCTCAACAAGAAAAGTTGCCTTTCTAAGTGTGATTTGTTCCTGATTTCAGAATAACTTGGTACTTCTGTCAACTCTCTAACACTATGGTAAGCACATGTAAACATTCGCGTTACAACTATCTATACCAAACGCAAGTCCTTACCACTTCATTTGGATAGCAAAATGAGCATCACAATACTTATATCACCAGTTTAGTGTTGCACTTGCGATTCCCTTCAGACGGCACGTTCCCCATGGCTGAGGCAAATTGATGCGTAAAAGCTAGCCCCAATATTTACAGCAACCGTGCACGTTGTGTGAATGCCCATTTCGACATTCCCGTTGTCTAAACTAACAATCAGTAAAATCTCCTTGGGGAGTTTAAATAAAATGCTCTCGTTTCTGTCACCACTGCAGGCCATTCATTAGCTATACATGAATTCCGATGAGAAATCCTCCATTTGAAGGACCCACTTTGGTCACTTTTCAATGTGATCCCACAGGAAATGGCACATGCATTCGAAAATGTAATTAAAGAGAACGGAACGGCTGGATATATGTGTGTGCATGAACGTCAGGATACGCCTGAAATAAAGCTTTCAAACCGGAAGAACTGCAAGGACACAACTAAGCCCCCTACCCAAAATGGAACGTATTTATTAGCCAGTCCATCTAACAGTCCGATTCTGCAGAGATACACATTTGCCATCTGTAACAATTGGATTTTGTGCATTTTCACACAGTCGCATCGTCGCGTCATTCTGTTCTGTGTCGGTGTGACACTCGGTTGCCAACAGCCGAGGCTCGGTTTCATTAAGGCCAACTGACGGTGCGAAAATTCTGGACTTTACGCATTCATACGCACAACACATGCAGCCTATGTTGGCCATCGCCGCCCACCACCTAGGGACTATACCTACATGGGCTGGGCATACACAGTCGTTAGCTTTGTAGCTCGCTGACAACAATTGTAATGCGTGGCATTTGGGGGGCGTTCAAATTGGATCAACAATTTCGACAACGACGATGAGCCTACAAATTTGTCGGTTTGAAGTTGGTTTACAGCGTGATTATCGGACCGAATTAGGATGTGACCAGTCGAGGTGTCAGGTTAGGGGCGCAAGCACACAATATTGCGCTGCCAATGTTAGGGATATCTGTGCTCTCGTGTACAATTTACATTCTAGAAGTCGAGCCCGATGAAATTATTGCGTATGGCTGACCGAAATTGTTCTGTGGTGACGCGCGACTCCGGCAGCAAGTCAAATAATTCCCGAAAATGTTAACAAATTAGTGTTTCAATGAAATTGTGGTTAGAAATGAGGTGAGCGCTCTCGCGATGAAATTTTCCTAACTCGGCTGCATACTCAAACCACATGTGTGTGATTGATATTCATCCCGCCCAGCTGGCCGGTATATTTGCAAAGGTTCATCTGCATGAATGCAAAGTCAACACACGCCACTTACACCTGCCATGACCTATACCATGCGTTTGAGTCTGATGAATTTATCATAATCGTGTTTGAATTTGATTTTGCAAAGAATGTCAAAGCCTTATGAAAGAACGGTATAGCATTTTCTACAATTGTTTAAGGAGGCTTCTTCTTGCCTTCTTGCATTGAAGAGATCTCGTTCTTTAAGAAAATGTGGTCCTGAAAGGAATTGCAGATATATCAGGACTACTATCTGGCAACACTAAAAGTACATAGAGTAGATGACGGGCATAGTTAACAAGACTCTTGAGGCAAGTAGTCCCCTGGCCTTAGATTCTGCGCACTAAGTTCGTTGAGGTGCCAGGTGCCACTCCAGCCATACATGTAGCTCGTCTGCAGTCAAATTAAACGTTTTATTTTAAATTGTTTTAACTGCTGTATTCTTTAAAACTGCAGTTCTAATATCACCAAAGGATTTGTCTCTTACCGCGTTCCAAGATTATTATTATTTGGTTATTTGAAAGAGTGCCTTACTTCTTGTTGGTCTTTAAAGTTCAAAGAGCCAGCAATTGCAAGGACAGTCTTCGCTTGAAATCAAATGTCCGATGTTATTTTTTAAAGGTAAAAGTGGAATTCGTCAAGTTCTGCCTAGGTTACTCATGAGGACACACGGTTCGGTATAAGATGACTTTAAATGTGGTGAGGAACGATCTGAAATTCCGATTTTTGTAGCTGAACTCTGCCGGAGTTTGAAGATTTCGTCACTACCCCAAACCTGTCAATCTGTCAATCTTTCATGAAGTAGGTACTAAGGAGACTCTGTATAAGACCCTCACAAGGGCATAAAAGTTCGTACACGCTTCTTACCATATATCATCTTCCGTTGGTAAGTGAAAACTGACTATCGAAGCCAATCGCTTTAGCGGACCTTTCACTTCTTATTGGTTTGCCGAATGAAAACTTTGACTACCATCATCTAGGTTGAACCGACTATTCGTTACCATTCATTATAGTTAGCTGGCAGAACTTGAAGGCCCTCTAACGTTAAATTTTCTTAAAGTTTGACGGAAACGGTGGTGCACAAAATTATTGTCAGTCTATCTCTATAGCCTTAGTTCGATGATGTCATGTTAAAGAATTCGTGTTTTGACTACTCGTACTATCGATATAAGTATTCCTAGTTCTCTTTAGGCCCTTGGAGCATTCGTACTAAGCGGAACGCAAGAACGGTGAAGGCGGCGTGATTCATTTTGTTCGCAGTTGGAGTCATCAGCATACAAGGTTTGAAATGGAATGACATTTATTTTTATTTATTTAAGTACAGATATATATTTGAAGTCTTACACATTGAGATATTCTTATGACATATTTTAAAATAGTGATAAGGTCAACAATTGTGATCGATTGTAACAAGATCTCATGTCGGCTTAAGGCGCCCAAACTTTGAAAAAAAAGTAGCCCATCGTTGCCATGAATGTAGCCCAAATATCGTTTAAAATAAAACTCGAAAAAAAAACTGTCAAATCCAAATGTCATGCAAAAGAAATTGGTGTACGTGCAAGTTGACAGACTATACGTTGACACATGAAGGAAATAGTGCTGCCATATTTAACAAAAGTTGGAAAATGTTTTTTTTTTTAGTTTTTTGAAGGAATAAATCTTACGAAAGTTAGGTACATAAAATTTGTAAAACGATATATCGCCCAAATCTGTGTTGGGCGCTCTGGAAGAAATTTCTATCGTTTTTTGAGAAAAAAGATAGTCTAAAATACGATAAAGCTCCCAATCTGGTAACACTGCATACATTTCAACATAAGAGCAACTCATTAACATAAACATAGAGGGAAAAGAGTAGGGGTCCTAGAATGGAACCTTGGGGAACTCCACAAGTCTGACATTTTATTGTTCACATACACATTCGTATATAATCGAAAGCTTTTTGCATAATATTGCGTGATTGACGGTAACGGTAGAAATTCCAGAGCAGTAGAAACGCGACATGAGACATAAGTTCTTTCTTGTTTCGTAAATCACAGTTAAAAGCTTCGCTTAGCATGGAAACGAGACTGATAAGACCACAATAAATAATTCAAATTAAGTTAACTATTTATTTGCCTCTGCATGATCCGTCACATCACGATGGACAGATACAACTTCGAAGTAGTTAAAGACTTTATATAACTGGGCTCCACTATCACTTTGCAAAATGACATCGGCGCAGAGATCAAACGAAGAATCACTCTTGCTAATCGCTGTTTCTTCGGGCTGAGAAGGCATCTAAGAAGTAAAGCCCTCTCTCATAGAACCAAGGAGGTACTATATAAGACCTTAATCAACCCGGTCCTGCTGTATGGTGCAGAAGCATGGACCTTGTCAAAAGCGGATGAAAGCCTCCTGGGATGCTTTAGGAGAAAGATTCTTCGAGTGATATTTGGTCCAGGTTTTGACGATGGAGTGTGGAGAAGAAAATTCAACGACGAACTTTACAGCGCTATACAGCGGCGCTGACCTAGCTGAAACAAGCTGAAAAAACAAAGGCAGAGGAAGACCACACTTTAGGTGGCGCGCACAATTGGAGAATGACCTCAACCAACTTGGTGTGCGTAACTGAAGGTAGCTAGCGAGGGACCGAGCTGGAGGAGTGAAGGGCAGTGTTACCTCTGAAAATTTTCAGAAGGAGTCCAAAAAAAGAGTCCCAGATAAAAAAAGGAGTCCCATACTCGTCATACTTTTTTCTATACTTCACTACTTACCTATCATCGAACCGGGCACCAACCAAACAAAGGGAAAAAATTTAATTAATGTAGTAGTTTCCAGTTTTCATTTTTCATTTTCATTTCCAATGTGCTTTCCAAATTCACAGACGCAGAATATAGGCTTTTTCAAAAATTGATTCATAAACGCATAATAAATTATGTCAATTCTAGTAGGTGTAGGCGAATGATAAACTGATTTTAGGAGTTTATTATTAAATTATAGGAAAATCGTCCTACATTTGAAAAAAGGAGTCAAATTTCACTCATTTTCAAAAAGATGAGTCCGGAATCCGGGCTGCCAAAAAGGAGTCGAAATGACTCTAAAGCGTCCCGAAGGTAACGCTGGTGAAGGCTTGTTAGTTGAGAACGTGGTCCACCGCGGACTGTAAGCGCCGCCAAAAGTAAAGTAAGCTTGATCTTTTAACGACTTTAGAAATAAAATTAAGTAGGTATATCGAAAGGACGAAAATCTTCCATGAACTCATGGAACTTATTCATGGGGACATATGGTGCTGCGTTATTGAAGTTCAACACATGCAAGGTAGATGAAACAGTAGGACGAGTAGGTTGTACCCAGCCAGGCTTAACACATTTGACCAAAGTACAAGGGTACTAACTTTATTGGCATGCAATGTACAGTGTGGCATATGCAACTAACAAAGCATTCAGATCTGTTAATTTTAATATCTAGTGGACTAGTATTATCTTTTCTGTTCGGTCGTTGCCTTGCATGGCAATATTTTGAGTACTCTATAGAGAATAGCGCAAATGCTTCTCCAGACCGATTTCTATAAAGAGAGTCACTTTTACAATAAAATGTATAGCGACTTTGTGGATAATGTTGATGCGAGTCGTGTTATACGGGTCACATGTAAGATCAGGGGTCGAATTACCGCACCCGTGAGCGAGCGATACGTCACTGAATTTTGTTGATTTTACATGCAAAACAATAACAAATTCAGTCACGTATTGCTCGATCACGGGTGCGGTAATTCGACCTCAGGTTTTAGTTGTCATTTGACTAGTTCAGAGAACTTGATTTTTTTGGTTACTTGGTTTTTTGGTTACTTGAAAGTCAATAGGGCAACTTATCCTAAAATCATTTAATAAGGAGCATTCCACCGGGGAGATCTTGTCTTTAAATTCATCAACTCAAGCTCTACTGATTGATCTGTAATTTTGTGTACAAAGTAGGGGTAATAGCTCTTTTAAAAAAAAAAAATTACTCACCTCGCTTATAAAGTTGGAAAACTGTGTTAAGTGGGCATTGGGGTCCATAATAAAACAAAGTTGACTTTGGTGACGCAGTTCCAATTCGGTTAGAGTTCATTGTCTTTGTATGACAGGTATACAGATACAAGAAAGAGTTGGGGCTCAACCATGCGGTCGTATTCTGCCACCGCAAGGAATAGATGTTGCTCAAACGATAGGAAAGTTTGAAACATCGTAGCTTTCTGTTAGAATCTATATTAAAGAAATTGTTTGAGAACTTTTGCTTCTGGATCCTCCAAAAAGGATAACTTCCATTTGCTGAAGTTACTTCTGACCAATTTTTTTCATAGAGCACGAATTTTGTTATTTAAACTCTCATCCCGTCGTAATTATTAAAAAAAAAATCCCCCTTGATCAGTGATTAATATGGATTATGACGAAAGCTATACCTATACCTAACCTAAGTGTAAGTAGCGTTGCTGTTGCATTACCTTTGTTTGTATCGCGGCCGACCTCTAGCGATCACCGTATCATAAGCGACTATTGGTTTCTCAGAAACATAGGCCTCAAGTCTCAACTCACTTCAAGCCCGAAATACATACCCCAAACTCCAAATGCATACAATAATAACACCGTTCACAGTGTGCCCTGATTGCTCTCTAATTTAAATCTATATACCCTCACCGACGAGCTCTTGCTCTTCAAACTCGAAAGTCGAAACGCGCCAAATAACAGAATCACTTTGACAATAAAATTCTCCATTGAATGTAGAAATTACAAACTAAATGGAATTTACAATTCCACAAGCCATTGCACCGAAACATTTGCCAATTTAGCCAAATTCCCTTCTTGATTTGAATTAAATCGACTGCAAGTACAAAGCAGTCGGTTTTGTCTACCGTCCACCCATCTTGTGGCCTCGTCAGCCTCAGATACAACAGTCATCAGGGCAGTACCACGCGATGGCAAGCCTCCAGTGCTGCCAACAGCAATTAAACCAAATTAACTTGTCGAGCTTCCACATACAATGCTGGGAGAGCGGAAACGGAAAATACAAAATAAAAAATAAAACATACAAAAAAAAAGACCCAAACAAGGAAAGACAGCGACACTCGGGGCCATCTCTAAAGTACGCTCTAGTTACACGAAAATCGTATTAAAAACTCATTAAGGGTTGGATGTAATTTCCCATGCAAAAATTACCAATTGGTTGCTTCTTACCGCAGTTTGTATATACGCCGCGCCGGCTGGCGGGCGGGGTGTACTCCGCGTCTGTAGATATATGCACGACATACGACATACCCGGCGGGAGTACGGGTAATAACGAGTGAATTCGGGGGGCGCAATACAGCGACCAGTGATGATGTGGCAAAGGAAAGTACTTTTGCAAATTTTGAGCAAACAGTTAATTTTTTATATCTACCGGGACAGAGTGTTTATTTTAATGGATCTTTTTTTGTTGTTGGTTAATTGCATACAGTGTTTGCCATTGCGGTTGCAATTTATATATGAAAATATGTGGTTGAAATTGCACAACTATTACACATCATAACGCAGAGCACTTTTTTTTGCTTGCGGGTTTAAGTGGCTATCTGTTGGGGCTGGATATGAAACGTTTTAAAAGTCTTATCTCTCTTTTTGGACAGACTGTATAACAGCGGCTACAAAAGTGTCATCACTGGGAACCGTATTTATTGGTAAGCTTACGACAAGGCTTTGCACACTCTCAAACCATTTTAGTATAGAAGCCAAAAGAAAGAAGCCCTTTTTAACTTGCGGAAAAAAAACATTTCAAGTCCCATCGCTTTAACTTCATGTAGATTCATGAGCTATCACAATCGGCCATAGTCTTGAAGCCACATCTGTCAAAATGGGTGTCATTCATTTAGTCTGTTTTGCCAAATCACATGGACGGACAGAGCGTTCAATAAAACGTGTAAATGATAAAATTGTTTTATTAAAAACATTTTCAAACTGACCCTTATTTTCATCGAAATATCATCTTCAGTGATGAGGCATGAAGCCCATTTCTGGATAAATGGGTACGTCAACAAAGAAATTTGTTGAATTTGGGATGATACCAATCCATATGAGAACCAAGAGCGTCTTTTGGATCCCAAAAAAGTCACCGTTTGGTGTGGATTTTGGGCCGTCGGGGCCAACGGCTCATATTCCTTTGAGAACGACGTTGGCCAGGCCATCACCATCTATAGATAGAGGATCACCAACTTCATGTCTGTTGGCCTAAATGGATGACACGGCTCACAAGACAACACATTGGAAATTCTGCATGATGGATGCGAGGGCATTGTCATCTCACGTGGAGGTGATGAATTAGGGATAAAGACTGGCCACCGAGATCGTTCGATTTGACTCCGTTAGACTTTTTCTTGTGGGGTTTTCTGAAGTCGCATGTCTGTGTAAAAAACTACGAACCACCAGCGGCCATCAAGGCCAAAGTAACTCCCGGTCAAATTCAGAATGATTTATGCGCCAGAATCATGGAAAATTTGACATTTCGGATGCGCGCCATCCAGGGAACCCGCGATTGACATTTGAAGGATGTTATCTATATATATAAAAATGGATCTTGGTTTGTTCGGATGCTTAAAACTCGAGAACGGCTCAACCGATTTGAATGATCTTTGTTTTGCTTTGTTTGTCTTACATCAGCGATGGTTTAGAAGAAAAGAAAAGTTGGAAAATTCTCAACAGGTGGCGTTGTAGGCACACATTACATTTTTCATGGGGAAACGCACTTTGAAAAAAAAAAAAAATAAATAAACTGGATAGAAATCGAGTAGTGACACTTCAAATATAGAAAAAAAATATTTTCAAAATCACAGTTTGTTGATCTTTTGTGATAGAAACACTTTACTGCTAAGTGCGAGAGAATCAACAGGTGGCGCTGTGGTCGATCTTCAGAGCCGCTCAACCGATTTCAATGAAACTTTGTGAATGCGCATGGTTGATTCCAACTTGAAAAATAGTATAGTTTTGGGCCCTAATGGAAACAAAGTGCAATCAAAAACAATACAAATAGAAAACCTTGGATTAAAAATAAATAAATAAATATTTTGGCGCGACAGGTCTGTGGGACCCAAGGCCTAGCTTCTCACAACCATTCGTTTTGTGTGGGTTTTCAATTTTTGGGACGAATGGAAGGGATCTAGAGCTTTACGCCGAGTCCAAACGGCTCTTTCATGACAGTTTTACTCTCGGATGTTTGTCAGACGTTCGCGAGAGGTGGCGCAGTGGAAAAAACCTTAATATGTAATTTGGTTCTTTCGTTAACAAAGCCATTTGCAAAAAATAATCGGGATAGAAATCGGCATATGGCACTTGCCATATAGGTAACAAAATAATTAAATTACTATAGGTATCTGGACATTTATGAAGCCTTGAATTTTTGTAAATGGTGTTCAACACAATGGGGCAGTAATCAAAAAGGGCACCGTTGCACCTCCCTTAAAAAACGACTCTGCGAATTGTGGCGGGACTTAATACGAAAGGCACGGGCAGCGCCGGCCGTGGGAGTACAGCTAGTATTCCATAAAAATAATGTCGACTATACGCCTTTGAAACGAATAACAAAAATTCGTTGGTGTCTCATACGAGTACTTTGTTTTCCTTAAATTTAAAGATAGGAAGCGCCTAATGAAAGCCCTTTAAGCTATAACCACCCTTTCGTATTAATTCCCTGGCTGAAAACCATTAATTAACCAAATTGAATGACTTAAGCTCTCATAAATGTCTAGATATATTTAGTAATTTAAATAGTTTTGTTTCCCGCTTATTTTTTGTAATCGGTTGAGTGGTTTTGGAGATTAGCGTACGAAGATAGTGACACGTGATTTTGATTTGTTATAAGAAGAATCGTCACTTCCATTGCATCGCCAGAACAATTTTTGTAGTACATTCCCCAGTTCAGTTCCCAGGAGCCTAAAAAAGACCAGCTCTGTGACCCGCGACCGGCCATTAGTAGGGGCAGCTAGTTTGACTTTGGCCTGCGGCGATGGTAAATTGTTAGTGCAGATTGATTGCCATCTTTCGAGCATGGCTCAGCTACAACTACAGGACTAAACAGAGAGATGATAAAGGCAAATATATGTATACTAGCGGACCCGACAGACATTGTCCTGCATGCTTTTTCAAGCCACGTATGATTAATATAATTAGCTTGTAAATCTGGAAATATGCTTTCAATCGAAGCATCTTTCGTATTTACCATGTTGCAGAAGTTGTCCGGCAATTTGATGCATTGTGTGTCTCCATGCAATCATATTGCTCCATTTCCAATGTTGAGCAATTGCTCGGAGAATGATAGTGCCAGTGGATCGTTTGCAGTTGAACTCTTATATTTGTGGTAAGACGTAATGTACAGACATTTCGCAATATATATGATTGTTTTATACATACGTTAATTTCGTCCGCATATGTAGCGCGTGGAATGACCGCCAATGTCTGTCTAAAATCACCGGACAGCAGCAGTAAAACACCACCGAAAAGCCTGGTGCTATTATTAAAATCTTTCATCATTCTATCGAGAGCTTCAAGTGAATGCTTGTGTGCCATTGTGCATTCATCCCAGATAATATTTTGGCATTGTTACAAAAAAAAAAACGCTTCTAAAATACCCACAATTTGTCGCTCCTCCATCTGCTCGATTTGGTTGTACTGGCAGCGTGCGTTTATTTGCTGTTCGGGGGACACCCATGAAGTAAATTTGGAGAAATTTTGAATCGGTATTAGGCATCGGCATTAAAGAACCAATTTGATGATACACTTGGCCCTGAATCTTAAACGTTGATTGAAAATTTCGACCATCCGCGTTTTGAACGATTTTTGTTGCTCCAAATGAGGTCATTTGAAATTGAATTTGCGAATTTTACGCAAAAACAATTTGGATTGTGATGTAGCTCCAGCCAATAGTGCTTTCAATGGTTCTGGCGGCGAATTAAATGGTGGCAATACTACAACTTTTCCAGACGCGCAGCAGAAACCGGCCGATTTACCTTTGTATTTGAGTGCATGACAGTGTTGGCATTGTTTGTTCATAGCACCGATTACAATTTGCGAATGTGACGAATAGTCGATGTCCGACTCATATTCAAACGCAAGGCGAAGAAGTGATGCACGTGTCAATGCGCGATACACTTGCAAACGCTGTTGTACACGTGTTCTGAATGTATCGGTAACTCTTTGACGGGTCAGTCTTTGTCTTAATGCATTGACTCGAAGTCATTCGTTGCGTTGCTCTTGATTTTCCTTTACATGTTTGATTACAGACTGGTTTCTTAAATTTTCATTGTCCGTCAATTTATCTTCTGCCGATCTATTTAACCGACGATTCTGGACTATTTGTAAATTCGGAGTACGTCGACCAATATTTCCTCCTCGTTCACGAAGACGTGGCATTGTTGTATGTATAATACACTTAAATAAATAAAAAGAAGAAGAGAGAGATATTCGAATCAGACCACCAATGTCGGGTCTCTTTTCGTCTCTCTTTCATTTCTCTTTTATAATACACTTAATAATCATTGAAATGCGACACCGGAAATATCAAAAGGCTCCGTATAAAAAGGCGTTTTTTTTTAGAATTTTGTTTTTTAATAATACATAGATTTTTGGGGCACTGTGTTTGTATGTTCCGTATGAACAGTGGAGTGTGATATTGTTACAACTTTTTTTGTCTTATGTATTCCAAATAAATCAATTTTTTATTTTACTTAATAACTCGCAGTCACGATTCGGTTGCTTTTGAAATACGTATAAGATTTTGAATGTAATTTTTTTATGGACGGTGCCACGCCCCTTTGTCCAATTTTGACCAATCTTCACAGAAATACTCTTGAGCCAATACCTAAGATTATGTGTAAATTTGAACTCGATCGATTCGGTGGTTTTCAAGATATAAGATTTTGAATGTATTTTTTGTATGGACGGTTCCACGCCCCTTTGTCCAATTTTGACCAATCTTCACAGAAATACTCTTGGGCCAATACCTAAGATTATGTTTAAATTTGAACTCGATCGATTCGGTTGTTTTCAAGATATAAGATTTTGAATGTTATTTTTGTATGGACGGTTCCACGCCCCTTTGTCCAATTTTGACCAATCGGCTTCTAAACCATCCAGGGCGCTACCCAAACGCATACAAAAAAAATTATTCAAATCGGTCCAGCCGTTTAGGAGGAGTTCAGTGACATACACACGTACAGTAGAATTATATATATAAAGATTGTATAACCATTTTTTTTCATCCCAAATTCGATAAGCGGTTCTGCGGAGTTAAAACCGTGCATTTTGCGTGAAATGAGATTGAATTTAAACCTCTAATGATCAGCTCCTTTAAGCGATAGATCAGTTTTTAAAACGCGTAAACCTTCCCTGAGAGATTCCAATCATAACAGTTGAAGCGCATCTTAGTCCGTTTATTGGTTTCCGAGATTAACGGAAACAACTCTTTTCTGGACTTTCCTTTATACTATATATGGATGATGAATAGAATAGAAAACGATCGCCAACAATTCTTTAAGCAGAATCGTTTGATGCGGAAGCCATACGTCTCGAGAGATAGGACCCATACATTTGTTCTATTTTTCAAGACGTATGCGGCTTAAAAGTCGTAGCGGACTAAGTTAAACGATTTCGTTCATGGGGCCGTAGACGTGTAGGTAGGACGCGTGCCGGTCGATGGATCTTCATTATGACTTATTTATGTAATATCTTCTAACTACCAAAAAATCTAGAATAATACAAGTTAAATGTGAACTTACGAGTCAATGCCGGCGGCAGCAGTCGTGTTTATTACTGGTATTGTTCAGAATTTTCAATTCAACCCAGGATGTTGGTTCTTATAGGCATCGGTCATACGTCATACCCGACAAAGATAGAGATAAAAGCCAACTTTGTCTCTAGCCGCATCTCGTCGAGAGTTCACGACTCCGTTTGTGGTTCGATATGACCCCTGGGCTAAAAACAAAAAGTATTCCCTTCCGCCACTCGGTGAGAATTTCAATGGGCGCCAATAAGATTTGCATCCCATCACCTTATCCGTCCGGCATAAACTTCGTTCAAGTTCGAACGGAATTTGCGCGAACCCTCCAGGTATATATACCATTTGAAGTGCTGCCGCACCACACACATGTACCCCGAAATGCATGTGCGGTTTGCCGACGCTGACTGCCTTCACTGAAAGTCAATGGACTTTGTGACTTTGAACTATCAACATCAAGCTGCCGTGTAATGTCAACTTGCAAACGAGATACCACTGCCTGGAGGAGACCTTCGATAAACCGATGCAACCACACTGTGTCAGCAGTCAGCACACTCCACACTCGCAAAGGAGACAGCAGAGGCATATATTGTGAATGCCTTGGAAATATGTGCATTCCTGGAATATGCAAATACTGCTTTGACTTCATTAGTCAAAAGGTGCGACAGGAAGTCGGCTGTCAGGCAGCGACACACAGGAACAACAATAACAATATGACACTCAATTACAACAAACTGTCTGTCCCTTTGACATGCCAACAATGTGTCGACGAATGTGCTCTCCGATCTGACACATACACATAACAGGAGCAGAGCAGTACAAATGCCCGTCCCTATACACATCTACAGGTTGACAAACATGTTAACACACATGCCACCAATCAGGAAAGTTCCTGAATTTTCATTACCCTTTAGCTTGGTCTACCGCATGCAGCTCTGTAGCTGTTGTAGGTACCTATAGTTGTAGCTGGCTGGAGCTTGAGTAGCTTGTCTCCAGCTGATGATGTAGAATTTTCGGCTCTGGGGTCGGTGCTCGGTTGGTGGTGGTTTTCAGTTCTCCAGCATGCTTATGTTTATTTTCGGTACGGAAATTTGGGAAAACACTTTGAGGGACATTTCGATGCGGCGACTATGCATGTTGGAAATTTATGTGATTCTATAGGGGGTAGTGAAGTTTGCCTTGTTTTCGACTGGGTATACAGTTCGATTGTTGGTTTTTGCTACCTTTGCTTCTGCTTGGGATTAATTAAAGTGCAGGTGACATTTGAAAGGCAAATTTCAGCGAGACATATTTTGTATGGCAAACGGTAGGTTGTATAAATTACATAAGTGGTTTCATCAGAATAAGAAATTCAACTTGCAGCGTATAGTTGAATAATCATGGTTCTATGTAGTTCTATTGCATATGGCATCGGTAGTGATGTGGGGGAATGACAGTTAGTAATTGGTAGATGGTTAGATTAGGTGGTGTATTGTGTCGAAGAATTAGTACAACATCTATGTGCACTTCCGGGTTGTGGTTTGGCGTTACTTACATGAAGTGAGTCCCATTGAGGTGAGAATGGAACAGACTAAACCTTTCTATGGGATATTTCTAAAGGGTTACTTATGGCGTTGTATAAGGGTCCACACGATGGATGTACGCATCGAGAGAGAGAGAAGAAACCATTTTAAAACAAAGACAAATTTAAGTCTTCTCTTTTATTGGGCTTAACAGGTCTGCTACAGTTAAATCGAACAGCAATGTTGGTTGTCATGAAAATAGCTTAAATAGGCTTCTAGACATGGTAAGCAACCATTAGCATTCGTGGTTCGGGGGTTTTGGCATACCTACTTTGGCGATGGCTTGAACATTTTGTTGCACTGTCAATCTTTTCACGCAGATGACACCATATGGCCTTTCATGCTCGCTTACATAGGATTAAATTTGGAAGGCCAAGTGGCGTTCTCGCGAACGTCTGACAAACATCCGAGAGTAAAACTGTCATGAAAGAGCTTCTCAATTAGCCGTTTGGACTCGGCGTAAAATTGTAGATCCCTTCCATTCGTCCCAAAAATTGAAAACTCACACAAAACAAATGGTTGTGAGAAGCTGCGCCTTGGGTCCCACAGACCTGTCGCGCCAAAATATTTATTTATTTATTTAAGTAGCTTAGTGGTTAATGTGTTGGACTACTAAGCAAAGTGTCCCAGATTCGATCCCCGGAAAAACACAAATTAAATTGAGAGTTATGTACTCTACTACTCTATAGCTCTACTTCTACTTTCTCAATTATTTTTTAATTTTACAGAAACATCTTATGCCTTTATTTGACGGTTGCCTGTAACTATTTTTATTTATTTAAGTAGATATTTGTAAGCTTTCACCTTAAGGTAATATCTTTTAAAGTAGTGATAAGCTAAATAATGAATTTAAAAAAGAAACAATAAATACTACCTTTAAAGGAAAATTATAACAATTAAAAATATATGTATATACGGCCCATCAAAATTTACAAATAAAATAATAAGTTAATACATAGAGACATAAAACATAAAAAAACAATTGCAAGGAAAAAAATAGATACATCATTATATTAATACGTAAACATCAAAAGTTTCCGTGCACTTTTTAAGTATTCATCATGAAATGAGGAGAATGAAACTTATATCAATGGAAAGGTACTGTGCCATAGATGTGCACAAACAAAAAATCGTAGGTAAATGTTGCCATTAGACTGGTAAAATGAAGTTAAGAATTTCCCATACAAAATGCTAGCAGTAAGGTAATCGAAAGCATTTTGTTGCCATTCAATTTGTCGCCGTCATGTTTCCATAGTAACGAATTTAATCATCTTATATTAGAACCTGTTGGAGAGTCTCATTAACCCATAAAGGTATGCAATTTAATTACCCCTAAAAGTAAGCAATCATAAAATCTTATTTCAGGGGCATTGCAGAGTTATATTCGAGGTGTTACTATGGTAACGAACATTCATGTTTTGCCCTTTTCCATTCTTTCTTCATAGCGGAAAGGTATATGAATTAAGATTTAGCAAATAAATAAATTAAAATGAATAATAAATATATTATGTAAAAAACAAGTTGGCTTTCGAATTTCGACCACGGGCAGTACTAGTATTACTTAATTGGCCGACAAGTAAGGTTTAAATTCGGTTGAAAATCTCTTCTTCTGTCTTATTTCTCTAATGTTGCTGGGGAGGGAGTTCCAGATTCTATTGGCATTAACAAAATTGAAGTTCGGAAGTTTAACAACAATAGCGTGGAGATAGAATTTGTCTAGTCCTGATAGATGTACAAAACGTGAGTCGGTTAAAAAGGTTGCAGGGTTGACGTGTATAAACTATATGATGCAACATTAACATGGTACGGTACTGTAGAAGTCTGTCAAACGTGATGTTCCAGATCCGGTAAGAGAAGTGTGTGGTCGTATCATCGAAGACCTAAAATTAATCGATCTAAATTGTTATATAAGCAATGTTAAGTTTCCTATTACTAATCGAGTCGCACTTTCTAAAAACTTCGGAAGACATATTCGATCGCACCATCATTAATGTAGATAGGTGGAAAGAATGATGTGCTTAAAGTTTTACTTGATTTGACAATGCATTTCGATTTTTTAGAGTTGATAGGCAGCGAATTCTGTTGCGACCAAGCATGGACTTGATTAGGGCAACAACTCATGTGCAGCTGAGTGTCGCATACATTTCAAAATAAGAGCTAGTGACGATGGAAGGCCTTTGAGAAGTCCCGGAGCACTAGAAAGGTGACATGATTTTTATCTTTTCAGAAATTACGCCACAGACAGCCGGCACCGGCACTGACATTTTCTACACTCTTTTGTAGCTCGGCGATAAACTTGTAGGCCCGTTTCGTTCTTATCAATATATAGAGCTTGATAATATCATCAGGTATTCTTACTAGACCTACCTAAACAAGAGTGATCGTAGAGGCAGAGGCTGTAACTACGACTGCAGACTGCCAAAAATTATCTCATAGCAAATTATAGTGAGGCAAGTTTTTCCGATCACTTTTTCGGTAGTTGCGGTTAAAACACCACCCGAAAACCGCTCCCGTGAATATACATAACACATTATAAATATTCAACCACCTTAGCTACGATCTATTATGGAACAATCAGATAAAAGTTTACTTGCGCTTTCAAGAGGTTTCTGAAAATTATTGCGAGCTCTTTTTCTCTACTGCGTTGTAAGTACGGATTAGACTTGAAGACTTTACGAATTGGAGACCTATAGGCATCTGAGACGTCTCATAAGACAGATTTTGCCTGGTCTATGACGTCGTTGAATCTCCTCCTCCAAACACGTAATTTACTAAGAATCTTTTCTTTCGAAGGTACCGAGAATATCTTCATCCACTTTCACATAGAGTCCCAGCTTCAGCTCCGTAAAGCGTAGATACTGAAATGATACAGGTCTTACCCTTCTCAGTCCGAGTAAGCAGTGATTGGCACAAGCTTTTTCTGATTGAATTTCCAAAAAGATGTCGTTTTCATGTATAATATGAAAGATGTAGGTAATAGCAGAGCCGAGGTAGACATATAGGTAGTCCTTTACTACCTCTGAGTTATAGCTGTCGTCGGCTGTGATTTTTTGTTCAATTCGCCGATGTTGTCTGTTCCTTCGTTTTGATAGCTTAAATACTTGGAAAAAAGGAGCAGCAAGTGTTCTCCATCGTTATCCTGCACCAGCGAACGAGTCTGGCAGGAATTCCATTATTAGACATAGTTCCGGTGGGGGTTGGCTTCAGAAGAAAAAAAAAAATGTTGCCTCTTGCAATTAACTGAAAACGTGGTTGCTGTCATCTGTCACTTATCGATAACAATCTCTCATAACAGTGTTGACCTTGTGTAATCATACTAATTCTTACATTAAGTATTTAACATCTCTTTCTTTGTGGATCGGGAAAATCATGTTGAGGTTCCGACACGACAACTGTGCGACTCTAGCCAATGATCCGTGGGCCGCCTGGTCCAGCTGATTTGTTGCACTAAAGCTATATCCTACTACATCCTACACCTGATCTATCATAATGTTCTGAAATGTGGCTGTTATCGTGGCGTCAATATATTCAGTTCTTTTTGGTATAATTTCTGATGCGTTCTTTGAAAAATACACATTATTGTTTTCCATCTATTACAAGAGTCGGTGTTGCGTTAATCGGAAGGAGTCCCCATACAGAACTACAGGTGCGTAGTCGTTCGTTAAAACACCTCATCCCATTAGAGCGACGTCTAACCGAGAAGTGTCCAAACTGAAGGTCACTGTTTTATTATTATATACCTCGCGAGAACAAAAGCTAATGATCGTAAAACTCCCTATTAAATATTATATTACTCCGAGTACAACGAGCAAGAACACGCCGTATCATAGCCAGTCAGCCTTCTTGGAACTGAAGTGGGGGTGGGTAGGTTAAATTCTGTTCTAAACAGATCTTCCACTGTCCGCCCTGCTTCGCACACTCCAGTGACTAATTTCATTGCCTACTCTTCGTCCTCGTACATTCGAAGGCGAATTAAATGTTACATTTTATGTAACTCTTATAATGAAATTTATTAATCTTCCAGACAGAGATGTGTTCACATAAAAACACAGCACAGAAAAGCAAAGGGAAAATGTTCCGTTCGACGATTACCAGCTTAATATACCGAAATTAACTTTTCAACATCTTTCAACGATGGTACTCCATCCACATATAATTTTTTTTTTTTTTTTTGAAAGCCATCGTTCCTCTTGCCTTAGCCCAAGCTACTATTCCAACGTAATGTAGTGCATACATAATGACCAAAAAAGAAGGGATCCTTCAAGGAAGAAGGAAATACACATCGCAGTAAAAAGAAGAAGAAAAAAAAAACCAAGAAACCAGCAGCGTAATGATACGAAAGTTTGGTATGCGGAAAGAGTTTTCATCCTGCTAAGTTGCAAATTCTGTTCAGATGACCTTAAACTATTCTGTCATGAATAATAAAACACACAAATCACGTTTCGGTTCAGATAATGTTTGCTTAATGGATTGAATTCGACAAATAGGAGGAGAGCCGTATTATATATACATATACCTTCCATAGACTTAACGAATAGAGTAGGTAGCTGTAGGATATTCTTTTTCAAAGTGATGAAATTTGAGCGCTAAGAACTCAGTCAGTTTTCTCCTTTCTTTGAAACCCCACGAAGGCAGTTTTAATGGAGTCAAGGTATTGAGCTTTAATTATTCACTGGGGTAAGTGCCGGTGGGGGTAGGCATTTGTATAGGTGCATTGGGTGGAAGGCTCGCGTTTTGATGGAACTGATTTACAATACACCCTGTGACCGAGATTGTCAATGCTCGACCAATAAGCGCGAATTATCGCACCGAGTTGCAAGCCAATTTGCCAAATTGTGTTGGAACCTATGAGAAATGCGACAAGGAAAATGTGGGTTTAAGTAACTTGAGACGTTACTTATAAAACAAACCAATTCATGGTTGTTTACAAAATTGAAATGAGGCTCTGATGGCGGTACCTAGATCTCCTGCAAAAAAGTACTCTAATTAAAAGACAGCAAGAGTAATTTAGAGCGGGAGACA
The DNA here is from genome assembly GCA_936431705.1 of Cheilosia pagana. NCBI lineage: Eukaryota > Metazoa > Arthropoda > Insecta > Diptera > Syrphidae > Cheilosia > Cheilosia pagana. Next base: position 77,272,470 of record OW386166.1, on the reverse strand, counting down.
AAAAATGCTCCAAACGGTCTTAGCGACAAAATATTGAAAGGTAATCAATACTTGCTTCACCTGAGCTATGTGGCATAGTTATTCAAAAGGAATATATGACTTTTTTTCAAAACTTCCAATTTGTTGTACCTATTTAAAATGAACTTGTTTCTTTTGCAAATATTTAGGGAAGAGTGATAAATAATTTTATTCTATGGGTTTTAGGAATCGATGACTTTTAAGTTTTTCTAAATATTTATTTTTGTAGGTTATGCTTATCTTATCTTTAGAGTAATTTTTTTATTTTAATATTTGAAAGCCAATGAGTAGACGCTTCTTCTGATCTAAGTGGCTTAGTAGAATTTAAAAGGAATAAACATTTTTTAATTTTCAAACATTTCAGCTTTATTTTTTTGGACCATGTAGGGAAGAGTGACAAAATATTTGATTTAATGGAAAAGTAACCTACGAATATACTTTTTTTTAAAGAGATTTAAATAAATAAATATTTCGGCAGGTCTGTGGGACCCAAGGCCTAGCTTCTCACAACCATTCGTTTTGTGTGGGTTTTACATTTTTGGGACGAGTTGAAGGGATCTACAATTTTACGCTCGGATATTTGTCAGACGTTCGCGAGAGGTGGCGCAGTGGAAAAAAAACCTTAAGATGTAATTTGGCCCTTTCGGGATTCGAACCTGGAACCCCTGGCTTAGTAGCCCAACACACTACCACTAAGCCACTGCGCCACTATTATTGAGTTGTTAAAAAATCCCAACAATTTAAATTGTTTGAGCAAATACGAAAATATTTAAAACTAGCTGACCCGTGCTCGCCTTGCCGCACCCGCCGTTTTTTTATAAATATATTCCCTCCCTTGGACCATTCTAAAAGCAATATAGAGCAAAAACAAAGACAAAAAAAACAGAACTTTAATTCCTACTTATGTCGTTTTCTATTGGGCAAAAAGAAGCGTCCGGGAGAGTCCGGAATCGAAAAATTCACTTCTGAAACCGTTCCTTTGGCACAAAAAATATGTGATAAAAATGAGTGAATCCCCGAGTGAAACCAAGGGAAAACGACATTAAGTCAACACAAAAAAGATTTACGCAAAGTTCTGTTATTTGTTCCCTCTTACCCACCTCAAATGTCGACGAAAAGAAGCAACACGAATGAAACAACTTGACATTGACACACGAACCCCACCCCAGCTCATTTCCAAACTTTTCCCAATGAACAGCACCTGAAAACGTGTTCAACAAACCTGAATATATGCGCTGGAAAGAGACGACTGCACATTGAAGTGCAAAACATATGATCACGTTAGAGCGCGCACATAACAATCACACACACACTACTGCAACGATACTCACTACTGATACTGACAGTGGTATCCACTGAAAGAAAATTGTGGGCTATGTTTCGAATAATTGTTTTGAACATTGCTCAGCTATCTTAAATGATTCAGGAGAAAATTTACTAAATTCACCAATTTTTTTATTTTTCAATCCGATAAGCCATTACTGAGCTAGGTCTGTATAAACAGAATTTTCCTTACATATATCCGTTTTTTTTTTTTTACTTTTTTGTAGAAACCACGTTCTATTCCGGGATAAAAAGTATCCTAAGTTCCGAACCATAACATAAGCAATCACTATGCCAAGTTTCATCAAAATCCGTCCAGTAGTTTCTGCGTGATGCGCCGTCAGGCATTTTTCATTCTACAGTTTCATTATATGTAGAGATGTTATCAATTTCATGAGAATAGATAATTTGTTCAGTTTCTGGGAAGCAATGCAAAACTCTTCCACTCTTTTTGCCCGTCGCCGGATAATCCCCAACTTACAAACAGTTCAAGAGTTGCAGCATCAATATGAGATGTCAACGCTTGTAAATTTTTTTATTTAAATCTCAAAAATAGGTAAATTTTAAAGAAACAGTTTAATCAAACAATGATACAATAATAATATATCAATTGCAACAATGATGCAAGTTAACATTTTTAATCGTTTCGCCAATTTTTTTTCTTGTTAAAAATTGTTACCTAAAGAACAAACAATTTGATTTTTGAAAGAATATTTTGCATCAAGAAATATTTAACACAACAATTTTTTTGTTGGAATGATAATTTTTCGTTTTTAAAATTGTTAAAGAGTTTTAAAATTTATTAAGAATTTTCTAATTAACAAGAATTTTATTTTAAAACTAATAATTTGATTCTTAAAAAAATCAAGAATAAGTTGTTGCTTTACTCTAGTGTTTTTTTAGTAGCAATGCAGGTCACTTTTCTATGGCTTTGAAACTCGCTTGCTAGGCTCATAATTTCACGGGACATAATCATTCAACTAAATACACAATACACAAAGGCCAATAAAAGGGGAAACACGAAACTTTTCTTGGGTAAATATAAAGGAAGTTCGCATGGATCTTCTAAATTAAAGAAAAAACACACAAAAGCAATAGCAATTTCTAATGAAACAAAAATATTTGACTAGTTGTTTGGTTTTCAAATAACTCTAGTTGTTCGAATTGACGTCACCATTTGGAAAGCCGAATAATAAACTCTGTGTTGTGTGAGCATGCACGTGCAGTGCAGTCACAAATGGCCACACCCATACAAATGTGTGATGAGTTGCATATTTTATTTCTAATAACCACTAAGCCGGACTGCAATTAGAAACAGATTAAATGAGGTCTGTTTTGGATTCAATGTAGCGCAGCGAAAGGTGAATGATGGCTCAGAATATTCGGCGAAGAATAACCTAAAAGCAGCATCAAGTTCAAGGTTATTCGTATATTAATTGAGCTTTCTGACTAAATTGGCAGTTGGATGAACTGAATTAAGGAGTGAGAGGGTTGCTCCGCCTTTTTGCCCTCAGAGGATTTATTGAGTATTTCAGGCTAAAAACTCTTGCCAAAAATTTTAAATTTAAGCTTCGTCTATAGGTATGTTTTCATTATATAAGTAGCCTTAATTGGACTGATCAGGCTGCCCATAAACCATCAAATTAATGAAAAAGTCGCTCGTTGTCAGCACCGTCACCCTGGAAATAAGAATATACTCAGACTCACATTCATGTGTTACATCATCATCAAACGAACGTCACCTAGGTAACAGTCGAGGAATGAATCCCTAGCTGATGTTTTTACTGCATAATATTCATTTTTATTGTTATTATGCAAAGCCTTAACAGGCACCAGGTGCATTTGCAAAGAAAATTTATTGTATTGTGTATCCACCCTCTACACTTGAAGTTGACATTATCTCACAGCACAGAAGTGAACCTCGAAAAAGGTTACTATAGTAGCCACCTACAGACGGTATAGAGATCTCTTCTCAAGTATTTCGCCTGTTATAAATAATTCAATGGAAGAATTTTATGAATAAGAAATCCTAGAAACAGGGTACAGAAAAGTTCACCCAACACTGACGAAGTACCGAGTGCACATCGCAGAGATATTTTAGTTTACCTTTGATTCCTTACATTTTTTTTTCTTTTCTTTTCGTTTTTTAACTTTTTTTTTTGTCTGCTACGTCCTACATAGAGTTTTGCTTAAGAATCAGATACATTTTTCATTACATTGTTGCATAATATTTTGAGAAATGTAAACGTGGATAAAGCGGAACGGATGGTAGATGTAATATGGATATTCGTTTCGTTACAGCTGGTGCAGAGCGATTGGAAAACCATCGATATTTAAAGTTTTGGATTGTTTGTACGATTTGTTTTATGAGAATCTATCTATGTGTAATCTGTGGGGGGGAAATGTTATATCACTTATTTAAACTAAATATTTACTGCCGACGGGACAATCGCCGGATATTTTTATAGAAAAAGGATGGTAATGAGATCCCAATGATAACTTGGACTATTGATTACTATTACTATTGTGAATATTTTTCACATAAGTATAATTGAATTGATTTCAATCCATTTAAGGATTTTCGCTTTCATTGCCTTTCTGCTTGTTTGCGAAAAAATCGATTGATAAACTTTTAACGCTCTTCCCAACTAGGTATTGAAAACAGATTAATTAATCATATTTTATATTTTCTACTTTTATTATAAAGATATCTAAGTTAGTTTTGAATAAAATCTGTTGTATGTATATTTTCTATTTAAAAAAAAAAGTTTATTCTTAATAGCACAAACCGTTAGAGCTGAAAAAACAAGAACACCAAGATAACCACTATTACAGCATAACTATTATTATTTAGCGTATATGTTTAAATCAAGACACGAGCCTTATAAACCCGGCGGATTGGATCCAAATCCGTTCAGCATTTAACTCGTCATCAAATAAACTGTAAACTCTACTGCATATTTGACGCCTTTGGGGAAACATTAGAGGCCGAGAAATCTCTATTCAAAGAGAGGACTTAAAATAAACCCAACAATTAGATAAAAATAAAAAATAAAACAAAGACTATGCTTGTGACCATAATGTGAAACTTCTCTCGCTAAATGTGGTTGTTAAATTGGATTGTGTTGTAGTTGAATTTTATTAAGAAATTTAATTTAAAATCCAAATCTTTATAATGTTATAATCTTAATACAGCGCAGTAGATAAGTATATTCATTCATTTAACAAATTTTCTATTTCTAATTTTAGAGTTTTTGTTTTCATATCGTTACAACTAAGATTTAATTCAATTAACTAATTCAGTAGTCTAGTGTCTGTGTAAGGCCTAGTTCAGTCTTCAGGTCAAGCGTGCCCATGTAAATATTCACTTTATGAATTAGGTTGAAAGAATTGAAAAAATTCTCTAAAATGCAATACCATACAAACTCATAATATTTCATTGATATTGGTTGAGTGGTTTAAAATAACAACAACAGTGCCACCTTTGGGGTCCAAAACTATCACATCTGTGGTTTAGGAGTCGAGAGCGGCGTAGTGATTTTGAAAGGCCAATTTTCGCCGTCATAGCGACAACATAAACAACTTCACTTCCCTCTTCGTCGAGTCGATTTTCTCCCAAGTCGCGGTAATAGATGTTTCCGATCAAAACTGGCGTCAATTTCTCTGAGATAATTTTGTACCAAGTATAGTTTAAAGCTCTTATAAATTTAATTTGAGTAAGTGTATACCTATTGTCGGGATTTTCCCGGGGTTTTCCCGACAATAGGTATACTCTTTTTCGGCAGTGCGCGGAACGGCCGGGATATTATTGCCAGATTTTTCGGGTTTTTATTATTCAGCAATTTAAATATTTATCAAAGAAACATGCAGAATCAAGAGTTTAGAAAAGGAGATTCGAAACGAACAGAGCCCTTAAAGTGTCATGTGACAAAATATTTAAAAGAATAACTTTTGTAGTAGGAAAAGTACACTAAAAATTTGAAGAAAAATTCAACCCGTGCGCCCATAAGAGATAGTCGTATGCGTATTGTATTTGTAATATTTATTTCTTCAGTCTTATTTAAAATTTTGGTAATATCTAAAAATAGTGGTTTCTAAAACTACATCAGAGTCAGTGATACCATTTTAAATCCAGCTTTTCAAGCCATGAAAACATTTTTCCTTAAAGGGAAAATGTAAAATGCTTTTTAGCGTTTTCAAAAATTTTATAAAGTTGAATTTTTTTTTCGAAATTTTGGTCGTGCAAAGAACAATTCTTGTTTACACTTTTCATGTATTTTTGTGGTGTCAGTTTGTAGTAGTTAGCTATAAAATAGCTTTTAAATTTTTCATATATGAACTTGTTAAGCTACAAATGATATTGGTGGTTGCATATTTTGGCCAGTGGACTGTAAACTGTAATGCTCAAAAATGAAATGAAAGTAAAATGAAAAGAAACGCTTTCACTTTTCTGGACTAAAACAAGTCAATTTGTTCGACAATCGACATTCGATGATTGTCTCAATTAAAACACTTTAATGGACACATCTGCCTCCCTCAGCTGCAGTTCATAGAATTCATGTTTTACCTGATGAGAGGACCTTAGGATAGTGCACTATTGGTCGCTCATACAGCTTGTAGTGGAATGTTGCCACAGCTAATATCTAAGGATATACATTTTGTATCCTCCGTACTTTAAAAATAAATTTAGCAATAACTTTAGCAGATCATACAAAGGTCCATAAAATATGTTTTTAGTTAAGCCAATGTCTTCAAAATTCTATCGGTGATTGTAGTATTAATAAGTTGCAATTTGAAATAAATTGATAACAGGAAAGAGCGATATCTTTCTCAAAGGCACGTCTTAATTATTACTGTATTTTTTATTAGACTTCCAAAAAGAGATACCTACATGTAGATATGTATATTATATATCCACCTCTGCAATACCTCGTAAGGCAATTTTATAGCTTGTTAACTGGCATCTGCAAGGACCCATTAAATATCAAAACAAGGCATCTCTAGGGCTCCATTATGCCACTTATGATAGATTAATTTTTTGTATCGCAGTGATAAAAAGCGAAAATAAATTGCTCCTCAAGTAGTATATAGCTGGCCACTACGTGTGTCTTAGAGTTCCGTCAGTCTTTTAATCACGTTCATCCCATAAGATATCGTGAACCCTATGATACCCATCTGCCTGTAATTTTACTCTATGCTTCCCCAAAGGCCACTTAATCTTCCATTGTGTCTAGCACTATATTGTCCGGATTGGGGAGGGGGGGAGGGGCAACTTCATAGCGATAGCGACAACGTCTACGTTCCATGTTTTTCAGAATATTTACGATCAGAGAGGGTTTGCTTTTAATAAATATTTTAGTTGCTTTGCCTTGTAGATAGATTGAGAAGCAAAATTACTCTCGCGACGTCACCGAGACTGATTGATGATAGTAAACACAAAAGTGACTATATTTTCTAGGGGTTTAATACTCCAAGTTAGTTGGAGGGATGTGCTCTATTAATATTCGCGTCGATTGAGTATGGAGATTATTTGAGGTAGCTTAATAGTTTTCTTCTAAAGTTACCTTATAGCTTTGAATCGGAAAATCCGTGGCGGCCACATACAGGTAGGTTCGTTTTCACACCTTTGGCGATTTCAATATAAGTCCCTATTTGATATTTAGGTTAAAAAGCGAGAGGAGTGAATCAAAAACGTAAAGTGAAAGTGGACAAACTTCCAATGGATTAAGGTAAGTTACGGGTCCAAAATGCATCAACATATGCGTTAAAAAACGGGTCAAAAACGCTTCAAAAACCGTGTTTAAAGACGAGTCAAAAAAATGCTGCTAAAAATGTTTCTAATCGCGTTGAAAAATTTATCCTCAAACTCGGTAAAATACTCGTCCAAAAGTGAGTCGAAAAATGCGTCAATAACACTCAACAGAAAATACGAGAATTAAAACGATTTTCAAAAACTCTTCAAAAATGTGTCAAAAACTTTATGAAATTGATACTCGTTCAAAAATGCATACAAAAACACGGCAAACAACGTTTCAAAAACGCGAAAAAACGCGTTCGAAGATCTAGTAGAAAAATGCGTCCATAATCGTGTTGAAAAATTAGAATAGATTAGTTAGGTAGTGCAACATTCAGCTGACCGTGTGAAAAACTCTGATAATCCGCCATCGACTAAAATCATCAAGGGCAATCCTCTCACCGACGAGGATACATTTTTGCCTTGAGAACCATCAGGCCATATAGCTTTCAATCCAAGTTGGAGACAATCGTTTTATGTGGCCAAACCACCGGAGCCCTGACCGCTCAAGGAAGCCTAAGGAGGCGAAGTAGCTGAGTATCTACCAACTATCAGCAGCTTGTTGACAGTCAGATTTTATACAAATTTATTGGCTATTGGCTGTAAAACAATATAAGTAGCACCTATCTATGCGTGCCTTTGCGATGTCTTACGCATGAAAGCCGACGACTCTCCTTAAAGGCTGGGCATGCATTTTTAAACGAATTTATTTCTTCCCTCACCTCACCTACTTGACTACTTGAGTTCGATTTAATAACACGAGCCTTCAAAAGTGCGTACGAATGACAACCCTTACAATTTCTTTGAACAAAACCCCACCCCGCAGCATACCGACTCCATTTGCATTTTAGAATTTTCGAAAGTGAAAGCTACAAACAAGTTCTCATCGAAAATGTGTTTTCAGCACTAACAGCAAATAAAAGGGAAAACATTTCCATCCTAATCACCCAAAGCATTTTCTCAGATGAACGATCAAAAGAAAATTCCTCAATTCTCAGTGTCAATATAAGAAAAGTATTTCCGCCCTATCCTACGACACCCTGCCATTTGTCGTCATCGTTGGCGTCGTAGTTGTAGTCCTCGTCCTCGTCTCAAGGGACACATGTAAATTGATTGAATTCGATTCGGCTCAACTGTGTGTATCTGAAGGTTACACATGCAAATAGAGCAGAAAAGCAGTTCGCTGAAATTCCCTTCAAGGCTTTTTCCATTCCACACCAGCTACCCCTACACACTTACATCTTCTATACCCATTAGCACACGGCCCACAGAACCCTTTGAATTGCGGCTGCTGTATGGGGTGGGAGTCTTAACAGTTTGCACTAACTTTCATATTTCCTCTCTGACAAAAGGTCATGCACGGTATATATTCAACTCGACTAGGACATTATAAGCTCCTGATAATCAACCCTATATTGACACTTAACATATGCAAAAGTTTAAGAGAGTCATCGTCATAAGCAACCAAACCCTCTTTCGCATATACCATAGGTAACTAGTGCTTTCTGCTCCTTCTATACATACACAATGTACCCGCAACGATGTTCTTTCTTTGCATTCCTAATATTATGCTTTCGTATTTGCGAGATAAAGAGGTCCTTTCAATATATGTTGAACGTCTGTTGACTTTTGACTAAATGATGTGGCTGCTGCTGGTGCGGGTGCTGTTTGCTGTCCGGTAATTTCGGATAGAGCGAACCCTCTTCCGACAACGATGACATTTTAAATATTTGATGTGGTGATTTTATTAAGGACTTAAATTGGTTCTTGTCCCTTTGATGCGCACGAAGGTGTTGACATGACTTTGTTAAAATTGATTACGACCATATAGCCATTAGGTTTGCGAGAGCCACGTTTCTCGGGTGTCTTCATTAAGGGGAAAGATCACCCTAAGAACTGGCACTAATTAATGCTGAAAAGGGCAAAGACGATTAAATAAACAAAAGCTGTGGCTTTGTGTGTGCCGTTCATACAAACGGAAAACGGGGTTGTGCTTGCCATGCAAATATTAAAGTTTACTCAAAATAAGACCGAGGATTTATGGAAAGTTACAGACTTTAATTTTGCAAACTAAAGTTTTGGGAAATTTGAATGGAAATAAATCACTGGGAAATGTTGTGTTTCCTTCAGCGTTGGCATTTGCGAATACAAATTTAAAATTTTGATGATGGCAGTGTGGATTATTGTTTTACATATTTATACGAGTAAAAATACAATATTTGATTTTTAAAATAGGTACAACGCATCCCGATGGGACTGATGATTTTTCCATCTAACCTATGACCTACGCCTCTTCGGTGAACTTCGGAGTGGTTGGGGTTGTGGTTTACGCGCACCTTTCTTATGAGAACTATGACTTGGAACAGTTCGCGTTTTTGGACGTCAATTTTGACGCTTTTTTGATGGGCTATTGTTTGTTTTTGGAGGTTTTTTTGAGGCGGAGGTTTTCTTTGCTTTTTGGATAAGTTTTTCTATTCGTTTTCTAAGACATTTTGTTGTCCTGTCTTTTGGGGATTCTGTTTTCTCCCGTTTTTGCAGCATTTTCCGACGGTTTTTGTGTGCGCTTTCTACATATTTTTACTGCGATTTCCGCATCACCTTTAGGGTAAAAAAACAACACCGCTTCCTTTTGTTTTTAGTAATTTGTTTACGTTATAACCTATAATAATAATAATTTTTTTAATTATTTTTGTTTTTATAATAATATCGTACAAAAAGTTGTTGTGTAGCAGATAGGTACGTCAAAACGAATAGATATCTACCCAGTGGCGTGACGTCCACATAGCCAAATTCCTACCGACTTCCCTTTTTAAATTTCCACCATCAACACTATCTACCAAAATTCAAATCCACATATGCATGAAACCATGCCAAATAAATTCGATTTTCACAAAATGGTACACACATATAAGCCATAAGATAAATATTGCGTGTGTGTGCATTTTCATTCATCATCGTCACGACTCACGACAAAGCAAACAGCGAAGGTAACCCCAAATATGTCGGGTTATTAAAAAAACTCTCACTGGGTAGTTGATTTTACGAGAACATTTGCTTTTATCTCTTTTTTTCTTACTTGAGCACTGTGCTTATGTAGAAAATAACGCGCTTTTCTTTGAGTTATTCGATTTTCCTCTACTTCTTCTTTCCTTTTGTGGTTTGTGGATAAGCAAATGTACAATTTATGATTTTCTTTCAAGATAGGTATCTGCACATTTAAAATGTTCACGCCATGCCACTGCTATGTAGTCCATAAAAAAACTTGAACAAACGAAAATCCCATTTATATTGCATGTAGTTAAAAATATGTTTACATTCGGCCTTACCAATAATCAAATTTAGTCTGGCAGTTAACGCAAAGACCCCTTTTCAAAATCGCTTTATCAATAAACAAATTTAGTCGTCAGGTTATCCTTAACTGTAGGGTTAAATATTAATGGTCAGAAAGCCATGTTTATGTCTTACACTAACCCAAATTATTATTCTGTCACAATTCGTTCTGCAAAGGAATATTGCCATGCAACTCAAATTTTGGTAGTAAATCAAAAGATAGTATTAAATCTTTGGAGCAAGAAGTGTCAATCGGGAACTGTAAGTAACTACAATTTTTGATATATTTAAATAAAACTATGTCAGAAATTGTCAAAGAATAAAAAAATATTTTATTTGCCGCAAAAAAATTAAAAATGCAACAAATATAAACGAATAAGTCCCCACAATTTTGATGAAACTCTTCTGCAACCGGTTAAAAACTTTTACAAAACTTTTATTAATACGGAGGTAGTTAAACTTGGTTAACCAAACTTAGCGTTATTTGTCACGAAGCATTTTTTTACAATCTTCGTGCGAATTACTCCAATTAACTAAAAAACTAACCAGAAAAAATATATTTTACAACAGAAATTATTAATTCGTTTAATAAAAAATATAATGAATGAAGTCCTTAAATCGTTTATGTTCACTTTTTTTGTTTTGCGCTATTTACACGTTATTAATGTTTCGTTTTGATTCGAGTTTTATTTTATAAAATTCTGACTACCTTTTAGAAATAAGTGTGTTGTTTTTTATATTTAAGCTAGATATGGTATATCGGTTTTATTTTTCGTCCGAACTCTTGTTAAATGATTTTGTTTTTCAAAATATCCTAATTTCGCTTAAAAGAAAATTCCGCTTAAGTTAGAAAGTAATTGTTGCAAATTGATGTTTCAGTTAATATTTACTTTTCTATATTAGTAAAGCAGAAAAGTAAAATCGATTTTAGTCCATAAAAATATCTTCGCCTCGACTTACTTGAATTCATTCTCAATCTTTATTAAATTTTTTGAAAAACAAAACACTGCATGAAAACAAAAACAAATGATTTGCCATCTGATAACTGACAACGATTGACAGCAAATTTGTAATAGATTCAACAGAAAGTCTTCGTGCTAGTAAAGCTGGAGGTTAAATTGTTTATTGGTACCATTTCAAAAATGCTGTACAGTTTAATTTAAACTGGCAGTCAACTAATAGTCGACATTAGTGTTTGATTATTAGTAAGGCCGATTATATTTTGAAGATCAAATTTCTCAAATTGCGCTCATTGCTAACTGAGACCTGATGTGCCCTTTTCGGAGCATTTTCCATGACGTTTTTTCAGAAGTCATATTTTTGCTTGAACAGTATAAAATGCTATGAAAGGTTGTGTTCCTCGACTTTTATTTCGCAGTTTGCTTGCAATTTCTAACCACATCACTGCAAAGGTTCTAACATAAGCTGCTGCTGTCAAGCCACTTCCACTTGGGATAAATACGCGGACGTAGTTGTTGTAGTTGAGTGCTGAAAAACCTACTTAACTTTGCTTTGGTCAGATAGAAGCTCAACAAAAACAGGCCTAATGTTGGGAAACTGGGCGTATTTCGAAAATGAAAGAAATTTCGATCAAATCTTTGTGACTAATCGAGTACCGACTTTCAAAATAAAATTGAAAAATGTTCTTTCAATTTTAAATTGTCTAAGTTTTTAAAAGTTATTTCTAAAAAAAAATGAATTATTCAATACTTTGATGACAGTTCATTATGTATAACAGGCACACAGAGTATGCTCTCCTCGGTATTAATATTTATTTAACTCCAGACTAATATAGACCTGCAGCGGTCATTTTCCACGTAGGGGTAAACACATAAAACACACGCCAGCATTTTCCTTGCGGGACATGCTTTCGCTGGTGTTAATAGTCAATTTATTTTTATTTACACAGAAAACCTCCCCCTCACAACAGAAATAAAATATTGATATCTGATGCGTATGTATGTCAAAGTGATAAGGATAATAAATTGTGGTCACGTCGAGTCGAATGTTTGCTCAGTCCCAATGTGTGTTTGTTCGTTCTTGAACATCAAATTGATTTTATCACATAATTGTCAGCAAGTTGTGACATTTCCCCCTACGCCATAATTACCCACTTCCTTAAAACGAAAATAAAAAAAAACGGACTTGAATGACAAATTTTGTCGGCAAGTTCAATGCACCAGCGCCCCTCTAATTTTATTCATTTTCTTTAGATAGAGAACGTCGATAGGAATATCTGATAATAGTACCTTGAGCACGCCTTTCGGGAATCCTTTTAATGAGTTTACCAACCAACATTGCATAATATCTACGTGTTTGTAAGCCACAAAATCAGGAAACTACAAGTACCTACATACAAGGAGATAGATTTTTAAAATGTGAATGCTCTGCGAGCGTCTAGACAAAGTTTCTCTGCGGACGTGTTCAGTAAGAGGAAATATTTTTCTATAACTTTTATGGATCAACGTGCTCGACGAAGAGACGTGAAAATGTTGTTGTTTTTTTTTCTCGAAAGACGTATCAATTTTGGGGAGTTCAGATTAACGCAGAGGTTGGGTGTCTGGTACCTACAGCAAATGTAACATAAGTTGATAAAGTTTAAGTCCTTTCTGATATGAGTTTACTTTTCCATCTGAGGTCACGTTTCACAAAGTCAACATTGCAGTACTGCTCACATTTTATATGAGTTAAACCTATTATACGTGCATGGAACAGTTTTAATAGTAATATGTGTTATTGTAAAGGATTGTTGAAAACTTTATGAAGACTGATGACGTGTATAGGTTTGAAACGGTAGTCGGGTCGGAAAATGTTTCCCTTACCCGGAGTTGATGGAGAAAAATTGTTTTCAATATAATTGTGAAAGATCGGATATTTTTTTCCTATTTCGTTTAAGCTGTGGATGTTTCGTGTTTACTGCGCTAATAACTGGAATTTTTGTCCTTTACTTTACCCATAAATGTCTGGCCTACGCAGTGATGAAGGTCAGGGGATGTTCCTCAGCTAAGAATGGAGAAGTGTGAATAACCCGCCTGTAAATATCTGTATATATAAAAATGGATCTTGGTTTGTTCGGATGCTTAAAACTCGAGAACGGCTCAACCGATTTGAATGATCTTTGTTTTGTTTTGTTTGTCTTGCATCAGCGATGGTTTAGAAGAAAAGAAAAGTTGGCAAATTCTCAACAGGTGGCGTTGTAGGCACACATTACATTTTTCATGGAGAAACGCATTTTGAAAAAAAAAAAAATAAACTGGATAGAAATCGAGTAACACTTCAAATATAGAAAAAAAGTATTTTCAAAATCACAGATTGTTGATCTTTTGTGATAGAAACACTTTACTGCTAAGTGCGAGAGAATCAACAGGTGGCGCTGTGGTCGATCTTCAGAGCCGCTCAACCGATTTCAATGAAACTTTGTGAATGCGCATGGTTGATTCCAACTTGAAAGATAGTATAGTTTTGGGCCCTAATGGAAACAAAGTGCAATCAAAAACAATACAAATAGAAAACCTTTGATAAAAAATAAATAAATAAATATTTTGGCGCGACAGGTCTGTGGGACCCAAGGGGTAGCTTCTCACAACCATTCGTTTTGTGTGGGTTTTAAATTTTTGGGACGAATGGAAGGGATCTAGAGCTTTACGCCGAGTCCAAACGGCTCTTTCATGACAGTTTTACTCTCGGATGTTTGTCAGACGTTCGCGAGAGGTGGCGCAGTGGAAAAAACCTTAAGATGTAATTTGGTTCTTTCGTTAACAATGCCATTTGCAAAAAATAATCGGGATAGAAATCGGGATATGGCACTTGCCATATAGGTAACAAAATAATTAAATTACTATAGGTATCTGGACATTTATTAAGCCTTGAATTTTTGTAAATGGTGTTCAACACAATGGGGCAGTAATCAAAGAGGGCGCCATTGCACCTCCCTTAAAAAACTACTCTGCGAATTGTGGCGGGACTTAATACGAAAGGCACGGGCAGCGCCGTGGGAGTACAGCTAGTTAAAAATAAAATTTTCACAAAAAAACTCATGTCCATAAACAAATATTTTTTAAGGCAAAAAAGGGGTATGTCCAAGTTTGATTTTATTTTTGTTTAAAACAAAGTTGAATAAATTACATTGAATTAAATTTGTTAGTTTCGTCTCAATAATAAATGCTTTCACTAACAGATTTTAGAATCGATTTTCAAATCGAAACAACTTAATGATTTTTTCAGGGGCCATAAACTTTAAATCTTCAATAACTCAGAAACACAATTATATGTGACTTGAGCTCTTTTTGCAGCATACCGACGTACTTTAGTATGTCTCCGATTAAATCATTTGCACCTATTTCAAATTATTATGCTTTAGGTTATATAAGCATGGTTGTTGCAAATATTTTTTCCAGCCAAAATCGTTTTCGCATACGTAGTTCTAGGTGGAGCTAATCCTACAATCAATACATTTTATAGCAGCACATCACTTAAGCAACAAATAATTCATAACATCCCCAATGCCAATACCAATTATTCCCACGAGCATTTTATATCTAATGTGCTTGTGCATGCAAAGTGTATGGCAGAAGGTACCTCTTTTTATGGACTAGTAACCAGTAAGTAATGACAAACTGTTCCTGCACACATGCCTATTTCAAATATCTATATGGGTAGACGCGTTGAATCATTTTCGTCGTCACTGTAAGTGTAGGTAGTTTTTCCCACTTTATAAGCTCGTTCTTCCCCCCGAACAGTATCACACAAAATGTTCGCTCGCACTTTACGTTGACGAGGTTTGAGTTTGAGGTTTTATCGCATCTGTTTGTTTCCCATCAGGTCAGTCTGACTGAGCTAGCTAACCGGTTGGCATCTTGTTTTCCGCTGTGGTGTTTCGCATTTTTATTTAAACAAATTATTTTAACTGTTTTAAAATAAACCATTCAATATGGCAGACGATTGGGATGTAAGTTAATGAGAAAGTTTCTTTAAATCTAACCCTGCTTACCGTAGAAAGCCGCTTTAGAGACCTACAGATTTGTGACGTCATAGTATGTGTTTTCCCATTGCCACAACTTATTGTCGATGTGTTTATTTACCGCAGTAAATTTTGCCGGTTTTTATTATGATGTTTGTTAGTAAATTGTTTAGTCGAGTCGCAATTCAGAGAATGACCTGATTCAGTTAAAAATCCATTACCTGCATCTGACGGCGCTGTTACGGTTACCTATCAACAAACACAACAATAAATAATACAATTTGCTCTTCCGTGATTATTTCATTTAACGAATGAGATAAATTAATTCATGTGGAACTGCGTGTATAATAAAAGACTGCCTTGGAGTGCCATGCAATTATCAGATCGTTTTTATTACTCCAATGGATACATACCTATTATTAAGTGGAATCCGACGTTTTTACTTAATTAAAATGGAAGTGAATCAGAGAGCCAACCGTCAGTGGAACGAGAAAGTAAACTCAGTGACTCATTATCGTACAAATGCGTATAGGAGGACTGTACCTAGTTGTAGAGATCTACGAATTTGGAATTAAGAATGAAAATACATGACTGAGAAACTTGACAATGAATGTGAATGTACTTGGCTGGCACGAAGGTTGATTCAATTAAAGAACGTAACACCTAGCTATATAGAGATTGTTTTTGTGTGCCGAGCCATTTTTATCAGACTTGATGTGGATTATCATCTTAGTCTCCAATTGAACAATAAGACTCAGTTTATGAAATCTGTTTACTAAATGTTACTTATTTGAAATTATAATCTTGCATTAGACAATTGGCCTAAGAAGAATGCTAAGAAAGATACAATTCTATTTTAATAGCTGGCTTAGATTCAGATTTAGATTCATTTACTATATGCCTACACACTTACGCAGTGAGGGTTCCTTTTTCTTTTATATTGCGGGATTAACATACAAAATTTATGGGAAGATATTTTATTTAAATTCATAGAGCATTCACAGAATGCGGTAGTTAATATGAGGATGAGGAAGTAGCTGAAATTATAAGAAGCACTTTGTAATGTGACTTGTGAAAATTTCCCAGAAATAACTCGATACTAAACATGTTTTACTATATCACATTTAGCGTAAGTCAGCCAAATTGCACTTGCTTACCATATTTGTTGCTATCATCAGCTTCCTTGTGATTGTCAATACAAACGGAGCCCAGGCAGCATCCGTAAAAGGAAAAGTAAGTTAAATGTTTTTTGTTTTTGTCATAAACTAGGTAAGTCATAAGAGTAAGCGATGGACGTGCATTTGAAAAATTCGTATAATTCGCATGGATGGGGCCATTTTTCCATTTTGTTGCTCATTTCCTATTTTTCTGCCTATCTGTATGGCTTTCATTTTCGATTTCATGCTCATTGACTTCTTAAAATTGATCAGATATTTTTCTGTTTGTGGTGACTTATTTTTATTTAAGGGCATACAATTACCAATAATACTGATCTACTAAATTATTCATTAAAGATTGGTATAAATGTATTAAAAAAATATTATCAGGAATGATCAGAATTTATAGGAATTCAAAACAGTATTTCGATGAACTGAAGAGACTAGCTTGTGCTTAAAACTGCTTTTCTTGCAATAAACCAATGAGTGTCAAAATTGTTAGAATTATACGTTCGACATATGTATATGTACTTATCTACATTATTTGGCATCGTTACATAAACATTCCAATATTTTTAGCAAGAAGTCAAGCCCATGTCCACCCCGGATTGTAGCGCCACCTAAAGTAAATTGAACCAGGTACCTTACCTAGCTGCCTAGTTTGTCCAAGACTTTTTTTTTGTTTAAGGGCCCAGTTATAGCTATCATTGAAATGCATAATTGAAAATTTTGATTTTCGATTTTAAGACGGTTAATCAAACTATATTGGCTTTAATTGGTATCAAAATAAAGCTAATCAATTATAGAATTTTTTTACAAAAGAAATTACTTTATTGTGATAAAAACTTTTCTTTAAATCCACTTTTATTATTTCACTGATTGAAATCGATTTCAATGAACAGCTGACTTTCGTTCCCTAAATTTGGAACCCAATCTTTTCACTGATGTGTTCGATTCTCTTTCTATTCTTAGCTGTCAGTTTTTCGTTCAATGATCAACTCTAACCTCGAAACCTGCAAACCTCTTTTCAATTTCACTGACAGGTCCTTCCACTGACATGATTTCATTGATTGCTATAACTGACTTGTCAAAAAAATTAAACCACCATTCCACTGATTTGTTCCAATGATAGCTATAACTGGGCCCTTAAACAAAAAAAACGTCGTTCAGAATTTTTTAAATCGGGAAGCATTTTACCGTAACCCATTTTTTTTTAACTTTCTCGTATACAAAGAGAAAGAGACAGATATTGTATTCGTACAAAATTTCCAACACGAGACTTTAGTCGTTTATGACATCACGATGGTAGAGGAACTCATAAATTGGGTCTAACAATTCTGTCCGTCTTATGTCTGCCCCTCTATCTGTCAGTTTCTAATTCTGAGGTCTACAGCCTAAACCTCTGGACAGAATTGTTTCAAGCTTCGGATTTGGAGTTTGTTGGCCCACACTTTTTTGCATGTTAGCACTATTATTAACGGAACATATAACGGTTTTACAACTTTGATTTTTTCGAAAATGGCTTGAACGATTTCAACCAAAATTGATATTTAAGCTTATGTGGGAGGGGTTAAATATGCTACCCAGCTTTTCGATTACAAATCGAAAACTGTACTTTTGAAAATTAGACTCATCTTGAAAACGGTTCATACAATTTTAATTAAATTTAATTCCTAAGTTTTTCAAATTATCGTACAATGAATTTTTTCCAAATTTCATTTTTTATAGTTTATTTGAAAACGCGCTTAAGGATTGATAGGTACTTGTCTCATAATTATCGCGTCATAAATTTTCCATTCGAATCACCGGAAACGCTGATTTTGAAAAATGCTCATATCTTGAAAACGCCATTTAAAATTTATATAAACTTTAAAAGCCAAGTCATGCTTACATCCTGAACGATACCATACCTATACTCAATTTTCAGCTAAATAGTTGAGCAGGAGTATTTTTAGAACAAAACATTGCAATATTTGTTACTAATTGTGGGAATAATATTCCAAAAGCCATCCTTAACGATTTCGATCGATATATTTGGGCTGAGAGCTTAAGCCTCACATTGTTATGTTTTCTGTGTTTCTGTCTTTCTCTGTTTACATTTATGTTTATGTCTTATGTTTATGTTTTATTTTGGATAATGATATATTATACGCTCGGAATATTCGAATCGCAAGTCAAAATTACATGAGGTATACGACGTGTGTCGTGTCGTCCACAATGTGATCAATTTGGTTGAGCTTTCAGATATAAGCAAACCTCTACGGCCCTACGGTGAGTAACACCTGCAGTTAGTAGCAAAGTCAAATTCTGTTAGCGGACAAGAAGTTGCTTAGTCTGTCACAGTTTGTTGTCTCATTCCGCTTCTTGCATGTCAGCTATGTGTAGCAACGTAGACATTTTCCTTGTACAGTTCGGATGCACATGGGCACTCATTGTACGAACATTTCATGTGCAGATCCGAAAGTTGGGCAGCGAATCCGGCTTTCACCGGACTCATAGTTTATTTTAAACTACTTATACTATTACGACGCACAACCTGGAGGACTTGTTGCATTTTATATCCCGATTCACAAGAACGAAACCGCCACGAATATGAGCGCATGCTATCGTTAGTATATTAAGGGTATAACTTTTTACCGATGTCCTGCACAGAGTCGGTGAGCACGTGGGATCCTGCAAATGTGGTTGGTTTAGGTTGTTGCTTTACCCTCCATCCTGATGAGGGAAAAACACAATTAGCTCGTGAGCGCCGTTTTGAGACCACAACTAATAGAACCTGTTAGATAAAAATCCTTGGTACCTAACTATTTTTTTTTGTCACCAATCATAGGCTAGGTACGTTAACATTTATGTTATAAAGGTACGTACATTAGTTACAATCACGAAAGCTAAAATGCACCAGTTTCCGATAAGACAACACTGAATAAATATATAAGCAATCAATTTCTCATCCAATCGGGAGGCTCTTCCGTTATAAATCCACTAGCATTAACAATTTCTACTCACTCGCATCTATTTCACTTTACACACATTTTCTGCCGGTCAAACTTGGCCAGCTTTACCAACATTCTAATCCCATGCCGCTTATCGCTTTGCCTCACAATCAAATAGATACTATTACCTTATTAAATCCTCTTCCAAATTTCAGGGCAATCGCGATGATTTATTCTCATTGGAGAACACTCTTATCAGCCAGTCGCAACAAGTCCTAGCCGACGGAAAGGCCAAGGATCCAATTGAAAAGTTGAGACTTCTCTGTTTTAGTCGCGGTGCAACCGGCATCATCGGATTAGGGAGGTACGTATATGCTTCGCATCATCCACCAATGATGGATGTGTACCAATTAGAAAAATCGCAAGCCGTAAACTTTCACTCCTTAACTCACCAAAATAATTGGATTTTCTCGTTCTTCCTTTGTATATCTACTACTCGTATCATCTGCCCTTGGTGGTGGTGCTTTTTATTTTATTTTACTTTTTCTGATGTTTGTGTGCGGATTGCGTATATCCACAGGACTTTCAGGAACATGGACGATGATGGAAGCAAAGCCCTCAATTTGGATGAGTTTATCAGAGGCATTCATGAGACCGGTCTCGATGTTACCGATGCCGAGATAAGAGAAATGTTCTCAAGGTACGTCCGCCGATTTGTTTGTTAATTTATTTTCACTTGTGTGTGACTGTGTGTGTGCTTCGAAAGAGTGCTCTTAAGCCGAATGGTTAGTGACCACCTGAAATCGGCTTAAGGGGTTAGCTTTAGAAAAATTTATTTATCTGGTCTCTCCTTGCAGTTTCGACACAGACGGCAGTGGATCCATCAATATGACCGAATTCCTGGTTAAACTGCGGGTAAGTTGGACACGTCCTCGTGTTTATGTGGACTGAACTGAATTTATTTTTCAATTGCAGCCGGCAATGTCACAGAGCCGATTGGATGTCATTGACAAAGCCTTTGCCAAAATGGATAAATCCGGTGATGGTGTGATCACAATTGCCGATTTAAAGAATGTGTATTCGGTGGAGGAACACCCCAAATTCAAGAGCGGAGAAATGACTGAGGATCAGATTTTGACCAAATTTTTAGAGAACTTTGAGGGGCCGCAAGGCAACAAGGATGGAATCGTAAGTTGGTCAACTTGTGGATTTTTGAAAAATGTCTTCTTTCACTTGTGTACTTTGTAGGTGACCAAGGAGGAGTTTGTGAACTACTATTCGACAATTAGTGCCTCAATTGACAATGATGAGTACTTTGACCTGGTTATACGTCGAGCTTATAAGCTTTAAACCAGGAGTGTTTGGTTTTTCCTTATGTGTTTTATACTGCACTTATTGACAATCGATTGACGCATTTAACTGTGTTTCTTATTTTTCTAACAAACCTATTGTAAATCTCATTGTAAATTGTAAAGTATTCTACTCGTAAATATAATGTTAGCCAAGGTGTTGCCTATATCATATCATAAAGTCGGAGACTATGGAGCGAATGGACTTTTTACAGAGGCTCAAAGGTTTGTGCGTTATAATGTGCTTCAAAAAGCAAGTGTTATTTTAAGCGTACGCATTAAGCTCGGCTAATATTTTACCGAGGTGCTGAAGGTAGGCTTGAGCTCAGGCTTGTTCCATATAGGACCCTACACCTGGGTTGTCCAGAGCAGCATACAGTTCGATGCTGTATCTGGACGGCTGATTCGACACGCTTTTTCATAACAGTTTTAAGTACGCTTAGATGTTTCTGTGACATTCGAGAGAGGTGGGAACTGGAAACCAATGTTCTTAGGTCGTGGTAAATGTACCTTTTAGTGAAAAAAACAGAACACTTAATATTTCTCCAGTGCAATCGAGAAGAAAATTGTAAAAAATGTCAACCTCAGACTTGTAGGTACTAGACGTATTTACAGTAAAACCCGGATAAGTACTCACCTTAAATGCCCCGTTTTGATAGGCACTTATGCGGGTTAGGCAGCTATAAAAATAAAGTGCACGACTGGATCGCACGAAACTTTCTCGTTTATTCATCAGTTTGGTTAGTTTGTTTTTGTTTTTAAGGCATGTAGTGTAATGTATGAAGGTACGTACACAAAAAAATAACACATTCCAGACGGCAGTACATATCAAAACCTTTAGAGCGGTTTTTGGAAAATAATGTGTACAAAATAGTTACAAATATTGCAATGTTTAGTTCAAATAATCTTGCTCACGATTTAGCTAAAAACTGAGTATAGTATAGGGTATTGTTCAAGATGTTAGCAGTACGTGGGTTTTAAAGTTTTATCCAAATCTAAAATGGCGTTTTCGAGATACGGACAGTTTTTGTAAACAGCGTTTACAATAATTGGAATGGAAAATTAAGTACGCAATAATCTTGAAAACGTCGATTTTACTCCAAATATGCATTTTGGTCAAAAACGTTTTAGCCGTTTTCATGTAGGTAAAGAAAAAAAAGAAAATCAAATTCTCAAAATTTGCAGTTTTTCAAAAATCCAATATAGACAATCCATCGGAAAACTGAGTTCGCTATCGTGTTGGTAATGTCCATACTACCTTAAAAATTAATTTTTGTTACAGTCGTATTGACCGTTTTCGTGATAAGGCCAATTTTCAAAAGTACGTACTGTTATTCGACTTTTTAGCGAAAAACTGGGTAAGCAGCCATGTTAACCCTACAAATCGTAAGAGCTGTTTTCGAAAAACTAAAAATTGCTTAATACCGTTACAACGGCAACTCTTAACGTGCAAAAAAAGTGGCCCCGAACTGTAAGCCCACAAACTCCAAAACCGAAGTTTGAAAGAAATCCGTCCAGCCGTTTGCGTTGTAGAGCTCAGGAAAGACGGACAGAATTGCGAGACCCACTTTTTCGAGTTCCTCTATCATCGTAATGTCAGATTTGATTAAAATCTCGAGTTCGATTTTTTGTACGATTACAATATCTACCTTTCTCTTACTACGTATACGAGAAAGTTAAAAATCTGCTTAAGTGCACATGGGCACTTATTTCTTAATTTATAAAAACAAAATGTTATAACAAAAAAACATTTAATTTTATTAAAAAAAATAAGAAAATACATTACATTAACTCCGACTAGTATCGGTAACCTTTAAAAAGAAAATTTTGTACTATTTATGCAACACAAGGAAAAATAGCTTTTGTATATTTTCAGCTGATTTAAAAAAAAGTGTAAAAGAATTTTTTTTCAGGTAAATTTCAATAAAAGTACAAAAGAAGAGGCAATTAAGCGGGAAAGCTGGTTAAGCGAAAGGAACTTATAAGATGAGTTTTATATTTATGAAAAAAGTCCTCAGAATTTTGGGTCTTAAAAATAAGGTACTTATGCGGGTTAGGCACTTAGGCGAGAGACACTTATACAGGCTTAACTGTAGATACTTCGTTTAACCAATTGTTTGAAAGTGGTGTATGACAATGTTTTTGTTTTCCTGGATTTGGCGGTGGAAGTCAAAACAAAATTACGTTCATACGGTGACTGGAATTTGATAACGATCGTAGAGTTGTCATCAGCTTTTGGGCGAGTGTGGAAAATGTCATTGATAAGTGGTGGTTAAATGTTTATAAAGTGACAAAGGTGATTAAAATAGGATTTTTGATTTTCATCCGCGGTACGGGGAATACCAAAAATTACCGCGTCTCGTGCTACACTTTTGTTGTCTTGTTCATCTTGATTTATTGTGATATTAGCAAGTTCGGTTTTTATATCTGATAGGTCGCTAGTGCACAATTTGAGTGAGTTTTGAGAGTCGAACTATTCTTTCTTTACATTAGACAGTGAGTTATTTAAAAGTGAAATGTTAGACCGAAGAGCTTGTTGTCGTTTGCGTAGTCTCAAGTTGTGCTACTCTGTTGTTGACATCAGTGATGGTTTTTTGAAGTTCCAGGAGCTGGTTATCCATCTTAGTCGCAAGTTCATCGCTATTGGATTGCATTTTGGATGATAGAAGGGAGATTATTTGGTCGCTTTGCTTTTTTAACATCTCATCCATTTTCTTCAGCAGCTTAGTGTCATCTACCGCCATTTTTTTAAATTGTTGTTGATGTGGCGAGTCAAGCGAAGTTCGAGGTGAGTTTGAGTGCATAGAATCAAGATTAGAATTTGTTCTGCAGCGCTTGTTACCGGACCTTTATGTGTTAGTGTATTTTCAAACAAGTTTGATACTGTTTATTTATTATTTTTAACTGTTTGTGGGGTTCGACACTGCCGTTGAGGGGTTTGACACTGTTTGATACCAAACACAAAACAAAAACGGAATGTAAAATAATAAAACGAAAACCAAATAAATCAATTTCAATAATATATGCGAACTTATTGTCACTCAGTTTGTTTCCTGGCGCATGTAAAAATATATTCACGCAGTACTAAGCGATTTGATTGCAGATTAATCGATATTAACTTGTTGAAGATTGCCCGCCGAAAAACACGTCTACTCTGTTCTACACATACCAAGCGATCTGTGGCCTTTATTTTAAATCAAAAATAGCATTGTGGAAAAATTAGGGGAATTTTTAAAAATGTCAGAAGGGAAAACCCATTTAAATGACTCAAAACACTGGTGAAAAGTGGAAAAGGGAAAAATTACTTTTTCCCCCAAATCTGATCGACATCTCAGTTAATTTCAAACAAAAAAAAAACAAATCATTCCACTGATGTGCGTCATGTCTTTACTGTTCCATCTGTCAGGATTTTTTTTATGGAATCTAATGATAACCCCAACGGCGAAAGTTGTTTGGAAAAACAAATTTAAAAAAAGTCAG
Source organism: Cheilosia pagana (assembly GCA_936431705.1). Taxonomy (NCBI): domain Eukaryota; kingdom Metazoa; phylum Arthropoda; class Insecta; order Diptera; family Syrphidae; genus Cheilosia; species Cheilosia pagana. The sequence continues at coordinate 77,248,126 of OW386166.1, read as the reverse complement.
TGAACGACTATTTGTTTTGAGCGGTTTTTAATTTTTGGGACTAGTGGAAGAAAGCTACAATTTTATGCCGACAGTGTTAATAACCTAAAGACGTTATTTGTGTTTTCCCGGGGATCGTACCTATGACCCCTCACTTATTAGTAAAACACACTCGGCCTTACTAATAATCAAACACTAATGTCGACTGTTAGTTGACTGCCAGTTTAAATAAAAATGTACAGCATTTTTGAAATGGTACCAATAAACAATTTAACCTCCAGCTTTACTAGCACGAAGACTTTCTGTTGAATCTATTACAATTTTGCTGTCAATCGTTGTCAGTTATCAGATGGCAAATCATTTGTTTTTGTTTTCATGCAGTAAGTTTTGCTTTTCAAAAAATTGAATAAAGATTGTAAATGAATTCAAGTCGAAACAAAGATATTTTTATGGACCTTATTATCTGTTGAAGAATCGGCAACCTCTCAAAGGATAAAATATATGACGAACGAGAGTTCCTTTGCCACTATCGGTTAGTTGGTGGTGTGTAGGTACTATCTGGTAAAAAGTTCATTAAAACTATTAATAGATTTGATAAACCGATAGTGCGCTTTATTGTGGAAATCGTAAGGGAAGAACTTGCTCCATGGACGAATCGCGGAGGAGGAGCACTTTCTGTGGAAACAATAGTTTTAGTTGCAATAAATGATACCTAGGGAAAGGATCCTATCAAACCGATCAAATCAGTTCGTTGCGTCAGATCTGGGATTGGTGTTGCCAATTTGTTTTAAGTGTCTACGTGTGGATATAGGATAGAATGCTCCTATTGTTTAATACGGTATTTTAATTTATTTGATCGTTTCATTTCATTTATTTTCATTTTCGGCTTTTCTAATAGAGAATAGTAAATATTAACTGAAACATCAATTTGCAACATTTATTTTTTCACTTAAGCGGAATTTTCTTTTAAGCGAATTTCGGATATTTTGAAAAAAGATTTTTTAAAATAAAACTCAAAACAAAACGAGACATCGAAAATGTGTAAATAGAGCAAAACAAACAAAAATGTAAACAAACGAAATGACTTCAGTTGTTATATTTTTGATTAAATGAATTAATAGTTTATGTTGTACAGTTTATTTTTTCTTCAGTTAACCAGGCTTTTCAGTTAAGCGGAGTAATTCACAATAACGTTTTGCTTAGATAACCGAGTTTAACAACGTTTTGTAAAAGTTGTTAACCGGTTGCAGAAGTGTTTCATATAAATTGTCGGGACATAATTCGTTTATATGTGCTTTTAAAATGTTTCATTTAGGTAGAGTTTTCTCTTCTCCTACTCTTTTTGCGTTGTACATTAAATATGAATGTTTCCATTGGCCAAATCAATATATTTCATTTGAAATTTACATTTGCACTTATAATTGGATATTTTCCGATCACGAAGCACAAAATTTGTTTTTAATAGCACAACAAACATTTCAATCTGACATTTTGCTTGTGTGTGTTGGTGAATTCAGGGCACTTCTTTAAACATATTCCGGACACTTCTTTCGTGTTGAGAATTGACCTGGAAGTGCACTTTCTTTTTCAATGAAACATGAAAAACATAGAAAGAGCACTTCTAGATTTGCTCTTTTCATAGAAAGGGCAATTCTTTTCTTCAATCGAAAACGCCATTACACAGTTTTATTTAATTATATCAAAAATTGTAGTTACTTAAAGTTCCCGATTGACACTTCTTGCTCCTAAGATATAATACCATATTTTGATTTACTACTAAAATTTGAGTATGCATGGCAACATTCCTTTGCAGAACGAGTTGTGACAGAGTAATAATTTGGGTTAGTGTACGACATAAACATGACTTTCTGACCATTAACATTTAACCTTACAGTTAGGGATAACCTGACGACTAAATTTGTTTATTGGTAAAGCGATTTTGGAAAGTCTGGAGTCTTTGCGTTAACTGCCAGACTAAATTTGATTATTGGTAAGGCCGACTAACCATAAGCGACTGCCTTAAACTTTGATAGTTGCCTAGGTAAGTATTGCTCCTCTGTATGAAACTTGCAGCGAGTGAGTGTTTTACAATAAAGGAATGCAACAGTGACTTTCAGTAACCTCCAACTTAAAATTATAGGTACCCGAGTAATTTGCGTTTATGGATTGATGGTCAATGTGTGAAGTTTTTTACACCGACTGGATAAAAGGACAAGTTCAGTTCACTGAGGGTTAACGCTCCTAGTGCTACCGATTAAAAACTATAGAATTGACGAATTTCTAGGAAGCTGACTTTCAATGAGCGGTATTATTATTTCAACTATTCGCTCAACTGTCCACCTGGCATCAACTCCTTGATTGGTTACTCCTTAGAAAATAAGAACCTCTCGTTCTCATGTTAATAATCGAATGGCCACCCAACTCTACTACTTCAATTACATTCGACTGTCCGTTGGCATAATCATTTCTGCATAACAATGCCCTTTCAGCTGAATTGAGTTTTCCAATATTTTTAATATACCGATAGCAAGGAATTTAGTTTACTTCCTTTGCTCTCTCAGACGAAGGGTTTAGATAGTATCCACTTGGCAACAAACCTCTTCGTTACGAGTCGCAGAAAGAATATTTGAAAGACGTTGCTGGATCATTTGTCTGCGCTTTTCATGCATATATGTGCATCTGAATTATTTATTTATTCAAATTATTCCTTGGTGGTTGATATTGAGGCGATTCGTATTGCAACATTGTACAGTGGGTCAAAAATAGTTTTTCACCGCCACCTTAATAAATTGTTCATATAAATCTGATGTCTTTTAGAAAATTTCAATTTAGGAAGTATCTTTTGAAAAAGTTGGCCTTTGCGATAAAATAAATAAAAACTGACGTCATACGCCTGAAATCTCCATACGGATTAGGTTTTGAGTGTGTTGTTTTTTAAGTCCATTACAAGTAATTCTTTATTATGGGAGGTGGCACGCCCCTTTGACTATTACTGTCAAATGTTTGTGAAATACTTTCAAGAGACTACATACGCCCATTTACCAAATTTCAATATTGTCGGAATTGTTAAAATATAGTGTTTTAAATTAACTCTGTTATAAGGAAAGTGCCACTCCCTGTTACCCAATCACGCCCACATTTTCCAAAGTGCTTTGTTTGGACAATACACTTAAAAGTTTTCAGCCTTAAATCCGGAAAATAAAGTTGAAAATGTTTTGAGGTCTGACGATAGGTACAAATGTCATTCTTTGCAAACAAAAATGAAGCACGATGCGATACAAATTAATACCGATTTTATTCCACTGTATAAAATACCTCATTGTCCCTTTCCACTTCTCAGTTTACATCTCCGTTGAGTACCTAATGAAATTTTCCATTTTAAGAATATCTACTTCGTCTTTTACAACACAAGTGGGTACCTATAAAGGGAACAGAAATAAGTATCCTCGGCCGGACATAAGAAGGTGCAATGTATTCCCAGTTGTCGCATTCAAAGATATGGTACAATGTAGATGTTTTTTGCGGTTCATAAAAAATCTGCCTTTGATGTTGAAAGAAATCAAACTATAAAGCAAGATGTCTACAGTATATACTCGTTCTTGGAATTCATTAGGCCGTTGTACGACTTTGGAGAAACCAAACGTCTACCCACGGAAAGTCTTCTGAATTTTTAAACACTTTCTGTGGGTACAAGAAATATGTTTCTGTACAAACAACTGGTAGGTTGATGGAAATTGGCCTTTTGATTGATTTTCGAATGTGTCGTCTGTTAGGAATGTCAGTGTAGGAAAGAAATCCTACACACTTTTTGAGTGAGAGGATTTGTTTTTCATTGTTGTTATTTATAGCTGGAAAATAAACAACAATGTGTATAAAATGTCATCCATAATGGCAGCTAAATATGCTTCGACTAGACATTGAAGAGATGCGAAGGCCAATTAACTTATCGATTGAATAGACTGAAACTGAATATTGAATCTGGTCTTCTGCACCTCTTGCATTTTATAAGTTTATGATCAGAGAAATTGCTTTAAACTATATTCTATATTTTAGATTGTTAACAAATAGAAAAGAATGGAGCGGTTTACAGAATAATAAAAGTAGGTACAGTCAGTCTCAGTCATATTCGTACACCTCGCTTTTTTAACTAAAATGCACTATAGAAAGTGAAATAAGTTAGTTGAAGAGAAAAACAAAATATATGTAGTTAAAGTAAGCTTGTAACTTCTGAAAACACCAAACAAAAACATTTAATTCGCAAAAATAACAAACAAAAACTATTCTTTTAACATGTTATATCAATTTTCATTGACACACTCGTATTCGTACAATGCATCATTTTTTAGTTATTTTAAATGAAATATTATAAAAAGATATATTTTTAATACTTAATTGCATATCCCTTGTTCTCAATAATCTCATTTAGCCTTTTTGGCATCGACTCAACCAATTTCAGGGTGTACTCCGACTCGATTGCACGCCATTCTTGAAGAAGTTTTTGTTCCAAGTCCCTTTTGCTTGTAATCTGAAATTTTCTTATTTTTGTTTCCAAATGATCCCATAAATCCTCTATTGGATTTAGGTCCGGTGATTGTGGAGGCGTTTGAATCACTTTTGGGCAATTATATAGACACCAAGTACGCGTTTTCAAAGCGGAGTGCTTCGGGTCATTATCTTGATAGAATAAAAAATTGTGTTCGATACCAAGTCGAATGGCGCTTTCTTTAAGATTTCTTTTCAATATATCGATGTAAACATTTTGGTCCATAATTCCATTGATAATCTCTAAGTTACCCACTCCGCTTGCCGAAAAACACTCCCACACCATCACAGAACCTCTACCGTGTTTCACTGTCGGCGAATGGTTTCGGGACTCACTTTCTTTTTGAGGTCACTTTGAGCAATTTCGGCTAACTTTGGAGCGCTTAACTTAGGATGCTTCTTGATTTCGCGCAAAATAAACCGTTCATCAGCATGGCTCAAGATTTTTCGACCTTGGTTCCTTGGTTTGTTTTCAATTCGGTGTTCTTCTTTGTACCGTTTTATTATGTATTGTACACTGTACAGTTGAGCGGCTTTTATTAACAATTGCACTTATTTCTGAGTACGACTTTCCCTTCTTATGGTGGGTTATAACCAAATTTCGTGATTTTCTTCCCATTTCTTTAAATTTGAAATGAAAAATTAGCAAACGGGTTGCTGGACGGTTTGACAATACTACTGCGGTAAGTTTTTTTTGCAGGTGAGATAAAACAAGTGTAAAAGTTTACAGTTCATATAAGAAAACCTGGAGTACGAATATGAGTGAGGGTATTTTTTTTTCTTGTTACTTTATTTGGTTTGGAGTTTATGAAATTCTTCTACATTAATTTAAAGACCACGAAATGTTTAAAATAAAAATACGTTTTAAAATAATTTTGCTCAAGCCAATTATATATTTTTAAGACCTAAATAAATTTCGCGATTCTGTACGAATATGACTGAGACTGACTGTACATATTTATTAAGCCGTCTATTATGTTTTTTTTTTATTTGCAACAATTCATACTGTTCAAGGTGTCCTTGCTGAATACAAAATATGGGGATCCAATAAGAGGTGCCTACTTTCCAAAAAAAAGGAATTGGGATATCTGCATTGCAAGCATGCCTTCGATTTAAATGTAAGAAGGACCCAGGATATCGCAGCAAATAGTCTAATGAACAACGTCTTCAAATATACAGAGCTGATCATTATTATAATGAACGGATGATCACCGTAGCTATACTGGGTCATACAAATTCTAACATTGAAGATGAGGGTCACGTGGAGCAGAGTAACCCCTCCTATTTAATAGGTACTATAAATCGAAAAGTATTTACATCACCAGTTCTAATAGTACCTAGATCAATGTCCTTGTTGGTTATATCATAGACAAAATAAATATAAAGACACTCCACTTCATACAACGAAAATGAACCCAATTTTTCAATATCTACCTCCTCGCGAGGCATCCACTTTCATCGCATGAGAACATGCGATGCATCAACCATCCCTCTACCATACATCGACCAGTGAGCAAGGCACGACGCACGAAGAAAACAACGCACATGGCACATAGGTACCGCATTCGATTTTTTTTATTATGGTTCTGTCTGCGTTACTCAGAACCAGTTTGACTGTACTTTGTTTATATCTTTTGAGAATAATGACATGATTTGATTATGGTCAGGTCATGCTCATGAATCATGATGCGTGTACATCGTGGATGTGTTGCGTTGCGGCGCGGTTCTTACTTACAGAATATTCTTCAACATTTTTCTTTTTATTGCATTACTGCAAGTGGTTGATGCAGGAGATTTTGCAATTTTAAATAGTTTCCTGATAATTATCCTTAATATGTGAGTTATGTGTTCTCGTCATTTTAAGGATGGATAAAAGTAGGTTAAAATAAACCTAAAAGAAAGTTAAACATTGCAGAGCAAATTAAGAAAAGTTAGTCTTCAAAACAAATAGGTATTCAGCGAATAAAAATAAGATGTTTGCCAAAAGTTAGTTGCAATGTACCTACAACATTTTGGCAAAATTATCTTATGTAAAAAATGAACTTATTCATTTAAGAAAAAAGAAACATACCTGCCTTACCCAAAACTCTTATTTGAAAGAAAATTCCGATTCGTTTTCAAGCGCTGTTGTAAAGAACATAATAAAAAAACCATTTGTGAGAAGCAAAATTCCAAAGAAAATTGGCATCCTTTACCTTACCCCTACTTTGAAAATCTTATTCTGAATCTAAATTTCAGTTTAATATTCTGAAAATTATTATTTTTTACAATTTCAATGTCATATGTTTTGGCATAGCATAGCCCATGGCTTTTGCTGTAGCAAATCACCCCCATACCCAGTGGTGCCAGATAAATTTTTACGAAATTTGCATTTTTAGACTTCAAAATCGTCAAAAAATCGTCATTGTCATAAAAACAATAATAATTCTCGATTAGCGCAACTAACAGAAATCGGAGGTAGTTGTAACGAGTGAGGTTGTTGCTATAACCAAGTCAAACACTATTTGGAGGTAAATTGTTTGGCGATTACTTCTTCAGAAATGATGAAAATTTAGGTGCTGTATCAGGAGCAGGGTATACCAATAACAGAAATGATTATACTTATACGGCCTTACCAATAATCAAACTTAGTCTGGCAGTTAACGCAAAGACTCCAGACTTTCCAAAATCGCTTTACCAATAAACAAATTTAGTCGTCAGGTTATCCTTAACTGTAGGGTTAAATATTAATGGTCAGAAAGCCATGTTTATGTCGTACACTAACCCAAATTATTATTCTGTCACAATTCGTTCTGCAAAGGAATGTTGCCATGCACACTCCAATTTAAGTAGTAAATCAAAATAAAGTATTATATCCTAGGAGCAAGAAGTGTCAATCGCGAACTTTAAGTAACTACAATTTTTGATATAATTAAATAAAACTGTGTAATGGCGTTTTCGGTTTAAGGAAAGAATTGCCCTTTCTATGAAAAGAGCAAATCTAGAAGTGCTCTTTCTATGTTTTTCATGTTTTATTGAAAAAGAAAGTGAAATTTCAGGTCAATTCTCAACACGAAAGAAGTGTCCGGAATATTTTTAAAGAAGTGCCCTGAATTCACCAACACACAAGCAAAATGTTAGATTGAAATGTTTGTTGTGCTTTTAAAAACAAATTTTGTGCTTCGTGATCGGAAAATATCCAATTATGAGTGCAAATGTAAATTTCAAATGAAATATTATATTGATTTGGCCAATGGAAACATTCATATTTAATGTACAACGCAAAAAAAGTAGCAAAAGAAAACCAAAGGAAAAGAGAGAATGCAAAAGCTGTACCCAAATGTAGCATTTAAAACGCACATATAAACGAATATGTCCCGACAATTTTGATTGAACTCTTCTGCAACCGGTTAAAAACTTTTACAAAACTTTTTTTTAATACGGAGGTAGCTAAACTCGGTTATTTAAACTAAGCGTTATTTGTCACGAAGCATTTTTTCACAATCTTCGCGCGAATTACTCCGCTTAACTGAAAAGCCTGGTTAACTGAAGAAAAAATAAACTGTACAACATAAATTATTAATTCATTTAATCAAAAATATAACAACTGAAGTCAATTCGTTTGTTTACATTTTTGTTTGTTTTGCTCTATTTACACATTTTCGATGTCTCGTTTTGTTTTGAGTTTTATTTTAAAAATATTGACATACCTATTGGAAATAAATGTGTTTTTTTTATATCTAAGATGAAGTCATAAGTGAAATCGGATTTAGTTTTCGTCTGAACTCCTGTTAAATGATGTTTTTTTTTCAAAATATCTGAAATTCGCTTAAAAGAAAATTCCGCTTAAGTAAAAAAATAATTGTTGCAAATTGATGTTTCAGTTAATATTAACTATTCTCTATAAGAAAACCCGAAAATGAAAATGAATGAAATGAAACGACCAAATAAATTAAAATACCGTATTCAACAATAGGAGCATAATATCCTATATCCACACGTAGACACTTAAAACAAATCGGCAACACCAGTCCCATAAACAGAACCTAGATCTGATGCAACGAACTGATTTGATCGTTTTGATAGGATCCTTTCCCTAGGTATCATTATTGCAACTAAAACTATTGTTTCCACCGAGAAAGTGCTCCTCCTCCGCGATTCGTACATGGAGCAAGTTCTTCCCTTATGATTTCCACAATAAAGCGCACTATCGGTTTATCAAATCTATTAATAGTTTTAATAAACTTTTTACCAGATAGTACCTACACACCACCAACTAACCTATAGTGGCAAAGGAACTCTCGTTCGTCATTTATTTTATCCTTTGAGAGGTTGCCGATTCTTCAACAGATATAAGGTCCATAAAAATATCTTTGTTTCGACTTGAATTCATTTTCAATCTTTATTCAATTTTTTGAAAAACAAAACTTACTGCATGAAAACAAAAACAAATGATTTGCCATCTGATAACTGACAACGATTGACAGCAAATTTGTAATAGATTCAACAGAAAGTCTTCGTGCTAGTAAAGCTGGAGGTTAAATTGTTTATTGGTACCATTTCAAAAATTCTGTACATTTTTATTTAAACTGGCAGTCAACTAACAGTCGACATTAGTGTTTGATTATTAGTAAGGCCGAATAATTACAAATTCAGTGCACACATTGTTTTTTTTCCAAGTACATATTAGAATTGAACGTCTTAAAAAGTTGTGTGTTGGCCTCTTTGTGAAATTTTAAGTTAGCATTGCGAAAAAGCATGATGTTTAGTAATTAATAGAAAAAAAATGTTCTCATTATTTGCCCATAAGTTGGGAAAACTTAGAGCGGCAAAAATAAATGCATGATTGATCAGAACATAACACTTGCATTTGCTTGAGACCTAAAAATCTGCAAATGGCTGTCCAAAATGATGATAAATCTGCAAATATGGCACCACTGCCCATACCTACGTATTTAAAAACAAAATTCATACCCTTAACAAAAATTCTAAATTCTTCTGACTGATCGCCACCTTATCAGTTATCACTAGCTCCACACCACACACCTATCACATAAGCACCTACGTGAAGTTGGCCCGCACTTTTTCTAGAATGAAAAACGTGGAATGCAGTTCGATAGACATTCGTTTGTAGTTGTTTGTAGTGAATTTTTTTTCGTTTGTAGTTTTACCGTTAAAAAGTTAGGACCATTAGAAAAAAATTTCCGCCCGCACTTCTGAGCTTTTGAAATAAAATCTAGCCAGTTGCAATCGAAATCGTTTGTAGTTGTTTGTAGTGAAATTCTTTTTTCCCAAAAATGTCTCATTTCGGAGATATTATGACATTTGTGTTTGCACCTATAACTATGAAAATCCAACAGTGAGAAATTATTTAAGACCATTAATGCATAAAGCATATCCCAACTTAAATAACTGCATTCAAAATATCAAAATCCACCCAACCGTAACTTAATAAAACGCAATCAAAATCAAAAAGTGCATATTTTTAAAGTTGCACCCATATATCAATTTCCCAACAACTACAAACAACGGTAAACACATTTTCGCAAACCAGTCAACCGTGTCCATCCATATGAGTCACTATTTGTCAATTAGCGACAACAACCAATGAATAAAGCCCGATTTTATCCAACAAATTTTTCTATTCCTTTAAAGAACATTAAAAAACAACCCCTTTCGAACAAATTATAGCAACAAAAACATAATGTTTGCTAAGTCTGTACATCTGGCTATCTAATACAATTCAAATTTTAAGATTTTATCACAAAGAAAAGGATTTAGATGCAACTTAAGCAAACAGTAGCTCGTCATATAAACTCACATGAATATTTCGATTACTAAGCAACTTAAAATAGTGAAATCTATTTTTTTCTAATGCTTTCTATTAGGTCTTTCTAATGGAATAGAAAAAAGTGAGATTTTATCAATAGATAATGATTTATTCGAAATTTAAGAAAACGGTTGAAATCGTCCGCGCAACCCGATTTAAGGGGACGGATATTTCAAATGCTAGACAACTACAAACGATAAAAACCAGTTATTTGTTAGAAGGCATGTATGCTCTATCTAATGAAACTAAAAATATTAAATTTGTATCAATAGAAAAGAATTTATATGCAATTTAAGCAGACGAAATTAAACTGCGTTATCTCCGAAACCGGTCCAAGTCAAGGGATGAAATCTTCTATTTTTGATAGTAATCCACTCCATCAATCTAATAAATCACAAATTGTATCCATCAGCCTAACGGTTTATGATTTATATGAAATTTAAGCAAACTTGAAACTTAATTTTTTTTGTGAAGTTGGCCCGCACTTTTTCTAGAATGAAAAACGTGGAATGCAGTTCGATAGACATTCGTTCGTAGAGGTTTGTAGTGAAATTTTTTTCGTTTGTAGTTAAACCGTTATAAAGTTAGAACCATTTAAAAAAAATGTCCACAATTCCTTAAGACCGCGTTATCTCTGAAACCGTACCAAGTAAAGCGATAAACTGTTTTATTTTCAAAAGTGTTCCACTTCACTGATCTAATAACACACAAACTGTATCTATTGACCTAACGGTTTATGATTTATAAGAGATTTAAGCGAAATTTTACCTTCCAACTTTCAGTGTCCATAACTCAAAAACCGTTTAACTACAAACGATGAAATTTTCAATTTATATTTTATGCACCTTTTCTTATCTGCTGCATAAAATAGAAGACTGTGCGCACTACAGGTCATATTTTATTTCAAATTTAAGGGAAGCCTAAAATGACCTTGACTGCCCATTTTTTAAGCGGTTCCATATTTCCATTGCTAACAAACTCTGGAAGTTGAAATATGTTTTTTTCCAAAGAAACAACCCATCCCTTTCTAATAAAGTTAACAAAAATCATTTTCAACTAACGGTTTAAGTTTTTTACACGATTTAATTTTCGATAAATTCGGTTTTTAAGCCTATTTAAGCACCCCGATAACTCAAAAACTGTTTAACTACAAACGATTAAATTACACATTTCTAATCTATGCTTTATCTCTAATCGATACTATCAATTAAAAGAAAATCCGCTTTACTGGACACTTTTTATTTGCAATTTAAGGGAAGCTGTTCGACTGACCATACTATTGGGACTTAAAGTTCGAAAGCACTTTTCTAATACAAAGCGAAAAATCCTTAATCGTTAGTGGAAAATGATTTTTGTTGCTTTTGTTCGAAAAGGGTGGCTTGTTTCATTGCAAAAAAATTTACTTCAACCTTCAGAACTTCCTAACAATAGAAATATCGGACCGCTTAAATATGGGCAATTCAGAACATTTCGAGCTTCCCTTAAATTGCAAATAAAAAGTGTCCAGTAAAGCGGATTTTCTTTTAATTGACAGTATCGCTTAAAGATAAAGCATAGATTAGAAATGTGTAATTTCATCGTTTGTAGTTAAACAGTTTTTGAGTTATCGGGGTGCTTAAATAGGCTTCCAAACCGAATTTATAGAAAATTAAATCGTGTAAAAAACTTAAACCGTTAGTGGAAAATGATTTTTGTTGACTTTATTAGAAAGGGATGGGTAGTTTCATTGGAAAAAAACATATTACAACTTCCAGAGTTTGTTAGCAATGGAAATATGGAACCGCTTAAAAAATGGTCAGTCAAGGTCATTTCAGGCTTCCCTTAAATTTGAAATAAAATATGACCTGTAGTGTTTGCAGTCTTCTATTTTATGCAGCAGATAAGAAAAGGTGCATAAAATATAAATTCAAAATTTCATCGTTTGTAGTTAAACGGTTTTTGAGTTATGGACACTGAAAGTTGGAAGGTAAAATTTCGCTTAAATCCCTTATAAATCATAAACCGTTAGGTCAATAGATACAGTTTGTGTGTTATTAGATCAGTGAAGTGGAACACTTTTGAAAATAAAACAGTTTATCGCTTTATTTGGTACGGTTTCAGAGATAACGCGGTTTTAAGGAATTGTGGACATTTTTTTTAAATGGTTCTAACTTTATAACGGTTTAACTACAAACGAAAAAAATTTCACTACAAACCTCTACGAACGAATGTCTATCGAACTGCATTCCACGTTTTTCATTCTAGAAAAAGTGCGGGCCAACTTCACAAAAAAATTAAGTTTCAAGTTTGCTTAAATTTCATATAAATCATAAACCGTTAGGCTGATGGATACAATTTATGATTTATTCGATTGGTGAAGTGGATTACTATCAAAAATAGAAGATTTCATCACTTGACTTGGACCGGTTTTGGAGATAACGCAGTTTAATTTCGTCTGCTTAAATTGCATATAAATTCATTTCTATTGATACAAATTTAATAATTTTGGTTTCATTAGATAGAGCATACATGTCTTCTAACAAATAACTGGTTTTTATCGTTTGTAGTTGTCTAGCATTTGAAATATCCGTCCCATTAAATCGGGTTGCGCGGACGATTTCAACCGTTTTCTTAAATTTTGAATAAATCATTATCTATTGATAAAATCTCACTTTTTTCTATTCCATTAGAGAGATATAATAGAAAGCATTAAAAAAAATAGATTTTACTATTTTAAGTTGCTTAGTAATCGAAATATTCATGTGAGTTTATATGACGAGCTACTGTTTGCTTAAGTTGCATCTAAATCCTTTTCTTTGTGATAAAATCTTAAAATTTGAATTGTATTAGATAGCCAGATGTACAGACTTAGCAAACATTATGTTTTTGTTGCTATAATTTGTTCGAAAGGGGTTGTTTTTTAATGTTCTTTAAAGGAATAGAAAAATTTGTTGGATAAAATCGGGCTTTATTCATTGGTTGTTGTCGCTAATTGACAAATAGTGACTCATATGGATGGACACGGTTGACTGGTTTGCGAAAATGTGTTTACCGTTGTTTGTAGTTGTTGGGAAATTGATATATGGGTGCAACTTTAAAAATATGCACTTTTTGATTTTGATTGCGTTTTATTAAGTTACGGTTGGGTGGATTTTGATATTTTGAATGCAGTTATTTAAGTTGGGATATGCTTTATGCATTAATGGTCTTAAATAATTTCTCACTGTTGGATTTTCATAGTTATAGGTGCAAACACAAATGTCATAATATCTCCGAAATGAGACATTTTTGGGAAAAAAGAATTTCACTACAAACAACTACAAACGATTTCGATTGCAACTGGCTAGATTTTATTTCAAAAGCTCAGAAGTGCGGGCGGAAATTTTTTTCTAATGGTCCTAACTTTTTAACGGTAAAACTACAAACGAAAAAAAATTCACTACAAACAACTACAAACGAATGTCTATCGAACTGCATTCCACGTTTTTCATTCTAGAAAAAGTGCGGGCCAACTTCACGTAGGTCACATAAGCACCATGTCTAAGGTATAAGCATTGCATAACGAGCCTAAGTTCTGAATCCTCTCCTGTGACCTTCCTGTTGATAAACAAATACAAATCACACGTCGCGTCGCAGGCAAATCTGGTTTTGCATTTTTTACACTCCTTGTGTTCTTCTTGTCCTTATATCAATGAGAGAGAGAGAACAGAGAACCATAAACACCAAAAAATGTGGCTGGTCCGCTGTGGCGCTGTTGCGTTACTTTAATACCTACGTGCGTCGCTTTGCCCGCAGATGGATGTATGGTGGAGTGGAGAGATGGAATATGCGAAGCATCATTTTCATGCAATGAAAGTGGATGTCTCGCAAGGAGGTAGAAATTGAAAAGTTGGGTTCGTTTTCGTTGTATAAAGTGGAGTGTCTTTATATTTATTTTGTCTATGGTTATGTATAGGTATTTAGTTTACCTTTCATCATTGATCGCTAAGAAGTAAGAACAAGCACGCCAGTTGAGGGTTTGCCGATGTTTGTCAGATTTGTTAAATCGTATTCCTTTATGTCTTAACAATGGTCCATTGCATATCCTGACTCTTAATCGAACTGCTGCAATTCTCTGTCCAAATTCAAAGTAACCATATACCAAAGGAACCGCATTCGTTCAATGGAAGCAAACACCAAACAGTTATTTCATGCAATCACATTCAAAACCGAGATCTTACGTCATTTGTAGTAACAACAGAGACAAAAATAACATTTACCCTCAGCTAAGGAGTCAACTAAGGGAATTCCCTGCCATTAAATCGCTTCTTCCGCCTGCTTAACAGCTTCAAAGAACTACATGTCGTTAATTTTACACATCGCATGATATTGTGGGAAAAACACACCAACACAAGTGTACATAAAACTACACAGCATCAGTTCCCCTTTCATATATGAAAGATACCTCAGTTGGTACCTACAATATATAAGCTCAACTTACTCAAACGAATTATGTAGGTACACACACTCAGAGAATATTCGATTGCACCAAAGGCTGAGCGAAGAGGACCCATTCGAGTGCTGTGTAAGGATATTTAGATTTCACTTAATTTGCACAATCAAGTACCTTAAAAGGACCAACTTTTGAAAGAAGTACGCAACCTAATGCATATCTAGTTTATGCAAACAGAATGAAAAGTCCTTCTTCTTCTTCATTTCTTCTCTGTCTCTTGTACAAAAGTAACAATTTTCTTCGATGACTTAACTAGCGGAACGCACATATATACGAGTATGAGGGAGAATGTTCCCTGGTCCCTATGGTTATGCTGCAGTCAGAGTCAGAGTGTGTCAGCGGAAGTTTGCTTGTAACAAGCTTATCTGCACTGACAAATTGCAATTTGCTATGTGGTGTGCATTCATTTGCATATCTTAAATGCAAACTCTACAAAAGATATGCGTATCTATCTATGTATATATAAAAGAAATTTCAACACCAAGATGTAAAAATGAATACGGCAGAGCGTTCATTAGGAAGCTCGAAATAATTTATTCCATCAGCACACCTTCGCACTAAATCTTTGCACAGAATGTAGATGCTTTGTGTTTTTTTTTTTTTAAATCCGCACGACCGACGACAGAATGAGTTATATGCTGCGCGACTTGCTGATGCTGGAGTAGGTAAGTTCTTAATGTGATTGCGGGTATAGGAAAAAAGGAACTCACAAAGTTGTGCGGTACTAGTACACAAAATGGCCACATTTATAAACATTGGTGTATCACCATCACCCATCAGTTGGGTTCATTTATCATTGTGTATAATTACGCGATCCACCTATAAGAAAATTAATGCGCTTTTCCATTTAATCAACGTTGCATAAACATAAGGGGTGCGATTTTATATGATGAAAACGTGCAATCACAGATATCTGTGGTCCAATCGTTTTCGTTTGCATGAACGTTTTGCTTCATGTAACTTCTTAAATAAAGGAACTTGCGTTTGCTTTCGTGTGATTCCTTTTTTTTGAAACTCTTCTTATGCTCTGATCAGATCATGCAGTTCAAAGGCTATCCAAACTAGACGGTCGGCTTCCGTGCACCTTCCCGATTTTTCTCGTAAAATTTTAAAATTCTCGTTCGCGCTCTTAATTCGGTATATTTAAACTCTGAGGGTTGCTCCAAAAATTAGTTAAATTGTTTAACGAAAATTTTAGAAAATATTCGCAAACAATGAATTTACCAAATTTTCTATTAAACTTGGTGGGTGTGGTTGTAGATTATTTTTTGTCATTTCACCAATGCAAACGTGGATTCAATCAAAATCAGTTTTCTTGTTCCATTGGATTTCAGAATAAGTGAGTCCCCGAGTGAAACCAATGGAAAACGATATGATATTGGCTGGTTAAACTATGACTCTTCTTCTTTATATAATCAGGCACTCACCTTAGAGTGAGATGAAATTGGTTCGTCCCTGAAGTTTTACTAAACAGTAGGAACATGGAAAAATTATAGCCTAAAAAACCCGCTTAAACGTCAAAGAAAAATTAAAAATTACTCCTCTGAAAACAAGTATCCATCTAATAACGAAAAGTTGATCTGCTATTTTAACACTTTATTTCTTAATGTGAAGCGAATTTTCTCTGCGTTGCTTCAACTTCGCATGATTCTTAAGTAAATTGTTTTTGATTGAAGTAATTAAAATCAATTTTAATGTAAGAAATTAAATCAATAATGTGTGTTTGCTGAAGTTAGTCTTAAAAGTACTTTCGTCATAGACTGTCCCTCAGTGAGTTTGTATTTCGAATTGTTTCAGTAATATGCTTCAAATCTGCAAGCTTGTAAAAATTCCTTAGCAAATATTTTGTACTTCATCATTATCTGTCATTCATCTGAACGAAAGGAATACTATCAAGTGATCCATGAGCATTTTAACGAATTGAGGTGAACCAGTCTGTCTACAGCCAGTTTCCTTCAACCCAGCCATACAAGACCCTCTCAAGTTCAAAGTATCTAATGTTTGTAGTAACATATCTCAGTGTCGACTTCTTTATAGATGCTAAAATTTGTTTGCTTATCCGAAATCGCATAGAAATTGGATAAATGCCATTAAAAACATATGGGTCAATAAAAGGATGGTACAACTGCTGTGAAAAAGCGCTTCCCACTCGTACATCTTAAATACACTCCTGCAGGATATATTCATTAAGATTCACTTACCTACCCCCATTAACTACGTTCATAATACAAAAACAATGCTTCCAACGACTAGTCCCGAGTCCGAGTCTATAAATTCTAACTTTATATGATGTGTATCTCAGATAGGTAGTCGGAATTGGATAAGGCAACTTATTCATGAATCAACAGAACGATACAAATTAAGAAAGCGAAAAAGAAAAGCAGCATGTACGGCAATAAATTTAACAGTTTGTCATTCAAATGAAATTGCTTTCAATTAGGTCCTTTGTCGAGCGGAAGCTACTACTACGTACGTGAACAATTTATTTCTCTCTCCGAACGGAAAGGACTTTAATTTCTCACGAAACAAAGCGAACAACCGTAAATACAGGATTTTGTTTTTGTCTATCACGTACGATGGCGATTGTTTAGGATTTCTTGTTGTTTCCCTTTTTTTTTCTGTGTTCGCCTTTTTAATTAACGATTGTTATAAAAGTTTGATATCTGTCTGGTTTGATGAACTGTTTTACATTAATTAACCTTTGCATGTTGGGACTGTTTAAGTATACTACAACGCAGGATGTGAAGTATACACAGCAGAAAAGTTTCCAAAGCCTTTCATGTGTATGCTGGAGGTTGGATTAGGTGGCATTTCTTATGTACCACAACATAAAAGGACCCTTAACAGGGAGTACTTTTTAAAGTTGTTTTTTTTTTGTTTCGATTCGCGGAACCGCTGGCAAGCGTCATTTCACAAAGGGTGGAATAACCTATAGCCGATTCTCAGGAATTCAGTTTGTCCTTTTCCTTTTTGGAGGAGAAAAAAAAAAGTTGTGGTGCTGACACCACCCGAGGGCGTTCTTAAATTCATGCCTTTTGGCTAACTGCCTCCAGATGCTCTCTTCAAGCTGCTTGGGGTTTCCTTCGGAGTTGGATTCGGTGACTCTTCAGGCTTAAGCGATATTTTAGATTCTTGGCATTTAAGAGGACTGATTCAAAATTTCTCTGGCGGGGGCCACTTAGACTTTTTTACCGTCAAAGTCTTAAAGTTGCTTTGGGGAATGCTTTGGGGAATGCTTTCCATGAAGTGGTCCCTCGCTGACCAAGTGAAGCATCCTTTGTTGGACTTAGCCCACTTTCTTTTTTCACTTAGCACTACATAAAGGGTTTTCCAATAAGAGGTGTTATTTTGATATTCAAAGAAAAATGACATTTTTTGAGATAAATGATCGGATATTTATTTCATAATAAAGAGGAAGGTAGGTATGCCGTTAGTAATGAAAAACAACATCAGCCAAACGGCCACCACGACCACGCTTACAGGACCATATCCTTTTCATAAAATTTTCCATAACAAAATCGCAAAGTGGCTGCCCTATGTCCTCGATAGACTCACGAATTCCATCTTTGATTTCTTGAATCGACGCTGGGCTGTTGGCGTATACTTTATCTTTCACGTGGCCCCAAAGGAAGAAGTCGCAAGGTGTTAAATCACATGATCTCGGTGGCCAATTGTGATCACCTCTTCGAGAGATAACACGGTCCGGAAACTTTTCCCGTAAAAGATCAATGGTTTCGTTGCTTGTGTGGCACGTAGCGCCGTCTTGTTGAAAGTAAACGTTGTCCAGATCAATACCATCCAACTCCGGCCATAAAAAATGATTAATCATCTCTCGATTCCAAAGAACGACGAGGAATGGACAAACCTGGGTTTTCTTCAACACTTTGGGCTACAGCAGCAATATTCTCAGTTGTTCTTGAGCGACGTGCACGGGTTTTATTCTTT
Source organism: Cheilosia pagana (assembly GCA_936431705.1). NCBI lineage: Eukaryota > Metazoa > Arthropoda > Insecta > Diptera > Syrphidae > Cheilosia > Cheilosia pagana. The sequence continues at coordinate 77,229,380 of OW386166.1, read as the reverse complement.
ACATCACTAACTTGTCCCAACAGCTCCACCAATTTCTGTATTGCGGTCCGACAAGGTGCTTTAGTTTTGCGAACTGTGACTGAAAAATGTTCACCATTTTTTTAGTGATTTTTTTATAACTTCAATGCGTTGTTGAAGCGTGTATCGTTCCATTTTTAGTAATGGCGTAGTTTCTACTTGTCAAATGTCAAAAAATAACAGCTTTAAAAGTGACAGCTAATGAAATAGCGGGATATTCAAAATAACACCTCTTATTGGAAAACGCTTTACTACGGGGTGGCAATTTTAAGTTGTCACGAATTTTGAGACCAAATGTCACGCGCTTGACTGCACAATTGACGCTGTGTGATCGGGTGTCAAGCGCCAGTGACACTTTCACGGAAGATAAGCAACTGACAACCGAATGAGTGAATCTTTGTGACGTGAGCAAGTCAAAAATTGACACGAAAAATGGCACGTGTATCGTGTAGTCGTAGCTTGACAGAAAAATGTTGGTAATCTTCCTCGTCAGGAGTCTCTATAGCTAGTTTTTCCTTACCGACTGTATCTCACTAAAAGGTTGTCCAACTTACCTCTTCAAGTCGATTTTCTGATCTGGTTGCACGTTTTTCTTCCCTCCTTCCTTTTTCGCGTGGAGATCCCAGGCTGAGTTCAATAACGTTCAGATAAATAGATACGAGGAAGGTATGAGTCTTAAAATATCATCTGCTGCTCAGTATAAATCGAAGCCCATTTTGCTGGCGCCCGTTATCTGATCAGCTCGCATTGATGTACCCTTCACCAGAATCAAAGATGTGCTTGAGTTTCTAATGGGCGACACCACAACTTGAACGTTAAACCCTTTGTGCAAGTCAGAATGGGTGGTGTTGGCTTATTTTGCGGTAGTTTAAATAAAATCAGCAGCGGGATTGATGAACTTATAAAGCTACTGTAGCGCTTGACCCTTAGCAGCCAACTCCGTGGTGCAAACAACAACAAAAAAAAAAACAATTCCTTTGAACAATCAGTCAATACACAGAAACACATTGCGCGATATTTGCTGATTGATTTTATGGTATCTGGTTGTAATTGCGGTTAACCAACAGCACCACCATTTAAACTGTATAGAGGTATATCAAGCGCAGCCAATATGTAAGGACAGAAAATGGAATTGCTTCAAGCGAAACCGACCTCATTAAGCACTCCAAAAGTCTGTAAATGCTTTTCGTTCATGCGTGTACACTTGTACAGTACAAGTACAGATGTACGAGTATATGTTGGCATATCTATTCCTCATTGTTTGGTTGGCGGTCCTTCCGATGCATTGGCAACTTCCATCGATCGCATATTTTCAGTCAATTTATGGTTTCAATTTAATGAACTCGAGACCATGAGATAAAATATTTCTCTTGAGTTCAAAAACCACATACGGAAACCCCAAATATTTGCCAATTAATTGGCACACGCAAGCCTTCGTATTGATTCAAGTGGTATCTGGTATGGCAGTGGTTAGTTGCAATGGTGGCTTTTTGGCTTGATGTATTTCAGTCTATCTGATGGCTTGGAATGAGTTCGATTGTACCTACGTCTTTGTTTCTAAAAGGCAGTTCCCGAATGAGCCCATTACCGAATCCGCAAATTCACTTTCCTTATGTGTTGATTGTTGTCAAGTTTCACTCTATTCTAATCATTGAATTTTTGTATCGATAGAGAATGCCCGCTGCTGCCTCAAGGTTGGTAAAGAACTCACCGAGATCTTCAATGTCAAAAAAGGATTTAGACAAGTCGATGCGCTGTCATGTGACTTCTTCAACATCGTTCTTGAAATAATAGTGCAAAACTCAAACGCCAACACCAGAAAAATGATCTTTCAAAAGTCCGTCCAATTACTCGCGTACGCCGACAACATTGACATAATAGGCAGAAGGTAGCATGGTGTCAATTGTGAGTATTGAGACTGAGGTCTTAGCGGTCAATGAGTATATGTTGTCAACTAGATAGGGCACCCAATACCGACATCTCGGACAGAACGTCTCCGTAGGCAGATATATTTTTAAGGTGGTTGGGGACTTTGTCTATACTTAGGCTCCATCATGAGCTCGAACAAATGGGTTAGTTATAGAAAAACACTTGCCCATCGGTGTCTCTTTGTGCTAAAAATGGGCTTGAGTAGGAAAAAAGTTTCTCCCCAACAGCTAAAGTGGCCCTTTATAAGACCCTAATCGTCGCAGTCTTACTCTATGGCGCTGAAGCATGGGCTCTATCAAAATCGGATTTTGTTACTCTTAGTTAAGGAAAATTCTGCAAGAAATTGTTGATCCCGCCTACTTAGACGGGGAATGGAGGAGGACATACAAGACAACGACGAACTGTACGTGCTGTACTGTACAGTGTCATGTAGAGCGAATGGACACAAATTATCACCACAGTGGATTTTAGAGGGGTTCCTTCCTAGTAAATACTTTTACGGAAACGTTTCTATAATCTCGACCCCGCTCTAGACGAGCAATCGAATAATACGGAGTTAGACAAAGCTGTACTGGACGAAGAGGATACTCGATATAGATAAGGACAACGTGAACCATATTAGAATTAGCACAAGATTTTCCTGGTGGGGTCGAAATATTTGGAGAGTCCTTTATGAAGAAGATGATGATGGGTTTGAAAGCGAAGATGACATTCCATTTGGCCATTTAAAAAATTCCACGATGACCAAAGCCCATTTTTCATTTCTTGGCAGCAGTTCCGTAAGGGTCCAAAGTGGTTGTCGATATTTGAAGGATAATTTTTGTACTAGTTATGGACTAATGACAATTTTAAAGGAAAAGAACATAAACCGCTTTCGATAATCGGTAACAAAAATGTCATTTGCCTAACAATAAGGATTTCAAAAGCAGAACAGTATTCATTATGACCACCAGTTTGATGAGACAAATAAATTGCTTTTTGTTAAGTGTAGGGAATTGTTAAAATGGCCACAAACTTTGACAATATCGAAGCAAGAGGTTGAGCAAGGGGCATAAGAAAAAAGTAAACATTCCCCAGCCCCTACTTATCAAAAACTTATAAAATATGGTAGAATATAGCCGGAGTCTAAAATACATAGCCAATTTATCAACACGTTCCCAAATGAAATCAATGGGAAGGAAGTGGGGTTGCATCAACAACATTTGCAACTATGATCTACTATATGACTATATCCAATGCATGTAAGCTCCACAAGCCAACAAGCTATTTCAATGGTTTTAATTCACCAAGACCACTAACTCTGTTCTGACTGAGGTTTCATACATTAAAGCAAGGTCACTATAAATTACAAAGAACAGTGGCTGAAAGTAAATGGTATTACTTTACTAAATAAAGTGCATGATTGGATCGCACGAAACTTTCTCGTTCATATCATCATATCAGTTGTTTGGTTTTTTTTTTTTTTATTATTTTTTATAGGCTACAAAACCAGATTTTTGAAATTTGTGATGCTGATAGGTGGCTATAACTCGAAGTTGGTGATGTAAGAATTCAGAGATTTGTTTTTGAATTTACACGTGTTTGGGGGTAAATGAAGTGCGGGTTCATGATTAATATGGTTGAAAAAAGAAAAAGTGGGTTGGGTACTATTTGCTAAAAAGGAGCTTCAATGACCTAGTTGTAATTGCATTTTTACTGGTAGAACGGTAATTCTTAAAACACGGCTTTAATTAAATTTTTTACGAAAAACTAAGTAAGGGGTCCTTTTAAGAATACTTATGTTATCATAAAAAGGGGGTTTTGGTCAAAACCGTTATGGCGGTTTTAGGAAAATAATGCGTGAAAAATAGTAGCATTTCAAAAAATATGCTTGCTCAACTATTTAGCTAAAAACTGAGTTTAGGGTATTATTTAAAATGTTAGCATTACTTGGTTTTTTAAGTTTTATCCAAATCGAAAATGGCGTTTTCGAGATATGAACAGTTTTTCAAAATCAGTCTTTCCGTGATTCGAAAATCAAGGACGCAATATCTAATGTTGGAAACGTCAATTTTACTCAAAGTATGCATTTTGGTCAAAATCGCTTCAGCCGTTTCCATGTAGGTAAAACCAAATTCTCAAAATATGCCTTTTTCCAAAAATCTATTATAGACAACTTAGAGAAAAACTGAGTTTGCTAACATGTTGGGAATGACCATATTACCTTAAAAATAAATATTGTTGTAATCGTATTGACCGTTTTCGAGATAAGGCCACTTTTCAAAAGTACCAACCGTTATTCGACTTTTCAGCCAAAAACTGGATATGCAGCCATGTTGACCCCATGTAGCGTATCGCAAGTATACATTTTGGTTAAAATCGTTAAAGCCGTTTTTGAAAAAATTAAAGTTGTTTAAAATTCGATTTTTTGTACGATTACAATACCTTTCTCTTACTACGTATACGAGAAAGTTAATAAATTGGCTTGAAAATAACTTTTTGTGGTCATCAAAGTTTCAAAAACGATATCGTCGTGCGATATAATAACCCCCATGGTTACAATGACGCAGTGCCTTCTGTAATTGATCAGCTTCTTGAAAATTCTTCCTTGTAGAAGTATATCTTGACTTCTTGACTTCTTCTACTTGACTTAGGAAAACTTCTGTAATGTCAATTGCTGGCTGAAGCTTACTTAGTCTTCCGCTTAGGGATTTTACCAATTGTGCCGACTTAACAAGTGGGACCCACTAGCTTTTCACCTATTTCTGAAGCTTTTCGAACTGCATTTGATATCCTTTAGGTACCCATCAGCAACCAACGTTTGATGTACAGTGATCATTTTGATGGTTTTCGGAGGACTTTTTGCGGTCCAACTGACAAGATGTCTTCTAAATTATAAACTCTTCTGCTAAACCAAGTATCCCGTACATACCTACTGATCCCCGATTTCTCTTTCATTTCAAAATATCACATACCAACACCCTACAGACTTCACAAGGCAACCTTTCTCAAGGCAGGTACCTTGAATAATGTAAACCATGTCAGTGGCACATAGCCCAGCACAAGTTCTATACACTCTTCCAATCCAACAGCAAAGTAATCATTTGCCACGGACTAAATTATAACTTTTCTCATTTCCAGCAAGCAAAGTGTATTCAATAATTAGAAGTCCCGCAGAGAGCCGAACAGCCCTGTAGTGACCGCAAATAGGTGAACTGACTTTCCTACTATACTAAGTTTCATTAAATCAATGACTATGGAAGGATGGCCCATACACGAGCAACCTTCATCAAGAAAACTATATTTATTATACTCTCGTCATAATGCTTCCGATTACGTACATCTACTCGAATACGTATATAGTTGGAAAACTAGGAAAACCTTTTAGGGCAAAGCCTGCTATAATGTTTCCAGGTATGGGGTCTTGTTCAACACAAAAGTATCATTACACTCATATCACACAGTATGCGTTTGGCTGAGATGAGTGGGCCTGCCGACAAGGATTTCGATGAGATTACATTCGAAAGGGTGTAATACATGACCGTAAATATCCTCTTTGTGAATCCAAATGAGTTCGCAACTTTTCCCAGTTTCCCTAATACTTTCGCCTGTGTGTATGTGGTGAGTACAAGTTTTTCCATTACGACAAAGTGGATGCCTAACAACAAAGACATACGATTTGTTTGTTGGGAAACAAATTTTTGTTAATTATTCTTTCGTTGATTATTATTTGCGTTATTTGTTAACCGTAATGGATTTAGCGGTAAACCTATATGTAGAGATGTGATTTTTTTAAGAAGGACTCACTGATGATGACATTTGTCAGATCTATTCAAATTCGGGCTGAAATTGAAATCCTTTTTGGATTTTGTGAAGTAATTAATGAAAGCCCGCACTCCGGCGACCATCATCGACCGCATGCCGGCCACAATTTATTATGTATCTTATGTTTTGGACAGACTTTGATATTGCCTGTGGATGTGTGTTGGGGATGAGTTAATAAATTGAATTTTCTCATAATAAGTTTGTGAATGGTTCGAGAATAGGGTTGGTTGATTTAATTCTCTCATGAGAGACGCCATCCTAAGGCAGTGTCGCCGGCTCTGAATCGTTGCAATTTGAGGGCACCAGGAAATGGGATTGAGTTTTTTCATTGTAAAGGTGTAATTGGGTCGGTGTTGTTGTTTGGGTGTCGTCTGTCTAATCTATTGTTTATTATTCAGTTCCAATGGCAAGTTGCACGATTGAGAAGCACGTCCAAATGATAGAACTTTACTATCAAATTGAGTGTCCTTCAGAGCAAATGTTGCACCCGTTGGTCCTTTAAATTCGGCTTCTTAATGTTGGGTGGTTAAGTTCGAGACAACCGGTTCGGTAAATAATCAGCTAACACACGTAAATCAAAAGAACGAAAGTTCCGGAGGGAATATTGCCGCGACTCATTGAAAGTGTACAGGAGAATCCGAGGCAGACAATTCATTACCGTGCACAAAAAATCGGCCTTTCGGTGACTTCAGCTTGGTGAATTTTGGGCCTACAAACGTATAAGATCTATCTGACCCAGGAGCTCTATATCAATCCGTAGACAACGTCGACTGTTCGCCGACTGGGCTTAGAGCGTTTGGAAGAGGATCCCAATTTTGGCCCAAAATACATCTTTAGTGACAAGGTGCATTTTTGATAAAAACAAAATTACAGTGTATGGTTCGACGTCAACTCAAACGAGACTTACCATCAGGTGGCATTGCACCCACAAAAAGTTACTGTTTGGTGCTGATTTTTGCCCGGCGGTGTCATTGGTCCTTATACATCACTACAGAACGATGCTAACCGATTTATTTCATTTCAAAATAAACGATATGAAAATAGATGGCCTGTTGTTGTAACAGGACGGGACTACGTGCCATACAGCAGGCGCCACAATGGACATTGTGATGCATGACCGATTTGAGGGCATGGTTATCTACTGCTGGGGTAACGTGAATTGGCCTCCAAGATCGTGCGATTTGATCCCGCTAGACTTCTTCTTATAGGTTTTTTTTTAAGTCGCAGCTAAATGTCAATAAGCCGCAATCGAGCGATGCCTTTCAGCCCGACCTACGCGGCAGAGTTAATAAAAATTTAACCACTCATATCCGTGCCACCGCGTGAGAAACCGCGGCGTATATTTCCCTATAATTTTACGATAAATTCCCTATAATATAGATATATGAAGGTTGTTTTTTTTTAGAAGTATAGAACTTTGAAATGGAATAAAACAAAGATGGTTTTTTTAAATTGCCATGAAATTTACTTTATTCGAAAGATAATCTTCTGGCATTGTAATTTAAATATGATTTCTGGCATATGACCGCCATGACTGGGTCGAACGTAGTCTAATCAGAAGGTCAAATTTTCGATGATTTTTCCAGCATTTGTGGCCGAATATCGTATATCCTCCAAGTGGTCAATCGTTTCGGGCTTATTGACGTAGACTAGCGACTTCACATATCCCCCACAGAAAATAGTCAAGAGGCGTTAAAACGCACGATCTTATTGGAGGCCAATTCACGGCTCTAAATCGGTCATCTTTCACTGTAACGTTCTGGCCAGGATCGTTTTCAAAGAAGTACGGACCAATCATTCCACCAACCCATAAAGCACAGCAAGAAGTCAGTTTTTGTGCATGCAATGATATCTCAACATACACTTGAGCATTATCATCACTCCAAATACGGCAGTTTTGCTTATTGACGTACCTATCTGTTCAACCAAAAGTGAGCTTCATCGCTAAACAAAATTCGCTTATGAAAATTGGGATCAACGGCAGTCTTGTTTTGGGCCCAATTTGCACAATTTGGAAGCGTTGTTCAGGCTTGTGTCTATTAATGTTAAAATTCCAAACCAAACTAAAAATAAATCATTGACAGCTGACAAAATGGCAACCAGTTATAATAGTGTTGCCAACTTAAAATTCTATACCTCTAAAAAAAAACACCTTTTACAAGGGCCTTTCAAATAAATCTGAATTTCGCCCACATACAGCTTGTTTTATTCCATTCCAACTTCGAACTGTCCTTATTTCCTTATTGAAAAGCCCTTTGCATAAAAATACAGTTAGAAAGATTGTCTTCACGCGGTTGCTAAAAGTGCAGTGAGATGTGATGTGGACGTCCAAATAGCGCAATTCGATGTAAAGTTGGTTCTTTATTGTGTACTAAGTCTAGGGCCGAACTCGTGCTGTATAAAGACTGATTGTTGTAAGTTGTAGTACTCCGGAGCACTGTTCCTATAGGTCTTCTTCGTTGAGATTGATAGGTTGTGGTTTAAATGCTGTACGTACGACAACCAACTCAACTATTCTACCAATTAAAAGGGTTTAAGTGTGCCAGTTTTACAGAGCCATGTCCCTGAGAAACTTGTCAGGCAATGAAGAACGCTTCATTGTGTAAAACTCGCAAGCTAATTGGTACACGACTGTAAAATACTTTGCGAGATGTCCCTGCCGTATTTTAAAATATCAGGAATGTTAGGTAGGTACGGTTAAAAGGGATGTGATGTAAAAAACGAATCCCGTTCACTAAGGATACGGAGGTCTATTGTGAATCCTCTGTTCAGAGGGAGACAACCAGTTGGTATTCCAAATTAAGTGAGATCCTGAGATCTGAAAGCCTGTTAACTATGCGATGCGTGCGAAAAGCCTTGATCCAAGGGGACGAAGTCATCATCGAAACAGATGTTGGTTTGACTACAGTTCATCCTCATCTCCGCGTCTTTCGAATAAATAGTCGGACACCATTTATGGATCATGATTCCAATGAGAGTGTCCTGTGATTGTACTGGTTATGATGCGGTGGGAGGTTCTACATGTATTTAGTGGCAGAAGACTCGTTATTATGTTATTTTGTCTAGTTAAGGCCCGGTGTCATAGTTCTCCTTTAATACCCTGAATGAGTTATTCTCTTTCTCTATTATTCCTACAATTTTTCAATCGAAGGCAGTGCTGTTGTGTCCGTTTTACATAAGGTTCACTTCTTGCCAAAGCATCCGCCTCCTCGTTGCCTTCCATATTGCCATGTCCCGGGAACGCAGCGGAGTTGAACTGATGCTTTTTGGTGATCAGTCGATCGTGACATTTCCCAACCACTTCTGAATTGATTGTAATAGATTTAATCGATTTAAAGGCTGCTTGGGTGTCAACGAAGGTATTTCTATGTAGTATCTTGAAGCTTTTTCTCTTGCCAGAATTTCAGCTACACTACGCGCTTTCATTAACTATTTTGCTATTTTTTCAATGCCTCTGTGTAGTAACCTGCTGCTCTACATATCTGCATTTTAGACTCAGCCGACGTGTTAATTATGATCTCTAGTTGATTTTCTATACTACTGGACTCTTACTCTGTCCGGCTTGACAATGCTATATCAGACCTTGTCCAATGTTTTGTTTCTGTATTTATTACTACCACATGGCCATCGGCGGTCTGTTTTCACATGCTAGATTCCCACAATCTGAAGACCTTCTTTTTGGCAGAACCAGAAACCATCTGGATTTGACAGTACAAAGTCAGGTATCTTCCTCCTCCTAGTGAGCAAATAGAGTACAGCAAGTTTAGGTAAATGAAGACGAATCCTTCATTTTTTCAGTTTATGGTAAGCACCTCTCCACTTATTTAAGCGCCCCAAACTATATAAAAAGCTCGGAACGAAACCCTCCAACCGTTTAAGCCTACACGCATAAAAAACTACTATCCAACGCTAAAAATTCTTTGCCCATCTCAATCTTACTACCTTTGCTGAGCAAGTGAAAAATTTCATAAGCAAAATCCTTTTAGTCTTTGAAATATCATCTCGAATGGAATTTACGAATGATTTATCCCGATATAGTGCAGTATCAAGAGTTATGGTCTCATTGGTACACTCGTGTTCGTATATCTTCCTTCCCCAAATCGATTTATGCACTCAAACGCAGAATAAGTCCTCGGAGATGCTTCCCCCAAAAGTAATGCCAGCAGACCCGCATTGGAATCGTTTTAAAATTTCTGAAGTAAGATGAAAATCTTCCCCAAAGTAGAGCATAAGTACACCTGATTAATCCGTATCCCGTGTCCACATGGGCACTAACGTTTTATTGCGATAGCATCATCTCCAACAGCAGCATTGCCCATCAAGCAGCCATCAAGAGCAGAAATGGTGCATGCAGAAGCCCCATCATCAACAGCAGTAGCAGCAGCAGCATCATCATCATCTCGGTACGATCGTAATCCCAAGGGTGTAAAACAAAAACTCGGCCGAGACCGAGACTTAGGGAGGGGTAGGTGGAATTCCTCGAAGGCACATTGCAGTGAAAATACACCTCGATAGAGGTAAAAGGGTGGAAGCTGCAAATATGCTGGGATTCTAAACAATTTTGCACGTTGCAGAACAACCACATTCCAGTATCGTATAGGTTTGTAGTTGTTTCTTTTGTGCGGCATTTGCGCTGCCAACCATCCTTATGTAGCTCGTTGCCTTACTATTATCCTGGCTGGCATTTTTAAGGAGATTTGCAGCAACTTCGCTCTATGTGGTGCAACGTATCGGCATGAGGGGTATTGTTTGCAATTTACGACAACGTGTGCATTGCTTGGCGCTCTTTTCACATTGATGTCGATGATTTATTAAGTCTTACAGTCCTGCAGGTTATTTTCATGTAGGGATTCTTAAAATTTGTTTAATTTGTTGGCGGTTTTTTTTTTGTCCACATGGTATAAAGGAAATGACAGCAGTTTTACTAAGTGTGTGATAATCCGAAATCGGCGAGGGAAGGGGAATGAAGCATCCAAGGGTATCCTTCAAGTAGCTAAGCGGTAAATACCTGTCAGTTGGTCCATATTGCATAAAAATGGGTTTGAAATAACACCGTAATCGGTACGACAAAAAAGGGGCTACTATAATATATAATGCGGAGTTTTGAACTTATCCTAAATTAGCTGCATTAATTGCCGCTTAGAAATCCTGAGAAGGAACCACTGCCTTAATTCAGTACTTTACTTTAAGGACTATTAATAAATTAAACTTATTTTAGTCTACAAAATTCAGATTTTTCTATGATTCGTAAAAAACAAACAACTTGAATGAAGTCAATTAAAATTTTTGAGACTTTTTAACTTTCTCGTATACGTAGTAAGAGAAAGGTATTGTAATCGAACTCGAGATTTTAATCAAATCTAACATTACGATGATAGAGGTCTCGCAATTCTGTCCATCTGTCCGTCTGTCCGTCCTTTCCTGAGTTCCACAGCACAAACGGCTAGACGGATTTCGTTCAAACTTCGGATTTGGAGATTGTGGGTTCGGGGCAATTTTTTTTTTTGCATGCTAACCCTATTATTAACGGTACTTCCCATATAACGGTTTTAAACAAGTTTGATTTTTTCGAAAACGGTTCGAACGGTTTCAACCAACATTGATATTTGGGCTTAGATAGTTAATGTTAACATTGCTGCATACCCATTTTTTCGTAGAAAAATCAAATACCGGTAATTTTTAAAATTGGTCATATCTCAAAAATGATTAAAACTATTTCCCAACATGGTGGCAAACTCAGTTTTTCCCTAAATTATCGTTCAACGGACTATTTTGGAAAAATGCCGTTTTTTTAAGACTTTATTTAATTATGGTTTACTTGAAAACGGCTTTAACGATTTTAACCAAAATGTATACTTGCACTACCATATATGGGGTTAACATGGCTGCATACCCAGTTTTTGGCTAAAAGGTCAAATAACGATACTTTTGAAAATTGGCCTTATCTCGAAAACGGTCAATACGACTGTAACAAAAACTAATTTTTAAGGTAGTATGGACATTCCTAACACGATAGCAAACTCTGTTTTTCGCTAAATTGTTTATAATGGATTTTTTTAAAAAATGCGTTTTCAGAATTTGGTTTTCTTTTGTTTTACCTACATGAAAACTGCTGCAAAGATTTTGACCAAAATGCATAGTTGGTGTAAAATTGACGTTTTCAACAATAGTGCGTCCTTCATTTTCGATTCGATTCACCGGAAATGCTGATTTTAAAAACTGTTGAAATCACGAAAACGCGATTTTCGATTTGGATAAAACTTAAAAAACGAAGTAATACTATCTTGAGCAATACCATATACCAGTTTTTAGCTAAATAGTTGAGACAAATTATTTTTCGAACTAAACCTTGCAATATTTGTTACTATTTTGTACGCATTATTATTCAAAACAGCTCTAAAGAATTTGAATTAAATGCTTATCTACGATGACATAAGTATTCTTAATAAAACCCCGTACTTAGTTTTTCTTAGAAAAATGCAAATAATGCCGTCTTTTAAACATTACCGCACTAGCAGTTAAAATGTAATCACAACTACTCGAAGCTCCTTTTTAGCAAATATTTCCCACTTTCTCTTTTTTCAACCAAATTAACCATGAACCATAAAATATTTCCAACCAATTGGAGTTTATACTATCAGAAACCCGCACTTCATTTGCAACCCCCAAACACGTCCATCGATAAATTCAAAAACAAACCTCTGAATTCTTACATAATAAATCTTTGTCAAGATATCGGTCTATCACAAACCCTACTTTGAGTCCCCACCTTCCAGCATCACCAATTTGTTTTATAACCTATAAACAACGATAAAATAAAAATAAACCATCCAAACTGATGATATGAACGGGAAAGTTTCGTGCGATCCAGTCGTGCACTTTATTTCTTTACTTATGACTTATGTTTAAAATTATCTTTAAAAAAAATTTAATATTCAAAAAAATAATTTAAGTTTGAAAAACCATTGCGTTTGTTCAGCAAAAGGATTTAAAGGAGTAAGTTTTATATAGTTTAAAGATTGGCACCTTTTTCTCTTCGTGTTTTACAAACTTTTCAGATGTCTGGTAACTTTTACCTTGATTTTTTGTTTGCTGATTTTTGTCCGCAAATGGCAACGATGGTCGTAGCCCGCAGTATGTCAATGCTCCACACTCTTTTGGGGGAGCTTCTCGCTCACCGTTTATCACCTTCAAAAAGAATATTTTTCTTATGCATAATATTTCGGCAAGCTGAAAAAGTTTCCTTAGTTTGCTCCAAACGTAATACTGTCCTTTGTCGGGAAGAATTTCCACCTCACATTTATGGTAATCTTTGCTGCAATGTTTCTTTTTTCCATCGATTTTACTAATTTTCCTACGGCCTTAAAAGTTAAAGTGCTCTGGCTGTTTTTTAACTTTCTCGTATACGTAGTAAGAGAAAGGTATTGTAATCGTACAAAAAATCGAACTCGAGATTTTAATCAAATGTGACATTACGATGATAGAGGAACTCGAAAAAGTGGGTCTCGCAATTCTGTCCGTCTGTCCGTCTGTCCGTCCTTCCCGAGCTCTACAGCGCAAACGGCTGGACGGATTTCTTTCAAACTTCGGATTTGGAGTTGGTAGGCTTACAATTCGGGGCCACTTTTTTTTTTGCACGATAAGTGTTGCCGTTCTAACGGTATTCAGCAATTTTGAGTTTTTCGAAAACGGCTCTAACGATTTCAACCAAAATTGTTATTTAGGCTTAAGTAGGTGTAACTAAGATGGCTGCATACTCAGTTTTTTGCAGAAAAATCGAATAACGGTAATTTTGAAAATTGGTCATATCTCAAAAACGGTCAAAACTATTTCGACAAAAATTCATATATAAGGTAATATGGTCATTCCCAACATGATGGCAAACTCAGTTTTTCCCTAAATTATCGTTCAACGGACTTTTTTGAAAAAATGTCGTTTTTTAAGACTTTATTTAATTATGGCTTACTTGAAAACGGCTTTAACGATTTTGACCAAAATGTATACCTGCGCTATGCTACATGGGGTTAACATGGCTGCATATCCAGTTTTTGGCTATAAAGTCGAATAACGGTACTTTTGAAAAGTGGCCTTATCTCGAAAACGGTCAATACGATTGCAACAAAAATTATTTTTCTACGTAATATGGTCATTCCTAACATGATAGCAAACTCAGTTTTTCTCTTAACTGTCTATGATGGATTTTTGAAAAAAAGGCATATTTTGAGAATATGATTTTCTTTTTTTTACCTACATGAAAACGGCTTAAGCGATTTTGACCAAAATGCATACTTGGAGTAAAATTGACATTTTCAACATTATTGCGTCCTTCATTTTCGATTATAACCTCCGGAAACGCTGATTTTGAAAACTGCTGAAATCTCGAAAACGCGATTTTGGATTGGGATAAAACTTTAAAAACCACGTAGTACTAACATCCTGAACAATACCCTATACTCAGTTTTTAGTTAAATAGTTGAGCAAGATTATTTTTCGAACTCAACATTGAAAAATTTGTTACTATTTTGTACGCATAATTTTCCGAAATCAGCTTTAAAGATGTTGACTAAAATGCTTATTTACGATAACATAAGTATTCTTAATAAAACCCTGTACTTAGTTTTTCTTAGAAAAATGCAAATAATGCCGTCTTATAAACATTACAGTTAAAATGAAATCACAACTACTTGAAATTCCTTTTTAGCAAATATTTCCCACTTCTTCCTTTTTCAACCATATTAATCATGAACCTTAAAATAATTCCAACCAATTGGAGTCTACACTATCAGAAACCCGCACTTCATTTGCAACCCCCAAACACGTGTAAATTCAAAAACAAATCTCTGAATTCTTACATCACCACCTACCGGCATCACCAATTTGAAAAACCTTGTTTTATAGCCTATAAACAATAATAAAAGAAAAATAAACCAACCAAACTGATGATATGAAAAAGTTTCGTGCGATCCAGTCGTGCACTTTATTTATAATCCTCTGCAAGATCCTGTAAATGCCTTGCTTACTATCTATGCTACAGCACAAGATTTAAAAAAGTGTCATGATAACACATCTCACTGCCGAAATCCAGCACTTACATCAAATACTTCGAAAGAGATATTTCGGCATTGAAATAAGGAACCGCCCTTAAGATCTCGGGGGTTAAGCCAGTTTAGCAGCCTTGTTAGACTTAAGCTCAGATATTGCTCTATCCTCAATCCTCACTCCATTTTGATCAGGTGGACGGAATCTTGACTTTCATTGTCCGGGCTGAATAGTTTGTTCTACCTGACAGTGGAGTTTGCCTTCGACGATAATCTGCAGAAATTGTGTTTCCATTTCCTTCCCTCCTGCAAGTAAGCTGTTCTCGTTCACCTATTAATATCCCTTTCAGTGCGTGATTGGTTCGCATGGCATTGTGAATGTACCAAAACTTTCAATGTGATTGAGAGAATTTGTTATCTATCAAAATCAACGCGATGATGCGACGGACTTCGCATGAGCTCTTTAAGCAGATGAATGAAGCTTCCCTTATGTACAGGGGCTTCAATTTTCCCTCTTCAGTAAAGCGATGGGATTTTTAATTGCGTTTTTTCACTTCTTGCCGAATTTATTATTGCGGCGAGCAAGTCGAACACTATGATCAGAACTGTAGGTAACCCAGTTCCTTGTTGTCTATCACTTTAATTTAAATTTTCCACCAGAAAGTGTTAGCATGCGTCTACCCTGCTCTGCTATATTAGAGGACATTTATGTATAACCCATGATGTCGCACATTGAAAAGATGAGATAGCCATAATGTGTTTTTCCATTTTCAGATTTTATGTCCTTAATCGAATTATCAACGAGTTGTTAATTTTATTGGATTGCCGCTAATTATACGAGCCAATAAAAACTTGTATATGATGCCGCTGTAGTAATTTTCGCTCACATTAGCAATGCAACGAGTTCGACAAGTTCGTGTGCGCGTGCATATATATATAATACATTTGCGAATTACATTTAACGATTCGTACAGCAAACACTATAATACGCAAAGTGCTTTATAATCAAAAGGGCATGGTTAGTGGCCGATAATCACTGAATTTATAGCGGCTGTTTTTGGCGTTTCAATGGTAATTTATATCAAAATTTTGTCCGCGCTCCGGTTTAACTGATGCACTATGTTTTAAGCCTTCATATTTTTAACCTTCGATTTGTTTATATGCGTGTGCTTATAACAATGGCATCAAATGTTGTCTGTAATGTGCCGCAGGCACCAACAAATTTATGAGTTAAATTGTAATTAATTAAAATAAATTTTAATCATAACTGATGGTTACATGCGGTCAGAAGTCAGATGCGCGCGGTGGGGTTCGTGTTTGAGTTTTTGCATATTCCACCCACCACCGCCGCCAGTACTATGCGTGAAGTTATATGAATTTCAAATACATGGATAATTGATAAGTATCTGGGAAAACTATTTATTTAAATTAAAATGTGTTTTTACAAGTAGTGCTTTTATTACCATCGTTGGGAAGTTCTAGTTTTGAAGATATTGTTGGCAGAAAGCCATCTTTCCCAGGGGGAGATGTTCGCAAATTTCTCTTTTGAAAAACTGGGGATGCAGTTGCTTTGGAAAGATCCGTGGGACTGGAACTGTATGCCGAACAAATGAGTAGAAGCCCTTATTTCATAAATAGAGGAACCACATGAAATGTTGCTAATGAAAGTCAACAGATTGTAGCTGGCCATAAATGTATGTGAAGTTACCTCCAAGTTGTTACCATCATTATATGCGACTTTAAGGCTCTTGCAGATATGACTGTCTTGATGATTCTCTGAAGTCTAACATGTGGTCCTCAGAAGAAGGCCGAATGCAGATTCAAGCAACACTTAAGTCAAGGCCAAATTTGTCAAGTTGTGCAGAATTACGACAGAGAACACTACCGGTGCCCCAATTTTTATATTGGAGAGAGACCTTTAAAATAAAAAAATGAGATTTCTCCAATCTCTTACTGGAGCAGATAGTGCGCTGGGCAGGTGTCATAATGGAAAGCACTATCTTCAACAGGTCCGTTCAGCTGCTGGGATATGCGGACGATATTAACATCATCGGTCGCTCCCAGCGTGCCGTGATAGAAGCGTCCACGGCGATTGAAGAACAGGCGAAATCCGTTGGCCTTGAAGTAAATGAGGACAAGACCAAGTACATGCTATCAACAAACAAACAAGCAACTGTCCACCGCCTAGGACAAAACGTCACTGTTGATAGCAAAAATTTCGAGGTAGTTAGCGAGTTTACCTACCTCGGAGTAAACATAAACTCCACGAATGACACCATAGTGGAGATCCGGCGAAGAATTACCCTAGGAAACCGTTGCTACTTCGGTTTGGCAAAACAACTGGGTTCAAAGCTCCTTACTCGAAGGACGAAATGTGGGAGAGCTTACTGGGCTCCTTCGAAAGAAAAATTCTTTGGCGGATTTTTGGTCCTGTGTGCGAGGAGGGCGAATGGAGGAGAAGATACAACCGCGAACTCTATGAGCTGTACCAAGATGTGGATGTAGTCCAAAAAGTCAAAAAACGTCGACTACATTGGCTCGGCCACATTGAACGAATGGACAATATTGCTCCGGCTAAGAGGATCTTTGAATCCCAGCCCCCAGGTTCGAGAAAATAAAAAAGACCGAGAAATCGCGGATGCCAGAGCGCTTGGTCTGGACAACTGGAAGCAACTTGCCCGGGATCGTAGAGAATGGAAGGCTGCAGTGTCTCAGGCAGAGATTCTTCACGGGTCGGGAGCTCGATAAGTATGTAAGCTTGCGGGGTAATGCTAATGCGCTGTCATGTAAATTTTTCAACATACAGAGCACAAATTTTCCAAAAGTCTTGGCATTGTAAAAACGGGCACGAGGCCGAAACAAGTATTTTTGTGACGAAAAACGACATTCACTCGACGAATCGGACAGAACGTCTAAAAACCCTCTAGGAGGTTCGGAAATTTATCTACCTTCTCTGCACCACATACTTTAAAAAGGACATAAATAAATAAAAAATTTTCTTGTCATGGCGCCTTTTTTGGCAAAATTAAATTTTAGGCTTTTAAAATATTTAGAGAAGAGTGATAAATTATTTTATTCTATTAGCCCGAAAAATTACCTTTCTACTTTTTAACACATACCAGCGACAACGTTTATTATTTTTTACTTGATAGCTGGTGAATAAACGCTTCTTTCGATCTTACTTAGTAGAAATCGAACGAAATCAATATAGCTGATATATCAATAGCTGACCCGTGCTCGCCGTGCTTCATGAATATGTTCCTACCTTTCTGAAAGCAATATAAGGCAAGTCTACACGAAAAAGAGCTGTTATTACCCTCTTACCCACCTCAAATGTCGACGAAAAGGAAGCAACACGAATGAAACATTTTGACATTGACACACGAACCCCACCCCAGCCCATTTGAATGTGTGCGCTGAAAAGAGACGACTGCCCGACGTTAGAGCGCGCATATATTATTCACACACACATTACTGCAACAATACTGACTGCTGCATGACTACTGGCAGTGATATCCCCTGATGGAAAATTGTGGGCGATGTTTTGAATAATCGTTTTCAACATTGCTCAGCTTCAGGACAACGCAGGGGGATGTTTAATGTCTTATATCTTAAACGATTCAGGGGAATTTTTTATTTTTCAATCCGATAAGTCATTACTGAGCTAGGTCTGTATAAATATAAATTTCCTTACATATATCTATTTTTGTATTATTTTGTAAGAACCACGTTCTATTCCGGGATAAAAAGTATCCTAAGTGCCGACCCAGAGCATAAGCAATCACTATGCCAAGTTTCATCAAAATCCGTCTAGTAGTCAGGAATTTTTCATTCTACAGATTTATTATATGTAGAGAAGAGAAGAGAAGAGAAGAGATTTTTTGTTTTTGGTAGTATGGGTTACCTTTTTTTAGACCATTTAAAGAGGAGCGACAAAATTATTTGATTTGATGGACTAATAGCCTACAAAAATACGCTACTTTTGCGATACTCGGCGCTTTAACATTCGAACGGGTTCATTTTGTTCTTGATTTCTTCAGTATTGTTTTCCCTTTTCTTTGAAAAACAAAAGAGTTTTACTGCGAACTGATAGTGGGCAAAGAGCCTATCAGATTGAAACAAAAATTGCATTTTCCCAAGGGAATTCCTTCCAACAGTTATTAAATTTCTGAAAGCACATGGACTGGGCAATTATCATAGACGCTAAATCTTACATGTTCAACCTTTCAACCAAAGAAACATCAGAAGCCTAAGCTCAAACTCAAATCGAAAAAAATCATTCCGCATAGATAATTTGTTTTTACGAAAGTATCTAAATACAGAATTACTGATGGCAACCACTGTTGGCGACAGCTCTTCTATATATCTATATGTATCTACATTTTTAACTATAAATCGTCGCACAGTAATTGATAAATACATCTGGGCGGGCGGATCCAGCTTGTAATGAAATAAATATGATTTATTCATTGAACGCTTTAATGGGCGTCTCACGTCTCATTAATCACGGTACATCTGGTGGTGTACACTGTAAAATACTAAGAAATGAATTTTCCAACTCATGTTCCCATCGGAACAATGCTTCTGCAACACATCTCCCAGCCCAGCCATTTTGGTATTCTTGTCATGAACAATGCTAAGCTACCTTGTCGATTAGAACAATCATTTCAAAATAAACGTGTTGGAGACCACTTCATTTGCTCTATACTCCCAAGAAGATTTTCCTGCACAGCAGGTAGCTCTGAGAACTATGCGTCGGTATGTTGTGCTTGACAATCGGTTGGTAGATATGGCTTTTCAAATTCATTCATTAAATCACGAATATTTGAGTCGCTACATGGCTAGCCACTCCTTTCAGCTTGACGTGGTGATAAAGGATTGAAAAGAGCGTTCCACATGAATGAGCCTTATGGAGTCGGTAACACGGTAACGTGCGAATGCAAATGTCGGAATTGTGCTTTTGTAATTAATGAGATATAGCAAGATTAGTGGAATTACATTAGGCAGTGTTCGGCTTGTGCCTGCCTAATATTTATGTACGACGTGAGTTGGTTTGGTTTCATATTAAGTAAGTGGACCAGCGGTGCTATTTGAAATGTATTTTTTCGGATAGGTATCACGAAGTATTCTAAAAAGTGTGTTCCTCCCTTTTTGTCAATATTTTCTTTGACAGTGGTAAACGAATATTGGTTTTAAAAATGATTTCAACTAGATAGGTGGCGCAAAAACTCAATAAAGAACGCTTCTCATACAAGTCCATGGGGTTTCATTTTTTAGAACTAAGCGACCTACAACTTCATGAGAGTCTGAATTGAATTTCGAATATTTGTCGACCTTTAATGCATTAAAATTGTTAAAATTGAATTCGAAGGGGGTGCATTTCTTCTGATATTAAATGTAGCGATTTTGTGGTACATAGGTAATTATATTTTTTAACGTATTGTAAAGTTTAGAATTTTGATCCGCATTGCCAGACCCATTTGCAAAAAAATAAGCGGGATAGGAAAACGGGATAGGGCACTTACCACATAACAGAATTATTAAAATATATTCTATTTCTAGGGCAGTATTCAAAAAGGGCGCCTTTGAACCTCCCTTAAAAAAACACTTTGCGAAATGTGGGGGCACTTAACCCGCCAATGGTGACCTACTGGTCCTACTACAATATCTTTATTCTCCGTTATTGTTTTTGTTGCAATTTAGAGTAGCTGCCGTATTGCACGTCCCCCACCATCAGTTCACGCCGTAACTGCTTAGTGAGGACATGTTGTTTATTTTTTTACTAACCCGGTGCGTGAGACCGTGTGTCACCGTGTATGTAAGTAAAGTAAGTCGCAGATTTTACATATAGATTATGTACTTTGACATTAGGTCCTTCAAGAATTGGCCAGTGCTTTGAGAGTGTTAAGGTTCTAAATGCCGAAAGACTAAAAAACGTTATTTTCCTTTATAAATATGTGATTTTCTATTTTTTTTCTTAATTTTAAAAAAATGTGTTACTAAAAACATTGTAATTTTTAAGGCTTTAATTAAAAAATTTTGTAAACAGGAATATTGAAATAAAAGAGCTCAAACTGATTAAATATCTTTGCTTTGTTAACAAAGAGCGTAAGTTAAAAAAAAACATGAACAATTAGCAACACGTTTCGTAAAATCTTCAGTTGAAAACCCCGGTGGGTGAGACCGGCGTCACCATTGATCAAAGTCAAATTTACGTCACCATTGGCGGGTTAATACGAAAGGCACGGGCAAAGCCGTAAAACCACAAAGGTAAAAACCTACAGCTAGTTTCTGTAAATAGATTACAGATATTGTTTTCAATTTCATATTTCTTATTTTCAGCTCCTTGGTAAAATATAATTGTGAAATTTAGATATGCTCCAAAATAAATGAAAATAATTTAAAATTATTTTTATTCAACTATAATTAATATTAAGTAATCAATAAATAACAGATCTATAAGTTTTGCTTAGAAAAAAACAGAGAGCGTGCTTGTGACCACACGTCAGATGTGAAACTTCTCTCGCTAAATGTCGATGTTAAATTGAGCTGTGTTGTATGTAGTTGAATTTCATTAAGAAATTTAATTTAAAAACCAAATCTTTATAATATTATAATCTTAATACAGCGCAGAGCGCAGTAGATAATTATGTTCATTAATTTAAAAAGTTTTCAAAACGCAATCCAAACCAAAGTTTTCTTTTTCGAGAGTTTTTGTTTACATTTTGTTTTCATATCGTCAACTGATTCAGTAGTCTAGTGTCTGTGTAAAACCTAGCTTCTTCAGTTCACTTCAGCGTGCCCATACAAGTATTCACTTTGAGAATTAAGTTGAAAAATTTTAAAAATACATATATCTTTCCATATAACCATACAAAGCCACAAAATTCCATTGAAATCGGTTGAGTGGTTAAGAAGATCAACAACAGCGCCACCTATCGGGTCCAAAACTATCCTATCCATCAAGTTACAACCAACCATACCCACCCACAAAATTTTATTGAAATCGGTTGAGGCGGCGGCATAGTGATGGCGACAGGCCAATTTCCGTCACGCACTTCCGCTTGGTCGTTTCCGCTTTGAAGAATCGATTTTACTCCCAAGTCGCGCCATAAGATGTTTCACATCAAAAATTATAAAACTCTTATAATAAATAATAATTTATTTAAATACAAGCAAACAAGTAAAAGATTTTTATTTACGATAAAAAAGTGGACATTTTTTTTTTTAAATATATTTCTGGGACGCTATAAAACCCCTTTGAGATTCCAATTTGGATTCATTAATCATCACAATTACGTTTTTGATATCATATCAAATTTGATCCTTATGGTGTTACCGTTTCCAAAATAGTCCACTTTTGGTTAGCACCAAGAAATTATTACCATCAATCTCATTAAATTTGCCTGGATACTGATGTCCATCGTATAGAACTAGGATGTAATCTGTCGCTTTAAAATGACAAATCCCTACTCTTCTTCGGCACTGAAAACGGTTTGACGTCCCGGAACATTAGTATGAGCATTTTTTTAATTTATTTATTTGAATATTCCTATGAATACCGTGTTTCTCGCTCGCTTTTCGAATTGAAATTCGTCAACTTCCGACGGCGTTTTTCAAAGCATCCGATGTGAAATTTCGGTAGGACCGTCCTGCTATCTTTTTATATAGATTCGAGTCATTACGGCTCAAATGTCGAACCATCAAATTTTAAATTAAAAAGTAAGGGGTTACTTTGGACCAAGAACGTTAAATGTGAAAAAGAAGATCAATACACAAGGGGTAACTTTGTGCCAGTTGCAACAACAAGGACGGTGGTACAAAGTTACCCCATGAACATGCGGACTTTTTAAAAAGGGTTCGTAAAAATTAAAACAATAGCTTTTACTTGCATTAACGATAATATTATTCATCACAAATAAATTATAAAAAATAATACCCCACCTTCAATTCTGTAGCGATTTTAGTTTTTTGGTTGTAGATGAAATTTTTCGCACTCGCACTTTCCCACCAAAAACTTGATTTTTAATCGCAAGTCATTATTCAAAAACATATAAAGCAATGAAATCAATAATTACTAGATAATTACTTTGTATTAGTCTTATACCGAGAAGTTTCCTCTCCATTTTTGTCTGACAGATTCTTAATTTCTCGGTTAGATTTGTTGTTAAGCCCAATGTTTGAAGTCCGTATGCCAGAACTGGTAAAATTGCTGAATCCATTAAATATTTTTTTGTGTCTTTATTTAGTTTTGCGTTGAGTATCTCCTTCAGGTTCCAGAATTGTCGCCATGCGTTTGATATTTGTCTATCTATCTTCTTTTCTTCTTGATTTGATTTTTAAATGATTTTAATTGTGTCAAATAAATATAGTCCTCAAGTGTAATGTCCTTATGTGTGGAGTTGGTCATCACTTTTGTTTTAGACTGATTTATGCATAGTCCGTAGTTTTTACAAATTGAAGCCAGCTGTGTTACCATTGTCTGAATGTTGTCCGCTTTCTGTAATATTAGGACAACATCGTCCGCAAATCTCAAATATTAAATATCTCTTCGAGTACTGCAGAGAATAATGGTGGTGATATTGGATCACCCTGTCGTACACCTCTTTCTATGCTGAACATTTGTCCTGTTCTTTCTGTTTTTATTTGTCCAGTGTTGTTTTTATATATGTTTTTTAGAGTTTTGATGTATAAATCATGAATCCCTTGTATACTTAGTATAAAATAATATAATCATAAAGTATTAAGATATCTACACACAGCATACAAAAATTACTTCTTGAGTCTCATCGATAATAATGAGTATTAAATATTTTGAAAAAAATCTCTTGATCATTGATATTAAAACTGAAATAAATTTAAAAATGATCTAAATTTTATACCGAGTTCCCTTGTACAGATTGCACCTCTGAGCGACAACGAAGAGGCACTCACAGTTTGAGATCGACTTCAACCGACTTGTTAAGTGCCATCTCCAGTAAAGTAAGGAAACAATCTAAACGCATGGTACATCGTTGAATAGTAGGTATATGACTTCTTGTTTCCTTTTTAAACAATTACTCTGCCTTCCAGGTTAAAGTCTTCAGTAAAATATAAAAATTTCATTGACAACAGGTTTGAACTTTTCCCAAGTTCAGCAGTCAGCAGCCACATCTTCCTAAATCATTTAGGTATACGGACCGCCCTAGCTTCGAGTCAATATTATGTTGTACAAAAGCTTCCTATACACTCGCTCAAAGGTCATACCCAAAA
This sequence comes from Cheilosia pagana, assembly GCA_936431705.1. Lineage (NCBI taxonomy): Eukaryota > Metazoa > Arthropoda > Insecta > Diptera > Syrphidae > Cheilosia > Cheilosia pagana. Next base: position 77,205,339 of record OW386166.1, on the reverse strand, counting down.
CACGACCCAGTTACAGAGCAATCCAGTACACTGTGCCATCTATCAGCGTATGGAACATTTACGGTGGCCGTTTTCCGGTCATATGCATAAAACAAAATAAATGGTTTCTTATCTGTAACTGTAAATCAGCAAGCCATTTACAGAAACAAGTACGCAGTAGGCGAAAAAAGAGCAACCAGCAAATTAATGGGGTCAATTTGCGTATATGCCCCCTCCACGGCCACGCAAGCCATTTAACTAACCATGAGTCCGTCCACATCTATACCCGGCCAACTCCCACGGGTTTCCCCATGACTGGCTGCTTCAAAGACGCCAATCCAGACAGAACGATGACGAGAGGACACCCCAGACCAACAAGACCCCGCAGAAAAGACTATACCGGCAAAAGTCACAAAACATCACACAACAGATACCACATACCACTCCGTCGTATAGCACTATACAGCATCGAAGCAGGAAAAATTATGAAGTTTGTATCTTTCAGGACCATCCATACATAATATCCACAGAGGTTATATTAAATCCATAAAAAATAAGGCAGGAAGATATATAAAAACATCTTCCCCCACTTCGGCGGCAGCCGAAGCAAGACCGAAGGATCTTTTGGCTTATGTGTTGTGTGCTCTGTGAAGGCGGCATTTTTTTTCTGTCCATTTTGGGTGTTTCTTTTTTTTCCTGGTTTCTATTTGGGGTGTGTTCGTTCGGGAAGGGATGGAGTCTGTGTTGCTGCTTTGTATCGCACATGAGAATATCCATCAGTTTTGGTCGTAGATATAAACGATGTGTGCTTGCCGCTCGAAGGACTTTTGAAGGTTTTTTTGTTGTGCTCTTCTACTTTCTTGCTTTTTTTTTGTGTGTTTGAAAGTTGAAGCGTTTGTTGTGTCCATCGTCGCAGGCCGGATGGAGAACGTGTTGTCTTTAGCCATTTATTTTGTCAGTGAGCCAACAGTGCAACTTTTTTGCGAAAGGAATGTCTTGTGTTTTATTTATCCGCCAGGAGGGAGCTAAGAGGGATGATTTTTCATTGCCAGTAGTTGTCAGTTGCCCAGATGTCAGATAAACAAAAAGTTTGCACTTGTTCAGCTTTTAGGGGTATGGCAAGATGAGCAAGTGTAATATAATATTTAAGACACACTTAATCGAAGTTATGTAGAACAGATGGGATGGCGTTTTGCGAAGGGCTTTGATTGAAGGGTTAAAGATACTGTGTTGGGTATTAGTTTTTAAGGCAGCTGAGAATTTTGGCCATACCTGCATTTTGAGAGAGACGGGTTTTTCCCGCTCTGTGTAAATTACCGTGCATTTTGAAAATTTCCTAACAGAGTCATGTATGTCACACGAACTACAGCGCTCAACCCCTGGGCGGAGCAGAAAGACGAGCGATAGATCAACACTGGGTAAAGAATTTAGTAGGAGGTATGTAGTTTCAAGCCTTTTTGTATAAATATTTTTTTTAATAGCTATAATGAAAAGGAGAATGAAGTAAATTCAAAATAAAAAACGGTCAAAAGACCGATGCGCAGTTTTGTTGACTTGTAAAGTTCCTTTAAATTTCCTTGAACTCGATCGGGAGCAAAAACACTGCGAAAAATCTTTCTCTCGAATTTTCAGATAAAGTTTAAGCTTCAGCGCCGTAAAGTACGATTGGGACTTTGATGATTAAGGTCTTATATAGAACCTCTTTAGTTCTTCGAAAAACGTAATACCCATGCCTATAGTCTATACTAGTCAAATTTCTTCTCAGTTCGATGAGTTATCCTTTGCTTAGTTTCTGAAAAGTTGTTTCCAGAAGCAATAGCAGATCCCAGGTAGATAAAGTTACTTCACATTGTGGTTTTGAAGTCCTTTGGAAATATGTCCCCAGTGATGTGAGAAGCAGTAATTTATAATTAAATTTCAAAATAGTATCTACTTTAACTACTCTTTTTATATCATTCAAAATCAAATTCAATAATAAAAATTGGCTTCTTTAACCCTCAACGAACCATAGGTGGTACGTGGGTAGGTACTTTTTGGACTTAAAAACTATATATTTTTTTTGAACACACTTCCGATTTTTTGAGGTTCCATGACATCTCTAGAAAATTATTTTTACGCAATAAAAACTAGAATTTTTTGGAAAAAAGTGAAGAAAAACAAGAAGTTTTTTACCATCTTCAAACAATATGGCGGGAGTGTCCATTAAAAAAATATTCTTAGTACAAGCTATGCGAATAACAGGAGCGGGGGTAGTATGCGGATCGGAAACAGGACTCAAACAATTTTAGCAACGCTTCCGACAACGCTTTTCCTTGATTTGTTCATCGTTATATCATTTCTCGCAAATGCCTTGCACCTTTAAACGGCCGGTGCCATTTCGTTCTTCGATTGGTTGTGGAAGCGAACTGAAACTACTTACGATTCCGTATTTTGCCTGCTTTGGCGTTATCAAACCGAATAAATCTGGTTACTTCAACACACCTGCGTGGGCTGAGACTAGCACGATATTATGGTAACGCAGTTGCATTCACAAGTCGTGATTATGCTCGTTGGCCGATTTGTTTACCTCAGCAGTAATTAAAATACCAAGGAATGCATCAAATTCATCGGACAGTCAAAGATTCCAACTGTTCCCCGAATTTGATGGTTGGATGGCTTGCTTCGCATAAGCCATTAATTGTTTAACAGAAAGTCTTGTACCACTACACAAACGGGGTTGTTTATTATTTCGAAGCATAAAAATAGTAACTCTAACTTTTACTTGGAGATTATGCGGAGGCAATCCTGGTAAATCTAACGATTCGGTGGTTTTTGAGATTTAGATTTTAATTGTTTTTTGTATGGATGGTACCACGCCCCTTTGTCCAATTTTGACCAATCTTCACGGGAATACTCCTGGGCCAATACCTAAATCTGGAACAATACGGGTAAAAAAATAAATAAATAGGTGGCGCTTCTCACAACCATTCGTTTTGTGTGAGTTTTTCATTTTTGGAACGAAGGGAAGGGATCTACAATTTTATACCGAGTCCAAACACCTAATTGAGACACCTTTTCATGACAGATTTACTCTCGGATGTTTGTCAGGGTGCCGTGACATAAGGCCAAGCGTCATAAGGCCAAATTCTAGGCATTTGGTACTATGACACTTTGAGAAATCGTCATAAGGCCAAATCGGGAAAGTGACATAAAGCCAAATGGTAATCAAATCGGCTCAGTACAGTTAACAACTACAACAATTTTCAATAAAATTTGGGGTGTTATTTCCTAACGAAAATTGTGTCTAATTAATTTTGGGGAAATGAACATTTTTTTTATACCTATAGATTTTCGGTTTTTTAATTTTTTTTAATTTAATTTTAGTATTGTTTTTAAATTTTAATTTAATAATGTTTATAATGTTTATAATGTTTATCTCTATAAATATGCACCACTGCAAATCGCAGTTAAATTGGAAGAAAGTCTGGTGTATTTAAAGTATGGGGTAGGTGGCTCGCTTCGCTCGATAACAGGATTTTAACCCTTTTTCGCGGGGTTTAGCCGCTCACGCGACTTCGTCGCTCCGCTAAGGGTATGTCAACAACTGTCAGGCAGGCGCCTGGAGCTAAAATTGAAGTATGCAGCAGTACAATGTTTTTGAACACACATTGCAAACAAAATGAAACATCAACAAAAGACAAAATTAACAAGTTTCCTCCAAAAAATTATTTTACAGAACATCTTGGAATAAGCTCTTCTAAATAAAAACAATAATAAAAAAATGTTGCTTAGTGTTCATAATGGAAACCTCAGCCCCCGATTCTGTGCCCAAGTTGCAGACAAATTGTTGAAAACACAAGAATATTTTGTTAAAGTTACTTACATTATACAAGCATATGAAACGAATGAATTTTTATTTTTATTTTTATTTTTAAATAAGTGAAAAACATCAAACATGTTAAATGAAATATGTATATACGTAACATAATGCCAAATGCTTAAATTTGGCCTTATGTCGCTTGGCCTTATGTCACGGCACCGTTTGTCAGACGTTCGCAAGAGGTGGCGCAATGGGAAAAAACCTAAGATGGAATTCGGGTTTTTTTGGGGATCGAGTCTAACACACTAACCACTAAGCCACTGCGCATAGAACAATAAAAGCCTTATTTGTAAACCCAGCGTAGAGTCTGCTTAACTTTACACATCCTCTGCAATGCCCTTACGCGGGAAAACGTGATTTATAAACAAAAAGTCAAAGCAAGAATTTGCGTTTCGAGGTATTGTAAAGTTTTTATATTTTTTTTAGTTTTTTGAAATATAATTTTTTTCATTTCGGGATTTTACCTTTGGCCAGGCCTTCGATATTGGAACCAACAAACATCTAATGTCGATTTCAGTGTAAAAAGTAATAAATTTCGGTGTTTTTAGTAATATGTATGTAGTTTATCCAAATTCTTACCTATTCAGACACAAACCCCGTTTTGTAAAGTTATTGCGGAAAAATGTTTATAAATAAGGGTAAGGGAATCTAATAAATACGGCTGTAAGGGTATAAATTCAGAAATTTCTGCGGAGCTTTAAGTGAACACCCCTTCGGAAATGTCACTGTGTATTTCGCGTAAATCGCCTGTCAAGTCTCTTGTCAAACTCAGCTGTTCTTTAACTTCCCAAACTTATCGATATGCCGAAAGTAACTCAAAAGACACAACTGATATATTTTTTGAAAAAATTGGCAGTAAATGAGTTACTTATATTGAAAGGTGAAAGGCGAAAACAATGCCAAATACATATTTCCATAAAGTGCGCTTTTATAATAGATTTTTACCGTCATTGCTGCAACTTTAAATGAAAAACAATTCCCACGACCGCTTGTAACAGTTTGACATTTTAAAATTTGCGTTATTTTCCGCAGCCTTCGTAAACTATTCTCCATACAAAATCTGACATTTCATTTACGAGGTGGCAAATTTCTGCAGTTTACCGAGTTTATGAGGGTTTTACGCGTTTAAGTGAATATCCTTATTAATGTGCTTAATGTGCTGAATTTTCGAACCCACATGCTCTTAAGTCTGTTTATATGTCCCTAGTACGATCTTTCCTTGAATATTGCTCTATAATCTGGTGTCCTATGTATGCAAATTCCATGTTACGTCTAGAAAGGGTACAAAATTCATTCACAAGATTTGTTTTAAGGCAAATGAAATGGAATCCTGGTATAATGACACCTTATTTAACAAGGTGTGCTTTAATATGACTAGAAACCTTAGAAAAAAGGTGAAGTGTTCATTGTATGTTGTTTATTCATCATATTTTTTCTTATCGTATAATATGTCCCGATATACTTCATAATTTTAAGTTATATGTACCAAAAAGAATTCATATATTATTTTTGAAGCCTAGACATTAATACAATTATGGTCTTATGTATAAAAATAGTTAATTATTTTTGCACTGAAATAGATTTATGTGATGAAAGATCCAAATTTAAATTTTCTGTATTGAATTTTACAATGTCCTAAATATTGTTACTAATAATTATTAATTTATCTGTAATTATTATAAAATGTAATCAAAGTCTGTTAGAGTTTAGCTCGGTAGATGAATAAAGAATAATAATAAAAAATAATAAAATAAAGAACTTAAGTAGTTAAATACTCATAAACATAAGACTAATACAAAGAGTGCGGAACGAAGAAATAAGAAGGCAAACGGACATCATCGATGTAATAAAAAAGACGAAACAACTTAAATGGAACTGGGCAGGACACATATCAAGAATTACAGATAATAGATGGACAAAACTTCTGATTAAATGGACACCACCAGTGACAAGATCAACCGGACGACCACGGACGACCATGGTACCAATTTAATAGGTATTGGTACCATGACGCAAAAAATAGAGATCTATGGAGAACTATGGGGGAGGCTTATACTATTTGCAACTAATTTTGAAAACAATGATTAGACTTTGTCAGATTATGATATATTTATTTTATTTATGTATTTTAAATTAAAGTTAAATAACTACATGATGTAAATACTCTAATAACAATAACAATTTGTAAACCTTATAGTAAATAAAAGCTTTTAATAATAATAATAATAATAAACATCAGGTGGCCCAACATTTTTTCTATACTTATGTCAGGTTCAGGTGCGATTAAACTAGATTCTTGTGTTGCCAGAAAGCATAAATGAAACATTTGAAGCAACAACATTTAGCCGCCTCCAGAATGTTTACATTTATTTCTACGTTCGCCTTACAAGTGGTCATAAGAATATCCTTTTTATTCGTTGTAATAGGATTTGAAATATCCAACGGGCGACGCTGCTCCCAGCGCCACCCATCAAATACAACATTTTTATATTCACTGTCGTTCTGCCATAAATCGCAGTTAAATTGTGAACTTGCGGAATAATTCCGCATTATATGGTAAATGGAGGGAGTAGCGTCAGCCTTCGTCGACGAATTTGGCCAACTACCAGAAAAGGAAAACCAGAATAGAACAACACAATGAAGCTGGGCTGTTGATGACACCAAAAGATGAAATGATAGAGTATTTTTGGCAAAGGAATTTCTGCTTATTTCCTTGTTGAGGAGGAACTCAATATTATTATATATTTATTTTGCTTTGCCTTCCATTTCGTCCGTTTTCTGTTTTAATAGACTGGCTGAATGGCAGGATAATCGTTTTGTTATTTTCATTTTTGTTTGCTGATGTAGCAATTTTCTTCTTTTACTCTCCGCTTCTCATTGATTTAGCTATGATATGTGTGTGTATATAAATATTTTATTCAGAAATATAATGTAGGTATAAACGTATTGATGTAATGTGCTTACCGCAGGGAGTATAAATGTCGTGTTTACTTTGTTACTTTGTTTTCATACGGTTTTCTTTATCAAATGATTGTGTGATGTGTAATATTTGTGTGTACAGTGTACACTTCCTGGATTTATATTGTGTGTATAAATTTATGTGGTGGATTAAATGTATGTAGGTAGTCGGTTTTCTTATAAATGTCAAAGCAATATGCTTCATAATGGCTAGAGGGTAGTAAGCAACACATTTACTACCGTATAGGATGTGGTTAGGTACGTAAAAATGTATGAGAAACACCGGAGACTAATTCTTTAGTGATCCAGTTTAAGTTTGGAAGCAATACAGGTTTACAGGGGGATATGGACATCTATATCAACTGTCAAGCTGCTTTAAAATTCTTCTATTTACTATGGACTCCACTGTTCACTACACAAATAATAAACGATACGACTAGTCTTACAAAAAAATCGTAAAATGCTACCTAAAAGACTCCAAAGTTTACTTATTATTATTACCCGATACCTTGTTTTTGAGACCTTCAGAAAGACTGAGCATGCACAACAGCAACTGCGCAACATAATCTTTAGAGATGAAAAATAAAACCATCACCCATTTCCTCCACCCCTGTTCTTTCGCTGAAAAGCATACTTAGAAAAACAATTTTTCAACAATCGAAATCAGTCTTGATAATTTCAGCACTTCAAGCATTCTTTGCTTTATCAATATAAACAAATGCTTCCTATGCATGGGCTTAGTAGACACACAAAAAAGCCTTTCTGTCGCCCTAGTTAATAAATTAAATATTTTAGATTGATAAAACATGACCTGGAAAATAAATTGTTTTATTACTTTCGAGCTTCACCGATTGATTAATATTTTTGAGCAAACTTTATTGGGCTCGGTTGTCTTTTCCAACATTATTCTCATAGGGTATTTCCAGAGTTTACCATCCTTTCATTTTTAAGCATTAATTAAATTATATAAAAAAAGAAAAAAGGCCATTTAATTTTATCCTATGCTTTAAAAAGGAACAACATTTACAAATAAACTCAGCCATACTTTCACTTAATGAATAATTTCCGAATGACAGTTAACTTGGGCGTTTGGAGTTTACTTTAGGTCTGTTCCTTTACTTTTAAATCTTACGAATTTTTACGAATTCTTACACATTTTACTCAACTGTCATTCCTCAACTCGAAAAATTGGTAAAAGGGCTTCGGAAGAGCAAGATATTTTCCCTTTTACTAGTTTTTACTCAACAAATTTCTTTGCGTAAAAATTGAAACAACTGTCAGTCGCCTGAAAATTGACGGCTGATTTGAATTTGTTGTTCTATTTGGCATTTGGGTTTAATGAACTATTTGTCATTTTCACAGGTTATACTACAAAAGCGTTCCTTAACTGTCATTTTGACAGTATTTTCCAACTTAGTACTCAGTTACGAATTTCTTGACTAGATTTGTCGGCTACCCCTCCGTAAACGTCAATTGAAACATATGCCAATCAAAACTGTGATCCATCAAGTCAGCCAGCTGTCAGACTTACTTAACTAGATACTTGAACGTCCACATTCTCATCGAGACATAACCTTTGTAATTCAATATGACATTTCTTAGTTCAGTGGGAATACTATGTCGCAGCCATAAACTAAGTATGAATAATAGTTAGTTTATGGCCGCAGCGGACTACTCTTATGGGTAAAATACAGAAAAAGCGTGATCGTAATTTCAGAGCTAATTTGAGCGCATTCAAAATTGATGTAATCGTAAATACAACAAACGGTTAAAATTCTGGGTGCTACAAAGGGCCGGATTTAGAGGTTTGGAGGCCCTGGGGCAACAAATGAGTGGAGGCCCCCTGGCTTATTACCTATCTTCCGAATTATGAATTATTTTTAGTGTTGATTGCAGCAGTTCTTTTGCGTGATTGTACATATTGGTCAGTATGACATATTTTTTTAGCTGCTTTTTTGTATTTATCAAAATCGTCCCTTTTGGATTCAACGAATGATTACAATGATTCTAATGCACGCATGTCAGATTCAAGTATGATTTTCGGGTCCTGCAACATCTTGTTTGTAGCAAATTGAGCGGTTTCGAGACAACTCATCTTTTGTAAAAGGTGCGATGCTTCGTTCCCCACGACATCTTTTTGCTCCTTATCAGAAGATATGCTGTACTCCTTTTTTTAGAAAAGTGATTGACAATGGCTTTCGGAGCTTCAGCCCGACAAGACTAACGAGTGTCCGATTTTTTTCTGTACTCATTTTTCAGTCAGAATTTGGTATCGTTTTGTACTTCCTGTTAAATTCTGATCGAAATCAAAGAATTGAACAAATGATTGACAAGAGTTAGCAGCTAAAGTCGAGAGACTGACCACAGCATGGTTAAAACGCCGATAAATGAGTTTTATCCAAAATAAGAGCCTGCATTCGTAGTTGGAGAAAAGGTGGGGGCAATGTGGCGCAGTGGCTTAGTGCTAGGGTGTTGGGCTACTAAGCGAGCGGTTCCAGGTTCGAATCCCGAAAGGACCAAATTACATCTTAAGGTTTTTTTCCACTGCGCCACCTCTCGCGAACGTCGCGTCGCACAAACATCCGGGAGTAAAACTGTCATGAATGAGCTTCTCAATTAGCCGTTTGGACTCGGCGTAAAATTGTAGATCCCTTCCATTCGTCCCAAAAATTAAAAACCCACACAAAACGAATGGTTTGAGAAGCTAGGCCTTGGGTCCCACAGACCTGTCGCGCCAAAATATTTATTTATTTATTTAATGTTGGGGGCCCCAGTTTTGTGGAGGCTCGGGGCTATGTAGCCCCGCCTGCCCTCCCCTAAATCCGGCACTGGTGCTACATATTCTTTAAAAAATTAAGCGAAGAACGCTTTAGCGAAAATCAAAAGTTTTTGCATAGGCAAAAGTTTAAGTAGCGCGTAGTTTGAATTGCATAATTTAAGGACCATCTATCCCTAAGTCGAGAAACTACGGTGTTTGACAGCATCATTCGAATTAAAGCGGGTTTTCCAATTGGGATGGGTCGATATTGGCTTTTGTCGGTTCTGGTGTTTATTAGAGTCACTGATGCCAAAACACCGTGGTAAGTTACACGATTGATCAAAACGTCGAAATGATAGAACTTTATTATCAAAGTGAGAGTTCTTCAGTGGAAACGTTGCGCCCATTTTACGGCAGACGATGTGACTCTTTAAAGTTGACTCTGCAGCGTTGGGTGGCCAAATTCAGGACATTCGGTCAGGTAAATAACAAGCCCACACCCGTAAATCAAAGCACATTTCGGCGGTCCGTGAAAGTGTGTTGGAGAACCCGAGGCATTCATTTCCTGGCTTTACACAGAGTTCAACCTGGTACAAGATTCAAATGACCGCCGGCCGTTTTTTTCGCTCTTTGGATCGTTTGGACGATGACCCTAATTTTGCCCGAAACATCCTTTTAAGCGACGAGGTGCATTTTCGGTTTACCAGGTGGCATTGTATCCACAAAAAGATACTGTTTGATGCTGTTTTTGGGCCAGCGGCGTCATCGTCATCACTACCGAACGATGCTAACTGATTTCCTTCGACACAAATTGCAAAATATGAATATAGACGGTAACGATTTTAGGACATCTCCCGCAGGGGTGACTTGAATTGGCCACCAAAATCGCGCGATTTGACCCCGCTAGACTTCTTCTTATAAGGTTTTCTGCAGTCGCAGCTATGTGGCAATAAGCCGCAATCCAGCGATTCCCTTTAGGTTAACAGGACCAATCCTTACTCCAAATTAAGCCCGACCTTTGCGGCAGAGTCAATAAAAATTAAACCACTCATATCCGTGCGACCGCGTATAGAAAATTCCAACGATGTTAAATTTCATATAATGTTGTGTCTTACTTTGCCTTTTAAAATAAAAAAAATTATTTCGCTCACATACTGCTTATTCTATTCTATTAAATTCGTCCTAGTTGAAAACCCCTTAACATTTTTGCAGCTCTTCTTTTTCGGGTTCCATAATCCATAGGTACTCTGTGTTGTGCTGAAGTATACCTACACAATTTGGTAATTTGGTAATATTTCAGCTTTGGCTAAAAAAATTGCTCACATTTGTCTCGAAACTTAAAGAGAATTTTCTTTAAAAAAAGTTAAAAAACAAAATTACTTAATCAGGAAATAAGAATTTATTCGACTGAATGTCATCTCAGAAGTCGATTTACTATGAGGACGCACTCACCTATTTATTTCCATTCAACTAATGTGGCTCAAAATTGTGTAGAATGGCTTAACTCCAAAATTTCTTCTTAACAACATACCTAGAAATTTTCTTCTCATTTTTCGCAGTCTATCCACACAAAGTAGTGACCGACGCCTTATTGGAGATGCACACGCGCAGCTGTAAAACAGTTCAACACATGACTTCTTCCTTTTGACGACTTGTGTAATGTGTATAAAGAATAGTTAAGTTTAAAAGCCGCAAATGGAGAAACGTCAATGAAAATTTTTTTATTATATTCTTACTTAAGTATGAGTAAATAAAAAAGAAAGCTGAACCGTTGACTGTGGGAATTTGTCTCCAAAAGTCTATTATCAGTCACAACTCCAGACACAACCTATCCCATCAAGATCGCATTACCCATGCCCACCCATGCAGATGACTCAATTTCCCCAGCGCTCGCATTCGAAACTAATTTCGTGTCATCCTATCACTTCCCAAGAATAAATTAAGATCAGACGAACCAAATCCATTATAAGCCTCTAAGATTACGATTAACTGCCGTACATCTCATAATCATGCATTAACCTCCTTAAGGAACGTCCGTTCGATGTATTACCTCAAATATCACAGGACCAACATCAGAGAATCTCCCGCATCTGAGTCCTATCTGTAAATTCGACGAATATGGAATTAAATTCGAATATCCGATTGAATACAAGAAGCCAGAGCTCATTTGAAATCAATGCAAGTCCTACAATGCCGAAGTTAATCTCTGCCCCCAAACTCGTCCATGTTCTGAACATATCCAAACACGTCTCTATCGAATGAGATTCGATTAATGAAAATTTAATTCACTGTCGATACATTTGGGTGTTGTCCGCTGACATTTGACATTCTATGCAGTGGTACTCAACTTTGGCCTTACCAAAGTCGAGCTGCGTGCCTCTGAGGTGGCTCTCTGTTTACACACCACTCTGTGGCACTGGCATCAGCTGAATTTTCGGAAAGCCTGCGCAGCGCATCCGAAAACCACCAGCATGCAAAGCTCTCCCGAGATGTGAGCACTCACTTTCCACAGAGAGGAGGACCTACTCGAAGACTTACACTTCTTCTTCGTCGACATGTAAAGGAGAGAGGAGACAGAAAAAAAACTCCCAAGCATCTTCCATCTGGCAGCATCCCTCTAACAGGCCAAGTATCTTCCACGCATAAAGCACAAGAAGCCACATTTCTATCGCAAGTGTTTAAATCCTTTTTCGTTGTCGTCCTTTTTTTTTGTGTCGATGGGATGTGCATCCCTATGAGCGAACGCTTTTGAAATCAAAATGGTTTTGTCGTGATTTCAGTCAGTTTTATCGTCTCCAGACAGATGGTTTTGAAAATCGAACCGGGATCCTATCGGTTTTAGGGCGTCCTTCGTCCTTTCGCAAATTCTTACGCAAAGTACAGTGGTGACAGGTGATGTGAGTTTTCTATATAGTAGCATCGATAGATGCCAGTGGTGCGTGCCATGGTAAATGTGATAAGCATGTGTTTTTGTCCTTAAGTTTCGCTACACCATGATAATTAATGATTCGCCAATGAATAAGTGAAACGAATCCTACCCGATCATAATGATTTGCGAAACGATGATGCTGTGCGATGATGATAGCATCCAAAGCGTTTATGTGTGTACGGACGGCTGGTGAACGGGAAAATTCCTTGTAATCGTGTGAAATGGTTTATGGTTTCCTCTTGTCCGGCTGTGTGCTATTCCACTAAGTGGGTTCGAGGAAGACACTTTTGCCCTGGCAACGATTTCAGGAAATAGTGCAAAGCTGTGATAGTCGAACCCATAAGGGAACCGGCCTTCGAGTGTAATTTTGCGCAACATTAGCTCGCCGTGTCAATTTCTATTCAAATGGGAAAAATCAAGATCCTTGCAGGCGAATGAAACCGCATAAAGTGACGATTTCTTTTGCGGCCTCCTGCTCCCCGTTACTGACAGGATAATTTATTTCTTGTTGATGTGAAAAAATAAAACGAAAAAAAGGAAGGAGAAAAAAAAATTTGGACAAGTAAACGGAAGCGGAAAACCCCCAAAAATGCCGCACCATACGACATGACGTGGGCCACGTCTTGAGTGAAATGCAAAATTAAAATAAGCCTTTAAGCCTTCAACAGGATTCCACTTTATTACGCTGCGTGTACGAGTGACTGGTCGTTGTCGTCGTCGTCCCCGTCCTCGTCGTGCTGTCGGTGGTGCCGTGAAGTTTCGTCCCTTTGGAGTGACGCAGTCGGTGACACTTTTTCGCTCCGCCGTCGATTGCTAAGGATTACAGAATGAAATTGAAAGGATTTACCATGAATTTTATTCAGTTTTTTATTGCTATTCTGATAGCGATGGGTATGTAATTTATTGATTTTAATTTTTAGTCCCTTTTATCCCTGTGAATGTTGTGCGAGCGCCTTTATATTTTTGCGCATTCAAATGCCGCCTTATGAACGCATTATTGTTACTGTGTACACTGTATAGGTACATATTTATATTCTCATTCCGTGAATTAGCATTTTTATACTGTGACTGTGAGCCAGCTTCGGTCGGACGGAGGGGGTTGGGAGACGTTTGGACTTATCCTGCATCAAGATATTACGAATTTAAAATGAGAATTTGAACTGGAGCATGGTTTTTGGATTTGGCAGCGAATCAAATCGGATTTGTCGTTCATTTGAAATTCATGGTCATAACGGTTTCCTCATTTTTTTCGTCGCTTTTTTTATGTTCGATCCTGGCAATATGACCTCAAAGTATTATCTCGGTTTTTGTTTTGATTGGTTTATGTGACCAGTGGTATATTTTTTGGGTACGCATTGGCATATTTTCAAACAACAGGCTTACATAGATATTTGGGTTAGCGGGGCGTGAATATGGTGAATGGACCCAGATGGGAAAATGATTTGCTTAATGTGTAATTCACTTAATCCTTAAGCGGCAAGTAAGTACCTATACTGCTTATTGTTGAAGGCACAAGTGCTTCTGGGGAATTTTACTTCGTTTTTCTAAAAGCTGCCAGATTTTGTAGGTCATTTTCTGAACTGAACTCATTTCATTTGCAATTGCAACCATTTTCATAGTGAGTATTCGTTGTCTATAAGAATAAAGGCACGTGCTGTTGGAGCAGTAAAAAATCCTCATCTTTTTCTCTTGGAAAGTAGTCAAGTGGTGGATTGTTATAATGAAGGACTCGCTATTTGGGTTTGATTTGTTTCTACCCTGCAACAGGGTACCAAAAAAACAGAAACGTCTGTGACATTATCGACCTTGGGGTCGGTTTGTCTTTTAAGGAGTAGCTTGGAAATGTCTTCATACTGAGTTAGGCCAAGTGTACTTAGCTGGTGGCTTTCACTGTTACTGCCCGCGGAAGATGGTCTAAACAGTGTTTTTTTTTTTTGGGAAAAAGTTGCACTACTGACTAAACTTTTCCCATTATCGTCTTCTAAACCATAATGAAACTGGTACTTTGATTAGGCACAGCAATGTTGAGCACTTTTAAAATCCATGTACCTAAGGATGCCGTATTAAGAGTCTTCTATGACCTAAGATGTCTGTCTGTTTTTGATTCTCGAAGGTTACCCTCTGGAGTAGGCTGCGTAGGCTTACACCAATCTTATGAGGGCATGTTTGGGTCTTCTCTTCTCTTTTTTATTCGGAGCATCGCGATGCATCGTCTTTATATAAGAAGACATTTTATTGTGCAACGCTACTCGATATCATTTTGTTTTCTGTGTGAAGCTGCCTACCTCGAACCCTATCCTGAGCTTCCTCCTTTTGCTACAGCATAAAATATGTAGTTAGCATCGACGTCAGAGGAGTAAGATAAATGCTTCTTTAAAGATGCACATGACAACATCCCTTTTTGAGTGTATAGTATGTCAAACCGTGGCTGCAACTTGACGAATAGATCTCAAAACGTTGTATTGGACATTGCACGCCATCGGAAAGCTGAGCTATAGGCCGAAATGAAGGTCTTTGGAAACCCCTTTTGGAGGTGTCCTTCAATTATTATTATGATTTGTAATTGGACTTAACTTTAAAGGAGTTTGTTATCGGCTATCTAAGGTTGGTCTTTGAAGTGTTTGCTTTTCCGGAACATAAATTCTACGTTGCTACCACAAATTTAAGTGGCGATGTCTATGGAGGGAGAAGGCTAAGCGGTTGGGAGAAGGTTAAGCTAAGTTTAGCGTATGTGACGCAAGGATATGCCAAGCAAAGAGTCTTCTCTAAAGCCCTTAGCTCTGTCCGTAACCAGCCACAAAACTACGATGGCGTTATAAATTTTAAATATCACACTGTCATAGTAGGTAAGAGGGTTGTCCGAACGGCACAAGCTGAATCCTCGGAAAACAGCAATACACAACCATTACAGATTGTAATTTGGCGGCTTCAAATCACTATTGCTCTGAAAATCTAGTGCGCTTATTTTATTGAAAAACTATTACTTAGGTTGTACACTTTCATTCTTTCGACATTTCGTAGATAGATACCTGATTCGTACATTGTCTGCTACACAGTAGTTAATTAAGTTCATTAAGCCCGTCAATGTCAACGCAAACCGGACCAAAAAAAAGCTTCACTCTGGGCAATTGTTTGGATTCCACCAACTCTTTTCGTAATTATTTAACAAATACGAATAAGCGTCAGTATAACACTTTCGTGAATCCCTAATAAGGAAAAATATTTTTGCGTGCACAATTGCACATACAAATAAAGCGCATGACGGGGTCGCACGAAACTTTCTCGTTCATATCAAAAGTTTGGTTGGTTTATAATTATTTTATTATTAACCGTAAAAAAAACATAAAACATTGTTAAATTAATTGGACTTTCAGATAGCAGAACATGTCAAATAATAAAGTGAGGTTTAAACTCTTAGAAAAAAATATTTTTTCGAAAGTTCTGGTTAAACCAACCAACGCTCGCTAACTGGTTGTCAATTTTATAATCATGGCAAAAAAATTGTCCACTCCCAATAAAACTATGCTCACAAAAACGAATGATTTCGGGAAGCCAGGGATATCGTTTTTAGATGAAACATTATGAAATCGCCAAGCTCATGGTAGAGCCGCCATATATCCTTCCTAAGTAACTCATTGTCTCGTCTAATCTCACTCCAAGTGCATAGATGTCGTGTTCTGATTCTGACACTTTACGACTGACCTGACCTGACTTGACTGACCAACCGATTGCATTTGCTGAAAACATAGCATTCACGTATCTTGAATTTACAGACTTAGAGTGCATTTGTAAATTACAAGAAGATTTACAAACTCTAAGGTACTGGTTGACATTGAATTAGCTTGTTATCAGTCAGAAAACGAAAATGATGTAATTTAATTTGTCATCAAGTGGATTTTGACTTGTACTATCGTGCTCAAGACTGCAATCAGTTTGGTTTACCCTTTCACTTCTGTGGTTTACAAAACTTTTCTATGAACCGTCAGTGTTCCTCCAAATGTTTGAAAATTGAATCAGTTAATTCCTTTAAATATCTCGGGGTGATGATTGATAGCAAATTAAACTGGAAGCCTCATATTCAATATATTAAGTCACATTTAATGCTTTTTTTCGGAAAATGTATCAATTAAAACCATATTGCTCGCAGCGTATTCTCAAAATTATCTATTATGGCCCAGCAAACTCGAAATTACAATATGGCCTCGTCAGCTGGGGTGGATCTTTTGCTAATTGTTTCAGTTCCTTATTGATTGCGCAAAAACAATTGATAAGAATAATCTGTAGTAAAAATCGCTTCGCTAACTAAGTGCCTCTTTTTCGCAATTTACAGATCTTTCCACTAAGATATCTTTATGTATTTAAAGTTTTAAGGGAGTTTTATAAACAAAGTGGGAACTCTGCTACAAGATATTTCAGATATTACAATTTACGTTTAAATAATATGTTTCTAGTTGATGTACCCATTGCACGCAGAACTCATTTTTCGCGCTCCTCTTTTTTTAAATAAATTACATATGAGTATAAGAACGATCTGCAACTCTGTCACTTAAAAAAAAAAAAAAAGCCAAAGCCTGGATTTTTACTGTCGACTATCTGGACATTTAAAATTTCTTAATTGTTTTGATTTAGGCAAGAAGTTTCTATTTGTTTTTGTGTGTTCTAGTATATAAGCGTTTTGCTGTTTACACACATCTTGTCATTAATCATTCTTGTAATTTTGCATTGTTAAATTTGTACCATTGTACTCGTTGTTCTAGTTAAATTTTATATGATCTGTTGTACCCCACACCAGAATTTTTTGTTCTTTTCTTTTATAATTGAGAACTATTCACAATAACTTCATAGTTACGAATGGTCTCCTCTCTCCTTTCTTTCCACTCCTAAATTAAGATTATTTTAAACAATTTTAAGTTACAATAAGTTAAGTTATGTATATATATAAAAATGAAACCCGTTTTCCGTTGTCATGACATCACGCGTGAATGGCTGGACCGATTTCGTTAATTCTTTTTTTGTTGCGTTTGTTATTGTCAGCAGAAGGTTCTTATGAAAGAAAAAATTAAGAAAATTGCGCGAAAAATTAGAAAATTTAATAATACTTAACCACCATATTAAATTTCTACTGTATTATTCTAAAGAAAAAATAAAAAAGTATTTGCAGGGCTGTCATTCATTCCTATTTTATAAAAAAATATATTCCTAAGCCTACCAATTGAATTTAATATTCACAAAAAAGTGCACACACGTAATCCATCAACTAAATATTGTGTGTGTATCCATTTTCATCCATCATCATCGTCTTCAGGACAAAGCAAAGGTAACCCCACATATGTCGGGTTATTAAAGCTCTCACTGTCACTGGACAGTTGATTTTGAACGAAAATTTATTTGTGTCTATTTTGTTTCCCTGAGGAGAGAAGAGTATACCGTGAGACTTTTTTGTTCAACCCACTTGGCCATGCGCAATCACACACACACACAACACAGTACAGCGAATACAGTGCAGGCATGTAATGTGAGGTGTTTTCGTGTGCGTCGATGCTTCAGACACTTTTATACCGTTTTTGTTCTGCTCTCTTGATTAGTTCCTATTTCATTTAATTTTATACATCCATAAATCGCATTTGGTGGGTGTGTTGGGTGTTGTGCTGGCCGTGGCCGGGGGCGTGGGATTGAGAGAAATGGCAGATAGGGTGTGAAATGTTTACGGGATTGGGAGATAGTGATTTAACATTTGAAAAGAATACATGTTAACATAACGTTAATAAGGAGAAGGACGAATTATTTTATATAGTGGTGAGAAATATCTCTTATCCTCCAAATTAAGCGTTATGAGAAATTTGGATGTGATATAGTTCGGGAATACTACCTTTTAACAAAAATTAATGCTATTGGTTGGTATTTATATATTGTTAAAATGCGCTTTATTTGATTTGATTGATTAATGAAGCTATCTACAGGAGATGCTTTACGAATTTGAAGTATTATTATTTTTCATAAACATTTTAAGCACATGTACCTCCAATTATTCAAAAAAAAAATATTAAGCATATTGCAACGAATAATCAAAGAAACCACATTTTGCACGGGCGAAGCCGGGCGGGTCCAGCTAGTATTATATAATTGTGCACCTAATTTAAAAACAAATAAATAATAATAACAATAATAAATAATAATAAGTTCTGCAGACTCATATTAGAGTGTCCACCGCTTCTATGTACAAGTTTAAAGAATTTAATTAAATTCAATGCAACAAAAAATTATTGAAAAATATTAACTTAAACTTTTAAGAATTTTTTGTTTGGATGAATTTACTGTTTCTCTTTTATAACCCAGCAATTATATTCTCTCATAAAAAATCAACAACAAAGTCGTAATGCCGCAAAAAAAAACGAAGCGAAAAGCAGATGAACGTCCTGGAAAGGTTTAGCTGTAAAAGTGCCGTAAAAAATGACTCTCACGCAATTATTTCAAATTCCCACCATAGAATTACTTACCATACTGTCGTATATATACTATATACGCATGCCATAATCGGTGTCATAAAAAGCCGGCACATTTAATATCGCAGGAACAAATTTTCAAGTGAATTTCAAAAATACATATACGCGAAACGAACGCAAATTTACGACCCAAAACCGTGTTCCAACCAGATAAACGAGGTGATGACATTGACGATGATGAGGCTGGGGTGTTAATACCTTTGCAAAGTACCCATCAACTGACTAATCCCCCGCATGGAGTCAAAAGAAGGAGTCACAGTCCCGTTGTTCGCACATAAAATAAAATTCACCATAAAATATATATTAATTTGCCTATCTGTGCCCTGAGGGAGGTCATGGAAATTGAATATACAAATGCACTCTGTATAACACTCTGGTCGAAGGAGCAGAAAGTTTGACGGGAGGTGTCAACAACAACGCCAACTTTTCGACAATTGCCGGAGCGATGACAAGCTCGTAGTTTGGCTGCTTCCCTCTTAAATCCAAGCATAATTTATTGTTTCGCCTGGTTAAGGATATTTACGCTTTAACTCAAATGGAATTAGAAAACTTTTCCCTGTCGAAAAGAGCAACCAAAAACCAGAAAACCATTGCCATCATATCGCACACAGAGAAGGGGTACCGCGCAAAAAAGTGCAGCACACAAAAAGTTGGAAAACTTTCCGTTCTGGAAATCAAAAGTGATATTTTTGGAATGATTTTCCCACCAGCGACAGAGGAAGTTTTTTTTGTCAAACCGAGAGTATGCCCACATTGCACATGCAGTACAGACAGTACAGACAGTATCTCTGTCTCTTGTCGTGCGAGTGCATGCTGCAGGCAGAGTCAAATCAACGGACATGATGTATTTCACTTTCGGGCAGTTTAGTTTCTCTTTTGAATGTTATTGTCGGGTGGGTATGGAAGCACCCGGCCCGGCCACCCACAACATTATTTTAAATTTAATTTCCATCCATCTCAATTCGTTTCGGAAGTTTCGACAGCATAAGTAGCCAAAGAAACGCTTCTGTCGACATAAATCATTATTTCTTTTCGTTCGCTTGCCATCTCGTGGCTGGACGACAGAGAACGGAAGCTATATGTAGCATACTGTCTTATACCAATCACTGAGTTGGAGATACTTTTTTTTTAAACTTGCTTGAATTCATGAAACGAAGTTTGTGGTGTTGCTCATGCTGTTCCCGGGTTCTACCAATGCTTTCCTTTTCCGCTTCCGGCAATTAATCAAATTGTAACACTATCTACACCCAAAACTGTGAAGAGAGTTATTCTTTTTTTTTTGTCGAACGATTTGTTTGAATCGTATAAACAGTCGTTTGAGGGTAAAGTTTCGAATGGAAATTTTTCCCTACACATTCATCTTTTGCCGAATGAATCTATTGGATGAAATGGCGGATATTGGGTGAAACTATCTTATATCAAAGAAGAAGGAGGACTCAGTGTGTGGTGGGTGATTTAGTTTTTGGTGAGCATATGGCTGGAAAATGTGCGGGTATTTGGATTGAGAAAAACGTTATTTGGAAATTATTCACAAAGTTTGGCCGCAGCCAAAGAGTTCCCTTTTCTTATATGTTATATATGTGAAATTTGGGAGAAGTTTTGAGCCAGTGTTTTCCTTGGGAGAGAGAGAAAGTAGGAACCGCAAAAAACACAAAGGCTGATTTAGATTTAGGTATTTATGCTGGTCGGCATATATGAGGATGAAGCATGTTTTGTGGACCGTAGGTCTACAGGGATTGATTAATGTTCCTTGCATATATTGATGGTCTTATACAAAAAACGTTCTTTCAGAGCACGGAGGATACTTACTGACGTCAAAACAACAAGCAATCGCACGGAATCCGAATTAAGACGAATTTAGAAAGTTTAATTTTGAATTTAATTTTTTTAAGATAATTTTCTTAGTTTAAAAAAAAACGAGGCATTTAATTTGCAACTAAAATTAAAAAATATAGGTGTGGGGTTTATTAAGACCAGACATTAACAAAATGTTTTGACAGAGAAAGCTATTACCAGTTTTTTTTAATAATTTATCAATTAAGTATTAGGAAAAAGTTTGTTATTTGTAAGGCAACCGTTTAAAAAAAAATACCTCGTAGATGCGATCTGAGAAGTGAGTCGCACAATGATTTTTTATAATTTAAGGACTTTTCGGGCCAAAATGACTTGATTCCTTATTGTTGTACTGCTTTTTTCCTTCGTAAACCTTACTGGTAAGTCAGCTTCAAGCATTTTCAATAATTTTCAAGTCTGTTGAATAAGGTGGCCAGTGTAATAATTTCAAGTTTATTGTGCAATAAATGATGAGCAGTATGCAGAATCCAAGGCAAATATTCAAAAAACTATTAAACTTAGGAACAACTGATTCTTTTATCCATTTGTTGGTTATTTTGTACTGATTGCGGCCCAGATCATTACTCCACCCTTTCGGCTGTGGTGACGAGTTTAAAATCGTTGTGCGATCCATTTAGATTAAACTTATTTACATCCGTGTAAATAACCATTGGACATAGGATTTTTAGCAAATTGCAATCGAAGCTGCTTACGCAAAGCATTGAGAGTTGTGTTTTCACAAACCTTAACCGATTTGCTGGCATTTACGCCGGAATTAAATTAAAAGCGCAACTACTGATTTTGCGCCTATCAGCTGCTAAAATCACTGTAGAAGTTTTTCCAAATTTAGTTAATTTTTTTCCAACGACCACCAACGGATATACATAAAAGTGAAATGATAGTTTTCATTCAATGTGGGTTGATACGAACATTTTGACATTTCCAGTGTGTTTTCAGTCATAGCAAAATAAATCCTTCTTTCACCTCAACTTGAAAATTGATCGATTGATTGATTGATTATAATCTTTATTTCCTATTTATTTGAGGTTACAAAACAGTGTAAAAAATAAAGAATATTATATACAGCTTGGCTTATCAGCCGTCTGCCGTTTAAAAACTTTACAAATTAATAAAAAAAGAGAGAATACATTATAGTGTGACAGAAAATAAATTATAGGTAAACAGGTTAAATATGAGTTAAATTTGCTAACAACAGGCTCTTAAGTTAAAAGAAAAGTGAAAAGAATTGCAATTGAAACTAATCGATGGAGATGAGATCAAAAGATTTGTGTCAATAGACATTATGGGCTTTTAGTTTAGCTAAAAACAAACATTTAAAAAAGGAAACGGATTTAATATTTTTTTTTTTTTGAGTTGGAAAAAAAAAAAAACAAACTTGGCTTTTAGTTTAGCTAAAACGAAAGATAAAATTTTATTTACAAAGATGCAAAAGAGTTTCGGTAATTCATGGCATGCACGATAAATCGGATAAGCGATCTCCACCCACTATCTCCATTTAGAATTTGAGCACATTCTTGAAAAGTTAAGAAGCTTTTGTAGAAGTACAGTCTACGAATTTCCTGAATAATGGGGCATAACGCAAGGAAATGAAAAACATTCTCGTTCTGGTGCAGGTTACAAAGTGGACATCTGGGGTTTAAATCACTTCTATGCGGTCTGAAATTTAATTCAAGCATTTCTGTTCGAGCTTTAAAAATCAGACTCATCTCCTGAACTGTTAGTTTGTTATTAAAATAGTTATTGGAACCCAAAGAAAGATTGAGCTCCCTATATACTGACCTACTTGTTGACTCCTTTGCTCTGTCCAAGCAAAGCTTTAGCAGATTGTAATCAACAACAGAGATGCAATCATAGAGAATATTCCTCCACTCACAGACATTTCTTTCAGTTAACTCAATAGAAGTCTGGTTGGACTCGGCTAATTCGTACCAGTCTTTGATTGGAGAGTAGTTGCGTCTTATAGCTATAGTAAGTACTTTCTTTTGTAAGTTACTCGTAGATCTTAACATAACTTTGCTAATGTAGTCAGCGCTAGCTTTAAGATTTTTCGTAAAAATATAGGGTAGGCCTGATTCCACATGAATCGCGTAGCTGGGTGTAGTTTGGGGAAGACTAAAAATCCTCTTAAAGAAATATCTTTGTATGCCTTCGATCTCACTAATCTGCTGATAGCCGTAAATTTCATTGCCATAAGAAAAACAACTATTAATTGTGGCATTAAAAACTCTAAATTTGGAAGCCGGGTCAACGCATTTATTTAAAAAAAACTTAGACCACAAGGTGTTGATTGCGGTTTTAGCTGCAAGAGTTCTTTCTTTGATATGTGGTTTTAAATTGAGATTGTATGTAAGTAAGAACCCTAGGTACTTGAACTGGCTTACAACCTCAATTGGAGTACCATCCAGAGACCAGGCATGATCCCTACCGGCCCGGTTTTGCGCTCTAAAAACAAGGATTTTTGATTTGCCAGTGTTGATTTTTAGATCCCAGGTATCACAATATTGCTTTAATTTGTTTATTTGCAGCTGTAGAGTATGGGGATTGTCAGAAAGAATGACCAGATCATCCGCGTAAAGCAAAACTTTAACATCGACATCACCGTACTTAATGCCTCCTGGGATACTGTCACAACCATCATTTATAAAAAGAGAAAACATTAAAGGACTCAGGACACAACCCTGTGGGACACCAGATTCTGTAGGGAAAGTGGATGATTTCAGATTACCACTACACACAGCCGCAGACGTGTTAGCAAGAAGCTGCTCGTAGATTCTAACCATTTTTGTCGATAGGCCTAACGTTGCTAACTTAAAAAGCAGTGAATTTCTGTTGACGGTATCAAAAGCCGCTTTAAGGTCAACAAAAAACACATACAATTTCTTTTTATTTTCTAAAAAGCGTTTGGCGATAGTTGTTAATATAAATATTTGGTCCACTGTCGACAGGCTAGATCGGAATCCAGCCTGGTAAATGCTGAGGATACTATTCCGCTCAACCCAACTCACTAGCCTATGGTAGAGAACTTGGGTGAACAGTTTTCTTAGTGAGCTAAGCATTGAGATTCCTCTAAAGTTTTCGGGCAGAGAAGGATCGCCTTTTTTAAATATGGCACATATGTTAGAAGGCCTAAACAGGTCTGTTTAGCGAAATCCAGCCTGTTAGTTCTTCCGTCTGAAGGAAAATGCATGACAACAGTGCATTCATTAGACTTCCGTGACAACAACTCTAGTTGACTCTCCAGCTGTTGACAATAGTTCTCCATGTTTGTGAGGCGCTCTGACAACACCATATTGGTTTGCTTAAGCTCGTGAATCTCAGAGCAAATACCATCCAAGTCGGATTTTGTGGGCATATCTTTCAGCTTATCATCCAAAAGCGGGGCCATTGCGTTAACTATAACCGCTTGTAAATCGTTGATCGACATACTACCAACGGACATATTGTTATTTTCAGACAATTTCGGCTGATTGAATTCAGGTGAGATTGCCGCTAGTCTTCTTTTGTTTGACAGTGTTTGAGACTTGTTGTTACTGTTTTCAGTGAGTTTAGTCGGAGTCCGTTGCAATGACATGCTTTTTGCATGAAGCTTAGTCTTTTGTGAATTTTTTTTTCCTTTCTTTTCTGCTTTTGTGGGGCGAAAATTGACTCACACTCAAAAATTATTGTTCAGAATAGAAACTTAAACACTTTCGCTTGAATTTACTGTAGCAAAACTAATTAAAATTGCAAAATAACTCAAATTTTTTTTTATGATAAACCGGAGCTCGAAAAAAATATAAAATTATATTTTGCCCTGACTACCAGAGCTCTTCTCCTGAGTCGATAAACGGACAGGGATAAATTGACAAACATTATTATAGAGAAAATGCTGCAATGGAACGCTCTTTACAGAAATTCTGCATGTCCTAGGAGAGAGTAATGTGGAAAGGCAAACAAATACATACCGCCGGCCCCCATGACTCAAAAAGATATTTAGGTGCAAGGCATTTCTGGAGTTCCTTTTTAATTTGCATTCTTTGCTATTTGTATTGTTCTCTTACTTGCAGTGACCAAAGTGACATAGCAAGGAAAAAAAAACAAAATTTTTCATAATCTGTTCATACTAGGTACTTGCTGTTAAATTCTACATCATCCAAACTCTTTGGTGGAAGGGATGGAGCAAAAAAAAACAAAACAAATTAAGAGATAACTTATTGGATTAGTTTAAAAGAACTCCTTCAACATACTCTTAACAAGCTAATAAAATGGGCAAATAGATGTGGGTAGGGCGAGACCCATACAAAACTGAACTTTTCCTCTTCTCTAGAAAATACAAGATTCCACACATTACCCCTTCATCTATAAATGGCACGAGCTTGACATTCTCAAATGAAGCTAAATACTTGGGTATTATTTTTGGTAGCAAATTACGCTGAAAGCCTTACATTCAAAAAAGATTTACAAAAGCCACTGGCGCTTTTCTCTTGCAAAAAAGTCATTGGAAACAAATGGAGTTTACAGCTCGTATCACACAAGGCCGATTCTTATATACAGTGTGGTTGTCTGGTGGGCTGCTTTGAATAAAGCGATTAATCGCGATAAGTTAAGCAAAGTCAAGTGCCTGGAATCAGCCTCTACAAACTCTATAACAACACAAAACTGTCGTTCGTACAATAGGTAGCAGGTAGGCATGCAACGATACTTTGCGTAATTTCAAATGACTTTTGCAGAAGTAAGAATTATATATTCGTCATCTTCGCTGCACTTGTCGGGCTCTCTCACAAAGACTTAAACTCCATTTGGGAGCTTTGATAAAGTGTTTGATAAAGTGCTGCAAAGAGCTATATCTGAATTGTGAAATTGTTTTAAGACTGACAACTCGTTTAAACAATTGATGCGAAAACTTTTTTAAAAATTTCCCCATAAATTCCCTATAAAAGTAGCTGGAAATCGGTAATAAAAATCGAAATAAAAGCAAATAAAGCACGTATTATTTTAGACAAAATGACTTCATTCGTAAATGTTAAGATAAGTGTTTTTTTTTTACAAATTATCCCCTTTAAAGCCTTTAGGCAAAAATAGTGCGATGATCATTTTATATTCAACAAATCACCTACGTGAAGTTGGCCCGCACTTTTTAACTTTCTCGCATTACGTAGTAAGAGAAAGGTATTGTAATCGTACAAAAAATCGAACTCGAGATTTTAATCAAATCTGACATTACGATGATAGAGGAACTCCAAAAAGTGGGTCTCGCAATTCTGTCCGTCTGTCCGTCTGTCCGTCTGTCTGTCCTTCCCGAGCTCTACAGCGCAAACGGCTAGACGGATTTCTTTCAAACTTCGGATTTGGAGTTGGTGCGCTTACAGTTCGGGGCCATTTTTTTTTTGCACGTTAAGAGTTGCCGTTGTAACGTTATTCAGCAATTTTGAGTTTTTCGAAAACAGCTCTAACGATTTCAACCAAAATTGATATTTGGGCTTAAGCAGGTGTAACTAAGATGGCTGCATACTCAGTTCTTCGCAGAAAAATCGAATAACGGTTATTTTGAAAATTGGTCATAATCTCAAAAACGGTTAAAACTATTTCGACAAAAATTCATATTTAAGGTAATACGGTCATTCCCAACATAATGGAAAACTCATTTTTCCCCTAAACTATCATTCAAAGGACTATTTTGGAAAAATTTTGTTTTTTAAGACTTAATTTAATTATGGTTTACTTGAAAACGGCTTCAACGATTTTAACCAAAATGTATACTTGCACTACCATATATGGGGTTAACATGGCTGCATACCCAGTTTTTGGCTAAAAAGTCGAATAACGGTACTTTTGAAAAGTAGCCTTATCTCGAAAACGGTCAATACGATTGCAACAAAAATTAATTTTGTATGTAATATGGTCATTCCTAACATGATAGAAAACTCAGTTTTTCTCTAAATTGTCTATAATAGATTTTTGAAAAAAGGCATATTTTGAGAATTTGGTTTTCTTTTGTTTTACCTACATGAAAACGGCTGAAGCGATTTTGACATAAAAGGATACTTGGGGTAAAATTAACGTTTTCAACATTATTGCGTCCTTCACTTTCGATTTTTATCACCGGTAACGCTGATTTTGAAAACTGGTCATATCTCGAAAACGCGAATTTCGATTTGGATAAAACTTTAAAAACCTGAACAATACCCTATACTAATTTTTTTAACTAAATAGTTAAGCAAGATTATTTTTCGAACTCAACATTGCAATATTTGTTACTATTTGTTACTAAAATGCTTATTTACGATAACATAAGTATTCTTAATAAAACCCCATACTTAGTTTTTCTTAGAGAAACGCAAATAATGCCGTCTTATAAACATTAACGCACTACCAGTTAAAATGTAATCACAACTACTAGAAACTCCTTTTTTGCAAATATTTCCCACTTCTTCTTTTTTTTCAAATATATTGATCATGAACCTTTAAATCATTCCAACCAATTGGAATCTACACTATCAGCAATCCTTCATTTACCCCCAAACACGAGAAAATTCAAAAACAAATCTCTGAATTCTTACATCACAAACCCTGCTTCGAGTCATGGCCAACTACCAGAATAACCAATTTGAAGAATCTTGTTTTATAGCCTATAAACAATAATAAAAGAAAAATAAACCAACAAAACTGAAAGTTTCGTGCGATCCAGTCGTGCACTTTATTAGTAATGGCGTAGTTTCTACTTGTCAAATGTCAAAAAATAACAGCTTCAAAAATGGCAGCTACCGAAATAGCGGGCTATCCATTGCTTTGAATTATTCATGATACTCGTAACTATCTAAGGATTTAGCCCAGAATGAAAGATTTTGACTTTTAGGTTGCCCATAACTGTGGCCAACTTGACTTAGGGTCTTAAAGTCAGCATATTTTTGCGTATTAAACTTACTTTACAAAGATCGATCATCTTTCAGTAAAATAGATAATTACGTTCAAACTGTAAAGGAATACAAACCAAAAGAGCTTGTTTCATCTTCGTAGGCGTATTTCGCCCCAATTTCATCATTTGACTGACGCAATGTCACAATACGTAAATTTAATTTAAACACCAGGAATCGGGGTCGAGCTTCATTCCCAAAACCAGCATGTCCCACCGTTCTAAGCAGGTATTTCCATCCCCATGACATTTTAATTAAAACGACACAATTCCTGTCGGGAGTGCCCATCACGAAGACAGACCTCAACATTTCATGGCAGCTCACGTCCAGCCTAGACGTTCTCTTCTATTTGTTTTCAATTAAAGTACGTTTATTGCTAGAAAAACAATCTACCCTTCATAATCAACAACACAACAAAAGACCATCACCAGAGGAGCCGCACAATATCCCAGGACTTTGCACAACTGCTTCGCCTACATGAAACAATGCATACCACAGCCCAGCAAATGGGGCCTAGAAGAACCCACAGGAGAAGTGTTCCACCAGTCAGCCACAGACCGTTTATATCCACCTATATTTGCATCACCTTGTTCCATTTTTCGGGATCAAAACGTAAACAATTACGTTTGTTTGAATGCTTTTGTATACACATTTTGTGTGCATGAAAAACACCCAGACAGAAATAAAATAAAAACGGAGACAACAAGACAACAAAAGCCGAGATTATTATTTTGTCTCAGTCATGCTATGAATATGCACCCTCTGAATAAACGGTGTCACCAGCATTCAACCACTAGAGCAACAGTTGCAATAATTGTACAATATCCAACCCACCACAATACGCGACTCATGACCTCAGGCGTTAGTCCTTTGAAAACAATAACAACAACAACCACATAGAAGCGAAAAGAATGCTTATAGCAAAACCATACGGAAAATGGGCCACACACACAATGTGATCAAAGATGTCGATGTCGCAACGTTGTCC
This sequence comes from Cheilosia pagana, assembly GCA_936431705.1. Taxonomy (NCBI): domain Eukaryota; kingdom Metazoa; phylum Arthropoda; class Insecta; order Diptera; family Syrphidae; genus Cheilosia; species Cheilosia pagana. Next base: position 77,176,618 of record OW386166.1, on the reverse strand, counting down.
TCTGCCACCGCGCCGCCATACCGCTACCATCACCGGCGGCAACTTCATTAATAGAGACATCCAAATGAAACGAAACGAAAGAATGAAAGACACAACGAAAACAATAAATAAAATTGAAACCTACACAGGAAAACAATGGACGGAAAAGAATTATGAAAAGGAGAGAAAAAAAGAAAGAAAGAAACAAAGCCAATGCAAAGAAATCGAAACTGGTTGCTCATACGCCCCAGTGCACCAGATGTACACAAATCACAATACGAGCGCGCCGCAGATACAGCCCACAGGACAATGGTGTGTATTGCCGAAGATGGTGAGGTGACCGTCAGCCAGCCCCCACCATCCATCGAATGCGGAGAGCTGATGTCGTAGTCGTAGCCCCTGTGGGGCAACACAAGTTACACACAGTGTGTCTAATATATTCATATAATGTGGTGCGGCCGGTTGCGGGTTGCGAAGCAAGTCTTACTTGCACGCATGTTTAGGGGGGTTAGGACGATTGTATTGAGGCCATCGTCGCGGAGGCGGGGTGGACGACAGCTTTGTTTCGGTGGAATATTCTTTGCTCCTAGATTAAACGGCCCTCGGGTGGGTAAATCATAAAACTGCGTTTATGGTTTCTATGGCAAATGAAATACAAATAACCCGGATGTCCTGTCCGCTTCGGGACAGCGTAACAGATTAGAAAAACATCTGCCGCAATTTATTCATCGTATGGAATACCGAAGGTATGTTTGCCGCAAAACATTCAACGTAGGTGCTTTTGCCAAAAGCAGTCTTCTCTTGTGTTTTAGCCGGACATTGTTCGGAACCGGCCACCTGCCCTGTCAACTGGGCGCTCAAGGTGATATTTGCTTCTACGAGTATGGGTAACTCAGCACCGGTTTGTAAATCAATGCGTGTTCGCCGGCGGTTATCATTCGTTATAGGCTAACTCAGTTTCTTTTTCACGGCATTTTGTAGGTCCTTGCATGTCGGCCAATCTCGAACAGCTCAGTGGTAGCGGGGCTACTTCAAGCACTCGTTGGTTAGTATGCCAATAGCAGAACCAATTAATTTCGGCGATCAAGGGACAAGGGATGGTTCTTGTAGGCATCAGCATCTTTCCCAGGTCCGGTAATATTTTGGCAGTGAAGGCATGTGAAACGCTCACTTGTGTGTATGATAATCAACTGTTTATTATTAAATTTTATTTTGTTGATTCATGCTTGAAAGACAAGGTGTTTCGAAAGTCTTTGAGATGTTAATCAATTCTGTTATCAAAAAATTCTGACCGCATGTCCATCTGTCTGTCCGTCCGTCCGTCGCCTTCTCAGACCTACAGCTAGGTGGACTTATTTCAAACTTCGTTGTTAGAGTTTTTGGGCTTAAATCTCGAGGTGGTAGATGGAGTTAAAAATAACATTGCTGCATACCCAGTTTTTCGCTAAAAAGTCAAAAAACGATACTTTTCAAAATTGTAAATATCTCATAATGTTCAATATGTACGTTTGTAACAAAAATGCATTCTTTCGCAAACTTAGTTTTTCTCTAAATCATATTTTGAGAGTTTGGTTTTCGATAGTTAACCTATGTGAAAACGGCTTTAAAGATTTTGACCAAATTAAATACATGAAGTAAAATGCTTCGACCTAAAATAGAAAGGGAGACCATTGTGAAAATATGCTAAGACTTTAAATTTTTTATTGACGAGGTAAAAACCTTGACAAACTCAATATTACGCCAAAATATGTTAAAGCCAAAAGTGCTTATAAATTTATTGCAATCATTTTACAATATTTTTTAATTTTAACGTACTACTTAAAAAAATAAATGATTTTCCAAACCTATGTTAAAATCCATTTTGGCCATAAAAAAATGACATTTTTATATGAATATAATGACATACAGCATATCTGATAGGTATAAATTGCTATAAATTTCATAAATACATTTTTTTAAATAAACTGTAATAATAAATTTTATTGCAGAGAATTTGTGATAAAATATCGAAGAAAACTCACCAAAACATGAACAAAAAATTTAAACCAAAAAAGTGTATTTCCTGTTGAAAATACTTTTTGTTTTTTGCCACTGACTCAAGGTCATTTTGACATGATTTTTAATATCATCGAAGTACCTTGGAAGATTGCATCTAGTCTTGTAAGTGTATCAGATTTCAAGTTAAGGTTAGTATGTCATTTTACCCATTCATTTTGGACGTACTTCTCCTAAATAAATATATTTTTAAATTTTTCTATATGGTTTATCTAGGCTCTGAGTTTTTTTTTACCTACATAACTAAACGAGGACTCTCGCGAACGTCTGACAAACATCCAAGAGTAAAACTGTCATGAAAAATCTTCTCAATTAGCCGTTTGGACTCGGCGTAAAATTATAGATCCCTTCCATTTGTCCCAAAAATTAAAAACTCTCACAAAACGAATGGTTGTGAGAAGCTAGGCCTTGGGTCCCACAGACCTGTCGCGCCAAAATATTTATTTATTTATTTACCTAAACGAGTGAGTTTCGTGCGATTATGTCGTGAACTTAATTTATTTTGCACGCCAATTTTAAAACATGGATTTTGGAGAACGGTAACTATTATTAATATGATTTTAAAGGAAAAAAAATTGAATATGGTCTTGGTCATTCTTAACTCAATGGCAATTATTCACATTTTTACGTCTTTCATTTTCCACACGAATTTAACTGTAAGGATTTTAAGCAACAGCTCGTATCTCGAAAACCACATTTTCGATTTTGATAAAAATGTAAATGGTGGGCGGTGCTTGCATTTATAAAAATATGTTGTACTTACTCAGAAGATTTTGAAACAAAAATTACAAAATAAGTGCCCAATCAATAAAAACCTCCAAATTTATTTGCAAGTACAAGCAAGGCTGCACTTTTTATCATCAAAAACTCTGAGTTCGAAATAAATTTTTCCAAGAAACATATGAATTCGAAATAGTGTACCTCTACATACATCTATATTCAAATAAATTCGGTGTCCCTTGATGTCATAATAATTTATTTTTGTTCAGATATGCATACATTCAAAAAAAAATGTAAAGTTCACTTAAGGCTGGGTGGCTGGCGTATACGTTTTTTCATCCCGATTTGGTTTCCAGAGTTTAAGATATAATCGATCGGAGTAAACGGTGTTCAATAGTCGGTACAGAGTTACAGGTCGCTATTGAAGCACAATTTTAATTTTCGACTTTGACATTCCGTAAAGTGCCAAAAACACCCTTTTTTCGGTGTTTTTTCCTGCGCCCCGATGGGGCAATCCCTAGATGAAACTTTTTTATTTTTTTTATGATTTCATATCGTTGCCAAAGGGCTTATGCAGGTAGTCATTGAGCCACATTTTCGATTTTTTTTGTTAAACGGCTTAAAACTGCAGTTTAATATGACTAAAAGTAATCAATCTTTGTGGAGGAACAAGGAACTATTTTTTTTATCTGTAAAAAGGAGAATGCTCTCTGAATATTTGTTTATCTGCTCAATGAATAAAAATTAGCTATTTGGTTCATTAAATAATTAAATTGGAATTTTGAAAAGTTTACTATTTTACTGCATTTTTAATTTTATTTTAGAGCTCACGCCCACATATGCAATATAGTTCACGAAATATCCGACAGGGCGTTACTCTCTTTTTGAGTAATCTTACTCTCTAGGGAGAATCTGTAGTTTGCAGATTTTCGCTCGCTGAAGCTGTTTGAAAAGGGAATGGCAAAAATTAGTTTTTTTCGTTTTGTTTGGTTTTTCGGTAGATACATACTAGATATTGTTATTGTTGTTTGATAAAGTCAAGGAAGCAACAACGAGGTATACGTTGATAATGTAAGAAACATTGATATGAGAGTGGGTGGGAAATGGGTGATGATTTTTGTTGTTGTAGATTTATTTGAATTTGTTTGCTTTGTATTCAGATGTAGAAACCTAGTTTCATGTATTTTGTTTTATAGCGTTCAATGTTTGGGGTTTCAGTTACCATGAAATAAAGTATACAAAGTATAAATAAAGATACCCACGAAATGAATGTCTTTTAATATCCTACCGCATTAATATTTTTGTTAACCCCTTTTCCTTTTTTACCTTGTCATGGTGGAGATGCTTAGTATGTCCTTATGATATTAAAGAAAATATGTAGGTAATTGCTGTAAGCACTCTGGTTCCCATTGTAACTTCACGCTTGAAAATTGAATGTAAAACCTAGTCGGTACATAGGTAAGAAATATATCGAACTGACTACATAATACGTACATTATTGTAATGTTATTGTCTTTTCTTTATTATGGAATGCTTATAAACTCTTATAACGAATTTAATGCACCAGGAGCTAGCATACGTATGTTAAATACACCTATACAAAAAACTTACCTATCTGTCATACTTAGCCAAACACGGAACTACACTACCCTCGATAGGAAGCACATCAATGCTACAATAGGTGTCATCACAGGGCACTGTCTCATAGGCAGGCATGCAACAAGGCTTGACGTATTTTCAAACGATTTTTGCAGAAGCTGTCTTGACGAGGAGGGGGAAGAAACTATTCTCCATCTCCTATGTACTTGTCCGACTCTCTCAAAAAGAAGAAAACTCCATTTGGGAGCATTCTATTATAGTGATCAAAACGATCTAAATAACATAGACATTCGAAAGCTTCAAACGAAACGTTTCATTAGAAGCTCCAATTGGCTCAACAAGTAGGAAGAATTAAATTTTAGATTCATGTGGTATAACAAGGGACTTATAATGGTCTAAGTGTGTCGGCTAGCCGACAGCCACTTTAACCTAACCTAACCTAGTGGTCAATATAATAGAATGGTAAAGAATACCTTAAACTAGATTAAGTATATAAGTATATATATGACTAGCTGACCCGCGCGCTTGCCTTGGTTCAACTGCCTGCCACTGTTAAGACAAAGAGTATTTTCACCGAACTACAACGAACAGTTTTTTAAAAAAATATGTTCCTACCCGATGTTTTGCTCAGCTTCAGAACAACGCAGGAGGATGTTTTATATCTTCAATGAATCAGGGGAAAATTTACTAAATTCACCTATTTTTTTAATTTTTCAATCCGATAATCCATTACTCAGCTAGGTCTGTATAATTAGAATTTTCTTTACAGATATACAATTTTTTGAATGTTTTGTAAGAACCACGTTATATTCCGGGATAAAAAGTATCCTAGGTCCCGACGGGGTGATCACGGACTCCTTGTCTTCGATTTGAATATCTAAAGGTGATGTACTCTGGCGCACAGATAACTATTCATTATGTTGTGCCTGGAAAGCCTTGGGCTTTGAGAGGAAAGAATTTAAAAAAAAAATCCTTTCATTAGAAGACTAGCAAACTGGCTTTCTCTCGCTTATCAATGAACGGTTATAACAATTTAAGTGTAGAGTAGGAATGCGTCTTGGAACTCTTAAAATCCAGGCAAGTAAGAAAAGTACTAGACGTGCTTAGCATGATCTAATTCAGACTTCTATAATTAGCATAAGAATAAAGTTTATGGTTAGAATAAAATTCATCCCATAACATATCGTTTTTAGTTCCTAAATGTAAGTCATCCAACTTATTATTCAAATTTTGTAGGGTAATTAGGTATCACCTTATAGTAGTACTGAATACTATCAGTAACACGAAGGTCAAAACCGCAACGGTTTATATCAACGTATATAAAGTTACAAGGTAAAACAACTTTCGGTTTTTTAATATATTTATGAAAAAATCCTCTATAAACGGTAAGAGAGATCTTGCAAACCCTTAGGCTAGAATTTTGTACAAGGACAATAGAACAGACATCTATGAATAGCGTATCGTCCTAGGTTAGGTTCGTTAGCCGTTCCGCATAGGTATTATGTTTGACTATAAATACAAGAAACCCATCCCAACCCAAAAACAAAGCTATAGCATCAAACAAGCGCAAACCGATTCTATATAATGAGCCAAAATCCTAACCCAATGAACGAAAAATGAATAATAGATTTTGGATATAATATTATTTTTATTTGTGATTGGATTTGAGAATTTGGGATTGTACGTTATTCCTAGGAAAATTGATATCACACATATTATCGGTTTCAGTCTATACATACAGAGTTTGCCACACATCTATACAGCTTGTCCTTTTGTTGTTTTTTTATTTTGATTTATTTTGATTCGTTGTGCAGCGAAATTTGTATTATTTTTATTTAGTGTTCGTTGAGCGAGTTCTCACTTTGCAGACTCTGTAGTCACAATTGTGATCCTGATGGGGGAGGGTGTGCTCGGCTATTTGAAATTCTGTGCACTAATACATGTAAACACGTTTACATGAGCTCGGAGTTCATAGCTGGGGGACACCCAGCCTTAAAGCCCTGAGTTTGAATCGCGTCGTCCGTGAACGAGCATTACGATTCGACCCCAGAATTCCATTTCAACTTTCGTTTAAGATAGGTTATGTTGATCGGAATTGTGAGATCGTCACAAGAGACCGCAGTCGACATAGCGGGCCATAGCCTTCCGCAGGGAACTTTTACTGTTAAAACCCTAAACCCATTCGCACAAACAATCAATTTTTATTCAGAATTCAAGCACGGTCTCAATACTATTTAAGAAACCAATCTCCTTCACGTTATTAAAGAAGTGCATGCCGAGGTACTTCCTTTTACTCCGAGCAATTGTTTGACATTCACAAATAAGGTGTAATATGTCTTCGTGACTTGTAGGTCCTTAGAGTACCTGCATGCATCCGTATTAGCTAAGCTTACTCTCATGATATGCTTCCTCAGAAGGTAGTTCAAAGGAATACTCTACTTTTGTTCATCTTAACTTTATCTCTTTACTTAACTTTACTTCTTCCGATTAAAAACGGGACACAGTGCCTTTCAAACCATGTGTCCTTCTGGTTGTGTCAATATTGAGACTGTTTAATTGCAGGTTTTTTAAACAAAAAATTATTCCGGCCACGGCCATAGTTGGTCTTATACCCTCAATCGTTGTATTAAGTGGCAGCTCCGCTCCTTCCTTGCCCAGAACGTCGGCCTTTTCGTTTCACTCAATACCAAGAACCCATCAGCAGAATCTGACACGGTTTTGCGAGCATAATCCCCTGAGACTTGGTGGTTTGTGACTCTAGCCCATTAAGTGCAGCCTAACTGTCAATAAAGATTATTTTTGCCTATCAATCTCATCTCAAGTGCCTTTCCAAATTTAAGTACGGCCAGAACTTCTGCCTATAGTCGCAGGAAGTCGCAGGGCCCACTCGCTGTCCGGCACAAGGGTGGATCTACGTATTTTATTCCAACACTATGTCGCGTCCTTCATAATCATTATAATGAGAATGCACTTGGCCATGGGCTAGGAAAATATTTTGGATGCACGCTCCCAACATGCAAAGGACTAAACGCTGCCATTGATCCATAAAACCAAAAACCAAGTCACTGTCTCCTTTAAAGCCATTGCAAGGTTAACATCAATAAACTGACTGGAAATGAAGACACTTCCACTGATTCCATCCTTGGAAGACGTCTGTTGCAGAAAGCGGGTTGTAACTTACCAGGTGGACACGATTTCGCCAAACTAACTACCACAAAAGTGTACACAACGCAAACCCAATTATTTCATCACCTGAAGGAGATACAGACGCCATCAAAGCATCCAAGTCTCCAGATCCTAAACACGGCAGCAACAAAAGTCACCGACATCCATATTTATTATTCCGCGTTAATTGCAATCCTCTATATAAATCGAAATTAAGTTTGTTGCGAAACTTTTCTTCGGGGCATTATGGAAAATAAGCGTATATAGTTCATAGAAAATTAATTCTAATTTTTAGTACCGTACTCATGGTGTTATACAGTGAAAACTCTTCGCATAGCTTTGTCCTCCTGATATTCATCTCTCTGTGGGAAAAACGCTCCCCTTAGGCGAAATTGCTTTTTATTACTTTTCATTTTCAGTGCGAAGCGCCTCCACACACCGAACGAGTGTACTCGTACGTAGTATTAGCTCTCACTCTTATATTCGCTGCCAGGAGAATTTATACAAAAGTTCATGCGACGAAAAGTTTCTCGGTGACATCGAGGGCACCCTTTCAATTTATGTCTACAACTTTTTGCTCTCGAAATAGAGCTATATGTGTGGGCTTGTCCTTGCATACCCTATACACAACACATATATCTAGTGTACATAAGTAAATAGGTGTCAAATTGTTGCAAACTTTTATCAGATGTCAATTAACTTTTGCAGAAGTTTTGTGCTTTTTGAGAAAACAGCTATCATCATCGGAGATGTGCTTATTTTTATTATCACGAGCACGTGACACGTGAATGCGTGTGTTGAATGGGTACCTTTTAACTTGGCTTCAGATTCTTTTGATATTTATATGCATGGAGACTTGTTGCTATAGAATAAACTTCAGAAATTGTATCGAATATTGGCGTTGGACCTAGATTGCTCCTGAATGTCATGTGGCAATTACAGCGTATATTTTGTCGGGCCAAAACTTTTGAAAATATCATCAAAGAGTAGTCATATTTGAGAGGGCGAAAATATGTAGCTAATTTTAGTCGCAGCCAAGGTTTTGTAGAACTTTTGCACTCGCAAATGGTTTCCCACGTCTAACCGGTGTAACCTCTGTATAAGGTTCGAAGAATGACACAGGTCTTGGAGAGGGACGCCTACTATAGTAAATCTTTCCACCGACATATTTGTTAAAAACGTTTTGTAAAACAGAAGTTATCTATATATATAAAAATGGATCTTGGTTTGTTCGGATGCTTAAAACTCGAGAACGGCTCAACCGATTTGAATGATCTTTGTTTTGTTTTGTTTGTCTTACATCAGCGATGGTTTAGAAGAAAAGAAAAGTTGGAAAATTCTCAACAGGTGGCATTGTAGGCACACATTACATTTTTCATGGGGAAACGCACTTTGAAAAAAAAAAAATAAACTGGATAGAAATCGAGTAGTGACACTTCAAATATAGAAAAAAAAATATTTTCAAAATCACAGTTTGTTGATCTTTTGTGATAGAAACACTTTACTGCTAAGTGCGAGAGAATCAACAGGTGGCGCTGTGGTCGATCTTCAGAGCCGCTCAACCGATTTCAATGAAACTTTGTGAATGCGCATGGTTGATTCCAACTTGAAAGATAGTATAGTTTTGGGCCCTAATGGAAACAAAGTGCAATCAAAAACAATACAAATAGAAAACCTTGGATTAAAAATAAATAAATAAATATGTTGGCGCGACAGGTCTGTGGGACCCAAGGCCTAGCTTCTCACAACCATTCGTTTTGTGTGGGTTTTCAATTTTTGGGACGAATGGAAGGGATCTAGAGCTTTACGCCGAGTCCAAACGGCTCTTTCATGACAGTTTTACTCTCGGATGCTTGTCAGACGTTCGGTTTGGTTCTTTCGTTAACAAAGCCATTTGCAAAAAATAATCGGGATAGAAATCGGGATATGGCACTTGCCATATAGGTAACAAAATAATTAAATTACTTTAGGTATCTGGACATTTATGAAGCCTTGAATTTTTGTAAATGGTGTTCAACACAATGGGGCAGTAATCAAAAAGGACGCCGTTGCACCTCCCTTAAAAAACGACTCTGCGAATTGTGGCGGGACTTAATACGAAAGGCACGGGCAGCGCCGTGGGAGTACAGCTAGTAAGTTTATATAATAGAAAGTATTATGCTCTTAAGTGTGGCCAACCGCTGCGAAAGCGAGCTTCAGTCCCTATCCCAAGCAATACTTAGTCAAGTTTTATTACATTACCACCCATGCACATTGGCTCAATATGCCTTACCAAACTCTGAAGATTTGCCCTCGCCTTCTTGAGTAGTTTTTCAATCTTATCATCGAAAATTCATCGGTAACACGCCATATAGAAAGTTTGGGATGACGCGGTTCTGAGTTACTTATGGCATGAGTTTTTAGTTGACTACGTTTTGGACCTTGGACATGGCAATATGGGACTTGATGGATAGCCAAGAAAAAACATAGGTCGGCACAGTGGCTTAGCGGTTAGTGTGTTGGGCTACTAAGCTAGGGGTTCCTGGTTCGAATCCCGAAAGGGCCAAATTACATCTTAAGGTGTTTTTTCCACTGCGCCCCCTCTCGCGAACGTCTGACAAACATCCGAGAGTGAAACTGTCATGAATGAGCTTCTCAATTAGCCGTTTGGACTCGGCGTAAAATTGTAGATCCCTTCCATTCGTCCCAAAAATTGAAAACCCACACAAAACGAATGGTTGTGAGAAGCTAGGCCTTGGGTCCCATAGAACTGTCGCGCCAAAATATTTATTTATTTATAATATGGTGGCTAGCATTTAAAATAAAAATAAAATTCTATGATATAACACTTTTAGAGAGAAGCTTATTTGAGGCCAATCCAGATCTGTAGTTTCAATGCAGAACACATCATTCATGAACAGCCAAGTATGAAAAATCCTCTCAAAACAGCCCGCTTTTCTGAGACAAAAAAAAAACGGCCATCTGATGGACACCATTATCCATGGCCGCCGGTATAAAATATAGTTTCCAAAGAGTGCGTTAACCTTTTGAGAAAGATGTCACTTAGTTTACTTATAAATAAATACGTTATAAAGAAATGAAACCACTGCGCAACCTACGTAACCTAATATTCGTACAACATTAAAACAGCAAGATAAAATTATCCCCAACAAAAGTCCTTACCCCTTAATAATGACATCTTTAATGTCATCCATCATCTAATCATCATGGCGCTTTTAAAATGTCTTCAACATTTTTCATTCCAACTTCGAAATGGATATACCCTCGCATTTCGGCATAAATATAGCCCATCCTAGTCGTCGTCATCACCATCATCATCATCATCAACAACACCAACATCAGCAATATTATCCCTCAAGGCCGGCCGGCGGCAGCGGCACAGCTCTATATCTACAAACACAAAACAATGGTCTGCACAAACAAAACGATACGCTGAAACTCATTTCATTATGGACAATGAAATGTTCCTTGAATGGTCCAAGTGGACAGAAAGTAGATAAAACGAAAAGCTCAACTGCCACTTAATTTTTGCATCCCATTATCATTAATTCGCCCTCGCCCCAACAGAAAAAACAAAAAAAAACGGGTGCCGAAACGAGACCGAACACCTTCCAAGATAGCAGAAAGCATTCCGGCCCGGCCCGGCACCGACACAGTACCACACTAATACACTAATTTGCAAACGACGGACGGCCAAAGCCTAGAAAAAAGCGGATGAATCATAATCATAAAAGGAACATCAACAACAATAACAATAAAACTTCTAAAAATCATAATGGAACGTCAGAAGGTGCAGAACGGAAACAGCAACAACCATTCTCGGCTTAAAAACAGAAAAAAAAAAAAAACAATAAAGATCCTTCCTGGCCTTTTCATCTACTGTAGCACTGTAGGGCGAGAGAATCCCTCTCAGTCAGTCAGTAGGCACGAACAGCAGCAGCTAGGATTATTTTTTTTTTCCCCGCCCGCCCCAATATAAATGTGGTCGGGGAAGATTCATAATCTTTTATGGTATCTTCCTTAGCACTCATTATAATATCAGAATTTCATGGATGTACACAACAAAGAAGTCCGGAAGAACGGAAAGATTTAGCACCCAAAACTGTTCCCTCACACCGTTCAGTTGCAGTCTCGTTCTTTTGACATGGCGGTGGCTGTGGTGCTGCGGGATTTACCATTCAACTCCTTGTGGCAATTGGGTAAATGAATGAGATTCATCGTCGTCGTCGTTGTTGTCGTTGGCGTCAGCATCGGCGTCATCGTCATAGTCGTGGTCCTGGTGGGAAAAGTACTTTGCCGAGTGCGAAGATATTGCCTTTTCTGTGCCGGCCGCATAGTCGCAGCTTATTATTAAATGGAAATCACGCGCAGGATATATGCGTAACAAAGGAAACCATAACCGTTTATGGAATGTTGATTTGGGTTTTCGTTTCCTTTGGCTGTTTTGTGGGATGTGTGTTGTCCTACTGCTGCAGATTCAACCTAGGCAAGAAAAGCCACAAACTGAGCGAGCAAATCAGTTGACAAGGCATGAGTGCTGAGTTGCATGCTGTGGAACAGGCAAATCCTGATGCTTGCATGTTGGTCTTGTACAATGGCTGCGTTACCCGATGGAGATATACAATTTGCCTCATGGGCCATGGTGTTTGGTTGATGTGGCTTTGTTAGCTTCAGCTGTGCGCAAGTGATTTAATTTCGCCCTGAATAGAACAAGGAACATGCAGAGGAGGCAAGTTATTATAAAACAGCAAATAAACAGAAATTAACACTCAAAGAACTGATTTGGTGACGCTGAATAACAGAGTCTACTGTAGGAGCTGCAGGAATCAAAGAAAGTAGAAAACCATTGGCCGCTATCTTTCTAACCGCCTTGACTTATCTCGAAGCAGAATCCTCCACCCCGGATCCTTTTTTCATGAAAGTAGCAGGGCTCCTCTAATATTAAGCCTTTCCAATTGAAACTACACTGTTTCTTAAACGTATGTGAATAGGAAGTCGAAAACGAAAGGATTTACGCGACTTTATGCCTTTACTGCAATTGCAGTGGATCTACTCCGATTTTGGAAAAAAATTAAGATCTACTCCACTTCTCCGCTTGACTAGCAATGTTCGGCGATTTTTCGATTTCCCGTATTTGAACCTTTAACTGAAATTTTTCTTTTTTCATTTGAAGAAATAAAGGAAAATGATTTATGGTAAGAAAGGTTTGATGAATAAATTATTATAAAACATTTTTCAGTCGGAAACAATCATGAGAAAGAACATTTTCTGAAATGAATATAATTTAAGAAATAAATTAAATGTAAAGACCGTTGAAATCTTAACATTTGTTATAGTCGGTTGGGGTAAATGTAAACATGGGGTAAATGAAAACCGCCGTTATTTTCACATTTTAAATATAGTTCCCGGAACCCAGACATAAAAAAAAACTGAATTTGGAGTCTCACGACACCGGTGCATACCCTTCAGTAAATGTAAACATTATGGTATTCAATTTATCAAGCAAATAAATTAACAGAAATTCATGTCTGTTTACTTTTACCACATAGGCGAGCTCCTAGCTCTACGAGAACAGAAATTTGTTGTCCCCATTTACCCCAGTATTTTTATAAACTATGGGGGAAATGTAAACATGGAAGGGGTAAATGTAAACACTGTCCTATGTCTTTTTTGGGTTCTTATAACTTGATTTAGTCATCATATGTGCAACATCTTGTATCTTATAATATAACATCCGTTTTTAAAAGTTAAAAAAAAATTAAATTTAATATTTTTGAAAAAAATATGTCTTTGAAAAATGCAAAAATCGTCCCCATTTACCCCAACCGACCCTAAATGTCTAAATGCAAAAAGAGCAGAAATGTATAAAACTTTGTTACAATTAATCAAGTTCCTAAAAAATATATTTTTAATTTTTAGTCGTTCGCAAAATTTTTCTAAAACATAAAACGTAAAACCTAAGTTAGGAATGACTGGAAAAATTAATTACGAAATTTTAATTTTATTTATTTGAATTGTGCAACGTTTTTGTTAAATAACACAAAAATAATGAAAATTTATATATATATTTATTTAAACTCCGTCATAGGTTGTGCCACTTTTTAAAAATATTTACAAAAATCTACTCCTAAAAATTTGGATTTAGGTACTCCACTTTTTCGGTTTGCGGTTTGTTTTTTACAAAATCCTAACAGTCTTTTGCGGGTCATTGCTCCATAAGATTAGAGCATCGGGCTCATCAACGAATTTGCGGAGATCTTTATATATATAGTTTTCTGAGGTCCTCCCATAGATATATCAGAAGGTAGTTGGACCGGAACTAGGAAGTTGCCAAAAGACCTAGCAGATTTCTTTCTAAAGACAGGAGCAAAGTTAGCTTCATAGAGACGAAGAGGAAGAAAAAAATCACTGTTCACCTTTTTGCACCTGTGCAGCATTTCAGACTTTGCGTAAGGCTAACTAAGGATCTTATTTTGTTGAAAACCTGTCTCGTACTGACGTTTGCTATAATGTAACTGGCTTCATTAAATACAAACTCGCTCCTAAGAAACAACTATTTAGCATACCCCATTAATTTTCAGTGAAAACAGTGGGTAATAGCTTTAATCAACCCTTATTGCTGCACACCAGTCTTTTTTCTTCAGTCGGAAAAAAGACACAAATCGTCACCCATGTGGTGCGTACTGTAACAGCCACCTCCAGCATTGTTGACTGTGGGGGTCACCTTTCGGGCAACACAGTTCCCATTAGAATGCCCGCCTAGAATTTCTGGCCACCTTCCCTTCCCCTTACTTGTCTGCTATCACAAACGACCTGCAACTTTTGTCTATGTGTGTATTTCAAGCCAGCGACCTAACCTAACCTAACCTACCGTACCTACATGAATGGACTCTAACCGGTGTCGTTCGAAAGTTGTTTATTTTTCTAAGCATAGGCAACGCAGTAGGGCAGATAATGTTCAATCATAATTGGACCCCAACAAAATTGAAGTGCACAAAGGCTAAGTACATTCCACTTTTTAACACTGTAGAAAGTACTAGATCTGCTCAAAGTGTACAAAGTGTACAAAGTGTCATCTATATAATAAAAAAGAGGTCCGATATAGGACGCCTACGTTCAATAAAACTTAACGGAATCCTCACTTAGACATAAATCAAAAAAGCCAGCCGTCAAAAATCGCACGCATTCTCTCGCTCTGGCAGTACCCAAACTCAAAGGTCCCTCAATTAAAAGGAGAACATACCTAAAACCATTTTACAGGCAAATAAAATCTTATGCTGTCCTTTTTTCTAAGCAAAACAAAAGAAATGGCCTACATATGCGTGCCTTGTCTCCAGCTATCACTCGCCATTAATCTCGCAAACAGTTGTCCCTTTGTCTCTTACATTATATATCTTTATAGTGTACTCCTCCTAAAAGATACACATTTAATGACCTACTGGTACAAATTTCTTTTTGCCCAGCAAACTCAATAAATGTAAAAAGAAATCTCAATAAAAGGGGGGGCACCGGGCACAGGACGATGACATCCCAACAATGACACGAAATCATCAGCATCATTAAACATATTGCAAATAATTTATTATTATTCTCTTAATCAAAAAGATCGCACTCGCCAGGACAAATGACCTACCTACTAAAATGTTATTTATCGCTTAGACCCCACGTCCTGGCCATTTTCGCCGTGACCTTCCTCGCACTCTCTCTTTCTTTCTCTCTATCAGCGCAGCGATAAACAATTTTTATTATACAACAACACAAATTCCAGCTTTTCAACACGACCAAAACAGGACAGCGCCAGCAAGGATCAGCAGCTAGTGTTTTTCGGTAGCTGGCTGTGCTTTAATAGCTCGTCCTCTCATTGAGTCAAATGCAGACAAAAAAAAAAACAAAAAACAGAAATGAAGCAACACGAAATATCTTTCTTCGTCGTTGTCGTTTTTCCCCCTCAATAAATCCGAGATAAGACAATTCGCACTCGGATTCAAGGCTAATAAAGAAAATTGTCGTAAAACCTTCGTTATCACCGTAATGACCAAAAACTGCCGGAAATCCCCCCCAGGAGGATAACAAAACCGATATACTCGTTCTTGGTGCTCTCTTCTGGTCACCGCAGCAGCAGCGCAGATGGAAGGACAACAGCTACGGTACCAAAATTACTTGTATGGACAAAAGCAATTTACTGTTCCAGTCATTTAGTTGGAGCCAATTTAGTCTCGAGTCTTAATGGCCACAAGGAGGAGGTCGAGCAAGTGGGCAGAGATGGGTGCATGACGTGTTTGAGGCAGCTCCCTCCTCCGGAGTGACTTGGAGTCACAAAGAGAGAAGGGACAGTTGCTGCAGTTTCGGGTGTTTGGTGTCATCAAATAGTTGGACAGTTGGATGCACGGTGAAGTTTGTACGAACGCAATTAAAGGACGCGTTTTCGCTTTTGTCGCACGGAAGGAAAGAAGGAAGGAAATATGGACCCCGGGAAGCGATGGCTGTTAAATGTTGCTAATGAAGAATCTCTGGGGCAGTGGCCACTGTGGAGGATGGCGGTAATAATCATTAGTGTCAGACAGTACTTAAGCACTTTAAGGCTGAGGAGGTCTATCGCGAGAGAGGCACCGAGAGCTTGGCCTTTACCATATGAGGAGTAGGTAGTTTTATGGGTTGGATTGATATTGTGATTTGTGGAGTTTTAATGGAGCTTGCAGTGCATGCAAAGCGTCTGTATAGGACCTACGTATGGGTTCTCATTTGAGAGTGCAAATTGATCTCTAAATTAGGTATAGGACTTCAAATGAAAATGAGATTAACGTGATATTGTACTGCATTGGGTGGTTTTTACAACTTAGTATGAGGAGCTGTTAGCATCGATTTTAAATGAAGTCTGACATTATTCCGCCATCAGCACCTTAACATTGACTGGTTCCAGATCGACCCATGAAAACCCATTCCCTCACCCATTCTCTTGGTCGAAGGATGTTCCACATGCATCTACAGTGGTACAAGATCCAAAGCGCTCTTGATTCATATCAATATCAAGGTGAGGTAGGTCCATGAAAGTGCATAAAGCAAACAGTTCTCTGAATTTTTCAACGCAAGCTATGATAAAGATCGATTGCATGTTTTACAAACAACTAAAGCTTTTGCCTAAAAGGAGCTTGCTACCCAGCGCGACTCTAAAATAAAACACTTTCTTTAAAAACTGTTGATTCCGCTCCATAATTGCCAACTCATCTACTGTCTTTCAAACTTCGTGTAGAGGGTTTTCATTCTGTGGAACTGACTTTACTTCTAGGTATCTATAGAAAGAAATCTGCTCGGTCTTTTGGCAAACTAGCTTCCAATACTTAGGGAGGACCTCAGAGAACTATAGATGTATTTGAAGATTGATGAGCCCGATGCTCTGATCTTATGGAGCATTGACCCGCAAAAAACTGGTAGGATTTTGTAAAAAACAAACCGCAAAGCAGCTTTAAAAATTTATGCAGTAGATTTTTCAATAAAGTGGAGTAAATCCAAATTTTTAGTAGAATTTTGTAAATATTTTTAAAAAGTGGCACTACCAATGACGGAGTTTAAATAAATATATCCTAATTTTTAAATTTGTTTTCATTATTTTTGTGTTAATTAACAAAAACGTTGCACAATTCAAATAAATAAAATTAAAATTTCGTAATTCATTTTTCGAGTCATTCCTAACTTAGGTTTTACGTTTTATGTTTTAGAAAAATTTTGCGAACGACTAAAAATTCAAAATATTTTTTACTCGCTTGATTAATTGTAATAAAGGTTTATAAATTTCGTTAAACGTTAAGATTTCAACGGTCTTAACATTTAATTTATTTTTAAATTATATTCATTTCAGAAAATGTTCTCTTATCATTGTTTCCGACTGAAAAATGTTTTATAATTTATTCATCAAACCTAAAATGTATGATAAAAAACTCTTCTAAGGTTCTTACCATAAATTATTTTCCTTTATTTCTTCAAATGAAAACAAGAAAAATTTCATTTGAAGGTTCAAATACGGGAAATCGGAAAATCGTAGTAGATTGCTAGTCAAGACCAAGAGGAGCAGTGAATCGGAATAGATCTACTGCAACTGCAGTAAAGTCATATGCCAGTCACATTTGCCTCGCGTAAATCTTTTCGTTTTCGACTGTTTTCTTCTTCTTCTTTTGATTTAAGAAGGCAAGACTGTTAGAAAGAAAGCGGTCAATGATTTTCTCCTTCATTTGGTTCCTACAGCTCCTACAGTAGAGGTTGCTATTCAGCGTTACCAAATCAGTGGTTTCAGCGTCAAAAATTTAAGGAAGGTCGTTGATCCAATTGTGGACCTAATCTGGTGAATTCTGCTTGCCAAAATAGCCTAGTGGACACGGATAAATGCAAAATCTGCGGTGACCTATAAGCCGAAGAGGACGTAACACATACACTGTGCGAATGGTAGGTTAAATACCAGGGAATTCTTATGAAAGTATATTTTCGGAAGGAAAACACTATTTGAGCTAGATGGGGTTTTATGTACTCGCTAAGTTTTTTTCTGAGAAAAAGTGGGTAGGTTCCTCTTTTTAACTCTTTATTTGATTGCGATGGGTCCAATATTGTGTGTCCTTGTATTGCATGAGATTTGTTATACCCTGTTATTTCCTTCGTGAATGACAGCACTATATGCGTCATATGTATCACGCTAGCACCATCCCAGCCGTAGGTGTGATCAATGATAGACGCCAGCTCTATTCTGAGGGCTACCCCTCAACCTGAGGGCATCGTGTGAATTTCTGTGTCTGCTTGTAGAAACAGAAACCAGTCAATTCCGATGTACCATTGTCGTTCGAACTACTTTCATTGACATTTTCTGGACCACTGCGTTACCACACGAATCATAAGTTTTTTTTCCAGCAGGAAACGCTAAACACCGCGAAGTTACAACGAATACCAAACAATGGCTTAAGCCCCCCGAAACTACTTCAGATTACAAGCACACCATACTTACCAAGTCAAATGAATGTGCGCTTAACATAAATTCTCCCCTGATGCCGAATATCCCAAGAATCACAGTCTCATTATCTCAAAAACTGGACTTTATGGGCAGTAATTTATGTTCTACACTCACTTTCTCATTGCGCATTGTCATTCCGACGACAAGGAATAAAATAACAACCCACCGCCACGCCACCACCACCAAAGGGTTACACTCAGTACACACAACCTCGCGTAATGCCACCGCACTAAAATTGACAATGGCAGCAAGCTAAAAGTTTATCCTTCCACCGATGGACGCAAAGTTAAAGGATAATACTCCCCTGGCTGCCGCTCTCTCTCATTCGCAAATATTAGCTGAAAAGTTGGAAAAGTTTTCACTAGCAATTTTCTTTCAATTCACCACCCCCCATCCACCCACCACCATTCCATTCCACTGATCCGGTAACGAGCAGAGCGCACTATACCCCCCACCCACACTGCAAGACAACAATCATTGTCGACATGCCACAGTATAAGTAGAAAGTAATATCTTATATCCTTACATCGGGCGCAGCGCATCGTTCGTCAACCCTCGGGGTGGAGATCCCACCGCATCCATTGGACAAAATATTCCCCTTTGTCGCATGCATTTTCCCATTTTATATCGAAGTTGCACAAAACTCTTTATTTTAGTTCCATGTCGTTCTTTTCATTTCAACTCAAATAGATACGAAGGACCACCCGCACACCATGACCACCGCCAAGCCAATGCAATCGACCGACATTTTTTGTTCAGAAGACGACAAAAAAAAAGAAAACTAACAACACGCTCCTTATTGCTAGAAAACGGTTCAGTTATCTTTTGGAAAATGTTTGCCAAGGGTAAAGTATAAAATTGCATAAACAATGGAAAATTGTTCGTTGATTTGAAGAAATGTGTACGAAGCAGAAAGGTGGTGAAGGCAGGTACCTAGCTACGTAGGTAGGTATACTTCTATCCTTCGTCACCGCGTCAAGTACCTTTGCCCGAAGGTAAAAGTTTCCGTGAAACTTTTTTTTTTGTCGTTTAGTCAAGACGCTGTACTGTGTTGAATGTCCCGTGTCCTGTTCGTTGTGTCCTTGACGAAGGACTAAGACACGGCTACGACGACTACAAGGCAATGGAAGTTTTCTCTTTGTGGCTGATGGCGTGCGGTGTATGTGTGTGCGGTCGGTTTTGTTTGCTGTCGGTGATTTGGGCATTTAACAGTAGATAATAAGTTTTGGAAAATTTTCGGCAACAAATTAAATTATACACTTCTGGCTGGCTCTGGTGAAGGACCACTTGAAGGGAGGAGCATAAAAATGATTACAGACATTTGTGAAAAGTTGTTTGTGGGCTGCAGTAAAATTCAACTGAAAAGTTGATGAACTTATCTGGGATTGCTTTCTGAACTTTTGCGAGAGATAACAAATAAGTTCCCCATAAGCTGTTGTTAGAATGATTAAGAGCTTTAAATAACTCGGTACCTAGCCAAGAAGCATTTGAAGTGTTGCATGATTGAGCCAACTGTAGGTATAGGTATTGTACAAAAGTTGTTAATGAAGTATTTGGTGGATTAGACTAAGAAGTGTTCCTGTAAGCAACCGAAAATATTTCTTTTCCAAGGCTTTCTCGAGTCATGGGTCGCATAAAATTTTTCGAATACTACTGAGGGTGCCAGTTCTACGCCTAATCTATGAACATTTTGATGATTAAGACAATTGTTGTTTACACCTGTTGTCCTGGTACGTTCCAGTGGTTTTTATATTTGATCTTAGTGCAGAATAGTTCAATTTTCTTAAAACTTGACGAAAGCAATTTTCCTTATACAAAATAGAGTGCTTTTCCAAAAATTTGCACTCAATTTGTACTCACAACACCAAACTCCCAGGTCCCAGAGCTGCCTCATCATCATAAGACATCTGCGCATTTCCTCAGAAAAACATTGTCCGTGTGCTTGTCAACTAAAAACTGACATGCACATCGCTTTCTTCACTTTGTTTCGCTCTAACAGAGAAACCGACACACAGTGATTTCGACGTGCTCTCAACATCCCATAGGGATCAGATCCAAGAACCACGATGAAGAACTAGTAGCTCAATTTCAGGTTGAAGTCGAAATCTGATTGAAAGCTTTAAATATTTTAGGATGTAATCGCTTTCTCAAGACCTTTTTTAATTGATTAAGAATTCCTCTTAATAATAAACCTATGTAACCAATCCTCTTACATAATTTGAAGACGGGTTTAACATACCCGTAGGCAGATCTTACAGAATACACCCCTAACAATATAATTAGCACATCCGAAAGTTCCGTTAGGCTTAAACTGGAAATAATATCAAGTAATTCAAGCTTAAGATTTTGTACATTCCGATGTTTACTCCTATATCTATTCAAGATTTACGAGTAAAGCCTAGTATCCTGCTCGCGCTAAATTTTAGCGTCCATAGTCTCCACTTTGTTTCTCCACACAAAAGATAAATGGTCGCTAAATAATGGCACATGATACAGATGGTACAAAAAACATATGTTCACGATAAATGGTAGTTATAATTGTAATTAGAATTTTCGATCGCAATAGTTGAGTAGGTATCTCCAAAACAATGGATCCGAGCTGCTGCAGCAGCGGACAGGCCCCCCAATATTTTTCTTTTATAGTCACGCATATGTTTTTTGTAGTTTCCTTGAAAAAATTCTTTGTAAACACAACAAAATCTTTTTTCTCCGTTTTTTATGTCAAAATTTATCTTCGATTTAATGTACCGGACATTTATTTCGCGAGCTAAATGAGTGGAGACTTTTTATCAACCCATCTATTTGAAGTTAAGAATTTAGCTTGCAAATAGGATACTGTTTTGCTAAACTGCCTCCCTAAATTTTATCTTTGTAGACATTTTTGTATGGGAGATAAAATTTAGCGCGAGCAGGATACGAGACTTAAGTATGAAAAAAGGAGAGTTCCACAAAGGGGGAACGGAGACTGATTTGAAATGTATACCAAAAAGGTAAGTACTCGGTATCTCTGTAGATCACAAACTGTAAGTGGAATAAACACTCGACGTCATCGTATGACATTTGTAAAATGATTTCGGTTGTTGATTGTTGTGTTTGGTGCCGGCGAATTAATTGGAAGAATTGGAAGACACCCTAAGTGATTTATGATTAGTTAATGTGATATTTGTGTTAAGTATTATTTCTTAGTACATTGGAGTACATTGTTTTTGTTTTTTTGTGTAAAAACATAAAGAAATCATTATCTGAACAGTGCATTTTTTATTTCATCCCTTATTTTTAGCTCCAACTCCTTCATCCGGTTGTTTCCACTTCCAACTTGGCAAGTCTTCCTTTTCAATTGCCGTAATGTTGTCTTGAACATTATAATCGTTTTAAAAATTACGAAGTCAATTTTCATAATAAAATTCATGAAAAATATTCCAATTGTCGAAAAAATACACAAATCAATGCAAGACGATACCTCTTTAGCTATCGCGCAAACGCTATCGTCTTGACGATAGTATTCTGTCGATTATTGAGTTACGTAAAGCAAATGTTGAATCGACATACGGAATGAGTGCCCAGGCCAAGAAGATCAGATTAACGAGAGGACTGTCTTATAGTGCCACACTGCAACATCGCTTGAAATAAGAACCCAAATGGAAGTTAGTAGGTAAATTATGGTGCAACGGTATCATCTGGGATAATAAGAGCCCGATAAAGCAAAACAATCTTCGGGGATGCCAACTTTAATGAACCAAAAGTTAATCGAAGAAAACGAAAAAAAATCGCAAAAAGCCATGTATAGGCACGCGAGGGTCAGCTATTTTGTAATTCTGTCATCTGGATGGACGAATCCAAATATTTTTGTAGGACCCAATGATACAACCCTCGTACGATGTACACTTAACAAAGTACACCAGGAAGACAGCGAAATTTGGAGGTGGCAGTGTAAGGGTTTGAGGATTGAGGCTGCTTAACTGCGAATTTTGTTGGGCCAACAGTGCAAATTAAAGGAACAATTGATGTGTTAATGTAACAAAACATATTGGCCAACCACTTGCTGGCATTTTGTGAAGAATTGCTATTTGCAACATACCGCCAAATCGTGTTCCAGCAAAACAATGTCCTTTGACAGTCCTGCATTGTGAAGAAGTGGTTCTAAAATGGCTCTCACAAAGTCCGAATTCAAATCCAATAGAAAGTCTGTCAGCCATCATTAAAAGACCTGTTATGACGTTAAAATCAGCATCCACAAGACTGGTACGAAATAAGTTCGAAAGTCGGTGCTGGCTTAGTGTCCTCAATGAACAGAGGATGTTTTGATTTGTAATTTCTGTTAGAAAAAGCTTCGATAGAGATTCGATAGTATTCCGAAGTCGAGCGATTTCGAATGTATTTCGAAAAATAGCTTCTGTAAGACCTTTGCGAAGTATATTCACAGGCCTTACAGAGGATTAAGTTTCAAAAAGATCTCTGTTAGACTTCTGAAGATGTGTGAGGAGATGTGTAGGAAACTAATTGTTTCGATAAAGCTTGTGGTTCGAGGCGCTTTCGAGAAGCTTCGTTAGAGCTTCCGACCGGAGGCATTATAGAAGTAATGAACTGTCATGCAATAGTTTTTTGTTAACTCTTTACCGAATTTTAAGTAAAATTTGAACTGAATGAAATAAGGAATTAATATTTACTGAAAAATTAAAGTAAAGTTTTTCATTGCACTTTGTCAAAAAAAAATCTAAAAATATCGCACATATTGCTAATTAGCTCACCACCCCTGTATATTTTGTTGAGCTTATTATTTAATATCTTCCACGTTTTGAAAACGGACTAAGAGTATAATATAATGTCTCCTAACTTCATACGGACTTATAACTCCATACAGATTGTTTTTAACTTTTTTGATTGTAAATCTGTAGTAGGTACCTTTGAAGATTATTATGCTTTGACCCTCAAAACAAAAACTTAACCATAAGAACAAAGTTTTTTTATAAGCAATAGCTAAGGCTTCCCGTAGATAAAATGATGGGGTTGCCCTAGCTATAGAATGTGTTAGGATCATAAAATTGCACATCAATTACTCGGACGCGGTCCTTCAAATCACGGACGAAACTAGTTTCTGATATCACTTAAGACGAGCTTAAAGCTTAGTACGTAGCTCGAGCTAAACTAAATTTAAGCTGCTCTCCAACTTTTCTCTCCAAACATCAGCTAAAATCCTAGCTAAATTTTGACATAGAGAGCCCTGTGGATAAATGTCACAAAAAAACAGCTGTTCTTTGAAAAAACCTCCCTTATTCAAAATCTGCAAGTCTTCATGGTTGTTGCTCCACCACCATCGCTAGCTTTTCCTGAGGACTTCTCTGTTATTTAAATGAAAGACTCTAGCTCCCGGTACTCCTCATCGATGTATTCATTAAAATCACTCATCTTTACACAGCAGAGCAATCTGTCAAAATTTAGCTTGATCAAAATGTGCCGACCCATTAAATGGGTGCGCTAAATTTTGACAGATACATGAAGGACACTCGGAAACAAAATTTTGATTTTTAGCTCGAGCTGCGTAACACTCGGCTAAAGGGATTCGCTTAAATTTAGCTTAGCTAAATTTTGGAGAGAATTTTGTATGGTAGCTAAAATTAAGCTCGAGCAGCGTACTAGGCTTTAAGTCAAAAGTCACCAAAGTGTTTTAACCCGACTGAACCCAGAAGGAAGGTATTCTTTTTCGCGCCTCTGTGTGTCTTCTGTGTATCCTAAAGGGCTTTACCAATTTTGAGGAGCGAGATGTCATTAGATTCGTATTTTTCCTCGGAGTATCATAAACTAAAAAGCTTAAAATGAAACAAGACACCTTCAAGTAAAACTCAATTGGCAGTTGGAGGCTAATCAAATTTTTGTCTGTGGTTGTGTCTTGTTTGCATCTTTTTAGTTCTGTTTTACAGTCATTTAGTTTTTTTTTTTAATTAATGTTTTTTTTTTTTTGTTTTAAAGGTCTTAAAACTACCAAGAAACAAAATGTATCGGGCAAATAACCGATTTTCAGATTAAATGGCCGATGGCTTATTTTTTTTTAAAGCAAGGTTGCTCATACGCCGGCCGGCCTCAGTGAATCGCCAATATTTCTTTATATATTTTATAATTTATTTTTCAAAAACAAATCATTTACATTTTTCATTTGTATTTGTAGTCATTTTTTTTTTTTTTTCATTATAACGAATCTCAGTGACAACCTTTCATGTTCCCCTATCAAAACTCATCGACAGACACCGCGTCATCATCATGAATATCAAAATCGAAATGTCACAGCTCTGGCTCTACACCTGCTGACCAACCAGGTGGGTATTCAAATTTCAAAAGCACAGCAAAACTGAAAACCCTATCTGCGATCCTAAATCGTCTGGCCAACTGCAAGGACACCGCGTCAATTGCCAAAAATTTGAATATTCGATTGAATGCGAGTACGCTAATTTGTAGGCATTTAAGCCGCAATTATATCGGTGCTGTATGCTGTTTTGTGTATGACGTCTATGTGTGCATGTGATTCCATCCCTATATTTATATGTTTTAGCTGGTATTTATTTATTCTCAACGTTTTTATATGCACACTTTCAGATTGCAACCTGAATCAAGCGCTATATCTATCGAATTTAACCGTCCCGCGAATTATAGACTCCGGACAAAGAGCCAAATTATTCTGCAGCTATGAAATGGGTAATCGGACGCTGAATTCCGTCAAATGGTACAAGGATGGCCAGGAGTTTTTCAGGTTCGTATTCAAATACAAATGAGCGCATGGTAACAATAGCCGTACGTATCCCTTAAAATATGCAGATCTGTGGTAGGTATTGTAAAAAAGGACGAAAAAAAAAACGGACACCCAAACGCCGCTTATGGTGGCGCTTCAGCTGCTGCCAGGCGTCGCTACTGCTCATTTAAATATTTGATTAAATATGCATGTGTGCATGTGCAGGGCTTATGGGAGGGTACAGGGTGGAGTCGGTGTTTAATGAGAAATGGATTCATTGAATACCGCAAATTCGATTTGCAATCTTTTTTTTCTCGTTTCATTCGATGATGGTGATGTGCGTTACCATCATTTAAGGCCTGCAGGTGAAATAATTTCTGAATTGATCGTAGTCCTTATAACAAAAAATAAAGGAAGGCAAAAAAACAGAACTCGATTCGAAATTCAATTGGACACAGAGAGGGCAGAAGGGTTGAAAATACCAAAAACGATAATAGGTGAGTTGCAGTACATTGTGCGCGGGCGAAGGCATGCTGTCACTTGGGCTACGTGGAGTGGTTAAATGCATTTAAGCCACATCGTTATTACTATGCAAATGATTTTGCGGTTCCGGACCAGGACGAAGGAGAAATACGAATCTACCTACCTTTATTGGATGCCAATGGTTGCCGTATAGCAAGTGTTTAATGGCTTCGCAGTGACACTTTGACACCGATGTATGCAGTTAAATAATTGCATGCGAGTGCGTATGTTAAAAGGGTGCAAATTGACAGCGTGTCGGGCTGTGCCTTTGAAAGTTGGTTGGTTGGTTGGCTGGTGATGCCGCGATTTTGCTAATACGTACACAAAGTTGTAGTTGCCCGCGGCAATTATTATCACAGGGAATATCTGTCATTTTCAGTTTATATTGAGCCTAATGAAGATCTATAACCGAGGTCACACACGAAGTCAGTATATGGCGCAACTGACTTCACTGCTGTTGGAAAACAGAAAATTTGGGAAACAAATCCATATAAGACACTAGGCAGAGATCCTCGAAATCCTATAGTACGGGTAGATTTATTTTTATGACAGATGGAAGGGATCTGCAATTGTGTCTCGTATCAGAGTTGAGAAACAGAAGTTTTGTGGCCACTTAAATTTTTGTATAAATATGTGGGTGTTTTCGGAAATGTCATTTGCATCAAATTGCTTCTGCAGCATGTTCGAAAATGCAAATTGCCAAAGTCGGAAAAGTCACCATATAAGGGTTAAATTTGTTTATTGTAGTGTACGAAAACATCAGGCTGCATTTGCAAAAAAACAACCTTGACCAGACACAAGTCAGCTATACAAAATGATATTTGCAAACAGATGACCGATTGATTTCTGTCATGCATTGACTGTCATCTGCAATTGCAATTTTTTTTTACATTTCCGAAAACACCCTGTATTTCCCTCTGAATTTTTAATGATTGAACAACGTCTCGAGGTGCTTACTTCTCCACTTAAATATTGCCAAAAACAGAAATCCTCTGTTGCTTCTACTATAGTCAAACAAGTTTAAGAAGTCCTAGGTCTCCCAATTCGAAACGCACTTTGAGATTAAAGTCCAACATGTGAATTTGGATATCAAACTACACTCAGGGAAAAAATGAAAACGAAAATGTAATACGATCTATTTGATTTTACGTTGAATTCAATTTCGAAAATAATATTTCTTTTCACGTTAAAACATATTTGATTTAAATACGCAATGTTATTTTAAATTAAGTCACCCTAGATTCAAAGTGAAACGTATTCACTTTTACTTTGAAACCATTTTTTTTATATACTTAAACTACTCTGAACGTAGTTTCAAAGTGTAACATTTTAATATTTGTCCAAAATAAAGTTTCGAAATAACATCTACGTACATTCAAAGTGTTGCATAGTTAATTTTACGTTGTTTTTAATCGCCATCCACTTCAAAACGTTTCATTTTTTTTATGCCGAAATTGAACAGTGCAAAAAATAAATAATAATGTACATGCATTTCCTTAACAAAACGTTGATTCAAATATGGATGAAAGCAGCTTAAAGTATTGCATATTCATTTTTAAGTGACAACAATCTAGAATCAAAGTAGAACATGTTCATTCGTACATTGATGCTTCTCTTTGCAATAACGATCAACTTAGATTCAAAAGGAAAACTATTTACTCATAAGTCCCGCTAAGTGTCGCGTCACGCGACGGTGAGCTCGTTGTCGATGTTATTCTTGTTTCCTCTTCATTAGTAAAAAGATGGAGCAAATCAAAATAGATGGCGAAAATGGACAGCTTATTACTGTTTTTGATTTGACTCCATCTCAAAAAAATTCAGTGTATATTGTCTGAGGATGACGAAAAATTCAAAAATAAAACCCTCAAGCGATATCTGTTTTGATACCTGTTTCCAGTGCTAAAATGTGAGTTTTGTGTGATTAAATTCAATTCCTGGTTTGTAGAAACAAAATTAAGTGCAATGAATGGTAGACGAAACAAATAAATCGTAAAGTAAAACATGTATGGAAATAATTTGGTTAAGAACCATAATTGTGCAATTTAAATGTGAAAAAAGTATTAACTTGATAACTATATCTCAGGATAAAATCCCGTTTCGAAAAAAAACTCAACTGGTTTGAAGCGTTCGATTAGAAACTAATTAATTGGATATATTAGTTCTTAATGTGCATATTTAAACAAAATTAGATTCATTTTTTTTATAAAAATCATTGTTTTTCTTAATTTTTCTCAAAATTTCAAGTAATTAAGAACAATTTTTCAAGCAGTCAACAAGAATGCACAACCAAAAATTATTTCCATATAAGTTTTCAAGGGATTGCACTTAATTTTATTACTTTTTGTTTGTATAAACTTTTAATTTTTTCAACATTTCAGCCAATGACGTAACGTGTAAGAGATTAATCGGACAGAGGGAAGAATTCAGGGGTAAACTGTTTAAGTGGAAAAAAATAGAGGTAAGAATTATTAGCAAAAATTAAAAACATATTTCAAAAATTATTTCATTTAGACAAAAATAAACTTAATGGATCTTTAGGTTAAAAATGAATAATTTAAGAATTTTATGTTATTATGTACCTACATTGAAAATAAAATTTATGAATTTCAAATTATTGTTGTATTGATTTTTATAAAAAAAAAAACAAGATTTATGTATCTACTCAAATTTTAAATTTGACAATCAATTTATTTTGAAAATACATATTTCAAATAAAATCAAAGTTGAATTATACAGCTTTTAAAGTTAAAAACATTTGATTCTACAGCGAACTATTGTCGTATCAAATAATAAACGTGGTAACTTCAAAGTCTAAAGAAGTTATGTCTACGATGCAGCATGGTAAGATTAAAGTTAAAAAATGCTTTTTCAAAATGGGTTTCACTTTGAATCAATATTTAAACGAAGTGAAATTAAAGCTTAAACATAGTATTTTCAAAGTTGGATTTGTTTGAATACACGATGCACAGTGATTACTTCAAAATGTATTTGTAGTGTTTTTAAAGTCACATCCATTTGATTGTACGTTGAGTCATTGTCAAATTAAAGTTGAAGCATAGAATTTTAAAAGTTGAATGTATTTTAATCTACGATGCATTATGGTTGAATCGAAATGTATAAACTTTGTTTTAAAGATAGATGAATTTGATTTAAGTATGATTCCACATCAAATCAATGTACATACGTGGTTAGATCAAATTCAAAATACATACTTTTTAGAGTATGAAAACCCTTTGAATTAATGTAATGCCACTTTGATTTAAAAATTTTCGTAGTCGAAGCTAAATCGTTCCGAAAAATATTTAAATCGAAGTGGTTTTCTTTGATTTTACGTTGTTTTTTCTCTGGGTGACGCAGATCTTTTCTCGTTTTTTCGCCGCCAACTCACCCCTGCTCGGTCTCCGTCTTGGCAGTACAAGTATGCGCCGATAATTTATGTATTAATGGAAATCTTTAATCTTTGTTCGACGTAGCTAGCACTAGTGCCCACTAGTGAGCACTGAGAAGTGGCAGCTAATTTTCCCGCCTGTCCAAAACCCTGAATAACCCTCAAAATTCGGCTACTATATCGAACGCAAAATATGCTGCTCTGAAGTTTTACCTTAAAAAATGAATGACAGCAAGCAAAATGGCAGCGAAACTCAGCACTGAATTCTTGCCCCGACAAATTAACTGCGGTCAGTTCAGGGCACAACTAGGGCGCCATAGAAGTCATGTCGAATAGTACAGGTTTTCAGTACCAGGACGAGTTGAGTTCTATATCGAACACATTACGGTTAACCCAGGGCCCACGTCGAACAAACCTTTTATTTTAATACCCAATTCACAATGTCGCGTTAACAGATTGTGTAAAAACAACGCATTCAGTCAAAACACAGCTTGAGGCGTTAGATCGACTTTATATCGTAAATTTCGTAAAATTCAATGCGTCAAATTTCTTTCTTTTATCGCGAGATTTTCATACAGCGTTTCAAAACTAATTTAACTTGATCGCTTTGAGGTCATAAGGGGAGTCATTTATAAATAAATAAATAAATATTTTGGCGCGACAGGTCTATGGGACCCAAGGCCTAGCTTCTCACAACCATTCGTTTTGTGTGGGTTTTAATTTTTGGAACGAATGGAAGGGATCTACAATTTTACGCCGAGTCCAAACGGCTAATTGAGAAGCTCATTCATGACAGTTTTACTCTCGGATGCTTGTCAGATGTTCGCGCAGTGGAAAAAAAATCTTAAGATGTAATTTGGCTCTTTCGGGATTCGAACCTGGGACCCCTCGCTTAGTAGCTCAACACACTACCACTAAGCCACTGCGCCGGGGAGTCATTTATAGTTCGATTATTTCTATATTTTTGAGAATCCTTTTCAAATTTTGGCATACAAATTACAGTTACAAGAAAAATGGGAGAAGTCTTGCATTTTGACTTCTGCTCAGAGTTCTTGTTTATTAGCCAAAACCAAACCGAACTTTGATATTTAATATCGATAAGTTTCTAAAAAGCTTGTCAAACGCACGCGTCTTGCATAAATTAATGTGTTTATTAAGGACATAATAATCATCGTAGCATAAATAAAAGCAACCCAACGATAAAAATGTAAGAATCCACGTATGTGCAACCTTTTCAAGGGCTGCGTCTCATTATTTTATGAAAGCTTTGTGCTCTGATGGGTGATTTTTCCAGCCTAAGCTGCAGTCTTGAAGCCCTCTTGCACCTCTCTCTGCTTATGGTATTCATTTTAATAAACTGTTTAGTGGCTTGAAACTTTTGAGCCTCAATACTCCTGACATGAAGTCCCAAGGCCGGATTCCTTTTACTTTGTTGAGGAGTGCGAAAAGGTTTTCCATGTCCCTAGCCCCAATAAGTGACGCTATTGGAAGACAGTGAGCACGAAAAGCATTCATCATATTCCGACTATATGGCTTTTGGAACCAAAGATATGCTTCCAATGGATGAACTAATCGGAGGTTTCAATTTGTTCTTATGATCAACATATATTTAGCCAGCCATGTATATCATTTTTAGGTAGTTGCTCTTTTTGTTGTCTTTTTTTAAATTGAAATCTTCTTTGTATTTTAGATATTCACCTCTTACACCGCCCACAACGAACCGCTTTCCAGTGAAAGGAGTCACGATATCAGTCGGATCTTATGTTTGCAATCAATTCATCTGTAATGTAGAACTAGAAAAACTAAATTCATACTCATCGGGTGCCTATAGATGCGAGGTATCCGGTGATGCGCCAGAATTTAAACTAATCGATAAGACTGCAAATATGACGGTTGGAGGTATTGTATCTTATTTTCAAATCTTATAAATTTACTTATCTCATTTCATATTAAATCATTTTACGTTGTGTTTTTTTTTTCATACACTCAAATAAGTGTTCGAAAAAAGAGCTGCAGGATTTTAAGTTGATAAAAAACACGCACAGGACAAGCCAAACATTTTTTTATTCGACAGGTTATCTTATGAAATTAATAAAAGATAATAATTTCGGTCCACTGCATCGTGGTGCTAAATTTTTGAGAATTTTTTTCCAGTATTTGGCTAAGTATCTCAAGAATGGTGCTTTCGTATCGTAGTTCTCTTAGACTATAGTGGTATAGATTGCTAGAGTGTTCTTTAGAATACGAACAATGCCAATACCAGCAAAACATGACGGAATTTGTTTTTGTTTCACATGTAAATCAACTTAATTCCGTGAACGTAATGCTGGTTCACGGACGACACGATTCGACCCCAGGTTTCTGCATGGCGTAG
Organism: Cheilosia pagana; assembly: GCA_936431705.1. Taxonomy (NCBI): domain Eukaryota; kingdom Metazoa; phylum Arthropoda; class Insecta; order Diptera; family Syrphidae; genus Cheilosia; species Cheilosia pagana. The sequence goes on along the minus strand of OW386166.1, from coordinate 77,145,102 downwards.
TCGCTAGTCACCCTTTATTCTGCCACCTTCCTTTGTATTGCAACCAAGTAATGCAAGACAAGAAGGCAGATGGCAGTGGTTATTGTGACGAATTGACGAGCAGTTTTTAAAGCATTGAAGAGTCCTTTTAAGTTAGGTCAAGTTAGGTTAGTAAGCGAAGATGCAGTTGCTCTCCTGCTCATCCTGTGCAACAGTGGAAAATTCGTTTTACGGCGGCATGTCTTTCTACAGTGCACAGTGACCTGTTATCCCGAAAAGAGGTTCACTATGTACTCTACTGACAGGATTTTTGCCCTTTGCCGGCATATCCGGGCAATATCTGTTTCCCATGTCAAGATAACGCAATATTTTGATAGCCTGTTGCTCTACAGTTGTCAGCAATACAGTTTAAACTTGCACCTATTCGAGGTTCAAGAAATGTGGTCGACTTATTCAGACCCTGCTATTGGTTGATTGATTGTAGGTAACGATGTCCGATTTCGATAGTGATTTTCTTTTGTGAAGGAAATGTGGCGGCTTACCTGCCATCCGCCTTTTAAGTTTACTTCCCTAAATTATATCTGAAGTCCAAGATCGTAATTAAGTACTCCGCAAATTCTTTTTTACTGTCATTGGCGATTAGTACCTATGTTGACAAATAATATAAAGTACCACCCGTGGTCGAAATTCGACCAATTTTGTCTGTAGATAAAGTAACGAAAGTTAACATTCTACATAATCTATTTATTATTTATTTCAATTTTATTTTTTTTTTAAACAAAAACTATTCAAAGAAGCGATTGGAAAATTATCTAACACGTGAACATGGAATGTTCACTTTTAGGGGTAATTAAATTGCATACCTTTATGGGTTAATGAGACTCTCCATCAGGTTCTAATCTAAGATGATTAAATGCGTTACTATGGAAACATGACGGCGACAAATTGAGTGGCAACAAAATGCTTTCGATTAACTGCTAAGCATTTTCAATGGGAAATTCTTAACTTCATATTACCAGTCTTAATGGCGACAGTTACCTACGAATTTTTGTTTCTGCACATCTATGGCACAGTACCTTTCGAATGATATAAGTTTCATTCTCCTCATTTCATGATAAATACTTAAAAAGCGTACGGAAACTTTTGATGTTTACGTATTATAATGATGAATGACGCAACAGATCCATGGAACCCTTGGCCAAGCTTCTTCTCACAACCATTTGTTTTGTGTAAGTTTTTAATTTAATTTAATTTTATGCCGAGTCGAAACGGCTAATTGAGAATCTCTTTTATGACAGTCTTACTCTCGGATGTTTGTCAGACGTTCGTGAGAGGTAGGTGGCGCAGTGGAAAACACCTTAAGATGAAATTTGTGTTCTTTCGGGAATCGAACCGGGAAACCCTCGCTTAGTAGTCCAACACACTAACCACTAACCCAAATACCCTCCATTATTACTGCCCCATTGCAGTGATTCTCTCAGCTTTTTACTTCCTATGGAAAGTTGGAATTTCTAATTCAAAAATCGCTTTGAATTCACTGTTGGCAAACACTTTATGACCGCATTTGCTGTCCCTTACTCCTCAAATATTTTCTCAGACAAAAAGCTCCAAGGAACTATTAGTAAAACCCGGATAAGTACTTCACGCTTAAGTACCCAACACGCTTAAGGGCTCACAAATCTCAAATCTATACATTTTTTACACATTTCTGTGTACATTTACGGGATAAGTACCTCCCGCTTAAGTACCTTATTCGGTTTAACGCCCTCTATTTTCCAATTTTATTTGCTAATTTGCTCAGGTTACACTCGCTTAAGTAGCTCAATCAAAACGCACACAATTTCATCGCAGCAAACTTCATGTTACTTGCCAATAATGACCAATTGCCAATTTTCTCTCCTTCTCATTCTCGTTGTATGTCAAAAAAAGAAAACAAACCCACCAAATCTGTAGAGCAACTTAATTGTTATTTACACATATTTGAGGTAGATACAGGATTCGGATTTCTGCCTCCTTTGGGCGCTTAAGCGGGTTCGTATAACTACCTCACCCGCTTAAGTACCCAAAGAAAGCAGAAATTGTGAAGAGGCAGTTATCCGGGTTTTACTGTACTTGCTAATGATAAATCTATCCAATCTTCATGTGCACATTCTCTTTCTGTGTTCCTTCGAAATGATTGACGAACCCAGTAATTTCATTCACTTATGCCTATAGCACCAAAAAAAAAGCCAGTCTCCCCTTACCACAACAACATAGGATCCTTCTCCCATATGCAGCAACCCATCCCATATTTTTAAAAGCATCCTCAAATCGGTGCCAATATCCCCAAAAAGACCCAAGTAAATTATACGGTCTTCATCGTGATGGCTTCCATCTCGACAACTGTCATCTCGTTAAGCCGTTTGCTCGCACTCTCCCCTATCCGGCATCAGCTATACGACAGATCCCCAAACATTTATCAGGAAACTTTATTATTTTTACTTCATCAGAGGTTATCCTCCAGAGTATTCCCGACGATTATGTGACAAAAACAAAACAAATCGCTGTTTGCTCGATTTAATGCCTTATTGGCAAACATATACCCTGCTCCTTTTTCATCACTCCTCTCCTATAGCCGAGGACCACTCCATCCAATACACAAAACACAAGGTCATATAACGCGAAACAAGCAAAGGAGCAAATATTTCATGCTCCACTTGTGCTAGTCGCACACAGAAATTCCCATTGGGATAACCGTTTCCAATCCACTGTATATCTGCCTGAGTGAAAACTTGTTAAGATTCAAGGAATCCTTTTGGGTGCCGTCCTTGTCGTCGTCGCCATCGTCGTGGCACAACAAAGAGACATCTTTAAGTGTTCTCTTGTTGTCCACCAAAGTCCCTGGATCAGCCAGCAAGCGCAAGAGGACAAACAACAAACATTCAAGAAATTTACAATCATCATTTCGCAAACACACTCATACCTACACATGGGAATAATGGGTGTGATGGCTGATGGGTCGCCTGTTCATTTTGTTCCGTTTATTTGATTTCCTTCGATTTGTGTTGTTGTTAACTCTTCTCTTTCTTTCTGTGTTTTATAGTTCTTCCGAAATTTGACCCGTACATCAGTGGAATCACACATCCCTACAAGTATGGTGATTTTTTGGTGGCCAACTGCAGTTCCGAGTGGTCAAATCCCCAGGCGACACTAACGTGGTACATCAATAACAAAACGGTACGTGCTGAAATTTATCAAATAGATTACAATACACACACCAGCAGTGGCATACTGCTACACAAAAGGACGAACAGCAACAACAACAAAAAAAAAGTGGGATGCTGCAGAAGGACCAACAGACAAAAAAAAATAGGTACCAACACTGAAATATATATTGATGTGGCACTGTCATGTGAGAAGATCCGGAAACGACGAACTCTTGCCTCCATTTTATGGAGTCATCAACTCGGGAAGGGTTTTTTTTTTGGGGGCGAAAGGGGTTTGGGGGTTACATTACATTGCGGCTGCTGGGTGGTGATTGGTATTCCTCGTGCAGTGCCATTATATCATTTGGGTCAGTGTACATTCGCATTGACAAAAGAAACCGTACTTCTCGCTGTAGTACGAACGGGATATATTCTTTCTGGGTATACTGTGGCTGGATGGATGATTGTTATTAAAAATTAAAGAGAAAATAAAAACTGGAAAATAAAACCAAAGTGCACCTCTGGGGTGGATTCGTTGTAGAAAATGGGGATTTATATGGGTTTCGTTTAAAGCCACCGTATTTTGCAAGGGGTTTTTTCTTTTCTATGTTTTTTTTTTAAGGGTACCTACTACTACAACTTTAAAAATTAAACATTAATCCCCTCTATGTTATTTTTTGGTATATATCCTTTTTGGGGGTTCTCACACTTCTCATCTTGTCTTCTAAATTTGGTTCACTTCCACAGAAATGCATGGTTTCGAAGCTTTTGAGAGCCCAAAGAAGTTTATCCTCTAAAAGCAGACTATAGACGAGTTGGTTCTTTGTTCAGTTGATCTGTTGATGTCACTGAAGCTGCTTGTAAGCACTCAGAAAGCCATTTTACTCCGATAGTCCTATTGAATAAGCCATGTCTGTTTTTTGTAGGTGCGTTAACTGCTAACTTCGTGGCTGCTATAAGTAAGCTATCATGCCCTCAGTTACATGGCTGTAGCCCATTCAAGAGAGCTAGTGGCAGTGAGGAACTGGGCTCCACTAAGTGATTTAAGAACTGATGGAAGCACTAAAAAATATGAAAAATAATAATTAATATTGAATCCTCGGCTTCGTTGCCCAAGATGCCTACATGACCAGGTATCCAGCAGACTACTCTGTTTTTCTTGCCCAGTTCGTTAAGCCTGAGAAGATATTCCCATATGCCCAGTAATCTCGTCAGACTTCTTGAGTCCGCACACCGTCACCCTGCCGACCCGACAGCTCAAGGATCCGTTTTTGGGGCTTTATGGCATTTAAGAAATCCTGATCAATACTGAGAGCCAGTACCTGCCCGGTTCCCTCATTTTGACCTTGGAGAACCTTCCATGCCTTCACGTTAAGTCCTTCATTTTGCGCTACTAGCAATGCCAAAGATGTTTTAAGCTCCTGATTAGCGCTACGTGGAAGGAAAATGGTTATGTAATGGGTTCGTGGTATGTCCTTCCAACTACAAGCGATCGGTCTTGCACCCTTCCAGTTGCACCCTTCTCGTAGCCATTCTGCTGTTTGTAGAGTCTCGCAGTCCACAAGTAGCATCCCACTTCTAAAATGTATGCCTTGGTCCTTGCAATTTGAGCTTATGCTCCCATCCCAGGGCCATTTCCTTTACTAAAGCGTCTTCAAATGCTGTGAGATCTGTGTTGCTGAGTACTTCCTGCGGATATTCCCGTGCCTTGTTGTCCGCTTGCTGAAGCAGCTTTCGCCGCCGCAGCATATAGCTTCTATCCTCCACAGTACCGATGGCTTTCGCTCTGTCCTCACGGCATTTTGTTCCACCTTCTGCTTCTTTGACTTGTTCTCGGTGCGGGAGGAGTGAAGTTGGTGTTGCCTCTTTTCTCCGGAGCCGCTTCCTTGGAGCTTGGAATTACCCGGTGCTCCTCTGATCTCCTTCTTGCTTCCTCAGGACCGAAACCTTTTTCAAGGTAGCATAGGTACCAGCGCATTCCGACACCGCTTAACCCTTTTCGTAGGGGATCATCCCTTCCACCCGGTTTCCCTAGTGGGGGTACGGTCTATCTATTTTTGTTTACATTGGCAGGAGGTTTGGAGGTTTCCGGCAATTAAGCCATGCTCAGATTTATATTGCTATTTTCCACCTTTTCGCTTTTTTGGTCCGACTTTTTTTACCTGCACTCTTCCGTGCATCCGATTCAATTTTTCTTTTGAGGAGTTGGCGGTTTTTTGGCTGGCACGTTGCACCTACCTAAAATCTCCCTTTCGACTCGTCCCAAGCCGGTCGTCGTTCGTCATAGATATCCGGCTCCAATCTGACGACAATTTCTGATGCGGTCTTTCCCCGCATCGTATTTAAATTTATGTTTTTCTTTTTGTTTTGGTCCATGTCCCAAGAGTAGCGCGGGAAAGAATCGTCCGCCACGTCAGAGCCCCGTTAACGTGGTAAGGCCAAAGTTACTCTCTAAGGTGGCCCGGTGTCAGAGAGGCTTAGTTAGAATACAGCCAGTTACCCCTGGCTGCAAACCATCCAATAACGACGATTCGCATAATGCTCTGGATTAGTTCACCATCTTCATCAGCATTTCGACTAGATAAACTCCATCCGGAGCCGGCATACTAATGTATATCGGTAGCTGATAAAGTTGATAATGTCAACAGGTTCCGTTGAGTTGGCTGAAGATCCCGCACCGACGTCAAAGTGACGTCATTCGCCAAGGTGTCTGCAGCGCGAAAGTGTTGTCAGTTAGTAGGGAATTCCCCTTTTTGTGCAGATTTTTAGTCAAGAATTTTATAAAATGTAAAAAGTGGAATCTTCCCTCTTCTAGAACGAAATGTCAATGCTTAACTTTAATATTCCGTTTCAAATGGCACCCAATATTTATCGCATGTTCGTGCACACCCACTCAAAAGGGTTAAGGAGAAAGTATGTGAAATGTGCATGACATGTCTGTACTCTAGCTGTGAATTCCTATCTGAATTTGAGTTTTTGGATTGTAACTTTGTTAAAAAAACGTTTTACTAACAGTCAACATTTCTTATTGGAAAATTATTGTGGGGAATACATGCTGAATGGCAGCCCGAAAAATGAGGGGAAAGGGGAATTTTACTTAAAGCATCTGGCAACACTGGTTGGCACAGTGGTCCCCGGTTCGAATCCCGGAAGAACCTAATTACATCTTAAGGTTTTTTTTCCACTGCGCCGCCTCTCGTGAACTTCTGACAAACATCCGAGAGTAAAACTGTCATGAAAAAACTTTTCAACTCGACGTAAAATTGTAGATTCCTTCCATTCGTCCCAAAAACTGAAAACCCACACAAAACGAATGGTTGTGAGAAGCTAGACCTTGGATCCCACAGACCTGTCGCGCCAAAATATTTATTTTAATTATTTATCTGGCAACACTATGAATATGAAAATTATTGACAAGGGCACTTCACAGTTCGGCATTACATCTCCCTCTTCTCCTCCTATTATGAGTCAATAAGATCCTTACGACTGTTAAGTTCAAGGCGACAAGATTAATAAGTCGCAAGTATCTAGACCCAACCTTACTTACGAGTCAATTGTATAGTGAAAATTAACAGAAAAGAAGACTTTTCTCATTAACAGATACAGATATTGGCTTTGCAATGGGATGAACACCTAAAGCCGTGCTGAAGGTTAATCATAAACTATAACAACCTCATAGCATGGCAGCTCTCCGTCTCAATGAGCTGTGCTTCCATACCTCACAAATATTGATTTTGACAGTTAAACGGAGTAATTGATTTCCAAGACTTTGCGAAAAGCTTTATAGAAATCCATTCAGGTTCGCGTAGTCCGATGTGAATATCTCAATCCGGCTGTACTTATTTGTCATTCTAGATCTCTAAAGATATGCGGCCTTAAAATCGATGAACAGATGGTGGGTATCCGTAGTGTGAATATTTGGTCGGTTGTGGACTTACCGGGCCTAAAACCGCACTGATAGGGTCCAATCAGTTCGTTGACAAATGGCTTCAGGCGTTCGCACGAGGTTCCATTCATCAGGCATACTTTCTTCCGACCAAATCTTGGAGACGAGTTGGTGTATGCACTCTAACAAGTCATCTCCCGCTGCTTTGAAGAGCTCGGCAGGTAAGCCTTGTTGGACTTCAGTTTGGATATTGCTATTCTCACTTCATTTTGGTCAGGTGGACGGAAATCTTGGCTTTCATCGTCCGGATTGAATGGATCGTTCTGCCTGACAGCGGGATCTTGGTCGTCTTCGCCGTTCAGCAGCCTACAGAAATGGTTTTTCCATGTCCTCAGCACCGACTGTGAGTCCACTACAAGGTTCCCTAGTTCATCTCTACAGGCTTCTGTTCGGGTTTTGTTGCCATGACACGTTCTTTTTACCTTTTGGTAAAACTTCCGAACATTGTTCCTGGAGTAACATCTCTCTATTTCTTCGATCGCGCGCTTCTCATGCTCTTTCTTTTTCTTTCGGAGAAGCCGGTGTTCTTCCCTCCTCTTTTGCTCGTAGAGCTCACGAGCTGCTCTCGTCCTTCTGTGCAGCGCCGTTAATAGGCACGTTGTTTTGCTGCATGCGATTTCCGGCATTCTTCATCAAACCAGGGGTTTCGAGGGGGTGGTTTGGTGAAACCAAGCACATCAGTTGCCGCGTTTCTGATGGCTTCTTGGCATCTATGCCACTGGTATACAGCACTTGATGCTGGCTGCGTAGGACTTCTCGAGAGGTTGAGCGACACGCGATCGGCAAAGGTTCTGGCGGTCTGTTGCGTTTGTAGCCGTTCAACGTTGAATCTCCTCACAGTATTTCCTTGTTGTTTTGGCGTTTGGGATATCCGCATCCGTACCTTGGCTACAACCAGGTAGTGGTCCGAGTCTATGTTGGCCGCTCGGAAGGTGCGGACATCTAGAATACCTTGCGTCGATCGCAACATCGTCAATTTGATTGACAGTTTGATGATCCGGTGACCGCCATGTTCCTTTGTGAATATTGAGGTGAGGAAACCGTGTGCTAGCTATAGTAACATTACGTCCCGCCGCAAAGTCAATTAGCCTTAGTCCGTTTCCAGACGTGTTGTCGTGTTTAGGCTGTGCTTTCCGATTGTGCTACCAAAGATATCCTCCTTGCCTATTTTGGCGTTAAAATCAAGGACATTGCTCATATGTTTGGTCGAGGAGCTCGTAGAAACATTCCTTGGTAGCATCATCTTTTTCCTCTGTGGGGACGTGAGCGCATATTAGGCTGATGTTGGCAAATTTAGCCTTGATGCGGATAGTTGCAAGGCGTTCACTAACGTGTCGAAAGCTCAAGACTTCTTGCCTAAGTCTGCCGCTTACAACGAATCCACATCCAAATAGTCGCTGCTTCTGTTCCTTATAGCAATCACCGTAGTAGATGTCACAGTTTTTCATCCTTTTTTTGCCCGGCCCATCCCACCGCACTTCCTGGATAGCGGTGATATCTGCATTGTAACAGCGTAGGGCCTCCGCTAATTGTTCGGCTGCACGCGGTCTATTCAGGGTCCGAACATTCCACGTGCAGATCCGAAAGTCATTGTCCTTTTTTCGTTTTGCAGGGTCGTCAACAGTAAATCCGTCCGTCTCCGAGGCTAATGGTTGCTTCGCAACTGTCTCAATTTTTCCGTGGTTGGGTAGTTAACCCCACGCACAACCCCCAACTTGGAGGACCAGGCTCTTGACCCTAGGACCTCTGAGACTCGTTCAGCCAGTCATTCCGACAGAGCATTATAGTGTTGCTATTTTCTTCGTGTTCAACACTCGCGCTTATAAGTTTAGCAAGTCATGCCCGGAAGGACAAGACCAGTATCCGGTGGCTACCACGCGGAGGTAAAATAAGCACAATTGATGTGTATGAACCAGTTGCAACGCCTGGGCATCGCCAAGTTGACGCCAATCAGTGTCTACCCTATTCATACATCACCCAACCACGAAAGTTCGTATATAGTGGCATAAAATAGACCTATAAAAGCTGGACTCGCACTTCAGAAATCCTGACCATTTTCGATACAACGAGAGGTCAAGAAATTGCGGCAACTACCCACTGAACTCAATCTGCTTGCCCCCGACCCTACTGAGTGAGCGATGTATAAATTCTTAAATAATGTGTATACTGGTCATGGTAAATATTTGAATGAATAAAAGCCTCCCAACCTACTTACCTTATACAGGCTCTAATTAAAAAATCCCATTCGAGGTCTCCACCATTGTTTGTACCTTATCTATGTAAAAGGAAGCTAGCGCTGTCGGAGCACTTGCTCCTCTCGGCCTAATTCGCAAATCCGTCCAAACATGTTTTTCATTACGAGTTTCGATACAAAATCTTCTTTTATATCGAGAAAAAAAAACACGTAAATTAAATTTTTCTTTCTCCTATCTGATGCTACCCCCCAGGGCTTTGTACACGGATTTCTTTCTAGTCCTGACCGCAGGGTTTTCGGTTTTTTTTCGCTCTCCTCTCAGATGGAGTATTGCGTCAGTAAGCAGCAGAGAAAAATCCTTAATTAAATTAACGTCTAGAAAACGTGCCGCATATTTTCTCCCATTTGCCCCGGTTCAGTTCAATAGATATCCATCCGGCAATCGGCAGACTGGCCCACAGGGATCACACATCCACGACTGATGACGGTAGGTATCCAGTGCAGCAGGCAGTTCTGTTGAACATTTATAAATTTTAGATTTTCATCGTGTAGAGGTGTATCTGTATATCTTTTAGTTCGCATTTATGAAACCCTTTCATAATAGTCGTCTATCGTTTTATGAATTTTCTCGTCTTTTACTCTTCTAGGCACCTGCGTCCACCTTAACATCGCAGCAACACGAGATAACAAGGAATGCCGATGGCTTCATTCTGTACGCAAGCAATTTACAGATCCGAATCCACATAGTGGATCCACGTTTCATCTCGACTACCGAGCTACTGGAAATGAAATGTGTTTCAGAAATAATGGGCATTCCGTCACTCACACGTGAAACAGTTGTTCGGGCTACAATCCAAGCGCTTAAGGACGCCGGCCACAATCAGAGATTGGTGAATCACTCAGGTGAGCATACATTCGTATATACGTATACGGGTGAGCGGGTAGCCTTTTCCTTCCACTCTGTCTCCGCTGGATAATGGCTGGGGGGATTCGTTCCAATTTTCGAAGATAAGAAATGATAGGGCAGGCAGTTGTTGGTCGGAGGAGGTGCCGCCTGGCATAGATGGGCCAAAGAAGAGGAAATTAAATTCAAATCGATTATTTCCAGGTCATGTGCAGCCCATGCTGAGTCTTATTGTCACGTTCTTAATTATATTCCACGGGGTGTTCTCGTTTAATGAAAGAACTTTCCTGGATGCAGCCTGCAGATAGCTCCTTTTGGCGAATGTCATAATCACTGTGTAGATGGAAGGAGCGCCTCCTATATCGGATGCAACACACCGCAGGACTGACGGCAGCATTTAATGTAAACTATTGAATAAGGATTCTATTTATTTTTCTAATTATATTGGATAAGTTTTAAAATTAAACCTATAAGTAAGGCAAGTGTTTCTGAGGTGGTGAATGAATGCGACGTGACTAGAGAAGCGTATGAGGAAATGTGTGTTTGCGGCAATACCACACGGTTTGGAGGGTGTGCGGAGAAAACTTTGTTTTTTACATTTTTGTATGAGCTTGGTGGTACAAAAGATCGCAGCACTTAAAATGCACACAAAAACTAAGCAGGAATGGAAGTTGTTTTCATTACGCGTCTCGGTGGCCCAACTTGGACATGTGTTTGTGAGAAATTCTTTTTCTTAAAGGCGTAGTTCGTTGAAAATTGTTGTTTGTGTGTGTATAAAAAGTAGCAATGCGCAAACCATACATTATCTTAAAATATAGTAGCCTAATTTACTTGATGTGTCGTCGTGAAAGCTGCTCTTAAGTTAGTTGTGGTTTACGCGTCTTGAACAAAAAAGTTAGCATTTTATGTGATTTTGTTTATTCCTGAATATTTGTGAAAGCCAGATATGGCAGGCGGATATAGCGACCGGCGGTTATAACGACCTCATTTCATCGGTCCCTCCACCGTCGTTATAAGCAACTTCTACTGTATTTTAATAATATTGTAATATGGTAAGTGCCACATCCTATCACGCTTTTTTCTTGAAAATGACACTTTTATAAAAATTATAGCGTAGTAGAAGTATATTTATTAATTCAAGAATTTACAATGCAATCCAATCCAAGGATTCCTTTTTTATAGTTTTTGATTGCACTTTGTTTCTTTTTCGTTACAATTTTATCGGCAACAGTGCCACCTATAGGGCCCAAAACTATACCTACTATTTTTCAAGTTGGAAACAACCATACGCATTACTGTTGAATAGTAATTGAATTGAACTGAAAAACGAAATGTGCACCTACAGCGCCACCTGTTGAGAATTTTTCTACTTTTCCTTTTTCCTACACCTTTGCGTTGCAATTATTACGAACAAACCCGCAGAAGGAAGTAACCAATAATTCGAATGTTCAAGTTTTCTAAGGAATTGTATTAGGTATTTATTTAAAAACTCAATGGACCTTTTCAATCTGGCAATCTGGCAGGAGTCCGCAGTTTTCAAAGTACTTGTACCAATACACAAATCATAAAAAAAAATTGTCACAACGTAACGTAAACATAAACGTCATTTATCATGAAAATGAGGGGTGGCAATTATGAAGTGGAAAGAGTCATTGCTTGTGACCCTCTCGTCGCAGGTTCGTGCCCCACGGGGGACAGCAATACTCGGCTACTCAAACATATAAGAGAAACGAATAATATCAGAGTTTCTAACCCACTATACCAAAAAAGGATTTTCTGCTTGGAGTACAATGGACATGTATTTATTTAGTCTAAGTGCTCTAGGATTTGGAATCTCCTTTTTAAAAATAAAAATAAAATAAAAAATCATGAAAATTGTAAAAATCGTAAAAAAATGTATCGCTTCATGCAAAATGTATGGGAAAATTAACTTTCTTCAGAAAAGACTGCAAGTTTTGTGTATTCTTCTTGTTTGGCCGGAGACCAGTCCGAATTAGTGCGGATCATCGAAATCGGTCCAGGCGTTCTCGAGTTATAAGCGTAGTAAATAACATCACTCTCTTTTATATATATAGATAATAGATAAAGAGGAAGGTATGCCGTTAATAATGAAAAATAGCATCAGCCAAATGGCCACCACGACCACGCTTACAGGACCATATCCTTTTCATGAAATTTTCCATAACAAAATCGCAAAGTCGCTGCCCTATGTCCTCGATAGACTCACGAATTTCATCTTTGAGGTCTTGAATCGACGCTGGTCTGTTGGCGTTGACCTTATCTTTCACGTGGCCCCAAAGGAAGAAGTCGCAAGGTGTAAAATCACAAGATCTCAGTGGCCAATTGGGATGACCTCTTTGAGAGATAACACCGACCGGAAACTTTTCCCGTAAAAGATCAATGGTTTCGTTGCTTATGTGGCACGTAGCGCCGTCTTGTTGAAAGTAAACGTTGTCCAGATCAATACCATCCAACTCCGGCCATAAAAAATCGTTAATCATCTCTAGATTCCAAAGAACGACGAGGAATGGACAAACCTGGGTTTTCTTTAACACTTTGGGCTACGGCAGCAATATTCTCAGTTGTTCTTGAGCGACGTGCACGGGTTTTATTCTTCACATCACTAACTTGTCCCAACAGCTCGAATTTTTGAACCAATTTCTGTATTGCGGTCCGAGAAGGTGCTTCACGACGACCCAAAAATGCTTTAGTTTTGCGAACTGTGACTGCAAAATGTTCACCATTTTTGTAGTGAATTTTTAAAATTTCAATGCGTTGTTTAAGCGTGTATCGTTCCATTTTTAGTAATGGCGTAGTTCCTACTTGTCAAATGTCAAAAAATAACAGCTTTAAAAGTGACAGCTACCAAAATAGCGGGCTATTCCTACCAAACTATACGCATTTACTTCCCCTTTTGCGTTAACTTGAGCTATTCTTTAAACATCTTACTAATTTGGCCCACTTAAGTTGTCTTTACTCCAGCTTAGGTGTCAAAAGCGTTTTTTTATTTTGCCTGTATTTTTATTCATATTCCTTAAAGCCCGCGGAAATCGCGATAAACGAGGCGATAAACGGGACGCCCGTTTTCTTACCAATCTCAATATTTTTCCGAATTTTTGAACTTTGTGACAGTGTTTTGCACGGATGAGGTCGGTAGATTCAACTTTTTATTCACCTTGCTATGTATTTTATGGGAGATCAAGTTATTAGGCCTAAAGGTCTCCGAGTAATTTTCGAGAACTGCTTACAGAATATCTATCTCTCACGCTTTATCACTGCCTATGCTTTGCAGCAGCGATGCCAGATTGAGGGTTTTTTTTTTGTTTTTCGGAATTTTATAAAATTTTTCATCCCAAAGACTTTCACGTTTCAATAACAAAAACTTCTTTTTACAACGTTCAGAAACATCATGATAAATTCAATAAAAAGGCACTTAGTGAACATAGAATTGCTATGCGCTTCCAACTTAATTTTTACACTGGAAACCTCTGCCTCTCACCACGCTTATAAAAATATTCCCAGTCTATCTGCTCTTGAGTTTGACAGATTTGTAAGATATTTTTGTTTTGTTTGATGATTTTTTTGTTTTGTTATGTTTAAACAACTGTTTTTAACTTTCTCGCATTACGTAGTAAGAGAAAGGTATTGTAATCGTACAAAAAATCGAACTCGAGATTTTAATCAAATCTGACATTACGATGATAGAGGAACTCGAAAAAGTGGGTCTCGCAATTCTGTCCGTCTGTCCGTCTGTCCGTCCTTCCTGAGCTCCACAGCGCAAACGGCTGGACGGATTTCAACCAAACTTCGGATTTGGAGTTGGTGGGCTTACAGTTCGGGGCCACTTTTTTTTTGCACGTTAAGAGTTGCCGTTGTAACGGTATTCAGCAATTTTGAGTTTCTCGAAAACGGCTCTAACGATTTCAACCAAAATTGATATTTGGGCTTAAATAGGTGTAACTAAGATGGCTGCATACTCAGTTTTTCGCAGAAAAATCGAATAACGGTAATTTTGAAAATTGGTCATATCTCAAAAACGGTCAAAACTATTTCAACAAAAATTAATATTTAAGGTAATACGGTCATTCCCAACATGATTACAAACTCAGTTTTTCCATAAATTATCGTTCAACGGACTATTTCGGAAAAATTTTGTTTTTTAAGACTTTATTTAATTATGGTTTACTTGAAAACGGCTTTAACGATTTTAACCAAAATGTATACTTGCACTACCATATATGGGGTTAACATGGCTGCATACCCAGTTTTTGGTTAAAAAGTCGAATAACGGTACTTTTGAAAAGTGGCCTTATCTCGAAAACGGTCAATACGATTGCAACCAAAATTCATTTTTAAGGTAATATAGTCATTTCTGACATGATAGCAAACTCTGTTTTTCTCTAAATTGTATATAATAGATTTTTGAAAAAAGGCATATTTTGAGAAATTGCTTTTCTTTTATTTTACCTACATGAAAACGGGTAAAACGATTTTGACCAAAATGCATACTTGGAGTAAAATTGACGTTTTCAACAATATTGCGTCCTTCATTTTCTATTCGAATCACCGGAAACGCTGATTTTGAAAACTGTTCAAATCTCGAAAACGCCATTTTGGATTTTAATAAAACTTGGAAAATCATGTAATACTAACATTTTGAACAATACCCTATACTCAGTTTTTAGCTAAATAGTTGAGCAAGATTATTGTTCGAACTCAACATTGCAATATTTGTAACTATTTTGTACGCATTATTTTCCAATATCAGCTCTAAGGATTTTGACTAAAATGCTTATTTACGATAACATAAGTATTCTTAATAAAACCCCGTACTTAGTTTTTCTTAGAGAAATGCAAATAAAGCCGTCTTATAAGCATTCCTTACTACCAGTTAAAATGTAATCACAACTACTCGAAACTCCTTTTTAGAAAATATTTCCCACTTCTTTTTTTTAACCATATTAATCATGAACCTTAAAATAATTCCAACCAATTGGAGTCTACACTATCAGAAACCCGCACTTCATTTAACCCCAAACACGGGTAAATTCAAAAACAAATCTCTGAATTCTTACATCACAAACCCTAGTTCGAGTCAAAGCCACCTACCAGCATCACCAATTTGAAAAATCTTGTTTTATTGCCTATAAACAATAATAAAAGGAAAATAAACCAACCAAACTGATGATATGAACGAGAAAGTCTCGTGCGATCCAGTCGTGCACTTTATTTCTTTAATTTTTGTAAACAAAAAAAAGGGATTAAAAACGGGAAAAACATATTTCAAAAAAGGAAAACAAAATAATTTTTGATGAAAAAAAAATGGAATCCACATGCCAAAAGTCTGGCAACGCTGCTTTGAAGGGTCTTCAGTTTATCAACTTTAGTTTGCTTTTAAAACCCGCCTCCAACTATAGACTCCAGCTGTCTTTGGACGCTCTCCACTTACAGACCAGTCCGCCATGAAAATTGATGGGTTTTAAAGTTCTTTAAGGCCGGGAAAGTAACCAAAGTGGTGGGTATAGCGAGATTGTATTTCACAACCCGTTCGAATAATTTGGCTTTAATGCTGTTTCATAGGTTTAACACAGTTCCTAGTAAGTAGTCCCTCACCCCTCATCCCTTGGATGTCAATGGACCCAGATTTCTATGAACTTTGTTTTTTTTCGACAGGAGAGAACTCATCTTTAAATCTGGTGTCGAATCGGGTCGTCCGTGAACGAGCATTACGTGACGGAATTTTTTTTTGTTTCACATGTAAATCAACTTAATTCCGTAAAAGTTATGCTCGTTCACGGACACGGACGACACGATTTGACCCCTGTTTTCGTCAAGGTCTCTCTTCTTCTTAGCTTGCTGTTTAATGTACTATGTACACTTGCTCAGTGTGGCTTCCGGCCCGGCAGATCGACTATAGACCAAATCTTCACACTGAGGGAAATCCTGGAAAAGACCAACGAATTTCAAGTCGAAACTCACCACCTATTCATCGACTTCAAAGCCGCTTATGATAGCATACATCGTCAGGAGCTCTATATGGCGATGGCCGAATTTCGGAATCCCGGCAAAACTGATTCAGCTGTGTCGCGTGATGCTGGAAAACACGCGCTGCAGCGTGCAGTTTGGAAGTAGCTCCTCCGAACTCTTTCAAACATGCACCGGATTTCGGCAAGAGATGCGCTTTCATGCGACTTCTCAATCTCGTACTGGAGCAGATAGTGCGCAGGGCAGCTGTCAACACGGAAGGCACTATCTTTAACAGGTCCGTGCAGCTGCTGGGATATGCGGACAATATTGATATCATCGGTCGCTCCCAGCGTGCCGTGATAGAAGCGTTCACGGCGATTGAAGAACAGGCGAAATCCGTTGGCCTTGAAGTAAATGCGGGCAAGACCAAGTATACATGCTATCAACAAACAAACAAACAACTGTCCACCGCCTAGGACAAAACGTCACTGTTGATAGCAAAAATTTCGAGGTAGTTAGGGAGTTTACCTATCTCGGAGTAAACATAAACTCCACGAATGACACCATAGTGGAGATCCGGCGAAGAATTACCCTAGGAAACCATTGCTACTTCGGTTTGGTAAAACAACTGGGTTCAAAACTCCTAACTCGAAGGACGAAATGTATGCTCTACAAGACCATTATCTTGCCAGTTGTGCTTTATGGTGCCGAGTGTTGAACCATAGGCAAGAAGGGAGAGCTGGTACTGGGCTCCTTCGAAACGGAGCGGATTTTTGGTCCTGTGTGCGAGGAGGGCGATTGGACGAGAAGATACTCAGCCACATCGAGCGAATGGACAATAATGCTCCGGCTAAGAGGATCTTCGAATCCCAGCCCTCAGGTTCGAGAAGACAAGGAAGACCGAACCTCCGTTTCAAAGACCAAGCCATCGCGGATGCTAGAGCGCTTGGTCTGGACAACTGGAAGCAACGTGCCCGGGATCGTAGAGGATGGAAGGCTGCAGTGTCTCAGGCAGAGACTCTTCACGGGTCGGGAGCCCGATAAGCTGTACACTTGCTCAAAACTGTCTAGTATGGCATTTTCTCCTCCTGTCCCATCTTATGATTTTTAGAGGCCGCATCATCTTCAGCACTCTCTCAAAAAAGATAAAAGGTGGCACTATATACATTGAGTTCAGCAGAGCTCCATAAGACGTTTTCGACTTTCAAATGTGGCTGGCTTATTTGATTTTAAAGGGTGAACTCTTGTCCGGGCTCCAGGAAATGAGATCTCCAATGAAATTCTAAAGCAATAATGTAATGTTGGGACTTGCACTGATGTTGGGTACTAGTTGTATTCGTTGTATTCGGCTGTCCATGATGAGGGCAGATAAATCGCATACTCCCTCACATGTGTAAGAAATCAGCGCCATTCTTGCCTTCTCAGAAGAAATGACTGTAATTAATTTACCCTATCCTAAGCATTTTAGTGTTATGCGATAGAATTAAGAGGCCCAACTTCTTGGATGTATGTCATTTCCATTCTCATAGCTGCAGTTATTCGGTTCTGATATAGTGAGTCCTAATACTGTAAGATCCTCATTCCACGACTCTCATCGCGTAATTCATTGAACGATCATCGTCAAAACGATCGAACTTAACGACGTCGTTTTAAGTTTGCTTCGCGTAACATCATCGTAGCATCGTTCAATCGAATCGTTCATCGTTCCAATTTTGAACAGTTTGAACACTACTGTAAACACACTCTGACAACAGAAAATGTATGGAATTTTTTTCCGTTGTAAATTGGGTTGAAGAATTGGCTGAAATGGACCCAATTCTTTAACCTTGATGGTGAACTGTCCATGAATTAGAGGAAAAAATTGCAACAAAATGCAAAAGTGTGGGAGGATGTTTACGGAAATCAATTATCATGAGAATTTTTATTGTTAAAAAAGGATTGAATGAATGCAATTTCATAACTGCATTTGGTTTCTGATTGCATTACTGTATGCCATTATAAAACAAAATTCATTTAAAATTCTAAAAAAGATGTGTCCCTTGTATCACAATTTTTTTTGTTGCAAAAAAATGATTTTTTACCACTGCGATAAAAGTGAGTCCCCTTCAAAGAGAACATAAGTGTATGTTTCCTTTAAATATTTGTTAATATTTCGCTCAGCCCGAATCAAACTGAGAAAATGCACCAAAAACGATCAAACGATTGCAAAATAGCGATCGTTCAATCGCAATCGTGCAGTCGTTGAATTTGACAGTTGGGTGAGTTATACGAAGCATAGTTCAATCGTCCAAAACGACGTCGTCCAGACGATTCACGAAGCAATACAATCGTCGAAACGACGTCGTCAGACGATCGTTGTCTTACGCGATTAGAGCCCAGGAATAGGTACTTGATTTGCCTCCTGGTAGTACAATGGATCGGACAATACCGATACCTGGTGATTATTGCAACGTAAAATAATTTGCAACTTTCAAACGCACTAATTGTTTAAAAAAAAAAACAAATAATACCGCAACTGAACGACACGATAATTAATAATTGTATTTAACATTATATGACTACACTATAGGACAATATCGATAATCAAACACCCGGAACTCTCAACACTAACCGCAGCACTACTTAACTTGTGCAATAACAGCTACAAGTGAGTAGGCGCTCCTCATTGTAAAATAGAACGAATCCAAATGGATTGGAAAAAATCCCATGCAAAAAAATGAAGTTCGCCGAAGGCTGCGCTGTGATAAAATCAAAATATTCTGCTTGAATTCTTTGTCCTGGTCCATCCAGTTGCACGAGAACGCAGCATACGAAAAATTCATGAATTCGATTTCGAACGTACTGCCATAATAGCAACTGGGAAATATTTCAAAAGGTAGTATCACCACAAGTAACGCATAGTAAAACAAGGACAGCACATCCTCAACAAAGAAACCCATGTAGACGATGTTGAAGCAAACAACCAGCCCGGTGCCCAATATCTGGCAGAACATCCCCTTGGAAAGAACTTTGGCCAGCGCAGTATATACCCTGTAATAGAAACAACATGAAAGTACCTAATGATGGCGACGGGCATAATGCATACATACTCTATCAATCGCTGATGTTCCTGCAAACACATCCTCAGTGCTATGTTGTTATCCCTGCGACTTTTGCTTGAATCTGTTCCCAGTTTCGACACCCGCATAGATAGTGCATGAATGTGTCCACATAGCGCGGCCAAACTCATCGCTGGATATGTATCGCTAGCAAAATTCAGCGTAATTTGTATGGCGATTCCTACAAACTGATACGCATACGCTAAGCTAAAGTTAATAGTGGATTTGTTCCAGTCGATTGGCAGCCACGCTGGATAAATCAACTGCTTTTCCGCATTAATCAAAGAGACAGTCCCCAGCATTATGCAATAGGTGGCATACATCACCGCGGTGATGTATAAAATGGTCTTACAAGTCTTCATAACTTTTCGAAGGTGGCGCCTCTCGTCCTTCGTCTGGATGTGGCTATCCAGAATTGAAAAGATATCCTCAGCGAGCCAAATGTTTTCTAAATTGACCCAAATGACGATGAACTTGAAAGAGCATTGTACGTTGGTAAAAAGGACTCCAAAAATTTTGAATAACTCCTGTTCTGTATGTGCTTCGAAAAGACCCATGAACAAATGAAAAGGATAGAAGAACGTCACGCAGAAATTTAGGACGACTCTCCATATCAAATACAGTGTTCGAAACCTTTGCGGAGGTATAAGGCCTGCAAATTGCCAAATCGGTCGATAAATTCCAAGCAAATCCTTGTAGTTTTCCAATAACATTATGCTGGTTGGGATGGGACTTTTGATGACAATCTGATTAAACCGTTCAAAGCAGACTGCAGCAGTCTAACGATATTGAAAACTGTCAGGGTTAGGCTGTTCACAATTTTGTAAATTATTAATCACTTTGCGGTTGGAACGATTTTTAAATGTTTAAACCACAAAATTGCAGTAGTCCATCATAACATCATTATGAGCATGTTATCCGTTCATCGGTTAGCATTAAGAAGGTTGCGCGTATTGAATTTTCTACATCTCAAATTCAGAATTGCGCCATAAGTGCATATGTGACGCTCCCAACGGCTGGTAGACTTCTCAGAACTCAGGACCATATATTTTAACGGGCTGTGGTTGAGAATATTTCGTTTGGTGTCATAGGGGACGATGTTGTTATTTCGCAAAGTCAATTTATGCGGTTAGAAATCGATTTTTTGGAATTTCATTGGTTCACTTTTTTGAACGGCCATATGACTAGAGATAAATGGTAGAAGGCTGATCACCTTTTAGATCGCTTTTTCGACCTTTGAGCGGAAATCAAGTGCACTCTGCTTAAACTGGCACTTATCCCAGCACAAAACAGTTTAAAATGCGTTGGACTTTCTTTAAAAAATTACCTTAATCGTGGAAGTCAGTCAGAAAATGCAAACACGTTAAACAGCGGTAGGCTTGATGGTAAAGTTAGGCGGGTTATCAGCGACTGTGTACTTTTTTCAATCACTTCAATACCCCTTGGAAGCCATTTTTGGTTTGGCAAGTTTAGTTCCATTCCAAAGCCGACTTGTATCAAAGATCCAACAGAGAACTGAAATTCAATTTCTAAGTTAAGCAAGTGTCTGGACGGCATTACCAAATTGAAGATTTCTATTGAATAGTTAAGTAGACCCGCTATATGTCTATGTTGTAAACCGACTTAAATGTCTTTTAATCTGATGTATTTCGCGGTTGTTCAAATTTGTAAAAGATTCCTCTTCTCTCTTTCTTGTTTTGTATGCCCTAAACAAATTTAATCAAACAGTACCATTACCCAATAGACGGCTTGTGCCAAATAAGCACGAAGACTGTTTGTGAGTCATTATGCGATCGTCCCAAGCAATTACTTTTACTGAAAGCCGAAAAATGCAAAATTTGTTGGCAATTTTAATGCTGTTCTTTCCCCATATCGTGGCGGACATCCCACAGTAATCAAACTCTGTTTTCGCAATTCGAAAAGTGTCAAGTTGTCTAATTTCGCCCACATTTGGCTATAAGCTTCACTCATAAACTCTGCGCATGAAAGTTCTTTACCTTGTAACTTTGAGAAATAGCGCTTTGGGTATTTTGTATGGGATGTGCCACGCCCCTTTGTCCAATATTTTCAATATGTTCAAAAGTACCTATCTCGTGCAGTTAATGAATACCTACATACACTATTTGTCGATTTTTTTTTATGTCGCTTTATGTTGATACAGATGTCACTAGTTTCTTTGAACAAAATCTGAGTTGCCAGCTATTGCTTTACATTTGTTCGACACTGAAAATAAGTAGAATTTTATTATGTTTGTAAGGTTAAAATATTTGACTGGCAGTCCATGTTTGTCAATTTATTTATTTTTAATATGCGTGAAGCAAGAAGAAAGCGGTCGAAACGCGTACGAACTTTAATAAGCTTATTTAAAAGAAGAGAGATTCCTTAAATTAAAGACTATTTCAATGTTATAGAAGAATATCCAGACGATGTATTCCAAAATCATTTTAGAACGTGCCTATCCACCTTCGATTTAAGTCCACTAATGATTAAACTTTTCTAAATGAAAACCAAACCATTTGCGAATAATAATAAATCTTTTCCGCCACCTTTTTATACTGGTCGCGTTGGATATTCCTTAAAGCTCGTGTTCACTTGAGAGTAAAACTACTGCGGGTAGCTCTCAGGCCACTCTCGAGAGCAGTTTCGTAATTGGAATTGGACACGGTCGCTAGAGTAACTCGCAGAGATTTGTTTACTACTCTCGACTTCGACTTTTTGAGAATTGTTTGTAAGTGAACACTGGACACATGCTGTGCTAACTCTCGGAAAGCAACTCGCACAATTCAAATTCAAACAGTGTTCGTATTCTGAGAGCAGCTGACTGCGAGTATGCCATTAATTTGGAACTCTGAAAATCGATAGAGAGGTATGAATCCGAAGAAATTTTTTCGAATACGTTCCTAAGTTTTATAATTTTTAAAAATTCTCGGTTCAACGGATTGTATTATATGTTCCACTTGACAGCTTGACAGTTGACAACCGACAAACATTTGTGAATTGTTGAGAATCTTCGATTTGAAGCTCTCTTGTGGGATTATATCCCGCACCAAATTGACGTCGACGATCCACCCATGGTTAAACCCAGCAAGTTTTTGCTCTTTTACATTATTTCGCATTTTGACAGCAATATTAATAATAACTGCTGCTGCAACTTCTAGCTTTTAGCCGATAACTTACGTTAAGTTAACTTAAGGACACGGGTACGGTAAATTTATTCTTCGAAATCTCGCAAGGAACTCCCGATAGTCGATAGTAAGATCTAAGATTTTACCCTCAAATGGAGCAACTCTCGAGAGTTTACTAGCAAAAGTACTCTCAAGTCTCAATTGGACAGACACCTTAAGGAAATTTGTGTACATTACACTTTCGAAACAGTGCAACAGTTTTCGTATCCCTTCCGATCGGTTCAATATTGGACGAGCGTACTTCATATTATGTCTTTATGAAAACCGTAAACCGTATCTGTTGCTTAAAAGTGAAATAAGTAGACCGTCTATTCAGCAACATAAAATATAATGAAAAAAAATAAGAATTCAACAAAAAATTGTAAATTTTTCTGTCAAAAGCTATGCATCTATAAATACAAATATTGATTTACTAATGTCGTTTTCCATTGGTTTCACTCGGGGATTCACTCATTCTGAAATCCAATGGAACAAGAAAACTGCTTCTGGTCGAATGCAGAAATGTATTGGTGAAATGCCAAAAAATAGTCTACGGCTGTCAGCTAGCTTGTATAAAATACACAAATTACATTAGTGTTAGTGCTTCTTGAGTGGATTCTGACTTCAAATCGAGAAGCGAATTTCTCTTCTCAGAATCAACAGAAGAGTATTTTTTGTGCCAATGGAACGGTTTCAGAAGTGATTTTTTCGATTCCGGACTCTTCCGGACGCTTCTTTTTGCCTAATGGAAAACGACATGAGTTTTCTTTCTCTTTCGATCTTTTTCTTGCTTTTTGCCCGGTGAATCAGCTGCGCATCAGGTATTTCGTATCTCTGTGATGCTCTTTTTTCGTTATGTTTACGCATCAATTTGATCAACTTTGCAAAAATGAACACTTGACGTTGAATGTGATGCCAATAGTTGCATTAATGAACATTTTGCAAAGCATCATCCACTTAATACACTACTGACACAAACTTAACAACTTGGTTGCCAGTCACAGATTTTTTCCGAAAATAAATTGAATTATGTACTTAGGTTTTCCTTCAAACGTCACAGCAATTCAAAAGTGATGCCAAACGATCAACCTAATTTAAATGTAATGTAAGTTTACAACTTTGTTTATAGTGTGTGGGGCGCTTTAAACTCATTTCTAAGAATATTTCCAAGATCTAAACTTTTACGGTTTTATTTCCAAATTCTCACAAAATCAATGTAAATGACAAAAACTTTAAAACGAAAATTTGATAGATACTCATAAAGCAGCCATAAAAATAAGTACTACGTTCTAAATAGTGCCTAAAAGCTCTTGCAAAAACTGAATAGCAATACAATATTAACGAATGCAAGTTGAGCACTTCAATCACTTAGCCCGTATGATAACGGCCAAGAGTGAATAGGCACTTCTCATTGTGACGAAAAACAAGTCCAAATTAATTCGAAAGAAACCCATGCACTGGAATGATGTTCGCCTAAAGCAGCGCTGTGAAAATATGATAACAGTCTGCTTGAACTCTGAATCCTGCTCCAGCCAGTTGCACGAGAACAGGGCGTATGGTATGTTATTAAACTCTATTTCGAAGACACTACCATAATAGCAAGTTGGAAAAATCTGCAAAGGCAGTATCACAAGAAGAACCGTGTAATAGAGCAATGCAAACACATTATCAGCGAAGAAGGCCAGATAGATTATGGTGCAGCATATATTCAAGCCGGTGCCAATTGCTTGACAGAACATTCCCTTTGACAGCACTCCTCTCAGTATATAATAGATTCTGTAACAAAAAAATTAACGCGTGACAATTGGGACAATCCCTTAAACTATGTTCGTACATACTCAATTAATCGTTTGTGATCTTGTATACACATCTTCAGTTCGTTGTTGTTATCGGTTTGAGTTTTGGTCTCATCGGTTCCCAATTTCGACACCCGCATCGAGAGTATTCGGATGTGTCCGCTTAATGCGGCCAAACATACTGCCGGATATGTATCGTTGGCATAATTTATGATAATCTGTATGGACACCCCAATGAATTGATACATATGCGCTATCCAGTAATTGGTGAGAGATGTCTTCCAATCGATTGGCAGCCATGCAGGATAGATCAAATGTCGTTCGTCACCAACAAATGATGCGACCTCCAATGTAACACATGAACTGGCATACAGCACCGCAATAACATACAATACGGTCTTGCATTTTTTTACGATTTGCCGGAAGTACCATCTCTCATCGCGTGCCTGGATGCGCCTGTCCAGAATTGTAAAAATGTCCTCAATAAGCCATATGTTCTTCAAGTTGATCCAAATTATTATGAACTTGATGGAGCATTGTATATCGGTGAAAAGAATTGCAAGGTTTTTGAAAAAATTGCTCTTAGAATCGACTTCCAGCAAGCCCATGAACAAATGAAACGGATAGAAGAATGTAACGCTGAAATTAAGAATGACAACCCACAGCCAGTAGAGGGTTCGGAACTTAGTCGGACTTATTAAACCAAAAAATCTCCAGATCCGTCGATGGATTTTCAGCAGGTCCACAGTGTTTTCAATAAACATTGTAACAGTTCGACGTTTCAAACTAACTGAACGCTAGCAACGATGTGCAATAGTATCTCAGGCGTTATGGTACGAAAATGAAGTAATTCCAATGACGTCAGTGGTTTGTGTAATGTTGAAGTGTAACCTACACTTAAAGAAAATAATTGCCACATTCAAAGTGGTATATAAAGTGTTAAAAAAATTGTCTGACAGTTTCTGGTGGCTTCTGCAAAACGTATTCAATGAATTTCCATTTCTAGTTGACGGTAAATTACCTTCCATTTTTAAAAGCATGCAATGCTAGAGAACTGAGAGTTGATCTGCATTAAGCTTAGTCGCTCGACAGAAGAAGTATTTTTCTGCCCAAGCGATTAGATCCAAGGGTTGGCAACACTTGGGAACACATCGCGTAAAATTGTTTATTCGTGGGTCAACTAAAAATGTGCTTCCTTAGTTTTGCTTCTTTAGATAAAGGCTATCAAAGACGTGCATTTGAAGTGTAAATGCCAGGACCAACTTTTCCAGTTGTAGATCATTTTAATACCTAGCGTTTTGTGATGAAATAAAACGCATATCTCTACATATAATATAACTGTAGAATAAAAAGTGCTGGACGCCTGGACCACGCATCACGCGGAAACTGTTGGATGGATTTGGATGAAACTTGACATAGTGATTGCTTATATACTGGGTCGAGACTTAGGATACTTTTTGTCCCGGATTATAACGTGGTTCTTACAAAATAGTCAAAAAACTAAGGAAAATTCCAATTATACAGACCTCGCTCAGTAATAGCTTATCGGATTGAAAATTAAAATTTAAGTGAATTTAGTAAATTTTCCCCTGATTCATTTAAGATATAGAGTGTTCAAAACAAATATTTAAATCATCGCCCGCAATTTTTATTCAGTAGATACTACAGTCGTCGGCGCAGTGGCTTAGTGGTAGTGTGTTGGGCTACTAAGCGAGGGCTCTCAGGTTCGAATCCCGAAAGGGCCAAATTACATCTTAGGGTTTTTTTCCACTGCACCACCTCTCGCGAACGTCTGACAAACATCCGAGAGTAAAACTGTCATGAAAGAGCTTCTCAATTAGCCGTTTGGACTCGGCTTAAAATTGTAGATCCCTTCCATTTGTCCCACGAATGGTTGTGAGAAGCTAGGCCTTGGGTCGCGCCAAAATATTTATTTATTTTTTACTACAGTCAGTACTCT
Organism: Cheilosia pagana; assembly: GCA_936431705.1. Taxonomy (NCBI): domain Eukaryota; kingdom Metazoa; phylum Arthropoda; class Insecta; order Diptera; family Syrphidae; genus Cheilosia; species Cheilosia pagana. Next base: position 77,118,909 of record OW386166.1, on the reverse strand, counting down.
GGCAGCAATGAGCATCGCATTTGGAAATGGGCTGATGGGATTCGTGTGTCAAGTTGTTTCATTCGTGTTGCTTCCTTTTCGTCGACATTTGAGGTGGGTAAGAGGGAAATAACAGATCTTTGCATAAATCCTCTAAGTGAAGACTTTTTTGTAGGAATTAAAACTACGTTTTTATTGTAGATATTAGTTTTTGCTTCATATTGCTTTCAGAAAGGTCCAAGGGTAGGAAGAGGAACGTATTTATAAAAAAACTGTTCGATGTAGTTCTATGAAAATACTTTTTGTCCTAAAAGTGGCACGCGGGTGAATCAAGGCGAGCACGGGTCAGCGAGTGTAGATATAAATTTCCAACATTTACATCAATATCATCAACATTATCAACAGCAACATCAAGATCAACACCAACATCAACACCGGAATAGCCATCGCCATCGCCATCGATATCAACGTTTTTTGTTTTAAGAGAAAAACGACCGTCGATTCTATAAAAATGGTTTAAATTTAAATTAAAATTTCTTCGAGTGTATACCTATACTTAATAGAAATATATCAAGAATGTAGCGTATGCATATATTCATCAATTAATTATTAATCGTTTGCCGGTCGTCCGTCGTTCGTCTTTTTCCAATGGCGTACATGTGAATTTGTGTTTCACGAGTAGTTACTCATAGCGAAATTGGATGCAGCAGGCCAAACATTGCGGTTACGATGTGAATAAAAACAAATGCTTAACAATTCTGCAGTAAATAGTGCCGTTGAATAATATTTTTTTTATCGTTATTCTTGCTGTACCAGCAGGACCTTTTCCATTAGAAAGTGATGTTTGCCCTTATCCATCTTCGATGACAGAAGTAATACGACTTTTATAATGTGATGTAGAGAATCAATTGCAGTTGCACAAATGTATATTCGCACCGTAACAGAAAAATACAAGTTCAATCAGCCTTTTTGTAAACCAAAGGACATCAAACATATCTGTTGTTGTCTTCACTGAAACGGAACCAACTGTAGTCCTTAGGAGCATGAAAACAGATGGACGGAATTGCGAGGCCCAAGATTTATCAAGGTGCAGTGGTTAAGACTGTTGGACTACTAAGCGAGGACCCCCAAGTTCGATCTACGGAAAAACACAAATTACATTTTAAGGAGAGTATTACTGTTGTGATCACTATCACTGTAGATCCTTCCACTAAAAGCAAGGCCTAAAACCCCAGAAATGATTAATTAATAATAATTTGATATTTGACACAAGACTTTTCTTCTATCAGCGGGCCACTTAGTCCTTCGTTCAAATACACCGACCGACGTTTGCTGCTTTAAAATACGTACGTAAATAGACATTTTTAATTTGTCTCACGATGCCTGACAACGGATTTGCAAATAATATTAGGTCTGTTCCTTTACTTTTGTAGTAAAAATAGAAAAACTGTCAAAATGACAGTGGAGGGGATGAATTCTCTGTCAGAGAGGTAAACTTACGCAAAAGTTAAGGAACGCTTTTGTAGTAACCTGTGAAAAAGGACAGAGAGTTCAAAAATTGGAGGGAACAAATAGAACAAAAAATTCAAATCAGCTGTCAATTTTCAGGCGACTGACAGTTGTTTCAATTTTTACGTAAAGAAATTTGTTGAGTAAAAACTAGTAAGAGGGGAATATCTTGCTCTCTCGAAGCCACTCTCTTTTATGAATTTTTCGGGTTGAGGAACAACAACTGAGTAAAATGCGTAAGAATTCGTAAAAACTCGTAAGATTTAAAAGTAAAGAAACAGACCTATTTTGTAAATAAACATCTGCCAACAGTGTGAACTTGTAATTTCCAAACTGACAACATTGTCAGACAATTAAGTGCCATCCAAAGAGTTCGTGACAAAATCTGACAACCGTGGGAACTAACAATTTAGTATTGTAAGGCAGTTTGCTTTTGTCAGCTCATTTGCAGCTAATTGTCAAAACTTTGGTAGACCTGACAATATTGGCAGGTATTTTTGTGTCCTTGTCGTTTACCATTAGACCGACTTACTTCCCCTGCCGCCGCTGTAAATGTCACATTTTGTTTTTTTTATGTGAAACATCTTTTGGCGCGACTTGGGAGTAAAATCGATTCTTCTAAGACGGAAATGACCAAGCGGAAGTGCGTGACGGAAATTGGCCTGTCGCCATCGCTATGCTGCCGCCTAAAACTCCTTAACCACTCAACCGATTTCAATGAAATTTTGTGGCTGGGTATGGTTGGTTGTAACTTGATGGATAGGATAGTTTTGGACCCGATAGGTGGCGCTGTTGTCGATCTTCTTAACCACTCAACCGATTTCAATGAAATTTTGTGGGTGGGTATGGTTGGTTGTTTCTTGATGGATAGGATAGTTTTGGACCCGATAGGTGGCGCTGTTGTCGATCTTCTTAACCACTCAACCGATTTCAATGAAATTTTGTGGGTGGGTATGGTTGGTTGTTTCTTGATGGATAGGATAGTTTTGGACCCGATAGGTGGTGCTGTTATCGATCTTCTTAACCACTCAATCGATTTCAATGAAATTTTGTGGCTTTGTATGGTTATATGGAAAGATATATTTTTTAAATTTGTTCAACTTAATTCTTAAAGTAAATACTTGACTACTGAATTAGGTGAAGTTATGGAAACAAAATGTAAACAAAAACTCTCGAAATAGAAATAGAAAACTTTGGATTGGATTGTGTTATGAAAACAACATAGGTCCATTTAACATCCACATTTAGAGAGAGAAGTTTCACATCTGGTGTGTGGTCACAAGCACCCCCTCCGGTTTTTTTTTAATTTTAAGTGTCTCATTTGTAAAGCTTCATTAGGTCATCATTAGTGAATGATTTTGGTCATTTGTGACCAAAAACTAGAGAATGAAGTAGGTACCTAGGTTCCAATAGGTTTAGAGTCTTTGAAACTCGAAACTATGCCCTTAATGCCATATCTACTATCAGAAGATATATCTACAGAAGAATGTTTAATGCAGATGTTTTCCAAAGTCGAGTACATATAGGTACAACAACGGCATACAGATACACAGGCTGTCGCCCATTTAAGCTTGGCATAAAGTACTAGATCCAACGCACTAGGTACTTGCCCCTACAATCATGCACAAACTTAGTTGTCAAACTGGGACATATTTATTGCACAAAATTCCCTCGAAAGACATTTATCACTCGCCTAATGGAAACTTTACCTTCAATTTATTCACCTAACCGCACATAATTTTCCACACAAAACCCTATCGTCTACTATCTAAGTAACTACCACAATGACGGATGTCCTTTAGAATATCCTCTCAGTAAATCTACAGCCGTTTTAATGTCCCATCTGTCATATTCACAAGCGAGAGCAACACACACAAAAAATAAAAATATGATTCGTATGCCACCATAAATTACCGACCTTATCGAGCACACATCCTGACAGCCCGATTCACCATATACCTACATGAAGTGTACACGTTCAGACTACCGCCGACTCCATGTATTCCATTTCCCGGCGGGTGATTTGTCATTGCGCAACGCGCATAAAGTAAAATTTTTGATAACACTCGGGAAATTCAAAAAAAAAAAAATTCGCCTACCCCTATCCCTATCCCTAATCTTCACATTATCCTTCATCAAAGTGGTAGCGCGATGGCACATGATTTCATTACATGTTCTCGTCCATCCTTTTTCCCCATCACAGCTTCCTGTCAGATTCTTTTGCAACTCTGACAGGAAACAACCGAAGATCCTTAGGCAAAACAGCATGCCCTTAACAACACCTACCACTCATTCGAGGGTGGTGCGGGCGTGATGCCACTCCCTTCCAATGAGATATGAGTACAAAAACAATTTTCTATCGCGGAGCCACCGATTACATTTCAAAGGAAGTCTTTTTGATTTATTTTTCACGCGAGGCAACACCTAAACCTTAGCACCTCTTTGTGTACGCACCCCGGCAGCCGACACATGTCGGAGCTTATGGACGCATTTATTTTAAAGTCGGCAATCTCAGTGTGCCTGTGCATACCTTGATTTGTAAATCACGTAAATGGTTGAATTCACATCCAATTTCCACACACCCTTCCGTGGGCAGGACTCAAAATAAATGAAACTGACGGTGAAAGTGAAATCGTTCCACTTCACTTGTGAATGATGTTCATGTGGGGGTGGGATGTGGCTTCCGGCGTGCCTGGCTAAATTGTCATACACAAATAACATTCCGCAAATTATCGTTTTCCAGGAAAATACTAAATCATCAGATGACACCTCATTCGGTGTCCCAGCTACCAGCCCCAGCCCACCAATACCGTGCCAATGAAGGGAATTTCGTTGAAAGAAACAAAAAAAAGAAAGAAAAGTCTCGCCTCTGTGTGACAAATAACACCGAAAATCTTTCCAGCAAAATCTTAAATGGTAAATAGACTAAAAGAAGACAACAACCAAAAAAAAAAAAAACGCCAAACAATGAAAGAGCGACAATGACAAAAGGAACAAAAGACGCCACGCCGAATAAGGATCGCAGGAAGCGGGGACATGACGCGAATTGAGAAACGAAAAGTGATACAGAAGCTGTCGCGCGCACTTTGATTAATCAAAGGAAATTTTCTTTCTTTTTTTTCGCTCTCAAAAGAGCCGGAATTAATTCGGGAATGATGGGGATAAATTTGTCACTGTACCTACTACAACTGGTGCTACAGTGAGTTTGAGTTTGACTGCGCCAACAAGCAGCAGCGCTCGCCAGCAGCGGAAGAACAACGGAATTCCAATCATAAAATCAAACACAGATGAAAATTTCTCAACTTCACAAAAGGCGGCAGGGAATTGGGTCTCCGTCATTCATATACGTGTACATGGTTCCGTATTCCGCTTTTCGCGCTTTCGCCTTTGTTGTGCGCTATCACCAAGGTAAGTGTTTAACTGCGACGACCGAAGAGATTCTGATACAGTGTGTCAAACAAGTTTGCAATTGGATTCTATTAGCTTTGACACAAAGGTCAATTTTACTGACAAGGATAACCAAGGCATTTGAGAAGAGCAAGTGATTTATCCTTGGGCATATCAATTCGAAACGTTCATCGCTATAGTGTTGAAATTTAATGAAAGCTAGCTCCCAGGAGAGATCCGTCAACTCTATACACCTGCAGTATAGGGACCTACATTCCATCAGAGCTTACCTCGAGCGACTTGACTGCGTTTCTTCTCCAAGTCGACTAAAAATGTGTAGACGGGTGCAGTATTCCTAAGCCCTCAAATGGGAGTGTGGTCGGCTGTGCTTCTGATCGAAAAAATCCACAATTCTCATCCCCAGGCTTAAGTCGTTCACAGCTCTGCAACGATAGCCCAACACCTTGGCAAAGACTTATCCGAGAAGACTTAAAATTTTGAGCAGTTTCTTGATCTTGATTGCTGGATCCGTTGGTCATTCCTACATTTGACGAATCACTGCATAATTGGTTAGCCTTTAAAGACACATTTCAGTCTCTGGCTCACGAAACAGATTACCCAGAGGCCTATAGACTGAGCAAGCTCCGACAGGCAGTCAATGTTAGCAAGGTTCCATTAATTGCAGCTATGTATTCTGGTGGATATGAGGAAGTGTGGAAAGCGTTGAAGGAGCTGTACGACAATGCTAAACTTTTCGCCGAAATTCACGTTTCCCGCTTTCTCAACATCAAGCCGGCAACGGATAAGACTGCTAAGACGTTGCTGATGATCGTCGATTCGGTTCAAGAGTCCTTGCGTGCCTTACGTGTTATGAAGCTGTCTGTTGACAAGTGGGACGCCCTGGCAGTACCTATAGTGGTATCAAAGCTTCCAGAGATATTTAACTCCCCGGTTAAATTTTAGGGACTTGTTCGCAAGGGCGATTTCCTCTACCGTGGAAATAGTTTACGCCCTGTTGGAAGTGCTTTTTCTGTCATCCTTAGTTTCTCGGCGCAGTGGCTTAGTGGTAGTGTGTTGGGCTACTAAGCGAGGGGTCCCCGGTTCGAATCCCGAAAGAGCCAAATTAATCTTAAGGTTTTTTTCCACTTCGCCTCGCCTCGCGAACGTCTGAAAAACATCCGAAAGTAAAACTGTCATGAAAGAGCTTCTCAATTAGACGTTTGGACTCGGCGTAAAATTGTAGATGCCTTCCATTCGTCCCAAAAAATTGAAAACCCACACAAAACGAATGGTTGTGAGAAGCAAGGCCTTGGGTCCCACAGACCTGTCGCGCCAAAATATTTATTTAGTTTCCCTATTCCCAATGCGCAAGCTTTATGTCTGACTCATTGATATTCTTTGATATTCCTTTAAGACGCTAAAGGTCTGCCAGTATAACATATGCTCGCAGATCTGTGACCACAATCTAACTTTAAAGTGCACTTCTGAGAAGATTATATATTCTGCTGGTTCACTGCTTCACTGTGAAATTGCAAGTTCTTTCTTTTTGTAGCGATATCGTGAAGCCAAGTCCCCTAAAGTCAATCCAGATCCTTCATTTCTTCGATGACTATCTTGAATCGGGCGTTTTAGACCACGCAGCTCTTTTCTCTTCCATCTATGGAACAACATGAAACCGAAACGTCTCCTGCCTTCAGAGGCGATAACTGCTGACGAAAAAAGTTCCACTACATTGGACGAAACTGTTGGATTTCATTCAAACTTTCAGGTGGCCATTGCTGTTCGTTCAGGAATTTCTCACACATTTGGTGAGATTAGATGATACATATGAAAATAGGGAAGCGTATCGGAATCCCGTTTTTTGAAATCCCGCTTTTCCAAAATCCCGAAAAAAAAGTTTTAAAATCCCGTCTGCTAAAATGCTGCTTTTTTAAAATCCCGTCTTCTAAATCCCGTCTGTTCAAAATCCCGATCTATTATAATCCCGCCAAATCCCGCTAATCCCGTTTTTTTTTAAAAACATTGTTATAAAAAACAAACTGGTTACATGCGCTTTTTTATTATAATATTATATATTTAAAAATATTAAAAATACTCGACCAAATAGAAAATGCATCCGAATGCTTTTAGTTTTTACTGTATATATAACACTAGCTGTACCCGCCCGGCTTTGCCCGTGCAAAATGTGGTTCAGAACAGTTAATAAAAAAAATAGAATAATAACATTTTGAGCCAATTTTCACCAGTTATTAAGGAAAAATGTACACATGCAGTCGGTGTTAATGCTATCGAAAATTGGTAAATAAGTAACCATGTTTAAATTAATATGCTTCAAATTTGTAAAACCTCTCTTGTAACCAGTTTTATTAATCAAAAAAATCAATATCCAAATACTAACCAATAGCATTGATTGTTGTTTAAAGGTAGTATTCCCGAACTCTATCACATCCACAGTTCTCATATCATAACGCTTGGCTGGCGAATAAGAGAAAAAGAAATGTTCTCTCAAAGTCAACTATCCATCCAGTGAGAGCAAGAGCTTTAATAAAGCGACCGTGACGATGACGATGAATGATGAAAATGGATACACACAATATTTAGTTCATCGCTTACGTGTGTGCACCATTTTGTGAATATTAAATTCATTTAGTTGCTTTCATGTATATTAATTTGGTTTTTGGTAGATTGTGTTGACTCATGGAAATTTAAAAAGGGAAGTCGGTAGGAATGGCCACGCCACAGCCAGGTTGAATGAAATAGAAGTTGAGCAAGAGAGCAGACACACCACAGATTTCCTACAAATTTGGCATTTCTTTTATAGGTTTCCTTTTTTCTTAGCAAACCAAACAGCATACTGCATTGTGTCACAGGGAGATGCCAATATATTGCGCGGTTGGTTTGTTTGATTTGAGAATGAAAAGCATATCCAGTATCCACTTACCCAGGTGAAAATCGCAGAAATGTTTAAAATTTTGCCTATTTATTTAAAAACCTTAAAAGATACCTAGGTATCTAGTTAATAGTTATCCTAAGTGGTACCTGTAGATGTCCTCTTAAGCTGGTATTTACTCTTTTTTAATGCTACCAGTATTTTTGGACGCAAAACGTGAAAAAGAAAAAAGCGAAACGAAACAAAAAAATAAATTAATCTTGTCCAATTTTTTTTCCGGAACTTATAGAGATATGGAGTTGAAATAAAGTTGGCATTGTAGGCCTAGGTATCCTCTATAGTCTATAGGCCTGTGAAAAATGTACCAAAATATATTCAGCAATTTCTAAGGTTTTTGCATTTAAAGATGTGCAGTCAAATTCAATTTTAGTCGAACAGAATTACACCATTTTTGTTTATAGATATGATTTAGCATTTTCATTTTTAAAAGTCTGGCAACGTTGCTCGCAATGCTATACACTTTACACTTCACATGTCACATCCACATTTGGCCCTAGCGAGGTATCCGTCGGAGCGGAAAATTCCCCGCAACGCATACCTACTCTGTCGGAGGCTCAAATCCAAATCGTAAACAAATTCCGCAACCAATTTCTGTCGGATTATATCGGAACCTAGCTGTCAAAAATTGAAGAAAAAAATGCACTTCATCGCACTTCAACGTAATTCGCCGATAGGTATGCCTTACAAATTGTCGGAGAAATATTCCGAATAGATGTTCCGAAGAACACCTCGAAGCAAAATTCCTGCGAATCGTATAAAATCGGAGAATTTTCCGTTCCGACGGATACCTCGCTTGGGCCGATTATCTTATCTGCTATCACACTCAATCTCGATTCTCGGTCCCATCCCAAATGGACAGCACACTCGCCACATTCATATACATACTCTATTCTCTATATCTACCCAACTAAAAAATAACTCACTCAGCGCAACCTTAAACGCATGAGCTGAGTGCTGAGCAGATGCAATGCAAAGCACTTGAGCATGAGCAGACCAAATCCATTCGACTACAGTTCCGATTCTGAGTATTAATATGCAAAAAAAAACCCTCCCGCTCTCTCAAAAAATACGAATATACCTTGAAAGAAAACTAAAAAAGAAACCACCACTGAGATCGATTTGAAAATCTTGGTCAATTATCAAATTGATAAAAAAGGAATTTCGCAAAGGATTTTTTAATATTGCTCAGCTAATATAACAAATAGAAACTTAGTTTTGGACTTAAAAGATGCGCGATTTAGGTATCTAAAAAATGGAATTAATTTCATTCAAATAGACGAAGGAGAAGTTCACTTTTTTTGTGTTCAAAGTCTAATTATTGAATTTCTTAGACTTCCACAATCAAAATGAAATATTTTTAAATGCACGAACTTGCTCCTCATAAAAAGCTAACAAATAAAAAAAAAATTGTCAAAATCCGTTCACCCGTTTGTTCTGTAGCTTCACACAAAAAAATATTCACTTTGTTTTATATTATTAGGGATTACTTTATTTTTAATTATTGAAGATTGCCATTTTTATTACTCACAAATTTATTTTGATATTATTTATTTCTTGTTTTGTTACTTCCTCTAAAAATGATAAATGTTAAAATAAACTGCATTCCAAAAAAACACTCATTGCTTAATTTATTTTAAAGTTCTTTTTATCCCGCTTTTACAATCAAAATAAGTTGCTTTATTTTAAAAAATCGCGGCGATTATGTTCCACGTGCCTATCTAAGATGGAGCAGTTGTCAACAGTCCTAAAATCTACTTTTGCCGCCCTATTGTTGCATAATCCAACCACTCTTTGATCCCCATAATAGTTTGAGGCCCATAAATATTTAATTCAAATCACAAAAGTTCGGACGTTTAATAAGACTGTCCGTAGGTTGTCCACAAGAGAGCTAGCTTCTCGTAATTTTACTATGATGACAAACCTCCTTGTTAAATTTCTTAAATGAAAACCACCAAAAGAGCAACTTAAAGTTCAACAATGAGTATTGCTTTCCTCATCAAACCGCCTTTCTGGTGAGGATGTTTCCACACTATACCTATAGTTTGGTCGAGTCCCATTACATTGTCAAGGATATTTCCATGAATAAATACATGTATGACCATGTACTGGGTTTAAGTAAATTATCCTTATACGCAGTATACTAGGTGGTGTATACATAACATAACCACTTCCGATCCTCGTTAGCCCTTTCCTGGCGGACATACTATATGCCACTATAAATTGGCGCCTTCAGCGCCAATCCTCGATTTACCGTTGTTTCACTACCCACGCAATTCAGTTTGCATGTATAGGTATATGCGTGTACAACACTCTGTATGCGTAGGCGTGCATGTTGTTTCGCCGGATTTACATATAGCTTCTGCCGGAAGCAGTTGTTTCTTAAGCTTTTGTCTGGCAATTGATCGGAAACCATGCTAATTCCAATTGAACACGGTTCAATGCCTTGCAAGTGCGTCCGGGAGTGGGTCGGGTATACCATCTGGCATCGCAACCATACCAATGCCACCGGCAGTGTGCGGCAAAGCTGTCGATACGAAGGACAGAGGTTAAGCTAAGGCGATTGTGTATCGGTGTGTAATTAGCATTGTAGATGAGATTGAGCCTATAAACGCACGGTGAGGGCAAATGCGAGGGCGTCAACGACAAGGATATGGCGCGAAGGAAGGCGGATTAGAGAAAGTCGTTGTTATATACGCACACTAACCGGGGCCAAAGGGGTTAAGATAACAATTGTTAAATTAATTGTGTACCCGAAAACGCTCAAATGGGATTTGGATAAACGACTATGACTACGCATAAGAACATAAGTGTGTTTAGTGATTTAATCACTTTATGCGGACACATGCTTTGAGTCGGGATGTTTGGAATTTCGAGTGGCGCTTAACATGAAATTGCCTGTAATACATATTATACAAGTACGATGTACGAGGTTATGAGTAAATCGGATTGTGGGTGATTTGGGTTAACTTAGCTTGTCAATCCATTGAGTTGAAGGCATGCAAAGCTCCTTATGTACTGTGATGTAATGTTTGACGTTAATGCGAATGTAGATGGGCGGCCACGGGAGATGCAATCAAATTTTTAAATTCAATTGTGATTCTCGTTGGTCAGACAGCTTTAATCCATTTATGCAATACTCGTGTTAAGGAGCATCCTTTGTTAAATGTCTATCCTTTCGATTTGGACATTTTAAAACATTTCTGTTATAACCATGCCCTTGCGTTTTTTTTTCGTAAGCTTCCGCGGGTATAGCTCCTATAAGAAAGAACTTGCAGTTACACCATAGTCATAGTCATAGTAAGTCTCCTTCAGGGTCTACTTGCACCTAATGCATCAGCATCTTCGATAACATATAGGTTACAGTGATCCCTCTATAAGTGACCCTCGCTTAATTGGGTTGCTCGTTTAAGTTATCCGAAAACTGAGCATAAGAAATGTGCGTACCCGGTTAATTGCGCTACAAAAAGTGAATCTTCCGGTTAAATAAACCCTTTTTGTACTTACAGCTTTAATAAAATCTAAGACACTTGTCACATCAATGTTCAATGCTTTATCGCCTTTGCAATGCAATGTCGACAATACAGTTAAGCGGGATTCTCGTAATTGCGTTCCTTGGATAAATGCGTTGAAAATTGTACATTTTCCTCGCCGCAATAATCCGGGGATTACTGTATAAGCATTTATTATACTCTTTGTCTAAAAGATGTTCAATACCATTTTCGACCTGCCGTTTAAAGTCTTCAGATAAATGTTGCATAAGGTCGCTCGCGCAAATGATAACTAAATTCATATCCATCCATACGCCATGAGAATGAGACTGAATTGATTGAACTGAAACTGACACGATAAGCACATTCTCACTCAGACTTCACCAATACAGCCAACACCGAACCCACAGGGCCACAGGCGACAGCAAATAGTCATGTACTTACGCATTGGTTACTATGGAGATGGACGTGGACGTGGAGTAGACTGCGACTGCGCAGCTCGCATACCCGCCGCACACAACCCTAAGTCCCAAACCGATACGAAATGGAATATGGAACATCGAGTCATATAACAATAATTAAACCATTGTTGAGAAGAGAAACGGAACGCACTTAGGGCTGTGGGGTGAGTTGGGTTTTGGGTATGTCGAACGTGTATCCATCTTTAATGGTTTCCATGGGTACGGTATACTCAACTTAGGGGCCAGTTATAGCGATCAGTAAAAAGCAACCGAAAAAGTTGAAACAGTATGAAAATGATTTTTTTTTCGTTTAGGCGGTTTTAGCAAACAGAAAAAAGTCTTTCAGAAAATCTGTGTTGTCAGCAGGGCTGTCGTTTGACGACAAAAATCAGCAGTACTACCAGTCGACAGAAAGCAGTACAAAGCAGTACCTTACCCAATTTATGGTGCTTCTAACACATAAATCGACTTTAAAATTAAAACACTCAACACACTTATATAAAAACCTTTCAACTTGGTAAGTAAATAAAAGCAATTTCTCATATTGAACTTTGAGTGAACAAAACGAGCCTTTTGTACAACGACAGCCCTGGTTGTCAGTACAAACAAATCAACCACCACTGATTAGATTCCATCAGAAAAAAAATTCCTGACAGACGGAACAGTAAAGAAATGACACAAAACAGTGGAATGATCTGGTTTTTATGTGTGGAATTACCTGAGATGTTGATCAGAAAAACTTTTTCGTCCGGAAAAATAAGTTAATTCTTTTTGTAAAAAATTTAAACATTATCCACTTATTTTTTTTTTTTTTTGATAAACTAACTTTATAATTCATAAGCAACATTTTAAGACCAATATTGAGTTCAAGCATTAACTTTAAGTGGTCCAAAAAAGCAAAAGAAATTTTTTTCGGTTTCATTTTACGTATCGCTATAACTGGCCCCTTACTCACCACCCCCAAGCAGAGCTGGCAATCGAGGAATGAATCTTAATTTTTTGTTGTAGTCTTTAATTTATTCTAGCTTAGCCTCTGGAAGGAGCAGATAAATAAATGGTGGCCTAAAATACTCGGCGAAATATTGGCAAAAGAGCAGTTTCAGATTTTATAGATTTACCAAGTTTTATTGAATGAAATAGCAGGTTAAGTTAAGTAATGTTAAAATAAAAAAGTTTGCAACCTCCTTTTCAACCTTTATAAGACAAATTTTGCAAAAAATCCGAGATAGGTATTCGATGATTTTCTATTTTCTATAATCATACACAATTTTAAGTTTTTACGTTCGTGAGTAACAGAAAAACCTCTCTAAAAGGGGTAGGGAGGGTCGTATCGAAGGAGGGCATCTACACAACTAGTGGAACATATCCTGAAAGTTTCATGAATCTACGATTAGCGGTTAGGCCTGTACGATGTCTGTCAGCTCAATCACGCTTTTTTTATGTATACAGATTTCTTATTTAGAATAGGATTTGTCATAAAATAACATGCGTGCTCTGTATCACTCCATTCGTTTGCCTAGGGACTAGAGTAGGAAGTTTGCAGCCCAAACTGTCAAATATTTGTCTACCCAAAGAAATATTTCAAAGAGCATAAAAATACCTTAAATGGGAGGGATATCCTTTCAAACTAGCGAAAGGTATGAAATGGTATTGGACTTGATATCCTTATTTATGAGTCAACGGCATTTCCTAAATACGTTGGAAAAATCCATCTAGAACTCATTGCTGCATTTAGTAACTTGGTAACCTCTCTAACGGCCGAGAATTTTATCAAATGTTTAAAATAAAATTTGACAACTAAGCTCCTCAGGTGCGCCCCTTTTTCAAGACTTGTCAACCTCGCTGGCAATTAAACACCCACTTTTAAGGGAAAAAAAAAACACTGAGAACATACCTCACATAACTCGACACACACACTGCAGTCAACTGACACATGACGTTTATTAAAACCATATCGCTCAACATTTAATCAACTATACTATCAAGTATGAGAGTTTTTCAAACAAAAAACAATTCACAACTTCAAAATGAAACGCTTATCCCCTAGTTGAACCAAAAAAAAAATATTGCCGAACTTTTTTTATTGTCACTTGAAATTAATTTCACACCCATTAACGTCTGCAAGCTGGCACATAAAAGTTCCCATTCCTGTCAGTTTGATTATTGTAAACACTTACTAGACCCCTCCCGATTAATGTAAAAATCGTAAAAAAAAGAAGCCAAAAACCAAAGAAGAACACCCGACTAATCTGGAAATTCCTATGCTCATGATAACTTGACAACGATTGTTGATGGAAACTTTTAAAGTACCATCTCTCCAGCAATCGCATCTCAAAGGCGAAAAACGAACGGCAGACAACAACAACAACAACGAAAAACCTAATCCGAAAAGTAATTTCGATAAAAGAAGACAATTCTCATAAAAGTAGCATTTAATAAATCAACATTTCTTCTGATTCATTTCGTGACAGCTTTAGTAGGCGTTATGTGACATTTTGTTTATCACAAATGGTGGAATGGACAGGACTTTTTATTCTTTTGTTTTATTTTTCTTTTCTATGCCAGCAGGCTGCTTTATGTCCTTTTCATCCACGGAGTCGAAAATGAAGCCAAACATTTCAAACAAAAAATATAAAAAAACACAACAAAATAATGTGCAAAGTTTTACCCAAAATCCGTGTGTATTGTGTGTCTGAAGTGTCTCTGTCTATATCAGGCTTTCACTAATGAATTGCAATTAAAAATATATACAAGAAAATTACACTTTATGCATTAGTAGGCATATGTCTGATGTTTATAGAGAAAAACGAAAATTGTTTTAAAAAACATTTAGCAAGTAATTATTAGTTAATGTGAAATGCAAAAAAAAATTGTTACAAAGTAGATGTATATAAAAATAAAATATTATATTCCATAGAGCACATTATTGTAAATAGATTGTAAAAATTAGTAATTCAAAAATAAACCTCACTCACGTTCTGACACTAGCAGCAATTTTAGACAGATATCTAAATTTAATACAAAAAATATGTCCAATATTATTTGTTAAATTATGTTGATTACATTAATAAAAATAAAGAAATACAGAAAATGAGACAGTAGTTGTGTTATATATCATTTATGCAATATAACATTTTTGCGAGATAAAACGAGACGAGTTCATTGGGATTCAACTTAGGTAAGTACTTGTACATAATAAGAATATTTTATTTTTGCATGACTATCTATATATAAATGAAATATATAGAAATACTAGCGGACCCGACAGACGTTGTCCTGCATGCTATTTCAAGCGATTAGGATATTAAACAAAGTATGAAATGAAAGACAAATAATATAAGAATTTTATTATTCTTTATTTTGAAATAACATCAATTTTTCTAAAAACAATTCGGTATATCAATTATTTTTGTTTGAAACGGTATTGAACAACTGGACCAACTGGTTGTGACTCCGTAAAAACGGTTTTAAAATACTGGCAGCGTGCGTTTACTTGCTGTTCCTCATCACCCATGAAGTAAATTTGCAGAAATTTTGAATCGGTATTAGTCATCGGCATTAAAGAACCAATTTGATGATACACTTGGCCCTGAATCTTAAACGGTGATTGAAAATTGCGACCATCCGCGTTCTGAACGATTTTTGTTGCTCCAAATGATGTCATTTGAAAGCATGAATTGAATTTGCGAATGGTCGCAATACCGCAGAAACCGGCCGATTCATCACGTGTTCTGAATGTGTCGGTGACTCGTTGACGGGCCAGTCTTTGTCTTAATGCATTAGCTCGAAGGCGTTCGTTGTGTTGCTCTTGACTTTCATTTGCACGTTTGATTACAGCCTGGTTTCTTTAATTTTCATTGTCCGTCAATTGATCTTCTGCCGATCTATTTAACCGATGGTTCAGGACTTACTGTGAATTCGGAATACGTCGACCAATATTTCCTCTCGTTCACGAAGACTTGGCATTGTTCTATGTATATGTGAATATAATGCAATTAATATTCACTGAAATGCGACACCGGAAATATCAAAAGACACCGTACAAAAAAAATAAAATGTCAAACACACGAAACACGTTTAATATAATACACTCAAATTCTGCGTGTTTTTTTTACAATTTTGTTTTATAATGAATCGCTTTTTGGGGCACTGTGTTTGAATGTTTCATATGAACAGTGGAGTGTGATATTGTACAACTTTTTTGTCTTATATATTCCAAATAAATATATCAATTTCGTATTTTACTTAATAACTCGCAGTCACGATTCAGTTACTTTTGAAATACATATAAGATTTTGAATGTAATTTTTGTATGGGCGGTGCCACGCTCTTTTGTCCAATTTTGACCAATCTTCACAGGAATACTCCTGGGCCAATATCTAAGATTGTGGGTAAATTTGAACTCAATCGATTTGGTGGTTTTCGAGATATAAGATTTTGAATGTTTTTTTTGTATGGGCGGTGCCACGCCCCTTTGTCCAATTTTGACCAATTGTGAATCTAAACCTTCCAGGGCGCCACCCAAACGAATACAAAAAAAATCATTCAAATCGATTAAACCGTTTAGGAGGAGTTCAGTGACATACACACGTACAGTAGAATTATTATATAAAGACGAGCTGACCCGGCAAACGTTGTTTTGCCATATGAATTATTTCTAGAGTAGTATCGAAAAGTGGTAAATAAGTAAACATGTTTGATCCAATATGCTTCAAATTTGTAAAACTTCTCCACTCTTGTAGATAGTTTTATTAATCAAACAAATCAAATTAAGCACTTTTTAACAATCAGTAGGTACCTAGCTTTCATTGTTGTTCTAAGGTAGTATTTCCGAACTATCTTCCATCCAACGCTTGAGTTGGCGAATAAGAGATATTTCTTATATATTATATAATGTATAAAATAATTCGTCTTCCTTTTTAAAAGAGATATAAATAAATGTTCTCTCAAAATCAACTATCCAATGACAGTGAATGCTTTAATAACCCGACATATTTTCCATTGGATTTCAGCCCAAAAGGGCTTTGCTGGTAACGAAGAAGCTGACTCACTGGCTTAAATCGGCACTGCAATTCGGCTTATCGGACCTGAACCCTTCTGTGGAGTCAGCAAAAACCATTTTAGGGGAAACATCAAAAAGCTATCACGTATTGAATCCAATGAAGTCTGGTTTAAAACTCCTGGGCAAAATTGCACCAGACAATTTTTCCCCAAACACTCTCCCATGAAATCCTACTTCCTGATCAACTTAGACAAAAATAACCTAAGAATAACAGGAATAATCAGTGGCCACGGCCTCATGACAAAAACAGCTATACCGCACGGATTAACACTAATTTAACACGGAAGATATTCGCTAAGATAAATCAAACTTGAAGCATTTGTTTCACTTACACTTATCTGGTTAACTGTCTCTTCTTCTGTCAGAAGAATGTAAATATGCAAAGACCTTGCGTGATTGTAGTAGATTTTAAGTTCCATATATGAAATGTATATAAAAACTTGATGTAAGGTGGCGCTTAAAGTTCCACTTTATTTTCTTAATTTAACCTTTCCTCAAAGTCAATCTATTTATGTATTTTGCTTCTTATTATAACCGTCGTCGAGATAATACCTTTTTTCTGGAATAAAATAAAATCCATCCCGAAACTTACAAAACTCTTTTCTTTTTGGTATTTTACTTCTTTTTCCTCCCATATCCTCCACGAGCGTCATTCGACAACTAGCGACAAGGTGCTACCCAAACGCATCCCAACAAACGCTTTAGCGAGCCT
Source organism: Cheilosia pagana (assembly GCA_936431705.1). Classification (NCBI taxonomy): domain Eukaryota; kingdom Metazoa; phylum Arthropoda; class Insecta; order Diptera; family Syrphidae; genus Cheilosia; species Cheilosia pagana. The sequence continues at coordinate 77,101,361 of OW386166.1, read as the reverse complement.
ACACTAAACAATTTCTAACGTGAGCTTAAAAAGTGGCATAAATGACAACAGCGTGATCCAAAAGCAATTTAAAAAAAACTTGGTACGGTCCCCTAGTTGACAAGTCAATTTTATGCGTTTGCATATTCCTAGTGCAGACAAATCTAGCTGACATAAACTAGGTATCCGAACGGCCCCAGTTGCGTTCCATTCAAAACCAATAACTAGTTTTGCTGATTTTATTTCGTGTTTACATTAAGTATTATAGTTCATTCTGGACTAGATGTACCCTGAACGCAAAAACTATAGATTGGTCAGTCATGCCACTTTTCATACGTCAGCCACATATGCGAACTGTCAAAAGTCAATAATTTATTGACCAGATTTGTTGGCGACCCCTCCATAAACGTCAACTGAAAAAGCTTTTCATATGAATGATCAAAACCGAGACACATCAAATCAGCCAGCTGTCAGACTTACTAAACTAGTGAACGTCCCATTACTTTAACTTCTCAATACGTTTTGTAAGTTTTACTAGTTTTAAATTCTGCCCTTTATTATAAACTTTTCAGCAATTTTTGGCAGCTTTATTAAAGGCTGGTACGCTGTTCGAGTGAAATGAAATTTTCACTCCTCTCCAAAAAAGTGCTGTGAAATTGAAAGTGAAATTTTCACGCCGAAGTGTCAAAAATTTAATGCGACGGACAATAAAAACCAAGTGAAATAGCAAGTAACGCCCTCTACAAATCACTTTTTGAACAATTATTTTTCACTTCAACAGCGTACCGCCTGGTGAAATTTTCATGTGAAAAGTTCATTTTGACATTTCGCAGTGAAAAGTTTGTATGAAAAACTGGATTTCACTCGAACAACGTACCAGCCTTAAGTCGGTTTAGATTTCCTACAAGTTTCTTAGCTGTCACTGTTGGCTGACTTTTGTCTTCTTCTTCTTTGACATTGTTATTGAAAAAATTAAAAATAAAACAACAGTGGAATTCATCGATAAAATTCAAAGTGAATGGAATTAAAGTTGTAAATAATATTTACTTATGTGAAATTAATTTATTTTTGGAGTGCAAAGGTGAATCTGACATATCTATTATGTGCTATAAGCTATAAGCTAAGCGTTCAGCGCAACGCGGCCATTCTATTTTTAAATTTCACACTTTCCTGAAGGAATATATTCAGCCATCGCTAGACAGAGTTTGTGTTTACATAAGTTTTGACTTTTGACGCATATAGTAAGGACACAAACAGGAGAAGTAAAAAAAAGGAAAAATTTAAATAAAACAATACAAATTAATTTTAAATTGTCATGGTGCAAAGCATGTATTCCTATTTAAAAGCCCATTGACCATTAATCGGGATAGGCTCTTGTTTAAATTATTTTATAGACCGCCATTGTCGCATGTGCTGCAGCTTTGTCCATACCACAGCAGCAAAGTATAAGTCTAAGCCGATTAAGCACAAATTGTGCCACATTAGCAGTAAATTTCAATGGATTCACTTTGCCAAGAGCTAACAAAACTCATTTAATATCGAAAGGGCTTTTATGGTTAAATCCACATCCCATTTCGAATCTCCATTACAAATGCACCTCAAAAAATAATAGATATAGGTATCCCGTATCCCATTTCCACAAATGTGTTTGTATATATTCGCTCTTGAAGGATGATAGATATACCTATTCGCAATCGTTAGCGTGCACTCCGCATGGTTTTACAAAAGTTAAAGAAACTTTAGGGATAAACAGAATCGAAGACGTTCGATTCAAAAATAAGATGCAGTCACTTTTATTTATTTCGTCCTGTTTTATACGCTTTCAGGGAGGATTTCCACTCGCGCGTACTTTCCCTCCCAAGTGGAAGGTGAAATTGGGCAGACAATCACAAGTAGACACGAAAAAAGACACAACCTAACATGCGACTGGAATTCGAATTGACTGTGCATTAGATGAGGAAGGATATCCATTGTATAGCTGCTGTGTTCAAATATCCTTCCCGTCGCGCCATCCAAATCGAATGGCAAATTGGATGCAGTAGAGTGTTTTCATTTTTTTTTTCCTTTTATTTGCCGAAATCAATGTATAGTTACGTATACTTTGAGAATATCCGACGAAGGAGAAAAGGACGCTATAAAATGACTTTTTCCTTGCGATTGAATAAGAATTCAACTTTGAGATGTCACGGTGTACATATACATATTGAATGGGGTTCTGTGAATTTCATTACTTTTTCTGTTTTGTGAGACATTTTTGACATTTGATATCATTTGATCCTTTTTAATATACACGGTCTTCTTGTTGGGCAATTACATTTCTCTCCTGGCAATGGAATTTCAATGTTTGCACTTTGATATTCGATCAAGCGAATTTTATTTGAACGATATCGTCTCTTTGAAAGGTTCTATTCGTTGCACATAACCTGAAGGAGTATTTATTTTTTTTTCTTTGTTTGCAAGTAGGAATGACAAGAAATTGAAGGCTTTGCAAATTTTATTGAATGAGCTAATGTAAGCAGCACAGAGTGCGAAGTGACATTGAAATTTCCCTTTGAGCGAGCGGCTGCAAGGATTTTAAATTAAATGGGGTATGTAAAACGAACAATATTTAAAGTGCACTGGACAATAAAGATCAAGCGGAGGAAGAGAGTGTCCCTGTTGGCGGACTTATGTTCTTCTGGCCAGCATATTTGAGCACATTATATGTTGGTAAATACCACCGAAACTAACAAAATGTTGCCTCTATCAATATTGAAGGTGGTCAGATGTCTGTTTAGTTTAGGCAGTCTTACCATCGACTAACCAATTTAGAATGATCTTAAAAAAACCGTCGCAGTAGTAGCAGTCGACCGGTAGTCTCGTTCGGTAAGTCCAGTAGCCGGTGCACGTTCGAGAGGCGACAGAACAGTTGTACTAGTTAAGAGATTATAAATCCGGCCACGGCGATAAAGAGCTCCTGCCGATGAATCCAATCATGTGTGTGTTTGAAGTCAATAAAAAAGGTGGTGAGTCTTGAAATTAGTTGTTTTTTTCAGGATTTGAAAGGGTGTGACAATTTCATCTAAGGTAGATCTATCGGACCGATATCCATGTGTTGATTTTTCTTCCTTCGTGTGGCCTGATACGCTTGCCTAATTTTTAGCATTGAAAACTTAGCATTTTTATGTACATCGTCTTACCCTCAGGTCGCAGTTCTTTGGCGTTCTACGTTTAATAACTGTTTGAGAAGTTTCATATTCATATCCGCAGATGCCTTTTTTACCCTTTGGGAAAGCTACTTTGACGTAACAAGTCCAAACAACTAGGCTCTTTTTTTTTGATCTGCATCCTAACTATTGTTATAAAATCTATAGTGTTAAATATCCACTGTCCATAGGTTAAACAAAAGTTTCTGTACATTTTTTTTATCTCCGAGGCAGGTGGAAATCTTCAAAAGACACTATGAGGACAGACGGCGCCTACTCAACTAAGTTATGACTTATCAAGCAATTTTTTTATCACGATGTTATGTACACGTTTGGCAGGCAACATTCCGGCGATAGTTCCTGCTCGTTCCGCAATTTTAACGCGGTTGATAATATTATCGGGTTAAGTCGAACGGTTTAGTTCGTTGTAGACGCCGCAATAAATTTGTTTCATCGAGCATTTCACGGATCGAGTTATAAGCGTGTCCTAATAGTCGATTTCTATGCTTGCGAGCGCTCCTTTTCGTTTCATCCTTAACCGTGGGAACTCCGAGGTCTCTATGGATATCTTCATATCTAATGTACCACGGTGCACTGACGAATGATCTTAACACTTTATTTTGAAAAGTTTGTAAAATATTTAGATTTGTGTCACAACCCCATAACTATACCATATGTCCATACAGGCTTATGCATTAGCTTATTTAATAAAAGCTTGATTAAACTTGGAATATTTTCCGAGTAACCAATAAAGTTCTCTATATTTGTTTTTAAGTTCTTCGGATTTCTTTTTTACATGCGGTTTCCATTTCAAATTTGTGTCGAGAGTCATTCCGAGGTATTTGGCCTCATTTGCAAATGTAACTTGTACCGTATATATAAATATGTACAGGCCAGGACCATATCCTTTTCATGAAATTTTCCATAACAAAATCGCTATGTCCCTATGTCCTCGATAGACTCACGAATTCCATCTTTGAGGTCTTGAATCGACGCTGGGCTGTTGGCGTAGACCTTATCTTTCGCGTGGCCCCAAAGAAAGAGGTCGCAAGGTGTTAAATCACAAGATCTCGGTGGTCAATTGTGATCACCTCTTGGAGAGATAACACGGTCCGGAAACTTTTCCCGTAAAAGAAGAATGGTTTCGTTGCTTATGTGGTACGTAGCGCAGTCTTGTTGAAAGTAAACTTTGTCCAGATCAATACCATCCAACTACGGCCATAAAAAATCATTAATCATCTCGATAAAGCCCAATTCCAAAGAACGACGAGGAATGGACAAACCTGGGTTTTCTTCAACACTTTGGGCTACGGCAGCAATATTCTCAGTTGTTCTTGAGCGACGTGCACGGGTTTTATTCTTCACATCACTAACTTGTCCCAACAGCTCGAATTTTTGAACCAATTTCTGTATTGCGGTCAGGGAAGGTGCTTCACGACGACCCAAAAATGCTTTAGTTTTGAGAACTGTGACTGTGAAAATTTTCACCATTTTTGTAGTGAATTTTTATAATTTCAATTCGTTGTTGAAGCGTGTATCATTCCATTTTTAGTAATGGCGTAGTTCCTACTTGTCAAATGTCAAAAAATAACAACTTCAAAAGTGACAGCTGCCGAAATAGCGGACTATTAAAAATTACACCTGTTGGAAAACCCTTTATGTAAAATCCACGTGGACCGATTTTGTTTCGTTAAGAGCGATCCCCCAAGATATTGTCCATTCATTGACCCGGTTAGGCGCAGTAGTACCTTCTTTTTGAGGTATATCACGCGTAAATAATAGGTACAGGGGTGGCTCAAGGACACTTCCCTGCGGCACACCTGCCCTTATTTCCTTAAAGTCCGAATATTCATTTCCGTGTTTAACACGAACGAGTTTGTTCTCTAGATACGATTCTAGAATTTTCCATAACCGTTCGAGGAGAACTTGTTTTAATTTGCACTTGAGGCCTTCATGCCACACCTTATCAAATGCTTGCGAAACGTCCAAGAATACGGCAGATTTTATTTTCTACTAGAGCTATCTCTATTACGTCTTGCACTTGGTCGATCGTCGAATGTTTGCATCTAAACCCTAACTGGTGGTCATGGATAAGATGGTTTTCTTCTATGATTGATTGTAAGCGTCTAAGTAGAAGAAGCGAGATGGGTCTGTAAGACTTTTTTTCATTCGGTGGTTTCCCTGGTTTTAGAACCATTATGACCTCTGCGATTTTCCATTGACTCGGAATGTTATGTAATCTGATCGCAGAGCTTATAATGTGCAGAAGCTTAGTTAATGCTTTCCAAGGTAACATTTGCAGGACTTTACTCCGCCTTTTCTTTATCGCTTTTTACCCAAACGTCTTGGGTTATCTTAATTGGCGGCGCTGCGACCTTTGGCCTTTTTGTGGCTATAATTTCAAAGCGAGTATTTGCATTCTTTTCCAGCGTTAGGCTTTCGGGGTTATTTCTGGCCTTGTCATTTTTAAAATCTTTAATCAACTTTGTTAGCAAGTTGCACAGTCGATTTAAGTGCGCTTTATATTGCGGGTCTCGAGTTAGTTGCCATCTTCTGTACGTGCTCCATCTGTGGGGAGGGACCTATGCTAAACTTGTTTGTGCTGCTGCTACTTTCCTCCTATTTACCACTCGCGCCTTTAATTTTGATTAGTCGAATTAAAATAGAGAAGACCCTTGGGTGAGCTACAAGTAAAATAAGCACAATTACGATACGACACCAGCCTGTGTCTCCTATTGATACAAAACCCAACAATTCCCATTCATCTTACCTGTCCATGAGATCAATTTAATAATAGACACATTTACTAAGTGATTTCCAGGTATTCTTGCAAGTACTTGAGGACATTATGTAGCTATACCCTGTGTTGATAATGTCGCTGCTATTGAGTATCAGCTTACATGGCATATGTTACTCGACAAGATGTCCTTTAATCAACCAAAATGTTCCTCCCCACATTCTCAAGTGGTAAGCAATTAAATAAACTTGTCAAGCAGTCAGTTCACGGCCAAGAGCAAAGCTAACTTGGGCTAACTGAGGCATACGGAGCATTTACGCCGTATTGGTTATGATTTAAAGTTCATATATCCCGACGGAGAGAGACAGCAACGCACACTGTCAACGAATATTTGGACTAAGACAACTTCTCACTTTATTTACCTTTATGATGGCACTCCAGGAAGTCAGTCTCTATACATATATAATAAAGCCATTTTTTTGATGTGTTTGGACGGTTAAACTCACACAGAGAGCGCTGTTGAATTATTTTCACGACCGCGTCGTCGTCGTGTCGAGTGCAACATGCAGACCATGGACTATAAACTATATGCTGTGCAGAGCTTAGCGTAAATAAATGGTATTTACTTTTCTATGTTTCATATTTTTTTATGATTTTCCGCTTTGTTTGTACAGCGTGGAAGAGAAGTGCTCTGAATGTGACCTATAATTTCATCATAGTGGAAATGAAAATGGCAAATATGGGGTGCGGAATGGGTTCTTTGTTAAGTTTTAACGAATTTAAGGAGATGTGGTACAGTGGATACAAAACCTTAAGCCGTAACTAGCGTTTTTCCGGGCATCGAAACCTTCGCTTAATAGCTCAATATACTAACCACTACGCCACTGCGCCTACTTCTCGCAATCGTCTGAATGCTTCTCAATTAGCCGTTTGCAGTTGGCATAGATCCCTTTCATTCGTCCAATAAACAAAAAATACAGTAAGAGAATTATTGTGAGAAGCTGGGCCTTAAATCCCTTAAGGACGTGGTGCGGTTACTACTTTTTTTATCGTAATGTCAGAACTGATTAACACCTCGAGCTCGAAATTTTGTACGAATACAACTAAAAGTTAAAAATTCAATCACTTTACTTGGGAAACGAAAAGCCAATGGCCGCGTTCCACTGCCCGTAGGAAAAGTGACGTTCCCGACCAATCTAGTTTTTGCGTTCAGGTTGCATCTACTCCAGACCAATCTAGTCGACTTAAGATAACTAAGTTTTTAAATGTGCCCATTCGTATTGACAAATGTCACGAAACTTCAAACACCAACACACTCGCATCTAATCTTGCAACGTCAAAAGCTGGTAAAGCGTTCATAGAATTTTATCCGTTGAGTTTGAAATTATACGTTTCATTTGCTTAAAATGTTTATGAAAAATAAACAATGCATTAATGTTCTCAGAAAATAGTAACATTTTAAACCAACTTTCATCAGTTTTTTAAGAAAAATTGAGGTACGCATGCAGTCGATGTTAACAATATCGAAAATTGGTAATTACGAAACCTTATTATTTGTCCTAATATGTTTCAAATATGTAAAATTTCTCCTGTAAATAGTTTTATTTATCAAACAAATCAAATTAAGCGCCTTTTAACAATATGTAATTACTGACCAATAGCATTAATTGTTGTTAAAAGCTAGTATTCCCGAACTCTATCACATTCCATCACGATTGGTAGCATTTTTTTCATGGTTGGGAGCATTTTTTTTTATTTTTTGTATGTTTTTCCATGTCACACAGATTCTGATTGATAATTGTCACAACACCGATAGGAAGGCAAACGGCTAAAATTTTGAAAAAAAAGTGAGAGGGCCAGCGGCAAGAGGATTGCGAGTTGGGGGTCTCAGTATGGTGTGTCTCTGACGAAGACTAAGAACAATGGACACCTTCAAAAATCGCAAATACGAGATTCATCCGTAATGTTATTTTTCCTACCTCAGCCACTTATGTGAACTGTCAGCTTAGTACTCAGTCGATAATGGGGACGTTTGGATACCTAGTTTATGTAAAACGTCAGCTTGATTTATCTGGACTAGGTCTACGAACGCGTTAACTAAGTAAGTTGAGTTGTTGTTGTAAACTTGTGATTTATTTTTGAATTTTGACACATCAAAATGTGAACTGAGTATACAGGCAGGATTTTCTTGACTAGATTTGTCGGCTACCTCTCCATAAACGTCAACTGCAAAAACTAATCACGTGACCAATAAAAATGAAAACACATCTCGTCAAGTCAGTCAGCTGTCAGACTTACTAAACCAGATACGTCCCCAATCATTGCTGATACGTTGCTATTTAACGACACATACCCAGCTTCTGTATGAAGCAAAAATCTGATTGATGGCTCAAAATATTTGTGGAAGTGTTGGCTTTTTAAAGTATGCTGTTTTTTTTTTTGTTGTATTGATTAAGAACTACTTGAGTTGAGTCTCATAAGAAAGACTACATTTTGTTGGACAAGAAAACTGACATAATGTAGGCGTGGCAGTGAACGACATTCTCAGAATCTTGGAAACATTTCAAAAACAAGTTCATCGAAATCTGTATAGTAGTTTTCATGCCAGTAACAGACATAAATCCAATCCAGTTTTATTATAAAGGGTTTTCCAATAAGAGGTGTTATTTTTAATAGCCCGCTATTTCGGTAGCTGTCACTTTTGAAGCTGTTATTTTTAGACATTTGACAAGTAGAAACTACGCCATTACTAAAAATGGAACGATACACGCTTCAACAACGCATTGAAATTATAAAAATTCACTACAAAAATGGTGAACATTTTGCAGTCACAGTTCGCAAAACTAAAGCACCTTGTCGGACCGCAATACAGAAATTTGTGGAAAAGTTCGAGCTGTTGGGACAAGTTAGTGATGTGAAGAATAAAACCCGTGCAGGTCGCTCAAGAACAACTGAGAATATTGCTGCTGTAGCCCAAACTGTTGAAGAAAACCCAGGTTTGTCCATTCCTCGTCGTTTTTTGGAATTGGGCTTTATCAAGAGATGATTAATGATTTTTTATGGCCAGAGTTAGATGGTATTGATCTGGACAACGTTTACTTTTAACAAGACGGCGCTATATGCCACACAAGCAACGAAACTATTGATATTTTACGGGAAAAGTTTCCGGAGCGTGTTATCTCTCGAAGAGGTCATCACAATTGGCCCCCGAGATCTTGTGATTTAACACCTTGCGACTTCTTCCTTTGGGGCCACGTGAAAGATAAGGTCTACGCCAACAGCCCAGCGTCGATTCAAGACCTCAAAGATGGAATTCGTGAGTCTATCGAGGACATAGGGCAGCCACTTTGCGATTTTGTTATGGAAAGTTTCACGAAAAGGATATGGTCCTGAAGGCGTGGTCGTGGTGGCCATTTTACTGATGTTGTTTTTCATTTTTAACGGCATACCTTTCTCTTTATTACGTAATAAATATCCGATCATTTATCTCAATAAATGACATTTTTCTTTGAATATCAAAATAACACCTCTTATTGGAAAACCCTTACAATACTGTAGTTGTTGTTTCTTTTATTACTATCATTTGTGATTTAAATTTTACTGTCATCTATGACAATAACATTTCCAAGCAACACCTGGGTACGGTCAAGGACGTGTGGCTACAGTTAGAAAAATAACAATATTTTGTATACATGAATAGTTAATAAAGAAATACCACACAAATGAAATATGGTCCTAAAAAGTGATTAAAATCACCTCGAGAGCTCGGGTAGTTTCTTGCTTCAGCAAAAGAAAACGTAATTGTGTTTTTAACTCTATAGTTCAACTTTTTCCTATACCCATATATGAAAGTAAATAGCTCAAAGTATCTATATTCAGCAAGCACAATATCGCATACATAATACAAGAGTCTGAACTCACAGAAGATTCAGTTGATCCACCCATCAACTGCGCTGCTCAAAATGAAATCCTCGAAGAAAAAGGTATACGTATCTATACTGTTCACAGGCTAAAAAGTCTGCTTTATTTTGTTGCTTTAAAACAACTTTCTTAATATTGTGTGGTCTATTTCATATTACTAATAAACAAATACATATAGATATAGATTACGGATGGATGGTAGCGTCTTGCTACCACACGTGGAAACGTTTTTAGGAATACAAGTTTTTTCCTTCGTTTCGTATACATATCTTCGCATGGATTTCAGATTTATTTATTGGGTTCAGGAAAAAAATATACATCTTTATCCTTAGGGCGACGAGGATATTTTTTCTGCTACATATTTTTTTTATCTATTTTGTCTGGATTTCCTTTCTGACAGATTGCCCTTAGGATGGGAGATTGCTGAGTATAAAAATCTCTTGGTGGACTTTTGTATTTGTTTCTCAGGAAATATGAAAGCGAACAAAAAAAAAATAGATATATACGAAATAGAAAAAAATGAACATTTTAAAAGGTCTACAGAATTTGGTTCGTTACTCTCAATCAATGCGAATCGATTCTTTTCATGTTCAATGTTGAAAGGAACATCAGTTATTCCGTTTCTTGATTTTTCTTCAAAGAATTTAGTTTTGTAATTTTAACCAGTAGCTAAGAAAGCAATTCATTGACCTGTTATTGAAAATTGTATGAGTGGATTAGGGACTAATGCGATGTGATTATTATTATTAGCCTTTTGTCCCAATTGCAAAGTATACCTGAGTTAAAAAAAAAATGTATTTCTATTGCTCCAGTTTGGAAGCTTTATTTCCTGGCTTTAAGACCAGATGCCATTGTTTGGATTACAAATTTATGAATACCAACAGCAAAACCTATTGAGAGGGGCTATCGACAGTGCGAGATGAACCTTACATTTCATGCTGTGGTGCTACTTCTTTCGGGGCTTATGGGAGTTATGTATTTGGCAGAAACTAATTAGATATATTATGACAACAAGCGACTTAACATAGGTATTTCGGAAAAACTCCAATTTTGTACCCATTTATTAAAAAAACATACATATACTGGGTATTATTTGAAAAGCTCAAGTTGCCCTCTGGCAATTGAGATACCTGTTACTTGGCCTTTAAAATGGGGGCCAGGCTTTATTTATCATCCTACGGCCTGAAATTCCTATTATTAAGAATATGCAGGCGACGTAGTTCGAATTTCATACTGCACCAAAAAAAATGTTGCGTATACGCCCCATGGTATAATCGATTTGATAAAAAGGGTAAACCTATATTTTCACAATCATTTAATTTGTATGAGTTATATTACTTGTGACGTATGAAACGGTCCTACAATTTTATGGCGTATTAAAACTGTAAATAACACAAAGTGTGTGTTATGTATGGAAAATAACATCATTCAAAAGTGGTGGCGCGCATCATATAAGTCTAATTTTCCATGACTCTTGAGCATAATTCAGGCTGAATCTGTACGATCTCAGGGGTTATGTTGGCTTTAAGTTCTGCTATGGTTCATGGCTTTAGTTTAAACTTCAGAGAACCCTACAAGAAAATGTCTAACAGAGTCAAATCACACGATTTCTGTGACCAATTCACATAACCTGCACGTGAGATGACCATGCTGGTGTGAGCTGTGTGACACGCCAGCCGTCCTGTTGAAACCACATATCATTCGTTGGTAATCATTGGCCTATTGGTAATCATTGGCCTATTGCGCGCCACCGCATTTGAACGGCCTGGCCCATGACGTTTATAAAACAAATGTGGACCGATGACACCGTCAGCCTAAAATCCACACCAAACAGTGATTTTTTCGGGATGCATTGAATGCTTTTGGATCTCATGTGGATTTGTATCTTCCCAAATGGGCCTCATCCATGAAGTTGCTCATCGCTGAAGATGATATATTTGGATAAAAATAAGGGCAGTTTCCAAATGCCTCTGTATTATTTGTTTATCATTTGCACGTGTTGTTCAACGCTATGTTTGGCAAAACAGAATGAATAAATGAATGCCAATTTGAAAAATGAAGCTTCAACAATATGGCCGCTATCAACTGTCAAAGGTCCTAATGGCTTTTTTTCAAACCAAGTTACAACTCAATAGGTCTGTTCCTTTACTTTTAAATCTTACGAATTTTTACGAATTCTTACGCATTTTACTCAATTGTCGTTCCTTAACTCGAAAAATTCGTAAAAGAGAGCGGCTTCGAGAGAGCGAGATATTTCCCCTCTTACTAGTTTTTACTCAACAAATTTCTTTGCGTAAGAATTGAAACATCTGTCAGTCGAGTGAAAATTGACAGCTGATTTGAATTTGTTGTTCTATTTGGTATTTGGCATTTATGAACTATCTGTCATTTTTCATAGGTTACTACAAAAGCGTTCCTTAACTTTTGCGTAAGTTTCCCTCTCTGAGAGAGAATTCATCCCCTCCACTTTCATTTTGACAGTCTTTTCCATTTTTACTACAAAAGTAAAGGAACAGACCTAATATCTTTGTTTAAATAAATTGCGCTAAATTTTTGAGCTATAAACAGAAAATACCGCAATCAATTACTGCACTTAAAATATATTTCCACTAACAATTCAAATCAATTCATACATTCAGCATTGTTTTTTGCATACAGCCCAAAAAAGCACAAATTACCTATATAAAATTCGTTTTAAGGATAGAACATAAATTCTTTATTTTTACCAATCAAAATGTTATAATTATACAAACAAAGCTGAAGTGAATATACAGCTTAAAAAACTATTTCGCTAACAAGCTAACACTCGACTGAGGTCACAAAAAAAATGTCCTCTTTCAGCACCAAATATTCAAGGTGACATTTTTTTATCCTATGTAGGTACCTACACCCTACGCCAGCTGGACTGTTGCAGTTATGTCATGTTCGCTTATGGCCTGAGTAGGGAATGATGGAAGAAATTTAATTTATTTTTGAATCCGTCCCTTTTTTCAATACTCGGAGCTATAAGAGGGAAGTCCATCCTTGTTTGCCCATTTTGTGTCATGGCCCTACCCTGCCAGGCCCAACTCTTCTCTGTGTGCAATATATATTTCAATTACAATAAATTTTGACGGCATAACGAGCTGATGCATCAGTATCAGAACAAGCCGCGCATCATGCGAAATCAATCTAAAAATAATTACAAATTTTTTTGCTGGTTGCTGCTGGTTTTTTTTCTGGGAGTATTCTGAGTAGTTAGGTCATTTTGCTTACCATAAATACGGATGGAATTACTCCCACTTGTACTTTATTAAGGGGGTTGTAGTTGCACACGCATCGTTATAAATATATATGAAAAGTTTATACCTACAATTGAATTCACCTTTTAAGGCCATAAATTAGTTGCATGCCACCAAATTAAAATAATGACAAGTTAACAGGACAGGACCAGGATCAGGAACCAAATCCATGAAGATAAGGTATTGGAGAGCATGTGGTATATACTGACCATTTCTGACATTTGTAGCTGTCAGTGCTGGGCAATACAGAGTAATGGGCACAATTCAGCTTACGTAATTGCCATACATGACAATGCTGGCTTTGACAGATAAAAACTAAGAAGTTTATTGAAATTTGGAACTGACATTGTTTGACTTTGTGGTAAACCAATAACTTTTGTGAAGTTAAAAAGTTAAATAGTGATTTATTTAGAATTCTCGCATGCCCTTTTTATGTGTATACAAACAATACGTTCGTAAGCTGTCATATGTAGAGGGGAAAAAAGAGAGACTGGGGACGTTCAAGTATCTAGTTTAGTAAGTCTGACAGCTGACTGACTTGATGTATCTCAGTTTTGATTGGCCTAGATCGGTCACATGGGCAGCTGTGTCAGTTGACGTTTATGGAGGGGTAGCCGACGAATCTAGTCAAGAAATTCGTGACTGAGTACTAAGTTGACAGTTCGCATATGTGGCTGACGTAGGAAAAGTGACGTTCCCGACCATTCTAGTTTTTGCGTTCAGGTTACATCTCTTCCAGACCAATCTAGTCGACTTAAGATAACTAAGTTTTTGAATGTGCCCACTGCCTACAAGCTGAATTTGACCTTCGATGTAGCCCTGCTTGATTTCAAGTATTTGGCTTAATCAAAGGGGAATCACACATACTTGAAAAAAAACAGCCTACACTTCACCTTGCTTCCGCCATTTTGCCTTTTCACACGTATTCAAAGATAGTAAAATTGAGAGAGAGGGGGAGGGACCATTATTGAAAAAATATGCGGGTGAAATCGGGGAGACGTAGGAAAGCTGTCAGTCTATTTTATACTTAGTTTATGGTTGAAGTTGAAGCAAATATAAGCACTAGGTAGCTCTTTTGGTTCAATTTGATTCAATCCAATTCAATTTATTTGCAATAATCTTAACACAGAAAGATACAGTATCGTCTAAAATTGTGGAAGCTTCAATAATGTATACATTCACGGTTCATGGTGGAGAGACTCGGAATTCGGAAACACTCAAATGTCATCGAGCAATTCGTGCAATTTTCTTTAAGTGTAGGCATGCCTTCTGTAGTAGAATGTTGAAAATAATTTGAATAAAGCGTTATTTTGCGCAGTTGCAATTTTTCTACAAGGGATGACATTCGATGTAAAAAATTACAATTGCGCGCAGAAGTTTCATACTTTCGCCGCACTGAACCAAAAGGGCTAGTGCTTATCTTTGCTTCACTTTTCCTCGCAGGTTTGTACGAAACTGACATTTCACTTAGCAGTCCATGTATAGATAGTATGTCAATGTGTACTGTACAGGCTCTTAAGTTCACAATCGATTTGGAGATTGTAGAATGAAATTATTGTTTCGGCTTACAAATTTATGTAGATACCTACCTACAATTTTTCAAATTGCCTGCAGTTGAAAAAGCCGCTGTAGATGTTCAAACTCAATCAACATTCGGTTTGTTTGACGTGGCTAGCACTAGTGCCCACTAGTGCGCACTGAGAAGTGTCAGTTAATTTTCCCGCCTGTCCAAAACCCTACATAACCCAATTCGGCTACTATATCGAACACAAAATATGCTGCCCTGAAGTTTTACATTGAAAAATAAATGACAGCAAGCAAAATGGCAGCGAAACTCGGCACTGAATTCTTGCGTCGTCAAATTAACTGGGGTTAGTTTAGGGCACAACTAGGGCGCCATACAAGTCATATCGAATGCAGGTTTTCAGTACCAGGGCGAGTTGAGTGCTATTTCGAACACATTAGGGTTAACCCAGTGCCCACGTCGAACAAACCTATTAATGCATGCTTTCGAAGCCTGGAAATAGTTTTAAAATCTTTAATTCATTTTTAATGAATTTTGAATTGCGTTTATATATTTTTTGCAGATATGGTTTTTATCTAAGTTTTTACAGAATAAAAATTTCAGTGATAAAGGCTGGTACGCTGTTCGAGTGAAGTGAAGTGTCCTGCTGTGAAATTGAAAGTGAAATCTGCACGCCGAAATGTCAAAAATGTAGTGCAAGGGACAATAAAAGCTAAGTGAAATAGCTTAAGTAACGCCCCCAACAAATCACTTTTTGAACAACTATTTCTCACTTCAACAGCGTACTGCCTAGTGAAATCTTCAAGTGGAAAGTTCGTTTTGACAATTTGCAGTGAGAATTTCGTATGAAAAATTTGGACTTCAAGTGAACTGCAAATTAAACTTTATCCTATACAATTTTAATTTTTTTTTACATTGAAATCGCATCTACTACCTTCGTGTAGATCTATTCTGGTACAATTTGAGTCCCCTAACCAAACGTCATTTAGATGACATCTAATCAAAATTCAAAACGACTCCAACTTCACTCCTTTTGCAACGAAAATTTTCTTGTACCACCGTCGAGTGGCTCATATTTGTCCGAGAGTTCTTCAATCCTGAAATAGAGATTTTCATCCCGAAGCCATGGCGTTGCGTGTGCTAACACTTCCACAAAATTTGCGACAAATTACCAAAGGCACCAGCCTAGCTCAGGTAAGAAAATTAATTTCGTAATCATTTGCACGCCACACAACACCCCAACATTACACTGGCATTACGTAATTTTCCGGAAAAGTTGTTAATTCTACTTTTGTGATTGAATAACAAGACATATTCTTAATATATAAAGTAAACCTATTTAATTACGATTTAAGCGATGCGATATTGTCATTAGAAATCGTCTTATAAATCTCCAAAACATTTAAGGTTATGTTATTAATCTGGAACCATAAATCTATATTCGTTGCAGCGTTACAAGGCTTCGCACGCCGCAGGGCTCAAGAAGACTTTGGTGAACATCCCAGCGACCCAATTAACCCAATTAGATAATGGTCTTCGTGTAGCCAGCGAGGATTCAGGTGCCCAAACTGCCACCGTTGGTCTTTGGATCGATGCTGGTTCCCGATCTGAGAATGAGCACAACAATGGTGTTGCCCACTTTCTGGAACATATGGCATTTAAGGTAAGTCTGCACTATAAATTTACAAGTACACAATTAACTGAAAAACAATCAATTAAGGGAACTGCCAAGCGTTCGCAAACCGATTTGGAATTGGAAGTTGAGAACATGGGTGCCCACTTGAATGCCTACACATCCCGGGAGCAGACAGTATTTTACGCCAAGTGTTTGTCCAAGGACGTGCCAAAGGCTGTCGAAATCCTTTCGGACATTATCCAGAACTCCAAATTGGGTGAGTCCGAAATCGAACGTGAACGCTCGGTTATTTTGCGTGAAATGCAGGAGGTGGAGAGCAATTTGCAGGAGGTCGTCTTTGATCACTTGCATGCAACTGCATACCAGGGAACACCATTGGGACAAACAATTCTGGGGCCCACAAAGAACATTAAGTGAGTAGGAGCGACCCACTGGTTGGATACATGTACTGAAGGTTATTTCAATTTTAGATCAATCGGCAAAAGCGACTTGTCGGACTATATCAACACTCATTACAAAGCATCTCGCATTGTTTTGTCTGGTGCCGGTGGTGTAAATCATCAGGAACTCGTCAAATTGGCCGAACAAAACCTTGGCAAGTTGCAAAATACTTTTGATGGTAAACCACCCGTTGTCTCCCCATGCCGTTTCACTGGCTCCGAGATCCGTGTCCGTGATGATTCGTTGCCACTGACTCATGTCGCAATTGCTGTTGAGAGCTGCGGCTGGACCGATCAGGACAACATCCCATTGATGGTCGCTAGCACCTTGATTGGAGCTTGGGATCGTTCACAAGGCGGTGGTGTCAACAATGCCTCCAACTTGGCTCGTCACAGCGCGGAAGACAGTAAGTACAGCAGAGCAATTGACCATTCAAGATTCTAATAGTTTTCGATAGACCTCTGCCACAGTTTCCAATCATTCAACACATGCTATAAGGATACCGGTCTCTGGGGCATCTACTGGGTCTGTGATCCACTCCAGAACGATGTATGCACATTAAGCTCAATCAATCAATTCTTACTTTAATCGGTTTTAATTTTCGTACAGGACATGCTCTACAATGTGACACAAGAGTGGATGCGTCTTTGCACAATGATCACCGAGGGAGAGGTGGAACGCGCCAAGAACCTCTTGAAGACCAACTTGCTGTTGCAATTGGACGGTACCACTCCTATTTGTGAGGACATTGGCCGCCAGATGCTTTGCTACAACCGTCGTATCCCATTGCATGAACTGGAAAGACGCATCGATTCAGTGACTGTGCAGAACATTCGTGATGTTGGCATGAAGTACATCTACGACAGGTGTCCAGCTGTTGCTGCCGTCGGACCAACAGAAAATTTGCCGGACTACAACAGAATCCGTTCTAACTTGTACTGGCTCAGAATCTAAGGCAGTAATTTTAAAGAAACCAAAACTTAAGTGAATTATTTATCGTAACCCCTTCCGATGTTACAGCAATCCATAATAGAAATGTTTATTAAATATGCAAGAACACGCCAATGTTCAAGGGATGTTAACTAATGAAACAATAAACCCAATTAAAAAGAAACAAACAAACAGTTTTTATTTATGGGTTTCTTCAATGACAATTTGAAGTCGCGTAACTTAGAACCAGTTTTGCTTTACGAGCAGACTTTGTGCAGTTGCCAAAACATTTCTCTGACCCTTACAGATGAAGGAATTCCAAGTCATGTATAATATGAACCATTTCCGGGTCTAACACACGCCATATAAATGTTTGTTTGTCAAAAAGGTCATCCTATACCAGCGACCCTTATAATGGATAAAAAATGATAGACGAGATTTAAAACGATACGCTACTTATAACAAATTTTATTCAGAAAACCCGTAGACTTTTAGGTTGCCCGCCTCACGACGGCGATCGATTTCCTTGTCATCACAAGCGTACGCGAGCAGATACTGCTTTGGATGCCATGCCACAGTGAATGTCGCCGCATCAACAGGTATGTCGGAGATCTTTTCTCCTGTTTCTGTGTGAGCTATATCAATAAGTAGATCCTCGCTGGCCGAGGCCAGTAATTTCCCATCGTAACTGAACGAGATTGTACGCACAGGCCAATCCAATCGCGAAAGAACTCTTAGGCAAGCCAATTCATTTGCGTCCCAAATAGAGACAAGTGCATCCGCAGATCCAGTCGCAAAGTACTTCCCTAAAAGAAACTCATAAGTAAATGATCGTAATCATTACGAAATCATAAGCTCACGAACCAGTTGGATCGAATTCAATGCAGATACAGGTTGCTGGATGTGCCTTTAGTACATGTTGCAATTCCAAGCCAGGATAATTTAAGATATGAACACAACCCAAGCCATTTGTGAGAAAGAACATATCGCTGGTGTTGTTCCACGCTATTTCATTTACCTAGAAGACAGGGAAACAAGTGTTTGAATAACTATTCGCTGTTTTCCTTCTGATATTTATTACCTCGAAATTAAACTGTTCCTCAGCGCGAATTTTGTTTGTCCTTGTATCGATGAAGGTGACTAGATCTTCTTTATTTCCAACGGCAATTGTTTTACCATCTGGTGACCATGTAATATTAATGTTCTCCCCCTTTGTACTTGTAACTGTGGAACATTTCCCAGCCCGGATGTCCCAAATGCGAACTGTTTTATCGCCACTAGCAGTGCTAAGTAGCTCAGGTGTGAATGCGTGCCAACATAGTTGATCCACTGATCCGGTGTGTCCACGATACGTACTCTCTTTGTTCTGAAATAATATACATGTACAAAAGGTCTTGGCGAGAATCATCTCAAGATCTTACTAAACGTTCTCGGTCTAGTGTGAATACTGCAACTGTTTTATCGAAGGAACCCGAAGCCAGGCGTTTGCCGTCGCAACTCCACCCAACTGAATGCACCTTGAAGAAATTAAATTGGTTGCGTTTATAATTTCTTTAGATATTGAAACAATTCTTATTTTGATTTTATTTGTAAGCCGGTAAGCAAAAACTAACCTTGGAAGTGTGTGCCTTTTGTTCCTTGATTTTATTGTGCGATTTGAAGAAGCTTTGTAGCTCTTCGATTGTGGCATTTTTTCGACCCATTTTATAATACAAAACTTACTAGTTTTTAATGTTAAATGAAAATAAACAAAATTAGTTAGATGTAGAATGGCAAAATTAGATGTCAAAAGTGATGGTCAGAAACTGAATCCACAGAGATATATTTGTCGAAGGAACAATTCAGCGCGCGGTTGATGTCGTTTGACATGTGAGTGGATGAGTTATAGGGTGTCAATTTCTTTTTAATTTTTTGAACTACCTATGTCACTTTTTTGTGCGATTAGGGGCCAGTTATAGCGATACGTAAAATGAAACCGAAAAAAATTTCTTTTGCTTTTTTGGATCACTTAAAGTTAATGCTTGAACTCAATCTTGGTCTTAAAATGTTGCTTATGAATTATAAAGTTAGTTTATCAAAAAAAAAATAAGTGGATAATGTTTAAATTTTCTACAAAAACAATTAACTTATTTTTCCGGACGAAAAAGTTTTTCTGATCAACATCTCAGTTAATTCCACACGTAAAAACCAGATCATTCCACTGTTTTGTGTCATTTCTTTACTGTTCCGTCTGTCAGGAATTTTTTTTCTGATGGAATCTAATCAGTGGTGGTTGATTTGTTTGTACTGACAACACAGTTTTTCTGAAAGACTTTTTTCTGTTTGCTATAACCGCCTAAACGAAAAAAAACTCATTTTCATACTGTTTCAACTTTTTCGGTTGATTTTTACTGATCGCTATAACTGGCCCCTTAAAGGCACCAAGTGACAAAGAACAGAAACAGGAACAGAAACAGAATCCCATACATTTGCAACAGAAACCGAATTGGGAACAGAAAATTTATTTTTCAGCAACAGAATTTAGCGACAGAAAAATGGCTGTTTGAGGACAGAACGCAAACAAGTCTTTATTGATTGTTTCTGTTGCTGCCAGCAACAGAAATTCAAATTTATCGTGGGGGGGGCGGGTTTTTTTTTGTTTGGATTTTTTTGCATCTGTTTGTTTCGCATCGTACTATTGTTTTTAGTAGACGAAGAGGAGAGAATAATACATTTCGTAAAAAATCACCAAATTTTATACAATTTCATTCTGTTCCATGTTTTTCGTTGAAGTCAAAGCTAACGACATACAATTGGACGGAATAGGAGGCTGCCATGTTTTTATGGATCTGTTTCTGTTTCAGTTCTTTGTAGCTGATCGAGCAACGTAAACAGAACCAGAATTAACTACAGAACGATAAAACTTTCTGTTCTGTTTCAGTTTCTGTTTCTGTTTCTGTTCTTTGTCACTTGGTGCCTTTAGTAGGAAAAAATATAATCTTTCAGAGATTGAGATTTAACACTGCAAGTGCGTTTGATTTTGACAACTAATACATACGGTGGGTGTTTTTAATAATTAAATATGTAATTTAATAAACGATTTTTTTTTCAAGCTGAATTTTGACAGATCGCTCTGCTCTGTCGTTCTGTTGTGTAAAGATGAGTGATTTTAATGTAGGTACCTGGATCTAAAGTCTTTCATTGAAAAGACAGAGAAGTCCTCAGAAAAAGTTGGCGATGGTGGTGAAGCAACATTCAAAGATATTATTGAGCCTTGCAGATTTTAAATCAAGGAAGTTATTTTCAAATAGAAAACAGCAGTCACTATGTCATAATTTAGATAGGTTTTTAGTTGATATTTGGAGAGAAAAGTTATAGGGCAGCTAAAATTTGTTTAGCTCAAGTGGAAGCTTAAATGGAAAACGAGTAGAAAATTGTCGAAGGCTACACATTTATTGCGGACGTTCAAATATCTAGGTTTAGTGAAGTTATGAATTTCATCGAAACAAAAGTTGAAAAAAGTACAAAGAGGGAAAACCTTGAAATCCATACACAAATTTATGACAGTTTTTTTTGTCCATAATTGCATTGAATCAATATTTTTTGCATGGCATGGAATTCGCCCCGAGTTTAGTCTGTCAACTGACTGATGACTTGATGTAGGTATCTCTGTTTTGATTGGCCTAGATCGGTCACATGGGCAGCTATTTCAAGGCCTCGTCAAACAGAGCGCGTTTTAACGCTCCGTTTTACCGCCACGTTTCACCGCCGCGTTGTAATATACTGAAACATATCCCCCGTCACACAGAGCGCGTTTTTAACGCTGTTGTGCGGGTTGTGAAAAATTACAGATTATTTTATGACGAGGCGCAATAATTCTTCCTTCGAGCTGCTTGACTTTTTTTTAGACAATGAAAACCAAGAGTCATGGACAATAATGAGATCTTTCTGTTTGACGTCCTTTAACGCGGCGGTTAGAACGTTGCGTCAAAATAATCTTACCGCCGCGTAAATTAATCTCACCGCGGCGTTAAAAACGCGTTCTGTTTGACGAAGCCTTCAGCTGACGTTCATGCATGGGTAGCCGACGAATCTAGTTAAGAAATTTGTGACTAAGAACTGAGTACTAAGTTGACAGTTCGCATATATGGTTGAAGTAGGAAAAGTGACGTCCCCGACCAATCTAGTTGTTGCGTTCAGGTTACACCTTCTCCAAAACAATCTGGTCGTTTTAAGACAAACTTTTTGAATGTGCCCATTGCCCATTGCAATCGCACGAATATCAACAAACAGGAGAGCAACTGACGCGTTTATATTCGATTAGACACACGAAATCTGAAATCTGAGCGAATACCATATTTATAATAGCATTGGGTCAATAATACTGTCAACTGGCATTCGTGCTTATTGTCCGAATACACTACTTGCTATTTAGCCATTTCCATCTATCAAAATTATCATGGTCGTTCGTAGGTATGTGTCATTGTAATGCTGAATTTCAGCTAGAACTGTTATAATTGTTAGTGTTTGACCACTCGGTATACTCGGTATACAGTTTAATCTTTTGTCGATTTCAAATGGCCAGACAAACAGATAAAGTTTGTATTTTCGATTCAGCAGTAGAAATCTTAAATTTCACGTCAAAATCTAAAATAATGTCTAATCGAAAACATAATTGCCTGGCTGTCTGCCTGTGCTAGTATTCACTTCGCATAAATCGCTATTTTGCATGGTTTAATACTAGGTACTGTTCCTGTTAACCATAGGAATTCATTACTGATTCCTAGATCTGCTGGGAAAACCAAACGCGCTAATGATTGAACCGAGTTCAAAATCGCAATTTGGCAATAAAAATTAAAATGTAGTTGTGAGGCACCACCTAATGGGATTGTTCGATTCTACTACCAGCTTAAAGTCTCTTATTGACAAGTGTTTTTCTTTTGTGTTTTTCGCCTCAGTGTAATTTTATATTAACAAAGTTCATTTCATATCTCTTGACTCTTGCCAATAAAATAAATAAATAACTATTTAAATTATAATCTATTATGAGCGCATCAGCTTTTTCAACTTCAGAGAGTGTATCACTTGAACGTCAGGCGGAAACAGACGATACCGAAATATCATACGAACAAATTTGGTCCGAAAAACATCTGAAAGTGTGCTGCGGCTGGATAAAACAAAATAACTATAAAAATGTTTGTTTCGCTGGAGTTACATATAAGTTCCCATTTCACAGCATTCATATTTTGTAGGTATGTCTTCAATTTCCCGACAGCTATCTCCCACATAGTGTTAAAATCTCGGACAGCATAAAGTCTGAGTGCAAAATAAATGTCTTTGTCCTGGCTGACACGTCCTATGGAAGCTGCTGTGTCGATGAGGTAAATATAAAAAAATGTTTTATTAATTTATGCTTAATTGTATTATATTCAGATAGCTGCAGCTCATGTCGAAGCCGACAGTCTCATTCATTTTGGTAATGCGTGTCGCAGCAAAGTTTCTCGTCTGGCCGTGCTGTATATGTTCCCAGAGCTGTCATTTACAGTCAAAGACTTTCTAAAGCATTTAGAAAATCTCAAGGATGGGGGAAAAGCAATATCGATCTATTTAGATATCGGCTACCATTATGTTTTGGAAGAAGTCGATGATAATTTCATTGGGAAAGTTAGAGAAACATTGCCAGGCGTTCAGATTTCTATCGAAAACTATCCATTCGACGATGATGCTAAAATGGAACACAGTACTTCGGAGGAAAAGATTTGTATTTTTGTAGGTTCGGATAATAATCGATTCTTTAATTTATCGGTTACATCGAAAGGTAATTTAACAAAAAATGTTTCGTTGGGCTTTTTAGACATCATCGTTGTCTATTTCCAGCTGCTCAATGGTACATCTACTCGCCTGAAAAAAACTGCTTCGAAGAGAAAAATCCACTCACTGCTAGCTACATTCGGCGGCGGTACTTTTACATTGAAAAATGCAAGGACGCTCAAATGCTTGGACTAATAGTAGCTACACTTACTTCCGATGGTTATCTGAACGTAGTCAGCCGGATTCAAGACATGGCCAAGAGTCACAATATAAAAACACAAATTATTTCGGTTGGACGCATTAATCCTGCGAAGTTAGCAAACTTCCTTGAAATCGATTGCTTCGTCATGATCGGGTGTCCGTTCAATAACATGTACACTTCAAAGGAGTTTTACAAACCTATTGTTTCGGTATTCGAAGCTGAAATGGCACTCAATCCCGCATGGCACATGAAATACCCAGAAGCATATGTGACTGATTTTAAGCAAATCCTCCCAGAAGGAAGTAATTATTTGGAATTCAAGGCCGCCGATGTTACGGAAAACGACATTAGCTTAGTTAGTGGTCGTATTCGTAGTGTCGATGTTGGGCTTGATGCGGACGCTGACCTTAATAATACCCAGACGATATCTCAAATGGGCAAAATGCATCTAATGGAAACCAGCAATGGTCTAACATTCGAGGATCGTACGTGGAAAGGTTTAGATCCCGAATTGGGATGCACCGAGCCGGCGAAAATTCAAAAAGGACTAAGTGGGATTCCCATAAATTATACACATGACTAATATTGAAATGTTTTCTTAATATATATGTATTTTTTTTTAATAAACTCCTCGCTTAAAACGGAAACTGGGTAATAAATTTCCTGGACCTATTGTTTCACAATGTATTTAGGAGATAATAGTGAAGACAGACCCATGGCAAAGTGATGTCTCTTGGGAAGTGATGACCTTCTTAAATTGTACAGTAATATAAATGGTGTTTTATTATTGAGTTTACTAATAGACTTCTTCGACCTTCAGTAGTGTCCGAGAATACTACCCTTTCCTTAGAAGTTGTTAAATGTTTGAATGCTTATCATTTGTGTCAAATATTTCTTAACTTATTTTGCTTTTCTAACAATTTCTATTAACATATTTTGCTTGATTTAAGAATATCTTAATTTGCTATCAAAAAACAATGTCCGCCTATATTCCTATAGGTATTCCCAATACAGTTCCCCCTTGGGCCGTTAATCTGCAAGTTCCATGTTCCAGCCGTCATGATTACAATAGGTGTCAAATGTTGTGTGTCTCGACTTTTAGTTTGCAGTTTACATCCAATTTCCACCCAAGCATAAGTTGCTGCTGTTAAGTCACTTCCACTTGGGAGTTGGGACAAATGCCTACCTTGTGTGAATCTTGGAAATGTCAAATAAGACGTAGTTGTTATAACTACGAGGAAGAATAACGAATCTCAAAAAACAGGTCTTATATAAATCATTTTAATTGGAAATATATATTTCGAATGGACCAAATATCTTTCGAATAGATGTCAGATGTCACACTTGGGCTCAGTGGTTTGTCAGCGAGGGTTTTACGCTCCCTTTTTTTGCCACACAAATATCATTCATATTTGATTGAAATAAACGATGTATCCGTGATCATTTCTTTAAATTTTTCTGTGGATTGGTGAAAATAAATGAATAAATTAAATAATTTCGAATACGTGCACTCCGAAGCTGAGCTACAACCCAAAATCTATACATACATATAATAAAACTGTAGCCTTTTTCTATGTTCGCAGTTGGCGTGAAAACTACTGCACTGATTTCGATGAAACTTTTTTTAAAATGTTAGTTAAGGTTCTGAGACGGTAATAGGCTATTTCTCTTATTACCATGCTTATTTTTTGGCAGCGTTTTTAGCCAAAATGTGTTTTTTTTCTGACTTTACTGCCTTTAGCTCGCCATTACTCAATCAATTCTTAATCAATGTAAACCAAACAAAAAAATAAAGAAAGCCAACACTTCCCTAATTATTTTAAGCCATCAATCAGCTTTCTGCATCATCTAGAAGCTGAGCTACAACCAAAAATCTAACATAAAAAAACTTAATTTATTTCCTCAAATCGAAAATTATCATTGTTCTTGATCGTTGTTCTGCTGGGGGGTGGTGGGTGGCGCACATCGCACTAGCACATACAATGGTGGACAAAAGTATTTTGACAACGCATTGCAAAATCTAAAACCGCTTATTTCTGCAAACTGAAAGTAGTAACGGTACCCATTAAATTTTTAAGAGATAGACGATATTAAAAGCTTTAAGAAAGCAAAAGATTAGACTGATAACGTAACACCTTTCTTTTCTATGAACATTTGCGTGGCAGATTATGCTTCTTTGGCTGGACAAAAGTATTTTGACAATTCAATGTTGTTAAAAAAATGAGCGAAAAAGTTAATATTGATGGTAATAACAAACATATTAATAAAAAGTAAACCCTCCTTTGACATCAATGACCTTTTGTAAGCGTACAGGAATTGATTTTACCAAATTATTTAATGTTTCAAGTCATTAAAGCTCACGCAACCCCAGAACATTTCCGATCCTCCAGCATGTCGTACCCGTTGGCACACAGGCCTTATTTTTTTGCGAGCATTCTTTGGCAATCTGCAATAAACCTTTTTCTTCGATCCATGATATTCAAAAGAGCTTTCCTCTGTCCATAATACTTGTCTCCAAAACGATTGAGACTTGTTTTCGTAGGATTTGGCGACTGTTAACCTTTTCCGCTTATTTTTTTGTCGAAATTAAAGGAATTGAAAGAGCTATATGAGTAAAAAATCGGCCTCCTTTAGCCGTTTTTCGACAGTTTTTCTACTAATTGATATTTTATGGTGCTCTTTGAGCTAAATCGGCACTGCTTTTGGTGTAATCAGCACATTTTCTTTATATTTCCTCAGAACTATGCGGTCCTCTATAGGCTTTCTTTTGCGTGGTCTTCCCAATATGGCCTTATTTTTAGTGAACTATTCTTTTTTTTTTGTTTATTTGGTAATAAATTGTTTGTCCAGGTACGTTGTATAATTTGCAAAGGTATTCTGCAGAAATAACTGCATTATACTTAGTGACCATTTCATTTCTAATAAGTTCACTTATTTCACGTGTTTTGACCATAATTTAATAAAAAATTCGATCAAGAAGTAATTATTATTAATAAAGACAAGACAAATAACTTTAAAAATTAGAGCACGTGTTTTGTAACGCAAACGAATTATGGAAAAGTAAAGTGAAAAGCAATGTCAACATACTTTTGTCCAGCCAAAGAATCATAATCTGCCACGCAAATATTCATAGAAAAGAAAGGTGTTACGTTATCAGTCTAATCTTTTGCTTTCTTAAAGCTTTTAATATCGTCTATCTCTTAAAAATTTAATGGGTACCGTTACTACTTTCAGTTTGCAGAAATAAGCGGTTTTAGATTTTGCAATGCGTTGTCCACCATTGTATAGTCCGTCCCAAAAAAGAAGAAAGATCCCAACATGCGCAGTAGCAATTTATTTAAGGGAAATTTTCTCTTTTAAGGTATTTTTGATCGCATGAAATTGTTAATGCTTTTCTCTACTTTATCTTTTTTGCAGCGATATTGGAAAACGTTATTGTGCGTGCCCATGCACAAAGTACAACGGAAATTCCATTTCAACCCTTTTCAATAGTTTCTCAAAACTCTGGCTCCCATTACTAAACACATATTTTGAGAAGTGCAACACCCAGCAAATTTCCCTTTTCTTTGGGGTGGGTAAATGTGTATCTATTGCATGCGCCAACGACGGTTCTGTGTGGACAATCAGTCATGCCTCGATCGTCGATCGAGAGAGATGTTTTCGCAAGCAGGGGTATGCTTGTTGTATGAAATGCGCACACATTTTTTTTAGCTGTAGTTTTTGTTGGAAAAGTAGTTTTGCTTTCTCTAAGAGAATAAAATCCCTGATGTGAAGAGACCTGCGCAAGATATTTTCAGGTACTTTGGGACGGGCTATACATACATTGCAACAAAAACTGCGTCGTCAAGTTTTCTCCGAAGTGAAACGAAAGAGAAGTAGGCGAGGTCGATTTTCTTAACCACTCAAACGATTTCAATGAAATTTTGTGGGTGGGTATGGTTGGTTGTAACTTGATGGATAGGATAATTTTGGACCCGATAGGTGGCGCTGTTCTCGATCGTCTTAACCACTCAACCAATTCCAATTAAATTTTGTTCGTTTGTATGGTTGTTGAAAAAAAATATGTTCTTCGAATTTTTTCAACTGAATTCTAAAGGTGAATGCTTGTATGGGCACGCTGGAGGAACTGAAGAAGCTAGGTTTGACACAGACACTAGACTACTGGGGTCGAATTACCGCACCCGTGAGCGAGCGATACGTCTCTGAATTTTGTTCATTTTACATGCAAAACAATAACAAATTCAGTCACGTATTGCTCGATCACGGATGCGGTAATTCAACCCCTGAATCAGTTGATGATATGGAAACAAAATGTAAACAAAAACTCTCGAAAAAGAAATAGAAAACTTTGGATTGGATTAAGCTGTGAAAACTTTTTTAATTAATGAATACAATTATCTACTGCGCTGTATTAAAGGCTGGTACGCTGTTCAAGTGAAGTGAAATTTTCACTCCTCTCCAAGAAATTGCTGTGAAATTGAAAGTGAAATTTTCACGCCGAAATGTCAAAAATTTAATGCGACGGACAATAAAAACCAAGTGAAATAGCAAGCAACGCCCTCTACATATCACTTTTTGAACAATTATTTTTCACTTCAACAGCGTACTGCCTGGTGAAATTTTCACTTGAAAAGTTCATTTTGACATTTCGCAGTGAAAAATTTGTATGAAAAATTTCATTTCACTCGAACAGCGTACCAGGCTTAAGATTTTAATATTATAAAGATTTGGTTTAAAAATTAAATTCAACTACATACAACAAAATGCAATTTAACATCCACATTTACCGAGAGAAGTTTCACATCTGGGGTGTGGTCAGAAGCACACTCTTTGTTTTTTTTGTGTACCTAGACTTTTTAGTAGGAATTCAAATTATGTTTTTATTGTCTTTATTTTTGCTTTATATTGCATTCAAAAACGTCCAAGGGAAGGAACATACATATTTCTGTGGTCACAAGGCATAACCGCCTAAGTCTGTTTTGCACTTTTTTCAGGAGAGCAGTTTTAAGTGCAAACTCATAAGTGCAAACACTCAGTTAGGCGGTTAGGTTTTCAGGGCATAACTTCCAAAGTAACTAAGCTACAGATCTAAAAAAAATAATGAAGATAGAGCAGAAAAATGCTTTTAAAATACCATTAAAAGCTCTATTTCGTCATAACTCGACTTAGGCGGTTATGCCTTGTGACCACAGATTTATAAAAGACTGTTCGATGCAGTTAGATGAAAATACGTTTTGTCTTAAAAGTAACAGGCGGGTAAGCAAGGCGAGCACGGGTCAGCTAGTTCTTAATATGAATGTTGTATAACTTTCGTATTCTTATGTTATAAGAAATAACGTTCCACCTCTTGCTCCTGCAGTAAACGGGCATTTAACTCACTCAATAAAATCCTTCCTTTATAAAATTAGGTTCAGTCAGTGAAGTGATAATGATGGCACTATCATCGCCGAAATTAAAAGACTCTCAAATCTCTGTAGTGTATTAAGAAATTCCCCATTAAAACTAATCGGATATAAGAACGTTACCTCTTTTTTTTTAAATCCATTTAAGTGTCGTACATGTGAACCATTTTTATAAGGTTTTTCCAAACGAAATCTCAAGCTGCAAAGCCAGGAACGCCATCTCTGCCTTGAGCCGTAGAAAACGAATGCGAAATATTTCACCAAGCTCCGATTTCCCTCCTGGTTATAGTTTCCTGCCATTTAAGGCCAATGTGCATCGGCATCTTCTCAAATCTCAACATTCTTTGTGGCATGTGCATTATAGAAACGTACGAACACATTAGGCCCTAGCGAGGTATCCGTCGGAACGGAAAATTCTCCGCAACGCATACTCTGTCGGAGGCTCAAATTACATTTGAGGTAGAGGGGGGAGGCTTTGACACCCTAACAGTATTAATTTTGGTTTATTTAACCAAAAGAGCTATTGATATCTGTTCGCATTCATTTGAAGTGGAGGGTTATTTGTTATTATATTAAAAAGATTTAAAAGGATCTTTGCACATTTTTTAAATTATGACTAAAAAAACAACTATGGAGAATTTGTCGAAACCTCCCATCATAAGGGAGACTTCGTCAATATGTAGGGAGGATTCGACATAGATTGGGAGGCTATAACAATGTTGTGTATTTGATCATATAAAATAGCAAAATAGGTAAATAAATGCAAATGCAACATATTCTTTTAATTAATGAAAAATTGTACTTTATTACTCATGAAAAAAATTCACTTAGCGAACATCTAAGTTAGAAAAATTTATAGAAAAAATGTATTTGCTCTGTGCCCGAGAAGTGCCTGCTGGATGGTGAGGTGCCGGTAAAAGTAAAACGATATCCTGCTTCAAAACCAATTACTTGTCCTCAATTAGAGGTTCAACAAAATATTTCGTGTTTCTCTGTCGTCGGAGAAACTTAACGACACACGCAGAGTCGGTTACTTCAGTGACAAGTCCAACATAGTAGAAATCATTTTTGTCGGTGAATTTTATCAACACAAACTTGTTTAGTTTAGTTCCTATATCCAAAATTTCTGGAAGATCCATAGACTCTTCCGACAAATTTAATGCAATGTCATATGTAAGCCCGTTATGCAAATTAGAAAACTTTTTTGAAAAATGTCGTTAATTCATTTTCATGCATCGATATGTGAGCACTTGATTTGAGGAGAACTTAGACTGATATTCCCTGGAGGAGCTAGAAATTTGATGATGCTGTTTTTTAATTCTGGACAAAATTGTTGTCCTTTTCAAACCATATTTTTTGGCTGCACTTGACGGTGTTTCAACTTTTTGAATTATGTCAGATAAGGCCTTTTCCATCCCATTTATCTTATCGATGGTTTTCGCGGGATATTTCCTTTTATAAAGCTTTTTGCCGAAACCTCCCGTTTGCTAATGTCGAATGCTCCCTCAAGCACTTTTTTTATTGTAACCGGAAAATGTCATTAATCACAAGCTGAAAATAATAATTTTTCTCTGCGAAACAGGTTTTTGCGTCTATTCACTTCCACGTGTCAAGGAGTATTTTTTACACTGCAGTCGGGCTGGTTGGAGTAACGCTTTTTGCATAGGACGGGAGAGAACGATATTAAAGTGGCAACGAAACACTCGTGTGACGAATCCTCCCATGTGTCCAAGCCTCCCGTTCTACCCTATATTCGGAAAAGAAAACGCTTCGCTATAAATCGTAAATAAAAATTCAGCAATCAATTTTTCTCGGAGGATATCGGAACCTAGCCGTCAAAAATTTAACAAAAAAATGCTCTTCAACGCAATTCGCCGATATGCGTTACAGAAGGTCTGTTCCTTTACTTTTCAAACTTACGAATTTTTACGAATTCTTACGAATTTTACTTAATTGTCGTTCCTCAACTCGAAAAATTCGTAAAAGAGAGCGGCTTCGCGAGAGCAAGATATTTCCCCTCTTAATAGTTTTTACTCAACAAATTCCTCTGTGTAAGAATTGAAACAACTGTCAGTCGCCTGAAAATTGACAGCTGATTTGAATTTGTCGTTCTATTTGGTATTTGGCATTTATGAACTATCTGTCATTTTTCATAGGTTACTACAAAAGCGTTCCTTAACTTTTGCGTATGTTTCCCTCTCTGAGAGAGAATTCGTCCCCTCCACTGTCATTTTGACAGTCTTTTCTATTTTTACTACAAAAGTAAAGGAACAGACCTAAAATATCGACAAAATATTCCGAATAGATGTCCCAAAGAATACCTCGAAGCAAAAATCCTCCGAATCGTATAAAATCAGAGAATTGTCCGTTCCGCCAAATACCTCGTTAGGGCAGACTATGTTGTAAAAGTGAAAGCAACTAACGACCTTATCAGAAAATGATTAACAAGACCATAGATAAACTAAATGAAGGAAACAAAAAAAAACAAACAATATCTTAATAATTCTATTTACTAGTGCAATAAATTTTCTTGTTTATTCAAATCATCTCGAACTTAAAGGCGTATTTTTTTTTTGTTTTCTTATAATTTGTTAATTTGTTTTTATATATTCACTTCTATATATATATAACTAAACAATAGTGAAAGCAAGTACTTTCTTCTTTAGAAAACAAAAATTAAAATAAAAAAAATAAAATAATAATATCCTAAAAAATAACACAAATTTGATTGTAACTAAACCAGAGAGAAGAACAAAACAGAAACTTAAACTGAAAACTACTCTTGTACAAAAGATTTGTTTCTTTTCCTTCTTGTTTTCCTTTTATTAATATTAATTCTTTTTTTTTTACAACAAAAATGCTTCAGTTAATTATAATGTAGTATTGTTATATCATTTTTTTTTTCTTGTGGTTAATTCTATGAATGAATTAAATGAAATTGTTTATTATTTTTTTTTTTGTTTTTTGTTTAATGAATTGAATAATGTATTCCTATCTCATTACGATATTCACTTTAATCAATTACGATTTGTTTTTCTTTTTTATTTTGTATATTTATAGCTAAGAAAATTAAAAAATAATAAGAGAATTTTCATTTTGATAGCAAAACGTTTATTTTTCAAACAGGGACGTTCCGTTGTCCGTTTTGTTGTTGTTGTTGTTGTTTTTGTGGTTGTTATTGATGATGAGAGGTTTTTTTTGAGTTTGCTAGAAGCGAATCGCGGTTATTTCACAGATGAGCTGTTTCTAATTCACAATTTTCGTACATTTTCGTGTTTTTTTTTTGGAATTTGATTTTTGTTTATAAATGTAAAACGAGGAGGAGTATATGGCTAAGCGGACATTGAGGAGGGGAAAACGAGGAGGAACGCAACAAACGAAATGCACATATTTCTGATCCGTCTTGTATTGTGTTGTGTTTGTGTGTGGGTTAAGAAACTCTCCTCCGACGAAACAATTCGTGCGACGATCATGTTTGCACGTTGAAAAACATTTCTTTTAAAAATTCTGTGTTTGTTTTTTTATTACTATTACTTTTTTGTTTGTTTTTTTTTTTTGTATCTTTAGAAGCATTCATTTAAACACCACCCAAAGTGTGTTTGTGTGAAGAGTGTATTACCGCCTTCCTTAGACAATGTATTATTTATTGTTTCTACTGTCACTTACAACGACCGCTGGACCGCCTCGCATCCGAATTGAGGGGCGCCGTTCGGGCGTATCGTAAGGCCTTGACGAATTTGTAGCCACGCCCATTGAGTCGTCGATAACACCAACAGCGGCACTGCCGGCGCCGCTAGCTCCGACCATTGGCACGCTGCCCACAACAGCACCGGTACTGCTAACTAAGCCGCCCGCACCGCCACCAGAACTGGGCACCACTGCTGTATGACTGCTAACAATCTGTGGATTCTGTTTGCTCGCTGCATTCGCATCGCCAGTGCCATCCTCTTGCTGCTGTTGAACGGCTGGATTCCGTGGTCCGCCAAATTTCAGGAGATTCCAGTCAAAAACATAGTCATAGGTGAAGCCCAGACGATGGAACAGATTGCGGAACAATTTGCGCAAATAACAATAGTCTGGACGTTGCTCGAAATGCATTTGACGGCAGAAGTTCAAATAGTTCACAAATTCGCTGGGGAAACCCTTGCACAGGGACAGTATCGTTGTGGAGAGTTTCTTTTCCGAAATGCGCTCGTACTTTTGCCGTTTGTTCGCGGCCTTGAGGCCCTGCCAGGGCAGCGCGCCTAAATTGAAATACATGAGTACATAGCCTAATGATTCTAGATCGTCACGACGTGATTGTTCAATTCCTAAGTGGGTATTTATGGAGGCGTAACGAGCGGTACCGGTTAGATTTTTGTTTTCTCGATACGGTATATGCCGTAGGGTTCGCGTATCACGGAATTTTTTCGCTAAACCAAAGTCTATGATGTATACTAGGTTACCCTTTTTCCCAAGGCCCATTAGGAAGTTGTCTGGCTTGATGTCCCGGTGGATAAAGTCCCGCGAGTGTATGTAATCGATGCGTGATATCATTTGATCGGCCAGCAGGAGTACAGTTTTCAGGGAGAAGCGTCTTGCACAAAAATTAAACAAGTCCTCCAGCGATGGCCCCAGCAGTTCCATTACCATGACGTTGTAGTCGCCCTCAGAGCCACACCATATTATGCGCGGTATACCAATACCGCCCTGCATCATTTTATAGAATTTACTCTCAATATGCAGCTGTGGGTGTTTTGTTCGAATGCATTCTAATTTGATGGCGACTTCTTCGCCCGTGTTAATTGTTGTGCCAAGGTAGATATCGCCGAATGAACCGGAACCAATTTTACGGCCTAATCTGTATTTATTGCCAACGCGCAACTCCATTTTGGGTGTGTGTTTTTGTATGTGCTTCTAAATTATATTATTTATTTGTCAAGTAAACGAAAGTTGTTTGGTTTTCCTGCAAATGAAAAGGATAGAAAATTACATGACTTGGACGCTCGTCAAATATTCGATATTATTCGAAACAAACCTTAAGTGGTATCAGTGTTTTGTGTACAGTGCTAATTTTAATACAATAAATGCTCGTTTGTAGCTCTTGCGCTTGGCCTTAATCTGAAATGAGAAATGATTTATGAATGGCTAGGAATACTTGGTAACTCTACTTAAAATTAACTTCTAAAATATAAGTAGAAGTAAAACTTAACCAAATGAAGACCGGAATAGATAATATTCGACCCATAATGCCTCAGAAGTCAGAGGAACCTATCATTCCATGGCTAAGATGTATTTTTACGTGTTGTCTGGGCTATGTTATGTTCCTAAAGCATGGCGAGCGGTAAGAGTGATATTCAGCCCAAAAGCCAAGGATTATAGACCAATTAGTTTATCGACTTTTATGCTGAAAACACTGCAAAGATTGATCGATCTACATGTAAGGCAAACGATTGGCGATAACTATCTATCAAAATCACAACATGCGTACATGAAAAACAGATCTGTAGACACTGCAATACACAGGGTAGTATCTGTAGTGGAAGAATCCTTACAGCATAAGGAATACACATTGAGTGCGTTTCTAGACATCGAGGGGGCCTTCAATAACATCGAGGCTGATGCAATCCTACGCAGCTTACACAGGGCTCGCCTAAAAAGCAGCCTCTGCGACTGGATTGCACTCATGCTAGGCACACGCCGGATCAAGTCACTTCTAGGGGACGAGACCATTGAACGGAAAGTCAGTAGGGGAACGCCACAAGGTGGAGTCCTCTCTCCGCTCATATGGCTGCTCGTAGTAGATGAACTGCTTAAAACATTGGAACAGGAAGGATTCATTGTGAGCGCATACGCAGACGATGTCGTAATTCTAGTCACAGGTACATTCACCCCAGTCCTCAGCGATCGGCTCAGTTACGCACTCCTACTAGTCAATAACTGGGTTGAGGGACGTGCACTGGGGGTGGAATCCATCACAGACGGAGATTTTGCTGTTTACGAGGAGAAGGACGATCCCTGCCTTCAATCCCCGAAGGATGGGCGGGGTGGATCTAGAAATATCAAAGACGGCGAAATATCTGGGCACAGTCTTAGATTCCAAACTTAGTTGGAAAGAAAACATAGAGGATCGCATCAAAAAAGCATACGTGGCACTATATGCCTGTAGAAGAGCATTCGGTAATACATGGGGATTCAGGCCACATGTGGTACACTGGCTGTATACAGCAGTAGTGAGGCCCATACTAACTTATGGTACAGTTGTGTGGTGGAAGGCCATGGAGAAGAAATATAATCTCTCAAGCCTTACCAAAGTGCAGAGGGCGACATGCATCGGGATAACGGGTTCCCTACGGACCACACCCACCGCAGCAATGGAGGCAATGCTAAACCTCACCCCCCTGGACATTTACTGCAGCAGCAAGGCGGTAAAAACAGCGATCAGGTTAAGAGAGTCTGGGTTATGGTCAGCCAAACCGTATGGGCACGCATCCATCGAAACCCAATGGAATGCGGCGAGGGAGAAGGCGACAACAGACTACCTGCCCGCCACTCTCGTTTTTGAAAGGAGATTCACTACTAGAATTCCTGAAAGAAGCGAGTGGGAGAACAAAACGATTACGACGAAAGAGGAGAAAGCCCTCTATACCGACGGTTCTAAGATGGATATTGGTACAGGTGCGGGCATCTTCAGCGAAGCATTGAACCTGCGGGAATCATTCCGTATTAGTGATGATTGCAGTGTCGTTCTAGCAGAGATTGCTGCTATAACCCAAGCGACGAAAGACATTAATAGACGTTACATTGTCAACAAACAAATCACTATCTACACTGACAGCCAAGCGGCCATAAAAGCCATGGTGAAGTCAAGGCTAGAGGTGGGTCGAAACTACACGCGTCGTTGGTCTTGGAGCAAAACAAATCTTCGTTGGACCAATATCAATATATGCAGGCATAGAAAAGAACTATGGCCAGAGGTGAGCAAAAATAGATCGAAATATTTAATCGGACTGAGTGGCAGAGAGATTCGCATACTCACGGGGGTCATTACTGGACACTGAGTGATAGGCGTACACGCGGAACGACAGGGTATACTTTTGCAACTAATGACTTTTGCAGAAGCTGCAGGGACGTTGAAGAAATAGAATCTGTACGTCACCTGCTGTGCGAATGCCCGGCCCTTAAAAATAATAGGAAAAGGTTTCTTAATAGCTACTTCTTTGATGAGCTAGAGGATCTGGAGAATGTGGATCTTAAAGAACTACTGAGCTTCATACTTAAATCTGGATGGTTCTTGTAGATAAGCAGACTCTATATCATCAGCTACTCTCAGGACAAACTAAAGAACCTGCACTTAACAGACCCCAAGTGATTCGTACCTCATCTATGGGGCTCTAATTTAATAAGCAATTAATTTCTTCAACAGGTTTTCAATGGATGGTACCCGTAATTGAACACAATGGACCCAACTGATGGTCTACGTGAGGCCGTGGCAATCGCCACAAGGGCACCATCTTACCAACCTACCTACCTACTAAATGAAGAAGTATTACGACGAATAGAGATAAAAAGGGAGCTAATGTACCGAATTAAAAAAAGGAAAACTTGAATACCTCGGATACAATTCGAGAAATGAGAAATGCAAACTTCTGCAACTAATACTCCAGGGAAAGATAGAAGGACGACCAGACAAAGGCTGACATGGCTGTCAAACATGCGGGAATAGCTCAATGTCTCGACCTCAGAAATAATGAAAGGAGTAACAAACAAACAGACTATAAAAATGATGATTTCCAACCTCCGGAGCGTAGAGGAACCTTAAGAAGAAGAAGACTTAGCCTCTCACAACATCTCGCAATTGTTTTTGTTTTATTTTGTGGGAAAATAGATCTAGCTACAGTTGGAAAGATATATTTGCTACGGGCGTAAATTCTGACAACCATATACAGGGTCTTTTAATATGGACCTCCGAGCTTTTACAGTTGATAGCGGTCATATTGTCGATGCTACATCTGTCAAATTCCCTGTCATATATTCAGTCTGTTTTGCAAAGTTACCATGGACGGACATAGCGTTCTGTTCGGGGCAACGTTCCGCGCGCTTCGCCCATTTTACGATGAGGCCCATTTCTAAAGGGTTTTTCAACAGGGACGCTACAAAAGTAGAGCGACAGGGACAGCAAACGACGCCGAATTTCTTGCCGCTCTTTTGACATTTTTCTTCAGTAAGGTTTGCCATTTCATCTTTCATGCAGGAAAGATATACGAGCCAACAACGAGTCAGAAATTCGGAGTCAGTGGCCTCAACGTGAAGAGCGCTACGTCCAATTTATGCTCGTCATAACCGTCCTAGCAGGGCAACAATTGAGCGTCTAGTGGAAAAATTTGAATCCACAGGCACAGTACAAAATGTTCCCGTGCCAGTGAGACAAAGAAATGCTCGTAGTGTCGAGAATATTGCTGCCTCTGAGGCTTCAGTTGAAGAAAGCCCAAATGTGTCTGTCACACGTCGTTCTCAAGCGTTGGGCATCTCTGTGACGTCGTTGTGGCGAATTTTGCGAAAAGATCTTGGCCTACATCCTTACAAGATTAAATTGACGCAAGAACTGAAGCCGCTTGACCACCAGAAGCGTCGTTTGTTCGTGAATTGGGCTGAGCAACAACTTGAAAATGATTCGGAATCGGATTGGGCTCATTTCTGGCTGAATGGCTTCGTCAATAAACAAAATATGCGGTATTGGTCAGGCAGCAATCCACACGTACTCCATGAGTCATCATTGCATCCCGAAGAAATTTCGGTTTGGTGTGGTCTATGGGCCGGAGGCGTCATTGGGCCGTGATGATCAAGAAAATTGGACTTCTGCAAGCCATGAAAAACCCTTTACATGAATAAATACATCATAAAACGAAATTGTCGAATTTGGAACGATACCAATCCACATGAGATCCAAGGGCGTCTAATGCATCCCGAAAAAGTCATTATTTGGTGTGGATTTAGGGCTGGCGGCGTCAACGGTCCTGTTTCTTTGAGAACGACGTTGGCCAGGCCATCGTCGCCTACTTCTTTTGGCCTGAATTGGATGATATGGATACCAACGACATGTGGTTTCAACGGAGCTTGTGTTTAACACCATTTCCCTGAATGGCCTGAACATTGAGACAAAATTGGAAGAAACTCAACACGCATCTCGAGAAATCAAACACATTTCCTGCGCAAATTAGAGCCTCATCCATTAACGCGAAGATGCGTTGCCTCGTTGCATAAATTCTAACTGAAGTTTAGATTAAGAAAATTATTAAAGGAGGGGAATTTTTGCGTGAATTGACATTGAGGAGTAAAGATTGGCAGGACACTCCAAGCTGCCGAATAATTGCATTGTTTTTAAATTCAAACTAAGCCATGTAAACAACCTTGTTGTGACGATTTTTTTTATTGTGTGTCTGTCAACAGTAGTGTCTTGAATGGAATGTGCATTTAGAAAACGTGGGTTAAAAAACTTACTGAAAAAAAACACGTGCGTCTGGCAATAAAAAAAAATCCATAGTAGTTCTCTTAATAGGTCAACATAAAAGGCACAAAGCGAAACACAAACACAAATGGTAATAGCCACATGAAACAAAATTGAAAGTTCCAAATGAAAGTGACACAATGACTCAATCCGTCCATGAAAGACAAAGACATTTTTAACATATCCAAACCGGTCACAAAACAATATCATAGCTCGAACATAAGCACTAAATTCACACATCGCATCCATCGGCAAACGTGGAATTAAGTTGTGAGGCACTACAAGCATCACAAGCGTATAAGCTTTCAGGTCCACATCGATTAGATTTATGCAGAAATTTCCACTTGAAGGCAATGCTGTCATCTAAAGTAGTAATCAAAGGACAAGACAACTGAATGAGACACACAACCAACGACAATAAACAGCTGTAGTACCAGATGGATGCATCATCGCTATTGCTGCTATGCAATTAGAATATTAATCGCTTATTGGATCTCGTAGTCCATATCAGAAACTACTCAAAGACATTTGTAAATTTAAAGAGACAATGAAAACAAGAGGATCGTCGAGAACAATGCACTTAAGGTCAACAAACGGTTAAGACTTTTCCTATTTCAATAAATAAGTGAAGTTATGAAAATGGCGCGCGGTGGAGTGGAAAGCAAAATAAGCAGATTGTTGATAAAAAATCGAACAAAACAGACAAAAGACAATACAATACAAGGGCATATAATGAATGTAATGTATATAGAGTTGGTGCTGTTTAAATAGACTCTGGTCAGCGAGAGATGTACTGATGATGAGGTCTATCTTAAAATAGACACAAATCTGATAAGGGGAACTCTGCAAGACTTTGTGGCGTGCACGGCGAAATGCATAAATCGATGAGTAAAAAGTATACAAAATAGTAATTGGGTAACAGAATGACTGTAAACCTATTGATGTAGAGTTGGGTGCTGCGTCAACTGTTTAAGAATGATACAGCATACAGGTAACGTGAAAAGCGCGCCGATACAAAAATGAATTCACTATTTGTTATGAGTGTGAATGGATGCTGGCAATGAATGAAGAGGAACCGCAGCTGTGCAGTCTGTTGTGATTCCTGTTGCGGTTTCATTGAACAGGTGATGATGAGTGATACGACTCAAAATGCTTGAGAGAAATTACTCATCACTTCGGTGGATGGAATTGCACACAAAGCGAACCCCCTCGAGGACATTATTTCACTTGAGTAGTCACGTTAAACATCCACGGATCATAAGTTTTGGAGACACTTATAGGAGATTTTCGGTTGCACGGATTCTGGATACGTAAGACTGGAGTGCTCGTATCTTTATATTTACTGTGAAGGATTAGGTGTCAGACTGCAAACGTTGGAGCAATACACGTCACTGTAGGATAGTTCTCCGAGTATTGAGTTTTTATTCACAATGCAGAAAACTGATCATAGTTGGCGCCCTATCAAAAGAATTCTTTGCTTCGAAATATTTGAATATCCTGTTTCTAAATACCTATTTCTAAAACTTAACCACTATGGTGAGACTTCTTTTTTACGACAATTGCTATTAAGATATATCTAAGCTAAAGTCCAACAAGGCTGCTGGACCGGACGGCTTAACTGCCGAGCTTTTTAAGGCAGCGGGAGATGGCTTGGTGGAGAGCATACACCAACTCGTTTCCAAGATTTGGTCAGAAGAAAGTATGCCTGATGAATGGAACCTCAGCATCGTTTGCCCGATCCACAAGAAAGGAGACCCTCTAAACTGCGCCAACTATAGAGGCATCAGTCTCCTTAACACTGCGTATAAGATCATATCTGCTATACTGTGTGAACGCCTTAAACCATTCGTCAACGATCTGATAGGTCCCTATCAGTGCGGTTTTAGGCCCGGAAAGTCCACAACCGACCAAATTTTCACACTACGGCAGATCCTGGAGAAAACCCAAGAAGTCCAAATCGGTACCCACCATCTGTTCATCGATTTTAAGGCCGCATATGACAGCATTTATAGAGACGAGCTATACAGAGCCATGTCTAGTTTTGGCATCCCTGCCAAACTCGTCACATTGTGCAGAATGACGATGGAGAACGCTCGCTGCTCCATTAAGGTCGGAAACAATCTCACCGAGACCTTTGATGTCAGAAAAGGATTTAGACAAGGTGATGCGCTGTCATGTGACTTCTTTAACATCATTCTTGAGAAAATTGTGCGCAACTCACAAGCCAACACCAGAGGCACAATTTTCCAAAAGTCTGTGCAACTGCTTGCATACGCGGACGATATTGACATTATTGGCAGAACACAGCGAGCTGTCACTGGCGCGTTTGCAAGTATTAGTACGGAAGCGGCAAGAATGGGTTTAGTGGTGAATGAGGGCAAGACAAAATATATGCTGTCAACAAGAAGGGACACACAACATCGACGAATCGGACAGAACGTCACGATAGACAGCTATAATTTTGAGGTAGTTAGGGACTTTGTCTACCTCGGCTCCGCTATAAACTCTGATAATGACACCACAGCAGAAATCAAACGAAGAATTACACTTGCCAATCGCTGTTTCTTTGGTCTAAGACGGCAATTGACTAGTAAGGCCTTGTCAAGAAACACTAAGTCGATTCTATATAAGACCCTCATCATCCCAGTCCTGCTCTATGGCGCAGAAGCATGGACCCTAACAAAGGCGGATGAAGATCTTCTTGGCCGTTTCGAACGCAAGATTCTTCGAGTGATTTTTGGTCCCGTTTGCGTTGACGGGCTTTGGAGGAGAAGATTTAACAGCGAACTCTACGAGCTGTACAACGACACCGACCTGGTCAGAAAAATACGCATCTGTCGTCTAAGATGGCTAGGACATGTAGAGCGAATGGACACCAACGCTCCGGCCCGAAGAGTCTTCGATTCCAACCCGGAGGGACAACGCAGTAGAGGAAGACCTCGCCTTAGGTGGCGCGCACAAGTGGAAGGGGACCTCAACCAACTTGGAGTGCGCAACTGGAGGCAGTTAGCAAAAGATCGCGCTAACTGGAGAGGCGTATTGGTTGAGGCCCAGGTCCACCCCGGACTGTAGCGCCACCTTAAGTAAGTAAGTAAGTAAGCTATTAAGAGAAGAGGCAATGTTAGTTGGATGTGGATCTTTCATACACCGCGTCTTGTAACGGACTTTGCTGCGAAAAGTTGAATAAGCCGATCGCGTATTCCAATGTGTCATGATGAGCACTGCAGTAGTGTCCACAAGACAAAACTGTCAGAAAACCATCATAAATGCCGTCAACGGGAAACGACTTGCTTTACGAAAAAATGGTTGGGTTTGCCAGCTCAAACAGGAGTATTAAAAATCTTTTCCAAGGCGGTTACACTCTCAGAATATAGTCAAACGTTCACGAAAGCTAGCGCAGTAGAAAAAAAATATATATCTCGGTACTTTTAATGATAATAGTAGTCTGTT
This sequence comes from Cheilosia pagana, assembly GCA_936431705.1. Taxonomy (NCBI): domain Eukaryota; kingdom Metazoa; phylum Arthropoda; class Insecta; order Diptera; family Syrphidae; genus Cheilosia; species Cheilosia pagana. The sequence continues at coordinate 77,059,395 of OW386166.1, read as the reverse complement.
ACACGTCAAACGAAGTATTTTGAAGCCGATTTGAAGGGTGAAAGGTGTCAAAATGACTACAAAAAGGTACCTTAGGTTGGCTATTAAAATTTATACTTTGAATTGCCTCTTACACTTTAACTTTATGAAAAAACACGCTTTAAACAAAAACGTAAGAAAATATTGATGTGTTTTCAGTCATCATGAATACACTAAAAAAATGTACGGATGTACAATGTGATCGATAGGTGCAGTTTCTTATCAACAACACGAGCGAGAATTACTGAAATTAGACCCATCTTTTCTATTCTGCAAGTGTTGTATTTTTGCCGCCATTCTGTAGTTCCGTTTAACACAGGTGAGGAATATTCTGCATCTTTTTACAAATACACTATCTAACCGCTATAAATCTCAGGCTCTCCAGCAAACATGTTCGTATGTCTACATAAATGTGAATTTTTTCGGTTTTTGATAGCAACAAAAACATAAATGTATTGACAACGCTCCGTGTGCCTTGCCGCAGGGAAAATCGAACAAACTGAGTAGGTATCCATTCAATGAACATGGTCATATACATTTTCCAATCAGAAACAACTGAAACAATGAAATCACTAGAGTATTTTTAACTTCCCAAAGAAACAGAGCATCATACAATATCTATTGCAGCCACCATTCGTTTTACATCGATTTAAAAGTTATAAAAGATATTTGAAACAATTTGCAGAATACGTAATCTGTCAAAATTCCTAAACACAAAACAAATTGTTCCAAGGGTTGCTATAGAAATACAGCATATCTTTTCTTTGGATAAGCACAATCTACGCATGAACGCAACGCTTTTATGGCAACAGAAATAATCAGATAAACACAACTTGGAGATTGATTTAATGCTAAAAATAAAAACAAATTGCTTGAGAACAATAATGCAACATAATATCGGCGCTGTAGTACAACAAAATTATGACTTACCCCCACTTTCAAGCTGTGTACCTCCAAAACGCAAGTGAAGAATTCTTGCTATTATTATTCAGTCCTTGATATTATCTGCAGACAGCTATTATCGGACAGCTTATAAAGATAAATAAAAATGAAGTCGATATTCTTTGCAGGACAATTGAAATGCTGGTCTTTTCCCGTTCTGTTTTTCCAATAGGTCATACGTATCCTGAACAGCGCCTTCCCAATAACAACAGTTGTTTCACTTTTTTCGCTTTCTTTCTTCCGCTATGCACCCTTTTGTACTTGTTGGAATTGTGGAGTCTCCCTCGGCATTTATGTCCCAATCGAGAATTTCACAAAATTAACAAAATTGGGACCAAACACTATAGCGAAACAATGAGGAAAGACGCTTCAGCTGAATCGCAGGTCCCGATTTGCATTTTGCTGCAAAACACACAAATTCCAAAAACTATTATGTATAATATTCTCTTCACTGGGCGAGTTGCAAATTATTTGTAACAAAGTCCACTTACATTTGTGATATTCTTTCGTTTTTTATTTGCGTTTTTAACTGAACTTCGGATTGAATTTTTGTAATTTCGGTGCTGCTATGAACAATGATGATGATGATGATGATGGTGATGATAGGGATTGTGCCACCACACACGGAAAACACATGCGAGGAATTCGACTTTTTATTTCTCTTTCGCTTGCTCTGATTAATCGTTTTCAGTTAAAAAAGGGTATGAAATTCTAGCGTATTGGATTTGAAGTTAATTTTTATTTATTTATATGGCGATTTCTAGTCTATTTGGGCATTGAGAAAACGAATCAGAAAATTATAATTAATTCTACGATCGCCATTTTGACAAAAAAAATGTTATTTGACATTCCCAAATGGATTTTCTTCAGTGGCACACATACACAGTGGTAGATATTGGGCAAATGACATCTCCACGTATATGAACGGGCGATGTTTTGACTAGTGTGTGTACAAAATGGTGATGATGTGTGGAATTTTCGTGTTTTCGGTAACCACTGCCACTGGACTGGACGTGCGTTTAAGTTGTTCTAGTGTTGACCGTTGTGGAATGCAGTGGCGCTAAACACAATACAAAGATAGTAAGGCTAAGCGAAAGATAAGGTCGAGTGTGTATTACTTTTTCAACAAAAAATTCGGTTCTAGCGAGGTATCCGTCGGAACGGAAAGTTCTCCGATTTTATAAGATTCGGAGGATTTTATTCGGAATATTTCTCCGACATTTTGTAACGCATATCGGCGAATTACTCCGACAGAAATTGGTTGCGGAAATTTGTTTACGATTTGGATTTGAGCCTCCGACAAAGTATGCGTTGCGGAGGAATTTTCCGTTCCGACGGATACCTCGCTAGTGCCGATTATTGTCAGTTGAAGTTGTAATTAATGCCAATACAAATATTGGTAAACCAAACAATACAAAATTATGCGGGTATATACGTTTGCATTTGAACTTATGTTTTTTAAGCTCAAGCGGGTCTTTTACCCGTTTGTAAAAAAATTCTTGGAATCTGCGAAAAAGGGAGTGTTCAAAAGATTTTATTAAGAACAAGGTATACCGAAAACATTCATGGTTTGCATGTAAACGATTTTAGTACATATTTCAGAAGTGAAATTGACGTAAATGCTAGGAGTGAATGATCGATACAATCTTCGTGTATTTTTATTTCCGGGTGAGACATATTGGGGATGTTCGGCTACCTAGTATGAGTAAAACGTCAACTTGATATTTCTGGACAAATTATAATACGCGTGAACTAAGAATGTTTAGTTGTTGTTGTAAACTTGTGGTTAATTTTTAATTTTGACACTTTAAAATGTCAACTGAGTACGGAGGCAGGATTTTCTTGACTAGATTCGTCGGCTAGTACCCCTCCATAAAGTCAACTGCAAAAACTAATAAGGTGACCAATCTGGGTGAGCTGTCAGACTTACTAAACTAGGTACCTATCTGAACTTGTCCATTGCCTGCACTTAATTTTTTTGAGCTATTTAAGCTACATGAGTCGAATGATATTCTTCCGTGTACCGTGTTTTGATGCGACAATGATTTTGTTTCGTTTTTTTACAGAACCACACGCTTAGCGTGGTTACCAATTGGAAATCTGTCCTAAACGGTAACGGCTATAGACCAAAATGGTAGAAAACTAGCCGTGGGTAAACATTAATCACAAGATTGTTCAGGAACGTCACTTTTTCTACGTCAGCCATATATGCGAACTGTCACGACTAGATTCGTCGGCTACTTAACGTCAACTGACACAGCTGACCAAGTGACCGATCTAGGCTAATCAAAACTGAGATACATTAAGTCAGTCAGATGTCAGACTTATGGCGTTTTTCATTGAAGATCCGAGAGAATTGCCCCGAAATTCAGAATTGCTCTTTTCAATGAAATTCGTTGGAGCACTTTTGCAATAGTGGTAGACACCATGTTATGCACATCAATGTGAAATTTGGTTTTCTTTTGGTCCTTTTTTTTGTTGTCTACATTAAATATGAATGTTTCCATGGGCCAAATCAATATAATTTCATTTGAAATTTACATTTGCACTCATAATTAGATATTTTCCGATCACATAGCACAAAATTTGTTTTTAAAAGCACAAAAAACATTTTAATTGACATTTTGCTTATGTGTGTTGGTGAGTTCAGGGCAATTCATTAAAAATATTCTGGACACTTCTTTCGTGTTAAGAATTGACCTGGAAGTGCACTTTCTTTTTCAATAAAACATGGAAAACATAGAAAGAACACTTCTAGATTTGCTCTTTTCATAGAAAGAGAAAGAGGTACTTGAACGTCCCCAATGGCTGGCCTTATTTTGACATTATGCAGATGTTTCGTTAAATAGGCATTTGAATATTCTTTCCTGAAGTTATGAGTTAGCTTAGACGTTTTGGAGATTAGAGCTTGACAAAAAAGAGCAATTTGAGATAACATTCTTTTATTTTTGCACATTTTTAGATATATAGCAAAAGGACGTTGGTTTGAGATACCAGAGCACAGAAGCTTGTTAAGCTAAGATTAGACTGTATGCCAATTTAGCATATGAATGCCAACAGGCAAATGACCAGATTCACCAGATTAGCTGTCAAATGACCAAAATGCCAGGATTATTGAAACTGTATACTAGACTATATGACCAAAATTACCAATATGGTTATATTTGCCTTGATGGTCATTTAAGGCATTTGTTATTTATAACCCAATGTTGTAGTAGGGTAATGCTGTAAAGAAAAACTAAGCAAAAAAAGGGACCCGATATGTACCTACGACTTGCGACATCGTAAAGTCCGGGTCGGATCTCGACAGCCGAAATCAATTTGCGAATGAGATCGTCGGACCATTCGCTTTTAATCTGCTTTGTCGGTCTCTTCCTCACCCTGTCAGCTTTTGCTTCCTCCATAATACTGGTATCGCTAGCCGCCTCGATTGAGCTCACCAAAGACATGTAGATGGGTATTCCACAAGAAAAGGAAACACACAAAAGAACTAAAGGGTAAAATAATAAACAAAATATAACTACACCAATAAAAAAATATACAATCAAACACCGATGAAAACAAAATAATTCAAAAATGCCAGAAATGCCACAACGAAATTTCAATAAAGTTCACTATATGCTATTTTGGCATTTTTATCTGTCAAAATCAGCCTGGTCATATGTGGCATTTAGGTCATTAGGGCATATGAGATATGCCCATTACATTAGGTCTGTTCCCTTACAATAATGCATTCGAACAAATTAGTCAAACTTCGTTCCCGTACTCAAAATTTGTATAGAATGAAACAAACTTTGACAGAATTTGGCTAATGTGTTCGAATGCATTATTGTAAGGGAACAGACCTATTATAGGTCTGTTCCTTTACTTTTAAATCTTACGAATTTTTACGAATTCTTACGCATTTTACTCAATTGTCTTTCCCTAACTCGAAAATTTCGTAAAAGAGAGCGGCTTCGCGAGAGCAAGATATTTCCCCTCTTACTAGTTTTTACTCAACAAATTTCTTTGCGTATAATTGAAACATCTGTCAGTTGCCTGAAAATTTACAGCTGATTTGAATTTGTTGTTCTATTTAGCATTTGGGTTGAATATTCGGAACTGTCATTTTTCACAGGTTATCTACTACAAAAGCGTTCCTTAACTTTTGCGTAAGTTTCCCTTTTTGAAAGAGAATTCATCCCCTCCACAGGTATTTTGACAGTCTTTTCCATTTTTACTACAAAAGTAAAGGAACAGACCTTGTATGACCATATTTTGACAGGAGAACTGTCAGAAATTGGCATTTTATGACCACTTGGCATACCGTCTAATCTAACCGTGAGTGTACCTACAAAGCCCATTCATAATATTTATCAAGTCATTTCTCTATTTTTTTGTATATAATTAAAGCAAACTGATAAGTGAAGCTCTGTCAGTGACAATCTGACAATATCTTCCCGTACTTTTATGTAGGTAGATATTCTTTTAATCAGTTCCCCCAGGTGGACGTGAAACTGAAATCGTTAATATACATGTTTTAAACAGGGTGAGGTGGAATTTTCACACGTGCGTGTTTATTTAATGTCGTTTTCCATTGGTTTCACTCGGGGATTCACTCATTCTGAAATCCAATGGAACAAGAAAAATGCTTCTGGATGAATCCACAAATGTATTGGTGAAATGCCAAAAAATAATCTACGGCTGCTGTCAGCTGACTTGTACAAAATACACAAATTACATAAGTGTTAGTGCTTCTTGAGTGGATTCTGACTTCAAATCCAGAAGCGAATTTCTCTTCTCAGAATCACCAGAAGAGTATTTTTTGTGCCAATGGAACGGTTTCAGAAGTAAATTTTTCGATTCCGGACTCTCCCGGACGCTTCTTTTTGCCCAATGGAAAACGACATAAGAAGTTGATTACGATTATTCAAATTATTCCAAGTAAACTCCGTTTAAGAAACTCGTATGTGGATTCTAGTAAGAGATATTTATAGCCTTTTAAATAAGCACTACGACATACCTAATAAATTTGTTTATATTTATCTTTCAATATGATGTATGTAATATGTTCCTTAATAAGGAGCTACTAGCATTTCAAACTTAAGGGTCATTAATCCAGTGAAGGGTTTTAAGTAATAAAAAATCTACATCCAGTAAAATAGCAATAAAGTCTTTGGGACCATCATCTGAAAAATGTTCTACTTATGGGCATGTGTAATATTATGCACAAAACACATCAAAATAAGAAATTAAATTGGAAAAGCAATGATGTGGAACACGTGCTCCTTCTTCTACGTAACAAATTTGAGTACATTTACACATATTGTATTATATCGTATATGCATATGCATATAGTGAAGAATTTCTTCAATGAGAGGAAACACTTGCGGTCAGCATTAGCATCATCGTTACGAAAAGGATATCCATTGATACGCATGGTTTAGGACAAGGGTTAAGTCCTGTCATATTTGATGGAGAAGACAACCATCCTAATGAAACAGTCGTACGGGGTGATTTTTATTTTGTGTTTACTTAAGGATCATAAACTTGTTGTAAAGGAATATCTACAACCCTTTTTGTAATTTGAAATTCTTATGGCGATGCTAAGGATATTTTATAATTTGTCTTAAAGGAATTTCACATTCCCATTTCTGATTGCCTGTGGAGGAAAAGTGAGACTTAAAGTTGAATGGATTTCAAGTGTCAAGTGAAGGGCAATAGTCCTTTAGAGAAGGTCATGGTGTCAGCAATCAGCATATTGTTCGCTGTCAGTTGATTTGTAAAAATCAAGCAGACATAATTTCCGTTTTCCTTTTGCTCTTAGGCTATATACTGACTGATGGACTGAATTGAAAAATTCGATCTAGCCGGTTAATACCACTGGGTTTTTGTTGTGTAGGTACAGCAAATTAAAAAAGGCATCCGTGCGGAATGTATGTTATTACAGAAACAGTTTAAGGAAAATTTTAAAACATGGAAAGAGTCTTTCATTAAGGCAATTTATATAACACAAAGTGTGTGTGAGATATCATCGACATTTTTTATTCGTTTGGAAGGTCTTTCGATGCCTTTTGTATAGAAAATAACGTCGTTCAAATGTCTGCCGCGGCTTCCCTGGGTGGCGTGCATCCGAAATGCCCAATTCTCCATGATTCTGCACATAAATCATGTAAAATTTGACCGATGACATGGGTTTATGGGCTTTGAGGGCCGCTGTGGTTCGAAGCTTATCCGCATAGACATGCAACTTCCTAAAACCTTACACAAAACGGGGTAAAATCGCACGATCTCGGCGGCCCGTTCACCTCACCTCCACATAAGATGACCATGCCCTGGAATTTCTCGCGCTGAACTTCCAATGTATCGTGAGCTGTGTGATACGTAGCGCCGTCACATGTCGGATGTGTCCATATCATCGAATTCAGGCCAAAAGCAGTTGGTGATCATCGACCTATAGCGCTTGACGGCCTGGCCAACGTCGTTTTCAAGGAAATATGGATATTGATGACGCCGCCAGCCCAAAATCCACACCATTGAACGCTTTTGGATCTCATGTGGATTTGACAATTTTGTTTGTTGACGTACCCATTCAACCAGAAATAGGTCCCAGGGCTGAAGATGATTTTTGGATGAAAATAAGGATCAGTTGTCAACTGCTTTTGTCAATTTTTTCTTCAATTCTGCTTCTTGATTATGTTTACTTGAACCTTTAGAATTCAATTGGTCAAGTCGAGAAGATGATATCGGGCAAATGGGCGCCGTCACAATTAATTGCCATACGGGCTCGTTTTATGGCATTTTTCATCACTTCGGCGAGAACTTGTTGTCCTTGAGGGCTTTTAAAGACTCGGGCTTGTTCACGTTAACACGGGACTTCAAAAAACCCAACAAAAAAAGTCTGGAGACGACCCGGGAACGCCGCCTTCAGAATATCGGTTGTGGCTCGCGCAGTGTGTGCCGTAGCTCCGCCCTGTTGGAACCACATGTCCTTCAGCCTTAATTCTTCCAATTGGGTCAGAAAAAACTCGGTTAATGTGGCCCTACAGCGCGCACCGTCCACTGTTGTCGTTTGACCAAAGGCGTTCTCGAAAAAAAAAATGTCCCGATGACCCCTTCAGCGTGAACAGCGCACCATGCAGTAACTTTGAGCGGGTGTAATGGGTACTCGTGCATTACTCGTGGATTTTCGGTGCCCCAGGAGCGATAGTTTTGCTTGTTCACATACCCGCTGAGGTGGAAATGAGCCTCATCGCTCATTATTTTGGTCGAAAAATCGTTCACTTCCTCCTCGAGATTGAGGATGGCTTGAGCGTAGGTTACACGCGTTTGGCGGTCGACAGGCAGCAGCTGATGCCCGGACTGGGCGGGAACATGCGCAAGTCTTTGACCAAAATTCGCCTTAGGGACGACCGGCTGATGGCTAATGGCGAGGCACGGCGTCTGGTCAATGTTTCCGGCGACAGCTCGACATCCTCGTCAACAGCGGCGATATTCTCGGCACAACGGGCGCTCCGGGGACGGCCACTCTTGTCAACGTCTCGTGTGGTCCCATACTCTTCAAGGTTGGTGGCCAAACGGCGCAGTGTTTGCGCAGTCGGTGTCGGACGGCCGTGGAATCGGCGACGGAATTCGCGCTGCGCCAACACGAATACAGACGAATTGTTACGCAAAAAAAAAATAGACACGATTATTCCGCGTTCTTGGGGAGTGTATCGCTCCATGGCTTGTTCACTTGTATTCTACATCTGTCTAGTTCCAATAGGGTGATCTCTTTTGGCCCACCTGTTATACAGAGATGATGAGGAAAACCATTTTTCTAATAGTTTTGAAAAGAGCCAAATCCTGCAAGCTGTTAACCAAATTTTAACCAAAATCCTTACCCTCAGTCCTATAATAACTGAATATCAGGTTGCCTATTATTAATAAACAAATTTGCACAAGTTAGTTCACAAGTAAACGTCAGTTATAAAATTTGACAAAAGTTGACATCACTACTGCGTACACCCAGAGAAAAATACCGTGTAAAATTGCCTTAAACGACTTAGGTAAATATTTTTGTATGATGAAGGCAAAGCGTTGCTAAGAACTTGCACAATTTATGCACGGCATATGCAGCGAGAAATAGATTAAGTTGCCTAAGTTCCTTAGATATTTTAACATACGTAACTCTGCTTATAAAACTAAGGTAATATTTCCATAATATTTATTTTTTTATTATATTTATTTATTAACGGAATGTAGGTACCTTTGGATTCAGAAACAGTATAAAAATTACCTTAGTAATAGGTAAACGTACCTAAGGCATAAGGTGATTTTCGCAAACCCTGCAAAATTACCCAAGTTCTAAGGTAAATAAATCAGGCGGAGGATAAAGTCTCGCATACCAGGTGCAGTCAGACAATGATAGAAGCCGCCTGCAACAGCCAATCAAATTTATTTTCATTTGTTGCATGCAATGTATTTCAGTTGCGGCAAAGCAAACCACTCCGATCTGGCCTTTATACCTAATGTGTTTATGTGTTTTTCAAAGGAAACAAATTTGTGATAAGTTCAATAAATAAGCGAAATTTAAAAACATTTAAAATAGTACAGCACAGTATACAAGACAGTTAAAGTTAAAAACAAATAAATTAGGCAAAAAGTTCGACGGAGAAGAAGTTTAAGGTAATTGCAGTTTTATATATTTATAAAAACCCATTGCTTATAGCAAACCAAGACCCAAATGTTAACCGCAAGACTGACCTCTCTACAAATATTTCCGTGCTCAAGAATTGGTAAAATTTTTCCTTACTTTACAATCACATAATTTTGCTTCTAATTCGTTTAAATTTGTTTTTCCAATTTAAACTTTCAAATATGGCAAACATTTTGCGACATTGCCATAGATCTATTCAGCGATCGAATCAAGGCCATTTCTCTAAAAAGCTTTCTGAAAGATCTTAAGGCAAATACATATAACGAAAATGGACATCGGTTTTCTATTTCCAGATAATATCAACATTGCATTCTAGGCTACGGAATATTGCCACCTACTCTAGGAATTTAGGAGGAACCTGCAAAAAATGCACCATTGAAGATTCAAAACCATCATTCACAGTTAACTGTGTTTAGGTAAAATTCCTTAGGCAATCTAGCATACCATTACCAAGAACTAGCTTGATTTTAGACATGTTAAAAAAAGTTGGGTTACCTAAGGAATATAAGGCAAGTTACCTTAGAACTTACCAAGTTCAAAATGGCCTTAGGACTAAGGTGGTTTATGCCGCGATTTAGGTCAAGTTTACACAGGCTTTTCTCTCGGTGTAACTTTGTAACTTTAAAGCAGCGCTTATTAATACAAAATGAGGGTATCCCCGATTAAAGCTGATAAAAAACATTATCCTCGATACTTGTAATAATTTAATTAGTGTCCAGGCTAAATTTTTCGAGTTCACAAATGTGAAATTTTCCATACAAAATTGCATAATGTGATCTAAAAAATATATAAGGTTACGGTTGAAAATGATTATTAGTAAGGCGCTTTAAACTTTGAATATCCATACTGAAAGTTAGCATCTCTTCCTTTGAAAAAATTCCTCTCTCAGTCTATTCTTTGGTTCAATTATTCCCGCTCTAAGTCAGTCTCAAACACATTCAGTTTTATGTACCCGACAATAGTCGCTACTGCGGCACTTGAAAGCAATACCATTTGCTAATAAAAAAAAATGCGAATTCGAAAACATATTGAAACATTTATCAATATCAGAGTGTAATCAAACTAGAGCGTCCCATTACTTCATGCACTTTATTTTTGTTTGCGAAAAAATCGCAATGAAAACGCAAAAAAAAAAGAAAAGAATCTCAAGAACGTTGATGAAAAGCGCCTACCACCGACACCATCATCAAAGCCGTTGCATCTAAACCATTAAACCGACTTTAAATGCATAACAAATGGCCAGAATCGGACGCTTTGATCTAAGCCGGCCGCCGCACTATGAGAAATTGGATCATCTCTCTAATTAAATGAAACCAAATGGTTAGCGCGGCACAACTCATCATCATATCGCACGCAAATCCTCTCAAACTCAAACGTCAGCGGTATGGCAGGCGCGGACGGAAGTCATCGGAAACGCTTGTGCACTATACGCGAAAGCCGGACCACGACCACTCTCAATTCAAAGTGAGATAGTGCATGTATGCATGTGTGGGAAGGGAACCGTGCCGCGGACACTGCCGCCTGCCATAGGAATGTCAAATGCTTCCAATTCGATCTTTAATCACCAAATACGATCTTTTATTTTTTCTTTTCTTTTACTTTTCTTCACAGTTTTTGAGAAATTCATGTCTCCCATAAATCTTGCAGGGTAAAATTCTCATGACAAATGACATCGTTGGCGGCCGACAGTAGTTTGTGACGCTGTCAAAAGGCAGACGGCAAAATCGCTACGCTTTTGTTGTCGAGTCGCTTTAGTTGGTAGGTATTTGTCAATGTGCAGATGGCTAATGCGATTTCTAGTTGCGAATGTGCTAAAATTCACACCGCGTTTCTACTATACATCTAATGTGTGTGGAGAGACGCTTTGGGTGCGTGAATTAGGGTGGGAAACGATCACGTACGGGCCCATTAGCACCTTGTAGACAGTTGTTGTTGTTGATGATCGCTTCTACTTGAACGCCACTTGCTAATTGATTTAATTTTTCTCGTTGGTGTTGTTAAAGATGTGCATTCGGGGGAGATCTTTACAGAGATGGGGATAATATTTTTGACCAATGAGATGAGCCGACGGGCGGACTTTTTATGTTGCGCTAATTGATTGACATGGTTGTGCTGGCCAATCGGCATGTCGCTGGCAATTTACACGACTTGTAGGAAGGTAATTAATTAATCTGATGGAATGACTGGTGAATTGTTTTAGAAAAATGTAATATGGGATCATTCGTGGACATATATCTACCTACTGTTTTGTTATATTGGTTATTTGGTGCAGAAAAAATTAAATGAATTGTAAAACGATTTTCAGCGCAGTTGTTAAAATCGATTTTCGGGTTTTGTAGAATATTATTAAAAAAAAAAAAAAGATGTAAAACATTGAGAGCGTTCGGATTTCGAGTTTAGTAAGTTTGACAGCTGTCTGACTTCTATTTAGGTTTTTAGAATAGAATAGAACTGTCACGTGAATAGTTTTTGTAGAGGTAGCTGATAAATCTGATAGCTGATAAGTCTGCTTAATCAGTTGACATTTCGAAATACGAAATTCAAAATAACCTGCGAGAATATAAAAACATCGAATTAATCGGAACTTTAACTACATCTGACTTTCGCAAAATTATTACAGTAGGTATAACTCAAATGTGTTACAATTTGTTTTCTAAACTTTCAAATAAAAAGCTGAAATTGACAGTTGCTTGTATTTTGAGTAGCTGTCTTCTGATTATTATCTTTTTTAATAATGTGAGCAGTGTTGCTATGGATATTGTCTGAGAATCGTATATTTTCTCAGTTCAAAATCGAATTTGTCGTATTTTCTAATTGCACCAGTACAAAAAAATGTGTTTAGAGGGTAGGGCTCACATTGAATTTAATTTTAATGCTATTTTGCGCTGCTCCTAAGAAGTCGGACTGTTTGAATTCTAAGACACTTCTGTCATTATTTAGTATTGTAAATCTTTCTACGTTTCAAGCAAATTTAACTTAAGACGTATTTACTTTCACACCAATTATATGTATAGTTTCTTTTATTTAGGGTTTTCCAGTTTCCACCCTTAAGCTCAGTACACTGCTCGAGCTAAACTGAATTTTAGCTGCTCTCCAACTTTCCTCTCCAAACATCAGCTAAAATCCTAACTAAATTTTGACAAGAGAGCGCTGTGGATAATTATCACACAAAACAGCTGTTCTTTGAAAATAACTTCGTTGATTTAAAATCTGTAAGGCTCCATATCGATGAATGTTGCTCCACCATCATCGCCAACGTTTTCTGTCAAAATTAAGCTTGAAAAAAATGTCCCCACCCATTAAACGGGTGCGCTAAATTTTGACAGATACATAGGTAGATACATGAAGGAAATTCGGAAATAAATGTTTGATTTTTAGCTCGAGCTGCGAACCTCAGCTAAATTTTCGAGAGAATTTTGTATGGGAGCTAAAATTTAGTTCGAGCAGCGTACTAAACTTTAAACAAGTTATTGGGCTTAACCCGAAATCTAAACTGCAATGCACGCGGTTAAGAAAATTCATAGTGTAATGCGTACTTACTCGTTATTGTTAAACACTTATCCATACCATAGCTTTTGTTGATTTTATTGCAACCATAAAAAATTCACAAAACCTTCTCCAATTTGAAAATAACATACAAGATGCAAAATACAATACAAACTAGGTAACAACGCAAATCGGCAAAAACCTTTGAAAAAGTAGCCTTCCATAGAGTAGCGCTAGCGGTAGCGGTAGCACAGGGCACAGCCAGTAGCCGATAATGGTTGGTAAGGTAAAGTCATATTAATTGCATTATTTTTAAAATTGTGTAGGTTCTGTTTCTGAAGTTGTATTTTATTTAGTCGTATTTCGGTTTACCCATCGTATTTATTTTTGTATATTTACTAAATCGTAGAAATTGAGGAAAAAAGAGCAAAAATCGGAGCATCGTATTAACGTTTACTACAAATACGACCGCATAACAATGCTGAATGTGAGCAATTGCATAAAAAAATGCGCAGTTGCATTGGTATTCAAACTGGGACAATTTATAAAATATCCGGAAAGTCCAAATGAAATTCCCTAGATTAAAACAGATTTTTTAGAACCGCGTGTTTTCCGCAGTGTAGACGGCATTCACATCAAAATAAAAGAATCCTGGATATGAATTCGGAGGAGTGGGTTAGACTCGACTTTCTTAGGATCGAAAATTAGAGTCCCGATTTTCGTAAATTGAAAGATAACTTGATTATTGGTACGCAATTTATTTTAATTTCGACTACTAAATTTGATTGTTAGTAAGACCGAATTCAACTTGACATAGTTTAAGCAAATCTAGTTGACGTTTCATATGAACTAGGCATCCAAACGTCTCATTTAATGGAATTGTAGGTACCTCAAAGCTTAAGGACACAACCCGTAGAATTCCTCGTATCTGTTGCATCGATGGATACCTTAAAGTTTACGTATTTAACGAAAGAAACAGTTAACAATCCTATAAAATCCATCGCATATCCCTTGCACAATATTTCCTCATACTCATACAGCATGTCATAGAACAGTAATCAGCGTTTAAAAGATTTGACCAGTAAATGGGGACGTTCAAAGACCCAGTTTATTAAGTCTGAAAGTTTTCTTTCAGTTGACGTTTATAGAGAAGTAGCCCACGAATCTAATCAAGAATTTCGTGAGTTGACAGTGCGTACCTAAATGTGGCTGACGTATAGGAAAAGTGGTTACCGACAAATCTAGTTTTTGCGTTCAAGGTACATCGAGTTAAGAAGACCAATTAAGTCAACTTTCCCATTTTCTTAATATTTTCACCAATGAATGCGCTCGATTTGTGAAAACTGTCTGCGGACTCAACAGATAGAAAAGTAGAAAGTAAACCTACTTTATTCGTCGCTTGTATGGTAGATATATTCGTTTTATATTCTGTCAAGCTGTCAGTTAAATAGATATTGCCGCAACGAACTCTATGGATTTTATGGTTTAGGGTGTGGGCAGTGTTGCGAGAAGGTTGTGATGGAATCTCCCTGAAAAATCACTTTTCAATGGACTTTGTCCCTTTTTGTTAAAATAAAATTTGTTTGCGATTAAGGTTAAATGAATCTTGCATTTCTTGAAGCTTGGCGCTTCTTTTGAAATTTCCTGAAACGTAGTTATGGATCGCCCTCAAAAGTCCTCCGACATCATTATTTCATTATATGAAATTTGTTGAAAATCGCTTTAATAACTAAAATGTCCCTTTATCCCTCGGACATGTTAAATTACCAGAAAATCCCTAAAAAGGCTTAAATTCCTCTAAATGGCATCACTGGATGTGGGCCATTTATAGCTACATGTCGAAAGACGTTTCATTAGAGCTCTGCGGTAGATACTTAAACAATCCGTTTACAATACGCTACGACCTGAAATTTCAGCATATAATCGGACATTGACTTCAGCTGAGTTACTCCCGTATTAAGCCTAGTACGCTGCTCGAGCTAAATTTTAGCTACCATACAAAATTCTCTCCAAAATTTAGCTGAGCTAAATTTAAGCGAATCCCCTTAGCTGAGTGGTACGCAGCTCGAGCTAAAAATCAAACTTTTGTTTCCGAGTGTCCTTCATGTATCTGTCAAAATTTAGCGCACCCATTTAATGGGTCGGCACATTTTGTTCAAGCTAAATTTTGACAGATTGCTCTGCTCTGTTGTTCTGCTGTGTAAAGATGAGTGATTTTAATAAATACATCGATGAGGAGAACCGGGAGCTAGAGTCTTTCATTTAAATAACAGAGAAGTCCTCAGAAAAAGCTAGCGATGGTGGTGGAGCAACAACCATCGACATGAAGACTTGCAGATTTTGAATAAAGGGAGGTTTTTTCAAAGAACAGCTGTTTTTTTGTGACATTTATCCACAGGGCTCTCTATGTCAAAATTTAGTTAGGATTTTAGCTGATGTTTGGAGAGAAAAGTTGGAGAGCAGCTAAAATTTAGTTTAGCTCGAGCTGCGTACTAGGCTTTATCATATAACGACACTCCCTTAAGACATTGAATAAATAACTAGGTAGTAAGTTTTTTGTTCTCGGGACTTGTTTTCAGCTTATTACAGCGATGCAACTATTTGATACAATTCAAGACGTTCTTTGGATTCTCTGCACTAAGTTCGACTCTGCCTCTATCCATTTGGGGGTTGCACCTGATATTATGGAGTGTCTGATTGAACAGCCTACAGCCGACTGCAATAATCATGATACTAAAAAACAGAAAAAACACAGCCTTAGCGTTATCACCGTTTCAGAAACCGTCTTTCTGTTTCCCTTATAAGCTTCCACACCCCCCTTAGCAAACAAGATTTTACGCCAGCAAAATGTCAAGTGGATCCTTTGATTACATAAGATTACACGCGCCTTCCAAGGATAACACTTTTACATTTCTTAAAAATTATGCAAACAAACTAAGTCACGGTGCTTACTTTCAACTGTTAAATGTACCATAAAACCTCCTGTTGAGGAATAAAATTTTTTTTAAACATATTTCTCCCTCGGATTACGAATTCTCTTGGCTCGAGAACTTGTAAGGCACAATTTCAATTGTCAGTGAATTTTTAATTAAGGTAGGCAAAGACGAAATAGACTTTGACTAATTGCTGTTCGTTTACATCAAGTGTCAGAAGATTATTAAATTCTTCTTTTTCTGCATAACTTTCATTTTTATGTCATCGTGAAGTGGAAAGGAATTTTGCCTGTGCAAGGAGTAATTAATGATTGCAAATGTAGATGCGCTCTAATTAATTTGTGTGAAACGTTTTTCCATTCCCAATTGCACTAGGCGTTCTTTGATAAGTCAAGGATAACCTAACAAATGTATTTCTATGAATTGGAGGGGGTCAACTTCTATTTCTAATCGATGCTAAGGAATGTGTAGAGGGTAATTGGTTAAGTACTCGGATGAGCAGTCGAACTTCTGCTTTATTTTGCTGACTTTGTCTATTCTTCGTGGAGCTGCGGTTTGACGCAGTATGATGTACAGCATACTGCGTCAAACCGCAGCTCCGCGCTATAAATCACTCCGGGTGTAACTCAGGTTTAAGTTAATTTTACACCCGTCCATTAATTCGACAATTAAAACCAATCTCCATATTATTCACTGAAAAACATGCATTAAACCCGATGGATTAAAGATGGATTTAAATGCGGCATTAAAACACTTTAAACCGTTTTTAATCCGTTTTAAACCTACGGAATGTCAAATTTTACAAATAATGACATTTTGTTTTGTTGTTTATCAATTTTCTCTGCATTCGAGCAATAAATTCATCCTCTGACGACGAAAACATCAAAAGTTCGTCAATGTCACCAATGAAATCCATTTTTTGAGCGTCTTGATAGGAGCTTTTTTTCTATTATTTTCTGCCTCCTGCGAGCAAAGAAATGTCAAAAATGTGACCTAAACATAAATAGTGAATAAGTTGAAATTGAGTTTTAACCCTAGTTAAAGGACTTAAACTGGTCTCTGGAATGCAGTTTAAATTAAATCGGATTAAACGCCGTTAAGTTTAAAAAAAAACTGGGTTTATGTTTGGGATTAACAACTGAATATTATGGACTTGGGTTTAATTTTTGGGTTAAACTCTTTTAAATCCGGGTGTAACCTTTAATTAAAGGAAGTGAACAATATGGCCGTAAGATACATTTTTTTATTAACAAAAAAAGGAACAAAATGTTTTCAGCCGGGTTCGCACCTCACATTTTGTTACTTAATACACCCACAGGGTGCTCTTTTATTTCATTGTAAAGTTCCGTACCCCTAAAAAAGCACTCTTATTTGAATAATAACAAGATTTAAATATTTTTAAATGTAAGAACTTTATTTCGATGTTCAATAATTTAATTAGATTAATAATCTTAAAATTAAAAAAACAACAAACCTATTAATATATTTTGCAACTTATATGTAATGCAATCGAAAGAAGAATCACATATTCATCATCAACAGCTTAACCCTGACAAGCCCTGGAGCAATGCGTAAAAGCACGGTTACATTAATCAACTAGCCTATTTGAAAGCGCATTGACATCGAAACTTCAGTTCGAGTTGTACCGGAATTTCAGCAACTTTAGAATTGATCCCACGATAGAAACAATCCAATCACGGGACTCAGAGTATCTATAGGTTATACCAAATAACTGACAGAAATGCGAGAGTCTTCCTTACCATTGTGACATACTTATTTTGCTAAAAACCATTGTTTCCGATTGAGGAAAATCAGCAACACGCGATGATAACCCAAGTTATAAAGCTTAGCAAGATTGTAAATTTCGCACTTCAATAAAAAGGATTTTTAAAATTTTTTGCTCAGAGACCATACCTTGAACTTTTATGTTTTTGGGTTAGTCTCAAAGCACTGGAATCCTTAAACATCACTTCCGAAATAGTGACTGTCGGGCAATGTTTAGGGCATTAGGTATTCAGAACCGAATAAGACCTTGCGAGGTTAGGAGGGTAGTTAGGTACAGAGGAGGGAGTTAATATGAAACTGCCTCCATGTCCCATGCGTATAAAAATTAAATAAAAATAAAGGCTAATCTAAGGTGGTCAAACATCATCGGGCATAAAGTGTCCAAGGCACTTTGCCCGCAAATCGACAGTAAAAACTAGGGAAATCTTAAAACTTGATTGGGGAAAACACAGCAAACTAGTAGGAATGCTATCAGTGCCCTGAGAAAACATGCAAAAAGACTTAGATTGGCAGACACGGACACTTGGAGAATCGGAAACGACCAGCAGGCTGTTGAAAATATAATACACAAACTGTGTGAATGCGAAGCAATATTTCGCAACCGAAGGAAGATTCTGGGTAGGTACTTTTTCCAACATCTACGGCCGTATTATTCACTCGGTTTAAAAACGAGGTTAAAACGCTTTTAAACCAAGAAAATAAACCTGGCTAAGCCATACGCTTTTAAACCCGAAAAATTTAAACCTGCCTACGTAATATTCACTAGGTTTACCTGGTTTAAGTTTTCGGTTTATTTTGGTTTATTTTAAGTACTAAAAACTATTTTAAACCTCGCGTTTGACAGTTCGGGCAAAGTATGTCTGTTATTATGAAGATATAAAAATATTCTGAAGTGTTTCAATTCATTTTTAGTTGCAGTTTTCATTTATTTTACAGGAACTATTTGTAAAATTTATAAAATGGCTACACGAAAGGCAATAAAATAGAAGGCTTCTTTCTGGAGCCGGAAGTATTCAAGGAAATCGACGTCGTCTAAATCGTCGAAATCGTCTGTCTATATATGCGGTACGCGGATGGCACGGACAGGGGCCTGGTTCAGAAGTCTTCGTGGAAAGCGAGAACATTAGACAAACCCCTTAGGTAACAATGCGTCTGTCTTCCAAGCGGAGATTTTCGCTATCGCAAGCTGCACTAAAAACGCTGCTCAACCCTCTTACCTCGTCCAAGTTAGTGCTTTCTCTGAACTTGGTGGGAAGGCTAAACACAGTGAAACTTGTCTGGGTTTCAGGTCACACTGGTATCCAGGGGTTAAGAAGAAGCTCTCTCAGGACCTGAACCTGCGTTTCTTGGGTTTCTTGTGAACACAAGTGTCGGTGGCGTGACTCTGCTGGGTGTAGACTGTAGACAGACCAAACGACTGCGTCCGGACATCTGCAGAAGTTCCGCGTCTTTCCTTCTGTCTCTCAGGAAAATCGACTGTAGACTGCTTGTGGGTGTCCTTTCAAGCCACCAAGCTTTTGCGAAACACTTAAATGTATTGGGCTTGAGCGACACCACCATCTGTCCTGCTTGTGGAGGGAATAACGATACAGCGGAACACTTCCTCTGAAGTTGTCCTGCCTTTGCTCGCATCAGGTGGCAGATCTTCACTCTGAATCTGCTTCTCATCTTTCTTCGAAAGACGGGAAATCTAAGTACAGCAGTGTAAGGTGTCTGGTGTCGATGGAGCAAATGTGTTCACGAAGTTGATTTACTTTAAAAGACTCTGCGCATATACGTCACAATATTAGTTCCCTCAAGGAGTAATACGAATTCCTTAAATGTCGATCAATCGAAGCGTCTTCCTTGAGGACCTCTTTAAAATAACTGCATCAAATGCTGGAACGGATATTGTCCGTAAACAAATTGGAATCGATTTTAATTCAAAAAGCCTTGTTGGTTGGGTAGTATTTTGACAACCGCGATATGGATCTGATAAATTTAGCAATTTCAGTAAACAAACACTGATACGAGTTTAATCCTTTCCTGCTGATAAAAGCAATTTGCTATGCACACAGCATATCTACGATCCCAACTCTATTGCAAATTCGTAGTTATTTGCACAAAAACTGACTGGCCCTGGCTCCTCCAAGTGTCCAATCCATACAACATAGCACAGCGTAGTCATGCCAAATCTAAAATTTACCAACATGTTGTTATCAGTATCGTCTTTCCACTTCAAGTGATCCATGGCCAGGCCCATCGCAGCTCTATAAAATATCTATATCTATATGTATGTCAAAAGCTATATAGGGTGAGCAATATAAAGCGCGTCGTAAGGGTGCGCGCGTCCGCGTTCTCGTCCACATGCGAGAACGCTTAAGTATTGCGCGCATAATTAGCAGTCCACTAACTAGCACTTAAGTCTTTCTTCGAATGACAGCAGACCACTCCAAAGGCGAGATTATTTTCAAAAAATACTATGCGATACACGACACATGCGTTTACCCGTCTGTGGATGTGGAGTACGCGGCGTATACGTGTGTGCAGTCTAGAGGGATTGTCGTTGACTCTTTGAGTCAACATCTCATACACATGTAACGAACAATTTTGAACCCCAAACCCGTAACGTTCTTGGATCGTTGGAGAGACCTAGAGTTGCTCCCGTCAAACAAAAATTCACACATATACCACAAGAGGCGAGCCTCGGTCTTGTTGTTGCTTTATTATTCGGCTCTTGGTGGAGTGCGATTTGTAACTTGTGAATATGATTTGGTGCGATGTTAGATGGATGTTGCCGTCGACGATCGGCGGTGGCCGAAGTGATTTTTATCATCATAAACATTTACAGTTCTCAATGTGATGTTGAGTGGCGACGACGATCGGTTTCGTATGCGTTTGGAGAAAGTACGACTCGGTGTAGTGGATTTTTGAATTCGACGATCAGTTGGTAATATCGTGCGCGGGAAAATTTCAAACGAATTTCGCTTTGTGTAACGTATTGTTCGGTGTGTAATTCGGTGAGTGACAACCGTGCATAGTGTCAATAATCATAAAGAAAGATAGTGATCAAAAAAGTGGTTGAAAAATTTGAAAAGTGTTTGTTTGTTAAATCCTAAACAATGGATACAGAGGATAACAATTCAAAATTAGATACAAAACCAGTGGAGACTTTGGTGTTGGCGAATTATGCCAACGGAAAGGATGCGAAGAAGGGAACTGGAACTGCCAAAGATGCGCCTGGCAATGGCCGCAAGGAGGACGAGAGAATCACATGTGCCGTGATGAAAGTGCTGGAGGGATACGATTGGAATTTAGTTCAAGCTACAACGAAGTGAGTCGATTTTTTAGATCACCCGGTAAAGGGTGCTACAAATTTAAGTCAAGTATCAGTTTGGAACTCTTTCTTAAGGCGATTTTTGGGAAGGTTTTCACATAAAATACGAATACCTAGTTTAGTATTTTATCGAAGAAAATCCCCATTATATCCTTCGAAAACAAGTTGGAAGAGTTGCATTTGGGCTTTATCCCCCCACCAATATATTTTTTTTCCGAACTTGCGGTTGCACTTGTAGATTGATAAAGATCTTTAGATCATGTCTGAGTCAATCCGCGATACTAATAATCATTTTTAGTGTCCTGGCTTAATTTTTTGAGCCCACAATGGTGAAATTTTCCGTATAAAATTGCATATTGTGACCTACAAAATATATAAGTTGAATGATTATTAGTAAGGCGCAATGTATACAAATTTAATAGTGCACAAGAGGACATTAAGAAGACCTTTATATATGAGGTTTCATTGTTTTTTTCTAACCTTGCCAATAATGCAGTCAAGTTACTCCATCAATCAATTATTATCAAAGAGTTATGTATTTAAAAAGTTAAATATTAATACCTTCATATCACCTACATAAAGTGCTGTAGGGCAGCTTCCTATAGTTGTAATATTGCTTTTTGGTTAGGTAACTTATAACAATTTTTTTTTCTATATATATAAAAATGGTGTGAAAAATGTATAGTGAATCATCAATTGAGAACGGCTGGGCCGATTTGGCTCAAATTTCTTTTCAGTTCTTCGTAATTACCAGGAGCATATTGTTACGAAAGAAAATTTTGGGAAAACCCTCCAGAAAAGTCGGAAAATTGGAAAAATCGAAATTCGATTTTTTGTATGGAATTTTTTGTGCAATTGTTCCGGAATGGCTTTTCGAATGGAAAAATCAAAAATTCTTAGTGGAAAATTTGGAAAATTCCGGAAAAATACCAAAAATTAGATTTCGACGAATTTTTGCATTTTATCGCATGATTTGATGATTTATAGCATTTTGTGAACATAAGAGGCCCTACAACCTTCGATTCCTTGCGTACTGGAGATGGTGTGCTGTGCGCCACTTTTCAGGGGGTTTACCAATGTTTAAATTTATTCGAAAACGATACACATTGGAACTCAACGCTCGCCGATGCAACTTTTTCTACGTCAGTGAATCAAATTGGTACATTGTTTGCGATCATCATAGCGATATTTCATCCCTTGAACACGACCGCGACGTGGCTGACGACATTTTGCACAGAGCTCGCACGACAACTTCGATTTTCGATCTTGAAATTAACGACGGGATGCGCAACGAAGCGTTAGTTCTGATCGAAGACGTATGCGTACTCATGTGAGGCAGTCTGCTGTCGAAATTAGGAATGCCAACGCCAAATAGTTTGATGCACGATGCATTCAAGCGCGAATTGCAACGGGAAGAAGACTATGATCGGTATGAGCTGGCCGAAAGAGTCCAAACAAATGTGCCGCTGTTGAATGCCGAGCAGAAGAAAGTGTACGATTCATTGAGAAGGGTTGTTGACGGGAGGCATTTACTTTCTCGATGCTCCCGATTGGAGAGGCAAGACATCCGTCATTTCGTTGATTCTGGCAACAATTTGCTCAAGATCTCAAATTGTGTTGACTGTTGCATCCTCTGGCATTGCTGCCACACTGTTGGAAGGCGGTCGAACTGCACATTCTGCTTCGAAGCTGCCGATGAATATTCTCACGGTTGACAAGCCAATGTGCACAATGACCAAGAATTCAGCGAAAGCGAAATGACAGCGACCGAACAATGACGGATTTACGAGGTTATGATATTGCTCTCCGGAGATTTTCGTCAAACGCTTCCCTTCATCCCGAAATCTACTCCTGCCGATGAACTCAATGCATGTATGAAATCGTCTTTTTTGTGGAGGCATATCAAGAAGTTGAAATTGACCACGAACATGAGATTCGCATTGCAGAACGACCAATCGGCTGCTAAATTCTCGAAACAACTGCTGGCACTTGGCAATGGCCAAATTGCTGTTGATGTTTCGACTGGATTGATATCTTTTTCTGCAAGTTCACATTATCGAAGGAGGAACTCATCACCAAACTCATCCCCGGTATTGGACATAATTATAAAAATCTCGATTGGATTAGTGAACAGGCAATACTAGCAGCGAAGAATAAGGACGTCGATAACTTGAATTTGATTATTCAAAGTCAAGTCGCTGGAGAATTGCATTTGTACAAATCCATTGCCCGCGTGACCGACGAGGATAAAGCGACCAACTATCCGACGTAATTTTTGAACTCGCATAATTTAGAGCTAAAGCTGGGATCGATTGCAATTACATTGCTGAATCTAAATGTCCTTCAAGAAACTGATGAAAAATTTGATTCAAGCGGCGATCAGGAAGTCCTTATCCCACGAATTTCGATTTTTCCATAACTGATCTTACATTCCAGTTCAAGTGGATTTAGTTTTCCGTTCGATTGTCTTTTGCGATGACAATCATAATCGCAAGGCCAATCGTTGGAAGTCTGTGGGAAAAATCTCGAATTTCCCTGTTTTTCGCATGGTCAGCTGTACGTTGCCTGTTCGCGTGTTGGCAAACCGTCTTCGTTGTTTGTTTTTGCCGCGGAAAACAAATCGAAAAACATTGTTTATCAAATCGCTCTCTACTGACTTCGATTCAATTCAAACACATTACATTGGGATTCTAACTGTCTGTGTTTTATTATCACTGAGTTTATCTTTGGGGCGAGACGAAGTTCGCCGGGTCCGCTAGTTTATTATAAATTTTGAAATTTGTGTGGAAACTAAAGAGAAGTTGAACTTCATAATTGCTTTTAAAGTCGAAATTGCGCCTACAAAAATAGTTATTAGTAAGGATTTTGCTTTTCGACTTATCCAAGTGGAAGTGTGTTGTTCGTTTTTGTGTGGCACTTGTCTGGCTTTAACAAATTCCGTTTGACATTTGGTTACTTGATAAAGTATATTTGGTCAAATCTCGTCTCACGTACTCTTTCAATGCTTTAATTTTGGCCTCCCAATGACGCATAAAATCGCCAAAGAATGTTCTAACTCATGGCCTCAAATCAAACGTTCTGTATCCTCGTTAAACCACATTGTCAACAAATCGTTTTTTGATTACATAAATGATAGAGGTAAAAAGTAAGTATAACAGGAGAACTTACAGCGCCATCTGGCTGTAACCAAGTGTCTTCCAAAAAAAGTAATGACTGCCATTGACAGTTGCTCTACTCGTCATTTAAAACAGAAAATAAAGTTTAACAGTGACAGCTGTACCCAAGATGCACTTTTTGCTGAGTAAGTGTAATGGCATGACGTTGACGTGTATCCTAATCACTTTGGTCTGGGTTCCCGGTCATAGGAACATAGAGGAAAATGAGAAAGCCGATTAATTTGCAAGACGTGACTCCGATTTGTACGCGTCTTATGCGACTTAAGTGTTCCCGCCGGTGGTATATGTCAAGAGATCGCACTTCAAGAGGTGGTTTCTAGATTTGGCCAACCTATGACAATACCAGAATAAATAACCTCCTTGGCAGAACGCTTGTAGATGTCGCACGGGCGGGCTTGCCATCATTGTTCCATCTTCTATGTGAGTGTCCGGCTCTAGCCAAATTCAGACACAGTGCACTAGGTATAGGTAATCCCTTCGATGAAGAGCTCTCGGCCATCCCAGGAATCCTTTTTATAACATCATCAAATTTCTCAACTCCTCAGGCTGGTTTTGAGCCTGTTCTGGTTTTGAACAGTTCATCATTTCGCTTGAACTAAAAATTGAGAAAACCGCCTTTTGTTGGTTGTAGCGATTAAGACGGTATTTTTGGTCTCAAAACTTGAATCTTCGATATATAAAATGTTGATTTTACTGGGAAAAGGCGTTTATCGTCAATCGCCTTTTTTTTTGAGGTGGCACTACAGTTCGGGGTAAACGATATCAACTATCCTTTCCATTCCATAGCCAAATGCCTCCAATCGTGCCTTCTCTCCGACTCCATTGACCCTCTGGATTAGAATTAAAGGCTAAGCTGCGGGGCGGAGCAGTGAGGTCTTTTTGGTCCTTATGAGCATCACTTATGAGTTAAACACTAAGTTTTTTTTAATAGGTCGCGGTACAGCTTCTTCTTGGGATTCTCTCCAGGATCTTTATTAGTGAGATAGACTTTTATGGCATTAATAAATACCCAGTCCAGTTTCTTACAAAGGTTTTTGGGTGTTCATATAATACGACAGGTAAAGGATCTTGTACGTCATGTTAAAAAGACTGATGCCTCTGTGGGATATCTTGTTGGAGTAAGCTTCTTTTTTTTTTATCTGCTAAACAAATATGCGATTCCATTTGTCGGTTAAACATTCATGAGACGAAGTCTTAAACATTAATTGGTGTCCCATCCCTACTAAGTCACCTTTAGCAGCCCTCGCTTGAAGTTTTATTGGTATTGAATTGGATATTGTGAAAGTTTTGCTTTTATAGAGTCTGCAGAAATAGTATTTCCCTATTCTTTTAGCTTCGACACGTTCTTTTAACATCGGGAGAAGCGTATGCCTTTCCTTCATCTTTAGCTCGTAAAGCTTATTATCAAGGTTGTGAGCCGGTTCTGACCGCAGTTACGTTACGTGGCACAGGAAAACCCATTTCTCGGTTATCAGATTTGGTATCGCGTAGGAGATTTCTCCCTTAGCTATCTCGTTATTAAAATCACTAATTACAACAAACGTCATTTAGGACGCTACTAATAAGATTGTAGAAACAGTGTGTAGTGGACTGATGTTAGCTCAGATTCGAATTGTCATTCACTCAAGCTAAAGATCAAGACTTAATGCCTTAGTGTACCGCTTATAACAATTCTTCACCTTAACAGATGATGAATCTGTGTGGCAGTCACAGAATATTATTGCAGATGCAGTTCCGAAGTCTTCATTTTCCTGATTTATAAAGTCAACAACCTTACCGGTATATCGGAATCAAGGTACATACATAAATATAATACAATAATGTTAGTAATGTTCTGCGCATCTGTCAAAATGTTGCAATATGGCGGCCAATTGTGACTGAAAACATTATTTAAAATTAATTTTCTCAGTTTCTCTCGTGAACACTGGTTCTATTTCTTTAATCGTTTTGCTAAATATATAAATTTTGTGTTGTGTAAACAACTGTAAAAAAAATATGTAAGAGGAAAATAATTTCCATTTGTTCCCAAAATAAAATAAAATGCACAACCAGTGGGTGTTTTTGAGTCAAAAATGAATGTGAAAACTGCTCAAGTTTGCTTAAAACATATTAAAAGGATTAATGCCTCTTAGTCCTTTTTATCAACAATTTGGACTATACTTGAAAATCTATATGGTACTAATAAAGCAGACAGTAACAGCAATCCGCCATTTTTGTTTGTTCACATTACCGACACCAGCGCAATATATTCCCTTAGATTTGTGTACTGTGTGTCGGAACAGCTGTCATTAAGATTTTTGACTTTATTTTTCATTTCATCATATTTTTGAAGAACTCCTACCAGACCTTTGAGACTTCTTCATGCTTAGCACTAAAAAAAGACAAGAATCGCAACCTTAATTATTTATCTATTTGTACCTGCTTTTTTTTTCTTTTGCTTAAATTGAAGGTTTTTTCGTATTTTCCTTCAGAAGTTATATTTCTTGCCCAATAAAATTCCTTAAATTAAATAATGTTTCAGAAGAGAGATACAAATTATCATATCTCTGAATTGTAAAATGTGTGGTAACAAAACCTAGTGTAAATTTATATACGAAATAAAACTATCTATCTATCTATCGCAACCTTAAATCAGCAGCAATTAAATTTTTAGCATGAGGCCAATTAATTTATGTAACTCTTCTGATTCTTAAAATTCTTGGTGCTTTGTCAATGCGATGTCAAGATTCATTAATCTTGCTTTTAAACATGTCTTTGTATATTTGCTGCAGGTCGTCTTGCAAAATCCGAATTCCCTTGTCTGTAAAAGTCTCGAGTCTACAACTCAGCAGACATAAACTTAAAATAAAACTTAAATTGTGCGGTGAAAAAAGTTTCTAATTAATTTCCCTTTGAGCACATGCGGTCCGCGTTTTATTTCTCAGAGTGTGAGTCTACAAAAAAGAATTCAAAAAGTTCATAAAGTTCACTCTCACCTTGCAAAGTCGACAAAGGGAACAACTTCTCTAATAGCTGTCGTCGACCATTTTATAACCACCCAGGGAAATTACACGCATATTTTTCCTGTTTAACATTGCCACGGACATCTGTAAGCCAACCGTTTAACGACAAGGACATTGCTTGCCAGTTAGGGTTTCATATGCCACCCGCAACTCCCATCTCGGTACTTGAGTCGTCAATTGAAATTTAAACTGCGGAACCGTTTTTAAATCGAACACTGGTGCGTAGTCGTACTCTCGCCAAACAAGGACCCAGCAGGCGAGATTAGTTCTGTTAATCCAGCACAAGTAAACGAGATTGAAAGAACTTCAAACTTGTTTAGCATTAAGGTGTTAAATGCCTGACTAAGTACATACCGCATCCGCACTTGACAGATTGAAACGCATCATGCCATCATGGGGGATAATAATATCCCTGTGTGTTTACCCAGTGTCTTGTTAAGGTGGGTTGCGTGCAACCTGCTCTGACGAGATGCTGTTTGTGTGTAGTATGTCTGTATCCGTGGTGGTAGATGATTAACTATCGCTTATCTCGCCGGTAGGATGTGTAAAACAATTTGTTTACCTGATTAACAACATTCATTCATATAGTATGTGAGCAAGGGGGAGCACACATATACAGAAAACAAACGCTGTCCCCTCCATATTGTCATGGGACTTCCTCAAAAAAGAAAAGTCCTACCCTAACGCTTAGGCGACGAGGAACTACATTATTTGCACAAGGATATAAACGGTGGGTATCGGTTCGGTAGGTATAAAGCAAGAGTAGTTTACTCCTGGCCGTAGGTCTCCTATGGTGCACTAATGTCTATGTTTACCCGCGATGCCGGCTGGGAAATTGTGTTTGATCTGGGAACAGTTGACGGCAGGCGGTGGTAAGGGATGCGGTTGTTGATAAGTGACTGAGAAAAGTGTGCAAAGCGATGTCGCTGTGTCACTACATGTTTTTTTTATTTTTGTTTGGGGGGCATGGTTTAAATTATAACAAAATTAGAGGTCGACTGAGATTCTCTGTTGGTTGTCGTTATCCTGTCGTCAGGGGCAGGTATGGGAATGTCGGTGTCGCAGCAAATTGATGGGAAAATTTTATGCAGGTACGGTGAATATTTTAGCAAGGGCGGTTGACTCTTTTATGTGGTAAAACAAGTTGTATTAGTAATTGGATGGCATTTATATTTCTTTTGGGCATTCTGGCATTTTCGGCAGACTTCAATTAACTTGGCTTGTCGAAATAGGCTTTGAATAACCGCAGGTGTTCTTTTGGATAGAAAGTGGAAAGGAAATTTAAGAAAATGACGAAATTTGAAATAGGGTGGTGACAGTTGCTTTAATGTTGGGCATTGGCTGGAATGTGATTTTTGGTTGGATGTTTTACCTTTTTGGCAGCATTCCGATATTGATAAGAGTCGCCTTTGCTGATTCTACCAACTCCGAAAATCTATAGAGAAGAACATCCTAGGGAACAGTGTGCCTGAGGAATCATTTAGACTTTTATAGTAAAAGAAACTCGTCCGAAAAGTAGACAGGGTGAACCAAAAACACTCACCGATGTTTTTTTTATGTCCGTAAAATTAAACTTCATATTTTCATAATTTTGTTTAAAAAAAAAATGTCTATAGACTTTTGGGATGTTTTTTCGTCCCTTTTTGAGGACAAGTGGGTACCAATGTTGATGGCCAATACACGTGTAGGTATATTTAAAGAAATCTAGCCAGATTTTATTCCAAGATCGAAAGTCGGGTACCTAGCTCTACCACCCATTGGTAAAAGATCACAAAGAGTCAACAACAATGACCCAAGTGTGCCGTGATTCGTCGCCGTCGGCTCTTGAAAGTAAATACTCTCGTGTAGTGACTTAAGTAAAAATTGCCCGGTAAAATTTTTTATAAGCGCTACGAATAGATCGCATTAGCATTTCAGAGCATTTATTTTTCCTAAGAGTTACAAAATTGTAAAATAAAATAGGGCAAATACAAATTTTGGTAAAAACCAAAAACCAGTGTTGCCACTAGAAGTAATGATCAAATGCATTTTTTTTAATCCGGTCAAAAAAATTGTTTCACCAGAAAATCGGGCAAAATAGAAACAATAAATAAATAAGTAAATAGTGGGCGCAACAGGTCTGTGGACCCTATATGCCTAGCTTCTTACAACTATTCGTTTGTGTGAGTTTTTAATTTTTGGGACGAATGGAAGGGATCTGCAATTTTATTCCGAGTCCAAACGGCTAATTGATGAGCTCTTTCATGGCAGTTTTACTCTCTGCATTAAGATATAATTTGTGTTCCTTCGGGGATCGAACCGGGGACCCCTTGCTTAGTAGTCCAACACACTAACCTCTAAGCCACTGCGCCAACAATAAAAAGTAAGCAATTCATTAAAAAGTTATAAAGTTTTGTAGAACTGTCAATCAAATTCAGACTTTCAAAATATTGCTCAACGTATATTGATCTTTGTTCTTTACTACAACTGTGATTGGTTGTGAGTAATCAGATCAGACTGTCGCATGTAGCCGCTGTAGGTCTCTAGAATTGTTCACAATAAATTGGCTTCTGTTTAAAAGGTTTTTTTTCGGTTAGACATATTTTTCTTTTGGGTCAAAAATCGGTTGGACCGGATTTCAAAATTATCTCCGTATCAAGTTAAGAGATTTCTGTCAGATATGAAACATCTCTTTTAATAGAAATATAGTTTTATTTCGCAGCTGTTTATATATGATTTCTGGAATGGGTTAAAGTTTTGACAGCTGTATCCGTATATCGTTAGTCTATATACTCTAGTAATACTTATGGTAAATCAAAGTGGACCCAAGTCTATTATCACCCGTAAAATTGGACGTCGCTGGAAAAAGTGCTGTCAATTAAAAAAAAAAAACTCTAAAAAAACATTCAACAAATGAATGTTATCGTTACAATTTAAGAGTTAATTTAAGAACTTAAATTTTCTCCCGCCCTCGCCGGGATGTTAGCTCAAAAAGTCAGAATAGGCTTTCAATTTCGATAGTTCGCAAGTTCGCCAGTGTCTCTTTTCGACTCCTTCTTCATTAACGATTTTATTAATAAAAACAACTTTTCCTTATTTAAAATTGTATTGCAATATAACCGCATTGACTTGTTTCATGGTTTGCAATAGTTCACGAGTTGTCTTGCTCTTTTTATTTTGCTAAAATCTTGTGTTTAAAAACTAAAGAAAATTCATAAATTCATATACATTTTTTTGTTTGCTCTATATGCTGAGTGTTTTTATTTGAGTGATCAATCCATCTCGTTTCATCACATTCATTTTGAAGCTGCATGAGTGTATGACTCATTTATCCCGGTGAGTTTAATTATTAGTGGATGTTCTGCCTACGAAGCCATTTTTGCTGCCTACACTGAATACTTTATACGGATCTCATTTCATGTTTGGAAACCGTTTTCAGCGACTGCTTTGAGCGTAAATCTGATTCGATCCTCTTCTATCATTTGGAATATATATACCTGGGTTCTTCCTACTTCCTCCTCCGTGTGAGTACAATTTTTGGTATTTGTTCTGCCATTACAGCAAGATTGATATTCACCACGCCATTTTTATTATTGGATCTTTTCCACGCACCACATCTCATCAATTTCATCAACCACATTATCGGCTGAGCTTTTTTGGTTGTTGTACCTACTACGTACGGAGTTGCCACATCTACACTTATTAATAATTTATATTAATTGCATCTATTTTTCTTAATCATGAGTAACCCTGATTGTTACATCTGTAAAAAAAACACGAACGATATAAGCGTTTCGTGCGGAATTTGCCTTGACACTGCTCATGCAAAATGCATAGGCTTGAAAGGGAAGGATATCGATAAAATTATTAGTACTCCCGGTCTATGTTTTTATTGTGAGAAGCATAGAAATATCTCTCCTGATGTCCTCCACTGGAAAATCATAAAACTGCAAAAATATTTTAAAAATATTGCGACTTTATTCTCTGAGTTACAGCAAATTTTTGATTTTGATTCTGCGAATGCACAAATGATGTGGCAGAGTTCTACTAATATTGAGAAGGATTTACTGCAACAGTTGCCTCAACCAAACGACCTAATCATTAATTTGTTAAGTCCTCAAATCTTGCCAATGGAAAATACCAAAGGATCCAATAATTGTGCTGTTCAGCAGGTGAGCAACGATCTCACAGTCGGCCCAATTAGAGAAATTCAACCTGTTCAGCCAAAAAGGATTCTACGGTCCAACTCAGTTACACCAGTTGTCACACCGACGGTAGAAATATCATTGGAGAAATCTTCTAGTCTTCTATCACCTGGACCATCTTCTTCATCGTCGGCGTTATTCAACAATAACAGACATTTGATTAATGAAGATGTTAATCCTCCTGCCAACAGCGATACACCTGTGGTCGTTCCAGTACCCATCGTCACAAATAGCCGTGATATCTCTCTGAAAGTTGTGGCTCCACCATCTGCCATATTTCTAGCAAGGCTACAATACGGAACTAAACCAAAGGATATTCTGGACTACATAAAAAACAAGGGCATTGACACCGAAGCTATCAGATGTCATAGCCTCACACCTGATAACCTGCCGGACCGAATATCAGCCTCGTTCAAAGTTCTTGCTCCTTCAGATATTGGAAAGGCTTTAGTTAACCCTAACTTATGGCCAAAAAATATGATAGTTAAGGAGTTTACAAATCGACCTGGCAAATCCAATAAGAAGCCAAAAAACTTACCGAGCTTGCCTACCCGCATCACAGAGTCGTAGAAAAGCGAAACTTTGATAAATCGAATCTCAAAATTTATTATCATAACGCCAGCGGAATTCGGACAAAAATCACTAAATTATTTAAATATTCTAGTCATCTTGACTATGATGTCATTATTATCACAGAATCTTGGTTATATGATGATATTCATGACTCTGAAATTTTTGATGAGTCTCTCTATCGGGTTTTCCGTTTTGATCGATGTAAAAAGAAGGAGGAACGTGGTGGAGGAATTCTAGTTGCAGTTCGTCGAGGTATTACCTGCTTTGAGATTCCCTTACCAGATCGTGAAGTGGAACAACTCTGCTTTTCTTTGGAAGTCACAGGTGTTGTGAGCTCACTTATTTTTATTGTAAGTTATGTCCCATCAGGGAGTGGATTAGATGTCTATGAAAGACACATATGTAACATTGATTTTATTTTCGATATTCACGATAATGTCTCCAATAGTATTTGTGTATTGGGAGATTTTAATGTCGGTGACATTGTTTGGTCTTGGTCCGACGAGGATAAAATGCTTATGCCATGTAACTTAAAGAAAGATATTGAATTTGTTTTAGTTGATTTTCTACTTTCTCTTAATTTGTGTCAAATTAGCTCAATTGTTAATTCAGAAAATAGAATATTAGATCTAGTTTTTATCTGCTGTGATGATATCAAGGCAAATACTTTTGAAGCCCCATATCCTCTGTTAAATAATTCTATTTATCATAATCAAACTTCTATTGAAATTGAGGTTTACGATTTTTTAAAAGCTGATATTAATCTTGTTAAAACGTTCGATTTTTCAAAATGCGATTTTAATGGTTTTAACTGTTACCTTCATGACATTGATTGGAATAGTAATCTGAGACATTTGTCCCTTCAGGACTCTTATAATTTTTTTAAGTCTGTGTTGTTTAAAGGATTTAACGCTTTTGTTCCTTATAGATCGAAGAAGAATTTATCTAAGCCTCCGTGGTACAATAGAAGGCTCGCTCATCTTAAGAACCTTAAAAATAAGGCGCATAAAAATTTCAAATTGTCCGGTAGCCCTGTGGATTATGAACTTTTTGACAAGCTGCGTAAGGATTTTCTTGCGTTAAGTAAATTTCTGCAAAAAAATCACGTAAATCAAATAGAAAATGCATTAAAGACAGATTCCAAACGCTTCTGGACTTTCATAAATAGCAAAAGAAAATCTACAGGTCTGCCCAAATCCATGTTCTATAAAAATTTTGAATCTAAAGATGTAAATACAACACTTGATTTGTTTGCTAAATTCTTTGAATCTGTGTACTCTAAGCCAGATACACCAAGTTTTGTTCCAGCTACAGAATGCAGACTGGACCTTGGCCTCATTCAACTAGGTCTCCATGACATTATGGCGGCTCTTAATGTTCTTAAGCCCAATTCAAGTCCGGGACCGGATGGTATTCCTTCGATTATTTTTAAAATGTGTTCCCAAGAAATCTGCAATCCGCTTCTTCATATTTTTAATCTGTCGCTATCCTCAGGAATTTTTCTTGAAGAATGGAAATCCTCTTTTCTTATTCCAATTTTCAAATCTGGATCTAAGAATGATATTGAAAATTATAGAGGAATCTGCAAATTATCTGCTTTGCCTAAGCTTTTTGAAAGTATCGTCAAATCAAAACTTGAATTTTTTACAAAGGAATTTGTTTGTGATGCGCAGCATGGCTTTGTGTCTGGTAGGTCCACTACCACAAATCTGGCTTGCTTTTCACACTATGCCATTAATGCAATCGAAGATGGTTATCAAGTGGACTGTGCTTACACTGACTTTAGTAAAGCATTTGACTCAGTCAATCATCACATATTACTAAAAAAACTTGAAAGTCTTGGGTTTCACTCAGCAATGCATGAGTGGTTAGCATCCTACTTGATTGGAAGAAATCAAAAAGTCAAAATAGACGACTACTTTTCACGATCCTTTGGGTGTGGATCAGGAGTACCACAGGGTAGTCATTTGGGTCCGCTCCTATTTACACTTTTCATCAACGATATTTCACGAGTATTAAAATATTCCCATTGTTTGATGTACGCTGATGATTTAAAGCTGTTCCTTAAAATGAAAACTTCATTTGACTGTGAGTATTTGCAACATGATCTAACAAACCTATCTGTTTGGTGCGTCAGTAATTGTTTAATGTTAAACATTAGAAAATGCTTCATAATATCTTTTTTTAGAAGCTCTTCTCATTTTGAATTTCAATACGAAATAGACAGTATTGTACTAAAAAGAGTTCTAGAAGTTAAAGATCTTGGTATTATAATTGATTCGAGGTTCACCTTTGCATCTCATGTGGATCAAGTTATTGCTAGATCAAATAAACTTTCTGGTTTTATAAAACGAAATTGCAAAGAATTTTCGGATCCTCATACTCTTATTTCTCTTTTTATTGCATTTGTTAGGTCTCTGCTAGAATATGCTGATGTAATATGGAACCCATTATACAAAGTTCACTCTGACCGCATTGAAAAAGTCCAAAGGCGTTTCACTAAATACATTTTCCGCAAAATGAGATGGGACTTTGAAATTCCTTACCAAACTCGGTGTCAATTGTTAGGCATTTCAATTTTAAGCTCAAGAAGAAAAGCTCATGACATCATGTTTGTAAGGGACTTGTTAAGCTATCACATTAACTGTCCACCTCTGTTAGCCCAAGTACCAATATATGCCCCGGCTAGACCTTTAAGGGAAAGAAATCTTCTCCTTCGACCAGTTCACAGAACTAATTACGGCCACAATGAGCCTATGTCCAGAGCTATTGTTTCATTCAATGAAGTTTGTAATTATGTTGATTTACATTTCTCTCGTAGTCGCTTCAAAAGTGTTTTACTTAATTATCTTGCATTCTCTTAGTCTTAAGAAATTGTTTTATATAATTTGTAGGTATAGTTATCACGTAATCTGTATAGCTTAGCTAGTAGATGAAATAAAATAAATAAACAATGTAATTTTATTTAGTCAGACAACAAAAAGGGTCTCGTACGGGTGTCGCAGTGGAAAAAGTCTTAAAGTTCCAGTTATAGCGACACGAAAAATGCACCCTTAAAAATGTTCTTTTGCTTTTTTTAACCTTTTAAAATTAATGGTTGAACTCAATCTTGGTCTTAAAATGTTGCTTAGGAATTATAAATTTAGGGGTTGGGTTCGATATCCCGCTTTTTATAATCCCGATTCTTAAAATCCCGCTTTTTGTAATCCCGCTTTTTAAAATACCGCCTCTTATAATCCTGTTTTTTATAGTCCCGTTTCTTATTATCCCGCTTTCTTATAATCGCGGCGATTTTATAAAATAAAGCAACTACTTTTGATTGTAAAAGCGGGATAATAAGAAAATTAAAATAAATTAATTAATGAGTGTTTTTTTTTGAAATGCAGTTTATTTTAACATTTATTATTTTTAGAGGAAGTAACAAAGTAAGAAATGAATAATATCAAAATAAATTTGTAAGAAATAAATATTCAATAATTAAAAAAATATATATAGAAATGTTATATGGTATTCTGCAAAAGGGAACAAAAAAGAAAACTTTAAACCATAAACAACATTTTTTATTTTATTAGTTCAAGTGTATATTATAAGCAATGCGACGCAAAAAACATCTATTTTTTTGATAACAATGTTTTGTAAAAAAACGGGATTAGCGGGATTTTAAAAAGCGGGATTATAATAGATCGGGATTTTGAACAAGCGGGATTTTAGAGGACGGGATTTAAAAAAAGCAGAATTTTAGCAGACGGGATTTTAAAACTATTTTTTCGGCATTTTTGAAAAACGGGATTCCGATACGCTCCCTAAATTCAGTTGATAAAAAAAAGTAAGTAAATTATCTTCTATTTTTTTAGAAAAAGAATTTATTAATTTTTCTGTACATACAATTTGAAGACCAAGATTGATTTTAACCATTAAGTGTAGGTAAGTGGTTAAAAAAAGCAAAAGAAAATTTTTACGGTTGCATTTTTCGTGTCGCTATAACTGGCCTCTAAGATGTAAATTGTTTGTTTTTCCAGAAATCGAACCTTTGCCACCTCGCTCAGTACACTGAGCCCTCAGAAATCCGTCGAACTGCTGTGTTTTATAGTGATGCCACTCAACTGTATTTTATAAATTTGTACAAATTTGACCTCCGTCAATGGAGGTTAAATCTTTTTGGAATAGCTGTCTAATATAAGTCCCAGATTCCAATGCGAAATCTCATCTGATAAACATCCACTTAAAAAGATTGCACTTGAAAACTAATCGTATTCCATTGCGGTCTAGAGTACATGTCTCGATTGCCCAAAAGGTACTAATCGCTTCAAGTTTTAGACTGTCTGAGATGTTTTCACTGAGAGAATATACGCGCAAATAGACGGGGTTACTGATGGCCGTTTAAGTGTCATAATAGTAGGTTCAAGGAAGGTCGAAAGGAAAATTCTATACCATAACTTTTTCCAGTCCTTCACTTTAGACATGTTGAGGAAACAAGAGTCCGGTGCATCAATTTTGCTAAATTGAAAGGCCAATCACCTCAAGCGGTTACACTTTACATCAATTATTTTTACGGAATAACTTTTCAGAGCTCGCTTTATAAATCTAATTTACACGCAATTTACAAAAATATGTTGAGCATGGTACACATGAAACAAAACACCTTCCAGCACATAACTTTCAGCTACGGGAGTTTAATTGCAAAAATCAATTGGCTTCGCATGTACCGAAATATATATGTATATGGTGAATTAATTCATCTATTGGAAAGCATTCTCGCAGACATCAAAATATTTTTGTTTGCACAGAAATAAACTTGAAGTGCTGTACCAGAAGCAGTAGTGTCTAACGAAGGACATACCCTCTTCTAAATCAACTAAACTTTGAGCTCTGTCGGGATTGCATGAGAAGCAATTCAAGCACGTTATTTGTTCGTCAGAACTTCATTTGAAACTCTCATCTCAAGTGCACGACTGAAATGAAAATATTTGAAATTCTGCAAACTGAAATGTTGTTGTTGTTGTTGCTGATACCAGATATTTCAATCCCAATGTTAGTTAGTAGCGCAATACCACGAGCCATCACAAACAACTTTATCGCAGCCATTTGTGTTGTGATTCTGCGAGGATGCAGGGTATAGGGGTCACCATCACCAAAGTAACATAAACTCTGGGGAAATCTGGTGAATGCACCCCATCAATTGTCAGATGCTTATCTGTGTGATGGCTCGCAATTGTACGAGTATCATCTGCCTGTTTATGGAATCCATAGGAATCTTAAAAATTTAATAAAGTTGAGCGGTAGTTAATTATTTTTGTTTTTATTTTATTTTTGCTTGTGATGGTTTTGTTCTTCCTGCGTTGTGGTTTTATTTATGTAGCTTGCGGCTTAGATAATTTCCGAGGAGAAGAGCGCGCGTGTAAAACTTTAGGTACTTTTAATTTCGCATTTCTTTGAAATTATATGAAGCGAACAACTGATTGTTTGGGATGTAGTCGCCCTCATCCTTTGCTCCGCGCACTCGTATGTCGTATCTCCCCCCCAAGTGATGATTTTTAATTTTGATTTGTTTGCCAAGATGGAGGCTTCTTGACTTATCGGCGATTAGTGTAGCTCATCTGCACATCGTTGGTTCACAGACAAGATGTACTTAACAGATACCAGTAATGAGTTTTGCATTTCGCTCGCGTCCAGTCCGGTCGATAGTGGGGCGGGCTGCTCGAATGGGCGCGCGCATTAAATCGAGCAGATTAAAATTGTTTTGTGTTATCTGAACCTTAAACGGAATAATTCTGACGACCGGGAGGGAGTTTTTTTTGACAAGGAAATAACGACTTCTGTGGAGAAAGTTACTTCAAGAGAAGAGAGATTGAAATGAGCATCCATTTGAATTGGGAACAGCTACCACTTTTGCATAAATAGTCTCTTAAATGTGTGTCGGAGGTAATCACATACTGGCATAAGTGGTGCTATGATTTTAGGATAACGGATTCGACTTAGCACATGCACACGGAACATATCCTTACTAGCTGTTAAAGACTTCGCGCTTGTTGGAGAGGCTGTTTTACATAAATATCGACTAGATACAGTTGGTGTCTGCGAAGGGGCTGTAAACTGTTGACTGAAAGAAAAAGAAAATCTGACGAGGTGGTTGTCTTCTATATTCAATTTACTCTATGTAAGTGCGGTCCCATTAAAATAGGAAGAAAGGTTTAAGTAGATCTAGAGGCCCTATTCATGAGAGATGAAAGGAGCAATGCTGAATATGATTTGTCAGACGGGAGCAATTTCGGTACAGCTTGATCGTTATGGTGTTGACTCTTACATATACCTAGTCTTTAGATTGGGTACTGACCGAACGAATAATAGGGAATACAAGCTACTAACATGAGGGTATATAATCCTGCCTATCTGAATAGCTATTCCTCTGAATGAAGCTGTAAACTATTCACTGGTTTGGTCACGTTAAAATCGTCATACGGAACCTATGCCATTAACAGGCGTCTCTAAGGTAGGCCCTGAATGAGGTGGTTAGATCAAATCCAACATCTCTCACTACACGTCGTATCTATATGGAATAGAGCAGATGTCGGTGGCTGAAGATCGAGAGTTATGGATACGGGAAACGAAAGCAATACAAAGTAAATATATACTGTCCATTTAGACAAATATGGATAAATGTCAATGTCGTAAGATGGGGCCATGTGCAGAGCTTAGCTAAGAAGCATTGAACAAGCTGGGCGTAAGTTTTGGCACACAACTTAACAAGACTTGCATAGTACTCGATAAATACCGCTCGCATATGTTATTTTGTTAAAAAATTATTAAAGAAAAATTCGAGGAGGTTAATGGCGTCCTTACGCATCTCAGAAGTCATTATCTACAGTAAGGCTTAGTATTAAAATGCATCAAAATTCAAAGCGTACATACAAGCTTAACATTATAGGAAGAAGACGTGCGCAAAGATTGCTTGTGACATTAGAGCAGCGTAATTTTAGTCACCAAAGTGAAGCGTATTGTACGCCTATCAACATGCGAATAATCACCATCAGGCGATAAATAAAGAAGACAATATATTTCTGAAATATTCGATGTAACAAGGTATATGTATAAGCCTCTTCTCCGGAGACACAAAATCATTATCTGGCTTCACATAGGAGCTGTTGTTAGTATAACCTCTTAGCGATTCAAGGCTGACCCCAGCGGATCCGCTTGAACTAATAGAATGAACTAGGCAGATAACAATGAAGTTAAACATATAAAACGTCAAAATAGTTAAGGACTTTGTCTCTATAACTACGTCGCAAAATGAAATCGGCACAGAGAACAAGCGAATCACTCTTGCCAATCGCTGTAAATCCTTCTCTAATAGAGGCTAGAATATGTTAAAAGACCCTAATCATGATCAGACGCATAAACCTTAACGAAAGCGGATGAAACCCAACGACGCTTTTACAGGAAGATCCTTCGGCTGATATTCGATCCAGTTTGTATTTATATGTGTGAGTGTGGAGAAGCTGATTTAAAGAAGAGTTTTACGGGTAGGTACTTCAGTTGTTGTGGGGTCGAATCGCGTCATCCGTGAACAAGAATTACGTGACGGAATTTATTTTTGTTTCACATCTAAAATCAACTTGATTCCGTGAACGTAATGCTCGTTCACGGATGACGCGATTCGGTCCCTGATCAAAAAACATAAAGTACCACTGTAGAAGTGGCTAGGTGATGTCCACCCCGTACAGGGACAGCAAAAGTTAAGAAGACTGTACCTTACGATAGTAGTGTGAGCCATTGAGTCGTATGAATAAAACGTAGCAATTGCTTTCACTCAAGAGAAATGTCATAATCGAAGCATTTGCTACGTTTCGTATAAATAAAAACCAATTTGAGTTAGTGACCTTTTACTTAGATCGGCATGAATAAAACTTATCAGTCAAAGTAAATGCTATGCAAATTCTGAGTCTGCTATTAAGTTGACTCAGACCTTTTGCTAAATATTTTGTAGGCAACTTTTTAAATGATAATTTTGAGACGCGTGGTGGTGCTCTTTCAAATACCCAGAAAATTAAATCTTTCCTAAGGTATTTAGGAGATCCGGGTTTACAGGTAAATATTTCAAAATTCATGGCTAAGTAAAAAAATGATGAGTTTAGGTTGGTGTCGGAGAAGATCTTGGAGTTCAGTCAACCGTTTCGTTAACTAATTGATAATGTGTGTCAAAAAAGCCGATCACTGGATACATTTTCCGACAACTGAGGAATAAATCAAACAACACCAAGCACTTTTGATAATTTCCACACAAAAATTTGAAAATAAATTCAAAATAAACAAACCACCGGTCACTTGAAGTTTGACAGAAATTGCAAGGCAAGTACTCGTAAAGCGAAGTAAAAGCTATTTTCGAATTTTCGAACTTACTTTAGCAAACTTGGTTTTTATTCATACCGATTCAAAGCATTTGCTAAAATGTCGTTTTACTTTAAGAAAGTCTTTCACACGACTGACTAACAAGCATAATACCAGTGATGTTGTTATAGCAATTCGGTCGCTGGGCTGTTCTGTGCGGCTTATCTTCTTGAAAAGGACGTAATTTAAAATTCCGCGCACTAGACAGATCGTCATAATGGACACTTATTATGCCTGTCTTGTGATGAATCCCAGCCGTTATAGCAGAACCAACAAAAGATTGAATATATACCTACTGCCAATCGGAATCGCTCAAATCGCACTGAGTTGTACTGAGAGATCCACTTTGTATTAAAGGATTTTTAAGAAAAAAAGGCGTACTTGCTGTAACCAGACGAGGGTATTAAGACTCTGCTGAAAAGGTAAACTATCTTAAGTCGATTTAAGTGAATTTTTAACAGTTTACTGCAAAAGATTCCCCTATTCAATACGCATAGTTGTACCAAACCCTCGTCCTTGTATCTGAATTGTATGCCGAGTTATAGAAAATCAAAATCATCTTAAGTTGATAAAAATGCGTATAACCATTTTATAAATTATCTTAAATACCCATAAGATGATATACTACTTGTAAAAAACGTCTTATTTAAGTTAATGTCGATATAAGATTGTTATGGTCAAAATATACTTGGCATTTCCTGAAAACCTAAAACATCTTATGTCAATATAAGATTGTTTGCTCTGTGTAAGTTACTAAAAGTTGTGTACCTAACTCGACTTAAGATAAAATGCATGTGAAATATAATCAAATGTGTGAAAAAGTAAACTACCTTAAGTCTACTTAGGATGATATTCAAATTTTAAAAAAAAATATATTTCTCAGATTTATGTCGACATAAGGTATTTTTCCAGGTGCTACCAGATGCACCGTTACCAAATAACAGTTAACTTAAGATGTTATTTCACTGCAGTGCAGATAGCAGTCAGAGTGGTTTATAGTTGCCTGTAGTGTCTATATCAAAAGTGATTGTAATAACAGAGCACAGAATTTAAAGCCAGTATTTATAACGGTAATTTTTGTTAGTAAATTATCATAAATAAAACAAAATAAATGTCATTTTTATACATAGTTCCGAAAAGAGTTTTTGTGGTATACTAGTGTGTTAAATAATAAAAATTTAAATTTAAGGGTCATAATCTACATACCTACTCATTCATTAGAACGGTAATTATTTATTATTAATATTTACCATATATTATAGTAGGTAATGCGCATAAACATTTTGAAAACATTTCAGGAATTATGTATAGCAAGAATTATTCTCGCGCAGCTGCCATTCTTCGAATGGTAAATGCTAAAAAAGAGGAGCAAATAGGACAAGATAACGGAAATTCGGTCGTTGAAAATAAACGTTGCATGAAAGAACCAGATGTTTCAAAAGCACCAACGAATCTTGGACTGGAATTTTTAGCAGATGAAGTTTTTGATGATGACATTGGAGATCCAAGCTACTATCCCTATTCTATTGAAAGTTCGTCTGAAACTGAAAAGGAAAGAATGATCCAATTTTGGTTCAAATGGGCCAGGAGATTGAAAAACGGATAAACGGACAACTGGAATCATCTGAGTTGGAGACGCGTGCAGAAATGTCCTTAACGAACGCAGAAGAAAATGAGACACCTGCATCTAGAAAACGGAAAAGGAATACTGGTAAGGAATACGTAACAAAAAGTGGAAATATTATTAAAAAAAAGTGTAAGGAACTATCAAGTTGCCGGAAAATGTGCAAAAATCGGATTTCTTATGATAGCCAGAAAACTATTTTTGATGCATATTGGGCACTTGGAAGTGGCTTAATAGAATCGAGACCCAAAAAGTCAGAATGCTTACAAAAAAAAAAAGGAAATAATCGAAACAGAACTCATTCAAATATTTACTTCCTAGAATATTAGGGAAATAGAACGAACGTTTGTCAGAAATGTTTTTTAACTACATTTTGTGAAACAGAACAAATTATAAAAACAATAGTAAACAAAAAAAGGCAATCTGATTCAGGCGTCATTTCAATTGACCAAAGGAGTCATAATCCGGGAACAAAATTCCGGAAGAAAAAATTAATGAGGTCCGTAGTCACATCAATAGTTTCCCTTTATACGAAAGTCACTATACACGTGCATGCTCTTCTCAAAAGTATATAGCAAGCGACTTAAGCGTTAAAAAAATGCATGAACTGTACTCTGAATCACATACAAATCCAGTTTCATATACCAAGTACAGGCAAATATTTTCCACCATTGGTATTAAAATAAAAAAACCAAAGACGGACTGCTGCAATAAATGTGAAATTTTTAAAATGAAAATCGCTTCATCACAAAATGAAGACGAAAAACGGGGCTATAAAGCACTACAGGAGCAGCACCATAAAGACGCAGACGATGCATATAAATCTTAAGAAGACGACAAAACCGCTGCAAAAACAGATTCAAATTACAAGGTGCTTACTTTTGATTTACAAAAATGTTTGCATACTCCGAACTTGGAAACATCAGTTTCATTTTATAAAAGACTATTATGGACATATAATTTGATTGTTCACGACTGTGTTACCGGAAAGCCTGTTTGTTTCATGTGGCACGAAGGTATTGCCAAACGTGGAGGTAACGAAATCGCGTCCTGTATTATGAAATATTTAAAAAGTGTTCGAAGCAATTGCAAACACCTAACCCTGTACAGCGATTCATGTGCTGGACAAAACAAGAACGCATTTGTTTCAACTATGTTTATGACGTTTATGCAAAGTGAGACAACAATAGAAACAATAGACCATAAATTTCTTGTTCCAGGTCACATTCACATGGAATGTGACGTAGATCACTCCATCATAGAGCGTAAAAAGAAACGCACATATATCCAAATACACCATCCACGAGACTGGTATTTGTTTATATCTTCCGTGGGGTCGAAGCATGTTTTTGAAGTGGTAGAAATGGACCAAACTATGTATTTTGTTGGAGAAAGGTAAATGAGAATGGCGAAATATTCAAATGGAGCAGTGTTAAGTGGCTCAGATATTCAAGAGAGTTTGGACGATTATACTACAAGACCAGCTTGAGTAATGAAGAAGAGTTCAAAGCATTAAACGTTAAAAAAGGGGGCATTAACCAGGTAGCAATAAGCGAACTGAAAGCAGCTTATGGTGGACCTATTAACATAACTTCAGCAAAGTGGACATGTTAGAATTAATAAATAATAATTACCATCATTTTTATTTAAACTTGCGTGTCCGCAGATGGACCAGATATCCACCCTGACTTAAACGAAGAAAGTGATGATGATTAGCTTCATTTGTTCTTAAATTCTTAAATCACATTAAAAAGTGTATTGTAATGAATTATATGCCATTTATTTTTATTATTATTTATTTTATTAATGTTTGCTGAAACGAAACATTTTTTATTTTATGACCTAAGGTTTCAAATAAAAAAAAGTACAAAACATCTTATGTTATGCTTATATTTCATTAAACAAAGCACTGTAATGCGCACTTCATCTTAAGTCTATTTAAGAACTGAAATCGATACTCCACAAAATCTGCTAAAGTATCTTATCTCAACTTAAGATTTCTTAATGAGCAAACACGCTTAAGTTAAATCATCTTAAATTGCATTTTCTCTAATATCTCGCTGATTTTTTAAAATATTGTTTTGAAACGTGGCTAGGAAAAATGAAGACAAAATTTCCCTTCTAAAAAGCCCTTGCCTTAGAGTTAAAAGTTGGAGGCTTTTTTTAAATTAGGTTTTCTGATGTTTTTTTGCTCTCCTAAAAAACTATGAAAATTGACTTAAGATAGTTTACCTTTTCAGCAGAGAGAAATCAGTGCTTCGGTCCGGATAACTTTCAAGTTGATTGCAGACGGATAACCCGGTAATTGATGAAGTAGTTATTTTTAAATTTCAGCTTTTTGTGGCTATGTTAAAACACACAAAGGACTCAAAATGACTATGACGAGACTATATAGGGAATGGTCCTGTTCACAGGATTTTAAGAATCACCGAAAGTATTTAAAAAAGAATGCTCACTTCTTATGACAGAAGTTCCATGAGTTGTTGTCCAACCCAACCCCTGTGTGAAATATCAAGTGATGAATTGATTTGTATCATTATCCCAGACCTTAGAAATAGTACCCTACACGCAGTTTCAAGATCCAATTCACCCAATGACCTACTAAAAATATGAAAATGTGCCTAAACAAATACCTACTGTCCCAAACTGACGCCCCTCTTCAGCGGCATTGCAATATCACGT
Source organism: Cheilosia pagana (assembly GCA_936431705.1). Taxonomy (NCBI): domain Eukaryota; kingdom Metazoa; phylum Arthropoda; class Insecta; order Diptera; family Syrphidae; genus Cheilosia; species Cheilosia pagana. The sequence continues at coordinate 77,014,612 of OW386166.1, read as the reverse complement.
ATGCATACATGCTTCTCTGACGCACACATCATAATGTATGACAATGACAGGTAGCATTCAATTAATATGCTCGTGGGAATTTCCTTATCATCCGGCAGCTGTAATCGGAAGCATTTCTGACACTTTTCCTGCACTATCCTAACCCGAGTCAATTTACCGTCAACTCTCTCACACAAAATGCAAACTTTTCATAAGATTTTCGAAAACTATTCCCCCCCCACCTGTTAACAATAACCGAATGGGCTACTGGCACAAAAGATGCTAATTGCAGTTTGTCAAGTCTCATCGAGACGCGATATGTACCAAGTACAAGGTGTGGGTGAGTGTAATACTCACAAAGTTAACACGCCGATTCCATGGGAGCACAATTTTGGAAAAAAATAAAAATACTTTTAACAGCACATTTAGGTTCATTTTATTTATTCTTTATGAATGCGTTAATTAGTTGCCTCTATATACGCAAAGTGGTTATGTTTGCTTGCTGTTGGAAATGAAGCTGGTCATGTGTGAGTCACTGTGGTGATATGCTTTCCAATGTTCGGAATGGCAAAATGTTTACGCGGTTACGCTTTGGATAATAAAGTGGTTGACAGTTTATTTGAACGTTACAAGGCAAGGCATGCGTGAAAGTTTGAAAATCACACCAAATGGGTACACACATAGGTATGAATAGGTGATTGACATAGAAGAGTGTCAAGGAATTGCTTTTCTGTACCCTTAATAAGGTGCACGCACACATTGGTATACTAAATAAAATTCCTGTCAAATTTGCGGTGTCACTTTCTTCAGGCGAGATTAAATTTGCAACATCAAAAGTATCTGCTGGCAACAGATATGTGAACTGTAATGTAAATTAGGTTGAAGTGTAGCTGATAGAATGTCGGTGGTGCCATTTTCGGGGTTCAACGTTTTACCTAATGGCAAATAGAAATAGTACCCTACACGCAATTTCAAGATCCAATTCACCCAATGACCTACTAAAAATATGGAAATGTGCCTAAACAAATACCTACTGTCCCAAACTGACGCCCCTCTTCAGCGGCATTGCAATATCACGTATGTATACATGCTTCTCTGACGCACACATCATAATGTATGACAATAACAGGTAGCATCCAATTAATATGCTCGTGGGAATTTCCTTATCATCCGGCAGCTGTAATCGGAAGCATTTCTGACACTTTTCCTGCACTATCCTAACCCGAGTCAATTTACCGTCAACTCTCTCACACAAAATGACACCTTTCGAGAGTAGGTATTTAACTTAAATAGCTCATAAGCTCAAACGTGTAAACTCAAGACATGTGTGTTAAACATTTTTTATATTGTTTGTCGACTGTCATATTTATTGACACGGGGATGGACCGAATGAGAACTTTCCCAGCTTCAGCTATTACTTACTTAAGTGGCACTACAGTCCTGAATAAACCTGGGCCTCAACAAACATGCCTCTCCCGGTCCTTAGCTAACTGCATCCAGTTGCGCACTCCAAGTTGGTTGAGGTCGGTTTCTACTTGTGCGCGCCACTTAAGGCGGGGCCTTCCTCTACGTCTGGCTGGGAATCAAAGACTTTGCGAGCCGGAGTATTGATGTCCATTCGTTCTATATGCCCCAGCCATCTTAAACGTCCAATACGGAGTTTTTTTGACTATGGGCATATCGCTGTACAGCTTGTATAGTTTTTGGTTGAATCTTCGTCCCCATTGCCCGTGAACTAATACGGTGCATGCTTCAGCGCCGTAGAGCAGGACTGGGATGGTCAAGGTCTTATTTAGGATCTCCTTAGTAGTTCGAGTGAGGGCTTTACTACTGAATTTCTTTCTTAGCCTGAAGAAGCAGCGGTTGGCAAGAGTAATTCTTCGTTTAATCTCTGACGAGATGTTGTTGTCAGAGTTAGTAGCTCGAAGTTATATCTGTCACTGGTGACGTTCTGTCCAATTCGTCTATGTTGTGTGTCCTTTCGAGTTGACAAAATATACTTAGTCTTACCCTCATTTACTGCTTAACCCATTTTTGCCGCTTTCTTTTCTATACTAGCAAACGTGGCTGTGACACCACGTTGAGTCCTGCCAATAATGTCAATATCTTCGGCGTATGCTAGTAGTTGTACCGATTTTTGGATGATTGTGCCTCTGCTGTTGGTTTGGGAGTTTTGTATAATCCTTTCAAGAATCAAATTAAAGAATTCACATGACAGCGCATCGTCTTGCTTAGGTTATCCTTTTTTGGTATGAAATGTGTTGGTGAGATCGTTTCCGACCCTGATGGATCAGCGAGAATTCTCCATCATCATCCTACACAGACGGACGAGTTTGGGGGGTATACCAAAACTAGACATGTATATGTATAGTTCGTCTCTATAAACGCTGTCGTATGCGGCTTTGAAATCGATAAATATAGATGCTGGGTATCGATTTGGACCTCTTGGGTTTTTTCCAGGATCTGGAACCGACTTGTGTAAGTAAAAAGGTTGTAAGATTGGCCATAGAACGAATTTGAAGAAGAAAGTCGACTTTACGTAATTCTCTAAAAGCAACCATGGCCTATTATTTAGACGATTTTATCAGAAAATATAATTTTCAGAAGCACTTTCTTGCGAAGCTCAGCAGCAACAGATTGAAGCAGTGAATCCAGATCTGATGCGGGATTATTTGCATCGATAGAACCAAGTTTTCCAAGTTAAAGCACTAAAGTCGCAGCACCTTTTAGGCTGAAATCTATGCCATAAATAGACAGTTTCAAAGCTAACAAAGCCAACTGTATTATAATAGGTCTGTTCCCTTATAATAATGCATTCGAACAAATTAGTCAAACTTCGTTCCCTTATCCAAAAGTTATACAGAAGGGAACAATCTTTGACTGAATTTGGCTAATGTCTTGGAATGCATTATTGTAAGAGAACAGACCTAATGTCCAGGTTGTTAGAATGGCACTTGATTACTGAAAACGCTTAATGAACTGAGTAGTCGGAAACAATTTGACTCCGAAATGGCGCACCATTAACTTTTAGAGGTTCTGACCCAACACACAATTAAAGAAGAATGCAGAAAACTGAAGAAAGACAAAATATCTACAACCGGGACCAACACCAAACGCATATAGCTATCCATGAAACTTCGGAGGCAACACGACAAAAAATTATTCCAAGCTTGCTTTATTATGGGGAGAAATAACTTCCGTGAACTTAATTAGGACCTTAAGTAGCTAAGTATACCTGAATATACTGAATGCCATTTTTTGGGATATATGATCGGATATTTATTTCATAATAAAGAGGAAGGTATGCCGTTAATAATGAAAAGCAACATCAGCCAAATGGCCACCACGACCACGCTTACAGGATCATATCCTTTTCACGAAATTTTCCATAACAGACTCACGAATTCCATCTTTGATGTCTTGAATCGACGCTGGGCTGTTGGCATAGAACTTATCTTTCACGTAGCCCTAAAGGAAGAAGTCGCAAGGTGTTAAATCACAAGATCTTGGTGGCCAATTGTGATCACCTCTTCGAGAGATAACATGGTCCGGAAACTTTTCCCGTAAAAGATCAATGGTTTCGTTGCTTATGTGGTACGTAGCGCCGTCTTGTTGAAAGTTAACGTTGTCCCGATCAATACCATCCAACTCCGGCCATAAAAAATCATTAATCACGTTTGTGGAATGCCCAATTCCAAAGAACGATGAGGAATGGACAAACCTGGGTTTTCTTTAACACTTTGGGCTACAGCAGCAATATTTTCAGTTGTTCTTGAGCGACGTGCACGAGTTTTATTCTTTACATCACTTACTTGTATAGCTCGAATTTTTTTTACCAATTTCTGTATTGCTGTCCGACAAGGTGCTTCAAGACGACCCAAAAATGTTTTAGTTGTGCGAATAATAGCTTCAAAAGTGACAGTTACCGAAATAGCGGGCTATTCAAAATAACACCTCTTATTGAAAAACCCTTTATATGAGTTCAGTGAAATCCCATCAGAGCATGTGTTGGAACTGGGACTGAAATATTTGGACAAGTACCAATTAAAAGACGAGAAATACCGTCATCCGTCACTTAAGACAAGTCTCATGATTAGGTTTTTAAAGGGAAAGTTCTGTCTTTAATTGGATGTGACTACTGAACTCTCAAAATGTATTCCGAATGGAATTTGAATGCCATGGAACCGCCTATGAGGGTAAGCGAACGTCTGAGGCTACAACAATGTGCTGGAAACGCTTCCTAGTTTAGACATTTAAAAGCGGACTGAATTTGTAGGACCCTATATTTCCTGGTGAACCATTTTAGCGTTTGAATCCACTATCCACTACACCATTACCATTCCTGCTTGATCGGCATACTTACAGTAAATTGACCGCACTGTCGCATAGTATCTAAGTAATTTCTTGTTCTAAGTCAACTTTTAATATTAAATATGCATTAAAATAGATGCTGCCACTCGCTGTTAGATGCCACAGTTTATTATATTTCCTTGGTCTAGTCCACAAGGGCTGAGGTAATAATCGTCGAATATAAGGTATCATTAATGCTTCCTGTGAAGGGAACCATCGTTAAAGCTGAAATGAATGTACCAGTTTTAACTTCTCTGTACTATGAGATTTCAAATCTCCGAAATTTCTGCTACGAGTATATAAGAGCCAATTCGTTCATTGCCAACCCATACCCATGTCATTAACGAGACTAAATTAAGCCTTAGGACACCTTATCCAAGCGACCTACCCATGGTGTAAGTACGTAGATGAATTAGGCAAGTTGTGATTTTATATTTTATATCACCTAGATTGCGGTATCACGTCTTTACACGTCTGTTTGGATCTTGTTGCTTAGTGAGGGAATACTGCCCCACAAATTTCGTGCCTCTAAAGGTTTTTCAATATCCAACCGATCTGTAGTTCCATTCTACGACGCCGAACCAATGCAAGTTCTATTAACAATCAATTTTGAACTCATCAGCACGCCCATCTTTTCTCAAAGCCCTCAAAGAGCCTTTTCAAAACTCAATTTACATCAAAGGCTAAGCAGGCACACGCGCCAAACACAATCGCAGTTCAACATTTTAGATCAAAGCGGGCAGGAACTGTAAATTCGATTTTAACATGTCAATATAAGTTAGTGCAAAAAATGTTTCCAGCACCCAGGACTCGTTTAAAAAAAAACAAATCACCTCGTTCCTAACCTGTCCACACAATAAAGCCAACGTTACGCAGAATGGCATCTGAAAACATGCCCTGTACATGCCCACCTGCCATTAGCACTCACTAAATGTGTACCTAGGAAACCCAAGCTCCGTCCTTCATGTAGACGACAACATCCGACATGTGTGTTTAATTTATATGCAAAACAGTTCACAAAAGCCAGACACAGCAAAATGACACCTCGAATATTGCCTTTTGATTTAGACCGTACAAGGGTGTCATTAAATGGTCCGTTCGTAGCCTGCACACTTCTTTTGATGAAAGTTCGCAAACTAGTCGTTTCGGTGGGGACTTAAATAAGTTTGGTCGGCTTTTGAGTTGATAAAGCACCTCGAGGTGGTGTGCAAATGACAACATCAGGTGTACGATTCTCAAAATTAACTTTTCAAAGACTCGAGCTAAAGCCATAGCCCGCACTATCATTGTCACATGTCAAAGGTGCCAGGTACCTACGTCCGCTGAGGAGATGAGAGCACTTGTGCACATGAAGAGTTCGTGTTAAAAAGCAGCCCTTGCGGTTGCGGTGGTTTGCAAGAAATAAAAACCTTTTCTACCCACAGACCCACATTCCGAGATTGGAATTGTTTTTCCCTTCGATTTCATACGAAGGTATAAGCCAAAAGCAACTTCTACCGATAAGGGGGTAATCGACAGTAAAATTCAGATTGTTGTGGGATTCCAGTCGCCTTACGGTAGCTCTGACAGGTTTTGGATCTCGGCAAAGCCAATGTCATCGCCATAAGCATTAGCGGTTTACCAACCAAAGTAGGTATGTGTAGCGATTGTGTAAACATCAAAGGCCATTCCCGAGATTCGGTGGCAAACAACATCCAGTCTTTTCCTTTCTCTCTCTATTACCCGCCACAAATGACGAAAATTGAAATGTCACTTCCATGCTATCTGCGTCGAAAATCTCGGCTGTACTGTAATACTGCTTGGGCTGGGGTACCATCGGTTGTGCTTTGTTTTTTCAATGATTTTTTTTTTGGTTGGTTTTGTTTGTACGATCTGCCTGCGGATGATGGAGATTCCTTATCTGAGTGAATGTTGATTTCCTGTGATTTGCGGTCATGGATTTCGTTTTATATGCTCTTCAGTGCTCCTGTTCTATGAAGGATGAAACGCCGTATGGACGCAAGGACCGCTTTCCGTTAAAATGATTTGAAATTATTCTCTGAATTTGAGTTTTTAACTTTCGTAGTAAGAGAAAGATATTGTATTCGAACAATATTTCGAACTAGGGATTTTAATAAATTTTGACATTACGATGAAAGAGGACTCAAAAAAGTGGGTCTCGCAATTCTGTTCGTATGTCCATCTGCCAGGATGCTCCTGAAACCTGAGGACTATAGCTGGAATTTGTTCAAACTTTATTAATATTAATGGTACTTCCCATATACCCGTTTTAAACAAGTTTGAGTTTTTCGAAGGCGGCCTTAAAGATTTCAACCAAAATTTTTATTTTTTTTTATTTATTTTTCAAAATTGCATAGCGGTAGATGCTTTTAAAAATTTGACTTATACCCTAAGGTAATATGGTCATTCCTAACGCAGCAAACTCAGTTTTTATAGTATAATGAATTTTTGAAGAAACACATATTATGAACATTTTTAACTGCATGAAAACGGCTACAGTAGTTTTGAAAAATGCATAGGTACTTGGAATAAAGTCGATGTTCTTCATTTTCCATACGAAGAACCAAAAATGCTGCTTTTGAAAACTGTTCATATCTCGAAAACGCCATTTTCGAAACCAAGTAATTGTTATATTTTGAACAATACATTACACCCAGTTATTGTAAATAGTTAAGCAATAGTAAAGGGTTATCCAATAAGAGGTGTTATTTTGAATAGTCCGGTATTTCGGTAGCTGTCACTTTTGAAGCTGTTATTTTTTGACATTTGACAAGTAGAAATTACGCCAAATTTTACATTCACAGTTCGCAAAACTAAAGCATCTTTGGGTCGTCGTTAAGCACCTTGTCGAACCGCAATACAGAAATTGGTGGACAAATTCGAGCTGTTGGGACAAGTTAGTGATGTGAAGAATAAAACCCGTGCACGTCGCTCAAGAACAACTGAGAATATTGCTGCTGTAGCCGAAAGTATTAAAGAAAACCCAGGTTTGTCCATTCCTCGTCGTTCTTTGGAATTGTGCGCTATCGAGAGATGATTAATGATTTTTTTATGGCCGGAGTTGGATGGTATTGATCTGGACAGCGTTTACTTTCAACAAGACGGTGCTATACGTACCACACAAGCAACGAAACCATTGATCTTTTACGGGAAAAGTTTCCCGACCGTGTTATCTCTCGAAGAGGCGCTTACAATTGGCCACCGAGACCTTGTGACTTCTTCCTTTGGGGCCACGTGAAAGATAAGATCTACGCCAACAGCCCAGCGTCGATTCAAGACCTCAAAGATGGAATTCGTGAGTTTATCGAGGACATAGGACAGCCACTTTGCGATTTTGTTATGGATAATTTCATGAAAAGGATATGGTCCTGTAAGCGTGGTCGTTGTGGCCATTTGACTGATGTTGTTTTCTTCCTCTTTATTATGAAATAAGTATCCGATCATTTATCTCAAAAATTGAATTTTTCTTCTTTTTCAAAATAACACCTCTTATTGGAAAACTCTTTATTTTTCGACATTAAAATATTTGTTACTATTTTATCTGCATATTTTCCGAAAACTGCTCTAACGATTTTGGCTAAAATACTTACATAGGATAAAATAAGGATTCTAAATAAGATCGCGAACTTAGTTTTGATTTTAAAAAATACGTAGGTAGCCATATTTGAAAATTTGGAAAATGACAACCTAAATCCCAATCCCATAAATACGGTTTATAGGCACGAAAACGAGCATCACCATTTACCAATCTATTCAAGTCAGAAACAAGAACTTCCCCGTACAGATCAGAAACTCCTGCTACGCTTGTCGTTGTACGAAAAATCTTGTAATATAGATAAAATAAGTTGAATAGCATTTGGCGCTTAAAACGTTTTACCCAGAACTTTCGTAAAGTCTCTCATTGTTATTTGACATGTCCTTCCATCTGAAATGAATATGTTTAAGGCAAAAGGTTTTAATCTTATCGATTTATTTTATGTAGTATTGCTTCGGAGGTTTTTACCTTCATACCTAATAAATCAAAAGCAACCAACCAAACTAGGCGCAGTGGCTTAATGGTTATTGTGTTGGACTACTAAGCGATGGATCCCCGTTTCGATTCCCGAAAGAGCCAAATTACATCTTAAGTTTTTTTCCACTGTGCCACCTCTCGCGAACGTCTGACAAACATCCGAGAGTAAAACTGTCATGAAAAAACTTCTCGATTGGCCGTTTGGGCTCGGCGTAAAATTGTAGATCCCTTGCATTTGTCCCAAAAATTAAAAAAATCACACAAACGAATGGTTGTGAGAAGCTAGGCCTAGGGTCTCATAGACCAAGTTGCACCAACTATTTATTTATTTTTGAAACAACCAAACTGTTGATGTGATCGAGAAAGTTTCGTGCGATGTACGTTGTGCGACCCAGTCGTGCACTTTATTTTTTTTTTGCTGCGCAGGAGAAGCGACTAAAAATCTCCGAGAGATAATAAATTAATGTCCCGGCCATTGTACAGTGACATGCTGGGAGCTGGGACGTATATTTCCGACAAATTGAGTTGGAAATGGATGCACATCAGAACTGGTTTTAATTACAATTTTGTGTTGACTGAGGTTATTGGATCGACGATTTGGCGGAATTGTCCTTTCCGTTGAGCTGGACATGAATAAATGTAATTGCGATAGGTACATACTGTGTCTACATATTAATTGGAATTTGACTGGGAAATTATAATTTATTACCGCGTGTGATTGATATGGAACATAAAGTATATATTTTCCAGTCAGCAATATAACTCTTTTGCTTTCAAGTTTTCGGCTTAGGGCATAGGCACAATATATGCGTCGCTATTTCTTCAATATTGGCGACATCATTTTAAGTCACATCTGTGTAATGTAATAACTTGGAGTCATCATATCTAATGAGTATTGCTACTACACTTCCGAGTGCTTCAAGCTTGAAACTTTTCGGTCGTGTCAGAGCTGGTGTCTTTATTTTTAGGCTCAGGCGGCAGCTGCTACCGCTCTACCAGCATTCAGAGTCCCTCACTTCTAAACAGAACCGATTGATTTTGTATTATGTTTCCGTGGGACCTATTAGAGATATTCTGATCCCATATCTTATATTTGCCGATGTCTGGAATCTTCTTGTGCCCTTCGATTTGTCCGCGTCCGCAACTTTTATTCATCACCAATGTGAATTTGAATTTTGCACTTAACCTACTAGAAAAGGACAGTTGCAATTATCTAGTGCAAAACATACTAGAGTTAAGTAAGCTTAATTCATGCAGTTCTTGGTTTCACCTTCCTTTGGTGTCTTAAAATTAGCATCATCCTTTCACTCCGCAAGGTAAGCTGTCATTTAAAAATTGGCAGAGTGCACGCTCTTGTGTCCACATATGCCTGAAAGAACAAGCTTGATATACCATCAAGTCTAGCAGCTGTATTAAATTTTAGGAGCTTGATTTTTTCAGTTGAATGGTCCGCTGTCATAACAATGAACCACGTTTATCAAATCCACTTCCAGGATCCCAAGTTATCAAAGAAAATGCAGTCCATTATGCTTAGGGGAGAAGGTTTCTTGACGCTCTCCATACCAACACTGTTTCCTGGCAGAGTATCCTTCGTATAATCGACTACAAATCAGCGTTGAACAATTTTCATAATTTCCCAAGCTGTAGAAAATCGTACACCAATGCAAGACCTATTCCTTTTGCACAACAACTTTAATCAGTTTTATGCAATTCCACTCTATATTCATTAGCGTCGCACATTTAATTTACTCGGATGTGCGTCCGACTCTGAAATCGGATTAAAATTTTCACCCATCGTCCAACAGACAGACAGACGTCCCTGTTGCTTTAACAGCGCAAATTCTTTTCTTCTTTCGCAAAAAAAAAAGGGAAAACAAACAAAAGAGATGAAAAATCAAACCATTTCCAATTGCTGTTAAAAGCGGCAAACTGTCGACTCCTTAAATGAAAAATAATAGCTCAGCAAGGAGGATGTCAAGCGACAAAGAGAAGGCGAACACGCGTTTCCAACGGAATTATCTTTTATTTTTTTACAACCCCATCTCCACAGCCGCCCCGCCCCAGAGGTGCAATATAAAGTCAGGAAATTTTCTAAAAAACATTTATCGCAAAGCTGAGGAAAGGGACATCCGGTGGATCCTATTCCCAAGATAGGGGAGTTTTTTTTTTACATTGCTAAGGTTTGCAATTTACTTTGGTTTTTCCTTCCTCTTCGGCGATATGATATGTATCTTATGGTCTACAAAGGTTAAGGGATACATTTGTCGTTGGTGTCTCTAATCTCTGGTGGGTGTGCGGTGAAGCCACGAAAAATGTCGGCGGACACCAGAAGTGTCTTTAGCTGGTCGTGCTCTTGTTTTCCTTTTTTGTTTCTCCTATGCGTATGCAGTTATTTATAGCCTGTTAAAATTTTTAGATATTTGTCAAAAGTTCTCCTTGCACGGTGTGAGGATTGTGCGAAAACAACGGCTAAGAGGGATTTGTTTTGAAATAAACCTGCGTGTCTGAGAGGATCGTGAGAGTGGGGGGACAGTTTAGGCGAAGTTTTAAGGACAAAAAGCTCATATTTGGAATACTTACTCGTAAGTAATGCATCATAAATTTAAGCTGGCAATTTCGTTGAAATATGTTTCGACCGACACTTTATGTGAGGCGGGGATTTTCTGTTTTTTAAGCGGTTCGATGGTTTCGCCTCAACCGTGTTGGACATTTTCGTTCTGGCAGTTATTTAGTGCCACGGGGTACGTAATTTTATTTTGGATTTTATTGATGTTGCTCGTAAATGTATGAGTTTTATGAACTACGACAAATGGGTAGTTTGAGCTTCGGTCGATGGCAATGGCTGTATCTGAGGTCACGGATGTTGGCGAAAAAAAAAAACAACAAGAATATTTTAATGGTCACATAAATGGGATCATGTGTATTTAGTAGGCAACAGCATCCCAACAGGAACGAAGGTGGCAATTCTGTAGTGGATGGAGTTATTGATTGTGGTGCGGTTGGCGCAGATTCGAGTGACACCCGGGGGAGAGCAGTACTAGGCCACACAAACATATAAGAGAAACGAATAATATCAGAGTTTCTCCTGCACTACACCGAAGAGGAGTTTCTGTGAAATGGAAAGGGATAGGTCTGAGGATTTGGAATCCCCTTAAAAACCCAACAAGAAAGTCGCCCTTTAAATCTTGAATTTTGTTCTGCAAAATGTTAACTATTTTTCAATATTCTTATACATGGTTAACAATACACGCGGTCGTGTTGTTTATAGTTACGCAGATGAAAACAGCGGGGTCGTCTAAAGTTCCCTGAGGTGGAACTTGTATGGACTATAGTGATATGTTTGGAGGTCAGATCGACAGGGATTTCCAAGAAATAGGAGCATCTGAAACTTTAAATCTGGCCTTAAAAGGACTAGGCATAAAGTTGTGAAAATGCTATACACGTTAGGAGTGAATTTGTAACTGACTTATGTCAAGGGTTACTGATCTGGAGGCTGACTCTTCTTTAACAAGATTAAGTACAATCTCTGAAGTAAGTAAACTGATTCTACGACGTATAAGAGTCTGCAATTAAATGGTATTGATACAGCAAGGCCATCGGTGGGTAAATCGGCAAGAAAAGCATCGACGAATCGAAAACCTCTTCGATTTTAGGTACTTTGCAGCACTATGCATTACAATTATGGTACTTGTGCAGGTCAGAAAATAATGCGAGGGTTCTGGCAACCATATTGGACTTAAGTTTGTTATCGCCATCGACTATTCGTGTTACTCGGGTCCATCATTGTCCGTGCTGGTTGGCTTATTCCGCCTGACAGCCTGACAGTGGTTGTGTCCGACGTTTTTATTTGCACTGTGAATCTGCTGCTGTATTCCCTAGATGATTTCTTCTGGTTTCTGTTCGAGTTTTGTATCGGTGGGCGATAGAGCTTTATAACATGGCGGTTTCGGGTAGTACCCCTTTATAGACTTCTCGTTTTTTTTGCGGCCATTTTTGTTTGCTTCTGATAATTTGATGTTCCTTTAATTTAAAAAAAAATAGTAAACAATTAAAAAAATAGTCATTTTTGGAATGTTGTGTTGGAAGGCTTTCGGGGTAGGGTGACTTTGTACAATTCTAAACTTTTTTTTTATTTTTGCGTAATTGATAATTTTACAAGTTTTCACAAAGTTACCTACATCTTACAACGCAGCCACAGTCACTCACAACTTAACGACAGGACATTTTTGGAAAAAAGCAGCAAATTTGTCAGTGGAAGACGACTTAGAACTCCTGGGCTCTTTTTTGCCCATAGAGCTCTTTAAACAGCTCCGGTTATAGTCTGCCTTGGTACTGGTTTTATTTGTAATTGAATCAGAGGTATTTTTAAGCTCGGATATTAAAACACAGTTCATCGTTTGCAGGACTTCTGACGGCATTTTGAATAAAGCAGCATGATACTTCGCTACTCCTAATTCTGACGATATACGTGCAAAAGATTTGTGAATAGGAAAGAACTTTAGCAAACACTTTGTTCAATATATGATAGTTTATCCACTATGAACCCTTTTCTAGGTCAGTGTTGGTATTGGCCTGGATTAAAGCACGTTTATTTTTATTTTCATATTGGTAAGTTGTGTAAGAGCGATTTTGTTTACATATTTTGGCCTGCAAGGTTAGGTTAGGTGACTGTCTTAGAAAACACACTTAGATCTGGCGTAGAATCGCGCCGTCCGTGAACGATCATTACGTTCACGGAATTAAGTTGATTTTACATGTGAAACAAAAACAAATTCCGTCACGTAATACTCGTTCACGGACGACGCGATTCGAGGCCAGGGTACTTTGTCCACTATAGTACCACATTAGGGTGGGTGAAGGGAGATGGCCAGAGATTCTGTGACATAGGTAGGTAGGCAGAGCTGGCGGTTCGACATGAACCCAAGTAGCACTGATGTGCCTTTTTTTGTTACCACGACTCGTGTGACCTTGTTTGTTATAATGATTTAAGAAAGTAATATATTAGATACCTATATCCAAACTGTGGAGTTGAGGAAACGGATAATAACGTGTTACGTGTGCGAAATCTGTCTCTTGCTAGTGCAGGACATTTGCAGAGGAAGTAGGAGAGGGTTTCTCTCTTATTTGTATTCCTGCAACTGCGGCAATGGAGATATCCGATAAAAGTTAATGTTAAGTTTGCTCGAATATGAGGTGTGAGGTAAATATTCTTTGTAATTTCTTGGGTGGTTAAAGAGGTGAGTGTCGAGTCGGCAATGTTTGATTTCTAAAAACCATTAAAAGCCGGCAACGCTTTGCTTTTTGAAAACATTGAAAGACGTTTTGTTGCCTAGGGAGTAGGGACCGGGCCACTCTTTCTTCATATAATGCGGTGTATTTCCCTAGAGTGAACACACATTATATAACAACTTGCATTTTAAACAACTTTTTAATATTTGAATATATAAATTTTGTTCAAAATGACTTTATAAAACATATTTACTGTCTAAAAAGTGGTAGCGCGAACCGCTATAGCTTCTAGTAAAACTCTATATCGTACCTACCCCTAAAAGGCTTTTTTAGTGCTAATGTCGTTTATACTTGATTTATAATTGATTAAAATAAAAAATATTTTTTTGTTCAGAAAAACCGAAACTAGATTTATTTCTGCCAATATTTCTAGTGAAACTATATTTCCCTTTCCAATCAGTTGTACTACCAGCCATACCCCAACAGATTTCACCGAAAATAGTTCCTTATTTGATCTCACGAGTTCACTTTCAGAGACAACAGCGAGTCGCCCCGAATGAAACACTTTCTAAATTTTGTAAGAAAATTTCACCTGATTTTAATTATATCTAAAACACCTAACTTAATACAAGAAAATTAGCTTAAATAACAAAGGGGTACACCCCCCCTGATAGTCCCAGTCAAAACTGGAGTATCGAGCTCTTTTTTAGACAATTTATCATCAGATTATTCCCAGAGTTGCTCACGAAAAATTGTCTCGTAAACGTAATTCGTTCGGCACGATTCTGATTTTTTCCTCATATTTTCCTTAAATACCATTCTATTTATTGGTATTATCTAGATATAGAAAACTGTGCATTTTATAGCCATCCAGAGGTATACAAAAAGAGCCTCCAAATTAACCAATTTTCATTAAAAAATTCCAATTCTTTGTCGGCATTTTTGACCCAGTTCATTCAAATGAAAACCAAAAGCGACCCGATCACGACAGCTAATTTGACTAATGAATAGGTAACGATTCTCATCTTTAGAATCTCGATATACCCCCTATACCCCCCTAGGGTGGCCCTTGAAGATGGTATAGTTTAAATGTGTCTGTTAATAAATGGAAATGGAATTAAAATGTTTACACTTCGGAGAGCTGCCGACGATTATGCTTTCGGGGAATTCAATTAGTGTCAATTGAATTGAAATTCAGTGTATTTTACCTACATTTTGATGGTAGTACCCCCCCTGTAGGTGGATTTTTAAGCATTTTACAGCGGAAAATGGCACATCTGTTTTATGGAAATTTGTTCTACAGATGAGGGCGCTCTTATAAATTATTTCAAATCAGTGGAAAACTGCTGAGGCATTTAGTAAATTGAAGCGAAATAGAAGGTGTTTTTGAGAAAAACTGATGTATGGTATACCCCCCTATACGATTTTCTTACCAAAATTTGCAATTTTTCGCAAGGATGTCGGATTTTCGTCGAATTTCAGGTTGAACTGAAGCATTATTTTAATTTTTATAAAATTATCAACTGTGAATGTTGTAGAATAAAACATTAGATGTATGTGAAAAACATGAATACCCAACGATATAAACTGCTATTTTTGATGCCATATTCGCATACATTTAGCTTAGGATAACCCCAGTCCAACGTTGGGGAAGGAAAGGACTTATGTTTTCTCTTCCAAAATAGATTTCAAAGTCGCATAATTTTTCAAAATTTAAACTAAAACGATCATACAAATCCACCGATAAATGGATAGAAATCCAATTCGTCTTTAATTGAGGGTACTATAACCCCTGACTATAGTTCTTCCGGTTTATACCCCCTGAAAGTACATAAGTGGACGAGCTTTTCATAAACAAAAACCTCAGTTTGCAAGAAACCTTCCACTTGTATAAAATTATACCAGAATCTGCTATAGATATTCAGTAGAAAGAGAGAAAGCCAAATTGAAGTAACTTGACGAACTATAAATGGGGTACCCTACCATGAATTTTTAAAAGCTTATTTTGCAACTTTGTTACGGCTGTGCAGTTTTGTGCATCCAAGAAGAGCGACCAATATTTATAGCTGCTTATAAAGACGCAATTTTCAGTCGATTGAGAATACATTTGCCATGTGAATTTGGCACATGGAGTATTCAAGTTTTGGCCAAGTTCTGCAGTTTTTTAAGTACCCAATATGGTCAGATTTCATTGGACTTATGTTTGGAATTATACATAAAACTCGAGTGATGTGGAAAACCACTTTAAAAATCCAAAAATCCGATCTCCTTTTTCAGAATTAGAGAAAATCTGTCAGTAGAAGTCGATTAAAAAATATTCTCTGAACGAGAGAGACATATTACGCAGTTAGATGAGAAGCGACGGCGGCGCAAACATGCGTTGCACCCAAATATTAAAATAAATTGTTGTCATTGACATCATTGGAAAAAGTATCAGTTGTCGAAGAAGTTTATAAACATCCTACAAAGTGTGACCACTACATTTATTGATTCTTATCTGTAGGACAACTACGACCAACCCGTTGCTTGTTGGCTAGAAACCAGGTCCATATGCCTTTCCATTCAGCAGTTGAGAGAAAAAAAATCTTTCTTGGAGCCTATGAATTTAATTTCAATAAAAGAATCCTTCGCGAATCGCTTGAAAACAAATTTTACATTAAAATTACAAAAAAAGTACGTATACGCCCCGTGTTTTCGGTGTGTTACCTATCCATCAAAATATACACTGTGAACAAGAAGGCATTCACAATAGCGATGAATCGGCTATAACACCAAGTAAGACAGCTATAACTTTGAAGTAGTTAGGGTCTTTGTCTACCTCGGCTCCGCTTTTACCTCTAAAAATGACATCAGATCAGAAATCGAGCGAAAAAAGAATTGCACTTGCCAGCCGCTGTTTCTTTGGCCTAAGAAGTAAATTGTTGAGAAACTCTAAGAAGACCCTTTATAAGCCACTTATCATCTTGTCTTGCTTTATGGTGCAGAATCATGCACGTCATCAAAGGCGGATGAACATCTCTTTGGTCGCTTTGAACGCAAAATACTTTGAGTGATTTTCGATCCCGTTTGCGTTGATGGGTTTTGGAGGAAGAGATCGCGCAAAGGGTGAATGGATATCAACATTAGGTGGCGCGTGCAAGTGAAAGAAGACCTCAACCAATTTGTAGTACCCAGTTGGGGGCAGTTATCCAAAGATCGCGCTAACAGAAGAGGCCCAGGACCACCTCGGAGTACCGGAAGTACATATCTATCCGTCATCCATGTAGATAACTCTTTATTTTACAAACATAGATGGTTTAACTTCCGAGCCAACTGCGCCGAACATCTGAAAGACATCCGCGTTTATAACCATCATGAAAAAGCTTCTCGATCCACCCTACTGACTTAATATAAAATTGTAGGTCACTTCCATTCGTCAAAAAAAAAACAACCTCAAAACGAATTGTTGCGAGGAACTAGGCCTGCGCCAATTATTGGTTATTTTAAATTATTTTTATAAATCAAACAATCAAATCAAACAGACCCGGCGAACTTCGTCTCGCCCCAATTTTACGCCGGGCAAAAACAAATAACGAAGACGGTTTGCCAACACGCGAACAGGCAACGTACAGCTGACAACGCGAAAAACAGGAAAATTCGAGATTAATCCCACAGACTTCCAATGATAGGCCTTGCGATTTATTGATTGTCATCGCAAAATCCAATCGAACGTTAAACTGAATCCGCTTGAATTGGAATGTTGGAATAATCGGAATTCGTGAGATAAGGACTTCATTTCCTTTGAATTTGCCCGTAATGATCGTCGCTTGAATCAAATTGTTCATCAGTTTCTTGACGGACAACCGCGTACCATTGCACAATTTCGGATGATTTAGATTCCGCAACATAATTATAATCGATCCCACCTTCAGCTGTAAATTATGCGGCGGAGTTCCTGGCACATCAAGCGAGTTGAAAAATTTCGTCGGATAGTTGTTCGTTTCATCCTCGTCGGGCACGCGGTCAACGGATTTGTACAAAATGCAATTCTCCAGCGATTTGACTTCGAATACTCAAATTCAAGATATCGACGTCCTTATGCTTCGCTGCTAGTATTGTCCGTTCACTAATCAAATCGAGATTTTTATAATTTTGTGTAATAGCGGGGAACACTTTGGTGATGAGTTCCTCCTTTTATGATGTGAACTCTCAAAATTTTGCAGAGATCGATATCAATCCAGTCGAAACATTAACACGAATTTGGCCATTGCCAAGTGCCAGAAGTTGTCTCGAGAACTCAGCAGCCGATTGGCAGTTCTGCAATGCGACTCTCATGTTCGTGGTCAATTTCAACTTCTTGACATGCCTCAACGACTTTTTCAGGTACTCATTGTGTTCATCGGCAGCAGTAGATTTCGGGATTACGGGAAGCGTTTGGCGCAAATCTCCGGGTAGCAATATCTTTGCCCCACCAAATCGACTCGAATCACTTTCCAACAGTGTGGCAGCAATGCCAGAGGATGCAACAGCCAACGCAATTTAACATCTTGGCCGAACTGTTGCCAGAATCAACGAAATGACGAATGTCTTGCCTGTCCCACCGGGAGCATCAATAAAGGTAATGCCTTCCGTATCATCGTCAACAGTCCTCATCAGCGTATTGTACACTTTCTGCTCGGCATTCAACAGCGGCACATTTGTTTTGACTATTTAGGCCAGCTCATTCTGATTATAGTCTTTCTCCCGTCCCTCGAACGATTTGGCGTTGGCATTCCCAATTTCGACAGTAGAATGCCGCACATGAGTACGCACATGTCTTCGATCAGAACTAACGATTCGTTGCGTATCTCGTCCTTAATTTCAAGATCGAAATTCGAAGTTGTCGTGCGAACTCTGTGCAAAATTTCGTCAGCCACCTCGCTATCGGATTCGAGGGATGAAATGTCGCTATGATGATCGCAAACAATGAACAAATTTGATGCACTGTAGCAGAAATAGTTGCATCGGCGAAAGTTGAGATCCAGTGTGTATCGTTTTCGAGCAAATTTAAACATTGGTAAAGCACCCGAAAGTGGCGCAGAGCACACCATGTACAGTACGCAGGGAATCAAAGGGTGTAGGGCGTCTAATATTTACCAAAAGCTATAAATCATGCGATAAAATGCAAAAAATCTTTTCAAATTCAAATTTTTCGTGTTTTTCCGAAATTTTTCAAATTTTCCACTAAGAATTTTATATTTCTCCATTCGAAAAGCCATTCCGGAACAATTGCACAAAAAGTCAACCTAGCCGTTCTCAATTGATGATCCACTATTCATTTTTCACACCATTTATATAGTTATATGTATAGATTAACATCGAAATAGATGTTAAAACTTAGAATAAAAGAAAAAACAAATCTTATGACGGGCATCACAAAACGGGATCCTGAACACAAAAAATGGAGTGACAAATATAGCCACTCATAGTTACACTAGATTCGTGAGCTTCACCTCCATACACATCAACATTCCGAGATACTTATATTAATTTTTGTAGTGTCCAGGCTATATTTTTCGGATTCACAATATGGCTAACTTTTTCACACGGCATTTGCACACGGAAAAAGTTCTTCATCTTCTTCTTAGGCGGCACTTCAGTTTGAAGTACTAACAAGAGTCTCAAGTTTCATATTATAGGCCTAGAACGAGGGCCCGACTTAACAATCTCCATACTTTGGTGAATTTCTAGCCTTAATCGCATGTTTGCAACTTTAATTCAAGGTAGGTACTCCCGGGATAAGATTGACGAAGAAAATCTGCCATCTCTCCATTACCCTTATGAGGGTTTACTCTGATCCTTTCTATCTACAAACCCTTTCCTTCTGTTGCAACAAATACTACACACCAATGGCTACGTGAAGCTGAATCCAGACGTAGACATTTATTTATCTATCGACTTAGTACTATGACCTCGATTAAGGGTAAATTTTTCAACATATTTTGCACTAAACAACGATACGAAAATGTACTCGGTTTAAGTACGACTGTAAGTGGAGGGCCTATTGTGTATTTAATGTTGAATCAAAGTCCTCAGTTTACACTTGAAAGCGTCCGTTTCACAAACTCAATTTACCGTGCAAAAGCAAATGGCAGCCGCAGTTTCCAAATCAATTTGGTTACAACTTGATCTGGAAAGATGCTCTTCAAAGAAATTTCTATAAACTTCCCCCAATACAGTTCCAAAATTAGCTTAAATCACTCAAAAAGATCTCACTGCAATGCTTTCCCGCCTTTCATCTTTTGGCAAATGGAAAAGCTGCTTCCAGTGTAACCAGATGAAAACATAACTACTCAAATATTTTGCGTCAACTTTTGAATTGGCCCAATTCACTGAAAAGTCGTATCCTGTGGATAAAGTTCGAAACAGGATTTCACTGGCAAATTTGCGAATTAACAAATTTTCATAAACTTTGTATATGACAGAGACAGAGAGCTCCCCACGAAAACTTTTCCATACGGAAGTATCTATAAACCTACTCTCGATGCACATGCACTTATACGGTGTACTTGTAGTTGTACGATACTGCGGGTATATGCAATTATCGCAAACAGGAAGTTTTGCATATTACCGCGACGAATAAAACGAATCAAGCTGTTCACCGCACCGCATTTGCCAGAATTTAATTTGAAGTTTATCTGGTACACTGTCGGGTGGCTGTCGTGGTAGACGTTCGCAATTGAAATCCTTCCCGGCCCGCCTCGGCGTATTTTACTGGATAATAGTTAATTTATGTTGACCGCACCACCATAATCTTTTCATTTCAGATCGACGTCAGATAGGAAAAAAGACCACATCAAGAGGCCAATGAATGCGTTTATGGTGTGGGCACAGGCAGCTCGACGCGTAATGTCCAAGCAGTATCCACATCTTCAGAACTCCGAGTTGAGCAAGTCCCTAGGAAAACTCTGGAAGTAAGTATTATATAAATGATTTTTTATTTCTTTTTTGTTGCCTCAACGAAATTGAATTGCCTTCCATAATGAGCTGCGGAAATTCTTGTTATGCTGGGAAGGATACGTTTGTGTCTGTGTGTGTCTGTGCGTTTTTTTTTTAAGTTTTAATTAGTTTGGATTGTAATTGGATTTTTCTCTCGCATAAAACTTTGGCCAACAGATTTGGGATGTCGTCTTCTTGGAAGCGGGCATTGTCAAATGCAGTTGATGAAACAAAGATAACGCAGTGTTGACGCAGTGCTTGCATGGTTCAAGTACTTTCGCAACTCGTTAAGAATGGGACTTGAGATGAGTTTTGCACACAAGTTTGCGCGTCGAAATGTCAGATGGAAGTATCTCTTTGCATCCTTTTTATATAGGTTATATCATTTAAATACATTTTAGTATTAGGAACTGTTTTTGGGTATAAATAATTACAGGCTGCAAAGTCACTCGTAGGGCACTGTAAATCCGTGACAAACTGTTAGTCAGTCAGTCCGAACAGTCACTGACAGGCGATGATACGGTAATTTAAATCTATCACTTGGTCGTGACACTTAAGCTATGTCACCTGTGTCACGCGCCGTGACAGCCCGCTTTACCAGAGACTTGACAGGCGATCCCAGGTAGTGACCAATTTAAGACTAATGTTTAATGTGATGTCGGCATATCAAAGCTTGAGATGAAAAGTAAAACGTGACTGACAGCGCTGTCAGGTAGTAAATCAGTAAGTATTTAAACAGTATTGCCGGTGAAAGGGAAGAAAAAATCAACTTCTATAAAGCTGCGGGAGCTAAAATTTGATTTCGAGTCATTATCTTTGCAATCTACCCTTTTCAAATCTATTCTAACTAAATATCTACCTAGCAACGAATAAAAACGGATATCTCTTCTCTATATATATACAGTGCTCCCAGGCAAAATGTTAAAATCCAGTCAAATTTGACTGTTTGACTGGATTTTTTCTGTCCAAATCCAGTCAAAAAAAAAACAGTCAAACATTAAGAAAAAAAAAAATCAAGTCGAAAATGAAAACAGTTTTTTTTTTTCAACACATTTTTTTTTTATTTTATGGCTAATGAAAACAAAAAAATAAGTCGTACTTAATTTCACAGCACTTATTTCTTATACCTAGGTCAATTAAACAAATAAATAAATTATTAATTTTAACTGGTAATGAATTATACCATTAAAATAAAATAGGTCAATTAAACAAATAAATAAATTATTAATTTTAACTGCTAATGAATTATACCATTAAAATAAATTAAATGCAGTCTTCTGAGTCTGTGTCATTGCTTTCTATTGCTTCCATTTCTATATTTTGATATATAGTATTCATTCTTCTTCTTCTTTTTTCCGGTTTTGAATTTGCTTTTCTTTACCCTTCAAATTGAAATACCTATAAATTGTTTTCATTCTTAAATGTAGAAAAAAGTAAATAAAAATATTATTTTTTGCCTACCTTTCCATCGCTTATTTTTTGTTTCTAAAATCTGGAACAAGCAGCAGCCATAACTCAAAATTTGACTGGAAAACAGTCAAAATGGCAACACTGTATATATATACAGTTTTAGTGTTCAAACTCCTCCGAAACGGCTTGACCGGATGACATTTTATATGTATATTCATTGGGTATGAGAATCGGTTTATAACTAATTTGTATACCTCTAAGTGTTAGGGTGACTTAATCCAACAAAAATTTGCATTGTTTGGAAATTTTTTTTTTGCAATTTTTGTTTGGTGTGGCATTAAAAAATACATCCGGTCCTTAATTTTCACCCTTCTACCACTTACCCCTAATTTTTAATAGCATTTTATATTTTTTATTTCTACTGTATTATTTTAAGTAAAAATTAAAAAAAGTATCTGCAGGGCTGTCATTCTTTCCTATTTTATAAATACATTCCTACCGACTACTAGAAATTTTAAATTTCGACCAGTAGGCAGCAAACACTATCTACTAAAAACCAAATATGCATGAAAGCCTTCCAATTGAATTTAATATTAACAAAATAGTGCACACACACGTAAGCCATCAACTAAATATCGTGTGTGTGTATCAATTTTCATCCATCCATTGTCACGGCAAAGCATAGGTAACCCCTAATATTGCGGGCTAGATTTAGATTTAGATTAGATTGCGGGAGAGCCCTCAAGGGGAACTGTGGAAGTGTGGACTCTTAAAGAAGTCTATTGTGCCTTGCCTGGTAAGGCCCAAGAGAATAAGTCAGGAAGAAATGAATCCTCTCTGGGTGGATATCAGCGACAGTTGCTGAAGTGACGATTTCCTCGCCAAGTACTTTTTTCCCTAAGGTTGAGTAGAGCGGGACATGAGTATTTGAAGAGAGGATTCATCACTCTCATATGTATAGGTGTTTTTTCATGAGGCCGTGGCCACTGATTATTCCTATTAGTATTCTTAGGTTATTTTTGTCTAAGTTGATCAGGAAGTAGGATTTCCTATGAGAGTATTTGAGGAAAATTGTCTGGTGCAGTTCTGCCCAGGAGTTTTTAGCCAGACTTCATTGGATTCAATACGTGATAGATTCTTGATGTATACCCTGAAATGGTTTTTGCTGACTCCACAGAAGGGTTCAGGTCCGATAAGCGGAATTGTTAGTGCCGATTTTAGCCAGTGAGTCAGCTTCTTCGTTACCAGCAAAGCAATTATGGGCTGGAATCCAGTGAAAATTATGTCGGGTTATTAAAGCATTCACTGTCACTGGATAGATGATTTTGAGAGAACATTTATTTGTATCTCTTTTTTTCTTCCCTATCTCATTGCAACTAGGCACTCCCTTTTAGGACGACCTACCACATCCCTCCACAATCCCTCTGGAGTAGAGTTAAATCGAATCTTTTTACTATCAGTAATCTTCTTGACAATACTTTCTTCTCCCAACTCCTGCGATACAAATTGGACCGACGCGACAATAGCACAGAATGAATATCTAATATAACATCAGAATCAGGGGCCGAATCGTCACATCCTTTAATGAGCTAAACATTCAGGAAACTAAGAAGTTTTACATGCCAATCTAAGAGTAATTAGAAGGGGAGACTGCTTTGCTTCTAGGTATGTTCCAACGTCTATTGCATGCAACCCATCATGGTCCCTGTTACCCATGCCATGACTTCATAAACGAGAATGCATCGTAATCCTGTGGCAGGGGCAACAGGCAACTGACTTGGCACTTGGCAGTGATCTGTCATCTATGCGTGTGGTCTCTACTCACGTATGAAGATATTTCGCTTATTTGTGGTGTTTTCTTTTACAGTGGTTATGTACAGTTAGTATTCTAAATCCTTAAGCAAGACGTCATCTTCTATAACAAGGCAAAGTGCCGCAATCACTTTCATTGGTGTTTCTGATTTATTTTTTTTTAAATTTAATTGCTATACTCCTATTTCATAAAGAAAGAAAACAAAACAAAAAGAAACTACCGATAGGCGTTTGCCCTCTCTTATCGCTTTGCATTGATCCAAATTAATAATGTTAATTGTTGTTCGTATAATATCTCGAATAACAACATTCTGACCTCATCGTTGTTTGGGATTTGTTTATACCGTAGTCACCCTCACCATCGCTGATTTTCGAAAACACTTGAAATAAATTTTGCGGCTCACATAGAAAGAACTGATAAGGTCGAGGCGTCTACCGCAGATGTTCAAAAATTATTAGTCATACTTTGGCTATACGACAGTGTTTTAGAATAACATCGTTATCTTTTGATACAGTGAGCTAAAGTAGACAGAGATGCTATCCAGTTGCACTCTTCTAAGCCACATCCAAGTCGGGGCTTTATAGCCATTTCTTTTAGTCATAATGTTTTTACTTAGTTGAAACCTGGTGTCTGCAGGTATAAGATGCGTTAATATGTTGTAGCTAATAAAAAGCATTGTTTCGTATTCTTATGTGAATCATTTAGTTTTCGCGACGGCTTTCATTAAGAAGATGGCGAGCATCAATTGCCTACGGTGACATCACTTCTATTATTGCATTTTTATATTTGAACACTGCTAGGCAGACAACGGAAAAATCTTTGTACTAATTTGGGTCTTACTCTAACTTGGAATTCCAAATCGTTACCTTCAAAACATTTATAGATTTTAAAGGGGGGCTGCAGGCTGGAGTCTTCTTTAGTCCTATAGCGGTGGTGAAATATCACTGATAAACGAATGCTTGGGACTACATACTTTTCCTACATATATTAAAAGTTAGACCGTAAAAATGGCAGATTCGATAGCTGCATATTCTAAAAGCAGTTCCGGGATACGTGCTGTTTCGTGCGACCCTGAAGTGATTTTTTAACTTGTTCGTTTGTTCGTATACGTTGTAAGAGAAAGACATTTTGAGCAATTCTGGCATAACGATGATAGAGAAACCAAAGAAAATGGGTTTCGAAATTTCGTCCGTCTATCCGTCAAACTTCGAATTTGGACTTTGTGGGCTTAGGTATAGGGAACATTTATTTTTTCGCATGTTACCTTCAATACTAACTGTACTTCCTTCCTAACAGTTCAAAAACGGCTTTAAAGATTACGGCCAAAATTAATATTTGAGTTTAAGTAGGTTAGGCTAAGATTTTTTGCTAAAAAGTCGAAAAATGAAAGGCACTTTAGAAAATTCGACTTATCTTAGAAACGGTCGGTAAGATTTCAATATGAATGTATTCCTGAGCATATAGGTCATTCATATTTTTGAATGCTAACTTAATTTTTCTCTTAACTATCGAACAAGGGATTTTAAAAAAGTACGTAGGCATACAGACTTCGACCAAATGTATACTTTGAGTATATATTGAGCTGATTCTTCCAGTAGTTCTTCCGTACGTCACTCATTTATTTAATACCGTTTTGACAACTGGAGAATTTCCTGACGATTGGAAATTGGCTTAAATTTTGCCAATACCCAAAAATGCTAAATGCAATGAGTTTAGGCCAATTTCCATTTTACCATTCCTTTCAAAAGCTTTCGAACGGATTGTAAAAAAACAAATGAGCGGATTTCTTAAGTCATATAATTTGTTAGCTTTAAAACAGAGTGGCTTCCGTGAAAAACATAGCTGTGTTACTGCCCTGTTGAATGTCACAGAACATCTTCGGCAGGCACTTGACGAGGACAAGGTAAGCTTCCTTGTTCTCCTTGATTTTTCGAAGGCATTTGACACAGTGGTACATAGCAAACTTGCAGATAAACTTCATCGGTCGTACAATTTTTCGCCTGAAGCTGTAAAGCTTATATTATCCTATCTTACGAACAGAATGCAAGCCGTAAAATTAGACGATTGCCTATCAGACTTTCTTCAAAATAGTAATGGTGTCCCACAGGGTTCAATACTAGGTCCTTTATTGTTTTCTTTGTATGTAAATGAACTTCCATCTATCTTTAAAAACTGTTCGTCCCATATGTATGCCGATGATGTACAGTTGTATTACAGCTGTAATCTTGGTCTCATCGAAAATGGTGTTTGTTGCGTGAATGAGGATCTTGAAAAAGTAGCTTACTGGGCTCAACTTTATGGTCTCACTATAAATCCATCAAAATCTAAGTGCTTGGTTATATCTAAGAGAAAACTCGATTTGTCTTATTTCCCTCGCATTATATTAAATAATGCTTATATTGAATATGTTGAATCGGCTAGGAACCTCGGAGTTGTTTTCAACAGGAACCTCACATGGGACCAACACATCACCGCTACTGTAGGTAAGGCATATGGAGTGCTACGCACTCTATGGGTCTCGCAGCAGTATACCCCTGTGAAAACGCGTGCTATGCTTGTGAAATCCTTAATTTTACCAATCTTGGCCTACGGCTGTGAAATTTTTAGTAGTTGCAGTTTCGTGTGCAAAAGAAAGCTCAATGTTGTTTTTAATAGCACTATTCGCTATATCTTTGGGCTCCGTAGATATGATAGAGTGTCGAGTTTTTCTACTCGTCTTCTCAATATGCCGCTTGAGAGCTACTTTAAGCTTCGAACTTTGACATTGCTTTCTAATATTCTGCTTACCCACCAACCGCCATACCTTTATGAACGATTTACGCGGGCTTCTTCGGTAAGGACTGACCAATTAATTCAGCCTCGTTATTTTTCGTTGACATCCGAACGCCAGTTTTTTATTAACGCTACTCGTCTATGGAATTCCTTGCCGCGAGTTAAGTATCCATAGCAAAACATATTGAGAAAAAAGATAACATTATTTGTATTCAATGATATCTTTAGTCTCTAGTACAGTCTTGCACACAACGCTACAATGATAACATATGTAAAAGAGATAATATCGTTTGTATACAATGTTGGAATATTATCTCTTCTTCATTATCAAGCAAGACGATTGTACGCTTGGGTCTCCTTGTAGATAGATAAGAAAAGTATATAAATACGACTGTATGATGAATTTATCAACAGTCTTATTGTAACTACATAGTAGCCTTAAGCTCCTTTTAGAATTAGTAAAAAGTATTTCAATAATAAAGGACATAGTTCCAAATAAATATTGTTTAATTTTAAAAGTAAGAAACAAGTGTTTTAATTGGCGATCCTGCCAGGAGGTTAAATATACTTTTTAACTTCAATCGAGCGGACCTCGGGAACAAGTAGTGAAATCTAGTATAAACAGAACACTCGCGTTACCGGTTACAAGAATTACCTAGCATAGCAGGTACAAATATAGCTTCTTCGTACGAAGCAGCAAAGCAATTCAGTGAAAGTGTATATGTGGAGGAAAAAAACACACAAATTCGACGACAACAGACACGAGTTCAAAATGGAACAACTCGCAGTATTAATGGCAAGATTAGAAGCTTTAGAAACCAGGAGCAACACAGTAACACAAACCCTAGAGCACACACGCACAGAGAATGCAAGGTTAGCAGCAATAATAACTAACCAAAATCAAATAAACACTAATTTAGAAACAAAACTAAATGAAGTAAAATCTGGATTAGGCATAGTACCAAACATACCTGTGCTAGAGGAAATAAGAACCACATATACAGATGGTAGTGAAATACAGTTAGACGCCTTTAAAAGCCTACCTATTTTCAACGGCGATCAATCAAATTATCGGTCGTGGCGCGAAGAAGCATCCAGATTAATGGACAGCATTAAAAACTTCAAAACACACAGTAAGTACGCAGCAGCATTGACTATAGTGAAAAGTAAAATACAGGGTGCAGCCGCGAATGTGTTAACTAATTATAACACAATTTTTAATTTTGAGGCGATACGTAACAGATTAGATTATACGTACTCTAATCAAGAACCTCTATACGTGCTACAAGACATGATGAAAGCCATCACGCAAAAAAGAAGCACACTGTCTGAATACCACGACGAGATAAATAAAAATCTCAATTTAATAATATCAAAAATCACTATGTCAGGTGATCCGCCGAATATAATCGACAGACTAATTAAAAATGCTAACGACGACGCAGTTCGTATATTCATTGATGGTATGAGTGACAACTTTACAAGAGGATCATTATATTCAGCTACAATAAATGATCTAGAACACGCATTCGCAATTGCTCGCAGAATAGAACATGATAATGTGCACAGGCATTTACATCTCACTCAAGATAAGCACCACAAAAATATGCCACATGAACGCAGAAACGAAAGAAGACCAAATTATTCGAGCCAAACAACGAATTATCAACCCCAGAAGCAATACGATAATATGCAGCAACACAATCAAGGACCACAGCCGATGGAGATAAACTCGAGACAAATTGTACATGCACAGCGACAAAATTGGAATCAATACAAACCCGATGTATATAATCCACCAGCGAAACGTGAACACAGCGGGAGTTTCAACACACACAACAGACCGCAACGATCTTATCAGCAGAACTTCAAGCAGCAGAGAGTAAATAACTCCCGACAACAACGCAGAGACGATGTCAGCAGTACATATGCAGAAGCAGATGAAACGGAATGTATGGTAAATAATAACATAAGAATAGATCATTTAAACTAGTAGACGGGTTGCCCTGCTTAAATTTAACTAGTACTATTTCTAAGGAAATTTATAAAATTCTTATTGATACTGGTGCAACCCATAATTACATTAAT
This sequence comes from Cheilosia pagana, assembly GCA_936431705.1. Lineage (NCBI taxonomy): Eukaryota > Metazoa > Arthropoda > Insecta > Diptera > Syrphidae > Cheilosia > Cheilosia pagana. Next base: position 76,986,002 of record OW386166.1, on the reverse strand, counting down.
AGAAAATGCGATTCTAGCGAAAAAATTAAAATTAAACCTATAAAAATAAAAACAATGCATGGTTATTCTATGGTAGATACAAAGAAAGTAGTTAGGATATTAAAGAAAAATATAACATTTTTTGAATTAGAGGATATTCAGTCTTTTGATATGATATTAGGATATGAAGGACTTAAAGTTCTAAACGCGGAAATAAATTTCAGTAATATGACTCTAACTACCATAAGCAGTGTCGAATCTATTCAGAAAATTAATTACATAATTGGGGAAAATAATATTTATAAAGCAGATATAGATAGACTGATGAAGACTAATAACAGCATAGGACCGTTACCCTTTACAGATACTATAGAAGCAAGCATTAGGACGACCAATGATAATCCGGTTTATGTTAAACAATATCCATATCCCATAGCAGATAACGAATTCGTAAACAAAGAAATACAGAAACTCTTACATGACGATATAATAGAAAAAAGCCATAGTCCTTATAACAGTCCCATATGGACAGTACCTAAAAAAGGTTTGGACGAAAAAGGAAAACCAAAACGGCGCATGGTTGTTGATTTCCAAAAACTTAACGCTCACACTGTAACAGACAGATACCCCATTCCGGATGTCAACATGACAATTCAAAATTTAGGTAAAGCCAAGTACTTTACAACGTTAGATTTGGAGTCAGGTTTCCACCAAATTAAAATCAAAACAGATGATAAAGAAAAAACAGCTTTTGCTATAAATGGCGCAAAATATCAATTTAAACGAATGCCTTTCGGGCTCAAAAATGCACCAAGCATATTTCAGAGATGCGTGGACGACATTTTGAGAGACTTTGTAGGTAAATTCGTACACGTTTACATTGATGACGTATTGATATATTCTTCATCTGAGGAAGAACATATACAGCACATAAGTCAAGTATTCGACGTACTCAATAAAGCCACATTAAAAATATCTGATGAGAAAAGTAAGTTTTTTCAAGAAGAAGTAGAATACTTAGGTCACATAATCAGACATGGTAGAATCACTACGAACCCTGAGAAAATAGCAGCTATAGAAAATTTTCCAGTCCCACAAACGGTAAAGGATTTGAGAGGATTTTTAGGTCTTACAGGTTACTATCGTAAGTTTATAAAAGGATACGCAAGCATAGCCAAGCCCCTGACATTATATTTACGAGGAGATAACGGTAAAGTAAACAAAAAACAAAGTAAAAATATTAAGTTAAATCTGAATGATTCAGCATTAGAAGCGATTAGAATTTTAAAAAATTATTTGAAAGAACAAGTCGAACTTTTTCAACCGGATTATAGTAAACCATTCGAGCTTACTACTGATGCATCCAACATAGCTATTGGAGCCGTACTAAGTCAGAATAAGCAACCTATACACTTCTTGTCAAGAACACTGAGTAAGACAGAAGAGAACTATAGCACAAACGAGAAAGAGCTATTAGCGATCATATGGTCCTTACAAAAACTCAGAAACTACATATATGGTATAGCAGACTTAACCATATATACCGATCACCAGAGCCTTATATATTCTGTATCAGAAAAAAATCCCAACACAAAGCTGAAACGTTGGAAGGGAATCATTGAAGACTTTGGAGCAAAATTAGTTTATAAACCAGGAAACCTAAATCTTGTAGCTGACGCATTATCACGTCAACGCATAAATACTTCTACCATAGAAACAGCACATTCAGCTGAAAGTTCTTCTAATGATATAATAAAAACTGTGAATCAGCCTTTTAATGCATACACTGCACAGTTCGAACTTATTGAAGATATAACAAATAATATCGAAACACAAATCTATTTTAGTAACAAAATAAGACTCATAATAAAGTTTAAGGACAAAGACTCTTTACTAAGGCAGATGAAAGAAGTTATACAACCCCAAAAGATTGTAGCTTTGCATACGAAATTTGAAAACATATACAAATATGGTGAAAACATAAAAAAAGAATTCCCACTAGTAAGATTTATATTCACACCAAGAAAACTTCAAGACGTGACAAATTTGGAGGAACAACTAAAACTTGTAAGGGTAACTCACGAAAGAGCACACCGAGGGTTACGTAACAATATACAAGAAATCTCAGAGAAATATTACTGGCCCGATCTAAATAAACAAGCAAAGAGTTTCAACAGAAAATGCATAGCATGTCTATTTGGAAAATATGAAAGAAAACCTATCAGAGAACCTCTGAATAATTCAGAAATACCAACACATGTGGGAACACACATTCATATGGACATATACTTCAACGACAAGTATACTTTCCTTGTAACAGTAGATAAGTATTCTAAATATACAATCCTTCGGGAAATCGAAACTCGAAACAGACTGTACGAACAATTATTATTATTGACCAGAACAATTAATGCAGCAAAAAATAATGAATATTTATCAGAAAGCCTAGACTTAGATGACATTAAAAATATTATTCAACATGAAATAATTCAAGTACCCATAATAAATATACTTGAGTACTCTAAAATATTATTAGCTAGAACTGATGAATTCTTCATCACAATATATAAATATCCAGTTCTAATTAAATCATGTAAATTGTATAAAGTAACACCTTTAAATTCAAAACATGGAAAAATCATTACAGATAAAACAATTGCCTTATGTAACCAAACTTATTTAAGAACAAGAAATTGTCAAAATCATCTAAGTAAAAACATTTGTGAAATTAACTTTGAAGAAGAAAATTGTCTTATTCCACTTTTAAAGAATATAACTTCAAAATGCAACATTAAACAAGAATACGATTACGACTTAGAAATTGAATCCGGTGTTATGTTATTAAGCGGTAAGCATAAGTTAAATAATCAAACAATTAATGGTATAAACTTAGTTACTTATGAAAATACTATAAATCTAGACGATAAAATATACAAAAACATGCATAAGCAAATTAAAGAAGTTATATTAAGAAATCATAATTCAGAGTCTTACATCGACCAAATAATTAAAGAAGATACAATGTACAAATTCGATAACATAGATACTTTAAAAAAACTAATTATTCCTTTTGAAGAAAAACCGATATTATCAACTATATACACAATTGTAACACTGATTGTTATTCTAGCATTTACGTACATAATGATAAAAACTATACAATGTATAACAGATCGTCAAAAACAAAAAAAGATTGACGCATATAACAAAACTTATGAAAGAGAAATGTTAAAAATAGCGTCGAAAAATCGGGACGATTTCGTTTAACAAGGGGGGGAGTTAAGTATCCATAGCAAAACATATTGAGAAAAAAGATAACATTATTTGTATTCAATGATATCTTTAGTCTCTAGTACAGTCTTGCACACAACGCTACAATGATAACATATGTAAAAGAGATAATATCGTTTGTATACAATGTTGGAATATTATCTCTTCTTCATTATCAAGCAAGACGATTGTACGCTTGGGTCTCCTTGTAGATAGATAAGAAAAGTATATAAATACGACTGTATGATGAATTTATCAACAGTCTTATTGTAACTACATAGTAGCCTTAAGCTCCTTTTAGAATTAGTAAAAAGTATTTCAATAATAAAGGACATAGTTCCAAATAAATATTGTTTAATTTTAAAAGTAAGAAACAAGTGTTTTAATTCGCGCCACATCAAAAGAATCAGTGATCCAACAAGATTTCAAATAGAACTAAAACGTTATTTTTCAACTTCCTAATCACTATACTCTGTCTTACTTTAATTTTCCTCTTCCTTTTATTTCAGTCCCCCAATATCCACCTCTTTTATGCACCTTCTATTTCCTCTTCTTTTTCTGCTTCTTTTCTTTTTCGCTCTCTTCTCTTGTTTCACTATTAGGTTTAAGCTCTATTTTTCAAATGTATTGCCTATCACTAGTTTATAAGATAGTATATCTTAATGTGTATAGGTATCTCAAAATAAATGAAATGAAATGAAATGAGTAACATTGCTGTTTTAAAAATTCTTGGGTTGTTTTTCAATCCCTGTACTACTTTGAAAACCTGCTCATATTTCGAAAACCCCATTTTCGATTTCGATGAAACTCTGAAAACCAATTAATGCCTTTACATCCTGAACAATAAGTTTTTAATATTTGTTAAAATTTTGTTTGAAACCGCTTAAACGATTTGACGGAAAAATATATTCAGGGTACAAAAAATGCTTACATTGCCATCTATATATAGGGGTTTTCAATAAGAGCGCTACAAACGTTTTTTTTAAATAAAACAAAAACGGTTTTGTATATCAATGAAATTTTTTATTCGTGTGAAAGAACGTTCGATGCCATTATGTATGGAATTCGATTTCTTTTGCAAGGCCACCACGGGCACGCTTGCAGAAGTCCAGACGCAGAACCCAATTTTCGACGGTTTTCAAGCATAAATCGGCCGATACTGCTGCAATTTCACGTTCAAGATTCGTACAAAGTTCGTCAATCGCCACTGACTCCGAATTTCGGTAGTAAATTGTAATAATTTCGACTCGTTGTTGGCTCGTATATCTTTCCATCATGAAATGGCAAACCTTACTGAAGAAAAATGTCAAATGCTGTCCCTATCGCTCTACTTTTGTAGCGTCCCTGTTGAAAAACCCTTTATATAAAAGAAAGTGTCCGAAGCGATGTAATCCCATAACTCGAGATTACCCTAACCGATTTTGATGATTTACACTTTGTTGGAAAGGTATTTTTTCAGAACGGGTTTTAAAAAAAATTGTTTAAAAAAAGTTAAAAAAAATAAAAACTTCAAAATGTTTTATTTTGACTACCCAGCGTGTTACGACAGGTTTTTTTATTTTTTATTTTTTTTTATTTATTTGTTTTGGCTTGCTTTATACAAAAAATACATTCAAAATCTTATATTTCGAAAACCACTTAATCGATTGAGTTCAAATTTACACACAGTCTTAGGTATTAGTCCAGGAGTGTTTCTGTGGAGATTGGACGAGGAGGCGTGGCACCGCCCATACAAAAAATACACTACCAATCTTATATCCCGGAAACCTCCAAATCGATTAAGTTCATTCATATTGGCCCAGGAGTGTTCCTGTGAAGATAGGTTAAAATTGAGCAAAAGGGCGTGGCACCGCCCATACAAAAAAACAATCAAAATCTTATATCTCGGAAACTACCGAATCGATTTCTGATTCGAGTGCGTCAAGTTAATCGTAATCCTCTAATGGGCTTCACGCCGGAAATTTACAATGAAGCATTGATTTGTATTGATGATTTCTGTTTGTCGATTGCTAATAAAACAGTTGGGAATGCCTTCAACTAATCGTGCAATGCATGCAATTTTTGATCTAGAATTGTAATGTGACTTACAATACGATCGGATCGAATTGAATGCTTTTGTTAAAGCAAATGATAAGAATTGAAAATGGTGCGATGCCTGTTGATGAAACTATTGTCTGCCACATAGCATTACAATAAAAACTATTTATCACTGATTTAAATGAATTTGAATTTGATTTTTGTATGTTTCTGTTTTGCACTACGAAGCGATCAGGGGTCCGCTAGTTTAATATATACCTATTTAATATGTTAAATGAATATTAAGACAATAATTTTATATTTTCTGCACAGTGACATAAAGAAATTACCCCCCAAGATGAGTGAGATAGTTTCGCGCGACCGGGTCTATGTTTTGACATTAAAATACCTATATCATCAGTTTTCTTACCATAAAAGAACAGTCATCAGAACCTTCTAAAATATTGCTTATTACACAAAAAAAAAACTTATTAAAAAACCAGAGCTTCTCCGGAAAAAACGAAAGACTCATCTCGGTCCATAAACACATGAAAAATTCCCATTTAGGTGGTTATTCCCTTCGCACATTATTTATGCGCCTCTCTTTCGCCACAAAAGTCTACAAGCACCCAGTATAACGCCGCATACTCTTTGGCAGCGCTCTGCCCCCTGGAGAATGTGTTCCCAATTTAATTTTCCAACATATTCTTGTAAAGCTCTCATAGCACTCCTCACGTAATGATTTAGTAATTGAATATATTCACATCCCGTTCTACTTCCCTTGAACACGACGCTAGCCTTAATGCGTATTCAAACGTGATCAGATGCGACTAAAACACTTGCCTTGTTTTTCCTTACAAAAAAAAGAAAGGAAGAACAAAATAACGACGCGAATGCAAAACTTTTCCAATTTGCCTTACGTGCTCTAGGTACTAGATTTCAACTTCAGGTTAAGTTAGCGTCTCGTTGTGCATTCACTATAGGTACAACGAGCGTAAGTCCTGTCGGGCGAAATGCCCTCCCTCCGCATGCAAAGCGAACATCATTTAAAATATACTCGGCTTTGTAAAGGTGTGTGTAAGTATTGTGTACCCTTTGCGGTTGTTGAAAAAGAAACACAAGAGAAACTTCCCTAAACGTTCTTTATTTTGGTTTAGCTACATGCGGATGAGACTACAGCAAGTTCTTGGGTAAATTAAATTATAGTTTCGCGAGCAGGACGTAGACACCTCCTGCGTGAAACTGATATTGATGGTCTTTTTGGAACATCGTATGTAATGAATGTAGCTTGTTGGTGGTTATTCAACTTTTTTGTCCCTTTATAGCGTTAATGGAAAAAAGTGTCTCTCTGTCACTAGAGTAGGTGCATTTTCTGGTATAGCTAGTGGCAGCTTTCTGTAAGCACTTCTAGAACTTTAACACACTCAGACTTCGAATAAATTGTCACGAAAACAAGAATTCAGAAATACAACTTAATTTGGCTTAACATAGGCTGAAAGTAACCAGGATTTATGTAAATCAAGACTTTACGTTTAAACGTTACTTTAGTAAATATATTTGATTTTATTTTGGTTGCTAAATTAGTAAAAGTTTAGGGCTATGGAGAGCTTAAAACTAAGGCCTAACTTAAGGAGTAAAATCTATGACTTATAACTAAGACTTAAAAGTAAACATCGAGAAAATCAAATTAAAATGTTTAGGTAAGAGACGATTGTTCTTACTTGTATCTTCGTTGTCTGTTTTCAGCTGCGGAGCCATGAGCGAAGACAAACATAAATTCTACTTTAAGGTTTTTCCTACTTTAAGGATAATCACATTAATACACGAATGGAAAAGCAACCCCCTGCCAACTATCGACCGACAGTTTGTTTTAGCCAGTTTAGCTTTCGTGTAACAACTAGATAGTGATCTTTTTTGTGGGAGGCAGACGCCTTGTGTTGAAGAAATGGATTTATCAAAAAAAGTTGTTGCCGACAGTGCGTAGGGTGACCATATCCATAACCATCAAAAAGACGACACCTTCAAAAATCTCAAATAAAAAATTAAAGAACAAAAATAGCAACCAAAATAACAAAATATACGCATATTTTTTTAATTCATTAAACAAATAAAATTCAATAAAATAAATAAAAATAAATCTATATATATAAAAATGGATTTTGGTTTGTTCGGATGCTTAAAACTCGAGAACGGCTCAACCGATTTGAATGATCTTTGTTTTATTTGTTTGCCTTACATCAGCGATGGTTTAGAAGAAAAGAAAATTTGGAAAATTCTCAACAGGTGGCGTTGTAGGCACACATTACATTTTTCATGGGGAAACGCACTTTGAAAAAAATAAAAATAAACTGGATAGAAATCGAGTAGTGACACTACAAATATAGAAAAAAAATATTTTCAAAATCACAGTTTGTTGATCTTTTGTGAATTGTGATAGAAACACTTTACTGCTAAGTGCGAGAGAATCAACAGGTGGCGCTGTGAAACTTTGTGAATGCGCATGGTTGATTCCAACTTGAAAGATAGTATAGTTTTGGGCCCTAATGGAAACAAAGTGCAATTAAAACAATACAAATAGAAAACCTTGGATAATAAAATAAATAAATAAATATTTTGGCGCGACAGGTCTGTGGGACCCAAGGCCTAGCTTCTCACAACCATTCGTTTTGTGTGGGTTTTCAATTTTTGGGACGAATGGAAGGGATCTAGAGCTTTACGCCGAGTCCAAACGGCTCTTTCATGACAATTTTACTCTCGGATGTTTGTCAGACGTTCGCGAGAGGTGGCGCAGTGGAAAAAACCTTAAGATGTAATTTGGTTCTTTCGTTAACAAAGCCATTTGCAAAAAATAATCGGGATAGAAATCGGGATATGGCACTTGCCATATAGGTAACAAAATAATTAAATTACTATAGGTAGATATCTGGACATTTATGAAGCCTTGAATTTTTGTAAATGGTGTTCAACACAATGGGGCAGTAATCAAAAAGGGCGCCGTTGCACCTCTCTTAAAAAAACGACTCTGCGAATTGTGGCGGGACCTAATACGAAAGGCACGGGCAGCGCCGTGGGAGTACAGCTAGTAAGTTATAAATTTCGAGAGATATTCGAATCAGACCATCGCTGTCGGGTCGCTTTTTGCCTCTTTCCTTTACCACTATAAGTCTTACCCAAAGACTGAGAAATCCCGAAAAGAGGACAAATTGCACATTTTTTCAAAAAGATACCGGACATTTATTATTTAGACAAAGAGTGGACATGTCGTCTGAAAAGAGGACGTCTGGTCAGCCTAGCAGTGCGGCAAGAGAGGTAGCCCTGTTACTGTTACACAAGAGGTATGCAAGCAAGTGTCCTATAGCCGAGACGGACACGGATTCAGCGAGTTTTATGTGAGTTGCGATCTATTTTATACACATCAACAAATTTATGTAACTAAGGTTTGCCTTTATTTTATGGGCTTTGTTTTTCGAATTGGCAACACTTCTTTCAGTGAAAACCAATTTAACAGCTGACATCCGATTTATATTCTATCTTTGGCATGCCATTCCACTGTAGGTAGATTTTCGTTAACCTATTGGTTGTCTCTATTACTGAGTGAATGCCGAAAATTTTTCGCCAATAATATCCATAATCAGTGGGGTTTAAGCCCGAAATGTCTCACATCGACCAAAACCTCTCACTTCTGCAAATATTACTTCCAGATCGGTTCTTAATACGTTTCTATTTCATAGGCGGAATGAGGCGTCTGCGAAGTAAAGCACTATTTCGGAGAAGCAAAGAGATATTATTCAAGTCCCTGTTCGAATGTATGCTGCCAGGATGTTCATTTTGTAAACTTCTTTAGACAGTTTCAGAGAAAAGGTACTTAGGATTGTACTAAGTCTATCTTTGGCAATTAATAGATAGTGGATATTGATATTTTCGGTCAATACAGCGAAGCTTAAAATGCAACAGCTTAGATGGCTAGGTCACATGCGGCGGACTAAGGAGGCGAGTTTTTAACCCACCTTAAACTGCGCTTTTAAACACTTGGTGCTAAAAAATTAAAGAAGACTAATGTTTAGGGGAGAGCCGAGGGTAAGATTGGTTTAAAACGACAGTGGTTTCAAAGACCTCTTACACTCCAGGTAATAAGAAGCAACAGCTACTCTCTCGATGCAAGTTTTTCTCAGCAGAAGTCATAAATTTTATGAAGAATTTGTGATCACACCGAAGGTGGCAATTTAAATTATTAAATTTAAGCTATTCACAACGAAAAAGTTAACTAAAGAGTTGATACAAAAATCAGGTAGGTTAATCTATGACCTGTATGCCGTTTAAAACCTCTCTAGACCGTTGAAATTTGGACTACTGTCTCTATTGACCATTGCGCCGGCCATATGTACGTCCTCATCTTTGTGCAGTGGTTAAACATCATAAATCTAATATTATTTTATACTTTAATTCTGATGACTAATACCACGCATTCAGTAAGGCGATAGAATCTTGCATTGAAAACGTGCTTTACGAGCTATCTATAGATAACACAAATTTTGAAAATGGATGACATACATATTTCTATAAATATGATTGTAAATAGGTGAACGATATCTCAGCAGAAGGAGCTCTATTTAAATAATAATGAGGCACGTGTGACATTTTTTTTTTGACCTATGAATTTATGCCGAATGGCTGATGAGAAGAGAATCTTCTATACTTTCTACACTACGTTAATTAGACATAATTTCCACTCAGAATCCGTACATGTAAGCATGGTCCCAACAGCCTTGGCTATTATAATTTAAGTGACTTTTTAGATAGCGTACTAAGAAAAATTAAAAGAAAAGTCAGTAATTGGCAAGAAAGCAATCATTAACCAAAATATCTTCTGAGGAGATTATATCAAATTTCAATGCATTATATTTTTATTAAATTGAGTGAACTTTTTCGCTCAGTGCTAGATTTAGAAACCGACACACTTATACAACTAATATCTGATAAGAAATCGTATGAGGCGATGATTCAGAACTGCCTGTCAACAAATTGAATTTTGTAATGCAATTAACGTTATCAAGCAAAAAAAAACATGATTTAAATTTGTTTTTAAAATTTCGAACAGTCTAATCAGTAATTGAGTTAGGTATATTTAGTTACACACAATTATTATTTTTTTACGGTTTTCGTACGGCATCTGATTTTATTAATTTTGCCAAACCTAAAACTATCACTCATCGCAATAGGAGTACCTATCACTATACAAAAAGGGTATACTTTAAGAAGCTGGAAGTAGATTGGCCGCTGTGCCACAATTTGACACTTTTTTTGAGAGCCTTTTTTGTTATTTTGAAAAAGGCACTTTGCATAATTGAAAAAAAAATCTTAATTCCAAATAAATACGTTTAAAATGTAACGCTACAAACGATTATTTCTTCGAAAGTGTGGACAACATTGATGCGGACGATATCTGATTGAAAATGGTTAAAGTGCAGTACTATCCTTGAAACTATTGGGCTACTGAGGATTCGAATTAAGGACAATGGACCAATGAATGTGTTGATAAATCACAAAGATATTTTCAACCATTTTGAGCCAGGATCCAGCATGGCGCATGGGTTTCTTAAAAGCAGTCAACAAGCAAGTCTTTTTTACTGAACGAGAACGTCTTATTCAAATTTATTTCGCTTCCCTTTTTAATAAGTAAATTTCCATATCTCTTAAAAACACACCCAAGGATAGATGTCAAATTCTATAGCAAAGTTTTCAACAACGCCAGACTTTGCGCTTATCCATCTAAGTAGTTAATTGTTCTACCCTTACACTTACAATTGTAGTATACAGCAAACGCGTATCCAAATTGCATTTGGATGTATGCCAACCCTGATGTCAATTACATCTTCAGACACATGATCAAAGAATCCTTTCATCCTTTCTCCATAAGTAGTACGATAGTCATTATCGACTATTTCTCTTTGTAGTTCTTTTTCGACAGATTTGCATGAATACAAATCGATAATCATTTACTTCAATGCGATAGTCCTTCGGAACAGAATTCAATACGGAATAAATCTTAAATAAAATGCAATTACCTACTTCCTTAAGGAACCACTCACGTAATAGGAAAGACCATCAAACGTGGATGAGATACATAAGATGCCCACTTTAAGACTCCATTAACAAGGAATGGAAAGGAAATGCTTTCTTAATTACCATAATTCAAAGGATTATGCAGCTGTGCAAAGCAAATAGTGCGAGCAATGTATAATGTAAATAAATAGATATGTGGTGCATGTATTTTATGTCTCGTCGCATTAAGCAAAGAGGATTACAGTAATAAGGCAGAATGCCGACTGAGTTGTAACCATAGATACCAAGTGCAGCAAACCACTAGAAGAAGCCTTTGTCCTAATTTTAAAATAGAAACAGAGAGGTAGGAATGTATGATATTTGTACCTTTTTTCGAAACCTGCTATCTTTATCTTGAAAAACTTGATCCGAAGTTATATTTTACGTATCGCCTCTAAAAACTTTGTAACTCTTCTTGTGACCTCAATAATTTCACTCGAAGCACGTATCGCCTGGTATTCTTAGATGAACACAATGCGAACGAAATGCGAATCGCAGGTTTATGAATCATTACCAACTAAGGCTAGTTTGAATAAATGTATTCTATGTCGGGGATATGCGATATATCTCTGCAGGTAAAATTGTCAAAAGTGCTGCATATGCCACCACCAACCACATGGATAGCTAAATGTAACAAATAAAGACCAGAATTCTCGAAAGTTACCTCCTCAGCTGACGGCTTTCTAGCTAAATTGTGCGCTTTGGAAGCAAATCTGGCCAATAATAGACACACCACAAGGGATTAAGTTGCCTCTTGAACTCAGTAAGACCTTACCTATTGCGATCTGAATGATAAGATTGATAAATTCGCACAAAAACATCTTAAGGAGAACCGGACAGTGCTACAACAGGTATCATAATTTTGCCCTTTCTCTTTGACAACAAGGCTTGGCTTGGCTTGGAAAGAAATGGGAGGTTGTCGTTCATCGGAATGAGGCTACAGAAACCTTAGGCAAGAAAATATGATGCCCAGAGTAGACACGACTAAGTGACATGCAAATTCAGCCTTTTAACAAAGAATAACAAACAATTAGTGTTTATCATTGTTAAAGTCGAATGGTTCCTACTGCCTGATAGCGTGAATCTTGTCAATCACTGACCATCAACAGTCTGCACGTGTATAGTCCTTTCAACCACTTAGCACCGTCTTTGACTATACTTCAATGTTCCATTGTTTAGTTTTGCAAGCTGTCCGCTTTACTTCTTTCATTACATTTTTGGACCGCCGTGGAACCTGGGCGGGGTACACAAACCAAGCCTAGGGTACACAAACCTGTTGCGCCAACTATTTTTTTTGCTTTATTTCTCTGCCCAAAGTGTCAAAGGCTGTTGTTCTTTCGGCTCCTCTCAGTTTTTGTGGGCTCTGGCAGCACCTAATTTGTCTCATTCGAGGATAATCGATTGAGGATAATCGATTGGGATAAATTAGGCGCTCCATTGTATCGATTGAACTCGATTGTATCGACTAAACTCGATTGTTACGTGCTCCCACTATAGGTTCGACGTCCATTCGCGGATCAAACTGGTACGTATTATCCACAACAGCCGGCTTTTTCTGTTTATAGCTTGTAAGACCGCTTAAGACCGATCAGGCTTACAGAATTTGCTTTATTTTGGTAAAATCCTTCACTAGGTTCTTAGACTTGTAAGTCTTACGCTTTTGTTACTCTAGAACCTTAGTTATGGCACCGGTCTTATGGTGGCACTTCTGCCAATCGCTGCTTTTGAAGTCGCTTATGTGATACACTTTTAGGTCGGTGGTTAAAGGTTCCATTGTGGATTCTGAAGTAAAACCCAGCAACCACTAGGTCTCAAATTTAAATGCATTTCACCCTCCTTTAAAAACAACCACCTATCTCATGCGAGATTAGCCTCTTTCCCATTACCTACATATTATACCAAGCTTCTGAATATTAATATCAATTCACTCGCTCAGTCGAGTGCATATACAAGTCTAATCAAGGACGCACCGTAGTACAAACAATAAATTGCACCGTGTCTGTAAATTCGATGAGAAAATTCCTCCACTCAAACTATTTACATCGCTATCAATCAATAGATATCCCTCTACTGCGTGGTTGCTATGCAAACAAAACAGATACCTACCCGCACAAGCGAGGGTTCGCTCCCTCTTTTTGTTTAAATTCAGCTCCCTCTGCTCCCCATATTTGCGCGCCATCTGTGTTTGCGTCCGACACGTGTTTATTTACATAAGCCATATTGACTCTGATTATAATTTCTATAGGTGTCTCCCCGCATTCGCATTCTTTATTAATACGTACACTCCCTTCCCGTTACAGAAACCTTAAGGACAGCGATAAGAAACCATTTATCGAATTCGCTGAGAAGCTTCGACTAACCCACAAACAAGAGCACCCCGACTACAAATACCAACCGCGCAGGAAAAAGGCCAAGACATCATCATCTGGAGCCTCAACTATGACAGCTGCAGGAACATCTCCCACAGTCACAACAGACACAAAGCCATCCCAATGCAATCAGAAGACAAACAATCAACGGGGCACAAACACGCGCAGGCATGAACTCAAATCCTTTATGGATCTGAACAAGAACAACCGCTTTAATTGTCGGACGACACAGTTCCTTGGCGATGCTGCCAGCAGACTTATCACAAACCAATCATCGGAGATGGAGTACACAACCAATGGCTGCGGCGATAGCAATCTATTAACTCAATATACTCATGTAAATAGCAGCGACCACGAATCCCTGTTGAAAACCCTCAGCGAGAGCACTGAGTCCTTTCGCAAATTCGATTATGCACGCCAGATGGACTCGCCGTGCTCTACAACGTCCAGCTCGAGACAATCGGTGGGCGAGGCAAACCCACTGACACCGCCAGCTACACCGTATACGATTGGCAGTGTCCTTCATCGATCGATAGGAACCCCACCGCCAGTTCTACTGCCACTGTCCCTCCCACCCACCTCATCAGCAACCACATCATCTTCGGCAACATTAGCCAAACGTGAACACAATTCCCCGGAACACTATGAGCTGAGTGCATCAGACCATCAGTCGCAATACGGTAATAGCTTAGACTTCCATAGAAATGGTGACGTGGTAGCTGCCGGCATCGGTTACCATCACCAGTCCCTCGGAATGGATTCGTCTTCATCGCAACAGCAGCACAACAACCGGACATATGCCATTCATCATTATTTGCAGCCACAGCACGTTTCGTCTCAGACGCATTCTCAATCTCAATCTCAACATCAGCACCATCCCGTCATCCATCAGCAACATGACCCAACCGACTCCTATGGTACATCAGCAACGTCGCCACACTCGATTGCATCGCTTAATTATTTGCATACCCACCACCACCACCACCAACAGCAGCAGCAGCAGCACAATAACAACCACCACCACCAAATGGTGCACAACTATTTGGCGCCATCTATTGTTGATGCCGACATCGATCCAAAAGAAATCGACCAATATTTAGATGGACTGCCTCAAGGTCACATAACCATGTGCGCCACAGCCGTGTCTTCGTCAACGTCGACATCGCCGGTGTCGCCCAAGTCGCGTAACATACCATCATCAACATCATCGGGCTGTCTGCCGTCGTTAGGCGATGTCATGGCATATAAAAACGAAGTTGAGTCTCTTCTGGAATTGCAACCTGTCGAAAGGATACATGCGGACGGGATGTCACCTATCCAACATACCCCCTCCGCTGTCGCCGCCACAACCGCATCGCCCATCGGACTTTCGGATAGCTGTATGCCGGGGGGTAATTGCTACTACCAGGATACAAGCTCTGGCGCAACTACCTCGGTGACTGGCTCCTATCAATACCACAACCTCTGGGGCAACTATGTGAATCCATAGAGTTTGGGGTTGTGCGCGTTCCACGTCACACACCAAAGTTAGTCCAGGCTGCAGCCATGGAAATTGAATTATTCGAGAGGTCACTGTGCGGAGTGCGGAGTGGTGTGACACAGAATTCGATTAAAGTATGGCTTCCTTTAACTCTATAGTCACTTAGTTAGTTTTAGCTAGTTAATAGAATTTGTATACAATCGTTTTTGGTAGGTTTCTCGTAGGTCGTATCTAGATAGTTTGTAAGCAGAAAGTTGTTTTGGAAAATAAATTAAATATTAAATCGTTAAAGGTTTGGTTTTCTGTTCGAGGCTTCAAGGACTTTATTTAGTGGTATGTATGTACATTCCTTGAAGGAGTATTGTGGGAATTTGGATTTTACAAACATATTTGGGGTGATACTGATGGCTTCGTTAGCGCTAGGTAAGCTACCCTCAAGTACTGGAGGGTTATTCCCAAATGCGCTGCGAGTCGCCTTTAATGGCGGATTTGAATTTTTTAATTTTTTATTTGGGAATAACCCCCCTGGATAAGAAGTCCAAAGGCCGGATTTCTGTTTAAAGCTCATTTCACCTTGATGGCTGCGTTAATCGTTGGGGTTCAGTTCAGAGGAGCGACATGTGATTGTTGAAAAAGAAAATTTCTTTCTGTCTAAATTGAATGACACCTATTCATGTGGAGGACATGTGCTGTATGACAGTGTGACATGACATACAATTCAATTCTGGTCATATTGGCCCCTTAGACAGATCATGGATTTTTTTCCCTGGGGTTATTTGAAGTGATAGGTCTATTGCAATAAACTAGGGTGTCCATATACATCAAACGAAAAAAGACATACTTTATACTTTGCAATCAACAAACAATCACCTCCCCCCTCACCATTCACAACAATCACATACAAATTTAAATTTTATTTATTTCATAAAACAATAACAAAAACCAAACAACATTTCTACAAAAACAAAATCAAAAATACAAAATATTTTTTTTAGACAGTGAAAAGGAAAACATTTGTAATGTGTAAAAGTGGATATCACATACCACTGGTGACACGTGACAGCTAAAGGTGTGGGTGTGGTACTTTTTAAAAATTGCTTGAAGCCAACAAAAAACAAAAACAAAATAGGTAGATAGACTGAAATTTTTGTATTAAATTTGAGGCGCATTTAATTTATTTTAGGTTTGCTGCAAGTGTAAGATAGTTAAGGTCTTTAAAAAATAGGAATACGAATGTAAAAGAAGAAGTACAGAGGTTTTGAAAGTTGTATATTATTCCTATGGGATTAATTTCGGCAACACTGCAAGCGAAAAAAATAAGTGTAAATTAAATCGCTGACAAAAAAACAGAGAGCGTGCTTGTGACCACACGCCAGATGTGAAACTTCTCTCGCTAAATGTGGATGTTAAATTGAACTGTGTTGTAGGTATGTAGTTGAATTTCATTAAGAAATTTAATTCAAAAACCAAATCTTTATAATATCATAATCTTAATACAGCGCAGTAGATAATTATATTCATTAATTTAAAAAGTTAAGTTGAAATTAAAAAATATATCTTTCCATATAACCATGCAAACCCACAAAGTTTCATTGAAATTGGTTGAGTGGTTAAGGAGTTTTAGGCGGCGGCATAGTAATGGCGACATGCCAATTTCCGTCACGCACTTCCGCTTGGTCATTTCCGCTTTGAAGAATCGATTTTACCCCCAAGTCGCGCCATAAGATGTTTCACATCAAAAAGACGACGTGTTCTCTTTAAAATAGATATTCTGGAAGCCTTACAATAAACCCACATCCACCCGTGCGTGCATTGAAGGAGAAGATTCGTCGGTGCATCAACGAAATTCAGCAACATTTACGCAAAATTGTGACGAAAATTTCGACATGTGCCATCAAAACCGTGGAAGTCATTTGTCGGATATGTTGTTCCTTATTCCATCTTCTTTCTATTAAAACTAGCGGACCCGGCGAACTTCGTCTCGCCCCAATTTAACGACTTCAGATAAACTCCACAGTGATAATTAAACACAGATAGTTAAAGTCAGTAGAGAGCGATATGATAAACAATGTTTTTCGATTTGTTTTCCGGCGAAAAAACGAACAACGCAGACGGTTTGCCACACGCAAAAAGGCAACGTACAGCTGACCATGCGAAAAACAGGGAAATTCGAGATTTTTCCCACAGACTTTCTTAGATTGCCCTTGATTGTCATCGTAAAAGCCAATCAAACGGAAAACTGAATTCGCTTGAACTGGAATGGAAGATCAGTTGGAATAATTAGAATTCTTGGGATAAGAACTGCCGCTCCTTTGAATATGCCCTTGATGATTGAATCAAATTGTTCATCAGCCGATTGGTCATTCTGCAATGCTACTTTCATGTTCGTCGTCAATTTCAACTTCTTGATATGCCTCCACAAAAAAGACGATTTCAGGCATGCATTAAGTTCATCGGCAGCAGTAGATTTCGGGATGACGGGAAGCGTTTGATGAACATTTTCGGAGAGCAATATTCGAATCACCTAGTAAATCATTTATTGTTCAGTGAACTGCCTCCAAAGCTCGTTTATGGCGCGTGCATTCATCCCAAATGCTAATTTTGCATTCTCGCATCAATTTTGCTGTCGCTGAATTCTTGGTGATCGTGCACTTGGCTTGTCAAACGTGAAAAGATTCATCGGCAGTTTCATAGAGGAAAGTGCAGTTCGACCGCCTTCCAACAGTGTGGCAACAATGCCAGGGGATGCAACAGCCAACGAAATTTCACATCTTGACCGAATCAACGAAATGACGAATGTCTTGCCTGTCTTACCGGGAGCATCGAGAAAGTAAATGCCTCCAGTTTCATCGTCAACAACCCTCATCAGCGAATTGTACACGTTCTTCTGCTGAGTTCCAATGTGTATCGTTTTCGAGCAAATTTAAACATTGGTGAACCTCCCGTAAAGCGGCGCACAGCACACCATCTACAGTACGCAGGGAAACGAAGGGTGTAGCGCCTCTAATGTTCACCAATATCTATAAATCAAATCATCCGATAAAATGCAAAAAATCGTAAAAAAAAAAATTTTAATTTTTTGTGTTCTTTTTTCAGAATTTTACAAATTTTCCATTTTCCATTTTTCCATTTGAAAAGGCATTCCGGAACAATTGCACAAAAAATTCCATACAAAAAATCTTATTCAACTTTTCCAATTTACCGACTTTTCCGGAGGCCAAGCCGATTGACCAAAAAAAGTATGTTTTCCATTTAATTAAAACCATAACTAAAGCTTGGGACACCCTTTACAAAAAAAAGACCTTGAATGTCCCGTATGTTTGACAAATATCGGAGAGTATTATTATCCTGACAACAGCTCTCGTGGTAGGTGTCTTCCATTTGTCCCAAAGTACGAAATAAACTAAAAACGAATGTCTGTGAGACTGAGAAGCTGGACATTGGATCATTGGAGTGATACCGCGATAAAAATCGGAAGAAGCAGAAAAGTAGTTTCCAATTTCATTCAAAATGAACTCAAGTACGGAAAAAATATGAAAGGTCGTACGCAAAGTGTACTTTCTACTGCAGATAAGCGGGCAATTCTGCGCAACGCTTCGAATTCGCATGACTCCTTGGCCAAAATTAATGAAAAATCAGGTGTCCAAGCAAGTAAAACAACTGTATGGCCACTTATCCCTCAACGTAAAGAAATGCGATTAACATTTTGCCGATCGAACATGTCATGGAACAAAGAATGGCACCAAGTTGTTTTTTTAAGATGAGGAATAATTTAATTTGGAGGGTCCTGATGGCTTCCATTATTATTTTCATGATTTAAGGAAGAAAACTCATCAGTTGGATCGCTTACACAGTCGAGAGGGTGGTGTTATGGTTTGGGGGGGGGGGGGCATATCATATTATGGAGCCTGTGAGCTTCAAATTTTAACAACAAACATGAACGCTAAAACATATATAAATGTTCTAGAGAAGGCTTTTCCGTCATTGGACGTTCTTTTTGGGCCTCTGACGTGGACTTTTCAACACGATAATGCTCCTATACACACTGCCCGTGTGGTAATATCGTGGATCGAGTCCAAAAATGTCACACTTTTGAGCTGGCCGCCATACTCGCCGGACCTAAACATTATAGAAAATGTTTGGGGATGGATGGTCCGGAAGGTTTATGAGTCGGGTACAATACGCACGTATAATAAAATCGCGACCTGTCAATTTTTCAGCATATAATCATACGAGTCTTCAAATTTTTCAGCATACCGAATTCAACATATCGTGTAATAGGGCTTCATACGCCAGACGAACATATGCGTGTTTGCTGAGAATTTTTAGCATATGATTGTCAGCATACGTATGTTCATTAAACATATCGTCTAATACTAGCTTAAGTGTATACATAATAAAATAATTTCTTGAAGTGTGCTATTCATGTGAAATAAAAAACAAGACGTATTTTTTCAGTATTATTTTTTTTTAATTTGGTTTTGAGAACGTGTTGGGCTTTTGAAAGAAGGGTTACTTTTTTCTGTAAAATTAACTTTTATACTTGTAGCTAAAAATGAAAAACAAATCCTGGCTTTATTATTAAAGATAATATAAAAAGAATAATGGCAGTTTGCATGGTGTGCTATTCAAGTGTAACGGAGTGTATGTTCAATTAATTATTTGATGACGTGACAATTCTAGGGCCACTGATGCCCACTGGTTGCTTGAGTTTTTCTCAGGTAAAGAAATAGAGAGCAGTCTCTGTGCGTTAAGAAAAATCGTTTCTCTAAAAAAAGGTACATAAAATGTTTTCCATCTCCATTGCGAACAACCGTCCAAGTTCTTTTTCTGAGTTAATAATGAATAATATCCACCAATCATAACTATAAACATATACCTACTCACTCGTAGTACACATTGAAGCAGGCGATGCACAGCTGGTGCTGTTGCGGTGTTGGTGGTGCAACTGTTTATTATTTTCCCCATGAAATCGGCTCCTATACAATGGAGAAACCACGTTGCGCTTGCAGTTGGGTTGGCAAACCGCCATAATTTATGTAACACTTTAAGGATTCTGTACAGCGGGTGGTGAAATAAATGAAAGTGATAACTTGTTTCCGTTCTCAAGAGGGGGAGCAAATTAATATAAATTAGGAACATTTTCCACGCAAGCAATTCACTGGAGCTGGTGGTAAAGAAGGACAAAAAGTACTACCACCGTAAAATATCATAAAATAAATTTAAACTCTGCCTCACACCGAATTTAAATTTATTTGTCGCTTGGGAGAGACTAATTCTACTCATATAGCCAATTACGGCCCATGTAGCTGTTGACTGACTATTATTGAAATCCCGTTCTCCAAACTCCAATACACCATGGACCTTCAAATTGAATATCCACGACTTAAATTATTGAACAGATAAAAGCTACTGAAATAATTAATCATTTTAAATCAAACGTGGTGGGGCTTTACAAATTTGCATGATTTCCGCGAGGATTATTCCTTGCTAATTAATTATTCAAATACGAAATGTTCAATCTGCGATAAATCGCGCTAAACCAGCCCGTATATTTGGAAACTTTCATTATTCATTTGTAATTTTCGGAGTCGCAGTTGGTAATTAAATTGGCTTACAGCAATAATTTGTAATTCTGTTCTCGGAAATCAAGTAAAATGTGTTCTCGCAAATATTTTGAATAAATCCTTACATGTCACATTAGTTCGTACTCGTAGGACTGAAAACAAGTTACGTAAATATGGATTTATGCTTAGTAAATGATGATAGCCCAACGTATACCATAACGATGGCAGTGGTGTTAAGGGAATAACTCGCAGTTTGTCTATTCCGCCACCAACCAGCTGTTCCCATAGTAGAAGGGGTTTTGTCTTCATGAAGAGAAAAGGAGACATTTTCACTGTACCTATTTATAAAAGGAGTTTACAAAGCTAAGTTCAAAGTAAGTTGTAGGTTGTAAAGATGCTCCAAATGATGTTTCGCAAAAAAAGGAGTTGACCTATGGATGACAACTTTTATTTAAGTGAACTAGTGCTAATGCGAAACAGTGCTGTTATTTTTATTTGGAGCCCCAATTCAGAAATGTCTACAAAACCAGCGAAATTCAGCAAACATGCCAGCAGCGGTAAAAACCTAACTTTAATTTAAATCTTGGTAAGAAAATTATTGATGGTTTCAATTACTGAGTTCATATAGCGGAACCTGCTAAAGGGTTTCCACGCCTGCACCCACGCCTCAAGTAGGATCAGAATAAAATCCTTGATCTTAAGGATAGCATAGTTAGTGTTAGGCTTATTAGGTCAACTTGACCTAGCTTCTTGCTTTACCGGAGACCCCGACCCATCCCTATAGCTAAACGCTTGGGGATTGAAAAGGTGTCATAAATCCATAACAAAACCAAAAGTTTCTTCCAGTTCTTCTTCAGACTTCAGGCTGCATCACTGAATGTCTTGGATCATAAAGGATCATAAAGCGGCCTTTAGTTCAATTCAAAAACAAGAGCTTTACCAGTCCTTTAAGAAAAGATAGACAAACAAAATTTAAAGATGATAACTAAAAAAATTGCGAAAGATATTGTAAGTCAAAAAGGGAAATCATTGCCTTAAAGTCGCAATCGGCCTAGCCGGTAAAAACGGTTGGGCTTATACACAACGTATAGCTGACGCCTGGCAGCCTTGAAACTAGCAGTATTATTTGTCTAGTTAAAATGCACCCAAGAATCTTCACTGTAAATTTAACAACATGTGGGAGTCAAATTTACAACAAATTTTGTATTTGTGTAAAAAACAGCGAATTCGTTCAGATTCAGAAGTTTTACACAAAATTTGTGTTTATGGGAAAGCAAAGGATATTAGTTTCTAAAAATTAAGTTCTAGACGAAAGAAATATTTTTTTTTTGATTTTTGACCACTGTTATAAATAAATCAACCAAAATCCGTAGTTTATTTATAAATACAGTCGAATCCCCTTAAGTCGAACCTCCTTTAACTCGAATTTCTCTCTTACTCGAATTTTTCGACCCAGTTTTTGCAACTCGGACATATTGTTTTAATTCTTGACCTATAACAATATTCCACTAAGTCGAAAAACAAAATCAAAAAAAAAAGAGATCTCCCTCCTGCAAGTGTTGAGTCTCGACGATACGTTGTGTTTCTACATACAATATGTTATGCATTTAGATATGTACCTCATGCATATTCTGGTTAAAAAAACAAATGCGAGCTGGGATTTCTTTAAAATGTACTTACTTTCCTATTTTTTACCTTAAATCAATTCGCTTACAAAAGTTCTCTAATTCGAATTTTTTTCAAAAATCCCTCTTACTCGAACTAATTTATAGCTCACATGAAAATTCGACTGTATTGTGTATTTAACAAATTGTGTTGTACATTGAACAATGCATGATGCTGTATTCACAATTTTTATAGTTGTTAAATCTACAACAAATGCTCTAATTTTCATAATTCGGTTTTGGAATGTAAAATCATCATCATGTGTGCGTTAAATTGACAGCATTGGATTATAAAATTAGTGCAGTCGAATTAACAGCAGTTTTCAATATTTCTACAACAAACTTTTTTTTTGGGTGTGACATCAAAACAATATTAGGAAAATAGTTTAACTTTCCCAAAATTATTATTTTACATAACCTTACATAAACTAAAGTTAAAACATTTACGTATATAATATTTATAAACACTTAAGTCATTTAATAAATAAATAAAAAATGTATTTAGCTAGACTTCCTGTTAAACTAACATTTTAGCAAATTTAGTAGATTATGAAATTCAACCTTTTTATTTAATTCAGCTTTTAATGCGTTTCTTGACGAGTTATCACTCACTTTTTTGATAATTTTTTTAGCTCGTCTCTTTTGACGCATTTTTCAATGCAAAATTTAACTGCGCTAAGCAACATTTTTGTGATATAAGTTATCGGCTATTGTTATCAAACTAAGTAAAATAAGAAACATTCTCTGAAGGAATTTGCGCCGATACAGACAGGCGAACTATTTTTTTAGATCCAGAGTAAAACGCTTTAACCGAATAATGTTTGAACCTTCATTCTTTGTCTTTATTCCAGATCTGACTGTAAAATTAATCTTATTTGAAGTTTCCATATTTTATATAACTGGCTCCATCTGTTGTCTGATTTGTTCCGTCATCTAGCGGAATTTAATTCAAAAAATGACTTGCACAAATTGATGTAAAAACCGGTTTTGTCTGCAGCTTAAACCTTCTACTAAGCGATTATGAAAGACCTGTTATGTGGGAGTCATGTAAAACAAAAATAATTGGTCTTGAAGTTGCAGTTGCTTATAATTTCAGTGAAAATTGTGAGGGTAGTTTTGATTTTATTTTTTTACGAGTGCTTAAGGTGTTGTTTATTGAAAATTTTGTTTGGATTTTATAAAAAAACAATATCAAGAAACTGAAAAGTTTTTTTTTTTTTTTTTTTTGTTATTGAAGGTGAAAATCTCGAAAGACACAATGGGGCTAGAAACCCAGAGTAGTGTGGGACTCTAACCGCACTAAAAACACCTCCTTAATCATGACCAATCAAAGAAAGATCGACAAATGATTTTACTTTCAACGTTAAGTTGCGTTTGAGAAGGTATTACAATTTGAATACGGGTTCTCATATTTTTTAGATAATAAGTTCGTGAGGCTTAGTTCTTCTTAATCTACGAATATTATATCGTACATTTAAGACGTCTATTATTTCAGGATTAATATGCATCTGCAGACGGTCATTGTGACGAATTGCGTACTTTTTAATTACTTCCGTTACAGGATCAATCTGCAAATCACGATGCAAGTCATTATTTCTAATATACCACGGGGCATTTACTATTCCCCGAAGGACTTTATTTTGGAATGTTTGTATTATTTGTACATTTGTTTTCTTTGTGCAACCCCATAATTGGATACCATACGTCCAAACAGATTTTAGTATCTGATTATATATTAAAATTTTATTTTCAGTGGACATTTCAGAGTTATGTCCTAGCAACCAATACAGTTTTCTATACCTAATATTTAACTCTTCTACTTTCTTTTTCACATGTTCCTTCCATTTCAGTTTAGCATCTAGATTCATACCCAGATACTTAGCTGTGTTAGAATAAGGAACTACTTGGTTATTAATAACGACAGGAGCGTTCGTTATTTTTTTATTTGTAAAATTGATATGAGTGGACTTTGACTCATTAAGTCTAATTCGCCATCGTTGGGCCCAATCACATATCTCGTTAACAGAATTTTGTAGTTTTTCTGTGAATTTAATCACGCATCTATCAGTTGATAGAAGAGCAGTGTCATCTGCGAATGTAGCTATCATCACATCGTTTGTATGTGGTATATCACTAGTATACAATAAGTACAGGGTCGGTCCCAGAACACTTCCCTGTGGTAATTCTTTGAGTTCAGAATACGCTGAACCATAGCGAACTCTAAAGAATCTATTTGAAATATAAGATTTAAGTATCTCATAGTACTGTCTTGGTAGAACCCTATGAAGTTTATACTCTAAGCCCTTATGCCAAACCTTATCAAAAGCCTGAGCAACGTCTAAAAATAGTGTAGAGCAAACTTGCTTTTCTTCTAATGATTTTTCTATAATATTTGTTATACGATGTACTTGATCTATTGTCGAGTGTTTATTTCTAAACCCAAACTGGTGGGTGGGAATAAGCCTTCTTTGTTCTATTATTCTGTCTAGTCTTTTAAGAAGCAGTTTCTCAAAAAGTTTTGATAATACAGGTAAAAGTGAGATTGGCCTGTATGAGGTGACTTCAGATGGAGGTTTACCTTGTTTAGGTATAACTATAATTTCTGCTATCTTCCAATGATATGGAACATATCTTAGCTTAAAACAAGCATTAATTAAAAGCTTAAGTTTAACCAATGCTATGAAGGGTAGTTCCTTCAGAATTTGGGCAGTTATAAGATCATAACCTGGCGATTTTTTATTAGAGAGCTTATGAATACATGTGCTGATCTCTTTAAGTGAAACGTAAGTGATTACGTCTTCATCTATCCTATCAAAGAATTCAAGGGGTTCGTTTGCCACACTAGGTGGAAAAGGTTTAAAAACATTTGAAAAATGTTCCGAAAATAGTTTGACCTTTTCTTTTGGGTCGCCGATCCATTTCCCGTCAGATGTTTTTAACGGGGGATCTTGCGTTTGAGGTCTTTTTAAATATTTGGCAGCCTTCCAAAGGGAGTAGTCTGTGACTTTGTCAGCAGTTAAATTGCAAAGATATTTAGTAAGAGTTCTATTTTTAAACTCACTGATACTTTTTTTAAGTTTATTGTTAAGTCTATTGAATATAGTTTTATCGCCGGGATATCTTGTCATTTGCCATTTTCTCCGGGCTCTTCTCTTTTCTAATATTAGTTCCCTAATTTCTGTGGGGTATTTTACCGAAGCTTGCTTACGTTGTTGAATAGTTGGTGTACTATCTTCTGCCGCCTGTTGTATATCGGCTATGAATTGTTCCACTTCGATGTCAATATGCCTTGTTGTGGCCAGTGAAGCTCTAAGGTTTATAAAACCTTCGAGAATTTTTTTAAAATTACACCAGTTTGTTCTTTTGCTGGTAAGTCTTTCATTGCTAACCTGCTCTACTGCCATGCCATTGACCGTTAGGATTACATGTGTATGATCCGACGACAGATCATCACTGTTTTCAACCCTTACTTCTTTTCTATTGATTCCTTTCGTTATAAAGAAGTCAATAAGGTCTGGTATTTTTGCTGGGTCGGATGGCCAATAAGTAGGCGATCCAGTCGAAATAAAGTTACAATTAAAATTTCGCCCTGCTTTGTAAAGCTTCCTACCTTTCGTCGTTACTAATCTGGACCCCCAATAGGTGTGTTTTGCATTGAAGTCACCTCCAATGATAAAGTTAGTACCTAGAGCTCGAAAAAGGTCGTTAAGATCTTCCTCTGTAGGCGAGTGTCTAGGTGGACAGTATATAGCAGCTATGTTAAATTGCTTGCTTTTAGTCGTAATGTTTATTATCGCTACTTGCATGGTTTGTTTTCCTATTTTGGGTAATTCATAGGGTTTTAAAATACTTTTTACAATTACAGCGCTACCTCCCCTGGCACTGTAAAAAAAAAACTACGTTCTATAAGGTGTTTATATTTTTTTTTGTTAAATTAAAAAAAAATGTTTTTTTTTGCCAATTTTTGCATTTATGAGAGAAAAACTTTATGTGTTCAGTGTTGTTCGGATGGGAGACTATATGCATTTTAAGACCTGATATCTATTCTATTCAACTTCGAAGTAGTTATAGACTTTGTATACCTGGGCTCCACTATCACTTCGCAAAATGACATCGGCGCAGAGATCAAGCGAAGTATCACTCTTGCCAATCGCTGTTTCGTCAGGCTAAGAAGGCATCTAAGAAGTAAAGCCCTCCCTCATAGAACCAAGGAGGTACTATATAAGACCTTAATCATCCCTTTCCTGCTGTATGGTGCAGAAGCAAGGACCTTGTCAAAAGCGGATGAAAACCTTCTGCGATGCTTTGAGAGAAAGATTCTTCGAGTGATATTCGGTCCAGTTGACGATGGAGTGTGGAGAAGGAGATTCAAAGACAAACTCTACGACCTAGTCAAAAACCTGAAAATACAACGGCTGAGAATGATGGGTTCTTTTGATAAAATTATATTTTCTGAAGGTGTCATCAACTGACTTAAGTCAAATATAAAGCTTATCTGGTTTAAGTTAAGTGAGAAGCGTTATTAAATTTTTTCTATGGGTCCACTTTTGAACAAAAAACATGTACTTTCAGAACTCTGTTCATCAAAAATTTCGCTAAATATATAAAATATTGTAGTTTAATTTCATACTTTTCATGATCAGTCCTACAAAAAAAAAATTATAAAAAAGCTTAACTTAGAAGTGCTATTAATTTAATTCCGCTAGATGAGCGAATTCTCACACTGTGGTCGGTTCTGTCAAATAAAAGTGTTTGTTGTTTGAAAAACAAATGCAACAAATATTTAGTTAAAGAGTCATCTAAAATTGGTCTCCCCCTGCTGCATCATGAAGCTTAACCCTCATTGTTACAACTTGTCACGGAATATTTGCATTCATTACTCACCTTCGTCGGCTGGTGAAAAATTCAACCGCACCAATAAATTCAAAGTGCGTCATAAACATTAAACGGCCACTTCCTCCCAAAAATAAAATCGATCTCTATAAAAGCATCTCCGCCCCAAAATCAAAGTTTAGCAAAGCACAATCTTTCAATGCCAATCGTCACAACTTTTATGTCATCCTATTAATAATTTATCTGTGTACCCAAACCCAGCGGATAGGTGCGAAGTTTACGTTTACGCTGCCGACAACAACTTTGGACCGCATCATCAAATATTTATTTGCAGTAAAACAAGTTGGAACACTTTGGGCCAGCAGCCCCCCCAAACAACAAATGCGGTCGCACACCGCACTTCTGGTAGGAAGTCGACAATAAATAGTTTTCCTCGTTCTCACAATCATTTTCGACTTGTTCTCAGGTCTAAGAGTCTGACCGAAGAAAGTAGCAATAGGCACACCACTTCAACATCACTTTTGTGGCTGATATATTGTAAATCTGCGGTTTGACAATGTTGACTCAATTAATTTATACATCTAAGGTAATTTGACTGGTAAATGGGTACATGGTGGCAATCTGGTATTCATACAGTGTGCACTTACCATCAGAGAGATGTACGGATAGGTGCTTTTTTTTCTGCCACTTTAAACGATGTGAATGCGTGCAAAGAACGCCCAGTTTTGAGGTTAACATTTGTTTACCCCGAAAATGTGTATTGTTGTGGTGCGAACTGTTTGGTGTACAATTATGCGTGGAATTTTCTAATTTAGTTGCTGTTTGTACTTGCGACATGTTAAAAATATATCGCACATGTTAATTGCCACAATTGAGCGGTAACAAAAATATTCGGTGTGTGAGTCAATGCATGCAAATAATGTGTGTTTTTTTGTAACGTTTTCTAGTTTGGATTGCCTGCTAATGGACGAACGGACAGACGTACAACAATACTGGCTTCAATTACAATTCAATTTGTTCGCATTGTGTCAATAGTTATAAGGTAGCTCACACGTATTTTGTGGCTGCTTATGTTTGCCATGGGAGCGATGGTATTGGTAATTTGCTTTAGGTGTTAGCAAGCGGTGGGCATGGTAGGATTGCGATATTCGAGTAGTGCCATAATTGAGAGACATTTTGGAGTTAGCTGTGCGAACGCGAAAAGCTATGAAGAAGGCAAATGTCTTTCGCCAACGCTATGCGCAATATATTTACAGCTACGGTGGATCAGTTGCAAGAAACCGCTCCAGCTGTTTTCGGATCAGGATTTTCTAATTTTTTGTTATTGCGGAATCCTTTTTAGTGCGGGGGTAAGAGCTCTACGCCTTTTTTTTTTTAAAGATTTTTAGGCTGATATAGTGGAGCGTGGATTTACAAACGTTATAAGCTATTTGGTAAAGGGATGTCCAAAAAATTAGGTGATTCAAGAGTTTTAAGAGTAGATACATATGGGGACAGCTGTTTGGAATGGTGAACATTTATTAGAGCCATTTTTGTTACAATTGCATTGCACATTAAGGTCATATTTGATTGCTCTTCTTATTGACGAAATGACCAATTGGAGGTATAAAATATGTGGCTTGCAATCAACATGTCGCCATTGTTGCGCTTGCAGTCTGAAGGCGATTCAAGACAAACCGAAGGTTGTGATACACCGAGAGAAAAAAAAAGAGTAATAGTAAGCAAAAACACGCTTAAACTAATCAATTTTCAACTTATATTCATCGCTATCCGATCTGTGCCTAAATCAAGCACGTCGGTCTGAAACTGGTAATATGCCATTTCTTTTAGAATTCGCATGATTAATTTAAAAAGTTTTGTAGTAAGTACACGTCCTTAAATTGATAGCGCAATTTCTTATTACTAAATCGCAATATTATCGAATTAAGTACGATGTGTGCTTAATTTGAGTTTAATCATTTAACTAGGCATTCTTAATTTCAGATTAAAAAAAAATACGTCGAGAAACATATTTAAAAATATTAAATTTATTAAATTCCCTAAGTGTTAAGTTATATTCAGTTGCGAAGTTTGTATAACATTATGTTTCAAATTTCCCACGAAGCGTAGTCGTTTTTCCCGTTTCACCGAACCCTTAAATTTTCGCAATACGTTTTTGTTAAAAAAATCTGAATTTCTAACTCCTATACGAAAATGTCTGCCAAGAAAAAACTTAGCGATGCAGTTTAGCAAAGCAGTATCCTGTTCGAAAGCTAAATTTTTAAATTAATTTTAAATTGGCTGCCTCCACTCATTTCGCTCGCGAAATAAATGTCCGGTACATTAAATCGAAGATAAATTTGGAATATGGAACTTGAAGAGCAAGTACCACTGTATTAACGATGGAAAACTATTACTATAGAGCTTTAAATAATCTTATATTTTCTTTGAAATAGGGATTAACGCGACACGTCTTCTCTTTGCTAGCAACTACTTACAGAAATTATTTTAGCTGCTGTTTTGTTTTTGATATATTTCAAATATTGCGATGTTTTCGAAGTTTGAAATTCAAAAATTCTAACTACGCGTTTTGATAAAATCGAACATAATAATGGAAACAAGGAATTGCTTGTCCGTTTTTGGAACATACTCATACCAACGCTGCGCGAGGTTTCCCTCATTTTCTAGGCTTTGCGATTGCCACTTGTAACATTCAAACTGTTGAAGTCTCCAACGATGTTATGTGTTTCAAGCTTAAATAAAATTACTGGAAAAAATCGATCTCACGTGCAGATGTCGCTCTGACCGATCGCATTTTCGAAAATATACAACTTCTGAGAGACTCCGGCTAAGCAATTTCCGGCTACTAACTTTCTTTCTCTAAAACACACTTCGAGGATAAGGTTCTATTCCTTAATTAGTTTTATTTTTATTAAGTCTATTTCCATTTAATACTTATTAAGTACAGTAAAATCGTGCTTATAATTTAGAAAATAAAGACAAATAGTCTATAATAAAAATAAGAAAAAAAAACATCTAGCAGCTAATAAAGGGTAAGAGTTTTCGCCAAGTACAATCATACATATAGAATTTATAGTGAAGGCATTTCGGCAGATTTCTGTTGTATTTCTCGGTGTCTCATCAGTTGAAGAGGTGAAAAATCCACCTCAGACGAAGATCAATCAAAGCTTCCAACGTGGGGAAATTCCACAACTTCCCATCACATGCGGCTTTACCACACCACGATCGGTGATCGCACATGCGCAGGATTAAGCCACGCATAACCGCCACCGCCGTATTCAAGCCATCACAGTCAGTGAGATCTACGCAAAGACCGAGTTCGCAAGTCCCAGAAAATCCCCAATTTTCCGCTGCGTTTTAGTATATAGTGCACACGTGTTATGAATATATACCTACCACTTTATATATATAAAAAAAAAAGGAAAAAAATAAGTGAATTACATAAATACCATTATCAATAAGTTAAAGCCCTAAAAATACCTATACTCAAAGTTAAACGTTTTAATTAATCATAAATCTACTTATGTATGTGATTTTTTTTACATCTACTTAACTTACGATTTGCCTAAAAAAAAAAA
Organism: Cheilosia pagana; assembly: GCA_936431705.1. Classification (NCBI taxonomy): domain Eukaryota; kingdom Metazoa; phylum Arthropoda; class Insecta; order Diptera; family Syrphidae; genus Cheilosia; species Cheilosia pagana. The sequence continues at coordinate 76,955,144 of OW386166.1, read as the reverse complement.
AAAAAAAGGAAAAAAAAATATTGCATAGTTTGGTCTTAAACATAAATTTATCATGAGTGTTAGTTCAGTGGAATAGTGGTTAGATTCATTTAAATAATTCAAAGCAGCTTCATCAACAACAAACCAGCTCCAGGATGTTCCTGACATGTCAAGAAAATCAACGAGCAGAAGTCACAGGTAACCAATAATTATAACATTTATATACTTAACATTCACCACTATAACATAAAACACCTAACACTTCAGAACACTTAAAATATTTTAAAATTTTCATCCTTACATTAACTTAAATTATCTAAATTTTATCGTTGCATAATAAATTAGAGTTAGATTGATAAATAATCTAAAATATTAAGCATAGGGCCAAGATTCATGTAATCAATATACATAAAACATATGCATATATACAAATAAATTCAATTGTAACACACGTCACAAAACTTTAGTTCCCGCGCATATTTCTTTTGAATTTGTTTACCAAGAAAGCACTTGCATTCATGGTGATGTTATCTCTTCTAAAGGGATTCCCTACATTAGTCATGTTTTGCTAATTTTTCTCTTATCGGTCATCTTCGTCATGAACATCGTTCCCAACTCTTCGGTACATATGGTATCAACATGACATAATACCTGCCATGTTCTTTTACAACACAATAACAAATTGACACCAGTGTTGGTGATGAGTGCAGGAGTGCACTTGTCATCATGTAGCTGTGTCTTGTGACGAGCCCCCTCCCCCGATCAGATTCATGAGGATTTGGTGTTTAATTTTGCTCTGACAGCCTTAGCAACTGTTTAATTCTCTCGCAATAACATTTTCATCATTCATTTTCGATCGTCACCTCTCCCCACGACCCAACCCTGAGCAGCCGGAAGAGAAAGTTAGAAAGGGAGCATTGGAGGTGAATGAAATGGAATGGACCACGTATAACACTTTAATATAGAAGTGTATAATATCATCGTTGCTTCCTTCAATAATAGCAGTGGTCATGTGGACGCAGTCGCAGTAATCTGTGCTGTGGACATATGCTACACACTTACGTTGAAAAGTTCTACTTTTTCAAGGCTGACACGCCCCGTCACAATTTTTTTTTAATTTCTTACAGCAGGCAATTTACGTCTATTTAAGAAATTTTATGGGAAAGAAGCTTCCATAATGTTAAGATATAGTAGATATGTGGACAACACTATATTTGAGGTGCCACGCCCCCCTTTTCGAAATGCATTGTAAACATCAAAGTTCTAAATTTAAAACATTAACCCCCATGAGTGTCAAGAAATAGCGTTTTGAATGTGTTTTTTTTTGTATTAGAGCTGCCACGCCCCTTTATTGAATTTCGCCTATATTAAGTCATAATTTTTCGTGGCGTGCACAATACAACCATCTTCGCCGCCTCAGTTTCAATACTCACAAACGCTTGTTCTGCAAATCCAAATGCCTAATAAATCAATAAAAGAACAGTTTCCATTTCCATTGACATTATAAATCGATTACAATCAAAACAGTTTTCCCTACCAAAATGCTGAAGACATTCTTTCGCTTAAGGAATTGTTTTTTCATCTCTATTCGACCTCTATATTCTTGTTGTACGTTTCGCATTTCTCCAATATCCACAAATGTTGATTTGCAAATAATTTGTAAATCACCCGGCTGTAAGTGATTTTCTTTTAAGGTTATCCGAACAAATATTAAATTCACAAACATAGCAACTGTCTACCTGTCCCGTTGTCAAGGTCCGATTGACGATAGTAAACTTCCAATTCACCTGCGAAAACATTTTTCCTTTCAAAACAAATCAAGTAGATAATCGTATCGAAGTCACGATTAATCATAATCATTACTTAAAGCAGAAAGTCCTCCTGGATTTATTTCATATGCCCTAAAATGTCTCCGCAAAAAAGTTCAAAAATATCCAGCAACACAAATCTTTATTTAAATACATCTCGAACGGCGTGAAAGGAGCATTCAATATGCGACAGATTCGCTAACTGCATTGGTCTGTGTATGGGTCTAAGGAAAACCTTCACTTATTGAGTGATTCTTGACAATCCTTCTTGGAATCACAAGTGTATGGCGCGCCAATTTTTCACCTACATTTTGTTATCAAATCAAATTTCAAAAATGGAAATCCATTTAAAATTATCATGACAGTGTCAAGCAAGATGCCGCCTTACCGAACACCATTAAATTCAATTTCATCAGCCAAATAAAATTTAAGCGAAAAGTTGTCTACGCTCTCGGATTCACAACATCACTTAATCCCATTTGCTAGCACATCCCTTCGATCACGAAAATTCTTTAATACTGCGTAACTGCCGTTGTTGGTTATCGCATGGATATGGAACATGGAACACATTGACTTGACATATATAAAGGAGAATAAATAAATAGACGAACAAAATCGATTTCAGCATTAATCTCTTGACAGGTTAAATCCACCTTTTGTCACGCATCCTAGCATCCGCCTAAAGATGTCAAATTTGTGTTCCGCCCCGGAGACGGGAAATATTTAGGCACAAAACACCCCATCCATATTCGCTCGGCATCCCTGTAATACATCACGTTGAATTTTGTGGATGGAAATTTATTTATGATCGTTATACGTGATTTACCTTGTGAGTGGGTGCCGTTTGGGGTAAATTCAATTGAACCACGGATGGTGTCTCTCGGGTATTCCTTTGTTTATCATTAGTCATGACGACAAATTATAATTTGATTAGTAAAGCGTTTGAATGATTTCGAAAAAAAAGCAAACCCTCTGTTAACTTTGCCTTTTTATATGGTAGCTAGGTATCTCCCTTCACGTTTTAAAATAAATAATTTAAAGCTCACTGACACTCGAATAAGGGCAACCACACATCACACAATACACAAATGAAATTGGATCCCTCATCCCTTGAGCAGAGCAATCATAAATGCTGAAGGTAAACGTGGAGTTGAATCAACTTCAATGTTATGTTCTATGAGACTACACAGCTGCCGCCGCCGTGTTGTACATCTAAATTTATGGAAAGCTGTCCATTAAAAGAACGAACATAATATTGCGTTGTAATATGAGCCAAATAATGGGAAGACGTTTTTTTACGAATTTGTTTTGCCTATATTTTCAGAAGCTTCTGGTAAATGAATTTTTTGTAATCGAATAAAATAATCCGTAGAATATTTAGGGCTATGAATTTTTTAATAATTATTATTTTACAATACTACAGTATTTCTTGATATAGCACAAGCTTTCGATAAAGGCTGGCACAAAGGACTGATACACAAACTACAAAAGCAACTGCCGAAGCAGTATTCGACCATTCTGGGGTCTTATATATCAGATCGATTCTTCAGAATTAAGCAAGATACAGTGTGCTCAACATTAAGAGAGATTAAAGCTGGTGTACCGCGAGGCAGTGTGCTACGTCCAGTTTTATACCTACTCTTCACTAGCGATTTTCCTGAAAGTGAAGAAACCACCATAGCTACTTTTGCAGATGACACAGCCGTCCTTGCTGTGGGAGCAACTGTCGAAATAGCAACAAAAAAGCTTCAGACGACAATAAACAATATTTCAGAATGGACTAAGAAATGGCAGATTAGATTAAATGACCTTAAGTCAATCCATATTAATTTTACATATAAAAACGTACCACACATGAACAACAATGTAGTAGAATTTTCTAACACAGCTAAATATCTAGGCATGACTCTAGACGCTAAACTGCGTTGGAAAGCGCACGTTAAGAAAAAAAAGATGAGTTGAATATGCGATACAGTAAAATGTATTGGCTTATTGGGAGATACTCATCCCTGTCCAACTACAATAAGTTATTGCTATACAAGCAAGACCTAAAACCAGTATGGACCTACGGGCTCCAATTGTGGGCATGTACATGCCAAACAAACTTACAAAAAATTCAGGTTTTCGAAAATAAAGTACTAAGGAACATAGTTAATGCACATTGGTACATACGCAACGCCGATCTGCATAGAGATCTAAAAGTTGAAATGGTTGAAGATGAGGTTAAGAAGGTTGCTCGGAGGCATAGAAATCGGCTTCTCAACCACGTAAACACAGAAATAACAGAACTTTTAAATGATGAAAATGTAATCAGGAGACTGAGACGGATAAAACCTCTTGATCTGTAAGATTTGACTAGGGCTAAGAAATAAGGTATTCATTTCAAACAAAACAAGTTTAAAAATCCGACAAACGGCGGATTTATCTCTTTAAATTCATTAAATAATTCAAAATATAAATTGCTGATTAGTCGTACGACTAGGTGCAATCTTATTCGGGATGGCTAATGTCAGTCCCCCGGGAGTTTTTTTAGATGAGTTAAAGTCCATCACTATTGCAGAAGCATCCCTCGCGTATAGCTCTGCAATGTCTTTCGATGATTTTTTACTTCCAGCGAATTCCCAAGACAAAAAAAATTAAAAAAACAAAATAAAAAATAAAACAACATTTGCTGAGTCTGTAGTCTTTATAAAGTTATTTAAAGGACAGTAAAGTAATTCCGCGACCAGTAATTTTTTTAAACAATATCTTTCACAATTCCTGCTGGCAACGGCTCAATCACTTGCAATACAAACTTAGCGAATATTAGTAAGAAGGGGTAGTCACTTTTGCAAGTGGAATAAACATTTTGAAGAACCGCAGTTTTCGCTCATAGTCGGAAATGTTGTTTTCGAAATACTGTCCTTTTTTCGTTTTTCGCGGAGAACAGAGAAAACGGGATTTCTCCAGGCTGCCAGGCTGCACACTGCACTCATTATAAGGTTTGTTTGACGTGGCTAGCACTAGTGCTCACTAGTGCGCATTGGGCGCCTGTCCAAAACCCTGTATAACCCTGAAAATTCGGCTGCTAATATCGAACACATCATGGTTAACCCAGTGCGCACTAGGGCCACGTCAAACAAACCTATACTCTAATACAAGTGGCAAACAAATATATCAATCCTAAACCCCGAAAGTATTCATTGACGTGCATTCTGTCGCATTTAGGAATTAGTTATTCCCGGACAAATTGTTGATTCACACCCGACGAAGACTTCTACATGCAAAAAAATTGTTAGATTTTAAAAATAGTATAGCTGCAATTTTACGGATATTGGACCGTATCATAAAATGTTGGAAGTTTAATAAAAGTCTTTCTTTATATAAAAAGGACTGCCGTTCGCGTGTGCACTCATATAACTCGAGAGACAAGGATCTCGTCTGATTGAATTTCGTCATTCAGAATGAAATGGCCGTTGAATTACGTTCATGCAAATTCGTCGACTCCGTGATGGATGGAAACGAAGCCACAACTATCCCACGGAGTTTTTCATATTTTTCTGTTAATGTTCTGGACACTTAAGAATTGAAATTCGGCTCAGTTTCAATTTTGTTGCGCAACAACATACATCAATGCACCGAACGTAACGAAATGCGTTTTGAGGGGAAATACCTAAAGGCGAAGATGTCCAAGGACTTCGCCTATTTCGAACGATTTCCCATTCACATTTAAGCTAAGCGTCTTTAATTATCTATGCGTCTCGCTTTCGTTATGTCAATTAATAAGCCGCAAGGATAATCGCTGGATGTTTGTGGCATCAATCTTAAATTTCCATGTTTCGCACATAATTAATTGCCAGGTATGTGCCGTACTCACGTGTCGGCAAACCATCCGCTTTGTACGTGTTCGCATCCGAGAATAGGACAAAAAATGCTCTGTACCATAGAGCAGTTCAGTGAAAATCAGTTGGATGACTAACACGTCATCCCTTAAGGTCCGGTGACCGTCCGTTGGTAAGCATAAGCATGTTGCCGTAGTTACTGATTAAATGATTGAAACTCTAGCTGTCTGTGCATTATGATTTGGCAATACATATCAAAAGTGACTTGTTACTTTGTGTCAAAACAGAATCTTCACTGAACTTTGAGGCTCATTGCTCACCATCAACTCTTTTCACTGCTGTTAACATTTTTTTCTTTTATGGTATTTTAAGTATCGGAGATATTATCAGACTAATCCCGATCCATTGTACTGCACGCAGAATCTCTTCTTTGTTCAGTGGTAAACAACTCCGATATTATTCGTTACTCTTTTTATTTGTACGGCGACAGAATATTACTGATGTCAGTGTCCGCGAAGGACTCAAACCTGCGAACCGCCCAAGCCGAACCCAGTGGTCCATTGCCACCCCTGCTGTTATTGTTAAATGTGAAACGGTGTTTCCGTCCACACTTTAAAACAAATCTTTTATTACTTGAAACTCCAACTGAATGGGACTTACTTATTTACGTCAATCAGCTTATTGTAACATTTTAATTAAGTCCATTTGCATATCCAATTGAAATTGCCAATCAGAATCAATTATGGCGTAAAATTCATTTCGCTTTCCATTGTCGTCAGTGTCACTGGAGCTGCCATTTTCATAGAAAGTACCTATATTCAAAACTGTGAATAATTCAATGCAAAATCAGTTCCAGGAGCATTTGAATGACCAAATCAATTATTGGAAAGATGGATGTGGATCGCTTTCCACACGATTTTCATTCACTAAGCCATTATATCTCATCGCTGGTGACATTGACAGGCAAACAAAGTACATACATTGATTCAATTCAACCTACCGCTTTTACTTTAACTTTTTTATTTTATTATTACAAGACAATTGCAAAAAGAAGATATTTCCATAGGAACTGGCAAATATTTGACATCGAGGTCATTTTTTTGCAGTGGATAAAAATATATTATATCTTTTGCACATCAGAGCTTACTACATATTTATTTATTTGGTTCCTTGTTAGCTGTTATATTGCTACCTATATAATTATAATTTTTATTTTTTATGCGGAACAAGGAACAGATAAATACAGCAACAACAACAGCAAGTTTGAAAACCTTAACAACTTCAGCAGCAAAAGTCGAATTAAATAGGTACATATATTGAAAACTTTGTGGAAATGAGTGTATGTCAGTTGCTTGCAACATAAACAGTGTTTTTCAATTTGATTTCTTAGTTTACTAATTACAGCGGATACAAGGTACCTATTTTTTTTTTAAGAAATCTTTATTTAAACAAGTTCTTATGATTTTTTTCATAATTTTTATTAAGAGGTAAGAAAACACTTTGAATCTAAATAATAAAAATAATAATAGTTTTAAAACGCAGGAAAAAGATAAAAATTTAAAAACTTCAGTTAAGGGGACATTTTTTGTTGTAGGTAATAATAAAAGTCAAACGTTAACCGATGTGTTTGATTCAAAGGGTAAAATGTATTTATGTATTTTGAAATGAAGTTTTGAATAAATATATACCTATTATATAAAATGTCGGCGCAGTGGCTTAGTGGTAGTGTGTTAGGCTACTAAGCGAGGGATCCCAGGTTCGAGTCCCGAAAGGGCCAAATTACATCTTAGGTTTTTTTTCACTGCGCCACCTCTCGCGAACGTCTGACAAACATCCGAGAGTAAAACTGTCATGAATGAGCTTCTCAATTAGCCGTTTGGACTCGGCGTAAAATTGTAGATCCCTTCCATTCGTCCCAAAAATTGAAAACCCACACAAAGCGAATGGTTGCGAGAAGCTAGGCCTTGGGTCCCATAGACCTGTCGCGCCAAAATATTTATTTTATTTATTTATATAAAATGGAACCTAAGGTAATTAGTTGTTAATGCAGTCGCAGACATATTTTGCATCACTATAATTTGAGCTTAATTAGAGGAAGTGTACCGATTATGGAATACGCTCCTAATATGGAATAGTGCAATATCTCAGAACCAAAGTAACGTAGGCGTATTTAAATTTCACGAGAAGCTTTTCCTTTAGGCGCATATTAACTATCAAAACCCTTGTGCATGGCGATAACAGCAGACGTGAGTAGTCGTAAAAACAAGTGTACTTGACAAGTGCGTAGTATATTTTCAAAAGTTTTTTTTTCGTGTATTTCAAGTTTAATTAAATTTTATTCAATCATTATTTTACTCATTATTAGAAAAAACATTAAGCTTTTAAACTACTGTAAATATTTAAGTTAGCTGTGTAAAATAGTGAAGGTAATTCTAACTTTATCTGGTGCTACCTTGTTCCTAATATGGAATATCAGTGTGTTCCTAATATGGAATAGTATTGCATATTAGGAACACACTGGAAATAGTATTCCATATTGGGAACCAGCTAAAAAGTTTGTTAAAATTTGTGTACTTAGGTAATCGTAAAATTTTCAGATGACGCCAAAACAGAATAAGCGCAAGGTCTGGGACAAATCGAGCATGCTGAAAGCTATCGCAGCCGTCAAGTCGAAAGAAATGGGCTTTAAGAAAGTGGTCCATATTAGGATCACTTTTTTCAATGTGTTCATTTTGTGTTTTTTTTCGTTTTTGTTTATTTAATGAAGTGTTATATGTATTTAAGTTTTGTTTTTGTTTTTTTAATTAATAAATACTATTTTCAATCATTTCCATAAAAAATATTGAAAAAAAATAATGTTTTAGTATTCAAGGACGAGTTCTTCCTTAAGTATTCCATAATCGGTACACTTCCTCTATATAATAAGACAAAATGACTTAAATAACCTTATTGTTGGTATGGTAACTGATCGTAAAAGTGTCGGCAATCTTCTGGAATAAACTGTTTAGGTTGCTGAAGAGCAGTCCATTTCTGCTTTGTGATGGCAATGGGATGGGCAACTATCACTTAAATCGAAATCCAATGGAAAAGTTCAAAAGCCTGTAAAGAAAGGAGTATTATGTTCAAGGGTTATAAAATGGGGAAGAACAAAATGTACAAAAGTCAGTTAGGCCTTGTTAGTTCCTCAAGTACCTCCGACACTTGGGCGCTCTTGCGACTACTGTAAGACCGAACGTGTTACTAGTTTGAAATTATTTCTTGCGACTAAGAAGTACGAAAATACAAAACAGAAGTCTGTTCAAAGATCAAGCCATCATGGATGCCAAAGTACTTGGTCTGGATAACTGTGGATGTGGAATCAATGAAAGGTACGAAAGGCAGTAGTTTTTCAGAGAGGGGGACTTTTTAGGGTTAGCTGAGGATTTTTGTGATTAGTTATATTTTTAATCTAGAACTAGCACTCAGGTTACAGTTGAAAACGTAGTAAGTTAGGGTAATATGGAATACATCTTTCTTATTCTGAAATTATGTCTACATTTTTGGACCAAACTACTTTTCAAGTGACTTAAAGTGACTGATGTCTATTCAGGTACATAGGCCAAACTTACCAGAGCATTAAGACTTACCACTTTTGAATTATCGGTTTTTATTATAAAAAATGCTAATATCTTATTTCCACAAAATGTGTAGATAATATGGAATATTCCATATTACCACGATTTGGGTGCAATATGGAATATTCCATATTACCCACGTTCGAAATGTTTTCTTTTCAATTTTATTTTGTTTAAAAGCTTTAATTTATGAATGAATTTTCACAAAATTAACATAAATATTTTGTCTTTAAACAATTTTTGTGGGACCACATACTACATTGAATGCATGTGTCTCATAAGAGACCATCAGGATACGATTCGTCACATGCATTGCAGAACACGCCTTCACGAGGTTCAGGATCGAAATCTGAGCCCATTTCATCCGAGCTTTTGTCATCAGCAACAAAACTTACCGAAGAATCACAAGAGGATTGGTGTGGAAAATCCCTTTTGCGGCCTCCTTTTGAAGTGGATTTTAGTTTGTGATCTTCTTTTTCTTTTGAACAATTCTTTTTTTAGTTTCAGTTTTAAACAAATTTTTAACACAGATGTTTTCAAGCGGCTGCATCTTGTGGGTTGAGTGAGGTGGCAGCGAAATTATAGTCACAAAATTCGCCTTTGCCATTTCAATCACATCAATATTCCGAGTGTGGCTAAAATGACCGTCTAATATTAATAACACTGGCGAGTCCTCAACCGGTTGAACTTTTTTAATGAAATGCTGAAACCATTTTGTAAAAAGATTTAGCTGTATCCATCCCGACGGATGAAATGCAGCGATTGAGCCAGGCGGAGCATTTTTCATTAACTGCACATTTTCATTTTTTCTAGGGAAGACAAAAAGTGGTGGCACGAACTGACCACCAGCGCTCATAGCTAATACCAAGGTTACAAGCGAGCTCCTTTCAGCGGAGGTCAAAATGCCAATCTGCCGTTTTCCTTTGGTAGCTAATATTTTTGGCTGTTTGCTTTGAACAATCGAAAAACCTGTTTCGTCAACGTTATAGATTAGATTCGATCTGGTGAAAAATTATATCGATCGTTGTAAGATTTAAGAAGGTCAAAAAACAGATCAACATTGCTTCTAGTAAACCCAGTGGCTCTAGCAATTGACGTTCCTGACGGTTTTCTAATGGACAGATCATTTTTATGTCGTTTTATAAACCCAGCGCATTGCTTTAATATCGAAAATTTGTTTGGAATGTTGTTCCTTAATGCCAATTGAAAAGCCAACGACCTAACATCTGATTGTGTTAACCCAAAGTTTCGCGACTCCATCTCTTTGATATATTTTACGAGTTCAGTCTCCATCTCGTCTGTGAAGATAGGTTTTCTTCCAAAGGGAATACGCGATACTTTAGTAGAAGTTTCTGCAGATGTGACCAATCTAAAAATAGTTCCGCGTGGAACATTGAATGCTTTTGAAGCTTTGAGGTAACCCATTTGCTTTGCTCGAACGCAGTGAATGGCTTTTTCCATGTCCTCTGGTTTCTATTGCTTGCGCTTTGCTGCGTTTTGGGTCTTAGTAGCCATCTATACATTAAGAGTTCAGGTCTTAGAGATTTTATCAAAATGAAGAAAAAAGTGCTGATAATATGGAATACTATTCCATATTACCCACGTCTAGGTATTCCGTATTACAACACTTGTGCACTTTTCAAGAAAAAAGTAAAAAGTTACATACCGTTTATATATTTTTTCAGAAAACCGGCAATAAATGAAGGTGCGAACCAATTGCTTTGCAAAACTCACGATTTTACTTTAAGTTTACGATTATAATATAGTTTTTAATAAAAAATCCTAGCACCATGAAAAGTTTTGGTTGCAGCGGTTTTTGAATTTGATTTTTTTTTTTTCAGTTTGACAGCTATTTGAAATCAAGTTGAAGATTGCTATGATTTCTTATGTCGTTTTCCATTGGGCAAAAAGAAGCGTCCGGGAGAGTCCGGAATCGAAAAAATCACTTCTGAAACCGTTCCATTGGCACAAAAAATACTCTTCTGGTGATTCTGAGGAGAGAAATTCGCTTCTCGATTTGAAGTCAGAATCCACTCAAGAAGCACATACACAAGTGTAATTTGGGTATTTTATACAAGCCAGCTGACGGCAGCCGTAGATTATTTTTTGGCATTTCACCAATACAAATGTGGAATCAACCAGAAGCATTTTTCTTGTTCCATTGGATTGCAGAATGAGTGAATCCCCGAGTGAAACCAATGGAAAACGACATTACACCATCTATGTTCTGAGTGGAATAAAGAGATGTCGCTGTAGTAAATACGGAGAAACAGTGGTATTCCATATTAGCCACATATTCCATATTACCCTAACTTACTCTATTTAAAAAGATTTATCTATTTATCTATTTATCACTATACCGAGTATAGTGAACAAAGCATAAACTTACAATTAAATTAATAGATAGTTTATGGAACAAAGCGAACGTAGAAAAAAACTAAAGAAGACCAAAAAAGAGTTGGTACCTACAGGCATCGGATGGGAGTTCGCGAATTATGTGTGTTTGGCTATCCCGCACACTTTCCATCCCTTTTACGATCAAGTTCACTCCCGTCCTCACCAGAAAGCACTCAATCGGTAAAGTTTCTTCTGACTTAGGTACGTTAGGCTGGTTCGTTTTTACCTCCAGCGGTCAATAATTGTACAAGATGTGCGTGGTAGGTTTGTTAAACGATCCAAAATTTAAAGTATGCGCTAAAAAATATGCTACATTAGTTATTAAGTATTGTACAAGCAACCGAAAGTATGCAGCGATTATAAAGAGTTGCGCACTATGCAGATTTTGTTCACCTAATGTCCGCGAACCAAAAATTACAATCGGCCCTAGCTAGGTATCCGTCGGAACGGGAAATTCTCGTGCAACATTTTTCTGACCATGCTTTTCAGATAAAGCAGTGTAAAACATCTTAGGATGTAATTTTTTGTCTCGGGGATCGAACCTGAGGCCCAGAAAATAATTAAACAATAAGTGGAAACTAACAGATGTGTCGGGTAATGATGATGACTGGGTGCAGTTGCTTAGCAGTTACAGTCTGCTGGACTACTGCGCCGTGATTTCAGCTTCAACCTCAGGTTAGATTAGGTAACGTTAGGTATTCGGGCGGGTAAGCCAAGATGAACCCTACAGTAACACAATTAAGTCCTCGTGCATTCTTTGTGGGGCTGAATCGGTGTTGCATCGGTTGTCTTAATTTTCTTTCATCTCGTCGTTACCAGACCTTGTGCATCAGCCATCTAGATATCTTCAAAAATCATTAAATATCAGACAGTATAAGACCTCAGGATATTCATGTAACTCATGGAAGTTATAGATATGTTCCTAAATTGACAGAGGCTCAAACAGTTACAAAGGAAGGGGGGTGTGGCCTCGTGGAACTATTCGTCTCCGGAGCTTCTACATTTATCTATATATATAAAAATGGTGTGAAAAATGTATAGTGAATCATCAATTGAGAACGGCTGGGCCGATTTGGCTCAAATTTCTTTTCAGTTCTTCGTAATTACCAGGAGCATATTGTTACGAAAGAAAATTTTGGGAAAACAATCCAGAAAAGTCGGGAAATTGGAAAAATCGAAATTTTTTGTATGGAATTTTTTATGCAATAGTTCCGGAATGGCTTTTCGAATGGAAAAATAGAAAATTCTTAGTGGGAAATTTGGAAAATTCCGGAAGAACACGAAAAATTTGAATTTTTTTTCGATGAATTTTTGCATTTTATCGCAATATTTGATGATTTATAGCTTTTGGTGAACATTAGAGGCCCTACTGGGAATCAAATCCCTGCGTACTGTAGATGGTGTGCTGAGCGCCACTTTTCGGAAGGTGTACCAATGTTTCAATTTGCTCCAAAACGATACACGTTGGAACTCCACGCTCGCCGATGCAACTTTTTCACGCCAGTGAATCAAATTTGTACATTGTTTGCGATCATACCAACATTTCATCCCTCGAACACGACCGCGAGGTTTGTGACAACATTTTGCACAGAGTTTGCACGACAACTTCGAATTTCGATCTTGAAATAAACGACGAGATGCGCAACGAAGCGTTAGTTCTGATCGAAGACATGTGCGGCAGTAAGCTGTCGAAATTGGAAATGCCAGCCCCAAGTTGTTCGATGCACGATGCATTCAATCGCGAATTGCAACGGGAGGAAGACTATGATGGGGATGAGCTGCCCGAAAGAGTCCAAACAAATGCGCAGCTGTTGAATGCCGCGCAGAAGAACGTGTACGATTCGCTGATGAGGGTTGTTGACGATGAAACAGGAAGCATTTACTTTCTCGATGCTACCGGTGGGATAGGCAAGACATTCGTCATTTCATTGATTCTGGCAACAATTCGATCAAGAGCTCAAGTTGCGTTGGCTGTTGCATCCTCTCGCATTGCTGCCATACTATTGGATGGAGGTCGAACTGCTCAATCCGCTTTGAAGTTGCCGATGAATCTTCTCACGGTTGACAAGCCAACGTGCAACGACCAAGAGTTCTGCGACAGCGACCAAACAATGAAGGATTTACGAGGTTATTCGAGACGATTTGGTGGGGCTATGATACTACTCTCCGGAGATTTTCGTCAAACGCTTTCAATCATCCCGAAATCTACTGCTGCCGATGAACTTAATGCATGCCTGAAATCATCTTTTTGTGGAGGCATATCAAGAAGTTAAAATTGATTACAGACATTAGAGTCACATTGCAGAACGAACAATCGGTTGCTGAAATTCTCGAGACAACTGCTGGGACTTGGCAATGGCAAAATTCCTGTTGATATTTCGACTGGATTGATACCGTTCCTTGCAGATTTTTGCAAGTTCACATCATCGAAGGAGGAACTCATCACCAAAGTGTTCCCCGGCATTACAAGAAATTAAATCATCCGAAATTGTGCAACGGTACGCGGTTGAAAAATTTGATGCGTTGAAAAACTTTGTTTATTATATCGCTTTCCACTGCCTTTAATTCAATTCAAATGAATTACATTGATATTTTTATTATCACTCTGAAGTATATCTGAAGGCGTTAAATTGGGGCGAGTCGAAGTTCGCCGGGTCCGCTAGTATCCTATATTTATATCGTCTTTTTAGGATGTTATTCAGCGAAAACATTCAAACACAGATATTTATAACTCTGCCGAAAAAGTCAATTCAGCCGAACAGGTTCGAAAAAAAAAAAACACACGAAGGTATGGTTCTGAAAAGTTATGTAGGGACTCAGGGCCGTCTTTAACCTATTGGAGGCCCTGGGCATATTAGGATAATGGGGCCACTATGACTTTGACAGAACACTATTTTTGTTAGAATAGACATAGAAAATAGATAAACAAGGTTAAATATTTTTTTTTATTAACAATCTCATGAAACGAATAGGTAAATGTAATATAGTCCACAAAAGTAACTCTTTAAGCTTTTACAGGTTTGCATACAAATACAGGGGAATTCCCGACCGCCGAGTCCGTTTGGATTTTAAACGCACTCGTACGAATCGTACGATGGTTACGTTTCATGTTACGCTAGTGAAGACAAATGTCATAGTTATCATTAAGGAAAATGCAGCGTTTACACAGATATGATTGTATTTGCGGTTTTTGATATGTTAGAGTACCAAGTCTTACTCCAAAATACTTCGTAAAATACGTATTTTCCATCATACGACCACACGTATTAGTTAAGTACGAAAATAATCGTCATGTTTCGAATGCCTTCTCTGTCTATGTTGCGAATGGATATTTGACAAATTATTGTTTTCATGTAAAATATACGGAAGTAATAATAAAAGATTCTTAATTTATAATAAAAAAACACCTCAATGTTAACCGAAGTTCTCAAAAAAAATCTATCAGATCACAAATTCCATTGTTTTATTAAAATAAATATGTAGCTATTATTATCATTAATATACCTAACTAATGTGGCATAAATTATTCTTGGACATCGATATTCCAAACAGGGCCAAACTTGTATGGAATTCCATTCCACCATCTGATGAGTGTACTACTGATGATTTTTCCTTAAAATGTGCATGTGCTTGCTTAGTACATATACCATTATATATTTAAATTTATCTGAGCATGCTGAAATCGGAAAGCCAAGTTTTTGGGCGAGAGTAGAATAGCTTCGCGCATTTAAAAGATGGTATTGTAGTCAGTAATTTATAGGTTCGATTATTTCTTCGAATTATATAAGTTTTTTGGTAATAAATATTGGTTATCGTTTGATGTTCTGACAGGAACAAGGGACTTTGTATTTGATCTGAGGGGGCCCCTAGCGATCGCGGGGCCCTGGGCACTTGCCCACAGTGCCCACTGGGAAAGAGGGGCCTGTAGGGACTGCACTGTTTGCAACATTCATTTCACTTGAAACGGGCAACCAAATTTCTTTTAAAAAGATTCGACACAAAGTCTTACTATCGTTCATTCCTCTTTAAGGTCAATGGCTGGATAAATTGATTGCTAGCCCCTTACACCACCACAGTAATGACATTGATTTAAGCCCGTTAGGCTATACCCCCACTTCGTGTAAACATTTTCGTTGCTGGTAAATCCAATTAGCTGCACCTTGACAGCAACCCCTTTCCATGCCAAACTATTCGCAATTCAAAAACAATTTCAATTTGAATATCGTTCAGCTTCATTAACAGTATACAAACTTTATGAAACGCCACGGAATGTTCACTACGGCTTGAATGTAATTAAAATCATAACAATCGCGTTGTTATTTTCGTGACATAATCAAATTTGTTTGAACTAGGAAGGTATATAAAGCTTGGTAATGAAATTGCCAAATCAACAGCATTTCAATACCCTGGGCCATTTGTTTGGCTTTTGCTGTATACCACACCGCCCAATGAAGTTTGCATTTGCCCGTAACGGAAATGAACTCGGATTTGAATGCTAATAACAATTTGATTCTGATTATTGCCAGAGGAAGGGGTGAAACGAAATTGTTTAGTTACGTATTGGTTGAAAAAAAATGCGTTCGCCTTCCAAAGCACCAATATTTAAATTGGCTTTCTCCATTTCTCCTCGTTGTTAGAGTTCGAGCCGTTGTTTTGAGTGCTGTACGAAAAGGGACTATCATACTATCCACACAACCAAAGTGTCCTTTAAATGGGGTGTATAAATATTCCAGTCACGTTCTTTAGACTCTTTCCCACTTTGCTTGGGCCTAATTGAATTCAAATTACTCAACGAGTGGAATTTGCGATAGGATTCTGACTGTTGAAGTCGGCGCTGCGTGTCCTTTCCGTTTGACCTAAAAAAAAAAACAGAAGAAGATATAAGGTATCTTATTTGCCTACTTTGAGATATATGCATGTGTGTCTATTGGAGGAACGTGATTTTCCGACAAACCGACTGATAGGACACGAGTTGATTGTGAATCTGTGCGGAATGTAATTTAAAATAAAAATAAAAAAGACCAACGGCAAAAGGATAATGACTTATTCTCTTTGCTTGTTGAAAGGAAAGGTTTGACTTTAGGAGTTTAAACACAGTCGTGTCTTAAGGTAAAAGGTTACGAAACGTAGTAAGTTATGCGATGCAATGTTGTGGCGGGTTTAGATTTAGCTCTGATCGTATGCTTGGGATACCTATAAAGTCCAACGACCTAAAGGGCCCAACCCATAGAATCCGTCGCGTCCGTTACGGCAATGTTTTCGACTGACAGGTTGAGAAAATACACAGCAGCTTATGGAAAGTGACCCATTAGGCATCGCACGTGCCGGATGCGACGGATAAAGTAGGTTTACATTCTGTGTTGCGGGAAATTTTTTTTAAAGGGAGTACTGCAGCCAAAAATGGGAAGTACTTTTAAAAAAATAGTAGTACAGACATTTTTTGGTCTTCAAAAATTGCATATAACAACAAAAAACAAAAACAAAACAGAAAGAGTGAAATTAAAGTAAATTCAAATTATATAAGGTTTGCTGCAAGTGTAAGATACTTTGGGTCTTTAAAAAATAGGAGTACGAATGGGAAATGAGGAGTATGGAGGTGTTGAAAGTAGTTCAATACTCTTATGGGAGTACTTTCGGCTACACTGCTTACATTTTACTTTTTTGTGTGCGGGTGCGGCATGCATTGACAGTTGGCACAGCGGGAGAGGAAGCTCTTTCATTGGTGGAAATTTTGAGAGTGAGAGAAACTGTCATGGTCGTTTGGAAAAATTCAAAATAAAAATATTTTGTTGCGGGCAAACAACTATTTTAAAGAACTCATGTGAGTATATTGTGTTTTCAATGCAATTCGTACCCAAATTTCTTCGAGAAACGTGTTTGAGGAGCATCTCATTAGACTATGATGAAGTGAAGTCATCGGTAGTTAACATGTGCGATGGATTCTATGGAACTGCCAGTTCCGTCGAATACGTCAATATTGCCGGATCCGTCCCTTAAAGTGGTTTACTTCAGCTACCCAGCAGGAGGTTAGAGTTTTGCATGAGTCAAACAAATCAAAGGATCTGGTGAATGTGCGTCTAACAAAAAACTTCACACCTAAATTGGTGGTTCTAGTAGATACACGGACCTCACCTCCTTAGTAACTGTTAGGACGCACTGGAGGGTCTGTGTAAGTTAATGCTTATTATCATTAACTATCGAACATTCACCCAAAGGCTCGTCATTCTCGCTCGTCAGCATATCCGGTGAAACTGCAACAACCACAAACAGCCATACCACCGAACATTCACCCCAACGATTTTCCACGCTTGTCAGCACATCCGCTGAAACTGCAATAGCCAGCCGTAGCACCGATCAGCGAACATTCACCCCAACTTTTGTAATCGCTAGTCAACACGTTCCAGCAACAAATACTACTGACCTAGCTTAATTTTATGTTTTTATGTTAGGCAGATTTAAGTAAAGAGAAATAAAGTTTAGTCTTTTCCGAACACCGAACTCAAAGGTTCTTTCATTGGCGCCCAACGTGGGTCTTTAAGAACACTTACTACAGCTTGTTTCTTTGTAGCCAATTTATTTTGTGGGCAGACGCTGAGAAAAATAAGTACAGTGATGGTATGATGAATCTAAAACCAGTCAGCAAAATATAGGCTGCACATAAGCTTAGTAGGACCTTGAAGAGCTAACTTCTAACTTTTTTTTTAAACATTCTATGTTCTCTGCCTTTGAATACATTCTATTTCGGGTACAAGAAAGATAAATGCGGTCAGTAAATAGACTGATTTTGAATGTGTGGCTCCTTCTTTGTAGGCCTTTGTTTAATTGACTTTATTGGAAACTTAGCAGAAATCAATTAATAGTCAGCTTCTGTCAGTCTCATACCGTTTTGGCTTCATGTTGGGCTCGTATAAATAAAAACTATTGTGGAAGAAGAGATCTACTGTGTTGGCCTTTAATATTTAACCTAAGGAGCTAGTGAGGATCTTTATAAACCTCAGTACCCTTTTTTGTTCCATTTTTCCTATATCTTAAAAACGCCGAGTATGTGTTCCGTTGTCTCCTCTTCTTCTCCGCAGAGTCGACAGGAGTCATCGCCGGAAAGTCACATTTTTTTGAGATGGTATCTTAGTGGCCAGTGACTAGTAAGATAACCCGTTAGGGTCCCTAGATCTTCTTAGCTTAGCTCAAGTAACTTTTTTGTTTTACTACGCGCTGGGCCTATGAATCTTTTTGCCTGCCTCTGTCCGTTGGATTCCGTCCAGTATGCGCCAAGGTGATCATCTTCCCATTTCCTGAACTTTGAGTGTACGTAACTCAAAGGTAAACCGAGCTCAGGACCAGCGAGCAGGCGTGACGTGCCTCTTCTCGCCAGAAAATAAAAACTATCATTTGCTTTGAATAAAAGGTAGTTGCAAAGTAAAAGAATTATGAGCAATTGCTTCCAATTGGTATGAAAGAAGTACTATGAATTGCCGAGAAATTTTTAAAATGTAACCTAAAACCCCGGGCCTCCGATAAACCCCAAAAATGATTGTACCTTAACATTTTCATGTAAAAAGATATTAGCAAAATAGTCCACACTTTGCGTTAAACGAAACTTGGATTTTTGTAGTAATTGCTTTGTTTGATTTATACCGATCTGAGTTAAAGGTATAGTGGCGCTGCTTTTCAAACATGGCAAAAGTTTTAGGTAACTAAAATCAGCGGTCGAATCGCGTCGTCCGTGAACGAACATAACGTGACGGAATTTGTTTTTGTTTCACATGTAAATCAACTCAATTCCGTGAGCGCAGTACTTGTTCACGGACGACGCGATTCGACCCCAGTTTTTATTCATACGAAACGTAGGAACTGCTTCATTTTTGACACTTATTTTGAGTAATTGCTACGTTTTATTCATACTACCCATAGACCGTTGTGTTGCCTACTGAAGACCGATGTGGGAGAGTAGCTTACCTCTGAAAGTCGTTACCTTAGGAAGTTACATCATGACTTTTCTGTGCCTTTCGTGCTGCATAGTGATACCCTGTAAAACAGGCTGAGTGCAGTGAGTGGCCGAGTGCGGAGAGTGGCTGAGTGCGATGAAGGGCTGAGTGTGTTAAACGGGCTGAGTATGTTAATTGTTAAACCGTCTGAGTGCGTAAATTTAATAGCTTAGCTAGGTGCACTAAGGAAAGTGCAATGCAGGATGGCCGAATAACTCCGTCATTATGTTGAATATTCTTGGATTTTTTAAGAATCACCTCTTCCCATTTTATTTATTCCAAATGCCTTAGAGGATATTCTGCAGACCGCAAATATAATATATGTAGTAACCAGAGTAAAGTTGGAAGTTATCAATAATGCCGTCATTTTAATAACATCTTGTCACAGGTAGCATTACATCACCAAGCATATGTCACATCGTTCTTTCTTATGCCTGCTTTTACCATCATAACAATATAAATTTGGGCTTTCTCTTCGCATTACGCTTGATGGGGTAAGGAATTCATCGTCTGCTGTCGTAAATAAAACGAGACATCAAATGAAACTCGATTAGCTGTCAAACTAACAATGGCAATCAAAAACAGATTCTACTCAATAAATCTCTGAACCCCGCACGCTGTCAGGGCGCAGGAGATGTACCTTGTACGTACTCTGCTGAGATGTCGCACTGTATCGATCCGATATCACCAAAACACGCTACTGTTACTCGTACATCGAAGGAGAAGGACATACGATGCGGCTGCTTGAGCAATTACGTGAGTTTCCTCATCCAGTCAACACTTTTGTGCTCAAAAGAAATACTACGGATCTACATTCTCCATCTCCATCCGCCCTGTTCTTACGCCCAACGAACACATCAATCAGTATCAAAGTATGACAGTTATGTTCAGTGGCGTGGGGCTTTTATTTTATCTTCATCCAGCCGTATGGTGTTTTGGTGTCAAACAGTGCGAAGAGGAAAGGGCATGATGAAGCCATTTGTGTTTATATTTTGTTCACTAATTTAAGTATTCCGCCAAAGATTCAGAACGTCTCATAATATTGACTTGTATCTCGGCTAATTTCTTATCACATTTCACATCCTTGAACGATGAGTTTTCGTGTGTTCGCTTTTGCCTAAGAATGCGTTCTTTGAATTTTATTAATGATCCATTATGAGACAGTTCAATTAGGGGGTTGTCATTTGGAACATGGATCTCTTACCAGTATCCGTTCAAGTTCATCAATCAGCGATTGATGGTATAGTGGTTATAGCACATCCACATGAATATTCATTAACGCGATATATTTGTTTATTTTTCCATTCTGTGGAAATGACAATGACGCGATGAGATAAAAAGAGACATAAGATGGTAACATGAACGACATGCTGTTTGTAAATTTTTTACAAGCTTCAGAAATGGGCTTTGTAGACTGACGGTACAGAGGGGGGTTTTTGTTTTAAATAGGAGTGTTTTAGAAAATCTATTTTCTCAAAAATGGCTTCGGACAACATTTTAAATTTTAGTTCAAATTTGTGTTACTAATATAATTGTGACCCAAAATTGTACTTTACGGTAAGATAAAAATAAATATTTATTTTCTTAAAAAAATGCCTAAAGGCCTATATTTAGTTTAAATTAAAATTAGAAGATTATAAGAAGATTTTGATGTATTTTACTTAAACCATTCAGGTCCTACAATTAATGGCAAATCATTTCTACTTTGCATACATAAAGAACATACATAAAACTCCCTCTAGGGAGGAATTATCTCAAAAATGACTCGTCTGTTGAACGGCATAGGTACACAATATTTAAAGTTGGTGCTTGAGGTTGGTGGCTCGCCTCGTTCGCGGGAAATGCTTTAAACATCAATTCATCATAATATTCTCATCTTATTTCTTAAAAAAACTATGTTTGACAAAGACATAAATTATCAACTAAAAATAAAACAGAAAACACATTTTTTGCATAAAAAATAGAACTTTTAAAATGTCCCAAAACGAGGGCCAACTTATTTTTGGATTTTGGAGACTTATTTATATTTTCACAATTTGTCTTTAAGCGTACTCTTAAAAAATCGTTTTTTTCTCATAAACCAAAATAGGTATGCGTCTTGGTATAAGGTTTTGAAATTCTGATAAACTGATAATAGATAGTATAATTCAAGAAGAAAGTTTCATCCAAATCCAGCGGGCATTTATATTTAAAAAAAAAAACTAGTACATTAATTTATAGACAGGATTATAATGGACCTGAGTGTTGGTCGAAGTACTCCTTGCCCACAAACTTAACCTTACACCTATGCCACATTTAGTAAAAGTTATCAAAATCGCTTTCAGGGTAACCAGTTTTTTTTTTAATTCATTGGAGGTAAATACCCGTAAAATAAAATCAGTACGACCTACCTACATTAAATACGTAATCAAGCAACCCGGAAACGCTTCCGAAATATCACACAGAAGTAAGATGACTTCCCAGTAGTAAATTCTAAATTTGAAAATACAATTGCGCGGTCTTCTCTTTGCTTTTCAAACGCCCCAAATCTCTCTTATACATTTGAACACCTGAATATTAAAAAAAAAGAGCCTCCAAGAAGTGAAAAAGACATACAAAAAATTGCTTTATCTACAAGAAGTTGTATTTAAATGATTTTCCTAAGCTCGGACTGTTCAGGAGATTTCAACGTTTCAAACATTGGTCTGTTGGTGCCTGACCATATTTTAGAATTTCAAATAATTAACAATAGATATAGAAATAAATTTCAACTCAATTTTTAATTATGCACTTCTTTATTTAATTTGATAAATATGTTCCTACTTTATAAAAATAGATGTAAAAACATAAACATAACACATTTTAAGCACAAGTAATGGCAAGTAAGCACTATCATGTTTTTCATTGAATTTTGGTTTTCTTAAAATTTACGTTATTGTTTTTAGGAATTTAAATGAAATAAAGACCAAATTTTTAATTATAAAACATTTATGTGTTTTTGTATACAAAATAATTCATCGTCTTCAAATACAAAACTTGTCATTATTATAATTAACATAGAAAGTTACTAAAATCGTAACTAGACTTAAGAGTTGTAATGCAGCGTTCGCCCTCAGGTCCCAGAGTTAAAGACCTTTAAGTTTTCTTCATGTGCATTGGAATTGAATAATTTTAGAAACTTTCCATGTTATGGTGGAATCACATCTGCTCTGCCGTATTCTTGGACGTTTCGCAAGCATTTGATAAGGGGCCAGTAATAGCGATACGTAAAAAGCAACCGAAAAAATGTTCTTTTGCTTTTTTTGACCACTTTACGTTAATACTTGGACTCAATCTTGGTCTTAAAATGTAGCTTATGAACTATAAAGTTAGTTTATAAAAAAAAAAAAAAAAATAGCAAGTTATCTTGAAATTTTCGAAAAAAAACATTTATTAATTTTTCCGTACGTAAAATTTTTTCGTCCAGAAAAATAAATAAATTCTTTTCCTAGAAAAATTGAAGATAATTTACTAACTTTTTTTTTCTTTACAATTCCTAAGCAACATTTTAAGACCAAGATTGCGTTCAACAATTAAGTTTAAGTGGTTAAAAAAAGCAAAAGAAAATGTTAACGGTTTGGTTTTTCGTGTCGCTATAACTGCACTCTAAGGTGTGGCATGAAGGCCTCAAGTTAAAATTAAGACAAGTTCTCCCGGCTATGGACAATTTTAGATTCATATCTAGAGAACAGGCTCTTTCGTGTCAAAAACGGAAACGAATATTCGGAATTTAAAGAAATAAGGGCAGCTGTGCTGCAAGAAAGTGTCCTTGGGCCACTCTTGTACCTATTATTTACGCGTGATATACCACAAACAGAAGGTATTACCGTGGCCACTTTTGCCAACGACACTGCTATTTAAGCAGTGGGTGCAACGACCAAAGAAACAAACAAAATATTACAAGGTGCGCTTAACCGGGTCAATGAATGGACAATATCTTGGAGGATCGCTCTAAACGAAATCGGTCCACGTGGATTTTACTTATAAGCAAACAAGTAACTTGCCTGTATTTATAAATACGGTTCAAGTTCCATTTGCAAATGAGGCCAAATACCTCGGAATGACTCTCGACACAAAGTTAAAATGGAAACTGCATCTAAAAATGAAATGCGAAGAACTTAAAAACAAATATAGAGAAATTTATTGGTTACTCGGAAAATATTCCAAGCTTAGCCTCAAGAACAAGCTTTTATTAAATAAGCTAATACCTGTATGGACATATTATGGTATAGTTATGGGGTTGTGACACAAATCTAAATATTTTACAAACTTTTCAAAATAAAGTGTTAAGATCAATTGTCAGTGCACCGTGGTACATTAGAAATGAAGATCTCCATAGAGACCTCGGAGTTCCCACGGTTAATGATGAAACGAAAAGGAGCGCTCGCAAGCATAGAAATCGACTATTAGGACACGCTAATAACTCGATACGTGAAATGCTCGATGAAACAAATTTATTGCGGCGTCTACAACGAACTAAACCTTTCGACTTAGCCCGATAATATTATCAACCGTGTTAAAATTGCGGAACAAGCAGGAACTATCGCCGGAATGTTGCCTGCCAAACGTGTATAACATCGTGATAAAAAAGCTTGATAAGTCATAACTTAGTTGCTGTAAGACATAAATTTGTGGGAGGTGGTTTTAGTGAGTAAAAATCTCACACTATGAGTACGCGCCGTCTGTCCTCATAGTGCCTTTTGAAGATTTCCACCTGCTTCGGAAAAAAAACATCCTTAGTAACTGAGTTCTAAGATTTTAATTCAATCAAGGATATTTGATTTTTTTTTCTCTAGAGACCGGCAAAGGCAATTCCAAAATTCCTGGGACATGAGACAATTTTTGCTTTTCCTTATTTCAACATAATTACAGTGGAATGCGGATATAGCAACGATCAAGGGACCGGCGACATTAACTCCTTCTATCCCGACGATCTACAAAGCGAACTGAAAAATTTAACTTTTCTATTTAATCGTAATTTTTATGACTCTGTATTTTGCAAATATGTTTGTAGGTTTCTTTAGGTTAAGAATGTGATTGCTGTTAGCAGCTTTCAAACTGCTAAACTGCTAACACAATTTCCTTCAAGAAATTTTGCTTTCATATAATATACTTTGATGCTTTGAAAACATATAAAACACATCTCTATCGAGCGTAAAAATTGTCGAAGAGGCTGGTCGGTGGGATAAACGAAGTCATAGTAAACAGATTCCACTGCATCTTTTCCTTTTTTTTTTCTTAAGACCCCTCTTATTCCAATAAACCTTGAGCTGCTCTTCCTCATTTAGTTGACGAGAAAGTTGACAAGCAATACTGAATGCATTAATAAATCTTTATAACTGCTGTCTGCAAGGATATAGGCAGAAGTCATACACTACAGTGAGACTTGACAACCTTTCCCTATTAATGATAAGAATGTTTTGTGCATAATGTACCCAATATCCATTTGTACGTAATGTATCTGTAGAAGAGATTTTTCATATGCGAGATTAAAGCTCTCTCGCTCTCCATTTACTGTTGAATGCTGCAAAAGACTGACATCGCTTTGTTATGTCTGGCAAGGAACTTTTTATTTGAGCTTGTGCATTTATAGTCAAATACATAATATCTATCAACTCCCAGAATTTCTATTTCGACTTTTTTTGGCTCCTCAAAACCTAGATGGTTATAAATTTGAAAATTTAGGAAAATATGAAAATTACTTAACCACTTTTATTATGCCGGATCCTTATTACTCAACCCTTGTCACTTCTTTGTTCAAAGAAACTCATTTGGTAACATGTTCATCTATATCGACTCTGTAACCCTTTTGCGAGTAATTAAATGTGCCTACTAAATGAAGTGATGCCTCGAAGGACATTATGCACATTTTTTGTTCCCCTAATAAACCAAGTACGTACATCGTACAAACTCAAGCTCAACAGATTCTATTCCTTTTTTGCCTCCCAAAGTCCCAAGTCCCACCCAACTGAGTAACAGTGAGAAGGAGAACTGAACTGATGGGCAATCAAAGAGAAAATTTCCCACAAGAATCGGCTCTCTCATTCTCTTAGAAGGATTGGAAAGCTTTAAAGCGAAAAGGACATCGAAAAAGTCCTTGCTATACTACATTCCATCGCTGTCGCTACTTGCTGTTGCTATTGCTATTGCTGGCTACTATCATTCTGTTCTTTCCATATCACGCACCTGTTCGATTTCCTTCCTCACTCAGTTGCGATTTGTCCTCGAACGCTGCCGGAGAGTCAGGTCACGCGGCTGTTTTTTTTCCATCTGCTTGTCGCCGTGGCTCTAACATTCTTTTGCACAGTTGCTACAAATACGGATCGCCTGCACTGCAAATTATTTGATTTCCTTTCGGGTGGCTGGGTTTCCTTTTGGCATTGTCGGCAGAGTACGCGGATTATAGTTCGTAGGATAATTCGAATAAGCTCAATCAGTTTAGTCTTGCTTCCGGTTCCGTTGTCCCTAGTGAAACGACTTTTTTTTTTCATATCGCTAAATTGTTTCGTGCCGTGCCAGCCAAGTGGTGTGTTAAAAGTGTTGAGAGGTTTATTGGCGAATTGATTGCGTGGCGTGATAATTATTGTCCTCGAGGATTTGTTCGGTTTTTTTTTGTTGCTATTTTTGGATTAGTTGGTGTATGTGCGTGTGACCTTATCGCAAGTCTGGTTACTTGGCTTGGTTTTATTATTATCACCCTCATCATCGTTCTCAGTAAGGGGAAAAGCATCACATATCGACATCATGTTCTGGATATTGCGGAGAACTGGAGCAGTAAATTTTTTCAATTCGCTGAATAACAACTGCAGCACATCAAAGCCAAACAACAACAACACAAACGGTAAGTTGGGTTGTTTAGTGGTTTGTCGTTGCATGGAGGGCGTTTGACTATACCATCATAATACTACTACGAGGACGCTTAACGTACCCACGTCGAATGCATTATGGAATGCATGTGGATGTACGTAGTTGCGTTTCAGGGTTAGATTCAGGTGCGAGCCACCCACAAAGCGACAACGGTATCTAGATGATAACGACGTCTCTAGAAACTGGGTCTTAACTATTGGAGCAGAAATTTAATTAAGGATAAAGTTAAGTTTACTTCCGAAGGGATGTCAGACTTCTGTGAATTCCGCCGCAGGAAAATATAATAGGTACTACTCTGTGTGTATGTTCTTACTTTGAATTTAAGCAGTGAATGACATGATGAAATCGAATTGCAAGTGAAAAGTTATCTGTGCAGGCTGGAGGGTATTAAAATTGAAAGCACAAAAAAGAAACAAAAGACAATGACACCAAGAGGTATATCTACTCCCATGTATGTTATTTAAAATGGAAAGAGTTGCAGAGTAAAGAAAGATAGTGTTACCGACAGCTCCGGTTATTTAAGTAATTGAACTGAGATTGCATTCGAAAAATTTCAGATAGGTTCAGATTCGTCTGTTTTTTTTCTTTTTTTTTTGTAGCGCAATGGTTTGGGTTTGGGAATATATCATAAAAAATGTCCCTACAATTTGTTTAATTTTTCACATTCCGCGAATGTGTAAAAGATTTCCGAGAACAAAGATAGCTCATTAATTAAGTCTTGCAAATGTCCCAAAACCGATTGATAGTGCAGGTCTGATACCGACGGTATGTGCACTGTGTAGGAAATAATTTTTGAGCTGCAATGCAAACAAATGTAAATAAAAACAAAAGACACATTCGTTCGATTAATAAGAAAAACTGAAAAGCCCAAATTGTCACCTGTCGAACTAGTGCATCATATGTATCAAAATAGTCGACAGTACCTACCTATTTAGTCAAAAATATGAATTTGCCCAATTGCTGATTTAAGAAAGCTGGAAGAAAATTATTTGCTCGAGTTTTGCAACGTCAAATTGCCGCCGGCATTCCTTTCTAACAATTTATGTTTTCTTTTCCCCACTTCACAAAGTTATTCATTTGCAGCCTTCAGTCGTCGTTCAACTATCAGTTCGTGATTTAAAAAAACCTCTTGAACACTGTCTTTTGACTTTTTCGCTCTGCAGTACTTTTTTGAGCTTAAAGACAAGTTATAGCTAGCTATCAGAAAATTACAATTATAGTGCAACGTAAAAATACGAAAGAGTAGAAAACTGAACCACTTTACTAAAAAGCCTATTATCCTGCTCGCGCTAAATTTTAGCGTCCCTACACTTCGTTTCTCAACTCCAAAGATAAAGGCTGCTAAGTTATTAAACTGGTTTAGATGAAAAAAAACCACATGTTCACGTAAGGTTGCCAGACGGCCGGGACTCGCCGAGATTGTCCAGATATTTTAAGCGGTGTCCAGAGTCCCGGGTTAAAAATGAGTTGTCCAGTCAAAAGTCCCGGGAAATCTTATTTTTCAAATTTCATCATTTATTTAAAAATGCGTATCTATGTATTTCCAAACATCAAATTTAAAAATGAAAAAATTTCAATCACTGTGAAATATTTTCATATAAAATCGTAAGAATTTGACTGAACTCATCCACTTAACGAAATTGCAATCAATTTAAAATTTAAGTTAAACGCTGTTTTGTTTTGTTTTGAATTTTCAATTTGCGGTTTGACTAATAATACTTCAGTCTAAGGTCAAAATTAAGGGGTTTTATTTCGGCCTTTGACTGTTGTATTTTTTTACCCTAGGAGCAACTAAACTTCAATGTTTGACTATGACATAATAAATGTAAATGTCAATATGAAGAGAAATGTGAAAAGTTAGTTTATTTTATTTTTTTAATTATTTTTTTGTTTTGTTTGTATTGAAATAAATACGCTTATTTGCATATTAATAAAACAAATTATTTCCCTTTTTTATTAATAAAAAAATCTAAAATAGGCGAACTTTGAAATGTCCAGACGAGTCCCGGAATTTCAACATAATGACCAGATATGTCGGCGCAGTGGCTTAGTGGTAGTGTGTTGGGCTACTAAGCGAGGGGTTCCAGGTTCGAATCCCGAGAGGGCCAAATTACATCTTAAGGTTTTTTCCACTGCGCCACCTCTCGCGAACGTCTGACAAACATCCGAGAGTAAAACTGTCATGAATGAGCTTCTCAATTAGCCGTTTGGACTCGGCGTAAAATTGTAGATTCCTTCCATTCGTCCCAAAAATTGAAAACCCACACAAAACGAATGGTTGTGAGCAGCTAGGCCTTGGGTCCCATAGACCTGTCGCGCCAAAATATTTATTTATTTATAGGTAGTCCAGATATGTACTGATTTCAAACTAGCAACAACATGTTCACGACAGATGCCAGTTAATTTAATTTTTATTATACGTGTAATTAGAATTTTCGAATTTTAAACTTCAAAGACATCGCAATATTTGAGTACCTATTACAAAAACAATGTACATTATTATTATTATAATGAACAACAAAAATGATTGCTGCAGCAGCTTCAATAATTTCTGAAACACTAATTTAGAAGACCTTCATTCGTGTCGCGTAAATCTTTATTTCCAAAAAAAATAAGGCCGATTTTCAAAAGATGTAAAATTATTTGAAGCTTAAAAAAAGAGTTTTCAGAATTAATGCAGTGGGATTTGTTCTGCTAATTCCATTTTGTTGGACGTTGCTGCACGAGCTCATCGCATGAAAGAGTTTTTTGGTTTTGCGTTTTCAGTTTTCACGCAAATGTTCTGAACAGCTTCCTAAAAAAAAAAAGGTTTTTTCCGTTTTAATGTCTAAATTTATATTCGATTTAATGTACCGGGCATTTATTGCGCGAGTGGAGACTTTTCAACGCCGTTTTACCGCCGCGTTGTAATATACTGAATAACGTATCCCCCGTCACACAGAGCGCGTTTTCAACGCTGCGTTGAATTTACCACGGCGTTTGAACGCGGCGGTGAAACTCGGGGTTGTGAAAAATTACAGATTATTTTATGACGCGGCGCGTTTTAGAAAATAAAATCAAGAAAAATTAATCGAATGTGTTTGAAATTACCAATATTTGTACGTTATGTGTGAGAATCGTATACAAATGCTGTTTTAAAGGCTGAGATATGTGAGGAAATATCAAAAGAATTTATTTTTTTGTCAATTTCGTGGACCTAAATCCTTTTTCTTTTTAGGGAATTACATATCACGGCAAAAAAAGCAATAATTCTTCCTCCGAGCTGCTTGACATTTTTTTTAGACAATGAAAACCAAGAGTCATGGACATTAATGAGATCTTTCTGTTTGACGTCCTCTAACGCGGCGGGCGGTTAGAACGTTGCGCCAAAATAATCTTAAATTAATCTCACCGCGGCGTTAAAAACGCGTTCTGTTTGACGAAGCCTTAAATTTGCGAACTGGATTCTAGGCATAAATAGCTGTCAAAACAAATGTGTCACGAAAAAAAACACCAAAACAAATCAAATACAGAAAAGACTACTGAAATCATTCAAGAACAAGATTTAAACATCAGTTGAACCATTTACTCCAGTTTTTTGAATGATAAATTGAAGAACAAAAAATTCCGTACCGACAAATTTAAATTTTTTTTGAAACACAACTTTTTAAGGAAAAGCGACAGTGGCTTGGGCTGTTGGATAAACAGAAAAATCGCCGGGAAAAGGGAGAGGCATAGCGCAGGGCAATGCCACTCATTCAGAGTTCAAAACGAGCAATGACATCTTCATCCAATTTACCTTAAATAAAGCTTTTTATCATAAGAACTATCGTTTTCGTCGGTGTTGTGTTCCTTGTTGTTTGTAACATATTATCCGAACTCTAATAGTTGACAGCGGCCATATTGCTGAAGCTACATCTGTCAAATTGGCTGTTATTTATTCAGTCTGGACTGAATGCCACAATGGACGGATATAGCTTTCAAGAACACTGATGACAAAAACAAACAAAATGGGTGTTCTGTTCGGGCAACGTTCCGCGCCCTTCTTCCATTTTACGATGAGTCCCATTTCTGGATGAATGGGTACGTCAAAAAACAAAATTGTCGAATTTGGGATGATTCTAATCCACATGAGAACAAAGAGCGTCCAATGCATCCCGAAAAAGTTACTCTTTGGTATGTGGATTTAGGGTTGGCACTTGGCAGCTACATCGCTCCGTATTTTTTTTAAGATCGACGTTGGCCAGGCCATCTATAGGTCGATGACTAACAACTTATTTTGGCCTGAATTGGATGGTATTCAACAGGAGGCTACGTGCCACACAGCTCACGTCACATATTGGAAGTTCTGCACAATCGACTCGAAGGCATGGTCATCTCATGTGGAAGCGATGTGAACTGGCATCCGAGATCGTGTGATTTGACCCCGTTAGACTTTCTGAAGTCACAGGTCTGTGTGAATAAGCCACAAACCACAGCGGCTCTCAAAGCCAACATTACTCATGCCATCGGTCAAATTCAGCCTGAGTTATGCGCCAGGGTCATGGAAAATTGGACACTTCGGATGCGCACTACACTGGAAAGCCGCGGTGGACATTTGAGCGATGCTATATTCCTTAAGTAATGGCATCGATAGGCCTTTCAAAAAAATAAAAACAGTTCAGTGATCCAGCATTACACTTTGTTTTATTTAAATTTAAAGATTGAAAGCGCTTCAGAAGAACCTTTAATAAATGTATTATACCTCTTTTTTGGCTTTGGTTCTTATATAACTCACGAAAAATAACTATTCTCAAGTATGATGTTGAACAAGTCACATTAATATCCCGTCACATTGAACTAATGCTTTCCTGAAATCACGGGTCTCGGTGCAATCCTTTCCGACCTAAGTTGAGCACCCTTTATCTTTCTAAACCGAAATCGTCTTCAAATATTTACAGCCATAAAATGAACCCATTCATCATTGGTTGGTCTTTTCATGATTTATTAAATGTCTGACGCAATCAGTCACTCGCCCCCACACAAATGCGAAAGCGAATTGGCGACAATTTGTTATAAAATCATTTTTCTTCAAATAATCAAACCGCAACCTGATATACCTAGGTAAAGGTCAAGGGCAATGCAAAACATCAGACTTTCTATACCGAAACGTGAAACCCATCACTCGGGTGGGTGTCTTTTAATTTATTATGCTGATTGCAGAAGAATGTTTATGAACGCAAATGCTAAGTACATTTGTTGTTCGTTTTAGTTGCCTCCAACAATGGTGCTTTGTCACGGATTACGTAAAAGAAGCATCTGGCTCCGAGATTCGGAGCTGCTGTGGGATTATACCTAATTCATGAGGATTAAGGGAAAAGTGTGTGTACAATTATAGGTAGCTGTTGTGCTTTTAGCCAGTTATTGTGAGACATTTTAATCTTAACGCCTAAACGTCTGGCAATTGACATTCCCATTACACTTTATTCAACGTTCTGCGTGAGACAAGACTACACAGCAGTGAAGCTAAATGTCAGCTGGTCCCCGTCCCAGAACAACCAAATAACGATAAACTTGAATAATACATTAGGTTAAAAACACACACGCGTACACCATTTACACTTTCAGATATACACGTGTACAATGACTGCCTGCCACCTTGAACCGTCACAATATTTACCACCAACTGACCTCGAAATACACCACAATTTTATCGCCTCCTCTTTATTTGTATTTACAAACCAAAGTATATTGCATTGTGAAATGTATTACCCTCCAAGGATTTACAATCTGCTAGTATATATAATTTTTTGTTTGCCCTTTGTTAAAGGTTAGCCAAAAATGTGCCATCGTTTTAGCTACGATTCAAATACTTTGGTTGTCAATAATAAAAACAACCTTCGCTCGTAACCTTGTACGAAATTCCCTCATATGAACTATTACAATCGAATGTCTACACACCACACCATATGGTGTGGCCATGTTTATGGGAAATTACGACGACAGTAAAGGATACGAACCTAAGATTTAGACAAAATAAAAATAAAATAGCAAACTGTTTTTATATATTATTCACACCCGCACATGTGGGATCAAATCTGATATCACAGTCAGTATAAAATTTCGTTTTAACATCAGTATAAACAGGCGAGTGAAATGCTTTTCCTGGTAACAGGGCCGGATCGAGGTGGGACCACTTTGCTGATTTTGTTGTGATTTCTATAAGGAAAAACGTTTAGCTCTCCGAGAACAGTTCTATAAGCTGAAAATATTGACGCTTTTCAGATCGCTATAATTGCTAAAAGTTGTCAATCTATCAAAATCCTTACAAATCATCTCCTGCCGCAGTTATAAGTAACGATTAAAGTAGTTGATGCGTGCCATAAGCATTTTTACTTTCTGCTTTTCTGCTTAAAGTCAAACGGGAACGAATACTCGGAGCTTAAAGAAATTTCGGCCGGCGTAACGCAAGGAAGCGTCCTTGGGCCACTTCTCTATCCCTTATATACTCGCGATATATCAAGAGGAGATGTCACTACTCTTGCAACGAGGGACTGGCGCATCGCCCTCAACGAAACTAAATCTGTCCACGTAAATGTCACGTATAAAAAAAATGACTTGCCTATATTTCGAAACTTGGCCCGGCGAATACCCTTTGCAAACGAGGCCAAATACCTGGGAATGACACTCGACGCAAGGCTGAAGTGGAATTTGCACGTGAAAATGAAACGTAAAGAACTCGGTATCAAATATGAAGATCTGTACTGGTTATTTGGAAAACATCCCCAGCTCAGTACCAACAACAAACGGCTTCTATACAAGCAAGTGCTAAAGCCGGTGTGGTATACAACTTCGGGGTTGTACCAAGAAAACGAATGCCAATATTTTACAAACTTTTCAAAATAAAGTTCTTAGAGAAATCGTACAAGCACCATGGTATATGAAAAACGACGATATCCACAGGGATCTCGGAATTCCAACAATCGAAGCTGAAACTAGAAGCTTCGCGAGAAAACATAGAAAGTGACTAATATCAACAATACAGTCCGACAAATTTTGGATGAGAGCAATTTACTTCGCCGTCTACAAAGAACGAAACTGTTCAACTTGGCAAGATAAAATTAACCGCGTCTAAATTGTGGAACATGCAGGATCTTTCATTGGAAAGCAACCTGTCAAAAGTTATTATTTCGTGATAGAAAAATTGCAATTGCTTAGTTGCAGTATCTAACATTCTAACGAAGGGTGGTGTTTTTAGTCAGTAAAAATCTGACACTACTATGAGTACGCGCTTGCTATTCTCATAGTGCCTTTGGAAGATTTTCACCTACCCTAGGAAAAAAAGCCACGAAAGGACACTATTTACCCAGACTGTTTTCGCCTCCCCTCTAACTTCAGAACCTAATGAACCAAATACTTCAAACTCAGATCATATAATAAGCTCATTAAACAAGTTAACCTCAACTCTGTAAAAGAACTGCCTCTCAACATACAGGGCTAACAAAATCACAGAAAACGCAACTGACTAAATCACTCACTCACTGACAGATCATACAAAATTATGAAGCCTGCCGTCCTAGAATAGTAAATCTTGCCAAAATTATAGATCCTGTGCTGCATACCTACACTGGAATGAAACTCAATGAAACTTTAATGAGTAGTTTTACAAGAAAGAAAGCTAATGTGACGGTAGGCAGTGTCTGTTGACATAAAAGCGAAGACGTTTCAACGTTGTTTGTGAAATCTAGATATTAAAAAATAAAACAAAATCCTTCGCAAAAATTAGTAAAATCACACCAAAACCATAATTGTAAAAAGAGCCAAGTTCTCCTATATAGCACAAAAAAATGTGTAACTAATTAGCCATGAAAAGTAATGAGATGTTAATGTAGGTGCGCCAAGTTTTAAGCTTAAGAAGGTTCAATATTTAAGAAAATTGGAAAGCAGGCAAACTTTCATAATTTTTAACAATAAAAACACATATAAGGATATAAACAAACTTAAATTAAGTTTTCACCCAATTTTTAGTTTTGGTTGCCAAAACATAGATACCGGAAAAATTTTTATAATTCAAAACTCTTTATAAGTTCATAGTTTCACTTGTTCACAAGTTGTTGCTTTTTATTTTGTTATTAAATTTATGCTTATTTTCGAAGCTGTGGGAGAATACTTTTCGGGGCTGCTGATGTACTGTGACAATTTGAATTGGGATTCGCTGTTTTTTTTTTAGTTATTTGTTCGTATCTGTTCAATTATTCGGTAAACCTTCCTTGTCACGCATCGATCTGCACGTTTTTCTTCGTAAATCGACTTTAAAACGACACTGATAAAACAAGTTCTCTGACAGTTTTGGATATCAATAAGTACTCTTAAATCCACTACGCCATATTTCTGATTTTGTTCAAATTACACTTTAAACACTGCCGGCAGAGTAGAGCACCTTGTTTGTAAGTATTTACGTCACATATACATATACGAACTTTGCCTTTTATTTTAATCGACAAGAATCATGTAAAAAAATAAATAAAAACAAGGGGCGTTAATCAAAACAGACTCGCGTCAACAAATGGCATCCAGCAGCTACGTTTCTATAGAAGGACAAATGTCTCGTTTTTCACATTGCCCTTAAGATTGAAGCACAGGCGCCCTGAAAATTTTACATAACTCCACCACTGTGCACAGGAACAACAACTTTCCGAGAAATGTGTTCTCATTAAATCAGATTTTACGTCGAGAAAGTTACCACAAATGGTTGAGAGTTCCTATCGAAATGCAATCTAGATATGGTAGGAATGTTTTATGCGAAATTTTCTGTGAATATTTTATAGAGTACCTACCGATTTTTTTTAGAATAAAATTCTGCACAAACACACTTCTTGCAATCAAAGACAAAAAGCGGTTTCAAAATAATTGCAAATATATAATATGTTGTGCATAACAAGATACATCCATAAAGTATTATAAGTACATGAGTTATTGGGATTGGGATTTTTCTTATTCCAGGGACCACCTACCCCCACATGCGTAGGTTAGACATCTATCAATATAGATGTGTGCCATCGTGCTAGTTTGCAAGCATGCGAATGTTAAAAACATGTCAGCTGCTGAAAAACTTGTTCGACCCATATGCATAGTAGTGAGAAAAATGGTGCCCAAGGGAATACAAGTTTTCATCCCAGAGGTACTTGTAAGGGAAATTGTATTTATGCTATCCGAAATAACAAAATTCAACGGAGGTCATATAGAACTTTAAATCGTAAGTAAACCAATGTTTGAAAAATAAAAATTAAATAAGACTGTGAAATGACGATGGATAACGCTCGCGGCTTCGTATCAACAGTCAACAGTCTGACAGAAACCTTTGATGTCAGAAAATGTATTTACACAAAGGGATTCGCTGTCATGCTACTGTCTTAACATCGCAACATCGCAGTTAAGATAAATGTATGATAAGTCAGCAAAACCAAGGGCACAAATTTTAAAAATTCTTATCAATATAAATGTATAAATGTGAACGCGTTTGCAAATATTGGGATAGTAAAGAATGACGGCAAAACCAGGTACTTACATACAGCAATGCTTTCAACACGAAGGGACACACAATATTGAGGAATTGGATAGAAAGTCGCGACAGAAAGTTATAACTTTTAGGTAGCAGCTACGCTATAAACTCTGAAAATCAAGATCTCGGGGGAAATTCTAAAACTAGGTAGGGAACAACTTAGAGCAGTGGCAGAAATCCCAAACAGATTTAGATTGACAGACACGAATTCTTGGAGATTCTGCAACAACCTGCATCCTGATGAAAATGTCACACACCTACTGTTTGAATGCGGAGGAATATCTCGCAACCGAAGTTAGTTTCTGGGCAGGTACTTTTTCTAGAGACCAAATAAACCACACAAACTTACAAAAGTGAGGTAGTAAGAAGTAAGCAAGTGTTTTACAAGGGAAAACGTATAGGTTTGTTCTTCCATTTGCAGTTTACTTACTGCAATCGGCTCCCTAGGGTTGGTGATAGTGCCTACCCTAACTTACCTAACTTAACCTAACCAAATGTGTGCGTGTACCACCATCACTTTCGAACTGAATCAATTTTATGGAGTTATACGACTTAGTGCGCGGTGGGGAACAGAGTAATCCAACATTTGCAACAGATTCTCATGTATGATACACAGACGGATCAAAAACAAATGAAGGAGTTAGCGCTGGAGTATACGGTCCGCGCACCAAAACATCCATATTCGCCAGTATGGATACGAGCTGCTCCGTATTTCAGGCTGAAATCCATGCAATTGAACTCTGCATTCGAGAGAATCTAAACAGATGCACAACAAACAAAAACATTTAGATTCTCTCTGATAGCAAAGCAGCCCTACTTGCAATCAACGCCTTTGAGATAACATCAAAACTGGTCTGGGATTGCCTTCAGCTCATACCAGCACTGGCCACCACAAATAATATACACCCGATTTGGGTGCCAGGACACAGTGGATATGAAGGCAACGAAAAAGCAGACGAACTAGCCAGAAAAGGATCCGCATCTCAATTTATGATGGGAGACCATTCTGCGGGCTACCAATAAACAGTATCAAAAGCTGTATTAAAACCTGGCTGGATAAAAAGAAGCTCCATTTCTAGAAAGAAACTGAAGGAAACAGACAACCAAATTACTTTATGCCAAACAGTTCCCATAAAAAAACGTAACAACTACTACAACTAAGTAGAAGTCAGATTCGATTGGTCACAGGCTTCCTCACCATGGGAATTGCAATTGCAGATTGTGCAACGAAGACATAGAAACAGCAGAACACATTTTATGTGATTGCAACTGCCTAATCAAGGCACGTCAACGTTACTTAAGTAAATTTTACCTCAAGGCAGCCGATATAGCTGCCAACTCACCCAAAGAGTAAGCCGCCTTTCTAACAAATTGCGGAATCATGGATGAGCTCTAAATGGAGGACATCACAATAGACCCACTTGTGGCCGCAGTGATCTGGGATACATAATTTATTATACCACCTCCCCATATAATCTAATCTAATCTAACACCAACATATTATGTATCACCAAGCATGTAACGTTGACGGAAATCCTTTCGAATCTCAATCAACTATGCTTGAAGACTCACGAAAAGTAACCATTTTACTCGAAAAAGAATGGAGAGTGTTATTCAAAGTGCGCCCATGTGATAGGTTCATTTAAGACGGTACGCTATATAAAGGCTTCACGGTTGGATGATATATTCAATAAAGCCTGGATCGATAAAAAAACACGGCTTAATTAGAAAACAGTTAAAAATGTGCCGTCGCTGGGAGTTTTTCCAGAGCTAAGGATGAAAAGATAAATAGTTGTAGGTACTACTCAAAAAGGAGTAGAGGCAAACCTGAAAAATGAGTGTAATTTGTTGAATTTTAAACGTATTATAAGCTTTCTTTTGGATCAAAATACTCAACTAATCACATTCAAAAATGGTTTAGCTACCCCGTGAAATGAACCTGGCAAGGGATTTAGGTCTCATGTACATGGCAAGTGAAAGTTCGTTACAGGATTTGATTCATAGGCCACAGTTAAACTATCCGAGAGAGGGATGTGTCAGTTATCTGTTCATCATCAGTTCTTACTGTCAGTTGCAGCCAAGTTCACGAAAACATGATGTTATGAAACGACTCCAAAGTTTATTTTGTTACTTGATATAAGTTTTGAAAAATCATCGAAAACTACTTTTTACCCTCAACATTCATTGGTAGGTAAAATCTGATGCTACAATGGTCCTATCTTTGACTGGTTGGTACTACTTACCCGAATTCGTTCGTTCTTTCGTTGAGTTTTTAAGAATCGAATTTTGTATCTAATCGTAGTATTTCAATCCTTTTAATATCGTCAGCAAGGGTCGTGGAAATTGGGATAAAGCAAACGTATTGCAACCTACATACCTATCGACGTTCTGAACTGTTGCCAATGTAATTGGAGCGATTTCTTGGCGAAATTATTGACTGGCTATTTTCAAAAGATAATTTAAATATTTTTTTTTATAGAGCTCCATGACCATGCTAAATCTCTCAAGCCTTATGTCAAAAACAAAAAAAAAACCTCTAAAATATTTATAAATAAAAGAGTTATTAATTTTTTTCATAGGAAAAAGACTGTTGGTCCATCCTGTATGAAGGTAGGTTAACTTATTTTAAACCAAACTCGGCGCAGTGGCTTAGTGGTAGTGTGTTGGGCTACTAAGCGAGATCCCAGGATCGAATCCCGAAAGGGACATATTACATCTTAAGGTTTTTTTCCACTGCGCCACCTCTCGCGAACGTCTGACAAACATCCGAGAGTAAAACTGTCATGAATGAGCTTCTCAATCAGCCGTTTGGACTCGGCGTAAAATTGTAGATCCCTTCCATTCGTCCCAAAATTGAAAACCCACGCAAAACGAATGGTTGTGAGAAGCTAGGCCTTGGGTTCCATAGACCTGTCGCGCCAAAATATTTATTTATTTTTAAACTAGGACTTAGTGCCGTTTTGTTGCCCCATCTGACCTGCGGTTGTTGTAGTTTGTTAACGTGGTGGATCTATATCCAAATTCAAAATGGTCATTAGTTCGGAAATACTATTCTTTGAAACTTCTTCAATTGAAACATCTTGATAAAGGTTTACTTGCGGCCTTGTCCTAGTTAGTGCCGGACTGGCATATTTCTATGTACTGAATGAGATCTTCTTATTAGGTTGCTTAATTGCAACTGCGGAAGTGTGCATTGGGGATGATACACAGCCTGACTGCGGATCAAGGGCCTTTCCGCCTTGACTACTCCTAGCGATATATGGGACACATTCCCAAAAGAGCAGGAGGTAGTATTGATATCTTGACTGTCAATGAAGGTGTCTATCTGTTGCCCCGCAGTAATATTTGCTTGTAGTTTGATTAGACGGCATCAACAATTCGTCGGCAAGGTCGCCCTCTCATTCTTGGCAATCCTATACCCAGAATGAAGATGATCTCGTCCGTACCCCTGAAAGTGGCACAATCAGTTGTCATCATCTCAAAGTACAAGCAGCTCTCAACATTTTTGCCTGCTCTGAAGGATAGATCGATTTTAGCTTAGTAGCTTCTGTCGCACGAGAAAGGGAAACCAATTCCGGACCTCCTGCATTCTTCCTTTATAATTAAATACCCAGCATTACTTAACCGAAAATAGAGGCACCTACATTTCTTCTCATAATACCAGTTTATGAACTCCTTGCTTCGTTTTTGATACTGCTTGCGATACGTGACGAAAATTACTAATATTATAATCACATCTAACGAAACATCGGTATAACTTCTCGACTCAGTTTCCAATATATCATAGGTACTTAACACGAAAAAGACGTGCTCATCGATACAGCAGAGCGTCTGTCTCTATCGAAGCGATTACTTTTTTTTACCGTGTGAATAAAATGAGTTTTTAACTTCAAGAAACAAGCAAGTCAGACGCGCCTCACGCCACGTAGCTAAAAAACAAAAGAGCTAAGCAATTTATCAAAGTCAGACAAATGAATCGTTGACCCCAACCTTCGTACGATTTAAAGTGGATCTTTGTCTAGTTATCCACCTGTGTTCAGGCAATACACAAATTGACGGTTTCCATGGATGTGTAAGTTACAACAACGAAGCCAAAAATATGTCTTGTAATCAGAGTTAATTCCCTTCAGAGTTTTTTTTTACCCCCTCTCTTTAGCACAATGTGAGGAAATTGGGTCTGTCTATGGGACGTGTCTGGCACTAGACTGCAATAATTTGATCACTTTCCATGCTGGCAGGCACCCACCTCTCACATCCTATTTTTTCATTTAACTCAAGGATAACACCGATGCCATGCGAACTAAATAAATATCAATCAATATGTGGAGTACTCTTCAGCCCGCATTGACATAGAAACACATTAAATGAAACGACCGACGAAGGATGGCGAAGTAGAAAGCATCTATGCTTTTATTGAATTTAAATTGAAATTTAAATTTGGTCCTCGAGCAAAGGCGGGGATAATGATAACAAATAAAAAATTCTAAAAATGATTTTCCTCTTCTCCTTTTGTGCTGCTTTCCTGGTAAGCAAATTGAAGTATTTCACAAGGGTGCGCACTTACCTACCTATTTTTCATCCATATTTTATTTACACAAATGCTTTTTCATAATATGAAGAGGTGCTCCTTACCTATAGAATATATTTAAGAAAAGAATTATAACCTCAATTAGGATTTAATCGTAAATTTGTTTTGATTCCATAAACCCACTAGAAACGTCAAACCAGGGAACCAATGATTTATATATAATTTCCGAGCATAAGTTCAGGT
The DNA here is from genome assembly GCA_936431705.1 of Cheilosia pagana. NCBI lineage: Eukaryota > Metazoa > Arthropoda > Insecta > Diptera > Syrphidae > Cheilosia > Cheilosia pagana. Next base: position 76,914,364 of record OW386166.1, on the reverse strand, counting down.
TTCCCAACCACTTATTTTAGACACATTTTTCACTAAAGCTAAGTACGCTGCTTGAGTTTAACTGAACTTTAGCTGCTCTCAAGCTTTCCTCTCCAAACATCAGCTAAATTCCTTGTTTTTTATTGACATAAACTGGGTTGCGGAAAAGTGTCACAGAAAAGAGCTGTTCTTTGAAAATAATTCCCTTCAAAAATACACAATTCAATTGCGATAAAATTTGGAAAAGATTCTTTGATTTGGACAAGTAAATTTACATATTGCCCCCAACTCTGTTTTCTTTCCAATCTATAGCTGGAAGGTCTTACGGATCTGGGAAACTTTTAAGGAACAAAATAAAATAAACTTTTGAGGAACAAAATAAGTTCGGAAGACTTCTTCCTGTTTTCAACGAAAGACTCCAGCTGCAGGTACTCTTCGTCGAGGTATTCATTAAAATCACTCATAATTTTTCACAACAACAAAACAGTCAACAAAGCAGGGCAATCTGTCAAAAATTTAGCTTAAGAAAATGTAACGACCCAAATTTTGACAAATACCTACTTAGTCCACCTGATTGATAAAGAGGTAGCCAACCTATTGGGTACCACATTGGTTAAAAATAAATATAATTCCCAGTGATTTGGGTGCAGTTTTGCCACAACGTTACAAATGTAACAAAAATGTAGCAAAAAAAAAGTTTATTAGTTTTTTTATTACAATGTTTTTATTTTTATATATCATGTATTCCTATATCAAATATGCTTCTTTCCTAATAAATGCAAAAAGAAAGAAATAATATTTAAAAATATTTTAGAATTCGTTAAAAAAAATATTAAACTGCAGCTGAACGCGTGTTTTTCAGAACTGAATGCTTTCTTAAGAAAATATCATTCTGTTGTAAAGTGTATAGATAGTATAGAAGGAAATTCGATTCAATTTATTATTTTTTTTTTTAATTTTGTTACATTTTTTTGTAAGATAACTTTTCTGAAAGTCTGCGGAAATGCTGATTGGGTGTGACCGATCGTTGTCATATCTCGCATAACCGAAACTAAGCTTAGGTACTGAGTGAAGAGTTTCAAGTTCAGTCGCAGGAAAAATAAACTAAATCGTAAAAAAGAAAATCACTGTACTATCTTTCGCTGACGTCTGATAATCATAAAAGAATCTGTAAGGAAGTGAAAAATATTATTGTTTTGGTTAAGGTAAAATAGTAGACACTTGGGGTTCAAGTCGCTTCTATGGAGCGTGTAAGGAAATTTAAGCATTTCTGTTCGAACTTTATTAAAATCAAACTCATCTCCAAAACTCTTAGATTATTGTTAAAGTAGTTGTTTATTTCTAAAGAATGTTTAAGCTGTCTATATATTGATCTGCTTGATGACTCTTTCGCTCTGTTCAAGCAAAGCTTTAGGAGATTGTTGTCAACAACAGAAATTCAATCTTAAAAAGTATTCCTCCACTCATAAAAGTTGCTTTCTTTTATCTTGATAGAAATCTGGTTCGCGTCAGCTAACTTGTGTAAGTCTTTGATTGGAGAGTAGTTACGTCTGATAGCTATAACAAGAACAAGATAAATTATATGTTTGAATGTTTGATCTGCTTGTGTTGATTTTTGTCAGAAAGGGTAAAGTAAAACTGATCAACATCACTGAACCTAATGCCTCCTTGGATAGCAAGAAGTTGCTGTAGATTCTAATCATTTTTGATGAAAACTCTAAGTTTGCGAGCTATAAAAGCAATGACCTTCTGTTGACGGTGTCAAAATCAGTTTTAAGTAGCTTAACGAAAAATGCGTTTTATTTTTAAATGTAATGGTGTTTACAAAAACTTATATAGTTTTCTTAACATTTGTCCCTCAAAGGCTTCGAATTTGGTCTGCTGGGCTTAACCATATTGCAAGCAAAAGATTCTAAAATGCATCTCATATTGGTAGTTGCTTTCTGTAGAATACTACATTTTATAATATTTCTCTATAATCATTTATCCCCAATGAGAATCCCTAATTTCTAAGTGACTTTTTCACGTCAACCTTTTTTTTGTGCCATAATCCGTGCGAATTAGGAACGGTTGACAAGTTAATAGTTAAAACTTATAAGTTACATAAAAACGCCCTAAATGTCAATAATATGACACATAAAAAACTTGAAAGCTTTTCAACTACACGAGTATACCGCTTACTGACATTTTGTTAATGAATAACTTCAAGCAAAATTTTCATTTCATTTCAATTATTTGTTTTGTACATTAAGATTTGTAAACTTTTATAGTACTAAGTCCGTTTACTTTAAGAAAATGGAAAATTCTTAAATCTAATTAACAGTTTATGGATCTTAATCTAAGAGGTGCAGTATGAAGGGAGAGATTGAGTTTAGGATGGGATGTGATAATGAAGGATACATTTTGGTGGAAAAGGTTAGAAAAATGTTGTAGGATTGCACTTTTAAAATATGAGGGATTTGAAATATTTTTAATTTGAGAGGGTAAAGAGTTCCAAAGTCTGACAATATGAATGAAAAATAAACGTGAAGAATTAAGATAGTTACAGCGAGAGGGAATAATATTGATAGTTCTTGAGGAGCGATTGAAAATAAGTCTGTTATACAAGTATGGCGGACATTGAGTATTTATAATTTTATGAAGAAAGATACAATTTCTGGCATTGATATATTCTTGCAGGATGCAACCAATTAAACCCCTAGCAAACATAGAGATATGGTCATATCTACGAACGCGTTGCGTTGGGATAGCGAATCTAGGCTGCTGTAGACCACCTCAGCATATATTATAAGTGGTAAGATTAGTGTCAATACCAGCTTTTGTCGTGTTTCCTGTGGAGTAAAGTAAGCAGTGACCCACAATTTGCGTAGACATCCATAAATACGACCAATGATTACGTTAGTATGATTATATCCAGACAAGTTTCAGTTTATTGTGTAGCCGAGACTAGTGATTGACTCAACAGCTTTAATTTTATTGTTATTTAGAAATATATCAGGTAAGAGACACAAATTCAAATTATTTTTTGGAAATGGGAATTACTTGGGATTTTGACGGATTAAGTAGTAGCCCATTAGCTATTGACCAAGTGTGTATATGCCGCAGCTCCTCGTTTATACCTAGAACAAGCTCATTTAGGTTGCTGTAGGGTTTCGCTAGGCGTAATTGGACATCATCAGCATATAAATGTACATAAGCATATTTACATACTGATGGGAGGTCATTTATAAACATGCAAAAAAGTATCCGTCCTAACATTGACCCTTGAGGCACTCCCTGCTTTATTTCTTTTGAAAAAGAAAGACGTTCACCGGAAATTACTCTTTGCGATCTACCAGAAAGAAAACTGTTAATCAATATTACTGCCCTTTCACTGAAACCAAAATTATTTCAAAGCTTCCAACACAGTATTTTATGATTTACACTATCAAAGGCCTTTGAGAAATCCAGCAAGCAAAGTAACGAAACATAACCCCTGTCGAAGTCTTGCCTTATTTCTTCAAATAAATTAACCATAGCTGTAGAACAGCTGTGATAAGCTCTGAAACCGGATTGCTGAGCATACAGCAGTTTATTGAGTGTTAAATGCTTTGTTAGCTGCTTTGCCATAATTTTCTCAAAAACCTTTGACAGACATGGAAGAATGCTTACTGGTCTAAAATCTGCAGGAGAAGATGGGTTAGTTTTCTTTGCAATTGGCAGTACTATTGCAATTTTCCAGAACTGAGGAAAAGTTGATGTTGTTATGCACCAGTTTATGACATGCGTGAGATGCGGGATGATTTGTGGTAAAATAAGTTTGATGAAACGTATTGGAAGGCCATCCTCACCTATGGAATTTGACTTTATAGCCGCTATGCATTCAGTAATTTCGATTTCTTAGATGCACGCAGGATGGAAGTTAAGGAATTACGCGCCGCTTTGTATAGAGACCAATTCACATCAGACGGTCTACGCTTCCATTTGCTATATAATTTATTCCTAGCTTTTATAGAACTAATAACCACAGACGTAAACCACGGACAAAATTTGTTCTGAATTTAAACTGTTTTAATTGGAACGCATTCATCATACAATTCTACGAATATTGATTGAAATAGCCTTATTTTTTCATTTGGAGCTGAAATCTTTAAATGTGAAAGTGTCAGGGATTGCAATTTTTGATAAATTAATGTCGTAAGTACAGAAAAGTAGATCATGATCTGAAATATCAAATGATAATTGATCAAAAAGCAAACAAGTAGGTAACAATACATTTCTAGATATACCCGACAAGTTGAACAAGTTTTTTATTTTTATTTTTCCTTGTCAAAAGTAGAACGACTTTCCCGACAGTCCCTATAAAGTAAGCCCCAAATCGCCTTTCAAGTTTTTATGGACAACAGAAATTATGACATACCGTGTCAATTTACAATGACCCTTGATTATGTGTACACACTCACAGCAATATCACAAACTACCAATAAAAACCCTCCAAATTGAAAATGTTCCAAAACATCCTATTCCTGTATGGTTGCCCATTTATCGGCGGCCCGACGCGGCGTCATCGGTTACAAACACAAGTCCGCCTCCTCAGGCGGTGAAAGTGATCCAATGGACAAGGGTATATTTAAATTGAAAACCCCACTCTCAGGTTGGCTGGTATCCAGTAAAGTCAACTCATTACCAGAGAAGATAAATGGGTACGCTAAAGCAAGCGGTGGTATAGCAGAACTAATGACACTGATGTGGGTGTTGACTGGGACACGAAATGATTTATTACACTTTCCCTGGACTGTGATTTTGTATCTGCTAAAATAATTTGTATCCATTGCGGGCGGAATTGTTAGCGAATCTTAATGGCACCATATTATATAACATTCGGTTATTGTTACATTGTTTTTTAAGGGAATGTGCGCGCTGGGGTTGAGCCCTAACGATATCGGAGTTCTTAATTTGACAGTGAAAGAGAGCAGACACTTTAGGCAAATATTGAAATACTGAAAATGTTTTAATTAGGTAATCTGCGTTCTGTAATATTAGTTTCGTCGGGCGTCTTTTTTTGCAAATATATATGTTGACTAGCGGACCCGACAGACGTTGTCCTGCATGCTTTTTCGAGCCACATATGATTAATATAATTAGCTTGTAAATCGGGAAATATGATTTCAATCAAAGCATCTTTCGTATTTACCATGTTGCAGAAGTTGTCCGACAATTTGATGCATTGTGTGTCTCCATGCAATGGTATTGCTCCATTTCCAATGTTGAGCAATTGATCGGAGAATGATAGTGCCAATAGATCGTTTTGTAGTTGAACTCTTACATTTGTGTTAAGACGTAATGTACAGACATTTCGCCATAGATGATTGTTTTATACATGCGTTAATTTCGTCCGCATATGTAGCGCGTGGAATGACCGGCAATGTCTGTCTTAAATCACCGGACAGCAGCAGTAAAGCACCACCAAAAAGCCTGGTGTTATTATTTAGATCTTTTATCATTCTATCGAGAGCTTCAAGTGAATGCTTGTGTGCCATAGTGCATTCATCCCAGATAATAATTTTGCATTCTTGCAAAAAAAAAAACGGTTCTAAAATACCCACAATTTGTCTCTTCTCCATCTGCTCGATATGGTTGTACCGGCAGCGTGCGTTTAATTGCTGTTCCTCATCACCCATGAAGTAAATTTGGAGAAATTTTGAATCGGTATTAGGCATCGGCATTAAAGAACCAATTTGATGATACACTTGGCCCTGAATCTTAAAAGTTGATTGAAAATTGCGACCATCCGCGTTCTGAACGATTTTTGTTGCTCCAAATGAAGTCATTTGAAATTGAATTTGCGAATTTGAGAACCGATTACAATTTGTGAATATGACGAATAGTCGATGTCCGACTCATATTCAAACGCAAGGTGAAGAAGTGATCACGTGTCAATGCGCGATACACTTGCAAACGCTGTTGTTCACGTGTTCTAAATGTATCGGTGACTCTTTGACGGGCCAGTCTTTGTCTTAATGCATTGGCTCGAAGACGTTCGTTGCGTTGCTCTTGATTTTCATATACACGTTTGATTACAGCCTGGTTTCTTAAATTTGCATTGTCCGTCAATTTATTTTCTGCCGATCTATTTAGCCGACCTTTCTGGACAACTTGTGAAGACGTGGCATTGTTGTATGTATAATACACTTAATATTCATTGAAATGCACTGTGTTTGTATGTTCCGTATGAACAGTGGAGTGTGATATTGTTACAACTTTTTTTGTCTTATATATTCCAAATAAATATATCAATTTTGTATTTTACTTAATAACTCGCAGTCACGATTCGGTTGCTTTTGAAATACATATAAGATTTTGAATGTATTTTTTGTATGGGCGGTTCCACGCCCCTTTGTCCAATTTTGACCAATCTTCACAGGAATACTCTTGGGCCAATACCTAAGATTATGTGTAAATTTGAACTCGATCAATTCGGTGGTTTTCAAGATATAAGATTTTGAATGTTATTTTTGTATGGGCGATACCACGCCCCTTTGTCCAATTTTGACGAATCGGCTTCTAAACCATCCAGGGCGCTACCCAAACGCATACAAAAAAAAATATTCAAATCGGTTCAGCCGTTTAGGAGGAGTTCAGTGACATACACACGTACAGTAGAATTATATATATAAGAAGATGTATATAATTTGTTGGTATAACAGTGAAATGTGATCATTAGTGACATTAGTTTCAATAAAAGCCAAGTGAAATAGGTGTGAAGAGATTTTAGTATCAGCTCCTACAAATCAGTATTGAAGCAGCTATTTTTCACTCGAACTGCAATGAAATCTGGTGAAATTTTCACGTACTGACTCCCTTCCCGCACAGAAGGGAATCGGATAGGCCTGCAGTAGCTACCGATTTATTTAATAAATAAATAAATAAATATTTTGGCGCGACAGGTCTATGGGACCCAAGGGTAGCTTCTCACAACCATTCGTTTTGTGTGGGTTTTCAATTTTTGGGACGAATGGAAGGGATCTACAATTTTACGCCGAGTCCAAATGGCTAATTGAGAAGCTAATTCATGACAGTTTTACTCTCGGATGTTTGTCAGACGTTCGCGAGAGGTGGCGCAGTGGAACAAAACCTTAAGATGTAATTTGGCCTTTTCGGGATTCGAACCTGGAACCCCTCGCTTAGTAGCCCAACACACTACCACTAAGCCACTGCGCCGACCTATTTATTTATTTATTAAATATACATTATGTAACTTCCTCCCTCTCTATCCTTACCAATTTATATGTCTCTCTTAACTTCGTTCGCCTATCCATATCTAGATCACAATTTTCGCGCCGGTATCCAGCGTTGCCAAATCATTCTGGCATTTGAGAAGGTACTGTTTTTTAAATTTTCACCTTTAACTTTGACCTCTTCAGCTCGAAAATCTGATTTCAGAGAAAAAGAAAAAAAGGCGGTGTGCAGCGGCAGCGCTAAAAAGGCACTAAAATATTTTTTAAGCACTATAAAAATGCCCAAGCCTTAAATCTACATTTTCGCCACTAAATTGAAATTTTGGGCACTAAACTTAACGCTGAAAGCACTGACTTGGCAACGCTGCCGGTGTCAGGTGAAATGAAAATGATGTCTAGCGGATGTCCTGATGACTGTGATGAATGGCTCATTCAGAATTCAGTAGCTAGCTATTGTAGACAGATAATTGTATTTGATGACATTATTCTGTCACTCTGTTGTCATTGTGTTCTGTCATTCAAGATTGGGTCTTTAAGATGGAAATTTATGGCTTTATTTTTATTAATCAAATTTCAAAGAAGCTGGGAAATCACCGATAACATTGGTTCTTTATAAACACGTCAAACTATTTAAATTTCATTCAATTTGACATTACTTATTTAACATGCCTATGACATTTCGTCCGTAATTGAAACATAAATAGGTACATTCTTACGTAATGAACACACTTTTCCATATCTGCTTGTTTACGATTGGCTTATGAATATTTAATTTGAGTCTTTTGGCGAAATTTCCTATGCCACTGCCGATGGTACTCGTCCTTAATCTATTCACTTACAAAAGTATACAAATAATGTGCCATTCCTCAGTATAGATACCAGCAGATAATATAGGTACTCGTACCATGTTAGATACATGTTCTATAACTAATTCAAAACATAAGCTCTAGGATATAAACGTTATACAATCCAAAGAGCAACGTTGAATGGCTACGATGATGAAAGAGCATTTCTGGTAAATTCCCAAATTGAATGGCATTTAGGAGGAAAAATAAACATTGTTCCCGACAAAAACAACATGAGTGCGAAGCGAACTCATTGGCAATTAAAAGGGACGTGCTCAACGAGCTGCAAAAAGACAAACACAATTCCAATCAGTCGATAAAACGGTTTCATACAAAAAATTAAAACACAATTTCGCTCCCTTTGACAAAGTTTTCGGAAAAAAGAAAATTTGTTCGTGTTGAAAGAAATTAATCTTTAATCGGGGAGATGAAGCCCGTTTTTCGCATTTCGATATCCGATTCCTCGCCTTTGGCCACTGTACATGGGACCTGAGAATCAATCAATTGAACGTTAAGTAACTCTCTAAGTTGTGACTCGCAAAAAAATTGTAAGCAATTTGTTACAATTTATTGAGGGTGTTTCCGGGACTCGTTGTGTCCGCAATCAATGAAGTTCTAATTAAATAAAGGATTTCATTATGTTGAATGGAGTGTTGCTTGAGGATCTACTCAAATCGATTAGGGAAACATTATTTATCGTCTGTGTGATAACATATATTGATGGTTCGGAAGAGGGTTTCTACAAGTTTGGTTAAATTGGGGCTTATTTGAAAGGGAGTGTGGATAAATTATCTGTCTTGTGAGATATGACATATACGAAAGCAACAAATATTTCAGTCCTACATCCAACACTGGAAATAAATGACCAAATTGTTTCTGGTCGCACAATCAAAATCGATGACCAACCAGGCAGCAGTTAAAGCCGAAAAATATCTACCTATTCGCAATGAACTCTGTAACCAAAGCACGAGCTGCGACGGCGAATTGGGAACATTATTTTAAGATACTATAACTAACTTCGTATAAGGAGTTAATTTTGAGATAGAGTCTTCCTTTATGATTCTGACGAGGACAAAATGTAACCAGTTGTGCGGTGGGTTTAGGCACCCTACTGTGTAAGGTTATGTATGATGAAGATCTGTGCATACCCAGTCCTAAAACTGTCATTTTCCGTTTTTCTGATGGTTGAATTTGGTATACTTCGCTCAGTAGGGATTTTAGGCTGGCGGCGTCATCGGTCCATATTTCTTTGAAAAATACGTTGGCCGGGTCATTATAGGTCGATGATTACCAACTTCTTTTGGCTTCAATTGCATGAAATGGAAGCCAACGACATGTGGTTGCAACAGAACGAAGCTTCTTACCTCACAGTTCATGCCACATTGGAAATTCCGCGTAACCGACTGGAGAGCACGGTCATCTCACGTGGCGGTGATGTGAACTGGCATGCGAGATCGTGTAATCGACTTTTGGAAGTCGCAGGTCTATGCGATTAAGCCACGAACCACAGCGGCCTTCAAAAACAACATTACCCATGAGATCGGTCGAATTCAGCCTGTTTTATATGCGCCAGAGTTATTGGAAATTGGACATTTCATATGCGCGCTACCAGGGAAGTCAGGCCTTTCAAACAAAGAAAAAATTTCGCTGATGTCTCACACACAATTAAAAACGGTTAATGTAAGATCCTTTATAATGCTTCCGGTCTGAGGCCCTGAAGAGGCTTTTCGACACCGCTTCGAACCAGAAACTTTATAAAAACAAATAACTTTCCACGCATCTCCCCACGCATTTTCATAATTCAAATCGAGATTCTACTGAAACTTAATTCGGTATCACCCTATTAGGCCTGCAAACGTTTAGAAATATTTTTTTGAAACAATTACTTCGAAGTTGCTCTACTTCAGCTAAAAAAATATTTAGATGCGCGGTCGAACCTGTTGCCTACAGAAATTAAAAATTTGAACCCTACCGAATCTATCCGCCACCAAAACCGAACTAAAGTCAACTAAGTTGATCCCCATTTGAACTTGTTTTAAGGCTTTGTAAGTTTTCAAATGTGACATCTTGATGTTAGGTTTCAAGACTTCTAAGGTAAGCGGTTTGTTATGTTTATTTATTTATTTATTTTATTTTCAATCAAATGAGTACATCTACTGTTCTCGCTAGATTACAAAAAATATACTTAAAAATTACCACCAAAGCCTAACAACAGAATTAATTTATCCCTAAATGAATCCCTGCTAAGATGAAAATCGAATATACTACAATATTTATTGGATTCTTTTAGGCATCTAGAAATTGGTTCATTGTAACCATTATTAACTCTGTGATGAAGAACATTAAATAAAAAACGATTTCTTATAACTCTCGCAGGAGCATAAAAGCCAATTGAAGATAGAAGAAAAGGGCAATCGATATGACCGCCTATCAAATCACGAATAAAAATAACAGAAAAATATTGCCTCCGTCTGAAAAGAGGTAAGACACAGAATAATTTACACCTCGTCTAATAAGATGGCATTTCAATATTCCATCGCAGTCGACGAAAGGCAAAGGGGACAAGGGGCCCAGATGACTACCCTGAGGAACTCCAGAGATAAAATGAATTGGTGAGGAGAGCGTTTCATTAATGCGAACACATTGGATACGATTTGTTAGGTAGGAATGAATCCAATTTAGGACATTGGAGTGAAATCCAAAGCTAGTCAGTTTGGAAATTAATCTATTGTGGTTAACACGATCAAACGCTTTAGCAAAGTTTGTATAAATTACATCACATTGTAAGTCATTCTCAAGGTAATTCAAGGCAGTATTACAAAAAATTGAGAGATTTGTAGTAGTAGATCGGCCTGCGACGAAGCCATGCTGAAACGGGGAAATAAATCTCTTTAAGAAAGGAGTACGTTTGTCGCACACTAGTTTTTCAAACAACTTAGGAATAGTAGAAATTTTACAGATTGGACGGTAATTAGTAATATCATGTCTCGATCCAGATTTATATATAGGCGTCAAAAACGAGCTTTTCCAGTCCGACTGGAGAGACAAACTAAAAACAAAACACAGAGGTACAGATATCGCGAAGGAGCACTTTTGAAGTAAAATTGGCGGGATGCCATCCATACCAGGATTTTTATCCAGTTTTAATAAGGAAAGAGCCCTTTGAACCTCAGGGATTGAACACTTTAAATTGCCAATATTTACGAAATCACAGGACATTAAATATACAGACTGAAAGTGTTTAGCAAACATATTACAAATGGTTAAAAGATCAGATGAGGATACATTATTAAGACGCATACAGTTAGGAATTCCATTAGATTGCTTTCTGCTATTGATGAAACTCCAAAAGCGTTTACTATTGGTCTTTAAATTAGATTCGACGGAGAGAACATAATGGGTGATTTTTTAGCTGGTTTGGTTTTGGCAACACTGGTTTTGACAGCTGACGTGTGTTTAGTACCTTGTGTCACTGTCAAACAGCTTCAGTTTGGTTTGCAATTTAACCATGGATCGTCTTACAAATGAACAACGCTTGCAAATTATTGAATTTTACTATCAAAATTCGTGCTCGGTTCGAAATGTTCATCGCGCGCTGCTTCCATTTTATGGACGAAGCTCATTTTTGGCTCAATAGGCACGTAAATAAGCAGAATTGTCGATTTTGGATTGAATATCAGCCAGAAGCATTGCAAGAGCTACCAATGCATCCAGAAAAAGTCACAGTTTCGTGCGGTTTATGGGCGGTGGCATCATTGGACCGTACTTCTTCAAAGATGATGCGAATCGCAGCGTTACTGTCAATGGTGAACGCTACCGAGCGATGATAACAAACTTTTTTTTGCCCGAAATGGAAGTTCTTGACTTGCATGATATGTGGTTTCAACAAGACGGTGCCACATGCCACACAGCACGCGAAACAATGGCGCAATTGCGAGGCGAGTTTGGTGAACAGTTAATTTCACGTTTCGGGCCGGTCAATTGGCCGCCTAGATCGTGCGATTTGACACCATTAGATTATTTTTTGTGGGGGTATGTCAAGGCTAATGTGTATAGGGACAAGCCCGCTTCGATTGACGCACTGGAAGCCAACATCCATGCATTCATTCGTGAGATACCGGCCGATATGTGTGAAAGAGTATGCCAAAATTGGACTCAGCGGATGGACTACCTGAGACGCAGCCGCGGTCAACATTTGCATGAAATTATCTTTAAACATTAAATTGCAAGGTTCAAACTATCGATTCAAATAAATATTTCATTCATTTTTTCGAAGTTTTTGTGTTTTTTTTTTTTAAAAAGTTCTAAACCTCTTAAAAAATCACCCTTTACTATCTGTAAAGAAACTTATTTAAAACATCAAATTGTTTTTTAAGCGTTCGATAAATTTGAAGAAGCTCTGGGTCATTATTTCCATTACGGAACCGTTTGTAGGCCTTATTTTTCTTATTATTTAAGTTAACGATTCTGTCATTAAACCAAATAGGTTTATTACCCTTAACAGACTTCATTCTGTTCTTGGAATATCAGGAGTGGGCTCAGTTTGAACGAGATGCCCCCCAAACGAGGATAACGACGACGAAATTCACGCTTTAAGCCAAAATCAGATGGACGATTTAAGAAGCTTTCTCAATACTGTTATAATGACGGATATTTGTCAGATGTCGCAGTAATAAAACCTTAAGATATAATTTGTGCCCTGTATCCACTTAAAATAATTTACCCGAAAAATCAAGTCGGTAAATTACCACATGAATTACTAACTGCCCTTCACCAGATTTCACACCCCAACATTCACCTTCGGCAACACACGTTTTTATTGCAAAATACGTGTGAAAACAGTTTGGTTTGCAAATAAAAACACACCTCTGAACAATAAAAGTGTATATCGAATTTATACACACAGCCTCAGCATCCCTGAAAATATATTCCACATCATGGTCTGACGCAAATATCTGCACATCCATTAAACACAAAAGCGAACATTGCTGAAACGTTCGTAAAACGACTGCTAACAAATTTGCATCGAATCTATGCAAGTGTTTCCAAATAGACAGTATTGAGGCCGTTCTCCACTAGAACTACATTTTACAATGTGAGTCTATGCATTCCTATTGGCGAGTATCGATTCAGACTCTGAATGTATAATTCACCCATAGGTATCCATCTGTTGTTTGCATGCATTGCATGAGTTTGAGCTCTTTGCAGGACGATTTCATAGGCATGTCCATACGTAACGAACCTTCATTTGAATTAAATACCATTTGCAAAACAAAACGTTTCCATAATTCCTATGCATGAAATGCCAAGGCACTGAATTAGATTATACCGCTCTCGATTGATGGTTTTGATGTGTACCAGTAACTGTAACTGAAGGATGAAATGGGAACAACATTATGAGATGCAAAATATTTGTACAGTATATTTTCGATAATATCATTTGGATTCAATCTTTCAGCAATGAAACTGTGTGTAGGGTATGAGCACTGAAAGAAGGCAATGGTCTGAGTTGTACTGGACTTGGATTTTAATTGAAAAGGACACACTTTGAAAGGCAAAGCTTCGCTCTTTAAGGGGAAACTTATTTAATATCGTTTTGCACCTTAAATCGAGCCCACCATTTTCCATCTGTATGGCATATGAACTTGAAATTTTGAATATCGGCAGATCCTTTAATATAATGGGTGTTTGATACATAAATACATACATAGATCAACCTTTCTATACAGGGGAACTCTTAAAAATATGAACACTTATTCGTCTTACATATTTTAGTAACATTGAAAAATATTCTTATAATATTTTAAACAATCCAATTTGTCTGAATCTACAAAAAGTCGTTATCACAACAATGCACGGCCTAAAAAGTAATTAACTGAGGAATATACTTTAGAAGTAAATTTTATTTGGCTCTATTTTGTGTTCCCTTCGCCTTCGGTGCCAATAGTTGTCATTAACTTGTTTTTTTAACAAGCGTATGCGGTTTAAATATTTAATACCAAAAAACCACGCGCATTGCTCTGATAATAATCAGCATTGAAGTCCGTGAGGTCGATATAATTTCCAATATACCTATATATATTTATAGGTGTATAAACAAAACGAACATACAAATTGACGCACCTCATATTGCCTCATTCTATAAATGGTAAAAAGCACATGCAAATTAAGAGTCAATACGAGTACACTCAGACCACAGCGGTCGCATTTAATAATGCAAATGAAAACCGCGATTCCTACCTTATTATTTTTGAAAACAACTACTTATTTATGTAGATACATACGTATATGCAAATGTGTTTTCATGCGCAATTTCAATATTTGATTTTACAGAGTTATATTTTTAATATTTAATTGACCATTGCATAAAAGAACATTTTAGTAAATGAACCAAGAGCAGTTCACATTTGTACAGAGTGCGCCACAAAGTTGTGGTTTCAAAACGGCGCTCATGCGTTATTTGTGTATCTTTCTTGCCAGGTAACAGGGAATTTGCAGCCACTTAAACCAACCAACCAACAGGGTGCACAATTTTTTTATATCGGTGTGGGAATATTGAAGAATTAAAAGAAGAAAAAAATCCAGATTGAATGGTTCGTTCTGCCTGACAGCGGGTTCTTGGTCTTCTTCGCCGTTTAACAGTCTGCAGAAGTGCTTTTTCCATATCCTCAACACCGACTGTGACTCTACTACAAGGTTCCCTTGCTCATCTCTACAGACTCTGTTCGGGTCTTTTAGTCTATTGCGCTTTATACGGAAATGTTATATAATAAGCGATGGAGTAAAACACGATCCGATTAAGTTGAAGGTTCACAAGGGAATAGAAAATTTATTATTTTAAGAATGAGTACAAATTACAAGAAGGGAAATAAAAGACAAAAATGATAACTAGCAAAGCTGGATATAATAATTATTTATTTATTTATTTAACTAATTAAAATAGAATGCGTTGCTTTAACAGGAAACAAATTCAAATCATCTGGATTCCATTAGTCTTCTCTTCTCTACATATAATAAAACTGTAGAATAAAAAATGCCTGACCGCGCATCACGCAGAAACTACTGGACGGATTTTGATGAAACTCGGCATAGTGATTGCTTATAATCTGGGTCGGGCTTTAGGATACTTTTTAACCTGGAATATTAATTGGTTTTTACAAAATAGTCAAAAAAAATTTAAGAAATATGTATATGTAAGAAAAATTCTGTTTATACAGACCTAGCTCAGTAATGGCTTATCGGATTGAAAAATAAAAAAAATAGGTGAATTTAGTAAATTTTTTCCTGCGTTGACCTGAAGCTGAGCAATGTTTAAAACAATTATTCAAAACATCGCCCACAATTTTCTTCGTGTGTCAATGTCAAGTTGTTTCATTCGTGTTGCTTCTTTTCGCCGAAATTTGAGGTGCAGTGGCTAGTGGTAGTGTGTTGGGCTACTTAGGGAGGGGTTCCAGGTTCGAATCCCGAAAGAACCAAATTACATCTTAAGGTTTTTTTCCACTGCGCCACCTCTCGCAAACGACTGGCAAACATCCGAGAGTAAAACTGTCATGAATAAGCTTCTCAATTAGCCGTTTGGACTCGGCGTAAAATTGTAGATCCCTTCCATTCGTCTCAAAAATTGAAAACCCACACAAAACGAATGGTCGTGAGAAGCTAGGCCTTGAGTCCCATAGACCTGTCGCGCCAAAATATTTATTTTATTTTAAGAGGGAAATAACAGAACTTTGCGTAAATCTTTTTTGTGTAGACTTTTTAGTAGGAATTAAAATTATGTTTTTATTGTCCAAGGGAGGGAACATATTTAAAAAAAAACGGCTGGTGAAGCATGGCGAGCACGGGTCAGCTAGTTATATATAAAAGACCAAAGGTTTCCCAGATATGAGCGGAATAGTAAAAGCCCATTTGTTAAAGTTCGCTGAATTTCATATATGAAATCTGTATATATAAAAATGGATCTTGGTTTGTTCGGATGCTTAAAACTCGAGAACGGCTCAACCGATTTGAATGATCTTTGTTTTGTTTTGTTTGTCTTACATCAGCGATGGTTTAGAAGAAAAGAAAAGTTGGAAAATTCTCAACAGGTGGCGTTGTAGGCACACATTACATTTTTCATGGGGAAAAAAAAATAAAAATGAACTGGATAGAAATCGAGTAGTGACACTTCAAATATAGAAAAAAAATATTTTCAAAATCACAGTTTGTTGATCTTTTGTGATAGAAACACTTTACTGCTAAGTGCGAGAGAATCATCAGGTGGCGCTGTGGTCGATCTTCAGAGCCGCTCAACCGATTTCAATGAAACTTTGTGAATGCGCATGGTTGATTCCAACTTGAAAGATAGTATAGTTTTGGGCCCTAATGGAAACAAAGTGCAATCAAAAACAATACAAATAGAAAACCTTGGATTAAAAATAAATAAATAAATATTTTGGCGCGACAGGTCTATGGGACCCAAGGCCTAGCTTCTCACAACCATTCGTTTTGTGTGGGTTTTCAATTTTTGGGACGAATGGAAGGGATCTAGAGCTTTACGCCGAGTCCAAACGGCTCTTTCATGACAGTTTTACTCTCGGATGTTTGTCAGACGTTCGCGAGAGGTGGCGCAGTGGAAAAAACCTTAAGATGTAATTTGGTTCTTTCGTTAACAAAGCCATTTGCAAAAAATAATCGGGATAGAAATCGGGATATGGCACTTGCCATATAGGTAACACAATA
Source organism: Cheilosia pagana (assembly GCA_936431705.1). NCBI lineage: Eukaryota > Metazoa > Arthropoda > Insecta > Diptera > Syrphidae > Cheilosia > Cheilosia pagana. Next base: position 76,897,605 of record OW386166.1, on the reverse strand, counting down.
ATTAAATTACTATAGGTATCTGGACATTTATGAAGCCTTGAATTTTTGTAAATGGTGTTCAACACAATGGGGCAGTAATCAAAAAGGGCGCCGTTGCACCTCCCTTAAAAAACGACTCTGTGAATTGTGGCGGGACTTAATACGAAAGGCACGGGCAGCGCCGTGGGAGTACAGCTAGTTATATATAAGAGAGCTTATCTATTTAAATCTTTTTATAAAAATGAACTAAATGTCGTCCTTGAGACTTTTAATTCCTGCGCACAGTGATGAGTTAATGTTTTAACGGCCATTTTCATGAAATTTCAACAAGCTTTGTCACACAGCACCTATTCATGGGAAAAATGGTAAATGGCTGTGGAAGACAGATGTCAATATTTAAAGAAAGTCCTCCATTTAGATTTTATTCGGCAGTCTTATTGTTAAAAACCTATTGGCCTCCTCTTTACTAAACAAATACATTACAGCTCGTCGCCAATGAACCGTCATTCTGAAGCTGGGAGTGTCGGAAGTATACCTGCCGCTGATTTGGAATACCTAAAAGGACCGGAAACCTAGTGCCTTTTTACACTAATAACCTATAGATTAGATAATTTATAAAGCGGGAGAGCCCTCAATGGGGCTCAGGCACTGCGGCCTCTATTAAATTAGCCTATCGTGCCTTCCTAAGTAAGGTGCTAGAGCCATCTTTTTACTCCGAAAGCAGTCAGGAAGACAAGAATCTTCTCTGGGTGTATGTCAGCAAGAGCCGGTGAAGTGACGATTTCATACCAGGTATCTTTTTGTGCCGAACATTTCATGAGTATGTGAAGAGAGGATTCATCACTCTCATGACATAGTCTGCATGTTGGATCCGGAGATATTCCAATACGGTATATGTGTTTTTTCATGAGGCTGATTATTTCTGTTAGTACCTAATTCTCAGGTTATTTTTGTCTAAGTTTATCAGGAAGTTGGATTTCCTGGGAGAGAATTTGGGGAAAAATTGTCTAGTGCAGTTCTGCCAGACTTCATTGGATTCAATACGTGATAGCTTTTTGATGTAGCCCCTGAAATGATTTTTACTGACTTCACTGAGCAAACGATACACCACTAATAACAATGAAAAAAGAATAAAAATCCCACCCCTATCCCGGCGACTATATTATTAATTCCAATGACGTATATATCCCTATTGTCTATATATATGTAGAAGTACACATATCGCCTTTCTGATGTTCAGTCCCGCGACCCTTAGCAGTAAATTCAAACTCTCCCTACAGTAATTATCGATCCAAGCATTGTCTCTTTTAAAAATGCAACCCCCACACTTGATAGCTACTCATGGAATTCTCACATTTCTTTCTAATTGCATTGCAGCAAGAACGAATTTATCGATTAGGTATACCTCCATGGAAGCAGAGAGAACCAAAAGGGATTCGTGAAGCAATAACATTTCATTTCGCTTTCGTAACGCAAATTGAATTTTTCATAACGAAATACTGTACCATGTCCGTCAAACAGGCACAAGGGACTCTTTTTTTCCCTCATCGAATTTCCTCCTTGAACGACTGCCCGTTCATAAGAAATATTCAAACACTGTGTTCGTTGTCTTTCACTCGTATGTATAAAGCTCCTCGTGAATTAGAATAAGCACATGTGCCTAACATTTTTCTTTGCAATTGTTGGAATCAGGTGAATGTAGCACTGCGGAAAAACCATGTTTACATTATGCAGTATTGCATACACAACACATTCACAAGAGTGGTGACAGTTGGTAAAAGGCAGCTCCTTCATAAAATTGCAAACAACTTCCAGGAAGGGAAACAACTCATCGCCTTTGAGCAGAAGCATGCAAATGTGAAGCACGAACAAAAATTGCATTTGGAAAATACTACCGAATAAATGGGTATTCCTTGACAATCAGCTGAATATTATGTATGTATGAATGATGGTGCATGCAGATGCGAGGACATCCTACGTGCATGTCACTTTGTTGCAGAGTTAATAAAAAATGTTACGAGTAAGTGGATTTTACGGTTCCATTTGCTATATGGATACTGACTGCATGCAGAATCAGGGTCACGATGGAAAAGATGGCGCGTTTGTATAGTAAAGTTTATTTACTTTGCAACGTGAAGGTTCAATCACATTTAAGTGAATCGATATGCTGCATGGTACATTTTTGTTAAAGCCTCTCTTCCATCGAGAACTTAATTACGTTTAATGCGGAATGCATTACCAAAAATTAAAATATCCTCGAGGTTGGTGAGCCTGTCAAAAAAGGGTTCTTAGCTGCACAGTGCTTTCACATGTAATGAGATTATTGTGGGGTTCTAGGCCGAATAAGGATTATTGATCTACTGCTTTAAACCAAATTTTAACTTTAAATCTAGGGCAGCGATGGCAAGATTCTATGATGGCACGCCAAAGGCACTTGAAACTATTTATTTTTTTAAAATGGCACGAAGCTCTAAAAAGGTTCGCCATCCCTGCTCTAGGGGGTGAGTCGTAGCTAAATAGGAAGGCCCTAATGATCTTTTTTGTATTCAGCCAAATCTTGCAATAGCAACATTTCCAATATCCACTATTGTGATATGACCTGAAATAAATTTGATTGTTAGTAAAGTCCGTAGGGGTTATGAATTATGATGAGAAATTATGCGATGAAGACGCGATCTAGCGAAAGCTCTTCTCTTCTTTACCTCTACATATAATACAACTGTAGAAGAATAAACGCCAGACCGCGCATCACGTAGAAACCACTGGACGGATTTTAATGAAACTTGGCATAGTGATTGCTTATGTTTTGGGTCGGGCTTTAGGATACTTCTTAACCCGGAATATAACTTGGTTTTTACAAAACAGTCAAAAATATATGTATGTAAAATTCTGTTTATACAGACGTAGCTCAGTAATGGCATATCGGATTGAAAAATAAAAAAACAGGTGAATTTAGTAAACTTTCCCCTGAATCATTTAAGATGTAAAACATCCTCCTGCGTTGTCCTGAAGCTGAGCAATGCTCAAAACAATTATTCAAAACATTGCCCACAATTTTCTTTTAATCAATACCACTGTCAGTAGTCATGCAGCAGTGATTATCGTTGCAGTAGTATGCGTGTGATTATTATGTGCGCGCTCTAACGTGATCATATGTTTTGCACTTCAATGGGTAGTCGTCTCTTTTCAGCGCATACATTCAGGTTGAACACGTTTTCAGGAGCTGTTTATTGGGAAAAAATTGGAAATGGGCTGGGGTTCGTGTGTCAATGTCGATTTGTTTCATTCGTGTTACTTCTTTTCGCCGACATTTGAGGTGGGTAAGAGGGAAAAAATCACAGAACTTTGGGCAAATTTTTTTGTGTAAGTTTTTATTGTCTTTGTTTTTGCTTTATATTGCTTTTAGAAAGGTCCATGGGAGGGGACATATTTATAAAAAAACGGCGGGTGAAGCAAGGCAAGCACGGGTCAGCTAGTACTAGGTAGAACCGATTAAATCTAATTTAAAACTAACATTGATCTTAATTCTAGCTTACTGACTCTTAGCGAGCGCTCTAAAGTTATCATTATGTTTGAAACTATTGCCTTTCGGCCTTAAATCTATCTATATTTAATTTTGCTTGTTTGTTATTCTTCCAGAAACTTTTAAAAACTGGAATTCTTTATTATTTTCGTCTACGCCGCCGGGACTCGAGCGAGGCCATAAGCATCGGTCTTGTCCCGGAAGCACTCGTTCCAAAGACCTACTATGCTATGCCTATTTAACTTATATCTAACTTAAGGAGGATGCTACATAAGTAGCGCACCGGCCCGGGAGAGTATCTATACCCTCACCCCTTCCTCAAGTGACCAAAATTCGGCGAATTGCTTGACCGTATCAATTTTGTACCGATCCGCATTTGCGGTGCTAAATCAGAGGAGCTCCTGAGCATTGTCGACGTACCCGTCGTGGATAAGCCGCTTATCCCTTGCGCCACGATGGCTGTGATACTATGATCAATGCCGGCTACTATTCATTGCCACCCCCGAATATTAAAGGGTTTTTCAATAAGAGCGCTACAAAAGTTTTTCTAAATAAAACAAAAACCGTTTTTGGATATCAATGAAATTCTTTATTCCTGTGAAAGTACGTTCGATGCCATTATGTATGGAACTCGATTTCTTTTGCATGGCCACCACGGGCACGCTTGCAGCTTGTGGCGCCGTCCTGTTGGAACCACATATCCTCCAAGTCCATATCATCCAATTGGGGCCAAAAATATTCGGTCATCATTGAATGGTAGCGATTCCCATTCACAGTAACGTGCCGTTCTTGATCATCACGGAAGAAGTATGGCCCAATGACGCCGCCGGCCCATAAACCACACCAAACCGTAATTTTTTCGGGATGCAATGATGACTCATGGAGTACGTGTGGATTGCTGCCTGACCAATACCGCAAATTTTGTTTATTGACAAAGCCATTCAGCCAGAAATGAGCCGAATCCGAATCCGAATCATTTTCAAGTTGTTGCTCAGCCCAATTTACGACGCTTCTGTTGGTCAATCGGCTTCAGTTCTTGCGTCAATTTAATCTTGTAAGGATGTAGGCCAAAATCTTTTCGCAAAATTCGCCACAACGAAAAAGATAAAATAAAAATAGAAAATGAAAAAGCATAATAAAAAACATACCTAGATATATTTCTTTTTAATGTTTGAGCTTGGTTAAGGCCTTGCAGCAAACTCCAACCGAAGTAACCTCCTGCTGATAAAATGTGGCATGCTTCTTATGCGACGCAACAGCCCATCGGGAATATGAATTTTCTTCCAGAAGTAGAAGTTGTATTTTTTGTATATCCAAGCGTTTCAGGAAGTCTCATTCAAGTAAATAGCTGCATTAATATTTGCCAAATGTGTTTCTACGAGGCCTTATGCAGTCAATATTGCGAGAAGAGAAACAACCTCAAATTATTATTTGGGGATTGATGTCGTTGTTGAACCATATCTTTTAAAACTTGTCATTGAGTTATGTTATGCACAAGTTTTCTTACGAAGGTCCAATATCTACGTCCTAAAAGAGTCCATGTTTTAGATTCACAGACCAGGACAAGAATTGTTTAGCTTTAGGGAATGTAATTTTTAGCGGTCTTCTCGGCCAAACCCTTATCGGATGGCAAAGTTATAGCCACACGCTGAGTGTCCTCTATTTTTATTGACATCGTATACAAAATGTTGACATCGTTAGCCGCTAATCCCATTTTAATAGCTTCTTTGTCTGTACCCGCATAAGCTCCGGTGACATCTTGTTTTTGCAAACTATATGAACAAATGAACATAAATCAACTCCACATCAAACTACTTCGACTGCATCAGGAATATAATAATTAAATAAATATGCTAGCAACAACTCCGGTATCATGATGACTTTGTTTACGAAAGGGTAAGGACGAAACTGTTATAAAACAATTATAACGACTGCAGCACATGTTACCTTAAAAATATTATCCCACCATATGTGGCAAATAGAAATAATTCAAGGGATAACAACGAAAATCCTACGTCACGTTCATTTAATTGCGTCCTTAATGTCAGTCATGAAATTTGGTTTAGGAATATATTATGTTGACGTAAAACATCCCACAGCCAAATATGCCGCAACTCAAAACCAAAGACTGAGCCATCACGAGCAAGCTTCAATTTTACAATATAAACGCAGGTTTTTATTTTCTTATTCCACATCCACTTCCATATCGCAACAATGGTCTATTTCGGTTGCACGTATACCTTCCAAACACCATTTTGATGTCGCTTGCCATGCAATAGCAAATCCGTATCATAAAAGAAACATTATTGTGTACCCAACGATTTCTTATACGCATAACAAATCCCCGACAGTAATGACTGAGGTGTCATAAATGTTCCACGTATACATAAATAGATACACCCTTAGTACGTGTATGCAGGGACGTGTTTGCCGCCCAAGGATAAAATATATGTGCTGCAAAAACTATAGGTACACTTTTTGTATTTGTCTTTCACATTTATCGCAGACGTGATGTACAAAAGTGCCACAAAGAACGTGATATCGCCCCCTAGAATATGTGACCTTTGAGGACAATTAGAATCGTAGAATTTGCGGATGCCTATACAGCATTATATATGTTCATAATCAAAATTACAGAGTCCCTTCTATAATAAACACACGAAGCAGCCGACCTATATAAGTGGGACATGGCCTTTTGCAATCACTCTTTCTTCCAACTCTATTGTCACAGCTGCTCGATAGGTCCACGGGGCAGTCAAAATTATATTTAATAAAATTCTTATTCAAAAAAATTGTTGTGAAAATGTTCAACACCGCTGCATTAATTGTCATAAACGACCCGTCAACCAATGCTATTAATTTTACAGAAACATGGTTGTACATTCCAATGTCGGATTATGAAAAATAGAACATTTGTTGTAGATTTTACAAAAAAAAAAAATATAGTAAATACAACAGCATTCGTTGTTGAATGTACAGGGTGGGCCAACTTAGAATGAATGATTTAAAATGCTTATAGTTTTTTAATTTTTAAAGATTATTTTACTTTATTTTCTTTTTAAATTAAAGTAAAAAAAAAAAGATTACGCTTAGTGTAAAACACATCCTTTTAATAATCTCCAGTTTCCTGTTGGCAGTGAATGGCTCTTTTTAAGGCATTTTGCATTACGTTGCGCAACGTTTCTGCCACCAAACGAGGTGTCCACACGAAATCAGCATTTTTTCAAATCGAAATTCAAATCATAAAACTAAATTAGGCAAGCTTTCAAAATTTATTTTACTTATTCAATACCGACTTTTCACCCTTCAATATTCGGTAAATCAATACCTACTTCATTTTATTGCAATATCTCATTTTAACATTTACAATGTTTCTATTCGTTTTAAATTATTTACTTATTTTTTATGTTTCTCTTTAAAATTGAAATAAGTTATTTTGTTAAAGATTATTTATCCTTGCATTCCAAATGCAATAAATAAATGAATACTTATTTAATTAAAAATAAATCTTATTTGACTTATTCTGTTCATCTTTATGGACCTATGACTTTAATGGATTTTCACCTCTGGTTCGCTGCACTTTTGACGGCCTCCCTACTGACATTATTAAAAGCCCCCTCAATGTCCAAAAAGGCAGCTAGTGCGTACTCTTTTTGGTGAAGGCTGCTTTCTATTTTGTCTACTTCTTCATGTAGAGCCGTCTCTACTGATTTACCTTTTAAGTATGCATGTTGATCACTGCTTAAAACTCCGTTGCAGCACTTGTTTCTTATATGAATGTCAATAAGTCTTTCAAGTGTCTTGAGGAGAAATGACGACAAACTGATAGGTCTGAAGTCTTTAGTTGAAGTGTGGCTTGGTTTACCTGCTTTAGGTATAAAAACCACTCGTACTTCTCTCCATGGCCTAGGTATGTAGCTTAATCGAAGGTAATGTCTAAAAATATTATCGATCAAGTTCATAACTGCCCCTGGAGCCCTTTGTAGCATGGCCGGTATAATGTCATCAGGGCCAGGCGATTTGAACGGAGCGATGGATATGATGGCAGTTTCTTCCCAGTAATGAGAGTCTCTAACCCTTCCTCTATTATTGTGCTATTGCTATCCAAATTGCTATTACCATTAGAAGCCTCGCTTGTATCTGCGATCGCTTCACAGAAAAGCTTCCAGGATTTCCTCTTGGATTGCCTAATCAAGTATTTAAGCTCTTTCTTACTTTCTATATATAGATCCCATGTAATATCGTCCCCCACAACTTTGGCCCTGTTGTAGAAATGCCTAAGTTCAATAACTTGCCCAGGTTATCAACTGCCTTGTCTAAGTCTACCGAGGTGCCGTAGCAAACTGTTTCATTTCCTAGCTGCTGCCTAACTATGGATTCGTACCTATTTCAGTCAGCCTTCTTGGGGTTCCTAAACGTATTATTAGCCTTACCGTGGAAGCTTATTTAAAATCGAATCCACTTATGATCCGATAGGGATGCCTCTTCTACAACCCTCCATTTTTCAATTGTGAGGGAATCAGTGCAGGATGCCAGAGTAATATCTAATACCTCTTGCCTGTTCAGTACCACAAATATTGGTGTGTTACATTGTTGCATATATTAAGGTTAGTCGATAAGATAAAGTCGAAAAGACACTCACCTCTGTCGTTAATATCACTGCTGCCCCATTGCGAGTGATGCGCATTAACATCACATCCCATCACGAAGAGCCATTTGTCCCTGGTCATCAGCTGCCTTAACCTGTCGGGGTGTATAACCGTCGACTCGTAGGGAAAGTAGGCCGATATCAGGCACACATATTTTCTTCCTCCCGCTTGCTCACAGCAAACTGCAATCATATCTCCATCACCGAAATTATTCAAAAGAAATGCCTTTTTATTGTTTTTTAAGAGGATACAAGCACTAATTTTACCTTCGTTGGCTTTGAAGTAAAGCGTATATTCCCTTGTGGAGAGCCCTTGGATCTTTATGTTTCTGTTTATCCAGGGCTCTTGTAAATATTAGTACGGCTGAAGCGTTGTGCTTGATTATATGATTGATCAAGCACGCCGGCCGTCGCGTCGCAGCCTTACTGTGATGCAGGTTTATCCGCATAGTCTCCATTAATAGGTTCTTCCGCCTCCACTCCCTTGGTCATGGCCTTAACCATGACTTTCCCCATGCTGTATCGCACCAACCCCTTTGTCTTCTCAAGGGGTTGGAGCGATTCCCTCTTTAGGCTCAGCAAGAAGTGCTGGCCAAATTGCCTTCTAAGGTTCTAATCTAAGATGATTAAATTCGTTACTATGGAAACATAACTGCGACAAATTGAATGGCAACAAAATGCTTTTGATTAACAGTTAAGCTCTTTGTATGAGAAATTGTTAACTTCATTTTACCAGTCTTAATGGCGACATGTACCTACGATTTTTTGTTTGTGCACATCTATGGCACAGTACCTTTCAAATGATATAAGTTTCATTCTCCTCATTTTATGATAAATACTTAAAAAGTGCACGGAAACTTTTGATTTTTACGTATTAATATAATGATTATTTATAGATGTAGGATATTTTTTTTTTCAATTTCTACTCAGTTGCCATGACACCAGATGACTCTAAATTTATCGCACTTTACCATTTCAATATAATATTTTCAGTTGACTTATTCGTAACAATGGCCAAGGAATAACTTCCACCGTATTTATCCATAATATCCCAGAGGAAAATTTAAGTTATGAAATTGCTACTTACTCGGAGTTCTTCTGCAATATTTCAAACTTTCTAACCACAAAATACCGGAACAATTCCCCAGAAATTTCGAAATCAATGGAAGTCAACTTTTTCGCCACATAATACCTACACAAGTGAATCCATATCCGATTGCTAGCAAGGACTGACATTTACGGAGTGGTAAATGGGAGGAAACACTCCATAGAAGAAAGGCAATTGTTTCCTTGTGTAAAGTAAATACCTCTTCGACGAAGCACTGCCATTAGGAAAATTCAAACGAGTCCACCTCCCCATGCAAATACCCGAAAACGTAATGAGAGGAGATTGGAGATAAGTTGAATGTATGTTTGCGGTCATATAATGGGGAGAATCAATGCCAGCTAAAAACCTTGTCCTTGTTTTGCAATATGATATCCACTCTCAAAATATAAATACACATAGGTATAGGCAAAGTATCTGTATTCAACTGCGGGCCATTAAACAACGCCATGAGTTGTCCACAAAAGTTTCCTAGTTTCTACTCCTACTCATTCTCCGCATACAACTAGCGAAGGGACCGACAATATCGTTGTCGTTGGAATACTGATACTGAACGGACCCACCCCGATCGGGGGGCCATCGGCCATGGCAGTTCAATAATATTTATGCATGGCGATGGCTGTTGCTGTTTTTCGGAATTCTGTGGCCATAATGTGTCCCTGGTTGAGTAAACTTTTAATGGAAAAGCAAACAAAAAAGGATGACCATCCGTTGGGAAGACGGTGTAGGTCTGTAGGTATTCTTTGTCGTAGCCTGTTTAATTAAACGTTATATTGTGCGTTTGGGGATTATATTACTTGTTTACGAACCCGAAATGTATACACAAATGCCTCCACCTGATGGTAAGGTTAAGGTCGTTAAAAGTATCCAAGGTGGTTTTGTTTGGTATCCTGTTTGCGTGGGTGGGGTATAGAAGAAAACCTGGAGCAATGCCTTGGAATGTTGTCCCTTTACAATTTATAATATAAATAAGACAGTAATCACTGGAAGAACTTGTGATGACTAATCGCTGGCAAGCCAAACGATTTCATAGTCAAATTTGGTGAAAATTGGAAATACAATAGAAAAGCTGTAGCTTTAAATGAACTCTACATACTCCGGTCCCCGTGTTGGCGATGGCTGGATGAAATGTATGGGGTATGCTAGCGTCAACTGAATTCCTGAATGAATTTCTTAAACAAATCAAGAGAGAACTGATGGACAGTCTTGCGACTCTTTGGAAATGACCAGCCACTGATGTTTCGGAAGTTTTCCTTTAGACATTCTAGCCAATCATAAATAAAGTACTCGATTGGGTGGTCCGAAACTTTATCGTTTGTTGTAAGTTTGGTTTGGTTTGGTTTGATTAAAAAAAATCACAAATGAAATACAAAACTAGTGTGGCCAACCAATTCATTTGAAATACGAATTGATACCTAAGATTTTGGACGTGATTTTTCCAAAGAAATCTCTATAAGTACGTCTATCTTAAGTCTGTGATTTATATGTATGAAAAATATCTTAGAAAGTGCCCTTTAAAATAACGACAAAAGTCTGTTCTCTGAAGGCAATCCTCTGTTAGATGAAAAATAACTTGGAATATATTGGACCAAAGGAACCTGAAATTTTAGACATGATCTTATTAAGGGTGATAACAACGAATTGACGTAGCTTCAGAGAAAATAATAGAGCGGTGTCAAGTCGCATGACCGCGGCGGCCAATTGATGAAGATGACTCAACGTTGTAAAGCACGCAGCACTGTCTTTTTGGAAGCAGAACTCGTATTTATATCAATGTTGTCGAGCTCTAGCAACAGAAAGTCGGCTAAATTCGATCATACCTGAGAGCATTGAAGGTGACGTTATCTCCCTCCTCATTTCGAAAGAAAGAAGGTCCGATGATGCCGCCATGGCACAAACCGCACCAAACAGTCAATTTTTTATGTTTGTAGCTGCATTGATGCTCCTTCGAACACTTGTTCGAACGTTTGTGGCGATCGAATAACGACAAATTGACAGAGGGGCTGAGCCAATTTTTTTAGCCCAAAATTCGGATCTTCATCGATGTCAACGGTCGTCAGGCTTCAACTCTTGCGTCAGCATAAACTTACTTATATGAATTTAGGCCCATATCCAACCACGAAACAAGCCGGGTTGATTCTCTGGCGATGCTCAGTTCAGGTGATCGACGCCTAATGGGTCTTCTTCGATACTGGCCACATCGACGGCTATGTTTTCTTCTCATTTCGCAGCAATCTCTGTCTGGTCGGTGAAAGAGTGTACTCACACTCACACTTTTCCACGGTGCGACGATCGACGAATTGCCTGCAGACTGAAGCCATGAAGACGACCAACCTCAAGACGAAATTCATCAAACAGAAAGATCTCATTAATGTCCATCCGCGGTACTAATAATCGTTTTTAGTGTCCAGACAAAATTTTTCGAACTCACAATGGCGAAATTTTCCATACAAAATTGCATATTGTGACCTACAAAATACATAAGTTGAAGGTTAAAAATTATTATTAAGGCGGCATGACTCTTGGTTTTCATTGTCTAAAAAAATGTCAAGCAGCTCGGAGGAAGAATTATTGCTTTTTTGCCGTGATATGTAATTCCCTAAAAAGAAAAATGATTAAGGTGCACGAAATTTACAAAAAGAAAAATTCTTTTGATATTGCCTCCCATATACCAGCCTTTAAAATTGCATTTGTATACGATTCTCGAACATAACGTACAAATATGGGTAATTTTAAACATATTCGATTACTTTTTCCATTTTTTGGGATATTAAATCATTAAAAATTATTTCAAACGCGCCGCGTCATAAAATAGCCTGTAATTTTTCACAACCCCGCGTTTCACCGCCGCGTTCCAACGCCGTGGTGAATTCAACGCAGCGTTGAAAACGCGCTCTGTATGACGGGGGATATCTACATAGCATATCAACGCGGCGGTGAAACGCGGCGGTAAAACGGAGCGTTAAAACGCGCTCTGTTTGACGAGGCCTTTAATCTTCCCAAACGAGGTATCCATCGGAACGGAATATTCTCCGATTTTATGGTATGCTAACAATAAAAACAATTCATTTGCGCATTTGTCTACTTAACTCTGCTTTGCTGAGGTAGAAACACACACTTAATGTTAACAAACTGCGATTTTTATACTAAACGTGATTTTCTTTCCGTTTAAAACAAACTTTACATATAAAAGTTAAATTGTTGATAAAAAGTATCGAGGGTAACAGGGAAAAAGTAAAAATTATCACGGTTTGTGGAAAAATTAAGAGAGTTCTTAACACTGCACGGATGTTTGTATTTATTATTGAGAAATCACCGTTGGAGCGTACCTATACGAGAAAAAAACATTTTGCCATTATATTCGTGTGGCGCATTGTTTTCCATTCGTTTGTTGCTTCTTTTTCACATGATTGTGATTGTGTAATAATTGTGTATGCTAGTACCGTCTGTGGTCGAAATTCGACCAATTTTGTCTGTAGATAAAGTAACGAAAGCCAACTTTATTTATTAACACCTCTCAGATAACTCTGCAATGCCGCTGAAATAAGATTTTATGATTGCTTACTTTTAGGGGTAATTAAATTGCATAGGTATCTTTATGTCTTCTCTTCTTCTCTACATATAATAAAAAATGCCTGACCGCGCATCACGCTAAAACTACTGGACGGATTTTGATGAAACTTGGCATAGTGATTGCTTATGTTTTGGGTCGGGCTTTAGGATACTTTTTAACCCGGAATATAACTTGGTTTTTACAAAACAGTCAAAAATATATGTAAGGAAAATTCTGTTTATACCGACCTAGCTCAGAAATGGCTTATAGGATTGAAAAATAAAAAAAATAGGTGAATTTAGTAAATTTTCTCCTGAATCATTTAAGATAAAAACATCCTCCTGCGTTGTCCTGAAGCTGAGCAATGTTCAATACAATAATTCAAAACATCGCCCACAATTTTCTTTCAGTGGATACCACTCCCAGTAGTCATGCAGCAGTGAGTATCGTTGCAGTAGTGTGTGTGTGAGTATTATGTGGGCGCCCTAACGTGATCATATGTTTTGCACTTCAATGTTCAATGGGCAGTTGTCTCTTTTCAGCGCATACATTCAGGTTGAACGCGTTTTCAGTTGCTGTTTATTGGGAAAAAATTGGAAATGGGCTGGGGTTCGTGTGTCAATGTCAATTTGGTTCATTCGTGTTGCTTCTTTTCGCCGACATTTGAGGTGGGTAAGAGGGAAAAAATCACAGAACTTTGGGCACATTTTTTTTGTGTAGACTTTTTAGTAGGAATTAAAATTATGTTTTTATTGTCTTTGTTTTTGCTTTATATTGCTTTAAGAAAGGCCCAAGGAAGGGAACACATTTAAAAAAAAACGGCGGGTGAAGCAAGGCGAGCACGGGTCAGCTAGTGGGTCAATGAGACTCTCCAACACGTTCTAATCTAAGATGATTAAATTCGTTACTATGGAAACATTACGGCGACAAATTGAATGGCAACAAAATGCTTTCGATTAATTGCTAAGCATTTTGTATGGGAAATTATTAACTTTATTTTACTAGTCTTAATAGCGACATGTACCTACGATTTTTTGTTTATGCACTTCTATGGCACAATACCTTTCCAATGATATAAGTTTCATTCTCCTCATTTTATGATAAATACTTAAAAAGTGCACGGAAACTTTTGATGTTTACATATTAATAATTATAATAATACCACGAATTTGTTTATTTTTATTTCAGAGTGAAAATAAATTCAAATTCCTATTTTTTTATTCATTTTAAGGTCGCGACGCCTTCATATTTGCGACCCACACTTTGAAAAACACTGGCATAGTATACCTAATCGTTGTTTGGTACAAACCTGCGAGTTCCCCCGTATAAACATGAGCTTCTTTTTCTTTTTTACAATGAACTTTTCATTGCCAACTGTTTTGACATTTGAAAAACGGTTAATTTTTCAGACCATACAAATTCTGCGTACATTCAATTTTTAGTCCCTCCTTGAAGTTTTAAAAGCCCGACGCCTACGTCCTACCAACACATTTTAGGGGCTTCTGTGATCTGCCAGCTTTGGTACAGTTGTTCGGAAAACCATTATCCATGCTCCATCCGAGTTCCGAGTACAAAAATCCAATAAAAATAAAAATGAAAACCCGCGCGTAAAAAATCCACGCCAACGCTTTTAGGTATATTTTTTGGCTTGCCGCTGCTTTATTTCGCCATATAAAGTTAATTAGTACAAGCAACATTTGTCTAATAATAAAGTGTCACACTGGCTTTTATTGCAACGAAGGATTGACGTCAACTCGTAAATGAAGAGATTTCCTAAAGGGCTTAAGCTTGGGCAATTTTACCGCCTGCGAGCTACGCATGGCGAACGTATTCGTTTTGGTAATGTAATGAAATAATAAATTAATTCAGGAGGGCTATAAATATGCCTGTTCTTCCATCAATTGTTTGTTGTTATTTGTCTCTTGGGAATTAGGTTGGGGTTTTAAAGAGATTTACGTAATTTGAATATTCATTGCGTTGCGCGCAAAATGGGATTTATCGTTGACACGTGCTGCCATTTGAAGGGCTTCACATAGACAAATGAAGCGCCTGTTTTTTTCCCTAGAAATATGATGAGTGATTTTATTTTTTTACTGAAATGAAATTGAAATTTAATTTGGCAATTGTGTTTGGGAAAATGCGAAATTCGTTCGTTTTATATAATTTTTTTTATGACTTGTTGTAAACGATTTAGCTTCCGTTTGTTTTTCAATTTCCTTGTCGAATCAAATTGGAGCAATTCCCCATCCAAGCGTTTCGAAACGACTAGAAATTCAGAGCAGGCCCTGAATTTAGAGAATGATATGATGACTGACACTCATTTGTCCAAGGGGATGGTAGAGATTTAGTCGAATTTTGCGATGCATTGAGGTGATGTTGAAAAGGATTTGTCGATTGAGACGGGTCGACGTTGGCGGCCGGCGTTTTTCTAATTTGGTGTTAATTATTTAGTCCCTGGAAGCGGTGGACCTTTAAAGTCGACTCGTTTGGTGGCAAAATTCGAGACAACCGGTTTGGTTAATAATCAGCCAAAGTCAGTCAGATCGGCTGAAAACAAGGCCGCGGTCCGTGAAAATTAAAAACAGGAGAACTCGAAGCAGTAAATTCCTGGCTCAAAGTTAATGACTACAGACTACGCCAGTTGTTCGCAGCCTGGGCTTCGGAGCATTTGGAAGAGGATCCAATTTTTGGCGAAAATATCATCTTTAGCGACAAGACGCATTTTTTGTTGAATGGCTATGTTAACAAGCTTACATATTTGCCGTATATGGACGGATTTAGGGCCGGCGGCGTCATTGGTAAGCACGTTTTCGAAAATAAGGTTGGTGAGGCCATAACCATTAATGGCGAGCGGTTGAGAACGATTCTAACTGATTTATTTTGGCCCACTTCCCACACGAAACGATATAAAGGTAGACAGCAAATGTTTTCAGCAGGATTGGGCTAAGTGCCATAGAGCAGACGCCACGATGGACATTCTGATGAATGATATGCTTATATCTAGCAGAGGTGACTTGAATTGGCCACCAAAATCATCAGATTACTCTTGTTGGGTTTGACACCTCATTCATACAAAGCTTGTTCTATTCGACTTACTTTATTGAAAAACCCATAGATGGGAAGATGAGGCTGTTGGAACACTTCTATTATTTTGCAACAATTTTATAGTTCTTTTACAAAAACATTAAGCTGTTCGTGAACGTGATTCGAAACTTATAGTACCTTTTGAAGCCCCCTTCACGGTCTTTCATTTCAACGATTGTTGTCCGATTCATATGTCAAGAAGAATGCTGTCTGGAATCCTTAAGTCCATCTAGATAAGTGATTGTCATTGGTTTTATCTGGTAATCCATTTTGTTTGCATAAGTACGTTCTAAGCTGTTCTGACCTTCGACATACCTGAATCTGGAAAACAAACAATAGAAAGATTATCTAAATTGGGGGCTGCAAGTAGGTATAAATATAGTTCCAATGCGGTGCTTTAGAACCCATTGGATGTGGAGACCGTTCTACGAAGCTTATATGTTATTTTCCAATTTTCAATTAAAATTTGAAAAGTCCCTCAAAATGTTTAAAAAATTAACAGGTTTCGAGAAGTTCTTAAAACCACAAACAAATATTTTTTTAGTATCTAAGAGTTTATGTTATATAATACACGATGGCAACACTTATTTATAGACTTGTCAATTTGGAACAACGTGTGATAGCTCTCAACCACTTAAAAAAATAAGAACAAAATATTTTATGTGAATTTTTGTCGATGCAAAATCTATCTTGGGTCTTTGCAACTGATTCTGCAAATGAAAAATTTGCAAATTGTTAAAAAGTATATATCTATTAATACAATAAACAATATTATAATATAACTAATCCATAAACATTTACTTATTTGTATCATTGCAGGTAATAACGCCCAGAGACAAACCATAATAAGATCCCCAACACGCAACCCTCTTGCCGCTGGCTCACTCAGTTGTCTTCTATTCCGTTGTAGTAAACGCAAAAATAAAAAAGTTAAAATGGAAAGCAATCACTGCGGTAATGATAACCTACCCTATATTGCACATTTTCTTGTTGGGTAGTTTAGGATGGGAGGGCGGCTTAAGGTAAATGACATAATGTGTCCTTTTCCTGAGATTCCAGATTCGTAAGTCGGCCAGCAAAGAGGACTGCAGACATGCGCGTTGCGGGTCTTCAAAGTCCTTTAAAAATCGTTTTATAAATCCAAGCCTTGCTGAAAATGGAATTCAAGTAAAAGGTAAAGATAAGCTTCCTATTAAAGATCACACCAAGATCAATAGAGTAATATCTAGACCTATAAATAAATGTTAATAAATTGCCACAGTACGATTTGGGGGATCGATGTTATTTAATTTTTCTTTACACCAGTTAACGTGGTTAACTTTAAGGGATGCCTGCCAAATTCATCAGCAAACTTGGCGCACCATCGCGAACAGAAATGTCTATAGTTATCATCTGAATCTTTACATATTGCTCGGTTTATTTTTTTTGTCATTTATAAGCATTATTTGACTCATTACTGAAAGTATCATGGGAAAAAAAACTATTTGTGAGAATTTCATCGTCAAAAGGGACAAAGGGAAATCTTATGATTATGTGGGAACTTTTTTATTTTATAGTAGTAAATTTTATAGCTTAAAGATCCAATTTAAAAAGAAAAATTATTACCGGGATTTGTAGTATTCAATTTGTACTGCTGTATTTTATTTTAGTAGTAGAAAGATATAAAACGAACGAACTCTAAAAAGCCACATTGCTTGTGCAGGCAAACTATCCACTCTAAACTTTATGTTTATGTTTAAAATCTACTAAGAATCAAATGTGCATAAATTACAAAATCAAAATTATCTTGCTTTATGGGAAAAATATGGTTTGTTGGAAAAAAGGAATTTTCGACTTTGTTGGCGGGATTTCTCTGAAAATTGTCCCCCCACGCACTGGTTTGACTTTTTATGATATGAAGTACAGACCATGGGCGATGTTTTTATGTTTATGCATTGCAAACGACAAATAAGGAGGGCGACAAAAGAGTGAAGACACAGAATCTGATAAATAAAACCACATGCCAGTAGAAAATCAGTGGCCAGTGCACAATACGAGTTGGAATTTCCTTTTCCAGACTACACTGTCCATATTTTAATAATCCCTAAAGCTTAAGAATTTTGCAATAAAATAAAATTAAGGGGTGATGATTGCGGCCATCAGAGCACTTGTAGGTACTTTTCCTTCGGTTAACCTTGAGAGAGATGAAAAAAATATACCCTCTTGCAGTAATCCTTTTTTGCTTTGAAAATTATCAAGATGCCTATTATTCACTTAACTATAATGGATATAAAAAAGTTCTTTCGCAGACGAAAAAGGAGGAGCATATTCTTCTCAACCAATTTAAATGATAAAAGCAAGTCATTTTAATGATAAAAGTTTAGCGCCTCAAAGGCTTTGAAAATGTATCCGAATTTCCCTCTAAATTGGGATAATAAGGGTCGGCTTCTTCTAATCCACGGCAAAGTGTTTCAAATAAAACCAAATCATTAGATACCCTTGAGTCAAGCGATACAAGTTTGCGTTTTTAATTCGTAGCCATAAGGGCGTAATCTTGAATTCATAAAACGCTATCCATCCCTAAAGAAATGAAAAATTAATTGCTTAAAATAATTATTGACAAATAAACTTTCTACCCCTATGGTCGGTGTCAAATCTTTCGGGAAGCCAATGCCGAGCGACATTTTCCATTTTGCATAAAAGAATCATTTGAATTTGATGCGGCAGTCCGCCCATTGGAGGCGACTCTTCTGTGATGACCGACAACGACACAAAGGACCGACAGCAAATGCTAATTTAAATATTGAGGCGAGATAAATCTATCTCCATCTTTATTTGAAATGCCATTTTATCAGGACCTCCAGCGAAAATGAATGCATAAGAGTGTGATTTATATGTAGACAGCGACCGATGTATGAACTTTTGATGGGGAGGCGGTAGTTCTTTTCGTATTTATATTCCACCATCTATTTACAGGGTGGATTGAGAGTTTACCAAAGTTGACTGCGAATAAAGTTTTCTCTGACTTTTAAATTCAGTGTGTGTTGAGAAACTTTTCACACTCCGAGTATCCTAGTCAACCAACAAAATTTTCCCTAAGATTGGCTTTTTTGCGTGCTTCTCTCTTCCTGATTTAATTATGGAAAACGCTCTGAAGAAAATACTTCCTGGCATATTTTTCGTGGGTGTAAATGGCATATATGGTTTAGTTATTAGAAGACAACCTTTCCGAACATTAAGTTGTGAATTGATATATCCAATCCATGTGTCTTGAACTTGTCGCTTAGCTCCCTCTACAATTTATTAAAATTGAAAATTTATAATAAAATTCTATATGAACGCTTCTTTTGTTGGCGGCATCTCCCATAACATCCAATTTGGTGTCAATGTTTCCCAAATTGAAATTGAAATCTATCAAAATACGAATACCTATCATATATTTTTAAAAATTATGTAATTAAAAAACAACAACGTGCTTAAAAAAATTCAACGTTCTTATCACATGGATTTTGGATATTTTGTTTAAAATTAAATTAAATGACAATAACTTCTTTAGTTGCCTGTCCGGTTAAAGTGTTAACTATAATAGCGATGGATTAATATACTTTTATGAATATTCATTAATAACTAGGTTTCGGTATCTTAGAGCGCTTTTTAAGAAATTGAACAGTTGACTATAGTATTTTTCCGTTGAGAATTTCAAGGAACTGGTCACGGTTAATGTTCGAAAGTTCTACCAAAGGGTAAAACGATCCACCCAAGGATACAAGGCCCGATCAGAATCCTGCAGAGATGAGCATGGGAATATAGTAGTAGATTCACAGTCGGTGCTGAGGATTTGGAAAGAACACTTCTGCAGACTGTTAAACGGCGGAGACAGCCAACAACCCGCTGTCAGGCAGAATGATCTGTTCAGCTTGGACGATGATAGCCAAAACTTCCGTCCACCCGACCTACGCGAAGTGAGGATAGCGATATCCAAACTTAAGTCCAACAAAGCTGCTGGAGCGGATGGCCTTCCGGCCGAGCTTTTCAAAGCAGCGGGAGATGGCTTGGTAAGGAGCATGCACCAACTCATCTGTAAAATATGGTCGGATGAAAGCATGCCCGATGAATGGAACCTCAGCATCGTGTGCCCCATCCACAAGAAAGGAGATACTCTGAACTGCGTCAACTACAGAGGAATAAGTCTCCTGAATGTCGCGTATAAGATCTTGTCGGCTGTATTGTGTGAACGCCTAAAATCGTTCGCCAACAACCTGATCGGCCCATATCAGTGTGGTTTTAGGCCAGGAAAGTCAACCATCGACCAAATTTTCACACTCCGACAGATCTTAGAAAAAACCCAGGAATTTCAGGTTACACACCATCTATTTATCGACTTTAAAGTCGCCTATGATAGCGAATGATTTGATGTCGAAAAAGGTTTAAGACAAGGCGACGCGCTATCATGTAATTTCTTTAACATCGTTCTTGAAGCAATTGTACGAAACTCACAAGCCAACACCAGAGGTGCAATTTTTCAAAAGTCAGTTCAACTACTTGCCTATGCCGATGATATTGACATTATTGGGAGAACGCGGCGAGCTGTCAGTGGCGCATTTGCAAGCATTGAAACGGAGGCGGCGAAGATGGGTCTGGCTGTTAATGAGGACAAAACGAAGTATATGCTGTCAACGAGAAAGGACTCTCAACATCGGCGACTCGGACAAAACGTCACGATGGACAGATACAACTTCGAAGTAGTTAAAGACTTTGTATACCTGGGCTCCACTATCACTTCGCAAAATGACATCAGCGCAGAGATCAAGCGAAGAGTCACTCTTGCCAATCGCTGTTTCTTCGGACTAAGAAGGCATCTAAGAAGTAAAGCCCTCTCTCATAGAACCAAGGAGGTACTATATAAGACCTTAATCATCCCGGTCCTGCTGTATGGTGCAGAAGCATGGACCTTGTCAAAAGCGGATGAGAACCTTCTGGGATGCTTTGAGAGAAAGATTCTTCGAGTGATATTCGGTCCAGTTGACGATGGAGTGTGGAGAGAAGACAAACTTTACGGGCTATACAGCGACGCTTACCTAGTCAAAAAGCTGAAAATACAACGGCTGAGAATGCTGGGACAACAACGCACCAGCCCGACGAGTCTTCGAATCCACCCCTGAGTGACAGCGCAGCAGAGGAAGACCCCACCTAAGGTGGCGCACAAATGGAGAACGACCTTATCCAACTTGGTGTGCGTAACTGGAGGCAGCTGGCGAGGGACCGAGCTGGCTGGAGGGGCTTGTTAGTTGAGGCCTTGGTCCACCCCGGACTGTAAGCGCCACCAAAAGTAAAGTAAGGTCACGGTTAAGAATTACTTCTTCTGTATGTCCAAAAACAAGGACACACTCCCATAATATGATATGTATTTTCAGTCAGTATTGTTATCAAGGCTACAACAATCCGCACCTAGACTTATCCGCACTAAACTAATCATTTCGCGTGAGTTATTGTCTTCGAAGTAGTTTGGCACCTCAGCATAGTTCAGGTTACAATACTCGTCATGAAAGCGTGTTTGAAGTGCCCTGTTACCTGTTAGTGTGTTCCGTCCAATGTCTTTCTATGAGTTATGTGCAAGTTTCTGTATGCAATGCTTTCCACTCATACTTTCTTGACCAGTTAAACTCAATGTAGACCTTATTAAAGAGTTTTGAACACTCATTTGCCCAATAAATCTGCTTTATCACAATGACATCAGAAAGTTTTCTCGGCAGTCTGTTTTCGGGAAGGGCGCTTACTCTTTGGATGCATTTGAAAGGTAGTTCAAGTGTTGATAGGAAGGCTTTTGACTTTATACTAATCAAGGTATATCGAGTCAATTTTAAAAATGTACTATTTTTTAATGACAACTTTTTGTTCTTCTTACTGGTAGCAAAAATTAAGCGGTGTAAAATGTTCTTTGTTAGTTCAGGACAGGTTTTTATTTGACTTGATAGCTTTCTCTGATATCTACGTAAACTAGAAACGTGTTTTTGTTATTAAAATGATTAAAAAACTCAAATTTTACAAAAAACAAAGTCTCGAATTGTAACACTTGTAAAACGATATATAAAGATACTAACGAAACTATCTGAGCGGACGCGAACTCGGGAAGACGCCCTTCCTGGTCAGATACAAAAAGTGATATGAACCCAATTTGCCTGCCACATCCACCGAACTGTGTTTCGCAGCCTACTCTATGCTACCTACTGGAGCAGGAGGGATTTTCCTGCTTTCTCTCTCACGATCGATCCCGTCGTTTAACACACTTATTTGCTGAAAACCCACGTGGGTAGCCTGCAAAAATTTGTAAAATTTGGCATGCCGCGAAGTACATTTACTTACCCTTAAGCTAAGCTTATGTCAATCTTTCATTTCGGATGGGTCTTTTGATTAACAATATAATACGGCTCATCTTTTCAACACGTTCATCAATTTCCCGTTGGCTTGTTCGTTTTATTGATTTTCTGGGCACACAACAGAGCGTTCATTCAGTTCATCAATTTATCACAAGGAAATCCATGTAATTGCATTGCCACCGTCAATCAATCATTGACTCATGAGTCGTGACTTGAGGATTCTTTTTTATTTGTTCACTTGTAAGGATAACAACTTTTTTGCTTACTTTTCCCCCAAAAAAAGAAAATGAAAGTAAAACTTTGTTGTTGGAATATTTTACTTTCATTTTTATGTTCTTCTTTCTCCAACCGTTTGATTATCCCCCAGTATACAAAGGAACTTTCTCGTACTCCTTTGTCTGGGAACTGAGACTCGGTTAGATAAATCAACATTGGATGTTTTAAAAAGTTTATTATTGAACGAAAGAGCAGGTAACACGTAACGATGTGTACTCGGCGGTATCCTTGTAATTATCCTTTATACAGACAGAATGAGTACATGAATAGCTAGATATGCAGAAGCTCCTGCTTTAACCAAGTCGAAATGAGGGATAAAACCTGAGAACACATAGTATTACATGCCGCCTGCCTTACTCAATACATGTTCTTGGAAATAGAATGGCAGAGTTCACCAGCATGGGTAAAAAAGTTTCCCTTAACATTTACTGAAGCTGAAAATCAGGGAAATGAACCATGCCAAAGAGAGGTTTGCAGTGAAGTGTAATCTTGAAGCCAGAGGGCCACCTTGTGGCATGTAGCTTGTTCAATTCCAGAACTTTAGTTTTTAAAAATTGTTATAGGTTGGATGCAGATAGATAGATGCAGAAACAAATTCCGGAGAGATCTATATAGGAAAAAGCAATTTTTGTGATTTAAAAGGCTGTTTTTCCGGCACTTGAGTTGTCTTTGTTAGCGTTTAGGATAAAGTCTGTGACTGGATCAAATAAATCTTTCTCGTTATCTTTTGGGTCATTAGTTTCGTTGATAGAATTGGTAGCACAGCAAAGAGAGACGAATTTTTTTACTAAGCTTAAAGAGCGGATATTTTTTTAAACTGCGTTTTACTTTTTCAATAGAGCCCCCTTTCGAGGCGATACCAGAGTTCATTATAACAGCGCAACAATGCTTTCAAACTGTGAGAATTTATTTCAAAGTTCAGTGCCATCCTGGATGAAATTATAGAGCCTATTTTTCACTCCGGGAGTCAGGAGGACAAGGACCTTCTCTATCAGCAAGCTTTGCTGAATCGACGATTTCTTCGCCAATGATATTCTTTTTGAGACCAAACTGAGCTGGACATTCCATGAGTATGTGAAGAGGGTCCCATGAGACGACCCTCATGAGGAAGACGATTCTCAGATTATTTTCATCCAGATTAATGATTAAGTTCGATTTTCTGGGGAAGAATTTGGACGAGAATTGTCTGGCGCAGTTCTGCAAAGATGATGTAAGCCAGACGTCATTGGACTAAATACGAGATAAGCCCTTGATGTAGTTCCGAAAATGTTTTTTACTGACTCACCAGAAGGTTTCATGTCCGATGAGTTGTATAAATTCACACTTGGTATTCGTTTCAAGTATGAAAGCGAGTGAACCATAATAGCCAACGGATGCTCTAAAAGAGTTTACGTCCTAAAGCTGCCTCTGCTATCCGAAGAGACCCCACTGTTCCTAACCTATCGGCGAGCAAAGCATCAGCATTTACTACATGGGCTCAGTGGCAGCACTGCCAAAGTGCCATCCAAAAATAGCCAGCGGTGAGCACAATGAAATCCCTGGTGCTATGAGCAGTGCTGGGGTGGCCCATAAGGACTAGATATTAATGCTGGAGAGTCGCACACAGGCGGATTTTCCCAAAAACATGGCCAAAACTATAAAAAAAAATTCCACAGTTTTGTTTTTTTTTTAATGCCAAGTTGTTAACATATTACATGAGCATATAATATGATAAATCCCGCTATTTTTGTTGCAACCGTTTCGTCAGTTGATGCTTCCAAAGTGGAAGCTTTTGTGAACCGCGTGCAGTACCCAGTTTGGTGTTTGATAAGTGGTTTACTTTCTTTGCTGTTTTTTAAATTTTTTGTGTGAACTTAATAAACTAAATTATTATGGAATCTGTTGCTAGTAGTAAGTAGAATATTTACAATGCAAAGTTATTATGTAATTTTGAGTTTTACTAATATTTGGAAGGTGCCAAAAGCAATACCTTTTGAGTCCAAAAAAAAAGGTACTTTTTTTTCATAAAGAAAACATTTTGTATTTTGGTGCATTCGTGTTATGTAAAATAGCTTGAAATTTACCTTAATATATGCTTATTAAGGAATCACCTTAAGAAGTTGCGATATTTTCCGATCTTGCAAGATATCGTCAAGTAAATCTGTAAAAACGTTGAAAATAAGAGTTCGGCTCAATAGGTCGGTTTTTTTTAAATCTCGTTTTTGATACAGGTTCACAATCAAATTTTATTTTGTTGTCAAGAAATCAGCTTACTGACTTCCTAAGAAGCTGTCCATCTCATGAACTTTAAGAAAAAATATTTTTTTTGGCAGAAAATTAAAAAAAATTTGCTTGCATTGATGCTCAGAGGAAACAAAGAATATGTTAAGTGAGAAATCAAAAAGGAGGCAAACTAAAGTTTTGCGTTCGGAATTTCAACCCGAAGAGTTGTGCTATGCTGCTTAAATTCAATTTCAAGAATAAATGAAATTGGATTCTTCTACTGTAGCTTTATGGCAAAGAAGTTTGTACACTTTTATCCGTGGTGCAATATGCCAACAACAGTGCACAAAATTTTAATACATAGCCCTGAAATTGTGTCGGATGCTATTCTTCCAATTGGACAGCTTGGAGAGGAAGCCCAAGAAGCCCGAAACAAAGATATCAACCTTTTTCAAGAAAGTTCTTCAAGAAAATTTTCAAGGCAACAAAATGGAGGATGTTTTCCATAATCTGTTGGTTTCTTCTGATCCATACATTACTAGTACGAGAAAAATGTATCCTTAAAATGTTTAATCGTATCTTTCTGAAGTTTTAAATTTCGTAAAAGAACCAAAAGTCGATGAAACGGAGTTCGTATCAGTTTCATAATAATGTCCTATGCATAGGTTAAAATATTTTACTGAATTTATACATTATTAGCGATGAAATAATTTTGTTAATATTTATTATTTACTTAAATCAAATTCTACTTTTTTTTTATTATATATTCTTTCCTTTTTCCTACCTTCCATAGAATTTAAAATCTTTATTTACTGTGAATTTTTGTATTTTTTTTTTAAATCATTAAATTTAAAAAAAAATACATACTGAAAAAAAATATTTTTCTTCTTACTGTATTTTTCTAATGAAGTCATGAAATAATTAGCTATAAAAAACAAAAAATTATTTTGGCCATGTTTTTTGGAAAATCCGCCTGTGTGAGTCGTTGCGAAAATTTCAACAGAATAATATCGACTTCTCAAGAGGAAAAAAGACTGAAATAATTGTACAATGTACAAAACGTACAAGCTAAATTTTTGTACAGAAAGTCAAATTTTGTAAAAGAACATTCAACTACTTGAATATGCTGTCAGTTGCGGGGCGAAGACAAGTATTAAACCGAAGACAATTAAAGACTCTACACCATTCTCTTTAGGTTACATCGGCGCTGTGACCAAGCGAATAACCACTCTTACCCATCGGCCTAAGAAGGCATCGAAAGAAGTAAAGCAATCTATTACAGAAACAAGGAGATTTTGGACAAGACCAAATCATGCAGATAATACTGATGGTGCAGTGGCACAGCAAGGACACAATTGGAAAAAAATCACATCAGACGTTATAAAGGGAGTCTTTATTTTTGTGGAATTGAGTCTATTTCTTATCGATGGAGGGTGTAGGAGTTAATTTAACGACGAGCTTAGTGGAGCTTAGTGGGCTATACATTGGACTATGCGTATGGACGGGACTTTTGATCCACATCTTAGGAAAAATGCAGCGGAGAAAAACAATAATTTCGGCGAGGAACCTCAATCAACATGTTGTGTCATTCTGGAAGCAGCTAGCTAGGGGTATGGACCATCCTGACTACAAGCGCGCCATCTAAAGTGAAGAAGAAAGTCGGTGTTGTGCCACTTTGATTGTGCGCTGGACTACTAATCGAGGGGCCTCTGCTTCAACCCAAAAAAAATACAAAAAAAACAAATCAAGGTTTTTTGATGTGAAACATCTTATGACTCGAGTTAGGACTAAAATCGATTCTTCTAAGGCGGAAATGACCAAGCGGAAGTGCGTGACGGAAATTGGCCTGTCGCCATCACTCCTAAAACACTCAACCGATTTCAATGAAATTTTGTGGGGCGGGTGGGTATGGTTGGTTCTAACTTGATGGATAGGATAGTTTCGGACCCGATAGGTGGCGCTGTTGTTGATCTTCTTAACCACATAACCGATTTTGTCTGTTTATATATGGTTATATGGAAATATATATTTTTTTAATTTTTTCATCTTAATTTTCAAAGTGAATACTTGTATGGGCTCGCTGGAGTGAACTGAAGAAGCTAAGTTTTACACAGACACTAGACTACCGAATCAGTTGAAGATATAAAACCAAATGTATACAAAAACTCTCGAAATAGAAAACTTTGGATTGGATTGCGTTATGAAAACTTTTCTAAATTAATGAACATAATTACCTACCGCGCTGTATTAAGATTTTAATATTATAAAGATTTTGTTTTTAAATTAAATTTCTTAATGAACTTCAACTGCATACAACACAGTTTAATTTAAAGAAGTTTCACATCTGGCGTGTGGTCACAAGCACGCTCTCTGTTTTTTTACTGCACCACTTCTTACGAGGTTTTGACAAACAACGTTTAAAAAATTCTTGGTCCTTCCTATTCATTACAAAAACAAAAAAAACCCTTTAAAAAAATGGTTGCAAGAACCTAGAGCTAGGGTTTAATATGGACCTGTAGTGACAACTATGCATGTTGAAGTAAATTGATAATATTTACTTCTTACCACTAGGGGATATCATTTAGTTTATGTTGAAACCTATTTGTTATGGATGGGTTCAGGAAACTGCTAAAAACTGTAAAAACTGAGCTGAGATACCGACTACCGAGCTCGAAAGTTGTATACGGCATGATTTTAAAATCATCTATCAGCTGTTACTCTGTTACTACGAGGATTGCGATTTATTGGAAAGATTAGCTACTACATTGAGACTATTTGGTCACACTAACTGCCTAATCCTAGTCTCTCCTTCCGTCTTCCTGATCACTGTAGCGCTTTTCAGGCAGAAATAATGGCGATAAAAGTAGTCTTATCTTGGCTGAAAGAAAACGCGATATCTGCTAAAGATATCCGTATCTTTTCGGATAGTTAAGCTGCTTCAAGTGCCTGAAATCAGTCTCTACAAATTCTATAACAGCCCAAAACTGTCTCGTCTCTCAGAGAGATGGCGGACCTGTTCAATATTTACCTCTGTTGGGTGCCGGGGCATAGGGACATCCCAGGTAACTGTAAGGCGGATGAACTCGCCAAACGCGGAACTACACTATACCCATGCTTCCAGATAAGGATTCTTTAGGTATTCCATTCGCTACTTGCAAACTAATTATAAAGCTGGATGCCATCAATAGAACAAATCTTAGGTTGGCAACCGGCTTGACATGTCTAGTAACAAAACAGATCTGGCCAAAGCTGGGTCTTAATCGTTCTAGATACTTGATCTCCCTTGAAGCACATCAGTGGTGTCATCACAGGACACTGTCTCATAGGCAGGCATGCACCAAGGCTTGGCGTATTTTCAAACGATTTTTGCAGAAGCTGTCTTAACGAGGAGGAGGAAGAAACTATTCTCCATCGCCTATGTACTTGTCCGGCTCCCTCTCAAAGACGAAAACTCCATTTGGGAGAATTCTATTATAGCGATCCGAACGATCTAAATAACTTAGATATTCGAAATTTCCTACGCATCATTAGAAGCTCCAACTGGTTCAACGAGTAGGAAGACCTTATAATGGTCTAAGTTTGTCGGCTAACTGACAGCCACTTCAACCTAACCTAACTGCCCAATAAAAGTCAATAAAAATTCTCATAAATTGTTTAAAAAACCAGACAATTTTGTTCCACCTCACATCAGCTTCGTTTTCTCCCTCTCTCAGAGTATATTTATATTTAGCCAGCACCCCTGAAGTCCATCTCTCGGTTGAAGGTAAGCGGCTTTTGGTACCACGCGCATTGGAATTTTGATGAACTTGTGCGAGAATTATCCTTTGTCTTATGGATATGCCGTCTGACGCAATGACACCAGAAATCCTACTGCGACAAAACTATCACGTCTACTTTCCTTAGGCAACGGAATGGCTTCGGCCAGACTCTGAGCCAGGGAAAGAATGCCATCGTGTATTCACGGATGGCTCCAGAACCGGACAGGGGTCAGGTTGGGGAATCTTCGTGGAAAGCGAGAACGTTAGACTACACTACCCCTTAGGGCACCATGCGTCTGTCTTCCAAGCGGAGATTTTCGCTATCCTTATGGCTATGCAATTTATTGTGACAAACAGGTGGAGAGCTAGAAGCATTCGCGTTTGCAGTGATAGCCAAGCTGGACTAAAAGCGCTGCTCAACCCTCTTACCTCGTCCAAGTTAGTGCTTGAACTCAAGCTTTCTCTAAACTTGGTCGGTAGGTTAAACACAGTGAAACTTGTCTGGGTCCCAGGTCACACTGGTATCCAGGGAAACGAGATCGCTGATGAGCTTGCCAGGCTGGGGTCCGAAGAAGCTCTCTCAGGGCCTGAACCTGCGTTGGGTCTGCCAGCATCTGTGGTTAGGTCATCCATTGAACACGAGTGTCGGAGGCGTGACTGTGCTGGTTGTAGACAGACCAAACGACTGCGTCCGGACATGTGCAAAAGGTCAGGCTGCTTGTGGGTGTCCTTTCGGGCCACCAAGCTTTTGCCAAACACTCAAATGTGTTGGGCTTGAGCGACACCACCATCTGCCCTGCTTGTGGAGAGGATGACGATACAGCGGAACACTTCCTCTGTAGTTGTCCTGCCTTTGCTCGCATCAGGTGGCGGATCTTTGGGGCTGAAGTGGTGAGTGCCGAACATCTAAGCTCTTCATCACTAAAGCTCCTTCTCATCTTTCTTCGAAAGACGGGCTAACTAAGTACAGCAATGTAAGGTGTCTGTTTTGGCAGTACAATGGACCAGTAGTTGTGTCTGAGTGCTCCATCGGATAGTAGCAACCTCCAACAAAAAAAAGCCAGCACCCAATAAATGGAGTTTCCAAAATCCGCTGATGTTCATAAGGACGCAAGCAACAAAAGCCGTCAATGTCAAATTAAAAATCTTTCAAAATACGCATAATTATTGTTTTAAGACAATTTTAAAACAATTCCACTCAACTGCCAGCTGTCTAAGTGCACTCTACCATTTTACCTACAGTAGCAGTAGCAACCACCGTCTGGAGACGGTATTAACTTCTGAAATAACTCCGTAACTCCGTAACTCCATTTCAGTTGATATTCCATAAACTAATTCATTAACAAGCCACCACTCCTGATAAAGATTTAATGCCGTTTCTGTGTATATTGAAACTTTTTCCATCAGAATAATAAGTTCTCATTACGCAGATATAATATACCTTCTGCCGTTTAAAACCGCCATACCCATGTCGCTTGAGTGTTATGGCTGCCATCACACTAATCCAAACTAATATGCAGCCATTACGAGTAAGTTGAACATTTCTTCTGAAAAGCAAACGGAAAGAGGGAAACTTTTAATATGTTCT
The DNA here is from genome assembly GCA_936431705.1 of Cheilosia pagana. Lineage (NCBI taxonomy): Eukaryota > Metazoa > Arthropoda > Insecta > Diptera > Syrphidae > Cheilosia > Cheilosia pagana. The sequence continues at coordinate 76,867,533 of OW386166.1, read as the reverse complement.
GTCAAGGTCGTTGGTCTCCATACTCCATTTGACCACTGAGCTGAGAGAGGGGATGGAAAACGTTTTGCCAGAAACTCCACCCCCCAGCAATGGAAATTAATTACCCAAGTTAGAGAGATGCCGATGTCGTGTCATGCCGCAGTTCTGCCGACTCAAGCACACAAGCTCCCCTTTGCTTTGTATCGGCGCAATCATCTATACAAATCGTCTAATTCTATAGCAATTGACACGCAATTATGGGATTGCTGTCAACTGTATATAGAAATGAAAGGCCCGCCATCAGTGTTTTCGACTTTCGGTTCAATTGGTTAATTATGGGAATGGAATTACAATTCAACTGAAATGAGGCGAGAATGAGATGCCCGCACTTTAAGTGGACTGGACACCTTTTATCTGGTCGTTTATTTTCTTATTTTTATTTTGGCATTAGATAAGGTCGCATTGGACTTTGTTGTTCAGTGTCACTGACATCGGGATGGTCTTACGGCTTTGGTTTCATATATTTCATATTTTGGTGTCACATTTATTTGAAAACAAATTCTACAATTTTTTAATTTATATATGGACAAATTGCGTCTAGCAATAATGAGATTGAGCAACGTTGTTGAATAGTGAGTTGTGTCGCATTAAAAGTTGAAGCTCATAGAGGTTACTAAATATTTGTCTTCTCTATTTAACAGACTTTTAAGGTGATTCTAAAAAGTGACTGAATTGTTGGTACAGTTTTATTGAGCCCTAGCCAGCGATAGGCTATCATCACTATTTTTGTTAAGACATGGCTCTTTTATACGTCTTAACCGCTTGTGCTTGACCCTGGTTAGCGCATCCCATATCTTTGAGAATCGTTGAAATGACTGCTGTCATGTATGTTTGGTTTTTGCTAGATAGTGTTACTGGTGGAAATTTAAGAAGGGAAGTCTGTAGGAATCGCGTTATATGGACGCCACGCCACTGCCAGGTATACAGGATTTATGAATACATGAGTGAAATATGAATTGAGCAAGAGAGCAGACAAACCTTTCCTACATATTTTGACATTTTTTTTTTCTAAACAAACCAAACAGCATACTGCCTCTCTCTGTCACAGGAGTAAAATAATGTTTAAAGAGTTGTCAATATATTGCGCGTTAGTAGATATGTTTGATTTGAGAATGAAGTGCATATCCACTCACCCAAGTGAAAATCGTAGAAATGTTTTTGATTCTAGAAACACTGACAATACACAGCTATCTGAAGATCCTTGGATATCAGATCAGATACAGATTTCCAACAGACAGACAGACAGAGGGTTGCATTCACTTTTATGAAGAAGAAGTTAGCAGAAAGTTTAGGATCAACTTTGCTGAAAGTGACACATTTAAAATCGCACACCCTGAGTTCGGGCTGCAATAAATTTGATTTCAGTTTGAATGGTACTGGATCAGTTTTAAGTTGGTTCGGATTTTGTGCAAGTGGTTCGAACATTGGAAAAACACCTCTTGCTGAAGTCTTCCTATAATATTTATTTATTTGAGAGGTGACCTTTTAAATCACGAAAATTGGGCACGAAATTGTAGAGGATCCCTTTTATGTGTACCGGAATTTTATTTTTTTGCATATAATTAAGAATTTCTTAAAATTTAATATTGTCATCATACTCAGTGCAAAAACAAGTAAAAATTGTTGAATTTTATTATGTTTCCTGACGATCAATAATTATTGCAACGCGAAGAAAATACCGTCAACATTTTAATACTGCGTTGGCTCCCTGTTAAAACATGATAAGATTTCAGGATCTTCGAGATGCAATATTCCATGAACCGCACGGACAAATTTTGCTCGACCTGTTCGGACTGAAAAAGCTATTGATGCTGTAGGGGAAGTACGTCCAAAATGACATACTATTAGTCTTTTGATTCATAGAATATTATTTACAAGAGATATTGCAATTTTTATATTTATTACTAGCTGTTGCCCGTGGCTTCGCTCGCATTAATGCCGATTTTGTCAATCACTTCAAGAACACTTAAGTGATTGATCCCTTTCTGCATTACTTATTAAAACAGATACAAAATTAGTTCAACTGAATTTCAAGAAATTCTTATTCTAACTAAAGGCTTCGCCAAATAGAACGCGTTTTTGCGGCGTTAAAATTAACTTACGCGGCGATTATTTTGGCGCAACGTTCTAACCGCCGCGTTATAGGACGTCAAATAGAAAGCTCTCATTAATGTCCATGACTCATGGTTTTCATTGTCTAAAAAAATGTTAAGCAGCTCGGAGGAAGAATTATTGATTTTATTTGCCGTGATAAGTAATTCCCGAAAAAGAAAAAGGAATTGGGTGTACGAATTTACAAAAAGTGAAATTTTGATATTGCCTCACATACCTCCTGCCTTTAAAACTGCATTTGTATACGATTCATCACACATAACGCACAAATATGGGTAATTTCAAAACCATTCAATTCATTTTTTCGTTTTTTAGAATATAAAATCAAACGCCCCGCGTCGTTACAGAATCTGTATTTTTTCACAACCCCGCGATCCAACGCCGCGGTGAATTCAACCCATTAAGTTACAGCCAACCATAACCACCCTCGCCTACTTCTCTTTCGTTCCACTTCGGAGGAAACTTGACGACGCAGTTTTTGTTGCAATGTATGTGCTTGTGCGATGTGCGCCACCCACCACCCCAAAACAGAACAACGATCAGGAACAACGTTTGCTGATAATTTTCGATTTGAGGAAAAAAATAAGTTCTTTAATGTTAGATTTTGGGTTGTAGCTCAGCTTCTAGATGACACAGAAAGCTGATTGATTAGGAATGGCGAGCTAAAGGCAGTAAAGTCAGAAAAAAAAACACATTTTGGTTAAAAACGCTGCCAAAAAAAGCCTGGTAATAAAAGAAATAGCCTATTACCGTCTCAGAATCTTAACTATCATTTGAAAAAAAGTTTCATCGAAATCAGTGCAGTAGCTTTCACGCCAACTGCGAACATAGAAAACGGCTACAGTTTAATTATATGTATAGATTTCTTTATAAGTTTATTGCGATCTTTTCACAATACCTTTTAAATTTTAAGGAAAATGCTAATTAAAAAATATAAATGGTTTTCCAAACCTATATAAAAATCCATTTTGTCCATATGGTATGGACAAAATGACACATTTTTACAAATTTCATAAATTAAATTTTCTAAATTAACTGTAGTAAAACTCTGATTTTATTGCAGAGAATTAGCTAATTTGCATAAATTTTATCATAAAATATCGCTATCTTTATATATATAATTCTACTGTACGTGTGTATGTCACTGAACTCCTCCTAAACGGCTGGACCGATTTGAATAATTTTTTTTGTATGCGTTTGGGTAGCGCCCTGGATGGTTTAGAAACCGATTGGTCAAAATTGGACAAATGGGCGTGGTATCGCCCATACAAAAATAACATTCAAAATCTTAAATCTTGAAAACCACCGCATCGATCGAGTTCAAATTTACACATAATCTTAGGTATTAACCAAGGAGTATTCCTGTGAAGATTGGTCAAAATTGGACAAAGGGGCGTGGCACCGCCCATACAAAAATTACATTCAAAATCTTATACGTATTTCAAAAGCAACCGAATCGTGACTGCGAGTTATTAAGTAAAATACAAAATTGATTTATTTGGAATATATAAGACAAAAAAAGTTGTAACAATATCACACTCCACTGTTCATACGGAACATACAAACACAGTGCCCCAAAAATCGATGTATTATAAAAAAACAAAATTCTAAAAAAAAACGGCTTTTTGTACGGAGCCTTTTGATATTTCCGGTGTCGCATTTCAATGAATATTAAGTGTAGGTATTATACATACAACAATGCCATGTCTTCGTGAACGAGGAGGAAATATTGGTCGACGTACTCCGAATTCACAAGTAGTCCAGAAAGGTCGGCTAAATAGATCGGCAGAAGATAAATTGACGGACAATGCAAATTTAAGAAACCAGGCTGTAATCAAACGTGTAAATGAAAATCAAGAGCAACGCAACGAACGTCTTCGAGCCAATGCATTAAGCCAAAGACTGGCCCGTCAAAGAGTCACCGATACATTCAGAACACGTGAACAACAGCGTTTGCAAGTGTATCGCGCATTGACACGTGCATCACTTCTTCGCCTTGCGTTTGAATATGATTCGGACATCGACTATTCGTGCATGCAGGACAACGTCTGTCGGGTCCGCTAGTAATAAATAATATTATAGAAAAACTGAATAAAACTCCCAAAACACGAAAAAAAAAATTTTAACCAAAAAAGTGTTTTTGCTGCTGACTCACGGCTATAAACGGAGCAGTAATTATAACAGGATTTTTAATATCTTCGAAGTCATTTTGGAAGATAGCATCTAGTGTTGTAAGTATATCAGATTTCAAGTTAAGGCTAGTATGTCATTTTACCCATATATGTCATTTTGGACGTACTTCCCCTACGTATAAGTGTTCACACGGAACCTTCCGTGTCCGGACAATGTTTTGACATTTTTTTCATCCGGTAGTTGACGGTAGTGAAGCTACAGCTGCTGATGCTGATTTCTGATGCCGATTTCGCGTGTCTTCCTCGTTCCCCAGATTTAACGACCCCTGTTTTTTTGTGGGGTTTCTTGAAGGAACGAGTTTACGTCAACAAACCACAAAACATTGAGGAACTAAAGCAGAACATTCGCACAGAATCTGCAAGATTGAAGCCAGAAACGTTGCGCAACGTAATGCAAAATATCTTACGAACCATTCACTGCCAACAGGAAAAATGATGTTATTTAAAGGGTGTCATTTTACAGTCTCAGCGTAACGATTTTTTTATAATTTATTCTTAAATTTAAAAATAAAATAAAATAAAAAAAATTATAAGCATTTTAAATCAGTCAGTCCAAGTTGGCCCACCCTGTATTTATAAATATATTGCCCTCGCCTCTTATTTCTAAGTTTATTTCAGATTATTAACCACTTTATTACTTACTAAATTATCTTATAAGTAGAAAACGGGCAAAAAATAAATCACCTGGTAATCAGCAAATCAATCGAACCGCGATTGGTATTTGTTACCCGTGACTAGAACGTGACACTATTCTCGTCTCTCCTGCAGCTCGGACACAAACTGGTAGAACTTGTTCAAAACCTAGTTCGTAGACCTTATTGAGTATTGGGGTACGTGAGAGTACTCTGCAATGTTGCCGGAAACACTTGAAATGCTCATCACGGAATTCATTTTATTTCCATTGCGATATTCGTTGCTTTGATGAAATGTTAGGGATGTCCTGACAAAGGACAACGCCCACACGGCGTTAGGGAAGTGTTCAATATAATTTATACGCTAAAAAAAGCTTCAGTCAGTCGTGGCTGGGCCAGAGACAGCGGAGTATTTGGTACTCAAAGGAATTCGTAATTGATGTTCATTGATTTGAATTGAACCGCAGAGCATGCATAATCAACGTAGTGAAGTGAATCTTCATGTCCGGTGATTTAGATGGGTTGGGAATGTCATTATGCTCTCGTTCATCCTTTGATGGGTATAGGCACTTTGTGTCACTGAAATGTTGTCATGTCAAAGTGGACGGTTTTAATTACGTGCAATAGCTCGCTCACACGAACTTCGCAATGGAACTACCACAACAAACATCTATGAAATGACAGTTCAATGAACGCGGATAAACATTATATAAACAAGGCCCAACCTCAAAGAAGAATATGGCAAGCTTACATAATTGGAATACAGTTATATGCTGTATGGTATATGGTATCTGATGATGGGATTTAAATTTTAAATAAATCAACAGCAGCTTGCATAATTAATTTATTTATTAGATTTTGTTTAATTTGAAAGGGATTTGCATTCACAGGAAATAATTGTTTAAATATTCGCTACGCCTCTTTTCAATTCTGTGGTGAACAAACGTCAAGCACCAACAGTAATAATTGTGGTAGCGTTTTATAATAATTTTCAAAAGGTCGGCATAATAAAACCGCAACTGTACTGAATATTTTGACATATTTCCGGAACCGCAAAATCTTTAATGAGGAAATTAAAGTTTGTCAAGATAATGTTACCAATTGAGTGGGAGGTCATTTTCTCAGCGACAATAATGGATGCAATAATCAATTATCGACGTTTACGTGTTTCGCTTCCCGCCTTGAAAACTACAAATCTGTCACCCTATATCGGTTACGCTTTCTTCAATAGATTTCACGTTCGGATGGAAAATTTTACAAAAGTTTGTAAGATTTTTTTAAATTAAGTGGATATGTTAGTAGGATGTTTATATGGTCAAATCAAATCTTTTGCTGAATCGTAGCTACACATCAGCTATGCTTGCTTGGTCTATCCGTTGCAATCACCCAGTACTGCTCTCTACTTAAAAATTGACTTATGTTAGATTAGGTGAGAGGGGAAGTTTGTTTTACATGCAATTTTGACCCAGAAGCTATTGAGGCCCATGGGAGGACATCCAACTAACAAAGCCTTTCGGGACTGTTGATGAATCTCCTTAGAACTGATAGAGGTATCTACCGTTGCTAAATCTTTCAAGCTTTCGAACAACCGTGCTCCCACAAAAGAGTATAGTGGCATTCTTGAAGAGCTTGGCTGTTCCACAGAACTTATTTGCACTTGCAACTTCTGCAGAAATTATTTGTAAGGATCCCATAATCTTGGCCATATTTCCAATGATGCAGTGTCCGGTTATAACCACGAGTTTGGTATTTGGTTTCGTGCAAGAGATGTTAGGATCTTTGAAATTCAAGTGTCAATAGTGGGCTACAAGCTGCGAGTTATCATGCAACGTAAGTGCTGTTCCATCATTCTTTTTTGCCAAATTTAATTTGACATTATCAATCAAGCTCTTAGCTGCAAATAGTGTGTCCATTTCTCTCTCTCTGTCTCTGCCGGTAAAACATTCGATTGCAAAATTTGTATACGACTGGCTAATACTTAGTTCTACTGAGAAGGTTAATGCTCCGGTTCCAATATCTGTCTTTGAGTCATTTGGGAAGTACTCCTGGAGAGACTTTAAATCTATATAAAAATGGTGTGAAAAATGTATAGTAATTCATCAATTCAGAACAGCTCGGCCGATTTGGATCAATTTTTTTTTTTAATTGTTGTTCGTATTTAGCAGGAGAATAATGTTGGAAAAACCCTCCGGAAAAGTTGGGAAATCGAAATTTGAGTTTTTGTATGAAATTTGTTGTGCAATTGTTTCGGAATGGCTTTTCAAATGGAAAAATAGAAAATTTTTTGTAGAAAATTTGGAAAATTACGGAAAAACACGAACATTTTTATTTTTTTTTTACGATTTTTTGCGTTACATCACATGATTTGATGATTTATAGCATTTGGTGAACATTAGAGGCCCTATATCCTACGATGTACTGCGTACTTTACATGGTGTGCTCAGCGCCACTTTCGGGAGTTTTACCAATGTTTAAATTTGCTTGAAAACTCATCTCTCACCGATGAACATTTTGCTACGCCAACAACATTTCATCCCTCGAACCCGACCGCGATGTGGCTGACGACATTTTGCAGAGAGTTCGCATGACAACTTCGAATTTAGGTCTTGTAATAAACGACGAGATGCGCAACGAAGCGTTACCCCTGATCGAAGACATGTGCGTACTAATTTGCGGCAGTCTGCTGTCGAAATTGGAAATGCCAACGCCAAATCCTTCGACGTACGATGCATTCGTGAATTGCAACGGGAGGAAGACTTAGATCGGGATGAGCTGGCCGAAGTACTTTCTCGATGCTCCAGTTGGGACAATTCGGTCAAGATCTCAAGCGGTGGCTGTTTCATCCTCTGATGGCATTGCTGTCACACTGTTTGAGGGCAATCGAACTGTACATTCCGCTTTGAAGCTGAAAATAATTCTTCTTACGATTGACAAGCCAAAGTGCACAGTGACCAAGAATTCAGCGACAGCGAAATTGATGCGAGAATACAAAATTATCATTTGGGATGAATGCACGACGGCACATAAGCGAGCTTTGGATGCAGTTGATCGAACAATGAAGGATTTACGATTCAAGACCATTTCGTGGGGCTACGATATTGCTTTTCGGAGATTTTAACGCTTCCTTTCATCCCGAAATCTACTGCTGCCGATGAACTCAATGCATGCCGTCTTTTTGTGGAGGCATATCAAGAAGTTGAAATTAAATTCTCGAAACAACTAGGATAAAGCGACCAACTATCCGACGTATTTTTGAACTCGTTTGATGGAACTGCGCCGCATAATTTATAACTGAAGGCGGGATCGATTATAATTATGTTGCGGAATCTAAATTGTCCGTCAAGAAACTTATGAACAATTTGATTCAAGCGAAGATCGTCAAGGGCAAATTCAAAGGAGAGCAAGTTTTTATCCCACGAATTTCGACTATTCCAACTGAGCTTCCATTCCAGTTCAAGCTTCCGATTGGCAAACAGTAAATCGCAAGTCCAATCGTTGGAAGTCTGTGGAATTAATCTCGAATTTTCCAGTTTTTCGCATGGTCATCTGTACGTTTCATGTTCGCGTGTTGGAAAACCGTCTTCGTTGTTTGTTTTTGCCCCGGAAAACAAATCGAAAAACATTGTTTATCATATCGCTTTGTACTGACTTTAACTATCTGTGTTTTATTATCACTCTGGAGTTTATCTGAAGCCGTTAAATAGGGGCGAGACGAAGTTCGCCGGGTCCGCTAGTTTCTTATATAAATCACACTTTGGTTTCCTGTAGTCCGTGTGTGGTATAAGTCCGCTCTGATCAAAGAGCACGTAACCGTATGATTCGGGATTCCTTGATTTGGCTAAAACTTTTAAGCGGGACTTGTTAACAGGAAGAAAATAGTCAGCAACTGACGGAATTTGTTTCAGAAGTTTTAAATATGTAACACAATGTTTCTAAGACTAAACTAAGATACATATGTTCATTTCACTGTGAAGTACAAAATTTCTAAAAGTGGTCATTATGTGCGATCGCCTGTGAAGACACCTGTCACTGAGCGTTACACTCTCCACCTAAGTGTCACGTCCAAATGACTGACTAAAGCCTTGTCAATGCTGTTTAAAATGAGCCCACAAGATGATCTAATGTTGAGAGCGGGGGTGACAGCTGATGCACTTGTGAAAGAACTACAGCGCAAAATAAGTGCAGCAAGGAAAATGTTTCGATCAGAAAAAGTTAGAAAACGATATCCTGATCGAAAAGTTAAGCTTTCATGCAGTTTGTCAGTTAAAAAGACCCCAATAGCATTCAGAGTCCATTTATTCTCAATGAAGTCATTTTACTCTCAAACTTACTCTCAACACCAAAAGAAACCTTGTTACCGAAAGACATGGAAGAGTACAAACGCATTTAAACATCATATCCGTTAAGTAAAGAGATTGATAGTGTTTCAAACTTTCATTTAACAAATTGCCAGTTTTAGCAATCAGTATGACGAAGCTTGTCTTAAATTTAGCTATAAATAGGCTACCAGCTTTGATGGTTTATCAACAGCGTTCTTTAAATACGGTGGCATCTCTCGATAGGGGACTTGCACTAAATAATCCACCAAGCTAACATTGGAAGAACCTAATATTTTACCCAGGAAGATCTTCCATTACCAGCCCCCATATTCCAGAATCCAGATCACTAGAAAGACTGTACTTTTCTTTTAAATACCCAGCTACAGCGATTGCTAAGTCCGCATATAATGTGCCTTAGGGCCGCAGGAAATACGAACGGGAATTTGGAAGTGTCTCAGAAACTATCCCTCAATGATCAGTAGTTCTTTTCGTGTTTGATAAGCGGTTCACGAGGTTTATGGTCAGCAAAGTTCGTTCGTTTAGTGTCCGGTTAAAAAAATAAATAAATAAATATTTTGGCGCGACAGGTCTATGGGACCCAAGGCCTAGCTTTTTGCAACCATTCGCTTTGTGTGGGTTTTCAATTTTTGGGACGAATGGAAGGGATCTACAATTTTACGCCGAGTCCAAACGGCTAATTGAGAAGCTCATTCATGACAGTTTTACTCTCGGATGTTTGTCAGACGTTCGCGAGAGGTGGCGCAGTGGAAAAAAAACCTTAAGATGTAATTTGGCCCTCTCGGGATTCGAACCTGAGCCCCTCGCTTAGTAGCCCAACACACTACCACTAAGCCACTGTGTCCGGTTAGGTTCTTAAAAATTATAGTTCCCGCTTTTGGCGTGTAAAATGTCCCAAAAGTCTTTATGCCTTTCTCTCCCGTTTGTATGGAAACAGTGTAAACCTAAATTTTTTTTAATTTTTTCAACAATCATGTGCTCGTCAGTACCGTACGGATAAAGTTTACAAAGAGACGCCGATGTACTCCCAACTATTTGCGCCTGTGTTTTTTTTTTGTAATAAATATAACCTATAAACAGAGCAGCTGAATAGAGTCAACTATTGTCAGGATATTTTGCATAGACGAAAATTGTAAATCTCCTGTTTGTATTATATCGCGGTTAATCTTTTGACCCTTAGTCGGAAGCTCTAGAAGCGTTCATTAAGACGATATTTTTAAAGTTGAACAATTTCTTTCCCTGTATTTTCCCCTGCATGAGCGAATCTTCAACGTCCATGTATTCGATTTCAACATTGTCACATCTGTGGAAACAATAAGTCATCAGCACAAGTACACGAAATCTCTTAGCTAAGCAATCTTTATTTGTTCGTTTGCATCTATAAAATATTTATACAAAATCTGTTATTCGACATTTACTCACACAGCAAATAGCCCGTCAATCTCAGTGCGACGATGTGGTCCTCAGTCCCGTAGTCTCTGACCTACTCACTTTATCCTCCGAATTTGAATACAGCTGATACCACAGCTTTCTCGTCGCCGGATCGAGTATCACAAAGTAGACAAACAACACAAATCCTTGCAGTGTGGCTGTTATGCAGAAAAGATACGAGAAAGCCAGTCCCGCATCCATCGCAGCCAACAAGCCGAATATCCACGAAAATCCAAACAAAAAGAACATCATCACCATCAGTCGTATCTGCTGGAGGAGTTTATTCCTCTCGGTGCGCTTCGATGAGACCTGCATTGTGTGGCGGATACTCCAAATGACCATAACGAAAATCACCAAGTTCGCCGAAATGATTAGTGCAACGGGTAGGATGACCCCAAAGTTGAGACCATTTCCGGAGGGATAACACATCACAGAGCTGTCCCTGTCTTGGAACGGAATGAACGACGATCTGTCGGCCGCAATCAAAATGACTGGCGGCAGAATGGGCAGTCCCCAGCCCACAATCGAGGATTTTAGAATGAAATGTTTCGGCCTCGAGCCGAATACTTGCACGTATCGCTGAAACTGCAGGAATGCAACTACAAGCATCCATGTGAACTGGACTAGAACGGAGTACTGCAGCAAGGCTCCAACCGCCACACAACCGGCGTAGTTTTTTTCCTGCATAAGTTGGATGGTCATGTCGTGGGTATTGACAAAGCAGAAGAGGACCATCTGGAAGAGTATGGCCGCACACATGTGAAGAAGCACCTTTGTTGAGGCTTTCGATCGCCACGACTTGAAGATAATGCTGGTGACGAAGATCCCCAGTAAGCCGAGAATCGACAGAGTACATCCGATGAGTGTTATAATGTTCAATGCACGCAGGTGGACTTTGCTTATGACGATGTCGTCTGAGAAGTCGTTGTGGCGGTAGTCACCGCCGATCAGGTAAGCGAACTGGGTCATGTGGTGCGATCCGCAGGCGATGAGGTTGCTGTGACCGGAATCGACTTGAATCAGTTCGATGCCATCACTGAGCCAGGTGTCGTAGTTCCAATAGCCACAGCCTGTTGCTGGGTGCTTTTGAGAGGGTCCTGTATTGTGGTTGCGGAAAATCATTGGCAGGAGGCCTTGAAAGGACCCAGTCACGCCCGGTATGGTCAAAGAGGCAATCTTGCTAAACACTTTGCGGGTGGTGTTCAAGCGAGCCTCCATGAAGAATGCATCGTTGGAGTAGACCTTCACGATGAGGATAGCTGGCGGAGGCAGTCGCTTGGTCAAGTTCCGCCAAAGGTCGTACGGGACGGAGGACGCCATTTCGAGTCCCTTTTCGTTGAGTACAACATTCAGTGCTTCGTCGGAGCGAATAAATCGGTAGTAGAAATCACCGAACGCCTCTCGGAATATTCCAGGCGCCTTCGGGTCTCTGTGCTGGTCGTACAGAGCTATCCCTGTGACATTGGCTATCTGCGGATCTATGTAGAACACGCTCAGGTTCTCCGATAAATGGGCGCGAACGCCGAGCTGACCTAGGTTAACCCCTTCGATTTGATCCTCTGCCGAGATCGGGGTCATGCTTTTCTCCCTCGACGTTGCATCTATGCACGTTTCAAAGTTCGCCAGGAGTTTGTTCGTTGAGTTGAATACCGTCGAGGCCCGAAGTATATCCTTGTCAGCGCCCATGAGTCGGTTGTATATGCTCAACAGATCCAGACAGAGATCTGCGGTTTTGGCTCTCGCGACAGCCTTTTGAACTATTCTGCAAGTGAAATGGACATCTGTCGGAATGAGCTTGTAGTCGCCCGCCCTGAGGATTCGTTTCAGGCGCTTGGTCGCCTCGGCTGGTTTGGTTTTGTTCTTCACAAAAGCCTCTTCTTCCAACTCCACCAGCGTATTGGTGATTAATTTCTCTCTGGTCAGAGTGACACATTCCGTCAAATTCGAGGGGACATCCTCCCAAGACGAGTTGAACTGGTCAGCACGCCATCTACACCTTCTGGTAAGTGGCAAGCCGTTGGGCTGCAGGCATGGCCTGTTGGTGATAGCAATCTCTCCCGCTTTGGCCTCATTCCAATGAATGTTGGACGACGAATCATTGCGAAACGGCTGAGCACGACAAATGAATCTTTCTTTGGGGAGCTGCGCAAATGTAGGTATGGTCGCTGACCCGGTAACCTCGTCACTGTCATCCGTGGTATATCGGAAGCAGTTGCTGACAGCTGCACTTACTATGACGATGAACAAAATTCCTCGATAAGTGACGGCGCTTATCTGACTATCAGCGATCGCGGTTCGCATGTTGCGGCTTTAAAATTCGAATAACTACTGAGCGAAGTGACCGCGCTGTAGAGCTGCGCTGACTTGTTATCTATCAGCTTTAAAGCTATATCTACGGACAACAAGTCGTCGATGGATTTTTATTTATGTTTATTATCGAATTGGAAATAGTGCCGCGTGAGTAATGGCTTCGATAAGGTTCGCTGGTAACCTTGCCTAGGGTGATTGCAAGGGTTGGTCATGCTTCGACGATTGATTAGGAAGCGGAACCTCTTGAGAGTTTACAAATTGTTGTAGTGCGTCATAATTGTGACTGCTATTTTTTGTCAGACAATTGTGGAAAAGCGAGTTGACTCTACTTACATATGTATATAGCCTCTTGCGAAATCGATAAAAATAGGCGGGACGTCAGATTTTATTGTGTGATCGCACACTTTTGGGGCAAAACCATGGCGATAATGACAGCTCAGGTGGTGTGGAGTCTAGATGCACAAGGTTGGTTGCACATATTTCATACCTTAGGCCTTAACCGCTGCCGGGCGGTCTAAGAAGATACCTGTCTTTTTTTTGATGTTGCATTAAGCATTCATATTCATATTCATATTAAGCAAGGGGCCCCCGGTTAGAATCCCGAAAGAACCAATCTTAAGTTTTTTTTCACTGCGCCACTAATCGCGAACCTCTGACAAACAGCCGAGAGTAAAACTGTGATGAAAGAGCTTCTCAATTAACCGTTTGGACTCGGCGTAAAATTGTAGATCCCTTCCATTCGTCATAAAAATTTAAAACTTTCAAAAAACGAATGGTTGTGAGAAGCTCAGCTCAGAACCATATTTGAACTCAACTTTAACTTCAACTTGGATTCCATTGTCTGCAACGTAAGAAGCCTATTGGGACGCTTTTTAAAGAAGTTTAAGAAGTTCTCTAGTGCAATGTGTTTTGGAATACCGTAGTCCTTTTTGGTTTCCGAACTACGAATCTGTGATTTCCAGTATTGAAAGCAATTTGTTCTTTTCGCATTACGTGATTAACCTTGGGACTCGCAAAGTCATCTTCCTCCCTACATAAGTCGGTTAAAATTGCTGAGTTTGTAGACCTTAAAAAAAGCATGGGAAATATCTAACGATTTATTTAGACATCAAGTCCGAGGACAACAGGGAATCAATTTTTATATATCAAAGGACGTCTTGATGTAACTATGAAAGCAATTGCCTCATCCCCCAGAGGGAGACATACGCATTGCCCTTAGTTCTATATAAATGGTCCTTCATTACGCGCTTCCTATCATTAAATTTAAATAAAGCTTGATGAAATATCAGCGACATTTTTATTCGTTTTAAAGGCCTGTCAATGCCATTATATATATATCTTTATATATATAATTCTACTGTACGTGTGTATGTCACTGAACTCCTCCTAAACGGCTGGACTGATTTGAATACATTTTTTTGTATGCGTTTGGGTGGCGCCCTGGATGGTTTAGAAGCCGATTGGTCAACATTGGACAAAGGGGCGTGGAACCGCCCATACAAAAAATACATTCAAAATCTTATATCTCGAAAACCACCTAATCGATCGAGTTCAAATTTACAAATAATCTTAGGTATTGGCCCAGGAGTATTCCTGTGAAGATTGGTCAAAATTGGACAAAGGGGTGTGGCACCGCCCATACAAAAATTACATTCAAAATCTTATACGTATTTCAATAGGAACCGAATCGTGACTGCGAGTTATTAAGTAAAGTACAAAATTGATTTATTTGGAATATATAAGACAAAAAAAGTTGGTCGACGTACTCCGAATTCACAAGTAGTCCAGAAAGGTCGGCTAAATAGATCGGCAGAAGATAAATTGACGGACAATGCAAATTTAAGAAACCAGGCTGTAATAAAACGTATAAATGAAAATCAAGAGCAACACAATGAACGTCTTCGAGCCAATGCATTAAGACAAAGACTGGCCCGTCAAAGAGTCACCGATACATTTAGAACACGTGAACAACAGCGTTTGCAAGTGTATCGCGCATTGACACGTGCATCACTCCTTCGCCTTGCGTTTGAATAAGAGTCGGACATCGACTATTCGTCATATTCACAAATTGTAATCGGTTCTATGAACAAACAATGCCAATACTGTCATGCACTCAAATACAAAGGTGAATCGGCCGGTTTCTGCTGCGCGTCTGGAAAATTTGTATTGCCACCATTGAATTCGCCGCCAGAACCATTGAAAGCACTATTGGCTGGAGCTACATCACAAACCAAATAGTTTTTGCGCAAAATTCGCAAATTCAATTTCAAATGACCTCATTTGGAGCAACAAAAATCGTTCAGAACGCGGATGGTCACAATTTTCAATCAACTTTTAAGATTCAGGGCCAAGTGTATCATCAAATTGGTTCTTTAATGCCGATGCCTAATACCGATTCAAAATTTCTCCAAATTTACTTCATTGGTGATAAGGAACAGCAAATAAACGCACGCTGCCAGTAGAGCCATATCGAGCAGATGGAGGAGCGATAAATTGTGGGTATTTTAGAACCGTTTTTTTTTTTTGCAAAAATGCAAAATTATTATCTGGGATGAATGCACTATGGCACACAAACATTCACTTGAAGCTCTCGATAGAATGATGAAAGATCTAAGTTAAAACACCAGGCTTTTCGGTGGTGCTTTACTGCTGATGTCCGGTGATTTTAGACAGACATTGCCGGTCTATGCGGACGAAATTAACGCATGTATAAAGCGATCATATCTATGGCGAAATGTCTGTACATTACGTCTTAACACAAAATATAAGAGTTCAACTGCAAAACGATCCACTGGCACTATCATTCTCCGAGCAATTGCTCAACATTGGAAATGGAGCAATATCATTGCATGGAGACACACAATGCATCAAATTGCCGGACAACTTCTGCAACATGGTAAATACGAAAGATGCTTTGATTGAAAGCATATTTCCCGATTTACAAGCTAATCATATTAATCATACGCTTGAAAAAGCATGCAGGACAACGTCTGTAGGGTCCGCTAGTATTTATATATATTTATATTCCAAATGCAAGCCGCGGCTTTCCTAGGTGGCGCGCAAGCGAAATGCCTAATTTTCCATGACTCTAGCGCTTAAATAAGGACGAATTTGACCGATGGCATCTGTTATGTGGTTTGAGAGCCGCTGTGGTTCATGGCTTATTCGCATAGAATTGTGACTTTCGAAAACCTCACATGAAACAGGGTTAAATCACACGATTCTCGATCACTTCTACGGGAAATGACCATGCCCTCGTATCGCTCCTGCAAAACTCCCAATATGGCGTGAACTGTGTGATACGTAGGGCCGTACTTTCAAAGCCATATGTTGCTCTTAATTAGGCCAATAGAAAATCATCATAATCATAGAGGTAATCATCGACCTATAGCGATCGCCGTTGACGGCTAACGTCGTTCTCAAAGAAATATGACCTATATGACGCCCCCGCCCATAATCCACACCAAACAGTGACTTTTTCAGGATGTATTGGACGCTCTTCGATCTCATGTGGATTGGTATAGTCCAAAATTTGACAATTTTGTTTGTTTACGTACTTTTTGATCAGTAAATGGACCTATCGTAAAATGGACAAAGCGCGCGGAACATTACCCGAACAGAACACCGATTTTGATAAAACAATTTTATCATCTGCACGTGTGGTTGAACGCTATGTCCGACCATGGTAATTTTTCAAAACAGACTGAATAAATAATAGTCAATTTGACAGATGTAGATTCAACAATTTGGCCGCTATCAACTGTCAAAGTGTCATGAGGCCGACAATGATGTATTGGCTATAAACAATGGTAGAATTACATATGGGGCTCTTGTGCGCTGGAAGGCCACTAACAAGAAGTATGTACGGGATATGTTAACCAGGGTACAAAGAACAACCTGCATTGCCGTTACGGGCGCCCTACGTACCACGCCCACAGCTGCGCTGGAAGCATTAATCTTTAACTTTTACCATACTGGATTTACAAATATAAATCCAAGCAGGTAATAGTGCGCTAAGATTCACTAATGCAGGGCTTCTCTGATGTCCCCGTAAATGCGGATGAAAGTCTTGGTACACTTGACTTTGATACACCCTACGATGTGCTGTACGCTGACAGAGAGGACTGGTCTAGGAACTTAATTCAGAGCGAAAACGGGGCTCAGTATATACTGACGGCTCCAAAACTAGCAAGGGCACGCGGTCAGGTATATAGTCCAGCGAGTTCGACCTTTAAATGGACCTGAAACTTTCGGACACATGCAGTGTATTTCAGGTTCTGGCCGTACTTAAACCCGCGGAGACACTTGAGATGAGATCAATACCTATCCAAAAAGAATATCGCCATCTTCATTGATAGTCAGGCTGCACTTAAAGCACTAGAATCACAAACCACCAAGTCTGAGCCAGTCAGGAATTGTCGCACAGTGCTCAAGGCATTGTGCTCGCAGAATCGTGTTAGACTGTGTTGGGTACCTGGGCATTGTGATATTGACGGCAACGAAAAGGCAGACGTTCTGGCCAAGGAAGGAGCTGGGCTCCCACTTGATGCAGAGATCGAAGGTATAAGACCACCTATGGCTGTGGCCAGAAGAATACAAGGTGGTCACAATTAGAAGGGCATAAGGTTTCAAAGGCGCTTAGGCCTGTTTAATCTGTTTAAATCTGAGGAAGTCTGAACAATTAATTAATTTCAGTAGAACAAAGATGAGAACAACGATAGGAATACTCTCTGGGCACTGCCTTCTCAGGAAGCATGCCATGAGACTAGGTTTAGCTAATATGGATTCATGCAGGTACTGTGAGGACCTGCAGGCAGCGGAAGACATCTCCTTCTTTGTGAATGTCAAGCAATTGATCGGAGTAGAACTGTAGAAGAAAGCATCTCGGCATGTACTTCTTTAATAATTTGAAAGAGGTTGGTTCCTCAAATAGTATTGCGGACATATTTACATTTTGCAGGGAAATTTTGCAGTAATGGTTCTCTGGGGATGGCAATGGGCCCGATATGGAGCCTGGTCTATTGTGACGATCTCACAACCCCTATCAACCCAATCGAACTGTTAAAGTTCGGAAGTGTCTATTGGAAGACCTTTTACATAGATTCACGATGATCGACTACACTGACAGAGCGAGAGAACATCCCTCTTGCTCCATTTAACTGTACCTACCCAAGAATGCTTGAAAATTATATATTTTTATAAGTAATACTGCCTGTCGTACACACCACGTCCGAGAAGTTAATCAATTTTATTTGGCATCCTCTCACTCTTTTACCCTTTACTCTCACAACGCTCTCTTTTTACTCGTGTAGCTTTGTTTTTTTAAAGTGAATTTAAAAATGTATTTCAGGACACGTTTATATCCGTCATCAACTACTTTCGTTGAGGAGGGTAGAGACTTCATGTTCATATTCATGTCACAGACAGCTAGCTTATGAATTTCTAAATTCGATTTGTTCGTGCTTCGTGCACTCTGAATACGTCACTTGTGACTGACAGTCGCTGTCGCCCTTTCCCTTAGCAGCACCAGGTATACATACTTAAAGCATTCAGCGGCCAAATCAATTTGTGCAACTGCTGTGCAACACTATTATGTTACTAATGAAGTCACGTCACGGGTTTGCTTCAATCCAGCTGTGACTATGATCGGACTCCTTTTTCAATTCCAAGTAGTCTCATTGAGTATACGACACGATACAGCCAACCCATGGATGGGCGCCCATATAGAGAGAAGTTCACCATAATCCTTCGAGATGAGGGTCATCAAGTGATTTAAATTGCCATCGCATCTTGTCGTTAGTGTATCCTTTCGGGTCGTGCATGGTACGCAGTAATTAAAGGAACGAAAGACACAACGAAAAAGTAAAACTTTAATTACCGAATGGGGCTGGAGAAAAAGACAATTCCGGTTTCCGGTTTTAGTTTTTCCTTTTCGCTTTAATTTTGTTGGGCGGTTGGTGGCAAGTGTGACAGTGCTTCAACTGGCATCGTGTTTTATTCATGTTGGCAGTCCATCCTTATGAATAATTTACGCGGGGCGGTAGTGAAAGTTATTCTGCGGGTGATAAGAGTTATTATACAGAGTTGGCCCGGTTTTTGGTGTATTTTCATAAGTTGTACAAGTTCCATTCCACGATAGTGATGTTGCTGCTTCTAATTAGAGGCTAAGGGTTCCATAAACTCTAACCTTACTCATAACGTCTTGCAGCTACTATACGTTGGCGTGAGTTAAAGAAGATCTCGGTTACAAAAAAAAAGGCTACAATTCGCTGTCCTATCTGAGAGGGTGCATGAACGAGTTTTTGCATGCAGCAGTCGGCTAAATGCTTTACTGAAAAAGAACTTATTCCCGAGAAGTTGTGGCAACCAAACTAGTATTCGATGTTACACCGATAGCTTGGGGTTGAAGACAAAAAAAGTTGGCCTTTCTCTAATGCGGCTCCAATGATGTCAATCAAATTAGCTGGGCACTTGACCTTATACAAATAGATCAAACTACTTGATTTTGGTGGCACTTAAATTCCAGGGACTCAACTAATCCAGCTAGATTATCCCCAGGCTAGCTGCCTTTAGTTAAGAGCACAAAGCTTCAGTTGCTGTGTCTAGTTCAAAAACCTATTCTCTGCATCCGGGGATTGCACTATATGTTTTAGAGTCAATGGCGGATGCAGCCTTTACAAGTAATACTAAAAAGGACTGAATGACATACCTATTGAAAGATGGTCGTCCGTAAACATAATGTTGTCAATACTAGTAAACCTTTCAGAGATTTCCTGAGCAAGTCACGTTCACGTTGGTCTAATTTACCATTCGGTTTCAAATCCTACATCAAATGAATATTTAAAGAATAAAGTTCGTAGTGAAGTAAGTCAAACCCGCTTAACTGAAAAACCCGGTACCCGGTTAATTGAAACTGAAGTTAATGTTTTTTGTCATTTAACTTAAGCAGGTTTGAGTGTACCTATACTTACTATTTTTCGTGCTACATTTCATTTCATTTCATTTATTTCAATCTACGATTTATAATAAACAGATTTCGAAGTATAGATATACATTGTCCGGAACCTACCCAAACTTTGTGGGATTGCTGGAAATAAGCGCTTTGAAGCTAAAGAAATGTCCGATGAGATTATTGAAACTTGAACTCTTCTATAGCACTCCTAAGTCCGCAATTAAATTAGATCTTAGAAGCATTAAATATAAAAAGTATCACTTTGGAAGAACCAACAATTGAACAATCCTTTCGAAACGTTCAGAAACCACGTCAAGAAAATCCTAAATTTTAGGCATTCGATCGGAAATCGTAGAATATAAGTGACAAAACATATTCCAGTTGCAAATAATCGTCGACCGCCGGTTACAACATACAAGAGCACATTGAGTTGTATGAATAAAAGGTAGCAATTGCTTTTACTTAAAAGAAATTTCAAAATCGAAGCAGTTGCTACGTTTCGTATTTATAAAATCTGATTTGAGTTACCTTAAGCTTTTGACTTGTTACAAAAACGGCAACACTTACCTTTTGCTCAGATCGGTATGAATAAAATGTAGCAATTGCTACGAAAATCCAAGTCTGACTCAGTTGTTAAGTTAAATTTTGTTTGTGAATTAAAACCAACAAAATGCAATTTGTTTCGTTCCACGCGAGGTGTGGACGAACCCAGGCTTTTGGGTTACATTTTAAAAACCTTTTGGAAATTCATAGTTCTTCTTTAAAATTGGCTTGTGTGTCCAAAAATATGAAATATGAAAATAAAAGAATGAATATGAGCTATTTGCAATCAAAAATCATGTTTCAGGTACAAGGTTGAGCCTTCCTTGCACTCTAAAGGAAATCTAAAAATTAAAATTTTACTGGTCAGGTTTGACAGCAGCTGCAAGGCATGTACATATACAGCGAAGTAAATTCTACATTCGAATTTAAGATTTTTTCATATCAATTCAAAGCAATTGCTAAGTGCTTTTACTTTATTACAACCTTTTACCCAAAGCAATAGTTTCTATTCATATGGCCCTTTGTTTGAGTGTCACATCAACTTGGGGTAAAGATTAGATTATTTTTATTATTAAATAGCTTCAGTCATAAATAAATCTTGCACCGAGCCCGAATGTAACTTGGCACTCGTAAAATATTAAATTGTTTACATTAAAAGAATTCTTTAGTTTGTATTAAAGGTCATGACACCAGTTTACGATATAAATTTATTAAGAGGCTTCGACTCTCTTAAGTGGCAACTGTTTTGGCGCAACAGGTTCGTAAACGACCGAACCCCTCGCTTCTCCCAACAAATCGTTTTGTATGGGTTTTTCATTTTGGGTACAAATGGAATGGATCTACAATTTTATGCCAAGTCCAAATGGTTAAATATCTTTCATGAAAGTTACACTCTCGAATGATTGTCAGACATTCACGAGAGGTGAATCTTAAAATGTAATTTGAAATATGTTTGTCCAATGCCAAAAATGACACATATATTTTTTAAATAAACCCACAGATGACCCACTGTTTGCCATATGCACAATTGAACAGAGACCTGGCATATTTAATAATATTTAATAATTGTTTCCTTCCATTATCTCTCACTTGAAGTAACGCGCCTTAATTAATTTGTACAAGTGCTTCCTGTTATATTGCCATTGCCATATGTTGCATGGTTTTTGCATAAAACCTCACATGGCTGGCATTCATCACTATGCACTACATGCACTCCTAACAGCGGTAATCATCTTTCGAGCTCCAATTGCTATTTTAATCAATTAACATGCCAATTTAATTACCCAGCACAACTACAGGGTTAACTACAAAAGAACATTTTTCGCGTGTTGTGAAACGGTTGCGCTGACTGGTACCAGAGGTGGCTAACAATTCACTAATTAATTTGCATAGTAAAAAATGTGTATAACGAACCGTTTGAGACTCGAGTATATAAATGAGGCAAATAGTTGATGGGAGGGCGGAATGTAAATGGTTGTCCAATTTGAGTGAATTTACAGCAAAATGATGGTTTAAAAAATTCGTCTTTAGATGCTGGCTGTTGTATTTATTCTAATTGTAGAAGACGCGACGTCGTTTAGGGCAGAGAAGGCCTTAGACGAAGGAGTTGAAGACGTAATTGAAATCCACATGATGGGTTCTAATGACCCCCATGCAATGGAAACCTTTACAACCACATCTAAGTGGATCTTTTATGGACTTCTCTGAGAGGTCTTTTAAGTCTTTGAAAAAGTTCATTTTAAGAATTCCGTATCTGATGGGGCAGAGTGCCGTGCAGTGACAAAGAAAGTGTGGAGTGTCCTCATGCACATCATTTTCACCGCATCCTCTGCACAATTTATCAGTTATGATTTTCATTTTCTGGATGTGATAATATCAACAAGAGAGGATAACGATTGTTTGTTCATTTGTATAGGATTCTTTCTGTCTTCTGTTTGTCATATATATTCGCCACATTTTCGGGGTTAAGACACAGAAATCGAGTACAATCCATTTAACATCTGTCGCTGCCAGTATTTTTTTTCTCGACTATAACCTGTCTGTTAATTGCTGGAGATGTTAAAACTGCGGTATCGGCCAAGTGAAGAACCCTTTCTTGCCTTTTTCATAACGGGGCACTGCTTTTTTGTCTGGGGACCCAGCAGATTCAACATGATAAAGAGACTCAGTACCTCAAAAATATTGTTCTACGATGAAAACGAGTTGTTCTTTTGTGCATCGCTCGATTTTTAATGACCCTGAAATGTCGGCTGTCGTTTTGTTTGCTGTCAACTCTGCGGCAATGAGGGTTGTATTGGATGCCAAGCTTGGCCAATGCCGCGTGATTATAGCCGTGATTCTAGTGATATTAAGTTGATCATTTGTGTTATTTTAAACGTATGTAGGCCACATTTTCCTTGTAGTGACGCTTTTTTAATGATGTATGAGTCTTGTCCTTTGACCGCCCCCAGGGAAATATGGAAATTTGGCGCCACTGAGCTGGGTAAAGCACAGCCCTGCCTGGCCAGCTCATCCGCTATATGTCACTATGGAGTGGAACCCAGATAAGTATTACACTGAAACGTTCGCCCAGACAGGCAGAATGTTATGTAGTCAGTTGAAAAAGTAACCATGCCGTTTGGTACAGCGAGTCTAGGATGTTGCTGTGGGCATACAGCCTAGGATGCCCTTAACGTTCGCCCACATTTATGGAAAACCTTTACGGGGAGTTTTTGCAACTAAGGCACCGACGGATGCGCTTATATGAAAGTTTCGTGCAGAGTTGCTCAACCATGGGCTTTGGTTGGCCTCCATTTCGCTAGCTATGAGTTACTGCTTATCCACTATTCCATTTGAAGTGTCAAAGGACGCAAACTGATTATAATAAGCTGTTTTGCTTTCAAACTTGTATCTCCATTCAAATATTTATTCGCTGTTCAAAAATATTGTAATCCGAATTCTTTGGTGGCATTTTAGTAACCCTATACAAATCAATCTATATTCCATTTTTATAATTAACTTCAAACTGTCAAATTTGCTTTATGACCGTAACTTTGCATTCGTAATACGCGACTCTTCATTTTCAATCTTATTAGTTACGAAAGGCACAGAAAATTACCCAGTAATCGCGATGGATTATACAAAAGTTATTTTATCTTAACTCCCCCTGAAGTCAGCGGGAAACCACTTGTGCAACCAGAATGGAAAACCACTTGACATGGAGCCACCCCACCGGATAGCAATACCATCAATATCTCATTCGACATTACTATTCCATGGTTATGAGGAATTAATTTATTTTACTATTGAAAACTACTGGCACTCTGGCAGTATTCACTGGAATAGTATTCAATCCTTTTCTAAAACTAAAGCCATTGTCTAACCGACAAGATGATTTAATATTGTGCACCCACTGGCAGTTTGGTTCACATTCTATCCGCTCCACCTCCGTCCTTATCGAACCACACGGTGGAGGATTTTCTTCGAACAATACACGACAGACAGGCGAAGGATTTATTAATCCTTTTTGGGGTTTATCGCATCGTTCTCTTCTATATACCTTTTCAATTAATTTCGAAATAATTCTTGCGTTCGTTTTCACACTTTTGCAGATAGCTGAAAAGAACGATTATAAGTATGCCCGCAAAGGATCAAAATGGCAAAAGTTCCTTTTGTGCAATTAAAATGTTTGTATTCCCTTTTTTCTTTCGTTAGAAAAAAATCAACATTTATGTTTAATTCTCACTTAATCTCCTTGCGTTTGGAATAGCAGCTGCGTTTAGGGAGAAATGTAGATAATTATAGTGAAATTGTGGCAAATAAATGAAGGGAGATTAAGGACCAATTTAATAATCGCATGGAATTGATGCGATGCAAACCGAAGATAATTTGGTTTTTAGTTTTTAATAAACTGTACCTAAGTGGGCTATGGAGCCTTAACTAAAATAGGAGCGAAGTAGACATTTTTAAAATTAATTTTAAAATTAGTGATCACTTCAATTTTTTGCTTGGAAAACATTTGCAAAATATTGCAAAGTGACGAAGGTGCCTTTTGGTTTATCTTCTACCTATTATAAATTATTTTACTTCCTTCTCAAAAATAATACACAACAGAGTAGTTTAAGATTCAAACAATTTTTAAAAACTTAATATGCCTTACCCCCGTCGCGTCGGCTAATTAACAATGCCCAATACCAACAAAGACTCGTGTGTCAAGAATCGTTTTTAAGAACGCGTCTAAAAACGCATCAAAAACAAAGTTAAATACGCGTTGGAATATGCATTGAAAATAGTGTATAAACCGCGTAGAAAAACCAGTCTAAAAGCGCCAATCGTCCAAAAAAGCTCTTAAAAACGAACAAAAAACGAATAAAAAACGCGTCAAAAAAGAAGAAAGCACATCAAAAAATTCTTTAAAAATATCGTTTTAAGAACTCGCAGATAAATAAGTCGAAAATCTCATCAAAAAACTTGGCGACAATCGTCCAAAATCGCTTAATAACGCGATGACCTTAAAAAAATGCTTCGAAAGTGTGCCATAAAAATCGTTGAAAAACGGCAAAAAATTGATTCAAAATAAACATTAAAAAACACGCCCGTCAAAAACCGTCGAAAATATCATAAAAAAGCTGGTAAAAATCTTGTCGTATAACGAGGAAAAATTGCGTACAAACACGCGTCCAAAAACCATAAAAAAAACTCGTCAAAAGTGCATAAAAAAAATAAAATAAAAAAATTTATCAAAAACGAAAAAACGAGTCGAAAATCTCGTCAAAAATCACGCCGATAATTGTCCAAATCCATCGAAAATCGGGTAAACAAACTCGCCCAAAAAGAGTCAAAAATGTAGTAAAAAACGCTTAAAAAGAAAACAAATCGAAAAATAAAAAAAAAAATAGAAAACGCGTCGAAAATTGGGTTAAAAAGCACTGAAAAACGCTTAAAAAAAACTTTGAAAATAGCGTCCTCAAAAACGCAACGGAAAACATTTTAAATGTCAATGCCGCAATGTCGCAGTCTTACATTTTGTTATTATTCAGTCCAATGTCACCGTCAGTTATTCGGCAGCCCTTGACCTGTTAAGGATATATCAAGTATACGTCCAAAAGTCATTGTCCTTATTACTTTTGCATGAGCTGAAATCATTCTTATCCGACATATCCGGCATGTGTTGCCTATTTCAACATCGATTTGTGGATATAGCCGGCTCTTATTGCTCCGTTTGCTTTATCTGACATCTGAGGCGATCAGGTTGACAAAATGTATTGTCTTTCTCCTCACCGCAAGTATTCGTTTACAGCTCCATCCAGACACGCAAATCCATACAAGAAAAATCCCAATTTCATAAGTAACTGAAGTTTGTAAGATATCATCGAAATAGGCAGTGAGAGCAAGCAAAAAATATCCAAAGGGATCCAAGACCCAAACGCTCTCATATCTTGGAATTGGTAAAACAAAACACACCCCAACGTTTCGTTAACTCTATTAAAAAAAAATTGAAAATGTCTGCTCTCTTGGAAATGCTATAAATAATAACTTCGGGTCGACAAATCCAACCTGAAATAAAAAATGGCTACACTTGTGTCAACTTTCATCCCGTTCGTTCAAGAGTAATAGCTACGCGACAAGAGGGCGGGGGAACAATGATTAATTTTCAGATGTGTTCTGGCTCTTTGTCCTTTGCGCGCTGGTAAAGTGTGTGTACCAATAAATAGCGCCAAGTGTTCGCTTTTGACTGAGGGAACTTAGCTCATAGGTAGGTAGATACCTACAAAGGACAGAACGAAATTCCGAAGAAAACTGACTTTTGCAAAAGTAAAATAAATTGTTCTCACAAAGTTTGTGGGGAAAGTTAAATTTATTATCGCGTTGTTGTCCTTTGAAACAAAGCCAATGGAACAAAAAATTGAAACGACAACGAAGCGTTCGCTATATACACCTGTAATACTGTGTCGTGTTGGTTTACGGCAAATGCACATCGAAAGAAATGTATTCGATAAATTCCTTTTATCGACCGCCCAGTTGTCCGTCTTTCAACCGGATTCCAAAACGGATTGTTGAGGAAAACATACCGTTTGTAGAAGAGGGAATAGCAATGAGTTCCATCAAAATTAATAACACAAATAGAGGGGCTTTTTCGTATTGACCGTCCTTTTCAGTTCTTAATTTAGTGTACACGAGGGTCTTCCCTCAAAAAGGGACTAAAGTCGTTTCGGTAGAATATCTGCACTGTAGGAGGTGTATTATAAATTGCTTCTTTAGTGGTTGAATCTATATTGCTTTGAACCCTTCTTAATCGTTAATTGAGGGTCGACCCTTCGAATTATGAGTCACTGTCGTTATTTGAGGATAATAGTACCGGATCGATGGCAGGACAATTTTCTTGCAAACAATTTGGACATAGTTAGACAAAAGTGTGTTTTTTTTTAAATTCAATATAGATAAATAGAATAGAAGGACACACTTCATTCAAAAAGGACAGCTTGCCGATAAAAGGATGTCTTTGATTGTATAATCAGATTTGGATGGGTCGACCATTTCCATTCATTAGATGTCGCCTAGAAGGGATTCCTTGTTTATAGAAATTGATGGCCTCTTTTGGTAAAATACCTCAGTAATGTAAAGCCAATTTAAAAGGCCTCTCTCTATTAGTTAAGTCCGGCTACTTTCCTATTAATGGGGCACACGATGTAGAGACTTCCCTATTTGAAGATAGGTGCATAATAACAGTAACACTTTGAGACTGCTACGAGATGTTTTTAGTCACATTCTTCTGCATTCCTGAAATATATTCCGAGGAACCAAAGTAAGCTTGTCCTGTACCTAGCTTTGAAGAAGTAAAAGCCAAGTGCACTGATAGGTGCATTGCAATGAATGTACAATGGTATAGCTCAGCATCTTTTGCGCGCCAGCATTTGTAGAATAGGTAAAAACGTATAGTGTATCATATTAGTCGAACTGGGGGATTCCTTTGAAGTACCTCCCTTTAGGTAACTTAATTTTTAAGGCGCTGATCTTAAATCGAGATTGGATGCTGCTAAGTGACTTTGAATTTAAAAAGGAGCATCACTTTATTGGGATAATTTGATCGTCCATTAAAATGTATGGTAAATAGTTAATTTTAGTTCACGCACAAAAAACCAAGTTTCCCCACTTCAAGGTTCTATTCAGGGGTGGAATCGCGTCGTCCGTGAACGAGCATTACGGATGACGCGATTCGATCCCAGATCTTCGTTTAGGTAGTTACATTCATTTTAGCACTCTTTTTTTAAAGCCTTGTATGAATCCAGCGATAGTTTTACCCTCTTGTAGGACTTTCGTTCATAACTACTGCAGTATTAACTCTCAATATATTTGGCATGCACGCCGTTTATAAAGTTCAAATTTTCTGGAATCCCATTATCACAAAAACTGTGCCAATAATTGACTAAAAACTTGACACGGAAAAGAACGAATAAATTGCACACGTTTATCAAACAATGAGGAGCTGGTGTTGTTTTGATGTTTTTTTTTAAGATATTAGGGTACCCATATAAAAAGCGCTTCAAAAGCACGTCCGAAAATGCAAAAACTCATTAAAAGCACGTACAAAATCTCATCAGTAGAACTTTAAAAAAGATTTAAAAAAACGCGTTAAAAAATATAAAAACGCCTCGAACACCTGTCGAAAAGCCATACAAAAATCGTCACAAAATGAATCAGTGAAATTTGGACTCATTTCACTCTAGGAAAAAGTAAAATAGTGCATAAGAAACGTCTAAAAACCCATCCAAAAATCCCGAGAAGAAACTCGTCAACAATGCGCAAAAAAGCTGCAAAACGAGTCCAAAAATAACACCGCAAAAAACATCAAGAAAGGAGTAAAAATGTCCAACAAATATTTTAAAAACGTGTCTAAAAACGTGATCAAATAAAGTGCACAACTGGATCGCACGAAACTTTCTCGTTCATATCATCAGTTTGGTTGGTTTATTTTTCTTTTATTATTGTTTATAGGCTTTAAAACAAGATTTTTCAAATTGGTGATGCTGGTTGGTGGCCATGACTCGAAATAGGGTCTGTGATGTAAGAATTCAAAGATTTGTTTTTGAATTTGCACGCGTTTGGGGGTAATTGAAGTGCGGGTATCTGATAGTGTAGACTCCAATTGGTTGGAATTATTTTAAGGTTCATGATTAATATGGTTGAAAAAAAAGAAGTGGAAATTATTTGCTAAAAATTAATTTCTAGTAGTTGTGATTACATTTAAACTGGTAGTGCGGTAATTTTTAAAAGACGGCATTATTTGCATTTCTCTAAGAAAAACTAAGTACGGGGTTTTATTAACAATATCTACTTATGTTATCGTAAATAAGCATTTTAGTCAAAATCTTTAAAGCTTATTTTGGAAAATAATGTGTACAAAATAGTAACAAGTATTGCAATGTTGAGTTCGAAAAATAATCTTGCTCAACTATTTAGCTAAAAACTGAGTATAGGGTATTGTTCAGGATGTTATTATTACGTGGTTTTTAAAGTTTTATCCAAATCGAAAATCGCGTTTTCGAGATTTCAACAGTTTTCAAAATCAGCGTTTCCGGTGATTCGAATGGAAAATCAAGGACGCAATAATGTTGAAAACGTCAATTTTACTCCAAGTATGCATTTTGGTTAAATTCGTTAACGCCGTTTTAAAGTAAGCCATAATTAAATAAAGTCTTAAAAAACGACATTTTTCCAAAATAGTCCGTTGAACGATAATTTAGGGAAAAACTGAGCTTGCCATCATGTTGGGAACGACCGTATTACCTTAAATATGAATTTTTGTCGGAATAGTTTTAACCGTTTTTAATATATGACCAATTATCAAAATTACCGTTATTCGATTTTTCTGCGAAAAACTGGGTATGCAGCCGTCTTAGTAACACCTACTTAAGCCCAAATATCAATTTTGGTTGAAATCGTTAGAGCCGTTTTCGAAACACTCAAAATTGCTGAATACCGTTACAACGGCAACTCTTAACGTGCAAAATAAAAAATGGCCCCGAACTGTAAGCCCACCAACTCCAAATCCGAAGTTTGAAAGAAATCCGTCCAGCCGTTTGCGCTGTAGAGCTCGGGAAGGACGGACAGAATTGCGAGACCCACTTTTTCGAGTTCCTCTTTCATCGTAATGTTAGATTTGATTAAAATCTCGAGTTCGATTTTTTGTACGATTACAATACCTTTCTCTTACTACGTAATGCGAGAAAGTTAAAAACCTTCAAGTTTTGTACCCCCAACCAATTATGTAAGGAAATAACCGAAAGTTATACACAGTGCCGGCTCAAGTCAAACTAGCACCCTGTGCAATATTCACAGAAAGCGTCCTTTTTAACTTTCTCGCATTACGTAGTAAGAGAAAGGTATTGTAATCGTACAAAAAATCGAACTCGAGATTTTAATCAAATCTAACATTACGATGATAGAGGAACTCGAAAAAGTGGGTCTCGCAATTCTGTCCGTCTGTCCGTCTGTCCGTCTGTCCGTCTGTCCGTCTGTCCGTCTGTCCGTCCTTCCTGAGCTCTACAGCGCAAACGGCTGGACGGATTTCTTTCAAACTTCGGATTTGGAGTTGGTGGGCTTACAGTTCGGGGCCACTTTTTTTTTTGCACGTTAAGTGTTGCCGTTCTAACGGTATTCAGCCATTTTGAGTTTTTCGAAAACGGCTCTAACGATTTCAACCAAAATTGTTATTTGGGCTTAAGTAGGTGTAACTAAGATGGCTGCATACTCAGTTTTTCGCAGAAAAATCGAATAACGGTAATTTTGAAAATTGGTCATATCTCAAAAACGGTCAAAACTATTTCGACAAAAATTCATATTTAAGGTAATACTGTCATTCCCAACATGATGGCAAACTCAGTTTTTCCCTAAATCATCGTTCAACGGACTATTTTGGAAAAATGCCGTTTTTTAAGACTTTATTTAATTATAGTTTACTTGGAAACGGCTTTAACGATTTTAACCAAAATGTATACTTGTACTACCATATATGGGGTTAACATGGCTGCATACCCAGTTTTTGGCTAAAAAGTCGAATAACGCTACTTTTGAAAAGTGGCCTTATCTCGAAAACGGTCAATACGATTGCAACAAAAATTAATTTCTTATGTAATATGGTCATTCCTAACACGATAGCAAACTCAGTTTTTCTCTAAATTGTCTATAATAGATTTTTGAAAAAATTCATATTTTGAGAATTTGTTTTTTTATTTTTCTACCTACATGAAAACGGCTAAAGCGATTTTGACCAAAATGCATACTTGGAGTAAAATTGACGTTTTCAACATTATTGCGTCCATAATTTTCGATTCCAACCACCGGAAACGCTGATTTTGAAAACTGTTCATATCTCGAAAACACCATTTTCGATTTGGATAAAACCTTAAAAACCACGTAATACTAACATCCTGAACAATACCCTATACTTGTTACTATTTTGTACGCCTTATTTTCTTAAATCAGCTTTAAAGATTTTGACTAAAATGCTTATTTACGATAATGTAAGTATTCTTAATAAAACCCCGTACTTAGTTTTTCTTAGAAAAATTAAAATAATGCCGTCTTATAAACATTACCGCACTACCAGTTAAAATGTAATCACAACTGCTAGAAACTCCTTTTTCAGCAAATATTTCCCACTTCTTCTTTTTCAACCATATTAATCATGAACATTAAAATAATTCCAACCAATTAAAGTCTACACTATCAGAAACCCGCACTTCATTTACCCCCAAACACGGGCAAATTCAAAAACAAATCTCTGAATTCTTACATCACAAACCCTACTTCGAGTCATGGCCACCTACCAGCATCACCAATTTGAAAAATCTTGTTTTAAAACCTATGAACAATAACAAAAGAAAAATAAACCAACCAAACTGATGATATGAACGAGAAAGTTTCGTGCGATCCAGTCGTGCACTTTATTCAATCTGCACCAGAGTATATCCAATAGTGAAAGTGAGAAATGACATTAGTCAAAGCCACAGAAATTGAGTCTACGATGATTCTACGCGTTCATCCCTCGCAGGTCGCAGCTTTCCTTTCTTCAAAATAGACTTTCAATTTTCAAAGTCACTTCAGCGGAAGAAAATACTTTATTTTCATTACAAAGTTCTCTTTGTAAATGTAAAAGAAATTTGTTGCGAACGATTCCATAGAAAGATTTTTTTGTTTGAATTTTTTCTTATGCGAATTTTGCGGAGGAATGTGCAACGTACAAGAAATAAAACCTGCCCTTCATAATGCACATACGAGGTGAAACTTTTTTGTTTTGAGATTTTTGAACTAGACTCTTTTGTAAAATATAAGAGGATGTGAAGGAAATATACCTACACGAAAAGGGTGGAATATTTTGACATTAGGTAGATAAGAAATGAACTTGCATAAAGTTCTAGTAAAAAAAAAAATATTTTGGCGCGACAGGTCTGTGGGACCCAAGGCCTAGCTTCTCACAACCATTCGTTTTTGTGTGGGTCTTCAATTTTGGGATGAATGGAAGGAGTCTACAATTTTACGCCGAGTCCAAACGTCTAATTGAGAAGCTCTTTCATGACAGTTTTACTCTCGGATGTTGGTCAGACGTTCGCGAGAGGTGGCGCAGTGGAAAAAAACCTTAAGATGTAATTTGGCCCTCTCGGGATTCGAACCTGAGCCCCTCGCTTAGTAGCCCAACACACTACCACTAAGCCACTGCGCCGACCATAAAGTTCTAGTGGGATTTTTTATTTTGCGATATTTTAAGTTATTACAAGTCATGTGAGTTAATGTGCAAGAAATAGTTCAGCACAGGTTTGATGGGTGTGGTTATTCTGAGCTTTGAACAAGCATTTTGTTTAAAATGCTAATGGTTTCTAGTGTTTGTTCGTGGAAGATAACATAAATTTTTCTTTACTAGCAATACGCCCCCAGAACTTGGCGCCCTGTGCATTTGCACATCTTGCACATAGATATGGTTGGGCCGGCCCTGGTTATAAGTCCCCTCATCCCTGCTCATATCACACAACACACACCTGATAATACCCAGTAATCTAATCGTCTCCAGTTTAGTAACTACATCACACTCCACACACGACGCTACTCAACTCGACTTTGAACAATTAGAAATAGAGCAACATATAGAGCGTATAAAGACGATGACTCTGTATCTCTGTATATCGGTTTTGGTTTTAAAATTTTGAAAATATCTGTTGCATGCATGCAAATACCTCAAGTCTTAAAACGTAAGCCTAGCAACACGTGCATACATTTCTTCACCAGAACCCACACTTTCTCTGAAGCAAGAGCAAAAATAATAACCAGTAAATCAATGCCACTAAGCGTCTGTGGATTTGTACTCAAATGTACTCACAGGTACCCTAGAGTCATCAAAAATAATGCTCGTTTCCAACATCAACTGACACTGACTCTTTGGTCAATATCTCAGAAACGTTTATAATCAAAGTTTAAATACTTCGATGAATTTTCAAGTGTCACATCTACTCTCTGGGGTATTATAACCAATTTATTTTAATTGTACCCTGTAATGAAATGTGTTGTGTATCCTGCCACACTATTCGCAAGAAATACCCTCACCTAAGAGTGTAGTATTTATTGAGGCAGTTAAATCAAGTCCAGATCCAGACCATATCTGTATCGATTTACATTGGCACACATGCATCGCATTACCGTTAAGCGTAATGGATTTACCGGCATTCTACCTAGAGAATTATTGAGTCGCTTTCTGAAAATATATTCGTCCAATATAAACGATAATATGAAACATGAATAAACCTCATTTCGACTGCAAGGCTTTTATTGTCGTAATCAATTGACGTCGTTGTTAGTGCCGGGCTTGTGATGTTGTTATTTTATTTGCGCATAAATCATGCTCAACTGAGCGAAATTACGAAACTGATTTCATTACTGGAGTTGAATGATTTCCTTGGAATGTCCTTCGTACCGGCTGAGGACAGGACGTGGGGATATTGCCGCATTGTTTTGATGGTTTTAGTACTCACCTTGGTGTAGGTTTTTTATTTAATTTCTTTTTTTAAAGCACATGGTTTCAGTTTAAAGGGGAAGGAATTTTCGCTAGGAATATTTATGGCGAAAGTGAGGGCACTTAGAGGGGCTGGATAATGGCTGGCACTATGGATTTTATACATTGTAGGGACGATAAATACAATCAAGGATATAGGAAGGAAGAAACTTTCAGTAAATGCAGAAGGTTTTAACCTGAGTCCGGAAATGCAGGGTGCACGTGAAGAGAAAAGCAAAACAGTTAAGCCAACTCAAGGAGGTGTAGGTAGGTACTGGGGGTCAAATTACTTGCATAAAATAATTCTTACTTTGAAGCTGTTGCTAAAATTTATCTTGCTCCTGCGAAATGGTAATGGATTAAAGCGAGGAGCGACAAAGGTTCTCGGCTAAATTAGGGAATGGCCCTGACAATTTCTCTTGGAACAGTTTTTGCGGAGTTTTGATTTGATATGTTGTTTTCAGAAACCTACATTCAACTGGTTGATAAATGATACCTACTTTTGTTGAAATTAAAGCTACGAATTTCGAATTGTTACATTGGGCACATTCAAAAACCTTGTTATTTTAATTCGACTAAATTGATCTGGACTAGATGTAACCTGATCGCAGAAACTAGATCGTTACGTCACGTTTTCTTCATTAGCGACATATTCGAACTGCCAACTTAGTCAGTCACGAATTTCTTGACATCAAGTCTTCCAGCTGTCAGACTTTTTAAATAAGATACTGGAACGTCTCCATTAACTATTCATTTCACTCTTTTTAGCGTCAGTTGCTGCTTCTTTTAGATTTTTGAAAAACTTTCGCTTATCAAAAGAAGCGTTTAGCGACTGCTGGATGTAGCAACTGGAATAAGCTCGACGCATGTTCCACCCATCCTTCAATTGGCTGCAACTTTAAATCTTCTTGGGAATGGAGGCTATCGGAGACAAGTTAGGGCTGATTGTGCTGCACTAATGGGTCAAAGTACAGTGGAAAGATAATCATTTATCTCTGGTGCAGTGGCTGAAATTAATGCTGCTGTCAAATTTATTGTTATTTCTAAACATTTTAGTATTATAAATTCGATAAAATTTTTGACAATTGAGCAATTCGAATATAATTTGTACGAGTAACCTACCTATCAGCTGCTCAGAATGACAGCGTCGGCAAGGAAGTGACGTTCAAAACTCTTAGTGCTGCCAATAATCAGTTTTTTGTGATCGCTTTACGGAGAGCAAAAAAGAGTTGATAATCAAAAACGACAATCAAAAAAGCGACAATCTTTTTTCTTGGAGTGATATCCATTCCTCGACCCATTCTGTTTCGAAAAAATGGCTAAAATCATTAAAAAAATATTTTTTCTTTTCTAAAAAAGGTTTGTTTTAACCAAAATAAAGTACATTACTTACGTTTCAATTAAAAGAAATTTAAACAAAAACAGAGAGCGGGCTTGTGACCATACGCCAGATGTGGAACTTCTCTCGCTGAATGTAGATGTTAAATTGAACTGTGTTGTATGTAGTTGAGTTTCATTAAGAAATTAAATTTAAAAGCCAAATCTAAATCTTTATAATATTATAATCTTAATACAGGGCAGTAGATAATTATGTTCATTGATTTAAAAAGTTTTCATAACGCAACCCAATCCAAAGTTTTCTTTTTCGAGAGTTTTTGTTTACATTTTGTTTTCATATCGTCAACTGATTCAGTAGTCTAGTGTCTGTGTAAAACATAGCTTCTTTAGTTCACTTCAGCGTGCCCATACAAGTATTCACTTTGACAATTAAGTTTAAAAAATTAAAAAAATATATCTTTCCATATAACCATGCAAACCCACAAAATTTCATTTAAATCGGTTGAGTGGTTAAGAAGATCGACAACAGCGCCACCTATCGGGTCCAAAACTATTCTATCCATCAAGTTACAACCAACCATACCCACAAAATTTCATTAAAATCGGTTGAGTGGTTAAGGAGTTTTAGGCGGCATAGTGATGGCGACAGGCCAATTTCCGTCACGCACTTCCGCTTGGTCATTTCCGCTTTGAAGAATCGATTTTACTCCCAAGTCGCGCCATAAGATGTTTCACTTCAAAAAAGGTCCACAAACAAATTTCAAAGAAAAGCACTTTATTGACTTCTGCTTTTGATTGCACTTCAAGAATAAAACCGGGTTTCCCCGAATAAAACCATTTTGAATATTCGCCGACAATGAAAAAAAACAGTAGGCTGTGAACTAAAAATCACCATTCACCAGGTAGACTTAGAACCCAAACAAAAGTTCAAAAGAACAGTGAAACCTTAAAACTGGTAAAAATTTAGAATGTCCCTATTAATTTGGCAACCCACTGTATACACTTTTCCATAATTTTGATATTAAAACAAAAACATAAAAACCGTCTTTGTGTTTTTGTGGGTCTCTTCAGCTATCGGTGTGCTTTCACTTATGATAAATTGTATAATCCTTCGTATGTTTGATTTGGGGGCGTACAGTGTTTGCCTTGTGCCTTGTCCATACCTCCAAATCCATCCAATGCATATCTACCTCAATAACAAAATTTTAGTTAGAATATTTAACTTTAATTACAATTATTAACATTTTGCGTACGATATACCAACACTTGTCTGACTCAGCGATGCCAGATGTGGGGATGTTTCCCCATTTTGGTGAATTTTTGACTAAATGGGGAAAATGGGGAAAAGTGCTATTAAAATGGGGAAAAATTAAATGCACGCATGCTTATTAATTTTGCAGAATTTAAAAACAAAACTCGTGAAGTAAACTTAACCAAAAAATAATGACATCACCGCGTTTATTATTATAATCTAAGCAATTTAGTCATAAACGAATTTCGAACTGAACACCACCTTTACTCACATGTGTCATTTTCACATTCTGTTCACTTGCTGCAAAACTTTTGCAAATTTAATATCAGCTGTGAAGTTTCGTTTTTAATTTTAATGGGGACGTTTGGATATCTAGCTTGTGTAAAACGTCAACTAGATTTGTCTGGACCAGGTATACGAACGCGTTAACTAATTAGGTTGAGTTGTTGTTGTAATTTGCTTTTATTTTTTAGTTTTGACACTTCAAAATGTCAACTGAGTATAGAATCAGGATTTTCTTGACTACAGTTATCGGCTTGACAGCTTGACTTACTTAACTAGAAATCCGAACGTCTTCCATTTTTAATAGATGTTTTAATAAAAAAAATAAATTTGTACTGTTAAAAAGTGGGGAAAAAACGGATATAAAATGGGGAAAATTTTCAAAAATATTCCCCAAAATGGGGAATTTCGGCAAAAAAATCTGGCATCACTGTCTGACTTGATGTTTCTGAAGGTACGTCGACCAATTTTATAACTTAATTTTATAAATAATAATTTTAGGGAATGTTTCTCACGATCCAGTTGTGCACTTTCGACTTTCGACAAAACTATTTCAGATTAAAACTTGAAATAACAATATGTTTAAGGGTGCTTAATATTTACTAAATGTGTGGGTTAAAAACGTTCAGATGGGAATCAGATTTACACTTTAAATATTCATAAATATAAAACACTGAAAGTTATTTTGACCGTTAATTGGACGAAACTTGTTCAGCGAACTGTATCACGACTTTCGAAATAAAAATATGCAAACTTCGAAAGCATTGCTCTAGCTTAAGTCAAGACATGATAAAATAGACATCAAAATGTACTGATCGGAAATCATCTGCCAACTGTCAACCGTAAATTAAATGTGATTTTTAAGTGCTTTTTATTTTATTTTATTTTTCCAAATATATATAATTAACTTATCCATTTAACTCTTAAAAACACAAGTAAAAAGTATGTTAGCTGGTGATATCAGAAGTATATTTAGTTGGAATGAGCATGGGTTATGAGCTTTTTTGTCACCTAAATCTTGGGTCTCTGATTGGCGAAAACATGCTGAAGCTGGTCGTTTTATTTGTAAAACCATCTGGCTTCAACTTTCCATCTATCTATCCCTACCTTTTTATTTTTATTTAAATAAATAAATAAATATTTTGGCGCGACAGGTCTGTGGGACCCAAGGCCTAGCTTCTCACAACCATTCGGTTTTGTGTGGGTTTTCAATTTTTGGCACGAATGGAAGGAATCTACAATTTTACGCCGAGTCCAAACGTCTAATTGAGAAGCTCATTCATGACAGTTTTACTCTCGGATGTTTGTCAGACGTTCGCGAGAGGTGGCGCAGGGGAAAAAAAACCTTAAAATGTAATTTGGCCCTTTTGGGATTCGAACCTGTAACCCCTCGCTTAGTAGCCCAACACACTTCCACTAAGCCACTGCTTTAAAATTACCCCTTTGTACGACATGAGAAGTGTGCTCTTCTACAGGGTTATGGCGTTCTACCTATTTTTGGCCCTGGGTCTATAAACAATTCTGAACTATAAACACCTTAAAATCAACAAATTTCAATAAGATTATAAAAAATGTTCTGCTATTCAACTTATTAGTAACGTCTGTGTTCCCATTTTTAAGGTTCACAGAGCTGTGCAAAAAAATAGAAACTTCGTTCTAAAACAAAAGACGACACTGCAAAGCCAATAAGAACTAATTTTATGTTTATAAAACACCAAATCATCGGAGATTATCAATGGTGATGGATGTAGGCGCTAGATTAGCAGGCATTCGAAATAAGTTGGGTTATTCTCCACTTTCTTTAAGGGAGATTTTGAAAGGTGATCTTATAAAAGATTACCAACGGTGACGTGAATCGTGCTTGCTTAGTGACACAACAATGGTATCGATTTCAATTTCGTTAAACTTTGCACATGTGTATCGGACAAACTATTTAATTTGAAAACGATCAAATGATTCAATCGATTTTTCTATGTATGTAGTTGCATAGCTACATGTGCGAATTATCTAAGCAAATCAAACACTTCTGCAAAAATTCCATTTACATTGATTACCTAATAAGCACATATTGATAATTCAACAGAAAACAAATAGAGCGGTGGCCGCAAGCCGGCTCTGTTGTCGTTTTATCTTATCTACTTTAAAGTCGGAACTAATGACGTTCACATTTAATGTACTTCGCCGTTGGATTTGTATTTGCTTATCACAATCTTAACTGAGAAATGATGATAAATGGTCATGCGAGAAGCTTTTACTCGCTTTTTCGTAGGGTGCGTTTACTTTGAGAACTTTTTGAAACGCAGCGGCATCATAAATAAAATTAAATAGCACATAGTAATATTTTAGATATGTTTTAAAGAAACGAAAAATTTACTAATGCAATATATTAAGAAAATTTAACAAAAAATGAGGTTGCTTTCTATCATTTTGTACGGTAGTAGGCAAGCTATTGAGATTACAAAAAGAGGAAGAAGGTCTGGGTTGTCCGCATGAAGTTTGCCGGGTTTTTGACAAATAAATTTTAATTTAGCTGACATTAGATATGTTTTATTGAGGATAATGGCTATGAATATCTGGGATAGCTTGGCAGCCTTTTGTGGGATGAAAACTTAAAGCCTACGAAAGGTGCGACTGGTTATAAAATTAAGTGCTCAAGAATATTCCTGCACCTGTTTTCCATTAAGTAGGCATTTCAAAAATCAGCTTCCTTGGTCTAATTCGCTTCACGTGATTTAACATCTGGTAGAGGATTGCTTCTACATGAACAACTGGTATTTTACTTTGAGGTAAACTTAAGCAAAACAATAAACTAAAACAGACAAAAAGTCAGAAAAGTAATTCGAAGTGAGCCTGTGGGTATGCAAGCATTTATGACAAAGTGCTGTAAACTTTTGCCAGCTGATAGTGCATAGCAAAAATGTGTCAAAATGAACTGTAGCTATACATTTCCCCTTTGGGAATTTAATTGCTTTCGGTTGCAAAATATTTCTAAAAATATAATAAACTTTGCTTTATTGAGAAAAAAACCTCAAATAATAATAATCTCCAGTCAGGGCAGCGCTGTGCTTTACCAACTGCCTCCAGCTGCGTAATATAAGTCGGATCTAAAAACCCGTCGTGTCTTTTACGCACGAAAAGCAGGTCATCTCTTTTAAAACAAATTTTTAACCTTTACTTGAACAGCTTACGTGCATTTTGTTCAAGGCTAATCTTCCTGTGGGTATTGGCTTCACTTTCTCTATATGGCAGCCTTTCATCCTCTGCGATTACGGGTACGCTACTTCCAGATATCCAGGGGTGACAGCACGTAACTTGATACAATCGAGTTCAGTCGATACAATCGATCTCTGGCAGCACCTAATTTGTTTCAATCGCGGATAATCGGTTTAGGACAATCGATTGGAACAAATTAGATGCTGCCAGAGCTCGATTGTATCGACTGAACTCGATTGTATCAAGTTACATGCTGCTACCCCAGACCAAGCGCTCTGGCATTTAGCGATGGCTTCGTTTTGAAACGGAGGTTCGGTCTTCTCAAACCTGAGGACTGGCATCTTATTAGCTGGAGCATTATTGCCCATTTGCTGAATGTGGGTTATCCAATGTAGTCGACGTTTGCCAAATACCTTTTATATATAGTTTATAGAGTTCGTGGCTTTTTTTACTCCTTCTTTCGACTTCCTTACACACAGGATCAAAAATCTCTTGAAAAATACTTCCTTCGAAGGAACCCAGTATTAGTTCTCAGTTCCTTCGTATCGTCCAAGACTCAGCGCCATTAAGAGATTTGTAAAACTAACATTTCGTTCTTCGACTTCGGAGTTTTCAACCCAATATGTTTTGCCTAACCGAGTTATCAACGTTTTTGCCGCGCCGGATACAAAACTGTAGGGTTTTAGACATTCAGACATAGTAAATTGGATATACAGCAACATTTAAGAAGTATATGCCTCGATAGTTCTTGCAAGACATTATGATCGCCTTTTTTATAGATGGGACATATGAGAGAACATTCATTGGGCAAGTTCTTCCGCACCCATACTTGGATGATGATTTTGTGCATGCAGCCTAACAAAAACGCGCAACTGAAACCCAACAGAGCCCGCGGCCTTATTGTTCCTAAAGCATTTTTATAAGCCAACTCCTTCTATATATAGGTAATGGGTGGTGGGACTAGTTCCTCATTGACTGGGCCGTGGGTTCCCTTCTTGCCTTATCACATTCAGCACACCCTCTTTATACCTTCTGTTAGACTTGAGTATATTGTCGCTTTTTGTGTGATGAAATGTGAAGGTACACGCCCTCGTAGTTAGTTACAAGACCAATTCGCCCCCAAATTAGTGCTACCGCTATGTGACATAAATAAGAAAAGAAAAAGAAGCTGTCACGTGCATTTGTACATCCTTCAGAAAATGATATCCACTTAAAAAAAAAAACATTTATAATCAGCAGCACATTTTCAAAACCTAGAGTACTCCCTTTTTCTACTCCCCACCCACGAATTGACTAGGCATGTGAAAAATCATTTCTGTGTTGCTCTGATTCATGAGGAAGCGATTAGAGTTGATTGCAACTTAACATGTTTCCTTATATGGACAGATAAAAACGAACTTCCCTTAAGAAAGTTACAAAAACAGAAACAAAACTGTTCACTTTCAAAATGTCAAGATTAAGCTAAAACATCTCAAAGTTCCATCGCATTAAGTGAACATCAAAATTTCCCCCCTCAAAACATGCATGGCGTATACGCAACATTTTTTTCGACTTTCTTCAAGTGATGCTCGATTTTCATTTCCGCCCGAGCCTGTGTCGATTAGCACAGCATTTACACATTCTCAATGTTATATTGAGCGATTTGAAATGAGTGGAGGCAATTTGTCTGAAATAATAAATGTCCTCCAATTTCGAAGCGATCCGTCTTTATGGCCATGAAAGCGGTTGATGGCACTTGAATGCGTGTCTCTTTCGATTTCGCCCCCAATGGTAAGTGGTTGACTTTTAACTGTACATATATGTGCTTGTAAATAATTTATTATGTCTCGTATGAAGTTGATGTTGGTATACCTACTCAATCATTGAGTGAAATTATTTTACCACAAAGTGCCCGATATTAAAGTGCAACTTAATTAGCAGTTGCTGACCTTCGGAGAGGTGGTTTGGAGTTTTTACATTTTTTGTTCAGTCTGACGTGGTGTTTGCTTGACGTTGTTATTATTTATTTTGGTTTTGTGAATAGTTTCACCCGCTATGTCCTATTTAAAGGTACACCTCCACTCGCTCAGCGAACATAGACTGTAGGTGGTAAAAATTGTGTCGATTATATTTTCTTAAAAAATCCACAATGTGTATTTTTGGTGTTTTTGTTCCGTGTTTTTTAATTTATAACAATGCCTTTGGGCACAACGGATTGAACAATAATAAATGTAAGCCAAATTCAAATGGAATATTGTAGAAAGTTCATTTTAGAGAACCATTTGCACCAATTTAATTGAACGCAAGTGCTTATATTGCAGGTCCATTGCCCAGTTTTATGACTTGAATTACTCGCTTCACATAACCGAACACACAAAAATGTTCCTCAGCTTAACCCTGAGCAACAGAGAAAAAAAACCCTAGAACACTTATAACCCAGAAGGAGAAAACCAATTTTCTTGAAATCCTGTTTTATGTACAATAATGCACATAAACGTATCCACCTACTGAACGATGGCGAAGTGGTTCCACTGAGTCTGCCAAGGTGATGATGTTCTTTCTCATACAGCTCTCGCAAAGGAAAAGAAAAGAAAAATACAAAGCGCAATAATGTAGCTACTACATCTGGTGAAGTGCTCTTAAGTTTATCCTTGCTTGAAATATCAATGGCTGGTAGATTTCCACCTTAATCACATGGCTACATTCAACATTCGCTCCTACCCGGTGCACGTTTCATCGAAATGATTTTTCCATTCATCGTTTGGGAGCTGACAACTGTGTGTGTGTCGAGGGTAAGTGGTCTTCTTGCATACCCACTCTGACATTCGGTAGGCACTCGAATATAAACGAGTACTTAATTGAATGCTCTTATAGAGTGCGCATTTTTATTTATGGATTCATTACCATCGCAGGAGTAAGATTGGCAGCATAACCCTTGGCATGAATTGCACAGCGCCAGCTAATGCAATTAATTTGATCCGACCGACGGTATGCTGGAAAATATTCATGCATAAATTAAAAGCTGCACGAAAAACGTTCGCTAATTTAATTTTCCCGAATACTGGGTACACCTTGCTGTGGATAGGTACATGGAATGCAGAGAAGGTGTGCCTTCAGGACACTGCACACACAATTAATTTCATGAAAATATTTTTCATTAATTGTTGCTTCTAGTAGAGGAGTCGACTTGTTGTTGCATGCTCGTTTTGTTTACGGAAACACACATCAATATGTTCGCCAGGAAGAATCTACTTCGTCAGTGTTATTCTTGTAAACAAAAAAAAATACATTCTAAAATTAATTTGCTAATTTGAGGAGTGCGAGGAGTGCGAGGAGGGCGAATGGAGGAGAAGATACAACCGCGAACTCTATGAGCTGTACCAAGATGTGGATGTAGTCCAAAAAGCCAAAACACGTCGACTACATTGGCTCGGCCACATCGAGCGAATGGACAATAATGCTCTGGCGAAGAGAATCTTCGAATCCCAGCCCCCAGGTTCGAGAAGAAAAGGAAGACCGAACCTCCGTTTCAAAGACCAAGCCATCGCGGATGCCAGAGCGCTTGGTCTGGACAACTGGAAGCAACGTGCCCGGGATCGTAGAGGATGGAAGGCTGCAGTGTTTCAGGCAGAGACTCTTCACGGGTCGGGAGCCCGATAAGTAAGTAAGTAGTAAATGAATTTGCTAATGTGCAGCTCCCTACTTACAATTAAAACTTTAAGTACAATTTATTAAAAGCTTAGGTATTTTCGGAGAATTTTTTTAAGACGTAACCAACCTAATCGATTTGATACGAGATATTCGTGAGCGGAATTTAATTGAAGGTTCTTTCAAAACTCAATCCATCAACAGTTTTCTCTTTTTTTTTTGCGCACGTAGTTTCAGATATGGGGTGGGCGATCATTCATCATTAGCAAACGTGTGGTCGTTCAAGGACGCGCATACACTACTACCACCACCATGAGACAATCCTTAATCGCTTTTATTTTATTATAATCTTCTTTTTTTTGACAGATGCCATCTGTAAGACCAGCATGGGTTATGCAGAGCGTGCGTAGGATGCTGTTGACATTGACACGATTAGGTAACTAAAAGGGATATTATTAATGTTGTTTTCAACACTGATTCGATAGCAGTAAACAACGACCTAGATTTAAGCAAAAGAGACTCTTGTACTTTTTGCACTGACCGATAGTTGGTGTTAATGCTTTAAGTAAACAGTAGGTTTGTTTTTTTTTTCCAAAATACGAGGTTGGAGAGACAGAATTTTCTTGCCGGGTTATAAAAAATGTAGTGTCGATTCTTAAATTGTTTAAGGTTATAAAAAAAACTAATACATTTACTTAGTTTAGTTAATTTCATCAAACAAACTGATAACTTAATGTAATAAATATTAAACATATATCCAGCATCGAGGTTATTTAAAATTATTAACAAATTTACCAAAACTGAAATTTATCATGTCGCAGACACAACTTGCTCCTCCTAAACACCTGTACATTCATTCAATTACAACGTAAACAGTTCGTTGGTGAGGAATATTCTAAACAATCTCGCAGGAATGTCGAACCCAAGGATAATCAATGAGCGCAGTCGATATGACCTATGTAAAGGCAAAATTCCATGTCATTTACACAATATTATTTAAGTCTTGAAACATGGCAACACCACTATGAATATGTCAGATTTGTTTTGTGCTTTTTGTGTTGTTTACCGTTACTTGAAAAATTCATCTGGCTCAAAAATTTTAACAGAATCGTAAACATTTTCGAGTAATGATTTTCTCTGATTTTTGACGTAAATTAAATAAACGGGAGCTTGCTGATTAACTTGCTTCGACTCAACACTCAAGCCACCGTGTTTTGCTGATTTTCCCATTTCAATGCTATGCGTGAAATGACATCGCAAGATCGTCATGTGATATACCATTAATGCATGGACATTAATTCCATTTGCAAATATTTTACATTCCATAATAATTTGCCCGTTAGCAACAATTGCTCAAGAAAAGAGTCGTGTCAAAAAATGTTGAATAAATTCCATCGGGGTGCTTCAAAAGTCGTGTCGTCACAGGCAACGATTTAGGGAGCTTTAATACCTTATGCTAGCGTGCAAAAAGAAAGTGGCTCCGAACTGTAAGCCCAGAA
Organism: Cheilosia pagana; assembly: GCA_936431705.1. NCBI lineage: Eukaryota > Metazoa > Arthropoda > Insecta > Diptera > Syrphidae > Cheilosia > Cheilosia pagana. The sequence goes on along the minus strand of OW386166.1, from coordinate 76,822,753 downwards.
GGTCAAAATCTAAAATTTGCAACAATTCCGTCCAGCTGTTTAGGCTGTGGACCTCAGGAGAAGACCGATAGACGGACAGCCGTATCATCGTTATGTCCGAATTGATAATAATCTCGAGTTTTAAATTGTTTACGAATATAATATCTGTTCTTACTACGTATACGAGAAAGCTAAAAATATGCCTGAGAGAGAGCTTGCTCCCTAAGAAATAAATTATCATCGAATAAAATAATAATATTGAAAAATGGCAGCCAAACCAAGAGTAAAATAAAAAAGCAAACAATCTCGTCCTGAGTTAGGTATATTGCGCTTCATGTATCAAAAAGTTTAGATACACTGTAAGTGAAGTTGAAATCCAACGAAAGACTGTCATAAATGCATAAGTGAAAAATCACTGCTATTGTAGAGTTGTTATACACTAACGCCTACATATTAATTAAGAGTCATTCGACTAAGGCGCAAGTGCCTGGATCAGTAACAGCTGCGATATACCGGCCTTTCATAGAAACCAAAGGGCTTAAGTACAATCAAGCTACAGATATTAAGCCGGGATTTGGCAAGCTGCAGTTGTTTGTAATTGGCGTGGGTGTTATTTCTTTGTTCAAGCAGCAAAAACAAAATAAGGCTTTCCTCTCTTGCATCCTATTTACCCAATCAGTTTGTTACCAACAGTACATCCGATGAAACAACCGACTAGAGGTCCTACTACTCACAAGGGGGACCTTCTCAAACACGTACATACGTACAAATATCTTCTTTCCTCATTAAGGTTCAAAAAGGCACTTCCCTTCTTAATTGTGTTCTCCTAAGCTTGTTTTGCTTGCGCATTTGTTGGCATCCGTTGACGCTTTTAAAAAGCACTCACTTAATAGCAAAAGCAATTTCGTTGGTTGCCAATTGTTTTCTTTTCAATGCGTATGTATTAAATTCGCATTAAAATACATACTGTGTCCTTGTTCTTGCGTACGTTTCAAGGGCACTGTCATAGATAGCAACACGTTCATTTTTAATCGCATAATAATTGAATTTGAAGGCAGAAAATCAATCGTTGACAAGGTAATGCGAGGGCGACCACAGCACAAATATCCTTTTGGTATTTTCAAATTCCTTGAAATTCCCAAAATGTTAAGTCATAATAACATCTGAATCAAAACAAATCAGATGGAATATTCAGCAATTATTTTTAAACTCTGTTTCCAATATATGCATGCATATAATATTTTGTTTTTGTTTTGACGGTATATATGGTAGCTGTTGGTAGCCAGTTTGCGTGACACAAATCATTTACGTGGCGCTCTCCTTTCTCCTTTCAACACAAACGGTAATTGTGTTAAGATTCGTGATTTATTTTTTTTGGTCTCCAAATTTGTGAGTGACAGCAGTTTGACGAAAGAAATGAATGTCAAACGGTTTGAAGGAATGCAAAGCGGGTTATATATAAATTAAAAAAAAATATTTTTCTTCTTAAGTCTTTCTGCGATGAACTAAATCGTAGGTTTTTATCGATTACACAACCTGAAATCTTAAACGTACATGGTGAAAATTCCTATGATGGTCCCATTATCCCTTCAAATACATCTTTTGCTTTTACAAGAGTGGACAATGTGGATATAGTTGAAAGCCTTTTGTCTGTCAAATCGAATGCAGTGGGAATTGATGGAGTTCATCCGGTTTTTGTCAAGGCTATTTTGCAAATAATACTGCCATAAGTAACGCATGTGATTAATACCATTTAAATGACCGGTATATTTCCTCGTCAGTGGAAAATGGTTAAAATAATACCAATCCCTAAGAATTCAGCACGTGACGAGTTCAGACCCATATCAATATTACCTTTTCTTTCTAGAGTTTGTAAACGGATTATGCATAAGCAACTGAATGACTACCTGAAACATAATTACCTTGCTTGTTTCAGTTCAATCTGGATTTCGTGCCAAACACAGCTGTATAACTGCTTTAATAAAGGTGGTAGAAGACATAAGGGAGAAACTGGATTATATTACCATATTCCTCCTTTTAGACTTTTAGAAGGCTTTTGATATGGTTGATCACTCCATACTTATTAATAAATTGCGCCACTACTTCAGCGTTCCCCAAGGTTCGATTTTAGGACCTCTCTTATTCTCACTGTATATTAATGATAAAGCTCCTGTAATTTTGCATTCATCGAAACACCTTTATGCCGATGACATTCAAATCTATCGAAGTTGTCCCTTAGGCCTTGTCGAAAGTTGCGTCAATGATGTAAATGAGGATCTTCAGCGGATTTCATATTGGTCAGTGAAAAACGGTTTGGTACTTAATCCAAATAAGTGCAAATGTTTAGTCATTTCCAAAAGAGCGGTTGACCTATCGTGTTTTTCACCTATAATGCTTAATAGCTTACCAATTCAATTCTTGATTCTTTGAAAAATTGTAGCGTACACCCGCAATACGATTTTTGCTTTGCATCTCTAATAATATTCCCATCCTGGTACAAACACCTCCCAATTATACCATCCCGCTTATCTCCCAATTTAGTACATGAGTACTAAATAAATTCGCGATGGCTGATCTGGACTTCCCGCCGCCACGCTCGATCTTTTCATTTCGATCTTGACTCAAGGAAGGTACTCAGCAGCCAGTGTTATATGGGACACCAATAAAAAGAAATAAAAACTTTTTCTTACTGTGCCTACAACGTCGGCAGTGGGTAAAATAAGCAGTTTGTGTTTTTTTAAACTACTCACAACGATAAATTCATCCACACGACGAGTAAGTTAAATCGTTAAACCCTTTTTGTCGTCGCAAAGCGTAAAGTTATTCTCTTGTTAGGCAGATTTACCTGATTGTCGGTGAGGAGTTTTCAAGGGCAGACTACTCGCAATCTAAGTAAAAAGCAGCGTAATCGCATCCAATCGCAGATTCTTATCTCTAAAATAGCACTGGTTTGCGGTCCAGGTTGTATATACCTAGATTGGATGCAAACGAGCATTATACCTGCGTTTTACTCTTCAGACAAGTAAGTAACCATCAAATACTCTTTGGACTGGCAAAAAGTACTGATTTCTCTTCTTGTGATAACAGGCTCTGTTTCGGTGGGCAATTTGTGGAGAAGATAATTTCTCCTACTTTGTCCACGAACAGCAAACACACATTGTATCGAGTGTTGGTCGTAACCTCACACGTGAGGAATACCCCGACGTAACACCCCCGCTTTCTGGAGCGCCGCAATCGTTTGTCAAACGAAACAAGTTTTCGCAAACCTCGTGCGCTAATCAGCCAGAGGATTCCCCTCGGACGCTTATGCTGCATCCCCGAGTGTATGACGTTGGACCATACCGGTACGCAACCGGATTCTTATCAACACAACTTGTGTGACGCAATCAATACCCCATCAGCAGTCGCAGGTCAACAACAACCAGTGAAACGTATTTTGTGTCAATTGTTAACCTAATTAGTATCGATCGCGATTTTCATAGATCGGTTCATGTTCGTATTTTTCTTTGCTTTGATATCGCAATTGCGATTAGTAACTAATAGTTAAAAATTAAAATTTTAAATAAGGTATTGGTTTAGCTCGTGTAAAGAGAATGTTAAATTAAATTTTTTATTAAGAATCAACAACATAGTGACAACAGCATCGAAGGGTTTTTGTGCGCACAACAACATCTGGACGTCGTTAATGGTCACGTAAGTCATAGAGTTTAATGTTATTATTTTAGTTTGATATTCTCTCTATAAATTATTTGGATTTTGATTTATACATATACATATAACGTAATAGTCATACATCATACCTATTTACTATAGTGAAATATTTGTCTTAAATACGTTTGAACTTTTACGTGTGCTGATTGGTTTGATACCATAACGCGATAATGGAGTTTCGATAGCGTACCCTGAATTACTTACATGAATAAATTAAAGTTCATATATTTTTATTTCAATACGTTGATTTGGTTTGTTGAAATGAGTGGTTAGAATTATATCGTGGTTCGGTGAGCAAAGGAAGGATGAGGAAAGATGGAGGGAATAATACGATAAAGTAAAGTGATAACGAGTGTTTACAAGATAAGGGGTCAACGAAGAAACATCATAGGCCACCGTTGACAAAGGCGTGAAGCGTATGCAGCTTCTATGGTCGTGGGCATGCCTACATAGGATAACATCCAACCTATAATTATCTCAGGTGCAATTGACATCAAGCATTTGACAAGTGTAGGATTGATAAGGTACGCGATAGAGTGTGTTTGATACAATTAGTTTTTTGGCACGATATTTTTTTATTTTTTTTGACGGGTTTTATATCGTTATTATGGTAACAAGTTCCCACCCCAATACGGCGAGCTAGTCCGAGCATCGCAAGCGTGCCATCCGTTGCCATCACAGGGGATTCAAGACCCATACCCCGCCCGTTACAAAATAAATGGCGCCCATCGATAGAGGCCAAAGTTTGCACCGAATGCAAACTTTTTGGTAGTTTAATAAGAAGCATGTTAAGGAGAATCTATCCAGAGATTGAAATGAAGATCCCTTAGCACATATTTTAAATTTTTCATTTTAGTTTACAGGAGCAGATACCGGTAAGAGTTCCACAGATTTTAGAGCTGTTAGTAGTGCTAACTACCTTGTCTAAGACCTACCAGAGTATCGCCTGCAACAATGTTTAAACAAGATCCACAAGGGAAGATGTGCATTAAGACCACTCCAGTGTAGAGATCTGTTAAGAGAGTCAAATAATTTGTCTTATAATTTGTTTAGGTTACAGAGAGTGCAAACACACTTACACACAATTACCTCGCCAATCCATACCTTCATACTTAGCCTTTTATTTCCGAATCATTCCTTTTCAAGCCGAACGAAAAATAATTACATACATATTTCCAAAAACTATACAAACATGAAGAAATCAGGAACTATACCTAAAGATAAACATCAAACTAGATCGACATCTAAAAAACAAATAGAATTAAATAATTCCGTACATTCAGACAGTAGATATCAACTAGAAAGTAGACCGAGATTAACGCATTCACCGAAAAACATAAGTTTTTCAACCCAGCAAGATATTGCATGCCCGAATAATGCTACTTTACCACAACAAGCGGGTGCTGAGGCAATAGAAATGATTAGGGATTTCAATATTGAATCTCACACTTTAGATCCATTAGAACCACCGTTCAATACGAACAGCGCAACTATTCAGCCAAATGCAAATGCTAACCATTTAAGTGACGTTTCCAACTCAGGAAATGATATAAATGCATACGTTCAAAACTATATGAAAAGCTCATTTGAAACCCTTCAGATTTCAATGTTGAAATCCCTGGAAGGTATTGTTAAGTCAACCGTTGAAAAGACAGTACAATCTACGGTAGCTGACGCGTTAAATAACACTCGTAGAAACAAACAAAGTGCTACCGGTACAGAGACGCGTCATAAGCAGACACCACACGTTTTGCCTAACCAAGTGCCACAGCATCAGGTACCGTCTCACAATGTACAGTCAGTCATTCAACAAAACCATAAGCAGCGTTATGAAAATCAACGCCTGCATAATCAGAACAAAGCACATATCAACTACAACCAACCAATTCGTCCCAATTCAATCAGTGATGAAGAAGAAGATTCTGATTCATCCGCAGTCTATCATAGCTACATTAATCGTTCCTCAAATATCAGAACCAATCCACAATCAGTTCGTAGATTAGAATTAGACCGTTGGGGGATTTGCTTTGATGGTACATCTAAGTCCGTTTCGGCGGAAGATTTTGTATTTAGGGTGGAAATCCTTAAAGAAAACTATGGTTATTCTTGGTCCGAGATCATCAACAATTTTCATCTATTGCTCGGCGGAATAGCACAGAACTGGTTTTGGCAGTATTTGCGAACCAATCCCAGATCGGATTGGATTACGATACGCCAAGCACTACTTAAACAATTTAAGAATTATGAATCGGATTTTGAAATTATTAAGCAAATCATGGAACGCCGACAACAAAACATTGAAAGCTTCGATGATTTTTATAATTCCATTATGCATTTACGCAACCAATTAAGAGTGCCTATTCCAGAGTCAGAGCTGTTGGAGATACTTAAGGGTAATGTGAACAACCGTCTGATGACTTTTGTGTATCCAATGGCGATACATTCCTTAGACCAGTTCCGGGAAGAGTGTCGAAGAACTGAGAAGATGCTTCAAGCTCGAGACTTTAACCGCAATCGACCTAGTTCTTTCATGTACAAAAATGTACATGAACTCGATTGGAAGAATCCTTCGGATGATTCCATGCTGGAAGTTGATGCTCTTTCTTTTAACAAACGATGCTTTAACTGCAAGAAACAAGGCCACACATTTGTGTCATGTCCGTTACCGACTCGTAATCTATTTTGTTACCGCTGTGGTCTGGATGATTTTACGACACCAGAGTGTCCTAAATGCAACCCACAGCAGGGAAACAGGAGATCGAGTGTGAAAAAGACGGGGGAATCATGCTCGACGCAGACAACCCCAAACGAAAACTGATAGACACAAGCACCAACACCGAAGACTCTGATCTTGGGTCAGAGCAAACTAGTAAAGCTATCTTTTTAAATAATAACTCGGATTGTCAAAACTTGAATAAAAGTAATCCAGCGAAAACTCGACATCTTAGATCATATGAAGAGAGGTTGAAAACGTACAATGAAATTAGGGCAAAGATATTTGCTATTGAAGAGGTAGGCTGTAAGTCAAACAAACACAGTTCAAACAAATCGCGTTTACGCAAAATCAAAAGGAAACATTATAAAGAAATGATTGAATCGTCCTGTCTCGCAGGTTGTAATGATCCACGTCCGTACGTCAATATTCGGTTATTGAATGAGGAGGTGAGAGGCATTCTTGATAGCGGAGCAACTGTTTCATGCCTTGGTAAGGAATGCTTCGAGTTGGTTAAACGCCTCAAAGTCCCAGTAGTTCATTTCAGCTCTGAAGTTTGTACAGCCGATGGTCAAGGACAGAAAGTGATAGGAAGGATAAATGTACTCGTTAGCTATAAAGGTACACAGAAAAACTTAGATTTGTATCTAGTACCATCTCTATCCCAAACGCTCTACCTTGGCATTGACTTTTGGCAGAAATTTAAAATTGCGCCGCACCTCATTAATGAAATTTCCGTACCCGAATCAGTCAACTCTTCAGCCCACCAATTAACAGAAAAGCAACGTAAACAATTGGAAGAAGCTGTCGAGGCGTTTCCGTCCTTTGCTAAATTAGGATTGGGTAGTACAACCGTAGAGAGGCATAAGATTGACACTGGGGATGCCGAACCAGTAAAACAGAGGCATTATCCCGTGTCACCTGCTATACAAAAACTTCTGTATGAGGAGCTGGACCGCATGCTTTCTATGGGAGTTATAGAGGAGAGCCAAAGTTCTTGGAGTTCTCCCGTCGTTCTCATTAGAAAGCCGGGGAAAAACAGACTTTGTTTAGACTCCCGCAAGCTCAACTCACTCACTAGGAAGGATGCGTATCCGCTTCCTCATATAGAAGGTATGTTAAGTCGTCTGCGAGATACACACTTTATTTCAAGTGTGGATCTCAAGGACGCATTTTGGCAGATTCCTTTGGAAGAATCGTCGAGGGAAAAGACAGCGTTCACTGTGCCTGGGCGACCACTCTACCATTTTACAGTCATGCCCTTTGGACTGTGCAATGCCGCTCAAAGGCTATGCAGGCTTATGGATAGGGTGATCCCATCGGCACTAAGAGAACGCGTGTTTGTGTACCTCGACGACCTTCTAATAATCTCCCCGGATTTTGAAAGCCATCTGATTTTGCTGGAAGAGGTAGCCCAGTATCTTAAAAAAGCTCAACTCACCATAAATGTCGAGAAGTCGAAGTTCTGTTTTCGAGAATTGCGTTACTTAGGCCATATCATAGGTCAAGGGCATATTAAGCCGGACCCCGAGAAAGTTTCTGCTATCGAAGGCTTTCCTATTCCTAAGACCGTAAAACAGATGCGACGATTCCTCGGCATGAGTGGTTGGTATCGACGGTTTATAAAAAACTTCGCAGCACTTGCTGCCCCTTTAACTAATACGTTGAAGAAAAACAAAGCATTCGAAATGACCGAAGATGCAATCAAATCTTTCGAGAGTCTAAAAGCAGCTTTAATTTCAGCCCCGTTGTTAATCAATCCTGATTTTTCGAAAAAGTTTCTTCTTCAATGTGACGCTTCGAGCTATGGTATTGGCGCAGTTTTATCGCAATGCGACGACGAAGGTAATGAGAAGCCCATTGCGTTCTTCTCGCAAAAGTTAAATGCTTGTCAACGCAATTACAGCGTGACGGAGCAGGAATGCCTCGCAGCCGTACAAGCAGTGAAAAAGTTCAGGCCTTATATTGAGGGCTCGAAATTTTCCATAATTACTGACCATGCCAGTTTAAAATGGTTAATGGGACTTAAAGATTTAAGCGGCCGGCTTGCGAGGTGGTCTTTGAAGCTGCAAGCATATGACTTCGATATTCAACATCGAAAAGGCACTGCACATACGGTACCCGACACGCTGTCTCGAGCGCACATTGAAGAACTTGCATGGAACGACCAGTCTAGTTTCAAGCTTAACCTTGATGATCCAGAATTTAAAGCTGATGATTATCGGAAAATTCTAGAAATTGTAACTACGAACCCTGAAAACTTTCCAGATTTAAAGATACTTGAAAATAAAGTCTACAAGCGACTTCTTACTGCAGACGACATTCACAAATCCGATGTTCAATGGCGATTATGGATACCGTCAAAACTTACCAATGCTTTAATAGAAGGTGCTCATAATCCGCCCATGGCATCTCACGGTGGGATGGCAAAAACACTAGAACGCCTACGAAAACTTTTCTTCTGGCCGAACATGGTAACGCAGGTACGCGACTTTGTCAGGAACTGTGACCAATGTAAGCTATGTAAATCATCAAATGCGTGTCTTAAGCCCCTAATGAATGCACATTTGAATATAAGCAAACCGTTTCAGAAAATCTACATAGATTTTCTCGGTCCATATGTGAGGTCCAAAAGCGGAAATATGTATCTACTCATTGTACTCGATCACGGTTCTAAATTCGTCCTTTTGAAGCCAATGTCAAAAGCCCAGTCGTCTGGCGTAATTCGTTTTCTGGAGCAAAGTGTATTTAATACCTTCGGAATACCCGAAACCGTGCATTCCGACAATGGCAAACAATTTGTCAGCAAAGAGTTTGCAAAGGCTTTATCGAAGTGGGGTATTAAACATTTCCGTACCGCACTATATTCACCCCAGTCGAATGCCTCGGAAAGGGTGAACCAGACGATATTAAGCGCAATTAGGTCATATATCAGCAGCGATCAGCGTGAATGGGACCGCTTTATTCCAGAAATTCAGCAATCGATTTGTAGCTCGGTTCACCAGTCGACCGGAGTAAGTCCGTATTTTTCATTGTTCGGTACTGAAATGATCACACACAGTAGTACGTACCCTTTGCTAAGGAAACTGAAGATGCTAAACGAAGGTGATTTCGCGGTTCTACCCAAAGCCGATAGACTGTCTCTAATCCGAGAGAAGATGAAAGAGCACATGAGAGTAGCTTTTGAGAAAAACGCCAAAACTTATAACTTGAGAGCTAGAGCGCGATCCTTTCAACCAGGGCAAGAGATCTTCCGAAGAAATTTTGTTCAGAGTAGTGCCTCCAAAGTCCTAAATGCAAAACTTTGCCATAAATTTTTGAAATGTCGAGTGGTTAAAAGAATCGGGCAAAATATGTATGAAATTGAAAACCTAAAAGGGCAACGGATTGGTGTATTTCATGCCAAGGACTTAAAGACTTAGTGTCTTTAGTAACTGAGAAGTAAATCAGGGTCATGGGTCGGTTCACCTACAGGATTCAATCGCGGTCGTATTGTTTCCATGCCTTTATCTGTACAACCAAGATTGACGAAAAATTCATGGTTTTGTAGCGTACACCCGCAATACGATTTTTGCTTTGCATCTCTAATAATATTCCCATCCTGGTACAAACACCTCCCAATTATACCATCCCGCTTATCTCCCAATTTAGTACATGAGTACTAAATAAATTCGCGATGGCTGATCTGGACTTCCCGCCGCCACGCTCGATCTTTTCATTTCGATCTTGACTCAAGGAAGGTACTCAGCAGCCAGTGTTATATGGGACACCAATAAAAAGAAATAAAAACTTTTTCTTACTGTGCCTACAACGTCGGCAGTGGGTAAAATAAGCAGTTTGTGTTTTTTTAAACTACTCACAACGATAAATTCATCCACACGACGAGTAAGTTAAATCGTTAAACCCTTTTTGTCGTCGCAAAGCGTAAAGTTATTCTCTTGTTAGGCAGATTTACCTGATTGTCGGTGAGGAGTTTTCAAGGGCAGACTACTCGCAATCTAAGTATAGTCCGTCCCAAAAAAGAAGAAAGATCCCAACATGCGCAGTAGCAATTTATTTAAGGGACATTTTCTCTTTTAAGGTATTTTTGATCGCATTAAATTGTTAATGCTTTTCTCTACTTTATCTTTTTGCAGCGATATTGGAAAACGTAATTGTGCGTGCCCATGCACAAAGTACAACGGAAATTCCATTTCAACCCTTTTTAATAGTTTCTAAAAACTCTGGCTTTCATTACTAAACACATATTTAAGAAGTGCAACACCCAGCAAATTTCCCTTTTCTTTGGGGTGGGTAAATGTGTATCTATTGCATGCGCCAACGACGGTTCTGTGTGGACAATCAGTCATGCCTCGATCGTCGATCGAGAGAGATGTTTTCGCAAGTAGGGGTATGCTTGTTGTATGAAATGCGCACACATTTTTTTTAGCTGTACTTTTTGTTGGAAAAGTAGTTTTGCTTTCTCTAAGAGAATAAAATCCCTGATGTAAAGAGACCTGCGCAAGATATTTTCAGGTACTTTGGGACGGGCTATAAAAAGTAGCGTAATCGCATCCAATCGCAGATTCTTATCTCTAAAATAGCACTGGTTTGCGGTCCAGGTTGTATATACCTAGATTGGATGCAAACGAGCATTATACCTGCGTTTTACTCTTCAGACAAGTAAGTAACCATCAAATACTCTTTGCACTGGCAAAAAGTACTGATTTCTCTTCTTGTGATAACAGGCTCTGTTTCGGTGGGCAATTTGTGGAGAAGATAATTTCTCCTACTTTGTCCACGAACAGCAAACACACATTGTATCGAGTGTTGGTCGTAACCTCACACGTGAGGAATACCCCGACGTAACACCCCCGCTTTCTGGAGCGCCGCAATCGTTTGTCAAACGAAACAAGTTTTCGCAAACCTCGTGCGCTAATCAGCCAGAGGATTCCCCTCGGACGCTTATGCTGCATCCCCGAGTGTATGACGTTGGACCATACCGGTACGCAACCGGATTCTTATCAACACAACTTGTGTGACGCAATCAATACCCCATCAGCAGTCGCAGGTCAACAACAACCAGTGAAACGTATTTTGTGTCAATTGTTAACCTAATTAGTATCGATCGCGATTTTCATAGATCGGTTCATGTTCGTATTTTTCTTTGCTTTGATATCGCAATTGCGATTAGTAACTAATAGTTAAAAATTAAAATTTTAAATAAGGTATTGGTTTAGCTCGTGTAAAGAGAATGTTAAATTAAATTTTTTATTAAGAATCAACAACATAGTGACAACAGCATCGAAGGGTTTTTGTGCGCACAACAACATCTGGACGTCGTTAATGGTCACGTAAGTCATAGAGTTTAATGTTATTATTTTAGTTTGATATTCTCTCTATAAATTATTTGGATTTTGATTTATACATATACATATAACGTAATAGTCATACATCATACCTATTTACTATAGTGAAATATTTGTCTTAAATACGTTTGAACTTTTACGTGTGCTGATTGGTTTGATACCATAACGCGATAATGGAGTTTCGATAGCGTACCCTGAATTACTTACATGAATAAATTAAAGTTCATATATTTTTATTTCAATACGTTGATTTGGTTTGTTGAAATGAGTGGTTAGAATTATATCGTGGTTCGGTGAGCAAAGGAAGGATGAGGAAAGATGGAGGGAATAATACGATAAAGTAAAGTGATAACGAGTGTTTACAAGATAAGGGGTCAACGAAGAAACATCATAGGCCACCGTTGACAAAGGCGTGAAGCGTATGCAGCTTCTATGGTCGTGGGCATGCCTACATAGGATAACATCCAACCTATAATTATCTCAGGTGCAATTGACATCAAGCATTTGACAAGTGTAGGATTGATAAGGTACGCGATAGAGTGTGTTTGATACAATTAGTTTTTTGGCACGATATTTTTTTATTTTTTTTGACGGGTTTTATATCGTTATTATGGTAACAAGTTCCCACCCCAATACGGCGAGCTAGTCCGAGCATCGCAAGCGTGCCATCCGTTGCCATCACAGGGGATTCAAGACCCATACCCCGCCCGTTACAAAATCTTGGCATGGTATACCACAGAACACTCACATGGAATAACCATATAGATTTGATTGCGGGGAGGACTTATGGCATTCTTCGAACATTGTGGACTGCTCAGAAATTTACACCTCTAAGGACAAGGCTAGTTCTTGCCAAAGCTCTGGTTGTTCCTGTTCTTGGCTATGGCTGTGAACTTTTTAATGACTGTGATGCTAATAGTAAAAGGAAGCTACAAGTAGTATTCAACAGCACTATCCGCTATATTTACAGTCTTAGGAGATATGACCACGTCTCACATCTGGCTAAAAGCCTGTTGCATATGACTGTTCAGGACTATTGTAAATTTCGTACATTGATTCTGCTTTTCAGTACCTATAATTAGAACAAGGCATCCATCGTATCTATACACTAAAATCCAGTTTCCAACATCCAGCAGATCTGCTTGCTTAATTCTCCCACGTTTCTCTTGCCTAACATCTGAGAGACAGTTTTTCATTGCAGCCATCCGCTCTTGGAATTCACTACCGCGTAGTCTGCGAGAGCTGAGCGATGCACGTCGATTCGAAGGCGAATTAAGGCTTTTCGTCACAAATCAAAGCAACTAGGTTTTTTTGTAATTACATTTTTTATCACTCTTTCTTCTTTCAATTCAAGCAATTTCAAATTTAATTTTCCCATTTTAAACATATTAGGAACATGTAAATATTAGTTTGTAAGCTCTATTTAGCATTTACTTTCGAATGTTAAACTAAAATATTAATGCTTCCATTTTAATTTTATTTTAAGTCTATGAAATACTAAATGTAATTATACTGTCTAACTATCACATAATTAAAAGTGTTCTCTTACTGTGTTAGTTCAATAAATCTAAATCTAAATCTAATGAACAGCGTCATGTTCCGCTAATGACTGAGCGAGCACTCTGGATCTGGTTATGGTTGTTGTCCCCTTAACAGTTGGTTCGGTGTCGCTCTACGAATACGATCGTTCGCCGTATGGTTTCGGATGGTTCTCACGATCGTTCGTTATGAGTCGATAAAAAATTTCTAAATTTAGAAATTAAACCTCCGACTTACTTCTTTGGTGAGTTTTGAGTCACATTTTAAATATGCTGTATTCCAGTGTTCCCGTTTCCGTAAAATCGTTGAAAAAATTGTATTTAGAAGATTTTAACTTTCTCGCATTACGTAGTAAGAGAAAGGTCTTGTAATCGTACAAAAAACCGAACTCGAGATTTTAATCAAATCTGACATTACGATGATAGAGGAACTCGAAAAAGTTCGTCTCGCAATTCTGTCCGTCTGTCCGTCCTTCCTGAGCTCTACAGCGCAAACGGCTGGACGGATTTCTTTCAATCTTCGGATTTGGAGTTGGTGGGCTTACAGTTCGGGGCCATTTTTTTTTTGCAAGTTAAGAGTTGCCGTTGTAACGGTATTCAGCAATTTTGAGTTTTTCGAAAACGGCTCTAACGATTTCAACCAAAATTGTGATTTGGGCTTAAATAGGTGTAACTAAGATGGGTGCATACAGCATACCCATCGGTAATTTTGAAAATTGGTCATATCTCAAAAACTTTCAAAACTATTTCGACAAAAATTCATATTTAAGGTAATACGGTTATTCCCAATATGATGGCAAACTCAGTTGTTCCCTAAATTATCGTTCAACGGAATATTTTGAAAAAAATTTGTTTTTTAAGACTTTTTTTAATTATGGTTTACTTGAAAACGGCTTTACCGATTTTAACCAAAATGTATACTTACACTACCATATATGGGGTTAACATGGCTGCGTAACCAGGCATATTTTGAGAACTTGGTTTTTTATTTTTTTACCTACATGAAAACGGCTTAAGCGATTTTGACCAAAATGCATACTTGGAGTAAAATTGACGTTTTAAACATTATTGCGTCCTTCATTTTCGATTATAACTACCGGAAACGCTGATTTTGAAAACTGATGAAATCTTTAAAACGCGATTTTCGATTTGGATACAACTTTAATAACCAAGCAATACTAACATCCTGAACAATACCTTTACTCAGGTTTTAGCTAAATAGTTGAGCAAGATTATTTTTCGAGCTCAACATTGCAATATTTGTTACTATTTTGTTCGCATTATTTTCCAAAATCAGCTTTAAAGATTTTGACTAAAATGCTTATTTACTATAACATAAGTATTCTTAATATATGCCCGTACTTGGTTTTTCTTAGGGAAATGCAAATATTGCCGTATAATAAACATTACCAGTTAAAATGTAATCACAACTAGGTACTAGACACTCCTTTTTAGCAAACATTTCCCACTTCTTCTTTTTCCGCCATAACGACCATGAACCTTAAAATAATTCCAATCAATTGGAGTCTACACTATCAGAAACCCGCACTTCATTTGCAACCCCCAAACACGTACATCGATAAATTCAAAAACAAACCTCTAAATTCTTTCGTCACAAACCCTACTTCGAGTCATGGCCACCTACCAGCATCACCAATTTGAAAAATCTGGTTTTATAGCTTTTAAACAATAATAAAAGAAAAATAAACCAACCAAACTGATGATACGAACGAGAAAGTTTCGTGCGATCCAGTCGTGCACTTTATTTGTATAATTCTAGATTCCCACAACTTGACCTCCGATTCCATGCCGAATGCTATTTACTGAATTCAGAGGGTTTCAGAGCTGTTAAAAAACTTTGTTTGGATGTATGTGTTTAGGGTTTTAAAAGTTTGTTTAACCAAGTGCGGTTACGACGCGACAGGATCCTTAGGTATAAGCCATTCGGCTATCCGTCCATGTTCCTAGTCAAAAAGTATACTAGGCTTTGTAAATTTAGCTGGAAGCTAATTTTTATTAGCTTCAAGACAAAATTATCTACTTGCATCAAAGATGCCTTCGAGGCCCACCTATGTGCTGTATAGTGAGGGAGTTTTTTAAAGCTGTAGTCATTGCAATACTACGTTTTAAATACGTCGCATAGCCCTGTATTAAAGGATATTTCTTCTAATTGACATATTTCAGACTTGAGTTTCCCGGTTGTTAGAAACTTTGCAAGGCAATCGTATAAGTCTCATTGCTTATTTTTATAGATATAAATGTCGTTCTGAAGGCAACTTTTGTCCGTTTCCATATAGCAAGATATTCTAAGGCTAAACTTATGGTAATGACATTGGTGTTACTGTAACCTTTGAGTAGGTTTACAGCAAAAATAACCGGAGTACTTTCCAAAGGGTTCTTAAACCTTAGATAGGTTCATCATCGCCACTTGTCGTCCAACAATCCATCGTAGGAGGAAGCATATTGTAGAGGGCCATCCGATTACTGACTTCGACTTCTCTCATGAAGAAACATGCTACTTGCATTCGTCACCCACCCATGATGTCCGCCATTGTCCACCTTACTATCATAAACAGTTGAGATTTCCATAACATACATTGATATATGCATCAACAGACAAAAGCATACTCGCGATTAAAAGCAAGAATTGCCCAAAAGCAAATCTTGTACCATCACGCACCACAAGCATTATTTGACTCTCAATTCCATTTGTTCTCCACTTTCAGATAAATATGTCAAACGACCACCACGCAAGGCTTATGGCAGACTAAGCGTCGACTCGGACGATGGTTCATCGATGAAGAACAGCATCGACAATCCCTTCGATGATCTGGATAATTTTGAAATGATTTCATCAAAAGGTAACACCGCAGACTGCGATACAGCCGACAACCACCACCACCACGATATGCAAGGTAATTTTGTAGAGAATGACTCAGACCTGGAATTGGACGGACCGTCGAAAAATTCAGCTCGACGACAAAAGGAGATTAACTCAAATACCATAAGCCGCTTACAGGCGATGGCAATGTCCGATGATGAGGATTACGGTATGTAAAGGAAAAAAAATACAATTTTTTTTTTGTTTAAATTAAAAACGCAACCTTCTTCTAAGGACAACTGAAGGAAGCTATACAGTTTCCGAGGGAGAAATATAATTTAAAAAAAATTCCCTCATTCTTATTACTCTAAGGAACTTTTTTTTTCCTTCGATAATTCCTCATAACCCCGGATCAAGTGGTTTATCAGAACTTTCTTTCTTCTCTTTAATTTGACTTTCAGACGAATCCCTGACGTGTAACGTATGTGATAGAGCTTTCCATTGTCATAGGCAGCTGGCGTCGCATCAGCAGAAAAAACGGCATTTCGGGTAAGTATTCTATATAGAATGTGCGAAGGGGGAAGAGGGGTATAAATTGATTTTCCTATAAATTGGTAGATTGAATGAAAATTCATTCAATTCACTCGGTTTTGTGGCCTGGTTGGGGTGGCACATGGAAATTCGTCAGCATTTCCCTTTGTATTCGATGAACATTAATAATGCACAAACTCGTAATGTTCACATTCCTCTCGTTGTGAATTAATGATGACTTGCGGAACAAGTGTGTTGTAAAATTCCAGTAGCTAAGGTTGAGATATATGATTAAGGAGTTTCCACTTCGCCTTGAGAATACCGATTTTTGACAGTGTAGAGAAGAAGGCTGTAAAATAACTGTTTGGAAATCAAGTCACTGCTATTGTTTTGTGCTAATTGTATTTTTATTTTGGTCCATTAACTATTTAATTTAAAGTTAATTTAACAAACATAAGTTGCATACCCTATGCCTAGGCTAAGTCTTCTGTATTATTTTGTTATTATCTAGTTGTGGCTGTTCGCCTATGCAAATGCAAATGCCGTTGTAACAAGCGATTTGGACTGGTTGTATTATGTGCTGAATACTGATGAGAGCATTACCGTTTGGTTGTTGTTTCAATTCCAAATCATAACTTGCAATTGCATAGGCGATGTTTTTTCTTGCGTACTTCACTTATGTTCTAGCAGCCACCCAGTAAACATCTCGTATTCGTTATACCAGCCAGTTGTAAAAAGAAAATTGATTTGTTGGAATTAAAGTTATTATCTATTATAACGATTAATTGTTTCGGTCTTTAATTGCTCAACAAAATTGGTCCTTCTTTCGCGGATTATTCGTTTGGTGGTTGCTAGCAACATATTAAAGCACAGGTAATATTTTTTGGGTCAAACTTTTCGTCTGTCTCTCGTCGTTGCTGCTGGTTGATTTGGATCGTTGCTGATTAGTTTTGCTTGCTGTAGGAGTTGGGCATTGTGGTTGCACGTGCAATATTCTCATACATATATACTGTGTCATAATGGAGGTTTTGAAACAAGCTCGTGGGCACTTAAAAGGCGCAATTACTCGCATTTACAATTTTGTGCAAGATATTCCTGCAGATTCCGAACAAGCGGTTCTAGAAGTTCGATTAGAACGATTAGAAAATGCATGGAAGGACTTTTGTGATAACCAGAAGCAATTTTTCGCATTCCATGCTGAAGAAGGGTACGGGGATCCTGAAGCGGATTTTGAAGTAGTGGAATGCAAATATATAACGGCTAAAGGTGCTCTTGTAAAGGCCATAAAAAAGGCGATGCCGGGACCGGACGATACTTCCATGAGTTCGTTGACTAATTTAGTCAGCTCACAAGCAGCGCTATTGGAGCAATTGGGAAAGTCGGCTTCCTCGGGCACAAGTAAATCGCACATTTCCGACGTAGAGCTTCCTCCCATGAAGCTGCAGCCTTTTTCAGGCGATTATCGTGATTGGCCGGGCTTCCGCGATATGTTTCTGAAAACGGTAGATTGTAACTCGAGTTTGTCGGGATCGCAGAAATTTCGTTATCTAAAAAGTTCTTTGCGCGACGAAGCTGCCAAGTTGCTAAATCATTTAACCATATCTGACTCTAATTACGAACCCGCTTGGGAAAAACTGGAAGGTCGGTACGATAAGCCATTGTACATCGTTAACGCGTACATCGAAAGTTTTCTTAAAATACCCCACGTGGTTGTGGGCGATGGTGTTCATTTACGTAAACTTGTGGACAAGGCAGATGAAGTCATTCGCGGATTAGCAGCCTTGGAATCTGAAAGCAGAGATCCCTGGCTAATTTATATGTTAATCGATAAAACCGACATAGAAACTCGCCAGGCGTGGGCATTCGAAAGCAAAAACTCCGAGAATGCTACCATACAAGATCTAATAGACTTCTTAGAGGTTAGATGTCACGCGTTAGAATCTAGTGCTCCGAAAACTCGTTTGAACAAAAACTCTCGCGCAAATACGAACGTTAGAAGCTTATCCGTGGTAAAAGCATCGTGTCCAAAGTGCAAGGAAGACCATTTCCTTCCTAAGTGTGAAGAATTTCTGGCCATGTCTGTTTGTTCTCGTCGGAACTTCGTTAGGGATGCGCGATTATGTTATAATTGCCTCGGTACAAAACATTCGTCTGCACGCTGCCGAGTAAAGGCTCGTTGCTCATTTTGTAATACTCGGCATCATAGCTTAGTTCATTTGGACAACAATAATCATTCTACTGAGTCCCTGAGTCCTGAAATTGAGCCGTCCACCAGCGCCAATGCCATTTCCTCGATCCTTAGTCATCATATTAAACATGAATCTCGTCCGTCTGGCATTTTACCTACTGTTGTCGTTAGGGTTTTTGATGCATTCGGAAGTCCCCAACTCGCCCGTGTTTTGCTCGATACCGGTTCACAGGTCTCGTTTGTGACAGAAAGCCTAGTGAATAGGTTAAGTCTTCGTCGTTCCCATGCTCGATTACCTATATCTGGAATTTCGTCGGTGGAAGCTGGTGTTACGCAAGGTGCTGTTACCATAACGCTGAATTCTCGTTTCGATTCCAAGAAAATTGAGGTTGAGGCCTACGTTTTAAAAAAAATAACCGCGGAAACTCCATCGCTTGCTTTCGATTGGGACAATACCATCTTCCTTAAAGACCTTCCCTTGGCTGATTCAACATTCAATATTCCAGGACCCATTGATGTTTTGTTGGGAGCCGACAAGGCTTGGAGTATTCTGCAGAATGGCCATCGAACTGATAGGAGGGGAAATGTTGTTGCGCACGAAACCATATTCGGATGGGTCGTTACCGGCAGTATGCTCGATACATCCATTGTGTCTCTGCATGTCGGGGTAGATCTTGACTCGATATTGAAGTCATTTTGGGAGATCGAAGAAGTTCCTTGCAAGTTTTCTGGGTCCGAGTCTGAAGACGAAGTAAACGCTCATTTTTCTAAAACTTTATCTCGTACAGCAGACAAGAAGTATATGGTTGAACTGCCTTTTCGCCAAAATAAGGTAAATTTCTCAAACACCATTTCTGGGGCCTTATCCCGATTATTCGCCATGGAGCGTCGGTTCGCACGTAATGAGCATTTGCGCTTAGAGTACACAAATTTTATGAGGATCTATCAGGAATTAGGGCATATGGAGCGTATTCCAAATGATGAAATAGAACCAACGTCGGGAAACGTATTTTACTTGCCCCATCATGCGGTCATCACCAGCAAAATTCGTGTTGTTTTTGATGGCTCACATAAAGATACGAGTGGCCACAGTCTCAACGAAATGTTGCATATAGGAACACCACTGCAACGTAACTTATTCAACGTTTGCCTTCGGTTTCGCCTTCATAAGTACGTGTTTTGTGCCGATATAGTAAAAATGTTTCGTCAAATTTGGGTTCATCCAAAACATAGGGATTACCAGCGAATTGTTTGGAGGGAATCCATTGGTGAACCAGTAGCTCATTTTCGCTTGTGTACGGTTACCTACGGTACATCTCCTGCCCCCTTCTTATCTATGAAGGTACTGCGTCAAATAGCCTTGGACTACAAGCATCAATTTCCTCTCGCGTCTCATGCAATTTTGCATGATATGTATGCCGACGACCTAATGACGGGATCTGATTCTGTGTCTGCTACTGTAGAATTGAAAAACCAAATAGTGAATATGCTTTCTTGCGGTGGCCTGGAGTTGAGCAAATGGAGCTCGAACTGTTGGTCAATTCTACGCGAGACCGGCTGTGATGAAAATATTTCTCTGGATTTGGATAGTGCGACACAATGGACCAAAGTTCTCGGCCTAGTTTGGAACCCTGCACGTGACACCTTCTCCTATAAAATTACATTACCTGACAAATTGATACCCACCAAAAGAAATCTACTGTCTGAGGTTGCGAAGATTTTCGATCCCTTTGGTTTTCTGGCTCCTTCCACTATTCTATTTAAAATATTGTTCCAGGAGCTGTGGATTGCAAAAACGAAAGTAGGTTGGGATGATCTTTTGCCTATCGAAGTAGCGGATAAATGGAAATCGTATCGTTCAGAGTTATCCTGTTTCGAAAACTTTAGAATTTTGAGAAGATTAACAGTAAATTCTAAATTGTTTGAGCTTGTGGGATTCTCTGACGCATCCGAAAAGGCATATTCGGCGGTGGTGTACGCTCGCAGTGAAGTGGATGGTGTTATAGAGGTCCAATTGGTTGCAGCAAAAACTCGAGTCGCTCCAGTAAAACAACTTTCGATTCCTCGGCTCGAGCTGTGTGGAGCCCTCTTGTTATCTCGGTTATTAGCGTTAATTCGGTCATCTTTGGATGTTGTTCCTCTTCGCACGTCGGCATTTTCGGATTCACAGATTGTTTTATCCTGGCTTGCGTCTACGCCTCGACGGTGGACTACTTTTGTAGCAAATCGCACCGCGGAGATTTTATCACATTTGCCTCGATCTTGCTGGAACTACGTTCGGTCAGCAGAAAATCCAGCTGATTCTGCATCAAGGGAAATCGAACCCAACAAACTGTTGGAAATGCAATTGTGGTGGAAAGGTCCCGCGTGGCTGCTGAAAGATGTAAGCCACTGGCCAATAAATCATGCAGACATCGTGGAAGCTATCCCTGAAGAGCGAGTTAAGTCTACTGCGGTGCTTGTGTCGTCCCCGGTAGAACACTTTTTAGAACACTTATCGCGAAATATCTCATCCTGGAGAAGACTTGTAAGAATTGTTGGTTTCGTTTTCCGTTTCTGCCGAAACTGCAGAGTCCAAGTAAAGGATCGAACATTTTGCCGTTTTTCGTTCCCCGAATTTGCTTCTGCTAAGGAATTTTGTCTGCTGTGGTGTCAACTTTCTTTTAAATTAGAAATACAATCTCTGAAAAGTGATCGATATGTTTCGAAGGCATCTTCCTTATCTTCGTTGTCCCCTTTCCTCGATGAGGTAGGTCTGCTACGGGTTGGTGGAAGAATTGCAAAAGCTACGAATGTCCCTTTTGGTATTAAGCATCCAATTATTCTTCCCAAGGATCATCATTTTACAAAACTAATTTTGATGGATGCTCATAGGGTGTATTTGCATGTTGGAGTATCAGGACTATTTGCATTGATTCGACAGGAATATTGGATCATCGGTAGCCGAAATCTCATCAGGAAAATCGTTCATGATTGCGTTACCTGTTTTCGACTCCGAAAATCTACATCGTCCCAACTTATGGGGAATCTGCCATCATCTCGTGTTGAACCATCCTATCCCTTTGAACACACAGGCTGTGACTATGCGGGTCCTATAACTATTCGTAGGAAACCGAAGCTAGCCAAGGGATACTTCGCATTATTTGTCTGTATGACTACCAAGGCTCTTCATTTGGAAATGGTTACGGATCTGACCACAGATGCCTTTATGGCTGCTTTGAAGAGGTTCACAGCGCGGCGGGGAAAAAGCCGAGTGATGTACTCTGACAATGGTACAAACTTTCAAGGAGCAGCTCGTGTACTATCGGAAATGTCGAAATTCGTCAAATCGAGGGAACATAACGAAAGGGTGGCTGAAGAGCTAGCCGCCGAGAGCATCAAATGGGAATTTATTCCTCCGCATAGTCCTCATTTTGGGGGACTTTGGGAAGCTGGGGTAAAACTAGTGAAGCAACATCTTCGTCGTGTTGTAGGAAGCAATATCCTTACTTTTGAAGAGATGTGTACATTGCTAGCCCAAATCGAAGCTATTTTAAACTCTAGGCCCCTTTGCGCTCTTTCAGATTCAGATCTTAACCCATTAACACCCTCTCACTTTCTTATAGGGAGACCATACACTGCGATTCCGGAGCCTAGCTACTTAGGTACTTCTCCAAATCGATTGGGTCGTTGGGAACTTGTCCAGAATATGATGCAAGGTTTCTGGCGACGGTGGCAAAGCGATTACTTGACGTCACTTCAAGAACGTCCGAAATGGAGGGAAGCTAAGAAGGAGTACAAAGTCGGAGATCTGGTGGTCCTCAAGGAGTCTAATTTACCACCCTCGCAATGGTCCCTGGGTCGAATCGAAGAAGTTCATCCTGGCAATGATGGTCATGTGCGTGTAGTTACTCTACGTACGGCCCATGGAAGGTTTAAGCGCCCTATCACCAAATTAGCTGTTTTGCCGATTTCCTGAATTCCTTCAGCGGGGCCGGCATGTTTGGAAATCAAGTCACTGCTATTGTTTTGTGCTAATTGTATTTTTATTTTGGTCCATTAACTATTTAATTTAAAGTTAATTTAACAAACATAAGTTGCATACCCTATGCCTAGGCTAAGTCTTCTGTATTATTTTGTTATTATCTAGTTGTGGCTGTTCGCCTATGCAAATGCAAATGCCGTTGTAACAAGCGATTTGGACTGGTTGTATTATGTGCTGAATACTGATGAGAGCATTACCGTTTGGTTGTTGTTTCAATTCCAAATCATAACTTGCAATTGCATAGGCGATGTTTTTTCTTGCGTACTTCACTTATGTTCTAGCAGCCACCCAGTAAACATCTCGTATTCGTTATACCAGCCAGTTGTAAAAAGAAAATTGATTTGTTGGAATTAAAGTTATTATCTATTATAACGATTAATTGTTTCGGTCTTTAATTGCTCAACAATAACTGTTTATATAAAACCTTTGTAAAGCACTGAAAACCTATTTCAATATTTGTAGATAGAGTTGATAGGTTGACAGTACTTCTAATTCAACTATCACTCCGAAAACGACAATTTAGAATCTGCATTCCTGATTGCCTGCGGTCGTAGTTTTTACTTCAGAACTATCAGTGAAACTCGTCACGTCACGCGAAAGTTCATACCACTAAGCAAGAGAATTAAGATCGCTTATCAAAATGTGTTGTTTTGAAAAGTGCACATTAGGAACTATAAGCCGTCTTATTAGCGGATTTAACGCAGGGTATCCGCTTAAAATTTACCTAGGAACCAACGTCCAAAATATTTCTGCAGATGTATACGGCCAGCAGTCACTTATGGTATTACAGCAGTGGCGTGGCGTCCATATAACCCGATTCCTACGAACTTCCCTTTTTAAATTTCGACCAATCAACACTATCTACCACAAACCAAATACTATACGTACATTTATAAATGAAACCCTACCAAATGAATTCGATATTCACAAAATTGTACACACACATCATCGTCATCGTCACGACAAAGCGAAATATTAATGATTTGAAGTATAGAAAGGTGGTTTGGATTGATTTTGTTTAGTTGATAGGGAAAGCAAATGTAAAATATATAATTTAGTTTCAAGGTACACAGATGTAAGGTTTTTTACATTTGTGTGCGATTAATTATGTTTCGACTTCCCATTTCAAAATGTTCACCCCACGCCACTGTGGTACAGCCTGATATTAAGCAAATTATCTCTAGTCAATGACAAGAATACAAAGACTAGCATGTAAAGGGATAAGAAGTTCAATGAAATTGACACCTACAGCTGGACTAGAGGCCAGTCTTAACCTCTAAACCTACAGTCATTTAAGAATCTGTGGAAGAAATAAGCAACCTGCAAAATATAACGAAATCCTTGAGCAGAATAAACTCCAGTCGGACCAGTAAATTGTTTTCCCAGATTTAGAGGAAACTAGTACTCGTCCACCCAAACATAAATAAGAGAAACAGTGGACCGGGATTGGTCTGAGTGCTCCAGTATCTATTTTGTATCCGCTTTTAATAAGACGAAAAGTTGGTAGAGGTTTTGAGGTAACATGACCCCTCGTCTACCAACGTCTCATGGATGACGATAGAAATGTAGAAGCTGCAGATATGAGAAGATCCACTTCTCTGCCACCATCCTTGTCTCTGTCCCCTGCGGATTCTAATTATCACTGCTATACTACTTCGATGACAAAGAAAAACTTCCTCCTTTACAGGTGGTCTTTGAAGATACCAAGATGGCTGGCAGAGTTGGGTAACCAAAAAAATATTAGTACAAATAGATAATCTCAATTAAATCAGCATCAAAATCGGACCTAATTAAAAATTACTCTTTTCTGCTCTAAACGTAACCTAAACTAAGTTCTAAACCTTTGAACGCTTATAAGCAGATGGAGATTATTAAATTGGTCAGGATTTATTATTTGTGTTAAAGTTTTTATATTTTTTCCAACATCACTTTTGTGCTTGGTTATTGCCAACGCTCTTCCGAAAGTGCTTCTTGTCACCAATTACTGGTCTTAAACTGGTCGGAGAACGACCATGGATATTCTAAAGAAATAAATCCTAAAGAGATTAGTACCCAACAGCAATCTTATTAGTTGGTCAAAGCTAGAAACGACGACACAAGGATTAATCAAAGTACATCTAAAGTTGAATGGTAGTTATAAATTACTATTTTTTTCGCTGCATGTAACAATTTTGCATCTTACAACGCTATTTTGGACGGAATTCGTACTACCCCAAGGGGAAGGCAATGATTTGTTGACTCGAAGTATTTATTTGTGATAAGTTTGTAATGTATTTGTAAATCCTACGACTAAAAAGTCATGGTAGGCTCATTTGCAATAAGTAACGAGATCTCGGGTTTATTTCAGTTCCTGTTGATTAATAAATTCTATCCAGCAAATTTGCTTGATTTTCTTCTTATTCAAAAATCCTCTAGGAACTATAATTTGAATTTCGCAAAAAATTGGAATGAGTTTTCGAGAAATTCGTAAAGATATCAATGATTTTTAGACAACTCACTCAACATCAAACTACTTTCTCCTTTTTTCAAATTAATAATTTAGGAGAAATTCTCAGCTTGATTGATTATTGATTCAATAATCTTATTCTTGCTTTATGGATCTGAGGAATGACGAGCAAATAAAGTTCTTAACAAAATTTCGAGCTGAGAATTTCTCCTAAATTATTATTATGGGAAAAACCGGCCGGTTTTAATCGAAACCGGTTATTATGATTTGGTTTACCGTGTTTTTCCGGTTATTATTTTTGTCTCGGTTATAACCGGTTTTTTTTTAAATCCAATAACCGGCTAAAAAAACGGGTAACAATTGTTAACAAACAAAATCCAGAATTTTACATGTTTGTACTTGCTTTAGCTCTCACATTAATGAATTTTCATTTAGCGGAGCCAAACTTGCATGCCGGGATTAGCATTTACCGCTTAAAAATATTTATCCCTTGTCGGAAGTTCGGTGGCTTATGAAAAACTGGTTTCTACATAAAATGATGTTGTTTCCGATGAAAAGAGTCGACTCACAGAACAACATATCAAGGGTTTTTATGAAAACGTTGGAACAAAAATGTTGGCCAACTACAACCCGTTAATTTATTAAATTTTTTTATAAATACAATATTTGAAGCGGTTAAAACAGCCAGGTTAAATTTGTGATAAATAAAACTAGAATAACCGAAAACCGGTTATTTTGTAAAAACCGCTATCCCTAGAGGTCTTATAGGTTATAGCCTTTTGGGCACAATTAAACAGCGATTACCAAGGGTTATTCTGCTTTTGACTTTTGTTATAAAGGGCATTTTCAGATGCCGGTATGGACATGTATATATAGATTTCGAGAGATATTCGAATCAGACCACTAATGTCGGGTCTCTTTTCGTCTCTCTACCACTATAAAACTTACCCAGAGAGACTCTCTGCATTTCTCCAGAGTTCTTCCCTGGGCTCGATTCCTAGTGTTAACGCTAGCATCTGTTTATGGGAGATCTCTTTCATCGACTGAGTCTCGACCCAGTGATGTCCCAAGATCCTCATTCTTCTGCCAGCCAACGCCGGACATTGGACAGTATATGCGCCGCTGTCTCAGATTCTTCCAGGCATAGTTTACAGGTATCATCTTCTCTAAGGCCCATCTTCCTTAAGTGATACCCGAAACTACCATGTCCTGTAGATAAAGCCACCACCCATTTCAGAGTTCGTCGACTCATGCTTAGAACCCTTCTTTGAGTGGAGCAGGTCGGCCAATTAATTGCCATTTTAGCTTGTCTACATTCTTCCACGGTAGACCACCTTCTCAGGTGTTCTGCCGTGATCCATTTGTGAATCAGCTGTTCTACCATTCCTTTGCCAATTGAAGAGAATGGTTCTGGTCCTAGCAACTTTTCGGTTGACCCCTGTTTTGCAAGGGAGTCCGCCTTTTCGTTGCCTTCGATTCCTATGTGTCCTCGTACCCACATAAGTGTTACATCATTTTTAGATGAACACTTATTGAGTTTGAGTACACATTCCAGTGCTAATGATGTTGTGATATTTGTCTGTTCCATGCGTCTGATCACCGCCTGATTGTCCAGTGCTATAAGGATATTTCTTCCCTCCACCTGACCTTCAAGCAAGTAATCCAACGCATGCAGCAATGCAATCATCTCAGCCTGGTATACAGAAGTGTGTTTCCCGAGGCTGACGTGACGGGCTAGTTCCAGCTCTTCTGAATAGATACCGGCACCCGCTCCGCCATCCATCATGGATCCATCTGTGAAAATTACTATTTCACCACTCCTTTTTTCTGGAAGTAATCCATTCTCAATACGAGTTTTGTGATTCCTTTCCATAATACGCACCCTTGTTATCCCATCCATAGGCATGTTCAGCTCCCTAATCTCGTTTTTGACAAGTTCCAGGATCTTCCTATGTCCATAGATGGTACCACGATTGTGCCAATTCGCATCTCGATGCAAACGAAGTGCCGTTAGGGCCGCTGTTTTCTTAATAAGTATGGACATGTAGCTGTCTAGTCTAGTCTATATGATATTCTCTCTGATCCATCAGTATTTTGTGTCGCTTTTTATTCGGCCCTAGCGAGGTATCCGTCGGAACGGAAAATTCTCCGATTTTATATGATTCGGAGGTTTTTTGCTTCGAGGTATTTCTCGGAACATCTATTCGGAATATTTCTCCGACATTTTGTAACGCATATCGGCAAATTACGTTGAAGTGCGATTAAGTGCATTTTTTTTTCTTCAATTTTTGACAGCTAGGTTCCGATATCCTCCGACAGAAATTGGTTGCGGAATTTGTTTACGATTTGGATTTGAGTCTCCGACAGAGTATGCGTTGCGGAGAATTTTCCGTTCCGACAGATACCTCGCTAGGGCCGATTGACTCCGTATTCTTGGTCCTGAACTCGACAGCTCATACCAATAATAATGTATGTAACTAATTGAACAACTTTTGAAATATCGTTCCTTTTACTATTGCTCCTGCACTCCAACCTTGAACATGCGTCTTTTTTAGTTGCAACTCGAACATTTTCGTATATTTATTCTATCCCCTAATCGTAATGCAGCTCCCAAAGAGTTGTGTAATAAAACAAAACACTCTTAAGATTTTGTGGAAGAATTTCAAAAAATTGTTAATTTCATATGCGAACAGGAAGCTTATTATCTATGGATTAAATCAGAGGTTCCCAAATAAACCTGGTTTCGGTGGACCCCCTGCTGCTACATTTTTACCATATTCCCAAAACTCGTAAAAAATGTGAAGATTAGATAAGCCTAACTGAAACAAAATTTCTTTGCTTTTCTCTATCTCTTCTCATCTCATCTCAACATTTAATAAAACTGCAGAAAAAAAATGCCTGACCGCGCATCACGCAGAAACTACTGGACGAATTTTGATGAAACTTGGCATAGTGATTGCTTATGTTTTGGGTCGGGCTTTAGGATACTTTTTAACCCGGAATATAACTTGGTTTTTACAAAACATTCAAAAATATATGTAAGGAAAATTCTGTTTTTACAGACCTAGCTCAGTAATGGCTTATCGGATTGAAAGATAAAAAAATAGGTGAATTTAGTAAATTTTTTCCAGAGTCATTTAAGATAAAAACAGCCTCCTGCGTTGTCCTAAAGCTGAGCAATGTTCAAAACAATTATTCAAAACATCGCCCACAGAACAAAATAACAAAACTTTGCGTAAATCTTTTTTGTGTAGACTTTTTAGTAGGAATTAAAATTTTGTCATTGTCTTTGTTTTTGCTTTATTGCTTTTAGAAAGGTCCAAGGGAGGGAACATATTTATAAAAAAACGGCGGCTGAAGCAAGGCGAGCACGGGTCAGCTGGTATTAAATACGAATTTTAAGTTTTCTAGTAGTCATAATTTTGCCCATAGGTGCTAAAACATTCCTGCCTCTATTTAAATTAATTTTAAAAAGCCTCAAACGTTCTCTGATCTGTGAGTGCTTACCAAATAAAATCAGCATACGGCATATTGAGAAAACAAAGCTGTAACAATGGTATAGCCATAGACTGTCGTAGCAGCTCTAACCTATGGATTTTTACATCTGCATATATAATCCAATAGCCAGCAAGCAGGCCAACATTTAAACGAAATAAATAATTCATTTATACAAATAAATTTGCATTTTTCTAGATCCACCCTGTTATTGCTTGTTAGAAGATTATGCAAAACAACTTGAAAGCAACATTAAAACGATGTCATCCATTCAATTT
Source organism: Cheilosia pagana (assembly GCA_936431705.1). Taxonomy (NCBI): domain Eukaryota; kingdom Metazoa; phylum Arthropoda; class Insecta; order Diptera; family Syrphidae; genus Cheilosia; species Cheilosia pagana. The sequence goes on along the minus strand of OW386166.1, from coordinate 76,793,681 downwards.
CAAATAACAGAGAGTGACAATTTTATTTAAAACAGAACAATATGCTAAAATGTTTACCTTCTTTGTACAAGAATGGACAGAAGGCAACTACCACTCGACATATGAAAAAGAGGAGAGAACGCTTCAAACGCTATTCATTTTAATAGTTTAAATCGTGAAAATAATGTCTTTCCTCTTTCGTAACTCAAGCAAAAGTTCTTTTGTATCTTTGGGACAGAAGCAGTAGACAACGCGACTCGCGGCAAAAAGTGTTTGAAGAATACTGACAAGGACATTCAATTTGAGGATGTAAGGGAAAATAACAATTTATAAAACACAAAGAACAACAAAAAAGTAGCGTTGATTGTTTAAATATTTCAGTAGTCTTCAATTAAATGCGCTTGCCTTTTGATGCAAATAGCAAGAACATGTTGTTGGACATTCAATGGTTTTTCGAAAAATCGAAAGGAGATCCTTTAAAATTTACTCAGAAAATGCATTCGGCCCCGATTTGTTATGTCAGCTCATCAAGACGAACTTTAACTTTTGTGTAAATTTAACATCAGCAATTATCGAATGGGACTTGTTTGCCCATCCTCTGACCTGACCGTGTATAGTTAACGTTTTCAAGTTATCAATAAAATACAAAAATTAGTACTTTGCAAAGTGTTGGGTTTAAAAATTTACTCAGAAATGTGAAGAGATCATCAAAATGTAACTTCTTTCCGTAAAGGCAAACGACCAGCCCTGAGAGGTTCGCCGAACGGTGCTAGTGGTAAGCTTTAATTGCAGTGAAGTGTAGTCCATGGGGACATACCAGAAAGCGAGGTTTAAAGTTTGTTTGTCATGTAGCCAAATGAGGCTTGAAGAATGATGTTTTCGCTATTGTCAAGTGCACTGGTAAGTGATGTGCATTAGTTGTCTGTCTTGTAGGTCACTCATTTCGATGGTATCAGCGAGTAGTCCTCCGTGGGCCAGCCAGAATCTTCTATTAGTAAGACTGATTACATTTAAATGTCTTTAAGTGGGTAAAGTGAAGGAGACTTGAAGTTCACCTCTGTGATGTAAATAGGTAAATTTACTTTCAGGATAAGATGAATTACAGGAAGTTCTTTCACGCAAATATATTCGCACATTTCATAATAAATGATGCGTACGGATAAGAAATTTGACAGAAAAGAAATTACCGGACTCTGAAAAAAAATTGAGGACTGCGAGTTGGGGCCTCAGTAAATTTGCCTGTGGCGAGAATATTCAGTAAAAACTTTTTCGGTAGGTTTCCTGCACTTTGATGGCGAAATAATACACAAATTGTTGACAGGACATTTTCGCATTCAAAGATGTTGGTTGTTTACTTTGAGGCATTTAAACCTTCCAAATGACCCGAATCTCTTTAACTGGGTTTCACTGAAACCTGAACAAGGAACCCTAAAATAGGAATTCGCCTGAGGTATAATTACCATTTGAGAATACCTACCTCAACACTCCCATCTATTTTCCTTCACAAGGATTCCAATTGGCATAACACCGGAAGGAAGACAAACTGCCGGGTTTTTGAAAAAAAAAATGGGGGGCCAGCGGCAAGAGGATTACGAGTTGGGAGTCTTAGTATAGTTTGTCTATGGACGGAAGGGCAAAAGAATACTGAGGGAACGGAATACAGTTGAACGAAGCAAAACCGTATTGATGTACACAGAGAATATTTCCTTAAATGTGTTTACTTTGTTGCTCAGGAATTTTCAGCATTTTTATGGAAATAGTGGCCCGAAAGTCGCCAAATTTATAAAAGGACAAGGAATTTCTGGTGGGACATAAAAAAAAAGTGGCCAAACAGCTACAAATGTCGCCCATCGGTAACGCTGGCTGCTGATATATACCCTAACCCGAGCATCTAATTAACTCTAAGACGGCACAGTCAAGTCACTTGGTAATTTTCTCCGCGCACAGCATCCGATTAAACAAAATTTTCTAATTTTCTAAGTAGCTTATGTGTTCAAGTCAATGTGTCATGTAGCTGTCGTCTTTTATAAAATTATTCATTAAAATGTAATTGCAAAATTCTGTTTACACGCGGGCAGAAGTACTTTTACCAAGCACGTTAATTCACTTTAAATTAGCAACGGTAGGGACTTTGCGTGCGATAAAATCTCAAATGAGCACACTTTGATACACACTTGCATACAAAATTACGCGACAATCCTTGTAGCGGCAGGTTCATTTATATCTAGCAGAAGTGCTTCCTTTGTGTGAAGACATCAGCACCAGCAACACTTTAGGAACAATCAAATTCATTAAAACTCATTTAAGTTATTGCAAACCCCCCGGAAGCTGGTCGTCGAATGCGCGACTTCCATTTGGGAGTACGAACACAAACCGAGAGTAGATACCCATTGTGCAGGATTGAAATGCTGGCGCCCACATTCGCACATAAAACGGATAACGCTCCTTCTTCTCTATGGCACTTAACAGAAATGTGTCCTCTTCTTCTTCATCTGCACTGTGTCTCCGAATCCCTTTTGTCATCTGCCATACAAAGGTTACCAACATTACGCTTGAGTGTTTTTTTTTTGCGTTTTACATTTCTGTGCCATCCAAACCCGATTCTAATTGCTTGATCCCTGTTGCCTTGTTTGGTATTAGCTTAACCCAGGGGGTACGATCCGTAGCCTGTGTATACATGTCAATTCTCAGCTGTCATCCTTGGTAGCCGTATTCCGACGAAAGCCTTAGAAGCTGTCGTGATCTGATTTAGACTCCGAGAAGCGGTGCACATTCCCATTTGAGTTTATTCAAAAGCGGATTAAGGTAGGTGGTGGCAATGTCGCGTAAATAATTGCAGGGAGCGACGTGTGCTCATCAGGAATACAAAGGAATATGTGGGGTCTTATACAGGCAGGGGAGGGGGTTGGTTTAAATTTACTTCATCCATTTCGCCCGCACTGGTAGGTGGAGGGCATCTGATGGAATTACATTCTTGGAAATTGGTGTTATCATCCAAGCGGAGCAGCGCCGCCGCCCGCTTAGGGAGACTTTTTTATTTTTTTTTTCGCAAATTGCGCGTCGCATTAGTCATTTGAATTTTATTTTTATTTTGAGACTTCTTTTATTTTTCTGCAAATTGTATATTCCACTTGCGTATTTCAGCTTGACAGTTCACGCTTGACATGGCTGACAGTGCGAGCAGTCTAAGGCGGAGTATTTGTAAAAAGCAGCTTTATTTTTTAATCGCTTAACGGTAATTGCTACAAATTTCTTTTTGTATACTTTTTGAAGGTATGCTTTACAATTTAAGCCTAACGGGGTATAATTATTATATAAAGTCTCAAAGGAGGGAATAATACTCTCAACTTGAACTCAGTTTTCGGCGAAAATATATGAGTCATTAAAGAAAAAAAAACGCGCAATAGGTAAATAATGTCTTTAGCGTCTGTTAAAGTCTTAAGCTCTTAAGTTCTTAATGCCAATAGTTTCAAATCTTGCTGAAGTGTTCACCAGCTGACAAAACTATTCTTTCACTTTGAAAAATCTCCTCTTTTTCGATCTTGATGTGTTGAAAAAACGCGCTAAAAATGAAAGTGTGGTCGTCTCTCAACTTCCCACTTTCCGACCCATCCTTTTCGACCATTATCGACTTTCAACCCAACCGGCGCAGTGGTGGCTGCAAATTTGTGTACGCAGTAGAATCGTTTACTTTGGCCTTTGACTAAATCCCGGAAAAGTGTAACAATTTGTCATTGGTAAGAAGAGTGTGGCGGTGCCTATTGAGTAATTGTCCCCCTCAGGCCAGATAATATACCGGTCTTTGGAATAGCATTGTTTATCGCCAGTGCGGGAGACAACATTTTCAAAGATACATACAACTAAAAAATTCAAGCGTCCTCAAAAACACAAAAGAAAATTCCACCGACTGCACTTTTTCTATTTATAGATATACAAATTGATAGCGAAGAAAAAAAAGTTCAAAGATTAACATATCAAGTGGAAACGGGTAAAGAGGTGATTGGTACAAACGTCCTGAGAAAGTCGTTCGAAATCTCGGCTCACAATTGTAAGTTCATTCCATTTGTCCCAACTCATATGAAAATGAGACTAATTACAATCACATGGAAAACCTTGAAGTTATTAAAAAATACTAGATAGTTTTATTCCGTTTCTGCGGAATGCAATTTTTTTTTGAATTAGGTAGATACCAAAAAAACAAATTATGTAAAAAGAATTATGTAATATATTTGGAAACAAAAGATATTTATGGAGAATAATTGTGTTTTTAATTAACAAGAAAAACATCATTAATTGTAATAGAAAATTTTGTGTTAAATATATTGAATTTTTTTTTTTATAAAATAAAAACTTATGTAGGTTTTTAGAAAAAAGTTATTTATAAAAAGAAATTGTGATTTTAATTAAAAAAAGAACAACTTAAATTCTAATAAAAATTTTAGATAATATCTATAAAATATATTGAAATAAGTTTTTTTTTTACAAAAAAGAATATGTGTTTAGAAAAAAAGTGTTTATAAAAATGAATTATGTTTCTACTAAACAAAATAGTAAGAAATTTAATTCTAATAAAAATATTGTACAAAATATATATATTAAAAATTTGTTTTTGACTAGATATCTAACAACAATTAACAACTTAAATTCTTAAAAAAAGTTTTGTAAAAACAATAGGTATCAAATATAAAGCTGTAGAATTCCGCAAGCCGATTTTCTTAAGTGAAATACTTTTTACTTGGAAATTTTGACTTCGGCTTGCGAAAGACTAGTGTTAAAGGTCTGCAAGCGAGCGCCAGAAACCATGTTGCCCTCCATAGAAATTCGAGAAGAAAGCCTCAAATAAAAGTTTGCGTCTCTCTTTCGGTCTCACAGGAACATGCTCGACTGGTTTTTCTTCTTTCACCTCTATCTCTTTGTTAGCTCGCTTCTGTGACCACGATCTTAAAATGTGGGATCCAAGGCCAACCCCAACTGGGCCGCCGACTAAGGCACCACAGAAGGCGCCTACGTCGGGCAGCAGGCTTGCACCCACATGCCCGCCGACTGTAGAGCCTGACAATATTTGGCAATTGTTTATTTGGAGGATTGCAGCATTTTTAAAAACTTACCCACAACTCCCAGCATGAAAGTAAAAGCCAGCTCTCCGAACCCATTCGAGTTATTTTGGCTCTTTCCAAGGGTGCGATCCTTGGCCAAACCGGTGTAATTTTTTGCAAGTCTAGCCACCTAGAGCGTATTTTTTTAGACTGGTTAGTTTTAGCTATTTTACATTTAAGTACTTACCACTTCGGAGCTGGCCGTTGTTACAAGACCATGGTTGGTGTTACTGGGCTGCAAATTGTAAATGTAGCACATTTTTGTCCGTATGTTGGAATTTGTTCGCGGCTGCGGACCGCTTGACAATTTCCTATTCCTAGCCTCGATCATTTCGCGGGTCTTCTTGAATGTGATCAAGTACCTTTTGATCATTATGGGCATTGGTAGGTTCTCCAGGCTTATCTTCGTCTTCTTACAGTTTTGGGTTTCCATTTTCGGTTATTTCTTGTTTTTCTTGTTGTTTTCTTTTTTGATGACTTTTCGCTGTCGTAGCTTTTGTTTATTAATTTTTATTTGACAAGAAAAGTCAGGGCCTGTTCGATTTACAAAATGAGAGGTGTTTGATTTAATTTAATAGCAAGTACATTCGAGTAGATTAAGCTACTCGCCTCGACCAGCTATCTTGAGCCTCGGCAAGCTGATAACGAGGAACGCGCTTGATAGGCCATTCCGGAACCTCCATTTTTATTCCGCGGAAAATTCTTTCACGATTTCTTTGCAGTTGGCAAAAGGGTCATCAATAAGTTTGTGTACCTAGATGTTGAAGATAATTATCGCAGCCCCTACTATTTAAAAAAAAAATACTCCTATCCAGGATTCTTGACAGCAATGGCTGTCATATTTTCCTCATAGGTTCTGATAAGCAGCTTCCTATAGCATTGTGGTTTACTTTGAAAAGACGTCTTTGAGAAATACATAAAAAGCATCGTGGTATAAGGCGCGTTTTTCGACCCCGTTTTTCGACGTTCTTTTCAAAGCGTGCTTTTAGACATGTTTTTCGATGCCTCTTTTGTTGAGATTTTGACTCATATTTTCCATGTGTTTATGGATGCTTTTTTTAAAGCTTTTGGACCCGTTGATTTATAAGATCCTATTTTGGACACATTTGTACACATTTGTATCAGATGTCGGCTATAATTCGGAGTGGCATACATTGCCACTTGCCACCATCTGTCATGCATATAATTGGAAGTGAATCCGGAACACGGGGACCAACCATTGATTAAATCGATCATTACAGTGGGGATTTATGTCTTTAAAATAATAAAATTTAGTAAGACAGACTTCGTCACAAGCAAAGTCTTTTCTTACCAAGAGTGCAACAGTGGTGTGTCTTCTATTCAAAAGAAGTCCATTGCGAACTCTTTTATATGAATATAGGATTCAGTCATAATTAACTCCACAGGTCAACGTTGCTACTGCATTTCTAATTTTATTTAATTAAATGCAATGTACTTTGGCATTTCCTTTACAGTAATCCATGTATGGATATACATAGCTTAGGAACCTGATGACAAGTTTGTATTTTTAAAATAAAACAAACACAACTCAATGCTGTCAATCAAACAAATTAAATTGATATTTTTAATCAAAACCAATAATAAAAATTTAATTCGATTTCTTCGTCGCCGTATTGTTTTTGGCAGATAATTAACTAGTTTTGGAGAAAACGACACCTAGGACAATGGCATATTGGGGAAAGTTGAGTGCAACTTGTGTAAGTATTTATTGCAACATTTTCTGGAGCTTTACTCAATCCACCAATGTTTCGAACAGCTTCAATTTTGAAAGAAATCTATTGTTTGGTTTAAGTTAAAAATCTTTGAGTGTCATTGTTACAACAATTATCTTCAACAATATTTTATACCAGTGACGATATTTCGTATTCAATTTTCCTTCGCCTATAAGAAGGACGTTTTGAAGCCCCAAGTCCCAACATCTAACTATTTTAACTAGTTCGTTGAACTAACTAAAAAAAGTGATTAAAATCGATTGGCAGGGAACTGGCTGATTACATTCTCTAAGCAGTATGTTTATTTAATAAATCGCTTGATTTATCTTGAAAATTCCTTATGTTCCCAAACATAAATTATTCTCCTCTATTTTTTTAAGGAAAAGCTGAAAATGTACATGGTATGTTAACACTGTTCAAACATGGTTTACTATCTATGGATAAATATTGTTTTGTGTAACAAACCTAGTCTTAAATGATACCACACACACATTTTTTTAAATTTGATAGAATCGACAACGAAAACATAATAATAAAGTAAAACGGAAAAATTAAAGTAAAAATAAAACAATTCCAATAATCGAGAAAAATATTGTTCAAAACCCTTAGGGGAAACTCTCTTATTATTTAGCTCTCGTCGCAACAGCAAATCTGCTCTCGGTTTGCGATTGAAAAGTAAATAAATAGTAACTTTCGTTGTCGTTTGAACTTTCTTTTGATAGATTGACAATAATTTTCCCTTAGTTAGGGTAAAATAGCCAGAGGCCACAGGACAAATCATAAAATCCCTATACTATCTTTCTTTCTCTTCCTAGCTTGTGTTGTTAAGTCAACTATAGGCAATTGCCAATACCAGCGGCTTTATTTGTGAGATGACCATTTTTAATTTTGTTTGATCCTCGCCCAAGTTATGACTTAATAGGTAATTTCTACAAGGCCAAAAAATATTTATCAAAAGACTCAACATGAAGATGAAAGTAAGCCCTCTAAAAACAGGGCAAATGAAACGTCGTTTCCAATTGCGGGATATTACTTACCTGAAAGGCCATATTCTCCAAAAACAAATAAATCATAGATTCCGAATAGGTACGAATATGTGTATGTATAGAGTGTTTCATGTATCGGTCATAGAAATATGTGTCGTCTATGTCTTTTTTCTTAAGTAATCTGCATAAACTCGTATTATGTGGCCCAATCAAGTGAAAAATACAGTATTATTATTATTCATGCATTAGGCATGTGGATTGTTTTCTAACCACCTAAAGTGTTGAAACAGCTAGGAAGAGAAAGAGAGACAGTACCTATAGAGATTGTGTGATTTGTCCTGTGGCCTCTGGCTATTTTACCCTAACTAAGGAAAAATTATTGTCAATCTATCAAAAGGAAGTTCAATCGACAACGAAAGTAACTATTTACTTTTCAATCTCAATCCGAGAGCAGATTTGCTGTTGCGACGAGAGACAAATAATAAGAGAGTTTCCCCTAAAGGTTTTCAACAATATTTTTCTCTATTATTGGAATTGTTTTATTTTTACTTTAATTTTTCTTTTTTACTTTATTATTAGATTTGTTTTCGTTGTCGATTCTATCAAATTTAGAAAAATGTGTGTGTGGTATCATTTAAGATTAGGTTTGTTACACAAAACAATATTTATCCATAGATAGTAAACCATGTATGAACAGTGTTAACATACCATGTACACTTTTAGTTTTTCCTTAAAAAAATAAAGGAGAATAATTTATATCTGGGAATATAAGAAATTTTCAAGATAAAGCAAGCAATTTATTAAATAAATATACTGCTAAGACAATAACACCTAAATGGTACCTAATCAGAAAACATCTCGATTTAGTTTTAGGGAGTTTAGTTCCCTTCCAATTTTAATCACTTTTTTTAGTTAGTTCAACGAACTAGTTAAAATAGTTAGATGTTGGGACTTGGGGCTTCAAAACGTCCTTCCTATAGGCGAAGGAAAATTGAATTCGAAATATCGTCACTGGGATAAAATATTGTTGAAGATAATTGTTGTAACAATGACACTCAAATATTTTTAACTTAAACCAAACAATAGATTTCTTTCAAAATTTAAGCTGTTCGAAACATTGATGGACCAAGTAAAGCAATAGAAAATGTTGCAATAAATACTTACACTCAACTTTCCCCAATATGCCATTGTCCTAGGTGTCGTTTTCACCAAAACTAGTTAATTATCTGCCAAATACGGCGACAAAGAAATCGAATTAAATTTTTATTATTGGTTTTGATTAAAAATATCAATTTAATTTGTTTGATTGACAGCATTTATCTGGCAACTGAGTTGTGTTTGTTTTATTTTAAAAATACAAGCTTGTCATCAGGTTCCTAAGCTATGAACATCCATACATGGATTACTGTAAAGGAATGCCAAATTACATTGCATTCAATTAAATAAAATTAGAAATGCGGTACCAACGTTGTGGAGTTTATTATGACTGAATCCTATATTCAAACAAAAAAGTTCGCAATGGACTTCTTTTGAATAGAAGACACACTACTCTTGCACTCTTGGTAAGAAAAGACTTTGCTTGTGACGAAGTCTGTCTTAACAAATTTTATTATTTTAAAGACATAAATCCCCACTGTAATTTCATTTCCGCCCTTATGGCTGTGTAAAAATATTTGTATCCGCTCAGAAAGGTTCCATTGCCTTACTGTTGCAAAACATACCTAAAAGGTCCAAAGCTTAAAAGATCCATCAAAAATACTACCAAAAAAGCATAAAATAAAAACGCATGACAAGACTTACCAAAGAACGCGTCGGAAATAGGATCGTACAAATAAACGGGTCCAAAAGTGTTTTATAACTCGTCGAAAAACGAGTATAAAAAGCTTAAAAAAAGCGTCCATAAACGCATGGAAAATATGAGTCAAAATCTCAACAAAAGAGGCATTGAAAAATATGTCTAAAAGCACGCCTAAAATAAAAGGCGCATCAAAAAGTGGATCTGAAAATTCGTCGGAAAACTGTTCTAAAAACGTTTCAAGAAACGCTTTGAAAAGAACGTCGAATTCCGCTACGAAAAACGCGCCTTATACCACGATGCTTTTTATGCATTTCTCAAAGACGTCTTTTCAAAGTAAACCACAATGCTATAGGAAGCTGCTTATCAGAACCTATGAGGAAAATATGACAGCCATTGCTGTCAAGAATCCTGGATAGGAGTATTTTTTTTTAAATGGTAGGGGCAGCGATAATTATTATCTTCAACATCTAGGTACACAAACTTATTGATGACCCTTTTGCCAACTGCAAAGAAATCGTGAAAGAATTTTCCGCGGAATAAAAATGGAGGTTCCGGAATGGCCTATCAAGCGCGTTCCTCGTTATCAGCTAGCCGGAGCTCAAGATGGCTGGCGCTGGTCGAGGTGAGTAGCTTAATCTACTCGAATGAACTTGCTATCAAATTAAATCAAACACCTCTCAATTTGTAAATCGAACAGGCCCTGACTTTTCTTGTCAAATAAAAATTAATAAACAAAAGCTACGACAGCGAAAAGTCATCAAAAAAGAAAACAACAAGAAAATCAAGAAAAACAAGAAATAACCGAAAATGGAAACCCAAAACTGCAAGAAGACGAAGATAAGCCTGGAGAACCTACCGATGCCCATGATCAAAAGGTACTTGATCACATTCAAGAAGACCCGCGAAATGATCGAGGCTAGGAATAGGAAATTGTCAAGCGGTCCGCAGCCGCAAACAAATTCCAACATACGAAGAAAAATGTGCTACATTTACAATTTGCAGCCCAATAACACCAATCATGGTCTTGTAACACCGGCCAGCTCCGAAATGGTAAGTACTTTAATGTAAATAAGCTAGAACTAACCAGTCTAAAATAATGCGCTCTAGGTGGCTAGAAATTACACCGGTTTGGCCAAGGATCGCACCCTTGGAAAAAGCCAAAATAATTCCAATGGGTTCGGAGAGCTGGCTTTTACTTTCATGCTGGGAGTTGTGGGTAAGTTTTTAAAAATCCTTCATTCTTCCAAAAATAAGCAATTACCAAATATTGTCAGGCTCTACAGTCGGCGGGCATGTGGGTGCAAGCCTGCTTCCCGACGTAGGCGCCTTCTGTGGTGCCTTAGTCGGCGGCCCAGTTGGGGTTGGCCTTGGATCCCACATTTTAAGATCGTGGTCACAGAAGCGAGCTAACAAAGAGATAGAGGTGAAAGAAGAAAAACCAGTCGAGCTCGAGCATCCTGTTCCTGTGAGACCGAAAGAGAGACGCAAACTTTTATTTGAAGCTTTCTTCTCGAATTTCTATGGAGGGCAACATGGTTTCTGGCGCTCGCTTGCAGACCTTTAACACTAGTCTTTCGCAAGCCGAAGTCTAAATTGCCAAGTGTTTTAAAAATTAGTTCACTTAAATAAATCGGATTGCGGAATTCTACAGCTCTATATTTGATACCTATTGTTCTTACAAAACTGTTTTTAAGAACTTAAGTTGTTAATTGTTGTTAGATATCTAGTCAAAAAAAATTTAATAGATATATTTTGTGCAATATTTTTATTAGAATTAAATTTCTTACTATTTTGTTTAGAATAAACATAATTCAATTTTATAAACCCTTTTTTTTAACACATATTCTTTTTTGTAGAAAAAAAACTTATTTCAATATATTTTATACATAACTAAAATTTTTATTAGAATTTAAGTTGTTCTTTTGTTAATTAAAACCACAATTATTCTCCATAAATATCTTTTGTTTTCAAATATATATACATAATTCTTTTTACATAATTTGTTTCTTTTGGTATCTACCTAATTCCAAAATAAATTGCATTCCGCAGAAACGGAATAAAACTTAGTATTTTTTAATAGCTTAACAGTTTTCCAATAGGTCAATGTGATTGTAACCAGTCTCATTTTTATGAGTTGGGACGAGTGGAATGGACCTACAATTGTTTGACGAGATTTCCAAGGACTTTCTCAGGATGTTTGTAGCAATCAGCTCTTTACCGGTTTCCACTTAATATGTTTATTTACAGATCGGTCGTTTGCTTCAAATATAAGATTCGGACTTGCATCTACAATCTCAAAAGAACATTTTTATCCGCATTTCGCTTCTATGAATAAAAAAATTATAGATTCCGAAAAAGAGCCTCAGCAACGAATTAAGAGTGAATAGTTTAATGTGTCGGTCATAAGAATAAATGTGTCTCGGTCTTCCTTCTTAAGTAACAATCAGAATTGTCCTTAAGCAAGTGAAACAGGCAGTATAATTATTCTTCATACATTTGGCATAACCTCCATTAAGACGAATGTTTTCTAACCGCCTAAAATGTTTCAACATTTTTTTACCGCCCTAATGAATGCTATTAGTTTACTTCAGCACATATCTACATACGCATGTTGCTCTTATCTGGCCAAGTAAACCTCTTCAAGTCTTTCTCGCATAACATATATCTAGGTATGGGAGATGGGAGTAGTATAAACCATCCCGCATATGTAATGAAGCTATGAAGCACATAAAACTAAAACACAATGAGAGATAGTCATTAGCCGTTATCTGGAAAGAAGTAAAACTGACAATCATGAAGAAGACTGAACACATTAACTAAACATGTGCCAAGAAGGATACACACTGAATTGGAGATCTTATACGCCTGATTGGCCATATGTGGGTAGTGGCAATGGGTACAAGTTTTGTCAGACACCCACCTGGGAGATCCTATGATATTTATGGAAATGTGTCGTTGCTAAAGTTCAATGTTTCATGTACCTAACTAAATTTAGATAGCCAACTTTGGGTAAATATTTGAAATTGCATAGTATGCCAGAAGACAGACGCACATTTTATATTCGGTTCGATGACAGAAAGACATTGGGATTTTCAGGGACACACCTAGTCCTAAATCCACAGCAACAGGGCCGACGGCTAAATAAGAGATTGTGTAATACACACACATTATATGTATATGACTCAAGAAGAATTTGAACGGTGTTCACTGTTCAGTCGTCTTAGGAATAGGGTCTCAGGTCTCAGGGGTGTATTTCGTAAATTGATGGTGGTAAATAAATTTAGACGTGTCCTGATGTTTCGTAGTAAATAAGTTATGGCTTTGGCAACGTATTAACTTGGATTTAAGGCTGGTGGACATAGACATCGTATGAGTAAAGGCTAATGAAGAGTGCATGCACATTTACACAATGCGCTGCTGTATATGGATTGGATCGCCAATATATCAAAATATTCACCTCGCAGTTGTTAAATATTTTGTTTATCTTTTGAGAAATAAGGTTAAGCTTCCGCTTTTGTTGACATAACTTATTATTATTAATTGGCAGTAACTCCGAGCTATGATGAAACGAAAAGGCGACAGAATACGGATGGGGATATATATTTCATTTTCTTCTTAAAAAGAAATGTTTTTATTTTCCTAAAACTAAAAATATGGACAAGTCTAACGTTAGGCGCAAGCTAAAAATAATGCCAGCGCTTTCCGCCAGTCTATTATAAATAAAAGAGTACCTATTGTAACGTCAGATCAAGCAAAACAAAAATGAACCTCTGCCACCGAAGATTTCTTGATCGATTGATGAATGACACAAGGCTGATTTAAAATTTCAGCACAGCATCTTCGTTGGAATACAAATTTTTCCACCCCGTAGAAAAGGGAAATTTTCTGTGTGTTATACATTTCTCAAAGCGCTAACTATGGCTGAGGTGCGGTGAGGCTTCAGGTCTATCGTCGACTGGTAGCTCTAAATAAGTGAGTAGGTAGCGTGAAATAAATAAAAAAGAACAAGCCGACAGTGCTGAGCTGCTGAAAGTGTTCTCTTTGATCTTGTCGACATGTTCAAGTTAATGTTCAGCATTACTCCTCACTCACTTTATTTATATGCAGCTTTAAAATCTTATTTAGGTTCTGGACTGGGTATACTAAACGAAAGAACTAGCTAATGGAAATTAGATATCCTTGTTTTATTGTTCGAGTGACTCGGAGAGAATGTGCACTCAACTTTGAACAGCAACCTTTTTTTAAAAAGTGTTATTAAGACTTTCTCTTTATTTTTCCCACGAAATGTAGTCAATTTTCCATTTTCAATAAACTAAAATTCCCATCAAATTCCCTCAGTATTTTTTTAATAAAAAACCTGACTAACTTTTAAAAGTGAAATTTGTATTATATTGAAAAAAAAATCATCTATCTAAACAGAAAAAATTAATTCCTTTTTGACTTGGTCACGGCATCACGCGTGAATCGCTGGACCGATTTAATTATTTTTTTATGTTGTATTTTTTATTGTCTTATGAAAGAAAAAATTAAGAAAATTGCGCGGAAAATTTGAAAATTTAAGAATACTTAACCACCATTTTAAATTATTTCTAATATAACCATAGCGATTTTACAATTCAAACTTTTTTGATTTAACCTTATGGCGTTTGACATAACATTGACAGAATGCGTAAAAAAATAATATCGTTTAAAACAGATGCGAGCTATCACGCCTAATATTAAAAGTTCAATATAATATGGAGTTTTTTCTTATATGCTCCTGGTGGGCCTGGGAAAACGTTTTTGATAACATTGATTTTGGCAACGATTCGATCGCAAAATGGCATCGCACTTGCACTTGCTACGTTGTTGGAAGGCGGTCGAACAGCTCATTTCGCACTCTATTTTCGCCAAACACTACCAGTAATATCACGATAAACGCCAGCCGTCGAACTTAACGCATGTTTAAAGTCATCCATTTTATGGAAAGACGTTAAAACGCTCAAATTAAATATAATATAAACATGCGAGACGAATTGCAGAACGAGCAATCTGGAGAAGCTTTTTCCAAACAATTCATCAGATTAATCATTTTGCTAATGAATTTAATAATATTCTTGATTTGGTATTCGTTGACTCCGAGCTGGATATTAGTATCAACAACTCCATGATACCACTTTTTCCTAATTCAAATTATTTAGATAGTATGAATTGGTTAGATATCTTTAATAATTGCAATTTAGATAATTCTTTCAATTTATTTATGAAAACTGTTAAAATGGCAATTGATATGTTTACTCCTAAAATAAAGTCTGTTAAGGGTAATAAACCTATTTGGTTTAATGACAGAATCGTAAACTTAAATAATAAGAAAAATAAGGCCTATAAACGGTTCCGTAATGGAAATAATGACTCGGAGCTTCTTCAAATTTATCTAACGCTTCAAAAACAATGTTCAATTCCTGAGGTTCAAAGGGCTCTTTCCTTATTAAAACTGGATAAAAATCCTAGTATAGATGGCATCCCGCCAATTTATGCAAAAGTGCTCCTTCGCGATATCTGTACCTCTGTGTTTAGTTTTTAATTTGTCTCTCCAGTTGGGCAATTTTTTGAAAGACTGGAAAAGCTCGTGTTTGACGCCTATATATAAATCTGGATCGAGACATGATATTACTAATTACCGTCCAATCTGTAAAATTTCTACTATTCCTAAGTTGTTTGAAAAACTAGTGTGCGACAAACGTACTCCTTTCTTAAAGAGATTTATTTCCCCGTTTCAGCATGGCTTCGTTGCAGGCCGATCTACTACTACAAATCTCTCAATTTTTTGTAATACTGCTTTGAACTACCTTGAGAATGGCATCCAATGCGATGTAATTTATACAGACTTTGCTAAAGCGTTTGATCGTGTTAACCACAATAGATTAATTTCCAAACTGACTAGCTTTCGATTTCACTCCAACGTCCTAAAGTGGATTCATTCCTACCTAGCGAATCGTATCCAATATGTTCGCATTAATGAAACGCTCTCCTCACCAATTCATGTTACCTCTGGAGTTCCTCAAGGTAGTCATCTGGGCCCCTTTGCCTTTCGTAGACTGCGATGGAATATTGAAATGCTATCTTATGAGAAGAGGTGTAAATTATTCGGTATCTTACCTCTTTTCAGACGGAGGCAATATTTTTCTGTTATATTTATTCGTGGTTTGATAGACGGTCATATCGATTTCCCTTTTCTTCTATTTTTAATTGGCTTTTATGCTCCTGCGAGAGTTCTAAGAAATCGTTTTTTATTTTATGTACCTCATCAGAGAATTAATTATGGTTACAATGAACCAATTTCTAGATGCCTAAGAGAATCCAATAAATATTGTAGCATATTCGATTTTCATCTTAGCAGGGATTCATTTAGGGATAAATTAATTCTGTTGTTAGGCTTTGGTGGTAATTTTTAAGTATATTTTTTGTAATCTAGCGAGAACAGTAGATGCACTCATTTGATTGAAAATAAAATAAAATAAAAAAAAGATATTGGTAATTGCAAAATACCTGTTGACTCATCGTCTGGATACATCACAGTCCCTACCAATTTTTGTCACTTCACTGAAACAAAGACACACATCATCATTCATTTTTTCATTGCTCAAAATTACAAAAAATCATGTATGGTTGAGTGAAAGAGTTATATTGGCTGCAAAAAACGTTGATGTCAACGAAATGAATTTCCAGATTCAAAATAAGATAGCCGGCGAAGATGATGTTGTCAACTATCCAACGGAGTTCTTAAATTCGCAGGAATTGTCCGGACTACTACCCCATAATCTGCAACTAAAGATCGGATCGGTTATCATTATATTGCGGAATATAAACCAGCCACGTCTTTGTAATGGCAACCGACTTGCGGTGAAGAAATTAATGAACAACCAAAGAAGCCACAATTTTGAGAGGGAAGCACAAATGCGAAGACGTTTTGATTCCACGGATTCCTCTGAATTTGAAGGACATGTCACTCGACTTTAAACGGTTACAATTTCCTGGGCGGCTAGCATTTGCAATGTCGATAAATAAATCTCGAGGGCAGTCGCTTATTGTTTGTGGCATTAATCTTGAAAATCCATGTTTTTCACATGGCCAGTTATATGTCGCCTGTTCCCGTGTCGGAATACCAACAAAACTATTTACAATCGCGCCAGAAAAAAAAACGAAGAATGTTGTATATCATAAAGCATTAGAATAATAAACACTTTGTTTCTGAAATATTTTTTTAGTTAATTATACCAATTCGAAATCAATATTCATAGTTAAGACAGGACAACGTCTGTCGGGTCCGCTAGTAAACATATAAATGTACAAATCGCAGTCTCTTCACATAATTTGTAACTATTTTTTAGCACTAGAAAATTTAGCTAAAAGATATTTGTATGGTCATTTGGTGCGTTGATAGCTAATCATGACGAAATGCAGATATTTTAAAGAGATTTCGCCAAAAATTGATAGTAGTTTGAATGTATTTTTTAAATCAGATTCCTAAAAATGCCCACAATTTTCGTGCTTTTTCGACAAGTCCCACGATCTAATAATACTGCTTAAACGTTTCTCCACAGACTGGTTTCCAAAGCGAGCCAATTATGTCATCAGGTAGGCAATGCTTGGTGATAGTTAGTTGTTAGTCCCAAATATTTTCTAATGGGAATTGCTCCTGTTGTTTAAGAGTTGGAGTCATGAGGAAGAAGTACCAGCGACCAACGAGTGAGAGTTACTAGTTAGTCAAGCACGAGCTGTAGGGAAAAAAAATTCTTCGAAGAACATTAGAATTAGAAGAAGAGAATTGATAATATTTTTCAGATTCAAAGAAGTTGCTTTATTTAAATAATTTATTTTATTTGCCATTGTTAAAAAAGAATAATTGGAAATGACAGCGATCAAAAATGTGTTTGCTAGGCAAATCTTGCGTAAGCTTGAAAACCAGTCTTCTATAAAAACAAAAATATTCGCCTTTACTTACATTATTTGTTTGTGACTATAAATTATTCGTAATGTATAAACTAACATTTGCTAGTGATTTATATTAGATACTTAATTCTTTCCCATAGCACAGCATCATTTAGCAACATCAATAGAAATGATTAAGCTGTAATCCCCTGCCATATATATCATGTACATATTAAATGAAAATTTATCGTTATAATCCCGATTCACTGGCACACGCATCCCTCACTTTGTGTGTGAATGTACAATATGATATCGTGATGAGATGCATTACTATATGCATATGATTTGATAATTTAATCCAATCTCAGTCGGCCCTCGCCTGGCTGACTGGGAGACTAATTTTACACTGGTTATGTGACTGTTTACTTGGGCCAGCATTCCATGCAGCCGGCTAATCATAATTCCATCAGATTTGTATACATTCCTAACCGACTGCAAATTTGCAATTATTATTGTGCAATACACAATGCTATGCACGAGTGCTACCATCGGTGTGCAGCATGCATTTATGTTCTACGATAATCCTTGCACAAGCACCCTCCTATAGATAAATTCGCGGAATTGCGAAAATCCTTTTCATTAGCGGCAGCGACGACGACTCGCTGTGCTATATTATGAGGACTGCTAATGAATGCTTTATAAAATTGCATCGTTAGCATGGTCGAGGACCCATCCTGAATGGAGCTTGCACTCGCTTTGTATATGAATACTCTGCCATAGAGATGAGGTGTAAATTACCTCAACGGTATAATTAAGCTTTAATTTGGTTACGGATGCAGGGCATTATGCAACATGCATGTAGAAGGTATCTTTCAAAGGTGATTTATTGGTCCTCCAGTCACTGGTGGTGTGCCAAGTCTGTTTGTAGACAAACAATGTTTACTCAAGGAATTCGTTATACTTCTCAAGCTGACACTTTGAAAAAGCAATTGAGAAAAAGATAGAAAGACAGTCATCCGATATAGTAACTTTTATTATCATTATCTACTTGCAGGTGCGGTGGCTGTGATAGCTTATTCCCCTCGCTGATGCTGCTCGAACATCATAAAGAGGAATTCGAACATTGGAGCGACGACGAGATAAGTCGACGGATATGCTGCCGTCGAAATCGTGGAGATGATTATTTCACGGACACAGACTCCTTCACCAGCGAAGCAGAAAGCGAAGATCTCGAAAGGCTGTTATAAGAGAAAATCCAACCGTCTACACAAATGCACTTTACTTCATCTCACTATGCAATGTATATAATATATTGAGAACTTGTAGAATAGTCCTGCATGTAAAATATGTTTAGAGTAGGTCCTTCCATATAAAGGAAAGTCCATAGATTTCAAAATCGTAACTAACCAAAAGAAAAAAAGTAACTAGCATCCACATGAGCCAAGAAAAAATGTAAAACAAATATTTTTGTACAATTTTTAACATTTTTTTTACAAATTTGTTTTATTTGTCTCCAAAATAATCACTTACGACTCCCCCCTCATTGTATAGTAGTACGTAGTACCTCCTATAAATAAATTAATTGTTAACATAAATGTATAGAACTATTGTACACTATTTTTGTTTAGAATTTAGTTTAGGGAGTTGTAAGTACGATCTACTGGAATTGATATCCCTTAAACAAATATAATCATATCAATATGTATTTTATGAATATTAATAAAAAATCATATTCACAAGAAATCCGATGTAAATGTTTTAAGATCACTGTCCCCAGCTTACAATTTTTTTGTACAATTTATATTATTTAAATAACGTCATAAATATTTTCAAATAATAAGAGAAAAGAATGCGTAGTGTATTTTATATCCAGACGAGGCTGAAATTAATGCTGAAACTTCGTTTTGTTAAAATGCTATTATGACTGTTTGAAAATAGCTTACCATGATTTTTGTATTTACCCTAAAAACATGAAATTCCTTATTTTTATATGCCCAATTTATCTTTATGTAATTTTTGTTTGATGCAGATTCAATTTGAAATAACACTTCCTGTGGTTTCTGAAAAATAAATGCAAGGGCGTCGATTTTATTTCAAACAACTGCGACTTTCAGATTTCTTCATACCAAGTTTAAGGCCGATAGTCTTTGAAAACTGTATGGCCATGAAAACCTCAAACAATGTGTGGTAGGTGGGAGCGTATCGGAATCCCGCTTTTCAAAAATCCCGAAAAAAAGTTTTAAAATCCCGTCGGCTAAAATACTGCTTTTTTTTAAATCCCGTCTTCTAAAATCCCGCTTGTTCAAAACCCCAACCTATTATAATCCCGCTTTTCCAAATCCCGCCAAATCCCGCTAATCCAGTTTTTTTTACAAAACATTGTTATAAAAAAATAGATGTTGGTTATATGCGCTTGTTTATTATCTTTATATATATAATTCTACTGTACGTGTGTATGTCACTGAACTCCTCCTAAACGGCTGGACCGAATTGAATAAATTTTTTTGTATGTGTTTGGGTGGCGCCCTGGATTGTTTAGAAGCCGATTGGTCAATATTGGACAAAGGGGCGTGGTACCGCCCATACAAAAATTACATTCAAAATCTTATATCTTGAAAACCACCGAATCGATCGAGTTCAAATTTACACATAATCTTAGGTATTGGCCCAGGAGTATTCCTGTGAAGATTGGTCAAAATTGGACAAAGGGGCGTGGAACCGCCCATACAAAAAATACATACAAAATCTTATATCTCGAAAACCACCAAATCGATCGAGTTCAAATTTACACATAATCTTAGGTATTGGCCCAAGAGTATTTCTGTGAAGATTGGTCAAAATTGGACAAAGGGGCGTGGAACCGCCCATACAAAAAATACATACAAAATCTTATATGTATTTCGAAAGCAACCGAATCGTGACTGCGAGTTATTAAGTAAAAGACAAAATTGATATATTTATTTGGAATATATAAGACAAAAAAAGTTTTAACAATTTATCACACTCCACTGTTCAGACGGAACATACAAACACAGTGCCCCAAAAATCGATGCATTATTAAAAAACAAAATTCAAAAAAAAAACGCTTTTTTGTACGGAGCCTTTTGATATTTCCGGTGTCGCATTTCAATGAATATTAAGTGTATTATACATACAACAATGCCACGTCTTCGTGAACGAGGAGGAAATATTGGTCGACGTACTCCGAATTCACAAATAGTCCAGAACCGTCGGGTAAATAGATCGGGAGAATATAAATTGACGGACAATGAAAATTTAAGAAACCAGGCTGTAATCAAACGTGTAAATTAAAATCAAGAGCAACGCAACGAACGTCTTCGAGCCAATGCATTAAGACAAAGACTGGCCGTCAAAGAGTCACCGATACACGTGAACAACAGCGTTTGCAAATGTATCGCGAATTGTCACGTGCATCACTTCTTCACCTTTTGTTTGAATATGAGTCGGACATTGACTATTCGTCACATTTGTCAAATTTTGACCAATCTTCACAGGAATACTCCTGGGCCAATACCTAAGACTATGTGTAAATTTGAACTTGATCGATTCAGGACTATTGGCGGGAGCTACACCACAATCCAAATTGTTTTTGCGTAAAATTCGCAAATTCAATTCATGCTTTCAAATGACATCATTTGGAGCAACAAAAATCGTTCAGAATGCGGATGGTCGCCAAGTGTATTATCAAATTGGTTCTTTAATGCCGATGCCTAATACCGATTCAAAATTTTCCAAATTTACTTCATGGGTGATGAGGAACAGCAAATAAACGCACGCTGTCAGTACAACCATATCCAGCAGATGGAGGAGCGACAAATTGTGGGTATTTTAGAACCGTTTTTTTTTTTTTGCAAAAATGCAAAATTATTATCTGGGATGAATGCACTATGGCACACAAGCATTCACTTGAAGCTCTCGATAGAATGATGAAAGATCTAAATAATAACACCAGGCTTTTCGGTGGTGCTTTACTGCTGCTGTCCGGTGATTTTAAACAGACATTGCCGGTCATTCCACGCGCTACGTATGCGGACGAAATTAACGCATGTATAAAACAATCAAATCTATGGCGAAATGTCTGTGCATTACGTCTTAACACAAATATAAGAGTTCAACTACAAAACGATCCTCTGTCACTATCATTCTCCGAGCAATTGCTCAACATTGGAAATGGAGCAATACCATTGCATGGAGACACACAATGCATCAAATTGCCGGACAACTTCTGCAACAATGTAAATACGAAAGATGCTTTGATTGAAAGCATATTTCCCGATTTACAGGCTAATTATATTAATCATACGTGGCTTGAAAAAGCATGCAGGACAACGTCTGTCGGGTCCGCTAGTATTATTATATATTTAAAAATATTAAAAAATACTCGCCCAAAAAGAAAATGCATCTGAATGTTTTTAGTTTTTACTGTACATATAACATTACTTTTTTTAATTATCGAAGATTGTCATATTTATTTCTTATTTATTTTAATAATATTTATTTCTTACTAGCTGTACTCCCACGGCGCTGCCCGTGCCTTTCGTATTAAGTCCCGCCACAATTCGCAGAGTCGTTTTTTAAGGGAGGTGCAACGGCGCCCTTTTTGATTACTGCCCCATTGTGTTGAACACCATTTACAAAAATTCAAGGCTTCATAAATGTCCAGATACCTATAGTAATTTAATTATTTTGTTACCTATATGGCAAGTTCCATATCCCATATTTTTTGCAAATGGCTTTGTTAACGAAAGAACCAAATTATATCTTAAGATTTTTTCCACTGCGCCACCTCTCGCGAACGTCTGACAAACATCCGAGAGTAAAACTGTCATGAAAGAGCCGTTTGGACTCGGCGTAAAGCTCTAGATCCCTTCCATTCGTCCCAAAAATTGGAAACCCACACAAAACGAATGGTTGTGAGAAGCTAGGCCTTGGGTCCCACAGACCTGTCGCGCCAAAATATTTATTTATTTATTTTTAATCCAAGGTTTTCTATTTGTATTGTTTTTGATTGCACTTTGTTTCCATTAGGGCCCAAAACTATACTATCTTTCAAGTTGGAATCAACCATGCGCATTCACAAAGTTTCATTGAAATCGGTTGAGCGGCTCTGAAGATCGACCACAGCGCCACCTGTTGATTCTCTCGCACTTAGCAGTAAAGTGTTTCTATCACAAAAGATCAACAAACTGTGATTTTGAAAATATTTTTTTTCTGTATTTGAAGTGTCTCTACTCGATTTCTATCAGTTTATTTTTTTTTTTCAAAGTGCGTTTCCCCATGAAAAATGTAATGTGTGCCTACAACGCCACCTGTTGAGAATTTTCCAACTTTTCTTTTCTTCTAAACCATCGCTGATGCAAGACAAACAAAACAAAACAAAGATCATTCAAATCGGTTGAGCCGTTCTCGAGTTTTAAGCATCCGAACAAACCAAGATCCATTTTTATGTATATAGATTTTGTTCCTTCCTCTAAAAATGATAATATTGTTAAAATAAACTGCATTTCAAAAAAAAAACATTCACTGCTTAATTTATTTTAATTTTCTTATTACAATCGCGGCGATTTTTTAAAATAAAGCCAATACTTTTGATTAAAAAAGCGGGATTATAAAAGGCGGGATATAAAAAGCGGGATTTTAAGAATCGGGATTATAAAATGCGGGATATCGAACCCAACCCGTGGTAGGTAGGTGCATATTGGAGACTCCTTTCGTTCTTAACTCGACTCTTACCATCTAAGACAAAGGGGACTGAAGATACCTCTAAAAATGTGCCCTTCTAAAATCCAAAGACATCGTCATCCATCTTTACTATCGTCGTGCTTCTGTCCCATACTCCACGGCTGTGATGAACTTTTGGTAAAGTTAGATAAGGGTGGCAGGCCACAACAAGTGCGGCCTAACTAAGGTCACAGCAGGTCCATTGCGATACCACAGGGGCAAATGATTTCAAAACTAGCCGATGAACCAACTGGAGCTAAAAATAAAGCTTTGGAGGCGTCTGCTGCTTATAAATACTAGCGAGATCGCCGAGATTGACGAAGAAGTATTCTCCGAGATGGAGATTTCTACGAAATGAAGAGTCTCATTCATCTCCTCGTCCTTGTAGCTTCTAGAGAAATCGTTTATAGGAAGGCACAACCTGAATGAATTCGTCCCAATGATACAGAGTCCCGTAATGAAACCTACTATTGTGCTTACCTAAAATAGATTTTTTAATTGTTATAATGTTGTTGAGATCCAGTATGGACTGTACCAATAAAAACATTTAAACTTACTGAATTAATTGTTGCCACTTTTGTTAAAGGGTTTTCCAATAAGAGGTGTTATTTTGAATAGCCCGCTATTTCGGTAGCTGTCACTTTTGAAACTGTTATTTTTTGACATTTGACAAGTAGAAAATATGCCATTACTAAAAATGGTGAGAATTTTGCAGTCACAGTTCGCAGAACTAAAAAACTGATATATTTCCACCTCGGTGGCTCCGTCAACAAGCAAAATTGTAGCATCTGGGGCTCGGAAAATCCAAGAGTTATTGCTGAGAAGCCTCTCCACCCTCAAAGTGTGACTGTTTGGTGCTGTTTATGGTCCGGCAGGGTCATTGGACCTTACTTTTTCGAAAATGAGGTTGGATCAACAGTTACGGTGAATGGATTGGGGCTATCGAGAGTTGGATGGTATTGATCTGGACAACGTTTACTTTCAACAAGACGGCGTTACTTGCCACACAAGCAACGCAACCATTCATCTTTTACGGGAAAAGTTTCCGAACCGTGTTATCTCTCGAAGAGGTGATCACAATTGGCCACCGAGATCTTGTGATTTAACATTTTGCGACTACTTCCTTTGGGGCCACGTGAAAGATAAGATCTACGCCAACAGCCCCGCGTCGATTCAAGACCTCAAAGATGGAATTCGTAAGTGTATCGAGGACTTGGGGCATCCACTTTGCGATTTTGTTACAGAAAATTTCATGAAAAGGATATGGTCCTGTAAGCGTGGTCGTGGTGGCCATTTGGCTGATGTTGTTTTTCATTATTAACGGCATACCTTCCTCTTTATTATGAAATAAATATCCGATCATTTATCTCAAAAAATTGCATTTTTCTTTGAATATCAAAATAACATTTCTTATTGGAAACCTCTTTAGTTGCATTTTTCCTCTCAATAAATTACTGCAAGTTCAGCTATTGAGTTACGTTTGGCTCTCAACTCTGGCGTAAGTTGATTTTGATGTGAGTAACTCGAGCGCCTATCGCATTTTGTTTGATTAAAAGTTTGCAACTAGCGTGAGGCACATAAAGAATCGACATAGTTGTGCCTTACCTAGCGAGTTTATCGCCCGTTCAATTACTTGCAATGCCATATCGCCCGCCATCAATACTAGTAAATTGTTCGGCCATCTGGGTAAGAGAAAAGCAGGATTTGAGACGAATTATGGACTTGAAGATGGTCTAATCCAGGGATATGATCGCGAATTGATTATCGCTAAAATTATTAATATATTTTTATATTATATTATATCGTAATTACGACAAGGACTGCTTAATCGCCATGATTTTTCTTCTGAAGCAGTGATTAGGAGGCGGAATGAGATTTTGCAATTGAAATCTTGAGACTAAACCCCCCAACCACTCCTGTTTTCGTTGTGGATCCCCCACGAGGCACTACTTAGTCGCCTCCAGTCAGACCAGAAAGGTATGTAGGCTTAAAAATTCCTTTTCAATTTAAATGGGTGTGTAATCTTGACAAAACCTTCTTACTCAAACGCCTTTCGCGGCCCTAGATAAAACTACTGACAATCAGAGTAAACCTTCGCCTCGTTTCTGATGAGATGTGGTTGTCATAATTTATAGTGAACCAAATGCCTAACTGCATCAAAGTTTTAGCTCTTCATTGTCGCTCTGTATGGTGGAGATTATTTTTTTCAATGGTAACAATTTAATTTAAAGTTGAAACAATTTTTTAACAATCCGATATTTTGAACGGAAAATGATAGGTAGGGTCTGCGTCGCCGCCTTCATCTTATTGGAAAGGTTGCCGAAGGTAGGGCCCGAGTTTGTTGAGAAAAAAAAACAGATTGATAATAAAAATCCTTAGCCCAAATATTTAGTGTGCTTCATTTTAGGTAATTGTAAACGTTTTAGGTGATTTAAACAAAGTTAAATAAAAACAGTCCGTCAGATTGCGAATAATGAAAAATATCTTTCTGTAAAAGATTCTGGTTGTTTCGAGAATAGTATCGAAGGATAACAACGATTTTGCCATCAAAAGTACAGCCGCATGATAATAATCTGTTTAATTTCAGCATTTCATTTTTTTTGTATTCTTTGTAAAAGGTCTTGTTTTTTTTTTTTAAATAAATATCCTGTGACGTTTTGTCATTTTATCCTATATGATAAATAAAATTAAATGGGACCATTAGGTATATTATGTGTTGACAGAAAACCATTTTTTCCCACTCTGTATAGTTTATCGTCGAATCGTCTGAAACATTAAGTGAAATTCAAAATCGGTGCCACAATTTCTTCATCCACCTACTAAACACTGTTTTTAGCTGCTCGATTGACTAACTAATATATCTGAAGTCTATATTATCGTCCTCATTTTGCATATATTTTTTCCTGATTTTTGTTCAAACACTTTAGAAATTTGTACAAGAATGGGTATTTCCTGCTATATTATTGTTAGCCCTTCAAACTATCATTATATAAAACCCCGTACGTTCATAACGACTGGATGAATCAACTCCTATTTCCCATAAGCTTATTGTAAGTCCATCGAAAAATACATGTACAAATGTGAGCCCTAAATATCATTTAAGTACCTATACATACATAATAAAAATAATATATATTCTACTGTATAAAAAATAAGAAAACATTAGATATGTCAACATAAAATAAATAAGAAAACATGGCGTAACCCAGTTCGCTATAACTATTATAAAATAAAAAGGAATTTATGCAAAATTGTGTTTTTGTTGCTCATTCTTCATCTTTGGAAAATTGCGACGATTTATGGGAAGATATTCCCTTTCCGTTTTGTGGATCTAAAGGTATGTACGATAGACTATATTTCAAAAGGTGATGCAACATCACAGAATTAAATTACTCGCCTATTTGAACTTGAAAGAAATGAATAAATTATAATTTTTGCTTGAAAATCAAATTGCTTTTGCAAGTATACGAAACGATAGTCAAGGGAAAAGTTCCACGACTTCAACTTGAACTTTGTAGGTATGTTTTGTATACCTATGCTGAATTTGAAATCGCCTGCAGCAGAGAGGACGAATATTTCCAAATAAGGTATTTTTGAATTATACCTGGTCTCTAATCGAGTAATTTATGAAACGATAGTCGTCGAAACGATTGAACAAATCGATATCGTTTTTAGTTGGCTTCGTATTTGTTGTTTTTTGTTCCTTGTCATTAATGTGGAATTTTACATTTAATGAAAAAATTGGTATTTGGAAGAAGGTACGAAGAAGATCTCGATTAGTAACTCGATGCTAGTAGGATAAACACAGCTCTTAGGGCGAAAAAGCTAGATTCGATCAAGCAAAGTGAAATATTAAAGGTCTACACATTACAAATACCCAACAGTGGGCAGGAACTGAGCGTAAATTCATAACCATAGACTGAATGAGTGAATGATGAACTATCGTTGTAAACGGGTAGAAAGAACTGGAACTGGTTAATGAGGGCAAGACGAAGTATATGCTGTCAAATAAAAAGGACACCCAACACCGACGGCTCGGAGAGAAAGTCACAATAGACAGATATAACTTTGAGGTGGTTAAGGACTTTGTCTACCTAGGCTCCGCTATGAACTCAGACAACGACAACAGCGCTGAGGTTAAACGTAGAATTACTCTTGCCAATCGCTGTTTCTTTGGGCTAAGAAGGCAATTGAGTAGCAAAGCCCTCTCTCGAACAACTAAAGTGACCCTTTATAAGACCCTAATCATCCCAGTCCTGTTATATGGCGCAGAGGCATGGACTCTATCAAAAGCAGATGAGGTAACCCTCGGTTGTTTCGAGCGAAAAATTATTCGTGTTATTTTTGGTCCCGTCTGCCTCTGCATTGACGGTTAATGGAGAAGGAGATTCAACGACGAACTATACGGGCTGTACAGCGACATCGACCTAGTCAGAAGAATGAAGGTCCAACGAATGAGGTCCGGCCCGGAAGATCTTCGAATCCACACCCTAGGGAAGGCGCAGTAGAGGAAGACCGCGACTCAGGTGGCGCACGCAAGTGGAAGGGGATCTTAACCAACTTAGCGTGAGAAACTGGAGACAGCTAGCTAAAGATCGCGCTGGCTGGAGACGCTTGTTGGTCGAGGCCCAGGTCCACCCACCCCGGATTGTACCGCCACCTTAAGTAAGTAAGTAAGAAAGAACTGGAGCAATATGAAAAAGTTTTGGTGGTTTTTGAAGTAAATATTTTTTCAGATTGTCAATAAAGATATTGGAATTCGTTGCACAAGAGCATTTTTATTGCTATGGATGCAGTTGTAAAAATAATTTTCGGACTGGATTTACTTTATGAAATTATGTAGCGAATAAATTAAATTCAACTAAAAGTTAAATAACCTTTTTTTGTAAAGAATAAACAATGTTTTTACAACCCCAATAAGATCGATTCCCCTCTGAAGAGAGCAAAAGTGTGTGTCTTTCCTTAAATTCGTTTCTAAGCATTTCTAAAATCTCAATTAAACGGAAAAAAGTACTCCAGAAACTATAAAACGATTGCAAAGTAACCAGCGTTCAATCGATATTTGACAGCTAAATTAGAAACATGAAGCATCGTCCAATCGTTTCGACAACCATAGATTTTTTTAGATGTCACACATCGTCGAGAAGATGTCGTTCGATCGATTAGAGCTCTGCTGGGGTTTTAAATAAATCTTTTTAAAAGGAGTTGGCATATGGTGTAAACGGTATTGTGGGTTGTCGTGTGTTGACATGGGTATGCCAGTCATATGTCAGGCCCCTAATGACATGTGAATGTGACCAAATTGGCATATCGTTTGCCTTGTGACAGCACGATAAAATTGTTTATCCTTATAATAAATATATGTCACTACCAGCTGTTATATCATGGCGCTATATTTTGACATGTATTATGCGATGACATGCTACCCAACTGATGCATGTCATTAAATGAGAACATGTTTTGTTTCATTTGCTACTCATAAGGGGAATCAACCAATGCTCAGCGGTCTTTGACTAACTCTCAAACTCAAGCACTGAGCCATAGAGAAAGATTGGATTGGTTGGTTGGTTTAGGTGGCTGAATTTCCCGACGAGGGAAAAGCACAAGTAGCGCATTGAGCGCCGTTTTGAAACCACAACTAACGGAACCTGAAATTGAAGGGGGTAAAGGAAGTCAAGAGAGCTCAAAACCAGCCTGTGGAGTTGAGAAATTTGATGATCTTGTTTAAGTGGATGCTTTGGATGGCCGTAATGTCATCAAAAAAGGGACGACCTAGCGCACTGCGTCTGGTTTTGGCTAGGGCCGGACACTCACAAAAAAGATGGAACACCGTTTCACTCTTGTTAGTGTCAGCACAGCTACGGCAGTGGGTATTGTGGGGGATGCCAAGCTTGGCTGCTTGAGTTCCTAAGGGCCAATGACCCGTACTAATTGCCGTTAGTCTGGCGACATCTATACGTGTTCTGGCTAAAAGGCTGTTTGTTCTGGCATCATCGTAGGTTGGCCAGATCTTCCTTGAAATGGGGCAGTTCGTCAGGTTCAACCATCTAGTCTCAGCCCGTGAGGTGAAGTGCAGGAGGATCTCTCTCTTTACATATCCCAGCGGTGGGAAGACTTCCTCCGCATGAGACATGCACAGAGCTGAGCCAAATCTGGCAAGTTCATCGGCCTTCTCATTCCCTTCGATGTTCCTATGGCCGGGAACCCAGACGAGAGTGATATCAAACCGATGACAAGCCCTGGTCAGTGTCTCCCTGCATTCCACAACAAGTTTGGACGTTGACTTAGCTGAACCGACAGCCTTGATCGCGGCCTGACTGTCGACGAAGATGCCTATTTTTCTTTTGGGAGTCGCACTATTGTGGAGCAGTCTACAAGCCTCCTTAATTGCAAGTACTTCTGCTTGAAATACACTAGCTACGTTGGGTAGGCGAAGATTTTTCGAGATGTTTAATTCTGTTGAGAAAATGCCTGCTCCTACTTCACATTCCATCTTGGAACCATCTGTGAAGATAGGTATGTCGAATTCATTAACGACCGCATTCTCCTCTCCCATTCTAATCTAGAGGGGAATCTAACAGAGAAGTTTTTATGGAAGTCGTATTTGGGTACTATGTAGTCTGTAGACATACGACTTATGCCGAAGGATGCTGGTGTGGCCATAAGGCCTTTCGGACCAACACTTAGATTCCTTCAATCGAACAGCGCAACACGCTGCAATGTTTTTTATATACAGATCCACTGGCAGGAAATTTAGAATGACGTTGAGGGCAGCGGTCGGGCTTGATCGCAGGGCTCCTGTGATTCCAATTCCAGCTGTTCTTTGGACTCTGCTTAATTTAAGGACGTTATAGGCTTTGCTTAAGGCGGGCCACCATACCAGTGATCCGTAGGTGAGGATGGGACGTACTACCGCTGTGTACATCCAGCGAACCATCTTTGGTTGAAGCCCCCACTTCTTGCCGAAAGTTTTACTGCAAGTGTAGAAAGCTATGCTTGCCTTCCGCACTCGGTGTTCGATATTGTACTTCCAGTTGAGTTTGGGGTCAAGCATGACTCCAAGGTATTTAGCGCTGGTGGATAAAGTGAGATTTTGGTTGTTTAAGCGGGGAAGTGAGAAGGTTGGTATTTTGGTTTTGGTGGTGAAAAGCATCAGTTCAGTCTTACTTGGGTTAACGCTAAGACCACACCTTGTAGCCCAGCCGCTAATCTTACCCAGGGCCCTTTCCATGATTTCACTTATCACGGTCGGAAACATTCCTGACACTAGAACGACCACGTCATCCGCATACGCAACGACTTTTATACCTTCCCTGTCGAGGTTTGAAAGGATTTTGTTAAGTACCATAATCCATAAGAGAGGCGAGATCACCCCACCTTGAGGTGTTCCTCTGCTTACTGATTTGGTTAGATGGGTGTTACCAAGTTTTGCTTGAATGATCCTTGTTTTGAGCATGGATATGATCCATGAAGTGATGAAATCCTCTACACCTAGTTCTAAGAGAGATTCCTGGATCGATTCAGTGCGGACGTTGTTGAAAGCGCCCTCTATATCTAGGAAGGTAGCTAGGGTATATTGGTGATGGGAGAGTGACCTTTCAACTGTGCGCACTACTTCATGAGTAGCGGTCTCCTTCGACCTGCCCTTGAGGTATGCGTGTTGTGAATTACATAAGGGGGACCTTTCAAGGCCTGTTCTTATGTGAAGGTCAAGTACGCGTTCTAAAGTTTTGAGTATGAAGGAGATTAAGCTAATAGGTCTAATAGAATAGAAAGACTGGAATGATGAGGTCTTATATAAAGTGTCATGCTGTTACTTGCTAAGTCCTAAAGACAGCCGTAACTATTTTTTGCTTGATTTCGGATGTTCAGAGTTGAAGCTGTCTAATACCGATATTGGTGAATTGTGCGCCTTTTGTTGGTTTGGAACTTTCTGACAATTTTCTTAAGTATGGCAGTCACTTGACATCTTCATTTTCTTTCGATACCAAATATCTCGAGGAGATTTTCTTCCACCTTGCTGGGATATAAAGCGTTTTTTGACGTTCTTTTTGCTGAAAGTGACAAGTTCTTCATTGATTCCTTAACTTAAAATCATTTTACATAGTACAAAGGCTGTCTTATGCAGCCCTTAACACCGTAAACATCGATCTGGAATTATTGGGCTTTCTCCAGTCGATGCGTGAATATTTTTTCGGTTTTGGACTTGACGTGCCAAAAACTGAAATGCAGTATTGATAAGTCTTGTGCCTCTATAACTAGCGCAATATCCTCATTTGTGAAGCGTGGAAATGATGCTGATGAATGACTGATGAGAATTTATATTCATAGAGCGTACTTTCTTCGGCTCAATCGGACACAAAATCGTCTTCTCGTTGTCTCGTACTGACTCAGATAGTTTAGACAATAGGCCGTTTGGTCTTCCAGCGTCAACTTTTGGTCTTCTCATGTCAACGAAAGCATGATGAATGGGTTACAAACAGTGATGTTTTTTATGCTGATTTTTGTAAAGCATGTTATCCTGTTAAAAAAAACTTGAATTTTATGGATTTCCGCAATGGATTTTGAAATGGATTTCTTCATATCTATGTAATCGTACACAAAGTGTGTAATTTAATAACTGTTTACAAAAAATATTGTCGTCTATTCTGGTGTCCCTCAAGGCAGTCACTTTGGTCCACCTCCTGATTTTGCTATTTGCGGATGACTGTAACCTTATATATTCATATTGCAACCCACAAGGTTATATTTTCCTACAACATGATATTGACCGCATGCAGGAATGGTGTAAGGAGAACTATATGCAGCTTAATCTTAAGAAGTGTAAAAGAGACGCCAAAATTCAACTGCGCCAATTTCATTTCATTAATGAGGAAGCTGTTGAAAGTGTGGATTACTTTAATGATCTTGGTGTGGTCTTTGACAAAAAGCTCACCTTCAATCTTCATTTGGATTCCATTGTAAGTAAGGCAAGAAGCCGATTGGGACGTTTCTCAAAGGAATTTAAGGATCCCTATGTAACCAAAACTCTATACTGTTCTCTCGTCCGACCTGTTTTGGAATACTGTAGTCCTGTTTGGTGTCCGTCCTACGAATCTGGAATCGCAAGAATTGAAAGTATTCAAAAGCAGTTTCTTCTTTTCGCATTACGTGATTTGCCTTGGAACCCCGAAAGTCGTCTTCCATCCCACATAAGTCGGTTAAAGTTGCTGAATCTTCAAACTTTGGAAAAAAAGGACATCTCGGTGTAACTATGGGAGTAATGGCCCCATCAATAACATAACGAGGGATTTTAATAAGTAAAATAATGTGATTGATTTCAATCTCTCTAAATTTAATTTAAAAAAAAATATTGAAAGAAATGTAAACAGTATATTTTATTAATAAGCTTTTTATAATCTGTTCATTTGTGATTAACTTTGACATTAGTTTTGTAGTTAAATAAATAAATCTAAATCTAAACGTTTTTTGAGTACTTTTTTTACAATGCACCTCCCCAATAAATTAAAAATTGTACCTGAATTTGGTTATTTTAGCTGGTCATGTGAAGCAAAATGTCTGCTGGGGCTCACACCAAACGAATGGTTGTGAGAAGCTAGGCCTCACATCTCTTACGGACCTGTTGCGCCAACTAATATTATTATTTTTACTTAGAACATTCATTTTTCCCTAAAAAACAACCGAAATATACTCCGCAACATTTACTTCCAAACGGTTTTCCTTTGTTTCAAATATCAGTCAAGTTATTTTTCTCCTGACAGAGGACTGCTTACAGACGACAGATGTGTGTTTTTTGAAGGTTACCTATAAACATTCGACATTCAAAATTTGAATAAGGTTGAACCAAAAAATTTGGGAAATGCTTGCACGACAATCATGGGTTTGACGTCAATCACGACATTTACAAATATTCCCTCAATAAATTTTCCTATCAAGGTAGTTACTGTTCAAATAGAAACACAATCATTTGCGTCATTCGCACAAACAAATCACAAACAAATGTTGCATTAACATTTTCGAATATTTGAATAGCTGTCACTGGCTGACATATATATCCTGTCAAGGATTCAACGAGTACATTGCAGTGGCGAACGAAAATCTGTGACATTCGAAAGGAAAACTTATTTCCATCAGTGGTGTAAACGTGCGTGGGCGAGCTTTTGCTACAACACTGTCACTCAAGGTAGGTATTTTAAATAAAACAAAGTGACGTGTTGTTTACTCCTCGGTACTATGCACATTTTTGCAGTTCAGGGTTGATGTGTGAATGATTTTAATGTAATGTAATAAAAGACCTTCCATTTAAAAGGGAAAGGGAAATTGAACCTTATAACTTTACAAACACCTATAATCAGAACATATAATATATTTTTCGTTGCTGTCAGGGTGTCAGTTAACATGTCAATGCCAATAAAACACTGTATTGGTTAGCTTCATTGTTAAAATGGTTCTTTTAAATGTGCGTCGTCGTGAGAAAGTTGCTTTGTGTAACAGAACAAAATTATTCACCCGTCACTGTCACTCCACTGTGCGTAAGCACTTTTGACAGACAGCTTGAGAGCTGTCACTTGTACTGTACTGCCATTATGTAAAGTTGTTCATGTTTTTCCCTGACCATTTAGATAGGTACCTATGTGTTGTTTACAAATCGTTAACTTGTCATTTAACATCCATATTCAAAAAAAAAAACATCTTTTTGTGTATTACTCTGACAAAAGGTATTGAGCTTCAATATTATTCCACCGTTAGGTTAGTCAAGGAACTGCTTGCAATGCAAATAATATTAAATACCTTTTGAAGAGAAAGATAGTTGAGTGTACAAGCAGTTTCTGAAGTCTGCGCTGCCAAGGCGTTCAATGTCGAATTTCTTCTTGTGGACGATTCGCAGCGGTTGACATCAGCGGTCTCAGTTTAACCAGAGAAACGGTCAGAGTCAATTTCTGCCCCTCGGAATTGAAATGCGTTAAGTAAATGCTGATGGACATGGTCAATTCGTTGCCAGTTTGGTACCTACTCTGCAGAGAACCTATTTAATGTATATGGATGCTAAGCATATCTATATCTAGTGATATTTATGGCTGCAGGAAATAACACCCCAATGAAATAAGGCCCCAAAAGAGAAAACGAAATAAGGCCCCAAATTTGGGGTGTTATTTCATTATGAAATAACACCCCAATTTCAAAAATGAAATAACACCCCAATTTGTTGTTATTTTCATTTTTTTTTTCTCTTCTTATTCAATATATTGTCTTTTTAGAAATAAATTTACAAATAAATATGTATTTTTAATTAAATAAAGACTTGCATTTTTTTTAATAATTGCAACATTTCTTCGTAACATTTTCATTCATTTGAAAAAAAAAATAACGGAAATAACTTAAAGCCAATTTGTTAATAGTATAAAATTTGGATTTTTTAATAAAATAAACTATCTACAACATTAAGAAATAATGAAAATTTGGTACAAAAAATCGCGCGATTTTTTGTACCAAATTTTCGCCTGCGGCGCTAAGGTTGGAACAATTTATTTAATTTAAATAACGTCATTACCTCGTCAATATTCAATATTATATAAAGATGACTATAAGCTGGTTAAACAACCTTTGGGAAACATCGGCGATGGTCTATTTTCATTTAGGTATTTCGCTTATTATTTTTAAGGACTAAAATATACAAAAAACATATTTTTATCTTCAAAAATACAAACTTATCACTGAACTAATTTTAAAACGGTACTTTTGTACATCTATACAAAAAATCTGCGAATCAAATACTTAGTCTAAGAACACCTGCAGATAAGGAAATTAACTATTAATGGAGTTCCTGGATTATATTTCATATTTTGGCATAAATAAGAAAAATGAAATAAGACCCCAAATTCTAGTTTTGGGGTCTTATTTCATTTCTTCTTTTGGGGTATTATTTCATAATGAAATAAGACCCCAATTTTCATTAAGAAATAACGCCCCAAAAAAGGAAATAATACCCCAAATTTTGTTAAAAATCGTGTTGTTGTTTCCTGTATAAACTTTTGGGGCCTTATTTCATATTTTTTTTGGGGTCTTATTTCATTGGGGTCTTATTTCGCAGAGCCATATTTATCACCGTATTACGAGCTGTTGTTAATTCGATTGGTTTTTTTTAGCAAATATTTTACGGTATACAAATCGTTTGGGTTGGCCTACTTAAGTGGAAAACGATTCATCGAGTCGCCCATTGACATTCCGGGTCTGATTGATGGTACGTTCAGGTTTTTGATGCTTCTCCTGTTTCTTTAAAAGATTTGCTATCTTTTTTTTAAATAGTTGGGAAGATAACCCTCATGGCAAAACCTGCAATGAAACGTAGAGAACTAGTTGTTTACAATTTTAACTCTTAAGACGAGGTGGCCGAGTTCAACGCCTCCTGTTAGCCCATTAAAGGCACATTTCAATGAACAATTATGTTTACGAATGGCCAGTTTTCGCAAGAAGACTTCAAGTGGACTTCTTAAAAAACCTTTGTGTCATATAGGATGGCAGACCCTGCATATGTAATAATGTATTACACACTTACCTAATCATATCATCTTGAATATTAATAAATACTTATGCTCAGTCGTTGCTTAACAATTGTGATGTGTACTACTTGACAATTTGGTCTAATGCGTTACAGGTAGCAGCTTTAATCGCTACTAGTTCAGAAGATATACGAAACAAGAATATTCTGAAATAGATAAAATGCCGTTATCCGCCCGCCATGGTGGACTTGTAATTTTTTTCTAACATTCTATGATGTCAGCTCACAGGTGTCGCTCAGTGGAATGTGTTTGGTTTTTGCTCAAGGACTAGTTGAAATCGTGTGTTGCCTGGTTTTTGTCTTTTCAATGGTTCTTGGTGTACCTGCATGTAAAAAGTCGCGATGTTGTTTAATTTTCAGTAGGCATCTGCTATAGCTACCTTGATTTGTTTCAACTAGTAAAATCTCACGAATGACTGACAAACGCACGAGAGTAAGTACAACTCCCACGGTCGAGAAACATCTCTAAATTATATTTTTCTTCTTTAATTGATTAGTTTAATATTTTACTCAATGAGGGCAAGAAAAATTAAACCAATTTTAAGTTTTTCATAATTTGATAAAAATATGCAAAAATATGGTAAACCCCGAAACCGAATAAAAGCCATGTCCCTGAAGAATTTACAAGACCACCTGAATTATGTTTCAATCTTTCCCATCAGATCGTTCTTAATGTAGACAATGCGTTCATATCGTCTACATATCTAGGAGACCCATACCTACCTATTTGCATATCGCATCAAACTTACTTCAGTCACAAGGACTCTCGAGAGACACTTGAGTGCTACTCAAGGGAAATAGCAATTTTCGCCAAAGAGCTCTGAAACAAGTTCAAACTCACAACAACTCACAACATCTTGCCGCAAGGAAAGCCTAAGGAGTTGTCTCTCTTTTTGTAAAACACAAGTTAATATATACACACGACGAGGATGCGAGCTAACAAAGGACAAACAAGAGTGTTGACGACTTACAGCCGGCCGGAATAACCCTTAAGGATAACAAGATAAAAGCATTCCACATCTACACTTTCCAGTGGCGACATTGGACACACGTAAGGTTTGGATTTATTTTATTTTAAATTTTATTTTACATTTTATTTCGTCTTTTGCAATTTTTTAAAGGCTCGTTTATTTTGGTTTAAGGAGCTCAATCAATTAAAATTTCGTACTGGATTTAACACTGAATTATATATATAGGTATAAGGTATAACATTCATGAGAATCGGGCGTCAATCAAGCACATAAGATGATTTTAGTTGGGCAAGGAACAGGAATATACGCCGACATGTCTATGCTATTTGATGAGCTAAAAGGTCCTTGATTTCAATGAAAAATCTTTCATATTTTATGTAAGCATTTGTTGCATAAACAAAAACATTTTATTTCTGTGTATGTTTCCAGAATCGTAGAGTAGAAATCGGCTAAGCGGAAAGCATTTGAAAAAAAATGATACTTAGTTTTTCAAGCGGAATTCCAAAAAATGAATTTTTTGAATAACCTACTTAATTTTAATTTTAAACTGAGTATAAAAAACGTATTATACATATTTTCTTTATTTATTTCGCCTTTCATACTACAGTGATGGATCACAATCAAACAATTTGTGTTGCATGAAAAAAGTATTCATTTGATTAGAAACGAGAAGGTATCAATACTTTTCATTCGATTCTCGATGGGTATCGATACCTTACTGTGAGTACTAAAATTTGAACCCATATCGCTACTTCCGTTTCCGTGGTATGGAATTAACCCTAGACACACCAACCAAGTTTCCACTAATAGCACTGCCCCAGACCCCGGGTAAGCGTATACACCAACCACCTGAAAGCATCGCTCAATAATCGGCAAGTTCTATTTATAGATTTGTGTCTCGGATTTTTGAAGAAACACTAAGTTGGTGTATGTAATAAAAAATCTAGTACAATCAGACGCATTTTATTCTTATCATATACCGAAACCAATCAAAAATAAAGACCTGTGGTGAATTACGCAAATGAATATTGTGGATGTGGTGGAAAAAAATGTTTAGTACAAACAAAATAAATACAACACAGAGTTGTTGTTTCGTGTTCCGCTGATGCATTTTTTTTTGGTTGAATGGTAATAATTTATGTGTATAATGCGATGTGGAAGAGATAGGTACAAATTCTCCTGGTAAAGTGAAGCAGAAATAGGAGCCCTTAACTCTTCAGTGTAGAGTAGGTACCTACATTAGGGATGCCAGACGTCCCGCACAGTGCGGCGTTTTGTCCCGCAAAATGTCCCGCACTGAAAATTTTTCCATAAAATGTTCCGCCTTCCAATTTGTCGCCTTATTATTTACTATCAATTTACGAAATAATCCAAATTTTTAAAATTACATTAAAATTATTGAGCTTTTTAAAATTCAAAACATAAACATTTTTTTTTTTTTAAGAATTTATAGCATTAAAGAGTTTTTTCTAAAAGCGAGCTTAAAGATTTGGATGAAAAAAAAAGTAAAAAATGGGGTTCGATTTTTCAAAAAGGTTGAGGCACCAAATTTCGAAATTCTTTGCAATTTTGTATTGTTGTTGCCTATTTCTAATGCAAGCTGTGAATGGATATTCACATTCATATAGAACTCATGGAGAAATGAGCGAAATCAGCTTTCTATATTGAAAGCAGAGCTTCTTGTAAAGCAACAATTTTCAATGAGTTGCAGGGAATTTAAGGATTTTTGCGAAACTGACTTTGGAAACAAGAAAATAGTTTCGAAAATAACTTCATCCGATAAGTACTGAAATTTAGATTTAAACTGGTAAAATGTTATCCTAAATATCATATAAAATATTTATTATTAGGTATATTCCTACTTGAATTTTTACTTTTTAAAAATGTAACTTATCGGGAAACTTCGAAAACTAAATATGTTAGCATTTGCTTTCAAAAAGTTGTATAAAATGTACAAATATAAATTAAAAGACTTACTTAAACCACTTATACAACAAAACAAATGTAGACTAAAATAAAAGCGTTTTTTTTCACTTCAAATGCAAAAATGTCCCGCCAGCAAATTTTTCAGATCTGGCATCCCTAACCTACATACATACAGTTGAAGTCGCTTATAACGACGATGAAGGGACCGATGAAATAAGGTCGTTATAACCGGCGGTCGCTATATCCGCCTGCCATATCTGGCTTCCACAAATATTCAGGAATAAACGAAATCACATAAAATGCAAACTTTTTTGTAAAAGACGCGTAAACCACAACTCATTTAAAAGCAGCTTTCACAGCACATCAAATAAACTGCCATAATATTTAACAGACAATTTTTTTTTTGATTTTCCCTCATTCCGTTGTTATAACCGACGTCAAAGACCAATTTTCTCCGACAATGTATCCGACGAAGATAGTTTAAAATATAATGAACCAACCAAGTGAATTGAAAGTGGACGTTATAAGCAACTGATCGTTATAAGTGACTTTCACTGTATTTGGAAAGAAGTGTTTTTCATAGAATGATAGGTAGGAAGAAACCACATACCTGGCTATAAGCATGATTTTGGAAATAATCTGAGGTAGATATGTGTTCTGCGTAGACTAGCAATTTGATATTTTTCCACGGAAAATAATCGACTAACAGAAAAAAGGGTCTAGGATTCCAACTCGCCGTGCACATGCAAACCATATCTCGACTTTTTGAGGATCCAACATCGCCTCCAAAATGACTCTCCAAATGGTGCAATGAAGCTTGTTGATGTAGCATGTAGGTAGCCTTTTTAACCCTCTGCGACTGACGTGGTAGTATGACAGACACCACAAAATCGAAAAGGTTGTATTGCGTTGTTATTTTTCAAATGTTGACTCTCTTGTTCTCAGTACCTTTTTGTCGTATCGTGCACTAGTGTAACGCGATTAGTCGTGGCGTGTGAATGCATTCTTGTGTGGAGGAGGGTGTCTACGAGTCAACTACGTCAGTGTTAAGGTATGTGTCTGATAAACAACCACCGCTATGTGTTCATAGTGTCTCCTAAGCAACACGTCAGTAAAATTGTTTCGTTAAATTCTATTTGTTCTTTGTCTATTAGATGGCACACTCAAGTCAAGGATCTAGTAGATCTAAAAGAACGTCGACTGGAACTTTTGCAAGTCACGACCAGCTAATAGAACAGTGGTTGGACGAAGAATTCTTGGAAGCCGACGAAGTTTCAGGTGAGGAAGCGAATCAAGAACCACGTGAAGAAGTACCTTATGTACCCACCGCTAAAAATGTGCATGAAGAAACCTCAAGAGAGCCAACTGGATATTACACAGGTAAAAAAGGATTCATTTGGAATAGACAAGAGTGCCCCAGGACATCACGAGCTGCAGCCCACAACATATTAAGGCTGTTTTTAACTTTGGTACAAGATTTTTGATCATTCCATGTTGGAAACATTGGTGACATTTACGAATCAGAAACTAAATAGTTATCGAGTCCAGTTCAGTAGAACTTATGGACACAGATGTCAAACGAAATTTATTATTTACATGCCCCAGAAACCAGCAAACTACGGTATCAAAATACAGTTAATAATAAATGCCCGCACATACTACATTTATAATGCCTACATCTACCATGTCTAAAATTCAGATGGCATAGGCCTGACTGAAAAAGAAAGCAAAATGGCAATACCAACTCAATCTGTTCTGAGACTTGCGAAACCTGTCAAAATTTCAAACCGCAACATCACAGCACATTTAATAATTTTTCTGTAGGTACCTACCTACGTAAAAAACTTTTCGTACAGAAAAATTAATGAATTCTTTTTCTAGAAAAATTGAAGATAATGTACTTACTTTTTTTTTATAAACTAACTTTAGAATTCCCAAGCAACATTTTAAGCCCAAAAATAATTTTTTTTCGGTTGCATTTTTCGTGTCGCTATAATTGCACCCTAAGATCAATCTTGGTCAATTATACCCTAAGCAGAGGTATCTGTCGGAACGAAACATTTTCCGATTTTATACGATTCGAAGGATATTTGCTTCGAGGTTCGAGGTATTCTTCCAAATAGCTACCTATTCCAAATAATTTTCCGACATTTTGTAACTAGGTTCCGAATATCAACGAATTGCTTTGAGGTGCGATGAAGTGAATTTTTTTTGTTAAATTTTTGACACTTAGGTTCCGAACTCCGATATCATCCGACAAAAATTGGTTGCGAAATTTATTTACGATTTTTAATGAAAAGTTTTCTTTTCCGAAAGCGGATACCGTAGAGTTGTCTAACTTTGACCGGGGGGGTAACTTTGACCAAAAACCTACAAACTCATGGGGACGATAAAGTCGTTCCTATTCGCAAAAAACGAACAAAGATAACTGTTGAGCCTGGGAAAAGCGTGGAGATATCTGGCCGTGAAGACGCTGACCTTAATAATACAATCTACTAAAATGTTGAGTACTTATTGGACGATCTTGCACAGGAGAATGCAGATCAAATTCAAGAAGAGGCGATTGAGAAAACGACCGATAAAGAATTGTCAGTGGATGATATATATGCCCTTTTATGTACACAAAAAAAATCTTAAAATAACATATTTTTTTTATAATTAATTACCTAACCAAAGTTCCTTAAAAATGTGATGTATATTATATCTAATAAAATAATATGATTTTTTTTTATTATTTAAAACGATTAGATCCTAGATAATGATTTTAAATTTACGTAAATAATGCCTAGGTATCTACCTACAAAACCTATAATTAAAACGTGCGGTCAATGTTAGACTAAGGGTGGTGAAACTTTGACCACTGATTTTTCATTTCTCTTTTTAGTACAGTGGCCACACTGTTGCTGTCCGCCGGGGGGCTTGAATCTGTGCGGAATTTGGTATTTAAAAAAAATCAACTTCAATGGAGATGTATACCGACTACCAAGGAGCAGCTGACAGATATGAAGCCCTTGATAGTCCATCGGTGCCTTTAGTATTTTAAATTTGTTGCGCTTCATACTATTTTTTGAACAACATACAAGTACACAACAGAATCAGAGTCATTTGGGAAATCTACCCTTTTACTGGTGTGGTGTGGTTTACTCAGGATGCCTTTGATTTTTAACTTTCTAGTTTACTTTGTAAGAGAAAGATTTCGTATCTATTCGTACAAAATTTCGAACTCGAGATTTTAAATAATTCTGACCTTATACGATGATACGATAGTTTCAAACTTCGGATTTAAACTTTCCGGGCTTACAGATCGGGGCACTTTTCCTTTTCACGTTAGAATTATTTTTAACGGTACTTCCCATATAACGAAAATGGCTCTAACGATTTTAACCAATATTGATATTTGGTCTAAGGTAGGTGGGGTTAAAGTTGCTGCATACCCAGTTTTTGGCTGAAAAATAGAGTCGCAACTATCTCACAGTCACCAATTGTGTTTATTTTACCTCCCCGACTTGACTTGCTAAACTTATAAGCGCTAGTGTTGAACACGAAGCAAATAGCAAAATAAAAAAAAAATAATGCTCTGTCGGATTGACTGTCTGCTCGAGTCTCAGAAGTCTAACATTAGTCCCTCAGAAAGAGGACGTACGGCGGATGAGTTCACATATAAAGAAGATTTTACCGCCATCCAAGAAGTGCGATGGGATGGCCCGGGCAAAAAGAGGATGAAAAATATGATATTTATTACGGCGACTGCTACGGCAACAAAAACAGCGCTTTTATTGGATGTGCATTCGTCGTTGGCGCCAGACTTAGGCAAGAAGTCTTAAGTTTCAACTATGTAAACGAGCGCATCACGACAATCCGCATCAAGGCTAAATTCGGCAACATTAGCCTAATATGCGCGCACGCCCCCACGAGGAGAAAGACGACGACACCAAAGAAAGGTTCCACGAGCTCTTGGACCACACTTACGAGCAATGCCCTAGCTATGACATTCAAATTGTCTAAGGCGATTTTAACGCCAAGCTAGGAAGAGAAAGTACAGCCTACACGATACCACCTCCGACAACGGATTTAGGCTGATCGATTTCGCGGCGGAGCGAAATTTTGTCATAGCTAGCACACGGTTCCCGCATCTCGATATTCACAAAGGCACATGGAGATCTCCTGATCAATCAACCTTCAACCAGATTGACCACGTTGCGATCGACGCAAGGCACTCCTCCAGTATTATGGATGTCCGAACGTTCCGAGCGGCCAACATTGACTTGGACCACTACCTTGTTGTAGCCAAGGTACGACTCCGGATATCCCGAACGCCGCCAAGACAAGTAAATACTGTGAGGAAGTTTGACGTCGGACGGCTACAATCGCAAGAGATCACCAGATCCTTTTCCGATCGAGTCTCTCTCAATCTCTCAAGAGGTCGTATGCAGCCAGCATCAAGTATTGAAGACCAGTGGCAACATTGCCAAAAAGCCATCAGAGACGCCGCCTCTGATGTGCTGGGTTTCACCCGACCACCACAACGAAACCCCTGGTTCGACGACGAGTGCCGGCAAGCACATGCAGCGAAGCAAGAGGCATACAAAGCGGCGCTGCAAAGAAGGACAAGAGCTGCTCTTGAGCTCTACGCGCAGAAGAGAAGAGACGAACACCGGCTTCTAAGGAGAAAAAAGAAAGAGCATGAGAAGCGCGCGATCGAGGAAATAAAGAGATGTTACAACAGGAATGAGGTTCGGAAGTTCTACCAGAGGGTAAAACGAACTTCACAAGGCTACAGAACCCGAAACGAAGCCTGCAAGGTCGAACAAGGGAACATCGTAGTAGAATCGCAGTCGATGCTGAGGATATGGAAGAACTACTTCTGCAGACTGTTTAACGGCGATGACGACTTAAATTCCGCTGTCAGGCAGAATGAACCGTTCAACCCGGACGATGAGGATCAACAATACCGTCCACCCGACCAGGACGAGGTGAAGCGTGAAGATAGCTATGACTAAACTGAAGTCCAACAAAGCCGCTGGAGCAGATGGCCT
Source organism: Cheilosia pagana (assembly GCA_936431705.1). Taxonomy (NCBI): domain Eukaryota; kingdom Metazoa; phylum Arthropoda; class Insecta; order Diptera; family Syrphidae; genus Cheilosia; species Cheilosia pagana. The sequence goes on along the minus strand of OW386166.1, from coordinate 76,749,944 downwards.
AGCCGCCGAGCTGTTCAAAGCGGCAGGCGATGACTTGGTTAGGAGCATGCACCAACGCATCTGTAAAATATGGTCGGAGGAAAGTATGCCCGATGAATGGAACCTCAGCATTGTTTGCCCGATCCTGTACATCGACATCGACCTAGTCAGAAGAGTGAAGGTCCAACGACTGAGGTGGCTGGGTCATGTAGAGCGAATGGACACGAATGCTCCGACCCGGAAGATCTTCGGATCCACACCCGAGGGAAGGCGCAGTAGAGGAAGACCGCGACTCAGGTGACGCATGCAAGTGGAAGGAGACCTTAACCAACTTAGCGTGCGAAACTGGAGACAGCTAGCTAAAGATCGCGCTGGCTGGAGACGCTTGTTGATTGAGGCCCAGGTCCACTGTAGCGCCACCTTAATTAAGTAAGTAACATGATAGCAAACTAAGTTTTTCTCTAAATTATCGAGCAACGGACTTTTTTTTTTTTAAAGTTTCTGCAGTTAACATGAAATTTTGGCTGAAATCGTTATAGTCGTTTTCTAAAAATCAAACTAATTTAAAACCATGGTATGGACGGCTTTCAATGCCACTTTCTCGAGTTCGATATTTTGTACGAATACAGAAAATTAAAATTCGATAAACACTATCAAAATAAACAAATCGAATACACCTAATAATTTTTTTTTTAATAATAAAAACTCCACCGAGTCATAATATTAATGTTAAAAATATGTTTAATGATGGAATAAATTAGAAATAGGAAGAGTCTTAATGTCGCACGCATAACTACATGTTGTGTACTCGTACTTAACGATCAATTAATATGGCAAATAAAAAAATTACCGGTTAATATTCATAAGCAAGTATGATAGAAGATATGTGGCTACCAGATTGTTAACCCACTCAGTAGCCACCTTCTGTAAAATATGGCGTGGGTTAATTATCGTATTGCTAGTAATTTATCTGACTCACAAAGCACCTGTCACACACCGCAATAAATTCTTGTAGATGCAGTAGTTGTTTTTAAAGTCGTAAACAGAGATAAAGTCACACAAGTTCAATATCTACCTACCTACCATAATTAAATGCAGCAGACCTTAACCTGTCCAAAATGCCCGAAACCAGAGAAATGCTTATTTATTCGAATTTTCGACAATTTACGGCTGTGGCAAAATTCCATCTAATGAACGCATGTCTCCAAAATGTAAATAAAATCAATCCAATGCAAATACCCATCCATTAAGCAGACGGTAGGTACAGGTATCAACGCGTTTGCTTTGTTGTTGTTTGCCCAATCGGTATCCAATTATACCATGATAATCATCGACTTATCAAACACAGCGGCGGCGGCTGTCCCCACAGATGTGCAGATTGGTTGGTATCTACGAAACACGCTTATCCAGAATACCCATATCGGCTATGAAAATGCGAAGAAGAGAATCACCATCATCACTATCCGTATATGCGAGAGAATTCCGTTCCGAACTTCTGCGATTAAAAGTCATTTGCATATACGCTATTTATGGACGGGGCTTCCCCGCTCCGCTGCCGCGATTCCGGAAATACTCGAAAGATACGAGTGTGGCGCACATTAATAGGGCCGCTTCTTCGCTGAAAGTAGACTGGTGGGCTACGACTACAAGACGGTTCTAGTTGACGCATAAATAATGCATTGAGTAAATTGGCGTGAATATTGTGGCCATACACAAATAGCAATAGCCGCCGGCCTTGAACTTGCGGGGAAGACGAAGAAGTTTCATCGAACACCGTTCGGCGAAGTTTCGTCATTTGCGATCTGACAGTCAACACGACCGGACCGCACAATGGTTCGACTTGTTTTAGTAGGTTGCGTTTATATATAATCTGTTTATGTAGTCACGATTGTTTATTGTTTTTTAGGTGTTCGCAGTGTTTGCGGTTGCGTGCTGCAGCGCTGCACCACAGGGATACAATTACAACATCAGGCAAAACCAAAATGCCCAGAATAACCTGCCACAACAAGAGACTGTGCAAACAAAGTCTTTCTACTTCTTCTCAGCACCGGAAGATGAGCCAAAGTCTACGCAAGTCAGTCGCGCAACCTCAAGTGTTGTCAAGAAGCATCACCAAGTGGTGTTCATCAAGGCGCCCGAATACAATGCGTACACCAATGCGGCCATCAACTTGGCTCGACAAGCCGTCGAAACGAAGACGCAGATTTATCTGCTAAGCAAGGAGCCCGATCTGACTGATCTAGAGAGAAGATTGCAGGAAATTCACAGCAGCAGCAAATTCCTAAAGCCGGAAGTGCATTTCGTTAAGTATAGAACCCCGGAAGAGGCCCATACCGCACAGGAGGCGATCCAGGCGCAGTACAATAACCTGCCCGGGACTTCCAACAGTTTGGTCCGAGCTGCAGCGACCGAGAATGCCAATGATGATGACCTGTTCACTGCGAGTCGACCGCCCTTTTTGCCAACCGGCGTTGATGTCGTACCTGGAAGCTCGTACTTGCCACCTTTGCGGGGCCCGACCCTAGCTTGAGATCGGACTCGAGATCAGTCGTGTAAATGATATTTTAAGTGTTTTGAGCGAAGACGGCAGTTGTTTTATGTGTGCTTATGTGCCATATAGTCAGTTAGTAGGTTAGTAGTAAAACATGTTCCAATCAGCTAACAAATACATTCAACATATACATGATAAACAAGTTTTGCTTTGACGTTAATTATATTTATATACAGGGGAGTGTGCGAAAGAATTTTGAACAATCAATACGGTACGAGGTAATCACCGATACGTGCAAATTGAACAACTACCTGCTGACATATTCGATGATTTGATGGCTTTGAGTTCGGGTTTTGTGTTGCGAAATCGCCGAGTTAATTGCAAAAATCTGTTCACATTCATGCTGTGGGAGACTTCTTAAGTGCGCTGTGTTTAAGATCAAGGTTTATTCGAAGTCATCAATTAGTGGTCAATATGATTGCAGTCGTGAGCGATACAAAATTTGGCGCGGCATCAATGCCAGACCTAACTTTTAGCCTCTGAGCGGAAAGACGCGTTCACTGCTGCAAAATTTAGAACGACCAGTGAGGATTGGGTATCCGCGTTGCGACGCTACGAACCGATAGTATTTACTAAAAGAAGTAAAATTTATAGACCTTTACTGAGAGGAGAGCAAAAGCGACGTTTGTTTGGAGACGTTTCCACCATTGGATTCTGTAAAAACGAAACGATATTTCAAAAAACGAAAGAAATCAAAAATTTGCTTCATGTTGGTAACTGCGTGAATCAAATTTTTACAGTTTAAGAAACTGTATTACAAAAAAGTTAAAGTTTGAATGGCTGTATAATCAAATACTTTGCTTTGACGGCTAACAGCTGACCTCTTTCAATGTAAATATTTCGTTTGTTTATATTTTGGTCGCAACAAAAGGTGAACATTCGAATAATAATTTAAGTATGATTAACAATTACCGACATCAAACTGTTTATTTTAATTAATTACATTCTTGTAGGACGTAAGGCACAAAACAAACGCAACAAAATATTATGATCGAGTGGATGGAGAAGTATCCCTTTCTAGAAAAAAATTCACAAGACAATGTTCAGGGAAAAGATACAGCCTCAAAAAATGGGAACAGTTGTCTAAAATATTAAATGAAAATGGCCCTCCCAAAAAAGTTACTGGATAGAAAGAGGTTTAAATATTATTTGTTATACGAACGTATATATTGTAATTGATGTCTCACTTATTTAGATATAGGCAGATTACAAACACCGGTGGAAACAAAACAGGCCACAAACAAATTATCATTTTTAGTGAAATGAAAATAAGCCACAACCACTAATAGCCAAAGTTAATGAGAAACGTCAAAAAAATAGCATTCGCTGTACTCCTTTTGCATGAAACGAAAATGTTTTTCGTTTTTGGAATTACATGAAACAAAGAAAACGAAAACTTCAATAAGAAAGTTTTCGCTCTCTAAATTTCCTTTCGTTTTCAAAGTTACATGAAGCGAAACGTTCGTTTAAACGAAAAAGATTTAACGTTTCCGTCTTACAGAATCCTACCTCAGACTTAAGCAGAAAATAATCAGCTTTGCATATTACTTGACAACCTTACTTAATAAATAAATAAATATTTTGGCGCGACAGGTCTATGGGACCCAAGGCCTAGCTTCTCACAGCTATTCGTTTTGTGTGGGTTTTCAATTTTTGGGACGAATGGAAGGGATCTACAATTTTACGCCGAGTCCAAACGGCTAATTGAGGAGCTCATTCATCACAGTTTTACTCTCGGATGTTTGTCAGACGTTCGCGAGAGGTGTCGCAGTGGAAAAAAACCTTAAGATGTAATTTGGCCTTTTCGGAATTCGAACCTGGGACCCCTCGCTTAGTAGTCCAACACACTACCACTAAGCCACTGCGCCGACAACCTTACTTACTTACTTACTTTAGGTGACGCTATAGTCCGGGGTGGACCTGGGCCTCAATCAATACGCCTCTCCAGTTAGCGCGATCTTTGGCTAACTGCCTCCAGTTGCGCACTTCAAGTTGGTTGGGGTCCCCCTTCCACTTGCGCGAGCCACCTTCCTCTACTGAGTTGTCCCTCCGGGTTGGTATCCCTTGGTGTCCCTTCTTGTTGACAGCATATATTTTGTTCTGCCTTCTTTTACCACTAAAGACTAAACCCATTCTTGCCGCTAATGCTTGCAAACGCCCCAGTGACAGCTCGATGTGTTCTGCCAATAATGTCAATATCGTCAGCAAGTATAGTTGCACAGACTTTTGGAAAATTGTGCCTCTGGTGTTGGCTTGTGAGTTGCGCACAATTTTCTCAAGAATAATGTTAAAGAAGTCACATGACAGCGCATCACCTTGTATAAATCTTGACAACCGCCAGGCCATTATTTTCCAAAACTTACATTTTTACACTGGCTTCCTCTCCTACTTTTTCATTTGTTGAGCACAGAGATCTACACAAGAGATATACCACAGGATGAAGGGACCATCGTAGCAACGTTCGCAGACGATACGGCTATCCTCGCAATCGATGAGTCAGTCGAATCATCAACTGAAAAACTCCAACGGGCTCTTAATAAAGTATGCGAGTGGACAAAGACCTGGCGAATTGCCCTTAATGAGACCAAGTCGACGCATGTCAATTTCACGTACAAAAGGATAAACAACTTACCTGTTTTCATTAACTCGGTACAAATACCGTACGCAAACGAGGCGAAATATCTAGGAATGACCCTAGACGCTAAACTTAAGTGGAAGCCACACGTAAAGAAAAAGCGCGACGAGCTCGCAATCAGAGTTAGAGAAATGTATTGGCTACTCGGAAGATATTCAAAGCTAAGCGTATACAACAAACTGCTCCTGTATAAACAAGTGCTAAAACCTTCTTGGACATACGGTATACAACTTTGGGGTTGTACCAAACCAAGCAATATGGCTATAATACAAACATTCCAAAACAAAACGCTAAGAGCAATCGTGAATGCTCCATGGTATATAAGGAACTAGCGGACCCTACAGACGTTGTCCTGCATGCTTTTTCAAGCCACGTATGATTAATATAATTAGCTTGTAAATCGGGAAATATGCTTTCAATCAAAGCATCTTTCGTATTTTCCATGTTGCAGAAGTTGTCCGGCAATTTGATGCATTGTGTGTCTCCATACAATGGTATTGCTCCATTTCCAATGTTGAGCAATTGCTCGGAGAATGATAGTGCCAGTGGATCGTTATCGTTTTGCAGTTGAACTCTTATATTTGTGGTAAGACGTAATGTACAGACATTTCGTTATAGATATGATTGTTTTATACATGCGTTAATTTCGTCCGCATATGTAGCGCGTGGAATGACCGGCTATGTCTGTCTAAAATCACCGGACAGCAGCAGTTAAGCACCAACGAAAAGCCTGGTGTTGTTAATTATATCTTTCATCATTCTATCGAGAGCTTCAAGTGAATGCTTGTGTGCCATAGTGCATTCATCCCAGATAATAATTTTGCATTTTTGCAAAGAAAAAAAAAACCGATTCTAAAATACCCACAATTTGTCGCTCCTCAATCTGCTCGATATGGTTCTACTGGCAGCGTGCGTTTATTTGCTGTTCCTCATCACCCATGAAGTAAATTTGGAGAAATTTTGAATCGGTATTAGGCATCGGCATTAAAGAACCAATTTGATGATACACTTGGCCCCCAATCTTAAACGTTGATTGAAAATTGCGACCATCCGCGTTCTGAACGATTTTTGTTTCTCCAAATGATGTCATTTGAAAGCATGAATTGAATTTTCGAATTTTACGCAAAAACAATTTGGATTGTGATGTAGCTCCAGCCAATAGTGCTTTCAATGGTTCTGGCAGCGAATTCAATGGTGGTAATACAACTTTTCCAGACGCGCAGCAGAAACCGGCCGATTCACCTTTGTATTTGAGTGCATGACAGTATTGGCATTGTTTGTTCATAGAACCGATTACAATTTGTGAATATGACGAATAGTCGATGTCCGACTCATATTTAAACGCAAGGTGAAGAAGTGATGCACGTGTCAATGCGCGATACACTTGCAAACGCTGTTGTTCACGTGTTCTGAATGTATCGGTGACTCTTTGACGGGCCAGTCTTTGTCTTAATGCATTGGCTCGAAGACGTTCGTTGCGTTACTCTTGATTTTCATTTACACGTTTGATTACAGCCTGGTTTCTTAAATTTGCATTGTCCGTCAATTTATCTTCTGCCGATCTATTTAGCCGACCTTTCTTGACTACTTGTGAATTCGGAGTACGTCGACCAATATTTCCTCCTCGTTCACGAAGACGTGGCATTGTTTTATGTATAATATACTTAATATTCACTGAAATGCGACACCGGAAATATTAAAAGGCTCCGTACAAAAAGGCGTTTTTTTACAATTTTTTTTTTAATAATACATCGTTGTTTGGGGCACTGTGTTTGTATGTTCCGTATGAACAGTGGAGTGTGATATTGTTACAACTTTTTTTGTCTTATATATTCCAAATAAATATATCAATTTTGTATTTTACTTAATAACTCGCAGTCACGATTCGGTTGCTTTCGAAATACATATAAGATTTGGGCGGTTCCACGCCCCTTTGTCCAATTTTTACCAATCTTCACAGGAATACTCCTGGGTCAATACCTAAGATTATGTGTAAATTTGAACTCGATCGATTCGGTGGTTTCCGAGATATAAGATTTTGAATGTATTTTTTGTATGGGCGGTTCCACGCCCCTTTGTCCAATTTTGACCAATCTTCACAGGAATACTCCTGGGCCAATACCTAAGATTATGTGTAAATTTGAACTCGATCGATTCGGTGGTTTCCGAGATATAAGATTTTGAATGTATTTTTTGTATAGGTGTTTCCACGCCCCTATGTCCAATTTTGACCAATCTTCACAGGAATACTCCTGGGCCAATACCTAAGATTATGTGTAAATTTGAACTCGATCGATGCGGTGGTTTCCGAGATATAAGATTTTAAATGTATTTTTTGTATAGGTGTTTCCACGCCCCTATGTCCAATTTTGACCAATCTTCACAGGAATACTCCTGGGCTTATACCTAAGATTATGTGTAAATTTGAACTCGATCGATTTGGTGGTTTTCAAGATATAAGATTTTGAATGTAATTTTTGTATGGGCGGTACCACGCCCCTTTGTCCAATGTTGACCAATCGGCTTCTAAACAATCCAGGGCGCCACCCAAACGCATACAAAAAAATTTAGTCAATTCGGTCCAGCCGTTTAGGAGGAGTTCAGTGACATACACACGTACAGTAGAATTATATATATAAAGATAGTGATATTCACAGAGATCTAGGAATTGCTACCGTGAGTAACGAAGTAACAAACTTTGCTCGCAAACTTCGTTCTCGTATTCATGGTCACTGCAATAATGAAATAATCCGTACTCTGGACGTGACAAACCTTGAGCGCCGACTACAAAGAACAAGACCGTTCGACCTAGCGCCATAAGGAAAACCGCATGTAATGACGGTATTAGTAGGTGCGTTCGCTGGAAAGCTACCTACCAAACGCGAATAACACTACAGAAGCGTAAACTACTTGTTAAGGTAACTTAGTCGTAGTCATCACTTAAATGAAAAAATGAGAGGAACAAATTTCATACTACTATGAGCGCGCGCGGCCGGATCTCATAGTGCCTCTCTGAGGGGTGAGGTTTAGCCCGTAGGCAGACGAGATATACCTGAATCGGGCATAACCAATGGTACGGGCCATTGGTATCTTTTGAAGATTACTCACCTCCAGGCGCAACCAAAAAAAAAAAAAAAAAAAAAAAAAAAAAAATTTGTTGAGCAGACCTTTTGGTCGACTATAGTGGAAGTAAATTTCTATACATTTCAGCTGTACTTGAGTATTTCAATTCAGGCACAATCTTTTGTATCACCGTCGGCATATATAGCCTATACAAAGTTTCAGCGTCAGCTTTTCTCACCAGCAAGCATTTTATGTTTTTAGCATAAACTGCCTTGAACTTGCAATTAGTCAAAAAGTTCTTAATCAATAAAATAAAAAATCAGAGAATAATTTAGGAAGCCAACACTTTGATAAAAATTTTAAGCTAGGAAGCAGCTTCTTGCTGCTCAATTTATTCGATCAAATCGAAAAATATCGCCATTGATTTTAAGTACTTGATCGTGTTATTCTTTGGGGTGGTGGGTGATCACCGAACACGGGGTGAAGTTCGCTCCATCGGTGGAGGTGCATTGGTAAATCTATCGGGTTTAAAAAATATCAAAAAACTATAGTACATCATTGTGCTAGGAGTTGTCGCAAGTCACTCTGGTGCAAGTCGAACTGAGTGCAAGTGTTTTGTAATGAAAAACTCAATTTAATATAAGTAAAAACGCCAAACGTCAAGTTTAACGAAAATCTGTAGATTTAATAAAATGTTTCATTTTGTTGTTTGCGCTTATTCTTTTAAAAATGAAAAATGGGGACGTTCTAGATCTAGTTGTCTGTTTTGTTTCAGTGTAAATTGGCCTAGATTGGTCACATGAATAACTATTTCAGTTGATCTTGATTGATGGGTACAGCCGAAGAATCTAGTCAAGAGTTTCGTGACGACTAAGCTGACAGGTGGTATATTTTTTTACGCCTATAACTCAATCTGTAAACATCAGGATCGCATCAAAAAAGCATACGTGGCACTATATGCCTGTAGAAGAGCATTCGGTAATACATGGGGATTCAGGCCACAGTTGGTACACTGGCTGTATACAGCAGTATTGAGGCCCATACTTACATATGGTACAGTTGTGTGGTGGAAGGCCATTGAGAAGAAATATGATCTCTCAAGCCTTACCAAAGTGCAGAGGGCGGCATGCATCGGGATAACGGGTTCCCTACGAACCACACCCACCGCAGCAATGGAGGCAATGCTAAATCTCACCCCCTGGACATTGACTGCAGCAGCAAGGCGGTAAAAACCGCTATCAGATTAAGAGAGTCTGGGTTATGGTCAGCCAAGCCGTATGGGCACGCATCCATCGAAACCCAATGGAATGCGGCGAGGGAGAAGGCGACAACAGAATACCTGCCCGCCACTCTCGTTTTTGAAAGGAGATTCACTACTAGAATTCCCGAAAGAAGCGAGTGGGAGAACAAAATGATTACGACGAAAGAGGAGATAGCCCTCTATACCGACGGTTCTAAGATGGATATCGGTACAGGTGCGGGCATCTTCAGCGAAACATTGAACCTGCGAGAATCATTCCGTATTAGTGATGATTGCAGTGTCTTTCAAGCAGAGATTGCAGCTATAACCCAAGGGGCGAAAACATCAATAGACGTAACATTGTCAACAAACAAATCACTATCTACATTGACAGCGAAGCGGCCATAAAAGCCATGGAGTCGGTCGTGGTGAAGTCAAGGACAGTAAGACAATGCAAGAAATATCTGGACGAAATATCACAAGTCAACATGGTGGACCTATGCTGGGTACCAGGACACATGAATATCACAGTTAATGAGCATGCGGATGAGCTTGCTAGAGGTGGGTCGAAACTACACGAGTCGTTGGCCTTAAAATCAGTAAGAACTCCGCTGAGTTCGCTTGTAAGGAAGAGTGACATTGAGTCTTGGAGCAAAACAAATCTTCGTTGGACCAATATCAATACCTGCAGGCCAGAAGTGAGCAAAAAGAGATCGAAATATTTGATCGGACTGAGTCGCAGAGACATTCGCATACTCACTCACTCAAACTAAAGAACCTGCACTTAACAGAGCTTTAAGACCCCAACTGATTCTTACTAAATCTACACCGAGAGAAAAATAGAGTAATATCAAGCAAGAACACGCTTAAATTAATCAATTTTCAAGTCATATTCATCGCTATCCGATCTGTGCTTAAATTAAGCACGTCGGTCTGAAACTGGTAATATGCCATTCTTTATTTTAGAATTTGCATGATTAATTTAAGAACTTTTGTAGTAATTACACGTTCTTAAATTGATAGCCAATTTTCTTATTCCTAAATCGCAATATTATTGAATTAAGAACGATGTGTGTTTAATTTAAGTTTCATCATTTAACTAGGCATTCTTAATTTGAAATTAATTTCGATTATTACTATTACCGTGTGCTATTGAATTCAGAACGCTTTTTCCTAGTTTAAGTAAATATCAATCCATGTTTTTATTGATCTGATGTTCGCAATTGAGTAATTTTATTTCTTGTTACGAATTATGGAGTATTATTGATTAATACTTACCTTTCATAAATGGATCTGCTACGCGAATTAAAAAAAAAAACACAACATTCGTTTTAGAAACAATTTTATTGTTTTAAATCTTCTTAACAAATTTTTTTAACATAAAAATTTAAAATGTATTTACAGAAAAAATAATAATTTTGATTTTAGATACCTACTTAAAAGATATTTTTTATACACACAGTATAAAAAAACCCATTGTTAATCGAAAATAAATGCATGGAAATGCTGAAAAGAAACAAAAAAAGGAAATCCATTAAGTGAATTGCAAATGCCGAGGTTTGCAAAAACTGGGAGTAGGTACCTACCCTTTATGAAGTTATATATAAAAAAGAAAATAAATTTACTTACCCACGAAATACTTATAGATATCTAAAATATCTAGCTCTTTCACAAGTTATTATCAATTTCCATTGCCTTGAGACGAAACCTAAGCGACACGAACACTTTACTTACAAAGACAGAATGAACTCATTTATGGGAAAGACATTTATTTCTTATATTGAAATCACGTTTTCTTAATGTGACTAGGTACGTACTTCAGAGTTCTTTTTTTACTCTGCACATTCTAAGATTGAGAATGTACGAACTGTAATAGCTTCAAAACCGAGTAAACATCAAATTTATTAAGAGTAATAATAACTCTGAAAACCCTTAAATCTAGTATGCAATATATGACGAAAAGTTGATCTGCTTATAACACTTTATTTCTTACTTTGAACCTATATGTCGTTAGATTTGGAATCACTGCGTTAATTTAACTTCGCACTTTTTTACATTAAAATTTTTGTTATTGAAGTAAGGAAAATCAATTTTAATGTAAGAATTTTGATTAATAATGTGTGTTTTCTAAAGTTAATCTTAAAAGTACTTAATTTCAGGTCGCGGATTTTCCCTCAGTGTATGGGGCTCCAACTTAGCTACCTGAACTACTTTTGTAACAATTACTTTCAATCAAAAATATGTCAAAATCGAAGCATTTTCTACGTTTCGTATGAATAAAAACTGATTTCAGTTACCTCCAATTTTTGACATGTTCGAAAAAGGGGACCGTCCATCTTTTACTCAGATCGGTAGGAATAAAATGTGGCAATTACTACCGAAATACAAGTCTGCTATTTTTCTGACTCAGACCTTTTGATAAATATGTTTTCCCCACACTTTTTACATAAACAATCAAAGCATTTTGAATTGTCGATGTTTTGTTTATAAATTGTTGATTTAATTTTTGTTTGTGCATGAAAACCATCAAACTGGTATTGTTTCGATTCACGCGAGGTATGGACTTCTTGGGTAATATTATTTTATGTAAAAAAGTTAAGATTACATTTTAAAAACCAACACATTATAGTTCTTCTTCTTTAAAATTGGCTTGTGTGTCCAAAAATATTTTTTGATGCAATTTCCTAAAAAAGAACTGAGCTATTTCCAATCAAAAATCATGTATCCAGGTGCAAGGTGGAGCTGCAGATAGCACGCATATTGCAGTATTTTTTTTTCAACTACTAACAATAAGTAGACCTTTACAAATAACAGACAACAACGAACGCAGAGTCTCTATTTCCAACACAGACAGGACGCACAAATACAACATGTTCTTAACCAAGTGCTGAGGCTGTTCTCTAAGGGGATGCTTTTTCTTGTTAGTTGATTCTTAGGATCCTTGATTTCGGAACAAAACCAACCAACCAAACAGTATTTTGTAACAACTTCTTAGATAAAATATCCTTAGAAACATCTTAGCATTCTCAGCTTGTACACTTCAGGACGTACCTACCAAATAATATTTGTTGCCGACGAACAATGCTTTTGGGGCACTTTCGCAATATTAAATTCATTGAAGGACCATCGTGAAAATGCTTAACATCAGGTTTCACTGTATTGCAGTTGAAGCACGACAGCCAGTGCATCATCTGCATGGAAGTTGGTAGGTATACCTATGGCCAGAGCCACATATGCGGACGATTTGTAACAACAGCAAAAATGGGAGTGAAGCTTTTCGCCCAAAGGATGTTCAGTATGGAAAATCGAAAATGTTATAAAATTGTGACAGGACACGGCAACGACACACACTGATATGATGATGTTTTATGAATAATCCAACAACAATACAAACAGGAGTGTACCGACAACAAAAGCGGACCAACAAATGGAAAACATAAAAAAAAAAACAAAAAAAAAATGACAAAATCATTTTTCCCAGATTGATTTATGCGTTCGCTCTATACATCGCGACATGATGGACAGAAAAATACAAGTAAGAACGAGTTTTTGCATGGCGATTAAGTGGGCGAAGGGCGAGGATTTATCGACGTTTATTTTACTTTTCCTCATTGTTGTGCTCTTTTTAAAGTGCTAGTGCCACCGCTAGAGCTCCATTGTTGTGCCGATATCGAGCAGAATTAAATGCTGTCAATCACTCTGGATTGAGTCATTTGCAATGCTGTAGAGTACAGTGAAAGTCCTGATGGAATTGGTTAAAAATGTTGCTGTTGAGGTAGGCATGTATTTTTTTTTATAATTATTTTTTCTGTCCCTATAGGTGGAAAAAGAAAACTGACTTTGATTGTTCTGAACGGTGGCACCTTCAGCGCACTTGAGTTTGCAAAGCCGAATGTCATTTGCGACTTGCCGGGGTGCTATATAAGAAGAGTGGGTGCTGGACGTCGACCAGACATGTACAGTAGAATTACGTACAAGCTTAATGTCCTTGAATGGTTAGGTCACGGATGTCATGTCTGGAAAGTATGGAACGACTTAAGTGGGCGGTTGGGATCAGATTAATGAAAAACTGACCATAATTTACATTAAGATATTAATACCATACCAGCAGGACAAAAACACGGAAGGACATTTTTAAAATATTGGCAAGCAAAACACTTTCAGATCATATTTGCGCCATAAACGCATGTACTAAAATAAAGGGTTTTCTAATAAGAGGTGTAATTTTGAATAGCCCGCTATACCGGTAGGTGTCACTTTTGAAGCTGCTATATTTTAACATTTGACAAGTAGAAACTACGCCATTATTAAAAATGGAACGATACACGCTTCAACAACGCATTGAATTTATAAAAATTCACTACGAAAATGGTGAAAATTTTGCAGTCACAGTTCGCAAAACTAACGCATTTTTGGGTCGTCGTGAAGCATCTTGTCGGACCGCAATACAGAAATTGGTGGAAGAATAAAACCCGTGCATGTCGCTCAAGAACAACTGAGAATATTGCTGCTGTAGCCCAAAGTGTTGAAGGAAACCCAAGTTTGTCCATTCCTCGTCGTTCTTTGGAATTGGGCATTCCACAAACGTCATTACACCGCAGTTAGATGGTTTTGATCTGGACAGCGTTTACTTTCAACAAGACGGCGCTACGTACCACACAAGCAACGAAACCATTGATCTTTTACGGGAAAAGTTTCCGCACCGTGTTATCTCTCGAAGAGGTGATCACAATTGGCCACCGAGATCTTGTGATTTAACACCTTGCGACTTCTTCCTTTTGAGGCCACGTGAAAGATAAGGTTTATGCCAACAGCCCAGCGTCAATTCAAGACCTCAAAGATGGAATTCGTGAGTCTGTCGAGGACATAGGGCAGCCACTTTGCGATTTTGTTATGGAAAATTGCATGAAAAGGATATGATCCTATAAGCGTGGACGTGGTGGCCATTTGTCTGATGTTGTTTTTCATTATTAACGGCATACCTTCCTCTTTATTATGAAATAAATATCCAATCATTTATCTCAAAAAATTAAATTTTTCTTTGAATCCTCTTATTGGAAAACCCTTATATGCTGTCAACAAGAAGGGATACCCAAAATCGACTGTAAAATAAAGTGCACGACTGGATCGCACGAAACTTTCTCATTTATATCATCAGTTTGTTTGGTTTATTTTTCTTTTATTATTGTTTATAGGCTATAAAACCAGATTTTCAAATTGGTGATGCTGGTAGGTGGCCATGACTCGAAGTACGGTTTGTGATGTAAGAATTCAGAGATTTGTTTTTGAATTTTAAATGAAAGTGCGGGTTTCTGATAGTGTAAACTCCAATTGGTTGGAATTATTTTAAGGTTCATGATTAATATGGTTGAAAAAGAAAATGAGGGGGAAATATTTGCTAAAAAGGAGTTTCGAGTAGTTGTGATTACATTTTAACTGGTACTGCGGTAATGTTTATAAGACGGCATTATTTGCATTTCTCTAAGTAAAACTAAGTACGGGGTTTTATTAAGAATACTTATGTTATCGTAAATAAGCATTTTAGTCAAAATCTTTAAAGCTGATTTTGGAAAATAATGCGTACAAAATAGTAACAAATATTGCAATGTTTAGTTCGAAAATTAATTTGGCTGAACTATTTAGCTAAAAACTGAGTACAGGATATTGTTCAGGACGTTAGTATTACTTCGTTTTTAAAGTTTTATCCAAATCGAAAATGGCGTTTTCGAGATTTAAACAGTTTTCAAAATCAACGTTTTCGGTGGTTAGAATCGAAAACATAGGACGCAATATTGTTGAAAACGTTGATTTTACATCAAGTATGCATTTTAGTCAAAATCGTTTTACCCGTTTTCATGTAGGTAAAACAAAAGAAAACCAAAATATCAGAATATGCTTTTTTCAAAAATCTATTATAGACAATTTAGAGAAAAACTGAGTTTTCTATCATGTTATAAATGACCATATTACATACACATTTAATTTTTGTTGCAGTCGTATTGACCGTTTTCGATATAAGGCCACTTTTCAAAAGTACCGTTATTCGACTTTTTAGCCAAAAACTGGGTATGCAGCCATGTTGACCCCATGTAGCGTAGCCCAAGTATAGTTTTTGGTTGAAATCGTTAGAGCCGTTTTCGAAAAAATCAAACTTGTTTGAAACCGTTATATGGGAAGTACCGTTAATAATAGGGTTAAAGTGCAAAAAAAAGTGGCCCCGAATTGTAAGCCCACAAACTCCAAATCCGAAGTTTGAAAGAAATCCGTCCAGCCGTTTGCGCTGTGGAGCTCAGGAAAGGACGGACAGACGGACAGACGGACAGACGGACAGAATTGCGAGACCCACTTTTTCGAGTTCCTCTATCATCGTAATGTTAGATTTGATTAAAATCTCGAGTTAGATTTTTTGTACGATTACAATACCTTTCTCTTACTACGTATACGAGAAAGTTAAAAATATAATCCTATGAAAAGTCCACGGCATCTTAAAGCAGGGGTCGAATCGCGTCGTTCGTGAACGAGCATTACGTTGACGGAATTAAGTTGATTTTATGTATGAAACAAAAACAAATTTCGTCATGTAATGCTTGTTCACGGATGACGCGATTCGACGCCAGTTTGTCTAGAACTGAAGCTTGGACAGTACCTGCCTGCCTCATCAATTAAAATCCTGTGTTTAACTATATTTGTGACCTGAGTTAACCTGAGTTTACCTGTTTCAACCTCATCAACAAATTGTACAACTGGCTTACCTATTTATTTGTAAATTATGATCCGCAATGCACTTTAAGAGGAAGTGTTTTGCAGAAAAAACTACTTTAAATCTTAATTTGAGTCTTTGAAAATAATGCTAAATGTATGTGAGCATTTAGATCAGACTGTTACTTGGCGCCGCTGTAATTTTCTAGGATTTGAGCGTGCTCGTGTTCGTTAAGTTTGGCAAAGTTGCATTAATATTATGCAAATATTTCTTTACTTTTAGTAACAATGTTATTTCTCCGGTCAAAAAAGGTTTTCCTGTTAAACATTTTTTTTTTCATTTCGGTGAAAAATCGTTTAGACCGGATTTCAAAATTTTTTTCCAGGTAGAAATTCGGTCACAATGGCAACACTGCTTGTAACAGCTGCACAGGAGGCACCTAAACAATTATCTTTTGTGCCGAAATAACCCTCCGAATGATGATATGTACCTACCAGTGACGACTTTTCTCAGTTGTACTGAAAGCAAGGATAGGTACAACATTTTTTTTTAATTCTTGAAACCAAACGCAAACATTAAAAATAGATATGACACGAAAAAGGGCCATTTCGTTATATCTTTTTCATCTATGCTTGATAAACCTTTTGTCCATAATCATAGCAAACGGAGGACTTAACGTGGTACCTCTTTAAAGACGTCTGAAGCGGTACCATATATTTATTTGTTTAACAAAAAAAATACTAAATACCCTGTAATGCCTCAATTTTGAAATACAACATCCGTCTGTCTGTTTAAGTGCGTGCTTCCCCTTGGTATATTTTTTCGAACCACCATGCACTTTGCAACATGACTAACTAATAGGGTGACTCAATTTAACACCAATTACATCGATGGATCTTAAGTTTATTTTTATGGAACATTTACGTATCGACCCGCATCTCTCAGAGGAAAAGGAGTATATCCAGCGCTAAGCAGGGGTTCCATTCACGAGAGCTTTACAGCGCGTCATATAATTCCGGTTTTACGCTGAAGTGAAGTGGCATGTCATATTTTTATGTCTTCCTTCAATGATCCTGAAACAGTGCTGACTGCTGAGGGGTAGATATACTTCGAGGTTCGAGGCTCGAGGTTTAACAACTCATCTCAAGTGGGATGGCAACATATAATATAATGTCAGCTGGTAACGTGTGTGTATTGGTTTAGGTGTCATTGGGCGTTGGGTGTTGTTTTTGTTTTATGTTTTAATATTATAGTCCTTTGGTCACAAGCACAACCTATAAAATGGGAATTTAAAAACATTCGCATGTTTTAAGAAGCGCATAGTAAGCAAGGTTGTTTTGATTCGCTAGGATAGTGCTTTTGCCTGTTCGTGCTGTGGAAGTAAAAACGCAACACTACAGTAACAGTAGTTTTAGTATTACTGTCGTCACGGGTTATGTCAGACGACTGGACATTTGGTAGGTACCTTGAGACGGGAGTAATAAATATTTTTCGTGAATGACAACGAAAAACATGTATGAAACAAAAATTATGCGTACAATTTTTGCGCGAACATGCCCAAAGGCTTTGTCAGTCACATTTTTCTTTAAAAAAAAATATAGGTACATAATGACAGACAGACATGCGCTATTATGCGACTTCTTCAATCTCGTACTGGAGCAGATAGTGCGCAGGGCAGCTGTCAACACGGAAGGCACTATCTTCAACAGGTCCGTCCAGCTGCTGGGCTATGCGGACGATATTGACATCATCGGTCGCTCCCAGCGTGCCGTGATAGAAGCGTTCACGGCGATTGAAGAACAGGCGAAATCCGTTGGCCTTGAAGTAAATGAGGACAAGACCAAGTACATGCTATCAACAAACAAACAAACAACTGTCCACCGCCTAGGACAAAACGTCACTGTTGATAGCAAAAATTTCGAGGTAGTTAGGGAGTTTACCTACCTCGGAGTAAACATAAACTCCACGAATGACACCATAGTGGAGATCCGGAGAAGAATTACCCTAGGAAACCGTTGCTGCTTCGGTTTGGCAAAACAACTGGGTTCAAAACTCCTAACTCGAAGGACGAAATGTATGCTCTACAAGACCCTTATCTTGCCAGTTGTGCTTTATGGCGCCGAGTGCTGGACCATAGGCAAGAAGGGAGAGCTAATACTGGGCTCCTTCGAAAGAAAAATTCTTCGGCGGATTTTTGGTCCTGTGTGCGAGGAGGGCGAATGGAGGAGAAGATACAACCGCAAACTCTATGAGCTGTACCAAGATGTGGATGTAGTCCAAAAAGCCAAAACACGTCGACTACATTGGCTCGGCCACATCGAGCGAATGGACAATAATGCTCCGGCTAAGAGGATCTTCGAATCCCAGCCCCCAGTTTCGAGAAGAAAAGGAAGACCGAACCTCCGTTTCAAAGACCAAGCCATCGCGGATGCCAGAGCGCTTGGTCTGGACAACTGGAAGCAACGTGTCTCAGGCAGAGACTCTCCACGGGTCGGGAGCCCGATAAGTAAAGTAAGTAATGACAGACATACGTTTCATCAAAACGCCGACATCTGAAGAGTTTCATCGAAGTGGTATAGGGTGATGGCACCAGTAGTCGGCCCTTAACTTTTTTTTTTGTGTTTGATTGTCCTCTAAAAATCAATTTCTCAACTATTTAATCAAGTATTTGGTTTTTCTGAATGTTTAAAGTCTGTGGATTGCAAAATACTAAGCTTATTAGGGATATGAGCTACCTAAAGCAAACTTTTTGCAAAATAAGTGAAAAGGGTATGATTTTGGAGTAGTCAGCCCCCTCAGCACCAGTAGTCGGCCTCGCAAGTATCCAGTAGTCAACCCCAATTACCATTTCCATATTTTCATCGTTTTAAAAACAAAAAAAATCATTAATTATATATAGTAAAAAAAAATAAAAAGGAACTTTTATTTCAGTCATATGGCTTCATTTATATTTGCCTCAAAATTGCATCATTTGAGTTGGTATTTTTACTAAACAGTTGTTAAGTAACACAAAGAAAAACAAAAAAATTACATAAATATATGTGTTTAAATATAAAAAAATAGTCGCAACAGGTCTATGGGAACCTACGCCTAGCTGCTCACTTGTGTGAGTTTTTTTTTTATTTTTTGGACGAATGGAAGGGATCTACAATTTTACGCCGTGTCCAAACGGCTAATTGAGAAGCTCTTTTATGATTGTTTTTACTCTCGGATGTTTGTCAGACGTTCGCGAGAAGTGGCGCAGTAGAAAAAAAGCCTTAAGATGAAATTAGGTTAGATATTTCGGGAATCGAACCGGGGACCCCTAGCTAAGTAGTCCAACACACTAAGCCACTGCGCCTAGAAACATAAAAAATAAACATTGTACACCAATCACAGCCAATATTCTTTGAAAAGTTGTCTTAAACATCGAAAATCAGCTCCTCGTCGCGATTGGAGAATCGAATTTTGGACATTCTTTTTTTGATCTGCCTTGCCCTTCCGGTCAGTTTCTTGTTTTCAGCTTCCAACCGCTTTTCCAGCAGATTTAGTTTCCTAAATTCAATATCCTTAGCTTTTTTTTTTACTTTTTCTTGTTCTTTTTTATTGAAGAATGCTTTCCATGTTTCCTGATTTTGGAAACAAATCTGGATAGTAAAGATGTTTTTAAAAATCAGGGCAGTGATCTTCTTTTCGTTTCCAACTGACCTTATAAAGATTTTTCCAGCCATTCTGAACCAAAACAACACCTAATTTTTGTAAAAGTCAGAAAGACGTTTCATCGCCATAAAAAATGCTGGACGCATCTTCGAAAATATCTACTTTATTTCCTCCAAATGTTCGTTAAACTCTCGGAAACACTTTCTT
Source organism: Cheilosia pagana (assembly GCA_936431705.1). NCBI lineage: Eukaryota > Metazoa > Arthropoda > Insecta > Diptera > Syrphidae > Cheilosia > Cheilosia pagana. Next base: position 76,729,930 of record OW386166.1, on the reverse strand, counting down.
ATTGATTCTTCACTGACGATACCTCTTCCTTTTGAAAGTCGCTCAGCCAATCTAAGAGACAGTTCAGGACTATCTCGGGTCCCATTTTTCTACGCATTTAGACAACTCTGATATGTACGTGGTCTTGAAGACCGTCTCTTGGGACTTAAAACTCCCGACTAGCTTTTCTTTTTGAACACTTATTTGTAAGTATGTCATTTAAGGTTTCAACTAGTGCCTATTCCGAGTATTGATGAAAATTACATTTATTTGTTTTAGTAAAAACATCCAATTTTTTAAAATACCTGATATAAATATATTTGGAAATGGTTAACTACGACAAATTTGTCATTATTAACATACGGCTGAGCTTAGGAAACATGTATTTTATAGTCAGCCACCCATTTCTTTATTATATAAACAGGGGGCTGACTACTGGAAAACAAAGGTAATTTTTTGATTTTTTTTTGCGAGAATTAAGAGAGAATTAAATTTCCATTCCTTTTGTATACCCAGTTAAAAAAAATAAAAAAATAAGGTATTTTCAGTAGTCAACCCGGGGGGGAGGGGATGAGCCTAGGATAATCATAAAAATAATGGCTCATAAGGTCATCCCCCTCTTAATTATTTAACAAAAAACTTTTTTAACATTTTAAGTTAAGAAACAAGATAAATAAAGTATCAGTAACATAATAATAATCATAAAATTAACATACTTTCAGTATATTCTTAATTGTATCACTTTTATAAATTCACTTCCACAATTTTTTTTTGGTAAGCCACTCGTATCCTGCTCTCATGAAAACTGTACGCAGACTTATATTTTTTACTCGCGACGTAGCAGCTGGATTGTGCCAATTTTTTTAACTCAGAGAGAAGAAATGTAATTAGGCTACACATATTTTTTGTCGTACCGATTACAGCTTTATTTGAATAACTAAGCTTTCTCTGTAAAAACAGTTATCCGACATAATATAGCCCCAACTCGTTGTCAGATATTAGATGTTTTTCTTCTATGATTGGTTCTAAGTTGTAACTCTTAAGCAACCGAGTAATATCCTTTCAAAGACTTAAGAATCGAAATGAATTCCACAGGCGACGCAAAATCTACGAATCAGCAAGAACGTCACTATAGGCAGCTCTAACTTTGAGCTCCGCTATTTATTGTAAAAATGACATCACCTCAGAAATCAAGCAATAAATCACACTTGCCACCCGCTGTAGCTTCGGCCTTGTCGATATACCCTAAGGAGTCTCTATATAAGAACCTCATCATAGCTCGCTGTCCACAGTAGTCGTCTGGTCGATACTCCGGGCTCTCTGTGACGTCTTCAGTTATTTTAAACAGAACGGCTTCTCCGCGGCCGGCCATCCCACACCTGGCAGCATCTCGTATTGTTCCATTATATTCTAGGCGAACGGCTAAGGTAATTCACAGGAAAAGTTTAAGGTAATAATTATTGATACGCTGAAATCTATGGCTGAGGTTTAAAACTTAAAAATCAACCAAAGATCCGTATTCCGCATTATGGACCGACATGAGTTTTAACTCTCCCATAACTAATGGAAATAATTAAAAACGAATGCCGGGCAAAAGGTAATAGCGGAAAATATACCATGTCTCCATGTACATCGTGTCAATTAGCTGGGAATTCTATGGAACGAAAAAGAGTCACGTCCATTTTACATGTGCAGACAGGGAGCTATTTTTGTTCGTTGGTCCATTTTTATGAAGATGGCTTAATTGAACAAGTGATGGACAGTAAAGCTTGTGGCCTGACATTTAAATGGAAATTTTAACGTTATTACGTATAGGTATGTCCCAATGCTGGAATGTGAAGAGAAAAATCTAATTTTGAGCTTGAGCTAACACCATTAGGGGTTGCCGAAGCAGCGCAATCTTTCAAATGAGTCAGAGTCATTTTGCAATTGGGTTGTACAGATGATGCCACTTTTAGTTGATGGATCGCGTTTTTCTATTGCAAAAGAGAACTGTTGTGCTGGTGTTGGAATAAAGTTTTTGCAGTGCATTGTTGAACACATTTGGCATCACGGACAACCGATTCAGTAAATAATTTATTAATATTTATATTATTAGGAACTGCACAGTCGATCGAATTCTCCACATGGCCTTGCCAATTTGTAAGCGACACTCAAACCGCACTGTACAGATCCAAGCGAAGATCATTACAGTTTTTCCTTCTTATACATACTAGGCGGACTCATATGGGATGAGAAAATGATCAATGGAAACCAAAAAGTCACTCAAACCGTCTTTCAATGCTTACAAAATTAAACTTAGGCTTGAATATATAAGGCAGGACTCGGAATCGGATCGAATACCAGTAGTTTCTATACAGGGAAAGATATTCTGAAGCCGATGCATTCGATGATTGTTCTTCACGGGCACTGTTGCCAGCACTGGCTATTTATCGCCAGTCGAAATTACTATAAGGCTCCTTAAAATTGTCATTTGGAATTTGGCGATTTTGAGGCTCCTTAGAAATTTATAAAAAAAAAATGCTTACTTCTTTTGCGAACATAATCCTTTCGTATAACTTAAGCTTTAGAAAAATGCGCATTTTTGTACTTCATATTTGAGTTTTGCTATTTTTGGCTCCAAGATTTTATAGATATGCAAACTGGATCGAATATCATCCGAAGAATCTTTCTGTTAAAGCGACATAAGAAGTTTTCATCCGCTTTCGTTAAGATTTGTGCGTCTTAGCGATAAATACATCAGAACAGCTGATTCACAAATGGATCACGGCAGGTCACCTGAGAAGGTTGACAACAGTGCAACAATGTAGACAAACTAAAATGGCAATTAATTGGCCGATCTGCTCCACTCAAAGAGGGGTTCTAAGCATGAGTCGACGAACTCTGAAATGGGTGGTGGCTTTATCTTCAGGACATGGTAATTTCGGTATCACTTAAAGAAGATGGGCCTTAGAGAAGATGATACCTGTAAACTATGCCTGGAAGAATCTGAGACAGCGGCGCATATACTGTGCCAATATCCGGCTTTGGCTGGCAGAAGAATGAGGATCTTGGGACATCATTGGGTCGAGACCCAGTCGATGAAAGAGATCTCCCATAAAGTTATAAACAGATGCTAGCGTTAACACTAGGAATCGAGCCCAGGGAAGAACTCTGGAGATATCTTGAGAGTCTCTCTAGGTAAGTTTTATAGTGGTAGAAAGACGCAAAGAGACCCGACATTGGTTGTCTGACTCAATTATCTCTCGAAATCTATATATAAGTCTTTCAAAACAAATCCCTGCTTCTTCTCTTAGGCCAAAGAAACAGAAATTAGCACGCGAGGTAATTGTAGATACAAGGTCCTTACCTACTTCGAGGTTTTATATGTCCATGTCCATTGTACTCATCTTTTCTTTCAAATTCCAGATCAGTTCAAGGTAATCCGCAAGGGTCAGCCTTGAATCACTAAGGGGTTATACAGTTCGTTTGTATGGGTATAGCGAAATCCCGATGTGAAGTCAAATAATGAATTTGTGTCTCGGTTGGGTCTAAAAGGAGAGGCTCTCTATCTCACAAATGCTAGCGTACGTTTACGTTTATAGTTGCATCGCATATTGCAAAATTTTATTGACAGGTCACTTGTGTTGGTCTCCATATTTTGTCCTATTTATCTACCTACTGGTCGGCGCAGTGGCTTAGGATCGAGTCCCGAAAGAGCCAAATTACATCTTAAGGTTTTTTTCCACTGCGCCACCCCTCGCGAACGTGTGACAAACATCCGAGAGTAAAACTGTTATGAATGAGCTTCTCATTTAGCCGTTTGGACTCGGCGTAAAATTGTAGATCCCTTCCATTCGTCCCAAAAATTTTCACAGGTCTACAGAAATTATTTTCCAAAGCAATGACTTCGAAATTGATCTACTTCGGTTAACAAGTACTATAGAAGCTGCACCGAAGTTCTTGCCCACAGAAATTAAAAATCTGAACCTTACCGAAGTCAAATTGTTACTTGGGTTTATTTAGCTTGTACATGCACCTTCTATTTTAATGCATCTTGACGCTTAGGTATACCCTATCCTGCGAGATACCTACATGACTTCTGAAATGCGTTAAATGGACACCATCGCCCTTCCCGTATTTCCCTTTACGGATCTCTAACAATATAACATTATGAAAGACGCCTCTATAAACTCGAGTACTATGCACGACTTGTTACGTCGGTCGGTTGCCGAAACTCTCCCAGCTAGTTCAGCTTTTTTGAAAATCGGAGAGGAAATCTTGCATAATATACTGCTGTTTACGAAGCAGATATGTCGGATTCCCCCCCCCCCCCCATTTTCTTCCCTTCTTCCTCTCTAGACTGCCGTCAAGCTTTTCATCGCGAGGAGGTCACAGCCTTAAGGGTTCGGCTAATTCATATCTGCAATTTACCATTCTTTCATTTCTGTGGAAATCCGATTGGGCTTGATTGTTCTCTCTGATCCTTTCCACCCGCAAAAGTTCCTTTATGGTTATCGTTGCAATCTGTTTCACAGCGTCCCACATTGTGTTCGATGTCATCATGTGCGATGTACGATGTTTTCAGGAGTTGGTTATGAGATTCAACGAGTCCAAATCTGTTCAGATACGCTCGGAAGCAACCACGTTCAGTTAGGAGCTGAATTCAGTAAAAATCTACTTTTCCGAATAAGAGGATGGGTGCATCCTCCCTTAGAAGACTGATTTCAGCTTAGCTTAGCTCAGCAACATTGACGTTTCCATTTCATTTTCATTTTTCAAAATGATCAAAATCTCAACACAAAAATTGTAAACCAGGTCAACAAAGTCACGTCAGCTGTCAGATGGTTGTGAGTATAAGAAACGCAACTGAATTAAGGCTACCAAATCAGCTATGCTACCATGTAAGACTTCTTCTATAAACGCTAACAGGTTACAGGTTACTTTGTTTGAAACATTCATTTCCAACCAACTATAAAGTACGCGTCTTAAAATAGCTCAAGATTCACCCTAGTCTGGTTGATAAAAAAAACCCCAAGCTGGATTCACACAGAGAAAAATCAGAATATAGTGTGGCTCCATGAAGACAATAAAAATCTCGTTACATCTTTGCATGCATTATCCTTTGACGTCACTCTTGCATTAAAATAGACTCAATACCCCACCGCGCTGTGTTATTCCAATAGCGTAATAAAAAAAATTGTTGCCGACTCAAATTTGCATCAATTCGGAACTTTACCCCACCAAGTTCACTTTCGATTGCCCCTTATCCTTATCAAATTGTCCCAGTGACTGTGCGCATATTCACCTCTAAATTCGCCGGCTTCTGCAAAAGGGGTTTCATGCGATTCATAAAATCTCTCGAGCTACCCTATCCCTTTCGCTCGTTCGCTCTATGGGAGCAGCCAACCACTATTGAATTAAGGACTGACCTACTTTAATGCACTTTCAGTAAAGGACATTAAATGAGCAGGAAACTAGTCTTACGTATGTTGTCACTGGGTAAAGATGGTCCATCAGATTTTATATCGCTTTTCTCTAAGGCAAATTTATTACGCACCCTCAAATGGTTTGTCAGATGCGATGTCCTTGCCAGTTGGAATGTATTCACATATATACACACACTTGATATTGAAAGGATTTTATTCGTCTTTGTCCGCAAAGATTATCTTTTCCCCGTGTGGCCTTGGCATATGCTACCCTTTACCATTTGTGTTTCCCGAGTCCACAAGGAGTCTGTCCTGCCAATATGAGTGTCGAAGGAATTGTTTTCCTTTGTGGTGGGTATGAAGCGGAGAAAAAAGAAACGAAAATGAAACTTTTTCCAAAAGGACGAAAGGCAATACTTGAAGTTATCCGATAATTATGTGAAAAAAGAAAGTAATTTAATGGGGAAAGTTTTCACGTGCGGAAAATACCAATGAAAAATCAATAAATTCGAGTGTAGGGACCACCTGCAGGAAATGTCCCACAAGAGGCACTGTATATGTATGTGGTGCTACTGCTTGGTGGTATATTCATAGCAGCTGCTCGGTGGTACTACGACCATTGAGGATTACATTAAATTCGAATTTATGTATCTGCCAGACAGATTTTCGGTTTGCTTTCCAGGCAGGCTTCACTTTATCTCATTTGTTTATTGTATAGTTGTAGCTGTACTATAAGTCGTGGTCCGGAGGGCGTTAATCCCCATATTCAAGATTGCATTATTGGATTTTGGAAATCTGCCTTGATTTGACTCAAATTAAATTACTAGATATGTCTGCAACCTCCTAGAACACGCTCTTAACAAAGTGATAAAATGGCCGAATACATATATGGGAATTGGACGTAAGCTCTTTACAAACCTGGACATATGTCCTCTTCTCCAGGAAATACAAGATTTCACACATTGACCCTTCATCTATAAATTGGCTAGCTTGACATTCGCAAAAGGAGCTAAATACAGTGACAGTTCATCATCAGTCAATTCAGCTAGGCGGTGGAGTAATTTAACATTCATCCCAAAAAATTATGTGCATGTAGCGTTACATTTAATATTTGACGGATTAAATATTCGTTTTGGTGTATGGGTTAGGGTTTGCGCCGCTTTTATAATTCGTTTTAGAGCAAGATCCCTGACATAAATTCTTTCGTCGGAGAGCATTGCTAGTGCTACTAAAATATTTTGCACGATGTCCGTAAACAGCGTTTCTTCCAATGAAAGGACTTACGATTGATTTTAAGTTGTTTGGCAACCATCTTGAAAAAGAGATGAGTTAAAAACATGTTGCGGGGCATCTTTAAATAACGGTTTGTTTTTTTGTTATCGAAAAACACACTGGGGCCTTAACTTTCATTATGTACTCCACAAGAATTTTAAGACTTTCAGATGGGTGCCTTGAACTAAAGAAAAATTAAGCAACATCATCAAAATAAATACTGCAAATTACGACATTATCGCGTTGTTTTGATAGGCTTTCTCTCGATTTTGAGAAAGTTTAATATATTTTATTTTAATCAATAACTAGAGTCTTATTAGTCTTTTTAATTATTTCAACGTCCTGGAGTACTGCTGAAACAACAGCTGCAGCACATCGTACAGAAAGCCCATATTGATTTAACTATTTGCTACGAATAGAAGAGTAAGTAAATTCCGTTTACCTGATGATGTTGACGTTGAGGGCTATGATAAAAAGAGCTGTGACTGCACTACTTAGATTGGAATCTGTACACTAAAAATAAAACCTTGGTATATTTGATAAAAATTCTGCTTGATTCAACAATTTTTTTTGTCAATATAGGTCCAACAAATTGTTTCTATCAGATTGACTAAATTTTTATAAGTTTTATCTTCACCTAAAACGTTTGTTGTGATAACAAAAAATATTGTTGTTTTAACAAAAACGGTTTCTTGTGAGTACAAAAATAATTTGTTGAAATAATCAAAACTTTGTTAGTTTTACAAAAGAGTTTTGTCAATTCCAAATGGCTGTTTTGTCGAATCAACATTTAGTTGTTGCTTTCACGAAGATTTTTATCAATTTTGTATTATCTGTCAGATTAACAAAAAAATTGTTAATAATATAGAAGTTGTTTGCCAACTTAGTTACTGTATTTGTAATTGTATTAATTAAGGCCGATTTCCCAGAGGTAAATAAATTTCATTTATCATTACAACAATTTTTTTTTTCAATTCAACAAAACTATTTTTGTTAGAAGTTTACAAAAGAATTTTGTCAATATTACCTAGTATTTTATTTTCAGTGCATTGACTTGCTCTTATGTTTCGTTTAGCTCTACTGTATCTGAAAAATGCAATAGAAGATTCAGCTCTTTGACTAACTGATGCACTACGCTTTATATCTAGTCCTTATTGAATTTTTTTGGCTTTCAGATTTGTCTATAGCACGTATTACCATTTTTCAGTCATTTCTCTGGTCAAGTAAACATGATCTTTTACAATAGGCACTTTTTTATCCGTTACACAACGACAGTCATTAAAAGAATCACACTTACACGATGCCAAGTCAAATTTTTTTTTAAGAAATTAAAATGAAAAAAAAAATCTTTGTCAAGTGGGTACCTATTGTTGATAAAATATCTATAAGAAATAGGTAAAATTATCTCTTTGAAGTTCCTATTTAATTATTAAAAAAAAATTTAAGTATTAAAAAATAAGAAAAAAATCGTTTTTTTTATGATTTTAGCGGGCGGTAGAAGCGCAAAAGTAGATACCTACCTTCTGATGACTTTTTTAATACAAAACTCATCTTACAAGTACCTTTCGCTTTACTTCCTTTCCCGCTTAATTGCATTTTATTTTGTATACTGTTATTGAAATTTACCTGAAAAAAATTATTTCAAGTAAACCTACCTACACATTTTTGAAATCAGTCGAAAAAAATACAAATGCTTTTTTTCCTTTAGTGTTCCTTGTGTACTAAGTACTAAGTTTTTTTAAAGGTTACCGAGACTAATCAGTTAATATAATGTATTTTCTCATTTTTTAAATAAAATTAATTAAATGTTTTTTTTTATTTTTTTTAAATATTTTTTAATTTTTTTTTTATATAAATTTAAGCGGATTTTTTTATAATTGCCTAACCCGCATAAGTATTAAACGGGGCATTTATCCGGGTTTTATTGTAACTAGCTTCTGGGAGCATGCTTTTGTACGATTTCATACTATTTTCAGACATTTGTAGCATTTTTTATATATTTTTACTGCTTTCAAAGATTAATCTGGCTGGCTAAAAACACTTGACCAAACATTTGCAATTTTGCTGTTGAATATCAAAAAGATGTCTGTAGCCGGTGGGTCTTGGTCTTCTTGGCATTTAGGCTTGGCAGTCTTCTTCAATTTTGTTCAATAGAACAAGTCCTGTCAACGCTTGATAATCTTCCTTGTCACTTACAGTTTTACAAAATAGTTTTTTTTTTATACCCCCCGCGGTGTAAAATGGGGTCGTCAATTTTACTTGCAGCTAGTATTTCTGTCAAATAATTTTTGTAGACAGCTGTTCGCGAAGGTAAAGTGTAGTAGTAGTGATGTAGTTCAGTAACTTTATATCAGTCTAGGAACGTGACACATTCGCCGGCAGTTTCTGGCCTATCCGTGGCCCGAATATTCAACATTCTGAACGGCTAATCTTCCCCTTCTTTTCAGAGCTTTTTGAATACTTTCTAATTATAACGCGTTGGGGTTGGTTATTTACCTAACCCCATGCAACAAAATGATTATGTCCTTGATGGATTAAGCAAGCGTTTCATAGACCAAAAAGTTCCAAAAATTACCACACATCCACACATTTATTTCCAATCAAAGTTTTACAAAACATAAATCAATTTAATTATAAACTTTTCAACACTATTTTCACAGTCATCGGCTGGGTCCTCAAAGTGCGAAAGGGTGTATAATATAAAATATAATGCTGGCACGACAGAAATAAAAAAAAAAAACGGCAAGGACTAAAAATTAAAATAGAAGGGAATTCAACCTGCGTTGCTTGCCTTCCATAAAATTACTACGCTGGCTTGTGTGTGCGTGAAGCAATTTCAATTAATTTTCTGTGAATATACGTATTTTCCTATTTTAGTCGACGATGGTTTTCCTTTCCCTTATACATATTTTCTTTTTTTTGCGTCGTCTGTAATGTTTCTTTTTGTTGCCTGGTGCTGGTGTATTTGTATTTTAAAGTTGAAGCAAGTACATAAATCGAGGTGATGAGGTGGTACGAGCGGGGACCGTAAAATGTCCTTGCTGGTATGGTATATAGTCATAGCAAGAGAGTATAAGGCCGAACGGGTGCAAAGCGAACGAACGTCGTTTGAGTGCTGTTGACTGATTTCGAAATTTTCAATAAATTTACTTTGAACGATTTCTCACAATGCATTCGCTTGTAGGGTAGGTACATACTACATACACTCTCGCAGTGGCTGTTTGGGAGGCTTTAATTAAAAAGCAATTAATTGAAGGTTATGCAATTTATTCAAAGTTTTGCATGCGGTTACACTTGATAAGTTTTGCTTTAACAGCAAACAGATTCTTGGGGGTGAACGTAAATCGAATTATAATTAGCTTGACGCGTTTTAAGAGCTAAGCGGCTAACGAATGAACGTGGACTTGCAACTAATTAAAAAAATATGCAACAATATACTGGAGGTGCTTGAGTACTATTCGTCTCTGGTTATGTGTTTAATCTGGTTCAGAGTCGTTGCGAAGTCAATTTAAGACTTGTCGTTTTGAAGAAACTATTACTGCCTTCCTCTATGTTCGTCCGTAGGTCTTTTGAGACGCATTGAAGTCTGTATTCCTCCTCGTAGTAATTGCACTAACTACCACGTCTGATTCGTTTCATGCGGTTCAGTTGATCTTGCTCCGATTCAAGTTTTAGGAGAGACGGGGGTTGTACCATTTTTAGAAAGCAATTGTTTCAAAAATTGTTCCCGGGACAGAGTGATATTTTAGCAATAAAAAAACTGTCAAAGAGCTAAAAATTATGAACTTTGAGCACACCCAAATACATTTATATTTGAATCTGAGTCGCAACAATATTGTACAAGACTTTCACTGAATTCAGCTTTGTTCAGATAAACTTTGTGTAATAATTTCGATACATATTAAGTCAAAATATTATTCATCTGAATCACAATTCTCAAACATTTTGGTGGCCCTTTTGCTTTTATAACGATGCCTGGCTGGATCCATGTCTAGCTTTACACTCTTAGGTAAGGGTATAGGTAGAGCAGGTCGTACACTGCAATACCAAACTTAGGTCCTCGTGTATGGTTAACCCATTGTGATACCCTTTTCTGGGGGCTGGTGTTGTATCGGTTGTCCTCTTTCCATTCCTAAAGATCAGACAGTGAGACATCAGAAAGTTCTTGTAAGTCTTGGAAGTAATATCTTCCAAGTGTTTTGTTCCTCAAATGACTGAGACTCGGACAGTGACAAAGGAAGTGAGGTGTGAGCAATATAGGAACCTATCTGAAAACAACTGGGTTACCGACACGACAAAAACATCTGCAATTTGGGTTTGCGGAGACGCCTCCATTCAGGACTACCCGAAGGTGCCCGAGGACTTCTTTATATGGGTTAAGATAAACGGCATTTATATATACAGCTGCTGTATTTCACCTAGCGCTACTAGCGATATTTTCGAGAGAGTTTTAGATAGAGTAGTTGCTGATGCTACGCGTAAGAGTCCCGTCATAATCGCAGGGGATTTCAACGCATGGGCATCGGAATGGGGCAGTTCATATACGAATCGTAGAGGGACTGTTCTATTAGAAGCTTTCTCTTGTTTGGACATCATTTTAGCTAACAGCGGAAGTATTAACACTTTTAGCACAGCTAGATCGGGATCTATCATCGATCTTACATTCGCAAGTAGCAGCCTGCTACATTATGCTAACTGGCGTGTGAGCGACTATTACACTCATAGCGACCACAATGCCATTTTATTCAGTAAACCGTCATAATCGGATGACGCTGAAGCGATCTAAATGGAATGTTAACACGCTAGATGAAGATCTCCTAAGCTTCGTCGTCAGTTAGGCGATAATTGAAGCCAGAAATGCGGGGGAATTTGTAATCCAGGTATCACGGCTGGTGGTCAACGAGTGTAATACATCAATGTCCAGGTTGGGAACAGGAAAGCATCGACCTCCAGTATATTGGTGGACCCCTGAGATCGCGGAACTCAGATCGTTATGTCACCGAACGGGACGAACTTACCTGCGCTCCCGGATAAGACACGCCGATGACCATCAAATTCAACTTGCACGAAAAGCACACCGAGAAGCGAGAACCCGTTTTAAAAAAAGCTATAAAGTCTAGCAAGCGCTAGACGTCTGGGGTAAAGCTTTTCAAATCATGTCGATGAGGCTGAAAGGCCCCCGTATGCAATCACCGACGTGCCCAGTTTTGTTACGAAAAATAGTTGAAACTCTATTTCCTCGCCTAGAATGTACAGAGCTCGGTAGTCCAAGTATACACGAAATTGCGCCTATACCCATCGTAACACGCGAAGAATTATCCGAAGCTTGTAAGAAGGTACGCGATAGAAAGGCTCTGGGACTGAACGGTATCCCAAATAGAGCCCTAAAAATAGCAATTAAAACACGACCTGACTTATTTGCCGGAATGTTCAACGCGTGTCTTCAGGAGAGGGCATTTTCCCTGAACCTTAGAAGCGCCAAAGACTTGTTCTGCTGCCGAATGGAAAGGGTAATCCAAACGAACCATCCTCCTACCGTCCTATTTGTTTATTGGACACGATTGGTAAAATTCTCGAGCGAATTATTTACAACAGACTCCAGCCAGCAATTGAAACGGCGGGAGGCCTCTCGGATCACCAATACGGTTTTCGTAGATCAAGATCTACGGTAGATGCAAAAGAGCCCGAGCCGCTATAGAAGGAAGGCGTTGATAAGGAGGAACCAAAAAATACTGCGCCGTAATAAAGCTTGATGTAAAAAACTCGTTTAATTCGGCGAATTGGGAACTTATCATAAGTTGTTTATACCGGATTGGAATACCGAACTATCTTCGTTGGATTATAATGAGTTACTTTTCGAATACAGTTCTTCTCTACGACTCTGATGAGGGAATAAAAGAGTATGAAGTAACGGGCGGTGTACCACAAGGTTCAGTTTTAGGCCCCTTGTTGTGGAACGTTATGTATGACGAAATTCTGCGTCTACCGATTCCAAGAGAAGCGTCAATTATCGGCTTTGCAGACGACATAGCTGTGGTAGTTGTGGCAAAAACAATAAAAGAAGTCGAAATACACTGTAACGAGACAGTTGCAAATGTACGTAGATGGCTATCTAGCGCAGATTTGAACCTCGCCGACCACAAAACGGAAGCAGTACTCATTACTAGTAGGAAAGTTCGGGAAACGATAACGATTAGAGTAGGAGGGCATGAAGTAGTTTCCCAACCGTTTATTAAGTACCTCGGAGTAATTATAGACGCTCGCCTGAGCTTTAAACACCATATTGAAAATGTATGCAAAAAGTCATCAAAAACTGTAAACGCGCTTTCAAGGCTGATGAGTAACATCGGGGGCCCGAAACAAACAAAGAGAATTCTTCTTGCAGGAACTGCGAATTCTATTCTCATGTATGCGATAGAAATATGGTCAAGTGCAATGTAAGTTAAGTCTTACGTGGGGGGACCAGGGACAGAGCAGAGATTCGTGGTGTGCTGCAAGAACCTTGTGCTCTTCGCAGCAGCGTTAGACTTGTTTGGATTTTATTTTATTTATAGCCGCCTGGCTGTCAATGAAGATGGTAATATCGCTACGAGGTATTGCCAACATTAAAAACCTACGATCCGCTTCCGCGATAGCCATCACCTCCGCTTGAAATACACTACTACTATCAGGTAGCCTGATTGAGCAGTGTATATTTAATTCCTCAATGAATATACCGGCACCGGTTCCACAGTCCATCTTTGATCCATCCGTTTAGATGGATATTGATTAACTTTTCGTGGGTTCATTGGTGTTCCATTCCTCTCTACTCGGGAAGGAGCAGGAGAATGGTCTGTCGAAGTTAAGATAGGGAATCATATAGTCCAGAAGTGGCAGCATTTTCTAAGACTTTACTTAAAATCTGTGCATGCCCAAATTATAGGGGTACCAAGTGTAGGCATGGCTGATCCTTAGGGCACTTTAAGCAGCAGACTCTTTCATGTATAGGTCTAGAGGCGTCAAATTTGAGAATTGCCTCTAGTCCAGCTGTAGGTGTGGTTCTTAATGCGCTGGTAGTCCCTATACACGCAATTCTTTGTATTTTGGTTATTGACTTGAGATTCGTCGCCTTGCCTTGTGAGTATAGGCCGCTCTTAATCGCTGGCAGTATCGCTCTGCATAATAGTTTGAGGGTAGACGATGTTGCGGCAGCCCATTAGGTTCACGCAATTAATTAGAAAACAAAAAAACCAATTTTAAACACACAAAAAGTTAACGCGGTGACCGATTTGTTGACGAAATTAAATGCATGTGCAATTGTGCACAGTACTCTACAAATTGACATTTGCAACAAATCGAATTTATATGTTCGTCTCCCTCGCACATTACCGGTGGTATCGCTAAAGACGTAGGTCTACGTTCATGACCATGACAGGATCTACCATGAATCGAGTCATGAACTGAACATAAGATGTGCAATATAGATTTAGGTTATTGATATTTAGTTGTAAGGTATTGTTAGTTATCATATTTAGTCATTAGTTTCGTCTTATTTATTTATTCGTATGTTAGTTTTATTGTATTAGTTGTTGTTATTGATTTCAAAATTGTTATAAGTTAGTGTCGATAAGGACGATTTCTTAAACGACTGATTGTGAACTGACCCGACTAACAAATTAAGAAGAGTGGAGACTTAAAAAGAGAGAAAAGATGAGATGAAAATACAAAAGGAAATATAGCAAAAAGGAAAGATGGGGGATAGAAGAGTATAAACAAAAGAAATATCAGTAGGCAAAAGAGAGAAGAAGATTTAGATGAGACACTCAGGGGAAAATTCACATTTCAGTCATTGTTCTATCGATAACTGATCTGAAGAGGTCATCGCCCTGAGGAGATAGGTAGATAGAATACCAGCTGACTGCAACTACAGTGTGGAAGAAAATTCTGCATCAGGTTTTGGGGATTTCTGTGAAATAATTCAGGAGAAGGAGATTTAGGAAGTTACGGAAACCATAGGTGGGACACAGGCAAGGAGTTCGAAACGTATTAACAAGTGTGTGTCCAACGACCGATTCTGGGATCGCATCCAATCTCCGCAGCTATTTGTTCCGGGGATCGTGACATAGAGCCCGTACAGAGCCCAACCGCAACAACGGGCATTTAGCAGTATCAAGGCAGCGGTAAAGCCCGTGTGCTTTGAACCTTAAAAGGCCGCATACGGTGCAACCGAACAAAGAGTCCCCGGACAAAGAACTCTCGACTCATAGGGTCCCCAATAATTTACGGTGGGAACGTTTATTTTCCCCGCTGTGCGACAGTGCGGATATCAAAGAGCGGTTACAAAAGGGGGTGCTCCGCCACCTCAAACATCAAGCAGCTGATCCAGCGTCGTCCAAACCCCGCTGACGCTTTGTGCAACGACACATTCTGCGGAGGTGCGCCGAGGGACAGAATAATCGAGAATTTAATTAGTGAATTTTTTTTTTGAACGATTTCCTACTGAAATCAGTTTTGTTCAGTATAGCTTAATCTTAAATTTTGAATTATTGATGAAATTTATGTGAAGGTGTCTGCCCTTAGTGTTGTGCTGTTTCGCGGTAACCATATTTGGGAATTTTCTACAGCGACCTTTCTTGTGCTGGACAAGGGGGGATCGAAATAAACCGTAAGTTTTAGTTTTTAAGTCATTTTTTTTTTGTATTTTTGAATTTTTTTATGAATTAAGATATAGGTAGTAGATTAATATTAAGTGCAGAACTTCCTTATTATAGGTTAATTTTAGACTTTTTTCTCTTTTTAAATGGATTTCTTTGATATTATAAAATCAGTGTTTTTAATCTGAAAGATGTCGAGCTAAATAATCACGCAACTGGTGTGTGTATGGCCGGATAGGCCGTCCTCAGGGGTACTGACGGGACATGACGACAACAAACGAGATCCTCTGATCGTCGTCGATCGTGACTGGGAGGAATTTAGGGGTTATCATTCGCAACATCGGCCTGAATGATAACTTTGGATGTGTTTATGACACAAAAGGGAGGGAAGGCCGTCCTTTGCCACTAAGATCCGGCATGTCTCTGAGTTTTGACGAACCTTTGTCTTCGTGAGACTACGGGAACAAGTAGCGTCTAGGGTAATGTTTAGTGTAGGTTAGTTTAAGTTAGATAAGGCTTAGAGTAGTTCGTAGTTTATGTATGATAGATTAGATTAGGTATAGTTTAGGCTAGTTAGCTTAGTTTCGCGTTAAGGTTCCCGGTTTCTCTCGAGGGCATAGGCAAAAGTCTTTGAACTTTTCTTTTCTTTTCTTTTCCTCTTACTATCTTTTGCTTTCCTTCCGTCCGTCCGAGGTCAACGTAATGTAGAGTAGCTTTCTTTTCTGGTTTTGTTTCTACTTTTTTTTTTTAGGCACGATACAAAAGTGTTTTGAGCAGGAGGTGTATGGTGAGGGGGTAAGAACTACCCCATCCGTCGAGCTGAGCCGAGCAACCGCGAGCGTGCCGCCACCCTCTCACCTGCATCACAGTTGCCTCAATGGCCTTACCCAAGCTCATAACAACGATCAAAATTGAACTTCCTACCTTATCACTCCTCCGCAGAGTTTTTCAGTTTAATTTAACCTATACCTACCTTGCTGTCTGAGCCAACGTTATCTTTCATGAGTATTGAGTTTAAAAAGCCGTGCAGTCACAGAAGATGTGTTCAGAGTGTTCAATATCCTCCGTACGGAATCTACACTCTGTGTCCGGAAATAGGCTCATTTTGTTGAGGTAGTATTTTAGATCACAGTGGCCTTTGAAAAAGCTCACTAGCCTGCTTATATTTTCCTTAGTCGTATTTATTAGTCGTTTGGATTGTCTTTGAACCGTGACCTTTTCCCAGTGTTCAAGATATCGCAAGTCTCGAAAGCGTGGATTTCCGCTTGAAAAACCGTGGGACACATTCCCATGGGTATCGAAATTTTCACCAGCTCCGACTCCGGAATCCATCTTTGATCCGTCGGTGTACCAGACCATACTTTTTGTGTCCAGTGTAGGAACACCATTGGCCCAACTAGCACGTTCTAGTAGTACTACCTTAAATAATTTCTAAAAGCTGTACTCCTAACCATAGTGTCCGGGACGGATCAGAACATGTCCATGTTTGGGATTAGATTAAGTATTTTCAGGTGTCCCACAAGTTCAACTGGTTTAAGCTTATATTCTATTTCAAGTTTGACGTCGCATCTGGCGGCCGTCTTCATAATGAACAATTGAAGGGGCGAAAGGCCCTGTTGTAAGGCAAGTGTGTATTGCGCCTGTGATGCCGAGACAGGCCATCTTCTAAAGCTTATTTACTGTAGTTCGTTCCCGTACTTTCGACCACCAAACGATTTACGCGTACGAAATAATGGGTCTGACCATCATTGTATATAACCTGGGATAATACTGGGATTAGGACCCCAAGTTTTACCGTACAGCCATCTACAGGCCCACATGGCTCTAGTAGCACACTCTGTGGCAGACTTGTGTTTAGTTTCTTATCAAGGATAATTCCAAGACGTTATTATCAAAAGCACCCTCAAAATCTAAGAATGCGCCCAGAACAATTTCCTTATGGTGAAACGCTTCTTCTACCTTTCTGACAAGATTATGAAGAACACCCTCACTGGACTTGCCCTTTCTTTCATGAGTAATTTGGATATTTAAGTTTTTGTAAAACATTTAAACCTTACATTTTGAAAAAGTTCTAAGCTCAACACAAGAATTCTTCTTTTTCAGAGTTTTCTGTATTTCTGTCTTGACTTTTGTCACAGCCAGCCCCGTTCTCCCCTACGTAGGTAGTCACTCTCCGTACATGTTAGTTGATAGTTTCCCAAACAAAATAGGTGCAAGTGAAAATTCGACAAAATTCCGACAGTAACTGAAGACCGCATATGACCGCAAAAAATTGTGATGATCTCAAAAAGCCCCCTTTTCAAAAGAAAATCCATCTTCGCTTTATCAATTCGAATGCAATCAACTCCTCTCATCCAAGATAGTGTGTGTGCGAGACATTGATTTGTCCCATAGGTCACATTACTGCGCAAACAACAGGACACCCCATGATATGGGCCTGGGCATTATATGAATAAGGCCGTGAATCGCAATAGCGTGCCACCGGTGACATGTCATAAATAACAAGCTCTATCAACATGATTGCCTTCTTAATTACTTACATATGTTAGCCAGTGTTACGCCCATGCCACGCAACGTGTGGCAACGCCCGAAACCACTTAAAGCTGTATCGCAAATTACATTCGCATTATGGAGTCAAATGATTTTATTTGTTTTAAAAGAAAATTATAAAAAAAAATTGTCCTGTATATACTTTTCCTGGAAGTCATCAAATAGCTTAACCACCTACAGCTACAGCAACTTAAAACCCGATTTCCCAGTAAAGTGTATCCTACGGGGACATGTCCATCCCTACATGGGTGATATGGGTGCCTATTATGATTTTCTTGGAATCACCTCAGCACAGGATATTATACATATCCCCTTGTAAAAAGGACAAAGGATGACCTGAAATCAAAACAATGTCGGACGAGCGATCTATTATCGATTTCCACAATTGAATTGTGAATTATTAATTTTAAATTGGTTCGTGATCGGGGAATAAAGGATATACGTGGCTGGTGGCTGGGTTCGCTTTGTTGTACGCTGTTCGTGCAGTAATATTGGTACTCCGTACACCCTTTGTCGACATTCTCCCCCGCATTGCATGGGGTTGTGGGAATTGTTAATTTTTGATTCGATTGCGTGCCACCGAACGGTTTCAGATAAATTCGTTTCGTTTTCTTCGGAAATCAATTATCCTGCCATTCATGTTTTCTTGGAGAATCAATCGACACCACCATCGCTGTCGGTTGGTGGCGCCTCCATGTGTTGTATTGTTGTGACTTGATGTGAGGCCAGGTGTAAGGTTCGTTTGTATTGTTCGAATGATGAATAGAGTTGTAAACGGGCGACAACTAATAGGAGAAACAAAAACAAAAAACAGCTGTCGTTAAATTGGTATAATAGTTGAGCGGTGCTATTAAATGCTGAAAATACATATGTAGCGATTAATGTTGTAGTGTCGTGCTAAGTGAATAATAACAACTATCGTGTGAACAACATGTTAGAGGATGTTTGTACTTGAATGGTAAACTTGCATGACCAGTGTGATAGGTTTTTAGTTTTTTGGACAACATCAACAGCGTGGTATAGCACATGCTGCTCCCGGTTGTATTTTCTTATCCTTATACTCGTGCTCTTAGTCAATAAAACAAAAAATCTATTAGTAATTAGTTATCCCTTTCAAGATATCACCAAGATAATCCTCATTCACTACCTCGCTATCAGCTATTAGATCATCAAAGCCGAGATGACAGACTTAACCCAACGATCACAGTTTTGGCCAGCCTAAAGAATAGTTCACTGAGACCGTCAGTATCCATCAGTCCATTGTGTCCATTACGGACTTCTTTTTTTTTGTAACCCATCAAGGAGGTAAGAACTCGCCCAATAAACTTTATAACCCCAATCCGACTCTAATCATTTGCCTTTTTCCGATTTCTTTCTCTGCCCCCCTGTTACACCAACCGTCGAGCCACCGATTACGACAAAATCCGTTTTTCCAATTTGAACCATGCAAATTGTTCATCTGTGAATCTCATGAGTTCGTAATCCTTTGATCTGCTGAAGCCAGAAACTCCAGTTGGCCGTAGGAGCGAACCTCAAGGTTTTTAGATCCACACCCAGTGCTGGATTTACCAATAGGCTAACTAGGCTATAGCCTAGGGCGGCAAAATTATTCTCTTTTTTTCGTCTCTGTTAGAATTTATTCCGATAAAACATACTGTAAACAAGTTTACTCTGATTTCGTCACAACGACGGTCCAGCTGCTACCTGCAATACAGAATATTGCACATGACATAATGGATAATGACATAACTCATGGTTGAAAAAATAACTGGCCACCAAATTACTAAACTCAATTTTTTTTATTTTGTACTTGTATTCAGAGTCGGCCTAAGGGATGGGCGAAGTGTGGCCAGGCACCAGGCCCCGCGCTTTACCTTACCAAAATTACACAAACAGATTTTATTCTTTTATTTTACTCTTTTATTATAGTTGGGTCTTGGGTCATATAGATGATTTAGAGTCGTCATTTGTAGATGAGTGGATTCATTTTAATTTATACTGCACAAATAAAGGTCTACTCCAACACATACTTGATCACGATCTGACATCTGTATTTCCGAACACAGACATCTCGTACAGATTATTCAATTGCATGCCTGTTACAAATTGCAGTGCCGAGCTTAGCTTTTCGTGTTTAAAACGTATAGAAAATTGTTTAGGTCAGCGACATTAGAAGCACGATTAAATAGTTAGATGCTTCTTCTTAACATTAAGACTGAAATATTGACAGCCCTAAATTTCGACGATTTAATCGAAACATTTGTCCAGCAAAAGTAGGTACATATTGTATGTCTCGACTTTTGTATTATTGTATTTGTATTTTAAAATATATCTCCAGTTTCCAGAGTACCTGATTATACAAGTTTTGAATTGTGCACTAAAATACACTTATATAATTATGAAGCTCATATTGATTTTAGAAAAATTATTGTATGATTTTGAGGCGGCATTATAGCCTAGAGCGGCTGAAGAGGTAAATCCGGCACTGTCCACACCATAATAATCTTAGTATGTATATCTGTAGCCATATATACTTTTTTGCTAATACTGTTCTATTGTTGCAGATACTACCTAAACTCTCTAAGTTATATTCAGGTCCAACATCCTTAGAGGATCGCCGTTTTACTTACAAATAGCAACATCTCCGTGATTTAATTTTGTTAAAATTCCAAAAATCGTAATAAATGTTAGGTGGGTCCTAAAACTAGGATTAAATACTATACCTACTGTAGTATTCTCCAGATATAAAATAATTGCGACTTTTCTCTGCTGTAGTAGCGTATGAAGTGTCTTAGTATTTATTTATTTTTTTTAAATACTTTTTGACATTTTATTACAGTGTTGTTAGACAACACATTTCTAATATTTAGTAATACAATATTGCTACTCTACTCCTACTACCATAGAAATGCGTCTGGGGTGGAGATGCTGTGTTTGACAGATTTCGTGTCCATAATTTACACGAGGTTCACATTATATATAACATTTAAATTCTACGAAATTGTTGGTATCAAATGGAACTCCAATTATAGCCACAATGAAAAATACCTTTATTAAGAAGTCTTTATCTAACAAAAATCCATGTCATGATATTTAAAATAAGCTAGCATGTTTTTTTAAATTTTAGTTTTTGCCTTTTTTATGCATATTTAAAAGAAAAAACATACGCTTGATTAAAATGCTTCGAAGTCTTATTAAAACAAAAAATTTAAACACAGTTTAGGGGAAACCATTTTTTATTGTTAAATTCAATTGTTAGTCAGGAGTTACGCAATATTGCGTTTTAACTAGAGCGAATATGCCACTCTATCAAATTTCCTATTTATTTATAAAAAAAATAAAAATATCCCTTTCCGCGATTAAAGCAAATTTACATAAACTTACTGTTTTGTTTTTTTTGGATATTTAATTTTTTTTGGTATATGTAATACGAAAATCCTACCTATGTAATAATATGAAATACTCAAAGTAGTTAAAAAAGTGTGTTTAAAAATTAAATATCCCAAACAGAACAATTAAGATTCTTTTGTTCGACTAAACACGCGAAACCTGAAATAGAAAATTAAATCAATCAGATAATCCAATCAAAAACCACATTACACTCCGTTTTTATTATTTTACGGATTTGCTTTGGCACATTAACATCTTTCTTGATATACCGGTTCCAGAAGCATTGTTTAAGATCGTATACCCTTTCTTTTATTTTTCCGAATAAAATTATAATAAGTCCATGAATATCATTTGAGTTTTCTTGCTATGTCAAACCTTTTTTGATGTACTCTTCATGTGTGACGTCATTCAACACTGTTTAGTGTTAATTAACTACACAAAATTTTTAATCATGTGTTGATTTTGTGTAAATATGGTGATTATTAACGATCTTAAAAATATCCAACAAATATCATAGAAAATTTGGTTATTTTAGTATTTGGGAACGTTTCCTTAAATTCACATTCTTAAATTCACATGGAAACTTGGGTTAAATTTGCATGTATTTAATTTATTTGTGGAACATCCTCCAGAGATTATATCAGGCCTGCAAGTTGATGTCAAAAATATTGTTCACAAAGATAAATAAAATTAAAAACATGAGCAATGCGTGCAATGGAGGAACATTTCACAGAGAGGAGAATCGGATAGGTGGTAGGTGCGCACAAAACCCAACCCGAATAGCCAAATTTTCTAGTTGCCGTTGAGAGCTTTCGCTCTGTCGTCACCGAAGACTTTGCATTATGCTTTGTAGTAGTCTGTTAAAGTTGCATCGCATTACGTTTTTGGTTTTTCCTTCGATGTCGTTCTAAAATTGATTTCCAGGAAGATCAAGAATATCATATAAGCAAACTACATAGCTGTGATTTCAGAAAAGTTGAAGGAAAAACAAATTTAAGAAATTTGCTATCTTGTAGGGGACACAGTTGTTTTTCTTTTTTTCACAAATCGCTGGAAGGAAAATCATCGAAAGACATTGCAGAGGTGTAACAGGAGGAAGCCTTCTGCAATATTGAGGGACTTGAACCCGATCTAAAAAGTAAAAACCTCCCGAAGACTGAGTCAACTCTGTCTTCATCTTCATGGCATCGCTCCTGGTCGTTGGACTAATCGTAATTTAAGAAAATAATTCGTAGAAATGCTTCAAATTCTATCTATTTATTTAAAAACCTTATAAGATATCGAGTTCATGGATCACTTTTCCAAAAAGTCCCTGTCTCCCAGTGTTCTTTCAACGGCTTTTTAATTAGAAAACACGAATAGGCATGTAAAGCTCACCTGCGTTGCCATCTTGCAGTTATTGCCACTTGAACTGACAAATACACTCGCAGTCATTTGAAGGATTTACCAATTACCAAGCCCCGGTCACTGCTAATTTTAAATTTCACCAGCCAGCCACTAAACTTATACTGCTATAAAAACCCACCGGTGTGTAAAGTGTAACGCTCATTTGCCTTCAGTGCCGCCCGCCACCGCCGACAGGCTGAGTAGGTAACCCACTTGCGTGCCACACATCCCCGCACCGAAATTGGCTTTTCTTTCGCTTTGTAATCTGCATAAATTTTTGGTTGCTTGTAGAACAATTCTCATGCATAAAATGTTAATTAAAATAATTTCCTCTCGGAAAAGTGAGACCCGCACCAAAAAAAGGAAACAAAGGCCCTCCTCGTCCTTAGTCTACACAGCCCGCACGACATATAGGTATATATTACCTACCTGCAGTTGTGCCGGTGAAACTGTATATCCTTGCTAGAAAGGAACTTCTGTTTTGGCGTGTATAGGTACAATATATACCTATGCAAACATCGAATGGACTAGAGGACAATGGAGTTGGAGTGTGCGGTTGCGATGCGATTGCATGGCGGCGTGGGTAATTTCAAGTACCTCCTGTGGAGAAATTCAACAAAAACTGAATAAATACCAAAAATTATGAAATGTTCAGTATATGCACTGGTGGAGCCAGCACCTACTGAAGCGGGAAAAATTCCACAGGCACTTTTTCACACTGCATCTCGCCCACACTCAGCACTCAGGTTGAATTCCAGAATTTTTGAATTGACAGAAACCTTCCTACACACACAGTGGAGGTAGGTATGCATGAGAGTGGCTGGCTGGCATACTGGCTCTGGCACCCTGCCTCGCAAGCCCATCGCCATCAGATCTGTTAACCCGGTTCGCACCCAGTAACGTAACCACCAACAACGTTAGCTCGTGTGTGACGTGTGTCGTCTGTCGTCTGTCGTTTTTTTTTTTTGTCATTTCTTTATCGCGAACATGATGTATCCACTCATAACAGTTGAATTGTATTTCATTTCCCAGCGGTTTTAGTGTGGAGAGCACGCAAAGCGCCCAGGACCTACCCCACGAGCCACGGCAGTATTACTCAGTCCCATCGCGTGGAATAGTAAACTGTGAACAATATACCTCGAACTCCAGCACCGACACGTCACAGGGGAGTACATGCCCAAAGATGTGGATCTCTGTGGTCGTCAGGTGCTCGCAGTCCAACTAATCTAATCTAAAGTTTTGTCGCGTTTTTCGTTCGAGCGATTTCTCGTCCGTTGTCCGTTCGTCGAGCTTTGACTTTAGGTGGGGTGGCAGTGGGACTTGTGGGAGAGGGAGTCGTTTTAACAACAAGTTACTTGATGTTTTTCGAATAACTAATTAAGATAAGTAGGTTGATTAGTGAACTCGTTGCCCAGTAGATGGATGGTATTACCCAAGCCAAGACAGGTGCGTGCGAGACGGGCTGTGTGAATTAATCACCTAAAAGGGTTGGTTGGGTTGGTTCTCTGTTGCTTCCTTGGGTGGCAATGGCAGCGCACTAATTAGTGCGTGTCCTCCACAATTGGGATTGCACAATGGCTTCAAGTGAGGAACATGTGTGCGAAGTGTATAGTGTGGGGGTATGGCAGTGACGGTCAGGTGAGGTGTATTAATTTTAGTAATCACAAGAACCCATGTTTGGCGTGCTTGTTTCCACAAGACTTGTTTTGAATAAGTCAGTCCGTTTTGGGGGTGTAGTTAATTATTGTTATACAGGAAAGGAATCGCACAGTTGGCTTGTTAAAAGTTCTATACGGGCTTTCAAGAGCATGCGATAGAGTTACTGATTTGAGGACATTTACTTGGCGGCTGTGAGTAAATATATTATAAAGCTGCCTTCATTGCGTGGGTAGTTGCAGAATAGGTACGTACAGCGCATTCAGCATTGAAACTGCCGCAGGATTTGCAAAACGCTGAGGCACCAACATGTAACATCAGCGAAAACTCTGGAATGGGCAAAGTACTCCAAATGTGTAAAACTATCATATGGGACGAATGTACAATGTCTCGCAAGAAAGCATTAGAAGCGCTTGATGGTACACTGCGAGATTTGAGAGGAAACGCACGGATCTTCAGTGGCGCACTCATTTTATTGTCTGGTAATTTTCGACAAACACTGCCGGTTATACCACGTTCAACACCCGCTGATGAACTTAATTCATCTCTGAAATCATCAGTTTTATGGCGTCATTTACAGAAATTGACTTTGAAAACCAACATGCGGGTACAACTACAACGGGATGCATCGGCTGGACATTTTGCTAAACAATTAATGGATATTGGAAATGGGCGAATGCAAATTGATGAATCTACGCAATGTATCACCTTGCCAGCAAACTTCTGTAAGATCACAGAAAGCATAGACGAATTAGTACAAAAAGTTTTCCCAAACATTGGACAAAACTACAAAAATCATCAGTGACTCAGTACGCGTGCTATATTAGCGGCGAAACACATCGATGTCAATACCTTCTACTTCACCATTCAGAATGGAATACCCGGCGAAACGACAATATATAAGTCCATCGATACTGTGGTGAATCAAGACGAAGTTGTCAGCTATTTGCAAGGCATGCCACCGCACGTTCTTAAATTAAAAATTGGCGTACTCATCATTCTCTCAGTTAAGAAAATGATGAACAACGTTATCGAGGCAACAATTTTGACTAGAAAATTCAAAGGTGAGGCCGTACTGTTGCCGCGTATCCCAATGATCCCTACAGACATGCCATTTGAATTCAAACGTTTGCAGTTCCCAGTGCGACTCGCTTTCGCAATGACAATCAACAAAGCACAATGGCAATCGTTGCAAGTGTGTGGATTAAATTTGGAGAATCCATGTTTCTCACATGGGCAGCTCTATGTGGCCTGCTCACGAGTCGGAAAACCTTCTAATTTATTCGTTTACGCAACAGATGGAAAAACAAGAAATGTTGTGTATCCCACAGCACTTCAATAAATAATATCGAATTGAAACGCAACGCTGCAATGTAACAATTTTTTTTTAAATAACTCAAAATGAATTGAATTTTTGTGTAATTTATTTATTTCAAGTTTATTTTAGTTTGTTGTATTATAATTTAAAAAAAATAGTATTTGGTGTGTTGTTATTTTCACATTCCTTCAAAGTTCACAGCGCTCCATGTCTCTTCTACTCATACACACACTTACTATAAATACCTAAGATATATTTCCATATTCTAGAAATAATTAATATATGGCAAAACAACGTTTGCCGGGTCCGCTAGTCAATTTTTAAAATATGCTAAGACGTAAAGGCTGGTACGCTGTTCGAGTGAAGTGAAATTTTCACTCCTCTCCAAAAAGTGCTGTGAAATTGAAAGTGAAATTTTCACGCCGAAATGTCAAAAAATTGAATGCGACGGACAATAAAAGCCAAGTCAAATAGCAAGTAACGCCCTCTACATATCACTTTTTGAACAATTATTTTTCATTTGAACAGCGTACTGCCTGGTGAAATTTTCATGGGAAAAGTTCATTTTGACATTTCGCAGTGAAAAATTTGTATGAAAAATTGGATTTCACTCGAACAGCGTACCAGCCTTAATGTTTTAAATGAATTTGTTGTATATGGGTGCCACGCCCCCCAGAAAATTCTTTCTGCTGACAATACACCTCAACTTTTTCAATTTTACATCTGAAGCTTCGATAGGGTTTTCAATGATTGTTTTTCTTTTTCTATGGGAGGTGCCACGCCTTGTCATATACCGCCTACATTTTTCAAGGTATCTTGCATAGATATAGTATCCGTCCATGCAGTAAGTTTTTTGAACTTTGCCAACAACAGGTGCCAGGATAAATCCTTTTCAGTATTTAGTTGCGTCAGATTGGTGACATAAGTTCGTTGGTTGTATTGAATGCGCCAAGCCCCTTTAAGCAACAACCCTGTTGTATACTGCTCGGAAAACTTTCAGTAGAACTACTGATAAGTATTATGAAAATTAAACCACTCAAACTTTTAAATAAATGATCTTCCAATAGGGACTTCCGAACTTTGAAAGTTGATAGCGGCCATATTGTTGAAGCGACATCTGTCAAAATGACAGTTATTTATTCAGTCTGTTTTGCTAAATAACCATGGACGAATATAGAGTTCAACAACGCGGGCAAATGATAAAATTATTTTATAGGGCAACGTTCCGCGCACTTTGCAGATTTTACGGGAGGCCCATTTCTGGATAAATGGGTACCGACAAAAAGAAAAATTGTCGAACTTGGTACGATTCCAATCCACATGAGATCCAAGGTCTTCCAATGAGTATCGAAAAAGACTGATGATTTTGAGCTAGCGGCGTTATCGGTGGATATTTCTTTGAGCACGACATTTGCCAGGCCATCAAGCGCTATAGGTCGATGGTTACCAACTTCTTTTGGCCTGGTTTCTTATCTATGGGGTTTTCGAAAGTCGCTAATACTAATAAGCCACGAACCATGCAGCGGCGCTCAAAGCCCATAACCCATGCCATCGGTCAATTCAGCCTGATTTATGCCCCAGAGTCATTTCGCATGTTCGCCACCCAGGGAAGCTGCGGCGGACACTTAAACGATGTCATATTCCATACATAATAGCATCGATATATATAAAAAATGTTGATAATATTTTAAGCACAACTTGGTTTATTTAAATTTAAAACCAGGAAGCGCTTAATGAAAGACCATTTATAAAGAGAAATAGAAGTCGTTGTTGGACAAGAACGCGCGAGGCGACAATTGGGACATTTCTCCGCAAATCCTTCAAAATTTGGTAAACTCGATACCAGACCGATCGCAGAAAGTCATTTGGGGAAGAGGGTTCATTTTCTTTTACGTTTTGTGTTGATTTTTATAAGTTTGTTTTATTAGTTAATTTTTTTGAATCAATTGTACTGAATTGGCTGATGAAAGCCGCTACCAAAAAAAAATTTAATAACTTTTTTTCTATTTAATGAATGTGGTTAATTTTTTTTTTTTTTTGCAGATTGACTTTTAGACTGAAATAAGAATTTAAATTTTACGCCGCTATCATGCTCTGCACTCCGTAGTTTCGGTTCAAAGAGAGTATAGGCGCACGTTTGGCGCGCCATCCTCCAAATGGACCATAATGAGACTTGTTAACAATTTTGCCGAGCATGGGACAGTCAAAAGAAGAAGATACCATCGAAACCCTTCCGTTCGGATGGAGGAAACAATCGCTGCTGTAGCTGCTGCCATACAAAACAATCCAAGAGCTTCGTCGAGAAGCTTATCTGCTCAAATGCGTATAAGCAGACAGTCATTGCAGTCAATCATGCACAATGATTTGGACTTATTCCCATATAAAATTCAAATTAGATTGGAATTTTGCTAGAAGATGCTTCAAATGGTGGAAGAGGACGGAAACATGTTGAACTGTCTTTTTATGTCTGACGAGGCCCATTTCGATTTAAACGGCAACATAAACAAACAAAATTGTCGAATATGGAGTGCTTCCAATCCACAGATACTCCATGAGACGGAATTGCATCCACTTCGTGTCACAGTGTGGTTTGCAGTTTCATCACGCTGCATTTTCGGGCGCTACTTCCTCGAAGAAAACGGTCTTACCGTTATGGTTACTGGAGACCGTTACTTGAAAGACTTTTTCTAACTAATTAAGCTATATTTAATAAAATTTAATAACATAAATAAAAGAAAAAATGAATCCCATACACTGTGAAAAAAAAAGTTATTTGAGTTTCTTAATGTAGCAATATTCATCAGCCACCCTGTAGTTCCCAGAATGAAGCTGACCTGTCAAATAGGTATGGGAATATTACTCGCCAACAATTTTTGCCTCACCAACACTGTGCATTCGGATTGATTGCTCTCTCGCCTCTTCAAATAAACGCCCGATTTTTCTTTAAAAATCTTAACACTAATTTTATTTACTTAAACCCTTAAGCTAGACATCAGCTCCAAATATGATGAGCTAAATTTCCGCCATACTCACTACCAAAACTGTTTGATCCTGTGCAACACCGTCTTGACGACAGGCACCTTCACCGCATATGGCTTGGCAACCTTCACCGGCATATACCGCACAACTGTATAGGGGACACGCTTCTCCACCGGCACCGGTACGGGTCGCTCAACTGGATAGGGCACCAACCGCTCCACGGGAATCTTCAGCTCCTTCTCAACGGGCACTTGCACTTGTTTCGCAATTGGAATGTGTATGGGCACAGGCTTGCGCACCGGTATGATGACCGCATGCGAAATTGGAATATGCACTGCCTTCGAATAAGGGACATGCAACTTCTTCACAACCGGGTATGGCACGTAGTTAATCACATCTGTGTGCTGATGCTGGGAGCTGCTGAAACCACCATCACTCTGATGATAATCAGAGGATGACCCTCCATATTCACTCGTCGAGTGGTAGCCATCACCGACACCAGTGGCAGTACCACCATCGGATTCCTGCTCGTATTGATGCGAGATATTATTTTCCAACATCTGATGATCAATGCCGCTTTGATGATGCACAACTTCATATGCATTCCCCGAAGCCGGTTGTGGATGATGGTATCCAGCGGAGATGTGGCTTTGTTGTTCATCACTGCCACCGCTGTGGTCGTTGCTTCCATACCGATCCTGGGTGCTGCCGTCGTCAGTTTGGTACTCCTGCTGATGGTAGCCAAAGCCATTCGAACCAACGCTGATGCTGTGCCCCTTCAGATACTCGTAGTCAGCTCCAATATCCTTCATCGATCCGTAGCGACCGCTACTCGCCCCAACTGCAGTGTCAATTGCCGCAGAATAGTTCTCTGCCAAAATTGTACGCGACTGCAAGGCCACCAGCAACAGCATCACCAGTCTCGTATCCTGCGGGATGCCAAATATACGTGTATATTAATCTCGGTAATGTAAAGACACTTTTGTAACTTACGATATTCATGACTGCACCAGAGTGGAATAGATTTACCATATTCGTTACGTGGATGATTGCTCGATAGCGACCCTAGCTGTTGTATTGTTCTCCAGTGCCGGAGTCGCGCATTTATATATGACATGTCCCCCTGGAGATATTGTGGCTCGCCCAACGCGAACTAAATCCCAAGCAGTAACGAAAGCTGCAGCATCTGTGCGAGCACTTGTGCAGTTGTGGATGAAAGTGAATTGGGAATCCCCTCGGTACGCGCCGTACCGAGTGCCGAACAAATTCGAAAGACATAGTTGCGCGCCAGTGAATGTTTGGATTTGGAAAGTCCAGGGAATATACTTTCGCTGGATTTGAAGTGCGCGCATTATTGGATTTATGCAACCGAAGGTGAACGCTTCGATCGCTGCTAAGCAGATAGTTTTGCTGACTCGGTGGGACCTTTTAGGTGAACGCCCAAAGTCGCAATTGTTTATAAGCAACCTTCAATTTGGCGCAGCTGGGATGTGGCGTTCAGCGGCTCCGATTTTGATTGCGCCAGCTAATTATGGGGAAATGAATTGCCTATGGAGAGGAAGTCAATAGGTTTATAATCTGCAGCATCGGTATCGGTGGTGTGTGTAATTGGTATATGGAAGCTGGGGGTTCTTGCACTGCACCTGCAGAAGGTATAATTATCGACACTTACCGATGTCGATTGGGTTTCTAATCAAGTCGAATGGGTTGAATGGGCTTACCTAGTGGCAATCACATGGGAATTTGTTTGCAGAGTGTTTAAGCGCTTAGCGCTTTTACGAAAGGCATTCTTCAAAGTTTGGATGCTATTTTCTGGGTATGTATTTTGAATTTGAGCTCCACCAATGAACAGGAACAGTCTCGGAGACGTGGCGGTCCAAATTTGCTTTCAGGAAGGCCGTAATAATCAAAATTGGTGCCCACTTGGAGCAGTTCTATTCATGGATGTTACACGACATGATATCCTTGTGGTATTGTCGTTAAAAAGGGGCGATGGTTTGAGATGTTGAAAGGCACTGAACTGTGAACTTAACCGTTGATCAAGAACTACGAGACTAAGGAAAATGCTTCATTTCTGAAAGGCTTGAACAAATTCCAACAATTTATTGAATACAGTGGAAAAATTACAGTTGTTTTCAAACAATCGTTCTCTCCAAGCTAGGTGCCTCTGTCTAGTAGCGTGTTTTAAAAAAAACGACCTTGTCTTCAGACAAGGGCTAAAAATAAGTTGCTTGAATTTCTACCTCTTAAGCAGTTAAACCTCGGTAGGGGTGCGTTTTGTCACTTCTCATATTCATAACTCATAAATGGCATGAATGTTATACCGTGAGGCGCTTATGCCCAAAACTCGGACTTAAAGAGCTGATATGGAGTCCGTTCGTATTTCCAGAGCTGCTCGAGTTAAGTCAATGATAAATGGATGAAATCACTACTCTTCGTGTATGCGGGGATTGTACCTATATGAAGATTTAGAGTCATCAGTAAGCATTTCATATATGAGTAGAGGGGACATTGGAAATTAATTTCTACGTGTTCTTAACGTATATTTTAAAATGAATTAGCTATGTATAAAATTAATTTATTGTGTTTCAAGATTAATCATTACCATAACACATTCAATGGTTACTTTTCAAGATAATTACTTATCGGGCTCCCGACCCGTGAAGAGTCTCTGCCTGAGACACTGCAGCCTTCCATCCTCTACGATCCCGGGCACGTTGCTTCCAGTTGTCTTGGTCTGTGAAACGGAGGTTCGGTCTTCCTTTTCTTCTCGAACCTGGGGGCTGGGATTCGAAGATCCTCTTAGCCGGACAGTTATTGTCCATTCGCTCGATGTGGCCGAGCCAATGTAGTCGACATGTTTTGGCTTTTTGGACTACATCCACATCTTGGTACAGCTCATAGAGTTCGCGGTTGTATCTTCTCCTCCATTCGCCCTCCTCGCACACAGGACCAAAAATCCGAAGAATTTTTCTTTCGAAGGAGCCCAGTATTAGCTCTCCCTTCTTGCCTATGGTCCAGCACTCGGGGCCATAAAGCACAACTGGCAAGATAAGGGTCTTGTAGAGCATACATTTCGTCCTTCGAGTTAGGAGTTTTGAACCCAGTTGTTTTGCCAAACCGAAGCAGCAACGGTTTCCTAGGGTAATTCTTCGCCGGATCTCCACTATGATGTCATTCGTGGAGTTTATGTTTACTCCGAGGTAGGTAAACTCCCTAACTACCTCGAAATTTTTGCCATCAACAGTGACGTTTTGTCCTAGGCAATCGATTGTTTAAGTTAATTATATATGTCAAAACAATCAAATTGTCACTGTCATGTAAAAACTGAAGTATTGTTTTTTTTTATGACACTCGAATAAAAGAACTATTATAACGTGGTCGAAAAGGAAGAGTTTTTTATTAAAAGTAGAGAATTTGGGTGAAAGTCAAAGAAGGTTGAAGAAGGTCAATTAACAGTTAAAGTGTGATACCAAGAAACAGAAAAATTATCATTTCCACATTAAACATTAGTCCTTTCAAGCCAAATCTGAACTGACAAATAACTGAATAGACAATTACAAACATTCAATTAATTAAATAAAGCCATTTATACAATTTTGTGAGTTTTTGTGCAAAACGGTTTCACGCGGCGCGTACAATAAAATCACCAATTGAAACAAAGAAGCTGAGGTAAGTGAGTAATAGCATTAAGCCCTGTTGTTATAAACGTCGGCAACTACGATAAGGCGTGGGCGATTTTGTGTGCAAAATATGATAACACACGGTTTTTGGTCAACACACACTTAAAGGTATTTTTTTCTCAGCCAATATTGAGTAGTGACAACGCGCTAGGGTTAAAAAAGCTGCTTGATACTTCAGCAGAGTGTTTGCATTCGCTTCAAAATCTTGAGGTTCCCGTAGAGGATTGGGATTTGATAGTGATTTACATCATGTTGCAGAAACTCCCTTCTAGTACACAGCAACTGTGGGAAGAACGCCTTGGAGTCAGGAAGGAGTTACCAACCTTTAAGGAATTTTCAGAATTTCTTGAGATGAGGTTTCGGACACTGGAGGTGGTCGATCAGCAAAGGCCGAAATCCAGTCAAACCACCCAAAAGAATTCCAACCAACCAAGACCGGCTACCAAAACCTCATTTCACCTGAAACAAAAGGAGAAGTTTAGTTGCAGTGTATGTGGTAAGGGTCAGCATTCGCTACGTACATGCAACCGATTTATTAAAATGAACATCCCCGATCGTTGCAATGCAGTAAGTAAAGTTGGCGTTTATGGCAACTGCTTGGCCTATAGCCATACTACAGCGCAGTGCCAAAGCCAGGCTCGGTGCTACTACTGTCAGCAGAAACACCATTCTTTATTGCATCTGAAAACTAACACAAACAATTCAAATATTCGTTCTTTAAATACCCTGGACACACGTTCACACACTACACCACACATAATAGATAACACAAAGTCAAATTCTCAATCTCACCCCAATTCTCAAACTCATTCTAACTCACAAACTTATTCGAATTCTCAAACTTACACTACACCACAGACCACACTCTCAGAACTCTACACCAAACATAAGCTCTAATCCACAATCTTATCAAGTCTCCACAATTAACCCCAATGCACCCAGTTTTTACTCTGCTAACGAAATGCTTCCTTTTACTAGTACACAAATGTACAGGTTTTGTTAGCTACCGCAATTGTCCGGGTTAGGTCGGCGACAGGAGGAGAGATCCAGCTTAGGGCGTTATTAGATCCAGGGTCAGAAGCAACTTTCATTACAGAATCTGCTGTTCAACTACTCAACTTGAAGAGCAGGAGTACCTTTATTGAAGTGTCGGGGCTGGGGAAGGTCAACAGTGGAGCGTGCCATAGGTACGTTGATATTTCGTTCGGCTCATTACATTCCACTTTCGGGACCAGTACACGAGCCTATGTGTATAAATTCCTGATTGGGCTTCTTCCGGCCAAGGAAATGACACTCAATAAATGGAAGCATATCAACGGATTGGAATTGGCGGATCCCCTATTCTACAAACCAGCTACGGAGATAGCAAGAGGAGATGAAGTATCCCCGATTGCTCAAAATACTCAACTCGGATGGATACTTTTAGGGAAAGTAGTTGCAGTCACTCAAAGAGTGGTTCGGAGCTTTCTCCAAGTTTTCGATATAGATACCTACCCAAATTCGAAAATTTTGGGAAATCGAAGAAACTCCGTTCCCTATCGTCGAGAGCGAAGAGGACTTAGCCTGTGAAAGGCATTACAAGGAGATTGCATTTTTTAAACAGCCTTCTATATGAATTGTGATCAGGTCAACGAATTACATTATAATTATAAATTTAAGG
The DNA here is from genome assembly GCA_936431705.1 of Cheilosia pagana. Taxonomy (NCBI): domain Eukaryota; kingdom Metazoa; phylum Arthropoda; class Insecta; order Diptera; family Syrphidae; genus Cheilosia; species Cheilosia pagana. The sequence goes on along the minus strand of OW386166.1, from coordinate 76,696,016 downwards.
ACCGCATTCCCAAATATAAGCGTTATTTTACAACTCTTTCATAGCCTTTCGTTTAGTGTCGTACTTAATGAAAGGTTAAGTTTCGTAGAGATGAATAATGTATTTGTTTATTTTTGGATTTTTGTCAAATGTAGAATTCGGAGCAGTGACCAACACCTTCTGCGTTGGTATTTTGGTTCAAATAAAGCTGCATGGTGTAAATTAAAGGTATGTACTCATGCACGGTGCAGGGAAATAAATCACCCGGAACTAAGTCCACTGAGGGACTTATTTCCAGTGTAAGGTAAATTCTCACTGTCGACTAAGAACAAAGTAAAATGAAAGAATCATATAGGAACTTTGCAATTTTTATTAACAAAAAAGAAATTAAATATTTGGCAAAATACTACTTTCGAAATTCAGTTTGCAAGATTCCGAAAATTTCCCAAGATAAGCCTAAGAGGCTTTGCGAAATAAGGCCCCGATGAAATAAGACAACAAAAATTTATACAGGAAACAGCAACACGATTTTCAACAAAATTTGGGGTGTTTCAAAAGAAGAAATGAAATAATACCCCAAACTAAAATTTGGGGTCTTATTTCATTTTTCTTATTTTAAGTAAAATATGAAATATAATAAGATCTCCATTAACAGTTAATTTTCTTATCTGCAGGTATTCTTAGACTAAATATTTGATTCGCGGATTTTTTGTACAGATGTCCAAAAGTACCGTTTTAAAAATAGTTCGGTGATAAGTTTGTATTTTTGAAAACCAAAAACATGCTTTTTGTATGTTTTCGTAATAGAAATAATAAATAATAAGCGAAATACGAAATAAGGAAATAGAACCATCGCCGAATAGAAAATATTTAATGAACGGAACTTTTAAAATAGTTCCCAAAGGTTGTTACACCAGCTTCTAGTCATCTATATTCAATATATTCAATAATAACAAATTTTTAAATATTTTTAAATTTAAACTATAATGAAAATTTGGTACAAAAAATCGCGCGATTGGGAAATTGGGGCCTTTTTTTCGTTTCCTCTTTTGGGGCCTTATTTACTGTAGCCGCCTAAGATTGTGTTAAAATATTGTGATAACTAACTGCACTTTACAGTTTGTTGTCCAATCCTAAATGTTGGAAGTAGTTCCCTCTATTTAATTTTGATGTGTACTAAGTTCCCATAAGAAAGTGGACTCAGTTCCCACCTTACATGGGAACTAAGTCCACTTCACGAAAGTGGTTTTATTTCCCACTAGGTGAGAACTAAGTCCATAAGTGGACTTTATTCCCGTGGACTTATTTCCCTGCACCCTTATGCACACCAAAGCAGTCAATAGTTCGACCTCATCTTCAATTTAATCAACGTCGAAAGCATTACTTGTCTGTTCACCAAAAAGCCTTGCCCTATTTCTTATTGACTATAAGTACTCTAAGAAACCAGAGTGCCTGCAAATAAAAGGCACGGCACATAAAATCCCTTCGACGGAACGATCAGTTCCATAGGACCCGTCGCATATGATGACACTGACAGACTGTATTATTAGCTCTCTCTCTTCTCATTTTTCCTACGTACGTAGTCAATTTTCCCTTTTTCTTCGTTTCACTTAACTCAAAAATCAAATTCTTTGTATGAATAATCTAACTTTTAAATATAAAATTTATATTATATTTACATGAGCTCTTTTTTACGGACATTTTGTGTGTTGATAATCACGGTAAAATTGATTGTTCTGATGAAGTTTCACCAAAAATTCGAACATCGAAATTCCCACAAAATGGGAGAAATCCCACGATCGAAAACACTGGCATGACAGCCGAGGAGAGTTTTCTCATTCTCTAAATTTTTTCGCCAACGAAAGTGGGGACGTTCAGGTATCTAGTTTAGTAAGTCTGACAGCTGACTGACTTGATGTATCTCAGTTTTGATTGGCCTTGATCAGGTGCCATGAAATAACGCCAAGTGACGTTATTGCACTTTGTCGAAGTGAAATAAGACCAACTGTTGAAAGTTGGCTTTATTACACTTTTGCATAGCGAAATAAGGCGAATTCTTAAAAATTGGCCTTATTTCACTTGGCGCTATTTCATGGCACCCTAGATCAATCACATGGGCAGCTGTTTCAGTTGACGTATATGGCGGGTTAGCCGACGAGTCTAGTCAAGAAATTCGTGACTGAGTACCTTCTAAGATGACAGTTCGCATATGTGGCTGACGTACATTCCGACGAATGTAGTCTTTGCGTTCAGGTTACATCTAATCCAGACCAATCTAGCCGACTCAAGACAACAAAGTTTTTGAATGTACCTAGTGCTTTCTCTCACTCTGTGCCGAGTGTCAACTGTCAACGGGTGCAACTGACAGGAAAATAGAAAGTAAACTACTTTATTCGTCGCATTCGTCACGTGCGCTGCTTATGGATCACCTAACATAAGAGGCTGCGTATTCAATCAACCTGTCATTCGAATACGTTGCCGCAATGGACGCGACGGATTCTATGAATGGCCCCTTAACTCTTCGTGATTGTTAACCATTATTAATAAGTATATCCCTAGAATGATGTCTTCTTACTTGTTGTGATCAAAACACTCGATCACAGCAGGATCGTTACAGCCCATCGCGCCGTATAGTTTGCGAGACCATCATACTGACGACGCGACGTTAAGAATGTGCACACTTTCTTGGCAGCTAATCTAAAGTCATGCGGAATTATTTCAAGGTTAAAATGACGTTTGTATAGTGTGTCCTACAACTCCATTTGAAATTAAAGGATTAGCTCGTTCCAAGCAAAACCAACATGTGCTGCGGTAGCCTTGAATTCTGATTCTGTTTCTGTCTGGCATAATCAAAACATATCCCCATAAAATGTTTTCATAAATTGCCGCATTAAGGATTTAATTACGTTTACAAATTTTGTCAGAGCGTCTGAGATACCTAATCCCTACAACAGCATATCTCCATAATAAAACATTTTACGCGCACAATAAAAACTCCAAGTACCGTGCAGAATGGCATTAAATAAATTAGGCCTAGGTTTTCGAGCACACTTTCGTGACGATGAGACAACATGCCATAAAAGGAGTCCTCGCGACAAATTAGACTCAAAAGGAGAGAGCGCAGATCAAAGACAACAACTTTGCAAATGCACATACCACTAACCATAAAATTCGCCACTTATCCTTTCATTTCGCATTATAAACGACTTCATTTGCAATTGCTCGCAATACTTTGCCAGGACATTCAGATGGGTGATGCGAGCACCATATACCTATATACAGATACACTCGCCCTCATACAGTTATAGATATTCATATAATATAAACTTAAGGAGCTGGCAGCTGGGAACTGGGGGAGCATCATTGCAGGACAGCAAGTTATTATGAATTGCCACTTATGTGTGTGTGTATGGATATGTGCGGGTGTGCCCCTTTATTGTTATGTTTATTATGATTTCTTTTATTCTCCCTTGATGATTGTCATCTTGCGGGATATTCTGGAAGGAGGAAGATACATACGATGGATGCTGTTGTGTTGTGTAGCCCAGACCAAGACACCGCATTCAAAACTGCCATAAGTATAAATCTCTCATTTAAACGAAACATCTCTCCTTGTGGAATACATTTGTATTTATGTGCAAGCTGCCGGCTGCGAGTGCGAGGATGTGGCGAATTTAAGTGTGCTTTCTGAGAACTAAATTAATGTCATTCACTCGTGCTATGTGGCTGGGCAACTGGATGCGGACAGACAAGTAGCATATCTCAAGGTTGGTGTTTCAATTGCAATTCATATCAGACAGCTTAACAACAATATGTGGCAACACTCGATTTGTTATAATCACACTTATACATGGACTTAATTGCGATTTGTTGCTGAAGAAAGTTACACACGGGTAGTTAAACTATATTTGTGTTACGAATGAAATCAATCAATTGTTTAACTCAAAGTTCAACCTTCTTCCCCTAGACATCGTCAGTAAGGAATACGCCGCAAACGCGGCAATCAGACTAAGGGAAGGGGGGCACTGGAGAGAACAATCAACTGGTCCAGCCAGCATCATCCGGTCCTAACCTATCACTACTGATTACTTGCCTACGAAGATAGACCTCGAAAAAGGCTTCACAATTGAAATACTGGACAGATCCCAATGGGACACTCTGAATGTCCTACACGAAGGAGCACTGTCTATATTCACGGACGGTTCCAAAACAGCAGAGGGAGTCGGAGCCGGGGTCTTCTCAGAAGAACTAAGCCTGGGCCTCTCCTTCTCCCCCCCCAAAGCACTGTAGAGTCTTTCAAGCCGAAATCACAGCCATTCGTCAAGCCACAGCGTTTCTGTCGATTAATACAGTATCACGTAGGCGCTTCTGCGACTCAACAGATCTAGTATCTCGCTAGTCGCTAATGTCATTACCGGGCATTGTATTCTGGGCAGACACGCGTGTAGACTCGGACTGCCTTAGAATGACTTTTGCAGAAGTTGCATGGATGAGGAGAAAGATGAGTCTGTCACCCACCTCCTCTGCAGCTGCCCCGCCCTATCCAGTCTAAGGAGGGCTTACTTAGGTAACTACTTCCTCAATGATCTAATTGATCTAAGCTCCATCAGCGCTGCTAATATTCTTAGCTTTATCAAGGGTAGCAAATGGTTTACATGAGTAACCGGTTAAGGAACCCCCCACACCAGTGGTATGCACAATGGGCCGACTTACGGCCTAAGTGCTTCTCTCACTGAGAGCCACTTTAACATACATACATACATACACCGTTGCACCGTTCTTGCGTTGACATACGGATTAAACGTAATGCACACATGAATGCTATAACATTGCAATTGGAAATTGGCGCCGCGCTACTCAATTTTGGCGACTAGATGGAGCTACGCCTACACAGATGGCGATTGCCCAAAGTAGAGTGCGTACAAGCGATTAAAAGAGAGGAAGGTACAATGACAACAGTGTTAATTTTTAGAGAGAGAAACAAAGAAACTGGTGCCGGCGCGGTGTGCGTAGTAGATATATATTTTTGTATTTTATACTTTCATAGTGAATTAAAATTAATGAACTTTACCGAATTGTTTTTCAATAAGCGTTGTCAAGCCTTGCATCATGTTTAATCTTCTTCAAAATTTCAACTCTGTAGCACCACCAACGGTGCCGTGAAATAAGGGTATTTTCATAAACGTCGAAAATCTGCGTTAGTACAATCGTCTTTCTTCTTTGCTGCATTAATGAACACACTCATTCTGCAGAACGTGTGCAGGCATGCTTAAGTACAATTTTAAGTAGCCACCGAATGTTCATAAACGTGAGACAAAAATCAGAAGAATTTGTGAAGAGCTTTTGTGTGTGAATTTTTTAATATAGACAACAATAATATAATTGCTTTTTGCCAGAGTATTTTTTTCCATCAGAATTCCACCCTTCAGCTTCTCCTTTCCTTAAAAAAGTTAAATTTAATTGTAAATAAATTTATAATAACAAAAAATTATCAATTAAACAAACATTTTTCGCACTTTTAATTTTAGTTTTTACCTCCCGCACAGACGCCGATGACATTTATGGCGTTTATAAACATATCTTCTGCAATTCATTTGCGTTTGTTCGATCAAAAATCTGACTTTATGAACAAGTCTAACCCAGGTCTTAAGGCCTCGTCAAACAGAGCGCGTTTAACGCTCCATTTTACCGCCGCGTTTCACCGCCGCTTTGTAATATACTGAATAACGTATCCCCCGTCACACAGAGCGCGTTTTCAACGCGGCGTTGAATTCACCACGGCGTTAAAACGCGGCGGTGAAACGCGGGGTTGTGAAAAATTACAGATTATTTTATGACGCGGCGCGTTTGCAATAAATTCGCGCGAATAGTTATTTATTTAACATTTCTGAAAATTGAAAATATAGTTAAATTTCTCGGTCGTTCTGGAAATAATTTCGGTTTTATTTCACAAATAAGGTTCTGCGTTCAGCTGTTTAAAGCGGCAGGCGATGACTTGGTTAGGAGCATCCATCAACTCATCAGTAAAATATGGTCGGAGGAAAATATGCCCAAGAAAGGAGGAAAATATGCCCAAGAAAGGAGACCCTCGAACTGCGCCAATTACAGACAGTTTTTTAAACATTGCTTACAAGATCTTATCTGCCGTTTTGTGTAAACGCCTGAAGCCTTTCGTAAACAACCTGATTGGTCCATATCAGTGTGGCTTCAGGCCAGGAAAGTCCACCATAGACCAAATATTCACACTGCCGCAGATCTTGGAGAAAACCCAGGAACTTTAAATCCATACCACCACCTTTTCATCGATATTTTAAGGCCGCCCATGACAGCATTTATAGGGGGCGAGCTATACAGAGCAATGTCTACTTTTGGCATGACGATGGAGAATGCACGCTGCTCCATCAAGGTCGGTAAAGAACTCACCGAGACCTTCGATGTCAAAAATGCGCTGTCATGTGACTTCTTCAACATCGTTCTGGAAAGAAAACTCAAACGCCAACACCAGAGGCACTATCTTTCAAAAGTCCGTCCAATTACTCGCGAACGCCGATGACATTGACATAATTGGCAGAACGCAGCGTGATGTTAATGGCGCGTTTGTGAGTATTGAGACTGAGACGGCGAAGATGTGTTTGGCGGTTAATGAGGGCAAGACAAAGTATATGCTGTCAACTAAAAAGGACACCCAACACCGAGGGCTCGTAAAGAATGTCACAATAGACAGATATAACTTTGAGGTGGTTAAGGACTTTGTCTACCTAGGCTCCGCTATGAACTCAGACAACGAAACCAGCGCTGAGGTTAAACGTAAAATTACTCTTGCCAATCGCTGTTTCTTTGAGCTAAGAAGGCAATTGAGTAGCAAAGCCCTCTCTCGAACAACTAAAGTGACCCATTTGAAGACCCAGTCCTGCTATATGGCGCAGCGGATAAGGTAACTCTCGGTTGTTTCAAGATTTTTGGAATTCGGCGTTATTTCACGGCACCATTCCTAACTGACCCACTCACTCATGTTAATCCAAATGTTTTTTTGCACGGAAAGTGCCACCCGCCTTCATCTGATTTTGAGGGAGCAATGCTCAGCTTCCTTAAGATATAGATCAAATTTTAATATGTGTAAACCCTCTCTGAAAAAAAACAGATCAAAACACTGAAAACCGCATTGCAATTCCTTAATTGGTTCTCGAGATTTGCGGCAACAACTATTCTTTGGACTTTCCTTTATAAAGGGTTTTCCAATAAGAGGTGTTATTTTGATATTCAAAGAAAAATGTAATTTTTTGAGATAAATTATTGGATATTAATTTCATAATAAAGAGGAAGGTATGCCGTTAATAATGAAAAACAACATCAGCCAAATGGCCACCACGACCACGCTTATAGGACCATATCCTTTTCATGAAATTTTCCATAACTAAATCGCAAAGCGGCTGCCCTATGTCCTCGATAGACGCACGAATTCCATCTTTGAGGTCCTGAATCGCTGGGCTTTTGGCGTAGACCTTATCTTTCACGTGGCCCCAAAGAAAGAAATCGCAAGGTGTTAAATCACAAGATCTCGGTGGGCAATTGTGATCACCTCTTCGAGAGATAAAACGGTCCGGAAACTTTTCCCGTAAAAGATCAATGGTTTCGTTGCTTTTGTGGCACGTAGCGCCGTCTTGTTTAAAGTAAACGTTGTCCAGATCAATACCATCCAAAATACGGTGTAATGACGTTTGTGGAATGCCCAATTTCAAAGAACGACGAGGAATGGACAAACCTGGGTTTTCTTCAACACTTTGGCGGGCTACAGCAGCAATATTCTCAGTTGTTCTTGAGCGACCTGCACGGGTTTTATTCTTAACATCACTAACTTGTCCCAACAGCTCGAATTTTTCCACCAATTTTTGTATTGCGGTCCGACAAGGTGCTTCACGACGACCCAAAAATGTTTTAGTTTTGCGAACTGCGACTGCAAATTTTCACCATTTTTGTAGTGAATTTTTATAATTTCAATGTTTTGTTGAAGCGTGTATCGTTCCATTTTTAATAATGGCGTAGTTTCTACTTGTCATATGTCAAAAATTAACAGCTACCGAAATAGCGGGCTATTCAAAATAACACCTCTTATTGTAAAACCCTTTACTACGAATGGATGGGGGATAGATTGATGGAGGGTAGATGGATGGATATGGATAGCAATTCTTGGGCATATTATCGTCGCCGTTTGTAACAAAAACTTTGCGAAATCAGCTGTACTGCTACTGCATATATAGGAAATCTCCATTCTCCACTTACTTTTTGGATAGACTTAAAAATCGGGATGTAAAAAATAAATCGAAGACACAAATTTTGCAAGTGCTTTATTTTTGTTTTTAACTAACAGACCTCAATCGGAATCGCAAAAATATTCACTTTTAATTTTAAGAAAGAGCCAAAAGAGGTCTGCTTATTATAATATCCTCAAGCGGGACCTTCTTATGAATTTTTACCAAGCCGCTCAGAATGGCCAAACATTGCCAAACACTGAATGAGGTCGTGCAGTGACCCTGACCAGTCCCCCAATGTCCACAGCGATTGTATTAATTTTTATTATCCGACCTCTAGCCTTGGGATCTCATGAAATCACATTTTTTAACATAGTCTCCGACTGTTATTTAAACGCCATGAACTCGTCATCCGTCCGCAACCTAATCCATGACTCAAACACCCTCGACAGTCGGTCTTCCTTGTACCTATTCACAATATCCTACTTCAGCAGTGCCATTGCCATACTGCCAAATGAAATGTCAATTTAAGACCAATTCAGCGGTAAGTAAATTCTGCCACACTGATCGAAACGCCTCATGGGCATTAAGTCTATAATTTCATTTGAGTTGGCCTGTCTGCATATTACGTTCTGTTGTTGTGGTAGAGTGACAGTCCCAGGATTACGATTTTCGCTCAGCTCCTTAGATGTAGAGCGTTTAAACGCCTTAGTTCGTTGATATATCCCACAGGGGGGGAGGGGGTGCAAAAAGAAAAAAAAACCATTAAAACCTCAATTTATTCTCAAGTGGTTCCTTCTCTTTAGAATTGTTGTTGTCCTCTTTATTCGTTTACACAACAACAAAAAAAATATGGTGAACAAAATAAGGACATCATTGAAGCGAGTTTAAGGACTTCAGTCGACGGTGTACACCGCGCACATATATCCAGATCCACTGTGCAAGTGCTTCGAGTGCCCTTATGCGGAATCAGACGAACCGAGCTTATGGCGCGCTGAGGACGATATGATTATGGTGATGGCGATGACAATGATGATGATGATTATCTAAACCCACAGCGGCGAGAGCCCCGCACTTTCACATATTCTCCAGCAAAGGGAATTGCCTACGTATAACTTTATCCACGCTGTGTCTCCTAACGATCCGGTGACTTGCTGCGAGGCGATTGTTTGTGTTGTCCTTATGTCTCTCTTTTATATTATATCTACCATTAGCTGGGGTGTCGGCAAACTGGGAATCCTTCGATGACAGTATGGTGTCTGCATTTAAATTTTAATAGGATTAGAAGTACAAATTACTACTCATGGCAGCCACCAAATGACAGTTCGGTTTCGGTCCTTGAATTGAATTCTTTCTGAGTGGCTTATAGCAACAACGAAAGAAATGCTCATAACAGTTAAAAAGAGTGTATGCCATCAAGGAGAGAAGACACCACTATAGTCTCATAACGATGACTTGTTTTATTGACCATCAATTTAATTTGGGTTCGAAATTAAGTGACGGCAGGTGCGATAAACTGAAAGGGACGCACGTGAGTTTGAAGGAGATCAGAAGTGAGAACCGACCGCAGCTATTTACAGTTTGTTTTGATCTGATTTATGTATAAAAATATATGTACACGTTTCAGACAGACATTATCAACAATGTTACTTGAGAGCTACAAATTAAATTTAACTCCTTCGAAAGGATTTGGTGTGGTAGTATTCTAACACAAAAGTTTGTACTGACAGGCGCTGGCTTACCTAATATTTATAAAGTTTGGGTTTGTCGGACACCATTTTCTTTTGGCAGGGCACTTGCGAGGGAAAGCTGTTATTGTGGTTTGCATTCCTGTTGTACCTATGGGTAGGGTAGGGCGGGGCTAGTTGGGCCACGGGGCAAGTAGGCCCACTCGAATAACTCAGAAACTAAAAGTCCTACATGACAACGATGACACACAATCGAAGTGCGCTGACTTACGGCCACGTGCCAAACCAGTTTCAGTTGCATTTTTACTTTCAAGGTAGCACGTCGTTCATATTTGTATTTTTGAGTGTAAAAACTGAAAAAAAAAATTATTTATGTTCTTTCTTTTTTTGTGAAGCGGTGCGAATATCAGAATAACGTAAACTTGGCCTGTTATTGTATTTTATTTTTTCGAGTGTGGAATTGAAGGGTTTTGTGTAGTTGTTTCTTTGTGACACAAAATGTTCAACAAAGTCAGTGCGGGGTAAGTCGGACCGCCAGTGGTCCAACTTACCCCGCTAAATTCAAGACGTTGTCTTATATTATTGTCTTGTGCTTTTAGAATGCGGACTTACGTTCGAAAAACTCAGAGAGCTTCTGCCTCTCAGGCATTGTTAAACCAGGCAGCAACTTCGGTTTTGTCTAAAGAGAAATCTTTCAGGCAAGCAGCGGCAGCATTTGGAGTTTAAAGAACAACACTAAAAAGGTTTATTACCAAAAAAACAGAGTCGCGAGAAATTCCTGGGCTACGTAGGCTCGAGGCAAGTTTTCAAAGATGAAAAAGTAGCATTATTAAAAAATTGTTTGCTTAAAGCAGCTTCAATTTTTTACCTGGGGAGGAGTGGGTGCAGTGTCACACTTGCCGAAAGTGGGCCATTATTTGCACAAATTGCAATAGCGATTACGATTCCTAATCTATGAAAAAATATTTTTTTTTATGGAACGCCATGAAGCGGTTTTTTTATTTTTGTTTTTTAAAGTTTATGTTGTGTTTTTTTATTAAGTCATCTTTATATATATAATTCTACTGTACGTGTGTATGTCACTGAACTCCTCCTAAGCGGCTGGACCGATTTGAATAATTTTTTTTGTATGCGTTTGGGTGGCGCCCTGGATGGTTTAGAAGCCGATTGGTCAACATTGGACAAAGGGCGTGGTACCGCCCATACAAAAATTACATTCAAAATCTTATATCTTGAAAACAACCGAATCGATTGCGTTCAAATTTACACATAATCTTAGGTATTGGCCCAGGAGTATTCCTGTGAAGATTGGTCAAAATGGACAAAGGGGCGTGGAACCGCCCATACAAAAAATACATTAAAAATCTTATATCTCGAAAACCACCGAATCGATCGAGTTCAAATTTACACATAATCTTAGGTATTGACCCAGGAGTATTCCTGTGAAGATTGGTCAAAATTGGACAAAGGGGCGTGGTACCGCCCATACAAAAATTACATTCAAAATCTTATATCTTGAAAACCACCAAATCGATCGAGTTCAAATTTACACATAATCTTAGGTATTGGCCCAGGAGTATTCCTGTGAAGATTGGTCAAAATTGGACAAAGGGGCGTGGAACCGCCCATACAAAAATTACATTCAAAATCTTATATGTATTTCAAAAGCAGCCGAATCGTGACTGCGAGTTACTAAGTAAAAGACGAAATTGATACATTCATTTGGAATATATAGGACAAAAAAAAGTTGTAACAATATCACACTCCACTGTTCATACGGAACATACAAATACAGTGACACAAAAATCGATGTATTATTAAAAAACAAAATTGTAAAAAAGGCCTTTTTGAACGGAGCCTTTTGATATTTCCGGTGTCGCATTTCAGTGAACAAACAATGCCAACACTGTCATGCACTCAAATACAAAGGTGAATCGGTCGGTTTCTGCTGAGCGTCTGGAAAAGTTGTAGTATTGCCACCATTGAATTCGCCGCCAGAACCATTGAAAGCACTATTGGCTGGAGCTACATCACAATCCAAATAGTTTTTGCGTAAAATTAGACAGACAGATTTTAACGCATGTATAAAACAATCATATCTATGGCGAAATGTCTGTACATTACGTCTTAGCACAAATATAGGAGTTCAACTGCAAAACGATACACTGGCACTATCATTCTCCGAGCAATTGCTCAACATTGGAAATGGAGCAATACCATTGCATGGAGACACACAATGCATCAAATTGCCGGACAACTTCTGCAACATCGTAAATACGAAAGATGCTTTGATTGAAAGCATATTTCCCGATTAACAAGCTAATTATATTAATCATACGTGGCTTGAAAAAGCATGCAGGACAACGTCTGCCGGGTCCGCTAGTATTAAATAAATTTTATAAAGAAATTATAGCGTTTTTGTATTTTTTAAAAATTACTTTTCAGATTTTTAGGTTTCGGGCCAACTAACCCCACTCACTGGTCCAACTTGCCCCGCTGGTGAGGTAAGTTGGACCACTTGGACTTGTATTTGAGTCAAGATAATTATTTAACTATAAGATAAAATGTCTTTTTTTTAATAACATTAAAAAGTCGAAGTTTCAATGTTTCTATTTACTTTAGTTTCATAGCTTATGAACAGATTGGAAGTTAAGAAGCGTCAAAAAATTGGTCCAATACCCCGACCTACCCTACATGTAACGACTTACAAATTGGTATTTGTCGCTTCACTCGCAGCGGGTGAGACTATACTCAGTGACATTTTCTCCGTCTGTGAAAGAGTTAAAAAGAAGTAGCCAAATAATTAAATCGAGGCAGTTCTAATGGCCATAGACGAACAACTTCTACCGCTTTATTCCTGCTACCAGTTCGAAGAAAAAAACATTCATTAAAAAAATAAAACATTTTTAAAAATGTGCATGAAAAACATGGCATTGGCAACTCGGCCGCTATTTCTCCTTCGATATTGGCTCTGAGCTCCTCTTACGTCGCCGGCTTGTTGGCATAGACCAATGATTTATGGTAGCCCCATAAAAAAATGTCTAGAGGCGTTAAATTACACGATCTCGGCGGCCAATCGACGGGTCCGTCTCTCGGTATAACACGTTGACCGAACTGATACTTCAATAACTCGATTATTGCACCCGCTGTCTGGCTTGTGGCAAGTATTTTGTTGGAGCCACATAATCACTGATGTCCAATTCATGCAATTGCTCAAAGAAATAACGTAGGGGAGACCGGGGCTAGTTGAGTCAAAATTTACATTTTTTTCTTTTTCTCTCGAACTAAGGCTGATATAAAGATAGTTCAGATAACATTGAAAAAAGCATCCTTTGTTCTTTCTAAACAAAGTTATTCAATTAAAAAAAACAACATGAGGACAATATTTTCTTAATTTTAGTAGAGCACCTCGATTGTGTCAACTAACCCCGGCACCGGAGTAAGTTGACCCACGCCGCCGTGCGTCATGCCAAAATAAATAACATCAGCAGCTGTTTTTAAATATTTAACGAAATATTGCTCTTCTGTATCGGAAAATATTTGCCTTGTTTTTGAATAGCCCACTTCTTCCAAACTTAATTCACTACTAGGATTTTCGTCTTTTTTCTTTTGGATCTTTCGTACATACCTTTGTAGGGTTTTGTACGGAATTGCCTGTTCTTTTGAAACTGACCTTATACTGAGGCCTTCCATCAAAACAAATCTACAGGCTCGTTCCATCACGCTTTGCTGAGTATCTCCTCTGGCTGTTTTCCTCTTATAAGTCCTCATTTCCTGTAAATCCCGAAAAAAATATTGAGTCAACTAGCCCCGAAGAAAATGAGTGAACTAGCCCCGCAAGACCATCTGGCAGATAACAAGATTTTTCGGAAGCAAAAACACAAAATAACAAAAAATAAAAGACATGCTTGGACAACTTACACATAGATACACTATATTGCAAAAAAAAAATCTGCGCCAGACACTCAAAAACGGCCGGAAAATAAGAGAAAAAAAAAGTTACTTACGGTAGCAAAAAATCGTTTTTCCTTAATATTTCTTCAATGACATGTACTCGCGACGAGACACAAAGAGAGACTAAACAGGTATCGGTATTGAATGTAAAAACAGGAATAGAAATGCAATTCATTTCTGCTCTTTAAAATAAATGGCAGTGAGTCAACTTGCCCCTGGTGTCAACTAGCCCCGGTCTCCCCTACCAACATGTCTCTGTAACGAATACCATTTTCTGAACGTGGCTGTAATTTTCATGACGTCACCGGCATGAAAACCGCACTAAACCAGTTCCTTTTTGTTTATGAAGTTCATAAAGCACATGAGGGTTCTCATTCTCACCTGTCCAAAAACGCTCTTCAAGTTGTGAGCACCGACTCGGAGTTTTGGTCGTAAATTGATGAAAATCTGGCTTATACTGAATATTTTGACTTTGACAATTCGGTACCTAATCGGTTTAAGGGTCGTTCACACTAAAAGTTTAAAGTTGTCAAGTCGCTAATTAAAGACCCTTTATAAAGCCAAGAACAGGGATTATTTGTGTTTGATTTAGGATAAAAATGCAGGGGCTGCGATAAAACAACGCAAAAAAGTAACATGTAGGGAAAGAGTGCACAGTCGTTTTGCGGGAACAAGTCACGTTTCAAGAACATGCCTCTTTAATTCAATCGGTTAATAAATGTCAAAGTTATTCAATGTTTATAAACTGACATAAAATATGGCGCACCCTGATGTTTTTGCCAAGGTTTCAACTTATAGGCAAACAGCCAACCGTCAGGAGATCAGCATCATTAAAAGGGTAAAAGAAAAAAAAAAGAAAGATCTATTGCATATATGGCAAAAAGGCCGATGGACCCACAAACCGATCCTCATCATCGAAACTACGCAGTTCCTGGTAGGGGCATGGCTTCTATAGAAAATATCTTTTATTTATTTAGCCATGGTAACTTGGCTTCATGTCCGGAATGCTTAAAAGAAGAGGAAGATAGGGAACAAGCAATGTTAGACTATAGGAGGGGGATGAACAAACTTACCAAGCCCCCAACGTCTTATAAGCTGTATGCTGATGTCAGAAGACGACTGGATGGACATGTGTTCCTTCGTAACGAGTGTACACATTCTACACAATGAGCTAAGAAGACAGGAAAGACTAAGAAAAGTCGAAGTGACAGACCCAGAGGATTTAGCATGAGTTGCCAGTTCCGCGGGTAGATTATTTGAAGGGTGTGGGTTAAACGGAATACGAAAAATGAAAAGAATGTCTGCGGCGTTTCTGCATTCCCAAATGAAAGGGAGCCCACAATTGGCTAGCGTACTCAAGGAGGGGGCGAACAAAGGTGATGTAGAGGGATCTAGTCACGAAGGGGTTGGGAAATTCTTTAGACCAGTAATTTATATTACTTTATTCTTTTATTTTTTAAAATATGGGTAAGATTTCGAATTAGTCATGATATGAGTTAGCTTTTTTTTTTTTTTTTTGATAAATATTATAGGCGACCAAAAAAGGACATATATACGCAGCGCAGGGAATAGTACCAACTCTGTAGCTATAACAAAAATGCACAGAAATCTTTCGCCATCAACGGAAACTGGGTGAAGGTGAGTAATGCGTTTGATTTTGATCATATGCATATTAAAGATACAATTGTTTTAAACTTGTTTGGCTGGCAAATTTTGATATGAATTTCATTGTATTTTTGACGCCCTTTTGCGTCTACGTTTGCTTTTTGAATAAACCATCGCCGTAAAAATTTAAATTTCCGGTTGACTTTTAAGTAGTGCATATTCACTTGTCATAGCTAGTTGCTACTAAGACACAACTTCTATTTATTATTGCAGACCCCGATTTTAATAATAATGCAACACCTAATAGAACATACAGCTATTTATGGGAGAATGAATTTCAGTTTAAGAATTGGTTGCAAAAGAATCCTTCTGGGGACAAGAGTGCGCCTGATTTTTGCAAGACATATAACGTAGCTCTTTAAATCAAATCTGGAAAATCGGACTTGGTATCGCACTCAAAAACTAAAAAACATATAGCAAATATAAGGTCTGTACAAATTCAACATAGTGTTGCATCGACATTTAATAACATTGTAAAAAGGGACGTACAAATAGCAGAACTACAGATGGCGGCTTTTACTGCGGAGCATAACTTTTCATTTAAGATATCCAAAAAATAATTAAAGTACCTATCCAAGATTTTATTGAAGTGAAAAGTGCAGATGCAATAAGTCTTTATAATGCTATAGTTAAGGTTTTCAATAATCAGAACATAGACTACAAAAGCAATTTAATTGGATTTGCTGCCGACACGGGGCCAATAACATGACGCTCTATATGACAGACAGTAATATCTACCGATCCTTGTAGAATTTCAACATGTCATCGCCGGTATCGAAGTGCAAAAAAGATTTCTTAAAAACATAAGCTTTGCAACTTTACACCTCCGACGTTACCATACCCTTCTGTATCTTCTCATGTCGAACTATAAGCCCTATATAAACCACCTCTTTATTTTATCCTGACACAAAAAATACATCCCTATTCGCATTAAGGATACAGGGTTCGTAATTTGACACATTCAAGTAACATCTCGCAGTTGCACAAATGTTTCTATTTTTTTCGTAGAACCAGGGCATGTTAAACATAACAAAATATGATATTCCTGATAGGCTATGATAGGTATACTCATAATAGGCACATCCGGACTAAGCACACCAATTCCAAGAAATGATTTGAGAAAATCTCCCTAAGCAAATTGAAAAATATTAATTTGAAGACCGGTCCGTTCGCCTCAAGGCGTTTATTCGCAGAATTTAATATTGCACGAACCCCAAGGCCTTGCATGCTTTCCAATTAAAAAAAATGTATCCCCCCCGTGTGCGTTGCTTGAGTTTATTTTAAAGACGACCGTCGACCGTTGACACATTCAGTTCAATGAATAAATAAGACGCTCCACTTTGAGTAGAGTACGATACACAAGTTCAGACCGAAGACTGGAACAGCTCCTTCGTGTGGATGCACTAAAAGAAAGTCGTGAAGCCAAATGACGGAACAATCTTTTCGTTCTCCTTGTGACGTTCAGATGACATTGACATGATTTTTATTGTAAGCAAAAACCCATAAAAATTATTATTTTTCTGTTGCGAATCCCACCAGCAACCACAACTGGGTGAGATTTGTTTCGCTTCCTCTCATTTGTGCAGCCCCTCATTGTAAATTTGAATTTCTTCTGATTTTAAGTGTCAATCTGTGCAGAAGCAGTGACAAGACAACCGATGCGACCATGGTGAGGCGACATCATTCTAATAAAAAGAAAAATGTTGTACCGATTTTGTAAAAGAAATTTCATTGATTGCGCGATTGCCCACTTCAGGAGTGACCTCGAGTAAATTAAACAATACTCAGGGATGGCTGCGTAGGTCTTTCACGTCCCTTTTGCATCCGAACAATTTTTACAGCCATCGTTGGTATATAATTCAATCTATTGGTACAGGCGTTTTATGAGATGTTTTTGCATGGATAACAGTTTTTTTTTTGTCGCTTACAATGGGGGGCGCAAGTTTGAAAAATAGAAATTTGGGGGGCGAGTACGTCTTTTATTAATTTGCGTTCCGAGTGATGTCTATTTCTTGAAATTGGAAATATAAATTCTCAATTTATTGCTTTCCAGTGTTGAATATTGAAAATGGGAGGGGTCAACAAGGATGTGGGTACTTACTGTAGAGAAATTGAATTTTTGGGTCACCACATTCAGATAATAAAATTTGAGTACCTACATAACGTTTGGAATGGAAGTTGAGTCTAACTTGAGCATAAAAAGTTGACAACTTATGTTGAAGAGTACGGGCGGCCATGGGGTCGCTTATAAGTTAGACACTGACGATGGGTATTTCAATAAGAGGTACGTTGGTTAGGTTTGAACAGCAGGAAAACTTTTTTCACAAGGCGTGGGGTATCAAACAATCGAGATGTTTTAATTTAGACTGGAAAATTTTGTTTTCCAACATTTATAGCCAAATTACAGCAGATACATTGGACCAATAACAGTTTAAACTTGTGAGCTGTTGTGCAGCTTTATCCAACTTTCCAAGCTTAGAACAAATTTTGGTTTTTGAGTTGATTTGCAGCACAATGAGCGGTTTTTATTACATTCACATTACATGCTTCTCTTTTAGCAGGGTTGCCAGATCTTGAGCTAGTTCGGAATGTTCATAGCCCAAAATTGGAGCCAAAATAGTAGCAGAAGTAGGATTATCCTCTCATTATCCTTACTTACCCTTAAAAAAAATTCTGGTACTGCGGTTTTATGGTCAGGTGCACTTTAGGGTGGAGCACGGATGTATGAAAAAATAATTTTTGAGATTCGGAATTCTAATAGGGATGAATGGTGAATTATGTTAAAAGAAAAACAAATTTCGATTAATTTGGTTAAGATCTTCTGCCTCAGAACTGACTTCAAAAATCAAAATTTGATACCAGATTTTACTAAACAAGTAAATAGAAAGATAACAGTGTGCAAAATATGATTAGAAAATTTTGCAACGAGTTCGAACGATAACTTCGAGTTTCGACCTGGAAATTAACCTTGAAGTCATTTTTTTTTATATTTCCGAGTATAGGTGAAAATCTTCCAAAGACACTGAGAATAGCAAGCGCGTGCTCATAGTAGTGTCAGATTTTTACTGACTAAAAACACCACCCTTCGATAAAATGTTAGATACTGCAACTAAGATAAAACTTATCAATCAATTTTTCTATCACGAAATAATAACTTTTGGCAGGTTACTTCCCAATGAAAGGTCCTCCATCTTCCGCAATTTAGACGCGGTTAATCTTATCTCGCCAAGTCGAACGGTTTCCGTCTTTGTAGTCGGCGCAATAAATAGCTCTCATCCAAAATTTGTCGGACTGTGTTGTTGATATGTCCGATTAGTGGGTTTCTATGTTTTCTCGCGAAGCTTCTAGTTTCAGCTTCGACTGTTGGAATTCCGAGATCCCTCTGGATATCGTCGTTTCTAATGTACCATGGTGCTTGTACAATTTCTCTAAGCACTTTATTTTGAAAAGTTTGTAAAATATTGGCATTCGTTTTCTTAGTATAACCCCAAAGTAGTCCCTCGTCCATGCGTTTACCTTATTCAGTGCTATTTGCAGTTTCGAAGTCGTTTCTTCGATTGTATTACCAACTGCTAGGATAGCGGTGTCGTCGGCGAACGTAGCAAGGGTAGTACCGTCTTCTCTTGGAATATCGCGAGTATATAACAGATAGAGAAGCGGCCCAAGGACGCTCCCTTGCGGTACGCCGGCCGAAATTTCGATTATTCGTTTCCGTTTCTAACACGGAAAAGTCTATTCCCGAGATATGATTCTAAAATATCATACATGGGTACGGGGAGAATTTGTCTTAATTTAAGTTTTAAACCGTCGTGCCACACCTTGTCAAAGGCTTGTGAGACGTCAAGGAATACGCTTGAGCATATCTTTTTTTCTTCAAATGCCTTCTCGATTACGTCAGTGATTCTATGCACTTGGTCAATCATCGAATGCTTGGTTCTGAACCCAAACTGGTGGTCGGGGATAAGATTATTGTCTTCTATAACCGGTTGTAGGAGCCTTAATAATATTCTCTCGAAAATTTGGATATGATTGGGAGAAGGGAAATTGAAGACATGTGCGTATTCATCTGCGGCGGTCTGCTGTCGAAATTGGGTATGCCAACGCCAAATCGTTTGACGCACGATGCATTCAAGCGCGAATTGCAACGGGAGGAAGACTACGATCGGGATGAGCTGGCCGAAAGAGTCCAGATATACATATGTGCAGCTATTGAATGCCGAGCAGAAGAACGTGTACGATTCGCTGATGAGGATTGTTGACGATGAAACGGGAGGAATTTACTTTCTCGATGCTCCAGGTGGGACAGGGAAGACATTCGTCATTTCGTTGATTCTGGCAACAATTGGGTAAAGATCTCAAATTGCGTTGGTTGTTGCATCCTCTGGCATTGTTGCCACACTTTTGGAAGGCGGTTAAACTGCACCGCTTTGAAGCTGCCGATGAATTTTCTCACGGTTGACAAGCCAACGTGCATATTGACCAAGAATTCAGCGACAGCGAAATTGATGCGAGAATGCAAGATTATCATTTGGGATGAATGCACGATTGAACGAACACAATAGTCGCATTCCCGAATTCTCGAGACAGCTGATGGCACTTGGCAATGGCCAGGTTGTTGTTGATGTTTCGGCTGGATTGATATCGTTCCCTACAAATTTTTGCGAGGTCACCTTCACATCATCGAAGGAGGATTTCAGCACCAAAGTGTTCCCCGGCATTGCACAAAATTATAAAAATCTTGATTGGATTAGTGAAAGGGCAATACTAGCAGCGAAGAATAAGGACGTCGATAGCTGAATTTGATTATTCAAAGTCAAATCGTTGGAGAATTGCATTCGTACAAATCCGTTGACCATATTATGAACGATAAGGATGAAGGGTGAAGTTGGTCGAACTATCCGACCGAATTTTTTAACTCGCATGATGTGCCAAGAACTCCGCCGCATAATTTACATTTGAAGGTGGGATCGATTGGTATTTTGTTCAAATAAATGATTCTATTTTCGACTTTATTGCGCCCATTCAGGACTTTTTTGTATACTGAGAAGTTCTGTCTCAAGTAGTTTTATAACACCGCCGTACTTGCCTGTATTCAGATTTGTACCGTCACAACCGCTAAACATAAGATGATGTTGAGGAGTCTCTTCATCTGATAGAACACTTCTTATTGCAATTTGGTACTCTTTTGGCCGAACTAGTCTAAGGAACTACATATCCTATGTATATGGATCTTGGATCTTGCAGCAAAGAAATGTGTTCTTCAACAATTGTAGTAGCCATATATTTTCTATTTCAGTTGTTTCTATATCTGCTACTTCTGGAATGGTAAGCTCTTTTGTTTGCAGTTTCGGCTTCGAAACTAAGTTGATGTGTCCTCCATTCATAGCATACAGTTATTGCATCTTCATAAGTAGGCATAACGCTATCTTTTATATCACAAGAATCACAAAATATATGACATTTAAATATTCTTCGCTTTCCTTGCACGTTATTTTTTTAAAGAGCTAAATATTATGTAAAAGAGAGGATAATATGACTGATTCACACGGAAAACGTCAAAACGATAGTGAACTGCTATGAAACAAAAAGAGTGGCTAACTAGATATTCAGAAAAAGTGATTACATTTTATAGCACACTGCACACCTATACGAAAAGGTCGATTTTTCGATTAATTTTGCGATTTTTTTTTTAATCCTGCAATAATCTGTGAAAACTAAATGGAATATGAAAAGATTAAAAACCAATATTCGGAATAAGAAGTTTTATGATGCTTTTCCCATTCCGTCCATTTTTTGGAACCCAAGTTGTTAATAAATGTTTCAAAGTATCTGCGGAGGCAGTTAAGCGCATTGTGCATATACTGCTGACTGCCGTTGGTCGTACCGCATTTGTGTTTGCTACTTATAGCTTGGTGCGCACATATCTATCTATCGTATGCCACTTGACGTCATCCCTTAATCCTGCTTAATATTGAAGGCTATTTAAAAAAAAAAATTTCCGAATGATAAGGGCCAAACACATCAGCATATATTGACAACAAATTACAAATAAGCTTCGAAACTATTCACATTTTTGTAAAACCAGAACACAAATTTATCGGTATCGGTAGACCCAAATTAATTCGCCTAACCACACATGCAGTAGGGGGGTCATCCCTTCTATACAATGTGTTGCGTGCGTATTCACATCGGAGAGCAGAAATCGATACATCTACCTGTAATAAAATTACCTTTCCTTTGGATATCTGTAGATGAATTCATTTGGAAATTGCTTATACATCGGCACCTTAATCGACTTGAAAATTCCAGTTTCACCACTTAAAGCACTTCCACTTCACCAGATATAATCAGAGTATAGTATAGCAGTGTAGAACCTATGTACACACAGACGACTCACCAGCTCCAGTTTCTAATTTTTTCATATTCATATACCTACCCTGGCTAAGTATCTTTGACGTCCGAAACAACGTATATCTGGAATCTACCTTTAGGCCAGCACAAGCGGTCGATCCAGATGCAGAGGGTTCAAGTGGTAGGTTACTATAGATTCGTGCAGTCTTGGGACTGCCAACTATGTAAATGTACTGGTGTTTGCATCGTTTCAAAAGATTGCTATAAAGTAGCTTTGATATTAACACAAGGGGTTTAGGGCAGATTACAAATGTCTAAATTATGCTAAGAGTCAAACGAATGAAATAGTAGGGTGTCCGGTGGAGTCATGATCCCGAATATATTTTTGCTTTTGAGCGAAGGAAAAATGGAGCCAACAATTGGCATATTAACACCAGGTGCCGGTGGATGGGAATGGGGAAATGTTGTTCGCCATCATTCTTAACTGGGTTGGGTAATTTAGTTCCCACTTTAGATAATGTGTAGGTGTCGAGGGACACTGATTAGAATAATGTAAGTGAACGATGTTTATGGGGCGGAAAACAAATATTGATTTATTTCTTATTTGTAAAGCACTGCCTGGACATAGATATTCAAGTTGTGTGGTGTAATACAATATCCTTTGCCGCTAAGCATACAACTGGATATGATATTGCAAACTGTCTGGCGAGTACCGGAATCAGCAGTGTAAAAGTGAATCCGAACATCCGTAGATCCTCTGGGAGGGAGTATTCCTAGTACAAGGTGAAGAAACTTGAAAGGGAGACGAGGGAGTGTTTTTTTTAATGGAATATCGTAGTACAGTATGCAGAAACATAACCCCCTCCTTTTCAAAACTCAGTAAAATACATTTTTTGAATCGGATTTTTTTTGTAATATTTTGCACAATTTTGATCATATCATATCAGGTATGTTACGCGCCATTGAAAAGGGCCGAATCGGGAGACACCAGATGCTTCCTAAGTCCAATTCATCAAGGTACGAAGCACGTCATGAAACCATCCATAGGGATTGAAAGATTGACGATTTTACAGACAAAATGCTCTCGTGATTTTATGAGCCGAAGGACTCCAAGTTATTCTTCAAGTCACACATGCAGTTTTTTGTTATGTTAACAATTGATTTGAATTCCAACAGTAGGCCCCGACGGCAAACGCACGCTACTCACTGTTTCAACACATGATGGCGATTGACCCGAAAGAAGACAAAGCTTAAGATCCACATAGGTCAAAAGAGACCATAAGCCCCGCTTAGTTAGGACCCCTATATTGTGAAAGTCATGAATTTCAAAGGAGGAAAGGAGGAAAAACATACAGAAAATAAAAAAAAAATCTTCCAACCGTGGTGGATAGAGTTCGGGAATACTACCTTTTATTTTCAAACTCAACGGCTAAAATTCTATGAACGTTTTTCCCGCAGCGACGTTGCAAAATTAGGCGCGAGTGTGTTGGTGTTTAAAGTCAATGTAAGTAATAGTAAACAAATTTATTATTTTAGAAAATTAACATTTTTTTGTTTTTTTCCTAAATCCGGGGATAAAAGTTAACAACGATCTTAGTAT
Source organism: Cheilosia pagana (assembly GCA_936431705.1). Taxonomy (NCBI): domain Eukaryota; kingdom Metazoa; phylum Arthropoda; class Insecta; order Diptera; family Syrphidae; genus Cheilosia; species Cheilosia pagana. The sequence goes on along the minus strand of OW386166.1, from coordinate 76,672,530 downwards.
ATCTATATAACAGACTATCTGACCCGTGCTCACCTTGCTTCACCCGCCGTTTTTTTATAAATATGTTCCCTTCCTTGGACCTTTCTAAAAGCAATATAAAGCAAAACCAAATACAATACAAACATAATTTTAATTCCTTCTAAAAAGTCTGCACAAAAACGAATGAAACAACTTGACATTGACAACAGAAGTCCGAACCCCAACCCAGCCCATTTCCAAACTTTTCCCAATGAACAACACCAGAAAACGTGTTCAACCTGAATGTATGCGCTGAAAAGAGACGACTGCCCATTGAAGTGCAAAACACATTCTGTGGCAACAAGGAGAGCCATTTAAATATTTGGCTTGCCATTACAAATCAAGTACAAAACAAAAACTCTTTAGCGTGTAGTTCACAAACCGTAAGAGATAAAAGTATGAAAAAGTAATGACAGATAGAATCGCTTATTGCGCATCAGATTGTGTAAAAATCTCAATTTCGACATAAGTCGACTTATGATGTTATTCCTTGTGGCCACAGATTATGATCACGTTAGAGCGCGCACATAATAACCACACACACACTACTGCAACGATACTCGCTGCTGCATGACTACCGACAGTGGTATCCACTGAAGGAAAATTGTGGGCGATGTTTTGAATAATTGTTTTGAACATTGCCCCGCTTCAGGACAACGCAGGAGGATGTTTTATATCTTAAATAATTCATAATTCAAATTTACTAAATTCACCTGTTTTTTTTATTTTTCAATCCGATAAGCCATTACTGAGCTAGGTCTGTATAAACAGAATTTTCCTTACATATATCCGTTTTTTTTTACTATTTTGTAAAAACCAAGTTATATTCCGGGTTAAAAAGTATCCTAAAGCCCGACCCAGAACATAAGAAATCACTATGCAAAGTTTCATCAAAATCCGTCCAGTGGTTTCTGCGTGATGCGCGGTCAGGCATTTTTTATTCTACAGTTTTATTATATGTGGAGAAGAGAAGAGAAGAAGAGAAGAGATACTTAATATTCTGTTAGGGTAAATGAAAACAAATACGAATCCGGTCCTGTCCAATTTTCACAAAAGAGTTTCTTCTTCCATTAATCCTATTATATATTAGGACACTAGTACTCCATAAGCGTCTTGGGCTGCCCTAAAGGTCATGTTTTTATTTTGCGCATCTGTCACAGCTTTGAAAACTTCATCTACTGAATATGAGGCAGTGGTTTTTTCAATATGTATTTTAAAGGCATATTGGCACCTACAATTTTATTATTTAACACTAGTTTTTTTTTTAAATATAACAGAAATTTTATCTAAACCGTAAGTTTACATTTACCCTCAAATCGATGTTAACATTTCCTCACATAAAAAAATATTTTCTGAGGTAAATGTAGATACCTAAACACAAAAAATATATACTCATCGCATATTATGCCTGTCCAATATCCATAATGACTTGATGTTACATTTTATTATTCAAATAATTTGTAGGAAGTTTAAATTAAAAAATAGCTAACGCATTAAATATAAATTATAAGCTTTCACAAAAAATTACTTTTGAATAAAAATTGGGTCAATTGAATAAAGACTGTAAGGCTGAACTCTAAAAATCGATTTCCAAACAAACTAAATAATTCATATTTAACAAAAATTTCCCATTTTTGCTCTTTTTATCTAGGTTTTGTCCAAACGGCACCTCGAAAATATATGGCGCCCTTTTCTGGCATAAGAATGTAGGTATTAAAAATATGGACGTTGCTTAAAATTGACTGTTTAACACAATCGTAGACTCAGTTCTAAAATAGTCATAGCCTTTGGATTAAATTTTAATAAATAAAACTCAAAAAAAATAAATACTTGGCGCAACAGGTCTGTGGGACCCTAGGCCTAACTTCTCATAACTATTCGTTTTGTGTGAGTTTCTAATTTTTGAGACGAATGGAAGGGATCTACAATTTTATGCCGACTCCACCGGGAAACGGCTAGAAGCTTTTTCGCGACAGTTTTACTCTCGGGTGTTTGTCAGACGTTCGCAAGAGGTGGCGCAGTGGTAAGAAACCTAAAGATGTAATTTGGTTCTCTGAGAAATCGAAACGGGGACCCCTCGCTTGGTAGTCCAACACACTAAACCACTGCGCCTGGTTTTTTACGTACCATTTAAAGATTAGAGACAACGTTCACCAAACTACATGCCAAGATAATGTATGCGAGGACACCTGTTGCTATGAGTGTGAAATTCAATTTTTAGCACCTGAACCTAAACCCGTCTTTTCAGCTTACTGTAGGTACATTTTCATTCAGTTTTAAATAACCATTCCTGACTTCAGCACACCATAAATACGACCTTGGCTAAGGTAAGCAATATTATTCACTCTGTCAATATTAAAATGCGCCAGACGGAAAACCATTTAAGGCTTTAGCAAAATCCTTCAACGGATAGATCAACCTAAGCATAGGATACAAAATTAAATTATGATTGCCATAATATTGCGTTGAAAGGAATGCCCGCACCCCCCACCGCGACCAATTTATCACCAGACACAATGACTCTATGTGTGTGTTGGCTGTTGGGTGTATTAAATTAGACCCCATGAGGACTTAACTCACTTTTCATTCGTCTTTTCCACATAATATCTGTCGGATATTCGCAGAACCAAATGAGCCTTACTTTTGCGACAACGTGCCAGTGTTGTTGAAATCAGCTTTGCACAGTGAGTGCGCGCGCTTTACAAACGGAAATAAACTCAGCTTGTGAAATCTAATAAAATGCAATTTAGTCCTCGCCGCCCGCACACAACCCACAATACTCGCCTCGTATATATATGGGGGATGCGGCACAGAAAATATTTTCATTTTCGCATTTTATGCAAATTGAATTGCACGAGATTTGCATTCATGAAACGTCGTTATGTGCCGCGCTCAAATCTAATATTTTTGTTAAACATATTTCGTGCTCGTTGCAATGCGCGCATCCATTTGATTCGTTCAGATTTAATATTCAATTATGTATGTTCGCCTTTTGGTGTCGTGGCGCGTTCCGTCTCTGTTGGGGTATTTCGACTCGACTCGATGGGGGTTTGAGGTTTCATTTTTCACCCAGACTATGAATTATTATATCCTTACTTTTGTGAGCCTAGGCTAAACTGAGAAAATGCTCGAATTGTTATGCATTCCCAGCTTTGACCTTGGTGGATAAAGGATGTGCCATGTGTCATTGTGTTGGATGCAAATGAGCTAAATATAAATTGGATTTCTTTTACCAAGGGAATGAGTTAATCATTTTGGTTTAAATATGGTAAGATAAATAAATGCGAGCATTGGAGGTATGTGTATGGATGGAAGAGAGGATGAGTTGTTTGTCCTTTGACTATTGGAACGCATGATATATCCACCAGCTGGGTTAGGGCGAATTTCACAAAGGAGTAAGGTAGGTAGATCCAATAGATTGGAGTTTTTAGGATGTTCCTCCCCATTGGGCTGTGTGACACTTCTGCTTCTTCATGTTTGGGAGTTGGGACTACAAAAGGATTTATCCTCCCAATGCATGGTTTGGTTCAAGTCTGCATATCAATGTAAGAGGTACGACCCACATTTCCCGATATAGGTACACAAACATCTCTCATACTTTTTTCTGTATGTTTTTTTTCTAAACTAGGTATGTCATTTAGGGGTAAATATCAATTCTTGAGTCATAACTTACTTAAAGGTTACAAAAATAAAGTTTGACAAGTTTTTACTTTTGACCCCCTTTTCAATTGATGTCAAAAAAAACTTTAAATTTTTGTCTGATAAATTTATAAGCTAAATATGCCGATGGACAAATATTGCTATGTTAGAGATAAGACCGATTTTCAAGAGAACCATTATTCGATTTTTTAGTAAAAAAGTGGGTATGCAGCAACGATCACCCCACATACCTAGGCATAAGAAATATCAAGAGTATCAAATAATCGACAATGAACAGTAGAACAGATTGGGAAACAAACAGTCAAAAGTGACAACGCTCCCGAGGTATTTTCCTAAGAACTCTGCATGCTTAAAATTGTAAAAAAACGAAAGTACATACCTACAGTCTATGCGACAAACAAAAAAACGCACATATTTTCGATTTATTTGACAAGATCAACAATATGTCAATTTGCAAAAGCGCAATCAAGGCCCTTGTGGGCGAATTCCCACCTCCCACGTAGGTATATTTTTGTAGGTAGGTTTTGTGGACACCAACGACATGTGGTTTCAAAAGGACGGCCGGCGGGCGGTATGTGCACATAAGAAATTCTGCAGGAGCGATTCGAGGGCATGTTCATCTCACATAGAGGTGATGTGAACTGGCCACCGAAATCATGCGATTTGACTTCTTTAGACTTTTTCTTATGGGGTTTTATGAAGGTATATGCGAATAAAGCTATGTTCAAACGATTGAGGCCCTTAAAGCCAACACAAACCATAAGCCATCGGTCAAATTCAGCCTGATGTATGGAAGCGGAATGCCGCGACAGACATTTGATCAATGGCATCGATAGGTACAGTCTCACGCACACACTTTGTTTTATTTAAATTTGAAGATAAGAAGGGTTAATGAAAGACCCTTTGGATGAGTAAAAAAAGACTGCCGTTGTGTTGAACAGCTCTCTTTATTTCTCGTAAGGGTGTCCTCCTAACTTCTAGGCGTAGCAGCTACATAGATAGTCTTGACCTCGCCTGGTATACAGACGGTTCTAAAATGGAGCCAGGGTCGGGATCTGGCATCTATGGAGAATCACTCCCAGTAAACTTGTCAGTTAGCCTTGGAAATAACTTATTCATATTCCAAGCTGATGAAGTCCTTGCAATCAATCACTGGGCTATAATAAATCTAAGTTCTAACACACTTGGAAAATCCATATTCATCTTTTTAGACAGCCCAAGCAGCTCTCAAAGCTCTGAACTCATCTGTCATGAAATCGAAGCCATCTACAAACTTTCCAAGACAAACCTAGTCATTTTCTACTGGATTCCAGCCAATACGGGCTTCGCTAGCAACAAGGAAGCTGATTCACATACACCCAGAGAAGATTCATGTCTTCCTGACTGCCTCCGGAGTAAAAAGATGGCTCTAGGACCTTACCAGGGAAGGCACAATAGGCTCCTTTAATAGAGGCTGCAGTGCCAGAGCCACCTTGAGGGCACTCCCGTTTTACAATCTAATCTAATCTACAAAAAATAAATAAATATTTTGGCGGGACAGGTCTATGGGACCCAAGGCCTAGCTTCTCACAACCATTCGTTTTGTATGGGTTTTCAATTTTTTTAAACGAATGGAAGGGATCTACAATTTTACGAAGAGTCCAAACGGCTAATTGAGAAGCTCATTCATGACAGTTTTACTCTCGGATGTTGGTTCTTGATACGTTGAAAATCTTATATTTCGAAAACCACGGAATCGATTGAGTTCAAATTTACACACACGTTCTAATGACACAGGAGTATTCCTGTGAAGATTGGTCAAAATTGGACAAAGAGGCGTGGCATCGCCCATACAAAAAATACGCTGAAAATATTATATCTCGAAAACTACCGAATCGATTGAGTTCAAATTTACACACAATTTTAGGTATTGGCCCAGAAGTATTTTTGTAAAGATTCATCAAAATTAAACAAAGGGGGTGGCACCTCCCATAAAAAAAATAAGTTGAAAATCGTATATCTCGAAAATCACCGAATCGTTGGATATACCAGGATTGCCTCCGCATAATCTCGAATTGAAAGTTGAAGTCACTATTATTATGCTTCGGAATAATAATCAACCCTGTTTGTGTAATGGTGTAAGACTTTCTGTTAAAAGATTGACTGGAAAACTTATACCATGTTCCCACGTCCCACCAACGTGATGTAGCTGAAGTGATTTATAAATTTCGTTAGCGTTCCCACCGAACTTTTAAGTGTTTTAGTGTGATATTTAAGATTAGTTGGCCAACTTTCAATACCGCACACATAAAAAAGTGCAGAATAAAAGAAGAAAAATTGCCTACAACAATTTAAAATGATTTTAAATGCTTTCGATATAATTTATAAATCAGAAAATTATATAAACAAATACTATCAGCATTTTTATTTTTTATTTTTTGACAGTTTCTTTTTACTTAAACAGCTGAAATCGATAACTGGTCTGGTATTTTGTTTAAGTTCGACTTTCTTTTGTGTTAATTTGCGATGACAAATACCTACGTAATTAAAAATTAAACATGTATAAATCACGTAATTAGTAATCATGAAAATGTATGATAATTCACATCATTAGTGAGATGATTTAGCTGAATCAAGAGGATTTAGCTAAGTCACGTTGGTGGGAACGTGATTAAGCGTTGCAAGCTATTTCACTTGGCTTTTATTGTCCGTCGCTTTAAATTTTTGACATTTCGGCGTGAAAATTTCACTTTCAATTTCACGGAAATTTTCACTTCACTTGAACAGCGTACCAGCCTTATTAATGAGGCGCAAGGGCAAACGTTAGGAATTTGTGGAGTTAGTTTAGAGTATTCAGTTTTCTCACATGGACAGTTATATGTAGCCTGTTCGCATGTTGGCAAACCATCGGTTTTGAAAATGGAAAAATCAAAAATATTCTGTACCACAAAGCATTACTTAAAAACTATTTATTACTGATTTAAGTGAATTTAAATTTGATTGTTTAATATTTATATTTTGCACTTGAATTGGAGGTTGTCAAGACGTACAAATATCTGGGAATAACCCTAACCCACGACCTGTCACTGAAAAAACATCTCGCAATCAAGCTCTCCGACGCAAAGAAAGCTATCAATTATACGTGGAAAAATCTTATGTCTAATTCGAGGATTGGAATACCAGCGAAAATTAAAGTCTTTGAAGCTGTTATGAGATCGGTAATGTGCTACGGTGCGCAAGTATGGGGTGGGAAATATTACGATGAAGTGGAAAAGTTACTGCGTTTCTTCCTGACAAAAAAAACTGTTTCGGCTTCCATCGAGCACGCCAAACTATTTGCTACAAATTGAGAGCGGTATAGCGCCACTCCTTGTATTCACCCTAAAGTTGAATATGACCTTTGTTTTAAAGGTTCTGAATTCAGAAGACGATACACGACTTACAAAAATACTGGTGCGGAAAGCAGTAAGAACAAAAACGCTTTTATTCAAGGACTGGGAAAACATCGCCACAAAATACAACATTCGGCTAGATTTAGAGGAGAACAATATTTCGGACTGGCAGAGGATTTCTCAAAAATTTATATTGGAGGTAGAACAGGCCATAAGAATTGAAAATGTTAGCCTAGCGGAAAGCTCAAGCACACGCCGGTTATACAAACAACTCCAGCATCAACATATGGCCTATCTGAACACTAACCTCAATACTGCCCAAATATCACTGGTAATTCGAGCGCGAGGAGAACTACTCAGGCTCAATTGGATGCCACATCGGGATGACCTTCCGCAGCGCAGCAGTTCGTGTAACACTGGGGAAAATGAAGACGCGATACATTTCATCGGATCCTGCCCCATTATGAAAGAAATACGGCGTAATAACTTTGGTGCCAACACACTGGTATTGGAAAAACTAAAAAATATTCTTAACGATAGTCGTAATTGGAGTAAACTTGCCTCGTACTGTGAGACTGCTCTTAATTATAGAAAACGAATTATTGATGAAAACTTTTAAATGTAAACTACTCCAGCTATTTTTTGCTTTATTGACATTTATATGTAAAATTATTGTTAAATTTGTTGTCAAAGACGGCTACGCCATGCTTAAATGTACAATTTGTATGCATAGTTTCATGTGTAATAATTTTGATATAAAATTGTTTTGTTCTTAATTTGTACTTTATAAATAAATAAATAATATTTTGCACAACGAAGTGTGCAGGGGGTCCGCTTATAGGTACCTATATAAAAAAACAATCAAGGTTAATTCAAGAAGTACGAAGTATGGAAAAACGGGCAAAAAACCAGACTTTTAAGACTTAGTGCGAATTTAAAATAGCCACAAGACTTTGTTTCATAAAGCTATCAGCATCTAATTACTTTACAAAACTTAATAAAACAATCAAACTACACAAACACTAGCTCCACTCCGATTCACGATTCAGTAGATACTACATATTTAAAGTTGTTCTAAGGCGAAAACCTTTGCACCCCATAAAACGTACACCAAACCAATTTAATTAAAATCAATAAACGCAATCGCGCAAATTCGTACTTTTTGATTATGCAATAGTTTGTATGAACTTGATTCAGCTTTGCACTTATTCAATAATACGTTTTGTTTGCTATATACCTACGTCGGTTGCATTCGCGGAAGTAATGACACGTAACAAAATGTTGTGGTTCTGGTTTGAATACTTGCCAATTACTATCAGGTCGAGTTAATGCTCGTTAACTGAACCGCAAATTTCTAAAGCGGTAAAGAGGAAAATACCAAAAACTAGTCCGCAATCCGTTGGGGTTTAGCCAATTTGGGAATCACGTTTCGCATGGTTTCAATTTGATTACCTACATTAACTGATTTCAATATAATCAGTATATTCCCTCCCGTCCTCAACGAAAACAAAAAGAAGTGAAAAAATAAAACAGACTGTACACATCCTGCTGCAGAAGCGCGCTTAAAATTCAATTTCATACATCGTTAATATTTTAGCACATAACTTTATTTTATTTTATTGCTTATGTTGTTATTGTTGTGTTTATGGCGGCTGTGATGGGCGCCCTGTAAAATATTCAACCAAATTCAATTGTTCACTTACCATACCAGCGCAACTCGTTTTCTCGATACTTTTCGACAAGGGCGCACAGCCAGTGTGCGCTTTTTTGTTGGTCCTTAATCCTTGATAATTTATTCAAATCACGTTAAAGCAAAACGGGCGTCAGCGTGTGCGGTGGCAGGTGATACCCTGATGGCTGTTGGGCTATTGCCTGCTGCCTGCTCGCCCTACGCCAACGAACCGTGTCGTCGTCGTCGGCGAACTATAAAATCCACATTAACATTCCGCACATTGTTGTCGAGTCGACGACCGACCGACCGACGACACGGCGAGGACGCGATGGTGAATTGGTGATGGTGGCCAAATATCAAACTCCTTATGCGGCCGACTGACAAACAATCTTCGATGTATCGATGTAAGATGTGTTTTTCGGATCGCCACCCCATACATAACCCATTCGAAGGATTCCTTTTGATTTTTTTTTTGGCAATTCCCTGCCGGCTCCAGGCGGCAGTATAGCGATGATGAAGGAAAGAATAAACCTTTATTATTATTATTATTTTCGTCGGATGGCTAAGGGATGGACGGGTTCCAGCCGCACCGCACATCAGGCACCAGAAGCAGAAGCCACCGACGATTTGCTTTATGGTGTGTAAATTTCATTTTTCTCAATTGGAGTTTTATGGCTTGTTTGTAGTTTCTCTGGTCCGTAGTAAACAGGATATAAGCTGGCTTAAATGTGAAAATCTATGCATCAGGAAATACAAAGTATATACGGGCTTTTCATAAAGCGAAGTTTTTATTTTGCGAACACCACCATAATCGGAATGGGGTTAGACCGAGACGGATCCGATTCACGTATAGAAGTGTGGTGGCATAGCTTGGCGCTCATCGGTTCCGATTCGATAAAGGGAAGTAGTTTGCAGTTGGCGTACACTTTGCCAATGGGAGTGGCAGACCGTCAGTTTTGTGGTGTTTTTTCTTTTGTTCGCAACATACGTACCTTATATATTGCGTTGGATTTTGAAGGTAGTGATTTTTTGAACAAGGGTAAAACGGAGAAGCCCTTTATCGGAAATATTCTTTCAGAAATTCAATTGGCTTTGAGTGCATTTTAATTGAAATTTGAGTCGATTAAAAAGTGTTAAACTACTCGGACCAATAACAACATAAAGCATAAAGTCGGTGATTTACAGTAACTATAAGTCCATTGATGGGTTTTGTTGGCGGCTGGTTGGAGGGATGAAAAACGCGTTTCCCTTAAACAGCATTTTTTCTTTTGAAAAATTACTTCAAATTTTGAAATTGCCATGCAACATAAAATGTGGCTCCGAACCTTTACCTCGAAAACTCTTTAAACTGAGTTTGAAACAAGACTGCCTAGCTGTATAGGCCTTAGAAGCCGACGGACAGTCAAGCAGACGGACGGAATTTCGTGGTACTAGAAATAATTAAAAATAGTAGTACAAAATATTTACAATTGGTCGCAAAATAATACAATCGGAACACAGTTTTGCTTAAAGTCACAGTCTATTAACCAGAATTGTCAAGGAAGTGCTTTCAGCATTAATTATACTGCCCACAATTTCAATTTAGTGCCGAAAAATTAGATTTAGCGCTTGGGCGTTTTTTAGTGATTAAAAATATTTTAGTATTTTTTTAACGCTGCCACTGCGCACCGCCATTTTTCTTTTTCTATGAATGCAGCCATTAATTAAATTAAATGTATGTAACGGGTGATTTTTTAAGAGGTTTAGAACTTTTAAAAAAAAAAAAACACAAAAAATTCGAAAAAATGAATGAAATATTTATTTGAATCGATAGTTTGAACCTTGCAATTTAATGTTTAAAGATAATTTTATGCAAATGTTGACCGCGGCTGCGTCTCAGGTAGTCCATCCGCTGAGTCCAATTTTGGCATACTCTTTCACACATATCGGCCGGTATCTCACGAATGAATGCATGGATGTTGGCTTCCAGTGCGTCAATCGAAGCGGGCTTGTCCCTATACACATTAGCCTTGACATACCCCCACAAAAAATAATCTAATGGTGTCAAATCGCACGATCTAGGCGGCCAATTGACCGGCCCGAAACGTGAAATTAACTGTTCACCAAACTCGCCTCGCAATTGCGCCATTGTTTCGCGTACTGTGTGGCATGTGGCACCGTCTTGTTGAAACCACATATCATGCAAGTCAAGAACTTCCATTTCGGGCAAAAAAAAGTTTGTTATCATCGCTCGGTAGCGTTCACCATTGACAGTAACGCTGCGATTCGCATCATCTTTGAAGAAATATGGCCCAATAATGTCGCCGGCCCATAAACCGCACCAAACAGTGGCTTTTTCGGGATGCATTGGTAGCTGTTGCAATGCTTCTGGCTGATCTTCACTCCAAATGCGGCAATTTTGCTTATTTACGTACCCATTGAGCCAAAAATGAGCTTCGTCCATAAAATGGAAGCAGCGCGCGATGAACATTTCGAACCGAGCACGAATTTTGATAGTAAAATTCAATAATTTGCAAGCGTTGTTCATTTGTAAGACGATCCATGGTTAAATTGCAAACCAAACTGAAGCTGTTTGACAGTGATACAAGGTACTAAACACACGTCAGCTGTCAAAACCAGTGTTGCCAAAACCAAACCAGCTAAAAAATCACCCTTTACAATGACCATTCATTTTTTAATTTTTGTTGAAGTATTTATTTTTATGCAATCGGCATATGACTGAATATAAATTAACTTTTTTGTTGTTGTTTTTGCTTTTATTTTTTTTATCACCTTTCGAGCTGTTTTTAAGAAAATATGGTTTTGGGACCCAAGAGGTCAAAATTAATGCTGCCTTCAACTCTCAAACTTCTTGCCGCTTGCTCTCTTAAGTTTTCGTTTGAATCCGCCATTTTCTTTGCCCTTTTACGTGTTATGTCATTGAGAATCCCAGTGTGGTACAAAACAATGTGCGCGACTGGATCACACGAAACTTCCTCATTCATCAAATACAAGCGTTGCCAAAGTTGCTGATCTATTAGGGTATGTTAATATTTTTGAATGGAATTATAGGTGATGCTGCTTTTAGGTGCCTACCGATGGATACATATACCTACATAAACGTATTAATCCAGTGCATTTTCTGTGGAATTTTCGTTGTCAGATATAAGCATTGAAATGGCAGTTCTTAATATTTAAGACACGTTGTAGTTGAAGGCTATTTTAAAGGGTATGTCTAATATGGATGATAGGGCTTGAAGGTGGGTGTTATCTATTTGGTAAAAGAAAATGCTTTTACTGGTTGTAATGAAACTTTGTGTGAACACAAATCAGGATTTGAGAAGGAATTTTTTTTTAGAAATATTTAAGAAACGGATTTTTGGATTATTTTTAAGAAAAACCTAAGCACGAAATCTTATTTGAAATATTTGTGTTATCCTCAATATGCATTTCGATGAAAATCGTTAGAGCGATTTTATTTAAATATGCAATGTAAACTAAATTTTACAAAATAATTCATTATTTGGTTAAAGAATACTGTTTTTTAGGTAAGATCTATTTATTTATTTGTTTAATTGCCATCAAAGAACAAGCTTTTTCTTAGACTAAAGATGTGACAGATAGTTACATAGAAAAAGAAAAAACAAGAATAGTTTAAATAATAATAAGAACAATAATAATAATATACATAGGAAAAATAACATAATAAAAAAATAGAGCCAAACAATTATGTCGGAATACCGTCAAGTAGGTTCCTTTTAATAGAACAGATCGACAAGTTAAAGTCGATCAAATAAATATTTGCATTGTAGGAAATTATAAGACCATTTATTGACGAAGAGCGACCATAGTTCGTGCGAGAGTGTGATATTTTAAAGAATCTATTGTTACGTAAGTTTGACGACGGGACATTTATGTCAAGAAGGCGTAAAATTTCAAGAGAATCAATCTCACTAATGAGTACCCTATGAAGAAATAAAATTCTTGCCACCGTTCTTCTTACTTCAAGGGACTCCATGCTAATCAGTTTCAACCTTGATAGGTATGGAGGTAGGTTAATAAGATCAGTCCAACGTAGCCCTTTCAGCGCGAATCTCAGAACCCTTTTTTTGTATTGATTCAATTCTGGAGGTGTGTACACTGTAGTATGGGCACCAAACTATACATAGATGCATACTCCAATATTGACCGTACAAAAGATATATATAAAGTTTTGATGACGTAGGGATCAGAGTACTCACAAGCATAACGCCTAATCATTCCCCGGACCTATTAGCCTTATTTGAGATATAGTCAATATGATCATTGAAGGATAGCTTGGTGTCTAAAATAACACAAAGATCTTTGATTGTATATACACGAGGTATTGTATTACCATCAAAGGAGTAAGCAAATACTATAGGTGATTTACATCGAGAGAAAGAAATAACAGAACACTTGCTAACATTAAGAGAGAGGTAATTTTGTTTGCACCACAAATAAAATTTCTGCAGGTAAAGATTAAGAAGATGGAAACGTTGTACATCTTTGCCTGATATGAACAATTTAAAGTCGTCGGCAAACATCAACAATTGGCATTCGGGCAAAAATTTGACAATATCATTAACAAACAAGATAAAAAGGAGAGGGCCAATATGACTACCCTGGGGAACGCCAGGGGAAACGAAAATTTTATTAGAGATAGCATTGCGGAATTTCACGTACTGAAATCTATCACTTAAGAATGAAGAGAGCCATCTTAGGAAAGGTATTGGAAAATCCAGTTTTTCGAGTTTGTAAAGCAGTATTTTATTTTATATTTTTAGGCGCAACCAAAAAAAAAAAAAAAATTATGGTCTACGCGATCAAAAGCTTTACTAAGATCTAAGTGCAAGAGATTGTGCAGGATGTAAGCATAAGCATTACCAACTTTTCACATTTTTTATTCAAATCGAAAAAGAGTTTTCGAGATATGACTAGTTTTTCAATGCTTACCTTCTGCTATTTGAATGGAAAATGGGGGACGCAATCATTTTGAAAACATCAATTTTACTCTAAATATGCATTTTGCTCGAAATCGTTATGCCCGTTTTCATGTTGACTCAAGGAAAACCTTATTTTTTTTAAAAGTAGTGCCTATTTTTTTTAAATCCGTTGTTCATCAATTTAGAGAAAAAATAAACATGCCATCAGGTGCAGGTAAGAAATGTCAAAAAGTAAAAATTATTTCTTGACGAATTCATAATTACCGTTTTTGAGCTAAGTCCAATTTTTAAAAGTTCTTCGAGTGTGAAAAAAATGAAAATGCAGTCATCTCAACCTCGCCTACTTAAGCTTAATTATCTATTTAGATTGAAATCGTTAGAGATGCTTTCAAACTTGTTGTCTTCAGCATTGAGATATAATATTTTTATTTAGGTACACATATTACAGGTTTTTCAACAGATCCTAGGGCTATTTGAAGACTGAAATGCGACAAATGGGAAAGAAAGGTAATCCGAAATGGAGGAAGACTAGCTAACCACAAAAATGTAATATTTTAGGAAGAAATACGAATAACTATCTATACTTTTTCCAACAAAAATTGTCAGTACAGGCCTTACGGAGGAGCTTTTTTTTCTATCAATGGTGCCTGTAGATAATCTCACGGCACTCAAATACAAGAATTTCCACTGAAATAAAAACCAAGGAATTGTTGTTGTCATTTTCCTTAAATTTCACATACAGTGACAGCCCACCACAGCCAGTCGCCACACAACTACGCCACTGCGGACACAATGAGCATGATCGCTTGTGTTCGCTTGCTTTTATCATCAACCAAAATAGGCACTGTGTTAAATATACAAAACCTAGTACCTACATATTTTCAGCAGTACTCGTGAGGACATATTTCTGCATTTTTGGGTATAAATGCATATGTATTTCACTTTGGAGAGCATATTTTAGTATTTTTGTTATATTTTTGCATATTTCTCTATTTTTTCATCAAATAGTTTTCAAACAAACTAAAGCGATTAGGCCTAATGGGTATACACTAAAAAAACCGTTACGGGAAAAGGAAAAATAAAAACGGAATTTATTTCGTTCGGCAATATTTTTACTTTAAATTGGAAGATGGTAACCCTAACAGTTTTGCTCTCTTAGTTATGGCGAATTTTCATACAAACTACGGCAGCCCCGTGAGAGCTTTAAAGACGGACCGATTTATGTTAGTCATTGCAACCAGATTGAGAGACAAATATGCTGGCAGCGAAAAACACCACCAACTCTACCTGAAAATGTTTCTTTTGGAAAGGAGTTATATAAACTTAAGATCGAAATGGAAACTTTTTTCAGGCATTATGATATAGGTACGCAAATGAAAGTGATCAAAACGCTTTTAATTTAAACAGACCTCTGGGCAACATTACCTCTTGAGACAAGATATACTGAGATACCCATGATACTCAATTCAGATTCGCAACAAGAAATACTTCAGCAAACATTTTTACAATCGGCAGTTCAGATTTCCTGTGGTCCAGTCTTATTTCATTCCTTATTTAACTAGGGCATACGCTAACTATTTTGAGTATTAACTCCAACGGTGTAGTGTTTTATTGATCAGTCATAGATTTAATTTAATCTGCATAAGAAATGTTTAACGATTTAATCCCACAAATAAGAGGAAAACCTCCAGTGCCAGTACTAGATATATAATATTATCAATAACAGATATATGTGAAGGCCATTTAATATATCGCTTTAGCAACCACACTAATCGGCTTAGGGGTGGGTACTAACTAACAAGCTCATTTTTGTAGCATAATTGCAAAAAGCTAACTACAAGTAGGTTGCCAATTTTTAGGCGCAAAATGGCCCTCCTTGCAATCATCGTGTCAC
This sequence comes from Cheilosia pagana, assembly GCA_936431705.1. NCBI lineage: Eukaryota > Metazoa > Arthropoda > Insecta > Diptera > Syrphidae > Cheilosia > Cheilosia pagana. The sequence continues at coordinate 76,656,972 of OW386166.1, read as the reverse complement.
CATATTCGGCAGTTCAATGCGACAATTCCAAAAGCATAAATGACACATACAAGTCCTACAACAAAAACACTAATCTACCATATTAAATTGACTTCTATTGCTTCTGGCAGATAATAAGGACTAATACCTCATTTAGTTCTTAAGCCGACAAATTCGTTCATTTATTTTGTGGTGGGGGTGGGGCACGCCTAATTGGATTTAGTCACTTGTGAAAATTGACTTATAAAAGGCGATGTTATTTATATTTTGCAATTAGTGTGGTCTGAAATGTGAGTTCATTACATTCGACGAAGTTTCGAAGCTGTGCCGCAGTATACACTTTGAAATATTATTTATTTTTTTTTTTTAAATTATTTAATAAAAGTATTTTAACATTCCTACTATGACGAAAGTGACTTGAGTATTTGTGCTGTATATAGATTTTATTTTTCCTATATTTTTCGCGTTATCCTTACAAAAAAAAAACACACATCACGATGGATCACTACGGTTACCCAAAGTTTGAACGATTCAACGACAAGCGAAATGTATCCCTGGCCGAGAGTGTCCCAGCCGAAATATTCCACATGATCGATCCGTATTGGTATCAATATCCGCCAATGGAACCGATGTGGTACGGCATAATCGGCTTTGTTATAACGATCCTGGGAGTTATGTCGCTGTCGGGCAACTTTATCGTCATTTATATATTTACGTCGGCCAAGTCACTGCGAACGCCTTCAAATTTGTTTGTCGTCAATCTGGCGGTGTCAGATTTCATGATGATGTTTACGATGTTTCCGCCCGTGGTGCTGAATGGATTCTATGGCACATGGATTCTTGGACCGTTTCTATGCGAATTGTACGGACTATTTGGATCATTGTTCGGCTGTGTGTCAATATGGTCGATGACAATGATAGCAATTGATCGGTACAATGTGATTGTGAAGGGTATTTCGCAAGCTCCGTTGACAATAAAGGGCGCCATACTTCGTTTGATGTTCATTTGGACCGTTTGTGGCGTGTGGGCGTTTGTGCCTCTATTCGGATGGAATCGATATGTTCCCGAAGGCAATATGACCGCGTGTGGAACAGATTATTTCGCAAAGGATTGGTTCAATAGATCGTACATCATTGTTTACTCTGCATGGGCGTATATGACACCGTTGACACTGATCATTTTCTCCTACTATCATATTTTGAAGGTAAATCATTTTTGCACTTGAATTTGTAGTTACATTTATACAAATAGCGGTTGGGTTGATTTTACAAAAACGGCCGAATAGATACTCCAAGTCTAGCTTATCACAGCCATTCGTTTGGTGTGAGTTTTTGTTTATTTTTGGGAGGAATAGGAGGGAACTACAATTTTGTGCCGAATTGGGAGCTCTTTCAAAACACGGCAAGTGGCGGCGCAGTGGAATAAAAAGCCTAAGGATAGTATTTTTTCCTTTTTGCGGTGATCGAACCTCATACCCATCGTACTCCAACACAAATTATTGAGCAACTTGTTTCAAGCGTTGTTTAATTATATATACTGTCATCCCGCGTCCCATTATTCCAACAATTTTCTTCTAGCACTAGTAACTTTTAAACGACGAGAAGTAGCTTGTCCGGTTCAACACCCGGAAAAACGCAGATCACATCTTAAAGTCTGACTTACATTCGAAGATATAACAGTCTTTAAAAAGCTATTGAAGATAGATGTTCGGCTTCGGCATAAAATTGAAGGTTCCTTCCATTTGTCCCAAAAGAAATAAAAACGAATGGTTGTGACTTGTGAGCGACTACTCATTGGGTCTTACAAACAGCATACATCTCTCAGACTCTTTCGGAATATGTAAAAATTAAATATTTTCGAAAATATCGCGAATGTCCGTCTCATCATCTTTGAGGACGATTTTAAATATCTCTCCAAAATATCTTTACAGGCCGTGCGATTACATGAAGCAGCTATGAGAGAACAGGCTAAAAAAATGAACGTTCAATCTCTACGAAACACCGACGACAAGGCAAAATCTGTCGAAATTAAACTGGCTAAGGTAGCGCTGTGCACGATAGCGTTATGGTTTATTGCATGGACACCCTATTCGGTGATCAACTATGCGGGTATTTTCAACACCCTGAACCTATCACCGCTGAGTACAATTTCTGGATCTGTGTTTGCCAAGGCGAATTCCGTTTGCAATCCCATTGTCTATGGATTGAGGTGATGTCAAACATAGTATACATTTTTATGAGATAAACATTTTTCTTATATTTTCCACAGCCATCCAAGGTACAAGCAAGTGTTGAGAGAGAAAATGCCATGTCTAACATGCTCCGATCCACAGAGCAATGCTATGGAATCGAAGACCCAGGCAACGACAGAAATCACGGAAAGTACAGCATGAGTGTAAAAAAATAAAAACAAATTGTGTTGTTATGTAACAATTTTATTTTCTATCTAGTAATAATATATTAAACGAAATCGATGTGATCATAAAAAAAGTGAGGGTTTTTGTAACTATTTTAAAATTTTTTATCTACGGTAACTCAACTGATCACCTTGTGAAATGTCAATACACTAAAATAACAAACCTTATGTCATGTGGTACTATTCCACAGATTGAACCTGTTTCGATCGGAAAAAACTAGGTCTGTTGCTATAGAACCAGGTGAGATGAAAAGAAGTTATCTTCAGCGTTGTGGAGAATCGTCTAAAACTAAAAATTATTGGACTTTTCTAAAAATCGCTTCAAGCCTTCACCTAAAATTGATGGTGAGTCAAAATAGCTGTATTTATATGGAATACATGATTAATAATAGTATTACACCATCTGACGAAAAGCAATCAAGGCAACTCATGATTCTCTAAATGCAAAATTCATCAACAGTTTTGATTTTGACCATCTTGGCATCTCGCGGTTGAATTGAGTAGAAGAGAAGATACAAGCGCGAAGCCTATGATGTGATATGTGAGTGAAGATAGTCAATTGACAGGGTATTAAAGCGCAGGTCTACTTCCTGACGGAAAAAACCATCGTATGGATATTGTGCATTTACAACATCATGCATTTCTAACACGGTACAGATGGAAGGGATGCCCAATGCCCGGAAGTAACGACGATTCAAATTAATTGATGAATTGTTGGTTAAATGTACTGAAAACAATTAGCTTCCACTCACATTTTAATCAATAATGGAATCATTTTCAAGTGATTGCAGAAATGCTGGCTGCCGAAACACGTAACTATTTATTTCCACTTTGTTTAATTACTTTAATTATGGGTAGAACATCTATGACACTTTTGGCTTACGCCTTTATCAACATTGATTGCGAGACGCTGTAAAGCCAGCATTCATTTTAGTTGCATAGATGGAAAAAGCTATAATGCCAACCAAAGTGTTTGTTCTCTAGGACAGTAGGTCATCGCATTCAAAAAATCAACAGAATTTCCCCATGTAAATTGGTTAGGGTCCACTTCACAATTTAAGCTAGAAATGTTGTACTACTCATCGCTCCCCCTCCTTTGACTTCATTACCAATGTTGAAAGTTCAACCAAGTCAGCCTCTACATCAATGATATCATTCATATTTATTCATGAAAATAATTACTGCTTCCCATTCCCAGACACGTCCGATTCGACGAACTTAAACTAAAATGAGAAAAATAATGAAGCTAAAATCAAAATGTATGTGCTTTTTTGGAATTCGAATCAGTCGTGTTTGGGTCTCCTTGCTTTGACGGATATCTACGTTAAAGTTAGCTTATTCCATGGAAGGAACAGTTAAAAATATCCTCCGCATATATCCTATCCACAGGTAGATTATTTTTGATTTAATACATTTTGTTTCATTTCAGTGCGTAGTTAATACAATCGGTGTTACAAATAAACGTGTAGCCTATTAATATGCAAATTTTTTGTTTTCTGTTTCACAAAAACTTTGGGCTTGTGGCAAAACAATTCATGCGAACAATTATTTTTTACAGAAAAATTCACCTTTAGTTAGATGATCAAATGAAATGATCAAGTTACGCATTGGCAAACCAATATTTTGATGTAAGTATTTATAATATTTTTTTTGTGTTTAATATTGCAAAAGTTGTGTTCAATATCTAATTATATTTTTAATTCGTTCTACGAATTTATTTATAATGTCTAAAAACAATAGCGCTATGACTCAATTTTCGCTAAAATTTTGAAAATGGACTCAATGCATAAGAATAACTAAGTAAAAAATTATAAAAATAATATTTAATTTTTTTATTTATCTATTTATTAACAAAAATCATATGTTGCAGATGTACAACATTGCGCCGTAGCTCCTACTTTTTTACATCAGTATTTACAGCGGAACTATTTGAAACAATGGTTTGTTTTATTATAGCATATTCCACACTTTTCACATATTTTTTTTTTGTGAAACCAGTGCAAATGATCTTGTCGAACTTCCTTGGGCGGTGCGTGTTGAGCAGAGTGCGATTTGCCTGCAGACATTGTTCAATATGTGATGTTCTTTTGCTCGGCTTTTGTTTTATGCCCACTTTTCAAAGTGCTTCAGCTACTTCCAATCGAAAGTCTGCGGCGTCCAAATTGTCAGACCGATCGGCTTGTTTATTGACGCGACGATAGAGTAGCCACGCATTTGTCATTGCCATTTCAAGAAGGTGGTAAAACAAACTCATATACCAAAATTTACTTCTTAGTAAAATTTTGTGTCTAGCAATAATGCTATCCATCAAGTCCGTTCAATCGACACGTGGACTTTGTTGATTTTATCATATCGTTGAACATTGGATGTAGGGTTTTTACCTGCAAAATTTGACGCCAGTGAAACAATTTTATTGTCTTTTCAGCTTTTCAGCAGTTGTTGAAATCTGAATCCTATTGTTATTGCCCACAAACTCAACTGAAGTTAAAAAAATTATTCATCGGGGAGTTTATAGACTGTAACAAAGTTTCCGGTGGTGGTGGATTGTCGGAATCGTTTCCTGATGAGCTATCTTCCTGGGGAACAAATGTCCTCATCACATTCATCGGAAGAAAAATCAAGTTCGTCGTGAACAATTTGAGGTTATGTCTACTATACTGGCCGAATATATCTGGGCTGTGGTTTGTTCAACGCGCAATGTTACAGATGTGCAACAATACAACTTTTACTAACCACGACCTTTCTATGTTGCAAAATAAAACAAAAACACAAAAATGATATAAACTTACTTTGAAAACAAAACAACTTCCTTTGAAAAAAAAATGGTTTTATGATAATTTCTTACAAATAATAAAATCAGCTCAAACACGGACCTCAACTTTGTGCAAAAAACAACTTTGACAAATGACAAATAAAAATTACTACATGTCAAATAGAGAGCGTAAGGAATGATCGGGCTTGGCAGAGGTATGTTGCGCGCCTGCAACATTGCTCTGATTTCGAAAAAAAAAAAAAAAATGGGAACAAACAATTTCTATACAGTGAATGTGGTATTTTGCAGATCTGCAGCTACACATCAAAAAACTTGAAAAAGCGCACCAGCTGTCTCCCTACTACCTTATCTACTTAAGACGAATTTCAGATGCATTTTATTCCTTAAACCTGAGAAAACATACAGTCGTCGAATATAGTCGGCTCTTTCTATCTTAGAGTAATATCCTGATTAAAGCAATGGACCTACAATTTTATGCTGCCTCCAAAATAATGATATCGTATTATACTCTCAGATGTTTGTCAGACGTTCGCGAGAGGTGGAGCACTGGTAAATGGTAAATAACCTTAAGATAGAATTTATGTTTTTTCCGGGGACCGAACCTGAGACCCCATGCATAGTTGCTTATTAGAAACATTGAATAACAACATGTCAGCACGTCAGCAGTTAAACTTTGTCATTTTTGAGTAATTTTTTAGTCACAAAATTTATGAAACGGTATACGATATACAGTCGGCGCAGTGGCTTAGTGGTAGTGTGTTGGGCTACTAAGCGAGGGGTCTCAGGTTCGAGTCCCGAAAGGGCCAAATTACATCTTAAGGTTTTTTTCCACTCCGCCACCTCTCGCGAACGTCTGACAAACTTCCGAGAGTAAAACTGTCATGAATGAGCTTCTCAATTAGCCGTTTGGACTCGGCGTAAAATTGTAGATCCCTTCCATTCGTCCCAAAAATTAAAAACCCACACAAAACGAATGGTTGTGAGAAGCTAGGCCTTGGGTCCCATAGACCTGTCGCGCCAAAATATTTATTTATTTATTTATTTACGATAAAGGACATTTGTCTCCAAATACATTCAACCGCGTTGCTGCAGCATTTGCCGACTTAAATCAAAAACATTTCTACTTTGTCTTACCGCATTCAAAGCCAAATTCTTTTAGCTGGTCACTTTGGTTCAAAACTTTCTAAATCCCATCAAAGGAATTTGTCAAATGGGATGTGTTATGTACATCGATGCTCGATGGCCATGGTAACGGCTATAACACAAATTAAAGAGAATTGCATATGCATGATGTGCAACATTCAGTCTTACGGTGCTCCTACACAAAGTCAGAGTTATTATCCATTGAAATGATGAACGTGGCGGGTGTGCCGACGGTGAATGGGAGTAAATCATTCTCCATTCAGTTTCCAGCACATGGATCTCCACAAAAATACTTTTCATGCATTCCTAGTCAGCTTTGTGGAATGCATGAGTCTTTCCGTATGAAATTTTAATATGCAACCGCAATACCGGCGCAGTAGTGCTTGGCTTACAAACTTCATGCACGGATAGGTATACAGTATATGTCGAGGACGCTTTGTAACTTACAACTTATGCATACAAAGTACGAGTACGAGCTGTGGTTAGGCGGCGTGTGTGAGTTGACAAAAGGGTGTTGGGTTATTAAGAGGAATGAATGTGTGCCGTTTGTATTATTAAGAATAATAAGCAGGTGCTGCAGCATTTACTATGAAAAGTAGAGAGACAAAAAGGATTTTCAAATGTTTTCTAAGAAGTAAATCTGCCAAATATGACAGTGACTTTTGCAGACAATGTGAAGCGTTTCGATTGGGATGGTGAGAGAGCATTTTACTTTTTTAAGTAAGTAGGTACAATTGTTTTTTATAGAAGCCACGGATCGTATTTAGGTTTGGTGTATGGGGTTTTCTGAAGTGATTTTTTGTTTGGGGGAATGGGGGTATTAAAAAGTTGAAATGTAAATCAGATAATAGATGATGACCTGCTTCACCTCGTGTCTTTTTACACTCAAAGTTGGTTGAGGTTCTATTCAATATTGAAAGTGATCTTGGCCCAAAAGCTGGCATTCATTCAAATTACTATATTATGAACTAGCTGAACCATACTCGCCTTGCTTCACCCGCCTGCCATTTTAAAGACAAACAGTATTTTCAGCATTTTTTTATAAATATGTTCCCTTTCTTGCACCTTTCTGAAATCAATATAAAGCAAAAAAAAACATAATTTTAATTCCTAGATGCTAAGAAGTCTACACAAAAAAGATTTACGCAAAGTTCTGTTATTTCCCTCTTACCCACAGCAAATGTCGACGAAAACAAACAACTTGACATTGACACACGAACCCCACCCCAGCCCATTTCCAAGCTTTTCCCAATGAAGAACACCTGAAAACGTGTTCAACCTGAATGTATGCGCTGAAAAGAGACGACTGCCCATTGAGGTGCAAAACATTATGATCACGTTAGAGCGCGCACGTAATAATCACACACACACACACTACTGCAACGATACTCACTGCTGCATGACTACTGGCAGTGGTATCCACTGAAAGAAAATTGTGGGCGATGTTTTGAATAATTGTTTTGAACATTGCTCAGCTTCAGGACAACGCAGGAGGATGTTTTATATCTTAAAAGATTCAGGAGAAAATTTACTAAATTCACCTATTTTTTTATTTTTCAATCCGATAAGCCATTACTGAGCTAGGTCTGTATAAACAAAATTTTCTTTTCATATATCCGTTGTTTTTGACTATTTTGTAAAAACCAAGTTATATTCCGGGGTAAAAAGTATCCTAAAGCCCGACCCAGAATATAAGCAATCACTATGCCAAGTTTCATCAAATCTGTCCAGTAGTTTCTGCGTGATGCGCGGTCAGGCATTTTTTATTCTACAGTTTTATTATGTGTATTGAAGGGATAGGGATAGGGATAGGGAAGAGAAGAGATATCTATATATATTTTTATTTTTCGATCAAGTAATATCCACATTTTTAAAAAATGAAAATGATTTCTTTTTAGAATTATCTTATTCATGACAGCGCAGCTTAGTTTAAGCTTGATTTTTTCTCAGTTGACTCAGGTATTTTTTCTTTTTTATATGAAGACAGAATTTGTGTTAAAAAATTTGTTAATATTGGTTTGGTGCCTTCAACTTTGGATATGAAACAATGTGTAAGACACAAGATAAAAAATGTTTGTCCTGTCGTCAGTTTTTAAAAAAAATGTATTTGTAAGGATTTCTTTAAGATTTTTAGTTGGGTTCCGGGTTTGTCCGAGTTTTTATTTTTGTGTCATTTTAATGTGCGTGATGTGTATTTTGTGTTTCCGTAAAAAAATCCTGCTACTTTTCTGCTCTTTTCGTCATATTTGGATTTTTGTATGGTGCCTTCGGTTTATACATTTTTTTCGTTGTTTTAGTTCTTTCTTTTAAGTTCTGGAAATGTTATTTTTGAAGAACAGTTCAATTTCTTAAAGGAAGAACTTTTTAATTACAAAAAGCACTGAAAATACCCAAATAAAAGTAGTAAAGGAAACACTCTCGCATTTCAAAACTGATTTTAAGACAAGGTGGCTCAACGCTTGCAGAATCGAGGAAACATTTTTCAACGCTAATGAAAAATGGCCAAACAGTTTTATTGCATTACATGAGAGCACCAGATTCAGCAAAGAAACGTGGTCTTCCGGAAGTGAGTTTTGAGACTTCTTGCGAACGAACAAAAAGGGTCAAAACGCAAGACTTGAGAGATTCGGTACCTCTTAATGTCCTCAATTATGCTACCCAAATGAGCTTAAGAGCTTCCGGACAGATTCAAGCCTTAAAAGTCCCAAATGAACCAACTCTAAGTCCCAATAGAGCTGAAAAATACAGAAAAGCATTTTAAAACTCACATGAGAAAAGTTGTGTGACTAGAGAAGATGCATTGGCAGTATTTGTCGCAGCAAAATTATCACGACACCAATATAATGGTGTTAAGAATGAGTGCTTCTGAAAAATGTCCATCGTACTGAGCTCGTATGCCATTATATAACATTCAAGCAAAAATTACATAAAAAAAATTACAGTCTTTTCCCAAAGAAGCACTCAACTTGTTAACCCCAAGAATCAAACGCTCTTCCTGAGTCTGATGATAATAATGATTTTTAGTAGGTACCTATGAACAATTTAAAAAATGGTTTTACTAATTTATTTTTGTTCAAGTTTTTAATTTAAAAAAATTTACACATTTCAGAAAAGTGGGCGTGTCGGGTAGGCGGACTTAACAATATTTAGGGGCTGGTCTCAGAAGCTATCCTGAAAAATTTCAGGTTTTTGTCTGAAACGGCTGATTTGATACGACATTTTAGGGCATTCTGCCCCTCTTTGCGGCCTTGACTTGCTTCTGTTTCAGCATATCAACTCTTCGACATGGACCTGGAGATTTTTTGTCGATATTTTCAATGTGTATATTGCATATGATATTGAAACTTGCTGTTGATATTTGTGTTTATTTTTTTCACAATTTACCTTCATTATTGTCCCATTGATGTAATAGGGGAGGTTAGGGTTGGTTGTAAAATCTTCCTAATAGGAGTTAGCTGGCAATAAAAAAAGCTCGTAAAACATATTCATACATACTGTGGGACAATTTTGTACAAATCTGACGATAAATGCAGTTTACTTTAGGTACAAATTGTTTAAAAAGTTTGCAGCAAATTACGCCATAATTTCTGTCATCTGACTTTAAGATCTTCTTGCTCCGTCTTAGGTCAATGTGAATGTTTTTGATTCACAGACCCGAAAATTTGGTGCTGCTTCCTGAATCTTCTTTTTGGTGACGATCCAACCAACACCGTTCTCCCCTACCACAAAAAAAACTCATGGTTTCTACAACTGGAACAAAAGTTAAGCTGTAAATCGTGAAGTTAAGACAAGCTTAATTGAAATAACAAATTAAGGGATGGAAAAATGTTTTTAGGAAGCGGCGCTTGGCTTCTACTGGGTTCAGCATTTTTTCACTGTCGTCCAATGAACGAAGATTCAATGAAAAGGTTGCTGTGAAAATATTAATTGTATAAGGAGGGTGGACCATATCTATCGCTGTCATTCCATAAACCAGTCCCGTATAATCTGACATCGATTCAAAACTTTACTAGACAGATGTTCGACGTACCTCTAGTTTAAAAGATTAAACATAACAAAATGCACAGAGTTGTTAAAATACAAAGCAGTCTCATTGTTTATGGTGTCAATCACTTCAAATCACCAGATAGCTATCTCTGGATAACTGCAAAGCATCAACATCACAAACAATGATTAGAGGGAAAATTATATCTCCATGCTAATGAATTTCTGAAGCGCCATACGCAGAGATGAAATGTTGAAGCTTTTGTACATCTGCAAAGTTTACGGGAGCACCTGTCGGATAAATTAACGGCAACATATTCGTATACAGTCGAAAGATGCATTTTACCCTAGGGAATTGACAGATTTTTTCATGCGAGAGTAATACTTCAGGCTTGTATGGCATGCAACTGTTGGAGCTCACTAGTATTTGTCGGAAGAACTTTGTTTGGATGTGTGTGGTTAGGTACCGATGAAGTTTAGTGATATAAAATCGATGCAGGAGGGTTGCTACAACATAAGATGATTACAGTAATGGAAATAGGAATAAGAATCACACATACGATGACATTATTTATGGCAGGCAGTACTGGCGTTGAAAGGAACGACGATATGACATACCGCGTACAGACAATCAGTAGTGGATCGGTTCGGTATTTACCGAGTGCAGTGCGAACAGAATGACATCTGTGACATATTCCCATACATACCATAGGGAAGAATGCTGACACATTTTGCTTCACTTTCACATCTGCTGACATAAACCTTTTCGAGGATACGTCATCAGCGTACCTATTCGAAATCGTTTTCCGTCAACAGAGCGACATGAAGCACATCAAAAATCACCAATCAAAACTATATCGACGAAGAAATACTACTTTTCTGACGGTTTTTAAAACCCACTTTTTTTACAACCTTTTCGACGCCTCTTTCGAGTGTTTTTCGGAGTGTTTTTTCCAGCTTCTTAGCAAAACAAGGTAAAGTTGGGGTTTCAGCACACAATTACAACTATGTCCTACGTTACATGTCCTAGATTCATATTTATCCCAAGTGGAAGTGACTTGACAACATTAACTTATATGTATTGGAACCTTTCTGGCGGTATGGGTGAAAATTGTAAAGAAATTGCAAGCTAAAGGTCGAAATTTTACAAATCATTTTTGGATAAATTTTGTTTTTTGTTTTGCGACGCATTTTTGTAGGTACCAGGTTTTTGACCTGTTTTGGACATATTTTTTAACGCATTTTTCGACTCGCTTTTAACGCTTTAAGCATTTTCCGACACATTTTCGAAAATGTTTTTGTGTGCGTTTTCATGAATTTTTTTGGACGTTTTTCGAATTGTTGTGCAAAACGTTTTTGGTTGGGTTTTGCGATGGCAAGACAAGTCATCTGTAATAGCCCTAGAGAAATAATTGTATATGAGTTGTGTTCATCTCTCAAGCTTTTTCAATAGACAAATGCACTCACAATCTAATCTGCAAAATCGGTTTTCGAAAGGGTCTAAGAATTGGGCATTTTCCACCAAAATTGCAGTTTCCGCGTTCTCCTTACCTAAGTTGATTTGCAGTAAGAGGTAAGACCTAAGATACACGCACCAGCGTTTTAAAGTTTCACATTATCAATTATTTGCATCATCTCAACACTGCGTTGAATAATTTGAATTTGCTGAAAGCTTTACCTCCTTCTTTCCGATGAAATTTATGCTAAATATCTAAGCAGTTATTCGCCCTTGCTTCTCTTTCTTTACAAAAATCCCAGAGTTATAATAATTTCAAGATATTTGTAATCATTGACTATACCATTTTTCGATTTTTACTCTTTTGACTTTGCTGAAAGTAATTTTGGATTTATCTAGCTTAATTGTGATATTCCATATCTACTTTCTTATAATACCTCGTAGCACGATGCACGGATGTGTCATCAACTAATCAACCTTGTTGCGAAGATCAACTATCAATTAATAACTGACATTTATCAATATATGTTATTAAATGGTATTGTGACTGTCAACTATCAATATTATTGATCCATTGTGATTTGTTCTTTAATATTCTATTGTGCATTCAAAAATCGGTATTGCGATCAACAATTTTCATCGATTTTATTGTCAGCTGCCAATTTTTCTTTCACTCGTAAATTTGCAGTTGATGAGTTCGTGCGTGAAAAATTGTGAAAATTTGAAAAATTTATAATTTCTTTATTTCAGAAGGTCTCAAAAAGAAGCAAGGTAGTGTGTAGTATTTGGCAAAAAGTTTATTAAAACTATTAATAGATTTGATAAACCGACAATGCGCTTTATTGTGAAAATAGTAAGGGAAGAATTTGCTCCACGGACGAATCGCGGAGGAGCACTTTCGGTGGAAACATTCGTCCCTAGCGAGGTATCCGTCGGTCGGAACGGAAAACGAAAACGAACAAAACGAGACATCAAAAACGTGTAAATAGAGCAAAACAAACAAAAATATAAGCAAACGAATTTAGGACTTCAGTTGTTATATTTTTGACTAGCTGACTTCTCCCAATGAACAGCACCTGAAAACGTGTTCAACCTGAATGTATGCGCTGAAAAGAGACGACTGCCCATTGAAGTGCAAAACATATGATCACGTTAGAGCGCGCATATAATAATCCCACACACACTACTGCAACGATACTCACTGCTGCATGACTACTGACAGTGGTATTCACTGAAAGAAAATTGTGGGTGATATTTTGAATAATTGTTTTGAACATTGCTCAGCTTCAGGACAACGCGGGATGATGTTTTATATCTTAAATGATTCAGGAGAAAATTTACTAAATTCACCTATTTTTTTATTTTTCAATCCTATAAGCCATTTCTGAGCTAGGTCTGTATAAACACAATTTTCCTTACATATATCCGTTTTTTTTTTTTACTATTTTGTAAAAGTTCCGTTGTATTCCGTGTTAAAAAGTATCCTAAGTCCCGACCCAGAACATAAGCGATCAATATGCCAAGTTTCATCAAAATCCATCCAGTAGTTTCTGCGTGATGCGCGGTCAGGCATTTTTTATTCTACAGTTTTATTATATGTAGAGATAGAGAAGAGATAGAGAAGAGAAGAGAAGAGAAAAGAAGAGAAGAGAAGAGAAAAGAAAAGAAGAGAAGAGAAGAGAAGAAGAAGAGACTAAATGAATTAATAATTTCTTTCGTACAGTTTATTTTTTCTTCAGTTAACCAGGCTTTTCAGTTAAGCGGAGTAATTCGCACGAAGATTGTGCAAAAATGCTTCGTGACAAATAACGCTTAGTTAAGATAACCGAGTTTAACTACCTCCGTATTAATAAACGTTTTGTAAAACTTTTTAACCGGTTGCAGAAGAGTTTAATTAAAATTGTCGGGACATATTCGTTTATATGTGCTTTTAAAATGTTACATTTGGGTGCAGTTTTTGCATTCTCTCTTTTCCTTTGGTTTTCTTTTGCTACTATTTTTTTGCGTTGTACATTAAACATGAATATTTCCATTGGCCAAATCAATATATTTCATTTGAAATTTACATTTGCACTCATAATTGGATATTTTCCGATCACGAAGCACGAAATTTGTTTTTAATAGCACAACAAACATTTCAATCTGACATTTTGCTTGTGTGTGTTGGTGAATTCAGGGCACTTCTTTAAAAATATTCCGGACACTTCTTTCGTGTTGAGAATTGACCTGGAAGTGCACTTTCTTTTTCAATGAAACATGTTTTCATTATATCAAAAATTGTAGTTACTTAAAGTTTCCGATTAACACTACTTGCTCCTAAGATATAATACCTACTATATTTTGATTTTAGTATGCATGGCAACATTCCTTTGTAGAACGAATTGTGACAGAATAATAATTTGGGTTAGTGTACAACATAAACATGGCTTTCTGACCATTAATATTTAACCCTACAGTTAATGATAACCTGACGTCTAAATTTGTTTATTGGTACAGCAATTTCGAATAGTCTGGAGTCTTTGCGTTAACTGCCAGACTAAAGCTAATTATTGGTAAGGCCGAAAATGTTTGGCACTTCTCAAATGTTTTTGCAAGGCTTCAATTTGTCTTCAATTTCTTGGAAAAGATCAAAAAACGCATCATAGAATAGAATTGGATGCATCCCTATAACTTCTTTGCATTCTTAACAATAAACTCTTTATTTTCATCAAAAAAATATTTTGTTTTTAGTTTTATTGATTTTATAGATTTCTGATGATTGTCTCTGTACGCTTTACTCCCATCGCGGTATCGAAATGACTACGCTTTTTCACCATCACATTATATAGGTAGCAGAAACTGTATTTGTGTACAAACTTTAAGTTAGAGCCAAATACTTCGATGACTCTTCCATGTTACGCAATTTGTAGAATAGAGATCTTCTGCTAGCTAAAAATCTACAATAAAAAATGTTTTCTTTACTCTTTTATGCTCCATAGGCTATGAATGTTGTCCACAGTTCCTCTCCTCTTAACACAGCTTGGAATTCATTTAGTTCTTTTTATGTTTCTTTTCCCAATTAAATATATAGTCTGCCGTGCACAATTGCTAGCAATTTCTTTGTCCATACTTTCCAACTTTATTTGCATTTCCTTTCTTGAACATGGGAAAAATAATTGTTTTTTTTAAACTATGGTCCACTACGTAAAAGAGAAATATGTTTCGGGATCTTAACAAAGCTCAGAAATAATGTCAAAACCCACCCCTTAAAGGAAAGTCTGTTCCCATTCGAAAACCCAGTCATCTTAAGTCCACCAGATTGGTCTGGACTAGATCTCCATAAACGTCAACTGACCGATCTTGCCCAATCAAAATTGAGATTCTTTAACGTCCCCACTGATCGGTACAGAGAATCCCTGTGCAGCATCTTGTAATCGATTCCTTTTTGTTAATCGATTAACATCTTTATATATATAATTCTACTGTACGTGTGTATGTCACTGAACTCCTCCTAAACGGCTGGACCAATTTGAATAAATTTTTTTGTATGCGTTTGGGTGTCGCCCTGGATGGTTTAGAAGCCGATTGGTCAAAATTGGACAAAGGGGCGTGGTATCGCCCATACAAAAATAACAGTCAAAATCTTATATCTTGAACACCACCAAATCGATCGAGTTCAAATTTACACATAGTCTTAGGTATTAGCCAAGGAGTATTCCTGTGAAGATTGGTCAAAATCGGACAAAGGGGCGTGGCACCGCCCATACAAAAATTACATTCAAAATATTATACGTATTTCGAAAGCAACCGAATCGTGACTGCGAGTTATTAAGTAAAATACAAAATTGATATATTTATTTGGAATATAATAAGACACAAAAAAAGTTGTAACAATATCACACTCCACTGTTCATACGGAACATACAAACACAGTGCCCCAAAAATCCATGTATTATTAAAAAACTAAATTGTAAAAAAAACCTCTTTGTACGGAGCCTTTTGAAATTTCCGGTGTCGCATTTCAGTGACTATTAAGTGTATTATATTCACATATACATACAACAATGCCACTTCTTAGTGAACGAGGAGGAAATATTGGTCGACGTACTCCGAATTCACAAATAGTCCAGAACCGTCGGTTAAATAGATCGACAGAAGATAAATTGACGGACAATGAAAATTTAAGAAACCAGGCTGTAATCAAACGTGTAAATGAAAATCAAGAGCAACGCAACGAACGTCTTCAAGCCAATGCATTAAGACAAAGACTGGCCCGTCAAAGAGTCACCTATTCATTCAGAACACGTGAACAACAGCGTTTGCAAGTGTATCGCGCATTGACACGTGCATCAATTCTTCGCCTTGCGTTTGAATATGAGTCGGACATCGACTATTCGTCACATTTACAAATTGTAATCGGTGCTATGAACAAACAATGCCAACACTGTCATGCACTCAAATACAAAGGTGAATCGGCCGGTTTCTGATGCGCGTCTGGAAAAGTTGTATTGCCACCATTTAATTCGCCGGCAGAACCATTGAAAGAACTATTGGCTGGAGCTACATCACAATCCAATCAGAATGCGGATGGTCGCAATTTTCAATCAACGTTTAAGATTTAGGGCCAAGTGTATTCAAATTGGTTCTTTAATGCCGATTCCTAATACCGATTCAAAATGTCTCCAAATTTACTTCATGGGTGATGGGGAACAGCAAATAAACGCACGCTGCCAGTACAACCAAATCGAGCAGATGGAGGAGCGATAAATTGTGGAACCGTTTTTTTTTTGTAAAAATGCCAAAATATTATCTGGGATGAATGCACTATGGCACACAAGCATTCACTTGAAGCTCTCGATAGAATGTTGAAAGATTCAAATAATAGCACCAGGCTTTTCGGTGGTGTTTTACTGCTGCAGTCCGGTGATTTTAGACAGACATTGCCGGTCATTCTACGCGCTACATATGCGGACGAAATTAACGCACGTTTAAAACAATCATATCTATGGCGAAATGTCTGTACATTACGCCTTAATACAAATATAAGAGTTCAACTACAAAACGATCCAATGGCACTATCATTCTCCGAGCAATTGCTCAACATTGGAAATGGAGCAATACCATTGCATGGAGACACACAATGCATCAAATTGCCGGACAAATTCTGCAACATGGTAATACGAAAGATGCTTTGATTGAAAGCATATTTCCCGATTTACAAGCTAATTATATTAATCATACGTGGCTGAAAAAAGTATGCAGGACAACGTCTGTCGGGTCCGCTAGTAAACTAATAATATTTTAATAATTTTTTATTGCCGATTTTTAAATACCCAGCCCAAAGATGTCTAAGAAAAAAAAAAAATGGTCGGATGTAGTTTCATTAACCTTCGTCGATTTTGTATAGTGTTCATTGGCAGTTTACACACCACCATAATATATTAACGTCCCTACGCGACCCCATCAACATCTTTTCGATTTGAAGAAAAACGTTTGAAAACGTCCTAGGAGACATTAAATTTTATCCGACTACTTAGTCCAATTTTCAAAACGATGTAACTCATTAGGTAGACTTATCCCTTATGTTGATATTCGTATTTGTAGGTAAGCTCCCAAATTATGCCAACCTCTATCAAAGCACTTAAGAGCTTAATAACCGACCATTCGTTTACCTAAAAAAAGAAACAAAATCGTCACATGTTACCATGTTACAGCCATCAAAACTAAGACCCGTCTGAGCGCATAATTACGGGGAGTCCTTTCCTTACATTAAACTACGACGGCAAAGGCAGCGGCCAATCTTTGATGTTTACATTTTAGAAAGCCTTACCTCTCCACAATCCACCCCCCACCCCATCTGAATGATATATCTCCATTTAGTCTATAATGCTGTAACAGGTACACATGGTTATCCGTAACACTTTGCCGGAGAAACTTTGAGGAAGCAGGCATCAAAGATTTTCTGTCAGATCATTTAGCACCTTAAGAGAGAGAGAGTATAATGGCCCCGGAACTACGTGTGTGGGTGTTTCTCTTCTATACAGATACTAATACTCTCGAAACGTCCTATTATATCTGTCCTGCATGCTTTCGTTTAATGTTCCCTTAGTTGTTGAGCGCTAAGGTATAAAACCAGATACGTGGTGCTGTGTGTAGACACTTGTTAGTATATCTTGCATTTGTACATCGCCTTTGGAAACTATACCATCGTAGTAGGGTGTGTGTGCTTTCCGCTTTGGCTTTAAGGAGCAAAGTGTTTAATGGCAGCAATTAGTTGCGAATATTAAATGCAATTTGCCCGGTAATTTTCGCATATTGTATGTACATTTACCGTTATTTATCACTGTCATTAGCACCGCAACTAATTGTTTCCATTTTGGCGTACACCTTGTATGGCCTTGTGCCTGTGTGTGTGTGGGTTTATAAAATAAATGTCTGCACTACCTACGAGTAGGTATAAATAATTTTTGCGACCACAAGCATACGGGATTTGCTTTCCCAACCATCAAAAACAATTCACAAACAAATGTTTCGGTCTGTTCTTATTCGGCAAATCACCTGTTCGACGCTGTTAGGTTTACCATCAGAGGACGAACTTTGAATGAGAATAAAATTGGAAGTGGCAGTCGTTTATCAGAACTTTCTGCAGATGTAAACATAGAGGATGTCAGAACGTGTAGTCCACTTATTCATTCTGATTCTAGGATAGCGATGAAATGCTAATATATTTCCATCAGAAAACTGTTGAAAGGACATTCGGAAAATAAATGAGCTCCTATGAACGCATTCAACTCTCAAGTGTGATAATTATAGTCAATAAGCCGGCTGTGGTCGTAGAATATTCGTTAAATACCGGTCGGGGTCGGCTAAGAAGGTCAAAACCTCCGTCCGGCTACAAAGGTAACTTACCTGCCCAAGTCCGGAAAAAAGGAAGGAGGATGAGATAAGAAGAATGTTTTCTCAAGAAATCTTCAAACTCTTGCGGCTAAGAGTTTACCCTAGGTATGTGCGTTTGTCAAAAGGCGGCAAAAATACAAATTTTTAAATTTTGGCCTTATGTCGCTTTGTGAAAGTGATATAAGGCCAAATTGTAGCTTTTGGTACTATGAAAATTTTAGAAACTGTCATAAGACCAAATCGGGAAAGTGACATAAAGCAAAATGATTCTCAAATCGGCTCTGCGAAACAAGGCCCCAATGAAATAAGACCCAAAAAATTATAAAGGAAACAACAAAAACGATTTTTAGTAAAATTTGGTTTGTTATTTTCTTTTTTGGGGCCTTATTTCCTTATGAAAATTGGGGTCTAACTAATTGTGAGTTTTCTAGGGTTCTAGGGGGGGAGATAAAAAATATGTTTTTGCAAATTTTTACACCAAAGTAGGTAAATTTCTTTTACATTATTCTTATCAGAAAAAAAACAAATTTGAACTTGAATACTATCAGTTAAATATAAATTTCATACTTTGAGAGGATTTTGAGCTTCAAATGGAGAATCTTTTTAAAAATATTTAAGGAAAGTTTCTTTTTAAATCTGTGATTGAATATTAAATAAAGGGGACAGTGGTTTAAGGGAAACAAACAGCATTTTGATATGAAAAAGGGGGACTGTCCTAAATAAAATATAAAATATAATCCAAGAACTCCATTAACCGTTTTAGAATTAGTTCAGTGATAGGTTTGCATTTTTGGAGTTCAGAAACATAATTTTTGTATATTTTCATCTATATTATTTAAATAAATTAATTAAAAAAAAATATTTCAATCTTAGTCCCGCAGGCGAAAATTTGGTTCAAAAAATCGCTCGATTTTTTTTTCACAGTTGTCGAAGAAAAGCATGAAACATTTGACAATTTGTTGAAAACAGCACAAAAAGATTTTGTTACTTACGCATTATACAAGCATATGAAATGAAAGAATGTTAAATAATTTGTTTTTTATTTTTAAACTCTCAGAATGGTTAATGAGTCGAACATACGTATCAGGTAAGCAAAATCGAATATGCCATTGAAAGTGTCCTAAAGCCAAATTGGTCTTATAACGCTTTCTCAAAGTGCCCAAAATGCCCAAAATGCTAGCATTTGGCCTTATGACGCTTGGCCTTATTTAACGGCACCGCTTTAGTCTCCTGAATATTGCATAAAAGATCCTCGCTGCTGTACTGTTTGAGCTTAAAACTATATTCAAACGAATAGTGAGTTCTTAGGACTGTCAAATCCAAAAACCGGTGTGCTCAGTGGTTGGTTTGCCGAGCTACTATAAGGGAGGTTTCTCAGGTTCGACCCCCAGAAAAACATAAATTATCTATAAATATTAAGGTTTTTTCCACTGGGCCAATTGAGAAGCTCTTTCATGACAGTTTTACTCTCGGATGTTTGTCAGACGTTCGCGAGAAGTGGCGCAGTGGGAAAAAACCTTAACTCTCTACTGCATGAAACTTCCCGAATGGAACAAAAAAATAAAAATCTATCGTTTAACTATTCTTAAACAATGTTTATTAAAAAATCTTTAAAAATATTATTTTGTTTAAGAAATAAAAAATTAAGCCATATATGGCTTCGTATGCATTAAAGGTTACATTCATTAACTGAAAATGAAAATATTAAGACCTTCATTACATCAATTTTTTGGCACTTTAGATGATTGAAACCAATGTTTCATATTCAAAAACAACAAATAATTAAAAACAAAATTGAAACAGTCTTTGTCTATAAGGAAAAAAGTTGTGAAAACAAAAATAAAAAAAATAAAGCTATTCGAAAGCGTATTAAGTCCCAAATGGCTTAAAATCATTGTTGTTATTGAGATGAAGAACTCTTTTAATGGTTTCTCATCTACTGCACGTCATCGTCTCGAAAACATTCCGCTGGCCAATAACTTTACACCAGTGAGGCCTCGATGAAGGTAGTTGTACACATGACATGTAAATGCCGATCAATTGCTCCATTTCCGTTTTTGTAATATTTACCGGCTTATTGATATCGTCTTGAAGTGCTTTGAGATTTGATTGCTCTACAATAAACGTAATCAGATCATCAGTAAAAAAGCGAAAAAAATCAGCCGGTATCTTCAACGATTTCACACTTTCTGGCAATTCGGTAACTCCCATAAATTTGAAGTTTTGTTCGTCGTATAGGGTCAAGCGTCCTTTTTTTCCAACAAATTTAAGTTTTTTCTAGACCTTTCCTTATTCCTTTGTTTGCTTTGAGGTTGAGGCAACGAAGGCTTATTTTTCAACTTCAGACTCTGTGTCAGTTTCATCCACTGTAAGGCAATTACTATCACCATTTTCAGGATTTAGTTGGGGTTCAAATTCCATATCAGAATCTGGCGCTTATTGATCCATCCCCAGGAATGCAATTAACATGCAACGATTTACCATAGAATTGAAGAGGATCCATTGCTGAATTAGAAAAAAAAAATTGAACACGGCACCGAATGGATAGAAATCAGTTGCAATAGAAAACAGCCACCAATGCAAACGAAGCCATATTATATGGCGTTAGTAATAAAAACGCTCACAAAGCTAAACTAATTTTCTTTTTTCATTGAAAATGCATTAGTAGCAATTTCAACACTTTTCCCAAAATATATTTCTTTATTCACTTTAATTAATCAAACATGAATATTCCTGTCGTCGTTTGTGATAGATAGATGACGCTACCTAATCGCGGTGTAACTTGTTGATTTCGAAGTACAGGGGAAGTAAAAATACGTCACGAAGATACAAAACCATAAATGGCTGCGTATGCGGTAAAGGGTTAAGATCAGCGCTGCCACTTTGCTACGATCGTAGCAAAATTGCTATGCGATTTCCAATATGCTACGCTGCTACTCACTCGCTCTAAAAACGTCTATTTTGCTACTTTTTTTTAGAGCACGAAATGTCAGCATAAATCTTGGAATTTTTCTGGAAAGAAAAATAAACGAAAATATATTCAATCTTTAATCACTTTCCCACACCATTTTATATTTTTGTTTACCATATCCAACAAGTATACCTACTTGTACTAGTCCTTAAAAACATTTATTTACTTTAAATAAAGAATTAAGTGTTTTTTTTTTGTTTGTTTTCGAAAAAAAAATATATTTTGGACTTTTGAATTTTGCTACGCAAATTAAGTTTTGCTTCACAAATTTGCTACGGAATTTTTTTCTCTTGTGGCAGCACTGGTTAAGATGTAATTTGGTTCTTTCGGGAATCGAACCGGGACCCTCGCTTGGACCAGTAAGCCACTGCGCCTTACAGATATACATTAATAAGAAGGTACGATAAATTTAGAATTCACTGAAAATAAAATATCTACTAGTAAATATTGACAAATTCGGTTGTTGGTTGTCGGTTTTTTCTTTTTTATGTAAGCAATATCCTTTTTTTAATATTTACCCAACGGGTTTATGCAAAATGTTTGTTAGCCAAACAAAATACAGATTATCAATATTACAAACATTTTGTCGACGGTACGTGGTACCTACTCCCATTTCAATATGAAGCATGTAATTCAAAAATATTCCCTCATATTCTTTGTGATGGGAGCCCACACTTGTTCTTTGTATAGCATTACGGATTTTGCACTCGCTGGAAACAATTTGTATTTTGCAATGCATGGCTTCCATGACACATAAACGGCGGCTTTGGCCTTCCATTTTGCTTTAACCTGCTTTTAGATTGCACGAAGCTACTAGGCCTAGCATAACTAAATGAAACTGTTTTTCAAACTTTTTATTTATTTATTTAGGTGATAAGTTCAAAATGTTCTACCATATAACAGCTGCTGGATAAAACTTTAAAGTCCAGAACGATGCCCACAATTTGTTTATTGATTTAAAGACCGTATAGAACAATACAACAGTAGGCATAGAGACGGGTTATACAGAGCCATGTTTAGTTTTGGCATGTCTCTCAAACCGAAAGATTGCGATGGAGATATCTCACCTCTTCCATTTGCGTAAAGCAATCGCACTAAATCTTTTATGGTTTCAGGCAAGTTAATGCGATGTTCATTTTGCTTTTTTTATCATGGAGAGAAGGAGCCCATTCTTTCTGGCATCATTGGCATACTTCACCGAGCTGTCACTAACATATTTGCAAATTGCGAATATTGCAAAAAAAAATGGGGAGAAATGGATTTACCCGTGGACGACGTCAAAAGCAAACCCAAGACGAATCGGAGAAATTTCGTGAAAGACAGCTACAGCTTTTAGGGCGCTAGAGACTTTATCTTTCTTGGCTCCGCGTAATAATTTCAAAATGGCGCCACATCAAAAACTGTAGAAAAATGCTTGGCCAATCGATGTGAAATAGTAAGGCACTTGTTAACAATACATAGAAACTCTTTACAAGAGCGTCGGATCGGAGCTCAGGCAAAGCGAAAAGAAAATTTAAAATATCCTCGGTATTCTTAAACGCAAAATTGGTCCATTGTCCATTTTAAGAGAGAACTTTAAGAACTTTTCAAAACAGTCCAATCAGTGGCAAATATACACCTATTTCTGTTTGAAAAGTCTGTGACACCAACCTCAGACTATAAATAAAGAAATATTTTGGCGCGACAGGGCTATGGGCCTAGCTTCTCACAACCATTCGTTTTGTGTGGCTTTTCAATTTTTGGGACGAATGGAAGGGATCTACAATTTTACGCCGAGTCCAAACGGCTAATTGAGAAGCTCATTCATGACAGTTTTACTCTCGGATGTTTGTCAGACGTTCGCGAGAGGTGGCGCAGTGGAAAAAAACCTTAAGATGTAATTTGGCCCTTTCGGGATTCGAACTTGGAACCCCTCGCTTAGTAACCCAACACACTACCACTAAGCCACTGCGCCACCAACCTCAGACCATTCGAATTATATTTCTCTTATGACCAAAAACATGGTCAATCTTCAACGCCTTTTTTGATTTTACTTTAAGCAGCTATTCAACTAAGTATGAAAATGCCACACACTCACATGCAATTGTGACTTGCGCTTAATTCCGTTGGAGTTGTCACAATTAATTGTTAAATAATTTCTCCGCTTTGTATTCATGGAATAAGTTCATCGTTTTCACAAAATTGTCTCCTCTTTGAATATTCAAATAGTTCATCGTCCACATATCCCACTGGCACTCCCGCACCCCGCACTTAGCAACTCACTTTTCCGAGGCAATTAAAACTTAACCAAGTAAACTGCCATCAAACCACAAAGCTAATAACGAGCCAAGTTCACCAAAGGAAGATGACCATCGCCACAAGCATCGTGCGGTTAAATCTAACGAACTGTAGATGGACAAAAAAAAAAATAAACCAACTTGCTGGGAAGTATATATTCTTCATAGGATGAAGTGCATTCAAGCCTTTTATTTGTAAAATCTAGAGCAGCGCAGCCGACCGAAAACATCGGAAGGATTTCGCCCTCTAAATGAACGAAAGTCATTGTTGTTCGGTTGACAAAGTCGAGCAATTAAGAAACTCTGACTCCAATAAATATAAATTTGCGTTATTTTTAGTATAAGGGGAGACTGCGGCCTGCCTGGCCCCTGGCCACCCCATGGTCAGTTGGCCGTCACTATAGCAACCACCTTTTGGGGACCGGCATCGACGATGGTCGTCATTTCGACAAACAAACAACCGCAACCACAATAGGAGCTCGAATTGCTCTTCAAAGTTTTTCCCTCTCTAGTTTCCTATGTCCACCTCATTGGGGCTGCTGGTCGATGGGGTTATAGTCGGTGATTTATTACATCGAAAATGAGGGGGCGAGATTCCCCGCTTTGTTGCCTGATACTTGGATATTACTTGTTCTCTTGGTGATGGGGCAATAGCAGTGGCAAGGCAAACCCTTTCGAGTTGTTACCTTATAACTTTTGGCAATTTTCTTGGCGATTTGTTAAACGAATGGATATATGTAGTACTTGCAAAGTCGGAATTCATAATGGCCAGAGTATGAATTGTGATATCATTAAGGGTGATTTACAGGGAAAGGTCTTAGATGGAGGCTATGCGATAAATTCGGGCCAAATATTATTTTAACTGTTATGTAATCTATGATAATAGCAATGAGGACGAGGAGAGCACCATTATTGTAGTGAGCTCCATAAATATTCACTTCTGCTAATTGTTAGTGTTTTGCTTGTGGAAGATTGAGGTCATAAAAGTTCTTTCGCTGAGAGTTTATAGCTTGAGTGCGTCTGGCAACGGTATGAAAAGCCATTTGCCAGGAGTTTATGCGTAAATTCTTCACACCGTTGGGCTATGGGCTGACTTTCAGAATTATTTGAATGCTTAGTGCTTGCTCTGTGAAGGAATTTTTTTGCCAGTATGTATATCTATCTAAGCCCTACAAAATTGGGAAGGATTGCTTTTTAAGGTGCAAGCCACTACAATTTTTATGTAGGTATGTATTTAATTGTTTTAATGAGATTCCAAAGTCTGGAGACTGGAGTACTCAAATTCGGAAGGTACCATCTCCATGTTAAATCTTAGTATACCTCTTTGGACCTAACCCTATTGAACCGTGTAGTTAGTGTAGCTACACTTGTTTACTTGCCTACTTAACGGGCTGACGAGAGGAGATTGGCACAGGGACATAAGCCCACGAGACATAAGTTCATCATGGACTTTTGTCTTGATTCGGTGGTTCATAGTGCAAAATTCGACTTTGGAATTATGTCTCACAAAAGTGGGATATTATGTATGGGATAAGTTTTGTAAGTCTATTATTTTTTTATCAGAGATTTGACATAATTCCAACATTTTGCAAGTTAAATCTATCATTTATCATATAACAAAGTCCAAACCCCACGTTTTAGACGTAATTTTTTAAAACCACATTTTTTACAAATTATGTAGTCCTGTAGAAAAGAAAAAAAACAGCGCCACAAAGATACAAATTAAAATAGGTACGTCAAAGATAAGTTTGGAGCGAGTTTTTTCTTTAAATTTGTTTAATTCTCAGAAACTAAATTTCATTTACTTTATTTTTATTTAATTTAATTTTACTTCATACATGTTTTCAAAGGCACTGCTATTAGTTTAATTTTCTCATTTTTTTGATGCTAAAAGTATATTAATTAACTCAAAAGCCTATTAGTTCTAGCTTCAGAAAATTTGAGAAAATGGAAGTTAAAAATTCGCGCGAAAGTAAGCTAAAAATATTTGTTTTTTCAGTAGGTAAATACATTTACTTTTTTTCTTAAGCTTAATGGCAGTTTATTTTATTAACAAACTTTTTGTGTATACATATTATGTAGGTATATTTATTTTTGCAAAAAAAAGGTT
Source organism: Cheilosia pagana (assembly GCA_936431705.1). Lineage (NCBI taxonomy): Eukaryota > Metazoa > Arthropoda > Insecta > Diptera > Syrphidae > Cheilosia > Cheilosia pagana. The sequence continues at coordinate 76,630,988 of OW386166.1, read as the reverse complement.
TTTGTTTTAGCTTTAAAGAATTTGAGAAAATAAAGCTAAAAAATTCGCGATCGTCCAAAATATTTATTTGATTTCTGTAGTGTCTAGCAATACTGTATTAAATATTAGAAACTAGCGTACCCCTGCACACTTCGTAATCCAAAATAGAAATATAAAAAATCGAATTGATTTTTGGTACCTACACAATGTTTTTGGATTTTCCATTTTTGGTCTAAATATACAAAACCGGGATGCGTGGTACGAACACATCTTCGCCTTTAAATTTTCCAGTTAAAATAAAAGCTTCAATTATTCAATAAGCCATCAATATTTTAACAGAAAGTCTTGTACCATTACACAAACGGGGTTGATAATTATTCCGAAGCATAATAATAGTGACTCCAACTTTTACCTATATGCGGAGGCAATATCCACGGACTTGTACAACACTAAGTTGGATTGTATAGCCATGTTTAATGTTAGGGAAAACACTTTCAATCAAATCCTCTTTTGCCAGTACAAAACGACAAAAATCATTTTGCAATGTTATCAATACAGTTTCATCAACTATCATTGCACCATTTCCAAATTTCAGCAATTGCTTAGAGAATTTTTCAGCAGATGGATCATTCTGCAACTGAACACGAACGTTGATAGTTAGTTTAAATGACTTAACAAATCTCCATAAATATGAAGACTTTAAGCAACCGTTAATTTCATCAGCAGCTGTCGATCTCGGAATGAAGGGCAATGTTTGTCTGAAATCGCCTGACAATAAAATCAATGCACCACCAAATAACTCTGTATTATCTCGAACATCTTTCAGGGTTCTTTCCAAAGATTCAACAGATTTCTTATTTGCCATAGTGCATTCATCCCAACTAATGAAACCGCAACGTTTCAATAATTTTGCCGTTCAAGATGTTTTTGAAATGTTACATGTTGGCGTTTCATTAACTTGGTAATTCAATGGCAATTTCAAAACAGAATGTGCTGTCCGACCACTATCTAACAAAGTTGCTGCAATGCCAGCCCAGAAGACGCCAATGCCAATGCAATTTTATGCTGGGAAGAACAAACAACAACAAAGAAATGAAAAATATTTTCCCAATGCCTCCAGGTGCACCTATAAAAAAAAAAATTAACCGGCATCACTATTTACAGCTTGCATAATAGTATCGTAAGCCTTTTTCGAAATAAAAGATTTTGATGTTTTTTTTTAGGGGTAGTGCCACTCCCCTTTGTCCAATTTTGACCAACCAGACACCTTCGCGGGCTCATGCACAACAACTTTGCCAAAGGTCATCACATGATCAAGTGCATAGTTTGCGAGTCTATAAAGGACATACAGACAAACATTCATTTTTATATATATAGATAGAAGAAGATGTGTTGTTGTCTAGCAACACTGTAGTGAAATGTCAAAAAGGAGTTGAAAATAATAAATATTAAGGCACTTGATACAATACGGACGCTACTACGGTATAGAGCTGTCACAATGGGCCAACTCTGGCCTAAGTGTGGCTGCACTTGTGTGTAGCCTGCCACTATAACCTATAACGGTATAGAGCGGATGTCTTTATTTTGTCTCTTGGAATATATTACAATTTCCATTTCGAACAATTTGGGCGAAAAGTAGTCCAAATTCACAGAGAAATCTTCAGCCAAACGACAATGGTCGCTGGATGCTTAAGAGTCTAGCAGCCCTGCTATTAATCTTAATTAACTTAAGGAAAAGCATTTTTTAAAAACAACACGTTATATGGTACATAACTCAAACTAGGACATAAGTCCATAACAAAATTTTTATTGTTGTCAATTCGCTCAATTTGATGGAGTTGTGACTTTCATTTTTTTCCTTTCATTTTCATTTCATAATTTTATTCATTTCAAGTAGTAACAATGTTAACAATGTGTGTGGTATACAATGATACTTATTTTGAAAAGAATAGGAGTGTTCATTCTTTAACTATTAAAGTTAGTGTTGAATGACACATCAGTTAAATTCATGTCTAAAAAATGATGTGGGGTAACATCAGTAAGTACAATAATAAATAAATATACAAAAGCAAAATTTAAAAAAGGAAGGTATTTATGAGTTTATACAATTCAAAATTTAAATGTTTATTTTTTTTACTAGAAAAAAGATCTTGAGAAATATTCTATCTGATCATAGTCAATTGTAAATAGCCAGAAAGTTGACCTGATGTGCAATGGTAATTTATTAAAAATGTTCGGGGCAGTATAAGTATAAAAATGAGCAAAATGGGTTTTGTGTGCGATTGGTACGTTGACAAGATTTAAATTGTTAATACGTAAGCAGTAAATCTGAGAGTTTCTGCTTGGTATGTTCCCACTTTGTTTAAAGAACTCTCTCAAAACTTTGAAAACATAAAGATGTCTCATTGGTAAAATTCGTAACGTTTTAAACAAGGCTAAACTATGAGCTAATCGATTTCTTTTGCAAATAATTCTTACTAAGTGTTTCTGTGTTATCAAAAGAGGCCCAAGTGAACTAGTATATGATCCACCCCAACTAGTGATGCCATATTGCAACTTTGAATGTGCAAGACCATAATATATTAAGGTTAGAACATGTTTTGAGCAGTAAGGTCTAATTAGATACATTTTTCGAGCCACCGAGTTCAAATGCGATTTTACAGTTTGTATATGATATTTCCAATTAAAGTTAGAGTCTATTATGACTCCAAGATATTTATAGTGTTGCACTGTCTCAATCTTAAAACAGCTTGTTGAGCATTGCATGCTATCAATGAAATTATTTTTATCGCACTTATGCAAAGGTAGGCAAAACCTTTTACAATTATGTGAATGGAAATAAAGGTTGTAATCAAACATGGTATTGCCGGATATTTTAAAGGTCATTAGCTTAGTCTTTTCACTAATAATTAATTTATGAGCAGAGAACCAAACTCTTAAATATTCAAGATCTTCTTCAATCTTCGTTATGGTTTCAAACGCAGTTAGAAACTGGTACGTGAAGACAATGTCGTCAGCAAAGGCAGTTGTGACACCGTTCAACTTAAGATCAAATAAAGAATTAACGTATATTAAAAATAAAAGCGGACCAAGCACAGAACCTTGCGGGACACCATTTTTTAAAATACGAAAATCGCTGAGGGTTCCATTAATATTGACCCTTTGCTCTCTGAGTTTCAAATAAGACTTAAACCACTCATATATTACTCCTCTAAGTCCAGCGCTATACAATTTACTTAGTAATATGTCATGATCAACCAAGTCAAACGCTTTTGTCATGTCGATGAAAAGAGCCATTGTCGAGTTACTATAGTTTGTACCTTCATACAATTGACTACAAACCCTAAGAATAGCGTCTTCCGTTGACATTCCTGACCTAAAACCGAATTGGTGGTTTGAAAAGAAATTACTTTTGTCTAAGAATGATAAGACACGCGATTTAATTAATTTCTCGAAGATTTTAGACAGGGTTGATCACAAAGATATTGGTCTATAATCGGTTAAATTACTCCTATTGCCTTTTTTGAAGAGAGGTACGACCTCAGCACATTTCAAATGATGAGGAAAACAACCGCTGTTAACACTAAAGTTAAACAAATAGCTTAAAACATCAACTACAAACAAGGCAATTTTTTTCAATAAAATGCTTGATAAGCATCACTAGTGGAAGAGTTATTATTTTTTAAAATGCAAATTGATTTATATATCTCTCCTGCAGTAATCTCATTAAAGACAAAACTATTTGATTGTATATTTTTTGTAATTATATTGGCGGATGTAGAACATTTGCAGGTGTGATGAGTTTCCGGAGAAGGTTTTAATTTTACAGAGATTTCCGTGAAATATTCATTAAATTCATTTACTAAATATATCCTAGTCCTTGTATATAGCTCGTGGGTCCAAGGTTGGTTCTTATCCGTTATTCGCAGGATTCGCAGGACGAACAATTCGTAAATTAATTTTTCTTTTTTTTAACTTTTTCCTTCTTTTGAAAAAGCTCAGTATCAGCTCGCCTTCTATTTTTATCGTCCACCAATCGGCGCCATAAAGCAGGTTCGATAGATCTTTTGTAAATTTCGTCACTCTAGCTAGGAGATTTGATTCCATTCGTTCTCAAAACGTATGTGGCAGCGGTTTCCCAAAGTTGTAATTCACCAGATCCCTTTTCGGGAAGCAGAGTCTTACTAAAAGTAGATCAGCTCCTTGAATACGTCGAAGATGCTCCTATGAATGTTAAAGTTTGTCCTTAACGGTTGACAGATCTTTATTTATTTGTTGATATTCTGCATTATGTTTTTTGGTATTCTTTAAATGCCGGCCCACGTGAAGTGACCAATTATAACCTTTGCGTATATCCAGGCGCCGAGAGGATCTTTTAAAGACAGTACCATCCATATTAACCTCAGCCCAGAGCAAGATTAAAGAAGGCACTCAACACACACTAGAATTTTTCTTTCAGAAGTCTGGCTTCTGTTTAAAACAGTTGCACGATTTAGAAATTCGCATCTTTTGTCATCACCGGTAAGCATCAAGTATCTGGGTGGTTTTGATGGTTTCGGCTACGGAATGAATATTTTTTGCTATCGCAACAGAGGCTATTCATAGTTGAACTGACTCCTCTACAAATCCGTAAACATAAGCGGGACCGACTATTTTACGAATATCTGATTGCACTTTCGAAACAGACATGGATATCTATCTTAATAGCCTTTGAAAAAAGAGAGCGTCGGAGTCGCTTCATAACAGCGCGCCACCATTTACAATATTTTTCAAAATTCAGATAGGTAGACCGTTAACGAGCTTAGTAATATAGCAAACTTTACTTCATCCTACACACCTCAATAAATAATTTAGCAGAGATGTCAAAAGTAGACAATAGCTGTGGCCGATTTCTATCGATGATCAATATCAGTATCGACTTGTAAGTGGGCTGGCTTAACCCAACAGAAATTTCACCTTCAGATTTTTTTTCTCAGCGTAACGTTTCGTCAACGTCTGACAAACACCCAAGAGAAGGTATATTAATCTTCTGGGAAGCATTGTCAATTTAAAAATTTGTGTTCGACCTACAACTGTAATCAGTAAGTCTCTAATCGTATGGTGAAAGGTTTGTCAAGTAGTGCCACCTACTTTCCTATCGATTTTGACTTCTTAATTATTTTCTGTCCCGACCAGCAAATTAAATCTAAAATAGGATATTTTTGAAAATGGTTCAATGGATATTTCGATTCGTGATTGGCTTCAATCTGTATCACGTTTTTCTAAACCCATTATAGCAAAGTTTGATATCGTAGAGTTGAGTGTAAGTACGTCTAATATACAGAAAAGAAATGCTGAATACTCAAATAATCAGAAAAACTTCAAAGATGGTACCGGCGTTTGAAGTATAAACTTAAACCGTCCTCAGTCAAATCTGACGTGAGTTTAAGAGCATGTACTGATTTTTTCCAGTAAAACTAAGGGGGTCATCAGTAACCAGTAATGTTAGTCTTTATATTTAGGCCGGTCGTTCTTAAAATGCCCGAGTTTTAGAACCGTAAACAAATTTCCTTAAATTCTTAATCTATTTTAATTATGTTTAAATTTTAAATCCTTAAACACAAGAAGAATACGGTACTCTGTATAGATAAAGCGTATCGGTATCAAAGTAAAGCAAACCTTGAAAAATTTCCTAAACCCCCTGGAGAGTGTATTGTATACCCAATTCTGCGAATTATCAGCATCGTACGTAACTACGCAAAATTATGGCAAGCAACCAAGTTTGATAATTTTTTTTCGGATCCCAAATAAATATGTACCTATTCCCATTGTTCCCAGTCGGGGATAAACAAACGCTTAACGAATTTAATGAGTCCATCACATCATGGTCATTAGCAGAACTGAGCAAACCATCCGAGTTGTAAATATGCGATACACAATACTGCCCTAACTCTTTATCGATGAACAGTGGACCATGACCAGTGAATGAGAGCTGAGGTACCATGCGATTAATGACTTAATGAAGCATTCAGTGCTATGCAACCAATAGCGGGTAATTCAAATCAATTAAATAGATTCGTGTCCCGCCGGAAGCCGTGTCACACTTGTGGCCTATGCCAACAGCTCGTCCTTACGATTAATTGCTGCCGTTCAACGTTTTCGCACAGCATTTATCTGCAAAGCAAATGGGCTGAAAGGACAAACGACTGCCATTATACGTTTCGCAGTAATGGACAAAAATCCAACGCACACGTATTTTTGTATAACAGTGATACAGAAAGTCAAGTCAGTCATGAGTGCTCACAGAGAAGACAGACTCAAGGCCAAGTGTAATCAAATCTGAATGCAGGCGTTAAATTCAAATGCCAACATTTCGGCCAAATTGAAGTTCCTTGTTCGATTAAAATTCTTCAGCCATCCCAAGGGAGCACTTGAATACGTGACCAATATACAAATTGATTTTTTTTTGTTTGTTCGCTTTCATCTGAAGAAGAAGCTGAAGAATTTCTTCTCTTTTTCTTCGGCGGATGGGGGGGAGAGGGAGAATAGGTAATTTTGTAATCGCAAATTTTTGTAAATCGAAGACGGAAGTCCAAGAGTCGGAATTCTGGAATCTGAAATCGAGTTGGGGATAATATAAAAAAGGAAACCAGCACAATAAGGCGTCCGACGCTGGCCTTAGAGGGGATTTAATTGGCATTATCCGAAAAGGATTTCCGGCCGGAGTTTTGCGATAAAATCGGTAGGGTCGAATATGATATTCGATTCGATGTCACCGGACGTGAACTTAACTGCAGTATAATTTCCTTGTCATAAGTGGAAAAAGAAATCCTAAAGCCTATACTTCCGGATCTAGAAACATGATCTATGGATTTTGAATTTTCTTTTGCGTGACTATGACCAGAGTGGCTTAAACTTATGCAAATTTCATGAGGCGATTATTCATTGTATTTTTATTTGGCAAATCGCTGCTGACTCAAGATACACCACAAAACTACAACTTATAGCATCGCCTTGTTAAAATTGTTAGACCGAGTAATTAATCTTTTAAAATTTTAGATGTAAATGCAATCTTCCAGATGACAACAACACGCTACACTGTATAATAGGGTGGGTCGAAAAATTAAATTTTATCCGATCGTTTTGGAATAAAAACTAAAATGTGACCCCAAGCTTTAAAATGTATATACATATTTTTTAAATTTTGTTTTTCTACCCGCGCATTTCATTTGAATATAAAGAAATTTTGGGAAAAACTGACAAAAATAGGTTGATTTTATTAATATCTGTGATTTGTTTGGCAAATGAATTTAAATAGGTACCTTACGTTAAAAAAGTATTCTTATTCTAATTTGATTAAAAAATTAACAAAAACAATTAGGCGGCGAAAACACCATAGGGTAGTTACTTATATATTTTGTCGGCCTTCAAAAGTTGCCAATTAAAACGTCAAGTTGTTCACAGAAGTTTGTAGTTACAATAATTTAGTGCGTGAAGTGCCAGCGTTATTTTTACTCGAATTTATATTAATATACGGCTGTGATATCAAAAGCAGTACAGTATGGAAAAAACAAGACAGGCATCTGGTTGTTGCATTTTTGGTAATATTAAAGATATGAAAGATAATGTTTTGCCATCTTATAAAGAAGTCATGAAGTTTTATAACTATACGAGATATCAAACTAAGCTTCAAACAGATACCCGAAAGTAACCAACAATTAAAGATATCGCGGAAACTGTTGCAGTCAGATTTGTTAAGTATATGGTGTAAGGCTTCTATTCCAACCGTTACACTCAAGCGTGTGATACAAATGTAGAAAGTATACCACTCTAAATGTAAGAATTTAATAAAATCTTGGAAGCGAATTTCAAGTGCTAAAAAGGCGGAATTTCATATAAGTACTCACATGCTTTTTGATATTTGATCTTGCAAATGCAAAGATTTGAATAGAAGTGCTCGAAAGACAAAAGAGTTCCGAAAGCAGAACATAACTTTCTTATTGATCAGAGATCGGAGAGAAAAATGATAATAGGTGGCATTGATTCTATAGCAACAACTGAAAATGAAAAACATCGTAATAGGAGCGAAAAACTACAACTGTACTATAAGGAAAATAGTATTACCGAGAAAGATGCAGTTGACATAACTGAAGAATGTTCCATTTCATCCGATGACTCAGAAAGACTGCCAACATTGTACAAAACATGTGATAGATATGGCATCTCTGATCGAGCTGCTGCAGCAATTGCATCTACTGTGCTTTATGACACAAAATCAGCTGTTGATGTAATTGATAAATCTAAGGTTCGTCGTGAGAGAGCAAATGTTCGCAAGGAGATCTGCGTTAAGGACCGTTGCATAAATGTTCCAGCACTATATTTTGATGGCAGGAAGGACAAAATATTAAGGATTGTTGAAAAAGGCGCGAAAAAATACCGCCAAGTTATCGTCGAGGAGCATATATCCGTCATCAAGGAACCAGACTCTATTTACATCGGTTACGCTGTTCCAAGCGACGGGACGTCTAAGGCCGTCGAACTCGCTATCTTTCAATTGCTTTCTTCGCAAAATATTTCCTTAAAGGACACAAAAGCTGTTGGATGTGATGGAACAGCGACAAATACTGAAAAGAATGGCGGTATAATAAGACTTATGAAAAAACGATTAAATCAAAATCATTTGTCTGTTACATATGAATGAACTTCCCCTAAGAAACCTGTTTTTGCACTTAGATGGCACAACCACTGGACCAAATTCTTATGCAGGTAATATCGGAAAGCTTCTGGAAGACTGTGAAAAAAAACCTATTGTGCCATTTAGAGTTAGAGTGGGTTGTATTGCCGGATATTGGTGAAATCAAAGACCTTAGCAGTGATCAAAGCTACCTTTACCAAATAGTGTCGGCTGTCGTGAGTGGTGAATGCTCTTCTAATTTAGCAAACAGATCTCCAGGAAAAATGTCTCATGCTCGCTGGTTGACGAAAGCGAACAGAATATTACGCCTGTGTGTTTCCACTAAGACACTATCTAATAACCTTAAATATTTGGCCACATTCGTTGTTAGAGTATATGCGCCTGTTTGGTTTCAGATAAAAGTGCATCCTTCGTGTAAGGATGGATCAAGGCATTTTTGGAAGCTAGTTTCTAGTTCAAGATATCTTCCGTCTCAACTTAAATTAGTAATCGATCCACTAATTTAGCGTAATAGTTTCTTTGTTCATCCGGAAAATATTTTACTATCAATGCTGGCAGATCCCCAAAAACACATTCGATAGCTTGCTGGCTGGCTGGCTTTCGAACAACATCTTCGTGTTCCCGGACATAAATTTAAATGCAAAGTCGAACGTTGAGTTAATAGACTGGCAACAAGAATATCAACAGCCTCCTCTTCTTCGCGATATAACAGATGAAACACTGCTTTCGCTAGTGGAATCAGGAGGTGTTGACATAATACCTCTTTTAAGACTTCCATGTCACACGCAATATGTAGAACGGTCAGTTAAAATTGTAACAGAGACTTCGTTGCAGTTATGCGAAAAAAGCTCCAGAGATGGTCTCATCAAAGCAAAATTAAGTTCCAGAAAATCTATGCCAAAATTCGAAAGCAAGCAAGATTTTAAAATTTCCACTGAGTAGTTTCTTAATGTTTTTTTTCTAAATTTTTGAAAGAAAATAAGTAAGAAAAAGTATTTCCGTTTATTCTTTCTTATTTTCAAAAAAAAAAAAAATCTTTTTAGAGTATTGTTGAAAAATATCGAAATATTGCCGAAAAAAGAAATTTTCAAAATCAATGCGCGGGTAGAAGAAAGGTTCTTTAAAAACCTTTTTTTTAGTTTTTAGACCACCTTGGATATGGGTCAAACTTTCATAAATATTCCAAACCATCATACATCGATGACCCACCCTACTGTATAATAAACACTAGGTAGCTGCGTTCCTAGATATTAAAGGAGCATTCAACAATGTTAAGCGACGTGCGCAGCAAAAATAGCTCTGATAAATTCCAAGGTTGACCAAACGCTTATTAACGTGATAGAAAGTTTGCTTAACGAACGGGACATTAATGCCAATCAGGGTGACACTGATCTTAGAGTGATGGCCTTAAAGGGCACACCACAAGGATAAGTAATTTCCTCCTTACTCTGGGTCCTTGTCATAAACAAAATACTAGTAAAGTTTGAAAATAATGGGGTCAAAGTAACTGCCTACGCAGATGATGTAGTCATACTTGCAACAGGCAAGTTCTCACCGACCATAAGCGAACTACTAGGATACGCATTACGAACACATGGACTTAACAATGCGGGCTTGGAGTTAACCCACAGAAGACTGATCTAGTTCTGTTTAGTAACAAAAGGAAAATTCCAAACTTCCCTCGTAAAAATCACAGAGAGTGCTAAATATCTGGGGAATATACTTGACAGGAAGCTTAATTGGAAACTAGACGTTAATGAACGAGTTAAGAAAGCAGCCAATGCTTTTTACGCATGCAACCGAGTCTTCGGAAAAAGATGGGGACCAAAACCTAAAATTGACACATGGCGGCTTAGTTTGGTGGCAAGCCACCAACAAGTCATCCGATCTTAAGCTTATGACTAAAATACAAAGAATAGCATGTATAGGAACAACCAGCGCAATAAGGACAACACCTACTGCTGGACTAGAGGCAATCCTCAACTTGTTACCAAAAGACCTATGCAAGAATCTGCAGCCAAAGGTGCCCTAAGGGTTAGCCAACCCAAGAGTTGGACACCTCACAGACCGGGACACGCGCAGATTCTGGATATTTACGTGGCAAATACTATCACCTCTGACTACACGTCACGTCTCCCACATGAACTTTTATATACCATTCTCCTGCTATTTTCACAGCAGAGACGAATGGGACACAGATGAACTCACAAAAAGGAAATCAATTGCCATCTACACGAATGGATCGAAGATGGACTGTGGAACCGGTGTCGGAATTTTCTGAGAGGAATTGGACACACGCCGACCAATTATACTGCCGGATCATAGCAATGTCTTCCAAGCAGAAGTTCTGGCAATCCCCGAAGCTGCCCATATGGTGTCATTGTTGGCAATACCAAAGGACGATATTACCATATTCATCGACAGTCAGGCGGTTATAAAAGCAGTTTCTGCTATTGAAATAAAGTCAAAGCTAGTTCGCCGCTGCCACGAAGTGCTTAAAGTTATCAGCTCGCAGCATACCACGCATCTCTGCTGGATCCCTGGACACCGACACAGTAACTAAACCGGCAACGAGATCACTGATGAACTGGCCAGAAATGAATCTGTAATGGATCAAGAGCGGTCGCTTGGGGCGATCAAACTACCCCTCTGCAATTTCCGAGTGAGAATGGAAAATAAGACCATAAGAAATTGCTGAAATTTCAAAACAATAAATTCTTAAAAATTTAGTCGATTTAACATATTTATTGTAACAATTAAAATCACTTGAAAAACAAATTTCAACAACCACCTGCCGACAATAATTTTGCTTTGCAGGTAAAACAAATTGTTAATGTAAATTTAAATTGGTAATTCTAGTACTATTTTAATTTGTATTTAATTTTTTAGAATGATTTTTAAATATAGTTGTCCTTTGCGAATCATAGTTCGCAAGTTCGCCTGTGTCTCTTTTCGACTCCTTCTTCATTAACGATTTTATTAATAAAAACAACTTTTCCTTATTTATAATTGTATTGCAATATAACCGCATTGACTTGTTTCATGGTTTGCAATAGTTCACGAGTTGTCTTGCTATTTTTCTTTTGCTAAAATCTTGTGTTTAAAAACTAAAGAAAATTCATTAATTCATATACATTTTTTTGTTTGCTCTATATGCTGAGTGTTTTTATTTGAGTGATCAATCCATCTCTTTTCATCACATTCATTTTGAAGCTGCATGAGTGTATGACTCATTTATCCCGGTGAGTTTAATTATTAGTGGATGTTCTGCCTACGAAGCAATTTTTGCTGCCTACACTGAATACTTTATACGGATCTCATTTCATGTTTGGAAACCGTTTTCAACGACTGCTTTGAGCGTAAATCTGATTCGATCCTCTTCTATCATTTGGAATATATATACCTGGGTTCTTCCTACTTCCTCCTCCGTGTGAGTACAATTTTTGGTATTTGTTCTGCCATTACAGCAAGATTGATATTCACCACGCCATTTTTATTATTGGATCTTTTCCACGCACCACATCTCATCAATTTCATCAACCACATTATCGGCTGAGCTTTTTTGGTTGTTGTACCTACTACGTACGGAGTTGCCACATCTACACTTATTAATAATTTATATTAATTGCATCTATTTTTCTTAATCATGAGTAACCCTGATTGTTACATCTGTAAAAAAAACACGAACGATATAAGCGTTTCGTGCGGAATTTGCCTTGACACTGCTCAAGCAAAATGCATAGGCTTGAAAGGGAAGGATATCGATAAAATTATTAGTACTCCCGGTCTATGTTTTTATTGTGAGAAACATAGAAATATCTCTCCTGATGTCCTCCACTGGAAAATCATAAAACTGCAAAAATATTTTAAAAATATTGCGACTTTATTCTCTGAGTTACAGCAAATTTTTGATTTTGATTCTGCGAATGCACAAATGATGTGGCAGAGTTCTACTAATATTGAGAAGGATTTACTGCAACAGTTGCCTCAATCAAACGACCTAATCATTAATTTGTTAAGTCCTCAAATCTTGCCAATGGAAAATACCAAAGGATCCAATAATTGTGCTGTTCAGCAGCTGAGCAACGATCTCACAGTCGGCCCAATTAGAGAGATTCAACCTGTTCAGCCAAAAAGGATTCTACGGTCGAACTCAGTTACACCAGTTGTCACACCGACGGTAGAAATATCATTGGAGAAATCTTCTAGTCTTCTATCACCTGGACCATCTTCTTCATCGTCGGCGTTATTCAACAATAACAGACATTTGATTAATGAAGATGTTAATCCTCCTGCCAACAGCGATACACCTGTGGTCGTTCCAGTACCCATCGTCACAAATAGCCGTGATATCTCTCTGAAAGTTGTGGCTCCACCATCTGCCATATTTCTAGCAAGGCTACAATACGGAACTAAACCAAAGGATATTCTGGACTACATAAAAAACAAGGGCATTGACACCGAAGCTATCAGATGTCATAGCCTCACACCTGATAACCTGCCGGACCGAATATCAGCATCGTTCAAAGTTCTTGCTCCTTCAGATATTGGAAAGGCTTTAGTTAACCCTAACTTATGGCCAAAAAATATGATAGTTAAGGAGTTTACAAATCGACCTGGCAAATCCAATAAGAAGCCAAAAAACTTACCGAGCTTGCCTACCCGCATCACAGAGTCGTAGAAAAGCGATACTTTGATAAATCGAATCTCAAAATTTATTATCATAACGCCAGCGGAATTCGGACAAAAATCACTAAATTATTTAAATATTCTAGTCATCTTGACTATGATGTCATTATTATCACAGAATCTTGGTTATATGATGATATTCATGACTCTGAAATTTTTGATGAGTCTCTCTATCGGGTTTTCCGTTTTGATCGATGTAAAAAGAAGGAGGAACGTGGTGGAGGAATTCTAGTTGCAGTTCGTCGAGGTATTACCTGCTTTGAGATTCCCTTACCAGATCGTGAAGTGGAACAACTCTGCTTTTCTTTGGAAGTCACAGGTGTTGTGAGCTCACTTATTTTTATTGTAAGTTATGTCCCATCAGGGAGTGGATTAGATGTCTATGAAAGACACATATGTAACATTGATTTTATTTTCGATATTCACGATAATGTCTCCAATAGTATTTGTGTATTGGGAGATTTTAATGTCGGTGACATTGTTTGGTCTTGGTCCGACGAGGATAAAATGCTTATGCCATGTAACTTAAAGAAAGATATTGAATTTGTTTTAGTTGATTTTCTACTTTCTCTTAATTTGTGTCAAATTAGCTCAATTGTTAATTCAGAAAATAGAATATTAGATCTAGTTTTTATCTGCTGTGATGATATCAAGGCAAATACTTTTGAAGCCCCATATCCTCTGTTAAATAATTCTATTTATCATAATCAAACTTCTATTGAAATTGAGGTTTACGATTTTTTAAAAACTGATATTAATCTTGTTAAAACGTTCGATTTTTCAAAATGCGATTTTAATGGTTTTAACTGTTACCTTCATGACATTGATTGGAATAGTAATCTGAGACATTTGTCCCTTCAAGACTCTTATAATTTTTTTAAGTCTGTGTTGTTTAAAGGATTTAACGCTTTTGTTCCTTATAGATCGAAGAAGAATTTATCTAAGCCTCCGTGGTACAATAGAAGGCTCGCTCATCTTAAGAACCTTAAAAATAAGGCGCATAAAAATTTCAAATTGTCCGGTAGCCCTGTGGATTATGAACTTTTTGACAAGCTGCGTAAGGACTTTCTTGCGTTAAGTAAATTTCTGCAAAAAAATCACGTAAATCAAATAGAAAATGCATTAAAGACAGATTCCAAACGCTTCTGGACTTTCATAAATAGCAAAAGAAAATCTACAGGTCTGCCCAAATCCATGTTCTATAAAAATTTTGAATCTAAAGATGTAAATACAACACTTGATTTGTTTGCTAAATTCTTTGAATCTGTGTACTCTAAGCCAGATACACCAAGTTTTGTTCCAGCTACAGAATGCAGACTGGACCTTGGCCTCATTCAACTAAGTCTCCATGACATTATGTCGGCTCTTAATGTTCTTAAGCCCAATTCAAGTCCGGGACCGGATGGTATTCCTTCGAATATTTTTAAAATGTGTTCCCAAGAAATCTGCAATCCGCTTCTTCATATTTTTAATCTGTCGCTATCCTCAGGAATTTTTCTTGAAGAATGGAAATCCTCTTTTCTTATTCCAATTTTCAAATCTGGATCTAAGAATGATATTGAAAATTATAGAGGAATCTGCAAATTATCTGCTTTGCCTAAGCTTTTTGAAAGTATCGTCAAATCAAAACTTGAATTTTTTACAAAGGAATTTGTTTGTGATGCGCAGCATGGCTTTGTGTCTGGTAGGTCCACTACCACAAATCTGGCTTGCTTTTCACACTATGCCATTAATGCAATCGAAGATGGTTATCAAGTGGACTGTGCTTACACTGACTTTAGTAAGGCATTTGACTCAGTCAATCATCACATATTACTAAAAAAACTTGAAAGTCTTGGGTTTCACTCAGCAATGCATGAGTGGTTAGCATCCTACTTGATTGGAAGAAATCAAAAGGTCAAAATAGACGACTACTTTTCACGATCCTTTGGGTGTGGATCAGGAGCACCACAGGGTAGTCATTTGGGTCCGCTCCTATTTACACTTTTTATCAACGATATTTCACGAGTATTAAAATATTCCCATTGTTTGATGTACGCTGATGATTTAAAACTGTTCCTTAAAATGAAAACTTCATTTGACTGTGAGTATTTGCAACATGATCTAACAAACCTATCTGTTTGGTGCGTCAGTAATTGTTTAATGTTAAACATTAGAAAATGCTTCATAATATCTTTTTTTAGAAGCTCTTCTCATTTTGAATTTCAATACGAAATCGACAGTATTGTACTAAAAAGAGTTCTAGAAGTTAAAGATCTTGGTATTATAATTGATTCGAGGTTCACCTTTGCATCTCATGTGGATCAAGTTATTGCTAGATCAAATAAACTTTCTGGTTTTATAAAACGAAATTGCAAAGAATTTTCGGATCCTCATACTCTTATTTCTCTTTTTATTGCATTTGTTAGGTCTCTGCTAGAATATGCTGATGTAATATGGAACCCATTATACAAAGTTCACTCTGACCGCATTGAAAAAGTCCAAAGGCGTTTCACTAAATACATTTTCCGCAAAATGAGATGGGACTTTGAAATTCCTTACCAAACTCGGTGTCAATTGTTAGGCATTTCAATTTTAAGCTCAAGAAGAAAAGCTCATGACATCATGTTTGTAAGGGACTTGTTAAGCTATCACATTAACTGTCCACCTCTGTTAGCCCAAGTACCAATATATGCCCCGGCTAGACCTTTAAGGGAAAGAAATCTTCTCCTTCGACCAGTTCACAGAACTAATTACGGCCACAATGAGCCTATGTCCAGAGCTATTGTTTCATTCAATGAAGTTTGTAATTATGTTGATTTACATTTTTCTCGTAGTCGTTTCAAAAGTGTTTTACTTAATTATCTTGCATTCTCTTAGTCTTAAGAAATTGTTTTATATAATTTGTAGGTATAGTTATCACGTAATCTGTATAGCTTAGCTAGTAGATGAAATAAATAAATAAATAAATAAATTTAATATTGCTGTCCTCTCCACAAACTGATAAATATGTAGATATTTCAATACAAAAGTCAAACCATTCTCTTTAATTCAAATTATGGAAGTGAAAAATTAACATACAGTAAAAGATCGTTAATTCGAAATGGTTTTTACGAATTAATGAGAGATTTTTTAAGCACTAAAACTCATTCCTATGATGAAAAAATTCGAACTTAAAACAAAAAAAATATTTTATTAGGTAACACAAAAGTTTTAAATTTATTATAATTAATTTTTGTAACTAAAAACAAAAAAAAAATATATTAACGTTTCAAAAAATGCAAGAAATGATTTTGAAATGAAATGAAATTGCGGACATTTTTTTTCCGAATAAACGAGTTTTCCGAACTAAAGAATTCTGAATTAAAGAATTCTGAATTAAATTCCATTTTATGACACACTTTCGAAAGTTTCGTTCGGCCCAGTCGTGCAGTTCGTTTTTCAAAACATTTTGAATACGATTCAATATAAGGAAACTAAAATGTTGTTTATTAAGAAACGCAATCCAATCCAAACTACAAATATACAAAAAAAAAAAAAAGGAAAACATTCTAACATACTTTTCGTAGAAATAACAGCCTAAGACTAAAGGATCTTAAAGTAAACATAAGTTAAATACAGCCAACAATCGCATGACTTCTGTGTGTAAACACGTTCTTCTCGGAACTGGGTCATAAAGCTCTGAGTTGCCCACAGTCAATACCAATCAACTTCGCTCTGGTCAATCCAACGACAACGACAACGACAACGAAGACGACGACGATGACGACAACTGTCGCCAACTTCGTTCATTCATTCATTTCCGGTGTTGATTTTCCAAGAGAACATCGCAACAGCACAACAACAGCGACAACGACAACGGCTACAAAACAAAGAAAAACCAAACAGAGATGGAAAATATAATCCAAAACTATGGATTACCAGCTCGACTCCTTATACACGACACAGCCCCCCCCTATCCCTACCCACACTCTTGCTACAAGTACATTCGGGGATGATAGTGCAGGGGCGATAGATGGGCCTTCTTCTTGTGCAGAATTGTTCTCACCATCGGTACCCTAACCGGAAACGGGTAATATATCGGTGCGGCTATTTGCCTTTCGACTTGAAATGGTACCCTTTTCTCGACGACATACGGCACCCTGTGCTCCACCGGATATGGCGTTACCTTCTCGATGGGGATTTTCACTTCCCTCACCAGTGGCACTGCAACCGTTTTCGTAATAGGTATCTGGATGGGATATGGCCGGGGAACGGTGGAAATCACTGGACGGGGTATCTCGATGCGGACTGCCTTTCGGAAGGGTACATGCACTTGTCTGTAAACGGGCACAGGGACGTGTTTCGTTATCTCGACGTGTTTGCTGATGGGAATCGCTTCGCTTGGTATTCCGTAGGACTGTTGTTGGGCGTGGGCTGATGGCTGGTGCACTTGTGGTGCTGACAATCCAGGAAGTTTAACGAGATGGCTGTGCAGAAATGACACTGGGTTAGAATTCGCAGCTGCATGATTGCTATTGCTGAACGAAAGATCGCTATCTGCAGCCACGTAGTATGTGCGAGTCGGTGAGCTGCTCGAAAACAGTGCGTCGCTGTTGTTGGTGAATTGCGCTTCAAAATGCGATGCATGTTGTGGTTGATGTTCGCTTGTACTTGAAATATACTGCTGATCCTGCTGGTGCTCGGCGACATTGCCCAGTGTGGTTCTCGGTTGTGTTGGTGGTCTGTTCATATTGGTCACCAGGATGTGTGCAGCAGCGTTGGCGGACGCTTCGTTGTCGTGTGAAGTTTTCTCGCCAGTTTGGTGCGACATTGATTGCAGGGTATTCACACGACTTGTCCTCGGCAGGTTTTCGTTGTCTGTCATATAGTCGGCTATGTGCAGATGCTGTTGTTTGATCGATTCCTGATACTGGTGGCTTTGTTGATTATCCAGCGGGGGATATAGAACATCCTCTGCCGGTTGATAGTTTGACATCTCCGAGTTATTAAAATCCATATTATCGAACGACAGCAGCGAGGAGGTCTCTCGCCCGTCATCAGATTGACGAGAATCGTAATGACGGCCATAACTATCGTAAAACGAATCCTGCTCCGGCTGGTAACTTGAATGTGGCTCATGTTGTTGGGATTGGGAGTACTGATGGTGACGCGAGTACTGGTCATCGATGTCATCGTATCCACCGCCGCCGCCGCTGTTGCCATATGACGTTAATGGGAATTGTTGCTGCTGGTTCGCTTCGCTGGGGTATCCTTGCTCGCCACGAGTGTTAAAATCATTTTGACTCTCCCTGCCGTAGCTGGACAAAGATTGCGGGTAATACGATTGCGGCTGATGGCTTGAGTATTGTCGCGAAGTGGTGACTGCAATGGCGGCGTTATTGTTAGTCAGATGGATTCCCAGGAATAATGCCAGTGCCAGCCGGGTGTATGTGTCTTTGATGCTCATCTCGGTTTATGCAAAATTTAGCTGCAGCTGGAAGCAACTTGCATCAGAGAATGCAGCCAGAGTACGGCAAATTGAAAAAGGTGAAAAAAAAGAATAAAAAAAAACTGCTGTGAAGTTAATTGAATGCGTACGCGTACGTCGTGTGCAGGTAATGGAATGCAAATTGCTTCAGCATTATGCGACTTTTATATAGCATCGTTGATGGGATGCCGTGTTTAGGAAAAGGTGTAATGGGAGCATGTCTGTGCGTAGATGGTGGGAGTTTGCGTGTTCAATAGCGCCACATGGTGATGAGTTTTCTTTTGTCATGTGGTGTTGTGTGGCATGTGGTATGCAAAATACAAGTCGACTATTTCGGCTGTGTTGTGGGGTACATTAATTCAGAATTAATTGAGTGTCGTAGCTGCACACTAGGGCTTTGTGCAGTTCTCGTTATGCATTGTCCTTTTGATATCGGAGGCATGTCTAGGAAGAAAATTTGAAAGTCCAGCATGGTTTCTCTTCTTGTTTTTGGTGTCTTTTTCATTGATTGTCTGGGGTCATTTGGGTATTTTTTCCAAAACCCCTTCGACGAAAGACAACTGACTCTTCGGCAATTGTAATTTGAATCTTCCTCTCTGATGGCAATTTTAGTCGAGTTGTTTAGGTCGGGTTTCAGTCTGACACACGAATGAAGGTCTGCCTTTCTCATTGTAATAAATGTCGGCAGCGTCCCTTGCATGTCGTTACTTTTTCTAAAGGTAGTAGAGTTTTTGATTTTTTCTTAACGTTCGAAGAATGCCTCTTGTACTAGTCTGGTGAGTGAGTCTTCCATTATGTGGCGCAGACCTTCTGACTGAAGATTGGTGCTTCTGGTAGTAAACTGCGGGAGGGCTGTTGTTTGTGCTACGTAGGGGCAACTTTTGTTACCTTTGTTTATGTCTACATATATTCTCTGTCATTTCTTGTTGATAACCTATCATTTTGCTATTTTCCTTGTTCTTGACATCACAAAAAAGCGTCATCTAGGGTAGAATAGGTTTTATTTACCAGGGGTGTGACTGAAGAAATTATTTTCATCAATTTCCGATGTAGTCTAGAGTGGTGTTTGGAACATTATCTTTTCTTATCTCATCTTGTGAAGGAAATTCCACTTGAAATTAAGACATAACTGAGTGGGCAACGGGTGATGTAGAAGTTAATCGTCCCGCTCTATACCATCAGCTGCTGTCATTTATTGTTTGATAAGCATTTTTAGCCTTTAGCTTCTGATTGCGTCTTCTCAAGAGTTCATAATTTCTTCTGGTTTCTAAAATGGGAGCTACTCCGGTTACCACTGGGACACACACTCTACTAGGGGGTGCTTGCAGCCATTAGCGTCCTACATTTCTACTGCTAAAGCGTTGAGTGTTCAAGTTCCCAGTCAGAGCTTTCTCTGTCTTTTCGCTTTAAGCTGGGTCATCTATGCGTCTACACGCCATTAGGTCATTGCAGTTCATGATGTTGTCTGACACATACCTACAAGGTGTCCCACCGGAGGAGACATTACATTTGTCCCGCCTTAGTCTACTTTCTGCAAGGTCTCGACGCAGTGACTTCATTCAGTGCGTGCAGTGCTGCAGAGCAAGCCTCTCTCCACACCTGCCAGAGTATCTACCTCTAAGTCTGCCTACACTATCCTTTGCGAGTGATAAGCTCCTTTATTTTATCGAGTCGTAATATTTTGGCTGTCTACTTCGACATTAAAGTGTCCTCATCTAGAACTGTGCGTTGGTAGTTTAAACCTTTCAACAGTCGAAGTCGAACAAGCTTTAACCAAAATAAAGGTCGACACACGACCAGTTTCGCATGAAATTGCTCCTATTAATTTACAGAGGTGTTTTCTGTTTCTCTAAAGATATTTTTTCATCGTTTCCTTAAAAGTTGTGAGTTCTTAAATAAATTTGTAAATTTGTAAATTTGAAAGCTAACATCAGTTTAGAAATATTTATAAAAAAAGATCAACTCAAGTTCTTAAAAGTACCTATCTACTAATTTTCATGGTTTTGATGCTGGTAGATAAGAACAAACATATTCAATGGACTTGAGAACGGGTATCAATATGATGATGTGTGTACAAACTTTGCGTTAGATCGTGTTAATCATAATTATACATATTACTTATGAAGTTGTCGGCGCAGTGGCTTAGTGGCAGTGTGTTGGGCTACTAAGCGAGGGGTTCCAGGTTCGAATCCCGAAAGGGCCAAATTGCATCTTAAGGTTTTTTTCCACTGCGCCACCTCTCGCGAACGTCTGACAAACATCCGAGAGTAAAACTGTCATGAATAAGCTTCTCAATTAGCCGTTTGGACTCGGAGTAAAATTGTAGATCCCTTCCATTCGTCCCAAAAATTGAAAACCCACACAAAACGAATGGTTGTGAGAAGCTAGGCCTTGGGTCCCATAGACCTGTCGCGCCAAAATATTTATTTATTTATTTATTTACTTATTATATTTTTTTTTTTTTTATTTATTCTTGCTGATGGGCTCAAAAAAGCCCTCGCAGGGCCCAGCAGAGTCTCTCTGTAAAAGAAAAGAGAGTGTTTGTCTTGTCTTTTCCCGCGTTCTTTATATCGGACTGATTACCTGTGTAAGTACGGAGTTTTTCATCACTGATTTATAGCATTTTCCCAAAGGTAGAGCTGCTGGTGGCGAAGGTCCTCCCTTACTTCAGATATGTTCTCTAGCTTTTATAAGCAGGTACCTAAGTATACGCTCTGCATATTGGATTTATTTAAATGTTTGTGCGTTTAATAATAATGATTGGCACGAATTTTATTTTAAACAATTTTTCGAACCTATGCCACAATAAAGTCTGGTTCGTTTATTTAAATATCTGTCCGAACATATGTAACTAATTGCAATCAATTATATTTAACTCTGAAAGCGGATTGAATATTTATAGTTTAAACATTTCAACTTCCGAAATTGAACAAGCTTGAACTTTAACTTTTTTAATGGTTTCATTGAAAGTTGTGAGTTTTTAAATAAATTTATAGATCTCAAAGTAGACAGGATTTGAACTGGATATATTTCTGTGCCAATAAGACAGAGTAGCTTATGTTTAAAAAGTGTTAAGAGATATTGACATTTTTTGTCAAAATTTTTTGTTTATGAACTTTTTTAATTTTTTTTAATGCTCAAATATATTTATTTCAAATATATCAAATTTTCGTTAAATTTGTAAAAATATTATAAACAACAATGTTCTCTAGCTGTATTAATGATTAATTTTAATTTTAAATCTGAAAAAACGCTTATGTATACTTAAGCTACTCTGTCTTATTGCCACAGATTTACACTCAAAGAGTATAAATAAGATTCTCTCCTCACCAATTAATGTTACCTACCTTCTGTGTGCCGAAGGTAGCCATCTTTTCATTTCTCAAAGACATTCCCAACGTGTTTTTTTTAACTCAAAGTGCCTTATGTACGCGGATGATTTGAAAGCATTTAGGTCTTGAACAAGATTGCATGTTATAAAGAGAAGATCTTGAGAGATAATCGAATTGGTGTTTGCTTAACATCTTATTGAAAAATGACAAAATTTAAAGTTTTTTGTTTCGAAATCGTTCATATATTAGGTAACTTGTTTTTTAAAACAAACGGTACGTTTCTTGTAACTTTAAAAAATGCCTTGGGTCAATTTTTGATTTCCTAAAAAAAACCTTTTAGTAGCCAGTGTTAGGATTTATTTTGCGCAATGTTAGATTTATACTCCTGAGTATTGTAGTACTTCTTGAGGCCCTTTGCAATAAGTTCACTCCTTTAGAGCAGCTGAGAGAATATTAAAACCTTTTACAAGAGTATTAGTGAAAAGGCTTCACCTGGACATATGCCTCCCTTTAGAACAAGATGTTTATTATTGGGTATATTGCTTCTTAACATTTGAAGAAAAATTTTCTGAGGTTATGTTCATTAGTAATGTATTTGCAAATCATATTGATTGCTTCGATATTTGGCCCTTAACATCAGTGTTCCTGCGAGGATGCTAAGAAAGCGATTATTTTTTGAATATTCCACATCACAAAACAAATGAAGCTGGAAATGACCCATTTCCAGGTGCTTAAGAGTAAATGATGATCGACTTAAGTCAAAGTAGGTTTTTACTTAAAAAATATTTGCTATTTATTTTAAGTACCTAACTTATTTTTGGAGCAATTTTTCATTTACTTTTTTTTTTATTTCTTTATTGTATTATGTATATTATTAAAAATTAATCACTATTTGATGAAATAAACTAACTACACGCGTATCACCAACAACCGCCCCTGTACCAGTGATACCACTTTAGGTACTTCAATTGGAATAGAATAGATTTAGTACTTCAATTTTGAAAAAAAAAAAAATTAAAATCCGCTACCTTCTTCGCACTGTTTTCAAATTCCTTCTATCTACTTCACTTTTAGAAATCCTATATCTAATCCGCGTCCATTTTAATTAAAAAATCTGTTTCCAAAAAAAAATTATTAATTAAAAAAATTTAATTGAATTACCTATTGTAATGTTATTTAAAAAAAATTAATTTTACCTATTGAAATAAAAATTCTGCTTTATATATTTTAATCTTTGTTTTTGAAAGTCAATTTTTTGTTTTTCAACTTATGTTCCTACATGAATTTTAAGACTTTAATGCAATAATTT
Source organism: Cheilosia pagana (assembly GCA_936431705.1). Taxonomy (NCBI): domain Eukaryota; kingdom Metazoa; phylum Arthropoda; class Insecta; order Diptera; family Syrphidae; genus Cheilosia; species Cheilosia pagana. The sequence continues at coordinate 76,607,556 of OW386166.1, read as the reverse complement.
AAAATAAAAACTAAATAATAATTTTATTCGATAAATAGACTGTATTATCATAAAATGAAATGATGTAATCTTGCAACTAGCCAACAAAAAAAATGTAGTACTACTAATAAAACTTTATTTCAATAAAAAAACTAAATTTTGTTAGATTTTTAAGCGTTTTTTTATACATAAAACTAATATGGAATTAAAAATATCATTAAAACAATGATTTTTAAATTTACTTCTCTTTTTTTGAATTTACTTCACTTTTTGGGTCAAATCAACTTCCATCTTTTTGAAGTGATAACGCTGCCCTGCCTGTTTTAAGGAATTTTTTAAAGTGACTTGAGCCGATTTAAAAGCTACTTGAGCGATGGTAGTGGCAGAACAGAACCTATAAATTTAAGAAAAAGGAGTACACATTTATTGCTTTCCGTTGCATAATTGAGTTGCAACCAGTGGCAAGGTACACTCAGACCTTCAACTTCGGGAGATTTGTAGTCGTTCCCTACAAGCTTAATCTAAAAGCCTCGCCTAATATCCATTATGCGCTCATATTGTTACACGCATATTCGCATTGAAACTCTTTCGCACATCAAACACATTCGCAACTAATCGGGTAGGAAATTTTAGAGACAACAAGATGACGCGACGAAAAAAATAGTTTAGAATTATTATTTAATACAACGAAAATGTGACTGGTTTAAATTTAATGCGATTGACTTTTTTTCATTTGCAATAAACAAGGTTCTTTCACTATTCCCTTTCACAGTTGTTGTTATTGCCAACGCACTCCATGAATTTTTCTTCGTCTGGCTGTAACACCCTCAAGATGTCTTTGTCTGGCATTAAAAACCATCCGCACGTAGGTATATGGAAAGGAATGGATGAAACAGAAATCTATTATGAAACCTGACCTTCCGTCTCGTCGTGATATCGTCATCTTTCTTTGGATAGACTTGAAAGTGAAATTGTGGTCTTTGATATCATTGTGTCGTGACTGGCAGTGCAATGACGCCGATGTGGAAAAAACAGTGCTCACGAACGTAGCACATTGCAACGTCGGCATAAGAAGTCAGCAATGGCGACGTTCTCTGTGTAAAATAATCCATTGTGCCCTTAAATCATTTTAGTAAAAACATTACAAATTGTTTCTTGGAAGGACCATTAATACCAACCAACTGAAGGCCCTGAAAAAAAAACCATAGGTACGAGTATCGATCCAAACGCTCCTAATTGAAGCAGTGAATTTCATTTGCCAATGTGCTGTATTTGTCGTCCTAACTATGGCTTTGTATTAGAATGCGATATTGACAATGGGCAGACTCACACTGCGGTGTAATGTAATGCATATTTGGTATGGAATGGAAAGGCTTCGAGCGCTGAAATTGAAATTACCTAGTTTCCTATTTGAATCTTCTTTTTTTTGTGCAATCTGACTCGACAATTGAGGTTTCGGTTTCAGTTGCTTGGAAAATATGATGTAGGTCTAGGTATGGTGCCACCGCATCTGCATAACGTTCCGTTTGATGCTGGTTAGTGAATGGAATTCATTGACTTGTACTTGGATTTCAGAGGGGTTTCTTTTCCTTTCGCTATGTGATAAAAGACGACGGCATTTGATGGAATGCTGGTTCGAAATTGATGCACCTGTGCAGATAGGACACCCTGAGAGATGAACTTGGGTTAAACAAAAATGTGTACCCGTCAGAGTCGTAGATGAATGCAATCGTATTGGAATTCGTTCCCTGAATTCTACTTCCTCGTTCATTGATATGCAAAGAGGTACCCATGAGGTCGCACTGTATGCCAGTGCGATTTTGTGCTTTTAACACGAGGCGGAGCGCCATTTGGGCGTATAATGATTAAACCCTACTAGTACAGTTTTAGGGCCGGTAAGTCAAGGACCGACCAAATATGGATTTTGACATGCAACCTTTTCAATAGGTATCATACTCGAGAAAATGTTTGCGAATTTCTCAAGCTGATCGACGTCGTCACAATTGGCAGAACACAGCGAGCTGTCACTAGTCCGTTTGCAAGTATCAGTATCAAAGCGGTAAAAATGGGCTTAGTCGCGAATGAGGTCAAAATGAGAGCAAAAAATATATGCAGTCAACAAGAAGGGACACACAACATCAAAGAATCGGAGAGAAAGTCACGACAGTCAGCTATAACTTTGAGGTTAGTTAGGGACTCCGGCTTCGCTATTAACTCTGAAAATGACATCAACTCAGATATCAAGCGAAGAATCACACTTGCCAACCACTGTTACTCGGACTAAGAGGTCAGTTGATAAGTATGTCCTTAACGAGGTACCCTAAGGAGTCCCTTTATTAAGATCCTCATCATCCCAGTTCTGCTTTATGATGCAGAATTATCTATGTTATCAAAGGCGGATGAAGATCTCCTTTGTCGTTTCGAACGTAAAATTTTTCGAGTGGTTTTCAGTCCCGTCAGCAAAGTACGCATCAGCATCAGTCGTCTAAGATGGCTGTGTAATGAAGAGCGAATGGACGACGCCTACGCTTCGATTCAACCCGGCCGGCGGAGGGACAACGCAGTAGAGGAAGACCTCGTCTTAGGTGACCCTCGCAAGTGGAAGGGGTCTTCAACCAACTTGGAGTGCGTAACTGCATGCAGTAAGTCATAGATGGCGCTAACTGAAGAGGCGTATCGATTGAGGCCCAGGTCGACCACGGAGTGTAGCTCCATCTAAGTAAGTAATTCATAATTGCATAACCATTCTTGGCTATGGTCTCCACTCATGAAAAAATGTTGACGAACGTTTGATTAGGCTGAAACTATATTCCGAGGAGTGCTGGATGATAACAGTGATGGTTTGTTTCCGTTTTTGACTCGTCTGCTTAGAAGTGGACTTATCTCCTGCGAGATACTATACATCACTTTCTTAGCCGACTAAAGTGGTTGTGATGATCTCAGTAGACGATCTCGCCATATACGTTCGCATAGGCCTGATGAAAAATATATAAAGGACCAATATGTCATCCCGGGTATAGTCCCCTTTTGCTTTCAAGAGCTTTTTGACAGAACTACAGACAGTGGTGGTTTTTTTTAACTCGCTCCGAGATGTCCAGATTAGTTTCTGTTTAGAATAAGACATTAGTACTCTGCGGTATCATTGTGAAGAAACTCATTGTAATTTACTATTTCCTTGTGAAAAGGTCCTGTGATTATTTTCTTACGGTAACTTACTTTTACGCTAAGAGTAACTACGTGTAAGGTCCGTTGTATGTACTCGTTCACTTGTTCTACATTAATTTATTAGATGCACGTACGTTGCATATATTTGAAATGATTTGACAACCTCCCACTCATTTTGTATATGTGAAGTCGTCTGCCTTTGAAATCATTTATTATCAGGACGATAAAGGTACGACCATTGACCAGAAAATCGATCAAAAAACATAAATGACTACCATCCTGGCATTCCTGCTTTAATTAAATTATCTTATCATTTGAATGCACTAATGTGTACATAACTTGGGTTCAAAATGCAAATCCAACGATTACATCGATTAGGTTACATAAACGAACATTGGTGCATGCCTATGAATTCTTCTGTGCATTTGCAGTTTTATGGTATTCGGTATACGTATAGGGTATACGGTATACCTCGTTACCATTGGAGTGTGGACCAAAATTGAACCAGTGCCAAAAAATGTGTGCGCCTGAGCTGGATCAAGTTGAAGGGATAAAATGTGGGCGGGTGACCATGGTGGTGAAATTGAAAGAGCATAATCGTATCAGATGCAAGATAATTGCATGAAAATGTTTGCAGAAACTATCGTTTTGCAGCCAATTGATTTTTTATTACATTACACCTACGTTGAAATGGTTTCGACCTAGGAGAAAGTACAGTGAGTCACAAGAGTAGGTACTTTAAGTGATATTTCATATTTCTTCCGGGTTTAATTAAATTAAATAGAGTAGACTCTGTATAAATTAGGCTCTACGGAAAATTCTCCGGTTTTATAAGATTCGAAAGATTTTTTATTCGAGGTGTTCTTCCGAAAAGGTATTCGGAATATTTTTTAGACATTTTGTAACGTATATAGTGCATTTTTTCATTAAATTTTTGACAGCTAGGTTCCTATATCCTCCGACAGAAATTGGTTGCGAAATTTACTTACGATTTGTAGTGAAGTTTTTTCTTTTCCGAAAGCGGATACCTCGTAACTTACTTACTTACCTAAGGTGGCGCTACAGTCCGGGGTGGACCTGGGCCTCAACCAACAAGCGACTCCAGCCAGCGCGATCTTTAGTTATCTGTCTCCAGTTTCGCATTGGCGGCCTTAAAATCGATGAAAAGGTGGTGGGTATCGATTTGAAGTTCCTGGGTTTTCTCCAAGATCTGCCGCAGTGTGAACATTTGGTCTATGGTTGACTTTCCTGGCCTGAAGCCACACTCGTAAGCTCGAATGTAATTTGAGCCTCCGAAGAAGTATGCGTTGCAGAGAATTTTCCGTTTCGACGGATACCTCGCTAGGGCCGAATGACTTTTCATGTGCAAAGGCCGGGCACTATTCTCGTAAGCCTTCATTTTCTTATAGCCCCCTGGAAAGAAGTCTGGAGCTGTTGATGGGTTTGAACTTTAAAGAATAATCTTGGATCTTGCCAGTGAATTTGTAATATTTTTTTTTTAATTATATGATCGGGAAACATTTCTGAAATCACAACATCTCGAACTATACCTAGACAGTAAAGAAGCATATTTTTAAAACCCGATGAGAACATGGAATAAGACGATTAGCTGCAAGGTGTTATTTTTTCCGAGCTTTGGTCTAGGTGTGTTTGTCCCCATTTGACATTACTGGATCCCCTTTTCTGTCATTCGAGAAATAGACCCATACGATTTTTAACTGATTCGGGACATAAGACTCCAAGTTTGTTATAATCCTTCTTGCCAAAAACGGACACGATGCCATCTTTAATTTTTTAATTAAAGGTTTTAGGAATTTTTCGAACAAGAGATTCGACACCGATCTGATTATATTCGAACATCAATTCCAGAAGATGAAAAGTAATTGAAAAATGTTGCTTCATATGTAATAAATATTTTTAAAATCTACTTTAACATAAGGGGTGACTAGGCCTTTACCTTCTCGATTAAAAAGAGGCGGCTTTTGGTACCACGCGCATTGGAATTTTGATGAACTTGTGCGAGAATTATCCTTTGACCCCTGTCATATGGATATGCCGTCTGACGCAATGACACCAGAAATCCTACTGCGACAAAACTACCACGTCTACTTTCCTCAGGCAACGGAATGGCTTCGGTCAGACTCTGAGCCAGGGAAAGAATGCCATCGTGTTTTCACGGATGGCTCCAGAACCGGACAGGGGTCAGGTTCGGGAGTCTTCGTGGAAAGCGAGAGCGTTAGACTACACTACCCCTTAGGGAACCATGCGTCTGTCTTCCAAGCGGAGATTTTCGCTATCCTTATGGCTATGCACTATATTGTGATAAACAGGTGGAGAGCTAGAAGCATTTGCGTTTGCAGTGATAGCCAAGCTGCACTAAAAGCGCTGCTCAACCCTCTTACCTCGTCCAAGTTAGTGCTTGAACTCCAGCATTCTCTTAACTTGGTCGGTAGGCTAAACACAGTGAAACTTGTCTGGGTCCCAGGTCACACTGGTATCCAGGGAACCGAGATCGCTGATGAGCTTGCCAGGCTGGGTTCCGAAGAAGCTCTCTCAGGGCCTGAACCTGCGTTGGGTCTGCCGGAATCTGTGGTTAGGTAATCCATTGATACTTGGGTTTCTGGTGAACACGGGTGTCGGTGGCGTGACTGTGCTGGATGCAGACAGACCAAGCGACTGCGACCGGACATCTGCAAAAGGTCAGCATCTTTCCTTCTGTCTCTCAGGAGAATCGATTGTAGACTGCTTGTGGGTGTCCTTTCGGGCCACCAAGCTTTTGCCAAACACTTAAATGTGTTGGGCTTGAGCGACACCACCATCTGCCCTGCTTGTGGAGAGGATGACGATACAGCGGAACACTTCCTCTGTAGTTGTCCTGCCTTTGCTCGCATCAGGTGGCGGATCCTTGGGGCTGACGTGGTGAGTGCCGAACATCTAAGCTCTTCATCACTGAAGCTCCTTCTCATCTTTCTTCGAAAGACGGGAAAACTAAGTACAGCAATGTAAGGTGTCTGTTTTGGCAGTACAATGGACCAGTAGTTGTGTCTGAGTGCTCCATCGGATAGTAGCAACCTCAACAAAAAAAAAAAAAAAAAAAGGCCTTTACCTCCAAATTAAACCTATACTAATTAATTTCGAACGTTTTTCACAAAGTCTGCGGCGAGTTGTAATTTTTAAAATAGGATTTTTCAGCTTTAAACCGATTTTTGATGCTAAAATATTATTTTGCAGACAGAGGTTATGGAGATAAAGGTCGATGCTACACGCTAGAGGTCTACACGAATAGGTATGCAGAAAACAACTATACAAACATCTTTATGAATGATGATTTTTGTTTTTTCGATCAGTTTTGTGAGGCGTTTTCGAGAGTTTTTGGTTACAGTTTTGTCAACTTTTTCGTGCGGGATTAAGGGATCTTTTTCGAATGTTTTTTGGAGGAGTTTTTGGGTTTTTTTTGTACGTATTTTGGTCACAATTTTCTTGGCTTAAAAGTTTTCAATAATTTTCTTGGGGATTTTTTGATTCCTCGATGACGCGGTTCTCACAATCTGTCTTTCTCATCCAATAAGAGCAGATCTTGTGCTTCTGTTCTTGACCGATCAGTTTCGGAGTGATCTGGAGTTGTGTATTGTCCAATAAATGATGTGAAAGGAACAGGTATAGCCTTAAAACTGACCAGAAGCTACACGGGTTTGTTTTTTGTCGTACCGATTCCGGCTTTATATTAAAATCGATTTCTATGAAATATGGACCAAGTGAAAGGCAATCTTTCATAGGTCTATTCCCACATCATGTCTTTTGTTTTGTCACATGTCATGAACGTGTTATCCAGCGATAAATGTCGATTTTGAATAAGTTGAGCAGATAGCCAAAGGTGTCTATCTACAATTCTCCAAAAATTCAGTTTTAAAAATGCGATTTCGATACAAAGTTGATACGGTGTTCATGTACAAGCCGACTACCCGCTTCGGCTTCACCAGAGAAGTTCTTTGACATACTTTTTTAACGTTCGCCTATTCTATTTGTCAAATTTTTTTGTATTTCCTATTTTTATGTGTATCCATGACTTTCATGGGACTAAACGTCAAATGATCATTCATATTCCGAATCAGGTCGACTCAGGCCACCTAACAAAATCCACACCGGAAAGTAAGTTTTTCCTGTACAAAAACAATATGCTTTGGGTAGGCATCAGCGTCGTCCCAAAACCGACAACTTTTATTTTTTATTTGGAGCCGAAAAAAAGCTTTGTCAATGTCTGCCAGCGAATGTCCGATGTTGTCTCGCGATTATAATTATTTAGCAAATGTCGTCTGGGTGGAAACAATTTTTTTCTGAGAAATTCACTGAGATAACTGACTTCGTGGAAAGTTCGCACTTCTCCCGATGCCTTTTCAAATTAAATTTCGTCTGTTTAATTCCCAAAAAAGAAACACACCCCCTTTGGCAATGAAAAGATTTCCACCTTGTAGCGGTTGCGGTGTAACTCTCATTTGAAATATTTCAAGTATTTTCCGGATCTCTGACGTATGTGTATGCTAAATGGAATGCGTGTTCAAATTCCTCTTGGTGGATTGATTGCACCACTGTACCAGTGTTACCTGACTGAAACCACTAACCGGTTACAACAATGAAATTCAAACTTTTCCAACAATATAACACCATACAGAGATTAGACCGGAACTAAAATTCACTCGTATGTCCTTACAGCCATTAAGCGCAGTTAAAATTATTGTAATTGCCATAGAGCAGATGAAAGCGAGTAATCACTGTTGCGAATTACATTTAATTGCAACAAGAGAAACAATAGACCAAAGGAGCTACGAAATTTCAAGTTCCATTAACTAATTAAAAGGCTATAGGAGAAGTGGCGATGAAGAGTCGGTAAACCTGACATCACACCCAACCATACTGCACTCTCTAAGTATCTAAGTAGATATTCGTGGAATCGTCGTCATCGCCGACGGCATAGCTAGTTTTATTGTGAGGGTCGGTGCAAAACTCAACAAAAGGCCAATTTAAAAGTTCCTCAAGTGTTTGCTTGTAGTGAGATATAGAGTGGCGCTGCCGTCTATACACCAGTAGAATGTAATCAACGACTTGTTTTCTTGCAGTTTTCTGGGGGGTGGCTGGGGGTATATATAGCTTAGTACGAAACTGTGCGCTCAAGGGTTGATATTCAGCAAGCCGTAAATATTGTTGCATGACTCCATTAACTTTATAGACCGACATCGCGGCTCATTCGGTGAAAATTCTTCATGCGAATTTTTCAAGAACTCTGCTGCTTTCTGTTTTTTTTTTCTACCCACCCCAACTGCTCATTGCTTTTAAGGGTTTCGTTTGAAGTGCTACTGGGTGTAGTTGTAGTTAGCTTACCAAGTTGGTGTTAATGCTTCTTGCGGTGGCTTTATTTTTCTTAATCGTATTTCAGCAGGCTTATAACTCAATGGGGTTGCAAGAGTTGCAGTATAAAAAAAAATGTTGTCAGATTAAATTTTGTGCGCTATGCGCCAAAAGAGTAACGATGTAAGTCTTATACTCGGATTGTTTAAAGTTTGCAGCAGCTTGACGGCGGCGGGCGTTTAGGTGAAACGGTAATCAGGTGGAGAGCTAAGTGGGTTAAGTGTTTTACACGCAGTTAAAATCTGGGTGATGAACAGTGAGGGAGCTTAATGGATTTTAACACGTTAGCTCAAAGTGCGCGCACAAGAGTTGGAGAATATTCAACAGGAGATTGTTTCCTCAGCGAGAGAGAGAGAGTTCTACTTTGTCTGTTGTCTTGAGTGAAATCAATTAGCAAGGGCAAGTGTGAGCTGTTACATTGAACGAGTTTTATAATAGCCTCTTACCGTTGTAACGAAACGTCCCCGTTCTTCACACTTTTATGCCCGTCACTGTCCATATTATTTGGCCATTACTGTTTTCACCGTGCACAGCCAGCCAAAGACATTCCACTGGCGGTTATTGCACTAATTCCGAGGGCAACATTAAGAATTTGCATTGGTCACGTAGAAGGCACACTCTCTTAGTGGGGGGGGGGGAAGCATGAGTCTTGTCTATAAGTGTGATTCGTACCTCGTGTACCAGATTTTTTTCCTGAATTTTTGGTGACTGAATTCCCTGTGGGAGATCGGCCTTGTATTTAGTAGTGTCAGCAATCCTAGCTGGCTTGCTTCCCTCCCCATCCCAGGAACCACGCTGTCGTTGGGCCGCTAAGGTACCACGCCATTGTAGTTAAGATTATATTGTAGTTTGTGCAGATTATATGAAACTAGCCTAAGTAAAGTGCAGCGAATAAATAGTACCACTTAACCAGAGTTTTATGTGTTTCTTTGGGTAAACCCTGGATCCGGCGAGCAAAACCTCGGCCTGAGAAAAAGCACATCACACCGTTGGACATCTGGGCTACAACTACATGGCAACACCTATTGCAACTAAATAAAAAAAAATCCACCTGTATTACTGAAAAGCCAGCATATCTTTGAAAGATGCCTCCCACAAATAGGCCCAGGTCCGTTGCTCACCTAAATACATGGAACGAATTTTAGAATTAAATCAGGAAAAAATTAGCACAAAATGACAAAAAGTTTTTGCAGTTTTAAAGCTTTCCTTAGTATTTAATTGCAAATTGCACCTATTGGCCCTCTAAAGTAAACACTTTTAATTATCAACTAGGCGACTCCCGCTAGCTTTGCTAGGCCTTATTTATTTATAAACATTTTTTTCGACCAAGTGCAGACAAAATTCCATACAAAAAATCAATTTTGGATTTTTTTAAATTTCCCGACTTTTCCTAAGGGTTTTCCAAAAATCCACTGAATGAAAACTGTTTTGAACATTGCTCAGCTTCAGGACGTCGCAGCAGTTAACACAGTTTGTTAACTATTTTGTAAAATACGCTTTATTCTGGGATAAAAAGTATCCTAAGTCCCGATCCAGAGAATAAGTAATCACTATGTCAAGTTTCATCAAAATCCGTCCAGTAGTTTCCGCGTGATGTGTGGTCCAGCACTTTTTATTCTACAGTTTTATTATATGACTAGCGGACCCGACAGACGTTGTCCTGCATGCTTTTTGAAGCCACGTATGATTATAATTTTGATACAATAGATCTTTTAGGTCGCAGTGTCAGCCATTGGGCAGGGAATATTAAAAAAAAAAATGATTAATATAATTAGCTTGTAAATCGGGAATGATAGTGCCAATGGATCGTTTTGTAGTTGAACTCTTACATTTGTGTTAAGACGTAATGTACAGACATTTCGCCATAGATGATTGTTTTATAGATGCGTTAATTTCGTCCGCATTATGTAGCGCGTGGAATGACCGGCAATGTCTCTCTAAAATCACCGGACAGCAGCAGTAAAACACCACCGAAAAGCCTGGTGCTATTATTTAGATCTTTCATCATTCTATCGAGAGCTTCAAGGGAATGCTCATTCATCCCAGATGTTGATGATACACTTGGGCCTGAATCTTAAACATTGATTGAAAATTGCGACCATCCGCATTCTGAACGATTTTTGTTGCTCCAAATGATGTCATTTGAAATTGAATTTGCGAATTTTACGCAAAAACAATTAGGATTGTGATGTAGCTCCAGCCAATAGTGCTTTCAATGGTTCTGGCGGCGAATTCAATGGTGGCAATACAACTTTTCCAGACGCGCAGCAGAAACCGGCCGATTCACCTTTGTATTTGAGTGCATGACAGTATTGGCATTGTTTGTTCATAGAACCGATTACAATTTGTGAATATGACGAATAGTCGATGTCCGACTCATATTCAAACGCAATGTGAAGAAGTTATGCACGTGTCAATGCGCGATACACTTGCAAATGCTGTTGTTCACGTGTTCTGAATGTATCGGTGACTCTTTGACGGGCCAGTCTTTGTCTTAATGCATTGGCTCGAAGACGTTCGTTGCGTTGCTCTTGATTTTCATTTACACGTTTGATTACAGCCTGGTTTCTTAAATTTGCATTGTCCGTCAATTTATCTTCTGCCGATCTATTTAGCCGACCTTTCTGGACGACTTGTGAAGACGTGGCATTGTTGTATGTTGTAATATAATATGAACAGTGGAGTGTGATATTGTTACAACTTTTTTTGTCTTATATATTCCAAATAAATCAATTTTGTATTTTACTTAATAACTCGCAGTCACGATTCGGATACGTATAAGATTTTGAATGTAATTTTTGTATGGGCAGTGCCACGCGCCTTTGTCCAATTTTGACCAATCTTCACAGGAATACTCCTTGGTTAATACCTAAGATTATGTGTAAATTTGAACTCGATCGATTCGGTGGTTTTCGAGATATAAGATTTTGAATGTATTTTTTGTATGGGCGGTTCCACGCCCCTTTGTCCAATTTTGACCAATCTTCACAGAAATACTCTTGGGCCAATACCTAAGATTATGTGTAAATTTGAACTCGATCGATTCGGTGGTTTTCAAGATATAAGATTTTGAATGTTATTTTTGTATGGGCGATACCACGCCCATTTGTCCAATTTTGACCAATCGGCTTCTAAACCATCCAGGGCGCTACCCAAACGCATACAAAAAAAATTATTCCAATCGGTCCAGCCGTTCAGGAGGAGTTCAGTGACATACACACGTACAGTAGAATTATATATATAAAGACTAGCTGACCCGTGCTCGCCTTGCTTTACCCGCCGTTTTTTTTTACAAATAAGTTCCCTCCCTTGTACCTTTCTAAAAGCAATATAAAGTAATCTTAATTCCTACTAAAAAGTCTACACAACAAAGATTTACACAAAGTTCTGTTATTTGTTCCCTCTTACCCGCCTCAAATGTCGGCGAAAAGAAGCAATACGAATGAAACAACTTGATATTGACACACGAACCCCACCCCAGCCCATTTCCAAACTTTTCCCAATGAACAGCACCTGAAAACGTGTTCAACCTGAATGTATGCGCTGAAAAAAAACGACGGCCCATTGAAGTGCAAAACATATGATCACGTTAGAGCGCGCATATAATAATCACACACACACTACTGCAACGATACTCATTGCTGCATGACAACTGACAGTGGTATCCACTGAAAGAAAATTGTGGGCGATGTTTTTAATAATTGTTTTGGACATTGCTCAGCTTCAGGACAACGTAGGAGGATGTTTTATATCTTATATGATTCAGGAGAAAATTTACTAAATTCACCTATCTTTTTATTTTTCAATCCAATAAGCCATTACTGAGCTAGGTCTTCATAAACAGAATTTTCCTTACATATATCTGTTTTTTTTTTGACTATTTTGTAAAAACCAAGTTATATTCCTGGTTAAAAAGTATCCTAAAGCCCGACCCAGAACATAAGTAATCACTATAAAAAGCATCATAAAATTCCGTCCAGTTGTTTCTGCGTGATGCGCGGTCTGGAATTTTTTGTTCTACAGTTTTATTATATGTAGAGAAGAAGATGTAGAAAATGTAGAGATGTAGAGATGTAGAGAAGAGAAGATAAAATGTGCAAATGATACAAATTTGTAATCAAAAGCAGTTCGAAACTGACACTAATTTTAATCGAAAAATCATCACCAGCGATGAGCAACAATTCTGGATGAATAGGTTGGTATACGTCAAAAAATAAAATTGTCGAAATTCAAATGACACCAATCCTCATGAGATTGGCGTCATCGGCCCACATTTCTTTTAGAGCGACGTTTGCCAGGCCATTACCGTCATCGGCGAGCGCTATTTAAATTTAAAGACGTCGTCCTCATTCCACTGGTGCATTCTCTTTGAATCAAAATTACAAGTTCTTGAATGGCATAACAACGCATAAGTACGCACCTTCTTTTACAGCCCCCAAAGTTGACGAAACCACTTGAATAAAATCCTCCATTCATAAATGAAACCTCTGATTAATATATAGGTTTACATACTTCCGTTTAACATTCAGCAGGAGTTCTCATTACTTTATCCTGTATCAGCCAAAAGGGACTATGAATATAACCTCAACATTATACACACGATGACGTAAGCCACATTAACTTTTTGCTGTTCCGAAAATTGCCAATCACATCTGAAGTACAGCTCCCATTTAATTTCCGTTAATCAATTATTAAGTCCATCAACACACAAGCGTTTGCACGGTGCAATATCAGAACGGATGTCATTAATGCCGCCCACTCTTCCTTGGCTACATATATGCAATATGCATAGGTATGCATTGTCATGTGCGCCGCCCTTAATATGCACAGACACATACATCTGGCAATTAATTAATTAAAATTCATTGCCATGTTACACGATATCTGCAATAATCGGCAGTTTTACTGTTGACAACAAGAGAGCCGCCGCCCCGTGAAATTTATCACAGTGGCACATTTTATGCGGGCGCTTTCCAGATCTATATGTTGATCCGGCAGGCTGAGGTAGGTAAGGGAACAAAAAAGTTCGAAAAAAAATCACTATCCTGGTTCTGTTGTTTTTATCTTACAATTCATTGAGCAATTCATATTCAATTCATAGTCCAGTGGCTGGAAGTCGTCCTAAAAGGGGGAACGCTTGCAGTTTCCAGGGAAGGGCCGGAAATAAATGTGCGCCCTGCTGGGGGGCGCCTTTAATCGGTGTTTATTTTTAGTTTGGGCTGGGAAAATTGTGTTTTCCAATCGTACGATTTTAATTTATCATGAACCTGCTCTTGCTTTTGCCATATCATTGAAGAGAAGGTCCTGGGAGTGACCGGAGCGGCTCGTGAGTTGGGGCAATACCATCGAAGGTGCAACCAGGCAGCTATAAAAGCAATAACTACCTCAGAAATAAAGTCAAAGCTTGTTAAATGATGTCCCGAAGAGGAGAATATTCTTGGAGCTGTGTAAAGCTAGGTCTCTGGGAATTAAGGCATTTAGGCAATGAGAAAGCGAGAGAACTGGCAAGACCAGGTCCGTTCGCTCTTTATGAAGAAATACTGGAAGTACCCTGCCCTTAAGAGGGGCATGCTGGATACTTGTATTACCACACTGCAGTACACTACATAAGGAAAGTCTACCTGACGGAAAAAGAGCTTTAAAGAGCCGCTGCGGTGATAAGGGAGTTATTAAGGACACAACCCATATTTCAAATATTACTGCCCACGTCTCCAAAGCTTCAGGAATATATTCATTGGGGCAACCTACACAACCTTTGAAGCATATCAAAGAACGAGTTAATGAACTTCGTTTAATCCTTTGGATGGTTTGAAGTGTAACACCTTTCAAAATGTTCAACTAGTAGTAAGGGCAGTTGAGAAAGACTGACCTCAAAAGTGAAGATTCATTTTTGACAAACACCACACGACACCAACAAATACCGCTAGTAATTTTTCGCAGCAGGCTCAGATTAGGTTTTAAATTTACAACCATTTTCTGTCGACTAAGCCATCGTATACCTGACCTACGAGATCCGGACCCCACTTTGCCTTCAACTGTCTAGACTCTAGGTCGGGACCAAGCGCCCTCGCATTATCGATGGTTTAGTCTTTGCAATGTTGATTATGTCTTCATTTGTGTGAACAGCAAAAAATTATTGGTAACCCTTGCAAGGAACACAAAATGCACTTTCTGTGAGTGCAGTGCCTCTTTGCGTTTGCCCAGTTATGCCTTGTCGTAAGGCAAGTAAAATTGCCGTAATTCACTCACACCCCTTTAAACCTACAGGTATAAAGAGTCCACTCAAAGCTTAATCTAGGCGGCAATAACCCTTAGCCCGGCACTGGCTGGGGCTAGGGTAAAATTGCATGGAAATGACGCATCTGAAAATTGCTTGCCATATAAAATTGTACCCTGCATATGTTGGCGGTGGGGGCGTGGTGCTGTGAGACTGGTCAAAGAATAGGTCGAACGTGGGTGCTCCAGTTAACAGTACAGTTGCTGGAGAATGAATGTCGGTTACGTGCACTGATAAAGGACAACAAGTTAAATGTTTCGCATTTGTTGTAGCTTGTGTAGCGTTTTCTTGTTCACATCCTGTTGCCGCTCTGTGAGAATAAACCAGAGAAACAAAATTGAAAACATGTGCAAAACGAAATGATAACTCTTCGTAACGGGTTACGGAACGAACGTTGTGCGATCGCGGGGTAAAGGGAGGTGGGTTTGAGTATAGTCGGCTAACAAGAAATCACATCCGCGCAAATAACTCATCAACTTCGACATTAACCCCTCTAGTGGTGGTCTTTCAAAGTTCAAAGGAATCTGTGTAGGGTTGCCAGAGTGCAGCGCATACAAAATTCACAATTATGTACAACATATAAACGGCGCAGTGGCTTAGTGGTAGTGTGTTGAGCTACTAAGCAAGGGGTCGAATCCCGAAGGAAGCAAATTTCATCTTAAGGTTTTTTTTCCACTGCGCCACCTCTCGCGAACGTCTGACAAACATCCGAGAGTAAAACTGTCATGAAAGAGCTTCTCACAATTAGCCATTTGGACTCGGCGTAAAATTGTAGATCCCTTCCATTCGTCCCAAAAATTGAAAACCCACACAAAACGAATGGTTGTGAGAATCTAGGCCTTGGGTCCCACAGACCTGTCGCGTCAAAATATTTATTTATTTATTTTATATAAACGGATTTACACTTAACAAATGCACAAGGCTTATAAGTTAGTCCCCAGAAGTTAACCTTGATGACGTTTGGACGCTTGGAAAATTATTTCGTTAAAAATTACGCGATAAGAGCCCTGGTGATATTTGTTGAATGCTTAGTTGGATTCTGAAATGTTGCTACCCATCTTTAGTTATGTGCTCTCTTTCTTTCTCCTGAATTTTGGCCACTTTGAGATTGCTCACACAGGGTGTCAAATTTAATTCAACGTATTTCTCGACAGAAAGGAAGCAAAATGAGGAGCGGATTTTTTCGGACTTTTGTCAGGGTATTGAAAAAGATATCTGGATCAAGGAAGTGACTTGTCCTTCAGGTAAATGGTTCTCGTTAAACCCTGCCACGTGAAAACAATTAGTTACGAAGCAACCTTGAATACGAAAGGGGTACTATTGACAACTAGAGGTACCTATATAAAGCAAAGTGGGGACATCACCATTAGGGACAAAAAAACTGTGCGTTTTGCATGCCATGGAAGACTATGATGTCTATTATACGGTGCTTTGGGTTTGAATTTTATATAAGCGACCAAAACGAACAAAACAGTTTCCAGCTTTAAGCAGCTTGAGACCAAAAATTCATAGGATATGGCTACAATAAAAGTTCTGCGCCAAATCTAAGTTAAGCTTAAAACTTGCTTTCGAACTAAAGGTTGCTGTAGTAGATACGGCTTACTTATTTTTTGTATGTTTAAACTGCTTGTGTATAAGTATAACCTTAACTAAATTTAAAAAGCTTTATCGACATGTTTTTCTTACGATTCGACTGAGTGCTAAAATTTGCTTGCACGCAAGCAACTAAATAATTTAAATTGGAGAAAATGGGGATACCGGCGACTTATGAAGTCAAAAGCAAAATATTGCAGCGGAAAAGACTTTGCGGAATTTTTAGTAGCAACACAAACAAACAAGTGATTTCTTAATAATATGAACAGAGAAATCAAAATGCATTTATTTTTAAATGAAGTGCTTCTTCCAAAAAAACCGGAGGGTCCCTTATACAAAATTCTAGTCTCCTCAACCATTTGCGCATTCCTTCAAAAAAAAACTGCGTGTTTATTAGACTCAACTACAGATCGTATAGCGTATACTTTTCTTTCGTTTCGCTCAAACAGAGAAATCGACGCACAGTGCAGAACAAAGATCAAAGAAATTATTGCCGATATTTTGATGAAATACATTTAATGCTCTCATCTACAACTCAGGCATCAAAGGCGCAAACATCCATATATTCACTGATATAGTCAAGTAGCTATAAATGCCCTAAGCTCACCTACCATTGACTCCAAATCAGTCTTACACTGCTTCAATATCTTCCAAACTTTATGTACCATGAATTGAAGGTAACAAAAAAGCGGGCGAACTGGCCAGAAGACGTTCGGCAATACCTTTCACAGGACCTGAACCCTACTGCACTTTCTCTAAAACAGCGACAAACCTTGCTTTAAAGAGCTGGGAACAAAATACTGGGAGAGCGTTCCAGGCCTAAGACAGGCTAAAAAAAAGTTATTAAACACATCAAAAATAATGCCAAAAAGATTCGAAATCTGCGAAGGCATTATATCAAAAATCTAGTTAATAAAATACACGTAGCGGACTCTTCATAGTGCCGCCTATGTCTTGAAGAAGACGAAACAACTGAGCATATACTATGTGAATGCCCAGCCCTCTGTGGTATTAGAAGGAACTTCTTCTTCAGGGAATTAATAAGTTCGCAAGAAGTAAAGTTATCCTCTGCTGAAAGTATCATCAGCTACATTAGGAAAGTAGAAACTCAAATAGCCTAAACAAATTCTTCTGATCCTATGGCACAATGATCTTTTCAGGTCGACGTGCCTCATATCGCGGTGGCGAGTCAGAAATTTAAAAAAATAAACATTTAATGCTAGATTTCTGTTTATAACCCCGCTACTGGATGAAGCAAGAAGCTAAAGAAATCTTGGCTCTCTTTAACTATTCTTTCGTTCTTATTATTACTTATAAAGAATAATTCGAGTAACGGCAAGCAAAAGGCAGTAAAGCGGAACAAAAATATATTTCGCTAAAAAACGCCCCTAAAAAGTAGGCGTGGTAATGAATAACTTAACTTAAAGCCTTCTCGCAGTCTTGGGAAACATTTAAAAACGCAGTAGACTTCACGTTAACCTTAAATGGTAAAAAATGTAAATGGTTATAGTAAACCCTTTAATTTTTAAGTTAATTAAAGTGAAAGTAAGTATTTTATTTAAAATGTAATTTAGTTATTGAGTCATAAAGTGTTTTATTGTGAAAGGATAAAAGTAGTTAAGTTTTTGTTCTGTCTCTGTTGCCGTGGCTTTTTGTTTTCGAAAGTGATCGAAATTTGAAACCATTTGACACACGCGGCTGGGCTTGCATCTGTAATTGTAGATATTAATTTCGAAAGGGTATTTGCAAAGTTGGTCCAACGATTTTGAAATAACCCAAACACTTTTTTCCTAGGTCTCTAAGGAAAAGAGTTGTGCATAGTTAGACTCTGCATCATATTTTGCCCGCAATAAAAAGTCTGTCTAATGAAATGTGAAACATTATAGTTGATAGCATGGCATCCCTATATGAACGCACTATGTACTGTAGTGCATGCAAATGTGTAGCCCTCCATCGTTAGGTACAAAAACTGTTTTCAGTTGTCTGCTTTTTTTTACAATAACTCGCACAGAATTTCGAAATCCTTTTCAAACTAAATGATGCTGAGCAAAAGTAATCACTATGCCGGCATGAACTGCAACTGACGCTCACAGATGCTGCACAGATGAAGGACGGTCGATACCGAGGTAAGTACACATAACTTCACTCGTGTGTGCCTTTTTTGGCTTTTCGGTACTCACGTTTACTAAATGCGCCTTGTAATGGTTGTGTACTGCCATCTCCAACAATCATACCGAAACTGAATGGCTTGCCCGCCTTCACTATACCTACCCTCTTTCAAAAAGGCGCACCCCCAGCCCAGTTAGTTCACTGTTCCTGTTTCAGTTGGCGGGAATTATTATCCTCAGTCCAGTGGCTAAGGGACTGAACTTTATTTCCGAACCATTAACAATGCGGATTTTATGTTTTGAAAAAAAAAAGAAAATATATTTTTTATATTTTTTTTCGTTCAATTGGTGTCGTACTCGTACTCGACCCTACTTCGCGTATAACCATGAGTTGTGTTTGTTTTGTTTAACCGGAACACGAAAAGTGTACACAATGCCAATTTACTCAACTGATTGAAAAGTGAATTGAATGTTTTCGAATGTTCGAAATGCAGCTGATGAGAAGGGAGAGAAATCAGCGCATCAGAGAATTGTTGTAACTTCCTGGCGGGGGTTGTTTGCGTCCCGTGGGAACTTTGATTTAACTCGTACTATTGGGTATAGTACGATTTTTAATTTTAACATTTTTACTTTTATTTGCATGGAGAATTAAGTGGGCTAGCGGGCACTTGATGTCATAAATGTGCCAGTTAATTTATTTACCAAATAATACAATTGAGGACAACTGAATTAAGAGAATTTTTTTCAGAAACGTTAACGTATGTAATGTGTTTATTGAACGGATTTATTACAGTTCTTTTTATTTGATTATCGAATGACTTTTGATTTTGCAATTTACGAACATTTTACTTTGTTGCAGTAAGTAGGTGGTCCAAATAAGGCCCATAACCTAATAAGGGCTAGTGCGCAAAAATTGGCATAACCGACAAGCAACAGGAATTATATTTGAAATGTGCTTGTGGCCACCTATGTCTACACTAAAATCAATGGAATTTTCCGTCTGACGCAATCGTGTTTTTTCTTACAGTCCATACAAGTTAGTGAATGTGTACGCACGCGCTTTTTTATAAGAAAGTGGATTATGTAATTGGTATTATTGTAAATTATAATTCGGGTAAGTCTAGTTTTTACACTTAATATACCACATGTAAAACTAAGGTTTAGTATGGTTTAAGTATTATTTTAATTCTTTGAGTAGATTTTCGTTGAGATTTTTTTAAAGAAAAGTTTTTCATGTTCCTAAAAAGGCCCACCGAAAATATTAACAGGCCTTATTAGTAATATGAAAGATTAAATTTATTTTTTGGGTTATTTTTAGATAGAATGTCAAAGGCGAGCAAATTAGGGAATAGAAAGCGGGCAGAATGGTCGTCAGATGATATGGAAAGGGCCTTGAAGTCTATCCAACGTGGTTTTTTTATCACAACATGTGGCGTCAAGGCGCTACAAAATTCCAAGAAGAACTTTGAGGAACCATCTCAAAAGTGGGGCAGCTACAAGGAAACTAGGCAGGTCCACAACGTTTACACCCGAACAAGAAGATGAAGATCTGTCCAGAAGGGTCGTCAGACTCGCTGAAGTGGGCATGCCAATCACGCCAAAAATGTTCCGGTACCAAGCCTCTGCATTTTGTAGCACCGTGAGAAGGTTACTAAAGATTTATTCAATGACAAACGTCCATCGACATCTTTTAGCTTCACGACCTCGTTCAATCCGTCATCAGCCATCAGCACAGCTAAAAAAAAAACGATAATACCGGAGCATGGTACTGTCACGCATGTAAAGAAGACCGAATGGAAGATATGAGACAGTGTCAAAATTATGGTGTTTGGTACCATGAACTTTGCGTTGGACTAACGGAAAATGACGAAGGATTCGGTTGTCCTGGTGGATGTACCCAAGCTTAGATAAATCTAATTTTAACCTAACATTCAATGTAATTCTTAATAAAAATCTCCTTATTTTAAATTAATTTATTGAAGTCAAATTTATATATTTTTTCTTTTTAAAAATTGTTCTTTCTGGTTAAGAAGGCTGTGTTTATTTTTTTATCTAGTATTGTTTCATTTGTTTCATGACAAAATACCTCTTATTTTAGCAGGATAACCAAGGTAACTGAACAAAATTATGTATGGGCCTTATTCGGAACAGGTGTTCGTAATAAGGCTCAAGATAAGGTTTTTAAAAATATTATGAAATTACATTTCAAATTGAGTTTTAACAAATAAACGTTGTGTGTTTATATAGATAAGGAAATATTTTACGTACTTTGGCAGCAGTTATTGTAATTTTTTCGTAATGGGCAACATGAAATGTCCGATTTAAAAACCAGTCAATGGGCAGAAAAATTATAACAATAAATAAAGTGTAAATAAAGGGTTTTCCAATAGGAGGTGTTATTTTGATATTCAAAGAAAAATTCAATTTTTTGAGATAAATGATCGTATATTTATTTCATAATAAAGAGGAAGGTATGCCGTTAATAATGAAATACAACATCAGCCAAATGGCCACCACGACCACGCTTACAGGACCATATCCTTTTCATGAAATTTTCCATAACAAAATCGCAAAGTGGCTGCCCCAAGTCCTTAACAGACTCACGAATTCCATCTTTTAGGTCTTGAATCGACGCTGGGATGTTGGCGTAGACCTTATCTTTCACGTGGCCCCAAAGGAAGAAGTCGCAAGGTGTTAAATCACAAGATCTCGGTGGCCAATTGTGATCACCTCTTCGAGAGATAACACGGTCCGGAAACTTTTCTCGTAAAAGATCAGATCAATGGTTTCGTTGCTTGTATGGCACATAGCGCCGTCTTGTTAAAAGTAAACGTTGTCCAGAACTTTATAAGCCTTAAGACCCAAGTCTTTATGCAAAATACGGTGTAATGACGTTTGTGGAATGCCCAATTCCAAAGAACGACGAGGAATGAACAAATCTAGGTTTTCTTCAACACTTTGGGCTACAGCGACGTTCTTGAGCGACGTGCACGGGTTTTATTCGTCACATCTCTAACTTGCTCGAATTTTTCCATCAATTTCTGTACTGCGGTCCAACAAGGTGCTTCACGACGACCCAAAAATGCTTTAGTTTTGCGAACTGTGACTGCAAAATTTTCACCATTTTTGTAGTGAATTTTTATAATTTCAATGCGTTGTTGAGGCGTGTATCGTTCCATTTGTAGTAATGGCGTAGTTTCTGCTTGTCAAATGTCAAAAAATAAACAGCTTCAAAAGTGACAGCTACCGAAATAGCGGGATATTCAAAATTACACCTCCTGTTGTATTATAGAAAATAAAACTCTGTTTTTAAAACGTTATAATATAACCGCTTTATTTGCTGGTTGGAGGAATATTGAAAAAGATTACAATTCAAGACACTGATACTAATAATTTGACATTTGTTTGACATTATTTACAATTGACAGCTTAACAAAATTGACAACAAATAAATGGTATAATAAATGGGAAAGTTACATGAGTTACATGAATTAATCTAGTAAAATTACATTAATATAATTAGATCCCTACACCTCCTACTGGAAAACCCTTATTTAAGCGATTGGTGCGTTTGCTTTTTATTTTCTTGCTATATTTCTATTCATACCTATATAGAGCACATACAAAAGGTTGGTAATAAAAAAGCATAAGTAGTGCCTCGAATTAATTCAAATGTATTCCTGGATTTTTTTTGTTGGCTGTTGCTACTATCCGATGGATCACTCAGACACAACTACTGGTTCATTGTATTGCCAAAACAGACACCTTACATTGCTGTCCTTAGTTTTCCCGTCCTCCGAAGAAAGATGAGAAGGAGCTTCAGTGATGAAGAGAGTCAGCGACTTCAGCCCCAAAGATCCGCCACCTGATGGGAGCACAGGCAGGACAACTACAGAGGAAGTGTTCCGCTGTATCGTCGTCCTCTCCACAAGCAGGACAGATGGTGGTGTCGCTCAAGCCCAATACATTTAAGTGTTTGGCGAAAGCTTGGTGACCCGAAAGGACACCCACAAGCAGTCTACAGTCGATTGTTCTGAGAGACAAAAGGAAAGACGCGGACCCTTTGCAGATGCCTGGACTCAGTCATTTGATCTGTCTACACCCAGCACAGTCACGCCATCGACACTCGTGTTCACCAGAAACCCAAGTATCAATGGATGACCTCAGGCCCTGAGAGACCATCTTCGGAACCCAGCCTGGCAAGCTCATCAGCGATCTCGTTTCCCTGGATACCAGTGTGACCTAGGGCCCAGACAAGTTTCACTGTATTTAGCCTTCCGATCAAGTTCAGAGAAAGCTTGAGTTCAAGCACTAACTTGAACGAGGTAAGAGGGTTGGCAGCACTTTTTGTGTAGCTATCACTGCAAACGCAAATGCTTCTAGCCCTCCGAATGTTTGTCACAATATAGTGCATAGCCATAAGGACAGCGAAAATCTCCGCTTGGAAGCATGTTCCACCATACAACCGATGCATATGAGAGGAGAGGAATGGTTCCTTTTAGTGGATAAGCCCCATGTCTTGCCAAAAGCTCATTTGCAATGCCAAATGTATCGTCTGATTGATATTGTATCAAGAAAGTCTTTTGAGGTGGAGCTAAGATAAGCTCCTGGATATTATTCCATACTGCATATTTACTTTGGACTATCTTTTAGTTCCAGTTGTTAGCGAATATTGAAACGTACGACATCCCCCTACTACATGGGCAAAACTTCTATAATGAGTTCATATCAAATTGAGAAATGATTTATTTCATTTTCTAATCCATCAAGCTGAACCTTCTGAATTTTAGCATTTTGGACACCATCCGGTCGCGTACCCCCCGCATATTTAGAATATTCAACGTCTCATCTTCCTGAGTCAAAGTGCTGCACGTAGCTAGCTGAAACAATCGATCCTGCTGCAAGGCGCAGAATAAAACGTCATACTCTACACAATAGCATTTCCCGCAAATAACAAATCCAGCTTCGGTATCCAATCCAAAAATCCCAATACTTGCTATGCTAACCCGTTGCAGGGGATTTTGTATCTCCGCGAAATCTTTCCTCTTATTAGGTTTCGCTACATAAAGCCAAATATCCTTAAGCCATTTAAAATTCAAACATCGAAACCACCAACGTTCGTATTATTCCAAACACTACTATACAATTCGCAGAACAAAACAACGGCTTCGAAAAATTCCAAATATCCTCCAAATGTATAGATCGAATTTTCTGATATCATTTTATCGATGCTGAATGCATCCGCTATTACCTTAGGCCTTCAATGGGTAGATATGCAAACGAATCTCTATAAAACGAGCATCGAAAGCATCCTTCGAAATCGAATGTCTTACAGCGTTTATCCAACACCACTACACGCCGCACAACGCTGTACACATACCTGCCCCATATATACAAACACTGAGCAAATGTAAAACCCGTAATTGGAAAGCAGAGGCTTGTAATAAAAGTTGAATAAGTAAACAAGAGGAACAAGTGTCGGGAACACCACCAGTCCAAGTCCACACGTATGTTTCTAATAAACTCGAAGAAATTCTTGATTTACGTATCCCAGCGGCAAATGGATGCCGAGGCACGCACACAGAATATCTGAGTTCGACCCGAACTCCCGATGCCGATATTCATCGCACACCCCGATGGGGACGATTTTACATAACGTTGCAGATGCAACTCAAGAGTAAGCACACAACCGATTGGTGTTTCTTTCTGGGTTTGTATCTCGGCCCAGTTCTCCCCTTCCCCTGGCCGTATCGGTTAGGGGTTAAGTGCTCACGTCGTAAGTGTCTATTCCAATAGCACGTGTATAGCCTGTGTAGGGAAGGTTTTTTTTCTCCTCATTTCATATGATATACCTGGGAGCTGAGAGTAGTAAAGAATTTAAACCTTCATCGTATTTTTCTAACTAAAGCTATCTACTGTCGGTTGCATCCGTCTGTATCTGTAGTATATCCCTATCCCTAATAGGGGAACAGGAAATAAGTAAGTAGCCGTAAACCCTATTGTGGAATGGGACTGTTATGTTTTTTTTGCGTTTCCGGTTTGGTGCTTTGCATATCGAGGTACACCGTACATTCTATCGGAATCTCTGTCGCTACTCTGGATTCGCGGGGGTTGTTCGATTGGGAAATCCGTTTTTGAAGTTCAGACACCTTTAAATGAGATTTTCAGAAATGAGTGTCGCAGTTTGCTCCACGGATATGAAAGGCTTATATTCCGGGTACAAAAAAATATAGACAGATGTGTAAATATTTTAGGTAGCTTTCAAAAATACAGTGCGGAATGCTGAAATGAGGCGGTATATTTATTTTTGTGGCCACGAGAGACATGAAAAAGAACAATCTTTCTAAGTTATTTTATAATTTGGCCACAGACGCACTGTCGCAACTCGCAACCCTCTTCACTTCAAGAGCAAGACGAATTTTATTGCTGAATAGATATGAATGAAGGCTACGAGATTTTGCCTACACACTACACACAGAAGAATTATTTATTCCCAAACCCGCGCTTGTACCCGCATAGTTGTTGCCCCCTTTAAAAGGGATAGGGAGGTCACTTGAAAAACAGGGAAAAAGCTGTCCAATAGTGCTTAACTTTCTCTCAAAGTACAAACTAGAAAATCGGTAATGGTCATCTTGCACTCCGTATTGAACTTGTACTAAGTGATCCCAAAATTTGATATCCTCCTTTTTTTTATACAAACTTGAAGCCAGTGAATCCTCATCTCTAATCTTATAATAAGCATAATTCCCTCCTCGCAGTGAAAAGAAACTTAAGTTATCCCAATCCCTAAGACAACAAATGGAATTACGGCGAAAAGCAAGCCAAATTTGATCTTGCCGTTCTTTTCAAAAGTGTTTTAAAAAACTTTTGTCCTTCTAAGTATGTAGTTACAAACTGATATGATTTCCGCCCTAAAACTAGCTGCAAGACTGCTCTATAACTGGTAGTTGATGACATCAGAGAAGCTGTTTAAAAACCAGCAATCCAAATTATATTGCTAAACTTTTCACAAGCTTTTGGAAAAGTCATTATTATTATTGTTTTAAAGTGCTGTTGGTGAACTGCGACATTTTGGTCTATTGTACCACCTGCTTTCGCCTCAGAGAGGTACATTACCTCATAAGAGTTCCCTTACATTCAAATTCCTTTCGGAATCTTGTACTTCTTTCTGTAAGCTTGAGAAAGACTTAAATTTACGATTGCCCTCAACGAGAGTTGTTTTCTCCTATCTACAAACTACGAAGTAGAAAACAAACTGTAGAGGTCCTTATGGAGTGCCAAAAGGCTCTGTTCTTGGACCAAAGCTACTCTATATTCACCGAAACGAACTGTCGAACTGTGAGTAAGTTACTATAGCGAAGATCGATCATTACTGGTAACCCCGTGTTTAGTGCGCTGGACTCAATATCTAGAAAAATACAAATTAAATCCATACTTAGGTATATACTGTTTCGGTCACGTTTCACTTACCCGGCGCAGTGGCTTAGTCGTAGTCTGTTGGGCTACTAAGCGAAGGGTCCCAGGTTCAAATACCGAAAGGGCCAAATTACATCTTAAGATTTTTTTCCTTTATTTGAGACTTCTTTACGGTATATTGTGCAACATTTGAAGTTTCTATTAAGTAGTGAATGGTTGTGTTACTAAAAAGTTCAAAAAGTGCCTTAAAATTATTTGCAAATAAAAGTTATTTCTGTCAAATAAAGCTCGTGTTTTGCGGTAAGTTCTGATGTTTTACTTTTGTTTATGGGTAAAACTATGCATATAGATAGTCTTCTCCCCGAAGAAAGTTGGCCAAGTTGTTGGTCTATTAAAGGCATCCAACCTATCCCAATATGATATTGCGGGTGTAGTTGGAGTGTCGCGTAGCTCTTGAAGCGGGCAGTGGCTAAAAGTGCTATAACCACGAAAAGGCAGCTGATGGAGAAGATCATTTTCGAGTGAAATCACAACCCACATATCCAAGTAACCGTGCAAACTTGCATAGAAAGCATGCCACGGCGAATTAAGGCACTTATAGCTGCAAAAGCAGAGCACACCAAATATTGATTTTTAGGAAAAGCATGCATCCCCAACTCTTAAATAAAAAAAATTAATCAATATTAACTAACTAGGAAAACCTTTCCGTCTTTTTTTTATTCCTGATATTATATATTACTAGCGGATCCAACAGACGTTGTCCTGCATGCTTTTTCAAGCCACGTATGATTAATATAATTAGCTTGTAAATCGGGAAATATGCTTTCAATCAAAGCATCTTTCGTATTTACCATGTTGCAGAAGTTGTCCGTCAATTTGATGCATTGTGTGTCTCCATGCAATGGTATCGCTCCATTTCCAATGTTGAGCAATTGCTCGGAGAATGATAGTGCCAGTGGATCGTTTTGCAGTTGAACTCTTACATTTGTGTTAAGACGTAATGTTTTATACATGCGTTAATTTCGTCCGCATATGTAGCGCGTGGAATGACCGGCAATGTCTGTCTAAAATCATCGGACAGCAGCAGTAAAGCACCACTGAAAAGCCTGGAGCCTGGTGTTATTATTTAGATCTTTCATCATTCTATCGAGAGCTTCAAGTGAATGCTTGTGTGCCATAGTGCATTCATCCCAGATAATAATTCTGCATTTTTGCAAAAAAAAAAACCGTTCTAAAATACCCACAATTTGTCTCTTCTCCATCTGCTCGATATGGTTGTACTGACAGCGTGCGTTTATTTGCTGTTCCTCTTCACCCATGAAGTAAATTTGGAGAAATTTTGAATCGGTATTAGGCATCGGCATTAAAGAACCAATTTGATGATACATTTGGCCCTGAATCTTAAACGTTGATTGAAAATTGCGACCATCCGCGTTCTGAACGATTTTTGTTGCTCCAAACGAGGTCATTTGAAATTTTTTTTTATGCTGGGTCTAATAATATGGCAAGATACTAACCTAACCTATTACTGCCCTGAAAGCTTTCGAAAGCTTCCATTCGTCCCGAAAGTAAAAGCTTTCGAAACCGAATATTTTCGAGAAGCTATGTCATGGGTCGCTTACGGAGTGCGTTGCCAACTTTTTATATTAACTTTTTCCTTTCTTTATTTGGTCATCGAACCACTTTGTTTCTGTGTAATAAAATTCGAAAATCGTTATACCCAGGCAATCCTCTTTTTTGGCATATCATTTCTCTCAGATTGATGACCTTGTCCCTTTTCCTTCAAGCTGAGCATGGTGATGAATCCAAACTCTTGCGTTGGAACGTTGTAGTCCTTTGTGGGAGTTTTTTTTTAACAGATCCACAGATCCTTTTTTCTTCATCATGAACGAATATCCTATGTGGATGCCATAAGAGCAGTAGTTGATATCTCAAAAGGCGCCATCGAAGGGGGAAAATGGCTCTAGGGGACAACTAGGCAAACTGCTCGTTTATTAGAAGATCCCTCGCCAGGATGGATACACCGTATTACTTATTCAGTAACAAGGCACTGCCGGATTTCCTCAGGGTTCTTTTTTAGGTCCCATACGGTGGAACATAATGTACGACGCCGTTTGACAGTAGGTAAACAGATCCGTACAGTTCTGTATTTCTTAAACAGAACACTCCAAAACATTTGTCCATCGAATATCCAATTGTGTGAAAATATAACCTCTAAGTGTTGGACGATGACGAACTAAAGATTAAACAACGAAAACAGTGGCAATCCCGAAATGGCAAACGTCTAAAAAGTTAAGAGGGTTGTGCTTGTATTAGTAGTGGAAAAACTACTCATAATCCGATTCTTCAACTTTAACTTTATTTAAATTATTATTTCTTTAAATAATAGGTTATATAACAATTTTAATAACAGGCAGGTGTATGAAAAATCCCTCCACTGTAGGAAGTTTGTATAATGTAAATTGAATATTGGATATAAGTGCGATAACGATATACCGATGTCAGATCAGTTCCTTACATCGGAAAGGCATTTGGATGTCTGACATATGCTCCGACTGTGTGTAGCGAATTTACCACCCCACTCCAAGAAAAGGGTAGCTTCCCCATCACACTAACTGACATGCTAACAAAATAAGAATGATGTGTTATGATTATCCAAGGTGAAGAAGAAGTCATCTGTGCGAGAGGTTATACAAAATACGAGCATCAAAAAATAACACAAGCACAGATATAATTCATGGCTGCGATTACACTATAAGCGCCTACCCCCTATATAATAACTGGTGGTTTATTTTCGCAGTCAATAGTCTTCCTGGGGGACCTCAAAGAATTATGCTTATTTATTTGGTTTTATGAGTTATCGTATTGCCTGTGCAATTTTTATTTTCTCAGAACTAAATCCTGCGATTTTATTTATTTTAACTGAAATCCATGTATCCGCCGGTGGCTCAGTGCATGTATTATTAAGAGCAATCTATTCACCCACCTATGGGGGTGAAACTCATTTTTTTCGCCAGCATCATTTACCCACTTTCGGGGGCGCTTTGTTCGGCTTTAAAGTAAAATTGATTTCGTTTGGTAATAATAATAAAATTTCAAAAATAATATTTTTGCTGCGGCTTACAGATTTTATGACTTTATACTTACTGTGTGACTGTTGATGCAAAAAATATGTTTAATGTGGAAACAGTTGGAGTGTTGTAAATAGTCATATGTATGAGCTGGCAGATAATTTAAATAAATTAACTCTCTGACCGCAATGAGGTATAAAACTCATAAATTTATTGTATTAACACATGCCCGCGGGTAATGCTTACTTTGTATGGAAGGGGTGTTCAATGTGGGGAAATTTATATTATTCCAATTATCATCATAATTTAAAAATAGAACTGTCATTACTCATACCCTGTGCTCGATTGGAGTCACAAGGACTTTATTTAAATGAAGACTCAGAAGAGTAGCTTTGCCATCTCCTATCTAGTAATAAAGCATAGACGCAGTGGTTGTCACGTCACGTCTGTTGAAACACGCCGCTGAGGAAGTTCAAATGCTCTCTGCCACATTACTCTTGCGCGGTACATAAAACAAATTTAACAGGTAGCTAATCCATTTGCTACTGTTGGCTATCGAAGTATAAGAAGGGTGTTTTCTGAAACCGAAGAAAACGAACTCGTCACCAAAAAGTTAAGCGCTTGTCATACCAACTG
Organism: Cheilosia pagana; assembly: GCA_936431705.1. Lineage (NCBI taxonomy): Eukaryota > Metazoa > Arthropoda > Insecta > Diptera > Syrphidae > Cheilosia > Cheilosia pagana. The sequence goes on along the minus strand of OW386166.1, from coordinate 76,577,908 downwards.
GCAGTCAAATATAACAAGCAATTTCCAATGTAAGTTATAAACTTTTTTAACATGGGTTGTCACTAAGTAAATTGCGTTTTAGGCTACCCTACCTTCATCACCGATGCAGTTGCCAAGTACATCGGGACGGATCCCTTTTTCACCTCAAGAAGTTCTTCCTTTTTCTAAAGCTGGACCAAGGCTCAACACAAGGCGGAGAAGAAAGAAGCGCAAACCGGCTATCCTCACAGATACCCTAGAGAAATTAGAAATCGAGCTTGAATTCCAAAATCTGAACAAAGCTGTTGTTGCAATGAAAAGGCCGAGACCAAAAAGAAGGGGAAAAAAAATATCCAGGAATACTTCAGAGAGCGACACTTCTTTAAGTGACGATAAAAAGGATTGTTTATGCTTGGTGTGTTTAGAGTGGTTTAGTAGAAGCTGTGGAGGTGAAAAATGGTTGGGCCCATGAAGTTTGCACAAAGGGTGATGCTTTTTACGTGTGTCGCAACTGTCTTTCAGAATAAAAGACTTCTTATTTTAAAAAAAATTTTATGTTTTTTTTACTAAAGTATAAATTTGAAGTTCATTTTTGTTATTTTTTTTATCGTAAAGAGAATTTCGTATTTCAAAATGATCTTATGTTTATGTATAACAAGCTGTTGCTTTCATTTCAAGTGCACTTAAGGAACCCCTTGTCCCTTTCTGCAGTATTTATTAAAAAAATAATTGCCCAGATGTAGATATTCCTGACACTTTGATCGTTTGGCCCTGGGAATTATTTATATTCATTGAAAATACCAACTTTAACGGAAATTACAGTCTTTTAAATTGAAAGGGCAAATTATTTGGTATAATTGGGATCCGTGGAATCAAAATGCACTCTCCTTTAGCTGCTCCGTTAATAAAAGTGGTCTTTATGATATTCCTCCCCAACTCTGTGGCACATAGCCTGGTGCCATTATACAATCTCTCAAGATTACGCAACAACAGTACCGAGTACGTTGTACTAACATCCCTGCTCATTACCGTGTTTATAGTGTGAGATGTGGCACTAAGCCTAAAACTTATTCAGCTAGAAGGCTTTTAGTTAAGCAGTTACTATATTATATATCAGAATTTATTCGTGTCAGTTGTTTGTCCTCTCTAGCATGAATCGCATGCTAAATTCTTGTGCTAAATATTAAGTTATAAACATTGTGTTTTATTTAAGTCATTAGATTTTTTGGAGAAAGCACTGCCCTCTCGCATAACCACTGTTCGTTGCTTATATTGTTTTGTATGTCCGGAAAAACGTTCGATATAAGTTCATCCCGAAGGCAATAATATCTTCAACAGATCCGTGTAGCTGCTGGGATATACGGACGATATTGACATTTTCAGTCGCTCCCAGCACAGCGTGCCGTGATAGAAGCGTTCACGGCGATTGAAGAACAGGCAAAATCCGTTGGCCTTAAGGTAAATGAGGGCAAGACTAAGTAAATGCTATCAACAAACAAACAAGCAACTGTAGTCAGGGACTTTACCTACCTCGGAGTAAACATAAACTCCACGAATGACAGCATAGTCCAGATCTGGCGAAGAATTACCCTAGGAAACCGTTGCTACTTCGGTTTGGCAAAACAACAGGGTTCAAAACTCCTAACTCCAAGGACGAAATGTGTCCTCTACAAGACCCTTATCATGCCAGTTGTGCTTTATGGCGCCGAGTGCTGGACCATAGGCAAGAAGGGATTTTTGGTTCTGTGTGCGAGGAGGGTGAATGGAGAACATACAACCGCGAACTCTATTAGCTGTACCAAGATGTAGATGTAGTCCAAAAAGCCAAAACACGTCGACTACATGGGCTCGGCCACATCGAGCGAATGGACAATAATGCTCCGGCTAGAGGATCTTCGAGTCCCAGCCTTCAGGTTCGGGAAGACAAGGAAGACCGAACCTCCGTTTCAAAGACCAAGCCATCGCGGATGCCAGAGCGCTTGGTCTGGACAACTGGAAGCAACGTGCCCGGGATCGTAGAGGATTGAAGGCTTCAGTGTCTCAGGCAGAGACTCTTCACGGGTCGGGAGCCCGATAAGTAAGTAAGTAAGTATAAGTTCATCACCCTTCGTTATCATTGCAAAAGTCATTGGTAAATGCACCTGATTCCAAATCATTGTAAAGTTGGACACGCATGTTGCACGTATGTAAATACCTTTTACGAAAACAAAAGATTAGAAGATTTGGCACATTTTTTGATGCATTGCACAATCGATGTTGATTGATGTTACGCAGCATGATGACAACCGATCCTACTTTTTATTGCGAATTCCAGTTCATTACGGTGTCGACTGATTTGAATGAAACCAACTATCCCGGAAGAAAATTCTGAATGGTCCCATAATTGTGATTCTTATAAAATTTAAAATATTGTTTTTTGTATTTGAAGTGTCACTGATCGATTTCTATTTAGTTTTTTTTTTTAAGTGCGTTTTCCCATGGAAAACGAAATGTTTGCCTACAACGCCACCTGTTGAGAATTTTCCGACTTTTCTTTTTTCATAAACCATCTCTGATGTAAGACGAACAAAACAAAATATATAGAGATTTATGAGATGAACTGAAAATAATTTGTTTTGTTTTTATGTTACACACGTCCTATTTTAAGGAATTTGTTTTAATGTTTTTGGATTATCTTATCTTGTTATTTTTTTTTCTTCGAAGTTTACCAAAAAATATATGAATTTGTTATGTTCCTAATTTGAAATAAATATTTAACAGTTTAATGTTTTGCGTTTGTCCCCAAAGCGTGTTACTTTCGTCCTGGACATATAGGACGAAAGTGACAAGTGCAGCCTCTTAGGAAAATGAATTTATCAATTTATTAAAACTTAACTGCATACTTTTCTAGATAAATAACCCATCTCTTAAATGGCATATTTTGTTTATTGTTATTCCAAAAATCGCAAGAGCGTGAACCCTAAAAGTAAAAATTGTTGCTTTTGCCCCGGTCTCCCCTACAATTCGCCTAAAAAATTAAAAAAAACTTACACAAAACTAATAGTTGTGAGATGCCAAGCCTAGGGTCCCACGGACCTGTTGCGCCAACAATTTATTTTAACTGCTTTTACATCAGCTCAAGTATCAGCTTCAATGTAAAAAGTGTTTGAGAAAATCATAGTTTCATAAATGGCTATATAGGACGTCCATTAATGTCTACAGCCCCGAGCTGTTTCCGAACAAATCGCAAATAAAGTAGATACAAATTAAAACCAATTTTTTACTTAGCGCCGTAATCGAAATTAACTACCTACCATTAAGTCTATAAAGTACAAAGATACCCTATGAAAGTGCTTCCTCCTGACACATTACGCTTACAATGGACACGTTATACGCTTGGCTATCAGTGTCAACTGTGCTGCGGTAAGTTGACCAATTATCTACACCCCTGTCCATATGTCAAACAATTATTGAAATCATAAAGTGAAACAATTAGCTCTTTGCGGTTAACCCTTCTAATTAATCAAAGAAGGAATTTAACATTAAAAAAGTGTCCCGCTGTGTTGGGAAACTATTTTAATTTCAATGCACCACCGCCGCACCGCCACCAACGGTGCCACCAGCTTACACGACCTCAACCACTTTTGGCACACGGCTTTATTTACACAATTTCAAAATGCACAACTAGCACTAAAAACGGAACCACATTGCCACTTCTGTTCGCTGCACTGCACTCAACAAGTCTATAATACCGTCCGGTCCCTCAGCTTATCCGCAGTGATTTTGGATTTTTGCCATTTCTATTTCTACTCGTGGGTCGTGGGTCATTTGTCGTGGCTCCATGGCCACCGCAGTTAGCATTACAAGGAGCCAATACGAAATCCGTTTAACAATTTCCACTGCGCTGTTACATTCTTGTTTGCCATTTCGTATGTTTAGTGCACTTTTAATTGCGGGTTAATAACTGTTATTTCTGTAATTAGGCGTAGTTCAAATTGTGTACAGTATAGTTCATGAAGTGCCAGGGATTGCAGTTTGCAAAGTGAATAAACACTTGGAGAGGACTAATAACAGCAAAGCAGAACTTTGGTGACTTTCGGAATTGACGCAAATATAGCAAAATTACATGAAGCATGAAGGGCAGCGACCATGTTGTTCAAGCAAGCAAATTAAGGTTTATGTTAGACTTTGTAGAGAAGTCAAGGTTGTGCCACAGCTGCACGACTTGCTGATAAGGGTAAGTGTTGTTAATGCCAATTAAAACGCTACGTCCAACTGAACACAGACATTTAATGCGTAGTTATACGAAGTAGGAACTCTTTGACCGCAGAAATTAAGTGGCAAGGCTTTGAACTAATTTGATGTAAGAACTGAAAAAAAAAACGTTATCAGGTAGGTAGGTAGATAGATTCTCAGTTTATTGTGAAAGATCTTTTTAGGACAGTTTTTTTACATTAATGAAAAATGGATATTGATCGCAGTAAGTTCATAGTTTCGATAGGACAGTTTGTCGCAACCAATCGCGCGAGTGAGTTCCGTTTTCTCTTTGGCAAAACAGTTTGTCTCGCAATTCTGTCTATCTGTCCTACTGTTCCCGAGGTCTAGCAGCCTTAATGGCTGGACGAATTGCTGTAAACTTCGGATTTGGAACATTTTGGCTTACAGTTCGATACAACAATAGCCCCACTATTAAAAGCATTCTTCCATACAAACGTTTTAAACAAGTTCGATTTCTCGTAAACGGCTTTAGCAACCAAAATTGATATTTGAGCTGAAGTAGGTGTGGTTGACGTCGTTGCATACCCAGTTTTTCGCTAAAAAATCGAAAAGCTGTACTTTTTAAATTAGGACTTAAAAACGGTCCATAGGATTAAAAAAAAAACATATATTCCTATGGTACTACGGTAATTTTGAGATCAAACTCAATTTTCCTGTAAATTATGGATCTTTGGATTTTTGAAAAATTAGTTTACTGGAAAAATTACGCTTTTTAAAAAATTGGTTTTCTTTAGTTTACTGGAAAACAGCTCTACTACATTTTAAAAATGTAATTTTTATTAATAATATATTATATAATTGTAACTACAAAAATATCCCCTAAAATATTAATTTTATAATTATAATTTTAATATTTATAGATTTATTCCCCCAAAAAAAATGCATAATTTGAGTAAAACTGATATTTTGAAAATAACTGTAGGGGAGACCGGGGCTAGTTGACTCAAAATTTACATTTTTTTTTCTCTTGAACTAAGGCTGATATAAAGATAGTTCAGATATCATTGAAAGAAGCATCCTTTGTTCTTTCTAAACAAAGTTATTCAATTAAAAAAAAAACATGTTTTCGAACTTGGAAGGCTCTCATGCCAAAATAAATATCAGCAGTTGTTTTTAAATATTCAACTAAAAATTGCTCTTCTGTATCGGAAAATATTTGCCTTGTTTTTGAATAGCCCACTTTTTCCAAACTTAATTCACTACTAGGATTTTCGTCCTTTTTCTTTTGGATCTTTCGTACATACCTTTGTAGGGTTTTGTACGGAATTGCCTCTTCTTTTGAAACTGACCTTATACTGAGGCCTTCCATCAAAACAAGTCCACAGGCTCGTTCCATCACGCTTTGCTGAGTATCTCCTTTTGCTGTTTTCCTTTCAAGTCCTCATTTCCTGTAAATCCCGTAAAAATTATTGAGTCAACTAGCCCCGAAGAAAATGAGTCAACTAGCCCCGCCCGACCATCTGGCAGATAACAAGATTTTTCAGAAGCAAAAACATAAAATAACAAAAAATAAAAGACATGCATGGACAACTTACACATAGATACACTATATTGCAAAAAAAAAATCGGAAATTGCAACTTAAAAGCAATGTTTCGGCCAAAAACTGTTCAAAAAAGTAGGCGTGGCAATAAATAGGCTTTAGTGCTATTGGAGTCTTGGGAAATATTTCACAAAAAAGATTCAACGAAATCTACCTGCTAGTAGTCAAACGGTGGCAGACTTCAAGCCCCCTGCCCTTTGAATTAACGGAATTTTGGCCGGCATATAGAACGAACTATGGAAGCTGATGGAATGTTGAAACAAATTACAAACCTATCGATTTGACAGGCCACTGCGCTACCCTTTTCACTGGGGACGTTCAAAAATCTAGTTAAGTATGTCTGACAGTGACAGCTGGTTTCCGTTTTTATTGGCCTCGACTAGTCGTAAACGGTTTTCTCGATTGACGTTTATGGAGGGGTAGTCGCCGAATTTAGTCAAGAATTTCGTGATCGAGTATAGGTACTAAAATGCCATTTCGTATAATGTGGGTGACTTAGGAAAATTGACCAAACTAGTTCTTGCGTTCAGCGTTCATTTAGGTAACTTCAATCTTGTCGACTTCAGACAAATAGAGAGCTTTTTAAATGTGCCCACGGAAGTCCACTACACAACAGAAGCTTGGGGACACCTGCCTGGTGTTTGGGGCGTGTTTTACTCCTTGCCGTGACTGTTGATTCCCAGCACACTCTTTATAGTTGTTACATTTTCAAAAATAAGTTAGCTAGGAGCAGGAAGAACTGCCTTTACTTTTCTTATGAACCTCGGTCAAGCGGCATCAACTTTTAATAAAGTGTCTTTCCTTTCGGAAGAGCATTTTTTTATGAATCTTAATAAATAAAATTGATGCCATCAACTTGCAGGCAGCGAAACTTGTTTATCTCTCCAATTTTTTAAAAAATTTGTCCCTTAAAACCAACAACGGAGCAATTATTTATTAGTTTTATGTATTAACACTTCTTAAAGTTTTTACCTCATTCGAGAGCAATACCCGACACCGTTGTTATTAATTAACTGACACTGCCACTGCCACTGCCACTGTGCGTGTGCATGTTGCATACATAATGCAACCCCCCAAATTTGTAGAGAAATCCCCCAGCAAACTCTACCAAGACAACTTGAACAAATCCTTAGCAGGCTCTGCTGATGGTGTGTACCACTCGCATGTTCGTGGTGGAGTTCTACCCGTAATTTTACCGGAAACAATTTCTTACCACACATTCGGTAACGCTAACCCTACTTCTATTAAATTATCTCGTGCTTTTAGCATCGAAATGCAAATAAAAGCGCCGACCGACGCGATGCGCCGGCACTAAAAATGCTGCTCCTGATTCAAAATCAGCGCAATGAAGAAAATGAAAATAACCGGGAAATTTCCATCTTAGGATTCTGCACGATGCTAGTGAGAAGGAAAAGTTTCCACTTTATAACTCATCCGGCATCATGTGTGGATAATCACTGCATAGCATGATATCCTGAGACTCACGCCCACACACAAGGCACCGCCGCCATACCTACACCCTACTCATTCCCATGTTTCATTTCAATTTTGCGATGCTCGGGCTGTTGTTTCCTTTGCTACGTCGTAGGGAGCAAGAGCCAAGAGGTGGCTCGATGTTTGTTCGGGCGGATAAACTTTGCGATTGTTGCAATTTTCCCTCCTTTATTCATAATTAGAATGTGTGTCATGCTCGCTGAATCCTTTTTGGGCTGATCTCAACCGAACCGCGATTGCTCTTCAAAAGTAGCAAAGCAGTATACCAGGCAAATGTGTGCCACTCTAAGAAATTCATATCTCGCTTGCCTTCGCACTGTTGGCTGGAGTGCTGACTGCTGCTGCTGCTGTTGCCACCAAAGTGGATGGATTCGCTTGTCGTTCTTTTACATGTCTAGGAAAGCTACATATATATAGGAATGGCAGGAAGTTCAAATGAAATGTTGTTTTAAACAGGATTTTGTCACGCATGTAAGGCTAAGAGTTACTCCAGATGTTACGCCTTCAGATTTCAATGGCTTTTATCTTGATATAAACGGGTGTTACAGTTAAAAGTCATCAGCCGGTACTGCTTCTTCTGCTACTGCTACTGCTATGTCGTGTTCCGTGTGCATTCACTTGCTTGATTGTGTCCTTGATGTGGATTTTAAGGGCTCTGCCAGTATTATTGTGCAACATGTTGTAAAAGGTTAATGATAGCAGATGTTAGAGCAAAGGATGTTTGTAATTTCAAACGTCGCAAGCCGATCGGAGCTGGCGACTTCCGACAGTGTTTTTTTTTCAGTTTGAAAAAGCCCGGGGTCTCAAAAGAGCTTCTGACAGTTTATACAAATCGTCATAAGCCTTTTCTCAATCAGACCGCTGGACTGTTGTATGCAAAGGGGCGTGTTATCTGTCCAAGGTTCGAGGTAAGGTAGCGATGAACTCCCGGCCGTCCTATACGCCAACTTTTCCAACACTAAGGCCATTAGCCTTAAAGAGACTTTAACCAACCGTGACAGAAGAGTATCTGGAAGGACTGCTTGTCCCGATGAGAACGCCGCCACTGAATAAGTTGCAGACTTTAAAGCAACTGGACACTTCACTACTACACCTTTACACGTTTGTTTTGTTTGTGTTCGTAAACGGTTTGAAGAAGTTCCCTTACTAAGTGCAGATAGTCAGCCCTCAGTCCATTAGCTACTTGTCACGATTTCCTGAACCGACGCAATGTGGACTATTTTTGGTAGAAATTCATCATGAGCGATTGGGACAAAGGCAAGTTCTACCTTAACTGAACGTTACAAACAGAATTTGCTTATCTGGAGTCTGGACTCAACGTAACAATTCACGAAGAGCTATATAACATCAACTCAAAGTCACTGTATTGTATGTAGTGCGTCATTAACGTAGGAGGTGTCATCTAGGCTAATTTTTTGGAGGACCCCGTCTGTAGCAAGTAGGTTACTGTGACTAATGAGCGATAAGGTCATCCAGAAGCATTAGTTTTTATTGCAAATTGATGAAAGGAGGACATGTGGTTTTCTTAGGATCGTAATAACATATATATATGTATAACTATACTGCAGCGAGCAGGCCCAACTTCAAATCCCTGACGACCAACTATGTAATTCGATTCTACTTTCGAATCTATTCGAAAATAGGCCCGATTCTAATTTCAAATAAAACAGTTCTCTTTAAAAGTGGAATCAGAACAACTTTCGAATAGAATCGAAAGAAGAATCGAATTACATAATTGGCCCGCTGGAAAAACGCAAATTACATCTAAAGATTCTTTTATTCTCTTTTTTTAACAAAAGCCAGACAGAATATAAAAGATCTTGCTATTCGGTTGGATGTCAAGTTATTACAACTTTGAAACCCTATAGCGAATGAACCCAACCGAGGATTCCTATTGAGACTACCAATTCCTCCATCCTAACTAGACCTTTTATAATGATTTTCGAAAGAGCCTTTTAGTTGAATCTTTTGACATCTATCAGTTTTCGGTACAGAAAATATTGCCTGAGGTCTGAAATATTTGGTTCAATTTTGAACCAGAATTTATTACAAATTTATTTGGTTAGGTTAGGTTAGGTTTGAGGAAAGTGCACAGCTTTATGTGCTGTGCTACCACGGTGACCATTGTGATCCCTTAGTTTTTGTGGTCGTCATAAAAACATGCCTAAACACTTAACTGATTTCTTAAAGTTGTTCCTTGGCGGGTTTGATACCTGCACTGTCCTAATAATCTGCATTAATCTTGCATTAGGTCGCTCGCGCAAATGATGACTACATGCATATCCATCCATACGCCATGAGAATGGAACTGAATTGAACTGAAACGATAAGTACTAAACCCACAAACTGTACAAACTTGTGAAATTCCTAAAAGAAGGTATCTAATATTTTTGTTTGATTTCGTTCCTAGTACAGTAAAACCAGGATAAGTACGTCAGGCTTAAGTACCCAACACGCTTAAGGGCTCACAAATCTCAAATCTGTAAATTGTTTACACATTTCTGTGTACATTTACGCGGATAAGTACCTCCCGCTCAAGTACCTTATTCGGTTTAACGCCCTTTATTTGCCAATTTTATTTGCTAATTTGCTCAGGTTACACAGAAAACAAACCCACCAAATCTTTAGAACAACTTAATTGTTATTTACACATATTCGAGGTAGATACAGGATTCGGATTTCTGCCTCCTTTGGGCGCTTAAACGGGTTCGTATAACTACCTCACCCGCTTAAGTACCCAAAGAAAGCAGAAATTGTGAAGAGGTAGTTATCCTGGTTTTACTGTATATTAATAGGGTTATCAAATAATAAGAGGCACTTTTTGTTTGCATCTTTGTAACTTTCTATTCTATTTTATTAAATACTTTCTATTCTATTCTATTGGGTTTTTGTTTTTTAAAATGTGTGTTTTAAAGATTACAATTGTGACCCGATTTTAATCCATTCTGGCCAAAGACTGTAGTATGGGCTTCTCTATTCATCCACAGCCATTGAAGAAGCATTTTCGCTACCCACTTAGGTCTTCTACTTGCAACAAAACTCCTAAAAGCAATTTTATGGCACTTGTCATTCCAAACTGCAGTATGCAATTGCTTGTTGGTGAGATGTTTAATCCAACCAATATCAATTCTGCACAAAATGCACCTACCGTTTTAAGGGCCTTACGATTTTTTTTTGTGTGAAGAAAACCCGTTTTTATGGGCTAATATCAGTCTTAAAAGTCAACATGTTTCTACTGCTACTGAACTTCTATGAATTAATTATTATTTAACTTTAATTCGCTTTGAATAAAATTATATTATCTACCTAATACCTTCCCATGTACCTATGCTCGATCTCCTTCTCATCCTAATGCATATTGATGCCTGCCAAAACCATTTTATGAAGACGAAAATCCCATCTATTAATAAAATCACTATTAGATTCGATGTTAATTTTAACCGTTCTTTGCCATCCCCCAGCCCCAACGATACACACTGCCACCGCACGCATTCTGTATTCTATTAATCTTAATCGCTGGCATCCATCTTCCAAGTTTCAAACAGTGTTGAATAATCCAGTGATACATACTCGCACATCCCTTCAATCAAAGCCGAATGTAATGCCTCGACATTTATCAAATCGCACCTGAATGATTCGGTATATGATGCCGACAAACATGTGTGTATGTGTGTATACATATAACACATCTCTCTGTGACTCTTGAATGGGAGCGATTGCCTTTACGAGCCTCATAATTTATATCCTGTCGCTGCGTATCATTGTCTCAATCAAGTTAATCTTTTGGGAACATAAACTCTGGGATTTTCGATGCTGGAAATTCATTTTATTTTGTATTTTTTGCTCCTTCTTTGGATTCACCATCACCACATGCGTCGTCCTTTTCTGGGAAAATTGCTGGATGGCTGGCGAGATTATAACCTATACGTCATTTAAAATGATGGTTTCATTTTTGTTGTCGCATGTCGCACCTTTTTTTCCGATTTATGAAAATATTATTACCTACGGTTATCGTTTGTTAATGGGTTTCATTCAACTCGATTCTCAATTCTCGTTTTTATAAGATTGAGCTTACGCCGATTGGTTGAGGTGACATGTTGATAATGTTAGCAATATAAATTTGTCTGGGTTGGTTTTTTTACTGTTGCCCATTACCCTTTTAAATGAGAGAAAAAAACGTGTGGTGCATTGACGTTAAACAACATAGAAGTAGCTGTCATCAATAGGTTCAAAATATATCATACCACAACTTACTGCCACGAAGAGCGCTTGTAGATGGATGTTGGTTTACATTTAAACTTGTCGCTTTGAATTGAAATTGTATAGCTACATCATGTCTTCAGAAACCACTTAAGGATTTCGAAATCCTAGAAACCTATTGGCGGAAAATTTCTGATTTTGCTGTTCACTTGAAGTGACGTTTTTTCTCATTTAAATGGTCAAAAGATTAGATGTATTTGATGTACCCGCCCGGCTTTGCCCGTGCAAAATGTGGTTTGAGAACAATTGATAAAAAAAAATTAAATATTAACATTTTTTTGGATAAAAAAAATATTTTCTCAAAGTCAACTATCCATCCAGTGAAAGCTAGAGCTTTAATAACCCGACCTTCTCTGTCGTTTTTTGGTAGATAGTGTTGACTTATGGAAATTTAAAAAGGGAAGTCGGTAGGAATCGGGTTAGGGTTATATGGACGCCACGCCACTGGCAGGTTGAACGAAATAGGAGTTGAGCAAGAGAGCAGACACACCACACCTTTCCTACATATTTGGCATTTATATTACCGACTTGTCGGCACAGTAATCTATTGCCGGATCATAGTGGAACGCAGCTCGTTCCAGAATCACAGGAGCACTGCGTCTGCGGAATCGCTGAATTTCATTATGTCGTGCTCGCTGTTGTTGTGTTTGATGTGCACGAACTCGTTGCATTCTAAGCCTATCTACTTCATTGTCACTCACTTAAGAACGCAATTCTGACATAGCAATACGACTATTTTCTGGATCTCTCTCTCTCTCTCTCCCTCTCTCTGGTCATCAGTGTGGTTAGCACGTGAGGTAGCTCTTCGCACATTTGATTGACTGCGACGACCTAAGTCAGGTCGTCTTCTTCTCGGCATCAAAATAAGTTCTCGCGCACTTAGAAGTAAAGTGTCACTATCACAAAAGATCAACAATCTGTAATACTAATAAAATTTGAAATAATCTTTTTTTTTTGTATTTGAAGTGTCACTACTCGATTTCTATCCAGTTTATTTTTTTTTCCAAAGTGCGCTTCCCATGAAAAACGAAATGTGTGCCTACAACGCCACCTGCTGAGAATTTTCCGACTTTTATTTTTTTCTAAACCATCCCTGATGCAATACCAACAAAACAAAACAAAAATCTTTCAAATCGGTTGAGCCGTTCTCAAGTTTTAGCGAGACTAACGAACAGCAATTCAGTTTTATATATAGAAAGAAGATTAAGTGACACTATATATACGTCCGCAGAGGAACCCTATGTCGAACTTCTCACAATCTGTCGAATGGAAGGGAGAAACTTTTCCAAGACAGTTGCTCCCTAGGATGTGTGTCAGGCGTTCGCGAGAGGTTGGGAAGAATTGTGTTTTTTTCGGGTAACTACAACATTCGCAACTGGTAAAATCTTGTTGAAAAATTCGCACTACTCCTGATTAAGTTTTAATTTTTCAAGCAAGCCTTTAAGCGCTGGGCGAGATAGGTTACTCTGCAAAAACTGTGGTCCGGTTGGCAAAATTCTTAGCCCTAGAACACTAATCCTTGCCTTTGAGGGCGCTCACAATTCGTTTTTTTGCATTTTTCTCAAAATATACTACTCCCATGGGATTCTGTCTGCTTGCCAACTCCATTGGGAATTTGTCGGTAGATAACGGACGTTTGTACAATTTTATTGTTTAATTTATAAGTTATAGAGTTCAGTTAAGTAAGTTTTTTTAGGTCTTTAATTTTATTTTATTTTTTAAGTATTTCTGTTATTTGCGTGGAATTAAATTCAGCTGTACACAGCTTTCTTTCCTTTTTTTAAATATGGATTCCGATAAAGAGAAAATAAGCCAGTGGCTACAATAGCTGGGCTTAGATGAGAATGAAGGCTGCTTATGAGAATTCTTCACCTTGTCCTGAAGAATCCATTTTTAAAAAAGGAAAGAAAGCTGTGTGCAGCTTTTGTCCCGCTAGAAAACGACGCATGAGCGTGTAAAAATGTGCAAATTGCGGCAATAAGTATAGCCCAGAACATAATGTAGCCGAACTGCTTCAGATGAAGGCAGTGAAATAAGTTCATTAAAATGTCTAATTTTAAAATTACCGTCGAGGCCTCAATTCGTATGCTACAGATCTGATTTTTTTGTTATGAAATCGTTTTTATTTATTTACTAGCGGAACCGGCGAACTTTGTCTCGCCCCAATTTAACACCTTCAGATAAACTCCAGAGTAATAATAAAATTTCAATGAAAAATATTTGAATTGAATCGAAGTCAGTAGAGAGTGATATGACAAACAGTGTTTCTTTTTTTGATTGTTATCGAAAAAGCGAATTGAACGGGAAACTGAATCCCATTAAACTGGAATGGAAGATCTGTTGGAATAATCGGAAGTCGTGGGATAATGACTTCCTCTCCTTTCTTGAAGGACAACTGCGTACCGTTGCACAATTTCGGATGATCTAGATTCCGCAACATAATTATAATCGGTCCCAACTTCAGCTGCGAGTTCAAAAATGCCGTCGGATAGTTGGTTGCTTCATCCTCGTCGGTCACGCGGTCAACAGATTTTTACGAATGCCATTCTCCAGCGATTTGACTTTGAATAATCAAATTCAAGCTACCGACGCCGACGTCCTTATTCTTCGCAGCTAGTAGGTATTGCCCGTTCACTAATCCAATCAGGATTTTTATAATTTTGTGCAATGCCGGGAAACACTTTGGTGATGATTTCCTCCTTCGATGATATGAACTCGCAAAAATTTGCAGGGAACGATATCAATCCAGTCGAAATATAAACAGGAATTTGACCATTACCAAGTGCCAGCAGTTGTCTCGAGAATTAAGCATTGGTCATTGGTCGTTCTGCAATGCGACTCTTATGTACGTGGTCAATTTTAACTTCTTGGTTTGCCTCCACAAAAAAGACGATTTCAGGCATGCATTGAGTTCATCGGCAGCAGTAGATTTCGGGATGAGGGGAAACGTTTGATGAAAACCTCCGAATAGCCTCGAATCAACTCGTAAATCCTTCATTGTTCTGCTTCCAAAGCTCGTTTATGCGACATCGTGCATTTTTCCCAAATGGTAATTTTGCATTCGCGCATCAATATCGCTGTCGCTGAATTCTTGGTAATTGTGCACGTTGGCTTGTCAACCGTGAGAAGATTCAGAGCGGAATGTGCAGTTGATAGAGGATGCAACAGCCAACGCAATTTGCGATCTTGACCGAATTGTTTCCAGAATCAACGAAATGCCGAATATCTTGCCTGTTATACCGGGAGTATTGGGTGAATAAAATGAAATGGGAAAGGCCCACACACCTCATATTACATGCCTGCACTCGCTGTACTGTGATTGCGCATGACCAATCGAATCGGGTTGAACTTCAACAAAGAGGTGGTACGTGGTACTCACTCAGGGAAGAACAAAAGAGATACAAATAAATGTTCTCTCAAAATCAACTATCCTGTGACAGTGAGAGCGTTAATAACCCGACATAAATGACGATGATGGATGAAAATAGATACACACACACAATATTTAGTTGATGGCTTACGTGTGGGCACCATTTTGTGAATATTAAATTCAATTGGTAGGCTTAGGAATATATTTTTTATAAAATAGAAATGAATGACAGCCCTGCAAATACTTTTTTATAATTTTTTTTTTTATTTTGAATAATACAGTAGAAATGTTATATGGTGGTTAAGTATTCTGAAATTTTCTAATTTTCCGCGCAATTTTCTTAATTTTTTCTTTCATAAGAACCTTCTTCTGACAATAACAAACGCAACAAAAAAAGAATTAACGAAATCCGTCCAGCCATTCACGCGTTATGTCGTGACAACGGAAAACGGGTTTAATTTTTTTATATATATAGATTGGTTTTTACAAAGATTATATCCAATTTTTTTAAAAAATATGTATTATATATATTTTTTGTAAAGTCCTCACTTGTTTGAAAAGTGGAAACATGTGTTTTATAATTTATAATTTAATTTACATTATTAAAATTCTAATAAAACTTAAAGAGTAATATTTTGCACAGTAATAAATACTTTTAAAATGTAAAAATAACTGTTTTAAATGATTCATCAGGTGTTTTTTCAAAAGTAGCCTCCCAGGCGAGGATTAGTGTTTAGCGATAAAAAAAAGTATCCCTGCTGAGTAAAGTCCTTTATATGGAAGAGGGTTCAAGTCCAGCTGAGAGTAACTTCGCAGGATGGACTGCCTACAATTATGTACCTACAATGTACGGAATGGCATGCTATTGAAGACAGTTGGCTAACGACCGGACATGTGGGTGACGCTTTTGTCATCCTTTCGTCTCTGAAACAACTAAGAGTGCAATAACTGCCATTAGAAATATTAACAAAAATCCAAATTCTACGATAATTTTTGTCAATAGTGCTCCGATCACTGTACGACTGTAGTAGTCTAGTAGTATCACAAAGCCAACTTGTGCAGTGCATGTACGGGTACACTGTACAACAAGTGTAGTTGATCTAACCTCAGAAGATTCTGCAATAACTGCATAAAGCGATTGTAGATACCGCCGGACAACAACTTGTTGATGCTGCCATATGCAATTATGCATTAGTCTGACCCATTTGCCTGTCCACCTTCAATTATTACTACACATCACATACAGTCCTTTTGAAGCCATTGAAAATTTAGCACAACAAAGGTGACCTCATTAACATGAATCTTCCCTATATTGAAGGATTATCGTAAATGGCAAACATTATAATATATCATGGAGCAGCAGCGCTGCACCCATTGTCTTGTCATTACAAATTATTTAAAGTCAACTAATTTATATTGAATGTCGATGGCAGTTTATCGGCTATCGCGCCATTATTGTTTGTTGGACGTTAGTTAATTGATTTTCTGTTCCCAGATTGGGTAAATTAATTGCGCACAGTAGGAGAATAGAAAATATCAGAACTAATTAATTAAACTCGACATGAAAGTCGATGAGACAATATAGTTTATCCAGGCGAGGAAAAGGGTGGCTTTGAAAATAAAAAACGGTAGGTGTTGTGGGTTTTTGATAGATTTCAGTAGATGGATGCACTTTAAGCTCTGTTTGGGATACACCTATACCTACGTATTAATTTATTTCAATACAATTCAACTTTTGGACCGGACTACAAAAGAAAAGTGAAGACCCAAACATCCTTAGAGCAAATGAGAAGAAAATGCGTTCGTTCTGGATGCAAGTGAATTGTTCCATCTTTAGTCTTTCCTTAAGAGGAATGGATGGAAAGTTGCATATCTATCATTAAAGGCGTATTGCTTGCCTAAATCCGAAATCGAAAGCTGTGCTCACGACAAACTGACTCGTTTATGGAACTCCTAGCCGAAGATGTTGGAAAGCCCAGATGTTCATACACCAGTTTCGAAGTGGTTAACCGATGCGGTAGTTAACACATCATGATAACTCTCCTACTTTTCACAACACATCACATGGTCCTACGGACTCAATATACATCTTCCTAAAATTTGGATACATGTGCCCTTTTAAAATATGCTGTCGACGATATCCCTGCATCATATTTATCTCTAAATCGGGAAAATTCTGTCACGTTTTCTTAATACATGCCCAAATTAGTAGAAGTGTTGGAAAAGAGTTGGTGGCGGATGAACCCTTAATGGGTCAACGGCAGCGCTCAAATCCCAAAATGGGTTACTGACATCGGTTTTTTCCGGCCCGCTGTCCTAGGGTCAAAACAAGGGCCTGGTTCTCCAGGTTGGGGGTTGTGCCGTCGGGGTAACTTCCCGACCATGGAAAAAAACGCTAGTTATGGGAGAAACACAACCAGCCTCGGATAATGCAACTCCTCAAATGGCAACAAGACCCGGAACGTCAATGGACTACGATTTGAGAGTATGGACCTGGAATGTACGAACGCTCTACACCCCAGGTGCTACTCGAAAACTTAAGTCTGTCCTCATGCGGTACAAGGCAGATATAACCGCAATCCAGGAGACACGATGTATAGGACCAAGTATGATGAAGAGAAAAAATTGTGACATTTCTTACAGCTGCAACAAAAGATTGCATGTATTAGGATGCGGATTCGTCGTGGGAAATCGGCTTAGGACAAAAGTCATTCACTTCAAGCCGAGAAGTGATCGCCTTTCTGTGATCCGCATCAAAGCTACTTTCCAAAACATAAGCCTAATATGTGCACACGCCCCAAGGCTAAGGATCCACACAGCAACCTGGCGCTCTCCAGACGGTCGAACGCCAACCAAATCGACCATGTGCTAATTGATGCGAGGCACGCATCCAACATCCTCAACGTGCACATATTTCGAGGGGCAAATATCGACTCTGATCATTTTCTTGTCGCGGCTAAATTCAGAACTCGACTGTCCAACGAGAAGAAACTGCGAACCGCCCAAAAGAAGAAATTCGACGTTGGACGCCTTAGCACACCTGGAGTAGCCAGAGCCTACAGCGAGCGCCTGAGTATGAAACTCTCCTCTGTGCACTCACCTACCACAGACGCCAACAATCAGTGGTGCCAGTATCGCGACATCATCAAGGAGGTAGCCGAAACCACTGTAGGGTACCAGCCACCCTAGAGAAAGAGCCCGTGGTATGATGATGAATGCGTACACAGGAAGAAGGTGACAGAAGATGCACACAAGAAAGCGCTGCAGCGCAAAACAAGGGCAGCGAGAGAAGAGTATCGAGTCAGGAGAAGGGATGAAAAGAAGATCCTGCGTAGAAAGAAGAGGGCTTACGCAGCTTCCCAGCTCAAGGAGATCGAAGAGTCTCGCGATCGAAACAACATCCGGAGGTTTTACAAGAAAGCCAAGCAACTGGCTGCTGGCTTCAAGACCGGAACGCAGGCTCTTCGAAACAGCGAAGGAAATCTAGTCACCGAAGCGCAGGGAATAGTAGATGTGTTTAAGCAGCACTTCCAGGAGCTGCTAAATGGGCATCATGTGGAGAGAGTGATAGGGCAAGAAGAGAACCCACGTCCAGTCAATGAAGAACCAGTTCCACCACCCAGTATAGAAGAAGTTGGCTTAGCTATAAAAAAGCTAAAGAACAACAACCAGCGGAGTTCTTCAAATACGGAGGTGATGTTTTGGTAGGGTGCATGCACCGAATCATCAACCAAGTATGGGTGGAAGAAAACATGCCCGATGACTGAACTATCAGCTCTATATGCCCCATCTACAAAAAAGGCGATCCTATGTCTTGCAAGAACTATCGAGGCATATCCCTGCTTAATGTCGCTAACAAGATCCTATCCAAAGTAATGCGTGAACGTCTAAAACCGTTCTGCAACGCACTAATCGGCAGTGTGGCTTCCGGCCCGGCAGATCGACTATAGACCAAATCTTCACACTGGAAAAGACCAACGAATTTCAAGTCGAAACTCACCACCTATTCATCGACTTCAAAGCCGCGTATGATAGCATACATCGTCAGGAGCTCTACATGGCGATGGCCGAATTCGGAATCCCGGCAAAATTGATTCAGCTGTGTCGCGTGACGCTGGAAAACACGCGCTTCAGCGTGCAGTTTGGAAGTAGCTCCTCCGAACTATCTCAAACATGCACCGGATTTCGGCAAGGAGATGCGCTATCATGCGACTTCTTCAATCTCGTACTGGAGCAGATAGTGCGCAGGGCAGCTGTCAACACGGAAGGCACTATCTTCTATCTTAGAAAGTTGTGACCTGTTAGGGCCCCTACCAATTTGTATATCGCCGTTCTATCAAACTGCATTAGCTTTTTGGTCCGTCTCATACTATATTCCGGCCATAGCTTTCGTGAAATTTCGCAGGTAGTTAATTATTTCCACCTATTGTTGGCTTTCGTACGAATCTTATTTTCCACTCTCTCTCGGAGATTGCAGAGGTGTGGTTTGATCGACTCAAGCGCCCGCTCTTGATCCATTACAGAACCTTAAGCTTGACTGTCGATGAATATGGTAATATCGTCCTTTGGTATTGCCCGAACTTCTGCTTGGAAGACACTGTAATCAATATCTATACTACCAACGTTGTTTAACTTGTTTAAAAAAAATGCTGGTAAAACGTCCGCAAAAAATTATTGATTAAAAATCAGGTGCAAAGGATCGCAGATGAAATCAAAAAAAAAATTTGATGAGAAAAAAGTGTGTGCTACAATATTCCTTAATATGACACAAGCTTTCGATAAAGTCTGGCACAAAAGACTTATCCACAAGCTACAAAAGCAACTGCAGAGACAGACCTAAAGAGAAATTAAACATTATGCAAGTTGGCAGGATTAGTTTTTCTTCGAGGAATAAATAAATTTGCATACTCGATTTTTTTACTGCACATTTTTCGAGCTATTTCATGTTTGAATGTTTACATTATATACCCAACAGAATTAACTATACCTATGACTTACAGAAGTAGAACATAATTCTTCGCAGTTGACGAAGGATATCATTTTTAATAGATAACTAAAGAACAAAGCAACAGAATATAGGACGAAACAATTCGTATCCTTTATGCTCTTGTTGTTGTTCACATATATTCCACTTTTGCAAATGCGAGGTGAAAGTCTAAATCTCAAAACAAGCAAAGTTCCCGCTTACCGGATCTTTAGATATGCCTTCTTTGTTTTCTTTCGTCTCGCAGAGATGTTGTAATTTTGTTCGCGAAAAAGGTGGGCAAACGAAGCAGTACGCAGCACAACCACCTACCTACCCAGCTCTATATTTATATGGCTCTTAAATATAAAATGCTTTAAACGAAAACAAAACATACAATCACGTAATTCCATCCGGTGCTAGCAACTTGTGTGCTTCCTGTACCCTGTATCGCGCTTTATACCTACCTTCGTAAGGTAAATACATTTATTTAAGAATGAACTCAGCCCCCGCCTGCTAAGAAGTCCTGGAGTGGGCTAGGCGGCGCGTACTTGAAAACAGTATATATCTACCTTTTTCCTCGATGAATGAATGCTTTTCATTATGCAGAAAGCTTAACTCTACTCAAACTCATAGATAGCAGTTAGTAGCGTAAGCGATTCTCTATCTAATGTGCAGTACTTTCCTTAGATTAGAATGACAGTTGTAGGACTCATTCGTATCCGAGAAGGATTTATAATGTATATATTTACAGAACAGATGGGAAATATATTATCGCTCCGACAGCGCGCGGCTAGGTGATATCGCGAAAGCGTACTCGTTCGTAATGTTAATTTATATACGAAGAGGATTAAGAAATAAATATAACACGTCCCCGGGACAAACGGCGGCGCGGCGTTGCAATGATGTGAGAGTGGGATGTACACCGACATTCTGTAAAGAAGTAAATTAAAATTTATTGAGTGCATAAAATTGTATATACACATTGAGTGGGTATATCCAGGTGATGTAGCGAACGCCACAGTTACACTAAAAGTATCAGTCAGACAGTTCGTAAATAGTAAGAGCAGCCGATCTTGGTCGTTATTATTGCATTTTGCATTGTCTGTCTTGAATGTCGGTGGGATTTTATTTTTGCGGTAGTAGAATATTTAAATGCAAATTCATTAAAATTTAATTTAATATAATATACAGGTAAAACAAAAAAAAATTGTACTCTTAAATAAAAAGTTATAATAATAATTAATAAATATAGAAATATAGACTAAAGCTAGTAGGTATTTAATAGTTTTCCTCTCAACTTTTTTTATCTTTTATGAATTATCAATTGTCCGACAAATACTCCATTTTTCCATTTTGGAAATGGAAAACCATGCGACGAAATAACATCTATTGGTTTCAAAATAATACCAATAATACCGAAATATTGAAATTTAGTAATATCATAATTTCCACTGTATTAAAAATAAATACAGAAAATGAGTATTTAAGGGTTTATTCTAAATAGTTCAATATGAAATAATATTAAAAAATGTGGGTTTTAGTATTATTAGAACATTAAAATACAATACTCTAAGCCCCTGAGTATTGTATTTTAATGTTCTAATAATGTTCTAATAAAGGTAATTTCAAAATATTAAAAAATAATATAGATAATAATATTCTGGTATTATTTCAAAGTAATACAGGTGAGGGTTATGTGCTATACTACAATTACTGTAATACAAAAAATATATAATTTAAATATTATTCAGTATAATATCACTTCAACCCAGATCTTCTATTATAACCAAATATAATTTATTGAGATGTAAAATGTAAATATTCTCGGGATTAGATTGTAAAAATAAAATACGAGATTTTAATATTTAAAGAAGTGTAATAAATTCAATATATTAAAAAATAATTTTCCTGTATTCCAATGCAAATTGTTTCCTCTTCATTCCATTGCCCTTCCATTATGGTGTACATATAGCTTCTCAAAGATTTTCTATTTTTCAAAGTACGACCGAAAATAGGGTGGAGGGAAAACTAAAGGTCATTCCCAGGATGGCGAGCAGTATGCCCTTTACATGTTGAAAGATCATTATTGGGTAAAGATTCAAGTCGGCTCTAAACCTTTAAGAAATTCGTGGACAAATTGCGGACTACCCACAGGTCTCTCCACAGGGCTATAAAATGATAAAGCCCCCAGTAATGAGAGAAATTTATTTTATAAACGAGCGCCTTCTGAAAACAAGTTGGTTCGGTTTATCGTGGGTGAGAGATGTGGGCATCAGAATTTTTGGCTCATCGTAAGCAATCCAAACAAATGGTCTCTTTGGCAAAAATCACTTTCCGCACAACAGTGAACAGACCTATATTTGAAACTCCATAACTAACCTTTAAACAGCTCTCAATTTAGATGATGAGTTGTTGTTCCAATTGAATGCGACATACTGTCAAATCTAACGTCCCTTTCATAAGTGCCAAACTACTCTTTAAATCCAATCACTGCCTAAGTCTATAAAAAGTCGATTTCGTATTCCACCAAAATTTATATCAAATATTTGCCTCAGCAAATTGGTAGGATTTCACCATTTCGCAGAGCGGTACGTGTTCCCTTGATTTTGTCATATATTTTCATCTTGCAACTTAGATGGGCAGAAAATAATCCCACGCACACACCCACTGTCTTTCGAATGCCAGATGTTATCTATAACAGTCGCACATCCTTTGCGATTTCAGTCACGAAAAGCCCATCAAAGAACTTAATGTTTCTCTCACCGTGTCTTTATCCACTGCTGATGCCTATGAGGGGGGAGAAAAAAATCCAATAAAGCATTCAGACATGGCTCTGGTTCACACAGAGAACACACTAGCACAGCTCTATGGGAATAAAGTGACTCTGACCTGACCCCTCCGAGCTCCGAGTCCATTCAATCAAGCTGCCATGGCAAGTCCATCAAATTGAAGAACCTATCTCCAATCTTATGCAGAAATTATTGCCGGTACGCAGAAAAATGCAAATTCTTTTCCAGCTCTCTCTCTTATAAGTTATCGTGGAGTTTTCTTTAACTAAATGAAAATATGTCCCTTCATGAGAGACAGCAGTAGATGGAATTAGTACACAGGATTGAATGAGTACATCCCTTCCATGAGATTTATTTCAGTTGTCCTCCTTGGCCGTAACTTCCTTTTTTTCTTGTAAAAGGAAACCAATTAGGTGTAGTTGAGTGAGCTTCGATACGATATCCGAAGCTCGGTCTGATGCAATATCCCTTTCAAGACATTCTTCTTTCTACCTCACTATCACTGATGACATTCCATCTAAAAAATCAATCTCTGGAAATCTTTTCCACATGGAAAATGAATCTTCCAACGTCTGCAGTGTAATTGATTACGTGCGGAGTTACGAGGACGCCGGGCACAGTTAAATCGGAATATTTAGATACTCGAGCAGTGGTGTTACCATAAACGGTAAACGCTGTAATATTACTTATGTAGGACCTACAATTTTATGATGAGTCCGAATAGCTGTACCCTTCCTAGGACCCAAAGAAAAGATGGACCTCTCTCAAAAGGGAATCAGTCAAGGTAAGCGTATAACAAGCTAACTGACGAGTTGTTGAGTCCACCCATAAGGGGGCAGCTTAGCAAAGAAACGCGCACAATTGAAGTGCAACTGAAAGTTAGCCAACTAAGTAGATTGACATCAGTTCAATTTAATCCAGTCACGCCATAAATAAAAGCGCCAATGCTAACTCAAATACCATTCTTAAACTCTGCTAATCAAAAGCCAAAATTTGCATCACCAACTTGACAAAAATTCACATCTAACCTTTCACATTTCGAGGAGACTGGACTGGGAGTCTATCTCCCGTCTGAGGATGGCAAACGAAAATCGGTGCGCAACCCTTTCTCCCTTTGGAAAATCATTTGACTCCACTTTACAGGTTGCATTTGCAGTACGCGATCCGACTCTCTGCTTGGCCCTGGTTGAATAAATAATATCCGCTGCTGTACCTGTAGCCATTCTACACAGCAACCCTGTTGAGTTGTACCTGTAAGTTGCAGGTTCCAACTTGAGAAAAGGCGAGAAAGATTATTTTGTATCTAAATTTCGAATCTGATAGGTAGTAGCGGCAACGTGAAGAACACTTCTGGTTTGAGGGTATACATCTACATCATCAGCGTCGTTCTCCCGATGGTATATTTCTGTGAATTTTGGTATAGTCGTAGGTGGTGCTGGTTCCTACTTCAATGTAAGCTGCCAAGTGCCACAACCGCTCTACATTATTGGCTGTTGTGGTACCTTGTGCAAAATTGTACCTAAAAGAGAGTCAGTGCGATGGCATGGCAAGGCAGCACACTGAAGCTACATCTGAACTGAGCTGTTTTCTCTTTTTGTGATGCTTTTGGTTTTTGGTTTCTTACCACTTCAATATGCGCATCGTCCCGGCGGTTGCAATAGTTTTGTGGTCTACCCACTCGACGTTGTTGTTTATGCTTGAATGAAGCAAACTTGGCAGTGGGAGGTTTTTTTTTTGGAATTTTGTTTGCAACTACATATATGACGTGCTGTATTCAGTTTTTTGATATTGAAGCCGAAAAGCAGCTGATTAATTTTAAGTAAAAAAAAACAGAGGGCGAAGTTGACCACATTCCAGTGAAAAATTTAGTACTTTTGCGTAAAGTTACGAAGCCTCAAGGCAACGTTCTTTTTGTTTATAAATCACGTTTTCACGCGTAAGGGCATTGTATAGGATGCGTAAAGTTAATCAAACTCTACGCTGGGCTTATAAATAAGGCTGTCAGTGTTTTTTTAATATTGAACATTTGTGACAAAATAAAACAAGCGTTAATTCACATACGGAAATTCACCTTTCATATTTCATAAAGAATTTCATATCTGTGGGAAAATATGTATAATTTTCGTTATGTGCAAATATTTATTTAATTAATTTCATTCAATCAATTGACTTTACTTAATACAAAAAACTACAAAAAATTCAAAATTTGTATAGCTAGCGAAAATTCGCAGCACAAAACATTTGAACGTTTATGGAAAACCCTCCGTTATGATTCCCAAAATTGTCTGGATTAGATTGTTGATAAAATGCGGAGATGCGTACAATAAATAGCGTTAATTGTTACGTACTGCTTGCAGATGAAGTCACGATCGTCGCATTTTTCAAGTCCAACATGTGTTAGCATCTTGAATCTTGTATTCCTGTCTCTCACAGACCAAATTATTCTACTCTCCATCATCTTCGCTGCTCTTATAAGTAGTAGTAGAACTAATTTAATGATACGATATTTTATATATTAATATTTTAATTACATTTGTCACGTGATTTGCTTAGCTAACAGTTGAAACATAAAATACCAAGTTGCTTTCTTAACTTCTACTACTTCGAGGAGTTGAGCAAGTTCAAAGTTGACCAATTTCGGGTTTTCTTAACTTTGGAAAATCAAAGCCTTTCAACTTTCAAGCAATTTCTCATATTGAGCTTTGAGTGAATAAAACGGCCTTTTTTCCTTCTTTCAGATGCTTAAAAATTCAAATTCAAGCGCAGCTTTTAAAAAAGCAGTATATTAAGAGGAAGTGCAGAAAAGCAGTATAGCCGTACAGAAAGCTGTACAAATACTGCTTTTGCAGTACAACGATAGCCCTGATCATGATTATCTTGATCTAATATTCGAGAGTACGCGTTCTTGGAAGGGAAGATACTAATTAGCTACGGATGAGTTAGACTGGATCCAGGGGTTTCGAAAGATGTGATTTTTATAGGATTTGCTAACGCCTTAAGTCTCAGTGATGTAAAAAGTCATATTTACCTATGGCAAATTTCAAGAAAATTTGATAATACTTTGCACGCTTTGATCAGTTTGGTACAAGTTTTTTTTCACGCTTTTTTCGCTAGATTTTTGACGCGTGTTTTTAACATTTTTTCAGTGCGCTTATTTTTTTTTCTTGGTGCGTTTTTCTACGATTTTTTTTTGTGAAGCGTTTTCTCGCGCTGATTTGATTTTATATTTCACGTATCGAACCTAAGACTACAAATTGTTTTGTCCTTTGTTGGTATTCGCGTGCTCGGGATATTTGTGTAGCCGTATATATTCATATTCAAATTCTTTTACAAATTTTTCTTCCAAGTGTTTTGACATGTGCAAATTTGAGCCTTGAAGTACCTACTAATTTCAGATAATAAATTATGCTGAAACTAAAATATCTTGTTCGAAACGACATAAACAAAATCGTTTGTATGACTTCGAAATGAAAATTATTTTATTTAAAATATACAATATACATATATACCTATATATAAATTCTTAAAGTTACGAAATGTCTTTTAATAGTACAAATGGTGTGGAAGGACAAAGAGGTTTTGCCGAACGCTCTAAATAACGTTTACTGGTCGTTTGTAGAACGATCAAGCTCCAGTTGAATTTATTACCTACTTTGTTTGAATTGTATATTTAATATTTTTAAGTTAAAAGCTTTCAACTTTAGGCTGCGAAGATGGAAAATAATTTATATTTTAAGAACTTTGCACATAAAAGAATAGGGACCCTAGGCGTAGCTTCTTACAACCATTTCGTTTTTTGAACGAACGGAAGGGATCTACAGTTTTATGCCAAGTCCAAACGGCTTACTAAGAAGCTCCTTCATGACGACAGTCTCTCGGATGTTTGTGTGACGTTCGCATGAATTGGCGCTGTGGATCTTTGAACATACAATTTTATAATTCCGAAGCTTTGATCTAGAAAGTATTCGTAGAATAGTCTCTCTTTAAAGAAGCGAAGATCAACCATTTCAGGATAACGCAGAACGACAAGACACGTCCTATGTTTTAAGCACAGCATTTCGCAATGTGACAGTGAAAACCACATCAAATTTCTCGCAGTCGTTCTTAAATCTATTCCGAACAAACACCTTCGCGTCGGAAAAACAGTTGCAGGCTATATGATTGCAAGCGAATCCCTATTCGTAAGCAATTACATTTGGGAGCAAATGTAGTGGTGTCCCCATATGGCATCCTACATTGATGAGTAGTTTTCCACAAGCAACTTCCTTTGTAAAAAAAAAATGTCCTTCCCCCAGCTAATTCGAATCCAATTACTTGTGGAATCCAACATTTCTTCCGATTTCACCGTAACTTCGCACAAACTGCGTACAATCAAAACACCAGAGTGCTCCCAGAGCTGATACTAGGTATGCTGCTGCAGTTTGAATTAATTGAGAAATTTCTCTGCAGAAGCTCGTTACGTTCAGGTGCGCTCACAATATATCTATGAATATAACCCAAGTCACGTGGAGTGGAGCATCACAAGACTAATAAAAGCATACAGGCGAAACTTGAATATTATCTCGGGTGATAACATCCTGCTACCCACGCAGCCATAAGTAGATACATACGTAGCTTCCAATGAAACCCAAGGACATTATGGCTTTGAAAGGAAAATATTCTCGGACTCGCACTATGTATATACTGGATCACTTGTGTGGCACTCTTCTTTCGTTAATTGCGTTTCCATGTATCTTCTATTCGGGTGAAAGACACCCAACCGACAGGACTGCTCGACGACATTCATACACAAAGTGTAATTACAATTACACAAACTAATGGATCCCTCCGGACCGAATACGTAATGGTGTAGTAATATCTGTGGGCGACTCACGCTCAGCTTCGGCATCTCTCAAACATAGCTGTGTGTAGTATTTATACACTCGGCCCGTCCGTGTCAGCCGTATAGCCATATCCATGTGAATGGGAATGGAATGCTGCTTGTGGGTGGTGTGGTGACAGGCAAGGCAGTATCGTCGGGACGTAATATAACAATTATCAAGTTGACAGGGTCATTATCGCATGAGCGACGCTTCCGTTTGGTGTGTCGTGAGGAGGACATCCTGCGAACATCAAAGATGTGCCTTAGTTTTATATCTAGATATGTCTTCATAGACAGTACGTCCTAATGAATTTGCATCTGGGTTGTTTTCGATTCAAAAAATAATTGCAAACCCACCCAGCGGAGGACCAGAATCACAGTCTCATAAATTATTTATCAAAGTCAAGTACTTTACTGGCTTGTGTATTGTGGCCGGTTGTTTGGGCGGTGTGTACATTTCTCTGACTCCTATTTCGGAATTTTTTTTATTTTATATTTATCGGTATGGACACGTTTTCTTTCTGTATAGGATGCGACGAATTTATCTCACCATATTCCCCAGGGGAGACTCCTGCTGTTTCACCCAGGAACGGATCATACGACGACATGCTGCTAAAATAATTTCCGGATTCCTTAAAAAAGCATTGGCTTCTCTTTGCCATATTCTTGGCAGTTGAAGTGACATTCCTGTAAAACTTCCCACTAACATTTAAAGCAGAAATGTGTCATAGTGTAACAGATTCTATTCGGTGGCGACAAGCATTGGTATTCATGTGCAAAATTAATTATGGATCTGATAGATATGAATGTTTTGGGGTCCTATACCAGAAACACGCAGGCAAATGTTGGCTTAATTATTCAATGTTCAACCGTCGAGGGGTTATAGCGTTTGGTACTCAAAAATGAAACAGGATGTTTTGAGATCTCAAATGTCATATGAATTGTAACATTAAAATGATGCATTGGTGGGCTGCTTTATTATTTACAACATTCGCGAATTGACATTGAGTATTCATAGCAGCGGCTCACTCAAACAAGGAAAGGCATTTTTTTTTCTTTGAAAATATATGAACAAAAAATACCTTCAGCGAGTTGGACGCATTTTGAACATTGAGCTAGGTACCTACTGAACTTGAGTCAGTTTAAGGTTTTCTTATTAAGAAACGCAATGACAGGACCTATGTGACATGTGAGCCTTTAGGGCAGCTTTTCTTAAACATTCGCTTTTATTTTAGAAAAATTGACACATTTATCGAATTTTAAAATACAGAATTTTATATACAGAACTTTGATCCATTCAGAACTTTGATCCATTTACAAGTATGATCACGAACCCTTAATATTTATTCTGATAAGCAAATATAAAAACTCGGTACAAGAATAAAGATTTGCTCGTTCGGTTTTGAGCGGGCCATGCATGGCGTTTGATCGGGAAACTACTGACTGCCCAAAACATAAATCGGGCCAGTAGTGAAGTTCGAAATGTAGTGCGTGCTTTACCTCCTCGTGGTGGTCCCTGGGCAACTGCATGTATAAATTGTTATAAACAGTTTTTCAATAAGAGCCTTACAAAAGTTTTTTTTAAATAAAACAAAAACGGCTTTGGATGTCAATTAAATTCTTTATTCCTGTGAAAATGCGTTCGATGCCATTATGTATGAAACTCGATTTCTTTTGCATGGCCACGACGGACACGCTTGCAGAAGTCCAGACCCTGAACCCAATTTTCGACGGTTTTCAAGCATAAATTGGCCGATACTGCTGCAATTTCACTTTATATATTTGGACGAAGTTCATCAATCGTCGCTGGCTTATTGGAATAGACCATAGACATGACGTAGCCCCACAGGAAATGGTCTAACGGCGTCAAATTGCACGACCGAGGCGGCCAAGCGACTGGACCATTTCGTGAGATAACACGTTCTCCAAACTTGGTTTCCAATAAATTGATTGTGACATTCGCTCTTTGGCTTGTGGCGCCGTCCTGTTGGAACCACATGTCCTCCAAGTCCATATCATCCAATATTCCGTTATAATTGAACGGTAGCGATTCCCATTCACAGTAACGTGCCGGTCTTGATCATCACGGAAGAAGAAGAAGTACGGCCCAGTGACGCCGCCGGCCCATAAACCACAACAAACCGTAATTTTTTCGGGATGCAATGATGACTCATGGTTCATGGAGTACGTGTGGATTGCTGCCTGACTCCGAATTTTAATAATTTCGACTCGTTGTTGGCTCGTATATCTTTCCATCATGAAATGGCAAACCTTACTGAAGAGAAATGTCAAAAGAGCGGCAAGAAATTCGGCGTTGTTTGCTGTCCCTGTCGCTCTACTTTTGTAGCGTCCCTGTTGAAAAACCCTTTACATGGAAGCTAAAAATTGCAAGTGCGAGATCGTCTAGATAACTTGGGCCAGCAATCCGCGTTACCAAAACTCACCTGTTACGGAAAAATATATTTTTTTTTTGTCAATCGGGAATTTATTTGGCGTGCCTTGCGCAGGCGAGGTATCCCACATAAATTAATAGCAATTATCAGGGCTATGTACGATGGATACATATGTCACGTTTTGCACAGAGGAAAGCTGTCTGAGGAATTCAAAGTCCAAAGCGGGGTTCGGCAAGGCTGCATTCTTTCACCAATATTGTTTTTATTGGTGATCAGCGATGTGCTAAATGCGGCTTTATCGATGGGAAATGGAGGAATCCGATGGACTCTTACATCTGAACTCAAACACCTTGACTACGCTGACGATGTATGCCTACTCTCTCACAGAATAATGGACCTTCACCAAATGACAGAAAATGTGGAGAGGGAAGCAGACGTCGCGTCGTTGAGCTGAAAATTAATTTGGCAAAAATAAAAATGATCAGCCTGACACCGAACTCATCAACTCATACTCGTGTAGTGCATTGCTGGACAAACGGTTGAGAAAGTAGATAGTTTCCAATACCTTGGGAGTATTGTCTGAACCAATGGAACCAAACTGGATGTAGCTAACCGAATGGTAAAGCGAAGTCTGCGTTTGGGAAGCTATCAAAAATTTGGCGAAATAATGCAATTAGCTTAAACACCAAGCTACGACTGTTTCGTTCCAACGTCGAGTCCTTGCTGCTATATGGATGTGGTACTTGGAGAGTGACCACTACTATCACAGGAAAGCTGCAAACGTTCCTTAATAGGTGGCTGCTAACATCTTAAGGATTTTCTGGCCAAGCCGTGTCTCGAACGAACAACTTTATGAGAGAACCGGCCAAGAACCTATTGGCACAACCATACAACGTCGAAAGTGGCAGTGGATTGGTCACACTTTCCGAAAAGGTGACAGGTCCATAGCTAACCACGCGATGCAATTGAATCCGCTTACT
The DNA here is from genome assembly GCA_936431705.1 of Cheilosia pagana. Taxonomy (NCBI): domain Eukaryota; kingdom Metazoa; phylum Arthropoda; class Insecta; order Diptera; family Syrphidae; genus Cheilosia; species Cheilosia pagana. The sequence continues at coordinate 76,547,018 of OW386166.1, read as the reverse complement.
TAGGATGGCAGGATACGCGGCGGTCCTAGAAGAACATGGCGTAGAACAGTCAAAAAGGAAGCACGGCAGCTGGGAAAGAGTTGGTGAGAGCTAAGGCACATTGCCAGAAACCGCACACGATGGCGCGTAGGCGTTGTAGAGGCCCTAGGATCCACAAGATATAGATCATAAGTGAAAGTAAGTCGGGCCCAGAAATTAATCAAAAAACCCGTAAAACAAACGCGTTCAAAAAACGTAAAAATGAATTCAAAAAAGTGTCAATAAAAGTTAAGAGAATGCGCCCATAGAGCCATTAAAAAAGGCCTCAAAATAGCTTAAAACGTCTTAAAAAATCGCGTAAAAACATGCTAACAAACGTCAAAAAATACAACAAAATCGCTATCCAAATTTGCGTCAAGAGAAATGTATTCAAAAAGGGCGTCCAGAAACCTTAAAATACTCGCAACAAATAGGCATCAGAGAACGCTTTAAAAACAGCATGAAAACCTTTTAAAATAGTCTAAGAAAAAAGTATTAAAATAAGTACCAGAAAAGATGTTAAATCTCTTGAAAGGATGAAACGCTCAAGGACATTAAAAAACGCGTTTTCTCATCATAATATTTTCACTTTCGCCGGAGTATGTGGATCCTACTGTTGAATCTGCTACGGTTGATTTTACATGCAAAACAGCAACAAATTCAGTCACGTAGTACTCGATCACGTATGCAGTAATTCAACCCCTGATCAGTTGAACAGGACATGTATAACTCAATGGTGCGGCCAGTACTGAAAGTGTTTGGTTCGACAATGACTTCACCGTGCGAAGCGAACCACTTGCTCCTTATTATTAAAACAGAAATAAAAAACAAAAAAACAGGCAAAAAAGTAGACGTTGAATTTCAATTCGTAAATTTCTCATTCAGGCTCAAATTTTCCAACGGAAAAGTGAACAAAAAAAAAAAATATTTTAAATCAAAATTCAGTAAAAATTAAAAAAAAATTTCGCAATGAATCCCTTGGTCATAAACAGCACCCGCATTGGTCTTCTAACACGCAGTACCAAACCACTTGTCTATCGTATTCGCAATATCAGCGGATGCTACGACAGCAAATCCAAGTGCCCCAAAATCGACTACAGGGCTAGCAAGGAAAAGAAAAACGAACAACCACCACACAAGGCACCCAAACAGGAAGAATTCAAATCGATGTGGGAAACTCCAAAATGTGACCTATCGCTTGCCGTTTGTCCTCCCGTCAAATTCGATGCCTTATACTACAAGCCGTCCGATAAGGCGAAGCGTTCATATCAACAAACCTGGGTCGAGTGTCCGCCTCGGAAGATCAAACCCACTGTCACATGCGAATATCCCCAAGAAAAGTATCCCCCCCTGGAGCGTAGATCGCGCCAGTCTAGGCCAGATACTGCAAAATGTTTGGGCAAATCGGATCTAATGACCTGCTCTCGACAGAAGGACTTGAAGCAGAACAAGAACTGCCTCAAGATAGCGCTGCCCGGCTGCCGTGGTGTTCGACCAGATATTAGGTGTAAAATTATGCGCGGCCCTGCAAATTGTATCATACCTCGATGCCCCTACCCAAGCTTCTCCGAGTGCACCAGGCCAAAAGTAAAACCGAAACGTCCATCCGAGTGCGAATGCTTGAATATACGTTCGATGTGTGAAGTGTGGACCATTCTAAGACAAAAGGCCATACTGTAAGGGCCTTCGACATCTAATTTTTGAAGCACATTTTTGGAAGTTGCGCAAAAAACATTTTAAGTGAAAAAAAACTTTCGATATCAACCGCCTTGTAGAGTTATAAATATATGCGTTTCTCATTGCAGTACAGTCTTATTTTTTATGTGAGTAGGGAAGCAGTGTTCTAACTGTCAATATTTTCATATTGGGTTACTTTGTACTGGCACCGGTTGGGTATTTAATGCGCTGCCATTGAGGAGAAATGGTGGATAGGCACAATGGTATTGCTATTGCAATCTTAGGAATCTAAATACCAGAAAAGGTTTGTTTCACAAGCTAAAAACGGTGAGTTCCCATCATTTCGGCCCTTGTCAATAGCTACCATTTACAAAGGCTCAACAGAAATCTTAAAAAAAACCGGGAAACTTAAAAAACTATAATTTGACACGCCTTTTGACTGGCGTTTTTCGACGCGTTCTTTAATTTTTGGAATATTTTAAAGTTGCATTTAATTTAACATCTATATGGACACATTTTTGAAGTGAAAACTTTTTGCGTTGGGCATTTGTTTGAGATGGGAAAACCATTAAATTCGCGACACTGTTACCGTACCGACTCCTTTTTAAACCACTTAACCGATTTCATTAAATTATGTTTGGTTGCAACTTAAAAGATAGGATCGTTCAACCGACTATCTATTCATTATTTTTCATGTACAATGTGCATTAAATGAAAATTGTAATATAATTTCTGTAGTAGGTGGTAGCTTATATGCAACAATAAATAAAATAACACTTCATTTAAAAGTATTTTCTGCAAAATAATATATTTCCTGACGATTTAAAAATACACATGTAATAATTTTTCAAGTTTTCACTTCTTTCGGCACTCCCGGAGTGCCACTGTTTTTGTTTTGAAAGTTATCCGGGTTTTACTGTATAACCAAAACGTACAGGAATGAAAGTTTTGCATGACGTATGTTAAAAACATATGCGGGAAAGAAAAACAATATTCAAAAATAAACGTCAGTTGGCCTAAAAAAGTTACCAGTTTGCAGACGTTGAAAAACACTCGGATTCAGTTTAATATTCATTTTTTTGGCGAATTTAGGTATCCATTTTTAATAGCAAATTTCAGCACTCGATAAAGCAAACCAAAATAAACACCCAATTGGAATAGACTTTTGAGAGATTTGACAGCTAAATTCAGTTATAACAAACTAGCCCAAAGAAATTTATTGGGCTGCTACTTGCAGGTTTTTTATGTAGGGGAAACTTTTGCGTAAAAGAACGAAGTTTGACTAGATTTGACTAATGTGTTCGAATTCATTATCGTTAGGGAACGGACCTATTGTCTGGCGCAAGTCTAGTTCTGTCATTACACACGGTACACGGTTCGTATTACTTTTAATAAAAAATGGTAGATAGGAGTATCAGGTGGCAGGGCGCACTGGTAATGCTAATAAGGAATTTATTTTCGTTTTTCATCCGTTTTTTGAACTTTTTTGTTGTAGCTATTTAGGTCAGCTCCTTTACGATAATGCATTCCAACATATTAGGCAAATTTTAAAAACATGGTAAATATATAGGGTGGTAAATTTCACACCCGCAGGCTTTTGGAGAATTTCAGGCATTTCTTCTTTCCGGTGGCTGTAAGTGTAACCCACTTTTTAAATATGTTTACTGGCGTTTGACGCATTGAGGAATAATTTTAAAACCCTTAAAAGACCACAGCTCAAAATGCAGCAAAGTAAATCTGAACGTCCTCTTTCTAGCCCGCTCATTTTCGTTTTCTAAGGTTTATTCATTCCGCTGAGTCAACTTACAGCGCTCAGTGTTTTTATTTTTTTGAGTCGTTGCTGGTAAGAATCTAGGGAATTGATCGCAGCCTCGCTTTAAATGTAGATCGATCCCATCTCAAGAATTTGTGCAGCTTTTAGTATGTAAAACACTGCATGTGTAGGTAAGTCCGGCGCTCACGGCCGATAAATATTGACATCATCAAGACAAAATTGATCATGTCCTGTTGCTTGTGGCAACATTTTGTTGGTACAGTCACTCCTTCTTCATCTGGGAATGAGTACGGGCCAATTACACCACCAGACCATCATCAGTCAGGTTTTTCACATATCCGCTCAGGAAAAATTTAACTTTTTCGCTGAAGAAGATTTTGTTTTAAAAATTCACTGGTTGTGTGACCATTTCAAGGGTCAAAGAGTTTCAACTTTTAGCATGAGGACAAAATAAGGATGATAATGCAAGTGCAAGTGCGGAATACGCCCATAGTCCGAAAACGGCGAGAAAAACTTGGTCCGCCAATCACACTTTAACTGAAGCCAGATATATTCAATCAGGCGAGTCCTCCAATGAAGCACATGTGTACGACGTTAAAATACATGACTTATAAGATTTGGTATCCCACAAACCCATCTGCCATTCATTTATGTTATCAAAGCCTTCCGCGGCTTGATGTGTCGATTTTTATGTAGAAAGTTGACTTTCCACTTTGCTTAAATATATCTCAACCGTTTCCATAGCATTCCACGCGCTTCTAACAACTTTTCGATAAACACAAAAGGGGGTAGTTATGACAAGTCTGATCTTGACATTAAGCACTTGCGAAGCGTCACACAACTTCTCCACTCGTAGCAATAAATAAATTCCTCACACGTAAACAAAACAAGAAAAAAAGAAAACACCAAGTTACACTTCACCTACTCCAGATATGTCCCACATTAATGCCTTTGGAAAAGTTCCTCGTCATCATCACCACAATGCGGCAAATAAATCAACTTGTCACACCAACTCAATTGAGAAGCATTAACCCGAAAAAATAATAAACCCCTCCATGCGTACAGAACTCGCATATAGTCACACGTCCCATTCGCATTCGGGTCAATTCAAATTAATCCGCTTGCACAATACAATCAGACTCAGAAGCAAACACAAATAATAGGAGGAATTTCCGCATCGCACACACACTTTCAGCTTCAAGTTGAGAATTGAGATGTGCCATCTCAAGGGTCCATGTGTGCAACTGCTGACTCGGTTTGCATACATACTTTACAGATTGAAAAATACCTTCGACACCATCGTACTCATTCGATATTCGAATTAAAAGTAGATCCTCCTACATATCCTTAGAAATTTGCTATCGCAAACAGGCATTCGCACACCAAACTGGTGTAAGACCCTTCAGAAACATCGATTTCAGCTCCAGGTCGGGGATGCTGGGACTAATCTGGCCAATGTGCACTCACCCCATCACCTCATCAGGCATTTATGCCCGGCCCGAGATTTGGGGGAGTTTTAAATTTCGTTTTTCAAATCACAAGGACACATAATTGAATTATCATCCCTGCCATCATTATTCGTGTGTGCAAATATTTTCCAAGTACAAATTAAAACGTCGTCGTTTGTATTGTGCCGCTGCCGACAGTGACGACGCGCCATCACCATTATCATCTCGGTGCTAAGTCCGCAGGCATATGTAAAAAGGACACCAAGCGGATGATCTGTTTACTGTTGATAAATAATTCGTTAGCATAATATTTCATGATGCCACGCTTTTCACTTTGGCAAAAGATTACGCACATAATATTCCAGACCGCCACACAATGGACACGACCCCAAAATTTTCTAAAATCTTCCACCACTTGAACAGCTAAGGGGCTAAGCAGAACACAAATTCGATGCTCGATGGTATCCTGACCCGACAGTGGTCTGAGTGTTGGTTATTTTTTAGTCAGCCGCTTGTTGTGATCCCTTTTCAAATATCCGGCCATATGCCAAATTTATATGCAAATAACAAACAAACAATTAAATTTTCAATCTGCGATGGGAACAGCGCTCGAGAATATAAATAAATCCGCACCCTCGTGAAAGGACGACGGTTTCTATTTTGAAGGAGGGCTGTTTGATTTTCGTAAAAGTTTGGCTGGTTTCGATGCCCTGAGTGAATGGTAAATAGGACAAAAAACGAAACCATCCTCCAGCCTAATGGAAGTCCTTGGCGGGGTTGCAATCATAATTCGAAAATACTCACCCCCCGATGGGCGGCAATTTGTTATTGTGTGCTCTCAAGCAATTTAAATTTTTTAACTGACACAAATTCGAATTGAATCTCAGTGCAAGGTGTATCACTATTGCTGAGGGCATTGTCATACAACACAACCCCAATTGGAATTAAGGATGAAAAAAAAAACAGAAACACTGTTACCAGCCACGAGGCATCGTCATCGTCATCGTCATTGACATCTTCATGAATGAATTCCAACGAAAATCAAACATCAGAGAAATGTCATCATCCTGCCAACTGTGATTTGATGTCAGTGGTAATTAGGATTTTTCATTATTCGAACATTTGGCCGGATCCAACGCCCTTGCTGGTTGGTAAATGGAATTTTGAAACACATCGCAAATTATACCTCCGAGCGGTAAAAAGATGTTTTGCTTTTTGAGGTGTGGTTTGGTTGTGTTTGTGGATATTGCCGGCGGGCAATAATGATACACACTAACATTCGACTGCGATTGTATTAAATATCAAGTTGGTGTCGCCTTCGGCCAACTGTGTGAGTGAGAGCGAAGGCATCATAATTATGATACATAAGGTGTGGACTCGCTCAAGTTTTGGTGCTTATAGTGCCCAACACATCAATTTCGAATTTAACACGTTCAAATCTGAGGAATGTTGCCCGAAAATCTATGCAACCAGTCCGTTTGAGAAGGTTGGAGATCTATGAGTCGTGTTGAACATGGTCGTGCGATGCGTTGGGCATAAATTTTTAAATTTAAGGGCCCTACCCATAGAATCCGTCGCGTCCGTTGCGGCAACGTATTCGACTGACAGGTTGATAGAACACACATCAGATTAGGGAAGGTGACCCCTGACCCATAAGCAGCGCACGTGTCGGATGCGATGGATAAAGAATAGGTTCGCTTTCCACATCTCTGTCAGTTGCACCCGTTGACAAGTTGTACAACGTGACGGGAGGCACTTTCACTGGTGGAAAAATTAAGAGTTTTAATGTCCGATAAGTCTCAAGTGGGGAAAAGCAGCAAAATTGAGGGAATTTCAGAAATCTGAATCGGTCGATCGTTGTTGACAGCATATGCCTCGTTGACCGTCAAACTCATATTCGCCGCCTCAGTTTCAATACTAACGAACACGCCATTGTCGCCAGCTTACGCGAGTACTTTTGAAAGATCCTGCCTCTGGTGTTGGCGTTTGAGTTTTGCACAATTTTTTCAAGGGGAATGAAGTAACGTGACAGTGCTTCGCTTTGTCTTAATTCTTTTTCGACATCGAAGGTCTCAGTGAGCTCTTTATTGACCTTGATGAACTCTCCATCGTTATGCTCCACAAACGGATGAGTTTGGTCGGGTTTAAAAAGCTAGACATTGCTCTGAATATCTCGCCTTTAAATCGATGAAGAGGTCGTGTGTATCTTTTTAAGTTGTTGGATGAAGTGTGCATATTTGGTCGATGGTTGACTTTCCTGGTCTAAAGCCACAAAAAAATGGATCGACCAGGTTCTTTTCGAATGGCTTCGCAGCACAGCAGATAAGATTTTGTAGACTATGTAAAGAAGACTGATACCTCTGTATATGGCGCAGTTTAGAGGGTCTCCTTACACACTTCTGTATACCAGACTGAGATGATTGCATTGCGTTTGACTACTTGCTTGAGTGTCAGGTGAAGGGAAGAAATATCCTTATAGCTCTATATTAATTGGCCGACCTTCTCCACTCAAAGAAGGTTTCTAAGCATGCGTCGACAAACTCTGAAATGGGTGGTGGCTTCATCTACAGGACATGGTAATTTCAGGTATCACTTAAGGAAGATGGGCCTTAGAGAAGATGATACCTGTAAACTATGCTTGGAAGAATCTGAGACAGCGGCGCATATACTGTGTATACAATGTCCGGCGTTGGCTGGCAGAAGAATGAGGATCTTGGGACATCATTGGGTCAAGACCCAGTCGATGAAAGAGATCCCCCATAAGCAGATGCTAGCGTTAACACTAGGAATCGAGTCCAGGAAAGAACTCTCGAGGAATCCAGAGAGTCTCTCTAGGTAAGTTTTCTAGTGGTAGAAAGACGAAAAGAGACCCGACATTGGTGGTCTGATTCGAATATCCCTCGAAATATAGAAGATAAGTTGGTGCTCTTAACGGCTTTTTTTGGACTTTAGCTTGGCTTCGTCCAGTTTGAGTGGACGGGATTGTTGATCTTCATTATACATACGTACAGGATGAATGCTTCATTTTGCAGAAGCTCCTCAACGTAGACTGATGTCACTCTTACTATTGAATGCAAAATTAGAGCCAAGGGTCTAAGGTGCAAAAATGCCATCCATTCAAAGGTCAACAAAGAGAAGCAAGAGTGGCGAGTGCGAAAAACTGTAATCATATATTTGTTGACAGCCACACTGTTTATTGAGCAGATACTCGAAACCAATAGCATCTAAATTTCTGGTTGAGGTTGAGTCTCGAGTCCGTCAAAGTACTTTTAGGGTCAGTGGAAAAGAGTTACAGTTCCTAATCTATAGGGGCAGCTTTTATTATGACGCATGCAGCATACTGTTGTAGCGAACTCATTCAAATAACACAAAAATGTATACTACACCGAGAGCTCTTTAATTTTTCGTCTTGTACTCGTTTTTAATAAATAAGGGCTTTTTGTAAAATTTCCACTTCCATTTTGAGGACAAGGGAAATTTCTACCCACCTTCCACACAGGAATAGGAATGGTGTTAATAACGTTCTAATTAAATGACACCCTTTTCTTGAATTGTTTGAAAGTTAAAAGGAAAATTAGTTGCCTACTAACACTGCACTAACTGCAATTAAGTCAATTTTGTTGACAGCTCTACATTTTGTAAGGAGGTAGCTATACGCCTTCCATGTCACGTTTTAATTGCAAACACACCGCTCTCAAAAAAAGTTGATAATTATTATTGTTAATTAGATGCTTTTGTTGTTCGCTTCTTTCTACTTTTTGAGTGTGGCTCACTCAAGTCTGTTTTATTTGAGCAAATGAAGGTGCCTCTTAGCAAAATGGAATAAGTGTATAAATTAGCCACGATACGAGTAGGTATGGGATGTAATTTATTCTTACTGGCGCACAGTAGGTCCTAATAGTTGATAATAACCTGAAAGTGCAACAAGCGTAGACTGCGACAACTATCAACAAAAGGTGGTAAGCTGGAGAGGCTTATGTCGAAAAGAGGTTTATTATTCATCATTCTCCGCTATTTAAAAAACCGTAAAATTAAAAAAATAAAAGCTCGCATCCTTAGTCGACAGAAGGCATTTGGGACTAAAGTTTGACACTATGTAAACGTAAGCCTATTTAAAAAAAATCGCCCTTTATGAAACGGCTAAGGTAAAGTTGGCTAATTTACTCCTTAGACACGAAATCATTTCATTAAGTTTTTTAGAAGCATAGGTAGCTGCAATCTTAAACGGAGTTAAGTGAGTTAAGTAAAAAGACATAAGAATCAGTTGAAAATAGGTAGAAGAGTGGGTCAACATAGGTAAGCATAAAGACTTAAAACCTTTCTCCAACAGTCTAATATCGGAGCGTTTTTAGGCCACGAAAGTTATCTGTCTATTAGATTGTTACGCATTTTGACAGATCCTGGCGATAAAAACAGGAATGTCATATCGAAGCACGTACCATAGAGGATGGAGAAATCTCGAATCACCCTTTGATGTGAAAGGAGGTTTAAGATAAGGCGACGCGCTATCAAGTGACTTGTCTAAAAACTTTCTAGAAACGACTGTACTAAGCTCACAAATTAACATCAGAGGTCCGACTTTTCAAAAGCTTGTCCAACTGCTTGTAGATATAGGCTGACGATGTTGATGGCTAGCTGTTAGTGACAAATTTGCTGGTATTGAAAAGGAGGATGTGTCTGACTTGGGACAAAATGAATTGCATTTTCTCAACGAGAAAGGACCAGTTACGGCTCCGAAGTGGTTAATACTTGTCAAAATGACTCTTACCAATCGCTGTTTCCTCGGGCTAAGAAGGCATTTAAAATTTAAAACCCTCTCATATAGAGGTGGCGCAGTGGCTTAGTGGTAGTGTGTTGGGCTACTAAGCGAGGGGCCCCCGGTTCGAATAAATAAATATTTATTTATTTATTTTTATATAGTAGAACCATGGAGAAATTATTTAAGACGCGGTCCATGGTATGGTGCTGTTCCTACTGTAGCACGGGCTCTATCAAAAGCAGATGAAATCCTCCTGGCATGTTTTAAGAGAATGATTCCTCAGGTGGTATTAAGTTCACTCTGTTTCGATGGACTATGGAGGAAAAGAGCGACACCAATGTTGTCAAAAGACTGAAAATGAAATGGCTGGGGAACGTAAATCCTGTATGGACAGCAACGCACTGTCCCGCCGATTGTCGTTGAGTCCACCTTTGAGAGAAAAGTAGCAGGGGAACTGCGTAACTGGAAACCGAGCTGGCTGTTGAGACAAGAAACTTTACAATAAAGGACTGACAGTGCCACTAAAAGTAAGCTTTATACTCCTTCAGAGTATGAAGGATCCAGACTGACTTTAATCCCAATTAAATAGTGATACCAGCAAAAATACAAGACAGGGGAACTAGTCTTGTTTGAAATAAACTTCGTCTGATCTTCATAAAAAAATTAAAAAAAATAAGGAATAGAAAAACCAAATTTTTGAAATACAAAAATTAAATTGTTATTAGGAAAAGAAGCACTTTTACAAGTTTTTACTAGTTTTTACGAATTTCAACAAATTCTTGCTCAATGCCATTCCTTAACTCGAAAAATAAAATTCGTAAAAGAGAGCGGCTTCGAGAGAGCAAGATATTACCCCTCCAATGAGAATTTTACTAGTTTTTAAACAGGTGCAGGGAAATAAATTCTGAAAACTCAGAGTGGTTTTATTTCCCTTTCTTGACTATAAGAACAAAGTAAAATGAAAGAGTCATGTAGAAACTTTGCAATTTTTATTAACAAAAAAGAAATTAAATTTTTACTGATCAGAGCAATATAAATTTATGTCTACCAAATTTAATTAACAAAATTTTCTAATTTTCGCGTAATTTATTTTTTTTTTTGATTATTTTCAGAGTCTTGCAGACTGAATTTCGAAAGGATTATTTTGTCAAAATGAAATACATTTTTCTTATTTTTTAGTAAAATATGAAATATAATAATAACTCCATTAACAGTTAATTTTCTTATCTGCAGGTGTTCTTAGACTAAATATTTGATTCGCGGATTTTTTTTACAGATGTACAAAAGTACCGTTGTAAAATTAGTTCAGTGATAGGTTTGTATTTTTGAAAACCAAAAACATGTTTTTTGTATATTTTCGTAATAGAAACAATAAATAAAAATAATAAATAATAACCGAAATACCTAAAGGAAGTTAGACCACCGCCAAATAGAAAATATTTAATGAACGAAACTTTTAAAATTTAATTAAAAATATATTAATAAAAATATATTAATAACTAAATAAATATTTTGCCGCGACATGTCTGTGGGACCCAAGGCCTAGCTTCTCACAACCATTCGTTTTGTGTGGGTTTTTAATTTTTGAGACGAATGAAAGGGATCTACAATTTTACGCCGAGTCCAAACGGCTTATTGAGAAGCTCTTTCATGAGAGTTTTACTCTCGGAAGTTTGTCAGACGTTCGCGAGAGGTGGCTCAGTGGAAAAAAACCTGAAGATGTAATTTGGATCTTTCGGGATTCGGACCGGGGACCCCTCGCTTAGTAGCCCAACACACTACCACCAAGCCCCTGCTATTTAATTTGAATATCGTACGTTCGAAGTTTGATTATTTTTTTTTCGTCTGTAGGTATGTGGGGTGCGTGAATTTGGGCACATTCAAAACTTAGTTATCTTAAGTTGACTAGATTGGCCTGGAAGAGATGCTACCTGAACGCAAAAACTAGAATGGTCGGGAACGTCACTTTTCCTACGTCAGCCACATATGCGAACTGTCAACTTAGTACTCAGTCACGAATTTCTTGACTAGATTCGTCGGCCACCCCTCCATAAACGTCAACTGACACAGTTGCCCATGTGACCGATCTAGGCCAATCAAAACTGAGATACATCAAGTCAGTCAGCTGTCAGACTTACTAAACTTTGCTTAAAAATTTCAAAATGAATATAAAAACCCAACCAATACGATTTAACATAAAATAAAAAGTCTATATAAACTAATTTTAAAGAAATTCTTAAAAAAAGGATTAAAAATCGATAGATAGATACAACGAAAGCGCTTGATATAATAAATGACATCAAACACTACATCATTCGTTATAGTGAACGTCAATTGTATACCTATTGTTATAAGTAATAATAATTTAACAAGTTCACATTCACCTATATTATTAGGCACAAACGTTTTTCAACAAAAGAGCATTTTATAATTTTTCAATCAAAACATATAATATGTGTTATCATTTACGGGTTATTTAATATTAATTATTTATTTAAATAAAAAGAACGTCAAATTATTTGCTGTATTTTCCTTCAATTTCGAGCATAGACTTAAAAAAAAACGTTTGTGTTGGTAGAATTATGAGGCCAAAGGCTGCAAAAGGTATTAGTTTTTAAAAATCGATTTTTATCTATATACCTACCTATAGTGAATAATACAACAAAAATGTTTACCAAGAAATATTGGGTATTTATAAATTCTGTTTTCAATAAAAAATGCAAAATTTTTCTATCCGTCAAATTTTCCAACAAGTGCTCCAATTTTCATAATTCGTCTATGGAAAGTACAACCATGTCTCTGTTAAATGGACAGCATTGGATGACGGGTCAATTATTATGACAACATTTTAACAACAAATTTTGTTGGAGTTATTCTTTAAATGTCTGCAGTGGTAGGAATAGTGATGGTGATGGCTTGCAATTCCAATGACGACGACCGACCGACGGAAGGTAGGCTTTGTTTGTAAAGTTTATGAACTATGTCCTGCACTCTGCTGTTGAGTTTCATTCATTTTTAATGAGGGCATTGTGGAGCAGCATCCCGAGAGGGCCAAATTACATCTTAAGGTTTTTTTCCACTGCGCCACCTCTCGCGAACGTCTGACAAACATCCGAGAGTAAAACTGTCATGAATGAGCTTCTCAATTAGCCGTTTGGACTCGGCGTTAAATTGTAGATCCCTTCCATTCGTCATAAAAATTGAAAACCCACACAAAGCGAATGGTTGCGAGAAGCTAGGCCTTGGGTCCCATAGACCTGTCGCGCCAAAATATTTATTTATTTATTTATTGTGGAGCACCTCCTCCTGAATGGTGATGATTTACCCACAACGACCATGCAAAATACCAAGGGGGATAGGGAACTATCAAATTTTTATAAGGGCTAGCTATTTCCCTTTGAGTTGGCATTGCCAGTATTCAGCGGTTAAAAGTTTTCATTTGCAGCAGCAGAAAGTTTTCGGTTTCATTAGAGTCTGGCAATGGACGTAATGACCTCACATGCGTAAGATTTACGACGTTTAATTATGCCTGATGGGAGTTGGGACAGAGTGCGAGAACATTCCAATTATTTCGTATTTATGTGTACAACGCAAAGGGTTTTATCTTTTATGTATTATGTCCATTTGCTGGTCAGCACTAGAGCACTGTTTTGTGGAGTCATTAAGACTCTCGAAAGTAGGGTTCTGCCGTGTGGTGTGAAAGGACAACGAGGGGGTGATTACGTGAATGGATTGTTCTGGCCTAATCTGAAATTAACATTGCCACATTTAATTATGGTCAGTTATGTATATTGGAATTTGTTCAGTGAACACTGTTAATGCCTTGAGATCAACCGAAACTATTCGACGATCCTTGATTGTTTTGGAATGTAAGTGAGAGTATTCCACACACAAATTACTTAAATCGGTTTGATAGTTAGTGATACACAAATCCGTCTACGAATAACATTTTAGTAACTGATAAAACAAAAGCAAGCGAACTCAAACCATTTAAATTCCATGGCATTTACATTACACTTAGCTCTCACAAATTAATTTTGAAAGGAATTTCAAGGAACGTACAGCGAATGTGGAAACTTCATATCCAAGTTCAGAGGTACCCACCTTGACCTCGAAAACATTCCCTTGTGAAAATATCTATTTTCAGAGATATATTTATTAAATTCTGTGTCGGAAAACTAAAATATTTTATTTATCTACATTCAGCGAAGGGAAATAGAAAAATCAAAACTCATCCATCATGATAATATCTTTGACAATGGAATCAGAGAGAAAACTCCAGGAAAATAACATACAGATGAAAAATAAATAGAGCATAAAGGAGAAATGGAAGACACAAAGAGTCATCTGAGTGGTTGTGCACAAATGCAAACCCAGATAGAGAACCACAGAGACAGACTGCTGGGTATATAACAGAATGGTAAAAGAAAACAACAACAAAAAAAGGATGATATGATGGGCAGCAAAGAGCTTGTCCCTACAACTTGTCCTTAAGGATGAATAAATAACCACCATATGAGTGTTATCCTTTAAGCATGCATATGTAGAACTGTGGTTGGTTTTGTGTTTAAAAAAATAGAGGTTATGTGTGTGGTTTTATTGTCCTGCAAGGACACATGAAATTGTCATATCTACTAGTCCTGTATAGTTCTCAGACTTCACTGCGTCCGTTTTAATATAATACTCAATTGGACGTAGTTTTCTTTGTTTTTTTTTTTTTGCTTTTCCTGTTAACTTCACAACTTCAGGTGGTGATGTTGGTGCCCGGTAACTCTCGTTATCCATCGTAATTATGCGTTGTACACATAAATACGAAATAATTGGAATGTTCTCGCACTCAGTCCCAACTCCCATCAGGCATAATTAAACGTCGTAAATCTTACGCATGTGAGGTCATTACATCCATTGCCAGACTCTAATGAAACCGAAAACTTTCTGCTGCTGCAAATTGAAACAATCATATTTTAATTGAACAATTCCGAAGCAAGGCGATTCCTTACTACTGTGTTAAGTAGACAGCTCTCCATTTATCTAATTGGTAAAAAGTGACGGCCCGTGTCTTATGTTTTTCGGTACGATAAATAGCAGTGGTAAAAATAAGTCTTTAAAAAGCAATTAAACGGACATTTTTTATGAGTCCGAGTATGTGGAACGATCCATTCAATCTGGACGATGAAAGCCAAGATTTCCGTCCACCTGACCGAAATGAAGTGAGAATAGCAATATTTAAGCTGAAGTCCAACAAGGCTGGACCCTGCCAAACTCGTCAGATTGTGCAGAATGACGATGGAGAACGCTCGCTGCTCCATAAAGGTCGGAAACAATCTCACCGAGACCTTTGATGTCAGAAAAGGATTAAGACAGGGTGATGCGCTATCATGTGCGCAACTCACAAGCCAACACCAGAGGCACAATTTTCCAAAAGTCTGTGCAACTGCTTGCATACGCGGACGATATTGACATTATTGGCAGAACACAGCGAGCTGTCCTGTCATTGCCGCGTTTGCAAGTATTAGTACGGAAGCGGCAAGAATGGGTTTAGTGGTAAACGAGGGCAAGACAAAATATATGCTGTCAACAAGAAGGGACACACAACATCGACGAATCGGACAGAACGTCACGATAGACAGCTATAATTTTGAGGTAGTTAGGGACTTTGTCTACCTCGGCTCCGCTATCAATTCTGAAAACGATTTCACCTCAAAAACCTGGTCAGAAAAATACGCATCAGTCGTCTAAGATGGCTAGGACATGTAGAGCGAATGGACATAAACGCTCCGGCTCGAAGAGTCTTCGATTCCAACCCGGAGGGACAACGCAGTAGACGAAGACCTCGCCTTAGGTTGCGCGCACAAGTTGAAGGGGACCTCAACCAACTTGGAGTGCGCAACTGGAGGCAGTTAGCCAAAGACCGAGCTAACTGGAAAGGCATACTGGTTGAGGCCCAGGTCCACCCCGGACTGTAGCGCCACCTAAGTAAGTAAGATTTGAGATTAGTCGTGTTAAAAAAAATACTTATACCTTATAAAGAGGTGTTATTTTGAATAGCCCGCTATTTCGGTAGCTGTCACTTTTAAAGCTGTTATTTTTTGACATTTGACAAGAAGAAACTACGCCATTACTAAAAATGGACTTTATATACTGAAATTATTTGTTTCGAAAGTATTTCTGGTCAAAAATTCTTATTTTAATTTTGTCCGAATAAATCGGTTATTGACCGGATTCACTTTCTTATAGTGCTCCTCGCAAGCCCCATGTATAAAATCCAGTGTCCCCGAGACTTAATTATTCATGTCTTGTGTATACACATTTAAAAGGACAGGACATCATTGTTGGTTTAATTGGAAATGGGACACGAACAATTTGAACTCTTTCGAGTGCTTTTTAAAGATTATGATACTATAGTTTGCATTGAAGGGTTAAGATTAGTTTTTGCACTCCACTTCTCTTCTTAAATACCGCCGCCTCTGTTGAGATTAGACCCAACTGTCGCGCAAACCTTTCTCGTAGACTTTTTTGAACCCAGCGTACAGAGCTCCTTACATATCCCAAAAACATCTTTGACAGTCTTAGCATAACTCAAAAGTCCTGATGGCCAAAACAAATAGGTAGAAATGAAAAAAATTGTCCCAGGGGCTTATCCTGCCCATTTACACATAGCTCCAACACTAAACGACTGTGCACAACACCTGCGAGCGATTGAACTAACTTTCGCCTTCTGCCCTTTACCACGGCGTAGCCCTGTCTCGCCCATCTCGCTTCAAAAGGGACTGTGTGCACTCCTGTTGCAAGTGCAATCGCCTACAGGATTTTCATTTCACTAAAGTATTCCGAATCGTTTTTCATATTCACTCTATCTTAAATAATGGAAGTGCAGAAGGCTGACCTCCAGGTTCGTTCCAAGCCATGGTTGCCTGGTAGGTTGAGGCCGCCCAACCCTATGAAGAGGCACACGTTGTGGCAGAAGATTGCCCTGAAAGTATTATGTACTCCATGCTGGGCATAATTCAAACTCCCATATGCATGCGCATATATGGTTCGGGCACGTTGAGACAGACACTTAGGGTTAGGTAAGCACTTGCCTCTTCTATGCTACCTCTGTTACGAGTTTCCTCATGGTAATGCAGGTGATATTTCACCAGACTATTATTTACGATTATTGCAATAATTATGTTCCTTAACGTATCTTCTTCGAGCTGACACACAGGGGTGAGGTACACACAGATAGCAACAACTACAACCGGAGTCTCCCAAAAGAGAGCTTGGGCGGAAATAGTTGATGAAATGGAGGGGAGGTGGTGGTCTAATGTGAGTGGTCTGCTTCATAATGTTTGGAAGGAACACCGTATTCCTGCTTGTATGCTCTATTTATGGCTGTTTAGCAAGTGATACAGACGCACATGCACATAAGCACAAGCGCAGGGACTTTCCACCCGAAGGGTTTAACTATGAATTTCAATCGAAAATTCACGAGAACCCACTCAGAATGGATACATTGGGCGGGGAGGGTGTGGAATGCTTTTTTGGTTGGATCCGTGATGGGAGAATAACTGAAGAGGTGATAGCACCATAAGTAGATGCAATGGAGTGAAGTGCGACACGTTCGTTTTACTGCGGGCCGGGGTATAGTCGAGTCGAAGTGTGTTCTCGCCTCTGGGGCTCTGGGGTTGGTTTGTCTTTTCAGGACATTATTTTTCACTAAATTGCTGCTAATTTAATGTCGACTGTTGTTATTATATTTGCCTCGTTAGTGCAGTTTATTTGTAGTTTGAGTTCTTGCAGCACGTAGGTATGGTATGGTACACTGGTTTGCTTTAAGGTGCGTTGTGATTGACTGAATGGGTGGGACGAGAAATATGGAGAGCTCTACGACAACTTTTCTGGTTGAATGAAATAAAAAACAAAAATAGTTTTCGCTGATATTTTGCTGGTATGAGGGCGTGTTTGAGACTCTTAAGTTTGGTTTTGGGGAAGTTTGACGAAACGTACCCTATACATTTTTCCATTCCGGTCGCATTTATACGGATTAAGTTAGTATGACAGTTATTTACTGGTTAAAAAATGAGACAATATACACTGCAAGTGCACCCTATATATTTGGATAAGAGGTGTTCTCACAGTTGCTTAGATTGCCACTGAAATAGCCTCCTTTTAAAAATTCCACGAGTTTAGACAATTTCACAGACAGCTGCTTTCACGGGTTATATTTCATTTCTAACTTCCAAAAATTCTTATCGCAAACGTGGGTTTTCATTAGAATTCTGTCCGAGTCAATAGATGTTCAAATGTTAAAATGTCCAGAAAACCACCGATAAACCTGCTGAAATGGACAACCCAATCAGGCAAAAGGCATAGGGAATCCATACTGTAAATTTGGACAACTTTGACCGCGGGTCTGGAATAAAGCCGTATAAATTCGTATGAATCAGCAGAAGAATTCTGATAAAAACAATAGGAGTTGTAAAAGAAAGACACAGGAGTGCCCCAAAGGGTCCATATTTTCTTTACTCTCTAAATCTTGATCGCACACTTATATTTGATTTATCGAACACATTGTGAATGCAGCTATATCATGCAGTCAAAGGTGCAATCAAACAAGTTATATAAGTGGAGATCTGGGAAGAGTTTTGACATGGGGAAGCAAAAACGTGGTTGCAATACAATGCATAAAGGGGATAACTTACAAAATTGTTCAAGACAAATACATCAACTATGAATACAAGTCATGAAATACCAACCCATGAATGCAGGAATCTGTTTGAGTGTTTGTTCTTATATCTTCTTGAGTCCACAGTCCAACTTCACAAGATTAGGTTCGTCGAAGTTAAGTTGCCTGTTTAGAGCAAGAAGATACTCAGATCAAAGCAGCTCCTTCTTCCCTACACAGCAGAACTAAGACCAGTGTTCGAATATTGCTGCGGAACATGTAGCTCGATTCCAAAACATTTACTTAACATAGTCGAAAGCATAAAAAGACGAGCTCAAACAATTCGACTTAATGACATAAGCTACAGAGTCAATGTCAGCTGTTTGTAGTGTCAGAACCAGAATTGCTTAATATCTCGAGAATAAAATATTTTAAATATGCATTCACTCTTATAGCGGTATGCACCCGGCCGGCGCGCGTTGCCCGTGCCTTTCGTATTAAGTCCCGCCTACAGTTCGCAAAGTGATTTTTTTTTAAAGGCAGGTGCAACACGCCTATTTAGAATGCCATCTACCAAATAGCAATGCTCAATCTTCGGTTGCTTTCGAAATATAAGATTTTGAATGTATTTTTTGTATGGGCGGTGCCACGCCTCTTGGACCAATTTTGACCAATCTCCACAGGAATACTCCTCGTCCAATACCTAAGATTATGTGTAAATTTGAACTAAATTGATTTGGTGGATAGATACAAACAATGAACTGTCACCCAGTTATCCAATCCATTTGACACCGAAACACGGTCGCCAATTCAGGCATGTAAGGCTTCGGCCCTTCGGACACTTTTTGCGACCGCTTTTAATAGAGCAAGAAATGACATCATCCGAATCTTACACAAAAACGTAAACAGGAAAAAATCCGAAAAGGAAATAAGGTCTGGCTATGACCTCCCGAAGTGTCTTCAAGACTGTGCCTTGCGTGTCACAAAAGCTTGTACTAAAATAGTAGTTACGTGTTCTTACTAGGTACTTGGAATTAATCCATCAACTCGGTTAAAATGTCAGCATAATTTTTACGATAGAGATAATACAAAAATCAGACATCCAATCCACTCCACATCCATGAATCACGCTCAAGTGCTCGCCAAAACAATAGGTTAGACAAAAAATAAAAAGCAAAATCGAGAGACTATAGGGAACTGCATCGCAGCAAACTCAAATCATGTTTATTCTTTTCGCAGTAGTCGAAATATGAGTAGGTACCTAAGGTTACCTAGGGATCTGAGAGGTACAATAGGAAAATGTGGAGAAGAACATTTTATATAACACATCAGACACTCAGACAGAGCGAATATGCGAAGCCATTTGCAGAGCAGACGGGATGATGCCCTAACACACAAACTGTTTGCTCACAAGAAATATATAGCGAGCCTTCCAGAGTTCAGGTATGAAACTCAGAACCTTCGTAAATGTGTTGAAATTTTGAAGGACGACCAACTTCTGCTGAAGTAAATATAGATACGTACGTGAACCTGAGCAATCATATGCGTTGGTACTCTGAGAGGAAAACAAGGAAAAGTGGCTGAAAATCCATTTGAACTGGCTGCTTTATTTTTATTCCAAGGGGTACCTACACGACATCATGTTTTTTCCGAACAACATTCGTAGGTGTATGGCGACATCAAAAGTATGAAGGTACATACGGTTCATGGAGGTAGCGTTAAATTTTGTTTTTAAAATTTGCTTCTGAAAGTGAGGAACACGACAATATTTAGAGCTTGGCTTGGGTAGTCTTCCTGCAGCTGCAAGTGCTGTAAGAAGTAAGAGTGGAATGCCTATGATGGTAACTGCTTCTTTATCCTGTTGTGAGCAAAGCCCTTTTCTGAAGAAAATTTATATGAACGCAGTGGCTCACTACTTAAAATTGAAGATCCCATCTGTACGATTAAATCTTAGCGTCGACCAAGATGCATAAACCTTGACGACTAGTGGGTAGTTCCGGTACGTGCACAAGAACACCCAAGTCGATATAGCGATCGTCGCGTCCTTCTCGTTTATGTCTCGTGTCGAATTGCGTAGACTCCTTACCACTGGTGGAGGGCAGCCTTGGCTTGATAAATAAACTCAATTCTTTGATTATCGAAATGGTAAATGGACATTTCTTTATTAAATTAAATTCTTATATACTAACATATTTGCTTACCTAGAATAAACAATTAAAATTATTGGGCAATAGTGCTGACATCGCATGAAGGAAACAATTAGTGGAAAAGGTGAATGAAATGGGAGCAAAAAAGCGTTGTCAGCAAAAACATGGGGTAGTGAATTTAAATTATATTATTGGATGTGTGCTGATAGATGTAGGTCAAGAAAAGGTAAACATTTGGAAAATTATGCTTATAACTATGAAAATTATGTGCGGGTAATGACCGCCTGAACTACAGTTCAAATGTGAAGGGTTCTTCGTGTAGAGTCCGAGGAGCTGGTACTGGAGGATTTTTTGGTAGACATCTGTGGCACCATGTCCTGGTGAATATGAAGTACCCGAGGATTATTTTGATGTTGTTGATGGAGCAATAGCTAACGATAAACTGATGGGTGTCTGCAGTTTTTACTTGAACCAGTGTTTCTTCAAGTTGCTGCTGGGTAATAGCCCTCTGGAGTAGTTCTATTCCATCTGAGATCCCTTGGCCATTTATTAAATAGTGGGCTACTGACACTGCATTTGGGGAAACATCAATTGCATCTGATATGTTACTTGTGGAAGTGAATGATGCTCGTGAGTGGCTTATGAAAACCTTGTGTCCCTGGATAGTAAACAGGTCCAGCCCGCGGGTATTGTCAATATGCTAGAGCCTTTTAATTGGAATTGAGTGAGATTCCCTTGACAAACGACCTTTATCAGTACTTGAACTCGAAGTGAGTATACCCACTGATTTGATTGATGTAGTTGTTTCCAGAACTGCTCATCTGTAAAGTATTGAAGCTGACAAGACGACTGATCGAGGATGTGATTCATAAGATTGAACTCGCATAGGCTAACATTTGATCCCCTTTAATGAAGCGGATGTCTTTGGTGGCACATAATGTCGTTTTCCAAAGCCGTAATGCAAGAATTAAGCTCTACTTCTCTAAGTGGATAATACTGGGTTCTGTGCAGGTTTATTATCATGTAGTCGGAAGATGGTCGTATTGCCACAAACGAGGTGTTTATCATCACAGAAACTGGGATAATCTTGTATGTCTCGTACTCTTCAGTTGTCACAAGCGGAGTTGTCAATCGGAAGATAATGTGAGATCCCACGACTCGTCCCTTTGCAGACATTAATTTGAACAGCAATGCCATGTTATTGTAAGTTTTTGGAATACGAAGTGTGAGTGGTAGATGAGCCTTGATTGTTGTTATCTCCTGTTGCAACTGGTTAGGGTGAATTAAGGCCGCATTTAATTTCCAGTGATGAACATTGTATTTTTTGAAGATTGGTGATACTAAAGAGTAGTTGAACACACTGGGATAGCATCAGTTGTGAAAGTTGCATTTGATAACCTTGATTATTTGTCTTGTTAATTTGATCGATGATGGTGTTGTCATCAATAGATGCGTGCTGGACCCACCCATTTTATACAGACTAATATCCAACAACAATCTGACAAGGTCTTCACCTACACCTATACCAACGATTATGTTACAACAATGTTAATTTCTCCGGATAAACAAAACACTATAGCATCAAATTGATGTCATTTACAAGAACGTAACAAGAACAGTTTGCAAAGGAAACTTTGAGTTATCTGAAAACTTGCTATCAAATAAGTCGGGCAATTGGGAAAAAAAACGAACAACCTCATCGTCGAGTAGGTATCTTGCTGTAGCATCATGTACAGACAATTGCCTTTTTAAACTTCATGTTGAGGGATGTTGGAAATATATAGGTACTTACAAAAGTGGGGCGAATGTATTTTAGCTTGATGATGGTCAAATGGTTTAGTCAGCCAAACAAGTGACGAACCAAGTGGTGCAAACTTTGACATAAGCTAATGAAATTAACTTAAAGCGAAAAGTTTAAGTACGAACTTTTTGCGGAATTGATGCCTAAAGTTTTGCACAAGCGAGTCCTATATAGTTGTTTACTTACAGCGTCGAAAGAAACTTGCGGTCGGTAAGCAAACTTGATTTCGGTGCCATTTATCAAAACCCAATCATAGTTGAGTGTTTCACATATATATAGTAAATGTATGTCCTTGAAATGTCAAAGTAGTTGAAGTTGGATGAGATGACCTGTTACTTGGATGATTTAGCTTTTACAAGTTTTCGTATTATGCTTCTGAATTGTTACGCACGCAGGTGATTTGAGGCATCGTACCTGCCTACTTTTCTTTAATTGGATGGGAAAATGTGGAAAAGTTTTGTTCCATTAGCGGGCCCATAAAGATGTGTAAATTCAGAGAGTTAGTTTTGATGTTCAGCCGTTTGAGAAACGGACTTCATTAGAATTGCTGAAGTTCGTGGTAGTGAGGTATAAAAAATGGTTGCAATAAGAGGGCGGTAAATGGAATAATGAAATCGGGTGGCAATGAAAAAAGTGGGTCAACATAAAATCGAAACTTATTTTGTCTCCCTGTTTTTACAGTCGCTACAGGCTTCACGGGATATTTGAAGATCAGAATATAATGTGAATTGTACCATTTTCGATTAAAAGAATGAATGCAACTTTTATGTATTTGGTACTCGAGATTCTGACACTACAAACAACTGACATTGACTCTATATAGCTTATGTCATTTTGTTTGAGCTCATCTCTGTATGCTGTCGATTTATCAAGCTTCATGTCCTGACTTCCGAGCACTGGTCTAGGTTCTGCTTTATAGGGAAGAAGGAGCTGCTTTGATCTGAGCATATTCTTGCCCTAAAATGGCAACTATATTCTGACGAAGCTTATTTTCAGAAATTGAAATATGACTTCAAGAGTTGGATGTGTTGTATTTCAGTTAATTTCATTTATTTCTTATAATGGTTTGTACATTAAGATAAAATCTTTTTTAGTACTTAGTGTGGTGAAAATTTAAAAAAAATGATTCCATTAAATAACTTAAGACTAGTATACAAAAATTTCTTAAAATTAAGTTGGGGGTATGGATGGGAGATACAACTAGGATTTAATGTTGATGAGTGAAAAAATGTAGAAGATTTGCTGGTGGTGGTTCGTGACGATCGAGTAAATTTGACCCAGTTATACAGATAAGACGGACTTTGATTTAAAATTATGTTATGTAAAAATATACAGTTCCTGGCGTTGATATACTGATGCAAATCGCAACCTATCAAACTCATAGTGTGAAGGCTACATGCAATTTATGCTGGGATAATGAGTCTAGACTGAAATACTAAATTGTATATCCTGGACTAGTGGTTAATTCTACAGCTCTGATTTTATTACTATTAAGATGTAGATCGGATAAAAGATCAAGGCTACATTTTTTGTGGGACATGGGAATTACTTCAGATTTTACAGGATTTAAACGTAAACCATTTGCAACAGATCATCATTGATGAGTGAAGCGAGTTCGTTAAGGTTGGGGTATGGCTTTGCTAGATGTAATTGAACGTCGTCTTCGTATAAATGTACTGTAGCATATTTGCACACAGACGGGAGGTCATTGATGAATATGCAGAAAATAATCGGCCCCAAAATAGAGACCTGGGGTACGCCTTGCTTGATTTTCATTGGGGACGAACAACTTTCACCAGAAATAAAACTTTGCCACCTACTTGATAGAAAAGTGTATAACAGTTTCACTGCCCCCTCACTGAAGCCGAAATTGTTCTTGAGCTTCCAAGACAAAATTTTGTGGTTAACTTCATCAAAAGCCTTCGAGAAATCAAGCAAACAAAGAAATGAAACGTATAAGAACCCCTATCGAAATCTTGTCTGTAGAACAGCTAAAACCTGACTGGTGAGAACTCAATAATTTATTGCTAGACAGGTGCGCTGTGATTTGTTTTGCAATTATTTTCTCGAAAACTTTGGATAAGCAAGGTAGAGTGCTGAATGCTGATCGGTTTATAGTCAGATGGAGATGTTGGATTAGCTTTCTTTGCGATAGGCAGAAGTCTTGCACATTTCCAGACCTGGGGAAAAGTTGATGTTATTATGCACTAGTTTATTACATGAGTGAGGTGGGAGACAATTTGCCGTAGGATGAGTTTTATGAAGCGTATTGGTAGGCCGTCTTAACCAATTGAATCAGGCTTGATGGCTGCAACGTGTTGAAAAATTTCGTTTGCAGTGGCTACTACAAAGCCTTCCAGTCTAGGCGACGCGACGAGTGCACAGAGTTCTCATTCTGACTATAATCGAATTCATTAGAACTGGAATCATCCCCTAGGAAGATATGTACGATTCAGTTCATCGCATTTGAAGTTTGGAGCCACTGGAAACACCAATTTTACGCAGATTACTCCAGAGTCTCTTTGCAGGGAGGGATATATTTAATTTAGATGCAAAATAATTTTTCTTAGAAGTTCGAGCAACGAGAGTTGCATGGTTACGTGCAGCTTTAAATAAGGAGCCAGTTACAGCGATTCGTAAAAAGCAACCGAACAAATTTTCTTTTCCTTTTTTGGACCACTTAACGTTAATCCTTGAACTCAAACTTGGTCTTAAATTGTTGCTTATGAATTATAAACTCTAAGGAGCAGTTTCCATTAGATGGCCCGCGCTTCCATTTACTAAACAATTTGAATTGTTTAAAATAAATCAAGCACATCAGAGGTCTGAATCTGAATTTATTTTTTTTTCTTTCAGGCTGCTCTTTTATAGGCCCAGCAAGACAAATTATAAATGCACGTGCTGGTTCTGAAGATTAAAGAAAACGGATCTTACAAAAGTGCAAAGGCTATATAGCTAGGCAAGTGTAACAGACTGAGGATATACAAAAATTACAATTCTATTCAATTCAGTTCCATTAATTTTTTGGCGTACCGATTCTGGCGTTATTTCGAAACCGATTTTTAGAAAACATAGACCAAATGAAAGACGAAATTCCCGCATGTTTTGTTTCGATCCAGCATATCCCTAGAATGCCCGGTCTAATTTCGCCCGCAGGGTCGATCCGTCGAAATTTTAATCCATTGCAAGTGAAACGCTTACTCCACAGAACTGCTCAATATTTTTATATCGCAGCAACAAATACAGTCCACAAGATGAGACGCTTTCCATAAAAACAGCCATTTAAAAGGCTAAAGGACTGTCAAGTGACCATCTTTGCTTATGTTAAACTTACCAAAACAAAATTCAAGTGAAATTTTAAAACTCCAATTGAAGATGCACAGAAACAGAGGAATTTTTTCACAGATAGTCACCGTCAACAGCTTCAACAAATAGCAACTTATAGCTTTGAAGCAAAAGCATCACCAGCCTTTCATAGAAAGTCAGCAAAAGCGCAACCACTTCAACGGCATAACACCAACAAGGATAATAATTTCCAAATTGGATGCACAGTGAATTGAAAAGTTTCTCCTCTCATTGCATTGTGCGCTGGCAGCAGCAGCATTTGAATGTCATATCTATAACACTGCCCCACCTCACTTGGATACTGCAAGAGGATCGTTAGAGTTAATCAAGGCAACCATTTTCCAAATCAAAAGTTTCTTCAATTTGTATTTTTTTCCCCTATTTCTGCATTCTTTTGCACTGGTGTTACTGCTCGATTCAGATTCAGGTATCCTGCTGCTATCGCTAGTACACCTGCTACCCGTGACGTTTTGTTTATTCTGCTCCAAAGGAGTAGTACAAAGTAACGCGAGCGGAGAAATGAAATTGATACTTTATCAATAGTGTTCATTTGTTCCATTTTCTAGGTTTCTGCCATAGTGACGAAGAGGACACCAGGGGATGGAATATTTCCTTCCGCTTACCGAATTCCATAAATCTAAAGCCCCGGGGAGGTCTTTTGTGTAGAAAATAAAAAATTCGTATCTCTGCATCTGCTACTTTTGAGTCCAGCAACGTGGGAAGGTGCCACCGTGACTATCTATATGTATATTAAACAACAATCTCTATCTGTGGAGATAGTGTGACTTCCATCGTCTCACGGCCTGCTTCCAATGGTATATCCTTTGGCGCACTGTAGAGGTAATCAAAATTTGCCACAATACGGATTTATCTTTCTTGTTTTCGCTGCTGCTTCCTTATCTAAGGATTAGGTGTTTGCAGTCTACGGATCCAATAATTTCTAGAATTGGAATGGGGAATAAGTGGAAACGCTAAGCAATGGGGGATTATTTTTATTTTTTATCGGACTGCGAGGACTTTTATAGCGGTGGCTGTATTTTCAAAACGAAGTGATATCGAATTGCGAGGCCTGCTAATAATAGAAGGCTTCTGGAACGAAGTGGGCACCTTTTGCTTTTCTTTTGTTTTGTGGTTTTCTATTTTTAGAACTGTGGTGTGTAACTTTAGACGAGGATTGTTTGAATACAGTTCCAAAGTTTGGAGAGACAAAAAGCAATCAGATAATTGTCAAAGGGTCACGGGCAATATTCTATACAAAATGTTGGATGCCCTAATGCCTCTGGCTATTGACGAGTAGTTGAGAGTTTCTTGGGCTACGGCTTAACTTGACTTGCTATAAAAACTCAACAGGTTTAGGCAGGGATTCACTTTGAATATGGGAAGTTTTGCAGAGTAAGAATAGCGCACTTAAAAATATGCATCGCTAGGGGCTAGGCATCGGATCTGCGAGAGAGGAGCGACCGAGGTATTACATATGTTCGTCCTTTTGTGAGAGTTTCCAAATAGCTTCCCTTAGACCAGTGATTTCCAAAGTGGTCCATGTGGACCCCCCACGGAAGACTCGACGAGGGTCTACTCTTGGGGTTCACCAGTTGTAAGTGACGAAGATTTTTGAACAATTTTTTCAGTTAGCCTTTATGAAGAAGATAGTCTGTTTATTTAGCATTATTTTCCTTTTTCAAAAACCTGCCTTAATTTTTTTGAGTTAAGTGTATTTTACGAACGGCTGTTACTTGTAAAAACTTGCATATTCGATATTCAGTGTAACGCGTGTTGAGACTTGCTAAGCGCCGCCCGCAACGCTTCTTCAGACATGAAAAGGAACAAAATATGATTTAAGAGTTGGAACTCAGTCGCGACGCAAATTTCCATCGTTAGATCTAAACTTCACATTTTTTGACGAATTTTAGGAATATGGTAAACAAGTAGCAGCAGGGGGTCTACCGAAAACAGGTTAATTTTGAAAGTGATGGACGAAAAAAAAAATTGTTTGGGAACCTCTGCTTTAGACCATCAGTTGAGGTGTGGACGGAAAGCAAAATTAAGCCGGAAAAACTTAACTGTATCTCAAGGGTCTTTAGAGCTCTGGTATGTCAACAGGTCCTTCAGTTTGTCATATAGGGATAACTCACCAGTTAAAGTCTATTTATCCACTAGAGTCACCAAGATTTCAAAATAAATTAAAAATATCCTTCACATTTACATTTTCCAGATCGTGCAGCTCATAAATGCAGTAACTATTGAGAAACCTTAGTCCGCTGTTTTTAAGGGCGGGGCTTTCGTAAAGTAGGTGGCGAACAGCTCCTATTTCCTCAATGTACTTACAGCTTCTGCAATAGTCGCCTTATTGGCACACCTCTGGTCATAGATCTTTTGTGTGCCCGACCTACGTGTATTGAGATTGATCCTGCGCAGGTTCGTTCTATTCAATCTTCCCTGCAAGCGTTTCATGAGAGAGATTCTTACAGATTTTTAAAAGACGAACATTTTTACCCGAATGCAGAGACAGAAGGAGGATAATGGTTTTTCGCTCGTATTTAAGTCCGTGTAGCTTAAACGACTTCACCGATTTTGAATAGTGAGGTGTTGTAGGATTTACATTTAGACTTTCAAACTTCAAATACATCGCAATATTACTTACTTACTTATCGGGCTCCCGACCCGTGAAGAGTCTCTGCCTGAGACACTGCAGCATTCCATCCTCTACGATCCCGGGCACGTTGCTTCCAGTTGTCCAGACCAAGCGCTCTGGCATCCGCGATGGTCTTTGAAACGGAGGTTCGGTCTTCCTTGTCTTCTCGAACCTGGGGGCTGGGACTCGAAGATCCTCTTAGCCGGAGCATTATTGTCCATTCGCTCGATGTGGCCGAGCCAATGTAGTCGACATGTTTTGGCTTATTGGACTACATCCAACATCCACATCTTGGTACAGCTCAAAGAGTTCGCGGTTGTATCTTCTCCTCCATTCGCCCTCTTCGCACACAGGACCAAAAATCCGAATTTTTCTTTCGAAGGAGCCAAGCATGAGCTCTTTCTTCTTGCCTATGGTCCAGCACTCTGCGCCATAAAGCAGGACTGGCAGGATAAGCGTCTTGTAGAGCACACATTTTGTCCTTCGAGTTAGGAGTTTTGAACCCAGTTGTTTTGCCAAACCCAAGTAGCAACGGTTTCCTAGGGTAATTCTTCGCCGGATCTCCACTATGGTGTCATTCGTAAAGTTTATGTTTACTCCGAGGTAGGTACACTCCCTAACTACCTCGAAATTTTTGCTATCAACAGTGACGTTTTGCCCTAGGCGGTGGACAGTTGCTTGTTTGTTTGTTGATAGCATGTACTTGGTCTTGGCCTCACTTGCTAACGGATTTCGCCTGTTCTTCAATCGCCGTGAACGTTTCTATCACGGCACGCTGCTGGGAGCGACCGATGATGTCAATATCGTCGTCCGCATAGCCCAGCAGCTGGTGCCTTTTGAAGATAGTGCCTTCCGTGCTGACAGCTGCCCTGCGCACTATCTGCTCCAGTACGAGATTGAAGAAGTCGCATGATAGCGCATCTCCTTGCCGAAATCCGGTGCATGTTTGAAACAGTTCGGAGGATCTACTTCCAAACTGCACGCTGCAGCGCGTGTTTTCCAGCGTCACGCGACACAGCTGAATCAGTTTTGCCGGGATTCCGAATTCGGCCATCGCCATATAGAGCTCCTGACGATGTATGCTATCATACGCGGCTTTAAAGTCGATGAATAGGTGGTGAGTTTGGACTTGAAATTCGTTGGTCTTTTCCAGGATTTGCCTCAGTGTGAAGATTTGGTCTATAGTCGATCTGCCGGGCCGGAAGCCACACTGGTACGTGCCGATTAGTGTGTTGCAGAACGGTTTTAGACGTTCACACAGTGCGTTGGATAGCATCTTGTATGCGACATTAAGCAGGGATATGCCTCGATAGTTCTTGCAAGACATAAGATCGCCTTTTTTGTAGATGGGGCATATAGAGCTGATAGTCCAGTCATCGGGCATGTTTTTTTCCACCTATACTTGGTTGATGATTCGGTGCATGCACCCTACCAAAACATCACCTCCGTATTTGACGAGCTCCGCAATATTGAATCTCCAAAACAACGGATACAAGATAAATTGAAGAAGATATTCGGCCCTAGCGAGGTATCCGTCTTAACGGAAAATTCTCCGATTTTATACACTTCGGAGGTTTTTTGCTTCGAGGTATTCTTCGGAACATCTATTCGGAATATTTCTCCGACATTTTGTAACGCATATCGGCGAATTACATTCAAGTGCGATGAAATGCATTTTTTCTTCAATTTTTGACAGCTAGGTTCCGATATCCTCCGACAGAAATTGGTTGCGGAATTTGATTACGATTTGGATTTGAGTCTCCGACAAAGTATGCGTTGCGGAGAATTTTCCGTTCCGACGGATACCTCGCTAGGGCCGAATATGTTGTAATCGGACGACGCTGAAGACTGACTGAAGACTCATAAGAGTGCATAAGTAAGGGATTTTCGTTGGGACAAGTTAGTGATGTGAAGAATAAAACCCGTGCACGTCGCTCAAGAACAACTGCTGTAGCCCAAAGTGTTGAAGAAAACCCAGGTTTGTCCATTCCTCGTCGTTCTTTGGAATTGTACATTCCACAAACGTCAATACACCGGAGTTGGATTATATTGATCTGGACAACGTTTACTTTCAACAAGACGGCGCTACGTGCCACACAAGCATCGAAACCATTGATCTTTTACGGGAAAAGTTTCCGGACCGTGTTATCTCTCGAAGAGGTGATCACAATTGTCCATCGAGATCTTGTGATTTAACACCTTGCGACTTCTTCCTTTTGGAGCCACGTGAAAGATAAGGTCTACGCCAACATCCCAGCGTCGATTCAAGACCTCAAAGATGGAATTCGTGAGTCTATCGAGGACATAGGGCAGCCACTTTGCGATTTTGTTACGGAAAATTTCATGAAAAGGATATGGTCCTGTAAGCGTGGACGTGGTGGCCATTTGGCATACCTTCCTCTTTATTATGAAATAAATATCCGATCATTTATCTTAAAAAATGTAATTTTTCTTTGAATATCAAAATAACACCTACTTTCTATTTTTTTGTCCTTTATATCCGTTGACAGTTCTCTTAAATTGATATAAAGCACATTCATTAATAGAATAATTGACAAAAACAGTCACAGTCGTTGAAGGGAAGTTTAAAACGGCAGTCGAAGAATATTAAGCGAAGGATTTTGTTGAACTGTTCCCTCTGTTGAATCCGTTGAATCCGTCTACTCAACGGACACTACGGGTCCTAATAGTTGTTGCTCTGATGTCTCACTAACCAATCTTTACAGATTCATAAATACATCGGGATGGCTGGACAAGGTCGAGTAGCTGCAAAAAGGGAAGAGTTTTATCGCCAACAACACCGGACAGTCCCACATGTCCACATGGACCTAAGTGGGGTACTACAGGGCTCGCTCTGTTAACCTAACCTAATGGTTTTTGGAGTAAGAAAATTACTTGGGGACATTTCCCGCACTGCAAAGAAAACAACATAATGCGAATTTTGACTTTCAGTGCACTGATGCTGATTTGTAAATGTTTTCAAAACAGAACAGCTCAGCGATAGGTGATGCTGGTCAATGTCCTATACTTTATTTAACCAAATCCTTTATAGTAAATTAAAGCCAAGGTGGAAACTCTACCAACAAAACTGAGATATACCTTAACCTATTCGTGTCAACACAGCATCGAAATCCAATTAAAACACATCACTTTCAGAGCATCACAGAAATTGCCATTTTGCTAATAGCGATAGCCTCTAAGCGCCAGAGAGAACAAAATCGTTTATTACTCGAGGACGAACAACAACAGCAATAACATTTCCAAGCAAATATTAAATTGACCTTTTTATGGTCGTGCAAAATTTAAACGAGCTCACTTTGGCCCCCACGGGCCATCCAACGCACTCTCCGCAAAGCGCGCCCGATGAGAGATGGCTTAGTCCACCTGCCTTGCGGGATATTTATCTCCGCAAATATTATACCTATTCACATCTACCGCTTAGAGCAAAAGCATGCCAGGTATAAGTATAAACCACGATAAAGGACAAAAAAACAGCCAGCAGAAAAAAAAAACCTAATCCATGACGCCTCGAAGAAAATTCAAAACGTAATATTTTATTATGGAAATCGCAGGGGTTAAAGCGGCTTTACCCCATACCCTCTGCAGTTGTTGTATTTTCGCCTTCAGCAGCCCTTGAATATGCCACGGCATCCTTACACACCGACAGCATGTACATAACATTAAATTGCTGCCACCGAGAATCATTGCAAAAGATGATCGTGAAAGTGTTTTCTGCTTCCGTAATTTATGAAAAGGAGGAAGCAGCTCTGAATCTTCTATGCGCCGATTCCCTTGTACTTTTCACGCAAAATTTATTCACGTAAAAAGGATTTTTATTGGCAATCGTTGAAATCTTCTCCGTAGAAGTGCCCTTGGATCTAAGTAAACTTTGCACAATTGCAAAGAGCTGAATGTAAAGTGTAGACACAACTGCGAAGCTATAGAGATAGGTGCTTCAGCTCCGCATGCATGTTTCAAGTTGCTAGCGCTGAGTTTCTTTTATTTTCAAGTGGCGTTGCGAATGCCGATGTTATCCTTGAAATGGCATTATGAGTTACATGGGTTTATGGCGACGACGCGACGATGGCGGTCATGTTGCCATTGGCATGTAGAACGCTGGCAAAAGGGATCATTATTAAATGGTGAAAATATTAAAAATATTTCCATTCGAATTATTGTAATAAATTTGGTGGGAATTTCTCTGTGAATATGGATTTCGAATTGTAATCCACATAATGTTATACTATGTATATATGGAATTGGGAAGGCATGGAAGATATTGGGGTTGTCCAGTATCGATGGTAACCTGATGAATATGAATCTAGGGGTTTTATTTTTGTCGCTATATTTTAAATTGGTTATGGTAGAGTTAAGAATAAGTTAAGACTTTCGTGCCATTTGTTTAACCCTTAGACACGGTGAACCGACTTATGTGATAGATAGCATTCTAAAATTACAATCGATCAGAAAGCGCCATCTACCAGTCACTTATGGTTGTCAAGGGCCCAACCCAAAAAATTTGTTGCGTCCGTTGCGGCAACGGATACGGCAATATTGACGTATTTGACGAAACCGTCGCAAATGTTAACTACCGATGACTTCACTTCATACATAGTCTCAATGAGATGCTCCTCAAACATCGATGGCCTTTTTTCAGGAAAGGCGTTTAAAGTTTTTGACTGTAATTTTTTTTCTTATTAACGGATTTTCAAGCTGAATGCTTTATTGCTTTTATAATTTATATAGAATTTTTTAGATATTTAGCCTAGTATGTAATATTGTGCCTTTATATGTTAAATTTCAGTTAGTATTGTTTTCACAGCGTAACTCGACAATTTGAACCTACTATGTGATGTTAGTTCCATATAACACGGAACATAGCAAATCAAAAACTATTTAAAGTATCTACACTTAGAATGAAAGTGGTTGGAAATCAATAGAAAAAGAGAGACTTATGTATAACTTAGCATTGTATGTTTTGTAACTAACCTATTTTTATAAATTGAAGTTAGTATAAAAACAAACCAAATGATTTTTTTTAAATTAACTTTTGTATTTTGTGAGCAATAAATAGTTTATAATTTATTCGTCGTCTTCAGAGTCAGATGGAACTGGAACATGGGAAGTGCATTTCAGTATTCTGTAGAATTGTTGATATGGTTTTGGAACGAGGTTTTGATCGTAAAGTCAAACTAGATCCAAATATTTTTCCGCCGAAACTGAAAGAGGATCCTTGTAGGCGGCATAGAATAGAAAATCCGGTAGAAGCTTTTTAGATTTATTTTTTGTTTTCTTCAACATATAAAATATTTATTTTATATTCATTTTCGAAAAGTTGTTTGTAATTCATTTGATATGGCCTTTCAGCATTAAAATATACCTCGCGGATTTTGCTGCAAGGTTTTTTTTCGTTTTGTGTATTTTTTGTCCAGTTCATTAAGCTAGTGAACGTTTTGAAATCTCGAAAATCGTCTTGTGTCATTTCGATAACTTCGTAAATGGGTTTTTTTGTTTTTGTGTTCCGTATAATTGAATACCATTCTATTGGTGTGTAGACAGTTTTAAACTTTTGGCATTTTTCGATCATGGCGTGTACACTGTCTCACTCATTTTGTGTGTGACTTTTCTCTAAAAAGCGATGAGTGATGTTTACATTAAACTTTTTTGAAGCCCATGCGTAAAATCCGAATACTACTTTGTTTTTATTTTGTCCTCCACAGTTGTCGGACCAGAAGTGAATGTTTCGTACCTACCCCTCTTGACGCATGAACTTCAATAAATTTGTGAAAGCAGTTGGACATAGCATCTGGCCTCATGTGATGCAAGCTCGTAAATTGTAAAGTTATAAACCTGCAACTTTCTTTTAAAATAAAAACAGCTAGCATTGGCATTAGGAGTTGAAAGGATTTTTTCGGAATCGAAACAAGCAGTTACAGTATCTGCAGCAGCATGAGCAGCTAACTTATCGGCTTCTTTGAATTCTCTAGCCTTTTGTTTATTATAAAGGTGCTGCGCGTTTTCATTTTTTGCCGTATTTTTTTCATCTTGGGTCATATTTTCGAATTTTATGCAGATATCACATTGCTCTTTTTTCGGCACGTAAAAGCCAATATTATAGCTGAAATTGAATATATCTCGATACTGCCTCAAGGTAAATTTATTTAATATATTGTAGTTCTTCGACGGGAATATCCAGAATCCAGGTCATGTTGTCTTCATACTTACATTTTCGCTCCATCTGCCAATTCCAACTTTAACAAGTCTTTTCATTAGTCACGAGTCTCTTGCATATTGCTTCTTCTCAAATGTTAGGGCTCATTATCTAAATATGGCGCCTCCAGGCCTTCTCTACCAGTTTTACCACGTCATAAAGCCATGAGGCCTTGACTTTTTGTGGGGTACCTACCTTTAAGCGAGGTACACTCAAAAGTCATGAAATAAGAAGGAACAGAGGATTTAAAGGCGCACGTTGTATGTTTTAAGGGCCTCCTAAGCACCTCCCTGTGTGAAAGCAATAAGGAATAGCAAAATAGACATCTGTACGAAAAAAAACCTATTACATTATGGAAAAGTAAATTATTGGTTGGCACAATAATTTTGTGAGGTCTATCTTCTTACAAACATTCGTTTTGTGGGAGTTCATTTTCAGGAAGAATGAAAAGGATCTACCATTTTATACCGACTCCAAACGGCTTTCATGACATTTGTAGCTACCGCCACAATGGAAACTTAATCTGCACAGCATCACTATCAATACCTATCTAGAATAATAACAATTCAGGTTGACAAAGTTCCTTAATAACTTAAAGTCGTAGGTAGCCGTCTAATGACTGTCTCTTCTAGTTGCAAGAACAAACTCGGCATTGCGCCCTCGTTAACAGTATCAGTGTGAGTATGTTGGTACTTGAATCCCCGCTTAAAAGATCGAACCTTTTCTGCCTAAATACAGATTAATCTTTTTGTCAATTTGCCAAAAGCGAAAAGCCAAAAGCCAAATTGACAGATTGAACAATTTTCCTTGTGAAAGGGAAATAACTTTCCGCAATCGAACTTACGTAAACTTATTTCCTTCGAGTGCATCGCAATACCGTATAAAGAATATTATTCGGTAAGTTTAAAAAACTTCACTTCCAGCAACGACAACGTTGATGTAATAAGTAACACTACCTATACGAAAAATCATCAGATAAAGAAGAAAAAAGTTCAAAAGTCAACAAGAGTAAATCAAGAGTTCAAATTGGGAATTGGTACATAGTTGCAATAGGGTTACGTTCTCAAGTACGTACATCTCGTACTCGTTAACCGTAGTAAAGGAGAGCACGCCTCCAATGGATATGGTATAGTTACCAGGACTTTTCTAGGTACAAGTTTTACAAGTAACTTTTGAGAAAGGGGGAGAAAACCTCCGCCAAATTGAATAGACTGGATTATCTGTGTAGCAATGGTAGTATGTTCATATATATAATTTTCTTTCGAAAAGTTAGTCCTTGATCAAGAGAGTGTGTTCGTATTGGCGAATCGAAGCAAAGAAAAACGAAAGGTTTCAAAAAATTTGTAAACTGTTCTGCGGGAAATTTTTTTTAAGGCTAAATTAGGTGGATATTTTATTAAAAACATATACATATTTCCGTATATAATATAACTATCGCTGTCTATATGAAAATATGTGTATGTTTTTAATAAAAGATCCACCTAAATTCGCCTTAAAAAAATCCCGCAGAATTGTGTATATGTATGTATGTATATATCGCACCCTCAGTGGAAAAGAGCGATAAGTCAAAAAATGTGATTTTTGAGTTAATGATGAGGTAGTGTTGGTTTCACTTCCACCTTTAATTTAAGGGGTTTGGCGTTCTCATGTTCATAAAAATAGCTTACATATGGCCATAAATCAAGAAATCACACACATCACGCGTTTCGAGTAGCTCGAATTTTTCAATGCAAAACTGAGCTAACACGAAATGTTACACTATTTTTCAGCCCAAAGGTGTCATGATTCCAATGTAATACCGACGCAATCCAAAATGACTCTAATAACTGAGTTTATTTTTATTGTTTTAAATTAAAAACCTGCGCAAAACAGCGACATTACGAAATATTACCTTCAAATATTCAACTCTAATGACTCTTTTCCAAGTGCAAAACAGATACAAAACGAAATTTGTTTAACACAAAATGCCTCTCCCTTTCTCCTTAAATTTGTCTACGTTAAAGAGCGACAAGTGGCAAAAAAAAATATTATTTTCAATCGAAGAAGGCGATATGTCAAAATTTGGCGGAATTTTCTGCAAGAGTTTTTTCTGAAAGTATTTTGAAATATTTTGTGAGTTGGTCGTGATAACAGTAGGTATAAAATTAATAAAATGGACAATTTTTTAGCTATTTTGAGATGAGTAATAGAAGATTCAATAAGTCTACAAGGAAATCCAAACCTTCCTATAAAGTTTACCAACTACAAACCAATGAAATATTATTGATTTTAAGGACTTGTGCGCGAAAACAGGAAAGAATTATAAAAAAACCTTGATGGGGAAAAGATTGTATGGGCTGGGGTCGAATCGCGTCATCCGTGAACGAGCATTACGTGACGGAATTTGTTTTTGTTTTACATGAAAATCAACTTAATTCCGTGAACGTAGGTAATGCTCGATCACGGATGACGCGATTCGATCCCTGATAAAACCTTAAAGGCCCTTAAAGTAGCGACTGAACAGAGGTTTATAACATAAATTCTATATCCTAATGGTCCACCAAAAATTCCAATCGCGAAGAAAAACAATTTAATATACTTATAGGAACAAAATTCTACTATACAGCTTGCCATCACCACTTTTTCAAAAACCTAGAAGGTGAAGAAGCAGGAAGTCCTAAATTAAGTGCTAATAGAAAGAAAAGAGCTAGAGCTTAAAATATAACTTAATATTTTAGTACCATACTCTTAACATACCTACTTATTTTTTTCAATACTTGTTTCCTTTAAATATGTGGATATATTTCGAGTTATACCCTTCTTGCACATGAATAATTATTTAAATCAACAGAGACATTTCGAATTATCGCTCTTTTAGATTAGAAGTTTGGATTGAGTTTCCAAATTAACTAAAAAACATTGATTATTTATTTGATGTGGGTAAAAAAATATAAGTTTTTGATAAAAATTGAAAGATTATTTATTTCTTTTTTCTTTTTTTCTGAGTTACAGGCAAAAGTTTATTTTAAATTTTTTGGAGTCGCGTTTTCTCGAAATGCCATTTTTTGACTTATCGCTCTTTTGCACTGGGGGTGCGTGTATACATATTTTGAATAACTGGAATATTATATTATTTCTATTTAACTATAGAAGGTAAAAACATAATTCGATCCCGCATTGTGCGGTAGGATCCCTGTTTGTGTTGAGCTGTTTATTTGTGTTTTGTTTTAATTTTTTTAAATAGAATATGAGTATGTACTTAATAGGACGTGAAAGGCAGTGAAGTCAGCAAAAAATCGTGTTTGATGAAAAGCACTGACAAAATGTAGGCGAGCCAAAGAACGAAAATATTCATCAAAATCTGCTTAGTACCACTCAAGCCGGTAACGGACATAAAACCCCCTGAAGTTGCATACATTGCTTCAATCTGTTGGCAAACAGAATATTTGTTGCATATTTTTTAAAAAACAATTAGTAACAACTTTGTTCTCCTATCTGGTAAGAGGAGCATTCAGTTGGCCGACTGCTTGCGCCAGGCTACTAATCAAATAAAAGACTACCCATGGGGCTTGTTAATGATAATGACTGAATATAGTAATTCTGAGCTAATAGGAAATAGCCGTCTTTAGATAAGAAATGAAAGGTATGTATCCTTTGATGCGATACAAATCCTGGTAAGGATTTACGACTTGATAAAATTGACAATTGCCGGGTGGGTAGGTACTATTCTCAAAAGAAGTTCATAAGTTGGGATTTATAATCTATGCCTTACCTATGTTTAAAATGTTAAGTTTTCTAAACCGAGCTTGTCATAATGTCATGCTACATTAACTTGGTCTTTGAACGGCACGTTCGGTCTTCTCTGTCATCTCTTCCACGAGGGAACTCCACATGGGTGTAATTCGAGGAATTGATGTTTACATCACGGTATAGGTACCTATGTTATATTATTCTTAACAGGGTATATCCCAATAATGTGGCAGACTATTTACCAAGAAAAGAAAAAAAAGGTAACTGATATATGCATTTATTTATTAAAACTAAATATGAGTCTGCTGTCTACTACCAGCATCCGATGACTGAATCTCTCTTCGCATGGTAATATGGCATTCTTCACATTGGTGTGATATTTTAATACAGTAACAATATTTCAGAAACAAAAAATATCTATAGAAAAAAAATTGTTGAATGAACAAATCTTGAAACTTTAATTTCGGAAAAAAAGAAATTTCGGACAGCTTAAATTTAGAAAATAAAACTCTAAAGCAAGAATCTCAAATTAAATTATTATTTCATGATTTAACTACTCATATGGCGCAGTGGCTTAGTGGTAGTGTGTTGGGCTACTAAGCGAGGGGTTCCAGGTTCGAATCCCGAGAGGGCCAAATTACATCTTAAGGTTTTTTTCCACTGCGCCACCTCTCGCGAACGTCTGACAAACATCTGAGAGTAAAACTGTCATGAATGAGCTTCTCAATTAGCCGTTTGGACTCGGCGTAAAATTGTAGATCCCTTCCATTCGTCCCAAAAATTGAAAACCCACACAAAACGAATGGTTGTGAGAAGCTAGGCCTTGGGTCCCATAGACCTGTCGCGCCAAAATATTTATTTATTTGTTTATTTATTTTTTTATGGAAAACTTTTTTAGTTAAAAAAGAACAAGTCTTCCAAAACCTTATTGACTTAACTACAGTACCTATGTATGTAGTTTAATTGAATAAATAAATAAAAATAAAAAAAACTACGAGGCAAAATATTTTTACCGTGACAAATGAAAGTTAACCAAATTATTTAAAATAGATTTTAATGGTTTCGTTTATGTATATGTTTGGACATACACAAATATTTAATCTAATATACTTATTAATTTTCCGTTGAAATTTAAAATTTCGGAATAATTGTTCTTTAAGAAACACCCCAAAAAATCGTGTCAAAAAATAAACAAATGAATGCCCGAACATATTTCCGATGAGTTAAAAATTTAATATTTGTTAAAGATTAATTGACGCTGCATAACTGAGCTGCTGGATCAGACTTATTTGCTAAGCACGAAGCCGACTATAGAGTCATCAGCTAAACTGCAATTGAGCCACATCTAATCGTGGCACTTCTGTCATACTCGATTGGCATTTATTGCCAACAATACTAGTTTAAGAAGGATATAAAGTTTCAGGCGACATGAAACCCTCATCTTCATAGCCCTGCCTTACAACGCATAACATATAAGCGTCGTTATGGTCATTCTCATGTCGTTACTTTATGCTGCAATAGGACAACCCAACACAAAATCGAATAAGCAAACATCTGTTGAGGAGCATTAGATATTCAATATTTTGATCACATGTTTATATTTTCAACACAGAAAGTGCTTGCAAGCATGCTATACCTATACCTACACTCGCGACAATCATGCAGGATGGAAATTTAGTTAAATCTCATCAATATATCGCATTATGCAAATAGGCAGATGTTAGATATTTGTATGGGGCGTACTACAGTTTAGATACCTTACGCATTCCTAATGATCAAAATCAGTCGCATATTGATATTCTAAACTGATAACTGTGACACTTTGTATCATTCAATCAGATTTAATACTGTGCCAACAAAGCGTATTCATGTTTACTATACACCCACACACAAAACCGCCCTCAAAATTTGCATAAGAAATAAACCAAAAGGGTATACAAAGGTGTGCTTTAAACTCTTCTGTCAGCGCCATGACTTTTTATATTTGTTGTATTTATTTCATCATGTGTAAATTTTTCTGATTTTACATGGGTGTCTTGAAGGCTTGGATAATAATAGTTAACTAGTACCGCCCGTGGAAATTCGACCAATTTGTCTGTAGATAAAGTAACGAAAGCCAAATTGTTTTTTACATAATTTATTTATTATTTGTTTCAAATGCTATTTTATGCTAAATCTTAATTTATATACCGAACATGAATGTTCGTTTCCATAGTAACACCTCGCTGATAACTCTGCAATGCCCTTGAAATAAGATTTTATGATTGCTTACTTTTAAGGGTAAATAAATTGCAAACCTTTATGGGTTAATGAGACTCTCCAACAGGTTCTAATCCAAGATGATTTAATTCGTTACATGACGGCGACAAACTGAATGGCAACAAAATGCTTTCGATTAACCGCTAAGTATTTTGTATGGGAAATTATTAACTTCATTTTACCAGTGTAAATGGCGACATATACCTACGATTTTTTGTTTTTGCACATCTATGGCCCAGTACCTTTCGAATGATATAAATTTCATTCCCCTCATTTCATGATAAATACTTAAAAAGTGCACGGAAACTTTTGATGTTTTCGTATTAATTAATAGTTAATAGTAGGTCCTATTTCATAAGCTCGCATTGGTATATTGTGTACTAGTGGACACCCGCTGGCTTTGCTAGGCGTTATCTTTATACATATAATTCTACTGTACGTGTGTATGTCACTGAACTCCTCCTAAACGGCTGGACCGATTTGAATACATTTTTTTGTATGCGTTTGGGTGGCGCCCTGGATTGTTTAGAAGCCGATTGGTCAACATTGGACAAAGGGGCGTGGTACCGCCCATACAAAAATTACATTCAAAGTCATATATCTTGAAAACCACCGAATCGATCGAGTTCAAATTTACACATAATCTTTGGTATTGGCCCAGGAGTTTTCCTGTGAAGATTCGTCAAAATTGGACAAAGGGGCGTGGTATCGCCCATACAAAAATAACATTCAAAATCTTATATCTTGAAAACCACTTAATCGATCGAGTTCAAATTTACACATAATCTTAGGTATTAGCCCAGGAGTATTTCTGTGAAGATTGGTCAAAATTGGACAAAGGGGCGTGGCACCGCCCATAAAAAAATTACATTCTAAATCTTATATGTATTTCAAAAGCAACCGAATCGTGACTGCGAGTTATAAAATACAAAATTGATATATTTATTTGGAATATATAAGACAAAAAAATTTGTAACAATATCACACTCCACTGTTCATACGGAACATATAAACACAGTGCACCAAAAATCGATGTATTATAAAAAAAAAATTGTAAAAAAAAACGTTTTTTTGTACGGAGCCTTTTGATATTTTCGGTGTCGCATTTCAGTGAATATTAAGTGTATTATATTCACATATACATACAACAATGCCACGTCTTCATGAACGAGAAGGAAATATTGGTCGACGTACTTCGAATTCACAAATAGTCCAGAACCGTCGCGTCGGTTAAATAGATCGGCAGAAGATATTCATGCTTTCAAATGACATCATTTGGAGCAACAAAAATCGTTCAGAATGCGGATGGTCGCAATTTTCAATCAACGTTTAAGATTCAGGGCCAAGTGTTTCATCAGCATCTGGGATGAATGCACTATT
Source organism: Cheilosia pagana (assembly GCA_936431705.1). Classification (NCBI taxonomy): domain Eukaryota; kingdom Metazoa; phylum Arthropoda; class Insecta; order Diptera; family Syrphidae; genus Cheilosia; species Cheilosia pagana. The sequence continues at coordinate 76,505,191 of OW386166.1, read as the reverse complement.
GAACACAAGCATTCACTTGAAGCTCTAGATAGAATGATCTAAATAATAACACCAGGCTTTTCGGTGGTGCTTTACTGCTGCTGTCCGGTGATTTTAGACAGACATTGCCGGTCATTCCACGCGCTACTTATGCGGACGAAATTAACGCATGTATAAAACAATCATATCTATGGCGAAATGTCTGTACATTACGTCTTAACACAAATATAAGAGTTCAACTACAAAACGATCCACTGGCACTATCATTCTCCGAGCAATTGCTCAACATTGGAAATGGAGCAATATCATTGCATGGAGACACACAATACATCAAATTGCCGGACAACTTCTGCAACATGGTGAATACGAAAGATGTTTGATTGAAAGCATATTTCCCGATTTACAAGCTAATTATATTAATCATACGTGGCTTGAAAAAGCATGCAGGACAACGTCTGTCGGGTCCGCTAGTTTATTTATAAAAACTTTCTTCGGTACGCACACAAAATTCCATACAAAAAATCAAATTGCGATTTTTTCAATTTCCCGACTTTTCCGGAGGGTTTTCCTAAAATTTTCTTTCGTTAAAACATTCTCCTGGCAACTACGAATAACTGAAAAATTTAAGCTAAATCTGCTCAGCCGTTCTCAATATCTGGCAGTAGTATCCACTGAAGGAAAATTGTAAGCGATTCTTCGAATTATTGTTTTTAGCATTGCTCAACTTCACGACAACGCAGGAGGAACTTTATTTAAAGGGAAAATTTACGAAATCCACATGTTTTTCTAGTTTTTAATAATAATTAGAATTTTCCATACAAATATACACTTTTTTGACTATTTGTTTTGTAAGAACCACGTTATATAAAAAAAATAAAAAGTATCCTAAGTCCCGACCAAGAATATAATCAATCCCTATGTCGAGTTTCATCAAAATCCGTCCAGTAGTTTCCGCGTGATGCATGGTCCAGCACCTTCACCATGCTTAGTTTGGGTTTAGCGAAGGGCTCTCTGCAGATGATTCCTTTTTGGAAACTTGACAGTCAAAAATGTTGCAGAGGTCACTTCATGGATATCATCAAAACATTTACCATGGTTAGCCACAATGTCTTCCCTAGGCAGGACTGTGAGGCTTCATGCATAATTGGGTTGAGTGTTAATCTTAATAGGATAAGGCAAATATTTAAGAACCACCTTCACTGACTGGATTTTTGTTGTTATTAGGAAGAGATGCTTTGTGTAATTTGTTTTCCTACAAGTTGTGTAAAAGTCATTTCACTATAATGGACGAATTTCTACCACTGGCGAACTCTAGTTAACCAAGATGTATCCCATAGCATAAATTTCTACTTAAATAACTCCCTAAAATATTAAAATAAGACATGTATACGCATAATATAGAAAAAAAACACCACCATCCATTCAATTACTTACCACCATGCATCAATAAAAAAGAAATGATTCTCAGCACTAGCATAGCAACCCAAATTGCCTATCACAAAATTAAATCATTCCTGATTGACGTTTTCACTCCTTGAGAAGGGTCAAATGTGAATGCCACTCAATTCATTCAAACAATCGAAAATGTGTATAATATCTCAAGCTTTCTGTCCCCAACTGTGTCTGTGTGTAGCCATGGCAAACTTATAACATCAATAATGCCCCAATGTGAAATCTATTTTCCTCATATATCTCTAACCAAGTTATCGTGTCTCCCATGGGCCCTTGGATGAATTACAAAAGTGTGAATGTTGAAGAGCAAAGTCAAGAAAAACTCCATATCGTCCGTGATCCTTGTATACCTACTCTAATTGAATAGGACGCAGACGAAAAAAGAAAATCGAAACAAAGTTGCAAAAGTTCCGTATATAAATGTATCTATATAGTTTCTCGCTAGTACCCAATCTCGCATTCAATTTGGAAAATCTAAAACTAAATCAAGCCCCAAAGTTTACCCTTCGTACAGGTCGTGTTTTCTTTATACCATCCACTTTGACCTCCTGTAAGACGAATGAAGCGAATGTAGCAAGTAGCAACCCAAGAGGCGATACCATCGATATTTCTATGAGTTCACTTCTTCATACCTTGCGCTCTGGTGGTTTGGTCCATCGTTCAACATAAGAAAAGTTTATTTTTGGAAAAAGTTTTGAGAAGAATATTTTTATTTTTAGTTGATTTTTTTTTCCAAGGGGAGTCTGTTGGTTGCTTTTTTGTTTGTGTATCTATAGTTACCTGGGCAGGCTGAAAGAGTAAGTTATATGATCATAATAATTAGCTGCATGGGACAAGAAGTGTTTCTAATGAATTCGATAATGGTTGGTGCGTCCAGGAGATGGTTAGTAGCATGGTCAATCAATTGTTGCTAGCAACTTGTAAGGGATCTTTCATTAAGGAATAAATAGACTTTTGTTTTAAATAAATTGCAAACTACTTAAGATATCTCAAAAAAGAAAATTAAGGGCTTGAATTACTGTGACTTTTTGCAGATAAAGTCATAAAGCACATGAAGGTTCTCACATGTCCTTGTCCAGTAGCTGTTCAACCAAAAATGCGCTTTCTTCATTTTCTTCCATCATGTTCAGAGCCCAATTCGAGAAATAACGTCGCTTCATATGATCAAGTAGCTTTAGTTCTTAAGTCAGCTTGATTTTGTAGGTAAGGATGTGGAGCAAGATCCTTACGCAAAATTCCCAATAATGTGGTCTGGGAGAGGCCCAATTCTTCAGAACGCCGTGAAATTTACTGATTTGGCTCATTGGCGACGGACGCCTTTACGGCAGCAATATTCTCCACACTTCGGGCAAAACGTAATCTTACTGACACGGCATCGACATCGACCAGCGAATTTTCTGACTCAAATTTGTTCACTAGACTATGAATTGCTTGTCTAATCGACGCGAATTACGGCCGAAAATTGTCGTTAACGCTTTTAAATTTCGGAATTTCGGTAGTAAATTTTAGTTGTTTATGTGTTTTTTACCATACACCCAGAGAAAAGCCTGTGTAAATTTGATCGCGGTATAAAGCTGCTTAGTCCTAAGGCCATTTTGAACTTGGTAAGTTCTAAGGTAACTTGACTTATATTCCTTTTGTAACCCAACTTTTTTTAACATGTGTAAAATCAAGCTTGTTCTTGGTAATGGTATGCTAGGTTGCCTAAGGAATTTTACCTTAAACCTAGGCTGAATTTAGCCTGACATTTAATGTACCTAAGGAAATGTTAAAGAATTTAAAGAAATGTTTTTAATGTTAAGAATTTTATTTATTTTTTTTCTGTTTTGAAAGTTTAAATTGGTGTCCGGTTTTATAAATATTGATCTGAAAAAACAAATTTAAATGAATTAGTAAAGTAGGTAAGGAAAAATGTTACCAATTTTTGAGGACGGAAATATTTGTAGAGAGGCCAGTCTTGCAAAATGTTGCTAACGTGTTTTTATTAATATACAAAACGAAAGGTAGATTTCACTGCACTTACCTACACACTCAATTAATTTTTCCATTTTTTAGGATATAAAATCATGAAAAATTATTTCGAACGCGTCGCGTCATAAAATAATCCATAATTTTTCACATACATCGACGCAGCGTTGAAAACGCGCTCTGTTTGACGAGGCCTTAAGTGCTCACATTGAAAGTTTAATGTTGTCAAATCGCTAATGAAAGACCCTTTATACATAGTCTGCTGCAGTAGAAACAGTCTTAAATGATAGAAACGAAAGACAGTCTTACAAAGTTTTGGAACGAAAAGCTTCCTACATTGAATGTTGAATCATTGTCAGTTTTAATGGCGATATGTGACACAATCGAGCTGTCCCCGATTCTATGCATTTCGTCGTCTGTGCAATTGTCCAACGTCCATCACTCTGTTCTTTTGGGCAATAAAATTTGTCGTGTTCCATGATCCATTATGATCCAGTTTTATATGTGAGTTCGATAAGATAATTAGTTTCAGTCTACAACTAGGAGTCCCTAGCGGCCATTTGACCGAAGTTAGTTATGTCTCAGATTAGAGTCAGTAACCTCGCCGTTACAACAACATAACGTTGTGTTATACGTGCAATAATGTAACTTTAGCACCACATAGTGAACAAAACAAAATGCACCCACAAAAATCTATATAGTAATATTAAAGATGCGAGTGTTTTAGTTGGTTGCTTGACTGAGACTGACTCAAAAACAGAAAAAGGCAATGCGACGCTCATGCAATGTTCCAGCAGAGGAATGTGCAGCGGTGCATTGTCTTTTCCCGGGAAAAGATAAGCAACCAACGGTCGCGCAAACGAAAACGTTAGCGAATTTCGGAGGCGCAGATCGACAGGCAGCACCCACGGTTATTCTTTAACCGTTGGAATGCTGCTCGTGTCATATTCTGGTCAACCGACATCCGCCGACGCTTACTTGAGCGTGCCGTATGTCACTATTTACACTGCTGGTCAAAAAATTAGACGCACCCTTACTTTCATTAAAATTCCTTTAATAACTTTTATTTTGACAGCAATTGAAAATAAGTTGATATACAAAAACCATGGTTATGCAATGACTCTTCAAGTATAATATTCGTAAGATTATACCTGCGGCAATAAGACAGAGTAGCTTATGTTAAAAAAGTGTTAAGAGATATTGACGTTTTTTCTCTAAATTTGTTGTTTATGAGCTTTTTTAATTTTTTTTAATGCTCAAATATATATATTTCAAATATATTATATTTTCGTTAAATTTGTAAAAATATTATAAACAACAATTTTCTCTAACTGTAGATAAATATTAATTTTTAATCTGGAAAAACCGCTTTAGCTACTCTGTCTTATTGCCAGAGATACATATTTAATAAAGTTGTATTTTTCAAACATTTTCTTAAAGCTTGGTCACTAGAATAGACGCACTTCCACTAATTTATTTTTTTAAAGAAAAGTAACTTACGTATTACAAACTTTAATTTTTAGTTAGTGTTAATATTTGACTTATTAGAAAAAAAGAAAAAGTTAGTTCAGTAATCGGTCCTTAATAGAATAATACAGGGAGTCTATATAGTTCAGGGAAATTTCGCTTTAATAGGTACAGCTCATCTTTTCTGAAACCATGGAAATATTATTGAAAGAAATCAGGGCCATCTAAATTAAAACGTTTTTCATAAGTAAAGACAACCGAACGCCAATTATTAAGTTGAGTGATAGATTGAACAATTCACGTCATGTATTCTTTCGCACTTTCAATCCGTTTTTCTTTGCGTATAGCATTCAGATTTGTTTTTTTTTTCGATTTTCAGACGATTAAGATGTTTTGCATTTCTGATTGGACGCTAAACAGTTGAAAGGTTTGTGTTTACTCCGGCTAATTCCTTAATATTAGCTACTGACTTAGTCGAATTGGAAGCAATTCGAACAATTTTACGTGCTGCTCGGGAAGTTAGTGCGTTTTTACGCCCTTTGAAGAGTTTTCCATATGCCCCTGCAGCTTTTATTGCGCTTTATTTGTTTGGAATTTTTTCGATTGGATAGTCCTTGTAAGTGGAAGAAGTAGTGTTTCCCATTTTTACTTCAAATATTGATCGAAATTGACAATTGATTTCTTAATTTTCAATTTCTATTTTTAATCGAAATGTCTGGAACAAACTCGGGAACGGCTTGACCGATTTGAATAATTTTTTTTGTTCGTCTTAATTCAGGGATGGTTAAGGAAAGCAGAAAATTTGGAAACTTCTCAAAAGGTGGCGTTGTAGGCACACATTACATTTTTCATGGGGAAACGCACTTTGAAAAAATAAACTGGATAGAAATCGAGTAGTGACACTTCAAATATAGAAAAAATATATTTTCAAAATCACAGTTTGTTGATCTTTTGTGATAGAAACACTTTACTGCTAAGTGCGAGAGAATCAACAGGTGGCGCTGTGGTCGATCTTCAGAGCCGCTCAACCGATTTCAATGAAACTTTGTGAATGCGCATGGTTGATTCCAACTTGAAAGATAGTATAGTTTTGGGCCCTAATGGAAACAAAGTGCAATCTTAAACAATACAAATAGAAAACCTTGGATTAAAAATAAATAAATAAATATTTTGGCGCGACAGGTCTGTGGGACCCAAGGCCTAGCTTCTCACAACCATTCGTTTTGTGTGGGTTTTCAATTTTTGGGACTAATGGAAGGGATTTAGAGCTTTACGCCGGGTCCAAACGGCTCTTTCATGACAGTTTTACTCTCGGATGTTTGTCAGACGTTAGCGAGAGGTGGCGCAGTGGAAAAAACCTTAAGATGTAATTTGGTTCTTTCCTTAACAAAGCCATTTGCAAAAAATAATCGGGATAGAAATCGGGATATGGCACTTGCCATATAGGTAACAAAATAATTAAATTACTATAGGTATCTGGACATTTATGAAGCCTTGAATTTTTGTAAATGGTGTTCAACACAATGGGGCAGTAATCAAAAAGGGCGCCGTTGCACCTCCCTTAAAAAACGACTCTGCGAATTGTGGCGGGACTTACTTAATACGAAAGGAACGGGCAGCGCCGTGGGAGTACAGTTAGTGTAGATATTATAAAGATTTGTTTTTTTTTTAAGGTTCAAATGAGGTGAAGTGACGGCCGTGCCACTTTCCGTACAAGAAAATTTTGAAACGCTATTTCTCGATACTTATGGGATCTAATGTTGTAAAATTCAGAGCTCTGACCTGCATTGCCTTAACAAAGTACTTTGCAAAAAATACCAAAATCTTGACGGCAAGATTTTTATAAAATTTTAAATGAAAGACTTCGTTCCTTGTCCGTATTTAAAGGGCTGGTTATTTCTATACAAAAAAAAGAGAGTTGTTTTACAAAATGTTGCTCCCAATTTGTTACAGTTCTTATTGTTAAACGATCGCAAATATCTGAGACCAAATTACTGCACAAAATGTCCCACTGACTGATTGAGAGGAAATATAAATGATTTCCAGAACCTGGAAATGGCGATGGGCCCGCTATGGCACCCGGTCTTTTGTGACGATCTCATGACCCCACTTACCTAGCTTACAGAACCTAATTTGCTTTAACTAGCACGTAATTTGCCTGGAAACACATTGCAAATACAAAAAAAGGTAATAGGTATACTCAATTACCAGACACACTAGAAAAACTCTCTACTTTTATTGCCGCCCTAATTCAAAAAATGCGTCATCGTAATCGTAACCCAAACTGAACCGCAGTTAAACAAAGTATCCCACATAAAGCACACGAGGAACACCCAGTGCGGATCTGCCTGACACGATACAAATTCCTCTTTGATAGGTTTCCAATTGCCCGTTTGGTAGTGTCCTAAAAAATTGCCAGCCACTTATTTCAATTCGAAAAGGATTCCTCATTTCTCTTTGGCCACGATCCTTACATCAACTCGATTCTTTGTCAATGTATGGTCACCAACTGTTTCATACATAAAAGTAGGTGTCACAGTTCCTACCCCGTTTGCGAGCCAGCCTTTTTGCTGTCTCGCAATAGCAATTGCCAATACAATGGACTCTTTACAAATAAATAATAATGATGTCCTATCAATGTTTATCGATAGATTTATGGTCTGTGGGTGGCAGTACTATGTACGACTGAATCAATGCGAATGTGAAAACTTTTATGAGAAATTTATTTGCGGGGCAAAAAGAGCCACACCAAATGAAAGGACGAAGACGGACACAACACACAAGTGGAGGTCCGGCAATACCAAGTTGTGCGCTAATTTAAAAGAGCTGAAGCTGGTCATGAGTTTTGTATGTTTTCCCAGTCCTTTTGTTGGTTGGACGGACTGTGCACACTTGGACATTGTTGAGTATGGTTGTGAAAGTTAAGCAGGGTCAGGATTCACGGTGGTGAATCGTGAAAGCGTGCGTTGCAACTACGGTGCGATTCAATTGTTGTGTGTGGTAATTTAATTGCATGTATTGTTAAGCGATTGCGTGATTTAAAAAAATAATAATTTGTAGTCTTATAGAGTGGTCCGTTGGCATTTGACAGTGGTAGAAGGGTGATCGATAACAATTTATCCACCTAATGCGAGGTCTTCCATTATTGTGTTGTCCATCCGAGGTGGAATAGAAGACACTTCGGGCCGGAGCGTTGATATCATGTCCAAGCTTAGGTGACTGCTGCGTAATTTTCTGGCAATATCGGTTTCACTGTAGAAGTCACTGCTCTCTCATCCTTTCACCTAAAGGGCGAACTTCTTCCGCCAAATTGTATAGGGCGAACAAGACACTTCTCCAAAGTGCAATAACTGGTCCGAAAAGGTGCCCTAGAAGCCTTGTTTATGTAAATTAACTTAACAGCTCAGTTGAGAAGGTTTCTCGGGATAGATTTACGCTCGAATACATCTCAGACCTTCGCGAGAGATGGCGCAGTGGAAAAATACATTAAGACGTAGGAACGCAATTCGTGTTTTTATAGGATACGAACGTGAGACCCCTCGCTCAGTAGCCACCGAGAAGCCGAGAATGTGTGAATCGAGTCATAAGCGAGCACAACAAACTTGTTAAGGTGAACTTGCGTGAATGTTGCGTTTCGGCCTGTGCTTCCTCGGTGAAATAAGGGAAGAGTACCGAACGGAGAGTTAAAATATTAATCAACTTTTTTAATTTATTTAATTGAACTACAGAGCCCGCTGTCTTAGGCAGGGCTTCGACTCTGAGTTTCCTTATTTATTTATTTTATTGTTCTTGGAATAACTAGGTCCGCTGTCTTGAGCTGGGCTGCAACCTTGTATCCTATGTGAACGCTAAATTAACTCTCTCCAAAAAATCGGTTTTTCTGAATTATTGAAGTATTTTTATTTTCTCTATCGCTTGGTCCTATCACCATAAGTCTAACGTAACTCCTTCCTATAGAAATTACTTTGTACAAAATAAGGACATTTTTAAAATTGTTTCGTATTAAGGGCTTAAATTTACGTAAGTCTATTGTATTCATGTTAATTTGATGTTTTGAATCCTGGGATGTCTCTATGCCCCGCACCGAACATATGTGAATTTTGAACTCACTCTGAGAGACGAGTGGCAGTCTCGGGATATTATAGAATTTTTATAGAGACTGCTCACTACTAACCTTATCTCTACCTGTTTTTAATGGCTTCTATAAAAATGTGGCAACTTCGGAGAAGGCACCAGATAACGATCTTGAGTTTTCGGATGAAGACCAAATATAAAAAAAAATTAATTAAGGATCCTAGAATAGTAACTTATGAACTTTAACAGTTGGCCATATTATTGAAGCTACACCTGTCAAATTTTGCCAAATCACCATGGAAAGCGTTAAATAACACGTGGAAATGATAAAATTGGGCGCACCTCGCCCATTTTATGATGAGGTTCATTTCTGGATGAATGGGAACAATTACCTGTAAAAACATTTCGAAGTATTGAAGGAAATGTTCTACCAGAAATGGCTAAATATTTAACTACAGATCAACAGTACTTGCACAAGATTATGTCACGGGCCAACCACATAATGCGTTTATATAAACAACAGAGCCACCTTCAGGAAACTTGATGACTTTTGCAACGTTTGTTGTTAAGGTCTTAGGGCTATCTTGGTTCTCCGTCAAAAAGAAACCATCGTCTTTTTAACATAGAACGTAAGATCGTAATCGATCCTGTCATTCAGAGGAATGGTTATTTTTCGCATCCTGAGAACATTCTCCTTACCTACTATGGTAACAAATAACAATAAACACAATAGAGAACTGGCAGATCGGCGCATATAAATAGCGGGTAGTACGCCTCGGTCTTCAACACCCAGGTGGTTTGAAGTGCCGTTTATTCATTTCAATGCATCAACGTATCGATTTAATAAATTGGCAAGAAAAGGTTTCTGAACCACCGATTATGCAAAACTTGTGCGACAAAGAAATTCTAAGCATCGTGGAGTCTGGTTGTAAAGGTTAAGTGTTCTTTTAAAGGCTTTCGTGCCATACCTAGGCTGTTCAACGAGCCGTGAAGACAAAGACGGAAGCTGCCACTTCTCAGTAGACAGAAAAGTCAGACAGACTAGGCGCAATAAAGTCGAAAATAGAATCACGAAAGGAAATGGCAAAATTTGAGATAAAATAGGATTTTTAAGCTTTTTCATTATAAAAAAACATAATGTTTATTGTTACGAGAATGAATTTATTTTTTGTTTATATTGAATTTCTAATCACCGATAGTATATTTTGCGCACTTTTATCTGTCTATTTACATTGTTTTCTGCCATACCTATAAGTTTAGTAAAATCTTGTATCGAATTTTGATTTTTGAAGTCAGTTCTGAGGCAGAAGATCTTAACCAAATTAATCGAAAAACTACATTTATTTTTCTTTTAGCATAAGGCATAATTTTCCGACTATTAGAATTCCGAAAATTTTCATGCTCCAACCTAATGGATACGTCAAAAAAGGAAATTGTCAAATTTGGGACGATACCAATCCACATGAGATCCAAAAGCGTTCAATGCATGACGAAAAAGTCACTGTTCGGCTTGGTTTTTGGGCTTCTTTATATAGGTTGATGATTACCAACTTCTTTTGGCCTGAATTGGATTATATGGAAACCAACGACATTTGGTTTCCACAGGATCACGCCAGATTTGAAATTCTGCACGATTTCACTTAGAGGTGATGTAAACTGGCTACCGAGGTCGTGCGATTTGATCCCGTTAGACCTTTTCTTGTGGGGTTTTCTGAAGTCACAGGTCTATGCGAATAAGCCACGATTCTGAACGGCCAACATAACCCATACCATCGGTCAAATTCGGCCTGAATGATGCGCCGGAGTCATGGAAAATTGACTAAACGGATGCGTGTCACCCAGGGAAGTGAACATTTTAAACGACGTTATTTATACTGCATACATTATGGCGTCGATAGGCCTTGCAAATGAATTAAACATTTTCGTTGATATCTCAAACACACTTTGTTTAACTAAAATTTAAAGGAAGATATCTCATAGCTAAAAAAAAATTCAAACATACAAACCTACTGTTGTACCGCATATGGTACAGTGGGATATTACATGTCCTTTTGTTTTTTTTAGGCTGGCCGTTAATGAGATCGTAATTTACATAGACGAAAGCGATAACGACGATTTCGACTCAGAAATACCAATCTTGCTGGAGGGGGAAGTTACAGATGAAGATTCGGTTAAGGAAGATGTGGTTTGTGTAAACAATTTGCTTCGATGAAGAATATGACATCCCACTTTTTGTTTTGTCCCCAAAAAGAAGGCACGAAATATGAACTTTTCGTGGAAGAAAAAAGACTTGGAGGAAACAGTAACAGACTTTACCTACGAAGCCTGTGGGTTGAATCCATCTTCCTCTCCTTTAAACCTGTTCTCGCTGATTTTTGATTAAACATTATTTGAGAAAATAACAAAATACTCTAATTTGTATGACCAGCAGCATAATCTTAGTCATCAGATTAGTGAGCTTAAAACCTTTATTGGAGTACTTATTTTGAGTGGCTATAATAGTGTGTCAAGACGAAGAATGTACTGGGAAAATGAAGAAGATTTACAAAATATCCTTATATCGAAGTCAATCATTAGAAATAGATTTTATCACTTATTCTGAGTACTACATTGTTGCGATAACACTCAACTAGATCCAAATGATCGTTACACTAAAGTCCGACCTTTGTTTATTCACTTGGCATCAGAGTTTCTTGTTATTTGCTCCAGTTGTGGAAAATTACAGTATGGATGAAGGTATAATACCCTATTTTGGACGCCACCCTACTTTACAGTTCATAAGGGGAAAGCCAAGTTGGGGCTATAAATGTTGGGTTGGAACGACTCCAACTGGATTTTGGTTTGAACCCTATCTTAGGTCGAAAGTGCCTTCAACTCCTAAAAGCAAAGAGCATGCACTTGGAACGCAGGTTGTCTTAAATTTTTGTCTTGCACTGATTAAACCTTAGCTTTCATTTTAGAGATAATCGTTTAAAAGACTGTTCTTTGCGTGGATCTGATAAAGCTTTAAAACAAAGAGGTAGAGATGCTCATAGCTACGAATTCTGTTCAGAACTTAATGCTGTTGTGTGCAAATGGAATGACAAAAACATTGTTAACATGATATCTAACTCTGATCCAGTTCACCCAACAAAACCCGGTCAACATATTTATACTCTCGCGCTGAAAAAACGGAAATATCGGTTTCTAAGCCAAAACTTATAAGAACCTACAATAAAAAAAATGGGATGAGTCGATAGGTTTGACTAAAATATCGGCCTTTATCGCATTGCCATCAGAGGGAAGAAATGGCACAATCTACTGTTTGGTCATTGCTTCGATATGGCAATTTCAAACGCTTATGGCAGCTGCAGAAATACAATTAACGTACACTGGACAATTAGTTTCGTCGTAGAATAGCTAGGAGTTTGCTAGGAACGTATGGCAAATATAACAGGCCACGCAATTTGAGGCCCGCAAGCACAGAAAACATCCGATATGAATAACCTAACCTAACCACTTGGTTGTCGAGCAAGACAAACGAACCAGATGTCGACTTTGCCATACTCAAGCGGCTACCCTTTGCGAAAATTGTGGCGTTGCCTTACACATGCGTTGTTTCAAAACTTATCACACCATGCAATAAACATTTATTTAGCCATTCTTCAACAGTATTCAAAAACACCTTACTTTCTATTGAAAAAATACTTAAAATAGCATTATGTATTAATATTGGGTTATGATAGTCCATTATCCTATACTGTTCCATATATAGGGTAGGTACACATCATCTCCAAGAAATGGTAAGTAATTTTTTTTTAGTTTTGTTTATAAACAATTACAGAAAGTGGCCTAATTTGGAAAAATCATAGAAAAATTACAACAAAAAAAAATCTCTGGGATAAATCGGGTTAAGTCCGTAGAAAAAACTTAATTTTAACAAGTAACAAAAAGACAAATGCCTCTAAGGAAAAGAGTCATCAGAAAAAACGATAAGCACTTAGTTTTTAGTCAACAGTTTAATGTTATTATACAGATGACAAATTCTTAATCTTTATTATTATTTTACAGAAAACTACTATTTCTACTTGGCACCAGAGCATTATTCTACTCTCAGCCGATAGATTGTTGCTCGCTGTTATGTACCAGCTACTCAATAATGTTCTCCTATTTATTAAATAGATATATGTACCGAAGTAATAGCATCTGGAATAAATATTGGTAAGAATCGGTCCTATAGCACATCGGACACATTACTTCCGAGTCTCGACAGCCATAACCTCGTCTTGGTCCTTTGAGTTGTGTTGCCGAGCTTTCGCAAAGTTACACAAACCACCTTTATAAGTATTGCAAAAAGGTATGAAATTGTCAATCGACATCGGCCTGGATGCAGTTGCATCCACCTTCGACTGACTCTGGTCATATCAACAGTAATCTTCAATGTCAATCATCAATTATGTAAGTAGCTGCACTAATCCCTTGTCACAAACACTCCATTCATTCCCACATTATGTAGCTACGAAACAGAAATTGTCATCACATGCCATTCAGGAGCAAAATCAAATACAGATCACACAGAAACACAGTCGGGTACTCGTAGCCATTATGACAGTGTTGACACGATGACAATCATCATAGTTCCATGCTAATGAGTTAATTTCAATGAATGTCCTTGTCCAGCTCGTAATTATCTTTGAACTATGCATAATCGGATAATTAGTCCGATTGAAGGAAGTGGAATAGGCGCATAGGTGAACTTGATGTAATGCCGCATCTAGCCGAGAGCCGCATCCGAGTGCAGTGTCTGTTCTTTTCGATTGCAGCAGATGGTCGTTATTATGAGAATGTCTCTAGCATTAATTAGCGAACGGAGTAATGGCAAACAGATATTAGCATAACGTCGAATTAGCAAGTCCTTCTGACATTTATCTACTCGAATTTAATTAAGATCGCCGCTGCCATTAATCTAAATTTTAATGATGAATCTGCGGCAAAGCGCACTGACGACGACCGACGGACGGGTGGTGGTTCGATGTTGAGTTTAGTGTCCTCCTAGCCTCCGCCCAAATCGACAGATAATTCAATGCGATAGATCAATTATTATTGTTGGTACTAATTCTGATTTATTATTGCCGGACTGCGGGGAGTGCAGCGTATCGATATATGGCAAGGGAATTGATTTAAATGTGCAATGTGGGTGGAAGGGTAGCTCCAGAAACTGATTTGGGTTGTGTGTGGCGAAGTGGTTGTTATGTGGTAGGGTGGCGCTTACGAAGTCTTACAGACGGTACAGTTGTGTGATTGATTTTCACTCTGGTATTTATGGTTGATGGTGGAATGCTGTACGCATATCGATGACGCTAAAGTATCATCGAATTATGTTGATTGCATTACGAGCAAATTGAATTACTGCTGAGGTATGACCGAAATGCAGTGCTGAATGTGGTTGGCATCGCCTGGTAATTGATTGAATGATTAAATGTTAACTATTGAATAATCACATAAATGGATGATTTTTAGATACCTCTATTTGATTTAAGGGTTGAAGGTGTATCGGTGATGGAGGGAATTTTGATAGAGCAGGGCGTCAATTTTCGTTCTGTGATACTGTGAATTGAAAAGTGTTTTTATAAGTTCATGTAATTCGATTTTTGATCGTGGAAAAATTAAGACAAATGTAAGAATTTGTTATATGACCATTTCTTTATCACAGCCGTTGAATTTGTGAAGAACTGTGATAAGCATAGACAAAGCAACTGATACCCACAATTAAAACGAAAAATAAGCGCGGACAAAGGGCTTCAGAAAATAAATCCAATGATTTATTTATAAGATCCATAAAAAAATATTTTGGAAATCTATAAAGTCGAATAAAGTGCTTCGAATGGGCTATTAATTTTTCGAAAGGAACGTCGAAAAATCGCCAGTTTGTTTCTACAGACAAATAATATTTGTTGAAACCAAAACAACGAATTCATAAATACGACGCGGACGCCTTTACTCGACTTTATTTCCGAATTTCTAAGCTGAAAAAAAAATACAGATTAAATTATTTAATTTAAATTATTATCTATATAAATAAAGCATTATTAAATAAAAGAAAAGTAGGTACCTATGCGTAGTTTTCCAATAGGTTCAATAGAAAACAAATTACATCTTAATGTTTTTTCCATTGGGCAACCTCTCGCGAACGTCTGACTAACTTCCGAGAATAAAACTGTCATGAAAGATTAGCCGTTTGGAGCTGTAGGTACTCGGTATAAAACTATACATCCCTTCCATTCGCCACGGACCTGCTATTTTTTTTTATTTTTCATTTAATTAGGTATACACATTTTAACGTGAAATGATAAAATTAAAAGCTGCTGTTAAAATGGAAACGATAAAAATTTCCTCAGTTCACAGCTTCGCACATCGGGAATTAATCCAAAGCTGCAATAAAAAGTCCCGATTTTTGAAACATTTAGTTAAATGTATGGGGGTCAGTTCCCGTTCTGTGATACTGTAAAATGATTATAATTTCAGTTTTCACAGCAGCTTTTTATTTTCTCACTTTACAAACACACATAATGCGATTCTCGAACTCATCGTGATAAATAGTTGTCTACTGTGTGTGTACTAAAATGTACTAAACGACAAATGCTGTCACCTTTCTGTCATTCGTGTGCTTCTTGTTTTCATTCAGTTTGTTTGTTGGGTTTCCATTTTATATATTTTATAATTAAGTAAAAGTTATGTAAAAATTGTAAAAATAAAAGAACAATAAATATTAACGCATTTCATTGCGAAGCCGTGTGCGACACTTATTCTGTGTAAATATGAAAATTATAAATTTATTATTATTTATTATTGTTACATTGATATTATTATCTATTAAACTTACGTTAAATCTTCCCAATACTTCCTCCACTTCGGCCCATCTTTCAAGGTACCTACCACGTAAACTGTTCGGAATAAAGCTTAGGTTCTTCTCCTCATTATCACGGGTATGAGCATAGTCAGCTGTTGTAAATCTATTAATTTAATTTTTTTTAAGTTTACATATATTTTCAAAACTGAATATAATATTTATGTTAATTAAAGGTTACTTACTTGTCATTGGCAGAATCGGGTCTGTTCTCGAAAAAATCTATTAAATATTTTTTTTGGGTTTCTGAAGCCGTTTATTTTTTGTATCTATCCATTACGTTTCGCAATACTTCACAAATGAAATTGCTGTGATAAAAAACTTATCATATTATAAAAAAATTCTGACATTTGTTTTAATTTTTTCATAGATCGAGAATCGAACTCAGCGTGAACGGGATACGGGAAATTGACCCGCTGTGTTGGATAGTTGCGAGCTGAATTTGCAAGAAGGAGTACATAATGAGGAACTTGTTCATGTGCCGATGCCGAGTAGGTTAGGTTAGGTAAGGTTAATGGGTGGGTACAACGGAGCGAGCCATCTAGTACTCCACTTAGGTCCATGTGGTCCCATTGTGATGCCCTTGCTGTTGGCTATGCAAATTTCTACCCTCTTGCAGCTACTTGACCTTGTCCAGACATACCGATGTATTTATGAACCTGTAAAGATTGGTCAGTGAGCCATCAGACAGTTCCTCTATACCATGCATGGAAGTAGTAACTTCTAAGCGTTCTATTACTTAAGTGACAGAGACTAGGGCATAGAAAGATCCATTACAGGTCCATTTCTGGCCAGTTAATCAGCAATTTCGCTGCTGGTATTGTTCCTGTGTCCAGAGACCCAGCAGAGGTGTGTGGTATGCTGCGAGCAGAGAACTTTAACCTCTTCGCGGCAGCGGCGAATTATCTTTGACTTTATTTCAATAGCAGAAACTGCGTTTATAACCGCCTGACTGTCAATGAATATGGTAATATCGTCCTTTGGTATTGCCAGCATTGACACCATATGGGCAGCTTCGGGGATTGCCAGAACTTCTGCTTGGAAGACACTGCTATGATCCGACAGTCTGATTGATCAGCGTATGTCCAATTAATCGCAGAAAATGCCTACACCGGTTCCCCCGTCCATCTTCGATCCATGGAAATTGATTTCCTTTTTGTGGGTTCATCTGTGTCCCATTCGTCCCTGCTAGGCAAATAGCAAGAGAATGGTATATCAAAGTCCATGCGGGGACGCGTGTAGTCAGAAATGACAGTATTCGCCACGTAAATATCCAGAATCTGCGCGTGTCCTGGTCTGTAAGGCTTGCTCTCTTGGTTTGGCTAATCTTTAGGGCACTTTTGGCTGCAGATTCTTATATGAAAAGATCTATTGGTAATAAGTTGTGCCGAGTAGGTTAGATTTATTTAAGTTCTTTTAGTATTGCTGAGTAAAACATTTCTGTAATCAGTACACATTGTACAAGTTGGCGCTTTACCATCACACCTCATCTTATAGGTAGGTTCCCAACTTCCCATAGAATGGTTTGTACTGATTTGGTGGCTGACACCTTGAAGCGCTGCTTAATCGATTATCCGCTTAAGACTCCAAGTGAGAAGTGGTTGACAGACGGACACCAACGTGCATATTTAGAATAAGATTCGTTTTTCGTTTTTAGTAAGAGGTTTTTACCTTAAACCGGTATATTACTCTCACATCATTGTTTTTCCTGCCTGCCTGATTTGTAACCCTGGGACATTGGGACAAAGCCTTTAAGCACTCATGGTGAAATGGCAGACGTAAGTCAACTTAGACTCACCATCAATAGATTGTCGCTGGAAAAGTGCTGTTGGCTTTTTTTTTATTTTATATCTATTATTCCGGAACTACCCTTATTAAGAGACGATGAAAATTTGATTCCATTCATTGGACGTGTGGACAGAATTCGCTAGCATCCGGTTCATCAATCATGAGTTTTTATTTAATTAAATGTCTATTTTCATTCAAACCAGCGAAATGCATCTACTCTGACAAAATGTTAGTCAACTTAATTGAATGTATAGACATGGCTTTCTCTTCATGTAGGTATGTGTATGGGCATCTACACCACAGGACACTTCGCAGTCGAGTATAGTCGCTGCTTGTTGGTCATCTGCGGATGGGGGTAGGGAAGCTGATCAAATTAGGTCACCTGCATCAAGGCAAATGCTGAAACCACATCAATCGCCCGTATAATACGATTTTAATGGAAATTCTCCATTAATAGGACTGGCGGTTTTTCGGTCCAGACCACGCGGAGACCACTCCAACAGAATTGAGATAGCGACACTGGGAAGCACGAGGTATATCAATGTGTACCTACTGACCGCAGTTCGTGTCATTTCCGGTTTATCTTTGGTCGACTATACGTACAGGTAATGTGGCGGTATCTTGTGTACAAATTTTGTCATGTAGGTCGTTTGCATTTAAAGTTGCCCTTAAGGCAGTGTAAATCATTTTGCAACACATCAGGGACATAAGTAGAGCCTAAGGAAACAAAAGTATAGGTGACGGGAGAGTCATTGGAATTGTTTTTCTTGCTTCCAAACCGCGAAAGTCATGCAGTAGCTAATTGAACTGGAAACGTTGTAAAGAGAAAGAGCTGCGAACTTGAAAAAGGTACCTACGAGACGCTCAAGATGCTAGATATAAAATTTAACATAAATAACGATAAAACCCAAGAAAAAAAGCAACATTTACTATTCATAATGCAACTCAACAAACTAACCCTAATCGTAGATAATTTAGTACCCACGTTAAACTGCTATATTTATGTATACAACGTCAGCTCCCGTTTCGCATCCCGCGGAAGTATTTTGACTCATATTAACCCTCACACAATTTCGAAAGAAAATTAATTACGTATCTGCTAGGACAGTGCATCGAAGACTCTAATGGATTCGTTCATCAAGTCTTTATAAATTCGAAACTTCTTATGAGGGAAGGGAGAACTGAGTGCATTATTTGATTTTCTTTTCTTGAATGCTGACGGTTGAAGGACATTTCTAAAGCTTCATCTTTAATCTCATCTAAACTGACATATACATTTTTTTAAAACTGTGTCACAATTAAAAACAGCATGGGCCTTATCAACAGTGTTGTTAGGATTTCTCCTTATTTTTCCTACGAAGTAGTAATTTTTCCCTTTTCGCAATGAAGTGATTTTAAATAATATTTAACATTTAACATATTATATGTTCGTCCCCTTGTTGAAAATTATAATTCTTAGTGTAAGAATTTCAAATAAAAGTATAAAGGCAAAAGTTAATTGATTAAATTTAAATTCAATAAAATTACATCTTTTTGGTGAAAAAACTATTTAAATATTACTATTTAAGATGACCTGTGTAAGTGTATGTCCAATGTCTGCAGTTGCAGTTTCAGCATTTCATTTTTTAGTTCGATTTTGGCAAGTTTATGGTCTGCCCATACCTAAAAACATTTTAAAATTATTGGTTCGAACAATCGCATTTGTACTTTTACTTACCTTTTTTCCAAGCAACTGGATCGAAATAGAGAGTAGGTACCTACAAAACGTTCGTTTTCGAAAAATTTTACTTTCGTAACGAGACACAGAGTAGGGCCCCAGATCTTATTTTAAATAGATTTCTATTTAGTTTTTTGAAGTACAAACTTATAAAAAGAAATTAAGATTAATTAAAAATAGCTAATTAAACCTTTTAAATTTAATTTAAATAGATACCTATCTATTAAATATTTTCAACTTATATTCTGTTAGTAGGAAATGGAAATCATTTAAATTCAAATGGGTGTCTGTGTATAAAAGTCAAAGGGAATATTTTTATCGTATTTAAAAAACGAGTTGATTTAATCAAATTCTTACTAAAATTGCGATTAACATTTTTTTTTTTTTTGTGTTGGGAATTGGCTGGAAGTAAAAAATCATCGAAAGACATTGCAGAGCTATACGCGAGGGATGCTTCTGCAATAGTCATGGACTTTAACTCATCTAAAAAAAACTCCCGGGGGACTGACATTAGCCATCCCGAATAAAATTGCACCTAGTCGTACGACTAATCAGCAATTTATATTTTGAATTATTTAATGAATTTAAAGAGATAAATCCGCCGTTTGTCCAATGCTTTTTCGATTTTATCTGTGATTATATGCACCTGATCAATTATAGAGTGCTTGTTTCTAAACCCAAATTGATGGTTTGGAAGTAGCGATTTTTCATTCATAATTTTTTGCAGACGTTAATAATCTGCGCTAGTTTTTTTAAACCTTTTCGAGGAAATTGTTTTAAAATTTCCCCTGTGATTAAATCGAACCCTGGGGCTTTTTTATGTTTATGCCTTCTTTGATTTCTTTGGCAAGTTCCTTAGCTGTTACCGGCCGAACAGGTCTGTCTTCTTCGCACGTTTCTTCGTTTCCTTGATAATCTTTATCTTTATAAGGTTTGAAGACGTTCTCAAGGTACTCTGTAAAAGTATTTGCTTTTTCTTGACTGCTTTTTGCCCAATTACCTTCTCTGGTTTTTACTGGCGGAGTGTGAGCTATTGGCCTGTTCATTTTCTTTGTTGCCTTCCAGAGCGAGTAGTCGGTACTAGCATCATTTGTAAGACTGGTTAGATACGATTTTAAAGACTCGTTATTAAATTCTCTTATAGATTTTCTGAGCTTATTATTTAAGTTGTTCAGTGTGGTTTTGTCGCTTGGCGCCCTTGTCTGTTGCCAGCGTTTTCTAGCTTTCCTCTTTTCTGTAATAATTTCACATATTTCACGAGGATAAGAGTTTTGTTTAATCTTGTTTCTTCTTTGAGGAGTTGCAGCCCATGCAGCTTTTTGTATATCCATTATTAAAAATAATAAAGTAATTCAAGTTTAAAAAAACATTTTGGCACCAAACCATAATTGTTTAAGTTTAAATTAAACACGAACGTTTTTTAATTTTTTTTTCACGGTGAACCTACAATTCTTATGAAAAATCTAAATTTTTAGATAAAATTCGTTAGGTACGGAAAGAAAATCACATTTTATTAAATTTACGTATAGAAAGCACCGTTTGTTAACATAATAATTTATGATTATTTTTTGGTACTAATTTGCTAAAAGGCTAAGTTTATTTTATGGTCATTTGGTGTGTTGAAATGCAGATGTTTTGAAGAAATTTCACAATTTTGTTGCTTTTTCCCTTTTTAACACGGAAGGCTTTTCGAACAGCTAAAGTCCCCCTTTTTTCAAACATATTTTCACTAAACAAAATAACACCTTTCAATAGGCCTATTTGCTTTATTTTCAATGTTTGAGAATACATTGCTAACACACGCATACGAAGTGCTATATCTATAAATGTTTAAAACTTTTTATATAACGAATTTATTTCATAAAATGTTTGATAACATTTCGCTATTTTTTTAAAATCTGAAATAAAACTAAGATTTAAGACCCCATCCATTTAAATGGTTGTAAGAAACTATTTATTTATTTAAGATACTTTCTAACAAAAATGTATAAGTTCAAATAAAACTCCAGTTATAAATAAATAACTTGTTTACTCACAGCCAAAAAAACACAATTGAACCAAAAAAAATATTACACCTCACTACACTTACAACCACAGACGCACGAAAGAACTGCATTCCATGGGTCTTCGCGCACAAATTAAGTTTTCCACCAAACAGCGCATTGTCGACTTTGGTGGCCATTCGCCATCACCATATTGATGTATGTAATTGCTTTTGGGTGAAAACTTTTCGAAAGCAATTTCAATGGTTCAATAAGCTTGAAGCGATTTTCCAAATTGGATTTCCTTTCAATAATTTAGTTCTTCCTTACTCAGTCACAGCTTAGCCCTGCCCCTCGCACGAAGCCATTCGCTACATTAAGAGACAGCACTAACACCATTTCAAAGTCGATTCCTTCTCGCAGTCCAACTTCTCACAAAAACGTCTGAAATAGTTCACTATACACGGTATACCTGTGAACGATAAATGGTTATATTAACTACACCCGATGTATCATCTCATTGATTTTGGCTCGCCCTTCCACATTACCGTTTGAAGAGCAACCTCGAAGAATGGATAAAGTTTCTTTTTAAACGATGTTAAACGACTCCTTCCCACCGAGTGTGAACATTTCGAGGAAAAGAAAAAGAAATGAAAATTTCGCTACCTTTTGGATAATTGTTGAACAAAATAATTCGTTTCAGGTTTCTTTCAAATTCGCAAGTAGATGCTTTTGCCGGCGCGGCGGCGGCAATGATGACGATATGACGACCGACGACGAGGTTTACGCTGTGAGAGCGGGGTCGTTATTGCTGCCGCTTTTACTGTCGATAAGGTGAATCGGTGAACTTTATATTGCTGGCTTGATTGAAATTAAAAAGTTGCTTGTTCTCGGTGTGGGCAATATTCGTATTCGTATGCAGCCCTGTGCTTGCTTCGGGTAAAGTAATGAAAGAATGAAGCACATTAAGAGACGGAGAATGATTTTGAATAATTTGAAGTGGAAAAGTTTTTCAATCCCGTACTTGTGAGGAGGAGCGAGGAGAAAAATATATTCACTCTGTCGAATATTAATTACAAATGATGGAGCACGCAGTAGGAGGTCGGTTGAGGAATCGGATATTTGGAGTAGGTATACCTACCTGCTCATTATATCCATCATTGAGATATGGTTACTGGAACTGGATACTTGTGCAGCAGAAAGTAAGAAAAAATAATTTTCAAGTGGAATTGCTTTTAATTATGATGAAACCTTCAAGTTCTTAGAAGAGTAATGGATGCGTTGTTGTTAATCTGACTCCAATTTGTGAGCCTTGACCTTTATTTAATAAAGGATATCAGGCTCAGATCTCCTGGAGAAATATTATTCAGAATTTCGACAGTGTGGATGATGCACTTCCATTTGAATTTAATATATAGGTATGAAGGTTATGAAGCTATAAACACCTACGTGAAGTTGGCCCGCACTTTTTCTAGAATGAAAAACGTGGAATGTAGTTCGATAGACATTCGTTTGTAGTTGTTTGTAGTGAAATTTTTTTCGTTTGTAGTTGTACCGTTAAAAAGTTAGGACCATTAGAAAAAAATTTCCGCCCGCACTTCTGAGCTTTTGAAATAAAATCTAGCCAGTTGCAATCGAAATCGTTTGTAGTTGTTTGTAGTGAAATTCTTTTTTCCCAAAAATGTCTCATTTCGGAGATATTAAGACATTTGTGTTTGCACCTATAACTATGAAATTCTAACAGTGAGAAATTATTTAAGACCATTAATGCATAAAGCATATCCCAACTTAAATAACTGCATTCAAAATATCAAAATCCACCAAACCGTAACTTAATAAAACGCAATCAAAGTCAAAAAGTGCATATTTTTAAAGTTGCGCCCATATATCAATTTCCCAACAACTACAAACAACGGTAAACACATTTTCGCAAACCAGTCAACCGTGTCCATCCATATGAGTCACTATTTGTCAATTAGCGACAACCACTAATGAATGAAGCACGATTTTATGCAACAAATTTTTCTATTCCTTTAAACAACCTTAAAAAACAACCACTTTTGAACAAATTATAGCAACAAAAACATAATTTTTGCAAAGTCTGTATATCTGGCTATCTAATACAATTCAAATTTTAGGATTTTACCACAAAGAAAAGGATTTAGATGCAACTTAAGCAAACAGTTGCTCGTCATATAAACTCACATGAATATTTCGATTACTAAGCAACTTAAAATAGTGAAATCTATTTTTTTCTAATGCTTTCTATTAGATCTTTCTAATGGAATAGAAAAAAGTGAGATTTTATCAATAGATAATGATTTATTCGAAATTTAAGAGAACGGTTGAAATCGTCCGCGCAACCCGATTTAAGGGGACGGATATTTCAAATGCTAGACAACTACAAACTATAAAAACCAGTTATTTGTTAGAAGGCATGTATGTTCTATCTAATGAAACCAAAAATATTAAATTTGTATCAATAGAAAAGAATTTATATGCAATTTAAGCAGACGAAATTAAACTGCGTTATCTCCGAAACCGGTCCAAGTCAAGGGATGAAATCTTCTATTTTTGATAGTAATCCACTTCACCAATCGAATAAATCATAAATTGTATCCATCAGCCTAACGGTTTATGATTTATATGAAATTTAAGCAAACTTGAAACTTAATTTTTTTTGTGAAGTTGGCCCGCACTTTTTCTAGAATGAAAAACGTGGAATGCAGTTCGATAGGCATTCGTTCGTAGAGGTTTGTAGTGAAATTTTTTTCGTTTGTAGTTAAACCGTTATAAAGTTAGAACCATTTAAAAAAAATTACCACAATTCCTTAAAACCGCGTTATCTCTGAAACCGTACCAAGTAAAGCGATAAACTGTTTTATTTTCAAAAGTGTTTCACTTCACTGATCTAATAACACACAAAATGCATCTATTGACCTAACGGTTTATGATTTATAAGAGATTTAAGCGAAATTTTACCTTCCAACTTTCAGTGTCCATAACTCAAAAACCGTTTAACTACAAACGATGAAATTTTGAATTTATATTTTATGAACCTTTTCTTATCTGCTGCATAAAATAGAAGACTGTGCGCACTACAGGTCATATTTTATTTCAAATTTAAGGGAAGCCTAAAATGACCTTGACTGCCCATTTTTTAAGCGGTTCCATATTTCCATTGCTAACAAACTCTGGAAGTTGAAATATGTTTTTTTCCAATGAAACTACCCATCCCTTTCTAATAAAGTCAACAAAAATCATTTTCCACTAACGGTTTAAGTTTTTAACGCGATTTAATTTTCGATAAATTCGGTTATGAAGCCTATTTAAGCACCCCGATAACTCATAAACTGTTTAACTACAAACGATGAAATTACACATTTCTAATCTATGCTTTATCTCTAATCGATACTATCAATTAAAAGAAAATCCCCTTTACTGGACACTTTTTATTTGCAATTTAAGGAAGCCCGAAATGTTCTGAATTGCCCATATTTAAGCGGTCCGATATTTCCATTGTTAGGAAGTTCTGAAGGTTGAAGTAAATTTTTTTGCAATGAAACTAGCCACCCCTTTCGAACAAAAGCAACAAAAATCATTTTCCACTAACGATTAAAGATTTACGCTTTGTATTAGAAAAGTGCTTTCGAACTTTAAGTCCCAATAGTATGGTCAGTCGAACAGCTTCCCTTAAATTGCAAATAAAAAGTGTCCAGTAGAGCGGATTTTCTTTTAATTGATAGTATCGATTAGAGATAAAGCATAGATTAGAAATGTGTAATTTCATCGTTTGTAGTTAAACAGTTTATGAGTTATCGGGGTGCTTAAATAGGCTTCATAACCGAATTTATCGAAAATTAAATCGCGTTAAAAACTTAAACCGTTAGTGGAAAATGATTTTTGTTGACTTTATTAGAAAGGGATGGGTAGTTTCATTGGAAAAAAACATATTTCAACTTCCAGAGTTTGTTAGCAATGGAAATATGGAACCGCTTAAAAAATGGGCAGTCAAGGTCATTTTAGGCTTCCCTTAAATTTGAAATAAAATATGACCTGTAGTGCGCACAGTCTTCTATTTTATGCAGCAGATAAGAAAAGGTTCATAAAATATAAATTCAAAATTTCATCGTTTGTAGTTAAACGGTTTTTGAGTTATGGACACTGAAAGTTGGAAGGTAAAATTTCGCTTAAATCTCTTATAAATCATAAACCGTTAGGTCAATAGATGCATTTTGTGTGTTATTAGATCAGTGAAGTGAAACACTTTTGAAAATAAAACAGTTTATCGCTTTACTTGGTACGGTTTCAGAGATAACGCGGTTTTAAGGAATTGTGGTAATTTTTTTTAAATGGTTCTAACTTTATAACGGTTTAACTACAAACGAAAAAAATTTCACTACAAACCTCTACGAACGAATGCCTATCGAACTGCATTCCACGTTTTTCATTCTAGAAAAAGTGCGGGCCAACTTCACAAAAAAAATTAAGTTTCAAGTTTGCTTAAATTTCATATAAATCATAAACCGTTAGGCTGATGGATACAATTTATGATTTATTCGATTGGTGAAGTGGATTACTATCAAAAATAGAAGATTTCATCCCTTGACTTGGACCGGTTTCGGAGATAACGCAGTTTAATTTCGTCTGCTTAAATTGCATATAAATTCTTTTCTATTGATACAAATTTAATATTTTTGGTTTCATTAGATAGAACATACATGCCTTCTAACAAATAACTGGTTTTTATAGTTTGTAGTTGTCTAGCATTTGAAATATCCGTCCCCTTAAATCGGGTTGCGCGGACGATTTCAACCGTTCTCTTAAATTTCGAATAAATCATTATCTATTGATAAAATCTCACTTTTTTCTATTCCATTAGAAAGATCTAATAGAAAGCATTAGAAAAAAATAGATTTCACTATTTTAAGTTGCTTAGTAATCGAAATATTCATGTGAGTTTATATGACGAGCAACTGTTTGCTTAAGTTGCATCTAAATCCTTTTCTTTGTGGTAAAATCCTAAAATTTGAATTGTATTAGATAGCCAGATATACAGACTTTGCAAAAATTATGTTTTTGTTGCTATAATTTGTTCAAAAGTGGTTGTTTTTTAAGGTTGTTTAAAGGAATAGAAAAATTTGTTGCATAAAATCGTGCTTCATTCATTAGTGGTTGTCGCTAATTGACAAATAGTGACTCATATGGATGGACACGGTTGACTGGTTTGCGAAAATGTGTTTACCGTTGTTTGTAGTTGTTGGGAAATTGATATATGGGCGCAACTTTAAAAATATGCACTTTTTGACTTTGATTGCG
Source organism: Cheilosia pagana (assembly GCA_936431705.1). NCBI lineage: Eukaryota > Metazoa > Arthropoda > Insecta > Diptera > Syrphidae > Cheilosia > Cheilosia pagana. The sequence goes on along the minus strand of OW386166.1, from coordinate 76,478,559 downwards.
TTTTATTAAGTTACGGTTTGGTGGATTTTGATATTTTGAATGCAGTTATTTAAGTTGGGATATGCTTTATGCATTAATGGTCTTAAATAATTTCTCACTGTTAGAATTTCATAGTTATAGGTGCAAACACAAATGTCTTAATATCTCCGAAATGAGACATTTTTGGGAAAAAAGAATTTCACTACAAACAACTACAAACGATTTCGATTGCAACTGGCTAGATTTTATTTCAAAAGCTCAGAAGTGCGGGCGGAAATTTTTTTCTAATGGTCCTAACTTTTTAACGGTACAACTACAAACGAAAAAAATTTCACTACAAACAACTACAAACGAATGTCTATCGAACTGCATTCCACGTTTTTCATTCTAGAAAAAGTGCGGGCCAACTTCACGTAGGTGCTATAAACGACCTTGATAAATGGATTTATGTGAAGCTTCTAACTGATATAAAGGTTATTTTAATTGTGACGGGTCGGTGTTGATAACCTTTGGCGGCGATGTTGTTTTTGTGATTCCTTTCCAATCTGGTGATTATTATCGTTGACAAATCATTGTATCACGATAGAGGAACACGTCCAAATGAGTCTTCATATACCTAAGTGCAAACGTTGCGCCCATTTTACGGGCCTTAAAGGTCGAGGCTCCTGGATACGAAAAGCTGTATGTGACTGACAAAGGTAGACCCAGATCATGTATACTAGCGAAACGTAGCCTTAAATTACTTTTACTCCCTTCTTTCAGCGATGCAGATGTAACTGTTGCTAGACTGGTGACTGCTAATGGCACTTACTGGATAGCGTCGGCATATCTGGCCCATGACTACACGGGCCCTCTTCCTGGTGAGAAACTGGATAGAGTGAACGCGGAAGGAGAGAGAACGAAAACCAACCTCATAATCGGCTGTGATGCTAATGTTCACCACTCGGTATGGGGAAGTACTGATATTAATGATAGAGGTGAGTTACTTTATCATTACATTTTACAAACAAACCTTGTCATAAGCAATATTGGAAACGAACCTACTTTCGTAACAAAAAACCGACAGGAAGTTTTAGATATCACTCTTGTCTCAGGATATGAGCTTGATCTTTTGGTCAAGAGTCTTACGTTGGCTTTTAACAGTGTAATGTCCTCCTCTTGTCCTCTCATAATAGCAGCAGAGGAAAGAAGAAACCATATATATAAGAAAGCATTAAGAAAAGCCAAGCTAGTATCTTTGCGACTCTTCTGCGGTAAAATAAAAGAATCCTCTGAGGCATCAAGGCTAAGTAAGATACTCTCGACAAACACAACAATGCCAAGTTGTCTGAAAAAGACAGATGGCTCTTGGACGACTTCTAGCGAAGAATCGCTTAATCAGCTGCTCGACACCCACTTCTCAGGCAGCTCAAAGAGTATTGCCCGCAAAGATACAAACAGATCAACCAACCTACAAGGTCTGATCACTAGAGACAAAGTGATTTGGGCGCTACATAGCTTCAAACCATACAAATCTTCGGGACGAGATGGCATAATACCAGCCGAGCTACAATCATCTTGCCAGTGCTAATGATAATCCTAAGAAGCTGTTTAGACCTGGTGTACATTCCACTGCTATGGAGAGAAGTGAAAGTGGTTTTCATACCCAAAGCAGGTAAATGCTCTGATTATATTTAATGCTCAATAGCCGAATTCTCAACTCAAGCCTGGGTGAGATGTCTACCAGAAGATCTGTCAGCAGGGAACCTCACAAGGTGACGTCCTATCTCCCCTTCTGTGGAATCTAGTGGTGAATGAACTGCTAATATGCCTGGAAGCGGGAGGTCACAATGTGATTGCATATGCGGACGACGTTGCTATGGCCGTGTCAGGCAAATACTTAAACACGTTAAGAAACTCCTACAAAACGCTCTTAACAAGCTAATAAAATGGTCAAATAAATGCGGGTTAGGCGTGAACCCTCATAAAACTGAACTTGTCCTCTTTTCTAGGAGATACAAGATTCCACCCATTGACCCTACGTCTATAAATGGCATTAGTTTGACATTCTCTAATGAAGCTAAATACTTGGGTCTTATTTTTGATAGGAAGTTAAGTTGGAAACCTAACATTCAAGAAAGAGTTAAAAAAGCCACTGTGGCACTTTTCTCTTGCAAAAAAGCCATAGGAAATAAATGGGGCTTACAGGCTTGTATCACTCACTGGCTATACGTCTCTGTCATAAGACCGACACTCACATACGGTGTGGTTGTCTGGTGGAATGCTTTGGACAAAGCGATTAATCGCCAAAGTCCAAAGAGCAGCTTGCCTGTGTATCGCTATCGGTGGGGCTCTTCGTACCACCCCCTCCGCTGCACTTGATATCCTGTTTCATCTGACACCCACTGACATTTTCAGCAGGCAAACGGCAGCTTCTGCAGCCGTATGCCTCAAAGCTACTTCACAATGGACCAGTAAAACAACTGGCCATGCCGCTATCCTGAACGATTTTAATAACCTTCCAGGAAACATCGACTACACCACACCAATATTACATTTCGATAATAACTTCCAGGTCTCCATTCCTACTAGATCTTTCTGGGAAGAGAAAGCATTCCTGGATGATGAATTGATCCATTTCTACACAGATGGTTCGAAAACTGTTGATGGTGTTGGTGGTGGTGTCTTCTCCGATAGACTGAATCTTAGTCTCTCCTTCCGTCTTCCTGATCACTGTAACGTTTTTACAGGCGGAAATAATGGAGATAAAATAAGTCATATCTTGGCTAAGAGAAAACATGATATCTGCTAAAGATATCCGTGTCTTCTAGGATAGTCAAGCTGCTATCAAGTGCCTGGAATCAGTCTCTACAAATTCTCTAACAGCCCAAAACTCAGAGAGATGGCGGATCAGTTCAATATTCACCTCTGTTGGGTGCCGGGGCATAGGGAAATCCCAGGTAACTGTAAGGCGGATGAACTCGCCAAAAACGGAACTAAACTACCTATGCTTCCGGGTAAGGACTCCGTAGGTATTTCAGTCGCTACTTGTAAAGTAATTCGGCCCTAGCGAGGTATCCGTCGGAAGGGAAAATTCTCCGATTTTATACTATTCGGAGGATTTTTGCTTCGAGATATTCTTCGGAACATCTTTTCGGAATATTTCTCCGACACAGTTTGTACCGCATATCGGCGAATTACGTTGAAGTGCGATGAAGTGCATTTTTTTCTTCAATCTTTGACAGCTAGGTTCCGATATCCTCCGACAGAAATAGGTTGCGGAACTTATTTACGATTTGAATTTGAGCTTCCGAAAGAGTATGCGTTGCGGAGAATTTTCCGTTCCGACGGATACCTCGCTAGGGCCGATTATTAAGCTGGATGACATCAAAAGAACAAATCTTAGGTGGACAATCGGCTCGACATGTCTAGTAACAAAACAGATCTGGCCAAAGCTGGATCCAAAACGTTCTAGGTACTTGATCTCACTCGATAGGAAGCACATCAGTTGTACAATAGGTGTCATCACGGGACACTTTATAATGGTCTAAGTGTGTCGGCTATCCGATAGCCACTTCAACCTAACCTAACCTAAGGGTCGACTCTCCAATACCCGAACGACAAAGCAACGCCAGATATGCCGATAGGATCAAACAAAGAATTAAAGGACGAGAAGTTTGTCCAGTTTTACAGCTTAGCTCAGTATTTACTAATTCACGCGATCCAACAAGAAATACATATTGCAAAAAATTTAACGGCTGGTTAAGAAGCTCTTTCACGACATTTATACTCTAGGATGTTTGTCAAACGTTCGTGAAAGGTGGCGCAGTGGAAAAAACCTTAAGATGTAATTTGGTTCTTTCGGGATCCGAACCGGGAACCCCTCGCTTAGTAGTCCAACCATAACCGATTGCAATTTGTCACAAATAGTTATTAATTTATTATGGCGATGGATTGTAAAGTGTTCAAAGAAAGATACATAATCATAAAGCAATATATAACTGAGTGTTTTAAACATAGCAAACGTTGCTTCTTATAAAAAAAATAAAAATTTTAATCCTCCATTTTGTTTATACATACTTATAACCTTGCAACAACAAAGCTTAAAATTGAATACTCAATGCAAACACTTCTTACTGCTCCTTTATTAAAATACAAAGCTGTTAACGTAAGTCCTGTCATTAAAATAATTATATAAATAAACTTCTAACGCTGCCGATTAACGCCAACGGCTTAATGCCACCCGTTTATAGCGCAACATTTTCAAATTAAGACGTTCATAATGGAGTTTTCAGTTCCCAGAAGCCCGCATAGTACTTAGGCTTTATGAATATGGCCCTGCATTACAACTTGCAAATGCCAAATGCGTCCACACAGTCCCCAAGAGCCAAGAGGAATGTCTTCACCCAGCCGCACTCCATTAAAAAACGTTTTTCCGAAATATTTGCACTCAATAACATTAAATTTGAAAAGCATACGCCAAGTCGGCCAAGTTTTGCCTATAACCGAATAATGATCCCCAAAAGGGGTAAACGCGCACACATTTTCACTTCAATCGACCGCAACGCCATTTGGCGAGGACCACTCGCACTCGCCGACAGAAACCCACAAAATTACGGTTAAGTCCATCGTCCCATTAACAACTCACTTACACAATGGCAAATGGAATTGCTCAAATTTTTTAGATAAAAATTAAAAAATCATCCGCTCTCTCCGATGGCCATTTAAAGAGTTATAATGAACCTGTTACCATTACCACACTGCACACTCTGCAGTGTGGTCGCATCAGTTTTTGGCTATTTTCATTTTAATGGGTTAGCAGGTGCTAAGCCAGCTCCGAACCGAAATTTGTAACCAATGGCACTCTCTGCCTGCGGACGTAGAACATGGTGTAACGTGCTTTGTGACTCCCACTTTGCCAACCACTCTCGCAGATATATTGCCCAGCACTCTCATTAATTCATTCCCAAAGTTTTCGTAGTGCCCCATAAAGAAAAGGGTTGGTTCTTGGCGTAAGGGATGGCGCCTTGTTCAATGTATCACTATCACCCGAAGCGGTCCAATTCCGCTATATATATACTGTACCACAGGTGTTTTCAAAATCTGTAAGAGTGTTTCGGCCAAAAGTAGTCTGAGAGAGAGGGGGAAAAAAACTGTAATTGTTGGTTTCAGCTAGAATCCTTTTCGGTTGAGTTTTGTGTACCTATGCCTTTTGTTTGCGCTCCAATATGATGATAACCCAGAGAAAGGCTTTTGATCCTCGTATGGTATATTGATTACGTTTCGGGTGAGGAATGGCGGGGACCAGATCCTGTTTGTGCTTTACGGCAATTATCTGCCTGGCTGGATGGAAAGCGATTTCGGATATTAACGACACGATTACCTACGACCGTAATCCGTTATAAATCTTTTATGTAGTAAAAATTATCATCGGGTAGTTGTCGTCGTCGTATATAGTTAGTCCTTTTTCCCAGCTAACTATATAGCAAGGAAGGTTTAGCGCTTTGCTCTCTGTAGGTATTTTTGGTGGCCTAGTTGAAGGGAGTCTGTGGGTTTTGGTTTCCACAGATACCCGAGTATCACCTTGCGTGTGTGGGATTAGTAGCAACAAACAAAATATTTTTACGGTCATTAGGGCGAATTTATGCGGTCATAGAGATTTTAGAGACGAAATTAGTGATTACCGGCAGCTACACACTGTTAAGTGTGTGCGGACGGCTATGTTGGTCATGTTCACTGTGGTGGCGAACGAGGTTAGATTTTGGATGACCACGTGCTGGCGCATGGTAACAATTAAGTGAACCTGATCTGAATTCAATTAGGCAGAAGCTTAGAGGGGATTTCTGATGTAGGAGTAGGTATGAAATTGCGAGAGTTCATGGCAAAAAGTATGCCAAAAGTTCAAGTGGCAGTTTCAATTAAAATTTAAAATATTAAATGGGCAAAGTTAATACAGCGGATAAATACTTGGGCATCACATGGACTGGAAACATAGTTTAGTATGACAGATAGCTAGCTGGTATATGCGGTATCTTTTATTATACCTAGTCATTAAGTAAAGTTTCGTGGTTGAAGAGTTTGTTTCAATTTAAATTTTCAATTTTATATGAGTACCTACCTACATATTTCATTTAAAATTCTAAGAAAAACTGCGTCTTTTTGTGTGAAATTCAAGTGCAATGTGCAACACAAAAGATAACAGAATACTTTAGGCAACAGCAACCATTGTGGTTGATCTGCTTTAGGGTGGTGGGCGCACACCGAAAGCACGAGGTGTAGTTCCATCGACTAAGCGAAACGAAAGGCGATGCATGCAAGTGCATATGGGAACATAAGCAATAGCCACAGTTTATTTTTCATGGAATTTGTGGGTGCTTTGGTTAATGTTTAGATGCGTGAATACAAATTGAGTGCAAGTGATTTCGGAAGAAAAACCCGATTTCGAATGAGTGAAAATAGTTTTCTTTAAAATAATCGACAACCTTTTCACTCACAGACATGGGTATAGCCTTATTCATAACATTAAATTAAAGCTGAGTTAAGGATAATTTTAGTTAAATTGCAGAAACCTTATTCATAACAATTATACCTACTTACTTATTTTAAAACTCTAATTATTTTAGTTATTATTTTATTTTTATTCAACTTCAACGTACAGTCTTCAAATATTACAGCTATAAATACAACTTTAAAAAAAATAAAAGGTTTCACTTTGCAACGTACAATAACTTTAAATACCTAAGCAGCACTTTAAGTTTGATTAAACTTGTGTGTAAAATTTAAATAATTTCTATCGATTTACCTAATTCACACTCACTTATGATTTAATAAGAATGATAAAATTTGTCATAACAATACGACACGCGACCAGCCAGTCCTTCGTGTCGCATCGTACATCCTTCCTAGTCAGAAAGCGTTCCGCCAGACAATCATCCTTGGCTGGCTGTTAGTTATAGTTCCTTGCCAACTGCTACGCGGGAATCTTGGGCTTGGAGTCTTATTTGACCGTCAGAGCACACGGAGCAACGGCCGCTCATCGACACTCACGCGTCCCGCCTTACAAACTTCTTTTTAAAGATAATTTATTCAAACTTAATCAAATGTCAAAAAATTAAACGCCTAAATTTGCATTTTGCGTCGAAAAAAATGCTTTCCCTGTCAAAGCTGTGTGTATCTATATACATAAAAGAAAGTGATGTTATTTACTACGCTTAGGTATAACTCAAGAACGCCTGGACCGATTTCGATGTTTCGCACCAATTTGGACTGATCTCCGGCCAAACAAGAAGAATACCCGAGAAAAAAAATCATAAAAAATTCCACGAAAAAAAAAATGAAGTAAGTTAATTTTTCCATAGGTACATTTTGTATGGACCGATTTTTAGTTACTTCCTTCTGCGGGTTTGTTCGTAATTGCAACGCATAGGCTTAGGAGAAAAAAGTAGAAAAACTCTCAACAGGTGGAGCTGTAGGCGAACATTTCGTTTTTCAGTTCAATTCAATCACCATTCAACAGGCGACGCTGCTGTCGATCTCTAAAAACGGCTCAACCGATTTTAATGAGACTTTGTGAATGCGGATGGTTGGTTCCGATTGTATTTATTATTTATTTATTGTATCTCTATTATATAAAACACAGTGGCGGAAAGTGTACCTAATTTTCCATCTGTCACCGGTATTTTTAACCAATTTAGTTGATTAATTGTAGTTAATTACGGTGATCAAGTGATAGCCCAAAAAATTAAAAAAAATTTTAAAAAACCAAACCACATTCACATTCAAAAACTTAGTTGTCTTAAGGCGACTAGATTGCTCGGGACGGGACTAGATGTAACCTGAACGAAAAAACTAGATTGGTCGGGAACGTCACTTTTCCTACGTCAGGCACATATGCGAACTGTCAACACTGTACTCAGTCATGAATTTCTTGAATGGATTTGTAGCCTTCTTCCCCATATAAACGTCAAGTGAGAAGTGCAAGTAACACAACTGCCAATGTGACCCATTTATGCCAATCAAAACTGTTATACATCTGTCAGATTTACTAAACTAGATACTTAAACGTCCACCCATTGCTCTGGATATTTGAAAAACAGCAAAAAAAACTCTGAGCTTTCTTCGTTACAATTTTTTACTAATAACTGAATCTCATATACCGGCGTGAGTTTTTCTTTTTTGATACTTTGAAATTTTGTAGATGGCTTTTTTCACAATGGGGCAGTATTCACAAAGGGCGCCGTTGCACCTCCCGTAAAAAAACTGCGAAATGTGAGCAGGACTTGATACGAAAGGCACTGGCAAAGCCATGGGTGTACCTACAGCTAATTATAAATAAATGAAATACATGTTAAGGAATAATATTAGATAGATATTATAAATATTATACTAAAGTGACTTCAGAAACAATTTCGCAAAGACAACAAGAGCTGGGAGATTCTTTTTTCAATTACTTTTTTTTGTACAAAAAGGTTTAGTAAGTTCTTCGTACAACCGACTAAGATAAACAAAATAAGAAGAATAAATTCTTTCAGGTTTTATAAATGTTTCAGAACATTTTTAAATAAAACCGGTAATTCTTTTATGCCAATGCTGTACTTTGATCTGCGTTGTCTTAAAAAGGCACTTCGCAAGGAATAGGCGGGATTGGAAACGGGAAGTGGCACTTACGAGTGATAATAAAACACAGATAGTTAAAATTTCAATTTAGCAATCAATTTAAGAATGTTTTTTGATGTGGTTTCCGTGTAGCTGACCATGCGAAAAACAGGGAAATTCAAGATTTATCCTACAGACTTCCAACGATTGGCCTCGCGATGTATTGATTGTCATCGCAAAAGCCAATTGAACGGAAAACTGAATCAGCTTGAACTGGAATGGAAGATCAGTTGGAATAATTAGAATAAGTGGACTAAGGACTTCCTCTCCTTGAATTTGCCCTTGATGACCATCGCTTGAATCAAGTTGTTCTTTAGTTTCTTGATTTGAATTTTGGATGATTTAGATTCCGCAACATAATTATAATCGATCCCACCTTCAGCTGTAAATTATGCGGCGGAGTTTCTGGCACATTAAGCGAGTTCAAAAATTCCTTCGGATAGTTGGTCGTTTCAGCAGCCGATTGGGGGCCTCATGTTTGTGATCAATTTCAACTTCTTGATATGCCTCCACAAAAAAGACGATTTCAGGCATGCATTGAGTTAATTGGCAGCAGTAGATTTTGGGATGACGGAAAGCGTTTGACGAAAATCTCCGGAGAGCAATATCATAGCGCCACCAAATCGTCTCGAATAAGCTCGTAAATCCGTCATTGTTGGGTCGCTGCATTTCGCTGTCGCTGAATTCTTGGTCATTGTGCACGTTGACATGTCAACCATAAGAAGATTCATCGACAGCTTAAAAGCGGAATGTGCAGTTCGACCTCCATCCAATAGTATGGCAGCAATGCCAGAGTATGTAACAGCCAACGCAATTTGAGTTTTTGATCGAATTGTTACCAGAATCAATGAAATGACGAATGTCTTGCCTGTCCCACCGGAAGCATCGAGAAAGTAAATGCCTCCCGTTTCATCGTCAACAAATCTCAGCAGCGAATCGTACACGTTCTTCTGCTCGGCATTCAAAAGCTGCACATCTGTTTGGACTCTTTCGGCCAGCTAATCCCGATCATAGTCTTCCTCCCGTTGCAATTCGCTATTGAATGCATCGTGCATCGAACGATTTGGCGTTGGCATTGCCAATTTCGACAGCAGACTGCCGCACATGAGTACGCACATTGTCTTCGATCAGAACTAACGCTTCGTTGCGCATCCCGTCGTTAATTTCAAGATCGAAATTCGAAGTTGTAGTTCGAACTCTGTGCAAAATGTCGTCAGCCACGTCGCGGTCGGATTCGAGGAATGAAATGTCGTTATGATGATCGCAAACAACGTACCAATTTGATTCACTGGCGTAGAAAAAGTTGCATCGGCGAGCGTTGAGTTCCAATGTGTAGATATCGTTTTCAAGCAAATTTAAACATTGGTAAACCTCCCGAAAAGTGGCGCACAGCACACCATCTCCAGTATGCAAGGAATCGAAAGTTGTAGGGTTATAATTTTCACAAAAAGCTACAAATCATCAAATCATGCGAAAAAATGCAAAAATTCGTCGAAAAAAAAGTAAAATTTTCTATGTTTCCGTAATTTTCCAAAATTCCCACTAAGAATTTTCTATTTTTCCATTCGAAAAGCAATTCCGGAACATTTGCACGAAAAATTCCATACAAAAAATCAAATTTCGATTTTTCCAATTTCCCGACTTTTTGGAGGGTATTCCCAAAATTTTCTTTCGTAACAAAAATCTCCTGGCAATTACAAACAACTGAAAAATTTAGCCAAATCGACCCAGCCGTTCTCAATTGATGAATCACTATACATTTTCACACCATTTTTATATATAGACTAGCGGACCCGACAGACGTTTTCCTGCATGCTTTTTCAAGCCACGTATAATTAATATAATTAGCTTGTAAATCGGGAAATATGCTTTCAATCAAAGCATCTTTCGTATTTACCATGTTGCAGAAGTTGTCCGGCAATTTGATGCATTGTGTGCAATGTTGAGCAATTGCTCGGAGAATTATAGTGCCAATGGATCGTTTTGTAGTTGAACTCTTACATTTGTGTTAAGACGTAATGTACAAAAATTTCGCCATAGATATGATTGTTTTATACATGCGTTAATTTCGTCCGCATATGTAGCGCGTGGAATGACCGGCAATGTCTGTCTAAAATCACCGGACAGCAGCAGTAAAACACCACCGAAAAGCCTGGTGCTATTATTTAAATCTTTCATCATTCTATCGAGAGCTTCAAGTGAATGCTTGTGTGCCATAAGTGCATTCATCCCAGATAATATTTTGGCATTTTTACAAAAAAAAAAAAAACCTTCTAAAATACCAACAATCTGTCGCTCCTCCATCTGCTTGATTTGGTTGTACTGGCAGCGTGCGTTTATTTGCTGTTCCTCATCACCCATGAAGAAAATTTGGAGAAATTTTGAATCGGTATTAGGCATCGGCATTAAAGAACCAATTTGATGATACATTTGGCCCTGAATCTTAAAAGTTGATTGAAAATTGCGACCATCCGCGTTCTGAACGATTTTTGTTGCTCCAAATGAGGTCATTTGAAATTGAATTTGCGAATTTTGCGCAAAAACTATTTGGTTTGTGATGTAGCTCCAGCCAATAGTGCTTTCAATGGTTCTGGCGGCGAATTCAATGGTGGCAATACAAATTTTCCACACACAGCAGAAACCGTCCGATTCAACTTTGTATTTGAGTGCATGACAGTGTTGGCATTGTTTGTTCATAGCACCGATTACAATTTGTGAATGTGACGAATAGTCGATGTCCGACTCATATTCAAACGCAAGGCGAAGAAGTGATGCACGTGTCAATGCGCGATACACTTGCAAACGCTGTTGTTCACGTGTTCTGAATGTATCGGTGACTCTTTGACTCATTGTCCGTCAATTTATCTTCTGCCGATCATTTTAACCGACGGTTCTGGATTATTTGTGAACTCGGAGTACGTCGACCAATATTTCCTCCTCGTTCACGAAGACGTTACATTGTTGTGTGTATATGTGAATATAATACACTTAATATTCACTGAAATGCGACACCGGAAATATCAAAAGGCTCCGTACAAAAAGGCGATTTTTACAATTTTGTTTTTTAATAATACATCGATTTTTGAGGCACTGTGTTTGTATGTTCCGTATGAACAGTGGAGTGTGATATTGTTACAACTTTTTTTATCTTATATATTCCAAATAAATATATCAATTTTGTATTTTACTTAATAACTCGCAGTCACGATTTGGTTGCTTTTGAAATACATATAAGATTTTGAATGTAATTTTTGTATGGGCGGTGCCACGCCCCTTTGTCCAATTTTGAACAATCTTCACAGAAATACTCCTGGGCCAATACCTAAGATTATGTGTAAATTTGAACTCGATCGATTTGGTGGTATTCAAGATATAAGATTTTGAATGTTATTTTTGTATGGGCGATACCACGCCCGTTTGTCCATATTTGACCAATCGGCTTCTAAACCATCCAGGGCGCCACCCAAACGCACACAAAAAAAATTATTCAAATCGGTCCAGCCGTTTAGGAGGAGTTCAGTGACATACACACGTACAGTAGAATTATATATATAAAGATTGTATTATATGTGGTTTCATGTTTTAAAGATTGAATTTATTTTTATTCTACTTTACTTATTTTATTGTTTCTATTTTTTGTGTTATTCAAAAAAGTCCATAATTTGGAGTTTAATTTGAAAAGCTGAATTAAAATTTGTGTTCATTGTATGTATTTTATTTTTAAATAATAAAAACACTTAACAAACAAACACTTTACAAAGTAAAATAAAGCCGAAACAAATATTTCCAGAATGACTGAGATCTTTGACTAGGTATATTTTAAATTTGCAGAAATATTAAACAAATAACTAAATAACTCAAATTTTAAATGCTTAAGTAAATAGAACCAGCAATTTTAGAAAATAATAGTTTAAAATTCGCGCAAATTGCAAATGTTTAATTAAGTAGAACGAGAAAATTGATAAAAAATAGCTCAAAATTAGGGCGAATAGTTCTAAAAAGAGTAGCTATATTTCTGCATATTAACTGAATGTAACTCAAAGCGAAATGAGGCCGACTGGGCTTTATTTCACTTTAGCGAAGTGAAATAATGCCGAATTTTGGAACTCGGCGTTATTTCACGTAACCCTTCCATACTCTATTAAATACAACCAAAAACGAGTGGGCTAAAGAATATTTTGGGCAGAGCATAGTTCAATAGCATACCATGAAAATAATTTAAAGAATAAAGCACTGATTGGTTGGCTGCTGGCTCATAGCTAAAGGACGAGTAGAAAAGTGTTTATATTTACACATTCCCGTGATGCAAAATCTTATTCAATAATTCAATTTCAGGTCACGTGTGTGCGGAGTATATGGAACCACTACTCTGTTCAGTACTCAAGGAGCATCATTTGAACTGGTGCTTGTTGTTTACCGTACCTACCACTTGCTACAGTAGAAGCGATTTTATTTCCTCCCGGGCTGCTCATACTTTACAGCGTTTTCAACTCGTAAAACAATTCACGTTGATGGCATACATCCTGTTGTGCAGGGCTCGGCTCCTTGTAACATTTTAACGATTCCATTTTTCTTTTTTTGTATATCTGTTGATGTTAAAATAGATGTGGGCTTTGTTGCAAGCCAGTTAGGATTGTGCTAAGAATTTATTTTAATTTCCCAGTAACACTTTGAAAGAAAATTAAATATGTATGCTATGTGAGTGTGAGTGGCTTGAGTGTCACCCTTTACCATACTTGCTGCATAAACTGAGTTTATGATCTTCATTAGGGAGAGCCATTGTGTTGTGTTTATTATCTAAACCCCATTTAAATGGCGCTCAGTTGTAGCGCAGGACGCAGGACATTTAAAAGCGCCTTGAGTGCAAGGCCGTAATTACCTTCCTGCAGCACATTTGGTTGGTTTTTACTCTGCTCTGACTCTTCGCTGAGGGTGAATTCCTTGCATGGAATTGAATGTGTGAACTTTCAATCATCAGGATTCAATTAAATCGCTTACATTTCTCATGCATATTCCGATCCACCAGAGCCGATGATATTTATCCAAAATCGCAAATATTGCTCCGAATAATGCACACAGCAGGATGCGTCGCATTTTTGGGTGTGAGGCAAATTTAATTATTATGCAGGTGATGTTCATATACGATTATACGAGAAATAGTTTTCAGGAGAGACATTCCATTACACGTTCTGAAAGGTTCCTAGGTTGGTATGCAGCAGTGTTGCCAGGAATTAATTTTAAAACGCAAAATGCTAAATGGTAGTACGAAAACTCCGAAACATTCTTTACTAAAAAGCAGTTGTTTATAATCCTTAAGGAAAAAGTGTGCATTAGGGTTAATGCCAATAAGCCAAGAACCATGCAACAACTCATGGCCAAAATGCGAGAAGCAGCTATTGTCCTGGGACTGAAATTCAAAGAAAAGTGATGGAAAAAACTGCTCATCTACTTGGTACAAGCGGATTCTACTGTATAAATAACTGTATTAAATAAATCGTAACGCCACCTGGCATAACGCACAGCGAAAGTTCAAAATACTTTGCAAACGGCATCACTGGCTGGTACAGTCCATCAGTATGCCATTTGCCCATAAGGATATAATTGTAAAAGTCCTAAACCACCTGCGGTGGAACCAGCATTAATTAAAAATGGTCTACGAGCAGAGATTATAATTATCTCCCCATATAGTCGAGTACACAATTATTGTTCGGCCAAGGTTGTTTGCGTTAAGCTCCTGTTTCGGGAACAATGCGATTCATGTTGAAATTGCCGCCACCCCATATTGGGGTGGTGTTGTCAAACACTTTCGGTGATGCATTTCCATATATGTGTGTAAGGGGGATGGGTGTTGCAAATGGAAATTGAAAATTGAAAAAGCTTTTTTGTCATCGAACAGTATAGATTGTATGTCAACAACAGCTGACATCCCGTTAATGTAGACTGCATACCGTAAGGACAACTATGGAAATTACATTTCGCTGTGATAATATGCCAACGGGTGGTTGCGTTGCATGTGTTGGTAATATACTCATGTGCCTTCTTTTGGTGAATCTGGTCAAGGGTGCTTTTGTTTCTATAGAGGACTCCCCGATGAGATCAACTTACTGTGTTTTGTGTTCGATCGTGTACGTGTTAGTCAAAATTGTGCACAGAATGATTATCGTTGGCATCGTTTTTATTTAACCATTTCTGCACCTGCATTCATGGGTGTAAATCTGATTTATATTACTGTGTGTAGATACCTAAACAAAGAGTAATCGTTTAAGGAATGTGCGGGTAGCAAACAGAAATTGTGTTTGTCGTGCTTACCCAAAGCTTAAGTGGGTTGGCTTGAATGAAGGCGGTTGCAAGCGTTTTAAAAATTGGTTTGTTGTTAAGGAAATTAGAAAGGAGTCATATATTCCACACCGCCGTCCATCGCTAACATACGTAGTGATCACAAACGCCCACATTAGCCTGCTACAATACGACACATTCGGTTAGACAATATTCTAGGTTCAAGTGAGAATGGTGACAGACAACCCTGTTCATGCGTGCGGGTCTTAAGACTAAGAATCTCTGTAGATCTTAACTCAGAAAACTACAAAGCTGTTTTAGCAGAAAGAGCTTTCATGCCGTCTAAAAGTGTTGCAGACTTAGCGATTAACTAGTGGCTATGACTCGCGGTAGGACTTGTGATATACCGAAATCTTGACATAGATCTATTATGTAAGTACTCAGAGATTTGTTTTTGAATTTTCACGTCGATGGACGTGTTTGGAGGTTGCAAATGAAGTGCGTATTGACCGTTTCTGAGATGAGGCCAAATTTCAAAAGTACCGTTATTCTGGGTATACAGACATGTTGACCCCATGTACCTTAACGCAAGATTACATTTTGGTTGAAATCGTTGGAGCCGTTTTCAAGTAAACTATAATTAACCAAATTCTTAAAAAACGACATTTCTTAAAAATAGTCCGTTGAGCGATAATTTAGGGAGAAACTTAGTTTGGTATCATTTTAGGAATGACGATATTATCTTAAATCTGAATTTTTGTTAAAATCTTATGGACCGTTTTTAAGATACCTATGGGTATGCAGCCATGTTACCCCATTTCGACCCGAATTAATTTTCTCTTCCAATGATTTTTTAACTGTTTGAAATCAATAACTCAAAAATGTTTCCTATTATTGAAAGTGGAGGTGTTGCGATAACGCAACACTGGGTCTAAGTACATACGAACACACGACTTTGAATTTTTTATGTGAAACATCTTATGGCGCGACTTGGGAGTAAAATCGATTCTTCAAAGCGGAAATGACCAAGCGGAAGTGCGTGCCGGAAATTGGCCTGTCGCCATCACTATGCCGCCGGCCACCTAAAACTCCTTAACCACTCAACCGATTTCAATGAAATTTTGTGGGTGGGAATGGTTGGTGGTAACTTGATGGATAGAATAGTTTTGGACCCGATAGGTGGCGCTGTTGTCGATCTTCTTCAGCACTTTCCGGACTTATGCCAGCAGTCAGTAATGTCTGTCTGTTTTCGTTCGTTTGAGGTATTCGGACACATGAAATGTCGTTATGATCCTTCCGCCTGAACAGTTTATTTATTTGTGGGAACATACTCGGACTACTGGTTTTTATAGCCCGAATTTTATTGCCCCAATACAAACTTACAGATTTTCTGTAATTCTCAGTGATCAACTGTTTCAAGTTTTTGATCATTGACTTCAGTGTCCTTAACTCTGGATCGTTCCTGTCAGTAAACTGTCTGTGTAGCCGTTTAAGCCTCGAGAGCAGTCTACTTTTATGTCTGTACAGAGCATCGATTGTCGCGTTTCGATATTTCTCAGTTTTTTCTTCGTCGTTGGAAAGTCCTACCCTAGAGATAGTCCGCTCCATTGTCTGTTTGATCACGACATTCATTTGCAATAAATGGCTGTCGATCTTATCGTTTGTTAAATTTCTGTTTGTCGGTGGATCGATCGCACTCGAACGTATATCCCGCGTAAGAACTCTGGAGAAGCGCGACCACTGCGCTCTTCGGTAATCGAAAGAACGCACTTGGTCGTACTGCTCCAGCTGCGTTTGCTCGTTCGGGATCCGTATTACGGCGGCAAGTCCGTAGTGATCACTATCGTACTCAACCGGTTAGTAGCCCAATACACTACCACTAAGCCACTGCGCCGGGTAGACGAAACGCGACCGAAACAGTATATACCTAAGTATGGATTTAATTTGTAATTTTCCAGAGATTGAGTCCAGCGCACTTACCACGGGGTTACCAGTAATGATCGATCTTCGCTATAGTAACTTACTTACAGTTCGACAGTTCGTTTCGGTGAATAAAGAGAAGCTTTGGTCCAAGAACAGAGCCTTTTGTTTTCTATTTTGTAGTTTGTAGATAGGAGAAAACAACTCTCGTTGAGGGCAATCGTAAATTTAAGTCTTTCCAAAGCTTACAGAAAGAAGTACAAGATTCCGAAAGTAATTGTAATGTGGGGAGAACTCTTAGGAGGAAATGTACCTCTCTAAGGGGAAAGTAGTTGGTACAATAGACCAAACAGTCGCAGTTTATCAACAGCCCTTTAAAACAATAATAATAATGACTGTTCCAAAAGCTTGCAAAAATTTTAGCAATATAATTTGGATTGCTGGTTTTTAAACAGCTTCTCTGATGTCTTCAACTACCAGTTATACATCAGTCTAGTTTTAGGGCGGAAACCAGATCAGTTTGTGACTACATACTTAGAAGGACAAAAGTTTTTTAAAACACTTTTGACAAGAACGGCAAGATCAAATTTGGCTTGCTTTTCACCCTTATTCCATTTGTTGTCTTAGGGATTGGGATAACTTAAGTTTCTTTTCACTGCGAGGAGGGAATTATGTTTATTATTAGATTAGAGATGAGGATTCACGGGCTTCAAGTTTGTATAAAAAAAGGAGGAAATAAAATTTTGGGATCTCTTAGTACAAGTTCAATACGGATTGCAAGATGACCCTTACCAATTTTCTAGTTTGGACTTTGAGAGTAAGGTAAGCACTATTGGACAACATTTTTCCTGTTTTTCAAGTGACTCCTCTACCCCTTTTAAAGGGGGCAACAACTATGCGGGTACAAGCACGGGTTTGGAAATAAATAATTCTTTTGGTTGCTTATGACCTAATAAGAAGCTCAGAAACTTCCAGAATCGAACCGAAAGGGGGATCCAAGAAAACCATACCTTTTAAGAATTTTAATTTGTACTTACGCGTTGCTACGCGTACGATGGTTTTCGTTTTTGATGTGAAACATCTTATGGCGCGACTTGGGAGTAAAATCGATTCATGAAAGCGGAAAAGACCAAGCGGAAGTGCGAGACGGAAATTGGCCTGTCGCCATCGCTATGCCGCCGCCTAAAACTCCTTAACCACTCAACCGATTCGAATGAAATTTTGTGGGTGGGTATGGTTGGTTGTAACTTGATGGACAGGATAGTTTTGGACCCGATAGGTGGCGCTGTTGTCGATCTTCTTAACCACTGAACCGATTTCAATGAAATTTTGTTGGTTTGTATGGTTGTTGGAAAGATAAATTTTTCGAATTTTTTCAACTGAATTCTCAAAGTGAATACTTATATGGGCACGCTGGAGGAACTGAAGAAGCTAGGTTTTACACAGACACTAGGCTTCTGAATGAGTTGACGGTATGAAAACAAAATGTAAACAAAAACTCTCAAAATAGAAATAGAAAACATTGGATTGGATTGTGTTATGAAAACTTGTTAAATTAATGAACATAATTATCTACTGCGCTGTATTAAGGATATAATATTATAAAGATTTGGTTTTTAAATTAAATTTCTTAATGAAATTCAACTACCTACATACAACACAGTTCAATTTAACATCCACATTTAGCGAGAGAAGTTTCGCATTTGGAGTGTGGTCAAAAGCACGCTCTCTGCTTTTTTTTTTAGATATAATTTAATTCACTTTTAAAGTAAAATATGAAGATAGGAAGAAATATAAATGTTGGAATATTTTAGATTTGTGGGAAAAATTGAAAAAAACATTTGTCGCCAAGTGCTTCATCACACGATTCGCACTTTTTCACCGTTCGGCTTCCACAAGCTCGACATCGCAGACTCTTGTTAGAATGCTCCATTTATTGGTTACCAGCTCGAAGAAACGCGCTTACTTTTGAATGACGTGCGCCACTCATTGGTCATTGGCGGGAACCATAATTTGAATCGATTGCTGCATCTATTTGACGACAAAGCTCCAGCGCATCCAATTTTACCCCAAAGCTTCTTGACTGTGTCGAGGCATTTGCAACCGCAACATCTAGCAACCACATAAATATAGGATAGTACCAATTGCGACAGCTTAGCTCAATATTGCTCATGTTCACCCACTCTTCTTCAACATCAACACCATTATTTTTTGAACTTAAATATCTACGTCTATTTATTTATTTATTTATTTATTTAACTATTTAACTACAAAACTAATGTCACTTTACTTTTTAATTCATTTTTTTTAAATTCATAATATAAGCTTACATACATATAGACAAAAACGATTACATACATCTAATTTAAAACTAACATGGATCTTAATTCTAGCTTATTGGCTCCAAGCGAGCACTCTAAGCTTAACATTATGCTTAAAACTATTGCATTTCGGCCTAATGTCACAGTTAATCACAAATGAACAGATTATAAAAAGCTTATTAATAAAACATACTGTTTACATTTCTTTCAATATTTTTTTTTAAACTAAATTTAGAGAGATTGAAATCAATCACATTATTGTACTTATTAAAATCCCTCGTTAGGTTATTGATGGGGCCATTCCTCCCATAGTTACACCGAGATGTCCTTTGGTATAAAAAAAACCGGGTTCCTTGTTGTCCTCGGTCTCGTATTGATGTTTATGGAATTGAGCACATATGTCGAGCTCACGTTACCAGTTAGAACGCAAAACAGGAATATAACATTTGATGTCCCTCTGCGTTTTTCCAAAGTTTGAAGATTCAGCAACTTTAACCGACTTATGTAGGATGGAAGACGACTTTCGGGGTTCCAAGGCAAATCACGTAATGCGAAAAGAAGAAACTGCTTTTGAATACTTTCAAATCTTGCGATTCCAGATGCGTAAGACGGACACTAAACAGGACTACAGTATTCCAAAACAGGTCGGACGAGAGAACAGTATAGATTTTTGGTTACATAGGGATCCTTAAATTCCTTTGAGAAACGTTTTATAAGTCCCAATCGGCTTCTTGCCTTACTTACAATGGAATCCAAATGAAGATTAAAGATGAGCTTTTTGTCAAAGATCACACCAAGATCATTAAAGCAATCCACACTTTCAACAGCTTCCTCATTAATGAAATAAATTGGCGCAGTTGAATTTTGGCGTCTCGTGAAGGTCATGCTTTTACACTTTTTAAGATTAAGCTGCATATAGTTCTCCTTACACCATTCCTGCATGCGGTCAATATCATGTTGTAGGAAAATATAACCTTGTGGGTTGCAATATGAATATATCAGCTTACAGTCATCCGCAAATAGCAAAATCTTTGAATATGTAATAAGAGGACATAGATCGTTAATAAATAACAGGAACAGGAGTGGACCAAAGTGACTGCCTTGAGGGACACCAGAATAGACGACAATATTTTTTGACAAACAGTTATTAAATTTCACACTTTGCGTACGATTACATAGATATATGAAGAAATCCATTTCAAAATCCATTGCGGAAATCCATAAAATTCAAGTTTTTTTAACAGGATAACATGATTAACTTTGTCGAATGCTTTACAAAAATCAGCATAAAAAACATCTGTTTGTAACCCATTCATCATGCTTTCGTTGACTTGAGAAGTAAACTCTATTAAATTAGAAACAGTTGATTTTTTGGGATAAAAACCATGTTGCTCATCAGCAAAAATTTTAGAGCAGTGAAATTGCACGTAGTTACAAATTATTTTCTCAAAGAGTTAAGGTATACATGACAGTTTTGCGATTCCTCTATAATATTCCATTTGATTTTTGTTACCATTTTTATGTAGAGGCATGGTAAATGACGATTTCCACATAATCGGAAAGACTCCACTGGACAGCGACAAGTTGAATAAATATGTTAATGGTTTACAGATGAAATTGACAGATGATTTTCCATTCGTTGCGAAAACGCAACGCTGGGTCTAACGCTGGGCTCACCTTCCTCAGCCCGAATATAAATTTTGGTTGAAATCGTTAGAGCCATTTTCGAAAAAATCAAACTGGTTTAAAACCGTTATATGGGAAGTAACGATAATAATAGGGTTGACATGCAAACAAAAAAGTTGCCCCGAACTGTAAGCCCACCAACTCCAAATCCGAAGTTTGAAAGAAATCCGTCCAGCCGTTTGCGCTGTGGAGCTCAGGAAAGGACGAACAGACGGACAAAATTGCGAAAATATGGAACTCGAGATTCAAATCTCAAATCTCGAGTTCGATATTTTTTACGAGAATACAATCGGCCCTAGCGAGGTATCCGCCAAAACGGAAAATTCTCCGATTTTATACGATTCGGAGGTTTTTTGCTTCGAGGTATTTTGCGGAACATCTATTCGGAATATTTCTCCCATTTTGTAACGCATATCGGCGAATTACGATGAAGTGAATTTTTTTCTTCAATTTTTGACAGTTAGGTTCCGATATCCTCCGACTGAAATTGGTTGCGGAATTTGTATGCGTTGCGAAGAATTTCCCGTTTCGACGGATAAACCACATAAAGCAAGATTTAAAGCATTTTTGTGCAGTCTTTTTACTCCAATATCATCGGTATGTCATTACGGTAATTACGAGAAAGTTGAAAACTGAAAAAAAAGTCCATCTCTTTGTAATACATATACGCTTTATATTTTGTGACTTCGTGCCTGCAACTCTCCCGCTAAAAACAGTAGGACGATTCATAACAATCAAGCTTTCCAAGAATCCATCAACCATCACTCTGCATTATTGTTTGCTTCAACTTTTTTGTTTGCAATAAAAAGCAGCCACGCCATCATCGAATTGATTGATCAGAATCAGAAATCACAGTTGTCTGCCATTCCGCCAGGCAATCAATTTAATTGGCAAAAAGGTGCATATTGGATTCCTTGCCTTGGGATTTTTTCTCCACCACCGGCTTCAGAAAAATCAACTCAAATATGCTTACACGCAAGTCGGGATCATTGTGCGTTGTTTAGGTTAGGTGCTCGTGAATTCCCAACACGCCCGATAAACTTGCAACTTGCAACCCCTGTCAAACGTTGTTACAGCGTAGAGTACATTGGAGGTAACAAAAGTCGGCCGTCGCTCGAACTCGTAAATCTAATATTTGATATATATTCCGAGTGATTGCCAGAAAGAGCTATATAAATGTTACTTGTATTCGTATGTGGATTCGTAGTTTTACTCAGCAGCATGAAGTACGCTGAGGCACTGAGCTGCATCCTAATTCTATATAAATCACAGTGTCTACTGGGAAATTTGTCTAAAAGTCGTTTAATCATTTTCAACAGACAGCGGTTCGTCCTGGATGGTAGACAGCAGCTGTTTGTTTGTCTTTGTTTATGTTTGGAAGTGTTAACACTTAGCTTTGTGCATCTCCAAGCTTAGATTGCATCAGACCAACCTGGAATGATGTGAAGTTTGCGCAGGTATTTCAAGGTATATCCTATGGAAGACACTTTTACACACTGGCTGATTTTTATATCTCACAAGTCACAAGTCGCAACGACATTAGTTGAGTGAACGAAAATCATCCTTTGCCCAGCGCACGGAAGTTCTGACCTCGATGACTGCTTAGGCTTACCACACTATTGTGAAGAGGCATAGAAAGTCGGCACTAGGTGTTAAGTCAGTATGTTCTGTTCAGGCGAGTTGTTGGGAAACCGCTTCTGCTCACAAATTAATTTATATGGACATAGCAGGACATTGATGGATACCGTGCGTCGAAGCCCTGACGAGACGGGTCAAGTAGTCAAATTTTCTAGGTTATCGCACTTGCTCAATAATTCGTTTATCGCCTAGGGATTTTTTCGCATCACGTAACATTGAGATACACTATCTTAATGCTTCACGTATAGCTTGAAAATTGACAAACCCTTTAGCCAAGATAAAGGCACAGATACAGTAATCAGGATAGGTATTGTTCATATTTTTGCGCTTTTAGTGCAATTTTCTCATGCTTGTAGTTCAAGGCCGTGTTAAAAGTGCACATCCCCCTGGTAAAGGCTTGTCTACTGGAGCCTTTCTTAAGGCCTCTTAGACAAAATAAGGTTTATTACCCAAGGCGGTGTGGTAAAATAAACTATTCCATGTTACAGGAAAATTCAATGTTTTCAAATTATACATGGCGATCTTCTAATGCTTGTACTTTTGTAAATTACTTGTTTATAAGTTTTGTTCTGTAAAACACTAGTACTAATATCAACCGTGTGACCAGTATAATTTATGTCGAGCTATGCATATCATACATTTTTGTTAGACTCCTAGCGTGTGACCAGACGCTACATTGGCAGTTCACGCTTCTCGTGTTCAGTAAAAAGCACTAGCAAGACTCTATTCCCACGCATGGAGGCAGTTTTCAAATGCAAAGTTATTTGAAAATAATTTCAATGTTCTTGGTATAAAGCATTTTATATAGATTTCGAGAGATATTCGAATCAGACCACCAATGTCGGGTCTCTTTTCGTCTTTCTACCACTAGAAAACTTACCTAGAGAGACTCTCTGGACTCTTCCAGAGTTCTTTCCTGGACTCGATTCCTAGTGTTAACGCTAGCATCTGCTTATGGGGGATCTCTTTCATCGACTGGGTCTTGACCCAATGATGTCCCAAGATCCTCATTCTTTTGCCAGCCAACGCCGGACATTGGCACAGTATATGCGCCGCTGTCTCAGATCTTTCCAGGCATAGTTTACAGGTATCATCTTCTCTAAGGCCCATCTTCCTTAAGTGATACCTGAAATTACCATGTCCTGTAGATAAAGCCACCTTTAGAACCCTTCTTTGAGTGGAGCAGGTCGGCCAATTAATTGCCATTTTAGCTTGTCTACATTGTTCCACGGCTGACCACCTTCTCAGGTGTTCTGCCGTGATCCATTTATGAATCAGCTGTTCTACCATTCCTTTGCCAATTGAAGAAAATGGTTCTGGTCCCAGCAACTTTTCGGTTGACCCCTGTTTTGCAAGGGAGTCCGCCTTTTCGTTGCCTTCGATCCCTATGTGTCCTCGTACCCAGGTCAGTGTTACATCATTTTTAGATGAACACTTATTGAGCTTGAGTACAAATTCCAGTGCTAATGATGTTGTGATATTTGTTTGTTCCATGTATCTGATCACCGCCTGATTGTCCAGTGCTATAAGGATATTTCTTCCCTCCACCTGACCTTCAAGCAAGTAATCCAACGCATGCAGCAATGTGACGGGCTAGTTCCAGTTTAAGTGCATTTGGTTCTTATGTGTATTTGAAAACAACTGATGATGAGAACTAGTAGAAAGACTTATCCAAATACTACCAAAGAAAATTGAAATCAAAGGCGAGCTAAATCCAGCCGACTTAGCTTCCAGAGGATCAAACCTTGAAGAGCTTCTCACATCAAAGATATGGTTCAAGGGTACTGAATTTCTACAAGATGCTGAAAATACATGGGCCAAAGAATACAAAATACCCGATGGGGTACCAGAATTGCGTAAAAGAATCAGTGTTATCAGTAGCAATTCAAAACCACTTCAGTTTATTCGAAAAAATCAACTACATAAATTCATTTTTTTTATTTTTATGAGAAAGCAGACGAACTAGCAAGAATTGGATCGGAACTTGATGCAACAAATACCATTACATCAATAGACATCCCAATTAGTGCAGCAAAAAGAAATATTGACCAAAGATCAAAAGAAACAACTAACACCATCTGGTCTAACAAACACGACTGTGTCATATCTCGCAGCCTTTGGCCAAGAATCAAGGTGCATTCTGAAAATGAATTCATTAATTATTAAAAAACGAGATGTTCGTATCTTAATGGGTGTACTGACAGGCCATTGCACCATAGGTACTATTGCCACGAGAATAGTCATCAACTCACCAGACTACTGCGGGAGCTCTCAAGATATAGAAGAAACGGAAACCATCAAGCACCTGCTCTGCGAATGCCCAAACCTCCAAACTAGTCGACTCCGATATCTGGGAGACAGACTTTTCTGAGACTTAGAGGACATTGGACTTCAATCAATAAATGGTACTGAACAAATCTTAGACTAAGAGTACAATAAATGCCTATACAGTAATCCCCGGATTGTTGCGTCGGAATAGACGGGATACGATAAACGCTATTATGAGAATCCCGCTTAAGTGTATTGTCGACGCAATAAGGAAAACCCCGCTTTATTGCATTGCAAACGCAATAGGTAAAGCATTGACCAATGAAGTGACAAGTGTCTTTGATTTTATTAAGGCTGTAAGCACAAAAGTTTTCAATGGTTTTGTTGTGTGTGTTTATTTAAACGTAAGATTTTTTATGAGAAGATTTACTTTTTTTAGGGCAAATAACCGGGCAATGCATTTAGGCGGTACGCATTTTAACGGGAAAAGTTATGCACATTTCTTATGGAATGTTTTGCTTGCTCAGTTTTCGGATGAATTAAACGAGCAACCCATTTAAGCGAGGGTCACTTATAAGGGGTTCACTGTATTTTATATGTTATCGAAGAAGCTGTCTTTGCATAAGGTTGACGTACCATTAAGAAATATGGCTTAGGTACCACTGGCAAGTAGACATTGAAGGAGACTAAATATGATTTTTAGGCTTTAGACAAGTTTACCACTAAAACTGATAATTCCATAGAATGATTTTGCGAACGAGCAATTTCGACCCCAAAGAATGATCAATCAGCGTTAATTAATGACATTTTACTTACCTAAGTCCTTTGATGAGGAACAAGCGGTATACAAATCGAAATACACTTTTTTCATTGAAGATGCAGATAGCAACCGGTAGAGTTTTTAAATTCCCTTAAACCATCGGGTATTCCATATCATAGACTAACTCTTCGGAAGAGCACACCTGTAATGCACCCTCGGAATTCTAGAACCACCAAAACTATGTAATGGGCACTAGACTGCAAATCAAAGTTTTGCATAAAAATTAAATAGAATATATTGACCGGGGTTGTAATATTACTGCCGCCTAATAAAAAAATTTGTTTATACAGAAATCCTTAAAAAGAAAAATGTTACTAAAAACTTTTCTAAAAAAATTACATTTTGATAAAGTGCCACGCGGACGAAGTCGCGGGTAACTGCTAGTACAAATATATACACTGTTCATCCATCCGTTTTTGATTTTCCTGTTTTCTTTTTTGTGGTTCGTTTAGGGTTAGTAAAATAAATAAATAAATATTTTGGCGCGACAGGTCTATGGGACCCAAGGCCTAGCTTCTCACAACCATTCGTTTTGTGTGGGTTTTCAATTTTTCGGGACGAATGGAAGGGATCTACAATTTTACGCCGAGTCCAAACGGCTAATTGAGAAACTCATTCATGACAGTTTTACTCTCGGATGTTTGTCAGACGTTCGCGAGAGGTGGCGCAGTGGAAAAAAACCTTAAGATGTAATTTGGTTCTTTCGTTAACAAAGCCATTTGCAAAAAATAATCGGGATAGAAATCGGGATATGGCACTTGCCATATAGGTAACAAAATAATTAAATTACTATAGGTATCTGGACATTTATGAAGCCTTGAATTTTTGTAAATGGTGTTCAACACAATGGGGCAGTAATCAAAAAGGGCGCCGTTGCACCTCCCTTAAAAAACGACTCCGCGAATTGTGGCGGGACTTAATACGAAAGGCACGGGCAGCGCCGTGGGAGTACAGCTAGTTTTATTATAAAAATTATTAACCCTTTGTATCGCAATGTGTCCAAATTAGAAAAAAAGGTGATTTTCAGCTTTCGTTGGTATTACATATAATAATATATAATCTTTATATATATAATTCTACTGTACGTGTGTATGTCACTGAACTCCTCCTAAACGGCTGGACCGATTTGAATAAATTTTTTTGTATGCGTTTGGGTGGCGCCCTGGATGGTTTAGAAGCCGATTGGGCAACATTGGACAAAGGGGCGTGGTACCGCCCGTACAAAAATGACATTCAAAATCTTATATCTTGAAACCCACCGAATCGATCGAGTTCAAATTAACACATAATCTTAGGTATTGGCTCAGGAGTATTCCTGTGAAGATTGGTCAAAATTGGACAAAGGGGCGTGGAACCGCCCATACAAAAATAACATTCAAAATCTTATATCTCGAAAACCGATGAATCTATCGAGTTAAAATTTATACATAATCTTAGGTATTGGTCCAGGAGTAATCCTGTGAAAATTGGTCAAAATTGGACAAAGAGGCGTGGCACCGCCAATACAAAAAATACATTCAAAATCGTATATTTCGAAAGGAACCGAATCGTGACCTCTAAAATATAAGCCAACAAAAAGTTGTAACAATATCACACTCCACTGTTTATAGGGAACGAAGAATTTGAGTGTATTATATTAAACGTGTTTCGTTTGTTTGACATTTTAATTTTTTTGTACAGAGTCCTTTGATATTTCCGGTGTCGCATTTCAGTGAATATTATGTCTATTAACATATATGTACATAAAACAATGCCACGTCTTCGTGAACAAAGACGAAATATTGGTCGACGTACTCCGTATTCACAATTAGTCCAGAACCGTCGATTTAAAAGATCGGCAGAAGATCAATTGACGGACAATGAAAACGTGCAATCATGCAAATGAAAGTCAAGAGCAACGCAACGAACGCCTTCGAGCTAATGCATTAAGACAAAGACTGGCCCGTCAATGAGACACCAACACATTCAGAACACGTGAACAACAGCGTTTGCAAATTGCACATCACAATCCAAATTGTTTTTGCGTAAAATTCGCAAATTCAATTTCAAATGACCTCATTTGGAGCAACAAAAATCGTTCAGAATGCGGATGGTCGCAATTTTCAATCAACGTTTAAGATTCAGGGTCAAGTGTATCATCAAATTGGTTTTTAATGCCGATGCCTAATCCGGATTCAAAAGTTCTCCAAATTTACTATCATTCTCAACATTGGAAATGGAGCAATACCATTGCATGGAGACACACAGTGCATCAAATTGCCGGACAACTTCTGCAACATGGTAAATACGAAAGATGCTTTGATTGAAAGCATATTTCCCGATTTACAAGCAAATTATATTAATCATACGTGGCTTAAAAAAGCATGCAAGACAACGTCTGTCGGGTCCGCTAGTATTCTTATAAATAATTTTGATATTTTGTATTTTATTTATAAAAAAGGTTTGTTGCATATCTGCAACATTGCGTTATAAGGCTTTATTTTACTCTAAATGAAAGTCGCTAAAGCAATTATTAATTTTGTTATAGCAGAGTCCAACGCCACATTTTTCACACGATGTTTGTGTGTAACCTTTGCAATTCGGATATTTGCACCTTATCCGCTTGTCAGCCCATACAGGTCAATGTCCAACTTGATCTTTCCGAACCTGTTTTGGGGGAACAAATTGTGTGGGCCCTTTGTGTTTTTTGGCTTGTATTTCTTCTTCCAAACTCTTTCGTTTTCTTGTCTCTGGATGCTTAGTGCCTACTTTGCAAGGAACTTCTGCGATTTCAAGTCGAAAATCAGCCGAATTCGTGATTTTTTTATTTGATGAATTGTCTTTTTGCACGCGCTTATATAATAGCCAAGCGTTCGCTATAGTCAAATCAAGCAGATGATAAAACATTCTGACTTGCCATCTTTTTCTTCGCAGGACAATTTTGTACCTTCCCATTATGCTGTCAATTAAGTCAACGCCACCCATGTGCCTGTTGTATTCTCCAACGACAAACGGTCGGTCAATGGAGATATATCTTTTGTTACTTTTGTCATATCTTTGGACTCTTGTCTTCGGATTTTCGCCAGCGAATGTTGAAGCTAAGTTAACAATTTTAACGGAAATATCAACGCTGTTTACGTTAGCAACATATTCCACAGACGAACCACGAGGTTGTTTTTTCCATAGCAAAGAATGCCTTCCTTGGCCAAATATTCTAATAATGGAATCGAAGTAAAATAATTGTAAAAGTTAAGCCGGTAATTCTGATGGGATTTATTCTGGCTAAACGCATGCAAACGTTGGATGAGGCTCCGAGGTCTGGTTCTGCTGGATTGACAACATTTTCTTTTCCCGTTTCAAGTTCTACCATATAAGTGAATCCAGAAACACCACTCAGAACTTGCAATTTATAACCCCATCTATGGGGCTTATTAGGCTTATATCGCTTCAAATTATTTCTGGACTTAGTGGAACGAATTTGTTCATCAACACAAAGATATTGTTCAAATGGGACCTTTCTAAAAGAATCATTTAATTTTTGAATAAAAGGCCTTATTTTGAAGATTCTGTCGCTCTCTGGATGTGATATGGGAACATTGTTACTGTTGTCATTAAAATGTAGAATTTGGCGGATCCTTTCAAATTTATTGAATAGCCGGAATTATTATCGAATTCTTCAAATAGTTCCTAACTCTTGGCATGTGAGCTATGGACATCAAAAAAACGATGCCAATAAATTGACGTACGTCTAACGTGGATACGCTAAATGTGGTGTTAGGGTCTTTTTGAACGGCGTACAAATTAGTTTCATTCTTAATCATTTCGATAAGATCGTTTGTGTACAAATACGTAAAATACTGAATCGGGGTCTCTAACTGTAGTATCTCAGATGGCAAGGTTATGTCCCCGATAGATAAAAGCTGACTGTCACTCAAAACCAAGTTCTTCTTTTTCCATAAAATGTTTTTGCTTTTTTACTGGTTGAGGGAGGAGTAGCGGCAGATAGTTCAGGTTGTGGTAAACTTACTACTACATTTTCCACACACAATTTTCCCTGAAAACCGTTTTTGATTTTCCTGTTTTTTTTTTGTGGATGTTGATCTTCGTTTAGGGTTAGTACCAGCCTTTATTTTCTCATTTGACGACTTCTATTAACTCTTTTATAGACGGAGAAAATAACAATGCATGCAGTGCACACACTTACCCGGTGCGCACTTTTACCCCAAACGACTCTACGGAGACGGACGAATGTTTTTTTTTTCACGTATCTTTGGAAACAATTAACTTTTTTAATTTCAATCAAATAGACTTGAGGACTCGCCCATATGAGACTTTCGTCTAAAATAAAAAAGGAGATCAAGCAAACGTTCCTCCTGTTCCTCCTAAAGTCATAAGTCATAACCCGCAACAATCTTAAACGCGTGTAGCTTGTTGAATTGGGATCGTAATATAAGTTTTGTTTCTTTCGCCTCAAATCCGAACTATAAGTTAAACGATTACGAGCTTCTTTGTGAATATAGTCCTCTTCAATGACCCTGACAGGGTGTATTTACATGCAAGTCGCGCAAGTCACACACAATGCCTGATTTTACGCCCAGAGACAGAGAGAGAGTAGTGTCAGTTATCAGATCTCTGAGATGACAGATGAATAAATTCTAACTGTGAGTTGCAAACAAGCTAAAATAATGGTGTTTAAATTCGGCGTCAAGTCCAACATTAATTATTACTTTACTAGATATAAGTTACGTCAAGCTTTTGAGCTGAATTTCGTAAAAAATTGTTAAAAATTTTCTGCATCGTATTTCAATCCTTTTCACATCGTTAATAAAAAGCCGCAAGTTCGATATGACAAGAAAGACCGAACCTCCGTTTCAAAGACCAAGTATGGAACTCTACGTGATATGAGGTACAAGTTGTCAGCCCGTTGACAGTATAAAAGCAAAGTACTTTGAACCCTCCTTCCGGACATGGCATAAATTTATCTATTAGGACCTTCTCCTTGAGCTTATTCGAAGGCAGGTGAACCGCAGTACTTATTGGCGGTTTCACTGGCTGTCAAAGTGTAAATGTCACGTCGGTTACAGAATTCGGGTTCGTCATAACAATGAACTCATATCCGCTCTATAAATCCAACAGTTATATTAAATCAAAGACTTATCCAGTTAACCTGGTGGCAATTAGCAAACAAAGTTCCTAATCCCATCGTTGTCCGCATGGCACCATCTCCATCAATGGCAACACAATCGAATAAATTGATTTCAAATTGACACAAAACGAAATCGAAGCATAGCTGTAAGATTAATTACTGGAGGCGCCCTTCTTGTCATGGGCATTAATAAATAAGGAAATAATTCGATTGCGTCCGCCCCCTGAATTAGTTGTCATGGCCACCCCTACACTACTTGTCCGAAACTACCTAACAAAAAAAAGAACAGAAACGACCGATAATCTCCCAGTCGAGTAATTTGTCTTACTTTTCCATCACGTATCCTTTCGAAGGATATATACCATTAGTTATCGCAAAGGGAGTGTGTTCGCATACAGAGCTAGTGGAGCAGGCGTAAGACGATGATGGTGTATTCGTTCACAGCACAGCATCGCAACCAACTATACAACTTGATGACTGAATTGTTGATCCAATTAATTTCCCATATACAACAGCATCAGTGCCTACCTACACGACCGAGCACAACGGTGTACCAGAAATATGCAAACAACAAGCTCAGGATGAACAGCCCAGCAATTGAACACCATAAACAACAAAAACAATTCAGGAAATCTACGTAATTTCATTACACAAAATGCTGCCGGACTTCTGAGATCCTTTTCGGGATTACAGCCGAACAAAGGGTCAGATATGGGGTATTCTTCCCTATTCAGAATAGCAGTACAAATCATTCTGAGTTTCATCGTCTGACGTGGACAGAGGTTCAGACTATACGACGACGGGCTGTGTTTGGTCGGTCGGACGGTCGTTCTTCCATAGGTACCTATATAGTTTGGGTTTCAAAGAAGGCCTTTATCTCTGACGTTGACGTTCCATATGGGATGCTCTTCTGCCTGCAATCGCATTGGCCGTGTTACGTACGGGAGTAGGTATGTGTAAATTGTAATCGAAAGAACAAATATGAGCTTAAATCGGTCAACATCCTACAGGCTGTCCCGCCCCAGACACATGACTAATTAATTACTTACGGCAAGGATTAGGCCGACCAGGATCCTATTCGTTGAGCAGGTTTGTCTAAGCAGAACAAAAACAGTCATGCTCGTAAATAATGCTACGAAACAGGACGTGGACTTTTGCTTAGACATTTGAGGGTCGGTTTTCGGTTAAGAGTTGTTGCAAAATCACCTTTAATGGGATTTTAAGAAGTGTCGTGTTAACCAGTGTAAAAGTAATCTTTATTTGCCAAACACACACAAGGTATGTGTTGAGCCTGAGACTATCCAATTGGTCTCGAAAATGAATGGGACGTTGGTTAACTGGTCTATCCTATTACAGGAAAATAAATATTTGGTATACCGTATATCCTTGGCATTGTTTATTATCAACAGCCCGGCACACAATCAGAATGTAGGTAGATAAGTAAATTTTGTTTTAATGTGTGCATTCATTTGAAAAGTAGGTGAATCTACACGTTACAGTAAGATGAGAAAGTGAGTAAACCCTTTTGTGGTAAATCGTTTGTCCCAAAAATTAAATGGGCCCTGAAAAAATCCGAGTTATCGATCGGTAGGTTTATCTGTGACTCGATACCAATTTTTGTGCGCAAATAGGAGGCAGCTATCTATCAAGTATCCACTTCAGATTTGGTGACTGTCTACTAAATATCGTTTGTGCGTACTATACCAGACCTACCTACTACTGCTTGCAATTTTCCTAACAAAATCTGGTTGCAAAACATTTTTGACTTAACTCCTTCAAATTAATTAATGTCTTTTAATCGGCCCTAGCGAGGTATCCGTCGGAACGGAAAATTCTCCGATTTTATACGATTCGGATGATTTTTGCTTCGAGGTATTCTTCGGAACATCTATTCGGAATATTTCTCCGACATTTTGTAACGCATATCGGTGAATTACGTTGAAGTGCGATGAAGTGCATTCTTTTCTTTAATTTTTGACAGCTAGGTTCCGATATCCTCCGACAGAAATTGGTTGCGGAATTTTTTTACGATTTGGATTTGAGTCTCCGACAGAGTATGCGTTGCGGAGAATTTTCCGTTCCGACGGATACCTCGCTAGGGCCGAATAGTTATTGGTTTTTTTTGACTTTTGGCGCGATTTGCGAAGCGCTTTTGTACGTCTTTTAAGATGCGTATTTGGAGACCGTTTTCAATGCTTTTTTGACTAGTGTTTTTGATGCAATTTTGGGGCAACTTTTACACGTTTTTTAAAGCATTTTTGAATTTTAACAATTTTTTTAAAGAATTTTTGGACCGTTTTCTGATGCATTTTTGGTCGCTTTTGCGTATCGTTTTCGATAAACTTTTGGACGCATTTTCTATTCACTTTTCAAAGGCGCTTTTCGAAGCGTTTTTGGATTCGTGTTTCGACGAGTATTTGGTCGCTTTTGCGTAGCATTTACGATAACTTTTGGATACATTTTTTGTTCACTTTTTAACGCGATTTACAAAGAGTTTTTGTATTTGTTTTTGACGAGTTTTAATTCGCCATTTCCGAAGCGTTTTCCGGTAATTTTTGGAGGCTTATTTTATAACTTTTTTTTGGTAAAAACGTTTTCGGACACCATTTACCCAATTTTCGATGCGATTTTAGACCCGGTCCTTGACATGTTTTTAACTTGCTGTTGTGCGTAATATCCTAATGCATTATTTGTATTAAAATCAAATATTTTTAGTGGCAACTTTCTTTCTTAATCATTCTAGAAAGAAAGTTGCCACTAAAAATATTTGATTTAACCTCGCTGCAACAAACTTTGGCCAGTGAATTCCAAGATTTCCTAATCTGACATCCTTAGAGACCGATTCCTTTTTGCCTCTTCGTGTTTTTGTACACTGGGTCGAATCGTCTACTGATTTCCTCTTTTTGCTCTTTTTATCGACTGTGAGGTCTTTCAGCGACAAAAGTCCTGTCGTTACATACCTCTTATATTCCAGAAGGGATATTTTTGTTTCATTTTGGCAATATATAACGTATGAGTTGACAAATGCTATCTCTACAATACCCCAAAAAATCCTATGCCACCATTTCTTTGACCTACGATTAAGCTGATCAGCATGATCCACTCCACCCATAAAGGCATTGTAGTCCTTTACCACTCTCGGACAGCTAGTGCCGTGCAGTACGCCTTTTTGATCCCTTCTTGTGACAGTTGTAGGTTCATTTCCATGATAATTTGAAGCAAAATTTACCGACCTGTTATCTTGCCATTTGAAGAAACTTATTCCGCCTTTGGACTCACGGAAATCTACATCTCCTCTTTTCATTTTTCTTTTGTCCTTCATGTTTTTTGGATTACCTTTTCTGTTCCCACGAGTCGTGCCGCAAGCCAAAGTTTTTTCACATTTTAGCTTTTCTAACAACCTTACAGATGTAAAATAGTAATCAAAGAATATTATTTTGTATTTTCCCCATTCCTTCTCAGTTATGGATAAAACAACTCTCTCACCGAGTCCGTAGCATTTGTATTTCGCCTCCAATTCTTCGTCTTTTCCTTGGTAAATAGAAAATCTCTTCACGTAACCATTTTGGTCCGCTAAGCACCACAACTTGTACCCTCTTTTTATCGGCTTCATAGGATTGTACTGTTTCATCGTATTCCTCCCCTTGAAAAGGATCATCGATTCATCGACTGAAAGTTGTCTTGTGCCATGGTAACCAAAACCGAACTTTTCATTTACTGAGTCGATCAGTGGGCGCAACTTGAACAGACGATCTCTATTATCTTTGGGTATCAAGCTGTTGTCGTTTATGTGAAGGTTACTCAAAATAGCATCAAATCTGTTCCGGCTCATAGTTTTGCTTACAAGAGATACTCCCAAATCTTCACTTTGACTCTAATAATACCTCCAGCTGGGAAGTTTATGGTACTTCGTGGTAGTTCGCCTTTCCTCAAATCAAGGATCTTATTTTTTTGCACTGCGTAAAGATTTGTTTGGTTAACAATATTTTCAATGGAATTTTCCATAAAATTAAGAAAAAAGTCGGTGGCTATCGTGTAATTTTCAAAAATGCCTTAAACAGGACCTTCAGGAAATAAATATTCTGGCATTTTCGTTTCACGTTTTTCATTTTTCCAGTGTCGGTTAGGTTGGATCGGTCCACATTTACCTGCACTTTTTACCTTCCTATAGCTAGAGCTGCTTCCTGGATCATCTAGGAGTTCGTTTAGCTCTTCCTGGAGATCTTCATCATTAGGTTCTTGCACACTTCCTCCCGAATTAGTTGGTTTTCCAACTCATCTTCAAAATTATTACCAATAGGAACAAGGTCCAAATCATCATCTGACTCGACATCAGTATCCTCATTATTGTCCAGTCCCAGTGGCAATTCCTCCAAAATAGCTTAAATGTAACCCTCCGAAATGTGTGCGCTCCTAATACCTGCCATTTTTTTACTTCAAAATAATAACGTAGAAAGAAAGCCATTAAAAACACAAAAAAATTAAAAAATAAGCTGTTCACAAACTGAGCACCCAGCCCAACGGTACTTACAAGTCCAATTTCCTTTTTCGATCGAAAATAAACTTTAAAATGTTTATTTTTTGATAATTATAAAAGAAAACTACTCTTCATACACCAGATAAATGTTAATTCAATGGAGAATAAGGATTGAGATAAAACCACACCCTTTATGCAACTCAATAAAAATGCGATAACCTACTCCCGCAATAACCAATACATCAAACACGAAAACCGTTACTCTTACCCCAAAACCAAATGCGAAGTAAAAGTCAATGCACACTCGATTACTATTAATGGTATTTTAAAGTTTCGTTGAGTTTGCAGTGCAAAAACTGATTCTATGTTGAGTATATTCAGTGGTTTAGCTACTGGTACTTAGAAGTAGAACTTACAAAAAGAAAAAAAAAAGAAAGAGACAGAATTTTACAATAAAAAAAAGTAAAAATTAATGAAACTTTATCATACGTCTCCAGTCTACGTTCAATACTTGTAAAATGGTTAACTACTGGTGGGAGTTGTTAAGGAAAAAAGACTTGAGCGCTGTCCGGAACCTTGCATACTTATGGATTGACTATGATGATGATGTTATTGAGGGAATTTTATTTACATAAAGTGAGAACAATTGAGGCCCAAAAATTGAACCCTACGCAACCCCTCTGCAAGTATAAAGGAAGTCAGACAAAGGATGACCCACTGAGATGGTTTGCTTTCGAGGCTCAAGATATGATGACATAAGAGTGTCTGCTGAATACCAAATAATGATAATAATTTATAACATAAATTACTGTGACTCACGGTATCGAAGGTTTTCGAGAAATCGAGAAGAACTAAAAAAGTCACTTTTTCAGCATCCAGCGATTCCTCAATAGGTATCATTTACAACTTTAATAATCGTTGTTAAGCAGCTATGATTTTTCTTAAATCCAGATTGCATGGGGGTGAGTAAGTTGTTTATAAAAATGTGTGAATTTATTTGTTTTTGCAGTACCTTCTCAAATATCTTAGACAAATATGGTAGAAAAGAGATCGGCCGATAATCGTTACTATTAGGACTTTTTGGAATTGGTATAATTTTTGCTGTTCTTCATTGTTGAGAAGTATTTTGACAAACTCGGAATGTATTTCGTCGAAAGGAACGGTATTCGATTTAACGGATAACAATTTCAGCATTATCAACAATATTTTATCAAATTTTTGTAATTTTTTGTGTGGTTGGCAATTTGCTTCGTTTGTCCAGAGTTCAGCCATCCCGATGTATTTATGAAAATGTAAAGATTTGTTAGTGAGACATCAGAGAGCTCCTCTCATGGAAGTAGAAATTTCCAAGTGTTCTATTCCTCAAGTGACAGAGACTAGGGCATAGACACAGGAAGTGAGGTGTGTCCTCATGAGCATCCTCGTCCCCTCAACCCCTGCATATATCGTCATCTATGAGATTTAGTTTCGTTATATCTTATATGGTTCCTAAGAAAATTGTGACCTTTTAGGGCCTTATTATCCACTCTCTCTCGGAGATTGCAGAGGGGTGGTTTAATCGACTGAAGCGCCCGCTCTTGATCCATTGCAGATCCATTTCTGGCCAGTTCATCAGCCATCTCGTTGCCGGTTTTGTTCCTGTGTCCAGGGACCCAGTAGAGATGTGTGGTATGCTGCAAGCAGAGAACCTTTAGCTCTTCGCGGCAGCGGCGAACTAGCTTTGACTTTATTTCAATAGCAGAAACTGCGTTTATAACCGCCTGACTGTCAATGAATATGGTAATATCGTCCTTTGATATTGCCAGCTTCGGCGATTGCCAGAACTTCTGCTCGGAAGACACTGCTATGATCCGACAGTCTGATTGATAGGCGTATGTCCAATTCCTCGCAGAAAATTCCGGCACCGGTTCCACAGTCCATCCGTGTAGATGGAAATTAATTTCCTTTTTGTGGGTTCATCTGTGTCCCATTCGTCTTTGATTTGATGACTTGTTCGTGGCTTGCCACCAAACTAAGCTGCCATATGTCAGTATAGGTCGCACAACAGCCGTATACATCCACAGAATAATTTTAGGTTTTGGGCCGCATCTTTTTCCGAAGACTCGGTTGCATTCGTAAAAAGCATTGGCTGCTTTCTTAACCCGTTCATTAACTTTAAGTTTCCAATTAAGCTTCCTGTCAATAATCGTTACTATTATAACTTTTTTTATTTTATTTTTTGGTGTTCTTTATTGTTGAGAATTATTTTGACAAACTTGGGATGTTGGAATGCGACAATTTCAGCATTATCAACAATATTTTATTAAATTTGGTAATTTTTTGTTTGGTTGGCAATTTGTTCTCTTTCGTGTTTCATCAACTTCTCAGATTTTTGGTAACTTAAAAGTTGTAACTTGGTTTGGTACCTAACCTTTTGTTACTCAGTTTTAGTTGCTTGTTTTGCAATTTATTTGTTCCGCAGAATTCTTTTGAAGGTCTCTATGAGTCTATGAAAGCAACTGATGAAATTCGTTCAATAAGAACTTTATAAACCTCTTTAAAACCTTATCTTATGATAGGTAGTTACCTGTCTATCTGCATACCCGCCTACTTCATCGGTTCACCCCATTACCAAACAGGAAATGCACCCTCAAAATATTAACTTGTCCACTCGATAAATCGCGAATATTTACGACGCTCGATGTAGGTATATCTATAAAAATGTATGCTCAATTGCACACTACACAACTCCCCCACACGACACTCTAACTACAGTCGTACAAAATAAATTTTCGCAAACTTTCGTCAGTCTATCCGCTCTTCCCTCTCGCGCAGGGATATACAAAACATTCAATTGAAAAAATAACAACACATAAAATAATATTTCGCAGACGGTAAAATTTTCCACATGAGCTCCGCAAATGTTGTTCCATCATAGTAATTGAATTCCCTACATGCGATATCCCTGCGCCACATTATAAATCACAAGAAATGCGAATGCAAAAACGAGCAAAATTTCAATAAACTTTAAATAACGACATAACGCAGCGCAGCACACAGTAGATATACAGGAACAAAAAAAAAAAACAACACAAACAAAACACCCACCAATTCCGGTCCTCTTCTAAAGGATAGTGCCCGACCGTATTGTGTGCGTAAAATTATTATTATTTCATATTTTTGTTTATTTCGGCGCAGGACCAACCCCTTTCGTATATTATACATACATGAATCCCATCAGTCCCCCATTAGCAGATGGAAACATATTCCCAACGAGATCGAATAAATCTTCTCCACCCCTCGACGGAAAAGTTTCGCTTCTTGTGAACTCTTGTTATTAAAATTTGTTTTGACCGAAACAAGACGGCACAGTGTAAAGGGGAAACGCAAGAGTAAACGACCCCAGCAAACGGCACACCATGAACGAAAATGCAATTCGAGGTTCGAGGGTTATCTGTGCAATTTAGATACGCGCGTTGTCTATCCCTTTTCAGACAACCCACACACAAAAGACCTTTACAATGCGCTCATGAAGAGGTCTTGTGAATTGTGATCTTGAAATCCTCAAAAACGCCACCCCTTGCTTGTCTGGCAGCTCAGCGAACAATACTCTGACTAAAAGCCATCGAATGACTTTGAACGGACGAGGACTTCTTATCGACAACATCCTCACGTTATTATTAAATCCTTAAAGGTTATCTTGTGCCGTTCCCCCGCTGCGCGGCGCACACACCGTGACAATTAATGACCCACACCCCCAGCAGCCGTAAAGCAGACCATTTGGGCGATAATGTCACATTCATTAGGGAAAAAGAAAACGGTCAAGGAGGAAAAGCGCTCCTGTGTCCTGTGCCTGAACCATATGCAACCGGTTCCGCTTGAGCGACTTGACTGGTCTGGTCGTTGGTTTGTTTTATGTTTCGGTTTGGTTACCAAAAAGAAAATCATACTCTCCCCCTATATAACTAGCTGAAGGAGTTCTCCTTTCGATAATGTAAACAACACATCCGGACAAATTGGATTTATTACACTCTCCATAAAGCGAATGGGACATTACTTGCTTTATGTGTCGGAAAAGTGCATGGACCGCATACCCTAGAAATGCGTGCGTATGCAATTAGCTAATGTCATGTCATACAGTGGCAATAAACAAGGAGCACTTACGCCACTGACTGTGCACCAGGAAGCAGATAACAATCGAAAATTGTTTTATTGAAAATCCAAGGAAGCGTAGATAATCTGACTGCACACGGAATTTCACGAATTTTACGAATTTTCCTCCGACGACGCGACCGACAGTGGCATTGCATGCGAGAAAGTGTATCCTATTTTTATGGGGAACAGTTAAGCCGGAGAGATTTATGCGATAGCAGTTGACAGCGCATGTAGTACGTAATTGGATACACGGGTTTTCAGTTTGAGGGACTTTTCAATAATAATTTTCTGTTAAAAGATAAAAGTCGAACAGAATTCTATTAAAACAAATGGATGTGTGTGTTGTATGTGTGCGTGAGTGATGCGAATAGATTTTACGAGATACCTCAATCGACATCTGGCGTAGATTGCACAGTGCTTACATACGAAGTGATGGGTAAATGGAAAGGACAGATGAAAGAGAACGTGTCAATGACGAGATAATAGATTTTGATAAGACAATTGACAACTCGGCGAAATATTATATCAGGGGTCGCGAATGCAATTTGTTTCGATTTAGACTCGTGATTTAACGGAGTGATTAAGAATATTTGTGCACGTTCTGCAGCTGTCATCATGCGTCGTTCAAAAGGAAGCCAAAGGACGTCTACAAAAAAATTTTAGGTAGGTAGGTACCTATGATCTGATTATGATTTTTAGGAGAATTATTTAGAAGCGTATCCTAAGGCCGTATCAGGTCGGAGCTTATAAAGCGTTTTCGGAAGTGGTGGTCTTTTTTAACTCATGATTATAATCATTTTTGATAAGGGAATTCAAAAAAGTGGGTCTCGCTCTGCTCTTGAGTTATACCTACAGCCTAAGCGTCTGAACGGATTTGTTTCAAACTTCGGAATTGGAGCCCATGGGCTTTGAAGTCACTTTTTTTTGCACGTTAGCCCTATTATTAACGTTACCTATTTCTCACAAAACGTTTTTGACGAACTTCGATTTTTTCGAAAACGGTTCTCACGATTAAAACCAAAAATGATGGCATAACCAGTTATCCAATCTAATCACCGTAAACGCTGCTTTAAAAAACTGTTCATATCTGTTGTAACTTAAGGAAAACAATAGAGAGAATATTAAACACAATTAATACTTGATTGTAATTCAGATTTTATTCCTCTAATTTAGTTTTGGTGATTTTAAGTCTTCTCTCTTCCACGTGTCGATCCTGGTCTTGACAGCTGTCAATCCTTCTCCAGTGCCGGGGTTTCCTGTCACTCTCTTAGCACAGGGTGACTCCAGAACACTGCATTCCTCCCTTTTTAGTTGGTTCCAAAACGTTGAGGGGCTTTATCACTCGTCCGTAACGAGTGACGTTATCGGGAACTGGATTTGCGACGGCGGTGGTGGCGGTTAAGCTATCGTCGTTCGGCGCAAATTCGTGCTTCTCTATTTGAATCGCTTGTGGAACAGTGCTGGCAGGGGGTGGCAGGTGATGGCAGGTGGTGGTAGGTGGTGGCAGGGGGGTAGCTTCTGCTGACA
Source organism: Cheilosia pagana (assembly GCA_936431705.1). Lineage (NCBI taxonomy): Eukaryota > Metazoa > Arthropoda > Insecta > Diptera > Syrphidae > Cheilosia > Cheilosia pagana. The sequence continues at coordinate 76,437,754 of OW386166.1, read as the reverse complement.
CGTCTTCTCGCTGACGATCGGCGCTGTCATCATGTGTTGAGGGAATCGCATACAAGATTGGGTTGCTGTCGGTTAGTCGGCGTTTAATTTGGTCAATGTGGCGGCGACCTATTTTGTTGTCTATGGATTTTATCACATAGGATACGGGGCCGGTGACTTCAATAACTTCGCCTTCCAACCACAATGGTCCAGTCGAATAATTCCGAAAATAAACGGCGTCCCCGACTTTGAAACTTCTTACTTGAGTTGATTCTGGAATAATACCAGTTGACTGTCCATCATCGGGATGCAGGACATCCAATACCGTGCGAAGCCGACGTCCCATCAGCAGCTCGGCAGGAGTTTTTCCAGTTGTCGTATTAGGCGTCGTGTGTTGTTTAAAAAGGATACGTTGCAATTTGGTGTGCATGTCTCCCTCCGTCAGGGTTTTAAAAGAAGTTTTCAAATACTGCACCATGCGCTCCGCTTGACCATTACTGGAGGGGTGGTATGGGGCCGTCGTGTTGTACCTAATCCCATTTGATAAATAAAACTGCTGCATTTCAGCTGATACAAAAGCTGTTCCGTTATCCGAAATAATCCTTTTTGGTTGGCCGTGAGTTGCAAATATTTCACGTAGCTTGTTCTTCACTTCTGAGGATGATACACTGCGTACTATTCTTACTTCTAACCACTTAGACATCGAGTCTACGACGACCAAAAATGTATAACCCTGGAAAGGACCAGCAAAATCAACATGTAATGTATCCCATGGCTCTTCTGGTGGTTGCAGGAATTGTCGTAGAGCAGCTGGTGGACTCGCCTTATTTTGTTGACATTTGACGCAATGCTGGACTGTTAATTCAATTTGTTTGTCGAGGTTGGGCCACCACACATAGCTGCGGGAATAAGCTTTCATTAGGTTGATTCCCGGATGATATCCATGAAGTAATTCCAAAATTGTATGTTGGTATTTGGGTGGCACCACTACTCTACTACCCCACAATATGCAGCCTTTGTGCGTGGAGAGTTCTGTTCTTCTTCGGAGATAAGGCATGAGTTCTTCGGTACTTTCAACCACTCGCGGCCAACCATGTAAAAGCATTCGTAAAACTCTTGACATCACAGGGTCTTTCGCAGTTTCATGCGCGATCTGAGCCGCTGTCACTGGTGGGTTACTTCGCATCTCAAGCATCAAGATATCAGCCGGTCCACTTGTTGAGGCATCGACTGACGATGGTAGTGGCAATCTGCTCATACAATCAGCATTCGTATTCTTTGGCCCTGGCCTATACTCCATCTTATAGTCATATGCGGAGAGTAATAAACACCAACGTAGCATGCGGGGAGATACCATTTGTGGTATTTGTTTCCCTCTATTAAATATGCCCAGTAACGGTTTATGGTCAGTGACGATAACTATTTCTCTCCCAGCCACATACTGATGAAAGTGTTTCATTGCAACTATAATTGCTAAGGCCTCTTTATCAATATGTGCATAGTTTCGCTCATGGACTCCCAGTGTGCGAGATGCAAACGCAATGGGCCGCTCTACTCCATTCTTATCCCGATGTGCCAAAACGGCGCCAATCCCATAAGGCGAAGCATCGCAGGCGAGAACCAATGTTTTATTAACATCATAATGTACTAAAAGGGTGTCTGAATCAAGTAAAGCCTTTAGCTCATTAAAAACTGCTTGATGCTCGTCAGTCCACTTCCATTTCTCATTTTTGTCTAGCAACCGATGTAATTTTTCGGCAATCGACGCCTTATGAGGTAAAAAAGAGTTATAAAAATTTAACAACCCTAGAAAAGATTGCAGCATCTCCTTGTTTTCTGGAGTGGCGGCTTGTTGTATTGCTCTCACTTTTTCTTTGTTTGGTGAAATTCCCTCACCACTAATATGAAACCCGAGAAAATCCAATTCACGTTGCGCAAATAAACACTTTTGCTTATTTACTGTCAAGTTGGCTTTAGCTAATCTCTTAAAAACTGTCTCTAAGTTACGAAGGTGATCCCCTTCATCTCTTCCGGAAATGATAATGTCATCGAGATATGCTTTTACGCCATTTATCCCAGCCAAAAGACTGTCCATAAACTTTTGAAACAGGCCTGGAGCGGCCGAGACACCAAATGGTAACCTGCGTACCCTATATAATCCCTTGTGTGTATTCAGCGTCAACAACTCGGCCGAAGCATCATCAACCACCAGCTGCTGATACGCCTGTTGTAAGTCGAGCTTCGTAAACCACTTACCACCTGAAATTTCCGCCATTACCTCCGCAAACAACGGTAGAGGATAAGAATTTGTTTTGATCACCGCATTGACAGTGCTACGGTAATCGCCACATATCCTTACGGACCCATCAGACTTCGGCACCGGTACAATCGGCGTCGCCCAGCGGGAAAACATAACCGGCTCCAAAATGTTTTGTTTCACGAGTTTCTCAATTTCTTTCTCCACTGCGGACTTCCAGGCGATGGGACACTGCCGATGTTTCAAAAAAATTGGCGTTGACCCTGGCCATACTTCCAGCGAAACAGGCGGGCCTTGATGAGCACCCAGTTCGTCATTAAAAATGTCTTTGTATTTCCGTTCCAGACTCGCCATATCCCCTGCCACCTCCAGTGCACATACCCCTTGCACCGAAATTCCCAACACTGGGAACCAGTCTCTGCCTAGCAAGCACCTCCCACCACCTGCAACAACAATAACCGGCAGTTGATATTCTTTATTATTATATTTTATATTCACCAAAGAAGATCCGAGTACATGCAACTTCTCCTTGGACCAGGTCTGCAGAGTTATTGTCGACGGACTTAGCTGTCTCTTATCGTGATTGATCCGATCCCAAGTAACTTCCGAAATCACTGTGCACGCGGCACCCGAATCAACTTCAAATGATTCTACCACGCCGTTTAGATGCACGTCTGTCAAAATTTTGTGTGCGGCTGATGTCTGAATGTGGTTCAATTCAAAAAAATAGTTCGACGGCCCCGGTTGTACACCCAGCTGAGCTTCAGGTTCCTTTTCGACTGCCCTTTCCTCAACTGCATGCACAGCTTGTTGTTGACGAGAGTCTGCTTTCTTTTTAAAACACGCTTTGCTTGCGTGACCTCTGATAGAGCAATAATCGCATTTCTTCTCTTTAAAGAAACACTTATCAGCAAAATGATTGCCATCACATCGAAAACACCGCAAGTGTTCTGGACGTTGATATTTCTTCTTAGAAGTTATCGTCATAATATCATTGTTGCCTCGCACGTTTATCACGTTGCGCTGAGCCGTTTCATGTGCAACGGATATTTCATATGCCCTCTTGAAATCCAGTTTGGGCTCACTGAACAACCGTTTTTGTAATGATTCATCCGCCACTCCGCATACCATTTGATCTCTCAACATTTTATCTAGTTCCAGAAAATCGCAGTGTTCGGACAATTTTCTTAGATCCTTTACAAAATCGGCGATCGTTTCGTCACTCTTCTGACAACGTTTGTGAAAAGTAAATCGTTGTACGATTTCATTCGGTTTTGGATGGAAATGTCCATCCAGTTTCTCTACGATTTCATGGAAAGACACGTCTTTTGGAGTCAGCGGCGTAAGCAAAGAGCGGATTATCTCGTACGTCGTTTCCCCCACACTTGATAGGAATATTGCTCGCATGGATACCTCGTTCGTTATTCCGTTCGCCTCAAAATAAAACTCCATACGTTCTTTATAATTATTCCATGCCATTGTTGGTTGAAACTGCTCCAATTTCCCGAAAGTCTGCGGTGCCGATTGATTGACATTTGCCATCGTGCTTTCGTTTAGTGCCATATTTTCGCTCGTCGCCAAAATGTTGTAACTTAAGGAAAACAATAGAGAGAATATTAAACACAATTAATACTTGATTGTAATTCAGATTTTATTCCTCTAATTTAGTTTTGGTGATTTTAAGTCTTCTCTCTTCCACGTGTCGATCCTGGTCTTGACAGCTGTCAATCCTTCTCCAGTGCCGGGGTTTCCTGTCACTCTCTTAGCACAGGGTGACTCCAGAACACTGCAATATCTATAAAATCCCTCGATTTTTATAAAACTTAAAACTAATATAATGCTAACTTTCTGAACAGTACCCTAAAAGCACCTACTCAGTTTTCAGCTTATCTAATTATATAGCAATAGTGTTTTTTGAACAAAACATTGAAATATTTGAATATTTGTTTAGGTAGGTTAGGTTAGGTAAGGTTGAGTAGGGTGTGAGTTCATCACAAGGACCAGGTACCATTATGGGCCCATCGCCATCCTTATAGTAACCTTCTAGGTCAAAAACCTAAACCAAATCGCCCAAGCACTTAATTTCCCTGCAGAACCTAAAGATGTTTTCGATTGTGTTTGCGAAACCAACTCTAAATCCGTATTTATTAAGCCTAATCAAGACGAAGTATATGCTGTCAACTAAAAAGGACACCCAACACCGACGGCTCGGACAGAACGTCGCAATAGACAGATATAACTTTGAGGTGGTTAAGGACTTTGTCTACCTAGGCTCCGCTATGAACTCAGACAACGACACCAGCGCTGAGGTTAAACGTAGAATTACTCTTGCCAATCGCTGTTTCTTTGGGCTAAGAAGGCAATTGAGTAGCAAAGCCCTCTCTCGAACAACTAGAGTGACCCTTTATAAGACCCTTATCATCCCAGTTCTGCTATATGGCGCAGAAGCATGGACTCTATCAAAAGCGGATGAGGTAACTCTCGGTTGTTTCGAGAGAAAAATTCTTCGTGTTATTTTTGGTCCCGTCTGCATTGACGGTGAATGGAGAAGGAGATTTAACGACGAACTGTACGGGCTGTACAGCGACATCGACCTAGTCAGAAGAGTGAAGGTCCAACGACTGAGGTGGCTGGGTCATGTAGAGCGAATGGACACGAATGCTCCGGCCCGGAAGATCTTCGAATCCATACCCGAGGGAAGGCGCAGTAGAGGAAGACCGCGACTCAGGTGGCGCACGCAAGTGGAAGGGGACCTTAACCAACTTAGCGTGCGAAACTGGAGACAGCTAGCTAAAGATCGCGCTGGCTGGAGACGCTTGTTGGTTGAGGCCCAGGTCCACCCCGGACTGTAGCGCCACCTTAAGTAAGTAAGTAAGTAATCCCTTGGCATGTTTCCTCAAAAGGCAATGCCCCGATAATATTCCTATTGTCATTCGTAACTTCGATTTACCTAGATTTAACAATTCTAGAGATTGTTTCCTCTAACTTTGGCCACAGGTCCTCTGAGAACCTATGCGCTATGCCCTGGTATATTTAAGAATCATTCTTTTGGCCACCGCCAATGGTGGTCTCATGCCCTCGATTGTTTGTTTAGGTACAAATATTATGTGGGAATAATTTTCCAAAAACCACTTTTGACCAAAAGTATAATCCCGTACTTTGTTTTTCTTAAAAATGCAAATAAAGACGTATTCAAGTCTACTGGCAGTAAAATGCAATTTTAACTACATATCTACTTATTTTTAACAAATATTACCCAATTTATATTTTTAGCCATTTCAAAAATGAGCCTTAAAATAAAAGCAACCACTTAGAGCTTAGGCTACAGTTATAGCGATACGAAAAACGAAACCGTAAAAACATTCTTTTGCACTTTTTAACCACTTAAACTAAATGGTTGAGCTCAATCTTGGTACTAAAATGTTGCTTATGTGGCAGCCCTAAGTAAATATGTAAGAGAAAAAAAGAGAGAGACTGCCGGTGAGTAGGTAGATAGTATTAAGGAAACACGAATGTATTAAAATAGTTTAGTTGATAACTGCGAGTCGATGTAAGAACACCTTAAATAAAGAGAAGTAAAAATAAAAAGGAAAACGGAATCGGTGTTTTATTATTATTATGATGATGAGGGTCCAGTGCACTACGACCTTGTGATCTATTGTGCCCCCTGCTTATACCTCGGAAAGGTTCATGCCCTTCTCCAGAGCTCCCTCGCATTGCAGTTCCATTCAGAACTGTGTTCGAGGATCATCGCTCTGTCTTGGCCTCGGCAAGAATATCGACTTTAGAGCACTTCCTCTAGTCCAGTTTCTCTTATGAATCTAAGGATGAGTAGCGGGTCCATTATCTGTATATCCTTGTCTGATATCTGGTACTTGCCCAGATGTTTGAGCCTCTTGTGGGTCAGCGCCCCACAGTGTTCCAGAATGTGATCTGGGGTCTCAGCGCTCTCATCACAGAATCTACAGAGACCTTCTTCTGATAGTCCTATTTTCCTCAGGTGTTCCCTCAGTTTACAGTGTCCCGTTAGGAGACCTGTTAGGATTCTCAAGTTGTTTTTGCTTAGGCCAATGCATGAAGTTGTTAACAAATATTTCCACAGCTCGAGCCGATATGTCCGCAGTATATTCAAAGGCGAAATAATTGAAAATTCGATATTTGCTATTGTCAGCAGTTATCTGCGGTTTGCACATGTCCTCTAAAGAACACTGCTGCTGTGTCACATATTTTGTATAACTCTTTCGTTCCGCTACAACAGAGAAAGCGACATACAGTGCTTTCAATGTGCGACAGTCAAAGGCTATAAGCGACATACCCTTCTTGGAGTTTTACAAATACTAGTACCGCCCGTGGTCAAAATTCGACCAATTTTGTCTGTAGATAAAGGAACGAAAGCCAAATTGTTTTTTACATAATTTATTTATTATTTATTTTAATTTATTTATATGCTAAATCTTAATTCATATACCTTTCCGCTATGAAAAAAGAATGGAAAAGGGCAAAACATGAACGTTTGTTTCCATAGTAACACCTCGCAGATAACTCTGCAATGCCCCTGAAATAAGATTTTATGATTGCTTACTTTTAGGGGTAATTAAATTGCATACCTTTATGGGTTAATGAGATTCTATGGAAACATGGCGGCGACAAATTGAATGGCAACAAAATGCTTTAGATTAACTGCTAAGCATTTTGTGTGGGAAATTCTTAACTTCATTTTACCAGTCTTAATGGCGACATATACCTACGATTGGTTGTGTCTGCACATCTATGGCACAGTACCTTTTGAATGATATAAGTTTCATTCTCCTCATTTCTTGATAAATACTTAAAAGGTGTACGAAACATTTTGATGTTTACGTATTAATTTATAATGATTTCATCGAAATTTGGCCAGTAGTTGACGACAACTGCGAACAGACATCAGTTTTAGTTAGTTTAGTTTTATATAATACATACATAACATATATACATATCTGCAAAATAAATATGAAATTGTTTGGCATATTTCCTATACCTACATTTTTACAGCTTTTTTTTCAGCGAAAATTTGCCGCAACGATTTCATAGAACAGATGTATCGCTTAGGAATATTAAATGCACCTGAAATCGAACGCAATATTTCTTCAGCGAACTCAAATGCGAATTAGGTACCAGCTTTTCTAGAAAACAGTGATGAATTTGGAAATAACGTCACGTTAACGTCGTGGTTTTGGAATACTCAGCGCAGACTCTATGTCGCACTGTGAAACAAGACAAAAAGCCACCTACGCAACTGATACAAGCAAATTCGGCGATGATGATAACGAGAATTTGTGCTTTCTCAGTTGTCTACTTGGATTTTTTGGCTTAATGGTTTGAACCAAGAGTTGAAGCCAAACGGACACAGATCGCGTCGGCAGTTTGCTGATTTGTATTTCAGTTCAGGATTTGCGAATTTTAACGATATAATGGAGAGTAGGGGCTAAAATCTAAATTATTGACATAATTTACAGCACACAGCAAGCTGTCCTTGGTGCATTTAAAAACAATGCGAGATGCGACATAAGCCGCAGAATTACTGGTAGGTAGTGCATGAAATATTGACGATTTGCACATCAGGACGTGACTGATAATACACTACAGCTATAACACGGTACCTACCTAGTTAAGAAATTATCGGCTCTTGACCATGACCTTGCATCAAAATTCAAAACTTAACCGGAAGGCAATTGAGTAGGAGGGCAACTTCATAAAACAGGAGACTGCATTTTATGGCGCGGAAACATTTCCGTATAATTTTTGGTGGCGTGCTTTTTAGGTGGGGACTTATGACGAAAACCGCGAGCTCCTTAACGACTTCGATTTGTTAACAAAAGTGGATATCAGACGAACTGGTTAAAATATGCAGAGCGAACATACACCAACGGCTTGTTTAATACCTCTCGCAACGCAAAAGACCTAAAACGCTTTAACAGCTCCTCCGAGTGCTGGAAGTTCTGCACTTAAACTGTGACAAGATGTAGTCCTCCGTTTACAAGTTCCCTGTAAGAGGGTTACAAAATGTGTTCCTGTCTTGTACCCAAAATAGTTTTGGAACAGTCGAATGTGCTACCTATTAGGTGATGTGCATGTTGCATTCCGAGTAATAATTTCGTGAGTCTAAACTAAATAAAAGAGATTTTTCGCTATAGTTTCCAAATAGCGTCTTTCCCATTTCTCAGAATGAAATAAGTAGCAACAAGGACATGAATGCTACCCTGTGCAAAGAGAATGTACCTTCACGCCAGCGTTGCCAGACGTTCCAATTTCTAGCACAGAATTAAATGTCCCGCGCGGTACACTCTCAGTGCGCTTTCAATACATTTGTCATTCTCAAACTTCATTCAATAAATGAGTAGTGGTACTCTGCACACAACATAATGCACAACCCTATTCCATTCTATCATACTAGCACAATACCACAGTGGCAAAATACAAGGAAAAAAAATACTACTGCCACTCATGTTTTTTAAGAATCCCGATTTTTTACTCAAAACTTTTAAAAATCTCGCTTTGCATGAAAAAAAAAATCTGGCAACGCTGCTTCACGCATTCACTTTTCTATAATACCCAAAGCCTTTCTTGTGAGCCATAAACTTATGAAATTGCAGTGGAATGGGAAAATGCTCGACGTACAATGATAAATAGCTTCCCTGCTTGTTACTTGAGTTCTATGTTTATCCGTCGCAACTGATTCTCATGATGCTATTGATGTCATTTGAACACATCAATGACATCAAGAGGTATGACTCCGGGACACATTTTCGTCGTTTCGCAACTGAAATCCTTTTTGCCTTTTTATTTAAAAATAATATTCTATTACGACAAACTTTCCACGAAACTTTCACGTAGCGAATTTCAACTTCATGTTCAAGTATGCATGAATATTACAGGATAACATTTCGTAACAGTTGTGAGGACTAAATTTAAATAAAAGCCTTCCCCCGCCCCATTACCGAAGGGTATACGTAGACGTACCCATATTACAACCTCGGCATTTAATTTAAGCCCATTTACCGAGTGCTATACCTTTGAAACTTGAACTGACTTGTATTAGATTCAAATACTATACCTACCTACTATGGCCACCTTTTGAAGTCCTTATACATAGTATACCTAAGGCACTTTAACATAATATTTCCCTTTTCGGAATTCCAATGCATAGTCATAGGGAAGAGGAAAAAAAAAGCCAAAGAACAGAAAAGCAGGAGAAAGAAACTTTCACATTTTGAAACACTCGGGAGGTGATAAATTTAAATGTCACTTCATGCTCTCACTGACATTGATTTTCCTCAAGAGTTGCTCCTTCGCAGGACTACTGTTATACGGTTAAAATGCGACAATACTCTTTTCGAGTTGTGTGTTGAAGGTGATATTAAGTTTTAATGCTAATGAAACTGTGTACGAAGAAAAATGGCACATAAACGCAGAGAAGCACACTCGCAGGACGACAACGGCGACCAAGGACCAACGAATAGCGAGCGATATTCAGAAAGCAGCCAACTGAAAAGTAGACATTTTTATCATTTTATTACACCGAAAATGGCATGTCAGTAGTAGTCATCGTTTTCATCGTCATATCCTTGCGCCAGCCAGAGTGTGTCGTTCTTCCTCTTTGGCGAAATGTAATCGAATAAATTAGAGGTGATGTTGGCACTCACATCACTGGCGCATTCTGTCTTTGGAAAGAAATTCCTGGACTTTTGTTCCACTTTGAATGAGAGACCAGAGACGCGATGCGGCAGACATGGTAGGCTTATATTCAATGGACCCGATGACAGCAATAGTAGTTACCTACCCTACATCCACCTCTGACATTGCCATATTGTACAATTTTTCAAATGTCATCCGAGAGAGAGACTGCCGAAACATGAGAACTGTCAAAAAGAAATTAATGTTGCCCTCCATTTGACATCATTACCTACTGCCTTCTCGTATGCAAAGCAGAAGCATTTTTTGTTTCCTATTGGCTATGTGTGCTTAGTTTGAAGTTGCTCTGTGAGTAACTATGGCATGATTGTTTTTAAGATTTATTATCAACATTTACTAGATGCAAAATTACAGGAAAAGGCCGTAAGCTTTCCTGAACGGTGTTCCATTGCATTGGTTTCTTTACGTCATTAAATTGTTAGCGCAGTGGTTAACGACTTGGACAGTGGTTAGTGACTTGGATTTTGAAATCAAGCACACAAATTATTGCGCCTGAAGGCTATTTTTCCACAGATTCATTAAATTCAACGAAAATCTCTAAATCAGATATTTCGACTATAACATGAGTTTGAAGGGTTTCTTCAATTTTGGTATGAACAAAGATTTTAATCTATAGAATAAACCAGTGAACACTAAGAGAAGGTAGCTTTTCCGGAAGAAGGAGAAGGAGATTTGGTATTTACAAGGAAAATGTTTTCAATATTTTAAAATTTTACTCTTTAAACTACAGACACGAAAAATAAATAAAGAGCACAACTGGGTCGCACGATACTTTCTGTTTAATCGAAAGGTTGGTTGAGCTTTTCTGATTTTATCAATTGAAAAGCTGAGAAGCAATCGAATGTTTAGAATGAGAAGGAATTAAGTGACAAATTTAAAGTTTCGAGTGAGAACGGCTCAAAGTTGTAACGCCTTTATTCAAAAATAGGGATGATAATTTTGTATTCAAAATATATAAAAAAGGTGTTAAGTGCCAGTTTAATTTTGTATGCCTTTCAACTTTTATATAGTTAGAACCCGCAGCTATGGCTTTTCATAAATTGCACGAGTTTTACAGTCACTTGCAGTCCTTATTGTCTATATTTTAAACGCTTTAAAGGATGTAGTGTTTGGTGAAATTCACTTTTGAGTTGATCATCTGATATGGCAGGACATATAAAATAACAATGCTTAAGTTGATTGGTGATGCGGGTTTAGGTTATCTCTGATTGGAAGTTGGGTTTGTGACATGTGGGGCTGTAAATAAAGTGGGAGTCACTGATTGTGTAAGCTCCAAGTCGTTGCAAATATTTTAAGATGCACGGTTATTATTATTACCCCTGAACCGTCCTTCTCTGACCACAGGATCATAGAATTTTTCATAGAAGAAAAGACAGAGACTATAGGTAAATTTAGAAATCCAAGGCTCACAGACTGGGATATTTACATCTCAGAAACAGTGCGGAATGGACGAAGGCTGGGAGAGCATAGAATGAGGACACCAGCCGAAATCGATGCATTCACGGTAAGCCTAAATAAAGTTCTAACCGAGGCTTATGAGAAAGCCTGTCCTCTACGGACAATTAAAAATAAGAGATCTCCATCGTGGTGGACTAAGGACCTCCTCGAGATCAGAAGGAAAACCAGATCCCTGTTCAATTTGGCCAAACGCACCAACTCACAGTTAGACTGGGATCTATATAAAGCCGGTCAGCGGAAATTCAAAAGCGCAATAACTAGTGCTAAACGCACAGCATGGCGCAAATTCTGTAGCGAAATAGAAGATACTAGGGAATCAGCTAGACTTAGGAAAATCCTATCGAAAGAACCTACTGTTCCAGGTTATCTCAAGAAAAATAATGGTAACTGGACTCAGTCCTGCCAAGAAACTTTAAGTCTGCTCCTACAGACGCACTTTCCAGGTTGTATTTCCCAGACAACCGACCAGACCATATCAGGCATCGCAATTCCTGCAGCATCAATTCCAGAGGGCATAATAACCGTGGAAAAAATTAACTGGGCGATCGAAACTTTCTCCCCGTTTAAATCACCTGGGGTTGACGGGATTTTCCCCATCATGCTTCAGAAAGCCAAGACAGTTATTTTACCAGCCCTGAGTAGACTCTTCACACGCTGCCTGGAATGTGGACACATTCCCAGAGTATGGCGTGAGGTAAAGGTTGTCTTCATTCCGAAGGCAGGTAAGTCTAGCCACACGACTGCTAAGGACTTCAGGCCTATAAGCCTAACATCCTTTATATTAAAAACCTTGGAAAAACTGCTAAACGTTTTTATTCGTAGTCGGCTTGACGACAATGTGATCTCAACCGCGCAGCATGCCTATATAAAAGGCAAAGGGGTAGAAAGCGCACTGCATGAGGTCATCAGTACCATAGAAAAATCCCTAATTTCCCTAATTTCCTAGACATTGAAGGAGCATTCAACAATGTCAAGACGTGTGCAGTTAAAAGAGCTCTTACAAATTCCAAGGTTGACCAAGCACTTATCAACGTGATAGAGAGCTTGCTTAACGAAAGGAACATAAATGCCAAGCTGGGTGACAGTGATCTAAGAGTGATGGCCTCAAGGGGCACACCACAAGGTGGAGTAATATCCCCCTTACTCTGGGTCCTTGTCATTAACGAAATACTTGTAAAATTCGGAAATATGGGGGTCAAGGTAACTGCCTATGCAGATGATGTGGTAATACTTGCTACAGGCAAGTTCCTACCGACCATAAGCGAACTACTAGGGAACGCATTACGAACACTTAACACGTGGACCAAACAATGCGGGCTAGGAGTCAACCCACAGAAAACTGAACTAGTTCTGTTTAGTAACAAAAGGAAAATTCCAAGCTTCGAGCCTCCAAATATTGAGGGTACCCCCCTAAAAATTACACAAAGTGCTAAGTACCTGGGGACTATACTTGACAGAAAGCTCAATTGGAAACTAAATGTTAATGAACGGGTTAAGAAAGCAGCTAATGCTTTTTACGCATGCAACCGAGTCTTCGGAAAAAGATGGGGCCCAAAACCCAAAATTATTCTGTGGATGTATACGGCTGTTGTGCGACCTATACTGACATATGGCAGCTTGGTTTGGTGGCAAGCCACGAACAAGTCATCCAATCTTAAGCTTATGACAAAAATACAAAGGATGGCATGTATAGGAACAACCAGCGCGATAAGGACAACACCTACTGCTGGACTAGAGGCAATCCTCAACCTACTACCTATAGACCTATTCATGCAAGAATCTGCAAGAATTTTCTGTGAGGAATTAAACATACGCAGATCAATAAGATTGCCGGATCATAGCAGTGTCTTCCAAGCAGAAGTTCTGGCAATTGCCGAAGCCGCCCATATGGTGTCAATGTTGGCAATACCAAGGGACGATATTACCATATTCATTGACAGTCAGGCAGCTATAAAAGCAGTTTCTGCTATTGAAATAAAGTCGAAGCTAGTTCACCGCTGCCGCGAAGAGCTCAAGGTTCTCTGCTCGCAGCATACTACGCATCTCTGTTGGGTCCCTGGACACAGGAACAAAACCGGCAACGAGATGGCTGATGAACTGGCCAGAAATGGATCTGCAATGGATCAAGAGCGGGCGCTTCAGTCGATAAAACCACCCCTCTGCAATCTCCGAGAGAGAGTGGAAAATAAGACCCGTATGAAAGCCAACAATAGGTGGAAAGAGTTAACTACCTGCGAAATCACAAGAAAGTTATGGCCAGTATATAGTATGAGTCGGACCAAAACGCTAATGCAGTTTGATAGAACGGCGATATACAAACTGGTAGGGGCCCTAACAGGTCACAATTTTCTTAGGAACCATACAATGAAACTAAATCTCATAGATGACGATATATGCAGGGGTTGCGGAGACGAGGATGCTCATGAGGACACACCTCACTTCCTCTGTCTGTGCCCTAGTCTCTGTCACTTGAGGAATAGAACACTTGGAAGTTACTACTTCCATGATATAGAGGAGCTCTCTGATGTCTCACTAACCAATCTTTACAGGTTCATAAATACATCGGGATGGCTGGACAAGGTCGAGTAGCTGCAAACAAGGGAAGAGTTTTTCATCGCCAACAACACCGGACGATCCCCCACCAAGGGCATCACAATGGGTCCACATGGACCTAAGTGGGGTACGACAGGGCTCGCTCTGCTGTACCCACCCAGTAACCTAACCTAACCTATTATTATCTAATATGTTTGAAAAATAATAAGCCGTGTGTGAACATAATTTGTTAGGATTTGGGAAGTAATTTTTAAAGAATTCTTATAATACGGTTTATTTTACATAAAAAAAAAACAAAATATGGGTTCTTATTAAGATTATTTAGGTGTTATCCTTTATACTTGATTTGGTCAAAATCGTTAGAGCGGTTTTCGGAACACTATGCAAATAAAATAAATAGTAAGAATGTTGAGTTTTCGAGATATTAACACTGAACAGTCCTTAGAAATGAATCGATTTTTTTCTAGCGAAAATCTGGGGTGGAATTCTGTAAGGCGATTTTCGATAGTTGATAATCACAATAATTTTTTTTGGTCTCTTAAGCTGACTGTCACTGAGATTGTCGCTTTTTTGTGATCGTTTTCTTACGACAGCTCAAATAAAAAAAATTTCTTTTAGGGTTATTGGCTTTCGAATTTTAAAGAGTGAATATGTTTACATCATTACAGTTATTTATTCATAGTGATAGTGAGGAATATAACAATTATCACTCAATTGTTCGTCTTCTAAAAATGAATGCGACCCACTTATTCCACTAACTGAATCCTCGACTCTACATGCTACAACGATAGCTTCCTCAGTCGCATCCAAAGCCTTCACATTAAATGTGCTTCCACCGGTTCTTTTGAATCTTCGTAAGCATCTTCTTAAAGCTGTACTTTCGAAGTGACCAAATCTATTCCAATTTAAAAATAAAGTTATATACATAGAAGCTTAAAAATGTATACTCACTCGTTTCCATTCCCCAACGCTTTTTGATGGTGAACCATTCGTATTAAGAGATGAAGTCAGTTTTTCCCACTGGTGTTTTTGGCTGGCCCTCCCATAAAATTGGACAAAATTCGCTGCTGCTTTTTATTTACTTGGGCCCTTAAAAAATTTAGAACTCATTACCAAACTTATAAATATATGTTTTAAAGCTTATTTACTTATCCACAAATCACAACTTTATTTTAAAACTCCTTAGATTTGCTGTATAAATGACAGCTATCAACAAAATAATATTCAGAAAAGGCGATGTGATGCCAACTTTTGATAGTTTTTTTTGCGATCAACTTATGTAGTAGAAGAACAATTTGACTATATTGCTTTTGACTATCGCAAAAGTGACTAGGTATCAACTATCACGTTAGGGGAGTCCACCCCTGTTATGCATCAACGTTAACCCCACCTACCTAAGCAATAATATGAGTTTCAATCCGAAGTTTGAAACAAATTCGTCTAGGCCTCAAAATAAGTCGGGCAGACAGACGGATGGACAGAATAGGAAGACCCATTTTTTTTTTAATTCCGCTATTATCATATAATTTCAGAATTGATTAAAATTTCGAATTCGACATTTTGTACGAACACAATATTTTTCTCTTACTACCTATAGGTAGGTGTATACCTGAAAGTTAAAAATACTATTATTAGTAAGGTTGGTTATTGTTATTTTGTCAGCATCGGTGTAGTAATTAGGCGGTCCAAGACACTGCTAGTAGTTCATGACGGAGGCCCCAAAGGTTAAGCTTATTGTTTGGCAAGAAGCAACATGTCTTTCCACAGGTATCTTCTAGGATTGGCATCAGTGTGAATCTTTGGTATACGATCAATCTGACAGGCTGGGAAGCTATGCCATACCAGTCTGAGCAATATTAAACTTGAAAATATGTCTCGGGCGTCGGACACATAGAACCACTTTTTTTTTAGATCGGACATATGCTTTCTTTCCCCATTATTGGTTGATCTAGTTTTAAAGACATGGTGGATGCCATTGGTCTGGGTATAGGTATAACAAAGACCGTCGGCTATGGGAGGCTTTAATTAGACATCAGAGATTTTTCACGGCTTAAATGATAAGCATGACTATTTCTTAGAAAAATTGAATGTATTGTAGTGTATTTTGGCGTAGTGAAAAATATCTATATAACAAACTTGCTAGCATGACCATACTTTGAGGTTTATGTTGAATGCTTCTGACATTCGGCAGGGCTGCGATCTATTTCATTTTGCCATCAATTACGTTCGTTCTTTACGTTTTTTTAACACGGTTGCATACACATAAACTTCCGTTCCGCTATTAAGTGCATTTCAAGATATGTTGCATATACGAAACGAATACTCATATTCCAAAGAATAATTTGCGTGATCCTTTCCCATATAAATCAGTAAATAATGCAGCCTTACCCGGAAAGGAAAGGACAATAGATGCAAATTACCCCTTGGCGTAGGGCGCACTTCCGCCAAGCGTTATGCAATCTTATCGAAAACTAATAAGTCGTCGCGGTTATTGTAGGTATACCTACATATACCATCGCCCTGCTGATAAAAACAACATAATTTAAAATCTCCCCCATCGATTGCTAAAATAACAGTTTCCCTGGGTAATGTACACTGTGCCACACTCATTGAGACCAAACATATGCATAGGTCACCGGCTCTTGCTGCTTTGAATTTTCGTTCACATATTTTTATTAATCATACAACCGCTCCGTCAGTCATGTAATTAAATTCTAGCATTCCCCATGAAACGGCTCAATAAATCAAATATCATTTGTTGTACAGGAGTCGTCCGTCTCGCAATCCAAATCGAAATAGAAATCTCTGGCCCTTGTTTTTCGAAATACATTTTTTTCATTTCACGATAAAAGCCGCACGTGGCAGACGTGTGCCGTCGCTTCTCTGTTTCAGGGTTTCAGTGTTTTCCTTCCTCCTGCCACGCCTCTTAAAATAATATAATCAACCAAGACGCGTAGACATAAGCAAACAAAAAAAGGCCAACGTTATTCATGGGATTAACAAATTATTTCTCGATATGATTTATATTTGCCAGACGACGCCACCCCTTTCAGTCATTCGGAGAGTAGAGACCAGGACCGGAGAGATACTGTGCAACCCTTTGGGATATACGAGTACTACGTTTTCGATTCGAATGATATCATCGAAGAACGTTCGTTATTTTGCATTATCGCCCTCCTTCGATGAAGAGAATGATGATGCAATCGAGGGGATAATGGACCGCCGGAAGTTAGAGATAAAAAGGACGAATGGGAAGTTAGTGAACACTTTCCATAGAGATAGAGACACGAGAGCTCTTATGTCCTGAAAAAATAACTGTCCGTATCCCAGTGCGAATATAAATCAGAGACGTATTTTCAAATTTCAAATGAACTAGTACTTATCTCTTGACATTGGCCATCGTTGTCGTCGTCGTCGTCGTCCTTTCAAATGGACTTAGAAGGGTGCCAGAAGCCTAATGCATACGGCGTAAGTTGAATGATGCTTAAGTACCCCTAAAATCGTGTTGAGAGCGCTCTCATTACAGCAGGAAACGCGTTCAATGTGGCGCTTCCAGTGAGCACTTCCCCAAAAATAACAGGATAACAAGTGTGTACACGCTCTTTTGAGAGAAGAAGGAATTTCACCAGAGCATAATATACGTATATAGGTATAGCGGCATGAATTAATTAGAGCAATTAAATTTGTAATTAAGTTGTTGCGTGAGCTGGCGGCTGCTCGTGTCTAATGGCCGATTAAAGGATCTTATTGGGCAGAAAACTTTTCATGTCGCATTTCGCAGAGAGTGTTCCTCGTGAAAGCTAATTATTAACAAAAGTTTGCTTGTATTTCCGTGAACAATTGGATTATAATTGAGAATCGTTTAGATTTCAGCAGCGATGTTAATTAATTGCTGACGTTTGATAGCAATGTTTGTGGTTGGCTTGTAATTGTTGTTTTGTGAGTGAATGATTGAATTGAAGGGATTGCTGTTGGCTGGCTGACAGCTCTGACATTTTAAGGCGCAAATAGTTTTCACTGAGCGAGACTGCTACCATGTTGTTCAGCCAAGGGAAATCACAAAACGGATAGAGGAACTTTTCAAATGGTTGTGAGACCTTATTTTTTTGCTCGTGGTTTAATCAGGAATTAATTTCAGTACTTAAAAGAAACCAACAAAATCGGGTAAGCTATTTAAGTTAGCCACTTTTTTGTAACCATTCAGCTTCAAACCAAACAATCCGTTTCAATGATCGCTCTAAAATAAATAGTAGGGGAGATGGGGGCACCTTTGAACACTTTTTGCTTCCAAGTCTCATAAAAACCTATGTCTTTGAATTATTGATCTGTAACTTATGTCTACTTTTAGAAATGGAACTAAGCTTCAGTTTAATCGCATATAAAGATTTCGATTTATAAATATTTTTTGAATGAAGCAGGTCCTAGGCTTGGGCACCTTTGAACGGCAGTTTTTATAATACAATTTTTACCTGAAATAAGACTTTACACGCTTCAGTTTCTTTTAAAAAAGTTGGTTTTATTTTTCAAATAAGAGATAAAAAAACTTAACATAAATAAACTAGAATTCATAAATCACTTTAATAAGGTAAGAATATACAAAAATGGGTATATATACACAAACTAGAATTCACAGATAACTTTATTTATGTAGGTACCTACATATAACGAAAGAAACAAGGAGTAGCCTCATTAACCTAACTGAAATTGAGAAAAGTCAAAAGCAAAAGTCATTATCGCAGCTGTCCTCGATGTTCCCGGAGGATTAATTGGCGGTGGCAGTTAGCTTTTATTTCTATGCCACTAACATACCACTTGTCTTCTATGTCAGGATAGAAGAACCTATAGGAACCAGGTTTCTTCTTTAAAAGCTGACGTTGTACATGTTGTCATCTTTCTCATTTATTTGGCCAACAAAACCTAATATCTTATTATTGTTTTTATTGGAACATTCTACCAATATAAAATCGCCTGGATTTAAATGGTCGTAACTTAAATCAATACATGCGTCGTCTTCGCGCCCTGCATCAACTTTTTCAAAGGATGAGTCATCAGCAAAGTTGAAATCTAGATCAGTGTCATCATTCACCGAATAGGAACAACTCTCACCTGAGTCCGAACTTGATTCCTTTGCTTGTAGAAAAATTGCTTGAATAAACTTGACCTTGGGGTGTTTTGTTTTGTTTATAGTTCTTAATTCTATAGAACAAAGTAAGTACTGGCGGCACCTCTAAGGGTCATTGATTTATTTATAACTGCCGTGATAGCACTCTTTACGTCATCTTCGTTAATTTCTGTTGTATTTTTCAAAGGTACCCATGTTCAAAGGTGCCCTCCTCTCCCCTACCTACCATACCCACCTTTAATTTAATTCCTGCATCCTAAAGGGATAAGTAGATTTGCACCAACTTTGTTTCTGACTATACCTAAAGTTCACAGTCTCAGTAGAGAAACGCAAGTTTTGATTTAGCTTTTAAACTTACGGTAGAGGGTATTGTACCTGTATACGGGTTTCAGTTTTTTGGTAATAATTTGAGTTCGTCTTTTTTTAGATTGTTTTTTTTCTGTATACGGCAAAAATACCAAAAGGACTTTGCTTGCCATTCTTTAGAAAACTTAACTTTTATGTGCCAGCCGCAAACGGACCACGTTTTTCTTACTGAAAAGATGAACACGTTTAATTTGTTAAAGAAAAAGTAAAAATATAAACAATTATTTTAATATAAAGCGCAGTAATCCAAAAAAAATATATTTAACATTTTTTTATCTTTTAATAAAATAGTTTTTAAATTTATAAATGTTTGAATAATTTTTCTAGAAAATTCTACTTATTCCTAGTCATCGCCCTTCACTTCATAGTGGGCCTTTGGAAATGGTGTGTATACTTGTTAAAATTGACCATTGAAACAGAGCACAGCAGTCCAAATCAGGTTTTCTGAATTTTCTTTTAGGCGCATACAATTTGACATCCAAAAACAAAGAACAGGTTATTGCATACTAAGCATTTTGCTAAGAAGTGGTATTCGGACCAAGGTACAACACCTACCCCTACCTATACTAGTCATACTTTAAAGATTTTATTTTATAAAGTGATAAACACATCGCTCTCCTAGTTGACTTAACATACCTACCAGACGTTTTTCATTGCTGTTAAAAGATGAGCACGATCTCAGGAGCAGAACTAGGCCAGCGTACTTTGATAATCCTATGCACTTTGATATCCTATGGATCCTCAGTCCACCCATTTTCATCATATCTTACTTCTCGCAAAACTGGCCACTAATACGAATTTACAAAGGCCACTGCAAATCTATTACTCGCCAGGTCAGTTTGCAAAAGAGCCGTGATTTCTTCATGCGGCCATCATTCATATGTATTCACAGAAAATTTGGTAGGTGGGCAGATGCCATGAAAGATGACCGACCATCTACATTGTTAAGTTATTGAAAATATACATAAATAAATTTCGAGAGATAGTCGAATCATACCACCAATTTCGGGTCTCTTTTCGTCTTGTTACCACTATAAAACTTGCCCAGAGAGACTTTCTGGATTTCTCCAGAGTTCTTCCCTGGGCTAGATTCCTAGTGTTTATGGGAGATCTCTTTCATCGTCTGGGTCTCGACACAGTGATGTCCCAAGATCCCAAGATCCTCATTCTTCTGCCAGCCAACGCCAGACAGTGGCAGAGAATATGCGCCGCTGTCTCAGATTCTTCCAGGCACAGTTTTCAGGTATCATCTTCTAGTCATTGAAAAGCAGTATTGGGTGTTTCCTGGGTAGGCCCCAAAAATTCTTCAGTAAACTATTTTAACCGTCTTTACGAAATCGATACAGCCGATGAGAACCTTTTTGTTTTAAAAATTCAGTTTGGGACAAAATTCAGCTGAAATTCGGACATCGTGACGTTTGTACATGAACTGAGTGAGATGAATACCATTTATGAAACAGATCTCATCCAATTAACAGTTTTCGCATCTTTTCGCACATCTAATCAAGCTCTGGCTCTGGTCGGCGCAGTGGCTTAGTGGCAGTGTGTTGGGCTACTAAGCGAGGGGTTCCAGGTTCGAGTCCCGAAACGGCCAAATTACATCTCAAGTTTTTTTTCCACTGCGCCACCTCTCGTGAACGTCTGACAAACATCCGAGAGTAAAACTGTCATGAATGAGCTTCTCAATTAGCCGTTTGGACTCGGCGTAAAATTGTAGATCCCTTCCATTCGTCTCAAAAATTGAAAACCCATACAAAACGAATGATTGTGAGAAGCTAGGCCTTGGGTCCCGTAGACCTGTCGCGCCAAAATATTTATTTATTTACTTATTATTTTAATCAAGCTCTGTCTTGTATCGAACTTTCAACCCAATTCCTCAATTCCGTCCACTAAAGCGTTCAATATCAATTGCCATAATATAGAGGACGGCTCGAAGTTTGAAAGATTCGGAAAGTTGTCCATTACATTCGAGGGTAGTAGTCAATGAAGGCGGTGATCAAAACTCGGCTGATGGTTCGAGAATAGCCAACAGGTTGATTTTCGACCGACCAATTCTATTTGAAGTGTCTTGAGTATATACTGTAAGAGATTTATATTTGAATTGAAATGTGCAATCGCATTACTTTATATGTATGTTTATTTATTGTCACCCTGTTAACGCTAGTATATGCACCTACACTCGAACTTCGTACATTATATCGATGTTAATGATTTCATTTATATAAATGCATTCTTACATACAGTAGAACTGCATGATCGTATGATTTGCGACTGTTAGAAATGTTTAACGTTAATCTATATACATATATTAAGTCTTCTCGCATTGTCTTTTAGTTTTTAAGTGAGTTGTAATAAAGCGCTCAAACTTAACTGGTGGGTTAATTATTTTTATGTGGCAAATTGTGTCGTTTTGGAGGAAAAACCCTTACAATACCTGATTGTGTTATTCATCTCTGTGAGAGTGATTGATCGAACTGTCTTTATGTTAAGTCTGAAATTTACCTTTCGATTCATCTAAACTCGAATTTGTTAAAAAGCTTTTAAATTTCTTTTCCCTTTTCTACAACAAATCAGCACATCAGCTTAACTTTCGAGCAGATCACTTTTTCAAAACTCCTTTGGTTACAAGTGGATCCAAGTCCTAGTGGATTCATCCCCAAATACAACAATTTCCTCCCACCCCTGGACGGATTGAAATACGCGCCAGCAATAGCATAATACGCCCCCACCAAAATAGAGCTTCAATCGGAACTTTCAAATTTAATTTTTTTTCGCATTTGCAGATGCGTGTTAAATTACATTTCGAGGATTCTAGCACAATACCTAAATAAATTGTTCAAAAATAAGTTCTAAGTTTAAAAATCAATAACAACCCGACAACTCCAACACTGCATGGTAGCCCTTCATGCTGTGGTTACGCAATATTTTGAGGAGGTCAGCTCAAAGCCAATCGTTCATATTTCAGTTCGCACGAACGTGTATTTTGACACAGTAAGTACCGGTAATCAGAGAAATTATTCCAGTATTTAATTATGTATCTGCAGACGTAGATGTGGCTAATGTCGATGAAACTCTAAAAAAGAAGCCTTTTTTTAACTGCCGAGGAGTGGACTCGGATCAACTCCATTCGAAATATCCAACAACCATCAGCTTGTTAGTGAGATGTTATCCTGTCTGTCGGTGTCCTGCCTGAAGAGAAACCATAAATATCACTTACAAAGAAATTGCTAAAGGCCACGAAGGAGGGGCCCTAAAACAAAAAGAAAGAAATTCTCAAGATTCACTTCGAATAGGTTCTCGATAATTCTGCAAAATTAAAAAAAAAAAACACTCGAATCCATAAAATAACTCGATAAACTTGCCTCTAACAGTGGTCTGAGTGGTAACCATCTCAAACGGATGGGGTCATTTCAACAATCATCCACATCCATGAAACGGAAATAATGAATTGAATCTGAAATCTTTTTTAATAAGAGCACTACTCCAACTACTACCGACGCAAAATAATTAGTTCTGCAATTTCTTAGCATCACTCAGTGGATCTTAAAAGCATCGAATGAAATAATTAATCACTTAAGGATATACAAGTAAGAGCAAAGTCCACGACTGGGTCGCACGAAACTTTCTCGTTTATTAAAAGTTTGGTTGGTGTTTGATTTTATTTTATTACGTTGCTAGGTAACGAGCTGATAAGTTATCCTAGATAAAATTAAATAAATAAAATATAAGAACAGTGTTAAATAAAGCTTAAACATATTGGCGCACATCTTAAGTAAAAATATGAATTTATTTTTAAGTTTAAGCTCTCGGTAACAGTAACTAGCAATTTTCGCGTGTTCTGACTAGAAAGTTTTAAGCGCCAAATCTACTTTCTTTTTTATTTAAATATTGTTTCGAAAAAAACCACCATTTGAATTTGCACCCATTCAGAAATGGTCTCTTCGAGATATGAGCAGTTATTTTTTTTTTGATTTCCATCTTCCGCAATTCGAATAAAAAGAACGAAGAACGCAGTTAATTTGAAAACATCAGTTTAACTATAAATGCATTTTCATCAAAATCAACAAGCGCGTTCTATGTAAATAAAAAACATTTTTCAAAACTTCTGTGTAGGTACGATACGATTGGACATTTCTGATACAATAAAAAAATAATTTTAATTCCTACTAAAAACTCTGATCCAATAAAAAAAAGGGTGATCCAATATCACCACCATTATTCTCTGCAGTACTCGAAGAGATATTTAAACAACTTGACTGGAATCGATTTGGAATAAATATATGGGGACAACATTTGAACAATTTGAGGTTTGCTGACGATGTTGTCCTAATAACACAGAAAGCGGACAACATTCAGACAATGGTAACACAGCTGGCTTCAATTTGTAAAAACTACGGACTATGCATAAATCAGTCCAAAACAAAAGTGATGACCAACTCTACACACAAGGACATTACACTCGATGGCGTAAATATTGATTATGTTGAGGACTATATTTATTTGGGACAATTAAAATCATTTAAAAATCAAGAGGAAAAGGAGATAGATAGACGAATATCAAACGCATGGCGACAATTCTGGAACATGAAGGAGATACTCAACGCAAAACTAAATAAAGACACAAAAAAATATTTAATGGATTCAGCAATTTTACCAGTTCTGACATATGGACTTCAAACATTGGGCTTAACAACAAATCTAACCGAGAAATTAAGAATCTGTCAGACAAAAATGGAGAGGAAACTTCTCGGTATAAGACTAATACAAAGAGTGCGGAACGAAGAAATAGGAAAGCAAACGGACATCATCGATGTAATAAAAAGGACGAAACAATTTAAATGGAACTGGGCAGGACACATATCAAGAATTACAGATTATAGATGGACAAAACTTCTGATCAAATGGACACCACCAGCGAAAAAATCAACCGGACGACCACGAACAAGATGGGTTGACGATATTAACCAATTTAATAGGTATTGGTACCATGACGCAAAAAATAGAGATCTATGGACAACTATGGGGGAGGCTGATACTATTTGCAACTAATTTTGAAAACAATGATTAGACTTTGTCAAATTATGATATATTTATTTTATTTATGTATTTTAAATTAAAGTTAAATAACTACATGATGTAAATACTCTAATAACAATGTAATAATAGTGATGGAAAATTTGTAAACTTTATAGTAAATAAAAGCTTATAATAATAATAATAATAATAACAAAAAAGTCTTAGCAAAAAAGATTTACGCAAAGTTTTTGTTATTTCCCTCTTAACCACCTCAAATATCGACGAAAAGGAAACAACATGACACACGAACTCCAACCCCACCCCAGCCCATTGGAGAAAAATTGTGGGCAATGTTTTGAATAATTGTTTTGAACATTGTTCAACTTCAGGACAAAGCTGGGGGATGTTTTTATATATTAAATGATTCAGGGGCAAATTTCAAAATTCACCGATAAGCCACTACTGAGCTAGGTCTTTATAAATAGAATTTTCCATAAATATATCCGGCTTTTTGATTTTTTTATAAGAACCACGTGGTAGCTATTCCGTGATAAAAAGTATCCTAAGTCCCGACCCAGAACTTTAATGATATGTGAAGATTGGAATTAAATTTTTGTTAAAATCGTATCTGCCGTTTTCAAGATAAGTTAAATTTTTAAAAGTACCATTATTGGCACTTTTATCGAAAAACTGGGTGTGCAGACATGTTAACCATACATAACCTCCTTAACTCAAAATACAGAGCCACTTTCAAAAAATCAGACTTGTTTAAAACGTCACATAGGAAGTAGTGTTAAAATAAGAACTAATGCGCAAAAAAGTTGTCCCGGTGGAATTGTAGAATCCCAATTTAGATGTTTCAAATGAACACATCTATCATCGCCATCCCAGAACTGGTTGATCTCGAGTTCGAAAATTTGCACGAAAACAATATGCTTCTCTTACCTACTTCGAGAGAGTGACTAAAAACAGAAAAAAAAAAACACGAAAGAGCCCTTAAAAGTCATCGTGTAAATATAAATTCAAAATTAACTCTGAATGAAAATGCAAATTAGAGCGGAAAAAAAACTTTTAAAAAGTTCCAGCTAAAGCAGATCAACATAACCTTGAAGCCGACCTCTATTCCCCCATTCCCATGGCGGCACACCTCTCCCACATCATTATAACCATCAGAACGTTTTCGCAGGAAGCCGGAACTCAATGATTAAAATTGAACAATGAGCCCCATTATGAGGGTTGCAAACACCACAAAGTGGATATAGTACGTTGTAAACGAACCGACAGATATAAAAGTCCTTCAAATGAAATAATAACGGAAAAGCAATTAATATATCAATATCACGCTGTGCGTCTGGCCAGCTTATCTCACGCCCGACTACCCCTTGCTGAATGATCTGTGAGGTCGACTGCCTTTTTTCGCCACCTAAACATTTTACGGTTTTAATTAATTTTTAAAATATTTTGAATTTTAAGACGACGCAGGATAATACGATTTAAATTTTTTTTTGTGTTCAAATTCCTGTGTCTTTCTTTTTCATATTATTTTTATTCGTGTGTATACGCGTTTGTGTGAGTGTTTGGGAGAAATAGCGAAAACGAAAATTGCTGTGCTGGGAATAATAAAATTAAATTTCATCCTGCCGCCGCGATGTGCTTTTCCCCACCGACGCGTTTTGTTTATTTCGCAAATAATCATAATAATTATAATTATACGAGTGTATTCGGAGCATGCATTCGGCGAAGAGGACTATCAAATAGCAGGGTAACCATCGCGAAACCGGGTGGAAGTGGAAATGCTCGTCCTTGTTGAGAGCGCTGTAGTCGCAGCATCTAAATTGTGAGTTGTTTCTGACAGCGGGGATATAGAGAGATGCTGGTACGGGTACTGCCACTAATTAGACGCAATGGCAGGGGGGCGATGCGACTTTTTCATGTTAATTCTTACAAAAATACCAGTTCACGTTTGGGTAATTTCTATCTTTTGCATGTGCCTGTGCGAGTAAAGCACACGAAATGAGTTATTGCGTTAGAGTGGTATGGTGTAATGGGACATGCGGGAATAAAAACGTCACGAGTTTCATATGGCTTATACAGGTGTATTTACTATTGGACCACTCTCAGACAGAAGAACTGCTGCGGTAGTTCTCTGGATTGAAGAACACCAACAAACTCTTATAGGTAATTAATTTTGTAACAAGGACATTAGTTAAGTTAAAGAATGGTTTTTCAGTAGAATGCAAACTAGTTTGTGGTCTACGCGATAAAAAGCTTTACTAAAATGTGTATAAATGGCATCAAATTCGAAAATAAAAGAAAATTGGGAACAGTAGAACAGTAACAGTAACAGCCAGACCTACCAAAACATCATTTTCGGAAATTTCAATGCTTCTAAAGATAGGAGTAGGAAAATCACCAAGAAAGAAAGAATTGATCGCCAATCCTCGAGTCAAGATTTAAATAGACTGGTTGAAAAAATGAACCATAATTGTTGCATTATGAAAAGAGAAGGCCATAATATGAAGGTCTAAGGTACTTTTTTTTATCTAGAAAAAGTTTTATTTTTCTTTGCTCTTTTTAAAAATAAATCCCATGCCCTATTGGCTAAAACTGCGAACTAAAAGATATCAATGGGGAG
This sequence comes from Cheilosia pagana, assembly GCA_936431705.1. Taxonomy (NCBI): domain Eukaryota; kingdom Metazoa; phylum Arthropoda; class Insecta; order Diptera; family Syrphidae; genus Cheilosia; species Cheilosia pagana. The sequence continues at coordinate 76,410,637 of OW386166.1, read as the reverse complement.
TGGTAAATCCGAGTGACCTTGATGGCCAATAAGCCCTGGAGTAGCAGAGTTAATTTGATTTACTTGTGTGGGAGTCTCTCAGTTATTAAAGACGCGTTTTCTTAACCAGTCCCAGAAGATATGTTCAAGGATTCGACTTACTCCAGATAGAATGAGTATTCTGTGTCCGGACATAGGCTCAACGGCTTTTGAGGAAGGCCACCAGCTTCCATATAGTTTCCGTATCTCCATCTCTTCTGTTCTCATCTCTATCTCCTCTCTATATCTTCTCTTCTCTATCTCTATTTCTATCTCTTCTCTTCTCTACATATAATAAAACTGTAGAATACAAAATGCCTGACCACGCATCCCGCAGAAACTACTTTACAGATTTTGTTGGAACTTGGCATATTGATTGTTTATGTTCTGGCTCGGGACTAAGGATACTTTTTACGGCTTTTTATGGATTATCGGATTGAAAAATAAAAAATTATGTAAATTAAGTTAATTTTCTTCTGAATCATTTAAGATATAAAACATTTTCCTGCGTTGTCCTGAACCTGTTTTGCAATTCAATGGGCAGGCGTCTCTTTTCAGAGATAACATTCAGGGTAGGTACTCATTCCGTAACTTTTAAAACGATAATCGTCCGCGCGATAGTAGTCGACGATCTCGTCATCAATTTGCTTTCCGTAACTCTATCACTATCGTCTCGTCTTTCGTTTATTTGGTATAAAGTTTGGGAACATTATTTCACAAAGTTTGAGAACTCTCTGTAGCTCACAAACTGTAGTTTGTTAAACGATTTCGGTTGAAGTGAATGTAGGTATCCTAGACGGCAACCGCCCGTCAGGTTTACTTTTTCCAATACCATCGAAAATGCAAAGCGTTAAATAAAACTTCTTAGACTTAAAGTAATGATTAGACAAGAGATAATGGATCATGGTTGGTTTTTTTGATGCTGGGTTCGCATTTGCATCTTCGTCACATGATGAAAGTAAATTAACCATTTTGGTTGGCTTCGGCTTATATGATAAGAGATTTAGTGGCCCATCAAAGCAAAACATGAAAGTTCGTACCGCTCTACCACGATGGTTTTTCATTTCTACAGGTATTTCTCTTTTGTTGGCCCGCAAAGTTCCGACAATTGTCAACTTGTAAGGTTGTTGAAGCAGTTGTTTAGCTAATGGGATTGAGGTAAACCAGTTATCGGTTGTAACGTTTCTGTTTGTACCATGAATACTCCGTGTTATTACCTTGACGACATGTTCAGCAAGAGGCAATCCTTCCGTGTTTGTCCCTTTTCAAAGATATGGAATGGCGTCAATCATGTACCTGGTTCCACTATCACACATCATTTCGATCTTCAAACCGTTCTTAGCTGGCTTGTTAGGGATGTACATTTTAAATTTGCAATTTGCGGGAACGTAATTACCTCGGCATTGAATTGTAAGTAAGTCCCATATTTTTCGGATCGGTGTAAATGGATCAGTCTGCAAGTCTGCAGTCTGCATCTTACGAGAAAATCAAACCTTTCTCGGCTCATACAGGCCATGTAACAGGATCCGCAGAAAGAAGTATTGAACAATTCATCACTTGTAAGTTGGTTATCCTTTATCGCAGCTGTTTTTCGTGGATGTCATGATATCATATCTCTGTCTCTTTATGGCTATTTCGACATTGGTCCATTTCAAAATTTCTTCACAAATTTCATTTTTGTTATAAAGTAGGTAAATAAATCCAGAGGCTTTGCCACATTTTTGATTCAACGAGCCGGTCCTCTAGCCATGCGAGCGACATTTATTCGCAGAAGTTCGGGAAGAAGAATGTCCTTTATGAGTTGCCCACGCTTGACGATTTTTACCTCTAATGTTGGCTTGAGTCAATTTGACAATGCAATTGATGAAGAATCCTCTTCTTCAGTGTCCGAGGCTTCATCATGAAAGTCACTTTAAACGTCATCAATCAACAAACCACCTTCACTTTCACTATCAGATAGAGCATCATTTACGTTTGCACCGTCTTCTTCATCTATTGCACGAACTACTCCGTCATCGTCAACAAACGACATAGCAGCCATACCTACTTTAAAATCAACTTAAAACAAAAAAGAATAAAACAAAAATCAACACAAAATACAGATTCAAAAGTTACGCATAAGCTAATCATTCTTCAAAATGACGAGTACAATGTAGATATATCACAAACAAGATGACTCACCAGCCAAACACAACCACCACGCGAGAGAGTCCACCGGCTACTGAGTTGGCGCGAAGCCGCGAAAGCACGATTACGTAAGTCAAATAATAAGGAAGGGAGAGGAAAAAATTGATTTTATGTTCGTCGTTTTGACTAGGGTTTTAAATATCTTTAGTTGTTTGCAAAACATAGAAATCAATGCAAAACGACACCTCATTATGTATTGTTCAAACTGTATCATCTAGGTCTAGGTTACATCGTTTCAACGATTATTATTATCGGCCGGACGATAGACGATTATTGAAGTTACGGAAAGCAAAGCTATCGTCGAAACGTTATCGTCTAACGATAATCGACATACGGAATGAGTGCCCAGGTTGAACATATTTTCGGGTGTTGTTCATTGTGATAAGTTTGGAAATGGGCTGATGGGATTCGTGTATCAAGTCGTTTAATTCGCGTGGCTTCCTTTTCGTCGAAATTTTTTTAAGGTGTGTAAGAGGGAAATAACGAACTTTGCTCAAATATTTTTTTGGAGACTTTTAAGTAGAAATTTAAATTATGTTTTTATTGTCTTTGATTTTTGCGTTGTAGGTATTGATTTCAGAAAAGTCCAAGGGTAGGAAAAAATTTATAAAAAACTGTTCAATGTAGTTCGATGAAAATACTTTTTGTCTTAAAAGTGGCAGGCGGGTGAAGCAAGGCTAGCACGGGTCAGCTTGATAAATCTTTTGGATTGTCTCAGGCCAGGGACATTTTTCCAGAGTGATTAAGACGAAGTTGTTGTAACCATTCGTTAACTATAATCATAGAGTTGTAGCTCAATTGGCTCTGCAGTTGGGTTCTGGTCTAAAGAGCAAGAATTCTGAACCAGCCTTAGTCAGCTTTACAGCGTGTTCGTTGCATACAATACCCTGATGAACATACAGGTACCCAACAAAGTTTGATATTGTTATGGCTTGCTAGAGTTTGTAGGATTCTATTTTATTTGACTTTATGGCTTGCAAAGCTGGCTGGCTGTCGAAGAAAAATTTTATGATGGCGCCCTTAATAATCTTTTTGGAGTTAAGATCGAGACTTTGATGTTGGTTAAGAAAGATGCCAACACCAACTCCGGATTCCATTTTGATCCGTGTCGGTGTATTAGACTAGGTATGCTTTTTGAGTGCAGTTTTGGAACACCATTATCCCATTTTGCATGGTCTCCAGTGTTTCTACATCGAATAATTTTCCAAAACTTCGTTTTCAAGTAATAGTTAAGTCAAGGACGGATCAACCATGTCCAAAAGTATTTTCATGTGCTCCACATGTTGATCTGATCTAAAACTTGTATTCTAGCTGCAGTTTGATGGCGCATCTAGCAGCCGACTTCATAATAAAGAATTTGGGCAAGTGCACATTGCACCCGTGATTCCGAGACAGCCAATACCTTGTAGCTTCTGAAGATTGAGCTATGGGCAAATAAATAAGTCCACCTAAGCTTTGATCGTTAGCCAGTATGATAGACCTCGAGAGTTTCCAAGCACTAGGTAGGTTTTCGCATTTTTGGCGTATTTATTAACCATCAGCTGCTGCCCGGTGCTAATCTCAGCTTATTTATTAATTATTGATCCCTCAAAAATTAAGATCGGCGGTAGTCTAGGCCGGCAATTGAGTTTGTAAATTGCAGCTTACCGTATCGTATGCAGATATCACAATTTCCCTTAACCATTATTCTGGCTTAAATTTTTGTAGATTAATCTTTTACCACTCTCTTTCTCCTTAAAAGCCTGCAAAGCTTTAATTTTAATTTACATTTTAATTTAATGACATGGGTGTGGGATCTAGGATATCTTATTCACCATATTTTTAAGGGCAATCACCATCCCCATACTTGATCTAACTATCTCGGGCATACAGGATTCCTGGGCATGTCTTGGAGTCCACATTTCTCCAGGATAAATAAAAATGTGATGTACGACCTATTGAAAAAACTGCGTGGCGTTTGTTATAGATCTAGGACATGTGAAGGGAATGAAAATCAACGATCCAGCCTGCGGAGTCTTTGATTAGATCAGAGGGTCAACCAACAAGGTAGAGGAAGAGCCCGCACAAGAACGAATCCTCGGCCAACTTGGAGTTACTAGTCAAAGGCAGCAAAGGCAGTTAAGCCTCCAACCTAGGCTAGAAGCATGTACGATCAGAAGCTTTAAATTTTTAGTTGAGAAGACTTTTATTGGTTTGATGCCTCAGAAGGTTCGACTTTTGCTATAAAAAAGTTTACCGAATGAGGTAAACAAACATTGAGAGGGCTTCTCGTTTCAGGCATTCACATTTCACACGCCAAAAATGAATCTAAAGCCCACAAATGGTGATGGGGTGCTGATGCTTAACCTAGGTGATATATAAATTCAAGTTTAAAAAAAATAGGTAGGTACTGAAATATGTCAACATTTTAGGAGTTTCACATTTTGAAATTATAGGAAAACCCGTCCGTTTTCTAACTCTCCACTTTATGCGTTCCAGTTTGAAATTGAAATCACAATGCGACGTCATTTAATCGAATGCCAGCCCATATCTTAAATTCATTGTTAATGCGACTAATATGCTACATAAACACATAATCAATTAATTGTCAACCGGAAGCGGTACCAACAAATCAAAACCCAAACCCAGTCTAATTTAATTATCGAAAGTCTGCTTAGGACAACAAAACGATTGTTAACATCCGAATACAACACATACGCATTCATTCTGTACACATACCCATCATAGTGATTGATAAATGAATTCAAATTTTATGGCTTATTTATTGCAATCAATCAAGGAGTGTTGTAGGTGATGTTCATTGTTCAAATTATTCTCGAATCTCGGCCACAGATACTTTACAGCAATATTGTTCGATGTTCGTGTAAGCCACATTCCGTGCGATGTGCCCCACAAGCCCGTCGATTTGTTTACTTCAATTAAACAAATTTTGCGGTTATATTGAATGAGAATGTTATTCAATGAGAATGAGAATTTGATTTCATTTGCATTGTGTTTCAATTAATTAAAATTTCGCTGGCTATATGGAGTCACAATCGATACAATGCTAATGAAGGACATTTGTGTGTTATTGGTATAATTTTAATTGGCGGTTTGAGGCGGTCGCCTTGTACGGGCAAAGCATTTAAAGCGGTATAGGTTATGCGGTTGTGATTTTAGGTGCAGAAAGTTATTGTCAATCAAAACGGATGTCGTTTGCAGGACATCAACGAACAAATGCGGTTTTGTTAGGCTTTGCTTCGAAATAAAATTTTATTAGTGAGGTCTAGAGGGTGAGCATCTCAGGATAAAAAAAAACATTCCTGACTTGACAGACGGTGGCATTAGCAGATAATGTGAGCCCTATTATGAACCTTCTCAGAGGTGAGTGAAGACACTCCGAGTTGTATTGACCTTCAGTATTAATGCATAATATATAGCTATCTCTATATTTGAAAAGAAGTCACTTGTGGGAGATATTTAAAGGGTGCCATAATCGCTCTGGTGCCAAAATACCCGAATTTACCCTACCTACAAAGTAATAATTGTGTGACATCGAATTTGTTCATTTATTTAATTGTTTTAACTTAAAAATAATTTTGAATTAAATTACAATTATTTTAATGTTTTACAATTAACGAGTACCTATATGTTTTTTTCTACTAAATTACTAAGAACGGTTCTAAAATTTTATGCCGAGTCCAAACGGGTAGTTAAAAAGCTCTTTCATGACAGTGATAATCTTGGATGTTTGTCAGACGCTCGCGAGAGGTGGCGCAGTAGAAAAAACCTTAAGATGTAATTTGTGTTCTTTCGGTGATCGAAACGGGGACGCCTGGTAGTCCAAAACACCAAAAGACTATTCACATGAGATCGAACTGCGAACAAATCAATTTAACTGTATTTATGAACCGAAAATTAAAATTTGTTCTACCACAAAAGCATTAGGGAAGACCGGGGTTGGCTATAAAATTGTTAAGAACATTTGCTGCTGGCCTTCAACAGATTATTCTAATGAAAACAGGTAACTGAAAAGGTTGATGCTTTTGCTATAAACTTCTTTTGAAACATTAGCAGATCTCCACTTCGAACTTTAAAAATATGGTGTTTTATAAATATTTAATTAATCTAACATCTAATCTTAAAAAAAGGGAGTATTTTTGATTTAAATAGCCAAATTTACAACTACTGAAATTTTCCTGCGTATTGAGAAATTCTTGCGCGAACTGTCACAATTTATTCGCATTCCACATAATACAATCACGATCTGCAAATCCGCCAATCAAACGTTCGTTCGAACTTAAGGCCTCGTCAAACAGAGCGCGTTTTAACGCTCCGTTCTACGCCGCGTTGTTATGTACTGGATAACGTACCCCCGTCACACAGAGCGCGTTTTCAACGCTGCATTGAATTCACCACGGCATTTGAACACGGCGGTGAAACGCGGGGTTGTGAAAAATTACAGATTATTTTTTGACGCGGCGCGTTTAAAATAATATTTCATGATTTCATATCCTAAAAACGGAAAAATTAATCGAATGTGTTTGAAATTGCCCATATTTGTACGTTATGTGTGAGAAACGTATACAAATGCAGTTTTAAAGGCTGAGATATGGGAGGCAATATCAAAAGAATTTCTCTTTTTGTAAATTTCGTGCACCTAAATCCTTTTGGCAAATAAAAGCAATAATTCTTCCTCCGAGCTGCTTAACATTTTTTTAGACAATGAAAACCAAGAGTCATGGACATTAATGAGAGCTTTTTGTTTGACGTCCTCTAACGCGGCGGTTAGAACATTGCGTCAAAATAATCCTACCGCAGCGTAAATTAATCTCACAGCGGCGTTAAAAACGCGTTCTGTTTGACAAAGCCTTTAACCTCAACAATTGAAACTGCTTCGGGGGTATCTGCGAGCAAGAAAAGTTTTCGTGTGAGTAAAAAGTCAGAATTTACGAGTTTTCGCTTGTTTGCAGTTCGTTCTCATATGAATATCTAGTCATTAGCAACTACTAAATTACCAAAACAATTTTTTTTATTTATTCATTAAAAAGCGTTTTCAAAGTCAGTGTTTTTCAATTCAAGCAATGTGCCCCCCGTAACTGTTACACTTTTAACAAAATGCCTCTTTTGAAAAGATTAAAAAAATCAGACAATTTTGTTGCGTTTGAACTCGGATATCCAATGTAGAAGAAACCAGTAACAATTTTTTTAATTTATCAAAATCTTTCTGAAACACTGAACTTTGAGAAGAAAAGAGTGTCAAATGGACCACAGTTTACCCTACCCATATGGCAACAACACAAATGTGTATCTATATATATACAAGTCAGACTTCCATCAGCATCACCCTCAAAATCCAATCATATGCAATAATTGGCAACATATAGGTATTCTAACAAATCAGCATCACGTATCGCGTCAGTTAGTAAAATACCAATTTTTAAGCTGTCGGATAATGGAGATCCATAAATCCCTTAACACAAATCCATTGGAGTAATAATTTCCATCTAAAACTCATTCTTAAGTTCGTTCATGTGCTTTCGCAATTTGTCTTCATAAATCGATATTAATCTCATATATAAATACAAACCTCATAAATCAAACATTTCGGACATCAACGTTCGTTCGGTTCGACTCTATGGACAGCAGTGTGCGCGGTGGCGAAACTCTGATCGCACAAAAACCGCCCAATCACAGGGCATATAGCAGGGCATCGCGGCAAAAGCAAAAATTCCTAAAATTAATCACAATAAAAATAGACGGCAAAGCAGCAACAAGGACACACACAGAGACCGCATGGGCATTGGGTGCTTTGGTGCGGTGCGGCATTTTATTACCTTTTAATCCGTGAAAATCCTTTTTATATCCGCTGCTGACAGTCACAATGCATTATTTTGTGTGTCCCACTCCTATAGGCACACCCCAAACAAGGATAATCTGCCCAAGTGCAGGAAGAACAGCAACCATTCCAAGAAGGAACCATATTTTCGGCCTGCCACTGCCACAATGCGGTCCGACAACAACTAGAATATATGGCTATACATTCAATTTGCTCCCACTACCAAAACGTGAACTCTCGTGGCTGCTAAAAGGTATGCTGATGCTCATACACGGCCGCTTTCTTTCGCAGCATAATATCCTTCAACTCGGTGCTGTTTTATTATTTATGATTATGGCCGCCCTATATTGTCCTAATGGGCTTCAATTAGGATTAGAAGAAGGTCTCGCGCCCAAACTAAATCGTGAAATGATTGCATTTGCACGTTGTAGCGTTGTAGCGTATGTGATGGCTGATGGGGTCGTATAGGCATTAGATATGTGGCCGAATAAGGACGGCAGAAGGCATGCTGTTGCTGACTACGAGTATAGTGGTGCCGATGATAGATGAAATGAATATTTGATGCTGCGGGTGTGAGCGCACGCAACACATTACAGTAGTGACACTGTAATTGCGAAAATCTGGTTGTCCGCATGCCGACCAGAAAAATGAGCGTGGGACATTTTAGTCCTATTACTTTTCATCTACTGAATGTTACACTTACAGTCCTTGGTATATCTTGATTGTGATATACACCAGAACTTTGTACGGGTACGAGTGTTTCCATGATGATGTAGCTCCTGCAGGACATTAATAAATTGGACAAAGTAAGACGTACCAATTTATTAGCTACTTGCTGTTGCCCAGCGGGTCGCGAATGTTAATGTGTTCACTGTAGGTATAGATGGGCTATACATTTTCAGAAAATTAATGAAGACACTTATCGTCTTTTCGGTAGAACATCTTTCGCCTGTACGCATCATAATTTTGCAACTGCTTACAATTAAATCGCAAACCGCTTCAAAGGCAACCCATTTTTGTATGATGCAAATCTCCATTGCAACTGGCGCATTGAAGGCTTAAATGATGAGCGAAAGCTTACCGTCAACAACCATGTCCATAATTTGTCATGAGGGTTTGCAGTTATTTGTATAAGCGCAGGCAAAATGCCAAAGTGTTTAGCGAAGGGATGTGAAGGATGTTTCTAAGACATTTCATAATGCAATCGTGCCAAAAAAAAATTACCTTGCACGTTTTATGACCTGTGACAGACGCAAACATCCCAACGTCGTTGGAAATGGAATTTGTACTCAAGCTCATCTTAAAATGAACCTAACACTGACACATAGTCCCTTGCAAAATAGGGGTCAACTGGTCAAACGGGACCAAAAATCACTCGATCAGTTTTCCTGTCAAAACGACCAAGGATAGATATATTCATTTGACGTCGACAATGCCCGGGCTTCAACACCATAGACAACGGGGGTCTTACTATACAGCCTCTAGGTTAAAGTGGCTATCGGCTAAGCCAACACAATTCAACCGTTATAGGATTCCTTGTGATACCACAAGAATCTTAATAGTTATTCCCACTATTCGTTAAATCAGTTGGAGTTTTCTCTTAGTGAAGCATTGAAGATTTCGATTGCCTGTGCTCATAACATCGTTCAGATCACTGTAGTAGAGAGCTCCCATATGGAGTTTATGTGAGAGAGACTCGTCAAAACAGCTTCTGCAAAAATCATTTGAGAATACGCAAAGCCTAGTTGCATGCCTGCCTATAAGACAGTGTCTTGTGATGACACATAAAAAAAAATAAATATTTTGGCGCGACAGGTCTATGGGACCCAAGGCCAGCTTCTCGCAACCATTCGCTTTGTGTGGGTTTTCAATTTTTGGGACGAATGGAAGGGATCTACAATTTTACGCCGAGTCCAAACGGCTAATTGAGAAGCTCATTCATGACAGTTTTACTTTCGGATGTTTGTCAGACGTTCGCGAGAGGTGGCGCAGTGGAACAAAAACCTTAATTTGACCCTCTCGGGATTCTAACCTGAGCCCCTCGCTTAGTAGCCCAACACACTACCACTAAATCACTGCGCCGACGCGTCGTAAAAGAACCAGAAGTCGATGAAACGGAGTTCGTATCAGTTTCATAATAATGTCCTATGCATAGGTTAACATATTTTACTGAATTTATACATTATTAGCGATGAAATAATTTTGTTAATATTTATTATTTACTTAAATCAAATTCTACTTTTTTTTATAATATATTCTTTCCTTTTTCCTACCTTCCATAGAATTTAAAATCTTTATTTACTGTGAATTTTTGTATTTTTTTTTTTAAATTATTAAATTTAAAAAAAAATACATACCTACTGAAAAAAATTATTTTTCTTCTTACTGTCTTTTTCTGATGAAGTCATGAAATAATTAGCTATAAAAAACAAAAAAATAATTTTGGCCATGTTTTTTGAAAAATCCGCCTGTGTGCGACGTAGGTGATGACACCTATATAGGTATAAATACTAACCAATAGCATTAATTTTTGTTAAATGGTAGTATTCCTTAACTCTATCACCTCCACATTTCTCATAACGCTTAAGTTGGCGAATAAGAGAAATTTCTTACCAGTTACCAGTTACCACTGTATAAAATAATTCATCTTTCTTCTTATTAACGTTATGTTAACAGGTATTCGCTTCAAATGTTAAATCACTGTCTCTTTCAATCCCGCAAACATTTTACAGCGTATCTGATTTCTGCTATGTCTCTCAATCCCACGCCCCCGGCCTGACAACACCCATCCATGACCCAACACACCCAGGAAATGCGAATTATGGATAAATAAAATAAAATGAAATAGAAACTCATCAAGAGAGCAGAACAAAGACGGTGTAAAAGTGTCACATTACATGCCTGCACACCTGCACTGCATCCGCTGTACTGTGTTGTGTGTGTGTGATTGCGCATGGTCAAGCGGGTTGAACAAAGAGGTCTCACAAGTCACAGTATACTCTTCTCTCCTCAGCGGAAAAAAAATAGAAACATAAAAATTGTTCTTTCAAAATCAACTGTCCAGCGACAGTAAGAGCTTTAACCCTAGAACACTAATCTTTTTTTTTGTCGCTAAACACTAATCCTCGCCTGGGAGGCTACTTTTGAAAAAAAGCCTAATGAATCATTTAAAACTGTTATTTTTACCTTTTAAAAGTATTTATCATACTTAGCAAAACGTTACTCTTTTAGAAAAAAACACTAAATTTGAAGTTTTATTAGAACTTTAATAATGAAAACCTAAAATTAAAAAACACATTTTTGAACTTTTTATATAAGTGATGACTTCACAAAAAAAGGAAAAAAAAAATAATATCTTAAAAATTGTACATATACTTTGCAAAACCCAATAAATAAATAAAAACTCTTTCATAGCAAAAAAAAATCAGAGCTGTATCACAAGAATTGTGGCCTCCACGTTAATTTAAAAATTAGCCTTTTTTAGGAACTTATTTCTCTGTACATCCGAAGCAGTTCGGCGACCTATGTTCTAGGCAATAAGTACTGTTGCAATTTGCACATTTGTACACGCTCATGCGTCGTTTTTTAGCAGGACAAAAGCTGCATACTGATCTCCTTCCTTTTTTAATCATCGGTTCTTCAGGACAAGGTGCAGAATCCTCATAAGCAGGAAAATTAAGCAAATTATCCTAATTTTTATTTTCATCGTCGGACAGTTCTTCTAACCAATGGCTTATTTGCTCTTCATTGGAATTCATCTTTAAAAAATTAAATTTTCTTAATTTAATTCCATGCAAATAACATAAATATTACAAAAAAGTAAAATTAAAGACTAGAAAAAAACTTACCTTAAACACTAATGCTCGCCTCTCAGGCGACACCGAACTCTATAACTGGGAAATTAACCACTGAAATTTTACAAACGTCCGCCATCCACCGCATCTGATTCTCAACTGAGTTGGCAAGGAGACAGAATAACATGGAAGTAGTATATTCTGAGAAAAATTCAGAAAACCGGTTGTGAGCGGCCTCACAGGCGAGGATTAGTGTTCTAGGGTTAATAACCCGACATATTTGGGGTTACTTTTGCTTTGTCGTGAAGACGACGATGATGGATGAAAATGGTAAATGGTACCAAGTCCCAACACTTCAGCTGTCTATCATTGGCATTGCAGTACCTACACCGCACTCTTTGTATCTGTCTAGCCCCAATTTATGCATAGATACGATGACGATTCGAATAAATTAAACATAAAATGAATTTCCCTTCCGTACCGTGTCGGTCGGTCGTCGAGCCCCCGACGTATACCCAAGGTAATAATATTGTGTAACATCATTGCCTGCTTATTATTATACTTTTCATTTCCCCTCGTCGGTTACACAAATATATGCCTTCAAAATGTAATCGCTTCTAAATCCCTATGAAATTAGGTTTTTTCTCCAAAAAGGGTGCTGCGCCCCTCCGCATGCCATACACTATAATTTGAAAGCAACACTATACGTAATGTCTCATGTCTGCCTCGCTTATACTACTGCGTTGGAACAAAGCCCACTGCTGACCACACGTGGTACCACATTTCCCTCCTTCTTTCTTCCTTTCGCTTTCACAGCAATATGATCTCTAAGCCTGCCACTGCTAAGCCCTCTCTATGTCAAAAAAGGAAGAGCCAAATAAAATCCCGCAATGAAAGGATAAGAACGAAACGAAAGCAAAAAAGGAAGTAGGTATATAATTCTACATAAATTACGAAGCAATAATTTCGTCCTTGATATACGTAACGTATATTATTCGCCCTCTATACCCATAGCGCACCGAGCACACATACATTATCATAATAGTTCATGTGGAGATATTTTTATTGTTCGATAAAATACCCACAAAAATGGCAAGGATGTGGGCATTCCCCATTGTCTTTAAGAGGATATATCCCGAGGCAAGGTTGAATTCACTTCCTTATCCTGCACCTAGGCGTTTTCAATGCCTGTATGCGGGTAAAGCAACAAATCAAACGGAGAAATGTTCTATTGGCAATGCAGGCATGGTGGCGAAAAGTTCTCACTCTCCTTGCGCCCAAATGATGCCTTGTTGTCTTGACCCAAGACCAAGAGTGATACACAAACGGAACGGAGTGCAAAAGAAAAAGGAAAACAAGTTCATGAGCCAAAAAGAAAAGAAAAAATAAGTCTTATCCCAGCCACAGGGCTGATTGTGCGTTGGATTGCTGCTCCGACTGTGCCTTTGGATTTGTTTAAGCGCACCAGAAGTTCAAGAATCCTGCGGTAGATGGATGGAGTGGAATGGACAAAGTTTTTGTGGTCCTATCCACTGGGTTTTTGAGGGTGGTCAAGATGAAGAAACGAAAGAGTCCGTTTGGTTGACTGGCTCTGCCTCTGCCTGCTCGGTTGAATGTTTAGTGGCGGTAATCATAATGTTTTGGCAATTGTAGAATGTTTTTTTTTTGTTTTTGTATTTTTTGTTGTGTAAGATTTTTCTTTCGTCCTTTTTGCGTTTCTATTCTTTTTTGGTTTTTGTTTCAACTTGTGCCTTGACATCGCATAAAGCGACATTAAAGTGACATATGGTTGGACATAAACATTTTCAGGGCTAGAATTCTTCTTGTTGAGTTTGTCGGAGCTCGTATAATCGAGTTATGAGCAGATATACGGGCGTCCTATGACACCAGGCGTATAGTCAGTTTCCGCAACATAAATCTCTTGAGATGAATTTAATATCATGACGTACATTTGACAATTTAACTGGGTTATATACAGAGATTTGATGGTGTTCGGGGCTATATGAATGGAGGACTTGTGTTTTTGATTTGAGAAATAAGAGACTGTCAGAAATGATGGGGTAACTTATGTGAGTCACACGTTGGAGTAGTGACACCATATTCGAAGGTGTGGGTGTGGAAAATCCTATTGTATGGTCGGGAGCTACATCTATTATTTGGAATCGCCATGATTCTCTTCGTGAAATCGCGAATTTAGTGTATTTAAATCGGAATGCCAATATTTGTGTCGTATCCTTGAATAATTATCGTTAGTGATGTTGAGTGCGGTCTGCGGTGGTGAGCTCTTAATAAATTATGAAGAAAATTTGGCGAGGATATCGCAGTATTGATACCCAAAAATTAACTCCCCGTCGACAGTTATAGGCGCGAAAACATTTTCTCAATAGCACCCCCATCGACGAAATGTTTTTGGATAGGGTATGGTTGTTCTTTTATCAAAAATGATGAGAAACTGTCTTCTGGCCACTCAGTTTTGGATGGTATAGATCGTAAAGAACTGGCCTAAGAACCGAGCCTTGGGGCACTTACTTACTTACTTAAGGTGGCGCTACAGTCCGGGGTGGACCTGGGCCTCAACCAATACGCCTCTCCAGTTAGCGCGATCTTTTGCTAACTGCCTCCAGTTGCGCACTCCAAGTTGGTTGAGGTCCCCTTCCACTTGTGCGCGCCACCTAAGGCGAGGTCTTCCTCTACTGCGTTGTCCCTCCGGGTTGGAATCGAAGACTCTTCGGGCCGGAGCGTTGGTGTCCATTCGCTCTACATGTCCTAGCCATCTTAGACGACAGATGCGTATTTTTCTGACCAGGTCGGTGTCGTTGTACAGCTCGTAGAGTTCGCTGTTAAATCTTCTCCTCCAAAGCCCGTCAACGCAAACGGGACCAAAAATCACTCGAAGAATCTTGCGTTCGAAACGGCCAAGAAGATCTTCATCCGCCTTTGTTAGGGTCCATGCTTCTGCGCCATAGAGTAGGACTGGGATGATGAGGGTCTTATATAGAATCGACTTAGTGTTTCTTGACAAGGCCTTACTAGTCAATTGCCGTCTTAGACCAAAGAAACAGCGATTGGCAAGTGTAATTCTTCGTTTGATTTCTGCTGTGGTGTCATTATCAGAGTTTATAGCGGAGCCGAGGTAGACAAAGTCCCTAACTACCTCAAAATTATAGCTGTCTACTGTGACGTTCTGTCCGATTCGTCGATGTTGCGTGTCCCTACTTGTTGACAGCATATATTTTATTTTGCCCTCGTTTACCACTAAACCCATTTTTGCCGCTTCCGTACTGATACTTGCAAACGCGCCAGTGACAGCTCGCTGTGTTCTGCCAATAATGTCAATATCGTCCGCGTATGCAAGCAGTTGCACAGACTTTTGGAAAATTGTGCCTCTGGTGTTGGCTTGTGAGTTGCGCACAATTTTCTCAAGAATGATGTTAAAGAAGTCACATGACAGCGCATCACTCTGTCTAAGTCCTTTTCTGACATCAAAGGTCTCGGTGAGATTGTTTCCGACCTTAATGGAGCAGCGAGAATTATCCATTGTCATTCTGCACAATCTGACGAGTTTGGCAGGGTTGCCAAAACTATACATGGCTCTGTATAGCTCGACTCTATAAATGCTGTCATATGCGGACTTAAAATCGATGAACAGATGGTGGGTATCGATTTGGACTTCTTGGGTTTTCTCCAGGATCTGCCGTAGTGTGAAAATTTGGTCGGTTGTGGACTTTCCGGGCCTAAAACCGCACTGATAGGGACCTATCAGATCGTTGACGAATGGTTTAAGGCGTTCACACAGTATAGCAGATATGATCTTATACGCAGTGTTAAGGAGACTGATGCCTCTATAGTTGGCGCAGTTTAGAGGGTCTCCTTTCTTGTGGATCGGGCAAACGATGCTGAGGTTCCATTCATCAGGCATACTTTCTTCTGACCAAATCTTGGAAACGAGTTGGTGTATGCTCTCCACCAAGCCATCTCCCGCTGCCTTAAAAAGCTCGGCAGTTAAGCCGTCCGGTCCAGCAGCCTTGTTGGACTTTAGCTTAGATATTGCTATCCTTACTTCACTTTGGTCAGGTGGACGGAAGTCTTGGCTGTCATCGTCCAGGTTGAATGGTTCATTCTGCCTGACAGCGGAATTTGTCTTGGGGCACACCTGCATGAAAATTAATGACATTTGATACACTACCTACCATTCACATGCACAATAAAACGAGGATTTGATACAAAACTTTGGGTGATTTTACAGAGGAACATTGGAAAATTTAGATTTATCATTTTGTATATAAGTCTATTTTGCCATACAGAATGAAAAGCTTTTTCGATATCTAGTAGGTATAGGATCATACCTGATAAAATTCAGATTTTAATACGTAAGCAAGCCATTCACTCGCCAAAAACTTGAGTACAACATCCATATCTGGTCTGGTGCGTCGAAAACTAAATTCTGCATAGAGTTAAGAATGGAGCGATTAAACTAATCGGACATAAAAATATTAGAAATCCACTGTTCTATAGTTATTTAACGAGCAATTCTTAAATTAAATTGCCAGCGGACCACCCTTAATCTCTAACATCGAAGCAAGAAAGGCAATTTTTTGCTTTTTTTACAAATGGTGATGGAGCGTAAGCCGTCTTACAAATAAAGTGCACGACTGGATCGCACGAAACTTTCTCGTTCATATCATCAGTTTGGTTGGTTTATTTTTCTTTTATTGTTGTTTATCTTCTTCTTCTCTATATATATATAAAAATCTCGTGTCACAGTTTTAGTGTTTAAACTCCTCCGAAACGGCTTGACCGATGTTGATAAAATTTTATATGTATATTCATTGGGTATGAGAATCGGTTTATAACAAATTTTTATACCACTAAGTGTTAAGGGTGACTCACCACAAACAAAAATTTGCATTGTTTGTAAATTTTTTTTTTTGGTAATTTTTGTATGGTGTGGCATTAAAATATACATTCGGTCCTTAATTTTCACCCTTCTACAACTAACCCCTAATTTTTAATGGCATTTTATATTTTTTTATTGCTACTGTAGAAAAAAAAATAAAAAAGTATCTTCATTCCTATTTTATAAATAGATTACTACCGACTACTAGATTTTTTAAATTTCCTCCAGTCAACACTATGAACGCTTACCAATTGAATTAAATATTCACAAAATGGTGCACACATACGTAAGCCATCAACTAAATATTGTGTGTGTGTATCCGTTTTCATCCATCCATTATCACGGCAAAGCAAAGGTAACCTCAAATATGGCGGATTAGATTTAGATTTAGATTAGATTGCGGGAGAGCCCTCAAAGGGGCTCTGGCATTGCGGCCTCTTAAAGAAGCCTATGGTGCCTTCCCTGGCAAGGTCCCAGAGCCATCTTTTCACTCCGGAGGAAGTCAGGATGAAAGAAATCTTCTCTTCGTGTAAATCAGCTAGAGTTGCTGAAGTGACGATTTCCGCGCCAAGTATTTTTTCCCTAAGGTTGAGTAGAGCCGGACATTCCATGGTGTTTGAAGAGAGGATTCATCACTCTCATTACATACTCTACATGTTGGATCCGGAGAGGATCCGATGCAGTATAGGTGTTTTTTCATGAGGCCGTGGCCACTGATGATTCCTGTTAGTATTCTAAGGTTATTTTTTGTCTAAGTCGATCAGGAAGTAGTATTTCATGGGAGAGTATTTGGGGAAAAATTGTCTGGAGCAGTTCTGCCCTTGAGTTTTAAGCCAGACTTCATTTGATTCAATACGTGATAGATAGTTGGATGGATAGTTGGTTTTGAGGTAACATTTATTTGTATCTCTTTTTTTCTTCCCTAAGTAAAGTATACTATGTTTGACACCTTTTTTTTTAACCCTCTGGGTCATGCGCAATCACAGTACAGCGGGTGCAGGTACCTATGTAATATGAGGTGTGTGGCAGTGTGGGCCGCTTCATACTTTTTTTTACAACGCTTTGCCCTGCTGTCTTGCCAAATTTATATTTCATTGCATTTTATTCATCCATAAATCGCATTTTAAATTTCAAAGGAGGGTGGGGCCTTGAGGGCATAGGATTGAGAGAGATAGGGTGTGAAATGTATAGATATGGGACTGAGAGAGAGAAACATTTGAAACAAATGCCTGTTGTTAACATAACGGTAGTAAAAAGGAAGACGAATTGTTTTATACAGTGGTAAGAAATATCTCTTATTCGCCAACTCAAGCGTTATGGCAAATGTGGATGTGAGAGAGTTCGGGAATACTACCTTTTAACAACAAGGAATACTAATGGTTAGCATTTATACATTCTTAAAAGGCGCTTAGTTTTGTTTAATTTTTGTTTTATTAATGAAGCTATTTACAGAAGATGTTTTTAAAATTTGAAGCATATTAAGTCAAACATGGTTATAAATTTACCACTTTTCGATATCATTAACATAGACTGCTCTAGAAATAATAAATTCAAGTGGCAAAACAACGTTTGCCGGGGCAGCTAGTATTATATAAAAAATTAATTTTTATTGCAATCGTATTGACCGTTTTTGAGATAAGCCTTTTCAAAAGTACCATTATTCGACGTTTTAGGTAAAAACTGGGTATGCAGCCATGTTAACCTCATATAGCGTAGCGCAAGTATATATTTTGGTTAAAATCGTTCAAGCCGTTTTCAAGTAAACCAATATTAACTAAATTCTTAAAAAACGACATTTTTATAAAAAAATGCGTTGAACGATAATATAGGGAAAAACTGAGTTTTCCATCATGTTGGGCATAACCGTATTACCTTAAATATGAATTTTTGTCGAAATAGTTTTAACCGTTTTTGAGATATGACGAATTTTCAAAATTACCGTTAGGTATTCGATTTTTCTGCAAAAAATAAAAATTAAATTATTAACCGCACCTACGTAAGCCCAAATATTGGTTAAAATCGTTAGAGCCGTTTTTGAAAAAATCAAACTTGTTTAAAACCGTTATATGGGCAGTACCGTTAATAATAGGGTTAGCATGCAAAAAAAAGTGGCCCCGAACTGTAAGCCCACAAACTCCAAATCCGAAGTTTGTAAGAAATCGGTCCAGCCGTTTGCGCTGTGGAGCTCAGGAACGGACGGACAGAATTGCGAGACCCACTTTTTCGAGTTCCTCTATCATCGTAATGTTAGATTTCATTAAAAACACGAATTCTATTTTTTGTACGATTACAATACCTTCCTCTTACTACGTATACGAGAAAGTAATCCGAAAGTCATTGGCCTTTTTCTCGTTTTCCGGGGTCGTCTGAAGTAAATCCGTCCTGATCCAAGGCTCTTGGTTGCTTCGCAACAATGACGTTTTTTTTTGTGGTAGTTAGCCCCATACGCACTACACCCAGCCTAGAGGATCAGGAGTTAAATTGGCCCTATAACAGCGGGTCGGAAACTTTGCGGAAATGAGTCTGAATTTACAAACGTTTAAAACAGCCAATTTGCTTAACGCATGCGTTGGGTACAAGAGTAGTCGTAGCCCGTAACCTCTTTCACGCGTCCTCGTACCTCGGTTACCACCACTCTTAGGGCAGGAGCTGGGCTTGAACACCTGCTAACATATGTTTCTCCACTTAACTCGAGCCGTACTGTGATCAAAATAATTAGTTAAATTTTATACATCTAATCTATGGCAGCAAAGGAATACGAATAATATTGCAAACTCCAGAGATACACACTGAACCACAGCTAAGTTGAGCTTTCCACATTACAAACCAAACCCGGTAGACAAATCCTTGCACAATATTATAACAGAAGTAAATCTCAATTCCTGCATCTATCACTGCTCTTTTGGATAACTATGTAAATCGAAGCAAGCGACTTCAAATCAGGGTAATTGCGAAACGCAATAATTATTATTTCTCCCCGGAGATAAATAATTAATCCGTATTTCGATTAGCCTCGTGTCTTGCATCAATGAAATCGCTAGTGCGTCAGGGTTGCTAATGAGTTCCTCTGAATTCATCTCAAAATTCAACCAATCGATACATTAATTTGCATCCTCAACCTCATATAAAATTCAAGAACATCAACAAACAGACGCAGAGGGGTTTGTGCTATTTTAGGCAAAACTCATCACAGGATGAAAGTCTTGGAATGTTGTACTATATACGATGCGACTATACTCACACTCCGTCTGTCAGTTTGTGTAGCGTCCATACTCGCATGTGTGTGCCTGCTAGTTGGTTAATTCTTGGTTTCTGGCTGTTGGTAATAGTTGCTGTTTACGAAGGATGTGCCTTTAATCTGCATCGGAAATCTCATTAATATTCATATGCCAAGGTGAGAAGATGAAGATGCACTCCGTCTGCGAGCGCCCGTTCTGCTTTTAGCTCCTTCCAAAGTGTATCTAATAGATCAAATTGTCAAACAAACAAGTAGGTAACCGCCCAAGGTGCTAGCACACACACACACCGACCCGACACACCCATTTTGGAATTTACATATTACAACACAAGTAGCAAAGATGCCGGGTATAGAGGAAGAGCGCTTAGGAGACTACCAACATTCTGCCAAATCATATACAGAATCAAATCAAGTGTTCAACCTTTCAGCAATTTATTCTGGGCTAAGATGTTTACTGCAAACATCACTTTGTGGTATTTTTAACAACAGGTTAAATGGACCTGGCCCAAGATGGCAAGATATGAGGCAAATGAAATGCGGTTTGAGGCCGAAAGTGAACAAACGAAAACGAGTACAAGATTGATTTATAGCCCAATTGAGTGTGTGTACTGCAAATTATGTTTTGCAGACGGATCGAATTATTGCGGTTTTGCTATGGGATTTTAATCCAATCAGAGATGCATGGCACTGTAGAGTGTGTACCCACACAATAATATATTGATACAAGCCAGATGATCTATGTGTGCGGTAAAACTACCTCTGGTAAACATTTAATTAAAGACGATTGTGATGCGATTATGGACCTAACCGACTCGAAATTGGGTCATACGGTGGTGTTGCAGAAATCATTTTATTTGTGCCATTTATTGTTGTCAGTTGGTATGCATTTCAGGCATGATTTTAATCGATTAGGGGGCTGTATCGGAAAAGGAAAAGGCATGCTTGCAATGGGGGTAGGCGATTGAGTATTGAGCTGCGCGTATTGAGATGCATTTGTCCTCCTTAGAGGGAGGATGTTCGTAGATACTTATAGCTTCTTTTTCGAAGGAAGATCATTCGTACATTATTAAATACTTCAGTCAACAAAGACATACCACACGGCGGCGGCTGGGCTGCACAATAAAACATCTGATGGACTACAACACACTTTCGGCCTTAGGTACTAATAATAATAAAACACTAATGTCGACGATTAGTTGACTGCCAGCTTTAGTAAAAAATGTTAACATTATTGAAGCGGACAATAAACAATTAGATCTCCATATTTTCTAGTGCGACAACTTTTTTTAGAGCATTCAGAAAAACAAATTGTAATATGAATAATTTTATTCTTTGAACCCAAGTACTTTAAATTCTTAATTTGAGAATGCAAGTGTAAGACTAATGCAAGAACTAAAAAATGTAAAAAATTTAAGAATTTGAAAAACGGATTTTTAAAAAAACATCAACAATTTAAATTGTGTGGCCAAACACCAAAATATTTAAAATTTTAGGAGAGAAAATCTTGGTTCAAGAACAATAATTGTTAAACCCTTAAAAGCACATAAAACTTTTTTTTTACAAAAAAAATAACTAAGTTTATCGAAATCGAACTTATTTAGGGATTAGAGCTGTTCGAAGTGACACTTTTTACACATGTTGAAAATTAATAATATTTTTATCTTGATAAATAAAAAACAACAATTTGATTTATGAAAATATATTTTGTCCCAAGAAATATTTAACACAATTTTTTTTTGTAGGGCTGATATTTTTTCATTTTTAATTGTCTAAGAATTTTAGCAATTTATACAAGTTTAACAATAATTTTATTTTTAAACTAAAAAAATGATTTTAAAAATTTCAAAAATGAGTTGTTGATAGAAGAACTTTTTATTGAGCAAAAAATTGTTCACTCAAAATCTAACAAGAACTGAAAATTCTACGGATAACAAAGTTTTTTTTTTTGAGTGAATCTTAACATTATTGCTGTCATTGAATCATCCAAATTTCATAATAATTTGTTTTCGTGGAAAGCATAAGGTCGATGGTTACTTCCATAACGAGGACTTTGTTCTAAAAAAAGAAAATCATAAATTGCAATTAAATTCGCCAAGCAGATATTTTTCAAATGCTTTTTTTCGACAAAACTCCAATTTAGAAATGCAAAAAAAATCAGCTGATTTGTAGAATTTCATAATACAAATCAGTTATGCCCTATCGTTCGTTCAGAAACTATTTTCGGTGCTATTTTCCTTTATTTTTGCTTCTTCTGTATTGATTTGTCAGAAACTATTTAAAAGAATTTCTTGAATGATGCAAATCCACAATTGAATCGTTGGCAAATGAATTTTATTGAAAGTAGAAGAAAAATCCTGCAAATTCATTTCAATATAAATGGAAACTTTACACAGGAAGCCATATTATGCGTTTTAAGAAACCGTTTTTGCATTTCAATCTGTAAAGCAAAGAAAAAAATAGAGAGCGTGCTTGTGACCACACGCCAGATGTGAAACTTCTCTCGCTAAATGTGGATGTTAAATTGAACTGTGTTGTATGTAGTTGAATTTCATTAAGAAATTTAATTTAAAAACCAAATCTTTATAAGGAACATTATAATCTTAATACAGCGCAGTAGATAATTATGTTTATTAATTTAAAAAGTTTTTATAACGCAATCCAATCCAAATTTTTCTTTTTCGAGAGTTTTTGTTTACATTTTGTTTTCATATCGTCAACTGATTCAGTAGTCTAGTGTCTGTGTAAAACCTAGTTTCTTCATTTCACTTCAGCGTGGTCATACAAGTATTCACTTTGACAATTAAGTTAAAAAAAATTAAAAAAATATATCTTTCCATATAACCATGCCAACCCACAAAATTTCATTGAAATCGGTTGATTTGTTAAGAAGATCGACAACAGCGCTACCTTTGGGGTCCAAAACTATATTGGGGGTTTTTTGCTTGCATGGACCAGTTGAGGGGGCAAACAGAGAATTCATTTTAGTGTTGCCGTTTGCTTTTATTCAATCCTACATATAGAACTTTCGTCGAAATAACTGATTTCCAAGTCCAATAATGAGCCAAGGTCTGTACGATTATACCAGCGACAACATAAACTCTATATGTGCTTATGCTGCCACCGAAGACAAGGACGGAGCCAAGATAGGCTGGATAATTTCCCTAGACGATGCTTTCTTAGTTTAGTTTTTTTTTGGTTTCCTCAACTCAACGTCTACAAATGGGACATAGTTGTCTCCCGATCACCAAACGGACAACCAAATTGATCATAACGACCGACGCGGGATGCGCGATCAGTATATTTTAACCTTAATGCAACGCAACAAGATTCACACAACGGTGCGCTGCATACAGGACGAGTGCGGCTCGCTATTTATACGAGCTAAGAACTTGGACTCGGGAATGACATCGCATTTTTCGAACGAAGAAAAACGAGAACGTACAAAAACCTTTGGTAAGGCGGCATGTTTTGTGATAAATAAAATAGCACTGAAACAAAAAATAGTAGGTACTTCATTTTAGTGTGTTGGGCTACTAAGTGAGGGGTCCCCGTGCGAGTCCCGAAAGAACCAAATTACATCTTAAGGTTTTTTTCCACTGCGCCACCTCTCGCGAAAGTCTCACAAACATCCGAGAGTAAAACTGTCATGAATGAGCTTCTCAATTAGCCGTTTGGACTCGGCGTAAAATTGTAGATCCCTTCCATTTGTCCCAAAAATTGAAAACCCACACAAAACGAACGGTTGTGAGAAGCTAGGCCTTGGGTCCCACAGACCTGTCGCGCCAAAATATTTATTTATTAACTTAGTTTTCGATTTGAGAAGTGGAGTCTCCCCTTGGTTATACCATAGACAGAAATCAATTTTTTAAATGTT
The DNA here is from genome assembly GCA_936431705.1 of Cheilosia pagana. Classification (NCBI taxonomy): domain Eukaryota; kingdom Metazoa; phylum Arthropoda; class Insecta; order Diptera; family Syrphidae; genus Cheilosia; species Cheilosia pagana. The sequence goes on along the minus strand of OW386166.1, from coordinate 76,386,811 downwards.
CCACAATTTCGAATACCCTTTCGTTTGCCCTCAATGAAAACCGCTGCGCTCAGCGCGTTAACCTCTTCACGTGTTAATTAAAACAAATTGAAAATGCATTCTTCATTTCATTCATTTTACGGCGCTAATGGGTGCAGCTTGACTCTTGGTGCTCCTACAATGACATCTGTCCTGTTGTTTCATTTAGTGAAAGTGTGATTGATAGCGCGGCGTCCCGCACCTAATGCTTATATATGACATACGATAATGTATACATTTTCACGGTCCCCTGATCATTTAATTACCCAACTACCTACAAAACGAGATGACAAGGGTTGTATACACTGTACAGCACCCCTCCGCTCGCATGCGATTACAAATCAACTCACCCACGTTAATTAGGTATACGAAATGTAAACACATCATTTTGTCCGTACAAAACGCTCTTGGAAAGGCAAATACAATTAATTACCACCATCGCTATCCCAGAGCGAAACTTTCCATAATCACTGAAATCCCCTCTTAAATGATGAAATATTGAAAAGCCTTATATGTCATGAGCATGACTGAATGAAATCACTCGTCTTCACCGTCGCGTCGTACAGAGGGGGTGCCTGTGCCTGGTGCCTGCTCCTGGTGGAGTTCTAGCGACACGCAACTCAAATCAATGATGACAGAGGGTAATCAATTAAAAAAAAAAAAACGGGAGACGGCTGTGTTTCTACATCCGCCCATTGCCCGGCCTAAAACGTGTACAGACGACAGATGCCGCAGGAAAATGGCAACAAGAAAAAAAAATTAAGTTGGTCAGTCAGAAAGACAGAATGTTCGGCTCAAAAAATATCCACTGGCAAGTCAGGAACAACAAAAAGGAAAACATACAAGAAAACGAACACAACAGGAGACGAGAAAAAAAACCAGAAATTGTCGGACACGCTCTTTATTATCCTCTTCCTCAAAAATTATGGAGATTAATTGGATTCCTCGATTATACAGGCATCCGAGGTGCCTTGGCAATGTAAATGGAATTTCCAAGGACAGTGGGCAGCAGCAGCCAGCCAATAAGCCAAACGCACCCGCACAGTCCAGTGTCTCCATCATCCATCCACCCAAGCTACCTACCTTCACATGGATCCTGATGAGTTTTGTCTCTAATTAGTAAAAAATAAAAGAAAGAAACGTCAGGCTACATAGGTAGGTATACAAGTAGTATTCAAAATAATCCGGTTTCCGGACAGCCGGGCTACTGTGATGTTGACGGAAGTTGGAAGTTCACGATTCGCCCTGTTTATTGAAGATGCCGAAGGCGAAGAAGATACGAGAGTCCACCATTCTTCGAAATCCTACTCAACACTGCTGGCACTCTGGGCAGAGATAGCAAATTCAATTTTCCAGCTAATCCAAATGTAAATTAAATCCTAGTCTATAAATGCGGCTGGCTGTGTTTGTGCACAGCTATTTGTGTGAGCGTGCGATAGATTATTACATCATCAGTTCTCATATTTTTTTCCGGGAAAATCCTTATGAATTCAAGGGAAGGCAACACAATGGATAGAGCGGGCGACGGTGTTGGATTATCTGTATCAATGCTCCTTAATTTAATCCTTTTTTTTTCGTTGCGTGGGTGAGAGACCGCCGCTTTTGTGTATTCCGATAGAGAGTCGCTGATGGAGGTCGTGGTCGTGAGGCGAATTAAGGTCAATGATCGAATCTTTGTGTCGGTGGGGGGAATACTTGAGCTGGTGGCGCCTTCTTTCGGAAGATTATTGGCACTTTGCGTTTAAAAGTAACAATGGGTATGCGATGATTGATTATACGGGTATTTGGATATTTTTTGTGAGCATCATCATTCTTTCAGTGGACCGAATGATTTATTTAGTTTACTTTTGCTGGACGTGTGTGCAAGGATGGGTTATACCTAATTAATTTTTCCATTTAATTTTTTTCATTCAAATGACAGATAATTAATTATTGAGCTATTTAGTTGTATCTACATATTTTTAACTGCCCTGATAAAAATATGAGGGTGTTTTTTAATGCCTTTACTGTATTACAGGTATATTTATGCAAGACCTATAATTCGTTTGTAACAATCTTCAATTTATTGCACTCTTTAAAAATGTTGTATTATAACTATTTCCATATAACTGATACTTCAAAAACACCTGATCTAATCGATTTGTTCATCGTGAAAGGAATATCTACCAACCACATTAAAGTTGAAGAGAGCTTTGATCTGTCATCTGATCATTCACCGGTTATTTTAACATTGAGCGTAAAACTAGTCAATAACCTAGAGCCAGCGAGATTAACTGGAAGAACAACTAACTGGGAAGGCTTTAGGAACGAAATTGAAGACAATATTGAACTAAGCGTTCCACTCACAACACCCTATGAACTTGAGGTTGAAGTTGATCGCTTCGTTGAGATTGTACCTGGAATAATACGCCTAATCCAAGGAAAACGCCGGCCAAAAACGGTTAACGATATCCTCCTGAAATAAAAGAATTGGTTAAAGAAAAAAGGAAGGCGCGTAAAAAATGGCAACAGAGTCACGCTCCGCAACATAAAACACATTTAAATTATTTGTGCAATTTGTTAAAGACAACGATTAAGGACTTCAAAAATCGTGCGATTGGTTCTTACCTTGAAAGTTAAACAGCGAAAAAAGATTACAATTATTCACTTTGAAAACTGTAAAAGGCACCAAAAGGCACAAAATCCCCGCACCGCCAATAAAAATAAATCAAAATGAATGGGCAAGGAAGATAAGGAAAAAGCGGATGTTTTTGCCGTTTATCTAGAAGAAACCTTTAGACCATACGATGGTCAAGCAGTTCATGATAATATTACCAGCACGGAATTTATATCTGACGATTTAACACTCACAAGTGCAACGCTAAGGGAACTAAGACGTGAAATCGAATCTCTAAAACCTAAGAAAGCTCCTGGTTATGATTTGATCACCGGAGAAATTCTCAAAGCCCTACCAAGAAAAGCATTAATCAAGCTTCTTTATATTATGAATGCTGCGCTCAGACTAAAACACGTGCCGAGCCAATGGAAAGTAGCGGAGGTCATAATGGTTTTAAAACCAGGAAAACCGCCAAATGAAGTAAAATCGTATAGACCAATTTCCCTTCTTCCGGTCATATCCAAAGTGTTCGAGAGAATATTGCTAAGGCGCCTACAACCGGTTATAGAAGACAATAATCTTATCCCTGGCCACCAGTTTGGGTTCAGAACCAAGCATTCGACGATTGACCAAGTGCATAGAATTACTGACGTAATCGAGAAGGCATTTGAAGAAAAAAAGATATGCTCAAGCGTATTCCTTGGCGTCTCACAAGCCTTTGACAATGTGTGGCATGACGGTTTAAAACTTAAATTAAGACAAATTCTCCCCGTACCCATGTATCATATTTTAGAATCATATCTCGGGAATAGACTCTTCCGTGTTAGAAATGGAAACGAATACTCGGAGCTTAAAGAAATTTCGGCCGGCGTACCGCAAGGAAACGTCCTTGGGCCGCTTCTCTATCTGTTATATACTCGCGATATACCAAGAGAAGATGGCACTACCCTTGCTACATTCGCCGACGACACCGTTATCCTTGCAGTTGATAATACAATCGAAGAAACGACTTTGAAACTGCAAATCGCACTGAATAAGGTAAACGCATGGACGAGGGACTGGCGGATTGCCCTCAACGAAACTTAATCTGTCCACGTAAATTTCACGTATAAGAAAACGAATGACTTGCCAATTATTCTAAACTTGGCCCGAACACCCTTTGCAAACGAGGCCAAATACCTGGGAATGACACTCGACGCAAAGCTAAAATGGAATTCGCACGTGAAAATGAAACGTAAAGAACTCGATATTAAATATAGAGAAATGTACTGGTTACTTGGAAAACATTCCCAGCTCAGTACTGAGAACAAACTGCTTCTATACAAGCAAGTGATAAAGCCGGTGTCGACCTACGGTATACAGCTTTGGGGTTGTACCAAAAAAACGAATGCAAATATTTTACAAACTTTTCAAAATAAAGTGCTAGGAGAAATCGTACAAGCACCATGGGATATTAGAAACGACGATATCCACAGGGATCTCGGAATTCCCACAATAGAAGCTGAAACTAGAAGCTTTGCGAGAAAGCATAGAAACCGACTAATCGGACATATCAACAATACAGTCCGACAAATTTTGGATGAAAGCAATTTATTGCACCGACTACAAAGAACGAAACCGTTCGACTTGGCAAGATGAATTTAACCGCGTCTAAATTGCGGAACATGCAGGATCCTTCATTGGAAAGTAACCTGGCAAAAGTTATTATTTCGTGATAGAAAAATTGCTTGATAAGTTATATCTTAGTTGCGGTATCTAACATTCGATCGTAGGGTTGTGTTTTTAGTCAGTAAAAATTTGACACTACTATGAGCACGCGCTTGCTATTCTCATAGTGTCTTTGGAAGATTTTCACCTACCCTCGGGGGAAAAAAAAAATATTAAATTTTATTTAAACACTGATTTTCTGAACTTTTATTTCGAAAAGGTAAAATCTAGTATTTCATCTAAGCTACAATATACTAAAACTAAAATATAGCACCTTCCCTGATTACGTTTTAGTACAAACTTAAAACTCCGTCCACCTCACTACTTTCATATTAAAATTTATTTTTTGTATAGAATTACATAATTTTAAAATTTAAGTCCACCGGAATAACATTTAAACACATTTCTATCTTTTAATCCAAATATATATTATTTTGTTGAATGGTTAAGCATTATTTATAGTTTTATGCTTTAAATTCAGTATTTTTTTAAAAAGTATATTGATAGTTATAAAAGTGGATAACGTTGATAATCAGGATATCCTTATGACAAATACGTACATAAGTCATTATTAGATCAAAATATTTTTTAGGTGGCAGTTTCTTCATTTTCTTTTAAGTTTTGTGGCCCGAAGATGCTTTGTTTTAAAAGGTCAAGAAGGTGTAAAGATTGATGTCTCGTCCTTGTATGCAAAAAAATAGTACCGATCTCAATAATACATAATAACTCAATAATTCTTTGTTTGGATATGAGTTCTCCTTAATTTAAAGGGTCTAGAAGAATGTAGAATGTAATTTATGGTAATACATTCACATTTGAATATGCAGTTCTATTTATTTATTTCAAATAGAAATGTATTATAATACTAAAAAAATTTCAATACATAGGTAAATGTTTGATTTAAATACATTAAGAACAAAAAAAAAATTTTTTTATGATTCTTAAATTTAATATTGTGGACATATTTTTAAATAGAGACATTATTTAAATTTAATAAATGTAGATATTATTATTTTTTAAATTTAGTACATATGTAGATACAAAATATTAAATTTTAATATTTTTTTCGGCGTTTTCATATTATTAACAACTCCAAAAAATCCATATGGCAACCACGGAGCTACCCAGAATCGATTCCACCCGTGAAGCTTTGCAACCTTTATCGAATTTAAGAGCTACATTCAGTTCACTCGCACTTTAATTAATTTTTGATGGCGCTCACAGTTGTTCCGGTCGGATAACGACCTCAATTAATAATCCCCTGCAGCTAGCATGATTAGTGCCACCAGTGGAGATGGCTTTCCAATAGTGTTGGGCACTTAAAATGATGTCTTTGTCTGCCTCGTTGGCTCTCAGGGTTGGACTAAAAATATCGTCATTACAAGCTTTTTGACGATATCAATATCGGTGTAAAGCCCTAAAAGTTTGTCACTGATTCTACTTCTACAAATGAGAAAGAATATCACTCGAAGATTCATCCTCTCAAAAACTTCCCATTATAGTCTCACAAGATTGCGACAGGGTTTTTGTACCATACACCAGAACCGGGTCTTTTATAATTATATCCTTGTCTATGAGAGAGAGCTCTACTTCTTACACGGGTTTTTTGTCCGAAAAAGAGCGATCCTTTACTTGTATTCTACGCCGATATAATTTTGTGAGGTGGGAGTAGGTATATAGACAAAGCTACATCTATTCAGTGTGACATTTTGTTGATATCATGGTCCTTTCTCGATGACAGCAGATATTTAGATTCGTCTGCCGCGTCTGTTTCAAAACTTGAAAATGCTTAACTGACTGAGTTTGCCTCAATTTAAAAAATTATTGTACCCACGATGTTGCCCTAACGAATAAAAAATTTGGTGAAAGTAGATACGTCTTAAACTTTTCTTGACATCAAATCGTTCGGCGATATTCTTGCTGACTATGGGCGATCAGGGGCGAACGCGTGTGCAGCTATACCGAAACCTGGCATGGCTTTGAATAATTCGTCCCCACATATGCCACCCTAAAGCTGTCAACTTTAAGGTTGATGTGTCTAGATCTTGAATTCCTGCATTTTTTCATTCATTTTATTAAGTTGTTGCACTTGGTCGATGAATGAATTCTTTGCTCTGTAACCCGACTGACATGAGTCGATAAGGTCACTGACAAAAGAGCTTAATAGGCACTCAGACAATAGTCGGTAGGGTCTTATATGTGGCTTTCAAGATACATAATCCTCTGTATTAAGCGCGGTTCAGAGTATCTTCCTTCTAAAGGATGGGGATTCCATTCATCAAAGCAACTTTTGCAGATAAGTAGCATGTGCATGATCCTTACCAAGTCTTATCCCATGTTTTTTGGAAAGATCGGTCAATAGTCCATCGAATACAGCAACCCTATCCTCACTTCAAGTTAAACGGATTATTCTGCTTGGCAGAGGATTATTGGGTTCATTTCTTACCAAATCCTCATCCCTGCAGGACTCAGTAAATTCAATAAATTCGACCGATGCTTTAATCTTCTTTTACGGACAGCGGACAGCGTTTGTAGCAGCTCTGAATATAGTTTCCAGCATTGATTGATAATATTCCTTTTTGTTGTCTTTATTTGTCAAACCCGAGCTTTTTTCTATGGTCGCCTAGCAAAATAAATATATCATACCTACAGAGTAGTACTGGGTATATAGATCAGCTTATCACCAAAGATCTATGGTGTTCAAAAATAGTCTGTTAACACACAGCTTTCCAGCTGTTAAATTCAATCTTTTACAAGCCCATCCGCTTTTTCTATACCACCTACCTTGAGTAGATTGCAAACTTTTTTTTTCCACTCTCCCCGTCCACAGAATTCTGTCCTCTCCTGCAACTGTGTCCGGCATTTAAATAGTGCCCTCGTCGCACTTGGCAAAACAACCCCAACCCATTCAAACTATCGACGTCCATTTGACTACAAATCTCAGTCAACTTTGTGAACCCATTCCGGTTTAGACTGTCTCTCGCAATCCCTCCGAAGCTCTTTTAATTTGTTAACAAAAAAAACCGAATGAAATCCGAACAAAAAATGCCACACTATCAAATCTCGAAAAATGGAATTTATAGCCATGGGAAACGCCTTCCACGTCCCTTTGGCTGCCAAACCCTCTCGCTCGTCCATTGTGCTACAGCCTTTCAAATATTGAATAACTAATCCGAGTTCCGAACGTCCAAAGCATCACCGAAGGGTGGGAGATTATGCTGTATAAATATTAAAAACCACCGAGTTTGTTCCATTGTTTGAAATCGTCACAATCCCTGGGATTGGCCTCGACCACACCAACACACCAGTCGACAAATGCTAAATGTTCACAACCCACGAAAACAGGTCACCACAGCAGCGCCAGCCGGGATGAATCTGTTTCTGTATATCTCCGTCCGAACACGTGAGTTACTCTGATTCCTCCCTGAGCATCCCTATTTATACACATAGAGAAGCATACGATTGCAAATGGTGCAGCGTGCAGTACTGCGAGCTGCGACAGTGAAGACTGGAGAACATCTATCGCTTAACCTTTGCCATGGCAGTTTGTTTTGTTTGGATTGTCGTTGTTTGTTGGTGGTCTGCCGACAGCGGCAATACTGTGCGTTTGCTACCCTAGTCATCACACGTCGAGTGCGGGGGACACTCACAGTCACAGTGACAGTGAATTTCGTATGCACCCTCTTGCGGCGCGCGTTTTTCGGGTGTGTTCCTTGGGCACCGTGACATTGTCCTGCGAACGTACATTTGAATATGTGAAAGGATAATTGGAAACACGATAAAAGGCAATATATCTCGGTTGTTAGACGTTGATCCGAGGGTGGGATTTTTACCAATTTTTATTTGTCACCAGCTATATAGATACAACCCTTGTGAGATCCCTTTTTTGTAAATTATTTATGATACCTTTTTACCAATTATCGAAAGTCCCTCATGTGAAATACTGTGATTTGGTGGCTTACAAACACCCCCCGAAGTAAATCCTTTTATACGCATTACCAACCACTGTTCCTTGATCTCGAGTTCAGGTTTGTTTACATTTACTACGTCGGCTGACAGTGACGGCTGATGTTTGAATATTATCACTGTGTGAACGTGTCCCGGAGGGGGAGACGGATGAGTGTAAATCAATTAATTGTGTTTGCCATTGTTGCACAATATCACACACACAGCGTGCAATTTTAGGGTGAGTGCAATAGCTCACCCTGTTTACTGAAAAGTCAGCACAACTTAACAGGAAGACCTGGCAAGGGATGGCTGCCGCACAACAATTTTCAATTTGTTTTATGTTAATTTTCTGAAAAATGGCAAACATAAGAGGATTCCATCGAGGGATAAGCGGAAAATTAATTGCTTTTCTGTTTGTTGGCATGGCATTTAAATGTACAAATGAGCTGAGTAGAGCTTGTTTTTCCGGTGTACCTTATTGACAAAGGAGGTTTTTAGCGATTACGTTTACGTGTGCATGATAAATGCACATTTTTATGTGAATATTACTGTGAGAGTTATTGCATTTAATACAATCACGGGATGCAGGATAAATTGAGGCTTAAACCGTATTAAACGTGTGCGGTCTTTTCAATATTATTTTTTACTGTTTACCTAGTTGGAGTTAAAAAAAAAAGCACTGCACGGAGGACTCACATTATGAGAGGATAAAAATGCATTTTACCATGATGACGCAAAGTGGTAGATAGTAATCTATTCAATATTGGTTGGGATGCTTTAGACTTTGTAGACTTGTTAATTACAACAAGAGCGTATTAACTGTGTATAGTGTAGGTATATGGGTGATAATGTGTTGAGTGGGATGGTATCTATTTAGCTTTCGCATCTTAAACAGCTCAGGCAAAAATCATACTCCACCGGTCTATTGAACAAGCGCCTGGTCAAGAGGTGCACAGAGAAATTTCCATTACACAGAGAACTTCGCATTATAGGAACGGCATGTATGTAGGTATGCTGATAGTAATGGGCCCGGATTTTCATGCATTAAAAAAGGGGTTTTCTTTGAACAACTATGCAGTGAAAAACCTCAAAATATGCCCTAAAAATAAACAAAAAATGCATTAAAAAAAATAGTAACGATAAACTTTGATTTGTTTTAATTGAATTTTCGAATAACAAAGAACATAAAAAAAATAAAGAACGTAACAAAAGTGAGGAACATAATAATTATTCAGTTTTAAAAAAAATAACAAAAATCTATATATATAAAAATGGTGTAAAAAATCATCAATAGAGAATGGCTGGGCCGATTTGGATCAAACTTTTTTTCGGATGTTCGTTACTGCCGGAAGATTATTGTTACGAAAGAAAATTTTGAAAAAAAACTCTCCGGGAAAGTCAGGAAATTGGAAAAATTCAAATTTGATTTATTGTAAGAATTTTTTTGTGGAATTGTTACGGAATGACTTTTCGAAAGGAAAAATAGAAAATTCTTGTTGAAAAATTCCGGAAAAACACGAAAAACTATTTTTTTGAATTTTTGCATTTTATCGCATGACTTGATGATTTATAGCTTTTTCTGAACATTAGAGGCCCTGCTACCTTCGATTCCCTGTGTACTGAAGATGGTGTGCTGTGCGCCACTTTTCGGGAGGTTTATACACATAGCTTTTTGCTTGAAAACGATACACATTGGGACTCAACGCTCGCCGATTTAACTGTTTCCGCGCCAGCGAACCAAATTCGTACATTGTTTGCGATCATCATAGCCATATGCCATAAGTCGAACCCGACCGCATTGTGGGACAAATACAAGGACGTGATGGCTGACGACATTTTGCAAAGAGTTTGCACGACAACTTCATATTTTGATCTTGAAATTAACGACGAGATACGCAACGAAGCGTTTGTTCTGATCGAAGGCAATGTGCGTACTCATGTGCGGCAGTCTGCTGTCGAAATTGGGAATGCCAACAGCAATGAGCTGGCCGAAAGAGTCCAAACAAAATGTGCAGCTATTGAATGCCGAGCAGAAGAACGTGTACGATTCGCTGATGAGGGTTGTTGACGATGAAACGGGACGCATTTACTTTCTTGATGCTCCCGGTGGCAAAGGCAAGACATTCATCATTTCGTTGATTCTGGCAACAATTCGATCAAGATCTCAAATTGCGTTAGCTGTTGCAACCTTTGGCATTGCTGCCGCACTGTTGAATGCGGTTGAACTGCATATTCCACTTCGAAGCTGCCGATGAATCTTCTCAAGGATTTTCGTCAAACGCTTCCCGTCATCTTGAAATCTATTGCTGCCAATGAACTCAATGCACGCCTGAAATCGTCTTTTTTGTGGAGGCATATCAAGAAGTTGTTTGTGTTCCTGTTTATGTTTCGACTGGATTGATATAGTTCCACTGCAAATTTTTACGAGTTCACATCATCGAAGGAGGAAATCATCACTTCATAAAATAATGTTAGGTAAACAAAAATAATAAAAACGAGGAACAATACTGTAGGCTTAAATACAGCTCTCAACTTCGATCTAGATATTTGCACTGCAATAAATGTCGAAAATACGTTGCAAGTTATTGTCTATTAGCTCGCAGTACTCCCTTGTAGGTACATTGAAAAGTTGCGTTCCACAGACACGGATATAAGAGGCGTTTGTTTCAAAAAAATGTCCTTAACAAAGCAATATTTTTTTTATATTTTGTAAGTGATGTGCAACGGAAAATAATCAGTCGAATCCAGAATTTTCAGTCGAAGTGGAAACGAAATTTGTTTACAATATTTTATGTTTAATTTTTTGAATTCAATTGAATTACTGAATTACTAAACTGTGCAACGAATTGACGTGACTTCGTTTGAGTGTCAGCCTAGCATTCCATAACTTTCTGCCTTTATTATTCAAAACCAACAAAACGAAACACCGGATATAACGAACAAATTTTCCAGTCCCAACGAGTTCGTTAGTCGATAGACAGTCTGGTAGGTGCCTGAAAGCTGTAGCTGACCGTCTAGTTTTTATAGTCTTTGACCGATAATTTAGTTGTCAAGTTTCTACTCGGAAATGACGGCGTGTTAGCCTGGTTAGAATTCGATACATGGCAACACATTTCGCTAGCTCAAGGAAAACATATAGGTTGAAAGAACTAACGACCCGACTAATGGGTATATTACTCAATTTTTGAATAGATTTTGCCGCGCATATTGTGTTTGTTTGCTAATGCGAGAGTCGAACGAGAGAAGGACCAGCACCTGGATGGAATCAATTTGCTAACTAAATCACGAACAAATGCAATTTCGAAAACGTTATAATGTATTTATTTGGTTGGTTGGTACTTATCGTGTTGCTGGTCGGAATCCAAGTGACCGAGAACACGATTGAAAGCAAGTACACAGAAAAACTGGTATACAATAGAAATATATGTAGATTATAAGAGTAAAGAGGAATTGATAAATTTCTCTTGTTAGAGATGTGCAAAGATTCGATAACTTAGATAATTACTTTGAAATGCATGACAAATTAAAATTATTAGTCTACTAATTTAAAACAACGATCGGGATATTATTCCCAAACATTCCCCCGCCCCTGGAACAGCGTTTCAGCTTATAGGCAGTAAGGCGAGCTTGTGTATCGGGCGCACGAATTCTCCATGTTTAGTGCGCAAGGTAACAACGCGTATGTGACCATCCTTCCCAGGATGGAGTAAAATAATTCGTCCCAAGGCCCATTTCCCTGGCGGTAAGTTAGTGTCCTTGACTACCACCAAGTCGTTCAGCTGGAAGTTTCGATGCGTATTTAACCATCGGGGTCGTTGCTGCAGCGAGGTCAAATACTCCATGCTCCAGCGTTTCCAAAATCCATGCACCTTTGCTTGTATAGCCTGCCAGCTTAACAACCGGTTTTGTGGGATCTCAGACGATGGTTCAGGTACAGCTGAATAAGGTTCTCCTAGAACGAAATGAGCGGGTGTTAGTACATCGATATCTTGGTCGGACATTTTACATAGAGGACGAGAATTGAGTAAAGATTCTATTTGAGTCAAAAGGGTATACAATTGTTCAAACGTAAGGGTTTCGGGTCCTATAACACGCCGAAGGTGTTGCTTGACGGACTTCACCCCGGCTTCCCACAGGCCACCGAAGTGGGGAGCCGAAGGTGGATTGAAGTGCCAAGTAATGGAATCGCGAGCAAGAGACTCAGCAACGATTGAATTGTGATGGTCGGAGAGGGTCAGCTTATGCATGTCGGATAATACTTTGGCAGATCCGCGAAAGTTGGTCCCATTATCGGAATACATGTGAGACGGCTTACCACGACGCGCGACAAACCGACGAAGTGCAGCGAGGAATGCGTTTGTGGTTAAGTCGCTTACGAGTTCCAAGTGAATGGCCTTAGTACTCAGGCACACAAATAACGCAATGTACCCCTTCGTGGTGTCAGTTCTTCTTCCGAGTTTTACTTTAATTATGATTGGACCAGCGTAGTCACAACCACAATGGGTAAATGGTCGGCTTTGGTTGATTCTAGGCTTCGGGAGGTTTCCCATGATTTGCGAAGCCGTCGCTTTTCGTTGGCGGAAGCATTTTACACAGTCGTGGGTAATCTTACGTAAAAGATTTCTGCACCCAATTATCCAATATTCCTGCCTTATGTGAACAAACAGCGCTGAAACTCCAGGATGTAGTAAGCGTTGATGATAGTCGGTGGCGATGAGCTTGGTTACATGGTGTCCCTTTGGAAGAATAATTGGGTGTTTGATGTTGAACGTAACTTCTGCGTTTTGAATCCTTCCTCCTACCCGTAAAATTTGCTGGTCATCTAGAAATGGAGTTAAATTTTGTAGTGTGCATGATTTGGGAAACCGATTGTGTTTTTTAAAGAAGGATAGAGACTCTCCAAAGCAAAGATTTTGTAACCATTGAAGTATAGCGTGTTTGGCGTCGTAAAACTCGACAGGAAGGAGACGGCTTGTAGTAGCATGGGATCGTCTACGACACTTGAAAATAAAGCGAAAAACGAAGGCTGTGATGCGAACTAACCGGTGCCAAGAAGATACGCGTAGGGACAGAGAATCGAGAAAATGATTATGGTTGACGGCAAGAGCTGCTTGTGCAAACTGCTTCTTCTCCTCCTGTTTGCAGTCCGGGTGTTCTTCCATGGTTTGGATGATGGGCCAGGTGTCTTCATTCTGAGCTAACCAATGAGGTCCTGTCCACCAGAGGGAATGACTTACTAAGGCTGATGGTGCTAAACCGCGCGAGGCACAATCCGCAGGATTCTGTTCGGATCTGACATGGAACCACCTTCCTCTGGGTATGGTGGTCAGAATTTCAGCAGTCCGATTGCCGACAAAGATATCCCATCGACGAGGGGAAGAAGACAGCCAGGAGAGAACTACCTGTGAGTCGCACCACGCAAAAATGTTCGAACAGGTTAGATTTAAGGATTTTTGTACCGCGACGAGTAGCCGTGTCAGCAGAAGAGCTCCGCACAGTTCCAATCGAGGAATGGTAAGCTGTTTTATTGGGGCAACGCGAGTTTTGGCGGCTACAATATTTGTTTTTAAAGTTCCGTCCGGCAAAACGAAGCGGGAATATATAACCGCGGCATACGCGGATGCCGAAGCGTCGGAAAACCCGTGCAGTTGGACATTGGCATCCGATAGTCCTATACACCGAGGAACGCGAATTTGGGCAAGAATTGGCAATTCCTGACGTTTTTTACGCCAGTTGGCGGCAATAGTGTCCGGAAGAGGATCGTCCCAGGTAAGTTTATGATACCATAACTCTTGCAGAATGATCTTGAGTTGCACGACCGAAGGCGCGAGAAATCCGAGAGGGTCGAAAACACGTGCAACCTCTTTGAGCAATTGGCGTTTTGTATTGGATTCATCGGGAGCAAGATGAATACGAAAAGAGAAATTATCGAGTCGAGAATTCCAATACAAACCGAGAACTTTAACACACGAATCATTTTCGCTATCGATCGAAACACTGTCACTTTGAATCTGTCCATTTTGGAGGAGTTCTGCACAATTACTCTGCCATTTGCTTAATTGTAAGCCACCCTTTGAGAGAAGTTCAATGAGCCGTTGCCGTTTGAAGATAACGTCAGTGAGTGTGTCACCTCCAGACACCACGTCATCGACGTAAAAATCATTGAGAAGTATCTCGGAGGCTATTGGATAGCTTTCGCGATAATCACACGCTAATTGCTCGAGAACCCGAACCGATATGTATGGAGCACACGATGTGCCATACGTAACCGTGCGCAAGCGGAAATGTTCCAAGGGTTTTGTTGGAGATGTTCGCCAAACAATTCGTTGGTAGTCAGTATCGTCGCTGGCGACCCAGATCTGACGAAACATCTTCACGATGTCTGCGGTGAAAACATAGGTGTGTCGGCGAAAACGTATGCACACCGAGAAAAGGTTGCGTTGAATCGGCGGCCCTATCATGAGTGAATCATTTAGAGAGTTCCCTTTGGCATCCTTAGCCGAACCGTCGAATACCACGCGAAGCTTCGTAGTGGAACTATTAGGGTTAAGTACCGCATGGTGAGGCAAATAAAAAACATTAGGGTTATCAACCTCCGATGAAGAAACTCTTTCCATATGACCTAATGATAAATACTCGTCCATAAACCGAGAGTAGGATGTTAGAAGTTCAGGTGTTCGGGAATGTTACTTCCGATACTTCAAAACGAAAACACAACCAAGTATTTGACAAAATGAAAACACAACCAAGTATTTTATAATTTACTTTAACTTTATTATGCTTTTTCCAAAGAACGACTGTTCGCTATGATTCTACCAGAAGAACTGAACGGCCCATTGCCGTTGACTCTCCATCAGAGTCCAAGACCACAGTTCCCAAGCTGCTGTGTCAGCCGAAATTCCAGACACCCAGAGTATCGAGCACGCCATACCAGGCCCAGGCGCGAGAGATCCATTTGCCCACGACCACGATCGTTCCCACGCCAGCAAGCACCAACAGTAGTGTTCGACGATCCATTCCTTATCTCCTGCAACAGAGTGTTTGTTATGTTATGGTCCCATTGCCATTGTCGTGGTCGTATTTATTCGCCAGTGATTTGATAATTACTCGCGGCGCGAGGTATCAGGTGTCCGAGCCAGTGACGACGTGATGAGCAGACGGCGATTGCAATCCATGCATCGAATCGTCGTCGGGTCCCATATCAGTGAGACGATATGTTGTTTGTTATTGTTCATTAGCAGCGACGGTGATTAACCCAAAGTTATGTGGGTGTCTGATGGCTGGCTGTGCTTGTGGCCACCCGATCGTAGGAATGCGATGTGATACCGCATGTGTGTCATACGGCTGATGACCGTTGGGCAAATGATGTGCGGGGCAAGCGGGGGGGGAGGGCGCACCAACGCCAAGATGCGTGGAGCGTGTGCCGTGGTTTCGGTGAATACCGAACATTCTGCCCGGTCGGACCATCTGGTCCGAAATAAGTGCGGGCCGCCTAGTAGTGGCGGTCGAAAAATTGGCTCACGTTCAAATACGATTTTATGTACTTAGTGCTTACTTATAACGTCTAAAGTAGCGGTGTAGGTTAAAGATGATCATTCCTCCAATAATCTGCAGAGTTTCTGCACCGGGCGCCGGCACTCACCAGCACATGTCCGAAGGGTGACATTGCGAGTTAGCCCATCACTGCCCGGGTGCACAGCGATGACCCGACCCAATCTCCAATGGGTGGGAGGCAAGTTTTCGTGTCGAACCAGAACGACGTCATTGAGTTGAATGTTGGGCTGTCGCTGGGCCCATTTGTTGCGAGTCTGAAGTGTCGCAAGGTACTCCTCGCTCCAGCGGTGCCAGAAGTCTTGATGGATCTTGCGGATCCATTGGTACTGCTTTAACCGATTTAAAGGCACTTCGCCTATCGGAGGTTCCGGAATGGCGATGAGGGGGGCTCCAATGAGGAAGTCCCCTGGCGTGAGAGCCAATTTGTCCTCAGGGTCATCATGAAGTGGGACCAGCGGACGAGAGTTGAGGCAAGCTTCTATGCGGGTAGCCAATGTGTGGAGCTGGTGATACCAGAACGACTGGGATCCGACCAATCGGACCAGGTGATGTTTCGCAGATTTGACGGCTGCTTCCCACAAGCCACCTTGGTGGGGAGCCGCTGGGGTTATAAAGTGCCAGTTGGTCCCGGCATGGGCCAACGCCTGTCGATTATGATGAGAGTGGAAGACCTTGAGATCCTCTTGGAGTAAGCGGTTCGCTCCGACGAATGCAGTTCCATTGTCGCTATAGAGATGCGGGCAGGGACCCCGCCTGCTGATGAAGCGGGTGAAGGCATCCAAGAAAGCCTGAGAGGTAAGGTCTTCGATGACCTCGAGGTGCACAGCCTTGGTTGCCATGCAAATGAAGATTGCCAAGTACGTCTTCACCGTGGTGCGGGATCGCTTCGTCCCAACACGGACCGTGAAGGGACCGCAGTAGTCCACGCCGGTAGCTAGGAACGGGCGCGTTGCATTGACTCGGTGACTGGGTAGTGAGGCCATCTGTTGCCGAATGACCGCTCCGCGGTATCTTCGACATGTGGTGCACTTATGGAGTAGCGTGCGGACAGCTTGCCTGCCATGGAGGATCCAGTACCTCTGACGCAGTGTTTGAAGCATCAACTGGACTCCGCCATGCAGAGTTTCGTGATGTGTTTGTAGAAGAAGGAGTTCCACCAGAGCGCCAGACTTCGGTAAGACGATAGGACAGCGTTGCTCTTGTGGCAGGGAGGCGTGCGTGAGTCGACCGCCGACCCGGAGAACGCCTCGGGTATCCAAGTAAGGGTTCAAAGAGAGTAGTGGACTAGAGGTCGCCAACTGCACTCGATTGCGCAGCTGATGAATCTCGTGCTGGAAGTGAGCGGCCTGCTCGATGAGGATCAGTCGTTCCATGGCCTGGTCAAGCTCGTCCGCTCCGACCACGGGTTTCCTCAAAAGATGTCGATAAGTGCTCCGCCATCGGAGCATGTAGGCAATAGTGTGGAGTAGTCTTCGAAGCGAGCCAAATCGCTCGGTAAGTGGGATGATGACCCCGTCCCGACGCCGTGTTGTCAAGACAGGTCTGACGATGGTGACGCCAGTGAAGGTAGGCGTCTTGAGTTCAGTGGCTATCTGAACCAAATCCTCAGGTTGAGGCTTCAGTATCTGCGGGCAGCAGTCCGCAAAGTAGGCAATATTAACTTCGGTGGCCTCTGGTTGAGGCTGCCCGGCTGGGGCGAGAGGAAGGGGTCCACTGGCCAACCATCGTGGACCCTGCCACCATAGGCCGTGTTGTAGGAGTTCGGAAGCGCCTAGCCCCCGGCTAGCGCAGTCAGCTGGATTCTGAGCCGATCGGACGTGATGCCATCTCTCAGGTGAGGTCAGTTCCTGGATCTGTCGCACTCGGTTTGCAGCATACGGCTTGAGGGTGGAGGGCTCCTTCCGCAACCAACATAAGACAATGATCGAGTCAGACCAGAGGTAGTGGGGCACCTCTCGTAGGCCCAGAGCACGACGTACGCTGTCCAGGGTAAGCGCTAGTAAGGTAGCAGCGCACAGTTCCAATCGAGGGATGGTAGCACCCTTGAGCGGGGCGACCTTGGTTCGGGCCGTCAGTAGTGAGACCTGTACTCGACCATCAGTGTAAATTGTCTTCAGATAGATGACAGCGGCATACGCCCGCGCGCTGGCATCGCAGAATCCATGGATTTCTGTGGCATGCTGGCTGTGCATGCCCAACCATCGTGGGACCCGGACCTGATTGAGGGCAGTCAGACCCTGTCTGAATGCAGTCCAAGCGGTGAGCAGTTCCGGTGAGAGGGGGGCGTCCCAGGTGACGCCTGCCGACCACAGTGTCTGTATGAAGACCTTCCCAATGATGACGACGGGTGCTAGGAGGCCCGTTGGGTCGAAGAGTTGAGCCACCTCGCTCAGAACTCGTCGTTTGGTAGGAGGAAGCCCAGTCTCTTCTGTTTCCACTTTGAAGAAGAGCTCATCAGCTGTCGGATCCCAACGTAGTCCAAGTACCGTGGCCGTTGGGCACTCAATGACAAGCTCTGTGGAAAGAGAAGAAGAGAGACCATTGTTAGACATTAAAGTGATTACCTGCGCGCAATTTGAATTCCATTTGCGCAAAGTGAAGTGTCCTGCCATTAGAACTTTCTTGATGTCAGCGGCCAGTCCGACCGTTTCAGCAACACTATCGCAGCTAGTGAGGAGATCATCCACGTAGAAGTCCTTCTCGATGGTTTCTCGCGCCCTGCGAGCTCGAACGGGATCCGAGACCAAATTCTGATTGTCCTGCGCGCACTGTATCATCGAGCGCACCGATGTGTACGGACTGGAAGCCATGCCATAGGTAACCGTCGCCAAGCGGAAGACCATAAGCTCGTCGGACGGTGATTCTCGCCAGAGAATCCGTTGATAGTTGCGATGCTCGGGTGCCACTAGCACCTGTCGGAACATCTTCTCCACATCTGCGGTAAGAGCGATCTGGTAACGCCTGAATCGCCAGATCACGTTGACGAGAGTGTCTTGAACGGTGGGACCCACCAGCTGGACGTCATTGAGTGAGACGCCAGTAGTGGTCCGTGCTGATGCGTTGAATACCACACGGAATTTACTGATGACCGCGTGGTGTGGGATGTAATAACATCCAGGGTGGTCGCCATGTTGACCCACCCGCTCCATGTGGCCAAGATCTTCATACTCCCGCATGAAGGCGATGTATTTCTCCCGTAGTTCGGGATTGCCTTGGAGGCGCCGCTCCAGGCAGTAGAATTGCCGTAAGGCCGCACGATAGGAAGCACCCAGAGGTGGTGCGTCGTGCCGGAAAGGGATCTGTACCATGTAGCGTCCCTGTGCGGTACGAGAGTGCGTAGCTGTGTAGTGCTGACTGCACTCATCCTCTCTTGTTTCGTCTGGAAGAACTTCCTCCAACCTCCAGAAGTTCTTGACGAGTTCTTCCAGTGTGTATTCCGGGGGTGACTCCTCTGTCACCTGGCTGTGTAGTGCCCGGAACGAAGCTCGGGACCGCTCCAGTGCGGCCGGACCAAATACAACCCATCCGAGGCGGGTGAGCTGAGCGTGAGGCTCGTGAGGTCTACCATGAATGACCTCGTCTTGGACTAGTTGACCCCAGACATCAGCGCCAAGCAAGATGTCGATGACTCCAGGTGTACCGAAATGTCGATCGGCCAGTGAGAGACCACCCAGATGTGGCCATTGTGTGTCATCCACACGGTCGCTGGGGAGTGTGGATGTGATCGTTGGGACCACCAAAGCCTGTAGTGTGATCGAGAACGAGGAACGGGTGGACCGAAGTGACAGCGTCACTTGGCCTTGGATTTGAGTAAGGTTGTGGGCGCCAATGCCGTGAATCTCCACCTCGAACTTAGTCCTGCGGAGATGGAGAAGGGTGGTTAACTTTGTGGTCACAAAACTTACCTGCGAGCCAGGATCGCAGAGCGCTCGTGCTAGACGGGAATGACCCGAGGCAGCACCGTATGCATGAACGAGCGCCGTCGCCAGCAGTACGGTGGAATTTTGACGGCTGAGTCAATGGTTCTCTTCCTCGAAGATATCTGGAGGACCATGCCGACGGTCCTGGAAGAACTGCCAGTTGGACGGATTCCCTAGATTCGTCTGTGGCTGAGGCGGGTTATCCCTTCTGGACGGCTGAGGACCGGATCCTGTCCGGTTGGCTTCTCGAGGCTGGAGGGCCGCTGTAGAACGGCAAAGCAGGGTGTGGTGTTTCCCATTACACCTGCGGCACAACACCGTAGACGGGCATTTCGTGGCATTGTGCCCACTGCTGAGGCAGTTGAAGCAAACATCGGTTGCCTGAGTGACCTTGAAGCGCTGGTTAATCTCCATCTTGATGAAGGCAGGGCACTGATGTAGACGATGAGGGCCTTGGCAGTGCACGCAGCTTGGGTTTGGAGTCTTCCTTCCATGGGACGCACCGGCTTGATGCAGGGTACGAGCGTTGGGGCTCTTTGTGTGTGGGAGCACGGCGCGGACCTCCTGTCGGCGCGGTGTCGAGGGAAGAGCCACTTCGGAAGCCAAACTGTGAGCTCGCTGCAACAGGAACTCCATGAGGCTGGCCAATGTCGGGATCTCCTTGGCGGGGCTATTCATCCGCCAGGAGTCTCGAGTAGTAATGGGTAGTCTGGAGACCACCAGGGGGACCATGAACGTGTCCCATTTGTCCACGGGCTGCTTCATTACCCTAAGGGCTCTCAGGGATTCTTGCACCGTATCCACTATACGGTGTAGCATGGCGGCGCTTTCCATATGGGCCGCTTGCAGGTTGAGAAGTCGGCATACATGCGTCTCAGCCAGGACACGCTGATTATCGTACCGTTCGTTGAGCTCTCGCCATAGCTCACTGTAGTCGCCAGAGTATATGTTGCCAACCAGGCCCACGTTCCGAACTGCCCCCCGCAGGTGCTGGAGCTTGAATGCTTCCGGGTATTCTGCGTTGTGCACCAAATGCACAAAGGCGTCTTTAAAGGCGAGCCAATTCTGCGCCTGTCCGTCGAATGTGGGGATGGAAATGGGGTCCAACCGCATGTCCATCTTGGTATTACCTGTTACTGGAGTGGCTGGATCCGATGAGAGTGGGGGCACTGGTTGCCTTGGGGATGCCAGCAATTTGAGATGTCGATGCAGTTTCACCGATAGCTCCGCAAAGAGTGTATCCACACGATGGGCCAGTTGATCGTGGGGAGCTGTTTCTGCTGGTTCGGCACGACCCACCAATGCATCGTGATTCACCGAGAATTTAGTATACTGGTGATTGAGCGCTCGGAGCTCCTGCTCGATCTGCGCCTCGTCGTAGTCCTTCAGGTCGACTGCCATTAGCCGATCGTAACAGCGCTGGATGGAGTTCACCGCAGCCGTTCGCAGATTCAGTTCAGCCATTGTCCACTATCCACTATAGCACAAACACAGAAAGGGTATGCAGTCACTAGCTTCAGAGTAAGCTACACAGAATAACGAGCGCACAGAATAACGCTATCGCGGCAAGGAATGCGATCAATATCACGACACTGGAAAACCAAGATTTACCGCACATATATCACAAGTAACCGAGTTTTATTGTTAATTCCTCACAGGAGGCACCAAATGTTCGGGAATGTTACTTCCGATACTTCAAAACGAAAACACAACCAAGTATTTGACAAAATGAAAACACAACCAAGTATTTTATAATTTACTTTAACTTTATTATGCTTTTTCCAAAGAACGACTGTTCGCTATGATTCTACCAGAAGAACTGAACGGCCCATTGCCGTTGACTCTCCATCAGAGTCCAAGACCACAGTTCCCAAGCTGCTGTGTCAGCCGAAATTCCAGACACCCAGAGTATCGAGCACGCCATACCAGGCCCAGGCGCGAGAGATCCATTTGCCCACGACCACGATCGTTCCCACGCCAGCAAGCACCAACAGTAGTGTTCGACGATCCATTCCTTATCTCCTGCAACAGAGTGTTTGTTATGTTATGGTCCCATTGCCATTGTCGTGGTCGTATTTATTCGCCAGTGATTTGATAATTACTCGCGGCGCGAGGTATCAGGTGTCCGAGCCAGTGACGACGTGATGAGCAGACGGCGATTGCAATCCATGCATCGAATCGTCGTCGGGTCCCATATCAGTGAGACGATATGTTGTTTGTTATTGTTCATTAGCAGCGACGGTGATTAACCCAAAGTTATGTGGGTGTCTGATGGCTGGCTGTGCTTGTGGCCACCCGATCGTAGGAATGCGATGTGATACCGCATGTGTGTCATACGGCTGATGACCGTTGGGCAAATGATGTGCGGGGCAAGCGGGGGGGGAGGGCGCACCAACGCCAAGATGCGTGGAGCGTGTGCCGTGGTTTCGGTGAATACCGAACATCAGGATTTCTGAGAAATTTTCTTTCCATGGCCTTTAAACGCGAAATGGCACAACCGCGAGTGTCGGTGAAAATTGGTGGGTGTTTGAAAGGAAGTCGAACGATGTATTTTCCCTGGTCGTCACGTCGATGGGTTGCTACAAAATGCTGGTCAATAGCTCTGTCTTCTGCGGAAGCGAGTGATCGGGGATCTACCTCCTCGATTGTCCAAAAAGCCTGCAACGCCGCGTCGATGTCGAGGATTGTGTGAAGCGATTGTATAAAGAGATTGTTATTGGTGCATTCTGCTGTGCCCGAAAACAAATTTCCCGCCAACACCCAACCAAATAATGTTTTTTGCGCAATAGGGCGTCCTTCTGCGCTGCGAATAATTTCACCTTCAAAAATGTCCCAAGCCTTGTCTGCACCGAGCAAAATGTCTACTGGATTGGAGTTATTAAACGACGTATCGGCCAAATTTAGGTTGGAGATGTGGTGCCAATGTTTCACATCAAAAGAAACAGTTGGTAGTGCAGAAGTCACGCGAGGTAAGATGTAAGTATCTACCGAGAGGCTAGCTGAGTCGTAGCGGGAAGCGATTGTTAGAGAAACAAGACCTTTAGATTGTCCAGCGGGGGTAGCGCCGATTCCGCTAATTGGAATACGGGCGTTTGTCCGTTTAAGTCCAAGTCGCTGGACACAAGACTCGGTGACAAAAGACACCTGTGATCCCGTATCGATCAACATGCGTACAAGCTGATATTTCCCGAATTGATCTAGTACCTTACCCACAGCCGTTGGCAGCAAGGTTTGGGTCAGGAAAGAAGTGCAGTTAAGGGAATGGTTTGTTATAACTGGATTGTGATTTGCCGAGGTTGATGGAGTATCGGCATCCGACCAGGGTGTTTGAACAACAGCAGGTTCCCTGACGCGATTGGTAGTACTAGGATGCACCAATGTGTGGTGCCTAGCATTACAGCTTCTACACCGAAACTTGGACATACAGCTAGACGCGTTATGTCTACCACGCAGACAGTTGAAGCAAAGGTTCTTCGATTTCACCAAATCTCTTCTTGCCTCAATTTGCATCGCTAGAAACTCCGGGCATTCCGGGAGTGCATGCGATGAGTTGCACTTTTGACACTGAATGGCGGTGGACGCATGCATACTTCTTAAAACGGCTGGCTTAGCCTTATTGTTGTCACGAGAAACTCCCTTACAGGACTCGAGTGCCTCACAACGACGTTCGAGAAAGTTTAAAAAATCGACGATGGCAGGGTAATCTTCATCAACACTTGCTGCTGCCCACGCCTGTCGGGTATCTTGATCTAATTTACCTATCAGCACGTGAATTATCCACGGGTCCCTCTCATATGAGTCTAATGAATTTAGGCCCCTAATTACCTCGTCAGCTCCATCTGAGATTTTCCTAAGGGTTTTGGCATTCGAAGCTTGCATTGATGGAAGCTGCATAAGTGTTTCCACAAGGCTGCTGATGATATACCGTGGTCTATCATACCTTTTCTCAATCCTATCCCATGCTTGCTCATACGTAGCGTCAGACACCGGAATGTGTGTAAGCAAATTAAGTGCCTCGCCACGGAGGCAGGACCTAAGAAAATGGAATTTCTGAGTGGGCGATAAGTGGGTCTTATTGTGCACCGAACTCTGAAACATGTCGCGGAACGAAGGCCAACCGTGATAAGAACCCGAGAACGGTTCGATATGAATCTTGGGTAGATATGAATTGTCAGGGGGTGGAGCAGCGGCCGCCGGCTGAACGCACAACGCTTGCGAATTGGGGACAGCGTCATTAACGATGTTAGCTTGCGTACATTTCTGCCTATCCTGAACCACTGCCAGTAGGGCGGACTTAACCTGAATGTATTTTGCTTCAAATTCTTCGAATTCCTCTTCAGGATCGACATAGCCATCTTCATCTTTATGCTCATACATTTGCTGTTGGGAAGCATAAAACTTAGCCCACAAATCATTTGCCCTTTCTAAACGAACCTCAAGATTCGCAAGTGTAATGAGTTCGGTGATAGCTTCCGTAAAAGTGACTAATTTTGTAAGCGAGCCCTTTAAGTTTCCTCGAGCTGCACGCAGAGCAGAAAGACTACAATTGGCAACCATTTTTCCGAGAGGTCAATTTTAAAATTGTCTTTAAATAGCTTAAAAATCGCGCGCGAAATGAATGAGCAAAGCTCAGCAAACGTCTAAATAAACCACGTCAATATCGAAGGAAATTACAAGTATTGATAAGCGTATTACACGTGGTAAAACAGTTTTGCTACTAATCACTTGTGTTGTCTGATTCATATATATGTATACGCGAGACTCAATGAGAATTACATCAACCACTTGTGCACCTGTGCACAACAGAACAAAATTGTTTAAAATGTCACAAAAGTTCACTTCGAATAATTGTAAGAAACTAATTTGATTCGGGCTACGATTACTGTGAGATTACGGTGCGCTTGACTGACGAGAGAGATTATTAACGGGTATTCCGTTAACCAACGATGAATGCACAGCACAGCGACACTTTGCACACAGTACAATTACTGCGAATTAGCCAAAATCGATGTATGATAACACGATGGGTTATCCGGCTCGATACGGACCAAAAAAGATGTTTGCTAATGCGAGAGTCGAACGAGAGAAGGACCAGCACCTGGATGGAATCAATTTGCTAACTAAATCACGAACAAATGCAATTTCGAAAACGTTATAATGTATTTATTTGGTTGGTTGGTACTTATCGTGTTGCTGGTCGGAATCCAAGTGACCGAGAACACGATTGAAAGCAAGTACACAGAAAAACTGGTATACAATAGAAATATATGTAGATTATAAGAGTAAAGAGGAATTGATAAATTTCTCTTGTTAGAGATGTGCAAAGATTCGATAACTTAGATAATTACTTTGAAATGCATGACAAATTAAAATTATTAGTCTACTAATTTAAAACAACGATCGGGATATTATTCCCAAACATTAATCACAGCGACTTACGAGTTTTTTTTAGAAAATAAGAGTCTAGTTGTTTTTTTTAACTAAAAAATTAATTAATCATATGTTTTTAATTAATTAATTAAGAAAAAAATGATCTTGCCGTAAATATAGTATTTAAATTTAATTTAATTTAACACTGTAAAAAACTGTGTGTGGTCTTACTTTCGACCATCGACAAACCTATTAATTGCATTAATTTGCGGTGAGTGACTCTCTCGCTCGGTTCGCGCCTTAAACTCCAGTCTATAACTTTGGTACGATTGGTATAGCCAAAGAAAATTCTAGTTTTGGTAGTTTATCTACATTTTGATAAATAAAAACCACCGTATCTTTGATTGCTAACGATGACTCTTTGTGAATGATAGGTAGAATATCAGAGCTCCAAAAGCGCAAATTGTGGTGGTTTATGTATCTGTTCAAGAAGGAATAGGACCTCGTTGATTGGAATCAACTTCGTGCAAAAATCGTCCACTGAGGATTAAGAGAGCTTGAGCTTATTGGTAATTTTTTTTTAAAGTTATAACAATTCAGTCGATAAAACATACCATACATACATGAAGTAGGGTTCTATAACTTTTTTTTTACTGTGCTTCTGTACTTATTGACAAGATCAGAACTTGGCTCCCAATCTTCCAAATCTGTACGTGTTATCAAATTCTATGCAGAAAGCATTGATTCAGCAGAAACCTGTTGGTGCACAGGCACTGCTGTGTGGCAATGTCAGTGTTTGAAAAACAAAATTATACAAGTATTGGCACAAAAATTCATCAATGTGATTTTTTATTTGCCCGACTTCAGCGTAATTAATTTATGTAAAAGTAATTAGCTCATCTTCAAAATTTAAAAGTTTTAAGTTTTCTTCACAAACATGTTGCTGACATTTGAAATTTATTTATTTATTTATTTGTTTGTTACCAAATAACAAAAATTCTTTTGACATAACGCCTTAATATTAATATTTAAAGTAACATAAATATGATTCTACATTTGAGAATAAAGTACGTTCTAAAGGAATGTTTACATTTAAAAACGATTAAAATGACATTTAAATTATAAGCTAAGATTAAATCGTTAATTGATGAAGATAGACCGTATTCAGAAAAATGTTTAACGATATGGTTCACAAACAGGATAAAGAGTAGTGGCCCAATATGACTTCCTTGGGGAACACCAGAGGTCATCAAAATATTTTTTGAATACGACTACGCAACTTTAAAGGAAAGGAAAGAAAGAAATCCATTTTAAGAAGAGCAACGGAAAATCCAACCGTGTGTGTTTATATAGCAACAAATATTTGCGTTTCGATCGGAAGATTTTCTAATGTGAGTATAGATCACATCAACTTGGTTGATATCAGAAATCACGAAATTCGTAAATATGTACATAGTTGAAGATTAGTTAGAGTTGACCTCTTTTTAACAAGACACTTACAGTAGTAGTTCCATCTTTTGGTATATAGCGGTTCAAAAAATTTTGGAAAAGACCGAAAAATGGGAACAATAAAAGAAATTTTCTAAAAAGATAGAAATGTGCTAGTACGAAAGATAAATTTAATATAACACAAAGTTATTAAGAAAAATAGAATGAACGACATCAAGGCGAGCGATACATTTTTAAAAACATTCCCTTTAGAAAACTCTGTGTTATCAAAAAAGTTGTACCTATACCTAGATCGAAAAAAATAGCTCGTCAATAATTCATCGTTTGATTAGACTGATTGAAAAAAATTTTAATTTTTGCAATATAATTTTACGATAGGGTAATGCCCAAATATAAACCTACTAGTATAAGCAGAACTCTGAGCTATAGGTACCTATACTTGAATTCAGGCATTTTGTCTATACCTTGATCTTCGGGACAACAGATTCCTTCATCGAGTCTCGTTTACTGTCGGCCATCTTAAATCAGCACTTTGATTTTGTGGGGTTTAATCTTTAAACAACAATTGGTACGATTGAAGTAGGGAGGATCATAAACGCTGGAAAATCGCCCTGCCTTTTTATTACTAAGGATTCAAACCTAGCTGAGTTTATACATCGAGAGATCCCCAGTGATGATTCCAATGTAGATACATCAGGGTTTTTCAATAAACAGTGTCAAACACAGTTTTATAATTTAAAAACCATGTACATAAGGTCAACTGTTTAAAACCGGCGGCAGTGTTATCCGTCTTAAGTTATTATTGTTATTGCAAGTTATATACCACCAAGGAGTCCTTACCTGTTATATAAAGCGCATATAGAAAATTGTTCCTTTGTCTTAAACAATTTAAATGATCATCAACACGTTATCCTTCTTGGAGACTTTAACTTGCCTAATTTAATTTGGTCGTTTGATTGCGATGTTTCTTGACTTCTCCCATTTAATGTTAACTTAGATTATGAACGTGGAGCCGTTGATATTCTTGCCCAGCTTAACCTTCATCAGATTAATAATTTTGCTAATGAATTTAATAATATTCTTGATTTGGTATTCGTTGATTCCGAGCTGGATATTAGTATAAACAACTCCATGATACCACTTTTTCCTAATTCTGTTTTTCATGTAGCATTATCCATGTAGTTCGAATTTTATAATTTTTTTAAACCGGGTTCCGGTGACACTTACTTTAAGTATAACTATGCTAAAGCCAATTTCAGGAGCATTTCAAATTATTTAGATAGTATTAATTGGTTAGATATCTTTAATAATTGCAATTTACATAAATATTTCAATTTATTTATGAAAACTGTTAAAATGGCAATTGATATGTTTACTCCTAAAATGAAGTCTATTAAGGGTAATAAACCTATTTGATTTAATGACAGAATTGTAAACTTAAATAATAAGAAAAATGAGGCCTATAAACGGAAATGGAAATAATGACCCGGAGCCTCTTCAAATTTATCGCTTCAAAACAATTTGATGTTTTAAATAAGTTTCTTTACAGATAGTATGTTCTTTCTGTCGAATCTAATTTAAAGACCAATAGTAAACTCAATGTCCTGCGATTTCGTAAATATTGGCAATTTAAAGTGTTCATTTAGTTCAATCCCTGAGGTTCAAAGCGCTCTTTCCTTATTAAAATTGGATAAAAATCCTTTTTTACTTCAAAAGTGCTCCTTCGCGTTATCCGTACCTCTGTGTTTAGTTTTTAATTTGTCTCTTCAGTCGGGCAATTTTTTGAAAGACTGGAAAAGCTCGTTTTTGACGCCTATATATAAATCTGGATCGAGACATGATATTACGAATTACCGTCCAATCTGTAAAATGTCTACTATTCCTAAGTTGTTTGAAAAAACTAGTTTGCGACAAACTCACACCTTTCTTAGAGAGATTTATTTTCCCGTTTCAGCATGGCTTCGTTGCAGGCCGATCTACTACTACAAATCTCTCAATTTTTTGTAATACTACCCTGAATTACCTTGAGAATGGCTTACAATTTGATGTAATTTATACAGACTTTGCTAAAGCGTTTGATCGTGTTAACCACAAAAGATTAATTTCCAAACTGACTAGCTTTGGATTTCACTCCAATGTCCTAAAGTGGATTCATTCCTGCCTAACAAATCGTATCCAATATGTTCGCATTAATGAAACGCTCTCCTCGCCAATTCATGTTACCTCTGGAGTTCCTCAAGGTAGTCATCTGAGTCCTTCTATTTATTAATGACATTCCTGACTTGTTTTTGAGTTCCCAATGTCTTATGTTTGCTGACGATTTAAAGATCTTCCGACCTATAACTTCAATCGAGGACTGTACCCTTTTACAAAAGGATCTTGAACGACTTTCCATATGGTGTATTAATAATGACCTTCATCTCAACGTCTCTAAATGCCAAAGCCTTTCCTTTTATCGGAACCTCTCTCCAATTCCCTTTACGTACGTAAAAGATAGTACCCCTTTGTCCATTATTTCCTCCAAATAGGATCTGGGTGTCGTTTTTGACGTTTAACCAAGGTTTCATAAACACATAGAATTTTTGGTTGTCAAAGGCAATCAGATGTTAGGGTTTATATTGCGAAAGACTTTCGATTCTATTAGAATTGAGAGAATCCAAAAGCGTCTTACCAGAGTTGCCTTTCGTAGACTGCGATGGAATATTGAAATGCCATCTTATGAGACGGGGTGTAAATTATTCGGTAAATAACCTCTTTTCAGAAGGAGGCAATATTTTTCTGTTATATTTATTCGTGATTTGATAGACGGTCATTTCGATTGCCCTTTTCTTCTATCTTTAATTGGCTTTTATGCTCCTGCGAGAGTTCTAAGAAATCGTTTTTTATTTTATGTACCTCATCACAGAGTTAATTATGGTTACAATGAACCAATTTCTAGATGCCTAAGAGAATCAAATAAATATTGTAGCATATTCGATTTTCGTCTTAGCAGGGATTCATTTAGGAATAAATTAATTCTGTTGTTAGGCTTTGGTGGTAATTTTTAAGTACCTATATTTTTTGTAATCTAGCGAGAACAGTAGATGTTCTCATTTGATTGAAAATAAAGAAAAAATAAATAGACATAGACAAGGTACCCTATAGCAAGTGTATGCTCTCTACTTTATTTTTCTTTCAGTGACTACCTTCTTTTAGCCTTGGCGGTGCTTTTCTCAATGCAAAAATCTCTGTAGGTAAGCTCTTTTTAAGCAAGTACCCTACATGCATACCTATAAACCTTTCGGTTTCAAACACCGTTTACGTATAATTAACCCAAACGCATCTATAGCTTACAATTTCCCCGCAACAGCAAACAAAAAAAAAGATCCTGGCAAGTGTAAGCCATTTCCGCAAATGCACGCACCATATAAGCTCGGCAGTTGCGTTCAATTGCATATCATCGACATTTTTTTTACTCCCAAATTCCCTTGGATGTTGTGTGTTTTTTTTTACGATAAGTCCGTTGGCATTTAACTTGAGTTACGACCAAAAACAGCAGCAATATCCTCCTCCTACACAATTTGGCATTGCAATAACGGAAAGGAATAAACCAAAGCGTGTAACGACCATTCGATATTATTGCTGCTTTCAGTCGAACAATTTTACGAGAGCTCGTTCTCGTTGGGGTCATCCTCTTCAGCCAAAGAAACAGACGCGCGCACTCAATCTCCTCCATGTCTGGATCTGTTGGTCCGGGCTAGTCACCTGCTTTATGATGCTAATTTATTATCATTTCATTAGCTCGGACAAACAAGTCAGCGCCCGCAGTCTTATCAACAAACTGGCACCAAAAGTGCACTGCAAAAACAAGGACAACCTTCCCCCATGAACTGTTAATGTGAAATGAATACACTTTGATTACACCCATCGACCGACTGAACCGATGGCAGATACTTTCTTGTCGTTTCGTTCCTGATTTCTGTTCACAGAGGGGTTTGAGAAAATCCCCTACATTTCACTGAAAATGTTGCGCAACTTTTATAAAAACAACAACCCTTCGGAGTGGGAATTTTCATTCGGACATGACGTCGCATTTCCCCTCTGCCAATGGTGGTGAGTTTTTGAGCACTCTCTCCTCAACACTGTGCAGGAATTGGGCGAAGTTTTCCGTATACCGAGAACAAGGCGAACCTGGCGGAGGTTTGTCTACTTTTTATTCTCCCACATTTCGCCGCACACAATGCGAGTAGATAGGAAGAAAAATGTCGACATTGTCGGGGGTATTTTTTCCTATCAGTGTTTAGTTCAAAACAGACTTTCCGGCTAAATCGACGCGTTTTTCCGACCCACACTGCAGATAGCGGGGTTGAAGTTCAAAGTTCTTGTTCTGCAACTATTCTCAATATGAGTTCTTGTGAATTTCGCGCCCTTCTTATCTCCGCGTTGTTTTTCAAATAAGTTAAGATAACTGATAAACTTTTAACTGAACACAAAAAAACAAAAAACAAAAAAAAAAAAACGAGTGCCAAGTGCCGATATAAACAAAAAAATCTCTGCGTCCATTAAGCATGCTTTTAATTCCCCCCTCGGATTAACGCTTTCAAGTTCGGTGTTAGTTTTGTGGTAAATGGTGCACATCTGGTGTAGCCTCTGTTGCTCCAACTGAAAACTCCGCCACTGATTGTATTCAGATCCTGCACCCCTGCACCCCATTACCATAGCCAGCTCAACGCGTTTGTTGTCATCCTTTCATCGCTCTTTTCGTTCGTTTAGTGTGTGTATGTGGTGTTGGTTTTTTGTGGGTGCGCTCTCATTGAATATGCGCCACCTAATGGATTTCTGTTTATCTATCAAGGACTCAAGATGATTTCAATATTATGATGGGGATTTGTGCGGTCTCGCATTAAGTGTGTTGCGCCAGTGAATACTGATAAGAGTGCAAACTCTGAGTGTACGCTTTAATCGTACACAACTAACCCCCCAATTTGTATACACCTTCCACCACCCGATAGGCGGCGGGATCGTTGTACTTCGTGGATATTGTTTCCCACTTGTGCATATATAAAGTTTTCCCATCCTATCATTGCCAGTACAGTGTTTCACTATTTTTGGTGTTTAATTTCTTTTTCTGTGGTACGTTTTCGTGGAGTGTTTCTCTTCTGTAGAAAAAAATAGAAAAATAAAAAAGATTAAAAAAAAACGAGGTTAAGCCGAAAGTGTTTCTCTGCTGGTGGTCAAAAGAGGTGGGCAAAGTAGCCGAGAGTAGAGTAAAGAAATAAAAGAAATAATTTGTACTAGTTGGATAATACGAAGTGACAGTGTGAAGGGAAATTGTTATCGAACAAAACACAGCCAAGGATTTGGGATTACCGATTGAGTTGTTTTGCAGTACTCGGCCAAGCGGATCGTGATTGTAGTTGAGAGGATTCGTGGTAAGTGCTCGCAAATTGCATTTTAGCTTTATGGGGCCACAAGTGATTTTCTATTGTCAATTGAATTGGTCGTCGTGTATGGCAGTAGGGATTTTTCGTTTTAGTTTGAACGTGCCCTTTTTCTATAAGTAGTGTTGCATCACAGGTTAAGAAACCTTGGGATACATGTAAATTTAAAGGTACGATACTTCAAAATTCCCAAAAGTTTTAGAAACCTTAGGTACCTACACTTAGGGAAATATCTTTTGCCATTTCCTTTAATTTAAAATACCTACGTTTCTGGTTTGTTTTTGGTAATGGGGTCAAAAGACTGGGAAAGGGCATGGTGTGTGTCAACACAAGCACATTAAAAAAATTTAATAAGATTCCTACTTGTCTCTGAGCTCGTGTTTTTGTTTTTGTGTTGTTGCATACACATAGTATTCAAAACTTTAAAATTTATTATGCCAAACCGCCCCATGCTGGTATTTGGAACACCATACCTATCTTATGCGGGACTTAGGTAACTCAAAAAAAGTAGACCACTATCTTAGATACGTCAATAATTATGTACATATATCGTTAAGCAAAACAGGCATTTATAGTTTACGGGGGTACGCTTGACAATTTCATCAAATTGTGTATTCCATGACTCTTAATGAATTTTCAAGTTCGAGGGCTTCCGCCAATAGTCGCTTCGATGGTAAATAATTTCAATGCTTGTTTCTGATTTGACGTTTGAATTTCCGCCCTTAATAAAAAAAGCGTGGTGGACCGGTTTTGGGTTTAAAAGTCGCAAGAAATGTGTCATTAGCAGTATCTGCTTAAATATGTGAGAGAGTTTTGGTTGACCAAAGGTTCACAGGTAACTACCTAAAGCCATTGCTACATGCAAGTCTGTTTATCTTTGGCTTTTATTGTAAGCTAGCCTGCTGAAATCAACGGCTGACAAACTTTTTTTTGCGTTTCTTCTTGGGTATCTCCATTACACTTTATAAGGCATCAAAGGCACGTGGCTGACTTGTTGGTCTGTGTTTGATGCATTTATATTTTCGCGATATAAGAATGAATATATTGATATTGACATAGCTCAGTCAAATTGGTTATAATGCGTTCAATGTTTACCTATTGACATGGTACAACCAGCTTCAAGCTCTTTCTTTAGCTACACTTTTTTCAACGTAGTCTCATATTGATAACGTGGACTTACTTTCCCAAGCTAAAGCAGCAAATCCAAGGACATCGGTCTATATGATGCTTTACTGTCAAATATATAAAGACAAATTTTTATTTAACAGCATCCAAAGAAATTTTTCAAGGTAAACTTCGACTTTCGTTGTAAATAAGTCAAGTAGGAGATGCTAAAGCTCCAAATAGGCAACCTTGGCCTAACTTCTTATTAAAGTTTCAATTCTTTGGAATGGAACCTACAATTTTAGGTATGCCGAATTCAAACGGCTGAATTGAGGAAATTTTACTCATGATTGGTGACGGATTAGAAAATACCTTAAATGTAATTCCTGTCTTACCGGCGCGCGATCGAAACTGAGACTTCTCGCTCAATAGTCCAGTCACTTTGCCGAACAGAAAATTACAACAGCAAAAATTGAATAAAAATTATCCTAAATAGAAGTTCAGTTCAAGAATATTTTTATCTGATTTGTAGTCAATCTTTTGAGCAAAACAAATAAAAAGAAGAAAATCAGAATCAGCGAAAGACTCGGAATTACGCTTTCAAAATTCTGTTGTTTTTACAATTTTCAAAACTTATTTTTATCATGTTCTTATTTTCGAAAGCCGAACTTTGTAAGAAGAATTTTGAATCCCTCTTGAAAGTTTGATCCCAACCGACTAGGTGCACTAATGCTTAAACCTTATGTACTCATCTCACAAATAGGTATTATAACACTTAACACATTTTACAAACTAGAATTTAATATGTTTATATTCTTTGTAATGTAGGTAGGTACCTATCTATTTATTTTAAATTTGTTGTACACAGTTTTGTAAATCATATAAGGTAGGTGACCATCCCCATCGTTTATACACTGAATAAGCCTATTTCTGGCGCTTGTTATGAACTTAAGCTTACAATCATAGCAGTACGTTGATTATAAATGTTGTATTTCAAAAAAACACACACAAAAAAACAAAGGAAAAACTGGGCGATGGCGATGAGGCACTCTGAGATATGTTGTTTCAAAACAGCCATCCGTACCCTTGCAATGTAAGCTGTTGCTAAGACCAGTTTGAACTGCCTTATCTTATTTCTAAGGCACCTTAATTCATCTTCTTGTCACACCGACAATTTGTGTGAACCTATGGATTCATATTTGAACAATTCACAGCTGGAAAAGTAGGATAGAAATTAAATTTTGGAAAAATAGTTCAACCATCCCAGTTCCTAGATTTCGCTTATTTTATTCTTTTTAAACTGAATACCTATGTATAAACATCCCAGGTTGCGGCTCATTTTATATTGCATATATATAAATATGTATGTAGGTATATATAAATATTAATATGTCCTATATTTTGAGCTTTTGTTTTGTCCATGGAGAAATTTGTAAATCCTGTTCTTTTTCATACTTTTGGCATTTGTCCCGCAAAACTGCAAGTGAAATTTGACAACCCCAGTCATGAAAGAGCTTTTTGATTAGCCGTTGGGGCTCGGCATAAAATTCTAGATCCCATCTATTCGACTCAAAAATTTAAAACTCACACAAAATTAATGTTTGTGAGAAGCTAGACCTAGGATTTCTAACTGGCCTGTTGCCCCAACCATTTTTTTTTAAATCTTTGTCATCAAATGAGATAGGCATTCGGCTGAGGGCAAAAACAGGAAATTTTCCTACAAGCCGTCACTATCATTTGTTATAGGTAGTTTATAAATATATGTAGGGCAAGCAGAATTATTTAAAATGACTTGTTTTGAGAATCGGTTAACAAAAAAAGAAAAAAAAACTAAATGCATCCCAGACTATCGCTTGACTTTAACAGCAGAAAGTTTTCTCGTTTCAAAAACTCATTAACATTCCAATTGGAACATTTTTGCAATCGATGTAAAACTTGTTCTAAAACTTGTATTAATTGAAGCCTTCTATTTACGAGACTTCAAAATTCTTAATTGCTATTTCTGCAGCCGTACCGCTGCCGTGCCTTCGTAGGATTTAACGCACGATTTTATTTACAGTAATTTATAGCCAAATAGCTTAATATAAATGGTTGTATGGAACAAATACGCATGCATACATACATTCACTAAATAAATATAAATGTATCTTTAAAAGCTGCTTGACGTTTAAGTAACGAGTGAATTCCTCCAGAGGTAGTGAAGCGTTTGAAAACTTATGTGTATGACAACAACATTTAATTATTTATTTTATATATTTATTTATTTATTAAAATAATTGTTGCACATTAAAATAGCATCTCATAATTTGTGAAGGCTTTACAATGTTTTTTTAAGAGCTTTAAAATTTAAAACAATAAGTATAATGAACTAATTACATGCATTAAGTGGAAAATTTACTTACTTATTATTAAACAAATTAATCAATCTATCTATATATATAAAAATGAAACCCGTTTCCCGTTGTCACGACATCACGCGTGAACGGCTGGACCGATTTCGTTAATTCTTTTTTTGTTGTGTTTGTTATTGTCAGCAGAAGGTTCTTATTAAGAAAATTGCGCGAAAGATTAGAAAATTTAAGAATAATTAACCACCATATTAAATTTCTACTGTATTATTCTAAAAAAAAATAGAAAAAGTATTTGCAGGGCTGTCATTCATTTCTATTTTATAAAAAAATATATTCCTAAGCCTACCAATTGAATTTAATATTCACAAAATGGTGCAAATACGTAAGCCATCAACTAAAAATTCATTTTCATCCATCATCGTCATTGTCACGCAAAGCAAAGGTAACCCCAAATATATCGGGTTATTAAAGCTCTCACTGTCAAAGAATAGTTGATTTTGAGAGAACACTTATTTGTATCACTTTTGTCCTTTCCTGAGTGAGTACCACCTCTTTGTTGAAGTTCAACCCAATTGGTCATGTCATGCGCAATCACAGTACAGCGGGTGCAGGTATGTAATATGAGGTATGTGGGCCGCTTCCATTTCATTTTATTCATCCAATGCTCCTGGTGGAACAGGCATTTCGTTGATTCTGGTAACATTTCGGTCAAGATCGGAGATTGCGTTGGCTGTTGCATCCTCTGGCATTGCTGCCACACTGTTGGAAGGCGGTCGAACTGCACATTCCGCTCTGAATCTTCTCACGGTTGACAAGCCAACGTGCACAATGACCAAGAATTCAGCGAAATTGATGCGCGAATGCAAAATTATATTTTGGGAAGAATGCACGATGGCGCATTAACGAGACGGAATTCTTGAACTCGCTTGATGTGCCAGGAACTGCGCTGCTTAATTTACAGCTGAAGATGGAATCGATTGCAATTACGTTGCTGAATCTAAATGTCCATCAAGAAACTGATGAACAATTTGATTCAAGCGGCGATCAGGAAGTCCTTGTCCCACGAATTTTGATTTTTCCATAACTGATCTTCCACTCCAAGCGGATTCTGTTTCCCGTTCGATTATCTTTTGCGATAACAATCAAAAAAAGAGACATTGTTTATCATATCGCTCTCTACTGACTCCGATTCAATTCAAATAAATTTTATTATCACTCTGGAGTTTATCTGAAAACGTTAAATTGGGGCGAGACAAAGTGCGCCGGGTCCGCTAGTATCTATATATAAAAGAAAGTGATATTATTTACTACGCTTATAACTCAAGAACGCCTGGACCGATTTCGATGATTCGCACCAATTCGGAATGGTCTCCGGCCAAACAAGAAGAATACAGTTAAATTTCTCAGTTGAATAAAGTTAATTTTCCCATACATTTTGTATGGAGAGATTTGCATGATTTTTTTTTTCTTTTTTTAAAAAGGGGACTTCAAATCCTGGAGCACTCAGACCAGATCAATCCCCGTGCGAAGTATTGGTTACTTTCTTCTGCGAGGTTGTTCGTAATTGCTACGCAAAGGCTTAGGAAAAAAAATAGGAACATTCTCAACAGGTGGCGCTGTAGGCGAAAATTTAGTTTTTCAGTTCAGTTCAATTGTCATTCAACAGGTGACTCTGCTGCCGATCTCCAAAGCGGATGGTTGGTTCCAACTTAAGGGATAGGATGGTTTTAGGCTCTATGGGTGGCACTGTTGCCGATGAAATTGTAACGAAATAGAAACAAAATGCAATTAAAAATTGTAAAAATAGGAAACCTTGAATTGGATTTCCATTATATTTTTTGTATCTCTCTCTATTATATAAAACATAGTGGCAAAAGGTGTACCTAATATTCCATCTGTCGCTGGTATTTTCAAGCAATTTAGTTGATTTTTTTTACGATTGATTACGGTGATCAATTGATAGGCAATAAAAAAATATGAAAAAAGCAAACCACTTAATTTCTATCAGTTTCACAATATAGGTAAGCTCTTTTTTTTACTTCACTCAACTAGACATTCCACCATTTAGTTGTCTTAAATCGACCAGATTGCTCTGGATTAGATGTAACCTGAACGAAAAAATTCGTCGGGTCGGGAACGTCACTTTTCCTACGTAAGCCACATATGCGAACTGTCAATTAAGTAGGCACTCAGTCACGAGTTCCTTGACTAGGTTTTTCGGCTACCCTTCCATAAACGTCAGCTGCAAATGTGACCTATTAAGGCCAATCAAAAATGTGATACATCTGTCAGATTTACTAAACTAGATACTTGAATGTCCCCATTGCTTCTGGAAATTTAAAATACAACAAAAAAGCTCTGAGCTTTCTTCGTTTCACTTTTTTACTAATAACTGAAGCTAATATACCGGCGTGAGTTTTTATTTTTTGCTACTTTTAAAATTGTTTAAAGTTAATTCGAAGTGGTTTAAGTTTTTGTTTAAATAAATGTATGGTGTATGGATGGATAATAATAGTAATAATATTTTGTTTTTTGACTTTCGAATCTATTGCTATTTCGAACATTCAAACGAACCGTATGGTAAAGTTTAGAGCTTTGATCTGCTTTGCCTTAACAAAGCCATTTGCCAAAAAAAAAAACGGGATAGGAAAACCACTATAACAAAATTATTAAAATACTACATCTGGATATTTATGAAGCCTTAAAATTTTGTAAATGGCCTTTTTCAAATTGGGGCAGTATTCAGAAAGGGCGCCGTTGCACCTCCCTTTAAAAAAAAACTGCGAAATGTGGTCAGGACTTGATACGAAAGGCACGGGCGAAGCCTTGGGGGTACAAGCTAGTAATTTTTATAAAACATACTTCCCTTTGACACTAATATTATTATGTATTACTGGCCAAGTGTTTGAGTTCCATAGGAGAGTGGCATGGACAAAGAATGTACGCTCAGATTGCAAACAATTGAATGTAGGCCTTATATCAATATAGCTGTTCTTTGTGAGCTGGCAAAAATTAGTCTGCTGTGCAAGTACTCCGGTTGTTGAGTCAGCATGATACCGTGCAAGAGACTAAGTGTTCTGAATTTAATGAGGCTATCAAAAGTTAGACCCATTATCTGCAGGGAAAAGTTAGATATGTGATCAGTAAGACATTTATTAAAGACATATATTGCGAGGTTATTGTAAATAACATTTAATTTACGCCTAGTGTTCTAGCCAACATTGCAGAAGTGCGCGGTCTTCCATACAAAAGGATAATAGGTAGAACGGGGAATTAAACAAGAAGCATCTTAGTTTTAGTGGGCAAACAACTTGATGTGTAGACCACAGAAGTCGGATGCCATTGTATAACTTCCCAATTGTAGCCGCAGCATGGTCGGGCCAAGTGAGCGTGTCCTTGAAGATTATCCCTTTTTTTGGCCTTATTAACGTATTCAATCGATGACTGTCCTAACAAGATTGGCGGAAACTGACGCTTATAGATACAAAGAGCCTATGACTGTTCTATTTTGAATTGGAACAGAGCTCCCACACTTATGGCGTTTTCGATTGAAGAAAAGAAACGTTCTTTCTATCAAAAGAGCAAATAAATATGTGCTCTTTCTCTTCCACTCATTGAAAAAAAAGTGCACTTCCAGTTCCAGGTCAATTCTTAACACGAAAGAATTGTCCGGGATATGATTATAGAATTTTATAAAGACGTAGGTACGTAAGCTAGAAACCGCTGTTTTCATATCTCCTTAAATATTTGGTTGTCAAAGTCAACTGGGAACAGTTAATTTCAAAAAATCCAATGCGATAGAAACGAGTCACCATCATGAGTGAGTTTTTTTGTACCTACTGGTGTTAACAGAATTCATAAATATAAATTCTGAAAACGATATCACCTCAGAAATCAAACGAAGAATCACTCTTGCCAACCGCTGTTACTTCGGCCTAAGAAGGCAATTGATTAATAAGGCCTTGTCGAGAAACACTAAGGAGACTCTATATAAGACCCTCATCATCCCAGTCCTGCTATATGGTGCAGAAGCATGGACGCTGTCAAAGGCGGATGAAGATCTCCTTGGTCGTTTCGAACGAAAAATTCTTCGAGTGATTTTCGGTCCCGTTTGCGTTGACGGGTTTTGGAGGAGGAGATTTAACAGCGAACTCTACGAGCTGTACAGCGACATCGCAATGGTCAAAAAAATACGCATCAGTCGTCTAAGATGGCTGGGGCATGTAGAGCGAATGAACACCAACGCTCCGGCCCGAAGAGTCTTCGATACCAACCCGGAGGGACAACGCAGTAGAGGAAGACCTCGCCTTAGGTGGCGCGCACAAGTGGAAGGGGACCTCAACCAACTTGGAGTGCGCAACTGGAGGCAGTTAGCCAAAGATCGCGCTAACTGGAGAGGCGTATTGGTTGAGGCTCAGGTCCACCCCGGACTATAGCGCCGCCTAAGTAAGTAAGTAAGTGTTAACAGAAGCGGTTGTCTCGAATTTGGCCACCAAAAGTTGGATAGTCGACTTTGAATGATCACCGCTTCTGACTTAAATTGTGGGCAACGTGCGCCACGTTTGCACTGATTCATTTTAATATTAAAATCAAATTTCTGCTCAATCGAGTAACTTGCCATGGTAGACAGAAAGACAGATGACACCAAAACAATATGGCTGCCAACACCGACCCGTCCCAATTGAAGAACCACCCAGATAATCACGCAGTAACCTACAGTTTTTTTTATTGCCAATATAACGTAACCCTGAACGTATATCCAGACTGCCTAATAATCATTTTCAACCTTCACCTTAAAAACATTGTAGGTCACAATAGATAAATTATCATATGGAAAAAGTCTCCTTTGTGCGTTCGTAAATTGTAACCTTGACACTAAAAATGGTTTTTGCTATACCATCCATAATATGAGTGCGTGTTGTTGTACGTATACCCGTACATCGTTATGTATGGTTCTCATGTCGCTGTAAACGCGTGCAGGCAAACAATGAGAACAATAATGTGACATGCATTGTGGTATCGGGTATACCAATTTTACATCAGCTTACAGATTCGTATTTCATAAGAGTACTTGTACGTACTTCGGATGTATTACTTCCCGCACTCCCACATAGAACAGTTGTTTGCTGCGAATTAGTTACAATGCCAATTAGGTACTTCTTCCAACAAATTAGCCTGAATTCTCAATTAAGCCAATCTATAAGCCATTATACCCGGCATCAAGCACCTGCATAAACTGGCATTTGCATTGCATTAACAAAATGACAATTGACAGGATATTTGGATAAGGAGCGATACACATATTCGCCTCGTGCCTAGCTCTCTTACATAATGCGATATGCGCGCATCTACAACAGTCATCCTTAGACGTACTTAATGCAGTCGCGTTATAATATACCTACCTATTTAAACAGCTTATTAGCCATGATTGGATTGCTACCAAATAATGCTGCGCTTTGGTGCGCCATTATAATTATTGTGCTATGGCAATTCAATGTAGGACCATTGAATTGTTAGTGTCCTACGTTCGGTGTCACTTGATGACATAAGCCACCAATATGGCAACGATATAAACTCCAGCGAGCTATGTCGGGATATTGCCCGAAGATGTTTTACAAGAACACCAGCCAGCACGAGGAAGACGGTATGCGAATTGAACGAAAATCAAATTAGGAAAGGCAAACGCACTCAGAGTGATAACCTTCGCCAGAGACACAGGATAAGTGCTGTTTGCCGGATCAAGGGATAAAGTTACAATTTTTTTTTTTGTATTCCATTTATTTATTTATTTTCGCAAATGACATTTTTTTATTTTGCATAATGAGGCCTTTGAATGCCGTCGGGCGGCAGACATCCTTAGTAACAGCCAACATGTAATTTGAAGAAGAATTTTTCTTTTTCCAAGGCATATGGGTCGGACGGAAGGATCGAATGTAAAAGGTCAGGCCGTGTGCTGACTGAAGAAAAGAAACAAAATGTAAGCGAACAACAAGAAGAGCGGATAAGACATCGTGTATGATTTTATTTTTGTACCTATTTAAGACGCTTAATCATGAAGAAATTAAATTGCGTATTGGTTTAACGTTTGATGCTATATTTGTATGACTTGTAGGTTGTGGCAATTAAACAAATTTTGTCTGTCGCAATATCCCAATTAAATGGAATGAGACATCTTTTACAAATCTTGCAGTGAGTATTGATTTATTTTTATTGTCGTTTTTTTATTTAAAAGGTTGGCTCCAAATTAAGCAAAAATATTAGTGAAACGAATCACAATCTGAACTGTGATGATCATTTTGTT
The DNA here is from genome assembly GCA_936431705.1 of Cheilosia pagana. NCBI lineage: Eukaryota > Metazoa > Arthropoda > Insecta > Diptera > Syrphidae > Cheilosia > Cheilosia pagana. Next base: position 76,345,073 of record OW386166.1, on the reverse strand, counting down.
TTGCTTTTGTAACTTAAGACGTTGTGGATAAGTGGTTAGTGTCCTTAGGAACGATCGCCGGAAAAACGAGAATTACCTACCTACTTATTAAGGCTGTTCCACCTGCGTCACCTGTTAAGAACGTTTGCCATTCGTCCTAAAAAATAACAAAAAATATGTTTACTTGTTACTACACACCAGAAGTAAAACTTAGCTCGCTTAATGTGTATAATAGATATGTACCTATATGAGGGTAATAATTTAAAAATATAAATATTTCAAATGTAATGTGCAATTTCTATTCATGTGCAGATGTACCTCTCTCGACTGTCTGGGTTGGTGGAAGACCTTGTGGCCAGATTTAATTCGGACTTGTCATTCATTGCAAAATGGTCTGTAGATAATGGACGTATTTTAAATCCAAAAATTTAATTATTATTTTTTTTTTTTTTTATAATCAACACGCGCTAAGGGGTTATGACTACTCTTATAGTGTATACACAGCGCGGGCATTAAGGAAATTGGTATAAGGAAGATAGGAGATTCCGATGCACATTGGTTTTAAATGCCTGTAAATTGTACTGAGGAGGGAACACAGAGCTAGGTAAGGCATTCCACATTCGTGTTGTACGGCTTATGAAAGAATCTCTATATTTCATAGTACGACCGAAAATAGGCTGAATGGTAAACTGATGGGCATTCCTAGCATGACGAGTATTGCGGTTGAATTGTTGAAGGGGCGGAATGCAGCTGGCGATTTCGGTTGAGCACTGTTTGTTAAAGTAGCGATAAAACAGTGAGAGACATGCTACATTTCTGCGATGTTCAAGCGAATTTATTGAATTCGCGATATTTGTGTCTCCGATTAGTTTTATCGCCCGATTTTGGATCCTATCCAGTATGTGTAGTGTGGTTTTTGGCGCACCAGACCAGATATGAGAATTGTATTCAAGTTTGGGGCGAATGAACGCCTTATATATATTAGTCAGATCAGAAGGGGTAAAATATTTCTTGCACCGTTTGAGGAAACCTAGACATTTCGCAGCGTTCTTGGCGACTTCGTGTATATGGTCGTTCCAACGAAGGTTGTTATGAACACACATACCGAGAATGGAAAGTCTTTCGGTTTCTGTGATACAAGTGCCATTCATAGATAATGGCTGAAGGTTCGGGTTTCGCTTTAGAGACAGCAGACAGCATTGTGTTTTAGAAGCATTAAATTCCACTCTGTTGGTTGAACCCCAATTTATAATGCTGTCAAGGTCGGAATTTAATGAGCTTAACATACGTTGACGTTCCAGTTCTACGGCCGAAGAGCAGGGACGTGAGTCCTGGAATGAATATGAGAAGCTGAGGGTGCTGTCATCAGCAAAAGAGTGGATTGGATTAGAAGTTACAGACAAGAGATCATTTATAAAAATGAGAAAGAGAGTCGGAGACAAAACTGAGCCCTGGGGAACACCAGCATTTAAATGGTGAGTTTCAGACTTGAAACCATCCAAGACAACTTGAATTGAACGGCCAGAAAGGTAGTTTCTAATCCATTGAAAAAGAGACGCATCGATCCCATAGGCACGCATTTTCGACAAAAGAGCCTGATGCCAAACTCTGTCAAACGCCTTTGAAATATCAAGCGCAACAATCTTCGTTTCACCGGAGTAATGGAGAGATTGGTTCCACTTTTCGGTGAGATAAACCATCAAATCACCAGTGGATCTGTTGCCACGAAAACCGTACTGCCGGTCATTAAGAAGTTTTCGTGATTCAAGATATTTCATAAGCTGACGATTTATCAGCGTTTCCTTGACCTTAGAAAGAATGGACGTTAGTGCTATGGGTCGGTAATTGGTGGGAGAAGAAGATTCGCCTTTTTTAGGGACGGGCTGGACAAATGCTGTTTTCCACCTACTCGGAAAGAGTCCAGAAGAATAGGATAGATGAAAAACCTTACGCAATGGTTTTGCCAGCGTGGAAGAACACCTCTTCAGAACGATGGGGGAGATACAGACTGGACCAGCGGATTTATTTATGTTCAGATCGTAAAGTACTCTTGCAACTGTACGAGTGCGAAAATGGATTTGTCCCATGGTAAATTCGACGCTATCAAGTACAGGTGGAGACAAAGTGCAGTCTGGGAGCATTGAGCTAGCAGCGAAATGTTCTGCAAGCAGATTAGCTTTGTCTAGAGAGCTGACAGCTGGAATGTCATTGTGAATGAGCGTTTATATTGATGGAGAGGCCGAATTCCTAATGTTTTTAACAAATGACCAGAAGTTTTTACTACCCTTGGGACATTGTATTATTTTTTGCCTCAACTTTTGGTCATATGTGAATTTGACACGCTTTATATGGGCATTGCAGTCGTTTCTGGCTCGTTTGAGCTTTTTTCGGTTTTCCTCAGTTGGGTTGGTCTTGTAAGACCGAAAGCTTAACTCCCTTAATCTAATAGCCTCTTTACAGCTCGAGTCATACCACGCGTTTTCTTTTGGTTTGATACTCTTTATTCTATTAGGAATAAAGGATTTCATACTTAAGGTGATTACGTTAGACACCATATCAGCGGCGGCATCCACGTCGTTATCGAGGAAGCATAACGACCAGTTAAAACTCCTAAAGAAGCTGTTTAGTCCGCCCCAGTTGGCTTTCTCGTATTGCCATACGGTTCTTTTCGGAGTTTTTTCTTTAACCCTGTGGTCGGAGTACGAGAAATTAGCTGATATGATGCAGTGGTCAGACGAGCCTAGAGGTGATAATACTTCAAGTGAGTATTTATTAGGATGGGAGGTAAGAAACAAGTCCAGTGTGTTGGCATTTTGACCGTCAATGTCTGGAATACGTGTCGGCTCATTTACAAGCTGGGTTAGTTGGTTTAACTCAGCAAAGATCTGCACATAAATTCCTTCGGGTGTTGACTGTCCAGAATGTCGAAGCCACTCAGAATTGTGGATATTGAATTCTCCCGCAATGACGATTTCAGTATGCGGCACCTCTCGCACCTCTCGCGAACGTCTGACAAATATCCGAGTGTAAAACTGTCATGAATGAGCTTCTCAATCAGCCGTTTGGGCTCGGCGTAAAATTTTAGATCCCTTTCATTCGTCCCAAAAATTGAAAACCCACACAAATCGAATGGTTGTGAGAAGCTAGGCCTTGGGTCCCATAGACCTGTCGCGCCAAAATATTTATTTATTTTATTTTGTAAATTCCTCTAACACGAATTTTTCCAGAAATCTTTCTAACTTGAACTAATTCTTATCTCCCATGAAAATTCGACTTAGAGTGATTCGACTATAGATACTTAAAAAAAATCGGGTGCAAAGTCGCCCAAAAATAGTAGCAATGCTGCCAAGTGCCAAGTGCTAACAGGCTGTGTACCTATGTAGGAGTTTATGTGGTGAAATTATTTCGTGCAGATGCATCATGGTGTTCAAATAATACCATTCGCGACGCTAGATCACACTTTTCGTAACACATGACTTTCCCGCTCCAGCGTGCCTAGAGAAGTTTCACTGGCTAAATCAAATGAACGGTTTTGAGAAGGTAACGTTTTTGTCATCTAACATTACTGTTGCGTCAATAGTTTATTTTTATTTTTAAAATAATATTTTTTCTATGACACCGATTAATGATTTTTTGTATGTCTTTTTTAGGTTGTGTAGCGAGCTCTGGTCTGGGGGGATATCCATTGTAAGATTTTGAGTATTAATGTTACTTTTCTTTCATTTAACTTATGGGCGCAATAATTATATATTTTTCGTACCATTTTGGTCATGTCGTTTGGCCGATAATTGGGTCATTTTGAATTTTAAAATCGAGGCAGTAGAAGAAAGCCTTATATCTTAAGAGAATCGCCTACGTCCTTGTTGTGTTTTTGATCCTCGATGAATAGCTATAATCATTCTGAATTGTGCATTCAGTCTGAACTGCTACTGAGTGTTTAAGGCCTGTGCTAAAACTAGTTTCGGCAGTGAGTCTGTAAGCCTCGAAAGTTTAGGTATAATTTTCTCACATATTAAAGGCCTTGTCATATGTGGTTCTTATACGAATAAATGTATATTACACCGCTGACAATTGAGGCTCTCTCGCTCTACACGCAAAAGAAAACGAAAGAAATAGGTATTCGGAATTGCCTCTTATTCATATCGTAACTTATTTCACTTCTTCCGTTGATGTTGAGAGTCTTTTTTAGTCAGATTGGTAGCCTATTGTTTAAGGACGATGTCGAAGTGACGCATTCTTGGCTAGGTTCTTCTTCTTAATTCACTTGGTATGCTGTGGTCTCCATAAGGTGCTGAATCAGAAGTCTTTCTTGAAACACTCACATACTCAGTCAGTGTGGCCTTATTTCCGAGACTTAGACATGCAGGGTTTTACATATAATAAAAATGCTTATAAACAATGTCGTAAGGATATAACAGTTTCTGCTATGAAGATTTACGAAGGTTTAAACAAGGCGTGACTTTATACAGCTTGTTCATGTTCATATACAAACGGTATCTAAGATAGTCTTAAAAAAGGCGTCTTCTTTGAGTTCCGCGCTCGTATTCAGTAACTTTCGTAGCGTTAATATTTTGAGACTATAAAAGGACACCATAAAAGTACGTAAAGGTACATATTCCAGTCCAAGGGCATTATTGATACATCGGAATGTATCACGATTATGCAGAGTTACAAGTCTGAGTCACCACTTACCTATGTAAAGACTTATTTCGAAGTCTAAAGACCTAACCGCTTGCAGAGTCATTTGTGCATTAGTTTATTTTCCTATGCTTGACTAGGTTTGTTGTCCTTTTCCAGTCACCCATCGAGCATGCTTTCATTTGGCAACATTTTATAGGTAGATCAACTGCTGCCCAACACCCAAAAGAGAGGGCACGACTTTGAAAAGCCCTCCGGCAAGGCCATCAACTCTAGCTAGCTCTTGTATACGAGGATCATACTGCATGCCAACGGGTTTTGTCCCTAGTTTCCGGGAGTTTTCACCTCACAAGTTACAACAGAAGTCAGTTAAAAGAAAAAAACCTCACTCTAACAGATGTGTTGACCTTAGCTCGGTTTTTATTGAAAAAACGAAAGAAAAGTCCCCAATTCGCAATAGCTTCGGCATAAATAATAAATTGATAAAACCAATCCAACTCACATGGCTATGAGAAGAAAGTCCAGTCCTATTGGTACCTGATTTTAAACAAACATCCACCCCAACTGGAAAGTTCTCATTGTAACGGTGGTAGGGGTAAAACAGCCTTTACGATTAATACCTCAAGGACAAACGAACATATTGACTTCGACTATTAGCCAGACTGTACTAGAACTTTTAGCATATTATCACCGAACCGACCGCACTTCCCCCCAGGAAGGACCAAATCAACAGAGTGTGTAATAATTATTTTCAGACATACCCGAGAGAGTAATAAAACGCTTCTTAATCTGAACAAAAGCAATTACTCAAAGTCCCCGGGATAAGTAGAGTTTTTTCGCACTTCCATCCTTCGGGGATGATATTCGTCGTTCTCTCGTTCTCGTCGTAGTCGTACACACAAACTGGATAAAATGAAAAATGTGTTAATTTACCATCATTTCTCCCAATGGACTCAGCGTCAGCACACACTTCTGACGATGGCTTTCAGCGTTTACTCTTTCCACTGATTCGATTGTTTGGCAAACATAAAAATTATGAAAGAAATTATTCAAAGTCTCAACAAAAAAAACTGGGGAAAGGAAGAAAGGACAACTGCGAACTGCGAACAGCTCCTACACAAAGCACCTAAATGGAGCCATCAGCAAAAGTTTACACAGTAATTATCTATGTTTCGCTGTCTACAAACAGAAAGTAAGGAGAAAGCGCAACAGGACGAACACCATAAGGCTGGCGCTGGAACTATTAATTAGAAATTAATTCCGTCAAAGGTATAGGTGAAGGAAATGCCAATAAAAGTTACGGTAGAATGGAGACGACAGAAGGACACCAACACCAACACCTACGCAACGCAGTAAGGTGTCTTAATACGTTCCGTTTTGGTTTTTCTCCTTTGCAAGGGCAAAAGTGATGACGTAAAGTTAATGACTTATGCTACACGTTCAAATGAACTTGTCACTGTAATTAATGGTGTACGGTTTTGCTACCAACGACACGACGGCATTATGCCAGGATGCAAAAGATGGTCAAAGGAAATGAGCAAAACAACAACAACCACCGGAAAAATTAAAAGAAAATGCGATGCTCAGCAAAAGGCAATATTTGCTCGAAACCAACAGAAGCAGGCTGGCAGGACAAGCACAACAGCACAACGCCACACAAACAAGGAGTCAAAATAAATGTTTTAATGTAAAAGTTTCACCCGTCAAGGACATTCACATTTCAGCTCAGACCATCAGCATCAGCATATGCTCTGATGGTCTGGTTCGGGATCGGGATATTTGATACCCCCGATCCCACGGGCTGGGATTCGAATCAAATTCTTCTGCTTTCCACTGTGTTTGCATTATACAAGCATAACGTGTACACATTATAATAATGACAGTGGCACCATTGCGGCAGGAGCAGGTCATAAATCAAATCAAAGCCATAGGAAACACTAGAATCAGTGTTGTTCGTTTGTATATATGTCGTTGACGTTGTTGTCTGTATAAATCTCGCCGCTATACGCTAATGCAAAGGATATTGATTTTATCAATTTACAAACGGGAAACCAATATGACAAAGTGTGATAAATGTTTTATGTTGATTTGCAGACAGAGAATCTGCATTCAGTAGATTCCGCACTCAGCAGGGTATCGTATCGCCTACGACATGCGAAAATAGTGTACAACTGATGTTGCTTGTCGATTGATGTGGTGGGTGGGGTAAGCGATATATTTGCCAATCCAGATGGTAATGGATGTATGGATAAATCCGGCAAAAAGTGCTTTTACTGCAGCAATTCATCATCGAGATGAACACTTCAGTTCATGAGTCGGTTTTAATAATTTAAAATTTCAAAATTGTTTGCGTATATATGAGGAATGATTTAGCAAACGGGCTGCCGTGCCCTTAAAGCTGAAGGACTTTTTTTGGTTTAAGATGCATTTGAAAATGTAATCGCATTTGGATTGAAAATGTTTCGGGCGCGGTGAGGGATATTTATTTTTTTTGTATCTAATGTCCAAAACACATGTGAGGAACACACATTTAAATGGGAGAGAACACTTGTAAGTTCTGCATGCGTTGCAGTACTGCAAGTGGTCACTATTTCTTAATCCACTGCAGCAGACAATGCCACCACAACACTAGATTTTAACGGGTTTGGCATCATTGTGAGACACTGCAGCCTTCCATCCTCTACGATCCCGGGCACGTTGCTTCCAGTTGTCGAGACCAAGCGCTCTGGCATCCGCGATGGCTTGGTCTTTGGAACGGAGGTTCGGTCTTCCTTGTCGTCTCGAACCTGGGGGCTGGGATTCGAAGATCCTCTTATCCGGAGCATTATTGTCCATTCGCTCGATGTGGCCGAGCCAATGCAGTCGACGTGTTTTGGTTTTTTGGACTACATTCACATCTTGGTACAGCTCATAGAGTTCGCGGTTGTATCTTCTCCTCCATTCGCCCTCCTCGCACACAGGACCAAAAATCCTTCTTTCGAAGGAGCCAAGCATGAGCTCTTCCTTCTTGCCTATGGTCCAGTACTCGGCGCCATAAAGCAGGACTTGCAGGATAAGGGTCTTGTAGAGCACACATTTTGTCCTTCGAGTTAGGAGTTTTGAACCCAGTTGTTCTGCCAAACCGAAGTAGCAACGGTTTCCTAGGGTAATTCTTCGCCGGATCTCCACTAGGGTGTCATTCGTGGAGTTTATGTTTACTCCGAGGTAGGTGAGCTCCCTAACTACCTCGAAATTTTTGCTATCAACAGTGACGTTTTGCCCTAGGCGGTGGACAGTTGCTTGTTTGTTTGTTGATAGCATGTACTTGTACTTCAAGGCCAACGGATTTCGCCTGTTCTTCAATCGCCGTGCGGAGCGGAGCGACCGATGATGTCAATATCGTCCGCATAGCCCAGCAGCTGGACGGACCTGTTAGTATACCTAGCTTTAATTCCTGGTTATAAGTTCCAGAATTTTTTTAAGTAGCTATTTTAAGCTTGTTTTAAGCGAATCCTATAGTAAATCGGTCTTTTATTTGCCTTCACCCAGCACTGGGCATTAGTATTCTATCCGTTAAAAACAGACTCGCTGCACTCCAGACTAAACCACTGAAGTTTTATTTAATTGAAGCTGAAACGGCAAAGGAAAGCATTTTTAATAAGCAAATGCAGCTGAACCCTTTGCCTCCATTTTACAAGTATTTTTTTTCCAGTACTTCCCACGCTCCTTTTACTTATACGAAGTTATAATTAATTTCTGCCGACCATGTACTGATGTACGCATCCATTATGCTGGTACCCTGTGCAACCCTAATTAAAGATAAAAATTCATTAGAAAATACCTTATTTTGCTATTACCGCGCCACACAAGCGAACATTGTGTGCCTGCATTCACCGTTTATTGCCATGTAATAGTCTATCTCAAACTTCAACTCGTCGTCTGCTCTAGTTCGTCCTCTTACTTCGACGTCGATGTCGAAGTCGACGTCTCCGTCGTCGTGCAGTCGGCTGTGTTGAGGATTATCCAAGGACTTCTCTACTGCTGCACCTATCCTGGGACACATTGTTATAAAATTTACTATGGAGAGCGAGCATATAGATACATATATGGATATTTTTGAAATTAAGCCAGTTTCAATCCCTCTCGCATAGTTTGTCTAATGTGAAAACTTTGATGAAGGGCGAGAAACAAAAGCAAGCATAACGAGTACAGAGACGGACGTTAGTAAATACTTGTAAAAGACAGTAACAAATTAAAAAAAAGAAAACCTCCTTCGTAGGAGAAAATTGCTAATAAAACAGGATGAGCTACGTGCGGTGACGGGGCGTGAAGCCTCTCTTTTCCTATATGCAAGAGAGAAAAGCTTGAGCCCTGCAGGAAAAGTGTACCTTAAATATAGGGAAACTGAAGCATTCTTCGAATAGATGAAATCCGAGAGTTTTTTTTTTAAGGATATCAGGGAAGGATGGAGTTATAAATTCCATAGGGCTTCACTATTGATACAGTAGTGCGGTATTGATATTGAGATACCTTAGTAACCACATGTAGTATCTTTGGCAGGATGGGACGAACTTTATCATTTTGCTTGTTCATCGTTGTGTGAAAGTGAATAAATTAATTTTTGTACTGGGCGCTCTGGTTGGAAAATTTAATTAGAAATTTATAACGTAGGTGCTACTAATCGTAGTAAGGCATACAACAGAAGCTTTAGCTCTAAATCTAATTTTTCAATTGTCGATAATATTCGATCATTTATGATTTAAAAAAAAAAATGCAGTTAAAATGTTGACAGTGTGTTGTGTAATTTTTTTTAAAGATCCAGAAGCTTAAATACTTTAACGACATGCAACAAACTTTTTTTTAACAAAATTTTAAATAAGCCATTAAATAGCTTTTAAAAATATTGTATAATTTTATTTGATTTTCATAATAAATGGTTACATCGCTTATCGTATATTGCTTAAGTCTTTACAGTCACTCAACCGGCCCTAGCGAGGTATCAGTCGGAGCGGAAAATTCTCCGCAACGCATACTCCGTCAGAGGCTCAAATTACATTTAAGGTATACGATTTCGGAAAAGAAAGCGCTTCACTACAAATCGTACATAAATTCCGCAACCGATTTCTGTTGGAGGATATCGGAACCTAGCTGTCAAAAATGCAACAAAAATGCACTTCATCGCACTTCAACGTAATTCGGCGATATGTGTTACAAAATTTCGAAAAGATATTCCGAATAGCTGTTCGTAAGAATGCCTCGTAGCCAAAATCCTCCGGATAGCTCGCTAGGGCAGAATATAGGTAAATGAGGTTCAATGATGAGCAGAAAACCGCTTTAACTATTCTGATAACATATCCTGGCGGGGTTCTCTCCTCAAAACTTGCTTGCAACCGAGCAATGTTCCAAATGTTTACATCCTTTTGAACTGCTCGATGTCTTCCAGCATGCGAAACGCCAAGGACAGCCCCTTGTTGCTGAAAAGTATAAAAGTGGTATGCAAAAGCGGTTAATCCCCAATTATTTTAATTTCAGCTGTAGGTTAGTCAGCTATTTTTATTAGTTTTAGTGGCATTGTTTTTACAAATTAATTAGACCCGGCACAAAAAGGGAGATCCCTGTGTTCCTGATATAGTAGCCCTTAAATATTTCAAGGGAGATATTTTCTATAAATTGAAATTCAGTGACAATTGGAGTAGGTATTTTACCAACGAGGCGAGAAAGAGCATCACATCAACAGTCTTCTTGAACTGTACCAGGAGAACATGAAAGGCTGTTGTTTATACACGGCTACGTGAGAAACATCAAAGCAAAATCGCTTCAAGTAGGGGTATGTGCCTCGCTTAGCTCGCAAAAACGATTCTAAACTCCGGTATTTCACTTTCGAGTATGATCCCGTACGTTTTAAAGCCCAATACTATTTTTAATGAAAATATCATTACGTTACGTCAAATATAGAGACTGTCCCGAAGACCGACAAACGTCAGTCAATACAAAATTTAAGTGCGAATAGCCACTTCGAAAATCAAAATCACGAAAAAGAAGTATGATGATTTGCAAGACCAACGATTTTTACGATTTTAACAACAGCAAATTCTTGTACTACTTTATTAAATGTGAAAATGTATTTGATAAGGCGTTTATAGCTTCTAGCTGCTAAACTAGTAGGTAGGTATCTATGTACTAGTTTTCCATAAACTTTATTATGAAGGAAGAAAGGCATTGTTTATCTCCAAGGGTATAGAATGACAAAAAAACTCGTAAGTCCAGTAAGATAAATCGACGTAGTTGTATTAAAAAAAAAAAGGGAAAACCTGGGATTTTTTTTATTTAGGAAATACCCCAATCATAAATTTATATAAAAAAAATTGTTTTAGGTACATTGTACAATATTTCACTAAAAAGAAAAAATCAAATACCTATTAAAGAAAAAAAGGTGATTTCTAAATTCGAATAAGAAAAAAATTATAAATAAACTAGCGGACCCGACAGACGTTGTCCTACGTGCTTTTTCAAGACACGTATGATTAATATAATTAGCTTGTAAATCGGGAAATATGCTTTCAATCAAAGCATCTTTCGTATTTACCATGTTGCAGAAGTTGTCCGGTAATTTGATGCATTGTGTGTCTCCATGCAATGGTATTGCTCCATTTCCAATGTTAAGCAATTGCTCGGAGAATGATAGTGCCAATGGATCGTTTTGTAGTTGAACTCTTACATGTTACGTGTTAAGACGTAATGTACAAACATTTCGCCATAGATATGATTGTTTTATACATGCGTTAATTTCGTCCGCATATGTAGCGCGTGGAATGAGCGGCAATGTCTGTCTAATATCACCGGACAGCAGCAATAAAGCACCACCGAAAAGCCTGGTGTTATTATTTAGATCTTTCATCATTCTATCGAGAGCTTCAAGTGAATGCTTGTGTGCCATAGTGCATTCATCCCAGATAATAATTTTGAATTTTTGCAAAAAAAAAAAAAACGGTTCTAAAATACCCACAATTTGTCGCTCCTCCATCTGCTCGATTTGGTTGTACTGGCAGCGTGCATTTATTTGCTGTTCCTCATCACCCATGAAGTAAATTTGGAGAAATTTTGAATCGGTATTAGGCGTCGGCATTAAATAACCAATTTGATGATACACTTGGCCCTGAATCTTAAACGTTGATTGAAAATTGCGACCATCCGCGTTCTGAACGATTTTTGTTGCTCCAAATGAGGTCATTTGAAATTGAATTTGCGAATTTTACGCAAAAACAATTTGGATTGTGATGTAGCTCCAGCCAATAGTGCTTTCAATGGTTCTGGCGGCGAATTCAATGGTGGCAATACAAATTTTCCAGACGCGCAGCAGAAACCGGCCGATTCACCTTTTTATTTGAGTGCATGACAGTATTGGCATTGTTTGTTCATAGAACCGATTACAATTTGTGAACGTGACGAATGTCCGACTCATATTTAAACGCCAGGTGAAGAAGTGATGCACGTGTCAATGCGCGATACACTTGCAAACGCTGTTGTTCACGTGTTCTGAATGTATCGGTGACTCTTTGACGGGCCAGGGCACTGATTCCGTATGTCGATTATCGTCAGACGATAGCGTTTCGACGATAGCTTTGCTCTCCGTAACTTCAATAATCGTCTATCGTCCGGGTGATATCGTTTAGACGATTCAACATTTGCTTCACGTAACTCAATAATCGACAGACTACTATCGTCAAGACGATAGCGTTTGCGCGATAGCTAAAGAGGTATCGTCTTGCATTGATTTGTGTATTTTTCCCGACAGTTGGAGTATTTTTCATGAATTTTGTTGTGAAAATTGACTTCGTAATACTTTAAATGATTATAATGTTCAAGATAACATTACGGCAATTGAAAACGAAAACTTATCGATGACAACTACCTAAACGAAGAATGTGCAAGTTGGAATTGGAACCAACCGGATGAAGGAGTTCGCGCTAAAAATAAGGGATGAAATAAAAAATGCGTTGTGCAGATAATGATTTCTTTATGTATTTACACAAAAAACAAAAACAATCCTACTCCGATGTACTAAGAAACATAAATATCACTTTCTCCAAGCAGTCACGGATTTTGTGGGCCGGCTATCGGCATTTAAAATTGCAATTCATCCCACATTTTTGTACCTATCTAAGAAGTTTTATTCAACGCTTTCATCTATCAGAAAAAGCATTTTTGATGGTTTTGAAATAAATAAAACTGACAGGCGGTTGCCGTCTAGGATACATTCACCAAACACTTTAAGCGAAATCGTTTAACAAACTACAGTTTGTGAGCTACAGAGATACGGAAAGTTCTCAAGCTTTGTGAAATAATGTTCTCAAACTTTATACCAAATAATCGAGAGACGAGACGATAGTGATATAGTTACGGAAAGCAAATTGGTGACGAGATCGTCGACTACTATCGCGCGGACGATTATCGTTTTAAAAGATACGGAATGAGTACCCAGTCTTTGTCTTAATGCATTGGCTCGAAGACGTTGCTCTTGATTTTCATTTACACGTTTGATTACAGCCTGGTTTCTTAAATTTTCATTGTCCGTCAATTTATCTTCTGCCGATCATTTTAACCGACGCCGACGGTTCTGGACTATTTGTGAATTCGGAGTACGTCGACCAATATTTCCTCCTCGTTCACGAAGACGTGGCATTGTTGTATATATATGTGAATGTAATACACTTAATATTCACTGAAATGCGACACCGGAAATATCAAAAGGCTCCATACAAAAAGGCGTTTTTTTACAATTTTGTTTTTTAATAATACATCGGTTTTTGGGGCACTGTGTTTGTATGTTCCGTATGAACAGTGGAGTGTGATATTGTTACAACTTTTTGTGTCTTATGTATTCCAAATAAATATATCAATTTTGTATTTTACTTAATAACTCGCAGTCACGATTCGGTTGCTTTCGAAATACATATAAGATTTTGAATGTAATTTTTGTATGGGCGGTGCCACTCCCCTTTGTCCAATTTTGACCAATCGGATTCTAAACCATCCAGGGGGCCCGGAAACGCATACAAAAAAATGTATTCAAATCGGTCATGCCGTTTAAGAGGTGTTCAGTGACATAAACACGTACAGTAGAATTATATATATAAAAATAAAATAGTTTTAGGTACATTGTACACTTGTACAATATTTTACTAACAAGAACAAATTAAATACCTATTAAAGAAAAAAAACGTGATTTCTAAATTAGAATAAGAAAAAAATTATAAATAAATATGTATTAAATAAAAATCAACTTTCAAAGTAGTTATTAAAAAAAAATTATTTCATAAATGTTTTTTTAAAACGCATCTCGGTAAAATTTTAGCAAATTTTGTTGGAAATCATTGTTAGCAGAGTGCTTAAATAAATAATGCAATACATATAACGGAATGCAAATAACTCTGGTCACACTCGGATTCAGACTGCTCTTCTATGTACCTAATCAGGATCATTGTCAGATTCCTCATTGGCAAATAAATCCGGCTCTTCATCTTCTAACAATCTATTAGCTTCTAATAAAAGCATTTCCTTTTCTTGTAAAAATGATTTTTTTTTTCTTGAAAAACAATCCTTTTTTTGACTAAATTATTTCAATTTATTCATATTCTGCGTAACAATTTTCATTCAAATGCTGGGATCAATGACCAGAATTCAAAATTATAACATTTAAAACCTTTGTTAATAAAAATAAGCTATAACAAAAAACTAACAAGAATTTCTGAACCCAATATGAAACGTAATAGCAAAATTGTAAAAAATTCAAATAGCTCAAATGGCCTCAGTCTACTGCAGAAAATATGAAACAAAATTTACATAGGCATGGCATTGGCATGACGGGCAAAAAATGGTTACGGTAATGGCACGGTTTAACATTTTTTGCAGGGTATCTCGTATCTGAATCCCTAGTGGGTTAAGCGTGACTGTATTTCCAGGATAAATAGCAAGGTTTATTGATTTTTTACCATCAAATCGAGCTGAAAGCTTTATTACCATTAACAAGCTTGTCCGAGTTGTTTCCTTTTCGTTCAAGTTCCATCATTACTGACGCAATTCCTGGAGCCCAATTCGCATGTTATCATAATAATCCTATCCATATCTGTATCTATGTCTCTTTAGTTTTGTATTTTTTTTTCGAAAACCGTTCCACTGATTTTTTTACCCACTGCCGTTATCGCACAAATTTCATTTTGGAAAAGTGTATCCAATCAGCACAACTGTATGATCTGTATCATGATCAGTTACCCCTTAAGTCGGATTTGAAATGTCCATCCACATAGCTTTTCGCACTCTTCGGATCGGAATGAATTTCATACGAATCCGTTTACATCCCTACACTAAGCCGCTTAAGCTGCTCGAAATCTCTTGCGGATGGGTAAACGCCTAACGTTGCAGTTTTGATATCTGGAGGTAATAATTCGAATATACATATGTACAGGGATTTAGGAGGCCATTTAGTTTCCAATCATTATGTTCGATTGTCCGCATAGAAAATAATAATATGAATGGCAATACAAAGCAGCACGACCTTCACCCAAAGGCCCAACAATAAAATAACACTTGGCAGCATTCCAATGACTGCAATGACCTCGGCTGCGAAGGTGATACAAATCACACACACACAACACTGCGCCTATATCCTTTTCTAATTAAAATAACAATCGGCAACGCCGCTCCAGCTGTACTTACACACCATATGAGCTTTCCTAAGGCGGCATTATCTTTTTCAATTAAGCGAAACCAGTTCCACTTGCTTTGGCAAATGTAATCCTCTTTCAAATAACATATACACATTTACCAAATACATCATGTCCTGATTCTTAAGCTGTTCGTAGAATATGACGGCAGCTTCTCGAAACCCAACAGGGAAATCAATTGTTAGGAATCGATTTTCCGCTCGCCTTCAACTACAAATGTATCGATTCAAGGAACACTGAAGGAGTAGATGTACATTGTACACACATCATCGCGCAACTATGATAATTGAAGACATACTCTATGCAAACATGCTTCGAGGGGGTACTCCTTTTCTTTGGGCAAATGCGATTAAACGAGATGAATCCATTCACGTGAATTACTCATTTTAACAATTGTGTGTTGCATTTTCATGTACCTTCCTATACCCAGAAGTGTCAATCTGTTGGATTTGTCTATCGTTAAGTGCGTATAATTAATTTGAAGTAGCTACACGTATCAAGGGTGTAATTCAACGCGTATCATTATCTACTTGCACGGAAATAAATTGATGTGTTCATCAATGAATCTATGTTGCATAAGCGTTGCCGCGCTTGAAGGACAAATACTTGTAATGGAATTGGGGCTATTGGTATTGATCTGCATCAATATTCAATATCAATTATATCTATCCAATCTCTTTAGCATGGTTGGAAGGATAACACGAATGCTCTAATAAGAACTGGGCCGATAGGGGGCTATTTCCTGCGCAAGAACGCGCCCAAGGTCGACGGAAAAGCACTGAGTGCCAATAAATCTTCTCACTTATTGATTTTTAGACTAAAGCCGAATCTTCTGCTTACGCAGCGCTACTGTTTGGCTCAGCCAGCGCTACAACACAGCCAAGCCTTTCGTAGAAGGTCTTTAAGTCCTGGCCAAGGCACATCTTTTAATTTTTTTTTTCATTAATTGATTTGGACAATTTCTTAAGTCCAACAAGGCTGCTGGACCGGACGGCTTAACTGCCAGCTTTTTAAGGCAGCGGGAAATGGCTTGGAGGAGAGCATACACCAACTCGTTTCCAAGATTTGGTCAAAAGAAAGTATGCCTGATGAATGGAGCCTCAGCATCGTTTGCCCGATCCACAAGAAAGGAGACCCTCTAAACTGCGCCATTTATAGAGGCATCAGTCTCCTTAACACTGCGTATAAGATCATATCTGCTATACTGTGTGAACGCCTTAAACCATTCGTCAACGACCTGATAGGTCCCTATCAGTGCGGTTTTAGGCCCGATAAGTCCACAGCCGACCAAATATTCACACTACGGCAGATCCTGGAGAAAACCCAAGAAGTCCAAATCGATAACCACCATCTGTTCATCGATTTTAAGGCCGCATATGACAGCATTTATAGAGACGAGCTATACAGAGCCATGTCTAGTTTTGGCATCCCTGCAAAACTCGTCAGATTGTGCAGAATGACGATGGAGAACGCTCGCTGCTCCATAAAGGTCAGAAACAATCTCACCGATACCTATGATGTCCGAATAGAATTTAGACAGGGTGAAGCGATAGCATGTGACTTCTTTAACATCATTCTTGAGAAAATTGTGCGCAACTCACAAGCCAACACCAGAGGCACAATTTCCCAAAAGTCTGTGCAACTGCTTCCATGCGCGGACGATATTGATGTTAGTGATGGCAGAACACAGCGAGCTGTCACTGGCGCGTTTGCAAGTATACGAAAGCGGCAAAAATGGGTTTAGTGGTAAACGAGGGCACCACAAAATATTTGCTGTCAGAAAGAAGGGACACGCAACATCGACGTATCGGACAGAACGTCACAATAGACAGCTATAATTTTGAGGTAGTTAGGGACTTTGTCTACCTCGGCTCCGCTATCAATTCTGAAAACGATATCACCTTAGAAATCAAACGAAGAATCACACTTGCCAACCGCTGTTACTTCGACCTAAGAAGGCAACTGATTAATAAGGCCTTGTCGAGAAACATTAAGGAGACTCTATATAAGACCCTCATCATCCCAGTCCTGCTATATGGTGCAGAAGCATGGACGCTGTCAAAGGCGGATGAAGATCTTCTTGGCCGTTTCGAACGCAAGATTCTTCGAGTGATTTTTGGTCCCGTTTGCGTTGACGGGTTTTGGAGGAGGAGATTTAACAGCGAACTCTACGAGCTGTACAGCGACATCGCCCTGGTCAAAAAAATACGCATCAGTCGTCTAAGATGGCTGGGACATGTAGAGCGAATGGACACCAACGCTCCGGCCCGAAGAGTCTTCGATTCCAACCCGGAGGGACAACGCAGTAGAGGAAGACCTCGCCTTAGGTGGCGCTCACAAGTGGAAGGGGACCTCAACCAACTTGAAGTGCGCAACTGGAGGCAGTTAGCCAAAGATCGCGCTACCTTAAGTAAATAAGTAAGATTTGGACATTTTGTTATTAAGAAAATAAAATAATTCAGTTTTGTAATTAACATTAAAACTAACATTACAACACTTAAGGAAACGAAAGAGAAAGCTTCATAAAATGGAAACTACAGTGAAAGTCACTTATAACGATCAGTTGCTTATAACGTCGACTTTCCTTTCATTTGCTTCGTTCATTATATTTTAAGCTATTCGGATATAATCGTCGTATAATAACGAAATGTCGTATACACCGACCAATTTTCGGAAATATCAGTCATTTTCGTCGGTTTTAACGACAGAATGAGAGAAAAAAACACGTGAATCTGAATATTTCTCCTTCATTCTGTATTTTTTACAAATGAAAAGGCTAATGGCCTGTTGCATCGTAGACATCTACCAATCTACGTTTCTATGTAAAATATTATATCACTTTATTTGATGTGGCGCCGTGAAAGCTGCTTTTACAAATAAGTTTGCATTTTATGTGATATTGTTGTATTTATTCCTGAACAGCAGACAGTACAAAACGGCAAAAATCATTTGGCAATGTTATCAATAAAGTTTCATCAAACTGACATCGCTTACTTTACTTTTGGTGGCGCTTACCTTACAGTCCGTCGTGGACCACGGCCTCAACTTGTGACATCGTACCATTTCCAATTTTCAGCAATTGCTTAGAGCAGATGGATCATTCTGCTTTTTTAGCAGATGGATCATTCTGCAACTGAACATGAACTAACGTTGATAGTAAATTTCAATGACTTAACAAATCTCCATAATTATAAAGACTTCAAGCCACCGTTAATTTCATCAGTAGCAGTAGCAGTAGCTGTCCTTTAATTTCAACAGTAGCTGTCGATCTAGGAATGACGGGCAATGTTTGTTTGAAATCGCCTGACAATAAAATCAATGCAACACCAAATTACCCTGTATTGGAGTTTGCAGTTTCATTAACTTGGTAATTCATTGGCCACCGACGACCATCTAACAAAATGGCTGCAATTTTTTCCGGTGCCTCCAGGCGTATTCAAAAAATAAAATCCACGGGAATCACTATTGATAGCTTGCATAATAGTATCGTACGCTTTTTTGCTTCGCATTCACTGCTGAAAGATTTGCTTGAACAAAAGCATTCATTCCGTTGCGATCGTAGTGTAGTTCACGTTGCAATTCTAGATCAAAAATGTCATGCATTGCACTTGCACCATTAGGTGATGGCATTCCCAACTGTTCTAATGATTTATAAGCAGTCGACACACAGAAATCTTCAATACAAATCAATGCTTCATTGTAAATTTCCGGCATGAAGTCCATTAACGGATTAAGATTAACTTGACGCACTCGAATCAGAAATCGATTTGGTAGCTTTCGAAACATTAAATGTTGGCTGTTTATTTTTTGTATGGGCTCTGCCACGCACCTTTGTCCAATTTTGACCAATCTCCACAGGAACAATCCTGGGCTCATACTTAAGACTGTGTGTAAATTTGAACTCAATCGAATCTGTGGTTTTCGGGATATAAGATTTTTAACGTATTTTTTGTATGGGAGTTGCCACGCCTCTATAACTCATGAACCAATAAACCTACAAAGACCGTATATGCCTACAAACCATGGTATTAACGTCACCTTTCATGGGAAGTTTCACCGTCTCTTCACCGTCGTTATTAAGCGACTTCTACCTACTTAAAAATAATTTAGTTCGCTATCAGCGAAAAATCTGAATACCGCCCTCTTGAATTGCCTTGTTCCTCACAGTTTTCTTATGAAATACTTTCTATGTCTGATGACCTAGACAAAGAATTGTAAATTAGAGCTGTTCCAACTAAACCTCGGTAGAAAAAAAATATAGCTAACACTGCGAATTAATTTTTTTCATAAAGGTACAGCGGCTCTTTGTTTAATGTCTTAAGGGCGTAGTATTTCATATAGCTATGCCTTTAGGTTGCAGGTTTATTGCAATTTCACAAGTTGCTTAATTTTTAATACGACTATTACGATTTTAAAAGAATTGAAATGCGATATAGAAAATTTTCCATGATATATTGAAAAACATAATTCCTAAAACATCGACATAAAAACGAATTATATTTATATGCCAGCTCTAGTAAGTAGTATCAACCAGTCAAGGATAGGACCAGTAGAGCATCGGATTTGACTTCCCGAGGCTAATTTTTTTTTTAGAATATGTTTGAATGGGTGAATGTTTTTTTTTTTGTCAGCTATTGATGATTTTTCGCAAACGTATTCAAGTATCTGGATGGTGTTTGACATTAAGACCATCGTCGAATATCAAAACCCCATCTTTTCGTGAGCTTGTCTTCAACTCACAGTATAAGAACTGATTTATTTTAGTGATCATTAAAGCGGAGTTTTGATTCCTCTAGTTTTTTACCAGTACCAAACGATGTTGCTTGATAATTCGATAAACGACCTTTTTCTTTTTCGGCGTAGAATCAGGCATTTTGACGACCCGCCACTTGCCACGCCGTAAATCCCTTATCAAGGGCATTGAAGAGGACTCTATCCATAGTCCTTTTAAATTGAATAGTTGAGTATTTTGATTCGAAAGAAAGAAATCAACGAATTAGAAGCGTTTTTTACATTCAGGATTTTTGCGTTGTATGACGTTAGAAGGGAGATTTGGTTGAACTCCTTTTTTCTTCCAGTAGTACAACTAGTTCTTTATTCAGTATAAAACGCCCTCCCCCCCCCAAGGTAAATTTTTTATTTTAAGCAATTAAACCGCGTTTAGTTATCGATCCGGGATCTATCTTCTTATCTATATATATAAAAATGGATCTTGGTTTGTTCGGATGCTTAAAACTCGAGAACGGCTCAACCGATTTCAATGATCTTTGTTTTGTTTTGTTTGTCTTACATCAGCGATGGTTTAGAAGAAAAGAAAAGTTGGAAAATTCTCAACAGGTGGCGTTGTAGGCATACATTACATTTTTCATGGTGAAACGCACTTTGAAAAAAATAAAAAATAAACTGGATAGAAATCGAGTAGTGACACTTCAAATATAGAAAAAAAAATATTTTCAAAATCACAGTTTGTTGATCTTTTGTGATAGAAACACTTTACTGCTAAGTGCGAGAGAATCAACAGGTGGCGCTGTGGTCGATCTTCAGAGCCGCTCAACCGATTTCAATGAAACTTTGTGAATGCGCATGGTTGATTCCAACTTGAAAGATAGTATAGTTTTGGGCCCTAATGGAAACAAAGTGCAATCAAAAACAATACAAATAGAAACCCTTGGATTAAAAATAAATAAATAAATATTTTTGCGCGACAGGTCTGTGGGACCCAAGGCCTAGCTTCGCACAACCATTCGTTTTGTGTGGGTTTTCAATTTTTGGGACGAATGGAAGGGATCTAGAGCTTTACGCCGAGTCCAAACGGCTCTTTCCTGACAGTTTTACTCTCGGATGTTTGTCAGACGTTCGCGAGAGGTGGCGCAGTGGAAAAAAACCTTAAGATGTAATTTGGTTCCTTCGTTAACAAAGCCATTTGCAAAAAATAATCGGGATAGAAATCGGGATATGGCACTTAGTCATATAGGTAACAAAATAATTAAATTACTATAGGTATCTGGACATTTATGAAGCCTTGAATTTTTGTAAATGGTGTTCAACACAATGGGGCAGTAATCAAAAAGGGCGCCGTTGCACCTCCCTTAAAAAACGACTCTGCGAATAGTGGCGGGACTTAATACGAAAGGCACGGGCAGCGCCGTGGGAGTACAGCTAGTTCAGTATAAAACGCCCCCCCCCCCCCCCCCCCCCCCCAAGGTAAATTTTAATTTTAAGCAATTAAACCGCGTTTAGTTATCGATCCGGGCTCTATTTTATATATTATTCAATCCTGTGGCCTTTATTTATCGAGTACCGTCTTAAATGAACGTCTCACAATGGCGCAACGTCTCAACCAGCTCCCTCTATTCTTGTGGTAGTGAATAGGACGTTTTTCTGGAGTCTTCAATCCTATATGATGCAATTTACGAATTTTTCTACAGGACTTTTTCAAAAATTAGCTCGGTTTTGGAGAGATTACGTTCCACCCTATGACTTCTTGAAACACGCTCTGGAGGGGGTAGTGTACCACCATCTCTTACAGATAGCATTAGCAATTTGGGTACCTGTGTGAAAAATATCAGCCTCCTTAAGCATATTATGTATTTTGACCCATTTAAAAGCGAAACTTCCGAAATTTGTTGGTCCTTAAGTAAAGGAGAACAACACCAAATTATTTGATATTAAAAACTAAACAAACATCTGTCCACCGACAAGGACTACATCGAAGTAGGTAAACATCAACTCCATGAATGGCAACCTGTAAGATCAAACTTATTTCAGCTCCAGATCCAATCAAGAGGCTTCATCTGTCTTAAGACCTTCTTATAACAGGCATACGTTAGACTTCTGTGTCAGAAAGCCAGTTATTTCCAACAATTAAATTTGTTTCCTCTTCAACTTTCGCTCTGATAAGTTTAGCGATTCAATGTGCAATGCCAGATCCTGGTGGCTACCAGAGAGGAAACATATTTATGAGACTATTGCAAAACTGGCCACATACCATTTTGACAACTTTCTTGTGCATGGCTTTTACAAAGCTCGTTACGCAAGCAATCTTCGGACATACATACTTCCATAGACGAATACCACTTACATCAATTTCCGTGTCGAAATGAAATCTATCCTCAATACTGTCTATAGCGGCGCAGATAGAGCATAAAGCGTTGTCGGGTTGCCCTACTCATACTACTATTGATTATAGGTGCAAATATAAACATCCACAACTGGAGCAAACCCAATCCGCACGTATAGTTTAGTTCACAAGGACATTAGATGCGCCGTAATAAAAATAAACACAGCACGATTTTGGATCTCCCTCGTGTTTATGTAATGCCGACTGATTTTCATAACACGATTTGGTTTACTAATGCAATTTCATCGCAAATTTCCCTAAAAAAAAGAGCATGCGTTGTGTGTCAATATTTCCGCTAACACTCCCATAGATCAGAAATAATTAACTCAAAGTTATGATCAAAAACTGCGGCAAACAGAAAACTATAGGCTGTGATTTATAAACCCTGATACCCAATTATTAACCATTTTAGCCCCATAATCAATTTGACACACAAAAACACTATTATGTCGCATGTGGCATAACAAAGTCCTCAATTACCGTATACGAGTAACTAGTATATGAACATAATAACATATTGCCACATGTATAATTAAAAATTACATTATTCGTCACAAAATTTGGCTAGCCGAGATTAATTTTTGTTTGTCTATTTATTTTCAGAAACATTCAGTTAAGTTGATCAACCTACCGTTAAATGAGCGACAGTGAGCAATATTGGACATACGTGCATCACAACCCCACCGTATCGTCGTCGCCTGCAGAAGGACACTTTTATTGGCGTTGATTTTGATTACAAGCTGTGATAATATTTTGCGCGTATACCTATACCTACTATCCGCGATATCGAATGACATGTTTTTATGTACAAACGCACACCCTCAATCACAGCATTTTTTGTGAATGCTAATTGACCAGTCTGTTGTTTTTTAGTATTTATTTTTATTTTATTTCATTTTCCATCGTAATTGGATCATTGTAATAATTAAATTTAACCAAAAAAAAAACTTAGCGACGCTTGTGTCTAATTAAATGCATTGCACGGGATTTAATTGCAATTAACTGTAATTCACGGGTAAAGTAATAGGTAATCAAAAAGAAGACAAACGGAAAGCGAAACTTAACCCCAATAAACGCTAAGCATTGTTTAAAGACTTTTCATAGGGAAACCGAATCAAAATTGTATGCACGTGTGTGTTTGGTAGCGCGATAGGGGTAAAAAGCCGTGGAGGAGATAAACTTTTTTTTTTTTTTGCCTGCAACCACAATGAGCATTTTTCCACGCAAAATGGCAACAACGACTAAAAGAAAGCCAGCAGCAAAACCCACAGCAACAAGAAGTTCGTCTGCCACAACAGCAAGAGCAACAGCCACATCGGTATCTGCGAGAATGAATTGCCCCATTTTAATCGTAATTAGCTTCAGTTGCTTTTTACATCTAGGACTTTTGCTAACGTCAGCGGAGGGAGCCATTTCAAATCGAGGTAAGTACCAAGCTTCTCCAGTTGCACATTACATTTGCAACATATACTATTTGCCTGCATATTTTTTTTTGTTTTTCCGCTTTATGTTCTAATTTGGACAGACAGGCGGATATATCTATTTATATAGATGGGGTGCAGATGGGTACTATAGGACAGCGTTACGAGTGTGTGCTTTGAAGCAAAGTACGGAGGGTGCAGTGGAATAATCCACGCAAATGAGCTATTTTTGTGACTACACTAGTTAGCGAGTAGTTATACCAGTAAATTAGAAAAGGCAACCGATAATGTACCAACAACTTTAATGAGAAATTACATTTTAGACGTTTGGGTTCTTAGTTCTCAGCACTTTTAACCTTTAACCTTTTTAACCTTCAACTTATATATTTTGTAGCTCACAATATGCAAATTTGTGTGGCAAATTTCGCCATTGTGAGTTCGAAAAATGTAGCCTGGACTCTAAAAATGATTATTAGATTAGATCATTATATTAATAGGTAAACATCAAAAGTTTCCGTACACTTTTAAAGTACTTATCATGAAATGAGGAGAATTAAACTTAGATCATTCGAAAGGTACTGGACCATAGATGTGCAGAAAGAAAAATTCGTAGGTATATGTCGCCATTAAGACTGGTAAAATTAGGTTAAGAATTTCCCATACAAAATGCTTTGCAGTAAATCGAAAGCATTTTGTTGCAATTAAATTTGTCGCCGTCATGTTTCCATAGTAACGAATTTAATCATCTTGGATTAGAACCTGTTGGAGAGTCTCATTTACCCATAAAGGGATGCAATTTAATTACCCCTAAAAGTAAGCAATCATAAAATCTTATTTCAGGGGTATTGCACAGTTTTCTGCGAGGTCTTACTATGGAAACAAACGTTCATGTTTTGCCCTTTTCCATTCTTTTTTTATAGCGGAAAGGTATATGAATTAAGATTTAGCATATAAATAAATTAAAATAAGTTATGTAAAAAACAAGTGGGCTTTCGTTACTTTATCTACAGACAAAATTGGTCGAATTTCGACCACGGGCGGTACTAGTTATTATTAATGTATTTGCAAATTCAAAATTTTGTGATCTTAAGTCGACTAGATTGGACACTGGACTAGATGTGCAAATTGGTCGGTAACGTCACTTTTCCTACGTTAGCCACATTAACGAACTGTCAACTTGGTACTTAGTCACGAAATTCTTGACTAGGTTCACCGGCTACCCCTCAATAAACCCCAACTGAACGAACTGTTAAGGTGAATGCAGACCGATCAATTAAAACTGAGGCAAAGTGGCTCAGTTGTTATTCTATTGGACTACTTAGCCGACTAAGCGAGGGGTCCCAAGTTTGATCCCCGGAAAAATACATCATACGGTCTTTTTCCACTGCTCGTCACCTCTCCCGAACGTCTGACAATCATCCGAGAGTATAAGTGAAAGACTGACAGAAAACGAATGGTTTTGAGAAGCTACGGCTTTGGTCCCTTACAGACCTGACCTGTTTATTTTAAAAGCTGTCAGACTTAGGTTATATATGCTATGTTAAATCGGCTGCCAAAGTGAGCTTCTAATGCAGCGAAGGTAGACTTCTAAGTGTAACTAAAATCTATATATCATCGTTAAAGTAGAAAGGTCACAAGCACAGTTTTCTCCTTTAAAAGGCAGCGAAACAAGTGAAATGAAAGGTTGAGGATAGTATCCTTTTCCTCCTCATATCTACAGACTCTACAGAAATCGTTTCAAGGTACACCGAGCCTATTTGCGTACCTATGTTTCCTATCAGGCAGTGTCACGTGATGGGCTGATGGCGCATATTAGGTACGGTGCGGTCTGATTACAGAAATCAAACTCTTAGACCCTTTCAGATCCAGCTTTGGCCAAATTTATGTGTTGTCGCTTGGTACGTTATACCAGCAGCGACCTTAGGTCGAATTTTAAAACAAAAGCAAGGAATCATAAAAACGTAGTAGGTAATCTATTTCTTGTTAGCTTCATAAGTGGTTCACAAGATGGTCACACCAATTTATGTCTCCCAAATTTGAAGCTGGGAGAAAAAGCTGGGACAAATTAAATAAAGTTTGGGGCTCTCATGCCTCTGATTTGTGTCAGTTTTATTTTTTATGGGAAAGGGATCTACAATTCTTTTCCGGATGAATTGAGAATTTTTCTTCGGCCAGTTGTAGTATTCTACTGGATACAACTTTACAGACAGAACAGCAATATAAACAGCAACTTTGATAAGGTAAACAACTCGGGTAGCGATGAGTTGCGCTAAAGGAAAAACCGGATTCCGTTCGATTTATAATAATGCTTTAGCGTGCAGTTATAGCAACACGAAAAACCAAACCGAAAAAAATTTCTTTTGCTTTTTTTAACCACTTAAACTTAATCGTTGAACTCAATCATTGTCTTAAAATGTTGCTTAGGAATTGTTAAGTAAGTTTATCAAAAAAAAGTAAGTAAATTATCTTCAATTTTTCTAGAAAGAGAATTCATTTATTTTTCTGAACGAAAAAATTTGACGTACAGAAAAATTACTAAATGCTTTTTTTTCGAAAATTTCAAGATAATTTGTTAATTTTTTTTGATAAACTAACTTTATAATTCTTAAGCAACATTTTAAGACCAAGATTGAGTTCAAGCATTAACGTTAATTGGTCCAAAAAAGCAACAGAAAATTTTTTCGGTTGCTTTTTACGTATCGCTATAACTGGCCACTTATTTGAAGTAATGCAGTAAGGTTAAAAGTCAAGAATGGCAGACGGAAAAAGAAAAAGAAGCTTACAGCCATTTTGTGGACTGTAGGCGTAGAATGTGGATCGATTGTGGAACTGGATAAGTTCAGCGACTACTTCGCATTACTCACCCAATAGCTGCGGTCGTAATGTTTTGCCAGGTCCAGGGCTGGTTATACTCTCGTGTTTTGAAACTCCTTACTCAGTAGTCCGGCACACTATTCACTACAGAACCCGACAGAACGACCAGAACTATTTTTGTAATTGGGCTTAGACTCGGTATCTATTTCATTTCTTTTTCAGTAAACCTTTAAACTGAATATATAGGTACTTAACTTTGATTGTTATTAATAACCGTCCAATGGTGGAGCATTGACACCAGAATATTTCGGCACTCGCCTTGATCACAGAGCATTTCCTAATTTAGTGGATGGTTTTGTTAAATATATTCTGTAGTAAAGGGTTTTCCAATAAGAGGTGTTATTTTGATATTCAAAGAAAAATGCCATTTTTTGAGATAAATGATTGGATATTTATTTCATAATAAAGAGGAAGGTATGCCGTTAATAATGAAAAACAACATCAGCCAAATGGCCACCACGACCACGCTTACAGGACCATATTATCCTTTTCATGAAATTTTCCATAACAAAATCGCAAAGTTGCTGCCCTATGTCCTCGATAGACTCACGAATTCTATCTTGAAGATCTTGAATCGACGCTGGGCTGTTGGCGTAGACCTTATTTTTCACGTGGCTCCAAAAGAAGAAGTCACAAGGTGTTAAATCACAAGATCCCGATGGCCAATTGTGATCACCTCTTCGAGAGATAACACGGTCCGGAAACTTTTCCCGTAAAAGATCAATGGTTTCGTTGTGTGGCACGTAGCGCCGTCTTGTTGAAAGTAAACGTTGTCCAGATCAATACTATCCAACTCCGGTCATAAAAAATCATTAATCAATGCCCAATTGCAAAGAACGTCGAGGAATAGACAAACCTGTGTTTTCTTCAACACTTTGGGCTACAGCAGCAATATTCTCAGTTGTTCTTGAGCGACGTGCACGGGTTATATTCTTTACATCACTAACTTGTCCCAACAGCACGAATTTTTCCATCAATTTCTGTATTGCGGTCCGACAAGGTGCTTCACGACGACCCAAAAATGCTTTACTTTTGCGAACTGTGACTGCAAAATTTTCAGCATTTTTGTAGTGAATTTTTATAATTTCAATGCGTTGTTGAAACGTGTATCGTTCCATTTTTAGTAATGGCGTAGTTTCTACTTGTCAAATGTCAAAAAATAACAGCTTCAAAAGTGACAGCTACCGAAATATCGGGCTATTCAAAATAGCACCTCTTCTTGGAAAACCCTTTAGAATCGTCAAAGTATGTAAACATGAAATGAGAACGATTTGACCTTTGACGCCCTCATTCAAAGAACCCTTATACCTTGCTCAATAAGTGAGAAACAAAAATAAGCCCTCCCTCTATTGGCCGTTCGGAGAATCCTCAAATCCGGATAAGCTTTCTTAAGGTTATTTGTGTCACTTAAATTGTTTGTTGATACAGGCTCCTTGACAGGGGATGGTACCTGATGATGATGAACCTCTGAATAGATTTTTCATTCGGGCTTACGGTCTACATCTATTGTAGTGGAAAAAAAGCCTGAAACTTACTGCTCCAGCACTCAGGCAAATCCATCGCGACATAACTAGCCGTAGAGAGAATGCCATTAAGGAGAAACTTAACTTTCTAATTTCCTCTTTAAAAATTTAAAACAACGATGGCAACGTTGGCGAGTATAAGACACCCACCTTTGACGAACAAGCATGATACCATTCCGCATAATGCTGGGAAAATATATCTTCATTTTTTGCCATCCTCCGTCCTCATCCTTTGGCAGTGTTGACGGTTGACAGTTGACGCCTGTGTGTCGTTATCATACTGACTCAGTATGCTGTCCCTATTCCTGATGCAGCGCTCCCCGTCCTCATCCTTATCATTTGCATTACAACAAAAGCAGATACTAAGTAAATGTTTAACCCACATTTTCATTCACACCGTCTTCAGCAAACATTTTCCATTTTCAATTGTTGTTGTTCTGAATGGCCATGCCCATGGCTTTGTTAATTGTTTTCAACTGTATACACAGAGGAAGCGCTTTCTTGGTTAAACCATTAAGCCACCGTTTTACCGGTTTGCGGTACTTTAAAGTCCTACAGTCCTACATAAATATCTACTGAATAACCATAATTCTTTTCACTTTTTCTAGGTTTGTATGTTGTATATGTGTGGGTACTCCAACCAACGACGATGGTGCACATCTACCTACTTATATTCTAATGAAAAAGACGGATGTTGACGGTTTAATTTGCTCCGACTTGTTCGCTACCCTCTTGCAAATGTGATGCCAGGGGCCATAGATAAATAATTTATGAAATTTTATGGATATTGTTCTTATTGAATTATGGAGGAAGGAAGATGCTAATTAAAAAATAATAAATTAGCGGGATTTTTACATTAGCAGTTGGTGGATTCCGGTTGCCTTGTGTAGGTTGTAATCAGCTTATGGTGATTTCAAGTTAGTAAACACTTAATTTTAGCCGAAAGATGCAGAGATAAAATGTATGTGAGGTTTGAAACTTGTTGGGAGTTAGTGAAGTTGTGCGGCAATTTTCGCCTTGGGCGTACTGGGAATGGGAATTTGAAGATACCTCAAATCATGGGCTTGGATCTATTTCCGGCAAGATATCGGATTAAGCACCGCACTGCTTTTACTTGATTCTCTTGCTGATTATTCCCAAAATAGTTGCGGTTAATTTTTTTTTTCTGAGACCTCTACTCGTAACGTTGTAGGGAAAAGTGACTTTATTAAAGTAAGACGTGCCAATCGATTGCATATTGGAAGAGGGTTCACTTCCTTATCACCATCCCTGCCTATAACCGAAGGGTTTTTAAAAATGCGCGCTTCGGTAACTATTTCTTTTGCGATTCGACAGTGATTTACGAAGGGGCAATAAATTAATAAACAAAGGTCTAGCGTTCGTTTTTAATTTTAAAGAACCAGCCATGTAAATTCGTTGTCATTGAAGCCTTTAAACTCTACGTTGACCAGATCTATATCATCATATAGATGTACAGTAAAACCCGGATAAAAACCTCTCGCTTAAGTGCCTAATCCGCATAAGTTAATTTTTTTGAGAACCAAAATTCTGAGCACTTAAGGCAAATTTTTGTTATAACTGCCTATCCCGCATATTAAAATGGGAATTTAAGGTGGGGCACTTATCCGGGTTTTACTGTACTTGTTACAGTGACGAATAAAACGAATATCACTGTGTAGTCGTTCTTGATCATCCCAAGCCGCTGTGCAAGTATATAAAATAACGTCCAATGGTGCCTCTAGGTTGGCTTTGTGCTGTATTCAGCCAAGTTTCTTTCGAGATGTTTTTTGTAAAGGAGTCTTGGGTCCCACATTATAGCCTGAGAAAAGCTATCAAGTTAAAGAATACTGCCAGTCGTCCACTACGCACAACTTGTCAACAAATTTTGTCTATTCTATAGTTGAACAGACAATTTTTCGACCCAGTGCAACACAATATGTTTAATTTGAGTAGAATGATTCCAGTTTAAATTATTAAATTCAACAATTCAAATTCAGTCTTGAAGAGACACGTACACCTAGGTAATTGATCAACTAACTGAATTATTAAGTGACCCCATACACTTTGTTGATCAACATGTCTGATAAGTTCTTCGAGGTAGTTTCGTCGCGTCCAACATAGCCCGGGTCACCAAAAAAAATCAAGAAATTCAGCAACGAGTTGAACAGATATTATGCTGCACACTATTGTGATACCGCTGCTCAACGCGTTGCACAACCATGATCAAGGGACAACACGAACTCGTACTTCACCCGCCAAGTTGTTGAGCAACAAACTTTTATTAGATCAAAATCGTAAGTTGCTTGAAATTGAGGGCATTGTCCAATAGAGCGCTTAGTGGACAACAGGCTTAAAAAGCATTGTTTTTAAATTTAGATTGAGGACACTCTGTCGCATGAAAGAAAATGTTGACAATAAAGACTAGTATTCTGCTCGCGCTCGATTAAATCTCCCTTATATAAATTTAGCAGTGGCTTGGTGTTAGTTAGAGTGTTGGACAACTAAGTGAGGGGTTCGATCTGACAAACATCTGAGAATATCTTGAAGGAGTTTAACATTTTGGCCATTCGGACTCGGCATAAAATTGTAGGTCCCTTTCATTCGTCCCAAAAGTAAAAAAAACTCACACAAAATGATTGGTTGTGAGAAACTACGCCTACGAACCTGTTGCGTCAACCAATTTTTTTTGGACAAAAATGTCTACAAAGGCAAAGCCGATGAAAAGTCTTCTCATTTAGCTCGAAATAAATGTCCAGTAGATAAAATCGAAGATAAATTTTGACATAAAAAAGGAGGAACAAGTTTTTGGCCACGTTTATTATGGATATTTTGGAGGAACCCGCAGAGAACATTTATAAAATAAATCTATATACATATAATATAACTGTAGCCGATTTTTATGTTCGCGGTTGGCGTGAAAACTACTACACAGATTTCGATGAAACTTTTTTTGAAATGTTAGTTAAGATTCTAAAACGGACATAGGCTATTCCTTTTATAACCATGCATATTTTTTGGCAGCGTTTTTAACCAAAATGTGTTTTTTTTCTGACTTTGCTGCACTTATCTCGCCATTACTTAATCAATTCTTAATCAATGCAAACAAAACAAAAAATTAAGAAAGCCAACACTTCCAGAATTATTCTAAGCCAAAATCTAACATTAAAAAACGAAAATTATTAGCAACCGTTGTTCTTGAAGTAGGCGAGGTGGATCTTCTTAACCACTTAACCGATTTCAATGAAATTTTGTGCGTGTGTATGGTTGTATATTTTGGCACCACAGGTCTGTGGGACCCAAGGCCTAGCCTTTCACAACCATTCGTTTTGTGTGGGTTTACAATTTTTGGGACGATTGGAAGGGATGTACAATTTTACGCCGATTTCAAACGGCTAATTGAGAAGCTCTTTGATTACAGTTTTACTCTCGGATGTTTGTCAGGCATTCGCGAGAGGTGGCGCAGTGGAAAAAACCTTAAAATGTAATTTGGTTCTTTGGGATTCGAACCGGGGACCCCTCGCTTAGTAGTCCAACACACTAACTCTAAGCCACTGCGTAGAGAACATTTACGTGAACCAAAAAACCCTTTTGGCTTGTGGAGGAATGGCCAGCAACATAGAACTTGCAGAACAAATCCCACTGCATTGATGTTAATGGAAAATTCATTTTTTCAACTGATCTTAGAAGAAGTCTCGTAAATTGACCTTCCTTTTTTGCAAATTGGGTTTTATGCGAGACGAAGGAGTGTAACGTCCTCTATTTGCCAAATTATTTCAGCTGATCTTCGTAAAATCCGCAGCATGCAATACCAAGCGTAGAAATATTAAAAAATACCAAAAAGGTTTGACGCTGGGTATCCTCCTTCCAAACTGCATTGATTTGGAGCTCCAGACTAGGTCCGCACAAACATTTTCCGTCACACTTTTCATGTGAAAGGGTGAACTCTTTCACCTTGAAAGTGGAGTGTACGATTGTATTTTTCTGAATAAACAGTATTGCGATGGAAGTCGAACCTAGCCAAACCAAGTTGAGCAAAAAGCAACATTACCGAACTTTAACAGCCGGAAAATGAAAAAAAATTCTCAAAAAAGTCCTAAAAAACCTAAAAAACATCGCGTCGCCGGAACTTGACACATGAGCTTGAGCACCGGGCGTTGGATTCCTGTTGCTCTGCGAATCTGTTTGCCCACCGCGCAGTTCCCCCTTTATCGTGCCAATCACTGCAGTAGGTAATTTCAAATGTGTTAATGAAGAGTAAACATTCTACCTGCGTCGCTTTTGATTAAAGCCAGATAAACAGCCAATTATTATTTGAATTATCAGCCCCCTCGTTGCCCAGAAATAGGAAACCTATACACCTTTGCATAATTAGATACAAGCAGAAATCAATTTTCACATTATTTTACCTTTCAAACTCACTGACGTGTATGGGGAGAACATAATCTGAGGTGGAGGTGTACTATGCCAAACAAACCCACCTTTGGGCCAGCAATTACATGGATGTATATATTCTCCTACTCCCAAGGGCTAACAAAATGTAATTATCTAGTTGATGAACCGTGATGTATATACTGTTCGGCTGGATTTCTGATTGCCAACCTTTTGTGGAATGTCTTCCGATTCCGAATAACGTAGGATGTCTATTAGCCTGAAGACTTGATTGAGTGAAAGACCCAATTTGGGGTAATTTTGCAGCAGAAACCCATCCGAAAGTTTTCGCAATCTTTCGTCCCAAAGGATAAGTTAATTTTATAATTAAATGTTTCAATTTTGTTGCGTCAGAGAGATGTCTCTCTCTCTCTCTCTTTCTATATACTGCTTAATCAGTTTCCCTTGCAAAGGCATACGATAAAGATAAACTGTGTGACATTCGAAAGGGAATTTTATATCTGGAAAAGGACCGTGATGATAAAGAAAACATTTAAAACTCTTTGTTCTTGTTCTTGTCCTGGTCAGAGGGTTCAATAGTCCCTTTATTTTATTTTTTCTATTTTTTTCTTGGCCTGAAATTGATTGATGACGGGTCTTCGGATAGTCCAAATACCAAATTGTAGATATATACTATACCGTTGTATTGGAAATGAATGTTCCGCTTCGCTGGTGCTATTTGAATTGTCAATGAGACGGCCGAAAGGAGTTGGAGCTGGAGAAATTGATTGTGTTCGTCCTGTCTTCTTGTATACGGTGGTGGTGGTGGTATATTTTCGTCAATAAAACATTGAAGTCGATTGTTGATTTGGGTGAATGATTGAACATTTGCTCGTCCTTTTTCGAAAGGCTTTCCTTCTTCTTAATTCTATTATCCTTTTTCCAATGGCCTTTGGTTTGCTGATAATTAAAAGTAAAAAGGAAAAGTGCTTGGGCATTTTTAGTTTATCGCTGATTCTTTGATTTTCGGTTCATTTTTAATGAAACAAAAGGTCAGAAATGAATGTACATCGCAGGGGGACAGTTAATTACATACCAAGCGCCAATTTCGCGCATGTATTAGTTAATTCGGTTTTCAGGAAAACTGTATAAGCCCACGGTTAAAGTGTCAGGATGACAACCTACCTACTCACTAGCTCACAATTTTATTATGTTTCCCATAAATTGAATAATTTTCTTAGGGGTAGTGGGAGGTTTTTGAAATAATTAGAAGATTTTTTTTTTCTAAATAATTTGGACTTTGGACATGTTTCCAAGAATATCAAGAGTGTCACAAGACAATTTTGTATCACCCTTTCTATATTAAGGATTTTTACGTGATGAATATTATCTTCCAATACCTAACACGACTTAATACAGTCACACAAGTCGTGACTCAATGGCGTCAAATACATTACCCAGGAGTCATTAAATTCCCTACATTTTTATTTTATGTAGAAAAGTGTGCAATAAAACAGACCTAATGGTTGTTAAGTTGAGTGACAAGAATATCTATGACTTCATGGACAGTAGTATGATACGTACTTCTTATACAGTAGCGAATTATTGTCAAATACATCTATATATATAAAAATGAAACCCGTTTTCCGTTGTCACGACATCACGCGTGAACGGCTGGAACGATTTCGTTAATTATTTTTTTGTTGTGTTTGTTATTGTCAGCAGAAGGTTCCTATGAAAGAAAAAATTAAGAAAATTGCGCGAAAAATTAGAAAATTTAAGAATACTTAACCACCATATTAAATTTCTACTGTATTATTCTAAAGAAAAAATAGAAAAGTATTTGCAGGGCTGTCATTCATTTCTATTTTATAAAAAAATATATTCCTAAGCCTACCAA
Organism: Cheilosia pagana; assembly: GCA_936431705.1. Classification (NCBI taxonomy): domain Eukaryota; kingdom Metazoa; phylum Arthropoda; class Insecta; order Diptera; family Syrphidae; genus Cheilosia; species Cheilosia pagana. Next base: position 76,310,547 of record OW386166.1, on the reverse strand, counting down.
TTGAATTTAATATTCACAAAATGGTGCAAATACGTAAGCCATCAACTAAATATTCTGTGTGTCTTCATCCATCATCGTCATTGTCACGGCAAAGCAAAGGTAAAGTTGATTTTGAGAGAACACTTATTTGTATCACTTTTGTCCTTTCCTGAGTGAGTACCACCTCTTTGTTGAAGTTCAACCCGATTGGTCATGTCATGCGCAATCACAGTACAGCGGGTGCAGGTATGTAATATGAGGTATGTGGGCCGCTTCCATTTCATTTTATTCATCCAATGCTCCTGGTGGAACAGGCATTTCGTTGATTCTGGTAAAATTTCGGTCAAGATCGGAGATTGCGTTGGCTGTTGCATCCTCTGGCATTGCTGCCACACTGTTGGAAGGCGGTCGAACTGCACATTCCGCTTTGAAGCTGCCGATGAATCGTCTCATGGTTGACAAGCCAACATGCACAATGACCAAGAATTCAGCGACAGCGAAATTGATGCGCGAATGCAAAATTATCTTTTGGGAAGAATGCACGATGGCGCATTAACGAGACGGAATTCTTGAACTCGCTTGATGTGCCAGGAACTCCGCTGCTTAATTTACAGCTGAAGATGGAATCGATTGCAATTACGTTGCTGAACCTAAATGTCCATCAAGAAACTGATGAACAATTTGATTCAAGCGGCGATCAGGAAGTCCTTATCCCACGAATTTTGATTTTTCCATAACTGATCTTCCACTCCAAGCGGATTCTGTTTCCCGTTCGATTGTCTTTTGCGATAACAATCAAAAAAAGAGACATTGTTTATCATATCGCTCTCTACTGACTCGGATTCAATTCAAATAAATTTTATTATCACTCTGGAGTTTATCTGAAAACGTTAAATTGGGGCGAGACAAAGTGCGCCGGGTCCGCTAGTTTTTTTTTTTAAAATGGAATCAATTCAATTTCTGCTTTGTTTTTGAAAAAAATAAGGAGCGAAAATGTCGAAGGCCATACCAAAAATTGCAGACTCATATGAGCTTCCTATCAGTAGATTTGTCTCATATTACTTGAGCCAAAGTTGAGTCTCACGTTCAAAGTGTTTCTTATTGAAAGATCTGTAGTTGTCTGACAAAATATACCCTTTACGATTTTTTTGAGAATCTTTTGCGCTAGGTACTAAGCGACCGATTCTAGGGTCGATTAAAAAACACACACAAATTATGCCTCGAGAAGCCGTTTGGACTCATCACATTGTTTAAGGTTCCTTAAATTCGTCTCAAATATGAAAACTCGCATGAAGCGTTTGGTTACGAGAAGCATGGCCTTGGATACCCATATGGACCTCTTGCGTTGGCTATTTATTATATTTATTTAGCCTTACATGTTCAGCAGGTTTCTCCAAGTCGAACGTAAGGTTGTTTTTTGTAAGATGTAGTACTACCTTCAAACAGTCAAACCAATTGTCAAATTTTAAGTGTTTTTGACTATCACAAGCTGTCGATCATTGATCACTCTCTTCCTTCTTCAAATTCCAAGCCAAGGGGTTTGCGAGAGCACCTTCTTTGCAGATCACAGTCTAACTTTTGACCAAACTTCAATACTTATCCTTTGCATCTTAATAGACAATTTAAAAAAATACTGACACTTTCGGGCCTCCATGTACGAGTCCTGAGAAGAGTTAAAGGCCTTTCGAGCTCCCAGAGTTTCAACAAGCGCTGTTTGACACTTCAGTTCACACGCAGCTGGGTGCTGTTGAGAACCTGCCGTGAAAATCCTTGCATCTTATAGTTCCGTAATCCGTTCACCATAATACCTAGTATAACCTGTCATGGTATATGCTTTTACATAAACCATACCACTTGTGATCACCGATCAGTCGAAAGTTAAGTCCCACTGTTCGTTCTTGAATATAAATCCCACACAGGTTTGGGCTTAATCGGAACTAAGTACCGTAAAAGCTATATTACAGTTGTGTTTGTTTCCGTCGAGGCTGATTTGAACACATCTATCTGTGGCTCATTGGTTCAGAATATTTATTTCTAGGGCAGTCTTTGAATCGTGGATTCATTGATCTAGTTCCTCTTGTTGCTGAGCTCGGAAACAAAGTTCTTTTGAAATTAAGTCTTTTAATGATATAGTCTCTAGGAAAGGCCAATACTCGTTGTTTTTTTTTGGGTAGTGCAACAAACTACTTCGATGTGAGATACTTTCATCTTCCTATTCCTTCTTTGGCCATTTTTTAAATCGCTTTACTTGCACATTCCTCAACCACAAGATGCAAAACAGGCAGTTCGAATAGCACCTCCATCTGCATTAATGGCGCTGTAATGCAGAGGCATGGCAGTCTTTGCACTCTATTCCCCGGGCCTAACTACTGCTCCAAATTGTGTTTCAAATCAAAGAGACCCAAATGCAATAACTTTGAATACAAAATATTCTTCACAGCCCCTTACCCATTTTTAGAAGCGAAAATCTCTTTAGGCGCGTGGACATTTTTGAGATGGGAAAAAACCATTAACTTCTAAACCATTCAACCCATTTCAATGAAATTTTGGTCGGTGGGTATGGTTGGTTGCCACATGAAAGATAGGATAGTTTTGGAGCCGATTGGTGGCGCTGTTGTCGATCTTCTAAACAACTTTATTTAGAAGTATTTCCTCCACAATCAAATATTTTCTGAAGATTTAAAATATACACAAGTAATTGTTCAAGTTTTCACTTCTCTGTCGGCACTCCCGGAACCCGGAGTGCCATTGTCTTTTTTAAGGCTTACCCAATATTTTAACAACCTTCCTTAGAAAATTCCTTACCCCAGTCCAAATTGTGCAATCCAAAATACTCCTTAAACTTTATTATCTATTCATTTAATCTCAAGGCCAACACGAACTTAGTGCGGTTTAAATAAAGCTCATCCAACCGCTCAACACTCAGCGTAAGAACAAATAAAAGTTCCCGATAAAAGGATCAAATTGGTATAAAAAAATGCTTTCAACAACGCTAACCGAATTCAATTAAAAACCCATTGAAAACTTTTACTCTCTTCCACAGATGACAAAAAAAAAATATATTCTCTAAAACGTCATATAGGTACTCGTATCTTCGAATAGGGGAGGTTCATTATTCATTTCTTACCTTCAAATTACCGTTCAATTAGGACGAATTCTCCGCATATATCCTACAGCGGTTTTTCTTCTTTCGAAAATTAAATCTCAATCATGCAATCCTTATGTTGGCGGCAGAATCGCATCGCAATCGATGAAAAATGGTGTGGATATCTACACCCATCGTCACACAACCGACGTCGAAGTAAATGATGTAAACGATTTCCTCCCATCTGATGGATGCGCCTTAGATGACTATTCAATTTCCAACTTCACCCTTTGCCCACGTTTCGTATACCTATTTTTCAAACTTTCGTTTGCGCTCTATACTTGCAAAGTATACTCGTAGGTCCTTGCGCATCGAATGAACTTTGTCTGGAAATTCAATTATCGAGCTTCACTTAATTTCCCTCTAAATAACCTCAATTTTCTAATTCGATTAATTCCCGGCATACACAAATACAAAATGCTATTAATAAGAAAAAAAAATCATTAGCCAAGCCAAGGGTTTTTGTGCCTTCCTTCTATACGTATAGTCGTATCTTGTATACGAGTGGATGGAATTGTATGTAGTAGAAGACTGCTTCTGCTCGGCTCATTGATGGGTATTGGGTATGCCATTTCTTTGGCTTTTTCTCAAATCTCTTGGATCGTTTGGGGTATTTTTCTTGTTGTCGCGAGCAACTTCCTTCTTTTTTTTAATTTAAACTGGGAGTGGGTTGGTATTGGGTGACAATTTAAGGGATTAAGTGTTGTTAGAGCAGGATGTGGTGGCGGCTAAAGATGTAGGCGAAACCGCGCACAGAAGTCTGTTAATTGGTTTACGTTGTGTAGGTGGGTGGTATCGGTTTCAAGTATCAGTGTCGCATTGCTAGCTGGCTTGTTGCTGCGAGCTTTAATGGCATGAATTGACATAGAGTTGTTAGTATAAGTGTGGTTTGGCTTGAAGTAGGTAGTACATGTGTTTTCATGAAAAGGCTTTTCTGCTATGACCACCTAGCAATCGATATAAAGACCTTTTGGATATTTGAAAGTTTAATAGACACCTCCAAGACATCAACTTAAGCTACATTATATTGCAACAAGTTTCTTACACAAACAAATGCTCCGCCTGGAAAGCAAATAAAATTGTCAGAAAGATGATGATGGATTCTGCATCTTGTTCTACTTACATTACAATAATTGATTAGATATCGCTTAAAAATCCGCTTCGTTCTGAATCCTGAGAAAATATTTTTAATAAAAGCGATCCTTCGAGAAATTACTTACGTTTATTGAAAGTAAATAGGTCAAGCAATGTTCGTGACAAAGTAAAAAAATAAACCAAAATTGAAGAAAATAAAGCCTTGGCTACATTAAAAAAATAAAATATAAGAACAAACTCTACAAAATAAAAATAAAATACCCTTATGAAGTTGGTATCTGTATTGCTTGGAGACAATTATATACTCTCGACCACAAAATATTAAAAATTAAGAAAGTTGGGCGGGTGCCTCTTCAGCGATTGCAATGAAATTTTGTGGTTTAAACTTAAAAAATTTAATGGTTTTGCTGGCACTGCAGCCGATAAGCAAAGTGCAAACCAACACTATATAAATAGAAAACCTTGAATCGGTTTGCGTTATAGAAACTTTTAAAATTAATATTAAATATTTTTAAAATTTGTTTTTTAAATTTAAAATCAGAAAAAGGCCGTGTGCCACATTCAAAACGCTATTTGTCGATACATTATGGCAGTTAATGTTCTAAATTTTTAAACTTTTAACAGCATTGCCTTACCAATGCATTTTGCAAAAAGTAAGCTGGATAGGAAAACGGGGAATGACACTTACCATTTTATAAAATTATTTAAATACTATATCTGGACATTTTTGAAGACTTGAAAATTTGTAAATGACATTCTAAATAATGTGGCAGTATTCAAACTGTGGCATTTGAGCTCCTTTTAAAAAAAAAACAATTTGCGAAAGGTGAACGCGACTTAATACGAAGGGCACGGGCAAAGCAGGGTGGGTACAGCTACCTATACAATAAAACTGAATGGATAAATAGCATGTCCACAAAAGGCTTTCCAATTTTTTCTTATAAAAATGTGTACAACTTAGGCTATCTTTATATATATAATTCTACTGTACGTGTGTATGTCACTGAACTCCTCCTAAACGGCTGGACCGAATTGAATAAATTTTTTTGTATGCGTTTGGGTGGCGCCCTGGATTGTTTAGAAGCCGATTGGTCAACATTGGACAAAGGGGCGTGGTACCGCCCATACAAAAATTACATTCAAAGTCTTATATCTTGAAAACCACCGAATCGATCGAGTTCAAATTTACACATAATCTTAGGTATTGACCCAAGAGTATTTCTGTGAAGATTGGTCAAAATTGGACAAAGGGGCGTAGAACCGCCCATACAAAAAATACATTCAAAATCTTATATCTCGAAAACCACCTAATCGATCGAGTTCAAATTTACACATAATCTTAGGTATTAATTAAGGAGTATTCCTGTGAAGATTGGTCAAAATTGGACAAAGGGGCGTGGCACCGCCCATACAAAAATTACATTCAAAATCTTATACGTATTTCAAAAGTAACCGAATCGTGACTGCGAGTTATTAAGTAAAATACAAAATTGATTTATTTGGAATATATAAGACAAAAAAAGTTGTAACAATATCACACTCCACTGTTCATACGGAACATACAAACACAGTGCCCCAAAAATCGATGTATTATTAAAAAACAAAATTCTAAAAAAAACGCCTTGATATTTCCGGTGTCGCATTTCAATGAATATTAAGTGTATTATACATACAACAATGCCACGAGGAGCAAATATTGGTCGACGTACTCCGAATTCACAAGTAGTCCAGAAAGGTCGGCTAAATAGATCGTCAGAAGATAAATTGACGGACAATGCAAATTTAAGAAACCAGGCTGTAATCAAACGTGTAAATGAAAATCAAGAGCAACGCAACGAACGTCTTCGAGCCAATGCATCAAGACAAAGACTGGCCCGTCAAAGTGTCACCGATACATTTAGAACACGTGAACAACAGCGTTTGCAAGTGTATCGCGCATTGACACGTGCATCACTTCTTCACCTTGCGTTTGAATATGAGTCGGACATCGACTATTTGTCATATTCACAAATTGTAATCGGTTCTATGAACAAACAATGCCAATACTGTCATGCACTCAAATACAAAGGTGAATCGGCCGGTTTCTGCTGCGCGTCTGGAAAATTTGTATTGCCACCATTGAATTCGCCGCCAGAACCATTGAAAGCACTATTGGCTGGAGCTACATCACAATCCAAATTGTTTTTGCGTAAAATTCGCAAATTCAATTTCATTTGGAGCAACAAAAATCGTTCAGAACGCGGATGGTCGCAATTTTCAATCAACTTTTAAGATTCAGGGCCAAGTGTATCATCAAATTGGTTCTTTAATGCCGATGCCTAATACCGATTCAAAATTTCTCCAAATTTACTTCATGGGTGATGAGGAACAGCAAATAAATGCACGCTGCCAGTACAACCATATCGAGCAGATGGAGAAGAGACAAAATGTGGGTATTTTAGAACCGTTTTTTTTTTTTCAAAAATGCAAAATTATTATCTTGGATGAATGCACTATGGCACACAAGCATTCACTTGAAGCTCTCGATAGAATGATGAAAGATCTAAATAATAAAACCAGGCTTTTTGGTGGTGCTTTACTGCTGCTGTCCGGTGATTTTAGAGAGACATTGCCGGTCATTCCACGCGCTACATATGCGGACGAAATTAACGAATGTATAAAACAATTATCTATGGCGAAATGTCTGTACATTACGTCTTAACACAAATGTAAGAGTTCAACTGCAAAACGATCCATTGGCACTATCATTCTCCGAGCAAATTGCCGGACAACTTCTGCAACTTGGTAAATACGAAAGATGCTTTGTTTGAAAGCATAATTCCCGATTTACAAGCTAATTATATTAATCATACGTGGCTTGAAAAAGTATGCAGGACAACGTCTGTCGGGTCCGCTAGTTTTTTTATATATGTTCTCCTTGTCTGCTTTGTTCGCCTTCGTTGATTTTTCCACATTGTGTATTAATATTTACAGTTTTGCGAATAACACGTGATTTGGACAAAAACCTTGATTCCTACCGAAGAAAATGCTTCTGACTAAATAACGCCCAGCAAAAATGGTGGCGGTCCTCTTGTCTGTAATAAAAATCGCCAACATGGTAGTTTCATATTTTTCAACATCAAAGTTCTACCTCTAAAGCATTTATATTTCTAAAAAGTATGCAAGGTTTTTTACGCCTGACCTGGTTATCTATTGAACCGGTGCTCTTCTAGCTATAAACTTAGATCAAACAATTAACTACTTGCTGTATTGGGGTAAAGCTATACAATACGGCCCACTTTCAGAAAATTCAAAATCTTTTATTGGCAGTTTTGAATTCATATTATTTTTTAATAGTTTAAGTGGAGCGTATCGTAAATAGGTTGAAAAAAAGCCCTTAAGAAAAAGGATAAAAATTAGGTTATTTAGTACGCTGCATTGCCGTCTCTTCACTTTTCATCGACATCAGGATTGCTTAAACCTTGATATATTTTTGCGGACAAATCTTTAAAGTCGACTTGCGGTTCATACTATAAGCTCTTGCTAGTGATAATCCTTCAGATTTTCTTGGTGATGTTTAAGGATTGCGTGTTAAAAATCCACAACGCCAAACATTACCTGCTGATTAAGAAAAGAGTGTTTTACGTCAAGACGGTCGGCGAACTGATACGCAACTGCATTTACGTCCTTTCGGTCAGGAGCAAAACCAACTCTTCAATATCTTTATATGGGCAAACAATTATTGTTTCTCCTGTTCGTAACACAGAACTGTTGATCATCAAAGAGGTGTTTTTGATTTTTTTCATAATATGTGTCTTAAGAGCTCTTGAAGGTATATTATACTGCCTACTTGCTTTATTTACTTACTCCAATTGATTTGTTTCTCACTTTTTCCAATGCATCCTTCATGTCTTTTTTCAGACCATTATATAGTCCTTTTGTAATTCCGAGGCATTTCTAATAAAAATAAGTGCTCAGAACCATTAGGGCATTTTGTAAATTTCGCAGTGCAAAACGCACCACTAAAATTACGGAAATTCTATCCCTTTCTATGAGATAAGCAACACAGATACTAAAACTAGCACTAAACGTTCTTTATAAACATATCTACAAACAACTTCGGTGCAACTTTTTTGTTTCTGAAGAAATCAAATTTTTATTGTACCCACCGCAATATGTTTGAGCGCCTTATTCCTAACGTAATTCACAATAAAATAAAAATGGTTCGAACAAGTTTAGCATGAGTCATATAACCTCTCTAGTGTACGTGCTAGACTGAGAAGGCGTTTTGTCAACCGGGGCGTTATGTATATAGTTTTATCCTACCTCATCACAATTTGTTTTGTTTTTGATTTGTTTGTAATTTTGTATATTCAAACCTTTTGAATAATCTACCTAACTAGTAATATTTGAATTAAGTTTATAAATTAATACATTTTTCTAAAAAAAAAACTTTGGCTTTACTGCGGGTAACTATTAATTATCTTGTTTTTTGTTTCTCCTCATTTTTGCTATCGTTTCGAATCACTGTTTCTTAAAAAAAATAGTATTACAAAATATTACTGTTGTCGTAATGAAAAAAAAGTCTTTCTTTGTGACTTCAGTAAAACGAACTGTACTGACATACTCTACTGCAACGATACTCACTGCTGCATGACTACTGAAAGTGGTTTTGAATAAATGTTTTGAACATTGCTCAGCTTCAGCACAACGCAGGAGGATGTTTTATATCTTAAATGATTCAGGAGAAAATTTACTAAATTCACCTGTTTTTTTTATTTTTCTGGTCTGTATAAACAGAATTGTCCTTACATGTATCCGTTGTTTTGACTATTTTGTAAAAACCAATATTCCGGGGTAAAAAGTATCCTAAGGTCCAACCCAGAACATAAGCAATCACTATGCCAAGTTTCATCAAAATATGTTCAGTAGTTTCTGCGTGATGCGCGGTCAGGGATTTTTTATTCTACAGTTTTATTATATGTAGAGAAGTGAAGAGAAGAGAAGGGAGAAGAAGAAGAGAAGAGAAGAGAAGAGAAGAGAAGAGAAGAGAAGAGAAGTGATAGAGATTTGTTACAAAAATAAGTGGGCGTATAAGAGAATGAGACAATTACAAATTGGGTGACTTGTTTTAAACTGAATAAACTAATTATTTTATCAATTACATGTATAGAATAAAGTACATAAATATAAGTACAAATTTTGTCTTAACGCCACCTTACTACTTTTAATAAATTTTCCATTTTAATATTAAATTTATTCCAGCTGCTTTAGCCCCTACTTCCTTATGAGCTACAGATTGCATGTTATTTAATAATTCGTTGTGCAAATTTTTGTTATAATATGCACCTTTGCATTCTAGTTATGTATCTACACAATTTTGATTTGTAAAGAAAATGAAATTGAACTGAATTGAATTGAAATATTATTTCTTCGCGACTTATTTGCGCCCTTAAAAATAACTCCCTCCCTCCCTTTGCGGTTTCCACCAAACGCATTCCATTATGGTGGTATTGTAAACACTAGTGAGCTAAAAGAACAACAAGTTTATGATATCAGGACTACGTTCATAGATTAAATCCCCTTTTGGTGCTTAATATATCATTTGACCTATCTTACAGCTGGGATGTTCCCCTTTAGTATAACATGCATTTAATGTGTTCCCAGCCTTTTATAGCCGGACAGGGAAATTAAGAAAAATGCAGTAGGCCTCTGGTGGGTGTAGCTCCTATTAGTTTGTCAGCCTTTTCCTTTTCCTTTATTTTCCCATGACCGAAAACACGCAACAGTTTGGTTATATTTTTGTGGCTTAACTTTCGACGAGTGTTGAAGCACCGTAAGGCTGATTTGAAGTCAATGGCGCGTTTTACCCAGATAATTTACTTGGTTATTTTCTTAAATAACCTCCAGGCGAACTTCCCATAAAACTAGCTTGATTAACAACTGTTGCTCCTTCAGTTTCAATAGTGTAGCGTACGCCTTCAAATGTTTTATTGACGACCATAACGTGTTTTGTTGAAAATAAACTCTCGCGCATGCACCCTAGGGTTAATGCACTGCACGAAAACAACCGCTGTACGTTCAATGGCATCCCACTTCGCAGAGGAATTGCAGTCAGCTAACACTCCCATGGTATAAAAAAAAACCAAAGCGCGGAAATGGCCGGTCTTTTCTTTTTTGGACGGTGGCAAGAACGGGCGTCTGCATTAAAACAGTCTACGGAGAAATATCTTTAAATTTGCTAAAAGTTACCTCGAAACCAAAAGGCAAATAAGCCTATCGGGTTAAAAGAAAAAAAATCGTATAAGAATCTTTTTTTTTATAAATTCGACCGAAACAAAGAAACGAAACTATAAGCGTGTGCGCGACTCCATTTACATAAGTAGAAACCACCCCCAGGGATAAGGTAACTTCCCTTTTACGTGTGTTTCATACGAATTATCACCATTCCCCTTACAGCGAATCCATCAACAGTCGAAAATCTATCGACTCCAGACTATTCGCCATTATATGTGGAGCAAGGGGAATCCTCATAAAAAAGAAGAAGAAGAAATCCCCAAAGTAAATCTACGCAGTAATACACCACGCCTTTATGGGTATACTAATGCTTTAAGCAAAAGCCAACGCACGCTTATAGTTTCGTTTCTTTGTTTCGGTCGAATTTATAAAAAAAAAAGATTCTTATACGATTTTTTTTCTTTTAACCCGATAGGCTTATTTGCCTTTTGGTTTCGAGGTAACTTTTAGCAAATTTAAAGATATTTCTCCGTAGACTGTTTTAATGCAGACGCCCGTTCTTGCCACCGTCCAAAAAAGAAAAGACCGGCCATTTCCGCGCTTTGGTTTTTTTTTATACCATGGGAGTGTTAGCTGACTGCAATTCCTCTGCGAAGTGGGATGCCATTGAACGTACAGCGGTTGTTTTCGTGCAGTGCATTAACCCTAGGGTGCATGCGCGAGAGTTTATTTTCAACAAAACACGTTATGGTCGTCAATAAAACATTTGAAGGCGTACGCTACAAAATCATGGATTTTGAAAACTTCCCAAGTTGGCGAAATACATGAGAATCGTTAGTCATCAAATGAATACAAAAAAACAATCTTCGACCCACGATCCTGAACGAATAGAGTAACCGTACTTGTACTTGTAGCCTTATCATAGTAACCGTGAAACATGTAATATCATGTCCCACACTCTTCCTCTCACATACTCAATGTCATTCTCTCGTACCCCAAATCTATAATCGATACTATAATCTATATCTCATTCAGAAACAAAATATGGCAAAAGCTCAGCTTTCAAAAAAATTATTTGTATTTGCTTCCCGTAGGCACCTTAAGAAATCTCGGTCGTAGTATGTGTCTATACCTACATTTTTAGTACATCTGTCATCATCCGAGAAGAATCCATCAGCTGTCAGGCTCGCGACCTACCTTACCAATTTCCCAAAACAAAACATTTTTGTGACATGAGCTTTTTTTTTTTTTTTTTTTTTTTTGGTTATTTTGCTTCTTGTTTTGTTTTCCTACGGACTTTGGGAATATTAATAAATTGTTATCGGCAGTAAGTTTTAATTAATTAATTAATACATCCGGTTGGACATAATTTAAGCACCCATGGGCCACAATCTCGTGCATTTGGAACGAAAATACATTTCGTAGTCGCGCCAGCGCGGTGTCAATGTTCTCAAAACGAGAAGTCGAGAAGTGGATAAAGCGAGAATCCTTAGCTGGGAGGAGATGAGCACGGTAATCGGATGTAAACATACAGGCAAGGCCAATCCTGACCAAATGGACCATCGTACTCATTTAGGTACCACTATCCAACGAACCGATTACGCTAAGGGTGGTTTGTATTTACATTACCTCTATTTCTTGTAATTCACTTTTATTTCTCTCACTAAGGTACCTGCTGTAGAAAGATCTACTAGACCATCGAAAATTCCCGGTTGAAATATTTATATGTGTAATTCCATACCCACGGTACCTATTTTCAGGAATCGAATAATTAGTGTGTTCGGAATCGTTTGTGTCCATGTAGGCAAATTATATTTTCCCAAGGAGAAAATTAATGAGTTTTCAGGAGATTATCTACCCGCCTTCGCATATGCAAGTCTATTTTTATTCTGTTAAAGAACGTAACAATGCATACTCGTCGGTGCTTTCATTCTTGTACATTCTTGTCTCTTCGTAAAGGACGATAACGATTCATCACCATACAATAATAGTAGGGGTATTTAAAAAGTTGACAGCCCGACGAATTGGTTTGTTGGTTGGGAATCTATGTACCTGAAATCGTGATGCCAAGGGTGTTTACTGCCTCAAATCCTTGGCATGATATACGCCAAGAGTTTTGCCTTGCATGTTCTCAATGAGGTATGTGCACTTTCCAGTTGGTTTGATAATTCGACACTTAACAAACTTTTGGCTCAATTTTGCATTGAAGTGCTTAGAGGCGTTACTCAGGATAAAATTCCTTCGGTACACTTCGTCTCCGGATTTGAATATTCGGTTCGAGGATCTTAGGTTATAAGATTTTTCGTTTCGTTTGTACGCTAGATTCAGATTTTCTTTGACCTTTTCGCGAATTAACTCGAGCCGGTTTGATAATGACAAACAATCGAACTGGTTTTCGTTTAACGCCTTAAGTTTTCGGGCAAGTTGATACATATTTCCATGGGACATCATATGTCGACCAAAAATGATAAAGAAAGGCGTCAAGCCTGTCGATTGATGCACGGATGTGCATAAAGCTTGTTGTATCTCTGTCAAGTGAACATCCCATTCTCTCTGGTCGCTTTTAAGGTAGGTCCTAATTGCCGATAAAATCGATTGATTCACTCGTTCAGAGGAGTTTGCCTGTGGCGAGTATACAGCGTTTTTTATATGGGTAGTACCATACTTGGACAGAAAATTTGCAAATTCTTGCGACACGAACTGCTTCCCATTGTCGCTGTGAAGGTATTCTGGTACTCCAAATTTTTGGAAAACCTCTTGTTCCAGGAAGCTAATTACCGATCTGGAAGTTGCTTTTGGCATGGCTTTGAGAAAGACGAATTTTGATAATTGGTCCAGCACAATGAAAATAAACAGGTTTCCCTTCTTTGTACGAACATAAGGACCCATAAAGTCTACGTACAATTTTTGAAAGGGGAGGTCAATCTGTTGTTTGGTACCCATGGGTGGTCTGAGAGTAAAATTTGGGGATTTATTCACCTTACAAGCCTCACAGTTCCGAACGAAATCTCGTACTTGTAGAACCATGTTTGGCCAGTAGCAGGTTTGTCTTATTCTTTCCAAGGTTTTTCGAATGCCTCCATGAGAGCAATTTGGTGGACAATGGTTTTTGACTATAATGGCGTTGGTTAACCCTGTGGGTACCCACAACTTCCATTCGTACTGCGTTTGCAGATCCTCATTGCCACATGAATACATTCGCTTGTAAACATAGTCGTTTTCAATTTTCAAATCGGGTAACTGGGTTTGGTTCTTTAGGACAGTTTCGATAAGCTCGAGATATTCTGGTGATTTGAACTCGGGAGAATTTAGGTCAGGTAAGAAATTATCGATTGCTGTTGGTGCTAATTCGTCTAGATACGCACGAGACAAAGCATCGGGTACAGTATTTAAAGTTCCCTTGCGGTGCTGTATATCGAAAGTGAAGCATTGGAGTTTTAGGGACCAGCGAGCAAGCCTTCCGCTTAAATCCTTTAGGCCCATCAGCCATTTGAGGCTTGCGTGGTCTGTAATCACGGTAAACGGTGTCCCTTCGATATACGGTCTGAACTTAATTATTGATCTTAATGCGGCCAGGCACTCTTGCTCCGTAACGGAATAATTACGTTGACACGCGTTTAACTTCTCTGAGAAGAAGGCTATTGGCTTTTCGTTGCCATCCTCATCATACTGAAAAAGAACGCCTCCAATACCAGTGTTCGATGCATCACATTGAATAATAAAACGTTTTGCAAAGTCGGGGTTACTGAGAAGGGGAGCAGATGTTAAAGCGCTTTTTAAGGCATCAAAAGAGATTAGTGCTTCAGGTGTCATAGAAAAAGTTTTTGATTTTTTTATTGTATTGGTCAAGGGCGAGGCAATTGCGGCAAAGTTCCTAATGAACCTTCGGTACCAGCCGCAAAGTCCTAAGAACCTTCTGACCTGTTTGGGTGAAGTTGGTACGGGAAAGTCATTAATCGCGGATACTTTTTCCGGATTCGGTTTAAGGTGTCCTTGTCCTACTATGTAGCCAAGGTAACGAAGTTCCTTAAAGCCGAAAAACGATTTTTCTACGTTTATTGTCAGGTTGGCGGATTTTAAACATGCGGCAACTTGTGACAGCAGTGAAAGATGTTGTTTGAAATCAGAGGAGATGATGAGGAGATCATCAAGGTAGACGAACACGCTTTCCCTAAGTGCACTGGGGATCACCTTATCCATTAACCGACACATCCTTTGGGGAGCATTACACAACCCAAAGGGCATGACGGTAAATTGGTAAAGGGGTCGTCCTGGCACAGTAAAGGCGGTCTTCTCTCTTGAGCTCTCCTCTAGAGGGATTTGCCAGAAGGCATCTTTGAGATCCACACTACTTATGTAATGTGTCTCTCCGAGCCGACTGAGCAAACCCTCTATATGAGGCAACGGGTATGCATCGCGTTTAGTCAAGGAGTTCACCTTCCTGTAGTCCAAACAAAGCCTGTTTTTGCCTGGTTTCTTGATAAGAACTACAGGACTACTCCAGGCGCTTTGGCTTTCTTCGATGACTCCCATGGCTAACATACGGTCTAGTTGTTCATATATCATCTTTTGAATAACCGGGGACACCGGATAGTGGCGCTGTTTCACCGGTTCTGCGTCACAAGTGTCGATAACATGCGTCTCAATCGTTGTTTTACCCAGTCCTAACTTTTCAAATGATGGAAATTGTTCCACGACTGCTTTAAGCTGTTCAGCTTGTACCTGATTCAAATCATGTGCTGGAGGTGACGTTTTGGGTGTATTACCAGATGGTAGATTTTTATCAGTTTCAGTGAAAAGTTCGCCGATAACGTGTGGTGCTATTTGAAATGTTGACCAAAAGTCAATACCCAGATAGAGTGGTAATGAAAGACTTGGAACGAGATATAAGTTTAATTCTTTGGAAATATTTTCGTACGTTAACGAAACTGTAATACGTCCAACTATCTGCTGACCCTTCCCATCCGCAGTTTTTACGGTCGATTGGTATGGAATGATTGGGATCTTGAGATCTTTTAAGAACTGCATGCAACTATTTCCAAGACATGATACCGAAGCTCCACTGTCGAGCAAACCAGAAATCTCCTTGCCTTGGATAAAAACTTTAGCAAAGGGTCTAGGATCCAGTTGTCCATCAAGCATAGTTTCACTAATTAATTTGCGGTAAGCATGTCTTCTCTTATATCGAAGCCTTGCTTTGGTGATTTTAAAAGGTACGTCAGGTATAGCGTTGGCGTTACTGCCGAATATTTTTTTGCGAATTTCATGGTATTCCTCTAAGCGTTGCTTATATGGTTTTTTATAAAATGGTATTGGTTTTGAGTCTGTCGCAGACTGTTTAAAAAGGTTGTGTGTCACCAAGTTTAGTTTAGAGTCTCTTTCGGACGAGGTACCATATATAATGGGTGTCGAAAAATTGGTATTTGAATTAACTGATAACGAGTCGGGATCGGTATTAGTTGAAGCATCTTTTGTGCTTATTCCGGTTAGGTCTGAGTCGAACAAGACTTTCCGGAGTCTGTCTTGTTCGAACTCTGGTTTCCCAGTAAATGATTACATTTGGGGCAGTCAAGTACTGTATAATCATCCATACCACAACGATAGCAGAATAGCTTCCGAACTGGTGACGTACAATTAATAAACAGATGACCTGTGCGCTTGCAGTTAAAACATATGATATGTCCCGATGAAGACGTGTCGCGAATGTTCGATTGTTTGTGACGATTAGGTAAGGATAATGCGGCGACACTTTCAGGTGAATCAATGAAAATATCTATTGACTGTTCGGATGACGGATATCCCAGTTCATTGATATGCCTTGTGCTGTTGAAACGACTTTGAACCGAGTAACGCGATTGAAGCATCTTCTCCGTTCGTCTGCATTCATTGCGAAATTGTTCTATAGTGTCTATCTGCATAGGAAATATGAAATTCATCAACTTTGTATTTATGTTGCTTCGCAAAATTTTTACAAGATCGAGATCACGAATAGGTTCTCTAAGCTGACTAATAAGGTGACCAACACTTGAGTAAAAGTCATCAAAACATTCTGTTGGCAGTTGCCTCCGGTCCATAATTTGTTTCAAGATTTCGAAGTCATTTTCATAACTCTTAAATCTTTTGAATAAGGCATTTCGAAGCATTTGCCAATCCCCACGTGGATTGCTACGCATATAATTCCAGAACCAGTCTTCTGCTGCTCCCTTGACCAAATGGTGGAAGTTGCGCATCACTTCTTCCCATGGACAATCGTAGTTCGATTTTAGAACTTCGACACGAAAGACGAAATCCTCAATTGACATTCCTTTATCGGTGCCGTCGAACACAATTCCCCAACGGTCCAAGTCGAACTTTCTAGTGCTAATTCTACGACTGTTCGCATTGTCAGGCAATTGTCTAATTGCAGATGAGGTTGGACGAGGCAAGTCAATATACAACGGTTCTGGTGGAACATTGTTATTTTGGTTTGGTGAGTCATCGGAAGATCGAGAGTTGCGTTCATTTCGAATGGAATGACGGGTACTATTTGCAACCGCACCGTCGTTGCTCAATGCCTCAGCCATTGGTTCTAAATTAAAGTGGTTTTGATTTGTTTCTAAGGACGGATGTTGAAGTGGTAACATGTTTTTTAAGGTGTTTCCAACATTTTCTTGGATTAACCCGGGTAATTCTCTAAACAGGGAGTTTCGTAGTTCAGCCAGGCTTGAATCTACTACACTTTTAATATGAGAATGTAGGTAGCTGTTTGAATTTGAATTCTGCTGAAGTGACAGAGAAGCATTCCTATCAAACGCTAAATTTCTGCTGTTAAGATCATTAATATTGCCTGTTTGATTCGTTGAATTGTTTATTGGATTTATGTTTGGATGAGAGTGTGACATAATTGGGTAAGAAGCCGAAGCCGTAGACGAAGGTGTGGTCATGTTAAAAAAACTAGCTGTTATAGTGGCAGGGGCCGACGAAATAACAGCTGTACTAGCTACATTCGTTCGTAATGTTTCATTTAAGCTAATGTTTCCACTAGCGTTAAGAGAACGCCTGCTGCTATTAAGAGAGCGATTAGGATTATTTGTCTCTGTCGGAGGTGGAGAATGACGAACCGGTCTGTTACTAGCTTGCGGTAAGGGAAAGGGTGTATCGATAGGTGCTTGTCTGTTTGAGAGTGAGCGCGTTTGCATGCTACGATTGCTATCGTGAGCTTGGGTTCTATTTTGTTTTGAGATAGCACCCGTATTTTTATTCCCGCTGGTATTCATTTCGGAATAACTTTAACTTGTTTGAAATAAGGTAAATTTAAATAATTGTGTTTGATTCTCTTATACTTCCTCTATTCTTATACGAGAAGAGGTATTAAGTAACTTCTTGGGTATACGAAATAGGTTATTGTAATAAAATATAAATTTTTTTTTTTTTCAAATTATGATTGATGTTGTAAATATGTGTATCACTCAAAAATGTTTGTATTTAGATAAGTTAAAGGTAATATAAAGGATAATGTCATGGATTAAATAGGCGATTTACTGGTGATCTTCCAATAAATGAGAAGGTATTTATAAGCGTAAACGATGAACAAAAAGAAGGGGAAAAATTTAACAATAATAGTTTGGTCAGACTCTGTACATCATACCAATCTTCTTTTTTTTTTTTTTTTTTACGATATTGAGATGAAAGAGGTTTAATGAGTTATGAGCATCTTTCTATTGCAACTTCAACTAGCTATTAGCCTTGATTGTAAGGACTCATAGAAGAACTTCTCATATCATACCTACTTTTGATCATGATTGTAAACGTGGTTTGATCTATGCCGACATTGTAATAAGTTAGTGTTCTAGTACTCGGACTTAGATCGATCCGAAAGAACGGGCTTCTAGGACTACTAACATAGAATTTCAAGTACTGACATAGCATAGATGAAGAAAAGTGTTTTGAGGAAGACATTTTTTTTTTTTTTTTTTAAGAGTAGCAGCGCGCATAGTATCCGCAAGAATACTAGGAATTGCAACGTGCTGAAAATAGATGGAAAGTGCTGCTAATTATTTATTATTATTTTAGGTTTGACATAGTTGTCAAGACTAAAGACAAGTTGCTTTTGCTTGGGGTGCCGAATGTTCTGGCAGGCCCCACGTTGTTGAGCGCCAATTTTGCAGGGGACAAGAAGGGAGACGTGGAAATTTGGTAGTAATTTCCATCCCTAAGCAGAGGGTTTGGCACGCTTGCGGTGGCTCGCGGCAATTAGCTCGTCGGAGGGGTGGTGTTCTTTCTGCTTGTCTAATTGTCTGCAAAATAAAATTTTCTTCGTGCCAAATCAATTACAATTATTGAAATGTCTTCTGTTGATGTACCATGAATGTTGCCAGGTTCAAGTCTGACCAGGCCAGTTAACCGTTAACAATCTAAAATTCTAAAATGTCAGCGGTACCGAAGATATAATCAGGGGGCAAATGAATGGGGAAGCAGACGAACACCGAGGGATATACGTACTAACAATGAAAAGACAGAAAAATAATGTGTCGGATGTTGTGACATTGGATGGTCCTGAGGCTGATTAGTGAACCTCCAAGGCCATCCTAGCGGCGGAACCCACCCTACAATTGACCGTAGTCTATTGCTCCATGGCTACCATGTGCCGAAATGTTTATGGCAGCCCCAAATATCATTTTGTTTGTTTACGCTTTATATTCTCACATCTTCGGATACACTTTCAATCGCCAAATAACAAAAAAAATTAGCACATTTCTACAGAGTACAAACTTTAAAATTTATTAGGAAGCCCTTCATTGGGCGTAGAATTCATCAAATTTAACATTACAATATGACTCAGGGTCAGGTTGGGTAACCTATGCTTTTCAAAAGCGCAGAATATTTGAGAGTTCAAAAAAAATCAATTAAAAAAAAAACAAAGGGTAGGTAAGTAACTACAATATGAGATAGAAGAAAATTTGCGAACAGATATAACGTAGGAATAATAGTAACTACTACGGTTTGCGTGTAGGTTCGATCGTATGGATTCGCGGTAAATTAAAATTTTGTTGGTGTCTTTATTAACACCCTCAAATGGTATTATACCAAGATAATCAATCCAAAAATAATTTAATCAAAATATTTCGTAATAAAAACTTGCCACAAGAAAATATAAAATAATCACTTACAGTATTTTTTTTCTGCGTTACGTTACGTTGTTTCGGTATAGTTGGACCTTATAGATCTTCTGCCTTTTCGTGATGTGCGCACAGGACGATTCAGCGTATGGTGGTTTTCACTGTTAGGAAAATGGTTGATTTAATTATGGGAAAACATATATTTTATATAGTCGATGGCAATTTACCTGAGCGTACCCGGACAAAAAAAATATATATATACCTGTTGCTTTTTTTTTTCTTACCAACCCTTCGTATATATAAAACTAATCCTATTTACAACAACTAATTATATAATCTTTCCACGCTGGGGGAGGGGGGGGGAAGATGGTCGGAAGTGCTTCAGATGCACCTAACCATTCGACGGATGTCTGGATTTTTTTTTTGATCGCTTGAGGTCCGTTGCGTAGACTTATAGTCCACGTGGTGACGAGGTTTGGATGCGGATGGCTTTCCGTTGGACGACGATTGCGTTGCAGTCCAACTTTATGTCACAGTATGCTGGTGCGTCGCAGCTCTTTCAAATTCCTCGTGGTATGACGTTGGAGGACTTGTTTTGTAGTTCTGCTGGCGGGAATGTCGGTTATGGCGTTATGGCGGCGAGTGTGACGGGTTGGACGGATTGGACGGCGGCGAGTCCCGATGACGTAGGGGATTGGATGCGTGCGTTGGCTTTTGCTTAAAGCATTAGTATACCCATAAAGGCGTGGTGTATTACTGCGTAGATTTACTTTGGGGATTTCTTCTTCTTCTTTTTTATGAGGATTCCCCTTGCTCCACATATAATGGCGAATAGTCTGGAGTCGATAGATTTTCGACTGTTGATGGATTCGCTGTAAGGGGAATGGTGATAATTCGTATGAAACACACGTAAAAGGGAAGTTACCTTATCCCTGGGGGTGGTTTCTACTTATGTAAATGGAGTCGCGCACACGCTTATAGTTTCGTTTCTTTGTTTCGGTCGAATTTATAAAAAAAAAGATTCTTATACGATTTTTTTTCTTTTAACCCGATAGGCTTATTTGCCTTTTGGTTTCGAGGTAACTTTTAGCAAATTTAAAGATATTTCTCCGTAGACTGTTTTAATGCAGACGCCCGTTCTTGCCACCGTCCAAAAAAGAAAAGACCGGCCATTTCCGCGCTTTGTTTTTTTTTTAATTGATTTTTTTTGAACTCTCAAATATTCTGCGCTTTTGAAAAGCATAGGTTACCCAACCTGACCCTGAGTCATATTGTAATGTTAAATTTGATGAATTCTACGCCCAATGAAGGGCTTCCTAATAAATTTTAAAGTTTGTACTCTGTAGAAATGTGCTAATTTTTTTTGTTATTTGGCGATTGAAAGTGTATCCGAAGATGTGAGAATATAAAGCGTAAACAAACAAAATGATATTTGGGGCTGCCATAAACATTTCGGCACATGGTAGCCATGGAGCAATAGACTACGGTCAATTGTAGGGTGGGTTCCGCCGCTAGGATGGCCTTGGAGGTTCACTAATCAGCCTCAGGACCATCCAATGTCACAACATCCGACACATTATTTTTCTGTCTTTTCATTGTTAGTACGTATATCCCTCGGTGTTCGTCTGCTTCCCCATTCATTTGCCCCCTGATTATATCTTCGGTACCGCTGACATTTTAGAATTTTAGATTGTTAACGGTTAACTGGCCTGGTCAGACTTGAACCTGGCAACATTCATGGTACATCAACAGAAGACATTTCAATAATTGTAATTGATTTGGCACGAAGAAAATTTTATTTTGCAGACAATTAGACAAGCAGAAAGAACACCACCCCTCCGACGAGCTAATTGCCGCGAGCCACCGCAAGCGTGCCAAACCCTCTGCTTAGGGATGGAAATTACTACCAAATTTCCACGTCTCCCTTCTTGTCCCCTGCAATAGCTAAACTTAAAATGCAGCCGTGTTATATTTAAAAAAAACTCCTGCTACCCTAATTCCCACTCGCAAACGAAAATACCGTTGGCAAAACATCATAGGTACCTAGTAAGCTTTAAGACCTTTCACAGATAGCTAGTTACTTTCAAATTGAATGTAGCAACAGTTTCAATGGGTGTCCTTCAGCCATTGCCTGTTAATTATATTTGCGTTCAGTTCAAATTGCGAGAGCATCATTAAATTAAAAAGTCATAAGACACATGCTAAATCCCTAAGTCCCCCCCTTTCTAAAATTAACGTCTGCGTATTTGGAGACCACCGACAACATGCCTGCCAAGCACAAGCACTTATCTGCGCATTACGGGAATTTAATTAAAAAAACCAATTTGTTTCGTCCCAAAAGGGGGATCAGCGAAAAATTAAAAATAAAAAAAAAAACCGAAAACCCGAAAATTCCTCATCGTAAATGAATTAATTTTCGCAGAATAAAATATCACCATGTCATTTCCGTTTTCGTTTCTCTTTTCGCACATTATGTGGTCTCTGGTATATATCCACTATATTTGATTTTGTTTTTAATTTTCCTTTGACGTCAAAAATTATTTCCGCTTAATTAAAAAAAGAATATATTAACTGGTCGGGATTTTTTTTTCTTCTGTTCTTTCTAAGCAATCCCTTTGGCTAAGTTGGCGATTCTGTTCGTCCTTTTAACCTTTTCTTCTTTTTTTTTACTGAATTCGGTCTGTGGGCTTCGTCCCTAAATTATGTACTAGCATTTCTATTACAGCACCAAATCATTTATCTTGTTGCAGGACATAAGAAATTAATTTCGGGATGGAACCACAGCAAGAGGATTAGAGGGGGATTGAGGCTGCTGGGGTGGACTAATAAAGCGAGGCGGTTCGTTTTCCTTTGAATATTGCTTAAACCGAAACTCATTCTATTCCCACGCGTTATCCGTATAATCAGTGTTTAATACTGCCAGAGTATACAGACGAAAATGATAATGATGGCGTGTTACTCTTGCGTATTTTTGCCTCTATAAGAATAGGCGATGGAGTTTTTTTTTTTTTTTATTTTCCCGTTCCCCTTTATTCAGGACCATTTTCTCTGGGGTTTTTCCTTTTCTCCTCTCGGAAACACTTTTTTATGTGGAAATACTTTTGTATCATAGTCGTTTGGTTGTTGCTGAAAGACAACCCGGAAACCGGTGTAAAAACGCGGTCAAAAGAATCCTTTTTGCTGGCAGAGAACCCACCGTTTGGCGTGCAATTAGTTTTTTTTTTTCTGAAGCTCTTTGCAGTTGTAGGTATTTTTTTTTTGTCTTGCCCTGATTTCTGGCCTCAGAGCGGTTTTCTTTTTTATTTCTGCGGTGAATTGCCACGAATGGAGAGTGATGATAATTAATTCGCTGAACACTCCATGCCCAGTGGATAGATATACAATGTGAAACGGTTTTCCTATCTTCTGCACTTTTTACTAAATTGAAAAGGGATTGATGGATGTTATGTGCAAATTCAATTAGCTATTGGAATCTATAATGCTGGGTTTGACGCTAATAGGCAAAACAAAAATAGTGAAAAAGGGAATCTGACTAAAAAGGTATTTGCTTTAGGTGTGTTAAGCTGTAGGTGCTTCGAGTTTTTTTTGCTCACATTTAAACCGAGAGGAGCTGTTAAAAGAACCAGCAGGAGGGTTTTCCGAATAAATTTTTTTATGCATGTCTATTTCGACGTGAGGATGGTCAAAATGAGAGAGAACACAAAAAGCGATATAAATAAATGTTTGGACTGATTCTGCTAATTTTCACTATGTAAATTTTGTCATAGTCAGGGCATGTGTAAATCAGTAGTGGTAATCGCGTTTGCCTGAGATCCAAGGGGCATTTGTTAAAATTAGCATACTGACCACTACCAACGCTAAAAATACTACAGAGGCTTACTTCAGTTAGGCAAGTCTTGTATGTCTGGTAGAGGTCGCCTTTTTGTGAAAGCTACCAAAGAAAAAATATTACTTGAGGCGTGTTTTTTTAGCCTCTATCTCAGTGAAGCAATTACAACAATTATATCCTACTTGGCATTTTTGAGATTCGCACTACGTATTTATCCCAAGTGAAAGTGACTAGACTACAGCTGGTGTCTGAGTGCTACAGGATTTGGAAACCGCTTTTTTTTTATAATAAAAAATAAAAAATAAAAAAGACTCACCTCTTCACAATGGTCTTCCAAGCCCAAGGAAGCAATCTCTCAATCACTCCAGTGAAACGAATATTGTTTTGCTTGATTTTTCAAAGGCTTTTAACAAAGATTGGCATCATGCTCTTAGCATCGATGCGTCTCTTGGTAAATAAATAAGAAACAACCAAGGCCTTTAAATTCAACCTGTTTTGGCTGATTGAAGTCTGAAATCCACCATCTAAATACAGATATTCTCCAAGACTCTATTTTGTCTCATTTTCATAAATGATCTTCTGTCTCGCAACTTCTAATCCAATTCACTCAATGCAAGACGCACGTCCCTACTCTTCTGGCATAGAACTGGAACGGCAAAGTATTCCAAGCCTATTAAATTTCCACCTCGGCAGCATTATAAAATTGGGTTCAGCTAATAGAGTAGAAGGCAGTGGCGTCTCGTAAGGGTCTGCAAGGTGTGCGTTGCATACCCTGATCTAACGAAAATCCCTCATCGAACACTGTGCAATAATATTAATAACACGCACAAATATGCACATCACAATTATACAACCCATAAGACCTCCATCACACAGCCTACACCATATTCATATTTATCCTTCCATATTTGTCTTTCAAATTTTGTTCATCGTTGAGAAACAAACAAAATAAACTCACATGAAATCTCACCGGGCACATGTTATGTTGATTTGAAGTATAATGCTATTTCTAAAGCTCAGGGGTCAGGACAGGCATATTCGGACAAAACCAAGCTGTCTCAAAACCAATGGGGAAAAGCCCAAGCGTATTTTAGGCAGAGCTCCATGCCATTAAAGAATGCGCAAGCCTTATTTACAACTCAGGTATCAAAGGCGCAAACATTCATATATTCACGGATAGTCAAGCAGCTCTAAATGCCCTTAGCTCACCCACCATTGACTTCAAATCAGTCTTACACTGCTTCAATACCCTCCAAAATATTTATGTATCAGAATCAAAACCAAAATAATGGTGGGTTTCTGACCACAAGGGAACTGAAGGAAACGAAAAAGTCGACGAACTGGCCAGAAGAGGTTCGGGAACACCTTTCGCAGGACCTGAACCCTACTGCGCAACAGCTGCAAACCTAGCTATAAGTAGCTGGGAAGAAAATAACTGTGTTAAACACTGGGAGAACATCCCAGGCCTTATACAAGCTTAAAAAGTTATTAAACCCTTCAAAAATAATGTCAAAAAGATTCTAAATCTACGCAGGCATGATGTCAAAAATCTAGTTGGCTATACCTTACAGGGCACCACGGGTTGCGATATCACCTACATAAAATACACGTAGCCGACTCTACGGAGTGCCGCCTGTGTCTTGAAGAAGACGAAACAACTGAGCATATACTATGTGAATGCCCAGCCCTCTGTGGTATTAGAAGGAACTTCTTCTTCAGAGAAGTAATTTTTTTTTTTTTTTGCGTGTAGCTAGATGAAAATCGTTGAAAGACATCGCATGCGAGCTTTGCGATAGTGTGGGACTGGAAACACCCACTAAAAACACCCAGGAAAGGCATGGTGTTACCATCCTTCCAATGATCGCACCTAGTCGTCAGACTAATCAGCAATTTTGTTCTAATATGTACTAATGTACTTACGTACAGTTTTAAGGAACTAACTTTGGTTTGTTGCCTTTTGTTTTTTAATTCATTATCACTTTGTTAGTGTGATTATATTGTTACATATTTCTTTTCTTTTTACCTAGTTAACTAGTTCAAAAGGTTTTACTCTACGTCATCTTCTAACTAAATTAGTATTATTAAGTAGTTGGACTACTTCTAAATTAGCATGGTTGCGAAGCCTAACTTCATGTCTTCTAGCGACCTTCCGAACCTCGTCCTCTACCATTTCAATTTGTAGATCCCTATGTAGATCAGCGTTACGTACGTACCACGGCGCATTAACAATATTGCGTAATACTTTGTTTTGGAAGCATTGTATGCTTTGAAGGTTGGACTTATTTGTGCACCCCCATAATTGGAGGCCATATGTCCAAATTGGTTTTAATATTTGCTTGTAGAGAAGCAGTTTATTGTGAATTGAGAGGCATGAATACCTCCCTATGAGCCAATATATTTTAATGTATCGTAAATTTAGTTCATCACGTTTTTTCTTGACATGAGTTTTCCAGCGCAACTTTGCGTCCAAAGTCAAGCCTAAGTACTTAGCTGAGTTCGAATGCTGAACCACTTTATTATTTATATACACAGGTATGTGTTGTACGTGTTTATTTGTAAAGTTAACATGAACCGACATCAGTTCATTTAATTTTATTTGCCATTTGTTGGTCCAATTAGATATATCATTTACTGTCCTTTGTAGTTTTTCGGTAACTTCCTGCACGGTTTTTCCTACTGCAAGTACAGCAGTATCGTCTGCAAAAGTGGCAACAGTAGTTTCTTCATTTTGTGGTAGGTCGTTCGTGTATAGGAGAAATAGTACAGGTCCCAGCACACTTCCTTGCGGTACTCCAGCTTTAATGTGTTTCAATGCTGAGTATTCATCTTCTTGTTTAATTCTAAATAATCGTTGCATTATATAGGACTCCAGTATTTCAGAGTACTGTTTTGGAAGATATTTTCTATTATATTAGTTATTCTG
Organism: Cheilosia pagana; assembly: GCA_936431705.1. Classification (NCBI taxonomy): domain Eukaryota; kingdom Metazoa; phylum Arthropoda; class Insecta; order Diptera; family Syrphidae; genus Cheilosia; species Cheilosia pagana. Next base: position 76,284,262 of record OW386166.1, on the reverse strand, counting down.
TGGACTTGATCTATAGTTGAATATTTATTTCTAAATCCGAACTGATGGTTTGGGATCAGTGTTTTTTCTTCTAGAATCGGATGGAGTCGTTTTAGAAGGATTTTTTCGAATAGCTTAGAAAGGATTGGCAGCAATGATATCGGCCGATATGACGTTACTTCACTGGGCAATTTGCCCGGCTTAGGTACCATAATAACTTCCGCGACCTTCCACATACGTGGAACATACCTTAGTCTGAACGCTGCATTTATTATCTGTGCCATTTTTTTCATACCTTTTTTAGGCAGTTTTTTCAGAATTTCACCCGTTATTAGATCAAATCCCGGAGCTTTTTTCGGGTTGATCTTTTCTTTTATTTCTTTGGCTATTTCCCTAGAGGTTACTGCTGGAATCGATCTCTCGTCTTCACACATTTCTTCCATTTGTTGGGAATTATCATTATCGTCATATGGCTGGAATACATTTTCAAGGTGTTCCGCGAATAGATCCGCCTTTTGTTTGTTTGTTTTAGCTTAGTTACCACTGCTGTTTTTCACTGGCGGAATGTATGCCGTTGGTCCTTTCATTTTTTTGTAGCCTTCCACAGTGAGTATTGTGTACTAGCATCGTTTGTCAGATTTGTAAGGTATCTTTCCATCGATGCATTTTTAAATTCTCTGCTAAAAGTATCATCAGCTAGATTAGCAAACTAGAAACCCTAATAGCCTTAACAAATTTGTATGACCCTATGGCGCAATAGATCTTTTCAGTTCGACGTGTCTTAATTATGTCGCCGCTGTGGCGAGTCAGAAGTTAAAAAAAATCTCTAATGCCATGTTCCCTCCAAACTGAAATCGCGAGATTTCGATGAACTTTTACTGAAACCTCGTAAATCATTCCCACCGACTTGAAGTGATTTCAAAAGTCATAAGCACCTGTCAATCAGGGCCTCTTCCTCGTCGAGAAAACACAGTTTTCTGTTTTTGTACCGCTTTGCCATCTCTCTTTAAAAAAAAATAAATTACATTTAAAAACCGTACCTATAAATATTTCTCTTGTAAATATTACTTACCTATTTTTTTTGATTCAAATTATTTTGTCTGCAGAAACACTTTTTTATTATGATTTTTAATTTTTTCAATTGTTTTCCACAATAATGAACACAAAATAAACCAAAGATCACGCTGTAGGCTTTTTCAGTTTGAAAACCTCTCACGGGCGGATAAACTCAGAGGGATTTCGACTAGATTTTGCTAAAATCCCGAGATGTCGACACGTCCAAAATGTATGGCGAAACCTCGGAGATTTGGAAACATTTTACGAAACCTCGCGGTTTTGGTTGGTGCGAACATGGCATAAAGCTAAACCTGAATTAACAGCCATTATCCGCGAAAGACACTTGCATCACTGAAACAATCTCCATTCTCGGTATGTGTGTTCATGACAACCTTCGTTGAAAAGACCATACACGAAGTCACCAAAAAAAAAGTGTCTAGGTTTTCTCAATAGAAAATTTTATTCGCTTGAACATCGTAGAAATTTCCCCTTCTATTTTTGTTTTAACAAAGAGTTCTAAAATGAAATTGGCAGCTGCATTCCTCCACCCCAAGAATTCAACCCCAATACTCATCATGCCGGGAAGGTCCATTAGCTCACCCTTAAGCCTGTTTTTGGTCATACTACGAAATATTGAGACTCATTTATAAGTCGTACAACTCGAATACGGAATGCCATTCCAAGTTTTGTCCTCCTTTTTACAATTCACAGACTTTTAAAAACCAATGTTCTTAAAATTTCCTGCCTTATCTATACCTATTTCCTTAATGCCCGCGCTGTGCACTTCACACTACATTTTAAGATAAATTCACATCTCCTCTAAAGTGCATGCCCATTATTAAAAATGGAAACAGCGACTTGCAAGTGAAGGGAAGTCCTTTCTAGATTTTTAATCTGATGTTGTTTTGAGAGTGTAAGACGGAGGTGGACAGAGTCCCTAACTTCCTCACAGTTAAAGTGCTGCCTGTTATGACTTTTCATTTAATTTATCTTTTTTTTTCATATTAAACTTGTTATCCACATATTTTTCTTTTTCATCTAACTTACTCTACATTAAATTAAAAATATAGACAGCCTTTTGTTAAATGAAATATTTGGTTTAATCTTTGCGATCATGTAAACTGCAAACTCATTTTTGCAACCAGAGGGCTCAGTGGTGGCAGTTTTCCACCATAGCCACATGAGCATGTACGACCGATAACATTTTTATATTTAAAATTAAGATAACGCTTCTGGTATAAAGCATGTCACTGATGCCTACGAATCTGCACCAATAAAATGAGACCCTTTCGTGAGCCACCCGACTGCGTATGGAGTACCATCTCCTTTTTTTTATTTTGCACACTTGTACCGCATTTCCCATTAAACACCTCAACAAGAAAAAAAGTAAAATTGTAACTTTGTCACCCGTGCGGTATACCTCTATACCGCACCTATACTCATATAAATTCAGTCAAAAAGTATCTACAAATGTTTGTCAGCGACAGATTGTGAAATACTTCCTCGAGTCGATCGATAGCGCTACAAATAAACTTCATCTCAGAAGTTGATATCTTAATCCACCTACGGCTAGGTTGGGAAGAAAAGTCTCTGCCATAAATCACGTCCCCAACGTTAATATATAAATGGAAATCAATTACACTACACTTTATTTCGCCCGCAAGTTTGAGTAGGTAGGGCGGTTGGTAGGTATATATTCTCATCTGGTCTGTACGCCCACGAAAAAGAAAATACACAGGATACACATTGGCATGCTTTCCGAGGAAACTTTTGCCACGACGACAATGTCAAATTCAATTCAGTTCCAAGTAAGTTTTTCCTCTACCCACTACCCTCTACCTGTGAGCAGAACATTCTCTCGAAACACATTTCTAAAGTAAGGATTAAATCAATATTGATTGAAAAGTTGAGTTTATAAAAAAAGTTCACACACTCCACGGAAAGTGTGGTAGGCTTAACACACACACACACTAGGCACTCCGTTGTCTAACAACAGAAACTCTCAAATAAGTTATGATGTGATTGGAGCGAAATCAGCAAAATTCCACCATCACAAAACCAACAAACAAAGTCGTTGAACATTTTTGTTAGTCTTTGCCGGATTTCCCGTCCCCGCTGATGCTCTGAAAATCTGGTTGCGGAGCTGTCTGCTAATGTACGTGAGCAAGTGATGTGTGCGCGCTCGCTTAAATCCGAGCTTTCCAAGGAGACGGGATACAAAATACAATTGGTATTTGAGTTAGCAAAGCATTAGACAAACATCCTTGACGTATAGAATGTTTGTGAAGGAAAAGTTTCTCACTCAACACTCTGGCAAGTGTGTAGCGGTGGCAAAGGGGTGGCGGGTTCTTGCAATCAAGGAAATGGGCGAGGATTGACGAGGATGGTTTCTTCTAGGGCGAGATTTGCCTCGAGCGTTGTGCGATACAAATAAAAATTATTTCGATCTTAGAACAGCACCGACGAGGCGGAGCGGCGCGGCGGCGCCTCCACCAAAAAGTGAATTTTGATGATAACAACGGAAGGCGAAACTTAACAAGCATTAAACTCTTCAACTCGTTAACATTAGACGATGCGAAAAGGATTCAAATGCAGACTTGAGACTGTATAGGTACAGGTTGCGTATAAGCCCAATAGAGGAGGAGTGGATCTCTCCACAGAACCGCGTCTTCAACCGCCACGTCTATGCTGCTGTTTTTCTAATGAGTTGCACACAAAAGTTTTGCGCTTTAGTTTTCCAACAGTGAAAATTTTCGCAAATTTCAAGAGCTTTTGCAGTGCTCTCCTGTGCGTTGTTCTTTCTCGTGCTGCACTTTGTACGACTCCATTCATTCGGTTGTTTGTTTTGGCTCCCTTTGAAGAGACATAATAAATCAGTTGGGGTGGATGCAATTAAAGAATAATTTTACTTAGTTATTCTGCAAACAAATTTCTTGGCGTTTGGCATAGCGCATAGGGGTTGTTGGTTGTCTGTGTACGTGTACGCTGGGAAATCATTAATCTCTACACGAAAATAAGCTCTTGCCATACTTTACCCGTTTGATTTATGAATTGAAATATTTTATATTTGCAAATAAATTTCCCGCAAAGGACTGTATGTAGTTGTTGGGGAGTGCATATTATATTCGTTTGCCAGTTGAATGTGAAATAGTTTTCGGGATTTGGATATCGTTGACAAATTGCGACAACACAGATGGGGAAATTAATTGCCCTAAATCTTCATTTAAGTTTTTCGGGGGATGTGTTTGTTTTATGAATGCGAGATAAGTGTGGATGCTGATGCCGCTCCGAGTGGCTTATGGGGGATTTAAATTTTGTAACTTAATCTAATAAATTTATTGCAAATAGTTTAGCAGTTAGAGGAAGATTTGTGGCCGCATACCACAGTTGTGAACGGATTTAAGTTCATTTTCGTCACAAACTTTCGGCGGTAGCGATAAAAGCTGCAAAATAAAGCAAACATTAACCCTTGGTATCACTGGGTGGGTATCTACTGCGAAACTGGGTGTAAAAATGGCTTTTAGTGGCATGAACTTCGAAAGCATTGGATGTTTGAAATAGTTTTCAATCAGGAATCTAAGCGTAGGTTGTTAATAAATGTATTTGTTTCATGTCTATTGCCTGAGAGTTTAGAGATTTCATAACAGAGCAAAAGGACAACAAAGGAAAACCTCGTTCTTGACCACCATCGCGGTTTTTTATCGACTTTCATGAGCTTTTTTATTCGGGGGTTTTTATATAGAACTATCCATTATTTACCTTTGCATTTTCATAGTTTAATTAACAAAATTTTGATTCAAAATTTAATCAGAAAAATATTTATCAAACTGATAGACCTTCGGATCAATAAATAAAATAAATATTTGGCGCAACATATAACACCCAAACCTCGCTTCCCAGGCCCATTTATTTTCGGGAGTACCTAGTCATATTTTGACTAAAGAAAAGGAAGATAATGCCCATTTGAACGGTGGAATTGAAATGATTTCCTTAGTCCCAAGGAGGTTGTGGAGTAGAAGACCTCCATCTTGCAGTGTAGTTTCTGTTTATCGTTGTATTGAACCTGAGGTTTCTCGCTCAAGTTTAGCGCAAAAACTATGATGGGCTGGTTGACTTAATAACGCCAAAGTGTATTGGATTTGCTGTCTAGACTGGAGCTAAATAGGCATATCAAAAATTCGGCCCACATATTGTAAAAGATTTTGGAATAGCCTGATCTGATCTTTCTGAAAAAGTCAGCCTCTAATTTAATCTCAACCCGGTAAAATTGGGATTTGTCTAGCTGTCAAAGTCTTTCTTGTAGTGTTGCCAGTTGGCTGGTCTTTTTTTGACGGCCATCTTCGCTAACACATTCATTATGAAGTGTAGGATGCTCAAGTAAACTCTCCAAAGCTATAAATTTTGCACCAAATGCGTCAAAAATAATCCCCACACGGGTAGAGGGAATATATCGGGGTTTTATTAATCATCTCATCCTGCTACTTTATATAAGAGGTATATTTTATTGCACGTATATGCATAGACCACTCCGATTGGACAAGTAACTCCACAGCACTGAGTAGCTCAAGAATGCATAGTCAATTCAGCGATAGGTACGAATGAATCTCATATCGACAGCTTGTATCAATAATTCCTTTAGTCAGATCCCAAATCTTTGTTGCTACACCCTGTATAAGAGTTGGAACAAATACCAAAGGAAAGACCCAAAACTTTGACACCAAATATGTGTCTCAAAAATTACCCAGCCTGACCAATTCTATTATTTATATTTATAAGATTTCCCATAGTTCTTTGAACTTTTACTTTCGACTTAACCTTTATACCAGCTTTAACACAGATGGCTACAAACCTAACCTATTTGTAACATTATTAACCCAGCCAGACTGCGCTGTGACATCCAGCCGACGAATGAAAAGAAGAGAAGACAAACAATATTGCTGAAAGAGTCAAATTCTCACGGAAAAACTACGCTCAAGACGTTTGTTGTGAACACAGCTTGTTAGGTTCGTTTAATGAGTTGTAATATATGACGTTCTTCCATAGTGTGCCATAGCTCCCCGCAAAGCCATTTTCCTGCGCGACTTAAAAGTGATATACATTAGAAACTTACTCCCATTTAAGGTGACATAATGTTTGTCCGCCTAATTGATTTGTCAGTCCAAGGCAAACAAAATTAGCGAACAATGCTGTCTTTATATAAAACAAAGAGGCAAAGGCCCAAATGCTGATAGGCAAACAAAAAATTACAAAAGAAGAAAAAAACACCAAACCGACTGAGCTCAAAGTTTTAAACATTCTTCGGTATTGACACTTTTCGTGTAAAAAGCCATTCAAAACGATATTTTTCGATACTTATGGGAGCAAATGTTGTAAATTGTTAAACTTTGTTAAACAAATCACTTTGAAAAAATTAGGTAAGATACAAGAATACTTTTTACATTTTTTTAAATTAAATAACTGACAGCTTTAAACTTAAACATTTGTAAATAGACGTAATTTGCCTGCCTTCTTTGCAACTCCCATTCAAAACAGAGTTCAATTCATATTTTATTTCTCGTTAATAAAATTATTTATGCGGGGTTTAATATTAAAGAAAAGGCACAAGCAAAGCAGGGCAAATACATCTAGAAGGTATTCACAAAAACATACTTTAACTAACATTTTGTTAATAATTACCTATTAATTAAGTCTAAAAATTTAGTGGGTTGCGCAAAATGCATTCAACAAGAAGATAAGGCGCAGGCTCTCAAGAAGTGGAGGGTTTTTGTCCGTCTTAGGAAATCACATAAAATAATTTGCGACAAATATTTCCAGAGTGTCCACCCTAAAGGAGCATAAAATGCATGAAATCTGAAACATAAAAGCTTGGTGAGCAAAATGTGTTCGTCTTAGGGGTCTACACGGTAGCGAGAGCCGTGTTCAAAGGTTGATTTCACTGCATTCGTATAAATTAATCAATTTCTACCCACGTAAAAAAAAAAAATACGCAATCATACAGTTAACCTAAACTTTTTCTATTGGGAAGAAAATAATTTTTCTATGCCACACCCAGTGCATTGAAACAGTACATCGAATATTTTTCTTTTCGGATTCTTCGTTGCATCGATTCCTACACCTTACCATGTGGTGGTGAGGAGGTAACGTGGCATCAAATAATGATAATTGATAAGCAGCTAAACCAAGTCTCGTTCCAAGTACTCTTCATTGACCAGTTACTGAATAGAAACATCGATTGCCTTCATCTGAAGAGTGTGATCTCATTCCAAACGCCCAAAAGCTTAGCTCAGTTACCGCATTTCGCCTCGTAACTTACCGCACCAACTGTGGCCATTATCTTTAATGTGAATGTGACAGAATCCTGACAAAAATGCAGATATTTTCATTTAGCCATCAAATTTACAGTCAAAAAAGGCATCCTCTCCATACCTCGAACTGCCACTAGGTCCCATTTTCACTCACCCTCGCTCATTGTTTTAATTTTTTAGTTTAATCCAGTTAAAAATTATTTTAGTGTTGGCCTTCCTTAAGTCTGTCCGCGGTAGACCTGAGCCAATAATTAACGCGTTTTTATAGCCTTTTCGTATCAATTTGAAACTTTTTGCGGTCAACTGCTGCCAAAGTACATTACATTCTACTACCATGACATCACTGTTTTGACCCACATAAATAGAAGACGAATGATGCTGGTACCAAATCCCAGCATCCGTCAACACTGAACAAACTATACATGACGGTTTTATATGAGAGACGCTTTTGATTAGCCTACATAAAATGTTTGCCCACAGAACGCCCGTCCCGTCCGGAGATAGATACCTTATATCCATAACAATCAGAGCTAATACTCACTCTACAGCTATATGACCTCCTTTTCCCTAGAAACTTCATCCTATCAATATTTGCTGTAGCTTCTGGAAATGATGAACGATAAGTGCCCCCGCACAACATCTGCAAATGCAGTTTATCGACATTTATTTACTCAACCATTGGGACATTCTATAGTTATGCTCTATATTTCTGTTGCCCCTTCTCAAAACATACAATCAATTTCTAGGGTTTATATATGAGGAAATCCTCTCTTTCTTTTCTTTCCACCCCAGTGGATACCATGAGGATTCAAACAAAATTGTCTGCAATCACACATGTATCTATATACGATATAAGTACTTTGGCATACAAATTAAACCCATATACCGTATAGAAAGGACACTCCTACCAAATCGACCAGTGTCTCCAACAAATTGAATATTTACCCAACGAAGGGTTGACACAAAAATGCTTCACTCTCCGGCCAAGTATAAAGCTTCGGAATACCCTCCTTTATGCTCCATTAACTGTTAACAGCTGGTAACAACTATACTTCTGGGTCTGGCGGCCTTCATCCTTCGACAGGTCACCATGAAAAATCAATAACCAACTTCTGTGTGCCAACACAAAAAAAAAGTCAACAAGGAAAACTCTGAACCGACAACCATTGAAAATCTGCAAGTCAAAGCAGTTATTATTTTTTGCTGTCCATCCACCCAGTACCGTGACGTTGTGGCCCTTCTATTTCGAGGTCCTTTAGTTATCCTTGAAGTGTGTGTAATTACAATGCGCTAACTTGTTTTCAGCCAACAAAAAAAAGGCAATTGCTAAGCCTGTAGCTAACCTGTTGTGGCACATCGGCGCACATTGCCTCACATTAAAGTATAAAGAGGACGCGGCTCTGGATTGGGGACTGGGTTCCACTTTCACAGTCAAACATCTTACGTACGCATAGTATAATAATTTTCAAAAAAGAACACGAAACAGCTCGTGTGCTTACATTCATGTCTGCACCAGGCCAAGCGAAAGTGACTTCAAGGACAGAATGAATGAAATTAAAATTTAAACAGCTCGACGGTTAAACGATGAAGACGGACGCCAATGCAAAGAAGATGATATCAAAGTCGTAATTATGTTTATTTTTGTCATTCAAGTAAATATGTAAACTTTTGGTTGCATGATTGCGCTAAGCATTCCATTTCCTAGCGGATGGTAATTGTCCTTCGAGGAGGAAGTTTCTGACATTCAAAGTGCTATTGCCTGTGACAGTGTATCTGTATATATAGGTGGGCTGGGGCAGAACGCAGAACGGATAAAGTACTTATTCGTCACTGGTCATAAATTTTTAGATGACCTCCACTTGATTGTCACGACAGAATCATAAGTGAGCTACAAGGACAATAGCTGCGAGTCCGGAAAAGAACTTGCTCCTCTCCTCCGGAGACAACAACTTGAAAGACAATAATACCATTTGATTTAGGTAGGTTGAAAGTAGTCGCCACAGCGCGCTCCTTTATGGATTTGACTTGGCAAACATAATTACAGCACCGACAGGGGATGGCATTCGGTTCTGTTGGTAAAATCTGAAGGTGATTAGTGGAGATTTATTGGGCAATTAAATGGCAAAATCTGGTGTTCTAATCACTTTGCTGCCGAGATTGAATTGTTTCAGTGAAATACGGTGTTGGATTTCTTCTTAATTATGGCATGGACATGGACAGGGTATACCTACCGTTTCACGCTCTCCCAGCCACTGTGACTGTGAATAATTTGACTTGCCAAGGACCAACATGAATTAAGATTTAAACTAGCCGTTCACAGGGTTATTAATGTTGTTTGTTTTGAAATTAAATTTAATCAAATCGTGGAGGATGTATTTACAACTGATTTTTTTTGTAAAGTCCTATATTGGGTCTCGGTTCCTTGAAGTTCTAGAGCAGTGATTAACTGAGACATAAAACGTGTGCAATTTTATTTGTGTACACACAAGGATACGAGGTTACTTTCTGGATCAAACTAACTATCGATAATGGCTGCACTTTTTATTTATTTGTTTATTATGTTAAGTTAAAATATAAAAATGCACAATAATTTTTAACTTGAACTCTTGGTAGAGGTAGAGCAATGCTATAGGAGAAAATCCCCAATGCATTTTTATAAAAAACCCATTTCGTTCAACGCATTTGGATCTTTTCAAGGCGATAACAAAAGGTTGAAAAAGCAGGATTCCAAATCACGTCAAGCAGAGAAATCACTCAGCTTTTTATACTTTTAATATTTTTAAAACTTACGTAAAGTTTCGAATCATCTGTTTCTGCGTACAGTAAGCATCGGCTATTTTTGACTGTTGAAACGACCAAATGACTCCCTTGCGGAACACCGGAAACGGTGTTTCAGTTTTTATTCAATGTGAACCTTCTTACCTTGCTGAAATCAAGCAATAGAAAGGTTGATGTCGAAAGCACCTTCGGGGAAGCCAGCATCAATTAGGAAAGCTAGCATGGCGAGTTTCACACTGTTGCCAGTTGCCACCACGAGACCTTTTGGTGGGATTCAGTAAAAAAATCGAAGCGAAAAGTACTTTTGTATTCTCATAAAAAACTAAATAAATCATTAAAAAACCGATTCACCTGACTCTTTCGCCTTTGTCTAAGAATTCCAAAAGCCTCGAATTATACTGTTACTCTATACTGTCGATATTTTTTCCCCTTTTGCACGAAACGAAAAAAATTTTCGTTTTTAAGTCACATAAAGCAAAAAAAAAAACGAAAACGTCAATGAAATATTGTTTTTTTTATTTAAATAAATAAATATTTTGGCGCGACAGGTCTATGGGACCCAAGGCCTAGCTTCTCACAACCATTCGTTTTGTGTGGGTTTTCAATTTTTGGGACGAATGGAAGGGATCTACAATTTTACGCCGAGTCCAAACGGCTAATTGAGAAGCTCATTCATGACAGTTTTACTCTCGGATGTTTGTCAGACGTTCGCGAGAGGTGGCGCAGTGGAAAAAAACCTTAAGATGTAATTTGGCCCTTTCGGGATTCGAACCTAAGACCCCTCGCTTAGTAGCCCAACACACTACCACCAAGCCACTGCGCTACTACTCCTTTCGTTTTCCAATGTGCATTAGGCAAACGTTCGAGCAAGCGAAAACGATTACCTAAACGTTTTCATCTTAAAGGATTGCAACCCTATTTTCATGACTAATGTGGACCAGCAAAGGCGTAGCAAGTGAAGACTGTATATTTTCGAGTTGGTTGGTTGGTTTAAGTGGCAGCAAATTCCCTATTCCTTGACAAAGGAAGATACACAAATAACGCATGAGCGCCGTTTTGAAACCACAACAAGCAGAACCAGAAGATGAAAGGGGGAGAAGGTTGGAGTTAAGAAATTTAATGATTCTATTAAAGTGGACATCTTGGATGGCCGATAGGTCAACATAGATAGGATTTCCTAGTGCAATATGTCTGGTTTTGGTAGAGACCTTTGCATCTCCTATATTGCCTGCAAAGGTAATATATAATACAAATTTTCAACTGCAACCTTTTTAATCTGCCTCATCTGAGAAAGTTACGTATTCCACTTTCCACCTTCAAACTCGATGCATACGCCTGGAGTAGGTAGAACTGGTCGCAATTGTCCGTGAAAATGGTATAAATTCCATTCCAATATTCTGCTTGCCAGCCTCAGCCTAGGGCTTGAGAGTCACTCCGCTTGAGCTGAAATACTTAATGTCCCACCCCTCATAGTTTCCAAAATTTTAAAAACCCTCTCTTTTGTGGAGGAGACTTCAAGTATATCGAGCTTCCTCAACGACCCCCAGCTCTGCTTACCTATTGATGTTATCACACAATTTTTGACAAACGTTTCAAAATCACTACCTACCCGTTTGTTAAATGTACACTGTCACTTATAAACCAATGCAATATGCATCCACCACTTCCAATAGCCATGGCCCTTCCTGACATGTCCCTAATCCAGCCTATCCAACTCCACTTTAAACGAAGAAAATTCGAAAAACAACTCGCACACAACCAACGCTCAGTTTACATACAAAAATTTGTTGGCAATAATTTTGAAAAACATCAAGAACACCTGTCAGTTGTTGCGGACGATATACTTCAGTTCAGTATTAACATTTCAACTTTGCATCTTGTTGTGTGGGTAGGTACTAGGTACCCACTTACAAAAGAAACTTTTATGCAGGCAAGCTACGAGTAAACTAAAAAATATGTAGGTAGGTACCCTCACAAGTAAAATGAAAGAAATTCAAAGGAATTACAGCTACTCATATTTTCTTGCTTTAGGCCAAAGCCTATCCTTTGTTTGTAGTGGACATCCAACACACAATTCGCAGGACTGTATTTCGAGTCGCATGAGAGACAACAAAATTGATTGTTTCGGCCCCTGGGCACTGGGCAGTAGCAGCTCCACGTACATTCGAGCAATGTGGGTCAGACGATAAAGCATGAGTCTTGAATTTTCGCAAGCTACATACAACAGGGGCGCAACACGAGGAAGGATATGGAAGGAATGGAAAAATGGACTTTAACGACAATGTACAGACAACACCGTCTGATTTTGGACTACATAAGTGGGACACATTGTAATACTACAATTGTATTGACGAAGGACATTAGGTTCAGGTCAGAGTTCCTAATAACTGAAATGATTTTCCAACATAATTTTCCATACTTTCTGCCAATACATAAAAAAAAAATAAATAAATAAATAAGTAAATAAATATTTTGGCGCGACAGGTCTGTGGGACGAATGGAAGGGATCTACAATTATACGCCGAGTCCAAACAGCTAATCGAGACGCTCTTTCATGACAGTTTTACTCTCGGATGTTTGTCAGACGGTCGCGAGAGGTGGCGAAGTGGAAAAAAAACCCTTAAGATGTAATTTGGCTCTTTCGGGATTCGAACCAGGGACCCCTCGCTTAGTAGCCCAACACACTACCACTAAGCCAATACATACAGTTGGAAAATGAATTTCAGTAGCACTTATCGGAATTTTAATATTCACCGAACTCAAATTTATACTATCAGAATGGTATTTATCTACACATGTTTTGCCCCTGTGAAATCAGAAATTAAGCCTCAAGTTTTTTTTGCCTGGCCCATCCAAGAGCGTAATTATAGTGCTTTGAATAAGCTTTCCAGTTAAGCGGTTTAGAGGCCCATATTTGGTTGCAGAAAGTCAATTATTTATTTATTTCGAATTTGCGGCTTAAGTCGGTCGACAATGACGCGGGATTAGGACTAGTCAATCAATTGATGATTTAATGGGTTTGCGTTGCATGTGATTTATTTATGTCCATTAAATTTGAGCATGCATTGTTGTGACAAAAGCACGTCCCAAATAGAGGGGTTTTCAATACGGGACGGTTCATCGTTGAGATGGAATGAAACAAGCTGTGTGTATTAAGGAAATAATTATTTTTTTCAAAGCGCATCAGTCGATCGCTGGTTTCTTGGACTGACCTACGACTGCAGGAAACCGGACCAAAAAAAAACCTAGGGGGGGCAAATCGCACGATCTTTTAACCAAACCATACCTTCAAATTGTTCACGCAGAATGTTCGTCGGCGTGTCGTGGCGTCTCCTATGTGGCACGTAGCTCCGTCCTACTCCAAACACTTATCGTTTGCTCCCACATCGTTCAATTTGGACCAACAAAAATGGGTTTTCGTCATTCAGTAGCCAACTAACCAACGGACCAATGATGCTGCCGAGCCGGCGCAAAATCCGCACCAAAGAGCGATTTTTAGTGGACGCATTGCCACCCGGTGTAGCAATTTTGCTTGTTAGCATAGCGATGGACGATTTTCCGGCCAAAATTGTGGTCCTCTTCCAAACGCTCCGAATTCTAAAGCATTGGCTATGGTCGTCAGCTTTGCGCTCCTAGGTCAGTTGGATCCTGTCCGGATGTAGATTGAAGGCCCAAGTCCTAACGCAAAATTCTCCAAGTTGAAGTCTTATGCACGGCGAGGAATTGACTGCCTAGGATTTTCCTCTACGATTTTACAGAGCGCGGCAACCGGTTGCCCCAAATTTGGCAAAAATCGTTAGAGAGACAACATTTGAAAAGCACCGCGTCTGCCGTAAAATGGGTGCAACGAAGAAACGGTAGGACTTACGAACAGTCGTTTTAATAATGAAGTAGAACATCTGGGCATTCTGCTCATGGTGAATTGTAATAAGTGTCTGAATAACAAACACCACGATAAGCGCCACTAAAACAACATGGCCGCCACAAACAAGACACTACTCAATTGAAAAACTCTTTAAAATTAAAACAATTTTTGTGACTGTTTATTTTTAATAACATAAATTTAATATTTATTCTTAAAATAATTTTAACCATTTTTACGATCCGTTAATATTCATTTTTACATCTTTTTCATTTTAGGTAAGCTACTGAAGTATGATCGGAACCTTGTGTAACCATAGATAAGTCAAATAATTACGACTGGGTTCGTATACCAAGTGGTAACTAATTACGAGTATTGTAAGGTAAAAAGAATGTAATTGTCCAACATTTGGACTGTAATTATTATTGTCAGTTAAATGACTACAGCCATTAGCTTCCGTTTCCCCATTACATAGAATTAATCAACCTTGGAAACCAAAGTTTCAAATCATTCATCGATTCGAAGAAATATAATAAATTTGAGTTGTATGTGCTTCCTTCAATAGATAATTATTGCGTTTCCCTCTCTTTGAGACATAATAGAATTATTTTAAGTAAAAGAGAGGGTCTTCAATTTTGGACTATATCCTAGACCCCAAACAGCTTCGCCCTTCCCTTAATATAAGTCGCCGTGTGTGGACGGAATGATATTCATTAGAGGAAGAACATGTTCCTCTTGCAAGAAGCTCATTTTGCTTTGTAATAATAAACAGCAACGTACCCCCACTTATGGCGATGCGTAGCAGTCGTCTTTATTAGAAAATCAGGCAGATGCGGTCACGAAAGCGCGAGAGACCAATCAGACCATAGAGAGGCTTCCATAGACAACGTGGTCTTTCCAAGTCACAGAATGCATTCCTTAAAATCATCGTAAACAGCTCTTCACGAAGCAGTTCGAATAATACACTGTAGGAATATACAAAATCCTCATTGATAAGCTGAAATTCTAGAGTCTCCTGCATCTAGGGATGAAAAACCATCTAAGCCGTTTGATTATTTCCATATTTAGTACCAGAATCATTTGGGCAACACTGGGAAATAGCAAGAAAACGAAATTTTTCAGCAGGGGTATACTCCATGGATTTGTTGTGTTGCTTTGGCTCTGCTCTGGCTCATAGTTATAATTTTCTTTATTTTAGACATCGAAAGAAGTAAGGTGGTCAGATAATGCCGAAAATATGGTAATATGGTTATCCGAAAAGTTTGTCGCGATGAGTACTTAGTGAAATTGTGTAAAAATGCTCTAAGTTATAATGTGTCTACCACAAAAATGAAAATTGCCGACTTCATTCTTCCGCGCCAAAACGTCCAACAGCTCTTCCTATCATCTAGCGTTATACCTATTGGTATCTGGGAGTGATTCCCAAGCTAAGTATAAATTTCAGCACTGGGTAAAGAAGGCATGCATGCCTTTCTACGCCTGTTATAGAAGCTTGGGCAAAATATGACAAGGATCCAAGGACTGGTAATACTTTCGCGCCATATTTAGCCATGTCATACATCGTCGGCTAAACATCGATGAATTTGTTTAGGTTTTGCCTTTAAACTGTCTGTAGTAAGCTGCAGTGCAAAGACATGGGCACATTCGCATTGAATGCGCAATGACCTCAGGTGCACAGCTCCAGTTTGAAATGGAAAGTCGATAGTAATCCCTTAAATTATCAGTATTTCGCTTATTAAAATATCACCAGTTACAACCACCCAATTCGTGGCTTTTTTTGCAGGTCACAATATGCAATTTTAAATGAAAGATTTTGTCATTTATCAGTGAGCGTGGCCTCAGTTAACTGACTCTACAGGGCACTCCAAGCTGGTGAGGATGCATGGATTTTAGTCTTCCTCTACTGGAGGCTGGAGCTGTGACTTTAGATTAAAATCCAAGACCCTTCTTATCGGGGCGTTGATGTTGGTCATCTCTTTTTTTTAATGCTTACCTTTTTGACGAGGTCAGTGTGTTCTACAGAGTAGATGGTATAAATCAAAGAGTTTTCTTTAACATATTCTTCTCTGTGCCTATTTTCGACTTTATGTCAGTCAGCAGAAATTTTTGAAAATAACAACATGATGAACGATTTGAAAGTCATACCTTGGAAACATTTAATCGAGAAGCTGGTTGTTACATTCCGTGGTTCTCTTTTGACTATATAAAGGAGAGACCCCACATCAGGTTTATGTTACCGAATAAAAATACGCGATTCTTTTCTGAGTCAGCTACTTACAAGAAATCTTTTCCCAAAGAGACCAACCCACTTCCTGGATGGTGATGGTAAGTGCTGTCTATATAGTAGCATATATCATGGGAACAGTGGCTCAGCTAAGCGAAGGTTCTCAGGTTTGGCCCCGAAAATGCACAGATGACTTTTAAAGGTTAATAGATTAAGTGTTTAAATAGATCTGATCTGCGGCGTTGTTTTTTTAGTAGTCTTTATTTTTCAAGACCTTTTTAGATGCTTTAAAGCTATCATTCTAAGACATGGTTGGATGCCAGTAAATCGCTCTCGGAACGAGAGCTTTGGTAAACCTTCATAATTCATATATTTCAGCGATGAGTCTTGATAGACCTTATAATGCCTTTCCCTACATTTTGAAAAAGGTACCATGTCGCTTTAACAACGGAAATCATTTCTAAAATCGTTCATAAAACCAGACTTAGAGAATGGGGTTCTAGCCCTAGATTCTTAAAACCATTCGTTCGTTTTAGTTTTTAATTTAAAAAAAAATTTAAGGGTCCAAGAATTTTATGCCGAGTTGTAGCGATGGATCCCCGATTCGAATCCCGAAAGAACCAAATTACATCTTAAGGTTTTTTTTTCCACTCCGCCACCACTCGCGAACGTCTGACAAAAATCCGAGAGTAAGACTGTCATGAAAGAGCTTCTCAATTGGCAGTTTGGACTCGGCGTAAAATTGTAGATCACTTCCATTCGTCACACTCAAAACGAATGGTTGTGAGAAGATAGGCCTTGGGTCCCACAGACCTGTGGCGCCAAAGTATTCATTTATTTTTAGCTGAATTGAAAACATTTATAACTCGATTTTTTCTCAGTCGCACGTGAGAGTTCCAAAACTAAAGAAATACCTTAAAATGTCACCACTCCCAATGTATGGCAAAATTGTGCAGTACTAACTCATGCAACATTAAATGCGTCTAGTTTTATAACAAACTGCGTGTAATTCTCCTAAAATCAGCTTAAATTTTAAGCCTTCGTATTAAGTTCTAACCTAAAATATATTTATATATAAAGTTTATCTCAGTATACCGAGATGTAAAACACCGTAATGAGAGGATGTACCTACCATTAAGACATTAAGCCTCATTCATGCCAAACAAAATTTGAAACCTCTCTCCTTTCCGAGCCAGTCGCAAAGTCGGTTGATGGATATTTTCTACTCTTCGATGCGGACCACACACAACATTTCAAAACAATAGCTATTCTCAGACCTCATTCAAAATCCGACAACATTACCATTCCAACACACATTTCCACATAGGTGCGTCTATCGCCTCAACACGAAAAGTTTCTATCACATTTTAGACTGTAAATCCATTCCAGACACAGCTTTAAATATTTGTTGCTCTATGTTCGGTACGATGTTCGACTGTTAGATACACTTGCTTTAATATGCAAATGTCTGCCTTTATATGGATGAACAAGAACATGCCAATTCCATTACCAGCTAAGCTCCGTAATCCCTTAAAATTGAGAAATATTTCCCGAATGAAGGAAGCGGATTAACATTCTTATTTTTTATTTCGCAAATCTTCATAATCCTTCCATGTAGGCGGTAGACCCTTTGGTATGTGCAAAGTGTTCCCTCGGAGGACATAAAACATTTGCCGTCTACAAATATTTGCACAAAATATTGAAGCAAACAATAAAGAAACGGAACAGCAATGAAGTCGGTTTATGTTCATTGACTAAAGTTGCCTGTTGGAATCTATTAATTGTTGTATGTTTTTGTGTATTTGATAAAGTGCGCTACTGTCTAATAATCGTGTTGGAATCCAATGACCAATAACAATATGCAAGGATACCTACATCAAAATCGATGGATATAATCACAATAAAAAATACAAGTGCAATAAAATAAACGAGGAGAGAATTCCCAATACCAATAACAATGAGCAGGATAATAATAACAATACTCGTATGGCAATACCGATAACTGCCCTCCTATCGGGATGCTGAAATGTATATTTTTTCCTTCCTGTGTCCTGTCCAAAAAACTAGGGGACCAACCAGACAAACAGAATTGAACCGTCTCGTATCTCGGGTTTGGGACACATACCATTGTCCTAACCGTTGTAAGTAACGCAGCGCTACAAGTAAATATGTGTATGCTCTTGTGTGTGATGACAATGCCAATAACATGAGCCCGTCCCTTTGCATAAAAATATACGACTCCCCGGTCGGTGTCTGTGCGAAACGCACATTGCGAAGACTTGTTTCGATTTACGTTATATGACGATCAACGTTGGGGCGGTTATTGGCCGAGACAAGTTGTCAATGTTATGTTTGAGGAACATAATGGTACAGACTACCTACTGTCATTTACCTGATTGAGGTCGCACTCGCAATTGATAGAAATATACAGGCTTCAGTTTTGAAGTAGGTTTAGGGAGAGGGACCTAGTACCCTACGTAAATAATAAATATAACAAAAGTGGTTACAAAGGACTCTTTGACTCATGATTCTTCATCTTTTTGCCTTGGACTAAATTTATGGATGGTAGCAAAAGATGCGTGAAGTGTGAGTCGCTGAACATGATTTTTTGACCACGGTAAATATTTAAAATAGGTACGCTTGTCATGTGTCATGTGTCCGCCTAATAGGGGTTGACGAAATCGATGAAAGTAGCTCTAATTGGAATAAAAATGTCAAAATAATGTACCTACCCGTCTGAATCGAATGATATTATGCTTAGGGGAAAGGTCAGAACACTTAGACAGTCCGAACAGTGAGACATTCCACTTTTTGCTTCCCAAAAACACGCACAGACATATCGATGAAGACAGTACCAATTATTTTTCATTCCGCACCTTTTGGTTCTATTCCGAACAACAAAAGGTGCCGCGTGTGCTTTCAGTGTGTAAGGACCTAAAAAAGGGCAGACGAATTTTTTTGTATGTTCCTAAATTTTGTGTAGAAACGTCAAATTTTAAAGTAAATGAACCATTTTTTTTTTTCATTTTCTTGTTATCTCTTCTCTTCTTCGCTTCTCTTCATCTCTACATATAATAAAACTGTAGAATAAAAAATGCCTGACCGCGCATCACGCAGAAAGCCCTGGACGGATTTTGATGAAACTTGGTATAGTGATTGCTTATATTCTGGGTCGGGCTTTAGGATACTTTTTAACTGGGAATATTACTTGGTTCTTACAAAATAGTAAAAAAAAAACCGATATTTTATTCATCAATTCATCAATTTGAGTTACAAACTCATTTAGACAACTTAAAAAAAAACTATTATAATTTTGAACTTAAAACTATTATTGTTATATAAAATATTTAATTATTAAGGTAAAGAACAGACATTATTTTATTTTTAAAAGAATTTCTAGAATAGTTACCAAAAACATCAATGCGATCAATTACTAAATTAAATTCGTTAGTGCAACGCTCAATTGGTTCATTACTGCCATAATTTGTTCTGTGAAACCGACCACGAAGATGAAATCTCATACGCAAATTCCTTTCAGGAAAATAAAAGTTTATCCGCTCAAGTAAGCGGGGGCATTTAATGTGGTAATAAATTACATCTCTTATAAACATGATACAGAAATACTTGCGTCTATTTTCAAGAGTAAGTATATTGAAAAGAAGGCATCTAGTTAAGTAGGGTGGAGTTTCTATATTCCACCTAAGCTTTTTAAAAACAAACCTCGTAAAACATTTTTGTACCCTTTCTATCCTATAGGACTGGTTTTGGTAGTAGGGGTTCCAGATTATACTACAATAATCTTATGTCGATCTTACTAATGCGAAGTACAGAGCCTTCAGTGCATAAGGATCCGAGAATTCTTTCGTACTACGTCTTATAAAACCAAGCATTCTAAAAGCATTACTCACAATGTAGTCAACATGCGGTTTAAAAGTTAGTTGTGAATCCAATACGACTCCAAGGTCTTTTTTTAGATGTACTATTTCTAGCTCTACATTATTAATTTGGTAATTAAAAGATATTGGACTAATGCATCTTGCACAAGTAAGTGTTTGACATTTAGACACATTTAAGTCGAGAAGGTTATGTTGACACCAACTAGCTAGACTGTTAAGATCATCTTGGAGAAGCAAGCAATCTTCAACCGTTCGAATACAGTGAAAAATTTTTAGGTCATCAGCGAATAAAAGACAGGTGGAATTACGAATATAAGACGGAATATCATTAACAAAGAGGACAAAAAGCAATGGTCCAATGTGACTTCCTTGCGGAACACCTGATGTTGCTAAGATAGGCTCAGAAAGACAATCACCTATCTTAACGTGTTGAATTCGGTCACGTAGGTATGACGATACCCAATCTAACAGAGGGGAGCCGAACCCAATACATTTTATTTTTTGGATCAGCACTCCATGATTAACTCTGTCGAAAGCCTTAGCAAAATCGGTAAAAATTATGTCAGTCTGAAAACCACTTTCAAAATTTGTTACAATTTGTTCACATAGAATTGCTAGGTTAGTGGCTGTGGATCTGCCTTGAACAAAGCCGTGTTGAGAATCGGATATGATTTCTTTGACAAAGAAATTAAGTTTATCACACACAATCTTTTCTAAAATCTTGGGGATGGCTGATAGCTTACATATAGGCCTATAGTTAGTAACTTCTCGCTTCGATCCGGCCTTAAAAATAGGTGATATGTAAGACACTTTCCACTCGTTAAGAAAATTACCTGTCCTAAGCGATATATTAAAAATAATACATAATGGTAATGCAAGTGATGCTGCACATCCTTTCAAAAATAAGGGAGAGATCCCATCTGGACCAACACCCTTTTTTACATCTAAACCTGTTAAAGCACAAAAAACATCCGCTGGGCTTAACTGCAGATTTCCTACAGTAACCTGATTAAGAAAACTAAAGCCTTGAGGAGTTTCTCGAGAGGATGAACAATAAACGGATTTGAAGTAATTCGCAAAAAATTTACAAATGGTGGCAGCATCGCTCGATTCCTCTTCAAGGTACTGCATACAGTTTGGGAGGCCAATGCATTTTCGCTTATTATTAATAAAGGTCCAAAAATGTTTACTATTTTCTTTGACTTTAGCCTCAGTTGACAAAACGTAACTATTGTAAAGAAATTTATTAAGATAATCAAACTCTTTCAGAGACTGCAAGTATTTCATATGAAAAAAAGAATTATTTTTGTCACGTTTATATAATTTATATGCCTTATGTAAGGCAAATTCTTTTTATACAGAACTAGCTCAGGTGAATTTAGTAAATTTTCTTCTGAATATTTTAAGATATAAAACATCCTCCTGCGTTGTCCTTAAGCTGAGCAATGTTCAAAACAATTATTCAAAACATTGTCCACAATTTTCTGTCAGTAGTCATGCAGCAGTGAGTATCGTTGCAGTAGTGTGTGTGTGATTATTATGTGCGCGCAATGGGCAGTCGTCTCTTTTCAGCGCCCTATACCATGTTCCCACCAAGGTGATTTAGCTAAATTCACTTGATTTAGCTAAATTCACTTGATTTAGCTAAATCAGCTAATTAATGATGTGATTTACCATACATTTTCGTGATCACTAATTACGTGATTTATACTTGTTTAATTTTAAATTACGTGCAAATCCACACAAAATAAAATCGAACAGACACAAATAAAATCAAACAGGCCTATTATCGACTTCAGCTGTTCACGCAAAAACAAACTGTCAAAAAATAAAAAATAAAAATGCAGATAGTAATTGTTTATATCATTTTTGGATTTATTCTGGTAGATATAAATTCTATTCAAAGCATTTAAACTCATTTAAAATTGTTGCGGTTAATTACCATTACCATGGTTTGTAAGTACATACGGTCTTCGTAGGTGTATTGGTTCATGAGTTATAGGGGTGTGGCACTTACCATAAAAAAATCCATGCAAAATATTATATTTTGAAAAACAATGAATCGATTCAGCTTAAATTAACAGATAATCTTAGAGTATTCCTGAGAAGATTGATCGAAATTAGGCAAAGATGCGTGGCACCGTCCACACAAAAACCATTAAAAATCTAATATTTCGAAAGCCATCTGTTGAAGCTTTGTAAAGAACAATGACAGATATTCAAGATAACTGGTGGTGCATTGTTTTTATTGTCAGGCGATTTCAGACAAACATTGCCCGTCATTCCTAGATCGACAGCTGCTGATGAATAAACGATTTATATATATGAAGATCTGTTAAATCATTCAAACTTACTACCAACGTTCCTGTTCATTTGTAGAGTGCTGTAATTTAGAAATAGTGCAATGCCAGTTGATGAAACTTCGGAATATTAATTAACGCCGTTTGTGTAATGGTACAAGACTTTCTGTTAAAAGATTAATGGCTTCAGCAATTGAAGCTACTATTCAAATGGAAAATTTAAAGGCGAAGATCTGATATTCCATTTGAATTTAAACGACTTCAGTTTCCTGTTCGCCTTGCATTTGTGGTTACTATTAAAAAGGCGCAAGGGCAAACGTTAGGAACTTGTGAAGTGAATTTAGAGTATCCAGTTTATATTTGAATTTGAATTTGAAATTGATTTTTTTCTATTTCTATTTTGCACTACGAAGTGTTATATATGTTTTTTTAATTATACAAAACAAATTACTATAGCCGTCTCAGTGTTTCTTTGAAATGAAGAAAATCAAACAGTTAGACAGTTCGACCTGCAGCGGAAAAATGTCGTAAGACACCATAAAAAAATTAATTTGATAGCCCGAAAGCGTTCCGACCTTTCCCCTACTTGTGTTTTACCGGGGATCTTACCTTACTCTTCGCTTAGTAGTTCAGCATACTCTGAGCCATTGCATAGAAACAACTACTGGCAATACTTATTTTCTATAGATCGACTACGGTTCTACTGCTCAGGGGCAGACTTAAAAGCAAAGAATATGCTGTCGATCGTCGGTGCCGGTTGTGATGGATCTTTTCATAGATCTGTCGAAGCGCGAGTCAAGCTGTTAACGATCGGCTCCAGGCCCTCAGCAGGCAAAATCTTGTATGTACAGAAAGGTATTTCCTTTCTTTATAGCCTGACAAGCGATTCTGCGTCTCCCTTTATGAGCCATCCAACAAAATTCTAAAATATAGGTCAGAGATAATGGGCACATTCAAAAACTTAGTTATTTTAAGTCGACTGGATTGGTCTGGAAGAGATGTAACATAAACGCAAAAACTAGAATGGTCGGACACATCACTTTTCCTACGTCAGCCACATATGTGACCTGTCAACTTAGTACTACGTCAAGAATTTCTTGACTAGATTCGTCGGCTACCCCTCCATAAACGTCAACTGACACAGCTGCCCATGTGACCGATTTAGGCTAATCAAAACTGAGATATATCAAGTCAGTCAGCTGTCAGAATTACTAAACTAGATACTCGAACGTCCCCAATTAATGAACTTAATAACTATTTATTTATTCAATAAATTTTGTAAAAATTTACCTGCAGTCTTGAACCCTGGCTCATTGGTCAGTGTGCTGAACTACATCAATCGAATGGTCGCAAGTTCGATCCCGGGAAAAAGAAGGACTACACTTTAAAAAAAATTCCACTACCTCTCCTTGAGGTTTGAGTTTGCCCGACTGAAACATCTGAAAGTTTTACTGTAATGAGAAAGCTGCTTAATTCAACCGTTCTAAAGGGGCATACGATTGTATGTCCCTGACACTCGTCAAAAGAAACTTTTCTCCTATTTATTTTCGTTAAGTGTTCCCTTCAAAATCTACAAGAGGCTGGAGGAAATTTTTGTAAGACCAACCATTCAGATATAGATAACACTATTATAGGAAGAAGTCTGATAGGTCTAGAGGTGTAGGCAGTAGTTCTTTAATTATTGGCCAGGTGCAAAAACTATATAAAATAGACCGGCGTCTGAGAGCAGAAATGGGAAATTTTCCGTTCATATTGATTAAAATAAAATTGCCGCATACTTAGAAAATCCTGTGTAAAACTTACTCTTATGAGGTGGCAAATGGTGTAGTGGGTAGAGTCACTGCTTGTGACCCGGTCGGCGCAGGTTCGAGCCCCACCGGGGGACAGCAGTACTCGCCACCCAAACATATAAGAGAAACGAATAATATCAGAGTTTCTCCCCCACTACACCAAAAAAGGGGTTTCTGCTTGGAGTACAATGGACGGGTAATCTGGTCTGAGTGCTCCAGGATTTGGAATCCCCTTTTATATAAAAAAAAAAAAAAAAAAAAAAACTTACTCCACCCTATTCAAATTGTTTCTTAAAAGATTGTCCAATTCAAAGAAAATTATACGCTCTTCATTTGACAAGTCATACGATTTCTTAAGAAAGACTCAGACCCTTGAATTTCTGACAGCTCCCATGTGTTTAGTTTGCCTTATGAAGCTGATAGAATTCACTCTAAAGTTCGTTATTTTCCCGAAAAAACGTCCAGGATTAACTTAATCAAAGGGCGGGCCAACCTTATACACAGATAAAGTCCTTAATCATCCAGAAACCACTGATTTATATCCAGTCATTTCAAAATTAAAGCCGCCAGAATAAATCCAATTACAAATTCAAACCCCCATTCCCGTTGGTCACGCATCTAGGTCCCAAAGGCTCTAACAAATTGACGAAAAACTTCGACCCAAGACCACACGTTAAACATCAAAGAAAACAAAAAAAAAATTAACTAACCCACGTTGGCAATTGCGTCACGCAAATTAATCCTTCCTGTTGTTCGAAAAATGCCTCCCCTTCAATTAGCGTGCGTCGCTCTCCCACATGACAAACGTCAGTTTAAAAAAGGATAAAAAAAGCTTAATTAGCCAATTAATATGAATCACAAAGTAAGGTAGAAAACATAAATCATTTAGGATAATTCGTTAAAAGGACTAAGCTTTTCCATTGAGCAAAAAAAAAAACAACAAAAAACTGTCAAGAGGTTCCACCGGGTAAATAGACTTGTATACCTGCTCTTGGACGACGATGGACCCACACATAATACCGCAGCGCGGGGAGACCAAACAAATAGGTCAAACGAACCGCACGAATATTAAACAGAAAGAGGGCTGTGCTGTGGTATTTTTAAGCTTGAATCCTTTTTCAAAAGTCAAAGCACGTTCTTTTTCTTTTCTTTCTTTTTCGTCTTGTTTTTTGAACAGTTCTTCGTTTTCAATCCCTCACTCTCCATAGCAGGACAACCTCTTAAGTGTAGGTAATGGCTAAAGTACGAAATTCTTCGTTCACATCGGTGTGACTTAATTCGTTTATTGTGTACCAAGGTGATTTTTCGATTTGACCCATTTACCCACTAAAACAGTGAGGCGATGGCAAAAAAAAAAGGATAACGGTCCGCTTTTATTGGACCATGCTGTTGGGATTTTGTTTTCGGTTTAAAGTGTATTAATTTTGTTTGTGCACATGATGTGAATAATACTTATGGGTCGCTCGAAAAGGGATAACGAAATTTGAAATGTTTGGCTCATAATTTAAAAAATTTTCTTGTTGTTGGAAAACGTATAATAAAAATGATGAGGAAAACCATTCGAAGGTGGGGGCGTAATGAATATATTTGCCGAGGTACCGGACGTAGATGACTTGGGACATACGTTTTTTTTTGGGGTGCATTGGACGTGACTTGCATTTGCCCAAGCAACTAGAAATGATTTATACGAAAGAAAAGTCCGCAACGTGTCATCGGTATGATGATTGTAGAGGCGTATTTCCATGACAAATCGAGCTCAAGGTTCTTAGAATTTGGACTTGACCGGAGACATCAACTGAGAGATGCTTTTGGCGATTTCTGCTGAAATAAGTTTGCGAGTGGTCGCCTCGATTACCATTTCGCATTAAAAATCCAGTAAGTGACAATTTAGAAACCCGTCTCTGAAGTCACCTGTGTAGGTATATAACTTAGTCAAATAGGACTATGAGTTGCAGAGTTTTTGACTGGCTCGGAGATAAGAGTATTCGGTCAGGTCCGAGCGAAAAGATTTGTGATAGAACCAATTGAATGTGCTATAGATACCTTATTTTAAAGCAGTGACCTTTCATTGAATTACTAAGTTTCGCCTGCTACTTGTTTATAATTTTGACCATACACATGCATAGATTAAGGGAAAGTTCCATGCTAACCTATGGATAATTTGTCAAGCCTAGTTAAGTTAGTAAAAATATGTTAATGGAGCAGTTCTTATCCGAGAGATTTTAACATCAACGAATTGGTCTAAACTTAACAATCGACAGCTATACCCTAAAGGCTATAAGGCACTTTGGCTGATAGCGTAAAGATTGCAGTTTAGAGGCATAAAAGACCTTTATCGCTCAAGCGAAGACTTTAGAAGTGAACGATTTTAGCGTAAGTCACTTCGAGGGAAAGATTCTTGAACACAACATTTTTGGTCCTATTCAATTTGATGGGCTTTGAAGGAGGAAATATAGACCTACTAAAAAAATTGGCATCGTTAGTCCAGTCCTAGGTTCACCCCTTTAAACCAAAAGTCCTTAGTTTCTCAAAAGTACTACCACAGAGAAATTGTAATACTCTGGAAAATATATTTAATCAGTTTTGGCCGATTCGATCAATGAATTCTTTTGCAATTTATGTAGTTTTATTTTTTGGTACTGGCTGAAAAATCATCGGAATGTTTAATTTAATTTTTTCCCATTGAAATCGATTTATAAATAAAAAAGAAGAAGAATTTAATAAAAATGTTGTTAGGTTAAAACCGCGCACCATGTTTTCTTTAGATAAACGTGACATGCTCTTAATATTCAAGTGACCGAATTTAATATGCCAATTCTGGATCTCACTACAATTTACGGCCTTTGATATGAACGCTTTACTACACATCGGGGTATTTTTGACAAAATTAATTTACCGCGCTCGTCTTTTATCATTGCTTTATCCCGATTAAAGTTTACACTCATAATTATTGTCGGTCGCTTTACTAATCGAAATAAAGTTTGTTATCAACTCGGGTGCAAATAAAACGTCGCGGAGTTTAATTTTATAAAAAGCAGTTTTGATTAAAACGTCACCTTTTTCCGTACTATAAAGAAATTTATTTGCGGCTAGTCCAATTGACTCTATATGCTCGCTGATATTTGCACCGCTATCGAGAATCCAAGTGTCTCTGTTTAACTTATCGGAATTTATTAAACTTAACAGAGCAAACGAAGTTGTTGGCTTAGACCAAGTTTTGTCTCTTTCATTACATTGGGAAGCAAAATGTCCCCTTTTGGTGCACTTGCCATATTTTTGTCGCGTATCTTGTTGTGTTGGTGTGTTTCCCTTTGCCTTTCGGCAATAGTGCCATTTCCCCATCTGATTCCTTCTTATCTCTGTCTTTTCTTTGTCCCTCTTCATTCAATTATTATTTTAAGTTTGGCTAGATTTGGTAGTTCATCCCTCGTCTCTATTGCTACAACGAAGTTTTCGTATGACTTCGGTAAGCTTGAAAGAAGAATGATAGACAAAAGCTTCTCTTTGAGATCTACGCCTATTTCTTTTAATTTTTCAACCACATCCAAGAACGCGTCCATGTGTTCTGTCATTCTCAATGACAATAGCTTTCGAAAGAGCGTGACTTTTCGTGCTGGGCCAGTAGGCTGATGAAGCGCGTCTAGCTTGTCACATGCGTCCTTTGAAGTCTTACAGTTCCGAATGTGATTTAACTGACAAGTTTTTACACACAAGAATAACGTTGCAAGGGCCTTTTCGTCTT
Source organism: Cheilosia pagana (assembly GCA_936431705.1). Taxonomy (NCBI): domain Eukaryota; kingdom Metazoa; phylum Arthropoda; class Insecta; order Diptera; family Syrphidae; genus Cheilosia; species Cheilosia pagana. Next base: position 76,256,330 of record OW386166.1, on the reverse strand, counting down.
TCTGGTTCCATGCTGCTCGGCTCTCCGGAGTTTGGGGTTCTGATGATTTGCTGGTGCCGCAGACGCAGACGTACGACCAAAGTTCATTATGAATGAGTACCTACACTTCTCATTTGAATCTTCCATCCGTCGTAGTTATGCCCGTCGAGCTTTTCAATGTTGAGGAACGAGCCCATTTTATGTAAAATTATTAATTTAAGCAACCACGACACCAATTAAATAAAATATTTTACTTAAAAAAAAATTCACAGGTTTCCTGGGCCCATAAACTTTGTTAGGGAAAAAATCAAACACGGCTCTTAACTCGTTATAAAAGGAAAATGCATTTTATTTAAAGTAACTCCGACTTTATATAGGTATTGAGTATACATGGTATCAGGCACGTAGGCAGGGGGGGCTTGAGGGGCTGAAGCCCCCCCCCCCCCCACCGAAATAAATAAAAAACTAAAAACTAAAACCTTCTATAAGTATTCAAACGCTAGGTATGTATACTGTGCAAGCCAGCGCTTGAACCTGGCTCTGTCTAATGCCATGTCAACTCCTGCAAGTCGCAATTGCGTTGGTGTAGTTAGTGAAATAGCTAATTTCTTCCGCAACCATTCAAACGCTAATTTAACTTTCAAAAATGTCATTAAAAAACACGCGCCAGAGAGCCGAATAACTCTACTTTTACGCCATTGCGAAACAAGATTCATTGAAAGGCATGACTCCCTTTGTAGAGCTCTTCAAATGCATCTCAATAAGTCTTGTAGAAATAACGAACAGAACGTGGGCGATGTCTTCGAAAGCATCAACACTTTTGGCAGCGGTCCAAAAAAGTGATTTCCTAGTAAGCCTAATTGTATGCGAAAAACTATTCAGTTTAACGCTGCCCTTATCAGTTTTCCTACAGAACAAATCCTTAGACTTCGTTTCTGCAATCGACCGCACAAAAGAAGTTCTGAATTCTCTTAAGAACATCAGAGAAAATGCCGACGATTTCTTCAATGATGCTTTTCAATCCGCATCCCAAATTCTCAACTTGCCGATGACCTATTTGAAGTTCAATTAAGAGCTCCAAGAACTTCATTGAAACAGACAATGCGTTTCAATCCAGAAACCTCTTCTATTGAAGCCTATTTTAGAGTGTCCATTCTGATTCCTTGCATAGATTCGTTAATACGAAATCTTACGGACAGATTCATGGTCAACGAAGACGTTCTACCATCGTTTCAAGCTCTGCTCACAGGTTTTGCTGTAGTTGAGCGAGTGAACAAAATGGAAAAGCTAACATGTTACTTTGATAATGTAATTTCGTTGTCGGCTTTAAAAGCTGAGCACATTCTTTGGTGCGAAAAAATATCGTCGAGTGATCCTTCTACCGAAGTTTTGAAATTGCTTGATACAATGTGACAAGACGTACTTTAGAGGTATAAACTTTTTGCTGTCGGTTTTGGCCACGCTTCCAGTGACCACAGCTAGTGTTGAAAGAAGATTTTCAACTGTCAAAAGGATTAAAACAGTGTCCCGAAGCGTTATGAAGAATTCCAGATTAAGCTCACTTGCTATGATATCTGTTCATTCGGGCATTAATGTGGATCCAGATAAGAGGTCTGTTCCTTTACTTTTGTAGTAAAAATGAAAAAAAAAACTGTCAAAATGACAGTGGAGGGGATGAATTCTCTCTCAGAAAGGGAAACTTACGCAAAAGTTAAGGAACGCTTTTGTAGTAGCCTGTGAAAATGACAAATGCGAATATTTCACCCAAATGTCAAATAGAACAACAGATTCAAATCAGCTGTCAATTTTCAGGCGACTGGCAGTTGTTTCAACTCTTACGCAAAGAAATTTGTTGAGTAAAAACTAGTAAGAGGGGAAATATCTTGGTCTCTCGAAGCCGCTCTCTTTTAAAAATTTTTCGAGTTGTGGAACAACAATTGAGTAAAATGCGTAAGAATTCTTAAAAATTCGTAAAAATTCGTAAGATTTAAAAGTAATGGAACAGACCTAAGGTGATTGATCTAATGTCAAAAAAAAATTAAGACTTATTCTGCTTTAAAAAAATGTGTGTAAAATATAATTTAAGTACCTATGTTCGTTTAAGTATATATACGATTTAAAAGCTTATAAATCAATGAATTGGAATGTACCTACATAGTTCTTTGTTTAAAAAATTCCTCGTAAGATTTGGAAGCGAGCCCCCCCCCCCGGAAACAAAATCCTGGCTACGGCCCTGGATGGTATCAAAGTGTGAGTATTAGAATTCAGCAATAGTAATTCATTAGTGTAGCAGTTACGCTATGTAACGTTAGTATTAGGTATGTATGTATTATGTAAGTATTATGTTTTAGGGTATGTTGGTATTTATTGAGTTGTCTAACAAATGTTAATATGAATATTTTATTATTGTTTAAGTTCTTCCTTAGTACCATTTTTAACATTTTAAAAAAGTACTTCTTTGACTTCTTTATACTTAGAAATAAACTTCTTCTTCTGTTCTTCCTTTTACGTAGGAACAAAGGAATTATTTAGTACATCCTTTGACGTAGGAACAAAGTACTTCTTTAGAACTTTCTTTTAAGTATGAACAAAGTACTAATTTATTCAGTATACATGCAACATGCTTTGAAGTGGCAACAAAGTAGGTTGTAGGCAGTTCTTTTTTTCAATAAGCTAGAAAGAGCAGGTTTAGTCATTTTCAAGTACAGAAAGTATACAACTGAGTTTTTTCCTAAGCGCCTAAACTTTTTCAGTGGGAAAAAGGACTTATTTCCTTACATTTTTACCAGTTACATAAGAACGTCCAAGTTTGCAGTCTGAAGGCAGATACCTTCTAAAAACAGGTAAACCCTTTAACATTTATCAGTTATTAGCAAATGTTCGGTCACGTTCGTGGCCCACAAGGGAAAGCATGACTTAAGTAAGTTAAGTTAAACTTTTAAAATACTAAATGCATTTACTACCAATGTCAATCAAACCTATACCCCTTACAAATGGAAACCATGTCGACACTTGAATTGTCTTTAACGAGCGCCTAGAGCACACTTTTTAATATACACGAGTATTCTTGTGTAATTCCCAATTCTGAAGAGTACCTAAGCCTACAACATTGCAAAGCAATTTCACACAAATCTCTTATTAATTACCATTTTAGCCATTTGATGTATGCCTGCACGTGTATGATGTGTAGAGCTACCCTCCCGTGTACTTTACACTCCTAAGTCGACATTTCAAAAGCTCTTTTCTAAGTACGCATAATTAAAACCTTTCAATGCCAAGTCTTTGAAAAATGCGCTAATTAAGTTAAAATATATTTAACCCGCATCCCTTTGAGACCAGTATAACTTGTATCGAAACAAAGCGATATCAAATGTTCACCCATAGGCCTCTATTCATTGATACCATTGAAATGGAAAGTACCAAAGTTATCGGTTAACTCATCCCTCCATAACGTTTGACCATAAAAAAGAACCCATATTCGAATTGCAGACATTCAAAGATATTTTGTTTCCATGCCCTCTCCAAAAAGGCAAACGAACAAACTAATGCTTTGAGAAATTTAATTATATACAGGACCATGCCCTTTGCTCAAGTGCGCAGCAACAAATAGTATCTGCACTCAAACACAAAGGATCAGATTCCATTAAGTTTTTACCCTTTCAAGTGCTGCTTAGACAGCTCGGTCAAAAGCATTTCTAATGAAACATATTATAAACAAGAAAATCTCATCCTTTCTAAAATGGAAACTCAACTCTTTAAGAGTGCGATAAAAATCTTCAAGCAGAAGATACATACAAGTTTTGTTGTTGTTGGCAGAGTTCCTTTCAAAATTTCTTAGACCAACAGACTATGAATTTTGTGCCATGTGCCATGTGCATGCAGCTATATATGTCTACATGTGTTTTTCAAAGGATAAATATACCAGATCAGAGATTCCTTTGCTTTGTAGGCTGGTGTGTGACGCTTCTTGATTATGATAGGAATTGAGTTTTCCTCGTCCTTGTAACCGCTTGCAGTCATTGTAGCATAGGTTTGTAATTTTAAGCTTTAATTTAATCCTTGCATTGTGCGATTGAAGGATGATAGAAGAACCAAACATTTGTTAGGTACTATATTCAATTGATTGCAATAAATGATGACTAATAATTGTTGCTGTGTGAAAAACGTCTGATATTTAAACGTTTGGCAATTGGAATCATTTTTTCACTGACGACTCTCGATAAGGAGGCTATGGAAGTGGATTTTAGTATGAGTTTATGGTATTAAAGGCATTTGGTATATCACAGAAAGACGTATGTCTATTGACACAGCTATTGATATGGAAGCGCAGCGATTAGGTTGAAATGAGTCCATGACTCAAATATGCCTTCTCTTAGAAGGAATACAATCGCAGTGAGGGGGGCTTAGGCTTTAGCTGTTGACAATAGCTTTATCCATATTCAAATTAATGCATCAATGTGTCCTCTTAAAAATCTGCAAGTGGCTAACAATATGATAAGAACAAGAGCTTCTGGTGAGGGACAATTAAGTACGTTTAGTCGTGCAATCACCATGAGAAGATGGTGTTTGACAATCCTTTAGTATTACCAACGTTATCTTGCCGTAGCTTGAAGCTGATGACAATCATACTAATAATCATAAGCAATAGTCGATGAATAGGCCACCAGCTTTAGTCATTTACAGCATTATTGAAACACTACCAATCTCTTCTCTTCTTTTCTTTACATATAATAAAACTGTAGAATGAAAAATGCCTGACCGCGCATCACGCAGAAACTACTGGGCGGATTTTGATGAAACTTGGCATAGTGATTGCTTATGTTCTGGGTTGGGACTTAGGATACTTTTTATCCCGGAATATAATGTGGTTCTTACAAAATAATCAAAACCCAGATATAAGTGGCAGGCGGGTGAAGCAAAGCGAGCACGGGTCAGCTAGTAAAAAATAAGACTTCGACTTCCTCTAGAGTAACAATTTTCTTAGAATCTTTTACACTTTTTTCAACACGCAAGTTAATTTTTGTTAAAATAAGAAATACCTACATAAATACACAAAAAATCAGCTGATTTGTCAAATTTCATAAATCAGGAATGCCCTATCGTTCGATCAGAAACAATATTTGGAACTAGATACTTATAGTACGCCTTCCTGTGCCTCAATAAGATCACTTTCAAAATTATTCACTAAAAGGAAAACAGTTTATTGGAATGTCCTTTGTTATTCGTAGGCCGATGATAAAAATCAAAGCTTATTGATGGTCTAAAGATCACAATCTAATCGTTTTCAAGTAAATATTTTTGAAAATAGAAGTAATATAAAGCGTGTCAAATTCACATATGACCAAAAGTTGAGGCAAAAAATACTACAATGTCCCAAGGGTAGTAAAAACTTCTGGTCATTCGTTAAAAACATTAAGAATTCGGCCTCTCCATCAATCCCAACGCTCATTCACAATGACATTCCAGCTGTCAGCTCTCTAGACAAAGCTAATCTGCTTGCAGAACATTTCGCTGCTAGCTCAATGCTCCCAGACTGCACTTTGTCTCCACCTGTACTTGATAGCGTCGAATTTACCATGGGACAAATCCATTTTCGCACTCGTACAGTTGCAAGAGTACTTTACGATCTGAACATAAATAAATCCGCTGGTCCAGACTGTATCTCCCCCATCGTTCTGAAGAGGTGTTCTTCCACGCTGGCAAAACCATAAGGTAAGGTTTTTCATCTATCCTATTCTTCTGGACTCTTTCCGAGTAGGTGGAAAACAGCATTTGTCCAGCCCGTCCCTAAAAAAGGCGAATCTTCTTCTCCACCAATTACCGACCCATAGCACTAACGTCCATTCTTTCTTAGGTCATGGAAACGCTGATAAATCGTCAGCTTATGAAATATCTTGAATCACGAAAACTTCTTAATGACCGGCAGTACGGTTTTCGTGGCAACAGATCCACTGGTGATTTGATGGTTTATCTCACCGAAAAGTGGAACCAATCTCTCCATCACTCCGGTGAAACGAAGATTGTTGCGCTTGATATTTCAAAGGCATTTGACAGAGTTTGGCATCAAGCTCTTTTGTCGAAAATGCGTGCCTATGGGATCGATGCGTCTCTTATTCAATGGATTAGAAACTACCTTTCAGGCCGTTCAATTCAAGTTGTCTTGGATGGTTTCAAGTCTGAAATTCACCATTTAAATGCTGGTGTTCCCCAGGGCTCAGTTTTGTCTCCGACTCTCTTTCTCATTTTTATAAATGATCTCTTGTCTGTAACTTCTAATCCAATTCACTCTTTCGCTGATGACAGCACCCTCAGCTTCTCATACTCATTCCAGGACTCACGTCCCTGCTCTTCGGCCGTAGAACTGGAACGACAACGTATGTTAAGCTCATTAAATTCCGACCTTGACAGCATTATAAATTGGGGTTCAACCAACAGAGTGGAATTTAATGCTTCTAAAACACAATGCTCTCTGCTGTCTCTAAAGCGAAACCCGAACCTTCAGCCATTATCTATAAATGGCACTTGTATCACAGAAACCGAAAGACTTTCCATTCTCGGTATGTGTGTTCATAACAACCTTCGTTGGAACGACCATATACACGAAGTCGCCAAGAACGCTGCGAAATGTCTATTTTACCCCTTCTGATCTGGCTAATATATATAAGGCGTTCATTCGCCCTAAACTTGAGTACAATTCTCATATCTGGTCTGGTGCGCCAAAAACCACACTTCACCTACTGGATAGGATCCAAAATCGAGCGATAAAACTAATCGGAGACCCAAATATCGCGAATTCAATAAATTCGCTTGAACATTGCAGAAATGTAGCATGTCTCTCACTGTTTTATCGTTACTTTAACAAACAGTGCTCAACTGAAATCGCCAGCTGCATTCCGCCCCTTCAACAATTCAACCGCAATACTCGTCATGCTAGGAATGTCCATCAGTTTACCATTCAGCCTATTTTCGGTCGTACTATGAAATATAGAGATTCTTTCATAAGCCGTACAACACGAATGTGGAATGCCTTACCTAGCTCTGTGTTTCCTCCTCAGTACAATTTACAGGCATTTAAAACCAATGTGCATCGAAATCTCCTATCTTCCTTATGCCAATTTCCTTAATGCCCGCGCTGTGTATACACTATAAGAGTAGTCATAACCTCTTTAGCACGTGTTGATTATAAAAAAAAAAAAAAAAGTAATGACGGGAGGATTCATCACTCACAAGACAAAGTCTGCAAGTTGGATCCGGTACGACTCAGATGCGGTGTAGGTGTTTTTTTTCAGGAGGCCGTGGCCACTGATTATTCCTGTTAGTATTCTCAGGTATAAAACCCCAATCAACTACAATACTAAAATGTTTTTTTTTTCTTTTTACAACATTTTTTTAGTTATATCATTTTACTTTAATTTCTATCATTAGTGTACTTGTCGCTCATAGAACTTTTTATTTATGTAAAAGCTCCTTCAGCCGCAATTTTTTAATTTTTAATTTTTTAATAAAAAAAGCTCTTCTAGCTGAAAATGTAGAAAGCCCTGCCTACATGAGTATAAAAGGACAGCACCGATCCGATCAGTAGATACTATAATTGCTTTTTCACTTTTAGCCTTTTCAAGAGTTTGACGTGTTTTGTGTTTTAGAGCAAATCGATCGGGTTACAACAGAGCACTGATTCCGTATGACGATTATCGTCAGACGATAGCGTTTCGACGATAGCTTTGCTCTCCGTAACTTCAATAATCGTCTATCGTCCGGGTGATATCGTTTAGACGATTCAACATTTGCTTCACGTAACTCAATAATCGACAGACTACTATCGTCAAGACGATAGCGTTTGCGCGATAGCTAAAGAGGTATCGTCTTGCATTGATTTGTGTATTTTTTCCGACAATTGGAATATTTTTCATGAATTTTGTTGTGAAAATTGACTTCGTAATACTTTAAATGATTATAATGTTCAAGATAACATTACGGCAATTGAAAACGAAAACTTGGCGATGACAACTACATTAACGAAGAATGTGCAAGTTGAAGGAGTTGGCGCTAAAAATAAGGGATGAAATAAAAAATGCGTTGTGCAGATAATGATTTCTTCATGTTACACAAAAAACAAAAACAATGTACTCCAATGTACTAAGAAACATAAATATCACTTTCTCGAAGCAGTCACGGATTTTATGAGCAGGTTATCGGCATTTAAAATTGCAATTTATCCCACATTTTTTTATCTAAGAAGTTTTATTCAACGCTTTCATCTATCAGAAGAAGCATTTTTGATGGTTTTGAAAATAATAAAACTGACAGGTGGTTGCCGTCTAGGATACATTCACCAAACACTTCAAGCGAAATCGTTTAACAAACTACAGTTTGTGAACTACAGAGATACGGAAAGCTCTCAAGCTTTGTGAAATAATGTTCTCAAACTTTATACCAAATAATCGAGAGACGAGACGATAGTGATATAGTTACGGAAAGCAAATTGGTGACGAGATCGTCGACTACTATCGCGCGGACGATTATCGTTTTAAAAGTTACGGAATGAGTACCCCTTTTGAACACATCACATTTTTTGCGCGAAATACTTTATTAATTTTAACTTCTGCTTTCTACATACAAGTTTGATGCGAGTACCACTACCACCTCGGTCAGTATTCTACTGCCTCTTGGGAATCGCAGCACAGTTGTGTATTAATTGTCCCTTTTGCCCCTTGGCTGACCTTTTTGTAATCGACACTTCAGCAGGTACTGCATATTTGTGAGATCACACAAAGGATTTTTTATCAATTTTTCTTGAACACAAATTTTGAGAATTATAATTAGTTTCGTAAGAGTTTTTTGAAAACAACCAATAAAAAGCAGAAAATATCACTCATCTGTTTTATTGCACCAAATGAGCTGTAACACACAAAATTTCAACTGGGTATTTGATTACGACCACTCGCCCCTTCTGCTCTACCGACCTACAACCGCCATAGTACGCTACACAGGTTATTTTTGTCTATATTGATCAGGAAGTAGGATTTCCTGGGAGAGAAATTGGAGAAAAATTCCATCTTAGAAATTTCTGTGTACAAGTACCAGACAAGGTCAAGTCTTGATGGTTTGAGTTTTTCCCAGTCTTCTCTTGGAGGGATGACTATAAGGAAGTTTTTATGGTAGCATGCGTATAAAGGCATGCTGAAAGGGCTTTTTTGGGCGCCATAGCGTTAACCAGAGATAAATGACCTGGGGTCGGACCTGAGATCTCGCGAACAGCACATTAACGACGAGCCACTGGGCCAACTTACTTTGCAGGATTGCAATAAATTTGAAATTGTTGTCAACGATTTGGGATTTAATTCGGTGTTTGTTCCAACCCTTGCCCATTAGAATAATCGGCCCTAGGAACGGAAAATTCTCCGCAACGCATACTCTGTCGGAGACTCAAATCCAAATCGTAAACAAATTCCGCAACCAATTTCTGTCGGAGGATATCGGAACCTAGCTGTCAAAAATTGAAGAAAAAAATGCACTTCATCGCACTTTAACGTAATTTGCCGATATGCGTTACAAAATGTCGGAGAAATATTCCGAATAGATGTTCCGAAGAATACCTCGAAGTAAAAATCCTCCGAATCGTATAAAATCGGAGAATTTTCCGTTCCGACGGATACCTCGCGGGTTACTTAGATGCATTGCACAGAAAGAGCAGCAGTTACTTCTTTGAACAGAGCGGTCCTTGGTTTGATCTTGCATGTCGATTTCAAAGTTGTTGATGAATAAAAAACGAACATCGAAGATTGAGTAATGCAATTTTCTGAATTGAGCGCTTTCACTGATATAAAATTTGCTTATAGACCGACATCCGTATTAAAAATTTTACGATCGTACCTACCTAACCACAAAATGAGCTTTCACTACATTCGCCCTTATTTAGATTATAAAGAATCGATCTGCACCAACTTAAATTTAAGATGCTATCCCTCAAGTAAGGGCAATCCCATTAAGAACAACTGTCTGGGCTCCTGACCCACTGCACGAATAACACAACCCCCTCGTACTATGTCAACAATCCATCCATTTCCATTGCCACCCAAGCATACAAACACACTCACTCAAAAACAACATCGAACCCTCACACAAAACCAGAATTAATTCATTTCGAAAATCCATTTTCCCACAGCTAATTTCACAGTTCATTGTTTAGGGCGATAAGTGAGACGATATCCCATCGAAATGAAAATATACCGTACGTACCTAAGATCAAATTAAGACCACATACAGAAAAACATCGCACAGTTTCATCTCAATCCGCAGCATTGTTCGTTTCAGCCTCAACCACCCAACCCTCCTCATTCCGAATTGCGAATTCAATTCGAGAATAAAACCGAAATGAAGAATCCTTAAATTGTTCCCGAAATTGTTATGCGGCATGAATCCTGAAGGAGGCAAAATAAAACCAAACGAAAGAAACCCAAATAAAGAAACCGATGAGAAAAGTTTTCTAATTTCTTTTTCTCCAGCTTCGTGGAAACCAAACCAAACCAAGCCAAACCAATATCTGAGGCGGAGTACGAAGAACATCGAATTGAACTGAAAATTCATTAGGGAATTAGATTCTCTACTATCGTACCATAAAAAGTCCATCCGGCATCTATCAGAATGTTGAAAAAAGTTTTGCCTCCTTTTTTTGTTGGCTCTGTTTTTATTTGTTTCAGTTCGGCACTCGAATCGACTCATCACACCACCCACACGCCACACACCCCAACCAGGTTAAATATCAAACAGACATATAGATACATTTGGTAAATTCTACCGAAAAGGAGAGATGCTAAAACCACAATCGCTCAGCAGATGACTCTACAACTGTATAGAGTGTACATGCAGGTATAGGTGTTGTATGTTTGTATAAGACAAACTAAACCGATGTGGATAAAACAAAAATAAGTCCGAAATCACTCGTGCAACAAAGCAAGATGCCCAACAAAATAAATAAAACATTTATTTAATGCGCTCGGATGTACACTGTGCACGACGGGAAACAAACATTCAATCCTGTTTTGGTTGGTGTAGATACAGCGGCCAAAGTTGCCACTCAAACAGAGGACACATAGTCACACTTATACGCTATAGACACTAGTACATAATTTTATTATGCAAATCTTTCAAAGGTCTGTCTGCTTAAAGGTTAAAAAACCTAGTTATTCAAAGTCGACTAGATTGGTCTGAACTAGATGTTACCTGAATGCGAAAACTAGATTGGCCGGTAACGTCACTTTTCCTGCTTCAGGTATATAATAATATGAACTGTCAACTTTGACTTAGTCACGAACTTCTTGAATAGATTCGTCGGCTACACCTCCACGGCTACACGTCAATTGAAAAAGCGCTTTATGTGACCAAGCTTGGCCAATCAAAACTGAACCACATCAATTCAACCAGCTGTCAGACTTACTACTAGAATGACGTAAACTGTCACACCATCAGCTAAGTGAGGCTCTACCCAAAAATTGAGCGAAAGTACTAAAATTCTTAATCCGTTTCTCTCTTTGGGAAGTTACTGCTGAAGCAATTGAAATTACAATATTCGCTTTAATTCAAAATTCTGCCATCTGGAATAGCTGAAGGATTTTGACGTAGAAGTTCTTGAAATTCTAGAAGTAGGAGTTCCTCGTCAAATTTACGAGAGGAATGAATATTTTAACTCTTTTGATGACCTATCTTTTTACAAAAGATTTCGGTTGACAAAGGAAATAACAATAGCTATTTTGGATCAAATAGAATGCTCCTTAGAATGTCCATCCAACAGGCACAGTTAAGCATGCCTCAACTATGTTAAAGTTAATCCTTATAAAAGTATTTCTCCTATGGGAATAATTCTATAGCTCCTATTAAGCAACTTTTGGTTACGTTACGCTTTTTTGCAACGGGTAACCATCTCTTGAGTATTGCCGATTTTAGTGAATGCATTTCTCAACAGTTAAAAGAATAGTTTTGAGAGTTTCGAGAGCAATAGCTAAACTTGGAAATGAATATATAACGTGATTTTTTGACATCGTTTCCAAATGTAATTGGAGCCATTGACGGTACTCACGTTAAAATTCAGTCATCTGGTAAATAATTATTAAAGATTGTCAAGAAAATGAACATCACTTTTGGTTTTTACATTAAGGTGGACATGATGGAGAAGGTTTTCGAAACAGGAAAAGTCATTTCTCTATCAACGTTCAAGCGGTTTGCAATGCTAAAATGATATTTACCAACGTAGTGGCTAGATGGCCTGGATCTACTCATCATGACGCAACAATTTTCAGTAATTGCAAAATAAGAAATGTTTTGGAGAGACAGTCAAATGCAAGTTCAGAATGTTATCTCTTGGGTACGTTTAATTAAAATTTATAAATGTAGGTACAAGAACTGTGTTTTTCTCTTTAAAAGAAGAAGATTCGGCCACATGTCTTCTTCTTGATGTCCATGGAGTATTATCAAATGGTTTTTTGAAGCCCTTTGTCATCACTATTTGTGGTGTAGAGCCTTTTTCAATATCAGGCGAAGTTTCATCCTCAGAAAGTATGTCATCGACTGTGTTGGCTGGGGTTTTCAACTTTGGATGAACTTTTTTTTTAGCATTGACGGCTTATAATTACTCCAGTCGTTCTTTGATTTTTAATTTCCATCGGTTTCTTGTTGTTCCACTAAATCGTCACCATCAAATTCGTTTTCTAGACCAAAAACTGTTTTTGGGTTCATAATTGTTACAGCTAGTTCAAAATTAGGGTCAGAAGGTGTGAATGGATTTCCTCCTCCTGTCTGTACACTGGAACTTTTTTCTCTTGCCGCCTTCTTCCTTATTTCGACTTTGTAGTTATTATAGAACCTCTTGAGCGATTCGCTATTCCTATAGCATGAACCCGACTGGCTGTTAAATTTTTTTTCAATTCGATTCCAAGCATTTTCTTTATCTTTCCATGTTGCGCCATCGGTTTTTTTTTATTTTCGATGACTTCCTTTTCATCGAAAGCACAATGAAGAAGAACGGTTTTTTCATTTTGCGAAAAATTTTGGTTTCTTTTTTTAATATTTGCAGGCATTGTTCAAAATAAAATACCAACAAATACGTTAACACAAAAATCAAACCAAAACTCACAATATTTTGACATTTGTGCAATCACTTGAAGTTAGTTGAAATTCAAAAGTGGTCGCTTACTATGTTGAACATATATTTATTCACGCAACACATCTTTCAGCCTTCTGAATTACTTTTTAAAGTTGGAGAGCGATTTGGGGCTATACTTATTGTTTCTCAACTTAAAGACAGATAGCGCTTCAAGTTTCACCATTATGGGTAGAGATCTAAGAAATCATTTAAGTTCTCTTGGATTTGTTTCCATTAGTCGACTAGACTTCTGACAGAGCTATCTTAGGATCAATCACGCATCTTTTATAAGAAGAACCTAATTTGACAACCATCAAGCTCAGTATGCTGGTGGCAAAAGACAGCATCAGTTTTGCTGCTAATTGGAAAAGAGCTGAAAATACTTCAAACAGGCAGACACAGGTCCTGTTTTATTGAACATCTTTCTCAGCATAGCAATATAAAATAGAAACTTTAGCACTCAATTACAGCAACTACACTCTATTTGACACTAATGAGATTCAACCTAAGTTTTTTACAAGTAGAAGTGACTTGGAAGCGCCTTAATTTGGAGCGCTAAGTTAAAACGATAGTTAAATGGACACCTTTCCGGCTAGCGAGCCGTAATTAGCTGAACGCTAAATTGAATCAAAATCAAAATTCGTAGGATACAACGAAATACAGAATTTTTGGTTGATCCAGAGCAAGCCACTCTTAATTGTTTTATTGCGCATTTTGCCAACTAAAATTGTTGTGGAGTACACACCGCGATAGTTTTCAGGCTAATCTATTATTACTCACAATGACAAAGTTGCTTATTGTGACCTACAAAGTGTATAAGGTGAAAGTTAAAAATGATTATTAGTGTGGCCCACAGGATATATGCATAGAGTCACTGCGAATGTAGTGAATGAATATTGGCTGGCTGAGCTTCACCCTTATCACCTGAGTGCAGATCACTTAATTTGATGATCGTCTCTATCTACACGATATCGTTATTGCAATGATGATAAAAGTAATGCCCAATTCACAATTCGCCGTTGAACGCGTGCGCTTTATCGAAACTCTACGACTTTAAATGCCAAAGCGCGCGAGCAACAGTTTTATAAAACGAAACGCTGCTTTGAAGAGAATGCGCGTTGAGAGAGTAGAGTATGACATTATTCAAAGTTCGTTTTGGTTTTGGCTAAAAAATTTAAATTCAGAGCAGAATTCAAATTTCAAGTCAATTTTTTTTTTGCGCAGCTGACATTTTTGTCCACTATTGGATCAAAACCACATTTAAAAGCAGATTTCTTTTCTCGATCTTGAAGAGTTTTTTTTAGATAAAATTGTTGCTAATATTATAACAAGAAGATAATAAAATAATAATAACTGATATTAATATAATTGAAAAAATTTTGTGCTATATACAGTGGGTTGCTAAATTAAATTCTAAATTTTTACCGGTTTTAAGGTTTTAGTGTTATTTTGAGCTTTTGTTTTGGTTCTAAGTGTACGTGGTGATTTTAATTTCACAGCCTACTGTCTTAACGGCTATTTTTCATTGTCGGCGGATATTCAAAATGATTTTATTCGGGGAAAACCCGGTTTTATTCTTGAAGTGCAATCAAAAGCAGAAGTCAAAAAAGTGTTTTTTTTTTTAAATTTGTTAGTGGACATTTTTTAAACTTCTTTTAATTGAAATTTAATTGAAAGTAATGCACTTTATTTTGTTTAAAACAAAGCTTTTCTCTAAAAGACAAAAATAATTTATTAATTTATTAATTAATATATTAATATATATTTCACAAACGTGAAAGGTTATGAGAGCTTCTAGTTAGACGTGTTTTATTTGTGCTGGCAAATCTTTCCCTAAATTCGGTCATTAACTAGTGTTTTAACTAACAGTCTATATACATTTTAGCCCTTTCTCGTGCGTGTCACATACTGTGCTGATATAAACAGTGTTAAAGTTGTTTTTTTTTAATTTACTTTAATATTATAATTTTTGTTAAATTTGTGTGCCAATTTCATCTCGGCCTCAATATATGTACATACCTATTGAAAACCGCATACTCACCAACACAAAGAAGTCATCACAACACCTTCTAAAATACCTCTTTCACTACCACATGTCAAATCCACCGAAACGGACCACTTCACGCTCGAAGAAAAACAGCAACGCAGATTCGCCTAAAAGCTATCTGTTTTCCCCATCCCCCCTTCGCAAAACTGCACGCAACGTTATGGAGGACAAAAACAAAGCAGCATCCAATGGTATAGAGGGTAATATGTGGGAGTTAATGGATCAACGTTTAGCAAAACAAAGCGAATTTATAATTTCGCTTTTGTCGGAGAAATTATCCGAGTCCCAAACTGCGATCACTAATAAAATCGATCACGATATAGCCGAAATAAAATCCAGTATTTGTGATATTAACAACCGGGTCGTGCAAATTGAATCACAACAACATACTGCAAACACTGAAATTGGTCAATTAAAAGAGGATTTAAATAAAATAAAGGCAACACTCCTTCAAGAAAAAACAACCGAGCTTGCAGACCTGCACGATAAATTTAATAACAACGCGGCCGAGTTAGAACAGCTGAAATTGTCTATCAATTCAAATGAAAACCGATTGGTGGCTTGCGATGCCCTTTTGTTTGGTATTCCACCTTTGCCTGATGAAAATTTAAAAACTGTCTTTAACCACTTATGTCACGCTATTGGAGTTAAACCGCCCGTCATAAATAATATTTATCGCACTCGCCCGAAAAATGTTTCGCACAGTACCGCAATCGTTATTAAATTTAACTCTCCGTATGATAAGAATTTCATTCTTAAATCTATGGCACTTTTTCGGAAATCGAACAACCAACAACTTTGTTTACATCATATCGGATTCGATGCAACTTCTACACAGAAACCAGTTTTTTTGCGGGAGAGCTTATCACAATTTAACAGATGTTTATTTCAACGTGCAATGCAGCTGAAAAACAACAAAAAACTTTCGTCTGTGTACACCGCACGTGGAATGGTGTATGTAAAACGTCATAATAATGCTGCTGCTGTGTTAGTTAAATGCATTGGAGACTTAGAAGAGATTGCCAGTTCATCTGATGGAGAAGACAAGCAGTGCACCAGTGCTTCCTAAACTTTTTTTCTTTGTTTTTCTATATTTGTAAATTCTTTAAACTCTTTTTTTATTTTTATCTTAAAGTTATTTTTTTTTTTTTTCTTTTAAATATTCTTTTTCACTTTTCTTTTTTTTTATATACTTCTTCTTATCTTCTTATCTATCTTTCTGTTTTTCTCTTTATTATTCCTTACTACCCTTTCTCTATATCATACATTTTTAACTAATTACCACTTCTATTAAATCTTGCTGTAATACTTTTTCATTATTTTTTTTTTTCTCTCATTCATCTACTCTTGTTTATATCCTTACGATGGCAGGTGCTAATGGATCTTTACGTTCTATGATAAGAGTTTTAAGCAATCAAAGCTCTGGTCTTAGGGTTTGTCATATTAATGCCCAAAGTCTTCTGCCGAAAATTGATGAATTCCGTGATCTGTTTGAAGGCTCTTGTGTGGACGTTGTATGCGTTTCTGAAACATGGCTTGTGGATGGGTTGAGGGATGAGACCTGCTCCTTGAGAGGTTATCGTGTTTTTCGTTCAGATAGAAATCGTCAGGGGGGTGGGGTGGCATTGTATATTAAGAGAACAATTAAGTTCAAGCAGCGGTGCGCTTCTGGTTTCAGCAATGGTATTCAATATGTTTTTGTTGATCTAATTGGAGACAATGGTGATAAAGTCCTTATTGGAGTAGTTTACAGGCCTAATAAACATATTGATTTATGTCCACTTTTTGAACTCTTAGAAGAAATAACACTGAATTGTTCTAATATAATATTATGTGGTGATTTTAATAGCAATCTGCTATGTGAAAATGCTCTTACTGATCAAATGAGCACACTTAATATAAGTGCGGTTAATGTAATTACCCCTACTCACTTTTTCGACGGAAATCCGACGCTTCTGGATTTGTTCTTTGTCAGCGATACTAATAATGTATTGCTCTATGATCAGCTTTCTGCGCCTGGTTTCTCAAAACATGACCTAATTTTTCTTATTTTTAACTTTCAATTCACTCATGTAGTTTCCACATACAGCTATCGCGATTTCAAACATATTGACCATTACTTACTTGAAGAAGATGTCAGAAGCATAGCGTGGGAAAATATTTTTCTTATGCCTTCGTCCAGTGAGCAGGTACGGTTTCTTAACGAAAACATTTCCTATGTATTTAATAAACATATAGCTGTTAAAACCAAGTCCTATGATTCGGATAATCCTCCCTGGTTCACCTACCAAATACGCGCCTTAATGAGGCAACGTGACCGAGCATACAATTCGTGGAAATCCTATCGCCTGCCTGAGCTCAGGCAACTGTATCAATCGCTCCGCAATAAAGTCGTTATGGAAATTCGCGCTGCGAAAACTCGTATATTTTCTAGCAAACTTAGCACTTCTTCAGTAAGTGGTAAACAGTTGTGGAATAACTTACGCAGCCTGGGGTTTGGAAAGCCGAAATATAATCGTATTGATAATGTTGATTGTAATTTGTTGAACAGGAAGTTTGTTTCCCTTCCTTTGCAGCCTTCTCTACCGGTCGCCGAAGCCTCCTCGGCTTTAATAGAAAATGAGTTTCATCATCCCAGTTTTGGGTTTGTGACGGTTCGGTGTGAGGATGTTGTCGAAAGTATACTTGCGGTTAAGTCTAGCTCCATTGGGCTGGATGAAATGCATCCTACTTTTCTGAAGCTGATTCTTCCAGTAGTTCTTCCGTACGTCACTCATTTATTTAATACCATTTTGACAACTGGAGAATTTCCTGACGATTGGAAATTGGCTAAAATTTTGCCAATACCCAAAAATGCGAAATGCAATGAGTTTAGGCCAATTTCCATTTTACCATTCCTTTCAAAAGCTTTCGAACGGATTGTAAAAAAACAAATGAGCGGATTCCTTAAGTCATATAATTTGTTAGCTTTAAAACAGAGTGGCTTCCGTGAAAAACATAGCTGTGTTACTGCCCTGTTGAATGTCATAGAAGATCTTCGGCAGGCACTTGACGAGGACAAGGTAAGCTTCCTTGTTCTCCTTGATTTTTCGAAGGCATTTGACACAGTGGTACATAGCAAACTTGCAGATAAACTTCATCGGTCGTACAATTTTTCGCCTGAAGCTGTAAAGCTTATATTATCCTATCTTACGAACAGAATGCAAGCCGTAAAATTAGACGATTGCCTATCAGACTTTCTGCAAAATAGTAATGGTGTCCCACAGGGTTCAATACTAGGTCCTTTATTGTTTTCTTTGTATGTAAATGAACTTCCATCTATCTTTAAAAACTGTTCGTCCCATATGTATGCCGATGATGTACAGTTGTATTACAGCTGTAATCTTGGTCTCATCGAAAATGGTGTTTGTTGCGTGAATGAGGATCTTGAAAAAGTAGCTTACTGGGCTCAACTTAATGGTCTCACTATAAACCCATCAAAATCCAAGTGCTTGGTTATATCTAAGAGAAAACTCGATTTGTCTTATTTCCCTCGCATTATATTAAATAATGCTTATATTGAATATGTTGAATCGGCTAGGAACCTCGGAGTTGTTTTCAACAGGAACCTCACATGGGACCAACACATCACCGCTACTGTAGGTAAGGCATATGGAGTGCTACGCACTCTATGGGTCTCGCAGCAGTATACCCCTGTAAAAACGCGTGCTATGCTTGTGAAATCCTTAATTTTACCAATCTTGGCCTACGGCTGTGAAATTTTTAGTAGTTGCAGTTTCGTGTGCAAAAGAAAGCTCAATGTTGTTTTTAATAGCACTATTCGCTATATCTTTGGGCTCCGTAGATATGATAGAGTGTCGAGTTTTTCTACTCGTCTTCTCAATATGCCGCTTGAGAGCTACTTTAAGCTTCGAACTTTGACATTGCTTTCTAATATTCTGCTTACCCACCAACCGCCATACCTTTATGAACGATTTACGCGGACTTCTTCGGTAAGGACTGACCAATTAATTCAGCCTCGTTATTTTTCGTTGACATCCGAACGCCAGTTTTTTATTAACGCTACTCGTCTATGGAATTCCTTGCCGCGCCACATCAAAAGAATCAGTGATCCAACAAGATTTCAAATAGAACTAAAACGTTATTTTTCAACTTCCTAATCACTATACTCTGTCTTACTTTAATTTTCCTCTTCCTTTTATTTCAGTCCCCCAATATCCACCTCTTTTATGCACCTTCTATTTCCTCTTCTTTTTCTGCTTCTTTTCTTTTTCGCTCTCTTCTCTTGTTTCACTATTAGGTTTAAGCTCTATTTTTCAAATGTATTGCCTATCACTAGTTTATAAGATAGTATATCTTAATGTGTATAGGTATCTCAAAATAAATGAAATGAAATGAAAAAAAATGAAAATGATTTTAGCCATTTTTTCGGAACAGAATGGGTCGAGGAATGGATATCACTCCAAGAAAAAAAAACAAAATAAAAACATTATTAATTCATTCGAGTCATTCCCGAAGACAAGTGGCTGCTATTACGGGTGTTTCAAAATCTTTTAACAGGTTAAAATTGAATTTGGACCAAAATATTCCAATACAGTAAAACCCGGATAAGAACTTCACGCTGAAGTACCCAACACGCTTAAGTGCTTACAAATCTCAAATCTATACATTTTTTATACATTTCTGTGTACATTTATGCGGATAAGTACCTCCCGCTTAGGTACCTTATTCGGTTTAACGTCCTCTGTTTGCCAATTTTATTTCCTAATTTGCTCAGGTTACACTCGTTTAAGAACCTCAATCAAAGCGCACACAATTTCATCGCAGCAAACTTCGTGTTACCTGCCAAAAATGACATTTTCTTTTCTTCTCATTCTCGTTCTATGTCAAAATAAGAAAAAAAACCCACCAAATTTTTAGAACAACTTAATTGCTATTTACACATATTTGAGGTAGATACAGGATTCGGATTTCTGCCTCCTTTGGGCGCTTAAGCGGGTTCGTATAACTACCTCACCCGCTTAAGTACCCAAAGAAAGCAGAAATTGTGAAGATGTAGTTATCCGGGTTTTACTGTATATTCTTAAAATCCATGACTATCCTTATTAATTTGGCAACCCACTGTAACAGTATAACAAAGCAAAGAACAACCTTAATGTGGATACAAGGCCAGTGATTAATATTTTGTTGCCCCAGAAAATCTAAAAAAAATGTAGTTGCTCCACAAGAAAATAGAAATACGTCATTTCCACAAACTATATTAATTATTTGGCACTTAAAAAACAGATAGGTAGCTCTTAAAAATAAAAATTTGTGGATCTATACCACACCCTATGAGCTATGACATCGAATCGAACAAATAAAACTGTCAAACGCGCGTGATAGTAGAGAGTAGATCTACTCAGGCGTCGCGTTGGACTTTACGATATTTACGATCTAAAGTCTATCCTAAGCCTGAAGTTGTATTTTGTGTGGCAGCATATTATGAACGCTTTCAGGCCGATTTTTTTGAATATCGTAAGTTTTTAATATATTTTTGGAGAATTAACTATATGAAGCTGTTAAACTCGAAATTTTCGCACTTAGTTACCTACTAGTTTTCGAGCTCTATCGTTTCGACTCAAAATTTGTCTTAAAAGTTTCGCAATTACGGCCCTGTATTTTACCGTCATTGTAAAGGGCATACCTGATCTACCTGGTGCAACAGACCATCCAAAATTTATTCCAATCCGTAGGTCATACAGTAAAACCCGGATAAGTGCCTCTCGCTTAAGTGCCTTATTCCGCATAAGTACCTTTTTTTGAGAACCAAAAAAAGGTTTTTTATAACTGCCTAACCCGCATAAGTGCCTATCAAAACGGGAATTTAAGGTGAGGCCCTTATCCGGGTTTTACTGTATTAGGTTTGAGGGACAGTTTGCATTTTATGCAATTTTCACCCAGAAGCTTTTGAGGCTCCTTGTGTCTATCCTCATATGGTATAGGTATAGGACATGAAACTAACAAAACCATGCGAGTTTGTTTTTGAATTTCTATATCTAAAACGATACGTCTATCGTTGCAAAATCTTCCAAGCCTTCGAAGAACCGTTCCCAAAACAATGGTATTGGCGTTCTAGGACGGATGGATATTTTTAGTATTTGAAACTTCTGCAAAAGTCACTTCTAAAGATTTCCATCCTTTTGCCAACGCTTCTGATGAAACAGTGTCTGGTTATAACCCCAATGAACAAGAGATATTAGGATCTTTGACCTTTTAAGTGTCAATTATGCTGCAACCGTAGGTAGATGTTGGGGCATTATTAATGAAGCCCTTTAGCTAAGTTGAAAGCTTGGAATGATTGTCTGCCAGCGAACAGTATGTCCATTTAAGGGCCACAACTGCCTAGTTTATCCGCTACCTGGTTCCCTTCCACACCAATATGTCCAGGAATCTAGCATAGCAGTATTGAGTGATGGTTTACCGCTCTTAACGCCATAGGGACCCTGATTGACAGACTTTGAGTGTACCAGATTTGACTTGGTGGCTTTAAGTGCTGCTTGGCTGTCCACCCACAGAGTAATTTCCATTGCGGGGAGTTCCTTCACTAAGACAGTTTGAGCCGTCTTTTAACCGCGTAAATCTCGTCTGATATCTAGTACTTCTACATAGATTTCTGCTCCCTTTTCATTCTCTGTCTTCGAGCCTTCTGTGAAGATTAAGATGGGTACACGGTACACCTTTTATTACAGTATTCGAGGCGAGCCAAGCCAGTCCCCGGTAGACAGACTTTAAGTTTCTTGTAGTCCGTGAGTGGCATAAGTCCGCTCTGATCAGAGATGGAAGTATATGCAAGAGACCTACCAAATTGTGTTCCCTCTTAGTCTGGGAGAACCTTTGGCTGCCACGTTCCTAGTATAAAGCTCGATCGGTTGAAGGTTCAGGAGCGTTTCTGGGCCTAGTTGTGGTGAAGATTTGACCCAATCCCAATCCCTAACTTATATTTCAAACAAAGGCGACTCAAGTAATCGAATTGAATTCATCATTCAATGATGGATATATGGTGATCCTTCCTCTTGCAAGTCAACGACAACGTTACTCCATGTTTAGAAGAACAGAAAAACAACCTCATTGTCCAACTTCCTTTTTTTCCGAACTGTTGCTCTGGTAAAGCGTATCTGCAGAAACATACAAAAAAAATGTAATCTGTGTTTGAGTTAAGCGAACGTGATTCGGACATCCTTACAGACGAGTCTTATATTCCCAAACGAATTAATTATTTGCGATAAAGTTTAATTAATTCCCTATCAGTGTATTCTCCATGGTGGTGTATACGCTTCGATTGGCGAAGTTCACGCGCAGCCCAATGAGTATAATCAATCAATCAATCAATCCAGCTATATACGAATTACACACGACCGCCGCGTCGCGTCCCAGAGGCCCATTCACATGGGTTTATATTAAAACAGCATGTGTAATGGTCGAACAAATATTCGCACTTTAGTTTGAATTGCACAAATAAATTAAAACGGACACACCGAGTGTGCTGCTGTGGTGGTTGGCCGATATGGTGTGTGCTCTATAGTCACCTTTTGTCGTCGGTCGTTTCATTGAATTCTATTATGTGCCGGCCGGAACAAGTACCCCACACACTCATATCCTCTCACAGGATAATGGTGTTCGAAACACTTAATTGTTAGTTCATGGCAATGTTTATTGTCCAATTAGAGATAGAGACTCGTACAGAGATCACAGTCAGCTCGGCATCATCATAGGGACATTTTAGCGAAGCCAGGTACACGAAGTAAATTCCTATTTACGGTACCTACCGAAATATTTGCGCCAAAATGCAGGATGGCATGCCAAATTTCTGAGAGAATGCGACGACCAAGAGAAAGTGACTAATTGAAGTTTAATAGATGGCCATTCGAATGTTTTGGTTGAGGTAGTTGCAATGCAATCTCTCTGACTTAATCGACAGCAGTGTAAGGAAAGATTGTGAATTGAGCAGCAATTCAATGGAATGCTATTCATATATACGTGTCCGATGGCAATCACTCCAGAATTTGCTTTCAGCACAATAAATAATGCAGTTGCTTAGGCTAGATCCTTTCGGAAAATTTGAGAAGCTACATCAATACGTTCGAGCTCTGAGTGCGGACAAAGAGTAGAGCGACCGGCATCATAGGATATATAATACGATGTCGGCGATATTAATCTTGTCACTGAAGCCTGCATCTCAGAGTCAAGTTGTGTACAAAATTCAGGTCATGGTAAAATTCAAATAGTTGTCAGTTGGGTGTTGTGCTCGCAGGCATATTCCCAGCAGTGATGGGAAAAGTTGTTATACTGCTTTACAAGAATGTTGGCTCGTTAGTTGGGTGGCTGGGCGAGTATCGACTGAGAAAGATGTGCATGATGGTTATGGGATGGTTTGACAAAATAATTTGCGAAACTTAGCCGTACGAAAGTAGGCGTAAGGATGAGGAACTAATATGTTTCGGTTGGGTGGCGGCAGGAAGTGCCCTTACAATACGGTCTATACGGTTGAGTGCAGCAAATTAATTTCGCTTTGATATTGAATATTGATCGACAGAAGGGGTCAGTAGGTGAAGAATATGCCAATCACCCTTATAGGGGTTATTTATTAATAAAGGATATATGGTAAACGAAAATTGCATACTATATTGATTACATTGCTGGGAATCGGGAATGTTGAAGGGAGGATGTCTGCGGGTGGTAAATAGACTTTCTCTGCCTCGCAGTTAGAGAGCGTTAGGGTCATTTGGGGCTAAGAGTGCCCAAAAAAAAGTGCGACTGTATCGCACGAAACTTTCTCGTTCATATCATCAGTTTGGTTGGTTCATTTTTCTTTTATTATTGTTTATAGGCTATAAAACCAGATTTTTCAAATTGGTGATGCTGGTAGGTGGCCATGACTCGAAGTAGGGTTTGTGATGTAAGAATTCAGAGATTTGTTTTTGAATTTGCACGTGTTTGGGGGTAAATAAAGTGCGGGTTTCTGATAGTGTAGACTCCAATTGGTTGGAATTATTTAAGGTTCATTAGTAATATGGTTGAAAAAGAAGAAGTGGGAAATATTTGCTAAAAAGGAGTTTCGAGTAGTTGTGATTACATTTTATTTGGTAGTGCGGTAATGTTTAAAAGACGGCATTATAAGTACGGGGTTTTATTAAGAATACTTATTATTATTATTATTATAAGCTTTTATTTACTATAAGGTTTACAAATTGTTAATGTTATAAGAGTATTTACATCATGTAGTTATTTAACTTTAATTTAAAATACATAAATAAAATGAATGAAATGAAAATGAATATATGCAAATAGTATAAGCCTCCCCCATAGTTATCCATAGATCTCTATTTTTTGCGTCATGGTACCAATACCTATTAAATTGGTTAATATCGTCAACCCATCTTGTTCGTGGTCGTCCGGTTGATCTTGTCGCTGGTGGTGTCCATTTGATCAAAAGTTTTGTCCATCTATTGTCTGTAATTCTTGATATGTGTCCTGCCCAGTTCCATTTAAGTTGTTTCGTCCTTTTTATTACATCGATGATATCCGTTTGTCTTCTTATTTATTCGTTCCGCACTCTTTGTATTAGTCTTATACCGAGAAGTTTCCTCTCCATTTTTGTCTGACAGATTCTTAATTTCTCGGTTAGATTTGTTGTTAAGCCCAATGTTTGAAGTCCGTATGTCAGAACTGGTAAAATTGCTGAATCCATTAAATATTTTTTTGTGTCTTTATTTAGTTTTGCGTTGAGTATCTCCTTCATGTTCCAGAATTGTCGCCATGCGTTTGATATTCGTCTATCTATCTCCTTTTCTTCTTGATTTTTAAATGATTTTAATTGTCCCAAATAAATATAGTCCTCAACATAATCAATATTTACGCCATCGAGTGTAATGTCCTTATGTGTAGAGTTGGTCATCACTTTTGTTTTCGACTGATTTATGCATAGTCCGTAGTTTTAACAAATTGAAGCCAGCTGTGTTACCATTGTCTGAATGTTGTCCGCTTTCTGTGATATTAGGACAAAATCATCAGCAAATCTCAACTTGTTCAAATGTTGTCCCCATATATTTATTCCAAATCGATTCCAGTCAAGTTGTTTAAATATCTCTTCGAGTACTGCAGAGAATAATGGTGGTGATATTGGATCACCCTGTCGTACACCTCTTCTTATGCTGAACATTCGTCCTGTTCTTTCTGTTTTTATTTGTCCAGTGTTGTTTTTATATATGTTTCTTAGAGTTTTGATGTATAAATCATGAATCCCTTGGTTTTCTAAAGCCGTCCATATTTTGTTGTGTTCTATTGAGTCGAATGCTATCGTAAATAAGCATTTTAGTCAAAATCTTTAAAGCTGATTTTGGAAAATAATGCGTACAAAGTATTTTGTAACAAATATTGCAATGCTGAGTTCGAAAAATAATCTTATTCAACTATTTAGCTAAAAACTGAGTAAAGGGTATTGTTCAGGATGTTATTATTACTTTATTA
The DNA here is from genome assembly GCA_936431705.1 of Cheilosia pagana. Classification (NCBI taxonomy): domain Eukaryota; kingdom Metazoa; phylum Arthropoda; class Insecta; order Diptera; family Syrphidae; genus Cheilosia; species Cheilosia pagana. The sequence continues at coordinate 76,230,657 of OW386166.1, read as the reverse complement.
CTTGGTTTTTAAAGTGTTATCCAAAGATTTGAGCAGTTTTTAAAATCAGCGTTTCCGGTGGTAAGAATCGGAATGAAGGACGCAATATTGTTGAAAACGTCAATTTTACTCCAAGTATGCATTTTGGGTCAAAATCGTTTTACCCGTTTTCATGTAGGTAAAACAAAAGAAAACCAAATTCTCAAAATATGCCTTTTTTCAAAAATCCATTATAGACAATTAAGAGAAAAACTGAGTTTGCTATCATGTTAGGAATGACCATATCGTATTGACCGTTTTCGAGATAAGGCCACTTTTCAAAAATACCGTTATTCGACTTTTTAGCCAAAAACCGGGTATGCAGCCATGTTAAACCCATATATGGTAGTGCAAGTATACATTTTGGTTAAAATCGTTAAAGCCGTTTTCAAGTAAGCCATAATTAAATAAAGTCTTAAAAAACGACATTTTTCCAAATTAGTCCGTTGAACGATAATTTAGGGAAAAACTGAGTTTGCCATCATATTGGGAATGAACGTGTTACCTTAAATATGAATTTTTGTCGAAATAGTTCTGACCGTTTTTGACATTTGACCAATTTTCAAAATTACCGTTATTCGATTTTTCTGTGAAAAATTGGGTATGCAGCCATCTTAGTTACACCTACTTAAGCCCAAATATCAATTTTGGTTGAAATCGTTAGAGCCGTTTTCGAAAAACTCAAAATTGCTGAATACCGTTAGAACGGCAACACTTAACGTGCAAAAAAAAAAGTGGCCCCGAACTGTAAGCCCACCAACTCCAAATCTGAGGTTTGAAAGAAATCCGTCCAGCCGTTTGCGCTGTAGAGCTCGGGAAGGACGGACAGACGGACAGACGGACAGACGGACAGAGGGACAGACGCGCAGACGGACAGATGGACAGACGGACAGATGGACAGACGGACAGAATTGCGAGACCCACTTTTTTGAGTTCCTCTATCATCGTAATGTCGAGTTCGATTTTTTGTACGATTACAATACCTTTCTCTTACTACGTACCTAATGCGAGAAAGTTAACAATTATGTTGCAACTTGCAACATTTTTCACCGCGGATGATTAGGTAGAGAACAGACCAAACGCACCGCTGCTGGTGAAGTGAAGTCAAAGATAGTTTGCTTTAGGAAATCGAATGAATCTCCCAAAAGGCCATAAGTTCCATAGTTGTGCTTCTGATTCGGTGACAGAGTATTAATGTCCAGTGCGTGTGTATTGTTGTCTTTCCCCGAGGAGCTTATACCACTTCCTACTGTCGCCTGATAGCAAGGACAGATCTGAAGAGCACCTTAGCAATGGCTTATCCGGGAAAAACACAAGGTGGACAATAATTCGCTTAACGTTCTTCATTAAAAAGGGTCAGGTTCTCCAGGTGCTTCACTGCCTTCCTACGCAGCTTAAAAGACACGATTTAACTTCCTTCTCACTTAAGGGCTTGAACATGTTTGAGCGAATTTTATACGCCCTGGCGATCCTCTTGTCAAATCCTAAGCTTCTTGATATTTAGAAAGGACTCGTTTTTGTTTGTATATTTTCCGCCCTGAAAAAAGAAATAAATAAAAATGTTCTCGGTGGCTTCGCAAAAATTTCGGTCCCGTTTGCATTGAAGGGCTTTAAAGGAGGTGATTAATCGCGCAATATGACCACATACACAATACGCATGGTCTAAAAATCACGCAACTGTGGTCTAAGATAGCGAAGCCTTGTAAAACGCATGGATTCAAATGCTTCGGCGCGAAGGGTCTTTGACTCCGACCTACATCGACAACGCAGTAGAGGAAGACCTTTGCCTATAATTGAGGGTACAAGTGGTAGGGGACCTGAAGCAGGTTGGAGTGCGCAACTGGAACCTAGAAGCTCCGAAACCTGGAAGTCTACTCTCGAATCCGAAGTATGAGCAGGAGTCCTTAGACTAAGCAACAACCGTCATTGCTTTTGACGACGTTCGAGTGTTTAGTAAGTCTGACAGCTGACTTCATGTGATGTGACTTAAAATAATTAAAATTTTCAATATTCCATATGGGCTTTGGAAAAGGTATAATTTGGCAACCTTTCAAGAGCTGACATCGAACTCAGCGGACTTCGTAACAGGCAAAACAAATAAGAACACCAAATCCTTCAGTTTTGGGGGGGGGGAAACTACCCGTTTTCCTACAAGGCAATCCTCATGTGTGACAGGAATCTGCACGAGGCGTTCGAATATATTTTCTGCGAGAGAGAGGTTTATTTGAAGAACCTTTTTTGGATAATTGGAAAAAACCTTCCATGTGTTTTCAGTGACTTCTTGTCTGTTAAATTTACCACCAAGTGCTGACATACTGCACTCAGAGACTGTACAGTTTATAAATATAAATGGATATGATCGCAAATCTGCAAAAATTGCAAAAAAAATTGCGCCTTACAGCTTCCGATTCTGAGCAATGGTTTAGATAATTTTTTACCTTTCAAAATTAGAACTCTCTCTCCGAGTGGTATGTTTCCCAATACTGAGCATACTGAACATTCCACTGTACTTAAATTTGAAGACCTCCTTCCTTAATGAGACCACCAACTACTGTATGCATATCTAGTCGATCAAGCCTCAACCCTCAACCTGAGGGTATTTTTCCGCAAGTGCAAGTTGCCTACTGTGAAAAATAATCACTCAACTCAATTGTATTGCCTACCTATAACAGAAACCCTTGAGACGAATTCCTTACGTCATTGTATCCATCGGATTAATAGTACCCGACTTCATTTGCGAACAATAACTCCGAACAATATGCAAGCAGCTGAACGATTTCCAGAACAAAGTAAAGTCTGCTTCGTGTAGTACAGGTTGCTGGTGTAAGCTCCAGGCGCCCATATACGTGTAAGATCCTTCTCACAGAGCCACACCACACAGGCAATCTTTGGTCCTGCATATTCTGCCTCTAAACTCTTTGTAGGAATAATAATTGTTCCGTTTATTTCATTGTTCCCTTTGTTGCTATTGTTACTATTGTCATGTGCAAAAAAAAAAACAATTTGCAAAATCCTACGTATGTGTCCTTAGGTTAAATCTCTGACTTGGGGCACACACAATACACTTAGCACACGTGTCGCGGAGAAAGGATTGCGAAATGCAAACACCACCACCTGTCATAGGGCATAAGGAATAAAATAAACAAAGATTGCTGTCAAAAGATACACCTGTAGTAATTATTGTCCTTCCATAGGAGAGAAGAATAAGAAAAGGTTCACTCTCCCTTATTGCGATTCACTTTACGTGTTTTTTTTTCAACTTTAAGGTTCTAATTCATCTCAGAGGCGCGACAAGAATTTCAAAACAGAAACATTTAATTGATCCCGCTAGGTTGTCAAAGGATAATAAAAAAGGTTTTCGGGACGCAAACTTTTAATTTATATTTTTTTCTCTTCTCCAACTAGGTATGAGTTTTCAAATAGAAAATTGTATAGGTATATAAACCTTGCTCAAGGACATGGAATATTTTATTCGTCTTTTGGTCAAATGTAATAAATTATTGATTGCTTGCCCAAGGGCTGACTGGCTGAAGGAATTTTAGTACGCGTCCGAGACTATTTGTATTCCATTGGGATGCCATGGGGACACCCGAGCTTCTGTGAGATATTGACATCTGATTTGATTGTGTTAGCAGGACGGATATGATTAGGGTGATGCAGAGAGAGATACATATGCCTTGAGAGGATGTTTGCAGATTGTATTCAAATATCGTATACATCTTGTTTGGTCCTTTTGATGGGAGTTTATTGCTTTGTGCGGGTAGGATGTAAAGGGAATCGTATGATGGGAATGGACTCTGTCCGTATTTCAGTTTGCAAAGATGACGAATTGTTTGCTTTTACGTAGGGGATAGCGTGTGAACTATGTTTTAGTTTTATTATTCCAGGTTGACCTGAATATTCTCCTGGCCTTGGAGGAATACTCGCAATCAATTCGAAAGATTTTTATAGTTGCTTAGAGTTCAATGTATTCGCATGTGAGACCTCTCCGGTCACTCTAGAGTGCTTTACAAAATGTATACTTTTCAATCAATTGCATCGACGGCATAGTACTCAAACATAAGCTCGTAATTTATGAAGCTCTGACGGAAACACACGCTCAAATAAATCTGGTTAGCTTTGAGTTTTATTTGGAGTTATTGCAACAAAAAGTATGAAGAAATTTGTGCAGTGTTACTGGTTAATGGCTAATAAATGGAATTTTTATTTTAGGGTCGCTAAAAGGCAAAGTCAGGGCAAGACATTACAGGAAGGCTTAAGCTAGCTGACCTTCTGTAATAGTGAGGGGCTTTTTGGGTTAAATGCCCATTTTAACAGATGGTTCCAAAATGATCAGAACTAGATATTTTCAAATCTTTTCGTCTTTCCAACGCAGCCAGCGTCTTTGAAGCAGAAGTATTGGGGAGGTGTGTAAGAATAAAGGTATCTTCCTCGACAGTCAGACCACGATTAAGGCCATAGAGTCAAACAGGTCTACGTCCAAACTTGTTGTGAACTGTGGATGAAACTGGCTAGGGCGAGTCTTCGTTTTGAAATCACACTCGTCTGCGTTCCCGGTCATAGGAACATAGAAGGGAATGAGAAAGCCGATAAATTTTATAGACGTCACGTAGCTCCGCGCTGCCAATAAGAGGAAAATCCGCCTGAACTTCACTTCAAGGACGGTGATTAGGTGTTTGTACCTATCGAAGATTTGGCCAACCTATGAAGTTTGCAAGAACAAATATCCTACTTTCCAGAACGCGTGTAGATGTCGCTAGTTTTCAGGCAATTAGTACGGCGGGCCACTGGACTTTAGGAACGCACGGAGCCTATTTGGGCATCTCCAATAATACCCACTGTCGTAGATACGCTGACACTAACAAGAGTGAAACAGTGTTCCATCTTCTTTGTGAGTGCAGTAGGTATTAAATGTATCCATTTCAATAACATCATCAAATTTCTCAACTACACAGGCTGGTTTTGAGCTTCCATAACATACCTCGCCCTCTACATTTACAGGTTCCTTTAGTTGTGGTCTCAAAACGGCGCTCAAGCGATACTCATGTGTCTTTTACTCGTCATTTGTTGGGGAAAACAACCACCTTAACCAACCTATTTAAATCGCTTGTCTTCACTTCTAGTCCATATCCAGTTTCTCGATGCTTTGAATCTATTATTTCATCTGGTTTTAGCAGTGGCGTGGCGTCCATATAACCCAATTCCTACCGACTTCCCTTTTTAAATTTCCGCCATCAATCGATATTCACAAAATGGTACACACACGTAAGCCATAAAATAAATATTGTATGTGTATCCACTTTCATTCATCATCGTCATCGTCACGACAAAGCGAACAGTGAAGGTAAGAGGTAACTTCAAATATGTCGTGTTATTAAAACGAGAACATTTGCTTTTATCCCTTTTTTTCTTATTTGAGCAATGATCACTGTGCTTAAAACCTCTTTGTTCAACACCCACTTGCTTATGAACAAAATAACACGCTTTTCTTCGAGTTATTCGATTTTCTTCTACTTTTCCTTTCATCATTTTGTGAATAATTTTGCTTAGTTGATGTGGAAAGCAAATGTAAAATATATGATTTTCTTTCAAGGTACAGAGATGTAAGGTTTTTCACACAATTTTGCTTCGACTTCCCATTTAAAAATATTCACACCACGCCACTGGGTTTTAGCCCAATGAGCTCTTAGTCTCCTGATCATATTACCAGTGATAAGCAGTTTTATAACTTCAGAGTGAACATCATTGGGTAGTCTAAAGCTATATCAAGAAGGCGGTTAATAAGCTGCAGTTTTAGAACAGCTGCTTGGATCTTTTGGTTGGCCTAGATTTGCACAAGTCCTTGGGTTGTCACAGTTTTACGAAATTCAGCAAAGGGCGAGGTTATACTCTACAGATATCTATGTAGTTGAGATATACACGGCAACCATATACCGCTTTAGATATTATTTGCTGGATGCTAGAGGGATTTGATGGTAGCCTGGCTGGAAATGTAAATCACGAATCAGATTAAATTCTTCTAGGAGATCCTGCATCCAACTCCCTTCGCGGCTTTGGGCCCGTCCGAGAATATTGACTGGGGTCCTTTATGTGGGACATTCCGTGAACCCCATTAGTATCTGTCTGGTATTTTGTTTGTGAAGTGTGAAATTCGACCCAAGTTTTTACAGCGTTAATTCATTTATTGGCGCTTAAAAAATCTACAAGAGTATATATACAGTTAAACTCGGATAAGTGCCTCACCTTAAACTCCCGTTTTGATAGGCACTTATGCGTGTTAGGCAGTTATAACAAAAATCCGAATTTTGGTTCTCAAAAAATGGTAGGTACTTATGCTGGTAAGGCACTTAAGCAAGATGCACTTATCCGGGTTTTACTGTAATTAGTTTGGAATACAATGTGTATAATGTGCTAAATTACCTTAGGTTCTATAGTTTCTTTCTTTTTTTCTTTTAAATAATGCACTTTTTTGGCTAGTTTATTTACAACGAATTATTGAAAAAGGTGAAAGAATAAAAATTTACGTTCTCGCTGGCCGGCTGCTGTTGGTTGGAGAGAACAAAACCCAGGAAAGCACATGCATCTGTCATATCGTAAAGAAAAATGGATCTGTTTCTTTTGGTTTGTTTAGGGTGCAGACACAATATTGCGTAGATGGCGTTACTTAAGACGGCGATAACATGAAGCCTTTTTCGAATTTGGTATTCGTAGGCAGCTGATCATACATAAATATTAGGCAAGAGGCTTATCTGTAGGAGGAGGCTGTCATATTCGAGTGATTGTCTTCTCTAGTCGGTTCCTTCCCTTAGTATGATTGCAAATATTTTGGCGTATTTCTTGCTGACGATCTCTGGAGGAAGAGCGTTAATCATTTTTTGTAGATCGGCGGTAGGATATGTTCTCAGTGCATTCGTGATGCGTAGCGGCTGAGTCTTCTCAAGGGCCTTTAGATTGGAGCACTTGTCCTGTACTTTGATAAAAACAAAACAACCAAACTTGCAACAAACGAGAAAGTTTCGTGCGACCCAGTACTTCACTTCTTCGTTGATTTTGTTATTATTTAATGCAAGTTGTCTTTTGTGAACCACACCGTGGTTTGAGCGCTTTATGGTGTTTCTTAAGCATAGGTATAGCTTAGGCTTAGGTTCTTTGTCACGACATCTCATCAACTTTAGGTGGCGTTTTTTTCATGATTCTTCTGTATTTGTGAGTCATGACTCCTTTGCTACCGGGCATTCTCTACTGTAGCTATAGCAAAGTGGCCGGTTTACCCTGAGTTTTCACAGGTGCTTAAATGTTAGACGCTGCTTCGTCTCCATCAAGAGTTACTACTTACCTATGCCATCCGGCTGTGTTGTGAGTGCTTTTAAACAGCTTCAGGTTGTCCCCAAAAAATATTCCCATATACGAAATCAAGATCAAGAGGGAATGGATTTAATCAGACACAATCTCACGAAAGCCATCGTTCTGTTCTTTAAACACCTCAGGCGGGAAACAGATTACGTTTGCATACAACGAATACTTTGGCTTTACATCCATCTACCACGTGATTTGTTTTATTTATAACAAACCGACAAAGAAACCCCATTCAAAATGCGCGCGTATAAGGAATACACAAAAAATAAACTCACTTTCGACTTGTTCGAGTTCATACATGGGAGAATATTGTATCATTTAACGAAATTGTTTCACCCTTTTCGACTTGTGTTATTATAAAATTTTAATTTACGACAATTGCCCTGGCGTATCATGTAAATGAAAACTGTTTATGCGGCATGTGTTTTCCAATTTTGAAAATTGCCTTTCTAGGCATGTAGACGTTTGGCCCCAAATCACCAATCTCACACCCCGTCTAAACGGGGATTCTTTTGTGTTTTTCGTGTTGTTGTTGTTGTCGTTTTTCTCTGGTTGTCAATTTATTTGCGTGCGTTATATGAATTTCGTTTTTGTACTCAAGTTCATATTGCCATATACATACAAATCTGCAGATACACCTAATCTGTATAACACACTTCTTATCGTGAACGAAATGAAATCTCTCAGAAACTTTACATGTGGGCCGAATGATATTGTGCGAGTACGGGTATCTTGAGACAAACTGCTGTTCGTTGTGTGTGGGGGGCGCAAATCCTCCAAGTCTGCACATCTCTCATCTCGATTTCCTGACAATGGCTTGTCGTTCTAGATAAGACACGAAATAACGTTGAATCCTTATTCAGAATTTATAATGAATTGAGTTTCTACTCCTTATGATAGCATCGTCTTAGCACACGACCACGCATACAGCGACATCCTCCGACATCTTATTTAAGTTTCTTCACATTTTGTGTAGATAGGTTTTTTTTTCGTTGTTGCTCTCGTCTGATTTCTTCCTTTATTAGCAATTGGGAGTTTGGTTTTTTTTCTTCTTCTTAAAAAAAAATGAAAGAAGTAAAAAACACATCGTTTCGATAATAAATTATCCTCCATCTCATTATGCCGCCTTTTTACACGATGAATAGAGAATTTTTAGAATTTTAATAAGATCCACTTGTCTGTTTTATCAGGTCTGGAGTGAGCCGGGAAGAATGGGCGTACAGGAAGGAATAAAAATTTGCTGGCCTTCTGGATACAATTTTCCGGTGGGTGCGGATACTGCCATGAATATGAATGCTCCTACTGACCTAGAGAAATTTTTTGTACAAGTGTGTTAATCTTAAAGTATATGACCCCACCTGCCTCTCTTACAGTGGAATGCGATTACTTCATAGCGGAAGTGATGAAATGAGAAACTCCATGGCGTTTGAATATATCTTCATAATATTTTCAGCTTATAATTGAGAAGATTATGTGCGGTTAGTTATATCGTCGGATCATAAAAAATATGGTCAAAAGAATTTGCTTCCGTGCCCTTCCCATACCTACGTGGGGATTTTTTGTCGCCGGAAATTATGAAATTTCGATGCAGATAATTATTATTTAAGATGCCGTCAAGCGCAGTATAATTGACCACTTTTGAATTTCAAACTGGCGTTTGACTTTATGATTTAGTATTTGGAAGATAAGGTTTGTTTTAGTTTAAACCGTAGGGGCAGTTTTCCAACAGATATAGCGCGGTCAATGGCTACATTTTTATTTAAAATCATAATGTAGGTAGTTTTATTTAATTAAAAAAAAAATTTAATATTTTAGTTCTTACATTATTTAAACAAAGAAATATTATTAATACATAAAAAAACATTTAAGAAACTTTTAAATAAAAAATATCAAGGCTCACAAGGATACATTTCTTAAGTGGTGACGGTGTCCTAAGACAATTTGAGGGGAGAGCATTTAGTTAAGAACAAAACTTTAAACACCAATTTTCTTCTTTTTTATGAAGTGTTTTGGTCAATCCAACACCAACCCACTTTACCATCATCAATGTTCCCTTTTGCGATCTTAAAATCCTATGTCCAATATTAAATAGCTGCAACTTGAACTAGCTCTATCTTGCCTCTGTTGTTTCCTCTCTTTTTCTGTCCTTTATTTTTCAAAAACTCTATTTTAATATGAATAATAACCGATGAAAGTGGTAGTGGTCAATGTAACCCATTATGCTTTAAGTCGTTGATCCATAAATTTCGACACAATTTTCAAATTGATTTCAAAACCATTATTAAAAAGTGTATATTTTCATTAGAAAACATATGAAACTACCTACAAGACCTAACATTTAAACAAAAAAAAAACAGAGAGCGTGCTTGTGACCACACGCCAGATGTGAAACTTCTCTCGCTAAATGTGGATGTTAAATTGAACTTTGTTGTATGTAGTTGAATTTCATTAAGACATTTAGTTTAAAAACCAAATCTTTGTAATATTATAATCTTAATACAGCGTAGTATATAAGTATGTTCATTAATTTAAAAAGTTTTCATAACACAATCCAATCCAAAGTTTTCTATTTCGAGAGTTTTTTTGTTTACATTTTGTTTTCATATCGTCAACTGTTTCAGTAGTCTAGTGTCTGTGTAAAACCTAGCTTCTTCAGTTTACTTCAGCGTGCCCATACAAGTATTCAGTTTGACAATTAAGTTGAAAAAATTAAAAAAATATATCTTTCCATATAGGTAACCATGCAAACCCACAAAATTTCATTGAAATCGGTTGAGCGGTTAAAAAGATCGGCAACAGCGCCACCATTTCATTGAAATCGGTTAAGTGGTTAAGGAGTTTTAGGCGGCGGCATAGTGATGGCGACAGACCAATTTCCGTCACGCACTTCCGCTTGGTCATTTCCGCTTTGAAGAATAGATTTTACTCCCAAGTCGCGCCATAGGATGTTTCACATCAAAAATATTTAAATGACTTTGAAATACCTAGAAGTTAGAACACTTACGGCCGTATTATTCACTTGGTTTGAACCTTATAAACGTACATTTTTAAACCTTTTATCAGATAAACCACTTCGATTTTAAACCGCACTCCGACGACCGGTTTACGTAGTTTTTCTGAAGGTTCAAATCAGTTTCCATAGTATTCACTCAATTTACAACTAGACTTTAGAGGGTGCACTTCGTTAAAGCAAACTTCACTGACTTTTAAGTGCAAGTGCTTCAGTTTTTGGTTTTTGTCTGTTTTGCAATAGTACACTGGCTAAATAATTTTGGATTTTTTGTCTAAAGTTGAAGAAACGATGATGTCCTCATCAGAAGAGGAAGATGTGTGTCAGCGTCAGGTGCAACGTGCGGTTCGACGCCCTTACCGCACATATAGACTTGATAAAGTCGACGATTTTAACGCCGTCGATTTCCGTAAATACTTCTGGCTCCAGAAAGAAGCGATTTGGCGTTTGCACGTCATGGTTTGCGACACCATGGAAGGCGATATGCGTCAGTATGTTTGAATGTTTGATTATTGTTGTTTCATTCAGTATGCTATTTTCCATTTCTGTTTCTATTTTTAAGTTTACGTGAATTGACCGCAGAGCAAAAATTACTGGCTGTTCTACGTATGGGCTGCGGTAACTTTGAACAAATGGCAGCCGATTATATTGGCATTTCCCAATCAACAATAGCGAATAACATTTGAATTATAACATCAGGTTTAAAAGAGTTTTTATTACTTATAACAAACCAAAAGCTTAAACCAGGTAAACCGAGTGAATATTAAGTAGGCAGGTTTAAATTTTTCGGGTTTAAAAACGAGTGGTTTGGTTAGGTTTATTTCAAATTATCTGTCTCGGCTTTGAACCCATTTTGCTAAAATGGATATCTTCTTACTTGCAAAATCGGGTTCATAGCTTTCGCTTTAGGTCCGTCCTATCGACCCGTTTTTTTGCTACCTCAGGCGTTCCTCAAGGCAGTCATCTAGGTCCACTTCACTTCATCCTAACCATTAACGATCTTGAAAAGGTCATTAAACACTCGGCACTATATCTCTATGCTGACGAAACTACGTTTTCCAAGCCCATTTCCTCGCAACATGACTCTAGCCTCTCGGACTTCATCAACTGCATGTCTGTTAACAACTCTATCTTCTTTTACACTAACCCTCGGAATCTCCGTTGTCTCTTCTATCTACCAATCTACCGCACCACGTGTAGCTCAAACGAACCAATTTCCAGTATGCTGCGAAAGGTTAATTCAAACCACACAGTTTTCCACTTCAACCGCAGCACTCCCTCCCTTAAATTGGATCTCCTTTACCATCCCTAGCCATAAGTCCTAGCTATAAGTACTCGATTTAAGTTGTAGGTTTAAGTTTTTAATTTTAAGCCAATATCAAAGGTTGTATTAAGCCAAATAAATGGAGGTCTTGCCCCAACCAAAAATTAAAAAAAAAATAAAAAAAAATGTATGCCAGTTACGTGTATATAAAGAGTTGGTTTACCTACTCTTGGTCAATTTTACCCCCCTGTTCATATTTTATATAGTCAGTTTGAGGTGCCTCTGAAATTGTCCTTCTTCGCCTGGGTGCCCACGTGCGAGCAGCGCCAGTTAAAAAATGTATCCCGAAAAACTTCACATTTTATGTATTTTAAGATATTTTCTTTTCATTGAGATTATCTTTTGTTTAAATGTAAAAAATAATTTTCATACATGCCAAAGTTTGTTTTTATAGCAACTTCTGTGACACGCCTGCTAGTTGTTAACAGCTATGGATATTTTAGGTCTTGTTAAATTTTCTCCTTAACAAGAAAAAGAAAAAAGAAAATATAACTACTGTAACAAAAAAATTTATGAGCAAGTTACATGCGACACAGTCGTGTCTCGTGCAATAAATTGCAGAAATTTCTCGATTAAATCGATAATTTTGTAAAATTTCCAACGACAATCAATTTGACAGCTGCCAACTTATTTGTGGTATCTATTTTAGTCCGCCATGAGTAGACTTTCATTTCACTGTGTGGACTAAGTCAGAAATTTGACTTCCTCATTGCACTTTCCTCGACCTGCCTTAGCTGGGATCTTGCGCTTGTTATTTCGAAGTAGTGCTGTGGATGGTGGTTTAAAAAATTGTCGGAGTGAGTTCGCCTTTGCCGTTTCTGAATTGAATTCCCAGCGCACCGACGGTGATTTTTGTCCAACTGCTTTTTCCCCGCTTTCTTGGAAACATCGATACTTTGTTCGTGTGAGAAGCATTTCCCAATTTCTTCGATGGTGGGTTTCTCGTTCCTTTTATTTCAGAAAACCTGAAATTATTCCCGTCACTTTTGGTTGTAGAATTTATGCAGGAAATTCTAATTCCCTTTTGCAGCGCTTAAATCAGTGGTGGCTATCATAAGGAACCTTAGCACGAATTTGTGACGGCTAATGGTAGTTTTTTTTTTTACATTTCGAGACATCGGGCTAAGCACAGCTGCTGTGTGCTTATGGGGTTTTCTTCAACATTTTGCCTTCTTACAGTGGTTTGTTGTTACGGAGTTTCGGATGTGGGCATTCCTGCCTTGTCTTAGGCTTAAGTTGGCCACTTTTATCGTTCGTTATGGAAAAAGCGCCATATAAAGAGCGCGTGCTTGCTATTGTCACATTTTGCCAACGCAACAAAATCAATTGACGTAAATTCGTCTATATCCTTTTCTCTTAAAGATTTTCCAAGTTTTTTTCCATGCTATTTTCGCACTGCCTTCAAACCAAATTACCCCAGCCTAGCATTTTCCAATGAACGTTAAACATTCGCTCCAAATGCCTCCACAGAAACATACTTCCTGTTCCGCATCGAAAAACGGAAAGGTGAATAAAATCAAAAAGTATCTACCCGCCCTGCCCCAAACCGAATTCAAAAATAACACAATCCCATTGAAGGGATTTTCTTATTTGCCTGGTGTTCTCCGAATGTGACTACACCACAATGTATTCATCAGTGCCAAACCACATACACCTTACGAAACCCACAAATTCCGAAATACCAAAACCCACCTCTAACACTGACGGTAACGTAACGAACCCTCCCGCACAGTTACTAAACTCATCCACCCGCCCGAAAGGCTCACATCAATTGTATACTATGCCGCAACCATATAGCTCTGTATACACATTTTGAAAAGAAGTTTTCATTACAAAAGATTGGAATTTCGCCAGGCATCACCAAGAGTGTGTATACAAACAAAGAGACGATCAAATTTCATTCCATTCCAAGGTCTGCCGGCTTACTTGCATTCATTGTTAAACCATACACACGCTCAGTTCAGCTTGGAGGAGGTATAAGGAACATCATGTTCGCAGATTCAATTAATTTATGTGTAACCCTGGATGTATTTTGTTTATAAACTCGAGGCTGGGAGCAATATCCGTGACGGCAGCACCATTATGCAAGGCAGTGCTAAATCGTTTGTTAGAAATGTTCCCACGGGGAGCTTCTGAATGGTTGTCATTATTATTCCCGATTCTGTGTGAAATAATTTGAATTGTTCTACACAGCGATACGAGAATCTCGTTTCAATGAAAGATCGACCGGTACCTACAAATTCGACGGCTATAATTCCATAAAGGTTAACTGATGTTGGTGGAGATATGTTGAATAATATACGTTCAGGTATTCCAACATGCCATCGATGGGATCTACGCCCTCGTTCAATGATTGTGTAAATGGTTAAAATGAGTTCCGTTTTATTTCGAACTGAATTAATGTGGCAGATAATTGGACGAAAATATTCGCACTCATGGAGATATGCTGAAGAATTTTCAGGATATATAATAACCTTCCAAATGAACACTCAGTTTGTTCTGAATTCCATTTGAGGATCGTCCTTCTGTGTGGGACTGATGGTCGCTGGGACATTTTATTATGATGTGAATTCAAGAAAAAATTCCTATATGCAGATTAATTTTATTTCGACTACCTGTTCTGATTGATGTATCTGATGTCCTCCATAGGATCCTTCGCAGTACGTGTTCCATGTTATCGCATTCTTGCTTAATGGCAAGTCAGCACATATTTTGATTTTAGCTGTTACTGGGCCAGGAGTGGTGTAGGTTACGCTCAAGCAATTGTTTGGTTTTAAAATAATAAGGAAACTGGCTTAACCTTTTCAGTACCAATTACCAATTTTGCGAGATGGCTTGGATTACAAACGTACTACAATTTTGGCATGCTTTAGTGCCTGGCTCAGGAAGTTATGCGAAAGTGGTTTATAACGGTGCACTTGGGTATCAAGCAATTTGGACTTCAAGCGTAGTGTCCTCTTCGCGTTAAATTTTAGCTTCCCAAGCCTCCACTTTGTTTCTCTACACCAAAAATGGTTGCTTAATTATTAAAAATGATGATGAAACAAAAACCATTATATTCATGACTGATGTCATGTCAGCCAACGTAATCATTGTATTAATACGTAAACATCAAAAGTTTCCGTCCACTTTTTAAGTATTAAGCATGTAATGAGGAGAGTGAAACTTATATCATTCGAAAGGTACTGTGCCATAGATTTGCACAAACAAAAAATCGGAGGTATATGTCGCCATTAAGACTGGTAAAATGAAGTTAAGAATTTCCCATACAAAATGCTTAGCAGTTAATCGAAAGCATTTTGTTGCCATTCAATTAGTTGCCGTCATGTTTCTATAGTAACGAATTTAATCATCTTAGATTAGAACCTGTTGGAGAGTCTCTTATTTCAGGGGCATTGCAGAGTTATCTACGAGGTGTTACTATGGAAACGAACAATTATTTTTTGCCTTTTTTCATTATTTTTTCATTATTATTAAGATTTAGCATATAAATAAATTAAAATAAATAATAAATAAATTATGTAAAAAACATGTGGGCTTTACTTTATCTACAGACAAAATTTGTCGAATTTCGACCACGGGCGGTACTAATTTTAATTATAGATACGCCTAATTAGAATTTTCAAATTTCAAACTTCAAAGACATCGCAATATTTGAATGTCTATACCAAAACAATAGATACAAGAAAAACTGATTATCTATCATTGCTGAAGAATTTTAATAATTTCTATAGCAGCAAGTAGACGCAGTGGCTTAGTGGTTAGTGTGTTGGACGAAGGAGCCAAATTACATCTCAAGGGTTTTTTTCCACTGCGCCACCTCTCGCGACCGTCTGACAAACATCCGAGAGTAAAACTGTCATGAAAGAGCTTCTCGATTAGCCGTTTGGACTCGGCGTAAAATTGTAGATCCCTTCCATTCTTCCAAAAAATTAAAAACTCATACAAACGAATGGTTGTGAGAAGCTAGGCCTAGGGTCCCACAGACCTGTTGCGCCAACAATTCATTTTTCTATTTATAGCAGCAAGTAGTAGACAACACTTTCCATCATGCAGCGTAATCTCCTATTTGCAAAAATGATGGCCAATTTGCGGAAGATGTAAGATTATTTGAAGTTTAAAAAAAAAGTAATTTTCCATTAACATTGGAGTGGGATTTGTGGGGTTTCCTTCAAAAAAATCATAGGAAACACAACAAAAACTTTTTTTTCATTTTTTAAGTCAACATTTAACTTCGATTTAATAATATATTTAAATTTAAATAAAACAAAGTGTGTGAGAGATATCTACGTAAATTTTTTTTTAGTTAAAATTGTGGACCCCCCGCCAGCTTCTACTTGCAGTAGTATCCACTGAAGGAAATTGTGGGCGATGTTTTGAATAATTGTTTTGAACATTGCTCAGCTTGAGGACAACGCAGGAGGATATTCTATATCTTAAATAAATCAGGGAAAAATTAGCTTAATTCACATTATTTTTTTATTTTTCAATCCGATAAGCCATTACTGAGCTAGGTTTGTTGGCTATTTTGTAAGAACTGCGTTATATTCCGGAATAAAAATTATCCTAAGTCCCAACCCAGAACATAAGCAATCACTATGTCAAATTTCATCAAAACCCGTCCAGTAGTTTTCACGTGATGCGTGGTCCAGCACTTTTTATTTTATTATATGTAGAATTGTAGAGGTTGAAAGGCCTTTTTATGATATTACGTATGGAATATATCTAACATTGTCCAAATGTCCGCCGCGGCAAATCGAACTGAATAAATGACAGCAATGTAGCTTGAACAATATATCAGCAGCTATCAGCTGTCAAAGTTCGGAAGTCCCTATTGGAAGACCCTTTATACTAGACTCGGAAAAGCGAGGCTTTTGCTTACTTCTGTTGTGAGTCGATTAAATTTGGAAAAGAACAGTTCACACGGTATCCCTTGAGACAACTATTCGACGTCGACGTTTATTCCATTTCTGTATACTTCTCACCCTAATATTCAAAAACAGTATAACTAACCCACGCGAAATTGTTCCAGAAAATATTGAAAGGAATAACCTTGCCATATTATTAAAGCCATACCTAAACCCATTCACGACCAACTTCTCTGGAAATATCCCTCAACAAGTTGCTCTTACAAAATTGTTTTTGTCGGTCTCTGTCCGACGTTTTCCTCTAGCACATTAAATGCCACAAGTGCGCATAGACTACGGATTAAAATTTAATTACAAGTGCGCATTATTTCATTAAAGCGAACATTATATAGCACATCATTTACCCAGCACATTGAGGAGTATCAAGGAAACAAATTAACGAAACCAAAAATCTTAAAACCAAATAACGGTATGAAATTTTGTAAGTCCTGCGACCTCCAGCTATTTTCCACTATCAACACAACCAAATGAGCAAAAAAAATTGAATCCATTATGAAATCCCCAACCGAAAATGTCCGATAGGTATCGGAACAAAAGCCGAACAAAAACACTTGTTCAACTCAATGTGTCCCATGCAGGATAATGCGGTAACAAATTGAATTGAATATTCCTCCACCTTCTAACCAGTACAGCAGGAAAGCCAGTTCCAGTTCCTGAGCGCTAATTCCTTCTGCCCCTACGCTAAAGGACACAACTATTCCTAGCCCTAGCATCCCATCATCCCATATTGCGTATCTATGGCGCGGGTGGGCGCGGAAAAGTCCATTCAGTGGTGTAGAAAAAAAAAACAATTTTCATTAAATTAAATGCAAAAGTTCCTCCTTCAGTGGCAAATTCTTTCCCGCCACTTCCATTGGATTTTCGAGCGGTGAAACTAAACTAAAAAAAAAAAATTCCTCTACGAGT
The DNA here is from genome assembly GCA_936431705.1 of Cheilosia pagana. Classification (NCBI taxonomy): domain Eukaryota; kingdom Metazoa; phylum Arthropoda; class Insecta; order Diptera; family Syrphidae; genus Cheilosia; species Cheilosia pagana. Next base: position 76,213,115 of record OW386166.1, on the reverse strand, counting down.
GCAAAATTTTCTTTTCCTTTATTACGACGCGCAATGTCGTTTTCTTTGTTTTGCAGTACTTTGCGCCTTATGCAGTTGAATTCTTAAGTAGCACAAGGACTTTTAGTTCAGAGATACATTTATACGTATAGTCAGTACAGAGCAGCGCAGCACACTACAAGGATGACGGCCATGGAGAGATTTACCGCAAATAGTTGTACCATTATTTTCTGTTGAATTAAATATAATTATATGCCATTAGGTTTTTTTTTTTGTTCTGTTCCTTTGAGTCCTTTTTCTTGTCTGGTTTTTCTTATTCTGCCTTATGACCCCGAAAAATGGAAGAGAAGGAAAATATATTTATTTTCCCTTTTTTTGTGTGGCCCCTCTATCCGACGAAGAAATGAAAAGCAATTTTCCATTCTATCGCAATGAAATAACGAGTGGTGAGTGAAGGGGAAATGTAAAGAAAAGGCAGTAAAGTTGGCAGGAGCAGGAAACGATCATTTAAGCTAGAATGGCTTTGGAATGTAATTACTCGATTTTTATTGTCTCTGTGGAATGTGTTTTTTATTCAAGAAGCATTTGTCACCTAAAGGTATTTTTCGAAGTAATTCTGTGAAATTGCTATGAGTTTTAGGACTCGCACAAGGACATCATCAATTTCGTAGAGTTAATCTTCTTGATGTCCAGTCCGAGGCTAATGGCTAATGGATTCGCAATGGGAGAGGGGGTTTGCTTTGCGGGAGTGTACTCGTATGTGGAGGGGGAAATCGCTTCTAGTAGATTTCCATTTAACGATCAAAAGATCCCCATCAATTACCTCACACACGAAACCATCGAAATAAGCATAAATATCGGAGCAGCTATTTATTTCTGACCGAGGGGATGATTATATATGTTATGTGTGGATCGTTCTAGCAGTTTTCTATTCCTTGTCTTTCAAAACGAACTGTTTCTTCTTGTGGCAGGTATCTTGCTGCCACCAAAATCCCTTCCATCGACTGCAATTTAAGTACAGTGCTTGCTGTCTTCTCGCCTAACAAAAAAGCTTTTTGCAAGCATTTGGTACGGCCGCAGGAAATAAGTTCCAAATTAAGTATTTTTTCAACATGAAATGACTCCCCAATTTTAAGTAGATATAAAATAAGTCCCCAAAAACCTATTGAAAAATTTCCCTCAGCCACTTGTAAATACAAATTAAGATGGTTCTGTGGCTGTGAGCTGATGCGGTTCTTCACCCGTTGAATAGACTGTTTAAATGCCTACCAGAATTAAAAGAACAGCTGAATTGGAGAAAAAACATATTCTCAAGGTCCAGTCCAACCAAGTATGTAATCTTATGTGATTCTACAAATTGACAATTATCAAAACTGCAAGATAAATAATAACTAGTTACTCGTTACTTTGCGATTTTTCTGTTATTCTGCAATTTTTGATCAGAACGTACATAAACTTTTGACTCAATTAAGACGATTGCGATGTTGTTCCCTACAGTTGGTACTGACAGTCCTGGCTGAATCACCAGCACACATCCCGCTCCGCTTATCATCCTTGCAAACAATATTTGAATAAGCAATCGGCGCAGTGGCTTAGTGGTAGTGTGTTGGGCTACTAAGCGAGGGGCTCAGGTTCGAATCCCGAGAGGGCCAAATTACATCTAAAGGTTTTTTTCCACTGCGCCACCTCTCGCGAACGTCTGACAAACATCCGAGAGTAAAACTGTCATGAATGAGCTTCTCAATTAGCCGTTTAGACTCGGCGTAAAATTGTAGATCCCTTCTATTCGTCCCAAAAATTGAAAACCCACACAAAGCGAATGGTTGCGAGAAGCTAGGCCTTGGGTCCCATAGACCTGTCGCGCCAAAATATTTATTTATTTTAATCATTTTTATTAACCCAAAAGCTCACAATTCACTTACCCTAAGTCTGTAGATTATTTTAAATTATTATTTGAATTAATGTTGTTCCGTTTTTCAAAATGACCATTTTTGAGAGATATGTGAAAAGTAGCTTGTTGATGCTTTTCTCATGAATTATGACTTCCTTATTGATAAACAGGACGATGTGTAAGAGTATGTCAAGGTCACCACTAACTTTTCCGATTTCGCGGGGCCCATATGATAAAATACTTAAGAGGGTTGGAGTGCGATGACAATGGAATGAAAATTACTTATTTCATTGGGTGGGCAATAATAAATATTTATATATTTATTTCTAAACGTAATTTAATTGTGAAATATTTCCAACTGTATGTGGATTTGTATTACATCACGTTTAATCCGTTTGGATTTCTCAAAAAACTTACGACTTAACATATACCCAAACTTTACAATTTTAATCGTGTGTCGAGCGGTTTTCGTTCGCTTGTTCTTTGCTTTTTGGTCGACGCACGAATAAAGTCGCCAAGGGGAAAAACAGCAGTCGGGTGCACACTTTGTTTACACTAGCGTTTCCTATGAGTAAAAGGTTGTAGCAAAGTGAAAGCACTTAAATCGTTATGAATAACAATCCGCTTTGCTAAAGTAAGTTCGAAAATTCAAACATAGCATTTACTTCGCTGTAGAAGTTACTTGCATTGCGATTCCAGTCAAACTGGGCAAGTTAATTTAAATTTCCCTCAAGAGTACTGGAATTAAATACGAACGATTGAAGTCTTAAGCAGCTGAAAACATTGATTTTTTTAGCAAATAGCTCATGGTGTTGTTTCATTTCTTCTGCAGGTGTCGGATGTTATATCCGATCATCGACTTGTTAGAAATATGAATTACCTAGAGATTTTTGAAATTTTAACCTAAAATCTCAGATCTCTTATACCGTCGAAATGATTTTGCTAAAAAATAAGCAAAATAGTTCACACCTCGACGCGTAAAACGAAGCAATTGCACAAAATAAAATTTAACTATGTATTTTAAAACAAAATGCAAAGAAAACTCACAAGGTTTTTTTTTATAAAAATCATGCGTACAAAATATATAGCAAATGCTCCGAGTCAGCAAAATACCAGACTTGGAATTCGAATTTTCGTAGCAATTGCTTCGTATGACACGTTTTATTTATACCGATATGATTACAATGCCAGTGGCTCCGCTTTTCGTACTTATCAAATCAGCATTTGTTCAGACGAAACATAGCAAATGATTTTCATAACACGTAACGTTTGCCATTGGTTGATGTGAAAACTATTTGACAGATTGTGATGAAACTTCTTTTGAAATACTTCATAAGTTTCCGTGTTTCCAAAAACCCTTTAGCCTATGTAATTCAAAGCCACGCCTACTGTTGGGAGCTATTTTGTTTGTTTGTGTTTCTTCGATAAAAGATCTAGGTGTTATGCTAGATTGTAAATCATCCTTCAATTACCATGTATAATACATTAAACATTACAAATAAAGCTAACAGAGCGTGGGGTTATAGTCTTCGCCGACCCCTATTTTCTAAAAACTTTATAGCTATGTGTCGTTTGTTCAATCTTTTATGGAGTATGCGTCATTCGTTTGGTGTCGTTACTACAAAAATTATTATGTATATTTCAAGAATCGAAGCAGCTCAAAAAATTTTTCCGAGGTTTGCCCTTAAAGGACTTTCATGGTCTGATCTCAATAACTTACCCCCGTATTCATCACGATAACAACTTATTGGTCTCAAGTCTCTTGAGATTAGGAAAAAAATGTAAAGAGTTGTTTTTGTCCACAGAATATTTAGTGGGGAGATTGACTGTCCTGGCATTTGTTATTCTTAATGTTCCGTCCCCCAATTTGCGTAATAACAGATTCTTTTATATACCGAGTTCTTGTACAAATAACAAAAGATTTTCTCATTTTAATGATTTACTGTTATTGCATAATGATTGTTCGTCCTTAATTGACATTTTAATAAAATCGATCTTGACTTGATTTGGAAATAAAACGAAAAAAGTTTTTTTATTTCTGGCACAATTTCCAAAATTTACTATGGAAATTAAAGCCAACACTCGTTGTGGACTAAATAGGTCATAGTTTTTCTGAAAAAAACTTTATGTAGCTTTTTTAAAAAAAAAAATCGCGTAGGTATTTTCCTTTTTAATTTGGAAAAAAGATCAAAAACTTTTGTGGTGTTTTTTCCAAAATATTTGTTTTTCCATTTTCCTTTAATGGAAAAAATTCCCAAAACATTTATGGGAAAAATTGGCAGTTTTTTCCTAGGAAAAACCACCACAACTTTGTATGGAGATTTTTGGGATTTTTTTCTATTTTCATTTTTTCGGGAAATTTGATGGAGCCGTATGTAATATTTAATACATTTATCCATTGACATTTTTGCGTTGGTATGATCTTAAGGCTGGAACCAGCACTGTATGTTCTGAGATTCTGCCATTTTTTCAAATATAGAAAAGCAATGGATATAATTTAGGAATTTGTATATTTAAAAGACAACTTTTTGTAAAAAACAGCTTGAAGAATTAATTTAATACTTGTAAAACTAAAGCAGTAAATTACGAGTCGCAATCAAAATTACGGGAAAATATCAATTAAATAAAATACTTCAAAAATCTCGCAATACTTATCTGATACTAAAAGCGTTAAATTTGTTTTTTTTTCTTTTCAGGTACGTGCATTATAAAGTTCACTAGCAACTTTCATTTAACTGAAATAATTCTTCTAAAAGTAAGTTGCAATTTTTAGTGATACTTAAACAGGACTGTGTTTAAAACAAGTAGAGGCGCTTCGTCTTTATGGAACGTGAATTGAATTTGCACATCATTGTAGTCACAGGCAGGCCTCTTTTTATGGAAATAGGTATTCCTCAGAAAAGAAAAGAACATTTATATTGAATCTCCAGAACGAAATACACAAAACTACCCTTAACTGAAACCACACAAAATATAGCAGCAATTGTATGATAAAAGTTGCATACCCCTTCAGGCTGATTCGCAGGGACTCCGAATTTTTTACCCAAGCAGTTGACTGCTTTATTTTGTTAAGCTGAGTTTGAGGTGTTCAATAAGGCTTTACACAGCCTTTAGTTCTGCCAACATAATCTTCTTATATTACACTTTACTTCGCATATACATTTTAACTTATACATATATTAATAATTTCCTATAACTTTAATTAAATTAAAATTAGCACTGAAAGAGGGTAGGTAATCTTCTAACAACTCTTATTCGTACATCACAAAATTACCGTTGTTCGCAATAATAATTAATCATAACGTACTCCCGTTGAGAAGTAAATGAAATCGGGACACGGCATGGCGCGTATAAACATTTATATTTTATCGTTTCCAAAATAGTCCCCAAAGAGAGCTGGTACTCGTTACAACGACAACGACCACCCTTGGCTTGTACGAGAGTATACATTATGACATAACAACGAACGATGTCAGAGTCGTTTTCTTCCCTTTTGTTGGGGGATCATTCGAGCCCAGTGAGCCGGCCTATCATTAAGTCGTTAAATTATGGCTAAAACCACACCCTACGCTGCAAAGCCGTCAGCAAAGCAAAAAAATGTATTGCACGCCAAAAGTTGCCAGCTGCAGACGTCCAGCAGCCTCGTTGTGTCAACATCCCAGTGGGAAATGGCCACGAAAATCCATGCGGGCACCTGATGCAAAAACAAAACATCAACTCGGGTTAACAATTACTTTTTTCCCCAACCTGTTTATGAAGAAAACGGTCGGTGACGGCCCATAGCCACGCGAATAAGGACACTCAATAATTAATAACAATAATTAAGTAGTTGTGCCTGTGTAAGTGAAGGTCCGCTATGTGATCTTTGTGACAGCATTAAAAGATTATAAAGCGATAAGGCAAACAGTTTTTCTCCATGGAAATTCAGCTCATCCTTTTCGTTTTCTTTACAAAGTGAAAAGAACTTTTTCACTGGTGTAAAGTTGATGATAGGCTCACAGGGGAGCCTTGAGAACTTGATTTGCAAGAGGATATTTTTTTTTCCTGTTTGTTTGCGTTTCATTCTTTGCATTGTAAATAGGCAAATCAATCCCGGGATCCCGGATCCCGGGATCCCGGGATCCCGGACGATTTTTGCTCTTTAACGATCCCGGGATTGCCAGTCACCAATCCCGGGATTTTCGGGATTGATACTTTCTGTCTCTGAAGGAAATACCTAAGTAATTTTTGATTTTTAAAATTTAGATTACTAATGTTTTGTGATCGAAATTAACCCTTGCCTCGCCGTTTTCTGAAAATGTACAGAAAAGAAACATATCTAGAATATGGTGCCGTTGAAGCGCAAATCAAGGTATGCGTTTATATATTTTATTTGTATTATTTTTTGTATCTGAATTTCAATTCCTAGAATTCATACAAGGAACAAAGCAATAAAACCTTTCCTATTTCCAAGAAAACCAATTGTGCAGATTTTTGTATTTCTAAGAAAACCAATTGTTGCAGATTTTTGTATTTCTAAGAAAACCAATAGTTCCCAATTTATTGCGTTGTAATTAGTTTTATTTATCTAAGTAATAAAAGGAAAAGGACATTTAAAAAAGAGTTTAGTTGATACACACCAGTCGAACGGAGTGGAGTGTTGTATTGTGTTTGTGGTATTCTCGCAAGCGTTTTAAATAAAGTACCTACTAGTCCCTATTATTATTGTGTGATTTAAAGAAATGTCAAGTGAAACTCATTTTATAAGGCATAAAAATGATTGTGAATCTGACCCGTCAATTTCAGTTTGGCATCATTTTTACACAAACAGAATCGGATTTACCAGCGTGCATGAAAAAAGAGTTGAATCTCTTTGAAAATGGAGGTACCCGAGGACACCATCTAGATTAAGTTCATAAGTATTTACTGTCCATTCCACCAACAAGCGTAGAAGCAGAGCGAGCGTTTTCAGCGGCCAGTTATATTGGCAACAAATTTAGAAGCCGGCTTGGAGATGATACTCTCGATGCCCTTATTTTCCTGCGTTTTTATTTCCAAAGGTCGAATGAAGACCAAGGGCAAGAATAAATACGCCCTAACATTTTTTAATTTTTTTTTTTTTACTTTGGAATTAATTTATTTTTTTTATTTTGTAAACCCCATGAATTGAGGTATTTTTTTATTTATCTTTATCAAAAATTATCATCTTAAAATTTTTTATGGAGTGTAAATATTTCTTTGTTTCTTAGCAATTAAGTTTATATTAATTTAAATAAACTTCTTAAATTTTGATTCATTTTAATAATAAAAAAGCAGAGCATAATAGTTACGCTGCTTTTTACTTAAAAAGATAATGCACTTTTAATTAATTTCTACATTTTTGAGAGCATTTTTTCACCCGTGCATCGATTTTTGGTTTGATTTCTTTTTTTTTCCAAAAAAAAAAATATACTGTCCAATCCCGGGATACCCCGGGATCCCGGGATTCATTTTTTCAAATCCCGGAATCCCGGGATTGAAAATTAGCTTCGGGATTGAAATCCCTAATTGTAAAGCAACAAAACAACGGAGACGCTTGAACTCGTATTTTTATAGTAGGTATATGTCTGATGAAAGGACGAAAGCCCTGGAACAAGAGCGGAGTGAGATTTGTATAAAAGAATTCACAGAATAGAGTTTGCATCTCGACAGTCGCTTGGGAATAAGTGTTGAACGGCCAAAAGCGAAATGCAGATGAGAAATCAAGTTGCAATGAGATTTGGGAATTTTCCAAGTTACTTTCTGAGTGCGAGACTATATATAGGAAAAGGACTTTATGCTCTGTGTGTGTTTATATATGTATATATATTTTTTTTCATTTCTTTTGATACTCATTGTAAAGCAGTAAAGTTTATTGTGGAGCGTTTGTTTGCATTTCGCATTGTAATTCAAACAGAAAGGCAACACAATACCAGGATTTATGGCGTGGAAAATTATAATTTGTGGCCTTTATGTGCTTCGAGTGAAAGTAAAGATAGACGGCTTACAATAACGCAGCTTGGATGTTGAATAAACAACGATTGGGCGGTGTTTGTTGAATGACGACTTTACTTTTGTACCTACTCTTTCACCGGAGAACGGTTGTTTATTGTAAGGAAAACTTTGAGGCATCGAGGGTTGAATTTAACGCATAATCTTTTTCAGTTTTTCTGTATACGATGAGATGACCTGTTATAGAAAAAATAGCCTCATGCAAAATGGAGATCAGATCAATGTAGGTACAAAAGGCGCGTACTTATGATTTGTGGTCATAAAGTCATAAATGTTATCAAAATATTTTAGCTAGCCTTGGACGGGTATAAGAATAGGAAAAGGGATAGGGAAATCTAGCAGTAACTTCCAACCGCATTTAACTTTTATCTAATTCAGTGACGAGCATAAGAGATGTCTAAGGACTCTCGAACTATAGACACTCTGACCCACTATGGCATATATCAGTATAGGTACTAGGGGCCCGTGCTCGCGTTGCTTCGCAGGGTTCTTAGAAAGCTTTTGTTGTCCAGTCTATAAAATTCGAAACAATATAAATGCGTGTTTGTCGCATCCAAAAAAAGGTCCACCCAATAAATTGAAATGATTCTCCCGAAGCCTTTTCTTTGCTTTACAAAATGTGCAAACTTCATCCACCTCACCTATTTCTGTTTTATTGTTATTTTTATTTAAGAAATATTCCTTTTTTTTTTGTCCCGAGTTGCTTGCGTGCACTGAAATTATGCATGAATTGAGTGCAAAAAAGAATCGGAATTTGATTGATGAAGAAAGTCGACATAAGAAAAGTGCCCGAAATTTTCTTTAAATGTGTTCACTTTGTATGGGCAACGCGAGCCGTTCTACAGTTTTAAATATTTTTTATGGAAAAATAAACCCGAAAATCGGTTAAGTTGTAAAAACGGCGAAAAAACTGAATTTTTGAAAAGTCATCGTCTGGACCTTCAAAAGCAAAAAGTAGAGAATTTTTAAAATTTATTTCAAGTTAATCGGTTCAGTTGTGCTGAGTGCCGAGATTACCCCGGACAAAGTTTTTAGAGTTTTTGCCTTTAAAAGTCATATAAGTTAGTATGACTGGTTTTAATAACTAAAGAAATGTTCCTAATGTGCTGACAATTTGTTTTCAAACCAGTATAAGCGCCCTTAGATTTTTTTATTGACATCACTAGGTAATAAATGTGCATGTGCACGACTGAATCGCGAGTAACTTGCATTTGTGTGGCTTTTATCAATATTGCGGCTGCTTTTTCCGGCAAAAATTCCTAACAGCAATTAAAAAGGTATCGAGGGTGTAATAAGTCGATATAAGAGCCTCACAATATTGTGGTAAGCCGATTTCCACATGATCGTGATCTGTAGACAGCAGGTGTTATTTTTTTTCACTTGTGAATTTCATTTTATGCAACAATTTAGGTCTAAGGCAAGAATGGTATTGGAATTGCCTGATGATCATGAAAATCTTGAAATGATCATGAAAATAATTGGCAAAGCTGATCTCTATAAAAATATAAATATTTTGGCGCGACAGGTCTATGGGACCCAAGGCCTAGTTTCTCACAACCATTCGCTTTGTGTGGGGTTTTCAATTTTTGGGACGAATGGAAGGGATCTACAATTTTACGCCGAGTCCAAACGGCTAATTGAGAAGCTCATTCATGACAGTTTTACTCTCGGATGTTTGTCAGACGTTCGCGAGAGGTGGCGCAGTGGGAAAAAACCTTAAGATGTAATTTGGCCCTCTCGGGATTCGAACCTGAGCCCCTCGCTTAGTAGCCCAACACATTACCACTAAGCCACTGCGCCAACTATGATCTCTATGCCCCTGTTATTTAGGAAGGTTGATTTGGAGCTCAACTAGAGAAGCCTTTTGATATAGAAACTTTTCTTTGGAAGTTCCCAAAATCGAATTCGTAGTATAACGAGAGTTACCAATCCGGGTATAACAAAAAACCCTGCTTTTTACTCAATATAACTTCGCTCCTGTGAAGAATATAAAGAATTATTGTACTGTCAGTTTGACTATAATGGCCATCACTTCATCGTGAACTAGGTACCATACTATACTTGATGTTACCATAGAAAATCAGTACTCTATTTGATGAGTGTGTTTCTCAACGGATATATGAAAATCATAATACCTATCCATGTAGATAACCGGATTAAGAACGAAGCTCTTTAGCCATCACTTCTATCTAAAAAGTGTTTATATATGTATGTTCTATTGGATATGCTAAATATCACTACCGACCTCATTTTCGACTTTGGATTCATCAGCATATACCTAGATGAAGGTAGTTTTCATTTGCCCCAGAGTCATCTGGAAGTACGCGATTAAACATCATCACAATTAGTGCTGCAGAGTACATCTAAGAGCGCGGATTTGTAAATACAGGAAGCCTTTGCGTTGGAAAGCAAACAGGAAAAACAGAAAAGTGAAGCTTTTCAAAAATAGCTCGCAATAACTTTCCTCTCAGGCATATGCCGCCTCCATCCTGACTTGTGTTCTCTCGATTAACGATTAGTCTGTCCGCACTGAAGTGCGTGTATGATTTACGAGTGAACATGAACAGCTAACAGATGTAAGGGCTTAAAATAAAATTAAAACTCATATCGGGGCCTACACATTACAACATGAAATGTCGGGGTACACTTAGCTCAGAATAATTGGTATTCCCTTTTCCTTACTTCATACTAACATGACCATCGATGGAGTGTTGCCACCGCATTTGCTGATATCGCGAAAACAAGAAGACCTTGCAAAACTATCCCCCACAAGAAAAGCCTTGTAACACCATGTAATCCATTTATTATCCTCCACATTTACTCTACATTTATCAACTTAATAATTATACCAAACTAGAAAACATTTTGCCGGCCCCCTTTTCGCTCCATCTCTTACCAACGAACTAGCATCTCTGATAATCCCCCATCCAGATAAGGTGGTTCCCTATATGGCAGCGTGCCAAACCGAGATGGTACTCCATATCTGCACTACTTAAATCTGGACGGGGTGGTTCTTTTTCTGAATACCTCTGAAAATATATACCTTGGTCGTGTGTAAAGCCAACAAAAAAAGTCAACATCAATTCAAATGGATAGTGTGTAAAGTTACAAGAATTTTTAGCTGATGATACCGCCATTACACGGTTAGATGTTTCTTGTCAGTGAAAATCATCGAACCATTAAATCCTCTTATTCGATTTGAATTCAAATCACTGCACAGTGCACACAGAGGGTGAAGGGTAGTGTTTATGTTATTTTCTACACGAACACTTTGGGTGGTATCCTTTTGAATAAAAGTTGTGAAATAATGTCAAATGCAGGGGTGGGTTCGACACAGACCTTTTTGATTATTTGCTTTTTCCCAGCTCCGGTGACAGGACACTAATCCAATTGATTTTCTACGACTTCCTGATAGAAAGACAAAATAATGCCGGGCCATGAGTGTATAATAGAAAACCAAGTTGGTGTAGAAAATTGAATTGGATACTGCAATGCAGTTGAAGCGATGGGTTTGATCGAGGGGTCAATGCCGTCCAAGTCGTTGTGGAGTAGTCTGCGACAGACTTTACCTATTTGATTTCATTCCCGTCAGGGATTTAGAAAATCACAAGGAGTCTAGAATTTCACATGACTTAACAAGTTGATGGTTTGGCGAGTTAACTTGTTCCTTAACTCATTTAGGATGTATCTATTCTGATTTAACTTTTTTCGACTTGCTCATTAAGTGATATAGTTTTTCCAAAGAAAACACTGTATTCTGGCAGACACGCGCGAAGACTTGGACTGCCATGCAATGCCTTTTGCGGAAGCTTTATAGACGAGGAAGAAGATGAGTCCGTAAAGTCAGATCTTTTATTTTTTATGTCAATTTATCTTCAACGAGGCGTAGTTCTATTTAAACCCATGTTTAAATTTCAGGGTCTTACAGATTGATGGATAAATATACTTTAAGCATTTAAGTCTCATTCAGCAAGCAAGCAAGTTTTTTTTAACTTTCTCGCATTACGTAGTAAGAGAAAGGTATTGTAATCGTACAAAAAATCGAACTCGAGATTTTAATCAAATCTGACATTACGATGATAGAGGAACTCGAAAAAGTGGGTCTCGCAATTCTGTCCGTCTGTCCGTCCTTTCCTGAGCTCCACAGCGCAAACGGCTGGACGGATTTCTTTCAAACTTCGGATTTGGAGTTTGTGGGCTTACAGTTCGGGGACATTTTTTTTTTGCATGCTAACCCTATTATTAACGGTACTTCCCATATAACGGTTTTAAACAAGTTTGATTTTTTCAAAAACGGCTCTAACGATTTCAACCAAAATTGATATTTGGGCTTATGTAGGTGCGGTTAACATGGCTGCATACCCAGTTTTTCGCAGAAAAATCGAATAACGGTAATTTTAAAAATTGGTCATATCTCAAAAACGGTTAAAACTATTTCGACAAAAATTCATATCTAAGGTAATACGGTCATTCCCAACATGATAGCAAGCTCAGTTTTTTCCTAAATTATCGTTCAACGGACTTTTTTCGAAAAATGTCGTTTTTTAAGACTTTATTTAATTATGGCTTACATGAAAACGGCTGAAACGATTTTGACCAAAATGCATACTTAGAGTAAAATTGACGTTTTTAACATTATTACGTCCTTCATTTTCGATTCTAACCACCGGAAACGCTGATTTGGAAAACTGCTCAAATCTCGAAAACACGATTTTCGATTTGGATAAAACTTTAAAAACGAAGTAATACTAACATCCCGAACAATACCCTATACTCAGTTTTTAGCTAAACAGTTGAGCAAGATAATTTTTCGAACTCAACATTGCAATATTTGTTACTATTTTGTACGCATTATTTTCCAAAAACCGCCATAACAGTTTTGCCCAAAACCCCCTTTTTATGATAACATAAGTATTCTTAATAGGACCCCTTACTCAGTTTTTCTTAAAAATGCAATTAAAGCCGTGTTTTAAGAATTACCGTACTACCAGTAAAAATGCAATTACTAGGTACTAGAAGCTCCTTTTTAACAAAATATTTCCCACTTCTTCCTTTTCCAACCATATTAATCATGAACCTTAAAATAATTGCAACCAATTGGAGTCTTCATTTACCCCCAAACACGTGCAAATTCAAAAACAAATCTCTGAATTCTTACATCACAAACCCTACTTGGAGTCATGGCCACCAACCAGCATCACCAATTTGAAAAATCTGGTTTTATAGCCTATAAATAATAATTAAAGAAAAATAAACCAAACAAACTGATGATATGAACGAGAAAGTTTCGTGCGATCCAGTCGTGCACTTTATTTTAACTTACAACATGTCCAACAACCTTGATAATCGTTTATTAGTCCTCTCAGAACTTATTTATTATTTAGAGTACGTAAACCTGTCCCTGTTTTGGGCTGAATTGGACGGACATGGACACCAAGGACATGCAGTTTCAACAGAGCGGCTCACGCCACATATTAATTTCTGCACAAGCGGTTTGAGGGCATGGTCATCTCACGTAGTGGGTATGTGAACCGGCCCCCGAGATCGTGCGATTTGACCGCGTTAGATTTTTTCTTGTGAGGTTTTCTAAAGCCACAAAACACAGCAATCTTCCAAGCTAACACAATCTTTACCATCAGTCAAATTTAGCGAGTAGGTACAGTCAAAGCTTCAATGTTTCGAGACCAAATTACAGAATTCACACTTTTTTGTGATTCTCTTGCGCAGTTATAGGTATTTATGTACTTATCAACAACTCTGGTTAATTAATTAGTAATTTGTGACAAAACAGCACACCCGGAAATGCACCAATGGAGACTGATCAATCACTTAGTCCATATTTCATAAAAAACGGGTTGAAAAAACAAAATAATAAAGAATTCCAGTTTTTATCAGTTTCTGGAAAAATAAAAAACAAACAAAACTAAAAATAGATAGATTTAAGGCCGAAAGGCAATAGTTTTAAGCATAGTGATAAGTTTAGAGTGCTCGCTTGGAGCCAGTAAGCTAGAATTAAGACCAATGTTAGTTTTTAATTAGATTTAATCTTTTTTGTCTAGAATTAAGTTTAAATAAGGAATAAATAAAAATGAATTAAAAAATGCACGGGTTGAAAATAACGCCGTTACTGATACGACAAGAAAATATGGGGTCCATTCAAATTATTTTACTTGAGTACTGTTTTGAAAACTTTGTATTTTAAACTGCAGATGGTTCTGGAGAATTACCATGTAGCCTGCAATCAAAACTTTAGACAAAAAAAAAAACATTGTTTTCGAATGGAGCTCCATAATAGATAAGGTTGCTTTTATAGATATTTGACTGCTTCAGCTTTTTAATTGTTTTTAATTGCTGCGAGGTTAACGTGGGTCTCAGCCAAAAGACTCAACGTGAAATCTTGAAGGTTGAAAAAGTTACCTGTCTGCACTTTTTAAAAAACTTACGGCTTTCGACTTGACCATATAAGTCTCTAGCTAGCAAACAATACGTGTATAACCTCTCACATGCTGTAAGGATTTAAAGGGACTTTTGCTATTAAGGTAACATCATCAGCACATAGGAGTGTCTTAGATGAGAAGACAATTCCTCCTGGAATAATTTTAGGTATGTTCCTCTAAAAATTGAAAATATTGCTTGGCTTATGGCATTACAGGCTTGCCTACACTCCTGTGTTGGACCATGCTAAAGTGTTATGCTATAGACTGCCCATTATCGTAAACAATTTTGGCATCACAAAGCTTGTAAAAATGCCTTCGGGATTCTGTCGTATTAAAGGCAGCTCTGAAACTTATAAACAAAATAAAGGAAGCCCTTGCTTTTGCTTAATAAAAAGTCTTCCCAATGTTTCGCAATATTCCGTGCAGTATAAAAACAAGATCTAGTTAGGCGCAGCTGCTTAGTTTTCAGTGTGTTGATCTACAAAGGGGGGGTTTCCAAGCCCGATCGGGCAAGAACATAAATTGCATCTTAAAATTTTTTTATTTTTTTAATACAATCTGCTCTGGAGCTTAAAACGTACGCGTTTGCGCGATCAGTTGACGCTGCGCTGGTCGAAGATTATCGTCTTGTTGCCTGTGCACTATGATTTTGCTGTAAGAATTGACTTCCGTTGTCCTCTAGGTCATCTTGAAGAATTTATGCAGGTTTTAGCCGGTCGACGAAATACGTAGGATGTTTTTCTATGACTGGACAAGGGCCAGGATGTCCAATGTGGTCGAGGGTCGTGTCGAACGGAGACGTGTGACGCATCAACTGGGTTTTTGAATACGAAGCTTCCTTGCTAGCCATGACGAGTCATATGCTTGGGTGTAAGTTCTCGGAAGTGGAACTGGACTGGAGTGTCCCTAATTGATGGATACAGCAACTCACCTGGTTGCCTCGAGGTCTTCTTTCCATGCTGCACAGAGCCCAATAAGTACTGCTGGAAGAGCGTCGTACCATGATTCCCCATGACACAATAAAACTGATTTTAGCTGCCTATGCGAAAGCTCTTCGAGTTTGATGTGTTTGCAACCGAGAATCATTCAGCGGTAAAATCGACTCTATTCCGTAACGAATTTGTCGATTCGGCCCCAGAAGTTCTTTTATTAAATTAAGCGACTTAAATAAGCTTTTAGCAGATTCACGTAAACTTTTGCTAGTTCGGTTAAAAGTGATATCCAGTAGTAAGTTCGATAGTCCGACAAGTTACAAAAATTGGGAATACAAACTTTTGTCTAAATCAGCTCTCGGGAAGGGTTACAGAAACTCAACAGTCATGTCTTCTCTTCTCTATCTCTACCTCTCTTCTTCTCTATCTCTTCTCTTCTCTATCTCTTCTTCTCTATCTCTACATCTCTACATCTCTACATCTCTACATCTCTACATAATAATAAAACTGTAGAACTGTAGAATGAAAAACGCAGAAACTGCTGGACGGATTTTGATGAAACTTGGCATAGTGATTGCTTATGTTCTGGGTCGGACTTTAGGATACTTTTAATCCCAGAATACAACGTGGTTCTTAGAAAATAGTCAAAAAACTGGATATCTGTACGGAAAGTTCTAATTATACAGACCTAGCTCAGTAAAAGCTTATCGGATTGAAAAATAAATGATATGTGAATTAAGTTAATTTTTCCCTGATTAATTTAAGAAATAGAGTATCCTCCTGCGTTGTCCTGAAGCTGAGCAATGTTCAAACAAATTATTCAAAACATCGCCCACAATTTCCTTCAGTGGATACTACTGCCAGTAGAAGCTGTCGGGGGTCCACTAGTAAATGTATAAAATTCTAAGACTTTATCAATTTACCAACGCCAATGGGGGCAGTGGCAGTCGGCGCAGTGGCTTAGTGGTAGTGTGTTGGGCTACTAAGCGAGGGTCTCAGGTTCGAATCCCGAGAGGGCCAAATTACATCTTAAGGTTTTTTTCCACTGCGCCACCTCTCGCGAACGTCTGACAAACATCCGAGAGTAAAACTGTCATGAATGAGCTTCTCAATTAGCCGTTTGGACTCGGCGTTAAATTGTAGATCACTTCCATTCGTCCCAAAAATTGAAAACCCACACAAAGCGAATGGTTGCGAGAAGCTAGACCTTGGGTCCCATGGACCTGTCGCGCCAAAATATTTATTTTTATTTATTTAATGGGGGCACCCCAGAAATTGATGTTTTAGTTGTGAGCTCCTAGCAACTAACATTTTGTGGAGTAAAATTAAATACTACTTAGGAGTTTTTGTCCGAGATTTATTTAAATATTAATTTTACATATTTTCAATATTAAAATCTTTTGAAAAGTCTAAAGTGTCGGTGTTTCTGTCTAAGTGATGGATGTTTTTAACTTAAAAGTAGACCCTTAGTAGATCGTATTTAGTGATCGTTGATAGAGTTTCGCTGAACCAGTCGGCGACTATGTTTCATTAGCAGTACCACTTTAAATTGCGTAACACTCTGCCGCACGTCCGTTTCATAGAAGTAGTCCATTTTAATTTCCTAAATCTACTATCCCTCAGAATAGTATAGTTGCACTTAACCTACGTCCCCAAGCGCTCTGTGAAATAAGTATGCAAAACCCACTGAAAGCCACCCTCCATCCATCGATTTTCGATAAATTTAATACATCGACATCCTTGTTATAAAAAATACATCGACAGAGCTTCAATTCTAAATCTCATTCCGAGACAATAGTTTCGAAACCGAGCCATGAAAACAGCATGTGGTGTATCTCATATCCCTTTCCCCATTCTATTCCCCAGACATCAACACATGCCACTCGCTAGATGAGACTAATATAAATCTGCAGCCGCCGACTGCAATCGCATTTGCATGGATTTCTCTCTCTCTCTATCTCTCTCAAAAGACACAATTCCTTTTCAAATTCAAAGTTATCAAAACTGCAAGTGACGCCACACAGCATATGCTCGTAAGAAAGTCGAAAACAAGCAAAAAACAAACATAAATATCTGCTGACATGTGCCTTCCGTTGTATATTCCTACTTCCTTACTCAACTCATATCATCCCCAATGTAAGTGCATTCATCAACATCCCGATCCCGTACACGGATTCGTTCCTTACGCGATGAGAGCATTTTTCATTACGACACCAGTGGGGTGCGCATAATACTCCCAGCCATTATAGTGGTGAGTCCTATCGCATGCACTTTGCATAATATTATTATATTTTGTTTATACAGGGGGGAAGAAGACTCCTTCTTCTTCTATGCTGGTCCGTATCCGCTGTCAATATTGTTTTTAACTTTCTCGCATTACGTAGTAAGAGAAAGGTATTGTAATCGTACAAAAAATCGAACTCGAGATTTTAATCAAATCTAACATTACGATGATAGAGGAACTCGAAAAAGTGGGTCTCGCAATTCTGTCCGTCTGTCCGTCTGTCCGTCTGTCCGTCTGTCCGTCTGTCCGTCTGTCCGTCTGTCCGTCTGTCCGTCTGTCCGTCTGTCCGTCCTTCCTGAGCTCTACAGCGCAAACGGCTGGACGGATTTATTTCAAACTTCGGATTTGAAGTTGGTGGGCTTACAGTTCGGGGCCACTTTTTTTTTTGCACGTTAAGTGTTGCCGTTCTAACGGTATTCAGCAATTTTGAGTTTCTCGAAAACGGCTCTAACGATTTCAACCAAAATTGATATTTGGGCTTAAGTAGGTGTAACTAAGATGGCTGCATACCCAGTTTTTCGCAGAAAAATCGAATAACGGTAATATTGAAAATTGGTCATATCTCAAAAACGCTCAAAAATATTTCGACAAAAATTCATATTTAAGGTAATACAGTCATTCCCAACATGATGGCAAACTCAGTTTTTCCCTAAATTATCGTTCAACGGACGATTTTGGAAAAATGTTGTTTTTTAAGACTTTATTCAAATTTGGTTTACTTGAAAACTTCTTTAACGATTTTAACCAAAATGTATACTTGCGCTACGCTACATAAGGTTAACATGGCTGCATACCCAGTTTTCGGCTAAAAAGTCGAATAACGGTACTTTTAAAAAGTGGCCTTATCTCGAAAACGGTCAATACGATTGCAACAAAAATTAATTTTGTATGTAATATGGTCATTCCTAACATGATAACAAACTCAGTTTTTCTCTAAATTGTCTATAATAGATTTTTGAAAAAACACATATTTTGAGAATTTGGTTTTCTTTTGTTTTACCTACATGAAAACGGCTAAAGCGATTTTGATCAAAATGCATACTTGGAGTAAAATTGACGTTTCCAACATTATTGCGTCCTTAATTTTCAATTCTAACCACCGGAAACGCTGATTTTAAAAACTGTTCATATCTCGAAAACGTCATTTTCGATTTGGATAAAACCTTAAAAACCAAGTAATACTAACATCCTGAACAATACCCTGTACTCAATTTTCAGCTAAATAGTTGATCAAGATTATTTTTCGAACTCAAAATTTTCATATTTGTTACTATTTTGTACGCATTATTTTCCAAAATCAGCTCTAAAGATTTTGACTAAATTGCTTATTTACGATAACATAAGTATTCTTAATAAAACCCCGTAGGTAGGTACTTAGTTTTTCTTAGAAAAATACAAATAATGCTGTCTTATAAACATTTCCGCACTACCAGTAAAATGTAATCACAACTACTAGAAACTCCTTTTAAGCAAATATTTCCCACTTCTGCTTTTTCAACCATATTAATCATGAACATTAAAATAATTCCAACCAATTAAAGTCTACACTATCAGAAACCCGCACTTCATTTACCCCCAAATACGTGCAAATTCAAAAACAAATCTCTGAATTCTTACATCACAAACCCTACCTCGAGTCATAGCCACCTTCCAGCATCACCAATTTGAAAAATCTTGTTTTATAGCCTACTAGCGGACCCGGCGAACTTCGTCTCGCCCCAATTTAACGCCTTCAGATAAACTCAGTGATAATAAAACACAGATAGTTAAAATTCCAATGTAATTTATTTGAATTGAATCGAAATCCGTAGAGACCGATATGATAAACAATGTTTTTCGATTTGTTTCCCGGTGCAAAAACAAACAACGAACAAGCAACGTACAGCTGACCATGCGAAAAACAGGGAAATTCGAGATTTTTCCTACAGACTTCCAACGATTGGCCTTGCGATTTATTGATTGTCATCGCAAAAGACAATCGAACGGAAAAGTGAATCCGCTTGAACTGGAATGGAAGATAAGTTATGGAAAAATCGAAATTCGTGAGATAAGGACTTCCTGATCGCCGCTTGAATCAAAATTTTCATAAGTTTCTTTAAGGGAATTTAGAATTAGCAACGTAATTGCAATCGATCCCACCTTTAGCTCTAAATTATGCGGCGGAGTTTCTGGCACATCCAGCGAGTTCAAAAATTCCGTTGGATAGTTGGTCGCTTTATCCTCGTCGGTCACGCGGGCAATGGATTTGTACAAATGCAATTTTCCAGCGACTTGACTTTGAATAATCAAATTCAAGCTACCGACGTCCTTATTATTCGCTGCTAGTACTGCCCGTTCACTAATCGAATTGAGATTTTTATAACTTTGTGCAAAGCCGGGGAACACTTTAGTGAAGATTTCCTGCTTCGATGATATGAACTCGCAAAAATTTGCAGGGAACTATATCAATGCAGTCGAAACATCAACAGGAATTTGGCCATTGCCAAGTGCCAGCAGTTGTCTCGAGAATTCAGCAGTCGATTGGTTGTTCTGCAATGCGACTCTCATGTTCGTTGTCAATTTCAACTTCTTGATATGCCTCCACAAAAAAGACGATTTCAGGCTTGCATTGAGTTCTTCGGCAGCAGTAGACTTCGGGATGAAGGGAAGCGTTTCACAAAATCCTCCGAAGAGCAATATCATACCCCCACCAAATCATATCGAATCAACTCGGAAATCCTTCATTTTTCGGTCAACTACATCCAAAGCTCGTTTATGTGCCATCGTGCATTCATCCCAAATGATAATTTTGCATTCTCGCATCAATTTGGCTGTCGCTGAATTCTTGGTCATTGTGCACGTTGGTTTGTTAACCGGAAGAAGATGCATCGGCAGGTTAAAAGCGGAATGTGCAGTTCGACCGCCTTCCAACAGTATGGCAGCAATGCCAGAGGATGCAAAAGCCAACGCAATTTGAGATCTTGACCGAATTGTTGCCAGAATCAATGAAATGACGAATGTCAACTACTCTCATCAGCAAATCGTACACGGTAGGCTTTGTCATTCCCAATTTCGACAGTAAATGTCTTCGAGAACTAACGCTTTAATTTCAAGATCGAAATTCGAAGTTGTCGTGCAAAATGTCGTCAGCAACCTCGCGGTCGGGTTCGAGGGATGAAATGTGGCTGTGATGATCCAAACAATGTTCAACTTTGATTCACCGGTGTAGAAAAAGTAGCATCAGCGAGCGTTGAGTTCCAATGTGTATCGTTTTCGAGCAAATTTAAACATTGGTAAACCGCCCGAAAAGTGGCGCACAGCACACCATCAACAGTACGCAGGGATTCGATTTTCATAAGGCCCCTACTGTTCACCAAAAGCTATAAATCATCAAATCATGCAATAAATTGCAAAAATTTCTTCGAAAAAAAAATCAAATTTTTCGTGTTTTTCCGGACTTTTCCAAATTTTCCACTAAGAATATTTTATTTTTACATTCGAAAAGCCATTTCGGTACAATTCCACAAAAAATTCCATACAAAAACTCAAATTTGGATTTTTCCAGTTTCCCGACTTTTCCGGAATTTTCCCAAAATTTTCTTTAATAACAATATTCTCCTGCCATATAAGAACAACAGAAAAAAAATTGAGCCAAATCGACCCAGCCGTTCTCAATTGATGATTCACTATACATTTTTCACACCATTTTTATACATATAGATAAACAATAATAAAAGAAAAATAAACCAACCAAACTGATGATATGAACGAGAAAGTTTCGTGCGATCCAGTCGTGCACTTTATTTTTTTAACCCCGAAGAGATGTTGCATTTAAGATGTGTATTCTATTCCGCCCATTGTCTAATCTTGTCAGACATCCCTTATGATACTTAAGCAAACGAGGCGAAATGAGGTAGCAGGCGGAGAGGCGGCGGCGGCGGTGGTGGAGTGCCGGTGAAGTGCATTTGAAATGAAATCCTTCTTGTGTCAGCAGAAAATCCCTTCTGAAATCCATATTATGTACATAAATATGCATGATACTCGGATGTCCTTCCGAAATTTCAAATTGTTCAACTTTATAAAAAGAAAAAAATTATATTAAAATATACCAACTTATATTTGTGAGTAGGTACCTATACAGAGCGCACCTTGACGTTGTGTGCATTTTTTATGATGCATCCTTTATTCGGTATAAGAGGAGGGAACGCGATGACTGAGGGCATACAAAATCTACATTTACCAAAGTAGTTTACTGGATATTGCACTACTTGTGAGTGAATGAACGTACGGCAGGCGAGTCGACAAGTCGTCTTTGTGTTTCTCGCCGCCAAGGAAAATGCTAGGAGGTAACAGCAAGGATTTCAATGCACTACCCCAGTGCCAGTCTACCACTGGTGACATAAAATACCGAATTGTATTTCAATTTCCTCTCAATATCATTTTCGGCTATAAATTATTATTGCCTGCATGTAGCACAAATGGCAGGACATGACGGCGGCAGCAGCGACGATGGTGTGAATAAGACACACACATACACACATGTCTATTTAACGACGGCAAAAAGGCAAACCGAACAAAGCACATAACGCTATAGTAAAGTACGAACAGATGCAGTAATCTTATTCACGTTTTGCAAAGTGGTGGGCGTGGTCGGTGGGGCGGCAGGTACATTGTGTAAGCTCTGCGGTTATATGTGCAACATACAAAAGTGATGTCTTCTCCTCGTGTAGACCAGGTAGTCTCAATGTAAATGTAAAACGAATGCACTCCGCCAAGATGAACGAACACACACTTAGGATATTGCCACAGGTATTGAGTGGCAGTACATTTCGATACTGAACCGAATCGACCCATTGCGGTGAAGGGTCTCTAGAATTTTCTTTTCTCTGTATGGCATTGCTGGATTGTCCTGGATTCTGGGTTTGTGTGGTGCTTGCATAAATTAAATGTACTGCCGCTGAAATTGGCATTGGAGTGGGTTTCGTTGGATATGTGTGCTGGTATGTTATGTAAAGTGTTACTTAACACTTCGTCTCTGCGGAAATCCCTGTGGCATGTGAAGGTGTCAAGTCACTCTCTTTGTTGTCGTGAGTGAATTGTTGTTATTTTTGCAGTCGATTCATGGGATTGCAGTGCAAATCTGGAGCGGAAGGAAGTTTTCATCGCCTGTTGGATTGCATGGAGTGATCTTAAATTTGTTGGCTTGCATTGAGCTTCGTTTAGCATATGCTGTTTCGGTAGTAGTGCATTTCTGGACTGATTTGATTTATAAGGGCCGAGGTGGTGTCAATCCAGTGTGAAAACTGTGAGTCACTTTGTGCAGTTACCTAACACGATTTCTATATAGACAGATGGGTATAGAGTGGCCGTGATATAAAAGACTTCCAAAAAGATGTGACAACAACAGCACATTGCGGTAGGAGCAGTACCAAGTGCACTTAAGGCGGTCCAGTTAACTTAAAATCAAATTTTTAAGCAAGACAGCCTACCAAGCAACATAACAACCAACAAGAGATGTACCTCCATGGGAACTTGTAACCAGAAAGTCCAACATCCTTCTAATTGATTCCAGGGTTCAAAACAAGGGTTTGCACTTTTGTTTAATTACTCATGATAACAGTGGGTCTGTATTAATCTGAGTGGGGCACGTCAGACTGTCAACCGGACTTATTGCCATCGATGTAACCCATTCCATAAAAGTTAGTATTTACAGAGCCGACGATTGACTTGCTAAAGCCAAGGTACGTCCACTTATATTTAAGTAGCGACAATACTGACTGCGATAACTTACCGCCACTGCACTCAGCAATCACAGATTTATCAACCTTCAGAAATTCTGTCCAGGGCTGCATCAAAGCACTGCGCAAAGGAACGAAAGCCAGTTTAGGAACTCTAAAAGCCAAGATATGAAAATTCGCTTCTAAGGTGGATGAAGGAGTTCGTGAATTAAACTTCTTATGCTTTACCAAGAGGAACCTACAAATTCAATAAGATACACGCAAGAGACATCTAAACATAGAGAGGGTAACCTTTTGGCACAATTGTGAATTGCGAGCCATTCTGGTCAATTCACGTAAACTATTTAAACCAAAATTTATATTGCACTGTGTTATGTTCTCCTATTAAGTAAATTCCCAATAAGCGGCGGTAGCTTGAGACTGCGGTTGGCCTTGGCGCTCGTGCATCTTACTTACACTTGTCTTTCATTTGTTTCGTACCGCTATCGGGACGGGGAGCCTTCCGTGTAAAATTTTAATTTTTTTTTCCTTAAAATCATCTATATATATAAAAATAAGTTGAATTGTGTTTGTCGCCAATGTTTTCTGAAATGCGTGAACCGAGTAATAGGGGCGTGGCACCTCCCATACAAAAAATGCATTCAAAACAGTTTATTTCGAAAACCACACAATGGATTGAGTTCAAATTTACACACATTCTTAGGTAATGGCACAGAAGTATTCCTGTGAAGATTGGTCAAAATTGGACAAAGGGGCGTGGCACCGCCCATACATAAAAAACGGTCAAAATCTTTTGTTATGAAAGCCTCCGAATCGATTTCTGATTCGAGTGCGTCAAGTTAATCGTAATCCTGTAATGGACTTCACGCCGAAAATTTACAATGATTTGTATTGAAGAATTCTGTTTGTCGATTGCTAATTAAACAGTTGGGAATGCCATCACCTAATCGTGCAATGCATGCAATTTTTGTTCTAGAATTGCAACGTGAACTACAATACGATCGCAACGAATTGATTGCTTTTGTTTAAGCAAATCTTTCGACAGTGAATGCGGAGCAAAAAAGGCGTACGATACTATTATGCAAGCTGTCAATAGCGATACCGGTGGATTTTATTAATATTTTCTAGATGTGCCTCGAGGCACCGGAAAAATTTCATTGTTCCAGTATAAAAACTCATTGGCGTTGGCGTCTTCTGGCATTGCAGCCATTTTATTAGATGGTGGTCGGACAGCACAATCTGCTTTGAAATTGCCTATGAATTACCAAGTTATTGAAACTCCAACATGTAACATTACAAGAACATCTGGAACGGCGAAAACGCTGCGGTATCATTATTTGGGATGAATGCACTATGGCAAATAAGAAATCTGTTGAAGCTTTGAAAAGAACAACGAAAGATGTTCGAGATACCTAATTTAGAGTTATTTGCTGGTGCTTTGATTTTATTGTCAGGCGATTTCAGACAAGCATTGCCCGTCATTCCCAGATCGACAACTGCTGATGAAATTAACAGTTGCTTAAAGTCTTCACATTTATGCAGATTTGTTAAGTCGATGCGATTTTTGCCGTTTTATACTGTCAAAAGAGAAATTGATTGAAAGTGTTTTCCCTAACATAGCACAACAGTGCTACCATGCGCGGTTGAGTGATAGAGCAATTTAATCTGCTAAGAACAAAGATGTCAATGAATTTAAAATGGGTATACAATCCAAGATTCCTGGCGACTTGGTACACCGAAAATGGAAAAACCAAATATAGTGTAGCACAAAGCATAACAAGAAAACCTATTTACCAATGATTTAAATGAATTTGAATTTGATTTTTTATATTTCTATTTTGCATTACGAAGTGTGCAGGGGGTCAGCTAGTAGTGTTATAAAGATGTTTCATTTGAAAATTGTGCACCATTTATTTCGTAGGTTTGTCATGCATTTAACTCCTTAACACAAGCAAGTGCCTAACGCACTGTCACCGGAAATATTTATTTAAATTCTTAATTTACTAATTTATTTATTTATTTGTGAAATTTTTATTTTATTTGTTTATTTATTAATATATTTATTTTACCATTTTATTTATCTGTTGATTTATTTATTTGTTAATTTATTTGCTTTCTTAATATATTTAATAGGTAATTTATTAGTTTGTTAATTTACTTATTTGTTAATGTTTTTTTTATTTATATATTTATCTGCTAATTTATTAATTTACTTGTTAATATTTTGTTTTATTTTTTTTATTTTTTTATTGAAATTTTTTTTGTGAGGTTTTCTTTTCGTTGTTTCCTCAAAAAAAAATTGTTTACTTCCAAAAAATTAATATTTCAATTGCACATAATTTCTAATTTTCCAATAGCATATCTCTGTGATTGTAAATTGTGCGGCAAGAAGCAAAATGTAAAATTTAACGAAATAAATATATCTATCTATCTTTACTTCAATTCAAATCCTAGGCCCGATTTTGTTTGGTAGACTCAACTACAGAAAGTAGCACAGATATTCTAGGAGCCCTTAAATCACATATATATTTGTCTATCCAACCCCCCAATGAACACATGAATAAACTTCGATTTTAGAATAGTTCCATGTCCTTAAAAATACATGGGACAAAAATTAGATCCTATTAACTATTGCGTCAACTAAACTTCTAAATATGGATCCCCTAAAATCCCCCCCAAGTGGGCAAATTTGTATTTAATTGCTGCCGCGGAAACTACTGGGGCGTATACGTAACATTTTGTTTTAAGTTCTACTTGCAGTAACTTTCACAAGTGTGCTTCTGCAATCGATTGAATTGAAACATAACTGCACAAGTGCATACCCATCGTACAGAATTCAATCTTCCTCTGATGAAAGAAACACTTGTCAACCAGTTAAATGAAAATTGATGAAGAAATGTACTCCCATATCGATTTTTAAACCATTTTCCTTAATCATCCAAATCGATTGCACTTTCTCCAATGATACACTATCGTCATACAAAGATCATGATAGAAGAAACCTCTGCGTGCGTCCTTAAAAGCGAAACTCCTTAACGTTATTTCCTTCTTTTCTTGATCGTACTCATTCACTTTTATTTCCACAAATACCACACAGTTGCAGTGACGCATAACGGTCCTTTTGAGAATATCACAGGCATCCTGGTGCACTTGACGATAAACAAAACGAAAAATAAAACTAACAACCTCCTGCAGTCTCAGTGCGCCCACAGTAAGCACATAAAAGGAAAGAATTGAGAGGATTTCAAGTGAAAACAACACACGACGAAGGGACTCGTTTGTCATATTTACTTGACGGTCGTGTGTGTGTGTGTGTTCGTCATTTAGTTGGTCGCTTTAGCCAACTGCTGCTGCAATCCATGAGCGTAGATATCTCTTACCAGTCGTGCAGTGTCCTTAGACAGGTGGTTTTTCATTTTACGTGTATGATGGGCACACATCTTGCAACCATATGAAAAGCGCATTTTATTGTATTTCATCAAAGTGCAACTAAGTAGAACGAAGGATATATATTTATATGCTTGGGGATATATTTAGCTACCAGCCAGCGAGCACACTGCCAAAAGAATGATTGAGAACAAACAGAGACAAAGAGACAGAGACTCAAAGACTCCATACTCCAAATGAATTGCGGGAATGGGAGGACATACACTTCTGGCTCAGCGAAGTGCCACATCACAACAGGTAACAGACGAAGACGACGACGACGACTAGCCTGAAGGTAAGGAATGTACTCTCTGTTTGCGGAGTTGTCTTCAAAGAAACTATAATCCAACCGACGGGCCATGGAAAGTGTACTAGAAATACAATTTTCTCCATCTTCCAAATGAAATTCGTATCTCTTTGTATGAAACATTAGATGGGTTTTATTTGCACTCATACAAAATGGCTGTCTTCGAGACGACCAAAAATAGAATGAATCGAAAGAGGGGTGCATTATATTATTGTTGCACTAAAAGCGTAATAAGTGCAAACATGTATAGCTCGCTGAAAGACCTTTGCGTCAACTCGTGTGTGAGTTTAAGGACTTAAGAGGTTTCCATTGTACACTTATGATTATGCTCACTTATTCACTTGTGCTGATGTAATTGGATTAAGCGGATCCAGGTGGCAGCAAAATGATTTTCATTTTGAAATCAGTATGTCGGTTGCTCCCTGCATCGGAGTCTTTGACATGGTTTACTGGGAGGGGACGTGTGAAATAGAGAAAACCATGTAACAAATTGATATTGATTTTGAATAGTTTTTTCTTCCAGGAAAAACCTTAAAAATTAGCTTCCTACGGTGAATAAAAGTCAGATTCGTTGGAAAAATCTCAGCCAAATCGTCAGAGGTCATGCAAGAGCCCTAGACTTAATCTATAGATGGTGCCAGAACAAGGGATTGATCATAGATACTTCAAAAACAGTCATGATACCATTCTCGAGAAAGAGAAAACTAGAACTGAAATCGATCAAGCAGTAATCCTAGACAAGACTCTCACCTGGAACTCAAACCTTGATCAAGTCACCAAGAAGGCGACGAGGGAATTCATTATGTGCAATCGTCTTTACGGAAAAACCTGGGGCTTAAAACCAAAAATGATCTACTGGTCAACATCAACACGATCATCAAACTAATGATCACCTAGGCAGCGATATCATGGTTGTCCAACTGCAGCCATAGGGGCAATGCTCAGCCTTCTGCCGTTACATAATTCTGTAAAGGAGGAAGCTAGTCTCAGTCTCCTGGATATATCAAATTTTAAAGCAGGAAACCTCACAGGAAACCTTCGGGTACTACAAATGCTTCAAGATGATCATGTGATCAAGGTATCCGACACTATGCTTAAAAGGCTTCGCTTCTCCAGACAATTAAAGATAATCATATCTGACAGAAGAACCTGGAGAACCAAGCAATTCGTAATATCAACAGGATCACAAATCTGGTACACCGACGGTTCAAAGATGGAAGATAATTCACCGGGGCTGGCCTAGGTTCCAAAGAGCTATATCATTGGGAATATCACCAGACATCCTTCAAGCGGAGGTACATGCCATAGAGATATGTGTCTGAGAATGCTTACGAAGACGCACAAAAGGTGCCCACATCTACATCCTCTCAAACAGCCAGGCAGCTCTTAAAGCCCTAAGATCGTATTCGATTACGTCAAAGCTAGAATGGGAATGTTTCGATCTCCTAGAAGATCTGCCCAAGGACAATATAGTCACAGTTGCTTGGATACCAGGTCATGACGGATTTGAGGGCAACGAACGATCGGATTGTCTGGCGAGAAGAGGTGCGTCACGCCTTCTCGCTGGTCCTGAGCCCTACTTCGGTTTACCTTACACTCGGTTTACTTACACTCAAAGTTCAGGAAATGGGAATAATCACCTTGCCGAATACTGGACGGCAAAAAGAGGTTAATAAACTGCAAGCTTTTGGTCTTTGTACCTCCTGGTTGCGGCTCAGAGAGGTATATTCCCTCACATTATAATTCCTTTCGGAACCATTTTAGAGGTTCTTGTACTCTTGTTTATCCTTGACGGACAAAAATTGTCCTTTAGCACTCTTTCTAACCAAAGATAAAAACAATTACTTTAAGAAGATCGAAACATTGTGTAATTGCGTCTGTAAAATAATAATAAAAATTCGAGTATGCATAGCGGCGACTGCCCAGCTTTTGAAAAGGCAAAAAAGGTCTTTGCTCGCTTAGATTCACTCAGCACTCAGTTGGTAACCTAAGGCAACTAGAAACAGCTAAAATGTGGTGCTATTGCAGATCGACCGACACTACAAATTCGAAACTCTTCAACTGAAGTCCAAATTTGCTGGCATTTTCTCTTGCACTTTCAGTTTTTGCATTTAAAAAAATTATTTGTCACTTTGTATATGGGTTTTTTATGGCATCACTTAAAAACTACTTACCCAATTAAATAGTTTGGATATCTCGGACAAACCGTAGGGCCTTATGGAGCATCACATAGTCCACTTCGCTCAGCAGACACACTAATTAAAAGCTTTCTGAAACAGGACAGATTCAATGGTTGGGCGATTAACCAAAACATTACAATCACTTCACCAACAATCAGTGCGTACCCCGGCCGATAATGTTTGCGCCCTTGTCTGTAAAATTTACGGGCCATTATACCTTTCCTGCCATCGCCTATCAATAGAAGTATTTTTCTGAGCTCTTCAAAAAAAACCCCTTCTTCGCATAAAAGTGTTCCAACTCCAGACGACCTACTTTGCATTTAAGTAGCCAAAACTATTTACGTTACAAATACCTACAAAATCTTTGCCCACATAAAATCCATAGGGACCAAAGTACTCAAAAGAGTTCTCATTCGTTTTTATGTGCTTCAGTTTTTATACTCTGCAATGAAGTGCGGTCATTTGTCCAAATGTTCTCTTATTCAAATGGCAAATTGGAACTACGAGCTTAACTCCCTGCATAGCCACAACTTTTCAACTCCTTCGCCCATTAGTCCGAGAGCATTCAACCTATACAACATCACTTAACACCTCGCCGTATAATATCAAAAGAACCGCATTCATCCGCTGTTGCCTGCCTAATTATACCCTTGTAATATCATATCGCTGAGCTCTTGTTTTGATGGCCATGGCCATAAGCAGACCATTATCATACCCCCCATTCAATTCGTTTTACATGCGAAAAGTTCTGCCAATCGATGTGTACAAAGCTCGTAAAATCTCAGCTGCGATGAGAACACAATACGCTATACCGCACACACGCCCATAAAGCGGTTATAAACGCAAACATTAGTGCTACAAACAAATGATCGTAATTAGCTGTGACCATTAGTTGTTGGGATTCTCTCTGTCGACGACTGTACCTTCCACAACAACAAATGAAAAATCCTCTTTCATTTTTCCGTCTCTAATTCCATTCTGGCGCATATAGCAGTTCAACCTCAGACCACATGGGACAGAGAATAATTTCCAACCCCCGGGGGGTTAATTTTAAAAATGATACCTTCCCACTGAACGACCCGATCCCGGTGTGTACCAAAGCCCTTTTGTGTGCGCTGTTTTCCAGTGATTAAGGGAGCTCTGTCCGAGTGCGCCCAAAGTGTCCTTGGCACCAACGACTTTGCCCAAAGAGTCCTTTCGAATGACCCTTGTATTGTGTAACTCCATACGCCTTCAGCCATCCGCGATCGCTCTCTGGGCATTCTGTGCGAGTTAATTGCTTTGCTTTGTTTTGCCACGCAACTGGATGCCATCATAGACTAACCACACCGGGACCTGAACATGTTATTTTCATAAAATCAACAGCATTAAAAGATTGCACCATTGCCGGTCGTCGCTATTCGTCCATTACTCTGCGATAATTATGTCTGAGCTGAGATTTACACATTTCCATTTGTGCGCGGCCAGAAATATGTATATATACTACAGCGACGACATGGCGCACAAAGCGGCGAGAACTTCAATTTCAAAAGCGCGATTTCCGGTGCCATTATCCTTGCTGCTCCTTCCTTTCTTTCTCGTCATTATTTTAATTTACAGCGTCATCAAGGTTTCATTAAAAATTGAATAAAAGAATGCGAAACGAGAAGGGAGCATCAGACAAAAAAAAACTGACGCAGCTAAACTGAATGAATAACAGAGGCAAAAGCCATTTCAGAGTTAATGGCGTTCTACAGCAGGACGATGGAGTGAGTGAAACGAACCAAAGCTCTATCACCCATCAAACGTTACCTGAGCTGCTGGCAGGCATCGCGTAAATTTTTGCCGCAATTAGGACTTAGACCTAAATAACGAAATCAATTAACCGCGACTGCTGCTGCCACCCTTTCGGGTTGATCGCACTTTAACGGCGGCGGTGTGAGTGCATTTGGAGGTCACACAACAAACAATCCACACAACCCACAGGATATCAATCATTTAGTTGTTAACGCGCTCACAAGCCATTAGCAGCGCAGGATAAACCTGGAAACCCTTCACTACCTGTGATAGCCATCGTCATCATCCCCCCCATTCGATTGGGAAACTTTGTACAGAAATTACCCTCGAATTAGCGCATTTTTCAATTTTGACGACTACTCGGGCGGCGCAAAGGACGGGGTAAATTGCAAGACATTAGGACGCTTTCCGCGGTCGGTTATTACGGGATATTTATTTTAGTGCTGAAGAAGGAAAAACACAAAACAAAACACTCTGAGAAATGAGCCATAGAATATATCCCTGGGTAATGTTGTGCTGATTGTAGGGATAATGTCCTTGTGGTATGGGTTGGCATTTTTCACAGTTAATTTTAAGGTTGTTCGTTTTTTTTCCCCTCTACCATTTCTCATGATGAATACCTACCTCTGGCGAATGGAATGAGGTCCCATTAGTTGGAACCGCCCCAACAAATGGTCGCAATTTAATTCAATTCTTATACCCGTTAAATGCGAGGAAGGGATTTGAATGCGCGTGTGGTGTCCTCGTTCGAAATTCGAGATGTCAACATAAACGACTTGTCGCCGCATCGGCATCTGGTCGTATCGGTGGGACACGGCCTAATTAACCAATCAAATTAGCAACGTTGTGATGTGGTGACTTGACGTAGTTGTCTATGTTCTCAGTTTGAGTGGCACTTCAAATGTATGCCAATTATTTCGGTATTGAAGGTTATGGTTTTCCGGAACAAAATTTATACTAAGGGTCGACGTGGCTACCTGACAAGCAGTCTTTTAAAGCGTGTGTGATTAGGGCCAATGACATTAAAAAAGGGGACCTGTCATTGTTTTTGATTAAGTGTGGGTATACGAAAGCCCAATAAAACTCAGGGTTGACCTTGTCACAGTCGTATGGAAGTTTGCCTTGAGTCTTTTTATCGACGATAATCGATTTAACGAAGAACATAACGAGCCGGAGCCATATATAACTAAATGCGTTAAAAAGAAACGACAAGTCGCATGAACTGTCGAGCCTAATGCCAGTCTTATGCTCAGGTGGAAAGCTTAACATAAGTAAATATTTCAATTCATCTTGACTTCTTTATAGGTCTAAGACTTTTACACTAAAAAAAATTATTTCAAGAAGTTCTTTACCTTTGTAATTACTACCAGCAATGTTAGGCTGATGGCAACTCCTGTACTCGTAACTTTGGCCACTAACTGCAGATACAGGGTGACGGACAAGTGTTGAATAATGTTTTTTGTTAACGTATTTTTGCTTTTTTTAGAATTAAGTTTGAAAAACTTTTGGAATTTGTGATGGAAAGACTCAATGCAGAACAAAAGCCCAAAGTTATTGAATTTTGATTTCAAAGTCGGATTTCGATTATTCAGGCACAAATCGGAATTCATTTCGGAATGGAGCCAGTGCCCTAACAATTTACGGATTGGTTTTGGATTGATGTGCTTTTTTGTCTAGGGCTGAGGTT
Organism: Cheilosia pagana; assembly: GCA_936431705.1. Taxonomy (NCBI): domain Eukaryota; kingdom Metazoa; phylum Arthropoda; class Insecta; order Diptera; family Syrphidae; genus Cheilosia; species Cheilosia pagana. The sequence goes on along the minus strand of OW386166.1, from coordinate 76,180,490 downwards.
TAGCTCGTCGGATCGCCAAGGTTCCTCCTTAAGAAACACGAACTTTAGGTTTAGAGAAGTTCCCTTTATTACAATTTTGTCTTATGTTTAATTTACAAGATATACTCCAACTTTAATCCACGGTTTAACAGGTAGCGGCTCGGTCCTCGGTTGCGTCTCTGGTGAGGACGTAAGTGGTGGCTCTAGCGCTCTTCAGGTCAGCCTTGCGACAGTCTCGGTGGTCTTTAGGTCCATCTTGCGATAGTCCCGGCGGTATTTAGGTCCGTCTTGCGACAGTTCCGGCGGTCCTCAAGTCTTCCTTACGGCGGGACTCGGCAATTTGTTAGTTACCTGTAGGCCTACTAGCACCAGAAGTTTCAAGCGGTCGGATACACGAGATTGGTACTGGTCAACTCTGATGTTTTCTCGATTTGTTTGCGATCTCACTGGTGGTCTCATAGAATCCCAGACACCAAGCGGGTGTGAATTTTATCAGCAATAAAAATAAATATGGCTTGGCCATATGATGCACATGCATTGGGCAACTCATGCTGGACGACGTAAATGATACGGAAAAGTGTACATAGACGAATAACAAATAAAGAGAAAGTGTTTTTGTAACGAATGCATCGTTACATGGTTCAGGGTTTTTAGCAACGAGGCTCGTCTGTCTTCGATCTGCTTAGTGCATTTTAAAGCAAGCATTGAGGAAAACCTGGAAACAATTACCTAAACTTTTCAATACAAAATTCAATTGGTTTACGTTAACCAACAGCTCATCCAATTATGGCTCTTTGAGGTCGAATACTATCGCGTTTTTCTGGCCACCGTGTTCTTTTGAATTAACGGGTCTAGATTTTTTTGTTGGGGTTGTTTAAATGTTAAGTTGTTTGTATATAAGCTGGATAACCATGCAACATCTTAAGGCTGATAAGAAGTGAAGGCGCTGGGACCTAAACTTCTAAGAAAAGTGATGGAAAATAAACGTCAGGCGAAGCAGACAATTGCCACCATTTGAGGGATATTATCTTCAAAATATTAGGTGAACATATTTCAAAAAGAAAATCTAAATCCATATAAATAATAAACAAAGTTACCTAAATAAAATTAGAAAGAAAAAGTTATTAACAAATATTTATTTTGCACCACCCTGAAAAAAAAACTAAAATATTCCTCTCAGCGTCTTAAAAGTTGCCAACATCCAAGAGAAACGCGAAATTGTGTTCTTCTCAGCTTTAAAAACTTACAAAACTGCTTTAACCATTGATTTAGGTATAATTATCCAAATAATACAATCACTTGTTAGCTTAAACATACCCAAGTGAAATCTACACACGAAAAACAGGCGGCTTGATTACTTTAACCGAACATTAAAACCGCACAGGCACAGCCCGACGATTTTGAACAAACTGTGTTGCTCACACAAACAACATCAATAATGTAGAATAATAATTAGCGTTGCGTGTTGTTCTTCAGTGCGAATTAGTGCGTGCGGTGAGGCTTTACACAATATCCAGTTAAAGGGTTACCATGAGCAGACCGCCTTCATTCCGGGTCAGACGATATATGTTGAGTCAGTTCATTGGCATGAGCAGTATACGGCGTATACGGTTTGAATTTGAGTGGCGGGTGTGTGCTAGTAAATTATTATACTTGGTGAATTTTTAATAATATATTTAGCTGTGTACTGTACACATTAACCCGCCGATAGTATTTTTAGATATGTAATAATTATTGTCCCAAAAGGATATCATTACGTAATATGTAGGTATGTAGGAATTTTGTGTATTGACTCATTAGCTATTTCTGTTATAAGGAAAACCTTCCGCCAACAGTGCGATGCTAGATTAGAGACTTTAAAAGCGAGATTGAGGGAACATTCGGAAAGGACCTGATGGATCATTTAAGAGAGTATGATGTCATGTTCCTCTTTATTTATAAACATACTTGTTTTTGTTTTTGTATTTTTTTGTGGTCTTTTAAATTATTTCTGATAGTTTTTACCCGTCGTTTCAGAAGATTTCCAATAAAACAACTTAATGGTTGAAAATGTTCCTGACCTCCTTTGCTTGGGGTTCAAAGAAAACCACACACTGAAATTGAAAATTATGGCAAAGACTACCTATACCTACCCATTCTTTCGCACATATTATATGGGATTGTAGCCACTGATGCATTGCTGCTTGTTGTGGTCTCTGGTGACAAGGACAGGGAGAAATTTATTGACAACTCTTTGTTTGTCAATAGTTCAGTTAGGTCTGTTTCTAATCCTCAGCTTCTGTAAGAAATGCAGACAATACAAGTGAAAGCTGCATCCAAATCTATTCAATGTCTCGTAGGGTGAAAAGATAAATACTGTAGAAACGACAGCACCACCTGCCGGACGTTATTTAAACATCTGCTCTAGAAATACTGCCACTTTACAAAAAACTACCTTCAAAATCGGTCGATTAGGTCTAATTTTTGAGTCTGTAGAAGTATATGGATTCATTTTGACAACGCGTAATATGTGTTAAAAAACTTGAATATCCATGGAAGTTTTCAGAAGGAAATAAGTCGTCACCTAAGGGGCCAGTTATAGCGACACGAAAAATGCAACCGAAAAAAAATTCTTCTGCTTTTTTTAACCACTTAAAATTAATTGTTGAACTCAATCTTGGTCTTAAGATGTTGCTTATGAATTTTAAAATTAGTTTATCAAAAAAATAAGCAAATTATCTTAAATTTTTCTGTACGTAAATTTTTTTTCCTACACAAATATTAATGAATTCTATTTCTAGAAAAATTGAAGATAATTTACTTACTTTTTTTTATGAACTAACTTTACAGTTCCTTAGCAACATTTTAAGACCAAGATTGAGTGCAACAATTAAGTTTAAGTGGTTAAAAAATGCAAAAAAAAATTTTTTGGTTGCATTTTTCGCTATAACTGCACCCTAAGGCAGTTAATTCTACGAAAATTGTTCATTTGTTGGTTAAAGATATTATAGCGGTCTTTAATAAGGCTAGTTGTGTGCTTTTGTAACACATCCTGACATATCAAGCATTATAATTATTGTAACTCAAAATAGCTGTGAAGCAGCATTTTCTAATATAGGACTTTAAAAAAAAACATTTATTTCTTTTTCTATAAACACGTTTTGAAAACTTTCCAAGCATATAGCTTATGTTGCTTCTTATATGAGAACGTTCTTAAAAGTTTCTTTTAGCTCCGGTAGTATTTTTTTGGACATTTGGAATATACGATTATTGAAAAAGTACCTACATTTATTATACACACAAAGGTTTCCCAAGATATTACTCGTGGAAAACATTTCCTCTGAACATAAGCAGTGGTGCTTTAAAAATTATGACCGAGTGTTTTGTTTGGAACCCTAAGAGTGCTCACTGGCCTCTAAAATGTTCTTAATTATTATATCAAACAAGCAAATTAGACACGAATCATTATCCGAAAATATTACTTTGATAAGACCCCATTGTATTTGAGTAGTGTTGGGAAATGCAACCGCTCTCTACAACACTTGTTGATAACAAAATCTTTGAAAGTCTCCTCTATACATATAATAAAACTGTAGAATAAAACGTGCTAGACTACGCATCAAGCGGAAACTACTGGACGGATTTTAATGAAACTTGACACAGTGATTGCTTATGTTCTGGGTCGGGACTTAGAATACTTTTAATACCGGAATATAACGAAGTTTTTACAACATAGTCAAAAAACTGTTTATCTGTAAGGAAAATTCGAATTATACGGTGTCGAGACATAAGGCCAAATCTCGAAAGTTGGCCTTATGTCGCTTTCTGAGAGTGACATAAGGCCAAATTCTAGCATTTGGTACTATGACACTTTGAAAAATTTTGTGTAAAATTGTTCCGGAATAGCTTAGATCCTTAGATAACGCCTAGCAAATTTGGCGGCGGTCCACTAGTATTTCATAAAATTATTACAATCTCATTTTTAGAATGAGTAGGTATAAATACTGAAATCCACGAGCGGACGCAGGTACCTAGCAGTTTTGTGTGTTGAACCATTCTTACCCATACCACACCACGACCGATATTGCTCCATAGTTCCTGCAAGGCATAGGATCGTTTTTTAATAGCAAAACTAACTATACTGGGTGATGGAAGGTGGAACTGGCTCCTCATTGACTGGACGTGGGTTCTCTTCTAGCCCTATAACTCTCTCTCTCTCTACATAACGCCATTCAGTAGCTGCTGCTGCAAAATAATGATAAAACAAGTCGAACCAAAAAAACTGGACCTTAGAAAACTGCAGAAAGCGCTATAAAAGAGTGAACTGCGCAGACTTGAACGTAAAGACAATTTCGGGCCTACAATCGATGTAAAAAGTTACGGCTTTTTGTTTGTAAATCTTTAAAAGTGTTGGGATATGGGACGCCGCTAAACCACGTTTGTCTATTAGTAGAATGAAGAGGTTTTTCAACACATATGGCCAATTTAGCTGACGAATTTTGAAACCGATGCAAAAATACTGAAACTCTCAAAATGGTCTATATCTTTTTGGATCTTTTTCTCGTAATCAGGTACAATGCTTCTTTGAATCAATCTTGCCATGATTGGACTTTATTAAATTGCACAAAATTGTATAAAATTTGGATGAATCGAATCGAAACTTACGTTCCAACAAAATACCTACCCCACAAGCTCATTATAGGAAAGCCCGGTTCAAAATTTTGTTCATTTAAACAGTTTTTAGAGCTTTGACAATGAACTTGGATTTTCAACAAGTTTCCCTCAATACCAACCCAAACCCATTATATCGAACAAGCCCCCAACATTCGAATTAAAAACAAAATCCTTTCTGTTCACTTTCAATGTGCGCTTTGGAGTGACTGGAAGTGGCTTTTAAAAAATACTTTGCGCGATTACATAAGTTTGGTGTTTTCCCTCAATTCTTCGAAATTCATAAACAAACCGTAAAAGCAAATTAAAATGGTAAAATAATAATAGATACCTACAGTCCTACATCCTACACATCGCATCAAAGAGAAAATCGTTAAAACCCATTTCAATTCAGTTTAATTGGACTTTCAAATAGTTTTTTTTTTGTTATTCTCCCTGTGCCTGCACCTCTCCCCGTCTAGCTGAACTAATTTTTCTCGAAATCTGTATGTTGTTTTATTTTTGTTCAATTCTAATCGTTTTGGTATACGACTACCATTTATCTAGATACACTTTTGTTCAACGAACGAAATCCATTGCGAGGATTTTAATGTTTTTGGGGCATAGATTTTTATCACAAACGCTTTCAGTATTCCATTAGAAATTGATGATCGTCATGTACTGGCCATGGTGTGGCTACTCGTATGCACAAATTTTCCATTTGAGTATGAAAATATTTTTATCCTCAAAAAATGGTTTCAAACTGAAACGGCGCAACTAGGGGTACACGTCCTGTGTATTCTATTCGTATACCTCTAATCTCAGTTATAGAGATTTTCCAGGAATAAAATAAAAATCGTAATGGGTTTGGAATTGTGTAATTCTACTCAGTATTTTTTGGGCATAACTACTGGATTTTGAACGGATATTGTGCATGTGCACAGCGTGGGTAGGTATTTGTATTTGCTGTAGGACCCTCTTTTATTATTTAGGCACCCAACCCAGCTAATTGGTGGAGCGTATGTGAAACATTTTCAAACCGAAGGCCGATGAACAGAACTGAATATGAAATTCGCTTTGGTTTACGTTTTTTGTTCGATTTGTTTTTTAATAAACACTTTTTCCACATCAGGAAACGATGGGTGCGCGAACAACTGACTCCGGTGGCGGTATATTAAATGATTTTCGATTGAAGGTATTGAAATGTCATGGCTCGTGGAATTTTTTAAATGGACGAACAAGTTCGCTGAATAGTTTTCAATAAATTATCTGAATTAGGGCTTTTCATTCGGGAAAAGGTTTTTTTTTTTTTGACAATTATTTTCATAAATAAATGACGTGGAACTGAATGCGTGGATTTTTTTGCAAGTATGCAGTAGTCTTCGATTAAAAATTCTGTTATTTATAATGCAAAGGATTCCGGAACGTTTTGTAAACAAAGTGCAATTTTAAGTGACTCCTTTTTGTCAGGTGGATTTTTATTCGCAGCGATATACTGTCGACGTGGGTGGGAGAACAAATTTAATCCCCTTCAATTTATGTCAACCTGTTTTGGGTTAAATGCTATTTTGACAGCTTGTTCAGTTTGCCTGGTGCTTATTCACAGAGCCAAGATTTAATACAGGTGTGCTTTCTTTGTAACTTTCAACACGAAACCCTTTTTCTTCCTATTGTTAACGTTTTCGTTTACATTTGTTTTTAATTTGAATCTTAAAACCAAACACGTTTTCGTTTCGGACTATAGGTAGACAAAGAGCGCTTTTTCATTATGATTTAATTTTTTGTCTGCTCAACAGAATAAATAAATTTTCAAACGTTTTCGTTTTTTTTCTTCATGTAAATCTAAAAACGAAACATATTTTCGTTTCGTGCTTTAAGTGTGCAAAGACAGCTTTTATATACCATTTTAGCCTTACATGCTGTCAAAAGGCAAATTTCCTCGAACTTCGAAAACGTTTCTAAAACTATGCAATTTAAGATACACTGGAAGACGAAAACAAAAATAGTTAAAATTAATAAGATTTTGAAAACGGAGAACCTTCGAAAGATTGACAGACATTCCGTGAGCATGTGATGAGAGGATTCATCTCTCGCTTAACAAGTCCGGTGAGAGGACAATGCGGAGGAGAAGTTATTGCAAGAGGCAAAGGGAATTGAATACTCCTGTAAGGATTTTCAGGTTATTTTTGTCCGGGTTAATTAGGAACCTAGAAGAATTTTGGAAGGAATTGTTTGGTGCATAGTTCTGCCCAAGTAATTTTAGCCAGACTTTACAGAATACTATGCGAGTCAGGTCCGTAGCATAGTTTTTGAAAAGTCCTTTGCTGACAAAAGGTTCAGGTCTTACAAGTTGTGTTGATGCGCTTGAGGCGAGTCCCCATAGATTCCAGAACCAGTTCCTGACCTTCAGTACTTTAATGGGGGTGGTTTCCAGCTATAAGTTGGACCCATTTTAGCTTTTTGACTGTTGTGACTTCGTCAATCTTTGTACGCCAGACCACGGAAGCATAGGTCATAGGTCTAACATCATTCGGGTTCTAAGGCCCGAATCGTTACCGCAGATCTTATGGTCCTGTTTACGGTACGTTATTATTGCTGGTTCCATGATAGTTTGCTGTCAGGGATGATTCCCAAGTACAGTGGTTTCGCCAAACATAGTAGGATGGTAGAGGAGATGCTCTGTTTAATGAAAGAAACAATAGTCGTCTTTTTTGGAGTCATATAAAGATTGTCTGACAATGATTAGATTTTCTAAGATTTTCCAAGGACTAAATTAAATCTTCGGCGCAGTGGCTTAGTGGTAGTGTGTTGGGCTACTAAGCGAGGGGTTCCAGGTTCGAATCCCGAGAGGGCCAAATTACATCTTAAGGTTTTTTTCCACTGCGCCACCTCTCGCGAACGTCTGACAAACATCCGAGAGTAAAACTGTCATGAAAGAGCTTCTCAATTATCCGTTTGGACTCGTCGTAGAATTGTAGATCCCTTTAGATTCGTCCCAAAAATTGAAAACCCACACAAAACAAATGTTTGAGAGAAGCTAGGCCTTGGGTCCCATAGACCTTTCGCGCCAAAATATTTGTTTATTTTTAAATTAAATCTTCAATGACAAGGGACTACGAAAAAGAGTTTCGTGAAGCTAATTTTCGCTTTGCATGGTTTCTTTTGACTGTTTTTGTTTACAGAACTCCAAGCCTGAACCCACCATGTTGTTTTCTTGTGTACCTACTTTCATAAATGGAGCGATGGTTTCCCCCGTATCCATAACTTAATCCAATGTTGCTTCTCTGTGGTTGGCTCGGCTATGGATGTGGACACCCTCCTAGACTTTCAATCACTTGGATTGCAAATCGAAGCCGGCTTTCTATATTATTTTACGGACTAAAGAGCACTTCGATTAAAAAACTTTATTGAGGTTGAAGCTGCCTTGAGACCTCATTAGGCCATCTGAATCGAATACATGTCGCTCTCAAAGCCTCTTCAAGTGCCGGAACTGCGTTATAAAATTATAGCTCCGCAGCAAAAACTACATGCAAGTCATCCCCGTCCCTGAGAGAGTGCCTCGGTCCAAACGACTTTCGTCCGAATAACAAACAATATCCTTTCCATTTTCAGTTATCGTAAAAATATCCACCAGTGGATTAACACCCCTACAGCCTGTATTTAGATATCCACAACATCTCCTCCCCATAGCTCACCTTCAAAATAACGTCATGAAAATGATATCCAATAGCGAAAAGCAATGGCTATACAAGAAATTCCATTTAAATTGAAAACTGTATCGAAGCGACGCTTTCCAATAGCTATCCGACAACGCATCCCCCAAACGAAACCAACTGCCACCTCTCTCCCAGAAGAGCAAACAAAAAAAAATCAATTTGCTTCCATCTGAATCGGTTTCAATTAGCATAAAAATAGCCATGCAATGGTCCCGGTGCGAGCATAAACGTATTCGCAGACAAATTTGTTCCCTGTTACATGCCCGGATAATGCTGGTCCCGAGGACGATGAATGTCATTCGCTGATATTGCCTTCTAATCTGAATATCTACGTAGTCAAGAAGAAGGCGAGCATGCTGGCAAATTTCGCAGAAGGATCTTATGACATTGAAAGCGTTATTGTCCTGTGGGTCGGCGACAACACTGAACAGGAACACCCAGTAGGGGTGGCTCTTGGGTTGTGCGACTCAACTAAAGTTTTCGCAATAAAACAAGTAGGTGGCAAATTGAAAACGGTACGATTTTCTAAACGCAAATTGTACTCTACGCACTCCATTCGGCGTTCAACACATTTATATTGTTAGATACTGTGCGAGTAGTGTTCAAGTTGATGATGTCTACGGTAGGTAGGTATAGTGTAGCTCCCAAGGATCGAGAGGGAGTAAATGGAAAGTTAGTGAAATTCAAATTTGTTGTGGGGAAAATTTATTTGAATGTTAATTTCATGCATTCTTACATGTTTGGATGCGGAGTATCTATCAACCTTTAGGTGTGAGTGATGGTAGCATGAGGTGTAGTTTTGAGTCTTCGTGGGGAAGGGAATTACATTAATTAAGCACTAGAAATGTGTATGGTATTTTGGAACGAATCTTTGTCTTACGGTGCTGGCATTCGGGAAGCATAGGTATACCTGGAAAATGCGATTTATTTCAGGTTGAAACTGAGACAATAGATACCTACACTTGTATTTATCATATCAGAAACATTGTTAGATCACAGATAAATGTCATGTCAGGTAATACGAGTATGACGAGCATTTTAAACTAATGACACACCAATGGCAACAGAAAAGTTTCTACCAACTCAGGCCGAGCAATTAAATGGAGCCCCATTCATCCTTGACTCCACACAGCTATTGTTAGACCCATACAGACCCAAGGCGTCTCATATGGGGGCCAGCAACCAAAAAGGCTACCAACACAAAGGCCATAACGAAAATTCAAAAAATAGCTTGTTTCGGATTCTCCAGTGCGATGAGGTCAACTCCAACCAACATCCCTGAAGCTTATGTAATTCTGTTTCCGCTAGCCTTCTTTGTGCAATCAATGGCAGCAACAAGATTCCACAAGACTCTTCCGAAGTGCCTACCTCAGCAGGGAAGTATGGAGAGATGGGTTTATAACCAACGCGCAGTCTGTTCCGGTGTATACGGACGGATGAAAAATTTAAAACGGTGTGTGGTTAGGCGCATCTACTCTGAACCGCTGGGAAGTGACTGAGCGGTCCATGAGTCTGCGAAAAGGGCAACACCTCCAGAAGATATCGTTTTCTTTATTGAAAGCCTGTAACGATGCATTCGTTACATAATTATTTTCTTACTCCGCAACGGGGTGCTATGCCCCACTGTGTCACCAACCGTATAATTTTTTTGCTTCGCATAAAGTGCCAAGCACCGACTACCTCGCCCCCGACTCTGATACCCACGATAAACCCCCGCGGTGGCCTAGTATCCATTATTTGTTTTTGCACAGAATCTCCAATACAGTGCATATACATTCGAAATAGAATTCACACCCGCTTGGTGTCTGGAATTCTATGAGACCACCAGTGAGATTGCAAACAAATCGAAAAAACATCAGAGTTGACCAGTACCAATCTCGTGTACGTCTGAGTTTGATCCTCAGGCAGTTGTCCGAACCGCTTGAATTTGTTGGTGCTATTTGCCGAGTCCGCGTAAGGAAGGCTTGAAGACCGCCGGGACTGTCGCAAGACGGACCTGAAGATTGCCGGGATTGTCGTAAGACGGACCTGAAGACTGCCGGGAATGTCGCAAGCCTCAACTACACCATTAATGAAATCGAAGCTTGTGAAGGCCTAGCATAAGGTATCTCCCTGCTGGTTCCCAGGATATGAAGGCATTCCATGCAATGAGAAAGCAGATGAACAAGCACGAGCAGGTTCGGCTTATGCTCTAGAACAAACATGCCCCTCTGTGTGTATCCCGCTCTGTGCACTAATGCTTAAAGCGGGAAAGAAGGCCACAGAAGAAGCAAACGCCAGATTAACGGCCATGGATACTTGTGCTACCACAAGAAAGCTATGGCCATCCTTATACGTGAAGCTAGAACTGAGAGAATTGTACGGAATGACCGGAAGAGCCTGCCCGAAGGTATCCGCTGTATCAAATGAAGAAAAGGTAACTGACCCAAGAAGAACTTTGCAGAGCCTGCGGTGATGAGGGAGTTCTATTGGACGCAACACACTTCCCTTGTAACTGCTCAGGTTTTTAACAGTCCAGGAAAAAAATCATCGAAAAACTCTTCTTCCATAACCTGAACGAGCTATTTAGCACACCAACAGACAAAATCATGAACTTCATTTAATCTTCTGGATGGTTTGTATGCATCAAGGAGTTTTGGAGTAGTGTAGTAAAGTAAGCTTTAGACGTGATGTGTATAGGTTGTCCGTTTTGGAAAAGCGCTCATGCGTCGCGTCTCGAGGAATAAGCTCGTCAAGTTCTTTTGATATTTGCCACGGTCTGGAGTCTGGTAGTAGATCATCGACTTGCCTTCTGTGCGTTGTAGATAATATGTTGGTTTCGTATATATAAAGCTTTAGTCAAAAGGGTGTCAAGTGATTTATTGGACAAATGCTCAATCCCACACCCATCCAGCTATTCGTTCTCAGAATGGTATTTCGAAATATTTAAAATCTGGATAGTTTCTTGAAATTTAAAGAGACGAACTAAGATCGAATCGCTCAAGGTTAACTCTGCTGTGCACATGCATAGTCAACTGAAGCGAGTGTTATATCTAGCTTGAACTGAAGAGCGAAGGCTAGTTTAACCTTTTGACAGGACGGCCGATTTCGTTGCAAGTCTTATAGCGATTGGTCCTTTGTTAAGTTTATTTGTTTCAACTCTTGCACATGGTCAAAAGATTTAGGTACTGGGCAAAAGATGTCGACCGTGAATCGTGCCTAGTTAGTTAGTGTTTTTTATATATCTTCGGTGACTCGAAGAAATCGTATAAGGGAGATTGAAATACCTGGGGTAATCAATACTGGGAAGGTTCTTCTTAGAACAGAGTGTTTCATGATTCAGTGGTATGGCCATATCAAGCCAATGTGACGTCCACTGGGTAGACACAGGATACGATGGTTGGATCGAGTCTAGCATCACTCCTTTACACGAATGGAGGCTTTCACTATTACTTTGGAATACATATAGCGGAAGAAAAAGTGGTCGGATGTTGGTGCATAGCTGCATGATACAGCAGATTATGTTGTTGAATGCGGCAGTCATCTAAAGGGTCAAATTTGGCAGATTTAACTGTCAATAAACCCTGTCCAGATATGCGGAAAGTGGGACGAATTGCGAACAAGCATCCTTGGGTACCTACCTATAGGCGCAGACCTATAGACAATCAATGCCATATCCGTCGAAAACACTTCCCGTCCATCAAAAAATCAAAAAAATCAAAATCGATAACAAATGTGAAAAGGGTAGGCAGAGACTGGTGGTCGATGGATCCTTATCACCTTATAAATAAATAAATATTTTGGCGCGACAGGTCTGTGGGACACAAGGTCTAGCTTCTAACAACCATTCGTTTTGTGTGGGTTTTCAATGCCAATATCACCTCACCCGAATTCAAAACGCATTAGAAGCCAGTTTCACAGACGAGAAGATCTCGGTGGAGTATAGGAGAAACAGCTTTGAGCTGAAGAGAAGTTCGGTCTTAGACAAAGGTGAACCTCCAGATCTGTTTACGAAGCAGACGAGAAGAACCTAAAGGCCATACGTACATATGGCGCTCTAGTCACCAAAAAGACGAGCTCAATCGAGGAGAAGGTGCGAGACTCATTGAAATTGGCCATTTCCAAAGCCTTCACCAAAAAATCCGGCAACTTCCTTATTGGTGGTCAACAAGACAACAAGGCAGGCTTAAAAAATAAAACCAAGGATGGCAAGAAATTAAAACGGCCGAGGGACTTTATCCCAATGACAGGCCACAAAGCACACGGAATTTGTTTTCACTTTCAAGCCAAAACTGACTACATATTTTTTTATAGCTGACCTTAATGATTTTGGTGCTGCAACAAAAATCGGAAGCTATTACGAGAAACTCTCAAGCACATGTCAAAGTAACAATATTTTGCAGTCTATCTTCAACGAAGATCTACTCCAGAGTGAACTAAAGCTTTACAAAGTGCTGCTAAATATTCAATTCAGTTCACCAACATCCAAGTTGACCAAAAAAGCAAGTTGAGAATGAGAAATGGCCCATATTAATAGAAACCTCACGCAACGGGCGGCGGCGTGTAGTGTAGGTGCTGGTTTTACTACCGTACCGGGCCAGTCGTAACAAACCGATTTTGTTTTTCGTGCGAAGGACATCATTCTAGTGAATCGTTGATGTAATCTTATCGCGTTTTACATTTATAAATTAAGCACGCAAATATGCAAATGGAAAATTAAAATACATCGTTACATACCCCAAAATGCCATCCCCTTCTTAAACTACTGAAAGGAACGCAGTGTCAAACTTTCTGTCAAAGGACATGCAGAAAGTCTTTCATTGAGATGAACTTTAGCGCTTTTCTCTGATCCGATCTCTTAGTTCTGACTCCTTAGGTAAACATTTTACTCGTACCTCATTAAACCTCTTTACAAAAATATTCGCATGCAAACAATGTCATTAATCAAACGAAAATATTATTTGTAATTTCAGGTTCGGCCACCAGACCAATGGCAACATCACCTGCTGTCGGACCATTGCCACGATTTCTATCCCGAGGCCATACATATCGAGCGGTTGTTGGCGACACATTAGTCCTGCCATGCCAGGTTGAAAATATAGGTAAGCATTACAAATTATGTGTGTATAATCATTATATTGTTGTGAGCAAAACCATCAGCTACGAATTTATTCATGATTTGATTTTTGTAAAACATTAAATTGATTTAAGCCGATTTTAGTGGTGTGGTATGGTGTGTAGAATTAAATTGCTCTGTGTACGGATTACGTGGGATGATTTGTCTACATGATGACGGTGGTAGGAAACATAATTAAAATTAGTGTCACTATGGAAAACCCTATTTAATATTATTCGGATTTTTTTTTCAATCTTAGGTCTTTGGTAACAATCTACATGGTTACAGTTGTATTTGAAAACCACGTTTCGAACATGTCTTCCAAACAAAAATATTGTTGCAAAAGCGGGCTCCGAAATGTTTTCGCTATATTAAAGTACATAGATTTAATTGTTTTTTTATAAGTAAATTTTAATAGAAAATATATTTCGAAGCTTTTCGAAAGCCCACAGCCCCTCACAGATGTCCCCATTTAAATGATCACTTGTCAGTTCACTTAAGAAATGTAGTTTGCCGGGAATATTTAAAGATAATACGACCCTGCGTGAGCAAATTTCACAGTGAATCGGTTGACCCTTTGTATTTAGTTGAAAGCGCTTCGGAATTATTTCTTCCATTCCTGACTTGATTAATGAAAATGAAATTGAAAACCTTGGCATGGAGTGGCGAACACTACTTAACCAAACTATTGTTTCTAATTCTTTAAAAAAAGAATATTATTTTTAAAAAAGCCCTTAATGAAACACTTTTCCCACTGACAGACAAGGGATTTCGTTAGTGCTTCGTTAAGTATTCCACACGCAGCGCAGCGGCAGCACAAGTTTTTTCCCAACTGTTACTTATTAAAGACAAAAAACGAAACATATTTGAGGTAAATTCATTAAATGCAATTATGAGTTGCATTGGGTTTAATGGAAACCTTAAAAAAACTTTTAAACTTAAGGTGTAAAAAAAAAATATTTGTTTCTTTTTTTTTAATTTCTGTTACACTTTTACCAAACCTTTTATAAATTAAAATACCTTTCTTTTGGCAAAGCCACTTATATTTAGTGAATTTCATACATTTATTCGATAAGTTCCTTATTTTTATTTTTTATAATAATGTCACAATAAGCTATCTGCCATAAGACAGAGTTTTTTTTTAGATAGTTGAAGAGATATTTCCCTATTTTTTCTATCAAAATTAATTATTTATTTATTTTTGTTTTTTTATTGTTTTTAATGGAATTGTATTTTTTAAGATTTAATTTAAATAAAGAAAAAAAATATGTGTGCCCACATTTATTTTTAAAGACTTAAATATGTCTGTACTACTATTTTTTTTGCAAAATACTCCCCTATTTTGGCAGCAGTAACTACTACCTTATAACATTTCTCTCCGCTAACACTGTATGTGAAGGTGAATATTAAATAACTTAAAAAAAGAGCAACCGCTCTCCATATGAGAGGTATTTTTATTTAATTGGTAAATTTACAGCTAGTGCTGTAAATTGTATTGTAAATTTATTTTATTTACTAATAAATATGTATAATAATATAATATTTAATTGGGTCCAGTCTATTTAGACTAGTTTCGAATACAACATCAATCAAGTGGCCTATTGACCGTCAATAAATAACCAATAACCAAGATCTGCCAGACGTTATAGCAATGATTTTTACCATTAAAAAAAATAAATAAAAAAATATTTTGGCGCTACAGGTCTGGGGAACATCTAACCACTGCGCCACCATTAAGCTTGTCGTATTTTTTACTTTTTGAATAACCCCCACAAAAAGAAGTCCGGACTCCGGAGGGGTCAAATCTGAAGTTGAAGTATGGCCAGTCAATGTCGCCATTTCTTTATGGCACATCCAGGGAATAGTAGTTGTAGTAGCAATAATAGATGTTACAAAACAAATTTCTAAGTGTTTTTTTTGTATTTGGCCCAAAACCGTCTACCTGATTGGCATTTACATAGTTCAATTAAGATTTTGTCTATGACATATATACAAATTTCTCCAAACATTTCTTGAAAAACCTTTAAACCATTTTCGATTCCACATTTCAACCCATCTGATAAATCCCAAGTGAATAATTTTCCTCCTACATGTAACATGTCGTCTCTTAAAGCAATTTTGATTTGTGCCTTCGAACGTTTCTGGCGCAGATCTTTCATTAAAGCGATTAATTTTGCTTTATGTAGAATGTTGATAGCTGTGTCCTGGGATTTCATCTTGACAATTATTGTTAATGTGTTAATTCTGTGGGCAGATTTAACGGCAGCAATTTTTTCAGTTGCGTGCAATCAATAAGCCAAAGCACGCGGATTTAGCTTTCTCTGTCTGATCACTGTCGCTCTCTGAGTGGAGGTGCACCACAACATTAGCTTCGGTGCTTTTCAGCATAAGCCTGTTCATTTGCTCTTCCAGAAGCTTGTTACGATTTTCTTACTGCGCAACTTTTGCTGAAATATCGTCTTGCTTTATTTTCATTCCTGGCAGCTCAGAAAAAATCAATTGGAAGCCAGATTTCGAGACAATTAAAATGATCTGGTGAAATTTCTTGCAGTACCCTTTTGCTCATTAAGTGAGGTTAACTACCTAGAGCGATATGAACTTCGGTTTTGTGCTTAGAATGCTAGGTCTAACTCTGATTCACATTGGTTTGTGTGGCCTATGTTCTTAAATTGCACTTAAAACCAGAATTGTTCAATTCTTATTAATTTTTCTTGTTTTATTTAAATGTATTCTCGGAGCACTTCTATAAGACAACTCTACTATGCAAGAACAGTGTTGTTCGTTGCGTGAACTGCACTATTTGATTTACAGGATGGGATGAAACCAATAACCGTCCAGACTTTTTTAAGACCTACGTGGACTTTCGTATGGATTGTCCATTCCTATAATGCGCAAATTTGCTTCCAAAATACAGGTTCAGTCTTCAGTGTCAAACATTAGAGCGACTGTTTGACCGTATTTCAAGAGACGTGGACGGTCTTTCGGAAATATTCTTCGAGTCAATTTCACTTCTTATGGAAAAAAAAATGCGAATCGTCCTTCAAATACGTTGCAATGTAGTTCCGCTGACGTTAAAATGCTGAGCGTTGTAAAGATACGACACATGTGGGTTCTCTCTTACCGCTTCAAGCAGTTCATTGAAACGTGTTCGGCGTTAATGACCCACTCTACTGTGCTCAATAAAATTCGACATCAAACGACGAAAAGCCACGATATTTTCGAAGATATGCACGTTGAATTAATACTACTGAACGGTTACCAATTTTCAATGTACAGCGTCACTTCTACTGCTCGTTGTTTCGTTTTCGAGCGATTCATGGTTAAAAGTGTACTGAATTGGAGTTTCATAAACATTTTCACTCAAGTCAGTCGGTCAATAAATGGCAAAGTTAATCAGTGCTTCCATACCAAAATCTAAGATGGCACACCCTATAGGTACCTAGGTAAGCAAAAAACACAAATGTAGTAGTTTCCCTTCAATGGCTGCAGGCTGTAGGTTAAAGCTTTAAAATGCAACAGACATACTGCAATTTAAAGTACAGTGGAAGTGTGGCCTTTGCGAAATTCTTGAACACCACAATCCGATTGAACTTCAAAGCGCTGTATATATAACGATCCGTTAATATTCCAATTAGTTCTGTTCGTTTTTTTTCTTTCGCATTAAATTACTCGACAACCTGAAACCCCGTAGAGCTATACCATTTTTTATGATTATAAATTATTTTAATTACTTTATTTTAAATGAAAAAGAAAAACATTTTTATCACTGCAAACAATCTCATAAATTGACATAACAGAATGTGATGCCATCAGTTATACGGGGAGTGGACTCCAAAGTGCGAACATATTTGCTTTGCAATGTTGCAACATATATATCATCCTGTCGACCACCATCGTCCTTGATACTCAACGTGGTTTATTTCATTTAATTAATTTGTAAATGCGTCATATAAACCATATCACCCTTACCGATGCAAACTAAAGTAAATGACCAACAATTCGACTCAGTCCCAACCACCACTGGGGTAAATTAAAAACCCAAATTTGGGTACCTGTTGTCTTGATAAATTGTACAGATATCGGTGGGTGAGAAAACAAATTATCCGCATATGACATAATGGAGTGTGCCGTTCTATACAGGAACGCATTAGGGCAGAATCACGTTTCTAAAACACTCAACAATAAAGTGAAACAAAAAATTAATTCCGTTTTATGAGTTTCGAGTGTTTTTTAATTAACTAATTTTTTGCCGCACACTATATTACATATTTGTTTGTGGTTTATTTTATGGCCATTTTGTGAAGCACGTACATGGACATACGGTCGACGTTTATCCTTGACCGAGGACATGGGCGAATGTGTATTTAAAAGTTCTGAGAGCACCGATGAAAATTATTATGTAGATCCGACTATCCGAGTGTGCATGAAAACCGTGCGATGTTTATGTTGTCATATTGGCGAGTATGAATAAATGAATTATTTGTTGGACGGGATTTCGCAATCCTCGCCATATGTCACCCAGTCCCATATTGACCATTAGTTGGATCAAGTCAAATATGGACACCATGACTGAGTTTACTGAGCTACAGTCAAATGGAAACCAACGCTTGGTCGCAAGCTGGCTGCCCACGCTAAATTTGTAAAGCTCTATACGCTTTAAAGTTTTGGCTTGGTTAGTTCCCTGCTGTGTGGATAGATTCGAAGACTGGTCGGGACGGTATGCAGTTAAAAATACGCTCCACTGGCCGTAGCCATGTCGGGCGTTATGTTCAGTCAATGTCGGGTCACTACTCCTTCAGCTTGACAATTTGACTGAAGGAATCTTACAGTGGATCAGTAAAACAGCAGTCCATTTGGGACTCTTCAAAGAAATATTTGAAACTTTCAAGGGCTCGAACCTGAGTCTCTTACAGCAATACACCACACTAACCTCTGAGCCACTGATGCTCTCGCTCCCATTACCAACTGAAGAGGTTTTTCTAATTGGCTTAAACAAATAAATGGCTATTAACTATTTTATACCACGATTTTGTTACGAACAAAATCCCACTTAATATTTATTCCACTTTTCATTGCACAAACTTTACAGAATGCTTCGGTTTATTTTTTACGAAATACAAATCCTTTGTAGTTCGTATTCATATATCTATTTAAATTTAAGGTAATTGGGTCAAACGCCTTGACACACAAATGGATTAAACAAAAATGCGAAAAAAAAACTTTTATCGCACAAAAGTTGTATTTTTTTTACGAAACCATTCACAGGGATATGGAAACATTAATGAATGTAGGACATAGGAATGCGAGAGGGAGAAAAGAATTAAAACAATAAAATAAAACTGCGGTGAGTCTAAAGTTGTGCGTTTTTTGTTTTTAATCCGGAAGCGAATTCCTTGAAGTGGCAAAAATAAACCATTTAAACTTTATGAAGTATTTTAACTGTTTTTTTTTTAAACAAAAGTTAAGCGCAACAACGGTGTATGTACGATGGTGGATATAAAGAGGTTGTGTCCTTTTCTGCATTCAGGGATGGATGACTGGTTGTTCAGCTTGCATGGTGTGACATGGAAACAGGCCGATGAATTGCAAAGCTGAACGTTCTATTGAAGAAAAT
This sequence comes from Cheilosia pagana, assembly GCA_936431705.1. NCBI lineage: Eukaryota > Metazoa > Arthropoda > Insecta > Diptera > Syrphidae > Cheilosia > Cheilosia pagana. Next base: position 76,161,457 of record OW386166.1, on the reverse strand, counting down.
TTGTTGTTGTTTCATGGTGTTGGTTTGGCAATTTTGAAAGAACACAAGCGCTGTAAGATGGCATATTGGCCTAACCCAAATTACAATTTTACTTCTCAAAAAACAATTTTTTTTCCGAGACCTCCAGTTGCCATTGACTTAAGTTGAAAAGTTTTTGTTTCCAAAGGGTAAATTAAATAATGATGTTTAAGTTAAAATCAATGGACTTGACTGGATTTTTTCGGTTTTGAATGAAAATAAAAATCAAAAACAGCCGACTGCGCCTGCGACTGAGCTCACCTGCGGTTAGTAGCGTTTATCGCGTTTTGTTTGATTAACAGTTTACAAGTAGCGACAGGCATGCAGAGATTCTCCTTTTCCGGTAGAATTGAGGCAGTTGTACCATGTCTGGCGAGTTGGTCGGCCGTACAGTTGCCTGGAATGTCCCTATGGCCCGGCACCCAAATAAGGTGAATTTTGAATTGTTCCGCCATCTCGTTGGGAGATAGGCGGCAATTGAAGGCAGTACTGGAGCTAAAGGTGACCGACTCCAAGGATTTAATCGCGGCTTGACTGTCGGTAAAAATAGTGATGTCCCTTGCAGATATTACATTATACCGCAACCACGACAGGGAATCCTTGATCGCCATAATTTCTGCCTGGAACACGCTACAGTTAGGTTTAGGAAGTCGGAAAGAGATCTTTCAATCCAGATCTTGGGAGAATACACCACCCCCACTCATGTTTCCGTTTTTGACCCATCTGTGTAAAATCAGATGGATTCCCTTCGAGAACCTGCAACCTCTCTCCCAGTCACCTCTGGAGGGTATACAGGTTTCAAAGTGTTTGTTGAACTGAAGTTGAGGGAGGGTGTAATCAGTGTCTTTTGGTATACATTCTATTTTATTCAGAATGGACGAGTGGACAGTTTTTCTGCTGGTCCACAGATGAATTGCCTTCAAGCGGGTGGCCGCGTTTACTGCAACCTGTTTACAATAGATATCTAACGGTAGCATATGGAATAAAATGTCAAAAATGAAGGACGCAATTACATTAAAAACGTCAATTTTACTCCAAGTATGCATTTTGGTCAAAATCCTTGCAGCAGTTTTAAAAAAAAAAAAAATCTCAAAATATAAATTTTTTCAAAAATCCATTATAGACAATTAAGAGAAAAACTGAGTTTTCTATCGTGTTGGGAATGAGCATATAGGTAATCTTAAAAAATGTTGTTAAAATAGTATGGACCGTTTGCATGCAGCCATGTTAACCTCACCTACTTAAACAAATATCAATTTTGGTTGAAATTTTGGTTGAAGCCGTTTTCGAAAAAATCAAAGTTGTTTAAAACCGTTATATGGGAAGTACCGTTAATAATAGGGTTAACGTGCAAAAAAAAAAGTGGCCCCGAACTGTAGCCTCACAAACTCCAAATCCGAAGTTTGAAAGAAAACCGTCCAGCCATTTGCGCTGTGGAGCTCAGGAAAAGACGGACAGACGGACAGACGGAAAGAATTGCGAGACCCACTTTTTCTAGTTCCTCTATCATCGTAATGTTAGATTTGAGTAAAAGCTCGAGTTAGATTTTTTGTACAATTATATGTAGATAATACCTTTCTCTTACTACGTATACGAGAAAGTTAAAAATACCCGATGAAAAGCTAGGCAAGAAAAAATATGTTTATATAAATTTTTCTTATATATTCCTTTTTCCTCCGAGAAATCTAAATTGAATCTAATGTAGATATATATGGCATAAATATCTAGAATTAACTATTAAAGAAAATTTTAATTTTGTTTAGGTAATCTTAAATTTACAAGAAGTTTGGAAAGAAAAATAAGTTCAATTAAATCAATTTCATGCTTTCGTGTAAAAAAAAGTTACTAAATTTTACTTTGTTCAGGGTCAGTATAATAAATCTTTCTTTCTTTGAAAATATCGCAAAATTTTTTTGGCTAAACTCAAAATAATAAATTATTTTTTTACGAAAAATGTCATAACGTGAGTTTTTATGGTTTAAGATGTAAAATTGATGCTGGTTGTTATGTATGGTTGGTTAATATTGTATTTCATTTTGTAAACATTGATTAATTTATAAATTTACTGTTTCTATTCTCGTAAAGTAGCTTTTCGAATCTATTGAAAAACGAATATTTTTGAGTTGTGACACTTTTGTACTACATGTGCGTATATGATAAAAAAGTGCAACAAAAAATTTCACTGAAATGAGCAGTTCTGCGGAAAATTCTTTCGGATCTTCAATGAAAAACATCATATAAGAATCAGTAAGGCAGCATTGACATGAGGTGATATCGAGTTCGTTTTTTGTTTGCTCTTCTACCAAAAATAGATAAAAATACTACCTACCAAAAAAAAATTACCAAATTTGGTCAAATATTGCCAAAATGTCAACCGGCTGATAGGGTTTCCACGATACTTTCAAAAAATATAAAACATTTGGAAACTGTAGGGTAAAATCAGTGGGAGTTCCAATCTTTAAGTGACGTTGATTGCCACTTCATAAAATTTATGGACACAGTTCCAGTCCCCTTTTGATAAATATTTATTTAAATTTCAAACATGTTCGCAATCCAAGTATCTGGAAACCGTTGGCCAATTCTCATTAAGCAAGTAACACGACAAATACCATCATGGTCCTCTGTGTGTGACAATTATTCTATTGAATTGAAGCACCACTCCACCTACAGACAGTTTAATTAAACTCGTCCAGCTTTTATATGCAATGGCAGCTACCACTAAACGCTGCTGCAATCGCCACTACGCCCCAAATTGCCAAGTTTATGTCTCCGTCTATAGATACATCCCGAAGTGGTTCTATTGTGATTTCATTAAAAGCGTTTATCTTTTCATTCTCCTGAGATTCATCTATCCAAAGTTGATGGCGCATCTTAAAACTTTTACCGTGGTCGGTGTTGAATTTTTATGAGCACTTTAAAATGCAGTGCAACCTTCGAGGTAGTATATGCTCAACCTTTTTCTGCGTTACGTGGCAAAACTACTGGTCCAATACATGACGTGCTGTGCTTCACTGATGTATCTGGTGACCTATAATTTGGAAGGGGTAGTAAATGCCCTCATTCATTGATCCAAAATTGAATAGCAGCAATGTTTATGACTATAATCGTGACACCGTGTGTGTTAGTCCCCACCTCCATCGCAGTGTAGTTGGTTGACTTCTATTGTTATTGCACTAGGTACCTACATAGCATCTGAGTTTTAATGGGATTTTATTCAGCTTGGCACACCTGGTATAATCGGAATTAAGTGACATTTATTGGGACACAAAATTAGGTATCGAAAGAAAAGAGAAATAGAAAGAAGGAGGGAATTTCGGATTTAAGAGCTTATCCATTTCGCTTGCGTTGTAAAGAGGAAATGCGAACGTACCGAAGGTATGCAATGTTTAATATCTTCAATGAAGCCCCCCACATGCGACATGCACATACAAAATGTACGTGCCACCCTACAGCAATTGACTTCCGGCATTATCTGTACTTAGAGATTTGACTTTTCTTCTTTTTTTGCTCCCTTGTTTGTATCCTTCCACCGTCGCGCCGGTGAATTTGCCCTCACACAGCACCGCACACCTGCACTGCCAGGGGAGTTGGGACATATATATATTGGTGGGAGGTAAAAACTCCATCACGATAGTATACCCACATACGCCCAAGTGCTGGTTGGTGTCTGGGCAGAGAAAGCTTACACTGCGCGCTGCACCTCAAAGTCAAAGGAGGAAGTTGGAAGTTGGAAGTCATGCGAGTTATCGCCTGTGGTTTAGTGCGACAGTTGTGGGATTTTTAATATAAATTTTCCGGTCACTTGGCTGGGTTTTTCTCTTTTAAGTTTTTCTTTTCTTTTTTTCCGATTTTTCGTTTTTATTCAAGTTAAAACTGCAAAAAGGGATTCTGGGCGATTGGGGGAGTATGTTGTGTTTGTGGGGTATCCTTAAATTAGGTTTGCCATTTGGATTTGTTCGTGTTTTGTGTTGGCTTTCTGTTTTCCTTTTTAAACCGGAAAAAGCAGAAGTAATTGAAGACTGTTGTTGTTACCTACCTGGCAAATGGCCATGGGTTGTGTTGTCCGATTGGAAAATTGCTCGACGACGATAGGGACAAATTCAGTAATTGATTTTGTGTTATATAGTTATTAACAAGAACTGAGGGGATTATTTATTTGCTCGCGGGTTGAGATTAGCTTTGATATGATAAACCAAACTATCAGATTCAGGTGAAGCTGAGAATAGGTTCCTGGCTTGCCACTTGGTATTTCTCACTGGTTTTCGTCCATAGAAACCTAGTAAAGACTTTTGCTGCAGTTTTAAAATTTGTCACACGGTCTTAAGGAAATTGCAGTTCAGTCAGGGCCTGAAACGCGTTGTCCATACGTACGAGCAATGACGGAAATCGTTTTAGTTTCGTAAACCAGATCGGCAGTTCCCCCTTACAAATGCTTGAACTTTTAACTTTTACAGGATGTAGCCTCTAGGCGCACTTGTATTACCTGAAAGCGCTACTAGACGTTATGCTTTCTACAAGTGGACAAATCACAGAGTACGTTCTATCACACGATACTCGCTGCCTCTTGGAGTGGTGTTGTTTAATGAAACATAGTCTTTTAGGGGGGTTTTTTGCCTGTGCAACCCTGAGCTAATTACAAAAGACTTCACACCATCGCCATCTTTATTGAATATTTTTTTTCGGGAGCTAAGACCTTTCCCCGGTCCTTCTTTTACTCCGAGAAATGTCTTGACATCCTGGCTCTTGTCATCCGACTCTGCCGTACTAATAGTTTTATGGAGAATAATTTTTTAGACCCTTCTGTTGGTGGTCGAAATCTATGCCAATCAGGAGTAGCTTGAATTTGGTTAGATACGACTCTGGCGCCTTTGGTACATCCTAACTGTCAATGTAGATCCCAAGTAACAATTTGACTTCCGTAAGGTTCAGATTTGTAATTTCTGTAGGCAAAATTTTCGATAGAGCTTCTATAATATTTGTTTACCGAAGTAGAGCAATTTCGAAGTAATTTCTTCGGAAAATAACTTCTGTAAGACCTTTGCGAAATATAATCATAGGCTTTATAGAAGAATACGTAAAAAGTTTCGGTAAGATCTCTATTAGACTTCTAAAGATGTGTGAGGAGATGTGTAGGAAGTAATTGTTTTGATAAAGCTTTTGGTTCGAGGAGCTTTCGGGGAGCTTCTTTAGAGCTTTCGGGAAACTTCTTTAGAGCTTCCGACCGGAGGCATTACAGAAGCAATGAACTGCTTGCAATCGTCTCTTGGGATTCACACTTGCTAAGTGACCGCAAAATTATGAATACCTGATTGAGAATGGATGAATGGATGTCATTAGGAGAGACTTGTTAACTTGTGTTTTGTACCAATCTTATGTATGGACTTTCCACTCCCTGTCCTAAATTTTTGGCGGCTGCATTCCCATATGGGAAATTGCCATTAAATAATAATATTAATAATAAAATAAGTTAAAAAAATAAAAGAATGAAAAACTGGGATTTTTTTAAATTTTTCAGTTTCTATAAAGCTTGGATTACAGTCTAGATGAGGCCTTACAGCAGGCATCTTTTTTTTGCGAAATAATAACTTACTAGGTACTGTTAACTGCTTCTATAAGACCTTTCAGAAATGGAAATTGAATTTTCGGTAAGGGCTTATCCAAGCAATGACCTCTTTTAATGTGCGCCAAATTTGTTTGTATGAGGCCTTATACAGTCAATATTGCGGGAGGGAAATAGCCTCGGTAGCGCCTTACCACAGCAAATTGTTACTTGGGATGGCGACGTTCTCATTCAATATTTATCCCATCTTAAGTTCAGAATCCTTGGTTATGAGCCGAACGCCCGAACCTCTGCCTGGAATATACAGCTTGTATTCAGAAGTCGAAGAGTAACATGCAGGGGTACATCTCTGATATATCTATATGGCTGTCCCGTACCCACATTCATTTTTGAACCGTCCGTATTTACCAAAAATAATGTTCCTTCATCAATCACAATTCACTTGACTTCGACATACCATACGAAGCAGTGTATACCCAAGTCAGGTGTACCAACCCCTTCTTTCTTTTGTTTTTTCAGAGATGAAGAATGATTCTTTGAGAAGTCCAGTCGTGAAAAATACAAAAATCCTAAAGTTTGAGTAGTTCGTAGGGCACCAGTAATAGCCGTAGGGACATTTTTACAAAATTAAATACACACTCTTGTTCATCGCCTTCCTCTAGGCAAGAGTTCGATTTATGCAATTATTGCCCTGACCAGTTTGATGTACATCCAATGCATCATCATTTGTATCAAGCATTACTTTTTTCCCGCTTTCAAACTAGCTTCCTAGCTAGTACCCTGCCAAGCTAGTTTACGCTACACAAGGGGTTAAGTCGAATTTGGGCAACTTGAAGGGCGGCATCTTGTATCTCGTGCTAGACTACCTACCAATTCAGTAGTAACACGAAGTTTTAAGCCGAATTGCTAACCAACCTTAAGAGTTTTTCCTGATCTAAACCCGCATATGCCAGTTACGCTGAACCCTGCGTTGACTATAGTACTTTAAGTATATCGTCAAGAATGCCAGGAGATTAGGCTTAATAAATACGGATGCATGTAGGTATTGTGAGGACTTACATGTCGCAGAAGATGTTACGCATATTCTCTGCGAATGTCAGGCTATAGCTCGGAAGAGAAGGAAATACCTTGGAAGGTACTTCTTCGAAAATTTGGAGAAAGTTGGTTTCGCAAACACAATTGAAACCATCTTTAGGTTCTGCAGGGAAATTAAGTGCTTGGGCGAATTGGTTTAATTTTTTGACTGTGAAGGTTCCATTATGGTGCCTGGTCCTTGTGATGAACTCACACCCTACTCAACCTAACCTCAACCTAACCTATATCGCCAAGAACTCATTGAAGAGAATAGATGACCCTTACCTGGGGAGTGCTCTACTAACTCATTTTCTTATTGAACTATGGCCGAGAGTGAAATATGTGTTTATCGTGACGAACATCTTACAAACCCAATCGACATTTTTATTCATTCCGGGGCCATAAGTTTAATTAGGTAGCTGTCCATTGAACATTAGCATATTCTAGTTCGACCAAAATTTTGTTGCAAAGTGTTTTTTAAAGGCAATTCCGACTGAAGTTGTAAACATTACAACATTAGCTACCATAAGTATAGAGAAATAGCTTTTTAATGTTTTTTTTGCACGAAAAGTGGCACGCAGCATGCCCCAAATCAATTGCATAGACAACAGAGCCGCCTATCGGGATAAAAACTATCATATATTTCGCGTTGGAACCAATCATACTCATCCACAGACATCATCGACAAGAGCGCCACCTGTTGAAAGATTGAAATGAGCTGAAAAACGAGACATGCGCTTACAGCGCCACCTGTACCGACTTTTCTTTCTTCCCAAACTTTTACGTTTGAGTTACAAACAAGCCCGCAGGAGAAAGTATCCAATTTGGTCCAGTCGTTTTCATCCGAACAAACCACGATCGAGTTTTATAGAGAGTTACATGCTCAAATTCGCTATCCTTAATTCATTTCAATCGAGTTGAAGGTTCAGTACACTACAGGAGAGTGATGTCAATGCCGATGGTTGTAAGCAAAGCAAAACCGGTTGACTGGCCCTAACTCAAAATCATTAAAACTACAATACATCCTTGAGGTATACGTATACCAACTGAAGGCGTTAGGCTGCATAGAGCACAATTCTTTAAGTACGAGGTCGTTACAAGCTGAATGATTTATTCATTCGGGCCATGCGAACATGTTATTTTATATTTTCACCTACACAATAATCGCAACAGGAGAACACGCTCCCGGGGTGGCAGTTAACAGTCCAACTTCAAGCTCTCCTCCAAACGAAAGGCAGTCCGTCACAATAGGGTTTACGATAAATTGCCCAACGGCATGTCGCGTCGTAGTTAAATGAGTAAGCGAGCCTAAAAGGATACACCCGAAAAGAACAAAACAAAAAATTCAGCAAATAAAGCCGTTCCCGTGTTGATGTAAAGTCCATCTTGACACATTCTGATAGTACTCTCCGGGCAGGCATATCCCATTACATTGTGCACACAAGTAAAGGACGCACGGCGACGCGCTGAACGTGCATTAGAGCATAAGTTGAAAGCTGCTGCATGCATGTGATATGAAGGAAGAGTCCACTGCTATTGTGTGCATATGTGATTAGCAGGACACTGTGTAAGATGCCTATGGGCATTGCGACAGGTATACCGTATACATATTTCACTCACAGGATAAGAGAGAAAATGCATCAGCTTGTTTTTTTAACTGTACATCCTTTTTTAAGCCCGTCACATTTCATCATATCGCAAAGTAGTGGACACGAAAACGTTTTCATTTCCCATAAAAGGGATGAACACATCCTGCAGGCTGCAGGTAACAATGCCCAGAGAGCAGTGCATGGTGTTGAAATTGAGATGAAAGAATTCTTCTTGCATGTCGTTGGATGTCCTCGTGATGAAGGTGTCCCGGCATGCGGAGAGGTGGTCCTGAATGATATGTCTCGTCGGCGTCGTTTAAATATGTACAGCTACGTGAAAAGTGCCACAGGCAATTTAATTTATTTACATACGAATACAAATGTTGCCGCACTTTAAGAGGAATGCCAAATCGTAGGGAGTTGTTGATAATACGAAATTTTTAAATTTAATTGAAACCATATTCGTATAAAAAACTTTGCAGAGTCGACTTTGAAGGGCCACCGCGTCACAAAATAGGCTCAACGCACACTTGTTTGATATTAAAGTTTTATAATTTGGACACGCGGTCTTTCTTGTCATCTCGAATCTCAGGGCCAGAGCTAGATGTTGCCGAGACAATATAAAGTCGACGTAGTAGTTTTTGGACTACATCCTGGTATAGCTCATAGAGTTCTCGGTTGTCCTCTTCGTCCACAGGATCGAAAATTATGTCGAAGAATTATTCTTTCGAAAGGGTCCGCAGTATTAACTCTCTCTATCTGCTTATCGTGCAGCATGCATTTTGTAAAGCATACATTTCGTCATTTGAGCTACGATTTTTGAACCCAATTGTTTTTCCAAACCGCAGAAGCAACATTTATTTAATGTAACTCTTCGCCGGATCTTCACTAGAGTCTCATTTTACTCCGAGGTAGATGAATTCCTTAACTACCTCGAAATTGTTGTTGTGAATAGTAACGTTTTGTCCTATAGATGGTGGGCGGATTTTTATATTTTTTTGTTGCGTCTAAGGGATGTGTAATCTTCGAAAGATACTAGTTGCCCGTGCTACTAGCATGCACGATTCGCGGGATATGTTTCTCTAGTGCCTCGCGCCTTACGTTCTTAACCACACCCATGTCCTCTTCTACCACTCTCGCCGCGGGACTGCCGTTAAGTATTACTTCGCGGGGCTGGTAAGCAACTCATGCTAAATCATCTACGTCTGCCACTTCGGCCCTTCTTAGTCTTTCGGCTTTTCTAAGCTCTTTTTGTACACTCGTTATGTATGAACATATTTCCAACCAGTCGTCTTCTAAACCCGACATACGCTCTATGAGAAGCTATGGAATGGGTAAGTTCACTCTTCCTCCTGAAAATCGTCTTCAGTGGAACATAACATGCTTCGTATCTTTTTCTTCTTCTGGGCATTCGGGGCATAGAGGCAAGCTATCGTGGCCGAATCTGTGAAGATAACTTCGATAGCCGCCGTGCCCGGACAGGAACTGCGTGAGGTGGTAGTTGCAGTCCCCGCTTTTTCTTCTTGTCCAGACCTCGATGTTTGGGATCAGTTTGTGGGTCCATCTGCCTTTTGCCGTGTTATCCCACCGGACTTGCTACAGTGCTATAGATGTTGCCCTTTCTTCTTCTTTTATCCTTTTCCTAATGATGGGGTCTTGCCTGTTGACAGTTAGCCTAAGGCAAATCCTTTGCATTTCGTTGGCGAGAATGACGATGGCAATCATTCCCGCAATAACGCAGGCTGCTTCGTCCAAAATTTTTCTGAATCCGCTTATTGTTCTTATTGCGCAGAGCCTGTATACTGACGGGAGCTTCCTTCTTGCTTCCTTCGTTGTAAAAGACCCTGCCCAGACCGGTGCAGCGTATATCAGTATTGAGCTGACCACCCTGGATAACAGAATCCTTCTGGCGTATCCAGGGCCACCGATGTTTGGAATAATCCGGGAAAGAGCTGCTTGCATCTGTGACGCCCCTTTGCTGGCGCACTGGATGTGCGTTTTAAAGCTTAACCTGTTGTCGAGCATTACTCCTAGGTACATTAATGACTCCTTTGATCTAATTAGTTGGTTTCCAACACGGAAAAATGCATATTCCACAGTCTTTCGGCTGGTTATCAAGACAGCCTCGATCTTGTGGTCAGCTAGTTCTAGCCCTGCAGACTCTAGCCAATTCTTGATTCTGGCGACTGCTTCATCCGTGGCGGACTCTATTTCGTGGATATGTTTGGCCACAGTAACCACAGCGATATCGTCAGCAAAGCTTATAACTTCAACCCCTTGTGGCAGCGTTAATCGGAGAACTCCGTCGTACATTATGTTTCACAGTAGGGGTCCAAGAACCGACCCTTATGGTACTCCCGCGGTGATGTTGTGTAGTTAACTCCATCGTCATTATGGTACCTCAACCTCTTCATCACCATCCTATATGCCATACCCCAGGGGTCTATAGGTCTGCCCCATCGCAGAGTTGTTTAAAGCATCTTGCCTTGCTCTCTTTGGTTGCCTTTTCGAGATCTCGCCTTTCTAACCTGAAGATAGACAGCCTTTCTTGAAACTCTGGCCTTCCCCTGCATCGCTGGTATCTGCGTCTAGCCTGGAGGCACGCTGCTCTGAGCGTTTTGACTTCGTCGTTCCACCAGTAGCACGGTGCCCCACTTTTACTGCCAGACCTTCTAGCATTGCTGCATCACACGCTGTGGTAATGGTTTGCGTCAATTGTTGTGACAGTGTCTCCGCTGTTCCGCCGCTGAATACAAATTCGGTATTTATCATTTCCTCGAACGTATCTTTGTCAAAGTGGGTATCCAGCTACAACCATCCAAAGTTTTGTAGGGCTCACTAATTAGGGCAATATCTACTTTTTGTTCCCTTGTCATCTGCACCAGCAAGTCCTGCGCGGCCGCACAGTGGTTAAATCTGGACGGCATTCATCATACTTTGTTCGTCAGGGCCTTCTTGAATACTGGACACGGTGGACGGATGATGATTGTTTGTTTGTTGATAGCATGTGTAAAGTCTTGTCCTCATTTACTTCAAGGCCAATAGATTTCGTCTGTCCTTCAATTGCCGCTTCTATCACGGATCGCTGTGAACGACCGGTGATGCCAATGTCGTCCGCATACTCCAGGAGTTGAACGGATCTGTTACTGGATTTACCAACTCGTACCTATAAGTCAAGCCGCTATAACAGTCATTAAGACTTGTCAGCTTCCAGCCCAAACCCACTAATACTATCAATATTTTTTCCTTAATACAACCTTCCTAAAATTTGTAATTGGTTTACTCTGGTCTTCAATTAGCTACATAAGCCGATCAAATGGGATGTACCTAATTGATAAATGAATGAGTTAACAATAAAAAACAGGTTCTAGGTAAAAGATAACAACTCTTTTTATAATCATAAATTAATGAACTATGAAAACGCACTCAAATAATTAATTCCAAACAATTGCATTTCCAAGTTGAACATGCTGCTGTGATGATTCGTGGAGCTCAGCGAATTGATGTTAAGCTTCCATCAATCAACTGCATAACATTCATCGATTAAAACAATAATATCAGCACCAACATACCTGCCATTAAGCGAAACGATGTACCAACCACTGACAGGAGTGTAGATAGATACACTCACTCATCATCACTCATTTACACAACAATATCATCATTATCATTGCAGAACGTGCAAGTGTGCATGTGTATGCAGCTATTGCTGTAGATGTTCATTCATGTGCAGAACTTAAGGCTGCCTATTTCAAAATGTACGGACTCTGTTCCATTTGACTGAATGATTGGCTTTAAAGGGAGCAAATCAACGTCTGTCATTGTCTATGTATGGAATGATGCAGATATGATATATTGATACAGATACAGATACAGAAGTAGTACAGATACAGAAGGAGTACAGATATCTATAAAACAAATTTTGACTTTGCATCTGAAGAAATATACAGAAATGAGCCGAACCCAGTGATCCATCGTAACCAAATGTTATTATTCGAGTGTGGCTAGGTGTCAGGTCAAGGTCAGAGCTGGTGAGGCGTTTTAACTAACCCATCTAGTCACTTGTATCGGCGTAACGAGTCTAATTTTATAATTTTAGTGTTTGACTTTAGAGTATTGGAGAACGATTTGCGACATGCAATTGACAGTGGTTAAACAAAAAATATTACCAAAGTAGATGGTAAACTAAGAGCAGAAACGATGCACTTGCGTACAAGCTTTCTGTTTGCCACAGGATAACCTACGTATTCGTGAATGTATAAATCAAAGGACGCAATTATTACTGCCGCACAAACAAATTGGAAAATCCTTTGGCGAGATTTGATGTGCAGTGCATAGGGTATCCATTTTTATGGTGGTATTTTAAGAGTGGGGGCGGGTGGGGGTTGTGTTCGGCAGACTTCGTGTCCATTAGTTATACGGGATTCACATCAGAGTTCAGTTCAATAGTTTTGAAATTTTTGGAAATTATTGGCATCACTTGGAACTCCGGATATAACTTCAAATTCTTTTGGTTTTTGATCTTTTGTTATAGTTAATTTTACAACTTCTCTTTTTTTATATATATTTTTCAGAAAATATCTTTATTATCGTTGATTTAAATGCTTTAAATTCGTAGTGTAAAACAAAATATTTTAAAACATTTTTGTCCTGCCAAAAAGGATATAAATAAGTTGAATTGTGTTTGTCGCCAATGTTCTCTGTAAGGCGTGAATCGATTTTGATTCTGAAAATTTCCCATGAAAGGTGACGTTAATACCATGGTTTGTAGGTGTATTCGTTCATGAGTTATAGAGGCGTGGCACCTCCCATACAAAAAATGCATTCAAAACATTATATTTCGAAAACCACCTAATCGATTATGTTCAAATTTACACACAATCTTAGGTATTGGCCCAGGAGTATTCCTGTAAAGATAAGTCAAAAGTGGACAAAGGGGCGTATCACCGCCCATACAAACAATTCATTGAAAATCTTAAAAAAAAAAAAAAATAGTTAGCGCAAAAGGTCTATGGGAACCTAAGCCTGGCTTCTCACAAGTCACAACCATTCGTTTTGTGTGAGTTTTTAATTTTTGGAACGAATGGAAGGGATCTCCAATTTTATGCCGAGTCCAAACGGCTAATTGAGCAGCTCATTCATGACAGTTTTACTCTCGGATGTTTGTCAGACGTTCGCGAGAGGTGGCGCAGTGGAAAACCTTAAGATGTTTTTTGGCCCTTTCGGGACTCGAATCTGGAACCCCTCGCTTAGTAGCCCAACACACTACCACTAAGCCACTGCGCCGACCAGTTGGTAGAGTTGGGAAAACTTAGAGCGGCAAAAATAAATTTAATTATAAAAGCGGAAATGCATGTTGATCACAACACAACATTTGTATTTGCTTAAGACCTGAAAATCTGCAAACGGCTGTCCAAAATCGGCAAATCGTCATTGAGGCTGAAAATCGACAAAATGACGATAAATCTGCAAATATGGCACCACTAATTGGGACGTTACGTTTCCGAAAAGGTTTGCAATATGGCCGGTGGCAAAATGAAATTTGTAATACCCTGTATTACTTACTTACTTAAGGTGGCGCTACAGATCGTGTTCGGGGTGGACTGGGCTTTAGCCAAAAAGCGTATCCAGCCAGCGCGATCTTCAGCTAGCTGCCTCCAGTTTCGCACGCTAAGTTGGTTAAGGTCCCCTTCCACTTACGTGCGCCACCCGAGTCGCGGTCTTCCTCTACTGCGCCTTCCCCCGGGTGTGGATTCGAACATCTTCCGGGCCTGAGCATTCGTGTCCATTCGCTCTACATGACCCAGCCACCTCAGTCGTTGGACCTTCACTCTTCTGACTAGGTCGATGTCGCTGTACAGCCCGTACAGTTCTTCGTTGTATCTCCTTCTCCATTCACCGTCAATGCAGACGGGAGCAAAAATAACACGAAGAATTTCTCTCTCGAAACAACCGAGGGTTACCTCATCCGCTTTTGATAGAGTCCATGCCTCTGCGCCGTATAGCAGGACTGTGATGATTGGGGTCTTATAAAGGGTCACTTTAGTTGTTCGAGAGAGGGCTTTGCTACTCAATTGCCTTCTTAGCCCAAAGAAACAGCGATTGACAAGAGTTATTCTACGTTAAACCGCAGCGCTGGTGTCGTTGTCTGAGTTCATAGCGATAGCGAAGCCTTGATAGACAAAGTCCTTAACCACCTCAAAGTTATATCTGTCCGAGCCGCCGTCGTTGTTGGCCGTCTAAGTTGACAGTATGCGACGGGCGGGAAGTTGGTGTTAAATCCCCTATAGTGGAAACGGATGGCACGCACGCGATGCTCGGCATAGCTCGCCGTATTGGGGTGGGAACTTGTTTCCATGTTCGACCCGAAAAAAAATAACAAAAATTTTCGTGCCAAAAAATAAATAAATAATTAATATTTATATAAGTTACATGGCAACACTATTTCTCTAATCAAAAGCTCATCCCGTTATTTGTACCTGTTCTTTTAGGCATTTGTGATGGTAAGATGATTTTTACCTAGGCAATCCCGCAGCCATTGAAACTTATCAAACGTTTCACACCTTTGTCAACGGTTCGCCTGTTTATTATCTTCGTTGACCCCCTTTTTTGTAAACCCTATCCTCACTTCATCTCCTTACCGCCCTCCCATTCGCCAAACCACTGAAGTCTTTATCAAGCCATGACTATGAATTCAACTAACATACGCAAAACAAATCAAGTATATCGTAATTAAATTTCATTGTATTTCATAAAGAATTTAACCAAAGAATTAAAAACAAAAGGTCGTGAATGATTCGGACATCATAAAAAATGTGATTAAAGCTAAGCAACCGATAAATTCAATCATAAAATTAATATATATATAGAAAGGCTAACTACTATGTATAATATTAAAGGAGAATATGCAATGTAAATAATATCAAGTAAAAAAATTAAAAACTTACACGTGACCTTTGTTTGCTGTCCAGACTGTGTTGTTGTGCGCACAAAAACGCTAGGAAGGTTGTTACCTCGTGGAAAGCTCGATGTAAAAAGAGCGAGTATGAATGATAGGAAATGCTCGGTCGGACATTACCATTTCATTTAGTACTAATGTTCTAACTCAACATAATATGGCGGGTAATAAATTGTAGAGTGAATTCAGTACATTTCCAGTGCAGGGTCAGAGATGGTAAAAAATATACATTTGTCTGCAGTGCACAGCTGAACGCCACAAGTATATACTTTGTCTTGCCATCATTAACCGCCAAACCCATCTTCGCCGCCTCGGTCTCAATACTCACAAACGCACCATTAACATCACGCTGCGTTCTGCCAATTATGTCAATGTCGTCGGCGTACGCGAGTAATTGGATGGAGTTTTGAAAGATCGTGCCTCTGGTTTTGGCGTTTGAGTTTTGCCCTGTATTATCTGCAATCTTTTTGAAAGCAACTGTTGCCACAATTCAAATACTCACTAGGTATGCCTAATAGAATATTTTGTTGTTAACTCACTTGTGAAGGGATCACATCAGCGATCATTTACTTCCATTCATAAATCTTCTCATTCTGAGTTTCGATAATTGAGATCCACCGAACATGCATCGAGCGCCGTATGTGTATACCAAAAAGAGAAACCCAAGAAGTTCCTCGTTACGTATGACAATTCATAACGATACAAATCCATATCGCATATATATGTAAATTAAAAACTTTTAACGTTTTTTTATTTTAACAAATATATTTACAGGTTTATTAATTAAAAAAAAAAAATATAATTTTGTACACTTAAATCTAACCGACAGCGTGATGTTCCACTGATGACTGGGTGCCCTGGTCACGGCAGTTTTCCCTTTTATAGTGGCGTGTTGCTCTTCGATCGTTCGCCGTATCTTTTCGGGTGGTTCCCACGATCGTTCCTACTATGCCAGATGTTGGTAAGGGTTGGATGCTGCAAGGTGTTGCGTGGGTTTAAGATCGTTCGCCAGATGTTCTAAGTGGTTCTCACGATCTTCGTCGTTCCCAAAATAGTGTGGGAATTCGTTTCAACCCCCTGCATTGGTGGTTGTTTCCATTTGGATAGCTCAGTGGGAGAACTAGAGTGTTAACTCCCCCTTTTCTTTAAAAAGCGCGCCCCGCAGCTTCGTATTGCCGTAGACGTATTTGTATTCTTTCGGCTCTTTGTTCAAATAGTTGTTCTGGGGTTAGCTTAAGAGTTTTTCATCTGTACAGAATAACTATAAATGTTATTATGAGGACTTAGAATGAGAATTATCAAACTTTAATTGCTCATCAAGTGATTCCAGATATTGGCCAATTTCATATTTGTCAATTGTGAAATTCTTTAGGTATTTCTGGATCAAGCGTTTAGGATTCTCGTACTTCCATCGATCGTAGTATTATCTTCAAAATTTACAAAGACACCCTTTAAAGTTTTATTCTGCACGGTATGTTCGCCGGATATGAGAATGGTTCCATCTTTAATTACTTCTAAATCTAGGTTCTTCTCCTTAATTTTATTACATACTGTTTTCTGATCTTTACTTAAAATTAATTTCCCATCCTCTTGGCTTATGGCCCTACTTTCATATAATTTACAATTTTTGTTAATGATGGGGTATTTAATGTAAATTATAATTATTTCATTTTTTTGTAGGATCTTAAATTTAGACATATCGATTAACTTATAGTAAAAGTTTTAATAGGCTTATTTTTTTTACAATTTTGTTATTATCATCCATATTTAAGATAGCTGAATTCAGAATGTTTAATTTAGCTAGAGTGAGTGTGTTAATGAAATTCTGCAGTTCAAAGTTGATTAACTTGCATTTTTGGAAATAAGTTCACTTTTAAAAGCATATTTTACAGATTTAATTGCTTCGAATAATTTAGAACTTGTACAAATTGTTTATTGCTGTTTATTAAGAAATCATTAATTTTATTCTATATTGAAAGCTCATCATCATGGGGTACCAGCTATCCATTTTCAGATAGTACCTATTATGTCAATCGAATTAAGATTTCAGATTATCTTTGTGGACAATCTTACCGTTTTTAAGTTTGACTTTGTTTCCTAAATCTTCGGATACTTTCCGACGTTTATACTTAGGTTGCAATTTGCCCCAGTGGGCACCTGTAGTCTTTTGGTATACTATTTCATCTTGTTTGAGTTCTTTAGACTTTCGTTTCCTATTATGGACTTCAAGCATTTTATCTTGTGCCATCGCTAGTTTTAATGGAACATCAGAATGATTAATTCTGTTGAATATAACTTCTGCGGGTTTCTTCTCGGTGGAAGAATGAATGGTTTTATTATATTCTTTAGCTGCTCTAATGAATATTTCGGCTGGATCTAATAATTTATACTCTTTTTTTACGCATCTGGCTATCTCCTGAAGGGTACTATGAGCTCGTTCTACTTGACCATTGGTCGTACTGTGGTAAGCTGGTGTATAGTATACAGAGATTTGCGATCTTCCCATTAGTGCTACGAAAGGCGCAGAGGTAAATGTGGGATCTTGGTCGCATACTAAGTTTTTGCAATCAGGAAATGCTTGCAGTAATTCGAGAACTTTATTTTGCATTTCTTGCCGATTGTCTAGAATTTTTATAATTAGGAATTTAGAATATGCGTCGATGCATGTGAGAATCTTTATTTTTTCTGCAAACATTACATCAATATGTACGCACTCTCCCTCTTTTACAGGAATTGGTGCCTCACCAATTGGTTGTTTATTAGGGTGCCTATCGTATTTATTTACGTTGCATATTTCGCAGTTCCTCGCGAACTGTTGGAATTCGTCTGACATTCCAGGCCAATAATATTTATCAATAACCTGTTTAAGGTTTTCTCTAAAGTTTCTGTGGGCACGAGTGTGCGTTTGTGCCACTATTGATACCTGATCATCTTTATTTGAAATATCGTGGGCAAAATATTTTGCCTGTATGAATTTATTTTCGAAGTGCTCTTTCAAAATGTTTTTAATATCATAGATTGTTTCGGGTGTAGCATATAAAGCTACTAAACCTTCTTTTATAAATTCCTTGAATATCGGTATCAGGTCGGAAGGTTCATTATATGTGATGATGTGTCTAACTTTTGAAGGGAAAGGTTTAAAATGTTCGTGAATAGTTTCTATTCCTTTCTCTATTATTATCTGTTGGTTAAATTGGTTTAGAGGTCTATTTATAAATTCAATTTGATACTCATCACTGCTTTCGGCTGAGTGCTGAGTGTCCTCAGAAGAGCTGTCCGAAATCTGATTTAAATTTTGTCTGGATAGGGCGTCAGCCACTATGTTTGTAGTTCCAGGTTTATAAACCATTTTAGGTGCATGTTCTTCAATAAGGGCATGCCAGCGTTTCATCTTAGCATTAGGGTTTCTTGGTGAAACCGCAAATGTTAAGGGCTGGTGATCCGTATGGATCTCTAAATTTGTCACTCCATACAAATAATTGCGTAAATTTTTTAGAGCGAAAACTATGGCGTAGAGTTCTTTCTCGTTTGCAGAAAAATTTCTCTCAGTTGAGCTTAATGTTTTAGATATAAAAGTAATAGGCTTTCCATCTTGCGATAAGACAGCTCCGATTGCGTCGTCAGAAGCATCGGTAGTGAGGACAAACTTTTTCGAAAAGTCTGGCTGAGTAAGTTCAGTCTCAGTTATTAGGTGGTCTTTGAGTGTATTAAATGCTTGCACTGCATCCGCATCTAATTTTACATCTGTCTTTTTTGCCATGTGGGTAGACACTTGCCCATTCTCACTTTGGAGATATTTAGTTAATGGCTTAGCAATACTTGCGTAATTCTTTATAAATTTGCGGTAGTAACCAATCATACCTAAGAAACTTCTGAGTTGACGTAGAGTCGTTGGTTCAGGGTATTCTTTGATTGTTGCTACCTTGTTTGGGTTCGTTTTGATAACGTTATGTCCCACGACATAACCCAGGAAGTCTACCTTTTCTTGGTATAACATCGACTTCTCAATTGAAATTTTCATATTCGCGTTTTTAAGCACTTGGATTATGGTGTTCAAATGTTCTGTATGTTCTTGAATATTATGAGAATATACAATTATGTCGTCTATATAGACATGACATATTTTGCCAATATATGGTCGGAGAATGTCGTCCATTGCTCTTTGGAAAATTGAAGGAGCATTCTTCAATCCGAAGGGCAATCGCACGTATTCGTACTTGCCATTATTGACAGAAAAGCTAGTCTTTTCTATGTCTGATTCCTTCATCTTTATCTGATGAAACCCTGATTCCAAATCTAGCGTGGAAAAATATTTAGCTTTTCCGAGATTGGATAAAATTACATTGGTATCCGGTATTGGATACTTGTCTGAAATTGTGTTTTCGTTCAATTTCTTATAATCGATGACTAACCTGTTGTTAGGCGAGCCATCTTTACTTGTACCTTTTTTCGGTACAACCCATACAGGACTATTGTATGGAGATTTGGAAGGTCTAATTATACCTTCTTTTAATAGTCTTTGTGCTTCGCTGTTCACAAAGTTATTTGCGGATAAAGGGTACGGATATTGTTTACTCCAGATTGGTTTATCGTTATTGGTGCGAATTTCGGCCAAAACGTCCGTTCTGAATGGTAAAGTAGTATCAATGTTGCCATGAATATTTTTTATTTTCTTCATCATTGATTCAGTAAGGTTATCCGTATTGTTTTCCTGAATATTATTAATTTTGCTTGAATCGTTAAAATAAATTTTCTCCTTCTTGTCGCCGTAGCTAAGGATACTTTTTTCTAAGTCTATTTTAGCGTTCACTCTATTTAATATATTAGCTCCGATCAGAGCTTCGTATTCCAAGTTTTTTAAAATATAGAATCTTGTTTTTGTCCCTAAAATTAGAGCGTCATGACAGGAATCAATGATTGTCTCACCATTGACTGTACGTACTCTTTTCTTTACAGGCAAAATTATCTCATCGCTGAGAATACCAGGTTTGCAGTAGTTGCTGCTAGCTCCGGTATCAATGAGTATTCTTATATTTTTATTATTTATTCGTCGGCGTAAGTGGGGTAGCCCCACTCTTCGCCTAAAAAATGATCATCTTCGTTTAAGTTGTTGATTCTCTCATTTTTTGGTGGCGGAAGTTGAGTAGAGTGTTGTGCACTCGGTTCTCGCTCTCGTTTAAAGTTTGGACGCGTATTATTATTGTGTGTGTTGTATTGAGGCGTTTGCCAGTTTTGGTTTTTGTTATTATTATAAAAATAATTACTGTTACCACGGAATCGGTCGGCATTATTTGTCTGCTGATGTATTTGTTTGAATCTATTAAGTTCTTGAGAACTGATAGGTTTGTTAGCGGAGCTGCCGAGAACCATTGGCTCACATTGCTGTGGCAACTGTCTATAACCATTGCTATTTTGTTGTTGTGAAGCCTGAACATGATTATTCCGTGTAGGAAAGCGCAGGATGTTAGAGTCTCTTTTATTTTCCCCTTTATGAGAACTAAATTGAAGAGCGAAATTTGATCTAGTGTTATTACTTTCTAATTCCTGAGCCTTGGCAAGAGCGTTTGGTAAATCCTCTGGATTTAGTGAAAACAGTATATTTGCCAGTTGGCCATTTAACCCCGTGATAAATATACGCAGCGCGTTTTTGCGATGTATGCTATTTAATTCTAAAGTGACTGGAGAATTAGATCCGTGTGTCATTATGGTTTTATTAGTAAGCAGTGTTAGTTTTTGGTTCACTGTATTATAATAATCTAACAAGGACGTGGATCCTTGTCGAAGGATACTCAATTCCTGTTCAATGACATGTGCAGGGCGTTTATCCGCATAAGCAAAATCAAGACGTGCTATGATCGCATCGAAATTTAGTACCGTTCCGTGATTGGTTAGTACATCGTTAGCGTGGTTAGTGATTTTATTGCGGAATATTGTCAATGCCGAGAAATATTTTTTGCTTCCTTTATCATATAATGATATTGAATTGTGAGCAGCGTCTCGCCAACTCACATACGCAGTTTGAATTCCAGAGAATTCGGGAAGTGATTTAATCACATCAAGTGCCTCATCACAGTTTATCGTAGGATCGATAGTCTGTTTTTGATACTCTGTAATAGAGCTGGAAATTCCCATTGATGAGATGAGATTTTCTAACTTGTCAATTTCACTTTTGTGTTTTTTTTCTTGATCTTCAAATGATCTTTTAATCGTCTCGTTATTGAGCGATAAAGCCCTCGCTATTAATTCATCAATTTTTTGTTGAGTTATAACTGCACTAAAAGCCATTTTGTTTTTTTTAATTTTAACTTTTAAATTCACAAAAACACTTTTAAAAAAATACACTTAAGACTAATTCTTAAAAAAAATTCCTTACGTTTAAGCTGGATACTGGATTCTGATGATTCTGGATCTGTTGTCTCCTTTTTGCGCTTAAAGTTGTCCTGCTCTTTCCTATGTCCTGGCGTAGTACTTTGGCGATTATGTTTTGGCGATGCACTGAATTTAAATTTACTTTATTTTTTCAATTTTTTTTAAAATTCGAGCATCCCGGTTGAGCCCCCAATTAAAAACTTTTAACGTTTTTTTATTTTAACAAATATATTTACAGGTTTATTAATTAAAAAAAAAAAATATAATTTTGTACACTTAAATCTAACCGACAGCGTGATGTTCCACTGATGACTGGGTGCCCTGGTCACGGCAGTTTTCCCTTTTATAGTGGCGTGTTGCTCTTCGATCGTTCGCCGTATCTTTTCGGGTGGTTCCCACGATCGTTCCTACTATGCCAGATGTTGGTAAGGGTTGGATGCTGCAAGGTGTTGCGTGGGTTTAAGATCGTTCGCCAGATGTTCTAAGTGGTTCTCACGATCTTCGTCGTTCCCAAAATAGTGTGGGAATTCGTTTCAACCCCCTGCATTGGTGGTTGTTTCCATTTGGATAGCTCAGTGGGAGAACTAGAGTGTTAACTTGTATATTGTATGAATCTCATACTGAATATATGACAGCATGTATCTTTTAATGCATTTGCCTCGCCGCTAAGCGATAGCGAGTTGCAAACCCAAAATATTATGAAGGGGTAAGATTCCACTGTGAATGCCGCCCCAATATGCCAAGTGCATAAGCATTTTAAATAAACATCAATAGTGCTGATATGCGCCAGCGAGGTGTGAGGTGATTAGGGTTCAATTATCGAGGGAGTAGATGCAAGATTGAAACAAATTGAAAGAACATTTTTGTATGATTGAAAACAAATATTGTATATAAATAGGCAAGTAATTTGTGTAATAAACGTTCTTCTCCTGGAACCTTCCAACGAATAAAGACAACGAATATTTTTAAGAGCAACTCGCTCGGATTAAACAATCCTATATTTCGCCCGCTCTATTAACATAGCGTTCGTCGCTAATAGAGGCAAACGACAGCATAATAGCTAACGTTTTGTGTCGAACTATAGGTAAATCTTACACACTTTTGTAACAACCTTCAGAGTTAAGAGATAAGTTGTCTGAAAGATGAAATCAAATCAAAATCAAAAAACACTTAAAAGTTAAAACTATTTTTTAAAAAAAAATATACCTTTGACTTATTTTTTAACATTTATTGTTATAAATTCATTTTGAAAGTTGTTTGTTTTTGGAATCCCTCCACTCGCGGTGAATTATTTTTATATTTTAAAAGTATATTCGCAGATACGAAAATAAAGAGCGCGCGAGAGAGGATTTTCATTCTAAATTTTCGGGGAAATTCGGGTAGTTTCAGTGTAAACTACCTGACCGTCTAGTAGGATAGTCTTCGTCAGTTAAACAAAAAACCTTACAGTGGAACATCTTTTATGCGACATGAGTCAAAGACACACCGATTCCGATTTGTCTCAGGTTCAAAACACAGAAAAAAATAACGCCACCACCTATCGTCAACATCTGACAAATGTCGCGAAAAAAAACTTCTCAATTCAGATAATTGAAAAATTCTAAACGTGACTTGTCTTTAGAAAGGCTTAAGACAAAATAAGGTTAGGCGCAGAAAAATACAAAATTCTTGGTTTGACATTTTGCCTTTAAAATGTTTAGCAATACAAATGATGACGTTCAACAAAGTATAACAATGTAGACGTTGCATCGTTGAAGGCTATATTTCCAATCAACACTCACACAAAAAAACGTTTCTGAGACACTAGGCTTAGGGTACCCCTTGCGCCAACTATGTACTTATTGATTTATCATTATTCTACATCGAACACATTCAGTATCGAGTCGGCACTAGGCTGATTTAGACGTCAAAGTGGAACCACAGTAGGTACAACTCAAACAAAAAACACAAATCAGCGTTGCCCAACATTCTCGCATAAGATTCAAACCGTTTCATCTTGAGGAAAACAAATTCTTCCTAGTGCAGTAAATTCTGAAATTAATTAAAACACATTCTCTTCAACTCGCGTCGACAACCGGAAGGTTTTTGTCCCTACCAGAGGTTGACTTACTCCGACCGACATACACCCCGGAGATCTGACTGTATGATTGTGCTCGCAGTGAATCGGAAAATAAATGCTAAAAAAATTATTTAAACAGCGATAATGTGTAAAAGTGTCATCGACTCTGTTCATATTTCCGGCACAAGAAATAAATGTCCTTTCAGCTTTTTTGGTCCCACACATAAAAAACTTGGGCGTCTATACCAACCATTGAAATCGCAATCAACATTAGGCACACTTGGCAAACTCGACAATGTCCCCACTCGGCAATAAATTCGAAATTAGACGAACAGGAACTTTTGTGACAATCTAAAGTGATTTATTTATTTAGCACTTAGGACGAAATTCATTTCCTTGTTCGTATATAACGCCAGATATCACTACAATACGTTGTTCGTACTTTTTTCTTTTTCTTTAGGTACCTTTGTGTTACTCTGGCGACGTGGTATAAATGTGCTCACAGCCTCGAATATAATGGTGACAAGGGATGAACGAATAAGACTGATAGATGGATATAATTTAGAAATATCTGATTTGGAGCCACAAGATGCCGGAGATTATGTCTGTCAAATCAGTGACAAAGTGAACAGGGACCAAGTGCACACAGTCGAAATTCTGGGTAAGTCAAAATGATGATCAAAATAATAATGATATCCGTACGTACTTAGTTTGTAATCCTTCAACAAGAACCTTAAAAGTTCCTTTTTTTTCGTCTTTTTGTTTTGAGTTTTTGTTTCCCCCTTTTTTATTTAAATTATTCGCATTGTTTTCGGGTGTGTAGAAGAAGCAAATCTATCTAAATTGCGTGTTTATCCTTTTGAATAATTATCAAGGATTAAACTTTCAACTTTGTCATTTATTTTGCATTTCGTTTGTTTTTCATTTAGTTCCACCGAGTGTACGGGCGATACCAACATCGGGACAATTGCAAGCGCGAAAGGGTGGTCCAATTACGTTGGAGTGCAAAGGTTCGGGAAATCCTGTCCCATCAATATACTGGACTAAGAAGGTTCGTATTTTCTGTTTGTGATTATTTTGTTATACCTACCTACAGTTTGTTTCTGGGCTTTCTTTTGTTTATTTCTGTTTTTGTTCTATTTTTTTTGTTGTCTCTCTCTCTCTGTTTTAATTGGGATTAGAGCAGGATCAAGTGCGGATTTGGAATTGACAGAACGATAGTGGAGAAAGGAGGTTTTTGAATTGAATTTGAATTCTCTAAGGGTTAAAGGATTGAATGAGAGATGAGATTGTCGATAAATGGTAATGACGGCTATTCGCAAAAAGGAAACTTAATCGTGAAAGTTTGTTTATATTTGTTTCGTTTTGTTTCTTTTTTTTACTTTGAGCTAATAGATCCGTTTTCGATTAAATAGCACTCCGGAAGGCAAATTCTACAAGGATCGGATTTGTAAAGGTTGTAAAACGGCAGATGTTTGTAATTGTTATAGGCTTTGTATCCGCCCTGAAAGATGTAGTCGTTAGGAGTTAGTAAAAGTTTTTGTTGCTTTGAGTTTTCAGCACTTTATCAAGTGGCACACGAAAGATGGACTGATTCCTTTTCAGTAATATCTTCTAAAAAAAATGAGAAAGATCGTGAGACGCTAGCTTTGTGTAGAAAGGACAGCCTTAAGGTCATTACAGCCTTATTAATCGGCTGTGTTGTGTTGGTTAATTGACTAACGTCAACCCTTATAAATTTTCCAGAAGATTTTTGACTTATTTAAATCATTTAAAACACTATCTACAAGGTGGGCCAAAAGAAGTCATCCGATGTTATTTGGCTCTCATTTTTTTTCTAAATGAAAAACTTCGATTCTGTTTTTTATTATATTTACTTGAACCTTTAGAATCTTACTGAGAGATGATATCGGCCAAATGAGCGCCGCGCCGTCACAATTTATTGCCATACGGGCTCGTTTTATGGCATTTTGCATCACTTAGGCGAGAACTTCGGGCGACAGATTCTCGCATTTGTGTCGAATTTTGTTCTAGGGTCTCGGGCTTGTTCACGTAAACGCGGGACCGTAAAAAAAACCACAAAAAAAGTCTAGAAGGGTTAAATCGGGCGATCTTGCGGGCCAGTGCAAATCGCCAAAACGAGAGATTAGGCAATTCAGAATATCGGTTGTGGCTCTCGCAGTGTGTGCCGTAGCTCCGTTCTGTTGGAACCACATGTCTTCCAGTCCTAATTCGTCCAATTGCTAAAGAAAAAACTCGGTTACTATGGCACTGCCCACTGTTGTCGTTTGAACAGCGGCGTTCTCGAAAAAATGGCCCAATGACTCCTCCAACGTGAACAGCGCACCATACAGTAACTTTGAGCGGGTGTAGTGGCTCCTTGTGCATTACTCGTGGATTTTCAGTGCCTTAGAAGCGATAGTTTTGTTTGTTCACGTACCCGCTGAGGTGGAAATGAGCCTCATCGCTCATTCGCGCTGCGCCAACACTACAGAATTGTTACGCTAAAAAATAGACACGATTATTTCGCGTTCTTTGGGAGTGTATCGCTCCATGGCTTCTTCACTTGTATTCTAAATCTGTCTAGTCCACAAATCTCAAAACAAATTTGACTTTGGTGGCCATTTGCAAAAATAAGAGCATCTTCCAATAGGCATCTTTTGGCCCACCTAGTATAAGTACACGCAACTTTTACAAGGTGGCACAAAAATTGTCACCCCGTGTTCTTTGGCTGTCTTTTTTTTACGAATCTATCTAACGTTGGATTATGTTTATTTCATGTCCTAAATTTACTTCCATTAAGTCAAGAAAATGATATTATATGCTAATTGATCGCCGCCAGAATTGTTGACATTTATCAGTTAGTGTCGGACGTTCGGGATATTCCGCAAAAAATTCCGCGTTCTTTGGAAGTATAGACGATTCATCTCTTTTGAATTTAAATTTTGTATCTTCACAAATGTCAAAGTAGTATTGACATTTGCAGCCATTTGCAAAATTATAACACCTTTCGATAGGAAAGGGTGATGATTTGTGCGTCTCCTTCTATGTTGCCGGAACCTTTTTGCTTGATTGTGTTGTCAACGGCAACTTTTTTGCACTTTAATATCTTGTAGCCTGGTATAATTTTTTGGTGCAACTCTGTTCGAAATACGACCCTAGGCCAATCTTATCACTTCCTTTCCTTTAGAAATGGAAAGAAGTTTCAATCTGTCAATCAATTAAGGGATTTTCTAAGAGCGTCACAACGTCTCGGATGTTTACCAGGAACTCCCAAGAGGTGGAAAAATAATTATCCATTGAATCCGGTCCGGACTTTAAGCCCCATAAAATGCACAGAAAGAGCACCCGAAAACAGTTGCACGGCCCACTATCTGTTCACTCTGCCTAAGCAGGTTGCAAGCTCTTTTTATAGGAAAGAGCCAATTATTGTTCCAGAAATCGGACATAAATGATTTACCCCACACCTCGATACCTGCAAAACTAAACATAGAAAATCGTGTAACCGAAACGCCATTGGACCTTGAACATCGAGAGTCAGATTATTTATTTATTTAGTTGCAGCCATATTTATTAGGTTCCCTCACGACGCCTCTACGATGTTGTTTAGTTATATATCGCGTACAAATTTTCGCAGCCTCTACGTGCCTTTTCTGAAATCTTTAATTATAAACATTTTTCTGCAATAAATTTATGTAGAAAACGAGGTTTATGTCTGTATAGGTAAGAATTTAGGTAAACTATTACAAAAAACACCGAAATCTATTACTTTTTGCTCTGAAATCGACATCAGATGCTTGTTGGTTCCAATATCGAATATCGAAGGCCTGGCCAAAGATGAAATCCCGAAAAAAACATAAACAAAATGACATTCAAAAACTAAAAAAATATGAAAGCTTTACGCAATTTCTAAACGCAAATTTTTGCGTTTAAAATAACGCAGCCTCAAGGCAACGTTCTTTGTGTTTATATTTAAATCACGTTTTCCCGCGTAAGGGCCTTGTAGAGGATGTGTAGAGTTAAGCAGAGGTTAATCTACAAGCCACTTACATTTAACAGGTATTTCATTTACAATAAGTAATTTACCCTGGATGGTTACCCTTATTTTACACACACTAAGGTTATGCTTCGTCGAATCGACGTAGTTCACTTTAAAACCTTCATACTCCGAACTTTACTCCGAACTTTGTCCTATCTTAAACCTGAATTTTTTCAACAAGACTCTTAGGCATGTTTAAACTAGATTTATTTAAGGTTTCCACATTTCTGTCACATTTTAAATGTAAATTAATGATGAGAACCTTACCTTTCGAGTTCACAAGAAAAGAAAAAAAAAACAGTTTACATTCAAAATTAAATAATATTTTTATTCATGTGCGCTTCGTGCGGAGGTAAAGAAAGAACTAAAGACTTTATTCGTAAAAGGAAAGATACAAGAAAAATGAATAAGAGGTAGATGCATGTACACATACATAGATGCAAAAGAACAAACACATTGGAATTATCAACACCCTTCCTCAATGTGAACCTCTATAAATATTTAATTACATTTAACATTAATTAATTTAAACTCATTAATTTTACAAAATGATAATGCTTCTGTTTCGACAGATTTTTAGTGAGTACATCGGCTATCATGTTATTTGTTGAAACGTATTTCAGCTCGATGTCGCCATTTTGAATTACCTCTCGAACGAAATGGTGCCTGATGTCAATATGCTTTGACCTGGCATGGTAAACAGGATTTTTAGCCAGATTTTGTGCGCTGAGATTGTCACCATATAAGATTGTCGGTGAACGGGAATCACCACAGCCGATCTCAATGATGAGATGCCTTAGATGCAGCGCCTCTTTTGTAGCTGAAGATAAAGCCATATACTCGGCCTCTGTGCTGCTCAAGGCCACACAATTCTGTTTTTCAGATTTCCATGAAATAGGGCCGCCTGCTAAGAAAAACACAAAGCCTGTGTATGATCTGCGATTGCTCACATCACCACCCCAGTCCGCGTCCACGTAACCTTCAAGCGCCTGGCCACAAGCACGATAGTTTAGCTTCATGTCTATCGTTGATGCTAGATAACGCATTACATGCTTCACAGCTGTGACATGTTCTCTATGCGGGTTGTTGTTTCTTTGCGCCAACTTGACAACTGAATGGTATATATCGGGCCTCGACGTCAAAGCTAACCACATCAACTCACCAATAGTTGATTGATACGCTTGCGGATCTTCACTCATGCAACTTTCGCTATCACATGCCACTTGGAAACCTGCATCCAATGGCGTTGCTGCAGACCTGCACTGTTGCATGCTGTGGCGCTGTAACATATCCTTTATATACAGCATCTGGTTCATCGAGATATCGCCTACGTCGCCATCACGTTCAATTTGCATGCCCAAAAACATCTGCAATGGACCCTTGTCGACACACTCGAATTTCATTGCAATCATTGACTTGATTTTTAAAAGGTCTGTCTCGTTCTGGCATGCTATAAGTAAATCATCTACGTAAATTAGTATCAGACAAAGATTACCTTTTATATCTTGCTTATATAGACAAGGCTCGTTTTGGCATGGAGTAAACCCAATATCGCATAGGGTTGCGCTCAACTTAGAATTCCATTCTCTTCCGGCTTGTTTCAATCCATATATCGCTTTGTTGAGTTTTAACACCTTCTGTCCACACGAATTGTCTGCGTACCCCTCAGGCTGCTTCATGTAAACCTCATCGTTTAAGTCACTATTGATTAGAGAAGATGATACCTGTAAACTATGCCTGGAAGAATCTGAAACAGCGGCGCATATACTGTGCCAATGTCCGGCGTTGGCTGGCAGAAGAATGAGGATCTTGGGACATCACTGGGTCGAGACTCAGTCGATGAAAGAGATCTCCCATAAACAGATGCTAGCGTTAACACTAGGAATCGAGCCCAGGGAAGAACTCTGGAGAAATCCAGAGAGTCTCTCTGGGTAAGTTTTATAGTGGTAGAGAGACGAAAAGAGACCCGACATTAGTGGTCTGATTCGAATATCTCTCGAAATCTATATATAAGTCACTATTGAGATATGCCGTGCAAACGTCCATTTGATGTAGATAAAGCTTCATCTCAGCAGATAGAGCCAAAATCATACGTATCGATTCATACCGACACACAGGCGAGAATGTTTCGGTATAGTTAACACCAAATTTCTGCGAGCAGCCCTTTGCTACCAGACGTGACTTGTAGCGTTCAATACCGCCACTGCTGTCCCTCTTGATGGTGTAAACCCACCTGCAACCAATCGCCTGTTGGCCCTTGGGTAGATCTGCCAATGTCCATGTGCCATTTGCCACCAACGCTTGATATTCTTTGTCCATGGCCGCCTTCCAATATGAAGCGTGTTTACAGCTGTTTGCTTCATCGAAAGACTGCGGCAACGGAAGCTCGTCTACATGCATCGCGTTTAAAACATTGTATACCTTTTTCGGACGCCCTGGCTTTCCTGTTCGAACCAACTTTGGCCTACCTGGACCGATTTTTATAATCACTTCCTCTGGCTGCTTCGGCTCTTCTGCGCTGGCGTAGTCTTCGCTCGCGGATTCGCTGTCGCTGATGGATCTTCCTTCATCCTGCGTGTTGTCATCACATTTCAATTTAAGCTGCGCCATACCCGTTGGTGAGTTTTCTACTGGTATGTCAAATATTATCTGGTCGCACATTTGTCCTTCGCCACAATGTTCATCAAACAAAACATCGCGCTTTTCAACAACTTGATGTTTTTCTTTATCGTAAAGTCTATATGCTTTCGACACTAACGAGTATCCCACCAGACGATACTCCTTGCCCTTTGCTTGAAATTTACTGTGACGAGTTTTATCTAAGCCAACGGCTACTGAACCAAAAATACGCATATTTTGTACATTGGGCTTTCTGCCGCTCCACGCCTCAAAAGGAGTCATACCAACTAAGGCTGCAGTTGGTGATCTATTACGTATATAGCACGCTGTTTGTACTGCCTCTGCCCATAAAAACTCTGGCATATTAGAGTGCACTAGCATACACCTAGCCATCTCAACAATAGTACGATTTGCCCTTTCCGCCACGCCATTCTGTTGTGGGCTGTACGGAACCGTAAGTTGACGTACTATGCCATTCTGTTGCAAAAATTCATCAAACCGCTTGTTTATGTACTCACGTCCGTTGTCGCTACGTATTGCCTTTATCTTGCACCCGGTCTGCCGCTCTGCCATATTCTTAAACAAAAGAAACTTTTCATATACCTCATCCTTTGTTTTAAGGAAATATGTAAATATGCGTCGAGACATGTCATCGATGAAAGTCAGGAAATACAACGACCCACCCAGAGACCGCTTCTCGAACGGCCCACATACATCTGTATGTACGAGTTCTAATTGTCGCTTTGCTCGATTTTCTGATGCGGATGGAAACGGTTGTGTGTGTATCTTACTCTTCATGCATGTCCTACACTGTAGACATTCTGAGAAATCAACGTTGTCTATACCAAGCACCATCCTTTTCTTTGCAAGATTCATTAAACTGGTTATATTTAAATGACCGTATCTATTATGCCACACTTCAGCGCTAGACTGCGTCGCACCAAAACATAGGTTGCGTTTGCCTTCGAACACAAAAAGTTTATTTCTTTTCTGCGCTCTCAATATCTGCGCACCTTGTTGACTTACAAGCGCATTCTTGTTGTCAAACAACACCGTGCAACCCCGTTCAACGGCGCGACTGACCGACACAAAGTTGCCCCTCATACCAGGAACATACAAAACGTTTTCCAACTTTAATTCGCACAAATCGGTTCGAAGTATGACGTCTCCTCTGCCTTCTGCTCGTATTGTTTTGTTGTCCGCTAACACTACATCCTCTGTCTGTGAAACGTAATTCGTAAAAAGGCCACGTACACAACACATATGCATAGTCGCCCCGCTATCCAGGCACCAGCTTGAACTTTCCATGTCGTACTTATCTGCAGCTGCAAGAAGGGTAAACGATCGTTGTTGTTGAGTTTTCGGCGGTTCTCTTTCTTCTTTGGCCTTGTTTTTGCATTGATTCTTGTAGTGGCCACGCTTCCCACATTTGAAACATATAAGCCCCTATTATGGAAGACAACTACAACCAAAACAAGGTTGTCTTTCTCCAATTGGGATTATCGATTACAACTAGTTGTCTGTCAAAGGACAACCATCATCCTATGAGTAGACAACTAATAAAATGGTTGTCTTTTCAGTTGTGTGTACGTATTATAGAAGACAACTGAGTTGTGTTGGAGTTGTCCTGAATGTCAAAATCAGACAACTGCTTTTTATCAGTTGTGTTGGATGCTTTTGGATTTGTTGAACGAAAAGGATCAGCTTTTTTAATGAAAAATGGACAAAAAATGTTAGTAGGAATTAGAATAAAAAATGGATAATAGAATGTGTGTTTTAAAAAAATCACAAAACCACCGCAATTTGTTCGGCTGAATTTTATAGGAACAACCTGATCTGGCCGGGGTAAAGGACAGTTTGGTTCAACAAAAAAAAACTATTGACAAAGAATGGCAAAAATTAGCTTTAGAGCTCAACAGTATCGGATCGGGCCACCTTCAAGGAGTGGAAAAGAATAAAAAAGGGTTCGGTAATAATGCGAAATAAGAATTTTTCTACATACAAACTTTTTTGCAGGGTTGGGTACATTACAAGGACAACTTAAAGAAAAAACTGACCAGCACTTCGAAGACGAGAATGCAAGCGACGAAAAAGATCCTGCTGTAGCATCCACATCCGCACAATCTGTAAGAGCACCTAACAGGAGGAACGGGTGAAAACTATTTAAGAAGAAAGAATTGCCTACCTCAAAACGCAAACGAAAAAGTGAATTACAGAAACTATGTTCTAAACATTCAAGTCACCAAAAAATAAATCAAAACTACTTTCCAATGTTTTTAAACTTTTTCGTTTTAATTGCAAATACCTACTTTACTTGGTTCGATTTCAATTTCCACAAATAAATTCACAAAATTGACATTTCCACTTTTAGTATGCCCCTAAAAGACAGCAATTTATTTCCTAAAGACAACTGAAAGGAGTTGTCTTGCATAATACGAAAAATTTGTTTGGTTGTCTCAAAGTTGAGTTGTCATGAAGACAACACAACTAAGTTGAGTTGTCATCCATAATAGGGGCTATAATTTCCCGTTTTTCTTTTTTACGTGTCGTCTTTGTGTTCACATGAAATGCCTTCTGCTCGTTGCTATGTGTTGGTTTTTCTTCGTTCTCTCTTCGCTCCCCCACCTCCAGCAACTTTATCTTTAATATTTCAAGGGAAGGCAAACTGTCGCGCGTTTCCATCGCCATAACGAAATTCTCGTATTGCTTTGGCAAACTTGATAGCAGTATTATTACCACTAGTTCGTCGCTTAGCTTAATATCCACTTCAGCTAGTTTGTCAATCGTCGAACAAAATGAATTGATATAGCTGGACATAGCTTCTCCATCTGCCATCTGCAAACCAAGCAACTTTTTGTATAGCGATACTTTTCTTACCGGTCCACTCCGTTGATAGACATCCTTGAGCTTTTTCCAAGCACTCGCTGCAGTCTTGCTTTGCTTCAGGTAACATAACTGTGATGGCTTCACGCTCAAAGTAATAATTGCCAACGCCTTTTCATCAATTAAATCCCACTGTGCCGTTTCTGTCACCGACCGCACTCCTTCTATCACCTTCCACACCTCTGCGTGCACCAACACGCTGCGCATCTGAATGCTCCAGGTGTCATAGTTTCCGTCATCTAACTTCTCGATCTGATACATGGAAGTCATGATCACAGCGCACAATTTGTAATAACCGCGTAACTCGCGAAATCTTTTTTTTTTTTTTTTTAAATAAACTACTTTAAACACTCTTGTGAATCTCGCCCTGGGCCCATAACCTGATGAGAACCTTACCTTTCGAGTTCACAAGAAAAGAAAAAAAAACAGTTTACATTCAAAATTAAATAATATTTTTATTCATGTGCGCTTCGTGCGGAGGTAAAGAAAGAACTAAAGACTTTATTCGTAAAAGGAAAGATACAAGAAAAATGAATAAGAGGTAGATGCATGTACACATACATAGATGCAAAAGAAGTAGATGCATGTACACATACACAGATGCAAAAATGGATTTACAAACACATTGGAATTATCAACAATTAAATACATCAATTTATTTTGTTAAATTAGCAGCTATTGATTTAAAAAAAACAACAATTAAATAAAAAATAGCACCCCCAAAATAAATACATAAATAAAAAGTATAAATCCATATCAATTATCAACTACAAAAAATAAAAAAAGACAGTATTATATGCAAGAAGCACAGGCTTCAAATTTGTGCTCACCACAGATGCAAAAGCTATCCTTTGTCGTTTCGAGGAATAGGTATACATACCTGTATAAAAAAAAAATATTTCTGATAGAAAACACACCCAACTAATGTTGAAAAAAATAAGAATAGAATTGGACGAATAGTTAAAGAGAAATCATAACAAATAAAAGAGGTGTTCGTCAATACGACGAAGGGTAACCATCCAGGGTTAAAATAAATAATCATATTTAATAGCATTGCCTTAAATTAATCCCTAGAGAAACATAAATCAATATTACAACAACCTTCACTAAAAGATATAAGGGCTCTAGACAGAGGTTAATTGCTCCCGTATTTAAATCTGTGGTGAAACGCCTTTGTTTCCTTTCTATGCGATCGGAGTGAGTGTCAAACTCAGGGCTCCAAATGACATCGGCATATTCAAGAAGCATTCTTACCAAAGATATGTATAAAGATAAAAGGGCATAAGGGTCCTTAAAGCCTTTACAATTTCTTTTAGTAAATCCGATTGCAGAGATGGCTTTTAAAACAATATAGTCAATATGACTTTCTTTGAATGCAAGCCAAAGAGTTCAAGCTTTGTTAGTAAAGTTGTATGATTCACTGAATCAAAGGCCTTACTAAAGTCAGTATACACTGCGTCAACTTGACATTTGGTCTCGATGGCTTTGATAACATACGAAGAAAATAGTGCCAAATTAGTGGTAGTAGATCGACCGAACATACCCCCATGTTGAGTATCCGATACGAACTCTTTTGTGAAAAACTCAAGTTTGTTTTTAACTATGCTTTTAAACAGTTTAGGAATCGCTGACAACTTGCAAATTTCCCTATAGTTTTTAACATTATTTTTAGAGCCAGACTTGTGGATGGGAACCAGGAACCTCGTCCTTTGTTGATTTGATCTTGACTCCATGGAATATGACCTTTTTAACTACATTGCAGTTCAGAATTGATGGGGGCCACTTGGAGTGACAGATTACATCGACATTTTTTACATGTTGCACAACCTAAACAAGTAAAGATAGTGCCTTTTATGCAACTCTTAACGTGCCTAGCCTCCGCCTAAACCTATACCTAGTTTAACCGCAGTTCGGAACTATACCTCCCAGAAATATGTTCAATAACTTTGACATCTCATTGCGGTGCTTTATGCTCCTTAAAAGATTGTAATTATGAACAAAATCGCCCTTAACCATTCAACGCACCTTCTGTTCGCTAACATTTCCTATTATGAAGCTACCCACTCAATTCACCGCAACAAGTTTCCATCAAAAACTTGATCAACACTCGGCGGAGCTCTTTTCGAAATTCAACGAAACTCGTTCAATCGCAATGCTCAACTTTGGGCAAGCCACTTACCTACCAACCGAACCAACACTTACTGCAAAACTTTAGCAATTGAACTCAGCGTCAGCAGTAATCAAGAGAAACCTCACCGCACCCTTAGGCAAACACATGCTAAAAACTTTTGCGCAAAACTTCTGCACTCTGCCGCATCATTCACTCCAGCACACATCATCGCAAAACACGACCATCAATAACTGCCGCTTAATTTGGATTAACCTCGAACAAACCGAAAACTTTAATCGATCAAATCTCGAGCAGATCCTAGATCCCCTTCCGCCCATATCCAATATCCACCCTAGGGTTCTCTCTTATTCTCCAAATATGCCAAAAAATTAATTGCCCATGTGGTGCTAGTTGGTAGTACGTTTCCCAAAAGTACCAGCAATAGGTATATGTACTGTATGTGTGTGGTAAAAGTTCGCCCATTCAACCAGCAGTAGACATGAAACACCAATGACTCTCGTCGTCTGCACCAAACATATCCTCGTGTTCAATCT
Organism: Cheilosia pagana; assembly: GCA_936431705.1. Taxonomy (NCBI): domain Eukaryota; kingdom Metazoa; phylum Arthropoda; class Insecta; order Diptera; family Syrphidae; genus Cheilosia; species Cheilosia pagana. Next base: position 76,125,625 of record OW386166.1, on the reverse strand, counting down.
GTCATAGTACGTGGAACACATTAAATCATTCTCCGCACTACTCGTATGTACGACGTTCCCAAAATGGTCATAAATCAATTTCCAAAGTTGTCGGCATAGCGAACATAAAAAAAACACAAAAAAAAGAAAAATATCGCCAAATAGGACTCACTTCCATATTGCTGGAAATAGGTACCCACTCTCGTCCCATTTGAACGGCGAACTTTGTTGGTTCTCCCACTCAAAAGTGGCCCAAGCCTGGTTAGCGAATCAAACTGGCCATTTCAAATCGTGTGGCATCAATTTCGGGATACCATGTTCCCTTGTACGTTATCCTGCCATATACGTAGGTTGGTGCTCCATTCCATTATGCGGCGTAATTAATTCCACTGCACCCTTTGTTGAACCCGACTTGTTCTGCCCAGTTTTTGGGACTCGCTGCTGGCATCTTCTGGTCGAGGGCGAATATCCAAAAATTTGATTGCCATGCATTACCAGCGGGTATTATGGGGAAACGTATATGAATCAATTCGAAATGGCAAAGGACTGACTAACTCATTCCCATAGGGACGCAGACCAAGTTGATGAGAATAGAACTTCCGCCGAAGTGAGCGTCATGGCACCCGTGCATGTTAAGTTTAAGATTTATGCTGCCATTTTCGTTGTTCGCCATTCGCTGCTGTTCGCTTCTTAGGCTGCATAAAGTATGGGGATCAGGCATGGACTTTGGAGTCCTGAATAATGACGGCGAACGCGACGAATGGAGGTAGCTGCCTAAATTGTGCATAAATATTATCCTCTTGTCTTTGTGATGTGTTTGTGTGTGTCGCGTTTTTTGGTCGGAGACTAATATATGAGCTACCCGATAGCGAAGCGAACTACAAACAGGCGAGGATGAGGATCCTTGGCTGCACTCGCTCAGGCAAAAGGATTTTATGGTGAATAGACGAGCTCACGAGCACTGCCAAGGAACCGCAAAACGTGTCCGTAATGTGCTTTGAAGACGTGTTTAACATAAATTACACTTAAGACTGTAGCCATGTGTGTACTTATACTCACATACCGAACGGAGGCGCACTCTTTTGTAAAGGTGCAACATATCATGTATGCGCTGTCGACTGTCGGTAGCTCTTGTGTCCCGGTCTCGGTCCCCATTCGCCGATGAAAATTACTCCACCGTTGTCTAGTCGCACAAGTGAGTTTTGCTTCTTAATAAAATGCGCTGAGTCCTGTGCATATATACATAGAGTCCTTGTTTAATGCAGTTAGAGTAGTTGCAGACTCTTCTGTCGTCGCGCCGACATAGTATCGGTCGGTACTCTACTCTTTGATGCATAATGGGTGCAGGGTGAACTTAAAATTATTACCCAAAGATTTATGGGGAGGGTGGGGGTGTTTTTCGCAAAAGACAGAAGAGCGTTTTCCCTTTGGAACTTTCTTTTCAGTTTTCGCCGCTTTGCCTTTATTTCCTTTTGTGTGTGCATAATTTTCGGAAAAGTTTTCTTCATAAACAAAATTTTATATATATTCTTGTTTTTTTTTTGTGTCCTTGCAGAGTGGGGCTGGAAAATCATCAGCTCGCATTGGCGACGGTCCAATACTGACTTTGGAGAAATTGGAACGTCAACAGGCCGGCGTGTATCAGTGTACGGCAGACAATGGAGTCGGTGATCCGGTTACAGTCGATATGCGACTTGATGTTCTGTGTAAGTTTTGGGGGCAGAAAATTTAATCTGTGGGCGGTTTGGTATTTGATTAAATTTTAACAATTGATTCAAATTGAATTGCTTGGCAATGGAAAGCTCATAAAGGAGCAGTATATTTGTGGCTGACCTTTTTGCCAAAGGGCAGTTTAAAATTATTTCGTCAAATTGCTCTAGGTATATGTTCATTTGAATAGGATATTGAGCACGTGTATGGGATTTGTTTATCGATATTGATCTATTTATAGTGACTTAACGATGTGCAGAGACAGATTCTGTTCTATATTGCCTAGGAGACAATTTTTTGGGTAAACTTTTTGCAAGCGGGAGTGTTGAACACGATAATTTTCTGTCAGAACTGGATGAATGAGTCTTTAAAGTCTTACAATGGCCCTTAAAATAAACGACGTACTTAAAAGTCTTAATTAAACATGACAGATATCTTACGTGAGCTAATTTGACATAAATATCGAGTGGCGGCCAAAGAGGACTTTTAAGAAAAAGCTAGGGTGCTAAATAAGCTGGAAAGCCAACGGAGTCACGTTGCAATTTGTGTGTGGTCTGAATTTGGGATAAGCGGCATTTATTTAGCAAAGAAGTCTTGTGCCATCGACATGTTAGTGAACGTCTACAGTAAAACCCGGATAAGTGCCTTTCGCTTAACAGGCTTTCCCGCTTAATTGCATTTTATTTTGTATACTTTTATTGAAATTTACCTGAAAAAATTCTTTTAAGTATGTATATGCACATTTTTGAAATCAGCTAAAAAAATTTGAAAGCTTTTTTTTGTTTTGTTTCATAAATAGTACAAAGTTTTTTTAAAGGTTACCGATACTAGTCAGTTAATGTAATGTATTTTCCTATTTTTAAATAAAACTAAATATTGTTTTGTTTTAAAAATAATATTTTTTTATTTTACTTTAGCGGATTTTTTTTAATAATTGCCTAACCCGCATAAGTGCCTATCAAAGCGGGGCATTTAAGGTGAGCCACTTATCCGGGTTTTACTGTAATGGCAATCGGCATCAGTAGCGCCAAACTTGAACTTATATGTTATATTTTTAAGTCAATGAATGTAGTACCTTCCTACATCAGTTGCTGGTTGTTGCGCAGTATAAAGCATTATTTTTACATGCCGCACTGTAATGAAAAATGTAAGCTTTTCTATATCAAGAACGTATAATGTTATTTAACAGATGGATAAAGTGCATCAAGTCCCAATCTGAGTACTGGTTGAATTTCTTAAAACCATCTAACTCTGCCATTTTTGTATAAATAAGTAATTCCGCAAAAATAAAAAGACGATCCTTTTTACGTACCAGGAATATGCTACTTTGAATTCCAAGAAAAAATAGCTCGTTCCTTGAATTCATTCGTTTGAATTGCACTGCGCTTATATAATTGCAGTTCTTTGAATTGCTTTGCGTTTATTTGGACAACAAAGTCGTAGCTTTAACCGTTGGGGATAGAGAGGGAATAAACAAAAAAATAAAAATATTGTCCTCTAGGAAGTTGAAAGGGAATGCCATGGCAAGGATTTATTTTTTCATCCAGGAATACAGAAAGCTAGTTAGAAGTGGCTGTAGCTGCTTAATAAAATTCATGGACAGCTACTTGGAATTTCTGATCCTAGCAGAGTTGTCTATCGAAAATGATTAGAATGAGTTAGTTCAATAGGGGAGAAACTATCAATATTGATTCGTAATTTATCGATAACATACAAAAAAAGAAAAATGACACTCTTAAAGCTTTCGGTAGTGAGAAAGCGTTTTGAAGGTTCTCCAAGCACTGTACAAAAGCAATAGAAACGCAAGTCCAAATAGTTCGGCGATTAGTCATAAATTTAATTTGAATAAATAATATAGTAACGCACAAGCCTTACGATATTAATTTTTTCTAGGTGGGATATTTGAAAAGAGTTTATAGATTTATCTTGAAAAGAACGTCAAAGAATGCCGCACTTTTCTGTGAGCATTATTTTTATATACGCAACTTCTGACACATTTTCTAAAAATTTGGTATTTTTCTAAAACGATTGGTTAATGTTAAGTTAAAAAGCAGGGAACTCGATTTCATAGAAAACCGATTGTAGCAGACTGCGATGGAAAAAAAGATACCTCAACATTTTCTCTTCAAAAACAAGCAAACTTTCTACAAAAACCGAGTAAACTCCGGTATAGTTCGTCTGCTCTATCTCCACCAGCAATTTGAAGAAGTACCTACCCAGAAACTTTCTTCGGTGGCTAGATAATTCTTCGCATTCACCCAGATTGTTAGGAAGTTTTCTTAGGACCGGACTCCCACCAGTGTGCTGAATTGCTCTCTGCCCAGTTTGAGGATATCCCCAGATCTCTAAAGTGACTTGGTCACATTATGCCCGTTGATATTTAACCACCTTCTGTCAGCATTTGTTATTATTTGATTTTAAATAGTTCCCTTCAAACATTAATGCAGGTGGTTTTATAATTAACTCCCTCTCCTCCTCCTAGTTCACCTCCATTAATCACAAACAGTGCCTTGGCACACGACACAATCTTACTCGGCCCTGATGGCATAATGAATTAAGCCTTGTGCAACTATTTCGGATGTGATGTTAATAGATCGCAGTGTCTTGAGTGTTTCTTAGCTATCGATGTAGATAGCGATACCGATAACCCTTGCAGATGTAGATCTCATCAGGAAAAGCTCTGCCGCCGACACTTCTTTCACTTTTGGGTCTACAAAATACTAGATGCCAGAACCATCTTGTAAAAACTGCCACACCTCTCTGGATATGATACATGGCATCATATGGATTGCCGAAATCAATCAAAATGAAAATCTCTCCCGATATTAGGTAACTTATTTCTGGGCAACAACTCTGTCGTCCTTGAAATAGTCCACAGCACTGAGCCTTAGTACTATATCTCCCGCGATATGTTTAAATCTATAAAGTTCTTTTGATATCTCTGATTGGTTACACTCAGAAAAAAATACTATAATATCAATAAGAAAAGTAATTGAATCAAAGGTTTTATACTATTAAAATTGGTCAATGGTGTTCATCCAATTGAAATAATAATTTCAATACTATAACAGTAATGGTACGATTTTCCATGTGTATTAATGTTGTCACCCCTTTGATTCAATATTTTGTCTTATTAATTAATAATAGTACTTTTTCGGAAATCGAACAACCAACAACTTTGTTTACATCATATCGGATTCGATGCAACTTCTACACAGAAACCAGTTTTTTTGCGGGAGAGCTTATCACAATTTAACAGATGTTTATTTCAACGTGCAATGCAGCTGAAAAACAACAAAAAACTTTCGTCTGTGTACACCGCACGTGGAATGGTGTATGTAAAACGTCATAATAATGCTGCTGCTGTGTTAGTTAAATGCATTGGAGACTTAGAAGAGATTGCCAGTTCATCTGATGGAGAAGACAAGCAGTGCACCAGTGCTTCCTAAACTTTTTTTCTTTGTTTTTCTATATTTGTAAATTCTTTAAACTCTTTTTTTATTTTTATCTTAAAGTTATTTTTTTTTTCTTTTAAATATTCTTTTTCACTTTTCTTCTTTTTTATATACTTCTTCTTATCTTCTTATCTATCTTTCTGTTTTTCTCTTTATTATTCCTTACTACCCTTTCTCTATATCATACATTTTTAACTAATTACCACTTCTATTAAATCTTGCTGTAATACTTTTTCATTATTTTTTTTTCTCTCATTCATCTACTCTTGTTTATATCCTTACGATGGCAGGTGCTAATGGATCTTTACGTTCTATGATAAGAGTTTTAAGCAATCAAAGCTCTGGTCTTAGGGTTTGTCATATTAATGCCCAAAGTCTTCTGCCGAAAATTGATGAATTCCGTGATCTGTTTGAAGGCTCTTGTGTGGACGTTGTATGCGTTTCTGAAACATGGCTTGTGGATGGGTTGAGGGATGAGACCTGCTCCTTGAGAGGTTATCGTGTTTTTCGTTCAGATAGAAATCGTCAGGGGGGTGGGGTGGCATTGTATATTAAGAGAACAATTAAGTTCAAGCAGCGGTGCGCTTCTGGTTTCAGCAATGGTATTCAATATGTTTTTGTTGATCTAATTGGAGACAATGGTGATAAAGTCCTTATTGGAGTAGTTTACAGGCCTAATAAACATATTGATTTATGTCCACTTTTTGAACTCTTAGAAGAAATAACACTGAATTGTTCTAATATAATATTATGTGGTGATTTTAATAGCAATCTGCTATGTGAAAATGCTCTTACTGATCAAATGAGCACACTTAATATAAGTGCGGTTAATGTAATTACCCCTACTCACTTTTTCGACGGAAATCCGACGCTTCTGGATTTGTTCTTTGTCAGCGATACTAATAATGTATTGCTCTATGATCAGCTTTCTGCGCCTGGTTTCTCAAAACATGACCTAATTTTTCTTATTTTTAACTTTCAATTCACTCATGTAGTTTCCACATACAGCTATCGCGATTTCAAACATATTGACCATTACTTACTTGAAGAAGATGTCAGAAGCATAGCGTGGGAAAATATTTTTCTTATGCCTTCGTCCAGTGAGCAGGTACGGTTTCTTAACGAAAACATTTCCTATGTATTTAATAAACATATAGCTGTTAAAACCAAGTCCTATGATTCGGATAATCCTCCCTGGTTCACCTACCAAATACGCGCCTTAATGAGGCAACGTGACCGAGCATACAATTCGTGGAAATCCTATCGCCTGCCTGAGCTCAGGCAACTGTATCAATCGCTCCGCAATAAAGTCGTTATGGAAATTCGCGCTGCGAAAACTCGTATATTTTCTAGCAAACTTAGCACTTCTTCAGTAAGTGGTAAACAGTTGTGGAATAACTTACGCAGCCTGGGGTTTGGAAAGCCGAAATATAATCGTATTGATAATGTTGATTGTAATTTGTTGAACAGGAAGTTTTGTTTCCCTTCCTTTGCAGCCTTCTCTACCGGTCGCCGAAGCCTCCTCGGCTTTAATAGAAAATGAGTTTCATCATCCCAGTTTTGGGTTTGTGACGGTTCGGTGTGAGGATGTTGTCGAAAGTATACTTGCGGTTAAGTCTAGCTCCATTGGGCTGGATGAAATGCATCCTACTTTTCTGAAGCTGATTCTTCCAGTAGTTCTTCCGTACGTCACTCATTTATTTAATACCATTTTGACAACTGGAGAATTTCCTGACGATTGGAAATTGGCTAAAATTTTGCCAATACCCAAAAATGCGAAATGCAATGAGTTTAGGCCAATTTCCATTTTACCATTCCTTTCAAAAGCTTTCGAACGGATTGTAAAAAAACAAATGAGCGGATTCCTTAAGTCATATAATTTGTTAGCTTTAAAACAGAGTGGCTTCCGTGAAAAACATAGCTGTGTTACTGCCCTGTTGAATGTCATAGAAGATCTTCGGCAGGCACTTGACGAGGACAAGGTAAGCTTCCTTGTTCTCCTTGATTTTTCGAAGGCATTTGACACAGTGGTACATAGCAAACTTGCAGATAAACTTCATCGGTCGTACAATTTTTCGCCTGAAGCTGTAAAGCTTATATTATCCTATCTTACGAACAGAATGCAAGCCGTAAAATTAGACGATTGCCTATTAGACTTTCTTCAAAATAGTAATGGTGTCCCACAGGGTTCAATACTAGGTCCTTTATTGTTTTCTTTGTATGTAAATGAACTTCCATCTATCTTTAAAAACTGTTCGTCCCATATGTATGCCGATGATGTACAGTTGTATTACAGCTGTAATCTTGGTCTCATCGAAAATGGTGTTTGTTGCGTGAATGAGGATCTTGAAAAAGTAGCTTACTGGGCTCAACTTAATGGTCTCACTATAAACCCATCAAAATCCAAGTGCTTGGTTATATCTAAGAGAAAACTCGATTTGTCTTATTTCCCTCGCATTATATTAAATAATGCTTATATTGAATATGTTGAATCGGCTAGGAACCTCGGAGTTGTTTTCAACAGGAACCTCACATGGGACCAACACATCACCGCTACTGTAGGTAAGGCATATGGAGTGCTACGCACTCTATGGGTCTCGCAGCAGTATACCCCTGTAAAAACGCGTGCTATGCTTGTGAAATCCTTAATTTTACCAATCTTGGCCTACGGCTGTGAAATTTTTAGTAGTTGCAGTTTCGTGTGCAAAAGAAAGCTCAATGTTGTTTTTAATAGCACTATTCGCTATATCTTTGGGCTCCGTAGATATGATAGAGTGTCGAGTTTTTCTACTCGTCTTCTCAATATGCCGCTTGAGAGCTACTTTAAGCTTCGAACTTTGACATTGCTTTCTAATATTCTGCTTACCCACCAACCGCCATACCTTTATGAACGATTTACGCGGACTTCTTCGGTAAGGACTGACCAATTAATTCAGCCTCGTTATTTTTCGTTGACATCCGAACGCCAGTTTTTTATTAACGCTACTCGTCTATGGAATTCCTTGCCGCGCCACATCAAAAGAATCAGTGATCCAACAAGATTTCAAATAGAACTAAAACGTTATTTTTCAACTTCCTAATCACTATACTCTGTCTTACTTTAATTTTCCTCTTCCTTTTATTTCAGTCCCCCAATATCCACCTCTTTTATGCACCTTCTATTTCCTCTTCTTTTTCTGCTTCTTTTCTTTTTCGCTCTCTTCTCTTGTTTCACTATTAGGTTTAAGCTCTATTTTTCAAATGTATTGCCTATCACTAGTTTATAAGATAGTATATCTTAATGTGTATAGGTATCTCAAAATAAATGAAATGAAATGAAATGAAATGAAATAGTATGTACTTTTGTTTGCGATAGTTTTTAATAGGAAAATACAATTAATTATCAAAAGTAAATACCATGAAAAGTAATAGAAAATATGATTAAAACAATAACACCATACTATTATGTCAATAGTATTTAACTTATTAATTTAATAGTATTTACTATTACTATAATAGGACTATACTGCTAAAACAATAACCCAATACCATTGTTTTAATGGGGCCCTTATAGATATAAAGTTGCGTATTCTCTTGAAAGTAATGGTATCTACTGTAAAAGCAATGGGACTCTACTGTTAACACAATAATACAATACCATTGCTTCAATCAGCCTCCTATAAATTTTAATGGTGTACCCTATCGTAATTAATAGTATATACTATTGCAATTATAGGACCGTATGGCTGAAACAATAACCGAATACCTTTGTTGCAATAGCGATCCGACTAAATTAAAGGGGCGAATCCTTTTAAAATCAATGGTACAACACAATATATTTTTATATAGGTATCACCTTTCTTTATTGTTTAAAATGCTAAAAACATTGGTTTACAAGCCTATCGGCAAACTTAAGTCCACCATTAAAAGCAAGGGTGTAGGAATATTGGTCCTTGAAGTCATAGCTTTTGAAGCCTGCAATAAAAGAGTTATTTATTAATTCCAAAGAAATAATGAGATGAATAATGCTTCGATTTACCAGTGTGTGGCCATTTTGTGAGGATATTTAATGCTTTATAGATCCGTTGTTTTGCGACTTCAGTCTATTTAGTCCGAACTCCACTTCATCGCTCAATGTTATGTGCTAGCCATAAATAGTTGCTTCATACGTCGGTGGATCAGAGACGGTAGTTTCTACAATTACTCAACAAAAAGTTAAAATCGATTACCTACCTCAAAAATGAAACAAACTTAAATATATTAAAAGCCTTATTAAAACCTGTATTAAAAAATAATAATGTATAAAACACTTTTAGTATCTAATAATTATCAACGGATGTAAAGAGTTTTAAACGAATAAAATATACAATACAAAATACCTTCGTCCTTGTTTTCACTTATCAGTTGTGTTGTCTTTTCAAATCTTTTATTTTGATTCTGGCATTATCAGCCTTATCATGCAGCTTTCCAGTTGGGTTGAGACCACGTCCTCTCTTACGCGAATAGTATTCCTACAAATATTAAATAAAACTGAATGCAAGCAAATATTTCATCAAGACAATTGTTTCAAACAATTATTACGTACTGTACAATTCATTGATTTTCATTTAATCGAAAAATGTATTTACTCGAACAAAATATTTAATTTGCCACAGTTAGGAAAAAAATATAACACTACTATGATCAAAGAAAATTATTTTGCACGTGATAATACAATATTAAATGTATAAAATACAAATTTAAGAGCATTTTATACACCTTTCTTTTGTTTTATCCTTTCTGGATCTATCTAATGACGCGCATATAAATGCACTTCCAAAATTATAAAAAAAAGTAGTTTAACATAGTCCCAAAACACTATAACTATGAAATAAAATTCATTAAATTATACCTGAGTTGCACTCGTTTTCCAATTTAAAAATGTTGATTTAAAAGAGGAAGTATATTTTACTATGAACTGCACTTTGTCACGACAACGATAGTAATGGCAAAATTGTACGAGTCTAAGTAAAAAAAACCTTGTAATATACATACCTACTGTTCTTACCAATGGGATATACTATTAATATAATTAAAGCTATAAGATATACTATTAGCATTTTGAAAAACTATGCTTTTTAATGTGATATACCATTACTTTAAATATGAATCCCTTTAAAGTAATAGGTTTTATACTATTAAAATCACTTTTAAAGAATTTTGTACAGTTACTCTAACGGAACTTTTATTGAATGACGCGGATATTAAAGGGATATACTATTAACTTTAAAAATGTATCACATTGAAACAAATCAACTATTTTAAAGCGGCAACAAATAATTTGTTTTCTTTAATTTTATATTATACAATTTTGATATAAGTTCCATATTATGATAAGCAATTATAGTATGGATGTTCTATCAAAATTGCTTTCAAACCATAATATCTGAAGCTAGACCAAAAAGTTACAAGATTGCTTTTATTTGCAGCAGAAAAGCCTGCATACATTATGTGTTCTTATGCTACAACAAATTTCGTAAACTAAAACTTTTATAAAAAGATAAAAATACTTACCTATATTTGTTTCTTTTTTCACTTCATTTTACTTTTTTCACAATCACACACTACTTCGGAATTGCTCGTTTCGAATGTCACATTCGTATTAAGGACTGAACAATGTTTTTATTGCAATTCATTGGAAAATTAATGCTATTTTTAATTCGATTAATGGTGCGTTTTAAAAAGTAGTACTACAATATATTTAATTAAAGACCCTTCACATTGATTTCATGGGATACGCTATTAAATATATATTGTTTTCTAGCATTAAACATATTTAACTACATGGAACTATTATAACAATAGTTCATGTTATTGATAATGAAAATATCAAATCCTATTAAATCAATAGTTTTATCTATTGCTGAAAAAAATGGTATCAATGTTATCAAAATAAAAACAAAAACAATTAAATTAATAGTCCTCCCATTGAAATAATAAGACGGCAATATTAATATGAAGATTTTTCAATGGTATTCCATCTATTAGTAAATAATAGTATTTATTAATGGGACAATAGTATATGTTTTAAAATATTAATGGTAAAAGACTATTAAATAAATAGTGTTTCCCATTATATTTATAACGTATACCCTATTAATAGTAATAATTTCAATACCATTGTATTAATAACCCGAAAACCTTTAATTTTATTAGAAAACTATTGTTTTAATAGGAAAATCTTATTAAAACGCGTCTTATAAATCCAATGGTCGTACCATTGACAAATTAATGGGACGTTTTTCTCTGAGTGTAGGTGATTGATAGGATTGCGTTTTTTTTTTTAAATTAGATCTCGAGTCTGAACGTGACCTTGAATATGACGTCCGGGGCACAGGAGAGTATGTGGGATTGCCACGTCGCCTTGGTCTCAGCGTGTATGAACGGGAGCGAGATCTACACGGTAGTCGCCGCCGCCACCACCGCCGCGTGGTCTTTCTCCGCTGCTGTCTTCTTGGACGCGAATGTAAGATACTTCGCCCTCATGCGAACGGAATCTGGAATCGTCAAGTTTTTTGATGGCGCATTTCATGTCTTCGTGGCGTAAGAAATCCACAACTCCTGTGCCATCCTTGTATGTATCAGCGAAGTAAACATCGCCCTATTCTCTCATATGGTCCTTCAAGTCTTGATGCGCTAGACGGCAAACCCGTCACCATAACTCGGAATTGTGAACGTTTCGTGGTGGGATACGACCGACACAGCCTCCTTCACCACGGCTGCAATCTCCGCGTCCTCCACGATAGCTACCGGGACCGCCACCCCTAGGGAATTCCACTCGCAGACGATATCCATCATAGTCGTATCCATTGCGAGCCTTCACCGCGTCCTCTGCATCTCCAGCGTCTCGACAAATGCAAATGGCGGACCACACCGGTTTTTTCAAGTCGACAAATGTTATTTTCCCAAATGTATGGAAAATATCTTGGATGTCCTTGGTCCTTTTGTCGGGCGGCAAATTCCCCACATAGATCCGGGACTCGTTTCTCGACATTTTCTCAATTTTGAATGTGGTTATTGGTCCGAGGATACTTACTCAAAAATTAAGCAAAGTTTTTATTTGCAAATTAACGACGTTTGTACAGACAAGAAAACACGCCTTTTTCGCGGGAGAACAAATTTGATAATGTTTGATGTAAAAACGACTGGCAAAAGAGCTATCCGACAGTGTTGACAACATAATACAAAAATTGGAAAAGGTTACTTTTTGTCAAGCAAACTTCATCTACTGAAACAAAATATTTCGCATTTTATTCAAGTCAAAATTTAGCTTGGTACATTGGCCTTCGCGACAAAATTAATATATTTCTTCAAAGGCTTTTGAATGAAGTAAATAAAATGTTTAAAACAGCGAATACTGCCGATTTTATTGCTATTACTTATGATGTCATTGTCAACGTTTAAATATTCTTGTCGCCTTAATAGCACTTGGTATATAATTCAATGTTGGGCCCAGTATCTATATTTCCCATGTAAAAATATTTACAAAAAATGTCTAGAAGCGATCTAGCTACTTTTTTTTTTTGAAAGAGGATGCGATCGAAGAGCAACATTGCGCACGTGCAGCTCAACCAGTATTTCCAAACTTTTCAGCAGGAAGGAAGACAGACTTATGGGTCTAAAACTCTTGGCAAGAGTGTAGTCAGTCTTGCCAATTTTTGGTATGAACACGACTTCAACAATACGCCAAGGAGAAGGTATGTAAGCCAAGGCCAAACTCGAGGTGAAAATTCTTTTCAGCGTCGGCATCAGCTGGCTACAACCTTGTTTCAGCATGGCTGGATAACTTCCATCCGGATTAGGTGACTTGAAACTCTCAAACGATGCAATTGCATATTTGATAGCGTCATCAGTCACCACTCTGGAAGCAATATACCAGTTACGCCGCGTGGTGTAAGTTGATTCATATGTGGCCACGTAGTGACCTGATTTCCCGGGAAGTGAGTCTCCAGTAGGAGACTAAAAGTCTTCGCCTTTGTCTCAGTGAAGGTAGGTACCATCAGATTTTTGGAGCGATCTAGCTAAGTCCGCGCTAAAAGCATAACTTCTACTTCATAATGGTCGTGGTCAGGATCTTACTTTGTCGAAAAAAGATGGTGTCATGAGGCAAATACAGCGGCTGGAGATACGGTCGATGTCATCAGGCTTATTATGCTGTCATTTGGGTAAGATTTTTGAGGAGCAATCCTTGTTGAATTAAAAATGTAGTATACCTACTACAAGTAACGGCTGAGACTGCCTTTTCATAGATTGATAGAGTCATTGCTTATAACCCCGGGCGGCGCAGATATTTTATTAATATCGAAGAGTGAACATTTTCAGTGCCGGCGCCGCCGGGTAGTCCCTTGAATTGTTTACCAAGTCGGTTCATGGTCCGAAATGAAGTGTAGGTATACAAATGCAATCAATCAGCTCCTTCACCTAGGTATACATAATCTAATCTCTAGAATACTCAATATGCTAGACAATCTCCTACACAGCTACCTTCCGTGTTTCAAGTCGAACAACTCAATGAATGCAATTTATTTAAGAGAACCTTGACACTATCCGGAATTGTAACAATATGTTGCTGCGCACAGTATATAGGTGCAGCTTTAAAAAATTCCAAAACTCTAAACATAAATCACTGCATATGTCAGACATCTCTAACATACGAGTAGGTACTCGCATTCTCATAGTCTCTTCATCGTATGAAGTGAAATTGAAACATTAAACCCTATCTTATTCATGTTGAGGTTATTTTCTTTTTTTTTTTGCTTTGCTCTCTGTGTGGTGTAGAACAAGATTGAATTTTTTGCTCCCCCCCCACCCCACGTATATAATACAAGCTTGGGATGATGCGGACTTATAGGGCACACGCAGGAAGGAGGGTTGAAAAACTGTTTGAAATACATCCATTGAAATACACAATATTTGCATGCTAAAAGGATTTGAGCGTTTTTTTTTTTTTGTTATTATTTTTTGTTATTTTCTCATTTCCAAGCCATTCATGGTTATTTTGTGGATTTTTTTTTTCTTTGCAGATCCTCCGGATATACAAGTGGAAAAATCATGGATACATTCCGGTGAAGGATACGAAGCGAAACTAGTGTGCATTGTGTTTGCGGATCCAGTTGCAACGGTTTGTTGATTTCCTCATTTTCTTATTTGAATAAAAATCAACTATTTCTTCATCTCTCTATAGCAGGGCTTAGATGGAGCTTCACAGCTATGTGTATATGTATTTTTATTTTTTTTTGTTAATTTTACCTCTCTTGGTGTCTCGCTTGCATTTTCTGTCGCCGCATTAAAAATAGTTTAGGTATTTGTAGCTCACTCTATGTGAGAGATACCTAGTGGAATATTCTATTTGTATCGGCCCCCAAAACATACTTTGTGTTGTAGGGTAGATTTTAAGGGTTAGATGTTGAAGGCAGATGTATGAATATCGAGCGGTCCAGAGAGTGCAGCTGAGCCATATAGGAATTTCCTGGAGTTGTATGTACTTTGTGACTGGTGAGATTTTGGGAAAATATTTTGCGATTTGTCCTCTGATTTTTAGAAGGATATTGATGCCGCCCATAGGGACAGTGGTTATGATCAAAAATTTACAGGAAAATATTTTGTTTTATGATATTTTTTGTTAATCTATGAGAACTCCTTAGAACAAAAACTGGTAGGATTATAGCGGATTTCAATAGTTCACCAGCTCGGCAACTGGGATCGATAACTTAACTTCGAGTAACTAAAATGTATAAGGAACTACCTTTGATATGTAAAACATTTTAAAAGGAGTGTCATTTGTTGTTTTGCAATTTAATCTCTGCTAGGTAGCCTCATAGACGGACGGACCGAAGGGAATGAGACGAGAAGTTATCTATTAGTGGTATTCCTCCCAAATTGAATGAAGCTGCAATCGAGTTTGTTGATAGCACTAAATATCTGGGTATGAGATAACTGTGAACGGCCCTTTAAATATAAATAACTACCAAACGGGTAGCGAATAGGTAAATACATCGTACGTGGAAAATATAAAATAAGAGCAGACCAAACCAAAAAACAAAAAAAAAAGACTGAAGAAACCAACCGACTGTTGAGAAATACCCAAATACGATAAATGAAGTGTCCTTTCAATATTCACGGACGGCCGAAATCTACCGAAGCAGTTGGAGCAGGGGTTTCTCAAAAGCCCTTACACTTTTGCTTTTCTTCTTTCACCTCAAACATTCTGGTGCCTTTCAAGACGATATCAGACGCATTTGTACACCCACCGCCTGGCTACGGAATAAAATGCGGTATAAAGGATATACATACATTGTTTCCTTGGTCATCGTGACACCCTTAATGGACGTTAAGTTCCTATGATTTCAGTAGCAAATTTTTGTAGATGCGACATGCATGCTCCACTGTCCCATCATCAACGACTCAGTTAGATATAGCTCTGCTCACTTCATGAAGTAAAAGATCACACACATTCCTGTCCTAAGACTTGAAATGGCAAACATATCGTCAGTTGTTTATGTCAAAACTGGGTACTGTAGAAGCAAAGATTATTATTATTTATCTTTGGCGAAAAAAATCTGTCCTATAGCACTCCCTCTAGTCCAGTTTTCTTTAAGATTCTAAGAATGGGAGCTGGCTCTAGTGACTTTAGGTACTTGCCCAAGTATTTCAGTCTTTTGTGAGTCAGTGCCCCACATGATCCCAACACGTGTTCTGGGATTTCAGTGAGTCCACAAGTCGCAGAATTTGCAGAGATCTTCTTCAGATTTACCCAGATTCTTGAGGTGTTCCCTGAGTGTACAATGCCCCGTTAGGAAACCCGTTAGTATGCGGAGGTTATTTTTACTCATGCCGATGCAAGCTTGGAATCTTTTCCGGTTGTATTGTCCCAGAAGTTTCTTTGCCTGCCTTATGCCTTGAGCGCCATGCCAGGTTCTTGCCCTGTTTACTTTCTCTATTTTCCTGAATTCTGCTTTGAGGGTGTAATCCTCTATTCCGCAGAATGGTTCAAGTCCTATGAAAGTTTCTGATGCTCCCTTTCTTGCTAGGGATTCCGGCCATTTCATTACCCTCTATTCCCACATGGCCCGGTACCCAACAAAGGGTTATTTGGTTTCTCCCACCCAGTTTATTAAGTTTTTGTAGGCATTCCCACACAAAATTGGATTTAATGATTTAGGAGTTCAGTACCATAATAGCAGCCTGGCTGTCTGACATTATAGCTATATCACAGTTGGTTTTGTTTCTGTAAAGTTTGATTTGGACACATCTGTCTATGGCATAGATTCTGGTACTTTTGCCCATTGGTTCAGAATATTTGGCTCTAGGCCCGAATTTTCCTGCTCCAGTTCCCTCATCAGTTTTTGACCCAACTTTGTTACATTCTTGTTCAGCCTGTGAATTGTGGATTCATTTCTCCAGCTTTTCTTGCTGCTGAGCCTGATAGCAAAGTTCTCTTGAAAATCAAATCTTTTGACGGTATAGTCTCTAGGAAAGGCCAATAATGGTTGTTTTTTTGAGTAGTGCGTCACACTGTTTTAGTGTGATACACTTTCTTTAGAGTCTTTAGAAAGCTTCTCCAATCAGCCATTCGAACTCGACATAAGAATATAGGTCTCTTCCCTTCGTCGAAAAATTATAGCAGGTCTATTCGAACCTGTTGCATCAGCTATTAATTTATTTTAGACTTCCAAAACCCAAAGTCAGTATTAATAAGATCGTCAAGATCATCATTAAGGTAGAAAGCTCCCAAGCGAAGTCTACTATGAGAGAGAGAGAGAAAGAGGCTAGAACAGCTGCAAACAAAGTGCAGACAACAAATACCTACAAGAAAGGCTTAAATTCAGTACTTAGTTATCGTCTTTCTCATTTAGGTATAGGTATATTTTCAAATTTCTCTACGGGGCCACACTTGGAAAGATCTTCGTATCATACCTTCCAACTTAAACTTAATTGACATGAGTAACCTTGAGTAATACTTCAGAAGGTAATTGTTAATAGCTCAGAAGCATTTAATTAGGATTATTTGTAACAAAAATCGCCTTACTCAGAGCTGGCCTTTATTTTGAGACCTGCATATTCTACCAATGAGACACCTTTACGTCTTTAAAATGCTAAAGGAATTTTTTAAGCAAAGCGGTAATATTCCTAGCAGAACTTCGCAGTTATATAGTCTTCGTATAAATACCAGGTTTCTTGTCAATGTTCCAATCGCGTACAAAAACCATTTTTCTTATTTCTATTCTGTTATAGGTCCTTTTATGTTCAACAAGCTACCATTGTCTGTTAGGACAGCCTTAAATTATAATCTATTCTTAAAAAAAGTTAAAGACTTGTTATTCACTATAAGTTATGATGTCCTTGAATCATTAATTAAAAACTAGCTACTATCATAATCAACAGCACAAGTGAATGTTTAACATAAGTGTAGTTTTATTAATTAATTAACTTTGTAAATCTTTTCTTTTTTTTTTTGTTTTTTTTCCAAATGTTAAATTAATTTCCATTTGTATTTGCTCCTTCTGTTTTTCTTTGAATTTCCGTTTTTTTCTTTTTAACTTTGTTTTCTTTTTGTTTTATTTATGAAGTTCATGAACATTATGTTAAAACCGATGTCTCCCCACATCGAAGTTAAATATTTTTTTTATGTTAATTAAATACCTAGTTGTATCACTCCACACTAATTTTAAATTACGGATTGATTACTATTATTTTCCGCTATTCCCTAAAAGAAATTGTACCTAGCCCTAGGTTTGAAGGAAATTAAATAATAATAATAATAATAGTTATTTTAAATCATGGCACCCAAACTATCTGTGCGGTCAAGGACTCGGAAAAAAACCCTTACTGGACAGATAATCAAAATGATATGAACTCAATTTGTCTGCCACATTTATGCTTCCTTTTTGAGCAGGAGGGATATCCCTGCTCTGTCTCACATTATCAATTTCGTTGTGTAACAATCGATTCCAAACTTATTGACGATAATGTCTTTGTTTCTTGTGTGTTCCGCCTTAGCTATTTAGTTTTCGATTTAAACATCAGTATACTCGATGCACAGGCGCAGTGGCTTAGTGGTTACTGTGTTGGACATTGGACTACTATGCGAGGGGTTCCAAGTTCCATACCCGAAAAAACCCAAATTCCATCTTAAGGCTTTTTTCCACCGCGCCACCTCTCGCGAGCGTCTGACAAACATCCGAGTGTAAAACTGTCATGAAAGAGCTTCTTAATTAGCCGTTTGGACTCGGCGTAAACTTGTAGATCCCTTACATTCGTCCCAAAAATTTAAAACTCACACAAACGAATGGATGCGAATGGATGCCTTGAGTCCCACAGACCTGTCGTGACAAAATATTTATTTATGCTCGATTTCTTGTACATTCGTCCTTAACTATTTATCAAAAATTTGCTTGGGATAAATCCGGCTTTAAAAAATCTGCAAGTACACTGAAATCGCATGTCGGGCGACCAAAATAAGATCTAAGCCAATTTGGCGCATTTAACTGCGCGCAATCATCATAATCCTCTTACAGTTGAACATTTAAAGTTAAAGTTCCCAATAAAATCTAAAAATCAAATCACTGTCTACTCCTCTAAAGATGCAACAGACCGCAAAGTTTATCCACAACCATTTGAGTTTTATTCCACCCTTTTGGTAGGAGTTTTAAATTTCTGACACAGCAATAAAAGTTTCCCACTAACTCTATTCAAAACTGTTATAAAATCAGATGTCAATGCCCTAATCCAGACACTCTCGTGTTATATGTTCGATTTCCGAAACCTCATTATTACAACGGTTTAACTATCGAAATTCCCTCAATTTTATAAGTTTGCCATTTGGAAAAGTTCCGCCAGCACAATTTGTGAGCGCTTTAACAAGTTGCTGTGCCATCAACCACGCACACTTGAGTAAATATGTTTTGATGTTGAAAATCGATTCAACCGTAAAACCGAATAAAGTATACACAGACACACACACACTCGTATAAAGTGAGCAGTAACACGAAGCTTATCTGCTACTTAAGGTCGAGATAATAAAAATTCAAATAATGGCATCTAAATTCGTTGTAAACGATACGCCACAGAGCAATTTGCTTATCCTTTTCCAGGCAAAAGCAGCAATCTTTATTATTATCTCGGGCATAGATAACGAATTAATTATATTAATAAAAATTATAATCTTTGAGTGGAATCTTAATGAGGCGGCCGCAGTTGAAAATGCTTTGCAAAACATAGAAAGTAATTCGATGTGTTTTAATGCCAACCAAGGGTATAATAAGTTAAGCAAGGATTTTCCCTTTAAATCGGATAACGTGAAATTGTGGAAATTATGCACATAATTAGGTGCAAGATACGCACAAGGTTTCCGTTGCCGTTTTTCCGTTTTTTGAATGTTTATCTGTTGATATTTAGATGAAGCCGAGTGGAATGGTGGAGCTTCTGAACTGCATAAATAAATTTTGGGGTTATATATTGGAGTATTTTGTAACTTTTAACTGTTCATAGAGAATATTAAACCTCTCCTCAACTGCAATGCGAATAAATGTCTGGGATGAGTTACCATGCATTTCTATATCGAGATATTGGAGTTTAGGTAACTTGTGTGGGCCTTACCTTGTCAAAGCTGAATGGCAGTGTTTAAATTTAGTTGAACTGCATCAGCAGTTCTTGGTGAAGTTACTGCTTATCTTCTTGCATCATCAATGCAGCCTAAATGATAAAGGTTTTCTTACTAAAAACTTAAGAAAGAACAAAAATATTCTAAATCAGTATGGGACAGATGCAATGATTATTTTTCTCATCCTGGGACTTCTCCTTCAGTCTGTTTTCAACTATCTATTGACACTTCTTTGGCAGATTTCATAGGGCTGATGACAGACCGTGTTGCATATAATTACAAGTCAAAACTAGTTTGTGGAGTTGATGCAGGGCTGGAATCGGCTAAGTTGATAGTTGACTGTAGCATTTTTCATTGTCGATTTTGATTATCAACTCTTCTTTGCTCTGAGTAAAGCGATCACAAAAATCTGATTGATTATTGGCAGCATTAGAGTTTTGAACGTCACTTCCTTGCCGACGTTTTCATTCCGACCAGCGTATAGATATAATTATATTCGAAGTATTTCAAAGGTCTTAAGCAAATAAAAATCCAATACGGATCCTTTCAACATTTATGCAACAAAATCAATGACACAATAATTAATGCTACTTCAACAATGAATATTTATAAATATGCATTCTTACATCCAGTTCCAAGATAGTTGCTTCATTTTCAGGTTTCTTCTTAAGAGTTTGACATTTTTGTAATTATTTTCTTTATTTTTTTCTCTGTTTGAGCTGCAGAAATGTTCCAATGAAGTAAACATTGCACTTCACGAATTTTCAAATTCCATTTAATGTTTTTTATTTAAATTTATTTAGATAATGTATTCATTTTTCTCTAAAGTACCTATTTATTTTATTTGGAGTTGAAGCCGAAATGCATACCTATCAAAATGACAAAAATGTATGAAAGCGACTCCTAAATTGCTGTCACCTGAAATTGCTCGCAAAAAAGCGATTGTCAATTTGATAATCGCCTTACGTGGACTTAAAGCGATGATATTGATTGTCAACTATCAACTACCTACAACTCTAGCCGATTCCACCCCTGGTAAATTTAGCCGAAGAAAATCTATTGCTCAAGCTGACTTTAAACTATAACGAAGCAATCCCTATACTGAAGAGAAGTTATACTAGATAATTGTTTTGATGGCACGAAAGTTTGAATAGCAGTTTTGAGAAGCCGAGGTGCGTTTAGCAAACGATCACAGCATAGACCGGTCCGTTCATATTGAATCCATCCAAATCTGATGACTATAGCTAAGATTACAAACCCCGATTTAAAGACCGACACCAAGTTTAGCTAGCCCCCCTCATGATGGCTAGATTGTACTAAATATTTGACAGAAGCGGCAAACGTGACCTTTCAAATTCGACTGCTTAGCCTATCGACAAAAGAAGGATGCGTTATCTTTTACAATTTATTTAGGCATGCATGCACCCGCTCTCTTAGCTCGCCGGAGCTTGACCCAGGCTCGTCACAAAAAAAATGCATGCCACACTCCGCGTTAGGTGTAATTACGATTGCGAGACATTTTGTCTTTACCCAGCCTTGCTTAGCTGTTGTACTCGCCTTGACAGCCCCTTTAATTGGCATCTTCTCCTTCTCTTAACCCTGCGTCATTCTTCCCTTTTCCGACCTTCACCTCATCCTCTCATACTACACTTAAACAATCGCCATTGTTGCTCCTCTGGTTTTAAAAATTAAAATTATCTCCTTTGCTACATTGTTTTTCAGAAAATACGTTTTTTTCTGTCAGTTGATATTTCAGCTTACTGTAGTATGTCCTATCCTAAGAGGACTCTGCATCTGCTATAAAACGATCATACATATTTCGACCTACTTTTTCTAATCAGATGTTGATACGTGTTCTTAGATGTTCGGGTTGCTCATCGGGTGCTATCCGTATGCTCGTTTCACAGTCTGATGCAAGGCGTTCCCATGCTTGAATGAAACTTGCTTTGTTTCCTAATCTTGAGAATAACTTTTGGAAGTCTGTCATCGCTCATACCCATTACTTTTACTATGTACTCAAAATGTAGTCTCAGTGTCTCCAAAAACATAGGCGGTGCACCAGTCTCCAGATGTAGCATATAATAAAGCGTGGCACTTAGTAAACGGAACATTCTCTTTAAGAAGTACCGAAGAAACTTCTCAACTTATATAGGAACGGTATCCCCATACCTGCGCTCCATACGAAATAACTGAAGCTGCGGTTGTGCGAAAAAGGTTCGAGCTATGGTTTATATAGTTATTGTTGATGCAGCGTCCCCATACCGATGAGATTGCTCGTTTGGCCTCTACATACTCCTCGAGAAGACTCAACGCTTGGCTTGTATTAGCATCACTGGCGCATTGAGAACTTCTCCCACCGCTGCTCTACAAACAATGCTTAACCTTCATTCTCTAGACAACGTCAGTAAGAAATACGACCCGGCAATCAGACTAAGGGAAGGGGGGCACTGGAGAGAACAATCAACCGGTCATGCCAGCATCATCCGGTCCCTTACCTATCACTACTGATTACTTGCCTACGAAGATAGACTTCGAAAAAGGCTACACAATTGAAATACCGGACAGATCCCAATGGGACACTCGGAATGTCCTACCCGAAGGAGCGCTGTCAATATTCACGGACGGTTCCAAAACAGCAGAGGGAGTCGGAGCCGGGGTCTTTTCAGAAGAACTAAACCTGGGCCTCTCCTTCTCCCTTCCAAAGCACTGTAGTGTCTTTCAAGCCGACATCACAGCCATTCGTCAAGCCACAGCTTGGCTGTCGATTAATACGGTATCACGTAGGGATATAGTTTGTATCGTAGCTCAGGGAAAATAAGAATAAAGCACAAAACAAAAACCGCCGGAACAAATAAAACACAATGAACTATAGTGGAAAAATATTAAAAACCACTTTTATTAGACCTGCGCCTGTGACCTGCTCATGCTCGATCTTGCTGAAAGACTAACTGTCGTTATACAATTACTAGATCCTTCTCGCTCTTTCGTTAAGTTTATATGTATAATCTTTCAATACATCGACTGCAGAGTTGCAATACTCATGCAGTTCGATACAGTCCCGGCGAAAACCTACGGTTTTCTACCCTTTCGCTTTTTATTTAAACATATTACTGCCAATATAATTATAAGTTATAATAATTTAATAAATTATTCCAGCTTAGATTGGCAGGATACAGATCTTATGTACCGGCCTCGTAAGTTGATTGGTTGCTGTTTGAAGAACCACGCTCCGAACTAGTCCGTCCCTGCTTGGTATCAATCTCATTATCCGCCCCATCGCCCATGTCGATGGTGGGTAATTCTCGCTCTTTATTATGCACAATTGTCCTTCTCTCAAGCCATATTTTTCTTTTCGCCATTTCTTTCTCTCATACAGAGTAGATAAGTACTCTTCCTTCCACCTGCACCAAAAATGCTCAAGCATAGTCTTACGCTCCTTCAACAATTTTATGCCATTTGTATTCGGCATCTCATTGGTTACGAACGGTAACGGCAACACAAGTGGCTCACCAATCAGAAAATGTCCCGGCGTTAACGCCTGCAGATCATTTGGATCATCGCTCAATGGATGTAGCGGTCTTGAATTCAAGATGGCTTCTATCCCAGTAAGTAATGTCAAAAACTGCTCATATGGTAAAACCTTCACTCCAACAATTCTCGTCAAATGATATTTCATTGACTTTACCGCTGCTTCATATATACCACCTTGATGTGGTGCTGCGGGAGCCATAAACCTCCATTCCGTCCCTTTCAAACTTAAATGTTCAAAAGTATCCTTCACCAGCCAACGCTATTTTGCCTTTTGCAATTCCTTCGCTGCACCGACAAATGCTGTACCATTGTCGCTATATAACCTTTCGCACCTGCCCCTTCTCGCTATGAATCTTTCGAAACAAGCAATAAACGCCACTGACGTCAGATTTGATACCAAATCAATATGCACTGCTCTTGTTTTGAGACAAACAAAGACGGAAACCCAACATTTCTGCCTTATTATTTGCTCGCCTGCTCTGTCGATCATTTCGAGCTCAAACGGACCTGCGTTATCTACCCCTGTGTGTAGAAAAGCTTTTCCTGCTGTTACTCTCTCTGCCGGCAAGTCAGCCATCAATTGCATCTCAAAGTGATGATTATATCGCACACAAACCAAGCACTTGTATAGATAATTTTTCAGCTCACTTCGGAGCTTTGGAATCCAGAATCTCTGACGAATGTACTGCATCATGACCTGCACCGCTCCAGGTTTAGTTGCTGTATGTGCACTATCCATGATCAACCAGGCTAATCGAGAACCATTTGGCAAGATTGCTGGATGCCTTCTCTCGTATTCCATCTCCGCTCTCTCTAACCTGCCTCCGACTCTCAGAATCCTTTCACCATCCAGAATTGGTTTCAAGGATTCGATCCTGCTCTTATCAGGTAAGCACCTGTCCTTCTCTAAACAAGTAATTTCCTTCGGAAAATACTTTTTCTGCTCTTTTCTTAGTAAGTGACCAATTGATTCCATCTTCTCTTCAGAAGACGGTTGATCAAGTACTCCTGCTATATTTGCTCTATTACCTGCTCTATTTCCTGCTCTTTCTCTCCTTCTCACCTGACGTACAGAACGTCTCCGTCTCTTATCAAATCTCTTCTCATCATCCTTTCGTTGCTTTATCTTTGCTCTAGTTGCATTGATAAAGTGAAGTACGTAGCTGATTATATTTATAGCCTTCTCTAACGTAGACGTGTATTCGATCAATGGAATACTCCTTCTCCAGCACCTCACATAAATAGATAAGGGGTCTGTGAATTTCATAATCACAAAAACTTCATCTCATCCCTCCCCCCATCTGAAACATTTGGCACAAACTTTTCAGATGACCTGCTCGACCGGGGTTTTGTCAGCCATTCCGGCCCGTGCAACCACAACTTGTTATCAACCAATGCTGACGTTACGAATGAATCTGACCAGAGATCATACTCGATACCTTCCCATTACATTGTTTTGATGACGCTAACAATTAGTCGTCCCAATAGCTCCGCTGCTGCAAGCTCCAAGCGCGGTATTGTCACTGTTTTAAGTGATGCAACCCGTGTTTTTGCTGTTAGGAGATTTGCTGAAATCCTGCCGTTTGCCCATACCGTTCTCACGCACCTAAATCGCTGCACCATATGCTCTTTCGGAAGCATCCGAAAACCTATGTAATTCCTTCCGTACCTCATCCGAGGTACCTATCCATCTCTGAATTTTTACATTCTCTAATGATGTTATCTCCTGCCAAAAATCTCTCATTTCTCATCTATCTCTCTTAGTAATTTCTCATTGCGCAACACAGCTCACTACTCTTCGCTTCGTCATTGCCTGCTCAGTCACTGGTGTTTTCACTACAAATGTGAATTGGTCCTTCTCCAGCAGCCACTTAAGGCCTAAAATCGATACCTTCTCGTCATCTTTAAACAAGATTGACTCCTGCTCTTCATAGTTCATGTCCTTCACTAGAGACTTTGAATTTGATTTCCATTTTCTAAGCTCAAACCCTGCGCCTTTTAAAACATAATCGATATCTTTGATAATTCGATCGCCTTCTCTTCGGAATCAGCACCTGTGGTACAGTGATCCATATAAAAGTCTTTCATAATTGCCTTAGCAGCTTTTGTAAACTCCTGCTCCGCTTCTCTTGCACATTGTATTAACGCTCTTACAGCATTATAAGCTGATGAAGTCATACCAAAGGTGGGTACTATCAGGCAATATTCTCTCCAATCATTCTGTGGATTTTTTATCCAGAATATACGCTGCAAAACCCACTGCTCCTTCACAACTTTTACCATTCTGAACATCATTTTAATGTCAGTACAAATAGCAACACGATGCCTGCGGAAGCGCATTAAAATATCATGCAGATCCTTTTGTAACTTTTCTCCCAGCATTTGAACTTCATTTAATGAAATGCCTTTATTTGTCCTGCAGCTTGCATCAAATGCGACTCTAAACTTTTTAGTGACGCAATGATGTGGTATGTCGTATATAGTTTTACTATGCACTGTACCAGTAACTAGTGTCATGTGCCCTGCTCTTTCATACTCTCTCATGATCTCTACATAGGTGCTTTTGTTTCAGCTCACAATCTCCTGCTAACCTTCTCTCTAAAGCAAAGAACCTACGTCTCGCTATAAGTTCTGAGCTAGCAAGCTCCTTCTCTGATTCCTTCAAAGGAATTGTCACAATAAACCTGCCAGAATCATCACGTGAAAACGTATTTATGAAATTCTGTTCCACCTGCTCCTGCTCTTTTGACCTGCTTGATGACGTTTCAACATCATCCAACTGTCATAAACGCCTAAGCGATTCATGAAGTTGATTATTGTCCATGTAAATGACATGTGACACCTGCTCAAGCTCATTGGCCATGCTATCCTTTTCTTTTTCATACTCTCCGAGTATGATCCTGCCAAATATAGTTTCCATCTCTAGAACACCACCTGGCTGATGTCCTAAAACAGAGATAAATGTTTCTGCTATATACACCTGCACCCAAGCAATAAATCTACAGGACCTGCTTTATAATAATCTGGGTCAGCAAGAAGCAACCCTGTAGAAATGTCCATACGTGGCGATCCCAAATTGTGTGTAGGCACAATTGGCTGCCATTTTCCTTCTTTGGGTAGTACCCAGAAATCCTGCTTTACTGAAACCTGCGAATTAAACCATGGACTTACAAGAAGCGTGGTTTTGTATTTGATGTTGAAAGGTTCGCCTTCCAGACTAATCATTCTCCTTGCAATTTGCACCTTTGGCAATGCTAATCTCTGAGCAAACTGACAAGATTAGGCTGTGCCCCTGTATCTAAAAGTGCTCTTACTGGGCCATACTTCCTGCTATCCATCTCAATTCGTACCTGTGCCGTAGGCATCAAGATAAAATTTTCATGCTCATGTTCATTGTAATTGAAAGTTTTTAAGTAAGTTCTATTATTATTTTTAATTTTCTTTCTTGAACACCTTGCTCTCTTAAAATCTCCCCAGGACATTTTATTCTCTGATTCGCTCTCTTCTTCCTTCACTCTGCTCTACCTGCTCTTTCGGTTGTCCTGCTCTTGTCCAACCGAGTGCGTTTCTCGGAAGGGACAGTTAGTCAGTCCCTTTTATTTTTATTTACGCCTTCCTGCTGGTTCCTTCCCTTATTTTCCTTCTCCTGCGCATAAAACACGGTTGCTTCACTCTTCCTGATCTCCCTCATAGGACAGAGTACACTGTTGTCCTTCGGGGTAAGTCCAGTTTCAAAGCAATTTGGGCAGAGTGCCTTTTCCTTCACAAAGTCCTGCTTGGACTGCAAGCTCAAGATTGCAAACTGTGGGCAACGCCACATTAGATGGCTCAAAGATTTGCACATGTGACAAGGTAACGGTCTGTTATCACCTGCTGCTTCCACTCTCCGGGCATTGCTGCCACCTGCTCTTAAATTGTCACTCTTGCTCAATGCTGACCGCGCTTGTTGTAGGGGTGGCGGCTGCTTAAATTTCCTGCTCACTGCTCCACCCAACATCTCGGCACGCTTGTCTAAGAAGACACAAATTCCTTTGAAGAGGGCTCTTCAGAGATGCGCCCTTCTTCCCATTTGCATACGCCGTCTCTGGATTCAACTTTTCAAGTAGAACATGAATGATAATCATATCCCAATGTATCGTTGGGATCCCCTGCGCTGCCAACTGCCGAAGCGTTTCCCAGGTGTTCTTCACATCGTGTTGTGCGAATGGAAGACTAACCTGGACGTCGATAGGCTGTCCTGCTCTACCTGCTGTGCCTGCTGCTTGAGTGGTTTCAAGTATTTTCTCCTTCAATGCTGCATAGGCGTTGAAATAGTTCGCCTCGGCTTCAGCTATCCTGCGCTGCATCTCCAGATTTATTAACAAATCGTCGGCTGATGCGATCCTGGTCTCAGATTCCTTCACCTGCGCCCAAGCATCCTGCAAGACTTCAAGCCTGCAAGTTCCAAAAGTTGGAGATTCCACGAAGGCCAGCATCCTGCTCACCGAAAATATTCCGGCGTCCAACGTATAACTATCGTTACGTTTCTGCTCTTTTTCCATCTCTTGTTTTTTTTTTTTTATTAATATAATATTAACAAAATATACCTGCTCGCTTTTATTTCCTGGAAAGGCATAAAGAGACCCGTATTGCATTAGAAGTTATATTGCAATAATGCTTTAACCTGCAAAAAAAAAGTAAATAAATAATAATTCGCAGTAGGTACTTCGATGTGAAATTTCCCAGTATGCGATAATGTATGTGTTAAATATAGTAGTCAAACAATAAAAAATATTTCAAAAATATGGTAAATAGGTAATAAAATAAATATAAATAAATGGGTTGGCAAATTGTTGCTGCTTTTGAAGCTGTTGTTGTGTTGTTGTTGTTGTGTTATATATATACATATGTATATATTCCTGCTCTTTGTCTGTCGTATATCAGAACTCAAGTCAATTTGAGCATATTCCGAAATACGATTCCTGCTGCTTGCAAGCGTTCCTTCTCTTAAAAAACTAGCACCGTCGTGCTTTAAGTTTTTTCCTGCTCCTGCAATCCTGCATAATTAACAATTATTATGATATGTATATGGTAACTGGTGCGTTTGCACTCAAGTTCCTCCTTCACTCCTGCCATTTTTATTTTTGGTAACTCGCACACATGTGCTCTGAGTTCCACCTGCTCTCCTTCCCATTCACATTCTTTGTCTTGACCTATAATTTCCACTCTGTACAATTGATGGCGACCGGCACATTTGTGCTCAAGTTCTCCTTCACTCCTGCTCTTTATGTCAAGACAAAGATGACCAAAAAAAAATCTTAACTCAAGTAACCTAGAAGAAAAATAAAATGTTCAACCCCTATCTTACAATACAGCTGCAACAACAACCGCCAATGTTTGTTATTTTATAAAAATATAATTGTTATAACTTCCATCACAACAAGCACAAAAGAATATGGAATTGTTATTATTCCTCCATCTCACAAGCACAAAACAGAAAAAATGGAATTTATTGTTATTCCCCATCCCCATCACACCAGCACAAAAAGAATACGCACACTCGCTGCACTCATTCGCACATTTTTTCCTTCTCATTTCGCTGCTCATATACTCTGCACATAATTTGCCGACGCCGGCGCACATTCCCTATAAAAGGTAACAAATGGGAAACAACAACCTGCTCCTTCTCTAAGTATATATGCAACCACCCGATTCACTAGGGAAATTCTATTGATAATAGAATTTCACTTTTCCTGCTACCTGCTGTAGATGTGGACTGTAAAAATGTGGACTAAGAAAATTTATTGCAAAAATATTTCTCCCTCTCTAACTATTAATTAGTTTTGTATTTTAATAAATTCTGCCGCTTTCCAAAACACTGTCCTTTGCTTTTTTTTGAATGATGAAACCTTCTCTTTCTCGCAGCCTCTGCGAGTGCGTCGCAGGCTATTATTTCATGTATGTGTCCTTCGACTCTCGTTCGCTGCTCGTAGTGAGTATGTATACCTACCCTCACTGTGGGCGAGTATACAACTCTCTTACCTGCTCCTGCTCTTAATTCTTAACGAAGAATTTTTATCGGTCGCTTGTCGCTTCTGCCTTGCAAAAGGAAAAACAACAAAACTACTTACACGATAGTAGGTATATATGTAGTGCCGTTTCTCGCACTGCCTGCTGGTGGTATGAAACTTCCTGCCTGCACGTATCATGTCGTAACATGATTCCTGCGCACATTTTGATTTGTTTTGTGACAACGTGATTTTCATCGTTGCACATCTCACTCTCACAATTGTTGTTCGTCATAAAACGAAGCCCTGCTCACTCACAATGCACTCACAATATATTTTTTTTTTGTTTTAAACCTGCACTATTCCGTCACTGGGATAATATCCGGCTCGACACGGACCATAATGTATCGTAGCTCAGGGAAAATAAGAATAAAGCACAAAACAAAAACCGCCGGAACAAATAAAACACAATGAACTATAGTGGAAAAATATTAAAAACCACTTTTATTAGACCTGCGCCTGTGACCTGCTCATGCTCGATCTTGCTGAAAGACTAACTGTCGTTATACAATTACTAGATCCTTCTCGCTCTTTCGTTAAGTTTATATGTATAATCTTTCAATACATCGACTGCAGAGTTGCAATACTCATGCAGTTCGATACATAGTTATATACATAGACAGCCAGGCTGCCATTAGATCCCTAGTATCGCAGCGTATTAAAATCTAAGGCGGTAAAAGATTGCCGCGTATCTCTCAACGAGATAGCCAAACAGAACAACCTCACCCTTAGCTGGATTCCGGGACACAGTGATATCCCGGGGAACTGTGCAACTGACGAATTGGCGAGAAAAGGCTCTTTCGGCGTTGATAGTATCAGTCTGCACAACGTGCATGCTCCGCTGTCCTACGCTAAACAACTCATTCACGCGGACGCAACAGGTAAAGCAAGTCATAGATGGAAACATCTAGGACACTGCAACGTTGCTAGTCTTACTTGGCCAACCCTGGACAATAAAAGAACCAAGGCGCTTTTGCGACTCAACAAATCTAGTATCTCGCTAGTCACTAATGTCGTTACCGGGCATTGTATTCTTGGCAGACACGCGTGTAGACTCGGACTGCCAAACAATAACTTTTGCAGAAGTTGCATGGATGAGGAGGAAGATGAGTCTCCTCTCCCACCTCCTCTGCAGCTGCCCCGCCCTATCCAGTTTAAGGAAGGCTTACTTAGGTAACTACTTCCTCAATGATCTAAGTGATCTAAGCTTCATCAGCGCTGCTAATATCCTTAGCTTTATCAATGGTAGCAAATGGTTTACATGAGTAACCGGTTAAGGCACCCCCAACATCAGTGGTATGCACAATGGGCCGACTTACGGCCTAAATGATTCTCTCACCGAGAGCCACTTTAACATACATACATAATATACCAATTGGCGTAAAAACTAGTGGAAAAATTTCGCTAAAACTTTTTCCGAAATATTTCTAAGTACTTCAAGAAGGATATGGGCTTTATCGTTCTTTGCCACGCCTATTTTTCCCAAAAACTGTGATTTTTTCTGACTTCACTGCATTGAACTTGCTATTACTCAAATAATTCTTAATGAATACGACCAAAAAAGAAGTCTTAAGACAGCCAATTTATCCTTAAATAGTTTAGGCTATCAATAGGCTTGAGTTCTACCTAGAAGCTGAGCTACCGACCAAAATCGAGCATGATGAAATCCAAACTAAATTGAATAATCTCAACACTGAGACCCATCAACCGTTTAAACATCTCGTCAATTTTAAAGGCTTGCTGGCCTCTTCTGACCTTTCGGCGTAAATTATTGCCAAATAAACCAACGAAAAAATGTCGCATACTCAAATGCAAACCGAAATAAAAGTTAAATAAAATTGTTATCGCCAATTCCCGATGGTAAAACAGGATTCTTTTATCGTGATAGCCCGCCATGCAATATCCATTCAGCCACAGCCATGCCATCCTATTATCCAATAATTCTAAAGTCAATTTATTATCCAATCCTATTCCCAGCTATTTCTATTGAGAACCTTTTCCTTCAATCCGAATGCATCATCACTCATGACGATGCCGCCGACATCATCATCAAAGTCGTAGCAGTGTTAAAAATGAAAGGAAGAAAAAAACAACATAAAAAGTCCTTCAAATCGAATGAGTGGTCTTGTGTCTTGTGTGCTGTTTGCTTGCTATGCTGTTGTCATGTGAAATTGTCACTTTGGGTTGACTTGAGGATTTGTTCCTTGGCAAAGTCGCGAAAGTTGGTTTTGGCTTTTTTACGAGAGTCCCTTGATCCCCGCTTAATAATTGCAATAACGAAGAGTGCCTGAAATGAAAGTAATGAAATCATCGGGACTATAGGGACAATATAATAACGAGAACGTGTACGTAGTAAAGAATTTCATTGGCTTCCTTTTCTTTCCTTTTGATGGTTGTTATACAACCTTGCATGGCTGCTACTGGAAAATGAATCTGAGGTATTGTCTGGTATGATGGCATTTCTGAGAAAGGACACGTTTCTTCACTGTTGAGCATAATATCCTTGATAGTATATTGTTGGTCCCAGTGAATGCAGTTTTCTGAGGTGAAGCCAAAGGAAATTATTCAAAAGGGGGAAAAATGCGATTGAAAGCTCTCAAGAAAAATGTACCAATAGGTATGCCAAGACTAAAGCTCTTATGTGAAGTCTTTAAAGGAGAAGATTCAACAACAAACAATATGAGCTGTACTGAGACTGAGACCTGGTCAAAACTCGCTTATAAATGGTGTACGACGAACGGCTGCGTCATGTTGAGGGAACTAACACGAAACGTACGACCCGTTGAGTGTAAGAGTATTTAAGCTGGAGGGACAACGCAGTAGTAGCCGTAGGTGCGTACGAATAGAACTGGAAGGAGACTTGAACTGTTCGCCCAGAGGCAGTTAGCTAAGGACTGGGCCTGGGCTTGAAAGCTTAAGACTTAAAAACACCACAGTGGTTTGGAAGACGAAAGAGAAACCAAAATTAATTCTATCAGAGAAGACGCCCACTTCAACCCCGCCCACAGTTTTTGAATCGTGCATCCTTCTCCCAGAATGATCTAGAAGAAGGCTGTAGTATAGCTTATAGTCATTCTTTCGTAAAAGACTCCAATGTATTTAAAACAACGACGTAGACATTTCTTTAAGCAAGGTAATCTACCTCAATATCAGTGTTGTTATATCGTGGGATTTATAACCTTTTGTGGGAATTTCGATATCCGAAAATCCTTCCGTGGGCAAACGGGAAAAAGCAGCAAAATCGTGGGAACTTCACGAATCTGAATAAAAATCATTTAAACTATACATTTTTGCTGCAATTTTATCAAGATATCAATATTTTACCATTTACATTTACAACTCACTAAATGTCTATGAAAAAGAGTCTTTTGGCAAAATTTTCTAGTACAAAATTAGTAGGTAGGTAATAATTATTTTCACTGTGATTTTTATACTTAAGGTTAATTTTAATTAAATGTTATTTACAATTATTAGATTTTTTACCAAAATTAAAAAGAGAATTTCAGTACGATGAAAAGGGAAAAAATGAGATAATGCTAGTAACACTGCTACGTATGGTTTTTTTTTTTTATGTAAAATAGACGTTTATATTTTTCAAAATATAACAGAAGCGACTGTTCTATTGGCTTTACTGTGCGTGGGCAACAAGTCGATGAATAATGCGCAAATATAGCAACTAAAACAGAAGGCAAAAATATCTTCATTTTATACGTCTAAAGTTAATGAAAAATATTTCGTTAGCTCGGGTTAGGTTAGGATGTTAGAATTCAATTAGACATTAAAATGGATCTCAAACTACATACTCTGGAATAACTTCATATCCTTGTAACAACCATTATCGAAATGTTTCTCCATTAACTGTGGCGAAATAAAACAAAATACGACTGACTGTACCTATAGTGAAATAGTCTGGAAACTCTATATCACAAAACAAGCACCTGCTTATCATCAGTTTTTTATAACACACTCTTTTCTCTCTTTGTTTAGGTATCGTGGTATCAAAATTCATTCCCTATTCAAACTACAGATAGAAGAATTATGTCATCAAGAGGAAACCGACACACACTGACTGTGCGACATATCCAACAGGAGGATTTCGGCAACTACAGGTAAGTGAGCTATCACATTTTATGTATTCCTACCTTTTAAGGATGAATATGTGTTGAATGATAGATGAGCAAAGGATTTACCGTTGCCACTGTCACTATCATCAGAATAGGAGAGGATAATATTTCAGCATCAGCATGATAGTTGTTATTAGAGGGTATACCTTCGCTAGTTTAAATGTGCTAGTATGTGTAACGTCGTTGGTAAACATGAACATTTTAGGTAAATGTTATTTCTTCATGTGAGCAGAACTAGATAGAGCTACGACAGTTGCGGGAGTTGCACGCACCCATAGCTTTTTCACTTGACTCATCTGAAGGTTTTTTTAGATGCTTAATAGGAACTTACGCTAAGTTAGCTTTTTGACATCTGAGTATGGACGATAAATAAATCGAATCACTTTTGAGCAACGTTACACATGTCAAAACTTACCTCGAACTTACTTGTCCGTTCGCGACTTTGGTTTGAAAGATTAGTTGATGGGTAAATATGCCATGTATGGAGTATAATCACGGGTGGCCTCTTCTGAGATCTCCTTCGCATGTTTCAATCCTACCACCAGATTGACACTCTACTTCATTGACTGGTACCATGGTCGTGTTTTACAGTCCAAAAAGTAAGAGTCAAAGTGTCACCTTGGTCTATCTTCTAACAGACTAAGTTTTGGAATGATTGAACTCCAGTCTTAAGACCTTAATTTTATATAGGTAATCTTAATTCACTTTTTGATGATGCCACCAGTGTTTCCTTGTAAATTTCCCCATTAATTAATATAATGTCAACAGTCCTGCAGCTTGTCTACAACGAGATTCTTTGGAAATGACAAGGGATGTCTTTGTTCGCTTTTGAAGGAGTAAATGTTTCGTAGGAGAGGGTCGTATGCCACCTATCAAATATGTGCATTGAAAGGTGCTGATAGCTCCCACCCAAAGCCATCTTATGTACCATTACGTGAGAGCTCAGGTGGTCGGATGTGCCCCTAAAAAAGTCACAATAAAATAACCTCAATTCTTGATGCGTACTACCAGAACCAGATATGGAATCGGATGGCAAATGCGAATAAGTCAAAGTGGTGATGAGTGGTGGTGAAGGGTTGGATATTACTTCCAGAAGTTAGAAATTGTTTTTCAATAAAAAGCCCATTGAAATAGTTCGATCATATTAGTACCTTGCAATTTAAAGATAGGTCAGTAATCAAAGCCTTCGAAAGATCGGTGATCGAATCCGTCATGATCATGATGTATGATGCGCAAGCCTAGGGGTTCAATAAATACGAAACATTAGATACTACCTATATGAAAGGATGATTTTGTGGTGACACATATCGAAACAGGAATATCGCTGTTATTCTTAAAAACTCTAAAGCTGCATGTTGACTACGTAATGAGAACCGTACCTTAAAATGGCAGAGACTTCCTAAAATAAAAAGCGAAGATCACAATCTCAAAAGGGAAACCTGTGGTATGAAAAACTAGAGGAACCTGGTGCCAACTGCGAAATAAATCAAACTCAAGGGCGCTCGTCATTAAAGAGTCATTTTTAGGATTTCATGTAGTTAAGGATCAGACTGCCTTAGCAATGTCCAATGTAAAGTAATTTTTCAAGCCATAAACAAAACATGTATGCATTATCCAGTATGGGGAACTTGAGCTAAATCACACATTAAAAATTACAAGTTTTACAAAACCAAACTTTGAAAATGATGACAAATTTACCTTAGCTTTTTTCAATTCAACTCTTACATGAGCAAACCGGTGTACACCAAGTTGTTAGAAAAATTGAAATTCTTAACTATTTAATTCAAGATGTAGACATTCCAAGAATGTAAATATTAATACAAAACCTAATAGACCAATAAAAATGTCCCCTTATTATTTATTCTCACAAATTGTTTGTACAAGAGACACATAATTTTTCAATTACCTATTTTTGTATTAATAATGTAGGTATGCTAATTTATTTATTTTTTATTTATGTATTTGTTAAATTTTTGTTTCGTTTATTTATATATTTATTTATTCATTTATTCATTTATTTATGTATTTACTTATTTGTTTATATATTTATTTATTAATCTAAACATTTTGCACACACAATTTATTTATTCAATTATTAAGTTAATTATTACTTAATAAAAAAAATATTATACCCCCTGGCAATTCCTTTAGATTTTACGTATTATTTGTATCAAGTCACTTTTGTTTTCCTTTCTTTTATATTTAATCCTATATAAATCATATTAAATGAAAGTTTTAATCATAGTTTTCCTTCAAATGTAATCTAAAATTCAAAATTATTTTGAAATGTTTATAAAATTTTTCAGTTGTGAGATAATGTTTAAATATCAAATCTCTAAGCAAGCAAAAATTTGTTATAAAAATCTTTTATCTAATAGAAAACAAAATATCTTACATCTAACAAAAGGAATAATTGAAAAATTTAGGGAGACTGTTTGGTGCGGATTTTGGGCTATAGGCATTTTCGGACCATTCTTCGTCGAAAATGCGACTAGTCAGGCAGTAACAATTAATGATGTTCGTTATCGTCCTAAATACAAGATATGGATGTGACCAACGTGTAGCTTCAACAAGACGGTGCCACTTGCCATACAACCAGAGAAACAAATCAATGACCGCATGAGTCATTTTCTAATCGTGCTATTGTCCGTTTTTGCCAGCAGAATAGGTCATCCAGGGGTCGAATCGCGTCGTCCGTGAATGAGCATTACGTGACGTAATTTGTTTTTGTTTCACATGTAAAATTAACTAAATTCGTCGAACGTAATGCTCGCTCACGGACGACGCAATTCGACCCCAGATCTGAAATTGTACGCCATTTGACTCTTTTCTATTGGGTTGTTTTTTGAAGAAAAATGTTTGAAGGTATCAATTTTTAATTTTAAAAATGGAAAGAAATCGTGCAGAATGTTGGTCCATCATGCCTGAATTTTCTAAAACTTGCCAGAGAAAGGTAAAACATAAGTTCGATTATCTTTTCGTCTCCAAGATCCGAAAGGTTTGTTAAAAGTGAACGTATTTTATCGAGTATTCGACGTCATTATTAATCAACTGAAATAGAGTTCCCTTCCAATTAACGAAATTGTTTTAAATTTCAGTGTTTTGCAACCTTACACTTTGCTAATTTTAAACGAGAGCAATCTATTAAAAAGAGCTCTCGAACTAATTGATAAACTGAATCATTTGCCAGGGAAATTCTTAGTATTCGGTCCGCTTTCATAGACGAAATAGAAAAGTCTTCGTGTGTTAGAAATTAGAAAACTTTCTAAGGGAAAACTTATCACTCCCATCTATGTTGCTATGGCCGGGAACCCAGACGAAAGTGATTATAAACCGATGACTCTCCCTGGCCCATTTTACCCTGCAGTCAACATGTTTGAACGGATCTCCCGTGACTCCAATTCCAGCTGTTCTTTGGACTCTACTCAGCTTCGTGATGTTGTAAGCTTTACTCAAGACGGGCCATCATACGAGCGATCCTTATGTGAGGATGGGGCGTACCACCACTGGTGAACATCCAACGAACCATTTTAGGGTTATGAGTTTAGTTTGCAAAAAAAAATTGCAATAAGCATAAGAAGGAAAAAATAATAAATCAAAACTAAAACTATTTTGGTATAATGTCTTGACTTAAGGTCCTTAAATACCATTTATACATACCTACCTTTCATCTCTGTACTCTTAGACTTAGACAGTGCAAGTAACCATTTATGCACTCTCTCTGTCATTTAATTTTTTGTAACACGATTTGTTTTTTTTTAT
This sequence comes from Cheilosia pagana, assembly GCA_936431705.1. Classification (NCBI taxonomy): domain Eukaryota; kingdom Metazoa; phylum Arthropoda; class Insecta; order Diptera; family Syrphidae; genus Cheilosia; species Cheilosia pagana. The sequence goes on along the minus strand of OW386166.1, from coordinate 76,088,397 downwards.
TTAAAGTTAATTTACCAACTAACTGTGTACTTGTTTACTCTTAATTACAGTTGTGTTGCTGATAACTCATTGGGACGATCTAGAAAATATATGGAGCTATCTGGTCGCCCGGGGCCAGCTGAATTCTACTCACCGAAATGGGGAAGATCCACCGACAGTTACAATTTAACATGGAAAATTGATAGCTACCCGCCGTTGGAGGAAGTTCGCCTTCTTTATCGAAGAGTCCTGGTAAGAGTATAAGCATAACTGTACTGTATATTGTTAATGCACTGACTGTGCCCTATACACATATTATCCTTGGGTCAATGTTTATATTTACTGTATTTTGTAATTATTTCCAAGTTGTGTCTTGGTGGGTTTTCTAAATTTTATTTTTTGTTCCCAACTTGGTTGTCCTTTGGGTGGTGGTGGCGCTGGTGGTCAATTTATTGCTGCTGCAGCTGCCAGCTTTCTGAATGCTATACTGGGTCAAACACACAGTTTTCCATTTGCGGTTTGATTTAATTTGTTTTCCCCGGGTTCGCAGTCACAAATGGCTCCCTATGTGCCACACAATGTAGTACGTAGTTGCAGTTTTGCTCCTTCGAGGTATGAACATAATAAATTTCTGTGTGTGTGCGCTCTCGTGTTCCCCCCATTTGGCGTGATTTTTTTTTTCCTTTTTACAAAGTGCACACGAATATAATTTGAAAATGGGTGAATTTGGCTGCGAGTCTGCCGGTGTACCCATGGACGAAGTCGGGTTCATGTATGCGAAAAAAAGAAGAAGAGAAACGATGAAAAATCAAAACCGAGTACAAGCTGACTGGAAATCGACTTGACATCGTCAGCGTGGTAGGTACACCACCAGGAGTTTTCGGATTTTTCGATTAAATCCAAATGAACTCTATTGAGATGGTTTCTTTTTAACTTTCTCGTATACGTAGTAAGAGAAAGGTATTGTAATCGTACAAAAAATCGAACTCGAGATTTTAATCAAATCTAACATTACGATGATAGAGGAACTCGAAAAAGTGGGTCTCGCAATTCTGTCCGTCTGTCCGTCTGTCCGTCTGTCCGTCTGTCCGTCTGTCCGTCTGTCCGTCTGTCCGTCTGTCCGTCCTTCCGGAGCTCTACAGCGCAAACGGCTGGACGGATTTCTTTCAAACTTCGGATTTGGAGTTGGTGGGCTTACAGTTCGGGGCCACTTTTTTTTTTGCAAGTTAAGTGTTGCCGTTCTAACGGTATTCAGCAATTTTGAGTTTTTCGAAAACGGCTCTAACGATTTCAACCAAAATTGTTATTTGGGCTTAAGTAGGTGTAACTAAGATGGCTGCATACTCAGTTTTTCGCAGAAAAATCGAATAACGGTAATTTTGAAAATTGGACATATCTTAAAAACGGTCAAAACTATTTCGACAAAAATTCATATTTAAGGTTATACGGTCATTCCCAACATAATGGCAAACTCAGTTTTTCCCTAAATTATTGTTCCACGGACTATTTTGGAAAATTTCAGTTTTTTAAGGCTTTATTTAATTATGGTTTACTTGAAAACGGCTTTAACGATTTTAACCAAATTGTATACTTGCACTACCATATATAGGGTTAACATGGCTGCATACCCAGTTTTTGGCTAAAAAGTCGAATAACGGTACTTTTGAAAAGTGGCCTTATCTCGAAAACGGTCAATACGATTGCAACAAAAATTAATTTTTTATGTAATATGGTCATTCCTAACATGATAGAAAACTAATTTTTTCTCTAAATTGTCTATAACAGATTTTTGAAAAAATACATATTTTGAGAATTTGGTTTCCTTTTGTTTTACCTACATGAAAACGGCTAAAGCGATTTTGACCAAAATGCATACTTGGAGTAAAATTGACGTTTTCAACATTATTGCGTCCATAATTTTCGATTCCAACCACCAGAAACGCTGATTTTGAAAACTGTTCATATCTCGAAAACACCATTTTCGATTTGGATAAAACCTTAAAAACCACGTAATACTAACATCCTGAACCATACCCTATACTCAGTTTTTAGCTAAATAGTTGAGCAAGATTATTTTTCGAACTCAGTATTTCAATATTTGTTACTATTTTGTACGCCTTATTTTCTAAAATCAGCTTTAAAGATTTTGACTAAAATGCTTATTTACGATAACATAAGTATTCTTAATAAAACCCTGTACTTAGTTTTTCTTAGAAAAATGCAAATAATGCCGTCTTATGAACATTACCGCACTACAAGTTAAAATGTAATCACAACTACTAGAAATTAATTTTTAGCAAATATTTCCCACTTCTTCTTTTTTCAACCAATTGGAGTCTACACTATCAGAAACCCGCACTTCATTTGCAACCCCCAAACACGTCCATCAATAAATTCAAAAACAAACCTCTAAATTCTTTCATCACAAACCCTACTTCGAGTCATGGCCACCTACCAGCATCACCAATTTGAAAAATCTTGTTCTATAGCCTATAAAGAATAATAAAAGAAAAATAAACCAACCAAACTGATGATACGAACGAGAAAGTTTCGTGCGATCCAGTCGTGCACTTCATTTATTTTTGCTTGTTTTGTCACATCCCCAATGAATGTCTATCAAAGGCGGATGTAATTTAATTGCTGTCGAAGCGGTGCCGAATGATTTGTTCAATATTTGTCAATACTTGGAATGGAAGGCATGTGTAACGAATTTAATTTCATTTTTTTTCCTCCCGCATGAAGCACTGAAACCAACAACGGCCATCGTCCTTTATGAATGCCCACTTGTAAATTAATTTATATATTATTTACGCAGATAATATTTGCATTTATTCGTGCAAATTGTACATGGCATACAATGAAGTTAAGCCGGTGGAAATTGATTAATTTAATGAATTCTTTGAATTAACTTGATGTAGACATGAGGTGATTGGATTAAACGTTTCACTTGATTTCATGAATCAACTCTATTTGTACGATGATAAAAGATAAATGCGAGATGCTCTGAATGATGTTAATTAGTGGTAGTGGTATGCATTTCAACTGCTGCTGCCAAATAACTACAATAAACGATTCCACGAACACTAATTAATATTAAACTTATTATAATGAGTATGCTTATTTGTTGTGAAAAAATGATCGCTTTACTTAATATAAGGTATGGAATTATAAATGCCAGGAATATCAACACAAAATTCAAGTCGAAATAACAAGTAATATTCCGACATATTCGTATATCGCGTCAAAATGGGATGAGAGATGAGCACTGTCGCCAAAAGTAATTCACTACCAACCATATAAAATTTTAGGAACGAAAAAGTTTCTTGCGAACCAGTTGTGAGCCTTATTTTCGTTTCGCGAATCGTAGAACTTGTACTTTTTTTTGTAATTACTAACATAATAGATGCAATACAGTCTTTCAAGTTGTTGTTCATTGTACTAAATACTGTCGATGCCAACCAAGGACTTGACAACTTCTTTTTTAATTAAAATGCAAACTACTTGACAAACATCTCAAAAAAAAAATAATAAGTTTATCTATCAAAACATTTAAGAAAGGAATTCGACTTCGTTTATTATGTCCACCACGGAAGAACCCAATTTTCGATGACTCGGCCGCACATTTCGACCGATTAGTCCGCCTTTTTATCCCCATAAAAAAGTCTAGAGGCGTTAAATCCCACAATCTCGGCGGCCAATCGACGGGTCCGTGTCTCGAGATAACACGTTCACGGAACTTAGACTGCAATAACTCGATTAATGCACACGCTGGGTGGCACCATCTGAAACCACACTGATGTCCAATCCATGATCCATGCAATTGCCCAAATAAATAACGTTCCAACATGTCTCTACCATTTACCGTAACGTGACCGTCGTAGTAACGCTACCGGCATGAAAACCGCAGACATTTTGCGAATGAATTGCTATTCCATGAAGGACATTTTGCTAATAATTGACGAATTCTGCATTTTCTTCCATCATGTCCAGAACTCAATTCGAGAACGTACTCGTACTTCTTTTCATGATCAAGTGGCTTTAGTTCTTGAGTCAGCTTGTTCTTGTAAGGGTCGTTTGCGACGGATGCCTCGCTACGGCAGCGTTATTCTCAACCCTTCGGACAAAATGTAGTCTCATTGACACGACAACACCAAGCAGCGAATATTCTGAAGCAAATTTTTTTACTGGACTATTGTCAGTAGTTGCTTTTCTACTGGGACGAGACTTACGGCCGAAAATAGGCGTTAACGCTCTTAAAGTTGGTATTTGTAAACGTTCCTTCTTCGTGTACTTCACCAAGATGAAAATGTGGATTTTACTGAACACTTTGACATTTACAGCTCCGTATTCGATGTAAGATTTACTTTTTCACATCATTTACTATGTTTTTGTTTGAGGATAAAAAAAAAGAAACAAAATAGTTGTCCATTGATTTTTCCTCTTCGTAATCCAAGAAGCCCAGATTTTGTTCCCACTTTCACTTATACCATTTTGTTTGACATCGACAGCGTTTGTGCATCGCACCTACATCGTGATCATTTGAACTTGAACTCAGCTTGAACTGTTTTTCCAAACTCATTTTTCAACAACGAAAACAAACTGAACTGCATTTTCGTACATCTCTGAATGAGGTAACCCCATTTTAGTGATTTAGTGACTTGATTCAAAAGATTTACCAAGTTTAAAATTTACTTGTATCGAATGATTGTAAACAACAATTTACAAAAATGTGCGCCTTTTCTAAAAATTATTCCTGAAAACCTCAAGCATCGGAATTATGCTGTCATTGATGTCACAATGCTTTGTAACCTCGCAAATCTCTTACAAATGTGCAAAACAATGAAGCAATATCAATGAACCCAACTTATTTCCAGACGTATTGCAAGCAAGCAAATATGCCCATGCGGCCACGCCCGCCTCGTATATTTTAGCATTTAATTCAAGGTGGGCGTAGTGGCCCTAAGTGTTGGGCTACTAAGCGAGGGGTCCCCGGTTCGAATCCCGAAAGAACCAAATAACATCTTAAGGTTTTTTGAGCTTCTCAATTAGCCGTTTGGACTCGGCGTAAAATTGTAGATCCCTTCCATTCGCCCCACAGACCTGTCGCGCCAAAATATTTACTTTTTTAATTCACCGTAAAAGGTTTTTTGTCATAGGTGCACTCAGAAATTGTAATATCAAGAATTTTATACTTTGACCCAACAATTTTCGTACTTCAAAATGAACCCAAGTACTTTAAATCCTTAATTTGAGAATGCAAGTGTAAGACTAATGTAAGAACTTTTATTCTTGTCTTAACTGTTGTCTGAATATCAAAAAAGATCAACAATTGTTGTTAAACAAGGCCAACAATTAAAATCGTGTGGCAAAATACGAAAATATATAAAATTTTAAGAGGGAAAATCTTGGTTCAAGAACAGTAAATGAATGAATACACACATAATTTTTTTTACAAAAAAATAACTAAATCGAAATCGAAGTGACACTTTTTACACATTTTGAAAATTAATAATATTTTGATCCTATAACAATTTGATCCTATCCGCCATCAACTCTCTTTTATTGAAGCCTAGCTGACCCGTGCTCGCCTTGCTTCACCCGATGTTTTTTTTATAAATATGTTCCCTCCCTTGGACCTTTCTAAAAGCAATATAAAGCAAAAACAAAGACAATAAAAACATAATTTTAATTCCTAGACTAAAAAGTCTACACAAAAAATATTTACGCAAAGTTCTGTTATTTGTTTCCTCTTACCCACCTCAAATGTTTTTTTGACTATTTTGTAAAAACCAAATTTTATTCCAGGTTAAAAAATATCTTAAAGCCCGACCCTGAGCATAAGCAATCACTATGCCAAGTTTCATCTGAATCCGTCCAGTACTTTCTGCGTGATGCGCGGCCAGGCACTTTTTATTCTACAGTTTTTATGTAGAGAGTAGAGAAGGGAAGAAGAGAAGAGATGTAGAGATAGAGAAGAGAAGAAGAGAAGAGATGTAGAGATAGAGAAGAGAAGAGAAGAGAAGAGAAGAGAAGAGAAGAGATAGAGATAGAGATAGAGATAGAGATAGAGATAGAGATAGAGATAGAGATAGAGATAGAGAAGAGAAGAGAAGAAAAGAGAAGAGATGTTATCAATTTCATGCGAATATTTTCAGCAATTCCTGGGAAGCTATGCTAAACTCTTCCAGCCTTTAGCCCGTCGCAGTATAATAATTAACTTACAAACTTTTCAAGGGTTGCAGCATCAATATAATCTATCAATCTTTACCTATCTGCTATCTAAAATTTCTTTTAAATTCACTTTTTAACATTGCATTGCATTGGAAAGATTTACGCAGTTACTTTTTTATGAATTTAAAAATAAATTGTTATGTCAAGAACTAATTGTAACAATTTTTGAATAAATCTGAAGAATACATTTTTAACGAAACAATTGCATTGCAACTTTTATCAAACAATGATACAAGTATAACATTATAAGTACAACAATGATACAGTTAACATTTTTTATTGTTATGGAAAGCTGTTTACTCTCGATAATAATTATTGTTAACTGAAGAATGTATTGTTGAGTCAACAATTTGATTTTTGAAAGGATATTTTGTCTCAAGAAATATTTAACACAGACATTTTATTGTTGATGCTGATAGTTTTTCGTTTTTGAAATTGTTTAAGAATTTAAAAATTGGTTTAACAAGTATTTTATTTTTAAGCTAATATTTTGATTCTTAAAAAATCAAAAATGAGTTGTTGATGGAAGAACTGAACTGAACTGAAAATTCTTCGGATAACAAAGTTTGTTTGTTTTTCTGAGTGTACGGTAGCTGCCTAGGACATGTCCCATGTGTTTTGTCAAAGGCTTGTAGAATAGTCGAATATTCAGGTGTCAGTTATCCACTTGGAGGTCGTGAGAGCAGCTGTTGGCTAAAGGAATTTATTTGACACAATTGCTTCTTCAGCTTTCTTGTTGGTCCTAAAAAATCCTCACTGAACTAAGCTCTATAGGTATGCCAAACTCAATTATGAAACCTCATATCAATATAAGGTATCTTAAATGAATCTAGTGAAATATTTTCGCCTTCTAATAGGCTTAGTAATTGGAATGGTTTGAATGTACAAACTCGCTCATGCCATCTTCTTTGAGGTGTAAAAAATCCGGTAAAAATCAGAAATAAAAATAATAATTTTCACAAACAATCTCTAAGTCTCATTCAGTGCTGCCGTAAGTCCGTAAATGCTTTCCTTAATAGACTCGTAAACATCCCAAACGAATCTCTTACCCTTTGCCTTCCTATAAGGACTCAACCTCATTCACGGCAAGCTTTGAGTAATAGTAATTAATACGATATTCGAGTGCAAATACATATATTCGATATCTCCAGATCAAGAGCGTGTTCTCACGCTAAGATATGTACAGAACTCGCTGTCGACAGAATTAATGATGCCCTAAGCTTCCAGCTGCATACAGTCCTCAACGGCGAAGGATACTCCCAGCTGCTTTTCATCTATCCCTCAAATGAATAAAACAAAAACAGTCTCAAAATCTTTCAAACAGAATCCTCAATTGAGATTTTTTACGCTACACGTTGAGTTACGTTAATTGATCACTATTTGCTACAGCAAGAGAACTCCTCTAGTGAGGTGGATATAGAACCCCAACCCCAGTCCCAGAGAGATGCAGACGAATCACTCTAGCACCTACAATTTTTCTTCGTAATTGAGAACAGAAATGTATCTACTGCACAAAAGTGTATGTAGGTGTTATTTGCTGTTAATTCCGATTTCACTGTAATGAAGAGCAAGAGGTATTGAAAATCAAAGAAGGGAAAAACCCAACCGCATCCATCTCATTTATTTGAAATCGAAACGTTCTCAGTTACTGAACAAGCAAGACGGGAGTGGCGTGAATTAAAACACTTGTTTCTTACTTTTAAAATTAAACAATATTTATTTGGAACTATGTCCTTTATTATTGAAATACTTTTTACTAATTCTAAAAGGAGCTTAAGGCTACTATGTAGTTACAATAAGACTGTTGATAAATTCATCATACAGTCGTATTTATATACTTTTCTTATCTATCTACAAGGAGACCCAAGCGTACAATCGTCTTGCTTGATAATGAAGAAGAGATAATATTCCAACATTGTATACAAACGATATTATCTCTTTTACATATGTTATCATTGTAGCGTTGTGTGCAAGACTGTACTAGAGACTAAAGATATCATTGAATACAAATAATGTTATCTTTTTTCTCAATATGTTTTGCTATGGATACTTAACTCCCCCCCTTGTTAAACGAAATCGTCCCGATTTTTCGACGCTATTTTTAACATTTCTCTTTCATAAGTTTTGTTATATGCGTCAATCTTTTTTTGTTTTTGACGATCTGTTATACATTGTATAGTTTTTATCATTACGTACGTAAATGCTAGAATAACAATCAGTGTTACAATTGTGTATATAGTTGATAATATCGGTTTTTCTTCAAAAGGAATAATTAGTTTTTTTAAAGTATCTATGTTATCGAATTTGTACATTGTATCTTCTTTAATTATTTGGTCGATGTAAGACTCTGAATTATGATTTCTTAATATAACTTCTTTAATTTGCTTATGCATGTTTTTGTATATTTTATCGTCTAGATTTATAGTATTTTCATAAGTAACTAAGTTTATACCATTAATTGTTTGATTATTTAACTTATGCTTACCGCTTAATAACATAACACCGGATTCAATTTCTAAGTCGTAATCGTATTCTTGTTTAATGTTGCATTTTGAAGTTATATTCTTTAAAAGTGGAATAAGACAATTTTCTTCTTCAAAGTTAATTTCACAAATGTTTTTACTTAGATGATTTTGACAATTTCTTGTTCTTAAATAAGTTTGGTTACATAAGGCAATTGTTTTATCTGTAATGATTTTTCCATGTTTTGAATTTAAAGGTGTTACTTTATACAATTTACATGATTTAATTAGAACTGGATATTTATATATTGTGATGAAGAATTCATCAGTTCTAGCTAATAATATTTTAGAGTACTCAAGTATATTTATTATGGGTACTTGAATTATTTCATGTTGAATAATATTTTTAATGTCATCTAAGTCTAGGCTTTCTGATAAATATTCATTATTTTTTGCTGCATTAATTGTTCTGGTCAATAATAATAATTGTTCGTACACTTGTTCTATTACTAAATGTTCTTTAAGGCTCTGACCTTCGAATTGTTGCAAAATTTGTTCAAATCTAGAATTTATAGTTTTTTGTTTATTATTGTTTTCTATGAGATTATTTATACTCGTTTCTATGTTAACTAAGTCATAATGGTCAGGATTACCAAACACATATTTGAAAGCTGTTCCTAAAAAGTTAATTGATCTAGTATGCCTAGTATGTTCTTGTAATTGGTCTGCTAAATTCTTAATTTTACTTAACCAAATTTTTTCTTCTTGTGTAGGTTGATATTTACTAGTTACGATATTTACGTAAGGTTGAAAAAGTTCGACTTGTTCTTTCAAATAATTTTTTAAAATTCTAATCGCTTCTAATGCTGAATCATTCAGATTTAACTTAATATTTTTACTTTGTTTTTTGTTTACTTTACCGTTATCTCCTCGTAAATATAATGTCAGGGGCTTGGCTATGCTTGCGTATCCTTTTATAAACTTACGATAGTAACCTGTAAGACCTAAAAATCCTCTCAAATCCTTTACCGTTTGTGGGACTGGAAAATTTTCTATAGCTGCTATTTTCTCAGGGTTCGTAGTGATTCTACCATGTCTGATTATGTGACCTAAGTATTCTACTTCTTCTTGAAAAAACTTACTTTTCTCATCAGATATTTTTAATGTGGCTTTATTGAGTACGTCGAATACTTGACTTATGTGCTGTATATGTTCTTCCTCAGATGAAGAATATATCAATACGTCATCAATGTAAACGTGTACGAATTTACCTACAAAGTCTCTCAAAATGTCGTCCACGCATCTCTGAAATATGCTTGGTGCATTTTTGAGCCCGAAAGGCATTCGTTTAAAATGATATTTTGCGCCATTTATAGCAAAAGCTGTTTTTTCTTTATCATCTGTTTTGATTCTAATTTGGTGGAAACCTGACTCCAAATCTAATGTTGTAAAGTACTTGGCTTTACCTAAATTTTGAATTGTCATGTTGACATCCGGAATGGGGTATCTGTCTGTTACAGTGTGAGCGTTAAGTTTTTGGAAATCAACAACCATGCGCCGTTTTGGTTTTCCTTTTTCGTCCAAACCTTTTTTAGGTACTGTCCATATGGGACTGTTATAAGGACTATGGCTTTTTTCTATTATATCGTCATGTAAGAGTTTCTGTATTTCTTTGTTTACGAATTCGTTATCTGCTATGGGATATGGATATTGTTTAACATAAACCGGATTATCATTGGTCGTCCTAATGCTTGCTTCTATAGTATCTGTAAAGGGTAACGGTCCTATGCTGTTATTAATCTTCATCAGTCTATCTATATCTGCTTTATAAATATTATTTTCCCCAATTATGTAATTAATTTTCTGAATAGATTCGACACTGCTTATGGTAGTTAGAGTCATATTACTGAAATTTATTTCCGCGTTTAGAACTTTAAGTCCTTCATATCCTAATATCATATCAAAAGACTGAATATCCTCTAATTCAAAAAATGTTATATTTTTCTTTAATATCCTAACTACTTTCTTTGTATCTACCATAGAATAACCATGCATTGTTTTTATTTTTATAGGTTTAATTTTAATTTTTTCGCTAGAATCGCATTTTCTATTAATGTAATTATGGGTTGCACCAGTATCAATAAGAATTTTATAAATTTCCTTAGAAATAGTACTAGTTAAATTTAAGCAGGGCAACCCGTCTACTAGTTTAAATGATCTATTCTTATGTTATTATTTACCATACATTCCGTTTCATCTGCTTCTGCATATGTACTGCTGACATCGTCTCTGCGTTGTTGTCGGGAGTTATTTACTCTCTGCTGCTTGAAGTTCTGCTGATAAGATCGTTGCGGTCTGTTGTGTGTGTTGAAACTCCCGCTGTGTTCACGTTTCGCTGGTGGATTATATACATCGGGTTTGTATTGATTCCAATTTTGTCGCTGTGCATGTACAATTTGTCTCGAGTTTATCTCCATCGGCTGTGGTCCTTGATTGTGTTGCTGCATATTATCGTATTGCTTCTGGGGTTGATAATTCGTTGTTTGGCTCGAATAATTTGGTCTTCTTTCGTTTCTGCGTTCATGTGGCATATTTTTGTGGTGCTTATCTTGAGTGAGATGTAAATGCCTGTGCACATTATCATGTTCTATTCTGCGAGCAATTGCGAATGCGTGTTCTAGATCATTTATTGTAGCTGAATATAATGATCCTCTTGTAAAGTTGTCACTCATACCATCAATGAATATACGAACTGCGTCGTCGTTAGCATTTTTAATTAGTCTGTCGATTATATTCGGCGGATCACCTGACATAGTGATTTTTGATATTATTAAATTGAGATTTTTATTTATCTCGTCGTGGTATTCAGACAGTGTGCTTCTTTTTTGCGTGATGGCTTTCATCATGTCTTGTAGCACGTATAGAGGTTCTTGATTAGAGTACGTATAATCTAATCTGTTACGTATCGCCTCAAAATTAAAAATTGTGTTATAATTAGTTAACACATTCGCGGCTGCACCCTGTATTTTACTTTTCACTATAGTCAATGCTGCTGCGTACTTACTGTGTGTTTTGAAGTTTTTAATGCTGTCCATTAATCTGGATGCTTCTTCGCGCCACGACCGATAATTTGATTGATCGCCGTTGAAAATAGGTAGGCTTTTAAATGCGTCTAACTGTATTTCACTACCATCTGTATATGTGGTTCTTATTTCCTCTAGCACAGGTATGTTTGGTACTATGCCTAATCCAGATTTTACTTCATTTAGTTTTGTTTCTAAATTAGTGTTTATTTGATTTTGGTTAGTTATTATTGCTGCTAACCTTGCATTCTCTGTGCGTGTGTGCTCTAGGGTTTGTGTTACTGTGTTGCTCCTGGTTTCTAAAGCTTCTAATCTTGCCATTAATACTGCGAGTTGTTCCATTTTGAACTCGTGTCTGTTGTCGTCGAATTTGTGTGTTTTTTTCCTCCACATATACACTTTCACTGAATTGCTTTGCTGCTTCGTACGAAGAAGCTATATTTGTACCTGCTATGCTAGGTAATTCTTGTAACCGGTAACGCGAGTGTTCTGTTTATACTAGATTTCACTACTTGTTCCCGAGGTCCGCTCGATTGAAGTTAAAAAGTATATTTAACCTCCTGGCAGGATCGCCAATTAAAACACTTGTTTCTTACTTTTAAAATTAAACAATATTTATTTGGAACTATGTCCTTTATTATTGAAATACTTTTTACTAATTCTAAAAGGAGCTTAAGGCTACTATGTAGTTACAATAAGACTGTTGATAAATTCATCATACAGTCGTATTTATATACTTTTCTTATCTATCTACAAGGAGACCCAAGCGTACAATCGTCTTGCTTGATAATGAAGAAGAGATAATATTCCAACATTGTATACAAACGATATTATCTCTTGTACATATGTTATCATTGTAGCGTTGTGTGCAAGACTGTACTAGAGACTAAAGATATCATTGAATACAAATAATGTTATCTTTTTTCTCAATATGTTTTGCTATGGATACTTAACTCGTGCCACAAACTACCACTATGTGTATAGCTCACGCTAAGATCTCATTAAAAACATCGTTCGCTTGCATAATTAAGAAGGAGATAATACAGCTAAATGCAATTTTAATCACGTGCTTCATTAAGTTTTTAGAGCAAACGAAGATTTAACCGAACTCCTTCCACTGTTTTGGGTTCTTATTATTGTTCGCCTTCATCCCAGCCTATCGGTACATATTTGTTTTCTACCTATTTACGGTGTATCTACACACGAGATCAGACATCCGAGGAGTGATGCAATTATTTTCAGTTTCTCGAGCACACCCATTATTTCAATTACTGTATAATTCGTCTGTCCATTTAGCACTGTTTAGTGTGCATGTAAATAATGTAATTTTTTTTTCTGTTTAATTTCTTTCAGATGAATGACACGTTTCAGCAGCCCGGACGATGGCACGACTTCATCCTGACGCCAGAGCATAGACCAGCATCGGAGCCACTGACACATATTATGTCGTATACCATAAAGAATCTACATCCTGGCGCGTATTACGAGGCTATTGTGCAGGCGAAGAACAGATACGGATGGAATGAGGTGCGTGTATGTGAATATACAAATTAACTTTTAATTCATTCATTTTGAACTGTGTAGTACGCTTGGTCCTTTAAATGAATTTTAAGCACAGTGGGTAGGACTCCCTTTATATGTTTTAGGTAGTTTACGTTGTGTAAACTTTAAGTGGCAAGTTGGTTGAAATCGAGTTACGCTGTCATTGTCCTTAAAACTCGCAATGATTGCTGTGAAGCTAAATTTGTTTGTTATTATCACATTGAAGAACAAGGACAGTCTTTCAACGTGTTGTTCATTGCACTTACATTTAAATAAACTTCAACTACTCTAAAACGTGATTCAGGGATTAAAATATGAATTCAGCGCTCGAATAGGACTAGATCAAATATTTTATAAACCGTTCAAGGATTATTGCCGTCTCTATTAATGAACGATTAGAGATAATTAGTGATTTGTTAGTACAAAGCGGAGGTAGTGTCGGGGACGACTTATTCGATAGTAAAGGGTTTTCCAGTAAGAAGTGTTATTTTCAATAGCCCGCTATTTCGGTAGCTGTCACTTTTGAAGCTGTTATTTTTTGACATTTGACAAGTAGGAACTACGCTTTTACTAAAAATGGAACGATACACGCTTCAACAACGCATTGAAATTATAAAAATTCACTACAAAAAAGGTGAAAATTTTGCAGTCACAGTTCGCAAAACTTAAGCATTTTTGGATCGTTGTGAAGCAACTTGTCGGACCGCAATATAGAAATTGGTGAAAAAATTCGAGCTGTTGGGACAAGTGAGTGATGTTAAGAATAAAACCCGTGCACGTAGCTCAAGAACAACTGAGAATATTGCTGCTGTAGCCCAAAGTGTTGAAGAAAACCCAGGTTTGTCCATTCCTCGTCGTTTTTTGGAATTGGGCATTCCACCAACGTCATTATGGCCGGAGTTGGATGGTATTGATCTGGACAACGTTTACTTTCAACAAGACTGCGCTATCCACCGAGATCTTGTGATTTAACACCTTGCGACTTCTTTCTTTGGGGCCACGTTAAAGATAAGGTCTACGCCAACAGCCCAGCGTCGATTCAAGACCTCAAAGATGGAATTCGTGAGTCTATCGAGGACTTGGGGCAGCAACTTTGCGATTTTGTTATGGGAAATTTCATGAAAAGGATATGGTCTTGTAAGCGTGGTCGTGGATCGTGGTGGCCATTTGGCTGATGCTGTTTTTCATTATTAACGCATTCCTTCCTCTTCATTATGAAATAAATATCCAATCATTTAGGTATCTCCAAAAATGGCATTTTTCTTTGAATATCAAATAACACCTCTTATTGGAAAACCCTTTAGTTGAAAATTCATTCATTCAAAAGTAGCCCAAAAATCATTCATTCTTCTTCTTCTTTTCGGGTAGCTGCTATTAACAACAACACTTTAACTCCTCCTGGAGCATAGGGCGACAACCAGGTCCTTCCACCTTTCTCTGTTTGCAGCTCAAAACTTCAGCTGTGTCTATACGATCGCAAATCTTGGGACTGAACTTCTGTCATAACAGTTGCCCTCCATGTTATTCTGGGCCTACCAACTCACCTTACACCTTGAGGATGCCATTGGAAGCACTGCTTCGCTCTGGTTCATCTGGTTTCCTCAGTGTATGGCGATTTGCTCTGTTTGATGTGAACATCAACTTTTGTTTGTCCAGTCCTAAGCTACATTTCGTTGTTGCAAATCGTTTGTGGCCACCGGATATTTAGGACGAAACGCAGACAACAATTCACAAAAGCTTGCAACCTGCTTGAGATGTTGGCGGAGCATTTTCATGCATCAGATGCGTATAGCAGAACAGATTTTACATTGGAATCAAACAATTTTAACTAAGTGCAAAGCGATACTTTGCTGGAGTTCCACACTACGAGCCTTATTTAGTCTATTTCTGACGTCCTGGTCCGTTCCACCATCAAGTGACACATAACTACCCAAATAGTTAAATTGCGTTACCACTTCTATGGTCTCCTGTTTCAGGATAACCTGCTGTTGTAGGTCTCGGCAAGTGTGCATAAATTTTGTCTTTTTGGTGTTAATCCTTATGTCAGCCACCTGCCCATTCTGTTGCATTAAATGACACATTTGGCTAAGGGCACCAATTTTAATTGCCAAAAAACAGATATCATCAGCGTAGTCCAAATGGCTTAGCCTATCAAACGAGTTCCATTGGATACCAAGTCTCTCGTTTTTACCCACACCGTGGCAGTCATTACATCATCAATCGCAAGTAAGAACAAGATAGGTGACAGTATACATCTCCTTGTCTCACTCCTTGACGCACTTCGAATGGCTCGGAAAGCTGTCCACTGTGCAAAACGAAACACCTTGCGTTGTTGTATGACTCTTTGATGATAGCACAATTTTTTTCAGGGATGCCTCTCATAGCAAGCGATCTCCAGATACAATCACGATTAACGCAGTCGAAGGCCTTTTCAAAGTCGACGAACATGAGAAAGAGCTGTGATTGGTACTCCGATGATTGTTCAAGTATGATTCGCAGGGTGTTAATATGATCGACGCATGATCGACCACGGCGAAATCCCGAATGGTGCCTCTTTAGCGTCGACTCGATCCTGGACTTTATCCTCTCGAGAATTATAGTTGCCATCAGCTTTGGGAATACGGACAAAACAGTGATACCACGCCGGTTATTGCAATTTTTAAGGTCGCCTTTCTTCGGTATCTCGATAATAACTCCATCCTTCCATTCCCTGGGAAAGGTTTCATTCTCCTAAACAGCCTGAACAAGTGGAAACAAAATACAGGCAACTGCGTCAGGATCAGCTTTCAGGAACTCGGCAGGAATGCTATCCCGTTCACCTACCTTCTTATTTTTTAAAAGTAGTAGTAGTATATTGCTGAAACATTTATGAAGCGACTTCTTTAAATTTCTAGATTAATTTTTTATTGTTTCATATTAATAAAAAACTAGTACCGCCCCTGTTCGAAATTCGACCAATTTTGTCTGTAGATAAAGTAACGAAAGCCAACTTGTTTTTTACATAATTTATTTATATTCTAAATATTATTTCATTTACATTAGGAAAAGGGCGAAACATGAATGTTCGTTTCCATAGTAACACCTCGCAGATAACTCTGCAATGCCCTTGAAATTAGATTTTATAATTGCTTACTTTTAGGGATAATTAAATTGCATACCATTATGGATTTTACCAGTCTTAATGGCGACATATACCTACCTACGATTTTTTGTTTGTGCACATCTATGGCACAGTACCTTTCGAATGATTTAAGTTTCATTCTCCTCATTTCATGATAAATACTTAAAAAGTGTACGGAAACTTTTGATGTTTACGTAGGTTGTAATATATGAAAATATTTTTGTCTCTTGAAAAAGAGCTTAATTATTGAATTAATGAAATCATTCGATAGTACACATCACTAGCTCTATTCCAAGAAGGAGACCAAAAATCAGATCGGACTTGACTGCTTCGTTTTTGCTAATTTTTTAAATGTTTAATCAACTGGATTTAACTGTCGAGGTTGACTATTTCCTGAAAGATTTGAAATAAATTACACTTCTCTGTTTTTTTACGCGTAAGAACTCCATGCAAATAAGTTTTTCTCTCGCTGCAAAACAAACGCTTAGGAAGTACAATATTTGCATAGGAAATAAATAAATAGTGACAGCTGAACCCTCCACTCGACACTGTCCTTGGAAAAAATAATAGAAACTCTCCACTCCTTACTGAATTATTCAAAAGTTTCCATAATTACTTTTACTTCGCTCTATCTAATTTCTATTTATTTATTTTTCTCCTTACAGGTCAGCGACATTTTCCAATTCATAGTTGCGAACAACAACGTCGAGCTGCCACCCGAAGATGCTGAAGTAGTGGCCAGCTCAAAGTCCCGCAGCAATTCCGCATCCCCCCAACTGTGCACCCACCAGGCGATTGCATTTGGCTTATCGCTCTCATTCACGATGCTACTACTTCGAATGAAACAATTTCGTGTAGGATAATTTCGTTCATTTAATTTCTAATTACAACTCAATCTTGCTATTATATTTACACAACGTTATATAAATATTTAATTTTCCTTCGAACCATAACAGACAAATTGAAAAATCAGCAACCAAAAAAATGTTTTTCATTTAAAAGACGCATAATCATTAAAAACAAAGAAAAGAAAACGAAAAAAAATACATAAAAAATAATCATAAGCATTTATTAATAGGGACGTATTGAAAATAAGATATATTAGATAATATAAATGTGTATGTATATGTAGGCATCGTAAGAGCAAGACACACACTTCTTAAAAAAATCCTTATCGGTACCACATATAGTTCAGGAGTTATCGACCATTCATCATAATTGGAAACGCGGTTCGCCAACATTTTATGATAGTTCCTGAAACAAAATTTACGAGCTATTTTCAACACTAATACAATTGAGTGATAGATAGAAGCAAAAACTAGCATTTTGATTCGAAACCATTTTTTTCAGTACAGCAATTCATTTTGATCTACGAAAATCTGCACTTAACTCTGGCAAACATTGATTTCATGGAACATTTTTTGAAATACCCTTTGAAGGACAATTAAATTGTAAATACATCGACCACTACGTAATTGATATTACTATAGAGACAAATATTCACTTGTTTATTGTAAATACATTTTTTACGCGTAAAATCGTAATTACTTGATTAAAATAAAATATTTTTAATTTCACAACAACTAGTAGTAGTTTAAAACCCAAAAATACCACCAAGAGTAAATTAACAACAAGAAGCATTTTCAGGCGAGGCTTTATTTTAGAGCACCCAGGAAAGGGGGTCACTTGCTAACAAGCGTTCACTCTAAATTGAACGAAATTTGCTATTCTATTTGTTGTGACTTCGATAAATTAAAAAGGTCCACCAAAATTTTGGATACTGGACGCAGAGAGCTAGAGAAAGATAGGCATGTTGTTTGAGGCCCAGCTCCACCTGTCTGTTTTCGTGACCAGTCACATTGCATGTTTGAAAATAGCAGAATTAACGAAAAATAAAATCCTTATAAAGTGAACAAAGTAAATCCCCCTCTCCTGGTTGGACACATTTTCTTAAAACAAAATTCTGTAAATTAGTAAATAGGTACTATATACCTTGAATTTTCTCTCTCTCTCTTTCGATAAGCCTTTGTGTCTCATATTATTGTAAATACAACTTAAACAAATAATATATTAAAAACAAAATAATACCTACAGTCAAAAAAAGTTTGTGTTCGACAACAGGAGCAAGAAAACAAATTTGAAAATCGATATTATAATTATATGTAGTGGTTAAGATTAAATATAAACTATATATTATATATATAAAATTACATAATAAAGAAAAAACAACATCATAAGCGTTACTCAGTGAAACTTTAAAGCAAATAAATTATATACTGCAACTATTCGACTAAGAATTCATTATAATTTTTATATTTCCAAATATATAAGAAAATCCCACACAAAAACAAAAAAAAAACACAATTAATTTAATTTTGACAATTTGGAAATTCGTAAGTTTTATTTCTGATGAAAAAAAAACTACACAAAAACGTAAAAAAAATCAATGATAAAGAAAATACTTTTTATATGGATGTACCTTAATTAGTTTATACAATATTATTATATTATATGAAAAAGAACGAAACAAGAAGAATGTAAAATTCAAATAGTTTGTAAAAAGTAAGCATGAATCATTAAGAAAATAAAAGATGAACATAGATGTAAATCAGTCTTCTGAACTTTTTTTTTTAATTTGGAACATTTTTTTAGGGCAGAAAGGCTCAGTGTTTACTGGGCTAGACTACTGATTGGAGGTCTCAGATTCTATCCGCGGGAAAATACGAATTACTGCTCAAGATTTTTAAACCGTCCTACTACCTCCTGCGAACGTCTGACGAAGATCCAGTGCAACTGTCATGAAATAGCTTCCCTATTAGCAATCTTGAGGGTCGGTAGGTCGCCTTCCATTAAACCAACAAAATAAAAACCCACAAGAAACTAATAGTTGTGTGAAGCTATATCTATGGTGTAAGGACCTGTTGCGCCAAATTTAATTTATATTTTACCTATACCTTGCCTTCAAATGTTTTTTTGATCTAAAATGGGTGCTGGTGGGGAAATTATTCAAAAAGGGGGATAAAATAATTTTTTGAAAATGTTTACGTCAAAGTAAGAAAAAGTAAATAAAAATAAGTCTCATTAGATACATATTTGTATGTAGGTATACCTACACATTTTTTAAACGTTTTTTTATCAGAAAAATAACTTGAACTTGAACAGTATCAGTTTAATCTAAAAATAGGTACGCGATTTATTCATAATTTGTAAGGATTTTAAACTTTAAATGGATTGTATACAGAGAATCTTTAAAAATATTAAGTTTTTTTAAGGTTTCTGATTGAATACTTAATAAAAGTAACAGTGGTTTGTACATGGGGGTACAAACAGCATTTTAGTACGAAAAAGGCGGATGTATGGTAACCCTACCTTGCATCGTGTACATGTATTTGACAAAATAATCAACAACTGACAACTGAATTTTTCTGCTGATGTCAAAATATAGCGGCTATTTATTGGAATGGAAAATTCTTTCGCGAGCTAAAGAATTGGAGACTGCATGGGCCAAGACAACAATTTATACGTTGTATGTAAGTGGTACATATGAGACATACTGAAGTTGACGGTGTGTGGCCCATCAAATATACGGACAGGATACTGCTTTGCTATATTGCATTTTAATATTTTAACTTTGTGGATAATTTTTTAAGGGAGATAAAATTCACCTCAAACGGGGTATTTTGCTTTGCAACCAATTTTTTAAAGCAGCCGGTGCTGAGTAAAAAAAATTACTTCTGCAGACTGTTTTAAGTGGGAGGCAGCCAAAAGGCAAAATAATCCATTCAATTGAAAACTTCCGTCTACCTATCCAACACGACCTAAGAACAGTGATAACCAAATTTAAGTATTTAAATCCAAAGAGACTGATGGAACAAACAGCCAACTTCTCCGACTTATTCAAAGCAAGTTATCATTAAAATTTGGTCGAACCTTTAAATGGTATACTTAATAGGTTTCATCGAGCAAATCTTCGCACTCTGGCACGGCTTATAAGAAGCCTGGGAGCTTCATTTCGATACTCTTCAACGTTTTACTTAAGGTGGCGCTACAGTCCGGGGTGGACCTGGGCCTACTCTTCAACGTTTTACTGACTTTAAAGTCACCGCCTTGGCGCATTAAGAGTCGCCTGTGCGTTTCGAACAGTTTCAAACGATGCCATACTCGTCGTATCTTTAATATTACCTACCGATATACATGCTGAAGAAATGGTAAAAAAGCGAGCGAGTCTGAAATGGTCGGGTAGATCGACGTATGGATTAAACGGAAACATGGTTAAACAAACTTCTATCTGAATCAGCTCTTGGCGGGTCATGGCTGTTACTACAGAGAATATCTTTTTAAACGCGGGTATGAAACCAGCCCAAATTGCCCGCATTGCCCGCATTGCGAAAATGTTTCTGAAAACGCGGAACACGTGTTTTTAATTCCCAACGGTAAAAAGCCAAGAAGGTCGGCTGGGACCAATTCGGTGAGTCCCACTCCCGATAACATCGTAAACCATTGTAAGTAACGTGGCGGTGCGTATACTCAGTGATCTTAGACGCTTAGAACGCCAACGGAAAGGTAATAGTTCCAACAATTGAGCAACAAGCCAAGTCTTTATACCGACCCCCGCGAAGTAATGTCTTACGACCGACGGTTCCGTGGGAGAAACATATCGGCCTGTTCGGGAAGGGAGGTGGTTTTAGCCGGTAGGAATTCGTCACCGTCTCTATCAATGGACGTCAGACCATTGCAAGGTTTCCACCGTCCATCGCCAAAAAAGTCACCAACGATAGATTTACAAAGCTAAATCAAGTTGTTAGTGAAGACCAGATGAATCGATCTTCCGATCGGCTTTTTTGTAGAGAGATGCTCGAAACAGCCCACTATATATTGTGTTCCCTTTTGAAAACGTCTCCTGTAAAGAAACTCCCATTTAATTCACTTACTTCTGTCCGCCACTCGATTAGAATTACTACACCATTGCCACCACCTTTCCATAAGGGTCAAGAAGAAAGCAGGACCCCAACCATTGCGGCAATGAATGTACTAGGGCATGGATATTCTCTACGAAGGATAAATCCCAATGGTCCAGTGTCGATAAAGTACTCAGAAGAAGGCTACACGATATTGATCTGGTCAAAATAAAATCCCAAACATTTTCTGTGATCAAGAGAAGACACATATCGAAACCAGTGAGTATAGATATAAAAGGTACGTCCAGAAAGCCAAGGGCCGTCCCCGGAAGAAAGCTGACACAAAATTAAAAATTAAGTTCAAAGTCAAATGAGGACAAAAGACCTTTGCTTAAGTAAACATTCAATCCTGTTGGTCATCAGTGTCGCGGGTGCATGCAGCTTAAGTGGATCTCCCAAATACCTCTTGATCTGCCGCCAAAAACATCATGGCACCTATATTGAGCATTGCATAGCACTTAAATCCGAGTTGGGGACAGCCCTTAACATGAAGTGCCTTATGTAATTTAATGTTCCTTCGAGAGATGCTAAGACTTTTCTACCTTTTTCATTGGGAATCCACCAAAATTCAGTGGAAACAATTGGACGGGCGTTCCGGAGACGACTATTATTTGAGATAGGTCTTGATGCAGTGCAACAAATGTATATAAATTATCGAGCGATATTCGAATCAGACCACCATTGCCGGGTCGCTTTTCATCTCACTACCACTATAAATCATACCATGAGAGACTCTCTGGATTCTTCAGAATTCCTCCCTGGATTCGATTCCTAGTGAAACGCATCTGTTTCATCCACTGGGTATTGACATAGTGATGTCATAGAGATCCTGATTCTACTGCCAGCCAGCAGAACACACATTGCAGTGTCAATGATGTTGTGCTATTTGTTTGTCCTATGCGTCTGATCACCGCCTGAATGTCCAGAGCTATAAGGATACCTATCAGTCCGAGGCTGACGTTCTTTGGAATAGATACAGGGCCCCGCTTCGCCATACATCATGTAAAAGTGAAATATCGATATTGCCCTATGCAATGAACAATGGTTAGTTTGAAGTGGCTGACACATAGACCAATATAAGGTCCCTTTTGATACCACATGAATCTAAAATTTAATTCTTCCAACTCGTTGAACCAATTGGAGCTTCTGATAAAACGTAGGAGATTTCGAATGTCTGTGTTATTTACAGCGCTAGATCACTATAATAGAGTGCACCCAAATGGAGTTTTCGTCTTTGTGAGAGAGCCGGACAAGTATATAGGATATGGAGAATAGTTTCTTTCTCCTCCTCGTCAAGACAGCTTCTGCAAAAATCATTTGGAAATACGCCAAGCCATGTTGCATGACTGCCTATGAGACAATGTCCTGTGATGACACCTGTTGTAGCACTGATGTGTTTCCTATCGATGGATTTCAAGTAGGTATATAGTTTTAAATCTAACTTTAGACAGATCTGTTTTACTAGACATGTTGAGCCGGTTGTCCACCTAAGATTTGTTCTTTTGATGGCATCCAGCATTATTATTAGTTTACAAGTAGCGATTGGAATACCTAAGGAATCCTTACCCGGAAGCATAGGTAGTGCAGTTCCGTTTTTGGCGAGTTCATCCGCCTTACAGTTAACTGGGATGTTCCTATGCCCCGGCACACAACAGAGGTGAATATTGAACTGCTCCGCCAACTCCCTGAGAGACGAGCGACAGTTTATTTCTGTCTGAAAAACGCTACAGTGATCGGGAAGATGGAATGAGAGACTAAGATGCAGTCTATTGGAGAAGACACCACTACAACACCGTCCACAGTTTTCGAACCATCTGTAGAAATGGATCGATTCATCATCCACGAATGATTTCTCCTCCCAGAAAGATGTAGTGGGAATGGAGACCTGAAAGTTATTATCGAACTGTAATATTGGTGTGGTGTAGTCGATGTTTCCTGGAAGGTTATTAAAATCGTTAAGGATAGCGGCATGGCCAGAAGCTTTAAGACCGTTTGCCTGCTGAAAATATCAATGGGTGTCAGATGAAACAGGATGTCAAGTGCAGCGGAGGGGCTGGTATAAACAGCTTAATCGCTTTGTCCGAAGCCGTCCACCAGACAAACATACCGTAAGTGAGTATCAGTCTTATGACAGAGGCGTATAGCCAGTAAGTGATGGCTTTTTTGCAAGAGAAAAGTGCCAAAGTGGCTTTTTAAACTCATTCTTGAATGTTAGGTTTCCAACTTAACTTCCTATCAAAAATAAGACCCAAGTATTTAGCTTCATTAGAGAATGTCAAACTAATGCCATTTATAGTTGGAGGGTCAATGGGTGGAATCTTTTATTTCCTAGAAAAGAGGACAAGTTCAGTTTTATGAGGTTTCACGCCTAACCCGCATTTATTTGACCATTTTATTAGCTTGCTAAGTAGGAGTAGGAGTAGGAGTTTTGTAGGAGTTTCTTAACGTGTTTAAATATTTTCCTGACACGGCAATAGCAACGTCGTCCGCATAAGCAATCACATTCTGACCTACAGCTTCCAGGCATATTAGCGGTTCATTCACCACTAGATTCTAGAGAAGGGGAGGTAGGACGCCACCTTGTAGGGTTCCTCTACTGACAGATCTTCTGGTAGATATCTCACCCAGAGATGAGTTGATAGTTTGGCTATTGAGCATCAAATTAATCAGCTCGCCAAGTGAGGTATCCACGTTCAGAGCTGCCAGTGCACCAGCGATCGCAGATGAGTCGACGTTATTGAAGGTGCCTTCTATGTCTAGGAATGCAACCATTGTATACTCCTTATGGCGGAGGAAATCTTCTATGGAGCGCGTTAGCGTGTGCAATGAACCATACCATTTTGGGAACATTTTGGGACCTCCTGGGACTTCCTGGGGACTATAGTCAACATGGGTATGCACAACTTTAGACAGCGCCCCTGTCTAAATGATCCAAAGATAAAAAACAGAAAACACAATCTTCTGAGACTCTGCGTCCGTTTTAAGCACTAGCAAGAGAGCAGCTGGCCAAACATTTAGTACAGTATGACAAAAAGCAATGCTCGACAATCAGCTAAATAAAAAGGCGATCAGCTGAAAAAGCCGCTAACAACGAACCCAAAACTGTCAGAGAATTGTACCATGGCGGCTATTCCTTCTTAGGCCCATCGTACGGATAGGAAAAGTGTGCTAATTGAACAACGTGTGAACTATATGGCGCTCGGTAAGACGTTTAAGCACTTTTCAGAGTTAAACAGATGGCCATTTCGTAGAGAGTCCTCGTATAACTGCTTTAAGTACAAATAACTGTGGTCTTTCTGTCAAATAAAAGCAAAATTCAGCATGGACTTTGTTGCTCAAGGTGAGCGTTTGATTTTTAATAAAAAACAGATAAAGCTTGCGAACGTCTGACAAACATCCGAGAGTAAAACTGTGCTGAAAGAGCTTGTCAATTAGCCGTTTGGACTCGGCGTAAACTTGTAGATCCCTTACATTCGTCCCAAAAATTTAAAACTCACACAAAACGAATGGCTGTGAGAAGCAAGGCCTTGGGTCCCACAGACATCTCGCGCCAAAATATTTATTTTATTAATTTTTTAGATATAGCTTGTTACTACAAACTGAATAAAATCGCCCCTACCAGTCATACCAACTTTTAAGGGTTCGTTGCGGAATTGCAATATCAATTTCAAAAAAAAAATACCATTTGATTTGGACATAAATCGGTGACTGCCAAACTCATCTGAAACCATGCCACTTGCTGTTCCACTCCACAAAACACTTATACTCTGTTGCAGTATTATAGCAGCTCGCTCAATTGCCATTTGAAGAGCGCTAGCAAAATTTAACTGTGTGCACTTGCAATTAGCCATGGCATTGTTTGTCGTCACGGCATTTCTGCCATTGATTCTGCCTTTGAATAGAATCCGGTTCCGGTACACGGGTACGGGTATACCAGTCTGTCACTGCTGACACACATAAATGTAAAAAGTCAATCAAAGTGGCCATAAAAAACAAGAATCAACTTCTCTAAAATTGGTTTTTCGTTTCGATTTTATTGCGCCCACCACACAACACAAAACACAACGGAAGCAGCATAAGGTGCCGCCAGCACTGTTTGGCTTTATTGAATTTGATCGTGTCGGGCCGGTTGGCCGCATTCAAAACTACACCAATAAACCACCATTAAACGTCATGGGCATGGCCCGCCTCAACATATTTTGCAGCTCACATCCTTTGGCAATATTCATGAGTTTGCCAGCTTGTTTTGTGTGTGTGGGGAATATTGTAATTCCTGTCCCTCTTTCGGCTGTCTTTTCGAACAAAAGAAATCCGAGGCGCGATGTAGGTATAGATACTCTCGCATATTCTCTTGTGAAATTGATGTTCGACATGCGAGCCCCCTCTCGTCCTGCAAACTGAATTTTATGGCCTGGAAGCAGTTTTCCGATAGATATTGTTACTCAGCTTACAGAACAAGGCAATAATTATATAGACACGTGTATGTACTTTGTAATCGAGACCGAGGAGGAGAGTATCGGGTCGATGGAGGAACCGTTCGAATTATGAACAATTCGTGATTTCCATTCATTGTGGCGTTCGGCGTTGTGCTGGTGTATTAGATGTCAAACCTTAGCTAAGACGGGCCACAACAAAGGAGCCATGGGTAAGTGCGGGTGATTCTTATACCATTTTATGGATGTTTCTTTATTACGGCGTTTCCAGTTATCGGCATCGACATGCAAAGCACTTTATTGGATTGGTAGGGTTTGTTGGTTGGTTTATTTAATTTTTTTCTTTTTTCGGAAGTGAATGCCTTTCTAAGGACTCCTGGATTGAATTGCCTTCGAGGAGGACATTTTGTTGAGAATGTCGTCTTGCTTATGGGTATAATGGATATTTAAGTGGGTCCTTGTTGGGAAGTTTTGTGTAATAATTGTTTCCCTTTGAATGGAAATCCTTTTTGTAATTGCATGTTGTGTGGGCAGGAGCAATAAATTGTCATGATTTAACTGCTACACTGTTTTATGTGTCTAACACGAATTGCCGAGAATTTAATGATTTTGCGGATGCAGATCTGGACTTTGTGGGTGGGGAAATGTAAATCTCCAAGGCGGACGTCGGAGGCGGCTTGAAATTGACTGGATTAGACCCAGTCTGACCGCTCAGATGCAGAGTCATAAACCAGGGGTTTAATTGCGGGTAAAGTGGTTGGAGTTTGCAAAGCTGCGCCTGTGATAACAAGATTAGCGGGAGTGGTAGTAGCTTTGGGGGTTTTCTCACAATGAAACTTCTTCTTTGATGGGGTTTTCTACAGCCTCTCCAGTTGAAAAGACTTTTGATCTATTGGCAGAATGGCGCGTCATCTCAACTCTATGAGTCATTGTTTGTCGAATAAACTTTAAATAGATGGAGTTCACGAAATCAGAATTCACGACATCAGCATCGTTCGTTGGTGCCATATATGGAATGGCAGAAAGCTCCACAAGAGTGGAGGAAATGGTCAACTTCTGTGTTTAGGTAAGTATATTTTCTGGAAGTGGAGTGGCCCATTAGGACACCACTGAACCATCAAGAGCTGTACTGATGGAAAGAAATCAGGTAATATTTGCGTCGGTTGTGTACATATCGTTCTTTATAGGTTATTTGCAAGTTGTTGGAAACATTTCGTCTCCTTGTTACAAGTGAAACCTGCAATCCATTCCAGTTTCATAGTGTTTATAGCATTATGACCAAATTCATGGCGTTTCTAAGCCCATACACGAGTTTTGAAGACAATTGAGGGCTAAACAGGGCTTGTTGTGTTTGCTTTTTTCACGCAATGTCAAGTGACTCCTGCGATGGTATCTATTTCAGCATGAAAGTGGAAACCTTCCGTAACAAAGACCTGGACCAGTTCCTGAGTTCCTGAGATGACGGTTGAAAATTTGGATTTTCTTGAATATAACAACTGAATTTTGAGATTTTCTAAGAGCAGAGCGCGATGGCAGCGAAGGACGTACGAGAAGTGGGATGAACACTTTGTAAAACGCTATATAAAATACTCGCTCGAAACTATCTACGCGGGCGCTAACTCCGAAAGACGTCCTACCTTTTCAGATACAAAAAGTGATATTAACCCGTGTCTACTCTACCTATTACACGGTTTAAAATATGAGGGTGTTTTTTAATACCGCGTCATTATTACATGTGTATGTAATACAAGAAAAATTATTTTTTAATATGTTCAATAATTTATTACATTCTTTTTTAATATTTTATTATTAAAGTTCAATATTTCTTTCATTAAAATGCTCATTTTAATAAAGCTTTAAATATTAAAATCTAGTATTTTAGGGGCCGGTTATAGCGATACGTAAAATGCAATCGAAAAAAAATTGTTTTGCGTTTTTAAACCACTTAAAGTTAATTCTTGAACTCAATCTTGGTCTTAAAATGTTGCTTATGAATTATAAAGTTAGTTTATCAAAAAGTTAGTTTTTGAAAAAAAAAACATTTTTTTATTTTTCTGTACCTACGCAAAATTTTTTTCGTTCAGAAAAATAAATGAATTCTTTTTCTAGAAAAATTTATCATAATTTACTTACTTTTTTTTGATAAACTAATTTTACAATTTCAAAGCAACATTTTTAGACCAAAATCGAGTTCAACCATTAAGTTTAAGTGGTTAAAAAACCCAAAAGAAAATTTTTACGGTTTGGTTTTTCGTGTCGCTATAACTGCACTCTTAGATCTACAACTAACCCTGAGAATATTAAAGTAACATTTCAAAATGAACTGATTACAATTAAGTTATAGGTGAATTAAAATGCAAAACTCAGTCTGATTATATCTTAATATGCACTTATTACAATGTTTTACATTTCAATAAATTGTATTTGGTTATAATAGAATATCTAGATTGAAGTGATGTTGAATGATGAGTTACCGAATAATATTAAAATTAAATATTTTGTGTATTACAATAATGAAAGCATAGCACATAGCCCTCACTTGTAATACTTTGAAATAAGACCAGAATATTACTGTTTACTACTAAAATTAAATACTAAAGCCCACGTTTTTTAAATAGGCACCAGTTAGAAGCGCATCATAATAAGATAGAGAAATGGAGTACTTGGTTGACAATTTGAACAGGAGAAGAAAACTATTAAATTAAAAAAATAATGAATGCATGGAAAACGAATTGTTGATATCCCCACTCCAATGAGGATATTCTTCTAAGTGGTAAGTAATTGCAAAAGTGCTTTTCTCATGATCGATCTCGTCGTTTAACATCTGTAAAATTCATAAAAATGACTGCGAAATAAGCTTACACACACATAACATCCATCTTATCAGTGCATACCCCAAACATCCCACTTGCAATGGACGACTACCTTTGCTGTATAAAAACAACTGCGATAAGCCACCACCAGCAGATCGATATACCTCGATTGCAAAATTTTTCGAGTGCTCTTTTTCCCAGCTGCGTTGACGGAATGTGGAGTAGAAGATCGACCTGGTCATAAAAGTACGAATCAGTCGAAGAAGGCTGGGACAGCGAATTGGCACCAACGCTCCAGCCCGAAGAGTTTTCGATTCAAAACCTGGAGGGATAACGCAGTAAAGGTAGGCCTCACCTTCAGTGGTGCGCACAAGTGGTAGAAGACCTCAACCAACTTGGAGGGCGCAACTAAAGGCCTTTCCTCAAAGATTGTAGAGCTTTTATTTTCATAACTCGAGACGTTTCTTGAAATTGCATCCAAACAACTAGAACATTTATTGGTTGTACATATTTTTTGTTGTTGTTAAGTTTAATCCACCCAAAACTAGTGATACGTACTCCGGGAGAACCGTGGCTGTCCGACGGACTTGTTCCGGCCTGTAGCAATAAAAACCCTCACAATGGCAACACAATGAGTCCAATAAATATGCCTCCCTATCTGAAGTTTTGATTTTTGTTGTCATCGAACACGATTTCGATGAATTTTTCTTCGTATTTTGGCTATGCGGATACGGATATATAAACCAAGACTCATGGTTTGTGTTCTGGACAACTGAGCAGGGCATACAAAAAACACCGAACTGCAACCTTTTGTTTTTTTCACTGACGCTTAGCTTTTGCAAACTTAGAATTCTGACTAGGATTACCATATGTACCACCGTTAAGGTGACAGTCGCTCTTTTACATTTTAAAAATGATTTTGTCGTTAAAAATTCAAATTAGGTACAAATAGGGGACATACAAATCCATACATACGAAGTATTATACAGTTTTTCACAACTGGATACATCCATTTAACAAAATTGTTGAATAAATTATTTGAAAATGGTTTGTTACATACATTTTTTGAATCTGAAATTGTTTGACGTTCGTTAAAGAATTTGTCCCTCTATTGCAAGAATATCGCCCCGATAAAATTTTATAAAGTTCTCGTTTTTCAATTGGCAACCTGACAAAGCTTCTAATTTCAATCACAAAACAAAAAAAAAACTGCTGCGAAGTGCTTGGCGCATGGTCCTATAAGGACCTCAACCTTTTGCATATTTTTGGACTTACAATGGGAACATACCTTTTCGACCGACTGACTGACAGCACCCGAGGCTCAACTCAACCGCTCAAATGCGCCACAACACTCGTGTCCCTTCATTTAAAACAAAACTCTGGCGACTGATGCGGCAATCTTCATTGTTTACAGTTTAAGAAAAAATTAATAAAAACTGGCAAGTCTGTTGCCTAAACACAATCAGAGCATAATCAAATGAATTTCAAATGAAAACAAAACACCCAAGGGCAAAGATTATCTCGAAACTCTTCCCACAAGTTCAGTGAATACTCATCCACTAGGCAGTCGCCAACTGATCGTTCGTATATTCATAACTTTGCGGAAAAATGGCAAAGCAGTTGCTTATGCTAGTTGTTATTAGCTCTGTAATATTGAGCATAACCGCATCGCCCAGTGCATTCAGTCTTTTCGGCCGTAGAACCACAACAACAACCACCACTGTTGAGCCACCCACCACTACACAACGTTCTATACAGTTTTGGCTCGAGAATAGCGTCCCAAAAATTGTGGACGGTTGCACTGGCCATTACGTTTGCAAGAAGAAAATAAAAAAAGGCGGAAGCGGTCGAGTTTGTGTCAAATACTGCCTAAAGAGTGTCGAATGCCGGGACAATATTGCCGGTGTACCCGCAACAATCAATCCCGACTGGTGTGTGACTCTAAACCCGGACTTGATTGCGGAACACGACGAGCCAGCTGACGCACTTGTGCCCGTGATGCAAGTGAACATGATTGATTTCCCATGCCAGCCGGGTTACTTGCCCGACAGCAGGGGCAGATGCAGGGAGGTCTGGTAAACTGAGTGTGCCTAAAATAAAAAGCAATAAAAATAAAAAATACTGTAAAGTGCGTATTTCAATTGCAGTGCTGTTTAATTTTTGACTGTTATGCTAGTAAACGATGGACGGAGCGATAGTGGGTTCAAGTTCAGGCGATAGCAGTGATCTGAGCGACTGTTTTATATTTTTTGTACAGCACTCGATGCTCGCTCGTGGTGCGGAATTAGCGTCGCATTAAACTCGCAGATAGTGCTGGTGTTTGAAAATTCACTTAAAGTTTGTCGTTGAGTTCGAACGGTGCAGTACAAACTCATGCGGTACTTCTTTAGTCTGCCTAAGTTCAGTTTTTGTTTCTAGTAGCAAGCGTTCTCATAAAGTTCTTTAAAGAAAAATATCTAAGCGTTCTTTCAAATAAATTCAAGGCCATTATGAATGTCAATAGAAAGAACGTCTTTGTATGACACGCGATATTAGAGGTCGATAATGAATTCAAACACATTTGTCAAATTTAGAATTTAGAATTTAGGTAGAAGAGAGCCACAAAAAGAGAACAAAACATTTCCCCTTCATAAAAAACCTGTTAAAACTGACTTTAGCTGTAAAATCACTCAAAAGTCAATTTGAAGTGGCTGTATATTTCGGTTTGGTTTATTTAGTGCTGAAATTTGTTATTAAAAATAAATCGGAAAAAAAAATATTAAACTGAATGAGATTTTTTTTCAACGTCTGCAAACTGGTAATTTTCTTACACCCACTGACGTTTATTTTTGAAAGTTATTTTTCTCTCTCGCATATGTTATTAACAAACGTCATGCAAAACTATTGTTCCTGTATTTTTTGGTTATATGTATTCTCTTTTTCTGAGAGAATATATCCCCACTCCTATGTCCTATCTGACATTTTGCCGAAATTGGCCAAGTAAGTAAGGGAACAGACCTTACGTAAGGGACGTTTATTTTGAACTGTCATTTTTTGTCAGTGACGACTTAAAAGAAACGTTATGAATGGGGTCGTTAAAGTATCTAGTTTAGTAAGTCTGACAGCTGACTGACTTGATGTATCTCAGTTTTGATTGGCCTAGATCGTTCTTATGGGCAGCTGTGTCGATTGACGTTTATGGAGGGGTAGCCGACGAATCTAGTCAAGAAAATCGTGACTGAGTACTAAGTTGACAGTTCGCATATGTAGATGACGTAGAAAAAGTGACGTTCCCGACCAATCTAGTTTTTGCGTTCAGGTTACATCTACCCCAGACCAATCTAGTCGACTTAAGATAACTAAGTTTTTGAATGTGCCCAATTACAATAATTTAAAACTGACAGCTCAAGTGATTGATAGCTCTCTCCAAATGCTGAGTTGTATTAAAAACCTAGCCATTCAAATTTTTCAAGACTCAGCCTGTCAAAAAAGTGAATATAAGTAGTACAATATCAGCTGTGTAAGAGAATTATGCCGTTCAGATTTCTAGTTGGTTAAGTAAGTCTGCCAGTTAAATGACTTGATGTATTTGAGTTTTTTCAATTCAATTCAATTCAATTCAAAAATACAAATACGTTCAAAAAAAAATTCTTCCTGCATATTCAGTTGATAGTTCAAAATGTCAAAATTTAAATTACACTGTTAGAATATAGTTGACTAGTCTAACGTATATCTTGTCCAGGAAAATCTAGTTGAGGTTTCATATAACGTAGGGATCCGAACGCCCACTATATGCACGAGTTCCAATTTTGTAACATTAAATGTTAAATTTGGACTGGTAGATCAAAGCTATATCTATTTCAGTTTTACAATTTTGTAAATTTAGGATGGAATTGCATTGCTCAAGGCATACAGGACTTCAAGACTCATACGCCACCTCCATCTGACAGCATCACATTGGATATTTAAGGAATAAGCGACGTTATTGAAATGCTATCTATAGCACGAAATTTAAGGTGGATCTTCATAAGCCGAATGAATTTGCACAAACCCAGAATAAACACATATTAAGTAGCTGTCGGCGCAGTGGCTTAGTGGTAGTGTGTTGGGCTACTAAGCGAGGGATCCCCGGTTCGAGTCCCGAAAGAACCAAATTAAAACTTAAAGTTTTTTTTCCACTGCGCCACCTCTCGCGAACGTCTGACAAACATCCGAGAGTAAAACTGTCATGAATGAGCTTCTCAATTAACCGTTTGGACTCGGCGTAAAATTGTAAATCCCTTCCATTCGTTTTAAAAATTGAAAACCCACACAAAACGAATGGTTGTGAGAAGCTAGGCCTTGGGTCCCATAGACCTGTCGCGCCAAAATATTTATTTATTTTTTTAAGTAGCTGCACAAAATTTGTTTCTTTTTTTAGATTATATCAACATTTTTGAGTGGGGCTTTATGTCCTTTTTAAATTTCTCTCAAACAAATGGTGTTAGGCAGGTAGAGCAGGGTGAGGCCAATAACACCACACTTAGCTCCTCGTGGACCCATTGTGATGCTCTTTAATGGAGGTTAATAGTAGGTGGTCGGTATTGTCTGCCCATCCGGATGTTCTTCAAACCGGTAAGGATCAGACACAGACATTGAGTCATCAGAGAGTTATTCGAAGTCATGGAGGTAATAGCATCCAAGTACTCTGTTTCTAAAGTGACAAAGGTATGTCCTCGTGGACCTCTTCCTCTCCGCAGTCTAGCCTCTGTTGTGTTTTGGCCAAAATTTCCCTGATAGTCTTTAAGTTCTTTTTACCTGTTGTTGGTTTTCATATTAATCAACTCGCTCTGTAAGATGTAAGGGGGCTTGATTGACTGAAGTGCTCCGTCACAATCCATTCCAGACCCATTCCTCGCCAGTTCGCCTGCCCTCAAATATTGCCGGATTTGTCTCTGTATCCAGGGACCCAGTAGAGATTCTTGGTGTGCAATGAGAATAGAGCAGACACTACTTTTATAGATGACTGACTGTCAATATCGCTACGCGCTTCCGTGATTGCCAAAACCTCCGATTGGAAAACGCTACAGGTATAGCCTGATTGAGCAACGTACCTATATTTAATAAACAGTAAATACATGCTTCAAAGTGCATCGGTGTAGATTGATATTGATTTTATCTTCGTGGGTTCATTTGTCTTCCATTCCTTCCTAATCGAGAAGAAGCACGAGAATGGTCTGTCAAAGTTAAGATGGGAAGACATATAAAAGAAGTGACAACGTTCATTATGTATATTTACCGAAGATCAAATAGGCTTAAATTTGGCAGGTACAAATAATAAAAAAAATCACTGAAAGTAAAAAAAAAATAAATAATAAAAAAGACATTTTCGCCACTTGTTGCTTTTCTTTGACAGCTCAGATTTGTCCCAGCAGTGCATATATGTAAGTGTAAGCAGCGGAAGAGCTAAGTCGTAAAGGGAGTTTTAAACTAGCAAATGCACGTTTTAGCTCATGAACGGAAAAACGATTGTCATACTTGCCTAAAGCTAAGTGTTTAAAGGGTTATTGGACCAATGCAACTGTCGGAGTTAATGGCGGGTGAGCTAAGTCAATTTTTAGCTGGTTTACTTTCCGGTGAATAAAGGAATGTAACTAAAAAGTGTTAGTCCTAGAATTCTATATAAAACTGCTGCGCCGCAAATTGTGTACCTTCTCTGAAATGGCTCAGATTACACTACAGCCTTTTCCATTGCCACGTGGTCGACTTTGAACTCAAAATCCATGGATACCAACTTCCAAGTTCGAATCCATTTTGGAACTACATAATATATTATATGTGCATTCAAATTTTGGCAGTTTGCTATAGCTAGATCAATCTCTCCTGAAGAAAATGTGGTCTTTGGGAGTCGTTCTGTAAGCGATCATTTCAGATCAAATCAATGGCTGACCATTCTCAGTTTTCCATTCAGTCGTAGAGTAAATATTTAA
Organism: Cheilosia pagana; assembly: GCA_936431705.1. Classification (NCBI taxonomy): domain Eukaryota; kingdom Metazoa; phylum Arthropoda; class Insecta; order Diptera; family Syrphidae; genus Cheilosia; species Cheilosia pagana. The sequence continues at coordinate 76,053,827 of OW386166.1, read as the reverse complement.
TCGGCTGGGTGAAACACTCTGAAACGTGAAAAGTGTCTTCAGGCGAACGCACAGACATTAGACTTAAATTCCCGAATCATACTGTAGATTCAACTTGGATCACATTAACGGAGAAAGTTTCGCGCTACCCAGTCGCGCACATTTTTTCAACACTTTTTATAAAATTTTATTAAAAATTAGACGGCTGATGGTGTTCAATTGTTTTATTTACCAACCTTTAAGGTGCACTTCATCCAACCTTTAAGAACTTCAAGAAATACAAGCTCTACTCAAGGATTATACGAATATTGCCCCATCACCAAAATGTATCCTAGCAACTGTGTCAAGTGGCAGCAGTGCCACCTCAATTCAATTCCGAATTCCGACATGCTGGAAACTTTGCACCCCAACGCAGCGGAACAAACTTTTCTTTGCAAATTTAATTAGCTTCCGAGAACAATACAAACTGAATAAAAGCGTTGCCAATCAACATCATTTGTGCAACTTGATGTTGCCAGCCGCACCCCACTGCCACTGTGCGAAGGAGAGCGAAAAGAAAGTTAAATAAACTGCTTGCTTAGTTCGCAACACTGCTCGTTCACTTGACAAGCAGGCAGGATAATTAATAGCAAAGGACATCATGTGTTTGTTGTTCGTGTAAATCCAAATATTGATTCGCATCGGGTGGAGAGTAAATTTATTTGCAATCATGGGATCCATTTATTAAAACAATATTTTCCCATTTAATTTTTTTTTTATTTACGATTTTCTCTATATGAGTGGGTAGGGGGTTGTTTGTTTTTGTGCTGCACCACATGCAATGGGGCGGAAATCAGAAATGACAATAGTAAATCATGCGGGGCTGTCAAGTAAATATGCGACCAATTCATTGTCGGTAGGTAGGTGCATGCAACGCATCAGGAGTGCCAAGTGTTTGCGTGTGAATGAGAATATTGTCGAGTAGACGTGTCGTGGGCTCGTTTACAACTATACTGCCCCCTCAAGCGAGGGCGAGGGTCGAATAGCGATTCGGTAGTCGGTACTCGGGAGGATATAACAAACAAATCGAGTGTTATTGCCGTTAATTGGTGGTTGACCTGTTGTGGCACACACAGGAGTCCATCACGGGATGATGTGGTATTCCCCCATATGAATAGCAGAGTCCATGTTGTAATGAATTGTAGGGCTATCTCATATTTGTGGTTAGACTATTCAGCCAGCTGTTGTGCAAATGTATTGGTTGTTGTACATTACGCCTAAGGGGAACGGTACAGTGTGAATTTGAAACTCAGTGTTATTTGGTTTAACTAAATTACCGGCCCCCAGGGATGTTAGCGTGTTGATCTATCTAGTTCAATCAGGTGTAAAATGTACCACTCGTTGTTAGCCGCGATGCAAGAGCTTTTATTCGCTGATTTAAAATATTAAAAATCTTCTAATTTATGGTTGTGGATATTCAGAGACTTCTTTTCACATATTTCTCAAATAATTTGAGAACTCCTCATGTAAGTGACTGACGTGCAACCATACATAATCTGTCGACGGTCAGGGTGAGTTCAGGGCGATAAATACCTACGGGATATTGTAGGTACATTTTTCATTTATAAAATTCAATTAAGTAGCTAGAAGTATATAATTAAAAATATCAATTATGGAGAATGACATTTAGGGTGGTGTGAATAATGTCGGGCTGCCAATTTCGCCAGAATACCAACTTAAACTTTTTCCATTTGAAGTGCGGGAAGTAAAAATACGACGCCATTTTTATACCAGAAAAAATGCCTATATACACAGCTTATAGGTTGGTGGGTGTCCTGTCGTGATTTATTCTGGAACACACGTCGTTTTTCTGTCATTTTGTTCGCATGGCTTAATTAAAATCTTTTATCAATGTGACAATAAATTAATTTTTTGTTCGCCCCCACCCCTTGCCACATTCCAAAACGAGTTATTTGCACACACGCAGCAGAAAATGAATGTAAGCTGTTTGCACGCCGCTTCCATTGAGAAACAACGTTGACAAAGCCACGGCCGCATTTGGATGATGACGGGTCAGATGTCAAATTAAAGGGCCATTCTTAAATTGATGTATGGTACTAGCTGAGCGAATGGTACCTAAAAGGAAAGCTAAAAAGATGCAATCACTTATATCTTTAGTCAGACATATCCCGCTGTTGTATTTAATGTTTTCTAGTCTTTTTTTTAGTGCGGTGTTCGCAGATATTTTATATGAAAACTAGTACCGCTCGTGGTCGAAATTCGACCAATTTTGTCTGTAGATAAAGCAACGAAAGCCAACTTGTTTTTTACATAATTTATTTATTATTTATTTTAATTTATTTATATGCTAAATCTTAATAATAATGAAGAAGAAAGAAAAAGGGCAAAACATGAATGTTCGTTTCCATAGTAACACCTCGCAGACAACTCTGCAATGCCCCTGAAATAAGATTTTATGCATACTTTTTGGGGTAATTAAATTGCATACCTTTATGGATTAATGAGGCTCTGCAACAAGTCTAAGATGATTAAATTCGTTACTATGGAAACATGACGGCGGCAAACTGAATGGCAACAAAATGCTTCCGATTAACTGCTAAGCATTTTGTATGGGAAATTTCTAACTTCATTTTGCCAGTCTTAATGGCGACATATATCTATGATTTTTTGTTTGTGCACATCTATGGCACAGTACCTTTCGAATGATATAAGTTTTATTCTCCTCATTACATGATTAATACTTAAAAAGTGGACGGAAACTTTTGATGTTTACGTATTAATATAATTATTCTCACGCTACCAGTTAAAATTTACCTTTTTCAACGCACTCCACTCAATAAATATGTGAAAATATGTAAAAGCTAGCTGCGAGTGGCTGAATAAAGAATATTTTCAAGGACAGTCATAATCTTGGGTGTTTGTCAAGGAAACGGGCCCAAAAACTCAAAGTCGATGACAAAACTTATTTAGTTTTTAAAACTTGCCTGTGAATTTATGTGGAACAATCAAGACTCTTGATTTGTAACCAAATGTGTCCTATTTCGCCGGTGTAAATATGGCTATTAAACATCATATGCACCCAAAATTTTGCTAGCTTTAGTAAAACATATTCTCTAAACCTCTTTCGGTCTCTAAAAGGAAAAAGCTCCATTCATCCACCATTTCACAATATTTAACTTATGGGCATTTGGCACCGATTTATTTACTATTTCCATAGTTGTCTTTTGGCTTTAAAATCAAAGCCTGGTAGGCAAAGTTCTTCGATAGGATTGCGTGATTTCCTACTAGAAATAACCAATTCTACAAAAATCAAATATGTATTATGAAGAAGTAGGAATAATTTTTGTGTTCGTTACAGGGGGCTTACAAATGTGACGGTTCAATTAGTGAGAGATGAATGAGGTTTAGTAAGTCTGACAGCTGACTGACTGATGTGTCTCCGTTTGTATTATCATCTGTCAAATAAAAAAAAATTTTTTAACTGACATCTGTGGAGGCTTAGACGAAGATTCTAGGCAAGCATTTCGTGACTGAGCACGGGTACTAAGCGGTCAGTTTCTAAATGTGGCTGACGTATAGGAAAAGTCGCGTTACCGACCAATCAATGTGCATCAATAGACCAATCCAGTCGACTTAAGATAACTTGGCTTTTGAACGCCGCATTAATGAACTGCTATCCGCACTTTAACTCGTGTCTTATCTGACAGGTGCAAAGTGAGTTGATAACTTTTCTTATTAATAAACTTTTTTTTTCCATTTCATGTTAGCGATTCGCTTTTTATCAACTAGCGAACGACAGCACGCAACACTCCACGTACTAAATATTCTAGTTCGTTTAGTAGGTATACATCTGTCTTTCATGATTCATGCCAGTTGACAGTTGACACTTCTTTGATCAAATAATATTATTTACTGGTATGATCCGATACTCTCTCAGTTATGAGGCGTTTAAGTACTTCAAGTATCTAGTTAAATAAGTCTGACAGCTGACTGACTTGATGTCAGTCAGGTTACTTTAATTCCAAATCAATCTAGTCGACTTAAGACAACAAAGTTTTTGAATGTGTCCATTCTCTGTATCATATTTCAGATATTACGTCATGTGTGTAGCAATCGAGTCGAGAGTCGAAACTTTATGTGTTTCCTATTCCAAGTCTATATTTTTTCACATTTAATTATTCCAAATGTGGACCCATCCCACACTCGTTTATAGATAAACATTTGCAGACCTATCTTCTCTTCTCTACATCTCTATCTTCTCTTCTTCTCTTCTCTTCTCTATCTCTTCTCTTCTCTACATATAATAAAACTGTAGAATAAAAAATGCCTGACCAAGCATCACGCAGAAACTACAGGAAGGATTTTGATGAAACTTGGCATAGTGATCGCTTATGTTCTGGGTCGGGACTTAGGATGCTTTCTATCCCGGAATATAACGTGGTTTTTACAAAATAGTCGAAAAAACGGATATATGTAAGGAAAATTCTGTTTACCCAGACCTAGCTCAGTAATGGCTTATCGGATTGAAAAATAAAAAAACAGGTGAATTTAGTAAATTTTCTCCTGAATCTTTTAAGATATAAAACATCCTCCTGCGTTGTCCTGAAGCTGAGCAATGTTCAAAACAATTATTCAAAACATTGCCCACAATTTTCCTTCAGTGGATACCACTGTCAGAAGTCATGCAGTAGTGAGTATCGTTGCAGTAGTGTGTGTGTGATTATTATGCTCGCGCTCTAACGTGATCATATGTTTTGCACTTCAATGGGCAGTCGGTTGAACACGTTTTAGGTGCTGTTCATTGGGAAGGTGGGTAAGAGGAAACAAATAACACAACTTTGCGTAAATCTTTTTTTGTGACTTTTAAGTAGGAATGTAAATTATGTTTTCATTGTCTTTGTTTTTGCTTTATATTGCTTTCAGAAAGGTCCAAGATAGGGTACATATTTATAAAAAAAACGGCGGGTAAGACAAGGCGAGCACGGATCAGCTAGTTTATTAATAAGAATTTCAAATGATCATGGTGTGTTACTGTTTACTCGCTCGGCGTTTATTAAAACGGGGGTTGAAGGTGCCCAATATCTAGTACATCGTGGAGTTCGATTTCAAGATACCTATGGAGTTTTTTTTAACAACCTGTTATGGAGAGAAATTTAGATTTAAAGGGAGACCGAAAAATCTCTCAGAAGGAAGCAGTCTGTTTACCAATATTGTCACACCATTCATCGGAAAATTCTAATTGCGTTAGACACACTTGAGACTTTTCTTTGTCATCGATGTTCCGCTCCAACCGTTTATTGGCCATTTGCAGATTTCACATTGAAAAATGTAATATAGAGTTCATGTGCGGAGTTCAGTTGACTGATGGCCATTGAAGCTGAAGGGGATCCATTGAGACGTCTGTTTAGTTACCTACATAAATGTATGCTTTTTTTAAACTCACCCATAAACGCCGTGAAGAGGTGATGCTTATTTGTTTCCATAACCTGTTGCCCAATGAAGCTTAGAAGAGTGCGAGAAAATCCTTACCTATTATTTTTCGTAAACGGCTTTCTAGAAAAGTGAAATTGCTGTACACGTATACATAGGCATTAAAACACAGATTGGACATTGCAGAGCACAAGGCGTTTACCAAAAATTTCCTTTCTTTTACTGATATTCCTGGCAGCTGATGCACTGGAACATAGAGCACCATTCGCATATTATCGCGCCTTATTCCATCATAATACGGACCTGCATATATCCAGTATTTAATGAAAATTAAAATGAAAGCTTAAAATGATGCACGCTCGCTTCTCGCTTCTTCCCAGCAGGATATCATCCCACAATTACGCAAATGCATCCACCGAAATTGTTGCAAGGCCAAACTTTATGGATGGGTGGGAAAAAAAACAAGTTTCATACGAAATCACCATGCGTCCCGCTTGACATGTGAAACTTAATTAAATAAATCACATTTCGTATAAATGGAAAATTAATTTTCGAATCTCTTTTGCAACATCTCCTGCAACGGGTAAGGCCGAAATACAAAGCGTATCGGTACCTATGAAAAAAATATTCGTAAAAGTGCAAGCTTTCCAGTTTCGTAAATAAAAGAAACGAATAAAAGCGAAAGATACATACGCAGATTAAAACAGAACCGAAATTAAAGTAACGATTTTGTTTTAAATTTAATTTAAATTTTAACTCAGCAAGCAAGAAAGCACCTCAAATTGGTATGCAGTATTTCAATGAGTGTTGGCAACGGATGTCCTTTAGAGTTCTTAATAGCGCACAGAATCAACATAATTTGAAGTACACGGCACAAGAAAAGTTTAACGCAAATCCATTGCTCAAATGACTGTCTTTTATGCTTGTGTGCGTATGCTGTGCCGGATGTTGACATATATTTTTTTTTGTTTCCTATGGGAGTGCTTTCTGAATTGTAAGCAGGGTAAAAAACATTTTAATGAAATTACAGGGCCATCCTTGACGTAAGAGCAAAATGAAATGATGTACAACGTGTTGGGTTTTCGAGCTGCAAACAGGTGGAGATAACCGCGTTAAACTTTTCTGGATGGGCAACGCCAAGTAGATACTAATCCGAATGACTTTATGGAAGAATGATGAGGCCGAAATGGAATTTTAGTTGGCTGTGCTTTTGGTCAGGTGCGACTAGCTAATGTTGTCCCCCAGGACCTATGCTTGGTATTTGATTTTGCGGAAATGAAGCTACTGACTACTTGAGCTAATCATTCAATTTAAGTGAACATTAGTATCTAATTATCAAAGTGGTTACAGTGAAAGTTGCAAATGTGTCGCAACTGTGTAATAGCTGATTTTTCTGACCACCTTAATTTTTAATACATCGCTAGATACTTGTTTCTTAGAAAGTGAAATTGCTTTTTACAGTTTATTTGCTAATAAACCAGAAGTTGAGCATTATTCTTCATAGTCTCAAATTCGTTTTACTGTATTTCTGTAAAAACTAATCAACAAAATTGACACCTGCCACATCAACAGTGGGGCAAAGAATAACAATAAATTTGTAAGGATGTCAAAAAACGGGGTAGCTCCACAATATTATGTTTACTTAAGCATTAATTGATTTTAATTGAGACTAAAAAAGCCATTGCCATCCATTTCTACAGTGGAACAATGTACTTGTACCGGTAGCCTAAAGTTATAAAAACACATAAAAACGACGCTTGTTTTAATAATTTTTAATATTTAAAATTTTATTGGTTTTTGAATGAAAATCTGGGAGAATAACACTGATTCGATTGAATTTTATAGGTTTTAGACGGGAGCGTATCGGAATCCCGCTTTTTGAAATCCCGCTTTTCAAAAATCCCGAAAAAAAGTTTTAAAATCCCTTCCGCTGAAATACTGCTTTTTTAAAATCCCGTCTTCTAAAATCCCGCTTGTTCAAAATCCCGATCTATTATAATCCCGCTTTTTAAAATCCCGCCAAATCCCGCTAATTCAGTTTTTTTACAAAACATTGTTATCAAAAAAATAGATGTTGGTTATGTGCGCTTGTTTATTATATTATTATATATTTAAAAATATAAAAAATGCTCGACCAAAAAGAAAATTCATCTGAATGTTTTTAGTTTTTACTAACATTACTTTTTTTAATTATTGAAGATTTTCATATCTATTACTTATTTATTTTGATAATATTTATTTCTTATTTTGTTTCTTCCACTAAAATTAAACTGCATTTCAAAAAAATACTCATTGCTTAATTTATTTTAATTTTCTCACTATCCCGCTTTTACAATCAAAAGTAGTTGCTTTATTTTTAAAAATCGCGGCGATTTTTTAAAATAAAGCAACTACGTTTGATTGTTTATTTTAAGAATCGGGATTATAAAAAGCGGGATATCGAACCCAACCCGTTTTAGACAGAGAAAAGGATCAATAAAACAGACATAAGTAAGAGCATGTCCTTGCCAAGCGTGGGTTCAACTGGGAAGGTACTCTCTCATCTATCTCTTTTGATAATAAATAAAAGTACGCCAACTCAATGTGAAATGGACAATATTCTCGTAGTGATAAAAGACCTGAAATCGATAATTGCAACCAACACGGTACAAACACGGTATGTCATCGAAATCCAAGTTTTTCACGACTGCAATAAGAGCGATGATCGTTTTTTTTATTTTTCTAAATTTAATTTATCTGTCATGTCATAGGTCTTTAATAACTTTGAGTGCTACACTTGCCAAATTATAGACTTACCTACGATAGCCCTGCAGCAAACCCTCCAGCTCTGTTAAAGGTGTGTACAATAAATGGAAATGTTGTGGCTTGTAGGTATGGCATTACTAAACAGAAAGCTGATTGAACGGAGCTATATTAACAAACAGTCAATATTTAAGTATATCCATATTCAGCTGTAGTACCCGGCGTACATAATTAATAGAGGTGGAAGAACCTCTCCAAGGAGCTAATATGAGGCCGATGTTGCATAGCATTCGAGCAGTTAAAACCTCGTTAAAGATTTAAAATACCTAAATAAAGTACTTCCTTTTCTAATATATTTTGGGATACCTTGCATTTTATAAAATTGGGTCCTTTGTTTTCTACAACAATTCTTCAGACGAATCAAACCTTATTTCTTCTTTTACAAGTTGTGCGATAGCGATACTCGTAGAATAATTAATGAAAGAGTTGACTGAGAGGATCCGAAGAGTTCGGCCATCACTTTGCCGTAACCAGTTGAATATAACCGAAGGGTTATCAATTTTTGATCACGCGCTGTTCTTTTTATCCAAGAAATCCAGTTCAGGATCAATTCAGCTTGACAATTCATTCACCGTGTATTTTCGCAAACGAAAGCTATTGTCGAATTCGACATTGTCATATTTTCAATGCAGCCAATTCTTTCACGAAGTACCTATTTTCTTCTTTCTTGTTGACGTTTCACCTTTCTCCAAATATTAGGTAATCTCCTCTTCATCTGACCTGGTGACTGAAGAAGATGAGGAACTCCTACACGAAATGTAAGGAAGATTGCTCATATTATTATCAGTGATACTGACAATCAGTGGTGCCATATTTGCAGATTTATCGTCATTTTGCCGATTTTCAGCCTCAATGACGATTTGCCGATTTTGGACAGCCATTTGCAGATTTTTAGGTCTTTAGCAAATGCAAGTGTTGTGTTGTGATCAATCATGCATTTTCGCTTTTATAATTAAATTTATTTTTGGCGCTCTAAGTTTTCCCAACTTATATGTGCAAATGATGAGAAAATTTTTTTTCTATCAATTACTGAAAATCATGCTTTTTCGCAATGCCTTATTAAAATTTCACAAAGAAGCCGACACACAACTTTTTAAGACGTTCAATTCTAATATGTACTTGGAAAAAAAAACAATGGCCCTTAGAAATAGAAATTCGTAAAGTCGGTCCTAAAGTCGAAACTTGTAAGGTGCAGCTAGGGTAGGTACTTTTAAGTTTTCGTAGTAATAAAGAAGCTTTATCAAAACTCTAATTTAACGTAATCATTGTGACTGAAATTTACCCATTCGCTATTGTGAGCTAGCTAGTGGATGAGGATGAAAACTGCAGCACGCTCCAATATTTCCAGTTATAGAAGGGAAACGAATGCAACTGGTAGCTGAGTCGAGCCTAAGGAACCAGATTGCCTCGACTATGCCATCCAAGAATTGTTGTCAGCAGATTTTGAGGATGACATTGCAGTTTTCGCCAGCGATGCTCATTTTAAAGAACAGCAAATGCGGGCAGCTGATTTGACGCCGGAGCGAAACAGGCTTCAACAGCATCGAAGAAAATTGCAACAAAAACTGGACAAGATGTTTTGCAGAAAAGGTTTAAGTAAATCGAAATGGAAATAGAACAGCAAAAGGAGTTGTTCGAAATGCAAAGGCAAGTGAATTTTAAAAAAATGGAGCTAATCAGTTTGCAGATTGAGAATGAAAAAAAGAAAATTTAATTAAAGCATTCTCGAATAAGTGAATAAAGTGAAATGTGAAAATGTAACTTTAAAAGTCTGATAATTTTAAATTATAGTATTTATTAGTATAACATTGCATATTTTGTTCAGTTATTGTTAGAAAAATGTGTGCCGATAAAACTTGCTCTAAATTGTCTTCCTCCTCTGTGATTTTCTTCCGGCAGGTTTAAGTGTTCTGTATTGTCGTCCTGAAGATCTAGGGAAATAAAAATATGGCATAATAAGTGAATTTTATACTTCAGTTTCAATTTACTTACGAATTTGAGAAGTATCTCCTGTTAGGGAATCGTTTCGAGTCTTTGCAATATTCCAGAGCACTGCAATGGCAGCTATTGAATTCTTTGCTGTATTTAAATTGCATTGGAACCCATTAAAGCAACATCTAAAGCAGTTTTTAAACTGTCCAAAGGTTCTTTTAACTACTTCCCTTGCAAGAATATGATGTCGTTATTAAGATTGTTCAGATGCAGTTAAGTTGGTCCCTAGTCTAAATGGTGTCATCATTATTCTACCTTGTTTGTATCCGCCATCGCCGAGAATGATTCCCCCCATGTGATTCATGTTCTCAAGTCTTCTTCTAATGCTTGACGAATTATAAATTCGTGAATCATGTGCACTTTCCATTGGAATCAACTAAAACTTGCACATTTAGCGAGTAAAATCCCTTCCGACACCGGTGACCAGCTCCCAATTCCCCGCCCGGATTTTTTTATCTTAATTTGAGTGCAGTCTATAGCACACATGCAATGAGGAAACCCAAATTTTTGTATAAATCCTCTTTTAACTTCCCTGATGCCCTCATTTGTTTCCGGGAAATTAATAAATTCTGGAACTCTTTTAGCCAGTGCATTAACTACTTCGCGGATCACCGTGCTGGCTGTTTTTTTGGCTTACTCCGTGCATATTAGCTGTGAAGGCTGAAGGGGTTATTCTTCAATATAATATGTCATCAATTAGAAATTAAACCGAGATATTAAGACCATTAGACGAACGTATCTCAATGTTGGAAATAGGTAAATATGATACATGTAGGTACTACAGGTACATCTATCTCCACACAGAGGAAAGTGCGATTCACTCTTCGGTGCTATTAAAAATTAAGTTTGAAAAAGATAAAAAAAATACTACAACTACCCAAATTAGCGCTTGGAATATAGTCAAGTCTCCCCATCTCTATGTTATTCCATTTTCATGCTAGCGCAGGGCTAAGGTCTTCTATGCTTCATTACGGTCCACTACCGCTTCAGATACCCCTACAAACATTCCCAAATATATCACAGCAACTTTTGGAAGTCCCTCCAGATGTCGGCATTGTAATAAGGAACAACAGAAACAAAAAAAAATCCAGAAAGTGATGCAAAGAAAAACAAATTAAGTGACCAAACTTCATGTTTTAGCATTTGGATTGACATCAAACAAATTTCTCTCTGTCTCCGCACCCACCCCATCAGGATCGACTCAAAAATAACGATTTGGTAAGTAAAAACTTTTCCTTCATTTGTATTTGCTGTTGAAAAAAAAATAACTGAACATTTTCTCCAACTGCTGCCGGATCTATCTTACAAAGTTCTAGACTCAAAGTCGAAAAAAAACTTTTTTCTTCAGTATTTTTGCTTTTGTCTTGGCAAAAAAAAAATAAAGAAAGAATGAACGAATTAAAATTGAAAGAAAAGTGAATAATGGCTGTACGCTATGAGTTGAAGAAGATACATTCTAAAAGGAAAACTCCTCGCCAATATCTAATGGAAATCCATTTCGCAGCGGAAGTCATTTCACAAAGTGACAGGGTGTCCGAAACAGTCGTTCCCATTTGCATTACTCGTTGTACACTTAAGGGAGTTTCGTCTTCAACGAAATCGTTTGCTTTAATGTTTAAAACAAAACAACAACAACAACAAAAAGAACATATTTCATCACTGCAGCGCATTTACACAGCGCAAGGAGGTTTTCCTTTGGCTGTGGCTTGAAAATTGAAAATAGTGCTAAAAACAGTGCGTGGGAAAAAAAATATAGCAGCCAGTGATTTGCAGAGTAAGGAAGCTTCCACAATCATTTCTGAGAGGTAGAATTTTTCTTGTCTCTCGAGTTAAAAAATTGTTATTCATTCATGCGTTTCAGATGTAGCCAAGCATTTCGGAATTCTCTATCCTTGGCTGTACGAGTACGCCTGCCTGTCGAGGACATTTATTTGTCGCTTGTGTGTTATCGTTGCATAGACAGACATAATGCTATATAAAAAAGACGTCACTCCATGTTCAAGGCCGGAAGCAACATACGCGAAAAAATCAAGGACACTGGCATCGCAGTTCTGACAGATAAAAAAAACCGGAACTTGAAAGGAGTAGGGACAGCTATACCTGTATTCTAAAATTCCTTTGATACCAAGAACGGTGCTCCTGACATTACGGAGTGACCTTGCTGTCTCAAAAAACTGTTTCAAAGGGACTCAATTGAAATGCAGTCTACTTTACTTAAGATTTGTTCACATTTACCTTAATCTTGATGGCTGCTGATGTTACTTGTTGTAACTCTAACGAAGACCTTTTTCGATGTCCAAAATTTTGGTGATGATCTTCAACATAACTTCATTCAGTTTCTCCACATTATACTGCGAAATCGAGTTTGCCATCAAGAAAAAGAAATCTAGACATGGATCTATACAGCTTTTCTTTACGCTATCAACATGGCCGGAAAGCTGCCAAAGACCCCTGTAACAACGGCATTGATAAAGCCATTACGTTAAAAGGGACTCAAAAATGAAACTACTGGAAGATTGGACAAAAACACGCTTAATTGCAGGATCATCAACTAAGCTATTGGGACTAGTTCTTGTAAGGAACATGGCAAGGTAAAACTAGTCAAAATATTTCGATGTAGTGCTAAATTCCAAAAAGAACGATTGCTCTTTATGACCGCAAGGGGGCCATTAGGAGGAGATAAGGATTGCAACCGCACATTATCCACTGGATGTACTAAGAAATTGTCAGGTGTTTCATTTCCTTTATGTCTTTAGTATATAGTGGAAAGGAACTAGCTGAAGGAGCTACATGAAATAACCCTACCAGAAGTTCTGAAAGCGGGAAGTTTAAGAAGCCAACAGGGCTGGACATAATCCTTCGTATCGTTCAGCTTGACTTTGCATTAAAGGCTCTTCCATTTAAGGAGCGTTCAGATTGGAAAAATCCAACCTGTGGAAACTCATCGTCAGATTTAACAATCTTGGTTGACGGTCTAGCAGCCATAAGGTCAATTATATTGTAAAACATAACAGGACACATTGCTATTGGAGTCCTGGTTCGTAAATGGACGATAGAGTCCAACTTTTTATTTAGCAAGAGTTCGAGTTAGAAGGAGATCAATTATCTCAGATCTAACAAGCTTTCAGATATCGGATTTCCTACACCATATTATACAAAAAGCCGCAATTGGTTTACCTATATTTTCAGTTGGTGGACGCTCTCCATTAAGTTGCTAAGATTTGTGCAGGCAAAATGGTAAAGAGGCTTATGCCGCTGTTGTTGCCACAGACGTCCTTCCTTCAAGATCGGTCAGTATGACGAAATTCGAAAAATGCATAGGGCATCATTTCACCAGATCAAGTTCTGAAAGTAAGTGGACCATACTTCCTTTTTTGATTTCAGTGGACAAGTTGTCAGCTTCAGAGCATTATCTACTAAACTTATGGCTACCCTCAGTTAAATATTTATTGTCGTCAGGTAGTAGGGGTTATCATGTTACTCATGTACTGAATTCCATCGGGATGTGGGCATCATCGCTGAAACATCCCTCAGAATACTTGTGACGATTTAAATGTTTTTTTATTCATAATGAAAGGAACAACTTTCATCCACTACTTTTTAGGAACGTGGTGCCAGCTTTAGAAGAGTCAACAGCTGCCAAATTCCTCGATAGCATTAGCTTCGTAAGCCAACTTTGAAGAAATTATAATCTAACAGAACTGGACAAGGTAAACTTTCATCTTCTAGCTATCAACCAAAACCCAAGTATTAGTGAGAAGATATGCAGTTACAGCAGTTTACAGCAGCCATACGAGGGCTCGTTTCCCGTAGTAAAGAGAGCTGATAAATGGTTGGTCCTAAATAAAAGAGGCAAAGATGTGATAGTATCCATCGACCGCTTGAAACCAAGCTTTCTCTTGCCCAGCGACAGCCAAAACAGACATTCAACCAGCATCATCAGCAACCTCCCAGAATCCGATAATGGACGACTATACTAGGAGCACTAGATCCGGACCCTTAGTTCGGATTCTTGACAGATTTGTTTTTTAAGAAAGTCTATACTGTGTACTGAATTTATTATTACGCTACTCAATAGCGAAAAGTTTATTTTATTTCGGAATATTCGCGAGTTAAAAACTGACGAGTCTAGGTATTTTCCAGAATATCATTATACAACTGTTTAGATATAATTCGCGCTCTTTCGGCTGATCTGCGATGTGGCAAAACAATTATTTGAATTTTGGCGGTCGTTGAAAGTTGGTTCCTACAAGTTCACCAAAGAAGTAGCTGCTGACAAATGGATATCCTCAATTTGAACAGAAAATTCATAACAGCCTACAGCTATAATTTCCATCTATCACAAACTACCCCATAGGGATTTGTCTTGGCATAAATAGCTATAAGGCAAAAGACAGCTAAAGAATACTAGATTTAATTCTAATTCGCCTTTATTCGTTGTTACGACAATTCAATTTAAAATGAAATATAAATGAATACAAAAGTGTTAATATAAAAAGAGGATTACTTAAACAAAATGATGATACGACTTGAGGTGGCGGCAAAAGACAAAAAGAGACAGCAGCGAGGTTATTTTCATCGGCTTGTAGTAGTCAAGTCATCAAGCTTTTAGCTGCTCGACTAATGATAGTGTTCAGACACAACACCCCTCTCCACTTAACTTGCAATAGCTTTCCTGTTGCGACCTCTTTCTGAACGCCTCAGATCTGGTATTGGTTGTTCAAGCAGGTCCGGTGGATTTGTTGTCTCATCTGGCTGCTTCTGGGAAAACTGCGGAGCTGCTTCTTGCACTTCATCAGATGTGTCTGATGTCTGTGTTGTTTTCTTGGCTTCTAGAGCGAAGTTGATCTAAATGCTTCCTGATTGTGTTACCTTCTTCTGTTGTCACAGCGTATGAAACAGGCCATTTTATTTTGCAATTATGGCTGTAATTCATACTGGTCCTTTGGCGTAGTTCCTCGCCCACACTGGATCGTTGACATTAAGCTGTGCGCCAGGGGCAGTTAAAGCACTCTTCTTGGTAGATCGCAGTCGATTGTTGTCCGGTTGCAGCTTATCAAAATAAGTATCCTTCTCAGAAGCAACTCGGCACGTGATTTACCCGTTGTTGCTGATGGTAATGTGTGCTCTGCTTAAGTAAGAACCTTGCCAGACAAAGTTGTAAACTGCCCAAAGGGTTCCGCTTTAGGTACTCCTTCGTGTTGCGCACCATCCTCTCAGCTTGGCCATTTCTTGCTGGATGAAAAGGCGCTGTTAGGACATAAGAGATTAGGTTTTTTCTGCAAAATACGCCAAATATATCCGAAGTGAACGCCCTTCCATTGTGCAAACTATTGATAGCACACGCTGCGATGGTTGTATAGGCGTTTTTCACTTCGACCAATTTGGGGTATGAGTCGACAAGTTTAAAAAAGGTTTGGACCTGATAAGGCCCTTGGAAATCCACTATGGCTTATGTGTTTCCTGCCACGGATGAGTAGTAGTTTTTGGCTTTTCTGGGCATGAATCTTGGCACGTTATGGTGAGAGCTTTTATCTATACAACACCTGGATGACCAGCATGTAGAGTTTTGAGAAGGTGGTCCCGGGTGGCATCGGGAATTAAAAGACGACAACCTAGAAATAAGAAGTTCTTATTTACCGTCATCTCATTCTGGTGTTGTAGATACTTCTTAAATTGTTCATCTGTCTGGCGATCCAATTAAGAATTTGTTTTAGAATTTTGTCCTTGGATGCCATCCCGCCAAAGTCGCTCGACTCCAGAATGTGTGGTGCGTCCAGATGTGTGACCCGATTTCCGCAAAATATTTCAAGAAAAGTGTCAAAATACGACCCCTAGCCATAAAAACTGATCTAAAATAAACTGCATATTTATTTATTGCCTCCTTGGGTGCATTCATAATTACTCGAAATTATTCGCAACTGTTTCGAAATGCCAAATTAAATAAATGCGGCACTACCCCCAACATCATGCGCTTCCAACGAATATTGCCCATGTAGATATTATGCATAGTGTCCCAATCGCAGAACAATTAATATTAATTCTGAAACAGACGGTTATTCGAAAAAAAGAAAATGAACAAATTATGGTTAGTATCGAAAATTAGCATACAATTCCCAAAAATTTGAAATTTTCTCATACTGTGGCATCGAATAAACTGAATTAAATATGCGTGCACCAGCCACAGCCCCCGGGGCGAGTATCTAAAACCAACACTTCATTAGAGCCGCAACAAAACAACTCGACAAATTATTCAAGCAAGGCGCATCCAAAAAAAAACTTTACTCCACTCTCATGCATGTATTCGCGAACAAATTCTGAACACGTTCAACCAATGCAGTTAAAAATAAAATATCTCATAAAATTCAGATAAATATTTGCTCACGTTCGGGGCACGCTCTCACCTCGTACCGCACGCCGGGCACCACACCGCCGCGCCACTTGCAAATGCAATTTGCAACAAACAGATACACAAATTTATTGTCCTGCTGCAATAAAACGCTCCACACAGTCATTTCCGGAAGCAGTCGTGGCCGGACGGTGGTATTTGCTATTGCAAGTATTTGCCCACCGCAAAGGCTAGGTATACGGCAACGGCAATTATGCATAAATTATTATTTCATTATCACGATTGAAATTGTAAATTCGATAAAATACATTTATTTAGACAATCCGTTTCATATGATTTGTATTTTCGTGGTTAAGGCGCTGGCTATGGCGTACTGACGATGCTGGCACGCATCGTGCTCGTGCGTCTAAATAAGAACAACGCTTTACAGATATACCATCATGCGGTATGGATGGGTTTTGACAAAACAACCGCATACACTCGCCGGAGCGTATTTAATTTATGAATTTATCAAATAATTCACGAATATCGGATGTGGGGCGTTTTTGCAGCTCAAATGCACTGCATATTTGCAATTTATTATCGAGTTGCATTGCGAAAATTGCATTTGTGCCTTCATCTATCACAAGTGGCCAATAGCATATTATATTAGCCAAACGAAGGACTGCTGAATTAATTATTATAATATTTCATTTGCCTAGTCTTACTAATTTGTTAACAGGCTTGAACGCTTGAAATTTAGCCTACAAAGGTTGTCCCTAAATTAATGCAAGATTTGAATTTGCCGCCAATTGTGTGGTAAGTGTGGGCAACCAAAAAAGGATTAAGAAAACCCGATGAAGCACAGCTTGAGGATACTAAAAATCATTATTAAACAATTTTTCAGGAATGATAAAAGTTTGGCCGCCACATTTCCAAGCCAAATCACCCTAAGCTCAGTTTCACCTTGATGGCTTCATTAATCGTCAAAAATGCTGAATTTGGGAGTTCAGAGGAACCACATGCGTCTGTTTGGTGCGTATTTTTCAGAAAATGAGACTGGTAAAGCGGTGACCAGTCTCGTTACCGCGACATGATAACCGAGTTCCTTTACAGGCTTGTCATGTCATCTGGATGACATGTGGTTTCAATAAGACGATGCGACATGTCATGCAGTCCCTGAAACAATTCAATTTACTGCATAAGGCATAGGTATCCTGGTCGCAGTTGCAATATACCGTAGCCAGCATTTTATTTCCGTGGGAGCTTGTTCCCAAGTCATACAAGGAATTCCTTATAAAAGAAAAACTGTAGGTATGTATGTATTCAATTCATTGATTTTTATTAGTTTTTTTTTTTATTATTATTTCTCTATTCTCAAGATTGAATATTAAGTACAGTAATTGTTATTAAAACTCAAAGTTTAAATAAAATAAATTCAGAGAATAGTTAGTGACATTTTATTTTTTAATGAAAAAAATTGAGGTAATGTCACATTATTTAAATTAATTCAGTGTGGGGTGAACAGTAGGTACAATAATCAAAAGCAGAAAAGAAACTAAGGTAAGTGATGAGCAGAATTTACAATTATACAGTTTCAAGATAACATAATTCTAAAGTTGGTTAAGTGATGAAGTGCAACAAGATTTCGATTTCATTTAGGTTAATATTTAAAAGCCACATTTTTACTATACATAAAAAGATTCTCATTGTTTCAATGATTCGAATATCTTCTGGGAGGGTGTTAAATAATTTTCAAGACACAATTGTATAAAAGCTTCTAAAGCTAGAAGTGCGAAAAGTTGGTATGCTTACCAAGGAACTACAATTACTTCGAAGGTTGTGGTTATAATTGATGGGGCTCTGTAAGTAACCACTTCTAATAAAGAACATTTTTAAAACTTTAAAATAGTACAAATGTCTAACTGGCAGATTTTTCAGTTTATTAAAAAGGACAAAAGTGTGGGCTAAGCAGCATGAAAAGCATACCATATTGAATGAAAAATACCAAAGTAAATGTTTTTTTAAAATCCTTGAGGAGTAGTACTGCTGAAGCCGGTAAAAGTTTCGCAGAGTGGAAAGCAAATATTGTTTTAATATAAAGATGTGATCACACCAGCTTAGATTTTGGTGAATTACGACACCTAAGTACTTATAGTTCTTAACTATTTCAATAGAAAAACAATTAGTATTACAGCCAATGTTCTCATTGAAAGGGATATTGCACCCACAATTCTGCAAGCTAAATCTGCGGCAACTAGCAGCATGAAATACAACATTGACTTCCGGAGATTCCTTGTCGGTAAGTCTGAAGAATATGAGCTTCGTCTTAATACTTACAATTAACTTATGTTGCGCAAACCATAGTCTCAGCAAGTGTACATCATGGTTGATTTCCACAAGTAAGTTGAACAGATTGTTTGAGCCATACGCAAACGCAAAGTCATCAGCAAAAGCCTTTAACCTACCTATAAAAGGAAGACTGAAGACAGAGTTGACATATATTAAGAACAATAAATGACAAAGGACAGATCCTTGGGGAACACCGACGTTAATAATTGTCTTAGAACCGCCAACAATCCTCCCGATTTTTACTTTTTGCTTCCTGTTCATGAGGTAATATTTAAACCAATCTAAAATAAAGCCTCGAAAACCTACACGGTACAGTTTACCCACAAGGATTTCATGATCAACCATGTCAAAGGCTTTAGTTATATCGACGAAGAGACCGGCGCAAGTTTTCTTGTCGTCCAGACCCTTATAAATATGCTGACAAAAATCTAGCAGAGCATCTTCGGTGGATAGGTTTACTCTTAAGCCGAATTGATTATCGCTAAAGAAGTTAATGTTATAGAGATATTTCAAAACTCTATATTTTAACGCTTTTTCAAAAATGTTTGATATTGCAGATAGTAAGGAAATCGGCCTGTAATTCAATTTGTCTTTTCTATTTCCCTTTTTAAAGATAGGAATCACATTGGCTTTTTTCAAAAATTCAGGAAAAATATCAACTACATTGTATGCAATATCTTTTAGGGTGGAATTTGAAATTCCATCCTCACCACAAGAATTTGAGTTTTTAAGAGAGTAGATAATTTTTAATAATTCTAAGCCCGTTATGGGATTAAAAACGAAGCTGCTACTCGAAAATGTGCAATCAAAGAGTTGAGATGTTAAACAACTCTCACAAGACATGGAAAAGTTACAAGATGTAGAATTCTGAGACACTGAGGCGAAGTATTCGTTAAACTCATTTGCAACAACTACTGGAACAGTCACGATAATATTATCTTTTTCCAGTGTAAAAGATACGTTATGGTCCTTAGTTTTTCGATTTATTATGCTATTTATTACTTCCCATTCTTTTTTAATGTTTCCTTGAGCACATCTTAGTTTGTTTTCGAAAATATTGATTTCTTTATTAATTTTTTTTACATTAACGGGTGTGACGATTTTTTAACACGACATTTAGTGGGTGTTTGCATGTTTTACTACGCAGCTTGTGTTTCAGTTGAATTTTAAATCGTATGTACATAAACGAACATCCTTGTCTAATTTTGGTGACAATATCCATCTGTCGGAAATTTACGTCGAATTTCATTTCGAAGAAACAAGAACAACTGCAACGAGGAAAGTACTTTTTTTAATTCAAATTTTTTGAAATTTAGAGCTCGCTTCTGAGTGCTGAATGGTTAAAAGAAGCCTAAGAATTTGGTGGTAAAAAGCTGGGAGCGATCCTATGATTCAGCGTAAAAATAAAACCGTACTGGACATTCCATGATAAAAAATCTTGTTCCAAATATTTTTCAAAGGTTAAAATGAAGCCAGTCAAATGTCTACTCGTGGCCTATTTTATTTGAAATTAAAATCTCTACAGCCGTCACTCTTAATGCAAGATGCTTCATATTAATAAAGCGCACCACTGAGTGAAAATTATTTAGCGGATAAAATTGGGACTTCCAACTTTCCTTTGGCGTAATTTCAGGGAGCCGTACTGCCCTAAACCGCACACGGCTTTATTATGCTAAGTCCTTTTTCATATTTACGTTTAATTCAAAGATCTCTGAGTACATTGTACATAACAAATTAAGGCGAAGAAAATGTTTTGTTCAATATCTCCAGGGAAAGTTCTGCGGACCCAACAGTTTAAGGAAAATTAGTCAAACAGGATTTCAACGTCTTATTGGATTGGACAATGATATCTTATACAACGCAGTACAGTCTGGATCAAACACTTATGGCAGAGTTGCGTCGCTCACTTTCCAAATTGTTAGTTGTCTACCTGCCTGTCCAGTCAAGAATTGACAGTGACGGTGTATGCAGATGGCGTGATTGTTCTGGCACGAAATAATTGAAAGACCCTTGAGCAAGATTAGCAGTTGGACTTTTAGATGTTGTCCAATTCAAACTGAACCGCTGCCTTTCACCATCAAAAACAAAATACCGACCTTAATACTCTCCCGCACGAATATCCAAAATCGTTCCTTATTTACCATTGCTAAATATGCACAATGGGCCGCTTTACGGCCTAAGTGCTTCTCTCACCGAGAGCCACTTTAACATACATACATACCATTGCTAAATACTTTGAAGTCATCCTTTTGACCCTAAACTCAACAAGAATTCTAATGCTTAGCATCGATTGCGGAAGGCAAGCATAGCTTTCACGCATCACGCCTGTAATAAAACTTTCTTCAACGCTAATTGGTTCATTGGGTGTTTGGGCATAGCAGTGGTATGGTGGCCCGATCTAAGTAAAGCTTTTAACATCTAGCAGAGTATGTTCAGTAGTGTGTTGGACTACTAAGCGATCCCCGGAAAATAAGAAATAAATATTAAGGATTGTTTCCACCGCTCCACCTCTCGCGAGCATCTGGCAAACATCCGAGAGTAAAATCGTCATGAAAAAGAGGTTTGGACTCGTCCCAAGAATTTAAAAAAAAATCTTACACAAATCGAATCGTTATGAGAAGCTAGGCCTGGTATCCTTTACGGACCTGTTGCGACAACCATTTGTGTACTTTATTTTGTTAAGCTAATCGGAGTCCAAAGAACAGATGGAATTTAAATTACATGTACCCTACAATCAAGTTCGACCCAGGCGCTCAACGTGATTCCTAATATTCTGCCGGTGAATCTGTATCATCTGTATTGATATGTATGGTCTGCACATACCTACATACTACCCAAGCTCTATTTCCGTAATAATTTTTCTGTAAGATACTCCACAAGATCGGAGTCTGAGCAGACTTGCAAAAGAGTTTAACATTCCCATCATCACAGATGGTTCAAATATGAACTGTGTAGTGGGAGCGGGGTTATTCTCATCGGTTTGCCTATACCCAAAGCTGTCCTCGTTTTTTAGTCAGAAGTAATGGCAATCTGAGAGGAATGTAGATGACTGCTCATAACCAAGCGACACCTAAAACAAAAAGAAATAGCGGTCTTCGTCGACCGTTAAAATTTTTGAACATACATAATGAACAAAAACTTGTTACTTTTACTATACCCAAAATAAAAGCTTAATTGATCTAACCGTGGTGGTTAGAAAAAAAAACTTGGTAGAAATTACTTTAAATTGAAAATTTCAGGACTGCAAAAAGTCTACCGCCAATTGAAATATTTTTAATTCGAACTGTCAGCATTATAGCCTCCATATAAAAAAAAACAGTTTCCTATCTGCTATAATTCTTAAAACTATGAACACCATCCGGGATATTTTCCGTCCTTTATTTCACTGTGATTTCTGTCCTAAAAATTCATTGCACATTCTCGAATCTCCCGAGTTTTTTTCTAATTCTGCTGAATAAAATTACATCCATCTTAGTAATTGCATGGATTGAACAACATCAAGAATAGTTACTCTATCTCCATATTCTCCATAGCAATCAAGCGTGCCGCCCACTTTCTCAATAGAACAAACGAACTTTTGTCTTTCAACAACATGGAAACTTATTTGTAATCATTTGCGATACCTACCTGGTACATATTATACAGGTTAAGGTAGTGGGTTGAAAATTCGGCGTGGGTTACGTTGATAATGTCAGAGTATGGGATGTTTGGCAGTAGGATATAATAAGGATGGTGGCTCCTGGCGTGCATTTTCAAACTTCTACCAACTGCTACATTCCCATTCGGCATCCTATTCAAATACACACATAGGTAGACATTAATCTATGCTCACACACATGAGGGATTGAAATCTAAACAGTAAACAGCAGGTGGAAAGGTACACTGCCAGCATGGGGGAGATTCTCACGCTAATTCTGAAATTCAGTTGAATCGAAAATTCCTAACAATCACTCGAAAGAACTGCGCCTACATTCAGTTGCCAGTTTCGATGGAAATTGGTTCATCATGAAATGTTACCACTGGAGTAGGTGCAAATAAATCGCTTTAGGTTCCTATTGTTGTTGCTTTTATTAGATTGTGGGTGTTACTAAGTGTTCATAATTTCCCAGGGCAACTGAAAAGAATCGAATAATGTACGCTTCGATTCGAATCTCAGAAAATGTGTGTCTACCTATTCTACCTATCTATTTATAAAAACCAAAATAGCTGGTACTTCAAGGTAGTAAATTTATCACGAAAACTTTATTTTTCCCCACGCATCGTAGTAATTTTTTCCTTTTCACTGTGCCTTTTTAAATTTCCTTAATATTTTTTTAAACAAAAATGAATATAATGCGGAGAGGAAACAACATTAAATTAACCTTAAGAATAAAAATCGCAGTTTGTTAAAATGCTTACAATATTTTTGTAGCAGAAAATTTTGCTAAAAGACTATTTTTTATGGACATTCAGTATGTTGAAATTTCAGCATAAAAGGTCAGATTCCTTAAATTCTAAAGATTTTGCTGCTTTTTCCCTTTCCCCATAAAAGGCTTTTCGTTTTCGTACATCGAAACTCTCACAAAAAAGAGAAATCCCACGATATAACAACACTGCTTCGAACGACATAGTTTTTTGTCCAAAGTTTCTACCTAGACATAGCGGGAAGTAATTATTTACTTGCATTAAAGGTACATGTGAAAAACTGATTTTCTTACGAAGTCACTTCAACTACTTTGAAGCAGCCTAAAAATATATTTAGGAAATCTGTCAATTTTTAATTTACGTTTAATTTTGGTGGGGGCAAGACCTCCATTTATTTGGCTTAATCGGTATAAGCTTTGATAGGTAATGGCTTAAAACTCAAAACTTAAATTTATTACTTAGATCGAGTACTTATAGCTAAGACTTAATACTAGGGATGGTGAAGGAGATCTAATTTAAGGGAGGGAGTGCTGCGATTGAAGTCGAAAACTGCGTGGTTTGGAGAGGTTGATGTAAAAAGAAATAAAGTTGTAAAGAGACATGCAGTCGATTAAACCTGAGAGGAGTCGGTGAATAAAGAGAATGTCTGCTATGTCCCTTCGTTCCTCAAGACGGTCTTCATAGGGTAAAATTAGTGGATCATTCCAGGATAGACCCCGAAGAGCAAAACGAAGAAAACGACGTTGGATGTCCTCGATTCTGGATATATGAACTCGTTAAAAGAGCGACCACGCTTGGCAAGCGTGGGCGATCAAAAGTGATAGTCACGTACGGGTTGGAGAATTCTTTGGACCATCTTTTAACGCAGCCAAGTGATGAGTTTGCTTTAAGAATTATCTCATCAAAATGCGAACGGAAATTAATATCCCTGTCGCATAATATGCCAAGGTCTCGAATAGAACTAACAATGGATATAGGATGACCGTGGAGATGGTAAGTTCGAGGAGGAGGCTTGTTGCATTTACGTGAGAAGGTAAAAGATTGGCATTTGCTTATACATTGAGCTCTAAACAGTTTTTGAGGCACCAGGTGGAAGATTTGGGTTTGAAAAATTTGGTATCGTCAGTATAGAGAGATAGTGCTGAGTGTTAAATGACTTTTTCAAGATCTTCAATGGGTAAGATGAAGAGAAGTGGACCTAGATGACTGCCTTGAGGAACGCCTAAGGTAGCCAAAAAAGGGGTCGATAGGACGGACCTAAGGCAAATACAAATTACAAATCTCTACATATAATAAAACTGTAGACCAAAAAATGTTGGACCACGCATCACGCGGAAACTACTGTATGGATTTTGATGAAACTTGGCATAGTGATTGCTTATGTTCTGCGCCGGGACTTAGGATACTTTTTATCCCGGAATATAACGTGGTTCTTACATAATAGTCAAACAAACTGTATATCTGAAACTTGGCATAGTGATTGCTTATGTTCTGCGCCGGGACTTAGGATACTTTTTATCCCGGAATATAACGTGGTTCTTACATAATAGTCAAACAAACTGTATATCTGTAAAATAAAATGTAGGTGAATTTTGTAAATGCTCCCCTGATTCATTTAATATATAAAACATCCCCCTGCGTTGACTTGAAGCTGAGCAGTTTTCAAAACAACGCCCCAAATTTTCCTTCAGTGGATGGATACTTCTGCCAGTAGTCATGCAGCAGTGAGTATCGTGTGTGTGTGAGTATAGCTCTAACGTGATCATTATGTTTGCACTTCAATAGGCAGTTGTCGCTTTTCAAAGCACACATTCGGGTTGAACACATTTTCAGGTGTTGTTCAATGGGAAAAGTTTGGAAATGGGCTGGTGGGATTCGTGTGTCAAGTTGTTTTATTCGCGTTGCTTCCTTTTCGTCGACATTTGACGTGGGTAAGAGGTAAATGACAGGAAGGTCCAAGGGTAGGAACATATTTATAAAAAACTGTTCGATGCAGTTCGATGAAAATGCATTTTGTCTTAAAAGTGGCTGCTAGTCAGCTAGTCTTTATATATAAAAATAACTTCAATTGTGTTTGTCGCCAATGTTCTCTTTAATGCGTGAACCGATTTTGATTCCGAAAATTTCCCATGAAAGGTGACGTTAATACCATGGTTTGTTGGCATATACGGTTTTTGTAGGTGTATTGGTTCATGAGTTATAGGGGCGTGGCGCCTTCCCTACAAAAATTGCATTCAAAACATAATATTTCGAAAACCACCAATCGATTAAGTTCAAATTTACACACAGTCTTAGGTAGTAGCCCAGGAGTATTCCTGTGGAGATTGGTTAAAATTGGACAAAGAGGCGTTGCCCCGCCCATACAAAAAATACGTTGAAAATCTTACATCTCGAAAACCACAGATTCGATTGAGTTAAAATTTAGACACATTCTTAGGTAATGGCCCAGAAGTATTCCTGTGGAGATTGGTCAAAATTGGACAAAGGGGCGTGGCACCACCCATACAAAAAACACATTCATAATCTTTATTTCGAAAACCACAGAATCGATGTAGTTCAAATTAACACAAAATCCTAGCTATTCGCCCAGGAGTATTTCTGTTGAGATTGGTCAAAATTGGACAAAGAGGCGTGGCCCGCCCATACAGAAAATACGTTGGAAATCTTATATCTCGAAAATCACCGAATCGTTGGATTTACCAGGATTGCCTCCGCATAATCTCAAATTGAAAAATGAAGTCACTATTATTATGCTTCGGAATATTAATCAACCCCGTTTGTGTAACGGTACAAGACTTTCTGTTAAAAGATTAATGGCTTATTTAATTGAAGCTATTTTAACTGGAAAATTTAAAGGTGAAGATGTTGTTGCAAATTTATTTATTAATACTAATCCGCGATCAAACTACTTAGTTAATAATTAATTTGGCGAAACAAACGAAAAAAAGCAAAATGCAGTCGCCACTGCCCGAGCAAAAAAATCGAATATATAATCTGACACTTGTCAGAGATAGGAAAGCAAAGAGATCGCGAACAATTTGCAACCACAGCCGGTGAGATGGCTGTGTTCGGTTTTGCTCAGCGAAAGGGGTGGGTTCGTCGTAGTTTATCGAGTTCAGGTTGGTAAACGATTGTGTGTGTTTTATACTAACAAAAATGGGCGCCACGTAATTTTGTGGTAAATTACGAAACCATAGAAAAAAAAACTGAAAGTCCAGAAAAAATGAAAGATCGAATTTCCACTACGTTATAAATGCTCCGTTGGAGCACGGTCTTTATTGATGAGAGGATTAAAGCCTCACGAAAAATTTCTTTTGTGTCGAAATGACAACAACTAGGTATATATATATATATATGGTAATTTGGACCGTTGAAATGGTCCGCTATCGGTCGTCTCGAAAAATTAAGAAAACTTCTATTATGGGTCGCGTGTCCCGTTTATTCCGGGATTTTTCCGAAGCGAGAGCCTACCGAGATTAATAATTACACAATTTCCTACACAAAACGATTTCTCCTACACAATTATCACTCTACTTATCTGTTTTGTTTTTCCAACCCCTGTTGGATCCTTTGTCTGCTTTCTCTGTATTTTTCTGCTGTTGTCCTTCTGACAACCTCTCTAATCCTCCTCTGTCCTCCACGATTATCCTTTCTTCTTTTCTTTTTCTTCACTTTCCACTCTTCTACTCTACTCTACTTTAACAAACTCCACGAACTACTTTCGCAATCGAAGAAAAAAAGTTGCCTTTCTTGCAACGCAAAATAAAAATCTCAAAAACTTCTAAAACGAACTTGTGTACAAGCTGGTCAGCCAAGAAGTGCCTTCCAGGTTTTTGCCTTTGTTCGAAGTCGCTTGGCTTTCTCACGCACACTCTCTCATACATTCGCTGGTATTTGTACTGTGGGATCTTTAAAATGGCATTCAGCAATGCCTCCCACAGCCATTTACCACCACATTCAAACATACTAGCGGGCTAAACGGTCATTTGTATGCGACACCAATGCGCTGCCGTAACCCGCTAGTCCTCTCAAAACTTCCAGTCACTCTTCTCTAAATCTACGCTGGAATTCGCCTTGGGAGGGTCTTTCCAATGTAGTTGGAATTAGCCAGCCGACTTCGAACTCTCTTATCTCTCTACTCAGAGTTATCTATCTCTACTGTCTTTATTACTACTCTATGGCCATATGTCAACAAACCAGATAAAAAGTAAAAAGTAATTCGTGGAGGAATTTGCTCTCGGCATTTTTCCCCACGAATATAATTAAAAATCGATAAAAAACTATTAAACAAAAGAAAAAAGGATGGACGTGATAATTCCCACCCGGACATAGGACGTTGGACTTTCCCAATCAACCCCCGATCGCAGAAAAGGAACCAAACAGGTATTGTTTACTAAATTTCTTCGCGATTAATTACTCTATCTCGGTAGATTCTCGCGCAGATTTGGGGGATGAGACTTGCTGATAGCAGGCCATTCCTCACAATATTTTGTTTTATTTACGTTGGGCACTCGGCCATTTAGCGCAATCGCAGCTTTTTCGTTTAGTGTTTAGTGTTAATAATTTAGTGTTTATGTCGTTACATATTCGTGCTGCTATAGTGATGTTGTGTTCTTTATGTTCTTCGTGTTTTGTTACGCACTTTCTGTGCGGGTTTATATGGTGGGAGTGCGTTTTACGTGGCCGTCCGCCTGCACTCTCTGCTGCTCCTCCGTTGCTCCATCGTCGGGGCATTGACTTAGGGATCGTCTTCCCTATGCCCATCGAACCGAACTCTCTACCGGTGTGATGGTAGTTCTGCTGAAGAGTGTCTTAATATATCGGCCGTCCGCCTACACTCCTCTGCTGCTCCTTCGTTGCTCCAGCGGCGGGGTGATACATGAAAGAGATCGTCGTCTCTCCACCCATCGATCTTAGTGCTTTGTTGCTGTCTCATAGTACTGTGTGACAGCCGTTGGGGTGTTTTATATTGGCTGTCCGCCACACCCTTTGCCTAGACATAGTGTTTGTCTATGTTATATCCCTCGGTGGAGTGTTTGATAAGGGGATCGTCCTCCCCCCACTCTTACGTCTTTACCGACCTCCTGTCGGTACATTTAATCGACGGTTGTGAGTCTCCCTTCCGTCCGAAGGGCTACGCAACCGGAATTCTCTGCCATTCAGACCGCCTGTCTGATGGTTCGTGACCGCCTTGCCACTTTCGTGTACCTGTTGGTGGTACCCTAAGGTTCCGAGGAGGTGGTCCGAAGGTTGATGGGGACCTCGGATGCCCGTCCACATCCCAGGACCTCGAGCACACACCCAAGAAACAGAGGGACCATGGGCAGGAAAGAAAGGAAAACGAGAGCAGACCCTGTTGCGGTAAAATTTAACGCAACAAACCCCACCCTCACCTCCTAGGAAATGTGCTTGGTTTTCAAAGAAACCCAAACCATTTCCAGAGGCCAAGGTTGACGCCACGACAAGGGAGAGACATTCCCACCATTGGCCAAAATTGCCTGTCTAGATCAACTCAAAAAAAAAGCAAAACCAAAGTTAAAACAACAAAAAGTAAGTTAAAGCTACTCTACTGGGACTTCTAGACTATGCATCGTGATGAGACTTAAGGTCTTTCACGTGCCATGTTCCGCGGTCTTTTCCGCTCTCATCAACTAGCGTATATGTCCAAGGTGACACACGCTTACTTATCCTGAAGGGACCGACGAATTTAGGAGCCAACTTTGCGGCATAATAATTAGCGGCATCTGATAACGCGAAATTTCTGCGCCATACAAGCTCGTTCGGGAGATATTGGGTATCTCGCCGTCGGAGGTTGTAGACTTTCGCGGACTTCTTGGCGGCCGCCGCTAACTTTCTACCTATGTCTAACCTAAGCTCCCTAAATCGATTTTCTAACTCGGCCCTATCTACATTCCTATCTCCTATATCTAAGTCCCTATCTCCTAAATCTAAATCTCTATCTTCTGAAGCTAAGTCCCTACTTGTCGATGGTGCCTCTGCACTACCCGAAGCTATTTCCCTACTCTCGACTTGATAACTTGCAGGAGCTGTCTCACGACCACAAGTCATCATGTCCCTACCAAAATTCGCGTAATATGGTGATATCCCTAAAACGTCATGTTGGGCCGTGCGTATCGCGCACGCTACTTTCGCTAACTGCGAGTCCCAACTTCGGTGATTTTCCGAGACATACGCTCTCAGCGTTGTCTTAATAATTTGATTAATCCTCTCCGCAGGATTAGCTTGTGGATGGTAATGAGCTGTAAATCTAATTTGTGACGCGTACGCCTGGCAAAGCGCTTTCAGTTCCTTACTACGGAACTGCGGGCCGTTGTCACATACGACCGCTGATGGAACGCCAAATAACAGAAAGACATTGTCTTCCAACTCTTTACAAACTGCCTTTGCGGTAGCAGATCTCAACGCGAATAACAGGGGAAATTTAGTAAAATAATCGACCACAGTAAGAATATAAACGAACCCCCTACTGGACTTGGGAAGAGGTCCTACCAAATCTACGCAGATCATTTCCCAAGGCCTTGAAACCCCTACACGTTCCCTCATTAGACCAGCGGGTTTCTCATTCACCGGCTTAACTTGTTGGCAAACTTTACAATTCCTAACGTACCTAGTTATATCTTGTCTCATTTTAGGCCAATAGTATTTGCCTCCTACTCTAGCAAATGTTTTTCGGACACCCATATGTCCAGCTAATGGACTGTCATGGCAGTCTTTTAAAATCCCTAATCTACCTGATTTCCCTACAACTAATTTCCACTCATTACTATCCTCGTGGACTACAATGTGACTGGCTTTCACAAACTTGAAAAGCCGTCCATTTTCCACTCTCCACGCTGGGTATGCTAGCGGATTCAACTCAACCGCTGAAATCATCTTCACCAACCAAGGGTCCAAATCCGCATCTGAGATCTCGGCCACAACCGGAACTCCTCGCGACAACATGTCCGGGACGACATGTTCCTTCCCCTTGCGATGAATGATTTCAAAATCGAATTGCTGAAGCCTCACTGCCCAGCGCGCTAACCTACCCGACGGATCCTTAAGATTACTCAGCCATACCAGCGAGTAGTGATCCGTCACAACCGTAAACCGAACTCCTTCGATATACGGACGCAACTTCTCAACTGCCCATAGCACAGCTAAGCACTCCTTTTCGGTCGTCGAGTAGTTTCTCTCACACCTATTGAGAGACCTACTCAAATAACAAATTACCTTCTCTCCTTCCTCAAACTCCTGAGTTAATACGGCCCCGATACCAAAATCTGATGCGTCGGTTTGCACCACAAAAGGTCGCTGAAAATCCGGGCATGTCAAGATCGGTGCCGTAATCAAACATTCTTTCGCCTTCCTAAAACTTTCCTCACACTCATTCGACCATACAAATTTCCTACTTTTCTTTAACATATCTGTTAAAGGCCTAACTAAAGTGGCGAAATTGGGTACAAAACGTCTGTACCACGAAACTGTCCCTATAAAGCTCCTAACTTCCTTCACATTCTTCGGTGCAGGAATCCTAACCATGCTTTCCACCTTTTCCGGATCAACATGTAATCCGTTCCTATCAACGACGTAACCTAGAAATTTTAAAGAGGGCCTACAAAAGTTACATTTTTCCCGACTAACTTTCAACCCCGCCTCACACAAGCGTTTAAAGACCTCTTCCAGTATCTCAAGATGTTGTTTAAAAGAATTTGTGACGATAATGATATCGTCCAAGTACACGAATACGTGTGGCTCCAAATCGGCACCTAAAACGCTGTCGATGAATCGTTGCCACGTCGCAGGCGCGTTATGCAAGCCGAATGGCATTCGCTTGAACTGGAATAGGCCTCTATTCGGAACCGTAAAGGCTGTGAGTGGGCGCGATCCCTCCTCCACAGGGATCTGCCAATAGGCCGACTTTATATCTAAAGATGTTAAAAACTTCGCATCTCGAAGCTTGTCTAGGGTCGCTGAAATGTATGGAAGTGGATAAGCATCCCTATCTGTAACTTTATTGAGTTTCCTATAGTCGACGCAGAACCTAAACGAACCATCCTTCTTTCTTATAAGGACTATTGGAGATGCCCACGGACTGTTTGATTTCTCAATAACTCCCGCATCCAGCATCTCCTGTAGCTCCTTATCTATATGTCCCTGCATTGCCGGTGAGACCGGATAATACCTCTGTTTGATTGGTTCTGCCGACGTCCTAATCTTATGCTCTACCAATTGTGTGCAACCTAAGCCCTCTGGCATAACTTCGAAAATTTTGTCTACCAAAATTTCGAGTTCCCTGACTTCGGTAACGTCCAACTCGGACTTCTCCCGAATTGCTGATATCGAGCCAACCATCTGTTGACCCGAAAAACTCCATTCACCCGACCTCAAATCCGGGACTACTCCCGTAAGTGCCCAAAAATCTGCACCTAGTATGATCACGTGTGGTAGAGCTGGTATAACCAAACACTCTAACAACACCGTCTTCTCCTGCACAACAATTGGTAAAGATACTACTCCTAAAACTTCTATACCTGCCCCATCTGCTAATGCAACTGACTTAATGTTGCCTCTACCTAACACTAGCCCTAAATCTTTTAAAATATTCCACCCGTCCCTACAAATGATCGTGCGTGAAGCGCCCGAATCTAAAAGTCCTAAAAACCTAGTTCCATAAATCGAAACTCCTAAGTATGGTCGCCTATCTTCCCCGTTTGCCTCCAAAGTAAAGCCTAAATGAATTCGAGAATTCCCTAACTGGTCACCAGCAGGCGACCTCTCTAATTGCGACGGCGCTCTTGTCCTGCTGACCCAAGAGACCGTTGCGCGTTTCCCGAACAGCGTCGACAATCTTTCCGTGAAATTCCTTCTGTCCCACAACCATAACAACACCTAGGAGCAGAGCAACGATTAGCGAAATGCCCTTCGCTACCGCAGTTAAAACACCTCATTGGAGGTCGTGGTGATCGACGCTGTTGGTTGTCTGGAACGACAACCGAAACCCTTGGTTCCTCCGAACCAATGTAGGCCAAATCCGGTTCCAGGAGATGCCTACTTCTCGATGTTGGAGGTGGAGCAAACGTCTCCACATTTGCTCGCACTGTTTCGAGCTTCCTTCCCAACGCGACCAAATCACTGACGCACTTGGGCTCTGCGAGTCCAAGCTGCGTCTGGTAGAATGGCGCAAGATTCCGCTGCAGGATCGACAGCTTCCTTCTCTCCGTGAGGGGATCGGAAAGTCTGCCGAACATGTTCTGCATGGTAGCAACGTAGACACCAATTGACTCATCCTTCCCTTGGGTACGTCGTCGAATCTCTTCTAAAAGAAGATCATCGTAGTTGGGAGGGAGAAACTCCAGTTTCAATTCCCTCACCAACTCTGGCCAAGAAGAAACAGTCCGCCTAATTGCCCTAAACCAAAGAAGCGCCTTCCCAGTAAACAAATCAACCGACGACCTAAACAATTGGGATTCACTAATCCCCCTAGCTTCCCTAAGCTCCTCAACTCTTTCCAAAAACGAGTTGACTGAAGCTCCACATCGTTCGCCGGTAAAAGAGATATTCCACTTGGAGAGGTTTTCAGGCTTCTCCGAGTGGATAAAAACGCGTTCATCAGCAAAGGTATTTGGGTTAATACCCAAAACCGATGCTGACGTTGATGGTATTACACGTTGAGGCTCTACTGGCCTTTGTTGCTGTTGTTGTAGTTGTTGTTGTTGATGTTGTTGATGTTGTTGTTGTTGATGTTGAACGACGTGTTTGTCGTTAACAGTTGCGTCATTCTCGCAATCACTTTCTTCGTCGCTATCCTCTAACTCCCCGAGGATATTGACCAGTTCGGTCTTTAACTCTTTCTTTAACGCCGTCTCGTCTTCCGTCATAGCGCGAGACCTCCCTATCCTACTGACTGACCAATCAATTTTGGTCAGAATCTTCTTATGCTCTGAAGATCCCCGCTCAGGGTGGCTCGCTATGAGCGCCTTGATCTCCATAATTTTCTTTTCTACAGCGTCCCTATCCTGATCGAAATTAAATGGATACGTGTCCGATTCGAGCACCGAACCACGTCGCTCCATTGCCCTAGCTGCCCTAAGCGATTTACGCATTGAGTCGACGTCGCCAACCGACAACCCTTTGCGCTCAATCTCATAAACTAATTCGTCCCTAGCTAATCTGTTAATCTCCATCTTTAAAATGCGAAACAAAATAAATTGCCAAAATTAAACACGAAAAGCGAAAACTGTTTGTCTCTACCGACAAAATCAGATAAAAATAAAACTTGTTGCAAACAGAAACCAAAACAATGTGTTGTTTCTGGCAATTCCAAAAAGTTAAACACCAAAGAGAATGAAATCCGAAAACAAAGCGAAAAAATTCAATCCCAATGTTGACCAAATGTAAAAAAACAATGTGGCAACTCCACAAACTTCCTCAAAGTTATTCCCAAACGATTCAATTAAAAAAATTTTAAAACAAATCGCTAAAGAAAAATCGTCAAAAAAAAAATCGTACCACGAAAAGGTAGTAAAAAGAAAACTCAAAAAAAAATCACCGACGGCAACACTGTTTTGGAAGTATATACCGCACAAAACATATAAATATACCTATCACTATTTATAGGACAAATCACTAATCCCGCTTGATTATGATATATAAATATGTATATGATAATATGAATTTAAAGAAAAATTATGTACGTAAATATATATATATATATATAAATATGTGTGCAGTACTGAGCACAGAAAATGCAAAATAAAAGTAAACAAATAAAACCACCTACTTGGTAATTTCCACTGTGGGAAATCTTACTCTGCTTATTCTCCTCCAATTCCGACAAGAAAACTTCAGAAGATCTTTTTCCCCAGGACTGCTATCAATGCTTCAACTTTTATGTTTATCACCGGCCTTTTATTCCACAATTCCACTTTCGAACAAATCCTAAAAGAAAACAACCAAAAGTAAATAGCACAAGAGAAAAAAACACAAAGCACTTCCCTAAACACACAAGAACTTTGATTGGGGTGGGAATTTTGATCAACACAAATTCCTTTAGAACACACACAAAGATATTACAAAAATTGCCCCACGTCGGGTGCCAAATGTTGCAAATTTATTTATTAATACTAATCCGCGATCAAACTACTTAGTTAATAATTAATTTGGCGAAACAAACGAAAAAAAGCAAAATGCAGTCGCCACTGCCCGAGCAAAAAAATCGAATATATAATCTGACACTTGTCAGAGATAGGAAAGCAAAGAGATCGCGAACAATTTGCAACCACAGCCGGTGAGATGGCTGTGTTCGGTTTTGCTCAGCGAAAGGGGTGGGTTCGTCGTAGTTTATCGAGTTCAGGTTGGTAAACGATTGTGTGTGTTTTATACTAACAAAAATGGGCGCCACGTAATTTTGTGGTAAATTACGAAACCATAGAAAAAAAATCTGAAAGTCCAGAAAAAATGAAAGATCGAATTTCCACTACGTTATAAATGCTCCGTTGGAGCACGGTCTTTATTGATGAGAGGATTAAAGCCTCACGAAAAATTTCTTTTGTGTCGAAATGACAACAACTAGGTATATATATATATATATGGTAATTTGGACCGTTGAAATGGTCCGCTATCGCGTCGTCTCGAAAAATTAAGAAAACTTCTATTATGGGTCGCGTGTCCCGTTTATTCCGGGATTTTTCCGAAGCGAGAGCCTACCGAGATTAATAATTACACAATTTCCTACACAAAACGATTTCTCCTACACAATTATCACTCTACTTATCTGTTTTGTTTTTCCAACCCCTGTTGGATCCTTTGTCTGCTTTCTCTGTATTTTTCTGCTGTTGTCCTTCTGACAACCTCTCTAATCCTCCTCTGTCCTCCACGATTATCCTTTCTTCTTTTCTTTTTCTTCACTTTCCACTCTTCTACTCTACTCTACTTTAACAAACTCCACGAACTACTTTCGCAATCGAAGAAAAAAAGTTGCCTTTCTTGAACGCAAAATAAAAATCTCAAAAACTTCTAAAACGAACTTGTGTACAAGCTGGTCAGCCAAGAAGTGCCTTCCAGGTTTTTGCCTTTGTTCGAAGTCGCTTGGCTTTCTCACGCACACTCTCTCATACATTCGCTGGTATTTGTACTGTGGGATCTTTAAAATGGCATTCAGCAATGCCTCCCACAGCCATTTACCACCACATTCAAACATACTAGCGGGCTAAACGGTCATTTGTATGCGACACCAATGCGCTGCCGTAACCCGCTAGTCCTCTCAAAACTTCCAGTCACTCTTCTCTAAATCTACGCTGGAATTCGCCTTGGGAGGGTCTTTCCAATGTAGTTGGAATTAGCCAGCCGACTTCGAACTCTCTTATCTCTCTACTCAGAGTTATCTATCTCTACTGTCTTTATTACTACTCTATGGCCATATGTCAACAAACCAGATAAAAAGTAAAAAGTAATTCGTGGAGGAATTTGCTCTCGGCATTTTTCCCCACGAATATAATTAAAAATCGATAAAAAACTATTAAACAAAAGAAAAAAGGATGGACGTGATAATTCCCACCCGGACATAGGACGTTGGACTTTCCCAATCAACCCCCGATCGCAGAAAAGGAACCAAACAGGTATTGTTTACTAAATTTCTTCGCGATTAATTACTCTATCTCGGTAGATTCTCGCGCAGATTTGGGGGATGAGACTTGCTGATAGCAGGCCATTCCTCACAATATTTTGTTTTATTTACGTTGGGCACTCGGCCATTTAGCGCAATCGCAGCTTTTTCGTTTAGTGTTTAGTGTTAATAATTTAGTGTTTATGTCGTTACATATTCGTGCTGCTATAGTGATGTTGTGTTCTTTATGTTCTTCGTGTTTTGTTACGCACTTTCTGTGCGGGTTTATATGGTGGGAGTGCGTTTTACGTGGCCGTCCGCCTGCACTCTCTGCTGCTCCTCCGTTGCTCCATCGTCGGGGCATTGACTTAGGGATCGTCTTCCCTATGCCCATCGAACCGAACTCTCTACCGGTGTGATGGTAGTTCTGCTGAAGAGTGTCTTAATATATCGGCCGTCCGCCTACACTCCTCTGCTGCTCCTTCGTTGCTCCAGCGGCGGGGTGATACATGAAAGAGATCGTCGTCTCTCCACCCATCGATCTTAGTGCTTTGTTGCTGTCTCATAGTACTGTGTGACAGCCGTTGGGGTGTTTTATATTGGCTGTCCGCCACACCCTTTGCCTAGACATAGTGTTTGTCTATGTTATATCCCTCGGTGGAGTGTTTGATAAGGGGATCGTCCTCCCCCCACTCTTACGTCTTTACCGACCTCCTGTCGGTACATTTAATCGACGGTTGTGAGTCTCCCTTCCGTCCGAAGGGCTACGCAACCGGAATTCTCTGCCATTCAGACCGCCTGTCTGATGGTTCGTGACCGCCTTGCCACTTTCGTGTACCTGTTGGTGGTACCCTAAGGTTCCGAGGAGGTGGTCCGAAGGTTGATGGGGACCTCGGATGCCCGTCCACATCCCAGGACCTCGAGCACACACCCAAGAAACAGAGGGACCATGGGCAGGAAAGAAAGGAAAACGAGAGCAGACCCTGTTGCGGTAAAATTTAACGCAACAATGTATTCATAGCAACGCATCCCAATGATTCCATCTTATATTTCATTTGAATTTGAACGACTTCAGTTTCGTGTTCGCCTTGCGTTTGCGCAAGGGCAAACGTTAGGAATTTATGAAGTGAATTTAGATTATTCAGTTTCTCTCATGGACAGTTATATATAGCCTGTTCCTGTGTTGCCAAACCATAGGTTTTGTATATTTACACTGAAAATGGAAAAACCAAAAATATATTGTGTACCAAAAAGCATTACTTTAAAAACTATTTATCACTGATTTAAGTGAATTTGAATTTTATTATTTAATATTTATAGTTTGCACTACGAAGTGTGCAGGGGGTCCGCTAGTACAAATATAGTTTAAAGCTATAATTAAAATTATCCCCTATTAAGGATCAGATTGGACTAGATTTTGAGATGGGACAGCCTTTCTGGGGCTCTGGCACTGCGACCTCTTTAAGCAATCCTTTCACTCCGGATGCTTTCAGAAAAAACAGGATTTTCTCTGCCCTATTTTACATTGATTGTTTAAAAAAACGCATTCACATTCCTTATTTCGTATCAAAGTAAAGATAATGATAATTATTTCTTAAGAAATAATTGTTTCCGCATTCAAAATCTCATCCCCTACAATTTTTATTTTCGCCACAAAAAGTAGCCTATGTCCTTCTTCACGGTCCTATCTATCTCTATACCAAAATAAAAATAAAAACGATTAAGCGGTTAAGGCGTAAAAAAATTTACAAACAAAGTTACCATGTAGTATAGATGTGTACAATTTCACGACTAGTTCGAGTTTTTGCCACCAAAATAACAAGAAATGACAAGCAAATCCTACACAGCCTACTCCTCATACACACTTTCATTCGAATCATCATTTGACTACACAAATTAAGGAAAACAAACTATCATCCTTGGCAAAACATTAACAGCTTTACATTTATTATTCCCTCTTTTTGTGCCGGCAAATCTGGCAAATCCCTCCTTAATGCTCTAATTGTTTTATTTCTCGACAGTTACAGATGATGACAAACGATGTTAGTTTAAATATTCGAATGAAAAATTACAAAGACCTCCGCCACATCCCTGACAGACCCCGCCATCTCTCGTGATATGGGGAAAAGTTGGCTGCAACATTTTACACAATGCTCAACTCGAATACACTGGGGCGTATACACAACATTCGTACATTTACAAGAGTTCTCTAACCGAGGATAAGGCACAGCCACATAGATTAAAGGGGGTACGAGTATTAAAGCGTTATCGTGACAGGATTTTTATGGCACACAAAATACTTGTGAATGTGGGCTAATTTGATTTATGGAAATTGTCAGATTAACATTTTTAACATGAAATCTTACATGGAACGATAACAAAAGGAACTCCTGCAAATAGTAAGTGTACACACAACATACCCACATCTATACCTATTTCAACTCGACGTATAGTTATATGAATCGTATTTTTGGTGTCGGTATATGTGAGCAGTGTATACATACCTTTCGGCTGACAATTGAAGCTCTCTCTCTCGCTTGTTCTTGCCTTAACATTTTTCACTGTTTATTTGTCTATACATTCGTTTGCATAATAAATAACCTCAGGTTATGATTGCTGGATGGATGGAAGGAAACGTGTGCGTGTAAGCGTGTTATGTCAAACGAATTTATTCGATATAGAAGGAAGAAGGATTTTCGGGCGGGAGGTTAACTATATTTAGCTCTTACCATTATAATGGGATGCCAGAGGATAAAGCATGACACGCATTTCTGAATTAAGTTCAATTATTTGGGCTACATCTTAATTTTAAAGCGTCCAAAAAGAAAGTCGGTATGAAACATTTAAGGGACCAAGCAAAATATATAGTTTTCAAAAAATCAAAAGAGAGGCCCGGATTGTGATTGACGCAAGAACAGTATTCTTATTATTTCGGACCCCTGGGATCTCATATTTCCTAACGATGATATAGGGAGGAAAAAATTGCCAAGTTTTAGTGTAGATTGCTGTGGTCTTCACGCGTTGGTTTTGTTTTCCCTTTTCTTAACCCGCCCTTCGCCTTGAACATGTAACTTACTAACTAAATGCCAAATTGTATAACTATTACAAGTCGAAAGTTTACTCACTGCGGCCTAAACCGCATGTTCGACTGTCTACCCACCTTAACAAATAATCTTTAAAAATTGCACCATTGTCCCGAAAAAAATCGAATAGCAATATAAAACTGCCTTACGCGTTTCAACTGATCCCTATGCCGCCACTTACACGGTGTCGAATGGACCTTCATCGAAATTGGATAAAGAGCTGAGGAGAGACCTCCCCGCAAACTCTGCGGGTTAAGAATAAGGGAGGAGCACCGACTTCTCACAAGGAAAAAGTGATAGCACGAGAAGCCGGCGGTCGAATCGACTGAGGGGTGCTACTGCAGAGGAAATGTTGGATAGTTCTACCAGAGGGTAAAACAATCCACCCGAGGATACAAGGCCCAAAGAGGAGAATGCAGAGATCTACAAAAGTAGATTCACAATCGGTGTTGAGGATTTGGAAAGAACACTTCTGCTGTCAGGCTAAACGATCCATTCAGTGTAACTGACGATAGCCATAAATTCCGTCTACCCGACCTACATGAAGTGAGAATAGCAATATCCAGACTAATGTCCAGTAAAGCTGCGGGAGCGGATTGCCTACCCCTCGTGTTTTTTTTTAAAGCAGCGGCAGGTGAATTGGGAGGATCATGCACCAAATCATATGTAAAATATGGTCGGACGTAAGCACGGCCGACGAATAAAATCTCAGTATCAAGTGCCCCATCCACAAGAAATGAGATGCTCAGCTGCTTCGAGTGTTTTTTCGGGTTAAGAAGGCATCTAGGGGAAACGTAAGTTAAATAGATAGCAAAAATAAAGAACACCCAACAATTTGTAAATTATCAAAAAATAAAATTCAAATGTTCCTTATAAAAATGCCGAATAATTAAATTTTTACTAATTTTGTACCTGTTTTAATATTATAATTATCTTTTATCTCTTATATACCTATCAAATTTTATCATCCTCTATTACCTCATTAGCTATTTCATATTTTTATCGTTAAAAACAAATGTAATAAATTTAAATGTAGGCACCTATATGATTTGTTTTTAAACATAAAATAATTCACTAGAATTACATTTAAAAGCAAAAAAAATATGTTAATACATTTCGACAATTTAAGGTATTGTATGAGCATCTTTTATTTACAAAATGATTTTTATATTTGATTTAACCTCCAAGGGAGTACCTGTGCTTATCTTAGCTACTTAGATTTTTTGTATCAAGTAAATTATAAGGAATGAATTGTTTTATTTTATTAAAACAAAAACTCAATAAGTCTGTGTGTTAAAATAAAAAAAAAATATTTCTTTAATTAATATTAACAAAGCTTAGCAAAAGCAAGCGCAATCTTTTTTCTGCTGAATTGTTGGTAAATTTAGGTACACGTGAAGCATACCATTGGTCGAGAGTATTGAACCATTCCATTTTTACATAGGCGAAATTTTAAAGCCTACGAGGACAGGCTTCGACAATTTTTTTTATAATAAATGACATCCAGAGAGATGGTGAAACGCTTTTAACCGGTTCTAAGCTACCTAAAAGTTCTCATGCATCTAACAGATCCGGATCTACAATGTATCAAATCAAAGGGCTCTGCGAAAGAAGGCCCCAAAAATGTATACAGGAAACAACAACACGATTTTTAGCAAAATTTGGGGTGTTATTTACTTTTTTGGGGCCTTATTTCCTAATGAAAATTTTAGTCTTATTTCATTATGAAACAAGGCCGCAAAAAAGAAATGAAATAAGACCCAAAACTAAAATTTTGGGTCTTATTTAATTTTTCTTATTTTTGCTTAACCCTTTGTATCGCAACGTGTCCAAATTAGAAAAAATGTGATTTTCAGCTTTCTTCAGTATTACATAATATAATAATCTTATAAATGAAAACGCAATAATTTCGATTTTTTTGTATTTTATTTATAAAAAAAGGTTTGTTGCATATCTGTAACATTGCGTTATAAGGCTTTATTTTACTCTAAATGAAAGTCTCTAAAGCAATTATTAATTTTGTTATAGCAGAGTCCAACGCCACATTTTTCACAATGTTTGTGTGTAACCTTTGCAATTCGGATATTTGCACCTTATCCGCTTGTCAGCCCATACAGGCCAATGTCCAACTTGATCCTTTCGAACCTGTTTTGGGGGAACAGATATTGTGTGGGCCCTTTGTGGCTCTTCGGACTCTTGTCTTCGGATTTTCGCCAGCGAATGTGGAAGCTAAGTTGACAATTTTATTATCCCGCCATGACGAAAAGGAAATATCAAAGCTGATTACGTTAGCAACATTTTCCACAGACGACCCACGAGGTTGTTTTTTCAAAATTTTCTCATCCGGTAGCTTTGAATTGGGTATACGATTCCGCCTTACTGTTCCTAAGCAGAGAATTCCTTCCTTGGCCAAATATTCTAATAATGGAATCGAAGTAAAAGAATTGTCAAAGTAAAGCCAGTAATTCTGATGCCTAGGCTAAACGCATGCAAACGCTGG
This sequence comes from Cheilosia pagana, assembly GCA_936431705.1. Taxonomy (NCBI): domain Eukaryota; kingdom Metazoa; phylum Arthropoda; class Insecta; order Diptera; family Syrphidae; genus Cheilosia; species Cheilosia pagana. The sequence goes on along the minus strand of OW386166.1, from coordinate 76,012,350 downwards.
ATGAGGCTCCGAGGTCTGGTTCTCCTGGATTGACAACATTTTCTTTTCCCGTTTCAAGTTCTACCATATAAGCGAATCTAGAAACACCACTCAGAACTTGCAATTTATAACCCTATTTATGGGGTTATTAGGGTTATATCGCTTCAAATTGTTCTTGGACTTAGTGGAACAAATTTGTTCATCAACAGAAATATATTGTTCAAATGGGACCTTTCTAAAAGAATCATTTAATTTTTGAATAACAGGCCTTATTTTGAAGATTCTGTCGCTCTCTGGATGTGCTACGAGAACATTGTTTGTTACTGTTGTCATTAAAATGTAGAATCTAGCGGATCCTTTCAAATTTATTGAGAGACATTGTCTCTTGAATAGCCGGAATTATTATCGAATTCTTCCAATAGCTCCTAACTCTTGGTATGTGAGCTTTGGACATAAAAAAAACGATGCCAATAAATTGACGTACGTGTAAGGTGGATACGCTAAATGTGGTGTTATGGTCTTTTTGAACGGCGTACAAATTAGTTTCATTCTTAATCATTTCGATAAGATCGTTTGTGAACAAATACGTAAAATACTGAATCGGGGTCTCTAACTGTAGTATCTCAGATGGCAAGGTTATGTCCCCGATAAATGAAAGCTGACTGTCACTCAAAACCAAGTTCTTCTTTTTCCATAATATAATGTTTTTTCCTTTTTTACTGGTTGAGGACGGAGTAGTGGCAGACAATTCAGGTTGTGATAAACTTACTTTTTGATGTAGTTCTTCTTCCAAGTTGTTATTTACTTCAAGATTCACCACGTTATCTTGCAAAGGGTTTTCCTCTTCATCTTCATCTTCGGAATCAATTTGTGGTACATAATTTGGGTCGTCCAAAAGTTCTTCATCCGAGAAATCCAATCCATCTTCACTATCGTTCATGTTTTCCAACATTTCCATAATATCTTCGTGAAGTAATCTTCGCGATGCCATTCTAAAACATTCAAATCAAACAAAAATGTCGGATACAAAGTAGATTTAAAAATAGGTCTCATATCACAATGTTGCAGAAGTGCAACAAACGAAGAACTTCCATTTTCTACTATTCTAGCTATATTTTTCCAAATTGATTCATAGAAATAGAAAATATTTATACTCCTTGGTTAGTACCTATTTGACTTTAGTTTGCACAAACACTATTTTTAAATATATAAAAAAAAATTCCAAATTTGCAAACCTCTCGTGATTATTAACTGAATGGAATGAACTAAATAAAAGGGGAAACCCCCACTATAAAATCATTTTCTGTCAATCATGAGTATAATTATATTTCATGTAAAGAAGAGTATTGGATATGCGACAACTCTTAAATTATTCTCTTAAATGACATCAATTAATTTGACAGATACTTTTGCAGTATGTTGCATTTCTGCAACATGGCGATACAAAGGGTAGATAAATATGAAATATAATCGAAGAACTCCATTCAGTTAGATTTGAATTTTTGAAGACCAAAAACATGCTTTTTGTAAATTTTCGTCTTTAAAAAAAGGAAAATAAACCATCGCCGAATAGATATATTTAATGAACGGAACTTTTAAAATAGTTTCCAAAGGTTGTTTAAAAATATTTACAAATTGTTTTTGGGTATCTACCTATTTCCGTTATTTTTCATTTTAATGAATGAAAATGTTACAAAGAAATGTTGCAATATATTAAAGAAAATGCAAGTCTTTATTTAATTAAAAATGCATAATATAAAGATTGTAAATTTATTTACAAGAAGACAAAATATTGAATTAGCAATGAAATATGCAAAAAAAAAACAACAACAAAATATTGGGGTGTTACTCCATTTTTGAAATTGTGGTGCTATTTCATTATGAAGTAACACCCCAAATTTTGTTTTTGGTCCCTTATTTCCTGCAGCCGTATCAAAGACTTCGAAACCCTCATCAAACTTCTCTGAGCACATTTTGCTCTAAAAGAAAACAAAAGAACTGAATGATATCTACAAATTCTACAAAATGAAGCAAGAAGAAGGAGAACCCATCGGGGATTATATAGTTCGCTTAAAATCGCTTGTACAGTCATTTGGAGGCTTATGAACAAAGAGCGAGACGAAAAAAGCACAAGTAAGTAGCTACTCCGTTCCAGGTTAATGCGGAAAAAGACCGAACCATGATTTGAATGTCAAAATAAACCGATCGCATTTGCATTTTTGGAAAAAATAATCTGGCAAAGCTGAATTGGCCCCAAATCGATGCACCTCCAAGTTTGTTGAGCGACAATGCTCTACTGAAGATGGTTATGACAAAACTGCGACGCATCTTTGGCAATGTTAATGTAAAATCATTCAAGTCTTGTTAAATTTAGTTGTCCTTTTTGTATATTCTAATGTTGATTTATAAATCTGATTTTGAGTTGGCATCCAAACTAAGGAGCGACGGAGTGAGCGCTCATCACACCTGCTACCGACTTAGGAACCCAAATTATTTATAAACAAGTTTGAAGCTCAGTTTAAACACACTTACAGCACAAATTATAGATGTTGCACGTTTTACAAAAGCTTCACAATTATTTATTAACGCAATTAAGCCCGCTGCACGCAAACCCCTTAACACGGCCGTAAATCCTTTAATTGCTCGAAAATAGGCATATTGGCGCACAGTATTTCTTAACCCTTAAGCCATTACTTTAAAGCGTTGGCTCTGAAATAAACACAGCCGTCATCATTTTTATGATTACCATGCCGACAATTTTAATCTACAACTCTGCTGATGGCCATAAAAGGATCGCAAATACAACAACCGACCCTCTGACGTCTGACGTCCACTGCAATATGCGTATAGACGGTTACTTTCATGGCACATATAGCTCCGTCTATACAACGAACAACCGAAATAGTCCCATGACTATACCACCTACACCGCATAGACTCCAGTGGATGGGTTTGAATGAAAACTATTCCTTTATTACTATGATAACGGCCAAAGGATAATCAAGTCATAAATCTTGAATTAAAATTAATTTTGCAGCAAAACATGCCGCTAATGGGGCGGGTGGGGGCAGCAGCAACTTTATAGTATGGCCGTCCAGTGCCATCAACATAAATTGAGTTCATTAAAATTGTTTTCTCCTGATGCTATCGTCAGTGCGGCCGGCCGTCGACCGACCGACCGCTAGCTATACGCCTTCATCATACCATCGCAGCGAAAGATATGGTGCACTCAGCACAGAGCTACTAGTGGTCTCTGTGGTTCCATACTGATGCCTGATCCCGATGGCCTCGTCCTCCCGTGATGGTTGTTGTGGCAGTTGCCAGGATGTTGATTTGTTTTATACTCTACGTGTTTTTCTCCTCGAGAAATTTAATCGAATCGCCGGAATGGAAAGGAAGGCGAATATAGTAGAAAATTAAACCCACAGCCAACTATAGGTAGGTATATCTACCCACCTACCGTACCGCTAGAGAGTAGGCAAGCATCCGCAGAAAGCATTTTCGTATAATGTACGCGATGGCGGTTTGTGCGCCAGTTAGTCCGCGCTCATGCTCCACAAAGTGAGAATTATTGGAAAAAAGAGAAGAAGACGAACAAGAAGGGAATAGCAATTCCAATTTTTTTTTCAGACAGGATCTGCGGTATTTCATTTAAGCTCTTACTTCGATGCTGCAGTTTCTGAAAACGGACATCGTTGCTGTCGTTTTAATGGCATTTTAAGTGTCATTTTGCTGTGAGTTTGCTCGCGGAGAAATATTGTTGTTTCGACGTTGTGCCGTTCGCTGGGATATGAACCATTTGATGCGATTATACTGTACTTGAATTAAGCGAGTTTATATAGGCGGGCTATTTAATACGCTGCAGGAAAGAAACATGAAACTCATGAAAGCAACATAATCATAAAGGATAAGGCAACAAAAGTGTGTTTTTCCACTTTTAGGACTTTACAACGAGTTTTGGCATTATTCGTACTTCTAGGCGCAGCGCAGTTAGCTATTTTTGTTTCTATTCATCAGATTAGAGTCTCTTTTGGCAGTTTCGGACTTTGAGAATTTCCTTTTATGCACTAATTAAATAGGTACACAAAAACATGTTTTTTAACTTTCTCGCATTACGTAGTAAGAGAAAGGTATTGTAATCGTACAAAAAATCGAACTCGAGATTTTAATCAAATCTGACATTACGATGATAGAGGAACTCGAAAAAGTGGGTCTCGCAATTCTGTCCGTCTGTCTGTCTGTCCGTCTGTCCGTCTGTCCGTCTGTCGGTCTGTCCGTCTGTCCGTCTGTCCGTCTGTCCGTCTGTCCGTCTGTCCGTCTGTCCGTCCTTCCTGATCTCTACAGCGCAAACGGCTGGACGGATTTCTTTCAAACTTCGGATTTGGAGTTGGTGGGCTTACAGTTCGGGGCCACTTTTTTTTTTGCACGTTAAGTGTTGCCGTTCTAACGGTATTCAGCAATTTTGAGTTTTTCGAAAACGGCTCTAACGATTTCAACCAAAATTGATATTTGGGCTTAAGTAGGTGTAACTAAGATGGCTGCATACTCAGTTTTTCGCAGAAAAATCGAATAACGGTAGTTTTGAAAATTCGTCATATCTCAAAAACGGTCTAAACTATTTCGACAGAAATTCATATTTAATGTAATACGGTCATTCCCAACATGATGGCAAACTCAGTTTTTCCCTAAATTATCGTTCAACAGACTATTTCGGAAAAATGACGTTTTTTAAGACTTGATTTAATTATGGCTTACTTGAAAACGGCCTTAACGATTTTGACCAAAATGTATACCTGCGCTATGCTACATGGGGTTAACATGGCTGCATATCCAGTTTTTGGCTATAAAGTCGAATAACGGTACTTTTGAAAAGTGGCCTTATCTCAAAAACGGTCAATACGATTGCAACAAAAATTAATTTTGTATGTAATATGGTCATTCCTAACATGATAGCAAACTCAGTTTTTCTCTAAATTGTCTATAATAGATTTTTGAAAAAACACATATTTTGAGAATTTGGTTTTCTTTTGTTTTACCTACATGAAAACGGCTAAAGCGATTTTGACCAAAATGCATACTTGGAGTAAAATTGACGTTTTCAACATTATTGCGTCCTTCATTTTCGATTCTAGCCACCGGAAACGCTGATTTTGAAAACTGTTCATATCTCGAAAACGTCATTTTCGATTTGGATAAAACCTTAAAAACCAAGTAATACTAACATCCTGAACAATACCCTATACTCAATTTTCAGCTAAATATTTGAGCAAGATTATTTTTCGAACTCAAAATTTCCATATTTGTTACTATTTTGTACGCAAAATCAGCTCTAAAGATTTTGACTAAATTGCTTATTTACGATAACATAAGTATTGTAAATAAAACCCCGTACTCAGTTTTTCTTAGAAAAACTCAAATAATGCCGTCCTTTAAACATTACCGCACTACCAGTTAAAATGTAATCACAACTACTAGAAACTCCTTTTTAGCAAATATTTCCCACTTCTTCTTTTTTCAACCATATTAATCATGAACCTGAAAATAATTCTAACCAATTGGAGTCTACACTATCAAAAACCTGCACTTTCATTTCAAATACAAGAAGAAATCTCTCAATTCTTACATCACAAACCCTACTTCGAGTCATGGCCACCTACCAGCATCACAAATTTGAAAAATCTGGTTTTATAGCCTATAAACAATAATAAAAGAAAAATAGACCAACCAAACTGATGATATGAACGAGAAAGTTTCGTGCGATCCAGTCGTGCACTTTATTTATTATTTGTGGTGTTTCCTTATGTTTAAGTCACCATATGCCTTTCAGTTTGGTGTCATGCTATTCGTGGTTCGGTATCTTTCGACTATTGGCGGCAGGGAAAGGGCAGTGCAAATCTAGAATTTTCGCACGATATTTAAAGATAGGCATCCGCGTTACATTTGCAACGTATTTATTTGGAAAACACTGATTTTTTAATAATTTTCAAAGTGTTTTTTCCAACTAAAAAAGGGGCAAAATGGCAAAAAATTGTGACATGCTCTCGAAAAAAGTGCCAAGTTGCACAATGGTCACGCTGATTTGGCCGCAATCCAAGCTTAATTTGTTTAAACCATTTTAACAGTCATTCTGTAAACATTATAGATTTTAGAAAAATGCTGGCGACGCTGAAGACAATTTTGATGTAAATGTAGTCTTCAACGCGCTACTTGAGGGAGTAAGAGAAAATCATGGTCCTTTGACCCAAATTTATAAACCGATTGCAACTTTTAAGCCCTAGGCAACTATGCATTTGGAACATGAGTCGAAGGATAATCACCAGAGCACTATGGCCGGGCCCTACAGTGATATATTTTCGTTAAAACGGCCACTTCCCAGTCTGATAGTTAGATAGATAGTTTTATTTCGTATATAAATTTTTGTTACCACACATTTTACAATTCAGACATATATGATAATTTGTATCTTTCTTTTGAAACATTATTTAATTTTAGCAATTTTATTTGGCAAGAAATATAAGTTCTGAACGAAAATACGAAAAAACCTTCAATTTAAGCAAAATAAAATAAAATTAGGTACAAATAGATAAATAAATAAATATAAATAATAAATAAATAAATAAATAAATAAATAAATAAATCAATAAATAAACAAATAAGTAACAAATTAATGAATTAATAAATAAACAAAAAAATAAATAAGTTAACAAATATTACGCTATTTACTGAGCCACGACACATAAGCCCCTATTATGGAAGACAACTACAACCAAAACAAGGTTGTCTTTCTCCAATTGGGATTATCGATTACAACTAGTTGTCTGTCAAAGGACAACCATCATCCTATGAGTAGACAACTAATAAAATGGTTGTCTTTTTAGTTGTGTGTACGTATTATAGAAGACAATTGAGTTGTGTTCGAGTTGTCTTGAATGTCAAAATCAGACAACTGCTTTTTATCAGTTGTGTTGGATGGTTTTGGATTTGTTAAACGAAAAGGATCAGCTTTTTTAATGAAAAATGGAAAAAAAATGTAAGTAGGAATTAGAATAAAAAAAAGATAATAAAATGTGTGTTTTAAAAGTTTAAAAATCACCAAACCAGGGCAATTTGATCGGCTGAATTTTATAGGAACAACCTGATCTGGCCAGTGGTAAAGGACAGTTTGGTTCAAAAAAAAATATTGACAAAGAATGGCAAAAACTAGCTTTATAGCTCAATAGTATCGGATCGGGCCACCTCCAAGGAGTGAAAAAGAATGACAAAGGGTTCGTTAATAATGCGAAATAAGAATTTTTCTACATACAAACTTTTTTGCAGGGTTGGGTACATTACAAGGACAACTTAAAGCAAAAACTGACCAGCACTTCGAAGACGAGAATGCAAGCGACGAAAAGAATGTGCAACCGGAAGATCCTGCTGTAGCATTCACATCCGCACAATCTGTAAGAGCACCTAACAGGAGGGTACGGCATACGGGTGAAAACTATTGAAGAAGAGAGAATTGCCTACCTCAAAACGCAAACTGGGAACCAAACGAATATGCTAAAAACAATAAGCCAAATCGAAAAAGTGAATTACAGAAACTGTGTTCTAAACATCCAAGTCACCAAAAAATAAATCAAAACTACTTTCCAATGTTTTTAAACTTTTTCGTTTTAATTGCAAATACCTACTTTACTTGGTTCGATTTCAATTTCCACAAATAAATTCACAAAATTGACATTTCCATTTTTAATATGCCCCTAAAAGACAGCAATTTATTTCCTAAAGACAACTGAAAAGAGTTGTCTTGCATAATACGAAAAATTTGTTTGGTTGTCTCAAAGTTGAGTTGTCATGAAGACAACACAACTAAGTTGAGTTGTCATCCATAATAGGGGCTATAAATACCATCAAGAGTACGCAGTGTCATTTTCGTCTTGATTGATAGAGTTAATACAAATCGCTAAATGCAAAAATCAAGATTGTATTAACCGCCAATGAAGAACTACCTCCACCAATGTAGTTCAGTTGACTTTTTCAAAGAGAAAAATTAACAAAACAACATTAAATTTACATTTTTAGATTTTTCTCAACACCGGCTTACCTAATATATTTTTATTTCAATTATTATGTATTATTGATTTAAATAGCTTTCTGTTTGTAATTGTTTCCAGAAGCTTCCAACTTAACGTAACTTGCTTTTGTTTTTTTTTAGCTTATGGTGTTTAAAAAAAATTTAAAAATAGGGTTACCAAAAACTATCGGCCGTATTTATTAGATTCCCTTACGACGCCTTTACGATGTTGTTTAGTTATATATCGCGTAAGAATTTATGCAGCTTAGATGTGCCTTTTCTAAAATTGTTATTTATAAACATTAACTTACTTACAATAACTTTACTAAACGGGGTTTGAGTCTGAATAGGTAAGAATTTGGATTAACTATTACAAAATACACCGAAATCTATTATTTTTTGCTGTGAAATCGACATGAGATCTTTGTTGGCTCCAATATCGAATATCGAAGGCCTGGCCGAAGGTAAACTCCCGAAAAAAACATAAAAAAATTACATTTCAAACACTAACAAAATATGAAAGCTTTATGCAACCCTTAAATGCAAATTTTTGCGTTTAATATCATGTTCCCACCAACGTGATTTAGCTGAAGTGATTTTTAAATCACGATAGGCGTTCCCACCGAACTTTTAAGTTTTCTAGTCTGACATTTGAAATTAGTTGGCAAACTTTCAATTTCGTACATATAAAAGTGCAAAAGAAAAATGATCTGCAATAATTTTAAATGAGTTCAAATGCTTTGGATATAATTTATTTCCATCAGAATAAATACAAAAATGATTAAAACAATTACTATATGCATTTTAAATTTAAATTTTTTGACAGTTTGTTTTTGTGTGAAGTTGCCGAAGTTGATAACAGGTCTGTTTGTTTTTATTTATGTCTTTTAGATTCTATTTTGTGTATGTTCGATTTTATTTTGTGTGGATTTGCGATGACGGATACGTAATTAAAAATTAAACACGTATAAATCACGTTATTAGTAATCATGAAAATGTATGATAAATCACATCATTAATGAGATGATTTAGCTAAATCAAGTGGATTTAGATAAATAACGTTGGTACATGGTATAAAGTTACGCAGCCTCAAGGCAACGTTCTTTTCGTTTATAAATCACGTTTTCCCGCGTAAGGTAATTGTAGAGAGGTTTACAAAAAAAGGCTGTAGGTATATCTATTGTAACTCTTTGAGAATTTTTAGCTCAAAGTCCAAAATGCGCACTATTGCCCGAAACGACTCTAGCAGGCCTGAAGCACTGTACAACAAAAATGACAACATTATCAAGGCGGGTGAAAATATCGTTTGATGGTTTTTGACGTTTTTGAAGACCTAGGAACCTTTTCCATTAAAGCGAAAGAAAAATCTAGCAGGTGTGAAACTTCTTAAGAAAGCAGTCGAACAATCAGGGCTAGCGGACGTCTTGAAGCAGCAAAGGAATTTGACGGCAAAGCCAAAAGAAGTTCCTACAGGACGCAAGCACATGGGTTGTTTTTATCTAAAGTACAAACGAAATAAATAAGCATCAAGTGCCGAGAGGCATTTAACCACCATAGACAACATCTCCACTCAGTTTTGTACACGCATTAAGCAAAAGACTAATCGGAATTGTAGTCACTAATCACCCTGGTGCCTGGACCGGTAAAGAAAACTTTAAGTCCTCGATGCAACAAATGCGATCCCCGCATATTTGTACACAATACACGAGAAAGCATTCTGGTATACGTATCTAGCTTTTTAAAATTTAATCGGCCGTCTTAAAAAGAGTTTTCGAATAATAAAATGACAATTTAAAACTTTTCGCTAAGAGTTGCAAAATGAAAGGACATCCCTCGCTTCAATCGTTCCGTTACGTTCGGTGATTTTTTTTTTGCAGAACTGTATTTCCGGAAAGTTATTTTTTTTTTTTAACATTTTTAACAAATGAAGACTCATAGACTTCAGTCTTGCTTTGTGCATGCAGATCAACTTTATGCGAAAACGACTTAACGACTAAGAAAGTCGCACAATTTCAATGAAGTTATCCCAATTTACGATGAGAATCCTTATCGTCATTGTCGTCGGTGTGTTTTCGTCTTGCGTTCCTTTTTTTTTGCCCCGCTATCGTCGTCGTCGCCCATGTCATCTTTAACTTTGAACAGGAATATAAATCAATTGAAAAACTTGGTCGCATAAACGTAGATAAATGGTGAAAAAGTTGGACATCTCACCCACCCCACTGACAAAATTTTCCTACGAGACTCCAATTTGTGAGATTTTCTTGAAAATATATGTATATATTCGTTTGTATACCCACATTAACGTAAAACGTACACTGTGACATTGAATCGTTTTCCCCAAAGATAAAACAAAATGAATAGGCAACATGCAATTTGTTGACAGTTGTAAAAATTGGATTGTGCTTTAAACGATTGCAAGGACATGGAATCGAAATAAATTGTGAGGGCGTGACGTGCGAATACGAATGAGGAAGACGTCGCGTCGTCGAGGTATTTTTTATCAAATATTTTGAGGTGATGTGAGGGCAACCCTTAAAATCAGTTGATATCCTTTAAATTGAAATCAGAAAGTCAGCGTTATTTCTGTGGCAACTTATAGTTATTTTTAGGACTATGTTTATAGAGATAAGTCTAACACTAAACTGGTTCTTATTGAAGGACAAACACAACACTGCCGATGTAAGACTATATAACCCTTGGTATGAGGTGCATTATGCATCTACATTAATTACATGCTGTGCGTAAAGGGAGATTTCTATTTTATAAAAACGGCTAAGGTAATAGGCTCTATTTTCTTGTCGTACCGTTTACGTTGCTATTTCGAAACAGAGTTTTTTGAAATATAAACTAGAAATATAAACATAGATTAATTATTACAGACAATAAAGCTTTGAAAGCTTTTAATTCGTAGATATTTTCTTTAAGCTCTCAACTTTGTCTAGAAAAGTTCTTAATTATTTAAAACTAGCTGACCCGTGCTCGCCTTGCTTCACCCGCCGTTTTTTAATAAATATGTTCCCTCCCTTGGACCTTTCTAAAAGCAATTTAAAGCAAAAACAAAGACAATACAAACATAAATTTAATTCCTACTAAAACGGCTACACAAAAAAGATTTACGCAAAGTTCATTTATTTCCCTCTTATCCACCTCAAATGTCGACGAAAAGGTAGCAACACGAGTGAAACAACTTGACACACGAATCCCTCCAGCCCATTTCCAAACTTATCACAATGAACAACCTGAATGTGTGCGCTGAAAAGAGACGACTGCCCAGCCCATTGAAGTATGATCACGTTAGAGCGCGCCCATAATAATCACACACACACAACTGCAACGATACGCACTGCTGCATGACTACTGGCAGTGAAGGTAAACTGTGGGCGATCTTTTGAATAATTGTTTTGAACATTGCTCAGCTTCAGGACAACGCAGGAGGATGTTTTATATCTTAAATGATTCAGGAGAAAATTTACTAAATTCACCTATTTTTTTATTTTTCAATCCGATAAGCCATTGGTTACGTTCGGATACGTAGTTTGTGTAAAACGTCAACTAGATTTGTCTGGACTAGGTATCCGTACGTCTTAGCTAAGTAAGTTGAGTTGTTATTGTAAACCTGTGTTTTTTGGAATTTTGACACTTTAAAATGTCAACTGAGTACGCAGGCAGGATTTTCTTGACTAGATTTGTCGGCTACCCCTCCATAAACGTCAACTGCAAAAACTAATCACGTGACCAATCTGGGCCAATAAAAACTCAAACACATCTAGTCAGTCAGTTGTCAGACTTACTAAACTAGGTATCCGAACGTCCTCATTGCTGAGCTAGGTCTGTAAAGTTAAAATTTTCCTTGCAGACATACAGTTTTGTTTACTATTTTTCAAGAAGCACGTTATATTCCGGGATAAAAAGTATCCTAAGTCCCGAAACAGGACATAAGCAATCACTGTGCCAAGTTTCATCAAAATCCGTCCAGTAGTTTCCGCGTGATGCGCGGTCACTGGTCAGGCATTTTTTATTCTACTGTTTTATTATATGTAGAGAAGAGAAAAGATTAAAAAAATAACAAAACAATAATTTCAAGCAAAACAAGGAATTAAGGTGATTCTCCAAATGCTCTTGTGACGCGTGCTTTCCTTAACAAATTTAAACGTACCTACCATAACCAAAAAAAAAAATAAAATAGCTTAATAAATCATCCAAACTAAATATTATTATATTATTTATATAAATCTTTATTAACATTTATTAAAATTGATGTACATTTAATGTTTATTTTATTAAATGAGGTTTTACAAAAAAAATATTTTAGCGAAATTTTAAGCATTTTGTATTTTAGTCATTAAATTCGAAACTGTTACGGTTAGAAAGAGCATAATCAGAGCTGGCTTTAAGATTCTAAAAGTATCGCTTATGTTGCCGTACTCTAAGATAATCGAAACAAAGATTGGAAAATACTTTTTTCACTCATTCGAATTTTCCAAAAGGTAAGCGACCAAACGCGATATTTTATACGATACATCTATAGTTACCGGAAATTGTTGGCCACATAACACTCAGAGCTGCCTTAGCTTCTGTACTCTTCTCCTCTGCATGTTTTGAGTAGGTACCTACCTAATTTAAATTAATTGTAAGCAGTACTCCCATATTTGTGCCCCTTTCTGTCACTTGAATTGTAGAATAGGCAACTGAATGGCAACAGTATCCAACGAATCACTTACCTACTGAGCTGCTTAAAGTGTTTTTGAAATTGACACTGCGCGAGACGTAACAAACTGGCTGCGAGGTTATCTGATATTGACAGATGAAACTCCGACGCGTTTTACTGATCTCTTTACTGAAAAAGGGATAAATGGCTAAGAGATGCAACTGCGATGTCAAATGGGATGGCAATTTACATAGATGGCTCAAAAAAAGTCAGAAGAATGCGCTGTTTCTTTTTTAAACTGGCAGAAAACAAATGACATTCAATAATGTTGCTGTATTAAAATGAGCAACTCATCCCATTAGGTATAAGAATTGGCTTTATTTAAATGAATGTCTCGCCTGGCTTGTAGTAGATTTTGTACGTAGATTTTGTACGTTATATTTCACAAAAAGCTCTTACAAAATTGTGCTTAAGTGATTAAATTGTTGCTGTCGCACAAAAAAGGCGAATGGCGCGACGTCTATAACAGCTCAGCGGAGGCCAAGCGATGTCTACTAAAGTCTGTTACAGGTAGCGCTGCCGTAAACAGAGGTCACTAAATTTGAATTCGTTAATCTCTCCAAATATCATGACATAAAAAAAACATACTTTTTCTTGATGCCCTAGAAAATTCTTCATCTCATTTTGGCATTGAGGATTCAGGTCTCAAGCTTCCATAAAATTGTAAATGCTCCCTCAAACAGACGCGAATTTCAGTAGAGCCAACAAAATGTTCGCTTCAAGTCCAGAAATGTAGACTTCCCGGACATAGGCGTGTCCTTTAATCAGAACTAGTACCGCCCGTGGTCGAAATTCGACCAATTTTGTCTGTAGGTAAAGTAACGAAAGCCAACTTGTTTTTTACATAATTTATTTATTATTTATTTTAATTTATTTATGTGCTAAATCTTAATATGTAATAATGAAAAAGGGCATAACATGAATGTTCGTTTCCATAGTAACACCTCGCAGACAACTCTGCAATGTCCCTTAAATAAGATTTTATGATTGCTTACTTTTAGGGGTAATTAACTTGCAAACGTTTATGGGTTAATGAGACTCTCCAACAGGTTCTAATCTAAGATGATTAAATTCGTCACTATGGAAACGTGACGGCGACAAATTAAATGACAATGCTTTTAATTAACTGCTAAGCATTTTTTATGGGAAATTCTCAACTTCATTTAACCAGTCTTAATGGCGACATATACCTACGATTTTTTGTTTCTGCACATCTATGGCACAGTACCTTTCGAATGGTATAAGTTTCATTCTCCTTATCTCATGATAAATACTTAAAAAGTGCACGGAAACTTTTGATGTTTACGTATTAATATAATTATAATGCGCAGTGTAGCTTTCTTTCGGGTAAAAGCACAACCGGAACCGATCAGCTACTCTCAGAATGGTACTTGGTAAGGCTAAGTAGCACCTTTGTAGCAGATGTTAACTCAATACACTAAAAGAGGTCACAATTCCGAAACTTTTGAGCATATATAATTGACAATCGATCTTTTGGCACAAACTGAACATTGTACAAGTTGTGTTCGGCTAATCGGCGTCAAATCGATGCCTTCGCCAAGGTTGTGTTTTGTGGGCTATTCCATACATTAAGCAATATCGCAAAGGTAGCTTTATTTAAAAAAAAAAACAAACCCTGTCGAAGCACAGCCTTAAGAATGAAGTCATACAACTCTAACACAACCCACACTTCACGTTCAAAGGCCTAAATTTTCAACGACCTAAAACATAACTGAACTGAACAACACTCAAGCCATTCCCCTCCAATAACAGACTAAATTTGAATACGATTTGCATTTCCATGCGGAATTCCGTCCGGCTAATTGAAAACTTTTGCAACCCACTGCGAACTATAAGTGATATTCGCCGTCGTCGGTCGTAATGTGTGTATAGTGGAAAAAGTTGTGCAGTCGTTGCTGCATTCAACCTCAACATAGTTTCCATCAAGTGAACATAAATAATCGTGCAACTGCGGGTGCTTCCGATCATCAAATTAAAATTGCAAAAAATGAAAAAGTTTGAAAAGTTTTCCCCTCAACTCCCAATTCAACTCGTTTCCAATCGGGAATAATTTTCAGTGCACGAACGGATGACGAGACGGTTGAAAATGGAAATAAGGACACCACGGAGAATGATATAAGGATGGCATGATACCCAACCCAGAATCTGAGCACAAGCCCTGAGTGTTGACATGCTCATACATGCCGGTTTATATAAGCAAAGGGAAGCAATTTTGATTGACGGGAAAATGTCCTTTGAAATATTCAAAATAATTTGTATAAATACTGAGAACTAGAAAATGTAAACTAACAGTCTTTTCTCAATTATTATGAACAGGTATAAAAAATATAAAAGTTTCTTACATTAATAAAATTTAAATTACAAGAAATTTAATTATGTTTTAAAATTTGGCTTTTAAAATGCGAACCCATTTTATAAATAAAATAAATAAATATTTTGGCGCGACATGTCTGTGGGACCCAAGGTCTAGCTTCTCACAACCATTCGTTTTGCGTGGGCTTAAAATTTTTGGGACGAATGGACGAAGGGATCTACAATTTTACGCCGAGTCCCCAAACGGCTAATTGAGAAGCTCTTTCCTGACAGTTTTACTCTCGGATGTTTGTCAGATGTTCGCGAGAGGTGGCGCAGTGGAAAAAAACCTTAAGATGTAATTTGGCTCTTTCGGGATTCGAACCTGAGACCAATCGCGTAGTAGTCCAACTACCACTGAGCCATTGCGCCGACCCATTTTATTTAAGTAAAAGATGCAAACAAAAAGGTATATAAAAGCTTGTTTCCGAATATTGAGTAAGGAAGTAAACAATAACATAAACACTTTTACTCTAAAGTTTGCAATGGAATTGGTAATCAAATTCACTCAGAGGCAGCCTCACAACGTTTATGGTTTTAGGAAAGATCCCTTGCCAAACTGGGCACGAAAGAGTTTGCTTTTAGCAAAGAAAGGCCGCAAGTTGTCAAAGCAACCATCCTCTGCAAGACCTCTGTGCTTAACTAGATGCATCAGGAAATTTCCTATCCAAAATACATTTGACCACTGGCTAAATATAATTCCGCTCCAGCAATAAGCAACCACCCTTGTGATGAGCAGTTTCTGATGCAATCATTCAATGATAAGACTTGTCTGCTTGGAGTGTGTGGTTATGCAGTTTTGTAAACAACTCAACTCTTCTCTTAGCTAATCAGTTGTTATCGAGCGGTAGTGTTATGAGCACGTGTCACATTAAAAAAAAAGAAAAAAGTCCATCATTTGAAATTTTTTTTGCCTGCTGGTTTTTTCAATAAAAACAACATAAAATCTCGATATTCTAAGGTAATTTTTTTCTCAAGCGTTATTTGACATATTGTTTCTCGATCCCTGTTTAACATTTTAAATAAATTTAAGAATCTGAGTGAATTATTTAGGTTTTTCTGAAAAATGAGGGCTTGTGGACAAAAGTAACACTTGACCATGGGGGCGAACGTAACATGTTACTTTCACAAGAAGTTTCTAATTTCTTATCGAAATGTTATTCTTTGTTTTTTATGTTAAGAATGCCTCGTACTCGAGTAAGAAGAACTAACCGGGGAACGATTGGCACGTTTGTTTATAAACAGGCCGCTGAGGAAGTTCAAATGAAAAAGAAGAGCGTCAGGGCCGCGGCAAAACAATTTGCTCTCTGCCACGTTACTCTTGCGCGGTACATAAAATTAAAAGGTAATCCGTCTGCTACTGTTGGCTATCGAAGTGTATTTTCTGAAACGGAAGAAAACGAACTCAAGAACTACCTTATTTCTTCATCCAATATGTTTTATGGACTGTCACCAAAAAAGGTTAGGCGCTTGTCATACCAATTGGCAGTCAAACATAACAAGCAATTTCCAACTTCGTGGAACGAAAATGAGCTAGCTGGCACAGAGTGGTTTGGGGGATTTTTAAGAAGACACCCTACCTTGTCTCTCCGTTCTCCTCAAGCAACAAGCTTGGCTCGTGCAACTAGTTTTAGCGAGACTAATGTCAACAAGTTTTTTGACAGACCTACCCCAGAGAAATCAAGCTTGAATTCTAAAATCGAAACAAAGCTAAGCAAGCTGTTCTTGCAATGAAAAGGCCGAGTGGGCAGACCAAAAAGAAGGGGAAAAAAATGTCGAGGAAGAATTCAGAGAGCGACACTTCTTCAAGTGATGATAAAAACGACTGTTTATGCTTGGTATGTTTAGAGTGGTTTAGTAGAAGTTGTGGAGGTGAAAAATGGGTCCAGTGTCATGAATGTAAGGGTTGGGCCATGAAGTTTGCACAAAGGCTGATGCTTTTTACATGTGTCACAACTGTCATTCGGAATGAAAGACTTCTTATTTTTAAGAATTTTGATGCTTTTTTTACTAAAGTATAGATTTGAAGTTTATTTTTGTTATTTCTTCTCTCGTAAAGAGAATTTTATATTTCAAAATGATCTTATGTTTATGTACCTATACCTAATTTATGAGATGAACTGAAAATAATCTGTGTTTTATGTTACTCGGGAAACGAGTATTGTCCTATTTTGAAGGATTTTTTTTTTATGTTTTTCTATTATTCTTATCTTGTTTTGTTTTTCTTTTCTTTGAAGTTTACCAAAAAATATATGAATTTGTTATGTTCCTAAGTTGAAATAAATAATTAACAGTTTAATAAATGTAATGAATGAAAATTTTCATTATTTCTCTTAATTATGTTTTTAATCATAGTGTTACTTTTGTCCCCAAAGCGTGTTACTTTCGTCCTGGACATATAGGACGAAAGTACCGAGGACAGACTCTTAGAAAAATTATCACAGCTATGTGAATTCATCAATTTATTAAAACTCAACTGCATCCTTTTCGAGATAAATAACCCATCTCTTAAATGGCATATTTTGATTTTTGTTATTCCAAAAATCGAAAGAGCAGGAACCCCAAAAGTAAAAAATGTTACTTTTGTCCCCGGTCTCCCCTACACTTTGGTTTCGAGTTTCGACAACAAACGTCTGCTCTGTTTTAGGTTAAAAAACATCCTCGGATCATCCATACCTAAATAAACTTCTGCCATTTGAATTGCAACATTATCAAAGTTCCACATTATTATACAGATCGCTATAAACTACACGCTTGATCATAACTTGAAAGATGACACTTCACAAGGTTAACAAGTGAATATCTCTTTTTTAACTAAGGCCTGCCTATCTTTAAATTGGAATAAACTAAACACAGTATGAACGTATTACATTTTTGCATTCTTACTGAGTGGATTAACAAGGATTCACCCTTTCAAAAAGACATGCCAAACCGCACTCAGGGAGGAGTACAGAACTTGCTCACAGGTATCTAGAATTTCTCCAGCCAATTATTGCCAACTACTGCCCCAGCACGGAATAATGTACGCCTGCATTAAAGAATGTTTCCTTAATTTCAATTTAAATTCAACAGGCGGCTTCAAGTTTCCATTTATATTTCCTTCGGTTGCGATCTGGAAAATTTTCTTCAAAATCTCCAACAGGCATTTCTCCAAGTTGCTCGTTCTTCTTTTGTAAATTCTTCTGCTGCACATAATCTATTCGTTTCGCAGTCGTTCCTCATCACAACCCTTAAAGCGTTGCATGTAACTTCGTTGATAGCTGGTAAAACTTTTGCCGACCCCACCACCACCACCGCAGCCATTGTTAAGTTCATGCGATAATGGTGCGCGGAATAAAACAAAAGAAATATATAGCGATGGGCGCACTAACAAGATAACACAAAAAGGAAAAGACAAAAATGACGCACGAACTCAACGCGGTCACAGAGAAAGTTCTCAATAAATAAGCTCCCCCGCGGCCACTCACCGGCATAATAATAATTACGCCAGAAGACCAGAATATTTTATAATGAACGGGCAATGGGGGAATCACATTCAATTCGCGCATTGAAATCGTCATTTGAGTCGCAAGGACTACTCAAACTACAGGGGAGTGAAGGACAAAAATCAAAACCTGGGCCAAGTCAAAGGATGCATCCCACAGAGACTATTTGAGGGCCGATTATGGACCGCCACTAAGCTGCGAGATAAATGGTGTAGAACACAAACACGCCAGCGATGCGGATGGTGGCTTAAGTAAAGGATAATTGCCTGTTTAAACATTAACAAGTTGAACTCTAAGCGTTGGCCGGGTAGCAGGTAGAAACCTACATACTACATACTATTGCAATCGCGTACACTTTATGTGTGTGTGCATGTCCTTCGTCCATTCTCCCAGAGTCTCTTTAATACACCAGCCAGTCTTTAACGGGTGATAAATTACTATGTAATTAGACGTTGTGTTATGCTACGGTCTTCTTCTTTTTATCCCACTCATTCTTTAACTTTCGATTGCCTTGCGAACTGCAAAGGACTGCGAGGCTGGCTCTGCAACTGGATGCGGATGACAACGGCAGAAGAGACTAGCTCCACTTTCAGGCAGTAGTTTCGCATTGCCGTGCCGGCCCAAGTGGAAGGGAATCGTTGTCTTTTAGTTTTCTCAGTGAAGGGATTTTCGTCTTGGCCGTCCATTAGAGTTCTATTGTTAGAATTTTTCTTCTGTACCTGTTTTTATTTTCTTTTTGTTATCCGAACGCGCAAAAGAATTGGTAGAAAGTTGTAAGTCCTTGGCTTCGGTTGTGTAATTATTTGAGAAGCTTTTGTTGTTTTGCATTAATTATTTGGGTCATTAAATGGGTTTTCTTTTGAGAGTGTTTTTTTTTATTTGTCTTGGCAAGAGGGGTGGCATATCTGTTTTAAGTTTTATCGTAAGTTTTGCTTTGATGTTTTTGGAAATGACTTTCCGACAGGGAGATAGTGCAGCAAGGACATGACAATTAATGCTTATTCTTTTGTAATTATGTGCGAAAGACGGGATTTTTTTCTTCATTATTTTAAAGATGTTATAAATTTATATTTAAACTAGCGGACCCGGCGTACTTCGTCCCGCCCCATGTTAACGCCTTCAGATATACTCCAGAGTGATTAAACACTGATAGTTAAAGTCAGTATAAAGCTTTATGATAAAAAATGTTTTTTGATTTGACAACGTACAGCTGACCATGCAAAAAACAGGGAAATTCGCAAAAGCCAATCGAACGGGAAACTGAATCCGCTTGAACTGGAATGGAAGATCAGTTGGAATAATCGGAATTCATGGGATAAGGACTTCCTCTCTTTTGAATTTGCTCTTGATGATCGTCACTTGAATCAAATTGTTCATAAGTTTCTTGACGGACAACCGCGTACCGTTGCACATAATTATAATCGATCCCACCGTCATGTCACCTGTAAATTATGCGGCGGAGTTCCAGGCACATCAAGCAAGTTTAAAAATTCCGTCGGATAGTTGGTCGCATCATCCTCGTCGATCATGCGGTCAACGGATTTGTACGAATACAATTCTCCAGCGATTTGACTTTGAATAATAAAATTCAAGCTATCGACGTCCCTATTCTTCGCTGCTAGCTGGTATTGCCCGTTCACTAATCCAATTGAGATTTTTATAATTTTGTGCAATGCCAGGGAACACTTTGGTGATCCTCCTTCGATGCTGTGAACTCGCAAAAATTTGCAGGGAACGATATCAATCTAGTCGAAACATGAACAGGAATTTGGCCATTGCCAAGTGCCAGCAGTTGTCTCGAGAATTTAGCAGATTGGTCGTTCTGCGATTAAAACCTCATGTTCGTGGTCAATTTTAACTTCTTGATATGCCTCCACAAAAAAGATGATTTGACGAAAATTCCGGAGCAATATCATAGCCCCACTAAATCGTCTCGAATCACCTCCTAAATCCCTCATTGATCGGTCAACTGCCTCCAAGTCTCGTTTATGCGCCATCGTGCATTCATCCCAAATGATAATTTTGCATTCTCGCATCAATTTCGCTATCGCTGAATTCTTGGTCATTGTGCTCGTTGGCTTGTCAACCGTGAGACGATTCATCGGCAGCTTCAAAGCGGAATGTGCAGTTCGACCGCCTTCCAACAGTGTGGCAGCAATGCCAAAGGATGTAACAGTCAACGAAATCTTGAGCGAATTGTTGCCAGAATCAACGAAGTGACGGATGTCTTGCCTGTCCCATCGGGAGCATCGAGAAAGTAAATGCCTCCCGTCAACAACCCTTCTCAACGAATCGTACACGTACAGCAGAAGAACTGCTCGGCATTCAAAAGCGGTATAATTGTTTGGACTCTTTCGGCCAGCTCATACTGATCATAGTCTTCCCCCCGTTGCAATTCGCGTTTGAATCCATCGTGCATCGAACTATTTGGCGTTGGTATTCGACAGCAGACTGCCGCACATGAGTACGCATACGTCTTCGATCAGAACTAACGCTTCGTTGCGCATCCCGTCGTTAAATTCGAAGTTGTCGTGCGAGCTCTGTGCAAAATGTCGTCAGCCACGTTGCGGTCGGGTTCAAGGGATGAAATATTGCTATGATGATCGCAAACAATGTACCAATTTGATTCACTGACGTAGAAAAAGTTGCATCGGCGAAGCGTTGAGTTCCAATGTGTATTGTTTCGAGCAAATTTAAACATTGGTAAACCTCCTGAAAAGTGGCGCACAGCACATCATCTTCAGTATGCAAGGAATCGAAGGTTGTAGGGCCTCTAATGTTCACAAAAAGCTATAAAATAATCAAATCATGCGATAAATTGCAAAAATTCGTCGAAAAAATATTCAAATTTTTAGTGTTTTTCCGGATGTTTCCAAATTTTCCACTAAGAATTTTTTATCTTTCGATTCGAAAAGCCATTCCGGAATAATTGCACAAAAAATTCCATACAAAAAAACAAAATTTCGATTTTTCCGATTTCCTGACTTTTCTGGAGGGTTTTCCCAAAATTTTCTTTCGTAACAATATGCTCCTGATAATTATGAAAAACTGAAAAGAAATTTGAGCCAAATCGGCCCAGCCGTTCTCAATTGATGATTCACTATACATTTTTCACACCATTTTTATATATATAGATAATGGACACCAAAGAATACGCTGGGAACGATGTGGTCCTGCATGTAGGGGAATTGCCTTTGACTTATGAATAGTGGACGCCACATGGTCCCTATAGGGCTGTGGGCCTTAAGCTTTGTTCAAATTGATAAATTTAGAAGTTTTTCCAGAACAGATAGTAAAACCCGGATAAGTGCCTCACCTTAAATTCCCGTTTTGATAGGCACTTATGCGGGTTAAGCAGTTATAACAAAAATCCGCCTTAAGTGCTCACAGTTTTGGTTCTCAAAAAAATGTACTTATGCGGGTCAGGCACTTAAGCAAGAGGCACTTATCCGGGTTTTACTGTAGTCATAATAGTCTCCTGAGACACGTCGCTTAGTAGAACAGCACCCCATCCCATATGGCCTTTGACTGCAGTGAGCAGGTCAGGAAGGGAACTGCAGTCTTACGCCTGTCGTCCACTAAGTGAGCAAAGCTTCGCATCAATTTCGAATCAAATCTTATGTGAGATGCTGATGCTCTCAATTTTTTACAACCAACGCTTTTGATCCAGTTGAAGTACAGAAAAGTGCACACACTCATTATGTTTGTCGAGCTTGGCTATGCATCTCTTTCAGCTACGATTTAGCAATCCTTTTACTTAATTTACTTTTAATGGCGCTTGCAGTCCGACAATTCAGGGTGGACCACGCCCTTAACCAACAAGCCTCTCCAGCCAGCGCAGTGCGTAGAGGTCGCTACGTTGTCCCTCAGGGGTGGACTCAAAGACTTAAATCCGTTGTATCCTTAGTTTTTTTACGAGGTCAGCGTCGCTATATAGCTCATTAATTTGTCGTTAAATCTTCTTCGATATCACAATAATCTGCTGCAAATTCCTGTTCAAACCATTGTTCTACAATTGAAATTCTGGTTGACTTGTATTGCTGTGTGCGACGAAATTTTACGAGTGGTGCCATTTGATGAGTACCTAGCTATCACCTGTGGTGTGTGTTCAGCAGGTTGTTCCACCATTGGCGCTTGGTTAAGTTTTGGAGGTTATCAAAACGTGTTCATTAACTCTTCTGTGTGTGCAAAACCCTCCCGACAATTTTGAACAACTTTTTTTTTTAGGCTCGTCAAAAATCAGTTGTCCAAATTGATTTTTAAGGCTCGCAATACGTTCAACACTAAAATGTACAATTAAAACTATATTTTGATTAAATAGAGGACAACATCTATATATATAAAAATAAGTTGAATTGTGTTTGTCGCCAATGTTTTTTTTTCAGTTTTCAATTCATTTTTATTTAATTCATTCATTAACTTAATACTAGACAAAAACGATTAAATCTAATTCAAAACTAACATGGATCTTAATTCTAGCTTACTGGCTCCAAGCGAGCACTCTAAACTTAACATTATGCTTAAAACTATTGCCTTTCGGCCTTAAATCTATCTAAGTATTTAATATTGTTTGTTTTTTGTTTTTCAAGAAACTTTTAATTTAAAAACTTGAAGTCTTTATTATTTTGTTTTCCTTAAAACTACTTAAAACTACTTAAAACTACCTAATCTACTTAACCTACATTACCTATAATCAGAATGGTGAGCAATCTTAAGGATTGTTCACCATCCTGATCGCGTCGATGGGTGCCTGGCAGTCGCCAACTGGGTTCATCTGTGCCACCGGGACTCGAGCGAGGCCATAGGCGTCGGTCAAGTCTCGGAGGCACTCATCATATTGACGAGCCCGGGCCCTCCCAAAGACCCCCTAATCTAACCTAACTAACTTAAAACTAAGGAGGATGCTACATAAGTAGCGCACCGGCCCGGGAGAGCGTTTCTACCCTCACCCCTTCCTCTAGCCACCAAAATTCGGTGAATTGCTTAACCGTATCGATTATGTCCCGATCCGCAATTGCGGTGCTAAATCGGAGGAGCTCGCTCCGCGGTGGCTGTGGTAAATTACCGCCACACCATCCCTTGTCTGCACTAACCCTTTCATGTCTGCATGAAGAAATGCCTCAGGCGGGACAAAGCCAGACCGTAGCGTACTCTGGTGGTACATTATATTGGGGTAGTAAGCCCCTGAGATCAGGCTATTATCGCTGGCCATCGCCCTTGCAACGTGCCTTCGAATCGCCTTAATTAGGAAATTGTCAATCCTATTCAGTCGAGCGCCATTGTATAGGGTCTTGTTGGGATAGTAGTGCATGTACTCAGATTCGGGAGTTCTAAACAACCCTAGACAGGCCCTGAGGCATTGCCTCTCAAACACCCGAATCTTTTCCATATAATACGGCGCTATATTGAACCACATGGGACAACCATAAGCGATGATCGGCCTTATAAGGGCCACGTAGCAAATAACCTTCACCCTGGCGTTAAGTTGACTGCTGCGAAACAGTCTCCTTGTCAGAGCGTAGGCCCTCTTAGCCCCAGCAAGAGAAGCATCTATATGTTTGTCAAAATATGGATACTGGTCAAGCCAGATGCCAAGATACCTGACCACGTTTCTCACCGCCAATGGCCGCCCATGCTGTCCAATAATGGCCAATTTTCTCCAGTTTTTTCTGGTATCCCCAGAGGCCCCAGCCAATGGAGTTCTGAACAGGATTGTTTCCGATTTTTTGAAATCGATTTTCAACTTCCAATCATCGCAATACCTCTTAATTTGTTCAAAGTCACACTGCAAAAGCACGTTGATGACCTCGATTTTAGGACCTGACCTGTACGCCACCAAATCGTCTGCATACGCTATAGCATGTCTGAGGGAACCCACCAGATCGCTTGTGTAAATATTAAATAGGATCGGAGAATTCACCGCTCCCTGTTGTAAGCCGTTTTTAATTTCGAAGACCCTGCTCGAAGTCACGTTGCCAGATTTGACAACGAACTTCTTTCCCATAAGCATGTCATAAATCATATATAGCAATGGCTTTTGGATGCCCAATCTGGTCAACTTATAGAAGAGCCCCTCCAACCATACGGTATCGAAGTCCTTCTCAAAGTCAACCAGGCAGGCACCCGTGCATTGGTTCTTGCTTCTGTTCCACTGTATGTCGGAGACCAGTTTCCACGTGGCATGAATAGTGCCATTCCCTGCTCTAAAGCCAAACTGATTTTCCGGAATTATTTGTTTTCTTCAACCCACATTAAAAGAGATCTATTGACAACTTTTTCGAATACCTTGCTAACATTCGGGAGCAAACTAATTGACCGAAGATTAGCAGTGTATTACCAAATTATTTTTTTAGTGTTTTCTTTGCTGGAACCATCATCATAACCCACTTGCATCTCATGACAATTAGCATTCCTTGACGTTTCGTGACCGCAAACTACCAAACGAAAAAGTCATCTTTGCCGATAGGCATAATTTACAACCACGGCAATTATTAGCCCACCCCAACATGCGACTCAACCATGAATTATAGCACCGAATGCGTAATAAATCAAAAATGCTAATATTGCATGAGTGCAGCTCCGGTTAATTTTTCGGTTCCAAGTCACAAGCCCTTTGACTTGGTCGCAAAGTTGATTTTGTATTTTTTTATAAGGTATAGGTACAATATAGGTATACCTACGCCAATAACGAATGCAGGGGTGTTTTCAATTTTACTTACAGCCAACACTCGATTCCATGTGACCAGACCATTATAATTGTTTTGTATACTTCAGATTAACTGCAGTTCACACGGCATGCACTCTTAACCCACGAACAAGGGTGCTGGCACACTATACAAGTGATCCCTCAATTAATCAATAAAATTTAATTGCACAGAAGAGAATTGCACTCCATTATATGACACATTATTTCCGACAAATATGCCGCCCGGTACGATGTGGCCCGGTGATGTCACTCTTTCGGAACGTGCAATCAAAATGGACTCTCGGCTCCACAGCCCACGGAAGACACTACACACATGGCTCGAATGTGGAACAATAAAATCGTATTTATTATACTGAAAACTGAATGCAGCTATTAGTTGTCCGAAATATGTGTTCGGTGTTTTTGTTATTCAAGGATTCAAATGACTCATGGTCGCTTCAATAAAAATAAATAAACTCGAATGGGGCCAGGAGCGAGGACGACTAGCTGCATACAAAACAATAAACTCCACAAGCCGACATAAATCAAAGGAGTGTCTGTTTAATAGCAGACTGTATATACAGGAATGGGTGTAAACAAACTGCAAATACGTTTGTGTAAAACGGAAGGCGAGTTATCACAGTAGAGGAAATAAATATAAACAAAAAGTCATAGGGAAACAATTTCCTACGGCTACGAGTGTGTACCTACTATTTTTCAATTGCTATGAGAAACCCTTGTGTGGAATACCAATGTGTATTCGGTTTTGTATTTTTTTTAAGGATTTTGAAGTTCACGAACTGGATCAAAAATGGGCACCGCCGTCCGACGAGTGAACTGAACCAATAAAAGCTGGCATTGCTTTCGTTTTCCATTATTTGTCTTCCCAATCTAGCTCCTGAAGTTGATTGACTAAGCACTAGTCATCTTAAGTCGACTAGAATGGTCTGGACTAGATGTATCCTGAATGCAGAAACTACATTGATCGGTAATGTTACTTTTCCTACGTCGAGTCAGCCACATATGCAAACTGTCAACTAATAGTCACAAAATTCTTGACTAGTGTCGTCGTGGAGGGGTAGCCTCCACAGACTTCAACAGTAAGAACTCGTCATGTGACCAATCTACAGGGTGGCGCACCAATTGTGCTACAATAAGAAATTCAAATAACTTTTTTTTTAATCGATGTATTTCATTTTTTTTTTTTATTGGTTAGAAAATTAAATTTTATTTTAAATAGTTAGTTGTTTTTAAAGATTATAGATCGCAAATGACCTCCACGCTCTCCCACGCATATGCGGCACCTGATCAAAAAATTATTCATTGCGGCCTGAAGAGTTGAAGTAGGGATCGCCTCAAATATTGTCGTTATGTAGGTCAATTTAAACTGAGAGACATCGAGTCAACCAGCTGTCAGACTGTCTTTCAATCTCTTTTATTTCTGTCAAAATATAACTGTCTCATTGGACGCGAGATTTCTTTGTACTGCCATTGACGTTTTGGCGTTTTAAAGTTTCCACCGTGGAATGTGCTTTATCTCACATACCCGTTCATGACAGTTTCTCTCATTCTCTCAATGTTTCCACCAATGAAAGAGCTTACTCTCAATTTGTGATAGCTGTCACTTGTCAGTGTCACTTGTCAGTCGAGTGATAAAGCGGATGAAAAAGTTTAAAATAGCTGGCGTTTCCCCGATTCGTATCTGTCAGTTGAATGCGAAACAGCAATTGACAAGCGTCATTCTTCTCTTGAGTTCTGATGTGTTGGGGGTTTTAAAAAAAAGAAATTCAAGATCCGTAAATATCACAAAGTTAAAGCGGTTTAAAAACAGAAAATAGTTGGCGCAAGAGCTCCGTACGGGTACCCTAGGCCTTAGATTAGGTTACGTCAACACACTTCGACCCGTAATAGGTCTATTGAGAACCGCCTAGATCAAAAATCCCGCAAAACTAATTTGAGCTACTTATGAAGCGAAGTAGACTCCTAACGTAGGTAGTTACAAGATCGCCAGTAGCATTGTAGTGGAAAGTTTTTCCCATGAGAGAGAGCAGAAAAGGTACAGAGAAGGTCGCAGAAGGGGTTGGAATTGTGCTTTCCGGGGATCGAACCTGAGACACTTCGCTTAGTAATCCAGTACACTTAGCACTACGCCTACGCCTTTTGTGACTTTTTGTCTGATCCGTGGAAGTCGTTTGTCCCGCAGGTGAATTTATCCTCATTCAGGACTAAACCCATTTTTTGTCATTTCTCTCCCAATAGCCTGAAGCCGTTTGATCACCAGAAGCGTCGTATGTTCGTGAATTGGGCTGAGCAACAACTTGAAAATGTGGTTTATGGGCCGGCGGCGTCATTGGGCGGTACTTCTTCCGTGATGATCAAGACCGGCACGTTACTGTGAATGGGAATCGCTACCGTTCAATGATCACCGAATATTTTTGGCCCCAATTGGATGATATGGACTTGGAGGACATGTGGTTCCAACAGGACGGCGCCACAAGCCACACAGCGAATGTCACAATCAATTTATTGGAAACCAAGTTTGTAGAACGTGTTATCTCACGAAATGGTCCAGTCGCTTGGCCGCCTCGGTCGTGCGATTTGACGCCGTTAGACTATTTCCTGTGGGGCTACGTCAAGTCTATAGTCTATGCCAACAAGCCAGCGACGATGGATGAACTTCGTACGAATATCGAACGTGAAATTGCAATCGGCCGATTTATGCTTGAAAACCGTCGAAAATTGGGTTCAGCGTCTAGATTTCTGCGCAGTGGCTTAGTGGTAGTGTGTTGGGCTACTAAGCGAGGGGTTCCAGGTTCGAATCCCGAAAGGGCCAAATTACATCTTAAGGTTTTTTTCCACTGCGCCACCTCTCGCGAACGTCTGACAAACATCCGAGAGTAAAACTGTCATGAATGAGCTTCTCAATTAGCCGTTTGGACTCGGCGTAAAATTGTAGATCCCCTCCATTCGTCCCAAAAATTTAAAACCCACACAAAACGAATGGTTGTGAGAAGCTAGGCCTTGGGTCCAAAGAAATCGATTTCCATTCGATTTCCATACATAATGGCATCGAACGTACTTTCAGAGGAATAAAGAATTTCATTGATATCCAAAACCGTTTTTGTTTTATTTAAAAAAAAACTTTTGTAGCGCTCTTATTGAAAAACCCTTTGGTCAAATGACCTGAACCCAGTCCGAATATGTCGCTCTTCATCCTTAAGAAACAGCTTTTGATTTTTATCGCGTGTAGTGTCGTAGCCCAAGATTCTGGAAAAGGATTTCTTGTTTTTCTTTTGTATATAGCAGCACATTCCTCATTTCTACGAGTTATTTGTGTCCTTTTTGAAGAAATCGCCACCGGTAATGGGCTCAGCTAATAATCACCAAGCACGTCCTGTTTTCTTTGTTTGCGCTTTCATAAAACATCAAACTCAACGAGAATCACCTTTTTGTTATTTTGTTATTGTTATTATACGTTTTAGCTAATCTAAAAGACATAAATAATCGTTGGTGGGGACCGAGCAATAACTGTCAGCCGACGATGTCAAATAATAAAATAAGTCATTAACACGAAAGAAATATGTTTCGTTTACCCATTTTCGACGCTCACCCTTATGTCCTTGTTTCATTTTTTCTGTGTAAGCGAATTAAATAAACAAAGCAAAACTAAACTCTACCCAAAACAACCACCACCATCAGAGAAATAATATTCGAATAAAAACTACACAACTATGCAGCGATAAGGTTAAAAAGGAACCATGGAACGGCGCGTCAGCAAAGAAATACCGCCTGCGTTCACATTCCAAGGCGGCTTTATGGGCCATCGTCATGATAGTTGTTAGTTGAGAGGGCTTCTTATTTTTATTACAAAGTTATTATGTTAAAATGCCTGCTTACATATAATTTGATGTTTCAGGCTTTGTGTCCCCCGGGGCGGATTTATGACTCTATTTTCAGCGATGGCAGTCGTGACGTGACGCGTGTACATTTTAAAATGCCTTTGTGTTGAGGGTGAATTAAGATGGCAGGGAAAACACTCCCATTGCCGTATGCAGAAGCAGATGTAGATTACCGGAGTTTTCCCAATAATTTAAATTCTTTAAATTTTTGCGCGCATTCCGCGCTTTCGTATAAGAAAAGCAGACTCCTATCTTGGCCAATTACATAGGAGCGAAAGTATTTATATGCCCTCCTTATGAATGACTGGGCAAATTGCTCACATGGCTGGCGATGGAATTTTTTGAATAAATTGATTCCAGTAGCACTTTGCAGAAATAAACGGGCAAAATGTGTCAATTAAGGACATTTTCATTAAGATTTTCCTTGGACTACGTAATATTTAGAATTCTCAAGACCGTTCTCGAGTGCAGTCCATTTTCTTATATTCCGGCGGATTAAACATGGAATGGTAAAGTCAGTCATGTTCTCAGGCCCAGGGATATTTCAAAATTACCCCCTTCCGGACTTAGCAGTGTCTTCCAAGCGAGTTTACAGTTACGAAAATACCTGCAAAAGGTGCACCATCTTTATTGTAAGCAAGGCACCTATCAAAGCCTTAACTGCTCCAGAAATGAGATCAAAGCTTGTTAAGTGCGGTCACGAAGAGTTCAAGGCTCTTGGAACACAGCGGAAAGTTTTATTCTTTTGGCTACCTCGACATGTAGGTATTCCAGACAGTTAATGAGAAAGAGTACGAACTAGCATGACAAGGTTTGGCTTATGTGTCTAGAACAGGAGTGTCCTTCTGTGAGTACTGCCAAGCTCGAAGCGGGGAAAAAAGCCTCAAGAGTGGCGAATTCCATATGGACCATAATTCTGACTTTCTACTTTTTGCATTGCGACTAATGGAAGAAGAAGTCTGCAGGGTTCCTGAGAATCTTTGAATCTCACCTAACCTAGGTAGCATGCAATATGTGACGAATCACATTCCGACTTGGCTGAATTTATTAATAAAAAGGTTAACCGCCGTTGGGGCACCGAAACCCTTCAGTTGACACGTCACTATACCCTCCTATATATACCTAGTCTAGCCATATATACTGAAACACCCTATATTACACGTTTGGGTTAGCAAGTACTGTTATTTTTTCAGTAATTTGTGAAGTAGCTCTTCTATTTCAAATAATAATTTAGTTCAAGCTAAAATTTTGAGGTGTCATGTCAACATGGAATGGGGAGATAAAGATAATAGAATTGCAGTAATTGCTGCCGCTACAAATTGGCCGTGTTTTTGTTTATCGAACCATCAAAAGATTCGCAGAAAACCAATAGAAATAATGACAACCAAAAATCGGGTCGTTCACGTTCAGTTCGAACAAAAAATGTGGATAAAGCGGTAAGTGCTCGTATTAACTGGAATCCCCTTCGGAAGCAGAAAGTGTTGTCCCGTGGGATGGGTATTGCTTCCAGAACGATTATGAAAGATGACCTTCGACTTGGAGCGTTCCGCAGATCTACAGGACATCTACTTACAGTGGCATTAAAAAGTAATAGAGCAGGAAAATCAAAAAAGCTGCTATCACGGTACCCGAGGAAAAAATACCGAAATATTTTCTTGACCGATGAGAACATTTTTCCCATTGAGGAAAAATTCAACAAATGAAACAACAAAATTTATGCCCGTAGGTACCTAACTCTTAAGAAGCATCGCAAATTATTCCCAGAGTTCAGAGAGGTCACCACCCAGCGTACGTAATGGTTTGGTGGGGTGTCTCTTATGAACTGAGCTGCATTTCTGCGAAAAAGGCATCAAAACTTCGGCTAGAGTGTACCAAAATACCGTTTTAGAGAACGTGGTAAAACCACTAAACCATTCTCTGTTTCAAAATAAGCCGTAGTCATTTCAGCAGGACTCTGCCCCTGCTCACAAGGCCAAAACCATTCAAAAATGGTTAAAGGAAAATGTACCAGACTTCATAAGGGAATTGGCCATCATTTGGTCCGATTTGAACCCTCTGGATTATGAATTGTGGTCAACTTTGGAGGGCATGGATGTATTTGTATGGCCTGCTCTAAAAAACGCAACACAATTGAGTCGCTGAATGCATCTCTTGTGAAAGCATTGCAACATTTTCCAATGGAAAGGGTTCGTGCAGCCATTGACCGCTGGCCAGACCGATTAAGGGCCTTCTTTAATGCAAAAGGCGATCATCTATATATATAAAAATGAATGTTTGTCTGTATGTCCTTTATAGAGTCGAAAAATATGAATTTGATCATGTTATGACCTTTGGCAAAGTTGTTGTGCATAGGCCCGCGAAGGTTTATGATTGGTCAAAATTTAACAAAGGGGCGTGGCACCACTCATACAAAAAAAAACCTTAAAAATCTTATATTTCGAAAACCACCACATCGATTGAGTTCAAATTTACACACATTTTAGGTATTGGACCAGGAGTATTCCTGGGAAGATTGTTCAAAACTGGACATAGGGGCGTGACACAACACATACAAAAAAAACATTAAAAATCTTTTATTTCGAAAACCACCCAATCGATTGACACAATTTTAGGAATTGGGGCAGGATTATTCCTGTGAAGATTGGTCAAAATTGGACATAGGGGCGTGGCACCACCCATACAAAAAAAACATTAAAAATCTTATATTTCGAAAACCACCAAATCGATTGAGTTCCAATTTGCACACAATCTTAGGTATTGGACCAGGAGTATTCCTGGGAAGATTGGTCAAATTTGTACAACGGGGCGTGGCACCACTCAAACAAAATATTAAAATCTTATATCTCGAAAACCACCGAATCATTGGATTTACCAGGATTGCCTCCGATTAATCTCCAATTGAAAGTTGGAGTTACTAATATTATTCTTCGGAATAATAATCTCCCCATTTGTGTAATGGTACAGACTTTCTGTTAAAATAGTAATGGCTTATGTAATTAAAGCTACTATTTTAACTCTAAAATTTTAAGGCGAAGATGCATTCATACCACGCATCCTGGTTTTGTATATTTACACCAAAAGTGGAAAATCCAAAAACATTGTGTACCAAAAAGCAATTCGATTTTTTTATATTTCTGTTTTGCACTACGAAGTGTGCAGGGGTCCGCTAGTTTTGAATAAAAATACTAAAAAAATAAATATTAAAAAATATTAATTTGTTTTCATTTTATTGCAATATCAATTTGTTACAGTATTTATGGCTAGGTATGGGACATTTGGGCCTTTGGTATATGCATTGTTGTGAAATTTACTTGTAACCGCCATGTTGGACATGGACATGTTTGAAAACTTTCTTGTTCCCGGATTGGATTTATTGACTTTACAGGGCATGAGGTTTCAACAAGACGGAGCTACATCAAGCAAAACATTTTCCAGCCGAAATAATGCCAAAAAGTGCCGATATATGTACAAATATGATAAAAACAAAAAACTACGCCACAAGAATAGTTGGTCCGACTTGACTTTGGAAAAGAACTTTACAGATTTTTGCCAAACATGAGACATGTTTCATTGAACATCTATACCAGATATCAGATAAACAGACTTACGCTATAAGAATATTTGGTCCCACTTGACTTGGAAAACAAGTTTGCAGATTTTTGCCAAACATGAGACATGTTTCATTGAACATCTATACCAGATATCAGATAAACAGACTTACGCTATAAGAATATTTGGTCCCACTTGACTTGGAAAACAAGTTTGCAGATTTTTGCCAAACATGAGACGTGTTTCATTGAACATCTATCCCAGAAAAGTAATGTTTAGCACGCAGTTACAAAAACTGCATTCTACTTGACACTTTCAATCTCGGAAAGGTTTTTATCCAAGCAGAAATTACTTGACAGCAGTAGTTTATGGTGTAACCATCCTGGTTAGGTACCTATTCATGAAAGAACTGCTGTCAGCGCGAATCACTGTCATCGGGCGGGAACTAAGAGAACGACAAACTAAAAGTCAAGCCATAAGACAAATTATACCAGTTTATACCACTTCACTTTATCGAACACGTGACTGGAACTGGCTTAATATGCATTCGTCTGCTTTACTTCATTTTGCTTAAATTTTCGCATACGTTCAATGAAACGCGCCTAATATTCGCTCACCCACCATGGCTCTTAAAAGAATTAAACAAAACGAAAAGCAAATCAATTCCCCTTTCAATCAATCAGTTTCCAGTAGTTTAATGGCCAAATGTTAATATCAAAACCTGTAATATGCTATTAAACGCACCCATTAGTTAGAAGGAAAAAAACTCGTCCCAGCTCTCAGAGCATCGCCTGGTTTCGTGCGACTGAGTCCATTTCGAGGCAGCGTGACACGCAACGTGTGCGACGAACGATTTATGTTTAAGGATAACACAAGGTTGACTTTATCCGTAACAATTAATAAATCTAAGCGCCATACCGGCCGGCCACATTATATGCAAAAGTGTGGTTGTGAAACTTACAGCCGTAGTACTGTAGTGGTTAATTTATCGTCAAACAAATTGAGGCAGTGAAAAGAAACACAACAACACGTAACAGAAGGAGTACAATGCGGCTTTATCAGGCGAGAACATGATCCAAGAATTTCTAAGGAAATAGCTAACGAGTAACCTCTGCCATTAAGTGTTCACCTGGAGGCGCACCCAGCGAGAGCGCTGGTGTTATACTGTTGGCGTTCGGTGGGGTTAGTTACAGGATGTATGTATGCTTGTGGCTTAGTCGAAAGCATGCTATTGTAATTCCAATGTAGTCCCCAGGCGATAAGTTATAATTTTGCCGGGTAAGTTATACCTCGTGTTCAGATTTAGACTGTAATCAATTAATCAGTAATCTTGTATATGCGACGCCTGATGTTGGGAATGGTCGTGCTAGGCGAAGTGAGTGCGCTGTTTTGTTTGCGGAAGGAAGACAGTGGACATTTGGACTTGGCGAGATTATTTCACGGTTTGTCTTGTAAATGTAATTCGGACATGAGCTGAATTTTTGAGAATCCGTCATTATCGAAGTGCTGCAAAATCGTATCCCTTTTTTATGGCCAGTGAGTGAATGAAGAAGTAGTCAGAATCAGAAAAGGTCGAGGGAGGACTTGTTGTAGTTGTCCTCAGCAGAAGAGGTCGAGAGGACTGCAACAGTAAGATAAAGTTTTTTCCTTCACATTTTTCTCAAATTATTGTGAAGGAAAACTGTAGTACAATATGTCAATCGTCTTCATGGCGGCCATTAGCAGAATGCTTATCTGTCTTACTTTACGGGGTACGGCCTCAACTAACAAGCCCCTCCAGCCAGCTCGGTCCCTCGCCAGCTGCCTCCAGTTACGCACCCCAAGTTGGATTAGGTCGTTCTCCATTTGTGCGCGCCACCTTAGGTGGGGTCTTCCTCTGCTGCGCTGTCCCTCAGGGGTGGATTCGAAGACTCGTCGGCCTGGTGCGTTGTTGTCCATACGCTCCACGTCTCCCAGCCATCTCAGCCTTTGTATTGTCAGCTATTTGACTAGGTCAACGTCGCTGTATAGCCCGTAGAGTTCGTCGTTGAATTTTCTTCTCCACACTCCATTGACACAAACTGGACCGAATATCACTCGAAGAATCTTTCTCTCAAAGCATCCCAGAAGGTTCTCATCCGCTTTTGGCAAGGTCCATGCTTCTGCACACAGCAGGACAGGGATGATTAAGGTCTTATATAGTACCTTCTTGCCTTCTTAGCCCGAAGAAACAGCGATTGGCAAGAGTGATTCTTCGCTTGATCTCTGCGCTGATGTCATTTTGCGAAGTGATAGTGGAGCCCAGGTATACAAAGTCTTTAACTACTTCGAAGTTGTATCTGTCCATCGTGACGTTTTGTCCGAGTCGCCGATGTTGAGAGTCCTTTCTCGTTGACAGCATATACTTCGTTTTGTCCTCATTAACAGCCAGACCCATCTTCGCCGCCTCCGTTTCAATGCTTGCAAATGCGCCACTGACAGCTCGCCGCGTTCTCCCAATAATGTCAATATCATCGGCATAGGCAAGTAGTTGAACGGACTTTTGAAAAATTGTACCTCTGGTGTTGGATTGCGAGTTTCGTACAATTGCTTCAAGAACGATGTTAAAGAAAGTACATGATAGCGCGTCGCCTTGTCTTAAACCTTTTTCGACATCAAATGATTCGGTGGTGTTCTTGCCGACTTTGACGGAGCAGCGAGATTTCTCCATCGTCATCCTGCACAAACGGACGAGTTTGGCCTGGATGCCAAAACTTGACATGGCTTTGTATAATTCGTCCCTATATACGCTATCATAGGCGACTTTAAAGTCGATAAATAGATGGTGTGTATCGATCTGAAATTCCTGGGTTTTTTCTAAGATCTGTCGGAGTGTGAAAATTTGGTCGATGGTTGACTTTCCTGGCCTAAAACCACACTGATATGGGCCGATCAGGTTGTTGGCGAAAGGTTTTAGGCGTTCACACAATACAGCCGACAAGATCTTATACGCGACATTCAGGAGACTTATTACTCTGTAGTTGGCACAGTTCAGAGTATCTCCTTTCTTGTGGATGGGGCACGCGATGCTGAGGTTCCATTCATCGGGCATGCTTTCATCCGACCATGCTCCTTACCAAGCCATCTCCCGCTGCTTTGAAAAGCTCGGCCGGAAGGCCATCCGCTCCAGCAGCTTTGTTGGACTTAAGTTTTGGATATCGCTACCCTCACTTCTCGTAGGTCGGGTGGACGGAAGTTTTGGCTATCATCGTCCAAGCTGAACAGATCTTTCTGCCTGACAGCGGGTTGTTGGCTGTCTCCGCCGTTTAACAGTCTGCAGAAGTGTTCTTTCCAAATCCTCAGCACCGACTGTGAATCTACTACTATATTCCCATGCTCATCTCTGCAGGCTTCTGTTCGGGCCTTGTATCCTTGGGTGGATCATTTTACCCTTTGTTAGAACTTTCGAACACTGCCTCTGCAGTATCGTCCCTCAATTGATTCGACCGCTCGCTTCTCGTGCTCTTTCTTTTTCCTTCTAAGAAGTCGGTGTTCCTCCCTTCTTTTTGCCCGTAGACCTCACGGGCAGCTCTCTCAGCCGCTCTGATTCTTGTCTGCAGCATTAGTTGGTAGGCCTCGTTCTTCGCTGCATGTGCCTGGCGGCATTCATCATCGAACCAAGGGTTTCGTTGTGGTCGCCTAGTAAAACCCAGCACTTCGGTGGCGGCACTCCTGATGGCACGCTGGCAGTGTTGCCACTGGTCCTCAGTGCTTGATGCTGGTGAAGCTGATGATGAGCTTGCTGAGAGGTATAGAGAGACGCGGTCGGCAAAAGGTCTAGTATTGTTTATTAGAGTGCGTATAGTCGTACATGAAGTAGTCCACTTGGAGGCAACTCATTAAAAATATTGATATGAAATACTGCTGGAAACGTACATAACTGACCGGATAAAGAATTTTCGCTATCACAGTCAAAATTGCACAAAACATATCCTGCAAATTTCAAGTTCATGTATCAGGGAAAGCCCGACCAAGAAAGAGAGGATCCCATCTCACTTGTACAATTACCAAACTTACAAAGACAACGTCAACGAATATGTCAAGTAGCAAAATCTTTCCTTGTATTTCTGCAAAAAGGCTGTATTCCCCTGGTTGGGTTCAGTAGGTTAGGTTATGTTAGGTAAAAAGGGGGTATGAGATACTAAGGTCTCATACGGCACTAGGCACTAAAATGGCCCATCGCGATCCCCGGGGAACCAATTCTAACTACTTACCAAAGAATAAAACCTAAAAAACCTAAAAAGTTTTTCTAGAAAAACACTTAATCTCCTTACAGAATCCCAGTAGCCCTTTGTAGTTTGTGTGGTCTATCTCCTTTAGGCAAAAATACATATCCTGAAACTTCCTTCGGTTGCGTGATATCGCTCCGCATTCACACAGTATTTGTGTGATATTTTCATCAGCCTGCAGGTCGTTGCAGAATCTGCAAGTGTCCGTGTCTGCCAATTCAAGTCTTTTTGCATGTTTTCTTAGAAGGCAGTGCCCTTGATAGTATTCCTACCAGTGTTCTGATCCCTACCTATCCCTACCTATTGCGGCCAAAGTGCTTAGGACACTTTATGTCCGGTGATGTTTGACCAGCTTAGATCGGTCTTCACTTTTGTTTTATTTTAAGTTTTTAGGTAACAAAAAAAAAATAGCTGGCGCAACAGGTCTGAAGAACCTTACCATTCGTTTTGTGTTTTTTTTATTTTTTTTTGGGACAAATGGAGGGGATATACAATTTAATGCCATGACAGTTATACTCTCGGATGTTTGTCAGACGTTTGCGAGAGGTGGCGCAGTGGAAAAAAAAACTTACGGTGTAATTTGGTTCTTTCGGGATTCGAGCCGGGGACCCCTCACTTAGTAGTCCAACACACTAACCACTAAGCCACTGGCCCTACTGTATGGAAGTGGTTTGATATTTACTCCCTCTTCTAAACCTAGCTCCCTTCCATTCCTATCAAGTTCATCAGCTTACTCGTTTCCAATTATACCGCAGTGTCCTGGCACCCAACACAGTCTTACTCGGTTCTGACTACATAATGCCTTAAGCATTGTGCGACAGTCCCTGCCTTTTGGACAGGCCGCCTTAAGAACGGCTAGAAACTCTGACTGGAAGACTCTGCTACTATCCGGTAGTCGCATGGACACTTTTAGTTGTAGGTCTACAGAGTAGATGGCCTCCCCTATTTTTGAGACGTCTGTGTAAATTGCTATTTTACACTGCTTGGTGACCTTGTCTAATTGCCACTCACCCCTCTCTGGATATGACAGTCAGAAAAGCGTCCAGCGCTGCTGTAGGAGTATTCCGGAGTTCCGGGGACAGTAGGAACCAGTGCATTGTCTTTCCGTAGTAAAACTGGTTTCTGTTATAGAACGATGATGCCGGTCATCATCCTTGAGGTGGGCAACCTCAACCAACCGGTGTGGACCTACGGTATACCAACTTTGGGGTTGTACCAAGAAAACGAATGCAAATTTTTAAAAATAAAGTACTTAGCGAAATTGTACAAGCACCATGGTATATTAGAAACGACGATCCAACAAACGAAGCTGAAACTAGAAGCTTCGCGAGAAAACATGGAAACCGATTATTCAGACATATCAACAATACCTACAGTCCGACAAATTTTGGATGAGAGCAATTTATTGCGCCGACTGCAAAGAACGAAACCATTCGTCTTGGCAAGATAGAATTAACCGCGTCTGAATTGCGGAACATGCTGCATCTTTCATTGGAAAGTAACCTGTCAAAAGTTATTATTTTCTGATAGAAAAATTGCTTGATAAGTTATGACTTAGTTGCAGTATCTAACATTCGATCGAAGGGTGGTGTTTTAAGTCAGTAAAAATCTGACACTAGGTACTATGAGCACGCGCTTGCTATTCTCATAGTATCTTTGGAAGATTTTCACCAACCCTCGGAAAAAAAAATTCTTGACAACCTTTTTAGGACTTCCTAAGTATTTTTCCATATAACCATCTAAAGGTATGGGTATTTCAATAAGGATGAGTTGGTGTTAAAATTAATTAAAACAAGTGGTGTTACAAATTATTTGAAGAGAATACTTTTATGGCCACGTTGGACTTGGGGAGTGAACAAAAATTGCGGTCTGGCAAGGAAAATTTAGTAAATTCCTTCGAATTTAAATTCCTAAAAAAAAAAACCGTTAGCTTTAAACAGGATTTGAATTTGAGCCTGGAACTGTGAGCTAGTTCTTACGCACTAGACTACTAAATCAGTTGACTAAATTAAATCTCAATTACGGAAGGCCAACTTCTTGTGCAAGGCAAGGAATTGACTGCCTCGAGTTCTTCTGTACACTTTCACGGACAACGAAAATGTTCTCGGTCGATATGGCGTTCCTTTGACTTACGGCTGTTGGATGATTTTTTAACGAACCGATTTTCTCGAGCATGGCCACCGAACGTTGGAAAGTCGACTTTAAAGGGCTACAGCTACGTAAAATGGGCGCAACGCGTGCATAGGTTCGACTTACGAACACTCATTTTGGTAATAAAGTTTTGTCATTTGGGCGTGCTCTCTATCGTTTGAGTCGCTATGGTCATTTGAAGTTAGTGACTAAAAAACCAAGACCTATAGACCGATGCCACATCCAAAACAATATGGCCACCACTGGCTGCCAACATCGACCTGTCCCAACTTTGAAAAATGCTTACTAGGAAGCCTTAAAAATCGGTTAGAAAGCATAAATGGAGTAGAGGTCATTTAAAACGAAATAACGAAACATTTAATAATTTTTGCCTAATTTTTACTTCTCCGCCAACACTTAAAGTTTCAAGTAAATGCTCATAAAAATTAGTGAGCTATTTTGTTTTTAAAATTAAAAAAGGGACATGCTAGTCAGTCGTAAATAATATTTGAATGACCTTTTACTCTCACTCCAGAAGTGTGTTTCAATGCAATGCGTGATATTTTACCCAACAAGATGACTTTGAAACACTCAATCTAGATTGAAGAAAAAAAATGCTAATTGTTAGTTTTCGTTCGTCTTGAGTGCTCATAAATCAAGGACAACATTGTAATTCATAAATTGACACCGCTTGAGGGTCGGCGGAAAACCAGATTAACTTTCAAGTGCGCCATATAATCAAGATGTACACTTGTGTCATTAAACGTTGGCTTGATATAATGCCAACTTCCTCACTTAATCGCATCAGAGCAAAAGTACCCTTCGCTAAAATAAACAACACCAAACCTTGCCATTGCCAGTGAGTCAAATAAATCCGCCCCCCACTGTGCTTCGAAATTACATCGTCCTTTCTGTAAAAAAAAGCCGCACGCGGTAGCAACAACACAACAAAAAAAAAACCGTATACATGTATATATCCTCAAGTGCAAAAGAATACACCAAACCAACCATTCCTGTAAATAAACAAACAGCCAGTTGCCTTTCTCGCCCATCTCCCGTGTCGGGGGTGTTCAAAACTTGACAGCATGCTTGTTAAAGCCGAAATGAGAATGAAAATCAACCTTGGCATAGGAGGGGGAATGTGCGGGAGATGGACCAGCGTTCGACGAAAATGGATCCTCGAGTCTCTGCAGCGAACGATGATTGCGATTTTTTCCTCCGTTTTTTTTTTTTGTTACAATTTTTCACGGTATACTATATGCGCCTCACGACTATAGTATCCTTGATGATGGTAATTCCTAAAATTAAGAGGAAAACAAACGCTGCCGTGTTTGCAGTTTTTCTTTTCTTTTTTTTCATGTTCCTTGTTGTCTTCTGCTTCGATGGCCTGAGGTGTACAATATCGAAGAAATAAGTTTTGCAATGAATCCGTTTCCTTAAATTTTTGACGGTCTTTGTGCTGCGAAGTTTCGTCCTTAGCCGTGGTATCGCGCTCGTCTCATCTTCGGTAATAAAGCCGTAGATACGGGGTGTACCCCATAGCTTAATGAAAAACACGTTTCCTACGACCGAGTGGGGGAAGCGATTATACGCAGAGATAAGTTATTTACGTGGTGGCAATTTAAGAAGCAAACGAAAAAAAAAATACCCCCTCTCTGCGTTTATCTGATTTAGAGCAGCATCGACACGCACGTTCCTAAGCACAAATCTCCCAAGAGATGAACCATGTCATATGCATATCAGCCGGTTAAACAAATTCAAATTTGTATTTTTGCAAAAGCCCCGGCCCCTGGCCCCATACAATGCCAAGGCAGACAATGTGGCTAAATCCGCTTGGAATAAGTACGTCTTGTCGTCCCGGCAGCGATTAGGTGGTAAATCTTCGAATTCGAAAACATATTCTCAGATTTGAATATCATATACCCTATGGGGTGGGAGTACGCCTACATTTCCTGATCAAGTACTAGGTAAGGACATCGTAAAAATGCGCGCACGGTAGGGGCAACATCCTCGCAGACGTTATTTATAATCAGCTGCGCCTTACGCCCGTGGGTGAATTCGTTCGCGTATTAAGTTGATTAATGCGACTCCTTTGGTTTTTCTTATCATAAAGTTGTTGATGTGTTTTTGTTTACTTTGGCCTCGGGCCATTGTATTTGATTCTGTGATCCTTCAAAGGAGAAAGTGAAACATGCGTGTGCAGGTCTGAGGTATGTGCCCTTCGGGGGATTTTAAGCGAGTGAGTTTGTCAACTGCGCAAAAGGGGGTGATTTGATTTGAACAAAAATCCATGTTGATTGTCGAGATAAAGATTGAAGGGGGGACAACTTTGATTGAATTTTTTGTTTATTTTTCGTGTAGACGCATGGTTTCGTATTATACAACCAGTCCGTATAGTCCTAGACTATGGTGAACAAACAAGTGTAAATATTGACTTTCAGAATATGTTTGTACGAAGGCGAATAAATAATACTACAACGAGATTAGATATTTTGGAGGGTTTTATGGCAGGAATTTGAATAGCTTTCGATTTGATTTTCAAGTAGACTAAGGCTCCGCAGTTGGACAAGGATGCGAGGGGTAGCCCAAGAAGATATAAATTGATGAATAGATGCCAATCTCACAATATGTTTTTCCATCCAATTGATAACCTTTATGACTTGAAAGCAGTTTTGTTGAATATTAGTACCTTTTTTGAAGCTGATTATTTACCATCTTCAAGGAGATATTAGGTATTTGAAATCAATATAAGTAATATGTGGTAAGAGAAAGTGCTTCAAAGGTAGCTCTACAAGTTACAATAGTTCTCGACTCTCTTGTACCAATATGGGACAAGGGTTAGCAGAAAAGGCGGGTATTATACGTTTTTACACTGGGCTGACAGAAACTTTAACGACCATAAAAATGCTCCTAGTTTTTAGAAAAAAATATCAAAACTTATTTACGTACATATTTTGTTTAATTAATATATTAAATGGTTTGTACAACACTTGCAATGGCTACGCAGATAAAAAATTGAAAGAAATGAAAATACCCAAAGTGAAAGAATGTGTTCAAGTGAATAAAGAATGTCTGAACAGCTAGATGTCGCCACACTACTAAATCCCTATTTTTTCCCATAATTTTCGTTATGGATAATCCTCCATGAATTCATGTTTTATACCTAAGCTTATTTCCTGTAACCAATCGAAGAGGTAAGACTCACTTAATAAAACCGCTTAAAACCCAAACTTGTAGCATAACTTATCAACATTATTTGAATTTATTTTCTTTGTCGACCCCCAAAAACTCCCCCGCTCAAACAGAATGTATGTGTCTTTTCTGTCCAAATTTTGTACAGATTCCGTTCATCGCAACTGAACCCTCCTGTGGACTCAGCAAAAATCATTTCAGTTGCTACATCAAAAAGATATCACATATCGAATCCAATGGAGTCTGGCTTAAATTTCCTGAGCAGAACGGTACAAGGCAATTCTTTCCCCAAATTCTCTCTCAGGAAATCCTACTTCATGATCAACTTAAACAAAAATAACTTGAGAATACCAACAGGAATAATCAGTGGCCACGGCCTCATGAAAAAAATACCTACAACGCATCGGAGTCTTACTTGATCCAACTTGCAGACTATGTCTTGAGAGTGACGAATCCTCTTTTTACGAAAAACATCCTCGGCGAGGAAATCGTCACTTCAGCAATTGCTAAAATACACCCAGAGAAGATTTTTGTCTTCCTGGCTGCCTGGGGATTAAAAATATGGCTCTAGGACCTTACCAAGGAAGTCACAATAGGCTCCTTTAATAGAGGCCGAAGTGCCAGAGCCCCCCCTGAGGTCTCTCCCGTCTTCTCAGAGCAGTTAATCGTTTGTTTGTATTTATTTGGCTGAATTGAGATATGTTCGAAGATGTTTGGCAGACTGGCGCAGTCGAAAAGAAAAAACCCTAAGATTAAATTTGTGTTCTTCGAGCATTCGCACTGAGCCATTGCCCCCACGAGGAACTTAATGAAACTATTTCATGAAGTTCGTCATGACAACCAAATCGCCTATCCAGTACAATTGACAAACGCAAAAGCGCCATTTTTCTTTGAAACTTCCCAGGGGACTGTAACTTACGGTGCACCTAGGTTGGGTTACGTCAAGACGCACTTAGGTCAAAGTAAGAGATCCATAGTGACAAACTTGAGAGATGGGGGATATCACATGGCACGGGGTAATAAAACTTCTATCAGCAACCTCTTTACGATTTTTATTTAACCAAATTTGATCTAGTTTTCGGACGGTGAATACAATTTACGACAGCCTTCCCTTCCATCGCATATATAGTATAGTGGAAGTTTGCAGGCTTCCTCGCGTGTCGCAATAACTTTCGCTTGAAATAAGTTTATTTAAGTTTATGAACATTATCAAGAGCAGATACTCACTTTCAACCGTCTATTCATTTTAAGTACGAAGTCTTTTGACATTGATCGTCTTGAAAATAAGTTTTAAGCTGTTTTTATTTAAAGTCGAATGTTCACGCGGCCGACACGGGTATTGGTTCATTTCTAAGACGATCCGAGGCTTAAAGCTGTTTTAGATGCAACTAATTTGGCGGAGGTGTCAAGCAGTCGTGATGGTGTTCCTTAAGGTACCTGTCCTTTTGAAAGTACTTTCGCGAGTTGCTCTCAAGGAGCTTTTCATTTGAGAGTGAAATATTTGAGATCCTACTATCGACATCGAGAGTTGTTTGCGAGACTTCTGAAAGTAAATTTGCGAATAGTACTCTCATACCCGTGCCAGTGTCCATGTACACTTCGCTTTATTTATCGGTTGAGAGCAGACATTACATCATGATGTGATAAAAAGTTGTAGCAGCAAGCATTGTTATTGATACTGCTGTCAAAAGGAGAAATAATTGTAAAAAATTGTCGTCGTCGACGTTAATTTGGTCTGGTGCGGGATATAATCTCAGAAGACAGCTCCAAATTGAAGATTCTCAAAAAATCTGAAATTTTTGTTGGTTGTCAAGTAGTCAAGTAGAATATAAAGGGTGTTTTCGAAAGTGTAAAAAAATCATTTGCAATTGCAAATGACATTCAATGCATGACAGAAATCAATCGATCATATGTTTGCAAATGTCATCTGTGCATAGCTGCCTTGTGTCGGGTCAACGTTTTTTTTTTGTTGCAATTGCAGTCTGATGTTTTCGAACACTACAATGAACAAATTCAACCCTTTATAAAACAAATTTTGTTGGACAATTTGATGCAAAATTTTAATAATAACAAACAGTATTTACATCTAGGAAAATTATCAGAGAAAAGAAAGGAAATTACTTTAAGTATGCAAATTGTTTACATCCCGAAAATTCCAAAATTGATGACGATGAATCCATTTCCAAATGTCAGGCAATTTCCTTTAATTTTTTTATTTATTTGTTTTGCACGGCCGTTTGCTATCTGCTTTTCTGCAGGGCAGATGACGCGCAAATGACTTTAACGAACATCTGACCTTTGCAGAACTGTAGTACTGAACACATGATATTTTTTCTATGGTGACTTTTCCGAACACATGGCTTTGATGCAGATGACATATCCGAAAACACCCAT
Organism: Cheilosia pagana; assembly: GCA_936431705.1. Taxonomy (NCBI): domain Eukaryota; kingdom Metazoa; phylum Arthropoda; class Insecta; order Diptera; family Syrphidae; genus Cheilosia; species Cheilosia pagana. The sequence goes on along the minus strand of OW386166.1, from coordinate 75,967,654 downwards.
AATACAATCCGTTTGACCGTCAATTTTTAAAAATGATACAAAGTTTCCTTAACTATTCAGATTCATACATCTCAATAAATTTTTTTACAGCGTTCCGGCCAGCTGGTCTCAGAATACGAACACTGTTTGAATTATGCGAGTTGCTCTCCGAGAGTAAGCACAACATGTGTGAATGTGATGTGTCATGTGTCCACTTGCGAGTGACTTTCAAAACGCTCGAAGCTCGAGTGTGAAATGTTAACTCTCCGCGAACTACACTCAAGACTATGTTTACGTGCGAGTTAGCTGCTTGAGAGCTGCTCGCAGCATTTTTACTCTCAAATGGACAGGCACCTTTAGGCTTAAAGCAAATATTCACTATCCTGTCTATAATCCATTGCACTTTTTCTCAAAGGCGGGCTCTATACCAGGGCACGAATTAGTACGGCCAGTTTATTATTTAATTTAGGCACCATATACCAGAGACAAACCATACTGAGACCCCCAACTCGCATTCCTCTTGCCGCTGGGCCCCTTCAGATTTTTTCAAAATGTTAGCCGTTGGGCTTCCTATCGGTGTAATGTCAATCAGAATCTGTGTGACATGGAAAAACATACAAAAAATAAAAAAAAATTCTACCAACCTTGAAAAAAATGCTACCAATCGTCTCAGTATTGTCTCTGCCATATACGGCCTTGAAACTTCTAAAAAATGTGCTTGGTAAAAGCAGTATTTCTGGGCATTGAGTTTCCAACTAAGGTTCTTTTTAAGAATATTAAAATAAAATATTACATGGATCTATTATGAAAACTTTACAAAAGTTGTTGTAATCAATACTAGCTCTGTCATGAAGGTGTTGACTTTAATACTAACTGCAACAAACTAGAAATTCCATCGGATATACATAACCGCTGATAGGCTATAAACCTTGGACCTCTCATTATGATGGTTACTGCTAAACTTCTTATTAAGATCTAAAGTGGTGACAAGAGCTCTCCTCCCTTGGGGTTAACCCCTGGGCACTGACATATTTGTCCAACAACTCCTCAGTTGAGTATGTTTGCTACTCAAATCATAGACAAAATAAATATAAACCACTCCACTTCATACAACGAAAATGAACCCAATTTTGAATACCTACCTCCTCGCGAGACATCCACTTTCATCGCATGAGAACATGCGATGCATCAACCATCCCTCCACCATACATCCAACAGTGAGCAAGGCACGACGCACGAAGAAAAACAACTCAAATACCGCATTCGATTTTTTTTATTATGGTTCTCGCTGCGTTACTCAAAACCAGTTTGACTGTGCTTTGTTTGTATCTTTTGAGAATATTGACATGATTTGATTATGGTCTGGTCGTGGTCATGAGTCATGAATCCACGATCGTTCTCTTACAAGAAATGATACCGAGACGTTCATGACGGAATTTAATATACCTTGAAGATGTCAAATGCAATTATAGCAAGCTTTAAAATAAACCTAAAAGAAAGTTAAAAATTGCAAAGCAAATAAAGAAAAGTTATTTTTCATAACAAATATTCGGCGAATTAAAATAAGATTTTAAAGAAAGAAAAATGCTACACCACTGTCTAATATAGACTCTCTGCCAAAAGTTAGTTGCAATGGTACAACATTTTGGGCAAATGTATCTTATGTAAAAAATCAACTTATATTCATTTAAGAAAAAAGAAACATACCTAGTACTTTATCCAAAACTCTTATTTGAAAGAAAATTCCGAATCGTTTTCAAACGCTGTGGTGAAGAACATAACAACAAAACCATCTGTGAAAAGCAAAATTTAAAAGAAAATTGGCATCCTTCATCTTACCCCTACTTTAAAAACCTTATTCTGAATCTAAATTTTAGTTTAATATTCTGAAAATTATATTTTTTTTAAATTTCAATGTCATATATTTTGGCATAGCATAGTCCCCATGGCCCATTTACATTTAAGAGTAAATTAAATTAAAAATACAAATCACACGTCACAGACAAATCTGGTTTTGCATTTTTTACACTCCTTGTGTCGTTGTCCTTGTCCTTCTACCAATAGAAGAGAGAACCATAAACACAAAAAATGTGGCTGGTCCGCTGTTGCTTTGCTCCAGTGAGTGTCTTTATATTTATTTTGTGTATGCTCAAATGCACAGTCAACTAACAGCTTTTAGCTTGCTAACTGCTTTTGAGATAGCTTCTCTTTTAAAGAAGGCGCCTTCATTATATCCCTCTTTCAAATTGCTAATAGCTTGAGATCCTCTAGCCCAATTACAGACGTTCGATTGTTTTCTGTCGTTGGTTAAAATCAGAGCCATATTTTTGAAAGCAAAATTTCAATTTACAATTCTATAGATACAAGTCTATCTATCTACTGCTGATAATACATTTCGTCATTTAACAGAGCCACTAACTTTTACTTCATCAGCTTCCGCTTCAGCCTTCGAAGCGTTTCAATTTCCATCAATTCCGATTTAATTGACCCAAAGTTGCTACAGCACACGGCACTATTCAAAGAGCAATTTAATTTCGAATCTAGATATTGGTAGTTTATTAACCAGCGATTCAATTCAGAATCAGTGAGTAGAAAACGTTACATATCCCGGTCGGCTTTGTCGTTAAATTGAAAACGCCCCATGCGCCATGCAGCACGAACACCACTTCGCTCCACATGAGATCTCTCGTTTTTCTTTTCCCGCATCCACCACCAGAAAGCAATTGCACTCTGTTCGATTCAAGTGTAATTACACTAAGGACGAACGGAGCAATCATAAAGTGCTTCTGTGAAACGCGATACACACACACTGGCGTGTACTAAAACAGACACAACACCGCGGTGATGGCACACCACACTTCAAATACCTACTACCAAACTATAGCACCTTAGCAATCGTTTTGGGTAACCTCAGTACTCAGTTTCAGCCAAGAGGACAGGACAGGTTTACGAATCGGAAAAAAATGTGCTATTGCATGTGGAATGTGGAATGCGCCTTAATAGAAGCTACAAATCAATATTTGTGATTTCGTATATACTATGCATCCAACGCTCGAATAGCATGTTTCCATGTTGAAATTTTCAAGGAGCACACACATGCTACCTATTTCGAACGCCAGGATGTACAGCGGACCAAAGCAAGCGAAAAAAATTCTTCTGAATATTCGAAAATATAGATTTGCGGAGGTTGTACCTATAGTTGTGTCGAAGGCTGCTCTTCTTTAAAGCGGCAAAGTATACCGCGTTACCTACGTATCACCTTTTGCATTTTCTGCTCACTTCCATATACATTCAATCAGGGGATACAAGGATACAACAAAAACAACAACAACAGCAACAAGCAACCATTTCGCAGAAATTGCTAAAAGCTTTAGAGCTGAGCGTGGAAAAAAAAGTAACCAAAACAGACTTAGCAAAAAAAAAAGAACATGCCAACCGAATGTTGTGTGGGAAGGAGAACTTCCACCATTGGAATATTGACAGACAGAGGAGCCGCCGTGCATAGAAGCCATTTATTCCGGCAAATGCATAGATTGTACAATTCTAAAGGATATAGCGACAAAAAATTGATTTCACCTCTGTGAATCGATTTGCGAATTGAACTGGCGTCAGGCGGTGTGACGTTCGTTTCACCTACTATAATCCCTGAATGATGATTGACTTGGAATAGGAGCTGGGGATAGAGTTTCGTTGACGGTGCAACTTGTTCGATTTAAAGCAATAAGATTCCCACATTCCCTAGAGTGGCCCGTTTCTAGTCTTATGACTTTTGGGCATGCGATCAACCTTTTTTGTTTGGGTCTTAGCGAGGCGATATCAATGTTCCTTTGTTCAGTTGCCTTAGGAAGACTGGTTAACAAAAGGACATATTAGCGATTTGTTGCAAAATAAAATGGAGCAAGGGAGTTATCGCATGAGTGCCTACCTACTTTTCACTCTACTTCCACGGACTCTGCAAAGGTTAGACATCAGGCAGAGCAGGGCAGAGCTACTTTTGACAACATTTAGGCTTTAAAGCATCTGAAAAGGGTATAGGTACGCGCGTAGGGTGTCAATTGGGATTTATATCGGTGGCCGAGAGATGTCGCCACTACTTGAACTCGATGTTTTCATCATTGTCTTAAAATCAAAGCCAACAAAAAACTGAATAAGAATAGCAAATAGACAAGAAGTCCGTTTTTGCGGTTTCTTTTCGATAGCATGTACAATAGATGATGTTTCGAATAGGCAGTTGGTGCGGATCAAACGGATCGAGCTGCTGGCAACGAGTGTTAGTTCTGAACTTATATTCTTGCAGGTTTTGGTCCTCTGGAAATATATCTCGACTAAGCGGGTTGAAAAGGTTCCTTTTCTCGGTTCGAAAATAGTTTTGAAATAGTTATATTCGCGGTTGTCATGCGTATACTGCAGAATGATGGCCACCATGGGGAATGCGGAATGATGGCCTGTGGGAGTGTTAAAAATAGCTTTTCGGACCACGCTAAGGCAAATATTGTATTTTCAACCTTCTCGCATACGTAGTAAGAGTACAGCGTAAACGGCTGGACGGATTTCGTTCATACTTCGGATTTTGAGTTTGTGGGCTTACAGTTCGGGGCTACTTTTTTGTTGCACGTTAACCCTTTTATTTACGGTACTTCCCATATAACGGTTTTAAGCAAGTTTGATTTTTTCGAAAACGGCTCTAACGATTTAAACCAAAATGTATACTTGCACTACCATATATGAATGCATACCCAGTTTTTGGCTAAAAAGTCGAATAACGGTACTTTTGAAAAGTGGCCTTATCTCGAAAACGGTCAATATGATTGCAACAAAAATAAATTTCTTATGTAATATGGTCATTCCTAACATGATAGCAAACTCAGTTTTTCTCTAAATTGTTAATAATGGATTTTTGAAAAAAGGCATATTTTGAGAATTTGGTTTTCTTTTGTTTTACCAACACGAAAACGGTTAAAGCGATTTTGACCAAAATGCATACTTGGAGTATATTTGACGTTTTTAACATTATTGCGTCCTTCATTCTCGATTCGAATCACCGGAAACACTGATTTTGAAAACCGTTCATATCTCGAAAACCCTAATTTCGATTTGGATAAAACTTTAAAAACCAAGTAATACTAACACCTTGAATAATACCCTATACCTACCCAGTTTTTAGCTAAATAGTTGAGCAAGATTATTTTTCGAACTTAACATTGCAATATTTGTTACTATTTTGTACGTATTATTTTCCAAAATCAGCTCTAAAGATTTTGACTAAAATGCCTGTTTACGATAACACAAAATTTCTCATTTCTTCTTTTTTCAACCATATTAATTATAAACCTTAAAATAATTGCAATCAATTGGAGTCTACACTATCAGAAACCCGCACTTCATTTACCCCCAAACACGTGTAAATTCAAAAACAAATCTCTGAGTTCTTACATCACAAACCCTACTTCGAGTCATAGCCACCTACCAGCATCACCAATTTGAAAAATCTGTTTTTTTAACCTATACCTACCAACAATAAAAGAAAAATAAACCAACCAAACTGATGATATGAACGAGAAAGTTTAGTACGATCCAGTCGTGCACTTTATTTTTAGTTGGGATTCCTAAAAATTAAGAACATATTCAAGCTCCGGGTCATTGCGCTACCAATCGAAAACCTTATTTAGACGGTAGCAGTTCGAATGTACATTAATTTCTTTTTTTCGAAGCTAGAAAAGCATTTTTCATGACTTAAAAAGTGGAAAAAAAAATAATCTTAGGTAGACAGCACTTTATTCGATTCGACGCCAATTTTTGGGACAAATTGAATGGATCTACAATTTTACGCCGAGTGCAAGCAGCTAATAGAGAAGCTCTTTCTCTTTCATGACAGTTTTACTCTCGGATGTTTGTCAGACGTTCGCGAGAGGTGGCGCAGTGGAAAAAACCTTAAGATGTAATTTGGTTCTTTCGGGACTCGAACCGGGGACACCTCGATTAGTAGTGAAACACACTAACTCAAAGCCATTGCGCCATGTCCAATGATTCGTGTAAAATTCGATGTACCCGCTCATTTGAGATGTATGATGCCTCAGCCATCTCACGAAATTTAATTCTCCGATCGTCCAATACCATTCCATGGATTTTATCAACGACTTCTGGTGTACCGACCTCTTTGGGGCGTCCTGAACGTTCGGCGTCTTTTGTGCTGGTTCGACCACAACGGAACTCAGTAAGCCTCTTTTTTTTGTAGGTGGCAGTGCTGTAGTGGATAGAGTCATTGCTTGTGACCCGGTCGGCGCAGGTTCGAGCCCCACCGGGGGACAGCAATACTTGCCCACCCAAACATATAAGAGAAACGAATAATATCAGAGTTTCTTCCCCACTACACCAAAAAAAGGGGCTTCTGCTTGGAGTAAAACGGACGGTAGGCAAATACCCCATAATATTTCCTTGGTGATGGTTTTTTTACGTCTTTCACTTTTTTCGACATTTTTATTAAAATTGTAGAGGTTTATTGCTTTTAATAGCTCTCAAAGACAAAGTTTCTTAAAATTTCACACTAGTCTAATACGAGATGGCAGTAGACGATAATAAAATAAAAATTTACCGTTAGGCTGAAAACACACCGGATTAAGCAAAACGTTTTTGATTCGAAAGTCAAGAAAACGTTTTTTATCTGAACACACTCCAAGCGAAACAGAATGTAACAACACAAAACGTTTTGTTTTCTTGTTTCATTTGGTGTGCGTTGAAATAAAACAAAACGGAAAATAAATTTTGTTTCGCAAAAACAACAGGTCAGCTATCGGCAACGAAACATGTTTTTCTGTTTTGCTTTGGTTTTTATGTTTCGTTTCATTTGGTGTGTGTTGCGCCATAAGAAAGTATGTAATTATCGACAACTACGCTGATTCGAAACAGTTTTGTTGCATTCGGTGTGTGTTGCTCGTATACAATGGCATGTATTTTCGACAACCACAACCGAAACGGTTCAAACAAAAGCGTGTGTTTTGTTTCGTTTGATTTGGTGTGTGTTGTCTCATAAGAAACCATTTTCTCTTGTTTTACGAAACAAAAAAACACGTTTTGCTTTATCCGGTGTGTTTTCAGCCTAACTGAGCAAAAAAGTCACAGACTTATCAAACTGCCCTCATATGGTACTGAAATATGATATGACTGATGACAAAAATGCTCGAACAATGATCCATAATCGTCGCAATCTACTCTTGCTGATGGATGGAGCGTTCGACAAAGGTTATTACAAGCCTAAAGTCCCATCACACTAAAAATGACAACAATCATTTTGGAGAAGGTATAGTTAAGTGAGAAGGAGGGCACCTTGCATTTGAGGATGATTGTATTTAAAAACAATCATAGGCTTTTGCGATATCTCGTCAATTTCCCGTGAGTTCACAAAGCAGATTGAAGGCATCGGACAGGGACACACTTATAAAAGACGATTATAAATATAAACTGTGGAGGGAAAACTACCATCCACCCTTGCACCCTTTGTAAGAACAGTAAGGGGAAAAGGATTCATTTGTTTAAATTATGATATTGGCATGAATGGCGCTATTATATTTTGGAATCACTGAGGAGCATCCTTAATCTTGTACTGCGGACTTAAGTTACACGATTTATGTAAAAGTGACGGGTAGGATAATAATACAAAAGTGGCAAGTGAAGATGAACCATAAGGCAATTGACGAGACAAGTCTCCTCACGGAAAGAATTCTAGGATCAAATCAAGAAAAATGAGCGAAAATTCACGAAAAGTTTGTGCAGTTTTACAGCTTAGCTCAGGATTTACTAATTCACGACTATTCTAGAAATTCTAGAAATTCTAGAAATTGTGAGAAGTGAAGATATTGACCCTCAAAAGTCGCGAATCAACTCTTTTCGTTATCAGTAAAGCGATCCAACGACAAAAACATATTGCCATAACCGATCGCAATTTGCCACAAATACCTATCAATTTGATCTTCAATGGATTGCAAATTGCAAAAAACAATTCGTAAATCACCACTTTTATTTTGTAATTTAAGATTTCATCCCTTAGCGAGATTATCTGCTTGAGACGCAAATTACAACCATGAAGTCTTGAGATGCAACATTTTAGTGTTGATTTACAAATCAGCATTTCTCAAATAAAACTAAAATCAGACAAGAACAGATTCAATCAAATTCCGAATACCGCCTGAAGCTGAATTTAACTTTAAAGTCAAACGCGCATAATTGCAGCTGCCCAGCAACATCACACATAGGAACGTCAATACATTAAAAAGTTTAAGTCTGTATTATTTTAAAAGGATTTCGATACATGAAATATGGACATACTTGGACGTGTGTCATTACGGTCGGCTGCCTTTGCATTCTATGTGAAATTCCAAAAAATATTTCGTAATTTGCGATTTCGGAACGTCGATTTACGTTTTGAGTTTAGGTACATGCGAAATCATTTTAAGATTTTATTAAATCATCATTCAGTGGTAGTAAATCACGAAATATTTTTTGCAATTTGAAATTGTTAAAAGGTAATCGATAAATCTATCTATTGAAGCTTGAGTTAATACTTCTAATCGTAAATCCTAACAAACATGATTTTGTGATTTCCGCAGTTTTCAATCTAAAATTACGAATTTTTGTATCAATTTAAGAAAAAATCGTTGTGATTTGCAAAAATTTTGAAATTCGCAAATTGCAACTGAAAATGTAGCAATTGGTGATTTTTAATTCTTTCCGTGCTCAGTTAACCTGTTGCCTTCTCTTAAGGTCTTATTTACTATGCTTCTGCGAACGCCTGCAGCCAGTTAATGACAATTCGATCGATGTGTTCAAGTCACCTAAAACGCATACTGCATTTTCTAAATATCTCAGTGGAGATACGTGAATTGGCCAACAACATTTCTATGGCAATCAGCCGAAATCGGCCAATGCTCAACATAACCAATGCCGGAAAACTCCTTAAAAATGGGACCACTCGGATATTACTAGGTGTGCTATGTAATTTGTGATGACTCCTGACTCCTGTCATTTAACTGTGATCACATCAGACGATTTGCTAAGGCTTTTAGGCATCGCCAAGGTGATGCCACCCATTGCCAGTACTCCAAAGTATAATTATCCATTAACGTCATACAGCTATCCTTGATGATCATCAACATCTTCCAGTATATAGTACATACAACCCAATCAAAAAAGTGTAAGTCCAGACACATAATTTACTATTCTAAGACGGGAACCGCTTACTGCGATCGAATCTTTACACACAAATAATTTGTTGTTGGCTGTGCAAATTTTATCTTCCAGAGGGCATTCCGCCTTCACCCATGTTGATGTTCAATAATCATGTGTAAACAGAATTATTTTTAAGCAAGGATTCGTATCCACCCATCCACATATATATGCATTATTAATGTGAGTGTGTTTCACAAAATATACGCGTTACAAAGTGAAAGTAGTTAAAGAAGAGAAAGGAACACACACATTCCTCGACTGTACCCTATACCAGCATCCAATATCATCCGAAAGTATATACACACCTCTCAACGTTTTCAAGTTGAGCAAATAGCAAAGAACCAGACACTAGCAGAAAGCTAGTTAAACAAAAATGTCATCCTTCTCTTCTGGAACTGCTACTTCTCCATCTCCGTGCGTCACCCCGCCGTTCAGTGTGTCATCAAATGGAATCACCACAAAGTCATTTGCTTCAAGAAGTGAAAAGGATTCAATGACAGGGCGAACGAGTATAGGAGTAGGCAGTGGCTGGATGACGGGTTGAAAAGTATCTAAAGTGAATGACTGTGTAACCAATATTCGAATGGAGACGCACCTTTTACTACACACACAACATAATATATCTCTATCAAAGTTTACGTCTCCATTTCCTTTTCCCGAGTTTGGGTATTTTCTCCTTTTTTTTTCTGTTTATTTTTTTAGTGCACATTAAGGGAATTGTTGATATGGGGGTGTCTTCCTGTGTGATCCAGATAGCCTGGAATATTGTACCAAGGTCTGTGTCAGTGTGTAGGTTTCAATGGTATCATCGGAAAGTACTTCAATCAAAAAATCAAACGTCAACAATCAGGCAAAAGGTACATTTCCCTCCAGTTTTATTTTTGAGCCGAAATTCTGTCTCTTGGTTTTTTCTGTTCTTGCGTTCTTGCACATTCTTATTGCTGTGGAAAAGCATCCCGATTCACGATATGGAAGGACAAAAAATGGGGTAGCGCAAAATAGCTTTTGTCAACTCGATATATACTTTTTTTTCATTTCAAGGGTCTATCAACAGTATTCATATGGATAATGAATGTATGTAACTCTGGCGGTTACTTTTTTTGCATTTTTGTCGGTTTTTTATGCTGTTTGTTTGTATGGGTGCGTGCTTGGTTTCTGGGACACCCGCATAAGTCTCAATAAATTTGAAAAGACTTGCTATTGGATTGCGTCTTCTTTTCGTTTTTTTTTTGTCTTCATCGTTGCTTTCTGTAATCATTGTCGACTGTCGATGTAGTCCTTTGGAGTGTCATTTTCCCTGGGAATCTAGGGTTGATAAACATTTGAATTTACTCGACTAAAAGAAGTCGTCCCAACATGGGGGTTATTGAGTTAAAGGTTTCAATGAGAGTCTAGATGGGGTTAAGGTATAATCTGTGTGCGGTTGGATCGTATTCTTGCGGGTTAAATTTTGCGTAAAAATGAGTATTGTCATTCTATTGTAGAGTGAAGAGCGCAACAGGAGGTGGGGTTATTGTGTTGGGTCTTAAATTTCACATGACATTGGGTATTGTATATGGGGGAAATGTCAAACGCCAAGTGTTTGGGAAAATTTCAAAGGACCATGTAATGGTTTTGGGTTTCCTGTTTCTGCTTGAATATTTGTGTAAATTTTTTCTTGTTGAGTCTGCAGGATGACAGGGAGCAGGACGTCTAGTTGAGTTTGCAAAGTGCTAACGTCTTATTAAAGCGGTTTACATTTTCTTTTTTCGTCTGAGTGGAAAAGTCATGCCCCGGCTGGGTCGTTGTCAGAGGCGAGCTGAGGTTGCGATCGACATGTCCTTTAAAGTGTTTTTTTTTTACTACGCCCCCTCGCAATGAAGACCAATAGTAAAATTCGACTTTCAAGTAAACAGTGGATTGCACCCTATGTCGTTGACGATTTATGGGATTTCTAGGCGGCCACCAAAGGCGGCTGGGATTAAAGTTCTTTTAAGACGTAAATAATTTGTATGTCCCATCCAGGTTAGACCTAGACCGTCCTAAGATTGTACCTTGATTAATGATTCACTATGTAGATGGTAATCATAAGATTAGTAGAATAGTTTCAAATTGACATATCCGACGAATTGTTTATTCAAACACTTTATTACCTGAGGGCATTTTCCTACACACGCATTTAGTTCTGCCAGAAAAGAAGTGAATTATTTGAAACTTATTAAAACCACTGTCAGGTGACGCTAATATTCCTGGCCATAGTTGTATGTATGTGTGTTGAAGTGGCTCTCGGTGAGAGAAGCACTTAGGCCGTAACCACTGGTGTGGGGGGGGGGGGGGTTCCTTAACCGGTTACTCATGTAAACCATTTGCTACCCTTGATAAAGCTAAGAATATTAGCAGCGCTGATGAAGCTTAGATCACTTAGATCATTGAGGAAGTAGTTACCTAAGTAAGCCCTCCTTAAACTGGATAGGGCGGGGCAGCTGCAGGGGAGGTGGGTGACAGACTCATCTTCCTCCTCATCCATGCAACTTCTGCAAAAGTCATTATATGGCAGTCCGAGTCTACACGCGTGTCTGCCCAGAATACAATGCCCAGTAATGACATTAGCGACTAGTGAGATACCAGATCTGTTGAGTCGCAGAAGCGCCTTGGTTCTTTTAGTGTCCAGGGTTGGCCAAGTAAGCCTAGCAACGTCGCAGTATCCTAGATGTTTCCATCTATGACTTGCTTTTCCTGTTGCGTCCGCGTGAATGAGTTGTTTAGCGTAGGACAGCGGAGCATGCACCTTGTGCAGACTGATACTATCAACGCCGAAAGAGCCTTTTCTTGCCAATTCGTCAGCTGCACAGTTCCCCGGGATATCACTGTGTTCCGGAACCCAGCAAAGGGTGAGGTTGTTCTTTTTGGCTATCTCGTTGAGAGATACGCTGTAATCTTCCACCGCCTTAGATTTTAATACGCTGGATACTAGGGATCTAATGGCAGCCTGGCTGTCTATGTTTATAACTATATCCCAACGTGATACTGTATTAATCGACAGCCACGCTGTGCCTTGACGAATGGCTGTGATTTCGGCTTGAAAGACACTACAGTGCTTTGGGAGGGAGAAGGAGAGGCGCAGATTTGGTTCTTCTGAAAAGACCCCGGCTCCGACTCCCTCTGTTGTTTTGGAACCGTCCGTGAATATTGACAGTGCTCCTTCGTGTAGGACATTCAGAGTGTCCCATTGGGATCTGTCCGGTATTTCAATTGTGAAGCCTTTTTCGAAGTCTATCTTCGTAGGCAAGTAATCAGTAGTGATAGGTAAGGGGTTATTCGACCGGATGATGCTGGCATGACCAGTTGATCTCCAGTGCCCCCCTTCCTTTAGTCTGATTGCCGCGTTTGCGGCGTATTCCTTACTGACGATGTCTAGAGGAAGAAGATTGAGCATTGTTTGTAGAGCAGCGGTGGGAGAAGTCCTCAATGCGCCAGTGATGCTAATACAAGCCAAATGTTGAGTCTTCTCGAGGACCTTCAGATTGGAGCTCTTCTCCAAGGCCGGCCACCATGCCACTATGCCGTATAGGATAATCGGTCTAATGACCGCGGTGTAAAGCCAATGCATTATGCTTGGTTGGAGGCCCCATCTCGAGCCTACAGCCCTTCTAAAGGAGTACAGAGCCACCAGGGATTTTCTGGCTCGCTCGGCAATGTTATCTCTCCATAAAAGTTTGCTGTCTAAAATCAGCCCCAGGTATTTGGCGCTTTTTGAGAACACGAGTGGAGTGCCGTTGAGATTAGGAGGGGTTACTACAGGTGTCTTAACCCTTCTGGTGAATAAAACAGTCAACCGAAAACAAAGGGTAACCTTGTGCAATTGCATCACAGGTGTCTGTTACCTATCTACTCATGCGACAATACCAGCATGTCTTCTTTAAAATGTTAACAATCAATATCTGTATATAAATAGTACTATAAACGAGGCGGATCTACTAATTGTTTACTATACAATACATCGCTGAAGGTTAGATGCAGAACTAACCTTTTGAAGAGATTGTTGTAAAAGTGGATGCGAAGAGGCACAAAATAATTAAAACAAATAAATAGACAAAATGCAAATAATTTTCAATTTCTTAATAACACAAAAAATTCTAATTTAATTAACATTAAATTTAAAGGCACATGACAAAGGACACAGTCCACATTTTTAAAACTGTTCTAGAAAACAATGTTGATTTAAATATGTAAAAGTGATATAGCATAAAATAAAAGAAAACAAAAACAAGGAAAACAACTCATTCGCCGTGAATATACGAAAATTGTGTAGTTTATGTAAACACAATCATTATTTTTTATTAAAATTTGTGTGGTTCTATTTATTATTAACTATTTGAAGAGACAGCACATTTTCGATGTGACATCTATTGTAGAAAATTCCCAACTATTTGAATTTGAACAGTTTTACTTAGAAAGTCTACACACACTCAATAGGTGTCTCTAGCATTCTATGAAGAAATCCAAGATGGTTGGATTTTGTGACACCATTTTCGCTTTAAACCAAGAGCGTTAGGTATGTTGAAGTCATTCTTTGGGCAGAGCTTGTATGGAACTGACACCTGACAGTGCATATATAGTACAGTATGTCAGTTTGGTTATAAACGACAAATTCCGTCAGCCATTTTTTTCATCAATTACCTACGTATCGGTGGTTGCGAACGATGAATTCATGATCATTGTCAATGAGAATCGTACAAGGCCAAAAGAAACGAGCAGGCCTCGAATGGAATGGAAATCGAATCCACAACAACTTTACTTTCAATTCAATAATCCGCTCTTTCTAGGTAGAAAGGTAGAATTTTTCAATATCCACATCCTCACAACATGACTCCATCTCCTTTAAACAGATCTATGATAGATATTCTATGTTAATAATAGATCAAACCGCGCGCCATCTAGGAAGACTTTGTGAAAATCAGAAAATAGATGTGCGATCTGACCTTAAAGTTGTTTAAAAGCGATATTTAAATTTTGTTTGTTTGATTGAGTAAAATTGCTATCGATCCATATCAGACTGTAACTGTAAAGGAGGTCTTAGTTTTATTCAAAAATTTCTTAGCATTAAGCTGTTTTATCTCATGGTGCCTCAAGAACTGCTGCCATTCTGTTCCCCTTTTTGATGTGAAACATCTTATGGCGCGACTTGGGAGTAAAATCGATTCATGAAAGCGGAAATGACCAAGCGGAAGTGTGTGACGGAAATTGGCCTGTCGCCATCGTTATGCCGCCGCCTAAAACTCCTTAACCACTCAACCGATTTCAATGAAAATTTGTGGGTGGGTATGATTGGTTGTTACTTGATGGATAGGATAGTTTTGGACCTGATAGGTGGCGCTGTTGTCGATCTTCTTAACCACTCAACCAATTTTAATGAGATTTTGTTGGTTTGTATGGTTGTTGGAAAGATATATTTTTAAAATTTTTTCAACTGAATTCTCAAAGTGAATACTTATATGGGAACGCTGGAGTAACTGAAGAAGCTAGGTTTTACACACACACACTAAACTACTGAATCATTTGACGATATGAAAACAAAATGTAAACAAAAACTCTCGACATAGAAATAGAAAACTTTGGATTGGATTGTGTTATGAAAACTTTTTAAATTAATGAGCATAATTATCTTCTGCGCTGAATTAACATTATAATATTATAAAGATTTGGTTTTTAAATTAAATTTCTTAATGAAATTCAACTACATACAATCAATTTAACATCCACATTTAGAGAGAAAAGTTTCACATCTGGCGTGTGGTCACAAGCACGCTCTCTGTTTTGTAAGCTTAGCAAGCTTCGTCCACGTATTTACCTTCTCCGTCAAGCTATAGATATTCCTCTTTTGCGACCTTTCTAAATATATATGGTGCCACAGGGAGCTTAATTTCCGTACACGTATATTAACGAGATAATTCATCACTTCGCTTCGTTAAAATATGATCCAAAAATGAACCAGATCTGCATATATCACTTTCGTCAAGTATAGCTAACCAAGGTTTCTCTCCCTTCCAATATTGTTTGTTATTTTCTTTGGGTTAGGTTTTGAGGTATGTCTTAGAATAATCCTTCAACCTATCGAAATTTTCTCAAACGCATCAACGTTTCAGACTCCGTCGATTTAATGTCTCTTTACAACTCCATCTATACGAAATCCTCGCAACTCATTTATGGCTCTAATGAAGCGCGTAAGGTAAACGATGTTCCACTTTAATCGCAACACTCCCTCCCTTAAATTGGATCCCCTTTCTCAACTTCAGCTTTAAGCCGTAGTTAAAAGTCCTAGACTTAATTTTTAGCTTCAAGCTTAAGTCTTAAGAAGTTTTAAAAAAAAATTAAATTCTTTTTAAATGGAAAACTTCAACTGCCACTGCAGGATACTAAAAGAGGTCTCAACAATGATTTTCGAAAATATTGTAAAATCTCTGGAAATCGCTTAATTTTTCAGCACAATCTTACACACTTACAAAAATATTCATAAACGCAAGGCAAAGCTGCACTACATAGCTACCCAAATTTCAAACAGTCTATGTAATTCCTTGGTATCCTTTTTATACTAATTTGTTCGCTTGCATAATGTCCAATGTGTACTTAGGAGGAATCTATTTGACGTAAAAAAATAAACAAAACTTTGTCATTAACATAGCGTTCCATTAACTCGACGTCCACATACCAGTACCAGGTCCATTGACAATGGCGACTGTTGGGTAGATATGTCTCATAATGTGTATCTAAAAATGGAAACTACTGCCAAAGTTCCACCCTCCGACGAACATTAGATCGTACAAAAATTGTGTCACCAGCCACACGCCCTCGTCTCAGTGGTTTTTTTTTCTGTATATTCTCTGAAATATGTTAACAGAGATGGCATTCCTTTTTTATGATATCTAAACAACTGAAAAACATGAAATAATATATTCAATTATTTTTCCCAGGGTGAGGTGGTGGTGATGGCGAGGAGGAGGCCTCCTGTCATATACCCATACCCATATCAGCATGGTGGCAGAATATTTTGTGTAAGTATTTGAACGAAAATATACGAAGCATGTCGTTACGACATAGCGAGACATCGTTCATGAGAAAGTTGTCCTTTTGTTCGTTATCACACGGACGAGAAATGTGGTGGTGGTGGTATGTTAGATCTGATATACGGTTAATAGAAATCGAATTAAATTACTTGTCTCCTGTTACTTTTTGAGGGAGAAATATGTGTTTATTAGCATTTTGACTAAATGCCATATCTGTTTTTTTTTTTTGCTTTCGTACACATGACAGTTTTTTACGTCGTCGATGGTATCTTTTATTGCGGAGCAGAGAAAGTTTTTATTGCGAAATAAAGACGTCAGAATTTGAATGAGAATTTTGAAAGTTTGATTGTGGATCCGAATACAATTGGCAATAAGTATGTGGATGTACAGATACAATGATGATTTATTGAAATAATAGGAAAACAGCCGAAAATGTTACTTCATCCCATCCATACCTACTGAGGAAAAGTTCTTATCCTATAAATATGCAACGTATTATTTCCTTTATTTCATTCTATTTATTTTCAGATAAAGCAGCATTTTTATGTTTTGTTCAAAATTATTATTTATCGTTTGTAAAAAAAATATTGTGTGCGGAAGTTGGTCTCCGTTTGGTTCAAATTTCATAAAATTCAGTTTTGAAATAACGCCGTATTCGGTACGACAAACAAAAAATGGTTGAGTAATAAAATGTTGTCGTTATTATTGAGGTTCCACTTAAGCTTCATACGTCTTGTGTTTAATTGAAAATGATTGAATAAATGAAACCAAATCATCTAATCGGACAAAATCATTCTTTTACTGAATATTACTAAGAACAGCCAAAAAAAGTTTAAGAACGTACCTAACGTACAGAAAGCTAACCAACAATCAAGGCAGAATTTTTGTAATGAACTCATGGGTATAAAAAAAGGAATAGGTAGATAGGACACTTTGTCCCAGCGCCCGTTGAAAACGCAGGTACTTGTCAGTTTTTCTGGCAGTCCAGAAAACATTTAGTTTTATTTAAAAAATAAGAAAATACATTACATTAGTATCGGCTTTTGTATTTTTTCAGCTGATTTGAAAAATGTGAACTTAAAAGAATTTTTTTCAGTTAAATTTCAATGAAAAATGTATAGTGAATCATCAATTGAGAACGGCTGGGCCGATTTGGCTCAAATTTCTTTTCAGTTCTTTGTAATTACCAGGAGCATATTGTTACGAAAATTTTGGGAAAACCCTCCAGAAAAGTCGGGAAATTGGAAAAATCGAAATTTGATTTTTTGTATGGAATTTTTTGTTAAATTGTTCCGGAATGGATTTTCGAATGCAAAAATCAAAAATTCTTAGTGGAAAATTTGGAAAATTCCGGAAAAACACGAAAAATTTGAATTTGTTTTTCGGCGAATTTTTGCATTTTATCGCATGATTTGATGATTTGTAGCTTTTTGTGAACATTAAAGGCCCTACAACCTTCGATTCCTTGCGTACTGTGCGCCACTTTTCGGAAGGTTTACCAATGTTTAAATTTGCTCGAGGTGACTGACGACATTTTGCACAGAGTTTGAACTTCGATCTTGAAATTAACGACGGGATGCGTAACGAAGCGTTAGTTCTGATCGAAGACATATGCGTATTTATGTGCGGAATGCCAACGCCAAATAGTTCGATGCACGATGCATTCAAGCGCGAATTGCAACGGGGGGAAGACTATGATCGGTATGAGCGCTTTTGAATGCCGAGCAGTTCTTCTGCTGTACGTGTACGATTCCTTGATAAGGGTTGTTGACGGGAGGCATTTACTTTCTCGATGCTCCCGATGGGACAGGCAAGACATCCGTCATTTTCATTGATTCTGGCTACAATTCGGTCAAGATCTCAAATTGCGTTGACTGTTGCATCCTCTGGCATTGCTGCCACACTCTTGGAAGGCGGTCAAACTGCACATTCCGCTTCGAAGCTGCCGATGAATATTCTTACGGTTGACAAGCCAACGTGCACACTGACCAAGAATTGAGCGACAGCGAAACTGATGCGAGAATGCGAAATCATCATTTAGGATGAATGCACGATGGCGCATAAACGATCTTTGGAGGCAGTTGGCTATGATATTGCTCTCCGGAGATTATCGCCAAGCGCTTTCCGTCATCCCGAAATCTACTGCTGCCGATGAACTCAATGCATGCCTGAAATCGTCTTTTTTGTGGAAGCATATCAAGAAGTTGAAATTGACCACGAACATGAGAGTCGCATTGCAGAACGACCAATCGGCTGCTGAATTCTCGAGACAACTTCTGGCACTTGGCAATGGCCAAATTACTGTTGATGTTTTGACTGGATTGATATCGTTTCGTGCAAATTTTTGCGAGTTCACATTATCGAAGGAGGAACTCATCACCAAACTCATCCCCGGTATTGGACATAATTATAAAAATCTCGATTGGATTAGTGAACGGACAATACTAGCAGCGAAGAATAGAAACGTCGTCGGTAGCTTGAATTTGATTATTCAAAGTGAAATCGATGGAGAATTGTATTCGTACAAATCCGTTGACCGCGTGATTGACGAGGATGGAGCGACCAACTATCCGACGGAATTTTTGAACTTGCTTGATGGACCATCAAGAACTCCGCCGTATAATTTACAGCTGAAATCATCCGAAATTGTGCAACGGTACGCGGTTGTCCATCAAGAAACTGATGAATTTGATTCAAGCGACGATCATCAAAGGAAAATTCAAAGGAGAGGAAGTCCAAGGTAAGGCCAATCGTTGGAAGTCTGTGGGATTAATCTCAAATTTCCCAGTTTTTCGCATGGTCAGCTGTACGTTGCCTTTTCGCGTATTGGCAAACCGTCTTCGTTGTTTGTTTTTGCCCCGGAAAACAAATCGAAAAACATTGTTTATCATATCGCTCTCTACTGATTTCGATTCAATTCAAATAAATTACATTGAAATTTTAACTATCTGTGTTTTATAATCCCTCTGCAGTTTATCTGAAGGCGTAAAATTGGGGCGAGACGAAGTTCGCCAGGTCCGCTAGTTATATAAAAAATAGAAGGCAATTAAGCGGGAAAGGTAGTTAAGTGAAAGGGACTTATAAGATGAGTTTTATATGAAAAAGTCCTCAGAATTTTGATTCTCAAAAAAAGGTATACTTACGCGGGTTAGGCACGTAAGCGCGATGCACTTATCCGGGTTTTACTGTACCAATCTTGTTCATCAAACGTTTGATTGAGCTTTTCTGTTTGTCAATTGGTAGGTTAGCTGAATAGTTCAAAAGAAAGTATTTGAAGCGGAAGTACATATTAAATTTTAAATAGCAATGTCCCCGCTTATGGGCTCGCTTGAGTCCCGGCGGCGCAGAAAAAACCCAGTAAGGTTAGTAGTAGTTTTAAATAAAATAAAAATAATAAAAAATTTCAGAAAAAAAAAAAAGTTTTTGGAAGAATAAAAAACAAACAAAGTTAATAGATTTAAGGTCGAAAGGCAATAGTTTTAAGCTAGAATTAAGATCAATGTTAGTTTTAAATTACATTTAATGGTTTTTGTCGTTTAAAATGGTTTTTGTTTTGATATTAATAAAAATTAATTAAAAATGAAAAAAAAAACTATGCCCCTTTAAGAGCCATTTCTTCGCAAGATCTATTAAGACGCCCAACGTTCAACTAAAGATACTATTTAAAAAAAAAAAAAAACACTTACATTTTACAAGATTTTTGAGTACTTACCTACAAGAACAAGCGTATCAGGAGTTTCTCTGTTTTTTGCATAAATAATCTTTAATACTTATTTCGATGAAAATCGTTGGAGCTATTGCAATAATTTTTAGTTCGGAAAATACTATAGGTACCTATATCAACTATTTAGCTTAAAACTATATAATTCTGGATATTAGCTTTACACTGTTTTAACAGTTTTGCTTTTTCGAGATATGAACAATTTTAAAAATCAGCGTTTTCGGCGATTTGAATGGAATATAAACAAACGACGCAATAATGTTCAAAACGTCAATTTTACTCCAAGTATAAACTTTGGTCTAAACCGTTGCAATCGTTTTCATGTAGGCGAACTATTAAAAACCAATTTCTCAAAAATGCCATTTTTCAAAAATTAATTGTACAATAATTTTAAGAAACGTTGAGTTTACTATCAAGTTAGACTTGACCATAATTATTACCTTAGAAATGAACAATCGTATGGACCGTTTTTGAGATAAGCCCAATTTTCAAAATTAACGTTATTCGAATTTTTTTTGCGAAAAACTGGGTATGAAGCGACGTTAACCACATCTACATAAGCTTAAATATAAATTTTGGTTGAAGTCGTTGGAGCTGTTTTCGAAGTAATCAAACTTGTTGAAAACCCTTATATGGGAAGTACCGTTAATACAGGAGCTAACGCGCAAAATATAAGTGGCAACGAACTGAAAGCCCAAAAAATGCATATTCGAAGTTTGAACTAAATCCATCCAGGTGTCAATCTGTAGCACACAAGAGCAAAAGGACAGATTTGCAAGACTGATGTAAATGTATAAGGGTGTATTCCGAAAGCTACAATTCCATCAACTGAAGTTTTGTTCCATCCAATAAAAACATCGAATGCGTCCTCGTTTCTATAGCCAAGGTTCTCTTATAATTTACAATTTTCTTCAAAGGACATAACTCATTCTTTAGAGTCGTGAAGATGCATAAAGACAATGTTCTGTATATAGACGCCTCACTTGAAAAACACTGCTCACTGAAGGAGCTCCTCGTCAGACGCGACCACCGAGCGCGAGCCGTAATTACTCTTCGCATTGCCAAGTGTCGCAATAATAACAGTAATAATGGTACACGTAGCTTACATTCGCAATGTAACTATACACAGCGTTGCTGCTGACATCGTGAGAGATGTAACGAGCCCAGCGGACACATAAAAGTAACCATAAAAGTGGAAAACTTCACGACATAAAGATTACCACCTTTAAATTTAAAAGGATCAAAATTGTCTGCATATAAAAGTTAACTACTTCCAGTCGTGTTCCGTCCGAAATTCCTCCCGCGCCCAGCGCACACTGTGTCAACTAACTTCTTCTGTCTCTATAGCTCTATATAGTTTCGTTCTATTCAAGGACTGTCCGATCGCTTGGCTCTTTCGCATTTAATAAAGTTTATTTATCTGGAAAATTTTAGATTATTTTTATAAATGAGGTATAAATAACGTCTACTTGACACTTTTAAACTCTGTTCACTAGAGAAGTGTGCAAGCGTAGTGCTGTACCCTGTACAACGCAGCTCTGTCTTCGCAGTATACCTACCCTGACCTACCCTTTTGGCAAAACTCTTCCTCTCCATGCTTATATCGGTCTTCTTAGGTCCCTTTTGCAAAGTTTTCTCAAATATTTTCTTTCCTTTTCTATTTTATATGCAACTGTACGACAAGTCCACTGCCTTGGCGCTTGGCCTTTATTAACTTTGAAGGAAAAAGTTCAGTCCGTGCGCTGCATGGGGGAAGAGATGGGAAAAGAATTTTGCAAACATGTCACTGACGCAATATACAAGGACACAAAATCGACAAAAAAAAGAGAGGAAAATGGGAATTTTGCTTATCGGACGCAACTTAAAACAATAAGAAGCACGTAAATGCATCAGTGTAGTCGTAGGTGCAGGACAAGAAGAAGTAGCCGATATGGTATATACAAGATTGTCCATGAAAATGGATATTGTGAGAGTAAGGTGCTCTTAGCCGTGAATTGAATGCATATTGGTTGAGCTTCAAGTTTTTATACTGTAACGCTTCTCCAGTCATAAACAGAAATCCTCTATACAGTGGAGGCTAAAAAGATTGGAGCGTAAAGTCAGTTATATGAAATATTTCAACATTTGTCAGAATGAATTTTTGGACATTGAAGTCAAAGGAGAAACGACATTTCTAGGTCTTTTAGTTTATGTATGCTGTTCGTTGTGCTTATTTATGAAGTCTAAAGCAGATGCCTTCAAAATGTCCTCTCTCTCATAAAACAATGCTGAAACTGCTAAAAAAGAACGCATGAGAACTTTCCTAAGTGGGACATTTAAACCGTAGCTGCTAATATCTGCGACATCAGATCAAAGAGGGCATCTTTTTCATAACTGTTGATATCTATATTAATTGCATATCCTAAACAACTAGACATCCGAGAGCGGACAACTGTAAAGTTGACTTTGCGCAAGGCACGTCTTTTTCGAATTTCCAAATACTAACAAAAACCTGGCTGGGCCCTGGATTAAAGCACGAAAAACCAGATTTATCATAAGCAATCAAAGACTCAATAGGAAGCACATTAGCGCTACAATAGGTGTTATCACAGGACACTCTCTCATAGGTAGGCATGCACAAGACTTTCAAACGACTTCTGTAAAAGCTGCCTTGACGAGGAGACTGTTCTCCATCTTCTCTGTACTTGTCCGGCTCTCTTACAAAGATTTAAACACCATTTGGGAGCTTTCTACTATAGCAATCTGAACGATCTAAAAAAACACTGATATTCGATATCTCCAACGCTTCATCAGAAGTTCCAACTGGTTCAACGAGTAGGAAGAGTAAACACGTAGATTCATGTGATAGCACAAGGGTCTAAGTGTGTCGGCCTGCCAACAGCCACTTCAACCTAACCTATCGAAGACTCGCCGCCAAGGTACAATTTGAAAAAAATTCAAAAATACTGCAAGAAGTTGGGAGGCATTTTTTACCGACCTAAATCAATGAAGAAGGCCTGTAGCAGCATTGTCAAGAAGCTTCCCGATTTTCGTCGGATGTGCTAGGTTTCCTCAGGCCTAAAAAAAACATGATTCCTAGATAGATAGGAAATGTGTGCCTTTCAGGATTGATCATAAAATACGTATGTATATCGAAAAATCCCGCCATGTCTGAACTTAGGTCAGCAAAGCCTACAAGCTGACGGCTTGTTCGCCTATATTTACACAGCTGGAAGAACGCTGCACCGACTCACCTACGAATTTTTATCAGATGAAAGTATGTATTAGCAATAGGTGGTATCTCAGTTCTTTTGAAGAGAGGACGCTTTTTGATTTCCGATAAATACAGGCAGTACAATGCAGTCATCATAATCCGCCCTAGCGAGGTATTCGTCGGAACGGAAAATTCTCCGATTTTATACGATTCGGAGATTTTTTGCTTCGAGGTATTCTTCGGAACATCTATTCGGAATATTTCTCCGACATTTTGTAACGCATATTGGCGAATTACGTTGAAGTGCGATGAAGTGCATTTTTTCTTTAATTTTTGACATATAGGTTCCGATATCTTCCCACAGAAATTGGTTGCGGAACTTGTTAACGACTTGGATTTGAGCCTCCGACAGAGTATGCGTTGCGGAGAATTTTCCGTAACCTTATGGGTTCATGTTATTGCGGAAAGTTCCACCATTGACTAAACATTAATATTCAAATTTCCAAGACCACCGACTTGTTGACAACGTATTAGACCAGCTGTACCGAGCCGTTTCTATTTTTGTAATCTCCGCTTACCCGTTCGTTTATGCAATATCTATGTCGTTCGTGAGCTCTCACTAAGTCAGTAAAATCAGCAGCAAAGCTTTTGATGGCAAAAAAAGGTCTTCGGGAGGGTCTAGCGCTTTTATATGACTTTCTTTTTCCTTTGTTTATAGGTACTTGAAATAAATTTACAAGGAACAACACAATAATTGACAGTACCTGGGTTAATTTGAGCAATCTTCCCTTGAGGAGTTGTATATGTTGTAAGTGGCAACGGATGACTTGGGTGCAGGCAATAAATGGCATACACCAACTCGTACTCGACTAGTATTTACCATACAAAAATCGAAAAGGGAGGAGAGAAAAGCCTGATTATGGAGTAAAAAGACAAAAACAAATGCCATTTTTTATCTGAACATTTTATTTAAACCAAATAAATAGCCATAATCTTCATTTAAAAAAATTAAAAAAAACAGACAAAATTACCTAAAACTACCTTTACATTATTAAGGTATATATAACATTATCCCAGAAATTATTTTTTTAAGTATTTATAACTAAATAAAGACGTCGATATTTAAGGCATATTATTATTTAATTTAATTTAAAATTTAAAAAATCCTTGGCAGGGTTTATTCCTTTATTTTGTCCATTCTGCGTTTATAAAAGAAAAAATTTATGTAAATAAATTAATATTAAATAATTATAATAAAGCCTGGCCTGAGCCTGACATATACCTTAAAAACCTGACGAGTGGGGTTTATACTGCTGATATTATGTCATTAGAGAGGACTTACTCGTATCAAACTTCAAAAGGCGATTAAAAATTTAAACGTGTTAAATATAACAAATAGCAATATCTTGGCCAAACCGCCTGATGCTAATTTTTTAAATCGAATTCTGTTTAGGACTAGTAAATCAGCAGTAAGTACTTTTGTCACGTACTGTAAGCATATAGTTGCATCTAGTTTTTGCATAATATTTGCTTTAAACTTTCAAGTTGGCGAGACCCGAGTGAGGAAAGTTATTTGATACTTTTGTTCTTTAACTTTTTTTTGTTTAAGTTTATGTACCTTGTCCCGAGAGGACACAACTTTATATTGAAATTTTCATGTTCCTGTAGTTTTTCTGGCTGCACTGCTGCAGGTAGGTACACTCATATTTCCTCATCGGGACTTGTTTATGACTGAGTAAGTTCTAATAGGATTGAATAGGGTAGAGGAATTTTTTTTTGTATTGTTATAAAGTAATTGTTACCCCCAGAGTAGTCCTGGCACGATGCGTCAATATTAGAAAATCTTCTCAAAGCGAAATGAGCTAACGAGGCATTTCTACAAGGAACACTTACAAATGTACCTTGGCTTTTACGAGAGTTTGGCTGCTTTTTAATGTAAGGGGTCTAATTTTCTGATGAATATGACCTGTGTAAAGGCCGAGGTAATTTAAAGTTCACCTAACCAGGGTCTTAGGAACTATGCGCTACTTTGTCGATCCGACTTCGGCGTTATTTCGAAACTGATAGGAAATTCATGTACCAAGTAGAATGGATATCCGTTTGCGAATTTTCGCATGTCACAAGACATGCTCAGTACCGAGAACAAACTGTTTTTATACAAGCAAGTGCACTCAGAAAAAAATACCATAATATGAATAAGAAAAGTAATTGAATCAAAGCTTTTATACTATTAAAATTGGTCAATGGGGTTCATCCAATTGAAATAATAATTTCAAAACTATAACAGTAATGGTACGAATTTCCATGTGTATTAATGTTGTCACCCCTTTGATTCAATATTTTGTCTTATTAATTAATAATAGTATGTACTTTTGTTTGCGACAGTTTTGAATAGGAAAATACAAATAATTTTCAAAAGTAAATACCATAAAAAGTAATAGAAAATATGATAAAAACAATAACACCATACTATTATGTCAATAGTATTTAACTTATTAATTTAATAGTATTTACTATTACTATAATAGGACTATACTGCTAAAACAATAACCCAATACCATTGCTTCAATCAGCCTCCGATAAATTTTAATGGTGTACCCTATCGTAATTAATAGTATATACTATTGCAATTATAGGACCGTATGGCTGAAACAATAACCAAATACCTTTGTTGCAATAGCGATCCAATTAGATTAAAGTGGCGTATCCTTTAAAAATCAATAGTACAATACAATATATTTTTATATAGGTATCACCTTTTTAACTTTCTCGCATTACGTAGTAAGAGAAAGGTATTGTAATCGTACAAAAAATCGAACTCGAGATCTTATTCAAATCTGACATTACGATGATAGAGGAACTCGAAAAAGTGGGTCTCGCAATTCTGTCCTTCTGTCCGTCCTTCCCGAGCTCTACAGCGCAAACGGCTGGACGGATTTCTTTCAAACTTCGGATTTGGAGTTGGTGGGCTTACAGTTCGGGGCCACTTTTTTTTTTGCACGTTAAGAGTTGCCGTTCTAACGGTATTCAGCAATATTGAGTTTTTCGAAAACGGCTTTAACGATTTTAACCAAAATGTATATTTGCACTACCTATATGGGGTCAACATGGCTGCATACTCAGTTTTTGGCTAAAAAGTCGAATAACGGTACTTTTGAAAAGTAGCCTTATCTCGAAAACGGTCAATACGATTGCAACAAAAATTTATTTTGTACGTAATATGGTCATTCCTAACATGATAGAAAACTCAGTTTTTCTCAAAATTGTCTATAACAGATTTTTGAAAAAAAGGCATATTTTGAGAATTGGGTTTTCTTTGTTTTACCTACATGAAAACGGCTAAAGCGATTTTGACCAAAATGCATACTTGGAGTGAAATAGACGTTTTCAACATTATTGCGTTCTTCTACTACTAACATCCTGAACAATACCCTATACTCAGTTTTTAGCTAAATAGTTGAGCAAGATTATTTTTCGAACTCAGAATTTCCATATTTGTTACTATTTTGTACGCATTATTTTCCAAAATCAGCTTTAAAGATTTTGACTAAAATGCTTATTTACGATAACATAAGTATTCTTAATAAATCCCCGCACTTATAGTTTTTCTTATAGAAATGCAAATAATGCCATCTTATAAACATTCCCGCACTACCAGTTAAAATGTAATCACAACTACTCGAAACTCCTTTTTAGCCGCCTACTGTTGAGGAGAAGTAGGTTTTTATGAAAGAAAATATAGGGAAAACCCTCTTGAAAAGTTGGGAAATTGGAAAAATCGAAAATTGTTTTTTTTTTATAGATTTTTATGTGCAATTGTCGTACCGAAGAAAAATGTTTATAGCCTAGTAAAGCTGGGGTCCACTAGTCACTTCAATAATAAATACGTTTAACAGTTTGTAAAATAAAATTAAAATAAAAAAGAAGAAGTAAATGAAAGATAAACGCCTTGAGCTCTAAGAGCTTATTTTTATTTACAAATAACTCTTGCTGGTACAGTCAGCTCCCTAAAGCCTGTAAATGCTTTGCGGCTCCTAAATTATTCCAACAAACTGCACCACTTGTGTAGACGAATAATAAATATGCAGTTCATAAACAAGCGGCACTAATATTTTTTATACAAAACGAACAGCAAGTATAACACATTTACGTAGAAACGTAGGTTTTGCTTTCGCTGGGGCAATTAAGCGATTCCTATGCCAGGGGATGTCAATACACTGCTCTGAGACAAAAACTATCGTCATAAAAAAAACAGCAAACTATCTCCATCATCAACACACCCCTTGAGGTGCTTTCACCATCATTCAGTCTGCACTCCGTAGCCACCGCACAAATGACACGCACGGCGGCAATCCTCAGGCTCTTCTAAAATTAACCACCAAAGCAGCTTACAGTTTTAGTTGAAAAGGATACAAGGGTTTGACTTTACTTATACTGCATGACTTTAGCTCCCCACACACTCTTCGACAAATTTACAACAATCGCTTGAGGAAAGTCCATCCCGAATGAACTGCGCTCGATTTTTTTGAACCTCATTCACACTCGCGCGACCAGAAACCATTCAGTCTCCGACATTTGACTCCAAAAGTCTCGGGGGATATTGTGTGACTAGGATTGTAGTCAATCCTTTATCTGAGTAGGTATGACCGAAACCCACAGCACATTTTAAACGCCAATCGCTTCGAGTCACTGCTACGTATTCCAAATTGATGCGCTGATCCTATGTCCCAGTCAGTGATACTAAACAAGAGGATAATCTCAGATTGAAAAATCCGTAAAAATGGGACAACTTTTCGCAATCCCCTAATCACTCCCACATCCCTCTGAATACACAGGCTCTATCGGTTCCACAATAACTCGAATCGCACCGTTTCACTGTTGAATCGAGTACCCCCATGCACCCATGATACCTACCGATTGACTTCCATAGGTATCAATCCAGTCTACCAGTCTACCCACCTCGCAGGACTTTTCGCCATAAAGTTACATTCTTTTGCTGTACCTCGCGCCGATAGAGTTGCTATCGTGTATCTGCCTATTCCGAACCTCCTGCCACAGACAGTATCTACCTACCCGCTAGTTGGCAGTATTTTGTGGTCTGCGGAGCATTTTGTGAAATCACACTAAACCCGTGGCGGAACGAGTCGAAGTGGGAGCTTGGGGCACTTTTTCACTACGCCATGCATGTTAGTCGTTCCCGTTCGTGTGTCTTTGTGGCTTTCCTTCCATCTGTTTGTGTTACGAAGGACAGAGATTTTCTAGGTTAGTGAGATGATTTTTTTTTTGTTTGGTTTTCCGTTGGCATGTCCTGAAATTTATGAGAAAACTAATCTGGGGTAATTTTCGAATGGCATTTACAGATGTGAGGATTTGTTGTGTGCCAATAGACGCACGTAGAGCTAATAAAATATTTATGCCGTTAGCAGTGGAAAGTAAAAGCAACGCAAAAAAAAAATTAGTAGAAAGCAGTGGGCGACTGAGAATCCGGTGAAAAAGTTGAGGACGAAAGCAATTTAGATAATTTGCAGAAGCGCGGCACGGTTCGCTGTGTGTAACGGAGATTAAGTGCTGACGGAAGTTGTATCTACTGTTTGTCGGGCTTACCAACTTATGGCCACAAATTGGCCGCAAAGTGTCGTTTATTTGCTGTGGCATATACAGATGTGTTGTATTTGTTTATCTCTGTGTATTGTACCTACACATTGAATAAATTCGTCCTCAAATGTTTTTCCCGTAATCATACCATTTGGTATTCATGTCATTTCTCTGGGTCCTCGTACCGCAAATCACTTTGGTACACACCCAAATCATTCGAGGTAAGCATTTGTGGGTGAAAGATGTCGCCTGCTAAATTGATGAAATTAGATTTTCAGTTTCAGCGCAATTACAATGTGAATATCAAAGCGCAATCGTTCCCTGAAGGTGTTTACAAAGCTTTACTTTGGTAATGGTACAGTGTGGTTAGTGCGCTCGACTGCTGAGCGAGGCGTCACAGGTTCATACCCCGGAAGAACGCATATTACAGCTTGGTGTTTAATTTTTTCGTTTTAGTTCACTAGAAGCCGTTGCGCCTACTTTTTATGGTCTATTTTTATTTTTACTTAGTCAAAAAAATATCGGTGGCTAAGTTTGAGGACCTACCTAGTGCAATACACCAAACACTTGGTCACTACGCCGAAAAAAAAAAATTAAACAGGGTAAGAAGCCAGGAGATAGAAGTACAATTGTGTATGGGTACCGCTTTCATGTTCCGAAGGAACTTTCGGATCAATGCCAATTTTTGGAGATTCAAGGACCTCAGAGTAACCAATTTTTAAAAAAGGTTGTATGAGAAAAATATCTAACTATAGACCATTTCCCCTACTACCATCGTTTTCTAAGATTTTTGAAAAACTTATAAAATCACCTGTACTGTCTTTTCTACAAAGAAACAGCGTTTTAGTGGGCAACAGCTTGAATTCAGAAGAGGAATGTCCACCGAACCAGTTTGTTATGTCATACATACGTATGAACTGTAGGAAATTTGCCATGGCTCTTTTTGTTGATATGTCAAAATCGTTTAATATGGTACATGACTTGCTCTTGCAAAAATGTAAAATGCTGGTTTTAGTTTTTAAAGGACAAATTCACAACTGACTTTTGATTTATTTTTCAACTCAAGACTTACTTACTTATCTCTGCCTGAGACACTGCAGCCTTCCATCCTCTGCGATCCCGGGCACGTTGCTTCCAGTTGTACAGACCAAGCGCTATGGCATCCGCGATGGCTTGGTCTTTGAAACGGAGGTTCGGTCTTCCTTGTCTTCTCGAACCTGGGGGCTGGGATTCGAAGATCGTCTTAGCTGGAGCATTATTGTCCATTCGCTCGATGTGGCCGAGCCAATGCAATCGATGTGTTCGGAGACAACTAAATGTAAATGGGAGCTCGTATTTTATAAAATTGTGTAGGTACTTTTGGTTCGATTCTTGGTCCATTGACATTTTAATTCAAATAAACTCTCTCTTTGAACTATCTAAATCTAAATGGAGAATGAACTACATTTTCAGACGAAATAGCCTTTACATAACAATACGGGATACGAAAGTATTGCAAAGATCTCGGAAGATCTAGAAAATTTGAGACTTTGGGTTGCGTAACTTAATTTATGTCTTTCAAAATATCGAATTTTCTTTTAAATGACTTACATTTTTCTTCTATGGTTACATAATGATTGAACAAATGCTGTATGTAATATATTTGCAGAAAGAGTTATTTTATGGGTAATGTATACCGTTCAAAAAATTGTTTTAAAATTGAATCAGCTGGTCACTTCAAAAACCTTGGAGTATAATTTTGACCGTAATTTGAATTGTGCCCATAGTAACTCGCAAAATAAAAATCATCAAGCCACACTGTTCCAAAAAAGTTTTAAAGTCAATTTATTACGACCTAACCACCAGTTAGGGTGGTTCTTAAAATAGCTCTATGGGACCAATATTAATCGCTCAGAAACTTCTTATCATGATTGTCTGTAATAAAAATCGTCTTCAGAGCTGTTCTACCTATTTAGAGACCTTCGTATTTTACCAATGAGGCACCTTTAAGTTTTTTGAGCACCTATACTTAAATAGTTTTTTAAGCAAATCGGTAACATTCATAGTAGAACTACACACTACACAGCTCTATAGCCTGCGTTTAGCTACACATAGCAACGTGTCTCTCTACAGGTTCAGATATTCAAACTGTCAAAAAATCGACCATTAATGCTAGTTGAAGATTATGTATCACCTTGAAAGTGGAACGTGCACAAATTAGGAAGTACAATCGTCGAAACTGACCGCTGTCTTGGGGCGGCTTAAAATTTAGAAATTTATTAAAAGGAAGTAGCTCCCAAAGGATGCTGAAGGACAAATACATTTTTTTAAAGAATTGGCATATTTTTACAATGGTCCCCCCTTTCAGACGCGTGGTGGGCCCAGTGATCCCAGATTGGGTGGAAAGTCGGGAATTTTGTCAATTTTTTCTAAAAAAGGAGGAAAAAAGGAGGAAGGGTTTTTTTGGGGGTAAAACAATCTAAAAAGGGGAAAAAACATTAAAATTTCATTTAAATAAAGTCTTCGAAATGCTACACTACTTTTAAAAGTCATTGAATGGTCATAATCTTAAATGGGCATATGTAACGTCTCACTAACAACTTTGTTTCATGTTGTTTCCGAACGTGAAAAAACTTTTGTCTTTCTCACAGCGGGGCCAGTGCTGAAAGTATTTTTTTTTTAAATAAATTTAAATAAAACAAAAAACACGCAACAAACTGTTTTAAGCAGGAATTTTTCACACAAAAAATTTAAAAAATTTAATTGTTATGACTTGGTTGAAAAAAAGGCTGCTTAAGACCACAATAGTGTAGATATTGTACAAACTTTAATGTAAATACTACATACCTGAGTATTAAAAAAAAACCTATTTATTGATTTAAACAGCGTTTTTGTTTTTGGGGAAAAAAGGGATTTTTATTTTTGGAAAAGGCGAAAAAATATCGTTTTGGTGTTAAAAAAGGGGGCATATGTTTTTGTTGAATATGGGATCCCTTATTTCCCCGGAGCGTTTCGTTTTTAGGGGCGTTTTTTCATGAAAAGTTGAAAATATAATTTACACACATTTTAATGTTTATTCCATTTTTTCTTATTTTAAAATTAGTTCTCCCCATTTTTGTATGAGTTGTTACCAATTGAAGTTCATGATTTTTTCAAAATAATTGACTAAAGTTTAAATATAACCGACAGATTCGCTGTGAATTTACTGAAATAAAGGAGAGGGGGCGTTTTCATTTTAAAATCCCAGTAGCAACTTTGTTCCCGCCACGCACCTGCTCTCCTTTTATGTCAAAGCAAAAACTGTCAAGTTTATGTTTAGATATGTTGAGATTTAGCTCAAAATGTTCTCCTTACAATATTTCTTCTTCTTTAAATCAAATCATTTCAAGTGCGCTCAAAAAGCGTAAAATACCCTCAAATAGTGAGACCGATATATAAAATCCATATACAAGACCATAATCAACGCGTCCGAATATAAAGTAGTTTCACTTCTATCGAAAGCATGGCAAAACTAAAACACTGTGAAAAGTTAACATTGGCCTTCTGGTTGTTGACCAAATAAGTTCGCAACACAAACTTGAAAAGAAATATCCAACAAACTTTGTCTTAAAGCACCTAACACAAAAGAACATTGCAATGTTTACGAGTTACGACTATGCCGATAAATATACAAAAGCTCAAGGTCTGTGACCCGTATAAGACATTGAGTTTTACTCGGTCAATGCTGATGCTGTTCGCATAGAGTTTGGCGTTTGGATTATCATCTTTTCCCCAACACTCTGGCGCCATTCATTTCCTCTATCTGGGCATGGGGATAACAATTTAAGGAAATCGCGTCTACACGCAGTTTTAGGGCCAAATAAAAGAGTTGAGAATGTGTACGAGCGTATACGATAAAGGAATGGAAATAAAATAAAACTCTTTTGAAGAGATTTTATTATGGCGACAATAGTGTTACAAATAAGGATACTTTCATCGCCTGGTGTTTATCAACACCCCATATACCAAGGTCGTGAATAGAATAAAAGTGTCCCGCTTATTTTGTGAAGATATAAGCGGGAAGGATGAAGACAGTTGTACTAAACTACGTAGATGTCGAAAACGTATTATAAATTATAATTTTAAAAATTAGGTCGTCTTTCTAACTCGGTGTGTGTTTGTTATTTTGCATGATGGAAATTGTTTCGAGCTCGTGGTTAAGGTTTAAAAAGTTGTTTAAGATAAGAAATCGTGTTCACTGCACTAATGCAAATAGCCTGACTGAATATCAGCTCGTTGGAACGCAATGTTTAAACAGGGTACATGGTGCCAATCACGCTACTCTGCTATGTCAACTGATGGCAAATTATTAGACCACTCTAGGCACGTAAGTAGGTTTTACCATATAAGCACACAATGCAGGAATTTTGTCATAGATTGTTTTACGCTAAATCGGTCAACTAGAATAAAATTAATGGGCGTGAAAAAGCATCACTCAGCTAGGCCTTTTTGATTTTTTTTTAAGCTCGATGGTAAGCCAAAAAGGCTTTTGGTTCTACTAAGTCATACAGGGTGGCTGTTTAGTGTAGGTACCTAATTAATCGGTTCCATTTCGATTTAACGAAAATGGACAATTGGGGCGATGAAACCAGAATTTGGATAGTGCGCTGTCCGTCCTTTCCTGAGGTCCAAGGGTTAAACGGCTGGAAGGATTTGTTCAAAACTTCGGATTTGGAACTTCTGGGCCAATTGATTTTTTACGCTTACGTTAGCATTATTTGAACGGTATAGGTACTTTCTACATAAAGGTTTTAAAAAAGTTTGATTTTTTCGAAAACGTTACAGTTTTTAACCAAAATGCTTGAATGCATAAAATACATGGCTGCATACATAGTTTCGCGCTAAAAAATCGAAAAACGTGCTCGAAAACGGTCAATACGATTGTAACAAAAATTCATTCCTTACACCGCGTCTCCACGAGTCTGAAATATGTCAGACTTTTCAGTCAGACTTTATGTCGGACATGTTTGTTTTGTTTTGGTTGGGCAAATTCTGCTATGACATTTTATTTCCCAACATGTCGTCAACGAAGAAACAAATGAAGGCCATTCTCGCATTATAAGAACTAAATGACTGCGAACATTTAGAAAACCAGATGTTAGCCGAAAATAAGAGAAGGCATAGATTGTGGGTGATTCCATTTCTTTAAAAGCGGGAGCTACATGATTTGGAAGCGCATATTGAAAGATGTTTTATGGGATAATGCATCGGACTACAAACTTTTTTGCAGAATCTCTATAGACAAATTCGAATAATTACTTCCGCCAGTAGAAAACAAATTTGTATATGTCTTCTGATAAATAACATAAATATTATTTGCATTTATATTGTTATTCAATTTAGGAAAGACGAAATTCCGACATATTTCAATTCGTGCGCTTGTACCTACCCTTGCGAATTATCAAAACGAATGATTTTTTGCTGTCAAACGCTCAAATGTCAAATTTCAGTCAGGGTTTATGTCTACAGAGAAGACAAGAAAATAAGTCAGACTGAAATGTCCAGATATGTGTCGTGTCCACAAAATCGCGGTCTACACCTGATTTTTTGATGTCATGACTCGAGTCTTGACTGAAATTAAGTCTCGTGGAGACTGGATGTAAGGTTATAGTAACATTATTTCTAACTTGATAGCAAACGCAGTTCTCACTTCTATAAATTACGTTAAATTGATTTTTAAAAAAGAAATCGTATTTTGAGAATTTGGTTTTTTATAATTTACATACATGAAAACCGCCGCAACAGTTTTTAACAAAACTTAAACTTATAGTTAAATTTATGTTTTCAAAGTTATTGCGTCATTAATTTTCCAATCCAATCGCCAAAACCGCTGTTTTTAATAATGGCAATATTAACTTATTTGTTTCAAGAATTTTCCGTAAACTGCTCTAACGATTTTGACTAAAATATATAATAAGGATCACATAATTATGTAACTATTCTCAATGAGCAAAAAAAAAATTTTTTGGAAAAATGGCAACTTAATCCCCAATTGCATATTTACGGTTTACAGGCACCAGTATCACCAATCTATTCCAGTCAAAAACATGAGCTTGCTCTAAAAGACCAGAAACTACTGCTAGGTTTGTCCTTGTACCTACTCAAAAACCTTGTAAGGTGAAGTAGCATATAGTGCATTGAAAAAATTTTTGTTTACTGAGAGCTTAAGCCTGGTACGCTGTTCGAGTGAAATGAAATTTTTCATACAAATTTTTCACTGCGAAATGTCAAAATGAACTTTTCAAGTGAAAATTTCACCAGGCAGTACGCTGTTGAAGTGAAAAATAATTGTTCAAAAAGTGATATGTAGAGGGCGTTGCTTGCTATTACACTTGGTTTTTATTGTCCGTCGCATTAAATTTTTGACATTTCGGCGTGAAAATTTCACTTTCAATTTCACAGCAATTTCTTGGAGAGGAGTGAAAGTTTCACTTCACTTGAACAGCGTACCAGCCTTTAAGTCTCAAATTTTTATTAAATACTTACTGCCATCTGAAATTAATATATTTAAGCCAAAAGTGTAATTTATTTAAGTACATTCTTATGTTTTTTGTACGATTTATATAGCTTCTGAGTTTTTTACCTAATAAAATCTATATATATAAAAATGTGAAAAAAGTGTGAAAAATGTAAAGTAAACTGAGAACGGCTGGGCCGTTTGGGCTCAAATTTATTTTCAGTTCTTCGTAATTACAATGAGCATATTGTTACAAAGGAAAATTTTGGAAAAACCCTCCAAAAAATTCGGGAAATTGGAAAAATCGAAATTTGATTTTTTGTATGGAATTTTTTGTGCAATCGTTCCGGAATGGCTTTTCGAATGCAAAAATCAAAAATTCTTAGTGGAAAATTTGGAAAATTCCGAAAAAACACGAAAAATTTGAATTTTTGCATTTTATCGCATGATTTGATGATTTATAGCTTTTGGTGAACATTAAAGGCCCTACAACCTTCGATTCCTTGCGTACTGTGCGCCACTTTTCGGAAGGTTTACCAATGTTTAAATTTGCTCGGAATGCCAACGCCAAATAGTTCGATGCACGATGCATTCAAGCGCGAATTGCAACGGGGGGAAGACTATGATCGGTATGAGCGCTTTTGAATGCCGAGCAGTTCTTCTGCTGTACGTGTACGATTCGTTGATAAGGGTTGTTGACGGGAGGCATTTACTTTCTCGATGCTCCCGATGGGACAAGCAAGACATCCGTCATTTCGTTGATTCTGGCAACAATTCGCTCAAATCTCAAATTGCGTTGACTGTTGCATCCTCTGGCATTGCTGCCACACTGTTGGAAGGCGGTCGAACTGCACATTCCGCTTCGAAGCTGCCGATGAATATTCTTACGGTTGACAAACGATCTTTGGAGGCAGTTGGCTATGATATTGCTCTCCGGAGATTATCGCCAAGCGCTTCCCGTCATCCCGAATTCTACCGCTGTCGGTGAACTCAATGCATGCCTGAAATCGTCTTTTTAGTGGAGGCATATCAAGAAGTTGAATTTGACTACGAACATGAGAGTTGCATTGCAAAAAGACCAATCGGCTGCTGAATTCTCGAGACAACTAGGTACTGGCACTTGGCAATGGCCAAATTTCTGTCGATGTTTCGACTGGATTGATATCGTTTCCTGCAAATTTTTGCAAGTTCACATCATCGAAGGAGGAACTCATCACCAAAGTGTTCCACGGCATTGCATTGAATTTGATAATTCAAATCGCAGGAGAATTAGATTCGTACAAATCCGTTGACAGCGTGACCGACGCGGATGAAGCGACCAACTATCCGACGGAATTTTAGAACTCGCTTAATGTGTCAGGAACTCCGCCGCATAATTTACAGCTGAAGGTGGGATCGATTATAATCATGTTGCAAAATCTAAATCATCCGAAATTGTGCAACGGCACGCGGTTGTCCGTCAAGAAACTGATGAACAATGTGATTCAAGCGACGATCATCAAGAACAAATTTAAATCAAAGGAGAGGAAGTCCTTATCCCACGACTTCCAATTATTCCAACTGATCTTCCATTCCAGTAGGTACAAGCGGATTCAGTTTCCCGTTCGATTGGGTTTTGCGTTAACAATCAATAAGTCGCAAGGCCAATCTTTGCTTTCGGATGGTCAGCTGTACGTTGCCTGTTCGCCTGTTGGCAAACCATCTTCGTTGTTTGTTTTTGCCCCGAAAAACAAATCAAAAAACATTGCTTATTATATTGAAATTTTAACTATCTGTGCTTTATTATCCCTCTGGAGTTTATCTGAAGGCGTAAAATTGGGGCGAGACGAAGTTCGCCGGGTCCGCTAGTATTAAAATAAAAATCAACAAACTGATGAAATGAACGAGAAAGTAGGTATATTGCGACCCAAATGTGCACTTTATTTTTTTATGCGCCAAAATTTATATTCATATTCACAGGCAGTAAAATTGAGATATTGTGTGGAGGTTCACGGAAGCCGACGATTTAAAGTACCTACGTAGAGAACGTTCAAGTACCTATAGTTTATAAGTCACACATGATCAGGCTTTGACGTTTATGGAAGGGTAGCTGAATCTAGTGAAGAATTTCGTGACTGAGTAGTTTGTATATGTGGCTGATGTAGGAACAGTGGGGTTGCCGAAAAATCTAACTCAGAATACATCTACTCCAGACCAATAGGGTCGACTTAAAAAACTAGATTTTTGAATGCGCCTATAGTCAGTCTTTGATTGTAATAGTATTCAACTTTTTGAACACCTTAAGATAGGCAACGATAGTTTGACTAGTCTTTTCATTTTCTCAGTTTTGTTTCCCTACTACAAGTATGTGATGACAAAACGCTGCCGGCAACACTGAACAATGGACAACTTACTTGAGGGTTTACATAGCGATGGTTAAAGTGCAGAACCTCGTAAGTCGTAAGATTCAACAAAAATATTAATAATGCAAAAAGGAAGGTACCTAATTCCAAGCAAGAGATTTGTGTTTTTTAACATCAGCATGATTATGAAATTTCAGTACTTTCTAACGAGTGCCACAAGAAATAGCCAAAATGCTATTTTGTTAGATAAATTTCATTAGTTGAGTAGGTATCTACCTACTCCCGTATCTCTCTCTACGCATTATAATTTAAATGGCGGTTAATTAGAAACTCAGTCAAGACTCAAGACTGCGTGTCGTGTACCTTATGAACCAATGATTCGATGCAGCAACGTGTACCGCCCTAGACTACTTAGTTTTTAGCCAGCAAATCTGGTTCCCATGGACTCTTAACACATTTTTACCTACAAATATCATGGCAGCGACAGTGAGTCACCCTATCCAGTAATAATACAAATTTCAAATCCTTGCGTCAATGGGAGCAAAATCGTATTCAAAAAATCGCATACTGAAAGAAAAAAATAATTTTTGCAAAATTTTCGCGCAATACCAATACCTACCATGATGAAGGAAATTTGCCTTTAGTTGTGTAAAATGCTGGAACGATGTAAACCACCCTCAATTTTCAATACCAACGTTCGCATAAACTAAAACTTTCTCTGCTCGGTACCTACTAAAATTGATGGGAATTTTTGAACACACACGAACGAATGAACTCTTTCATAATGGTAGCTTGCATTTCTATGCATTTCTACTGCTAGGTACAGTATACGCTTCACAAAGGAGTTTAAACCCTTAAAGGAAATGCCACGTTCACGATGTAAAGAATGAGCAGTTTTTCAACAAATCATGTGACCCTCTTTTCAAATTGCGAGTGCAATTTGATTATACTTGATGTGTGACTTTGAAAACTCGAAATATATTTGGAAAAATCGTCAGCGATATTTTTTACTTAAATTAAGTTCACTTAAATGCAACTCAGTCATTCGAGTTGAAACAAATGATGTATACAAAGCCAAAAGTTGGGCAAAAGGAATTTTTTAGATACTGCAAGCACTATTTTAGGTAAGTTTTGAACTCTTTTTTGCACTGGTTTTTTGATCCGTTTTTGGGCGCTTTTTTGTGACGCGTTTGGCCTTTTTTGATGTAGGCGATTGGACGAATCTTGTGACTCGCTTTTTGAAGCGTTCTTTGACTGATTTTTGCCCGTAATTTTGGACGAATTTTTTGACGCTTTTAAGTATTTTGACGAGGTTTTCCACCTAATTTAAGATGCGTTTTGTAGTTTTTTTTGGACGCATCTTTGGCGTGATTTTTCACATCAAGCGATGCGAATTGTCGAAAAAGGAGAATGTCTGCACATATTTCCCTATTTGGAGTTTAGGGTTTCGTGCATTCCAACTTTTTAAGTTTTATTTTTGTATGGTCTTTGATCTCAAGTGCCAGGCGTTGTCTGAGTAGGTCAAAATAAAACACAGCGTAAGGTCACCTAAGAAAAACCCTTTTTTAAGGCTAGTTCAACGACTTCCTATCATTCAAATGCGGCTTTTATAGCTGTTACGCTTTCATGAGAAATATTTCATGTGTGACAGTGTGAAAGTTTATAGGGAGGGTGTAGATTCACAGTTTGCTTCAACTTTAACTGAACACCTTACCCATTCGGTAAAAATTACAATTGGATGGATACTTAACTAAATATTACTGCCCACAGAGTGATATCCATAGGATGAGTTTAGCACTCTATTAAATAAGCCTAATCCTTCGAGTATACGCAGTTAACATATTATAGAGATTTTCAGTTTGCATTTACAACTAAAAATTTATTCGGTAAAAATGCTCATTTGAGGGTTTATATTTTGCTCTTTCGATACAGCTTTGGTTACAATCAACAATTCGCATTAGTCCCAAAAAATGTAAAAAAAAAGCTTTACACTATATGCCTGACAGTTTTGTGTTAATTTGAATTAAAACCTACTGCCTATAGTAAAAGAAAATCTTGCCATGTAATTTTTCATTTTAAAATCACATCACAACAGTGAGATGAAATAAGCCTTTTAATTGAAAAGTCAACTATTTGATTTTGAAAACAAATTTAGACAAACAATAAATACCTACCACATGTTTATGGTTAACGTTGTGAAAATAATTCGCCTTTGGCCATTGCCCACAAATCCCTAATTAATTTCAATATGAAAAGATTACAAAGTGAATTAAATCAATTGGATCCGAGCGATATATTTAACCCCAACGTGAACCTTTGTACGTGCAGGGGTGGGTTTCGCTGACAATATTAAAATTAAATCAGCTAAATGAGAGCAATTGTTTAAAATTAAGTAATTAATTTCACTACAACGAGGGATGCCCTAGAAGAAGTCTGCTTGATTGGACGACACAAAATTTACTGAACGGGTAGACAGGGACTCTATTATGAGCTGCCTTAGGTACGCTAAAAAAAAACCAAACGCTGGTATGTACTCGTAGCTCAAGAAGCACTCGGACATCCCAAGCTGACTGACCAGTAAGACTTAAACTCTGTCAACTCCGTTAGTGTCGAACCATGTACCTATATTGATTGTTTATTGTGCTTTTTTCTGATTCTGACTAGCCCCTACAAAGACAAGCTCTATTAAGTAGCCCATAAGCGCCTCGAAGTGGTTGAACGCGCCAACAAAATCGACCAAGTGCCGACCATTTAAAAAAAAATCTGCATTGGGTGATACCGCAAATTTGACATAAACTTTGATATTTGAGGTAGATATATTGGACCGTGCAGAATGGGCTAATAGTGTCCCGAATATATAGACCCAATACTGGTATACTGACGGATCAAATAGGTGCTGGTGTCTTTGGACCCAACACCAATGTCTCTATACCTATGGGAACGTGTCCCACTGTTTTTCAGGCTGAAATGCACGCCATTGAGATCTGCTCTATTCGAAACTCAAAAAAGGGTATTAAGGGCGCCAAAATAAAAATCTTCTCTTCCCTATCGTCCAACACGTTGGACTCATATACAGCGAAGTGCTGCAATGATGCCCTGAAAAAACTATTAATAGACAACAGGGTTAAACTTGGATGGGTACCTGGTCATCAAGGTATTGCAGGTTACGAATCAGCGGACGAACTAGCTTGGGCTGGATTAGAATCCGCGTTCTTTGGACGAGAACCATATTGCAGAGGCATTGGGAACTACAACTCCGCCTAAACCAGTGGGAAAATGTCCCGGGCTTACTACAATCAAAAAGTGTTATTAGGCTCTTCTCCTACAAGGAAATCCTGAAACTAAACAAGGAAAGTACTAGAAAGCTAGTGGGCTTCCTCACAAGCTTGACGCTTGAGATTACATCTTAG
The DNA here is from genome assembly GCA_936431705.1 of Cheilosia pagana. Lineage (NCBI taxonomy): Eukaryota > Metazoa > Arthropoda > Insecta > Diptera > Syrphidae > Cheilosia > Cheilosia pagana. The sequence continues at coordinate 75,926,674 of OW386166.1, read as the reverse complement.
CAAGTTGAACTTGTGTCCGGAGACATGCGGAGAATGTAGGTTTTGCCTAGAGGATGACAAATCCTCTGAGCACCTAATCTCTAACGTATCTTTAACAAAAAGACACTTTCGTCAGCAGAGATTAGAAATTTTTCTACTAAGGTAAGGACATACTGGCCTTCACTAGGGAGGTCAATCGTCTCTTAGTCTAAAACACCCCTCCTCACGATACAATAGATCTTGTAGGTCGCAGTGTCAGCAATTGTGCAGGGAAATTAAAAAAAAATAGTGGTAACTTTCTGACAAACTTCGTACCTTACCTTATCCACCTTTTGGTCTAGGTATTGTGATTTGCTTTTTGTCAAGGGCTGAGGTTTATTTTATTATTATTATTTTATTATTATGATTAACAAGTATTAATATCTACGGTTTAACGGGTAGCGGCTCGATCCTCGGTCTCTGAGTGAGGGCGTATGTGGTGGCCCTGGCGGTCTACGGGTTCGTCTTTCGACAGTCCCGGCGGTCTTCAAGTCTGTCTTACGACAGTCCTGGCAATCTTCAAGTCCGTCTTGCGACAGTCCCTGCACTCCTGCAGTCTCCAGGTCCGTCTTGCGACAGTCCCGGCGGTCTTCAAGTCCGTCTTGCGACAGTCCCGGTGGTCTTCAGGTCCGTCTTGCGACAGTCCCGGCGGCCTTCAAGTCTTCCTTACGGGGACTCGGCAATTCGCTAGTTACCCGTAGGCCTACAGCACCAACAATTTCAAGCGGTTTGAACAACTCCCTTAAGGCCCATTCAGACGATCATTTCAGTTTCAGTTTCAGTTGAGCTATCAGTTAAGCATTCAGTTAAACTGATGTTTAAATGCAAAAATTGAAGCGTTTAACTGAAACTGAAACTGAGACCGAAACTGATGGAATTCCCATAAGTTTTCAGTTCAGCTATCAGTTAAAGTGATGTGTAAATACGTTTCAGTTTAGTTGTCATTTCAATTGCCGATATTGCAGTAGAAAATTTAAGGCTTTGGTAAGTATTTCCACTTGCTAAAAATCTGAGAGTTGCACTTAGTCTTTCGTGAGGTGATATGGCTTCTCTCATATTGGTATCTTGTTTTTTTATAATTGGCGTCACTAGTTGCAGTAGCTCCAGATATACGCTTTCACTCATACGTAAATAGTTTGACCAATCACCATGTTCAAACCTCAATTCCCTCATTAAATTTACGTGCGATAGGGATCGTCTTTTTAAATACCAATCTTTGCTCCATTTGCTTCTTATTTTTTGTGATTTATTAAGCGACAAAGCTATAGCCATTGCAATTAGGTTTTCTTCGTCCATTACGCAATATATTTCTTCTGACTGCTCACGAGTAAAATGAAAGCTGAACTGAATACCGGACTGACGTCTAAATACAATGCCTTTTTTAACTGAACTGACAACTGAACTGATAACTGATCATCTAAATGGGGCTTTAGGATCAAACTCATCGGTGCACGAGATTGGTACGCGTCAACTCTGATGTTTTCTCGATTTGTTTGCGATCTCACTGGTGGTCTCATAGAATCCCAGACACCAAGCGGGTGTGAATTCAATTCCGAATGTATATGCACTAAATTGGAGATTCTGTGCGAAAACAAATAATGGATACTGGGCAACCGCGGGGTGTATCGTGTGTATCAGAGTGGGGCGAAGTAAAAAAAAATTATACGGTTGGTGGCACAGTGAGGCAGAGCGAAATGCTGTGGTAGGTGACACAGTGGGGCATTCGTTGCGGAGTAGGAGAATAATTATATAACGAATGCATCGTTACAGTATTACACATTTCTTTTATTATTGTTATCTTCAAACACAAATTTTATTTCTCTTTTCTTATGAACTAATATGGATACCTAAATTGTTAGGTAAATGCGCGTTTGGGTATTTAAAACAATTTCTCAAACAGTCTTAGTCTCTTCAGCTTATATATCTGGCGTAGATGCTGCCGCTATCCTCAACGATTTGCTGTTGTCCTCTGAACACTTTAACTCACAAACACTGCTCGTAAGGTCTGTGCCCTGTTGGTCTGCAGATGCAGGTGTCAAATTGTTGACAGACTGTGATCGCTCAATCACAGCATTCGACTTCAATAGAGATGAGATTTTAAGTTCCTCTATAGTTTCGGCGAAATTGCCTCTCCCGTTGTTTAGAGATGTTACACTGATGTTCCGCAAATCAGTCCTCGACTGTTGGCAACAGACTTTTTCGGCGCATTCATTTGCGTTGCATTGTACCAAGCACTCGAGGGAAGCAGCCGATCGGGTGTCTTGGAATTCCGGTTGAATCGTTACAATTGTTATGCCCTGGTCATAGAAAAAGCTTCGCACTTCCTCAATGATTTTCGTATAGAGCTGTTGATTTTGGAACTTTATGTGAACCGTGGAAACGTATTTATTGGCAGTCATTTGCCAGATATGAAGGTCGTGATAGCTGATGATTTCGGGAAACTTTGTGGCCAGGGTCTTTTCAAAGATGTCCATGTCAATGGAGCCTGGTATTGTTTGCAGCAAGATGAAACAGGACTCTTTCACTAAAAATAAATAAACACAATTGACGTCAAACATAAAATGTGAATAAAATGTGAATTTATACATACTGTAAGGATAGCTGAGCGACACAAGCACAATGCAGGAGAATATGGATAAAATTGGGTCGATAAACTTGGCAGTGTGCTCATCGTTGGACATGTAGACGATGAACGCACACACTATGACAAATATGGTGCTAGATACATCACGAAACATTTCGACAAAAGTTTGCTTGTTGTTCTGTTGTATCCCATCGGTGTCTGTCCCAGGACCTTCTACTACCTCAGATGTGGAAATATCATGAACAGCTCTCCCAGACTTATTTGGATCGGTTGCAATTCCGTTGTCAAGTATAACGTCGCCACTGGAGGTCATATGCAGAAAGCTACTCTGGTTCCTTGTGTATCCTCCGATGAGTAGATAACATATTCCGTTAAGAATCAGACCCACAAATCCGAGAATCATGACCCAGATTGGCAAGTGCATCGAATCCTGGTGGTCGATGTGCACAAGCGTTTGAAGCGCTTCCACCAGCAGTGAAAACGAAAGTGAAGCAAGGATAATGCAAACTATTAGCATTGTAAGGACGTCTATTCTCGCCCATCCGAAGGTATTTCTCAGCTTTTGCTCGCGACATTCAATATTGCGCAGAGATTGCTCCTCAGCACTGAGCGTTATGCAGGTAAATTTGCTGTTGTCGTTACTCAAACGTCTGCTGTAATTTATCGATAAGCCGCAATCGATTTCGTCTGCGTTTGTCCGTTTGCTGTGCTGCAATTAGAGATTGGTTTTAATTATACAAAAATTATACAAAAATTCACTTAAAATAAAATTGTATCTCGTGCTTAGAAACGGTATTGCTTGTTAGTTCTTGTCTGTCGCCGTCTGAAGAAGGATTTACTTTCGGATTGGTATAATTTCTTTGAAGTACTGTACTTCCCTCTGTTTTGTTTCTTTTAGATCGCGACCGCCGTTTTTCTAGATCCCATATTATAATTATGACAAAGGCGAATTTCTTTTGTCAATTTTAATTGATGTTTTCTGTAGTCGCAGCAGCATTTCTACCCAAAAGTGTCGCGACATCATAAATTATGAGAGCAAGAACATATAGGGGAAAAGGGGGTGGCTTTTACTTTGGATTTAATTTCTATAAATAATCATTTCACTGTTTAAACCAACATTTTAAAATGCGCAATAATTTCAGTTTCCTTCCGCCGTCAACAACAAGCGGTTATTTACTCAATCATCGTCCGATTGGAGCCATAGGTGCATTCATTTTATACATTTTCTTCCTTGAGTAAGGTAAATATCACTATTCATTGTATCAATAGTTTTCAGTCCAATAATTAAAAAACAGTACTTTTTAAAAAGAGTCTTAGCGAAAAAGTGTACAACTATAAAAGTACCCCCGTCTCCCCTATTTATAATACTTGTCAAATTGAATGCCCCTTCGAAGATAAAGATGTAAAACGATTCTGAATACAACAAACGAAAGTCTTGATTGCTGGAAAAAACTGCCCTTAATTGGCAGAAGTCTTTCTAGATTTTGCTCGTTGTAGGAGCTTTAAATCACAGTAGCCTAGTGGATTTATGTTTCTGGCTTGACAACAATATTTTATCTGGGATGTCAATAGTTTATTATTGATAAAAGGAACTGACATGCCATCACAAACTGCGGGACTTATTAATAGCCAAACACAAATGATTAGGTTTGCTAATTACGTGTGAGACGAGACGTCAGATAGCATACAGTCTGTGTTGGAGATAAGGGCATGTTTCGGAGGCACTTGATCGCTGGTGTGGTATATATAGATTTTAAAGGTAGAATCAGCAGTCTCCATGCCAAGAGGTAAGGTACTTAAAATGTGGGCGGTTCGGGGAATTAAAATTATAAAGGGTCCGCCAAATAACTTAATTTTTTGAAAATGCTATAAAAAAAAACTACTGAATATTTTCTCAAATTTATTTTTTTATTTGAAAGTACAATCCTTCCGGTTAATAATGGAAAATAATTTCATTCAAATAGCTGCCTCGGCTGGCCATGCAGTAGCCTACACGATCGGTCCAATTTTTAAGCACATTATCGATTGTGTGCAGCTGTATTTCACCAATGGCTTCACGAATATTGTCCTTTAAAGCGTCAATTGTCTCTGGCATGTCGGCGTAACACTTATCTTTTACGGCACCCCACAAATAATAGTCCCGTCCTGTTGAAACCAAATGTTGCCAATATCCTCCTCTTGTTCACAAAAATTCGTTCAACATGGCCCGATAACGATCGCCATTGACTGTAACGGCCACTCCTTGCTCCTTCCCAGCGTTGTTAAAGCGTATACACAACCATATTCGTTCAGCGGAAGGATAAAACTAATTATCTGTCAAATCAGACCTGAGCTAATAAGCACTAGTTGAAAAAAAAAACGTTAGATGGCGGACCCTTTATCTCTGAGATGGACAGGGGAATCATGGTTCGCCAAGGCTTGGCCGATGTTTCTAAAACTTATACAACAAAAGAACAAAACTGACAGGTAAGGGGCCAGAGCGATACTACGTAAAATGCAACCGAAAAACTTAAAACATTATGAAAATAAGTTTTTTTTCGTTTAGGCGGTCATAGCAAACAGAAAAAAGTCTTTCAGAAAAACTGATTGCCACTTGTGTTGTCAGTACTAACAAATCAACCACCACTGATTAGATTCCATCAGAAAATGATTTCCTGACGGATGGAACAGTACAGAAATGACAAATTTCAGTGAAATCATTTGGTTTTTTTTTGTGTGAAATTAACTGAGAAGTTGATCAGAAAAAGTTTACAGAAAAATGAGTTACAATTCTTTTTCATGGAACATACCTTATTCACATTTTAAGACCAAGATTGAGTTCAAGCATAAACTTAAAGTGTTTAAAAAAGCAAAACAAACATTTTTCGGTTGCATTTTACTTATCCATCACTATTGTTTCGCCATTAGTCTTCTGGACTCGGCATACAATTTAAGACCCCCTCCATTTCCCCAAAAAAATAAAAACTCACACAAACAAACAGGCTTAGGGTCCCACGTACCTGTTGCCCAAAAATGTAACGCCCTCATAAATCTAGTCATCACTTTTATACAATAAAAGAAATAAAACGGCTTTTTAAATGGTTCTTGGTGATGTGCGATCATCAAAGTTATAAGAGAAAAAACTCTTTTAAAGACTGGCAAATATAGACACACATTTTCAATATGGATTCTCAGAATCTTCGCAGTTGTAATGTCGCAAAAGTCGTACGCTTTTTTTGTTTGAGAAGTGATATAAGTTCGACCATTGAATTTGTGATTTTTCACAGATCATAAGATATAATTAGTCACATGATTTCTATTATCGTGCAAGTTAGCTTGTTGTTTTATAAACACTGGCACACACTCTAACAGTGTTTGCAGCTCGATTATGTAGGTAAATATTTTTTTTTAATTCTACATGCAACACCGATCGAATAAAAGATTCAAGCTTCGCATTCGATTCACTTTCACTTGTAGCTGGCAGTATTAAATCATCCAGTGACGATCCCTAATCCAAGCGATCACATGTATTTATAAACATTAAAACTGAAGTATGTGACGTCGGTGACATCAGCTTTAGACTTGAGAAAAAGGGAAAAATATTCTCATCAGGATGTGATACGTGGTAGGTGTAGCCACAACACGACACCAGTTTCAAAAGGTACCTACATAAATTTATAGTTGGTGCTGGGGCAGATGCCTGTCTGCTTTAAAATATGAGAGTCGTGCCTTGAGTGAGCATGTGTAGGTATAATATACGATGGACAACCGTAGAGGTCATGAATTTGTAATTGTGCTTGATTTTGAATATGATTTTGGTGAGTGTTTTTGTTAATAAAAAACCCAATATTTTTTTACAAAAATGATCTTCTTTGAAACACAGGATCGGCCTTTAAGTTATATTTATAAAAAAAAAATAAAACAAAATTGCGGAAAGAATTAAAATACAAAAAATAAAAACAAAAATGTTTCATCCTTTGCACAAATCGTCAAGAAAAAATAAATTAAAACTGTTCGTTTTGAGGGGAATAGCTATTACTTTACGCCTTTGCTCAATGCTGACGTTTATTAAATTAAAACCCATTCTCTCCCACTGTACTTTTTAAAGTACAAAAATATTCAGTTCTTAAATGTGTCAATAAAAGTAATATCTGTAATTTTAATTAAATACGTAAACTGTTTATTGACTCACTAGACCATTTTCAAATTGTTCCAGTTATACTTTCGTTTTAAATCGCAGTAGGCGTGAGTTAAATTGAATTTTAATTTGAAGGGTGTTGCTTTTTAACTACACTTGAAGTCGCTTATAACCACGGTGAAGGGACCGATGAAATGAGGTCGTTATAACCGGTGGTATAAATATCGGTTGGTACCTATATCCGCATGCTATATCTCGCTTCCACAAATATTCAGGAATAAATTAAACAAAATCACATAAAATGCTTACTTTTTTGTTAAAGACGCGTAAACCAAAACTAATTTAAAAGCAGCTTTCACGGCGACACATCAAATAAACTGCAGAAAATTATTTTATTTTTATTTTCTCTCATTTATTGTTATAACCGATGAAAAGGAACGATTTGTTCCGAAAAATTGGTTGTTATATCCAACATTTCGTTATAAACGACCGACGTTTCGACGACGTTTTTTCCGACAGTTGAATTTAAATATAATGAGCCAACCGAATGAAATGAAAGTTAAGAAAGCGAGGTCGTTATAAGTGACTTCCACTGTTTTTCTATTTTCCATTTTGCTTTATCAAAGTTTGTGTGTGAACAAAAAGTTCATGAAATCAAATATCCATTCATATAAAATTAAGACATAGTTGAGGAAAAAATATATGTCCATTTATGTTTAATTATAGACGGAAGTAAGTGGATCCAAAGTTAGATGCACTTTAAAAAGAACAGTGGGTTCATGCATGCACATTTTTTTTCAGTTTTAAGAATAAATTTAAAAGCGATTCCTAGAAAATGTTTTTATGGAAAAAGTTTCTGTAATCTCGATTCCACTCTAGTCGATCTATCGAATAATACGGAGTTAGTTAACGCTGGCATCGTTGTAATGCCTCCACCGTTGGACTATGTTACTGATGAAGAGTACATAGATGAAGACAACATGAAGACATTTTACCTCAAGATGTTCCAGGTGAGGTCGAGATATTTGGAGAGTCCCTTTTAGTACCAGGCGATGATGGGTTCGACAGCGAGGATGACATTCCTTTGTCCGATTTAAAAAAATTAATAGCTCTTCCACTTTGGACTTAGTCCATTTCATCAACAATGGAAATCCAAGGAACAGAAAATTACATGGAAAGAATCCAAAACTGTGCTTCAGAGTTAGTTGGACTCAACGAAGTTCAAGTATTTGAAAAACTGTTTGATGCCGGGGTAAGACAACTTATTGTAAGCCAAACCATGTTGTCTGCGGGACAAAAAAAACCAACAAAGCTTTCTTTTAATAAAGAAGATCTCAGAGTTTTCATTAGAATTCTGTTATTTTTGGGTTACCACTCCTGATACACATGTTCCTAATTCCTATTGTAGCAAACAGTATGTCTAGGAACAGATTCCAAAAAATAAAACGATTCATACGAAATGTGCAATGTTACACTGTGTATTGGAAAAGACTGTTTTAAATTTTTTTTATATAAATATGCATGACCCCATTGTACCAAAAAAAAGTTTATCTTAATAACTCTTAACCGACAATTTGTTTAAATGTTTTTCGTAAATATCCTAGTTTTGCTTTAAATAAACAGAAGCTACTATAAAAATTATATGTTTTTTTTTATTTTTAATACCCCTGGGTATTAATGGGTTAAGAACTTTTATAATCCTGCACCTCAATTCAATAAGATGTACCTCAATTCAATAAGACGTACCAATGTTGTAAATTAAACCATTCTGACAGAACAGAATCTGAGAGAAAATTGCATAATGCATTCATAGAAAGTATAGATGGCGGTGGAATATTTATATTTTATGATATCTGTTCAGTCAAGAAATCCATTTACTCGTTACTCGGGATCTTTCTCCTGACATACATTTTTTATTTCTTAAAAATCATATACCTACTTTATCCCTAATAATATAAAACAAAGTGAATATTTTTTTGTAGGAAGCTACAGAAGAAACGGGTGAACGGATTTTGACAATTTTTTTTTATTTATTAGGTTTCTATGAGGAGCAAGTTCGTGCATTTAAAAATATTTGATTTTGATTGTGGAAGTCGAAGAAATCCCTAATAATATAAAACAAAGTGAATATTTTTTTGTAGGAAGCTACAGAACAAACGGGTGAACGGATTTTGACAATTTTTTTTTATTTATTAGGTTTTTATGAGGAGCAAGTTCGTGCATTTAAAAATATTTGATTTTGATTGTGGAAGTCGAAGAAATTCAATAATTAGACTTTGAACACAAAAAAAGTGAACTTCTCCTTCGTCTATTTGAATGAAATTAATTCCATTTTTTAGATACCTAAAACGTGCATCTTTTAAGTCCAAAACTAAGTTTCTATTTGTTATATCAGCTGAGCAATGTTAACAAATCCTTTGCGAAATTCCTTTTTTTATCAATTTGTTAATTGACCAAGATTTTCCAATCGATTTTAGTGGTGGTTTCTTTTTCAGTTTTCTTTCAAGGTATATTCGTATTTTTTGAGAGAGCGGAAGAGTTTTTTTTACTCAGAATCGGATATCGGAACTGTAGTCGAATGGATTTGGTCTGCTCAATGCTCAAGTGCTCAAGTGCTTTGCATCTGCTCAGCTCATGCGTTTAAGGTTGAGCTGAGTGAATTCTTTTTTAGTTGGCTAGATATAGAGTATGTAATTATGTATATGAATTTGGCGAGTGTGCTGTCTGCTGTCCATTTGAGAGCGACGGAGGATGGTATCGAGAATCGAGATTGAGTGTGATAACAGATAAGATAATGTGACATTGTGAAGTGTATGGGATTTCGAGCAACGTTGCCAGACTTTTAAAAATGAAAATGCTAAATCATATAAATAAAATTGGTGTAATTCTGTTCAATTCGAAAATTGAATTTGACTGCACATCTTTAAATGCAAAAACCCTAGAAACTGCTGAATATATTTTGGTACATTTTTCACAGGCCTATAGATTATAGTGGATACGTAGGCCTACAATCCCAACTTTATTTCAACTTCTTATCTCTATAAATTCCGGAAAAAAATTGGGCAAGAGTAATTTATTTTTTCGTTTCGTTTTGCTTTCACGCTTTGCGTACGAAAAAACTGGTAGCATTAAAAAATAAAAAATAAAAGCTTAAAGAGGACATCTGCAGGTAAGAAGCTCAACTTCTATTTCATTCAACCTGGAAGTGGCGTGGCGTCTATATAACCCTAACCCGATTCCTACCGACTTCTCTTTTTAAATTTTCACCAGTCAACACTATCTTCCAAAACCCAAAATAGTGCACATACGTAAGCGATGAACTAAATATTGTGTGTCTGTGTATCCATTTTGATCATTCATCGTCCATCGCAAAGCGAAGGTTGGGTATCGGGTTATTAAAGCTCTCGCTCTCACTGGATGGATAGTTGACTTTACATTACTTTTTATCCCGTTTTTTCTATTATTCGCTAGCCAAGGCCAACTCAAGCGTTATGAGAAATGTGGATGTGATAGAGTTCGGGAATACTACCTTTATATAATTATGAATGCTATTAGTTAGTAGGTATTTAAATACTGTTAAAATGCGCTTAATTTGATTTGTCTGATTAATAAAACTGGCTACAAGAGAGGTTTTACAAATTTGAAGCATGGTTACTTATTTACCAATTTTCGATATCATTAACACCGATTGAATGTGTACATTTTTCCTAAATAACTGGAGAAAATTGGCTCCAAATGTTATTATTTTATTGTTTTAAACTGTTCTGAAACAACATTTTGCACGGGCAAAGCCGGGCGGGTACAGCTAGTCTATATATATAAAAATGGATCTTGGTTTGTTCGGATGCTTAAAACTCGAGAACGGCTCAACCGATTTGAATGATCTTTGTTTTGTTTTGTTTGTCTTACGTCAGCGATGGTTTAGAAGAAAAGAAAAGTTGGAAAATTCTCAACAGGTGGCGTTGTAGGCACACATTACATTTTTCATGGGGAAACGCACTTTGAAAAAAAAAAAAAAAAAAAAATCGAGTAGTGACCCTTCAAATATAGAAAAAAAAATATTTTCAAAATCACAGTTTGTTGATCTTTTGTGATAGAAACACTTTACTGCTAAGTGCGAGAGAATCAACAGGTGGCGCTGTGGTCGATCTTCAGAGCCGCTCAACCGATTTCAATGAAACTTTCTGAATGCGCATGGTTGATTCCAACTTGAAAGATAGTATAGTTTTGGGCCCTAATGGAAACAAAGTGCAATCAAAAACAATACAAATAGAAAACCTTGGATAAATAAATATTTTGGCGCGACAGGTCTGTGGGACCCAAGGCCTAGCTTCTCACAACCATTCGTTTTGTGTGGGTTTTCCATTTTTGGGACTAATGGAAGGGATCTAGAGCTTTACGCCGAGTCCAAACGGCTCTTTCATGACAGTTTTACTCTCGGATGTTTGTCAGACGTTCGCGAGAGGTGGCGCAGTGGAAAAAACCTTAAGATGTAATTTGGTTCTTTCGTTAACAAAGCCATTTGCAAAAAATAATCGGGATATAAATCGGGATATGGCACTTGCCATATAGGTAACAAAATAATTAAATTACATACTATAGGTATCTGGACATTTTTGAAGCCTTGAATTTTTGTAAATGGTGTTCAACACAATGGGGCAGTAATCAAAAAGGGCGCCGTTGCAACTCCCTTAAAAAACGACTCTGCGAATTGTGGCGGGACTTAATACGAAAGGCACGGGCAGCGCCGTGGGAGTACAGCTAGTTTCCTATATTTTTATATTGGCATAATTTAGCATTTTTTATTCAGCACTATTCCATTACAGATATGTATTTGATTCACAAATTCGTAAAATTTAAAAATACGAATACGCGTTCTGAACTATAGTTTTATTTTTATTTTTTACGGGAAAACTGATTTTTAATAAATTTTATTCATAAATTAACATAAAGAACTTTCCCAAGCGAAACTGTAAGCAATATGTAAAAAGTACAAAAAAAAACTGTTGCTTTTGGTTTAAGTAAAGGTCTTATATTTTCGTCTGGCAACATGACTCTCAACGACAAGCATAGCAACATTTTAAATTAACTTGACTGTTCGATTGTTTGCGATAGTGAAAGTATTATTAAGTCCTAATGTCTTGATTAAACAGCTAATTGACACTAAATGCGTAGTCAACCGTTTTTGGTGTACGAAAAATCTAATAGAAAGCGAATTATTTTTTAGTAGCAGTATTTGTAGCTTACCTTTATCGTTATAATGCATCCAGTTAATGCGAATATGTTGCACAGCATGTGATATGAAGACATAAGTAAGGTCAGCGCATGTGTTATGTGACTTAGAATCATCTGGAGACTAAAGTAGCAGATTGATAGTGCTAGGACAATGTAAAGCTGGGCCGGTCTGAACCGGTATAGAAAGTCCTTAATCGCCATTGTAAAATAGGGTTCTTTTTATTCAAACAAAAATTTAGTTTCGATCCGTTTATTTTTTTTTTCCAATTTGTCAAGTACTCTTCTTCTAAGAGGCTATTTCATGTTCTGAAATTATAAATTTTTTATTCCATTATTAACAACGAAATTATTGTTACAAACTAACATGTGTTAGAAAAATACATTTGCTTAGCTCACACCTTGCCAAAAGCGGATGTGATTCAACTACGTCTTTGATCATTTGTATTTTCAGTAACTGAAGTGATGTAAAAATTAAAAATACCTTCACTGCAACTACAGTCCGCGATAATATTTATTACGTACACTCACATTTGCTCACTATTTAAAATGCTACGCATTTTCAGATCGCATGTCGTTGTGCATACTAATGATATGATTTACGAAAATTTCTGACATGCACGAATACCGTCTTTTGCAGATATACTCGTATAATCGACGCAAGGTCGATTGCTATGTTGCTACGTTGATTGCATTTGGTATAGGACTTGGCAATGGATGAAATTCCTAGACCCTCGGTTGTCTGTTTCGATGTTGCTTCGGGACAGCTAAGACTCATAGTTGTGTACCTATAGTACCTTTGTTGAATAATACTTGCATTCAATTAAGTTTATTTGTATCTAAAGGGCATTAAATCTTCGAGGCCAAGTTCATGATGATTCAAAATTGTAAATTAGTTTCAAATACTTTGAGCTTGTACACTTTAAGCATTTTAAGTGACCTCCATACTGTGTCAGTGCAGTTGAATTTGTTCCTAGTCTAGGCTTCGAAGATTGATACAATCGGATTTGATCCAGATAATGGACAACAAAAAATAAACGGTTGGCATTACAGGTCTTGAAGGGACGCAAGGCCTAGCTTCTCACAATCATTAGTTTTGTGTAAGTTTTTCATTTTTGGGATGAATTAAATGGATCTCAATTTTTATACTGAGTCCGGCTAAAGAATAAGCTCTTTCATGACGGCCATACTCTCGGACGTTTTTCAGACTTTAATGGAAGGTGGCGCAGTGTAAAAAAACCTTAAGATGTAATTTCTGGTTATCCGCGATCGAAACTGGGACCTTTCGCCTTGTAGTCCAACACACTAGCCCCTAATTTACTGCGCCTACAAGTAAATTGGTATTTTATTAAATTGCAGCTTTATCCTTTCTGTACATTGATTAAAACTAATACTACCATTTGCAATAGGTGGGCCGTTTAAACCTTTGACACCTGATTGGTGTCTTTGACATTTGTTTTCAGATCAGGCAACATCGAAACGAATTTATGCCTTATAATAATAAACGCCTCCACAACGTGTTGTTATCACGAAGCTTCACATTAAAAACATGTTCTCGATTGTGAAAAGTATCGAACCACAACATAAGGCTGTTTACGCAAAAAACTTAAAGCCAAAGGCTAATGGTAATGATAATGACAGAAGTAATTTCGTCCGTTCCGTCCGTGGACCGTTCTTCTTCTAAGACGGTGCTCCATTAGCCGTATTTCGTTCTTCGAAATTGATTTTGACCTGGTGCCATCAGACTTTTTCCAATTTGATGTCAAAAGTTTATGCCAACAAGGGACACCCCCTAGAAGCCCTGAAAACCAATCTGTCACAAAAAGTCGCGGCTATTTAGCCCGAAACACTTCATCACGAAAAGTGATCGGAATTACCGAAAAATTAGGACATTGCGCATACGCTGTTGCCGTGACAATTTACAATTCAAAAAGTTATTAGAACAATTTTTGAGGGGTTCAAAATTTACGAAGAGTTTGTGTTAAATGGCTCACCCTGTACTACTTCCCATTGCATAAGTATCACTATACATAAAATGTATGTTGCCTTTATTGAATGCAGTGAGATAAATGTTCATGTTCCTGTTTCCTTACATATATCCGGTTTTTTTTGACTATTTTGTTAAAACCAAATTATATTCCGGCTTAAAAATTATCCTAAAGCCCGACCCAGAACATAAGCAATCACTATGCCAAGGTTCCTTAAAATCCGTGCAGTAGTTTCTGCGTGATGCGCGGTCAGGCATTTTTTATTCTACAGTTTTATTATATGTAGAAGATAGAAGAAGAGAAGAGATTATTCGATACTGTGTACGATAAGCAAATTTTATTTACTTTGGAAAAGTCGAAAATGTTTTTTTTATGTAATTTTGTGTGCAATTGTTCCGGAATGGCTTGGATAAAGCCTAGCAAAGCTGGCGGGGGTCCACTAGTATCTAATATATACCTACATCCTTTTGATACGTTATACGTACATACAGCTTAATTCGTCACGTCTATATTCTTTAAATAAGCTGTCAGACTGCGAAACTCTTGACAAACGCAGATTAAATCAATCTTTAATTTCAAATGTTTTGAAGGTATTTTTGGTTTTATTCGAACTTCTCTTAATTTATAGCTCTCACTGTCTAAAATCATTCTTGTTACAACCATTCCCTTCTCAACCCTACTGCAGCTTAAAATGATTTCAATAAACAACAATGGCAACACCATGAATGTTAATGAAGTGGACTAGCCCCAATTTGACAGCGTTTGATAGTAGGTATGGCGCCATATTGCTTTGCAAATCTGCACCTCTTTCCGCGAATACCTAATTTCTTACAGCATGAACTTCCAACTGCATACAGCCCTCCGGATTGACAGCCCCCCGGCTTCATTTGAGACTTGAGTAGACTATTGGATTCAGGTGGTTAAATCACTTGCGTACCTACACAATAAACGACCCGCAAATTTGCAGGTTTATGTTTTACGCTGTATCTGACATCATATTGTATTTCTTATCTAATCAAATTCTCGTCTGTGTACCTATATAACTATATTTTGTTATCAAGAGTAGACTGTCAAACTGAATGTTGTAAATCTTAAAACCTTTATTGTATAGAAGAATGGCTAATGATATAACTAACGTAGTTATCAGCCAAGTTGTTGTGTGGTCTGTAATTTATGGAAAATAACATGAGATAATATTTCTGATTTAAATACATTTTGCTGTGTTGCTATGTTGGCGAAGTTGTCAATATGAATATGTTTTCAAAATATAGTTCTAACTCGAGACGGCACTAATGCCCATTCAATGTTATGCCCATTTGTGGCAGAAAAGAAAGCCCCAAACGAATGTATGGAAGAAGTTTCTCCTAAGTTCCTGCTATCGATATTATCGTCACAAACTGTTAGTTGGTTTCAGATAGCTGAATGATTGGCGGCTTAAGAAGTTTAATACCCGACTTCTGATGTCTTAAAATAAGACCCATACTAAAAAATAGTTGTCAGCATATCAGTGGGGGATTAGTAAAAGCTTTTGCATCTGACAGTAGTTTTACAGCTTATGCCAATTTATTGTTTAAATATCTATAACGATTTTTCATTTCTAGATAGCGATGACTTCCAATAATTTCTGCCCACATTTGAGGTGACCAAGATTAGACTGGATATTTGTGGACGAATCGTGCAATCTGAGTTTTTGTTTCGTATGTAAGAGCATCTTAAATTCCATAAACCTATAGCTCGTTAACGGAAGTGGCGATTCTTACCGTGGTTCATTTTAGCGATGGATGGGTGTTCAAAACGAAATCCGATTTAACGTTGGCGCAGTGGCTTAGTGGTAGTGTGTTGGGCTACTAAGCGAGGGGCTCAGGTTCGAATCCCGAGAGGGCCAAATTACATCTTAAGGTTTTTTTCCACTGCGCCACCTCTCGCGAACGTCTGACAAACATCCGAGAGTAAAACTGTCATGAATGAGCTTCTCAATTAGCCGTTTGGACTCGGCGTAAAATTGTAGATCCCTTCCATTCGTCCCAAAAATTGAAAACCCACACAAAACGAATGGTTGTGAGAAGCTAGGCCTTGGGTCCCATAGACCTGTCGCGCCAAAATATTTATTTTTTTTTATTTGATCCAATTAAAGCATTGGCTCTGGAATTTAAGATCAAATAAACAAATAGCCTTAAGAACTTAAAAAAGATATGAAAAGCCTTCCGATTCCGAGAGCCCTCCATCACATTCACTGCATAAAAAAGTTAAAGGTCTTTTCCCAAAGTAAATTGGAGGTCTGCAGGCGATACCAAGAATTTGGAAACAAAAAAGCCGCTCAGATGGCATTCGAAACTAATACCATGTTCCCACCAAGGTGATTCAGCTAAATCTATTTAATTTAGCTAAATCACCTCATTCACCATACATTTTCGTGATCACTAATTACGTGATGTGTACCTGTTTAATTTTCAATTACGAGCAAATCCACACAAAATAAAATCGAACATACACAAAATAGAAACGAACAGACACAAATAAAATCAAACAGGCCTATTATCGACTTCAGCTGTTCACACAAAAACAAACTGTCAAAAAATTTAAAATGCAGATAGTGTTTGGGCACATTCAAAAACTTAGTTATCTTAAGTCGACTAAATTGGTCTGGAAGAGATGTAACCTGAACGCAAAAACTAGAATGGTCGGGAACGTCACTTTTCCTACGTCAGCCACATACTCGAACTGTCAACTTAGTGCTCAGTCACGAATTTCTTGACTAGATTCGTCGGCTACCCCTCCATAAACGTCATCTGACACACCTGCCCATGTGACCGATCTAGGCCAATCAAAACTGAGATACATCAAGTCAGTCAGCTGTCAGACTTACTAAACTAGATACTTGAACGTCCCCATTGTTTACATCATTTTTGGATTTATTCTGGTGGATATAAATTATATCCAAAGCATTTGAACTCATTTTAAATTGTTGAGGGTAATTTTTCTTTTGTACTTTTATATGTACGATATTGAAAGTTTGCCAACTAATTTCAAATGTCACACTTAAACACTTTAAAGTTCGATACGAACGCCTATCATGATTTGTAAATTACTTCAGCTAAATCACGTTGGTGGGATATGCGATGACGGGGACGAATGGAAGAAATAAGCTTGTTTGACAACCGATTCATGTTTAAGCAGTCATTGAAGAAGTAAATGTACTTTTAAACTTAGAAAAGATCGAGAACCGTGTGTTTAAATAAGTGGATGAGACTGAGACATTTCAAGCAGCCAAAGAAAGAGTAGATGCAGCGTACCTTCTGTGACGTCTTAGGACACTATCAACTCCATATGATGTAAGCAAAATAAGTACCAATTCAAATAGTGGGTGGAACATTTCGTATGACGATAGACCTATCTATGTTCAAATTTAATGCAAGGTACAAATGTACACCGGAAAAATTGTAAAGGACTTCTTTCTATGGACAGATGATTGGGCAAAGAGTTTCGATTTAGACAGGGTTTAGTTTCAAAGACATTGGGCCTTACTAATAATCATTTTTAACCTTCACCTTATATATTTTGTAGGTCAGAATATGCAATTTTGTACGGAAAATGTCGCCACTGTGAGTGTGAATTCGAAAAATTTAGCCTGGACACTAAAAATGATTATTAGTATCGCGGATTATGAAAAGCACTCAATTGTTGGACGGAGACACAAATTTTTTAATTATGACAGAAACTGAATCAAATATATCATACCTATACGTAACATAAATGTTGTAGTATCCAAAGATGCCTTTTATGTTTTATGCCACTCGACTCAATCGTTTCGTTATGATAGAAGAGGATAAGGAAAATGCCTACGTTCTGGCCAAGGAAGGAGTTGAACTCATACTCAGACGGTATAAGGATTGTTTTTGAAAAGACCTTCAACAAATCCGCAAAACAATCACAACTAAAAGGATGAGTTTCAAAGGCACTTTCGCCTGTTTTAAATCGGAAAAGAAGAATCAATTCAGCAGAACAAAGTTAAATTTAACGATTGGGATTATCTCTGGGCATTGTCTTCTTAGGAAGAATGCCATGAGATTGGACTCTAACACGGATACATGCAACTACTATGAGAATCTACAAGTCACGGAGGATATTTCTCACTCTGTGTGAATGTCAACCAATTGATCGTAATAATAGAAAGCACCTCGGCAACTTCTCTAATAACTTAGCGGAGGTTGTCTTGTTCGTTGTAAATATAACCTGTGTCGCAAGTACTGTTTGTATTAAATCGCTTGAGCCGCTTTTGAGAATACTTTACTAAAAGTCCAGCTTAATTAAAAAGTTACAGAGATCGCTAAAAGCACAAGGGATGGACAAAGTTGTTTTGGGTTTATTTATATCGTGCAAGAAATTTTGGAAAGAAAATTTAGCCGTTGGGGAAACGAAATATAATTTGTTCTTAGACAATTACAAATCAAAGAAGATTAGGCCATTCAAGTGATTCCCTTTTTTGTTGTAAAATTTGACGGCTTATATTGTGACGTATATTCGCACTAATGGCGGAATCTCTTTCACAAGGCAACCTCATTTTTTCCCCGACTATATCCGTTGTTTCCCTTCCATTCGTCCCAAAAATTGAAAACCCACACAAAACGAATGGTTGTGAGAAGCTAGGCTTTGGGTCCCACAGACCTGTCGCGCCAAAATATTTATTTATTTATTTTATATCTGTTGTTAAGGAAAAAATCGAATATTTAGTTTATTCGTGATATAGAAAACACAATTTGACAGTCATTAAAATTTGGGCATGTTCCGCAAAAGTAATCATCCCTGCATTTTGCATTTGCAAGCACCCTGTGTACCTCTATCCATTTACACGTGTGACGTAGTATGTGTATTCTATTTTATCAGATGCTGATAAAGATAACAAGTTTCAGTAGACACCAAACAATAACCGCACCTGACAATCGACAACGGGAATCTGTGTGATTGTTGATCTTCTTCAAGGCTTCAAGTTCATTGGCATTAACAAATTTTAATTAACGTCATCAATCTGTATTCGATAAATGTTGGGCATGTTTACTTACGTTGGTTTGCTTTTGCCTTACCGGGGTAGACGGCAGACCGATTGGGATTTTGATTTTATTAAATTTTTTTTTTGTCAGTTTTGCAAGGCGATAAACTTGTACTGCCAAAATGGGAAATTGAGTCTTTCAGTTTTCATTTGTCATAATTTAAATTTTTATGTGAACCATTATAGTAACGTTGGTCTTTGCTGTCATTTATAGATCTGATTTTATGATCATTTTTCTCATGAAAGTGAAAAGTAAGGAAGAATCCTCAGATTTAGGTCCACTTGACACTCTAATGTAGGTTTATAATTAAAAGAAAGAGAAACCCAGCTTTCATCGCTGGCCATGTTGAAACACTTCCGTTTTGGATGTTACTGCTGCGTAACATGATTTCCAAATTCTCATTAATTACAAATGCTTGCAAGATTGGTCATTCTGAATTGTTTTATCGAGCAATAGGCATATCCACTTAATTTGGGTTTGCTATGGAATAGATGAGCAATAAAACAGGCCTTAAGTCGGACCAGAGGCAATCATTGACGCAATCGAGGATCTCGGAGTTGTATCATCGCTTTGAATACCTACTGATAAAGAAATGTCTCCTTTATTCACATGTGGTAATTGCGGAACAAATTATATTTTAGCCAAAGTCTACTACGATATTTAGCGAAAAACCAGGCTGCTTATTCCAGAAAACTACTTCTACCGCTCATAAATATTCACAATATTCTATCCTGTATACCTAGGTGTTTTTACAGATTTCTAAGATTGCCGCCAAATTCGGCACTACTCTCACCATCTCTCACTAGCAAATCGATATTTGCAGTCAAAATTAGTACTTACTAATAAAAGTCATGTCATACAGCATCTCCAAATAAATTTTGCTAAACCATTTTGACCAATGAAAAAGATTACTATAAACTAAAGCCTTTTTTAATAGTTTATATAGAAAATTAAACGTTTTTTAGTACAACGATGAAGTACGTCTGGCGCCAGACTCGAAACAAATTTCATATGGTATTTTATTGCGCAGTTTAAAATCATTTTATAAAATTTATGAAATTCCATCTAAATCAATGAACCAACCTTCGGGATTTAAAAAAAAATAAAGTGCACGACTGGATCGCACGAAACTTTCTCGTTCATATCATCAGTTTGGTTGGTTTATTTTTCTTTTATTATTGTTTATAGGCTATAAAACCAGATTTTTCAAATTGGTGATGCTGGTGGGTGGCCATGACTCGAAGAAGGGGTTTGTGATGTGAGAATTCAGAGATTTGTTCTTGAATTTAAAATGAAAGTGCGGGTTTCTGATAGTGTAGATTCCAATTAGTTAGAATTATTTTCAGGTTCATGATTAATATGGTTGAAAAAAGAAGTAGTGGGAAATATTTGCAAAAAAGGAGTTTCTAGTAGTTGTGATTACATTTTAACTGGTAGTGCGGTAATGTTTATAAGACGGCATTATTTGCTTTACTCTAAGAAAAACTAAGTACAGGATTTTATTAAGAATACTTATGTTATCGTAAATAAGCATTTAAGTCAAAATCTTTAGAGCTGATTTTGAAAAATAATACGTTCAAAATAGTAACAAATATGGAAATTTTGAGTTCGAAAAATAACCTTGCTCAACTATATAGCTAAAAACTGAGTATAGGGTATTGTTCAGGATGTTAGTATTACGTGGTTTTTAAAGTTTTATCCAAATTGAAAATGGCGTTTTCGAGATATGAACAGTTTTCAAAATCAGCGTTTCCGGGGGTTAGAATCGAAATTGAAGGACGCAATAATGTTGAAAACGTCAATTTTACTCCAAGTATGTATTTTGGTCAAAATCGCTTTAGCCGTTTTCATGTAGGTAAAAAAAAGAAAATCATATTCTCAAAATATGCCTTTTTTTCAAAAATCCATTATAGACAATTGAGAGAAAAACTGAGTTTGCTATTATGTTAGGAATGACCATATTACATACAAAATTAATTTTTGTTGCAATCGTATTGACCGTTTTCGAGATAAGGCCACTTTTCAAAAGTACCGTTATTCGACTTTTTAGCCAAAAACTGGGTATGCAGCCATGTTAACCCCATATATGGTAGTGCAAGTATACATTAAGGTTAAAATCGTTAAAGCCGTTTTCAAGTAAACCATAATTAAATAAAGCCTTAAAAAACAAAAATTTTCCAAAATAGTCCGTTGAACGATAATTTAGGGAAAAACTGAGTTTGCCATCATGTTGGGAATGACCGTATTACCTTAAATATACATTTTTGTCGAAATAGTTTTGAGCGTTTTTGAGATATAAACAATTTTCAAAATTACCGTTATTCGATTTTTCTGGGAAAAACTGAGTATGCAGCCATCTCAGTTACACCTACTTAAGCCCAAATATCAATTTTGGTTGAAATCGTTAGAGCCGTTTTCGAAAAACTCAAAATTGCTGAATACCGTTACAACGGCAACACTTAACGTGCAAAAAAAAAAGTGGCCCCGAACTGTAAGCCCACCAACTCCAAATCCGAAGTTTGAAAGAAATCCGTCCAGCCGTTTGCGCTGTAGAGCTCAGGAAGGACGGACAGACGGACAGACGGACAGACGGACAGAATTGCGAGACCCACTTTTTCGAGTTCCTCTATCATCGTAATGTCAGATTTGATAAAAATCTCGAGTTCGATTTTTTGTACGATTACAATACCTTTCTCTTACTACGTAATGCGAGAAAGTTAAAAATACTTTAAGACCAAAGATCGAACAAAAAAACACTTAAAACTAATCGTGTTGTACAAATAAAAGTTGAAAGAAAAAACTAAGTCGTTTCAATTTCTGTTTGTATTTCAAATTCATTCGCTTGACATTGAGCTATATATCAATAAACTTTACGAACCTATAAAACCAAATAATTAGGATGCCATACAAAATTGATTTATTTACACAGAGACCACTGTAAATAACTGTTTTGCACTTAATTCAAATTTACAGCCGGGAAAGTTAACCACAGGGGAAGATTTGAAGAACATGAAAGATCAGAAATAGTATACGTTTGATTGACGGAAGAAGATTATGGTAAGAGTGGAAAAGGGGAGTAGATATTGTCGCCAAACTGGTTGTCAAGAGGTATGTACTTTTAAGTCAAAACTGATGGAAAAGGTCGTATACGAAATAAATTTGTTTATACAATTTTGAAATGTACCCTTGATTGTTACCTTTATAACAATAAATTTGCTGAACTTGTACTCAGTTGAGTAGACGACCAACCTTCCACAGGTCTATTTTTAGACAAAAATTGTATGAAAAATATCAGATTTCATAATCGGCCCTAGCGAGGTACCCATCGGAACGGAAAATTATCCGATTTTATACGATTCGGAGGTTTTTTGCTTCGAGGTATTCTTCGGAACATCTATTCGGAATATTTCTCCGACATTTTGTAACGCATATCGGTAAATTACGTTGAAGTGCGATGAAGTGCATTTTTTCTTAAATTTTTGACAGGTTCTGATATCCTTGGTGAAATTGGTTGCAGAATTTGTTAACGATTTGGATTTGAGCCTCCGACAGAGTATGCGTTGCGGAGAATTTTCTGTTCCGACGGATACCTCGCTAGGGCCGAATGTCTATGCCTAGAGCAGTGTTTTTTTCACAAACTGCTAAACAGCGTACAGGCCATTACTGACTTTTAAAGTTTTACCTACATAGACACTCAATTTCAATTCTTGAAGCGTTTTTCGCCCCTTTTTTTAGATTTTTCAAGAAAAGTATGATACAGACTTAAAAAATCAGCTTTGCTTTCTCACGAGAAAAGTATTTGTCGTAAAGACGAGATAAGTTATCACAAGCAACGATGCAAATCAAAACAGTAGGTGCTTCGCATAGTCTTAGTTTGTGTAAGACCCGTATAGATGGCGCTGCCTGAGGTCGAAAAATCGTATTTATGGATCGATTTGGCTCAAATTCACACCATTTGTAATTAATAAAATAAAAATAAAGTATTTGGCAAAAGACCCGATAGGTGGCGCTAAGGCTTGAGATATTTACGAAAATATGTAAGTAAATAATAAAATTGTAAGCATTTTTAGGTTTGCGACGTAAAACTAATGGACAGATAACGATGAAACATTTTTCGAGCTATTTCTTAAGACTCTGAGAACACTACAGGATGTGTCTTACCTTGCCACGCCTTTATTTTTCTAGTGTATTTCCTTTCCTATTTCGGCGCAGTTGCTTAGTGGAAGTGTGTTGGGCTACTAAGCGAGGGATACCAGATTCGAATCCCGAAATTTGGCCAAATTACATCTTAAGGTTTTTTTTCCACTGCGCCACCTCTCACGAACGTCTGACAAACATCCGAGAGTAAAACTGTCATGAATGAGCTTCTCAATCAGCCGTTTCGACTCGGCGTAAAATTGTAGATCCCTTTCATTCGTCCCACAGGTGTTGCCGAAAGTGCTGAATATTTCAAAAGACGACTGTTTAATTCAACAGTCTTAATGTTTCATAAAACGTTTAAATTTGTCTTCATCGAAAACTAACTTTGAATAACTTCAGCGAATTGAAAAGTGCGTGATAAAACTTGCCTTTGCTATTTTGCAATCGTTTGTCCGTTTTTGCTGCATTTTCTTAGTTTGCTTTGGGCTGAGAGAAATATTAACAAATATTCATTAATATATGAACGGGTGTCATGGACAGCGCCATCTAGTCTATGGTTTTTCACTTTCACAAAATTCTTTAACCCAATTCTACAACGGAAAAAAATGTCCATACATTTTCTGCTCAAACTGTTCAAAATGGGAACGATAAACGACTCGATTGAACGATGCTACGATGATGTTACGCGAAGCAAACTTAAAACCGAAGTCGTTCTGTTCGTTCGTTTTAACGATGATCGTTTCATGAATTACGCGATGAGAGCCCAGGGTTTCTGCGAAAACTCAGTTTTCGGTGCGATTTGAATCGTGTTTTACTAGTATAGTAAGTGCGGCAAATATGGCCCACGTTGATAATATGGCCCACCACTATATATCCTGAAGTAGAAAGCGCAGACGACGACACCAAAGAAAGGTTCTACGAGCTCTTGGACCACACTTACGAGCAATGCCCTAGCTATGACATTAAAATTGTCTTAGGCATCTTTGGTAGTACTGTCGGAAAGTACAGCCTACACGACACCACCTCCGACAACGGATTTAGGCTGATCGATCTCGCGGCGGGGCGAAATGTTGTCATAGCTAGCACACGGTTCCCGCATCTCGATATTCACAAAGGCACATGGAGATCTCCTGATCAATCAACCGTCAACCAGATTGACCACGTTGCGATCGACGCAAGGCACTCCTCCAGTATTATGGATGTCTGAACGTTCCGAGCGGCCAACATTGACTCGGACAACTACCTTGTTGTAGCCAAGGTACGACTCCGGATATCCCGAACGCCGCCAAGACAAGTAAATACTGTGAGGAAGTTTGACGTCGGACGGCTACAATCGCAAGAGATCACCAGATCCTTTTCCGATCGAGTCTCTCTCAATCTCTCAAGAGGTCCTATGTAGCCAGCATCAAGTATTGAAGACCAGTGGCAACATTGCCGAAAAGCCAAGATCTTATCTGCCGTTTTGTGTGAACGCCTGAAGCCTTTCGTAAACAACCTGATTGGTCCATATCAGATGGCTTCAGGCCAGGAAAGTCCACCATAGACCAAATATTCACACTGCTGCAGATCTTGGAGAAAACCCAGGAACTTCAAATCGATACCCACCACCTTTTCATCGACTTTAAGGCCGCCTATGACAGCATTTATAGGGACGAACTATACAGAGCAATGTCTAGTTTTGGCATCCCTGCCAAACTCGTCCGTTTGTGCAGGATGACGATGGAGAATGCATGCTGCTCCATCAAGGTCGGTAAAGAACTCACCGAGACTGTGGCGCGTTTGTGAGTATTGAGACTGAGGCGGCGAAGATGGGTTTGGCGGTTAATGAGGAAAAGACGAAGTATATGCTGTCAACTAAAAAGGACACCCAACACCGACGGCTCGGACAGAACGTCACAATAGACAGATATAACTTTGAGGTGGTTAAGGACTTTGTCTACCTAGGCTCCGCTATGAACTTAGACAACGACACCAGCGCTGAGGTTAAACGTAGAATTACTCTTGCCAATCGCTGTTTCTTTGGGCTAAGAAGGAAATTCAGTAGCAAAGCCCTCTCTCGAACAACTAAAGTGACCCTTTATAAGACTAATCATCCCAGTCCTGCTATATGGCGCAGAGGCATGGACTCTATCAAAAGCGGATGAGGTAACTCTCGGTTGTTTCAAGAAAAAAATTCTTCGTGTTAATTTTGGTCCCGTCTGCATTGACGGAGAATGGAGAAGGAGATTTAACGACGAACTGTACGGGCTGTACAGCGACATCGACCTAGTCAGAAGAGTGAAGGTCCAACGACTGAGGTGGCTGGGTCATGTAGAGCGAATGCTCCGGCCCGGAAGATCTTCGAATCCATACCCGAGGGAAGGCGCAGTAGAGGAAGACCGCGACTCAGGTGGCGCACGCAAGTGGAAGGGGACCTTAACCAACTTAGCGTGCGAAACTGGAGACAGCTAGGCCCAGGTCCACCCCGGACTGTAGCGCCACCTTAAGTAAGTTAGTAAGAAAGCGCAGGTAGATACAAACTAATTCATTCCAACCAAGTTCAGAATAGTTTTGTCTCATTCAATCGAGGTAGTCATGGCTCGAAGAATGTGGAAGATATTGATAGTACCTAATCGCTTTTTCGTTTTCCATATAATTTTTTGGTAACTTTTGTTAATTGTTTTCATATTGAATTTTCCTTAAATTTGATAATCTTGTTCTAAGTCTGAATACGACTTTTTTTATTTTTTGTGCTCTCAGAATTTAAAAACAGTTTTAGACATGTATGAAAAATGAAATTCAGTGAAAAAACCACAGTGAGTGTAATATGGCCCTCCCGATTTGTGGTTATTTGACCCAGTAGGCCATATTTGACACGTGATAGAATATATTCGTTCTCTAAGAAAAACACAGAAAAAACGATCGAAATTGGCTAAGAAGGACATGATGCGAGTAATCATTGCATTTAATAGAAAAGAAATATTTAACACAAGGTGGGCCATATTAGCTGCACTTTTTTAAAAAGAGAAAAATTGAGTCTCCTTAAGTTATTGTTTCTATCTTTTTATTAATTTTGATTTTTTTATTAAAATTAATAAAGACAGAAGAAGAAATAGTTTCTACGACTATATTACAAAACAATTTAAATGAATTCGACTTAAATTCACGGTTTTATTTCAAAAACTGTTAAGGGTGGGCCATATTTGCAGCACTTACTCTAGATATCCGTCTTTTGGAAGATTTCTATCAACCATCTTATAGAGGTAGTCTTTTCTATTTCGATTTACTTTGAAGTGAAGATTGCAGTGAAACACACGAAGTGGTACCCTAAACGTCCAGCAAATTTGGTCTCAAAAAATAACACTAGATCAAATTGCTGTCACATGGAAATATTTTTTTTTATTTTTAGCCAACCAATTTGTATGTAGAGTATTTATTTAGCTTGCGAGGTAAAAATATTAAAAAAACAGACACTATTAAAATATGCAAAGCTTTAAAAAAAATTCTGACAGAAATGAAAAGTGATAAAATATAGAAAAAAACTCAACCTTACTTTAGGCGCTTTTTTTAACAATTGCCACTCATTCACATACCTGATCTTCAGCTACTTAAACTCAAAAACAATCTTGCTTTAATCTGCACACTCTTCCAAAATATTTCGTAGACCATAATAAACTTAGTCTCGTTCGGAGATGCCGTATCTATGTAAGTATCTATACCTATGGTTATTTATAATATTTCAAAAAGCTCAACATGGTTTGGCAGAATTTCGTTCGCCACCTTTAGTTTGTCCGAAAAGTAGATGCCTAGACACATAAATCGTATCTGTTAGCGCAGCGCTGGTGTCTTTAATCGGCATGAATATTTAAGCAATATTCGGTTAATAGCGCCTCAAAAAGGATCGTGTGGACGACACGTTTTACGTTTATTTGGCTGACCTACTAGTTGAATGTTTACAAATCCACGCCAAATAATAAACGCAATCACGAATATTCCGCAAAATTCAACTCACTCGCATACAAATGGGAAAATAATGTTTCAAATTATTTTCGTGGATTTGCATTCATTTCTCTTTGCATTTCGCGATTAGGACGGTTGCCATAATTTATGAAACGAATTTAATTCAATTATCTATTATTTTTCTTCTCTACACAAGTGAATTAGTATAAAACTATTGCAAGCATCACATCACTAGATATAGTTGTACTCTTTTCAATCTAATTTATTCAGTTGATGTTTTTAGATTGTTCTTGTTATTTGTCTAGTAATATCTAGATTGGTTAGCATTAGTTAAGAAAAATCACGGTGTTTACCTATAGTATCTTATTATCGAACTTCGTATTTGTTTTGGTTTTTTTTCTTTCCAAACCGAGACACGACACGCACTACCTGAGACTGAATGTTAATCGGCCAGACTCCCATAAAGCGAACTTGCAAACTGAAAACGAAAGCGGTGCGACTTTCGATGTGTTCGTATAGTTAATGATAAGGCATATAATACATGTACGAATCATGTGGGAGTGGGCATGGGCATATTATATAGATATGAATCAAAAAGAGTGTAGCGACAACGATTGAATGTAAACAAACCGACCGACGACGACCGCCAGTGGTGAGCTCGTGAAAAGTTAGAATATATTTATTTTGTTTACATATTTTAATCGCAGTGTCTGTGCCAATTTTAGCGGGATTCCGTGGTATCTATGAAAGTGGTTTCAATTGTTTTATCGCTGGCATTAGCAATTGTATGGAGTTGAAAACAAAACGGATAAGATATGACTACCTACCTACCTAACCCATACTTGTATATCAAAGAGAGATATCCAACATCGATCGTTATCGTCGATCAGAACGACATTGTGCTCTGTACCTATTGTGAATTGGGATCGACAATTATTTCGCCTATGTCAATGGTGAAGAGCGTCGGCGTCGCGTCGGTTCATGAATTTACTCATCAATCAGCGCTGGGAGAAATTCAATTGATTAATGGATAATGTGTGTTTTATTGTTGATTCAAACTCTGTTCAGAAGTACATATAATCGGTGGTGTTTTTATTTTTATTGTTGTTGGTTTTAAATGAAGTTCCCACTTCACAGCAATTGTAGTACTTACTACTACGAATAATTGGGCGACCCATCCCACGGTTTTTATAATTCCTAGAGGCTGCTTGAGCTAAATTTAAGATCCCATAAAAAATGCTCTCCAAAATTTAGCTGAGCTAAATTTAAGCGAATTCCTTTATGTGAGTCGTACGCAGCTCGAACTTTTGTTTCCGAATAGCTGTCAAAATTTAGCGCACCCATGGGTTTGGAATTTTTTTCAATTTTGACAGGTCGCTCTGCTCTCTTGTTCTGTTATGTTTGAAAAGATGACTTATTTTAAAGCATACCTTATCGAGGAGTAGGTAGGTACCTGGAGCTGGAGTCCTTCATTGAAACGACAGAGAGTTCATCAGAATAAGTAGACGATGCTGGTGGAGCAACATCCATCGATATGGAGCCTTGCAAATTTTGAGTTAAGGAATTTATTTTCAAAGAACAGCTGTTTTTTGTGACATTTTTCCAAAGCGCTCTATATTCAGGGATTTTAGCTGATGTTTGGAGAGCAGCTAACATTTAGTTAAGCTTGCTATGATTTACGAACTGCCTTTTTGGATTGAAGACTCCGTTCTTAAATTAAATACACGACCGTTCTCTTTCGCTTCTTAATAACGACTCTACGTCCAAAAATGAGTGAAGTTCAATGCAGTGCTGTATCCGATTCAAACAGCAGTCGCATCGTGGGATTTTTTATATTTTCCCACAATGTCGATTCTGCTGATTGTGTATATTCGCACGATAGTCTTATTCCGTGATATACAATATCTAGAAATAAGGTCGCGCACGTTTGTGGCACAACAAGCTCGAGCAGTGCACCTACTGAGCTTAAGTTTAAAATTTGCATTTTAAGTTTTCAGGTTCTTACAGTCATTAATTTTTTAATGAGAAAATACTATCCATATCAATATTTAATAAACAAACAAAAATTTAATTGTTTTCAATTTCACCATTTCAACCCCAAATAAATTTATTTTGTAAAAATTACAGTTTTTTTCGGCCCATACAAATTTAGATCCTACTGGGTAGGCCAGTGGTAGTCATTGAGTTTGACATGCTTGTTCTAAGTGGTTCCTCTATGACGTGTATTAAACTCGATGATAATAAAAGTTCGAACAGTTTCGCCTTAGTTACTAAATTGTAGCTCACTTTGCTGCAAAAATCCTTGTTAGTTACATTACGTTTAGGAGATTATTATTTTCATTATTATGTATTTTATTTTATTTATTTTCAAGCTTGCATTCAAAAATAAAAAAGTACATCTTCCGCTGCCTACACATCTTATTTGTTTTTCGGTAAACAAAGATTTCCAACAAGTAAGCAAAAAATAATCATCACAATCACGCCAAAGGAGGACAACTACTTGGAACAGAACGTCTTTTAAAATCCGTTTATGCCTTAACTAAAGCAGCAATTGGTCTGCCCTAATGTTTTCAAAAACTAGTAGATGCGAATGCATTATAAAAAGGTCGATGCAAATATCTTTATAACAACAATCTTTTTAAGAGCTTCATTTAGAGTGTAGTTAACTTTTTAAATATGTCGAAGTAGCCTCTCTTAGTACCTCTGCTTATTTTGTACATCAGGTATTCAGGTATTTTCGAACAATCCAATTTATTGGAATTGACTTACGCGGTCTTGAGATATGGTTTCCGCACTTACAGACGAACAGACATTTTGTCCTGTACATGATCGACTTGAACTTGGAAAAAAGATATTAAAAAAAATATAGGTACATTTTCTTAAATCTGTTGAAAATTTGGATATGGTGAACTACCCAACTCAAACTCAAAAGATTCGTTT
The DNA here is from genome assembly GCA_936431705.1 of Cheilosia pagana. Taxonomy (NCBI): domain Eukaryota; kingdom Metazoa; phylum Arthropoda; class Insecta; order Diptera; family Syrphidae; genus Cheilosia; species Cheilosia pagana. The sequence goes on along the minus strand of OW386166.1, from coordinate 75,896,668 downwards.
TTATTACCTACCGAGTCAATCATAATCAAATCGAATTGTCTCACTTTACAATTGCATACTTTCAGGTACCTGTATGTAGTATTTTGTATACCTATACAGAAGCGGCCCTGCGAACGAACATTTGAATTAAAACATTTCTCAAGCGCAGAAAAAAATTGTTTACATTATATTATTGTTCTCTTTTGACAATTTTGGCTGCCAATGGGGCAATATGCATCGAAGAGTCAAGTTATTTTTCTATTAATCGAAACAAATCTAGGTATGCAAACCCGAAACTTCGCATCAACATTAACTTTTCTAACGAAAGCGATGAACTTTCATTTTTTTTTACGAAACAAGGTGGATATTTAGTAATAGTTTCCATAAGTGTATTCGAAAGTGCCGCATTTTTGATGTGAAACATCTTATGGCGCGACTTGGGAGTAAAATCGATTCTTCTGAGACGGAAATGGCCAAGCGGACGGAAATTGGCGTGTCGGCATCACTGTGCCGCCGCCCAAAACTTGCTAACCACTCAACCGATTTCAATGAAATTTGGTGGGTGGATATGGTTGGTTGTAACTTGATGGATAGGATAGTTTTGGACCCGATAGGTGGCGCTGTTGTTGATCTTCTTAACCACGCTGGGTATGGTTATATGGAAAGATATATTTTTTTGAATTTTTTGAAATTAATTCTCAAAGTGAATACTAGAATGGGCACGCTGGAGTGAACTGAAGAAGCTAGGTTTTACACAGACACTAGACTACTGAATCAGTTGATGATATGAAAACAAAATGTAAACAAAAACTCTCGAAATGGAAATAGAAAACTTTTGATTGGATTGCGTTATGAGAACTTTTTAAATAATGAACATAATTATCTACTGCGCTGTATTAAGATTATAATATTACATATAAAGATTTGGTTTTTAAATTAAATTTCCTAATGAAATTGAACTACATACAACACAGTTCAATTTAACATCCACATTTAGCGAGAGAAGTTTCACATCTGGCGTTTGGTCACAATTTTTTAATTAGGTAGGTATTTAACTTATATAAAAAAGTTACTAATGCGAAGCCTCAATGTTAATTAAATACGCAATTAATTTTCAGTAATTTGCTGTTTACTTTTTGTATTATTACATAAATTGAAAATTTATTTGTCTGTTCTTATTTCAAGAGATTTAAAGTGCAGGATAAGTAATTTTTTTGGTTTTTAAAGTCCTTAATTTAGGTGATATAATGTTTTTTGCTTTATAACTAATCACAACCTCTTTTGTAAACAAATGAAGCGGTTTTTTCTTTCAGACTTATAATGTCCCCATCCCGAGAGTATTATTTAAACTCTTTAAAAGTGCATAGGTAAACTGTCCCACGGTGAACCAAGTCCCACAGTGAACCATTCAAATATTCACAACCGCTGAGCATACCAAAAAAACGAAAAAAAGAAAAAACAAACACTTACCCTATTTATTTTCATTTTACCAGTCAGTTGAAATTGTGCGTTCGTCGGTTTAAGGTTGTGTTAAGTTATTCAAGTTCTGACAGGTAAGTACAAAAAAAATCGTTCGCTTTGTTTTTGTTCCTGTTGGAAATGTGATGTGTTTTATGAAATGCGTTCTATTTATTTCTGAACTGTGTTAACCAGAGTTGTTTTTAAACAGTGAATAAATTAAATCTAGGCAATTAGTTTTAAGTAATTTTGGTTTATTTTCCACAACATATTGCGTCCAACAGTGAACCAGACAAAGGTGGTGCACAGTGAGCCATGGTTCACTGTGTACCTAGCTTAGGCAATACACAATTCGTTTCATTTTGGCAGTTAAAATATGGCACGCACCAAAAAACCTCGCCAAATAGGATGTCACACTACCGACCAAATGAAGACTGCTATTGAGCTGATTAAGAAAGGGAAAGGCATAAGGGAGGCTGCTAGAATTAAAGGTCTCCCGTATCCAACTTTAAGACGATATTATGCCAAAGTGAAAAGCCTTAACGAAGGAGAACATATAAGGTTAGTTCCTAACTACACCGTGAACCAAATATTTAGTGAAGAGCAAGAAGCTAGCTTGATAAAGTACCTCGAGAACTCTGCATATTTGTTTTATGGATTATCAAGTTTAGAATGCCGAAAATTAGCTTATGAAATGGCAAAAATTAATAAAGTAATCATTCCCGAATCCTGGGATAGGGATAAATTGGCGGGCGTTGAGTGGTTGAGGTCGTTTCGTAGAAGGCACCCTAAATTGACTCTTAGATCAGCAGAGAGTTGCAGCTTAGCACGAGCATCAGGATTTAACCGCTACAATGTCGGAAAATATTTCGACAATTTGGAAAATGTTTTAAAACGTCATACACATTTTTTAAACGGAACAAGAATTTATAATTTGGATGAAACATCAACAACAACAGTCCAAAAGCCACCAAAAATATTGGCACCAAAAGGAATAAGATGTCTATCAAAGGTAACAAGTGGCGAGAGAGGAGTTTTATCCACAACATGTGCCATAATATGCGCCAGCGGACAGGCTCTTCCACCTGTGATTGTTTTCCCCAGAGTAAACTTTAAAAATTATATGCTTAAAGGTAAGTAAATAAACATTTACGAGAATTTTTCATCATTTCATGTATCTACACACATTTTTTTGCAGGTGCACCTCCCGGTAGTCTGGGCCTCGCCGCAAAGAGCGGATGGATGAATTCGGATTTATTTCCAGAAGTAATGAAACATTTCATTCACCACACTTTGTCTTCAAAGGAAAATCCATCGCTGCTAATTATGGATAACCACGAGTCTCACCTATCCATCGAGTCTTTGGAATTGGCGAAATCAAATGGAGTAACGGTTCTAACTTTGCCACCACACTCATCTCATAAAACACAACCTCTCGATGTTGGAGTATTTAAGCCTTTCAAAAGTGCTTACAATGCGATTATGGATTCCTGGATGATGAGCCATCCTGGTCATCCTGTGACAATATATGACGTGGGTTCTTTCATCGGTGAAGCCTATCAGAAAGCTTTGACTCCTGTTTCGATCACCAATGCTTTTAGGAAAACTGGCATTTTCCCGTTTGATCGATCGGTTTTTACTGAAATTGACTTTTTACCAAGTACAGTAACTGATCGCCCGAACCCCGAAGAAGAGGAAAATATCAGCCCTAATGAAAATACTACCACCAATACTTCACTAACTGAGCCGGAAGGACAATTGAAAGGTCCAGAAGATTTCCGACTGCCTATAAAAGCGCTACCAAGAAAAAATAGGGCGACAAATAGAAAAAAGGGAAGAAGTCTCATTGCCACGGATACCCCAGAAAAAGAAGAAATTTTTTCACAGAAGCAAACAAAAAAGCGACAGTTAGAGATGAAAAATGTAATAGAAAAAAGAGTAAAAAAAACAGTGAGAAAAGTTCTGCAGGATAGCTCATCATCAGAATCCGATACTTCCATGCTTCTAGAAAGTGATGGCGTTTTAACAGATGAATTTTCTGATAACGATGATCCCCAGGAAGCTGTTCAGAGTATGGGTAAAGAGACCAGAGATCCCGTTGCAGGCGAATTTATCTTAGTGGAATTCGAAGGGAGGAAGAATCTTATTTACTACGTTGCTAAGGTTTTAACGGTAAAAGGTGACGAATATCAAGTGGGTTACTTAAGAAGGAAGTCTGAAAAGCAATACATCTTTTCCTTGCCCGATGTTCCTGACCTGGCTTCAGTGTTTAAATGGGACGTAAAAATGGTATTACCAAAGCCCGTCGAACATGGTGGCACATCCAGGCTACAAAATTCATTGTACTCATTCAATACCGACTTTTCAGCCTTCAATATTCGGTAAATCAATACTTAATTTCATTTCAATATATCCTTTTTACATTAACAATGTTCCTATTCGTTTATAAGTTATTTTTTTTATGTTTCTGTTTTGAATTGAAATAAGTTTTTTTTTCTTTTGTTAAAGATTATTTATCCTTGCATTCTAAATGTTATTTTGAATTAGAAATAAAGTTGTTGTTTTGTTTGTACTTAGTTTCTTTTTTTTGGCTTATTCTGTTCATCCTTAGTGGACCTTAATTTATGTCCTTAATTGATTTTCACCTCTGGTTCACTGTGAACTACCCGGTGGTTCACTGTGTCCACCCCCTAGTACACAGGGAACCAAATCAGGTGCGTTTTTAAAAACTCAAACTTACTATTTTTTTATGAACTTTCGAAGGTTGCATTTCGTGAAATACAAAGTTGATAAAGTTAATAATAAGTACCTTCAAACCGTTTAAAGATTAAACCAATAGTTTATAAATTACATCGATTCAAACGCAAATTGGTTCACTGTTGGACAGTTTACCTAAAATAAATTGCAATTACATTTAAACTGATTTTTGTTTAGGATGGTAGTCAATATATTGTGTTATCATATGCAATAATACACCAACAATATAGGTAGTATTCAATGACATTATATGTATCAATAAAATAGTGAAAAAAGTAAAAAAATGTTCTATTCGTTGTTCCATAAACGACAAATATAGCATCCCTATCAAAGTCGTAAAAGATATTGTTAGGTAACTCCCAAAAACCAAATGATTACAAGCCTCGTATAACAGCGATTCTACGGGTGACGACAATTGGGAACGAAATAAAGGCAACGAACCTTAGATCTGAAAGTCAAATATTCGTATGGTGTTTGAGGCCCTTGTCTACTGCTGTACATAAAAATATATTAATGTCATGCGTATGGTGCACTGAGATAGGGCGGGTAATGGAAACTTGGCATACCCAATTAATGGCATCGCAGCCGATACTCGTGGTTATGGCAGGCGTAGAAGTATTGTAGGTATTCGAACGGTCTATACAGAGAAACTAAACACTCGATACTTTTCGTATGATACTCTCCCCACTTTCGCTAGCGCATTCATACATGCAAAATCCAGAAAAAAAATCCTATCGGCTCAATAAAGTGCAAATTTGCTTAATAAGGTGACGAGGCCTGCAGAAAACTCTGTACACAATTGTAAAGCAACTCTAACAAGCTTGTGAAAGGACAGGCTTTAGCGATCCATTGATAAAAATAAACAATTACACATATATTGATGCTATTTATCAGCAATTACTAAAGAATATCCAAGGCCAATTAATACAAGACAAGATCTTACCATCAGAAAAAAATAAAGACGCGATTATGATAATGCCCACCTAAACCTCAGACCATATCTATATCCATTGATTCTTTATATTCATTGCCCACTCGAAAATGCATTATGCTATGTCCGTAAGTATCAAATTCATATCATTGGTAATTTTATGTGGCGTGAAGCTTTTTGTCTCCCATCAGAAGGTGCTACTGATTGAAGGGAATCCCCTTTGGATACATTTTTTTAATCCATCATCGGAGGGCTGACATCTTTATCTCCAGTCCTATTCAATTCCCAAGATTATGTTTCGTTTATGAACGTCTTCAGATAACCAACGCCATGATGGAGGAACCCTCATACATATTAAGAACATTAACAACTCTCGACCAATTTTGACAATCAATTGTTTTGCCAACCCACTAAATTCGATTACCAAATTCCATCCTCCTTCACACCCAACGCATACACATAGTAGATCCCTTTATTCTTCAGCATACCTATACATTATACATAGGCCTTTATTGTATTCGTATCCCAACGAATTTCACTTTCAAATTTCATCGACAACCCTACTACGAGTGTCTGTATTCTGTGCCTCATTGTAAGGCATTTCGTTGGCCACCCTACCACCCTCCCACCCTTCGACACGGCTTGGCGTAACCGCTTTTCACCATTTCATTCACTCAGGTGAAATGGTGGCGCAGCGATTTATGCGATTGAAAATAGGCAGATAAAAGGGATGCCCAATCAGCATGAATTATGCAAAAAACTCCAACACGATTGATGTGGTTCAATTTTGGGTTTTGAACTTTCACCTCCAACCGATGGAGCCTGATATCGGTTGGTTTTTTTTTGTTGTGTGTACAAAAATGAAATACAGCACAAAGCCTGCTGATAGACAGGAAGCGAAATCATCATCAACAACAACAACAAAAAAAGGATCTGAACTTATAGTCGCTACCTATCTATGAATTTTGTTTCTATTGAACCTTTGGAATTTGTTCATTTGCATAAGGAAGGGTAGGTTGGTAGGTAGGCTGGCAATCGCAATTAAGAGCGCTCTTCATCGGAGATGCAAAATGGATTTATTTTGTTTGGTTGCGACGAAGAAGAAGAGGAAGACGTAAATCGATTTAATTTGAAACTTGGCCGGATTCAACATGAATACCTAAATATTTATAATCATCCCCCACCACCAACTCCGTGCAATCTCCTTCAATTGGAATCAATAAAATGCGTGAATAACGAATCACAGATTGAAAGAAGGGTGCGGGCTGCGGGGGTGTTATTAATTAACATCCAGTTAGGAAAGGAACAAAAAAATCAAGTTCCAATTATGTTTCATCAAGGACGACGAAGCATCGGCTTCGGTCAGCTCGAAGCGGGTTTGAGGTGGAAAATTTTGAATTCTCTTCGAAAAATCTTGTAGACATTTCTAATGCGACCGGGTAAGGCTTTATAATTCCCCATTCCAATGAGGTTACAAGTGCTGATGGGGTTCGCATCTAATTGGCTTCAATTATATTTCCGAATCTGTATCTATATATTGATTGATTGGATTTTGACGAATTCTCAGCAAATTGAGGACTGTGATGGGTGATGGTGATGGCTGATGGAGTTTCATAAATATGGAAGCTTTTAAGATATTTTAATCATTGGATGGTCGCACGATTAAATTTTAAATGCAAAGAATAATAATTATGAAAATGTTTTTATTTCTCGATGTACATTTTTGTTAATTTATTATCTTCTTTATATATATAATTCTACTGTACGTGTGTATGTCACTGAACTCCTCCTAAACGGCTGGACCGATTTGAATAATTTTTTTTGTATGCGTTTGGGTGGCGCCCTGGATGGTTTAGAAGCCGATTGGTCAAATATGGACAAACGGGCGTGGTATCGCCCATACAAAAATAACATTCAAAATCTTATATCTTGAATACCACCAAATCGATCGAGTTCAAATTTACACATAATCTTAGGTATTGGCCCAGGAGTATTTCTGTGAAGATTGTTCAAAATTGGACAAAGGGGCGTGGAACCGCCCATACAAAAAATACATTCAAAATCTTATATCTCGAAAACCACCGAATCGATCGAGTTCAAATTTACACATAATCTTAGGTATTGGCCCAGGAGTATTCCTGTGAAGATTGGTCAAAATTGGACAAAGGGGCGTGGTACCGCCCATACAGAAATTACATTCAAAATCTTATATGTATTTCAAAACTAACCAAATCGTGACTGCGAGTTATTAAGTAAAATACAAAATTGATATATTTATTTGGAATATATAAGACAAAAAAAGTTGTAACAATATCACACTCCACTGTTCATACGGAACATACAAACACAGTGCCCCAAAAATCGATGTATTATTAAAAAACAAAAATCTAAAAAAAAACGCCTTTTTGTACGGAGCCTTTTAATATTTCCGGTGTCGCATTTCAATGAATATTAAGTGTATTATACATACAACAATGCCACGTCTTCGTGAACGAGGAGGAAATATTGGTCGACGTACTCCGAATTCACAAGTAGTCCAGAAAGGTCGGCTAAATAGATCGGCAGAAGATAAATTGACGGACAATGCAAATTTAAGAAACCAGGCTGTAATCAAACGTGTAAATGAAAATCAAGAGCAACGCAACGAACGTCTTCGAGCCAATGCATCAAGACAAAGACTGGCCCGTCAAAGAGTCACCGATACATTTAGAACACGTGAACAACAGCGTTTGCAAGTGTATCGCGCATTGACACGTGCATCACTTCTTCACCTTGCGTTTGAATATCAGTCGGACATCGACTATTCGTCATATTCACAAATTGTAATCGGTTCTATGAACAAACAATGCCAATACTGTCATGCACTCAAATACAAAGGTGAATCTGCCGGTTTCTGCTGCGCGTCTGGAAAAGTTGTAGTATTGCCACCATTTAATTCGCCGCCAGAACCATTGAAAGCACTATTGGCTGGAGCTACATCACAATCCAAATTGTTTTTGCGTAAAATTCGCAAATTCAATTCATGCTTTCAAATGACATCATTTGGAGCAACAAAAATCGTTCAGAACGCGGATGGTCGCAATTTTCAATCAACGTGTAAGATTCAGGGCCAAGTGTATTATCAAATTGGTTCTTTAATGCCGATGCCTAATACCGATTCAAAATTTCTCCAAATTTACTTCATGGGTGATGAGGAACAGCAAATAAACGCGCGCTGCCAGTACGACCATATCGAGCAGATGGAGGAGCGATAAATTGTTATCTGGGATGAATGCACTATGGCACACAAGCATTCACTTGAAGCTCTCGATAGAATGATGAAAGATTTAAATAATAGCACCAGGCTTTTCGGTGGTGTTTTACTGCTGCTGTTTCAGAGAGACATATCCGATCATTCCACGAGCTACATATGCGGACGAAATTAACACGTGTATAAAACAATCATATCTATGGCGAAATGTCTGTACGTTACGTCTTAACACAAATATAAGAGTTCAACTGCAAAACAATCCACTGGCACTATCATTATCCGAGCAATTGCTCAACATTGCACACAATGCATCAAATTGCCGGGCAACTTCTGCAACATGGTAAATACGAAAGATGCTTTGATTGAAAGCATATTTCCCGATTTACAAGCTAATTATATTAATTATACGTGGCTTGAAAAAGCATGCAGGACAACGTCTGTCGGGTCCGCTAGTTGTTACATATATCTATAAAAATAGTTTCTGTTTTGCTACTACCACGGAATAGGTTTTTATAGGCACCCTTGACCTAGCTGTTCACAATCGTTCGCGTGTGAAAATTTTATTTTATGGGACGAATCCTAACGGCTGAATTGAGAAGCTCTTTCAGGACAATTGTACTCTCGGATCTTCGTCAGTCCTGATCAGAAATGGTATGTGTAAAGGTGAAAAGGTTAAAGGCCGCTTTTTAGTACCTACCTTCTCTTAAACATACGGGACCGATTTGAATATCGGCTGATATTCGGACCGATCTTCAACGAGCTATAGGGAACAAATTTTCGGCGACGAATGACTGATTGAATCTGGTCGGCGTATACTTAAATGCAGACGCCAGATTTTCCATGGATATGTTGTTATCCGTTTCGAACGTTTCTTGGATTAAGTAGTTCTGCAGATAATAACAATCTCTACTTCTCTATGTTTAAGCTACATATCGAAGAAGGAAGACACTTCGTATAGGAAGCCCAGTGGGTGAGGGAGAGAAGGTGCAATATCAACTTGGTGTGCCCAGCCGTTGTCGATGGTTATGGATTATGGTACTAAATATTTTTATCTTCATCTTTTCTTTCTTCCAGTTTATCGGGCAGCACTCGACAGGAAAGACTTCTTTGTTTGGAATCATTTCTGCAAAGGTCTTGGATTTGGTTAGACAACTACTACCCACAAATGCTTGCTGACGTAATTCACACTTGCTTCCGGCTGGAAAGGCTCGAACCTAGAAAACCCTCAGTCTGATATATCTGTTGTTGAAGCTGATTCGTTTCCTGAGTTTTTGGGCTGGTAGACCTCAGGACAACAAACTCAGCTTATTTTGTAGGACCGCCAGTTATTTTCCAAGGCTTACGAAAGTTAGTGCCAGAACCAACGAAAGACTGACTTGCTGTTTTTTCCCATAGCCACCACAATAACATTCTAGACTGCTTGGCCAATTTTGCTTTTACGATATTGGACGGATTTTCTTTTCAATGGTTGAGTTCATCTACCAAAATGTTCATAGAGGACCTAAGAGGTTTAGCTTTTTATATTTTTGCGGCAAATTAAAACAATTTAATGAAACTGTAAAGTTTGTCTATTTGCCTATTTATATGTGGATTTGAACAGGCATGACGTCAAACTCGAACTCAAGCTTTCTCTTAACTTGGTCGGACGGCTTAACACAGTGAAATTTGTTTGGGTCACAGGTCACACTGGTATCCGGGGAAATGGGATCGCTTATGAGTTTGCCAGGCTGGGTTCAGAAGAAGCTCTCTCAGGACTTGAAACTGCGTTGGGTCTGCCGGCATCTGTGGTTAGGTCATCCATTGATACTTGGGTTTCTCGTAAACATGAGTGTCGGTGGCGTGATTGTGCTGGGTGCAGGCAGACCAAACGACTGAGTCCGGACATCAGCAAAAGGTGCGCGTCTTTCCTTTTGTCTTTCAGGAGAATTGACAGCAGATGAGCAGAGCAGACTGCTTGCAAACACTTAAATGTATTGGGCTTTAGCGACACCACCATCTGTCATGCTTGTGGAGAGGACGACGATACAGCGAAACACCTCCTCGTATTTGCTCGCATCAGGTGGCGGATCTTTGGGACTGATGTGGTGAGTACCGAACATCTAAGCTCTTCATCACTGAAGCTCCTTCACATCTTTCTTCGAAAGACGGAAAAACTAAGTACAGCAAAGTAAGGTGTCTGTTTGGCAGTACAATGGGCCAGTAGTTGTGACTGAGTGCTCCATCGGATAGTAGCAACTTCTGACAAAAAAAAAAGCAACCTTCATTTATTGTTTCTTTTATCGCCAACGACCTATAACCAATAAAAATATGTATGCGAACATTTTTCTGAAAGACAGCGGATTTTTATGTCGGTGGTTTACGTCAGATACAATTTAAGATGCCACCTAACGCCTGAGTATAAACTGGTGGCACTGTTTTCGAACTTTAGTTGGTTCCTTTTCTTCGACTTGGGAAGTGAGAAGGGGGGGCGAAATACTTAAAGTATGGAAAACGTCATCGGTGCACATTTCAGTGGTAATCTGCGTACGAATCAAGGTACTTATCAAGAGCGAACCGGGTAGGTACTGTGGTAAGGGGGCTACTAAACAGCGAATTGAGAATTGAATGTTGTTAAAAAAATTAAAAAAATTAGTGACAGTCCTTTTGGTAACTCAAATCCCCAAAAAAGCAACCAGAGCGGAAATAGATCCTAAACTTGACTTATCCTTGACTTATGCACGATTTTGGGAAACATAAGCAGTTCAAAAAAGTGCCATTAATTGCAGCTTATCTCAATTTTGAAAATTAACATACAAGAGAGCATTTTCCGAGCCTGTGCTTGCACAGCACTTAAGGTTCTCATCGTATCAGAAAAATAGATGGCAAATAGAGGTTTTCTAACTTATCAATGCAACTCCTTCAATGCACATGGTCCGCTAGAGCACGGCTGGTATTCTAAGTCGCCAAGTTGTTCCTTCACAACTTCAATACATACTACCTGCAACTTCTCTGTTGGTATACGCCAACTGCTGCAGAACATCGCACTAGAAAATGAAAAGAAATTCTTGCCGCACTAAAAACTCTCATTGATTGAATATGAGATCAAAAAGCCCCGCAAGGTTATGCCATAGAAAACTTATATGACCACTATTTTATCCCCTTTATCTGACCTTGTGTGCCTTTTATAATCCACGACCTTTATCAAAATTTGTCCCGACCCATTTGACTTTCTTTCGAAAATTAATTGAATATCCGCAAAGCCATACATCCCAAATTCCCAAGAGGTTTCATATACCCCTCGTGAATATACCAAGCCAATCCTAGGGATATTGCGCATAATACTATTGTAAGCTTCATTCGGCCAGCATATTTGTCTAATGGGCCGTGGAGCTGCCAAACAAACAAAAAACTACTTGTATAAAATACGAATAATTGTGTCCTCCATCATGTTGTCTCTAATAATGTGAACTGTAATTTTATTGATTGATTATTATATTTCTTTTCGCCTTTTATTGGCACATTACATAAATATTGATCGCTTTTATCGTTTTCATCTTATCTATTCTGTCCTAATGCTGTATGTGTTCTTGTCGTGATTATGTATGATTCTGTGTTAATTGCTGTGATAATTGACAGATATATACCTACTTTGTATTGACTTGATATGGGAACAGAAACATGTTGTGTGTATATTGTTATGAAACTCAACAGTTCAAGGTTTTTGCATCAGGAGCAGAAAGTTACAACGGGTATTTGATTGCATATTTTCGTATACTTAGAGCTGACCCTGGACGTACTTTTCATACGTTTAACACAGGAAAGTTGCGAGATATTAACTTACTTCATAAATAAACGTTATATCCTTTCAGTTGGTTGTCTTCAAATAATCCCTAGGTATGTCAATTGAAGTGTCATTATGTTACTTGACGCACCCGTAATTTATTGCATAAGAGATGTGAAGGAGAGGTCCATTTGCCGAGAGTTTTTGCTAGTAAACTCGCAAGAAGGATGATGGCCATTGTGATTGTATCCATAATTGTCGATATATAAAATGGAAGCAATCACTTCAAGACGTTTGAATTGTAAAGGGAGTTTTTTTTTTAGGTATGGAACTTTGAATTGGAATAAAACAAAGATGATTTTTTTAAATCGTCATGAAATTTAATGTATTCCAGAGATAATCTTCTGGCATTATAATTTAAACATGATTTCCGGCCTATGACGTAGTCTAATCTGGTGGTCCATTTTTCCATGACTTATTCCAATTTTGTAGGCGATTATCGGCAATAACGCGGCGAATGTTGTCCCCCAAGTGGTCAATCGTTTCGGGAATATCGGGGTAGACTACCTACTTCACATGTTCCCACAGAAAATAGTCAAGCGGCTTTAAATCGCACGATCTTAGAGGCCAATTCACCGGTCCGCAACGTGAAACTATGCGGTTACCAAACGTTTCCTTCAATAAATCAAACCACAGCACCTGCACATCATGGTTGTCCAATTGATGAACGAAAAAGTCAGCAATCATGGCTCTACAGCGGTCACCATTGACTGGGTAGACTTATTCGGGTCTTCCCCTAAGCTACGCTCTACAACAGCAATGACTTCTTCTGTAAGCACTGTACGACGTCTCGGTGGATGCGTATTATCATTTAGAGTAAACGTGGTGCGAAAACGCTCCATAGTTAATCGAACTAATTGCTCTGATGGACGATTATGTTGACCGTAAAATGGATGTAGTGCGCGAAACGTATTTCGAACAGAACCATGATTTTCAAAATAAATTTGAACAAATTTGGAAGTGTTGTTCAGTCGTCAGTCTATTCATGTTTAAATGCCAAACCAAACTAAAAATAAATCACTTGACAGCTGACAAAAGGCTGACAGTTGAAATAGTGTTGCCAACTTAAAGTATACCTCTAAAGAAAACACCCTTTACTACTTAATTTGAAACATGCCGTCTGAGTGTGTGAATTTAATCAACCAAATTGTAATTTATTGAATTAAATAAACAAATTATTATGCGTCCACAACTTTCAGAAACCATTTTGTTTAGTAGTCTTGTAGAAAGCCGAAATTCCGTAAGCCCTCGCTATCGCTGAAACTATTCTGTACTTTTCTAGTCGGCCTAAAAGTAAGTAGATAGTGCTGTTGCAGTCCTATTCAGTCAAACATTGTCTACCTTATCCTTTTATTTTTCGTGATAGGTTTGCGTGACGTTTTAAATGTACCATTTGAAGATGTAAGACCCGCTATTTAAAATCTCTCTCTGTTTAAATTTTTTTTCAGGGTTGAGTGCACCAAAGACTCATTCGATCTTTATTTTCATTCAAAACTATTCGGGAACGCACCACCACCACAGAGGTATACAAAGTCTTTAAACAATAAGCTGGACAAACCTGAAAAGCGATAGGAATCCAGTCTGGGTACCGGGTACCGAATTTTTCATGAGGTCAAAAAGTCCAAGGGTCAAAAGATCAAAAGGTCAAAAGATCAAAAAGTTAAGAGGTCAAGAGGTCAAAAAGTTAAAAGCTTAAAAGGCCAAGAGGTCAAAAGGTCATGAGGTGAAAGTCAATTAGCCTTGGTACGTTTGCAGACCTGGCGTCGTATTGCCTATGTTTTCCAATTGTACTACCTAAGAACCTAGCCTCAAGTATGTCAAAATAGCACGCGTAAGTAACCGCTAATACCGAATGCAACGGGTCACTCGTCGATCCTACAGAAATACTTTGGTTATGTAGGTACCTATTACGGATTACATCACACCATTCTTTGAATTTACAAGACCTTTCTCGAGCACCTATTCCAGTAGGGAAGAATGGAGAGACGGACTCGTACCTAACACGCAATCCGTAGCCGTGTTTACAGACGGATCTAAAATGGACACCGGGGTGGGCTCAGGCCTCTCCTCCGAAACGCTGGGCATATCAAAATCGGTACGCCTTCCCGACCAAAGAAGTGTCTTCCAAGCAGAGGTCCTGACAATGACAACAGCAGCCCGTGAGTCTGTGGTAAGGGCAATACCACCTGAAGGTATTATCTTCTTTATCGACAGCCAGGCAGCAATAAAAGCCTTAACTACACCAGAAATAAAATCTTAGCTTGTGAAATGCTGTCGCGAAGAACTCAAGGTTCTTGGCACTCAGCACAAGGCATCGCTCTGCTGGGTCCCGGGACATGAAGGCATTCCTGGTAACGAGAAAGCGAACGAATTAGCAAGACAAGGTTCGACAGCTGTTTCCCAGCTGATCCCTCTGTGAATATCCCGCCTTGTACACTGTAAGCAGGGAGAAAAGGCACAAGAGAGGCGAACGTTAGATGGACTGCCCAAGAAACTTGCCGTACCACAAAAACGATATGGCCGACCTTCAATGAAGCCAAAACCGAGAGTCTTATACGGAAAGACAGGAAATCCCTTCCCACTCTCGTAGGTATCATAACGGGGCACAATACTCTACGGTACCATATGAAGAAAATGCGCCTGACCGAAGACGAACTTTTGTAGAGGCTGCGGTGATGAGGAAGCTTTGGAGGACACTACCCACTTCTTATGCCACTGCCCAAGTGTACAGCACGCTAGGCACAGATTCCTAGGGAGACACTTCTTCCGTGACCTAGACGAACTTTCCAGCGCACTAATCGACAAGTTTATGGGATGGTTTGTATGTAACAGCACAGTAAGTAGTTAATTACAACACTTAGACAGGGTCATAATGGGTAAGGGACAAACTCTTTCCACAACGGGCATCACAATGGGTCATTATTGACCTAAGTGTGGCACGGAGTATCTCCAGCCAGCCCACTAACCTAACCTAACCTAACCGTTAATATAGTCCATACTATATTCTAATGACCTATAGGTTAGGTTAGGTTGAAGTGGCTGTCGGCTAGCCGACACACTTAGACCATTATAAGTTCCTTCCCTTGTGATACTCTTCCTACTCGTTGAATTAGTTGGAACTTCTGATGAAGCGTTGGAGATGCCGAATATCCGTGGTTTTTAGATCGTTCAGTTCGCTATAGTAGAAAGCTCCCAAATGGAGTTTACGTCTTTGTAAGAGAGCCGGACAAGTACAGAGAAGATGGAGAACAGTCTCATCATCATCAGCTATGAGACAGTGTCCTGTGATGACACCTATTCTAGCGCTAATGCGCTTCCTATTGAGGGTGATCAAATATCTAGAACTTTTTAGATCCAGATTTGGTCAGATCTGCTTAGTCGCTAGACAAGTCAATCCGCTTGTCCATCTAAGATTTGTACTTTCGATAGCATCTAGCTTTATTATAAGTTTGAATACATGCAGAACCTTAGTTGGAAGCAAAGTTTAGTTCCGTGTTTGGCGAGTTCATCAGCCTTGCAGTTACCTGTGATGTCATAGGTGAATGTTGTCTGGGAGACAGTCTTCAGCTGTTATAAAATTTGTAGAAACTGACTCCAGGCACTTGACAACAGCTTGACTATCCGAGAAAATACGGATATATTTAGCAGATACCACGTTTTCTTTCATCCAATATTACACTTCTTTTATTGCCATTATTTCTGCCTGAAAAATGCTAATGTGATCAGAAAGATGGAAAGAGAGACTAAGTCTAAGAAGGAAGACACTTCGTATAGGAAGCCCAGTGGGTGAGGGAGAGAAGGTGCAATATCAACTTGGTGTGCCCAGCCGTTGTCGATGGTTATGGATTATGGTACTAAATATTTTTATCTTCATCTTTTCTTTCTTCCAGTTTATCGGGCAGCACTCGACAGGAAAGACTTCTTTGTTTGGAATCATTTCTGCAAAGGTCTTGGATTTGGTTAGACAACTACTACCCACAAATGCTTGCTGACGTAATTCACACTTGCTTCCGGCTGGAAAGGCTCGAACCTAGAAAACCCTCAGTCTGATATATCTGTTGTTGAAGCTGATTCGTTTCCTGAGTTTTTGGGCTGGTAGACCTCAGGACAACAAACTCAGCTTATTTTGTAGGACCGCCAGTTATTTTCCAAGGCTTACGAAAGTTAGTGCCAGAACCAACGAAAGACTGACTTGCTGTTTTTTCCCATAGCCACCACAATAACATTCTAGACTGCTTGGCCAATTTTGCTTTTACGATATTGGACGGATTTTCTTTTCAATGGTTGAGTTCATCTACCAAAATGTTCATAGAGGACCTAAGAGGTTTAGCTTTTTATATTTTTGCGGCAAATTAAAACAATTTAATGAAACTGTAAAGTTTGTCTATTTGCCTATTTATATGTGGATTTGAACAGGCATGACGTCAAACTCGAACTCAAGCTTTCTCTTAACTTGGTCGGACGGCTTAACACAGTGAAATTTGTTTGGGTCACAGGTCACACTGGTATCCGGGGAAATGGGATCGCTTATGAGTTTGCCAGGCTGGGTTCAGAAGAAGCTCTCTCAGGACTTGAAACTGCGTTGGGTCTGCCGGCATCTGTGGTTAGGTCATCCATTGATACTTGGGTTTCTCGTAAACATGAGTGTCGGTGGCGTGATTGTGCTGGGTGCAGGCAGACCAAACGACTGAGTCCGGACATCAGCAAAAGGTGCGCGTCTTTCCTTTTGTCTTTCAGGAGAATTGACAGCAGATGAGCAGAGCAGACTGCTTGCAAACACTTAAATGTATTGGGCTTTAGCGACACCACCATCTGTCATGCTTGTGGAGAGGACGACGATACAGCGAAACACCTCCTCGTATTTGCTCGCATCAGGTGGCGGATCTTTGGGACTGATGTGGTGAGTACCGAACATCTAAGCTCTTCATCACTGAAGCTCCTTCACATCTTTCTTCGAAAGACGGAAAAACTAAGTACAGCAAAGTAAGGTGTCTGTTTGGCAGTACAATGGGCCAGTAGTTGTGACTGAGTGCTCCATCGGATAGTAGCAACTTCTGACAAAAAAAAAAGCAACCTTCATTTATTGTTTCTTTTATCGCCAACGACCTATAACCAATAAAAATATGTATGCGAACATTTTTCTGAAAGACAGCGGATTTTTATGTCGGTGGTTTACGTCAGATACAATTTAAGATGCCACCTAACGCCTGAGTATAAACTGGTGGCACTGTTTTCGAACTTTAGTTGGTTCCTTTTCTTCGACTTGGGAAGTGAGAAGGGGGGGCGAAATACTTAAAGTATGGAAAACGTCATCGGTGCACATTTCAGTGGTAATCTGCGTACGAATCAAGGTACTTATCAAGAGCGAACCGGGTAGGTACTGTGGTAAGGGGGCTACTAAACAGCGAATTGAGAATTGAATGTTGTTAAAAAAATTAAAAAAATTAGTGACAGTCCTTTTGGTAACTCAAATCCCCAAAAAAGCAACCAGAGCGGAAATAGATCCTAAACTTGACTTATCCTTGACTTATGCACGATTTTGGGAAACATAAGCAGTTCAAAAAAGTGCCATTAATTGCAGCTTATCTCAATTTTGAAAATTAACATACAAGAGAGCATTTTCCGAGCCTGTGCTTGCACAGCACTTAAGGTTCTCATCGTATCAGAAAAATAGATGGCAAATAGAGGTTTTCTAACTTATCAATGCAACTCCTTCAATGCACATGGTCCGCTAGAGCACGGCTGGTATTCTAAGTCGCCAAGTTGTTCCTTCACAACTTCAATACATACTACCTGCAACTTCTCTGTTGGTATACGCCAACTGCTGCAGAACATCGCACTAGAAAATGAAAAGAAATTCTTGCCGCACTAAAAACTCTCATTGATTGAATATGAGATCAAAAAGCCCCGCAAGGTTATGCCATAGAAAACTTATATGACCACTATTTTATCCCCTTTATCTGACCTTGTGTGCCTTTTATAATCCACGACCTTTATCAAAATTTGTCCCGACCCATTTGACTTTCTTTCGAAAATTAATTGAATATCCGCAAAGCCATACATCCCAAATTCCCAAGAGGTTTCATATACCCCTCGTGAATATACCAAGCCAATCCTAGGGATATTGCGCATAATACTATTGTAAGCTTCATTCGGCCAGCATATTTGTCTAATGGGCCGTGGAGCTGCCAAACAAACAAAAAACTACTTGTATAAAATACGAATAATTGTGTCCTCCATCATGTTGTCTCTAATAATGTGAACTGTAATTTTATTGATTGATTATTATATTTCTTTTCGCCTTTTATTGGCACATTACATAAATATTGATCGCTTTTATCGTTTTCATCTTATCTATTCTGTCCTAATGCTGTATGTGTTCTTGTCGTGATTATGTATGATTCTGTGTTAATTGCTGTGATAATTGACAGATATATACCTACTTTGTATTGACTTGATATGGGAACAGAAACATGTTGTGTGTATATTGTTATGAAACTCAACAGTTCAAGGTTTTTGCATCAGGAGCAGAAAGTTACAACGGGTATTTGATTGCATATTTTCGTATACTTAGAGCTGACCCTGGACGTACTTTTCATACGTTTAACACAGGAAAGTTGCGAGATATTAACTTACTTCATAAATAAACGTTATATCCTTTCAGTTGGTTGTCTTCAAATAATCCCTAGGTATGTCAATTGAAGTGTCATTATGTTACTTGACGCACCCGTAATTTATTGCATAAGAGATGTGAAGGAGAGGTCCATTTGCCGAGAGTTTTTGCTAGTAAACTCGCAAGAAGGATGATGGCCATTGTGATTGTATCCATAATTGTCGATATATAAAATGGAAGCAATCACTTCAAGACGTTTGAATTGTAAAGGGAGTTTTTTTTTTAGGTATGGAACTTTGAATTGGAATAAAACAAAGATGATTTTTTTAAATCGTCATGAAATTTAATGTATTCCAGAGATAATCTTCTGGCATTATAATTTAAACATGATTTCCGGCCTATGACGTAGTCTAATCTGGTGGTCCATTTTTCCATGACTTATTCCAATTTTGTAGGCGATTATCGGCAATAACGCGGCGAATGTTGTCCCCCAAGTGGTCAATCGTTTCGGGAATATCGGGGTAGACTACCTACTTCACATGTTCCCACAGAAAATAGTCAAGCGGCTTTAAATCGCACGATCTTAGAGGCCAATTCACCGGTCCGCAACGTGAAACTATGCGGTTACCAAACGTTTCCTTCAATAAATCAAACCACAGCACCTGCACATCATGGTTGTCCAATTGATGAACGAAAAAGTCAGCAATCATGGCTCTACAGCGGTCACCATTGACTGGGTAGACTTATTCGGGTCTTCCCCTAAGCTACGCTCTACAACAGCAATGACTTCTTCTGTAAGCACTGTACGACGTCTCGGTGGATGCGTATTATCATTTAGAGTAAACGTGGTGCGAAAACGCTCCATAGTTAATCGAACTAATTGCTCTGATGGACGATTATGTTGACCGTAAAATGGATGTAGTGCGCGAAACGTATTTCGAACAGAACCATGATTTTCAAAATAAATTTGAACAAATTTGGAAGTGTTGTTCAGTCGTCAGTCTATTCATGTTTAAATGCCAAACCAAACTAAAAATAAATCACTTGACAGCTGACAAAAGGCTGACAGTTGAAATAGTGTTGCCAACTTAAAGTATACCTCTAAAGAAAACACCCTTTACTACTTAATTTGAAACATGCCGTCTGAGTGTGTGAATTTAATCAACCAAATTGTAATTTATTGAATTAAATAAACAAATTATTATGCGTCCACAACTTTCAGAAACCATTTTGTTTAGTAGTCTTGTAGAAAGCCGAAATTCCGTAAGCCCTCGCTATCGCTGAAACTATTCTGTACTTTTCTAGTCGGCCTAAAAGTAAGTAGATAGTGCTGTTGCAGTCCTATTCAGTCAAACATTGTCTACCTTATCCTTTTATTTTTCGTGATAGGTTTGCGTGACGTTTTAAATGTACCATTTGAAGATGTAAGACCCGCTATTTAAAATCTCTCTCTGTTTAAATTTTTTTTCAGGGTTGAGTGCACCAAAGACTCATTCGATCTTTATTTTCATTCAAAACTATTCGGGAACGCACCACCACCACAGAGGTATACAAAGTCTTTAAACAATAAGCTGGACAAACCTGAAAAGCGATAGGAATCCAGTCTGGGTACCGGGTACCGAATTTTTCATGAGGTCAAAAAGTCCAAGGGTCAAAAGATCAAAAGGTCAAAAGATCAAAAAGTTAAGAGGTCAAGAGGTCAAAAAGTTAAAAGCTTAAAAGGCCAAGAGGTCAAAAGGTCATGAGGTGAAAGTCAATTAGCCTTGGTACGTTTGCAGACCTGGCGTCGTATTGCCTATGTTTTCCAATTGTACTACCTAAGAACCTAGCCTCAAGTATGTCAAAATAGCACGCGTAAGTAACCGCTAATACCGAATGCAACGGGTCACTCGTCGATCCTACAGAAATACTTTGGTTATGTAGGTACCTATTACGGATTACATCACACCATTCTTTGAATTTACAAGACCTTTCTCGAGCACCTATTCCAGTAGGGAAGAATGGAGAGACGGACTCGTACCTAACACGCAATCCGTAGCCGTGTTTACAGACGGATCTAAAATGGACACCGGGGTGGGCTCAGGCCTCTCCTCCGAAACGCTGGGCATATCAAAATCGGTACGCCTTCCCGACCAAAGAAGTGTCTTCCAAGCAGAGGTCCTGACAATGACAACAGCAGCCCGTGAGTCTGTGGTAAGGGCAATACCACCTGAAGGTATTATCTTCTTTATCGACAGCCAGGCAGCAATAAAAGCCTTAACTACACCAGAAATAAAATCTTAGCTTGTGAAATGCTGTCGCGAAGAACTCAAGGTTCTTGGCACTCAGCACAAGGCATCGCTCTGCTGGGTCCCGGGACATGAAGGCATTCCTGGTAACGAGAAAGCGAACGAATTAGCAAGACAAGGTTCGACAGCTGTTTCCCAGCTGATCCCTCTGTGAATATCCCGCCTTGTACACTGTAAGCAGGGAGAAAAGGCACAAGAGAGGCGAACGTTAGATGGACTGCCCAAGAAACTTGCCGTACCACAAAAACGATATGGCCGACCTTCAATGAAGCCAAAACCGAGAGTCTTATACGGAAAGACAGGAAATCCCTTCCCACTCTCGTAGGTATCATAACGGGGCACAATACTCTACGGTACCATATGAAGAAAATGCGCCTGACCGAAGACGAACTTTTGTAGAGGCTGCGGTGATGAGGAAGCTTTGGAGGACACTACCCACTTCTTATGCCACTGCCCAAGTGTACAGCACGCTAGGCACAGATTCCTAGGGAGACACTTCTTCCGTGACCTAGACGAACTTTCCAGCGCACTAATCGACAAGTTTATGGGATGGTTTGTATGTAACAGCACAGTAAGTAGTTAATTACAACACTTAGACAGGGTCATAATGGGTAAGGGACAAACTCTTTCCACAACGGGCATCACAATGGGTCATTATTGACCTAAGTGTGGCACGGAGTATCTCCAGCCAGCCCACTAACCTAACCTAACCTAACCGTTAATATAGTCCATACTATATTCTAATGACCTATAGGTTAGGTTAGGTTGAAGTGGCTGTCGGCTAGCCGACACACTTAGACCATTATAAGTTCCTTCCCTTGTGATACTCTTCCTACTCGTTGAATTAGTTGGAACTTCTGATGAAGCGTTGGAGATGCCGAATATCCGTGGTTTTTAGATCGTTCAGTTCGCTATAGTAGAAAGCTCCCAAATGGAGTTTACGTCTTTGTAAGAGAGCCGGACAAGTACAGAGAAGATGGAGAACAGTCTCATCATCATCAGCTATGAGACAGTGTCCTGTGATGACACCTATTCTAGCGCTAATGCGCTTCCTATTGAGGGTGATCAAATATCTAGAACTTTTTAGATCCAGATTTGGTCAGATCTGCTTAGTCGCTAGACAAGTCAATCCGCTTGTCCATCTAAGATTTGTACTTTCGATAGCATCTAGCTTTATTATAAGTTTGAATACATGCAGAACCTTAGTTGGAAGCAAAGTTTAGTTCCGTGTTTGGCGAGTTCATCAGCCTTGCAGTTACCTGTGATGTCATAGGTGAATGTTGTCTGGGAGACAGTCTTCAGCTGTTATAAAATTTGTAGAAACTGACTCCAGGCACTTGACAACAGCTTGACTATCCGAGAAAATACGGATATATTTAGCAGATACCACGTTTTCTTTCATCCAATATTACACTTCTTTTATTGCCATTATTTCTGCCTGAAAAATGCTAATGTGATCAGAAAGATGGAAAGAGAGACTAAGTCTGTCGGAGAAGACACCGCCACCAACAACGTGATGGCTGGAGTGCTGAGTACATCCTCCCCGAATAATCTAGTGGGAATGGAGACCTGGAAGTTTCTACCGAATTGTAGCTATATAGCTATGAGCTATGCTAAAAGTTTACTTATAAAACAAAAGCAGACTCCGTCACCTACCTATTGTTCGTTCATGGAAAACGCGGATCAAACCCCCCACTTTTTTCTTCTCAAATTTAACGCAAACCGTCTTTAACGATAAACACAATTCCATTCAGCAATCAATTTCATTTCATAATTATTGTATCCTGCGTACAGATACTGCCTCAGGTCTATCCAATTCTTACACAATTCTCGTCACTCCTCTGTCCTCTTCTTTAACGGTCCAACAGAAGACACTGAAATATTAATTAAATCTTGCAAAAGAAATCAATTTATTATTACAAACAACAATAAGTAATAATACTTATCATTAAAAGCAGGAATTCTTTTATGCGACCCAGCGATGTTTATTAATATTTTTAATGAATAACATTATCGCACATGTGTTCCTGCAAAAACTGAATATTATGTTCGCTGCTCGCAAGGTTGATGAACTGCAATCGTCTGCATGAAATATCATTCCAGACCAGACACGCATGTATTACGCTACGCCTCGTGCGCGTAAACTCTTTAGTATCATAAAGGGTGTCATTCTGGTCGGATAGGGAAACTTCGTGCAAGCCATAATGGAATACCAGGACCATCCGATTTCATTGGAAATAATGAGAAAAACATTAAAAATCCATTAGTCGATATTTATTGATGGCTCGGGACTTCAACGTTGTTGGCACTGGGTTTTGTGGTTTTTTTCGTCAGATCCTTGCGTTGCGGGAATGTCATGAAAGTGTAGAGAGAAAACAAATATAAATGTGAATAAAATATATTTAATGGATCTGAGATGGTATAGTATGTTCATGGGACAAAAGGATAAAGGACCAGTTCTTGCTTGCGGTATATTTGTGTATGTATATGCGCATATCAAATTGAATTTAAGGACAACCGCAATTAAGGCATCTCGTATAATTTGTTGCTGGAGATGTTAGTAATGCCTTTGGCTGGTTTTTAATTTCATCATTTTGGTCAATTGGATGGTCTCATTAACAAGCGAAGGAAATTGCTTAGAACCCACAGTATTTGTTACTATGTTTTAGACTGACAGGATTATTGTGGGCAAATATGGCCCACCCTTAACTTTTTTTTTAAAATAAAACCACGAATTTTACTATAATAAAAATAAACTAAACAAAAATATAAACAAAAACTAAAAGAAAATCAATTTTTCGTTTCAAAACATGCGGCTAATATTGCACACCTAGTGCTACATATGGCTAACTCTTGTTTTTTCTATTAACTGCAATGATTGCTCACATCATGTGTTTCCTAACCCATGTCTGTGGTTATTTTGCGTTTTTCTTAGAGATAAAATCCCCTTTATGTTTAGAAAAAGAAAAAAAGCAAAACATAAGAGTTCAATTAAAGTCACGTGTCAAATATGATACGGCCTACAGAGTCATTTATGCCCACAAATGTTGGACCATCTGTTACACACACTGTGGGTTTTTGACTGATTTCCATTTTTCATATACCTCTGAAACAGTTTTTAAATTCTTTTTGCCTTAGAAAAAGGTTTTCAAATTTAAAGAAAATTCAATATAAAAACAATTAACAAAAAGTTATCAAAAAACTATACGGAAAACGAATAAAAGCAAATGAGACAAAGCTAGTCTGAACTTTGGTTGGAATGAATTAGTTTGTATCTACTTGCGCTTTTTACTTAAGGATATAATAGTGGTGTGGTTTGTTCGTTTAATTCGCTGAGAAATAGGCCAGATAGGTACGTTAACGTTGTATTTATTAGATTTTCTACCAATGTTTTAACATTGCGCTCGAATTTACGTAGCCGTATGTTTTTTAAAAGTTATTAATTTGTTTAATGTATGTAAAGTAAGTTTTTCACTTAATGCATGAAATTATTAGTTCATTATATTTATTGTTTTAAACTTAAAACTTCACATTTAGGCCTTCACAAATTATGAGATTGTATCTTAATGTAAAACAATTATTATAATAAATACTTACTTACTTCCTTAAGGTGGCGCTACAGTCCGGGGTGGACCTGGGCCTCAACCAGTACGCCTCTCCAGTTAGCGCGATCTTTTGCTAACTGCCTCCAGTTGCGCACTCCAAGTTGGTTGAGGTCCCCTTCCACTTGTGCGCGCCACCTAAGGAGAGGTCTTCCTCTACTGCGTTGTCCCTCCGGGTTGGAATCGAAGACTCTTCGGGCCGGAGCTTTCGTGTCCATTCGCTCTACATGTCCCAGCCATCTTAGACGACTGATGCGTATTTTTCTGACCAGGTCGGTGTTGTTGTACAGCTCGTAGAGTTCGCTGTTAAATCTTCTCCTCCAAGCCCGTCAACGCAAACGGGACCAAAAATCACTCGAAGAATCTTGCGCTCGAAACGGCCAAGAAGATCTTCATCCGCCTTTGTTAGGGTCCATGCTTCTGCTCCATAGAGCAGGACTGGGATGATGAGGGTCTTATATAGAATCGACTTAGTGTTTCTTGACAAGGCCTTACTAGTCAATTGCCGTCTTAGACCAAAGAAACAGCGATTGGCAAGTGTAATTCTTCGTTTGATTTCTGCTGTGGTGTCATTATCAGAGTTTATAGCGGAGCCGAGGTAGACAAAGTCCCTAACTACCTCAAAATTATAGCTGTCTATCGTGACGTTCTGTCCGATTCGTCGATGTTGTGTGTCCCTTTTTGTTGACAGCATATATTTTGTCTTGCCCTCATTCACCACTAAACCCATTCTTGCCGCTTCCGAACAATACTTGCAAACGCGCCAGTGACAGCTCGCTGTGTTCTGCCAATAATGTCAATATCGTCCGCGTATGCAAGCAGTTGCACAGACTTATGGAAAATTGTGCCTCTGGTGTTGGCTTGTGAGTTGCGCACAATTTTCTCAAGAATGATGTTAAAGAAGCCACATGACAGCGCATCACCTTGTCTAAATCCTTTTTTGACATCAAAGGTCTCGGTGAGATTGTTTCCGACCTTAATGGAGCAGCGAGCGTTCTCCATCGTCATTCTGCACAATTTGACGAGTTTGGCAGGGATGCCAAAACTAGACATGGCTCTGTATAGCTCTTCTCTATAAATGCTGTCATATGCGGCCTTAAAATCGATGAACAGATGGTGGGTATCGATTTGGACTTCTTGGGTTTTCTACAGGATCTGCCGTAGTGTGAATATTTGGTCGGTTGTGGACTTTCCGGGCCTAAAACCGCACTGATAGGGACCTATCAGATCGTTGACGAATGGTTTAAGGCGTTCACACAGTATAGCAGATATGATCTTATACGCAGTGTTAAGGAGACTGATGCCTCTATAGTTGGCGCAGTTTAGAGGGTCTCCTTTCTTGTGGATCGGGCAAACGATGCTGAGGTTCCATTCATCAGGCATACTTTCTTCTGACCAAATCTTGGAAACGAGTTGGTGTATGCTCTCCACCAAGCCATCTCCCGCTGCCTTAAAAAGCTCGGCAGTTAAGCCGTCCGGTCCAGCAGCCTTGTTGGACTTAAGCTTAGATATTGCTATCCTCACTTCACTTTGGTCAGGTGGACGGAAGTCTTGGCTGTCATCGTACAGGTTGAATGGTTCATTCTGCCTGACAGCGGAATTTGTATCGTCTTCGCGGTTTAACAGTCTGCAGAAATGGTTTTTCCATATCCTCAGCACCGACTGTGATTCAACTAGAAGGTTTACTTCCTCGTCTCTACAGGGGGTCTGTTCGGGTTTTGTTGCCCTGACACGTTCCTTTTACCTTTTGGTAAAACTTCCGAACATTATTCCTGGAGTAGCTCATGCTCTCTTTTCTTTCTCCGGAGAAGCCGGTGTTCTTCCCTCCTTTTTTGCTCGTAGAGCTGAGGAGCTACTCTCGTATAATAAATAGGTAAATATAAAGTAAATTATTATTATAATAAACAAATATTAAAAATGTTAGTTACGTAAAAACGCGGTGAAAAATTCGTCTAAAAGGCGTATTAAAACAGGTGAATAATTTGGCCAAAAACGCGTTAAACTGTTTATTAAAATTTCGAATAATGCCTTAAAAAGTAGTCAACAAATACTGTGAAACCGTATGCCAAACGCCGTCAAAAAATATATGCAGAAAGGTGGACAATCAAGCTTAAGAAAATTAGTAGGCCAAAAACAGTTTGTGTAAAGCACGCCAAAAACACAGTTCAATTCTGCGTCTAAAAAGTTTCAAAAAAGACAGTCCGAAAACGAAAAAAAAACCATCCATGCAAAATCAAATAAAATCAAGTTATTTTCAATTTTATCACATTTTATAAAATTCTGCAGCGCAGCTTGTTGGGCAGAAAGATGAATAATGACTTAAAATACTCGCTAAAGCAGATATTGCCTAAATTGGGTTTTAAGCTCTTTTGGATTGGATAAGAAATATGAAAATAAAGGACCTGCATTTTTAACGTCTTAATTGAAAAAAAAAACAGTTCTTGTTGAGCTCCTTGAGTACGCAATGAACTGTAATGCCAAGTTGGAAGTTTTTAAACATCCAAGGGCGGGCATTATTTTCATCTTTATTTTATTAGGGTGTTCAAATATGTGCGCTGCTTAAAGCATACAAGTGCGGTCATAAATCAGTCTCAATATTGATTGTCGGCGCAGTGGCTTAGTGGTAGTGTGTTGGGCTACTAAGCGAGGGATTCCAGGTTCGAATCCCGAAAGGGCCAAATTACATCTTTGAGGTTTTTTTCCACTGCGCCACCTCTCGCGAACGTCTGACAAACATCCGAGAGTAACACTGTCATGAAAGAGCTTCTCAATTAGCCGTTTGGACTCGGCGTAAAATTGTAGATCCCTTCCATTCGTCCCAAAAATTGAAAACCCACACAAAACGAATGGTTGTGAGAAGCTAAGCCTTGGGTCCCATAGACCTGTCGCGCCAAAATATTTATTTATTTATTTTTTTATTGATTGAAACACTCCTGCCTACTTAGTGTAAATCTGGCTCATTTTGGTCATGTTAAACATCTATCATTTTAAATCAACACCAATCAATATTCCACCGCAAGTTCGTTGAATCTCCACAGCTACCATATGCAGACTCACCTAATCATGAAACCATGTTCAGGGTGCTTTGCACACACGAGGTAGATAGTCATCCACCGAAGGGCGTTGAAAATCGTCTACAGAAATATTAAATAAAATGTCAAGGACAAACATTTGTATCACACAAAAGCGAACAGAGAACATAGATAGACAGTCACACACCACTGTTTTGGTTACCCCTACGCCCATGCGAACATGACATAAACACAGAAACCAACCCGCGTTCCTGATTGTTTAGTTCTGAGTTTCCACAAGCATACCAGTCCAGTACCCACCAGCACCAGAGGACACTCAGTTGACATATTGGCTATGTTTTATAATTATTTCCCTCCTAATTAGCCAAAGACCAATGTACAGACACAGGACAAACATTACCGTACATTCTATAGCTATGCGTTCTGATATACCTACTTATGTCATGTCAACACCGCCAATTACGTATTCCTTTGGTGCATTGCAAAGCAGGATGAAAGGATGACATGAACGATGATGATGGTAATAACGGTGATCACTGTACAGAAACAGAGTGTGTGGGTTAGTGGAACGCAAACGTTCGTGCTTGCAGTAATTTTTACGAACCAAAGTTAGCTTTGGCCCTCCCTCTCGAGGCAGATACATTTTCCCTGCATGTGCAATGCAGAAAGAGAAACATAGTCGCCCCAATGATGAGTGTGCATCCAGATAGTTGATACATAATTATTATTTTGATGTCCTTTAGGAAAATTACCGTAATAATTACATTTACTCAGGTAGGTACTTAAAACTCTCTGTTTACGTTTGATTTCATGTGACATGTGAGAAAATGTTGGCGTGTGAGACCATCCTATAATGTGTAACTTTGTTTGATTACCTACATCGGTATGTAATGTAGGTACCAATTGGACAGGTTTGAGGTAACTGAAATTGGCAGCAGCAGTTAAAAGTGGCAAGTGGCGCGAAGTGTTTGTAAAGTTTAATGTGGATTCGAAGAACCATTCTATTCTTTTTATGGACTTTTCGGTCCGACAAATTGAAGTGTTCGACTTAGAAACATGAAGCTTTTGTAGCAATGTGTCTGGGATGTATAATGTCTGTCTTCTTATTTCGGCAGAGCCAAATGTCCACCAGTACACAAAGTTTTTCTATCACGTGACATGGAACCATTGAACCCTATCGTGTTGATTGCATTGTGACATCCTTCTTATTTGATTTAAATGTTTAGGTCTATTCCTTTGTCTATTACCGTCTTGAAGTACACCACATTAAACCTGAGCATCAGAAACGTGGATACATCCATATACCGCCAACGATTGTAAAATTATGTAGCATGCATAACTTACGCGAAAGAGGCCAACTTTGTGGTGGACTACGCAACCTGTCGTCCGTTATACCCGATCTGTCACTTCGTCGAACCTAACCGGAATAATTGCAGCGATACTGCGACATTGGTGTCATGCTCCTTAAGTACAGTTTAACTATGCGTCTTCTAAAGAATGGATTCAAAATAAACTCCGAGTCGATATTGGAACTGCATTTCTATAACACGACCCTTGAAATCTAACTTAACATTTGTATTCTATTGGTCGTCCGTGATTGTCCTTGTATTATGTCACAGACAATATATTGATGGTCCCTAGTCGCACTACATGTTATGTCTGATGAGGTGAAGATGGCATAACTGAATCTCTCCACACATTACAGTGTTGGCCAAAAATAAAGCACGAAATGATGTCGCTTTGTAAAAAACGTTCGATAATTTTTTACTTTAATTTTTTTTTCGAAAAAAGTTTGATTACTCATAACTCTTAACTTAATTTTTATTTTTTACTTTCTCGTATACGTAGTAAGAGAAAGGTATTGTAATCGTACTCGAGATTTTAAAACATTACGATGATTGAGAAACTCGAAAAAGTGGGTCTCGCAATTCTGTCCGTCTGTCCGTCCTTACCTGAGCTCCACAGCGCAAACGGCTGGACAGATTTCTTTCAAACACGTTAACCCTATTATTAACGGTACTTCCCATATAACGGTTTTAAACAAATTTTATTATTTCAAAAACGGCTCTAACGATTTCAAACAAAATTTATATTTGGGCTTATGTAGGTGCGGTTAACATAACTGCATACCCAGTTTTTCGCAGAAAAATCGAATAACGGTCTAATATTGAAAATTGGACATATCTCAAAAACGGTTAAAACTATTTCGACAAAAATTCATATTTGAGATAATACGGTCATTTCCAACATGATAGCAAACTAAGTTTTTCCTTAAATTATTGTTCAACGGACTATTTAGGAAAAATATCGTTTTTAAAGACTTTATTTAATTATGGTTTACTTGAAAACGGCTAAAGCGATTTTGACCAAAATGCATACTTGGAGTAAAATTGACGTTTTCAACATTATTGCGTACTTTATTTTCCATTCGAATTATCGTAAACGCTGTTTACAAAAACTTTAAAAACCACGTAATACTAACATCCTAAACAATACCCTATACTCAGTTTTTAGCTAATTAGTTGAGCAAGATTATTTTTCAAATTAAACATTGCAATATTTGCTACTATTTTGTACACATTATTTTCCAAAAACCGCTCGAAAGGTTTTGACCAAAATCCCCTTTTAAGGATAACATAAGTATTCTTATTTAGACCTCGTACTTAGTCTTTCTTAAAGAAATGAAAATAAATCTGTGTTTTAAGAATTACCGTACTTCCAGTGAACATGCAATTACAACAACTAAAAACGCCTTTTTTGCAAATATTACCCACTTCTTTATTTTTCAATCATACATATTAATCATAAACTTTAAAATAATTGCATCCATTTGGATTTTACACTATCAGAAACCACCACTTCATTTGCTTCATACATTACACTACATGCCTAAAAACAAAAACAAACTAACCAAACTGATGATATGAACGAGAAAGTTTCGTGCGATCCAGTCGTGCACTTTATTTATTTGTAAAATTGATATGAGTGGACTTTGACTCATTAAGTCTAATTCGCCATCGTTGGGCCCAATCACATATCTCGTTAACAGAATTTTGTAGTTTTTCTCTGGATTTAATCACGCATCTATAGAAGAGCAGTGTCATCTGCGAATGTAGCTATCATCACATCGTTTGTATGTGGTATATCACTAGTATACTATAAGTACAGGGTTGGTCCCAGAACACTTCCCTGTGGAACTCCTGCTTGTAATTCTTTGAGTTCAGAATACACTGAACCATAGCGAACTCTAAAGAATCTATTTGAAATATAAGATTTAAGTATCTCATAGTACTGTCTTGGTAGATCCCTATGAAGTATATACTCTAAGCCCTTATGCCAGACCTTATCAAAAGCCTGAGCAACGTCTAAAAATAGTGTAGAGCAAACTTGCTTTTCTTCTAATGATGTTTCTATAATACTAGCTGTACTCCCACGGCGCTGCCCGTGCCTTTCGTATTAAGTCCCGCCACAATTCGCAGAGTCGTTTTTTAAGGGAGGTGCAACGGCGCCCTTTTTGATTACTGCCCCATTGTGTTGAACACCATTTACAAAAATTCAAGGCTTCATAAATGTCCAGATAAATATAGTAATTAAATTATTTTGTTACCTACCTATATGGCAAGTGCCATATCCCGATTTCTATCCCAATTATTTTTTGCAAATGGCTTTGTTAACGAAAGAACCAAATTACATCTAAAGGTTTTTTTCCACTGCGCCACCTCTCGCGAACGTCTGACAAACATCCGAGAGTAAAACTGTAATGAAAGAGCCGTTTGGACTCGGCGTAAAGCTCTAGATCCCTTCCATTCGTCCCAAAAATTGAAAAACCACACAAAACGAATGGTTGTGAGAAGCTAGGCCTTGGGTCCCACAGACCTGTCGCACCTAAATATTTATTTATTTATTTTTAATCCAAGGTTTTCTATTTGCATTGTTTTTGATTGCACTTTTTTTCCATTAGGGCCCAAAACTATACTGTCTTTCAAGTTGGAATCAACCATGCGCATTCACAAAGTTTCATTGAAATCGGTTGAGCGGCTCTGAAGATCGACCACAGCGCCACCTGTTGATTCTCTTGCACTTAGCAGTAAAGTGTTTCTATCACAAAAGATCAACAAACTGTGATTTTGAAAATATTTTTTTTCTATATTTGAAGTGTCACTACTCGATTTCCATCCAGTTTATTTTTATTTTTTTCAAAGTGCGTTCCCCATGAAAAATGTAATGTGTGCCTACAACGCCACCTGTTGAGAATTTTCCAACTTTTCTTTTCTTCTAAACCATCGCTGATGTTAGACAAACAAAACAAAACAAAGATCATTCAAATCGGTTGAGAAGTTCTCGAGTTTTAAGCATCCGAACAAACCAAGATCCATTTTTATATATATAAGATTTGTTATACGATGTACTTGATCTATTGTTGAGTGTTTATTTCTAAACCCAAACTTTTGGGTGGGAATAAGCCTTCTTTGTACTATTATTCTGTCTAGTCTTTTAAAATTACGTCTTTATCTATCCTATCAAAGAATTCAAGGCGTTCGTTTGCCAAACTAGGTGGAAAAGGCTTAAAAACATTTGTTAAATGTTCCGAAAATAGTTTGACCTTTTCTTTTGGGTTGAAGTTTTTAACAGGGAAACCCTTTTTGCTTGAGTTGTTCGAAAAACGTATTACTCTCTTTTTAACAAATTACAATGCCTTATCTGCAACGCCTATAAGACACAAAATCTTACGTCTTTCCGCTTTGCTTAAATCAAGTTTGAGAATAAAAAACGGCAAAATTGTCTAGACACGGACATTTTGTTCTTCAGTTTTGTCCACTTAGTTGTTATGAAATCTATTTTGTTTTTTTTTTAAAGTTAAAAGTTATTATTAAATTCAGTTATTTATATTGTTCTGTAAAAAAAAACTAGAAAATTATCCACTGTATATGACAAGAAGTCTATACTCAAGCATTCAAGCATGTGCAACACGTGAGTAAAAAAAATGACAGTCGTGAAATTCCGAACTCTAGCAGATTCATAAGCTACCGACCCTCGATGGGTGGCTTCCACAAAAACTCTTCGATCAGACGAAATATGTAAAATATTTCAATATCTCGACTGAAAACTGAAACTAGCCCAAGATCAAAGATGCCATGCAACACGTCGGCGTCGGCGTCGTTAGCGTGGGCTAACCATCAGTGGCTGTGGCACCCTTGGACTGCTCCATGCATTTAAGGTATAAATAGCTCAGTCTCAGTATGAAACAACAAACACAAGTGCAGCATATCAAATCCCAAGCACACTGGTTACTTCACCTGTAACAAGCTTAAGTTTACCTTAAACATTGTTAGGCTTCTCTGAAAATAAACTCAACTCACCCGGCCACACCAATCACAATCATCTTATGTAAAGACACTCAATTTCAGACCAAGCCTTGAGTCTCAAAAATTCCCCTCAAATAGCAAACGAATATGCATCCGATTCCCAACAGAACGTATACCCATTGATATAATACAAACAGAGAGAAGTCGTTAGTTAAAAACCGTACCTCTATACGCCCCCACAATTATTATGAAGAGGACAAAAGAAGAACACAAACCACAGTTGTTGAAGACACGTTTCCGATGCCAGCCGAAACGATAACAACAGCCTTGGGTCTAAAACTTATAATCATCATAACAACTATAAAGTATCTGGTCCTTTAATATTCTCGAAATGCCAAAGGAAAATACGGTCACATCCTGTTTTAACGGAAGCGGTCCCGAGTTGGCATTTTCATTCCATATACACCACTGAGCTGTTTCACTATGCCACATATAATTTTCCAAAATGCTGCCCTCAAAAACAAATGGACACCACCCACTCCCCCCCTTGAATTGTGTTCGAATTTTGGGGAATAGCAGTGCACGCAATCCGACTGCAACAAGGATAATGGTCACAGTCACAGTCACAGGAAAGAAAAATACTGTATGTAGGGACCACGGTACACACAGCTTGGTTGGAAGTTTTCGTATTTATGTGCGGTCGAGTGTTTCACAATAATTCCATGTCCACCGGAACTCCGTTTGTTAACGTGTGTGCCATCATAGAGTACAGTCTGCATTTGTATGGTATGGCGTATGGGATTGCGTGCGCTGTATGTGTCCATATATCCTGTCCGTACTGTCCACCAGTGTGTCTGTAGTCTGTCCCTTTTGGGCGATTGTGCATTTTCTAGAAAATTCAACAATAGACCACAATAAGCTGATTTCAACGCAAAAAGGGAGGGCCACCGGGTGGCAGGATCAAAGATGTCGGATCTGTGTGTTGTATCTACCGAATTTCGAAGAGCGATAGTTGCAAAAATGGTCAACTTGGTTTGTAAGTAGATTTGCTCATCTATACCTACGAGTAGGTAGGTATATCTCTTACTCTATTCATGATTTTTTTTTTTCTGTTTGTCTTCGTCCTTGTTATCGGAGCAAGGTTTATTTTCATGCTTCTGGGGGTATATGGCTGTTTGTGTCTTTAAACATATTGTCAGGATTAAAATTGAACGTGCTTGCGGACATGTTTGAAACTGCAGATAGAAGGATATCGGCTGAGATTTGTTCGATCTTAACTGGGGGCTTATCCGTGCGAAATATGTTGCTTGTTCATGGTAGATGTATTTTCGGGACTTGTGATGGTAATTGCCATAGTTATCAGGAATCAATTCATATCGCATCCGTGGATGCTGGATGCATTTATTTTCCCCGGGGTTCTAAACAGTCAGACGATGTAAAACTTGTCCTGACTCATTAATTCGA
The DNA here is from genome assembly GCA_936431705.1 of Cheilosia pagana. NCBI lineage: Eukaryota > Metazoa > Arthropoda > Insecta > Diptera > Syrphidae > Cheilosia > Cheilosia pagana. The sequence goes on along the minus strand of OW386166.1, from coordinate 75,862,168 downwards.
TTTCCACTTTTGTATAACCCACTCAAAGTGTGTTCCACTGCGTTTGACATCCTTTCAGCTAACGCATAAGAGGTACAACCAAAGACGATTGATGCTACTCCACTGAAGCTGTTTTCGATCCGTTTGACGCATCTGAAAGGCTTGAACGAAAGGCCTTCGAAACGTTTACTGTACGACTGAGAGTATTCGACCTCATTTCGCTTGGAAACACCACAACAAATACCAACGTCACTGTGATTCCTTGGATCTGTTGCAGTTCACTCGTCGAAGTGGGTCATGGCTGCTGCATCCTTTTCAGCGAAATAGAAGAGGCATCTACCCGAACCACTCTCGAATGCATTCAACAGGACCGCACAGATTTTAAGAATTGATTACTAACCGAAAACACCCGGCCTTACAACCGTATAGTGCCTACTCTTATTCAACGAAATCCTTGTACGCTTCAATAGATTAGCTTTGCAAATTAACTTCCATCGGATAGGCGATACCACGCGCAAAACAATCATAATTGCATGGAAGGCAGCATCAGAGCCGTTTGCGTTCCGGCTCTAATGTCAGCCGTATTGTAATCGTCACTGGACCGAATGTGCATTTATTCCATCGACGTGTGCGGCAGTGAATATCCACCATGCAAATGTTGTTTCCGACGACCGCATGCCGATGACATTGGATACAATTTGCGTTCCAACACTAAGTGGACGCATACGGATTGAATGAGGCAATGCCGTGCATCGTGTCGGTTAATACGGGTGCGAGGACCACGAGCTATCGGCCATTCGACAAATCATTATCCCGACGAACGAAGTGCTTTATTTAATTGAAGCCCTAGATCAGAGTTCATTTGTGGGCAGAGATGCCTTTTTGAAGGATTAATTTCGAGTGCATTTGGCGCGAGAGGCATATGGCTGTATATGGGTGCATCGTGCCAGATGGCATTAAATTAATTTTCAACATTAAAACTTATCAAACTTAACTACTGTTGTGTGGCGTTACGTATGCGTGGCCGATGTGATGACGTTGGACACGTGTAATTATACTGAATATAAATTGAGTTTTAAGCAATACGAACGCGCGAGCATTCTTGGCTGTGTTTCATTAGCGGTTTTAAATTTGTATTTACAAGGACTTTTTAATTAATTAATTTATTTATTGTGTTATTTAATTGAATGGAGTGAATGTGGCAGCAGTTGCAGCCGAAGGCGAATTTGAAATTAATTGACCAGTGTCGAAGAGGACGCAAAACAGATGGTTTTTCCGCAATTCAACTTTTTAAAGCGCGATGGAGTGGAGTTGATATTTTTTCAAACAGCGCAGGGTTGGCTGTCTTGGAGCCTCAATTTAGAGGAAGGATCTAAGAGTCTTATAATGGTTTTTGTGTTTGTTATAATGCAAGGGCTAAAACCTGATAAAGTGTGCTGGCTATATACATACTCAGAACTGGCGCTATATAGACGGCTCAAAGCACAACAGAACTCATGGTGGTCACGGCTGCCACTTGGTGTTATTTTACCAAATTTAGTAATTTTTTTTGGTTGGTGATGGCGACTTTGGGTAATTTTCATCTGGTTTTGGTAACATTTTTTTTATGTTTTCGCTGGAAGGAAAAATCACCGAAAGACATTGCAGATCTAAAACGCGATGCTTCTGCAATTATAGTGAGGGACTTTTATCCATCTAAAAACCCTCCCTGGATTAATGACTTACGTCATCCCAAATGGGATTGCACACCTAGTCGTTCGACTAATCGACAGATTATTTTTGGAATTGTCGGATTTCTGAATATTTTTGGAAAATATATTGGCTAATTTGTATAGATCAAGAGGTCTTATCCGTCTCAATCTCCTAATTGCATTGTCTGAATTTAATAATTCGGTTATTTCGTTAACGTGGCTGAGAAGTCTACTTCTGTGCATTTGAGCAACTTTTCTGACTTCAGCTGCAACCATTTCAATATTTAGATTTCTATGCGTTACGTATGTACCAAGGTGCTTTGACTATGTTCCTTAGTACTTTATTTTGGAAGACCTGAATTTTTTGTATATTTGTTTGGCATGTGCATACCCACAACTGGAGCCCATAGTTCCATACTGGTTTTAGAATTTGCTTGTATATCAATAATTTGTTGTAGTTGGATAGGGATGAATATCATGTTTAATTCGTCTGTTTTTTTCTTTACATGAGCTTTCCAACGCAGTTTAGCGTCAAGAGTCATGCCTAAATATTTTGCTGTATTTGAGTATTCCACTACATTGTTATTTATATATACTGGAATGTGTTATACGTTTTTATACGTAAAGTTAATATGAACTGATTTTACGTCAATTAATTTAATTTGCCATTTTTTAGTCCATTCTGATACTGTTTATCGCCGTTTGAAGCTTTTTTGTCGCTGTTTCGACATTTGCTCCCACAGAAAGTACAGCTGTGTCATCCACAAATGTTGCTACGGTAGTTTTTATAACACTTACAGGCAGATCGCTAGTGAATAAGAGGTATAGCACTGGACCTAGAACACTGCCTTGCGGTACACCAGCTTTAATTTCTCTTAAGACTTAAGGTAGAGTTATCTGTGTCTTGTTTAATTCTGAAGAATCGATCAGATATGTTTGACTCCAAAATTGTTGAATACTGCTTCGGCAGTTGTTTTGTGGTTTGTGGGTCAGTACTTTGTGCCAGACTTTATCGAAAGCTTGTGCTATATCAAGAAATATTGTAGAACACATTTTTTCTCTTCAAATGCTTTTTCGATCTTATCTGTGATCCTATGCACCTGGTCAATTGTAGAGTAATTATTTCTTAATCCAAACTCGCGATTTTTCATCAATTAGTTTTTGCAGACGTTTTACCAGACGTTTTAAACACCTTAGACAACGTTGGCAGTATAGATGTTGAGCGAAAAGAGGTTACTTCGCTAGGTGATTTGCTTGGTTTTTGTATCGTTATAACCTCCGCGAACTTCCACATGCTTGGAACATACCTTAACTTAAATGCAGCATTTATAATCTGCGCTAATTTTTTTAAACCTTTTTGTGGGAATTGTTTTATTGTAAAAACTGAATGCACTCATTTTCTTCCATCTTACTTAGTTAACTGGGTTAAGCGTTATTTAACTTGTTAAAAAATAATAAAGTTCCTACTCGCATATTGTACATAACTGAATTATAAAAGACTTGCGTTTAAAAATAAATAAAAAAAAAAGCTAATATTCAAATACACCAATTTTATTTTGAAAAACTACTGTGTTTGGTCAGCAAAATGATTTTAAGCATAAATTACTAATAACTTAGTTTTTAGTAGGTTAAGTTTTTTAATTTTAGTTCATATAGGAGCTGGGTTAATGGCTTAAATACTGACAAAGTTCCTACTTGCACAATGTTCCTAATTGTATTTGAAATTGGCTTTTGTTCTCATTTGTGTTTATCAAAATTTCAGATTTTTTTCATTTTTTTATTCTTCAATTTTGGTGGCTAATTTTGTTTGCAAGTGGTAACCATGAAGGTGATTTCTATTATATTCCGCATACCCAAACCTGAAAGTGTCTGTTTGACAACCGGTTCCCCCCAAATAGAAATAATAGCTGTTCTTAAGTCTCAAGGCTGTTCCCTGTAAGGGACTGGAATCTGCTCACATCAGATTCAGATATCAGCCAAAATGGAAGACTGCGTGTTGTTTAGTCTTTAAACTGGTTGACTTCTCCGCCAAGAGTTCCAGGTTTAGTCCCCGGAAATTCAAAAATTAGTCCTCAGGTTCTTCCACTGCCACAAATTGGTCAGGACTTCTTGAGCTGACTGTTTGATAATTTTGATCAATGTGGCAACTTCGTTATGTACTTGCCATGCACGCAAGAAAGAGACTTGTCGCGTCGCAAGCTTCGTATTTTATGACAAAGACAAATCCCATTTTAACGACAAGAAAGCCCGTAATGCCATTACTTAGAGAAATGGGCAAATAATTTAAGAAAATAGAGACATTTAGGCGAGGTTTTTCTATAGACTTCCTATGGAGTCACCTGAAAGGGTGCCCTTCCTATGGCAAATCTTGAAAAGGACATAAAGTTCTGATAATAAAATTTTGATTCTTAAAGCCCTACCGATATCATTTGGTGGCGGACCGCAACCGCAGGTCAATGCTATAAAATCGAAAACTAATTGAATGTCATGTCCTGGGTGTAGTTACAGTACAGGTTTGTCAGTCCCATTGGATTGATATTAATTTATAAACGGATTTCTGCAAAGGCCGTATATACCGATTCCCAGGAGCGGATTTTTTTCACTCTAAATCCGAACTTGACAACTAAAGCTGCATTCTCTCAAAACTACCCACAGAATATCCATTAGCATTTGGGTACATCCCCATAGAATTGAAAACTTTTCCGGACACAAGGCTCCAGTCTTCTCGTTCCCATTGTTCATATAAATAATCGTTTCCATGTAGATCCGCATACGATATGTACATACACATTGTGCGATGAACAATCATCGATGTGTTTACAAAGGATTCTTAAGGTCGCTGAAAAGAAAAATGAATGGTGTTGGCCAGGATAGTCAAGCTATGTTAACACACATGGCATCACGAACAAATGAAACGCCCCGACATATATAGCTTCCTTGCCAATGGGTTTAACATCGGTTTCCGTGTTCAACCAGGGAAAATATCATTCCCTTATTATATCCTTTGGTATTATTATATTCCTGATTCCTGAAAATATTCTTTTGTTACTACCGACAACACCATGATGCAATCTTCTTGCGTTGTGTTCTTGTGTGGAGTAGTAACCGGTGTTCCTTGGGGAGCCTGTGTGGCTGACTGTATAGTTCTTATTATTATTAGTTTCAATTTTTTTTCAGTTGGCTTTGGCTGTGTTCTTTGGTTTCACGTCATTCTCTTTCTTTGTAGAACAGGTCCTTGCAAAACCGGATGAAAATTCAAAGTGGAACGTATTTAGTCTCGGGAGACTAATGTGCCTCTACATTTCCCTGTTGGGCGGTTTGTATCCTTTTGTGCGCACCCGTACATCCTTCTAAAGATTTATGTAAAACGGATTTGTGTATCTGCTGCAGGAGGTTCGGTGAATGAGCCTGCGATTGAGTTTTATGTGTCAATACCGGAAGTGGAATTGGCTGTGAAACCAGAAAACCATTGATGTGAAGAGGGAGAGACAGGTTTTCTATTTGCACTGGGGTTGAACACGACGTCAGCTGGGATTCGAATTTAAGTCTTAGGTAGGTATGGTGTGTAGTGAGCTGTCAATTTCAATCGTCTTCAATGTTTGTATTAAAATTTGTAGATTAGAGTGCTATAACTAGGTAAAGGAAAGAAACCGGTTTTAATTCGATTATTGGTTCGTTTTAGGCTTGGCTAATATACCAAAAATCGGAGCAGAATTCAAATTTCAATTCAACTCCCCTCTTCTTGTTGCTGTAATTTATATGCAACAATCGCAAAATGGTTATTTAAAAAATTAATAAAATCATATACAGTACGCCCTCGGTTAAAGCAACATCTAAAATTTTACCATTAGTGACTCAGTAATTGCAACTTTTCAAAAAACTGTGACTCGGTAAACGCAATTTTCCATCCAAGCTTATTTAATTTAATTTTTGTTTCGTTTTTTTTTGTGATTGGTTTGTGACTGGGCAGTTATTTTTCAAAAAGTACAGCTACAGCAATTCATCGTAGCATTCTTCGATGGGCTGAAGAAAAGTCGGTTCCACTAGAAGATACCTTAATTCAGAGGGAAAATAAGGCTTCTGTATATACTGAAGGCTCCAAAACTAGCAAGGGCACGGGGTCAGGTATATACTCCAGCGAGTTCGACCTTCAAATAGCCCTGAAACTTCCGGACACATGCAGTGTGTTTCAGGCAGAGGTTCTGGCCATACTTAAAGCCGCGGAGGCACTTGAGATGAGATCGATATCCAATAAAAATATCCCCATCTTCATTGATAGTCAGGCTGCACTTAAAGCACTAGAATCACAAGCCACCAAGTCTGAGCTAGTCAGGAATTGTCGCACAGTGCGCAAGGCATTGTCCTCACAGAACCGTGTCATACTGTGTTGGGTACCTGGGCATTGTGATATTGACGGTAACGAAAACGCAGACGTTCTGGCCAAGGAAGGAGCTGGGCTCCCACTTGATGCAACGATCGAAGGTATAAGACCACATATGGCTGTGGCCAGAAGCATACTTTTTGAAAAAGTATTCAATAAGAAAACACAAGGTGGTCAAAATTAAAAGGGCATAAGGTATCAAATTCACTGTGGCCTACTTTAAATCGGAGGAAGTCTGAACAATTAATCAGCAGAACAAAGTTGAGAACAACGATAGGAATACCCTCTGGGCACTGCATTCTCAGGATGCAAGCCATGAGACTAGGCTTAGCTAATACGGATACATGCAGGTACTGGGAGGACCTACAGGTGGCGGAAGACATTTCACACCTTCTTTGTGAATGTCAAGCAATTGCTCGGAGTAGAAAAAAGCATCTCGGCATGCACTTCTTCGATAATTTGGAAGAGGTTGGTTCCTCAAATAGTTTCGAGACCATACTCAAATTCTGTAGGGAAATCGAATGCTTGGTTGATTTGGTTTAGGTAGGTCTTTTAGCCGTAATTGTTCCCTGGGGATGGCCAGATATGGTGCCTGGTCTATTGTGATGATCTCACAACCCCCATCAACTTAACCTAAACTAACCTAAAAGATACCTCCACTCTTCAGAAACTGAGAGAGCTGGCCGTTGACATTAATATATCCTCGAAGAAAAAGCAAACGAGCAATTTAACCAAAAACTGTATCAACTGTACTACATTGTATGAATATTTTTTTAAATGAGTTACATTATATTCCTTTTCATTTTTTTACGACGAACAATATTCTTTTATTTTTTATACATTGGTTTTCAGTTTTCACCTTAAATTCTAGTTCAAGGTAAATTTTTTAGTGACTCTGTTAAAGCAAAAACCTTAATTAACACAACTGCTCGAATTTCCATCGGTTGCTTTTACTGAAGGCGTACTGTATAACAATATATGTCAAAGCAAAACCAAACTTCATACGGATACAAGACCATTACTTAATAGTATTACCCAAAAATACTAAAGAAAATAGAAGTTCTCTACTGTTTTTTGCATTAAAAGAACATCACATAGCTCTCTATTACTTGTGACCTATAATAAACATTAGTCGATTTGTGCCACTCTAACTGCGAACCAGCACAGAACAATTCTTTTAAATTTTAAATTTTAGAGCTTTCAAAAACTTTTGATAGGTACACTGAGGGAAAATCCACGACCCGAATTTAAGTACTTTTAAGATTAACTTTAGAAAACACACATTATTAATCAAAATTCTTACATTAAAATTGATTTTTCTTACTTCAATAAAAAAATTTTTAATGTAAAAACGTGCGAAGTTAAATTAACGCAGTGATTCTAAATCTAACATCATATAGGTTCAAAGTAAGAAATAAAGTGTAACAAGCAGATCAACTTTTCGCCATATATTGCATACTAGACTTAACGTTTTTCAGAGTTAATATTACTCTTATTCATTTTGATGTTTACTCGGTTTTGTAAGCTATTACAGTTCGTACATTCTCAATCTTAGAATGTGCAGAGTAAAAAAAGTAATCTGAAGTACGTACCTAGTCACATTAAGAAAACGTGGATTTAATATAAGAAAAAAATTTCTTGCCCATAAATTCTTGTCTTTGTTAAGTAAAGTGTTCGTGTCGCTTCGGTTTCTTCCCAAGCAATGGAAAATAATAATAATTTTTGTGAGGCTGGTGATTTTGTGTATGTAAGGTATTTATTCTATAAAAGTGATAAAAATAACGAAGACAACAATGAGAAGATTTTAAAATTTGTGAAAGAGCTATAAGTATTTGCTGGGTAAGTGAATACGTATTCATTTTTATGTTAAAAAAAATTGTTAATTAAAAAAATTGGTCATTTAAACAATAAAATTGTTTCTAAAACGTGTTTCTTTTTTAATTCACGTAGCAGGTCCATTTCTGAAAGGTCAGTATTAATCAATATTAGTCAGTATCAATCAAAAATTCGTCACAAGAAATATAGTTACTAAACTGAGAACGTCAAATCAATCAAAACTTCGATTGATATTAACTTAAACTAAGGAAAAAGCGTTCTGAATTCAATAGCACACGGTGATAGTAATAATCAAAATCAATTTCAAATTAAGAATGCCTAGGTAGTCAAATGATTAAACTTAAATTAAGCACCCATCGTTCTTAATTCAATAATATTGCGATTAAGGAATAAGAAAATTCGCTATCAATTTAAGGACTCGTAATTACTACAAAAGTTCTTAAATTAATCATGCGAATTCTTAAAGAAAGAATGGCATACTACCAGTTTCAGACCGACGTGATTGATTTAAGCACAGATCGGATAGCGATGAATATGACTTGACAATTGATTAATTTAAGCGTGTTTTTGCTTACTATTACTCTATTTTTCTCTCGGTGTAGCAGGAAGTTTATATAGTCGATCCATACCCTGGGTGGCAGAATAAAAAATGCTTACTATTGTACTGAATTCTGTTCTATTTGACTTTCCCGAGTACGCATGTACCACTTCTCGATTTTGAGTAGATACCTAATATTATTTGTACTATTGTTAATTTTTGAAATGGTTTCTTTTATAACTTTCAAATGGAACATTTATATAAGCTTATTTTATATGTGAAATTTACCGTCTTTCTTTGGTTTAATAAAATATTTATTTTTAATGCCTGCGTTTCGTTGCACGCATTTAAAAAAAAAATTAAACACTATTTTTTATGACTTACTATCTACTATTTTTAACTTTCTCGTATACTTGCGGTAAGAGAAAGACCGAACACACCAACCAACAACCGAACAGTAAACTCGAGTTTAACTAATTTCGAAACTAACTATAGTTTTGAGTTTTTGAAGGTTCCAGCAATCAAATTATTCGGAATTTTAACTACATCTCACTTTAAGGCTAAATTATTACAGTATAACTCAAATGCGTTATAATTTTTTCTGAGCCATCAAATAAATTGCTCAAATTGACAGTTGCTTGTATTTTGAGCAGCTGTCTTCTAATCATTATCTTTTTCAGATAATATGCAGTTGCATTGGCATCCATCATATTGGGACAATTTATGAATTATCCGGAAAGTCCAAATGAAATTCGCCAGCTTAAAACAGATTTTTTTTAAAAAAGAAGTATTCTTCTGACGTTTTAACTTAAATAATGGGTTAGACTCGACTTTCTTCGAATCGAAAACTACAGCCTCGATTATCGTAAATTCAAAGATAACTTGATTATTGGTACACAATTTATTTTAATTTCGACTATTGCCCTAAAGTCGGTTATTAATTTGGTTGTTAGAAAAGCCGATTTTATTCGTATACAAATTTGAGCTCGAGATTTTAATCAAATCTGACATTATGATTTTAAAGAAACTCAAAAAGTGGGTCTCACCATTCATTTTTCATCAGCAGCGACATTGTGAATTGGATATAAATCCACTGGAGTTCTGGATATCCTGACGCATAATGTTTTGATCAAATATTTATATTCAACAAAATATAAGTAGGTATGTATGTATTTTAATTTTTGATAATTAATTTTTTGAAGTACCTAAAGGCAAATAAATGTGTAAATATTTGTATCCTAAATACATAGCTACAGCCCTATTTATTAGTTTCCCTTACGACACCTCTACGATGTTGTTTAGTAAAACATCGCTTAAAAATGTACGAAGCCTCTGCGTTTCTGAAATTGTTATTTATAAACATTTTTCCGCAGTAACTTTAATAGGTAGGTAAGAATTTGGACAAACTATTACAATAAAACACCGAAATCTATTGCTTTTTTTTCGTAAATTATCATTTTACAATAAAACTAAAGCAGACGATAATATATAGCAAACGCACAGTTATTTGATTTTTTTATTAGTTTCCTTTAATTAACCAATATTTTATTATTATAAATTACGTACGCAGCCCTAAAGTAAATCACATTTTCCTGCCTAAGGGCATTTTAGACGATGCATAAAGTTAAGCAAACTCTACGCTGGGTTTATAAATAAGGCTGCTACGCTGATAACTGAGTCATGTTGATCGGAGACTTTCACCAAAAGAGTAAGACTCGATCTTACTGCCCCAATGTATAGAGTATATGGTGTATGGCTAATGCATTATTGCCAAGGCCCATCTTTTTCCCACTGTTCTCTTGCATTAAGGACCCTTTTTTGACTACCAAGCTTCAATGGTTTTTGTTTTCAACCAACGAGACCTAATACGTGCATCTTAATATTTGAAACATCATGCGCAAATTACTTACTAAAGGTGGCGCTACAGTCCATCTGGGGTGAACCTGGACCTGGGCCTCATCCAACCTGAGTCCCGATCTTCCCCTGCTGTACCGTCCCTCGGGTGTAGATTCGAAGATTTTCCCATAGCCGGAGCATTCGTGTTCATTCGCTCTACATCTACATGACCCAGTCACCCTAGTGGTTGGAACTTCACTCTGTCGCTGTACAGCCCGTACATTGGATCGTTGTATTTTCTCCTCTATTCACTTTTCTATACAGACGGGACAAAAAACTACTCGAATAATTTTCCTCTCGAAACACAAACAATCTAGAGTTACCTCATCCGCTTTTGATAGAGTCCATGCCTCTGTGCCATAAAGCAGGACTCATTGTCAATGAGTTCACGGCGGAGCCTAGGTAGACAAAAGTCTCTAACCACCTCGAGATCAAGATCTGTCTAGGGTAACATTCTGTCCGTTTTGGGTGTCGTTTGAATACTCAAAAATGGGCCATTGACATCATGTTCTATTCTGCCAATTACGTCAATATCGTCGGCGTATATGCGAGTAATTGGAAGGACTTTTGAAAGATCGTGCCTCTTGTCTGGTATTGGCGTTTGAGCTTTGCACTTTTCTTTCAAAAACTATGTTCAAAAAGTCACATGGCAGCGCATCGCATTTTCCAAATCCGTTTTGGGCATCGAAGGTCTCGTTAAATTCTTTACCGACTTTGATTAGAGGCGTGCATTCTCCATCGTCATCCTGCACAAACGGACGAGTTTTGTTTAAGGGTTTCAAAAACAAGGCATTGCTCTGTATAGCTGTCATAGGCCGCCTTTAAATCGATGAAGAGGTTGAGGTTACCTATCGATTTGAAGCTCCTGGGCTTCCGCCGAGATCTGCAACAGTGTGACTATTTACTCGATGGCGGACTCCCTTGGCCTGAAGCCGCAGGCCGCACTTATATGGACTAATTACAGTCCTGTTATGGTCAGTACAGAGTTGCAAAGAGACAGAGGGAAGTTAGAATACCTTCGCAATCCTACATCCATCGTATCTCGCCAACCAGTTTAATGGGTTTTCAATTGTCCCGTGTTACAAACACATAGTTCCGGTAGGCACATATCTTTGGCTGCAGCGCAAATGGATATGTTGTGTCAAACTTCCTCCTATCCAAACCACCATTAATATGCAAATCTTCCAAGTTACTCACACAGTATAAAAGTTTATTTACATTCTCCAACAAGGACAACAACAGGAAACAAGAAAGAAATACAAACACAAACAACAAAAAAAAAACGCCGACAAATTGTAAACAATCAATGCAAAACTTTTCCTGTATATAAATTACAATTAATTCAAAATGGAAACAGATTCAAAAGAGGACAACACGCTTAAGTACACACAAAACAAATTCAATAACAGAGAACTCAACACAATGTACAAAACGTTTCATCTTGAAGGCTTTATAGTTCAGCTGTCCTCCATCTGTTTCCTTCAAGCATGGCCAAGTCCTTGTTGGCGCATGTAGAAAAAACATTATGCGTATTGTGTCGTCCCTCTGCAATAAAACTGTAGATATCCCACTATCATTTCGTCCGTCTCCTCTTCCCTAAGTACTTAATTAAGCATCCTGGCATCGCTGACAAATTTCTATACTTATGCCGCGCGTTGATTACACCGTCGACGATTTTATCTGCTACTGTTGTCGTGTTCAAATCCACTGTTGGTGTGAGCTGAATCCATCAAAATTCTATTATCTTCCACTGTGATGATGGCTTTGTTATCCTGTGATTCTTCGGGAGTTTTGATTTCAATTGCTGCCTCTTCGGAATCGTCGCCGTGCTTCAACCAATGCGGAGCTAATCGTATCATTAAGATAGCGCCTAGTGGGGCTGTGCATATAATAGCGATTACGGAAATGACAAGGACATTGCTAGCCAGCGAAAGGATGTCTTGGCCTGAATTTAATTTTCTAGCCAAATCCAGAGCGATGGGTCCAAGTGCTGCCTGTAAAAGAAAAAGGCACAAGGAGTGAGTTCGAGGAGCGTAAATAATAGCGCAAACAGGATGGAAGCATATAATAAAAACAGTCGTAGAAATAAATTAAATGTGTTTCTTTGTAGATTAAAATAAAATATGTCCTTGTGCAGTTGTATATAGCATAACACTTATCTAGTTTTGGATGGGAGTTATACTTAAGGGTAGGCTCATTGATGCGATGATTTGAAGACTATATTGGAATATGTTGGCCTTTTTCCAAACTCCTTGTAAGTCCTTTGAGTAGCTTTTCAATACGACATATGTCCATGGGTTTTGTTAACTGGATATATTTTCAAGGGACTCTAATTTCTTCTGCCTGCGACAAGTTCGTCAACTTTGAACAATTCATAACCAGGCAGGATGTGGCACTGCAAGGAATAGGCAATTGAAGGCCCGAGAAATTTATAACCACACGTCCTTGAAGATGGTACAATAAGCATGGATTTTAAGTGGAATCCAAAGGGTGGGTGAAAGGGTTTTTTACCACCGGAATTGGCTAGTGAAATGTATATGGGAAAAAAATCTGTCTATGGAAATGACTGTTAAGAAAAGTGAACTTAAAACTACGACTTGAAGATAAGGAGAGCGGTAAAGGAGATCGAGTTTGGGCCGAGCAATGCTACGAATGAAATGAAAAAATTAGAGATTTCAATTAACCTTTTGCAGGACACGGGAGATTGGTTCATTTGAGCCATATAAGGTATAATGGGTTGACGGGTAAAAAGGACGAGGGCAGCTTAAATTACAAGGGTTTGTGAAAGAAACGCGCAATCGAAGGAGCCTGATGAGAGAACGATAAATGTATTCAGGGTAATGAGATTGAGCCGGTCTTTCTATGGTGGCAAGATGAAAGGATCGTCCCATCCCAAGGCAGACCTAGAAGAGAAAATCGAAGAAAGCGACATGGGTTGTTCTTAATTCTATGTGCATGAGCTTCATGAAGGGGAGACCACGCTTGACTAACGTACTCAAGGAGGGTGGGTATGAAATGTGATACAGAGGAATCTGTTCTCGTAAAGGTTGAAAAGTTTATTAGACCCAGTGATGAGTTGACCTTACAAAATATTTCGTCTATTTAGGCAAAAGAAAATTTAGCACCCTGTCGTACAATATGCCAAGGTCGCGAGGAGATTGAACGAGAGAGATTGCGGTAGACCGTGGCGAGTGTAAAGTTGGCGAGGGCTTGCTCTTGAGCTATAGGATTATGGCCTGACATTCGGTGGTGTTGATCTTCAAGCAATTTTTGAGGTATCGGGAAGAAAGACGATCAAGGTCTTGTTGAAAGAGACATCAGTCTTAAGGTGAAGAGATGATTTTGTACCATACCGCAAGCTAGCTTACTTTAGCGTAATTTAACTCCTGAATATAAGTATTCAATTTAAGGATTAATTTGAAAGAATTACAAAAATTTTTTTTCAAGTTGCAACCAACCATACCCACCCACAATTTCATTGAAATCGGTGGTTAAAGAGTCGAGAGTGGCAGCCGGCGCAGTGATGGCGACAGGCGAATTTCTGCCGTCACGCCATTTCCGTCTGGGTAATTTCCAAGTCGCGCCAATAGATGTTTAAGCATTCAGAACTCTATTTCTCGAAACGAGAGAGTTAGTGTTGTAAAATTTGTAACTTTGGCTTTTATTATTTGAACAATGCTTATCGAAAAATGTGGCAGCGATGAACGAATGTTGAATAAATCCTCCAGACCATTTCCTTATGCCTACACTATATTCCGACCGTATGGTCTCGACACCAGCCCTTAACGTTAGGATAGGAAGTAGGAACCCTTGACTGTATATGAAATAACGAAATGAATATTTGTCATACTAGATTTTGTAGCATTTACCTAACGCCCCAGCCTTGGTGGTTATTCAAAAGCATTAAATTCTTCCTACAGTCTCTGATAAAAGTACGGAACTCCTTAGCATAAATTTTTGTTCGAAATGAAATTTTAACTGTCCTCTGAAATGAGTGTCATTCGCATTCTGAAGATTTAAATGGACCCTCCAGCCTCCACAACTCTAGGTCTTCCACCTTAGATTTCTTTTTTGAGCTTTGCAATTCAGCTGAAGTAATGCAAAGCTAAACTATTTAAATTATAAACATAAACAATCTTGTACCACTGTAGGTTCTGTATGTGTAAAGCTATGTTCAGACGATTGTCATATCTGTCACTAAAAAATGTGTCCCAAATGTCTTACAACCGTGTGAACTTACATTTTGTCTAACAATATTTGCAGAAAAGTCATTGCCAGATAATTGTCAGACTGCCCCCCGAATGAATTTTATCATTGCCAAACGTTTGGGACATTTGCAGACTTATTTGCTATTGTCAGATGTGCTCTGCTTATCACATCTGAAAATTTTTCATTGCCAGACAAACATTTTTCATATTTGAAATATTTCGGTGCATTTTCTGTTGACTGGTGAAAAATGAGTGAATTAAATAATTTCGAATACCTGGACGAAGAAAACGATCCAACAACGAAAAGAATTTTTTATTTTTTATCTTCTTTATATATATAATTCTACTGTACGTGTGTATGTCACTGAACTCCTTCTAAACGGCTGGACCGATTTCAATAAATTTTTTTGTATGTGTTTGGGTGGCGCCCTGGATGGTTTAGAAGCCGATTGCTCAAAATTGGACAGAGGGGCGTGGTATCGCCCATACAAAAATAACATTCAAAATCTTATATCTTGAAAACCACCGAATCGATCGAGTTCAAATTTACACATAATCTTAGGTATTGGTCCAGGAGTATTCCTGTGAAGATTGGCCAAAATTGGACAAACGGGCGTGGCACCGCCCATACAAAAATTACATTCAAAATCTTATATGTATTTCAAAAGCAACTGAATCATGACTGCGAGTTATTAAGTAAAATACAAAATTGATATATTTATTTGGAATAAATAAGACAAAAAAAGTTGTAGCAATATCACACTCCACTGTACGGAACATACAAACACAGTGCCCCAAAAATCGAAGTATTATTAAAAAACAAAATTGTAAAAAAACGCCTTTTTGTACGGAGACTTTTGATATTTCCGGTGTCGCATTTCAGTGAATATTAAGTGTATTATATTCACATATACATACAACAATGCCACGTCTTCGTGAACGAGGAGGAAATATTGGTCGACGTACTCCGAATTCACAAATAGTCCAGAACCGTCGGTTAAATAGATCGGCAGAAGATAAATTGACGGACAATGAAAATTTAAGAAACCAGGCTGGAATCAAACGTGTAAATGAAAATCAAGAGCAACGCAACGATTCAAAATTTCTCCAAATTTACTGCCTGGGTGATGAGGAACAGCAAATAAACGCACGCTGCCAGTACAACCAAATCGAGCAGATGGAGGAGCGACAAATTGTAGGTATTTCAGAACGGTTTTTTTTTTTTTGAAAAAATGCAAAAGATCTAAATAATAACACCAGGCTTTTCGGTGGTGTTTAACTGCTGCTGTCCGGTGGTTTTAGACAGACATTGCCGGTCATTCCACACGCTACATATGCGGACGAAGTTAACGCATGTATAAAACAATCATATCTATGGCGAAATGTCTGTACATTACGTCTTACCACAAATATAAGAGGTCAACTGCAAAACGATCCATTGGCACTATCATTCTCCGAGCAATTGCTCAACATTGGAAATGGAGCAATACCATTGCATGGAGACACACAATGCATCAAATTGCCGGACAACTTCTGCAACATGGTAAATACGAAAGATGCTTTGATTGAAAGCATATTTCCCGATTTACAAGCTAATTATATTATTCATACAAAAAGATTTTGTGGTGAATAGTTTTTGAGGAGTTTGCTTCATTTTCAGTCTTTAGGTTTTCTGTAGAATTGTGCAAAATGTATGAACTAAATTATTTCGAAAAAATGTCTAGTCACCAAAGCTAGAAGAACATAGAATTGTTTGTCCCTCCTGCTCTAGGCAGTCCACCCAATCAAGTAAATGCAATGCGATATCTTTTACCAGATCTTCGTCTCATATTAAATTTAACTACTCAATTAACTCAACTGATTTGAAGAGAGTAGAAAAAATCAATGACTTAGGTGTTATGCTTGACTCTTCATTTTCCTTCAAAGGCCAACATTGAATATGTCGTTGCAAAAGCTAATTCACTTGTTTGATTTAAAAAACCAAATGGTGCAGACTTTAAAGATCCATTTGCTTTGCTATCACTTTTCACTGAGTTAGTTCGGTCGCTTCTTGAATATGCTGAATTGCTGATGTCATTTGGAACTCTGACTACTCTACCTCGAAAAGGTTCAGAGGCGTTTCACAAAATATATCTATCTATTGTGTTTGTCGCCAATGTTCTCTGTAATGCGTGAACCGATTTTGATTCTGAAAATTTCCCATGAAAGATGACGTGAATACCATGGTTTGTAGGCATATACGGTCATGAGTTATAGGGGCGTGGCACCTCCCATACAAAAAATGCATTCAAAACATTATATTTCGAAAACCACACAATCCATTGAGTTCAAATTTACAAACAATCTTAGGTATTGGCCCAGGAGTGTTCCTGTGAAGTTTGATCAAATTTGGTTTACCAGGATTGCCTCCGCATAATCTCCAAGTAAAACTTGGAGTCGCTATTACTATGCTTCGGTATATTAATCAACCCCGTTTGTGTAATGGTACTAGAATTTTTTATATTTCTATTTTGCACTATGAAGTGTTCAGGGGTCCGCTAGTAAATTTACAAAATTGAGTTAACCATTAAAAAGATATTTACTTTTTTGATTTTATGCATCACACTTGTAAAACAAACTGTAAGCATTACATCGGTTTCAAGAAGTCTTCGAAATAAAGTTAAAATGGAAAATTGGTACACGATATGTGTCCTAATTTTTGTGTCTTTCACGTTCGTTATCAATGAAGTATTCAACAAACCAACGCAGAATAATGTTTAACAAGGATTCGGGTTCATTAAAAATGTCAACTATTTTAATTTAATTTTTGCTTGTGGCAGGCACGTTGTGCAAAGCAAGCAAGTTTCATTAAGACAAAGTGACATTTTCAATTAGCAGTTATACTTTGTTCAATTGATGCCGCCGCAGGCTAAATTTAACTGTCATGGAAGCATATTCTTCGTTATCTACTAGTTAAACGATGGAATGGGTTGTTTTGGAATACTTAGCGGGTGGTTTCTGGGACAATAAAAGGACACTCTCGACATTTAACTCCTTTTTTACAAAATAAATCCATTGTGATCCCCTTACTTTCTACATCTAGTCTTTGAATTGAAACTTCCGTAGATATATGTATCCATGATTATAAATGCCTGTTAATTTAAATGAATGTATAGAAACAAAAACCAAAACTTACTTGTACTGTTGCCTTTGGGAAGCCCGCTATTGTTATGTATCCTCGCTCTTTGGGTGTAAGTTGAGCTCCAGCAGATGACAAGTACGCCGTACCCAGACGGAACTTCAATTATGAAAATAGAAAGTAATTTTAAACACTTTGCCAGAACAAAGAAACAATTTCTGAATTGTTATACACATACCAAACAACCGACGGCGATTATTATGAGGCCATAGCCAACGGTTTTAGCGTCTAAAACTGAGAAATTAATTTCCTTGCCAATCAGTGCAAAGGACACTGGCTTCAAAAATGTCCACATTAAGTCCAGACGTTCGGTAACACTGACCTGAAAATATCGAAAGTTTGTTTACTACAATCCTGTTCAAAGAAAAGTTCAGAGATCGGACACAAAAGTAGGTACAGGACTATGACTTTGATATTGCAAACGTTTGTATGCTGGCAACGGATTCTTTGCCAGAGGAAATTATTTATTTTGACAAATGTTGTGCTGTTGTTTTGTTTGCTACAGTGGAAGCAGTGAGTGAAAGCAAATATGCACGTACTTTATATGCTACAGTTGTTTACAATTGTCAAAATCAAGCCCGTGAGTATAGAAACAGAGTTACGATGATGGAAGGAGTTAGGGGTGCTCTGTTTCAACGACCCATAGAGAAAATAAAGTGCACAACTGGATCGCACGAAACTTTCTCGTTCATATCATCAGTTTAGTTGATTTATTTTTCTTTTATTATTGTTTATAGGCTATTAAACCAGGTAGGCTGGTAGGTGGCTATGACTCGAAATAGGGTTTGTGATGTAAGAATTCAAAGATTTGTTTTTGAATTTGCACGTGTTTGGGGGTAAATGAAGTGCGGGTTTCTGATAGTGTAGACTCCAATTGGTTGGAATTATTTTAAGGTTCATGATTAATATGGTTGAAAAGGAAGAAGTGGGAAATAATTGCTAAAAATGAGCTTCTAGTACCTAATAATTGCATTTTTACTGGTAGTACGGTAATTCTTAAAACACGGCTTTAATTCCATTTTTAAGAAACACTTAGTAAGGGGTCCTATTAAGAATACTTTTGTTATCATAAAAAGGGGGTTTTGGGCAAAACCGTTATGGCGGTTTTTGGAAAATAATGCGTACAAAATAGTAACAAATTTTGCAATGTTGAGTTCGAAAAATTATCTTGCTCAACTATTTAGCTAAAAACTGAGTATAGGGTATTGTTCGGGATGTTAGTATTACTTCGTTTTTAAAGTATTAACCAACTCGAAAATCGTGTTTTCGAGATTTGAGCAGTTTTCCAAATCAGCGTTTCCGGTGGTTAGAATCGAAAATGAAGGACGTAATAATGTTGAAAACATCAATTTTACTCCAAGTATGCATTTTGGTCAAAATCGTTTTAGCCGTTTTCATGTAGGTAAACAAAAGAAAACCAAATTCTCAAAATATGCCTTTTTTCAAAAATCCATTATAGACAATTTAGAGGAAAACTGAGTTTGCTATCGTGTTAGGATTGACCGTATTACCTTAAAAATTAGTTTTTGTTGGAATCGTATTAACCGTTTTCGAGATAAGGCCACTTTTCAAAAGTACCGTTATTCGACTTTTTAGCCAAAAACTGGGTATGCAGCTTTGTTTACCCCATGTAGCGTAGCGCAAGTATACATTTTGGTTAAAATCGTTAAAGCCGTTTTCAAGTAAGCTATAATTAAATAAAGTCTTAAGAAACGACATTTTTCGAAAAAAGTCCGTTGAACGATAATATAGGAAAAAACTGAGCTTGCCGTCATGTTGGGGATAACCGTATTACCTTAAATATGAATTTTTGTCGAAATAGTTTTAACCGTTTTTGAGATATGACCAATTTTCAAAATTACCGTTATTCGATTTTTCTGCGAAAAACTGGGTATGCAGCCATGTTAACCGCACCTACATAAGCCCAAATATCAATTTTGGTTGAAATCGTTAGAGCCGTTTTTGAAAAAATCAAACTTGTTTAAAACCGTTATATGGGAAGTACCGTTAATCATAGGGTTATAATGCAAACAAAAAAATGGCCCCGAACTGTAAGCCCACAAACTCCAAATCCGAAGTTTGAAAGAAATCCGTCCAACCGTTTGCGCTGTGGAGCTCAGGAAAGGACGGACAGACGGACAGACGGACAGACGGACAGACGGACAGACAGACAGACGGACAGACGGACAGACGGACAGACGGACAGAATTGCGAGACCCACTTTTTCGAGTTCCTCTATCATCGTAATGTCAGATTTGATTAAAATCTCGAGTTCGATTTTTTGTACGATTACAATACCTTTCTCTTACTACGTAATGCGAGAAAGTTAAAAAGGACAATGCTATAATATAGACGGTTTCTACGAGCTCATGCGAGTTAAGTTTGGTTGGATGATTTAATCTGATAGACAGAGGAGACATCTCTTTGGCGGGTCAGTTCGAGGCGGAGGGGTTGGTGTTAAAAAGACCAGAAGAGCTATCGTCATTAAAATTACAGGCTGAGAATGACAGTGACATCGATCTGGTCACTAAAATCTGAATCAGACGTCTGAAATTGCTATGGTATGAAGAGCGAATAAAACTTGGGTTCCAGCACCTGCCCGAGTAAAAGACTTCTGATAGCCCATACAATTAAAAACGGAACTCAAACACCTCACTTATTGGAAGAGCGTACTGATGTTGACCCCAGTTCTCAGGCCCACCTTTATAAAGTAAATGGGCCTTTTGAGCTTTCAAAATCGGAAGCTCGAACCCCCTTGGGCTTCTAATTTGACAAAAAAGAGCCATCGAATGATTTAAAACAGCTGTCAATTCTGAAGGGAGAAAAAGCGTCACTTTCTGTATTTGTATTTTTTTTCACCTTCATTTTGCCAAATTTGAATTTTTCCTTGCTTTGCGTAAACTACACGCGTAATTTTAAGAGCAACCTAAAATTTGTGTCATTTTGTTGAAGTTTGTTAAAAAGAAATCTGGATCCAATCTCTGGAAGTTTTACGAAGCAACCTCAAGGGAGTCGTAAAAGAGCTCTCATAGTCTGAAAGTACCAAGAGCCTTACAGAATCATAAATAGTGGAAGTAAGATTATTTTTCGGTTTGCTGTATTATTTGAAAAACCCGACTGACTCCATAATCCTCTATTGGCCAGTGGACTACGGTGATCGCTGTTATTCTCATGGAATATTTTCGCATTTTGATTATTATGTAAAGAGACGGGCAATCGATAGAGCCCGATAGGAGTTGATGAATGAAGGGAATGTCTGCAACATCCCTGCGATCCTCAAGGCTATTCAAAATAATGAGTTTAAGGTGATAGGGAGGAAGAATTAGGGGATCGTTCTTTGTATATTTTCGATTCTGCTTACATTCTGCTTAGCTGGCGTATTCGAGGAGGGGGCTGACAAAAGTGGTATACCTAGAGAGATCTGGTCACGCAAGGGTCGGAGAAGTCCGAGATCAACGTTGGATGAATCCAAGGGATGAATTGGCTTTACAAATTATCTCGTCAATATGCGAACGAAAATGAAGCTTGCGGTCGTACAGTATGCCAAGGTCACGAAGAGACTGTACAATGGATATAGGTGGATCATAAATAAGGTATACACGGGGAGGATACTTGTTGTACTTACGCGATAAAGCGATAAATTGGCATATGGGAATATTGAGCTGTAGATAGTTTTTGAAACACCAGATAGAAAAACTATATAGATCTTGATGCAGTAAACAGGGATCTTGTGATGAAGATATGTGTTTGAAAAATTTGGTATCGTCGGCATAGACAGAGAATAAGGATGGTTTAATGATCCTTTCAAGATCGTTTATAGTTGAGATAAAGAGAAGTGGACCTAGGTGACTGCCTTGTGATACACCAGAGGTTGCAAGGAAAGGGACACTATAAAAACGGTTTTTCAAATAAGAGGATATCCATTTCAGCAGTATTGGTTCAAAGCCGAGGACAGCCAATTTGGAAAGAATTAATTTATGCGAACTCTTATCAAAGGCTTTACTAAAATCGGTTGCAATAACGTCCACTTCTTTGCCACTTAATGTAATTTTATGTATAGATAATTTCGACAGCTGTGAGTTAAAGAAATTTAGCCTGGACACTAAAAATGATCCTTAGTGGTATATATGGTTAAGTTTGTGCGTAGTCTGATTTGACGCACATCTTGCGGAACGCGTCGGTAACTTCTGGAAGTCTTTAGGATGTTAAGGAACTCACACTTACTTCGCACTTTCGAACCATCACGTCATTTGTAAAATTTGAGTCACCCGTCCTTTTGACCAAACAAGTCTTTTGGAGAATTTGAAGTAAATGCGTTTTTAAGGAATTTCCTCTCACTTACATTCATATTATTGTTGACATTCTTCTGTTTCCTCCAAAGAGTGCCTGCAGTAAATGCGACTGTCACACAGCCTAGAGCACCAGCCGAAGGATATCCCATCGCTCTGCTGCCCATAACCGAAACACAACCGCCCAACACTGTCATTGTGAATCGCAGACCCGACGCGAATTTCTGAAATAACAAAAGAAGGAAATATAAACATCGTTATTATTGTCCAGAAGTTGGAGTAAACTTATATCTCTACATAAAGACAACCAGATGATTCCTGGGCTGATATTGGTTTGCCATTTCACTATAAATAGACTGTCGATATAAGGTTCGAAGTTATATTTTCATACCCTATATCATACTTCATACCTTAGTAATGGCGTCAAATTATCCCGCCCAAACAAAGTCAATGTCCTGCCCATTAACGATGTAAAATTTGTATGGAAATTATGAAGAAACTTTGCAGACGCACAAAAAGGCTCCACCAAAAGAACCCCGCTTGAAATTTCACTAAAATCATCTTATTAGGTCTTCTAGAAAAAAAAACATCTCAAATCAAAAAGTTATCCAACTCGCGCACAAAGAATTCTGCGAAAAGTTCACACCCCTTCAACGCAATCCACCACAGGTATATTCCGCTTAATGTTGTGGTCTACAAAAGAATCGCGATCCACCCAAGCGACTGTCACCGGTTCTGAGACTGAGGTATTTTTCACTTAAATTGCTTTTAACCTCAAAACAACTTGAGCGACGAACGATAAAATCAACATCTCCCGCTGCTGCTGCTGCTGTTTATTATCTACAATCTGTGCAACTTGCACTACAATAGAATTTGCCATCTCCACTCTATGGTGCTGATCTTTCGGTCGCCTTTTATTCGCATATTTTATGGATTTTATTTATTACACCGAAAATATCTTGAGGACAATATGTGCCAAGACTATGAGAAGGACATTGCTGCTGCTGTTGTTTGGCTGGCAGTGCAGTGGCACTCTCTATACCAGTTAACCAGTGCATATAATAAATAATTTTTAATAAGAGGCTACCGTAGCACTCAACCCCCTTTGGGGGGATAGATACCTATTCACAATGGTGTTGCTCCGTCTCTGTGTCTTTGTGAACTGACTAATAAATACTGGTGCGCTCTATCAAGCGAATCTCTATGGCAAACATCCATTCGTCCACGTCGACATCGTTGCTGTCTTCTGCTGCATAAATGAGGACTAAGGGGGTGATTGCAGATGATGCACTGCTCTGCAAGGTGCGAGATCCTTCACTTTACGCTGCATGTTATAGAAGTGTAACTGTATAGTTAAGTGAAGGTGTTTTAGCAGGAGGTCCCTGGGTTCACTACATAGAGTTAAGTGTATAGGCGAAATGGAGGAGGTGTATTTTACATAAATTATGCAGTCGACAGAGAAAAATCCATTTGCATATTTTGTGATGTAAGCATGGAGCAAAATAAGGGATTTATTCCGCTTTTGAGGATGATATCAAAGGGGTTTTCCATAAAATGCTTGATGAATCGACACTTGTTACCAATGAAATTGAGTGCTAAGTGTAAATTTTCCATTTTAGTGCGGTTGAAAAAGGTCAGCATGGACTTGAACAATCGCTCAAATCCGACTAAACGCGCAGTGATAAAGAATGCACATGTACATGTAGTTGTCAGTGGAATTTGTGTGTGTATAGACTTTGGATATCACATCGACAGGGTGGGTTCCTTGTGCAGATATGGACTGTAAATTCAAGAAAATGTATGGCTCGTGACTGTCGAATAAGCTGGTCGAGGCTCGTCTCTACATATTAAAACTGTAGAATAAAAAATTGTTGGACCACGCATCACGCGGAAACTACTGGATGGATTTTAATGCAACTTGACATAGTGATTGCTTATGTTCTGGGTCGGGACTTAGGATACTTTTTATCCCGGAATATAATGCAGTTCTTACAAAATAGTCAAAACTGTATATCTATAAGGAAAATTCTAATGATACAAATCATATATTTTGCACTTCATTGGTCCTGCGGGCAGTCGTCTCATTTCAGCGCACACATTTAGGTTGAATTCATTCTCAGGTGTTGTTCATGGGGAAAATCTATGTATAAAAATGGTATGGAAAATGTTTTGGCTCAATTTTTGGGAAAATCATCTTTTAAAGTCGGGAAATTGGAAAAATTGAAAATTGATTTTTTGTGTGGAAATTTGTGTGCAATTGGCCTACCGAAGAAAAATGTTTATAAATAAATAACGCCTAGCAAGGCTGTAGGGGTGCACTAGTCCGGTATAAAATTGTTTGATAACCACAAGAACACGATTGGGACACTATCATTTTGGTAGGTACTGTATCCCTCAAAAAGCAGTCATCATTAGGTCTGTATCTAAGGCTTGACCAGGACAAGGTATATCTATGTATATCCATTGCAATGTTTAATTTCAAAGGCGACATAACTTAATGGTCTCTTCTTTACTTGCATTGAGCTCAAGGACCATTTTTGATGTTTCTAACGAGTCTACCCAAGTCAAAAGTGCATCATTCATACGCAGCCGTGTTGCACCTTTAGCTTAGGTATCTACAAAATTTTTTACATCAAACAGTTTATTTAAACAAAGGCCTTCTTAATTTCTTTTATTAACTTACATAAATGGATACATTTGGCGCAACTGCCAAAAGAAGACAACTCGCCTCCGCACGGTTTCCCTGTATTTTCAAAATACCCTGTCGAAGTGTGAATATGTTGACTTTTGAAGCCTAGCACTCCGCCGATAAGCACCTATAAGTTTACTGACCATCGGCTTTATAAATTCGCAGACTATTGAGAACAACATTTTTCATATCTACTCGAGTGGACTCAGTGCTCAGAGTCCATTCACCGACCTTCCGACCAAATTTTACAAATTTTCAACCATCAGCTATTTCGTATGGTTTTGGATAATTAAAGTGGCGTCTGTTTACCAAATGGTCGTTACCAATTCAACAGAAAAATGCTAGAAAAAAGTCCATGGAAAATATTTATTCAGTTCGTTTTTCGCAACTCTTCCTTATAGTTGCTCCGCTGATTGTAACGCTATTTAGATTGCTGGCAGAAACATATTTTAGCTCCACATATGGAGGCACTTTTTAAACAGTTCACGAATATATTGGAAGCTGTTTTAGTAGTGATACCGAAAGATCTATTTGAAATACCGCCCAATTTCTTGAACCCTTTCTTGAGGCACTAACTAATACAGATATTTGAATACCTCGATTTACGAGCTCACCGCAGCCTCTTTAGGACGACTGTAAGAACAATACTTTTACCTAAGAAGCGGAACTTGTAGCCTCATTTATACCAGACTTGCCAGCTCAAGGAATACCTCACTATAAAATTGCTTGACACCTGTTGGATCAATCGCCCTATAAACGGTCTTTCATTAAGCTCTTCCCATATTTAAATTTAGATAAAACAAAGTGTGTAAATAAAACAAAGTGTGTAAGAGCCTACCACAAGGGGCGGTCACCTTGTCGGTGCATCCCTTTGAATGTTGGTGTGGATGCTTAAGTTGTAATGACGCAAGTAGGGTCACCCATGACAGACAGGCTGTTGATGAGCAACGAACTAAGAACCGCCCAAAACTCTTAATTAGAGTGCTCAGTAAGCTCTCGAAGCTTACTAATATTCCTCCTTCTTCTCCTACTCCCATCCTCTAATTATCCTAATTTCTACAAAACTCTTATCCCCGAAGTAAATGGGGGCTTCAGCCTCGCATTATACACTGGCTCTATAAATCGGTCATAAGGCCTATATTTACGTACGGCGTGATCGTTTGGTGGTCGGCGCTTGAAAGGGCCATCCACCTTAACTGCCTCAGTCGCGTACAACGATCGGCATGTGTCTGTATTAGCGGAGCTCTCAGAACCACTCCAACGGTGGCTCTGGACATTTTATTCCATATGCTACCGTTAGATATATATTGTAAACAGGTGGCAGCAAACGCGGCCACCCGCTTGAAGGCAATTCATCTGTGGACCAGCAGATAAACTGGCCACTCGTCCATTCTGAATAAAATAGAATGTATACCAAAAGACACTGATTACACCCTCCCTTAACTTCAGTTCAACAAACATTTTGAAACCTGTATACCCTCCAGAGCTGACTGGGAGAGAGTTGCAGGATCTCGAAGGGAATCCATCTGCTTTTACACAGATGGCTCAAAAACGGAAACAGGAGTGGGGGGTTGTGTATTCTCCCAAGATCTGGATTGTAAGATCTCCTTCCGACTTCCTAATCACTGTAGCGTGTTCCAGGCGGAAATTATGGCGATCAAGGAGGCCCTGTCGTAGTTGCGGTATAATGTAATATCTGCAAGGGACATCACTATTTTTACCGACAGTCAAGCCGCGATTAAATCCTTGGAATCGGTCACCTTTAACTCCAAGACTGCCCTCAATTGCCGCCTATCTCTTAACGAGATGGCGGAACAATTCAAAATTCACCTTATCTCGGTGCCGGGCCATAGGGACATTCCAGGCAACTGTACGGCCGACGAAATCGCCAGACATGGTACAACTGCCTCGATTCTACCGGAAAAGGAGAATCTCTGCATGCCTCTCTGTACTTGCAAACTCCTAATCAAACAAAACGCGATAAACGCTACTAACCGCAGGTGGGAAAACTGCACCACTTGGTCTATCACGAAACAAATTTGGACCAGGCTGGATCTCAAGCGCTCCAGCACTCTTATAAGATTAAAGAGATCCGGCATAAGCACACTAGTAGGTGTGATCACGGGGCACTGCATAATAGGGAGACATGCCCTCAGGCTGGGTCTTCCCGCTAACGACTTCTGCAGGAGTTGCATGGATGAGGAGTAGGAAGAGTCCATTCTTCATCTCCTATGCACCTGTCCTGCTCTTTCTACTCGAAGAACATTACATCTAGGAGAATACTTTTTTGACAATCTTGGTGATCTCGATATTATTAATATCAATCGCCTCCGTCGCTTTACTTTGAGCTCCTGTTGGTTCAAGGAGTAGTTTGAGATCATTAGATCCTGTGGTGTCACAATGGGCCAATTCTGGCCTAAGTGTAGCTGCACTTGGGTGTAGCCTGCCACTATAACCTAACCTAACCTTAGTGTGTAAGAGATATCATCGGATTTTTGTTCGAAAGGCTCATCGATGCCATTATGTATGGGAAATAAAATTGTTCAAATGTCCGCCGCGGCTTCCATGGGTGGCGCTCTTCAGAAATGTCCAATTGACCTCGAATCGCTCGTGAATAATATCCAATATAAAACCACATGTCGTTGTGTGTCCATTTCATCTAATTTAGTCCAAAAGAAGTTGAGAATCATCGACCTATAGGCGGTGATGGCCTGGCCAACACGTTCTCACAGAAATATGAACCGATGACGCCGCCAGCCCAAAATCCACAACAAACAGTGAAATTTTTAGGATTCATTAACCGCTCTTGTATCTCATGTGAATTGGTATCGTCCCAAATTCGACAATTTTGTTTTTTGGCGTACCCATTCATCCAGAAATGGGCCTCCCGTATAA
Organism: Cheilosia pagana; assembly: GCA_936431705.1. Classification (NCBI taxonomy): domain Eukaryota; kingdom Metazoa; phylum Arthropoda; class Insecta; order Diptera; family Syrphidae; genus Cheilosia; species Cheilosia pagana. Next base: position 75,834,588 of record OW386166.1, on the reverse strand, counting down.
TGGGCGAAGCGCGCGAAACGCTGCCCGAACAGAACACCCATTTTGATATGTTTCACATGTTGTTGAAGTCCTTGATGATTTGGCTGAAAAAATCCTCGATTTGACAGATGTAGCTTCAACAATATGACCGCTATTAACTGTCAAAGTTCGAAAGTCCCTATTGAAAAACTCTTTATAACCAATCATGTAGGAATTTGATTTTTACTCACAAAAATACGGGTTAGAAATGAGTGATTTCGGGAATTATTTTAGCGCAACGTTCTGCTAGTACAGAACACTAGTTTCAAACAAACCTTTCTGCTTTCTGCTTTCTGATTTTCTCAACTAACCTAAAAATCCACCACGGTGTAGAATCATTTAATACAAAATCTTGGACACTTATCAAGTAAAAAAGAACCTTCTTCGATTGCAAATAAATCTCAATTTCTTGTTGAAATCAACGCCATAAAATTAGAGCTATTCGCCTCGACTTTCATGCACACAAATGCTCGCAAGCCTGCACATGCACACGTCCTCCTCTTCTGTTGACATGCATAGAGATTCAAAAGATCCACGTTGCATACGCTCCTCCATTAGATTACTTCAAAACTATTCCACCAACAGAATGAACAAGTATATATAAATGTGCCTAGAACAAGGGAGAACATTCGACTCACCGACTTCCGTGATGGCAAATACACCAACATCAGTCCAAAGAGATAACCATATACAATGCCAACGACAATACCAACAGGTCCTTGCAGTACCTGATCCGAGAATTTACCTGCGCAACACAAATACCAATTGTAAGTTAGTTTCAATAAATTTCACTGCACCTACCTGGATTGAAGATGACTCCCAGAATGACGCCATATGTAAATATCGAGACCACATCGTTGGAGGTAGTCGTTCCGTAGATTAAAGTGTGGATGCCATTGTTGAGGCCAAGTTTCTCCTCCTTCAGCTTGAGCATCACGGTGACAACGACATTGGGTGAGACGGCTGTAATCACGAGGCTGAAAGTTTAAGAACAACACGGAAAGTCGTCAGCACTAAAGTAGAGAAATAGACGGCTGGGTGGGTGGTGGTTCAGCACTCAAGACACGGCGAGCGAAATACAATTTTAGGCGTTTTGTTGCTTAATGAGTTTAGCTTTCATAGAAAAGTTATACCTACCATTCTGTGTGCCATACTAAAGCAACCTCAGTTTGGTAAGAAAGTTCAAACAAGAGGAGCGCTTAAGTTGTTGGTAATTTCTTCGAGTTTATTTTTTCGGTCGTACCTTGGTACATCAAAAAGTCAAGCAAAAAGTTAGGGGGTGCTGATGAGAAACGGCTGCTATCCGCACGCAAGCAATTACACAGGACGTAGTCTCAGCTTACGAGACAATTGTTGAAAGTTAAGTTGTTTTCCAGTTCTTTTCTGGGAATTTAAATGAGAATGTCAGGTGGGAAGTTGTGTGCGACTGGCGGATAATGCATTCATCCTTTGAAGGGCACGCTGCATTTTGTTGCCGTGCGAAATTTCGTATGGAACTTTGTCCATACTTATAAGAGTTTTACGAGGATGCTGCTAATAGAAAGAGGGTAAGTTCCGATCAGCAGAAACAAATATAGTTCAAAAAAAAAAGAAGCAGGTTATATTTTTTGTGGAAACTGCGAAATTTGGGCACACAATTTATACAACCTTCAAAGCGGTTACAAGCAATTTCGTTTGGGTTGAGTGTGGTAGGTAATAATTGACATCAACTTGACCGGTTTTCCTACTGGATCCAGGGGTCGTATCGCGTCGTCCGTGATCGAGCATTACGTTTACGGAATTAAGTTGATTTACATGTGAAAAAAAAAACAAAATCCGTCACGTAATGCTCGTTCACGGACTACGCGATTCGACCCCAGGAAGATGTCAGATCTCAGATGGAATGATTTTCTGGCAATAAGATTTTATTTACCACATACTCTTATGATGAAATCCCCATCAACCTAGAAACAGAAATGACTGTCTTAATTAGTCTCTCCACCCAATACTTAAAGTCCTTCAGGGGGAGCGCCTTTATGGTTAATGAGGTGTACAAATAGAGATGCGGTCTAGGAATACCCAGTCCCACACAGGACTTCTAAGTGTTTCAGATTCTACGACGAAAACCCAGGATGGAAATGCAACCAAATGAAAAAAAATCGTCAATTTCAATCAACGAATTCCTAAAATTAACAAATTTAGAGTCGGCTAGGTCTGCAATCCAAAATGGACGAGAGGTAAATTTCGATTTCCCAAGTACCATGTAGAGAGAATAATGTGCAAGGAGACACGCCGTCAATCAAAACAACAAACCCAACTATTGTTACCTACCTACCTCCGAACCCAGAGCATAACACGATGGCAGGTGAATTGTTGCTGCGATAAAACGGCACTAGCATTTTTTTCTTTGGAAAAATTACAGAACTACATTCGATAAAATTATTGGTTGATTTTTATATCGTAGTGGCGGATTATGCGTCGACCACATCAACAACCTGCGAATCATACTCGAGCAATCGTCTGAGTACCTACTGTACCTCGCATGTTTGTAGATTATGAGAAGACTTTCGATCAGGTAAGTCGTGAATGCATTTGGCGATCGCTTATTGCGAAAGGTATCCCCGAGAAAATTGTCGCTGTTATTAAAGAGTCTTACTACAACGCAAGCTGTTTCGTTTTGCACAGCTCGCCGACTCCTTTGATGTGCGTCAAGGAGTGAGACAAAGAGATGTCTTGGCACCAATTCTGATTTTTCTGATAATTGACGAAGTGATGACTGCCACGGTGGGTGAAACTGAAAGACATGGTATCCAATGGAGTCTGTTTGACAAACTTAGCCATACAGACTATGCTGACAATATAATGTCTAATGATAATCAACACGGCTGGGTTAAATCAAAAATGTCATTCGCTGCAACTACATGGAGAAGTGGCTGGCTTAAGGATCAATGCAAATAAGACAGAAATAATGACAATGGGCCAAAGCACACACAAAGTTATTCTAAGGCTGGAACCCATAGGGAAGTCTGGAACTCCAGCTAAATATAGCTACGCACCAAGTTGAGACTCTTCCAATCGAACGTTAATCGGTGCGGTTATTAGCTTCAGAAACATCTCGAGCAGGCTGCAAGCCTTTGTTAACCATAAAAGTTATAAGCAGAAAACCTTACAACCTAAGTCTCTTTTTGATAATTATGATTTCCCAAAACAGCTTAACTAAGGAAAAAATAGAAAAGTATGAAAAATGTACTTAGGCGGTTATGGCTACTGGCCACTGCATTGTCTGCGGTACATTCTGAAGATCCGGTGGAGGGAAACCATAACGAACGATGAACTATGCAATAGGACCGTACTGAAATTGGACGCCGACAGAAGAGGTGTTGGATATGCCATTCTCTGAGGAAATCTAACGACAATACAGCAAAATAAAACTTCAAATGGAATCCTCAGGGTAATAGACCCGTTGGAAGACCAAAAACAACTTGGAGGTCATCTTTCTTAAAGGAAGCGCGGTCCCAAAGTATTCAGGCGTGGTCACAGCTAAGGGCAGATTTGAGGCCAGAGTTGAAGCGCTGCTGGTTTACAAAAGATAATGAAACGATAAAAGAAAAAACAAAAAAAAGGAAAATCGTCTTATACACTAATCATAAAAATGAAACGCAAAATGGTAGTGTTAAAAAAACGTTTCTGCTTGCTAGTACAATGGGACAAGTCTAAGTGCTTCTGGATTTAAAGTTTCCCTTTTAATTATAAGGGCAACGTTTCAAATGATGAAGGATTTTGTGTTGCCATTTACGTCTCGACAGATAACAGAGGCTGCGGGAAGATTTATTATAAAAAGCTGAGTTATGTAAAAAATTCCTATTAAAGAATAAGATTGCTAACATCAGCACTCATGCCTCTGTAGGGAAAACTGGCGATGCTCCCATAGAGTGCTACAAGCTACATACAGGGCAGAACATCAATAAGCAGTACATCCTAAACGAAACAACTTCTGGAAATTTAGCATATTCCCCAAGTATGTGGAGTTTTGCAGGAAGACAACCATACCGAGAAGAAGAAGCTGCAAGAATGGTCAAATATGATGTCAAAAAGTATAGGGGAATGAATGATTGTTAAATGCCAACCACGGCTATGCTGCCCTAAGAAGGAAATGAAGTAGGAAGGCCTTGAGAGAAGGCCATAAGTATTTTGTTTTGGACCCAAAATACTTAGCGTGTTATTAATTTGCGTTGACCGGCTTTGGCGTAGCAGATTTATGGACATCTGTTCAGAAAAGTGCGTACCATTTGCGTAAGATGGCAAAAACTTGTAAGACAGATGGACGGCAAAGTTTAAAGCCGTCAGTCAGATTTTTTTGTTCCTACCTCTCTATTTTGTTCGATTCATTGTATTTATCAAAGCCAACGGACTCTCAAAGTGAACAATTCTTTCGCCGGTTTATTTGTCTACTCTGGGTGGAATTGGAACGAAAACTCATGGTCAAAACTAAATTCGGACCTCGAAAGCATAAGTGGGTCCAATATACGACTTTAAAATCACAACTAGTGAAGCGAAGTGTGAACTATCAGCCACTGTCCACGAATGGCGCTTACATCGACTTAGCCACAAGTCTATCCTTATACAGTATGTGCGGTTAGGTTAGAACAGCTTTGATTGGAATGGCAAAGGATATCTCGGTTTCTGGTTCCTTACGTCCTTTTTATTTGTCTTGAGCCTACAGAAGTTTAATCTTCCTCGAGTACTTGAAGTAATTGAAAGTCAAATTTATCTGCACATATAGAGTAAAATACTGAGAATCTTATATAAGGCGTGACGCAGTGGTAAGTGTGCTGGACAAATGAGCTAAGAGGCCGAAAGTTCAATTACCAAAAAACACACAAAAATCATCTTAAGGTTTTTTTTTTTCACGGAGCCACTCCTTGCGTCTGACAAACATCCGAGAAAGAACTCAATTAAGCCGTTCGGGACCGGCATAAATTAATCCCAGAAATGAAACCTCAAAGAAAGGAATGATTGCGAGAAGCTATGGACTCTATAGTACTATTCTATCAAAAATATTTCGCAATCAACCAGAAGCCCTATTTGATCCTCCCTACCAACCCATTCACTCACGCTTTGCATCAGCATAAAAGGGAGTACCCCCCGAAGTCCTTCGTTCCATAAAGGTCCTCCGCCTGGGCACACTAGTCGTACGAATATGAATTTTCGTTGAACCATTAGCATATAGCGCCGTCTAACACACCTCCCTGAAATGAAAAAATGTACAGTACTTCTAACTGTGACTATGCCATTCACATGCGCACACTATCAACAGCAACTCATTTGGAAGGTGAAATGTTACAAGGCTCATCGGATCCGCCCTCCTTAAAATTTTCGCTCAACAGTGTAATTCATTCTGCGAATAAATTATAGCCCCTTAAGCGATTCGCTGCTTAACGCTATGCGTCTCTAGCAATGGAAGAAAAAAAGGTCCTTAAGCCTTTCATACCCACAAAACAATATAATATACTCGAGAACAAAACTGTAAGGGAAACTATAAAGTAAAACCTTCCGGAAAGCACTCACGATAAACCACAATTAAGTAGATCCTTGCAGACTTGAGCTTACATTTTAATTGAATAATTTACAAAACTATTCTCACATATGGTGCCGCTCGCCATTCCCCTGCCACAGAAATTAAAGCACTCCTCGACGCCAGGCATTAACCAGTGTAACAGCTCGCATCGTGCCATATGCCCGACCCTATGACCGACCTACCAGCGACCGCTATTCCCATGCATTTTTGTATGTGCCTCCCACTTTAATGGGACAGTAAAATAAAAGAAGCGAAAGTTCTTCAGAAATGAAGAATCGTCCTCGCTCACTACAAAAGAGCGAACAAAACGAATAGAAAACAAATAAAGTGCACGACTGGATCGCACGAAACTTTCTCGTTCATATCATCAATTTGTTTGGTTTATTTTTCTTTTATTATTGTTTATAGGCTTTAAAACAAGATTTTTCAAATTGGTGATGCTGGTTGGTGGCCATGACTCCAAGTAGGGTTTGTGATGTAAGAATTCAGAGATTTGTTTTTGAATTTGCACGAAGACTCCAATTGGTTGGAACTATTTTAAGGTTCATGATTAATATGGTTGGAAAAGGAAGAAGTGGGAAATATTTGCTAAAAAGGAGCTTCTAGTACCTAGTAATTGCATTTTTACAGGTAGTACGGTAATTCTTAAAACACGGCATTAATTCCATTTTTAAGAAAAACTAAGTAAGGGATCCTATTATGAATACTTATGCTATCATAAAAAGGTTGTTTTGGGCAAAACCGTTATGGCGGTTTTTGGAAAATAATGCGTACAAAATAGTAACAAATATTGCAATGTTGAGTTCGAAAAATTATCTTGCTCAACTATTTAGCTAAAAACTGAGTATAGGGTATTGTTTGGGATGTTAGTATTACTTCGTTTTTAAAGTTTTATCCAAATCGAAAATCGTGTTTTTGAGATTTGAGCAGTTTTCCAAATCAGCGTTTCCGGTGGTTAGAATCGAAAATGAAGGACGTAATAATGTTGAAAACGTCCATTTTACTCCAGGTATGCATTTTGGTCAAAATCGTTTTAGCCGTTTTCATGTAGGTAAAACAAAAGAAAACCAAATTCTCAAAATATGCCTTTTTTCAAAAATCTATTATAGACAATTAAGAGAAAAACTGAGTTTGCTATCATGTTGGGAATGACAATATTACCTTAAAAATAAATTTTTGTTGTAATCGTATCGACCGTTTTCGAGATAAAGCCACTTTTCAAAAGTACCGTTAGTCGACATTTTAGCCAAAAACTGGATATGCAGCCATGTTTACCCCATGCAGCGTAGCGCAAGTATATATTTTGGTTAAAATCGTTAAAACCGTTTTCAAGTAAACCATAATTAAATAAAGTCTTAAAAAACAACATTTTTCAAAAAAAGTCCGTTGAACGATAATTTAGGAAAAAACTGAGTTTGCCATCATGTTGGGAATGACCGTATTACCTTAGATATGAATTTTTGTCGAAAAAGTTTTAACCGTTTTTGAGATATGACCAATTTTCAAAATTACCGTTATTCGATTTTTCTGCGAAAAACTGGGTATGCGGCCATGTTAACCGCACCTACATAAGCCCAAATATCAATTTTGGTTGAAATCGTTAGAGCCGTTTTTGAAAAAATCAAACTTGTTTAAAACCGTTATATGGGAAGTACCGTTAATAATAGGGTTAGCATGCAAAAAAAAAAATGGCCCCGAACTGTAAGCCCACCAACTCCAAATCCGAAGTTTGAAAGAAATCCGTCCAGCCGTTTGCGCTGTGGAGCTCAGGAAAGGACGGACAGACGGACAGACGGACAGACGGACAGACGGACAGACGGACAGAATTGCGAGACCCACTTTTTCGAGTTCCTCTATCATCGTAATGTCAGATTTGATTAAAATCTCGAGTTCGATTTTTTGTACGATTACAATACCTTTCTCTTACTACGTAATGCGAGAAAGTTAAAAATATGCAATACCAGTCCGAAATTGCAATACCAACGACTTAACCGCAACGCAGACAGCAGAAAGTTTCCAAGAACCCAAACTGAAAGAAAACCGACGAAAAAACAGCTTAAGCTCGACCCCCGGTCGACTATGCCATCAGGCAGGACGCTTCTCGCTGGTGTTGCTGCCTGGCACATAGAAATTCTCATTTGGCATCGTGCATTTAATTACACGCTTGGTGCAAGCTACCTGCAGCGCCAACTAATGAATCTGTTTAAAGTGTTGCATATGTGTGTGCATTAAAAATAGTGCGGTGGGTATCCGCACCAACACATTGCTGGCCCAGTTTAGGACTTGTGAACAATGTACAAGTGTACATCCTGTCCAGTGTCCACTAGGGGGCTATAATAATAGCTTAATTTAAACGAGACGAAAGAAAAAATGCACACAGTTCCGCCAAAGGGAATGCAAGGACGAAGACAAAATCCGGACGCTGCTGACTGAAGAATTTATCCCTTTTCCCTATAACGAGTTCGTTTGAGGTTGGCAGATTTAAAGTTCCCAACCCCATCTAGTGGGGTAAGTTGCTGTTTCTCGTTATAATTTAAAATCAAAGTGTATGCTCAAGCGTCGCGTTCAGGTACAATGCATAACCATCCGAAGGGTACACATTTGTTTTGTGTACTACAGTACAAAGTTTACTCGGAAAAGGAAAGGACCGAAATGACATCGGTATGCGTATGTGTATATGTATGCATGGCGGGTACCTATTTTGAAGAGAATTTTCAAGTTTGAAAATTTTATGCTGATTTATGCACCTTCCTGCATTATGCACCCACACACACACCCGCACACAAATCGTTGAAGTTTTTGAGTCCTTCTTTGCCTGGAAAGCATTTTTCGGCGCTGCACAGCAAGAGCCCAACCCAAAACGAAGTGTATTAGCTGATGTCCTTCGTGTACCTACAATGGAAAACTCTATATTACACTTAACGAAGCGAACAGCTCTGATTGTGCTGCACATTCAATTGTTCATAATTTCTTTGGAATACCATGCAAATTGATTCGACAGTGGTGCACTGAGACAAAAGTTTTGACAGTTTTCTGACAATAAACGAATGGCCACGGGGGAGTTCTTGTATTCGTATGCAAATTGAGAGATGAGTCGTCATCAGGAGGTCACTGTTGCCCATGGAAATGGATCATACATTTTTTGGGGCCGACATTATGGAATGTTTGCTGTTGTTGTTGTTGTTTTAGTATCGAAAATCAGAGCCAATCAAACAAAACTGGGTATATTCTGAGGAGGAGAGTGGAATAATAGAACCCAAGGACTTTTAAATATTGTACACTATGCTCAGTATGTTACTGCGTTCGAATTCACATGTGATTGCGAAGGTGAAGGTGAACTTCGGAACGTAATGTAAGACTTGGTATGCCCGCTACTTCAGTGCACTTAAATAAGCACCAATGCAGCTTTATTTTTAAAATTAAATACATAAAGTCAAAAAGGTACGGCTAAGTTTCCTACCTATGAACTTTCCGTGGATAAATTGTAGGGGAGAGGGGGCGCCTTTTAACGTGGGGTACTTTTGAACAGCACTTAAAAAATCTTATTAAACAAATATTTGAGAGCGTAAATCAAATTTGTATCCTGGTACGTACTATTTCTTTCTTTAAACGTCAATGGCTTCCGGTCATCTTTTCAGTATTTGCTTAAAAAGGAAAGCAGGGACCGTTGGGACCGGCAGTTTCGCCCTCTTTAGACAAAAAATAATAATTTTGTACAGCTTCTGAGCGTGTTGTCCGATTGCAATGAAATACAAATTAAATGTAGGTCCATATTAAGCCCCGATCTTTTCTAAAATATCCATACGAAGAAGATAAGTCTTAACGTGATGCGGGTTCAAATACACACACACAAATAGGCAAATACTACAAACGAGATGAATTCCCTAGGTGAATTTCCGCACATATATTTTAAATTTTTATTTTTGCTATCAATCATTATATTAATACGTTAACATCAAAAGTTTCCGTGCACTTTTTAAGTATTTATCATGAAATGAGGAGAATGAAACTTATATCATTCGAAAAATACTGTGCCATAGATGTGCACAAACAAAAAATCGTAGGTATATGTCGCCATTTTTTTTCTTTTTTTTTTAAAGTAAGCAATCATAAAATCTTATTGCAGCAGAGTTATCTGCGAGGTGTTACTATGGAAACGAACATTCATGTTTTGCCCTTTTCCATTAAATTAAATTAAGATTTAGCATATAAATAAATAAAAATAAATAAGAAATAAATAAAAATAAATAATAAATAAATTATGTAAAAAACAAATTGGCTTTCGTTACTTTATCTACAGACAAAATTGGTCGAATTTCGACCACGGACGGTACTAGTACAAATTATTAGCGAAACACAGAGTTGTTCATTTAACAAAAACAGCGGACAGGGCCGTTCAGCTGATGGGCTATGCGGACAATATTGACATCATCGTTCTCTTTCAGCGTGCCGTGATAGAAAATATTTGTCCACCGCCTAGAACAAAACGGGACTATTGATAGCAAGAATTTCGAGGTAGTTAAGGAATTCACCTACCTCGGAGTAAACATGAACTCCACGAATGACACCATAGTGGAGATCCGGCGATGAATTACCCTAGGAAACCGTTGCTACTTCGGTTTGGCAAAGCAAATGGGCTCAAAACTCCTAACTCGAAGGATGAAATGTGTACTCTACAAGACCCTTATCTTGCCAGTCCTGCTTTATGGCGCCGAGTGCTGGACCATATGCAAGGAGGGAGAGCTCATACTGGGCTCCTTCGAAAAAGGGGACTTTTGGTCCTGTGTGCGAGGAGGCCGAATGGAGGAGAAGATACAACCGCAAACTCTATGAGCTGTACCAAGATGTGGATGTAGTCCAAAAAGACTACATTGGATTGGCCACATCGAGCGAATGAACAATAATGCTCCGGCTAAGAGGATTTTCGAATCCCAGCCCCAAGGTTCGAGAAGACTAGGAATACTGAACCTCCGTTTCAAAGACCAAGCCATCGCGGATGCCAGAGCGCTTGGTCTCGATAACTGGAAGCAAACGTGCTCGGGATCGTAGAGGATGGAAGGCTGCAATGTCTCAGCGTATTACGATAAGAAATTGCAGTTCAGAAAGCTAATTGTTTGTCACGTATTTTGAGTTCAGCGTTTGAAACTACATATCTCAGATTTTTTTAAGACTGACATTCAGGCTAACACATTAAAAATCTATTCTCGGCACGTGAATGTCATACAAAATATATTTTAAATCGTTCATCGCCCATCGGTGTAGGTTTAAAAATTAATAAATTCCTAGACAGGTCCGTAGAGGCCTACTTTCTCACAGCTTTCTCAAATCTGTAAAGTTTTATTTTTGAATTTGGATCTGCAAAGTTATTTCTGAACAGCTAAATGGTGATGAACAGTAAAACTCTCGGATTTTTGTTAGAGACCCAAGAAAAAGCGACACAGTAAAATTTTATTTGAGATGTATCTAACAAATTTTTTTTTCTTATGGTTGTTGAACCTGAAATTCCCTGTTCTTATTTTTCCTAATTATTATAATTGTTATTTATACGATACGGCATTAAATTGCAAGTTCCTTCTATTTGTCCCAATAAAAACTTACACAAACTAATGGTTGCAAGAAACTAGGCTTAGGGTACCTATACAGAATTTCTGCGCCAGCCATATATTTTTTTTAAGTCAACTTAAGAAAATAGACCTCCGCAACGTTGAGTGCAAGGAACAAAAATAATAACCAAAGTCAGGAAATTTTTGATTGATTCATTCAGGTATAAAATATTTCCCGCAGTGCAATATTCAGTTTCAGTTCAGTTTCAATGGTTTTCCTTGAATTACTTTACTCCAAAAATATTGTTAAACTTTTTGCTTAAATTAGGAAAGTTCCTTATAGCTTTTTAATTATATTTTTCTGTAATTTCTGTCTTTCTCGGTAATAGTGCGAGCCAGGTAGGTGGTATCTGAGTTTAATTTTTGTTCATCAATTTTAAATATTTTAGTTTTCCTTGCAAGTAATTTTTTCACAATTACTCTCTGAAAGTTCGACCATGAGCTTTCGAAACGATTTTAAAATAATAGTTTGCCAGAAGTTAAATAATGAATACAGAGGAGTGTAGATATTGTGAACTGAAGCAGAGATGAGATTCCATAAAATTGCTGAATGAATAATGAAATTGACTGTAATTAAGAATAATGGGCAATAAGCATCACTAAAGAAGCGCCGCGCAATATTATATCGCTCAATACAGGCGCCAAGCAGAGATTCGAAAACACTGGGAAAAACAAGACAAAAGAGCTCTCGATGACTTACGCTGTCAAATGAGTTTTAGGTGGCGCAGTTGGCAACTGGATCTTGGTTGATTTGATTAGGGCCACCATCTTCTTGTGCTTGTCAACCAATACGAGGTCTTTTTCTATTGCGTTGTGCTTTTAGGTTATAGGCGAAGACTTATCAGAGAAAAGGGCACTTGTATAATAAGGTAGTTACCGTAGAGTTAGCATTTTCTTGTATCATAACATACCCTTTAACGGTAGGTATCAAGTGCGTCTTACTTGCAATAAATACACTTTAAGAATACTCCACAGCATGCAGTTGCATAGGCATGCCTAGCTTTTGTTAAAGGGGATGGAAAAAGTACATGGAACCGCTTAGTTCTTAGTCCGTATAATAACATTATATTCCGATTGAGAATATTTCAATAAATAGACCCTCTGAACTGCGCCAATTACAGAGGTATCAACCTTCTTAGCATCGCCTACTTACTTACTTACTTAAGGTGGCGCTACAGTCCGGGGTGGACCTGGGCCTCAACCAACAAGCGTCTCCAGCCAGCGCGATCTTTAGCTAGCTGTCTCCAGTTTCGCACGCTAAGTTGGTTAAGGTCCCCTTCCACTTGCGTGCGCCACCTGAGTCGCGGTCTTCCTCTACTGCGCCTTCCCTCGGGTATGGATTCGAAGATCTTCCGGGCCGGAGCATTCGTGTCCATTCGCTCTACATGACCCAACCACCTCAGTCGTTGGACCTTCACTCTTCTGACTAGGTCGATGTCGCTGAACAGCCCGTACAGTTCGTCGTTAAATCTCCTTCTCCATTCACCGTCAATGCAGACGGGACCAAAAATAACACGAAGAATTTTTCTCTCGAAACAACCGAGAGTTACCTCATCCGCTTTTGATAGCGTCCATGCCTCTGCGCCATATAGCAGAACTGGGATGATAAGGGTCTTATAAAGGGTCACTCTAGTTGTTCGGGAGAGGGCTTTGCTACTCAATTGCCTTCTTAGCCCAAAGAAACAGCGATTGGCAAGAGTAATTCTACGTTTAACCTCAGCGCTGGTGTCGTTGTCTGAGTTCATAGCGGAGCCTAGGTAGACAAAGTCCTTAACCACCTCAAAGTTATATCTGTCTATTGCGACGTTCTGTCCGAGCCGTCGGTGTTGGGTGTCCTTTTTTGTTGACAGCATATACTTCGTCTTGCCTTCATTAACCGCCAAACCCATCTTCGCCGCCTCAGTCTCAATACTCACAAACGCGCCATTAACATCACGCTGCGTTCTGCCAATTATGTCAATGTCATCGGCGTATGCGAGTAATTGGACGGACTTTTGAAAGATAGTGCCTCTGGTGTTGGCGTTTGAGTTTTGCACTATTCTTTCAAGAACGATGTTGAAGAAGTCACATGACAGCGCATCGCCTTGTCTAAATCCTTTTTTGACATCGAAGGTCTCGGTAAGTTCTTTACCGACCTTGATGAAGCAGCGTGCATTCTCCATCGTCATCCTGCACAAACAGACGATTTTGGCAGGGATGCCAAAACTAGACATTGCTCTGTATAGTTCGTCCCTATAAATGCTGTCATAGGCGGCCTTAAAGTCGATGAAAAGGTGGTGGGTATCGATTTGAAGTTCCTGGGTTTTCTCCAAGATCTCCCGCAGTGTGAATATTTGGTCTATGGTGGACTTTCCTGGCCTGAAGCCACACTGATATGGACCAATCAGGTTGTTTACGAAAGGCTTCAGGCGTTCACACAAAACGGCAGATAAGATCTTGTAGGCAATGTTTAGAAGACTGATACCTCTGTAATTGGCGCAGTTCAGAGGGTCTCCTTTCTTGAGGATCGGGCAAACAATGCTGAGGTTCCATTCATCGGGCATACTTTCCTCCGACCATATTTTACAGATGAGTTGGTGCATGCTCCTAACCAAGTCATCGCCTGCCGCTTTGAACAGCTCGGCGGCTAGGCCATCTGCTCCAGCGGCTTTGTTGGACTTCAGTTTAGATATAGCTATCTTAACCTCGTCCAAGTCGGGTGGACGGTATTGTTGATCCTCATCGTCCAGGTTGAACGGTTCATTCTGCCTGACAGCGGAATTTAAGTCGTCATCGCCGTTAAACAGTCTGCAGAAGTAGTTCTCCCATATCCTCAGCATCGACTGCGATTCTACTACGATGTTCCCTTGTTCGTCCTTGCAGGCTTCGGTTCGGGTTCTGTAGCCTTGTGAAGTTCTTTTTACCTTCTGGTAGAACTTCCGAACCTCATTCCTGTTGTAACATCTCTCTATTTCCTCGATCGCGCGCTTCTCATGCTCTTTCTTTTTTCTCCTTAGAAGCCGGTGTTCGTCTCTTCTCTTCTGCGCGTAGAGCTCACGAGCAGCTCTTGTCCTCCTTTGCAGCGCCGCTTTGTATGCCTCTTGCTTCGCTGCATGTGCTTGCCGGCACTCGTCGTCGAACCAGGGGTTTCGTTGTGGTGGTCGGGTGAAACCCAGCACATCAGAGGCGGCGTCTCTGATGGCTTTTTGGCAATGTTGCCACTGGTCTTCAATACTTGATGCTGGCTGCATAGGACCTCTTGAGAGATTGAGAGAGACTCGATCGGAAAAGGATCTGGTGATCTCTTGCGATTGTAGCCGTCCGACGTCAAACTTCCTCACAGTATTTACTTGTCTTGGCGGCGTTCGGGATATCCGGAGTCGTACCTTGGCTACAACAAGGTAGTGGTCCGAGTCAATGTTGGCCGCTCGGAACGTTCGAACATCCATAATACTGGAGGAGTGCCTTGCGTCGATCGCAACGTGGTCAATCTGGTTGACGGTTGATTGATCAGGAGATCTCCATGTGCCTTTGTGAATATCGAGATGCGGGAACCGTGTGCTAGCTATGACAACATTTCGCCCCGCCGCGAAATCGATCAGCCTAAATCCGTTGTCGGAGGTGGTGTCGTGTAGGCTGTACTTTCCGACAGTACTACCAAAGATGCCCTCTCTTCCTAGCTTGGCGTTAAAATCGCCTAAGACAATTTTCATGTCATAGCTAGGGCATTGCTCGTAAGTGTGGTCCAAGAGCTCGTAGAACCTTTCTTTGGTGTCGTCGTCTTTCTCCTCCGTGGGGGCGTGCGCGCATATTAAGCTAATGTTGCCGAATTTAGCCTTGATGCGGATTGTCGTGATGCGCTCGTTTACATAGTTGAAACTTAAGACTTCTTGCCTTAGCATTGCCTACAAGATCTTTATTGACGTGTTATGTGAATGCATACAGCTTTTCTTAAGCAACCTGATTGTTCCATATCAGGCCAGGAATGTCCACCATAGACCAAATCGTTACCCACAACTTTTCATTTATTTAAAGGATGCCAATGACAGAACTTATAGGGACGATATATATAGAGCAGTTTTTGAAACCCTAATACAAAAGTCGTCCGTTTGTACTGGATGACGATGGAGAATGTACGCTGCTCCATCAAGGTCGGTAAATAACTCACAGAGACCTGCGATGTAAAAAAAGGATTTACACAAGGCGATGCCCTGTTATGTGAATTCTTCAAAATCAAAGGCACGATTTTTCAAAATTCCACGCAAATACTCGCATATGCCGACGACATTAATAGAACACAGCGTGATGTCAATGGAGCGTTGGTGAGTATTCAAACTGAGGCGGCGAAGGTGGGTTTAGCGGTCAATGAAGGCAAGACAAAGTACATATAGCTATCTAGGGAAAATGACACCCAACACCGACGTCTCGGACAGAACGTCACCATAGACAGATGTACTTTTTCTACCTAGGCTCCGCCATGAAATCAGACTTTAACACGAGCGCTGATGTTCAACTCTTGCCAATCGCTGACTTTATAAGACCCCAATTGTCCCAGTCCTGCTCTATGGCGCTGAAGCATGGACTCGATTAAAATGAGGATAAGGTTACTCCTGGATGTTTCGAGCTGAAAATTCTCCGAGTAATTTTTGGTTCGTCTGCATAAACGGTGGAGAATGAAGCAAGAGATGCAACGACAAACTGTACGGGCTGTACAGCGACATCGATCTAGCCAGAAAGGTAAAGGTCCAACGACTGCGGTGTCTGGGTCATGTAAATCGCATAGATACGAATGGTCCGCCCTGGAAGATCTTCGAAGCTACACCCGAAGAATGGCGCAGTGGTAGAAGACCGCAATCCAGGCAGAGCACACAAGTGGAAGGGGACCCTCACCAACTTAGCGTGCAAAACTGAAGACAGCTGGCTGGAGACCCTTGTCAGTTGAGGCCCGGCTCCACCCCGCACTGTACCGCCACCTTAAGTAAGTCAGTAAGTAAATAAGATTGAGAATATTTATTCAAGGTGACTGCTTTGGAGTGTCCTGTCGATCAAGAATAAACTATTTTCAAGCACGATTATGTTTGCCTGATCGCCAAAGCCGACGACCTTACGATTTTTTATTGTTATGGAGACTTAAAAAAACCGAGATCCTACAAAAGAAATGTTCTTGATACTTATAATTTAAGAATGTAATAATTGCAAGGACCTACATGCAGGAATAAAAGCTGCACGCGTATGTGTGACATTCTTTTGCTAAGGGCATTCGAATCACGCAGCACTCAGACTCGAATACCGGGCCATTATAACACTTCGTTTGGCCTTATATTTGACCATGAAAAGGTTAAAAGGCTAACGAAAAAGAGCTTAAATTAGCTCTCAGATGGAATTTTAGTTGTCCCTAAAAAAAAATAATGCTGGCAATTGGAAAAACAAATCTCTAGAAAAAACCTTTTATACCAAGAACTAACTCCTTTTCGTGTACTGATCAAAAGCTCTCTATGATAACTGCCAACATGAAAATGCGAAGACTTACCCCAATAACAGCCCCCAGAACCATGGCATCGCTAACAGATAATGCGCCAGCACGCAAATAATTGAAACTTCTGCAATCGTCGGCACCAATGACAGCCGCAATATCACAAACCAAAGCTTCTTAAAAGATCCCCCATCCAGGCCAAAGCCAGCCAGCAGCATAATATTTATTAGAGCCAGTTCTCTGTAAAAAAAAAATAAATACCAAAATCATTTACACTTCCATGAGGTATAAGGACACAAAAATATATTAGTCACCTCAAAATAGCCTCCAGGCCGGCGTATCCACTAAAATTGGCTAGACCCAAATTCGTGTATAGCACACCGAAGAACAGCATTCCAAGCATATCGGGCAAGTGTATGAATGTCACCAAAATGCCAGAGATCTCAGCGCCGACAAACAGGAATGCAATCCTCATGATTGTCGTCTCGGGTACCGCGTACTCGGGTGCATGCGAGTATCCCATCATCCAAAGGAGCAGAAATATAACCAGTATTGCCAGGGGCTGCGAACTAATTGGCCAATTCCTAACGAAATTCCTCCATCTGTTGCGGTTCGCGGTACGAGTAAGAAGGATAAAGAAAGGACGTAAGCAGGTGATAATACAATTAAATTGAATGAAGCCACGGATGCATGTTGTTCCATGAATCCTGAACAAAGCGAAGAGAGTGTACACCCGTGCATTTAAAAGGGTATTTTATTTTCTTTCACAGCAATGCAAGGATTCATCGAGAGATGTACCCTTAGAGGTGGTTGTGCCCACCAAAGGATTACCAAAGAAACGACCACTTTATATAGCGTATCATTTCACACTATTCGGTATCCATGGCATCCACACTCAGCTTCGCTTTGTCGTCGGCATCGCAGTCATTTTCTTAAGCTATACAATATAGACTTACATCCTTGGTCCTTTATACTCTTCTTCGGGCTGGTGTGATGTTGGATTTAACGAAGGTGACGTCAGAGTGATTGTAGTCGTGCCATTTGGATCAACGAACGTCTTGTGCTCCTCGATGGCTCCATCGACGCCGGTCGTTTGTTCGTCACTGCCGCTGCTCGGCGTGGTTGTATTCTGCATTTGGTCGGGAGACCTTGCGGCACCTAATTGGAAGCCCGACTTTTCATGCTTCAGCTGGGTCTTGTGGGGGCTGTACGTCGTCATTTCACTGTCACTATTATCTGGAAAGAAGGGAAATTGACAAAACACACGCACACACACAGAAGCGCGCGACACTCGACAAGATGGTAATTGTTGCCGGGAATAGCGCAAAATTTCGACTGACTCCTGCTTGACGGAATAAATTGAAATGAAAGCTCAAAGTGGATAAACGAATTCCGCCGCTGATGGGGCGGTAGCTAAGAAACTGGGTATAGAGCGTTTCCTTGGAGCGGAAATAAGGTGTTAAATGGACCCCAACTCGTTAGCCGAGAAAGAACTTTTTATACCTACCTAAATACTAAGCGACGCGACGAGTAGCTATAGGTGACCGGAATCGGGTTGTTATTTGCGATCACTGCGACTATGTGGGGTAGGGACGATGACGAGCTATCGCGTTTCCTATCAATTATCTAGGTGATAACTGATGGATGACATTCAAATGAAATTTGATTATCGCACTGATGGACAAATGTTTACTGAAACAATTGTTATGTAGCTGCGTGCGAACACACATCGTTTTGTTTGTATTATTTTGTATGTGCTTTGTAAGGCACGAAAATTGTTGTTAATCAATATTGTTGAAATGTTGACGGAAACTGTGCGGTCCAGTCACGTGGGCTGTAATTATTTCAAAATTTACATATGATTAATTGTTTGTTTTCATTTGTTAAAATGCTGAGTAAATGCGGTTGGGCTGAAAATAATTATACAGACGCGGATCGACGGCAGCCCACAATGGAAGCGAAAAATAAGCGCGGACAAATTTTCAGAAACCCAAAATCCGTGAATGACTTTAATTCATTTATAAGATCGATAGAAAGATGTGTCGGAAATATATATTAGGTTGAATAAAGGAATCCTCAGTAGTAACTTTGACCATCTTGAAGGAAAATCGCCAGTTTGTTTCTAGAGAAAACAGAACAGCGAACTTATAAATCACCATTTCAATCCGTAATTGTTAATATTTGCTTGTATTATTATTATTTCCGATATCAAATTAAAATAAAACGCACAACCAGGGCCGCACCAACCAAATCGGAGGCCCTATATATTGCAAATGTCAGGGCGCTTAACCTTTTTGATGTGAAACATCTTATGGCGCGACTTGGGAGTAAAATCGATTCATGAAAGCGGAAATGACCAAGCGGAAGTGCGTGACGGAAATTGTCCTGTCGCTATCACTAGCCGCCGCCTAAAACTCCTTAAAAATTTTGTGGGTGGGTATGGTTGGTTGTAACTTGATGGATAGAATAGTTTTGGACCCGTAGGTGGCGCTGTTGTCGATCTTCTTAACCACTCAACCGATTTCAATGAAATTTTGTGGGTGGGTATGTTTGGTTGTAACTTGATGGATAGAATAGTTTTGGACCCAATAGGTGGCGCTGTTGTCGATCTTCTTAATCACTCAACCGATTCGAATGAATTTTTGTGGGTGGGTATGGTTGGTTGTAACTTGATGGATAGAATAGTTTTGGACCCGTAGGTGTCGCTGTTGTCGATCTTCTTAACCACTCAACCGATTTCAATGAAATTTTGTGGGTGGATATGGTTGATTGTTACTTGATGGATGGGAAAGTTTTGGACCCGATAGGTGGCGCTGTTTTCGATGTTCTTAACCACTCAACCGATTTGAATGAAATTTTGTGGGTGGGTAGGTAGTTCCCTAAGTGTACTTGAAATGAGTGACAAAATCGGCATTAATTCAAGCGAAGTCGCGGGCAACAGCTAGTGATGTTATAAAGATTTGATTTTTAAATTAAATTTCTTAATGAAATTCAACTACATACAACACAGTTCAATTTAACATCCACATTTAGCGAGAAAAGTTTCACATCTGGCGTGTGGTCACAAGCACGCTCTCTTTTGTTTCTAACTTGCGACAATACAATTTTTTTGATACAATGCAATTAAATTTATAACTACGCTATTTTTGTACTAAATTTTATATATAAGAAGTGAATGGAAAGTACGAGTTTTTTCATTAAATGTGTACAGCAATACAATTTTGGGTGGTTGGTGTTTTTAAAACGAACATAAATTATTCACTGCCGCAAAACCTACAATTCGAAATTACCAAATGAGCATTTCCAAACATTTGTTTATTGGGTAGATATACAACTACGCTACGTAACTTATTTAACGCTCTTTGTCATGCGAATCAGTACCGGCAGCACTGCCAACCTTATGAAAGTGACGTGGCCATAAGCTGTGCATCCACAATGAAGAATTTTTAAAGCTGCTCTTGCACGGGGTCAAAATCGCATCATAGTAAAATGATTTACCCAGTATCTGGAGAGTAAAAAGCTTCTTGGCATTACAATCACTAAAGGATTAGCCGTAAGGATCATGATGTTCGTTATTCGCTTGAAGCCTAGTGACTACAAAAATACCCAGTGATGTCATCGAAAAATGTGTATTGAGACCTGTTTCCAAGGAAAGACGTTCGATTAGTGCTGGCATTCATTCAGGTCTTTAAGAAAAACTTTAGGCAAGCTGATCAGAAACCTCATTTCCCGTTGATTGAGTTGTCACCTACGAACTCAGCCTTCTGATGGAATTCATAAGCTGTAAAATAGCCTGCAAGTTCGTTCCTATGATATAAAGAGGAGAGGAAGTAGCAGAACCAGGCGTAACTAGGAAAGTTATATTTCAACAGTTACTTTTATCCGGTACGTATTCCGGTTCGTATTCCACAAATGATGGAGTTACAATATTGCGCTCAGAGTGGCAATATGTAGGCAGGGCATATGTCTCCAATAACACCCTACACATAGGTATTCTTAAAACCACATTGAGGAGATTGTGAGGTTCAAAATTTGTGCATTTTGCAAACAGATTTTTTAAAAATGTATCTATAAAATGAGCTTTTCTAAGAAACAAAATAGTGTTATAAACTTGATTGAAAATATTCGATGCTGGCTTATAATAGGGAGGGGTGGACTGTTTCAGAAATCAAAAGGCTCCAACGGTCTAGAAACTCATTTGATCATCTTTTGTTCCCCTCACTCATGGGTTCCTACAAGCCTACCACCTTTCAAACTGGCTTAAATGTGTCTCTCTTACCTAACCTTTTTGAATTTAAAAAAAAAAAATACAGTGCTAGAAAACAGACAACACAGAGTGGGCTCTGGAAATTCAGTTTTAACAGTTGTGTTTTCTTGTGAAAAAATAAGTGTTGGATCTTATTAGGAACACATGTGTGTTGTATCTAACGTGTTTTTATTAAAATTGTAACAGTGATTCTTGAAAGTCTGTGCAAAGAGAACGGTTACATATAGTGCCGATCGTAAGCAATGTAATCGAAAAATGATTAAAATGCTTCGTCGATAATGTAAACACTACCTACCCCTACCCGTTAAACTTTTGTCGGAATAATGTCCCCCTTTTTGCCATTTTAATTTTGGTAACCCTTCGTGCGAAGGAGAATTTTGTACGAGAAATATTAGAATATGGGTTTTGGACAAAATTGTTTGTCGCATTTTCGGGTAAATTTTGGAAAATTTAAAGAAAAAAAAACGCAATTTAAAATTTTGTAGAAAAAAAAACTTTTATATTTCCATCAAGTTAAGAATAACCATTTTGCATTAAAAATGGATTATTTTTCAAATTAAAATAAAATCCTTTGAGCCACTTTTGGATAACAGCAAACTTTTTCAAACCGTAAATATTTAACATGCTAAATTCAGACCAAACTATTAAAAAAAGAAATTTGTTTCCTGTAGCTCTTCATATAAATGGTAGGGTTACTGATGGCAAAAATGATAAAGTCACCAAAAAAATGGCCGAGGGTTTAAAACTCTAATAATACCCAATATTATAAATAAAAATAAAATACAAGTGCATAATCAAAAATGGAAAGACAATGGAATAATGAAGGAAGGAAATACTCCGCATTTGGAAGTAAGCAAAACCATACTAATGGACAAACGGAATATTTCCTTAAATTTTTTTTTACTTTGTATGGGCAATGGGAGTTGTTTCAACAGTTTTCAGTATTTTTTATGAAAAAAGTGGCCGCCGAAAGTCGCTTATGTTGCAAAAAGGGGCGAAAACAGAGTCGCCGTAGAACTTGAAATGAAATAATTGACCAACCGAACGGCGACTAATCGGATACTCTGGGTCCGTCTCATCCTCGACACTTTATTAATGTTTTATGAATGCTTAATTTTTTCTGGTTGCTGTTTATTTTTGTATGGATTATATTTAAAAGGTAATTTTTTTATATACAGCAACAGCTTAAAATTTGTATTTTTAACAATTGTTTTCTATTTTTTGCTGTCGACGTAATATCACATTTAATCCGATTGGAAATTAAAAATTGCAAACGACTAACTAGATTTCGATTCTGAAAGACAAAAACGTTCAATCGTTTTCGCTTGGGCGTTTGTATATTTTTAAGTTTCGGTTTTTTTACAGAGCCCCACTCTTATCCCATAGGACTCTTAAACACAGATATCGCACTATTATATTATTTAGACCTCAATAAGATATAGGTATGTATCCTCAACATATTTTTTTTTAAATTCGGAGTAGAAGGAAAAAACATTAGTAGACGGAAAAACAATTTGTTGTTAAAAACGTGAGCGGCTCCGTTCCATATCCAGGGGATAGGAAAAACTTTAACCACGAAAAAAAACACCCGAGTAAAAAATGTCGCACAGGAGTCTGTCAAGCTAAACTGAATAATGTGTTTTGGACTTTTCTGCACGTACATACTTCCTAAAATGTTTACCAAAATCCAGAACAGCATTCCCAATTTGTATTTAATTTTCTATCATCGACCACTTACACGTATAAATTGCAATTCAATTTAAGAAAAAAAAACTTTACACAACGCGCCTGTTCTTTACTCCATTTTAGTTTACAATAAACATACAATCAATGCAAACAAGAACTCAAAATACGTTCGCGATTCACTTCTATTTGCAACTGCAAACGGATAACAATAAAATTTTCCAGAACATCAAGCTCATTTTCTCGCGCTATAGCCATCGCATGGAAGAATTCAATTTGCGGTGCTAATAAACAGAATCAATTAAGCAAACTCAAACCAAATCCGTGGATAAACACAGAACGTTCGAACGTTGGTCGATGTTAGCACCTCTGGTGTAGAACAGTATCCAAAGTTGTATCTGTTTTTGTTATGTTTGTCTGGTTTCTTTTGCGGTATTGGTGTTGACTTGTCAACCTGTGCAGATAAAAAAACAATCGAATGACATCGAATTAATTAAATACATGTGCTTCAGTCAGAGTGCTCTGCCCTGCTCACGTGCGGAGATTTCTTTCAACGTCAACCAATGTAGCGTAAGTAATTTATCGACGCGCTGTTTCTAATTAAGACGAAACAGAAATAAAACATTTAAACAAATATTCGTGATACACGGTCCAGACCAATAACTTGACGCACGCTACTAATCTAACAATAATTAGTGTTCCGCAAACACTGAACAACCTACCCCATGCGATAAGAAGAATCTGAGAGAAGCCGCCTTATCGGTGATGTTTACACTTGCTATTCACTGTTCGTTGAATGTCAACCTGCTACAAACAGAAGACAAAAATATCATCACCGGTGACGTCATGATATTTATTATCTTTGAACATCGAGGTGTTTGGTTACTCACCTTTACCTCCTTTTGACATCTTTGGCCGGGTGTGCTGTCGCTGACCACAAGGGTGATTCTTGAATGCACTTTGCCACGAGGAGTGACTGATTGTTTGTACACACAAATGAAACCGCACCAGTTTAACGATAACCAAACAACTCAGTTGATTTCACTTGACATTTGTGACCGACTACTTGCTGGAGCATGCGCCTCTATGCAAAGTACGCGATGGATTTGAGAGTCGACAGGCGCGTGAGCGTGAGTCTATTTTAGTGCCCGATGAAACTATATTTCTCAGCAAAAAGCTGATTTAATATTAGCGCGCTTCCAAGTAGCTTGGCGCAATGATAGAGCTGTCAGCTGTGTGGTTTATGGAAATCGTATCTATCCATACTCGATTGTGCAATGCGCACGTTGGAATTGATTTACTGAGTATAGATTGGTTAGGGAAATTCATATGAAGTTCCGACTCGAAAATTGAGTTGGGTTAAATATTTAATTATTATAGCGATTTTACTGTTTAAAAAATAGTTTGGATTGGAATCTATTCTAGCAGGCAGACTGTTCTCTCAGAACATTTTCTTGGGCGGGCATTTCAACAAGTGGACGTGGACGTGGACACAAATGTCAGTAGTATGGAAGTCTTATTACATCCCTTAGGTGGAAAAGGTTGGTCGCAGTGTGTAAAATACCATACCATCTATGACAGCGACGATTTTTACGTCGGCTCATTAGAAGGAGCTCATTCGGAATAACTATATGGGTTGAAAGAATCTCAATTCGGAAATAGGGTGCAGCACGGATGAATGAAAAAAAAATTGTTTTGAAATTCGGAATTCTAATAGGGGGCAAATAGTGCCTTATGTTAAAAGAAAAATAAATTTAGTTTTTGATTAATTTGGTTAAGATCTTCTGCTTTCGCACTGACTTCAAAAATCAAAATATGATACAAGATTTACTAAACTGATGGCAGAAAATAATATAAAAGTAAATAGATAGATAAAAGTCCGCAAAATATACTTTCGGCGATTAGAAATTCAATAACAAACATTATGGATTTTATAATAAAGATGCTGAAAAATCTTATTTTGTCACAAACTTAGGCATTTCTTTCCGTGATTCTATTTTGGACTTTATTGCGCCTAAGTCACGATTTTTTTGTCTACTAAGAAGCGGCAGCTTCCGTCTTTAACTTTACAGCTCGTTCAACAGCCTGGCCCTGAGTATGGCACGGAAGCTTTAAAAATAACTCTTCACCTTCATCACCAGATTCCACGATGCTGCGAATTTCTTTGTCGCACAAGTTTTGCATAATCGCTGGTTCAGAAACCTTTTCTTGACAATTTATTTAATCGATATACGTTGATGCTTTGAAGTTAATAAGCGGCACTTCAAACAGTCTGGATATTAAAGACGCGCTTTTTATATGCGCTTATCTGCCAGTTCTCTAATGTGTTTATTGTTATCTGTTACGATAGTAAGTAGAATGTTTTCAGGATGTGCAAAAAAACCATTCTTCTGAATGACATGATCGATTACGTTCTTAGGTTCTTTTGGAAGATATTTGGAGGCCATAACTATGTTAGGTTAGGTTAGGTTGATGGGGGTTGTGAGATCGTTACAATAGACCAGGCACCATATCAGGCCCATCGCCATCCCCTGGGAACCATTACGGCTAAAAGACCTAAACCAAATCACCCAAACATTCGATTTCCCTACAGAATTTGAGTATGTTCTCAAGACTATTTGAGGGGCCAACCTCTTCCAAGTTATTAAAGAAGTACATGCGAGGTGCTTTCTTTTACTCCGAGCAATTGCTTGACATTCACAAAGAAAGTGTGAGATGTCTTCCGTGACCTGTAGGTCCTCACAGTACCTGCACGTATCCGTATTAGCTACGCCTAGTCTCATGGCATGCTTCCTAAGAAGACAGTGCCCGGAGAGTATTCCTATCGTTGTTCTCAACTTTGTTCTGCTGAAATTGATTAATTGTTCAGACTTCCTCCGATTTAAAATAGGCCACAGTGCCTTTGAAACCTTATGTCCTTCTAATTGTGACCACCTTGTGTTTGCTTTATTGAAGACTTTTTCAAAAAGAATTCTACTGGCCTATGTTAAGAATATGATGATTTATTTTTGGCGGAGAACCAAGATAGCGCTTAGACCTTAACAACAAACGTGGTCAAAGTGACCAAGTTTCCCGAAGGTGTCTCTGTTCTTTATATAAACGCATTATGCGGTTGGCCCGTGACATAATCTTGTGCAAGTACTGTGGATCTGTAGTTAAATCTTTAGCCATTTCTGGTAAAATATTTCGTTTAATAAGTCGAAATGTTTTAACAGGTAATTGTTCTCAGGTTTCAAGTACTTTTCCAAAAGGTCCAGTGTAAGACTTAGGTCTCGAAGTACATCCCGTCCCGTACTTTTCCGTATTCACATTTGTACCATCACAACCAATAGCCATAAGATGATGTTAAGGAATCTCTTCATCTGATAGAAA
Organism: Cheilosia pagana; assembly: GCA_936431705.1. Classification (NCBI taxonomy): domain Eukaryota; kingdom Metazoa; phylum Arthropoda; class Insecta; order Diptera; family Syrphidae; genus Cheilosia; species Cheilosia pagana. The sequence continues at coordinate 75,808,636 of OW386166.1, read as the reverse complement.
ACTTCTTATTGCGATTTGTACTCTTTTGGCCGAACTAATACGCACGCCGCATGTCATCGACAGTCAGGATGGCCAGATATAATCCTTAAGCCACGAGTTGCTGATTATGGAGAAAATTCTACCATTTTAAAATAAGATCATTCTAACACCAAACTACTTAAGACAACAAGATTTCACATAAAAATAAATGGACTACGCTTAAACTATGTCAAATTCAAAATGTGCTTCATTTCATTGTCAAAAGAAATTTCTTTCTTAATTAACCTATACCTATTTATCCGTTTAAAATTAACTGACCTCTCAATAATTTTAAGCATATGTTCACCTAAATTTGATATGTTTCTGTTTGTTTATTTGTGTGCAGCTTGCATTTTTGCATGGTGGACTTATTGTTCTTATTCAATTGGTTATAAATCAAAATATTATTAAAGTTTGAAGCAAATAATGTCGGAGAATGAACTTGATAATATTGTGTATGAACTGGTTTACTCCAACGTGAGTAATGGAACCGAAGACCTGCTTCTCGAAAGGAGTCCTCGGCAGCCTCGATTTCATTACTCCAAGAACAGGGAGTTGATACGGAAATTTTTATTAAAATGGAACGAAACGACATTCAAGTGCTTTGTTCGCGGCTAAATCTAAATTTTCGAGAATATATACTTTTCACGCGGCTCCTTGGGAAACAGTTGTCACAATGGGCCAATTCTGGCCTAAGTGTGGCTGCACTTGTGTGTAGCCTGCCACTATAACCTACTTTTTAAAGACGGATTAATAAATTTGCGCATTACACAGGTACGTACCTATTTCATTACAAAATATTTTTTTTTAATTGGTAGGTAAGTGCGAAAATATATAAACATTTTTTGAACTTATTTAATTTATTGAGGACAGGAGTCCTATTTTATGCATAGGTAGAAAAAAAGGATGAAAAGATCCAACTGGTAAACTTCACTCCAAATATTCCAAGAGAAAACTGCGTCTAAAATTTATGAAAAGAACCAGATCCAGCACTTCCCATTTCCACAGTGAAGGTCAGACTTCGAAAAATCTGGGGTTTACTTACCGCATCCGTGATCGAGTAATACGTGACTGAATTTGTTATTGTTTTGCATGTAAAATCTACAAAATTCAGTGACGTATTGCTCGCTCACGGATGCGGTAATTCGACCCCTGTTGTGATGAAGAGGGTATTTTTTTAATTCTAAGTAGGTAAACACTAGCATCACAGAGTACCTGAGAGAAATAACTATCTTAGTAGACAAATTAGACCAATCCGTAATTTGGTTGATAAATCATGCGGCTCCTTGGGAAACAGTTGTGGACTATTTGAGGAAGACATGACACATGTCGCAGAATCAGGCAAAATCTAAAGGAATATCAACGTATCTTTACAAAAAAGGAAGACTGAGAAACAGCGTCAGCCATTTGTTCCAGTAAAAGACTCTAATGGACAAAGACTGTCTTTCAGTGAAAAGTGGGTGAAAAGTATCACACCTTATTTAAATAGTGCTCCTGCTTTTGAGCTTTTTATCAACAATACTTGACATAAAGACATCAAACGAAAGATGTCTGGAAAGGAGAGAAGTAAGGTGTACAGTAATGCCAAATAGCCAAGAAGCAATCAAGGCACTTGGCGCCTTAATCACTAACGGCGATACCAATAATCATTTTTAGTGTCCAGGCTAAATTTTTCGAGCTTACACTGGCGGTAAAGGTTAGAAATGATTATTAGTAAGGCCCTTAGTCAATAAGGTTGTTTGGGACTAACTGTCTGCACTTTGGAATAATGGACAAAGAGGCAGCATATTCTCTGTCAAGGTAAATTGTAGAAAAATCTGCGGAATAGGGGAATACCCCTTAAGATGATAGCTCAGAAGAATAGACAAGGAAAGAAAGATGGCAACTGAAAGCTTTAAAGAATTGTAACCTAAAAAATTATTCCAAAAATAATCTCCGAGTCCTGAAACGCCTCCCAATGAGGGACTGAAATGTCATGGAACACCTGAGGCAAATTTATGTATCAGACAAAGTCCCTATATTCCGCAATGAGAGTGCCGTAAACCCAGATCCGATTTTGGCAAGCACCCGGTCCCAGATATACCAATTATGAGCTCACTATACTCATTATTATGTTTATGAAAGAAACTGACTCTAAAGTGATTATTCCTGCCAAGGCTTTGAAACGGCAGTTACCAACGAACACAACTCATAAAAGAATCAGAATGCTAAGGGGGTCGAGAAAATCTCTCCAAGGTATACTTACTTACTTAAGGTGGCGCTACAGTCCGGGGTGGACCTCGGCCTCAACCAATACGCCTCTCCAGTTAGCGCGATCTTTGGCTAACTGCCTCCAGTTGCGCAGTCCAAGTTGGTTGAGGTCCCATTCCACTTGTGCGCGCCACTAAGGCGAGGGCGAGGTCTTCCTCTACTGCGTTGTCCCTCCGGGTTGGAATCGAAAACTCTTCGGGTCGGAGCGTTGGTGTCCATTCTCCATTTTTCTGACCAGGTCGGTGTCGTTGTACAGCTCGTAGAGTTCGCTGTTAAATCTTCTCCTCCAAAGCCCGTCAACGCAAACGGGACCAAAAATTACTCGAAGAATCTTGCGTTCGAAACGGCCAAGAAGATCTTCATCCGCCTTTGTTAGGGTCTATGCTTCTGCGCCATAGAGCAGGACTGGGATGATGAGGGTCTTATATAGAATCGACTTAGTGTTTCTTGACAAGGCCTTATTAATCAATTGCCTTCTTAGGCCGAAGTAACAGCGGTTGGCAAGAGTGATTCTTCGTTTGATTTCTGAGGTGATATCGTTTTCAGAATTTGTAGCGGAGCCGAGGTAGACAAAGTCCCTAAATACCTCAAAACTATAGCTGTCTATTGTGACGTTCTGTCCGATACGTCGATGGTGCGTGTCCTTTTTTGTTGACAGCATATGTTTTGTTTTGCCCTCGTTTACCACTGAACCCATTCTTGCCGCTTCCCTACTAATGCTTGCAAACGCGCCAGTGACAGCTCGCTGTGTTCTGCCAATAGTGTCAATATCGTCCGCGTATGCAAGCAGTTGCACAGACTTATGGAAAATTGTGCCTCTAGTATTGGCTTGTGAGTTGCGCACAATTTTCTCAAGAATGATGTTAAAGAAGTCACATGACAGCGCATCACCCTGTCCAAATCCTTTTCTGACATCAAAGGTCTCGGTGAGATTGTTTCCGACCTTTATGGAGCAGCGAGCGTTCTCCATCGTCATTCTGCGCAATCTGACGAGTTTGGCAGGGATGCCAAAACTAGACATGGCTCTGTATAGCTCGTCTCTATAAATACTGTCATATGCGGCCTTAAAATCGATGAACAGATGGTGGGTATCGATTTGGACTTCTTGTGTTTTCTCCAGGATCTGCCGTAGTGTGAATATTTGGTCGGTTGTGGACTTTCCGGGCCTAAAACCGCACTGATAGGGACCTATCAGATCGTTGACGAAAGGTTTTAGGCGTTCACACAATATAGCAGATATGATCTTATAGACTGATGCCTCTATAGTTGCTCTCCAAGGTATATATAAGCAAATAAGTTCCCAATGCGGTAAGCCCCATCTATTAATATTATTGACACAGCCTCATTTTACAAAGAAAGTTGTAACGTACCCCTACGCCACCCCCAGAAGCGAATCCGAACACTAATGATAAGGGTTTGAAGAGTCCAAACTCAACCCCCTCTTGCACTATCACCCATGCAAGTAAGGGTCGAATTTGACACGATGGCGATGCTTCCGCTTCTGCTGGCGATGGGGTTACCCTCCGGTAAACTCTTCCCACCCATATGACCCAAGGTCACAGGACCCTTGAGGCAGTCCGGGCGGCATAACGAGAGGGGTGTTCAGGCACTTGAGGCTCAGGCATGACCGATTTCCCGCGCTAGCTCTGCGGTGGGTTGGGATCTTGCCACAAGTCCTGAACATGGGTTACGTGTTTTTACATGCCTGCTTAACTTCATTCGCGCTGTAACCGAACACCAAAAAACCGAAAAAGAAAAATTGCGAGGCCCGAGTTAAACTAAGTCACATTCTCTTGACATGGAATCCTATGACGTCAATGGTGCGAAGAGATGAGATGAAATTACTCTCCGCGAGCTTACCCACCCCTAGCTGAACGTAAAGTTCAATGCCTTGGTCATCGCGACGCTCTGTTTACGATGACCCCTAATACAGGGGGTTTCCAATCGGACGGATTAAATACCCCTAATAGGTTCTCTTTCTCTCACTCAAAGCCTCCCCCTCCTCCGTACTGGCACATCCTCTTGCTCTACACTAACCCATCATAAACATCCTGATGGAGTCCCAAAACACGAAAAAAAACTTTGAAGCAAACTCATCTGAAATATACCACTTCACCGTCGATGGTTTTTGTTCACAACAAAAAGAGGAGAACCAGCATTGTCAGGATGCCAATGAAAGAACAAAAATTAACTCCAAATATTTTATTCAAAAAAAGAAATAAAAAGAAAATATCTTAAGATCTATTTATCTAACATCCTACCAATAAAACAATGTAAACGCGAAGAGCAAATGAAGTTTGCATAATAATATAAATTCGCTTTACTTTATGAAACGTCACTAAAAAAAATCAGAAAGTAATTTTTTCCTTTTATAATATACTCTGCCTCAATCGCAGCAAATCAAAATCAATCTTAAAAACTTAATTGAACGCGCTTAATTTTCTCCCAAAAACTAATCAACATGTTACTAGGTCACTTTCACCGGAGTTCAAATAATATAAAACATAAAAAGTACTCACCCCTTCATATTACTAAGGGTTATTATTTTCACCACTAGCTACATCCGTTGCCCAAGGGTGGGGAGATGAGGTGCACCGCATTCCGTCCTTTGCTTTTACGATCGCGAAACAACCTGTTTGTACGCTTTGGGAATTGAAGAAAAAATATTATTTGAACCAGAGGTGTAACAGATAATAAAATGACCAAAAAAAACTTAGCTTTTAGTTTTAGACCCTCAAATAGAGCCCTCTAGTGCGCGATAGCATAACACAAAAAAAATAATATAAAGCTGGATGGTGTATCTGCTGCTGTTGTCGCTGGATGGCGAATTCGGCGATTGACGTGGCGGGATGCGATCTACGGTGGAAAGCTTACACCGCGAAAAATGTGTCCTGGTTTTCGCCGAGATTTCTAGGGCGAAGTTGAAAGTGCCCTTGTTCTGGCGGACTGCCTACGTGGCTTATCCTCGTTGGTGTTGTAGCACTGGCAAAATTTTCGTTCCTCGCTGACGATGGCCTTGGACTTCGAGCACGAGATTGGAATCGTTGATTCGCTGAAGCTCGATTGCCGGATTCGACTTAGTGTGGTGGATGTCGCAACAGGCGTTACTGTGTATGGTTGTACCAGTGTACTGCAAGCGAACGTCGCGTATTTGCAAAGCAATATCCAACTTCGGCGATTAATTAGCCGATCGAATTTCTCGACCTTTGATAGGGAGATCTGTAGCTGGTTCGGGACGGTGAGTTGCGCAGGGAATTTAGTTGGAGTGGCGGGAAAGACGACGCTCAGGGGCCGCGTGGTGTAGCGTGGAATAAAATTCCAAAACGCTGGCGTATATTCTTACGTGCCGTTTTTGATGAGTCGGTATAATTAAAAGAACCGACTTTTACTTTTGAAGACTACTATATATATTGTTAACGGTTTGGCTGCACAGTATATAAGGCGCAGCAATTCTCACGCCACCACTGTCCGTCTATCTCCGAAAAAAAAGATCCCAGCTCCTGCAGCAACACGTCCGAACAGCTCGCCGATTCAAAACTTTCTGCCTGTGCCTGGAGTGTGGAAAACTCCGTAAGCCGTTTGCCATAATCACGCCATCCCATCGTCTCTTTCCCACTAACGCACGGATCATAGGGCCAGATGTTTAACACGCTTAAACCTCTCAATGTATTTTAGGAAAAATCTAAATTACCCCTTAAAATGCTAACGCGATTTTTCTAAGTGTTTTAGTATAAATTCCCTAAATATTTCAATAAAATTTCATCGCCTAGAAGCATTTCTAAATATCGCCATAATTTGAGCGAAAACCCAAATCAGACTGTCAAACATGGACGAGTCAATTCCGCTTCCAACCACATCCTGCCATGTTATTTTCGCTCAGTGCTGACATTCTCCGGAAGATGCGGTCGCCATAGCCTTTTCGATTTTCAAAAAACATCGGTACCAAAAATAAATGGTTTTTATTATTTTTTTACATTTGCGGTGGAACCGGTTTCCTACAAAACATAATATTTTCGGGAGTTATACCGAGCGAAAAGATTATGGAAAAGAAACCGTTTGGGGTTCTATCCGAAACGAATCCATACTCGACAAGAAAGCTCGAAAAGCAAGGAGTCTCATGTTCAGACTGAGCTAAAACAAGGTAGTCCGCTAGTTAATAAAACAATTGACCCAGCTACAGCATTACCGACGCATGTCTTTCGAGTGTACAACTCCTAAACTCTTCCCAAACTCATCTACTAACTCGTAAAGGTTATTCCCTATAATTTTACGGACTTTGGCTTTTAAAAATTTCCTGCAGAGTTTGGCATTTATCCGCTTCGAAGCGTCACTCAACACAAAATTCCGCTTATAAACGGTTTCTCCGACCTGGTAATGTGCCTTACTGCTACGCGTATTATAAACCTTTTCGTAGATTTGATGGCTTTTTCCCAAAGAATCTTTAATGTATGAGTGCAGTACATTCATTTTCGCGGCTTTAGGTATCTGCTCTAACTCTGAGTTGTTTAATGCATCTAGTTTGCGCAAGATCTTGTACTCGCTCCCGTGTTCGATCATACGCTGCCCGAATACAGCTTCGTATGGTGACATGCCGATTGCCGAATGCACGCCCGTGCGAAGTGCACACCCTATGGCGTCTAATTGGAAATCCCAATTAGATTGGTCAGTGTTAATATAGGACCTAATAGCAGCCAAAAGTGATCGGTTCACGCGTTCGCTGGCGTTAGCCTGCGGGGAATATGCCGCCGTTTTGAGGTGATTAACCCCAAAGAATTCAGTGAAGTGTTTAAATTCCTTGCTCAGAAATTGTTTTCCGTTGTCAGACAAAATTGTCTCCGGAACTCCAAAAACTAAGAAAATGTTGTCGCGAAGGAATTTAAGAGCGGATTCGGAAGTTGCACGTCTCAGGGGCTTTATGAATACGAACTTTGAGAGTTGGTCTAAGGCTATTATTATATGGGTGTTGCCACGCTTGGATCTAGGATATGGTCCCAAGAAATCGATGTAGATATGCTGGAAAGGTCTATCTACAATAAAAGCTTTTCCCATTTCCGCTCTCAAGATGCTGTTGGGGGCTTTGGTGGTTTTGCATACCTCACATTTAGCTATGAATTTTTTCACCTCCGTTGCCATGTTCGGCCAATAAAATTGTTTTCTCAACCTGTGGAGAGTCTTTGCTATGCCTCCATGCGAAGCCTTTGGTGGGCAATGAGCCAGGTTGATAAGTTCGGCAGTAAGCGCGGTTGGAACCCAAAGCGTCCAAGTCAGGTCATTTTGTATCGGACTGGAAGTGCTGTGTTTTACTCTTTTATACACATAGTCCTCAGAGATTTGAAGGTCAGGCAGCTGGCTTTGATTCTTACGAACCGTATCGACAATCTGAAGGTACTGATCTGATTGGAAACTCGGATCCGCCAGATCTATTTGCAGTACATCGCCAGGTGAGTTAGCCTTCGAGCAACCGCTCTGGAGTGCTTCTACTTCGTAAGCCCGAGACAACGTGTCAGGAACAATGTTTAAAGTACCCTTCCGGTGTTCGATATCAAACGAATAGCCTTGTAGCTCCAGGCTCCAACGCGCCAACCGTCCTTTAAGATCCCTTAGGCTCATTAACCACTTAAGGCTCGCATGATCCGTAATGACCTTGAAACTATATCCTTCTATATATGGCCTGAATTTTGTTATACCCATGACAGCAGCTAAACACTCTCGCTCGGTAACTGTGTAGTTTCTTTGAGCTGCGTTCAACTTATGGGAATAAAAATATATCGGGCGCTCATTTCCAGTTTCATCGACCTGGCTAAGAACTGCACCGATGCCAGTTGAAGAGGCATCGCAAGAGATGATAAATGGTTTCTTAAAGTCGGGATTTACTAAGACTGGAGCACACGATAATCTGAATTTTATAGCGTTGAAAGATTCAATAGCTTTTTCCCCAAACTTGAATTTCACTCCCTTCTTTAAAGTGTCTGAAAGATCCGAAGCCAGGGACGAAAAGTTTTCGACAAATCTGCGATACCATCCGGCCATACCTAAGAAACGCCTGACCTGTCGAGCGTTCTGTGGTATCGGAAATTGTCTTATGGCTTCTACCTTCTCAGGATCCACTTTCAGGACTCCACTGCCTACTATGAAACCAAGGTATTTCAGTTCCTTGTGACAGAATTTCGATTTTTCAAGGTTGATCGTTAGACCTGCCTCTTGTAGCTTATCGGCAACAATATTGAGGAGCTCAATATGTTCTTCGAATGTGGCCGAGATAATAAGCAAATCGTCGAGGTATACAAATACCTGATGTCGCAATTGGTGAGGGATAACTTTATCCATGAGACGGCATAGACGCTGAGGCGCGTTGCATAGACCAAAAGGCATAACCTTAAAATGATACAACGGCCTACCGGGGACGGTAAAAGCTGTCTTTTCCCTAGAACTTTGCTCCAGCGGTATTTGCCAGAAGGCGTCTTTCAGATCCACACTTGACATGTAGTAAGTATCTGGAAGGCGACCCAGCAAACCCTCTATATGCGGCAGTGGGTATGCATCTTTTTTCGTGACGCGATTGAGATCTCGAACGTCCAAGCATAATCGGCTTTTCCCTGCCCTGCGGACGAGGACAACGGGAGAGCTCCATGAGCTCGAGCTTTCTTCTATCACGTCCATAGCTAGCATACGATCCAGCTGCGCATATATGAGGGCTTCAACCGCTGGAGATACGGGATAATGACGCCTTTTTATTGGCGCCGAATCCCCGGTATCAATCATATGCTCCTCTAGGGATGTTTTCCCCAAACCAAGATTGGCAAAAGAAGGAAATTTGCCGAGAGTTTGTTCTAAACGATTCGATTCCTCGTCCGATAATTCATGGGCTGACGATAGGACTTCACTTTTAGGAGGCAAATCATCGGAAACACTTAATCCTAGCGAAATGCTCGACAACTGAAGGGTATTGCGGTTCATCGGTTTGGGAATTACATTTGGGGCTATCTTAAACTTTTCCCAAAAATCAATGCCTAGATATAGCTCTTTAGTTAACGATGGAACTATATACAACGTAATTTCTTCTGTTTGATTTTCAAACGTGACTTCCGAGTTGACTATACCAACGATGTCCTGGGCCTTTCCGTCAGCAGTAGCCACTGCCGATGAAAACTTTTTAAAAGGGATATTGTTTGCTTGTAGGAACTCTACACTACCCGCACCTAGACAACTAATGCAGGCACCACTATCCAGAAGGCCGGTCCAGTCTTTTCCAAAGAAGTGTACCGAAGCATAAGGTCTCGGATCATCGGCAGAATTTCGTAAGGTCGTTGCTGCAATTGCGTTGTGCACGTTCCTTAGGTGTTTGAAACGATTCCTTACTTTTATAACCTTCGGGGATGGACTTGAATTTCCGAATATGCGGCTTTTGGCTTGATTATATTCTAGCCAACGCTGGTGGATAGGTTTGTGACAATGGTTTATTTGTTTTGGAAGGACTTCAACAGGAGGCCTGATGACATCAGCTACTGCGGGACGTCTGAAAATAGTGGTAGGTATAATTGGGGGTTGGTTTTCTACTGATTTGCCGGTTCCCGATTCTGAGAGCATCTCCCCCCGGTACGAGAGTTGCTCGCCTGTGAGTTTCCCGCGCATACGGGACAGTTCGGAGTCACAGTGTTTTCTAGCCCGCATTTGTAACAAAAAACAGCACGTTGGGGTACTGGACAATCGAAAAAGGTGTGACCCGTCTCTTTACAATTCCAGCATCTCAAGGAGTTCCGTTCCCTTTGTCGATACGCTAACGCTTCCAGATGAGCTTGTGACGTAGAAGCAGATAATTGCTCAGAGTGTTCGCTTAGTTCGTTGACATTTCGCCGAAATGGTGCATGGCTTTGGAGTTTCGGTCTCTGAGAGTCAGATTCCTTTAGAAATTTTTCAATACTCCGACATACGTACACCATCTCAGGAATACTGTGGGTATTGAACGTAAGTAGGTGTTCACCGATTCTTCGGTTTACATTTTGTTTGATAACTTCGATTAGCTCACGAGTGGGTTTCGGAAATCTGAGCCTAGCGTTGAGCTGTAGTAGGTCGCCATAATAATCATCGAAACTCTCGTTTGCTCTTTGAGTTCTCGCCGACAACTGTCTAGAAATCTCGAAGTCTGTTTCAAGACTGCGGTACTGTTCTATAAGAGCCAGACGAAGGGCAGCCCAGTTGGAGGTTGGGTTGGCCTTAATAAAAGTCCAGTACCAAGTCTCAACTTGACCGCTTACAAAATGGTGAAAGTTCTGAAAAATTTCGCACCACGACGCGCTGTAAGATTCTCTGAGTCTTCCCAAACGGAAGAGAAAATCGTCAATCATCATGTTCTTGTTGTCGAATTTAATCCCCCACTTGTGGTAGTGGTGGAATCGACTGCCTGAACTTGACGGCGAAGCTGCCTGCGAACGTGGTTCAGTTCGGGGAGAAGCGTCGTTCAGGTTCAGATTACCTAACTGTGATAGGAAGTTATCAACATTTGCGCTTCGACACATATGCACTGGATATACAGCTTGATCTACCGGTCGGTGACTGCTCTGAGGTGGAGGCTCTGCTCTAGCTAACAATTCTGGCTGTCTAATAGGTTCGCCTGCCGAATGAGATGGAACAGTGACGGGTGGAATAACTGGAGCAGTTCTAGCGCTTGTCTGGGCTGGAATTCCAGCCAACGCTTCTCGAACTAGCGCAACTACTTCCTGACGCATTTCTAGCCGACTCTTTTCCAACTCTTCTCGAATAAAGCGGAGTTCATCAGTTCGGTTTATACCAACTGTAGCAGAAACGACATCCTGTACGTATGATTCAAAATGTGCGCTCACATTTTGGTCACCCGAATTACCGGGGTTATTATTAGGATTCTCGCTGTTACTTCCAGGAGGTTCTCGATAGGGCTGAGGACCGACGTTATCCGCCGGCTCGCCTGAAGTGAGTGGATCCGACAAATTAGGCGGCGGAACGCTTCCTTGTATTATATTTGTTTGGTTAGGGTTTCTACCACGGCGTAAATTATAGGGAGATGGCCCTGCCAGATTACCTGGTTGGTTAGTATTCGGATTAGACATTGTCCGTATGCGAATAAGTAATAATTAAATAAATCTTAAAAACGAAATGTTTATTCAAAAATAAAGGTTTGAGCAATACCAATTGTCGAAGAAAAAAAAGAAAATAGACTGCCCTTGAGGAATTCTAAACCTATCCCTATATATATATATGTGTAACTCAATATAACCTAACTGCTCTATAATATGTATTCAAAAAAAAAATAAAACAAATTCCCAATAATAATTTGTAAGGACGAATGGTTTCGAGGAAGTGACCCGCTGAGGAGGTTCGATCCGAGAGATGAGAGAAAACTGTGACAAAATTACATCATAAGATACCCATGTATTGCTGCAGAAACAGTTTTAGAAATATTTGTTACCAATGTCGTTGAGAAGTGTCAGACGCGAGGTAGCAACAGACATAAGCGAGGACCGACGTCAACTCACTTACCGGACTATACCAAGCTCTGATTACGAAACAAAAATTCCGGGTTGGATAAGCCTAGGGTTCATGCAACAGACGTAATCGCAAAACGAAATTTCGGTGACTACCGGACATGAAGTTTCCCTGGTATACTACAACTAACGAAAAATGAAAAATGATCACTGAACGGACGCATACGCAACAGACATAGATGAGGACCATCGTCAACCCATCTACCGGACGCATGCTATCGTCAGTGACCTTAAAAGACAGAATGTTACCAACAATTACTCGAATACTGCAACTGACGCAAATGAGGAACTACTTCGACCCAAATACCGGACTAGTATATACGAGATTATCGGAAGATTGAAATGTGTGAACTATTTAGCATTCTATCATATGACTCTAATAACAAAACTTCTAAACTGTTAATCTGGAAAAAGAACAAGTTCTATACTATGTTGAATGTTAAATATTTTGCTTAACTTCGAGCCCCACGTTGGGCGCCACCTGTAACGTACCCCTACGCCACCCCCAGAAGCGAATCCGAACACTAATGATAAGGGTTTGAAGAGTCCAAACTCAACCCCCTCTTGCACTATCACCCATGCAAGTAAGGGTCGAATTTGACACGATGGCGATGCTTCCGCTTCTGCTGGCGATGGGGTTACCCTCCGGTAAACTCTTCCCACCCATATGACCCAAGGTCACAGGACCCTTGAGGCAGTCCGGGCGGCATAACGAGAGGGGTGTTCAGGCACTTGAGGCTCAGGCATGACCGATTTCCCGCGCTAGCTCTGCGGTGGGTTGGGATCTTGCCACAAGTCCTGAACATGGGTTACGTGTTTTTACATGCCTGCTTAACTTCATTCGCGCTGTAACCGAACACCAAAAAACCGAAAAAGAAAAATTGCGAGGCCCGAGTTAAACTAAGTCACATTCTCTTGACATGGAATCCTATGACGTCAATGGTGCGAAGAGATGAGATGAAATTACTCTCCGCGAGCTTACCCACCCCTAGCTGAACGTAAAGTTCAATGCCTTGGTCATCGCGACGCTCTGTTTACGATGACCCCTAATACAGGGGGTTTCCAATCGGACGGATTAAATACCCCTAATAGGTTCTCTTTCTCTCACTCAAAGCCTCCCCCTCCTCCGTACTGGCACATCCTCTTGCTCTACACTAACCCATCATAAACATCCTGATGGAGTCCCAAAACACGAAAAAAAACTTTGAAGCAAACTCATCTGAAATATACCACTTCACCGTCGATGGTTTTTGTTCACAACAAAAAGAGGAGAACCAGCATTGTCAGGATGCCAATGAAAGAACAAAAATTAACTCCAAATATTTTATTCAAAAAAAGAAATAAAAAGAAAATATCTTAAGATCTATTTATCTAACATCCTACCAATAAAACAATGTAAACGCGAAGAGCAAATGAAGTTTGCATAATAATATAAATTCGCTTTACTTTATGAAACGTCACTAAAAAAAATCAGAAAGTAATTTTTTCCTTTTATAATATACTCTGCCTCAATCGCAGCAAATCAAAATCAATCTTAAAAACTTAATTGAACGCGCTTAATTTTCTCCCAAAAACTAATCAACATGTTACTAGGTCACTTTCACCGGAGTTCAAATAATATAAAACATAAAAAGTACTCACCCCTTCATATTACTAAGGGTTATTATTTTCACCACTAGCTACATCCGTTGCCCAAGGGTGGGGAGATGAGGTGCACCGCATTCCGTCCTTTGCTTTTACGATCGCGAAACAACCTGTTTGTACGCTTTGGGAATTGAAGAAAAAATATTATTTGAACCAGAGGTGTAACAGATAATAAAATGACCAAAAAAAACTTAGCTTTTAGTTTTAGACCCTCAAATAGAGCCCTCTAGTGCGCGATAGCATAACACAAAAAAAATAATATAAAGCTGGATGGTGTATCTGCTGCTGTTGTCGCTGGATGGCGAATTCGGCGATTGACGTGGCGGGATGCGATCTACGGTGGAAAGCTTACACCGCGAAAAATGTGTCCTGGTTTTCGCCGAGATTTCTAGGGCGAAGTTGAAAGTGCCCTTGTTCTGGCGGACTGCCTACGTGGCTTATCCTCGTTGGTGTTGTAGCACTGGCAAAATTTTCGTTCCTCGCTGACGATGGCCTTGGACTTCGAGCACGAGATTGGAATCGTTGATTCGCTGAAGCTCGATTGCCGGATTCGACTTAGTGTGGTGGATGTCGCAACAGGCGTTACTGTGTATGGTTGTACCAGTGTACTGCAAGCGAACGTCGCGTATTTGCAAAGCAATATCCAACTTCGGCGATTAATTAGCCGATCGAATTTCTCGACCTTTGATAGGGAGATCTGTAGCTGGTTCGGGACGGTGAGTTGCGCAGGGAATTTAGTTGGAGTGGCGGGAAAGACGACGCTCAGGGGCCGCGTGGTGTAGCGTGGAATAAAATTCCAAAACGCTGGCGTATATTCTTACGTGCCGTTTTTGATGAGTCGGTATAATTAAAAGAACCGACTTTTACTTTTGAAGACTACTATATATATTGTTAACGGTTTGGCTGCACAGTATATAAGGCGCAGCAATTCTCACGCCACCACTGTCCGTCTATCTCCGAAAAAAAAGATCCCAGCTCCTGCAGCAACACGTCCGAACAGCTCGCCGATTCAAAACTTTCTGCCTGTGCCTGGAGTGTGGAAAACTCCGTAAGCCGTTTGCCATAATCACGCCATCCCATCGTCTCTTTCCCACTAACGCACGGATCATAGGGCCAGATGTTTAACACGCTTAAACCTCTCAATGTATTTTAGGAAAAATCTAAATTACCCCTTAAAATGCTAACGCGATTTTTCTAAGTGTTTTAGTATAAATTCCCTAAATATTTCAATAAAATTTCATCGCCTAGAAGCATTTCTAAATATCGCCATAATTTGAGCGAAAACCCAAATCAGACTGTCAAACATGGACGAGTCAATTCCGCTTCCAACCACATCCTGCCATGTTATTTTCGCTCAGTGCTGACATTCTCCGGAAGATGCGGTCGCCATAGCCTTTTCGATTTTCAAAAAACATCGGTACCAAAAATAAATGGTTTTTATTATTTTTTTACATTTGCGGTGGAACCGGTTTCCTACAAAGTCCATCAGTTCCGTCCTTAAGAGGAACTTTGTCACCTTCGCTCATTCAAAGATGTCGACTTCCAATACCACTGCTTCAAGTCCTCTTTACCGCTGCAGTTCTCATGTTTTCTTTATTGGCAGCACCTGCACCAGTTTGCATGTTTTGCATTTCGTATACCTCGATCTTCAACACGCGACTTTCAACAAATTCATAGCCTATGTTTGAACCAGACAATATTTATTAAAACATTTTTAAATCATTTTCCAGTTCAGCCATCTGGTAGCTCTACTGTTTGTTTTAAATCGTTAAGATCCTTAACAGAAAAAAATATAATATATTTTCACAAAGTCCACCTTAGACCCGTGCCCCAATCAACACTCCCCTTCAGTTTGCTTGGTATTTGGCAGAACGTTCGCAATGAAAGAACATAAATATAGAGAATAATCAAGCAAAATTTAATCAAAACAAATCATTTACCGCGTTTTCCAAATGCAGTAGATCCAATTTACAATCAGCAATAAAAGCTTCTAACAAATGGGGTATGCGGTTGACTACATTATAAATAACCCGCCCAGGAACACAGGCATACCTTACATACACCTCTTTTATAAAGAGCTTATCCTGGCTTCTCCCAAACTCATTCCTGACTTTACACATAATTTGTTGATGTATCAAAAACTCTACAGTCTACACTCAAGCGGAGTCCTTTCCCACCTTCGAACGGAAGTGACGGTGCGCTCGAACTAATGGCGTGCAATGGATGACCTGCATTGATAGTAAAATACAACACACACTAAATTGAAATACTATCCAAGTTTCAGGTGATATAAATTATTAACAAAAATATTTCAAGTTCTTGTGGGTACAGAATTCCCTGAAAGTAATTGCATGCGATGCGAGTCGGGCTGCTAAGGAAACGGAAGTTCATCATACATAACAGTGGGGGGGAGAGCAAAACGCAAGACAGACGAGCAAAACTTCTCAAAGCTATAAGAAACGAGATAAGATTCTCCCTTTGGCTGGTGTGTGTGTGTGTTCATGGTGGTGGTAATATTTCACAATTGTGTAGAGGGTTTTTTTTTTAACTTTTAACATCGGATGTAAGGTGTGCAATGCGCCGCCATTGTGGTGAACTGAAAAACGAGGCCAACACTTTTGGTTCAAGTTAATTTGCGAGTTAGAGCAAAAAGTTATCGTCCTGCCGCGATACACACACATACAGCACGAGCAAAGCCGGTTTTTTGCTTATGACATTTAATTACAAATATGGACTCAATAGCCACTTTGAAGGTCTGAAATAATTCAATTTATCTTATTAGCATGCAGTCGATAAACGTCCAAGGTTGACACACACATATTTTTTTGGGAATGACTCGCCTTAGCAATAACAGAATGAGTTGAAGATTGAACCTGTTTGTCAGCGTATTTTGATAATTTAACCTGGCAATGTGAGTATTTGTTTTGCTCATCCTTTCGGACAGCAGTTACAAGTTTAGAATTCAATTTAAATTAAACGCTGAATGTGGCGGGGATGGTTGCCACTTCAGTAGTATTTTACAAAATTTATTAATTATTGTTATCTGGTTTTGGGAACTTTTTGAAAAGTTATAAATGCTGCTTCACTGTTTCTGAGTGAACGCACCACCGATGTAAGCCTGATTTATTCAAAAAATCAGCAAAAGGATTTAAGGGATTATTAGCACTTTAGTAAGTTAAGTCTTATTTATTTTAATTTATAAAGAAGACGTTGCTTAGCAGCTCAAAAACTGACAAAGTTGCTACTTGCATAGTCTACCCTCCACCTAATTGATTTTAGAAGACTTTTTGGCACCTTCTCTGAAAACTAAGCAAAATATAGAATTGCGGTGGGACCTTATTCTGCTTATGTACATTTTTCCACTAGGAGAATACGTTGTATTAATACAAAATTTAAACTTGGGATTTTAGTCGATTCTGACATAAAGATAAAAGAAGAACTCGCAGTTCTTTCTGCCTGCTTCTGAGCTCTACAGCCTAAACGTCTGGACGGTTTTGTTTCAAACCTCGGATTTGGAGTTATTGGGCTTACAGTTTTTTTTTTTGCACGTAGCGCTATTATTAACGTTTTTAAATATGTTTGATTTTTTTTTAAATTACGTTCAATAGATTTAAAAAAAAAACATATTTTGTGAAATTTCATTTCTATAGTTTACCTACATAAAAACGGCTAAAACGATTTTGAACCAACTGCAGAGGTATACTTGGAGTAAAATATTGATGTTCTTAAAATGACATCGTCCTGCATTTTCCATTCGAATCAGCGAAAATGCTGCTTTTAAAAACTGTCCACATACTATATCTCGAAAACGCCATTTTCGACTTGAAGACAACTTCTAAAACCAATTAATGTTTACATGACATCCTGAACAATACTGCCCACTTTTCGAAGTAAGCATTGCAGTATTTAATACTCTTTGTCTGCATAATTTAACGAAAACCGCTCTTACGATTTTGATCGAAATATGTGTTCTAAATAAGTTTTTCTTAAAAAAAAAGTTTTTTTTTTTAAATCCGAATTACATATCTACGGTTTATAGGTACAAAAAAAAGCATCACCAACCTATTTCAGTCAAAAACAGTAACTTAGAGATCAGAAAGTCCTGCTACCCTTGACTTAAAAATCTTGAAAGTGAATTTGGCGCTTAAAATGGTTTAGCCAAAACTTTCGAGAATGCATTTTTTAGCATTGAATGAATATTTTTAAGCCATAAGTGCACTTTATTTAAGTCTGTTCTTATGTTTTCTGTTTTTTATCCTAATAAAATAATAAAATAAAAACCAACAAACAAAATTTTTGATATGAAAAAGTTTCGTGCGACCCAGTGTTCTGCACTTTTTTTATTTTAAGTTTTTTCAATCAGAGAAAAGCCTTAGTATAATGATCTGATTAGTCATATTCATATTGGCCCAAGACGATATTTATTTATTTATTTAGATCTACGATATTTAATAATATCAACAGAACGAGAAAAAAATTGAAAGTATTATTGTCTTAAATTAAACACCTAGTTCTCTAAATGTATTTTTAGGTAAAACTATATCAAGCTGATTATATGCAATCTGAAATAGATATCTGGACCCAAGAACACTTTGGGGGGCATATAAACAAATTAATGAAAGTTAATTACCACAATCGATAGACGAACAGAGTAAATCTCGGATGAACATAACGCAATACATTTTACGGCCAACTTCGAGAGAATCCAAACCCAACAATAAACATTTAAAAAGCTACGAACGGTGGATATTATCATTCAAAAAAAAACGGCGCAATGCATAACGTATTAAGTTTTTTGAACGTTTTCAATTCTAGTAATATTCGTCGCGGAAAACGAGTTCCAAACAACACTACTATATTCAAAACAAGGACGAACCGTGCTTATATAAATAACGTTAAGGGTGTAGGTGTCCTTGAAGTCCGATGAATTTCTTTTCAGAAATTCCAAAGAAGAGTTGATTTTCGACATTATTTTGTTAACATGAAAATCAAAAGTAAGTTTCCAATCAAACACAACACCATGCGACGCACGGGGATCTTGAATCCTATTACAAGGCATGGATTCACATTTGTCGATATTGAGATGTAGATCATTTAGATTACACTATTCAAAAAAAATCCAAATCTCTATGGAACAGAAACCTAAGGTTAGAAACAGTAGTAAAAAACTTTATATCATCTTCATAATGAATACACGAGCAAAAATGAAGTATGATATTTTTCTCCTTCGTGTTTTATCAACTTTTCAGATTTTTGGTAACTTCTAACTTGGTTTTGGAACTTTTCAATTTTGGTGGTTTATTTTTTTTTCCAAATGGCAACCATGGTGGAGGAAGTACAGGTTTTAAGATGGGTAGCTCATGGTGCATTTAGATCTTGTGTACGCGCACCTTTAACCCATGAAGTGGTACTCAACTTATGTGACTCTCTAATTGCCGCCACCTTAACGCACTCCAAGTCTGTTGAGGTCCTCTTTTACTAGAACGCCCCAGCTAAAGCGAGGTATTTCTTTACTGCGTTGTCGAATGGAATTGAATAGCGTCATTTCGCTGAACATAGCCATCCATCTAAAACGACTGTTGCTTACTTGTCTGATTATGTCGATGTCACCATACACCTCGTAAGGTTCGCTGTTAAATCTCCTCCTCCAAATGCCGCCACCGCAAGAGGCCCCAACAATCACTCGAAGAATTCTGCATTCCAGGCGACATGGAAGATCTTCATTTGCCTTGGATTTCTTTCAGAACTTGCCATAGCATAAGTTGTAATTAGTTGTGAACTTACCGGTCGTACGAGCGCAACTGGAGGGAACCCAATCAATTTATTGATAAATGGTTTCAGGTGTTCACCCAGTACGGCAAAAAATGTTGTAAGGAGACTTAGTTTTTGCAGGAAATATCTTTCCTGTGGACCGAACAAATAATGTTGCTAAGGTTCCATTCATCTGGCATACTTTGTTCCCACCAAATTGTCGAAACGAGTTGGTCACCTTTCGCTGCCTTATCGAAGTTGAGTTTCTATATTGGTATTCTCTTTTCATTTCGATCGAGTGGAAGGGAAGTATTTTCTCTCATTGATCAAATTGAATGGTGCATTCTGTCTGACTGAATTTCGGTAGCATCTGTTTTTAACAGTCTTTGGTCTTTGGAGGTGGTTTACCAATATCTTCAACGCCGACTGAGTGTTTTCTTGCTCATCTGGAAAGTTCTCCATCCAGGTCTTGCTGCCTTCACACATTCCTTTTTATTTTTGTGAGTTTCTTTTTTCTTTTTAGCTGACCAAGCTGCACTTGTTTCGAGAACTTCGAAAAGCCGTAGGTAGATACCTATTTTTAGTTGAACAGCGTTTGCGCTTATTATTCAAACCATTGTAGAAACTCACATTTTGTCCATAAATACTTAATCCCTCTGTCTAACCCATCACTTAGTATGTAAAGGTAAACATCCCGAAGACTGTTCACCCAGCTGCCAAAATGCACACATTTTCCGAAATCAATATACACACCATCCAAAACGTCAAAGTTTTGTATTCGCTTAGCCAACAAACGGTTTTATTTAGCAACCTCTTTTAAACAAATTTCAGGCATCGAAATTAGCCAAGAAACATCCCCAAGGAAACCCAACAAGACTTCATTCCCTGCCAACCCTGCATACGAGTCTAACTGTGGATATTGTTAATTACCCGAAAGAGTTTCGCTTCGAACGTAAAATCCACAGCCCACCACACCACTCTGAAGATTTATTCAAAATTTATGCCTGTAAAGTTATAAGTAAACATAATTTAAAATTTTGTACATGGAGGAACATAAGTTAAATTAATGCAGCAACACCTCCAAGATCCCGCATCCCGCCCATACGCTTAGCCAGTTATACAAACGCGCACAGTCAGCCGTTTATCGTTTTGGATTAACTCAATTTGTTGGCTCTATGCGCCTAGTACGGGGCCGTGGCAATTTTAATTAGGCGGCTTCATTAAATAGACAGCCTCTTACACACACACACCACCTGCACCGATGCTCCGCATCCAACAAATTCCAAAGTCGGTAGTCGGTACTGGGTAATTGAATTTTCCAAACACAAACACTGTAAATAATTTACAAAGATAAATATGCCGGTGACTTGGAAAACTGGCTGCCGTTGGATTGGTTGTGCGTGCGCGTATCTTGTTGTCTTCTGTTACACACAATGGGCAACATTCATTGCCAGCCTTGGGCGCACAGACTTATTAAAGGGTCTCTCTAGCTGGCGGCTGTTGCTAAACGTGTGTTGGTATCTGTTCGGGACGTATTCTCATTCATATGTGATAATTGCGGATAATTAGCGGATTTCATAAAATGTGTTTATAAGCACTGATGGAAAAGTTGCTGCTTTACATTAGGCGGGTGGTTTTTGAGTGATGAGTTTTTCACTTTTTGATTTAGGGCGGCTACTTAATGTTTCTTATGTGGGTAGCTCAGTCACAATGTGACTTTTTACCTTAACTTGTGAGTTGTCATATTTGTTGACTGCATTTAAGATATTCTATCGTGTGGGCTGATGTCTTGCTAAGGTGGGCTGAAGCCGATGGGCATAATTTTCATGCAGAGTCTTGAATAAAACAATAGGTATTAAAAGACTTCTTCGGCCTCAGCAAGTACAACAAGAATTGCTAGAGGTCAAGTGTTTGTTGTGCTGGACTACTGAGGGAAGGGATTGAGGTTCGATCCCCGGAAAAACACAAAACTACATCTTTAGGTTTTCTCCGAGGCGCAACGCTTTGAAAATCATCCGAAAGTACAACTATGACATTTGACGGTTATAGACGGAATATTTGTCGAGGTTTGTCTTCACCTTAGTTTTACTTAGAAGTTAAACTTTAACCTTTGGCAATAAAATCTAGACCAATTTATGACTCACGTTAACAAAAAGTCAACTTCAGCGGTATTTTTAAACGTCAAGAAAAAATGTAATTCTATGGAAATTAAATGCAATTGTTGCTGGTTAAAATAAGGCGCTACACAAGGCACGTATCGAAAGAATTTGAATTCCGGACAAAGGCGCAGCCCAACTTTTTATACGCACAGCAACACTTCAAACAAAGACCCAAAGACAGAAAAGTCATTATTTGAACGTTCATTTTGATGCTTTCAATCTTTCTGGCTTTTCTACAATAGCCCCAAGGCTGTATGTGTTTATGCATCTGCTTGGCCATGTTTAGGTTTCAAGTTTAATGGAACTTTTTGTTCCAAAGCAGACGATGCCATAGGCATAGGAATATTTGGCATCCATTCACAGTAGGTTTGTTTGCCGGAGCACTGTTGTTAATTAAAAATTTTAAAAGTCCTTTTTGTTGATTATTGAGTTTTTGAATTTTTATGGAAATATAATCAGAGCTTTTAAAACAGACAAAGATTTTCTGGCAACTCGTTTCATCTACAGAGTTATTTAAAGTTGGTTATAGTACGTCGAATCCCTCTAAGTCCAACCTCCTTTTACTCGAATTTCCCTATAACTCGAAATTTTCGACACAATTGCATTCTCCTCAATTTTGCATAGAAAAATCATCCTCTAAGTCGAAAATCCCTATAACTTTATCATATTCTTTTGATTCTTGACCTATTACAATATTCCACAAGTCAAATTTTTCGTCTGAAAAAAAAAAACAAAATAAAAAAAAATATCTCCCTGCCGCATGTGCATTCTGCTTATAAAATAAAATGCACAATTCGCTTAAAAAAATTTAGTAAATAACTCTAACTTGAACTAATTTTTATCTCCCTTGAAAATTCGACTTAGAGGGATTCGACTGATTTATATTTCATTAAAAATGTTTTCTTTCTTTAAGGAGCTAAGTTGTTTTATTTGTACATGAATTAAAATTTCAAATAGAAATAAAATAAAAACAAAAAACCAAATCTATCCAATATTTTTAACAAAAAAAGGCTTTTTTGACTATATTTTTTTTTATGTTTGAATAGAGCTACACAAAAAAGTTTTAATATTTTCAGAGCACAAATTACCACCGTACCTGACTATAACAATTTTTGAAACCGTGAGTAAAATTTAACCTGCAGCTTCTCGGGGATATTGTTATTTGGTATTAAAAAATAAGTTTTTATTAGAATTACATATTTCAGAGCTAAGAACTTTAGAATTTATTTCTTATTCCTCCAGTAGAATAACTTTTTTTGTATTGATTGGTAAAAAAGTCCACCCATTTCCACGCCTCTTTTTGAGTAGATTAATAGCAAAAAGGCCTTTAGTTTACATTGATCCCTATTTTAAATTCACGCTCATCTAAGGAATCTAATATTTCCGATTAATTTACTATACCTAACATAAATATAGTATACAATTTCTGATGCTCCGTGGAAAACTAATAAGGCATACAATATTGCAAATGGGATAACTCTTCGAAGGAACACAGCAATAAAAGGATAAAGGCTACGAGCGATATTGATACCCAAATACATGCATGCCATGGACAATTTAAATTTGTTTAATATTATAGGTATATCATCGGACCCTCTTGTTTCATTTTTATGGCACGTTTGGTCTCTAAGCGTAGGGTAGACGGGGGTGCATTTGCAATAGGGCTACATCTGCCAATCGATTCCAAACCAACAAAGTGGAAAATATCCAAAAATGGATTTTAATTGCTCATCTCTTAGTGCAAACTTCCCACAAATTTTGACGAATTTGGACGTGAGTTTGTGTTTTTCGCCTACTGGAACCAAAAATCTAGGTAATCTCTCTTCCTTTATTTAGAATATTTTTTTTTGTTAAATAGCTGTTAGAAAGCCCTTGAATTTATTTTCAATAATTATAAAAAAAGACGTTTATTTATTTTGATTTATTTTATAAGCATTTATTAATCGTTTTTTAATCAACAATTAATTTCAGACCATGAATGAGCTGCGAAAGGTCGGGGCCAAATGCAATCAGAGTACATGCCGCTTAAATGTTCAAAGCATTTATTTATTTTGTTTAGATGTACTTGCTAAAAAATCTTTAAAAAAATGGCTTATACATTCCACTCTTGTTATCTATTTAATTTTCGAACACCCTCTTTTCACTGGAATAATGATGATGATGACCGTCCGTTTTAACAAGATCGGCAATATTTGGGAGCATTTTAAATGGTATTGGAAAATCAAAGTTCGTAGAAAGCTTTGAAAGAAAAACTTCTTTGAGTTTTAGACAGCTTCCATCACCTTTCATCATATTCCAAGCTAAGTGGCTAGTTTATTAGATCTAGCAATCCCTTTCACATTATCGACTTCACACTTCAGTGGCTTAAATTTTGTCACGTTTTCAAAATGCCAATGAAAACTGACATCACAAAGCAGTATCGTCGGTGTCGGTCTTTTTTGAAACTCCAAATTCCCCCACGGGCAACCGAATCTAAACTCCCTCAGTCAATGCAAGGACAGTGGTACAAAAGCAACCAACAAAGTACTCAGACACATTCAATTAGAAAGCAAACGATGGACGTTAGCATCTTATACCAACTGTCAGAGAAATGCACTTTTTGCTGCTGCGCCATAACTGGATTTCTTCATCATAAAACTAAGTGCGTGCACTTGCATTATACCTTCTATTTTCACAGACACATCCTACGGATACTCCTGGCTGATGTTTGCTTTCAGTTGTGAGTTTATTTGTCGAGCCTTAAATAAATCTGCGGTAGAGTATGACTGAATCACCTTCTGACAAGTGCTTCACTTGCTCATCCATCCGATGCTCTGCTCTCTGTCTATAGGGATATGTTCATTCAGCAGGATGTCTTTCTTTATCAAATCTATTCTTAGTCCAGGCAGAAGGTGTGCATAGAAGTCAAAATAATGATGTCGACAAATGTTCTCGGCTGCTGACGACGATGATGATGACGATGATGCCGACTTCACCCACACATGTGGGTGTAGTAAGCAAACTGTGGCCTAGGAAAAATATAGTATATCCATCCAGATGCAGATTCTACTCCCGTCATAGACAGACTCAGCTGTAACACATGGGGATTCGTCTAAGTTCATTTCAATTAAGCAACTTTGAGTGCACGAACTCAGTAGTCCTCGGATGATGTACATGCATTTGTTTTAATGGCAAGGCTTTCCTGCTTCCTTGTGCGTATGTGTGTGTGTTTGTATGTATTGTGAGAGAATAAATAAAATAAAATTTACGAAAAGTTGCCGCAACTTGGTCTTGGTTGTAGTTCTTTGGCCTTCGGGGCCGTTCATCACCCGCCACCCGATGTTTGCAAAGTTAAATTGCCGGTTTCATTAAAACAAATTCCGACAACCGAAATTTCGTTTTGTTGCGGCTGCCAGATAGTTGTTGGTGTTGCAGACCTACAGGGATAGTCGACTGGTACAATATGTACGAGTATAGCTCAAAGACAACACAACGTATAGAACATCGTATCTGGAATGTCCTGGGTTGGGCGCAATATTGTTATGACAGTTGAAACTTTTGCAATAAATTTCAAATAAAGTGGTAATTTTCAAAATATTTTTAATTTAATTAACGAAACTGAAGGCACACACAGTGCTTGCTGGATTTTATGTAGTGTTTTCGTTGCATTGCTTTTGGTACCAGGTGATGTGGCGTTAATAGGGAATGGAATTTCAGTTTGGTTTGCATACAAAGGGACTTGAAGTACACATAAATGAGTAGATAGATGTCGACAAATTGTAAATTGGAAGCATGATACTAGGGACTAAGTGGGGAAGTGGCGTTTCGTTTGACTAAACTGATCTCTACCGGCAATAAGAGGGCGGAGCAACTGACGAGAATTGGGTCCGTAATGGACCGTGATAGAGCACTTCAGTCGGTCAAGCAACCGCTTTGCAATCTTAGAGAGCGATAAACTGCAGTTGACAGGTCATCGCTATATAAGTTAGTAGGGGCTCTAACTGCTCATAACTTCCTAAGAAACCAAGACAAAATTATGAATAACCTGATCGGCAGGGTCCGTCACATTAGGTAGGATATTTCTTGACAGCATTGTTTTTTTTTTTGAAATAGAGTTGGGAATTGTCGGGGCTGGAGTACTGATGATGGGTTGACTGTCATGATCGAACAGATCTCTATTGTATCTTTATTCAAAAACTTCTTTGAGAGCGTTTTCACCCAAGTTTATGTCGATTCTTCAGGACATCTAGCAATACTTGGTGACGTCGAATTGTTGTAGCTTTCAAGCCTGCTGAAGTTGTCTCATTTAAGCGTAGACCACATCCAATAAAATACATATAGGGTCAATTTTCGTATCTCTCGGTGTAGTAATTAGTTTTTTTCTGTGCTCAAAAGCAGATTATTACCGCCCTCCTGAGGAGTTCGAAAATACTTCTTAAATCATAAGATTCGATTGGTTTACCATTATTTATGGAGGGTCGAAAGTTCCTTGACGTCATACTCTGAAAACGAAGGATGCTAAATTTAGGCACGACTATGTGGGAATGGAATTGGATTTATATGTATTTTCCAATCCGTGTGGAAATCGGTTTAACAGATGGAGGGTCTTTCAGCCTAAAATCACACTGACAAGCACTTGCCAGAATGCTGGCGATCGGCTTTATAGACATACACAGAATATGCTGGGTAAAATATTATATCCTTGTGTTCTCTTCAAGCAAAGCTCCGAACGCTTCGCCCATTTGATGGGATTTTTGTCTCTTTGTATACAAGCGCTTTTTAAATATGCCATCGAACAGTTTTACCTACTAGAGAAAGAAATTCGCTTGATAGTGTTAAGATTTCATTGCGGAAAGACAAAATATAATATTATACAGGGTGGCTGATGAAAGTTTAATTTTAATAACTTTTTTTCTATTTAATGAATTTGGTTAATTTTTTTTTATTTTGCAGATTGATTTTTACATTTAACAAAAATGGGTAACTGGGACACTGAAACAAGAATTTGGATTGTCCGCCGCTATCACGCACTGAAGTCTGTAGTTTCGGTTTAAAGAGAGTATAGGCGCACGTTTGGCGGCAATCCTCCGAGCAGATGGACCATAATGAGACTTGTTAACAATTTTGCCGAGTATGGCACAGTCGAAAGAAGACCGTACCATCGAATCGGACGGATGAAACATTCGCTGCTGTAGCTGCTGCCATACAAGACAATCCAATAGTTTTGACAAGAAGCTTATCTGCTCAAATGAGTATTTATAAGCAGACAGTCATTGCAGTCAATTATGCACAATTATTTGGACTTATTCAAATATAAAATTCAAATGGCGAACAAACTGAAGGCAGCAGACTTGCCAATTCGCTTGGAATTTTGCCAAAAGATGCTTCAAATGGTTGAAGAGGACGGAAACATGTTGATCTGTCTTTTTATGTCTTCCGAGACCCATTTCGAGTCGAGAACGGCAACATAAACAAACAAAATTATCGAATATGGAGTGCTTTCAACACAGATATTTCACGACACGGAATTACATCCACTTAAATATTAAGCTATCTATATCTTTATATATATAATTCTACTGTACGTGTGTATGTCACTGAACTCCTCCTAAACGGCTGGACCGATTTGAATAAATTTTTTTGTATGCGTTTTGGTGGCGCCCTGGATGGTTTAGAAGCCGATTGGTCAAAATTGGACAAAGGGGCGTGGTATCGCCCATACAAAAATAACATTCAAAATCTTATATCTTGAAAACCACCGAATCGATCGAGTTCAAATTTACACATAATCTTAGGTATTGGTCCAGGAGTATTTCTGTGAAGATTGGTCAAAATTGGATGAAGGGGCGTGGAACCGCCCATACAAAAAATACATTCAAAATCTTATATCTCGAAAACCACCGAATCGATCGAGTTCAAATTTACACATAATCTTGGGTATTAGCCAAGGAGTATTCCTGTGAAGATTGGTCAAAATCGGACAAAGGGGCGTGGCACCGCCCATACAAAAATTACATTTAAAATCTTATATGTATTTCAAAAGCAACCGAATCGTGACTGCGAATTATTGTAAAATACGAAACTGATATATTTATTTGGAATAGATAAGACAAAAAAAGTTGTTACAATATCACACTTTACTGTTCATACGGAACATACAAACACAGTGCCCCAAAAATCGATGTTATATTAAAAAAAATTGTAAAAAAAACGCTTTTTTTGTACGGAGCCTTTTGAAATTTACGGTGCCGCATTTCAGTGAATATTAAGTGTATTATATTCACATATACATACAACAATGCCACGTCTTAGTGAACGAGGAGGAAATATTGGTCGACGTACTCCGAATTCACAAATAGTCCAGAACCGTCAGTTAAATAGATCGGCGGAAGATAAATTGACGGACAATGAAAATTGAAGAAACCAAGCTGTAATCAAAAGTGTAAATGAAAATCAAGAGCAACGCAACGAACGTCTTCGAGCCAATGCATTAAGACAAAGACTGGCCCGTCAAAGAGTCACCGATACATTCACAACACGTGAACAACAGCGTTTGCAAGTGTATCGCGCATTGACACGTGCATCACTTCTTCGCCTTGCGTTTGAATATGAGTCGGGCATCGACTATTCGTCAAATTCACAAATTGTAATCGGTGCTATGAACAAACAATGCCAACACTGTCATGCACTCACATACAAAGGTGAATCGGCCGGTTTCTGCTGCGCGGCTGGAAAAGTTGTATTGCCACCATTTAATTCGCCGCCAGAACCATTGAAAGCACCATTGGCTGGAGCTACATCACAATCCAAATTGTTTTTGCGTAAAATTCGCAAATTCAATTTCAAATGACCAAAATCGTTCAGAATGCAGATGGTCGCAATTTTCAATCAACGTTTAAGATTCAGGGCCAAGTGTATCATCAAATTGGTTCTTTAATGCCGATGCCTAATACCGATTCAAAATTTCTCCAAATTTACTTCATGGGTGATGAGGAACAGCAAATAAACGCACGCTGCCAGTACAACCATATCGAGCAGATGGAGGAGCGACAAATTGTGGGTATTTTAGAACGTTTTTTTTTTTTTTGCAAAAATGCAAAATTATTATCTGGGATGAATGCACTATGGCACACAAGCATTCACTTACGAAATCAACGCATGTATAAAACAATCATATCTATGGCGAAATGTCTGTACATAATGTCTTAACACAAATATAAGAGTTCAACTACAAAACGATCCATTGGCACTATCATTCTCCGAGCAATTGCTCAACATTGGAAATGGAGCAATACCATTGCATGGAGACACACAATACATCAAATTGCAGGACAACGGCTTGAAAAAGCATACAGGACAACGTCTTTCGGGTCCGCTAGTATGTATATAAAAATGGATCTTGGTTTGTTCGGATGCTTAAAACTCGAGAACGGCTCAACCGACTTGAATGATCTTTGTTTTGTTTTGTTTGTCTTACATCAGCGATGGGTTAGAAGAAAAGAAAAGTTGGAAAATTCTCAACAGGTGGCGTTGTAGGCACACATTACATTTTTCATGGGGAAACGCACTTTGAAAAAAAAATAAAAAATAAACTGGATAGAAATCGAGTAGTGACACTTCAAATATAGAAAAAAAAATATTTTCAAAATCACAGTTTGTTGATCTCTTGTGATAGAAACACTTTACTTCTAAGTGCGAGAGAATCAACAGGTGGCGCTGTGGTCGATCTTCAGAGCCGCTCAACCGATTTCAATGAAACTTTGTGAAAGCGCATGGTTGATTCCAACTTGAAAGATAGTATAGTTTTGGGCCCTAATGGAAACAAAGTGCAATCAAAAACAATGCAAATAGAAAACCTTGGATTAAAAATAAATAGCTTCTCATAACCATTCGTTTTGTGTGGGTTTTCAATTTTTGGGACGAATGGAAGGGATCTAGAGCTTTACACCGAGTCCAAACGGCTCTTTCATGACAGTTTTACTCTCGGATGTTTGTCAGACGTTCGCGAGAGGTAGCGCAGTGGAAAAAACCTTAAGATGTAATTTGGTTCTTTCGTTAACAAAGCCATTTGCAAAAAATTATCGGGATAGAAATCGGGATATGGCACTTGCCATATAGGTAACAAAATAATTAAATTACTATAGGTATCTGGACATTTATGAAGCCTTGAATTTTTGTAAATGGTGTTCAACACAATGGGGCAGTAATCAAAAAGGGCGCCGTTGCACCTCCCTTAAAAAACGACTCTGCGAATTGTGGCGGGACTTAATACGAAAGGCACGGGCAGCGCCGTGGGAGTACAGCTAGTAATTAATAAAATTGAATAAGCTTTAACATGAATAAAAGAAAAATGAATTCCATAAACTGAAAAAAAAGTTATTTGAGTTTCTTAATGTAGCAATATTCATCCGCCACACTGTATGTGTATACGTGTTACATATATACTAAGGGTAGCGAATTATTAGAAAAAGATGATGGCACGACCAACACTCATCAGAACATTCACTTACCATTTTCGTAAAAAAAAATATGCCGTACAAAAAATAGTACGTATACGCCCCGGTACAAAATTTGTTTTTTTTTCTATTATTTACCCAGCTACATTTCATAGTTTTTTTTTAAATCTTTAATTGCTTACAGATAATATCAAAGCCACACAAATGATGTCAATGTTGGATGACAGTCACACGCGAAGGCCTTCCTCTATTTAAAAAAAAATTAATTCTTATGACATTTCCTTTGTTTATAGCAAACGAAGGCTCATCCGTAAAAACCTTTGAAGGGCCCTTAAAAATCGATAACAAACGTAGAGTAGAACTAACACCCATTTCGAATTAAATTTGTGTGAAATAATATGCAAAAAGAAAAAGAGTCAACTCGATTGTGGGAGCGGGTGACTGTTTAATAGGAAGACATGCCCGTAAAATGTGAGTCCCAACCCATAAACTAACTATTAAATAGACGGTCAGCTCAGCCAACTTTAGAGAGTTTGCCTACAAACTGTTTGCCGTGTTGCTTTGTGCAAAACTATTCGTGCAATGTTAAAGTAAATTAGCCACACGCATACATTGGCACAAAGGAACCTGACAGTAGGCTGACAGTTCATTCCATGGTAACATTCAAATAATTTAAATAATTTGGTCGTTGTAGGGACGTGTTAAAAAACGGTGTGTATGCTGTGGTGAATTTAGTACGAACTTATAGTTCTTCAAAACGCATTACACTAGGATTTCTTTTACTTTGCCTAGATAATCTATATAGTACGGGATGTTTACATTTGTGTTGTAAACAATGAAAATCAATGAACTATATCGATCTGATTACTAATTATAAGAATTCGTATGAGTTAAAAAAATGTTAAGGTAGAAATCAGAAAACATGATTATTTGCAATTTTGCTGATGTACCGTAAAGTTTGGTTTGTTTTTAAGAAAATAAATTCAATTTTTTTATTAAAATGAAGTGAAAATTGAATTGAAATAAATAATTTTTCAAAGTTAAGACAACATTTTTTTGGTCAGCTACACCTCATCCACCAGACAAATGCGATGAATCGAATTTTTAACTACAATTTGGTCGGCCATCATAATTTTAAAAAATTATTTACGATAAGTAATTGTTCGATGCTATGAAATTTTATTTATCATTTTGGAAGCTTACCTAACAAAAAGTTATGAAGTTGTTCAGCCTGTACTGAAGTGGTAGGTACATAAAATAAAAGGCCAAATTCAATGCATGGGACAAAAAAACTCTCTTATGAAAATTATTCATATTGTCGGCTGAGGGAAATGTCTCTAAATGTAATTTCCTTAATTAACTCAGTTTGAAATTCTAAATTGTTTTAAATTTTCTAATAAATTTAATTATTTATTTTTGTTTCCATTATTTCCATTAACTCATGAAAAGATTATAACTAAAAAATCATACCCACTGAGAATTGTCACTTTTCCTGCCCTAAATGAACATTCTTACTTGATCCTGCTCTTTAAATTCGTTGCCGCTTTTCGGTCGACATTTGCCTGCGAAAAGAAGAAACGGACACAATAATTGCTGAAAAAAATTTCTTATTTTATTCCCACGAATGAATATTTCGCAATATAGAGGGTGATTTTTTAGCTATTACCTTTTTGGCAACACTAGTTTAAACAGCTCACGCACGTTTTGTGTCTTGTTTCACTGTCAAACATCTTCAGTTTGGTCTATAATTTAACTATGAATCGTCTTACAAACAAACAACTCTTGCGAATTATTGAATTTTATTATGAAAATGCGTGCTCTGTTGAGAAAGTTCATCGCGCGCTTTTTCCATTTTATGGTCAGTTTAATCGACCCACTGAAGCGGCTATTCGGGCTATTGTGACTAAATTTCGCACCAAATTTACATTGTTGGACATTAAACCACCAACACGCTTACGTAGAGTGCGAACTGAAGAAAATATCGCAGCTGTATCGGCCAGTGTTAATGATGACCATCAATTATCGATTCGTCGCCGTTCGCAGCGCTACCGTGAGATGATATCCAACTTTTTTTTGCCCAAAATGCAAAAGCTTGACTTGCATGACATGCGGTTTCAACAAGACGGTGCCACATGCCGCACAGCACGCGCAACAATGGACTTGTTGAGAGGCGAGTTCGGTGAACATTTTTTTTCACGTTCGGGACCGGTCAATTGGCCGCCTAGATCGTGCGATTTAACGCCTTTATAATATTGTTGGTGGGGCTATGTTAAAGCTCATGTCTATACAGACAAGCCCGCTTCAATTGACGCATTGGAAGATAACATTGAAGCATTTATTCGTGAGATACCGGCCGAAATGTTGGAAAGAGTATGCCAAAATTGGACTAAGCGGATGGACCATTTGAGGCGCAGTCACGGTCAACATTTGCATGAAATAATCTTCAAACAAACGTTACATATTCATTTATGTATAATTACATTATATTTCATCATTTGTCAAATATGCATCTTATATTTTCGTGGTGAAATGAAAGAACAAATGTAAATTGAAAATAGGCACTCTGAGAACGCACAGCTGAAAGACACCCAACGCATACACTAGTGTTCTTGCACTATCTCTTTATTTTTTCCATGAAGCTTACCCATTTAACCCTTTTTTCACTTTTTTTGCGAATCGAATTCCCTCGATACATTTTTATGAGGGAATCTAACCTTTAAAAGTATTTTTTTTAGTATTCGGAAAAAATTACACTTTATGGCAATTTTATGGCAATATAAAATTTTGCTAAGAAGCGATTTCATTGTCAAATGAAGATCTTATTATAAAATTGCACAAAAAATTTATAGCGTGAATGTTTTTCTTGTCGGATTGGTGAATTCTCACTATTTTTGTGTTTTTCTCTTTTTCGAACAAAAGGCTTTTCGGGCAGCGAAATTCCCACAGAAAGGTTGAAATGCCACGATCCAAGAAGACTACTGAGCAAAGTTCCATACGGTATTATTATATTTCATTTATTCCACCTCCCGCCATTTAGAATTTTTTTTTTGCTGCTTTACACGTATTCACAGACAGAAAATTTAAGAGAACATTTTTTTTCAAAATTTGCGGGGGGAATAGGGTAGGTGCGTTTTATGCTTAGTTTATGTCCCAACCCTTACAACTGTAATGCCCTTGCCATTCACCGTAGCGAATAACTTCCTTTAAAATTAATTGCTCAAGTCACATCAGTCTCCAGCGTCTTATATCCTCATCGTAAAATTTATCTACTGACGGGCGGATAGAAGATATAAAAGGGGAGAACACTGTTTCAGACACCGTCATCGACACCCGGACTTGAACACCGAGAGGCCAACCCAGCCAACGATGCATGCCACGAGTATGAAACTGAAAAGTCAAAGTCAAAAAACAATGAACACCGTTGGGCCCCTATTGCTGATTAATGCTTTTAAATATTCATAATTCTCCACCATTTGTTATCTCGCCTTAAGTAAATAAAAGTTTAAAAGTTTGTTTAATAAAAGCAAATGTAACCAGTCACTTTTCGCCCCCAGTTAAGCCCCCAACCCTCCTTTAATATGGGAGTAAATATTTTGGCCAGCTGGTCACCCTGCTGGCCCCTCAAAAAGACGCTACTCACAGCTTCTTACAGTACCATGTATCAAATTACTAGGCCACGCTCACTTGGTATCACCTCTTTCTCTAATATGTCCTGACTTAGGCAAGACAACACCCTATAATCTTTCATTACCGAACCATAACTACTTAATGTAAAATTCCCTCTAAAGGCTTTATTTATTCAAAAGTCACGAGTCCCCACAATGCGCACCTTCTCAAGAAAGACACCAGCACATTTTGTGCGACTTAAAAACCTTTTTGCAGTCTGTTTCATCATTGGTAACACATGCCTTCGGAAGCAGTATTCAAATTCGCACATAACACCAATCCAACTGCCATTCAACTTTAAACCCTGCTCCCATTTGGCGCAGAAATTCCTTTTGACACCTCCTATGTCTTATGCATGCACCCTGTAAGACTTCAAGCCTTTGCTCAAAAACATGCATAAATACTCACTTTAAGCAGAAACCTCAGTAAGTCATTCTATTCGAAGGAATTCCCATTCGAAATGATGCCATGCCCTTAAATGATCACTTTGCTCAGATGCTTTCGAGAGTTCACGCTGAATGGCTGTATAGAAAAGCAAATACGACTTTTCTGTGCAAATAAACTGTTTACAGTATCTAGATAGCTTCCATTCGTTTACGTGCTTCACCTCTGGTTGCCACACTCTTTTCATAGATTCTGCGGAAATTTCTATACAAGCCCTCCCCGTCCTCGATGGAGACAAAACTCAAACATCTAAACTCGGTAGACGGTCCAATGAATTATAAAACGACAACACTATACCAGATACAAACCTCTTCACCTCAATGCTATAGGGTACGGTAACGGTGGGGTATATGGTATGGCATGGTATCTAAAGAGCGGTTTCGGTATTAGCCTCGAAACGTGTAAACACATTTTCCATTCTCCATATTTCAATGGGTTGTGTCAATTGAGTAGAGATATGCTCGAATTCAGAGGCTTAACAGTTATGCCATGCATCCCTTCTGTGAATCAAATTCCTATTTGCATAGGCAAACCGCATACAGTACTCACATCAGCACACAGTTAGGCTGGCAAATAAAAAAGTCACATATGAAATGAGTTCACGAGATTACGAATATTAAAACGGATATAAATGAGTGCTTGGCAGAGTCATCGTTCAGGATGCACTCAGCGTTTGTGTGGCAACCTCTATTTGATGCTGTTAAAACTTTTCCATTTCCTTTTCATTTTATCCTGAGAGCTTGTTTTGTTTTTTATTTCATTCTAGGTTGCCTCTCCCTTTTCTGTGAATTGAAATGGAAACATTCCCTCTGCGGTATTCAATGTTCCCATTTTTAAGTTATACACATCATATACATATATGGAGTCTGGAATGCGAGAGTAAAGTATTCGCTGAATGGAAAAAAGCCGCCTTTGTCCTATCCTTTGAATTCGCTCGAAGCAATGAAGCGAGAGTAACGTGTGGTTTAATTTAATGAATTTTCTACGTAAAGTTTTGCAGGATGCACATCGATAATTTTTTAGCGTAAGAATATAAATTCGGATCTTGATTGACCAACGACTTAAAGGTGCAAATTTACCTCAATACAGACGGAAAAGTTTTGTATAGGTAGATAGAAACTGCTTTAGAAAGCGCCCCAAAACAAATGCGACAAGAAAATCGGTATCATTGGAAAGATGTACATGTAAAATATACGACTGGATGGCATGCAACTTTTTCCTTTCAGTTTCTTTTTTAATTTGTTGTTATTTTTTTTGGTAAGAATCTAACAGAAATAGCCCTAGATAAACAAACCATAGATGCAGACTAAATGACAGTACGTTTCTAATAAATGTTTGATATGTTTTCTTATAGGTAAACATTTTAGCACCATAAGGTTACATAAGGACTCCTTCCCAGTGGCAGGTAGAGCTGCAATAGTTTATATTAATAATGCAAATAAATTATTTTTGTTATTAAAGTAAACAAAATTAAGCGCTTCCTATCTTCAAATTTAAATAAAACAATGTTTGTGCGAGACGTCATCGTTAGAAAGGAATACCGACGCCTTGCTTATGGATTTATGGAATATAACATTGCTCAAATGTCTGCTACAGCCTTTCACTGTGGCACGGATCATACATCATAGTGGTTCAATTTTTTATGACTGTCCCGCATAAACCTGAACCTGAATTTGAGCGATTACATTGGTTATATTGGACTTAAGGGCAGACGATATCCCAAGTAGAAATTTGTGACTTAGATGCAAATTGATTTCAAATTAAAGTCATCTATGGTATATTTGGCTCTTTTTTGTGTCGGTAATGGCATTCCAATGAAGATTGACATTTATGGTAACAAATAACAAAAATACAAATCGATGAATCGACTGCGTACAGTCTGGGGTTAAATTCCCGCATCCGTAATCGAGTACTACGTAACTGAATTTTTTATTTTTTGCATTTAAAATCAACAGAATTCAGTGGCGTGTTGCTCGCGTAGACGGCGTAGTGGCTTAGTGGTAGTGTATTGGGTTACTAAGCGAGGGGTCCCCGGTCTGAATCCCGAAATAACCAAATTACATCTTAAGGTTTTTCCTCACTGCGCCACCTCTCGCGAACGTCTGACAAACATCCGAGAGTAAAACTGTCATGAAAGAGCTTCTCAATTAGACGTTTGGACTCGGCGTAAAATTGTAGATCCCTTCCATTCGTCCCAAAAATTGAAAACCCACACAAAACGAATGGTTGTTAGAAGCTAGGCCTTGGGTCCCACAGACCTGTCGCGCCAAAATATTTATTTATTTTATTTATTTACTCCCGCGTAAACCTGAACCTTTTATTTACAAACAATACTCACATATACTACAAACTAATGTCTGCTTTAGGTGAACATGCACGAATTTGGTACATGCACAAGCACATTTCAATGCAGACATGCACGGATAATTATATGACATCATTGCTGAAGTTTCCATTATGAACACCAAGCAAACATTTTTTTATTGTTTTTTTTTTTATTTAAAATAGCTTATTCTAAGATGTTCTGTAAAATAATTTTTCTGAGGAAACTTATTTTTCTATATTTATTTATTTTTTAAAGTTTTTAATATTCACTAAAAGTGCAGCGGACGTGATTTCAGCTATGGGAGGGGGGTGCTTGCAGTTAATGTTTGGAAATATTATGCTGCAATATACCCCAAAGTTAAAATAATTATTTTTTTGTTAAATTTTTCTTGTTTGTTGATGTTAAATTATTTTTTTGCAATGAGTGTTTAGCTCCAGGCGCCTGCCTGACAATCGTTGACATATCCTTAGCGGAGCGACGAAGTCGCGTGAGCGGCTGAGCCCCACAAAGAATGGGTTAAAATACTGTAAGCGAGCGAACCGGGCCACCCACCCAATACTTTAAATACCTACACCAGACTTTCTTACATTTTTACTGCGATTTTGCAGAGTAGCATAATTAAAGTAAAATTTAAAAAAATATTAAAATTAAATAAAGAAAAATTAAAAACAAAAATATTGTACAAACAAAATTATTTTCTTTAAAAAAAAATATTATATTTATGTTATTTAGGCCATTTCAAACCAGAAAAAAATGTTTGGTCCATGCACATAATGGAAACCCGCCCCAATGAATATCTAAAAAAAATCGATATAAATGTAATTTAGAAAATGAATCGCATTATTATATGTTTATCTTTTAAATAAAGTTCCCCAAAAGCATTAATTTCTATTTAAAATTCTTTGCAGTTGAATAAACTTTTTGATTTGCTTTTACCAAATGCGATGTGCTGATTTTTATTAAAATTCTTTCTAATTTTGCTAAATAAACTGCAGTAAATTAAATTAGAAACAATTATTAATGAATTTTGAAAACAGTCCGCACTTAGAACTAGACACACTTTTACTGTCAAGGAAACATTTCTGAAATGTAGTAACAGCGTTTAAAATACAACCAACAATTTCTACTTGGGATCGACTTGCGAGTCAGAAAACCCCACATGTTAAAGTCCATCGGGTCAAATCGCACGCAATATGCAAATGTTGTTACACAGTGGAGAGCAATGCTTTCCCTAGCCACTTTACACGCCGCGCTTTTTTGTCAAATTATATTAATGTAGAGTTTTGTCCTTAAGTCTCCTTCTACCGAAAATCATGGGAAGGGACAAGTTAAATGTGAAAGGGCGGTATTTTTATTCTATGTAACTTATAAAGAGTTCTTTGAAAAAATGCAAACTATGTAAACCGTAAGGTCTGCTTTAGAAATATTTATGTGCGGGTAAACAGCTCCCTTCATACGTTTGGCTTACTGCACAGCAACTTATTTAAACCCACATCGCACTTCATATATTTCAGTTTTCAACCCAACCCAACCAACCCAACGTCAGAAATACCAAACTGAAAAAGTAACACAATGATTCAAAAAGACAAAGAATATAAAACCGAAACAACAACGTCGACTTTGGCGGCTCAGCTTACGTATTTTTCTTTGGCAGTGGTCTGCCACTCTTTACGTCCGCCATCGTTTGCCTGATTCCATTTGGCTGGATTTTTTTAATCGAAAATATTTTCCTTGTGATTCGAACGTCATTTCCGTGTGAACATTTTTGAGACTGAAATTTTACGATCATACTTCGCATTGAGTTCCCCGAATGCGGTGCTGCTGTTGATGGGGTTAACCAGGGTTAAAGAGTGGGTAGTTACAGTGCACGTCGTCACTGTGAACATTTTTGTGCAAGCAAGCAATAATGCGTTTTGGTTGAGTTAATAATCCTCCAGAAATGTGTCGGCGAATATAATGAAAATAAATGGAGGGTAATGGAAATGGCATGGCGCGGTCCTTGTTGAAAGGGAATGTAATTATATGGGAAAACTATTTGCGAAATGCGTTAAAAGTTTGAAATTCTAAATGAGTTTTACAACGGAAGCTTTGAGAGTGTGGATCAATAAAGGGTTTAAATGTGGCAATTGACAGCTGCAAGATGGGACACGACAAGCAGCATGCATTGTTAATTCCGGTTCTTTAAAGATCTAATAGTTTTAGCCATGTCTTGGAAAATGATTGTGATGTCATATCTGTTCACTGTAAGGGTTCCGAACCTAATGCCGGTCGTCCACTCCATGTCACATAGTTTTGTTCAACAGTACACTATGCTGCATACACTCAAATTGTTCGTATTGAGCAACGCAAATGTAAATGAAATTAAAATTGTTAGTGCGAACACTAAGTTGTCCAATTCTTGAACCACATGTCTGTTTCAAAAAGTTATTCCACCAGCCGGAAGCTTCCTACTCACATACCTTCGTGAAATTAGGAAACCATTTAACACATTGAATTGAATTGCAAAATTCAGGCAAACCGTGCACTGAAGCCCAACCCAACTCAGCAAAAAAATCCAAAAAGTTGAGCAAATTATTTCAGGATCGAAGGCATAGCCATGATACACGAACAACAAATGCTACCTTTACACGTGTTGGCAGCTATATCCGACAGGATCAAATTTGTTGGGTGCATATTATTGATAGCTCGTACATTAGAATTGAATGTCTCATAGATGTCTGCAACCGATCCGCGATATGGCGATAATCGATCTTACTTAAAATATCAATGGCCCGACTGCTGGCTGCTGCTCATCGAGGATCCCGCAGAAGATTGCTGCAGCGAGAAAAACTTTTACAATTTGACAGATGATGTGCTTTGACTGTTGCTTACATCTTTAGAAACTTACAAGTTACAATGGAATTTTAAAGATGGCCACTCGTGAAGAGGCTATGGTGATAAAGAGGTCCACAAGGACACGCACCTCACATTCTTTAGTAGGTACTACTTTAGAACTGCCTGGAGTCCCAATATCATTTATTATTTTCTTATCTTCAGCTGAGTATGTACTCTTGAGAAGATTGATGTGCTGAGGGCGCAATTGCAATCGCAAAACTAAAGCATTTTTGGGTCGTCGTTAAGCAGCTTGTCGGACCGCAATACAGAAATTGGTAGAAAAATTCGAGCTGTTGGGACAAGTTAGTGATGTGAAGAATAAAACCCGTGCACGTCGCTCAAGAACAACTGAAAATATTGCTGCTGTAGCCCAAAGTGTTGAAGAAAACCCAGGTTTGTCCATTTCTCGTCGTTCTTTGGAATTGGGCATTTCACAAACGTGATTAATGATTTTTTATGGCCGGAGTTGGATGGTATTGATCTGGACAACGTTCACTTTCAACAAAAAGGCGCTACGTGCCACACAAGCAACGAAACCATTAATCTTTTACGGGAAAAGTTTCCGGACCGTATTATCTCTCGAAGAGGTGATCACAATTGGCCACCGAGATCTTGTGATTTAACACTTTGCGACTTCTTCCTTTGGTGCCACGTGAAAGATAAGGTCTACTCCAACAGCCCATCGTCGATACACGACCTCAAAGATGGAATTCGTGAGTCTATCGAGGACATAGGGCAGCCACTTTGCGATTTTGTTATGAAAAATTTCATGAAAGGATATGGTCGTGGTGGCCATTTGGCTGATGTTGTTTTTCATTATTAACGGCATACCTTTCTCTTTATAATGAAATAAATATCCGATCATTTATCTCAAAAAATGGCATTTTTCTTTGAATATCAAAATAACACCTCTTATTGGAACACTCTTTATTTAAAATATAAAAAGGTAGATAAGGTAGGTAGATAGATACATTCTTTATTTTCTATTTATGAGAATTTACAAAAAATGTTAAAAATAAAGTGCTTTTTACAGCTTGGCTTATCAGACGTCTGCAGTTTTGACATTAAATATTTTAAAATTATAAAAAAGAGAGAATACATTTTTTACAAATGAATTATATAAGTGAAAAGTATGTTTAATTTGCTATTAAAAAGCTTTTTAACTATGAAGACCAAAAAAACAGAAAAAAGTAAAATAATAATTAGAAGAAATTAATTGCAGTTAAATAAAATCGATCGAGAGGAAATAAAAAAAAATCTTTATCAAATGACACGATCTACTTTCAGCTTAGCTAAAATAAAAATTAAAACGGGAAAACAGATTTTTAACTTTATTTAATAGGATTTATCGGGAAAGACACAAAATAGTTTCGGCAATTCATGGCATGCACGACAAATTCAATAAGCGATCTCCACTCACTACATCTATTAAGAATTTGAGCACACTCTTCTTAAAATGGGTAGAGGCTTTTGTCAAAGTGCAGTGTATAAATTTCCTGAATAATGTGAAGTGTGAAGTGAAGTGAAAACCGTTCTTGTAGCGGACAACTGGTTCTTTGCGGTCTAGAATTCAATTGAAGCATTTCCATTCGAACTTCAAAAATCAAACTCATTTCCAGAACTGTTATATTATTGCAAAAATAGTTGTTTGTTTCTAAATAAAGATTAAGCTGCTTTTATACTGATCTGCTTGATGACTTCAAGGAATTTTATCGGTTCCTTCTCGAATAAGTCTATGGCACTTCAGTTTCGAGATATTTACATTAAAAGCAGACGAAACATATTTAAGTATGGATTGACAAGTCGTAGACGGTTTGGTTACAACTTCTAATTCAATGCCATTATCGTTTGGTATCGTAAGGTGTTTTTAGTTTCGGTAGCGGCAGCAATAGCGGGGGCAGCAACAGCAACAGCGGTGGCGGTGGCAGAGGTAGCAGTGGATGAAGCATTAGAAGCATTAGATCTAGCAGCAGTTACGGCGATCGCATCAGTCTGGACCTGATTTGGATTGTATGACAGAATACGCAGATTTTGAGATTGAATCAGTAGGTTTTGTTTTCACTTTGGTAGCAGTAGAAGCACTTCGGAGGGTGTAGTGGAAATGCTGAGTTGCGAGTTTGACGCGTTGGATCGACTAGGTGCGTAGACTTTACTCGATGTTTGAGAGCGTGTGACGATTTGATTTTTTTTCACTGACACTCGACGATCGAAGAATAATCCCCTTTAACTCCGAAATTTCTTTGAACAAAATATCGCATTTTGTGTTAATAAATGCATTACTTAATAATGAATGGCTAAAGAATTAGTAGGTAATCGAATTAAATCAGTAATAGAAAATCTTTGAAAACAGATAATCACGTCTAACTCGTAGGGCTGAAAGTTGCAACTGACTGCTTATGTAGTCTGCACTTGCTTTTAAATTTTTCATAAAAATTTAGGATTTAACATGAATTACGAAGCTGGGTTTAGATTGGGGAAGCCTGAAGATCTGTCATTTTCATTTCGTTGATAGCCGTAAGCCCGTAAGTCTCGGTGTCATAGCAAAAACAACTATAAGCGTCGCATTGAAGACTCTAAATTTTGCACTCGGATCCACGCGTTTATTTAAAAATAACTTACGCCACAAGCTTTTGATTGCTGTTTTAGCTGCAAGAGTTTTTTCTTTGATGTGTGGTCTTAAATTAAGATTGTTTGTAAGTATAAAACCCAAGTACTTGAACCCGTCAACAACCTCAAATCGAATACCATCGAGAGACCAAAGATTCGATTTGTCCGTGTTCATTTTTAGATCCCATCACAGCAATGCTTTAGTTTGCTTATTTGCAACTGAAAAGTATAAGTATAAGTAAAACTTTTACATTAACGTAAACGAACTTAATGCCTCCTAGGATACTGGCAGACACGTCATCTATAAAAAGAGTGAAAATTAAAGGACTCAGAACACAACTTTGAAGAATACCAGATTCTGAAGGAAAAGCGGATGATTTTGAACGTGTCAGCCAGAAGTTCTTCGTAGTTTCTTATCAAAATCAAGGCCTAAGGTTGATAGCTTCAAAAGCAGTGACATTACGTTGACGAAGTCAAAAACAGCTTTAAGGTCAACTATAGGAACTATATTTTTGACTTAGCTTGAAAAATCGCAGGTACTAAGAGTAGGTACTAAGAGAGATAGGTAGATAAATAGATAGACTGCAATGTTTGACAGAGAACCCATGCTACTTCACATTTACAAGAAAATTCTTTAAACAAAAATCTCTAAATGCCTAAATCGATTTAAAGAGCTCTCCCCCTAACGACCACCGGCCCCCTACATTGTTCTGTCTTGCTCCCCACTTTAAACTTTAAACACAACAATTTACATGACAGCCACTTTATTTGCGCAAAATTGGTCTAGTCCCTCCCTCATTCAAATTCAAGAATTCAACAAAACCAACAGCCAAAATAATTTAAAACAATTCGATACCTAGACCTACCACTCTAAGCACAAACGAAAAAAAAACACTCACCCTGTTGCTGCTGCTTTTTGAAATTAACGCAAGAGCATTGGGCTTGTTGTTGTTGGCCCTTTAATAGCCGTACAAAGACTTCATCGTCAAGAGCTTCACTTCCACTCGAGTGCTTTCCAGTGTTTCTTTCTCCAGAGCCGGAATAGTCAATGCTGTCACCGTCTGTACCGTCACCATCAATAGCACTCCCATCAACAGCTGAATGCAAAAATTATGAAAACACAAAGAAGCGAGTTATTGATTCCGCTTTACTCACTTTGACATTTCGTCGAGTATTGCTATTGACTTGCAAAGTTGAAATGGAAGAACGCGCCAAGCGCCACAAATCAACAAACAGAAGCACACTTCAATGCGCGCCATTTACCTGTTCGATTGGAATTTGAGTTTTAGTTCATTGTTTACGTTTTGTTTGAATGTGCCGTCTGCCGTGCCGGGCAATTGGTTAACTTAAATTTGAAATAACACTCTATTTACAAAGTTGTTGGTTGTTGCTTTTGTAGTCCTTAAACCACTTCAATTGTTTAGGCGGATCGCAACTAATTGGTAGGTACACGATGCCGCTTGATTG
The DNA here is from genome assembly GCA_936431705.1 of Cheilosia pagana. Lineage (NCBI taxonomy): Eukaryota > Metazoa > Arthropoda > Insecta > Diptera > Syrphidae > Cheilosia > Cheilosia pagana. The sequence continues at coordinate 75,765,477 of OW386166.1, read as the reverse complement.
TGCAGTTTATTTCATTCACTTTGTAGGTTCCCTGCAGCTGCATTTGTAGATAGATACTCAATTTACGTAATGGAAAACGATTAAGTCGCGTGACGTTTACATAATGTCAGCTGAGGTTGGGGTCGACCATTGGCTGTACCCAACGCAACTTTTAGTGAAGAATCACTACATGAGTGTAACTTTCACAGTGTCAGGGAAAATGCTGTCAGTTTTTTTCATAAGAATCGTGATTTGAAGTTTTTTTCTTCGAAGATATTCTTTGAAAATGTGTTGTTCCTAGAAAAGTTTTCAACTTTAACAATATTGATTTTGGAATAAATGAAAATTCAAGAAAAGTAGTAATTTTAATATATTTGCCAAAGGAATGCAACTCTTGATTTGTAATCGATAAAATGTACGTCTTTTATCTTTTTAAGCTGAAATTAGTCTTTAAACTGCAATGCTGCGAATTGTGACGTCCCCGCATGCCAATACAGTAGAACGGTTTTTTTTTGCACTGGGCGGAAGCATATTAATGAAAGTGAACAGTCCAAATGGCTGAAATTAAGCTACTGAAATTAAGCTACTTTAGTTTGAATTTAGAGGAAAGTATTCAGCTATTCAGTTGACTGGTTTCTTCGGTTTTGACTGAAAATAAAAATCAACCACCTGCAAATATAACCTAGTGCAAACGAGCATTCGCGCAGTGCAATGAACACACTTATTTTGTTATATTTTTTTAACTATCTGAATTGACAGAAACAAACAGTCCCACCGGACACATTCAAAAATTTTGTTGTGTTAAGTCGACTAGATTGGTCTGGACTGGATGTGACCTGAACGCAAAAACTAGATTGGTCGATAATAGGTCTGTTCCCTAACTATAATGAATTGGAACACATTAGTCAAATTTAGTCAAACTTCGTTTCTTTACGTAAAAGTTGGGTAGAAGAGAACCACAAAGAGAGAACAAAACATATTCCCTTATTTAAAAAACGTGCAAATAATAGCCCAAGCATTTTGTTTGTGCTACTTTGTTATATAACTGACTTCAGCTGTCAAATCTCTCAAAATTCAATTTGAATTGGCTGTTTATTTCGGTTTGGTTTATTTAGTGATGAAATTTGTTATTAAAAATGGATAAATCGGCAAAAAAATAAATATTAAACTGAATCCGACCTTTTTTTTAACGTCTGAAAACTGCTAAACTTTTTAAACCCACTGACGTCTGTTTTTGAATATAACTTTTTGGTTATATTCTATTTTTTTTGGGAGAATATGTCCCCACTCCTTGATATCTGACATTTTGCCGAAATTGGCCAAAAAAAGTAAGGGAACAAACCTATTGTCATATTTTCTACGTCAGCCACATATGCGAACTGTCAACTTAGTACTCAGTCACGAATTTCTTAAATATATGCGTCGGCTACCCCTCCATAAACATCAACTGAAACAGCTGCCCATGTGACCGATGTAGGCCAATCAAAACTGAGATAATAACATTAAGTCTGTCAGTCTTACTTAACTAGATACTTGAACGTCCCCAGCAACTGGCCGCAAGCTGCTAAAAGTCAAATTGAATTTAGTATTTCTTTTGCATTTTGCGCAGCGTTCGGTTTGTTTCGGCTGCCAAATTTGACTGAATTTCAACATTCTGACCTGGCAACACTTTTAGTTTCTATTGAAAATTGAGAAGAATTCAAAGAAGCTGTGGATTTATAAACTCTTTGATTTTCCGAAAGCTGTATGGGCTGCAACTCTTAAGACACATATCCAGCTCACTAGTTAGGTTTGCTGCAATTAATCACTGTTCATTTGAATTTTATAAAGCTCCTTATCTTATCTATGGTATGGTGGAGAGCTCGTCTAGGTTATGGAAGAAGTGTCTACCCAGGAATCTGTACCAAGGGACTTAAAACCCTAAAAATCAATTTTAGAAGAGGCTTTCCAAATAAGCCTAGGTGATAAAAAAACGAATACTCTTGCCGAATATCAATCAAGGGAATGCATCTTAACGTTCTTCCATTTTTTATGAAGACATGAAAGAAGTGTGCGAAGAGGAAGGCGCGTTAGAAAGGTACTAATGTCTAAGGAAGTTTAAATTCTAATTACCAACAGATTTGATCTTACTTTTAAAAAGATTGCGCCGGTAATAAATGCTGTAACACAGAATAATGTTATTTCTGGCCCAAGTCCAACTTGGACAAATATATAAAGCCGCAAGAAATGACTTTTAGAACTAACAAGCTAAGTTTAAAACTAAATAAATAAGCGAGGATAAATATGCCAAAAAGAATAAGTCGCAGTTCTCGTTTTTAATACATATCTTCTTACCTATAGTATCCGATGGGCTCGTCTCCTGGTATTTTGGTTATGACATATTGAGTAAGTAATGACATCTGGAAAAAAATTACGTGCACATCTTAAAACTTAAGAGATGAGTTAAAAGGAACAGTTTTAATTAAGCGACGCTGTAGGTTTTGATATCTTATCTGGGTGTGTTTTCGCCGCATTTCCCCAGGCAGGAATCCGATTCCCATCCGATATCTAATGCGCTATTCTGCTAACGAGCACGAGCCTATGCTAACAATCCACTTTGAATAATTCGGTGCTAACAATAGTCAAGCTAGCGCCGGTATACCGCTTGACAATCAACCTTAAGTAAATCACAAACCCTCAATCGTTACACCTAGAGAACCAAGAGAGGGCATCAGCACAGAAGTCTTTAGATCCATGCAAGACTTGTAGATTTACATTTCAATTTATGTTTCGCATTTATGAACGCATTTCAAGTCAGTTCTACGTACTCGCTACTCGGCAAAAAACATAGTCCCCCCCCCCCCATTGGTCCCAAAAATAAGAACTCTCTATGGTTATAAGCAGTTGGACCTTGAGTGATATATAGTACCTATGCATTCCGGGTATAGGGAGTTGTAAAATAGCTCGACTTAAACATCAAACAACAAGTACCGCACAAACTATTCCAACGAGCTATCGGAAGCTTTCAAATGATTTCTTTTATTATTGGAAACATGTCTCGCCGGGCCTATACAAATAATCAACTTAAACTCACAAGAAGTTCACATAAATAAACGATGCTAAATTGATAACAAGGTTATACTCACAAGCTGATACAACACTAAAAGCAAAATACCCATCACCCTCAAATTTCATTATACTATTTAATATGCATCCCCAAGTATAGACAAATGAAGTCGCACGAACTACGAGTACCAACTTTATCCAAACGAAGGCAGATTAAGACAAAAATTCCCAAAACGAACATCCGGTCACTCTGCTCTCGTTTGTCGGAATAAATTTTATCCGCAAACATTTGGAACGTAAATAATGAAATTACTTAGGAAGAAATTAAGAATTCAAAACTATCAATGTCCAGCAATGTAGATGACTCGATTCCGTTTCCATCTATATATCAACGTATTCTCTGTGTGAGTGTCCACAGAGACCACAATTAGACCGATGGATAAAGTTTTTCATTGATAAGCCCGTAGTGCTGCAGCTAAAGTAATTCATTTGAATCCATTAGAAGAGAGTCCTTTTTCAAGCAACAGCCAGGGCATCGATTTCGAGACACGTTTCTATTCTGCCAGGGCCAGGACTTAGCGTAACCAGTTCGCCTCACATCACACAGAGACGAAAACTTAGATTGCATTAGAAATTAGAGCAGCAAATAAGTCCGTCCGAAGCCGGGTGTCTGGAACTTCGTGCCAGACATCTTCATTCCATCCATTATGAATACGTCTCCTTGAAAAAAGACGAAAATCACAATCAGGAGAGAATATCCCTAAGCGAAAATAAAAATCGAACTCGATTCGTATTTCGTATGTATGTAGGGTAGACGCCTTCTATTTCACATCCTTTGCGAGTCCTTGGATTCTGTTAAGATGAATAGAATAGGAATTAATTAAAAGATATCGCACATCTCCCTCTGCCAGAGGTTGGGGGGGGGGGGGGGGGGGGGGGGGATAAGAGCTTCATATTCAATAGCGATGTGAAGAACTGGTGAACCGTACTCATCACAATCTGCAATCCTATCCTCGTACCAGTGAAGAGGAGTCCTGTGCATGACTTTATCTTCTCCGAATTCGACACCATAAAATTTTCGAATATTAATGGTTACCGGAGGAAGGTCTTTATGGTCGGTTTCTTTGTCGGATGGGGTGGATAGAGTGAAATCGAGAAGTTTATTGGCATTAACGAGCAATCTTCGGATGATCGATAAAATATGAAGGAACCTTCATACCTTCTGGCAGATTGTTTTCGGGGGGTTGTGTATACCTACTGCAAGGAGGAAGGCGGGAAGTATTTTCCGATTGCTTTTCGAGAGTTATGTATAGGTTACCCATCGGATCGGGTTACTTGTTGTGGGAAATGTCTATCTTTTCTAGATAGTTTTTTTCTGATAGTTTACTTTTAATTTGTTAATTTTTTAATAATTTTTAAAATAGAAATAAATTCTTACTGAAGTTATAAACAAACATATTTTTGTGATTGGGTGCTTTTTGGACTCCGATTTGGGGCTAAACAAATTTTAAGCTCCAGTTGCTTTGCTTTGACAGTGAGGTCTCAAAAATGTTCCACAAATCGCTTTAAAGAACGCCCAAAATGGCGAGGATGAAGCGGATTTTCATGACTTTCCTCGCTAGAAGTGTGTCGGTCTTTTTGAAACAACCCTGACGTTTAAGGTAAGGTTATGTGGGCTGGCGAGGAGTAATCCATGCCACCCATTGTGTTACCGATGGGAGAAAAGGTTGTCACTTACCCATTATAACCCTCATTGTGCGTGTGCTGCTGCATTATCTTGGTGTGCTGGAAAGCTCGTCTAGGTCGTTGAAGAGGTATCACCCTAGGAATCTGTACCTCATTTTGAGGCCTTACTTATATGGCATTGTTCGCGATTATATTAATGGACAACAATGCCAAAAAATAAATGCGATTTTTTACTTGTAGCGAATATAAGTCAAATACAGCGAGTATGAAATCAATATATATACAACCCTTTCACAACCCTTTCACTTGGTATATTGGGAAGGGCATACATAATTTTGTTCTATTAACCAAGTTTAGAAAATGGAGTTGCCAGAATTGCAAGCACAATCATTTATACTTTAGAATATATTTTTAAATTTTAACTCCCGTGAACAGGCATAATTTTTGTTGGTTTTTGAAAAACTCCCAGTCAATATTTTTGTTTGTAGTTTGCACTTTTAGCTTGATTAAAAGTTTCTTGTGCCCTGTACTGTAGTGAAGCTTCCGCTATTAAGAAAACAGGAGAAAGAGGAAGGCACGAGTTCAAGGCTATGGCCACGGAGACTAAATGTTTCAAGAGGTGGCAACCTATTTGGGCGTTTCTTTATATCTGACGACATATGATCACTAAACGAAAGTTTGTAAGGCGATCGGCTATATTGAAAAAGAATTGATCAATCTAAACTTTCCAAGCCATCCGTAATCCATAAATAACACACACTAAGGTTTATCCCTTAAACAATATATTATATGATGCGCATTAGCATCACTCACATCCAACGATTGGTAAAGCTTTCCTACCCTCTGCCCTCTGGATAGATAAGTGTCCTTTAACAGTTTAACTGAAATTGGGGAGTAAAAGTATCTTAAAGCTGTGTTCCACTAGAATGCACAGTCTGAGCAACCATATAAAAGACGCAAACCGTATTTCGAGTCTCCAACTTTAGAAGCGCAGACCCTTTATGGAGTGCCGGGGATTAGTTCTTACTAAATATAATATAACTGAATTTTTTTCAATCTTACAATGCAAAATGTCGTGAAAAAAAGATGGAATGTATTTTTTTTTCATTAATCGTATTCTAAAGCGTTGATCTAAGCTCATACCCAGAGAGTATTTCACGAAGACCTTTCAGTTTCAGCCTTAGCCTTGGAATGACTTTGCTGATTTTTCTTTTACTATAACATAATGCTTCGACTTTAAATTGAAAAAAGACGTGTAGGAATTTTCCGGTTATTTGTAAAGAAATTATTTTTCTGATAATTTCTAAATGGATTAAATATGAAACTGCTTTTTAGAACGTTATAAAACTGAATATTTTTCTTACGACATAAAAGAAAAAAATTAAATTATTTATCATTTTTTTAATACGTAAACATCAAAAGTTTCCGTGCACTTTTTAAGTATTTATCATGAAATGAGGAGAATGAAACTTATATCATTCGAAAGGTACTGTGCCATAGACGTGCAGAAATAAAAAATCGTAGGTATATGTCGCCATTAAGATTGGTAAAATGAAGTTAAGAATTTCCCATACAAAATGCTTAGCAGTTAATCGAAAGCATTTTATTCCCATTCAATTTTTCGCCGTCAAGTTTCCATAGAAACGAATTTAATCATCTTAGATTAGAACCTGTTGGAGAGTCTCATTGTTGATTCCCCAACAAAGGGATACGGAATCGATGATGATCAATGTCCGTACATAAGACCAGTGATTGGAATATGAGCACGCAACTTCAAGCACGAAGTTTCAACAATATTCCCAATCACTGGCAACAAGGCACAGGACATTTAAACTCATTTAAATGAACTAAAACACTTAAAATACACAATAATCACCGCACAAAACCGACGAAGCAAACAAAACCACCGACGAACAAAATCAACACGAGACAATGAGGCCGAAACGTCAAATGGACTATCCATCGGCGACGTAGAGTTCTCTCTCTCTACAGCCAAGCACGCTGCACCTCATCATAGGGCCATCCCGCTCTCACATATTGTAAGATGTATATCTTAAATGGTATAATCAAACAAGTGGTAGTAAATGTTCAATTGTATTGTATTTTGTATTAGAATGCTAAAAATGTAATTGTGCTTATGTAAAGCAAATTTTCACTGTCAAGGGGCAATGACCTATCACAGCTGATTATAATATTGTATATAAAGGCAACCGAGGTTTCGCAATAAGTTGCATGGCATATTGATGCCATTCGAATGTAATACTTTGAATAATAAGTAATAAATCCAAAATTTATAACGTTTAACGAACGTTCCGCGACTTTCATTTTACCCACCCACCAAGTGAATCATCTATTCACTTTTGCTGCGAAACACCTTTTCCAGCAACTATATTCTTCTAAGCGTCGCCTACGTTTAGAACATGGTCCTTCGAGTCCTTTGAAAGGAAACCGCGCAGTTTTTTAATATAAAGAAAAGTGCAGTGAAATAAAGTGTTTAAAACAAACTTAAAAAAAAAAATAAGAACAAAGCGAACATTAAAGTGGAAGTGCGATATTTAAATATCAACCCGATCATCGACGGACAGTCTATCGGCCATAATACCTAAAAGAAACTTCAATCCCGTATCCAACGGACAACAGCGGTCTGAAAGTTATAAAACGGGCAGCAATCACAGCAAGGAGCTGTGCAACGCAAAGCCTTCTGCAACTGTAACTGAGAGTTTAAATTACTGAAGTTGCAGTTGCAAAAGCAAATCAAGGTAGGAATATTGTTCCTAGTTATCGCCCTTTTTTTTGCAACTAGTATATATCCATATATATTTTTCATAAACGTTTCGTCATCGTCACAAATACAACGAGTCGACGTCAGCATCCATATCCAGTACAACGATCCGCAAGTGACACAACGGTCAACTTCAGCAATCACAGCAAGGAACTGTGCAACACAAAGCCTTCTGCAACTGTAACTAAGAGTTTAAATTACTGAAGTTGCAGTTGCAAAAGCAAATCAAGGTAGGAATATTGTTCCTAGTTATAGCCTTTTTTTTGCAATTATTATATATCCATATATATATTTTTCATAAACGTTTCGTCATCGTCACAAATACAACGAGTCGACGTCAGCATCCATATCCAGTACAACGATCCGCAAGTGACACAACGGTCAAGTTCAGCAAACACAGCAAGGAACTGTGCAACGCAAAGCAGTACGACGATCCGCAAGTGACACAACGGTCAACTTCAGCAATCACAGCAAGGAACTGTGCAACGCAAAGCCTTCTGCAACTGTAACTGAGAGTTTAAATTACTGAAGTTGCAGTTGCAAAAGCACAATAAGGTAGGAATATTATTCCTTTTCTACACCTTTTGTTGCATAAAACAATATATCTATATATATATAACTTATAATATACATATAATATACACTCATACACTTAGTGTAGTACCAATAATTATAATCATTAATTACCAAAAAACGTTTCCCCTGATTTCAAACACCAATGTCTAAGCTAATTAAGCAAATCGAACGGCAAGAACTAATTTTAAAAGACCTCGAAAGCGATTTCGAAGAATTTAAAAAAGAAAAGGAGGCGCGAAAGTCGAGGGGATATGTAAATGCGTGTTTAACGGACAGTGAAGAATGCTTCAAACGCGCAAAAAAGGATCATGAGACGATCGTTAACCATGTGTCTGATCCGCTTAAAGAAGCATATCTTGAAGCTGAAACTTTTTTGAAAATTAAGCGTACATATTTTGCTTTTACGGGAATTCTTAATGATCTTTATGACGAATTATCCAAAGATACAAACGCAAATTTAGAAGTGTCGCGGTTAAACATTACCAAGTCTTCGGTGTGTGACATTCGGTTGCCACCAATTCAAATTAAGAAGTTCTCGGGCTTATTAGAAGAATGGTATGAGTTTCACAACTTGTTTGAAAGTATGGTAGATCAGAATGTTGATTTATCCGACATACAGAAACTTCAATTTCTGAAAACCCATGTCACTGATAGTGCTGCACTATTAATTCAGCATTTATTAGTTGACGCGGATGGAAAAAACTATGCTGCGGCATGGGAAATTTTAAAGGAGCGTTACCAAAATAAACGTAAATTGGTAAACAAACAATTAAGGGTTTTTATGGAACAAACAAAAATAACGCATGAAACCGCGGATGCATTAAAATCCTTGCATGATACAAGCACAAACTGTATTCATGCACTATCGAATCTGGGAATGGCCGTGGAAACTTGGGATGCCATTCTCATATATGTGGTTTACCATAAACTTCCTCTCCAAACACAAAAGGACTGGGAAGAGAAATTGGGTAGTTCTAAACTCCTCCCAGAGTGGAAAACTTTTACGAAATTTATTGAGGGAAGATTTAGCTCCCTCGAAAATATCATGGAGTCAAACGAGGCTCCAAAAACATACAAGAAATCTCCAACGGCTTATCATGTGAAGCAGTCACATGAGACCAAGAAATTTCTTTGCCGGCTTTGCAAGGCGTCGCATGGGATACGACAATGCAAACATTTTTTAAAAATGGAAGTGAAGGCTCGAGCTGAAGCAGTAAAGGCAAACAATGTCTGCTCGAATTGCTTAGGGTACGATCACCATTCTTCAAACTGCAAGAGCGGCAATCGCTGCCAAAAATGTGGGCAAAAGCACCACACGCTTTTACACTTTGAAACTCAAAGGCATTATAATGGGAACAACGCCCACCAATACCCACATGCTTCATCCTCTCAAGGACAGAATCATACAGAGTACAACACTCATTTAATTCAAAATGCTAATCAGTTCATTCCCCCAAGTGGGTGGAGCAATGGACTAAATGGTGTATCAACACAAAGCTACACACAACACCCCAACCAAACTCAGGCCGCGAATCAGAGCGGTGCCCAAAATGGGCGGAACATTGACCAGAATGTTGCGTCAACATCAAACAACAATATTAACTTATACCTTAACCAAATGAAATCAAAGGTCTTGCTAGCAACATCGTTAATTAAGGTTGTAGCTTCAAATGGTTCTCAGTACGTACTTAGGGCATTAATAGATCCTGGATCAGAAGCCACATTTGTAACCGAAAATGTTGCCCAGCTGCTTAACTTAAGAAAGCAAAGAGCATATGCAGACATTAAAGGTTTAGGACAAAGTTCAACGGGTACTTCAAATTCTATTGTCGACTTAACTCTGTTTTCACTCACCAATCCCAAGTTCTGTCTCGATGTTAGAGCGTTTGTCTTTTCCCAATTGACCTCAATGTTGCCAACACACCACGTTTGTACATCGTCGTGGAACCACTTATCGAATTTGCCATTGGCAGACCCATCCTACAATCGTCCTGGAAAGATTGACATGCTATTAGGTGCCGATGTTTATGCGGCGATCATTCGCGAAGGTCTAATTCCAGCACAAAATGGATCCCCAGTCGCACAAAAGACGGAACTAGGATGGATCTTAACCGGAGCCGCAAGCACCAATCCTAAAGTTACTTCGGTAACAGTTCGGAGCCACCACACCACATTGGATGCACAGCTGAGGAAATTTTGGGAGATAGAGGAGGACATGGACGAACGCAAACTAACACAAGAAGAAGAAGAGTGTCAACTACACTATCAAAACACTACAATTCGAAAAGATGATGGTAGGTATGAAGTACGGTTACCGTTCAAGGAAAATATTCGACCCAACCTTGGCAACTCCAAGGGGGCAGCATTGGCAAGATTTTTTCAAATTGAAAAACGCCTCATCGCTAACGAAAAACTTCGACAAGCCTACACAGCGTGTATCAACGAATACATTACCCTAGGACACATGAAGGAAGTTTCAACAGACGTCGAGCAGGAGGGTAAGCATTATTTCCTTCCTCACCACGCGGTGTTTAAGGAATCGAGCTCGACAACCAAACTGCGAGTTGTGTTCGACGCTTCATGCAGAACTTCAAGAGGAACATCACTCAATGATTTTCTTATGGTTGGACCACGGCTTCAGGTGGACATAATTGACCTGATAGCACAGTGGAGAAAATTCAATGTGGCAGTTGCAGCTGATATCAGCATGATGTACCGACAGATATGGATGTCACAAGAGGACACTTCATATCAACTACTTCTCTGGAGGTCAAAATGCGACGAACCTATTAAGACGTATGCACTGAACACCGTCACATTCGGAACTGCATCAGCCCCATACTTAGCTGTACGAACCTTACAGCAGCTAGCAATGGACATCGAAGATTGCCAACCGCAAGTAACAAAGGCAATCAGCGAAGGCTTCTACGTCGATGACTTCATATATGGAGCAGACAACGAAGAAGAGGCCATCAAGATTCAAAATGATGTTTCATCGGCATTGAACTCAGCTGGATTTCCGTTGCGCAAATGGGCCAGCAACTCGCCCACAATCTTAGAAAGGGTACCTGAAAGTGAAAGAGAAGTGAATCTTCCATTACAATTTGACTCACAGGATGCGATTAAGATGTTGGGCATCCAATGGCATCCTGCAAGGGATACATTTACTTTCAGGATCAACATACCTGCTGTGACCAAGCACACAAAGAGATCCGTACTGGCCGATATCGCGCGCCTGTTTGATCCACTAGGATGGATCTCCCCGTGTGTAATCAAGGCAAAGCTGATTTTACAGCAGCTTTGGATCAAGGCACTATCCTGGGATTCCCACATAATGCCAGAAATAGAAGGGCCATGGATAGAACTTCGATCTAGTCTTCACAAACTGGAGAAAATAGAGATCCCACGTTGGATAGCAAGTAATGAAACATCGCAGATCCAATTACAAGGCTTCAGAGAAAGCATACGCGGCAGTGATATACGCACGAGTCACATCAGGAGGACAGGAAAGAATTCACTTGCTGTCATCAAAGACAAGAGTGGCTCCAGTGAAAAACATATCTTTACCGAGACTGGAGCTCTGTGCGGCAGTATTACTTGCAAAGCTTTTGCACAGAATGGCAAGGGCCATGCAATTCGAACAGGTGGAGATGTTTGCATGGTCCGATTCCATGATAGCCTTGGCGTGGATAAAAGGCAGTCCAGCCATTCGCACAACCTTTGTAGCCAATAGAGTTACAGAAATTCAATCCCTTACAAACGTCGCTATCTGGCGTCATGTAGGTACCAAAGACAACCCGGCGGATATTGGTTCTCGAGGACTTTCCCCCGAAGAGTTAATCGAAAGCCAACTGTGGTGGCATGGTCCACAGTTTCTACAAGGTTTTTTGCCATGCGATCACACAACAACAAATCCTCCATTAACAGTTGAGGAAACAAAAAGGGAAGCAAAACAATGTCTATTCAACTTAACGGACAACGAATTTTTCCAAAGCTTCTCAACTTTAAAACGTTTAGTACGGAGTACAGCGATTTGGCGACGATATCTCGACAACTTAAGAGATATGGAAGCAAGAAGGCCACTGGATACGCACCCGATCACTGCCGATGAACTGAGGTCATCTCACCATCAGCTCATCAAATTAGTGCAAGGAGAACTGTTCAAAGAGGAAATTGAAGCACTGAAAGGCAAACGGGCTATACCGAAGACAAGCTCGATTCGAAGCCTTAACCCATTTCTTGATGATAGAGGCATTCTGCGGGTAGGGGGCAGACTCTCTAATTCACAACTCCCATTTGATCAACGTCACCCAATTATACTGAAAGAAAAGCACCACTTTTCAAATTTACTTGTTTCAGATACGCATCAGAGAACGCTTCATGGTGGCCAACAAATGACAATAGCCGAAATACGCAACATGTATTGGATAACGAACTTAAAAAGACTTGTTAAATCGACAATTCACAAATGTGTTCGGTGCCACCGCTATAATGCAAAAATGCAAGAACAGCTAATGGGAAGCCTTCCATTGGCGCGCGTAACAATTTCAAGACCCTTTTCAAACACAGGTGTTGACTATGCTGGACCTGTGGAAATTAAAATGTGGAAAGGGAGATGCAACAGAATGAGCAAGGGATACATCGCCGTGTTCATCTGTCTTGCAACAAAGGCAATTCACATTGAGCTAGTCAGCGACTTGAGTGCAGCGGCATTCATCGCAGCATTCAAACGATTTGTTGCCAGACGAGGTAATTGTGCCAACATGTTTAGCGACTGTGGCACCAATTTCAAGGAAGCATACAACGAGCTGCGAAAGGACAGTAAATTCATCACGGCTGAATGGTCAGCAGAAGTAGCTTCAAATCTGGCATCATACCAAACGACGTGGCACTTCAACCCCCCATCATCACCACACTTTGGCGGGCTGTGGGAGGCAGGTGTCAAATCAATAAAACACCACTTAAAAAGGACGGTGGGATCATCGAAATTAACCTTCGAGGAATATGCGACATTGCTGACACAGATCGAAGCATGTCTCAATTCTCGACCACTGTGTCCAATGACGTCAGACCCCAACGATCTGAATGTACTAACGCCCGGACACTTCCTCATCGGAGCACCACTGCGTGCATTGCCAGATAGGAACTTGGCAGAGAGGAAAATAAATAATCTGGACAGATGGAAATACCTGCAGCGACTTACCCAGGAATTCTGGAAGCAGTGGAGCACAAACTACCTGCACTTGCTTCAACAGCGTCCAAAGTGGTTGCAGCAGCAACCCAATGTAAAAATGGGAGATATTGTCCTCGTCAAGGAAGACAATCTTCCCCCATCGGAATGGCTACTCGCGCGAGTCATCGATCTACACCCCGGGTCGGACGGGCTAACGCGCGTAGTGACCATCAAAACACAAAATTCGACACTCAAGCGACCGATCGCAAAAATATCCCCCTTGCCATTATCAACCTAAAACAATATCTTGAACTCACCCCTATAACCTCTAACCATCAATAGCACACATGAAAACAACCCCTGAAAAAAAAAAACCCCTTATAAACTAAAAATTAAACTTAAAATAATCCTAAGTGAAATAAACAAAAACAAAAACAAAAACAATAAATATCATAACTCACCCTGCAAACACTCTATACTCTGTCCAACAAAAATTGTCAGTACAGGCCTTATGGAGGAGCTTTTTTTCTACCAGTGGTGCCTGTAGATACTCTCACGGCATTCAAACACAAGAATTGCCACTGAAATAAAAACCAAACCACTGTCATACCAAGGAATTGTTGTTGTCATTTTCCTAAAATTTGGCAAGGAGCTCACTGCAACCACTCTGTCACACAACTGCAGGCAGAATGAATGAATGATCGCTTGTGTTCGCTTGCAGTGTGTGTGACTGAAGCACATCAGAAGAGTGTTACCATGTATACAATGAAAGGATATCATCAAGGGTTTTTCTATGGATTTTGTCAAAGAACTTTCGGTTTTCGTGCTTTTGAGAACGGATTTTTATGTGGGGTGTTACCATTCGGTTTTAATTTGTTTGTATTTCTGAAGGATCAAATAATATTCAGTTAAAATATTTTTTTCAATGTTGTCTTTTAGAAAAAGGTTAATTCGTGAAGTGTTTTAATGCATTCATTTCATTCACGCAACAAGTGATCATAAGTGCGTTGTAGTGATATTGTTTTTTTTTGCAGTATCGTATTAAATATTTTAATATACAACATAAGTTCCTAAATATTTTCAGCCCTAGTCGTGAGGGCAAATTTCTGCATAGTTGGGTATAAATGAGCACATGGGTAGAGCACACATTTTTGGCATATTTTAGCATTTTTGTTATATTTTTGCATATTTGTCATCAAATAGTTTTTCACACTGAAATATCAAAATGACCAAGCAGGTATACTACGTATTGTCGATCGTTGGGTTTTACCAAAACAAGCTAAAGTGATTAGGCCCACTGGGAATACCCTAGAAAAACCCTCACGGGAAAAGGAAAAAGATAAACTGAATTTATTTCGTTCAGCAATATTTTTATTTTAAATTGTAAGTTGGTAACCCTAACAGTTTTTCTCTCTGAGTAATGGTGAATTTTCATACAATCTACGGTAACCCTGTGAGAGCTTTAAAGAGGGACAGATTTATGTAAGTCATTGCAACCAGACTGAGAGACAAACATCCTATCTTTCCTGTACTGACAATTTTTGTTGGACAGAGTATAGTTAAGCCTTACAGGAACACATAATAAACATAGTGCAACGACATTTGTTTTGCATTTTTTACCACTCTGCACTGTAATAACAAAACACTAATGCATTTTTTTTGTATGTTTCATGGCACACGCATCTTGCACCTAACCTCAAATATGGATGAGGCAATGTGGCTGGGAAGATCTAGCCAATTCAGGACACAGACGCAAATCCCGAAGGAGATGAAACACCACCAACAAAACATAACCTAACACAAAATCTGGAGGCCGGGAGCATGTTGATTCCCCAACAAAGGGATACGGAATCGATGATGATCAATGTCCGTACATAAGACCAGTGATTGGAATATGAGCACGCAACTTCAAGCACGAAGTTTCAACAATATTCCCAATCACTGGCAACAAGGCACAGGACATTTAAACTCATTTAAATGAACTAAAACACTTAAAATACACAATAATCACCGCACAAAACCGACGAAGCAAACAAAACCACCGACGAACAAAATCAACACGAGACAATGAGGCCGAAACGTCAAATGGACTATCCATCGGCGACGTAGAGTTCTCTCTCTCTACAGCCAAGCACGCTGCACCTCATCATAGGGCCATCCCGCTCTCACATATTGTAAGATGTATATCTTAAATGGTATAATCAAACAAGTGGTAGTAAATGTTCAATTGTATTGTATTTTGTATTAGAATGCTAAAAATGTAATTGTGCTTATGTAAAGCAAATTTTCACTGTCAAGGGGCAATGACCTATCACAGCTGATTATAATATTGTATATAAAGGCAACCGAGGTTTCGCAATAAGTTGCATGGCATATTGATGCCATTCGAATGTAATACTTTGAATAATAAGTAATAAATCCAAAATTTATAACGTTTAACGAACGTTCCGCGACTTTCATTTTACCCACCCACCAAGTGAATCATCTATTCACTTTTGCTGCGAAACACCTTTTCCAGCAACTATATTCTTCTAAGCGTCGCCTACGTTTAGAACATGGTCCTTCGAGTCCTTTGAAAGGAAACCGCGCAGTTTTTTAATATAAAGAAAAGTGCAGTGAAATAAAGTGTTTAAAACAAACTTAAAAAAAAAAATAAGAACAAAGCGAACATTAAAGTGGAAGTGCGATATTTAAATATCAACCCGATCATCGACGGACAGTCTATCGGCCATAATACCTAAAAGAAACTTCAATCCCGTATCCAACGGACAACAGCGGTCTGAAAGTTATAAAACGGGCAGCAATCACAGCAAGGAGCTGTGCAACGCAAAGCCTTCTGCAACTGTAACTGAGAGTTTAAATTACTGAAGTTGCAGTTGCAAAAGCAAATCAAGGTAGGAATATTGTTCCTAGTTATCGCCCTTTTTTTTGCAACTAGTATATATCCATATATATTTTTCATAAACGTTTCGTCATCGTCACAAATACAACGAGTCGACGTCAGCATCCATATCCAGTACAACGATCCGCAAGTGACACAACGGTCAAGTTCAGCAAACACAGCAAGGAACTGTGCAACGCAAAGCAGTACGACGATCCGCAAGTGACACAACGGTCAACTTCAGCAATCACAGCAAGGAACTGTGCAACGCAAAGCCTTCTGCAACTGTAACTGAGAGTTTAAATTACTGAAGTTGCAGTTGCAAAAGCACAATAAGGTAGGAATATTATTCCTTTTCTACACCTTTTGTTGCATAAAACAATATATCTATATATATATAACTTATAATATACATATAATATACACTCATACACTTAGTGTAGTACCAATAATTATAATCATTAATTACCAAAAAACGTTTCCCCTGATTTCAAACACCAATGTCTAAGCTAATTAAGCAAATCGAACGGCAAGAACTAATTTTAAAAGAACTCGAAAGCGATTTCGAAGAATTTAAAAAAGAAAAGGAGGCGCGAAAGTCGAGGGGATATGTAAATGCGTGTTTAACGGACAGTGAAGAATGCTTCAAACGCGCAAAAAAGGATCATGAGACGATCGTTAACCATGTGTCTGATCCGCTTAAAGAAGCATATCTTGAAGCTGAAACTTTTTTGAAAATTAAGCGTACATATTTTGCTTTTACGGGAATTCTTAATGATCTTTATGACGAATTATCCAAAGATACAAACGCAAATTTAGAAGTGTCGCGGTTAAACATTACCAAGTCTTCGGTGTGTGACATTCGGTTGCCACCAATTCAAATTAAGAAGTTCTCGGGCTTATTAGAAGAATGGTATGAGTTTCACAACTTGTTTGAAAGTATGGTAGATCAGAATGTTGATTTATCCGACATACAGAAACTTCAATTTCTGAAAACCCATGTCACTGATAGTGCTGCACTATTAATTCAGCATTTATTAGTTGACGCGGATGGAAAAAACTATGCTGCGGCATGGGAAATTTTAAAGGAGCGTTACCAAAATAAACGTAAATTGGTAAACAAACAATTAAGGGTTTTTATGGAACAAACAAAAATAACGCATGAAACCGCGGATGCATTAAAATCCTTGCATGATACAAGCACAAACTGTATTCATGCACTATCGAATCTGGGAATGGCCGTGGAAACTTGGGATGCCATTCTCATATATGTGGTTTACCATAAACTTCCTCTCCAAACACAAAAGGACTGGGAAGAGAAATTGGGTAGTTCTAAACTCCTCCCAGAGTGGAAAACTTTTACGAAATTTATTGAGGGAAGATTTAGCTCCCTCGAAAATATCATGGAGTCAAACGAGGCTCCAAAAACATACAAGAAATCTCCAACGGCTTATCATGTGAAGCAGTCACATGAGACCAAGAAATTTCTTTGCCGGCTTTGCAAGGCGTCGCATGGGATACGACAATGCAAACATTTTTTAAAAATGGAAGTGAAGGCTCGAGCTGAAGCAGTAAAGGCAAACAATGTCTGCTCGAATTGCTTAGGGTACGATCACCATTCTTCAAACTGCAAGAGCGGCAATCGCTGCCAAAAATGTGGGCAAAAGCACCACACGCTTTTACACTTTGAAACTCAAAGGCATTATAATGGGAACAACGCCCACCAATACCCACATGCTTCATCCTCTCAAGGACAGAATCATACAGAGTACAACACTCATTTAATTCAAAATGCTAATCAGTTCATTCCCCCAAGTGGGTGGAGCAATGGACTAAATGGTGTATCAACACAAAGCTACACACAACACCCCAACCAAACTCAGGCCGCGAATCAGAGCGGTGCCCAAAATGGGCGGAACATTGACCAGAATGTTGCGTCAACATCAAACAACAATATTAACTTATACCTTAACCAAATGAAATCAAAGGTCTTGCTAGCAACATCGTTAATTAAGGTTGTAGCTTCAAATGGTTCTCAGTACGTACTTAGGGCATTAATAGATCCTGGATCAGAAGCCACATTTGTAACCGAAAATGTTGCCCAGCTGCTTAACTTAAGAAAGCAAAGAGCATATGCAGACATTAAAGGTTTAGGACAAAGTTCAACGGGTACTTCAAATTCTATTGTCGACTTAACTCTGTTTTCACTCACCAATCCCAAGTTCTGTCTCGATGTTAGAGCGTTTGTCTTTTCCCAATTGACCTCAATGTTGCCAACACACCACGTTTGTACATCGTCGTGGAACCACTTATCGAATTTGCCATTGGCAGACCCATCCTACAATCGTCCTGGAAAGATTGACATGCTATTAGGTGCCGATGTTTATGCGGCGATCATTCGCGAAGGTCTAATTCCAGCACAAAATGGATCCCCAGTCGCACAAAAGACGGAACTAGGATGGATCTTAACCGGAGCCGCAAGCACCAATCCTAAAGTTACTTCGGTAACAGTTCGGAGCCACCACACCACATTGGATGCACAGCTGAGGAAATTTTGGGAGATAGAGGAGGACATGGACGAACGCAAACTAACACAAGAAGAAGAAGAGTGTCAACTACACTATCAAAACACTACAATTCGAAAAGATGATGGTAGGTATGAAGTACGGTTACCGTTCAAGGAAAATATTCGACCCAACCTTGGCAACTCCAAGGGGGCAGCATTGGCAAGATTTTTTCAAATTGAAAAACGCCTCATCGCTAACGAAAAACTTCGACAAGCCTACACAGCGTGTATCAACGAATACATTACCCTAGGACACATGAAGGAAGTTTCAACAGACGTCGAGCAGGAGGGTAAGCATTATTTCCTTCCTCACCACGCGGTGTTTAAGGAATCGAGCTCGACAACCAAACTGCGAGTTGTGTTCGACGCTTCATGCAGAACTTCAAGAGGAACATCACTCAATGATTTTCTTATGGTTGGACCACGGCTTCAGGTGGACATAATTGACCTGATAGCACAGTGGAGAAAATTCAATGTGGCAGTTGCAGCTGATATCAGCATGATGTACCGACAGATATGGATGTCACAAGAGGACACTTCATATCAACTACTTCTCTGGAGGTCAAAATGCGACGAACCTATTAAGACGTATGCACTGAACACCGTCACATTCGGAACTGCATCAGCCCCATACTTAGCTGTACGAACCTTACAGCAGCTAGCAATGGACATCGAAGATTGCCAACCGCAAGTAACAAAGGCAATCAGCGAAGGCTTCTACGTCGATGACTTCATATATGGAGCAGACAACGAAGAAGAGGCCATCAAGATTCAAAATGATGTTTCATCGGCATTGAACTCAGCTGGATTTCCGTTGCGCAAATGGGCCAGCAACTCGCCCACAATCTTAGAAAGGGTACCTGAAAGTGAAAGAGAAGTGAATCTTCCATTACAATTTGACTCACAGGATGCGATTAAGATGTTGGGCATCCAATGGCATCCTGCAAGGGATACATTTACTTTCAGGATCAACATACCTGCTGTGACCAAGCACACAAAGAGATCCGTACTGGCCGATATCGCGCGCCTGTTTGATCCACTAGGATGGATCTCCCCGTGTGTAATCAAGGCAAAGCTGATTTTACAGCAGCTTTGGATCAAGGCACTATCCTGGGATTCCCACATAATGCCAGAAATAGAAGGGCCATGGATAGAACTTCGATCTAGTCTTCACAAACTGGAGAAAATAGAGATCCCACGTTGGATAGCAAGTAATGAAACATCGCAGATCCAATTACAAGGCTTCAGAGAAAGCATACGCGGCAGTGATATACGCACGAGTCACATCAGGAGGACAGGAAAGAATTCACTTGCTGTCATCAAAGACAAGAGTGGCTCCAGTGAAAAACATATCTTTACCGAGACTGGAGCTCTGTGCGGCAGTATTACTTGCAAAGCTTTTGCACAGAATGGCAAGGGCCATGCAATTCGAACAGGTGGAGATGTTTGCATGGTCCGATTCCATGATAGCCTTGGCGTGGATAAAAGGCAGTCCAGCCATTCGCACAACCTTTGTAGCCAATAGAGTTACAGAAATTCAATCCCTTACAAACGTCGCTATCTGGCGTCATGTAGGTACCAAAGACAACCCGGCGGATATTGGTTCTCGAGGACTTTCCCCCGAAGAGTTAATCGAAAGCCAACTGTGGTGGCATGGTCCACAGTTTCTACAAGGTTTTTTGCCATGCGATCACACAACAACAAATCCTCCATTAACAGTTGAGGAAACAAAAAGGGAAGCAAAACAATGTCTATTCAACTTAACGGACAACGAATTTTTCCAAAGCTTCTCAACTTTAAAACGTTTAGTACGGAGTACAGCGATTTGGCGACGATATCTCGACAACTTAAGAGATATGGAAGCAAGAAGGCCACTGGATACGCACCCGATCACTGCCGATGAACTGAGGTCATCTCACCATCAGCTCATCAAATTAGTGCAAGGAGAACTGTTCAAAGAGGAAATTGAAGCACTGAAAGGCAAACGGGCTATACCGAAGACAAGCTCGATTCGAAGCCTTAACCCATTTCTTGATGATAGAGGCATTCTGCGGGTAGGGGGCAGACTCTCTAATTCACAACTCCCATTTGATCAACGTCACCCAATTATACTGAAAGAAAAGCACCACTTTTCAAATTTACTTGTTTCAGATACGCATCAGAGAACGCTTCATGGTGGCCAACAAATGACAATAGCCGAAATACGCAACATGTATTGGATAACGAACTTAAAAAGACTTGTTAAATCGACAATTCACAAATGTGTTCGGTGCCACCGCTATAATGCAAAAATGCAAGAACAGCTAATGGGAAGCCTTCCATTGGCGCGCGTAACAATTTCAAGACCCTTTTCAAACACAGGTGTTGACTATGCTGGACCTGTGGAAATTAAAATGTGGAAAGGGAGATGCAACAGAATGAGCAAGGGATACATCGCCGTGTTCATCTGTCTTGCAACAAAGGCAATTCACATTGAGCTAGTCAGCGACTTGAGTGCAGCGGCATTCATCGCAGCATTCAAACGATTTGTTGCCAGACGAGGTAATTGTGCCAACATGTTTAGCGACTGTGGCACCAATTTCAAGGAAGCATACAACGAGCTGCGAAAGGACAGTAAATTCATCACGGCTGAATGGTCAGCAGAAGTAGCTTCAAATCTGGCATCATACCAAACGACGTGGCACTTCAACCCCCCATCATCACCACACTTTGGCGGGCTGTGGGAGGCAGGTGTCAAATCAATAAAACACCACTTAAAAAGGACGGTGGGATCATCGAAATTAACCTTCGAGGAATATGCGACATTGCTGACACAGATCGAAGCATGTCTCAATTCTCGACCACTGTGTCCAATGACGTCAGACCCCAACGATCTGAATGTACTAACGCCCGGACACTTCCTCATCGGAGCACCACTGCGTGCATTGCCAGATAGGAACTTGGCAGAGAGGAAAATAAATAATCTGGACAGATGGAAATACCTGCAGCGACTTACCCAGGAATTCTGGAAGCAGTGGAGCACAAACTACCTGCACTTGCTTCAACAGCGTCCAAAGTGGTTGCAGCAGCAACCCAATGTAAAAATGGGAGATATTGTCCTCGTCAAGGAAGACAATCTTCCCCCATCGGAATGGCTACTCGCGCGAGTCATCGATCTACACCCCGGGTCGGACGGGCTAACGCGCGTAGTGACCATCAAAACACAAAATTCGACACTCAAGCGACCGATCGCAAAAATATCCCCCTTGCCATTATCAACCTAAAACAATATCTTGAACTCACCCCTATAACCTCTAACCATCAATAGCACACATGAAAACAACCCCTGAAAAAAAAAAACCCCTTATAAACTAAAAATTAAACTTAAAATAATCCTAAGTGAAATAAACAAAAACAAAAACAAAAACAATAAATATCATAACTCACCCTGCAAACACTCTAGTTAAGCCTTACAGGAACACATAATAAACATAGTGCAACGACATTTGTTTTGCATTTTTTACCACTCTGCACTGTAATAACAAAACACTAATGCATTTTTTTTGTATGTTTCATGGCACACGCATCTTGCACCTAACC
This sequence comes from Cheilosia pagana, assembly GCA_936431705.1. NCBI lineage: Eukaryota > Metazoa > Arthropoda > Insecta > Diptera > Syrphidae > Cheilosia > Cheilosia pagana. The sequence goes on along the minus strand of OW386166.1, from coordinate 75,743,210 downwards.
TCAAATATGGATGAGGCAATGTGGCTGGGAAGATCTAGCCAATTCAGGACACAGACGCAAATCCCGAAGGAGATGAAACACCACCAACAAAACATAACCTAACACAAAATCTGGAGGCCGGGAGCATGTTGATTCCCCAACAAAGGGATACGGAATCGATGATGATCAATGTCCGTACATAAGACCAGTGATTGGAATATGAGCACGCAACTTCAAGCACGAAGTTTCAACAATATTCCCAATCACTGGCAACAAGGCACAGGACATTTAAACTCATTTAAATGAACTAAAACACTTAAAATACACAATAATCACCGCACAAAACCGACGAAGCAAACAAAACCACCGACGAACAAAATCAACACGAGACAATGAGGCCGAAACGTCAAATGGACTATCCATCGGCGACGTAGAGTTCTCTCTCTCTACAGCCAAGCACGCTGCACCTCATCATAGGGCCATCCCGCTCTCACATATTGTAAGATGTATATCTTAAATGGTATAATCAAACAAGTGGTAGTAAATGTTCAATTGTATTGTATTTTGTATTAGAATGCTAAAAATGTAATTGTGCTTATGTAAAGCAAATTTTCACTGTCAAGGGGCAATGACCTATCACAGCTGATTATAATATTGTATATAAAGGCAACCGAGGTTTCGCAATAAGTTGCATGGCATATTGATGCCATTCGAATGTAATACTTTGAATAATAAGTAATAAATCCAAAATTTATAACGTTTAACGAACGTTCCGCGACTTTCATTTTACCCACCCACCAAGTGAATCATCTATTCACTTTTGCTGCGAAACACCTTTTCCAGCAACTATATTCTTCTAAGCGTCGCCTACGTTTAGAACACTCATTAACCCATAAAGGTATGCAATTTAATTACCACTAAAAGTAAGCAATCATAAAAATTTATTTCAGGGGCATTGCAGAGTTATCTGCGAGGTGTTTCTATGGAAACGAACATTCATGTTTTGTCCTTTTCCATTCTTTTTTCACAGGTGAAAGGTTAAGATTTAGCATATAAATGAATTAAAATAAATAATAAATAAATAATGTAAAAAACAATTTGGCCTTCGTTACTTTACAAAATTGGTCGAATTTCGACCACGACCGGTACTAGTATACAAAAATCTGTCAATTAATATTGAATATAGGAATTGTGAATAGACACAGAATGTTACACGCACCACAATTTTAAGATGTTGCAGACGGGCGAGCTGAATCACGCACGGGTCAACTAGCTTGTAATAAATTTGTTATTGCTTAAATGAGGCAGAGAAACTTTTCTCGCAGTCACGCAAATTAGCAGGTCCTTGGACAAATCATCCATATTGGGCCGTATGAATAAAAACTAGCATTTGCTTTGAATCGGTATGAATAAAAATCTAGTTTGCTAAAGTAAGTTCGAAAATTTTAAAATAGCTTTTACTTCGCTGTATGTGTACTTGCCTTGTAATTTCTGTCAAACTTGACAAGTGACAACCGCCCGGTCGTTTGTTTATTTTGAATTTATTTTCAAATTTTTGTGGAAAAATTATCAAAAGTTAAAAAAACTCAAAGAAAAACTGAAAAGAAATAAATAAAAAAGAAAAAAAATATGCTGAGCAACTTTTCCGAATTTCAGCAGACGATGAGGAACTTCCATCTACCTCTTCTACTCCCAAAAGTGACCAAGAATGAGTCGGTATTTGTTCAGGCCATAGAAGCTATAGGAAAGATTTTGCTAAACAAATCCCGAAATCCAAATATCAAGACTTTAAAAAAAGGTGCGCTTAAAATGTGTGATTTTTTATTGTCTATGTGCTCAATTTTGTACACGCCGAAAAAAATTGTTGAAAAAAGTTGTAAACTTAAAGCAAAGGGTGAAGAAGGAATCTGACATGAAGGCAACGGGAAATACAACCACTCGTTTGAAGGAGGGTTTTGTTTGGTTTTCTTGTACAAACAAAACTTAATTTAACTTTTTTTAAACATGTCAAAAGTTGAAACTAACTCAAATTGGTTTTTATTCATACGAAACGTAGCAAATGCTTCGATTTTGTCAGTTGTCTTGAGTAAAAGCAATTGCTACGTTTTATTTATAAGACCAATTGAGAGTAATTGTACTAGAGTTATTGTCATCCAGCAGAATATTCAATGAAAATAAGCGCCCATCTACGAAGATATCTTTGTTCTTCTAGATACACTACTTTCCAATTGTGAATCGAGATCGGGAGTGAAGGATTGACTAGTCTGAAAACCTCAAATAAGTCGTCAATAGAAAAGGGTTCGTCTCAGATTCGGGTCGAAGTTTCGGTCGGCTTTGGTTATCCTCCATTGAAATAATCGCGATCTATGCAAGTGACCAAACTTTTCATATGAAGTTTGTAGAAATCTAAGGAACTCTCATCATCACAGGCAATAAATTTATCGTACGATAAAGCTACATATATAAATACTACCCGCCTTGAGCTTTCATTCCCCAAGACAGCACACATGTGTTCGCTTGCTGGTTCTTATCAACTGAAATTGAACCCTTTCTCCAGGGAACCCATAAATTATAACAATCTTGACTTCGATGTGCCACCAGGCTGCCGTTCGATTTTAATTAAAAAATAATTTATCCGTCACAAGTCCTGCCACCTTTGATAACTTTTCCAATAATACTTAACCGAAAAAATAAAATAAAACAAAAATCGTGTCACGAAAATACGCCTCAGAATTCCATTCAAACCATCGCATCGATGTGAAAACTCCATCGAAAGTTACAAATTGAAAAGAATTCTAATTAGTGCACGCAGATGGTGATACTATGAAATGAAACTTATTTCTTATATCAAAACTAAATTATTAAAATGGAAAATTAAAACAAAAAAAAAACGATGGGAACAATTTTAAGCAAGGAACTGATTTTTTTGTTTTCAACTTTTTCAAGACGATAAAGTTACTCATACCCTCTGAATCGATCCAAATCATTTCCAATTCGCGTTTTCCCTCAGAGACCATCAAGTGCGGTGGCAAGCCCCATACACACACAGCGAGTGCCATTTTTCAGGGAAATGGATTCGAAAAATCTCCTTTTGAATGTGACATCAGCGTACAAAAAGAAAATCGGAAATGAAATGCAATTTTTCAATTTGGAAAACCACTGGATTTCATTTCGCAAAGAGAAAAGCAAGTGAACTGATAGCATTCTATTGACATGCCATTAAATATGCCCCACCACCGCCAAGCGTGCAAGTGCGCGGAATTAATTTCAAAAAGAAGTTTTCGTTGCAATAAAAAAAAGAATTCCGAGAAACTAAAAAGTTCCATCAGCTCTGCGCTGTTATATGCTTATATCCAAAGGACACCGCCTGTGCGTTGCGGTTTCGCTCCCCCTCCATCTATGGTAGTGAGGAAAATATCAGAATCAGGATTCCGCGACTTAATCATTTCACTCTGAAGAAATAAGGAGTAAGGAGAAAATAAATAGATTTCCATCAGATGACATTTGCGGGAGACATTTCAATATTCCCTGTCAAAGTGCAAGTAAGGGACTTATCTTGGCAATAGTGAACCAGCCGATCCGGTTTATCGGTTTGAGCCGCACATGCTGTAGAAGGGACAACTTGTGCTTGGTTTGGTTTAAGCGTTGACGCTGTTGCCTAAATAGTTTTCAGTTGAGGAATCAAACCAAGGACCAAGGGCAACTTGTGTTAATAGGAACATAGGGTCTCTCTCATCAAAACAAAAAGTCCTTTTGTGCTTTTGTGCAATGTGCAAGGAAAAATATTCAATTTAAAAATCTGAATGCGGTGTATGGAAACGATCTGTGGCCTAGTCCATCCGTCCTGTCTCCTGTATGAGTTGTAGGGGAGCATCAGCTGCGCTTTTGCACGTTCCTTATATTGATTGGAAAACAATTTAACAAAGGACATCCATGCGTGTTTTTTTATGAAATTGGTATTTTTCGCAGGGCCCGCAAATTCATCATCGTGGTGCTGGTTGTCCTGTTGTTTTCATTTTCATGCAATCATATTAACGTGGAGCTTTTATATAAATTTGCGCTGATGAAAGCAATTTTTTATCGACATGAAAACATCGAGGCATTTAATGAAAGGACAGTGGCAGGATGTCAGAAAGGACATGACTGTCTACGTTGTGCTGGACAGACAAGGTACTAACTTTTTTTTAAATAAGAGGTTTTCAATAGAGGGTCGCTGGTCAGCTAATTGAATCATGAGTGACAGCGGTTATAAGTGCGGCATTGGTGCAGAAGCTGCATTCGGGAACTACTCGTCTTTGTATCTGCGGTTTAGCGAGCTAAGTGAAAATGTTGTTTAAATCGCTTTTTAATGGCCATTCGAATCGTTTATCGACTCGTTTTAAATTTGTTTTAACTAGTTTTTCCAAAATGCATAAGCTTTTTTGGACTCGATTTTTACGTTTTTGGATTAATTTTTTAATGCGTTTTTGGACTCGATTTTGTACAAAATTTTTGAGGCCAGTTTTATGATACGTTTTTCGATGTGTTTTTGAATCGTTTTTAGAACCGTGGCGTTTTTTGAATCGCTTTTTAATGCACATTTGAAAGTGTTTTGGATTTTTTTGAACTCGTTTTTTGATGCTTTTTTGGACACGTTTTTAGTTTGCATTTTTCACACTTTTTTGACACGTTTTCCGCCGGTTTTTTTAAGCTTCCTTGGAACAGTTTAGCAACACATTTTTTTAATTGGTTTTTAACGCTCTTTTGAACTCTTTTATTGACGCATATTTTAGTTTTTTTTTATATTAGTTTTTCGAACTGCTTTTGGACTTGTTTTTCTACCAGTTAAAAACTGATTTTTAAATTGTTTTTTTTTATACTTTTTCGTACATTTTTTTAGAGCGTACTGACGGATGCAAAAGCAAATTTTTTTCTCAATCAGTGGTTCAGGTTGATATGGGAAGTCTGAATGAATTAATTCCGACAACGTGTCGAGGGTTCCTCTGGTTGTTTTTTGACGTATTTCTAAACTAGTTTTTAGATACATTTATTGACGTATTTTTACTCTGTTTGGAATTAGATTTTTGATGAGTTTTTTGACTCGTTCGTCGGTGCGTTTTTCGAATCGCTTTTTAATGCATTTTCGTACTAGTTTATCGACGAGTTTTTCAAGTGTTTTTTACATTTTTCTATGCATTCTTGAAATCGATTTCTAACATTAGGAGGCTTTTTCGGACACTTTTTTGTTTTTCGAAGAGTTTAAAAAACGTTTTTATACCCGTTTATCGGTGCGTTTTTCGAATCGATCTTTAACGCTCGCTGGAACTCTTTTATCGACGCGTCTTCGAAGTTTTTTTTTACTAGTTTTCGAAGTGCCTTTGAAGCTCTTTTGGACACGTATTTTGGCGTTAATGACAAGAGTTTTTGATACGTTTTTAAAGCTTTTTTGACACATATTTTTACGTTTTTAACATATTTGTGACACATTTTTTTGGATGATTTTTTGAAGCGTTTTAATAATTTTTAGCACGGTTACTGGACAGAACGGGTGCCGAAGTAAATTTTTACTCAACTGGACTATAAGAGCTGCCTTGCAGTGGTGCACGTCAGTTTCGAAAGTGTTTATAAATTAATGCCTTTTTTAATACTGGCCGGCAACATGCTGAACGTTCTTTTGGTTGTTTTTTTTTATATAAAATGGAAAACGGCCCAAGTAACATTTTGACTTTGGTGCTACCGAGGCTATTTCCCCTCTCGCAATATTGACAGTATAAGGCCTTATACAAAAAAATTTTGGCGCACTTTAACAGAGGTAATTGCTTCGATTTGACCTTACCGGAACTGTAATTTCCATTTCTGTAACCCTTATAGAAGCAATTAACATCCGCAGTGGGTTATTGTGTCGCAAAAGAAGCAACCTTTTCATGAATGCTTGCTGTAAGGACTTACCGAAACTGTAATACAATTATAGAAACTGAAATTATAGTAGGTAATTATTAACTGAAACTGAAAAAAAAATCAAATTTCCATTCTTTAATTTTTTTTTTTTATAGATAAATATGTTTCCTCCCTTGGACCATTCTAAAAGCAATATAAAGCAAAAACAAGGAAAATAAAAACTACCCACCTCAAATGTCGACGAAAATGAAGCAACACGAATGAAACAACTTGACATTGACACACGAACCCCACCCCAGCCCATTTCCAAGCTTTTCCCAATGAACAGCACCTGAAAACGAGTGCAACCTGAAAAGAGACGACATCTCATTGAAGTGCAAAGCATATGATCACGTTAGAGCGCGCACATAATAATCACACACACACTACTGCAACGATACTCACTGCTGCATGACTAATGACAGTGGTATCCACTGAAAGGAAATTGTGGGCGATGTTTTGAATAATTGTTTTGAACATTGCTCAGCTTCAGGACAACGCAGGAGGATGTTTTATATCTTAAATGATTCAGGGGGAAAATTTGCTAAGAACCTATTTCTTTAGTTTTTAATCCGATAAGCCATTGCTAGCTAAGAGAAGATTATTATTTAATGCCGATTACCCATACGGAAATGCAGCCACCAAAAATTTAGAACAGAACGCTTCCAACCACAAGCTTTACCGTTTTTTTAGCGATTACTTCGAAATTGCTCTACTTCAGTTAACAAGTACTTATAAAGCTCTACCGAAGTTCTTGCCTACAGAAATTACAAATCTGAACCTTACCGAAGTCAAATTGTTACTTGGGGGGTTCTTGTTGCAATGGCCCTCTTTTCTTACCTTCATTTTCTGCATAAGCTTCATTTTCCTTTCGCTACCTTGATGCTTACAAAAATATTAGATAGGTACTTACTGCGTTTCGTTTTCGGAACACTTAACTTTCTCACCAAAATCAGGGGTGGGATTCTGTAAGATGAAAACGTTCAATCGTTTTCGTTTAAACGAATGGTTTGCTTCATGTAACTTCGAAAACGAAAGGAAAAGTCATTTGCGCGAAAGCTAAAAAGCGAAAGCTAATTCATTAACGTTTTCGTTTTTTTTTCTTCACGTAACTCCAAGTTTCCTATTAAAAAACGTAAGGCAACGGTCAGTGTAAAATGCGATTCCGGTTATACTGTCTGCCAATCAAACGCCGTGTATTCTTTCGTATTCATTATTTTTCCAATTAGACAGAATACTTTCAGGTCCTTAAACACTAGATTTAAAAAAAATTCGTATTTTCTTTGGCAAACTTTATTCAATCGTTCTCCACATCAAACAGTTTTAAAATTTAAATTTAATTTCAATATAGCTCTTCAAGGCTATGTTCAAAATGTAACAAGACCCATACACGCATCCTCTGTTCTACAAATCGTAGTCATACTCTCAATTAACCTAAAAACAACTAACTAAGCCTATATTCAAAACAACTGGTGCCGACCCCCACAAACGAATTCCACCCCACAGGTCCTTTGGGAAATTCCCTACTATGATCAATTGTCTATCAGAGCAGAAGACTACTCGCTGCTTGTCCATGAGATGAGAAAAAAAAAATCCCAGTCCCAATTCTGAATTCAATGCAAATTGTAAAAAAAAACGAAGCCAACCTCCGGGTCGGAGAGGTGGAACTTGAAAATCTGAAAAAGGAATCGCTACACGTGAGAAGATACACCTACAACAAAACAGGAAGAAAAAAGAAAATAGTTTCTTGTTCCATGTCCTTTTCTGTGCCAGTGTTGATTGAAAGTGGGCGCCAGCCAGATGGGCGGTCACAATTCACAGGGAGTATCTTCTGGGGATGTACAACTAGGACCCTTGTTTTCATTCGCTTCCGTTTTTATCATTTCGAAGGACTGTCGGTATTGTGTTAGGGATTTCTTTTTCTTTTTTCGTTTTTTTTTTGTCGTTCTTCCTGACACACAGCTCGTATCTGAACTACAGCCAGCGCCAAGCACTAAAGGTGAATCCCAATTCGGAGAGGAGCTATTTAATTTTGATGACAATATCGAAAAAATTGTCGCCGCCATCTGGCATCGGATTCAGTACAAGAAATTGCTGCATGTGCGGTGCTCGTCGTATCGACGACCAGCTCTTCGTCAGTGGGTGAACGCAACCTGTCCATTTGAGTCCGGTACGTTTGCATTCGATCACAGTTTGGAAGTTTTTCACGTCGCTTTCGCTGCCGAAATACCAAATGAAAATTGCATGCTGTCGGGTCGACGTCGTGTTGGAACAACAACGATAGCTGGAACTGCACATCGAAAATGATGCCAAGGACGACGAACAGGACAATGAGGAGCAGGATGACGAGTTGGACGACGACGACGACGTACACCATGTACAAGCATCAGGCTTCGCGCTATTCGTGCATACGCAGCGAGAGCTTATGGGGGAGCGATCCACATTGACCCGTGATTGCCAAGTGGTGGAAGGGAACTCCGATCCGAGGTCCTGAATTAAATGGCCGGTGGTTTGACTGTAGGTGCTTTCTCCGGTAGATTTTGATTTCGTTGCCGTTTTGATGGCCCCAGCGCCAGCACTTGATCCATTGGGACCAACAAAAACGGGAATAGCTCCTGCAGCATCATCAAATTCATGTGAGCGTGGTGGGGGCATATCTCTCCTCATGTCGTTCATTTCATTTCGCAGCCCTTCCTCATGTGCACACATCTCCATGTCCTCGTCGCTCTCCAACGGTATACATGCGACGAAGAAAAGTTCTGTTGCCGGGCGATGGACATTCTTGGGAACGCTCGTCATTCTGCCGTTTTTATGTCGTCTATCCAAAGTGTGTCCTTGGATTTTCTCGCTTCCTTCAGTTGGAAGGAAAACCCCACCCACTGACACGTTAACATTATTCTTAAAGTTCTCTTTATTCTGAATACAGGTACGTTGCGATTGAATTGTAATGCATGGCATGGACTTAGTATTCACGGCGAACTGCAGCCGGACCGGCTGGCCGAATGTCGTATAATGCTGTGCTACAGAAATTTGATGGACCTGAGTCAGATGGGACAGGACATCCCATTCGGTGATCAACTTCGGCAAAGTTTCAATCTTTTCCTCACCTTTTGGCTTGCGGAGTGGGACTTCTTGTGTCCAGATACAATTCAACGTCTTGGTGTCGGGGTCAGGTCCAAAGTTATTGCTTGCACTGATGCCATCGGTGGCGTGGTGCAGCAAGAGGCATGATGATTTCCCTGTTGGACAATGAAAAGTTCTCTGCTGCTGTTGTCCAAGCAGTTGCCGTCCGTGATGGTTGTGAGAGCGATGGTGGTGGTAAAGTTGCTGTTGTTGTTGTTGCTCGTGATGATGATGATGATGGCGATGGCGATGAAGACACGAACCATGCTCCATGAAATCGCTTTTCTTTTGTGACTTTAGATTGCGTTTAAGGACGACAATGTTGTCGTCGGGTGAGGTAGTACTGTTGTCGCTGTCGGCAGCAAGTTGACTATTGTCGTCGTCTGATTTCTTGAGATGTCCTAAAATTGTATGCCCTGCTATCTGCTTCCGGTGATGGACTTTGTCCAAAGTTGGTGATGACGATGCACTGGTTGGGGGTGGCCTGTCGATTTTGATACTGATGAGTGGTTTTTCATGACAGTCATTGTAGTCGGGTGGTGAGTTGCCGTTTTTTACTGAAAATAAATATATGAAGAAATAATTAATCTTGTCCTTGAGAATGGGAGGAAAGCTTTGAATTTTGTGCGGCTGGCAAGTGTGAATATATATGATGGGACGATTTAAAGGACCGTTTGATTGGAACGAAACTTTTTGAATGTGCTGAGATTGAATTTAAAATATGCTATTGTTCTGCATATAAGGGAGAAATATTATTTGGCAATGACTTGTTAAATTTGACTCGAAGAGTAAAATCTTTTCAGATCTGAAGGAGTCGATTTCATAACCAAAAATCGTTTGCCCTCTATATTGGGTAAGAACATATCTTGTCTCCTCAACAACTCATTTGAGATTCTGCTGGCAGTCAGCAACCTGACTGATTGATCCCTGTCGCTACAACTTTATGCCTTAAGAGCCTCCCAACACAATTCCTAATGACGAAAGACCTCTAAATCAACAACTAACACTGCATTATGGATTCTACGATGCCTTAAATATAATCTAAATAATATCAAAACGAATTTTACATATGTGGGTCCTTTTTTATCTCGAGTTTGGCAACACCAAATTTTATAGTCCTTTTTTTCTGTAAAGGAATTTACTCGTAGCCGGGTTGTATGTAAAAAAAAAAAGCAATTCATTTTTGCCCAATAGGTGGAGCTGTTGTCGATCTCCGAAACCGCTCAATCGGTTTCAATAAAATTTAGTGGATGGGTATGGTTGGTTCCAAATTGAAAGATAGGTTCGTTTTTGACCCGATAGGTGGCACTGTTGCCGACATAATTGTAGCCACGTGAAAACAAAGTGCAAATAAAAACTGTAAAAATAGGAAACATTGGTTTGGGTTGCGTTATCGCATTTTTTTTTTAAGTTATTAAATAAATGATTTTTTACATATTTTTAAATTTTTTTTAAGGTCAAAATCAGAACATTTGAAACACCATTTCTCGATACATATGGCAGCTAATGTTGTAAATTTTAGAACTTTGAAATGCATTCATTTAACAAAGCACTTTGACATTTTTGAAGACCTGAAATTTTGAAAATGGCATTCTACACAATCTGGCAGTATTAGCTTTCTTTAAAAAAAACACTTTGCGAAATGTGGGCAGGTCTTAATACTAAAGGCATGGGCAAAGCCGGGTGGTTACAGCTATCAATATATACAAAAGTCGATGGAAAAAATTGTAGGAACGTCCACAAAATTCTCACGAATTGCAGCAGTTCACATAGTTTTCAACAGGTCTGTGGGACGGGACCTTAGGCCTATAGCTTCTTACAACCATTCGTTTTGTGTGAGGAAGGGAAGGGATCCACAGTTTTAAGGCGAGTCAAAATGGCTCATTGAGAAGCTCCTTCAGAAATAAAAAATAAGAAAAGAAACAAATAGCTGAGCTCTCTTTTATTGGTGGCTGTGTTCACCAGTGTTGCCAGTTGCCACTAAAAATAAGAGAATCCAGTCAAATCTGACTGTATGACCGATTTTATTTATTTAAAATTTTGTCAAAAAATACGGTCAAAAGTTAAAATAAGAATTTTTAATCAGAAATCTGGTCAAAAATAGAATATATCAATATATTTTGACTATGACTAGTGGTTATGTTTAGTTTCTTTATTTTACCAAACAAATTTTAAAAGTAAAAAAAACATAATGCAATTTATTTAAAAGCTTTCCATTACAAACTTTTGCAAAAAATTAACTTTCAATCAAATTCAGTCAAATTCAGGCGCCGCTGTAGTTTTCTAGGATTATTCACAATAAATCGGGTTCTGTTTGATATTGTGAGCATGTTCGTTGAGTATGGCAAAGTTACATTTAAATTTTGCAAATCTTTCTTTATTTTAAGTCTATAGAATTGGATTATTTTTTTCGGTCGAAAAATCGGTTAAGAGTAAAGAGAATTTTGTCATATACCAACGGAATCCGGTCAGAATGTTAACACTGGTGTCCACAAAGATCAGGGACAAAATTGTTCTCCTTCTCTGTTTTGCTCATGTTCGTTGATTTTCCCACATTGTGTGTTGTGGTTTTAACAAAGAATAACGTGATTTGGACTAGGTCCTTAATTCTTACCGGAGAAAAATGTTTATAAATAAATAACGCCTAGCAAAGATGAACCGTAGAACCTAAGAGCGTTCTCACTGTTGCACATGAGAAGGAAAGAACACCACCCAACTTTTTGATGTAATCTAAAAGGTAAAAGGTGTGAAATCATGTGATTTCCTTAACATCATGCTTAAAAGGAATGTACGAAACTCACTAGACCAACCCGGAGGTGACTTTGGAAACCTAAAAGCTCGACGAGCGATGTCAGTGTTTTGTGAGCATTGACCCAGAAGTGGCGCAGATGGATACTGTGGTAAATGAAAGACAAACGAAATACGTAATATATCTTCTGACTATAGATGTTGTTTCTCACAGTTTTTTCCCCAATTTACAGAAAATAACAATATAACATTCACCATCCACTTATGACACGTGTGTCTGCGGGAAATTAAGTGGTAAAGCCACTCGCGAGCAACTACGCTCGCTTACGATATGACACAAAAGCATGGAACCTGCCAAAAGCGGATAAAAACCCACTTTTGTCGAAAAAATGGAAATGAAGACCTTTTCTGGTTATATAACTACCGGCCACTTTTTGGGGGCGTTCTTTATTACAAAATCATTAAAATTCATAAATAGTCGCAGCAATTTTAAATTACCACATTCCAATGAATTCACATCACAACAGTTCCAGCCAGCGTTTTTATATCGCGGGATTTACCATTTTGTGGAAATTCCGATGTAAAAAAAGCCTTCCTCGTAGTAATTTCGGGATTCTAACAATATGCGCCTGAGAATTGTTCTGTTCCATACGCCACTTTTGTCGTTTTTGAGTTAGGAATGGATTATATGTTAATTTTGTATGCGCGAGAATTGTTTTGTTCCACGTGCATATCACTACGACAAGAGATAGACAAAATATTACCGAGGTTGAAAATTGTTCTACGTGCACTTGTGTTCAAGAAAGGCTACTGTATGCGTATGCGTCTATGTATTGCAACATATCATTGTATTCAGCCGGTTAGTCCTCACTCCTCAGTCGTGGCTTGACATTCCTTAACAATTTGAATAATTTTCTTATTTAATTGCATTTTTTGGAATTAACACTTTGTTTGTCAAAAAGAAGAAATCGATTTTTATTTTCAAATTTTAGTATCCAACTCCATGCTTTCTTGCCTTACAGATATATTGGATGAGAGTTGCTTTGTGCCGTATCCATTTATTTTTGTGTTCCACATGCATGGACAAAAAAAATTGTTTTAAAATATAGGAGGTGAGACACAAGTCAAAAAAGTAGACTTTTACGTTAATAAGCGTAGCATGTGACCGGTTTGGCATAAATAAAAAAAAAAATAAATAAATAAATATTTTGGCGCGACAGGTCTATGGGACCCAAGGCCTAGCTTCTAACAACCATTCGTTTTGTGTGGGTTTTTAATTGTTGGGACGAATGGAAGGGATCTACAATTTTATGCCGAGTCCAAACGGCTAATTGAGAAGCTCTTTCATGACAGTTTTACTCTCGGATGTTTGTCAGACGTTCGCGAGAGGTGGCGCAGTGAAAAAAAACCTTAAGATGTAATTTGGCCCTCTCGGGATTCGAACCTGGAACCCCTCGCTTAGTAGCCCAACACACTACCACTAAGCCACTGCGCCGATTGACCGGTTTGGCATACCGCTTTAAAAACTGGTGGATAAACTCTTTATAAGACTTACTTCAAGTTAAAAAAAATAAAAAAAAATCCTATTACACGGTTTCGTAGTACCAAGTACGCAAACCTTTAAATGCGTTTTTTCGGAAAAGTGCCTATGGCATGGCGTATGGAACAAAACAATTCTCAGGCGACGAATAACAGCATTCAATGACTGCCAACACACAAAAAAAATACGTAAAAAAATAACTCATGCAAATCGCCTTTTAGCAAATTGTTGCTAGTGCCATAAAAATATCATAAATTTTGTAAACAAACTGCGACTTTTTACACTTTATACACGTATAATACACAAACTTTACTTTTCAAAGTTAGATGATTTCATAAAAAGGTATCGAGTGAATTAGAAGGGAATTACCTACGTTTCGGTAAAAAAGAATACAATTCGTGGGAAATATAAAGAAAACGGCTCAACAACAGTGTTACTAGTATCAATTAAGGGTATGGTGTCGTTCAGAAATAAACATTTGTAATACTTACACACATCTCAAGTGTGACAAAAATTCTAAATAATCGTTTTCAGGTCATCCATTGTTCATCCTCCGGGACCCATCAGCATTTTTGCTAAGTGGTCACAGTAGATATTATTTCGCTTTGAGTTACTTTGGAGAAATCCTTCCAAGTACCTAGTGCTTATCGTCTAAAACAATATTTCAACAGGCAGAAACATTGATACACCGAAAGGACTCCATTTTCCGCACGCCATTAGTTAAGTGCATAAGCCCATTTGTACAAGGCTCCGGAATAAACCAGCTCTTAGATCACCACTTCAACAATTGAGTGGAAGGGTTGAGGACAAATCAGATTTTCCATCGAAATACAGACGTTAGCTTTAATATCTCTCACATGCCGTCTACTCTATGCGGCGCTCCTTTCCTCCTTTTTTGTCAGCATGGTCTGAGTCGCAAAAACCTTTTGGTCGAATTACAGATCCTAAAAGCTTTTTCGTACCACTGTGCTTCGCTACCTTTGACTTGCTACGGTAAAAAGAGATTTCCACACACTTTCTCACACATCGATTCAAATTCACAGAACGGAGATACAGGCTGCTATTCTGTATCTGTATCTATGTCTTCTAATGTTATTTTACCGAAAGAGAGATAAATTAATGATTGAAATCCCACAGGACATTTTTATTGCTACCGGTTTGAGCTGTGTGTTACACATCGAATAAAACCAGAAACATGCCGAGCCCATAGTCGGTGGTCCGGTATACCTATAAAGTCCGAACTACGTGTTTACTATCGAGAACATGACATCGCATAGCTCATGCAATAGCATTGTGCACACCATAAAGAGCACATACACACTTTAAGCTGTGCCAGAGATAACGTTAAAGGGGCAATCCTTAAATACGAGATATGCTGCCATATCTGTGTGGTTTTTACACATCTACGTTCTACCGCACAATATATAGATATGAATATGTTCATACGTACCTCCATCGCAGGGAAAGCTTTCGGCCAGTAATGTGAACAATTTATCTGAGAGCAGACATCTTCCTCGTGGTCCAAGTGTGACTCGACAAATGGGACATTTGACTGTACGACCTCGACAACTATTGCAGAGTACGTGTCCATTACAGCACTGCCATCCGGGTGGTTTAACGATCTATTTGGATATAAATGAAACAAAAGAGAGAAAAAATTACACACACAGAAAAAATAATTCTCACAAAAAGTTGTTGTATTATTCCCTGGCCATAAGTAAATTACAGTAAAATTTTATGCTAACGTAGATGTTTTTGTGTAGGTTTAAATGGCGTACGATGGTTGCTTGGTTACATGCAGTACCCACACACGGCAGGGTGTACGTTTGCATCCTTTATCTGGACCAGGATGGGAAAGTTTACAACTTTGGTCATATACTCTACGAATCGTATTTGTGCAGGAGGGTGTATTTCTGTAACGGGCTTGACTTGTCCACATCCATCATTGAAACTTTACTCATTTTAACGCTCTTTATGAAACGAATATGTCATCATGAACATGAGATCAGTCGCCCGCTGTGTTAAGAAAGTTTAAAATTCCAATCGGCCAGGGATCCGTACTTATGAAATCTGGCGGCGTTTTGGCTCGTCCACATAGGGGCTGCCCTTAAGGTGAAGTAAGTAAGTTCCTTGACTATCATTTTGTTTAGGAATGAAAAAGGTTGGATCTGCTTTTAGTGTATGTTTATTTGATGTCTTAAATTTGTTTCCATTAAGTCGTTAAAATGATATCGGCAATTGGGCACCGCCAGAATTGATGACCATTCGGGCCCGTTTTATGGAATTTTTCATCACACTTGCCATATATTCTCTTTCAAAGCTTCAAGGGTCCGAGTCTTATTGACATAGACTCGTGACTTCAAAACACCCCATAAAAAGAAGGTTGGAATGTTTAAATCAGGCGATCTTGCCGACCAGTCCAAATCACCAAAACGAGAGGTAAGGCGATTGGGAAATACAGCCCTCAGAATTTCGGGCGTGGCTAGTGCTGTATGCGCCGTTGCTCTATCCTGTTGGAACCACATGTTCTTCAGTCCCAATTCATCCAATTGAGTAGGGAGAAAGTCGTTAAGCATGGTTCTGTAGAGCTCGCCGTTCCACAGTAGTCGTCTGGTCGATACTACCGTGGTCCCCTGCGACGTCTTTAACCACAGCTGCGACATTCTCAACAGAACGCCTTCTCCGGGCCGGCCATGCCTGGCAGCATCTTTTATCTTTAGGCGTCGGACGTCCGGGAAATCTGCGCACACTTCGAAAAAATTATTCCGCAAAAAAAATGGAGAGAATTGTTCCGTCTTCTCTAGGAGTACACCTCTTTCATGTCTTGTGGATGTATATTTTGTATCTGTATTTCACAAATCAAAGTATAGAATTGACATTTGCTGCCATTTGCAAAAATTAAATATATGTTGATGATGGTATGCGAAAAGCGACTGCACGTCTGGCCAGTTCCAAGCTTGTGAAAGCTTCTCAATTTGGACGGTCGGATTTGGCATAAAATTGTAGGCTCTTTACGAACCAAGGAATGGTTAAGGTTATGCGAAAAGTCAGACCTAGGGTACCTACAACGACAGCTTTTTATTTATTTGTTATCATCGATTTCGGATCGAGCTGTCAAAGTGTAAAATTTTTTACTTTCTACTCAGTAATCTAGCACACTAACCAGTGAGCCTTTGTTGTAGACTTAATTGGACTAAGACCTCCAGGCTTTCTATCTAGACTCTATAACGGATCGGATGACTGCTAAAGTCTTTTATGAGGTATGTCTCTTAGCTTTTTCTATACATGTGCCGCACTTTAGACAATAAGCTTTTGTCCGTTTCAAGACGTAAAATATACCATCCTTTCCTAAGGACTTTGCTCATGGCCGCATTTTTTTTTTTTCAAGACCCTCGTAAGAACAATCTTGTCTCCGCCCCTTATTTGATGACATTTCGCAATCTTCTTCTATTGTTGGCGAACATGATCTGATATAATTATTTTGAAAAAATCAAATTCAGATCTATATTTTATTCCATTTACGGTCAACGATAAAACACCGATAGCAATTCCCTTTGCCATGAACGACCGACGGTTACAGCTGCCCATTTTCAGAAAAATACGTTTACTTTCTGAAAAAGTTTGGCGTTTGTGGCAAAATAGATTCTTAATGCTGCTCCTTGGTAAACCCCATGATTTTTCCGAAATGCACACGTATTGGATAAGTAGTTTTGGTGTTATGCCTGTTTAAATGCACATACAAACAGATTACTTTCATGATTTAATTGTATATATTGCAGTGGCGCCGCGTGAATTATTTAGGTGGGAGTGCAATTCTTGAAAATTTAATTTTTTTTTAAATATCAATTAATACCAATTGTGGGAATACATTGCCTGTAACCACTTGAAAAATAATACCTAAACGAAAACAAAAGTTCATTCATTCATATATTCACATTTTCTTATGAAACTTGGTGTGGGTATCGTGCACGGTGCACTGCTTTTTTCGCACGAGTGTCGATGTAATGCATTCTATTTTTGACTTATGTACTTATGACGCTTTATGGAAGCACAACAGAACAGATTCAAAAGACAAGAAAACAAGAATACAGCCCGTGCACAGAAAACCGTCGCACGGAGTATTGCCAGATTGGGCGCTTTATCGTATTTTGGGCTATCTTTTTTCTTAAAAAACGATAGAAATTTCTTCCAAAGCCCCCAACACATTTTTGGCCGATATATTGTTTTACAAATTTTGTGTAAATTTCGTTTGTTATATTCCTTCACTGTCACAATGGGCCAATTCTGGCCTAAGTGTGGCTGCACTTGTGTGTAGCCTGCCACTATAACCTATATTCCTTCACAAAACTAAAAAAAAATATTTTCCAACTAACCCGCATTTTTTTTTAATTTGGCAGCACTTTTGCCTTTATGTGACAACGAATAGTCTGCCAACTTGCACACACACCAATTTCTTTTGCATGGCATTTGGATTTGACAGTTTTTCCAGTTTTATTTTAAACGATATTTGGGCTACATTCAGGGCAACGATATTAGGCTATACTTTTTCAAAATTTGGGCGCCTAAAGCCAAATAACTTCTGGCAACCCTGCGCACGGGTTTGCTACAAGTTCATCAATGTAAATCGATTTTATGTATGCGTGCGGGTGACGAATGTCGATGGGGAAAATCTTGTAGATGTATATACAAGGTAGTTTGAGGTTGAATGAATTTATTTGAAGAAATCAACAGAACGCGTGCACAGCGAGATCTCGTGAGTCTATATTTTGTTTGTTTCTCAACGATGAATGAATTTTGAAAGACAAATTAGGACGGATAAATATGAATATGGTGACGCAGGTTTTATGTGTTGTGTAATTGTGGCGTGTTCGATAAGGGTTTTTTTCTTTCGTGCGCATTACTATGCACGCTTTGCACCCCCTGACGAGACGCCACTGATATATTGATAGATATTTCTGATCTAATTTCTGTAATATGTTGAATTAAAGGAAGTTTGGGCTGTCCAGTCATCGATCGAGGTGAGCGTTTGATTTATGTGCCGAGTTTTCACATCCAAAGTGTCAGCCAATACTGTGTTCGACTGCACTGCTTAGTTCATACTGTAGCAAGCCATTGTCAGACTTGATTCCTGTTGGATCATTAATAAAACCTCCGAACATCGCGTGGTTTTTACTTAAGCCTGAGGAATTTATCTATTTATCCGACTGCTTATATACCAAATTCTGCGCTATCGCTATTGGGGCAGTCCTTGCACTTCTTTGGGACTTCTTAATTTTTAATCTATAGTCTCTGTACGCAAAAGGTAACATTTCTTATGTTATAGCATTGCTACATCAGCTCATTTGACTGACTGAAGAAGTCCCTAGGATTGTTCCGACCCCCTTTTTAAGTTGCAGCTACTTCCCAAACCCCTCTAGCAATCACAAATAACCCATGACCATGGTAAATGGAAACCTAATTAAATCCATTAAATGTTTTCTTAAAAATTCTACGAGAAGCAGAAGCCCCCACAAATTTGTTCTCCCCAGGCAGCATGGCTCGTAATGATAATGAAAATGATACTTGATTCCTTGGCTCTCAACCAAACCGCTGCACACTCTGCTCAGCATTCCATGGATATAAAGCAAGTGTATATTCGAGAGGAGAACAGTTTTGTTACAATAAGCATAGTATGTATAGCGCCCTTTGGCGATTACCCCAACATCCGTTGTTGCAGCAGTTGATGCAAGAATAACACACCATATCCAGTCAGCGAGAATTTGGGATAAAAACACTTCGGGTCGTCTGGCAACATTTAGCTGATGAAGTTGTGTGGTTAATTTCACGAACTTTAGACGAATGGGTAATGAAATAAAACGTGATTGTAACTACGACGATGAGGTGATACTAGCTAATTTCGTGTGGCCATGCCAGGCGGCAACTTATCATAGCATGACAGAAATATAAAGGTTAACATAAAATATAAATTTTTTTCGGATACAATTTTTTACCTCGAGGCAGATAGGACATTCCAATAATTGAGCAATTTGCTGGAGGCATTTGGCAAACTTTTGCAATGACTGCTGATTAACAAGCTGAAATGAAAACAAAGGATATATCGGTTAGTAAGGATATTATTACGCAAGTGCTAAATAAATGCAAACAATTACAATAAACCTTATATCGTAGTTTAAAAAAAATTATTGTAAGTCCTTTAAACAAAAAAAAAATTAAAATAAAATTACTTTTCGATAAAAAGTGGGAATTATAAACGAAATCAAAATAAGCACCAATTTCACCCCTCTATGTATTGGGACGCCACCTACTCACGATTGGAGGTTGGAAATTCTCTAATAAATTTGAAACTTAATAAGGAAAACAGACTCAATCGGCGACCCGTCGTAATTTGTATGATAACGACATCCTACAATATGATGCAAGTTTGCTTCCATGGTATTCCTGTTACTTCGTAGCAGATATTAATGAAAAAGTAGAAATTGTTCAAACTTTTATACACAATCTTTTTAATATTCATGTCCCCATTAAGACAGTTGCCATGGTTCACTACAGAGGTGCACGTTGCTATAAAAGCTCGTAGCAAACTGTATGCCAAATGGAAACTAAGGCCTACTAGTCAAAATTGGGATTCTTTTTGTAGAGCCAGGAATAACTCTTCAGCTATCACCAGAAGGGCAAAGAAAAGATACTTCTTGTCCAAACTAAGGGCTGACCAACCTCCAAAAAAACTCTGGAATAATTTACGATCTATTGGACTAGGTAAAAATAATGTATTAACGAAAACACCCGACATTGATGAGCTTAATAACTCAGAATATAACACATAACACAGAAACCTTTTCTTCAGTTCTAACCGTTGCTTAGATTTTGAAGTTGTCTCAGAAGCGGATGTTATACATTATGTACAAGACCTTAAGTCAAACGCTATTGGGGAGGATGGATTACATTAACGCTTTGTAAAAATAATACTTCCTCATATTGTTAGTTGTATAACACATTTGTTTAATTTTTGTATCACGTCTTCCACTTTCCCTGATTGCTGGAAGCAAGCTAGGGTCATCCCCGTGCCTAAGAAAAACAATCCCTCATCGATCTCTGACTATCGTCCTATTAGTATCTTACCATGCCTATCTAAAGTTTTTGAAAAAGTCCTTGCCAATCAGATCTCTAGCCACCTAAATCGCTTCAATTTATTATCCCCAGTGCAGTCCGGTTTCCGAGCTCAGCTGTCAAACGGCAATGATCAAAGTTCTAGATGATATTAGAATAGAGTATGATAAGGGTTACCTGACGATGCTATGCTTGCTTGACTTTTCAAAAGCCTTCGACACGTTAAACCATGACATTTTGTGCACGAAATTAAAGCTGTACGTTGGATTAAGCGAATATTCAGTGCTTCTGATTAGGAGCTATCTTTCTAATCGTTTTCAAAAGGTCTTTGCTGAGCAAAAATATTCTCGGCCTGCACGTATCCTCGCCGGGGAGCCTCAGGGTTCAATTATTGGCCCAATCCTGTTCTGCCTTTATATAAATGACCTACCACAAGTTTGCTGCAACACATCTATACATCTATATGCTGATGATGCACAGATATATCTTTCTCGACCAATTGGTTTGGTGGAAGATCTCGTGGCTTGCTTTAATTCTGATCTCTCTTCAATAGTAAAGTGGTCCCAAAGTAATGGTCTGATTTTAAATCCGGTTAAAACTAGATTAATTTTGATTTCAAAAAAGCTGTATGATACTGAAGATGCCGCCTGTTTATCTTTATTCCAGCAGACTTGAGTTTTACGATACAGTTGTACATGCAAAATTTATCGTGGCGCGTGTTTATGCAGTATTACGAAAACTCTGGTTGTATTCTAGTCTTACACCTGTAAATACAAGACTTAGGTTGATTAAGTCTTTGCTTATGCCTATCTTTGATTACGCCATAGTGGTATACCCAAAATTAGATTCTCAGTCTCAGCACAAATTACTTGTTGCTTTTAATGATATGGTGCGATATGAATTTGGAATTAGAAGATATGACCATGTGTCTGTCTACCACAAACATGTCCTTGGTTGTTCATTACAACATTATTGGGAAATTAGGTGCTGTGTATTCATGCACAAAATAATACATAACCGTTCACCACAACATCTATTCCAGAAACTGCAATTTGTCCAGTCACCGCGAACATTCAACCTCATAACGCCTTCATCTAATTTTTTGAATACATCACGCCTCTTTCTTGTCAAACAAATAATTGGAGCCGAAAAATTTAAAAATGCATTGTTTGCACATTTTGCACATTTTGCACTTTAATGTAGTCTCCGTATTTCTTCTTTTACTCTATTACTCTTCTTCTATTCTAATTTGTCTCCCTTCTTGTTCTTTCTTTATTAGACCAACCCCAACACCCCTCCAATACGTGTTAAAGTTTATTTATTTTTTTTTTTGCTTAAGCGCATTTAATAAATTTTCACTTAATGTTTCTATTTATACTTACTTCGCTCGCTATTTAATTCAATGTTATTTTAATGTATTTTTTCTTGAGCGTTAATGTACTATAAAAGACCATTGTTCTTATTTGTACTTTACCAAATAAATTAAAATAATTAAACTAAACTTGATAAAACGAAGCTGCCAGAAAAGAAAAACAAGGGTGAAAACAATTGCAATAAATATTAAACAAACAAGACGGCCTCAAATCTGAGATGAGTCTTACGAAAAAACTTTGTTTTGCAATTCAAACACTGCAGAGCAACACAGTCAAAAAATATATCTACCTACTCATATAGACATTTCAGCAGATCCTATGGAATGGAGCACTGCTGAAGTTCAAAAGAGTCAATATTTGTGGACCGGCAATAGAAAACCACAGAATGTGATCCCACTACCTTGCAAAACCATATTAAATGTCACCTAATTTTCAAGTTCCATCATTTATTGAAAAATGTGTATGTAATTTGTAGGTATGTATTTACAATTTCAAAAAATTAAGAAATAAGAAATTTTTATCACTGTTAAATATTTTTAATTTTAAAAGATAAGAATTTGACTGAACTCATCCACTAAACGAAATTGCAATCATTTTTAATTTTAAGTTGAACGCTACAATCTTTTTCGTTTGTTTTTATTAAAATAAATAAATATATTTTGACATTAATAAAACAAATTACATATTTCCCCTTTTTTATTTATAAAATGTCCAGTCGAGTCCCGGAATTTCAACCTAATGACCAAATATGTAGTACTGATTTTGAACTGGCAACCGTCACTGAATGTGAATGACGCTGCAAGCAGTTTATCAGCAACTTTAAAAGTTCCAACATAAACTGCTGCTGTCGTGCTGTCATATCACTTTCACGCGGGATAAAAAGCTAGTGTCAATCTCAGAAGTGTCAACTGTCAAGTAGAGTTTAGGTTTTGTAATTTTGTGCTGAATATTCTATCTTAGATTGCTTTTCTCGGACGTGATGTTCAATATAAAACACGTCTAATATAATTATAATAACAATTAGAAACTCTCATCAAATTTCTGCATTTCTTATGTCAGCTGTCAGACTCTCGATTTCTCGGTTTTTTGCCAGATACCTAGAGATTTGAAACTTTTCCATATCGTCTATTATCACGTTAATGGAATGACAGCTATTGAGAGAAAGGTAGTCACATTTCATTTTGTAGGTATTTAAATTTCCGACTTGGAAATCAACCATAGACAGTAATAAAATTAATAAGTATAATTTTAGGCGCCAGATTAAAATACTGCTCGCGCCACGCGCCACACTACTTATACCTAATTTGTTTTTTTTTCATGTTGGATTTGACTAAACTAAAGTATTACGGAGAATAATAGAAAGATTTCCCTTGATACGCCTGTCTAGGATTTCCTTAACCCCACTTGGGACTGCACCTGGAAAAAGGTGAGGGTTTGACTGCTTCGGTCACCATTCGCCTAAATGAAGACAAAACTAGCATAACGAAGTAATAAGACGGCTAAAATCTCCAACCTAAATGTCACTACATCTCCCCTCACCTCACTCATGTGGTACCGCAACGGACCTATATCAATTTGGTCTAAGTGTGTCTTTCTAGACAGCCACCTTACCAAACCTAACATAACCTATAACAGGGAATCTTTGTAGGAAGGAATAAGTCAAGTCCGTTTTGGATACTGAACTGATACCAGCACGTGCACGCTGAGGTGCTTTCGAAGGCGTCCTGTGCTTTATACTGAGCGAGGATTCTTAGGTTCAACCATGATAAAACTTAGACTTAGTCTTAAAAACTGCTATTTCCAAATGACTTGCCAGACGTGGATCTGCTCTGTGCGTGTCTCATGCGGAGGAAGTCTTCCCTCCGATGGGATACTTAAAGATAGAAATCCTCCTGCATTTTACCTCTACGGCCGGCGGTGACAAGGTGGATGAACCTGACCAATTGTGTCATTTCTAGGAATATTTGGCCAACCTACGATAATGACAGAACTAATAACCTCTTAGCCAGAGTCCCTGTCGATGTCGCCAGACTAACGGCAATTAGTACGGGCCATTGGCCTCTAGGTACTCACGCAGCTTGGCATCCCTTACAACTCCCACTGCCGGAATTTACCTTTAAAAAGTGTTGGTTATAGAAAAGACCTAACTTGTAACAACTACTCCTAAATTCTGTTAGTTGCGGTAATCGAATATGCACTTTATTTTAATACTAGCTGTTGCCCGCGGCTTCGCTCGCATTAATGCCGATTTTGTCAATCACTTCAAGTACACTTAAGGAACCCTTTGTCCTTTTCTGCATTACTTATTAAAACGGATAATAAACAGATTCAAAATTAGTTCAACTGAATTTTAAGAAATTCTGATTCTAACTAAAGGCTTCGCAAAACAGAACGCGTTTTTAACGCCGCGGTGAGATTAATTTACACGGCGGTAAGATGACGCCAAATAGAAAACTCTCATTAATGTCCATGACTCATTGCCTAAAAAAATGTTAAGCAGCTCGGAGGAAGAATTACTGCTTTTATTTGCCGTGATATGTAATTCCCGAAAAGTAAAAAGGAATTGTGTGCACGAAATTTACAAAAAGTGAAATTCTTTTGATATTGCCTCCCATATCTCAGCCTTTAAAACTGCATTTGTATACGATATATCACACATAACATAAGTCGGCGCAGTGGCTTAGTGGTAGTGTGTTGGGCTACTAAGCGAGGGGTCTCAGGTTCGAATCCCGAAAGGGCCAAATTACATCTTAAGGTTTTTTTCCAATGCGCCACCTCTCGCGAACGTCTGACAAACATCCGAGAGTAAAACTGTCATGAATGAGCTTCTCAATTAGCCGTTTGGACTCGGCGTAAAATTATAGATCCCTTCCATTCGTCCCAAAAATTTAAAACCCACACAAAGCGAATGGTTGTGAGAAGCTAGGCCTTGGGTCCCATAGACCTGTCGCGCCAAAATATTTATTTATTTATTTTTTTTTATATCACACATAACGCACAAATTTGATTAGTTTCAAAAACATTCGATTAACTTTTCCGTTTTTTAAGCCCCATTTAGATGATCAGTTATCAGTTCAGTTGTCAGTTCAGTTAAAAAAGGCATTGAATTTAGACGTCAGTCCGGTATTCAGTTCAGCTTTCATTTTACTCGTGAGCAGTCAGAAGAAATATATTGCGTAATGGACGAAGAAAACCTAATTGCAATGGCTATAGCTTTGTCGCTTAATAAATCACAAAAAATAAGAAGCAAATGGAGCAAAGATTGGTATTTAAACTGAAACGTATTTACACATCACTTTGACTGATAGCTGAACTGAAAACTTATGGGAATTCCATCAGTTTCGGTCTCAGTTTCAGTTTCAGTTAAACGCTTCAATTTTTGCATTTAAACATCAGTTTAACTGAATGCTTAACTGATAGCTCAACTGAAACTGAAACTGAAATGATCGTCTGAATGGGCCTTTAGAACACAAAATCAGGAAAAAATATTTCAAACGCCCCGCGTCATAAAATAACTTGTAATTTTTCACAACCCCGGTTTCCAACGACGCGGTGAATTCAACCCATTAAGTTACAGCCAACCATACCCACCCACAAAATTTCATTGAAATCGGTTGAGTGGTTAAGAAGATCGACAACAGCGCCACCTATCGGGTCCAAAACTATCCTATCCATCAAGTTACAACCAACCATACCCACCCACAAAATTTCATGGAAATCGGTTGAGTGGTTAAGAAGATCGACAACAGCGCCACCTATCGGGTCCAAAACTATCCTATCCATCAAGTTACAACCAACCATACCCACCCACAAAATTTCATGGAAATCGGTTGAGTGGTTAAGAAGATCGACAACAGCGCCACCTATCGGGTCCAAAACTATCCTATCCATCAAGTTACAACCAACCATACCCACCCACAAAATTTCATGGAAATCGGTTGAGTGGTTAAGAAGATCGACAACAGCGCCACCTATCGGGTCCAAAACTATCCTATCCATCAAGTTACAACCAACCATACCCACCCACAAAATTTCATGGAAATCGGTTGAGTGGTTAAGAAGATCGACAACAGCGCCACCTATCGGGTCCAAAACTATCCTATCCATCAAGTTACAACCAACCATACCCACCCACAAAATTTCATTTAAATCGGTTGAGTGTTTTAGGAGTTTTAGGCGGCGGCGTAGTGATGGCGACAGGCCAATTTCAGCTTGGTCATTTTCATCTCGGTCGAATCGATTTTCCTTCCAAGTCGCGCCATAAGATGTTTCACATTAAAAAGTTATCTCCACCATTTATAGTATAGTAATTATTCATTTGACACCCAATACCCATACGTCATACGCATATACCCATACGCCATACCATATCCATACCTAGAAGTTACACACAAGACTAAAGTGACCATACGTCCCGCTTTTAGCGGGACAGTCCCGTTTTTGAGGTCTCTGTCCCGCGGCCATAACTGTCCCGCTAAATGTCCCGCTTTTCCTACGTTTGTTCAAATGTGTGTCTGTAGGTCTCTACAATTCTACAAAATGAAGCAATTATCTAAATATGTACTATTTTACATCGCTGTGCATACAAATTGGCGCATATAAAACAAACGTAAGAGCTGTTGAAGAAAGAAAATGAGCCCATGTATATTCTCTGTTAATGAATTGTCAGTTTTGCTTCTAGTGTCTAATGCTAATCTGTCATTTTTAAATGTTTGGAGATTATTTCAAACATTTTAACTGATCTCTGTATTGTTATGAAGTCTGATTTTTTATTTTTATTTTTTAAATAAATGTGTTATTTGTCGTTTGTTTTGCGTACTTTTTTATGTTTTACTAAAAAAAAATCATAATTTCTACTCCCTGCGAAGTTTTAAAAATTTGTCCCGCTTTTACTTCAAATAAATCTGGTCACTTTACACAAGACACAACGTAACACGTCTCTTATCTTTTAGTGATAGGCATAGAATTAAAAAACGTATTTACAATAAACGCACCTACATTCTTACAAATCCAAAACAATTTTGTGTGCCTGCCGCCGCCGCACACACCCATAACAAATCGAACTACCTATACTTTGCATGTAGGCTGGCTGCGCACAATGCAGAAAGCATTATTGACAACCGTTAGCCGTTGTCATTGACGACCCCATGACGACGTTCATGGCCAGGGGAAACACTGCGAGCTGCGACATTCGTTGTGTGTGAATGTATATCTTTAATTCCTTTGATGTGTATCCAACCCACCACCCCAAAGCAGAACTGGCAATCAAGAAATCATTATTTTTTCGTTGGTCAGAAAAGTCTGTTTTCAATTGCTTCTAGCTCAGCCCCTGCAAGGAGCAGAGAGATGAATGATACTTCAAAATAATCGGTGAAGTATTGGCTAAATGCAGTTTTAAGCTTATTCCGATTAACCTAGATCTATGAATGTAACAGCAAGATGATTAAAGAAAGGTAAAAAAAAACAAATTTGCAACCCCTTTTCCACAGTCACGCTACTCTTAAAATGATAGGAGAAGAAGAAGAACATGCTAAAATGCTTAAAAAGCTTCTAACGGTGGTATTCCCGGGATGGTATTGCCACCAAATAAGGCCTATTAGGGCTTCGGATCTAGCCCGAATAAATTAAAAAAAATCCCATCTCAATACGTTCAGTAGTTTTTGAGTTATTTGGGAACAAACATCCAAACATTCACATTTATAATATATATAGGATTGTTGGAATTATTGTTTGACAATTTTTTGACTTTTTTTATCTGGCAACAATTCCGCACAATATTTAAAATAAATGATTGGAGCAACAGGTCTCTTGGTATTGCATGCTCAGAAGCTTATTATAAAACGAATGCAATTTGTGCTCTACCGGGTGTGGAGCCCGACCCTTTGTTCAATAGCAAAAATGTTGGTTTGACATTCGTTATTTATTTGTACCATTCACCCACAATTCACAAATACGACCTAAGCTTCCGCTATACCTATATGTCCAAAGTTACCCAGACGAGTCCAACTGAAATTCAAAAATTCACTCACATTATTTTCAGTCTTATTCCGCCAGATCAGTATGGTAACAAAGCTGCCGCCGCTTGCCCAATGGCTCTGAATCTTCATCGCCATTTCTGATATTTTCTGTCCCAGCACATCCGAGCCGTTCAGTTCCAGAACCGAATCGCCGCTCCGCACGCCAGCCTGGTAGGCATTCGAACCGTCTTGTACTCCACTTACCCAAGGATACGGATCCCATGGAGCGCGACTCAGATGTAGACCAAGTGTTCCGTTCGGGCAAGCATATATCTTACACAACTTGAGCATTTCACGTCGCTTCCTCTACCTCACGACCGCCGAATGCGCATATGGACAACCACACAGTTTATTATATCCTAAAAAAGAGAAAAAGAAGAATTCATTAATTAAATGCAACTTAATGCAATGACAACCAAAGTGTCTAAGTTGTGCTATCGCTTGTAAGAAGCCTTCACCAGCAACCAGTCTAAATTTATTAGTAGGTAATTCGGTGTTTGAAAACTTTGGCTATATGCATTGCTTGCAACACGAACCAACAGCATTCCATGCCATGGCAAAGCGGATAATTTATATCTAAGGTAGTCAAACGTGAGACGTGACTATGACTACGCCGCCGCCGTCATTACGCATGGAACTTCGAAGATAGTGTTGAGGTACTTAGGTTCTCGTAGTTTACGAGCAGACAGTGTTGTTGGCTAAAGTCATGGGTGGGTGAGGAAGGGTATATGCGCAACTACCGCCATGGCATACTAATGGTTTTGTAATGTAAGCAATTTGGCAAGCAGCCCGGATTTTATGGTCGGCGGTGTAACCTTGACGAGAGCTATGTTTCAACAGTTCAGCAGGTAGAGGCAGTTTATTACACCTTATGGCTGATGGGATGAGAGAGGTCGAACCCCCAAACGAAATATTTATATAGTTTGGTTTATGTGATGAATTAGGTGTGCTAAAGTGAGTTAATCTGGGTTACAGTGTTTGAAATGGATCCAGGTTAAGGGTGTCGGTTGATGATTGACGTCGGAAGATTAGTGGATTTAGCTTGATGGTGATTGCCATTATTATGTGTTTTGGACTAATTATTAAAAAGGTTTTTTTTTCTACCCCCATTTGGATGACTGATGGGAATTTGATGCGACCAATGATGAGAAGTCATTGGGTATCGGTTTTACTGGACTAATGATGACTTGATTTTGTTTAGCGCTTTTATAGGGTCCCGAGAAGCTTGCAGATAGGACAATGTTTTGCACTTTTATTTTTGTAGTCATATCTATCTATCAAAATTGCAAACAGAAAAAGCCTCAAGAAAACTGAACTTGCGATATTCGATAAGTGGATACTCCCGAAAATTTTCCCTACAGATATACAGTTTGTTGACTATTTTATAAGAACCACGTTATGTTCCGAAATAAAAGGTATCCTAAGTCCCGACCAAGAACATAAGCAATCACTATGTCAAGTTTCATTAAAATCCGTCCAGTAGTTTCCGCGTGATGCGTGGTCCAGCAGCTTTATTCCACAGTTTTATTATATGTAGAGAAGAAGAGAAGAAAAGAGAAGAGATAGAGATACAGATAGAGAAGAGATGAATCTACTAAGATGAAAATCGAATAAACTACAATATTTATTGGATTCCCTTAGGCATCTTAAAATTGGTTCATTGTGTCCATAATTAACTCTATGATTAGGTAAATAAAATTAAACACGATTTCTTATAACTCTCCCAGGAGCATTAAAGCCAATTAAAGATAATAGAAAAGGCCAATCGATATGACCATCTATCAAATCACGAATAAATATATAACAGAAAAATATTGTCTCCGTCTGAAAAGAGGTAAAATACCGAATAATTTGCATATCGTCTCGTAAGACGGCATTTCAATATTCCGTCGCAGTCTACGAAAGGCCACTCTAGTAAGACGCTTTTGGATTCTCTGAATTCTAATAGGATGTACTTGACCTTTAAGAGTTTGTGGATCTCGAAGTCTTTCGATTTCCACAATATGAACCCTAACATCTGATTCCTTTAGTAACCAAAAACTCAATGTGTTTGTAAAAGCTAAGTTTAACGTCAAAAATGACTCCCAGATCTTTTTAAGAGGAAATAATGGATAAGGGGGTATTATCTATTATCTACGTAAAGGGAATTGGAGAGAGGCTACGACAAAAAGAAAGGCTTTGCCATATGGAAAGTCGTTCAAGATCCTTTTGTAAAAGAATACAGTCCTGGTCTGAACTTAAAGGTCGGAAGATCTTTAAATCGTCATAAGATCTTGGGAACTCAAAAACAAGTCTGGAGTGTCATATCTCTTCTCTTATAATAAAACTGTAGAATAAAAAATGCCTGACCGCGCATCACGCAGAAACTACTGGACGGATTTTGATGAAACTTGGCATAGTGATTACTTATATTCTGGGTCGGGCTTTAGGATACCCTTTATCCCGGAATATAACTTGGTTTTTACAAAATAGTCAAAAAAAAAACGGATATTTGTAAGGAAAAATTCTGTTTATACAGACCTAGCTGAGTAATGGCTTATCGGATTGAAAAATAAAAAAAAAAAATGTAAATTTAGTGAATTTTCTCCAGAATCATTTAAAATATAAAACATCCTCCTGCGTTATCCTGAAGCAATGTTAGCAATGTTCAAAACTATTATTCAAAACATCGCACACAATTTTATTTCAGTGGATACAACTGTCAGTAGTCATGCAGCAGTGAGTATCGTTGCAGTAGTGTGTGTGTGATTATTATGTGCGCACTCTAACGTGATCTGTGATCATATGTTTTGCACTTCAATGGGCAGTTGTCTCTTTTCAGCGCATACATTCAGGTTGAACAAGTTTTCAGGTGCTGTTCATTGGGAAAAGTTTGGAAATGGGCTGGGGTTCGTGTGTCAATGTCAAGAACTTTGCGTATATCTTTTTTGTGTAGAATTTTTAGTAGGAATTAAAATTATGTTTCTATTGTCTTTGTTTTTGCTTTATATTGCTTTTAGAAAGGTCCAACTGAGCGAAAATATTTATAAGAAATCAGCGGGTGAAGCAAGGCGAGCACGGGTCAGCTAGTAAATATATATAGAAGGAAGAGCAGAGGGCCCATATGTCTACTTTGAGGTCCTCCTAAAGTAACATAAATTGGTGAGGAGAGCGTTCATATTGGATACGATTCGTTAAGTAAGAATGAATCCACTCAAGCAATCAAGCAAAGTCTGTATAAATTACATCACATTGTAAGCCATTCTCAAGATAATTCAAGCATATAGTACCTTCAAATATAATGGTTCGTCGATCCAAAGAGTTCACTGCTAAAGGTTAGAGACAAAGTTGGGGACAACATCGATCCTGCTTTTATAGCAAAGAATTCCTATGACACAGGATCTGCTACAACTTAAATTTACCTGCTTAATAAAAGTGTCTAACTTGCTTAGTGGGGTTCGATGTCCGATACCTTAAAAGTCTTTTGAGATGTCCAAGACTACGTCTCTTGATTTGCTATGTCTTATGTGGTTCAATGTTGCTTGCTTTTCAACCGCCTGTCCTGCTTCATCTATTTTATTAAAATTTCCAAGACAATTTATGCTGTGCCGTAGCTAGCCTTTTAGCTGTAGATCAGTGATTCCCAAGGTGGACCCCTAGCGGTGCACGGAAGAAAAATAATTTTGCCAAAAAACAATACAAACCAATTTATCGGACAAAGTTGTGTTTTTTTATTCATATGTTTCCTGGTCGCAGTGGCTTAGTGGTTAGTGTGTTGGACTACTAAGCATGGGGTCCCCGGTTCGTTCCCCGAAAGAACCAAATTACATCTTAAAGTTTTTTCCCACTGCGCCACCTCTCGCGAAGGTCTGACAAACATCCGAGAGTATAACTGTCATGAAAGAGCTTCTCAATTTTCCTTCCGGACTCGGCATAAAATCTTAGACCCTTTCCATTCGCCCCAAAAATGAAAAATTTACTGGCTCTCTTTTTATGACTTGGTTTAAGTTCATCGTCAATCCAACCCACGACCCCTTCTTGGGATGGCGGCGGCAAGCGGTTCCCAGTTTGTTTATAGTGGTTGGACCCGAAAAACTGCCCACATTTGACTGTGTCTTGGTCTTCTAATAGAAGAAGCAGGACATTCCCAATAAAAGCTAATGGAAAACCACGGTGAGTAAGCACTTAATATATCTGTAGCCATCGACTCGATCTCCATAATTTTAGACGAAAGGCGAGTGTAGGAGACCCCCTCACCTAACCACCAAATGACACATCATGCAATTCCTCAAATACTCAGCTGGTATATCATACGCACAAACATACTGCCCTTGAATGTCAACCAGTTCAATAACACTTGATTTTAAGATTGCTGCTATGTTACCTCATATAACATGACTTCAGCTTGCCACACAAATTGCCGTTAATTCGTCTTCAATTTTCGAATAATTAATCACGAACGAAAATCAAATAAAAATAATCAAAACATGCGCATTTAGATTGACCATAGATATACGCAACTATGCAGACGAATTTCAGTGACCTTTTGACGAAATCACCCATGCAGTATGTTCACCTCTTTCGAGCTTGTATTTCTACAAACAAATACAAATGGTGCAAAGTCAAAGTCAAATCTAAGATTAATCTTTGTTAAATTTACTGTCGTACTACCGTGCGGAGTGGACTTCAAATGTCGTTGATCACAAACAAACCATGAAAAAAATACCCACACACACCTACCTGTCAATCAACACTATCTAAGACACGTTATTGTGGGTTGTGCGCGACTTGTATCGGAAATATATGGTAGGTAACCTGCCTTTGATTTTGTTTTAGACGAAGTTTCATTTTATTTGTTTTTTTTATCACTGTTTCAATCAAAATTGAAGGGATGGTTATTTACGTCTTTTCAGATTGGATTTCTGAATTTGGAGAAAAAATCAGACGTAATAATCTAGAGGAAGTTGGTAGTAGTAGTAGTCAAATTTGACTATTTTTACAGTAAAATGTGCAGCAATTTTAGTAGTCGAAAAACGGATGCAAAAATTGGACACGTGAATTTAAATCAATTTGTTGGGTTATTCAGTACCCACTTTGGAGCGAGCAGCATCTAATTGGCCATATGAAATGCCATTGTAGTTTTCAAATTTATGACTGTCAGATTAAGACATTGCAATGACAATGATGGTGGCGAGTCTACCTCTACCGACCTACGACCTTCAGAGAAAAAATAACACTAAAGTCACTTATGTGTAAACAGACAAATGGTTCATGACCTGTTTCGTCCTATCCAATACACACGCCCAAGTTTTCCTTAGAAACGAGTCTGCCGGTTTTTCGTTTCGCTCCCCTGCCGCCTAACAGCGTGTGACACGGCATTTAGTTGATCATGTCGGTTTTTCGTTTCATCGGAGCTCGGAATTAGCGCTGAATGAGCCATCAGAAAATTCGCTTTTAATAAAAAGTATGCTATCAACAAACCGCCACGAAAAATATGTCCCAATTGACAGGGTAATATAGGAGAAAACTCCAACATTCATTGCGCACCCTATTTGCTGTGCCAAGACATTAACAAGTCAACCAAATCGGTGGTCAGCATTCCAGGTTCGAGTGGACACGGAAACCCCAACCTTCGTTCCATAGCTCATGAAGCCGTATACGAAGGCAAAGCGCTTGGTCTTGCAAACCAAAACTATGTATATCAAACTAGCGGACCCGGCGAACTTCGTCTCGCCCCAATTAAACGCCTTCAGATAATCTCCAGTGTGATAATAAAACACAAATAGTTAAAGGCAAAGACAAACAACGAAGACGGTTTTCCAACACGCGAACAGGCAACGTACAGCTGACTATGCGGAAAACAGGAAAATTTGAGATTAATCACATAGACTTCAAACGATTGGCCTTGAGATTTATTGATTGTCATCGCAAAAGCCAATCGAATGAAATGAAAGATCAGTTAGAATAATCGGAGTTCGTGAGATAAGGACTTCCTCTCATTTGAGTCGCTTGAATCAAATTGTTCATTAGTTTCTTGGCGGACACGCGGTCAAATGATTTGTACAAATGCAAATCTCCAGCGACTTGACTTTGAATAATAAAATTCAAGCTATCGACGTCCTTCGCTGCTAGTATTGCCCGTTCACTAATCCGATCGAGATTTATATAATTTTGTGCAATACCGGGAAACACTTTGGTGATGAGTTCCTCCTTCCTGGCAACAATTTGCAGGGAACTCCAGTCGAAACATCAGCAGGAATTTGCCAATTGCCAGCAGTTGTTTCGAGAATCCAGCAGCCGATTGATCGTTCGTGGTCAATTTTAACTTCTTCCACAAAAAAGACGATTTCAGGCATGCATTGAGATCATCAGCAGCAGTAGATTTCGGGATTACGGGAAGCGTTTCACGAAAATCCCCGGAGAGCAATATCATAGACCCACCAAATCGTCTCGAATCACCTCGTAAATCCTTCATTGTTCGGTCAACTGCCTCCAAAGCTCGTTCATCCCAAATGTTATATTTGCATTCTCGCATCAATTTCGCTATCGCTGAATTCT
Organism: Cheilosia pagana; assembly: GCA_936431705.1. Lineage (NCBI taxonomy): Eukaryota > Metazoa > Arthropoda > Insecta > Diptera > Syrphidae > Cheilosia > Cheilosia pagana. The sequence continues at coordinate 75,708,870 of OW386166.1, read as the reverse complement.
TGGTTATTGTGCACTTTGGCTTGTCAACCGTGAGAAGATTCAACGGCAGCTTCAAAGCGGAGTGTGCAGTTCGGCTGTCTTCCAACAGTGTGGCAGCAATGACGGAGGATGCTCAATTTGAGATGAACAGATTGAAAGTTAAAATATGGAATATAAGACCGTTTGGGTTCCCTGGGTGGCGCACTTCTGAAATATCAAAATGCTTATTTGCATAGACCTGCGGCTTTAGAAAACCACACAAGAAAAAGTCTATCGCTCGAATCAATCGTACAGAATTTCCAATGTGGCGTGAGCTATGAAGCACATAACGCCGTCCTGTTGAAACCACATGTCGTTGGTGTCCATATCATCCAATTCTGACCGAAAGAAGTTGCTAATCATCGGCCTATAGCGCTCGTCGTTGACGGAGATGGGCGAGCCAAGGTCAATTGCAAAGAATTATGTACCGATGACGCCGCCAGCAACCAAACAGCAACGCATTGAACGCTCTTGGAAATCATGTGGATTGGCAACTTCCGAAATTTGACAATTTTGTTATTTGGAGACGCACGCATTCGTCCAGATTTGGACCTCCTGTAAAATTAGCGAAGCGCGCAGAACGTTGCCCGAACAGGAAACCAATTTTGATAAAACAATTTTTCATTTGCACAGCTGTTCAATACCTACTACGTCCATCCATGGTGATTTGGCAAAACAGACAAAAATGACAGCGAATTTGACAGAGGGGTATAGTTTCAAAACTTTTCTTTTCCCCTTTTGGGAATTTTGAGTAAAACAAAAAAAAAATGTTAAAAGCTGTTAAAATTATGTAAGCTTTTGGTTTGAAGGCTAAATTGTAAGTTTAAAATTAACTTTATCTATTTCTTATGGTTTTGAACCTAAAAGGTAATCCTAAAAACTATAAAAAATTTAATTTAATTTGGAAAAGAACAGTTTAAAGAAATAAACCGAGAACATAAAATTTCAACAGCTTTCAAAACTGGATCACAAAAAAATATTATTAATTATTAAAAATAAAGTGCACGACTGGATCGCACGAAACTTTCTCGTTCATATCATCAGTTTGGTTGGTTTATTTTTATTCTATTATTGTTTATAGGCTTTAAAACAAGATTTTTCAAATTGTGATGTTGATAGGTGGTGACTCGATGTAGGGTTTGTAAGAGACCGATATCTTGACATAGATTTATTATGTAAGAATTCAGAGGTTTGTTTTTTGAATTTATCGATGGACGTGTTTGGGGGTTGTAAATGAAGAGCGGGTTTTTGATAGTGTAGACTCCAATTGGTTGGAATTATTTTAAGGTTCATGATTAATATGGTTGAAAAAAGAAGAAGTGGGAAATATTTGCTAAAAAGGAGTTTCTAGTACTAGTTGTGATTCCATTTTAACTGGTAGTGCGGTAATGTTTACGGCATTATTTTCATTTTTCTTAGAAAAACTAAGTACAGGATTTTATTAAGAGTAGGTACTTATGTTCAGTCAAAATCTTTAAAACTGATTTTGGAAAATAATACGTACAATATAGTAACAAATATTGCAATGTTCAGTTCGAAAATAATTTGGCTCAACTATTTAGGTAAAAACTGAGTATAGGGTATTGTTCAAGATGTTTTACTTAGATTTTTAAGTTTTATCCAAATCGAAAATGGCGTTTTTGAGATTTCAACAGTTTTCAAAATCAGCGTTTCCGGTGATTCGAATGAAAAATCAAGGACGCAATAATGTTGAAAACGTCAATTTTACTCCAAGTATATATTTTGGTCAAAATGGCTTTAGCCGTTTTCATGTAGGTAAAACAAAATGAAACCAAATTCTCAAAATATGCCTTTTTCAAAAAAATCTATTATAGACAATTTAGACAATGTTGCAATCGTATTGACCGTTTTCGAGATAAGGCCACTTTTCAAAAGTACCATTATTCGACTTCTTAGCTAAAAACTGGGTATGCAGCCTTGTTAACCCCATATATGGTAGTGCAAGTATACATTTTTGTTAAAATCGTTTAAGCCGTTTTCAAGTAAACCATAATTAAATAAAGTCTTAAAAAACTACATTTTTCCAAAATAGTCCGTTGAACGATAATTTAGGGAAAAACTGAGTTTGCCATCATGTTGGGAATGACCGTATTACCTTAAATATGAAATAGTTTTAACCTTTTTTGAGATATGACCAATTTTCAAAATTACCGGTATTCGACCTTTCTGCGAAAAAACTGGGTTGTAGCCATGTTAACCGTACCTACATAAGCCCAAATATCAATTTTGGTTGAAATCGTTATAGCCGTTTTTGAAAAATTTTAAATTAAAACCGTTATATGGGTAGTACCGTTAATAATAGGGTTAGCATGCAAAAAAAAATGGCCCCGAACTGTAAGCCCACAAACTCCAAGTCCGAAGTTTGAAAGAAATCCGTCCAGCCGTTTGCGCTGTGCAGCTCAGGAACGGACGGACAGACGGACCGAATTGCGAGACCCACTTTTTCGAGTTCCTCTATCATCGTAATGTTAGATTTGATTAAAATCCCGAGTTCGATTTTTTGTACGATTACTTTCTTTTACTACGTATACGTCACAGATATGTATTTGTATTATGAATCTGTGGAAGTTCTTTTCGAGAATATCTATAAAAACAGTTAGGGGTATTTAATACTAATTTAAAGAATGTAACACAATCATTTTTTTATTTCTTTCTTCAACTTTTTTTTGCAGAGAAAATGCTATCGTTTTCGACCTTTTCCTAATGCAACTTCGTTCACAAATTATTCGCAAGAATTATTGCAACAATATATTAGTTTAACACATGAATCATCTTAAAATAACAAAAATTCCCGCCTTTTTTATGTCATTGGAATACATGAAACATGAGTTTTGAAAGCGGCTACTTTGCTTTGCATAGGAAAAGAAGGATTTTAATGCGGAATTTGGTTTGTAGGGGAATAAATGACCTACACCTCATACGCACCCTCAGTGCAAAAGAGCGATAGGTCAAAAAATGTGATCTTTGAGTTAATGATGAGGTAGCGTTGGTTTTTCTTCCACCTATAATTTAAGGATTTTGGCGTTCTCATGCTCATAAAAATAGCTTACATATGGCCATAAATAAAAAAATCACACACATCACGCTTTTCGAGTAGCTCGCATTTTTCAATGCAAAACTGAGCTAACACGAAATGTTACACTATTTTTCAGCCCAAAGGTGTCATGATTCCGGTGTAATACCGACGCAATCCAAAATTACTCTAATAACTGAATTTATTTTTATTGTTTTAAATTAAGAACCTGCGCAAAACAACGACATTACAAAATATTACCTTCAAATATTCAACTCTAATGACTCTTTTCCAAGTGCAAAACAGATACAGAACGAAATTTGTTTAATTCTTTGAATGCAAAACAGCGATAACACAAAATGCCTCTCCCTTTCTCCTTAAATTATTCTACGTTAAAGAGCGACAAGTGGCAAAAAAAATATTATTTTCAATCGAAAAAAGCGATATGTCAAAATTTGGCGGGATTTTCTCAAAGAGTTTTTTTCTGAAAGTATTTTGAAATATTTTGTGAGTTGGTCGTGCTCGTGATAATAGTAGGTATAAAATTAATAAAATGGACAATTTTCGCGGTTTAGCTATTTTGAGATGAGTAATAGAAGATTCAATAAGTCTACAAGAAAATCAAAACCTTTCTATAAAGTTCACCAACTACAAACCAATGAAATATTATTGATTTTAAGGACTTGTGCGCGAAAACAGGAAAGAATTATCAAAAAAACCTTGATGGGGAAAAGGTTGTATGGGCTAGGGTCGAATCGCGTCATCCGTGAACAAGCATTACGTGACGGAATTTGTTTTTGTTTCACATGTAAATCAACTTAATTCCGTGAACGTAGGTAATGCTCGATCACGGATGACGTGATTCGACCCCTGATAAAACCTTCAAGGCTCTGAACATAAATCCAGCTTATCCTAATGGTCCACCAAAAATTCCAATCGCGAAGAAAAAAGATTTAATATACTTATGGGCACAAAATTCTACTACAGCTTGCCATCACCACTTTTTCAAAAACTTAGAAGGTGAAGAAGCAGGAAGTCATAATTTAAGCCTGGTACGCTGTTCGTGTGAAATCTAGTTTTTCATACAAATTTTTCACTGCGAAATGTCAAAATGAACTTGTTACATGAAAATTTCCGGCTGTTGAAGTGGAAAATAATTGTTCAAAAAGTGATATGTAGAGGGCGTTACTTGCTATTTCACTTGGTTTTTATTGTCCGTCGCATTAATTTTTTGACATTTCGGCGTGAAAATTTCACTTTCAATTTCACAGCAATTTTTTGGAGAGGAGTGAAAATTTCACTTCACTCGAACAGCGTACCAGCCTTTAAGTGCTAATAGAAAGAAAAGAGCTAGAGCTTAAAATATAACTTAATATCTTAGTACCATACTCCTAACTTACTTATTTTTTTCAATAATTATTTTCTTTAAATATGTAGATATATTTCGAGTTATACCCACATGAATAATTATTTAAATTAACAAAGACATTTCGAATTATCGCTCTTTTAGATTAAAAGTTTGGATTGAGTTTCCAAATTAACTAAAAAACATTAATTATTTATTTGATGTGGGTAAAAAATATATAAGTTTTTGATAAAAATTTAAAGATTATTTATTTCTTTTTGTGATAAAGTTTAAATATTTGAAGTATGTGTTTCTTACGCTAAGTTACAGGCAAACGTTTATTTTCAATTTTTTGGAGTCGCGTTTTCTCGAAATGCCATTTTTTGACTTATAGCTCTTTTGCACTGGAGGTGCGAATATGGCCACTATCAACTTTCAAAGCTGCCATTGGAAGACCCTTCAGTTCTAAAGTTACTTTCTGATTCAACCGAAATAGTCCTTCCTGTAACAAACTTAATTAATTTTTTTTACCACTTCTCATAACAAAGAAACATCTTCATAAAATTATTACGAAGCTTTTCTGTCAATCGCACAATTAACTGCGCCACCAAACCATAATTCGCCAAGTGAACATTTTTGTTCCTTCACTTCATTGCGTGGTAAGTAAATCGACAACACTGACATTTTTTTACTGGTTTTTAATAAAGCAGCAAAGTTTTTAAATAACGCCGCAATCGGTACGACAAAAAAACGTGTAAGTAGCCTATAAATAAAATAATTCCGTAGATACCTCAGTCATTCCAATTACATAGTATGTCCATCTTCTGAATCTATTCTCCCAGTGCCACTTCACATCCCCCTACCCCCTACTCGGTTGACTCTTAAAGTTCGATACGCCCATCAAGGACTTCACATTTTATCAGATAACTAAGAAACAACTCAATCAGTCTGTCTCTGTATACCGCCTACTCGCCGAGGAAATCGAACAAAAAGCGTACACCACTCCAAGCATGACGATAACTGTTCACATTCAATAAGTTTCGCTATCATGATGACAGCAGCGCCACCCCATGACCCCATCATCATTAATATCAACATTATGATTTTGTCAATACATCTGTCATCGCAACGACGACCAACGGGCGTCGCCCATGCGGCACCCTCACTTTTGGCCAAGAACTTGAAAGTTTCCCATCAATGCTAATTGTGGAATAACTTGTGATGAAACGCTTTCGGTTCCCCCGGGGCCCGGAGGCGAACAACTTTGTCGGGCGACGGTCGTCGAGAGTGCTCTCAGTGCTCGCGTCACAATGAATATCCGGCCCATGTACTCAACACTTTAATTAGCATTTAAAGGAGTTCGAGCTTCGAGTGTGGACTGTGGAGTAGCGAGTAGAGCATGTTAACGTCATCGCGTCACCCACTCGAGAATGTTTAACATCCGCATAGAATGCAAATAAGATAAGAATTAGGAAACCATTTTTGTTGTCGGCTGCGAATACGAACCGGACCGACAACGAGACGTTGGCCTTGCCAACGAGACGTTCATTGTGTGCAAGCACCAAGCTCAAGCACCTTCCTCATATCTCTCTCTCTTTCTCCAGATGGAGTTGACTGTGAATCACATCAGCAAGAGCAACAGTATCTATTATATGTTTAAACATCTTGTTATGCTTTTCATTCTCGATTCTCGCACAAGTGATGCTGACGGTTCAATTGGAATAACATTCCATTCCAGATACATTGCCGTGGGTTGTTCAGAGCTTCTGACAGACATGAGAGACTTTTTTTTTGTGTTTGTATCGATAAGATAGGCAATTGATTGTACTCACTAAGAGCCGGGGTGTACCAAGTACCAAGCACCAATGAGTTTATGTAATTGCCTTTGGTTGTGGTTGTCGGCCTGATGGCTTCCTCAAGCCTTAGGGCACTCAACTTTGCCTCATGAATATTGCCAATGGTGTTCCGCGAGGCAGGTAATGATCTAACGATCAGCATGGCGAAAATACACACAACATCTGTAGGTATGGCTTTGTGTGATCGGTGTGCACTAGACACAAGGTAGGCGGTGTGTATTTGGAAACGGGTTTGGCTAGCATCTTTGTGACCGACCGGACCGGCCGTTATAAGGCAAACATAGTCGGAACAAGTTTTCTCGTTTCCGTCTGCGATGTAATGTTTGTTGTTGATGGCGTTGCAGGTGCTGGCGTATTTTTTATTTGCATGTATGTACGGTACGTGTGCATATTTATCAAAGCCCTGTGGAAGTAATTACACAATGCTTACGTGATATCGGGCATGAAGCATGATACTAAAGTGGGTATTTTAATGAAATCAAGTCGGCGAGTTTCAGTGGGTCATGCAATTTAGTTGTAGCGAAGGATTTGTGAACGAGGGCTCCAACTTATGATTGGTTCCACTTGCCAACTTAGGTATAACGTCTGAGACAAGTATAGGTTGCCAAGGTGCAGTCGCGTCTTTCGTTTTGTGAACCTATTGAACTCGACGATTGACATGATTAACATTGAGTTGAGTTCCTAGGGTTTTAAAAGCCCGGGCCTATATTACTTGTCGTATAGCCCAATTCCGTATACCTATGTGCAGGTGCGTGCAAATATTTTCTGTCGAGACTCAGCTATCACAAAGGCCAATGACAATAGAAGCTATGAAAAATACCAAACCCTTAGGTTCCAAGCCAGAAAATGTATATGCTTGCAGATCCATTTTGTTTGCGACCCAAACCTTCTAAAGAAAGAGGGACAAACACCGAGTTCTTTGATTCTGTGACAAAAAGAAAAAGTTAAGAAAATGGTGATAAGCTTGCTGTCAACAGCAAGGATTTCAGAGCTTGCAAGTGCAGTTGAACGGACATTTGAGAAGTTGTACGTCTAATTTTGGATTGTGACTTTATGACATGATGTATATGAGCATCCGCACTCTGAGATGATATTGGCCTGGCTTTTGAAGAGGACAAACCGATATTCTATATAATATATATGCTACCGTCAAGACAAGAAAGCATACTCATGATCCGTGACTCATATGAAACGTCAGAATGGACAGAAGTATAGTTAGTTAAAGACTTTGTATGTAGTCCACTAACTTCTTGACATTGACGCAGATGTTAGAGACCCGGCGAGGAATAACTCGCTTCTTATTCACACTGACAAGATGTCAAGGATAAGGATGCAACGGTCACTATCTGGAACCAAGTAGATATTGTCACGCATCCTTGGAACGTTTTAATCGATAGAGTGTGAAAGAGGAGATTCAAAGAAAAAACTTTACGGGCATAGGAAGCCTTTAAAACTGCCATCAGAGCGTGCCTAAATCGTTTCGCGGTTAACCATCTTTTCAGGGCTTCTGCAGCGATTCATTTATGAGGATCAGGTGTCCTACCATTTCTCTAACAATTTGGAAAGGCGAATTGAGATCCCAGCAACTTTTTATTGTCCTGTTAAGCTTTAGTTTGGGGAACTAAAGACAAGTTAAGGCCGTGGTCCTACACAGGCTATACGAGTTCCAAGTTGTGTCTATTGAAAGAAAGTGATCCTGCTGTTTTCCATCATAAAACGTTTCAAAAATATTTCACCGGCTCTATCTCACGTGGCTAGGTATAAGATAAAGGTGCGTTTGGCAGTGTTTAGTTGGCCATCTTTCCTCTCGTCTTTACTACTGCGGTAGGATCCTTTCTTTCAGGAAAGAGTTATCAAAATCGGCGCTCAGGTCTTCTAGACGCAATTTTTAAACCTGAAGATTTTGTCTGTCCTTTGTTGTCTCCAAGTGAATTGCAGTGATTTTTGGGAGCTTACTCCGTCACCTATAATGCATATGATAGTGACTTTTCGTAATCAAGTAAGGATTTCTTGAAGTGGTTAAGGGTAAATAGAGATCAGCGTTTGCTAAATATTAAGCTGTTTCGCAATAATAGTGTCTTCAAAACTTCAATCCTGAAGCACTCAGTCCAATCCCCGTCCATTCCAATCAGAAATCCCTTTTCTGGTTTAGTGCGGGGGAAACTCTGATATAAAGTTTGGGTGGTTGAGTATTGCTGGCCCCGGTGGTGCTCGAACCAGAGCCGACGGGTGACAAAGAGTGAAATTGTTTCTAAAATGGCGATGAACTTTTCGTATATTTTCAATTTGCAGGACTTTTGACTATTAGATAACTATTTGCGCGAATTTTGAAATGTTACTTTGTTGAATTTTGAATGCTTAAGAGAAAAAACAGGTAAATTTGAGAAAATATTAGTTCAAAAATGATCGCAAGTATTTAATAGTTAAAATTCTTTTCTTTGAAAGCTTCTTAATCAGCAGATGGCGGTGTGTATAATATTTTTGGTCCTTTCCATTCGTCTCACAAATAAGAACAAATGGGGTAAAGTTATACAATACCCCAATTTCAAAAAGTTATCAATAAAAGACAAAAAACAAAAGAAAATCACTAATATTTAATTGCATACAAAACAACAGTCTTTTTCTTGATTTTGGCGGTTGAAATTATTATTATTTTACATAGTTTAGGTGGGAAGTTTTGTAGGTTGTTGGGTACAAAGTTACAACAGGATTGCCATGACCTTGATATATTTTTGCGAAAATTTCCTAAACGTCGACTCGGTTCATACCATAAGCTCCTGCTAGTGACATTCCTTCAGATTTTATTGGTGCTGTTTCAGGATTGCGTGTTATAAATCCACTAAGCCAAACATTACCTGCTGAATGAGAGATGTCGGAGAAAGAATGTTTTACGCCAAGACGGTCAGCGTATTGATTGCAATTGCATTTACATCTTTTTTATCAGGAGCAACACCGACTTTTTCCAAATTTCTTCATATGGACAACAAATTTGTTCTCCTGTTTCAAACACAGAACTGATGATTTTTCTCCTAAGAGTTCTTTAAGGTATATTATACCGCCTCCTTGCTTCATTTACCTACTCCAATTGTTCTGTTTCAAACTTTTTTTAAAACTTCTTTCATGTTTTTTTTCAGACCATAATGCCCGTAATATTAGTCCTTTTGTACAGCGGCATTTCTATTAAAAATAAGTATCTACCGAAAGAAGCTCTAAGAAGTATATTTATCAAATCTATTGCGCTTTTCACTTACACGTTACACCACTAGGGCATTTTGTAAACTTCACAGTGCAAAACGCCCCACTAAAATTATCCCATCCTTTTCTATAAGATAAGCAAAACTGTACTAAAGCTAGCATTAAACAGGAAATCAATTTTTTATTGTACCCACAGTACCTAATCTACTTAATACGTTTGAGCGCCAAAATATTTTTCCCCACAATATTTAGCAATATTACAAAAACAAAACGCAACCGTTTCCATTTTACCACAGAATGAAAATGAATCGATCAAGAACAGTGAATAGAGCAGTTCCGACAAATGTTTTACTCGAGTTGCACCCTAAAAGCCGATAAAAACTGCTAAAGCAATTTTTCGCTCACTTTTGTATTTTTAATTTACATGCAATACCTCTTTATCTCAAAACAAGTCTTCCAACTTCCAAGCCTCAAAACGCAAAACAGCATTAGCCAAATAATTAATTAATGCAGAATCTAAACATAAAATCTGGTTCGCTTTATTCTTCCGGTTTCGACTGTCTTCTAATTGAGCTTAAACAGCCACTTGAGCTAAGTATTCCGAGTGAATGGTTTTGTGTCTCAAATGAAAACTAATCCAATCAAACAGACGTTTATTCTGAAGTAAAACCTTGGTACAAAATTGAGTTGTGTGGTAGACGCACAACAGAAAGTGTTGCTAGCGACTGGCTGTGTTCCTGTTATTGTTGCTGCTTGTTGGTAATGTTTGGAACCTTCGCAACGTTTATGCCGCCATTGAGAACCTTTTCACTGGGCTGACCTTCGCTATAGTTTTACAGCTGTTACAGCGGATAGCTTTCAAGTAAACTAAAATCGGAATTAATACAAGACCCCAATTAAAACCTCTAGAACATGGTTTATATTCGTTTGCTTATACCTACTATTACCTTTGGTTAACCGACAACATTTTTTTAATGCAAAACCATTAGCTTTAATTACACGAATCACCTCGTCCATAAAAGGAAATGCGCTACTGCTAATTATTTTCCACCAAATGCGCATGAACTTGAAAATTTAAAACAACGTAAGTGAATGCGAATGGTAACCGAAAATGCAACTGTAGGAACTAAAAACTTTGTAAATACAAAAAGCTAATCTTTTGCCTCAACTGAGAGCCTTTGAAATGCTGAGCTCAAAACAAAATTACCCGGTATCCCTTCCTTTGCAGAGAAAATTGTAATTCAGAAACTGAAAATGCTTTATCAAAGCGTTAACCCTTTTGCTACACAACTTCCATTCATCTTCATGCGTTTTATCTAGCCGCATGGTGGTGAACTTACCATATGGGTAAGGATACTCCGAGTATGGATAAAAGAAAACAAATTGTGTTATATTTCAATGAAAGGGTTTTGAATAAAAGAGCTTTTCAATGCTGCATACTCGACTCTATACCTATTGAGCGATTTTGTTTGTGCGATATCTACATAGTTGGGTTTTCTTAAAACTAGATTTATAAAGGGAATGCGATTAGATTATGATTGGATAATATGAGCCCTGTAATGTTTATATTTTTGTTAAAGGAAAAGAGCTCAATTATGTAGCATAATATTGCATAGGGGAGGTTCAGACAGTAGCGCCATCTATTGCAATAAAGCAAGAGTATTCGCTGTTGGCCCTGGTGTAGTGGCTAGAATGTTTAAATATGATCCTTTAAGAGAGTGAAAAGAATGAATTCAGTGACAGAGTTCCTTTTAATCACTCTGTCGATCCAAGGGTGGTTTTCCATCACAATAAGCCGCTCATTGTGAACGCTCTTTGAAAAGGTGAAAAGGCAGTTTCAATACAGAAATCAGATGATAAAACTGAGAAAACGAAAAAGTGTTCTACAGACTCTATAATGGGCATGAAAACTAACTACCATTGAATATACATAGACGACGATATACAAAACTTCCGTTTACCTTTGAGGACGGGAATATCCAAGCTAAAGCTGGACATGGTAGACAGCTTATTTCCAAGACTTGGTAAGCTGATAAATGCAATCTCAGCACCGTTTGCGCAGGACTCAAGAAAGCAGATCCCTTTTGTTGCGCCAATTACAGATTAGTCAGTCTTCTAAGACAAAACCGGTCTTCCATATTTTTGGAACGCTCAATTTGTCTGCCTCAAATCTACCTTCTATAAATCTTGATAACAAATCAGACCAAAAATTATATTAAGCTGTTTATTTGAGCTGTCAAGGGAACTCCGATCTATTTAAAGGGGATAACGATAGGCTCTGTCGCTTTGAGGGAAATATTCTTATTTAATTTAAAAGGGCCATGTATGCCATTTTGTATAATAGTATATGACATCGTTTGAAAATCCCTGGAGGCTTCTCACGGTGGCTGATTCTTCACCGAACCGGATGTCTCGAATTTGGACACCAAACGCTAAAAAGTCGACTTTAAGGAGTCATAAAATGGACGCAATGCGCGCGAAGTTAGCACTGGCGAGCACTCATTTTGTTAATAAAATTTAATCTGTTCAATCGTCTAATTTGGCATCTTAAGCTGAATAATAGTCACCAGATAAGAAAGCTGCCACCAATACAGAAACTAGTTGATAGAGTTTTTAACGACAATCGTTTACAAATTTAAACGATTGCAGTCTTCGTTTTTCTTACCGGGCTATGCCGTGTCACCTCGTTCGTATATTTTCAACACAAGGCAATATCTGTAGAATTTACAACGAAGTTGAAAAACCATTAAAACATCTAAACTTACCAACTGTAACTTTCTAATCAAAACACGTCAACGTTACAAAGAAAGATTTTAGATTTCATAAATTTGCTGGCTTTCCCAAGGATCTAGGCTCTTTTACAGGCACCATAGATGAACGTTATAATATAGTTGGAGGGCGGCGACAATACACCCACCCATGACATTATACTTCTTTAAGACTAGTTGAAATATTTTGTTTTTACCAAAAAAGGCAAAATCGCCTTCTGTTGAATATGTGCAAGAATGCAACAATCAGCTCGACGTTATCGATGAAAATTGCGGGGCGGGTTTCCATTAGGCGCACTGACCAAACTTTTTTTTGTGAAAATTGCAATATTAATTTTGAGAATCACTGTATATTACTATGAACAATTGCACTTTTTTGTATATTTTTGTTTTCAATTAATTTTTTAATTTTAATTTAATAATGTTTATGTGACTCCGTTTTAGAACTTTTTTGCCAAATCTCCATAAATATGCATCACTGCAAAAACGCAGTAAAAATGTAAGAAAGTCTGGTGTAGGTATTTAAAGTTTGGGTCGGTGGTGCAAGAAAAGACTCTCGGTTCTTGCTTCATTGAATTTTGGCCATAGTATTCTTGTGGTATGGCAAGTGTCTAGTGTAGTCCATCTAGCGTTTGCCTCTCTTGTGGCCTTTCTTCCTGCTTCAAGCTTGAGTGAGCAGGGCGGGATATTCACAGAGGGATCAGCTTGTTCTGATACAGCTGCCGAACCTAGTCTAGCTAATTCGTCCGCTTTCTCGTTGCCTGGAATGCCTTCATGTCCCGGAACCCAGCAGAGCAATACCTTATGCTGAGTGCCAAGAACCCTTAGTTCTTCGCGACAGCATTTCACAAGCTTTGATTTTATTTCTACTGCAGTTATTGCTTTTATTGCTGCCTGGCTGTCAATAAAGAAGGTTATACCTTCAGGTGGTATTGCCCTTACCACAGACTCACGGGCTGCTGTTGTCACTGCAAGGACCTCTGCTTGGAAGACACTGCTGTGGTCGGGGAGGCGTACTGATTTTGATATAAAGAAAGACCATAAGGCCAACAACATTTTTTATGACCTCTCTGATTCTATGTAAGTTCATGATTTCGGAAAATCTTTTTGTATTGCTTTTTGGATGCAGCATACGTGCATTCTAGTTGCATTTTATTGTAGCGTTGGCTGAATAATAAGGAATCAAGGCTTATGAAGAAGCATCACCATGCTGGCGATAAAAGTACCATAATCATAAGGTTTTGGTCAACCACCAGATCAGAGCTTAGTCTGAAATTCACTGAAATTCAGCCTAAAGAGTCCTCGACGGACAACGCAAACCAGAAAAAAAATCAGCCACTGAGCTATAGCCAAAGACTGGATAAGGTTCCTTCTTTATTAAGGGCAACTGTCCCCCGACCCAAAGCCAAATAAAACTACGTACATATTCATAACCTTGCACAGAATATACTTTTTAAAAATAAAAACAATCCAAGCAGGCAGAAGCAAGTTTGACGTTAATAATATACAAATAAAAATTCAGTCAAACGAAAATTTCCCAGCAAATCACATTGTGCAAGCGTGCGACGTAAAGATTTGGTGAGTTACCCCCATATTTGTGTTCTTATGTGTTAAATGGTATACTATTTTTCCCGTTTATCTTCAGACTCTATATCTAAATATCTATATTACAAATATTACAAATAAAACATGTCGCGTGAGGAAGCTTTAGGTAAGTACAATTTATAACTTTCAATGCAGAATACACAACTAAAAACTAATAATTGTAGATTTTCAAGAGCACCCGGAAACAGCATATGAAAATATTTTAATGAAAATGAAATTTCATTTAATGGAGTCAAATACAATTGAAAAAGAGAGAAATAATTTGCAAAAGGAGGTTGTAAAAGAAAACACAAAATTAAGAAAAAGAATCGAAGAGTTAGAACACCATGTATATATGCTAAATCAGAAACTGATAGAAAAGACTAAAAATTTCCAGAAAAGAACTAAAATAATGGTAAACGCAATGGATAAATTAAAAAGTGATTTTTTAAACCCAGACGAAGTGACATCCCCGACCGGAATTTCGGCCTCCTTCAGCCGTAATACAACAGTGCGCCTAAGAAGAGCGGAAATACAAACACTTCAGCAATTAGAAGTGGCTTCGTCTGTAAGCATTTTCTCGAATCCAATGCCACAGCTGGCAAAAATACAGGGGTGGAATCGGCTAAGGTGATAGTTGATAGTTGATAATCAAAATTCATACTTTGGCATCACGTAAGGTGCACCTCTGAGGTATGTAGCAGTACAATATTTTTGAACATTGACTGAAAACCCCCATAGCTGAAATCACGTATTACAAGTGTTATATGAAGTAATCGCGTCCGTTTCGTGTGCCGTTTGTAGCTAAATATGCATGCACTTTTTAGTGAAAATTAAAAACTTTAAAAATTAAAAAGAAGTAGAAAAATAAGTTTCCTTAGAAAAATAATTTTACAGAACATCTTAGAATAAGCTCTTTTAAATAAAGAAAAATAATAAAAAAAAAGACTTGCCTAGTGTTCATAATGGAAACCTCAGCCAAAATTGCTAATCGTTAGTTTGGCGTTACCTAATTGAAACATTGGCCATAATGGCAGGCCGGTAATTTTTAACACACAGAAAAACTAGACTACTATCGATTTCGATAACAACTTTCAAAGGCGGCATTTCACCAATTCATTTGATTGTTTTTCAGTCTATAATCTATAACTGCCTCAAGTAATAAGTTACCTCACTTATCCATTTCATCTGGCACAATGATATGTAGATACATAATATCGAAACTATCTAAGATAGGTACAACGGCAACCGCACAGTTTCTTTGTTCTAAATCTGTCTTGTTCCGGTTCAACAATGGTATACGGGCCATATTTTATGACTAACCTATCTATCGACACTCTATGATAGATAGATACATAGTTAATTGAAAATAATCGCAACCTGTTTGGAGCTGCACATAATACCCTTCACCGGAAGTAATCGCACACGTATTCGTGTATCGTTTATTTAAGAATCTTACAATTATAGACTTACCCTTCAACAATGTATAGCGCTGTCGATTTCCTTTGAGGCAGTCCTTTCCTGGCTGTTGCAGAATAAATTTCAAAATATCACCACCTCAACGATGACCCGCAAATAAATGATAATCACTCGCGAAAGTACTCTAACTCTTACGACCGAGTACCGTTTAAGATCTGAACATAACTGCGATGACTAGTTTCCAGTTACAAATGCGAAAAAAAAAACAACACAGAAAGCCCAAACAAACATAACCCATACAGACAAAGCTTTCGATTTCAGCAACAACTCCGATTGCATCACAAAGCCATAAGGCAAGCAAAAACCGACAAGCCACACGAAAATCCAAAACACAAATAAAAAGAGACACGACGACCGCAGGTCCAGTTCGGCATGCGGACACAAACGAAAGAAACCCGGACCGACTTATGGTTATGATACGGCTGTGCTGCTGTGCGCTACAGAGCGTGTATCTTGTTTATTTCGTCACTACCGCCAGCAATAACCTGAATCGAACACACCCGCAACGGTAACCGCACTGCTGCCGTCTCATTCACATGTAATCCAACTTCACTAGATTTTGTTTATCTAAGCCCGCGGTCGCTGTTCGTTGCGTGATGTATTAGCTGCGAGCGTTTTACTTGTCTTACGAAGAAGACTATGCCTATGCGCGTGATCGAGAGCCGAATGTGTGCGGCTGCACCCGTATCCCATGAGTTTTGAAATTCGTCTGAGCGCTGCGCCAGATAGACACTATACTTTTCTTAAGAGTCTGCCTCTGCGTTTGTCTTGGCGGGCAAAACAACTGCTAACAGAATAGCACAAGCTCAACCATTATGCGCAAGCACAATCCGCCTTTTTGGGCAGATTGACTCACACTCAACTTGGACGAACAAGAGTGGAACACGCATTTCGAGTGAAATTGAAACTAGTCAGCATCAGCTCGATCAGTGGGTTAGTAAGCTGAGCTTTCATTTGCTACACAGTTTTAAATATAACATTGCATACTTTTAGACGCTATGGAAAATTTCAAATATTCGCTCGCTAGTGCGGCTGACGTTCAAATTTCTTGAACTGACTTGATGAGTGGGCACATTCAAAAACTTAGTTACTTAAGTCGACTAGATTGGTCTGGCATAGATGTAATCTGAACACAAAAACTGAATTGGTCGGAAACGTCAATTTTCCTACGTCAGTCACATTTATGGGAACTGTCAACTTAGTGCTCATACACGAATTTCTTGACTAGATTCGTCGGTTTCCACCTGACACAGGTGCTCATGTGACTAATCTAGGCAAATCAAAACTAGATACTTGAACGTTCCCAATCTCAGTTGGAGGGGTAGGTTAGGTTCGAGTCAAGAATTTACTACATAAGTCGACAGTTCGTATACGTGGCTATAGGAAAAGTGTCATTTCCCTTCAATCTTGTTTTCGCCCTCAGGGTGCATCCAGTCCAATGGGATAGACCAATCTGGCCGACTTGGGGTAAGTTTTTGAATGTGCCCAATATTTACCATACGTGTTAAAAATTTGACTATCATTAAAAAACTCGGACCGGACCGAGGTTCAACAGATTAAAATGCCGATACCTACACCCAGAGAAAAATACCATGTAAAATTGCCTTAAACGACTAAGGTAAATATTTTTGTATGAAATTTTTTGGACAGGCATAATTCTGCTAAAATATAACACTACTATTAATGCACAGCATAGGTAATGAAAAATAAGCTAAATTGCCTTAAAAACCTTAGGTAAATATTTTTGCATGGAATGATTGGGACAGGCATAGCATTGCTAAGAACTTGCACAATTTATGCACGGCATATGCAATGAGAAATAGGCTAAGTTGCCTAAGTTCCTTAGGTATTTTAACCTAAATACAAATAAGTGTATATCCACCTTAGGACATACGCAACTCTGCCTATAAAACTAAGGTAATATTTCCTTAAATTTTTTTTTTCGTTTATTGAAACGGAATGTAGGTACCGTTGGATTTAGAAACAATATAAAAATTACCCTAGTACTAGTTAAATGTACCTTAGGCATAAGATGATGTTTGCAAACCCTGCAAAATTACCCAAGTTCTAAGGCCTGCAAAAGCCAATCAAAAATATTTTCGTTTGTTGCATGCAATGTAGTTCAGTTGCGGCAAAGCAAACCACTCCGATCTTGCCTTTATACCCAATGTGTTTATGTGTTTTTTAAAGAAAACAAATTGGTGATAAGTTCAATAAATAAGTGAAATTTAAAAACATTTAAAATAATACAGCACAGTATACAAGACAGTTAAATTTAAAAACAAATAAATTAGACAAAAAGTTCGACGAAGTTTAAGGTAAGTGCAGTTAAATCAACATTTTGTTTTATATATTTATAAAAACCCATTGAATATAGCAAACCAAGACCCAAATGTTAACCGCAAGACTGGCCTGTCTACAAAGATTTCCGTGCTCAAGAATTGGTAAAATTTGACCTTACTTTACAATCACATGATTTTGCCTCTAATTCGTTTAAATTTGTTTTTTTTTTTTCAGATCAATATGGACATTAATTTTATAAGACCGGCAAACATTTACAACATTGCCATAGATCTATTCAGCGATCGAATTAAAGCCAATTTTCTCAAAAGCTTTCTGAAAGATCTTAAGGCGAATACATATGTATAACAAAAATTGACACCGGTTAGTAAAAATGGTTTCACAAAGAAAATTTTGTACAGTCAAATGTATGTTTTCTATTTCCAGAAAATATCAATATTGCATTCTAAGATACTTCAAGGAATTTAGGAGGAACCTGCAAAAAATAGACCATTGAAGATTCCAAATCATCATTCGCACTTGAAGTACAGGCAGCCTGTCATGTCTCATGTCTCTCTTTTAGGTAAAAAAGGGAGGAATCATAAACCGCACCTATTGTAGAAAAAAACAAGTTACCAGAAGAAAATAAAAAAAATTACTTTACGTTGAAAACATTTTTTTAAATTCTTTAACACTTCCTTAAGTACATTAAATTCAGCCTAGGTTTGAGGTAAAATTTCGTAGACAACCTAGGTTACCATTAATAAGAACTAGCTTGATTTTACACATGTTAAAAATTAAAATAAGTAAAATTACGCATTCCTTAGGTAAAATGTTAGGCTAAATTCAGCCTAGGTTTAAGGTAAAATTCCTTAGGCAATCTAGCATACCATTACTAAGAACTAGCTTGATTTTACACATGTTAAAAAAGTTGGGCTACATAAGGAATATAAGGCCAGTTACCTTAGAACTTACCAAGTTCAAAATGGTATTAGGACTAAGGTGGTTTATGCCGCGATTTAGGTCAAGTTTACACAGGCTTTTCTCTGAGTGTATGGTCAAATGACATTTTTTCCACATAAAATTTAATACATTTTATAAGATGAAGTTTAAAAATAATAATTAGTAGGGCCCTTGATGTTTTGGTTTAGTTTGACGAATCGTCTGTAAAAACGTTAAATTAAGCAGAAAGCAACAGATATTTTGTCGGAAAAATTGAAAAATGTATTTAATAGCAGATCGGCCCAGTTCGATTATTTCGTAAACACGTCAATCAGCTAAGACTTTGTTTGACAAGCCGCAAGCCTGTCGTTTAATTCAAGAAAAACCTTAAAAAGATAAAGTTAATTTTTTTTTGATGGGGGCGAATTCCGATTCCATGGGAGTGATTTTAAATTTTTACTTCTTGTTGAGTTAGTTAAAAAGGTAGGTATTTTTTCTAAATTTTTTTCTTTTTTTTCTATCCGTCTAGTCTTGTAAAGTCAACACGTTAGAACTCTTTGCAAGTTACCCCAAAGATTAAGGTTCATCCACAACTTTTCTTTTCCACGTTTGCCTAGGGCCTGGTTTTGATTGCAGATCCCTATTCTAGAAAGGGTTAAGAACCGCTAGGTGCATCTACACTTTGATAATAAATAAATAAATAGTTAAATGACAAATTTACATAAATAAAAGGCAATCCTTACATATGTGGCCTATAAAGTCAAAAAGTACTCTGCCGATTTCGCTAATAATGAAACAGTTGGTTTATACAACTGCCAGAAGTGTTTAGAGAGTAGGTTTGACAGTATTTGAAGTATTTTAAGAGCAGAAAGGGGGGTTTCAAAATCCACCATTTATACCCAACACTGAATCATGGTTTATTGTATTAAAAAAAATGGCCCGGATTTTCTTTTATTTTTTAATTTAATTATTGGTTTCCCTTAAAAACGCGATCATGTACAACGAGACGATTTCTTAAGCTATACTAAATCCAGCACAGACCTTCGCAGGGAAGCCCAAGTGGTTAGGCGATTACCTTGTTATTCGGCCGGTGAGCATCCCTGATCACTTTTAAACGTTCAGAAATTTCAAAGAAATTTAGCGATTGTACAGGCAGGAGTTAATTTTAGTGGATCCAAATGTAAGCAAGGTTGTGCACTGAACTGAAAGCTCGCCTTTCCTAAAACCCTTCGCTGTATTGTCTAACTTCGTTTGTTGATAAGTCACACAAAATTTAATTGTAGAAAACAAAGCTTTTCTAATTCAAACTCTGATTCTGTTAGTAGCTCCTGCAGTTCAGAGTCGAACAAATGGAAAAAAAATCTTGGACCTTCAACGACACCAACGCGAGACAAGACGATATTCTCGTTCCCTTTCAAATGTGAAACGAAGTCTTAATTCCTGCTGGGCTGTGCAGGTGCACTGTCTTTTTATTTAAAGCTGCGTTTTCTAGTCTGTGAAATCTGAGGTGATCCAAAAGAAGTCATCCGATGTTGTTCGGCTCTCATTTTTTTTTTCTAAATGAAAAACTTCGATTCTGTTTTTTGATTATGTTTATTTGAACCTTTAGAATTTTATTGAGAAGATGATATAGGCCAAATGGGCGACGTCCGACGTCACAATTGATTGACATACGGGCTCGTTTTATGGCGTTTTTGACAGATTCCCGCACTCGGGTCGAATGTTGTCCTTGAGGGCTTCTAGGGTCTCGGGCTTGTTCACGTAAACATGGGACTTCAAAAACCCCACAAAAAAAAACAGAGAGCGTGCTTGTGACCACACGCCAGATGTGAAACTTCTCTTGCTAAATGTGGATGTTAAATTGAATTGTGTTGTATTTAGGTGAATTTCATTAAGAAATTAAATTTAAAAACCAAATCTTTATAATATTATATCCTTAATACACCGCAGTAGATAATTATGTTCATTAATTTAACAAGTTTTCATAACACAATCCAATCCAATGTTTTCTATTTCTATTTCGAGAGTTTTTGATTACATTTTGTTTTCACACCGTCAACTCATTTAGAAGCCTAGTGTCTGTGTAAAACCTAGCTTCTTCAGTTCCTCCTGCGTGCCCATATAAGTATTCACTTTGAGAATTCAGTCGAAAAAATTCGAAAAATGTATCTTTCCAACAACCATACAAACCAACAAAATTTCATTGAAATTGGTTGAGTGGTTAAGACGATCGACAACAGCGCCACCTATCGGGTCCAAAATTATCCTATTCATCAAGTTGCAACCAACCATACCCACCCACAAAATTTCATTGAAATCGGTTGAGTGGTTAAGAAGATCGACAACAGCGCCACCTATCGGGTCCAAAATGATCCTACTCATCAAGTTACAACCAACCATAACCACCCACAAAATTTCATTGAAATCGGTTGAATGGTTAAGAAGATCGACAACAGCGCCACCTATCGGGTCCAAAATGATCCTACTCATCAAGTTACAACCAACCATACGCACCCACAAAATTTCATTGAAATCGGTTGAATGGTTAAGAAGATCGACAACAGCGCCACCTATCGGGTCCAAAATGATCCTACTCATCAAGTTACAACCAACCATACGCACCCACAAAATTTCATTGAAATCGGTTGAGTGGTTAAGAAGATCGACAACAGCGCCACCTATCGGGTCCAAAATGATCCTACTCATCAAGTTACAACCAACCATACCCACCCACAAAATTTCATTGAAATCGGTTGAGTGGTTAAGAAGATCGACAACAGCGCCACCTATCGGGTCCAAAATGATCCTACTCATCAAGTTACAACCAACCATACCCACCCACAAAATGTCATTGAAATCGGTTGAGTGGTTAAGAAGATCGACAACAGCGCCACCTATCGGGTCCAAAATGATCCTACTCATCAAGTTACAACCAACCATACCCACCCACAAAATGTCATTGAAATCGGTTGAGTGGTTAAGAAGATTGACAACAGCGCCACCTATCGGGTCCAAAATAATAATATTCATCAAGTTACAACCAACTATACCCACCCACAAAATTTCATTCGAATCGGTTGAGTGGTTAAGGAGTTTTAGGCAGCGACATAGCGATGGCGACAGGCCAATTTCCGTCTCGCACTTCCGCTTGGTCATTTCCGCTTTCATGAATCGATTTTACTCCCAAGTCGCGCCATAAGATGTTTCACATCAAAAAGTCTAGAACGGTTAAATCGGGCGATTTTGCAGGCCAGTGCAAATCGCCAACACGAAAGATTAGGCGACCCGGGAACGCCTCCTTCTGAATATCGCGTGTGGGTGTGGCTCGCGCAGTGTGTGCCGTAGCGTGTGTGTCCAATTGCGGCAGAAAAAACTCGATTAACATGGCCCTATAGCATCTTTCAATAGGGTGATCTCCTTTGGCCCACCTTGTCTAAAATGTAAATCAGAGTCAGTTGTAGCTTCGTCTCTTGCTGGTCACCCTATGTACCAGTCCTCAAAGGAGCATATGAAATATTCTAAAAGATTGTTTATAGTTCTCTTGTGCATAGACTGACGAATGGTGATTAATCCGAATTGGCTGAAACATAATGAAACTTTATATAAAAAGAAAACTAAGGGGATAACTTTCTAACATCCCGAACTTTTTTAAGTAGAGTTACAGACGCTGGGGAATTAAGAAGCTCAAAAGAACTTAACCCTTATTCTATTCCCTCCGTAGAATAGATGACTTATTCTTTAATGCAGTCTTCTCTTCGAAAGCTGGTTAAAATGGTCCTATTCCCAAAGTAGATATATGTAAGGCGACCCTTTTAAGCTCCAGAAGCACTAGACCTCTTTGCTCTACATTTTCGTCGGAGCTGTCCGAAAAAGTAAGCGCAGTGGCTTAGTGGTTAGTGTGTTGGATTACTAAGCGAGGGGTCCCCGGTTCGATCTAAGAAAGAACATATTATACATAACATCTTTATGTTTTTTCCACTGCGCCACCTCTCGCGAACGTCTGACAATCATCCGAGAGTAAAACTGTCATCAAAGAGTTCCTTAATTAGCCGATTGGACTCGGCGTAAAATTGTAGATCCTTCCCGTTCGTCCCAAAAATTAGGAATCATTTAAGCGTCAGTCCTAAGTTTAAATTAGATCCAGGTACGTCCAGTGGCCGCGTTTTTTTCATCACCGTCACCTCCAAAGTGATTTTTTGGAACTCCCATCTTAGGCTTAGTGAGTCTACTAATAGATATTCAACGACCAGGATTCCATCTCCTTTAATAGTCCTTCAGTAAAATCCCAGCTAATCAGTCAAAAGTAATTTTTGACACACCATTGTGACGAGCTCAAGCAACATAATAGAAATTTAATCCATTTATGAAGGTGCTCTATAAACGGATTCATAAACTGAATATCGGATAACACCCAGCATGCAGATCCTTTCAATTTTAGTTGACTTTTCAGATTCAGTTGGCTTCTGGGTACTCCAAGTCCTGTCTGTATGCCTTATTCACTCTCATGAATGGATAAATTCCCGGCAAAATGGCAGCGTGTCCGTTGATCCATTCAGCTGCCTCCCCGCACCACCAGCGCATTGTTTCCCAGCACAGTCGGTGTAGTGTTTGCACAAAGGTGAGAATACGATTAAAACGGGCCAAAGGTGCGCAAAACCAGCACCCTTGTCGCCGGCCTGTTAAATTATGCAGATATCAAATACGGCGCCAGTTTAACTCGCCCCTCCACTGTATGATGGTAATGATGATATCGAACGTGTTTCCCCAGTCTATGTGTACCTATGCATCTATCTATTCAAGCGGCACTCTTGCCTTTCCCATAAAGGGAATCTACTCCCCGGCCCGACAAGTTTCAAACTTAAAGGACATTTCAAGTTGAATGGACGAAATTCGAAACGTATTCGTCTATCTACATCTGGATCAGATAATGGACGGAACAGTCATTGTCGTTTTTCTGATGCATGTTTGCCCACTAATGGAACACCAGACAAAGGCTGCGCTCAACCATTCAATGTTCTCGTTCCATGTCCATCATCCAACGCGTTGACGAAACCAGTCAAAGCGTAATTAATTAACTCTTGCCGACGAAAGGATTCACACACCACACCCCTAAAAGATAGCCAGGAAATTAAAACTCCAAGTGGAAGGTAAATATTTTAAAATAAACCTTCTGGCATAAATTATACGCTGCAAATTGAAAACAGGCGAACCGCAAAGTGTCATTCATTTGAAAATTACTGCTTCTCGAATGTATGTGACTGATGGAGATGGGGAGCAGCTATGCTGACCAGCAACCGTCCACACATTTGCTTGGTCATTATTTCATCCAAATGACAATATTCCCTGGTTTTGTGGGGGGTTTTGGTAAGTGCCGAGTAAGCTTTCAAAGCAAATATCCATTGATTTTCAGTTTTGTTTGCCCTGCCATCAGGTGGGTGTGTTAACTAGCAAATGCACAGGCATGGCACTGTAATTTTTCAGTTACAGCTTGCCTAGGTTGAGTTGTATTTATAAAGGATTCCCATATATACGAGTGTATGCATATGGGATGGGAAAACCGAGTCCACATCCATCTCGGTCATTAGCATACGGAAATGAAAGTCAACGCTGGTTGGGGTTTCTATCGAAAATGGAGTTAGGTTGAGTGATGGGAAGTATTTTATTTCGATGTTCGAATTTCTGCCACCAATGCGAGAAGTATTGGCACTTAAAATGTAGGTAAACTGTGCTAAACTTTTTGGTGTTTGTGATACAGTTTTTTAATGCAAGCAACAGGATGAGCTGCGATGTAGCTTATTGAATATCGCATACTTGAGAAACAAGCAACTGCCAGTCACAATTTAAGTCTTTACGGAAGCCTTTGCAAATATTAGGAGTATGGCAAGAGGCAGAGAGCAAAAGACCACAAATATGCTATCAACAAACAAAAAGGAACGAGGAACACACAACATCGGAAAAAAACAGAAAGTGTGCTTCTGACCACACTCCAGATGTGAAACTTCTCTCACTAATTGGTAATGTTAAATTGAATTTGTTTTGTAGTTGAATGGTACATATTAGGACATTTAATTTAAAAAAAAAAACAAATCTTTATAGTAGTAGTAAAAAATGTTTTATTTCAACATAATAACAAAAAGTTTACAATTAATTTTTTTAAATCTAATTTTGAATTCAATTATTATGTTCAAAATACAAAACTTACGACAATGACCACAGTCGTCTGTCAGGTTGTTAAATTTAAATTAATTTTAACAATTTAATAGAATTTTATGCTGAATTTTTAAGAAAACTTTTATTGGTTGAATTCTCTCACTAGTTCATTTCTTCATGGTAAGGCTACAGTGATATTATTTAGGTTATCGAAATCGTGGCAGTTCTCTCCGGTTAGGATACGGATAACTTCATCGTATCGTATGTTAAGCTAGTTGTCCCAAAGACACTTAAACGGAATTCTCTTAAGCCTGGACAAATCAATAAAATATTACATATAATCTTAATACAGCGCTGTAGATAATTGTAGGTATTCATTCATATAAAAAGTTTTCAATCGCACGTTGTTTTTTCTATTTTAAGAGTTTTTTTTTACATTTCGTTTTACATAATATTACAACTAAGACTTAATTCAATCAACTGACTTGTGTCTGTTTAAGACCTAACTTTATCAATTCTTCCCTCAGGGCCAGCGTGCCCATATAAGTATTCACTTTAAGAATTAAGTTGAAAGAATTGAAAAAAAAAATGTATTTTTCAAGTTGCAGCCAACCATACCCATCCAACCACAAAATTTCATTGAATTCATAGAAAATCGACAACAGTGCCACCTATCGGGTCCAAAATTATCCTCTTTCAAGTTGCAACCAAGCATATCCGCACCCACAAAATTTCATTGCAATGGGTTAAATGGTTTAAGAGTATCTACCTAGAGAGCAGTATCGCGGCGTTGTGATAGCGACATGCGAACTTCCGCCGTGACGGCATTTCCGACTTGTTTGAATCGATTTTACTCCCAAGTCGAGACAATCAATGCCTTATTTCAAAATTGGCCGGAACTTTGTGTACCCTGGACCAGCAAAAAAAAATTTTAAATGTAAATTCGTCAGAACTCAATCGGGATCAGACACCGTGGGGCTCAGTAACGGAAGCGGACCTTATCTAATATATTGCTAAATTTTATCACTCATACTTCCCTATAGTAAAATTCTAGTGCTCTATGTTTGTTTTAATGTCGAGATTTTAATCTCTTAATCAATTCTATAACAATACGATGATAGAGGAACTCAAAAAGTTGCGGATCTCGCAATTATCTTCGTCTGTCCGTCTATCCGTCTGTCCATTTTATCTTTAGATCTACAGCCTACACGGATGGACGGATTGGTTTTAAACTTCGGATTTGGAGTTTTAAGCAAGTTTGATCATTTCGAAAACAGCTCTGACGATTTCAACTAAAATTGATACTTGGGCTTAAGTACCTACCTGATGCATGGTTGCATACAGTGGCGTGGCGTGAACATTTTTAAATGGGAAGTCGAAGCAAAATTATTCGCATACAAATGTAAAAACCTTACATCTGTGTACCTTTCTACATCAACTAAGCAAAATTATCCACAAAATGATAAAAGGAGAAGTAGAAGAAAATCAAATAACTCGATAAAAGCGTGTTATTTTGTTCCTAACCAAGCTGGTTAAACAGAGAGTTGTCATGTCAAACAACACAGTGCTCAAAAAATAAAAAATAAAAAAAAAGCAAATGATCTCGTAAAATCAACTATCCAGTGAGAGTCTTAATAACCCGACATATTTGAGGTTGCCTTCGCTGTTCGCTTTGTCGTGACGATGACGATGATAAATGAAAATGGATACATACAGAATGTTACGTGTGTGTACCATTTTGTGAATTTGGATTTTGGTAGAAAGTGTTGATGGTGGAAATTTAAAAAGGGACGTCGGTAGGAATCGGGTTATATGGACGCCACGCCACTGCTGCACACCCAGCTATTCGCTCAAAAATGGAATAACGGTACTTGTGAGAATTGGACATAACTCGAAAACGGTTAAAACGATTAAAGCAAAAATGTATTCCTAATGCAATTTCTAAAACTTCATAGGAAACTAAGTTTTTCTCCATATTATCGTTCAATGGATTTTTGAAAAAAGCCACATACTTATTGAGATTTTGTTTTCTATAGTTTTCCTAAATGCATACTTGAAATAAAATGAATGTTTTCAAAACAATTTCTCCTTTTTTTTTAACCATTTTTAACATGAACTTTTAAATAATTACTACCAACTAGAGCTTACAAAATCAATAACTCTCACTTAATATGCTTCTCGCAGCCATCTTGGTTCTGCTTTGGCACATCGAAAGGTGTGTGTCATGTGCGTTGTTTCCTGTGTTGGATCGGAACAAAATAGAAGATTGCAGTGATATACATGGTTATGTAATAGGGAGAATATTTTTACGAGAAAACGCTCAATCTTTCTGACTTTAAGACTGGGAGTTCTCATCTCATAGGGCTTGACAATATTTGTAAGAAGCTCCGTAAAGATCTTCTGCCGGATAGGAAAAGTCTGCACAGAGTAATTTAATATGCATCTTCCATATATGTAGGACTTTTGGTGTAAATTTAGCTGGTCTTAAAAGCGTCTTTAAAAATATAACCTTCGCCTATCAAAGCTCTCTAAAAAGACCCAGTCGTAAACATTGGGTCGTATGAATGAAAGGTTATAGCAAAGCAAAAAAAAAAAAACATTTAGCAATTGCTTCGAATAGGTATGAATGAAAACTTACTTTGCTAAGGTAGGTTCGAAAACTCGAACAAAACATTAATTACGTCGTACATGTACTTGCCTTTCAAACCTGACCTGATATTTGAATTTTTTTAGTTTTCCTTGAGAGTTGAAGGAATTTTGTGGAGAATTGTACCTAAAGGAAATTGAAAAAAAAAATACTACACCTGGATATATGTTTTATGATTGCAAATAGCTTGGGACTTGTGCCCTATCCACGGTTTGTTGGAAATATTTTTGGGTTCTGACTTTATTTTAAGGAAATTCGCAATGGTAAGATGGTTTTATGTAAAAATTGTCTTAGTCTAAATCAGAAAAATAGCAGAGACTTGAATTTTAGTAGCAATTGCTTCATTTTATTAACATCAATTGAAGTAAAAGGTAAGTGGCTCCACTTGTCGATATGTCAAAAGTTGGAAGTAACTCAAATAAATTTAAATCATTGCAAATTCTCCGATTTTGACCTCTCCTTTTTTTGAGTAAAAGCAATTGCTACGGTTTATTCATACCACCCTCAGTATCTCAATAAACGGGATATTGATTTTCTCATTTGCTTTTTGTCTGTGTTGCAACAAAGTCCCCTGACTCTGTTACAAAATTATTTTTTTTACCGATGTTCATTCATTCAAATGGAAAACCATTTAACGAGCCCCCTACTGTCCTGACTCGAAATCGATACGATACATTACAACAATACAGTAGAGTGCCAACTTTTAGCCACCTGCGATAGCCACACCGAACCAAACTGAACTGCATGAGGTGTTAAGCAATAGCTGCGGGCTATGTCTTGCCTTTGTCTAGGCATAAGCTGAAGCTCAACTTCATCTCTCTCTCTACATCGCTGGCCGTAGCGAATTTGGGTGAAGGTCAGTCAAAACACTGAAAAGCTTCAATACAGAATATCTAGCGAGATCAAGAAACAGATTGAGTTTGAAAATGGAAAAGACGGCTTTCAGTTGGTTCGCAAAGTTGTTCGGCTCAACACACACCGCGCGATGTATAAGCGAAAAGTTGATTGTGAAACGTTCTACGAGCGTCGGGAATCGATTGGAAGTACAACATCTATGGCGGCACTCGGCAGCGAAGTCGCCAGTTCCGGTTGCAATGAAGACGGTACTTCATCTCCGGATCATTACAATCCCACGTTGCGTTTGCTGCAAATACCGAGATCGTCGAGCGGCGCGTTGGGCTTTCATTTGACACGCAGCAAATGGGATCCCTATCCATGGGTGCGGATATCTTAAGCCTAGTCAGTGATCAGTGCTCTCTATAAATCAAGTGTACGTTTTTGTTTCAGGTCAGTGCGGTCGATGTAAATACTCCGGCCAAGTATAGCGGTTTGAAGGCTGGCGACTGTGTTCTAGAGGTCAGTATCGTCGCCAAGTGCATATTTTAAAAAATACGTATAAAATTTTTTTAGAATTATTTTTCGTTTCACAAATTAGCGCCTCACGAAATGGTGCTGTCAATAAATGCGTTGCGAAAAATCCAAGTTCTTGATTCGAAAGTGATAGGTGAACCTTTGTACAGTGGTTGTGTGTATAGATGGGTGCGGCGAAAGGTCATTTTCCCCTCTGTCTAATTGATTCGCTACATATTGACATCGTTTCAATCGATTTGTTATTAAATGACGTAGCTTGTGATGAACCTGTACGGCTGAGAGATCGTGTTTGCAGGCTCAAGGTTCTGGTACCTAGTACCAATTGATGCAGCAAACAGTGGTGCTCTTCCGTGTTTGCAAAAATTAAAACCATTCGTGATCGAAAGATGGAACCGATAATGATTCACTTAATGACAAACGCAAATAGTGTGTAATTAGCACCGTCATCCGATAGACGTGCTAATTTTTCGAGT
The DNA here is from genome assembly GCA_936431705.1 of Cheilosia pagana. Taxonomy (NCBI): domain Eukaryota; kingdom Metazoa; phylum Arthropoda; class Insecta; order Diptera; family Syrphidae; genus Cheilosia; species Cheilosia pagana. The sequence goes on along the minus strand of OW386166.1, from coordinate 75,679,728 downwards.
TGGAATCATGGAAATATCCATAGTTATAAATGTTCCGAAACTATGCCATGCTCTGGCCCAACAACGATGGGCATTGACGTCATTGCGGCTGGAGAAGTGGACTTAACTGTTTTTGTCAGTTTTTCGCAGGGGAATTTGTCAGAATTTGTTGGGTGAGATGTTCCCTTCTTATGTGAATTTTAATGGCTGATTTCCTGCTTCTGTTTAAGCTCAATGAGCTACACCCAATTTACTTCATATTTTAAGGAACCACTTGTTGTTATTTCAAGGACATTTAAACTGTCAGAAACCATTCGGAATTTTTAAGCAGGAGTCTGTCTTTAAATCCTAAAAGTCGATTGCGGGAGCTTAAACTTTTTTTGATTTTAGTATTCAAGAGGGAGCCTCCGCATTTGATGAAAATGTAGGTATAGGTTGGGAAAGTGATTCAGTCGTTGCCAAAGAGAACAAAAAATGGGTAAAGTTTTCGTCACAGCTCGCTTCTGTCAGAATTATGACTTTTTAAAGTATGCAGTAAATTATGGGTCCTACCGCCAATAACTGAAAGCTATTTACCTTTGATATAGGTCACAATATGTAAGCGCACTGGCTAAGTGGTTAGTGTGTTGGACTACTATGCGAAGGGTCCCCGGTTCGATCACCGAAAGAACGCTAATTACGTCTTAAGGTTTTTTCCACTGAGCCACCTCTCGCGAAAAACAAACGTTCGAGAGTGAATCTGTCAATTTTCTGTGCAAACATGCTGAGCGGAGTACAGCACATATAGATGTAAGATGCATACACCATTGCCGCTTTTCCTGCAAGTTCATCTGCATTCCGGTTTCTTCGAGTAGTCATACACCTCGACAGGCAGCTGGCACTCAGCCATTGAGTCACCGTGTCGCTTAATTCCAATCTACAATGTTGTGTGGTGTAGCGAACCCCAAACAGCAAAAACAGAATTTTAATAGACTTGAAACTTAATACGAAAGAGCTCTCAATATACCCAGTCTGTAGGTAAATGGGTCCACTAATTTGTTAACTTGTAAATTAAGTTTTACTTGAATGTGTGTTTTTACATCTTTTTAGTTATTTTTTACAGTCAGTCGGGTTTTTTTTAATTAACCCTTAAATGCATGATTTTTCCAAAATTAAATAAAAAAATGTTTCATGGTAACAAACAACTCGAACAACGTTCTGTTATTAATAATTTTCGACAAAAATTATTTTAAATAATTAAAAATTCTTAAAATGTGATTGTGCCATTTGAAATTAATAAAACATGTTTAAAATTTAAATTGCGAAATTTACGATTATTGTTACATAAAAATTTAATTTTAATAAAACTTACTTTATATTGCATTTAACAACAACCAAAAAAACTCAAATAAGTTAAAAATTATTTTCATAACGAAAAAGAAAAACAAAAAATATAGGTAAATAAATAAATAATTCGTACAAATATTTAAGCTTTTTACCAAAATGATATTTAATATTTATTTGATCAAAATAGATACATTAGAGACAAAAAGTAGTTTTCAACATTTTTCAAAACAAAACAAATAATAATGATAATATTAATAATTAGTGATATTTTCAATGGAAAAAAATAAGATCAGAATAAGATGGTGCTTGACCTTCGTTGGACAAATTTGTTCATCAATGGAAAGATGTTCTTCCATCGGAATAGACAAACACTTCCTTCTGAAACCTTCAACAATTGGGCAAATTTTAAAGAGCTTGTCGAATTGAGGTGCAGTTTTGTCTGTTATCATCTTTCAATTATCATTGAAATGCAGAAAAGATCGAAGTTTTTCAACATGATTCAACGTCATTGTGTTTTTTTACCAAATCTATTCCGATGTCTGTGTCCCAATAAAGCCTTATAGGTATTTTAAAACTTACCGACTGATAATAGGATAAGAATCCCGAGATATTTTAGGATATCGTATTACGTAACTAGAAAGAATCACCTATATTTTTGAATTGTGCGTATAGATTTGTAACTTCAACAATTTAGGATATTGCTTCGTCGTCCAAAAAATATCTAAAAACTCGTAAGGTGTCTTAAGATTTGTTACTGATGATGGTAATTCAATTGAGATATTCAATTTTGATTGTTCAGCAGGAATATTTATGTTTTTATTCTTCCAGGGAAGTGAATTCTTATTCAAGTGAAGCAAAGTGATTTCTTATTCAATTCGTAGTTTTCACTTCCATTTACCTCAGCGTTATTCTCATGCTGTAATAAAAGGCAGTCTATTTCCATGAAAGGTTCATCACCCAGAAGGGCTCCTTGCAATTTCTCGCTGAAAATGACATACAGAATGAGTGTCCTGACTTTATTTAGGTATTGAAATGATGTAAATGATATGTAAATATGGTCCAACGATACTAGAAACCTTAGCACGCCCTTTTGACACACCTACCTATTCTTTGTACATCTCCATCAAATGAATCAAATGTTAATTAGCAACCAAACAAACAGTTCAACAGTTCAGCTTTTAATTAAACTTCGCTCAAATATTGACAGAGCGTTTTTTCAATTGGAAGTAAACAATAAAAATGATTGCTGGTAGCTAAAGCACTTTTTAGACGTTAAACTTGCTGGCGTCATAGCAAAAATAAAATCCTCCCATTGGCCCATTAGCGCGAGGTGCATATAAAGAGGGCAAACATCTGTCATCTTATAATTTATTCAGATGTAGCGGTTCATTGTTTACAACCGCAATTTGACCCCGGTTATTCTCGTTAGGTCACCAGTAAAATAAAAAGTCGTAGACGATACCTCTATTTACAAAACCACACTAGAGATATGGTGAGTGAATGTGAAAGCAGTGCCACACGGTGTGGTAAGAAGCCACGATCGTGTGTGATCAATCAATTTGATAGTTTAATGTGGCATTTGAGTTAATAATCCCAAAACCCTATTGCTATACCGGCTGTAAAGAACACTTGTTGCCTCTGCAAACACATGTGGTGGAGGTGCGAGTATTTGCCTACCTCCAAAATTGAATTTGATTCTAGCAGCAGGCGATAAACAAAAAAAGCACGCTTGTGCCTACGGAATGAAAATTTAGATACACGTACCTAGGTATGTACAGCACGCATGGCTTTAATTTGCTCACAAATTGGATACTTATCACGTAAAAGTGGTACCGGGAGCTTGCCCACTGTTGAACTAAAACCAATTCGTTACGCAAATAAAATATGTGCCTACTCGTACATTATTAAAATATACGCACAAACGATTTGTTTAATAATAATTTATGGAATTCCAAAGTTCTTACCTGTTTTTTTCGAACTCGAAGTTGGCAAAAGCTTCAACAAATTGTTCTAGTCATTCCGTCTACCTGTTGGGGTTTTGCTTTGTTTGTCTTTTGTTCCAAATTTAATGCCACTAATATTTGATATGATACTACTGAACATCTGCCTACGACAGTCAACTACGAAAAAGGCTTCACACACGAAATACCGGTAAAACACGGATCACAAATGAAGTCATCAGATCCCTATAGCATCCAGCGACACAAGATCTAAAGTGGTGAAAGATTTCCGTGTACCTCTTAATGAGATAGGCCGTATTAATAATCATTTTTAAACATTCAGCTTAATTGAGTTTATGTTTCATATCCTGTCAGCATATGTAGGTCACAATATGCAATTTTGAATGGAAAATTTCGCCATTTTGAGCTCGAAAAATGGAGCCTAGAAACTATTTTAAGTGTGCTATCGCGGTGTGACTCTGGCAAATCATAAATGGAAACACCAAGGCTATTGCTAGGTTCACATGGTCAACCATGGACACTAAAATATTCAAGGAGCTTTTGCAAAAGCTGTAGAGACTTGGAGGATGATGAATCCAAAACCCACCTTCTCTGCAGCTCACCTGCCCTATCCAATCCAAATTTAAGAAAGGGTTACTTTGGAAGTAACCCCTCCTTAAACAAAAGTTACTCTGGAAGAAACTCATGAGTGGTCAAATAAGCACCTCTTACACCTCTCTCCAACCGAGATACACTTTTACAAAACATAATCCAACATGTTGAATGTTTTTTTTTAAATATTTAATTTAATAAAAAAAAATCGTTAATCTTGCTAATTCATTTCAGTTATATGTAGGTAGGTACCTGTGCGACCTTAGTCAACTCTTTTCATGTTTTATTTTTCTGTCGAACTTTTGTAATTTGCTGTAACAATTGTTTAAATGCTACAATTAACAAATCCAGCGTTTAATGCGGCTTCACAGTAGACACATTGCAAAATGGTAAGGTGTCAAAATTATGTGAAAAACAATGCATCAGTAGGTACATAATGACAATTGGCCTTTGGTTCAAAAGTCTGACAACTGTTCAACATTTGTCAGCAGTCTTAAAAAATATGCACCAACCCTTCCCTTTTATCGTACTTCGGACCTCGAAATTACTTCCCATCAAGTTATAATTGCCATTTAAAAAAAAAAAATTTGAGATGCAATTTATGTTTTATGGGAGTTGAACCCGAGCCCGCTCACTCAGTAGTCCAGCTTACTACCCACTAAAACACAGAGTCAAATAGGCGAAGTATAACCTTAAATATTTATATAAAAGTTAGAAACTTCGCAGTGATAAGTACCTAGTTTGGTCGCGTCTACTAAAAAAGTGTGCTGTGGATTGACTTTTTGCGCATCTGCGATAAATGTGCATGTATAATGACAAATAAAATACACTTAAATAAATATTAAATTCGATTCGATCAAGCGGCCGATATAATCATTTTCATATACTGAGTTAAAACGTTTGATTTAATTAGAATATGCTAAATAGTTGCTTCCCAATATTTCCAAAATTAAAGCAAATATTTCTTTTAAATAACGTTAACCGCAGAAAAGCTAAGTGGGTATAACCGTTTCTATATGAGAAGCTGTTTGTTCGAACAATTTGCAAGTCGGTCTTCATCTTCAGTTAAATTGTTTAATAACATTATACGACTTTGTTTAAAAAAAAAACAAGGTTATTATTACAAGTTTACATGAATGAAGGAGAAGGTATTTGTACTTAGAAAATTACTTTATTTATATGTTCTTAATTATCACTATGGAAGGATACTAGATTCCTTTTTTTGAATCAGCGTTCTCACATTATCTTGATTGTTTTGTTGTTTTTTTTTAGACACCAAGTGGCTTTGTGATGAGAGGATAGGAAAACATTTTTTTTAGATTTGTATAATTTTAACAAGATTTGTAAACATATTTAAATTCAACACTTTATTAAAAAAATATTTTTGACATCGCCTCTTCGACGAAAGTTGTCATTCTTCATATTTTTGAATTTTTGACTTAAGAAATTGCTCAAATCGGTATCGCATTATTATTTTTATTTTTATTATAATTTATTAAAATATTATCTTAAATATTTCTGCTAATGTCGATACGTATAAATCGGAGGTGATGGCTTGAGCTTCGCACGATAAGTTTGAGTTACAGAGATGTGATGAATAAATTCTGAACTTTCATATTTTGTCTGTTTAATTTCAAAGTCTCAGATCGGCTTTAGAAAACGGGTTCCAAACATGTACAAAGTCTTTCTTGGGTCTTTACAGAGTAACTCAGTAGCCCGCTACTCGACTGAGCTCAATGCATATTTATTAAGAGTTAGAAAATGTCGGTCTGTTTAAATTTACGCCGAAGGGTTAGATGTGGTAAGTTAATACTGTTATCACTACTCTTGTTTTATTCGATTTAAATTTGGGAGGATATTTTATTAGAGATCGCGTGGAATTTAATTTAGTATTTTTCATAAATATCGAAAAGATTTTTTGGGATAAACTTCTTTGGAACAGAGCGTACTTACTTAATTTTTAAGAATGAAAATATGATTTGTATTCAAAAGTTGCCAAAATGCCTTGAAATGCACGCCAAATTTTTGACATAATTTTTAACGGCTGTCTTGTCAACTTTCTCGCATTACGTAGTAAGAGAAAGGTATTGTAATCGTACAAAAAATCGAACTCGAGATTTTAATCAAATCTAACATTACGATGATAGAGGAACTCGAAAAAGTGGGTCTCGCAATTCTGTACGTCTGTCCGTCTTTCCTGAGCTCTAGAGCGCAAACAGCTGGACGGATTTCTTTCAAACTTCGGATTTGAAGTTTGTGAGTTTGTGGAGTTAAGAGTTGCCGTTGTAACGGTATTAAGCAATTTTGAGTTTTTCGAAAACGGCTCTAAAAATTTCAACCAAAATTGATATTTGGGCTTAAGTAGGTGTGGTTAACATGGCTGCTTACCCAGTTTTACGCAGAAAAATCAAATAACGGTAATTTTGAAAATTGGTCATATCTCAAAAACGGTCAAAACTATTTCGACAAAAATTCATATTTAAGGTAATACGGTCACTCAGTTTTTCTCTTAATTGTCTATAATGGATTTTTGAAAAAAGACATATTTTGAGAATTTGGTTTTATTTTGTTTATCTACATGAAAACGGCTAAAGCGATTTTGACCAAAATGCATACTTGGACTAAAATTGACGTTTCCAACATTATTGCGTACTTAACTTTTCATTCGAATCATCGTAAACGCTTTAAGAAATTGTCCGTATCTCGAAACCGCCGTTTTCGATTTGGATAAAACTTTAAAAACCAAGTAATGCTAACATTTTAAATAATACCCTATACTCAGTTTTTAGCTAAATAGTTGAGCAAGCATATTTTTTGAAATAAATATTGCAATATTTTCAACTATTTTGTACGCATTATTTTACAAAATCAGCTTTAAAGATTTTGATAAACCAACCAAACTGATGACATGAACGAGAAAGTTTCGTGCGATCCAGTCGTGCACTTTATTTTTTATTTTTTTGATTTCGTTCAAATTTGCACACTTCTAACCTGAAGCTTAAAAGTGAACTAGATTTCTCATTTTCGAATAAACTTATACACAGTAAACAAAATCAAAACATGCAAAATTTTTACACTTCAATTGCAGACTTTTAAGCACTGAAAAAAATTGTTTGCGAAGATTTTTTCAAAAGTGTTTTTTTTATTTATAAAGCAACGTTATATAAAATTCTCAAATTTTAAGAGAATATAGAAATATAAGCCAGTTGGCTGTGCTGGCTGTATTTCTTGGGCGGGCAATGAAATGAATCCTAAATGCTACTCCATTAAGTCCTTTATTATGCCATAACGATTGGGTCATTAGTTTTCATGTGATGCCTTAACAAACCCATGTCCGTTTATAAAACGGACTCATAATAACTCGACTAACTCGCTTAAAATGATTTATAAAAATACCATTTGGTCCTGTTAACTGGCTCATTAAAACCAAACTGTTTTCAATAGTATTTCTCTTCTTACAGGTTAATGGACAAGATGTCCTTGGCATGCGGATATCCGATATAGCCAAACTGGTCAAAACTGAGACTATAGACAGTGTCTCTCTGCTCCTGTGGAGTGCTGGATGCGACACCAAATGTAATCCAGAGGTATGTATTTCAAGCTCTCATAAAATGTTACGGTTCTCGGCGCCAAACGACAATTTAGAGAGTGTACTCCGCCAACGTGAGTCCCTTAGAGTGTGTTCAAAGCTCTAATAATATCCATTCACAGAGCCTGTGTTGCGGACCGATGCCTTCGAATTTAGAACGCCTCTCGGCGTGTATGCAAACAATACTGTCAATAATCGAATGCCCCGTCTGTTTGGACACAATAGCCCCGCCGACGCTGCAATGCCAAAATGGCCATATCCTGTGCGTAAAGTGTCGCATCCTTTCGCAGCACTGTCCAGTTTGCAGGCAACGCTTCTATCCGGGCCGATCGTTAATAGCCGAACAGATTTACAATTCCATCACGGACACATTTAATTTACGCAACCAGGACAAATTGCGAGAGAAGCTCTTCGGAGCCAAATACAAAAGGTCAGCAAAGGACCAGCAGCGACGTGAAAAGCAACAGCACAATGGCGGCAGTCTGAAGCCAGTTCGCACTGAAGTCAATAAGTTGCATCCCTCACTGCCGTCCCATAAATTCCTCGCCAAATTGCTGGGCAAAGCTTATTCTATGGATAACCTGAGCACGAGTGCATCTCGATCTCGGCCGCCTGCGGCTCTATCGTCCATGAAAAGCGTAACAAATCACATTGGCGAAACACTTGGCGAGAACGACGACGGCGACGACGACGACGAGGACGATGGCGAACCCAGCACCAACAGGACCAACGATGACCAATCGAAACGTGGAAATCTACTCAGCCCGAGTTACAGAGCAGCACCCGCTTTCATTTCGAAGCAGTTTTCCTTATCGGCGTACGATTTATCAGAGCAGGATAACGACGGGCTAATAGCCATCGAGAACAGTCCGTCGATGAATCGGCTACAGTATTACCTTCGGTCCAAACGGAATTCTCTCCAATCGCCTACTACACAGACACACATGGCATTGCAACAGCCACCGCCTCCGCCTGCGCCTGCACCCCAAAATCCAAAGAGAACGTGTGCTTCGCTGAGTACCTCAATTGAATGCGTTGCAACTGCCATTCATCGGGATGATAGATTGCAGCTAAGGTCGGCTGTACATCCACCCATACCGAGAATACGAATATCCTGTTGCTTGGAACAGAAGGCCGATGACGTCTTCTACCTTTGTCCGTGCAATTGTGGGAATCAATTTAACGGTGAGTACTCGCTCCTCTTAAGGAGCAGAACAATATCGATTGAAATCCTCATTACCATTACAGGATCAACACTACACAAGCATGTCAAAGTGGATCACTGTGCACCAATTTTATGCTATGGCAGTTCGAGTGCCGAACTCGCTTTGCCTTTGAGAGCTCCACTCGACGAAGCGTCAGTACTTCTGATGTGCGATGGCAAGGATTTCTGGATAAAATTAAGGACACATGGGTAATGACTTTTGCTCCTTGATTCGATTATCCTTTCTTTTCTTCGTTTTTGCGTTAAATGTTTGTGTACTTGTGTGTGTGTGTGGATGGTACGAGTATGTCTTCTGATTGAGAAGGAGTGAGTGCATGTTGGTAGCCAAAGAATGATTCTCCTTTATCCTAAAGCGACTAAAGGACGCGATTTTTTTTCCTTTTATTTTTAACAATCGCACAACTCCCTTTGGTTCATTTTTTGATGACTACATTTTCGATTCTTTTTTCTTTCTTGTGCGTCTGCAGCGAGGGAAGCATTACCGCCTCAGCGCTTCTTCAAGGACCTGAAGATGAAAGTGCAGATTTTATGATGGAAACTCGATTAAGGAATCGAATTGGTGTAGACCAAGACGACAACGATGTCGTCTTCGTCGTTGTCAACAAAGATGATGATGATGATGATGCCATACTTGAGCGAGAACTGATAACGAGGTCAATTGTTCGTTCAATGATGGTGACAACATGGGACTGTACGACGAATCCTTCCAACAACCTCGCCCGAGAGAAAGAGAAACGCAGCGGTGTTTTGTATAATCGAGAAAATATTCGAATGACTTTTGGCGAATCAATTGATTATCGGAATCTTTTGCTGAAAATTATCATCAAACGTCGAGGACACCATCAGGACGTCGACGTTGCAAGTGGCTCTGTTCTAAGGAATCATTAAAACTGGATAGATCTTCAGCAACTGTTCTGTACTTTTATTGTCGACTTATCTTGTATCTGCACCAGGGTCTATTAATTTACACCTGAAGTTTATAACGTCCAGTGGGGTATGCGATTACTCATCAATTTGACAACCGATACTTGAATGACAATGAGTAACGTTCTAATTAGTAACAGTTAAGTCGTTGGATAGGTCTGTCATCATTTTATTATTTATAGCTTTGTGGAAAGTGATAGACAATAAAAAAATGGAGGTGACTTTTTTACAACACACTGCCATAACTAGTCTTAGCAACTGAGATTTTATTCCAATAAAGCTTTACTTGTCATTTCAGTTAGCCCGGTTATAGGGCAGTCTATTTTGTGTGCCATTACAGGTCTGTTCCCTAACGATAATGCATTCGAACACATTAGCCCAATTAAGTTAAACTTTGATTACTTCTACTCAAATTTTGCGTAAAAGAACGAAGTTCGAATAATGTGTTCGGATGCGATATCGATAGGGAACAGAGCTAATGTCAAAAGTTCTAGGAACCAGGAGCCTATTCTCAAATTCCGCATAGCAAAAAAATCAAAATTCTCAAGCTTTACGGTTTTTTTTTTAACCTTTAATCTTTATATTCACCTCTCGAATGAGGTTGAATTTTCCAGTAAAACTAAATTGAAAAGTATTGAAAAAAGCCATCAACTCAAAAACGAATATATTAAAATTTTAGTTGGTTGGAAAATATTGTTGTCTTCGATTAAAAAAAAAAAGAAATATTAAAATGCATGTGTGTTTAGTGAACATTTATATAACGGGTGGGCCATCTGGTGGTTTCTTTATAAATCAGAGGTTATTTTGACACTGACAGATGTTGCCCGCTCGAAATCTTGACAGAAAGTCAGTATTATACCTCCGCGGAACGAAATGAGTCGGTTTACGCTTGACCAACGTTGGCAAATATTGAAAACTTATTTCCAAAGTGAGTTTTAAAAAAACCGTCTATTCTGACTAGGCGCATTTTCATCTCGGCGGCTACGTTAACAAAGAAAATTTCCCCATCAGGTTGTCGGAAAGGTTAGCTTAGGTTTTCGGGCTGATGAAGCAGGGTGACCCCCAATTCATCTGACTTAGGTCCTCGTGGAGCGTGGACCCATTGTGATACCTTTTTTTTTTTTTTTGATGGGGCTTAGTCGCGCCTGATTATGGCCTCGGCAAACCCGCATGTTATTGCCAACCACAGGTTAAGTTAGGACTGTTCCTTTACTTTTAAATCTAACTTCTAACTCCTTTTTCATTGTTATTCTTATTAGTATTCAAGTCTAGCTGGATTTTTGACAAGGAGTTGATTAAGACCAGCAGCAGATGGTTACTATCTGCAAAATATATGTGGGAAAATGCAAGTTACTTTTTCGAGCCGGTCTAAAATAAAGGGAATTTTTTAGCTCTTATAACAAAACACTCGCAGCACTGTCCCAGAGCCCCAAGATTGCTTTGAACTTTCACTTACAAAATGCATAATAACATTTCGGCTAAATAAGTACTTGGTTCAGGAATTCAACATTTTCTTGACTCATTATGATGAATCTAAACCAAACAATTTAACAGCCCAAGAAATGGTAAATGTTATATAGAGCTTATTTGATTGGTGTTTAAATATCTTGTGTTTTCAGATTTTCAGTTGTAAGTTATTGCACTGGTAATAACCGCAATATTGCTATGAACCAATCCCCAGAAACCAAAATCTTGCACCCAATGTTAGATTCTGTGGAGTCTAGTAGATTTTTCTACTTCCATAGAAATTAACAGATGATTGCAATTCGAAGAGAAATTCTCGTATGCGGATTTCCAGACTGGCAATTTTCAGATTCATGGAATCGGATATTTTGACAGATAAATTTCTGCGAGTATTTTGGAGCATTGAGATCCAGGAGGCAGGCCAAATGGTTCGAAATTGAAGTGCAGGCCAATGTGGATTTTCAGGAATATTCCCGATGTGGGTTATTATTATCGACTAGCTGACCCGTGCTCGCCTTGCTTCACCCGCCGTTTTTTATAAATATGTTCCCTCCCTTCGACTTTTATAAAAGCAATATAAAGCAAAAACAAAGACAATAAAAACATAATTTGAGTTCCTACTAAAAAGTGTACACAAAAAAGATTTACGCAAAGTTCTGTTATTTGTTTCCTCTTATCCACCTCAAATGTCGGCGAAAAGAAGCAACACGATTGAAACAACTTGACATTGATACACGAACCCCACCCCAGCTCATTTTCATACTTTTCCGAATGAACAACACCTGAAAACGTGTTCAACCTGAATGTATGCGCTGAAAAGAGACGACTGCCCATTTAAGTGCAAAACACATGATCACGTTAGAGCGCGAGCACAATAATCACACACACACACTACTGCAACGATACTCACTGCTGCATGACTACTGACCAGTACTGACAGTGGTATACGCTGAAAGAAAATTGTGGGCGATGTTTTAAATAATTGTTGTGAAAATTGCTCTGTTTTAGGACAACGCAGGAGGATGTTTTATATCCTAAAAGATTCAGGAGAAAATTTACTAAATTCACCTGTTTTTTAATTTTTCAATCCGATAAGCCATTACTGAGCTAGGTCTGTATAAACAGATTTTTTCCTTACATACATCCGGATTTTTTGACTATTTTGTAAAAACCAAGTTATATTCCGGGTTAAAAAGTATCCTAAAGCCCGACCCAGAACATAAGCAATCACTATGCCAAGTTTCATCAAAATCCGTCCAGTACTTTCTGCGTGATGCGCGGTCCGACATTTTTTATTCTACAGTTTTATTATATGTAGAGGAGAGATAGAGATAGAGATAGAGATAGAGAAGAGAAGAGATTTAACCTACCCCTAGGCGTACTTACAAAGAAGTTCGTAATAAAGGTTGAAACTCATTCCGCTGAGTCGATTAAGTAAATCAAAGATCGTGAGTGTGATATGAGGATTCTGTGGAAAAAATATTGGAAGTATCCTTTTTACTAAAGTCTAAATGAATTTCCAAATTTTGGGAGAGAAATTCCAAATCATTTCATTTGTTACGCTCTCAACAAGAAGCGGCATATAACATCGATATATCGGAGGGACCGTCAGAACAGGCAGTCATAGATTATATAACTTTGAAATAACTAGGAATTTTGTAAACATCGGCCACCACCGAATGCATTCAAACTGCCACACTCTAGGCCTATACCAAAACGTATATCCTCCATGCGTCGACATACCCTGCTTGCAAATACCGACTTTTTGACAGCAACTTGGCTTTCAATTTTTAAAACATAACAATAAAGGTCAAAAAATAAAAGCGGATATCTATAGTTAAACCTCGCGAGAAGCAAATGCTGTGAGAAGGTTTTACCCTAAACTGGAGTATTCCCCAAGAAGTGGCCTACATCTGACTGGTTTTAAGAAGCAACCCAATTAGAGTCATCTTTCGCCACGTCACACACAATTCGGTCAGTGTAGAAAATTCAAACTTAAGCATTTCCGTCATAGAAGAGGCCATTATAAGTGACGATAGCTGACGGTTTACAAGATATCCAAATGATGCGGCGTGGTAAATTAAATATTGGTAGTGGACACGGCGCAGTGGCTTAGTGGTAGTGTGTTGGGCTACTAAGCGAGGGGCTCAGGTTCGAATCCCGAGAGGGCCAAATTACATCTTAAGGTTTTTTTCCACTGCGCCACCTCTCGCGAACGTCTGACAAACATCCGAGAGTAAAACTGTCATGAATGAGCTTCTCAATTAGCCGTTTGGACTCGGCGTAAAATTGTAGATCCCTTCCATTCGTCCCAAAAATTGAAAACCCACACAAAGCGAATGGTTGCGAGAAGCTAGGCCTTGGGTCCCATAGACCTGTCGCGCCAAAATATTTATTATTTATTTAGTGGACACTATGAAATCAAAGAAGTTTGTGAAACTGACTGCCTGAACGTTGAACTTGTGTCATGATTTTTAAGAGAGCTGGTAACATCTCTGTAAGATTTGGTCTTACAAAAGTTCTGTGTGTTGTAGAAACCTAGACCATAGGGTCATATAAATGCTTTCACAAGGTATGCAACCTTTAACACCGCTTACAAAATTCTTTCTAAACAACAAATATTGTGTTAAAACCTTTACGGATCAAAAATCCTCACTTACTAACTATGCGCCTGTCTAGCACTTGCAAGAGCCAGAAAGCGATCCCTGAGTAAAGCCTTCTTCGACTCTCTTGAGGAGGTCTCGAAGAGTAGTATTAAGGAACTGATTACCTTTTTGAATTCCACAGGCTAGATCTAAACTCTCCTACTCAACCATTTTAATCAACCAGGTCATATGAGGATGACAAAACCCTAAGTTTATTTCAGCAACAAGTTATCTGTTGACCTTTGGTTTAAGTGTATCTTCCAAGACAGCCACCTAAACGAACCTGTTCTTACTAAACTAACCTAACTAACCAACTAGCAGTTTGAATGTTTTTCAAAATTTTATGTTCGAAATGACGAAAGAGTCTCTCCTATTCAAAAGCCCAGCCATCAAAGTCGGTATATAATGAAGGGTAGTTGGAAACACGTACGTGTTAATGTACTCTTTACCTCTCACAGAAATTGTTAATTATCCATTCCATTTCAAGGCAGACCTTAATTACATCCTACTCCATATACCTACTCGTCACATCTGCCCAAAGTTGAAGCCAAAGGACAAAAAGCACTCCCATCACAAGCTCGCCAAACATGCACTCTACATTACCTGAAATTAAGTCCGGCGGAAAAACCATCCACGTGACTCAATCATTTGTCACCGATCCCACCGATAGCGAATCAGTCACTCGGTTCTTTGTCCAATTTTCCGAAATGTTACTTCGTTTTTTATCATGTGCATCACATTTCACCAACGACATGGTGTAGGTAACTAAGCTGAGTTCCGGAAGCGAAAAAGGGCGCATTATCGTCCATCATCTGTGACACAGGATATAGCAGGTCTTTTCTACTTCTTCTTCAGTCATGTTAACACACATATTCGCCGCGTGCCTCGCACATACACACGTCCTTGTGCCGACAACGAGCCGGAAGAGTGAAAAAGTGGCTAAAGCTCAACGTGATAGCAGCAAGAAGTTCATCGTCTTGATTTATAACAATTGTCGGAAATTTATGGGCGGTTGGGAGCAATTTGTTCCCTCGCATCGCATCGCATACTACATACGCTCGGATGAGAGTGGGGCAGATGTATGGAGCGGCATATTCATCGTCGTCGTCGTCGTCGTCGCTGTCCTCGTCGGACAAAAGTCAAACGGAAAAGTGATGTCCCTTTTGCTTCTATGGTACCTTACCGTGACTGACAAATTCCTAACAATGGGACATGGGTGCACTGCAAACATGACAGGACTATGAAGAAAGGCTAAGTATGGCTAAGCTCTGACGGCTATTGTTGGAAGTGGTTTTTTTCTCCCCTTTTTTGCAATGGTTGCTCCAGGCGCTACAACTATTTCATGGAATTTTTTGATCAATGTGATAGTTAGCCATGAGTGCGAGTTGCAAGATTAGAAAAACTTTACTTAGCCCGATCCAATAAACGTTTAATTTGTTGTACTTGTTTGTGCATAGATATTTCCGAATTCCTCACACCATGGCAATGTTTGCGGACTTTAGAACGAGTTGTTAATTGCTGTTGTTCAACTGTTTGTTGGAAGAGCGATGTGCATAGTTTGGGTGTTGTCAGGAAGATGTGTCTTGCTGACAACTAATCTGCATTACATTGTAGGAGTTGGGCTGGTTTAATTGATTTGATCGTGTGGAGAATATTTATTACATTGTCGGACAAGTCTTGGAGGAGCAGGTTAAATAGCTTGTTTTAGGATCATACCCCAATTTTGTCTATTTGGGTTAATCTCAGACTCCACGACGGGTCATTATGCACTGAAAGGTGGAGCGGTGGTGACTGGAACAAAGGCTCTCCATTAATGCGGCGAAAACAGATCTAATAGTTCTTCACTAGGAATTTCAGCCCTTGACACTTTTCGGATCGGAACTAACAACGACCAAGAACGTTAAGTTTCTTGGAGTCTATGTAGATACTGGACTTATTTGGAACTATCATGTTGAGGAGAAGGCCCGGAAGGCAAAAAGAGTACTACATCAGTGCAAATGTGCATGTGGACAGAGGTGGGGACTCTCGCAGGTCAGCTTACTTGATGTATACGATGATAACCAGACCCATTATCACCTACGCCTAAGTTGTATGGTGGGCGAAAGCTTCCCATAAAACTGTGAGGAAGCACTTGGATAGGTCCAACGTTAAGCATGTATCGGAGTTACAGGTGCAATAAGGACAACACCAACATGCGCATTGGCAGTGATCCTGGATATCTTCTTATTTATTAAGAAAACGGGCCGCTGTTTTTGGCACTTCATTTGCATGGAGATGCGAAATAGCACAATCGTGGTACCGTCTATGGACATGGGAAGATCCTAGGACTTGTCAAAAACGAAATTAGGGAGCTGAACATGTTAGAACAGATGCTTGAACGGATTACTTTCAGAAAAAAGGAGTGGTGAAATAGTGACTTTCACAGGAAGGTCCATGATGGATGGCGGAGCGGGTGCCGGCATCTAATCAGAAAAGCTGGAACTAGCTCGTCACGGCAGCCTCGGCAAACACACTTCTGTATACAAGGCTAAAATGATTGCATTGCTGTATGCGTTGGACTACTTGCTTGAGGGTCAAGTGGGGGGAAGAAATATCCCTATAGCGCTGGACAATCAGGCGGTTCCATGGAACAGACAATCATCACAGCATCATCCTTAAAACATTTACCAAACTGTCAACGTCAAAATATTCAGCAAAATCTAAAACACGAAGCTCGAACAAATTCCAAGTCGGTGGTCTCAACTTTAAAGGACTATTTACATGAGAGCGAACTGTGAACAAATCAATTTTACTGTATTTGTTAATTGAAAACTGCTATTTGTTCAATCAGAAAAGCATTATATTTATTTAGTCTAACATCTTATCTAAAAAAAAACCTGAGTCTCAATTGAGTTAGCTAGCGAAATTTACAATTACAGCAATTTTCCCGCGAACTGATACAGTCGCGATCCACAAATAGGTACTGGAATAAAAAGTTCGTTTGAACTAAACCTTTAAAATTGATCGGTGGTATCTGCGACCAAGAAAAGTTTTCATGTTTTCATTACCACGAAAAGTGGTAAATAAGTAACCATATCTGTTTCACGTCAAAAACTCACACAAAACGAATGCTTGTGAGAAGCTATGTCAACGTTTGTCAACGCATTTAACAAGGTAAAGGCATTGTAGACAAAAAAAAAACGCATTTTGGTAAAAGAAAAACTATTCAGAAACTAGTCATGACAGTAAATGATGTAGCTTATATCCTTCTCGGTGTCTAAAGAAACATTTCACAAAACATTTCATTAATATCTGTTCACAAGTTTTGACGTCAACCCGTAACAAACATGAAATGAAATGTTTTCGGACAGCATTTGCTTCTCAATGATCACTAATGGATCATGCATTTCTAAATTAAATAGTATCTAGTCAAAGTTGTCCAACCTTCATTTGTTTTTAAATATTGATCGACAACGAAAGCCCTACTTTTACGTGTATCTGTCCATTTTTTGTAACCTGTAAAGCTGTTTTTATTTTTCATTGAGAACACTCTTACCTCACAAATGGCGCAAAATGCAAAACTAACATATCTGGTATGGTGCGCCAAAAACCACACTACACCTACTGGATAGGATCCAAAATCGGGCGATAAAACTAATCGGAGACACAAATATCGCTAATTCAATAAATTCGCTTGAACATCGCAGAAATGTAGCATGTCTCTCACTGTTTTATCGCTACTTTAACAAACAGTGCTCAACCGAAATCGCCAGCTGCATTCCGCCCCTTCAACAATTCAACCGCAATACTCGTCATGCTAGGAATGCCCACCAGTTTACCATTCAGCCTATTTTCGGTCGTACTATGAAATATAGAGATTCTTTCATAAGCCGTACATCACAAATGTGGAATGCCTTACCTAGCTCTGTGTTTCCTCCTCAGTACAATTTACAGGCATTTAAGACCAATGTGCATCGGAATCTCCTATCTTCCTTATCCCAATTTCCTTAATGCCCGCGCTGTGTATACACTATAAGAGTAGTCATAACCTCTTTAGCGCGTGTTGATTATAAAAAAAAAAAAAAAAAAAAACATTTTGGGGTCACCCTTTATTTTGCTATAATATTAAAAGTTGTAACTTTATTTTCTTTTTTAGAAATATTATTATCTTAATTTGTTTTTGAAAAAAAAACAGTTTTTTTTATTATTTTGGTAAATAAAATATATATCTGATAATTTTGTTTGCTGTTGAAAATTTGCAATCTCCCACGTTTTTGCCCGCTACAAAAAATCTTTCCTTTTTGTGGAATTCGACGGCACTGTCATTTACTAAATATTTTTGATACTTTTCATTCCGAGCCTATTACTTTAACATGGTTTTAAATGTCATACCAATAACAAACGCAGTTTAAAGTAGTTTCTTATTTTGAGTGTTCATAGGTGCGTTCAAATATGCAGTTTGT
The DNA here is from genome assembly GCA_936431705.1 of Cheilosia pagana. Taxonomy (NCBI): domain Eukaryota; kingdom Metazoa; phylum Arthropoda; class Insecta; order Diptera; family Syrphidae; genus Cheilosia; species Cheilosia pagana. The sequence goes on along the minus strand of OW386166.1, from coordinate 75,661,582 downwards.
TCACTCACATGGGTGAAATGCATTTACATAATTGTAATAGATTATGAAAAGGCTTTCAACAAAATATTGTACATCGGATAAATAAATTGAATTGAAATTTGTCCAGTCCCAAGTAATTTTGACAGCTGCCTACTGATTTGTCACTTTGTTTTGCCAACTTACCGTGTATGGTCCTCTACGTTTGCGAGAGTAGAATAGCAACAAATAGCCCCATAACTACTGGAAAAAATAGTCGATAACTCAACTTCCAGATTGACAGACGCGGCGCTGGCCACAGACCATACCAGAAGCACTGAACTGTTTTTGAACGACTACTCATGGTTGAAAAATCGTCACTTCCCCCTCGAGTGTAATTAGGAGTTGCGGTTTATTTAAAACGCCAAGTAACACTATATGCCGTTTTGTTACCAACACTCATTTGATGTGGTTGTTTGATATGGTTGAGTAGAAGAGTTTAGATCCAACCTGTGGAATTCAAAAATGTAATCAATTCACTAATACTCATTGAGACCTCCTCAAGGAAGTCGAAGAAGGGTTTACCCAATGATTGCGTTCTGGCTAATGGCGGACAGGTGCCTATGTAGTGAATATAAGGGTTTCTCTTTCGGCCGCGTCATTGCAGCTGCGGCACTGTGTGTTATGTTGGATGCCGAATCTAACTGGTCCCCCATGGGCCAGTGGCCCGTGGTTATCGCTGTTATTCTGGCGATATCTTTTCGTGTTTTACTTAGAAGGTGGGCTGTTTTTTCCATGCCGTAGTTTTGCCACATCCTTTTGGATATGATAAAGTTCGTAAGCCTCCTCCATCTGAGGTTGGCCTTCGATTGGAACTCTGAGGAGATCTTTGCTTTGATGGCAGCTTGAATATAATTTAACAATTTTGCCTCGGAATTAAGTTTGTATATAGTTTGATTTGACGGCACGCCTCGCGGATGGCAAGTAATTCCGCCTGAAATACACTCGCCGTATCCGGAAGCCTAAAGAATTCAGTAAGGACTCAGAAAATACACCCGAACTTACCCCATGGTTCATTTTAGAGCCGTCTGTGTAGATTGTTAAATTCGTGTCTCTGTTCAACCGTCTCTCTTGCCAATCTAATCTTAAAGGGAATTCTCCTTGAGTGCAATTCGACAACTTTTGCAACTTGACTCGCAAAAAAGCAGTAACTTTCATTGAAAAGACACCACCTGTCAATGCTAACGTCGATACAAGAAACTGCTCCACGCTCCTAATATCAGACCAACTTATTTATGACGAAGGGTGGTGTTAAATACTTATAAGTAGGCATATAGCTTCTCATACTTTTTGACTTTCCATTTTTGGAACAAACGGAATAGATCTACAATTTCATGCCAAGTCCCAACGGCTTATTTTTGTCAGACGTTCGCAGAAGGGTGGCGCTGGGGTTTGTCCAGCTTATACACCGAGGAAAGTCAATATCCCACATCATTCCAAGGATTTTCTTGGAGACAAACAATTCTACTCAAATCATAGTTTAAAATTGTTTTTATTTAAAAATTCTTAAGTCAAGGCATTACAAAATTGTTAACAAGACATTCGACATCCTTACAGGACTATTGAAGACAATCGATCTTAACGCTAAGTACAAATATACAAAAGACCTACAGCTAATCGTCTTTTAAAGATACCTAACTTCTTACAACTAATTTCTAATTTTAAATTAAAAGCTTGAAGGATCCCCCAGTACCATGTTCGATTGGAAATGATTTCGTCCCTTTATGTACACATCTTCGCAGGACGACTCCCAACTACAAACTAAGGAAAATATTCTGGTCTTAAATTGCACAATGATTTCGAACCATCCCCCCCCCCCATCCTTGTCATCCTTCAAATGAAGTTATTCAAATATTCCATATCAAAGTTGTTCTCCAGACTCACATCATCATCGCCGCTAGCGACACCAATGGCAGCGGCAGTAGGGCTACCGCTCTGCTGTACACCACCATCAATGTAATCGAATGTATCTGACAGGAGCTTTTTGACATATTCAAATGAAACGAATTCATTACAATCGATGTCGACACTATCACCGGCGGTAGTTGTGTGCTCGCCCGTCCCTGCTGGCGATGATTGGCCATTACTGCAGTTGGCACTGGCATCATCCGTGTCAGTATGGTACATGGCAACATAAGCCGATTCCATGTGGCATTCGTCAACCGAGTTGCCATTCTGATTACTTTCGATTGTAACGATGCAATTAGACAGCTCATTAAAGTTCATTGAATTGTTATCCGTTGCGACTGATGTTAAATGAAGTTCGTTGGAGGCCGCTGACGCCGCCGCCGCTGCCTCCCGCGACGTGCCATTGTTTAGGATGCTTGTGGTCATTGTCATGGATGACGGTGATGATGGAAATGATATCTGAGTTGTGGGCGGCACACCACCATCATACCGATGCGAGTGCTTCTCGTGATGACTGTAAGGTGAATGTAATTTAATGTGCCCAATCGCATAATGCTCACTAATGGCTGTTGCATAATCACCGTGGCTGGCGCTGTCAGTTGTGTTGGTGGTTTTGGACGATTCAGTGGATTTGTTGCCGCTCTTGCCCACGGCAAATGCATCCTCGAAGAGCAGGTAATCACTTTGGAAAAAATCATCTGGTTCTTGTAATGGGTTCATTGGATGCAGCTGCTGCTGCTGATGATGATGATGATGGTGGTGGTGACGACGGTGAGCCTGTTGATGACCGAAATGCGTTTGGTGGTGTTCTGGCTGCTGCTGATGTTGATGTTGGTGCTGATTACTGGTCAGCTTATTGTATTGAATGTTTGATGAGATCATTGGTGGTGCGGTGGTGGAGTTTGTGTTTTGCTTGGTGGATGGCTTTGTTGGCGGTGTTCTTGTTGTCATCACTTTGGTAGCGCCCGCTGTTAGCGATGACTCCGAATGACGGCGTATTTTCGACTGAAGGCGCTCGGATGTCGCGGTTATTGAATTGTTTATGGACGCGCTAGAGGATTTCCGGCGACCGTTGATGTTACCATTACGCAGTGAGTGATTTTTTACATGTTTTCGCAAACTCGAGGGATCCGTGTATCGTTTGGTACAGCCGGCTATTTGGCAAGCGTATGGTTTCTGGAATGGCAAAGAGAAAACAATTATTGTGGGAGTTCTTTTTGTTTCCATGGGCGATTTTACAAATTTTATTTGATTCAAAAAATAAAAATTAAAAGCTGGCTGACTCTTAAATTTCAGCAGTTTAAAAATATAAAAAAACGAAGCATTTCCAGGCTCGGAAGCGTACTTACTTAAGACTTGTGCATTATGGTTTGTCATTGTCTTAAAGGTATTACAAGCTTTACAAGGTTTTTCTTTTTGCAATTTTGTCCATGTTTCATATTTTGTTGAAAAAGTATTTAAAAATTATTTCTGTTGCCAAAGTTGCTGTCGAATCTTAGGGTGGGCACTGGACACTTTTCTGCATCTAATGCCGCTTGATTTGTATATCAAACTGCTCGCGAGAAGTAGCGCATTAAGGCTAACTAATCGGGGCTTTTTGCAAGGATAGCAATTTTGGTCATTGTTCTATTCGAACAGAAATGTTGCACGGAAATAATTCCTGTGGTTGATTTCGACATACCCTATGAAGTATCATATCCAGAAAGTGGTGAGTGGCAATTAGACAAGGTCACCAATCAGCGTAAAATAGCAATTTACACAGACGGCTCGAAAACAGGGGGGGGCACTTGTTCTGGTATCTTCTCTTTAGACCCACAACTAAAAGTGTCCATACAACTACCGATACCCAATACTAGTAGTGTCTTCCAATCAGAGGTTCTGGCCGTTCTTAAGGCAGAAGAGCAGATGAGATCTGTACCTGGAAGGGATATCAAAATCTACATCGTTAGTCAGACTGCACGCAAGGCACTGGAATCAGAAATAGTCAGGGACTGTCGCACAATGCTTACGGCATTATGTAATGTAGTCAGAACCGAGTAAGATTATGCTGGGTGCCAGGACACTGAGGTTTGGCAACGATCAAGCTGATGAACTTGCGAGGAAAGGAGGGCAGCTAGGCATAAAAGAGGAAATAAATATCAGAATACTTCCGTGTATATTAAAGGGTAAAATAAAAAACAAAGTACAAATCAGGCCGATCTAAGGTGGACAAACATCACACGGGCACTTGCAGATTCTGTAACGACCTGCAGGCTGATGAAGATATCACACACATACTGTGTGAATGCGAAGCGATATCACGCAACCGATATCACGCAACCAATGTCTAGAGGAGATAGACCACACAAACTACAAAGGGCTACTGGGTTTCTGTAAGGAGAATAAGCGAAGGGCCCATTTGGTGCCTATAGTGCCGTATAAGACCTAAGTTTATCATACCCCCTTTTTACCTAACCTAGCCTAACCTAAGGGTTTTTTGAGATTTACCATCACAAGTGCGTTTGAGTTTGACATCTAGTGCAGTTGTTTACGTTTTCGTAAGATTTACCAGGGTGAATCTATTTTTGTTAATGATTTTTGTACGAATGATTTAACATAAAATGTATCCGATACATGGAAAACAAGTAGAAAAGTGTCGAAAGCTACAAATATTCCAATCGCACGAATATCAACAAAAAAGTTTGACGTGTTGATGTTCGATTAGAGACACGAATCTGAAATCTGAGAGCGAATCTGAAGAAGAACAATCGGAAACCACATAAGCTTTTCACATTACATATAAAATCAATTATCCCATTATTAGTCAAGTAGAAACTAAGGCTAGGCCCACACCAAATAAAGCAGAAACAAACAAAGCAAAAACGGCTGTTGCTATAGCACACACCAAGGAAGGCAAAACACAGACGTTCTTTTTCTGGTTTGCCTAATTTGGTGTCGGTTATTGACAGTCATATGCTTTATTAGTCTTCTCCTGATGTATCCTATAAACCAAAGAAGGACAAATAAAAATTTAATCATTAAGTTTATTAATAACGTTCGCAAGTGCATATGAAGAAAATGCGTTTATCACTGTGTTCTTTTAATTTAAAATTATATCGCATAAATGTGAATAATGCAACAAAAATTGTTAGGTTTTGTGTTGAGAGTATTGATTGATTTGATGAGGTACATCTGATTCTGCTAAGTTAATGCTCCAAGTTCAAAGTTTTTGGCTCCATTGGTTCCGAAGTTAGAGGGTATTCGAAAACAGTAAAAAGGGTAAGGTACTTTGCTGGGCACTACCATTCTATTTATAAAGGATGTTTTTTTTTGAGGTATGGAGCTTTGAAATGGAAAGATGATTTTTTTAAATTGACATGAAATTTGCTTTATTCGGAAGATAATCTTTGGGCATTATAATTTAAATATGATTTCTGGCATATGACCGCCCCGGCTGGACGTAGTCTAATCTAGAGGTCCGATTTTCGATGACTTTTTCCAACATTTGTGGCCGTGTATCGGCAAAAACGCGGCGAATGTTGTCCTCCAAGTGGTCAATCGTTTCGGGCTTATCGGCGTTGACTAGCGACTTCACATATCCCCACAGAAAATAGTCAAGCGGCGTTAAATCGCATGATCTTGGAGGCCATTTCCGTCAATAAATCAATTGTGGCACGAACTGTGTGACATGTTGCGCCGTCAAGTTGAAACCACAGCTCCTGCAAATCATGATTGTTCAATTGATGAACGAAAAAGTCAGTAATCACGGCTTTATAGCGGTCACCATTGACTGGATAGACTGATTCGGGTCTTCCTCTACGCTACGCAGCAATGACTTCTTCTGTACGCACTGTACGACGCGACGTCTCTGTGGATGCGTATTCATTTAGAGCAAACGTGGTGCGAAATCGTTTTATAGTTAATCGAATTAATTGCTCTGATAAACGATTATGTTGACGGTTGACCTTAAAATGGACGTAGTGTGCGATACGTATTTCGTGCAGAGCCATGATAGTCAAAATGAATTTTCATAATTTAAAAGCGTTTTTCAGGCGTCAGTCTATTCATGTTAAAATGCCAAACTAAAAATAAATCACTCGACAGCTGACAAAATGGTTGCCAGTTAAAATGGTGTTGCCAACTTAAAGTTCTATAGGTACCTCTAAAAAAACACCCTTATTATCGCCCGTTTGTCCGTCAAAAATAATATGTAAAACATCAAGTGGAGTCAGCGCGATCAGGATCTATTATTTTTCCTACTATGATCGCTAATTATTTGAGATTAATTATTTAATCCCTAGCGAAGCATAATTTATTCAAAAAAGTGAGCATCGCTGCTAGTTTCAGAGGAAGAATCACCAAAAACATGGATTAAAGAAATAGGTATATAAAACAATCACTAGTCTCTAATTTTTCTGAAACGATTATGAAACAAATCACATTTCTTAAACTTTCGCATTTCGAAGCATTCATCTTCGGCACAAATTAAACCACAGCAGCGCCTTACGTCAACAGGTTTTATGTTCCAGAGAAGTAAGTAAAAAGACGTCTCCGTTTTTTTATTATTTTCAAATTATGTAGGTAAAGAACCTTTGGGAAACCCCTCGGTCTTTTAGAAGTATGAACAAAGAGGGAATTGTTCGTGTCGCCTATTCGTCGTAGCTTTTTTTTTCATCAAGTTACGTTTACAATTTGAATATCGGTAAGCAGAAATTGATCAAGTCCAGTGGTGATTTATGAAGGGAATGTTCGTTTCTGTCAGCTAATATTAGTCTCTATATGGGCCCTCTGATTTTCGAGTCATTTCTTAAGCCACAATCGCTCAGAATGTGAGGTCTGAGGACATAGACCAGGTAAATAATTCCATTACAAAACTCCCACTTAATCTACATTTTTACCACTCAAACTATTTTACACATGCGAAATACATTTATATTTTGCACGAAAACCATTTGCTGCTAAGGGGTGGACCTGTGGCCGGTGACCGCATGTCTTAACTTTCAACCCACATGTGTCATAACAATAAGTTGCATCCAGCCACCAAAAATGTATGCCACTTCCTTCTTTACAGAAAAAATGAAAAAAAAACCAGAAGACAAATCAATGTCCTCTGCAGAACCGGAAAACGCTCGACGGAGCCCAATTTGTTTTTTTCCCTTCTCACTTTTAATGTTTTCCATTTTATTCATGGAATATGTAATTTTATGCAGCGTGAAATGGAAACGAAAAACATGTCCAATCGTTTCTTTGGCTTGTTTGTTTTTTTTTATTGTTTCGCATTTTAGCAGATAAATGTTCGTTCCCAGTGCGCCAGCTCTCCAGCCACATCACATGCGGACATGAGTTGAGTATAAGCGCGCACATTCTCCTCCTGACTGATTTATTGCGGTGAACATGTGGCTGCTAAAGTGTCACATTTTGCTAGCAAAGCAACGTGTATAATACCAAAACAAATAGTTATATGCAATGCAACAGCACACGCACTTGTTCTGCGTTCTCGTCGAACCGTATCGTGCGCCACTTGAACGGGGCGGACAGCTGGACACCTCGATTCAAGTGCATCCCATAATGGCAGACATATTTATTGCACACTTGGCATCTTCAATTTTCGAATCCATTTACCATTTAGGATGAACTTCAAGGATAATTACGCACACTCCATCGCATCGGCGGCGGGATAATGTATGGGACGAATATAGGTATACAACTTACCGTATCGTAATGTGTCCTTTGATGTTTCGCTCGATCAGAGCTGTTACTGAACGCTTTCAAGCAGCCCTTGTATTGGCATCCGTAAGGTCGTTCGCCGGTATGTGATCGCTGGTGAATTTTCAGGTTTTCCAAACGCGAAAACGCCTTATTGCAGCCGGAGAACTGAAATGAGAAATAAAATACGCAACGACATGAATCAAAAATGTCCAAATCCAAAGTGGGGAGGGGGGTGAGTGCCTTATTATTATTGTGGGGAACCGCAAACTAAACAAATGCTTGACTCTGATGGGGCGAGAAATATATAAACTCCCGACAATGAGTTAAAAGGTTGAAGGGCAACATTCGCAGACCCTTTAATGAGTCATTTTTCATTCTCAATTTTTGAAATGTTTTTCATTTTTCTTTTCTTTTCGATGCTGTTCGTCCTGATCTTCTTTTATTACCATAAACCATTGAAAGAGGGGGGGTTCATCATCTTTCCTGCAGCATCAAGTTCGTTACGGCGAGTACTTTTCGTTGCTTTCGTTACGCCGCGCCGCTCTCAACGCCCACTCGTCGTATCTCGTTGAAAACATCTTCTTTTTACAATCTACTTGGCTCGTTTTGCAAGGCTTGCTATCTCTAATCAAATCATCCTTTCAGCTCTGTTCAAGTATGCACATAACTGTAAACGAAACAATGGCAAATTTGCATGCTTCGTTTGCACAATGCCATTTTGAAGGATAGTAATTTGTATACGAAATGGCAGAGTAACCTAGTAAACTTTTTCCGTAATTAGCATTTTGTAGGTAGTAGATACATTTTTTTTTTTATTATTTTAATTTATAATTTGTGTAAGAGTAGGGGAATTTATTCTTAGGTTGTAATAGTTTTGAAATATTTCATTTCAAATGGAATGGCTAGGTGGAAGGTAATAATTAACACTAAAAGGATGCTCTTGCTGGAATTTGTTTTGTATTTCAATACGACAAGATGAGTTTGATTTGTAAAGAAGTCTGTTGCAAGGGGAAATATTTAAACAATAAGGAAGAAAACTTGAGGTATGGCCGGCTTTTGTCGGTCTCAACAGTGGTTATTCTTCTCATAGCCTTTTTCGTTTCGATAAGGAAATGAACATAATGCTATTCAGCGGCGTATTTTTATTGTGCCTCTACCTACATTAAAATAATGAAGACCCTCGTAATAGCCTAAGCCAATTATAAAGCTGTATTAGTAGATACCTAGGCCGAAGCATAAATGGACACAGTGTTCGTGGTTTTAAGGGACACTGGATGCACATGTATCTATTGTATATATATATAGGGTATCGTGTGCAATTGTGGGCTTGAATTTTGTTTTGTAAGTGAGCTTCTCACACATTTTGATATCGTAAACCAACGTTTTTCACCTTTTTGCGAAGGGATGGTTAAAAGTGAGTAAAAAAAGGGAAATCTCTCGTGTAACCTAAATTGTCCGGAGAGTTCAAGAGCAAATTTGACGAACTAACACAGCCAAAAAGGTGCGGCTCTCTTTTCTGGAGTTTAAGTGCCTTTTAAAAAAAATTATAGTGAAATCCTACCAAGCCGTACCTATTGGAAACAGTTTTCCCCCAATGCCACGTTTTTTTTTTATTTTCTTACATATGGATAATGGATATACCAGTAGTAAGTATATTTTTTCAAAGCTCAAAATACCGATTTTATGACATGGTCTTTTCCTAAATTACTCTCAAGACTTAAGCATAGTCAAAATTATTATTTTTATAGTTAAGGGCCTTAAAGTGAGTTGGACTCTTATTTTAAATAAATTAAATAAATTATATTATAAGGGCGCAGCACAAAAACTACATACGTCCTTTGGGTGAAATTTTAAAAATCGTTGTACGATTGCATGTGAAATAAAATTTTTGACTAAGATTTAAAAATAAAAGGGAACAATAATTATTACTTTTTGTGGGGTAAATTGTATATTGAACAACTTTTGTCGCTCTTAATTGAAATACTATTAGAAATCGGCAAGCAAACCGAATATAAAAATTAAATAAATAAATAACATGAGTAATTTCCGTACCGTTTCACAGACTTATCGTAGGAACTTAGAAATGAAAGATATAAAACAATTTCTTAATAAGTTGTTTCTATTTAAATTTCTTGCGATGTTTGTATGACATCCTTTACAAATATTGAGAGTAATGAAAAGAAGTTGTAAGAGCTGCCAAATATTTCGAAGGTTCTGTTATTTTAATTGATTTTAAAGTTTTATAAATGCCTCCGCCTTGATATGTTAATGTTGTCTTATGTAAAGGAGTCCCAAAGAACGGTTTCAATGCTTGTCAATCAATTCATAAAACAGCATCCTTAAGTGCATATCAAAATAGACAAAACACCAGTTAAACATCTTAAAATAACGAAGATCTATTTTTTACAATTCAATATTCCATATACGTTTATCTTCAAACCACAAGATGTGAAATTTGTATGGTTTGAAAACTATTTTTAAAAATATTTTTAAGCAACTATTGAACATAAAACTTCTTTCTTAGGACGTTTATTCGATGATGATTGTACATCTGTAATTGAAAAAGCTCAAATTTCCCCTAGGGCGGCATTTTTTGTATAAAAGAAACGAGCAAGTGTTGTATTTCTGCGCACTTTTGAACTAAATTGCCATAACCATCGAATGTGCCCACAATTTTTAGCTATGTTACTGGTACCGACGTACCGTCGAATTTGAAAGAGCTCACTGAAAGAGCTATTACTGTTACCGAGTTGCTCAATTCACAGGTGGAGCAAATATTTGTCGTCATATTTTAAAGAAGGAAAACAAATTGTAGCAAAAAACCTGATATTTTCTTAAATTGAGGTTTTTTTAGTCATTGCTTTTTCTCAAAACAACCATTTTTTCTAATTTCATTTAATTTTTGTCAGTTGTAAACTTTTCCCAGTAGAAAGACATAAAATTGTCATATCTCTGTATTTAAATTATGTAAATTGTGCTATAACAAATTGTAAATTCTAAACGAAAAAATTAAATTGAAAATTGAAAAAAACCTGATAGTTGTTGCAAGTTTTTTTCTCACTTACAGAGATGTTAAAATAAATTAATTAGCTAGTTTCTTTCAATAAAAGAGGTAAAATTTTAAATTTTAAGGTCCACAGGTGAAAAAAGTTTCTTGTACCTATAGAGTTGTTTTTAACCCTTTCCCTCCCATGGTAGCCATTTGGCTACCGCGTACATTTTTTTAAGTAATTATTACAAAACAGGCAATATTAAAAGAATTCTTGTTTTTATTAATCTGGCAAGATCATTTTCTTCCAGTTTATTTGAAAAAGTGTTGTATGTTTTATCTGGTAACCATGTATTTTAACATTTTGCTCGTGGACGTCAACCTCTTGTGTTCTGTTGTCGCAACGTAACTTTTGGTCGCGAATTTGAACAGGTAAATATTAGTGCTGCTACCGGAAAAAAATGTTTTTGTGGAAATAACATTGTTATTAGATGAATTTTGTAAAATACAAAACGAAATCTAAAAATACGTTCCAGAAATACGCGATTAACCAGTGGTTGCCGATTGGCTACATTGGGGTGTTATCGAGCATTTGAATTGAGAAAAAAAACCGTTTAGCTTCGAATGCTATTATAATGTAGAGTAATGTATAACAATAATAGTACAATAAAGTACAATAAAGTAAACTGAGATGCTAGTTAAATATATAGAAATACATTGCGAGAACATTTCAGTTGAGGATATTCAGTTTCTTGAAGAAATTGGTAGGTCTTGTATTTTTTACTTATATATTGTGTCTACGCTTAGTTATTGTTCTTATATATATTAAAGATGAGAGTGCCATTTCATTCATCGAAAGCTACTTGCAGTAAAGATATAAATAAGGAACTCAAATGGCGAAAAGTAGAGATTGATAAAGTTGCAAGCCAATGCAATTTATGTTTTGCTGATCCTCCCGATCCAGAGTTAACTCCTTTTCAATATTTTAAGCCTTTTGTTGATGAGTCTATTATCGAAGACATTATTTTCCACAGTAGTCTTTACTCGGTTCAAAATGATATCGACAATCCACTCAATAATACAATTATAGAGAAATTTGCAAGTTCCTTGGAATGAATTTAATGGCAAGTATTGTACATTTGCCGCAATATTCTATGTATTGGGCAAGTTGTACAAGATTTGCACAATTTGAATAAGTGGAGATGTGGTGATTAGACTGTGTCAAAGTTTGCAAAAGCACGAAAATTTTAAAGCATTCACAGATAATTGGTTTACGTCTTATCATTTGCTTTGTGAACTAAACATAAATTGGCATTTTGGCCAACCGTTCGTCAAAATCGTCTACCAAGATGTGAGTTTTTGTTTAGTCGGCCACTAAAGAAAAAAAAAGTTTATTGACGTTCCAAGACCGAAGAAAATTTCGGAGTATGATAAGTACATGGGAGGAGTAGACCTAAGCAATATGATGGTGGCCTTGTATACTTAGGTCCAAAATTGGCACAAACGGTTTTATTTCCGAATATGTTTCCATTTACTCGATGTTGCCTGCGTGGTTTTTATACAAGCCATCGAAATAAACTTCCGATAAAAATAAACTTTATCGAATTCAAAACGCCAATTGCTAATGGAATGTTACATGTTGGACATCATGTTGATAAAAAAAAGAGGAAGACCAAGTCCTCGCCTGTTTCCGTTCCAAAAAAAAGGCGAAAGGTAATCACGCAGAGGCCAATTGCGGATATTCAATACGAGGGGAATTGACATTGGCTAATTTCTATTGATATAAAGAACGATGTAAGTTTTCTGTAATGATAATTACATATTTATGAAGTAAGAACTAATTTATATTTTCTTATGTACATTATATATTCTTTAGTACCATACTTGACAAGTCTAAATTCATAAATAGCAAGTCTGAATATGCAAGCAATTTATTATGTTTTACAGTGTATTATTTCGTTTATGTTTCTTATGTATTTTTTTGAAATAATAATATCTTTTTCATGTTTTATTCGCTAATATTAATAAAACAATGTTGGTTATTTTTAACAGAAAAAAGAGTTTTGATTTTGTAGTTAGCACCCCAATGTAGCCGTATGGCTACCACTATGCCACGCCCACGCGATGACTCCCACTTAAAAAAAAATTATGCAGTTATCTTTAGAATGCCGATATTATCCTTAAAAACATCAAAATTAATTTTTTACCCACATATTAATAATTTGGGAAGGAAAGGGTTAAGAAAAATGCAGGTGCGCCAGAACTAGTCCCGCTAATGTACCTCCTAACGAGGTCAAACTCAGACATGATTCGACTGCATGTCTTTCTTAAACACGTCCAGGTCCACATAAAGCTTGTTACAAACAGTTTTCAATAGAATTTTGACTAAATTAGCTCTTCGGTCTCGTAGCGTAATTTTACGTAGAAACTTTTGTCCTTTTACAAAAAAAATCAACTTTTGGATGCACGTTATAAGCGACTTTGGACCGACTACACAACTCTTAACCGATTTAATATTATCATATGGAAGGGCCAGCATTTCTGAATCGCAGATCAATTATATAAAATTCTTTGCAAATCTGACAGTTTCCCCAAGGATACTAGTACTCGCATATAAAACGGTCCAGCTTAAATACGTACACCTTTTTTCCACTAAGTTGTGGTGGGGAACGATAAGAGTTAATAATTGATTGCAATGTTTGACATGCTTGGATAGGTACTATTCGGAACTGTGAAAGAAAAATCTCTGTTTACCTACAGAGTTAGTAAGCAAAATGATTCGACCATGAACTCCTTTTCCTCGAAAGTTAGAAAATACGATAAGCTTCGCTGCCTGGCTCAAACTGAAAGTAATAATTGTGTAATATTGGGCCATGCATAATTCATATCTCTGTAGATTATTAAAAAAAAAATTGTACAAAACTGACACAATATAATGACAACAAGTAATATACTCGTATACGGAATCCACTACATAATTCTAATATGTATTATCATTTATCAACTCAGTCGAACAATGATTATTGGTTAGGTAATTATTTTGTTTTTGCGAAATAATTTAAATATTATTCTTTTTGAGAAATTCAAACTAACAATATATCTGCCGAAATAAAAAGAATAAAAAAGATTAAAAATTACAGACTTTATAAATTTGATAAACGACTCAATTTGAATTGAGGTAAGTATACAGTCCACGAGCTATCGAAATATATTTATTTTATCTTTTAAAATTTTAATTTACAAACGCGTCATGATTGTGCCTATGTTTAAGGTTTCTAAATCGTTTGAAAAAAGCTGCACTTAGTTCCGTTTAGAAGGCCTAAATTATTTGCAACGCTTTGCATCGTTGTGAACAAAGAAATTGATTTTACAGAAATAAATTTACCAATAGTTACGTAGGATTGTTATAATATTTTTAAGTTTTTAATCGAATAAGATAAAGGCTGACAGGGACATCTTTATTTTTGTTGGTGCTCATTTACTAATGTTTTTAATTTATTATCAACAAAAGGCAGTTCATACAAATCCGTCAAATTAAAACATCGGAATTCTATTCTTGCTTTTATTTAATTCTTTTCTTAACGCCCTAAAAATTTAATTCTGCGTATATATATACCTATTGAAATGACAATTGCGTTTTTCCTATGACAGAAAGTGAACCACAAATCACAGACTTCTAAATGGGCGAGCAATAAACACTTTGTCAGAGTTCATCTCCACTAACGTATTTGACCAAATTTGCACCAAATCAACTTTAACCCTGATGCCTGATTATCCCATTCCCCCGATAATCGTAATTTCGTTCAAGTTGTATTATCTTTTGGTTAAATTACCTATTAGATATTTTTTAAATTTTAATTTTGTACCAATCTTATGTTTACTTGATTGTTTACGTTTTTTACGCTTGTATTATATAAATATTAAATTAAATAAAATTAAAGTTATTAATTTTTTGTTAAGTTTACTTAAACAATTTTCAATATTGCAATACTGAAATGGGCATTAAACGTGAATAAGGGCACTGAATCTTAAGAGGGTACACAATGTACTTTAATTATTAGCCCATTCCCATTCGAAAGAGCCACGAAAATTCGAAAACTCTGTTAATTCAAGGATTTTCTTAACACATTAATTTTTGAATTTTGTTTCATAAAATTTGAAAAGATTTTGAAGTTGAAAAAATATTTGAAATATTGTATGAACATTTTTTTAATATCAGTGCCAAAAGAGCCACGAAAATTCGAAACTGTGTTATTCCACAAAAATTGTTAGCACATAATTTTTAGAATTTTATTTAATTAAGCATTAAAAAAGAAGATTTTAGATATAAGATAAAATATTTTAGAGTTAAAAAAAATGTGTTTGAAATATTGTTTGACAATAAAATCGATCGATTTCTAAAGTGTCGGCTGTCGTTGCTAAATGTGTATAGGTAAATACCGGACCACAAACTCTAAAAGAACAAAATGCAAATATCCACCTCTATCAAGTTGCAATTACCAATCAATCGCCGTGTCCATTGTTCGTTGGATCACCACAAAATCAAGCTTAAAATAGTTAAGAGAAAAAGAAATAGGTGTACCCAGGATTACAACAACTCACCGGACATTTATTCGGTTTCTCCCCACTGTGGACTCGCATATGTATCAGCAATTTGTAACGGGCATTAAACGGCTTATATCGTCTCGGACAATCCACCCAGAAGCAGGAGAAATCCTCGCCCTTCTTCACGTCGACATGTCGCTTCTCGATATGTGCCACAAACTCCCCTTGATTGGGAAACACCTCATTGCAATCGGTCCACTGGCATTCCAATTGATTCACCGATGACGACAATGGCGATGATTGTCCATCGTCCGCCGTCGGACTACTCGATTCGAACACGCTCACTGTTGCATTGTAAGGCGTTTCTTGGATTTCCATAAACACCGAATCGTCATCATCATCAATATCTTCAATTGCGCCGTGATGATGACCAACACCACCACCACCACCATCACCACCAGCATCGTCCTCGTCATTTACTGTTGCAGTGACAAGTAGACCAGCTTTGGGAGTAGTATTATCATCGTCACAATCGAGCGGTTCATTGTTATCGTATTCGCATGCCGTCGTTGATGACGATGAAAATGAGGTGATGACAACCTCCTCGAGCTCGTCCTCCTCCCCCTTGATCTCCTCGATTGTCCAAATGTCCTTATGCTCTCGATTTGGCTTCTCGTGCATCATCAGTTCGCTGCTGTTGTAGTTCTCGGGCAGGTGTTCATAGGAATCGTTGCATTCGTCACTTTTGGGACTGTAGTCGTGCGGGTGGTGGAGGTGCAGCTGCTGATGCGGCGATGTCAATTTATCATAAGCAATAGTTTCCACGTAGAGCTGTTGCCCCGCCGATGTGGGGCAGGAGGAGTGTCTAGGTGTTGTCGATGACGTTCCAAACGTGCCATTCATCGATGGCAATTTGTTGTACGAGTGAAGAATAAATTTGTCTTCTCGGTTGCTGCTGCTGCTGGTGCTGTCTTCTTCGGCGACAGTGACAGAGGAGCGTGGTTCGTCCTTTAGCCGCATGCAATCGACAGACGACGACGACGATGCGGGGGCAGGAGGACATTGTGAAGTTTGAAAATTCAGATCCGCCTGATTCACCTGCTGATGGCTGAAACTGTACGTGAATTCTGTGTGCTGGCTGCTGCTGTTGTTGTTGTTGGTGATTTTCGGTGACGCTGCCGGCACTGTGTAGGTGTCACGCAAATTCAGCGTCATCCAAGGATCCATCAGTTGTGGCGATGAGCACGGTGACTGGTTCTTTGATTGGCAATTGATTTCGTCATAATTAAAGTACTCGATGTCAAAGTTTAGACTTGCGGTTGTCGTCGATGACGTTTGGTTGGGCGCCATTTCGTTGTAGTGACACGTCTTGGTTAACCGCTCAATATCCTCGGGCTCGAAACGAAAGACGTCCTCCCGGAAGACAACATCATTCGTGTGATAGCCACTGGGGGTGCAGGCGTCGCTGAACACCGAGTTCGGTGTCTCGGCGCACGATGGGAATGGATCGGTGTAGTCCGAATACGGACTGGTGTAGGTCTTCATATCGAGATCAGTTACCAGGTCCTGACTGTTCAAGGGGTATATGGAATTGTTGTTGCTGCTGTAGTGGAAACTTGTGTACGGCGATGTTGGCGTAAGAATACTAGACGTCTGGGTCAGCGGCGGCCCAACAGTCGACTGGACACTCGTGGGCGTCTGTCCAAACATTTCGACTTGCTTGACGGGAATGTTGCTGTGATGATTATTTATAGGTGACACTGATGAAATCGTGACTAGATGTGACATTTCACTAACATACATACACGCGCGCGCCGGATTACTGACAATGACAGCCCATGCTCGGTTTGCAAATTATCTGAATGGGATGTGCTGCGTCCCGAAATATAAACAAGCGTCCGTATTACAAAAACACACAGCACTATAAAGCACAAGCGAACACTTTACGCGAATTTTAAGATGAAAGTCGTACACGCGGGAAAACCCTATGACTCAAAAAGTCGTCTATTTTGGGTCCGTTAATTGATGTATCTTTCTATCTGATGGAGCACTCCACTAGGACGGGATCCAACAAGAGTGTCATGCACGTCCTCTTTGCCTCTTTGCACAAAATTCACTAAACTGTTTGGGATGTGCGTTTATGTTGTTCTTTTTTTTTCTCTACTTATTTTTGAACCTATGTGTCACACTATGAATTCGAAAGATACACTTGGACCGTCTTGAGATTGCACTAGAGGGTGCTGCGTTGTTGTACGCACAACAGTTGTACTTATAATAAACTATACGACATGATGATGCACAGTATTTAAACTAAGGAGGAAGATACTTTTGAACTGAAATTATATATAAAAAGAGATTCTTCAAAACGGGCATTTTCGTCGTGTTGTGTGGATTTTCCGTTTCGGTTGCTCAAGGAGCACACCACATGGTACAAGTGTGTTGTACTGAACAAATTTTCAGTGCGTTACGGTGTGCGGAGTTTTTGAACAGAAGTAAGGAAAAAAAAACTGCCCGATGCTATTGCAGTTCTTTCTTTTTTGAGTATCTATGGATGTGGCATGGGGTTAGAGGAGATCAGGCGAATAGGATTTTCCGTTTTATTTTTTTAGTTTTTTTATTGTGTTTGTTTTTGTTGTTGGAGTTTTGTTATTATTGTTGGCTATTTTTAATTTTGTATAATTGAGAGTGACAATGTGTTTTTAATTTAGTGTAAAATTTGTATGTGCGTGAAGGAAGAGTGATTTGCATAGAATAGGACGGGCTATGGGGTGTGCACTAGTGCAATTGCTTTTTTGTTTAGATGGTGTTCCCCTCTTCGGATTGATGACTTTGGAGCGCGCTTAAAAAACATGCTTTGGTTGTGAAATAGTATGAAAAAGGCGGGTGTATATCCAGTGTATTAGAAATACTATAAAGTTAGCGTCGCAATTTGGCACTTTTTTCGAGGACCCTGATACTCTTTTTTTGCTGTTTTACCTGTTTTTAGGCAAGGCACTTCGCAAGTCTTTCAAAAACGGTTATTTCCAAAAAAAAATACGTTTGAAATGTAACGCGGTTGTCCATCAACAACAGTTTTATAGTCTTAAGCGCGCCAATGCTTGTCAAATATTTTGCAAAAATACGAAATCTACAGAGTAGCTTCAGAAATTATATTTCTTCTTTCACCGGCCGTTTTTTGCGACTTTTAAGAATTCGACAGCGGTCATCCTGTATGACATTAAGAATAATTGAATTGAATTTTATTTCGTATCTATATAAAGATCTAGGGGACCCCCTGCACACTTCGTAGTGCAAAATAGAAAATTAAAAAAATTAAAATTCAAATTCATTTAAATCAGTGATAAATATTTTTATTCTTATGCTTTGTAGCACACAATAATTTTAATATACAAAGCCGATAGTTTGCCATAGTCCTACTAATAGCCGCAGAAAAATCTTGGCCCACATCTCTCTGAAAGGACTCAGTTGCAAAAGTTGCAATTTAATGCAGCGCACAGACCCGAATGTGGACTTAGCTCTTCAATAAGTATCTAAGCTGAACCACGGGAAAAACGATACAACTACCGAAATCTTGCTTCTGGCATTTCAAAAGGGTTTGTGCTATCTCTTAGTACACGCCTTTGAATTCGTAACATGTTACGCCGATCGTATTCTTCACCAAAAATTAGTGCAAAGCTAAACATTTTTCAAAACAACGCTGAAACTCCACTAAAAAATGCTTGTAAAATCAAATTGAATAAATTTGTATTGTTTTGTTTTCGAGTATTTTGACAGCTTGAGGAAATCTTTCCGTAATTCCCATGAAATTAAAAGTTACTACAGAATACTTTTCGCATAGAGTTAGAGAACTCCAATATTTTCCAGATGCGATTAACAGCGGAACGTTTTGTTCCAAGTTTTCGATGCGAAAAGTTATCGCATGAGTTACAGAACATGGGCACTGGCTACATATAAATGTCTATGTAAGGAAACTGGATATACTCTAAATTCACTTTACAAATTCCTAACGTTTGCCCTTGCGCCTTTTTAATAGTAACCGCAAACGCAAGGCGAACAGAAAACTGGGGTCGCTTAAATTCAAATGGAATATCAGATGGAATCATTGGTATGCGTATGGTATAACTACATCTGCGCATTTAAATAAGTAGCTTCAATTACATAAGCCGTTAATCTTTTAACAGAAAGTCTTGTATCATTGCACAAACGGGGTAGATTAATATTCCGAAGCATAATAATAGTGACTAATTATGCGAAAGCAATCCTGATTAATCCAACGATTCGGTGGCTTTCGAAATATAAGATTTTAAATGTATTTTTGTATGGGCGGTGCCACGCCCCTTTCTCCAATTTCGACCAATCTTCAAAGGAATACTTCTGGGTCAATACCTAAGATTGTGTGTACATTTAAACTCAATTCATTCGGTGGTTTTCGAAATATAAGATTTTGAATGTATTTTTTGTATGGCGGTACCACGCCCCTATAACTCATGAACCAATACACTTACAAAGACCGTATATGCCTACAAACCATGGTATTAATGTCACCTTTCATGGGAAGTTTCCAGAATCAAAATCGGTTCACGCATTACAGAGAACATTGGCGACAAACACAATTCAACTTATTTTTATATATATATATAGATGTTACAGAATTTTTGTTATTGCATATTTTACAGAGATTTGATAATTTTGATTTTATCTTTCTGATGAATTTTTATATTTAAGATAATTATTTAATATAGATATGTGAGTAAAAATAATTAAAGTAAAGTTGAAGGAAACTACTAAAAGAAAACCTTTAATAAAAGAAAAAAAAAACAAAATCAAAGTACACTAGATATAAAAATTTATTGTATTAAATGTACATTAAATACACCAAATGGCTTTGTATAAACAAGTTAAAGTAGTTATTAAACAAATAAATAAATAAATAATTAAGTAAATAAATAATTAAATAAGTAAATAATTAAATAAATAAATAAATAAATAAATAAATAAATAAATAAATAAGTTCTGCTCTAGGGTGTCGATAAGTTGAAGTCGAGTAAGAAAAATGGTTATAGGTAAGAGATGTTTCGTATAAATAGGGAAACCTCTGATTGTCGGTATACAAAGTCATAACTTTCTAAGAAAAATTTACTGGATTTTTAAAACTTTTTTTACCCAATCCGAAGTACTTATTTAAAAAAATCGTTAATACCATAATGGCTGAAGTTTTAGAAGTCCAACACACATATGACAATCAAAACAGAAACATGAATTTGACAGATTTATTCAGCCGCCCGCAGTCAGCAGGCAAACCCTCCTATGTGAGCTAGTCTGACAAATTTGGTGCTAAAGCCCAGAATGAGATGGTGATGGTGGTGGATGATATATAGTCAAAGGAGGTAGGTATTACATCCCTGAAGTGGGTTACTGGCATCGGAATATCTTAGCCTGCTATCTCTATGTCGTTACCCATATCATCGACTTAAAAACTATTCATTCAGTCATACCATAAGCGGAGAGATATCTAAAAGGCCATGCTATGGTGACTGCTACGAGGGAAAGCGTTAATTTTGGTGTGGAATCTTCCTTAGCAGCAGCAATTCAAGAAGTCTTAAGTGATATTGGCTCAACTGTTCCAAAAATGAAAAGTATGATGCGACCGCAGGTTGATGTCCTAAGTATGACGCTGAAATCATTCTCGGTCCTCGCCACAATAATTTAAGGGGTTATCTTCTTATGTACAATTGAATCTCTTAAGATACATGGTTGGTCACTTGACTATGCCTCGATCAAAACAAAGCACTCCTACGGTATCCAAGATGTCCGATACACTCGGAGAAACATCATGTTATAGCCAAGGTACGAATGCGGATATCCCAGTCGCCTAAACAACCGCAACAACAGTCGGCAATAAGTGCCGACGCCCAAGAAAGCATCAGAAACACACAATGTGGTAAATTTCACCCGGCCATCCCCATGAAGGCCAAAGTCTTGTTAACGAGTGCCTACAAAAATGAAAGCATGCGGTTGTGCAATTGAGGCACAATATCCGCAAGTTTTACCAAAAGATCAGGAGAAAGTGCCAAAGTAATAAGAATAAGACCTGAACAGATACTGTACAAAAAAATACGATTCTCACAACAATTCGTTTTGTGTGAGCTTTCATTTTGGTAACGATTGCAAGGATACATCAATATTGGTCACATATCTTTCATGGCAGTTAGGTTAGGTTAGGTTAGGTTGATGGGGGTTGTGAGATCGTCACAATAGACCAGGCACCATGTTGGGCCCATCGCCATCCCCTGGGAACCATTACGGCTAAAAGACCTAAACCAAATCACCCAAGCATTCGATTTCCCTACAGAATTTGAGTATGGCCTCAATTCCATTTGAGGAACCAACCTCTTCTAAGTTATTAAAGAAGTACATTCCGAGATGCTTTCTTCTACTCCGAGCAATTGCTTGACATTCACAAAGAAGGTGTGAGATGTCTTCCGTGACCTGTAGGTCTTCACAGTACCTACACGTATCCGTATTAGCTACGCCTAGTCTCATGGCATGCTTCCTGAGAAGGCAGTGCCCAGAGAGTATTCCTACCGTTGTTCTCAACTTAGTTCTACTGAAATTAATCAGTAGAACTAAGTAATCAGTAGGGCGTAATCATGGCAGTTAACTCTCGGATATTTTTCAGGCGTTCACAATAATCTTTATTTTGATTCCGGGGATCGAACCTGGAACCCTCGCTCAGAAGTTCAGCACAGAGACCTGTGGAAGTGAGCAAACAGACCTTGTAGTAGAGTAACAGTTGGTATCGGAGATATTTAGTGAATACGTTTGCTGCAGAAGGGGACCAAAAGTCTCTCATTAATCCATCAGAATAATAACGACGATAAGTTCCGTTTCCGTCTACTCGATCAAAATAAGGTGAGGATTCCAGTCCGCCTAAAATGGGTTGTAAGTGAGAGCAAGGAAAGTATATGCTGTCAGCCAACATTAACTAAACGGAAAGCAGACAGCAGTCTTGCCGGAATTTTTAAATGCAATATGCTAGGTGTTTAAGATTATCCGTTGTTTATAAATTGTTTATTACTTGTTCATTTATTTTCATTTAAAAACATTATTAATAATCAGTTGTTAATGTTGTACCAATTATTATGTAACTCACTGCACCTGCCCAGCGAAACCTGTATTGTGCGGATTTGTCACAATAACAAGTCCCATGCTATTTGTTATGCTCAAGTGAAGAGATAACAATAGTTGGAATTGTTGTTGTGATCAACATGACTTTTACATCGATATTCTCTCGGTCAGCGGTGCTTTGCGGATCGGAAGAAAACCTCTCGTTCACTTGGATTCATATCACAGACGAAGCAACATCTTGGTAACAGGTAATAAAGAAATATATAATGGTTTTATTCGCTTGGTTTTCACTCTTCTTCTTTGCTACGTTCATTTAAATTTTGTTGCCTTTACATCGACTCTTAAACACTAGGTCCTAAGCTAAATAAAACAAAATCAAAAATAAAAAAAAGGGAAGATTTTCGCAACCCTTTCAATAATAAAACAAGGATATAGCAACCATGACCAGTTGCTTTTCAATCCGTTCAGAGAGAGATCGTGCGTAACCCTAATTCAAACAGCTAAGTAGATGAGTTATAATTACGAATGTGAAGTCGAAAAACTGTTTCTTTGGACTGAGACGGCAATTGACTAGTAAGGCCTTGTCAAGAAACACTAAGTCGATTCTATATAAGACCCTCATCATCCCAGTCCTGCTCTATGGCGCAGAAGCATGGACCCTAACAAATTCGGATGAAGATCTTCTTGGCCGTTTCGAACGCAAGATTTTTCGAGTGATTTTTCTCACACACACTTTGTTTTATTAAAATTTACAGATAAAAAGCGTTTAATAAAAGACAATTTATATTCTCTACTAATAATAACCGCAGTACAAATTCATAAACTTTCTTTTTCGGAAAAATGCTTAATCTATTATCGATATAAAATGGCATCACTGGTTAGATTCTCTGTCTACCTTGTCTGTTGTCTCCGATATAAAACCTGAATGTGCCACAAAATTGAGAAGAATTAAGCCTGCCAATCTCTGTTCTTTGGCTTTCGTTTAATAAGAACATCCTGTCAAAAATCTAGAAGGATGCTCTATAAAGTGTGTCGCATAATTAACGCAAAATGTTTATTTTGCGCCTTTTAATAGTACAGTGATGCTAACACAAAAAAAAATGCGACAGCTGACAGTAAAAATGAAGCGTTATATGAGAGAACAACGCATTTTCATTGTTGAGCAATTTTTAAAAATAATGAAGGCTTGTGTCAACTACAGTCCGCAATTTTGGCTGTCATAGTGATTAAAAACCATCAACTGTGAAGAGAATAATTGAACAATTTAGGGAGACTAGATCACGAGCATTTGTTGAGAAACAAATGCATCCACAACGCGTGACTGTTTGGTGCGGATTTTGGACAGGAGACACTATCGGACCATTCTTCTTAAAAAATGCGGCTGGTCAGGCAGTGACAATTATTGGTGTTCGTTATCGTGACATGACATTAGTTTTTAAGATACTTTATGGATGTGACCAACATGTGGTTTCAACAAGACGGTGCCTCATGGCATACAGCCAGTGCAACAATTCGGCCGTTTTTGCGATCGAAATATTGTCCATCCATATCTTGCGATTTAACATCATTGGAACTTTTTTCTTTGGGTTTTTTTTTCAAGTCAAAGGTCTGTGCAAAAAAGCCTTGAAAGAGGAAATCTGGAAGTTTATTAATGAAATTTAACGGACATAGAAACTTTCAATAAAAGAGTAGATACGTACTTGACAGCAAAGCCGTGGCGCCCATTTATCCGATAATTCTGTATACTCTATCAAAATTACATTTTGCGTGAATTATGGAACACCCTTTATAAATTTCCACTAATGTCAGCCCTGCTTTCTGGCGCATAAGCAGGGCTGTCGTTGTACTGCAAAAGTAGTATTTGTACAGCTTTCTGTACGGTTATACTGCTGTTCTGCACTCCCTCTTAAAATACTGCTTTAAAAAAAAATACTTTTTAAGCATCCGAAAGACGGAAAAAAATTATTTTTAAATCACTCAAAGTTCAATGTGAGATATTGTTTTTATTTACTCCAAGTTGAAAGGCATTGAATATTCCAAAGTTAAGAAACCCGAAAGTGGTCAACTTTGAACTTGCTTAACTCCCCGAAATAATAGAAGTTAGGAAAGCAACTTGGTATTTTATGTCTAAATTTAGATTTTAGTTTGGCGGTTTAGACTGTTCAACTCTCGATTTTAAATCAACTCCGAAGTTGGCCAACTTATATTAAAATCTTAAAATCCAGACCATAAGCAATTTACATGAGTGCGTTGAGTGTTTTAATTTTAAAGTCGATTTATGTGTTGGTAGCACCATGCATTGGGTGATGTACTGCTTTGTACTGTTTTCTGTCGACTGGTAGTACTGCTGCTTTTTGTCTCCAAACGAAAGCCCTGCGCATAAACATAGTTGCTATCGAAGGTATCCTCGCTCGTCTTCGACGTAAACTTCTTGGAATGATCTTTGTCTAAACAAAAAATTTAACAGTGACTCTACTCTCCTCTAAAATGGACGAAAAAGTTTGAATCAGTTATCTGAGATGTGTCGAATATTTTTACTGAATTACTAATTCTACTCCCCAAATATAGTCTTTTATGCCAACCCGCATTCGAAAAAGACCTTACCCATTTAAGCAAGGAAGATATGAAAACGTCCAAAAATAACCCTTTCACAATTTGCAACCAAGCTACGATTACAAAGCCGCACTAATTTCTCGGGTTAGGCAACTAATATTAATCGTCCATCAGTAGAGCTGCCCAAAGTCCATCGGTTTCTGTAATGCTGGTGCCCAGTATGGCGGTTGCTGGTAATAATTGGTGGCTACTGCCAATGGCACGTTAGCGTTCAGTATTGTCCCCCGTTACTGTTACAATGTTGAATTTGGTATGATACCTACTCGAAAGTGGGACACGTTTTCCAGTACCACTCTAATTGATTTATATTTCAGCCTACAGTGTAAAATAAAAAACAATATTTCAATTCTAATCACAGGACCGCAGCGCTAAATTATAACCACCCAAACAGATTTTTCAATAGAACCACACACATATAACACATCCCATTGGGGAAACAGGCCGACCTATAGGTACCTACCATTAATTATCGATCTAATTTGTTTATAGCTTTCGAAAACAACACACCATTCGCATCTGCCGCAGACGGCCGCCGACTGCCGACTGCCATTGCTGGTATATATGCCACCCAAATGCAAACACAAATAAAATATTTATCAACTTCAATTAATGACAGTGTGAAATCCTATTCCACACAACGCCGCCGCACACATGTCTAATTTAAATTAAAAATTAATTTCATAAAACCAAACCGCTCTCGCATATGGGTGAACACACTATTTACATTTTGTCAGTTGACAATGTTTTCTAATTCAAATTTTTGTGGACGATATATACAAGTAGCCCAAATACGCTACAGACGCGGGCCTGGCGCATTTCATTTCGCACCTCGTAGTGACAGTGTTTATTTCCCAAGCGATTCCATGCACTAAATGTCATGACACACAGCATCTCGTAAAATCAAATAAAAATGTATCACCGCCAGTGCGGCATCATCATCATCATCAGCATCATCGCCATCGCATCCGTTAGGTTTAATTAAACAAAACGAATGCCGACGTTAATTTGTATCCACGATTTCCATGTAAACAAAGCGTCTCCCGAAATCTATGCCGCAACCCATCAGAATGTCCCAATTCCGCTGCGTGTACTTATTGGGAGATAAATCCAGGGCAACATCAGCGAGAGCGATATTCATCAGCAAGTTGCCCTTTTACTTTTGTTAGCGGTATCACAAAATGTCATTAAAGTTCGAAAATGAGGCAACAAAATGACAGTCAGCAGGACACACTACACACCATACACATGTGCGTAGGGTTTTTAGTGGATTTTAATGAAACAATGCAGAATGGTTGTATACGATTGTGGAGGACACTTGATCCTCATTTGAAAATATCATAATTCCGTGTTGTACAGGAGGCGAACACCGAACATGCACCATATGCGTAGGCCGGTCGTCCGATGCATGTGTTTACAATTTACAACATTGTTTGGTGTTGTTGTCGACGATGGATTGATTTTCGAAGACCAAAAGTGTGAGTTGGAAGTGCGTTGCGCGTGTTTTTCGTTATACATCAAGTGTTGCAGGGGCGGGCCGGGACACTTGGCAAAATTTCAAAAAATTGTGCTAGGTTGTGATGCTTCCGACAGATGATATTGATTTCAAGAGGAGTACAGTAGGGAGTAGGGTACCTTGACCTTTGGCTGTTTGTTATTTTTTACTCCGACAAGTGCACTGAACTACGATTTTGTGCGTGCATGCTTTCTGGTATTGGTTAGGTTTATATGGTTGGGCTAGGTTTGTGGGCTGGCGAGGAGTAATTCATGTCACGCTCAGGGCAATACTGACCCTTTGTGGTGACCATAGGGGAATATGTTGTCCCTTGACTATTTTAGCCCTGTCTATAATAAGCTGTAAATTAAATAAAGCTCTTCTCGGTCGTTGAGAAAGTGTCTCATTAGGAGGCTGTATCTGTTGTTTTGGAGACCTGGGCAGTGACTTCTCAACGGGCTTCTTTAACAACGCAACCTCTGCAAAGAACTTCTTCTGTCAACCGCATTTTCTTTATATGATTGCGCTGAGTGTTCTGAGTCCTACGAGGATGGGGAGTGATTTTTTATCCCTCCGTACGAGACTCTCGGTTCTGGCTGCGTTTAAGGTCGCCATAGGTCTTGTGGTATGACAAGTTTCTAATACAGTCCATCCAGCGTTCGGCTCTCTTGTGGCCATTCTCCTTGCATCAAGCCTTAAGTGTAAAAGGCGGGATACTGCAACGATACTCACTCCTGCATGACTACTGGTATCCACTCTGTGCGATGTTTTTAATAATTCTTTTGAACATTGCTCAGCTTCAGGACAACGCGGGAGGATGGTTTATATCCTAAATGAATCAAAGGAAAATTTACTAAATTCACCTATTATTAATTTTTCAATCCGATAAGCCATTACTGACCTAGGTCTGAAAAAATGGAATTTTCCTTACAGTTATACAGTCATTTGACTATTTTGTAAGAACCACATTATATTCCTGGATAAAAATTATCCTAAGTCCCGACCCAGAACATAAGCAATCACTATGTCAAGTTTCATTAAAATCCGTCCAGTAGTTTACGCGTGATGCGTGATCTAGCATTTTTTATTCTACAGTTTTGCTTTATGTAGAGATAGAGAAGAGAGGAGAAAATATGTAGTAAGAAATATTAGGGGGTCTTTGGGAGGGGCCGGGCTCGTCAATATGATGAGTTCTTCCGGAACTTGACCGACGCCTATGGCTTCGCTCGAGTCCCCGCGGCGCAGATAAACCCAATTGGCGAATGCCAGACACCCATGGACGCGGTTGGGTTGGTGACCAATCCTTAAGATTGCTCACCACCCTGATTATAGGTAATGTAGGTTAAGTAGATTAGGTAGCTTTAACTAGTTTTAAGTAGTTTTAAGTAAAACAAAATAATAAAGAATTCCAGTTTTTAAAAGTTTCTGGAAAAATAAAAAACAAACAAAATTAAATATTGATAGATTAAGTCCGAAAGGCAATAGTTTTTAAGCATAATGATAAGTTTAGAGCGCTCGCTAGAATTAAGATCAATGTTAATTTTAAATTAGATTTAGTCGTTTTTGTTTAGTATTAAGTTAATGAATGAATTAAATAAAAGTGAATTGAAAACTAAAAAACTGAACTTAGTAAGAACTTCCTTATGAATCTCACAGTCTCAAGTTCAAATTGCCTCGCACAGAATCACGATTCTCGGTTCACATTTACCAGTTCACTCCTCAGCACCAGAGTGCCTATAGAAGTATTCGCTTAAATAAGAATTCAGCAAACTAATGGTGGCCAGTTGTGTTAACTAAACTGAAAAAAAAAACTAAAAAAACTGAAAAAAGGAAATACTTACCCTTTTTTAAACTTTATTAAATTACCACCTGTACTTTCATGATGTTGTATTTTTTGTTTGTGTTAAACAGGGTGGCCCAAAATGTACCACTTGGAAGATGATATTATACATTTTGCAAATGTCTGAAACTGACAGTATTTTTTCATATTTGGGAAATAATCATAAATATATGCAGAATGTAAGTCCAATGGCCATGGAGTGATATACTCCTCAAGATGTTGAAAAACTCGTAATCCTGAATCGTGACTGTACTTCTTACATAATCTTGAGACTAAAGACTTGAAAATGTTTCTCTGCAGTGCTAAGCAGTCCATCAGTTACTGAATGCGTAACGCCGATCGCATCTCAACTACGCTCATGTTCACGCTCTCCTGAAACTTAACAATGGACTATTTTTAGGCGAAATTCTTTCTGGGAATGGAAAGCTAGTAGTCCGACGCACTAACCACTTAGCAACTGCGGAAAACTGCTTAAAAGGTTCAAATTTTATTTATTATTTATATTTAAGGTAATACGGTCATTCCCAACATAATGGCAAACTCACTTTTTTCCTAAATTGTCGTTCAACGGACTATTTTGGAAAAAATGATTAAGACTTTATTTAGTTATGATTTACTTGAAAACGGCTTTAACGATTTTAACCAAAATGTATACTTGCACTACCATATATGGGGTTAACATGGCTGCATACCCAGTTTTTGGCTAAAAAGTCGAATAACGGTACTTCTGAAAAGTGGCCTTATTTCGAAAACGGTCAAGACGAAGACGATTGCAACAAAAATTAATTTTGTATGTAATATGGTCATTTCTAACATGATAGAAAACCCAGTTTTTCTCTAAATTGTCTATAATAGATTTTTGAAAAAAGGCATATTTTGAGAATTTGGTTTTCTTTTGGTTTACCTGCATGAAAACGGCTGAAGCAATTTTGACCAAAATGCACACTTGGAGTAAAATTGACGATTTCAACATTATTGCGTCCTTCATTTTCGATTCGAATCACCGGAAACGCTGATTTTAAAAACTGTTTATATGTCGAAAACGCCATTTTCGATGTGGATAAAACTTTAAAAACCATGTAGATACTATCATCCTGAACAATACCCTACACTCAGTTCTTAGCTAAATAGTTGAGCCAACTTAATTTTCTAACTCAACATTGCAATATTTGTTACTATTTTGTACGCATTATTTTCCAAGTCAGCTCTAAAGATTTTAACTAAAATGCTTAATTACGAAAACATAAGTATTCTTAATAAAATCCCGTACTTAGTTTTTCTTAGAGAAATGCAAATAATGCCGTCTTATAAACATTACCGCACTACCAGTTAAAATGAAATCACAACTAGGACTATAGGAACTCCATTTTAGAAAATATTTCCCACTTCTTTTTTTTACAACTATATTAATCATGAACCTTAAAATAATTCCAACCAATTGGAGTCTACACTATCAGAAACCCCCGCTTCATTTACCCCCAAACACGTGTAAATTCAAAAACAAATTTCTGAATTCTTTTATCACAAACCCTACTTCGAGTCATGGCCACCTACCAGCATCACCAATTTGAAAAATCTTGTTTTAAAGCCTATAAACAATAATAAAAGAAAAATAAATCAACCAAACTGATGATATGAACGAGAAAGTTTCGTGCGTTCCAGTCGTGCACTTTATTTATACGGGCTTTAAGGACATCGGTCGATTGTGGCTTATTGGAATAGACCTGCGACCTGGTTCACACAATCTTCGTAGATAATTCACATTACCCTTTGCGAGAGATAACCATATACTCAAATGCAGTCCGCTCATCGTGGCATCTGCTGTGTAGCCCTGTCCTGCTGGAACCCAAATGGGACGTAAGAGCACTATGGATTTATGTCCCCTGGAGTTATGTCCCTGCGCCGATGGCCTCACCAACGTCATTTTTAAAATATTACGGACCAATGACGCCGCCGGCCCAAAATCGGCATTAACAGTTACTTTTTCTGGATGCATTGTCAGAAGCGAATCATGGTAAAATATGCCTCGTTTCTAAAGATGTTTTTGCTGCCAAAATTTGTCCGCTCCGGAGCGCAATCGCAAAATAAACCGAGTTTTCTAATTTCATGAAATTTTAACTCCTAGGTCAGAAGGATTATGTCCGGGCTTAGGCCGAAGTTCCGACGCAAAATTTACCAAGTTGATGTCTGCAAAAGTACCCGGTTCTCTTGTGTACTTTTACGGATCACGGCATTGTTGTCTGCCTATTTACTATGACTAACGGCTATTGGCTGATTGTTTGCCGAAAAGGTTGTCTCAAATTTGGGCACTGAACGTTGGAGAGTTTACATTGAAGGGCAACCGCGTCTTCCGTGGACACAATTCGCCGTGTTTCATCGTATTACTTACCATGGTTATTTGACAGCAGTCATAAAACAATAACAAAGTCTGCCAATATCCACCCGTTCGGTTTGAAAATCACTTCAGTAAGTGATGAACTTCTTTTAAGCTTTAAGTTGGTATTGCAATTCTGCAATTATAAAGATATTCACCCTCTGTAATAAAAGTAGAAATCTTACCAGTTTGATCAATAAATAATTGCTTTCTACATCAACTCTTGTACGAAGATGCTCCTCGTAAACTTGAATCTTTTCTTAATTGTTGTTGCTAAAATACGACAGTTTTTCTTTTCCCCAATAACCACTTCAAGACATTTTAATTTTTAACCTCGAAAGTGGTTCTAATTAACAAAATCCTACATAAATATAGGTAAACTACTCCATTAATGATTGAGAAGCGTGAGAAAAATAAAAGTCCTGTAGCAATAACAAAACACATCGCACTGACACCCAAGCCCAATAAAATACCTACCCCAGGCAACACTGTATACTCGAATAACCGAAAAAAAAACTAAATGAAAACAAATACGATCCCATTGGCACTCCTAGTCGTTTTTAGTTCAACTCCTGAAGTAGCTGTGATCCTTGAAATAACAAATAATTAAGTAGCTCCAACGTCACAGATAGAAAATACTAAAACCACCAAAACGAATAAACCCAACGATATAGGTAGAGGCCAAAACGCAGCATCAAGTGATGCACCATATAGATTGTTTACTCACATGGCAATCAACGACCGAAACCCAAACATTCAAATCCATTTCGATTCTTTTCTAAAATTTCAGTGATTTTGTAATTTGAAACTCGTATGCCGGTCATGTGTGTCCTGTCAGGATCGACGATGTCGACGCGTACGACAGACGAGCGAAAAGTGGGCATGACAAAAATTGAATCTGTTGAAATATCCTTGTACACATGAGTGCAACACATTCCGGGATGGGAATGGGACACTTCAATGACTTTAATTTTTTTTTTTTAATAATTTTATTTTCTATTTTGTATGTGAAGAATTTCACTCGCCTCATGTTTGTCAGATTGGAGAAGTAATTTTGACAATTTAGGAATTTTTTCCAAAGGGTCCAGGGGTATGACTTTTGACACATAGCAGACATCAATTTAAATTGACAGGTCTGGTGAAGTCGTTTAAGGTCTGGGTTTTTTTTTTTTCGTCGTCTTCTTCTTCTTCTTCTGTGTGATGTTTGTCCTTTTTATGGAGCAAAATTGTTTGGTAAGCTGGACGTAGATGTGGGGAGGACTTCTGTAAGTCGTAAAGTTACTGCTGGATTGGTCGTTACGGTGGGTTGTTGTTGTTGTTGTATATCTTTGTGGACAGTAGTATTTAATGAGGTAGAATGTGAAAGATGGTTCTTTTTATTATTTGGTGGTAGTGTCTTGTATATCTTGGTCCGCTGTCAGTTGTGGGTAGTATAATTTTCTTTTATTGTTTCATCCTTTTTTATTATGCCGATCCACATGTGGGTTAAGTGATATTATACATCATTGGATTCATACACTGTGGCGTGCACAAGTCCATAGACATATAGTAGTTTATTTTAATGTACTACTTTTTACAGGTTATAGCGTAATTACAATCTTCACGTCAGGAGGTGCGATTTTGTATTGATTTAACCAACGCGAGTGTTTAGAGTGCTGCTTTAAAGCGCCTTTAACATTACAAGACTCCGAGTCATCAACATTATTTTAGGTGCAAATAGGACCAGCAATGCTGACTCAATCAAGAGAAACCAGAGTTCTCCACCACTGCAAAATAACAAGTGTTTCTGCTTTATAGTTCAATGTAGGTACTCCTGGATCCCCTTTTTTAAATAAATAAAGAGCCGAAAATACCCGCAGCTAGTGCTCTCTAATTTATGTTAGAATATATATTTAAGATTATATCTTAATAAATAATAATAATAATAATAAATAAATAAAAGTAAATAAAGCGAAAATTATAGATGTGTGAAATTTTTTAACGCGAATTATTGACAAGAAACATGACATAATGCAGAAGACCGCCTTATAAAATAAAGGCCGACCTAGGTGTTTCTGTTAGAAAATTCATTTTAGAACGTCAGTAAGCCAAACAATTTTTCCAAAGAGCGGCTTAACCATCACAATTCACACATCGCAATGATTTCTCGCAATATCGGTAAAAATTGCAGCATACTTTGGGGGAGCTGACAACTGGAGCAGTCGCCATTAAAATGGGATGTGACAGATGGCACAGTTTTGACTGCTTTGAAGTTTGTATTTTTTAAAATGAATTAAGTAGAAAATGAAATAAATAGTTAACGCAACAGGTTTCTGCACCGTACCATACCTTTGCGCAACTATTCGTTTTATGTTTGTTATGTGAAATAATAAATAAAATAATGGCTGAACGTTATTTTAAAAAAAATGTGCAATATAAATTGATGAATTGGTTTGTTTTTTTTTGTATTTGGACTCATACTGAACCAGGCAAACCCACAAGGGAGTCGAAAATTTGATATTTCGACCGAAAAATCCGAACAAAAATTTTGTTCGGGATGGAGAAAATTTAAATCTATGTCAATCGGCTAATTTTGTCCATTACGAATATTGGACCGCGGCGGATTTTATCACTTTTATTTACTATTTTTTTATATGATAACGTTCAGCCATTATTTAAACTATTATTTCACATTGAAGGGCTATAAATTATGTAGACATTTTCAAGCTGAAGACAAAAATGTGTGAATACTCGTAGTTAA
Organism: Cheilosia pagana; assembly: GCA_936431705.1. Lineage (NCBI taxonomy): Eukaryota > Metazoa > Arthropoda > Insecta > Diptera > Syrphidae > Cheilosia > Cheilosia pagana. The sequence continues at coordinate 75,628,250 of OW386166.1, read as the reverse complement.
AATGAATAGAAAAAATAAGATGCTAGTTATTTTTGTAGACTTGATTGCTGGAATACTTTGAGCTGTATTGAGATATTCCAAATTAAATATTTAAAGTTATGCGCTTTGAACCGTGAAATTTAGTAGATGGACATAGTTTTGGTATAGTTTGCTTATCGATTTCGGGGCGATTAAACTCCATATCGTTCCAAAAATGAAAGACGCACACAACGAATGGCTGTGAGAAGCTATAGGCCTATGGTCCACCTGTCTTGTTGCGCTAACTATTTATTTTTATAAGAGGAAACCTCTGCACCTATGTTTACCCTACTCCGTTGTACTTTTAGCAACGTTTGTTTTTAAGAGATCGCTTAGTGTTGCCACTTGTGTCTTCTAAAAAACTGTTAAATGGAAGAAATAGCCCGCATTCTACTGCAAGGCATATAAAATGATTATTTAAAGTGAACACTGAAGAAGAAACGACTTTACCAAATAAAACTGAAGGTATTGCGTATGAAAGCACGCGTGGCCGTGGGAGCAGAAAAGCTTCAAGCAGTGATGTCAGACTTTGGAAGCAGCTTGCCCCAAGGTTATACCCAAAAAATCCCTTTTATCCCTCGCCGAAAGTTTACAAAAATCTCACATATATCCCACGAAATATTTCTGTGCCTTTTACTTTGTTTATGGTTTTATCGTGATTGCACAGTGTAGATGCTGTTTTTTTATGGTTGTTAAGTTAGACAAAAATATAAAACATTCTAAAACTATAAATGAGATATTTTTCTATACGTGAAAATCGTAATTTAACTAAATTTCTTTATTCTTAATGAAACTAGCAAATAAGGAGCAAAAATTGACCAAATAGCAAAATCCCTTTTTTGTATCTACTATGAGGTTTGAAAAATTCCTTTGACAAACTCACCGATGTGCCAGCACTTAGCAGAAACAGCTCAGTATTTGTTCAATCCGGTAATAGCAACACGGGAGTACGCTTAATCTATAAAGTATCTGTTGGTTATGTCGTTGGTAAGGAAAATTTAAATTAATTATTTTTTGCTGTATGAGCTGCCTGAAAATATTCAGCCGCCCTAGGAGTCTGAAAACATAAACTTGACTTGAACTTTATTTAATTTTTCAGTTCTTTTATATTTATAAAAATGAATGTTTGTCTGTATGTCCTTTATAGACTCTTAAACTATGCATTTGATCATGTGATGACCTTTGGTAAAGTTGTTGTGCATGAGTACGCGAAGGTTTCTGATTGGTCAAAACAAAGGGGCGTGGCACCGCCTATGCAATAAAAACATTAAAAATCTTATATTTCGAAAACCACCCAATCGATTGAGTTCAAATTTACAAATAATCTTAGTTATTGGCCCAGGAGTATTCCTATGAAGATTGGCCAAAGTTGGACAAAGGGGTGTGGCACCGCCCATACAAAAAATACTTTCAAAATCTTATATCTCGAAAAGCACCGAATCTTTGGATTACCAGGATTGCCTCCGATTAATCTCCAATTGAAAGTTGGGGTCACTATTATTATGCTTCGGAATAATAATCAACCCCCCGGTACAAGACTTTCTGTTAAAATATGGCTTATGTAATTGAAGGTACTCTTTTAACTGGAAAATTTTAAGGCGAAGATGTATTCCTACCACACATCCCAATAATTCCATCTGATATTTCCTTTTAATTTAAACGACTTCAGTTTCCTGTTCCCCTTGCGTTTGCGGTTACTATTAAAAAGACGCAAGGGCAAACATTAGGAATTTGTGGAGCGAATTTAGAGTATTTCTCACATGGACAGCCTATTCGCGTGTTCGCAAACAATCGGTTTTGTATATTTGCACCGAAAATGGAAAGATAAAAAATATTTTGTACCACAAAGCATTATACAATAAAAACTATTCATCACTGATTTAAATGAATTTGAATTTGATTTTTTCATATTTCTATTTTGCACTACGAAGTGTGCAGGGCCAGGGGTCCGCTAGTGATCTATAAATTAAAGCTTAGTACGCAGCTCGAGCTAAACTAAATTTTAGCTGCTCTCCAACTTTTCTCTCCAAACATCAGCTAAAATCCTAGCTAAATTTTGACATAGAGAGCCCTGTGGATAAATGTCCCAAAAAACAACTGTTCTTTGAAAAAACCTCCCTTTATTCAAAATCTGCAAGTCTTCATGTCGATGGTTGTTGCTCCACCGCCATCGCTAGCTTTTTCTGAGGACTTCTCTGTTATTTAAATGAAAGACTCTAGCTCCCGGTACTCGTCATCGATGTATTTATTAAAATCACTCATCTTTACACAGCAGAACAAGCAGAGCAATCTGTCAAAATTTAGCTTGAACAAAATGTGCCGACCCATTAAATGGGTGCGCTAAGTTTTGACAGATACATGAAGGACACTCGGAAACAAAATTTTTATTTTTAGCTCGAGCTGCATACCACTTGGCTAAAGGGATTCGCTTAAATTTAGCTCAGCTAAATTTTGGAGAGAATTTTGTATGGTAGCTAAAATTAAGCTCGAACAGCGTACTAGGCTTAATAGAGAGAAATTTTGCTCTATGGGTTATCGGTACATCGAATCCAGAGTTGCATCAACACAAATTCACTAATTGACTTTATTCACTATTCATTATTTTTGTAGAGAATGAATTTCAATCAAGTATTTTGTCAACGACCAATTCGTGTATAATGCAATTGATAGACAGCCAGCTGTGAAATTTTGTATTCAGGACTTTTCTGTGTCGATCAAATACAACCCAACACGACAATACAACGGCTGCCCGGATTAGTCGAAAAATTTAGCCACTGTTATCGAAAAATGCGTTAAAAATCCCATGTTTAAGTCAATGTCATCAGATATGCGCAGGTGCAGGACGCAATCACATCACATTCACTTGCAATCCGACCGAAATGGGCAGCAATTCCGCAACTGCTACTTCGAAGGCAAACTTCAAAAGTTTTACCAACAAAAGTTCGAAACAATCACTCCGCGATACTAATAATCGTTTTTAGTGTCTAGGCTTAATTTTTTGAACTCACAATGGTGAAATTTTCCATACAAAATTGCATATTGTGACCCACAAAATATATAAGCTGAAAGTTGAAATTGATTATTAATTTTAGTTTCAACTTTGAAATTACGGGAGTTCACAATTGCGAAATTTGCATGAAAAATATACCAATCTACTGTGAACTCATCAAATGAAAAGTCGGAACTTAAATTAAGTAGTTATTTCTTATTAGTAAGACCAAATGTTTTGGACAAACGCGTTGCTGGTTGTACTCGATCGAATGACCGATCCGATTGGACCAAGTCGATTCAAGCATAAGCGCCGAAAGAAGCCGACCCGGAAGACTTAAATACGCATTCAATTATATTTAATTCCAAAATAAATTCATTCTTTCAATAGAGAGCTCGATTTTCGAAAGGGATATTAATAATTTAATCAATCTTGCGGCACGAAGTTCGCCAAACCCAACCTGGTAATAATATGTTTTACTCCTTTTCGATCATTTCTTTTTAATTTGTATTAATATTAAGTTTTCCAGGTATACCTTCCCCCATTCCCATGGCAAACCGCCCCACCCTGAGAGATTTTGCCAGAACATTTGCTAAATTTTAATTTAAATAGAAATCATTGAGGAATTAAGAAGAAATGCACTTTAAGGTCAAGGTACTAAAGAAATTTTCGTATTAGATGTCCAAAACAATCAAAATAGGTATTCAAAAGTTTATGCGTAAGTCAGATTTCCTAGATCCCAGCAAATGCATCCACGTCTACCCCTATCTTTCCATTTTACACCAGTAAGCCAACCCTACAGCATTAACCCTCATCATAACCAGAGTTGGCTAATGAAAATGAAAAACCAAGCAAGAACTAAAACCGCACATGATATCGCATTCCCTTACACATACAAACTCAACTGCCATTAGAAATGTGAAAACAAAATCGTATTTGAGTTCCCGCTGTATTTTTGTGCAGCCCCAGCACTGCAAATGCTCCGAAGTTGGAACGCCACCTGTTATTAGAAGGAAAAAATATACCACATCTATCTGGAAGGTCCGAAAGGAAAATAATTTCATTTTTTCAACACAATAGAAAAACCGAAATTGAGATTCTCTGCACTCAAGTCTACATAGTTTCAAGTTTTGTTTTATTAAAAGCTGCTCTTTACCATGAAGAAGATACTATAGTTACGTAAATATTATCCGAAACCGCACATCTGCAGTTTTTTTTTTTTATTATTATTTTGCAGTTTTAGCTTCGTTGGTACCCATACCCAGTAGCAGTACCCTTCACTTCTATATTCTTCAACAAATTATTTAAATGTTTCATATAAACGTGGGTAGGTATGCATGAGGGCAAGTATGCTCGTATTTGGAAAGGATATGCAAACAATGGCGCTTAGCGTCAGCGTTTCACCACCGCAGCACATCAGAAATGCTGCACGAAAAACAATTTCAGGGATGCCCTTTCCCTCGTACACAGCAACTATATGAAAAGTTGATGAAAGCAAAGCTGGATGGATAGATGAGGCTAGCGGTAGCATGCGATTAAAACTTTTATTATTTTTGGCGTCTTTTCGGTGCGCCAGGGTTCAACAGATGAGATTTAATGAAATTTTAAATCCGCGACCCATAAAAATATCTTTCGACGTGCACAACAACGAAGCCGAGTGTTTTTGGTCATTGTTTTTCAAATTAAAATGAAAATAGTTGTAACGGGTGCCAGAGCCTAGAGAGGGAGAGATCTTTGTCGGCCGTCTAGTTGCCGTTGCCGCCATTGTTATAACGCAGTGGGAGAAATATGAAAAATGGAAGACAATAGGAAGTGGTATAAAGACTCAATGAGATCTGGAACAAAACGTGATTCTCATTCTTGCGTAAGCTATTTTGTTCTAACTTAGATTAAGAAATTCGGATGTGCAAGAACAGGCAATTAGACCAGGTAAGGGAAAAAAGTTCCTCGAAATGGGAGTATTCAATTTGCAGGCACAGCATTTTATGCAAATCCACGGATTGCCGTATGCAGTTTCGACTTTTCAATCTAAAGAAATGTACAGAAGGAAGAGGCTGAACATTGAACAAGTACACCTACTCAATTTGGAAAAGCTTAAAAAAATAATGATAATTGAATTACTTTCAACAATAGACGGAAAGAAGTGAAAGCAATTTTAAGGATGATGGCTTCTTTGCTGCGAGTGTTAACCTTCATTGCACTTCAGTGGGTAGGTATTTGCTTTAATATGTGAGCTGCTGCCTTGCATTCTGTTAATGTGTTTACCCGGGGTGGGTATGTCGTATGCCGTATGCCTATGTTGCAGGCGACATTTAAGATCCATTCCTCTGTCCAGAGTATTCAATAATACCAAGGTTGTTGCCTACTCTCAGTATAGGTATAGTGGGCCCCATTGAGCTTTTAGTACGGAAACGGGAAACTTCGGAATATGAATCTGGCTTGCGAAAAGCTTGATGCCTGGAAATATGGCCAATGAAAGTACGAGACGAATCCACCTTCAGCCCTAGCTGTTCATTTAATATTACCCTCTGACAATCATAGTGGTTTGCCGGACCATAAACGCCAAGCTCGTAGAAGTTTTCAGTTAAACTCGGGCAAGGCCTCAAAGGCTCAAAACATCGCTTTTATTTGGCAGGCTTGGCAAAATTGTGTTCTTTCGGGTATAGAACCGGTTATCCATCGCTTAGTAGTCGAACACACTAACCCAGGCTTGAACCTGGATCTGTCTAATGCCATGTGAACTCCTGCAAGTCGCAATTGCCTTGGTGTAGTTAGTGAAATAGCTAATTTCTTCCGCAACCATTCAAACGCTTATTTAACATTAACTTTCAAAAATGTCATTAAAAAACACGCGCCAGAGAGCCGAATAACTCTACTTTTACGCCTTTGCGAAACAAGATTCATTGAAAGGCATTACTTCCTTTGTAGAGCTATTCAAATGCATCTCAATAAGTCTTGAAGAAATAACGAACAGAACGTGGGCGATGTCTTCGAAAGCATCAACACTTTTGGCAGCGGTCCAAAAAAGTGATTTCCTAGTAATCCTGATTGTATGTGAAAAATTAATCAATTTAACGCTGCCCTTATCAGTTTTCCTACAGAACAAATCCTTAGACTTCGTTTCTGCAATCGACCGCACAAAAGAAGTTCTGAATTCTCTTAAGAACATCAGAGATGCTTTTCAATCCGCATCCCAACTTGCAGAGGACCTATTTGAAGTTCTGGGGGTTGAAGTATTGAAATTTTATACAAGTCGAATAGTTCCAGGATTTGTGTGTGGGTATATCTAAAAATGAGAACGGTTAAATAAGGATGAATTATAAATGATCGCTGATTTTCAAATTATGGGCTTCCTTATGCGGTTTTATATTTCAACGCTACGCTATACGGTTGCCACTTTCTTAATATTTTACCAAATATAATAATTTTTATTTTGCGATTGGTGATTTTTGGTAATTTGGTAGCTTTTTGAGCAAGAGAAAAAAATCCGAACTTGTTATCAACTCATGGAAATGATGCCTTAATAAATAATGCATTTGCACATGCAACAATCTGTAAATGTATACAAGTTTTATTTAAAAAAAAAATACTGAATGCATTTTCTTCTTCAATATAATGTTAAGTAGGTTAGAGTTTAAATGTTTAGACTGGCAAAGTTTCTTGCACAATATACTACATACATCTCAATAAACATAAAACAAAGTGACAAAAAGTGAATGTTTCCCTCTGTCGCTCGTAATTTTCAACCAAGTTATTTTACTTTTTTATAAATATGTCGGTAATTACGGTAATCAATTGATAGAATTTTGGAAAAAAAAAATGAAAATTCAAAAAAGCAAAAAAGAAACCACCTTATTTCTATCAGTTTTTTAATTGTTAAAAATTAGTTCGAAGTTGTGATATTATGTGTATAGATATATATTAATTTATTTATTTCAATATCGAAAAGACAACATATTCAAACAAATTGTATTGTAAAGTTTAGAACTTAATTTTGCATCGCATTACATTTTTGACAACTTTTAACTTGATTTGGTAATATTTGTTCCAATTTGGTCGCAAATATTGTTTGCAAGTGGCAACCATTGTGACACGGAAACACTGCTAGATAGTTCATAAAAGGTGCTGCAGAACAAGCGGTTTTTTTTACCAACGTGGTAGCATTACTTAGTCTTACTCTTTCTTTTTATATATCTGCTAAAGTCCCACTTTTTTGCTGTCTGACTACGCGTGATTGATTTTTAATTTACTGCGCTACCGGATCACCACTTACTAACTTACTTTTTTACTTACTTAAGTAGTGCTACAGTCCGGGGTGGTCCTTAACCAATACCCTCTCCAGTTAGCTCAGTCTTTGGCTAACTGCCTTCAGTTATCAGTTGCCTTTGTTCGCGCCACCTACGGGCAAGGTCTTCCTTGAAACCTTTTTGGCCCGGAGTACTGTTGTCCATCCATTCCACTGACTGATTCGTACTTTACTGACCCATGTCACTTTACAGTAGAGTTTGCTGTCAAATCTCCTTCTTCAAATGCCATGAAAAGTGACCGAAAATGGCACGAAGAGTTTTGCGTTCAAAACGACCGTGGATATCTTCATCCCCTTGGGCTTATGTCCCCTGCACCATTTAGCAGGACTCGGATTATGGGGTCTTATTGTAGTCTATCTTGTGTTTCTTGATAGGGCCTTACTTCTCAATTGCCTTCTTTGGACAAAGAAACAGCGATTGGCAAGTGTAATTCTTCGCTTCATATCTGCTGTGATGTTATTTTTCAGAGTTTATAGCGGACCCAATGTCGATTGTGACGTTCTGTCTGATTCCTAAATGTTGTACGTCTCTTTTGGTTGACAGCGTCTTCTTGGTTTTGCCTTCGTTAACCGCGTAACCCATCTTAGCCGCTTCTGTGTCTCTACACGCAAGCGCACCATTAAAAGGCGACGGATAACCATGCATTAAAAAATGTACCAAAACCCATTAATAGAATCCTTTTTCCGAATATCTTGTGGCACACTACAACTGTCAGGTTGCTACCCAAAATAGTGTCCCGCAATACCGCGACCCGCCTATTAAATGAATCATTATGTTGCGCAAACGAATTAATTTGACTCGCATCCCTTCGGCTGAGTGTCGTTTTTTTTTTAACGACGTCCAAGTGTTCAAATGCAGTAAAAAAACTAAAGCAAACGATTTTAAAAATATCTCAGTGATCTCGTTTTTTCTTAATTTTTTGTTGTATTCTTCCTCATAATTTCTATAATTTCCTTTCAACTTGTCAAACGCCGAAATGAAATAAATTTACGATCACTCGTTAGTATTATAGTCGAGGCAACAAAATAAACTGTGAAACATTAAGAAAAAAAAAATCCTAAAAATACCCATTTTCACCCCATACAAGGATTCCGTAATCATCAACTATTTGCTAGAAGTTCATGCACTTGTTCCAACCAAATCGATCGTAAATAGTTCAGAACACCATCTCGTGCATATGTAAAGGGTTTCCCAATACTCGTACATCGGTGCCAGGAGGAGGCAACTCAGGCCGAACTATATGCACACATGACAAAGATGAACGAGATGACTTTCTGATGATGACAACGATGATGGGTTTATAATAAGCACACCAATAATAAATAGAAACGACAAGGAGCTGTCTAATAATGTTTCACATGTGCATATGGGCACTTTTGATGATACCTCATTTGAGAAGCCAACCCCATCTGTGGTGCGTTTGATGAAATGTAGGATAGGAACGCAGTTTTTGGAAAACTAATTTCGATACCGTGTGAAATTTGGAACACTCAAAAAGGGGAGTAGCATCAGCCAGACCCAATCGTTCAATAGATGTTTTCGTTTCGCTTCAAAGCGAACAACTAGCCAACGATGCAGATCAACGAATTAACGCCGCACATCTCAGAATGTCACGTTTCACGTCTCGTTTGAGTCATTTAAAAGCCATTTTCATCGTTGCTGCCGTTAGATATTTAAATTTTTTTTTTATCCAAATGGGAAATTAAGTGGTACTTCCATTATCAGTGAACCATGCACTGTACAGTGCGCTGCTGCAGTTCATCCGAAGGAGTGTGAACGCAGAGAAAAGTATAAAAAAAAAATATACTCAAAAACCCCTTTCGTTTTTTAAGTGCAGTTTAAAGGCTTTGAACTGTCATAGCCACTAGCAGTGGCAAAGGGGGGGTGGAAATGTTTGCGGCCACTTGCGACCGATTATCGATTGCCCTCAGAGCAACTCTCCCATATCACAAAGGATGAGATTGCACCACTTAAATGAATTTTCCCTTTTCTAAGACGTAGGTACTTACAACAATCCTTTGTGACGTCAAATTTTATTCGTATCTTCAATGTAGATGCGCTCTAACCTCATTCAACGGGAGGCGTCAGTTTTGGATACCTTTCCGTCGCAAAGGTTTGTGCAAAATTATTTCGAAATTCGACTCTGCTCAGAAATGACATTCTAAAAACGTCCATTCGTGTCAACGAGCGAGTCCGGATTTCCAGACTGTCTGGACTAATTTAGACGCTTGTAAGGATTTGACATAAAAAGTGATGAGTGGGAAGTTTGCAAAAGATCTTTAAAATGTTATGAAAACAGCAGGGTAAGCATCTGCTCTAGACAAAAATGAAGATGAGAATACAAACAGAGAGTGTCCGTGTACAATACGCGCAAAAAGTTCTTCGTGCTTAATATACCCAGTCTTTGTTTATATACAAAAGGCAAACAACACGCGCATTGGGACAGCTAACAGCATAACCGCTTGTATTATAAGTGAGGACCAAATCGCTGAAAGGATTGGAGGCGTGCCAGCACATGTAAATATACTGCCGACAACACTCTTGCAGTGGTTTGCTCAAATGACCATCGTACCTTTTTATGTTCGTGTCAAGTGTTTGAGTAGGGGTTGCACTCTTTCTGCATCCTAAAATTCCTTTCTTTGTTTCTTGCGAGCTCATTGTTAGAATTATGACAATAAAAGCGAAATAAATTTGAACGTGCGGGTAAATTTCAAAAATCGTACATAACACTAGCTAAGAGATGTCAAAAAGGCCTTACACCTTGCTGCATTGAAAATCTAGAAGCAAAAATAAGTTATTGGTTGATTGCGCTTTATTATCCAACTACTATTGGAGTGCAAATGAAAATGGTATTCCGGGTTTGAGTTGCAAAAATATTCTTCAACAAGGATTGGAAAATTGTATTCCAAAAAAAATCCTAAATCGTTTACTTGTGGATGTCACTCACGGTCTTGGAAAGTTGGGTTGACATAATTCAATACAAAACTAGCAAAAAAGCTCCAATTTCTTTTCCTGAATTTGTTCGCTTATAAAATACAGCCGATGATTACCCACTTATGAGAAAGAAAGAGATCGCCAACTACCTCCGTGGGTCCTGAATCATTCTACGGAATAAGAAATCAGGTCCTTAAAGAAAAAATCACAGAAAAATAAAAATACAAAGCCAGAAAATGAAGTAAGAAATATTTGCCTTGACAAGTTCCTAAAAGGCTTTCTAAGGGGGTATAGTAAACTTACTGCAAATCTTAGGAAACTAGGCGTGGGTCTCTGCAGATAATTCCAGTTAAATCCCAGAAAATGTACTGTGGTCTCAAAAAAGACTGAAATATTTGGACAAGTACCATATCAGATGGGGAAATGCAGTCACTCTCAGTCTTAGATTTTTAAAGTAAATGTATCGAACTGCATGAGTATTGCAACTCTGCAGTCGATGTATTGAAAGAGTATACATATAAACTTAACGAAAGAGCGAGAAGGTTCTAGTAATTGTGTAACGAGAGTTAGTCTTTCAGCAGGAGCGAGCATGAGCAGGTCGCAGGTCTAATAAAAGTGGTTTTTAATATTTTTTCCACTATAATTCTGTTGTGTTTTATTTATTCCGATGGTTATCATTTTGCTTTATTCTTCTTTTCCCTGAGCTACGATACATTTTGGTCCTTCGAGCCGGATATTGTGCCAGTGACGGAATAGTGCAGGTTTCCTTAAAAAAAATATATTGTGAGTGCATTGTGAGTGAGCAGGGATTTGTTTTATTACGAACACCAATTGTGAGAGTGAGATGTGCAACGATGTAAATCACGTTGTCACAAAACAAACCAAAATGTGCGCAGGAATCATGTTACGACATGATACGTGCAGGCAGGAAATTTCTTATCACCAGCAGGCAGTGCGAGAAAAGGCACTACATACATATACCTACCAGCATGTAAGGAGTTTTGTTGTGTTTCTTGTTGCAAAGCAGATGCGACGAGCGACCGACACAAATTCTTCGTTAAGAATTAAGAGCAGGAGCAGGTAAGAGAGTTGTATACTCGCCCACAGTGAGGGTAGGTATACATACTCACTACGAGCAGCGAACGAGAGTCGAAGGACACATACATGAAATAGCCTACGACGCACTCGCAGAGGCTGCGAGAAAGAGAAGGTTTCATCATTCAGAAAAGCAAAGGACAGTGTTTTGGAAAGCGGCAGAATTTATTCAGATACAAAACTAATTAATAGTTAGAGAAGGAGAAATTGAATTAAATTTTTTTACAGTCCACATTTACAGCAGGTAGCAGGATAAGTGAAATTCTATTATCAATAGAATTTCCCTGGTGAGACGGGTGGTTGCATATATACTGAGAAGGAGCAGGTTGTTGTTTTCCATTTGTTACCTTTTATAGGGAATGTGCGCCGGCGTCGACAAATTATGTGCAGAGTATATGAGCAGCGAAATGAGAAGGAAAATATGTGCGAATGAGTGCGGCGAGTGTGCGTATTCTTTTTGTGCTGGTGTGATGGGGATGGGGAATAACAATAAATTCCTTTTTTTCTGTTTTGTGCTTGTGAGATGGAGGAATAATAATAATTCCATATTCTTTGTGCTGATGTGATGGGGAATTACGATAAATTCCATTTTCTGTTTTGTGCATGTGAGATGGAGGAATAATAAAAATTCCATATTCTCGTGTGATGGAAGTTAATATAATAATTATATTTTTTATAAAATAACAAATATTGGCGGTTGTTGTTGCAGCTGTATTGTAAGATTGAACATTTTTTTTTTTTTTTTCTTCTAGGTTACTGGAGTTAAGCTTTTTTTTGTTGTCACCTTTTTTTTGCCAAGTATTATCTTTGTCTAGACATAGAGAGCAGGAGTGAAGGAGGGACTTGAGCACAAATGTGCCGGTCGCCATCAATTGTGCAGTGTTGAAATTATATGTCAAGATAAGGAATGTGAAAGGGAAGGAGAGCAGGTGGAACTCAGAGCACATGTGTGCGAGTTACCAAAAATAAAAATTACAGGAGTGAATGAGGAACTTGAGTGCAAACGCACCAGTTACCATATACATATCATAATAATTATTAATTATGCAGGAGCAGGAAAAAACTTAAAGCACGACGGTGCTAGTTTTTTAAGAGAAGGAACGCTTGCAAGCAGCAGGAATCGTATTTCGGAATATGCTCAAATTGACTTGAGTTCTGATATACGACAGACAAAGAGCAGGAATATATACATATGTATATTATAACAACGAACACAACAACGACAACAGCTTCAAAAGCAGCAACAATTTGCCAACCCATTTATCTATATTTATTTTACTCACTATATTTTACCATATTTTTGAAATATTTTTTATTGTTTGCCTACTATATTTAACACATACATTATCGCATACTGGGAAATTTCACATCGAAGTACCTACTGCGAATTATTATTTATTTTCTTTTTTTTTGCAGGTTAAAGCAATATTGCAATATAACCTCTAATGCAATACGGGTCTCTTTATGCCTTTCCAGGAAATAAAAGCGAGCAGGTATATTTTGTTAATATTATATTAATAAAAAAAACAAGAGATGAAAAAAGAGCAGGAACGTAACGATAGTTATACGTTGGACGCCGGAATATTTTCGGTGAGCAGGATGCTGGCCTTCGTGGAATCTCCAACTTTTGAAACTTGCACGATAGCAGCAGCGCAGGTCAGGCTTGAAGTCTTGCAGGATGCTTGGGCGCAGGTGAACGAATCTGAGAGTAGGATCGCATTTGCCGACGATTTGTTAATAAATCTGGAGATGCAGCGCAGGATAGCTGAAGCCGAGGCGAACTATTTCAACGCCTATGCAGCATTGAAGGAGGAAATACTTGAAACCACTCAAGCAGCAGGCACAGCAGGTAGAGCAGGATAGCCTATCGAAGTCCAGGTTAATCTTCCATTCGCACAACACGATGTGAAGAACACCTGGGATCGTTCAACGGCGATATCACCAAATGGCAGGGTTTTCGAGATCGCTTTGTGGCAGCGATCCACGACAAAGACAAAATAGCGCCCGCCTATAAATTTTCCTATTTAAAAGCATCGCTATCAGGAAGAGCAGCGAAGACTCTCGGTGAATGGTGAGTTGCCATTCACAGAGAAAAATTATTGCGAAGCATGGAAGCGTATCAATGAGGTATTCACTAAAACATACGCAACGTGCAGGGAGCTATTGAGAAATTTCACCAAGAGCAGGAGATTTATAAAGACTGGCCAATACCACGTACGAAACGTTTCGGCAGTTGGCAGCGCAGGGGATCCCAACGATACATTGGGATATGATCATCATTCATGTTCTACTTGAAAAGTTGGATCCAGAGACGGCGTGCAAATGGGAAGAAGGGCGCACCTCTGAAGAGCCCTCTTCAAAGGAATTTGTGTCTTCTTAGACAAGCGTGCCGAGATGTTGGGTGGAGCAGTGAGCAGGAAATTTGAGCAGCCGCCTATACAACAAGCGCGGTTAACATTGAGCAGGAGTGACAATTTAAGAGCAGGTGGCAGCAATGCCCGGAGAGTGGAAGCAGCAGGTGATAACAGACCGTTACCTTGTCACATGTGCAAATCTTTGAGCCATCTAATGTGGCGTTGCCCACAGTTTGCAATCTAGAGCTTGCAGTCCAAGCAGGACTTTGTGAAGGAAAAGGCACTCTGCCCAAATTGCTTTGAAACTGGACTTACCCCGAAGGACAACAGTGTACTCTGTCCTATGAGGGAGATCAGGAAGAGTGAAGCAACCGTGTTTTATGCGCAGGAGAAGGAAAATAAGGGAAGGAACCAGCAGGAAGGCGTAAATAAAAATAAAAGGGACTGACTAACTGTCCCTTCCGAGAAACGCACTAGGTTGGACAAGAACAGGACAACCGAAAGAACAGGTAGAGCAGGGTGAAGGAAGAAGAGAGCGAATCAGAGAATAAAATGTCCTGGGGAGATTTTAAGAGAGCAAGGTGTTCAAGAAAGAAAATTAAAAATAATAATAGAACTTACTTAAAAACTTTCAATTACAATGAACATGAGCATGAAAATTTTATCTTGATGCCTTCGGCACAGGCACGAATTGAGATGGATAGCAGGAAATATGGCCCAGTAAGGGCACTTTTAGATTCAGGGGCACAGCCTAATCTTGTCAGCTATCAGCTTGCTCAGAGATTGGCCTTGCCAAAGGTTCAAATTGCAAGGAGAATGATTGGTCTGGAAGGCGAACCTTTCAACATCAAATACAAAACCACGCTTCTTGGAAGTCCATGGTTTAATTCACAGGTTTCAGTACAGCACGGTTTCTGGGTACTACCCAAAGTAGGAAAATGGCAGCCAATTGTGCCTACACACAATTTGGGATCGCCACGGATGGACATTTTTTCAGGGTTGCCTCTTGCAGATCCAGATTATTGGAAAGCAGGTCCTGTATTTATTGCTTGGGTGCAGGTTTATAGCAGAAACATTTATTTCTGTTTTAGGACATCAGACAGGTGGTGTTCTAGAGATGGAAACTATATTTGGCAGGATCATACTCGGAGAGTATGGAAGTGAGAAGGATAGCATGGGCAATGAGCTTGAGCAGGTGTCACATGTCATTTACATGGACAATAATCAACTTCATGAATCGCTTAAGCGTTTATGACAGTTGGATGATGTTGAAACGTCATCAAGCAGGTCAAAAGAGCAGGAGCAGGTGGAACAGAATTTCATAATACGTTTTCACGTGATGATTCTGGCAGGTTTATTGTGACAATTCCTTTGAAGGAATCAGAGAAGGAGCTTGGTAGCTCAGAACTTACAGCGAGACGTAGGTTCTTTGTTTAGAGAGAAGGTTAGTAGGAGATTGTGAGCTAAAACAAAAGTATGTAGAGTTCATGAGAGAGTATGAAAAAGCAGGGCACATGACACCAGTAACTGGTACAGTGCATAGCAAAACTATATACCACATACTACATCATTGCATCACTAAAAAGTTTAAATTCGTATTTGATGCAAGCTGCAGGACAAATAAAGGCGTTTCATTAAATGAGATGCAAATGCTCGGAGAAAAGCTACAAAAGGATCTGCATGATATTTTAATGCGCTTCAGCAGGCATCCAGTTGCTTTTGTGCTGACATTAAAATGATGTTCAGAATGGTGAAAGTTGTGAAGGAGCATTGGGATTTGCAGCGTATATTCTGGAGAGAAAATCCACAGGATGATTTGAGAGAATATTGGCTGACAGTAGTCACCTATGGTATGACCTCATCAGCTTATAATGCTGTAAGAGCGTTAATACAATGTGCAAGAGAAGCGAAGCAGGAGTTTCCAAAAGCTGCTAAGGCAATTATGGAAGACTTTTATATGGATGACTGTACCACAGGTACTGATTCTGAAGAGAAGGCGATGTAATTATCAAAAGATATCGATTATGTTTTAAAAGGCGCAGGGTTTGAGCTTAGAAAATAGAAATACAATTCAAAGGCTCTAGTGAAGGGCATGAATTATGAAGAGCAGGAGTCAATCCTGCTTCAAGATGACGAGAAGGCATCGATTTTTAGGCCTTAAGTGGCTGCAGGAGAAGGAGAAGGACCAATTCACATTTGTAGTGAAAAAAAACCAGTGACTGAGCAAGCAATGACGAAGCGAAAAGTAGTGACCTGTGTTGCGAAACTTTACGATCCCAATGGGTCATAGCTCCCGTTACGATCGTGGGGAAAATTCTTATCGAAGACATATTTCGCTTAAATGTCGACTGGGATGAGAAATTACCAAGAGAGATAGATGAGAGATGGAGAGATTTTCGGCAGGAGATAACGTCATTAGAGAATGTACAAATTCAGAGAAGGATAGGAACCTCGGATGAGGTACGGAAGGAATTACATGGGTTTTCGGATGCTTCCGAAAAGAGCATATGGCGCAGCGATTTACGTGAGAACGGTATGGGCAAACGGCAGGATTTCAGCAAATCTCCTAACAGCAAAAACACGGGTTGCACCACTTAAAACAGTGACAATACCGCGCTTGGAGCTTGCAGCAGCGGAGCTATTGGGACGACTAATTGTTAGCGTCATCAAAACAATGGAATGGGAAGGTATCGAGTATGATCTCTGGTCAGATTCACTCGTAACGTCAGCATTGGTTGATAACAAGTTGTGGTTGCACGAGCCGGAATAGCTGACAAAACCATGGTCGAGCAGGTCATCTGAAAAGTTGGTGCCAAATGTTTCAGATGGGGGGAGGGATGAGATGAAGGTTTTGTGATTATGAAATTCACAGACCCCTTATCTATTTATGTGAGGTGCTGGAGAAGGAGTATTCCATTGATCGAATACACGTCTACGTTAGAGAAGGCTATAAATATAATCAGCTACGTAATTCACTTTATCAATGCAACTAGAGCAAAGATAAAGCAACGGAAGGATGATGAGAAGAGATATGGTAAGAGACGGAGACGTTCTGTACGTCAGGTGAGAAGGAGAGAAAGAGCAGGAAATAGAGCAGGTAACAGAGCAAATATAGCAGGAGTACTTGATCAACCGTCTTCTGAAGAGAAGATGGAATCAATTGGTCACTTACTAAGAAAAGAGCAGGAAAAGTATTTTCCGAAGGAAATTACTTGTTTAGAGAAGGACAGGTGCTTACCTGATAAGAGCAGGATCGAATCCTTGAAACCAATTCTGGATGGTGAAAGGATTCTGAGAGTCGGAGGCAGGTTAAAGAGAGCGGAGATGGAATACGAGAGAAGGCATCCAGCAATCGTGCCAAATGGTTCTCGATTAGCCTGGTTGATCATGGATAGTGCACATACAGCAACTAAACCTGGAGCGGTGCAGGTCATGATGTAGTACATTCATCAGAGATTCTGGATTCCAAAGCTCCGAAGTGAGCTGAGGAATTATCTACATAAGTGCTTGGTTTGTGTGCGATATAATCATTGCTTTGAGATGCATTTGATGGCTGACTTGCCGGCAGAGAGAGTAACAGCAGGAAAAGCTTTTCTACACACAGGGGTAGATTACGCAGGTCTGTTTGGGATCAAATTGATCGACAGAGCAGGTGAGCAAATAATAAGAGAAATGTTGGGCTTCCGTCTTTGTTTGTTTCAAAACAAGAGCAGTGCATATTGATTTGGTATCAAATCTGACGTCAGTGGCGTTTATTGCTTGTTTCGAAAGATTCATAGCGAGATGGGGCAGGTGTGAAAGATTATATAGCGACAATGGTACAGCATTTGTCGGTGCAGCGAAGGAATTGCAAAAGGCAAAGGAGCGTTGGCTGGTGAAGGATACTTTTGAACATTTAAGTTTGAAAGGGACGGAATGAAGGTTTATGGCTCCTGCAGCACCACATCAAGGTGGTATATATGGAGCAGCGGTAAAGTCAATGAAATATCATTTGACGAGAATTGTTGGAGTGAAGGTTTTAGCATATGAGCAGTTTTTGACATTACTACTGGGATAGAAGCCATTTTGAATTCAAGACCGCTACATCCATTGAGCGATGATCCAAATGATCTGCAGGCGTTAACGCCGGGACATTTTCTGATTGGTGAGCCACTTGTGTTACCGTTACCGTTCGTAACCAATGAGATGCCGAATACAAATGGCATAAAATTGTGGAAGGAGCGTAAGACTATGCTTGCGCATTTTTGGTGCAGGTGGAAGGAAGAGTACTTATCTACTCTGTATGAGAGAAATAAATGGCGAAAAGAAACATATGGCTTGAGAGAAGGACAATTGTGCATAACAAAGAGCTAGAATTGCCCACCATCGACATGGGCGATGGGGCTGATATTGAGATTAATACCAAGCAGGGACGGACTAGTTCGGAGCGTGGTTCTTCAAACAGCAACCAATCAACTTACGGGGCCAGTGCAGAAGATCTGTATCCTGCCAATCGAAGAGCTGGAATAATTTATTTTATTATTATAACTTATAATTATATTTACCAGGAATATGTTTAAATAAAAAGCGAAAGGGTAGAAAACCGTAGGTTTTCGCCGGGACTGTATCGAACTGCATGAGTATTGCAACTCTGCAGTCGATGTATTGAAAGAGTATACATATAAACTTAACGAAAGAGCGAGAAGGTTCTAGTAATTGTGTAACGAGAGTTAGTCTTTCAGCAGGAGCGAGCATGAGCAGGTCGCAGGTCTAATAAAAGTGGTTTTTAATATTTTTTCCACTATAATTCTGTTGTGTTTTATTTATTCCGATGGTTATCATTTTGCTTTATTCTTCTTTTCCCTGAGCTACGATACAGTAAATTTGGTAAGAAAGGGTGGACGAATTTCTTTCGCAACACTTTTTTGAAATCATACCTCTAAAAGGTGGTATAAAAGGATACCTCTTTTGTCAGCCATTGCCATAGGGCTAGCCACAGCAAACTAACCGTGTCGCTGATAGTAACCCAATAGACAGGGCAATCCATGCTCTAAACAAAAAGGGTGCATGGTCATAGTGGAGTTTTAAAAAATTAACGTGAACTTTATTAATTTCCCAGAAACAGAATACATTCCTCTTAAATATTTCGATTCGTTTTGTAAATACATTGATTAATATTTAAAAAAAAATTATAAACCTATTTTGCAAAACTTTTAAATTCGATAAAATAATTGTTTAATTCACTTAACGGAAATAAATTCGTATTTCATGCTTCTTTCTTCCATTTTCAAATCTAATTAATTTTTTGTACCTATTGCTAAATAATAAATAAATAAATAAATTTGTTTCTTACCGGTATACCCAGTCGTAAGCCTCGTAGCTATAGTGTTGCTATAGTTTTAAAGTTAACCTGTACCTACATTTATTGGCTAATAAATTATAATAATAATAATAAATGATCGTTATACCATTTTCCCACCAAGGTGATTTATCATTAACGATGTGATTTACCATACATTTTCGTGATCACTAAGTACGTGATTTATACATGTTTAATTTTAAATTACGTGCAAATCCACACAAAATAAAATCGAACATACACAAAATAGAATCGAACAGACACAAATAAAATCAAACAGGCCTATTATCGGCTTCAGCTGTTTACACAAAAACAAACTGTCAAAAAATTAAAATTAAAAATGCAGATAGTGATTGCTTACATCATTTTTGGATTTATTCTGGTAGATATAAATTATATCCAAAACATTTGAACTTATTTTAAATTGTTGCGGGTAATTTTTCTTTTGTACTTTTATATGTACGATAATGAAAGTTTGCTAACTAGTTTCAAATGTCACGCTTAAACACTTAAAAGTTCGGTGGAAACGCCTCTCGTGATTTGTAAATTACTTCAGCTAAATCACGTTGGTGGGAACGTAGTATTAGTTTCAGCCTTACTTCAAAAATGTTATGAGTACTTAACAATTGTCGACTACAGTGAGCTATCCTATAAAACCACAACAGGTTAGGCAAGAATTGCGGGTGGACTTTTGGCGTACCTGGGTGTGTTATAAGCTCGACGATAATAACATTATTCATTCGGCCATGCAAGTAAGTAATGCCGATTAAGTAGTGGGTACAGATACAGGGAGTAGCATCACCATTCACATTTAGACGCATATCGGGCACCTTGTTCTGTTTATGAGTATGTAAGAGGACTAATTTATGGAATATACATTTTAAGGCACGTTAAAGATATAGGTACTACTAGCTGACCCGTGCTCATCTTGCTTCACCCGCTTGCCACTTTTAAGACAAAAATCGAACCGTTTTTTATAATATGTTCCTTCCCTTTCTGAAAGCAATAAATATCAAAAACAAAGACAATAAAAACATAATTTTAATTACTACTAAAAAGTCTACACAAAAAGGATTTACTCAAAGTTCTGTTATTTCATTCTTACCCACCACAAATGTCGACGAAACGGAAGCAACACGAATTAATCAACTTGACACACGAATCCCACCAGCCCATTTCCAAACTTTTTTCAATGAACAACACCTGAAAATGTGTTCAACCTGAATGTGTGCGCTGAAAAGAGACGACTGCCCATTGAACTGGAGAAAATTTACTAACTTGACCTATTTTTTCTTCTTCAATCCGATAAGCCATTACTGAGCTAGGTCTGTATAAACAGAATTTTCCTTCCATATATCAGTTTTTTTCGGGTTTAAAAAAAATCCTAAAGCCCGACCCAGAACATAAGCAATCAATATGCAAAGTTTCATCAAAATCCGTCCAGTAGTTTCTGCGTGATGCGCGTTAAGGCATTTTTTATCCTACAGTTTTATTATATGTAGAAAGAGATTTAAAGATTTACTTCTGAAAAAAAAAGATAATCACGGCTTTAAGAAAAACATTATTAGAATATTGCGTATTGATGTCAGTTTAGGCAAGAAGAAGATCTCTGGTCATGGCCAATCGAGAATCGTGCATTGGGCGATTCGAAATTACGCCGCAAAAATATTAAAGAAGGGCCCAAAATAATGTTAAAAATGAAATAACAACAAAAATATGATATATTTTGGGTACAATTGCATTTTTGGGGCCTAATATAATTTTTAGAATTGGTACCTATGCTATTTCATTATGAAACGACGCCTCAAATTTTTAAGGAATGAAATCTGACCAAAGAAATATTTGTTGGGCCTTATTTAATAGATAATCACTATTTTTTTGAAGAAGCATTGAAGGTTTTCTTTTAAGTATTTTCATATATTTATATTCACAAACTCAATCGGGTTTTATCTTATATGTAAAAATTGACACAGTTTTAAGGAACTATCTTCATTCTGATCTTTAAGGTGATATTTCCTGCGGCGTAATTTCGCAGCACCTCTACGATGAAAAGAAACTGTGCTCGAAGGCATAATTCCGGCTTAAAGATTATTTATAACTCGACGGTAAGTAAAAACAAATAACAATGTTGTGTTTGCAAAATAGACACGTGTTTATTATTTACAAAAGTTTTAATTTTGCCAATCTTCAAATGTAATATTGGAAGAAGAGGCTTCATTTTCCCCATCTTCTTGCAACTCATTCATTTTGGTTAGCATTGCCAACCTGAATGTTATTTGCCTTTTGTTGGATAATTTCTCATAATCCTCCAGAAGACTTTTAAAAAATAAAACATTCGCATTCTCCGGTGTCTTTTCTCTAGTTCTTGATTTTAACAACTCGATCATTGGTCCAGCTATTATTTCGGAGGCCGAAGTCCTACTCCTTTTGGTGGGCACTGGGCTCATTCTGGGAGTACTTAGATCTGACTTCATACTTTCCGCAGCTGTAGAGTCCTCATCCATCAATTCGTCAAGCCTCTCTTGAACAACATCTAAGCTGCTGGCTGAAGTGCGATGCTGATGTATGTATGTATGTAGAATCAGCTAGATACCATTTTTTTTTCTGCTTGCCACTCGATCCTGATGGCCTTGATTTTTCTTCCCTCAGGTATCTTGAGTAGGAATTGCGCAGAATTGCAGAATACTGTAAAGACAATTGATTTCTCACATTAATAGAATTATTTTTTTTTAGTTGTTTAGCAACAGGGGAAACGTTTAAGTCGCTTTCATATCATTTTCGGTGTGGTGCTTCTACAATTGAACAAATTGTAATGCAAACTTGCCAAGCTATTTGGGAAGCACTATTTCCCATTTATTTGCCACAACCAGATGTTAAGAAATGGATGTCAATAGCCGATGCATTTGGTAAAATGTGGAACTTTCCAATTTCCAATTTCCAAACTCAGGATCGGCTTATTATAACTATAAGAAGTTCCACTCTATACACCTGCATAATGTAGATACATTAAAAAATTTGTATAAAAATAAAAATAAATAAAACTTACCTTGACAGATCATTTCAGTTGCTATTTCTTTCCACAGCTTATCAATAGTAACTTTATTGGCATGTTCCTTATCCTTATAATTATAGATAGGGCTTCTTGCAGATAGTTTTGTTGCATTCGGTGTGTGTTGCTCGTATACAATTGCATGTATTTTCGACAACCACAACCGAACCGGTTCAAACAAAAACGTGTGTTTTGTTTCGTTTGCTTTGGTGTGTGTTGTCTCATAAGAAACCATGTTCTCTTGTTTCACGAAACAAAAAAACACATTCTGCTATATCCGGTGTGTTTTCAGCCTTACAAACTCACCAAACCGAAACAAGAATTTTGCTTCACTCAACTAACCCTTTCATCTTGTTCAATGTTCATTTTTGAGTGCATACTTATGCATTAAATATAAAATTTCTTGCTGGGCTGATGATTCTTCGTTTTCAAAATTGTTTAAGAATTTTAAAATTGATTTAACAAGAATTTTATTTTTTAACTAATTGTATGTGATTTAAAAAAAAATCAATAATGAGCTGTTGATGGAAGAACTTTTTTTGAGCCAACAACTTTTCACTCACAATCTTACAAAAAGTAAAAATTAACAAGGTTTTTTCTTCTGAGTGTTACCACTGTCCCTGGAGCTTTCATTTCAATATTTTCATATCTCTCTTTAGAAAAGTTTCTACTGTTTTTTTTTATTCGGGATTTTGTCTTGCAATCTTTCAATTTGTGACTGTCTTCTCCGCATCTCATACACACAGCCGTTCGTTCGCTGGTTGGAACTTTTTCACGTGTCCAAGTTTGAATGCTAATCTATCATATTTGCCGAAAGCTCTTTAACTCAGACATCGCATCGGTGTTAAAGTTACATTTTACCAAAACTATTTGCTTACACTTCATTTGCCGAGATCAATCAATCTGCCATAAATTAACTTTATGAAATGCTTCTCACATCTGTATAAGTATACAGCTTCGAATACCCGAACACCTAAAGGTCATACATATACCCTAAATCACTGCAGCTCTCTCGGTGCGGCAATCAATCATCTTCACAGCATATTACGCAACGACATTAGATGCCTAACACATCAGGACCTATACTTCGGCTTCTTGCAATCCCGGCTTAATCCGTTTCTTGTCACATAGACAGTGAGGCAGGCACACACAGAAATTCCAAATTCCCACCAACTCAACAGGGTTTTTTTTATGGTTTTCCAATTTCATCCCAGAGTCAATTTCATTTTTTGTCATTTTTCATTAATCTGTCATCACACATCCTAAGTGATTTCAGCAACAGCAGTAGCAGAGCAGGCACCAGCTCTTAATAACGCTGCAACACACTTGAGGAGGACAATCGCCTAATGGAATCGATTGTGTCCAGATGGTGAACGAGGCGATGGTTATGAAATATGTACAGAGCGCACAAAAAATGAGAAAACAAGTATAGTATCCTTGGGCCCCCATAATCGACATTATAGTTACAGGTTGAGGAACTGTAACTACTGACTGAGCTGACGTTATACATGCACATGTACAAGTACATGTGTTAATCATACTTCACTTTGTTATACTGCATCGATACAAGGACTCAATGTGCCAGTAGCTAAGACGGTTAGTCTTCGAGCATTTTCCCACAGTTTTCGAAGGATGCGTTCGATTCGAAGTGACATGTTAAATGTCATAAACACGATGAGATCCAGCACCAGTGTATATAGGGAAGATGACACTTTTTATGAACGTGGTTGAACGGTGTCACTCTTTTTCCTACCAACTACTGGTTGATGTGAACAGGAACACAAGGACGAAGAAGGAAGAATTTGTGGTTTTCTGTCGGTGGTAGACACGGTTATGTCAATGCGCAACAGTTGGTATCGTATGGCAGAGGGTTATGGTTGTATCAGGTTCAATGTCCTAGTTTGCTTCGCTCTGCTTACTGCTTGTATTGATTAGCTTCTTGTAGGTAGATATGTAGGTAGTTAGGAATTCCCTAAGGACCTGTTGTGTTGATGGTTTTCTTGTTTTTTTTTTCTCTCCATCGCACTAGTTGGGGATAATGGAAAACATGTTTTTAAATATGTCTGTTACAAATTATGATCATATCTGGATTAAATTAGTTTTGGGAAATATTTGGAAGAATTCCGTTAGAGTTATAGTTTGAAGAGGTTGAATGTGATTTATTGAATGCATTGGGTTTGTAATGATCTAATGGAATATGCTAAGTATGAGAGTTAGATTTATTAATATACCTACCTAATTCTTTCACATTCTATGGTACTTGACAGAAGGCAAGAGGCGCGCAAATGCATGCATGTATTCGGGTCTTCTAACTATTTCAAGCACAAGTCGATTCAATAAGGTGGACTAGTCTAAAGAGGGTTTTAGAAAACAGTGGGCGGTTGAATCTGTACATGTTCCTGGGTCAACGCAGACTCATATTGTCATCCTGGCTTAGGATAACTACCCATCCATATGAATACACGATTGCAAAGCAACCAGGAGCAACGCATAATGACTTAATGATTTTATGTTGATAACTGTGTGAAACGGAGCAATAGCAACAACTTTTTGAGGCGGTCAGTTCGGACCCAGACCGACATTCAGGAAATGTAGCTGAGGCAACTAATAAGGAACCTTGAGATGTTAAAAAGAAAATAATTAAATATTTTAACGCGACAGGTCTGGGGGGCCTAGCTTCTCATAACCATTCGTTTTGTGTGAGATTTCAATTTTTGGGATGAATGGAAGGGATCTACAATTTCCATTAATTTGTTGATTTTTAGATTTTAAAAAGAACTGAAACCAACTGTCAGTAGAACAACAGAACCCAAACTGCAAAGGTTAAAAAAAATATTTAAAATTTGTTTAAAAAACTGATTTCTATAAGTGAGAGTTCAAGTGGAAACTTTTTCTACCAAAACTCTTGTTCCTGTGCAGTGCTTTCGTTTTAGAAACTACGAAAGCAACACATATTTTTTTTTGCATAATTTTGAGAAAAAGCAATACGCATACCTATGTTTTTTTTTATTAACTCCTTAAGGCTGGTACGCTGTTCGAGTGAAGTAAAATTTGCACTCCTCTCCAATAAGTGCTGTGAAATTGAAAGTGAAATTTTCACGCTGAAATGTCAAAAATTTAATGCGACGGACGATAAAAGCCTAGTTCATTTTGACATTTCGCAGTGAAAATTTTGTATGAAAAATTGGATTTCACTCGAACAGCGTACCAGCCTTTAATAAATAACTTTTTTCTTTTTAGTTTTGTTGAGGTACTTCAACTTAATAAATAAGAATTTTTATTGAACATATATTTTATATGCAACTACTCCATACAAAAACTTTTTTCCATAAGGAAAATCACATAAAAAAAGACATTAACATTAAAGCATTTATTACCGCCTTAATTTATTTGTAGTTTGATAACATTTCTTTGGATGGATTCCAATCAATAGCGCTACTATGCCTTTTTACAGTGGAATTTAATTATAACGACGTCGCTTATAACGACCAGTTGCTTATAACGTCCACTTTTATTTCATTTGGTTGTTTCATTATATTTAAAGCTACCTTACCGTCAGATTTAACGCCGGCGACTCGTCGTATATATAATGAAATGATGGATATAACGACAAATTTTTCAGAAAGAATTGGTCCTTGTCGTCGGTTATAACAACGGAGTGAAAGAAAATAAAAAAAATTGTATTATGGCAGTGAAAGTTGCTTTTAAATAAGTTGTGGTTTACGCTTTTACAAAAAAGTTAACATTTTATGTGATTTTGTTTAATTTTTTTCCCGAATATTTGTGGAAGCCAGATATGGAAGGCGGATATAGCGACCGCCGGTTATAACGACCTAATTTCATCGGTCTCTTTACCGTCGATATAAGCGACTTCTACTGTAGTTCTTTTGGCATTAAAATTGAATTGACAGTGGATGTCAGCGAAGAGTTTCTTTTTTTATCTTTAATCAATGCTACCTGAGAAAATATACGCTCTGCACTTGCACTGCTATGCGGAAAACATAAAATGGAACCTACAAATATTTTTTTTAGGGAAAACATAGGAGTGTTTAAAGGCGTTTTTAAATTGAATTTAAAGCTAAAAAAATCTTCAAATTTAAGCTCGTTTGCGAAAAAGTTTTGATGCAAAAGAGCTCGCCATTTATCATCCAGATCATCTACGAGTTTTGTTTCTATTAAATTTGGGAACAATTGAATGGTGGAGTGGAGTCTTGAAACTTTACCCTTTTCCTTATTTGCGTTGGATGGACGTTTTAGCTGGAACAGCCAAGTAAAATGATCTTACTTTTACGCAGGACAACCGAGACGAATGAGACATGTCATTTCAAATTGTGTTGTATGACAAATTTTTTTTAATCAGGAAACGAGAGTTCACTCGACTGAATGCCTTCACAAAACAATAGCTGATGGTTTAAACTTTGCTGCAATAACTTGAAAGTTTTTTGGAGGCATTTGCGAAGAAGTATTTGTTAAAAATATACATATGCGAGTTTGCCCTTAATGCGTTAAGTCCTTTCAACTTTAAGTCACATTAATACCATGTCCCCACCAACGTGATTTAGCCAAATCCACTTGATTTAGCTCAATCACCTCATTAATGATGTGATTTACCATAAATTTTCGTGATCACTAAGTACGTGATTTATACCTGTTTAATTTTTAATTACGTGCAAATCCACACAAAATAAAATCGAACATACACAAAATAGAATTGAACAGACAAAAATAAAATTAAACAGGCCTATTATCGAAATCAGCTGTTTACACAAAAACAAACTGTCAAAAAATTTAAATCAAAAATGCAGATAGTGATTGTTTACATAATTTTTGGATTTATTCGGGTAGATATAAATTATATCCAAAGCATTTGAACTTATTTTAAATTATTGCGGGTAATTTTTCTTTTGTACTTTTATATGTACGATAATGAAAGTTTGCTAACTAATTTCAAATATCACACTTAAACACTTAAAAGTTCGGTGGAAACGCCTATCGTGATTTGTAAATTATTTCAACTTAATTACGTTGGTGGGAACATGGTATAAGACACGTAATTAAAATCGCTAAAGCCATGAAGTCATTCACTTCCTTATGAGCTTTTTAAGGGATCAGGTAGAACATTTGGAAATTTTGATCCCTCTAAAGATCTCATAAGCAAATGTTAAAAGTAGTAAGTAGTACGATTATTCTTTCAGCTCTTTTTTTACTGTTTAATAAGAAAATCAGAACAAACTTCCGCTTCTCGTTTTCATTTAACTTTGAAATGCCTCGAAGAATGGCTCAACTCCAAAATGTCTGTTATTCCAACGCACATATCATTTATATCATCTTTGCCATGATGACTCAATGAGGATGCAATCGACAAGCTTCTTAAAGCACTGAACATGGCTCGCTAGAAATCTAATGAAGTCTTGCTTAAATTACGTGCACCAAACAATTTTTTCTCAAATTCTTCCAAAGGAAATCTAGCTTCCTGACAAAAATAACCTGAGAAAGAAAATCCTGAAAGATATATTCAGTGGCCATTACCTCCTGAAAGAACACCTCCAACGAGTTGGCATCTCACCGGACCCTACATGCAGACTTTGTATAGAGCGTGTCGAATCCTCTTTTTACATACCCACGGAATATCCGGCCCTCTTCCGTCCAGGTAAAAATGTCCTCGGCGAGGAAATCGTCTTATCGGCAGACCTAGCCTTCATCGCTCGTCTTCCTAAATGCCGCCGGAGTAAAAAAATTGCTTTAGGATCCTATTATAGAAGGCCGCAGTGGCAGAGCTTAGGCACTTAGCCGTTCAAACACCCGGACTCTGTAGACCTGGCATTCCAGTATGTAAATGTCTGCCATTAACGAGCTTGTATCCAATCTGCACTCTTATACCTATTATATGCACCAGATTATCAGCAACTCGGATGCGAGAGTAAAAGTTGACAAGCTTTAGCTCCCCTCTACTGGAAATGTGTTGCCCTGAAAAACTTCCCTTAAAATTATGAATTTAATTGAGTTATGACTGGTAAACAAATTATCAACCTCCATTAACTGTAATTCACCATTAAAAACGAAGCACATGACCATTATCCTCAAAGTGCATCTTCAATCGTTTGGAAGAAACAAACTCCACCAAGTAGAAGCGTACAACCATATCAACTCGCAATAAATTACATTACATATACCTACGTACGACACACACATTTCTATGTATAGAACAACTTGTCACAAGCTCAACGTCGTCGTCGCAGTCGGTGTGCTGCACTGCACACCCGATTGGAAATCCATGATAAGTGAATCAGAAAAAAAAAAATTAATAATATAAAGAAGCAGCCGATCGCATTTTTATAAAAATAAACTTTTAAAGTGCTGCCATGTCGTTTACTATAAAAACTCACCTCCTGCAGCCTATCATAATAAAATCGTATCGGGCCCAGATGACAACTTGGATACAGAAAAAAAAAGAATCAAAGGATGTAAGAGTTTCTAGCGCAGCCGTTATCATTGAGGTTTTTTGTCTTGCAAGTGTTTTTCTTTTTTTTTTGTTGGTATACGTCGCATGCATTGGAACGAGTGCATTATACGGTACATAAGAATTAGTCGACTTTGTTTCACAAAGAGAATTCAGCTTCTTTGATCCATTCAAGACTTTGATGGTGCTTTTAGCAGCATCACTTTGTGGACCAGCAAAGCAGATTATCATGCTTTAATTGAGGCACATTCCTAGCTAATCCCTACACACATAGCCTTCCCCCAAAAAAATATCCCTACCGAACAGGGTATACCAAAAATCGATTTAATTAGCCGCAGTTTCTCCGTTTAGGTTTTTGGGTAATAATTTTCCCGAGTTTTCCTCCCTTTCGCATTTTGTTTTTGTTTTAATTTATTGCTCCTCTTGGGTTAAATAAAAATAAACCCTATATCAACAAAGTGACAACAAATTATGCTGTGTCATCTTCTGCGTTTGCAGCAATTTTTATGGTCTTCGGTGCTGTTATAGCCGGTCTCTGGTTTTTTTTTTCTCCAGAGCAGCTAAATTATGTACAGGCGGCCTTAAATCGAATGCTGAATTGAGCGTTAAATGAATGTGCAAAAAAAAAGAGGAGCGAACAAAACGGAAAAAAAAATAATAAACTGCATGCCACCGCTAGGATTTTCTTTTACTGGAAATATTTTCTGGTGTTGATTCTTTTTTTTTGTGGCAGATATAAATATAAAATTGAGATTTTTTTTCCGTGGACACACTTCCTGCACGTGTTGTGATCGAAAGAGTTAAGCGGAAATTTATTTACGCGCCCAAAGCATGAAACACTCTCACAAGGGCACGTGTGGCTTATATTTTGGTCCTTGTTGATGGAAAAATGTATTGATCTTCCGATGCTGGAGCACTGATGCGTCATTTTGAGGTGAAACTACAATCATTATAATGATGGGTTTAATTAAGTCTAATCTAAATGAATGTCTGATTATAAAAAAGAAACGCACCGGAGAGGTGACAGCCAGCGTGACCGTTGTGACACTAAAGTTGCAATTTGGCACTTTTTTTAACACCTTGGCACAATGAGACTCCTTTTTTAAAATTTAACGATTTTGCCCTTTTTCACAGTTTGGAACAATAAACGCTTAAAAACTTTCAAACTTTGAAGATGAGCTAATTACTTTTACATAAATTAATTACGCTGAAGTGGCTCATTGATACACATTGATTGGTTTGTCACTGAGCGGATTTGGAACAGTTTTGGTACAGAGTCGGGCAAATAAAAAATCACATTGATGAATTTTTGTGCCAAAATTTGTATAATTTTGTTGTTCAAATACTGACATTGCCACACAGCAGTGCCTGTGCTGAACGCGTGTTTTCAAAATTTGCGCTAATGAAAAATAAACCAACAGGTTTCTGCTGAATCAATGCTTTCTGCATAAAATTTGATAACACGTACAGATTTGGAAGATTGGGGGCCAAGTTCTGATCTTGTTAATAAGTACAGAAGCACAGTAATAAAAAAGTAATAAAAACCTTCTTCATGTATACACCATACATTATCGACTGAATTTTTATAACTTCAAAAAAAAATTACCAGTACAATAACTTGTTTGTTTTTTGTGTTTGCTTTTGATTTGAAGTTATTTCCTAAATGGCCCTTTTTTTTTCTCCGTGCCCTTTTTCTTGCTACTTTTCAAAATTCTACAACGGTAACGCTGGTGACAGCTCCCCGGACTCCACATACTATTTATGTGAAGGAAGACTGTTTGAGTGATGATGACTTTTGAATGATTGAATTTTCTCTCATTCTGTTGAAAAAGGTGACCTTTTAGTGATTGCAGACAGGCACTAGTATCCGGACACTATATGTTGTTTATCTGAGGAAAATAGGAGCTCCGAGAGTGTGGTTGCATTGACATTTTGCATACCACAAAAATAGTGCGAGCATTTGCAAAAAGTAAGTTATTTTGTTTCCCTTTAAATAGAACTCACTTTCATAATTAAACAAGCTTCGCCATTATTTTGGTTTTAGCGACAGGGCCATTAGGCTCATTGGTAGCTTTCTAAGTGAAAGACGGCAACGAGTAGTTGTTGATGACAAATGCTCAGATTTTATGTCAGTTGCGCAAGGTGTTCCCCAGGGCTCAATCTTGGGCCCCATTCTGTTTTGTCTATTTATCAATGACCTACCCTCAGTCTGCAGCCAAGCATCAATTCACCTATATGCTGATGATGTTCAACTTTATTACTCGAAACCCCCTAGTAGATTGGATGAACTCGCTTCATGCTTAAATAGAGATTTATCCTCAATTGAAAAATGGGCTTTGGTAAATGGATTAGCCCTTAATCCAACTAAATGCCAAGTCGTTCCAATCTCAAGCAGGACTCAGGAGTCTGCTATCATGCTACAATCACATCAACGTGGTTATAGGAAGAATATACGGTTGCCTGAGGAAGTTATGGATTTCAGCTAGTTTTACACCGCTTGATACACGACGGCGACTAGTTCTAACGCTTATTTTGCCCATAATTGACTTCTCTGAGGTCGTTTATAGTAATCTTGACTCACTCTACACCACAAACTACAAGTGGCTTTTAATGATGCTGTGAGATACATTTACCAGATACGCAGGCACCAAAGAATATCTCTGTACGTGAAGAGCGTATTATGTTGTACATTACAGCAGCACAGAAATATTAGAAACTGTTTGTTTCTCCACAAAGTCATCAGAAAACAGTCACCGTCTTACCTCTACTCCAAGCTCCAATTCACCCAATCCCTTAGAACTTTCAACATTGTAACCTATAGATACAAATATTTAAATTCATATCGGCTATTTTTTATCCATGCAATTCAGCTATGGAATTCCTTGTCTTCACACATTAAACGTTTACTTAATACTAACAACTTTAAAAATGCACTTATAAATTACTACGCATTGCAATAATAGTTTCCTAATTTCTTTTCCTCTTCTTCTTTTTTTAATTTTCTCTCTCTCTCTCTCTCTTTTCTTTTTTTTCTTTTTTCTTATCATTTTCCTTTTTTTTTTCTTAATTGTCTTATTATAGTTTTCTTAAATTTTTGAGAATATTATTTGTTATTAATAGTTTGGTATTACTTATTAACTTGAATTACTCTTTTTTTTTTAATTACATACCTACATAATTCTTTCCACTTAAACTGTACTATAAAAGACTAAGTCTCATTGTATACCTTGTTTTTTATAAATAAACTAAATAAACTAAATCTTAGACGATATAAGAGAAAACCAATAAAGCATTCGTAAAGCAGCAAGACCATATATCGGACCATCAAAACCGAACTAAACAACAAACAGCCACGGGAACAAGCAGGATTCGGGGAAGGATTCTCTACAACGGACCATCTACAGACCATAAACCAACTGATTGAAAAATGCAACGAGTACAGACAACCCCTATATCTCCTATACATCGACTTTAGCAAGGCATTTGACTCAATAGAACACAACAAAATATGGACGGCTTTAGAAAACCAAGGGATTTATGATTTATACATCAAAACTCTAAGAAACATATATAAAAACAACACTGGACAAATAAAAACAGAAAGAAGAGAACGAATGTTCAGCATAAAAAGAGGTGTACGACAGGGATTATTGAATATTGATTACGTTGAGGACTATATTTATTTGGGACAATTAAAATCATTTAAAAATCAAGAAGAAAAGGAGATAGATAGACGAATATCAAACGCATGGCGACAATTCTGGAACATGAAGGAGATACTCAACGCAAAACTAAATAAAGACACAAAAAAATATTTAATGGATTCAGCAATTTTACCAGTTCTGACATACAGACTTCAAACATTGGGCTTTACAGCAAATCTAACCGAGAAATTAAGGATCTGTCAGACAAAAATGGAGAGGAAGCTTCTCGATATAAGACTAATACAAAGAGTGCGAAACGAAGAAATAAGAAGACAAACGGATATCATCGATGTAATACACACATATCAAGAATTACAAATAATAGATGGATAAAACTTCTGATCAAATGGACACCACCAGCGACAAGATCAACCGGACGACCACGAACAAGATGGGTTGACGATATAAACCAATTTAATAGGTATTGGTACCATTGCGCAAAAAATAGAGATTTATGGACAACTATGGGGGAGGCTTTTACTATTTGCAACTAATTTTGAAAACAATGATTAGACTTTGTCAAATTATGATAAATTTATTTTATGTATTTTAAATTAATTAGGGACATGATAATAATAGTGATGAAAAATTTGTAAACCTTATAGTAAATAAAAGCTTTTAATAATAATAATAATAAAGCAGCAAATAAATATTGTTTATAGGTATCGTTCATCATTACTGATTGACCGACCGGTTAAAAAGCGACAACAAATTAACAAATTAATAGGAGGAACGGATTGCTCAGTGGTGTGCCGATCTTTGCAAGTGTAGATTTTCTCCTAAAATCGACGATCTGTTAAATACGGTGCAAAAAAATCATAATGGATTCAAAACGATCGCCCTGGAAAAACATGGGTGCGAGCTTTCTTGAAACGATACACTTCATACTCAATGAGGGAAGCAGAAAGCAACAGCAAGGGTAGGGCAGTAGTCACCAGGAAAGCACATATTAAAATGGTTAAGGTCACTAATTGAATATTTGAAAAGCATTTCTCAGGAGCAAATCATGAATGACCCTAAACGTATTTTAAATAGAGACGAAAGCAAGTTTTGCTTCTGTTCAAAAACTGGCAAAAATACAGCCCCCAAAGGTTACAAAAACGTTACCAAATTGCTGATAATAGTTTTTTTTTCAGCAGACGGAACCCATGGTTTTGTGTCCATACTTGCGTCCGGCAAAAGACGTTGTTGACAGCATACCAAAATCATGGTTTTTGTGAAGAATCGAAAGCGGATGGATGAGAAGCAGCTGCTTACTAATAACGAGGAAAGGGTTGCAATATAATACTAGCTGCATTTAACCCTGGAACTCAGTGTTCAATGTTGTCAGTGTTATTGTTTTATTTCTGAATACTCACTTATTTTCACTTAACTCTAATGGGTTGCTGTTATCTCTCAAAGCATTTCTTTTATTTTGGAATTAGACACTTCCTCATCCTCACTCTCCGAATCAAAAAATATCATCTTCTTTCTATCCACTTTTCATAATAAAAAACAGTTGGAATACCGATTTGCATTTCGCTTCATAATTCACAATAATTTTTTTAAATACAAGTCACAATGAAACTCGTTTCAAGTCAAAATGTTTTGTTTAGAGTTGAGCTCACGATGAATAGTCTCGATTGTATCAAGTTACGTGCTGCCCTGCCACCCCTGGACAATACCTCACACTCAGTTTTCAACTTAATAGTTGAGCAATGGTATTTTTTTAACTACCTTAATCCTAACCCTAAAGTAATTACAACCCCTTAGAGTTTACACAATCGGAAACTCACAATTAATGCGATTTATAATTCAATATCAAATCTCTGAACTCCGACATAAGACACATCCTACTTCCAATTAGGGAAACCTAAAATAAGCATCACCAATCTATCCCAGTGAAAATCAATAAAATGCCCCAACACATCCAGAAACTCCTGCTATACGCTTCTCTTTGTTCTCAAAACACTTTTAAGGTTTATTAGCCTATAACAATGTGAGGCCTAAGCTTTCAGTTTAAAGCATTTTTAAAACGTTTAAATCGCCAAATGCACTACATATATATTACGTAGGCTAATAAACCTTGTACAATTTTTGAGTGCAAGGATAAACGTATAGAAGGATTTTCTGATCTGGCAGGGCAAGTTCTATATTTTGACTGGGATATGTCGGTAAAAGTATTATGATTGGATATTCCTATATATTTACATAAATATTATGTTGGAATTAATTTTTGGAATTTGAATTCTCTGATATGAACTAAAAATGCCGATGTATGTGTTGGCGGGTGGCCATTAAGTGGGAGTCCCTTACTGTTTAAGCTCTAAGTGGTTGGTTGCAATTATTAAAGATTCATGTTTAATAGATATAGTTGAAAAAAGATGAAGTGCGTAATGTTTGCCAGGAAAAATGCAATTGCATTAACGAAAATATAGCGTGAATACAGGTTAGGATTTGGGTAGTCGTTTTTAATGAATTCTTATAACACGCCCTTTTTTGGTGATTCGAATGGAAAATTAAGTGACGGAATAACTTTGAAAACATACATTTTACTCGGATTATGCATTTTGGTATGGAATTCGCACGTGAAAATGAAACGTAAAGAACTCGATATCAAGTATAGAGAAATGTACTGGTTACAAGCAAGTGCTAAAGCCGGTGTGGACCTACGGTATACAACTTTGGGGTTGTACCAAGAAAACGAATGCCAATATTTTACAAACTTTTAAAAATAAAGTGCTTAGAGTAATTTCACAAGCACCATGGTATATTAGAAACGACGA
The DNA here is from genome assembly GCA_936431705.1 of Cheilosia pagana. Taxonomy (NCBI): domain Eukaryota; kingdom Metazoa; phylum Arthropoda; class Insecta; order Diptera; family Syrphidae; genus Cheilosia; species Cheilosia pagana. Next base: position 75,593,237 of record OW386166.1, on the reverse strand, counting down.
TATCCACAGGTATTTCGGAATTCCAACAATCGAAGCTGAAACTAGAAGCTTCGCGAGAAAGCATAGAAACCGACTTATCGGACATATCAACAATACGTCTTAACTGCGGAACATGCAGGGCCTTTCATTGGAAAGTTACCTGCCAAAAGTTATTATTTCGTGATAGAAAAATTGCTTGATAAGTTATATCTTAGTTGCAGTATCTAACATAATATCGAAGGGTGGTGTTTTTAGTCAGTAAAAATCTGACACTACTATGAGCACGCGCTCCAAAGTACCATCATTTGACTCTTATGCTTTTAACTGGGTATGCAGTCACGTTAACCTCATATATATAAACTCAAAAATCAGTTTTGGTTGGATTGTTGGTGAAGTTTTCATGTTTACCTACTGCAGAAAACCAAAGGTTTAAAAAACGAACATTTACAAAAAAAGGTCGTTGATCGATTATTTAAAGAAAAACTAAGTTTATTATCACGTAAGGGATTATAATTGTTGTTGTTGTTATCGGGCTCCCGACCCGTGAAGAGTCTCTGCCTGAGACACTGCAGCCTTCCATCCTCTACGATCCCGGGCACGTTGCTTCCAGTTGTCCAGACCAAGCGCTCTGGCATCCGCGATGGCTTGGTCTTTGAAACGGAGGTTCGGTCTTCCTTGTTTTCTTGAACCTGGGGGCTGGGATTCGAAGATCATCTTAGCCGGAGCATTATTGTCCATTCGCTCAATGTGGCCGAGCCAATGTAGTCGACGTGTTTTGGCTTTTTGGACCAAAAATCCGCCGAAGAATTTTTCTTTCGAAGGAGCCCAGTATCAGCTCTCACTTCTTGCCTATGGTCCAGCACTCGGCGCCATAACTGGCAAGATAAGGGTCTTGTAGAGCACACATTTCGTCCTTCGAGTTAAGAGTTTTGAACCCAGTTGTTTTGCCAAACCAAAGTAGAACGGTTTCCTTGGGTAATTCTTCGGAGGATCGCAACTATATGGTGTCATTCATAGAGTTTACGTTTACTCCGAGGTAGGGATGATAATATTACTTTAAAAAAAATGTTTGTTAAAATCGTATGGACTGTTTTTGAGATAAGTCCAATTTTCAAAAAAATACATTATTCGTTTTTTAGCGAAAAACTGGGTATTCAGCAACGTTAACCCTACCTAAACTCACATATCAATTTTGGTTGGAATCATTAGAGCCGCTTTTGAAAAGATCACACTTATTTATAAAAATACGTCCGGCCGTCTGCGCTGTGGACTTCGAGTTCCTCAATCAACGTAATGTCAGAATTGATTAAAATCTCGAGTTTGGAATATTCTACGAATGCAACATATTTCTCTTAAAATGAAACTTAAAAATCCAACCAAGCAAACTGTTGATATGAACGACAAAGTTTGGTGCGACTCAGTCGTGCACTTTCTTTTATATCATCCACATATATATTCTATATCTATTTGTTTGAAAATCTTTTTCTTTGGCAACAATTCTTTGTTAATTTAGAATAATTAAGTACCAACCCACTTTATTTGTTCGAATATAAATCTGGATACAAATGTTAAACAACGACCGAATGTATTGCTGCATACCCTATGATTCGGCTAGGTTTTCGATATTTATTTGTTTATTATTCTCATTCCCTTGATTTTAGCTTTGCAAGTGCCAGCTAAATTGTGTATCAACTTAATTTTATTCGCCGATGAGAGCGCGTTATCGTTTGAATTTGTTGTATCAATTCCATTTTATAATTTGCAAGTGCATATTCAATTACCTATAAATCATTGAACTTTTTACTTACAGCCTTGCAACCTCCCAAGTCTCAACCTTTCCTGTATCGTTTACTTCGCACCGGCGAATGATCTGGTCTTGTCATTTGATTATGTATCAATTTAAGTGAAGTTGCAATAAAGTTTCTTAGTTTTTATTTCTCAATTGCTCAAGAGCATTAAGCTACTCGGCCGCACTTTAACTTGGCACAGTCTCCCCTTGACTACCACCGGTTAAACAAGCACTTCAGAGCGAACGGTCCAAGATTGAACGTATACCTACCTATAAATAGTAAGATGCTAAGTGAACGACTAACAAAAATTCGCGCGTTATGCCTTTTCGCGCTTACAATTCTTTTATATCCCGCTGTGTTAATTTTTGCTTTTATACACCTCATCTGGAAGTCGATCTTCAGGACGCGAAAAAGTATCGCTGGAGAAGTTGCCCTGGTAAAGTAAAATACACTTAATTCTGTTTTTACATGATAAATACGTTCCCAAATAATTCGTGTAAAAAAAATTTGTGTAAAAAAAGAATTGAGTGTACAAAATTTTCCCGGTGACCAAAAAACATTCAAACGAATTTCTTCGCTTATCGGTGAATTATTTATAGGCACATGTAATTTTGTAAGAAATAAAACGCATTCTTTCAAAACAAAGTCCAGATGAGCTGAATTGTTTTGTTTTTGTAGATAAGTGGTGATTTGATGAAAACCAGATTACGCTCGATAGTCACATCGCCCTTTTGCAAGACAACTGTGTTAGATTAATTTGCTGAATAATTATAAATAATTGTTTGTAAACAGTGCTATAGAATTATCGTATGTAGCTATTCAAGCGCGAGCAATTTTATAAGAAATGTCAATAGGTACATGAAGTACGGCCATGCATGGTAGTATCTGTGAAGCCATACTGTGTTTTCTTTTTGCATTAATAACTCTCGTTAAAACTTGTTTATTACGGCCATATTATTCACTCCCTTTAATCCGGGTTAAAGGTTACACCCGCATTTAAGTGAGTTTAACCCAATTCAATAACATTCAGTCGGTGAACTCAAACATAAACCCAGGTTTTTAAACTTGACAGCGTTTAATCCGATTTAATTTAAACTGCACTCCGGAGATCAGCTTATCAAGACGCTGAAAAAATGGATTTCATTCGTGATATTGAACAACTGTTTTCTTTGGCAGAGGATGAATTTATTGAAGAGCTGATGAAACAACAGTCGAACGTATCGAATGCACAAGCGGGCGTGGATTTCCGGCATCTTCTTCTGCTTTATCATCTTCAAATGTCATTATTTGTGAAATTTGACATAACGTACGTTTAAAACGGATTAAAAACGGTTTAACGTGTTTTAAATCCGCATTTAAATCCATCTTTAATCCATCGTATTTAATGCATGTTTTTCAGTGAATAATATGGACATCTTTATATTTTTCGCCGACACAATTTCTTTCGGTACATATTTACCCTATTTAATAAGGACCAATTCTATTTTGTTTTTTACCAAATCGAAGCGATCCACTCTTAGATGTGTCGAAAAGAATAATAATTTGAAAAAACTGTTTGCGAAATAGGTTAACGAAAGTTTTTAAATTTATTTCGGAGAAATATTCCGAATAGATGTTCCGAAGAATAAAATAAATAAATAAATATTTTGGCGCAACAGGTCTATGGGACCAAAGGCCTAGCTTCTCACAACCATTCGTTTTGTGTGAGTTTTAAATTTTTGGGATCAATGGAAGGCATCTACAATTTAATGCCGAGTCCAAACGGCTAATTGAGAAGCTCTCTCATGACAGTTTTACTCTCGGATGCTTGTCAGACGTTCGCGAGAGGTGGCACAGTGGAAAAAAACCTAAAGATGTAATTTGCCGCTTTCGGGATTCGAAACTGATACCCCTCGCTTAGTAGCCCAACACACTACCACTCAGCCACTGCGCCCACTGTTTCGAAGAATACTCGAAGCAAAAATCCTCCGAATCGTATAAAATCGAAGAAATTTCCGTTCCGACGGATACCTCGCTAGGGCCGAATGTTTCGCCTTCACTAACTCTGCGGCCGGTGACGGATTAAAAACGGTTTAAAGTTAAAATTTAAATCCATCTTTAATCCATCGGGTTTAATGCATGTTTTTCAGTAAATAATATGGACATAGGTTTAAATTGTCGGGTTTAAGAAATGCTGAATAATGGTCGGGTATACAATTAACTTAAACCTGAGTTACACTCGGAGTGAATAATATGGCCGTTGCTAGTGATAACTGTTGAAGCTATAACTTGAGTTAACTAAAAAAAAAAAGAAAGAGAGCGTGCTTGTGACCACACAACAGATGTGAAACTTCTCTCGCTAAATGTGGATGTTAAATTGAACTGTGTTGCATGTAGTTAAATTTCATTAAGAAATATAATTTAAAACCCAAATCTTTATAATATTATAATCTTAATACAGCGCAGTAGATAATTATGTTCATTAATTTTAAAAGTTTTCATAACACAATCCAATCCAAAATGTTCTATTTCCATTTCGAGTTTTTGTTTACATTCAGTAGTCTAGTGTCTGTGTAAAACCTAGCTTCTTCAGTTCCTCCAGCGTGCCCATATAAGTATTCACTTTGAGAATTCAGTTGTAAAAATTCGAAAAATTTATCTTTCCAACAACCATACAAACCAACAAAATTTCATTGAAATTGGTTGAGTGGTTAAGAAGATCGACAACAGCGCCACCTATCGGGTCCAAAACTATCCTATCCATCAAGTTACAACCAAACATACCCACCCCCAAATTGCATTGAAATCCGTTGAGTGGTTAAGGAGTTTTAGGCGGCGGCAAAGTAATGGCGACAGGCCAATTTCCGTCACGCACTTCCGCTTGGTCATTTCCGCTTTAAAGAATCGATTTTACTCCCAAGTCGCGCCATAAGATGTTTCACATCAAAATATGTCCGCATGATCACCTCTAGCGTGAGACTCTTTTCCAACCTTTTTTAAACGATGGATCTGTTATTTTAAGTTGCCTTTTCGGAATTGAGCTACTCAGAGAAGTGCTCGCAAGAAAGTACACTTCTTAAATGTTACCCCAAAAAATACAGTCGTATCTAAGTCAAACCTCTTTTAACTCGAATTTTTCTACCCAATTTTTGCATTCCCTTCAATTTTGCATAGAAAAGACATTCTTCAAGGATTTGTTCAAAATGAAGGTACCAACCTATTTTCCTATTTTTTTACCTTAAATAAATTCGCTTAAAAAAATTATAGGAAATCCCTCTAACTCGCATTTTCCCAGAAATCTCTCTAACTCGAACTAATTTTTATCTCCCGTGAAAATTCGAGGGATTCGACTGTAATGTTTAAATTCTTATTACATATGTCCATAATAACGTCTAAGCTTTTTGGCGAATTCCTTGGAAGACTGTCCTTTGATTGCTTTAAGAGCGAAAACTGATAGCTATTCGCGCCCCCGTGTGCTGGTTTAAAGAAGCTCAGTTTTTAAGTTTCAACGAGACGAGATAACTGGACGAAAGCGACAGCTGCTAGACCAACAACCATTTGAAGAGGCCGCCGCCGTCCGACGCTTTCTTCTAATTTCTTCTAAAGGTCTGGTTTTGTATTCGTTTGTGTTTATCCTCGTTGTTTTCTGCAGTTGGATTAGATAGTGACAGGAAAGGGTACAAGTGCGCCTATTGCGATATCCTCCATTCAGAGCTCATCCGTGATTTATTTATATTAATGCAAAATTAACTACTTGTAGGTTACTGGCAGTGCTAATGGATTGGGCAAGGAAATCGCAAAACAGCTTGCGTCAAATGGATGTCATATAGCCGTCGCAGATGTCAATGAAGAGGCAGCAGAACTGACAGCCAAATTTATACGTGAAACATACAACGTTAAATCGAAAGCTTTTAAGGTGTGAATAATCAGGCAGTTAAAACAGCCAGCGGTTTATCAAAAGGTCGTATAATTTCAGATAGACGTTACTCAGTACGATGAAGTGAAATTGCTTTCCCAAAACGTTGAAGAGCAATTGGGTGCAGTAACAATATTGGTCAACAATGCTGGTATAATGATATTTTCATCGTCTATGAATCCTTCACCGTCAGAGATCCAAAACATGATTAACACAAATTTGACGGCACATATTTGGGTGAGGGTTTCATTGAGATCAGTCTTTGAAAGGCTTTGAAATGATAATCGTCATATGCTTTGTAGACTTCACGGGTTTTTATGGAAAAGATGAGACAACTTGGAAAGGGACACATTGTAGCGATTTCGTCCTTAGCAGGTGAGTTGTATTTATAAGATAGGTAATACAAATAACACACACAGAATGAGGAGGAAGTACTCTTCCATTTCGGGCGCGATCACGGTTTTCAAAAAAGGGGTCCGAATATACAGAACACGTAAAAAAGGGCAGAACAGTATACATACTCCCAAAATAGAACTGATCAGAAAACGCTTTCGAAGGAGTTAAAAATCGCAGATGTCACGCAGTTCATTGCTATATTGTTCTACTAAGCTACATTTGTTTTCACTGCCCGCGGCCTTTTGACTATTTGGCTGGCATCTAAAAGCTTAATTGTGTATTTAAAAGCTTCTCAATTCGTTGTAAAAACGTCCAAACAATTTTTTTTTTATATTTACTTTCTGCTTTTTCTGGACCTTAAAGGCTTCGTCAAACAGAACGCGTTTTTACGGCCGCGGTAAGATTAATTTACGCGGCGGTAGATGAATTTGACGCTACGTTCTAACCGCCGAGTTAGATGAGGTCAAACAGAAAGCTATTATTAATGTACATGACTCTCGGTTTTAATTTTCTATCAAAATCTCAAGCAAACGCGCCGCGTCATAAAATAATCTGCAATTTTTCACAACTTTGACGCAGCGTTGAAAACGGGGAATATGTATTGCAGTATATTACAACGCGGCGGTGGTACGCGGCGGTAAAACGCGACGTTAAAACGCGCTCTGTTTGACAAAGCCTTTAGGGACATTAGGTTTTGTCACAGCAAAAACCCAAAAAACAAACTGGGTTAAATGCAACATAAACCCATTAATATAAAACGCAAAACAAAAAAGGATCTCCATTCGGACCCAAAAAAAACTCTAGAACGCTTGAAAAGAAGATGAACGCAGAAAAAATTGCTACATAAACAAATGAAAAAACAAAACAAAAAATGGAGATATAAGTATAAAAAAACATACGTCAAAAAATTTAAAAAAAAGCTATAAAGAGGAAAAAAAACATAGTTAAAAGTCACGCAAAAATGGTTCAAAAACTGTCAAAAAAAAATTGAAAACCTGTGAAAAAAATTGTACAAAAAGGCATAAAGCCAATACCTATAGAAAATAATGAGTGCCACCAAAATAAGAGAAACGATCTAGAATAATCACTGAAAAACAAGGAAAATCGCGTTAAAAATTCTCGTTTCAAAATTTAGATCAAAACGTGAAAAAAAAACGCGTCGTTAAATGGCCAAAGAAAAATTGGAAACCATAACAACATAAGCTGTATTTCTTTCGTCCCTATCAGCGTCTCAATCAAGGATTGCCGGAAAAAAGGAACATAAAAGAATAAAAACATGAGTTGGCCACGCATCAATCTGATAGTAAAATTGACATTGACATTTGAAAATTTTAATTTGATAAAATATTATTAATGAAAAATTCTTCGAAGCAGAGGTATCAAAACATTTTAATTAATTTTATTAATTTTATTTTAATTTACCTTTTTTCGTCCGCTTGATGAGCATTTTTTTTCAAATTTGAATTTTTTAATTTTAATTTCTGTCAACATGTCACATGTCATTTATGAAATTTCCATACAAGTTATCGAAAACATACACAAATTTGTGCTGGCTACACTTTTCTCTATCGCCGCGAAGCTGTTAACCGCGTATTTATCCAGCATTTGTTTTTAACAAGGGATTTTTTATTTTGCTTATCCTATAGCCGTGACGGGGACGAAAGAAAAACAGCTATAAAACAATTTAAAAAACAACAAGGAAAATGATATTTTGCAGGAAAAAAAAACAAGCCAAAAATAGAACACCAAAAGTACCTATCAAAAAATGCAACAAAACTTTTTTCAAATTGAATATAAATAAATGCATACATATAAAATAAAAAAAAATAAAAAAAATTGTAGGTTATACATATTTATTAAACGCGATGTAAAAACAAAAACGTACATAATGTATAGCATCAACGGAGAGGAGACCTTTAGTGTTGATTTCAACAAGACTGGCGAAAAAGCCTAATAAGAATAACACGTTTTCGGGGTATATATTTTAAACTAATATTTCAAAGACATGTCAACTGGGAGCGAACAATTTTTATATCACTATCAACTTTACGTTCTTAATATTGTATTCTCTAGGTGTTGTGCCCTGCCACCGACAGATGGAATACACCGCCACAAAGTTTGGAGTCCGCGGCCTTATGGCAGCCCTTCGGACAGAATTTTATGCTCTAAATTGTGATTTCATCAGGACAACAACAGCGTTTCCGTTTTTCTTAAAAACAAATCTAAAGGTTGACGACTTAATCAAACAATTTGGGTAAGTTTCAGGCTTGGGTACTCACCTGAACCGCAGCTGACAAAAATATTTTGCTTCCCCATTTCAGGATAAATAACATGTATCCCAGCATTTCCGGTGAAGAAGCGGCCAAAGCAATTGTCGAAGGCATACTAACCAATGAAATGGATGTTTTCGTACCAGGATTTTCAGCACTTGTCTATCGACTTGTAGAGTAAGTAAATGCGGTAGGAACTTAAAAATTTCGCTTACATGCTACGTGTTGCAGGGTTCTTCCAAAAGATTGGCAGGCGAATATAATAAATAATGTACTTGGACGTGATATGACAAGCAAGATGGAGTACTAACCAGGACTTTTGGAGACCGGGACTCTACGAATTTAAGCGGTTTTTAGTTTCAGAGTTGGCAACTATGCAAATTCCAACCCAAAACGGATCCTACAGTAGCCCACGAAGGGTGATGAAATTTTTAATATGTAACTGTGGTTTAAAAAATCGAATAACGCATCTATCCATTTTTAATAATTATTACTCCATGAATGTCTATGTATTTTCTGATCGACAAAGAATTAACATTCCGGAATTGGACATCGAATAACTTCAGCAATAGTTTTGAACATAAATTCTGCTTGTGGTATTTGGCCAATAAAATCAAAAACTATTCGAACGGTTTCGCTAAAAACTTAACTATTTGTTTTTTTTTTTTGCCGGCGGTAGTATTTATGTTATGGTAGTTTTTTTCAGTTAATTTGAATTATCCGTCAGGACAGGTGGAATGAAAGTGAATAAAGCCACACAAGTCACAGTAAAATTGCCAATAAAAATTGTTTATTGAAAATACCTATACATACGGTATGTCCTTAATTTCCAAAAATTAAAATATCCTTATGTGGTTTTTTGTATTCCATTGGATTAACCACTGGACATCGAGTTATGTTAATTGAACTTTATGGCTACGAATAAATAAGCCCCATTAATAATTTGCTTATCAGAGCCCCTTTTCCTTCGATCCTGCTAATTGATGACTCAAGCCGTCCAACAGTGTCGTAAATTTTTTTTTTATAATATTTTCTGTTTAACCGAAATATATGAGAAATGTTTACTTCACCTTTTTTTTTCATTATGTTTTTGTTCCTTAATCGGTAAATGAATATGAATCGGTCAGTGTAAAAAGGAAAACAAATTTTTATAGGGCGGCTTGCATTAAGATGTGATTTATAATGTATTCGTTGAAAGCACGATGATTGTTGGCTGATGGTTCTTAAAGTCTATTAACACAATAAATGTAATTACATAAGGAATAAATAAAATTTGGATTTCAAAACGCGGCATTCGATTACCTACTTCGCACATTCTCAAGAGTTCCGGCCTTAGGCCCTAGTTATAGCCATAAGTAAAACAAAACCTTAAACATTTCTTTTACTTTTTTTAACCCGTTAATTTTAAACGGTTGAGGTCAGTCTTGGTCTTAAAATGGTGCTTAAGCAAATTATCTAAAAAATTTCTAGAAAATGTTTTTTTTTATAAACTAACTTTATTATTTATAAATTATAAGCAACATTTTAAGACCAAGACTGAGTTCAACATTTTAACTGTTTCGTTTTACGTATTGCTATAACTGTTGTCTAAACCAAGTGAAATGCTAGATCGTTTGGTTTTTGAAAAAATGTCGAGGAACTCGTTTACGTTGGTCAATGTGTCACTTGTGGAATAAACAATTGACTGATGGGTGCACGGCATTTAGTTCGCTCTTGTATAAAACAGAACACAGGTGTTCTTCGTCTCGCTTAAGCCCTTCTAATAATGTTTTGGGTAAGTAATGATGCCCGATGGGGAAAGAGGTTGTCCCTTACCCATTATGATTATGACCCTGTCTAACTGTAACTTATTACTTACTTTGCTGTTACATACAAACCATCCTGTGGATTTGATGAATCCCATTAACTTGTCGATTGGTGCACTCGGGTAGGTCTTGGAAGAAGTGTCTCGCTAGGAATCTGTGCCTAGTGTGCTGTAGACTTGGGTAGTGGCATAGGAAGTGGATAGTGTCCTCCAGAGCTTCCTCATTACCGCAGCCTCTACAAAAATCTTCTTTCGTCAGGCGCATTTTTTTCATATGGTACCGTAGGTAGAGTATTGTGCCCCGTTATGATACCTACGAGAGAGAGGATTTCTTATGTTTCCGTATGAGACTATCGGTTCTGGCTTCATTCAAGGTCGGCCATAGCATTTTTGTGGTACGGCAAGTTTCTTGTGCCGTCCATCTAACGTTCGCCTCTCTTACGGCTTTTCTCCCTGCTTTAAGCTTGAGTGTACAAGCCGGGATATTCATATAGGGATCAGCTGGTTCTTGCTTATTCGTCCGATTTCTCGTTGCCTGGAATGCCTTCATGTCCCGGGACCCAGCAGAGCGATACCTTATGATGAGTGCCAAGAGTTCTTCGCGATAGCATTTCACAATCTTGGATTTAATTTCTGGGCTTTTATTGCTGCCTGGCTGCCGATAAATAAGGTAATACCTTTTTGTTGTATTGCCCTTACCACAGACTCATGGGCTGCTGTTGTCACTGCCAAGACCTCTGCTTGGAAGACACTACCGTGCACAGAGTTTCGGAGAAGACGCCTGACCCCACCTTATTGTCCATTTTTGATCCGTATGTAAACTCAGCTATGGACTGCGTGTTAGGTACAAGTCCGTCCCTCCATTCTTCTCTACTGGGATATGTGCTCGAGAGAGGTCTTGTAAATTCTAAGTACTGTGTGATGTAGTCCGTGCTAGGTACACAACTAAAGCATTTCTGTAGGATCGACGAGTGACCCGTTCCATTCGGTTTCCAGTTTACTAATTGGCTGATTCTCATGGCACCAATGGCAGCTGATCATTGATAAGGATAAAGATTGTATAAAGTCTTGGGTTAATAAATAAATAAATAGATAGTTGGCGCTGAGTGGTGTTGCTATTCTGACCAAATTCTTTTTAGTTTTTGAAATACGGTCTAACCGATTTTTGAACGAAACGAAAAATGGTTTAACAGGAAAAACCTTTTTGATCGGAAAAGTAATATTGTTCTATAGCTGGGTCGTATATAGTCAAAATATATTTTTATATTCTAATTTTGACCGAATTTTTGGTCAAAAATTCTTATTTTATCTTTAAACCTGATTTTTTCGACCAAATTAAAAAAAAAACAGTACATTCGCTCATATTTGACCGGATTAATTTTTTTTAAGTTGCAACGCTGAGATCTATAAAGACCATCCTATATAGCTTAAGCTTAAACCTTAATACTATTCCAAACGTTGTATGAATATTTATAAAATGGCCGCCATAGAAGATTTTGCGAACCAGATTTTTGAGATGTAATGTTCGAAGCTTTCGGCACATAACTGGCTGTGTAACGGATTTTGTAACTTATAACTAGGCGAATGCAAAAATATAACTTATTCGCTTGATTTATTTTTTATTCGGAAGTTTGTGCAGAGATGAAGTAATATGTGTAATTTATTTTCCAATATATCCTGTATAAGCCAGGTCAGAATAATAAAAGAATTTCCACCACTGGGCGAATTCTACTAAATAAAAAGCTGCAAATGGTTTTGCTTGCCTAAACATGATTCTAGGAAGGGAGAATAAGTACAACATTTACTAACAAACAAACATAGTATTTATTTTTTAAAACGTGTTAATATTTTCACTTTCTCACGATATTTTTAATTTATTTTTTAATTCTCAACTTAATTATTTTAAATTTAACAATTTTAACACAGTTTATTATATTTTTACAACCAGAAATAAATACATCTACTCGTGTGTACAAAACATGTCAACAAAATACCTAAGCGAACTGTCAAAATTGTCATCGAATGTCGATTTAGGAATTGAAGAACTTTTGTCGTTCATTAATAGCTGATACGTATTTGACTTTCTTGACTAGGATGCTCCAGGATGAAAAATTGTTGAGAATATAAACGCAAAGGAATTCAAAGCGAAACTATTTACAATACTCTTGATTTATATTGATATTTTATTGAGTTACTGAGATGAAGATTTTACAATTTCGTCATTTTGTAGGCTTTGCATGACAAGCTTTCGCGCAATTTCTCCGGAAAATTTTCTTTGTAACCGTACATATTTTCAGATCCGAATGAATAATATTCGTTATCGAAAATGTCAAAAAAATGTACTTAAATTCAAGTTTCGAAATCAGCTGTTTGACATTTCTGTTTTAAAGTGACTATGCTTTTATTTTTTCGTATATTTATTTAAAGTAGTACCGCCCGTGGTTGAAATTCGACCAATTTTGTCTGTAGATAAAGTAACAAAAGCCAACTTGTTTTTTACTTAATTTATTTATTACTTATTTTGATTTATTTATATGCTAAATCTTAATTCATATAACTTTCCGCTATGAAAAAAGAATGTAAAAGGGCAAAAAATTAATGTTCGTTTCCATAGAAACACCTCGCAGATAACTCTGCAATGCCGCTGAAATAAGATTTTATGATTGCTTCCTTTTAGGGGTAATTAAATTGCATATCTTTATGGGTTAATGAGACTCTCCAACAGGTTCTAATCTAAGATGATTAAATTCGTTGCTATGGAAACATGACGGCGACAAATTGAATGGCAACAATATGCTTTCGATTAACTGCTAAGCATTTTGTATGGGAAATTCTTAACTTAATTTTCTTAGTCTTAATGGCGACATATACCTACGACTTTTTGTTTGTGCACATCTATGGCACAGTACCTTTCGATAGATATAAGTTTCATTCTCCTGATTTCATGATAAATACTTAAAAAGTGCACGGAAACTTTTGATGTTTACGTATTAATATAATGATTTTTATTCTTTTTAAATAAAAAAATAATGCTAAGAACTACAAAAATGTTAAGTAACAGTCTTATTTCAAATATGACCAGGTAAAAGAATATTAAAATCCCTTTTTAGCAATACTTTGACACGCTAAAGTCTGAACCTTAAATATGGGCTTTTCTTAATTGTAAACTCATATTATTCAAGTAAAAGATGCAAACAAAAAGAGGGTATATTTAACTCCAATCTGCTCACTCTAGTTTACTATTCAAATAAAAAAAACGACACTGTTCTCAAAAGTCAACTGGAAGAATTACGTTTGCTAACATTGGCGCGGATATTCAAAATTGACAAGGCAGTTCCACATGCAAGTTGTCCTTCTACACAATTAAGGAGTCCGCTTTGTGAATTATTAATTTCAATTTGTAGATGATTATCATTTCGCTGTCTACCTACCTCTTTTTCTGTCAAACAGATGCCTCTATACTCCAGCTAGTCATGTGCTTGGTCTCCTTTAAGTCCTTTCCAGTCAACCTACAACGGATTTGTTTACATTAAACTGGATACAGACAGAGTAGGTTGGAAATATTTATAGAAAAACTTAAACCGAAGTAATGCTTCGACTTGATGTTGAACAAAAACACAGCACCCTTGGGGTGCATTCTTTCCCCTTTTGGTTTGCGGTATGCGCGCTCGTCGTTCGCTAGTTCATTCAATTTTATTTGGGGTTAAACCGAACACATACGAGTATAGGAATCTATTTTTAGTGCACTAGGTGCTGGGGGTCCTTCTGACGCAATAGAATGGATGCTTCATTTGACATATTCTACGCCCGAGAATCACCGTAATTAGATTTCTCTCTCTGACTCTCCGCTATAGTGGCGCAGAATATGCAGCTATTTACATTGCCCTGGGCAAAGGATTCCAATATCGTTTTTATCTGTCAGATAATTTACGATCCGTGTTTATGGCTTTATGCGCGCATGATGACATTTGTCGTGTTGATCTTGTTTCGGTTTCGGTGGAGGAGTGGCGGAGATTCTGACAAGTGCATCGGTTGTGCACGCTATACCTTTTAATTCTGGATAATTGCATCGTGATGCATTCTGGAATAGAGGACTTAAATGTGTGCATTGAAATGATTGGAGTTGTTCTGCTCCATAAGGGGTATTTTTTCTTGTGCTTACAATATATATAGATATGGAAGAGAGGAGGGGAGGGGGGCACCTCGTGTCAAAATGCCACAAAAGTAGAAAAAGGGTGTATGTCATTTTGATTTTCTATGACACGATACCAAGAAATGTGCTATGCTAAGGCGAACACATGTTACAGATTCAAAAAAATAAAACGCGTCTTCTAATTTGTGTTTCTACTAGATGGTGCCGTGGGAAATTTGATATTTCGGAGATATGCTATGGTACACACACTTTAGACAGACGTCAAGCGTATGGTTATGGGCGGTGTTTCAATTAAATACCTTCATGGAGGTGTTGGGATATTATTGAAATACTGGAACTTTGCTAGTGGGGAAAAAATGTTTATCAATACGATCATTGATTTATAGTTGTTAAGCTTTGTATTTGTGATTAAAATAACGGAAATGGATATATCTAACTCATATAACAATGGATAATATTTTAGCTCTTACATGGACATGCAGAGGTTCCAAAACGCGAGTCAAAAAAGGCATCAAAAAACGGTTGAAATGCGTCGAAAAATGCATCAAAATACGCGTCACGTATTTGGAACAATAACTTAAACTTTTTCTTGTGCTTGGCTTTGGAAAGTGTAACATAGGTTATGTTAGGTTAGGTTGATGGGGGTTGTGAGATCGTCACAATAGACAAGGCACCATATCGGGCCCATCGCCATCCCCTTGTAACCATTACGGCTAAAAGACCTAAACCAAATCACCCACGCATTCGATTTCCCTACAGAATTTGAGTATGGCCTGAAATACACTGCATTTGTCCGGAAGCTTCAGGGCCATTTGTAGGTCAAATTTGCTGGAGTATATCCCTGACCCTGTTCCCTCGCTAGTTTTGGAGCCGTCTGTGTATACTGAGGCTTCGTTTTCCCTCTGAATTAAATTTTTGGACCAGCCCTCTCTGTCAGGGTACAACACTTCATAAGGTGTTTCGAAGTCAAGTGTACAGAGACTTTCATCCGCATTTACGAAGATATCAGAGAACGATTCCCTTAAAATATTTCTATGACCTATACTATTATTTTTAAACAGCCCTGCATTAGTAAGTCTTAGTGCACTGAAACATAAATAAACTCACTTTTGACTTTTGTAGGACTTTTATCTACCCTTCCTATAGGTGTTTACTTATATATTTTTTGGCTGTTGGGGAGTTGTAAACGGTCGGGCAAAACTTTAGTGTCAATTGCATTCAACAATTTTAGCGTTGGTGACACTTCTCCTATGTGCCAAAACTTGTCGACATAAAGCGGATTCTCAAAATAGAAAAGGACACAATCAGAAATACACATCACGATCAAATCAAACGATCTCGCTGACCAATTAACGCCACCTTTGCGAGACAATAACCATACCATCAGAATGTCCATCGCGTGGCGTCTGCTGTGTGGCACGTATAGCCTCCTCCTTTACATGTAGTCTACCGTCATATCGTTGAATTAGGGCAAAATGAAATTGATTATCATGGTTCTGTAGCACTCGCCGTTGATAGTGATGGCCTCCCCAACGTCATTTACAAAAAAGTACGGACCAATGACGCCGCCGCACAGCCAAAATTATTTTTCCTTATTAATTAGTTTTGGGTGAAAATGCTAGAGATATGCAAAGTTTAGGACAAACAAAATTCGGACAGAAATTATTTTTTAATACATTATTAGCCAGACGATTCTTCATCAAATGAATCTCCATCGTCTTTGACTTCAATTTCACTTCCAGACACACTGTTTCGAAAATACATTATTTTTTTTCGCATTTGAATCCTCAGGAAGAAGCATTTCTAGGGTGTCCTTCATGAACGATCTTTTGGTCTATTGAGGGTATCCATATCGCAATCTGTCCAGCTTACAAAATGTCTCGTTGCAAATAATCGCAAATATTTTTCTGTATTATACCGTGTAAATAATTTTCCAAAAGTGTCCAATACTATAACAAATTCATTATAGAATGCAAAATTATTAAACAAATACAGATTTCTATGTAAACCGAAATTGTGAAAAAACGAATAACTTACTCTTTGTTAAAACAAACTGAAATATTAATAAACACTTGCAGCATAACTTTTTATTACAACAATTAGAAATAACTTAGATATTGAAATGCACTGACCGCGATGTTAGGCGCTTACAGAAAAATACAGTCCGCAATTATACTAATAATCATTTTTAGTGTGCAGGCTAAATTTATCGAGCTCACAAAGGAGAACTTTTCCATACAAAATTGCATATTGTGACCTACAAAATATATAAGTTGAAGGTAAAAAATGTTTTTAGTAAGGCGCAGTGTGTGTACTGTATCTGTCAACTTTGGACTGATTTTATTACAACACATGACCGTCGATCAACAAAAAAATGTTGTACATTATTTTATAAACATTTAAGAACCGTTATCTTAAACTTTTACTTTACCAAGTTTCAGTAGCTATATAAAACTGATATGTAAGCGTGACCAGGTGTATAAAACTTGGAAGCGTTTTCGATTAGATGTTCTGTTCCATGATTTTAAGAGGCTGAGAAACAAGGTAACGACCGAGATACGTGAAGCAAAGAGACGTTACTTCGCCCCCCGACTAGACCCCTCTCAAGCAAAACATAAACTCTTGAAAAACATTCGTGATATTGGCAAGGCAAACAAAAAAACAATATTTGTGATAGTCAATATTAAATAAATTAAATAAAAAATTCATTACTTTGCCATGTCAAGAAGCCACGGATGATACAACGACTCTACCAACTGAGAACAATTTATTTTCCTCATCAAGTTTTAGTTTTTCATCAGTGGATGAGACCGACGTTTTGGAGAGCTGCATAAGAATAAAATCCAATTCCGTTGGCCTTGATGAAATTCATCCGGTTTTCATCAAGGCTATACTTCCCTATATCTTAAAATACATAACGCATCTTTTTAATACCATATTTATATCAAGTGTTTTTCCCACAGTTTGGAAGCAAGCAAAAATGATACCGATTCCAAAAAATCGTTTAGGCCAAAATGAGTTTAGGCCAATTGCTATTCTACCATTTTTGTCCAAGGTCCTAGAAAGATTAATTAAAAACAAATATGAACATTTCTGTGCAACACAAACTTGTTATGTGATAGTCAGTCAGGTTTTTGTCCAAAACATAGTTGTACTACAACTCTTATTAATGTAGTTGAAAACATAGCACAAGATGTTGACTGTAACAATGTAAGCCTTCTCAGCTTTTGACACAGTTATTCATAATGTCCTCAGTAGTAAGCTAATAAACCAGTTTAATTTCTCCTACTCTTCGACAAGGTTAGTCCAGTCCTACCTAAATTGTAGATATCAGGCAGTTGTGTCAAACTGTTCCGTATCTGAACTTCTTAGGTTAAATAGAGGGGTCCCACAGGGTTCTGTACTGGGACCGTTATTATTTTCAATGTACATAAATGATTTACCCAATTGCTTAAAAAACACTCTAGTGGATATGTATGCTGATGATGTTCAGATGCGGAAAAGTTTTCCCCTAGGTCTGGTTGAAAACGCAGCCGTTGAAGTAAATGAAGACTTAAGCAATATTCTTAACTGGTCGCGGAAAAATGGTCTATGCGTTAACCCACTTAAATTCAAGTGCTTGGTTATTTCTAAAAAGTCCATTGATACGTCAGATTTCCCCAAAATATACTATGACAACAATCATATTGAATTCGTGGATTCAGCTAAAAATTGGTATTACGTTTACTATAACACTTTCTTGGAATACCCATATCAGGCTGACAATTGGAGGGCTTTGTATGCTGTGGACAAACCATAAAATAATAACACCCTTAAAAACAAGAATGGTACTTGCAAAAACATTACTCATCCCCCAGTTGCTTTACGGTTGTGAACTTTTTTACAATTGTGATTCTGTGCACAAGCGTAAACTGAATGTTGCTTACAACAGCTACTCTTGGAAATCTTTTCAAACTAAGAACTTTAACATTGCTAAACAATATATGTATTGCAATCGCGTCAGCCACCTTACCTTTTTAATAAGATTTGCCAGTCGCGTTCTATTAGATCTTTAAACCTTGTGCCAATGCATTACGCATCTTTAGTATCCGAGCGTAAATTTTTTTATTAATGCGATACACGTCTATGGAATGCTCTTCCTCGATATCTAAGGATGTTTCTAAGAATGTTTCTCGTCGCTAAAGACGTATTGCGGCCTAAAGCGCAGTCAGCGAAAAAACATGGCTGCCAACATCAACCCGTTCCAACTCAGAATTGAAATACCATTTTATGTTAAGTTAGTTCTCAGTTAATTTAGGGAAAAAAGGTTGAAAAAAATTTTCTGTGTACTTATCTGTTTTTATTATAATAAAATTATTTCGAACTTGCAAATAAAAAGTCATCGCTTTGATCAATTGAAGTTACGACTTTGCAACCCAACCTCCATTAGCCTTATTTACCTATCCTTAAGCATTTTCATTTCGCCTCATTTTGAAAAATTTGCGGTCAACTGTATTTTCTTCAGCCCCAACTAATACACACATAAAAAATCAAAATCATATTTGATTATTTTTTAATTTAAATAAAAATGTAAACCAACCATTTTTTATAATTTTCATATTTTTTTACAAAAGAAAAAGTTTATAATGATTTTATTATAATTATATTTTAAAAACAAAATTAAAATGCATATTTGATGAGCTTAAACTAAATTACACTTCGGTATAGTAAAACATCACTTCCAGTAGAATTGTGCCAACTTATTTGAAGTGCTGTCATAGAAATGCAATAGAGTGTAATCCTGCCATTTCACTGGTAACAATCTGTACAAAAAGAGTTCAGGTGCAGTGTTAAACAAACAATGGAAATAAATTGGAAAGTGCTTACCTGTGCAGCCAAACAACGAGTGCGAACATTTTTGGCACATAAACCATACGTTCGTTCCGTAATATCCCTTTAACGATTTGCTCAGCTGTGTAGGATCCCGACATACAAGGATATCGACTCAGCACGCTGTTAAATGAGTGCAAATTGAAAGTTTGTTAAAGTTTATAGTCGTTCAAATGTGTGTTCAAATGATTTCGCACAATTAAATTGGTATAAGGTTTAAATTTAAATATTAAATATGTGTTTTATAACTGTCATTGATATACTTTGAAGGGGATAACAGCTTGTTGTTATTTTTATCGTAGTTCAATATTTGCTCTTTTCGTAAAATCTATAAATCTAAATCTAAAAACTATACGCGTCAAAACTTTAGGAAATGAACTTGGGCAAGCCTACGATTCGATTTCAACACCTTTTATCTACACAAGAGGACTTGGCGGACTGCAACTTGTCAACACGCACATAACAATCATGAAGTGCAAAGAACAAGTAGAAAGACTGTCATCGTGCCTTCAAAAGTTCTGGCTCTCACTACAGGCGACCACAACTGCAACGAAAAGTATGGTTCGATGAGGAGTCCCGGCCGACACATTGCCCGTCAGCTCTACTATAGAAAATAAAAAGGAGTAGCATTGGCTTGTCACACAAAAAAAAGGAATAAGCGGCAGGTTGTCGAATCTATTGAGGGGTGCTACGGCCGGGCAACGTTCTTCGGAAGTTCTACCACAAGACTTAACAAAAGCCTAGAGAGATAGAGGTAGATTCAGAGTTAAACCATCGGAGATTGCGGACAATAATAGAGGGCCCGGCCGAATATTTCGTTCAACTTTAAAACTTCCGTCTAAACTACCAATATGAAGTAGGGACGGCAATACCCAAACTTAAGTACAACATTCAGCTCTTGAAACGAGGTTTTCAAAGCAACAGCAGATTCCTATTCCGACTTCGACGTAAAATTTAACCCTTAAATGCCCAGTGTATCTTTAAAGATACAACCATTAAAAAAATTATCTCTTCATTAATTTTGACTTTATTTACTTATGGCTTACCATTTTTGCTTTATTGACTCAAAATGTATCCTCAATAAAAAAAATAGACTTAAAGATTTTAAATTGAATTACTTATAACGAAATATTTAAGTTTTTATAATTCTAAACAAATTTTGAAAACATTTTTTTTTTTTTGTAATAACTTTAGGGTTGGTAACACTGCTGTGACAAAAAAAATATATCCTGGTGAGAATACATGTTGTGAAGTATAATACAGTTATTTCAACCAAATACGATATACTCAGCTTATAAAACATAGCGGTAAATGGTTGTATCTTTAAAAATACGCTGGGCATTGCGGCCTATAACATGAGTTCGGTTGAATTTTGGTTATTTCTTCATTTGGTGTGTATTCAGAGTAGTTGTGTATCGTTACAAAGTGCAAGTTAGTTGATTGTGTTCCTTAATTTTGTGATTTAGTTGTTTTAGTTGTGTATTAGTGCAGTTAGACTAGTTTGAAGATACATATATCTAATATATTATATAAGTTTTGAACAGTGATTTAAACGGAAAATAATTCTACATAAGGTAGTTGGTGTACCTACTTGTTCGCTTTTGATTTTTTTCTTATTCGCATTTTTTTCCTAATGGACCTTAGAGCATGGCTTTCACTAAAATTGACGGTGTGAAGATGACTGACGAAGAGGTCAGTGCATTGCTGCATGATTTTAGTTTTGACAGTACTGATGACTTGGATGATGAAGTTGATGAGCTTTACGAACCAACATCAGCAGCAAGTGTAAGCGAAATTCCAGTGGTAACTGACTATAATAATGAGGGTAGTGAAGAACATGGCTTGTCGGAGGATGATGATGCTGATGATTTAGATCTAAGCATGCCAATAAACGATAGTTTCCTCAGTATGGTAAACATTGACAATACAGATCCAAGTCATTTCATACCGGATCCAGTATCATCGATTCCATCCGTAACCACTAATTGGAATCCATTTCCCTCACAATTTTCCCAAACAAAAATTAACCCGAAGTCCGTAGAATTTGAAAAAGTCATCTGGAAGAAATCGAACCTTGTTTATAATGCGGAACAATTGAGATTTGGAGGGGATACTACCATTCCAGAAGTTGTGCAGACTTTAGGAACACCCTATCAAGTTTGGTCATATTTGTTTCCAGAGACTTTGGAGCAACGAATTGTGGACGAAACCAGAATCTATGCGGGGGTTAACGAGTCATTCCAGTTTAGTAGGTCCGATTTACGAAAGTTTATTGGTATATTATTTTACATGACATATTTTAACCTTCCGAGCACCAGAGACTTTTGGACCGAAAAATTACACCGTTGCGTACCGGTAGTTCAAAATACAATGACGAGAAATAAATTTGAAAAAATTCGGCAATATATCCATTTTAACGACAAATCTAGAGCCGGAAAACGAGATGACCCCGATCGTGACCGCCTTTACCTTATAAGACCTCTAATCGAATATCTTAACAGGACTTTTGGAAGCATACCACGATTAGACCGGCTTTGTGTAGATGAGCAAATGTGTTCATCAAAAATTGGCCATTTTATGAAGCAATATTTACCAAACAAGCCTTACAAGTGGGGATTTAAGTTATTTGTTTTATGCGACACAAGCGGATTCGCGTATAAGTTTGAAATCTATAGCGGATCCTCTGAAGGACCTTTGCAAGGCGAACCAGATTTGCAACCATCGGCTAATATTGTTGTTAGATTGCTCCGGGAAGTGCCACGGTATAAAAACGTATTGCTTGCTTTTGTTGCTTGTTTTTTTTCCATTAATATAATTTTCATTTACTAAATAAATACTATTTACTAAACAAATACCCATTTAATAACTTATACTTTTTACAAATTTTTTTTTTAATCATAAAAATATCTAAATTTACAAAACGGTTGTATTTACTGAAGATATTCTTTTTTGCATGATTGTGTTTCTGTATTTCATACTTTTTTTTAATATTATTTTCTGTATATAAAATTTTTGAATTAACAAAAACGGTGCAACAATACCTTGTTATGCACAATTACCCGTTTATCTAATGAACTAAAAAAAATGTTGAGGCATTCTTTATAATTTTCTTTCCGAATAGCTGTGGGGGGATAATGCCCAGTGTATCTTTAAAGATACAACCTCTTTTTTCTTAATAACTTTGTCAAAAAAATAAAAATAAAAAATTAAAAACGGAGTTGTTGTTTTTGTTTCCGTTTACATATAATATATTTTTTTCATTAAAATCGGTTTCCTTGGGCATTTAAGGGTTAATAAACTGTAGATACCTATACCTCATCGGAGTGTGCCTAACCTACAAGAAATTAAATGGTGCGAGGATGAAGCAGTGTTGTTATATCGTGGGATTTATCAAGGCAAAATCGTGGGAATTTCACGAACTTGACAAAAAAGAACATATTAACTAACAATTTTGGGTGATATTTCATTAAAACTTCCACATTTTACCATGATTATCAACAAACTAAATGTTCACAAAAAAAGAGTTAATTTAAATCGCCTTTTAGCAAAATTTTCTAGTACAGTCAAAACCCCTTAAGAGAAACTCGTTAAATTGAAAAAAAAACCGCTTTCATACAAATAACTCCGCTTTATTACAACCGCATAAGTGGTTTTTTGAAACACAATTCCATTATAACTTTTCAAAGAAAAAACTCCGCTTATATAAAATAAATGAAAATGTAAACACACCTACAATTTACATAAAAAAATACTAAAATGTGATTATTTTCCAAAATGTTTTGTTATTGTTTTGTGGATGGATTATTTTTTTTTGGTTAACTTACTTAATTAGGTATTATAAATTTATTCATTATTATTACCAATTCGTTTTGATGAACAAATTCTCCAGAGCCCGCTTTACTGAAAAACCCGGTTAATTTAAACTGAAGTTAATGTTTTTAGTCATTTCACTTAAGCGGGTTTGACTGTACCATAAAATAATCATGAAACTTAGATTTTGAAAATTGAATTAAAATGTGATTTCCTTTTCTTTTAATTTACATTTTACATTCTAAAGTTAGATTTTACACAGAAATATATCAAAGGAATTTAAAAGGCAATTATATATATTCAAAAGTCCCGGCAAAACTTATTTTCAAATTGCATTCATTGAAAAATGTGTATGTAATATGTACATATCTTTGTATTTCCAAATTCATCAAATTAAAAAATGAAAAAAATTCAATCACTGTGAAATATATTTTAATTTAAAAGCTATGAATTTGACTGAACTTAACCACTTAACGAAATTGCAATCAATTTTAAGTTTAAGTTGAACGCTACCATCAGTTAATGACATTTAATCAAATCCTGTCATGTTTTGTTTTGAATTTTCAATTTGCGCCCCTAGGTTTGACTGAAAATACTTCAGTCGAAGGCTGAAATTAAGGGGTTTTATTTCGGCCTTTGGGGACGTTCGGATACGAAGTTTGTCTAAAACGTCAACTACATTTTTCTGGACTAGGTATCCGTACGCCTTAACTAAGAAGTTAAGTTTGACACTTTAAAATGTCAACTGAGTTACTGAGTACGCAGGCAGGATTTTATTGACTAGATTTTTCGGCTACCCCTCCATAAACGTCAACTGCAAAAACTGATCACGAGAACAATCTAAGCCAAAAAACTCAAACACATCTAGTCAGTCAGTTGTCAGACTTACTAAACTAGGTATCCGAACGTCCTCTTTGATTGATGTATTTTTAGACCCTTGGAGCGACTGAACTTCGATGTTTGACTATGACATAATAAATGTAAATGTCAATACAATATGTAACTGAAGAGAAATGTGATTGAAAGCTTAGTTTTCTTTTGGTTTTGTAAATCTTTTTTGTTTTTTATTGAAATGAATACGTTTATTTGCACATTAAAATTAAAAGAAATTATTTAAATTTTTTGTTTAATAAACAATAATATAATAGGCGAACCTTGAAATGTCCAGACGAGTACCGGAATTTCAACATAATGTCCACTACCACTAAGCCACTGCTCAAAAGGCAATTTAAGTATGGTCAAAAAGGGAAAAATTACCCCGCTTCGTGGGAAAAATAAAGAGCCAGTGCTACAACACTATGAGATGAAGTGCAACAGCCAACAGGTCTAGTGAGTGTCGCGTTTCACGTATATAACAATTTGTCGGCTACCAATGTGCGAACGCGTAAAATCGTTCGGACAAATACCTGATCCGGACTTCATCAGTCCGCGACTTAATTGTCTACTACAGTAATTTTTAGAAAAATCTCAAACAACCAAAAGTTGCCTATGATAGCGTATGTAGACTGTAGAGTGCAACATTTCCGCCAAACCCATTCACCTGTTTAGATTGACGATCGAAAACTGTCGCTGTTCTCTTAAAAGCACCACGAAATCCTATGAAGGCGAAAAAGGTTTAAGGAAAGAAGATTTGCGTATGCTGATGTAGCAGTTGATGGAACCGCTTGTCAAATCAAATTCAAACTCTGTTAAAACCTATACCACTTCCACTAGACCTCTGGCCACTTCTGTCAGATGTCCTTGGCCTTGTCAAGCAATAAAGAGGAGACACGAAACACGATATTCGAAATAAGAATCTAATCAACTACTAGAGAGGTGTAAAGTAATTAAGTAAGAAAAACGCTCCGCTACGATTCTTCTAAGCCAACATGATGGATATAAAGTTTATGATTATTTTCACGTTATACCTAGCCATAGCATTTTGCCAAGAAATCAAGTCAAATCGCACATCCGTTATGATTTATCATTCCGGAAACATTATATACAATTCCATCTTTCGTCCATTCATAATTTATTCTGAAATTATTTTCCAACTCACCCCAAATCGTTGAGCGTTTCGTAAACCTCCGCATTTGTCTTCATAAAATACGGATGAGCTGTTGTTGTTCTTATGAAATCACAATCTGACAATCGTAATTCAGCTCTCAGGCAATCCATAAATCCGATAATTGCGTATTTCGTTGCCGAGTATATGCCAGCTCCTGGCAAGGCGATTAGTCCTACAAAAAAAAAGGATTTTGTTTTCAAACGAAATCATCTAGGTAGGTTTACCCAAAAATAATCTTCAAATTAAATATTCATACCAGCCAATGATGAAACCGCAACAATATGGCCCGACTTCCTTGTAATCATTTTTGGCAGAAACTCCTTTGTTGTCTATAAATCGAGGCGAAAGCAAAAACCAAAAAAATAAAACAAGATGAACGTCAATCTGCTGAGAGTGTATATAACAAATTCAAAGGAAATTCCTCTCGTTCCCATCCTACTTACCAATATGTATGAGCCCAAATTCACCATAATAATCCTTTCGATTTCCTCGGCTTTTAGGTTCGGCGTCGAATTCAAAGTCATTAGGGCCGCATTGTTAATTAGTATGTCCACTGGACCGAGATCCTTTTCAATTTTAACCGCCAACACTTGAATTTCCCTATAGGAAGAGACGTCGGTCTGAAGATTAAACGAATAACTGTCGAGTAATGTCGGAAATTACACTGAAATAATATTATAGGTGGCTTTGTGCGCCGGGCACACACACACTTACCCTGTACGTCTTGGCAATGGCGCCGGGAATCTTTGATATTATTTCGACGGTGTCATTGCCCGCCTTTGTGTTAACATCGACGACGGCTATTTTGCAGCCCTTCTTGGCCAACAGAATGGCCATCTCCTTGCCGAGGCCGCTACCACCTCCGGTTATCTGTTAAATGAGAACAACGTAAGCATAAGCATATGGATGTGGTACGTAAAACGGATCGTAAATAATTTATAAGCTTCATTGAATTGAAGCGTAAAAGCTACCACCAGCCACCACTGTGAGTGTCCAGCATTTTTTGAGTAATTCGATTGCATACATGCGGAACCTCGGACATGTATTAGGTATGTCGACATCTACATTTGCAGTGTGATGAAATAAAATGTATATAACTACAGATGGGATGACCGAATGTGGGGGACATTCCGGCAAACGACATTTACTGATAATTAACCCTTTTGACCAGTGTTTCTGAATTAATGAAGAACACCGAATGGAGGGGCTCCCTGTTACTGTTGGTCACTCAATGTGGGTCGACGAAAGCTGATTTCTAAAGAACGGCACTTATCATTTAGACAATAAGTCTATTGTGGCATCGTTAGGCTGTGTGATCTTGAAAAGGAGAGTCATTCAGTGACTGAACTATGAACTGCAACTGCATTCGTTCTAAAAGAAGCAAATCCATGGGAGCACTTCAATTATTATATACTAGTAAAAGGCTGAAAAATGCATTGGCAGTAGTTGTGCTTAAAAGTGTATCATTTTAGGAAAATAACTCAAAATATCCGTCTTTTTCATATCTGGGCTAACCTATAAGCTATCTGAAAATACACCATAAGTTTCGCACGAGAAAGCAGGTAAACAGAAATTCAAGACAACAGTAGGTCTGTACCCTGACTATAATGAATTCAAAAGCATTAGTCAAATTTAGTCAAACTTCGTTCCTATACGCAAAAGTTGGGTAAAAGAGAGCCACAAAGAAAGAATAAAACATCTCCGTTTCATAAAAAAAAAACTGCAAATTTCTTTGGGCTAGTTTGTTTTAACTGTCTTTAGCTGTCAAATCTCTCAAAAGTCAATTCGAAGTGGCTGTAAATTTTGGTTTGGTTAATTGAGTGCTGGAATTTGTAATTAAAAATGGATAAATCAGCAAGAAAATTAAATATTAAATTGTATCCGAGTGTTTAAGCCCACTGACTTTTATTTTTAAAAACTATTTTTCTTTCTCGTACATCTTTTTAACAAACGTCATGCAAAACTTTCGTTCCTGTACTTTTTCTAAGAACATATAAGAATATATCCCCACTCCTTGATATCTGACATTTTGCCGAAATTGGCCAAAAAAGTAAGAGAACAGACCTAATATTAGGTTCGTTCGGGTACTTTTTTGCAAACGTAAAATTATTAAAAATTTGCTAAGATTCTGTGCGAATGCGACCACGTACTGAGAAAATTTTAAAAATTGAGAGAGAAATCCATTTCCCCTCTTTTCATTTTTTCGTAATTTTCTACTCGCCGAATTTCGGCTTACTGAAAAATGAAAATATGAAAACTGTCAACTAATTGACAGTTCAAAAGTTTGACAAGTCAAATTCTATTTATTTTCATCTTTAACGATGTCGGAGGAAGAAGTTATAGTTAAATGTTCTCCTAGAACATATCAGCGCATTCAAAATTGTAAGTTTAATGGATATTTAGCTTTTAAAAAATGCAATGAACCTTGCTCAACAAATGTTATTCTCGGAACAAGGTACTTCAGAGCCAAATGAAAATGTCAAAATGACATTTCTTAAACTTTTTGTAAGAAAACCGGTCAGGTACTTCTCTTGAAATTGAGAGAATTCTCTCTCGATTTTTGAGATTTGACATTTTTCATTTTTCTACGCTAAAAGTACACGAACGAACCTATTGTTGCGGCGAACTGTCATCTGTCAAACAACAAAATTTATGTCGTTTTCCATTGGGAAAGAACATTTTCCCATTTTTTTTCAGATTAAAGCACTTTTGATATAGTGATAGACACCATACGCATCATTATGCCAGATTTTTGTGTTCTTTGCTACTTTTAATTTGTTTTCTACATTAAATATGAATGTTTCAATGGGCCAAATCAATGTTTTCAATTAAAATTTACATTTGTACTCAAAATTAGATATTTTCTGATCACATAGCTCAAAACGAAGATTCGGTGCTCTTTTCTTCGCATTTTTCTGTAGATTGGTGCAAAATGTATGAATTAAATAATTTCGAATACGTGGACGAAGAAGACGACCGAGCAACAAAAAGGATCTAGGAAAGTTAAAATCCGTTCTTTGTTTAATGATGCTTGTAAAAAGTGGTCTAGAAATGCTTATGATCCTTTATAATAACTTTTTCTCTTATCTTTATTGTTATTATTTGCATTTTTAGGCAATGAGTTTCTGAAAAATCGGGAAAAATTTGCATTTGACAAGTACAACAGCTGACTTTAATCACGCACAATGTCAAATGCAAAGGAAAGTGATCTCATTTTAGGTCTGTTCCTTTACTTTTAAATCTTACGAATTTTTACGGATTCTTTCGCATTTTACTCAATTATCGTTCCTCAACTCGAAAAATTCGTAAAGGAGATCGGCTTCGAGAGAGCAAGATATTTCCCCTCTTACTAGTTTTTACTAAACAAATTTCTTTGCGTATAAGAATTGAAACAACTGTCAGTCGCCTAAAAATTGACAGCTTATTCGAATTTATTGTTCTATTTGGCATTTATGAACTACCTATCTGTTATTTTTCACAGGTTACTACAAAAGCGTTCCATAACTTTTGCGTAAGTTTCCCTCTCTGAGAGAGATCCATTCCACAGTCATTTTGACAGTCTTTTCCATTATTACTAAGAAAGTAAAGGAACAGACCTTTTGTGTTCCACTGTGCAGGAAAAATCTGAGATCTGAGAGCAAAATCCAATTGGAAAACGCCATTATTCGCGTTCAACAAATTTTCAGATGAAAAATTCGTTCTTACTTAACCTCAAATAATAAATTGCTACCAGAAGCCGATGGCTGAATTTGGCGAGCTTCTTCAACCAAGTAAAATGTTCATGTGAATGAAATGTGAAAATGACCCATAGGTTTCATTTGAATAGTCCTTTAGTTTTATTGTTCTTAATTGGTTCATGATTTGAAGACAAATTTTCTCAAGTTAAAAAGTTTAAAAGGCTTCACAAGCTTACTAGCTAGTAATAGACATAACAACATTTCTTCAGTGTAGACCCTTGGGCTGCCCACATTATTAAATACCTATAGATGCTGTATTTAAAACTTGCTTAAGAACATTTCTCCCAACCTCGAAAAGCCATTAAATATACACCTCAGGTAAAGCGGGTGATATTATTTTTGGCCCGTCCAGCTAAATGTGCGTATACGGAGGACGTACAAACTTGAAGCCGACTTTCATCAATTTTCCAATTTGAATGCTAATTGATTGAAAACATATGGCAAAGGAAAATAAACAAATCGTGCTCATCGGCCATTAATGATGTTGCCTCGTTGAGATTTAACGTTTGCATTTTGCTAGCAACATCAACAATGATGTCATATTCATATCACAACATCAATACAGCATAACCTATTTGGCATGGGAAGTGGATGTGCGTACTGCGTATTTGCGTGAGAAGTACATAATCAGATGGAACATTTTTAAGAGAGTAATTAAATTGATGGAGCTGATAATTGTAATCATTAAGTATCACTTTAATAACCTAGTCACATAATTTGATTTGTACCTAGTTCCAATCAATGTTGGTAAAGGTAGGTATCTACCTAATATAACTTGGCTCAGTGGTTAGTTGTTAGTTCTTAATTTCGATCCCCGAAAAACACAAAAGGCCTGAAAAATGTATTTATATGGAAAAGAGAGCACTTAAAGAAAGGAACTTTTCATATGACTATATGAGAGCGAATTGCGAACTGCGAAAGTGCGAACCCATTCACATGACATTTTTTTTGGTCAAATTTGTTAAGTTTAAGTTCGTACGAATTTTTCATTCGTGAAATTGTGGATCGCGACAGCATTATGTGGATTGCGAATAAAGTGTGACAGCTGACATTTCGCGGGAATAATTTGTCAATTCGCAGGAAAATTGCAGTAGGTAAATATAAATTCCGCTATTAAAATCAATTGAGATTCAGGTTTTTTTAAGATTAGATGTTGGATTTATTAAATTGAATGCTTTTATGACTTTTGCAATGCCTTAAGGTGCGATTACACGGCCATTTTTTCGAAGCATTTAAATGACGCTGTGACGTCAGGAAAAAATGTCGCATTAGAGTCATTTTCAAGCTACGATTCGTCATTGGTCATTTGTGAAAAAATGGCGATCACACGAAATGACCATCAACGTCATTTTTGTCCCAAAATAAAATGACGGACACTGCGCGTCATTTAGAATTTTCCGTTGGGATGCCATTAAATGACGAACGAAAAAATGACGATCACACGGTAAGGACATGCCACACCAAAATGACAAATGTCACCTTTCGTATTATTTCGATTTTGCGTCATTTATCTGTTTTGTGATCAGACGGTAATGACCGATGAGAAAAATATTGCTACTGTCATTGAGTGTTTTTCTCTCGGCGAAGACGAATACGTGCGCTAAGATTTTTTTGAATTAAATTAAATAACAAGGGAAAGAAAAATTATTACAATAAATAAAATATGGCGAAAAGAACTTTTGCGATGATGCTGGAAATTGCGGAGACGGCGTATTTGGCAACATGTATGCTGGAAAGCAGTGACGACGATATTGATACCGTGCCAACGCGACGAAAGCGGAGTATTTGGCAAAAGAAGTGGTTGAGCCGTCGCGAGAATTATTGCTCGAATTGCGCGAAGAAGAACCTGAACCGTATCGTAATGTCCTTCGTATGTCAGCCAATCAATTCGATTATTTTTTGAGGTTGGTGAAGCCACACATCGAGAAACAGAACACAAATATGCGAGACAGCGTTTCAGCGGAAGCGCGACTGGTGATCACGCTGCGCTACCTGGCCACTGGTGAGAGTTTTCGATCGCTGCGATTCCTTTTCCGCGTATCGCAGCCAACGATAACGTGCATCATTCCGGTAGTTCTCGACGCTATTTACAAGGTTCTTGTCGCTGAGTTTATTAAGGTGTGTGCTGTGTGCTATTTGATACCATTATACCGAACAACACAATACACAAACACAACAAAACAAACAAAAATCTGTTTATTAATTTTTACCGAAATGCGACACGTCCTTTCGCCACGAGCAAAACACCAATTGAAAGCACAGATATCGTATTAAATACTGCGTCATTTGTCATTTGCATAGAAAAATGGCATGCCATGAATTTCGTGTATAGTCATTTTTTGGAGGCTGCCATTTAAATGGCGCAACAGCCAAAAAGTTTGGTCATTTGTCCTAGGCGTCCTTAAAGGGCGATCACACGGTCATTTTTTTCCGTCATTTTAATGGCACAAAAATCACGTCATTTGGTCTGCCATTTCCCTAGTCATTTAAATGACGCCGAAAATGTTATCCCAAAAATGGCGATCACACACAACGACATTTAAATGACGGCTTTGTGACGCGACTTTGACGTCAGAGCGTCATTTAAAGGACGCGAAAAAATGGCCGTGTAATCGGTACTTTAGCTTTGGTTGCTATTCAAAAATCCTAGTTATTTCAAAAAATTTATGAAGGTAACAGAAAATGTTTGAAGATAAAGACGAGATCTGTGTATTATATACTTAAAAACCGTGTATAAGATATGAGTTGTAGAAATATGACTAAAAGGCTTTATCAAACGCGACGAAACAATGGCGATGTTCGGAAACTTAAGCAGGCCCCTAAGCCCTGATTTGTCGGTTCGGTTTCGTAGCTGTTGGTTTTCTCCTCGAAATAGTATTACGAACTCATAAATTTTCAAGAGTCACTTCTGGTACCTACCGGCTCGGTAGCCGGCTCGGTAGCCGGTAGGTACCAGAGACCCCCAACTTCGGCCGATTTAAAACTTTTTTTTTACGGGGCTGACAGGATTAGATGCGTTAGTATTATTCACATAATAATATTTTCTACATAGAAATTCGTATTGACAATAAATTGTCACTCACCAACAAATTCGCACCTAATCTTGCAATGTCACTGTTTAGTGTACATTTGCTTAAAATGTTTATGAAAAATAAACAATACATTATTGTTGTAAGAAAATAGAAACATTTTGAGCCAACTTTCATCAGTTTTTTAAGAAAAATGTGCACAAGCACATGCAGTCGGTGTAGATAGTTTTATTAGTCCAACCTTTTAACAATATAATAATTACTAACCAAAAGCATTTATTGTTGTTAAAAGATAGAATTCTAGTGGTCTTAGTTGATATAGAACTTCAACTAGATATGCCATTTACTTAAGGCGTAGGCTTGAATTGTCAACCTGAATTGGCAACTATACTAGGGGACTAGGGCATCTTTTAAGGCTCATTGGCAGGCAAATTCAACAAATTAGACGAAGCTCTCTCAGAAAGCTTATACACTTCGATTGAAACTACTTTGAAACATTTGAATTGACATTCTTGGCACCTACTATGTCCAAAAAAAGTGACAGAATAAAAAGAACGGAAAACACACATATTTATTGATAGTAGTACGTCGTTTTCGCTACTCTTTTATGAATCAACCTCTATGGTTTTTGAAGTTGTATCTGAAGAGGATATAATACAGCAGGTTCGTGCCCTTAAATCTAATGCGGTAGGTGAGGACGGAATCATTTGCGTTTTATAAAAATAATACTTCCCCATTTAGTTAGTTCTCTACCACATATTTTGAACTTTTGCATTACCTCTTCAACTTTTCCAGATTGTTGGAAAAAGGCCAAGTGCCCAAAAAGAAAAACCCTATATTAGTAACCGATTTTCGTCCAATTAGTATCTTACCCTGTTTATCAAAAATTTTTGAAAAAATTCTTGCGAAACAGATTTCTAACCATCTTAATCGTTTTAATTTATTATCGCCATTACAATCAGGTTTCCGTCCTAGCCATAGCTGTTCTACAGCTATGATCAAAGTGCTTGACGATATTAGAATACAATATGATAAGGAACATCTTTCACTGCTTTGCTTATTGGACTTCTCGAAGGCCTTCGATATGGTCAGTCATAAGGTTCTCTGCACAAAATTAAAACTTTACTTTGGTTTGAGTGGTTCGAGGATTAGGAACTACATTACTTATCCTGTTCAAAGAGTAATTGCCAATCTTAAATACTCCCAACCTAAAAATATACTCTGTGGAGTTCCCCAAGATTCAGTTTTGGGTCAAATCCTTTTCTGCCTTTTTATTAATGATTTACCACAAGTGTGTCAAAATACATCTGTACATTTATATGCTGATGATGTGCAGATGTACCTCTCTCGACCGTCTGGTTGTTGGAAGACCTTGTGTCCAGATTTAATTCTGATTTGGCACTCATTGTAAAATGGTCTGTCGATAATGGACTTATTATAAATCCAAAAAAGAGTCAGTTAATTTTGATCTCAAAGAAACTATATAATGTTAATGAATTGCCACCCATTTTCCTCAATTCCACGAGGCTTATATTATCTGACACCGTTGTAAGTCTTGGGTATAAATTAAACCTGACCGCGCATCACGCAGAAACTACTGAACGGATTTTGATGAAACTTGGCATAGTGATTGCTTATGTTCTGGGTCGGGCTTTAGGATAGTCCAAATAAACGGATATATGTAAGGAAAATTCTGTTTATACAGACCTAGCTCAGTAATGGCTTATCGGATTGAAAAATAAAAAAATTGGTGAATTTAGTAAATTTTCTCCTAAATCATTTAAGATATAAAACATCCTCCTGCGTTGTCCTGAATATCGCCCACAATTTTCTTTTAGTTGATACCACTGTCAGTAGTCATACAGGAGTGAGTATCATTGCAGTAGTGTGTGTAAACAGGTTGAACACATTTTCAGTTGTTGTTCATTGGCAAAAGTTTGGAAATGGGCTGTTGGGATTCATGGTCAGGTTGTTTTATTCGTGTTGCTTTGCGTAAATCTTTTTTGTGTAGACTTTTTAGTAGGAATTAAAATTTTGTTTTTATTCTCTTTGTTTTTGCTATATATTACTTTCAGAAAGATCCAAGGGTAGGAACATATTTATAAAAAACTGTTCGATGTAGTTCGATATACCTAAATACTTTTTTTCTTAAAAGTTTCAGGCGGGAGAAGCAAGGCGAGCACGGGTCAGCTAGTCACAAATATCTTTTAAGCTAATTTTTAGATTTAATTTAAACCATATATTTAATGTAAACTTTTATTTAATTGTGCTCCATATATTTTTCAAATATAATCTAATGTGCATTATCTATGGAAAATTTCGAAAAAGTGGTTGATCAGTCTGAGTCTCAGTCTCAGTAGGTATATCCATGTAAATACTTTCATTTTCAAGACTTGTTTATCTCGCGACCCGCCACACATGACGATATATTTGAAGCGAGGTTTCCAGGCTACCAATATTGTTCGATTTGACGCCCTTAGATGTTTTTTTTTTTAGGGGCTACCCTTAATCTCTGTTTTATGCCAATCAGCTAACAGGAAAAGGTTTATAACCCGGGTTCCTTATACCTACCTACTTATTGACTGATTTAAAATGTTTTAATTTCGACAAATGTCTCAATTTTGTTCATTTAACTAATGGTAAATAATTAAAAATGGATGGCATGCTGCGGAGGAATAATCTAAGTCCAGAAAAGTAAACTCGATCTTGAAATAGCTACCTGATTGGCTGAGTGGACTCGGGCACATTCCACTTTTCCAGTTGACACTCTTCAATTTTAGGTTTAAATTCTCCAGTAATAAAACTCCTAAAATATTCTTTAATTACTGCAAAAGCCGCACCTACCCACTCTTATCTGCGTATTGAATATTAATTTACAGAGATTTCTCAAAGCTTTTGTTGGGTATATGTATGTTACATATATGTACATTCTTATACTGTACATATATCTAATTGTCTACCTATATCACTGCACGCGATTACATTTCACATAATGACCTTGAAGTTGAAATAAATCTCAAGCCCGCCTGAATACTGCTAAACGTGATCACGTCGCACCTCCAGAAATCAATGACCCATTTAGGTAAGCAGAACTGAGAAAACTCGCAGTCACACAACAATCCGATTTGGCACAAAAGTATCGAGATACCTAGAAATGGTAATACGAGTTGCGTTGACATCGAAATCTGAAGAAGCAAATTTTAATGACGCCACACACTGTGTAGGTATATACCTATAGATTGGTTTCACGCACCCAGAAACTAATAAAACCGGAAAATTATGGGGGAATGCATTCCCCAGTCAAAGCAAGTCACCTTTATATCTCATTTAACACAGAAATGCTTTTTAGAACACCACTCAAAGTTATTTTAACAAATCAAACAAGCAAATTCTGATCATATCACATTTGTCACACTTTAACAACAAATACATCAAAAATAATAAAACAAACGACGACTCACCAAAACAACTTTACCCTTAACATCCTTCTCTTTGACCCCAAACAAGAAGTCCAGGAGATGTTTCAATGCAACAGCAAATAGAATAATTGGCAGCAATAGCAAACACAGTAGTATCTTCAAATTGAAGATCAATCTTTGACGATTTTCAATAGGTTGCGCTTCAACCATTGCTAATGTTCTTTATTTTTATTTTTTATCTAGATGCTCGCAACCGATAGCACTCAGAGATCGCAGGTGTCGATTTTTTTGTTCGTTCGTTCAATACTACACACGGAAACCAACTGATCGGAGAAAACGCTGACTTGATCGACGTTTGACTTGGGAGACGCGCAAATTCAACTGCTAGTTCATACTTCATAACTTGAAAGCGGGGAGAAGCCAGTTTTGGAAGCGGCAAGGTATGGAGGCCAGCCCCAGCACATTAGAACTCTGAATGGGGAACGAAAATACTTGAAGATTCGTAGAACGCAGCGCAACTTACAAATTAGATGCACAGGCGGGAACGCGCACGAGGGGCACGGGGGGATTTGCTGCTGCTGCCATGTAAATATTTCATCGAGACTCGACAACAGCCGTACGGCGGTGGTTTATTTACTTTTGAGAGGAAAGATGAAATTTGAAATTCCGATCGTAATTAAGTTATGGATGCTTGAGAGCTTTGTGTGCTTTTTTGTTTTTGTTTTCGTTCTGAGATAAATTTGTATCTCTGAGATAGTGATCGAGTGTTGAGAACTGGGCATTGTTAACGCATAATTAGATGAACTCATCATAATAGTTTTCACATGCAGTTGCAAGATATTCAAGCAGCCGAGTGTTTATTTTTGTCATGAAGGTGAGCATGGATTTGTTGTTAGAGAGTCGTTTTGTGGGAGAAGCTGAATTGCCCAAATCGGATTAACTCAGTTAAAACTGTGTTTGCTTGGTAATGTGGGGTTATTGGCTTTTCATAAAAAATAAGTAGAGGTTCACAGTTACAAAGTATTTAGTTCTATTTTCAGTCAAATTTGTTTGTCAAGATGGAGATTTCTAAAATTAAATAGCAGACAGATATGTATTCTTATATGGAGTTTAGGGCTTTAGAGCTAGCTGGAGGGAGCACACTCGTCGGCAGAAGATCTACTGTTTTCTTGTTTAAAAAATTTACTGCCTCCCCACATCAATCGACTGCACTTTTTGAATCAGATTATTTTTTTATACCTACCTACCGTACCTATATTCGACAAAAAAATAAAATCTTGTATCACTTAAATGCAAAGTTTGTGGGATGCAGACAGTTGGCATTCAAGAAATAAAATGACCCCTAGTCATACCTTTACTCGCACGGTTCAATAGGTGTAAATGAGTAGACAGTTATGTGAATTTAACTAAAAATATCGTTGAAATTACATTCGCAACTATTTTTTTTAATTTTTTTGTTTTTTTAAAGCCCTTCGATTGGTTCACTGTTTGTGTTTCATTTTTCTGATTAGCTCTTTTAAGTTCTTTATTTTTTTCCTTATTTCTTCATTCAGTCTGTATCTATATTTTGATTTATTTGTTAAATACCCAGTGCATTCAATTCTAGTTGTTATATAGGGTGACATGGTCGTAGATGCACCAGTGGTGCACCACGCACCATAGCTCTATCTGCCTAACTGACAGATGTATTTGTGTTTACCTCAAACAAATGTATTCGTTTTTTGCAGAAAAGATAGTAGATTTAAGTCTGGTAGTGATTTTCTTTGTGGGCGGACGTGAGCGATTGTTTTTTTACAATTTCAGTAAAAAACGAAAAAAGAGTTTATAACGTAGTTGCGTTGTCTAGAAGTTATTTCAATTTCCAACTAAAATTCCGTAGTAGTGCATAACGCACCACAGAAGCGTAGTTTTAAATGCACCATGGTGCATCTTGCATATACACGGTAATAACGTAGACTAAAGCCTTCCTGTTTTTAATAAAGATCTGTTTTTAAATTAAATATTCGTTAATCTGTTCGTTTTGATAGAAAGGAAGTATTTATTTTTAAGTCGTTTATTTTGTTAGTGTTTAGATACCTAATTTATTTATTTTATTTTTTTTATTGTTTATTTATTTTTTGATATGAAGCCATTTTCATTTATTTTTGTTTATAATATAATATACATATTATGTTCTTTAAAGTTGGAATGAACTGTTTTTTTTTATTTCTAATAAAACTACATTTATCAATTGAAATATATATTTTAGTATGTAAAATAATAGCTGGTGCATTATACACATACAACTGGTGCATTTAGTACCTACCATGGTGCACGATGCACCATTTCCCATTTTTTTAATATGTAATTTTAACTTAAAATGTTCATGTGCTATCAACAAATTTACTTACTTACTTAACGGGCTCCCGACCCGTGGAGAGTCTCTGCCTGAGACACTGCAGCCTTCCATCCTCTGCGATCCCGGGCACGCTGCTTCCAATTTTCCAGACCAAGCGCTCTGGCATCCGCGATGGCTTGGTCTTTGAAATGGAGGTTCGGTCTTCCTTGTCGTCTCGAACCTGGGGGCTGGGATTCGAAGATCCTCTTAGCTGTAGCATTATTATCCATTCGCTCGATGTGGCCGAGC
The DNA here is from genome assembly GCA_936431705.1 of Cheilosia pagana. NCBI lineage: Eukaryota > Metazoa > Arthropoda > Insecta > Diptera > Syrphidae > Cheilosia > Cheilosia pagana. The sequence continues at coordinate 75,555,413 of OW386166.1, read as the reverse complement.
CAATGTAGTCGACGTATTTTGGCTTTTTGGACTACATCCACATCTTGGTACAGCTCATAGAGTTCGCGGTTGTATCTTCTCCTCCATTCGCCCTCCTCGCCCTCCTCAGGACCAAAAATCCGTCGAAGAATTTCCTCGCTCCTTTCGAAGGAGCCCAGTATCAGCTTTCCCTTCCTGCTTATCGTCCAGCACTCGGCGCCATAAAGCAGAACTGGCAGGATGAGTGTTTTGTAAAGCGTACATTTCGTCCTTCGAGTTAGGAGTTTTGAACCCAATTGCTTTGCCAAACCGAAGTAGCAGCGGTTTCCTAGGGTAATTCTTCGCCGGATCTCCACTAGGGTGTCATTCGTGGAGTTCATGTTTACCCCGAGGTAGATGAACTCCTTAACTACCTCGAAATTGTTGCTATCAATAGTGACGTTTTGTCCTAAGCGGTGGACAGATGCTTGTTTGTTTGTTGATAGCATGTACCTACTTATTCCTGTCCTCGTTTACTTTAAGGCCAATAAATTTCGCCTGTTCTTCAATCGCCGTAAAAGCCTCTATCACGGCACGCTGGGAGCGACCGATGATGTCGATATCGTTCGCATACTCCAGTAGCTGTACGGATCTGTTGAAGATAGTGCCTTCCGTGTTGACACCTGCCCTGCGCACTATCTACTCCAGCACGAGATTGAAGAAGTCACATGATAGCGCATATCCTTGCCGAAATCCGGTGCAAGTTTGAAATAATTCGGAGGAGCTACTTCCAAATTGCACGTAGCAGCGCGTGTTTTCCAGCGTAACGCGACACAGCTGGATCAGTTTTGCCGGGATCCCGAATTCGGCCATCGCTCCTGACGATGAATGCTATCAACAAATGTACTACGTACATATTTCCATAACATATTCATAAAATGTGTGTCAAAATACCAAACAAAAATAATCTATTTTAAAAATGTTATGGTCGCTTGAAAAAAGGGTGGTGCATTTACGACCACGTCACCCTACGCTACAGAATGACACTTTTTTATTCATCGATTTATTTCTTTATGTAAACAATGTAAATTATAAAAAAGAATAAAATGTTGACACCACGAAATGTCAACTGTGTATATAGGCAGGATTTTCTTGACTAGATTTGTCGGCTGTCCCACCAATCTGGATCAATGTTCACCAAGTCCGAACCCTGTCGTCGATCATCAGTATAAAATAAGTGACATTTCTGTGTGTGAGTCACTTATCTGGCTTGATGTTTAAAGTCAAAGAGGTTGAGCATGGGGTAAGCTCAAGACACCGTTACGAAGCAATTGGCTGCTACCCTTAGGCCCGGAATGCGAGCTCTTAAAAACAGCGAAGGAAGCTTAGTCAGCGGAGCTTAGGGGCTATGTTTATGAGTGTGAGCAATTTGATTTGTAGGCAGACCACTGTTCCATCTGAAGCACTCTAGAGATATTTGGTAGCCCATAATAGGTTTTAAAAAAGGTATTGAGACTTAGAAAATACAACCACACCTACTCCAGTGTCCATTTTGAACCGCCTGCCCGCTTGTTAGCTGCAGTATATAATCCCCCATTAGTCCTGTCAATCTAATCTTCTAGGGAATTTTACCTCCTTTAAAGTGTTTTTTTCACAACTTTTAGTAAGCTAAGGGGCTACCCCTAGGTAAATATCAATTTCACAAAAGACGCCCTACTGGAGATCAGTAAAATAGTTATTTTTGTATAAGTTCAGTAAAAAACCTTAAGATTAAATTTCTGTTCTTTTTCGGGGGACGAACCAAGGCCCATCGCTTAGTAGTCCAACACACTAACCACTAAGCCACTACCGGCCAGAATGGATAATAATGGTCCAGCTAAAAGAACCATCGTCCCCAATAGGGTGGACACAACGCTAAAGACTATGCAAACCTCCGTTCCAAGGACCAAAACATATCGTCAATGATAAAGCGCTTGTTCGGGACAACTGGAAAGAATATGCTTGGGTTCGGCGGGCAGGTAATTATAATTGAATTTCTTGCAAAGGACATTAAAAGCACTAGAATGTTCATGAGGTATTTACGGCACCACCGATAACCTATGCAACCATTCCAATGATTGCATTTCTGCCGCCAGCGCACTGTTCAAAGCCAATATTAGATGGGTTTTTTAGGATTCTATTTCAGCAAAGCGAGATAAAGTAGAATAATGCGCAAAAAAACTGTTCCATACACATTTGTGTTTGAAAAGTATTCAAATTTGTTTGTCTCGACACTTAGTCTGTATTTTACTTGTAGTTTCCACCCACATCACCAGAAAGGCTCCAACATAAGCTGATGATTAATCTGAACTTGTTTTTGATGAACCCGAGTATGTGGAAGAGTTTGTACTGAGTGAACTTCAAGCATTCGAGGAAAAAGCGAAATTGCATTAAAAATTACGTCGAGGAGATCGTGCCTTCGTACAGCTAGGAAGAATTTCTTCTTCACTTTCGTATATCAAGGAGTTTATACAAAATTCTAAGTGAACGATTCGAACAGTGTGAAGCCTATAAGAATCTACGTTCTGATAAGCGAATGACCAGTGAAAAGAATCTGTTGATTTGTCTGTGGTTTGCTGGACACGAGGCTTGTAGCTTCCGCGATTTAGCTCGCTTTGATATTTCACTGTCTTCGGTATGTCGAGTAGTAAATAGTGTCACAATATTTATAAGCAGTTTATGCACAGGGGTAATAAAACTTCCTAATGAAGAAAGAAAAGCCGAAATTGCAAATTTCTTCAAAACCAAAGCTGGAATTCCCAATGCCATTGGTATGTAACAACAATGAAGTATGTCACTAGCAGCTCTTCAGTATTTTTTGTTTATTTACAGGCTGCATCGATGGGACTTATATCGTTATTGACCCTCCAGCAAAATGTAAAGATGATTACATAGATCCTTGCATATGTATGCAAGGAATTTGCGACGAAAAACGAACGTTTTTTAATTTATTTATCGGATTTCCTAGTTCGTCGCATGATACATAGTTGGGTACTACAAAACTCTCCGATATATGATAAGCTGCCAGCATTTTGTGGAAGTAAAGTAACAAATCTCAAAGAGAATAGTAATTCGATAATAATTGTTCCTTTTTCTTTGTAGATCATTACATTTTAGGCGACTCTGCCTATGCATGCTCGAAATATCTCGTCACCCCATATAGAGACAATGGGCATTTGACAAGTGCTCAAAAAGGTTTTAATATAAAGTTGAGCTCCTGTCGGGTCACCATTGAGCATACATTTGGGATTTTAAAGCAACGTTTTCGCCAGCTCTATTACTGTAAAATAAGGGTTGCTAAAAAGTTGTGTCACTTTATAAGAGCCTGCTGCGTTTTGCATAACCTAGCAAATGAAGCCTTCAGCACTTATTACTGTAAGAAAATTATGTTTTAAAACTACGGACAAATTGGAACTTAAAGAACCTACTCAGTCTTTTCGTTCTCTTATTGTTTTAAGCATGCTTTCCATGAGAGCTAGTTTTTGTTTGTTCCTCTCTTCACGGGCCTTTTCACGATCTTGCAAAAAGTTGAGAACTTTATTTTGATAGTTATTTCGTTCCTTTTGCATTTCTTCAACTTTTTGCAAAATTCGTTCTTGCACAGAGCCGACTCTCCTTCTTTTTGAGATAGATGGTGATGATTTCTGCTCGGAATCATCAATCATTGACCTTCCTGTAAATTATAGAATCGTTTTTGAATATTTATGATAACTTCTTCAATTTAATAAACTTACTTGATGTAGACGGTAAAGTGGGATCGTCGTCCTCAAAAGAGTTATCGGCTTCGGCATCTCTGCTAAGCAGTTTTTCCCGGGTAGTGCCATTATTTTCTTTGCTGTGAAGAGTGTATTCCCGGTAATGCCCCTCCTCTCCCCACTCAAAGTTGGAATTTGGAAAGACAAAAAATACCAAAATCTTACTTTTTATATAGGCAGGTCTTCCGATCCCGTCCTGTTTTGGAATTATGTAACTTTGCTTTTTTATATTGCCGCTCTAAGCTGCGATATTTACTATGAACTTGCGCCTCTGTGAAATTGTATCCCTTTTGCACAAGTTCGTTTGTAATATGAGCCCACATCTTTTTTTTTGTTTTAAACTTTTGTGTTTTTCCCCAGTAGGGGCATTAACTCTTCGCAAAGGGAGAGAAGGAGTTTGGTGGGCGCTTCCAACCAAGTAGTTTTTGGCTCTTCATTTTCGGCCAGAGAGTCTTGGAAGATTTGTTTCTCGTTTTCCGACGACTGCGACTGTGAGACCGTGATTTCCTCAAAATCTTCTCCCTGACTCTGCATAACCTCCTTTGTTATTTGATCTCTGTATTGTGGATCTTACAGTAAAGCTCGAAATAATTTTAATTTATATTCTCTCATGTCTACTTACCATTTTCAATACGATGGAATGTTCGAGGGGAACATTCAATATTGATTTTGCCGCCTGTTGATACCATTATACACAGAAAATCAAAACAAATGCAATCGAATAGGACAAGAAATTTCAAATCAGCTGTGACTGACAGCTTTTCCACTTTCTACACCAAGAAATTTGTTGAGTAAAAATTCGTAAGATTCAAAAGTAAAGGAACAGACCTATCAAGTCAGTCAGCTGTCAGACTTACAAAACCTAGAAAATGTCAAATAGGACGTTGTTGCTCAATGACAGGTAAGGCCCCAGTTATAGCTATCATTGAAATGCATCATTGGAACAATTCAGTGGAATCGTGGTTTCATTTTTATGACAAGTCAGTTATAGCAATCATTGAAAAATTGGTGTCAGTGGAAGGACCTGTCAGTGAAATTGAACAGAGGTTTGCAGGTTTTGAGGTTAGAGTTGATCATTGAACGCAAAACTGACAGCTGAGAATAGAAAGAGAATCGAACACATCAGTGAAACGATTGGGTTCCAAATTTGGGGAACGAAAGTCAGCTGTTCATTGAAATCGATTTCAATCAGTGAAATAATAAAAGTGGATTTAAAGAAAAATTTTAATCAGATTAAAGTAATTTCTTTTGTAAAAAAATTCTATAATTGATTAGCTTTATTTTGATACCTATTAAAGCCAATATAGTTTGATTAATCGTCTTAAAATCGAAAATCAAAATTTTCAATGATGCATTTGAATGATAGCTATAACTGGGGCCTAAAATAATTTATGAGTTGTAGCTAGTAGGTAGTTAGTAGTTTCTTGTGCAGCCATTCATTGTGAAGGAATGGGCGGACTTGGCACACTGACGTTTATTTGCATAATCCCATATTTTTCATTCACACAAAATATATACCTACATAACATCCGCTATAGGATTATGCCAATAAAACGGTTGTCAAAGGCTGTGCCAAGAAAAACGCCACAAACTATTAAATCTGTCAATTTATATTCACAAGGCACTACCAATATATACATTTTTTTTTTCGTTTCTTCAGCGCAACATCCATACATGGATAAGTACACTCAAAAATGTTCTAAAAACTATGGCCTTGCTGTGCATGCTAAATGTTTAATTATTCTTGATTCCAATTTGGGAGGGTTATGGAAACGAATCCAGCCGACTTCAATGACAGCGTGGAGTGGATTGGCTGTCATCAATATTATATAACTTTGTAGGTATGTGAAGGCTACAATTTTCTTGTCTTACTAAAAGACGTCTCTGTGGAGTAGCTTCCGCAGAAACTTTGGTTGGAAATTGATTTCCTGCTGCAAAGAAGCATGCAGAAACGAAGGTATCTTGACGTTTACGAACGCCAGTTACACAAATAGAGTAGGCCGATCGTTGAGCGGGTAACGTGGAAGATTTATCAATGAAAGGGGTATCGATTTTTTAAAAGGAATATGCCCTTCCAAAGGCCAATGATGCAGTCAAAGCAAAATAATTGCCGTTTTTTTTTTCAATTCCATTTCGCCTTTCAGCAGACACCTTAAAGTGGATGTGCGATAGATATAAATCGGAAATGGAACAGCAAAGAACAACAAAATCTACTTACTACCGTCCGACCTTTCAGCCATTAGTCGTTATTGCTAATGGCCTTTGGAAGAGTGCATAAAAGCAGCGAACTTCACAACACGTGTTTGCTATGCAATGCAATCTCATTAATATGATATCTCACCCGTGATTTTAATTCGCATTTGGTATACGTCTGCCGGGGCATCAGGCACCATGTGCTATAACACCCATATCCAGAATCTGGATAGCATCTTGTCGATGAAAGGTTTTGTTTTTGCTTTAGTTTGCACTCGGTTCGGATCGCACAACATTATTGCGGATTTAATGGAATCAGATCTGACTCCAGATAGAAGGGATATTCGAACGCAGGATCCAAGATATTCTCCATTGGGATAGGGCATGGATGGCAAGTTTGCACCGTGCTGTTCGTGTAGCTCTTCGTGTGACACAACATGGTCGAATACATATACATAATGGATGCGCGCTCCCAGAAGCCCAGCCCAGAAGCATTCGACCGCAAAGATGGAAGAGCGGATCTTCGGCATAGCTGTGCTGTTGCAGCATCTGTTGTGTCGCTATGGTGACGTTGATGGGCGCAAAATGCGCGCATGCAAATTGGTTTTCCGTTTTGCGTAGCATGTAGCCAATTTTTTTTGCGTGCGCTTGCGTTTCACTGTATTTATGGACTTTTTGCGGTCCAGAATCCCGCGGGAATCTATTATAAATGAGTTCATTGACTGGAGCGCATGTGCGAATTGCTTTCGCATGGCATTTGCTTGGCTGTTGGCTGTGTGGCAACATTTGTGACATGTTATGATTCCCTTGCGGCTGGTGTAGTACACTGTTAGATGTTAGTTTACAACTACTGCATCTGGAAGGAATGTTGTTCCTTGCATGCGTTTGCAGTGCAAATTGGCGAGGTCGTTAGCATTGTTAGATGTGTACCATATGTGGAGTTTGTCGTTAGTGTTTTTTTATGTAGGGATGCAAATAAGTTTTACTCAATCGGAATCGATAGTTCATTGGCCGTTTTCCATTGACGGCTGCATTATAAAAATAATTTACGTTTTATCATGCGCTCTGGAGCTGTAGCACAGATGGTAAAATTGTCCTTGTTGGGAAATGTTTATAGTGCACAATAAGCTGCTGGATTGAAAATATGAAGTGGTATGAAATGGTAAGTTATTTGTTGATGTAAATTCGCGTATTTTTTTACCTAAAAGAAAGGTTAACAAACCCAATGTCGTTTTTCATTGAAGATCAGAGAGACTTACCCCGAAATTCCTTCCAATAAAATGTGGGGTGGGAATATTTGGGACGTTCGGATACCTAGTTCATGTTATAGGTACTTGGTATACGTTATAACTAAGGATAGTGTATCGTAGCTCAGGGAAATAAAGAATCAAGGTCAAATAAAAACGCCGGAACAAATAAAACACAATAGAACTTTAGTGGAAAAATATTAAAAAACACTTTTATTAGACCTGCGACCTGCTCCTGCTCGCTCCTGCTGAAAGACTAACTCTCGTTATACAATTACTAGAACCTTCTCGCTCTTTCGTTAAATTTATATGTATACTCTTTCAATACATCGACTGCAGATTTGCAGTACTCATGCAGTTCGATACAGATAGGACAAATCCTGCTAATATTCGGTCAATTAGTTTGCTCCCGAATGTTAGCATAGCAAGGTATTCGAGAAAGTTGTCAATAGATCTCTTTTAAGATGGGTTGAAGAAAACAAGATAATTCCGGAAAATTAGTTCGGCTTAAGAGCGGGGCATGACACTATTCATGCCGCGTCGAAACAGTGCCTTGATTTTGTGCGGTTTTTCCCGCAATGGCGGTTTGCGGAAAGGGTTCACGTATAGGCAGATTCTATAAATGTGTGCGTGATGTCGAGAACTGCCAGCTTCCAATATTTCCTATTCTAATATCGCTTTGTTCCTGGAAATTCCAGGCGGGATTTCCCTAACGCAACCTATTCAGGTAGCGAGAAGGATGTCGGTTGACGACAATTGACATCATATCCGATATTTCGAATGGATTCATATAATCTCGTAAATATCGATTATAAATTTTAGTTTTTGTTTTACGCTCGTAACACAGTATAGACGGTAAATTACTCATTTTCACACAAATTTTATTTTATAAATAAACAAAAAAAAAACCAAATGCCATTTGATGTAAATAAGATCGTTCAGCGGATGAGCAATGCACCACTATGAAACAGTAGATAGTGAACTATGCGAAGCGTGCAGGAAGATAGGTGACAACAAAGCGCCCGGACCCGATGGCATCCCGAATGTGGCGGTTAAAGCGGCCGTTCGAAAATGACCGGAGCTTTTTATTGCAATGATGCAACGGTGTCTGGAGGAAGGTGTATTCCCGAAGTCGTGGAAACTCCAGCACTTGGTTTTACTGCCAAAAGGGAAAAAACCACCAGAGGAGCCGTCCTCATACCGGCCAATATGCCTATTAGATACAATGGGGAAAATCTTGGAACGGATCATATACTGCAGACTACTCGAGGTGGCAGAGGATAAAGGAGCTTTATCAGATGACCAGTATGGATTCAGAAAATCGCGTTCTACCGTCGATGCCATTAAGGCGGTAGTAGATACAGCGGCTGAAGCAATACGGGGAAAAAGATGGAGAGGTGGGACGAAGAAATATTGCGCGGTTGTGACCCTTGATGTTAAAAATGCCTTCAATTCGGCAAGCTGGTCATGCATTAGGAGATCCTTGGTCAGAATGGAAACGCCGTACTACCTGCTGAATATAGTAGCAAACTACCTTACCGACAGGAAGTTAAGGTACCATACTGACGATGGCGTTAAGTACTACAACATTACGGCGGGAGTACCACAGGGGTCGGTTCTTAGACCCCTCCTGTGGAACATAATGTACGACGGGGTTCTCCGATTAACGCTGCCACAAGGAGTTAAGGTCATAGGCTTTGCTGACGATATCGCTGTGGTTACTGTGGCCAAACATATCCACGAGATAGAGTCCACTACGGATGAAGCAGTAGACAGAATCAAGAATTGGCTAGAGTCTGCAGGGCTAGAACTAGCTGACCACAAGACCGAGGCTGTGTTGATAACCAGCAGAAAGACTATGGAATATGCATCTTTCCGTGTTGGAAACCAGCTAATTAGATCAAAGGAGTCACTAATGTACCTAGGAGTAATGCTCGACAACAAGTTAAGCTTTAAAACGCACATCCAGTACGCCAGCAAAAGGGCGTCACAGATGCAAGCAGCTCTTTCCCGGATTATGCCAAACATCGGTGGCCCTGGATACGCCAGAAGGATTCTGTTATCCAGGGTGGTCAGCTCAATACTGACATACGCTGCACCGGTCTGGGCAGGGGCTCTTACAACTAAGGAAACAAGAAGGAAGCTCTCGCCAGCATACAGGCTCTGCGCAATAAGAACAATAAGCGGATTCCGAACAATTTCGGACGAAGCAGCCTGCGTTATTGCGGGAATGATTCCCATCGATATTCTCGCCAACGAAATGCAAAGGATCTACCTTAGGCTAACTGTCAACAGGCAAGAGTCCATCATAAAGAAAAGGATAAAGGAAGAAGAAAGGGCAACATCTCTAGCACTGTGGCAAGTCCGGTGGGATAACTCGGCAAAAGGCAGATGGACCCACAAACTGATCCCAAACATCGAGGTCTGGACAAGAAGAAAAAGCGGGGACTGCAACTATCACCTCACGCAGTTCCTGTCTGGGCACGGCGGCTATCGAAGTTATCTTCACAGATTCGGCCACGATAGCTCGCCTCTGTGCCCCGAATGCCCAGATGAAGAAGAGGATACGGAACACGTAATGTTCCACTGCAGAAGATTTTCAGGAGGAAGAGTGAACTTACCTATTCCACAGCTTCTCATAGAGCGTATAATGAGCTCAGAAGACGACTGGCTGGAAATATGTTCATACATAACGAGCGTACAAAACGAACTAAGAAGAGCCGAAAGACAAAGAAGGGTCGAAGTGGCAGACGTTGATGATTTAGCATGAGTTGCTAACCAGCCCTGCGAAGTAATACCTAACGGCAGTCCCGCGGGGAGAGTGGTAGAAGAGTACACGGGTGTGGTTTAGTACGTAGGCGCGAGGCACTGGAGAAACATATCCCGCGAATCGTGCATGCTAGTAGCACGGGCAACTAGTATCTTTCGAAGATTTCACATCCTTTGGACGCAACCAAAAAAAAAAAAAAAAAACAGTAGATGCAATTCTTTTTCAAAAAGAAAACTCTAAAATGAAAACGTTAAAGCCTTAATGTTCATCTATAAATATGTAAAAAAAATTTAAGCATTGGTTGTAAATATATCAACTCATTTTTAGATCTAGTTTTTAAGATTTCATTTAATTTATTTCGTCAACATTTAACAGCCAATCCGCGTCGAGTAGTTTCCTTTGATGCACATTGCTGGTAATGTGAACTACCTGAACGCAGTCAAAGCCAGTGGCTCACTCACACATTCAAATCCGATTCGGAACATTCCCTAGCGCAATTGCGGCAAAAACCGCACAAAATCAAGGCACTACCAGGGCGAGTTCAGGGCTATATCGAACACATGAGGGTTAACCCAGTGCGCAATAGGGCCCACGTCAAACAAACCTACTGTCAACCACAAGGCGGCAAATACAAAATCGACAATTCGGACAGAAAGTCACAATCGACAGCTATGACTTTGAGGTGGTTAAGAACTTTTTCTACCTCGGGTTCGCTAGGTATAAACTCTGGAAATGACATCACAGCAGAGATCAAGCGATGAATTCAATTTGCCAATCACTGTTTCAGTTGAGAAGTAAAGTCAAGAAATAAGAAGGAGACTCTATAAGACCCTCATCATCCCAGTATGCTATTATGGTTGGACATTAGGAAAGGCGGATGCAGATATTGGTCGTTTTGAACCCAAAATTCTTCGTGTACGAGAAGGAGACAAGGAGGCTTAAAAACGAACTATATACAAGCTGTATCTACAGCGGTATCTCAAAAAAGTATACAAATGTATCGTCAGAGATGACTCGGACATGTAGAGCGAATGGACAACACCGCTCCAGGCCGAAGAGTCTTCGACTCCAACCCAGAGGACATCGTAGTAGAGGAAGACCTCGCCTTAGTTGGCAAGTGAAAGGGGGCCTCATCTCAATCAACTTGGAGGCAGTTAGCCAAAGACCGAGCTAACTGGAGAGGCGTGTTGGTTGAGGCACAGGTCCAGACCGGACACTAGATAAGGTAAGTTAGGTTAGTAGGTAGGAAGTAAGTAGGTATAAGTAAAAAAGGAAAACTGACCACCCTTCGTGGGGAAAAATGAAGTTTTAATTTATTTTCTTAAAAAAAGAGCACACATTATGGCGAACACACGACGTAAAAACGAAAATATCCTTTCTGCGTTTACTTCTTCCTACAAGATGTGTTGACCACGAACACGGATTTCTCATAGTAGTAACGCATACAACGCACGACGAGCAAGGATCTTCTTCAAGCGATCAAAATCATCAAGAGGACGAGAAATTTGAGTACTTTTGTTTGTTGAGTAACCAGTTTGGAATCTTGTATAGTCGACCACCTCATATTGGTTAGATTGAAATCAGCCTTCTTGAGGACAATGTTGGTGGCATTCGTATCCATGATATGCTGGAACTGATATTACAAGATACATTTTCAGAGTTCACATTCTGTAGAATTCCAGCGAAAAGATCGCCAATAGCACAGGGTGCAGAGGCAGGGTACAGGTAGGTTACAAACAAGACAGTTACATCTAGAGACGCGCTATGAGCTATGACTTACCAAGAACAGCCGCTTTTGTGATAATGCGTAGTTTAATTCATTTCCTGCAAACTTAGTTGCATATCGCTCGGTTTCGTAGCTTTAATATTCGCTGGCGGAGCGATGGGGGCAACAGTTAATAAATAAAAAAGATTCGAAATTGAATTTCCATTTCAAATGTTTTTCCTGGTATGTACTAGTATTAGTACTTACTCATGAATGATACGAGCTGGAAACAAAACATTTCGGAGAGAGTTAAAAAAGCCACTACGGCTCTGTACTGCTGTAAGAACGCTATAGGAAGTAAATGGGGGCTTCAACCTTGCATTACACATTGGTCATAAGGCCTATACTTATTTACGGCGTGATCGTTTGGTGGTCGGCACTTGAAAAGGCCATCCACCTTAACTGCCTCAGTCGCGTACAACGATCGGCATGTGTCTGTATTAGCGGAGCTCTCAGAACCACTCCAACGGCGGCTCTGGACATTTTATTCCATATGCTACCGTTATATATCTATTGTAAACAGGTGGCAGCAAACGTGGTCACCCGCTTGAAGGCAATTCATCTGTGGACCAGCAGACAAACTGGCCACTCGTCCATTCTGAATAAAACTTCAGTTCAACAAACACTTTGAAACCTGTATACCCTCCAGAGCTGACTTGGAGAGAGTTGCAGGTTCTCGAAGGGAATCCATCTGCTTTTACACAGATGGGTCAAAAACGGAAACAGGAGTGGGGGTGGTGTATTCTCCCAAGATCTGGATTGTAAGATCTCCTTCCGTCTTCCTAATCACTGTAGCGTGTTCCAGGCGGAAATTATGGCGATCAATGAGGCCCTGTCGTGGTTGCGGTATAATGTAATATCTGCAAGGGACATCACTATTTTTACCGACAGTCAAGCCGCGATTAAATCCTTGGAATCGGTCACCTTTAACTCCAAGACTGCCCTCAATTGCCGCCTATCTCTCAACAAGATGCCGGAACAATTCAAAATTCACCTTATCTGGGTGCCGGGCCATAGGGACATTCCAGGCAACTGTACGGCCGACGAAATCGCCAGACATGGTACAACTGCCTCGATTCTACCGGAAAAGGAGAATCTCTGCATGCCTTTCAGTACTTGCAATCTCCTAATCAAACAAAACGCGATAAACGCTACTAACCACAGGTGGGCAAACTGCATCACTTGCTCTATCACGAAACAAGTTTGGCCCAGGCTGGATCTCAAGCGCTCCAGCACTCTTATAAGATTAAAGAGATCCGATATAAGCATCCTAGTAGGTGTGATCACGGGGCACTGCATAATAGGGAGACATGCCCTCAGGCTGGGTCTTCCCGCTAATGACTTCTGCAGAAGTTGAGCTCCTGTTGGTTCAACGGGTAGTTTGAGATCATTAGATCCTGTGGTGTCACAATGGGCCAATTCTGGCCTAAGTGTGGCTGCACTTGTGTGTAGCCTGCCACTATAACCTAACCTAACCTAAGGAATGATACATTTATTCATTTAAGAAGAACCTGTATGAATTGTTCCTACGATACGGCGAGAAGGAAACTCCTCGTTTTTTTCGAAGTATTGGACACTCGCCAACAAAATGGAAGATGTCCTCTTTTTTTCACTGATAAAGCATATTGCATATTGCATCCCTCGCTTTTATGTAAGTTGTATGCTCATCGTATTTTTTTTAAAGGTCTGTCATAAATGAAGCGACGCTTTACGTTTTTCCAAAAAAAAAAACTTTTCCTTTCTTCTACCTCTGCAGTTTTGGTTGCAAGCTGTTTGAAGTGCCACCCTGAAGTTTATATCTATATTTAATTCCAAAAACACTAGCAAGTTTCATCCACGTTTTCTAATATCCAATTTTTATTCGCTCGATAGTCGATGGAAAGGCGCACAATGCACAAGCACATCCGTTCATGCGTAATTCATATTAGTGTGTAATCCACCCGCCAGTCCTTATATAACAACTCAGAAGATTTTTCCCCGTACCATACCATACCATATTGTCGCTGCAGTTCGTTTCTCATTTTTGGTATTTCTCCATTATGAGCATATCACCTACAAAAAAATCTAAAAAAACCATTGTCCTTGCATAATATGCAAATGCATACAAGATTTATTGATTTGCTTAGTAAAAATAGACATGTATGTATGGATATATAATGTTTACTTATAATATTAAGAACAATAAAGGAATAGAACAAACAAAAACGGTTTAAGGCTTATAAACAAAAATTAACCTTTTATTTTTCTATTCTCTCTTCAAATTCATTGCGTTGTTTTATTGCAATTTCAAGATCAACTAATTTCCCCGATTGTAACTACCCCAGGTATTCAAGTTTATTACTTTTTTCAATCTGAGGGTTTTTGTTCTTAACAACATACAAAGGCACATAGAATTTTAATTGTTTTTGTCCTTATTTCAAAAAAATTTGTGGTTTATAAAAATTTGTACTTCCTAAATCGATGGCCAGTAAAAAAAAAATGATCGCTCTATCGGAGGAAACAATAATAGACAATTCAATCAACGAGCTTTTGAAAACTAAGAATTTAACAACAAATGCAAAACTGGCAAAAAACAAAAAAAAAAAACGATTGCTGGTCTGCCATGTAGACGCGTGTCATTCTAACCTTCAATGCAAAGTGATTAAATTGACCATCATTGTATTTCAATTTTTCTTTTGATTAAGTTCGGTGTCCCGAGACACGCGCTCTCTACTACACTGGCAGAAAAAAAACACATAAAAAACAACCATTTGTACTTGAATTGATTGCTGTATACATAATAATAAAATAATATTTATAAATTTGAGGAAACAAACTGCGTTTATAAGATTTCACCGGGAAACTAATCAAGAAAAATTCCAAAATTAAGTAACAACTAATATACGATCTACTGGAAGCTGAAATAAATTGCGCCAATTAGGCTAATACAATAATAAAGTAATATTCAAAGCGAAAGAAATTCGATCTGGGATCCATCTTCACTGCTGTCCACGTCGGCTTAGAAGTTTAACTGTGAAAGAAAAACAAGAACAATTAAAGGCGTTGTTTATTGAAAAGTAAATAAATGACTGCATGCAAATTTTTATAATACCTATAGCTGTAGCTTCAAACGCTGTTTCTAGACTAATAGCACAAAAGTCTATATTTGATTCACGCCCTTTTGTTTACTATAAATTAAAGATCCTTACATCATCGTCCATATGATTTTTCTCCTACAAAACTCAACAGATCCACCTTGTGGCATCAGGTGAGAAGAGGGACTAAAATGTCATTGGGGGCTAAAGATGAGGTCCATAGAGATGTAAGTTAAGTGCAGATAAACCTGTTTCCAAAGAAAGTCAGTTTCGCTACTCGATACCAAATCAAATCAAATCAAATCGGTTCCAAATCGTTTTGCGCCTGTGTTTCTCATGACATTTGTTTTCAAGTGAACTCGAACGACTCTGTTATGATTGATAATACGGACACAATTTTTTTTTAAACCACATTTACAATGTACTAGCGGACCCCTTCACACTTCGTAGTGCAAAGGAGATATATAAAAAAATTAAATCCAAATTCATTTAAATCAGCGATAAATAGTTTTTATTGTAATGCTTTGTGGTACACAATATTTTTGGTTTTTCTATTTTCGGTGTAAATATACAAAACCGATGATTTTGTTTGCCAACACGCGAACAGTCCATGTGAGACTGGATACTCCAAATTCACTCCACAAATTCCTAACGTTTGCCCTTTCGCCTTATTAATAGTAACCGCAAACGCAAGGCGAACAGGAAACTGGGTACCTACTAATTCCGTAACTTTTAAAATCGTCCGCGCGATAGTAGTCGACGAACTCGTCATCAATTTGCTTTCCGTAACTCTATCACTATCGTCTCGTCTCTCGTTTATTTGGTATAAAGTTTGAGAACATTATTTCACAAAGTTTGAGACCTTTTCGTATCTCTGTAGCTCACAAACTGTAGTTTGTTAAACGATATCGGTTGAAGTGTTTGGTGAATGTAGGTATCCTAGACGGCAACCGCCTGTCAGCTTTATTGTTTCCAAAACCATATAATAGATGAAAGCGTTGAATAAAACTTCTTAGATTTAAAGTAAATATCAGACAAGAGATAATGGATAGGATTCGTCTCTTATAAGAAGCAAAATTAATTATGTGCTTGTAATAAGTCATTCTTCGTGTTATTTGTCATTTTTATTATTTTCGCTTTCAATTTGTAGCAACAAAAAATGTATTCGCAAAAATATTTTGGTGGATAAGTGGTAATTTGTATATTCGGTAGCATTGAAAAACATCTAGAGTCATTTTTTCTCTTTAAAGTTCATTTAAATATCTTTAGTTGTTTGCAAAACACACAAATCAATGCAAAACGATATCTCATTAGGTATCGTTCAAACTGTATCGTCTGGGTGATAGCGTTTCAACGATTATTGAGTTACGTGAAGCAAATGTTGAATCGTCTAAACGATATCACCCGGACGATAGACGATTATTGAAGTTACGAAAAGCAAAGCTATCGTCGAAACGCTTTCGCCTGACGATAATCGACATACGGAATGAGTGCCCTGAAGTCGTTCATATTAAAATGGAATATCAGATGGAATCATTGGGATGCGTATAGTATTCGTATTCGCCTTTTAATATTCCAGTTAAAATAGTATCTTCAATTACATAAGCCATTAACCTTCTAACAGAAAATTTTGTACCATTACACAAACGGCGTTGATTTATATTCCGAGGTATAATAATAGTGACTCCAACTTTCAATTAGAGGTTTTTCGGGGGCAATCCTGGTAAATCCAATGAATTAAAAAATTCAGTTGGATTATTCGCAACATCTTCTTCATTAGTAGTTGCATCCACAGACTTGTACGAAACCAAGTCGCCAGGAATCTTGGAATGTATAGCCATGTTTAATTCATTGACATCTCTGTTCTTAACAGCTACAAAACGTCAAAAATCATTTGGCAATGTTATCAATCCTTATTCATCAACAGGCATCGCACCATTTTTAATTTTCAGAATTTTTTTGTCTAATTTTGACCAGTCTTCACAGAAATACTCCTGGGCCAATACCTAAGAGTGTGTTAATTTGAACTCAATCGATTCCGTGGTTTTCGAGATATAATATTTTCAACGTATTTTTTGTATGGGTGGTACCACGCCCCTAGAACTCATGAACCAATGCACCTACAAAGACCGTATATGCCTATTAACCATGGTATTAACGTCACCTTTCACGGAAAATGTTCAGCGTCAAAATTGGTTCACGCATTACAGAGAAAATTGGCGACAAACACAATTCAACTTATTTTTATATACATATATAGATTTATATAGATTTATTTTGTCAGAGAGCAGGGGTCGAATTACTGCACCCGTGAGCGAGGAATACGTCACTGAATTTTGTTGATTTTACTTGAAATTCAGTCACGTAGTACTCGATCACGGATGCGGTAATTCAACCCCAGGATTGCTAAGCGGTCTCTCCCTACTTTTGGTATACACAAATTTCTTATACAGATGATGTTATTGACAGGCTTTGAGTTAGTTTCATGTACCATGCGCAGATATTGCTTCCTAGAAATGCTAAAGAATTTACGTCGCCCACGCTGATGAAATCTTGCCTAAATAATGCGTTGACCTAATCGGCTCACCCGAAGATGGGTCTGGCTGTTAATAAGGACAAAACGAAGTATATGCTGTCAATGAGCAATGACTCTCAACATCGGCGACTCGGACAAAGCGTCACGATGGACAGAAACAACTTCGAAGTAGTTAAAGACTTTGTATACCTGGGCTCCACTTTCACTACGCAAAATGACATCGGCGCAGAGGTCAAGCGAAGAATCACTCTTGCCAATAGCTGTTGATTCGGGCTAAGAAGGCATCTAAGAAGTAAAGCCCTCTCTCATAGAACCAAGGAGGTACTATATAAGACCTTCATCATCTCGGTCCTGCTGTATGGTGCAGAAGCATGGACCTTGTGAAAAACGGATGAAAACCTTCTGGGATGCTTTGAGAGAAAGATTATTCGAGTGATATTCGGTCCAGTTTGTGACGATAGAGTGTGAAGAAGATTCAACGAAGAACTTATTCAAAAATCTGAATATACAACGGCTGAGATGGCTGGGACACGTGGAGCGTATGGACAACGAGTCCTCGAATCCCCCATGAGGGACAACGCAGCAGAGGAAGAACCCACCTTAGGTGACGCGTCTTAGACAAAGCTCCGAAAAGGGTTGATCAGAAATCAACTCCGAGTGCGCGCGCATTTATTTTTTTAATGAATTCACTTCGCATTCAAATGAGTTTAACTTAGTTTGTGAAAGGCGAGCAACTCAAGTGCTCAAGTTGACGCCAAAAAAAAATTAGAACAAGTCTTTATAACAACGAACCGAAATTACATTCTTACCCAGATTCTTCTTCAGCGTACGAAAACTCGACTGCAAAGCCGCATTGTCCGGATTCAATGCGATTTGTCCAGCAACTTCATTGAAAGCACATTTCACTACATGGCAAGCTGCTTCGATATCTGGCAAGTCCAACATTAGCCGAACGCCGCCAGATGGTGTGATAACCACATCATTGGTATCCGATGCACCAGAATTAGTTTCGTATTCCTCGTCATTTTCTTGTGGAACTTCGACTTTAATATCAGTCTCCAGCTTCATAACTTTCTTTCCCACTGGGCAGTTGTCTGAAAAAGACATTTCACAATAATACACCACAAACTAAAACAAATGCGTTGAGTGCGTACCTTTTCTGGATCTCTTCTTTGACAACTCGGAAGATTGGTCCTTAATCATGTCACGCTTTGGGCAGCTGCATATCTTTACAGCAGTTGTTCTCTTTGCGAGCACCTCACCACTGAAAATATACAAATTTGCTTTACTAGTAAGGCAAGACGGAGTGACACTGACTTACTTTGCATTTTCCAGATAGAAAATGATGGAAGTATCTCTACGTCCGACACACGAATTTTGGCAGACAAACTTCAATGCTACTGTCTGCTTAACCACATTGTCTTCATTGGGAGCTACTCCTCCCAGAGGGATGCGTACCGATAAGCGATCGCTTACGTTTTTCCCTTCAACCGAACCCAAGTAGATGATGTTAGGGTTCTCACACCGCAGCACACTGTGTTTAATGTTCTTCTCTACAGCTGTGATGATAAAAAAAAGTGTACTATTTATACCACAAGAAGATGTATTGTATTACCTGCGTCCTTGCTGCTGTGATTCTCACATCGAACAACTGGCTCACTGACTTCGGCATTGAACACCATCATGGCACGTATAAAGAATTTGTTATGCATATCGATATTCGACCGGGGACTGTAGACGGCTTCAATGTTGAACTTTTCGTTCAACTTTATGTAAACCTTATTCAAATCCTTCGAATAGAACCAATTTACTTTGCCCTTGGGCTGCGATGCTAAATTTAATTCAAAGTTTAGCCCAGCGTTATCGTGCTCCGATAAATCGGGTAGCACTTCAAGAAATTGAGGTAGCTGAGGAGATGTATAAGGAGTGCAATGCATCAAAGGTTAGTTAAGGATATGTGTATAGTTTTAAGATTGCACTTACAATTTGGTTGACGTCGCATTGACTGATCAACGGACTTAGGTGTTGTGCCTGAAAAGAAACAGAGAAAAGCACTGTAAATCAAGAGCCAGTCAGAGAAAGTTACCTACCGCTTGAGTGCGACCAACCACCATGACAGATTTTTTAATACTGCTTGGCGTTTGCGTTCGATTCGAAGGGTTGTTGAGTTAATTTCACAATCAAATTTATAACATCGTATAGCAAGGGGTGATTGCAAATGGTAAAACACGTCGTAACTTGCTTCTTAGTATTTGTTCGAATTTTGTAATTAGTCTACGAATTAATGAAATAAATGCCGTCATCCGGTTGGACTACTGACACAAGAGGTATAAGTTTCAATCGTCTGGATGACACATTTCAGCAAAAGTGGACACAAAGGTCCGACGCACAGTGGAGTATTTGTATGAAAAACCGCTCAAAATTATTTTATGATTTTTTTTTTGCAAATAAACCAATTTAACCAGTTTAATCAGAATCTGAAGGTCCATACTTCTGTTGTTATCGTCTTCTAGAGGCATAGGCAGTTCGAGCCTCCGCTGCCTCCTCCGATAGCTGGCCAATATGCCAAATTTTATGGTTTATTACCTCTGCGCCATGTATCAACACTTTGTGTTTAGTTGGTGACATGGGATGCCAGTCGTACTGATCTCTGTACAATTTAGCAGTATCGTGGGCGAATGTATTAAATTTGTCTGCATCAATTTTATATCCACTAGAAATCACTTCACAAATTCCGCTGTCAGGCAGAATGAACCATTTAACCTGGACGATGACAGCCAAGACTTCCATCCACCTGACCAAAGTGAAGTGAGGATAGTAATATCCAAACTTAAGTCCAACAAGGCTGCTGGACCGGACGGCTTAACTGCCGAGCTTTTTAAGGCAGCGGGAGATGGCTTGGTGGAGAGCATACACCAACTCGTTTCCAAGATTTGGTCAGAAGAAAGAATGCCTGATGAATTGAACCTCCAGCATCGTTTGCCCGATCCTCAAGAAAGGAGACCCTCTAAACTGCGCCAACTATAGAGGCATCAGTCTCCTAAACACTACGTATAAGATCATATGTGCTATACTGTGTGAACGCCTTAAACCATTCGTCAACGATCTGATAGGTCCCTATCAGTGCGGTTTTAGGCCCGGTAAGTCCACAACCGACCAAATATTCACACTACGGCAGATCCTGGAGAAAACCCAAGAAGTCCAAATCGATACCCACCATCTGATCATCGATTTTAAGGCCGCATATGACAGCATTTATAGAGACGAGCTATACAAAGCCATGTCCAGTTTTGGCATCCCTGCCAAACTCGTCAGATTGTGCAGAATGACGATGGAGAACGCTCGCTGCTCATTAAGGTCGGAAACAATCTCACCGAGACCTTTGATGTCAGAAAAGGATTTAGACAAGGTGATGCGCTGTCATGTGACTTCTTTAACATCATTCTTGAGAAAATTGTGCGCAACTCACAAGCCAACACCAGAGGCACAATTTTCCATAAGTCTGTGCAACTGCTTGCATACGCGGACGATATTGACATTATTGGCAGAACACAGCGAGCTGTCACTGGCGCGTTTGCAAGTATTAGTACGGAAGCGGCAAAAATGGGTTTAGTGGTAAACGAGGGCAAAACAAAATATATGCTGTCAACAAGAAGGGGCACGCAACATCGACGTATCGGACAGAACGTCACAATAGACAGCTTTAATTTTGAGGTATTTAGGGACTTTGTCTACCTCGGCTCCGCTATAACTTCTGAAAACGATATCACCTCAGAAATCAAATGAAGAATCACTCTTGCCAACCGCTGTTACTTCGGCCTAAGAAGGCAATTGATTAATAAGGCCTTGTCAAGAAACACTTAGTCGATTCTATATAAGACCCTCATCATCCCAGTCCTGCTCTATGGCGCTGAAGCATGGACCCTAACAAAGACGGATGAAGATCTTCTTGGCCGTTTCGAACGCAAGATTCTTCGAGTGATTTTTGGTCCCGTTTGCGTTGACGGGCTTTGGAACAGCGAACTCTACGAGCTGTACAACGACACCGACCTGGTCAGAAAAATACACATCTGTCGTCTACGATGGCTAGGACATGTAGAGCGAATGAACACCAACGCTCCGGCCCGAAGAGTCTTTGATTCCAACCCGGAGGGACAACGCAGTAGAGGAAGACCTCGCCTTAGGTGGCGCGCACAAGTGGAAGGGGACCTCAACCAACTTGGAGTGCGCAACTGGAGGCAGTTAGCCAAAGATCGCGCAAACTGGAGAGGCGTATTGGTTGAGGCCCAGGTCCACCCCGGACTGTAGCGCCACCTTAAGTAAGTGAGTAAGAAATCACTTCCAAGATAGTTTTGAAGCGAGTTATCAATATAACATTCACCCTAGTTATACAAGAATAACACTCCGGGTCATTGAAAAACCTTCTGGACGTGTTGCCGTCATTGGTGTTACCAAATTCCGCTTTAAATGCGCCTTGAATTTTCTCCTTTGTAGCTTTCACAATTGCTTTTTCATCAACCGATCGTGCCTGCCATTTTTTTAAATGTATTTTATAAGCTAAATGGAGAATTTTTTTAAATGTATTTTATAAGCTAAATGGAGAAGCGAATCGAAAAAACGAATCCATGCGTGAAGAATTGAGAGTCCAAACTTCAGTTTTAATAAACTTATTGAAATCCTTAGAAGTCTGTCCACAAATATAGCCCCTCATAGTAGAGGCAGTATCTGTAGCAGCATTGCGCACTTTGCCGTCAACCATTGTAAGCAACATGGTATGCTTTATTTTTGCTATTTTATTAGAACTGATTACCTTTTTCTGTTTCTCTGAGATGCGCAATTTGGTTTTCAATGAAATTGATTTCATCTCTTGTAACATCCTTAGATTCACTAATGAAGCTTACGCGTATAGGACTGCGAAATCTAGGAGAAGAAGCGACTGAGTTTTGACATAAGGTCTTTAGTTTTTCGCTGCTTACTGCAGTCACTAAGCTCTTCGAACGGTTAAGATGGTCGCCCTGGTTTGTGCAAGGGCTTAACAAAGGGCAGTTTAATGTTTGTTTGCAGGCACTGGTCATTGGTTTTAAGGAATTTTTCATCTTTATAGCTCGCAGCAGCCCATTTTTTCTTGAAATCGCTCTTAAAATATTTCAAAACACTGCTGACTCAACTTTTTTATTCGATTGGACATTTTAAATTTTGGAGAAGCTATTCCTCCAACAACAAAAGTTTTTCATCAACTTTTCTATCTCAAAAATCTTTTAGCATATCGTATAATTCCCTTCGCGTAAAACTCTTGACACTAAACGACGAATCTGCAATGCAAGTACGAAATTCTGTCTAAGTTACTATAAGCTATCATAGTCTTCGAAGTGATGTAAAACTAAATGGCGGACGTAGGCGGACTATGATTGCCAAGAGACTAAGGATTATGCCTATAACAATATTATAGCCCGATCATGAGATACTCACAAACAAAAACACCATTATCTAAAACGTTTTATTAAAATTAAACATTAAATTAGGACTTCTGAATACCGTACGCATACAACAAATTCATGCAGACAAAAAAATCTAATTTTATATCTAAACATCGACTATACCTTGCACTTTCATAATCAAATAATTTTCTTTCTTAATTTCACCACACAAAAAAACAATAACCAAATTAAAAATGAGTCGCGAACAAAAGTGCAGATAACCAATAAATGCAGCTCCGACAATGGCTAGGTTCTGACTGATAATGTGGCGAATGGCAATAGCGGTGCAACTTTGTTTGCATAGTGCGTGATGGATCGGTTATCAAGCTTGAAGAATAGCGGTGCTTACCGAAATTTATGACTTTTGAGCGGTTTTTTCATACAAATACTCCACTGTGCGACGCACAAAGGTAGTATAATATTCGACGAGCGACGATAAAGAAACGAGAAAACGGAAAGTGTTTTCTAAAGATGAACGATGCATGGAGTAAAAGAAATCTGTATAAAGAGGAGGGGACTATCAACTGTAAGGAGCTTGGGAAGCACTGTTATAGCAACCGAACTGCAAACGATTGTCGTCGTTCTGCAATAGATGGCACTGTTCTATAAAAGAAGTAGAAAATGCTTTACACGTTCCCCATTGTTGAATCAAAAGATCTAGTGCTGATGATGGTCCCTTTTATCTCACATTTTTGTAGGAATATTACACCAGCGCTGAGATTAAGCGTAGAATAACTCTTGCCAATCACAGGGGCCTTAGCACGTAACTTGATACAATCGAGTTCAGTCGATACAATCGAGCTCTGGCAGCACCTAATTTGTTTCAATCGAGGATAATCGGTTTAAGACAATCGATTGAAACAAATTAGGTGCTGCCAGAGCTCGATTGTATCGACTGAACTCGATTGTATCAAGTTACGTGCTGACACCCCTGTTTCTTTATTCTTTGGGCTAAGAAGGCAATTGAGTAGCAAAGCCCTCTCTCGAACAACTAAAGACCCTAATCATCCCAGTCCTGCTCTATCAAAAGCGGATGAGGTTACTCTCGGTTGTTTGGAGAGAAAAATTCTTCGAGTTATTGTTGGTCCCGTCTGCATTGACGGTGAATGGAGAAAGAGGTACAACGACGAACTGTACAGCGACATCGACCTAGTCAGAAGAGTGAAGGTCCAACGACTGAGATGGCTGGGTCATGTAGAGGTACGGCGCAGTAGAGGAAGACCGCGACTCAGGTGCCGCACGCAAGTGGAAGGGGACCTTAACCAAATAAGCGTGCGAAACTGGAGACAGCTAGCTAAAGATCGCGCTGGCTAGAGACGCTTGTTGGTTGAGGCCCAAGTCCACCCCGGACTGTAGCGCCACCTTAAGTAATTAAAAGCAACCCGTATGTGTTTGTGTACTAAATTAAGGTACAAGTAAAGGGTGCTTCGCCTTCCCTGGGCGGCACGCAACCGAAATGTCCAATTTGCTATGACTTTGGCGCATAAATCAGGCTGAATTTGACCGATGGCATGGGTTATGTTGGCTGTGGATAGTGGCTTGTTCGCCTGTGACTTCAGAAAATCCTACAAGAAAGTCTAACGGGGTCAAAAAGCACGATCTCGGTGGCTAGTTCACATCACCTCCACCTGAGGCGACCATGCGCTTAAATCGCTCGTGGAGAATTTCCAATGTGGCGTGAGCTGTGTGGCACGTAGCGCTGCGCCGTCCTGTTGGAACCACATGTCGTTGGTGTCCATATCATCCAATTCAGGCCAAAAAAAACCTCTAGCGCTCGATGGTCTGATAGAAATATGAACCTCAAAGAAATATGGACGGCGCCAGCCCAAAATCCACACCAAACAATGACTGTTTCCAGGGTGCATTGGACGCTCTTGGATCTCATGTGGATTTGTATCGTCCTAAATTCGACAATTTTGTTTGTTTGACGTAACCATTCATCCAGCAATGGGTCTACCGTAAAATGGGCGAAGCGCGCGGAACGTTCCCGAACAAAGCACACATTTTGATAAAATGAACACGATGTCCGTCCATGATAATTTGGCAAAACAGACTCAAAAAATGACAATCAATTGACAGATTTACTGCCAAAGTTCGAAAGTCCAATCTACTTACTTTCATGGGTGTCAATGCAGCGCAAAGTGAAGCTAAGCCTGGCCTAGAGCAGGATTGAAATGATGAGGGTTTCATTACCCCCTTAGTGTTTCTTCTCACTAACCAATCTTTACAGGTTCATAAATACATCGGGATGGCTGGACAAGGTCGAGTAGCTGCAAACAAGGGAAGAGTTTTTCATCGCCAACAACACCGGACGATCCCCCACCAAGGGTATCACAATGGGTCGACATGGACCTAAGTGGGGTACGACAGGGCTCGCTCTGCTGTACCCACCCAGTAACCTAACCTAACCTAGTGTTTCTTGACAAAGCCTTTCCACTCATTTCGGCCCTAGTTTTTCACTGGATTCATGATGTGTCGAGAGATTTTAGCGAATGAGAGGTAGATAACGTCCCTAACCACTTTTAAGCTACAGCAGTCTCATATGACTTACGATTTGTCGATTCTGTCTGCTCTAATTTTACTTCTTTGCATAAACACCCCCTATAACTAATCGCCATTTAATGGGAATCAATTAACGCATAACATCTATTCAATCTATCAGCGATTCGTATCAGCGCCATTGTTGATGGTCCCCAATACGTTTGTTCCACGCAATGTTAGACCTCAGCTTTTAGTCTTACAAATCACCTACAACGAAATGGATCTGGTGTCGCGAACAATACTTATAACCACAATTGGACTCGTCTTTGTTGGCCTGGGATCGTATGGTTATTCGTTTAAGAAGAAACAATTCCAAGGATACACAATCATTACACTGCGCACAGTTGCAATTATAATCATTTATTGCGTGTTCTATCTGAGAGACATGATTCGCGACTTCACCTCGGGCGATTTTACGCTCGATAATGTCGGAAAACTAAACTCCTACTTGAACATCGTTGGCGGAATAGTCTGCTATTTGACGTATTTATGGTACACACGACGGCAAATTCATTTTTTGAACGACGGCACCGTCCGTTTGCTCAACATCATTCATTATTTGGACGGTGGACAAAGGTACACGAGCCAGGTTACTCAAGTCGGCATTAAGGCGTTAATGTTCCCAGCTCTACTGCAAATTACATTGATCGTTCGATCACTTCACTTCGAACCGGACAGAAGCGTTTTTTGGACGTTATATGCACTCCTGCCATATGTCATCCGTACAGCACCGTCGACAAGTGTCTATGGCGTTACGATCATGTGCACGGCTTACATGGAGCAGATCAACACACGCGTTCAGCTGATAGTCAATGAAGTCAATCAAATGCGTACGCATAAGGAATGGCTTTTGAAGACGCCATACCATCGAATGCAACGTTACTGTGATTTAAGTGATGACATCGATGCGCTAAATGGCATTTACGTAGACACTATAGAGCTGACAAACGAACTGCTCGACACTTCTGCGTTGCCGTGGCTGTTTTCAATGCTGTGCAATGTGACGGGCATCATGTTGGGATTCTACACGCAATACAAGAGCACTGCTGAGACCCTCTTCAATGGAAAGGAGTTTGACTATTACAATGTGATGACAGATTCCGCCTTTTGGCTTATATCATTCCTTGAAATCTACACGCAGTCAAAAGCTTGTACGGTTAATGTCAAAGAAGTAAGAATAATAATTGTGGTTGGGATTTTTTGATTTCATTTATCCCATTCACAGGTTCGTCGGACAGGTATAGTTCTTCAAAGGGCCGATTTGATTGGAGCCGATATTAGACTGAGGCAGTCTATTGAATTTTTCTCCCTTCGCATTCTACAGAGGGATTACAAGATCAAACCGTTGGGCATGTTCGAAGTGGATTTGTCCCTTGTCCATGGGGTATGTGGGAATTTTCAATTTCTTTGTTATTTTTCAACTGCGCTTTTTGTACAGAAATCGGTTTGAATTTGGGTTTGTTTAGTCTGTTTTACGCAGTAAACGAATGAAACAAACGTCTGTTTTACGGAGTAAACAGATGAAACAAACGGAACAGAGCCGTGATCAGTAAATCTACTGTCAGGAGTTCGTTGACGCAACTGGTAGGTTAGGTTCGTCTACTGATGCGACTTGTAGCTCGTTCTGTTTAAAGACGGTTAAGTTTTTGTATTCATCCCTTCCCCAGCAACTTGATGTGTGTGTTACAGCCTTGCCAAGCCTTGCCAACAACTTTTCTCAGATGAATAAACGCAGAATGCTCCAAATTTCGTTTCGAATTTTCTATTTATCACTTAAAGTAAGTTGAAATGATTTAAAGGAATGTTCTTCAGATAAAATATCGTGTCGCTTCCATATATATAAATACCCCAAAATAATAGCCCTTAAATGGCAACCAAATTAAACGCATTTATCTGCCTCAATCAATCAGTTGGGGGAGATTGTCTGATACCTCACAATACACTGGTTCGACGAAGCACACAAACATTCGACTTTAGTCCCAAGAATTAACTCCACTGAAATGGATTCCTTGACGCGAGCCATAGTTATAATTATGATTGGACTTATCGTCAGCGGCCTGGGATCATATGGCTACTCATTGAAGCACAAAAAGGTCCAAACATACGCAATCATTACACTGTACACCCTAACAGTGATAGGCTTGTATTGCGTGTTCTACATAGGAGACATCGTTCGCGACTTAAACTCGGGAAATTTCGCGCTCGATAATGTCGGAAAACTAAACTCGTACTTGAACGTTATTGGCGGAATAGTCAGCTACATTACATACCTCGTCTATGCTCGACGGCAAATTGCCTTCTTGAACAACGGCCACGTCAATTTCTACGCCATACTGTACTACTTGGACGACGGGCAAGCTTATGTGCGTCAAATCACACAAGTAGGCATTAAAGCTTTGATGTTTCCAGTTCTATTGGAAATCACTCTGGTGGCACGTGCCCTTAATTTCGAACCGGACAGAAGCGTTTTGTGGACCTTATACGCGCTCCTTCCATATTTGATTCGTACAGCACCGGCGACGAGTGTTTATGGTGCCACTATTCTTAGTACGGCTTTAATGCAGTCGATCAACGCGCGCGTGCAGCTGATAGTCGATGAAGTGAACCAAATGCGTACGCATAAGGAATGGCTTTTGAAGACGCCGTACCATCGAATGCAGAGATATTGCGATCTAAGTGATGAAGTCGATGTGCTGAATGGCAAGTACACAGACGTTATTCAGATGACTAAGGAATTGCTGGACTATTCCGCGTTGCCGTGGCTGTTCTCAATGTTGTGCAATGTGACGGGTATCATGTTGGGATTCTACACGCAATACAAGAGTTCTGCAGACACCCTGTTCAGCGGAAAGGAGTTTGACTACTACAATGTGATTACAGATTCTTCATTTTGGCTAATCTCGTTCATTGAAATTTACACGCAAGCAAAAGCTTGCTCTTCCAATGTTGAAGAAGTAAGAATAATGCACAGGTGGAGTTGTGTGTCGGTATCTTTCATTCGGTTTTCGTAGGTTCGTCAAACGGGTGTGATTCTACAAAGGGCCGATTTGATTGGAGCCGACATCAGACTGAAACAATCTATGGAATTTTTTTCTTTACGTATTCTGCAGAGGGACTACAAGATCAAACCGTTGGGCCTCTTTGAAGTTGACCTGTCAGTTGTTCATGGGGTTTGTTGGCCAAAGAAAAATGTTGCCCTGATGATTTAACTGTTCTAAAAATGCAATTGT
Source organism: Cheilosia pagana (assembly GCA_936431705.1). NCBI lineage: Eukaryota > Metazoa > Arthropoda > Insecta > Diptera > Syrphidae > Cheilosia > Cheilosia pagana. Next base: position 75,526,828 of record OW386166.1, on the reverse strand, counting down.
CCAAGCGAAATCTAGGAATGACAAATCTTACAGGAATATAATTGACTTTGAAATTTGCTGAAGAAGTGTATATAAGTGGTTCTATTTATGTTCTATATTTTCAGGTGTTTTCCACTGTGATTGGATTTCTTCTAATACTTGTTCAAGCGGATTTATCAAGGAGATTTTTGATGTAGTAAATGTGAACTCACACAAAGCGAATGTGTTGCATAAATTCACAGCAAACAACGAAGGAGATGTTCCCAGTCTGATGGAAACATATCAGGAAGTCCCTATGCAACTAAAGTGTAATACATATTAATTTTACTGTTTTCAAAATGTGTGTTTTCCTGTGCAAATACAGACAATTTCAGGAATTTTCTGCAACAGAAATAAAATCGAAATTTGTAATCTTCCAACATAAACTGCACGGGATTGGCCGCAACTGTGCAAAGAAATTTTAAAAAGGTTCATTCGCGCTGACGTGTGTCCAGTACCGTTTCAAACTGAGCTTTAAAATAACTTTTATTGAAGATTCTTTAGAGCTTAAATAAGTCTTAAAGCGAAAGGTAGAACGAATACCTAAGGAACCTTCTTGAATTCGGTCAATACCCCGAGTATTTTTATCTGATTTCAGTTAAAGTTAAAATAAATATCCGTAGAAATTTTACATACCTGTTCTGCAGAGAGCGGCATTAAATCTTCCGTCTGCAAAACAAAAATAAAATATAGTTCATTGCTTTAGCATATGAAATGATGAAAAATACCTACATTTATCTGGTATAAATCGGGATACTCATGATGCTCCCTATTATAAAGATAAGAAAATTATTAAAAAAAGAACAGATCATTGAATGTCGATAAACGAGGTAACCATCTAAATAATTACATCATACAAATCGGGATAGATTTATGCTGTACTTACGCTTCCAAGTCCGGCAAATTTTCAACCGGCGATAAATTTTGAAAAGGGCTGCTATCACCACTGTAAAAGACAACAATATAATATTATTATAAACCCAAATTTGATTATGTTTTATGGAAATAAATTCAACAAGTGGTCTTAACATACTTTGTAAACGAGCTCAGCAAGTGATCCCTCAGCATATTTGCAAACACCTTTATTCAGATTGAGATAGTACCTAGTCGCCTGTCCGTCTTCGTTTGCTGAATCCCCACTATCTAAATTTTTGTAAAAAGAAAATACAAAACAAAAAGTTAGGTTATACTGATTTTTTTTTTTTAAACATCGAATGGAATGTCGAATTTCGCAACAGAATAGAAATTTACCATTCAAATATCACTGTCGCAGATAAATAAAGTATTCCCCACTTGTTTTTTCTTTGCCAAATTGGAATATATTTTCCTTTTGTAATGTAAAAGTGGTTGTGCAAAAAAACCCGACAATCCTGAGCGAGTTTGTATAGGCTTTTTTCCTCTTTTGCATCGATGTGATAGGTGTTTTTTGGGCACTTGCAGTTCACCAAACGATAGCATATATTATTCCGACTGATATTAAATTAATTTTATTTCACTGGCGACAATATTTTGACGATAATCGGCGAAGACGGACGAGAACAACAAACTTTTCGGTTTTCGCGTTTTTTCAGTTTTCACCGGAGCGAAATGGAGAATACAGCGAAAGCGAAGTCTTGTGTGTAGTTTACATTTAACTGAAATGGTGGCGCTGTTGTTGCTAAAGAGAAAAATATTTGTTTGAAGTTCTGTTTCTTCAAAAATGATCGAACTGGGTTGGGTGCACTCCTTTTCCACTAAGTTAGAAGATTTAATCAAGCCTATTCCGCAAAATCTTTTATTCTGCTATGAATCATAAAAGATTTCGACCATAAAAGATCTGTTATAAATCGTATTCTGGGCTTCGAACTTTTATGGAACTCTGTTATAAAAACAATAAGCTGTGTAGGCTTTTAAAAGTATGTTTTAAATTATTACAAACTATATTTGTGTAATAAATTAGAAATTTTTGTATGTATTTAGTAAAATAATTGTTTCCTATGTTAAGGTTCATTGCCGTTTGTTGTTTCTGTCTCTTGATATACATTGTCAAGAAATTGTTCTAAGCCCACATTCAAGAAAAAATTGCATAAACAATTCTTAGTGCTTCTTTTGGAAAAAAGCGCTTATTAAAATTCTATTGAGGTGACTTTTCTGGTAGTTTTTTAATTGGGGTAAATAACCATGTAAGTGGAAAGCCAGAATAAAATAGTAAAACGTAAAAAATATACAAACAAATATGTGGCTATAGTTGCAAATTGATCTTGTTGCGATCGACGCAAGGCACTCCTCCAGTATTCTAGATGTCCGAACTTTCCGAGCGGCCAACATTGACTCGGACCATTACATGGTTGTAGCCAAGGTAGGTACGGATGCGGATATCCCAAACGCCAAAACAACGAGATAATACTGTGAGAAGATTTAACGTTGGACGGCTACAAACGCAACAAACTGTTAGAGCCTCTAGAGAGGTGCTACTCCAGGAATAATGTTCGGAAGTTTTACCAAAAGGTAAAAAGAACGTGTCAGGGCAGAAGACCCGAACAGAAGACTGTAGAGACGAAGAAAGAAACCTTGTAGTAGAGTCACAGTCGGTGCTGAGGATATGGAAGAACCATTTCTGCAGGCTGTTAAACGGCGAAGACGACACAAATTCCGCTGTCAGGCAGAATGAACCATTCAACCTGTACGATGACAGCCAAGACTTCCGTCCACCTGACCAAAGTGAAGTGAGGATAGCAATATCTAAACTTAAGTCCAACAAGGCTGCTGGACCGGACGGCTTAACTGCCGAGCTTTTTAAGGCAGCGGGAGATGGCTTGGTAGAAAGCATATACAAACTCGTGTCCAAGATTTGGTCAGAAGAAAGAATGCCTGATGAATTGAACCTCCAGCATCGTTTGCCCGATCCACAAGAAAGGAGACCCATTAAACTGCGCTAACTATAGAGGCATCAGTCTCCTTAACACTGCGTATAAGATCATATCTGCTATACTGTGTGAACGCCTTAAACCATTCGTCAACGATCTGATAGGTCCCTATCAGTGCGGTTTTAAGCCCGGTAAGTCCACAACCGACCAAATATTCACACTACGCCAGATCCTGGAGAAAACCCAAGAAGTCCAAATCGATACCCACCATCTGTTCATCGATTTTAAGGCAGCATATGACAGCATTTATAGAGACGAGCTATACAGAGCCATGTCTAGTTTTGGCATCCCTGCCAAACTCGTCAGATTGTGCAGAATGACGATGGAGAACGCTCGCTGCTCCATTAAGGTCGGAAACAATCTCACCGAGACCTTTGATGTTAGAAAAGGATTTAGACAAGGTGATGCGCTGTCATGTGACTTCTTTAACATCATTCTTGAGAAAATTGTGCGCAACTCACAAGCCAACACCAGAGGCACAATTTTCCATAAGTCTGTGCAACTGCTTGCATACGCGGACGATATTGACATTATTGGCAGAACACAGCGAGCTGTCACTGGCGCGTTTGTAAGCAATAGTACGGAAGCGGCAAGAATGGGTTTAGTGGTAAACGAGGGCAAAACAAAATATATGCTGTCAACAAGAAGGGACACGCAACATCGACGTATCGGACAGAACGTCACGATAGACAGCTATAATTTTGAGGTAGTTAGGGACTTTGTCTACCTACGCTCCGCTATAAACTCTGATAATGACACCACAGCAGAAATCAAACGAAGAATTACACTTGCCAATCGCTGTTTCTTTGGACTAAGACGGCAATTGATTAGTAAGGCCTTGTCAAGAAACACTAAGTCGATTCTATATAAGACCCTCATCATCCCAGTCCTGCTCTATGGCGCAGAAGCATGGACCCTAACAAAGGCGGATGAAGATCTTCTTGGCCGTTTCGAACGCAAGATTCTTCGAGTGATTTTTGGTCCCGTTTGCGTTGACGGGCTTTGGAGGAGAAGATTTAACAGTGAACTCTACAACGACACCGACCTGGTCAGAAAAATACGCATCAGTCGCCCAAGATGGCTAGGGCATGTAGAGCGAATGGACACCAACGCTCCGGCCCGAAGAGTCTTTGATTCCAACCCGGAGGGACAACGCAGTAGAGGAAGACCTCGCCTTAGGTGGCGCTCACAAGTGGAAGGGGACCTCAACCTACTTGGAGTGCGCAACTGGAGGCAGTTAGCCAAAGATCGCGCTAACTGGAGAGGCGTATTGGTTGGGGCCCAGGTCCACCCCGGACTGTAGCGCCACCTTAAGTAAGTAAGTAAGTAAGTAAGTTGCAAATGCCAATAATATTCGATCGCTAATTTTCTGCAGTTGTTAAAGCGAATTAAAACACTTGTTTCTTACTTTTAAAATTAAACAATATTTATTTGGAACTATGTCCTTTATTATTGAAATACTTTTTACTAATTCTAAAAGGAGCTTAAGGCTACTATGTAGTTACAATAAGACTGTTGATAAATTCATCATACAGTCGTATTTATATACTTTTCTTATCTATCTACAAGGAGACCCAAGCGTACAATCGTCTTGCTTGATAATGAAGAAGAGATAATATTCCAACATTGTATACAAACGATATTATCTCTTTTACATATGTTATCATTGTAGCGTTGTGTGCAAGACTGTACTAGAGACTAAAGATATCATTGAATACAAATAATGTTATCTTTTTTCTCAATATGTTTTGCTATGGATACTTAACTCCCCCCCTTGTTAAACGAAATCGTCCCGATTTTTCGACGCTATTTTTAACATTTCTCTTTCATAAGTTTTGTTATATGCGTCAATCTTTTTTTGTTTTTGACGATCTGTTATACATTGTATAGTTTTTATCATTACGTACGTAAATGCTAGAATAACAATCAGTGTTACAATTGTGTATATAGTTGATAATATCGGTTTTTCTTCAAAAGGAATAATTAGTTTTTTTAAAGTATCTATGTTATCGAATTTGTACATTGTATCTTCTTTAATTATTTGGTCGATGTAAGACTCTGAATTATGATTTCTTAATATAACTTCTTTAATTTGCTTATGCATGTTTTTGTATATTTTATCGTCTAGATTTATAGTATTTTCATAAGTAACTAAGTTTATACCATTAATTGTTTGATTATTTAACTTATGCTTACCGCTTAATAACATAACACCGGATTCAATTTCTAAGTCGTAATCGTATTCTTGTTTAATGTTGCATTTTGAAGTTATATTCTTTAAAAGTGGAATAAGACGATTTTCTTCTTCAAAGTTAATTTCACAAATGTTTTTACTTAGATGATTTTGACAATTTCTTGTTCTTAAATAAGTTTGGTTACATAAGGCAATTGTTTTATCTGTAATGATTTTTCCATGTTTTGAATTTAAAGGTGTTACTTTATACAATTTACATGATTTAATTAGAACTGGATATTTATATATTGTGATGAAGAATTCATCAGTTCTAGCTAATAATATTTTAGAGTACTCAAGTATATTTATTATGGGTACTTGAATTATTTCATGTTGAATAATATTTTTAATGTCATCTAAGTCTAGGCTTTCTGATAAATATTCATTATTTTTTGCTGCATTAATTGTTCTGGTCAATAATAATAATTGTTCGTACACTTGTTCTATTACTAAATGTTCTTTAAGGCTCTGACCTTCGAATTGTTGCAAAATTTGTTCAAATCTAGAATTTATAGTTTTTTGTTTATTATTGTTTTCTATGAGATTATTTATACTCGTTTCTATGTTAACTAAGTCATAATGGTCAGGATTACCAAACACATATTTGAAAGCTGTTCCTAAAAAGTTAATTGATCTAGTATGCCTAGTATGTTCTTGTAATTGGTCTGCTAAATTCTTAATTTTACTTAACCAAATTTTTTCTTCTTGTGTAGGTTGATATTTACTAGTTACGATATTTACGTAAGGTTGAAATATCGAAGTCAGGTTGGTGGCATGTAACAAATAAGTTTGTTCTTTGAATAAATACACGTCATCTGTTTGCGTAAGTATAAACTTCTTGTTTAGTAACTCAGTTATTTGAACGTTTCCTTGCCCTTCTTGACTCTGTACAATTCCTAGTAATGTTAGGAATATTAATATTTTCGTCATCTGAAAAATGATAATTCTTTATGTTATCCTTGTGAATTTTTATTCCTTCTTTAGAGATTACAGTGTCTCCTTTATCTTCTTCTACTATTCTTGTTATGTATCTGGCGTTAGATTTCTTTCTAAGACCTGTGATTCTTACCATTATCTTATCTCCTTTTTTATACTCTCTGTGTCGAGTTCCTTTATTTAGACGTTCGATCACTTTTTTGGATGCTGAGTTTAGTTTATTTATTATAATTTCACTATTGCTATATTTATTTTGATTAAAGAAAATGTCTCTAGGTTTCAAACCGGTAACTGAGTGTATAGAATTATTTAATTCACGCACTGTTCTAAATATTTCTTCGATAAGTCTTGTTTTATTCTGAATTGTGAATATTCTAGACAGTTCAGTTATTGTACCGTTTACACGTTCTACCTGACCGTTCGCTGTCGATCTGTATACTGGAGTTTCTACTTTAGTTATGTTGTATTTCAAACACATTTGGTTCACCATTTCTGTTTTGAATCCCTTCTCGTTATCTGTCATGAGTCGTTCACATTTTGGGAAATAATTAGATAAGACCTCTTCCATAACGTCGTACAGTCTGTTTCGAGTTTCGATTTCCCGAAGGATTGTATATTTAGAATACTTATCTACTGTTACAAGGAAAGTATACTTGTCGTTGAAGTATATGTCCATATGAATGTGTGTTCCCACATGTGTTGGTATTTCTGAATTATTCAGAGGTTCTCTGATAGGTTTTCTTTCATATTTTCCAAATAGACATGCTATGCATTTTCTGTTGAAACTCTTTGCTTGTTTATTTAGATCGGGCCAGTAATATTTCTCTGAGATTTCTTGTATATTGTTACGTAACCCTCGGTGTGCTCTTTCGTGAGTTACCCTTACAAGTTTTAGTTGTTCCTCCAAATTTGTCACGTCTTGAAGTTTTCTTGGTGTGAATATAAATCTTACTAGTGGGAATTCTTTTTTTATGTTTTCACCATATTTGTATATGTTTTCAAATTTCGTATGCAAAGCTACAATCTTTTGGGGTTGTATAACTTCTTTCATCTGCCTTAGTAAAGAGTCTTTGTCCTTAAACTTTATTATGAGTCTTATTTTGTTACTAAAATAGATTTGTGTTTCGATATTATTTGTTATATCTTCAATAAGTTCGAACTGTGCAGTGTATGCATTAAAAGGCTGATTCACAGTTTTTATTATATCATTAGAAGAACTTTCAGCTGAATGTGCTGTTTCTATGGTAGAAGTATTTATGCGTTGACGTGATAATGCGTCAGCTACAAGATTTAGGTTTCCTGGTTTATAAACTAATTTTGCTCCAAAGTCTTCAATGATTCCCTTCCAACGTTTCAGCTTTGTGTTGGGATTTTTTTCTGATACAGAATATATAAGGCTCTGGTGATCGGTATATATGGTTAAGTCTGCTATACCATATATGTAGTTTCTGAGTTTTTGTAAGGACCATATGATCGCTAATAGCTCTTTCTCGTTTGTGCTATAGTTCTCTTCTGTCTTACTCAGTGTTCTTGACAAGAAGTGTATAGGTTGCTTATTCTGACTTAGTACGGCTCCAATAGCTATGTTGGATGCATCAGTAGTAAGCTCGAATGGTTTACTATAATCCGGTTGAAAAAGTTCGACTTGTTCTTTCAAATAATTTTTTAAAATTCTAATCGCTTCTAATGCTGAATCATTCAGATTTAACTTAATATTTTTACTTTGTTTTTTGTTTACTTTACCGTTATCTCCTCGTAAATATAATGTCAGGGGCTTGGCTATGCTTGCGTATCCTTTTATAAACTTACGATAGTAACCTGTAAGACCTAAAAATCCTCTCAAATCCTTTACCGTTTGTGGGACTGGAAAATTTTCTATAGCTGCTATTTTCTCAGGGTTCGTAGTGATTCTACCATGTCTGATTATGTGACCTAAGTATTCTACTTCTTCTTGAAAAAACTTACTTTTCTCATCAGATATTTTTAATGTGGCTTTATTGAGTACGTCGAATACTTGACTTATGTGCTGTATATGTTCTTCCTCAGATGAAGAATATATCAATACGTCATCAATGTAAACGTGTACGAATTTACCTACAAAGTCTCTCAAAATGTCGTCCACGCATCTCTGAAATATGCTTGGTGCATTTTTGAGCCCGAAAGGCATTCGTTTAAAATGATATTTTGCGCCATTTATAGCAAAAGCTGTTTTTTCTTTATCATCTGTTTTGATTCTAATTTGGTGGAAACCTGACTCCAAATCTAATGTTGTAAAGTACTTGGCTTTACCTAAATTTTGAATTGTCATGTTGACATCCGGAATGGGGTATCTGTCTGTTACAGTGTGAGCGTTAAGTTTTTGGAAATCAACAACCATGCGCCGTTTTGGTTTTCCTTTTTCGTCCAAACCTTTTTTAGGTACTGTCCATATGGGACTGTTATAAGGACTATGGCTTTTTTCTATTATATCGTCATGTAAGAGTTTCTGTATTTCTTTGTTTACGAATTCGTTATCTGCTATGGGATATGGATATTGTTTAACATAAACCGGATTATCATTGGTCGTCCTAATGCTTGCTTCTATAGTATCTGTAAAGGGTAACGGTCCTATGCTGTTATTAATCTTCATCAGTCTATCTATATCTGCTTTATAAATATTATTTTCCCCAATTACGTAATTAATTTTCTGAATAGATTCGACACTGCTTATGGTAGTTAGAGTCATATTACTGAAATTTATTTCCGCGTTTAGAACTTTAAGTCCTTCATATCCTAATATCATATCAAAAGACTGAATATCCTCTAATTCAAAAAATGTTATATTTTTCTTTAATATCCTAACTACTTTCTTTGTATCTACCATAGAATAACCATGCATTGTTTTTATTTTTATAGGTTTAATTTTAATTTTTTCGCTAGAATCGCATTTTCTATTAATGTAATTATGGGTTGCACCAGTATCAATAAGAATTTTATAAATTTCCTTAGAAATAGTACTAGTTAAATTTAAGCAGGGCAACCCGTCTACTAGTTTAAATGATCTATTCTTATGTTATTATTTACCATACATTCCGTTTCATCTGCTTCTGCATATGTACTGCTGACATCGTCTCTGCGTTGTTGTCGGGAGTTATTTACTCTCTGCTGCTTGAAGTTCTGCTGATAAGATCGTTGCGGTCTGTTGTGTGTGTTGAAACTCCCGCTGTGTTCACGTTTCGCTGGTGGATTATATACATCGGGTTTGTATTGATTCCAATTTTGTCGCTGTGCATGTACAATTTGTCTCGAGTTTATCTCCATCGGCTGTGGTCCTTGATTGTGTTGCTGCATATTATCGTATTGCTTCTGGGGTTGATAATTCGTTGTTTGGCTCGAATAATTTGGTCTTCTTTCGTTTCTGCGTTCATGTGGCATATTTTTGTGGTGCTTATCTTGAGTGAGATGTAAATGCCTGTGCACATTATCATGTTCTATTCTGCGAGCAATTGCGAATGCGTGTTCTAGATCATTTATTGTAGCTGAATATAATGATCCTCTTGTAAAGTTGTCACTCATACCATCAATGAATATACGAACTGCGTCGTCGTTAGCATTTTTAATTAGTCTGTCGATTATATTCGGCGGATCACCTGACATAGTGATTTTTGATATTATTAAATTGAGATTTTTATTTATCTCGTCGTGGTATTCAGACAGTGTGCTTCTTTTTTGCGTGATGGCTTTCATCATGTCTTGTAGCACGTATAGAGGTTCTTGATTAGAGTACGTATAATCTAATCTGTTACGTATCGCCTCAAAATTAAAAATTGTGTTATAATTAGTTAACACATTCGCGGCTGCACCCTGTATTTTACTTTTCACTATAGTCAATGCTGCTGCGTACTTACTGTGTGTTTTGAAGTTTTTAATGCTGTCCATTAATCTGGATGCTTCTTCGCGCCACGACCGATAATTTGATTGATCGCCGTTGAAAATAGGTAGGCTTTTAAATGCGTCTAACTGTATTTCACTACCATCTGTATATGTGGTTCTTATTTCCTCTAGCACAGGTATGTTTGGTACTATGCCTAATCCAGATTTTACTTCATTTAGTTTTGTTTCTAAATTAGTGTTTATTTGATTTTGGTTAGTTATTATTGCTGCTAACCTTGCATTCTCTGTGCGTGTGTGCTCTAGGGTTTGTGTTACTGTGTTGCTCCTGGTTTCTAAAGCTTCTAATCTTGCCATTAATACTGCGAGTTGTTCCATTTTGAACTCGTGTCTGTTGTCGTCGAATTTGTGTGTTTTTTTCCTCCACATATACACTTTCACTGAATTGCTTTGCTGCTTCGTACGAAGAAGCTATATTTGTACCTGCTATGCTAGGTAATTCTTGTAACCGGTAACGCGAGTGTTCTGTTTATACTAGATTTCACTACTTGTTCCCGAGGTCCGCTCGATTGAAGTTAAAAAGTATATTTAACCTCCTGGCAGGATCGCCAATTAAAACACTTGTTTCTTACTTTTAAAATTAAACAATATTTATTTGGAACTATGTCCTTTATTATTGAAATACTTTTTACTAATTCTAAAAGGAGCTTAAGGCTACTATGTAGTTACAATAAGACTGTTGATAAATTCATCATACAGTCGTATTTATATACTTTTCTTATCTATCTACAAGGAGACCCAAGCGTACAATCGTCTTGCTTGATAATGAAGAAGAGATAATATTCCAACATTGTATACAAACGATATTATCTCTTTTACATATGTTATCATTGTAGCGTTGTGTGCAAGACTGTACTAGAGACTAAAGATATCATTGAATACAAATAATGTTATCTTTTTTCTCAATATGTTTTGCTATGGATACTTAACTAGCGCCTATTAGTATCTAATCTTTTCACTGGTGAACCCATCTAAATTGCTGAGTCGTGAACTGATCCAGGAAATCGAGCATCGTCTTAAATAACTTTCATATTCGCATCCATTTCAATCCAAAATTTTTATATTTAATAAAATCTTTTATGATAAAAGTCACAAAATTCTGTCTTTTTTCTGTTATGATTTATAACGGAATTCATAAAAGATTTTTGCACACAGAAAACCAATTCTCGAGACCGTAAAAGATTTTTTGACATTTCGAATTTTTTCATGGAAATTTAACAGAATAAATGGAAACAAGATTTAGCCGAATAGGCCTAATTGTTTTAAAACCTGGAAAATAATGTGATAGATTGTAATAAACAAATCACGGCAATAGAATAATATAGTACTTGCATATATTACTACCTATCTGAACAGTTTCCCTACTTTTTAAGTATTTAAAATAAACAAATGACGTCTCTTATTCCCGTCTTGAAGTGTCGATTTTACTTTGCCAATGACACTTACCTATATACTTAAGGCTGGTAAGCAGTTCACGTGAAATCCAATTGATACAATTCTACAATACAATCGCATTAATATAGCCTTACGAATTGAAACAACTGTCAGTCGCCTGAAAATTGACAGCTGATTTGAATTTGTTGTTCTATTTGGCATTTGGGTGGAATATTCGCATGGACGCGACGGATTCTATGGGTTGGGCCTTGGGCCCTTAACTTTTCTGTGCACAGCGGAAGAGGAAGCTCTTTCATTGGTGGAAATATTGAGAGTGAGAGAAACTGTCATGGCCGTTTGGAAAAATTCAAAATAAAAATATTTTGTGGAGGGCAAACACTTATTTTAAAGAACTCATGTGAGTATGTGTTTTTAATGCAATTCGTACCCAAATTTCTTCGAGAAACATGTTTGAGGAGCGTCTCATTGAGACTATGCATGAAGTGAAGTCATCGGTAGTTAACATGTTCGACGGATTCTATGGGACTGCTCGTTTCGTCGAATACGTCAATATTGCCGGATCCGTCGCCGCAACGGACGCGACGGATGCTATAGGTTAGGCCCTTGAGATTGAATTCATCCCCTCCACTGTCATTTTGACAGTCTTTTCCATTTTTACTACAAAAGTAAAGGAGCAGACCTTTTTTGTATCACTGAAACCGTTTAATTAGTCACTTAGATAGAAATGCAGAACGACATTCACATATGAATATAAAGGAGTCGATAATAATATATTTTAATTTAGTCAACTTTTATTTATTCATTTATTTTACACAAATTTTCATTTGAATACAATCTTCTCTATCCAATCCAAGTAGGAATGAATTTTAGTGTACACCCCGGGTGCATTTGGAGCCGCACAAAATTTTCCAAATGAAGTTATCCCAATCAAAAACTTTACACAATTGAATTCTGGTACCTCGGCATGCAGTGGTCCTCCCGAATCTCCCTGGCATGTGTCCTTTCCGCCCTCCATATATCCGGCACAGAATTGTTCGTCAATTAAACCTTTTGGCAATCTCCTTTCTGTGCGATAAATATCTCGGCAAACCTTTTGATCGATAATACTGAGATCGACTTTCTGCAGATCATCGGATTTAGATCCCATGAATTCGGTACGACCCCAACCGGCTGCCGTTGACTGAGGGATGTCCAAGGTCGGCAGTTGCCACAGACAAGCTGGTTGCACTTGTTCCGTGAATGCAACTGGTCTTGAAAGCTTCACCAATGCGATGTCGTGATAGTACATCGATGCTCTATATTTGGGATGTAGGATTATGATTGTGATTTTGATATCCTGCGTCTCAGCAGAGGCATTGTTAAGATTATGAGCACCAAGTCGGACAATATCCGGAGGCTTCCTAAAGTTGTTGGCTTTGTGTTAGAGTTTATTTTCTATTTGTTGTATACCTACCCACCGGATTCTGTGCAATGCGCAGCAGTGACGATATATTGTGCACTGATTAGGGAACCTCCACATGCCCACTTGGGTTCCTCATTCTCTTGCGACCAACCTAAAGCCGCCTACAAAAAATATTATAATTAAATTTAAATCAACGCAATTTATATATTTGTACCATATGTGGATACTGTTTAGTGTGCGTGATCTCTCCGCCAACAATCATGGGGATACTTGACACGCAAAATTTGCCCGAGAACTTTCGCATCATTCCGAACTTGGTACCCCTAGCAGCCCCGTGATACTCATCACATTCTAAAGCGACAGAGACGATTAACACCATAAATACCCAAGATACCAGCACCAAATCTTACTTCGTGCACTTATTCTTTTGGAGTTTGGGTCCTCAATGTCCTTGGCAGCTAGTGGACAGCAGATGATTGGAATATTCTTACGATAAGTGCAAATGTCGATTTTCGTGCCATGTAAGCGATACTCGCGAATAACGTGCAAGCATTGATAAGCCAGAAGACAGTAACCGCTTTTGTTATCGAAGCTGCGACGGCAAAATGATCCTTCATCTTTGCTTCCAATAGGGCCTGCTGATGACTGTATCTCGGGCGATGCTATAGGCTGCTCTTGAAAATTGTTGAACAATGCATTTGGAATGACTTGAAACTTTGGATTTACGGGTTTACTTTCAATATGCTTTCCAACCCACTTCGGTACGGTGAACTTTGTTGTTTGGTAATACTGGATCAATTGGCTGAAATCTCGCGCTGGAAGAAATTTAAAAAAGAAACGGGTTTGAATAATTAGCAAAGGAACTTTTTAGTGAGCTCTAGCGTTCTCTCATGTGGCATCATCTATCAAGCCTACAATTTGTATAGATAAACTTCACAGACAGTCCTTTTACTCAAACACAATTTTATATAGGAAAAAAAATGAAACTCACGTAAGGCGTATGAACTGGAGAATGTTGAACACTGACAACATAATGAATGAAGCAAAATACATATTAATTTTATCCTTAGGAACACACTCATGACTTATCATTTTCTCTACGTTTAATAAATTAAATATTTATGCACTCGTAGATGTAAAATTGTTAAAATACAAACAAGCAAATGAATTTAATTTGTTTACTATTGTTAAACTGCTGTCAAAGAATATCAAAAAACATAGGTGGATCTTATAAAAATATTAACAGTAATGAAATGTGAAATGGACAACAGTATGTACAGCGAGTCACAAATATGTGCAGACATGGGAAAGCTAAAAATCTCGTATCAAATGCGTCTAACGCAGTAAACATTGGCCGCGTTGCACTGCCCGCTAGATGACAAGCGGCATGTCAAACTTCATATAAAAAAATCGACATTTCCCCATAGGCGCTAGACATCTAGCACTTTTTGTGAAATATTCCTTTTAGGGAAATTTCTCAGTCTAGCGCTTAACTACTCGCTGCTTTGAAGAAAAAAAAAACCGACCAGTCAAAGGAAAATCGATCAAACGTTTGCAAAATTTGCCGCTGCTAGATGTCTAGTGGGCAGAGGAACGTGGCCATTTATCTGATATTAAGCTAAGATTATTATGTATATGTCCATATATCAGACTATATGACCAAAATTGCCAATATGGTCATATTTGCCTTGATTGTCATTTAAGGTATCTGTTGTTTATAACCAAATGTTGTAGTAGGGTAATGCTGTAAGGAAAAACGAAGCAAAAAAAGGGATCCGATGTGTACGACTTGTGACATCGTAAAGTCCGTGTTGGATCTCGACAGCCGAAATCAATTTGCGGATGAGATCGTCTGACCATTCGCTTTTAATCTGCTTTGTCGGTCTCTTTCTCGCCTTGTCAGCTTTTGCTTCCTCCATAATCCTGGCATCGCTAGCCGCCTCGATTGAGCTCACCAAAGACATGTAGGTAGATGGATGTTCCACAAAAAGAAAAGGATACACGCATAAGAATCTAAAAGGGTAAAATAATAAACAAAATATACACCAATAAAAAAATATACAATCAAACACCGATGACAACAAAATAATTCAAAAATGCCAGAAATGCCACATTACACTATATGCTATTTTGGCATTTTTATCTGTCAAAATCAGCCTGGTCATATGTGGCATTTAGGTCATAAGGGCATATGAGATATGCCCATTACATTGTATGACCATATTTTGACATGAGTACTGTCAGAAATTTGCATTTTATGACCACTTGGCATACCGTCTAATCCAACCTTTAGTTTCAGTGTGACAGCTGGCTGACGCGATTTGTTTGACGAGTCATTGGGGACGTTCGGATACGTAGTTTGTGTAAAACGTCAACTAGATTTGTCGGGACTAGGTATCCGTACGCCTTAACTAAGTAAGTTTAGTTGTTGTTGTAAACGCGTGGTTTATTTTTAAATTTTGACACTTTAAAATGTCAACTGAGTACGCAGGCAGGAATTTCTTGACTAGATTTGTCGGCTACCCCTCCATAAACGTCAAAAACTAATCACGAGACCAATCAGGGCCAATAAAAACTCAAAGACATCTAGTCAGTCAGTTGTCAGACTTACTAAACTAGGTATCCGAACGTCCTCATTGAATTGATAACTCAAACAGCTTCTGACAAATACATCACAGTAAACTTCAACTGGACAAATCAGCCCCTCAATATGCCTTTCTTAACAATATGCCGTTGTACGTATAACCAATACGCCTTTCGATTTAATTAAGAATTCTTTAATGGCGTTTTCTATGAAAAGAGCAAATCTAGAAGTGCTCTTTCTATGTTTTCCATGTTTCATTGAAAAAAAGTGCACTTCCAGGTCAATTCTTAACACGAACGAAGTGTCCGGAATATTTTTAAAGAATTGCCCTGAACTCACCAACACACACAAGTCACAATGTCAGATTGAAATGTTTGTTGTGCTATTAAAAACAAATTTTGCGCTATGTGATCAGAAAATATCCAATTCTGAGTGCAAATGTAAAATGTTTTCCTCCTCCAAACTGTCAGCGGTTTTCACATTAAAAAACACTACGAATATACAACAACAACTGCAGTTTGACATGCCACTTATCATCTAGCGGACAATGAAACGCGACCAATAGGTTTCATATTGACAAAAATACTTTTTCAAAACCCGGACAAAAGCTCAATCAACTTTATTCAATTGCTTTCAGCATTTGTTATACATTTTTAACTTAAATATGTATTTAATTTTGACAGTTTGTAACTCTAACGTTTTCCCTTTTTCTTCTTCTTTTGAGCCTCGGGCCATGCAAACCCCCGAGACTTAAGCACGTCCTAAAATAAATTAGAAGACAAGAAATTTACATTCCATATATATTACGGTATGTGAGTGTATTTTGTTCAAGCTCACATTACTTACTTGAACATTGTGACACACATAGTAAGCATTCTCCATAGCCGCATCATTAAATATATCACACTGAAATGATTTGCCTTTGGCAGCGGCTTTCTTTTTGCTGCCTTTTTTCTTCGGTTCCCCATTTCCGTTCGCTTGAACTGTAGAATCTTTGCTGTTCCGCTTCTTCTTACCTTTTCCAGCCATTCTTGTCACAAAAAACTGTTGTCTTAAAGCGAAAAAAAAAACTGTCGCAGTTTGCAGGCTGATTGATCAAACAAAGTGCATTTCGATATCCATGGTTTCAATGACAGACAGACATTATTGTTTTTTTTTCATCTCTGCGCTGATTCCGTTTAGTAAAATGAATGCCAAAATTTCACATTCACCTGAGTCTGAAGATTGTGTTCAGTGATTAAAGTTTCTAGCCAATCAGTCATAAAATACGAAAGGTAAGGCCGTCTTAACGTGATATTCAGGAGACTTATGTTTCTTCAGTTGGAGCAGCAGCTTTTAAAACTGCACATAGAGCTTGCGAACATTAATTGATATGCCTTATTTCGGCGGCATATCCAACCTGAACTCCTCATTTTTCCATTTTTGTTATCTTGATTATTAGGGTCAATATTATTTAAATCTAGAGATTAGTGCTGAAAAAACCTAACCTTAGATTTAAGTATGACGTTATAATTATATCTGGTATACGAACGCGTTAACTAGGTAAGTTCAGTTATTGGGGACGTTCAAGTATTTAGTTTAGTAAATCTGACAGCTGACTGACTTGATGTAGATATCTCACTTTTGATTGGCTTAGATCGGTCTCATGGGGAGCTGTTTCAGTAGACGTTTATGCAGGGGTAGCCGACGAATCTAGTCAAGAAATTCGTGACTGAATACTAAGTTGACAGTTTTCTTATGTGGCTAACGTTGAAAATGTGACGTTTCCGACCAATCTAGTTTTTGCGGTCAGGTTACATCTATTCCAGACCAATCTAGTCGACTAAAGATAATAAAGTTTTTGAATGTGCAAAAACTAAAGGCTGGTACGCTGTTCAAGTGAAGTGAAATTTTCACTCCTCTCCAAGAAATTGCTGTGAAATTGAAAGTGAAATTTTCACGCCGAAATGTCAAAAATTTAATGCGACGGACAATAAAAACCAAGTGAAATAGTAAGTAACGCCCTCTACATATGCCTGGTGAAATTTTCACTTGAAAAGTTCATTTTGACATTTCGCAGTGAAAAATAGTATATTACAACGCGGCGGTGAAACGCGGCGGTAGAACGGAGCGTTAAAACGCGCTCTGTTTGACGAGGCCGTTAGGTCTGTTCCTTTACTTTTAAATCTTACGAATTTTTACGAATTCTTACGCATTTTACTCAATTGTCGTTCCTCAACTCGAAAAATTCGTAAAAGAGAGCGGCTTCGAGAGAGCAAGATATTACCCCCCACTGAGAATCTTACGAATTTTTACTCAACAAATTTCTTTGCGTAAGAATTGAAACAACTGTCAGTCGCCTGAAAATCGACAGCTGATTTAAATTTGTTGTTTTATTTGGCATGAACTATCTGTAATTTTTCATAGGTTACTACAAAAGCGTAACTTAACTTTTGCGTAAGTTTTCCTCTTTGAGAGAGAATTTATCCCCTCCACAGGCATTTTGACAGTCTTATCCATTTTTACTACAAAAGTAAAGGAACAGACCTCTTATGTTACATGACAAAAATGTCATTTTCTTTCCATCTCCCCGTATGTTAGAAAACCGGTTAACAACCTGCTAGAGATAGATAACAGGATTCGTAATTCTGCCTCCTTTGGGTGCTTAAGCGGGTTCGTAGTCCTGAGCAATCTAGTCGACTTATGCTAAAACGATATTAGAAGGTGCACAATTAAATAGTTATCCAATGCTGAGTTTCTGACAGTTTCTGGAATTGGATATCAGCCCTGATTCTACAGGACAGGAACATCGTTAGTTAGGTACCTAGCTACTGTACATTTTTAATCGTAGTCATGCCGCGTGCGTAGCATTGTAACAACAAATCACAATTGCATTTCCGTTTCACAGTCTTAATAATTACAATATTTTCGACGTCAAACTTCTATCTACCATCACGTTGTAGGTATTTACCTTTTAAAGCAACATTATAAGCATTAAATCGCCCTGTTATTCAGAGTTCCTATAGCGGGCGTGCGAAATTCGTAAAAATAGACCGAATCATCTATGTATAGAAACAAATTCAATAAACAGACAGAAATACCTACCGCTACCGCCACCGATATGTGAACAATCTCACATTGATGACATCATGGAATCTCAGCACTTTTCTCGCATATTCCATTTTATTAATAATAACCCATTTTTACTAGAAGAACAAGAGCAAGAAGCGCAGTGTTGAGCATCTGTATTCGAGAAAGAATTTTCTGCTCTAAATGTGTGGTAAAAGAAAAAATATGACTGGCTCGCGCATACATTAGAGGCAAAAGTGACAGTATGTTTAATTTTCCATGGCAGATACGAAATTGTTATTCGTGAATGTGAGTCCAAACAATCATCCCCTTTTGGCCCGCGACTTTCTGTCCCACCTAAGGAATACGCTTTTCCAAACATAAAATACACACTTACGCTTGAGTAGATACTTAGTCGAGTTAAGGTAGCCACTGCAAGCGAACGCGGTGATCTCGGTGAGATTCGTTGATACTAGGCATATCTCAAGTGATTTTTCTTCGTGAATTATTTCAAAAACTATACTGAAGCAAATTAATCGAATCGAATCGGTTTGTTCAATAAGTTGGCGAGGAAACACAAATCGATTGAATTTCGAATTTAACGTTAAAACTTCGGTCAAGTGATTTGAATTTGTGAATTTAAGTTTTCATATACCTACCCACAAAAATGGCAAAAACTCCAGCTATTGGAATTGATTTGGGCACCACTTACTCGTGCGTTGGAGTATGGCAACACAGCAAGGTGGAGATCATTGCCAATGATCAGGGAAATCGCACCACTCCCAGTTATGTGGCATTTAATGATACCGAACGTTTGATTGGAGATGCTGCCAAAAATCAGGTAAAACAAATAATTCAAATATGCTGGATGCGTTTAAATATATTTTTATTTTCAAATATCTATATGTATTTCTGAGGGTAGAGGCTTAAACAGTTTTTAAAAGTCGCATAGGACATCGGGGTTTTAAGGAAACATATTTGCCAAAACAAAACAGAAGGAATTCAGTTACGCCTGCAGTTATCCGCTCACGATTTACCATCTGGATTATTACGAAGTCGGTTAATTTTATTCATTTCGATTGTTTTGTTTGGATAGCTTTTCGAAAGTTCACCGAAAGTCTCTTCAAGAAATAATTCGTTTGGTCGATTGTAAATTTCGGTCCTGAAAAAGTCGTGTGCAACAGCTCTTGATGTAGATTTTATTAATCTCGCTCTATATATACACATGTACCTAATAAAACTGTGTAGTTTTTCTGTTTGTTTGTAGATTTTTAAACTACATACTTAGGTAATCCGCATGGATTTTTAGAAGACTAAGAACGGAGCAAGATTTAGCTTTTATTACGTACCAATCGCAGTGGTTCAGCGGTTCGTGTGCTGGATTGCGAGGGATATCATGTTCAGATTCCGGAAATACATAAATTAAGGATTTTTATACTGTTCCACCTCTCAATTAGCCCTTTCATTCGTCCGAAAAATTTAATACTCATACAAAATGAAAGGTTGAGAGAGTAAGCCTAGGGTTCTTATATGGCTAGCTACCTCCTTCTGATTTATGCTAACTTAAAAATTAATGGACTGATGGTCATTAAATGCCACGTTGTTTTCTTTCGTTTCGTTGCTTTTTAAGTGAGTAAGAGGGTCAATTTTATAAGAGATCAGGGCGTTTCTCATTTGTCTGTGCCTACAAAGTCGCTGGCACAGCTAGTTTAAAACAAAAATGCATGTATACCCTAATGATTTTAGGTTTTGCGTATAAGAGTAGATATCCTTCGTAAAGTATATGAAAAATTTTATATTATTCCAAAAAGTACTTTTCCATTAAAGTGAACCTTGGCGTCATTGGCACACTGCGTCATTGGCTTGTCTTAAGATCAGTTCTCGGGGCATTGACCTTTCATTTGTGGTCGATGAAATATACATTTTACTTTTGATTATTTGTATCAGCTTATTTTATGTAGGTACTTACCCATTTTCCCAATTGAGAAATTTGTGTCTGAAGTAAATCTGTTAAAGCTCGGGCACAAATTCCATGCAAACAGCAGCAAATCCTTACAACGTATAGAGACAGTCAAAATGTCACTATTGCCTGAAGGAAATTTTCTAAAGCTCGGCCACAAATTTTATAATAGTA
This sequence comes from Cheilosia pagana, assembly GCA_936431705.1. Classification (NCBI taxonomy): domain Eukaryota; kingdom Metazoa; phylum Arthropoda; class Insecta; order Diptera; family Syrphidae; genus Cheilosia; species Cheilosia pagana. The sequence goes on along the minus strand of OW386166.1, from coordinate 75,506,242 downwards.
TAAACGCCTTTTTATGGAGTTTGAGGAGTCTTTTTGTCAGATAACACTTAATGCAACGCGCCCACTCATTCCAATTCTATCGCTGACTTCAAGTTAAAGCAGATCATGTTTTAATTTCAAAAATAAGCACACCATAGGGCATATCTACTAATCCTTCAGCGAATCTTTTCATGTCTTTGCTAAAAATATAATAAGCAAGAGGAACTCGGCCAATGACATTTTGCACTTATTTGAATGAATTAACCATTGACAAACATACTATACATGGAATGCTAGCAACCAATTTTTCGTTGAAGCAAATATATAAGCACTAGCTCTTTTGGTTCACGGTGGAGAGAATCGGAAACAATCAAATGTCATCGAGCAATTCGTGCGATTTTGCTTAAGCGCTGAGTATGCCACCTATTGTAGAAAATTGAACATAATTTGAATAAATCATTATTTTGTGCAGTTGCTATGTTTTTACAATAGATGGCACTATGTTCTATGTAAAAATTAGCAATGGCGCGCAGAGCATTGACTTATTATATATGGACTGCTAGTGAAATGTCATTCTCATAGATTTCTGCGAGAAAATATGTTCCAAAACAGCGCAGGCGCTAATGTTTCGCTGCGGAATAGCAAAGAAACACATGCCGCCGTCAAGTTTAAATCTCCATAGTAACGTAAACAAAACAGCGACATTTTTCAAAAAAAAAGTTCGTTTCCATAGCAACATGTAAACAAAAGAGCGTCATCTATTCAAATGATAGAAAGCTTCAAAGAGTGATTTCAAATTCTTCAGTGTTTTTTATTTTGAAATAGAATAATAAAATAACGATACATTTCTTAATTATTTATTGACGAATAAAGTGAACAAGTTTTGTAAATTTATTTCTTACAAGAGTTTTATGGTCATTTATATTATTTTCTTTTGCAATGTGATGAAGCATAATTTTTAAATACATTTGAATAACAAGTTTAATTCACATCCCATAACATAACACTTCATTTTAAAATATTTTTTAATGTAATTTCGTTTAAATTTTTCAAATCAGAGACTTGTTTTCAAAAAAAAACGAATGCCGAATGACAGTTACGTATACGTTCAAATTATGGAGCTCGTATGTAGCTTACCTTTTTTCCGCAGCGAAACAGTAGCGCGTCGAGTTTTGGAACACGCGTGAAGTTGGCTACTAGCAGTCCATATATAATAAGTCAATGGCGCAGAGGTTTCAAACTTCCGTCACACTGAACCAAAAGGGGCTAGTGGTGATGTTTACTTCATTCTTCCTAGCCGGTTTGTATGAAACTGACATTTCACTACCAGTCCATGTATAGTATGTCAAATGTCAATGAAATTAATAGTGAAACCATTTTCACACGTTCACTACACTATTAAATGGAATCAAGATTCTCTCCTAATTATATAAACCAATCAGAATGTCCAAAATCGAATTCCAATTTTTAATTAAACGTAATAAATTTCAACTGTCGCGCCACATAAAGCCAATGAAAATGCTCAGCATCTAACGAACGCTACAAACAAAATTCTCCTGAATCGACAAACACTAAAATGTAAAATTAATTTGAGAAACATTTACACTTTACCCAAAATGGAAACGAGAAAAAAAGCCTTTACAATATGTACATGCATTAACACTATACGCTGCTTCTGTACCTAATAATCAAGCTGACATTACAAGGTATCTCTTTTGGCGCGATGCGGCTAGTTGGTTGCTACAAGTGGCATTTTTTTTTTGTTGTCAGCAGTGCACTTATGGAACTTCAAAACCAAATATGCGAAAAATATGAGTTGAAGCAAACAGCACCCTGTTACCCAAAAATGGAACCACATCGTTACAAGTCTTGGCAATTGAAATGAAAAATGTCAACGACAATAAACGGATCAATAAATCAGGCTGGCATTATAATTGGACGTTCTAGTATGAATATACATTTGTAGATTTGTTTTCAAATTTTGTATATTAATAAAATAACATTATCTCATGTTTGAAAAGCCGTGGGTGTATGAAATGAAACTGATTCATTCTCTGGCATCTAATTTGTGTGTACACATTGGACAGATAGAAACATAAAAGTTCATTTAAGTTTTTAAGTGGTATTAAAAATAAAAATGCATATGAGAATGTTAAATGATGATATCACAGGTGAATGTATGTAAATCTCTTCTCTTACAACAAACGATCACAATTTGACACATTAAAAATTTATTATAATATTCACTCCTCTAAATGTAACTCTAAGAAAATAAAATAGGTCAGCAGTTTGCCTTCGTACACACGAAATGTAGGTTTATGGCACCCAATATTGCGTTCTGACCAAATGAATTTCTAGTCGAAAAAAAATATTGTTTATTTCAATTTCAAATCTCAGAGCTTTATTTTGTTTACATTTAAGATTTTCAGAAACAGTAATAAACAAATTAAGCAGAGTGTACTACAGTGAAAAAAAGCTTTTCTTTGCGAAACTGACAGGAATGATCTAGCGCTTTGTGAAAAGTGAAAGCTGGAACTTGTTTGAACTTTGACAGCAGCGAAAATTTTAAATGGGGAAAAAATATGCAAACTGTACAGGGTACATCCGATATTTTTTGCACTTTCAAAATCAATTTTGCAAATAACAATTTTCGAAAAATGTTACGTATTCGACCCCATGCATTCTGATGAAGCAGTTGATGTGTTGTTTGAAATATAACGTCATCTTTACTAAAACTTCAGTTGAAATGGGGACGTTCGGAGATCTAGTTTAGTAAATCTGACAGCTGACCAACTAGATGTGTTTGAATTTGTATTGGCCCAGACCACATTGGTCAAAGCCCGCTCGCTTTGAAAAACCGATTGTTTTACGAAAATATGTTTCTAAATAAATTTAAATGTAAATTGTCATCCACCTTAAGGCTTCGTCAAACAGAACGCGTTTTAAACGCCGCGGTGAGATTAATTTACGCGGCGGTAAGATTATTTTGACGCAACGTTCTAACCGCCGCGTTAGAGGACGTGAAACAAAAAGATCTCATTAATGTCCATGACTCTTGGTTTTCATTGTCTAAAAAAATGTCAAGCAGCTCGGAGGAAGAATTATTGCTTTTTTTGCCGTGATATGTAATTCCCTAAAAAGAAAAAGGATTTAGGTCATGAAATTTACAAAAAGAGAAATTCTTTTGATATTTCCTCTCAGCCTTTTAAACTGCGTTTGTATACGATTCTCACACATAACGTACAAATATGGGTAATTTCAAACACATTCGATTAATTTTTCCGTTTTTTAGAACATAAAATCTTGAAAAATTATTTCAAAGGCGCCGCGTCATCGTTACTGCGCAGTAATGATAGCTGATGGTGGGAAATTTCCCTTTTCTAGAATACTTTCAATAACAAATATTTGAATGAGGTTTGTTTCCAGAGAAAAAGTTCATGCACGGGTTCACTAGTTAGCATTTTGCTTTATATATGACAGCTGTCATATTACTCATATACACCCATATAACTGTCACTTAATAATATGACAACAACTGTTTTTATTTACAGGTAGCAATGAATGCGAGAAACACTGTCTTCGATGCAAAACGTCTGATCGGCCGTAAGTTTGATGATCAGAAGATCCAAGAGGATATGAAGCATTGGCCATTTAAGGTTGTCAGTGACTCGGGTAAGCCCAAAATCGAGGTCGAATTTAAGGGCGAAAAGAAGAGATTCGCCCCAGAGGAGATCAGTTCGATGGTCTTACTCAAAATGAAGGAAATCGCCGAGGTGTACTTGGGCGGAAAGGTTGTTGACGCCGTAATTACTGTGCCAGCCTACTTCAATGATTCGCAGCGACAAGCCACCAAAGATGCCGGTTCCATTGCTGGCCTAAATGTTCTGCGCATTATTAATGAGCCAACTGCCGCTGCTCTAGCCTACGGCCTAGACAAGAACTTGAAAGGAGAGAAGAATGTATTAATCTTCGATTTGGGCGGTGGCACATTTGATGTGTCCATTCTGACTATTGACGAGGGTTCCCTGTTCGAGGTGAAGTCAACTGCAGGCGATACACATCTGGGTGGCGAAGATTTCGACAATCGTCTGGTTAACCATTTTGTGGAAGAATTCAAACGAAAGCACAAGCGCGACTTACATGACAATATTCGTGCTCTTCGTAGACTGCGAACAGCCTGCGAGCGGGCAAAGCGAACACTTTCGTCCAGTACAGAAGCTTCCATTGAGATCGACGCCCTTCACGATGGCATCGACTTTTATTCAAAGATCAGCCGAGCTCGTTTTGAGGAGATGAATATGGACCTATTCCGGTCCACCTTGCAGCCAGTCGAAAAGGCACTAACCGATGCCAAAATGGATAAAGGGGCCATCAATGATGTCGTTCTAGTTGGGGGTTCGACACGTATTCCAAAGATCCAAAAATTGCTGCAGGACTTCTTTGGTGGTAAACAGCTCAATTTATCTATCAATCCTGATGAGGCTGTGGCGTATGGTGCCGCTGTACAAGCTGCCATTCTGACCGGTGTGGGAAGCTCGCAGATTCAGGACGTTCTTTTGGTGGATGTCACACCGTTATCGTTGGGTATTGAAACCGCTGGAGGTGTCATGACCAAATTGATTGAAAGGAACGCACGAATTCCATGCAAGCAGCAGCAAACCTTTACAACGTATAGTGACAATCAAAACGCTGTCACTATTCAGGTTTACGAAGGTGAGCGTGCCATGACTAAGGACAACAACCTACTTGGAACATTCAACTTGACCGGAATACCACCAGCACCAAGAGGTGTGCCGAAAATCGAGGTTACTTTTGATTTGAACGCCGATGGTATCCTTCACGTCTCCGCCAAGGACAACAGCACTGGAAAGTCGGAGAAGATAACCATCACCAATGACAAGGGTCGACTGACAAAGGCAGAAATCGACAAAATGTTATCGGAGGCAGAAAAGTACAAGGAAGAAGATGAACGTCAGAAGGAGCGGATCAGTGCAAGGAATGCCCTCGAGAGCTATATATTTGGTTGCAAACAGGCAAGTTCTTTAGTATAATGACAAGTAGCATAAATTTAAGTTTCGTTTTCGCATTATAGGCAGCTGAAGACGCAGCAGCTGATAAGCTAACAGACGCCGATAAGTCTACGGTTCGCGACAAGTGTTCGTCGGAAATAGCCTGGTTGGACCGTAATGCACTCGCAGAAAAAGACGAATACGACGACCATTTGAAAGATTGTCAACGTGTTTGCGGACCAATCATGGCGAAGATGCATGGGCAGGCGGCTGGAGGAGCTGGTAGCGCTGGTGGCGCTCAACAGGGTGGACGCGGAGGTGCTACCGGTCCCACTGTAGAAGAAGTTGACTAGATTATTCACTTAGAATTTGGTTAAAATTTGTATTATATTCGATTTAAATAATAAACTATAACAATTAATTTTAAAGCCGATTTTGCTATCAAAAAGAAATGATTTCTTTGGTACTTTGAAAAGATGCTTTACCACCTAAAGAACTATTCTCATGAGAGCGAACTGCGAATAGGCAGCATCAGTCACGAATTTCTTAACTAGATTCGTCGGCTACCCCTCCATAAACGTCAGCTGACACAGCTGCGCATGTGACCGATCAAGTCTTATCAAAACTGAGATACATCAAGTCGGTCAGCTGTCAGACTTACTAAACTAGATACTTGAACGTCCCCATACTAAATATGGACTGCTAGTGAAATGTCATTCTCATAGATTTCTGCGAAAAAATATATTCCAAAACAGCACAGGCGCTACTGTTCCGCTGCGGATTAGCAAAGAAACACGTCATGCCGCCGTCAAGTTTAAATTTCCATATAACGTAAATAAAACAGCGATTTTTTTTTTTTAATTTTCGTTCCCATATAGTAACATGAAAACAAAAGAGCGACATCTTGTGCAAAGAGATTCATTTCCATATCAACATGTTGTAGGCACGCGAGTGTGCACAGAATTATGTCCACAATAATACAACTATTTCCAATAACAAATATACTTTTTATTACAAATTAAAAGAACACAATGTAAGAAACTGAGTGTGAGATTAAGTTGAAAGAACAAACAGGAATGAATTTGTTCGGCTTGGTTTTTACAGCCGTTGGTAATTCTTGTTTGAATTTCTCATTAGTATTCGTGGCGACATCTAGTTGTTGTTGGTGGCTTTTCAACTTGCTGTTTGAATCGCCACATGACTCCCCCTCCAGTAACGAAGTTACGATTATCTGTCAAATGAAACTTTTTTCTTAGCAGATGATGAAATTTGTTTCAATTGATTTTTGTTTTGCAAATTCTTTAACAAATTTGGATTTTTATTTTTGTCTGGATGAACTTCTGGGATAAAATCAGCATGGAGGTGAGCTGGTTTCAAGCGCTCCACCGAAACGTTTATTTTTCTGCCATCTGCATTGATAGTGAAAAGTCGATCACTAATTCGGTGGATTATTGGATGTGGTCCAGTGTATGGCTGTTGAAGTGGTTTCTTCACAGCATCGCAGCGCAGGAACACGTGTGTACATTTGTTTAAATCTGATGAAACGAACATTTTATTCTTTGCATGGTTTGCCGTCGCTGTCGGACGGAATTTGCGCATTGTTTGTCGGTGTTTCTCAACGAAAATCTGTGGATCCAAAACAAAGTCATCATCTGTAAAGAACTCACCAGGAACTCGGAGATTCGTTCCATAAATCATCTCTGCTGCGGAGGCCTTGATATCCTCTTTGTATGCTGTTCGTAGTCCCAACAGTGCTGTCGGAAGAGCATCAATCCAGTTCGTTTCTTCGTGGCACATCAATGCGGCTTTCAGTGAACGATGCCAACGTTCAACAAGTCCATTAGAGGCTGGGTGGTAAGGTGAAGTTCTTATCCTCACCGTTCCAATCAGTTTGATGAGTGCGTTGAAGAGTGCCGACTCAAATTGAGTTCCCTGGTCGGTGGTTAGTGTTATTGGCGAACCGAAACGAGCAACCCAGTGCGTATAGAACGCCGTGGCCACTGTGTCCGCATACATATCCTGTAGAGGTACTGCTTCCATCCATCTGCTGAAGCGATCAATCATTGTTAGACAATATCTATTGCCTTTGCAGAGTGGGAGGACAATGAGATCTATGTGGACATGGTGGAAACGGTGCTCTGGAACTGCAATTGATTCGGGCAGAAGCTTAGTATGTCGATGTACTTTGGATCGTTGGCATTGAATGCAGGTGCGTGACCATTCCAATGCATCTTTCCCTATATTCGGCCAAACGTACTTCTGCCTGAGTTGTCGACTGGTTGTTCTTCCGCTTGGATGGGAAAGACCATGGATGGATTCAAAGGCCTTCCGTCGCAGAGAAGAGGGTATGTAAGGTCGAATTGTGCTATCCGAGACATCGCAGTAGATTTTTACTTCAGGTTCCAGCGTAAGTTTTTTTAACTGAAGCGATGAATTTGTTTGCTTCAGGATGGATTGAAGCTCAACGTCGAGTAGTTGGGATAGGTGTAGTTCTCGCAGATCGAAATCCATAGGCATTGTTATCGCATTGAGTCGCGATAATGCATCTGCTACCGTGTTGTCGTCGCCGGGTAGGTAAACAATGTTCGTGGTGTACTGCGATATGTAGTCTAATTGCCTTAGACGACGTTGCGGCGCCTTGTCCGAATTCTGCTGGAACGCATATATTAGCGGCTTGTGATCCGTTTGCACGACAAAGTGTCGACCGTCCAGGATGTGTTTGAAGAATCGGATAGCTAAGTATATCGCCAGCAATTCGCGATCGTACGTGCTATAGCGACTTTGTGCTGGTGACAGTTTGCACGAAAACAGTCCGATCGGTTGATATTGGATATTTTGTTTCTGTTCCAATTTGGCACCAACTGCGATATCCGAGGCATCCGTCGTTAGGACAAGTGCAGATTTCGGGTCAATGTGATTCAGTAACGTGGCGTGTTTGATACTGGCTTTGCACACTTCGAAAGCTTTTTCTGCCTCTGGAGTCCAGGGAACGGGTCGCTTGTCGTTTTTCTTGGAGTCCCTAATGAGTCCATTTAATGGTGCTTGAATATGGGCACAATTGGGAATGTATCGTCGATAGTAATTTACGACTCCAAGGAAACGACGTAGTTCCATGATGTTGGATGGCTTCTGATAGTTGGAGATGGCCTCAACTCTGGCTTCAGGTGGTCTGCATCCTGCTTGGTTGATGGTATGTCCAAGGTAGGTTACCTCAGACTTTCCAAAGATGCATTTCTTGATGTTTAAGATGAGTCCGTGTTCGTGGAGACGTTGCAAAACTTGACGGACGTGTTGACGATGTTCATCTTCTGAGTCGGAGGCAATGAGGATGTCGTCAATGTAGCAAAAAACGAAATTCAATCCACGTAGCACCATGTCCATGTGTCTTTGGAAAGTCTGAGTAGCATTCTTGAGACCGAATGGCATGACTGTAAACTCAAACAAACCAAAAGGCGTGGTCACCGCAGTTTTTTGGATATCCTCTGGTGTCATCGGGATCTGGTAATATGCCTTTTCAAGATCCAATATTGAGAAACAGTTTTTGTTGTTCAACTGTTCGGTGAAGTCCATGATGTGAGGAATTGGATAGCTGTCTGGTTGAGTTACAGAGTTCAGGCGACGGTAGTCACCGCAGCATCTCCAACCACCGGTTTTCTTCTCGACGAGATGAATCGGACTTGCCCAAGGACTGCTGGATAGACGGCAGTAACCCTTCTTCAGAAAATCGTCAAATTCAGCCTTGGCATGTTTTAACTTGTCACCGGAGAGCCGTCGTGGTCGCTCCGCAACTGGCTGGCCTGTTGTTACGATGCAGTGTTGTACGGTGTTGTTATTTGACTTGGGATCAGGTGCATTGTTGTTGGCCAGAACGAATTCGTTGACGAGATTTATGTATGGTTCAGGGCCATTGATAGTCAGAAGTTTTGACAAATCTCTGGAATGAACCTCTCCTTGTACCGTTAGTGATGTCGTTTTGTCGATGACACGTCTGGCTTTTAAGTCAATAACAAGACCGTAGTGTGCGAGCAAGTCTGCTCCAATTATTGCAGTTTTAACATCCGCAATAACGAACGGCCAAGTGATAGCTCGCCGGAGACCAAGGTTGAGTGTAAGGATTTTCTCGCCGTAGGTGTGAATCGGTGAGTTGTTCGCTGCCAAGAGTGTTGTTTCCCCTCTGTTGTTTTTGCAGTCCCTGGAACGAGGTAAGACACATATGGTAGATCCAGAGTCGAGCAAAAACTTTTGGTTTGTCTCCTTGTCGAAGATGTAAAGGCGGTACTCCTTGTGGAATCTTTGACTGTTGCCGACCGCCTCTGAGGACAACAGCTGACTCAGTTTTTTTGCTTATAGCTGCACGGATTCTTACACTTTCGGGCCTCGCTGCCAAATTTCTCATGGAAGTAGCATATTCCTTGAGGAGTTGATGTTCTTGAAAGTGATCTGTTGTTTCGTGACTGTGGTCGAGACCTGCCATGGCTGTGGCTGGATTTGAGAGATTGCACAGCCGCCTTTAGCGTTGACAGAGTGGACTCGATCGAATTAAGTCGTCTGTTTAGATCACTTTCAGCGTTGGTGGATTGTGGAATAGGGTCGTCATCACGAACATCAGTGGAGAAAACAGCGTGGGCAGATGTGTTGTCGACGATTTTGTCTGCGATTTCGGACAACGCAGTGAGCTCGATTCCGTGACTGGCAGAAAGTATTCCACGCACGTGACTGGGCATTCGTGCCATCCATAAGGTGGACAACATGTCGTCTGGAACATTTAGACCAGCAAGTCTTCGCATCTCCCTGAGGAGACTTGATGGACGTCTGTCGCCAAGTTCTAGGGTCGTCATCAGTCTGTTGAGTTGTCTCTCCTTGGACTCGGTGAACCTAGATATCACTTGTTTTTTAAAAGCAATGTACTTATCTGTGACCGGCGGTTTCTGCACTAAGTCTGATACCTCATTCAGTACTTCTGGGTCCAGTCCAGCGATGATGGCATTGAACTTGTTGTTGTCGCTGATGATGCGGTTGTTGTGGAATTGGGCTTCCACCTGGACAAACCATAGCGCTGGATTAATTTTCCAAAACTGAGGAATCCTGAGGTTTTTGAGAGCAGCAATCTCCTGAATTTCCGCATCGGATGGAGCTGTGGATGGAGCTGCGGAGACGCCTGCAATTGTCCTTGTGTTTTGTGCTTGTTCGTCTTGCATATTTATATGTAATAAGTGCAAGAGAAATATGCGTAGTTAGTTGGGCTGTAATTTATTGAAAATATTTATTTTTAGTTGTTGTGGATCACGTCGGGGTCACCACTGTAGGCACGCGAGTGTGCACAGAATTATGTCCACAATAATACAACTATTTCCAATAACAAATATACTTTTTATTACAAATTAAAAGAACACAATGTAAGAAACTGAGTGTGAGATTAAGTTGAAAGAACAAACAGGAATGAATTTGTTCGGCTTGGTTTTTACAGCCGTTGGTAATTCTTGTTTGAATTTCTCATTAGTATTCGTGGCGACATCTAGTTGTTGTTGGTGGCTTTTCAACTTGCTGTTTGAATCGCCACAATGTCAACAAAAGGGCGTCATCTATTCTTGAATCTTCTATTATTGAATCTTCCTCTTGATCATAAAGGCTGGAACGCTGTTCAAGTGAAGTGAAATTTTCACTCCACTCCAAGAAATTGCTGTGAAATTGAAAGTGAAATTTTCACGCCGTCAAAAATTTAATGCGACGGACAATAAAAGCCAAGTGAAATAGCAAGTAACGCCCCCTACAAATCACTTTTTGAACAATTATTTTTCACTTCAACAGCGTCCTACCTGGTGAAATTTTCACTTGAAAAATTTGTATGAAAATTTGGATTTCACTCGAACAGCGTACCAGCCCTAACTTAAGAAAAATAATTATATAAGTAGTCTTGTGACAACTTTAATGACAAAATATAGCTTAATTATTAATTTGTCTTTTTCAATATAATTATCATACATACATAGGTACGTTTTACGTTCTTTATATTAAATCTAAGACCATCAATACAACCTTATTTCTAGAGCTTTAAACCTAAAAGACATTTAATTGAACCGTAAGAATTCAAACGTATCCGCTTTGTTTTCTTCACAGATTCCCTTTCTAATTTGCTGCCCAAACCATGATTATGAATTGAAGCAATCAAAAATGTTGTTTATTTTCTTATAAGCATTTTAGTTGTCTCGCATCCTTTGAATTTCTTTACCACCATATTCGATAGGAAAATAATCTGTAATTTCACTCAATGTATAATTTACGAATGACAGTTAACTTCGGTGTTTGAAATTTCCTTTTTTTCCGCATCGAAACAGTAGCGCGTCAAGTTTTGTAACATACGTGAAGTTGGCTACTAACAGTCCATATAATCGGCCCTAGCGAGGTATCCGTCGGAACGGAAAATTCTCCGCAACGCATACTCTGTCGGAGGAACCTTGCTGTCAAAAATTGAAGACAAAAATGCACTTCATCGCACTTCAACGTAATTTGCCGATATATGCGTTACAAAATGTCGGAGAAATATTCCAAATAGATGTTCCGAAGAATACCTCGGAGCAAAAAACCTCCTAATCGTATGAAATCGAAGAATTTTCCGTTCCGACGGATACCTCGCTAGGGCCGAATATAATAAAGTTAATGCATCACGGATAAAGCAGGATAAAAGCATCATTTTGATGCATCGTAATGGCAGTACGCAGTCGTTATGCGCATTTTTTTGACGTTTTGGAATTCAGCCTGTCATTTTTTACATACGCGAAAGAACCTTACGACCGTCACAACACCTGAATGGCATACTTAATCTTAAATAAAGTTCACACTTGCAGTTAAATCATCCATAGTAAAAAGCTTATCACGCAATGATAGCTTCTGACGATTAATATGCAACACAACTGATGTTGATGCAAAAATAAGTGCATTATTCCATGGGTATATTTTATTTACTATTAGCAATAGAAAAACTACTGTTTTAAAATTTAAAGAAAGAAATCCCGGTTTTTGGGAGAATAATACCTATCTTTGCGGCTTTTCGTACATAAGCTTTTTTTATAGCAATGTTTTGAGCTTCTGCCTATACGATGATACTACGGTTCTGCTTATCTACTACAAAGCAACCGTAGTAGATAAGCAGACTCGTATGCTCAGTTGTTCGAAGCTTAGGTTAAAAGGGTGACAACTGACAACCGACTACAATACTGAACAAAACTATACAGCCAATCGATCTAATATGTGTAGTACCGATCGCATTGTTGGTGTGTGCAACAGAGCATGAAATAACGAGCTAAAAAAACTGTTTTCATTTATAGTATTATAAACAAAATTAGCATAATATTCAAACGCTCCGCGGCAAAAGCATACTGCAAATAGATTTATATGAATTAAAATTTCAAATGACTAGTTAGGAGCACATCGTATTTGCAGTTTTTTTCCCGAGCTCAATTCGCAGCAGTTCGAATTTAAGTGTTGCGAGCGCTGATTCTCAAGCCGAGTGTTGTACGGAATGGTTTCGTTTAGTAAGCTTTTCGATAAAGGTCTTCGAGACGCAAAGTGTCAGGACGTTTTTCATCCGGGACGCACTTGCAGTGAATTTCATTTCGAAAACACCTTTGCATATGTGATTACATGCATGAAATACTTTGCCCCAGTCGCCGGAGTAAGCACGACTCGACGCAACCTTAAGGCCACGGTTATGGCCATCAGGAAAAAAAATTAAAAACCATCAATTTAGTTTCAATATGCTGAAAAATGAATTGTTTTCTTTTGACACATTGACATTAATGTTACTTATCAACCCCGCTAAGACTAAATTGATTTGAAAGCTTGTTTCCATGACTACTGTAACCAGAGCCTTAGGAAACCAAAAACATTTCCTTCTTACAGTTTTGTTTCTATTTAAAGCTGCCGTTGGTTATGAAGGGAAGAAGTATCCAGAGGTTACACATTTGGGACGCGCTTATGTATTATTCTGAATTAGTTTTGACGGGATTCATAATTTCGCAAAGTTTTCCAATGTCATTATGCGGAACGAGGTGAATAAATTATTTTTATTTAATTTCTTGAGGTCAGCAAGACTAAACAGTGTTTAATACAATGTATGTTCTTTTTAGACTTTTTTTTGGACGATTCAGTAAACATTCCATTGTGTACATACCAAACATGATAGCAACTTGGTCGCTGTTGTTCACATCTGACAGAGTTGCTCGGCTATTTACAGCAACAATGTTTCAAGTGGTAAGAGGAATCTGTGGGATTTTTAAGCACAAGTTTAACATTTATGCTAATTTTACTAACTAAAATCAAATTTAATTAACTATAGTAATATAATTTGATGTTAGCCAGACGAACCGCACGCTATAGTCATATAACTATCAATAGAACGTGGGTATTTTGTTGTAACAAATTATTAGGCGTCACATAATACTCGTAATTCGAATATTGCATATTGTAGTTTGGAGGCTTAAAGTTAAAATATTCTTTTTACCCATACTTAAACTTTGTAAAAATATAAATATTCTTTTAGACCTTTGAAACTGTCCTACGAAATGGAAGAAATCCCGTCTCCCGAACGATAGGCCATTCAAAAGTTATACAGACACTTCTATTTATGACATGCAGCGCTTTTGTGTTGCACACGCTCCAAAGACATGCCGTAAAAACGTTTTGGATGGTAAAACCTATTCCCCGTCCTGAGGAAGGTTCCGGCCAAAAATGTGACCATAACGAATCGTGTTTGAGTTTCTGCTTAAAGGAGTTGGCAAAAAAAATACTGATTGGTATTCCTTTTGACATGTACAAAGCATTTTCGGGTAACACAAAAGCGAGCAACTTTGGAAGTAATTTAAAAAGAATGATTCTTACTCTGGACTTTCCGACAACACTATTTCTTTCCACATATACCGCTATTTACAGGGTAAGTTAACATAAAAATCATACCACTTATGTTTGTTCTTAACTTGATCCTTACCATAGTCTACATCGTGTCTACTAAGTCGAACTTGGGAGGCTGATCCTCAGTTTAAACATGTTGTAGCTGCATTTTTAGGAGGATCTTCTTTCTATTTTTTGCCAAGGTTGACAATTTTGTGCTATGGGATATCCGTTTGCATTGAAACTGCTTGGGAATTGTTTAAACGGCGCGATGACAAGCATGATAAGAAAATAGTTGCAACACTGAAAAAAATGCCGTTACATCGATTGTACATACTCTTACCCGCAGGTTATCTAGCACATATGTATGCTTTTCAGCCACATCTTCTCAATCAAATGGGCTTGGCAATAATTTCAACATTGACAGGAAACGAGTGAGTTTAGTATCATATATTAATTTGCTTATAATAAAGGTTTGGTGTTTTTATTTATCTTTTTAGAGCTGTTAATTTAAGAAGTGACATTCACAGTTATCTGAAAAGTCTTGAAAGGTGACATAAAAGACATAAATGTATGCTTAAAATGTAAGCACTTTACGAAGAAAAGAGAAATTAAATATTTCCAGACAAATAACATACGATTCTTTCATTTATATTAATAAGTTTCTGTTTAATGAGTTGACAGTCTTCGGATTAGAACTTTAAAATGTTCTACCACTTTTTCAAATAGCCACATTTACCACGTAAAGGCTGGTACGCTATTCGAGTGAAATAAAATTTTCACTCCCCTCCAAAAAGTGCTGTGAAATTGCAAATGAAATTTTCACGCCGAAATGTCAAAAATTTAGTGCGACGGACAATAAAAGCCAAGTGAAATTGCTTAAGTAACGCCCCCTACATATCACTTTTTGAATAATTATTTTTCACTTAAACAGCGTACTGCCTGGTGAAATTTTTATGTGATAAGTTCATTTTGACATTTCGCAGTGAAAAATTTGTATGAAAAATTGGATTTCACTCGAACAGCGTACCAGGCTTATCTATCCGCTTTTTGGCGTAATTACTTGTTCTAAAGCATAGAAGAAGAGTGGGTAGAAGGTTCCACATTGGAAACTGTCAAAGTCACATCGTGCGAGCCTGCGGAAATGAAAACTTTAACAATTTCAGATCCCATGTCAAACATAAAAAGTCAAAATGTTTTCTTTATTAGGTATTGGTATTTATGTATTAAAATAAATCTAAATAGATCTACCACTACCAGCCAAACTCAAACGCACTTGCATTGGTCAATCTGAAAGAAATCGACATTCTGACCAATTATTATATCCGATTATTATAGTTGCGAGTGATTAGAATTCCGTTCCCGGTACAGAATTCTCATTTCAATGAAACAGAACTATAAGAAAACTTGACGTTTCTCTCACGAGTTTTAAATGACAGTTTGTAAAAAATGTGCATTGGTGTAGCACTTAGCGAAAGCACTTATTAAATTATTTAATTACTGAATAAAAACACAAATGTTGAAATCATTCATATTACCAATATCGAGAAGCTTAAGACTATTGCCTGTGACAAATCAAATTTGCATACAGAGAACGCAATTTTTGGTAAGAGCTGCATCGACAATGGGCAGAGAAACATCAATAGTTTGGGCAGATTTAGAAATGACTGGATTAGACGTAAACCGTGACAAAATATTAGAACTTTGTTTCATAATAACAGATAAGAATCTTAACATAATTGCCGAAGGTCCCAGCATTGTAATACATCAGCCCGATGAGGTACTGGACAACATGAACGAATGGTGCATCAAACATCATACCGAGAGCCAACTCGTGGAGAGATGTAAGAACTCAACTATTACTATAGAAAATGCTGAAGATATGTTAATTAAATTTTTAGAAACTCATATACCAAAAGGGAAGTGCCCGTTGGCAGGTAATTCGGTTTATATGGACCGATTATTCATAAATCAATACATGCCGAAGCTGAATAACTTCATGCATTATAGAATAATTGATGTTTCGACTATTAAAGAACTATGCAGACGATGGAATCCAAATGTCGCTGCTGGTGCTCCTAAAAAGAAACTCGTTCACAGAAGTGTGGACGACATCAAGGAGAGCATTGAAGAAATGAGATACTACAAGAAATTTCTTTTCAAATAGAATAAAATAAATCACTAGTACAAAAGTATATATAAATAGTGGGGTTAGTATTTGAGTATTTCTCAAAAAGTACCATCTAAAAATAGCTTAAAAATTATTAAAAACTGAAAAAATAAAAAGAAAATAATCCTAACTTTAAAGTTGTACTTTTTATTACTTTGGCAAGCTTTAATAACGATGTTTGTTTAGGGTTATTAAGAAAAGAAGCGATTTCGTCGCAGCTCTTGCTTCTTATTGCGACGTCTTCAAGCCGACTGCATTATAGAAAAAAACCCTTTGTCGTATGGTTTGCTATCTGACAGCAAAGCTGAGCGCTTTTTCTTCAAGCGTATGCAGTTTTCGATTGAAGAAAAGAATTGTCCTTTTCATTAAATTAATGTCGTTTTCCATTGGGAAAAAAGAAGCGTCCGGGAGAGTCCGGAATCGAAAAAATCGCTTCTGAAACCGTTCCTTTGGCACAAAAAATACTCTTCTGGTGATTCTGAGGAGAGAAATTCGCTTCTCGATTTGAAGTCAGAATCCACTCAAGAAGCACTAACACAAGTGTAATTTGCGTATTTTACACAAGCCAGGTGACAGCAGCCGTAGACTATTTTTTGGCATTTCACCAATACATTTCTGGATTCAATCAGAAGCACTTTTCTTGTTCCATTGGATTTTAGAATGAGTGAATCCCCGAGTGAAACCAATGGAAAACGACATAAGAAAACGAATCTTTAAGTGCTCTTTCTGGTTTTCTATGTTTCATTGAAGAAATCGGACTCTTTAATTAGAAAAATAGTGTGCTTGTTTGCAGGTGAAAATGTTCACGAGATCGTTAAAAACCCCACTAGTAGTCAAACTCAAGCGCACTTCTATTAATAACTTATATGGCACCTGTGAAAAGAAATCCAGATTCATAAAAATTATCCCGAATTCAGAAAATATTGCTGTTGCTGCTAATCGAACATTAAAGGTAACCTGGAGCAAACAATTTTTTTTTTCTGTCCAATCGAATACTACACTTGTTAACAGAGATACATAATTCAGTGGAAAGGGGGGCTGCCTAAAAAATTCATGAACTCAGGGGTTGAAGTACCGCATCAGTGATCGAGTTATACGTAACTGAATTTGTTATTGTTTTGCATGTAAAAGTCGCAACATTTAGTGACTTATTGCTCGCTCACGGATGCGGTAAATCGAACCCAGGAACGCATGTGTATTTCTTTTCTACTGTATAGGCTGGTACGCTGTTCGATTGAAGTGAAGTTTTCACTCCTCTCAAAAAAGTGCTGTGAAATTGATATATTTTTCACTTGAACAGAGTACTGCCTGGCGAAATTTTCACTTGAAAAGTTCATTTTGACATTTCGCAGTGAAAAATTTGTATGAAAATTTGGATTTCACTCGAACAGCGTACCAGGCTTTATGTGATTAGGTACCTGAATTGTACTTCAACCAAAGAATTAAACAGCAAAATGCCCATAAAAGCATGAGGATTGGTGATCAGCTAAATATGTTTATGATTGAAATTAAAAAACCAACAAAACAAATGTTTTTTCATGCAACTCTTTTAATTTCTATAAACATTCGGCCCTAGCGAGGTATCCGTCGGAACGGAAAATTCTCCGCAACGCATACTCTGTCGGAGGCTCAAATCCAAATCGTAAACAAATTCCGCAACCAATTTCTGTCGGAGGATATCGGAACCTAGCTGTCAAAAATTGAAGAAAAAAAATCTACTTCATCGTACTTCTACTTTGCCGATATATGCGTTACAAAATTTCGGAGAAATATTCCGAATAGATGTTCCGAAGAATACCTCTAAGCAAAAATCCTCCGAATCGTATAGAACCTCGCTATGGCCGATTATTCTGTTTGAATTGTGCTACAATTTTCGACAGGTCCGAATGAATACACCTTCGGTGCAAAATGTGCTGTTGGATTACCATTTTCTGCACATCAATGAACAAAGCTCCTCTTGTGCTATGCAGTTGATCAAATCAAACGGGTCAACTTTCCTGTCAGCTGATTGTTCTTTGTTGTCATTTGTCAACTTATGTTTATTTAAATTATTAAAACCTCTTAAGTGTGCAGTTCTTTTCTTGTTTTATTGGAATTTTATTTAAAGTATAAGGACATGGCTGAACCAGTCATATGTCCAAAGTGTGGAATTAAATTAACCAACCAAAGTCGTCTTGTTGTTGAAAATTGCGGTCATTCGAAATGCCGTCAATGTTTAATATCAGAAGAAAATGGTTGCCAGGATTGCAAACAGCAACAGAACAAAACAAAAATTCACATTATTGAAGACAAGTACTTGTCCACAAATAAGAAAAATGAAAATGCACATCTTCCGGTGCATTCAAAAGCCAGAAGTGTAGCATTTCCTGCGCATATAGTTAAAGAACATCACGACGACAGAGTGGTATACCGATGCACAGTTTGCGAAAAGCGTTTCAATAGTCGAACCCAGCAATATTATCACATGTTTTGTAATAATACATCTAATAAACCATACAAATGTGAACAATGTTTTAAGGTAAAAGACGTCACTCACAGTTGGAGGGATTTTTTAATGCAATGTAACTATTTTCAGACATTTTCAACATCGTCCCACTTAAAATATCACATGGATGGCCATTCACAGACATCCTTCTCGTGCTCCATATGTGATAAAACATTTAAGAAAGTACAAATTTTACGAAAACATGAAAAATTGCATAAAGCAATGATTCAACAATGCACAGAATGTGGTCAGAAACTAAAGGATAATGTGTCCTTCATTGCTCACATGCATAGACATAATAATATTTTTCCATATAGTTGTAGCGAATGTGAGAAGAAATTTTCATTGAAATCAACCCTTCGAATGCATCAAATTGTTCATAGTGGTAGGTTAAAGTCTATGTAGGTATGCACCAACTTAAACTTTATCTTTTTTATGTTTTTTAGGTATCAAACTATTCAAATGTAATCAATGCGACAAAAAGTTCGACAGAAGCTCAACTCTGAAGTTGCATATACTGCGTCACTCCAAACAGAAAAAACACAATTGTCCCGAATGCTACAAGAAGTTTATCGATAACAAATCTTTATTGCGACATAGTAAGATACATACTGGTAAGAGTTATGCGCAATTGTAGTTGCCAGTTATTAACTAAAATTTTATTCATATAGCAACGAACTCAAAATACAAATGCAGTCTTTGCGACACCACCAGTATTCGAAAGGATAACATTATCAGACATTTAAAAAATATGCATCCAAATAATACGGCCACAAATTGCATCGAAGTACTCCATGAAGAAAGAGATGACTCTCTGAGTCACGATAACAGCCTAGAGGATGCAGCTCCTCAACAGCACACAAATAGTTGCACGATTAATGCGAACAACACTGATGTTCCTAAAGCAGTGGCCAATAGTTCTGTAATCAGATGCATTGGTAACGTTCAACCTGTGATAATACCCCAATTAGAAACTTGTACTAAGACGAATGTAAAAGAAACGGCGCAAGTAGTTCACCCAGCAGCAACGGCACACAAAAAGCTGAAAAAGAAATACGATCCATGCGAAATTTATAGGAAAATTCTGCTGGACGATGACAGCATGCAGGAGAATGATACGAATAGCATAATCGATAACACAATCCCATCAAATGGTGAAACAAAACAGGTACCAGAGACGAATGTCTCCTACAGCAATGGACAACAGTCAAACTTCTCCGAGACACATTGGCGGAAGAACTTCAAGTACACTTATCAAATACAATTCGATTAAGTTGTCTTGTGGTCCATTAATAAAGCAGTCGTTTTCTATCTGTCTGTGTTTCTAACTGCCTTCAGAAAATTACTGATAACACCAACTGGCCTTTATGGCTCCGTGTAGTATACATGTAGTTGGAGGATCGATTGGTGAAAGAAAGTCATCTGTTTAGTTGAGGCAGACCTACACGCGCATAGCCCGAGATCATCAAGTGACTGTCTGGGAAGTGTCCAGTGCCCTCTACAACTTAGTGTGTGTTGCTCTACTGTATACCACTTGTTTAAAACACACTTTTTGATCTTTCTGAGTCAACAAAGTTTTATTCCTGTCCAATATATACATACAGTACGATTCAGGCAATTTTATCATCCAGTTTCTGAGCACCCGTAATACGAGGTACTTTGTCCCAAAGGTAAAACTTAATTAAAGCAAAAACATCTCAAGATCACTATTGTTTAAGGAAGTGTTTCGTACATAAACGAGCACCGATAGATCGTCGCCACGCCCTTGAATACCTACGACATGTCTAAATTTAAAAGTTCCGCCTCAGCACACCTGACCCGATTGTTATTCTAAAACGCTAAGACCTACGTAGATTACCGTCGTTATGCTGGCATGTGCAGACGTTTACTTTCCCAACACTATTTATAGAATAACGCCAAATCTACATCACAAGTACGTCAGCGGCCAGCCCCATCAAGGGATACCAAAACAATTTAACAAACCCGAACGTAATATCTTTGGCGAAAAGCCAATTCCTGTTGGGTCTTGTGCTCTTGACCATCATCGATTCTAGTCACATTACGTTAGCAATGTTTAAAGACTCATTCGAGGAGGAACTACGTGTTCTAACAGCCGCAAAAGAATGGAAAGAAGTTCTTAAGCTTAGTGACACCCTACCATTAGAGAAGAAGAACAAATACCTCTGGACATGGCCAACAGGATGCACTTTAAATAATCTAAAATCGACTCTACAAGAGTTGGATATAGCGAATGTGTTGAGTATTGGTTGTGGGACAGGCCTCCTCGAATGGATCATCCAGGAGAGCATAGGTAAGTGTAAGTGATTCGCTTTGTTTGTTACGTGCTAATTGGTTTCTCTATTAAAGGGATCTCAATGTTTGGCCTTGAAATCGATAGATCATGGTGGGAGAGCAGTTATTCGCCGACGAGTTTCATAAAATTGAATTTCATGGACAACGGGTGTATGAAATCGAACTTCCTACAAGAGTGCTGCGACTCTAAAGAATGGGATTTTGCGCTACTGTTTTGTTTCTTCAACAATGGAAAAGCTTTCCAAGAATACCTCCGACTGTACAAAGGATCAAATGTGATAATAATTGGCCCGGCACCAGGTGTTGGTATTCACACAGATCCGGCCCCCCTGACGCCAGGTTTCTGTGATCCCAAATGGAAGTTATCAAAGTACTTTAACATATCCAACGATGACATAATAGCCTTTTATACGCTTAGCTGAAATATGAGAATATACACTTAATATATTTTGTTTTTATTGCAATAGTGGTGTCTAAGTTCTAGTTTAACTTTACTTGTACGTGAAATTTACACGACGGAATGGACTGCACCTCCGCAGTGACTGTGCTGTTTATACCTAAATTAGCTAAAGCGCCTCTCACCAGTCCACAGGTAAATGCAACAAACTGAAATAAAAAAAATCAATCAAATAATAAGGGACTGAGAGGTTTATAATAACCTTGGGAGCATGTTCCAATTGCTTGGTACCAGGCGATATGCGGGTTAGAAAACGAAATGCCTTATCTTGCAGTACGTAGACACCTTGATGATTTGTCCGCAAGTTGTCCACTTGTTTCTTGTAAATAAGTGTCCAAAAATCTGTGCAAATAAACTTCATTGTTTCTAGTTCATCTTTGAAGCGAGGCCATTCGCGGGTTAATCGCTCAATGAGGCGATACCCGGTGGAATATCCAATATATTCTAGTGTGGAGAAATCATTTTCCTGTAGGATAAGGTCGCGAGTTTTATAGGAGATGGGAGAAGGCGTTTAATAATATTACCTTGTTATCCTGTAGGCAGTAATTAACAATTTCAGAATGTAAGCAATCGAATATGATTTCCTCAGACATTGCACGCAATCAATTAATTGTTTTTATTAACTTTCTTTGAGACTTTTCGTTTTCCACCTATTAAAAACCAAATAGTGCCCAACAAAACAAATTTTATTTGACAGTGACAGTTCTCTTTTGACATTATTTAGCGATGTTTGACTGTAAAATCGTATTTCAAGTTTGGGTCAGTATTTTTTTTTGTTTTTGGGTTTGTGCAGTGGGACGTCGGTCCATTTATAAATGCAGTCAGATAAGAATCGGTAGGTACGGTTTTACAGATTCTTTAACAAGGAAAAGCCATAAATAAAGAAGAGTTTTTATTTTTTTTTAATTTCCGCTCTATTATCTTTCAAAACCCTTATACAACGAGAAGATAGAACTCGGCCCAGATACAAGT
Organism: Cheilosia pagana; assembly: GCA_936431705.1. NCBI lineage: Eukaryota > Metazoa > Arthropoda > Insecta > Diptera > Syrphidae > Cheilosia > Cheilosia pagana. The sequence continues at coordinate 75,483,971 of OW386166.1, read as the reverse complement.
TTTCGAGCATTTGACGTTTAATAAGCTGAAATTTCAAAAGAAAATTAAATGTTTGTTCAATGTTTACCCACTCTCTTGAGAAAGAGAACAGTACCACCGCTGAAAACTTAAATCGGAAAAACAAACAAAGCGGACGTTTTGTTTGGCATCGACTTTTATTATTTTTGTATTTGCGAATTTTTGTTTACATCGTCCAATAACTTTTGTCAAGTTGATTTAAAACTACCAAATTCAAATGAATCAAATATTATAATGGGAAGAGGTTTAGCTCTATTCGCGATTCTGGTAATATTTTGCTGCGTTATATCGTACTATCATTCCTTGCGTGGGACATTCGTTTTCGATGACACGGTAGCTATAGTTAAAAACAAAGATGTAGTCCAATCACCACTTTCCACCTATTCTGTATTCACGCACGACTTCTGGGGCGCCAATTTAACCGATCGCGATAGTCACAAGTCATATCGACCCCTGACAATTCTATTATTTCACTTTGAATACAACACTCTTCACTTTCGAAGCTATCACATGAAAATCGTGAACTTGGCGCTGCATATCATAAACAGTTTGCTAGTGCTTAGACTGTTCAATAAAATTACTTGTGACACAACTACATCACTAATCGGAGCGGTGATCTTTGCTATACATCCAGTTCATACCGAAGCAGTATGTGGGGTGGTTGGAAGGGCAGAGTTACTGTTTTGTTTATGCTTTTTGCTGTCAATCATTCTAATGGATTCAACTGCAGATGAGGTCTCAAATGGATTCAAGCTTCTTGGAATCGCTATTCTCTCAACGGCGGGTCTTTTGTGCAAAGAGAACGCTATAACAATACTGCCAAGCTGTGTATTCTACGACATTGTGAAAAGAAGATGTTGCAAGAGAAGATTTCAAATTGATTTGAATAGTCTTTTGCGAGAAAGTTACTTAACATTTGCTGCACTAACCGGATTTCTAATGTACTTTCGGCTTTGGATACAGAACTTTGAGAGTCCGGAGTTTAAGGCGATGGATAATCCAATAGCTTCCAGTGAAAATACCCTGACGAGAATTCTCTCGCAGAATTTTCTTTATGCGATGAACTGTTGGATTTTGGTCTGCCCTACGTGGCTGAGTTTTGATTGGGCACTGGGCTCTGTAAGGCTTATATCCTCACCAACTGACCACCGTATCGCCGGCATTATTCTTATGTACGTATTCTTCTTCAAAATAGTTGAGAGTAAGTCGAAGACACTGCTGATTGGACTCGGCATGATGGTTATTACATTTCTCCCAGCCAGTGGGATTCTCAAAGTAGGATTTGTTATCGCTGAGCGAGTGCTGTATGTGCCTTCGGTTGGTTTTTGCCTTATAGTAGCTTCAGCATACAACAGTGTTTCACAAAAATTATTCGAATATAGGAAAGTATTTCACTTGACACTTATAGCTCTAATTGCATTTTTCATACTGCGTACAAGGCAAAGAGCCTCAGATTGGATGACCGAGGATCGGTTGTTTTCCTCGGCGCTATCAGTTTGTCCGGACAATGCAAAAGTACACTACAACATTGCACGTCTATCCACCGACAAGGGTGACAAAAAGAAAGCCTTTCACCACTACCACAAAGCAATTAGCTTATATGCTGACTACGAAGCTGCCCTGATGAATCTAGGAAATCTCTATCGCGAAATCGGTGACTACCAAACTGCTGAGCAGTTTATCAAGAAGTCAATCGATGTGCTGGAGGAGTTCCCCGCCGCTTGGATGAATCTGGGCATTGTTCAGGCATCTCGCAAGAAATACACTGAAGCGTTGCAGAGCTATCGAAATGCTCTGAAATATCGCAAACACTATCCGGTGTGCCACTACAATATGGGAAATCTGTTTCTTGAAATTCACAAGTACTCGGAGGCGATCAAACACTGGCAGGAGTCGGTTGCATTGAATCCTAACCAACCAAAGGCATGGGCGAATATTTTAACACTTTTAGACAATCAGGGGCTGTATGACGATGCCATTCGGTTGTCGAATCGAGCGTTGGAATATTTACCAAATGAATCATCGATAATGTTCATCCGAGCCAACGTGTATGGCAAAATGAAACACTACGTGGAAGCAGAAGAGTTGTACAAGCGAGTAATTTATGCGGAACCCCTAAATGCACTGTACCATACTAATTTGGGCGTGCTCTACCATCGTTGGGGTAAAATCAACTCTGCCATTAATAGCTATCAAAATGCCATTAAGATAGATCCAAAGGGAAAGACTGCGGGCGATAATCTTAGTAAATTATTAAATCGACGAATCTAAAGACGATTTTATGTATGTCTTTATTTTATAAATGGTTTTTATTTCCAAATAAATCATGTTTTGTAATTTATGTAATTGATGAGGTTGTTTTATGTCGAAGTGTGTAGTTCGCTTTTCAGGAAATGGTGCTGTCAAAGGCAGTTCTTTTAATTTGCACATAACTACAATGTCAAATGCAGATATCTGCATAAATGTGTGCAGGAATTTCAAACATCTTAAGCATACAGGATACCATTCCATTGTGAGACCAATGATCACATATTAAGCGATTGCATGGGCAAAAAGAATTAGTCTATCTACCACAAGGAGGACACTCAATAAAGTGCAAAGACTGGCATGCCTATGTATTACAGGGGCCACGAGAACTTGCCCAACTTCAGCTATTGGAGCTGACTCCTTTACACCTTGTAGTTGAGGAATGTGCAAGTAAAACGATTCTAAGAATGGTCAAGGAAGGAGTAGGAAGAGGAAAGTGTATCACACTGAAACAGTATGACGCACTACTCAAAAAACAACCATTATTGACCTTTTATAAAGACGGAAATATCAAAAGATGGGTCAAAAACAGATGAGAAACCTGGAGCAGGAGTATTCGGGCCTAGAACCAAATATTCTGAACCAATGGGTAAAAGTACCAGCAACTATGATATAGCCATAATGTCAGACAGCCAAGCTGCTATTATGGCACCGGACTCCTACTCCTATCATTAAATCCAAACTTGTGTGGGAATGCCTACAAAAACAGAAACAAAATAACCCTCTATTGGATACCTGGCCATGTGGGAGTAGGGGGTAATGAAATGTCCGACTCCCTAGCAAGAAAGGGAGCATCAGAAACTTCCATAGGTCCTGAACCATTCTGCGGAATAGGGGATCACACCCTCAAAGAAGAATTCAGGAAAAAGAGAAAGTAAACAGGGCAAGAACCTGGCAAGGCACTCAAAGCATGAGGCAGGCAAAGAAACTTCTGGGACAATACAACCGGACTCAGATTCTGCGATGAGTACAGAAGAGTAGAGAATCCCAGAACACGTGTTGGGATCATATGGGGCACTGACCCACAAAAGACTGAAATACTTGGGCGAGTAACTCACTAGAGCCAGCCCTCATCCTTAGATTCTTAAAGAAAACTGGACTAGAGAGAGTGCTATAGGACAGTAAAAGTAAAAATCCTTCAAAATGATTCCGAAAGGAATGATAATATGAGGGCATCTCTTATGAGGGAATATACCTCTCTGAGGCGTAAGCAGGGGGTACAATAGACCAAAAGGTCGCAGTACAATAACCCCTTTCACATAATAATAATAATACAGGATACCTTATGGCTTAAGAGTTTCGACGACGTTTTTCAAGTAAAGAAAACCCTTCTTGTCATTTGTGTTTTATCGAAAATCTGTCAAAAAGCGACAAAACTAGTTACAAAACCAGGAAATGCATCCGTAAACCCAAAGTCAACTTGAATTCGGAATAATACGGGCAATCATATTTTTTTAATTATTTGCATAACCTCAAAAGATCGGCGCAGTGGCTTAGTGGTGGTGTGTTGGGCTACTAAACGAAGGGTCCCCGGTTCGAATCCCGAAAGAGCCAAATTACATCTTAAGGTTTTTTTTCCACTGCGCCACCTCTCGCGAACGTCTGACAAATATCCGAGAGTAAAACTGTCAGGAAAGAGCTTCAATTAGCCGTTTGGACTCGGCGTTAAATGTAGATCCCTTCCAATCGTCCCAAAAATTGAAAACCCACACAAAACGAATGGTTGTGAGAAGCTAGGCCTTGGGTCCCACAGACCTGTCGCGCCAAAATATTTATTTATTTATAACCTCAAAAGATCGCGCTACCATTAATTGCACAGGTAAAGAACTTTATTTTCTCTAGTTTGATGACTCAAATGCAATCATCATTCGTACCTTACTACTCCTTTAAACACGCTGTGGATGCAGCCTTAGGTTAGTGGGTTGGCAGGACAGGAGAAACCTGTCGTTACACACTTAAGATCAATGTAGATTCGTTGTGATGTGGATGCAGCCTTAACGACGAATCCAAAGACAACACACACAAATGTATCGATTTAAATATTGACATACATATAAATATTTTATTATATTAATTGTAAAACATTTTCAAATCATTTGTTAATGAAAATAATAAAATAAAAATAAATCTAATAATTATGTACTTCGCCGAGCAATAAAAAATATGAGCTCTAAGTAAATCTATACAGTGAAAATTTATATATAATATGTAACTTGTTTAGGTGTATGATGAACTTAACAACTACGCAACGTACATGTGTAAATATTCGCAACAATAGTACAAAAAGAGAACGAGAGCAAAATATACCTACGTGAAAACAATTATTATATAAAATAAAAATAAAACTGTCAGCAAAGATTAACGATGGATTCCTTGAAATCAATTCGAAATAAATGAGATGAAAATGAGACGCGTATGAACTAGAATTAAACTTAAATACGAATGATTCAAGGGAGATAACCGCAACTTAAAGACTCGTCTGCTGTGAATTTGTTTATTTTGACTTTCAGCTGCGCTAAGGTAGGTAGAGTAAAGTCGATTATAGATGGGAATAGGGTAACACGACACCAGTCACATTGGGCAAGCAGATTATAGAATCACAAACTCTTCGGTTTCACCATCATCGTCATCGGCAATAGCAGCAGAGTGGTCATCACCGCCACACAATTCATGTTGTAATTGTGTCAATTGGCGCATTAATGGCTTGTAGATAGATTGATGAACCTTTTCCTGATCGGCACAGCTGCCACGCGAGAATGTGAACATTGGGTAATTCATCTCGGGGCAAATTGAAGGAATGCCTTCGTGGTTTGTTTGCGGCGTAGCGAATCGAATTGGGTGTAAGTACTAAAATATTGCTGGTGTAAATAAAGAGCGATCTGTAGTGGGATAAAGAAACACTCACCATTTGAACACTTTCGACAAAATTATCAAAGTCAGTTTTTGTTTGACAATAGAAACCAATGCAGCAGCTTGGATCCATTTTGGCGCTTTTCAATTTACGCGGTGATTTGCAATGAAACGAGTTGACGGGGAAGTTTTCTTGATTGACATCCACCATTTCTTGGCAATAATGAGGATCCAGATGTATAAGTTTGTCCTCTGAAATGTGAAGAATGTTTTGGTATTATGTTGCACATCATATTTGCTATCAAACTATTTAAATTTGTTATGGAGGCTCAGTCAGAGAACGGAAGATAAGCCTAATTGTATTAACAAAGCTGAAGACAAGCCATCATGGTGCGCTCTAATGTGTCTCTCTGACAATGCTAATAGTGAACTTAGCAGTTCCAAACAAATAAAGCCAAGGGTTATTGTTTATAGTCCGTTAACAAGACCTTTAGAATCTATCAGTATTTTTTCGAATGTTCACCGAGCATCAGCGCTTTATTCCGGAGAAGAAATAAAATGTCGGACAGCTGACCAAGCGTTTGTAATCATATGTAGCCAAAGACAGTGAGTATGCACATAAACGCTTCTGTTTGTTTTGCATCTAAGGTAATTGACCCGGATTCAAGTATCCAAAAACTGCTAGTTTTACAGCCAGCTAATAACATTTAACTAACGATAGACTCTATGTAGTTACCGACGCAAAATACATAGTATTTCAGAAAGTAATAAACACAACATAATCAGAAAATTCCAAAGTACAACACATTACTCAATGTCACCCCGCCTAAAGTGCTTTGGTAAACAAAAACAGTTTAGCCTTGTGGCAACAATTACAATACCAACGGCCAACCAATTAAGAACTTTACACCTAATCTCAAGTAATTTCTATTTTCGGCACGCTAAACAACTTGCAAACATGTGATAAAGAAACTGCGAATGCAAATAATTCGCTTACCTTGAAAACCAACAAAATATAGGGAATGTTTCGGTCGGCCACCAATGACGCCAATGCAATACTCTGTACTGAGGAGCAGTTTTAGACAATGCGCGTAGACCGGATTCAATTTCTCCGTTCCCAGGTGCAGCGGTATAAGAATGATGAGCGATTTCCAATGCACCTGCTGCTGGGGTGAGTCTTTTTGAGAATCATCGTGATGCTTCCGATTTGTCTGCCATGGAACATGCTTTACAGTTTTATCTGGTATGCAACATTCATCGTGGATGTCTTGAATATAAACTGAAGAAAGGCAAAGGGTTAGAGAAAGTTTTGTAAATATTACTCTGTCATATACATACTTGTACAATCCTGCGCCACGTAGATAACGATATTATCGAAATCAGCATTTTCTTGTGCCGCATTCTTTACTGCCAGCCTAGTAAATGATTCATTTAACACCTGTTAGTCATTCGTAACATACTTTGTAATACCTTAAAAGATAAGAGACTGAAGCGGGGCCATACCAATCGCCTGGCTTCTTGCCCATTTCCTGTCCCAAACTGACTAAAGCGTGAATTGAAAACGGACTGTTCTTTGAGGAGCTGTCACCAAACCATTTTATTATCTTTCTATGCATGTTATCCTCATAGGTTGAGTGCAGTTGAGTCTCAGGATCCCAACGCCAGCCTGCAAGGCAAATTATGTCACGCAACGCACAAACACACCTACAATTATACTCACTTCTTCCCAGGAAATGGCAAATTAATCCCTGCGCCAGTAGCATTTGGCCGCTGCGCAGCATACAGCCCCAACCACAGTCGGAGGTGTAATTTGAACCGTTCATAATGGGAAACTCTCGACGATAGGTCATCCATAGGCGACTGTAAAAATCTTTTTTGAATCCTTCGATTCCCTCTTCCCAGGGCGTTTCAGCAGCCTGATTCTCAATGGCATCCATGCCAAGTTCTTGGGCCATCAAACTTTCGTCCACTTGAATTTCAATTTGATTCACTGCCGTTGCACCAGCTTTGGTCTCCAGATTCGCTGTCAATTCAGCTGAGCTCTCCATCGATATCGGTGGAGTGTACTTTCGATGGTAGCACCGACCAAGCAGCCAAACAGGTTGTTCCTTGGAGAAATTCGAACGAATCTTACTACTCCAGCCGTACTTTACATTGTGCCACATTGAGAGTAGTTTCGATTCCATGCCTTTTGTTGGTGTCCGTCCAGCGGAATTACTGGGCGATGGATCGTCATCAGTTGCAATCGGAGCTGGAGGAGGAGTAGCTGAGGTTGAATGTGCTGCCGCACTGCCACTACAACTGCCGGCGTAGAACTGACTGAAAGCGCTCATAAAACGCGACGTGGATACCTTCCGCAAAGGAGTGGAAGCTTCAGACTTGGTTCCCCGTGGATGAGAGAAATTTGTTGCGGATGTTGAAGTTGGGACATCATGTGACGAGTCAGTAGACTGTTCGGGTTGTTGATGCCTTAATTCATCCGCAGATGGTGGAGGGTAGAAATTCAGTTTTTCTTCAGTTAACTGCGGTTGTAATCCATCATAGCTCATCTGCGAATATATCGAATGATTACAGAACACTGGAGTGTGAATATGCTTCAGCTACGTACCGTTGAGTTGAATTTTGATAATCCTTATCTTTGTAATCAGTTCGTGTGTTTGCTAATAAATATTTACTCATCAAAGGCAAAAAGCACAGAACTATGCAAGAAGAGAAAAATACCACCCTCAGCTGATTCTTCATTTGACATTTTGTTTAAATGTGATGAGAGTTTGAAATAGTGTTATGAGAGATTTAGAATTTGCACGATACAAGATATGGTCATGTTAAAAGATGAATTGGAGGGAATTCTGAGTTTATAATTTTATTCATAGAAACAAATGGATTTTCCTTCTTCGTATAATTAGAAGAAATTGCAATAGGAAGGAAAGTACTATGAAGTCAACTATTAATCGCCAATAGGGGAATGTAACCTATTTAATTTGTATCTTCTGCTGGCCAATTGGTGGTTATGTTCATGTCATTGCCAGAAAACTGCTTCCAGCCACATTGATTTTCAGCGAGAGGAGCATGTTGAATTAAATTAAAAGTAGGGAGGCACAATCAAATATACTATTAGTTATTTGTTGCATAAATTTATCCCCGTAAGTAAATATTAAACCCCGTATTAATAAAGGTTGAGTAAAAGTTATTTGCTATTTACGCAGCAGTTACGTCAATTTTTTGTATGGTAACTGACGTATATTTGTTACTATTTGGACATTTGTTTATTAATACGCGGCCAACATATTTACAGTTGGTTATTTGACAAACGTCAGGTGGCGTACCTAATCATAAATCATTTCCAATTGTCTCAATCGGCAGTACGAAGGTTTTTATCCCGCACTACCTAACCGCTCTGCAAACTGTGTTACCCTTCACGAATGTGTTTCAGCCCTAACTAAATTTGTCAACAAGACAGATCAAATTTTGCAGACATTTCGAATCGCACTACTTTTGCTGAGAACAAAGTTGTCCCTATTTATTTATAAAGTTTTCCAATATATAAATCAACTAGAATGGAGAAAATGGACGTCGACTCAGAAGTAGCATCAACATCAGCATCAACATCGGAAAAAGCTGTAAGTAAGCCGATTGTATGCGCTTCTAATATAATGGCCGGTCCAGGAACAGTACCATCGGTAACAATTTCTCTGCATCCCTTGGTCATAATGAATATATCTGAACACTGGACACGTATTCGAGCTCAAGCTGCTGAGCATCGTCAAGTGTACGGCGCTCTAATTGGCAAACAAAAAGGCCGCAATATCGAGGTAATGAATTCATTCGAACTAAAGACAGACGAACTCGGCGAAGATGTCATTATTAACTTGGACTACTACAACACCAAAGAGCAACAATACAAACAGGTATTCAGTGAATTGGACTTTATTGGTTGGTATACCACAGGAGAGTTTCCTACTGAAAGGGAGATCAAAATTCAAAAGCAAATTGCCGACATTAACGAATGTCCAATTATGCTGCAACTAAATCCTGTTTCACGCAGTGTTGATCAGTTGCCCCTTAAGCTGTATGAATCTGTTATCGACATTGTTCAGGGTGAAGCAACTATGCTTCTGGTGCCCCTGGTTTACACTCTGGCAACCGAGGAAGCCGAACGTATCGGAGTCGATCATGTCGCTAGAATGTCAACAAACGAGACTGGTGAGAAATCGGTAGTAGCTGAGCATCTAGTAGCTCAGGATAGTGCCATCAAAATGTTAAACACTCGCATAAAGATTGTTCTCAAGTATATAAAAGACGTGGAAGCTGGCAAACTTGAACCAAATCAGGAAATTTTAAGGGAATCGTATTCACTTAGCCATCGGCTTCCAGTTATGCAAGGACCAGGATTTAAGGAGGAGTTCTATACTCAGTGCAACGACGTCGGATTGATAACATATTTGGGTGCACTGACAAAGGGATGCAACGACATGAATCATTTTGTGAATAAATTTAATGTCTTGTACGATCGCTTTGGCTCTGGCAGAAGAATGCGGGGTCTATTTTATTAAAATATGCTGCTGTATTTGTGATTTTTAAATATCGATTGTAATCTGTATTAATTGCTAAGCTCTGTCAATAAATAATTTTAAATTTCCTCTTAGCGTAAGTACATCGTTTTATTTGGAAATCGACACAGTAACAATTCTTATGCTGTAGAAAAGCTCTGCGGTAAGTACCAATCAGTTTGAATATTGTAAGGATACGGGTTGTTTATTTTTCGGACCCTAAAAGAAAGTCTGTCATGAGGTAAGAAAGGAATCGAAAGTCGATAGGACGCAAGTCCCACATCGTCTCCCAGGAAGAGTTACAATTGGAGTTATTTGTTTTTCTGGCGTTTTCTTTTAAAACATTGGATGTTCCAGCTACCAGACAGTGCCGCACTTTATGCCTACTTCAGTAGGACTTTGTGCTCCAAGAAAAGCGTAGAATGGAGTGTGAAATGACATGTAAATTTCGCTCTAAGAATCCGTCGTGACAAAATGCGATCAATGTGAATTTAACAGTTGCGAAAAACCTAGGTTTGACAATAGTATCCTTTGAAAACTGACACAACACCACTGAACTCATATAAGTTGTGTTCCTTAACGATAATACATTCAAAAACATTAGCCAAATTTAGTCAATTTTCGTTTACTTGTACCCAAACTTTGCAAAAGTCAACGAAGTTTGACTAATGTAATCGAAGGGAACAGACCTATAGAGCCAAACGTCAAATGCGCACACCACTAACCAAGTGATTTATATCGTTTTCCATTGGTTTCACCAAACCTAAACCAAACAAGCTCCTTAATTCTACTCACTAAAAACGAGCAACACATTTATATAAAAATAATTATATATTTATCTCGGTGGAATTTCACAATTAATACAAACATTTAATTATTGTACTCGTCCAATTTGATCATTGCGTACTGCTGTAGGAATTCAACTTCCAACGGATGCATGTCCTTTGCGGGTATCACCATTGAATGCAAGGGTCCGCCCATGTCTGTGTTGCTCATCTGCTTCAAAGTGCAGACAACAATTTGCTGACTATCATGGCCAACCCTAGCCAAGCCGACGCACAACGATTTATCATTCAGTACAGTATTCTTTTCCAGTGCGTCTTTTTTGTCAACAATTGTCAACAGTTGGGCGGCTGCCTCTTGAACGCTCATAAAGCGTGGTGGCAAATATTCCTTTCGCTTTTTCATTAATGACTCCAGAGTGGGCTCTTTGACTTTTATGTCCAACAGACATAGCGTGTGCATGTTGTTCAATCGATTCAGTTTAATTTTATCGTAAAAGCTATCAGGCTTCCAGGTTTCATCCCAATAGGGAATTGAGACAGTCTCACCGAATTTGTACAGCTGCAGACCGCAGCAACCGATGGCATTCATGATTGATGCATTATGAACGACCTTGTAGTTGATTTTCTTCTCTTTGGCTCGTAAAATGAAATCAGTGTGCGTAGTTGCGCCAAATGGATCGCCCACAACCAATAGGGCGACATCTTCGTTTTCGGCTCCTTCTAAAATTTGATCGGCTCCTTGTTCAACAAGGTCGCGATCAGCAATAATAAGTGGTCGTCCGTAGAATTCTTCCTTAAAAAAATAACAAAAGAAATGGAAAAAAAGAAAATATGTTTGCGACCTTTGTTTTGGTGGTGAAATTGAGAACGCTTACCAGCTCCTCCTTTGGACAACCGAGGATCGATGTGTATGATTCGAGAAATACCCGCTGGCATTTACGAACTATTTCAAGACCTTTGACTGTAATGTCCTTTGGATCACCAAGACCAAGTCCAATTAAGTAGAACATTTCAGAGTTAGAGACTGGAACAAAACTACAAAGAAAACGACAAGGGACACGTGCTGTTGTTGTTTACCATTTGACATTTGGCGGCATCAAATTTTTTCAAGGTCGATGGAAAATGTCAAAAAGTTTTTTGCCTGCCCCCTGTTGGATGTTAGTGGAATTGTTTGCAAAATGTTAGCAATTTTAGTTCTGTTTGTTTTTAGAAACAAGATTATAGCTAATTTTTTTGGTAAAATGCATTTAGCGCCATTTTAACTGCTAGCCAGAGAGAGAGAGAGAGAGAGAGAGAGATAGAACTCTAAATTAGATATAAATAGTATGAAAATTCTTGAATTTTTGGCTTCCAAAATGCCCGCTTGGGGGCTAGTAGTACCCAGTCGCATTTGTGGAAGGTTGACATCGTTAAGTTAAACCTCAATCAAAAATTTGATGTTGTTCCACAAATGCTATAAACACGGTGAAGATAATCCGTAATTGCATTTTAAATTTTGAAAGTCGTGAATGGTCAGTAATTTGTATATTTTTTAAAAACCATCAATCATTTTTAAAATTGTCACATAAATCTTTTCGCAACCATTCGCTTGGGAGTATTTGTCTTTTATTTTTCGGGGTACCTAAATGGAACGGAATTGTTCGGTAGAATTCAGAGATTTTTTTAAGCACATGTAGCCGAGACTTCCATTTACTTCCATTTAATCCATCTGATGATGGCGGGTTTGATTTAATAACACCAAGATCAACCGTATCATTTTTCCAACATCTTTGTTTGGCATTTAGTTTGATCTGATGCTGTTAGGCATGAAAGTTGGATAGGTACATCTTGCTGTTAAATAAAAACATAAACTCTCAAACACATTTTTGCTTTTGCACCTACACTAATCGCAGTAGCTCATTGCTTGCATTCATGTGGGAGCATCAACATGACTTTCCTTTTATTTAAATTTAAAACACCTAAATCATTGACATACTATACATGGACTACCAGCAGTCAATTTTTCGTTGAAGCAAACATAAGCACTAGCTCTTTTGATTCATGGTGGAGAGAATCGGAAACACTCAAATGTCAATGAGCGATTTTGTTAAAGTCATGAGTAGAGTTTAGAGTATGTCATCTGTTGTCGAACGTTGGAAATAATTTGAATAAATCATTATTTTGCGCAGTTGCAACGGATGGCAATGCCGCACAGAGGTTTCATACTGTCGCCGCACTGAACCAAAAGGTCTAGTGCTTATTTTTGCTTCATTTTTCCTCGCAGGTTTGCATGAAACTGACATTTCACTAGCAGTCCATGTATAGTATGTCAATGACCTAAATAGATTGGTGAAGCTTTGATATTTTGCCCTCCGATTGATTAAATTACATTTTTCTAATTTCGTTTATCAAATTGTTCGCGTAGTTTTGCAGGAGAAACGCCAATTTTTCAAATAAATAGTACGTATACGCCCAGTGATCTAGTTGGTACATAAAGTGTCGTCTAGGAACTTCTGAATTGGGCTTCCACTGACAAATGAATTTGAAAATTGTTGTACAATTTCGTGCAGGAATTATTATTGTTAAAAGGAATTACAATAACAACTCATAGACAGGGTCTTTAGTAGGAATTAGGGACGTTTAAGTGGGGACGTTCAAGTATCTAGTTTAGTAAGTGTGACAGCTGACTGACTTGATGTATCTCAGTTTTGATTGGCCTAGATGGGTCACATGGGCAGCTGTGTCAGTTGACGTTTACGGAGGAGTAACCGAAGAATCTAGTCAAGAAATTCGTGACTGAGTACTTAGTTGACAGTTCGCTTATGTGGCTGACGTAGGAAAAGTGACGTTCCCGACCAATCTAGTTTTTGCGTTCATCTACCCCAGACCAATCTAGTCGACTTAAGACAACTAAGTTTTTGAATGTTCCCATTGTAACTTGTCAATTTATGTCATCCAGTTCACGATTCAAAAAAGTGATCGCTGTGACACTGTAGTAATCAAGTTCAGCTACATTTATGTAAAAAGGTCATGGAAGACTTTGACAAACGATAATGCGTATTAATTTGTCAGAATTTTAGCCGATATTCTTACCCACGCATACGTTATCAATAAATAAGCAGTTTTCTATAAAAAATGCTTCTCAGCTCTTGCTTTCAAAGCAAATTGCTGAGTCAGCTGATAGGGATTATCAACATCGCATTCACCTTCACTGCACAATAATATTATATTATTATTTAGTTTTGCAACTCAAGTGCAAGTGCATCATTCGGAATCTAACAGTTGACTTAGATAGACGTGTTGTTTATCAACAAAATCCTCTTAAAAACTATTTTTGGCATTTTAATTTTATCTGTGACGGAAATAAGCTTGCGAATAGAATAGCAATTATCGGTGCTTTTATTAATACGAGTACTACAAAATCTAAAGGAACAAAAAATGGCTAAGGATAATCTCACCGCCGTTCTATATGGTATTGAGGATTTACGTCTTGTAAGTAAACTTGTTGATAAACAAAGCATTTGAAACCAATTCATAGTACGCGCAGAAAAGGAACCTTAAATCAAATTCTATTGGTTTAGTTTTTTAGTTCTTTAGTAAAGGCTGGTACGCTGTTCGAGTGAAATCCAATTTTTCATACAAAATTTTCACTGCGAACTGTCAAAATGAACTTTCCACATGAAAATTTCACCAGGCAGTACGCTGTTGAAGTGAAAAATAATTGTTCAAAAAGTGATTTGTAGGGGGCATTACTTGCTATTTCACTTGGCTTTTATTGTCCGTCGCATTAAATTTTTGACATTTCGGCGTGAAAATTTCACTTTCAATTTCACAGCATTTTTTTGGAGAGGAGTGAAAATTTCGTTTCACTTGAACAGCTGAATTTTTAAGAAAACTTTTATTGGTTGAATTCTCTCACTGGTTCATTTCTGTATGGTAAGGCCACAGTCATGTAATTGTTTAGGTTTTCGAAATCGTGGCAATTCTCTCCATTTAGTATACGGATAACTTCATCGTATGTTCAGCTGGTTCTCCCATAGACACTTAAACGGAATTCTCTTAAACCTAGACATCTGCCTAAGAAGTGATGGACGTTCTCTGCTTCCCTCAAGTTGCATACAGTACATAGTGAAGTTTCGTTCTCTCCAAACCTATTTCCGTTTAGATAAATTGGGTCACATCTTGCCTTAAAAATCCAAGTGATTTTGCTAAGTTCGAAACCGTCAGTGATGTAGATTGGTCCTCTTGAATGATCTAGATGTTTATATACTCGTGTACTGCTTTCCGATGCCCTTCTTATATTTGTCTAATTTTCTAATTTTAGCATCCGCATAAGATCAAAGTTTTTTGGATCCATTCACTTTGAGAAGTTTCGCTCTCATCCAAATGCAGTCCGAACCTATGTTCAAGATGATTTACCTCTCTTACCCAGAACAGTTTCTTCCTCAAGAGCATTTTTGTAAGTTGAGTTGGTAGTCTTCTTGCACTGTACTCGAACATTGCTTTTGTTATATATCGAAGGTGTAGATCAAGGATATAATAGTGTCCGTATTCTGCTCCCGTCTCTAATGACAATGCGTAGTTGGGTGTAAATGCGGGTAGTTTTAGAATTCGTTTCAAAAAATAGCGTTGAAGCTTATCTACTTCTTCGAACATACCGAAACCAGACATACCAGACCTGTGCACCATAAGCTTGGATTGGATCCACAACTACAATGCATAATAATGTTTTATTAGACGTAATGAGATGCCTTGTCATTACCATTCACCCAGTTGTAATGGATTCCGTTTAATTAATTGAACTTGAACGCGTAGACACCTTTAAGTACTAAGGTCTTAGGTCTCTTTGGATTATAGCCTCAGTTGGCGTATTTACTATCTTAGTCAATATTGGAGTTTGCCTATTTTAAAGCTAGTATTTAACTGTCTACTTAATTCTTAACTCTAAATATTAAAAGAGCCAAACAAAATCTGCTGTCCGTATTATAGACAGGGCTAATCGTCGAACTCCAGCCTTGAGCTGTTTAAAAGTCTTGGTTTTAAACCTTTAAGACATTTATACTGCTATAAAGTTTTAAATGTATATATTTCCTTAAATTCTTGATATTTCTCCTCAAGGGTTTCTGGTAACCGAAAATTAAGTACATATCAACAAAAATATAGAATCTTTCTTGCATTTATATTGTGACTTTATTTAACAAAACGCCTGCTAATCCAAGATCTAAGCGAATTGAATCCGTATTCCTTAAAAAAGTTAATTATTTGTTTTTTTTTTTCTTTAAATTATGCTTTACAGTAGGTTGGAGCGATTTTCTTTTTTTAAATTTGTTTTTCCTGTGCTGTTAATATTTGACCCGTAGTCTAAAATGCATAAATATAAAACTTCAGACATCTTCAGGTGGTGCACTAACCTAGAACTTTTAACCATAAAAGGAATAAATGATTTTCAAAGCGGAAGAAATAAAGTGCACTGTAATTTATAAATTTATATTTCAAATTTGTTTATTTAATATTATTACGTTTATAAATTAAAGTAGATGCAATTAACACGAGGTTTAAGTGTCTCTATAAAAAATTTTCGAAGCTCCATTTTGATGAAAATATTGCGATTTTGTTTCAAAAATTAGTTAGTCTTGTCTACCTTTTATATTCGTTCTTATTTGTAACCATTTCTTGCCTCTGGATCACAAACGTTCTACTGCTTGAGTGTGACAAGGAAACTTTTCAAAATACATTAAATTGTCTTTAGAAGAAATCATATTTGTTATTTCTTTTTCACTGTATGGCATTGCCTTTGGTGGTTCTGTTACTTTTTTATTTATCCAATTTATTAAATTTGATTAATAAGATGCACCCATTTGTATTTGAGGAATCAGAAACTCGCGAGCTTGATTAACTTTGGTTGGTTGTCTTGCCTTAAATATTCTTCGAAGAGCAAGTTCCCTTACGAGTGGTTGATCTTCTTGCAACATAGATAGAAACAATTTTTTTGCGTTTACGAAGAATGAATAAACGATAAATCTTAGAATGGTGCTCACGTTAAGAATATGAATGGGGCCATATTTATACGAAGGCTTGGTCTTCATGTCAAACCATAATGAAAATGGCGAGTTTCTGGAGGCTTACCGAAGAAATTTTGTTGCAACTTACAAGCGAAGGATGCTATTTGCACAAGTTAGCCATCGGTTATGTGATAGCATTTCTTGTAGGCAAAGTAGGCAACGTTGAACATCGAGATATAGCTAGACGTATTTAATGGAAATATTTCTGATCTGCAGCTTTTGTTGCTTTACAAACACAGGTCAACGAGAATCTCTCAGCGTTTTATGCATTTCAATAAATCAGCCACAATACAAGAGCGTCAAAAATAACAAAGAAAACTGTCAATGACAACAAAACTGATTACACAAGGCACTTATTGGGCCACTTTTATATCAACTGTTTTTGGCGATTCGCAATACCTGTTTTCTTCTTGAAACTGGTGATATTATTGCTATTATATTATTAGACTCACACATTACTGATAAACAAAGTTTTAAAACATGCAGGAAACAAATGGTAAGCTTTGAAATTTATAAAAAAATCAAGTAAACTGCGCCACCCGAAGACAAAGTCATATGTTGCTAATTTTTGCACACATTATATAAGATCTGTTCCCTAACGATAATGAATTCAAACACATTAGCCAAATTTAGTCAAACTTCGTTCCTTTACGCAAAAGTTGGGCAGAAGAGAGCCGCAAAGAGAGAACAAAATATTTGCCCTTCATAAAAAACCTGCAAATAATAGCCAAAGAAATTTCTTTGGGCTAGTTGGTTATAACTGACTTTAGCTGTCAAATTTCTCAAAAGTCAGTTTGAATTGCCTGTTTATTTCGGTTTGGTTTACTGAGTGCTGAAATTTGTTATTAAAAATGGATAAAATGGACCAAAAAAAAATATTAAACTGAATGCAAATGTTTTCCAAATGTTTTCAACTGGTAATTTTTTTAAACCCACTGACGTTTATTTTTAATATTATTTTTCTTTCTGGCACATGTTTTTAACAAAAGTCATGTAAAACATTCGTTACTGTCCTTTTTGGTTATTTTCTCTTTTTCTGAGAGAACTCCTTGTTATCTGAAATTTTGCCACTAATTAACAGCACAGGGAAATCAAAAACTTAAACGAAATATTATTTTATTAACACAAAAAATTGCAAATAATACATAAAAATTATTAAAATTAATTTTTGTAAAAAATGCAAGAAATGAAAACCAAAAGAAAAACGCAAAGAATTCCAAATTAACGAGATTTGACTGTAATTGGTAACTTACTGGTATACATTTTGTTTTTCTTTTTATTGTTCCTTTTCCCTTTTTAAATTCTTAAAACTTTTGTATTTAATCAAATAATTATTTTTTCTTTTTTGAGTTGATTTCATGTCTGAATTTAACCTCATTCCCATCAATGAATTAATCCAATTGTTTGTTAAATGCGATTCGTACATTTGCCTCTTGTCTTAACTTGAACTTTGGAATAACTTTTAGACCCTTAGCTATAAGTTTTTTTTTATGAAATAAAGTTTAATGTTAATAGAGCCCCACTTGGGCGGTTGTAGATTACAAAAACAAATAATCGGAATTAATCTGATTGACAACGTGTTGAAAAAACAACATCACCAAAGCAATCTAAAAGCAATGTGATATTTACTATATGATTGTGTTGGTGCTTGACCTTTATTATTGAGTGCAATCAAAATATGACGTTTACATAATTATTCCTCTTAATCCATTAGTGCTTCTTTTAATCGGAATTTTTAAGTTAGCGACTAACTGTAGATTTGGATTCCGATTGCTTGGGTCGAATAAAAAAAACGCAAGTCATATGAAAATCAAGGGCAGTGGGAATTCAATTGCAACGCGGTTTGATTATTAAAAGCAACTGAATTTTGAGTATGACGTGTTTTCTTCCTATTTAGTTGAACCATGTATGGGATTTAAATGGTTTATTGCTAAGGAGTTCCTTTTTACCCGACTGGACACAGGGGGAGGGCTTTTTGCACGTGTGTACGTCTGTTTCCGTGTGTCATCCTGTAGCCTAAACGGCTTGGCCGATTTTTAAGAGTGAGTTATCATTATATTCGTTGTAATTGTTGTAATTTAAAAGTTTATTTAGAAAACAAAAAAAAAAACAAACCGAATGACTATAAAAAAAAGAAATAAAAAAAAAAGTAAACAATACACTTTCAAGTATTAAGAACTAATTGAGAATCGGATTCCCCTCAATTATTTTTCTAAATATCGCAAAACGTCAGGATAAACTCAAACGACTCTTACTAAAATTTCGGTGGGTTAAATCTCGAATAGTTCTTAAACGTCAGGTGTTTTAAGCATCGCATTCAGTAACAAACCCCAAAGACTAAATAAACTGAACATAGAGCGCTCAGAATTCACAGTTTCCATGTCATTTCTTCTTAGAAAAAACAAAAAACTCACAAATTTCCTAAGGATTCTACTTTATTTTCCATACAACAGCCCTAATATATTTAAACAATTTAAAATTACATAAACTCGAAACTAACCAAAAATATTATGTTTTATTTTTTTAAAAGGAACAACGTCCAATCCCCGATATCAGCGATAATGGTATTAAAAATAGATCCTTAAAATATGTCAGTCCGATAAGGATATGTTTCTTTGTTTCGCAGATGTTTTATTGGAGATGGATTCGGTTGGCATATGTGGGTCCGATGTGCACTATCTAACTCATGGCCGCATTGGGGATTTCATTCTAACAAAACCGATGATAATAGGCCACGAAGCTTCAGGTGTCGTGGCAAAAGTGGGCAAGAATGTCAAACATTTGGTCGTTGGCGACAGAGTCGCCATTGAACCCGGGGTACCATGCAGACTTTGTGAATACTGTAAGACGGGCAATTATAATCTCTGTCCCGAAATGGTTTTTTGTGCAACTCCACCTTACGATGGAAATCTTACAAAATTTTACCGGCACGCGGCCGATTTCTGCTTTAAGCTACCGCCACATGTTTCAATGGAGGAGGGTGCACTCCTGGAGCCTCTGTCGGTTGGTGTTCATGCTTGTCGTAGAGCTGGCATTGGTCTCGGCTCAGAAGTTCTTATTCTGGGTGCAGGTCCGATTGGGCTTGTAACTCTGTTGGTTGCACAATCTATGGGCGCATCGAATATTGTGATAACAGATGTGTTTCAAAATCGTTTGGATGTCGCAAAATCACTCGGAGCTACTCATACTCTCTTGATTGAAAAGGGTAAAACTGAAGAGGAACTATCGAAACAAGTTCATGAATTGATGCAAAGTGCGCCACATAAATCGATTGATTGCTGCGGAGCAGATTCAACAACCCGATTGGCAATTTTGGTGAGCAAAAGTAAATTCGATTAATAAATGATAACGATTTACTTTTTAGAGCACCCGACCTGGAGGTTGCGTTGTTATCGTTGGTATGGGTGCTCCTGAATCAAAAATACCACTGGTTAGTGCGTGCGCCCGGGAAGTGGACATTCGTGGGGTTTTCCGTTACTGCAATGAGTGAGTAGTTTTAGTGCTACTAATGACAATTGTGTATACTAAAAGGATGTGTGTGTTTTTATTTTCTTTAGCTATTCAACAGCCTTAGCTTTGATTGCGTCTGGTAAGGTTGATGCTAAACGATTGGTTACCCATCACTTTGACATAACAGAGACAGCAAAAGCATTTGAGACTGCTCGCTATGGACATGGCGGCGCCATAAAAGTCATCATTCATTGTCAGCCCAGGAACAAGAATAACACTAAACCATTTTAAATGATTTATCGTAGTAAAATTGTTTCCTCTGCATAATAAAGTTTTGATTGAAGAACTTGGCTATTATAACTTTCTGATTTCACCTTCTTCATAAGAAGAGACCTTAACCTTTGACTAGGTTCACTGCTGATTGAAGTCATTCATACCACAATCGGTACCAATTTCGAATTCGTATAAATAAGCTGACAGCCTTTTGTCATGACATAACGTCTCAAAGCGATGTTTTATC
Organism: Cheilosia pagana; assembly: GCA_936431705.1. NCBI lineage: Eukaryota > Metazoa > Arthropoda > Insecta > Diptera > Syrphidae > Cheilosia > Cheilosia pagana. The sequence continues at coordinate 75,463,450 of OW386166.1, read as the reverse complement.
CCCTCGATGTCTGTACTCAACTCTCACCCTATTTTTATCAGTGCTTAGTTCTATTTCAAAGGACAGCAACTTAAAGAAAAATAATTAGTTAGTACAACGAGTTTTTGCAAGATGCTGATGGTCCTAGCTCCTCACAAGTGTGAATTTTTATTTTTAAACTTATTTTTATTTTTAAATCTCGTATACGTGGTAGGAGAAAGATAAGATAAGACCTCACATCAAAGAAAGAACTCATGCAGCCAAAACGGCAATTAACATCATTATGGTCTAATTTCTTTTCAAATAAGCACGCGGATCCTCTTTCCAAATGTACGGATTTTAACGAAATTTATGGCTATCGACAGCGGGATGAGATCGAAAGAGATATTTGTTTAAACGGATCTTTAGGCTTCCACAATCTACACCTAGCTATGCAATTCATGTATTTAGAATCAGGTTCTTCTCATTTTATTCAGCTGAATGAGAATGAGAACGATTGGAATTGGAGGAGTATTATCCACGATTGCATTTCTGCTTTTGACAGCAATCTCTATAAGTTTTGCTTGGATAGGGCTTAAGTGTCATCGACCAGATCAGTTTATAGGCAGCCTATTCTTACCTTGGAAACAAACAATTATTTTAGCAATAACCTATCAGTTCTGTAAATAAGCTTGATTTTTAAAATTCATACAGAAATAATAGAGCTAAACTCCAGACCGCATAGAAGCGATTTAAACCCCCGTTACCCACTATACAACCTTGATCAAGACGAGAACGTCTTTCACTTCCTTGCATTATGCCCAGTTCTGCAGGAAATTCGCAGACTGTACTTTGACAAAAGCTTTTTATCGTGTCCAAATTTTTAATCTATCTATCTATCTAGTAAGAGAAAGGTATTGTATTCGTACAAAAAATCGAAATCGACACTTTACTCAATTCAAAACCGTGGCACAGTGGGTCTCGCAATTCTGTCTGCAAACGGCTGGACAGATTTCTTTCAAACTTCGGATTTAGAGTTTGTGGGCTCACAGTTCGAGGCCACTTTTTTTTTACGTTTACACTTTTATTAGCGGCACTTCCCATTTAACGGTTTTAAGGAAGTTTTATTTTTTCGAAAATTGATATTTGGGCTAAGGTAGGTGGGGTTAACGTTACTGCATAAAAATAAAAAAATAAATATTTTGGCGCGACAGGTCTATGGGACCCAAGGCCTAGCTTCTCACAACCATTCGTTTTGTGTGGGTTTTCAATTTTTGGGATGAATGGAAGGGATCTACAATTTTACGCTGAGTCCAAACGGCTGATTGAGAAGCTCATTCATGACAGTTTTTACTCTCGGATGTTTGTCAGACGTTCGCGAGAGGTGGCGCAGTGGAAAAAAAACCTTAACCTCGCTTAGTAGCCCACTGCATTACTGCATACCCAGTTTTTTTTTTTTTTTTTGCTAAAAACTCGAATAACGGTACTTTTGAAAATCGGTCGGAATCGGAATCACGGTCAATACGATTTTAACAAAAATTATTTTTTAAGGTAATATATTCATTCCTAACATGAAGCTCAGTTTTTCGCTGAATTCTCTAAAATGGATTTATAAAAAAGGCATATTTTGAGAATTTGGGTTTCTTTCTACATGAAAACGGCCAAACGATTCTGACCAAAATGCATACTTGGAGTAAAATTAAAGTTTTCAACATTATTTTGTACTTAATTTTCCATTCGAATCATCGTAAACGCTTTTTTAAAAAAAACTGTCCGTATCTCGAAAACGCCCTTTTCGATTTGGATAAAACTATAAAAACCAAGTAACGCTAACATCTCGAACAATACCCTATACTCAGTTTTTGGCTAAATGGTTGAGCAAGTTTATTTTTCGAAGCAAACATTGCAATATTTGTTACTATTTTGTCTGCAAATTTTCAAAACACCGCGTTTTGACCAAAATCCCCTTTTTAGGATAACATAAATATTCTTACCTAGCTGACCCGTGCTCGCCTTGCTTGACCCGCCGTTTTTTTTATAAATATGTTCCCTCCCTTGGACCCTTCTAAAAACTATATAAAGAAAAACCAAAGGCAATAAAAACATAATTTGTATTCCTACTAAAAAGTATACACAAAAAAGATTTCACAAAGCTATTTAATTTCCCTCTTACCCACCTCAAATATCGTCGAAAAGAGGCAACACGAATGAAACAAATTGATATTGACAGGACACACAAACCCCACCCCAGCCCATTTCCAAACTTTTCCCAATGAACAGCACCTGAACGTGTTCAACCTGAATGTATGCGCTGAAAAGAGACGACTGCCCGTTGGATTGAAGTGCAAAACATATGACTGCAACGATACTCACTGCTGCATTACTACTGACAGTGGTATCCACTGAAAGAAAATTGTGGGCAATGTTTTGAATAATTGTTTTGAACATTGCTCAGCTTCAGGATAACGCAGGAGTATGTTTTATATCTTAAATGATTCACGAGAAAATTTACTAAATTCACCTGTTTTTATTTTTCAATCCGATAAGCCATCACTGAGCTAGGTCTGTATAAACAGAATTTTTCATACATATAACCGGTTTTTTGACTATTTTGTAAAAACCAAATTATATTCCGGGTTAAAAAGTATCCTAAAGCCCGACCCAGAACCTAAGCAATCACTATGCCAAGTTTCATCAAAATCCGTAGTTTCTGCGTGATGCGCGGTCAGGCATTTTTTATTCTAAAGTTTTAAAATATGCCTTTTTTTAATTTTAAAGTATAATAAAACTGTAGAATGAAAAATGCATGAATTTATTAAATTTTCCCCTGAATCATCCAAGATATAAAACACCTTCTGCGTTGTCCTGAAGCTGAGCAATGTTCAAAACAATTATTCAAAACATCGCCCACAATTTTCTTTCAGTGGATACCACTGTCAGTAGTAGTGTAGTAGTAGTAGTCAGTGTGTGTGTGATTATTATTTGTGCGCTCTAACGTGATCATATGTTTTGCACTTCAATTGGCAGGGCAGTCGTCTGTTTTCAGCGCACACATTCAGGTTAAATACATTTTCAGGTGCTGTTTATTGAGAAGAGTTTGAAAATGGGCTGGTGGGATTCGTGTGTCAAGTTGTTTCATTCGAGTAGCTTCCTATTCGTTGACATTTGAGATGGATAAGGGAGAGTCCGCAATCGAAAAAAGTGACTTCTCAAGCCGTTCTTTGGCACAAAATATACTCTTCTGGTGATTCTGAGAAGAGAAATTCGCTTCTCGATTTGAAATTAGAATCCACTCTTTTGAAAGTGTAAATTTCCGCTCGAAAATTGTTATTATTAACTTTGAGTGACTACACTAACTTCTCATAGTCGCTGTGGGTCGAAATCCGCATATAAAAGCAAGGCGGGTGAAGCAAGGCGAGCACGGGTCTGGGGTCTGCTAGTTAGCAAATATTAGGTACAAACTTTTTCTTTTTTCAGCCATATTAAAGAAAAAAAATGGACCTTAAAATAATTTCAAGTGCAACCATTTAGAGCTCAGACAATCAGAAACACACACTTCATTTGCAACCCCCAGACTTCCATAGGTATATCAAATTATTACTGCCAATGCAAATTCAAAAACAAATCTCTGAATTTATTATAAATCTATGTCAAGATCAAGATATCGGTATATCACAAACCCTACTCTGAGTCAAAGCTACTTACCAGCATCACCAATCTACACCAGTCAAAATCAAGATCAAGCCCTAACATATCAAAAACTCTTGTAAGGTTTAATTGCATTAAAGCAGTACATATGCCGCTAAATATATTTAAACCAGAATTTTCGAAAATGCTTTTTACTGCGAGTTTAAGTTTAATATGTACTGCCATCTGAAATGAATGTTTTAAAACCAATTTTTTTAAGCATATTCTTATGTTGTTTGTATGGTTTGTTTAGCTTCTGACTTTTTCACCTAATAAAAAAATCAAATAAAAAATAACCAACTGCTGATGTTATGAATGAGAAAGTTTCGTGCGATCCAGTCGTGCACTTTATTTTAATTTTTTTGGACAATTGCAAGGGATCTACAATTTCATGCCGAGTTCATAAATTCCTACATGTCAAAATTACTTAACGTTTTATTTTAACGCAAATGTCCTATATGCTTTCTAAATTGCAACACAAGTCAATTTTGCTTGCGGAATATGCGGAACATTTTGATATGGTCTAATCATAACCACTACTGATGATACTGACCTACAGCAAATTAAATTGTAGGTCAGTGATAATTTTTCGGCTCGATAACCCCCTATTAGATATGCTTACTCTTATTCGCATAGGTAGATAGGTACCTATATTTACCCCTTTCGAAATCTGTTCGTACCTACACATATTTATACTGTTGTTGTTGACGCAATCGACGTACCTGACTGGACGTATTAAAAGTGACACACATTTACCAGGTTAATTGAATTTATTTTTACTGTATGTATGATAATTTAACAATTTGATCATTTAACATCGCTTACTTTTTTGTGTTAACTATTACTACTCGTTATCGGCGAGCGTTGATCAATTGACAGATAGGTATGTGTTAGCAGGAAATAATTAGACAATCAGTACATTCTCTGAATACAAATGATGGATTCCTTGAACCTAAAGGCAATAAGTGCAATTTTGGATAAGGTCATGTTTAGTATATGTCTATATTATATTTAAAATTGGTTCATTACATCATTATTTGATTATTTGGGTTCATTTGTCAATACTCCCATGACAGTTTCTAATTAGATTGCATGAGAGTAACTCAGCTCAAGCCAGTTTATGGTCACATTAAAATGGTTTGTCGTGTCCATAATCCAATCCAAGTTATTGGGGACGTTCAAGTATCTAGTTTAGTAAGTCTGACCGTTGACTGATTTGATGTGTCTCTGTTTTGACGGTCCTAGATCGCTCACATGGGCAGGGCAGCTGTGTCAATTGACGTTTATGGAGGGGTTGCCGACGAATCTAGTCAAGAAATTCATGACTGAGCACTAAGTTGACAGTTCGTATATGTGGCTGACGTATAAAAAGTGACGTTCCCGACCAATCTAGTTTCTGCGTTCAGGTTACATCTAGTCGACTTAAGACAACTAAGTTTTTGAACGTGCCCATTGACTGAGCTGCCGTGGATTTATGTCCCATTTTTGACACTTGTTCATATTTGTATCCTCGGGCATTCTTTTCTGAAAAATGATCACCTAAATTGCAAAGAAAAATGGACGTATGAACGAAAAAAACAGTTCACGGTCACATATGTGACAAAATGGTATATACTGGTAAATTTGGTTGTGCGTCTTGAGGATTAGTTTTGTGTTTAAAAGTCATCACTGATGAACATTTTGAATGGTTTTTCCCTACGGAGAGAGAGATGATAAATGAAATTTAAATGATTTTGCATAATTTCAAAAGTTATTACATCTTTATTAGGTACAAAGTCAATCTTAGTCTATTTGTATAGTCTTAAATCTAATTAATTGTTAATAATAAAACAATATTCAAATACAAAAATATTTAAGTAATTTTAAGGAGATCAATATGTCATTCAATGTCTGAATGGTTTCCCGTTTTCTGTTGCATATTATCAATGAGCCTTGCTGAGGTAGACTTTACGATTCCTTATAAGCTGTATTGGTCTGTAGTTGTCGAGCAGAGGAACACCCCGATTATCAAATAAGGTCCAGAATCTTTTCAACTGCGCATATAAATTTTAAAAAAATAATAGATACATGTCTTTTTTGCTGCATAGAAAACTCACATTTCTTATTTCAATTGGAACAATATCCGTAAAAATAAACCATGTGACGGCCTCCGAACATGGCGGAGTTGTTAGAGATCCTGTTGAGAGAACTTTTTAACATTTTCTTGTATCAACATTGGCTTAAAACTTTACCTGGATACTTGAAAAACTGCTTAGTTTTTAGGTTGCCTAAAATCGATCTCATTGTAATCGGTCTATACAATTTTTGCGTTGATTGAGGTTTGGTCAGATTGCAAAGGGCACCGAAAACCGGATTTAATCCGCTAACACTGACAGTCCGATCCTTGGAATGAAAAAAATTTAGTAAAATTGACATTGAATTGTTGTCCTTCAACTTACCTGAGTTCCTTTGAATAGTACAGCCAAAACAACTAGACCGTCGGAGTTGCTGGTGGCATTCTCTACGGTGGCATACTTTATGTTTTTGTGCACGATGTGCATTTCTAAGTCGTATCGCTTGCCATTGATTAGATGCTCCGAGCCTGGTCTTCGTCGAGGAGATCCCCAATGGAAATGAACGCCGACCACTTCGTAAACAGCATCAAGACCACCGCCCGAAATAGAGGGGTTATTTCCGTCAATCGTTTTTTGAATATCAACCGAAACTATAAATGGAAATTTATGAAAATACTATAGTAAAGAAAAAAGGTTATAAGACTGTAAGACTGGCCACTAACCCGTATGTCCGCTGTTTGTTGCTTCGACAGGTTGAGCGACCGGGACATCGTAGTATTGAAAAGACAGCGGGGGTATATTGACGCGATGTGCCTAATTGGGAACAGGGGTATTATAAAATCAGGCTCATAAAATCAGAAGGGATTTTCTAGAACTACTAGCTTTTTCTAACCCACACAGCTTAAATCTAAAATCTGCTCAACAACACGAGTGAGGGCCGCAATCACTCTATAGCTGTACTCTGTACAAAGTAATTTATAATACAGTCGAGGTCACTTATAACGACCAGTTGCTTATATCTCCCACTTTTATTTTATTTGGTTGGTTCATTATAAAAAAGTTTGCATTTTGTGTGATTTTGTTTAATTATTTCCTGAATACTTTTTGTTGAAGGCAGACTGTTATCGGTCCCTTCACCGTCGTTAAAAGCGATTTCTACTGAATACGTATTTGGAAAACGCTACAAGTTATTAAAAAGGGTTTCTCCCATAAATTACTCACTTTGCCAAAGTTCAGCGCTATTGGAGATTGTCGGTAACCGGCGCATTGTGGGTTCTTCAAGATCCATTGCATAGGATTGTCATAATTGAAGTCCTGCCCTGAAACATTGCATAAGACTGTTGTTAATGTATAATTTTTCTGTCCTTTGGTAAAATCAACAACTTAAAAGTATTACCTTATATAAAACATTTTTTTTTCATTATTTATTGACGTTATTTATTAATTCAAAAGTCCTTAGAAAATAAGTATATCTATTAAATTTCGCATATCTCTGGCAAAATCAACCCGCTCAAATTTCAACACTGTTCCCTAGGAAAATTGTGTGTTTTCAATCGCAAATAATTTCTTTCTAAAGGTACTCGTGGACATTAGTCACGCGACAGCTTCCTGCTGTCAGACATATAAAACTAGATTTTTAAACCTCACCATTTACTTACAACTAAATAAATAAATAAGTTAGACAATCAATAGACTGCAACGATACCCTGTTAGTGGGCGTTGCGTCACAAGGACACTTTTTTGAATTTTATGACTAATATACTGGCTGAGCACTTATCCTGGAACACACAGGCGGGTAGTAAGAATTTGAATTGGCAAGGGAATATCCCGGGAGTTTCATTGGGTTTTTGAGATCGCTTTACAATCTGAAGGTTTTGTGGAAAATCACAGATTTATGGTCGCAGTGCCACAAAACACAAACAAATGGCGATAATATGGTAAATATCATAATAACATCTGGAAAATTGTCACGCTGCTCAGACTGCTTAAAAATTTTACTAACAGCCGGTTATATTAAACAACTTGAAACTCACATGCGCTTACTTTCATGCGTAAGTCCTGAACCAGCAAGGGGGGAAAAATAAAATCAAAAACACTGACAGAAATGTCAAAAAAATTAGCAAAGGATTTTATTTTTTATGTTAAAATATTTAATGGGATTCGACGGGGCTAGATATAGATGAATATAGATGCCATATGTAATTAGACGTATGGTAGGGTCACGAGATGTCAGTGCTTCTCTATTCTATCATTTGAAAAATCTCTAAAGCAGACTGGACATAAAATTAGTCATATACCTATAGTCAATAAACAAAATGAATAAATTTAAAACTAAAAAAAACACACTTCTTGCTCTCAAATTGTTATTGTAAAATTTAAAAAAATTGTAAAATACCTATAAGTGTTAGTCTTTTCAAAAATTCCGAAACTATGTTAAAATTCTTATTGTATTCTGTTTTTCTAAATGTTATTATTATTATTTATAATTTATGTATTAAATATTGTTATCTTTTTTATTCTCCCGTATTTTATGTTCTACTAAAAGAATTTGGTTCTAAATTGTAGGAAACCATTTTATTTCAAATAAAAAAAAAAATAAACAAACCCCACCCACATTGCCACGCATTTTTTCAATTTTGTTCAATGTTTTTTAAAACTAAGCGGAATGGAATTGTTCCCGAACAAATCTGAGTATAGTTTGCTAAAGAACTGATGATCGAATGAAAACAATGAACAAAATGCTTGGTCAATAAAAACTTTACAATTATTTACCCAGGACTAGAGTCCGAATCTGATTTTTTTTTCAGAGAAAAAATTAAGATCTGAAAGATCATATTAAGTTCAATGATGTTCAACTGAATTGTTTATGCGCATTTTATTAATCAAATCAATGTAACTCGCTGAGACACACTAACAAAAAAGTGCGTAGGACTGTTGACGCGGTGCATATGTAGGTTTCACTTATTATTTGTTGTTAAAAAAGACTTTTAATGATTTATGACTCTTAAAAAAATGTTTTGTTTTAACAACATTGAGTGGAGGTACATTTATAATAAATTTATAAGCCAATTTAAATACAAATAACATAAAATGTCTATCAGCAAACAACACTGTAAGTGTTTGTTCCCATACCTAAGTGGGCGTGGTTAAAGGCTGTTTTAGTGGTGCCATTAATATTATCATCCAAATTCCAAATTATATAAACAAATGAATATTACTTACTTAAGGTGGCGCTACAGTCCGGGGTGGACCTGGGCCTCAACCAATACGCCCCTCCAGTTAGCGCGATCTTTTGCTAACTGCCTCCAGTTGCGCACTCCAAGTTGGTTGAGGTCCCCTTCCACTTGTGCGCGCCACCTAAGGCGAGGTCTTCCTCTACTGCGTTGTCCCTCCGGGTTGGAATCGAAGACTCTTCGGGCCGGAGCGTTGGTGTCCATTCGCTCTACATGTCCTAGCCATCTTAGACGACAGATGCGTATTTTTCTGACCAGGTCGATGTCGTTGTACAGCTCGTAGAGTTCGCTGTTAAATCTTCTCCTCCAAAGCCCGTCAACGCAAACGGGACCAAAAATCACTCGAAGAATCTTGCGTTCGAAACGGCCAAGAAGATCTTCATCCGCCTTTGTTAGGGTCCATGCTTCTGCGCCATAGAGCAGGACTGGGATGATGAGGGTCTTATATAGAATCGACTTAGTGTTTCTTGACAAGGCCTTACTAGTCAATTGCCGTCTTAGACCAAAGAAACAGCGATTGGCAAGTGTAATTCTTCGTTTGATTTCTGCTGTGGTGTCATTATCAGAGTTTATAGCGGAGCCGAGGTAGACAAAGTCCCTAACTACCTCAAAATTATAGCTGTCTATCGTGACGTTCTGCCCGATTCGTCGATGTTGTGTGTCCCTTCTTGTTGACAGCATATATTTTGTCTTGCCCTCATTCACCACTAAACCCATTCTTGCCGCTTCCGTACTAATACTTGCAAACGCGCCAGTGACAGCTCGCTGTGTTCTGCCAATAATGTCAATATCGTCCGCGTATGAAAGCAGTTGCACAGACTTATGGAAAATTGTGCCTCTGGTGTTGGCTTGTGAGTTGCGCACAATTTTCGCAAAGAATGATGTTAAAGAAGTCACATGACAGCGCATCACCTTGTCTAAATCCTTTTCTGACATCAAAGGTCTCGGTGAGATTGTTTCCGACCTTAATGGAGCAGCGAGCGTTCTCCATCGTCATTCTGCACAATCTGACGAGTTTGGCAGGGATGCCAAAACTAGACATGGCTCTGTATAGCTCGTCTCTATAAATGCTGTCATATGCGGCCTTAAAATCGATAAACAGATGGTGGGTATCGATTTGGACTTCTTGGGTTTTCTCCAGGATCTGCCGTAGTGTGAAAATTTGGTCGGTTGTGGACTTTCCGGGCCTAAAACCGCACTGATAGGGACCTATCAGATCGTTGACGAATGGTTTAAGGCGTTCACACAGTATAGCAGATATGATCTTATACGCAGTGTTAAGGAGACTGATGCCTCTATAGTTGGCGCAGTTTAGAGGGTCTCCTTTCTTGTGGATCGGGCAAACGATGCTGAGGTTCCATTCATCAGGCATACTTTCTTCTGACCAAATCTTGGAAACGAGTTGGTGTATGCTCTCCACCAAGCCATCTCCCGCTGCCTTAAAAAGCTCGGCAGTTAAGCCGTCCGGTCCAGCAGCCTTGTTGGACTTAAGCTTAGATATTGCTATCCTCACTTCACTTTGGTCAGGTGGACGGAAGTCTTGGCTGTCATCGTCCAGGTTGAATGGTTCATTCTGCCTGACAGCGGAATTTGTGTCGTCTTCGCCGTTTAACAGTCTGCAGAAATGGTTTTTCCATATCCTCAGCACCGACTGTGATTCTACTACAAGGTTTCCTTCTTCGTCTCTACAGGCTTCTGTTCGGGTTTTGTTGCCCTGACACGTTCTTTTTACCTTTTGGTAAAACTTCCGAACATTATTCCTGGAGTAGCACCTCTCTATATCCTCGATCGCGCGCTTCTCATGCTCTCTCTTCTTTCTCCGGAGAAGCCGGTGTTCTTCCCTCCTTTTTTGCTCGTAGAGCTGACGAGCTGCTCTCGTCCTTCTGTGCAGCGCCGCTTCGTAGGCACGTTGTTTTGCTGCATGCGCTTGCCGGCATTCTTCGTCAAACCAGGGGTTTCGAGGGGGTGGACTGGTGAAACCGAGCACATCAGTTGCGGCATTTTTGATGGCTTCTTGCATCGGCGCCACTGGTCTTCGGCACTTGATGCTGGCAGCGTAGGACTTCTCGAGAGGTTTAGGGATACGCGATCGGCAAAGGCTCTGGCGGTTTGTTGCGTTTGTAGCCGTCCAACGTTAAATCTCCTCACAGTATTATCTCGTTGTTTTGGCGTTTGGGATATCCGCATCCGTACCTTGGCTACAACAAGGTAGTGGTCCGAGTCAATGTTGGCCCCTCGGTAAGTTCGGACATCTAGAATACTGGAGGAGTGCCTTACGTCGATCGCAACATGATCAATTTGGTTGACGGTTTGATGATCTGGTGACCGCCATGTTCCTTTATGTATATCGAGGTGAGGAAACCGTGAGCTAGCTATGGTAACATTACGTCCCGCAGCAAAATCAATCAGCCTTAGTCCGTTTTCAGACGTGGTGTCATGTAGGCTGTGTTTTCCGATTGTGCTACCAAAGAGGTCCTCCTTTCCTATTTTGGCGTTAAAATCACCTAAGACGATTTTAACGTCATATTTAGGACATTGCTCATATGTTTTGTCGAGGAGCTCGTAGAAACAATCTTTGGTAGCATCGTCTTTATCTTCTGTGGGGGCGTGAGCGCATATTAGGCTGATGTTGGCGAATTTAGCCTTGATGCGAATAGTTGTAAGGCGTTCACTCACGTGTCGAAAGCTCAAGACTTCTTGCCTAAGTCTGCCGCTTACAACAAATCCGCATCCGAATAAACGCTGCTTTTGTTCCCTGTAGCAATCACCATAGTAGATGTCACAGTTTTTCATCTTCCTTTTGCCCGGCCCATCCCACCGCACTTCCTGGATGGCGGTGATATCTGCTTTGTAGCAGTCTAGGGCCTCCGCTAGTTGTTCGGCTGCACGCGGTCTGTTCAGGGTTCGAACATTCCATGTGCAGATCCGAACGTCATTGTCCTTATTTCGTTTGTCCGGGTCGTCAACAGTAAATCCATTCTTATCCGAGGCTATTGGTCGCTTCGTAACCGATGCTTTTTTCCGCGGTAGGGTTGTTAGCCCCACGCACAACCCCCAACGTGGAGGACCAGGCCCTTTCTGCGACCCCTTGGACAAAAGGAGCCGGAATACTCCGGAGTCAGTAACCCGCTGCGGGGATGTGAGAGCTGCCGTTGACCCATTAAGGGCTCTTCCGCCACCATCTCTATTTCAACACCCTGACTAGTGTTGAAAATCCTCAATGACCTCAGCTCCAAATACGTCAGAGTAGCCCATTGAGGTATCTGTCATGTCGACTGTTGACGCCACCGTTGATTCAGCCATGTGAATTCATCCGCCGTACGTCCTCTTTCTGAGGGGCTCATGTTAGACTTCTGAGACTCGAGCAGACAGTCAATCCGACAGAGCATTATAGTGTTGCTATTTTCTTCGTGTTCAACACTCGCGCTTATAAGTTAAGCAAGTCAAGTCCGGGTGGACATAGACCAGTACCCGGTGGTGACCACGGGGAGGTAAAATAAGCACAATTGGTGAGTGTGAGATAGTTGCGACACTGGACATCGCCAAGTTGATGCCAATCAGATGCCCATCCCTATTCACACAACACCCAACCACCAAACAAATGAATATTGTATAGGTTTTTGCTAGTTCTCTTGCACCATACCTATATAACCAGCTTTTAACTAGTAGCAAGTTTTAGGCTTTTCATTGTTTGGAGTATTTTATATTTATGTTGCGTAGGTAACTTTCTGAGTAGAAGTGGCGAATGTCAATGCGAATTGCCGGCAATTCTCAATACTTGCGCTACAGTGCGTAATGCAAGCATTCTAACAATTTAGCTCGTTTTGATATTCTATTGGGCATGCAAATTTAATATCTCCGACTATAACCTAAGAAAGTCGTTTTATTTTTCGACAGGCTGTGTTGCCGATTTTATAATTTGTTCTGACAAATGGAACATTAGTGTTTTATTGAAACGATTTGTTGAACAGAAAAAGTTTGATGCACCGAAAAACGCGTAAATACTTTCCCGGATACTAATAATCAATTTTAATGTCCAGGCTAAATTTTTCGAACTCACAGTGGCGAAATTTTCCTACCTACAAGGTGAAGGTTAAAAATTATTATTAGATCGACAAATTTTAGGCAGCTTTCACAAAATGCAACATATGGCCTAACAAATAAATCATTTTCAGCTGTCACTCTATATATTTTGTAGTTCACAAAATGCATTCGCATTGTGAGTTCAAAAAATTTAGCCTGGTCACTAAAATTGATTATTAGTATAGCGGAGAGATTTAACTCTGACGATAACGTAGATGACCAGATACAAACAAATGCTGCTGAAAATATTAGAAAGTGTCCGAAAATGAAATACTGAAGTTTGAAGCTTTCGCCAGCCATTTAATACAATTCCTGTCTTTTATTTCGCGAGCTTTACTGACAAACAGACACTGTGCCTTACAATAATCATTTTTATTCTTATAAAAAAAAATAAATAAATATTTTGGCGCGACTGGTCTGTGACCTAGGACCCAAGGCCTAGCTTCTCACAGCCATTCGCTTTGTGTGGGTTTTTTAATTTTTGGGATAAATGGAAGGGATCTACAATTTAATGCCGAGTCCGGAAGGCTAACTGAAAAGCTCTTTCATGACAGTTTTACTCTCGGATGTTTGTCAGACGTTCGCGAGAGGTGGCGCAGTGGAAAAAACCTTAAGATGTAATTTGGTTCTTTCGGGATTCGAACCGGGGACCCTTCGCTTACATATTTTGTAGGTCACAATATGCAGTTTTGAATGGAAAATTTTGCCATTGTGAGTTGGAAAAAATCTAGCATGGACACTAAAAGTGATAAGTAGTTTAAGCTATGCAGAAACATTGATAGATATATAAAAACACAACAAATAGAAGAATTTCACTAAAAACTCCATTATCTATTAAACTGCAGCACGCCTGCGAACTCCAAGTTTATCATACAAAAGTAGCTCCTTGTTGTGACCTACGATACGTTCAAGTACTAGTGAGACATAGTACTCCGTAGTATGAACGAATAAAAAAAGATAGTCCTGTCTTTAACTCTACAGCCGCTTACAAATGCAAAATGTGAATAAAACAGGCCTTATGCATTTGCATATGTTGGCTTTTTGTTGTTCTGTGTATGTTTCGGCTCGGAACCTTTTACTTAATGCACCAATAATTTATAATAAATAAATGCAAACATTTAAATATGCATTTAAACAAAAAGGCGTAAAACATAATCACAAATGAATCAATCGGCCATCACACATGAATAATATTGCACTAAAGACGACTTCAAACATTCGACTACCTACATCTGGCAAATACCTAGTAAGAAGACCGACAAAGCGCTTTGTGTAAAAAAATCATACAGACCTTCCAAATACACAACATAACCAGTATTAGTATTTGTTGCACCGACAGTATAAGTTTGGTCAATCATTGATAGAAACCTTTCAAAGTCAAATGCATACACATTTCCACCTAATCTACTTTCAACCATATTCCTATGTCAAAAGGCGAACAATAAACTCATCCATCCAATCAATAAATCAGCAGTTGTAAACAATAAAATTATGAAAAAAGCAATGTTGTGTGTCGAAAAATGGAAGTTTTAGTTTAGATGCCCTAAACATTATACAGAAATATAGCATTGGGTTCACTGCCATAAAACCTTTCACGTTCTCACTGATATCACTTTGTTGTGTAAGCCAATGTGCTCTCTTATCACTCGGACTTAGATCGCGGGTGGGCGATGATGCGATGCACCGATCTCTTAAATAAGACATCTCTCTAACGGTCACTCTTGTCAACACGCATGTTAACTTTAACTTGCAAATCACATTTATAGAATAAAACGCACACATAATAAGGCAACTGTTACATTTTCACAAAAAACAAAAGTAATAACCGTATTCACTTTTTAAATGCATTGTGCATTATTATTCTTTACTTATAAACTCGGCATTGTTTAAACTAAAACAAAATTAATAATATTAAAAGCAAAACAACTACCTGCAAATGGTAAGAGAAAGAACCAAGTACGTAAGAATTTAAATGCGATCATGGTACTGCGCGATCAATAAAAATTTCAAGTGATCTTCTCCAGCGACACAAACCAAATGTAGTGACCGCAACATCGAATTTGTCTTTTATATGAATATGAGTACCGCCTACCACCACCAAAGTTGGACACCGATGCTCATGCTCATGGAATAGGGCGTTCGAGTTTGGGTAGCTCTGCCATAAACTCTCTAAGCGGGGAAAGAATGGATGATTAATTTCAAATCAGTTAACTGAGTAGTTAGCGAATTGTCATATTTTTGATGTAGATATTTAATTTGACTGGGTAATAAGCCTGGAGATATTATATCGTACATTAAGTTGTGTTAGGTGGCATTAAACAAAATTTGATTCATATGACAGATTTTAAGTTCTTTTACCTTAGATGATGTAAATGCATTCACCAGGATTAAGAACATCTGTTGCGAATCTTAAAAATTAATAATTTCTATTTAATACTATTCTCCTTTCTGCCATTTTGATTGTTTGTATTATAGCAAATATCAACCTCCTACTTACGTAGATAAATGTGCTGTTACAGGTACTTATGCAGTTTAACAGATGATTTCATAAGTCGGTAGAATTCTTAATAAATTTAACAGAATTTTACATTATTAATTACATAAGTTTTATTTTAAAAAGCACTTATCTAAGCAACTTCTTCTAAATCTAAGGTAATCAGCCTGAAAGTCTGCAATCATATCTTATAAAATGGCATAAACCGGCGCTTTTGGTTTATGTCTTCGATATTTGCTGCGTTCTTAAAGTTAACATCTAAAAAACTTGTATTAGGAGACGGATTAATAGTTTCATACATCACAAATAAACCACAAAGGTGTTAACATGAAGTGCAACTGTAATAAAAGCCCACAAGTACTCGGGTTAAATACATACCACTTTACTAATAATCATTTTTAGTGTCCGGATACATTTTTCGAACTCACAATGGCGAAATTTTCAATATAAAATAACATATTGGGAACTATAAAATATATAAGGTTAGGTTAGGTAAGGTTAATGGGTGGGTACAACAAAGCAGGCCCTGTAGTACCCCACTTAGGTCCATCTGGACCAATTGTGATGCCCTTGTTTGGGGGATTGTCCGATGTTGTTGGCGATAAAAACTCTTCCCTTTTGCAGCTACTCGACCTTGTCCAGCCATCCCGATGTATTTATGAACCTGTAAAGATTGGTTAGTGAGACTTAAGAGAGTTGCTCTATATCATATAGAAGTAGTAACTTCCAAGTGTTCTATTCCTCAAGTGGCAGAGACTAGGGCACAGACAGAGGAAGTGAGGTGTGTCCTCATGAGCGTCCTCGTCTCCGCAACCCCTGCATATATCGTCATCTATGAGATTTAGTTTCATTATATGGTTTGCTGAGAAAGTTGTGACCTGTTAGGGCCCCTACCAGTTTTTATTAGCATTAGCTTTTTGGTCCGACTCATATATAAGGTTAAAAATGATCATTTTTAAGGCCCCTAGTGTTGATCTCAAGTACTAATATAAAGGTCGCTAATGCAAAATAAATAGGAGACAATAATCAATTTAAACCTCTACCGTAACTTAATTGTAGATCACAATAGCAAATTTAATGTGTAAAGTTTCGCCATTGTGAGTTGTAAAACTTAAGCTGGACAATAAAAATGGTTATGGCAAGTCTCACAAATTTTCTACAAGCAAGCTCGTCCATTCGCATCTAGTAACTAAGACAGCTTTCTGAATACCACTTATCAATTTCTTAAACTCAGATAGAAAATTTTGGATTCTGACGAGAGGATTATATTATAATACAAGTGACAAGAAATTGTATTGCTTAAAACATATTTATTTATTAATCTTTTACTTTTCTTTTCTTTTTTCAAAGTTCTTCTTTCATTTCTTATAGAAAGTGACTGCCGCTCTTATAGCGTTTTCGATTGAAGAAAAGAGTTGCCCTTTCTATGAAAAGAGCAAATCTAGAAGTGCTCTTTCTATGTTTTCCATGTTTCATTGAAAAATAAAGTGCACTTTCAGATCAATTCTTAACACGAAAGAAGTGTCCGGAATATTTTTAAAGAATTTCCCTGAACTCACCAACACAAACAAGCAAAATGTCAGAGTAAAATCTTTGTTCTGCTATTAGAAACAAATTTTGCGCTATTCGATCAGAAAATACCCAATTATTTGTGCAAATGCAAACTCTAATTAAAATATATTGTTTTGGCCCATTTAATGTAGAAAACTAAGAAAAATTAGCAACAGAAAACCAAATTTCACATATATGTCTACCGCTATTGCAAAAGTGCTGCAACGAATTCGATTGAACGGAGCAATTCTGAATTTCGGGGCAATTCTCTCGGATCTTCAATGGAAAACGCCATTAGTGAACTGCTTTTGTCTTAAATTTGTTAATTCTCCGGAAACATATTTACGCACCCATTCATTCAATGATACCTACCACCAGCAATTAAATTTATAAACACTTTACAAATAAGGCGCCAATGCAGGCGATGAGCAAGGACGATTCGCTGCGGTCCCGCACTGCTAGAAAAATGTTTGTACTAAATTGAGGGAATGACGCGGACGTATCTCATTTTTCCAAATAATGTTAAATTGCTATATCGTCTAAATGAGTTGACCGATTGCAGGTCTGTGGACCCAAAGGGTAGCTTCTCACAACCATTCGCTTTGTGTGGGTTTTCAATTTTTGGGACGAATGAAAGGGATCTACAATTTAATGCCGAGTCCAGAAGGCTAACTGAAAAGCTCTTTCATGACAGTTTTACTCTCGGATGTTTGTCAGACGTTCGCGAGAGGTGGCGCAGTGGAAAAAAAACCTTAAGATGTAATTTGGTTCTTTCGGGATTCGAACCGGGTACCCCTCGCTTAGTATCCCAATACACTACCACTAAGCCACTGCGCCACTTGGTCAATAAAAAAAAAATAAAAAAAGAGGATCACATGCTATTCTACTAATATTGAAACTTAGTTCAATTCTCCTTGCAATATAAAATTACTTCCAAGTGTCATTGATCATTCCCACCGATATGCTGGTTGATATCATATCAGACTGTTGTTTCGTTGCCTGTAGTTTGAATAATTAATAAGGCACAAGAACAATCGCTTGAACAGTTGACAGGCTTTGTTTTATCAAAACCCGAGCATCTTTAGTGATAACATGTACCTGCACTTGCCGCTGCATTTCAACGATTTGAACAATTTGAATCAATTTGCTTTCAGTTTTTACTCGATTTTTTCTACCGAAAGAGCATGTCTTTTACGGCTGAGTGAATGTTAATTGCTTTGATTGGCGTGGCAAATAATGACGGGAATAAATACCCGTGACGCAACAAAATGAAAGCTCGATTATATTATAATTCTATTAATAAATAACAGCATACACAATTAAACTGATAGCTGCGACTTCGTCATGGATGTATCAAACCTGATGTTCCCAAAAGTCCGTAATACACAATTGAGCGTATTCAGCAGTTTGGCTTATCTCAACTTATGTTACAGGGAAAACCTTAAGCTGAATATTCCCACAATTGAGTCACAAATATGTACTTGTTACTAGGCGGCATGTCATGTTCTTAAGTCTTGTTTGTTTGTCTCAATTGTAGTTCATTAGATATTACATTATATTATTAGGAATATCCACTGGGTGGGCTGAAAGTAAAAGTCGCCGTGACTTACTTATTTGAATTTTTTTAAATTTAATTTATTAACACCGAATCTGTAAAAGTTCATAGAAAAGCAGGACGTATGCATGTGCGCGGAGTAAAACAAGGCGCAATTTATATTCGAAATAAAAACTGTAACAAAAAAGCAAAAATCTATTAGGTTCTCAATACTTCCTTTATTATAAACATAGCGCGATATAGCTGTTGGAAAATATTTAAGTGAGTGTTTTGATCACTAGAGTTTTTCATTGATAAACGGCCAAAATTTGATTGGAATCCTTATCAAAAAATTCCATTACAATTGCTGTCAGTGTGACTTCTGAACATATATTGAGTAAAGAGGGTGAAATTAATTTTCCATACATCAAATGTCTACTCATGTCTAAATTGTGACAGATGAGCTTCACCTGAAAAATTCACTACAGCTGTATAACAGCTCATATTCGGGAATGCATCGCTGTTCTTAGGACCTAAAGAGGACGCTGTCCAGCAATCCCGATGTCATCAAAAACCTATAAAGATCAGATAATGAAACGTCAGAAAGTTATTGCTCGTCTTGGAAGTAATGGGTGCGTTCAAGTATATAGTTTAGTAAGTCTGACAGTTGACTGACTTGATGTGTCTCAGTTTTGATTGGCCTAGATCGGTCACATGGGCAGCTGTTTCAATTGACGTTTATGGAGGGGTAACCGACGAATCTAGTCAAGAAATTCGTGACTGAGTATACTAAGTTGACAGTTCGCATATGTGGCTGACATGACGTAGGAAAAGTGACGTTCCAGACCAATCTAGTTTTGCGTTCAGGTTAAATCTATTCCAGACCAATCTAGTCGGCTTAAGATAACTAAGTTTTTGAATGTGCCCAATTTCTTACAAGTTCCCGTTCCTCAAGTGACCGAGACTCGGACAATGAAAAAGGAAGTGAGGTGTGTCCTCGTGGACTTCTTCGGCTCCGCAGCCTCTACATATGTCGTCATCGTGTGGTTTCCTAGGAATATATGACCAGTTAGAGCCCCTACTAGCCTAGATAGCGAAGACCTGTTAAACTGTAAAAGTTTATTGGTCCGGCCACTGTTAAATTCTGGCCAAAGCTTCCGCGATATTTCACAGGTAGTAAGTTCTTTCCACCTGTTGTTGGTTTTCATACGAAGGTTGCAAAGCGGTGGCTTTACCGACTGAAGTGCTCTATCACGGTCCATTGCGGACCCAAATCTCCCCAGTTCATCCGCCCTCTCATTGCCGGTTTTGTCTCTGTGTCCAGGGACCCAGGACCCACCAAAGGTACGTGGTGTGATGCAAGCAAATATCCTTTGGGCTCTTCGCGGCAACGTTGGACTAGTTTGGATTTTATTTAATGTGCAGAAACTGCTTTTATATCCGCAATGAAGATATAGTGATTTTCATTTCGTGGCTTCTTTTTTGTTCCATTCCTCCCTACTAGGGAAGGAAGAAGAGAATGGTCTGTCGAAGTCCATTTTCTACGTATTTACCTAAAATCTGTGCATATCTGAAATTGCAGGGATCCTAGGCTTGACTGATCCTTTTGGCAGCAGAATCTTAAAGGTATAAGTCCAGAGGCGTCAGATTGAGAATTGCCAATAGATGCAGTTACTCGGAGGTCAGCATCGCCTAATTTTGAGTTGCTTAAATTGGTGAGAGATTAATCCACTTTCAAGTTCTGAAGTACTCTCTTCACTGCGCACGTTTTAACATTGTTGAAGGCTCCTTTAATGTCCAGGAACATAGCTAGTGTATATTTTTTGTCATTATTTCTTAGGATCTAATAAGGAGTGCTCCTTTTCTATAAACTATATCTTGCAAAGTACAGTCGCACCACAGATCGTGTGCACTTATGAGTTACCTACAACGGCCCGTCGCATTCTGATATAAGCTTTTAAAACTTATCGTCTAAAAAATACATCGAATACGTAATACAATGAACAGTAAACTGTGTCAAAGTCAAATAGTATCGTGAGGAACAGAGGATTATCTATTTTGTCGCTGTCGTTATTCTCGGTAGATATTAAAAATAATTAAGTACTATCACACCAAATGTCTATTATATTTTTTTTCCCAAATTAGTTTAGATAATATTCTGTAACAAATATCTATTTTTAAAATCTACTGCATAAGACGCAATAATTGCAATCTATGCTAATGGCAATCCAAAGATATTTGATGACGTAGGTACCTACGATAAAATACTGTGTGCACTTTTTTGTACATATAGAACACAAAGTCGGGTTTCTTTTTTGTATTTCAGGGCTGATTACGTGGGCGGATCCAACCATTACTGAGTTATGTAACGACTTTTGGCGTTTTGCTTATTATTAAATTAATTTTTTTGCCGAACTTTTTCTCAATATGCGCCAATTTTGATGACTTAATTGTTGCCAAACAATGTGCGCGTCAATGGCGCTCAGCATTTGAATGTTTTTGACAATTCAGTGGCCTCATAGTGCTGTGTTTTTTTTATTGCACATTGTACCTAAGTAGTTAAGCACAACTATCCACTTTTGATTAATGTATTACTTTCTTATACTTTGGATAGATTTATTTGCTCAGATAACTTCAATCTATTTTAAACTTTCTCGTATTACGTAGTAAGAGAAAGATATTCAGGGTTATCGCGAATAAATTCCAATGACAATGTTTCCCTTGTAAACAATGTAAATCAGATTTCTGAATAGAAAAAATTCCGGGAGAAATATTATTCCCGATTGGGGTGATTGTATTCGTACTAAAATTCGAAATCGAGATTTTAATAAAATCTGACACTACGATGATAGATAAACTCAAAAAGTGAGTGTCGCAATTTTGTCCGTTCTTTCCTGAGGTCCACAGCGCAAACAGCTGGACGGATTTATTTCAAACTTCGGATTTGGAGTTTGTGGGCTAATAGTTCGGGGCCAATTTTTAACCCTATTATTAACGGTTATTCTGATATAACGGTTTTATACAAGTTTGATTTTTTTCAAAAACAGCTCTAACGATTTCAACCAAAATTAATATTTTGTGGGTTAGGCTTACATGGCTGCATACCAAGTTTTTCGCTAAAAAAATCGAATATAACTACACCTTTGAAAATTGGACGTACCTCAAAACGGTACACACGATTTTAACAAAAATGCATTTTTAAGGTAACATGGTCATGCCTAACATGACAGCAAACTCAATTTTCCTCTAAATTGTCTATAATGGATTTTTGTAAAAAAGGCATATTTTGAAAAAAAAAAAAAATTTCGACATATAAACGGCTAGAACGATTTTTACCAAAATGCATACTTGGAGTTAAATAGATGCTTTAAAAATGATTGCGTCCTTAATTTTCCATTCCAATCATCGTAGAAAAACAGTCCGTACCTCGAAAACGCCATTTTTCGATTTGGATAAAACTTTAAAAAACTATGTAATGCTTACAATTTGAACAACACACAGTTTTCAGCTAAGCATTTCGAACTGAGCATTGCAGCATTTAATGCTATTTTTTCTGCATAATTTTACGAAAACCGCTCTAACAAATTTGATCCAAATACGTATTCTAAATAAGTTTTCGTTAAAAAAAATAAATACATGCATGAAAACGAACATCACCAATCTATTCCAGTCAAAAACAAGAAACTACCATAAGAGATAAGAAACTCCTGCTATCCTTGTCCTTGTGCTCAAAAATCTTGAAAGTGATTTTGGCGCTTAAAAAGTTTTAACCACAACTTTCGAAAAATGCTTTGGTTTAGCCTTACTTTTTATTTGACTTCTGACATGAATATATTTGCACCAAAGTGAACTTTGTTTAAGTACAAGCTTCTGAGTTCTTTACATAATAAAATGATAAAATAAAAATAAACCAACGAAACTAATGATATGAATGAGAAAGATTCGTGCGACCCAGTCGTGCATTTTTTTCGTCAACCGACTGTTTTAATTTCAGTTTTCGAAATCAGCGCGACACCAAAATGACGATAAATGACATTTTCAATTTTCCTCTCACTCAAACACAGAATATCTTATTATTGTGATATCTGACAGGTGGAAAAAAGCTCAGCTTGTTCCTGTACAGAAAGATAGCGACAAGAACTAACAAAAAGTCAACATAAATGTGTTAAGTTTTATCTTTTAATAATCATTTATGCATATATTTTAAACTAGCTGACCAGTGCTCGTCTTGCTTCACCCGTCTGCCACTTTTAAGACAAAAAGTATTTTCATCGAACTACATCAAAAATTATTTTTTTTATAAATTATGTTCCATTCCTTGGACCTTTCTCAAAGCAATATAAACAACAACAACAACAATTACAAGACTAGTCTTATTTTATTATATAAGAAGTTAAGATTAACCCAAAGCTTCTCTATTCACAATGTTAGCAGTGGAACGATAAGAACCACGTTATATTCCGGGATAAAAAGTATCCTAAGTCCCGACCCAGAACATAAGCGATCACTATAGAGAAGAGATGAAGGGAGTCCGTTCCAATACTGAAAATTTTTGTATAGCACCAACTAACTGGTTGCAACAGCAAAGTATGTCGCTTTGGATGGCTTAAAATTTGTTAAGAAATTAAATACACTTAAAACCAACAGTAGGTAACTAACTTTTGACACGCGTCGTGTTCATTATTTGGACTTCATTTAAATAATTCGTTTTTCTGTTAAAAAGAGTAACACAAAAGGACAGATGCAACATCAACAGCGGCAAAAGTCTTATTAAACAGATTACGTACAAATATGGAAAGTAACTTTATCAAGGACGAACAATATAGGTCTGTTCCTTTACTTTTAAATCTTACGAATTTTTACGAATTCTTAGATACTCATTTTACTCAATTGTCCTTCCTCAACTCGAAAAATATCGTAAAAGGGAGCGGCTTCGAGAGAGCAAGATATTTCCCCTCTTACGAATAGATAATATTCGACCCATAATGCTTCAAAAGTCAGAGGAAACTATCATTCCATGGCTAAGATGCATTTTTACGTGTTGTCTGAGGCTATGTTATGTTCCTAAAGCATGGCGAGCGGTAAGAGTGATATTCATCCCAAAGGCAGGGAAGGACAGTCACACCACAGCCAATGATTATAGACCAATTAGTTTATCGTCCTTTATGCTGAAAACACTGGAACGATTGATCGATCTACATGTAAGGCAAACGATTGGCGATAACTATCTATAAAACGGAAAGTCAGTAGCGATAACTATCATTGAACGGAAAGTCAGTAGGGGAACGCCACAAGGTGGAGTCCTCTCTCCGCTCATATGGCTGCTCGTAGTAGATGAACTGCTTAAAACACTCGAACAGGAAGGATTCATTGTGAGCACATACGCAGACGATGTCGTAATTCTAGTCACAGGTAAGTTCACCCCAGTCCTCAGCGATCGGCTCAATTACGCACAAGGACGATCCCTGCCTTCAATCCCCCAAGGATGGGCGGGGTGGATCTAGAAATATCAAAGACGGCGAGATATCTGGGCATAATCTAAGATTTCAAACTTTAGAAGAAAAGAAAAACATAGAGGATCGCATCAAAAAAGCATACGTGGCACTATATGCCTGTAGAAGAGCATTCGGTAATACATGGGGATTCAGGCCACATGTGGAACACTGGCTGTATACAGCAGTAGTGAGGCCCATACTAACATATGGTACAGTTGTGTGGTGGAAGGCCATGGAGAAGAAATATAATCTCTCAAGCCTTACCAAAGTGCAGAGGGCGGCATCCATCGGGAAAACGGGTACCCTACGGACCACACCCACCGCAGCAATGGGGGCAATGCTAAACCTCACCCCCTGGACATTTACTGCAGCAGCAAGGCGTTAAAAACCGCGATCAGGTTAAGAGAGTCTGGGTTATGGTCAGCCAAAAAGTATCGAAACCCAATGGAATGCGGCGAGGGAGAAGGCGGCAACAGACTACCTGCCCGCCACTCTCGTTTTTGAAAGGAGATTCACTACTAGAATTCCCGAAAGAAGCGAATGGGAGAACAAAACGATTACGACGAAAGAGGAGATAGCCCTCTATACCGACGGTTCTAAAATGGATATCGGTACAGGTGCGGGCATCTTCAGCGAAACATTGAACCTGCAAGAATCATTCCGTATTAGTGATGATTGCAGTGTCTTTCAAGCAGAGATTGCAGCTATAAGCTATAACCCAAGGGGCGAAAGACATCAATAGACGTAACATTGTCAACAAACAAATCACTATCTACACTGACAGCCAAGCATAAAAGCCATGGATTTGGCCGTGGCGAAGTCAAGGACAGTAAGACAATGCAAGAAATATCTGGACGAAATATCACAAGTCAACATGGTGACCCTATGCTGGGTACCAGGACATATGGATATCACAGGTAACGAGCATGCGGATGAGCTTGCTATAGAAGTGGGTCGAAACTACACGAGTCGTTGGCCTTAAAGTCAGTAAAAACTCCGCTGAGTGCGCTTGTAAGGAAGATTGACATGAGTCTTGGAGCAAAACAAATCTTCGTTGGACCAATATCAATACCTGCAGGCATACAAAAGAACTATGGCCAGAGGTGAGCAAAAAGAGATCGAAATATTTGATCGGACTGAGTCGCAGAGACATTCGCATACTCACGGCCGTCATTACTGGACACTGTGTGATAGGCGTACATGCGGAACGACTGGGTATACTGCATAATGACTTTTGCAGAAGCTGCAAAATAGAATCTTTACGTCACCTGTTGTGCGAATGCTCGGTCCTTAAAAATAATAGGAAAAGGTTTCTTAAGAGCTACTTCTTTGATGAGCTGGAAGATCTGGAGAATGTAGATCTTAAAGAACTACTGAGATGCATACTCAAATCTGGATGGTTCTTTTAGATAAGCAGACTCTACATCTACATCAGCTACTCTCAGGACAAACTAAAGAACCTGCACTTAACAGAGCTTTAAGACCCCAAGTGCGTTATTAATTTCTTTAACAGGTTTTCAATGGATGGTACCCGTAATTGGACACAATGGACCCAACTGATGGTCTACGTGAAGCCGTGGCAACCGCCATAAGGGCACCAACTTACCTACCTACCTACCTTCCCCTCTTACTAGTTTTTACTCAACAAATTTCTTGCGTAAGATTTGAATTTGTCAGTCGGCTAAAACGACAGCTGATTTGAATTTGTTGTTCTATTTGTTCACTTCAATTTATGAACTATCTGTCATTTTTCACAGGTTACTACAAAAGCGTTCCTTAACTTTTGCGTAAGTTTCCCTCTCTGACAGAGAATTCATCTCCTCTACTGTCATTTTGACAGTCTTTTCCATTTTTACCACAAAAGTAACTGAAAAGACCCTATGCGTTGTCAGTTGACTTTTGCCAAACAGATTGCTTTTCTTCACGTGCTAAAACAAAGAACTAAAAATTAAATGAAAAAAAAACTGTCAAAGCCAATTTTGTGTTAATTAAAAAAATAAAATAAAATTTTAATTCATTCAATAATAACAGAAATCAATTTTGTAAACAATTTACAAATAAGAGACCAATATGTAAATTGTGTGTATCAAATTTTCCTTTTTTATTCATATTATACGAGTTTATACATCTGTATATTCTGTTATGTCCAGCGAGATTTGCTAAAGTAAACTTTTCGATGATTAGTGTCCTGTATTGGTCTGTAGTTGTTTACTAAAGGTTGGCCTCGCGAATCCTTTATTTCCCAGAATCGTTTCAACTACATTAAAGCAAAGAGATTTATAAAATTAAACACTTTTGAAATAATAATAAAAATGACTTACATATTCGAATTCAATTTTGAAAGGATGCTTGAATACAAACCACGTGACAGATTCCGAACAATTAGGAGTTGTCAGAGAGCCTGTAAATAAATGTAGGATTGATTTCTCGCTTCCTAAGCTTTTGGTTTCATCACGTTTTACCTCGATATTTAAAAAATGGCTTGGTTCTCAAGCTGCCTGAAATTGATTGCATTGTGATCGGCGCACTCAGGGCTTGCCTTGTTCCAGACTCTATTAAGTTCGGCAAGGCATCGTAGACCACATTTAATCCAGAAACGACAGCTCTCTCCTAACAGAAGACATTTTATCTGTACTTTGACAAAACGATTTCAATACTTACAGACTCTTCGAATAACAGTCCCAAAACAACAAGGCCATCATCATTTTCCGAGGCCTCTGCGAGGGTTGGATACTTTACGTTCTTGTGCACAATGTGTAGTTCCATATCGAGCCTATCGTCATTTATTGTATGTTCCGTTCCTGCTATTTCCATGGGAGATCCCCAATGGAAATGAAAGCTTTCTACTTCGTAGACTGATCGAAGCCCACCGCCGGAAATGGACGGTTTCGTTCCTGTTCTGGTTGTTGGAATGTTAACTGAAACTGAGAGAGATCAACACGCAAACATTAAATAAGAAATTTATCTTTTTGTAAGCTTGAATAAGATACACCGGTATTAGGGTTAAAATCATATTTGCTATGGGAATTTTGAGAAATGCAATAGGAACAGAAACTTGACCAACTGTCATTTTCATTCCTTTTCCCGTAGAGCGGGCGTTCCTATCTATCTGTGAATGCAACTTCTGTTTATGAATACTTACTTGTATAACCAGTGTTGACTGCTTCAATCTCATTTATGGGAGTAAAATAGTTTCGAAATTTTAATGGAGGTATATTGACGTGCAATGCCTGGAAAGAAATTATTAAAGTGTCACATTAATTTAAAGTGAGGTCAATAATCAAGAACCGTTTTCTACCCAATAGTTGGTGAGCTAGCATCAACCTAGTACGCAGCTTGAGCTTAAGTTAGGCCAAGCTTAACACGAATTTTCTCTTTAAGAACTTGCTGAATGGCTCTTTAATTAGGCTACCAAGCTTGAAACCTGAATTAAGCAAAGCATTTTTAAAGGGCATGTAATTAATGAGGGACACAATTAAGTGTTGGTAGATCGAGAGACCATTGTTTGAGCTCGAGTCGCGTTAACTAAGCCTATTTTTAAAAATTTAGGGCACTAATTAATTGCTCGGCATCACTATCAGAAAACACCAAATGAAAATAGTCATGAATTGGACACAGCTACAGATTATTAAGGCGGGTACGCTGTTCAAGTGAAGTGAAATTTTCACTCCTCTCCAAGAAATTGCTGTGAAATTGAAAGTGAAATTTTCACGCCAAAATGTCAAAAATTTAATGCGACGGACAATAAAAGCCAAGTGAAATAGCAAGCAACGCCCTCTACATATCACTTTTTGAACAATTATTTTTCACTTCAACAGCGTACTGACTGGTGAAATTTTCACTTGAAAAGTTCATTTTGACATTTCGCAGTGAAAAATTTGTATGAAAAATTTCATTTCACTCGAACAGGGTACCAGGCTTTAAGCTATAATTTTTGGCTAGCATTTTAGCATTTAGAGTTAAAAATTTATGAGTTACGTTGCTTTTGAAAGAAAGGACATCTTTTGTCGGAAGTTAAAACCCCTGTTTGGATCCAGATATGTAGGTTGGAAAACGCAGTGTAGTTGTACGCTCGAGTTAAAATCCAATACAGATCAGATCACAAGAATAGAACAATATGGCTTTTATTGGAAAAGATTTTATTTTGTATTTTACATTTTAGAAACAGTTCAATGTGCCCCTAAATATTGTTATCTTTCTGTAATTTACTGTTTTTGTTATACACATGTTTTTTCATACATATGAAATTAATCAGCGGATGGCTGTATATATTTAGCGGTCTTTGGAACACAGCAATTAGTTAATTAATAATAATTTTTACAACAGATGGAGTGTACTTACTGTGTCCTCAGATAGATCTATTGGAGACTGCCTCTCACCGCCGCATTCTGGATAGTCCACAGCCCATTGTGCCGGATCGTCATAGTTGAAATCATCTGCTGAAACTGCACGAAAGACATTTGTTAAGGCATCATGTTTCTGTCCTCGCATAACATTAGGTGTGTTTTTTTGAACATTTATTCTCAAAAGTAAATTAGGGTAAAATCTTCACGCAGCAACTACACCCTTCTTGACACTTTTGAGATTTTAAATGGGTATTCACCCTAAGTAGAAGTGACATGACAGAAGCGGCTTATGTTAACAACTCTCTGACATTCAAAAGACTTAGTTGTCTTAAGTCGACTAAATTTTTTCGTCGGCTACCCCTCCATAAACGTCAACTGGAACAGCTGCCCATGTGACCGATCTAGGCCAATCAAAACTGAGATACGTCAAGTCAGTCAGCTGTCAGACTTACTGAACTAGATACTTGAACGTCCCAATCACTTTCAGCAAACTAAAACTAAGAGGGAGTTAAAATACACTTAAAGTCGAGGCACAATAAAACCAACTTTTTATGAGGATCTGTTTGCTTTACTTTGTTGAGATATAAGTGCTCAAAGCACAGACCTATAAGAAAGGATAAAGCAGAATCTCGGGAAAGCTAGTCGAAATGTCGCAAGGGTGGTAGCAGTTTCCAAAATCGAAGCAAATACATGTACACGGAAAAAGAAACGATAAATATACGTTAAATATATATTGCGCCTTACTAGCAATCATTTTTAAGCTTTAACTTAGGTGTATATTTTGTAGGTCACAATATGCAATTTTGTATGGAAAATTTCGCCATTGTGAGTTAGAAAAATTTTGCCTGAACACGAAAAATGATTTTTAGTATCGCGGATTGTGTATTTGTAAGTCCGCCTTACTAATAATCATTTTTAACCTTCAACTTATATATTTTGTAGTTCACAATATGCAATTTTGTATGGAAAATTTCGCTATTCGAAAAATTTAGTCTGGACACTAAAAACGATTATTAGTACCGCGGAGTATGTACAGTATAATATTATGATCCAAACAGTTAAGGATGCATTGACAAACTTTAACAATAATCAATATTGATTCGAACTTGAAAACAAAACTTAAAATTACATTTTCATGGCAATACATCAACTCTGAAATTCTGTTAACTTAGCCGAGCGTTTAACTAGGTAAATTTTCCGACCATTCATCGAAGAATGGAGTTTTTATAAAAAGCCAAAATCATCGAAATCGACTTAATGCTTAAAACTGAGATTTTCACAATGAGTTAAACATTTGATGTAAGCAAAAATGGCTAAATGCGATCTAACGAACATTCAAAAATGTTAAATATTTCAGATTCAATAATGTACCCAATTTTTCTTGTCGCATTTATGTGTAAAATTCCCTTTACGTTGCAATTGTTGCTTTAGAATCATATTCGAATTTTGCAAAAATGCATTACATATAAATGCTGATTGTGAACTAAATCTGACACTTTCTTGTAAGAATATTTTAGTTCACAGAAAATTCTTTTAAATTTAAAAACGTCAATTGCCAGATCAGTTTATTATTTAACTTGCACAGAATAACCAATGTTTCATTGCATGTCAGTCATTTTAAAAATTAAATACGTAATTACATTAGAAATGCACCTTAACGAATCTACGCCGACTTACGTATGAGTATGACAGATAGTTAAGGTACAATTACCCTATGATTAAGGGGAACAAATTAGTATTTGACATTAGGTACACGAAAACTTTAAAATTGTCTAAATTAGCGGTTGCACATTACTCCGGTTTCAATAATAAACCTTTATAGGTATAACGTGAAAAAAAATTACGCTTAAAATAACTTTAATATTAATTTACTTTAATTTTTGGTTACACTTCACATTTCAGTTACACTTCAATTTAGTATGAAAATTTGCTATTGTGACTGCGTCAACTTCTTAGTGAAGGTTGCCAGCATTTTCTAGTATTTGTTATATTCATTGTGCACTTAAATTAAATATCAACTTATTGTAACTATTATTTTTAAACGCAATTTTTTAATATATTTATATGCATTTGAATTTAATAGTAGAAAAAAATTAACTACCTGTTAGTGGTAAGAATAGGATTAACGAACTAATAAACTTCATAACGATCATTATATGCAATGCGATCGACAAGAATTTCGAATGATCTTTTCAGGCGACACTAGTTACATTGAGTAAACTTTCAATAGCGATTTTCTTTTATATGACAGCAAGTCATTTGAGTTTTCATTTACTGAAGATTTTATCGAAAACTATAGGTAGTAAACGCAGGTGATTAGTTTCAATTAGGCAAGCCGTTCAAATTGCTTCAATTTATGTAAGGTTGTAATTAGGTGATAGCCACTAGATTATTGGTTGAAATTAATGTCATGGGGTTGTACCTACGATGTGTTGCTCAAGCTTACAAAGAAAAAATCCCCAAAATAAGTTAAATAAAGGGTGAAATAGGATTACAGCTTTGCTGTTCTATATAAAGCAGGTAAACGACGATACGTGTTTATATCCGATTGTATGGGAAGTTTTAAGATGCAACAAGTATACGAATTTAGGAAATCTAAGTACGTAAATAATTAATCATAGTTTATCAAGATTTATAGTTCAGAAGAATTAAAATAAATCTTTGCGGGCAAAGACAAAATAATTTCCGCTCTTCAAGTTTAAGGCTTTTGTTTTCCTACTATAATCAAAAACGATTTCAATGCTACATAACCATAACTACCTACAAGCTGAAAAAGTCTAAAGCTGTAAAGCAAATATCACTGCCATTGAGAAAGGGGGACATTCGTGTTAAGCCTAGTACGCTGCTCGAGCTTAATTTTAGCTACCATACAAAATTCTCTCCAAAATTTAGCTGAGCTAAATTTAAGCGAATCCCTTTAGCCGAGTGGTACGCAGCTCTAGCTAAAAATCAAATTTTGAGTGTCCTTCATGTATCTGTCAAAATTAAGCGCACCAATTTAATGGGTCGGCACATTTTGTTCAAGCTAAATTTTGACAGATTGCTCTGCTCTGTTGTTCTGCTGTGTAAAGATGAGTGATTTTAATGAATACATCGATGAGGAGTACCGGGAGCTAGAGTCTTTCATTTAAATAACAGAGAAGTCCCCAGAAAAAGCTAGCGATGGTGGTGGAGCAACAACCATCGGCATGAAGACTTGCAGATTTTGAATAAAGGGAGATTTTTTCAAGGAACAGCTGTTTTTTGTGACATTTATCCACAGGGCTCTCTATGTCAAAATTTAGCTAGGATTTTAGCTGATGTTTGGGGAGAAAAGTTGGAGAGCAGCTAAAATTTAGTTTAGCTCGAGCTGCATACTAAGCTTTAACGTCTAATAAATTCGTCTGGAATAGGTATACGAACGCGTTTACTAAGTAAGTTGAGTTGTTGTTGTATAATCGCGATTTATTTTTGGATTTTGACACTTCAAAATGTCAACTGAGTATACTTTATCCCTCCGTCAAAAGATAAAACTAATCACGTGGCGTTCCACTGCCCGCTAAATGTCTAGCGCCATGTCAAACTTCATATAAAAAAATTTGACATTTCACCATAGGCGCTAGACATCATATCCCTTTACCTGCTCCATTGAAAGAGAGAGAAAAAAAACGACCAGTCAAAGGAAAATCGTTCAAACGTTTGCAAAATTTGCAAGCGAGCGGTACTTCAACTGGGACATTTTGTGCTAGACGTCCAGCGGGCAGAGGAACGCGGTAATCAAGTCAGTCAACTGTCATCACACTTAAGTAGAAATCCGAACGTCCTCTGTGTTGTAGAAAATAAATATAAAAAAAACTGCGACTGTGGTGACAGTAAAAAGCGTCTATTGGACAGCGGATTTGTTGCAAGCGGCAGGCTTATAAAATTTGCCTTGATAAGGTGTCAACACGTAAAAATGCATAAAAATTTGTTTGTAATAATTTTATTCATATCCACTAGCCTCTAGCGTCTAGCGAGTCTATACAAATAAAACAAACTACTTTTGATATATCTACTAGATACACATTCAATTCTTACCTGTGGTTTGCTTATGCATATCCCTAGGCTGAAATGGACATTTTATTTGTAATTTTCTTAAATGAGCACTTGAATTTATTCTAAGACGACAAATTCTGAATAACATTATGTCAGATTGTTGTATGTAATTTTAAGGTTCATATTTGAATAAATGGACGTGCTATGTTTTTGTTTTGATAAAGTATCTAATATCACCTATTTTTGAAGATCTATTTCATCAAAGTATAGAAAACAAATGCGCAATAAAACTGTTCCAGTCACTTATGTCACATTTAAAAAATTGGTATTAACTGGTAGGTAAATTATGTCAACTTA
The DNA here is from genome assembly GCA_936431705.1 of Cheilosia pagana. Taxonomy (NCBI): domain Eukaryota; kingdom Metazoa; phylum Arthropoda; class Insecta; order Diptera; family Syrphidae; genus Cheilosia; species Cheilosia pagana. The sequence goes on along the minus strand of OW386166.1, from coordinate 75,430,644 downwards.
TACGGAAAGTTTTTGGTTAACAACGATTGTGTTGATGTTAATTTATATGTCAAGTAAAATAATTTGTTGCAAGCAGTTTTGTTTCCAATGCTTTAAAATAAATGCATCATTTCATGTTTCTCCTTGTGACACATACCTTCTGATCTGAATATAATCTTGCAATAGATCTGTTACTTTACTTTAAAGTTTTACGAATTTTTTCGAATTCTTACGCATTTTACTCAATTGTCGTTCCTCAACTCGAAAAGTTCGTAAAAGAGAGCATCTTCAAGACAGCAAGATATTTCCCCTCTTACTTGTTTTTGATCAATAAATTTCTTTGCGTAAGAATTGAAACAACTGTCAGTCGCCTGAAAATTGACAGCCGTTTTGAATTTGTTGTTCTATCTGGCATTATTTGGGTGGAATATTCGCATCTGTCATTTTTCACAGGTTAAGGCTGGTACGATGTTCAAGTGAAGTGAAATTTTCACTCCTCTCCAAGAAATTGCTGTGAAATTGAAAGTGAAATTTTCACGCTGAAATGTCTAAAATTTAATGCGACCAACAATAAAAGCCAAGTGAAATAGCAAGTAACGCCCCCTACAAATCACTTTTTTAACAATTATTTTTCACTTCAACAGCGTAGGTACTGCCTGGTGAAATTTTCACTTGAAAAGTTCATTTTGACATTTCGCAGTGAAAAAATTGTATGAAAATTTGGATTTCACTCGAACAGCGTACTAGGCTTTACTACAAAAGCGTTCCTTAACTTTTGCGTAGGTAAGTTTCCCTCCGTGAGAGAGAATTCATCCCCTCGACTGTTATTTTGACTCCAAAAGTAAAGCGCAGTGGCTTAGTGGTAGTGTGTTGGGCTACTAAGCGAGGGGTTCCAGGTTTGAGTCCCGAAAGGGCCAAATTACATCTTAAGGTTTTTTTTCCACTGCGCCACCTCTCGCGAACGTCTGACAAACATCCGAGAAACTGTCATGAATGAGCTTCTCAATTAGCCGTTTGGACTCATCGTAAAATTGTAGATCCCTTCCATTCGTCCCAAAAATTGAAAACCCACACAAAACGAATGGTTGTGAGAAGCTAGTCTAGTCCTTGGGTCCCATAGACCTGTCGCGCCAAAATATTTTATTTATAAAGGAACAGACCTAATAAGCGTTTAACTGCAACGCGACTGCGTTCTCGCAAGTGCATGTATTTAAAACATCGTTACAGTTTATTTGAAAACTGAAAACACGGAATGTTATGAATCTTTGAATTTTTATACCAGCAGCAAATAAAAGCGCAATAAGGTATTTCGCATCACAGGTGGGATTTTTCATATTTGTTTGGTAATACTTGTGTTAAGTCAAGTTTCTTTGCTCAGCTCTGTATGCTTTTTCCAGAAACTATCGCGCTGAGCACTGTTATTCAAAAAATTAAGCTGAAAGTAAACACACACAAAAAAACGACAAACATCATTTCCGCCTCCAGTTGAAGAAATTTCCATTATTAATTTCAAACGTGAAATATGGTTTACCAACAGTACATTACATTACTTAGCAAAATAAACCATTTATTGTCCATTTACGTACTGCTCTATGGAAGAATTTAGTTTTTAGTTTTAGTTTTAGTTTTATATATTTATTAGTTTAAAAAAAAACTCTTTTTAACAAATCAGTTACTTAAGTAAATCAAAAATTCATAATGTGCTGCGCAATTTGTTTTTTAAATATAATAATATTGCTTTGGCTTTTAATATTTAAATCTAAGCTGTTAAACAGTTGGGTTCCTTTGTACAAAATATTATTCTGACAACTAGTTCTCCTATATAATGGTAGCCGGAAATCTCCTGCATTTCTTAAATTATAATAGTTACCAACATATTGTAAATTTCTCTGTAGGTACATAGGATACAATCCATTTTTAAGTTTAAAGGTAAAAATTAATAAATTAAATTTCATTCTCTGTCTAATATTCATCCATTTTAAATCATTTAACATGTCAATAATATGGGTTCTCAGTCCGCACTGCAATATACATCTCATAGCTCTATTTTGTAAAATTTGTAGATTGTCTATTTTACCTTCACTACACAAATATAAGATATTAGAGCAATAATTAACATGTGGTAAAATAATCGCGTTACATATATTAATTGCACATTTCCTTGAAATTCGTTTCCGAATTCTATATAAAAAGAAAATTTTTTTTGACATTTTAGCACATACATAGTCAACATGATCATTAAATGATAGTTTCCTATCGATTTTAACACCTAAATATTTAATTTGATCAACACATTCAATATCACAGTTATCAATCTTTAAATGGATTTCATACCTCGTATTACCAATGCACATACTTTTGGTTTTTGAAACATTTAACTTCAATTTATTTTTACACAACCATTTATACAACGAATTTGTATCTATATTTAGCTTGTTTTCACATTCTTTTAAATTTTTTCCAACAATGTAGATTAACGTATCATCCGCAAATAAAGATACCCTTGAAAATGTAAGGCAATCTTTGATATCATTAACATAAATTAGAAAAAGTATAACTCCAAGAATTGTTCCCTGAGGAACACCCAATTTAACCGCCTTTACAGATGAATATGTTCCTCCTAATTTCACCCTTTGCGTCCTTTCAGATAGGAAGGACTCAAACCACTGAAGCTCTTTCTGCTGGACACCATATTTTGATAATTTGAGCAATAGAATTTTCCTGTCCACCGTCTCAAACGCTCTTTTTAAATCCAGAAAAAGTGCTAGCACCGAATATCCTGAATCAAGGTCTCTTTTCCACTCATTTACCACCCATGCTAATGCCGTTTCCGTCGAGTGTCCTTTCCGAAAACCAGATTGCTCCTCGCAAAGAATTCCGTTTTTTATGAGGTGACTCTCCAACTGAACATATACAACTTTCTCCAAGATCTTTTCATAAACAGGCATCATATTTATGGGGCGAAATTGATCCAACTTTTTTGCATTAACTACCTTCTCAACAGGTATCACTATCGACTCCTTCCAAGTGTTTGGAAATACACCTTCCATCATTGATGTGTTAATAATATTTAACAATGCCGGTAAGATATCTTCCTTACAATCCAATATAATTTTTGCATTAAGGCCATTGAAGTCATTCTTATTATTTATACTTTTAATAATCAGTTCCAATTCCACTTCGTTAATTTGTTTAAAGTGAAATTTACGCGATGTTTCCCTTATGCAATCGCTATAATGAAGATTTGGTATACCTTCATTGATTTCCACTACACTATCTACAAAAAATTCATTTAATTTGTTTGATATGTCTAAGTTGTTATTAATTATAACATTATCCACTTCTATTTCACATAGATCTTGATGCGTTTGTGTTAAAACGTACTTCTTTATTGCTTTCCACATAGCTTTTTGGTCTCCAGACTTTTCACTAATTTTCTCCTCAATATACTTATTTTTTACTTCCACGCACTTATTTTTATACATATTTCGAGACCTTCTGTAACTTTCCCAGCTTTCATTGGATCTTAAAATACTATATATTCTGTACCAACGTATTTTATGTTGTTTAAGCTCACTTAATTCTTCATTGAACCACTCAACATAATACGATTGAATTTTAAGCGTAGAAATTAAACTATTTAAGCTTTGTTCAATACACTTTTTGAATTCGAATGACATATTTCTTTCCATATTCATGGTCGGTATATTATCACTGTGTCTAGATCTCCATTCAAATAAGAATTTAGTTTTATCATATTTAACAAACTTTATTATCTTAGGCTTATTAATTTCATTTTTATTAACATCTAGTTCAATTTTAATTGTTTCATGGTCAGATATTATCCAGCTGTTTTTGACTGCCACGTTTATTTGTGAGATATGATCAGTTAAAACATAATCTATAAGAGTGGAAGATGACATCGTATTTCTTGTAGTGTCTCTAACTAGCTGCCTTAAACTGAATCTATTTAGTATGTCCACATCAATTTTCCTTTTATCTGGACTATCATTCAAATAATTTATATTAAAGTCACCAGCTACACAGACATTTTCATTAAAATTTAAGTTACTTTCCATAAATTCACTTAAAGTTGCATTAAATTCCGATACTCTCATTTTGTCTGATCGGTATAATCCAATAATATTCAACCTTTTGTTATCATACTTAATTTTTACCAGAAGAATCCATGCTTTATAGTCAATTGACTTTGAGTTAATTTCAACCGACTTTATCTCTTTATTAACATATATAGTTACTCCACCTGTATGTCTTGAGTTCGATAAACAGTTGTAATCTCTATAGTTCTTTAACTTATATTCATTTTTTTTAATATCTTCGGTAATATGTGTTTCACTTAGTATTACAAACCCAAACTTATTTTTATGTACCAATTCCTCTAAGACTTCAAAGTTGCCAGTTAGACCTTGTATATTCATATAAATTCCAGTTACCTTTTTTGGTTGCTAATACCCAATTTTCTTTTTCTTCACTTCAAGCTTGTTTAGGTACACTGGACATAATCTGCTTAACGTCATGTGATTGTCATCAAGACCTAGATTTAGATTTTTGTTCGCACGGCTACAATTTATACATTTAATTATCACTTCATTTTTGCATTCACTAGTTCTATGATTTTTTAGGCATTTTAAACAGGTCTCATCCTCTTTTTTGCACTCGGAAGATCTATGGTTGAATCCTTTACATTTGTAGCACCTCAAGATGTCAACACCGTCAAATACTCTGCATCTTTCCCATCCAATGTTCAATTTTCCAGCTTCAAGAACTTTTGGAAATGATTCAGCTTCGATTTCAACGATTGCACTGTATTTAACCACATTATTTACTTTCTTTTCATAATACGTAATTAACTTTAATTCACTATTCATAACTACACTATTTTGGTTCTTCAACTTTTCAATAAACACACTTTTTTCCATTTTGAAGCTCATATTAGATATAAGGATTCTTGGTTTTAATTTAGCTGGTACTTTTATTTCATATGCATTTCCCATATTTTCTTCAATAGCACTTTTAATTGTGTAGATAGCTATATGACCAGATTATATGCCACACATTTTTATATCTAGGTAGGCATAGAAACATGCCAACTATTATTATTACTAAGCGACATTATGTGACTTCTAAATAATATAACCACTACCTATAAATTTTCTTTTCAACTGCAACTTCTTTTCGTTCAAGGTGTGCTCAAATATAAGTTAAATGCTGAATGCACCCAACCACAGTTGCTCAATTGTGCGCCCAAATTGACAACATGCGCTATCGTCGCAGTGCATCGCACTCATTGAACGCAGTTTGTAAATGGCCGCCCACGACCAGATTTTTTCACTTGTACATTGAGCGAAGGTGCCGTGATTTTTTCCTGTGTGTGCTGTAGATTTATTAACAAGAAAGAAAAACTTAAAAAGCCGTCATAATTTCAAAAGTGATACTAGTGAATTGTGCCCCCCCAATTTGCAGATAATACGAACTCATCATTCATCAACTACGCGCTTGGATCAACGATTCTTAAAGGTAAGAATTTACATTTTTATTTTTACCCAAACAGAACAGTGTACTTCAGAGTTCAGACGAGAATTTGCGAATCCACTTTGTGTCAGAAAAAGAAAACCGATACAGCCACTTATATGCTTTTGCCTAAAGAGTAAAAGAGTCTACCATACCCCCGCAATATACATCATATTAATCGGAATTTTTTTTTTATTTTAGAAAAAGTAATATATTATTTCCTCTGCTGCGTTTGACTCAGCCAAAGTGTACGTACATATTTTCATCAAGTGCAAGTTAAACGAAATGTTTGTTCTTTCTATTACGTCTAACAGTTGTGTGTTTTGTTTTAAGTGTAATGTGTAACCCTTAAATTGTTGCTGGCAAAGCCGCCGTGGTGTATCGGAATTCGTGTTCTATTCTACGAATATTTACATTCTTTTCTTCGAATTGGCGACAACGAGATTTGATTTCTTTTCATATCTAAGTTAACGGAAAAGCGATAAGAACACAACACTAGGATACTAGTTATTCCAAAACTCGGATTTATAAAGAAAAAGGTGAAAATAAAAAAGAAGAAAATACAAAACAGGAACACAAAAAAAAAAAACAGATTTCTTGTTTAATTGATTGTTATGCTAATGACGGAGAATAACAACGCCGACGATAAAGAGTTAAAAATGTACAAGTCTTGTATCGAAGTCAGTTGATTGTAAAAAAAAATATGTAACGCGTGCGAACAGAATTCTACATCGTAAATTACATGATGTACCTATTTTCACGGTAGCGTCTCCGCCTTCACCCCTTCAATAGCGTGGTACATTACTATAGATTCAAGTTCTTTCTATGAACGTTTTAATTCCTTTCTCTCGCTTTGCATTTGCCGGAGCTTATGTTTTGTTAAAACACAACTCGCTAGAATAATTACGAATGCAATTGCATTCTGTTTTCTTATTTTGTGTTCAGCCACTATCATTGCATGTGATTGGGCGAGAAACTAATTATAAATTGCAAATCCTTCGACCTTAGAAACAGCTTAGGTGTGTACAACAAAATGTTAATAATGTGTGATGGCGCGACAGTGAAAAACAAGTTTTTATAACAATATTCTACTTCTCTGCTGGATGCAACAGATTTGCGGTAGGTACACATTTATATTTGTTTGGATTGGATTGTGCGCCTTCCTCAAGCAGAAACGCACAGGGCGGCTATTCATTACGTTACTGTCGTTAAAGTAAACATCGATTGGTTTGGCTGTTTTTTTTTTTTCAATAGTGGTGCTTCTCATGACGTAGTTATACTGTATATGTATACATTAAAATTATGTGCACATTTTGTTAATTTTCGCAGGTAGTAGTAGATGCGAATCAGTTTTTTTGAATTTGTTTATTTACCCATTTAACAGTTTTATAAACACTTTAAAGCGAAATTGAAACTCAATACGGGAGACGACAGATTTCAAGTTTTTGGTTTCAATTGTTGGTTGTGATATACTATCGCGCTTTTATGTGTAAAGTCTGCTAATGTGTTTTAAGAGTTGTCTGTGTCGCTGTTTCTTTACCAATGATTGTGGTGGATAAAAACTGCATCAATAGATCCTACATAAAGCCAGAGTGCTCTTGGACTACTTCTAGCGAAGAACCGCTTAATCTGCTGTTGGATACCTTTTACCCAGGCAGCTCTAATGGTATTGCCCATTTAGATCATCAAAACAGATCAAACTGGCGACCTTCCGATCTACAAGGTATGATTACCAATGACAAAGTGCAGCTTCAAACCGTACCAATTCTCGGGACCAGATGGCATAATACCAGCCGAGCTACAAAACACTTAGGACATAATTTTGCCAGTGCTAATGATGATCCTAAATAATTGTTTAGATCTGTTATATATCCCATTGCTATGCAGAGAAGTCTCTCACGTGAGTCCGAAAGATCTCAGACCTATTAGTCTTTCATCATTTCTTCTAAAAACTTTAGAACGATTGGTTGCAATCCATTTACGCAAAAGCATTGACAAAAAAACTTCTGTCAACGGCGCAACATGCCAATTCTAAAGGTAAATCAGTAGAAACGGCTCTACACACGCTAAAGCGTTCCATAGAAGATTCCCTCCGTCATAAGTAGTATACAATGGTTGCATTCCTAGACATAGAAGGCGTTTTTAACAACGTCGACTCATTTCCGATCGTCGGTGCACTGGCAGCTCTGAACGTGGATACCTCACTTGGCGAGCTTATTAATTTGATGTTCAGTAGCCGAATTATCAATATTCGATCTACCAAAAGATCTGTCAGTAGAGGAACCCCACAAGGTGGCGTCCTATCTCCCCTTCTCCGGAATCTAGTGGTGAATGAACTACTAATATGCCTGGAAGCGGGAGGTCACAGGGTGAATGCCTATGCGGACGACGTTGCTATTGCTGTGTCAGGAAAATACTTAAACACGTTGAAAGAACTCCTAAAAAATGCTCTTGACAAGCTAATAAAATGGGCAAATGAATGCGGGTTAGGCGTGAAGCCTCATAAAACTGAACTTGTCCTCTTCTCTAGGAAATACAAAATTGCACACATTGACCCTCCATCTATAAATGGCAATAGCTTGACATTCTCTAATGAAGGTAAATACTTGGGTCTTATTTTTGATTGGAAGTTAAGTTGGAAACCTAACATCCAAGAGAGAGTTCAAAAAGCCACTGTGGCACTTTTCTCTTGCAAAAAAGCCATGGGAAACAAATGGGGCCTACCGCCTCGTATCACTCACTGGTTATATGAGTCTGTCATAAGACCGATACTCACATTCGGTGTGGTTGTCTGGTGGACTGCTTTGGACAAAGCGATTAATCGCGATAGGCTAAGCAAAGTCCAAAGAACAGCTTGCCTGTGCATCGGTGGGCCTCTTCGTACTAGCTCCTCCTGTTTCATCTGACACCCATTGACTTCTTCAGCAGGCAAACGGCAGCTTCTGCAGCTGTACGCCTCAAAGCTACTTCACAATGGACCAGTAAAACAACTGGCCATGCTGCTATCCTGAACGATTTCAATAACCTTCCAGGAAACATCGACTACACCACACCAATATTACAGTTCGATAAAAACTTCCAGGTCTCCATTTCCACTAGATCTTTCTGGGAGGAGGAAGCATTCCTGGATGATGAATCGATCTATTTCAACACAGATGGCTCGAAAACTGGGGACGCTGTTGGTGGTGGTGTCTTCTCCGACAGACTTAATCTTAGTCTCTCTTTCGGTCTTCCTAATCACAGTAGCGTCTTTTAGGCAGAAATAATGGCGATAAAAGAATTCTTATCTTGTATCCGTATCTTCCCGGATAGTCAAGGATATAACAGCCCAAGACTGTTGTTCGACTCTCAGAGAGATGGCTGAGCAGTTCAACATTCACCTCTGTTTCGTGCCGGGACATAGGGACATCCCAGGTAACTGTAAGGCGGATGAACTCGCCAAAAACGGAACTAAACTACCTATGCTTCCGGGTAAGGATTCCTTAGGTATTCCAATCGCTACTTGTAAACTAATTATAAAGCTGGATGCCATCAATAGAACAAAACTTAGGTGGACAACCGGCTCGACATGTCTAGTAACAAAACAGATCTGACCAAAGCTGGATATAAAACGTTCTAGATATTTGATCTCCATCAATAGGAAGCACATTGGCGCCACAATAGGTGCCATCACAGAACACTGTCTCATAGGTAGGAATGCTGCAAGACTAGGCGTGCTTTCAAACGATTTATGCAGAAGCTGCCTTGACGAGGAGGAAGAGGAGACTGTTCTTCATCTTCTCTGCACTTGTCCGGCTCTCTCACAAAGACGTAAACTCCATTTGGGAGCTTTCTACTACAGCGATCTGAACGATCTAAAAAAAAAACACTGATATTCGACATCTCCAACGCTTCATCAGAAGTTCCAACTGGTTCAACGAGTGGTATCACAAGGAACCTTATAATGGTCTTAGTGCGTCGGCGAGCCTAACCTCACCTATCCTCCATAAAAATGCATTGCCTGTGACTTTCCCTCCGCGAATTTTGCCTGATTATATTTGCAACTCGTCCACTAGTCCACTTTTTAGTCTGGGGTCCAATTACCGCACCCGTGAGCGAGCGATACGTATTGCTCGATCACGGATGCGGTAATTCAACCCCTGCTTTCAATGACAAATGCGCAGTCGAATAAACGCTGCTTTTGTTATGTTGTTGTGTTAAAGTGGCTCTCGGTGAGAAAAACACTTAGGCCGTAAGTCGGCCCATTGTGCATACCACTGGTGTTGGGGGTTCCTTAACCGGTTACTCATGTAAACCATTTGCTACCATTGATAAAGCTAAGAATGTTAGCAGCGCTGATGAAGCTTAACTCACTTAGATCATTGAGGAAGTAGGTACTTAAGTAAACCCTTCTTAAATTGGATTGGGCGGGGCAGCTGCAAAGGAGGTGGGTGACAGACTCATTTTCCTCCTCATCTATGCAGCTTCTGCAAGAGTCATTGTACGGCAGTCCGAGTCTACACGCGTGTCTACCCAGAACACCATGCCCGGTAATGACATTAGCGACTAGCGAGATACTAGATCTGTTGAGTCGCAGAAGCGTCTTGGTTCTTTTAGTGTCCAGGGTTGGCCAAGTAAGCCTAGCAACGGAAACGCCTAGATCTTTCAATCTATGACTTGCTTTACCTGTTGCTTTCGCGTAAATGAGTTGTTTAGACTTACACTATCAACGCCAAAAGAGCCTTTTCTCGCAAATTCTTCAGCTGCACAGTTCCCCGGAATATCACTGTGTCCCGGAACCCAGCAAAGAATGATGTTGTTCTGTTTAGCTATCTCGTTGAGAGATACGCGGTAATCTTCCACCGCCTTAGATTTTAATACTAGGGATCTAATGGCATCCTGGCTGTCTATGTATGTAACTATATCCCTACGTGATACTGTATTAATCGACAGCCACGCTGTGGCTTGACGAGTGGCTGTGACTTCGGCTTGAAAGACACTACAGTGCTTTGGGAGGGAGAAGGATAGGCAAAGGTTCAGTTCTTCTGTAAAGACCCCGGCTCCGACTCCATCTGCTGTTTTGGAACCGTCCGGAAATATTGACAGTGCTCCTTCATGTAGGACATTTCAATTGTGAAGCCTTTTTCGAAGTCTATTTTCGTAGGCAAGTAATCAGTAGTGATAGGTAAGGAGCTGTTGATTGTTCTCTCCAGTGGCTCCCTTTCGTTAGTCTGATTGCTGCATTTGCCGCGTATTCCTTACTGACGACGTCTAGAGGAAGAAGGTTAATCACTGTTTGTAGAGCAACGGTGGGAGAAGTCCTCAATGCGCCAGTGATGCTAATACAAGCCAAGCGTTGAGTCTTCTCGAGAACCTTTAGATTGGAGCTCTTCTCCAAGGCCGGCCTTGGTTGGAGGCCCCATCTCGAGCCTACAGCCCTTCTACACGAGTACACAGCCACCAGGAATTTTCTGGCTCGCTCGGCAATGTTATCTCTCCATAGAAGTTTGCTGTCTAAAATCAGCCCCATGTATTTGGCGCTTTTTGAGAACACTAGTGGAGTGCCGTTGAAAGTAGGAGGGGTGACTACAGGTGTCTTAACCCTTATGGTGAATAAAACTAGCTCCGTTTTCGTGGGATCCGTAATTATATCGACCTTCTTGTACTCTTGTGTTAATTGGTAATCATCATTGGCGCGCGGCCTCCTAGTCTTACTTACTTACTTACTTAAGGTGGCGCTACAGTCCGGGGTGCACCTGGGCCTCAACCAATACGCCTCTCCAGTTAGCGCGATCTTTTGCTAACTGCCTCCAGTTGCGCACTCCAAGTTGGTTGAGGTCCCCTTTCACTTGTGCGCGCCCCCTAAGGCGAGGTTTCCTCTACTGCGTTGTCCCTCCGGGTTAGAATCGAAGACTCTTCGGGCCGGAGCGTTGGTGTCCATTCGCTCTACATGTCCTAGCCATCTTAGACGACAGATGCGTATTTTTCTGACCAGGTCGGTGTCGTTGTACAGCTCGTAGAGTTCGCTGTTAAATCTTCTCCTCCAAAGCCCGTCAACGCAAACGGGACCAAAAATCACTCGAAGAATCTTGCGTTCGAAACGGCCAAGAAGATCTTCATCCGCCTTTGTTAGGGTCCATGCTTCTGCGCCATAGAGCAGGACTGGGATGATGAGGGTCTTACATAGAATCGACTTAGTGTTTCTTGACAAGGCCTTACTAGTCAATTGCCGTCTTAGTCCAAAGAAACAGCGGTTGGCAAGTGTGATTCTTCGTTTGATTTCTGAGGTGATATCGTTTTCAGAATTTATAGCGGAGCCGAGGTAGACAAAGTCCCTAACTACCTCAAAATTATAGCTGTCTACTGTGACGTTCTGTCCGATTCGTCGATGTTGTGTGTCCCTTCTTGTTGACAGCATATATATTGTTTTGCCCTCGTTTACCACTAAACCCATTTTTGCCGCTTCCGTACTTATACTTGCAAACGCGCCAGTGACAGCTCGCTGTGTTCTGCCAATAATGTCAATATCGTCCGCGTATGCAAGCAGTTGCACAGACTTATGGAAAATTGTGCCTCTGGTGTTGGCTTGTGAGTTGCGCACAATTTTCTCAAGAATGATGTTAAAGAAGTCACATGACAGCGCATCACCTTGTCTAAATCCTTTTCTGACATCAAAGGTCTCGGTGAGATTGTTTCCGACCTTAATGGAGCAGCGAGCGTTCTCCATCGTCATTCTGCACAATCTGACGAGTTCGGCAGGGATGCCAAAACTAGACATGGCTCTGTATAGCTCGTCTCTATAAATGCTGTCATATGCGGCCTTAAAATCGATGAACAGATGGTGGGTATCGATTTGGACTTCTTGGGTTTTCTCCAGTGTGAATATTTGGTCGGTTGTGGACTTTCTGGGCCTAAAACCGCACTGATAGGGACCTATCAGATCGTTGACGAATGGTTTAAGGCGTTCACACAGTATAGCAGATATGATCTTATACGCAGTGTTTAGGAGACTGATGCATCTATAGTTGGCGCAGTTTAGAGGGTCTCCTTTCTTGTGCCTCGTAGTCTAGCATGAAATGGTAATGAACTACGTTCACATACAAAACGCTTACAATCTAATTGTCGTCATTGTCATTCGTCCATGCACCAATGCATATTCAATAGCCTGCCAAATCTTTTACAAAGAACTTTCGCAAATGTGCAATTGACAATTCAATGAATCTCATAAAAATACTCGCATTATTCTATGTCTGAGAGCCGTAATGATACTTTCTGCAACGCTGACTCCCTGCAGACTGTCTAATATGATAACCCCTCCGTTGTGGTATATAATTTAAATCCTCAATCGAACAATCATTGTGTGTGTATCGTTATAAGGATGGATTCAACAAGAATGTCACCATGATTGTGATTATCACTATTGTAATTCACGTGTATCAACAATCTCTCCAGGCACTGCGTTAGATATTCTGAATAAAAACGAAAGGAGGACATGCACAAAAAGTGCATATAAAACTATGCGATATCCTCTTTAAGCACTTGATCGTTGGCTTGCATTAGATTTTTATCACTCCCCCCACACACACAAGACCGACACGGCACTAGTAGCGAGACGACGAAAATAAAACAAAGTATCTATCCAACAAGCGACGACAACATGGTTTTTGTTTTTCCGCAAGCAACAACCGAGAGTCTTCGGGTTGCTGTGTGTCATTGTCATTGCCGGTTGATTTGAAATGCGCTGCAGCAGCAGGTAGAGTCCAACAACCAGTTAACCAACAACAACAACTCCGGATAATTGTTTCATTCACCTTTTATAGGATTTTAGAATTTTCATTATATTCCCTCACGATTTTCGCCGTGTGTGATTTTCAATAATAGGTATGTTGTACCTACACTGGTATCTTGTGTGATATGGTATTACATTCAATTATTTCATTATGCGGGATATGCGCGTTTCGTTCAAGATTTATCTATCTTTTAAGTAAAGTTCTTACTAATTTACAAAGGTAGCATTTTGATTTTTGATTTATGACATTTGTGGCGTTTGTTCTCTGTTGCATACCACACTCCTCCTCCATTGACAACTGTCACAAATAATTACAAACTTTTCCTACTTTTTTTTAATTTTAGAGTGGAGGAGCCACACACACACAATTGGAGCATTGTTAAACGAAGAGCGTTAAGAAACAGCTCAACATGAGTATATGGGCAAGGATGAATAGTTCGCCCGAACAGGAGGCGTATAATATGAAGTTGTACTACGACCAAAAGGGCATGTTTGAGATTCGTGTCTATTTTGCGCCATGGATCGAAAGCAGAATAACGTGAGTTCATTTTAACTGTATGCATCTATAAATATTATAATATGTAGTTTCAATTTGATTTGTTGACATTTGCCGCTGATTTGTAACTCGATACGCGGGAAGATAATTGTTTTCAGGGTTGCGCTTTTACATCTGATGAGTATTTTGCAATATTTTGTTTGGGGCTAGTGAACAAAGAAGGTGATAATCTAGTAGCGAAAGTAAGCGTTGTGTTCAAGCAGGGATCAGCAGGGATTTCTTGGAACAAGTAATAAATGTAATAAATGGTGAGAGTAGATGCCACAAGAGCAAGAACACATCTTTCTATAAATAGGTATATAAAAAAGCTCGTTTTGTGAGAGCATTTGAGGATCACTGCTTGAAAGGTAACCATCCGTAGACTGCGAGTCCAATACAACGATTTGTGTAGGAGCTGGTAGGGACGCAGAAACCATGGCATTTGTGTAATTGCTCGAAATCCTTAGTGAATTGTCTCCAATTAAATTCTCACTGTACCATAAGTCTTATATACGCACAGGGTCCTAGCGAAGTTAGGGGTGAAAACCTTATCAATACTTCATTGCTTCATACCAACAGACCCCCGCATTGGTCTGTGCAGATCGAATTTCTTTTCCCTAGCTACTCGTGGGATCAAAATTTCAGACCATACAAATAAAAACAAAAACAAAAAAAAACCAACAACTTCGAGCGGCGCCATCCCCATGCAACGCGTGAAAGAGCATCTGCAGGAACTCTGTATTAACGATGCTGCCAGTGATTGTTCGATACTCTCGGATGAAATCACCCAAACCCAAACCGGCGGATTTCAAAAACAGACCCCTTAGTCGAGAGACCGGGGCAGCTTTGCGAATTCTGGCCCGCCTTCACCCGAAGGCGGAAAAGAATTGGACTAACAAAGATCGCGACTCCTACTCATGGGCAACGCCTTGGGTACTGGAGTATGCTAAAAATCGGGACTCCACTCCCTCTACTTCAAAGGTCTCCTCCCACAAAAAACTTCTGCCCCACCGCTGGGCAAAAAGAGACCGCTCGTTGGAGACAAACCAACTCGAAAGAGTCGCCCTCTCGCTAGCAGCTCATCGAGCGCTACAGGGTTAGGTCCGCTGTAACGACTGGATCTGTGCCCAAAAGGCGCAGGTCCCTTGATGAGGTGTACAACGCATCAAGAAGGCCAAGAGCTCCGCCGTGTGTTCCAAATCCTTCTCTGATGCGGTAAATGATAACCTCACAGAAGCTGTGGTGGACTTTTCGGACGAGGAAGGTAGACTCTCCAACGACAAGTGGGGATGAACTGTCTCTATGAGTACCTGGCTGATAACCAGCAGCCCATCATCTTTAAGGACGCTGGTTGGCATCAAGTATCCGTCAATCTGATCGCGACTTCATCCATGCAGCCAGCGGCAGCCTAGGTGAAGTTTGGCCTGGAGCCAAACTCAAGGTCGTGGATAGAAACTCTATCCTCCATGGACCGAGAGCTAGGGTCTGGGTTCCACTCAAACCACGCGATCCCGCCAAAGTTCTTATTCTTATGGGCTTCCAAAACCCAGGCCTTCCTGTCAAAGACCAAGATTGAGTTCAACAATTGAGTTTAAGTGGTCAAAAAAAGCAAAATAATTTTTTTTCGGTTGCATTTTTCGTGTCGCTATAACTGGCCCCTAAGGATACACGGAGTAATTCGGCTCTGTCCAGATGATCAAACCGCCAATTAAATCTTTCCTCTGCTAGTCGATGAGAGGCATGCAGCAAGGATCGTTAGCATTTCGGTCGGCAAATGTCATTCCGGCTTTACTTATAGCTTGACAATTGAAGAAGAAGAAGCTGCGAACCGCCTCGAAGTAGAAACAGTATGCTTTTGCACATCTGCAGTAGTCAGAGAATACGGCACAGACTCCAACCTGGGTAGTATGGTTATGAATGTGAATTGTGTTTTAACCAGAAAAGGATGACAGAAGTGAAGCGCGAAACAAGTTGCCCAAACCAAGAATATCTACCTAGAAGAAGTGAGAACAGGATCTTTTATATAGATATCAGAAACTCACCACTTTTCTAGGTTAAGGAGATCAAAAGGTGAACATAATTTCTATAGGTTCTATAAGAAAGCAAAAAAATAATTGACCAAGCTAGATAGACAACTGGAATCATAGACGACAAACTTTAGTGTCCCAGAAAATGGCGCTTCATTCTTTAAGAGCAGCCAGGTTGGTTAGATTCATGACTTTCATTTCGGATTGCGACCGGCTAAATTTACTTTGATCGTCATACGTAGCAGGCTTCCTATCGGCTGCATGTGCTTGCTGGCAATTGTTGTCAAATCATTCTCTTTTTTTTCCTGTTAGGGGGAGGAGAAATGCTTTACGCACAATAAGGAGGCCTTGCGTTGGCCGTCCCCGTGTGTCCGGCTCTCTCCGCAACTCCTCCCAACCCTATGGTTTCGGACACAGACCCCCGGGACCGTTCTTCGCATTACTTTCAGGCTAACGTGCTTTCCCGGTATTGTTCTTCTTCTCTTTTCTTTCTTCTGAGAACATCTTCCAAAAACTGGCAAATTTCGCTCGTCAGCATATTTTTAACTATGTTTTCAGGGTTGAAGGCACCAATGCTGCTTTTTCTGACTGTGCGTTGTATTTCCCATTTTCTGCATGCAAAAAACGTGTGCTGTGCGTTGTCTGTTGCAGAGTCAGTCATCATACAGGCAGGCAAGACTGTCCGTTTTGCCAATCTTATGGAGAAAGGCGTTGAAATTTCCGTGAGGAACTGGGTGAGGAAGTAGTTGACCTCACCGTGTTTCCGGTCGTTCCACTCAGCCACTTTTCTTATCAGTCTCGCTGTCCACCTTCCTCTGCTTTCCGAGCTCCAGCGCTCTTGCCACTTCCGTATCGTTTGTTGCGCTGCTTGATGGATTGCCGCTTGCAATCCGATTTCCGCCTTGTTGTCGTGGACGTACTTCTTTTGTGCCTCTAGGAGATCGATGGGGGTCACTCCTGCGACTACAAGGACGGCTGGTTCCGACACCGTTCGGTAAGAGCACGCGTAAAGCTCCACATCTGTCCAGATCTCACTTCCATATAGGAGAATTGCATTAATAGCCTGCGCTTGCTTGTTGTTGGACCGCCTATAATCTGCTGAGCGATCTTGTAACTCTAGAGGCTCGTTCCGCTGCGAACTTTATCTGTTTCCAGAAGGTTAGTTTTGTATCGAGCCTCAATCCCAACGTCAGTATTGTACGTGCTGACATGATGTCATGAATTTGGCTTACCATATCCTGGTTCATGACTTTTACTACATGCATCTTCAATGCAATTCCCTCCTTTGGTGTTTCAACTTCTCAATAAGTGCTCGACGTAACTTTGTATGACCCTAGATTTAGACCCTTTTGCGATGGCAGACGTGTCCATTGATTGTTCTGTTTTTGGAGGTTGGAACATCTCACAGGCACCTTTTTTTTTACATTCATGCAAGTTGTCAAAAGGTGCTAACCTGAATCGGTTACCAGGTCACGTCCATACTGAATAAACACACTCAATTTCGTTTTGTTTGTTTGTCCCATTACAGGAGTGAAAAAAACCCAACCGAACAAACGGCCATTCAATTCTACAAGGATCTGCAGAAACATATCATAGAATCTGCACGTACAGTTCTCAATGAATTCCAAATCACTGAAGTCATCAACAAAATGACTCAGGTTACGCCCATCGAATTCTATTCGTATCTACACAAAGGCATAACCAAAGAAATGGAATTGATCTCACTAATTCCAGTGCCAACCAACAGTTTCACACCGGCCGGAGCTGTCGACCACGTCGATGAGCTTTGCAATCGCATACAAGATCTAATCAAGTCAATAGACATCATAAAACCAAACATACAAACGACTTGCAGTGAATTCGATCAGATTCGAACATTCTGCAGCACAATCCAACCTGTGGATGAGATGAAACATGGCATCGAGGAACGCTATGCGACTATATATTACCAAAGGAACGGCATGGTAATACAATTGAAGAAGATTGTCGACGAATACGATAATTTGCACAAGTCAGTGATTGATGTGGAACTCAAGAACTGGCAGAGGCAACAAGCACTAGCTGGTAATGGTGCACCCTTGAACGATAACCTGAATCAAATCCAAAGTTGCGTAGAACTTTTGGTGGACAGTGTTTGCAGAATTGCCCAATTGATTGATATTACGCGCAAGGCAACCGGCTCAGAGGGTGGGCTCGACGAATTGGCCCAGAGAGTTCGATTGCTGCAGGAGTATTTGATACTATCGGCATTCATTGTTGAAAAACAGCCACCGCAAGTGATGAAAACAAATACCAGGTGAGTGTTTTAACTGTTTTTGACTGAGCAAATTTCTTATAGTTTTTTTTGTTTGTTTTAGGTTTGCTGCAGCTGTAAGGTGGCTGGTTGGTCCACAACTGGGAATAAATATGAACAGTCCAAGTGTGGAATGCATTATTCTATCAGGTATGGTTGGGAATAGTACATAATTTGTTATATAAGCTCGATGATGTTTGATTGTAGCAGGTCAACAAACTGCCTCTGTGCTGTGGTTGGTTCAGTTTTTTTTGGTTCAATACTTACTTTCTTACTTAGGTGGCGCTACAGTCCGGGGTGGACCTGGGCCTCAAGCAGTACGCCTTCCCAGTTAGCTCGGTCTTTGGCTAACTGTCTCCAGTTGCGCACTCCAAGTTGGTTGAGGTCCCCTTCCACTTGTGCGCGCCACCTTAGGCGAGGTCTTCCTCTGCTGCGTTGTCCCTCCGGGTTGGTATCGAAGACTCTTCGGGCCGGAGCGTTGGTGTCCATTCGCTCTACATGTCCTAGCCATCTCAGACGACTGATGCGTATTTTTCTGACCAGATCGGTGTCGCTGTACAGCTCGTAGAGTTCGCTGTTATATCTCCTCCAAATCCCATCAACGCAAATGGGACCAAAGATGCCGTAGTGTGAATATTTGGTCGGTTGTGGACTTACCTTGCCTAAAACCGCACTGATAGGGATCTATCAGATCGTTGACGAAAAGTTTTAGGCGTTCACACAATATAGCAGATATGATCTTATACACAGTGTTGAACTTGGCTGTCTTGGCTGTTTAACAGTCTGCAGAAATGGTTCTTCCATATCCTCAACACCGACTGTGACTCTACTACAAGGTTCCCTTGCTCATCTCTACAGGTCTCTCTACAGGTACCCGAACTTGTTGCCGCGACACGTTCTTTTTACCTGTTGGTAAAACTTCCGAACATTACTCCTGGAGTAGCACCTCTCTATTTCCTCGATCGCGCGCTTCTCGTGCTCTTTCTTTTTCCTGAGAAGCCGGTGTTCTTCCCTCCTCTTTTTCTCGTAAAGCTTACGAGCCGCTCTTGTCCTTCTCTGCAGCGCCGCTTTGTAGGCGAATTGCTTTGCTGCATGTGCTTGCCGGCACTCTTCATCGAACCAAGGGTTTCGTTGTGGTGGTCGGGTGAAACCTAGCACATCAGTTGCGGCGTCTCTGATGGCCTCTTGGCATCGATACCATTGCTCCTCGGCATTTGATGCTGGCTGTGTTGGACTTCTGGATAAGTTGAGGGATACGCGATCGGCAAAGATTCTGGCTGTTTGTTGCGATTGCAGCCGTGCGACGTCATATCTCCTCACAGTATTTCGCCGTTGTTGTGGCGTCTGAGATATCCGCATACGTACCTTGGCTACAACAAGGTAGTGGTCCGAGTCTATGTTGGCCGCTCGGAACGTTCGAACATCTAGAACACTGGAAGAGTGCCTTACGTCGATCGCAACATGATCAATTTGGCTGACGGTTTTTTGATCCGGTGACAGCCATGTTTCTTTATGAATTTTGAGGTGCGGGAACCGTGTGCTAGCTATAGTGACGTTATGTCCCGCGCAAAGTCAATTACCCAAGGGTGATTTTAACGTCATACTTAGGACATTGCTCATATGTTTGGTCGAGGAGCTCGTAGAAACAATCTTTGGTAGCATCATCTTTTTCCTCTGTGGGGGCTTGTGCACATATCAGGCTAATGTTGGCGAATTTAGCCTTGATGCGGATTGTGTCGATAGCTCAAGACTTCTTGCCTAAGTCTGCCGCGTATGACAAATCCACATCCAAATAAGCGCTGTCCTTGCTATCTATAGCAGTCACCATAATAAATGTCACAGTTTTTTATCTGCCTTTTGCCCGGTCCATCCCATCGCACTTCCTGGATGGCAGTTATATCTGCTTTGTAGCATTCGAGGGTATCCGCTAATTGTTCGGCTGCACGCGGCCTGTTCAGGGTCCGAACATTCCACGTGCAGATCCGAAAGTCGTTGCCCTTTTTCCGTTTTGCGGGGTTGTCAACAATAGATCCATTTTTTTCTGAGGCTTCTGGTTGCTTCGTAACCATTATTTTTTTTCCGTGGTTGGGTAGTTAACCCCACGCACAACCCCCAACCTGGAGGGCCAGGCCCTTTATTGGACCCCTTGGGCAAAAGGGGTCGGATCTTCCGGTGTCAGTAACCCATTTCGGGGTGTGATGGCTGCTGTTGGCCCATAAAGGGTTCATCCGCCACCATATCTGTTTCAGTACCCTGACTAGTCCTGAAAATCCTTACTGACCTCAGCTCCAAATATGTAGAAGTAGCTCAAGTAAGGTATCCGCCGTATTGACTGTTGACGCCATCGTTGATTCAATCTAGTGAATTCATCCGCCGTACGTCCTCTTTCTGAGGGGCTCATGTTAGACTTCTGAGACTCCATCAGGCAGTCAATCCGACAGAGCATTATATGGTTGCTATTTTCTTCGTTTTCAACACTCGCCCTTATAAGTTTAGCAAGTCATGCCCGAAAGGACAAGACCAGTACCCGGTGGCTACCACGCGGAGGTAAAATAAGCACAATTGATGTGTATGAACCAGTTGCAACGCCTGGGCATCGCCAAGTAGACGCCAACCAGTGTCTACCCTATTCATACAACATCCAACCACCATTAATACACAGGCTCGTAAAAGGCGATTTCGTTAATAAGCCGTTCAAAAATGTTCTCTATTGGCAGGTGATAAACAGTTGTCTGTTGTCATGCTTGCAAGCCGCTGGTGTTCTTACAATTTTT
The DNA here is from genome assembly GCA_936431705.1 of Cheilosia pagana. Lineage (NCBI taxonomy): Eukaryota > Metazoa > Arthropoda > Insecta > Diptera > Syrphidae > Cheilosia > Cheilosia pagana. The sequence continues at coordinate 75,409,736 of OW386166.1, read as the reverse complement.
TCGTCATACTGAAATGTTTACGAGTTAACCCACTCGCAGGTACTTTAATCAATATTTTCATCCCACAACGAGTGCGATAGTCGCTGCGTAGTTGAGCATTTCACAATAATTTAATTCCACTTATGAATAACACAAATACACATATATATGTACATGTTGATATTTCTACGAAATTATAAAGCTGCAATTCTTCTAAATGCTTGCATCAACAATTTATTTCAGTAATATTAAATTTATTTATTTTTCTTCCAGAGGCACAAGCTCAGCGTCATTGTACACAAAGGCAGATGAGCGAGGCCACACCCCACTCGTCGGGTGAAATCCTTAATAACACTGGAGCAATGGAATACCAGCAACAGTCTCGTCATTTTTCTGCAAGTTTCAGGTATGCATTCAATTAAAGGGACTCGTAATCTTTTTGCTATAAAAATTAATTCCCAACAGAAACATGCAATTGAAGAAGATTAAGAGGGCCGAGAAGAAGGGTACCGAAAGTGTAATGGACGAAAAATTCGCACTCCTCTTCTACACATCGGTTATAGTCAATGACTATCGTATTCGTGTAAGTAGTAGATCGAGTAGTTGCTGTTTTAGATTGGTTGTTTAAAACTTGAAAATATTTTGTAGGTTTGGACTCTGTCGCTGCCGGTTGTGGTTATTGTGCATGGAAACCAAGAACCACAGTCATGGGCAACTATAACATGGGACAATGCTTTTTCGGAAATTGTACGCGAACCATTTCAAGTTCCCGATCGAGTTTCATGGGCCAGACTATCGGAGGCCCTCTATACCAAGTACCTATCGGCAACGGGACGTGGACCAACCGAAGAAAATAAACATTTTCTCTGTAAGTATAGCTTGCTGACTAAGAAATCTATCTGTAAGTGACTCTTGGGTTGCAAAAGATCGACCAGTAGCTATAAAGCAGCCCATCATGGGAACAGGACCAATGTGGAGGCTGTGGTTACTCAAAATCGCGAGAACTAGATGTGTTCATTAGAGCACAGAGGTGTTAGATAGACCTCGACCCGATCACAGAGCTGGATGACCTCACAGTCATTCGGTAATTGAACTGGGGTTGGTCAAAGTACTAACTCTAGGGCGTAATGTCAGACCCTTTTCTCATTGACTCTATGTGGGTATGCCCACCGCGACCGCCATCATAAAGCTCAGCAAGATACAGCGTCTAGCATGTATAGGCATTTCCGGAGCTATGCGGACCTGTCCTACAGCTGCTACAGAATAGGACTAACACTTCTCCACATTTACATTAAAAAAATACGAATACAATACGAAAGCAATACGAAGCTCAACAAATCTGCTACAAATGAAGCAGATAAACATCGGTGATCACTCGAACCTGATGACCCTTCTTTCAGAAATAACAGAACTCGATATGATCTGCGCGATCACAGACCGTCTCCCAAAAACATATGTTTTGACAGAAGATTCTCCACGGAGATCACAAATAGAGATAAGTGGGATAGCAATAACCCACCAAACTGCCAAAAAGACATAAAGTGGTAAACGGATGGTTCTAAAATGGACTCTGGGGTCGGGGCTGGTATGTTCGACCAAACCAAGCTGTCTCGATACCCATGGGAAAAAGCCCAAGCGTGTTTCAGAGCATAGCTCCACGCCATTAAAGAATGCGTAAGCCTTATCTATAACCCAGGCATCAAAGGCGCAAACATCCATATATTCACGGATAGTCAAGCAGCTATAAATGCCCTTAGCTCACCCACCATTGACTCCAAATCAGTCTTACACTGCTTCAATCCCTACAAAATTTAAGTACCAGAAACAAAACCAAAATATGGTGGGTTCCTGTCCACAAGGGAATTGAAGGAAACGAAAAAGCCGATGAACTGGCCAGAAGAGATTCGGAAACACCTTTCACAGGACCCGAACTCTACTGCGCAATCTCAAAAACAGCGGCAAACCTTGCTATAAGGAGCTGGGAACAAGATAACTGTGTTAAACACTGGGAAAACATCCCAGGGTTAAGACAAGCCAAAAAAGTTATCAAACCCATTAAAAATAATGCCAAAAAGATTCTAAATCTACGTAGCATGATGTCAAAAACCTAGTTGGCTACACAACGGCACCACGGTGTGCGATATCACCTACACTAAATACACGTAGCCGACTCTCTGGAGTGCCGCCTATGTCTTGAAGAAGACGAAACAACTGAGCATAAACTATGTGAATGCCCAGACCTCTGTGGTATTAGAAGAAACTTCTTCTTCAGGGAAATAATAAGTCCAGCAGAAGTAAAGTTATCCTCTGCCGAAAGTATCATCAGCTACATTAGGAAAGTAGAAACTCTAATAGACCTGTGGCACAATAGATCTTTTCAGGTCGAAGTGCCTTATGTCGCCGCTGTGGCGAGTCAGAAGTTAAAAAAAAAAATTGCCCACCGTGATATTTAAGCCCCAACGTCAGGTGTTCACGTTAAGCAAACCTTATTTGAGTTCGATGTCCAAAGTTGGATATAGTTTGCTGGATTTGATTTTCTTGCGACTTACGACTTTGTGGCTCTTTAATCTCCTTCAGCTGGCATAACCGCTTCCTTTCTTTCTACACATTTTCGTCTCCCTTTTCGTCTAGAGTACTGGCATCGTTTCCCTTCTATATACAGATCCTAAGAGCATGCTCCTAGGATTTATGCACGCATATCTTGTTTATCTTGTTTATTATCAAAATGCTGGTGGAATGAGAACCAAAATCAGTGATGTCTTTCTTGACGTTTCTTTACATGAGTACGATATTATTGTCATCACAGAGACGTGGTTGAATGACAATTTCTCAAATGCGGAAATCTTCGACAAATACTACACCGCTCATCGTCATGATCGATCAAAAAAGAGTGGTCATCTACGTGGCGGGGGAGTGTCTATTGCCGTGCGTGAAACGTTCACATCTGATCCAATCACTCTCCCATATGATGATTTAAAGAGTGAACAGCTGTGCGTTTCTGTTGACCTTGGCAGCGGAGCAGCTGGCCTGAAGGAAGTTTTCTTTATTGCTAGCTACAATCCCCCAAATAGTCCGCTATGTGTGTATGAATGTCATCTCGCCAACATCGAATTCATCTCTAATCAGCTGATTGAACACCAACATCTTATCGTTTTGGGCGATTTTAATTTAGGTGACATCAAATGGTCATATTCTAATGAAGATAAATGTTTAATTCCATATAATTTAAAAACGGAATGTGAGTTCTCGTTTATTGATTCTATGTTTTCTTTTGGTATTTTTAAAACAAAAAATTGTCATAATTCATTAAACAGAATTCTTGATTTAATATTTGTGGATAATTACTTAAATTGTACAGTCAGAGAAGTTTTATGTCCTATAATGAAGAATTTTATTCATCACATTGCTCTATGTATAGATTTACAGTGCAGTTCTCTTGCGTCGTGAATATGAATTCTTGAATAAATTTTTGTATAAACAATATGTATTGAATACTGAATCTCAAGTTTCAAAGAATCCTAAAGGTTTTTGGAAATTTTTAAATAGTAAGAGGAAGTTATATGGTATTCAGCAAAATATAGAATTCGAAGGTTCCGTCTCTTGCAGCATTGATTCAACTTGTGAGCTTTTTGCAAAATTTTTTGAGTCAGTTTTTGTTGATCACACGAATCTTAGTCCGTTACTTGACAATAATACAAGTGATTGTAATGCATGTTTAGGGTTACTCCATTTTTCGATTGAAGATGTTTTGGAAGGCATACAATCTATAGACTCTTCTCAAAGTGCTGGCCCTGATCGTATTCCCTTTGAAGTTCTTAAACAATGTAACGTATCCTTGTCCTCTCCCTTAAAAATCATCTTTAATTTATCCTTAGCTTCTGGTATGTTTCTAGATGAATGGAAATATTCATTTTTAACTCCCATATGCAAAGCTGGATCCAGAAAATAAGTTGAAAATTATCGTGGGATATCTAAGCTCTCAGCTATTCCAAAACTGTTTGAGTCCACTAAAAAACTTTGTTTTACAATCAAGGAACAAATATCTTTGCAACAACATGGATTTGTATCTGGTAGATCCACACTAACCAACTTGACGCTTTTTTCGAAATATCTTTTTGATTCTGTGGAGTCGGGATACCAAGTTGATGTAATTTTTACTGATTTCAAGAAAGCTTTTGACACAGTGTGTCACAGTATTCTTATAAATAAATTAAGATCATTTGGAATTCATTCAATGCTACTTAGGTGGATTTCGAATTACCTTTTCAATAGAAAGCAGTATGTAAAAATTGGTTTTTCTCAATCAAAACTCATTGAGGTCTTATCAGGTGTTCCCCAAGGTAGCCACTTAGGACCTGTGCTTTTTATCATTTTTATTAATGAGATTCCTTCATTGCTTAGTGATGCTAACTGCTTGATGTATTCCGATGACCTTAAGATTTTTATGCGAGTTAAAAATGTATATGATTGCGAAAATCTACAAAATGATTTAAACAAAATAGTTCAATGATGTGACCTTCATCGACTTACCTTGAACATAAATTAATGTCATTTTTTTTCTGTGCGCCATATATTAACGCCTATAATTAATGACTATAAAATCTCAGGGACTAGTCTTTCTCGAAAAACCGAAATTAAAGACCTTGGTGTGATTTTTGACACAAAACTTGCTTTTTCGTTTCACATTGATTATGTTGTTGCCAAAGCAAATTCTACGCTTGGATTTCTTAAGCGAACATGTGCTGAATTTTCGAACCCATATGCTCTTAAGTCTGTTTATATGTCCCTAGTACGACCTTTCCTTGAATATTGTTCTATAATCTGGTGTCCTATGAATGCAAATTCCATGTTACGTCTGGAAAGAGTACAAAAGTCATTCACAAGATTTGTTTTAAGGCAAATGAAATGGAACCTTGATAAAATGCCACCCTATTTGACAAGGTGTGCTTTAATATGGCTAGAAACCTTAGAAAAAAGGCGAAGTGTTCATTGTATGTTGTTAAAACATGATATTTTTTCTTATCGTATAATATGTCCCGATATATTTTAAGTTATATGTACCAGAAAGAATTCTTCGAACAAGAAACATATTATTTTTGAAACCTAGACATTTGTACAATTTTGGTCTTAATGAACCTATAACTAAATGCATAAACATAATTAATTCTTTTTGAATATAGATTTATGTTTTTAATTTAAATTTAAATTATCTATATTGAATTTAACAACGTCCTAAATATTGTCACTAATAAATATTTATTTATCATGAATTATTATAAAATTTAATCAAAGTTTGTTAGAGTTAAGCTCGGTAGATGAATAAAGAATAATAATAATAATAAACCAATTAAACATTCACCCTTTACCCCGTAATAACTCTGGTCGTTTGGATCTCTCTCTCTCTCTCTCTCTCTTGCAGATGAAAAACTATTCCGCCACGAATACATGATGGAAACAAACGATCACATTTCTTGGACACAATTCTGCAAGGAACCCTTACCAGATCGCACGTTCACATTTTGGGATTGGTTCTTCTCAACCATGAAGCTGACCAAAGACCATTTGGTCGGACCATGGAAGGCAGATCTGATTGTTGGATTTATAAACAAGCGAACCGCCGAAGATGTTCTATTAAGAACACGCACCCCCGGAACCTTCCTCTTGAGGTTTTCAGACAGCGAATTGGGTATGTCTCTTTTTGTTTTGCACAAATTCTTGTAATTCCATTAATTATACAAAAACCATTTCAAAGGCGGCATAACTGTGGCGGTTCTGCGGGAAGACGGCATCGTCTACATGCTGTCGCCATGGACGGCTAAGGATTTAAACGTTCGCGGTCTATCGGATCGTATTCACGACTTGGATTGGTTGAAATATGGCTACCCCAGCAACAAACATAAGGAGGAAATGTTTGGTGAATTCTTTTCCCGCACAGGTAACATATTTTCATTAAAATACATAATATATAACATCCATCAAACTGACCGTATTCATCGTATTTGTTTTTCTTTCTCTCTTTTTTTACATAAAATTTTTCTTTCAGAAGAACAAGGAACCAGAGACGGCTATGTTCGAAATGTGATTATAACGACCGTTCCCGAAATGAGGCAACCGGCTTCGAATACCACACCTAATCATGCACACTCACCGAATCCACATGACATACACATGGGGCCAGGGTAAGAAGAAGGATAACCTATGCTTTCGATATAATAAATTACACACTTTTTGATTCGCTACAAAACAAACACGTGCTACCAACATTCTAAGCTAACTGAAGGAAATTGCAATCATACTTTTCATGACTCACACTTTATTTTAGGGTACATATTTCAAAAAATCAAACAAAAATCTTTCTTCTAAACAGCTGTGCAGGTGAAATTGTATTGTGCGTTTGTTCTGTTGTGTCCACAATGTAGAAATAGAATAAGCTGTGTTGTTTGTCTTATGTACAGATGTTTTTATGTTACTATGGTATTCTATTTCAAGTTTTCTAAAAGTAATCTCCTTCTTAATGGTCAAACGTTGTATAGATTTGACAAAAAGGTTCGCTTAATGCACCGCTTTCATAAAACTTACCATCAAAGTTGACTAAGAGGCGTTTGAAATGCGACTACGCGCCATTTTTTGAGGCAAATCTACGAGGGTTGTTTGATAATTCTTGATTTCTTTTATTTCTCAACATAATCTCCTTTTAGCTCGATACACTTAGTCCTGCGTTTTTACAATTTTTTGTATTCCCTCCGAATAATAGGTTCTCTCCAAACCTCTTCATTGGACCAAAATCTCTTACGGCCCAGCCATTTTTTTAGGTTTGGAAACAGGAAATATTCGCAAGGGACCAAACCTTTAGATTATGCTGCATGGGAAAGCAGTTCATAGCTTAATTTGTGGAATTTTGCCATGCTGACTGCACACGTGTGAACCGGGGCATTGTCTTGATGAAACAGCACTTTTTTCTTTGCCAAATGCGGGCGTTTTTGCTTCAATTCAGTATCAAATCTATCCAAAAGCTCTGAATAATAGACGCCGGTGATCCTTTTACCCTTTTCAAAGTAATCCATGTGAATGATACCGCGTGCATCCCAATATACTGTGGCCATGGCCTTGTTGGCAGAAAGACCCACTTTAGCCTTCTTTGGAGCACGTTCGCCTGTAGAAGCCCACTGTTTTGATTGTTCCTTGGTCTCTAGTGTGTTGTGGCGGATCCATGTTTCGTCAACGGCTACGAAATGGCGCAAAAACTCCTCGGGATTACGGCTAAACATCGTTAAACAATCCTTTGAAATGGTCACTCGGTTGCGTTTATGGTCGATTGTGAGCAATCGCGGCACCCATCGCGCGGATAGCTTTCTCATGTCCAAATATTCATTCAACATATGATGTACCCGCTCATTTGAGATCCCTGATGCCTCAGCCATCTCACGAATTTTAATTCTCCGATCGTCCAATATCATTCCATGGATTTTATCGACGATTTCTGGCGTAACGACCTCTTTGGAGCGTCCTAAAAGTTCGGCATTATTTGTGCTGGTGCGACCACAACGGAACTCAGTAAACCACTTTTTAACCATTGAAATTGATGGTGCCGATACCCCATAGTATTTATCTAGCCTTTCCTTGGTTTCGGTGATGGTTTTTTTTACGTAAAATAGTAATGCTTAATCAGCACACGAAATTCACTTTTTTCCATTTTTATTAAAATTGTTGAGGTTTATTGCTGTAAATAGCTGTCAAACACAAAGTAAAATACCCGGGCTACTCAGAATTTCACAGTAGTCTAATAAGAGATGACAGTTAACTGAGCAACAAATTAAAAAAGTCACTGACTTATCAAACTGCCCTCGTATTCACCTTAATGTGCAACACTAAAACGCTAAAATCCTGGTAAGAAATTCACCAACAAAGGGTATTCTCATTTGCCTAAAGCCTCTGCGCCATAGAGCAACATACGGACTACCCGGGTCTCAAATTACATCTCCTAGTTATTATTTGCAAGGCCAGTTCCAAAGTTTACTTGTTTTGGAAGACTGCTGTAGAACGATTGCCTGTCTTGTTGGGCATTGAAGTCTTCTGCACACAAATCATTTACCAACACCGACCGTCCGGAATAACTTCGTACATTGCTTTCTGTATTTTCGTTATGCGAGAGGTCACACCTCTTTATTCGGCACAAAAGGACACCTTGCTTGAATGGAGAGGGTTTTTTTATGTCATTTCCTGCAGTCATCCGTCTACACAATCAACAATACTCACTCGCTTTACCTGATAGTTTTTCCTATTCTGGCGACCCATTTTATGTGGTGAAAAGATATCTTTTATCTGCCAAAGAAGTTGTGTATAGTTTTGCATTGGTTTTCCTTTTTTGTCTTTATTAATCGCTCGACTCATTGCTCAACTAATGCTACGAAGCAGAGTGAAATTTATCTATACGACTGTGTCCTCATTAACTTTGTGTGTTTCATGTACACAGTCAAACTCACCTCGACCATTTGTGGAAACAAAAACTCTTTAATTGAAACACGTTCACTTACTTAGGCGGCGCTACAGTCCGGGGTGGACAGCAACAACTCATTCACACCGACGCAACAGGTAAATCTACGAGGGTTGTTTGATAATTCTTGATTTCTTTTATTTCTCAACATAATCTCCTTTTAGCTCGATACACTTAGTCCTGCGTTTTTACAATTTTTTGTATTCCCTCCGAATAATAGGTTCTCTCCAAACCTCTTCATTGGACCAAAATCTCTTACGGCCCAGCCATTTTTTTAGGTTTGGAAACAGGAAATATTCGCAAGGGACCAAACCTTTAGATTATGCTGCATGGGAAAGCAGTTCATAGCTTAATTTGTGGAATTTTGCCATGCTGACTGCACACGTGTGAACCGGGGCATTGTCTTGATGAAACAGCACTTTTTTCTTTGCCAAATGCGGGCGTTTTTGCTTCAATTCAGTATCAAATCTATCCAAAAGCTCTGAATAATAGACGCCGGTGATCCTTTTACCCTTTTCAAAGTAATCCATGTGAATGATACCGCGTGCATCCCAATATACTGTGGCCATGGCCTTGTTGGCAGAAAGACCCACTTTAGCCTTCTTTGGAGCACGTTCGCCTGTAGAAGCCCACTGTTTTGATTGTTCCTTGGTCTCTAGTGTGTTGTGGCGGATCCATGTTTCGTCAACGGCTACGAAATGGCGCAAAAACTCCTCGGGATTACGGCTAAACATCGTTAAACAATCCTTTGAAATGGTCACTCGGTTGCGTTTATGGTCGATTGTGAGCAATCGCGGCACCCATCGCGCGGATAGCTTTCTCATGTCCAAATATTCATTCAACATATGATGTACCCGCTCATTTGAGATCCCTGATGCCTCAGCCATCTCACGAATTTTAATTCTCCGATCGTCCAATATCATTCCATGGATTTTATCGACGATTTCTGGCGTAACGACCTCTTTGGAGCGTCCTAAAAGTTCGGCATTATTTGTGCTGGTGCGACCACAACGGAACTCAGTAAACCACTTTTTAACCATTGAAATTGATGGTGCCGATACCCCATAGTATTTATCTAGCCTTTCCTTGGTTTCGGTGATGGTTTTTTTTACGTAAAATAGTAATGCTTAATCAGCACACGAAATTCACTTTTTTCCATTTTTATTAAAATTGTTGAGGTTTATTGCTGTAAATAGCTGTCAAACACAAAGTAAAATACCCGGGCTACTCAGAATTTCACAGTAGTCTAATAAGAGATGACAGTTAACTGAGCAACAAATTAAAAAAGTCACTGACTTATCAAACTGCCCTCGTATTCACCTTAATGTGCAACACTAAAACGCTAAAATCCTGGTAAGAAATTCACCAACAAAGGGTATTCTCATTTGCCTAAAGCCTCTGCGCCATAGAGCAACATACGGACTACCCGGGTCTCAAATTACATCTCCTAGTTATTATTTGCAAGGCCAGTTCCAAAGTTTACTTGTTTTGGAAGACTGCTGTAGAACGATTGCCTGTCTTGTTGGGCATTGAAGTCTTCTGCACACAAATCATTTACCAACACCGACCGTCCGGAATAACTTCGTACATTGCTTTCTGTATTTTCGTTATGCGAGAGGTCACACCTCTTTATTCGGCACAAAAGGACACCTTGCTTGAATGGAGAGGGTTTTTTTATGTCATTTCCTGCAGTCATCCGTCTACACAATCAACAATACTCACTCGCTTTACCTGATAGTTTTTCCTATTCTGGCGACCCATTTTATGTGGTGAAAAGATATCTTTTATCTGCCAAAGAAGTTGTGTATAGTTTTGCATTGGTTTTCCTTTTTTGTCTTTATTAATCGCTCGACTCATTGCTCAACTAATGCTACGAAGCAGAGTGAAATTTATCTATACGACTGTGTCCTCATTAACTTTGTGTGTTTCATGTACACAGTCAAACTCACCTCGACCATTTGTGGAAACAAAAACTCTTTAATTGAAACACGTTCACTTACTTAGGCGGCGCTACAGTCCGGGGTGGACAGCAACAACTCATTCACACCGACGCAACAGGTAAAGCAAGTCATAGATGGAAACATTTAGGATACTGCGACGTTGCTAGGCTTACTTGGCCAACCATGGACACTAAAAGAACCAAGACGCTTCTGCGACTCAACAGATCTAGTATCTCGCTAGTCGCTAATGTCATTACCGGGCATGGTGTTCTGGGTAGACACGCGTGTAGACTCGGACTGCCGTACAATGACTCTTGCAGAAGCTGCATAGATGAGGAGGAAAATGAGTCTGTCACCCACCTCCTTTGCAGCTGCCCCGCCCAATCCAATTTAAGAAGGGTTTACTTAAGTACCTACTTCCTCAATGATCTAAGTGATCTAAGCTTCATCAGCGCTGCTAACATTCTTAGCTTTATCAATGGTAGCAAATGGTTTACATGAGTAACCGGTTAAGTAACCCCCAACACCAGTGGTATGCACAATGGGCCGACTTACGGCCTAAGTGTTTCTCTCACCGAGAGCCACTTTAACATAACATAACAATCCACGACCTTTGGCTACTTGCCTCAAGTTGCGCACTCCCAGTTGATTGAGGTCCTCTTTTACTTGCGCACGCCATCTAAGGCGAGGTATTCCTCTACTGCGTTGTCCCTCCGGGTTGGAATCGAAGCATCTTCGGGCCGGAGCGTTGGTGTCCGTTCGCTCTATATATCCCAGCCATCTTAGACGTATGATGCGTACTTTTCCGACCAGGGCGATGTCGCTGTTAAATCTCCGCCTCCAAAACCCACCAACGCAAATTTTTCGTTCGAAGCGACCAAGGAGATATTCATCCGCTTCTGACAGCGTACATGCTTCTGCACCATATAGCAGGACTGGGATGATGAGGGTCTTATATGCAGTCTCCTTAGTGTTTCTCGACAAGGCCTTATTAATCAATTGCCTTCTTAGGCCGAAGTAACAGCGCTTGGCAAGTGTGATTCTTCGCTTGATTTCTGAGGTGATGTCATTTTCAGAATTGATAGCGGAGCCGAGGTAGACAAAGTCCCCAACTACCTCAAAGCTATAGCTGTCTATCGTGACGTTCTGTCCGATTCGTCAATGATGGGTGTCCCTTCTTGAAACTCGTTTGCAAATTTTTAATCCATTTTTTTTTTGGTACATAAATATGACAATCCCTCTAAAATAAAAGTAATTTTAAAAGCGCAACTACAGCAATGACCAGTAGAATGACGTTTGTTGAATAAAATAAAACGTTGCACTGAAATTACGGAATCAATTTAAAATTGTACAAGGTGGGCCAAAAGAAGTTATCCGATGTTGTTTGGCTCTCATTTTTTTTCTTAATGAAAAACTTTGATTCTGTTTTGAACCTTTAGAATTGTATTGGTCAAGTCGAGATGATGATATCGGCCAAATGGGCGCCGTCACAATTGATTCCCATACGGGGTCGTTTTATGGCATTTTTCATCACTTTGGCGAGAACTTCAATCGAGAGATTCTCGCACTCGTGTCGAATGTTGTCCTTGAGGGCATCTAGGGTCTCGGGCTTGTTCACGTAAACACGTAACAAAAACTCCAAAAAAAAGTTTGAAACAGTTAAATCCAAAACGAGAGATGAGGCGTCCCGGGAACGCCGCCTTCAGAATATCGGTTGTGGCTCGCGCAGTGTGTGCCGTAGCTCCGTCCTGTTGGAACCACGTGTTCTCCAGTCCTAATTCGCCCAATTCGGGCAGAAAAAAACTCGGTTAACAAGGCCCTATACCGTCTGGTCGATGTTTCCGGCCGCAGCTCGACATCCTCCTCAACAGCGGCGATATTCTCCGGGGGCCGGCCACTCTTGGCAACGTCTCGTGTGGTCCCATACTCTTCAAGGTTGGTGGCCAAACGGCTCAGTGTTTGCGCAGTCGGTGTCGAACGGCCGGGGCGCGGATTTCGCTCTGCGCCAGCACTACAGACGAATTGTTACGCAAATAATAGACACGATTATTCCGCGTTCTTGGGGAGTGTATCGCTCCATGGCTTGTTCACTTGTATTCTACATCTGTCTAGTCCACATCCACAAAAAATGTCAAAACAGATTTGACATTGGCGGCCATTTGCAAAAATAAGAACATCTTCCAATAGGGTGATCTCTTTTGGCCCACCTTGTATAAAAAGAACGCAACCAATGGTCACATATAAAAAGAGTCTTAAAAGGAAGATTTTTGCGTAGATTCTCACTATCACCAGTTCCATTTCCAAAATAGAATTCACAATCATAACTGGTTTTTTGTCAACAAGCACTGCACACAATAAATCAGCACACAGTATGAGAATGTCTGTTCTTTCCGTTGGCCCTGTTAAAAGGGACGACACGAAATTATAAAAATACAAACCAGCAGATCACCACCACCAACATCTTCATCGCCTTAACCTCATGAAAAGTCTCTACTAATGATTGCAAAGAACTTCTTGTGTAAAACTGTTGCCTAATCACATGCCGTATTTTTTCTATTTTTTTCTTTTTTAACTTGCAGCTTCCAGAATAGCACCCTAATGCATCTGTAAATTTTTAGTACAAATACGTTTTTTGATTGTATACGAATAGAGTGATGATAAGAATAATTCTGAACAAAACAAACCAAAACCAACAAATCTAACAAATGTTTGAATGTGTATTTTGATAAAAAAACAAAAATTGTTGTCATCTATCTCACTAAAAACAAAAAAAAACTATAATAATTCAATTGATTTTAAAAGTAACAAACATTAATTCACTTCACACGATACCCACTAATACCACTACTTGAATATTGTAATTTTTACAGTGAATTGTTGTTTGTTTATCGTAAATTGTAACAAACAATTTAACAGATGTTGTCGTATCTGTCCCTGTCGTCCTTTAACAAGGCCAAATATTAATCTAAGTGCACGTCCAAACAAAAGTGTTGCATGTTGTGTTGTGTGCGTTTTGTTTTATGTTTTGTTTTGTGTTCTCTTATTTGTTGCAACATAGTAAATACTAGTTGCTTAGTTTGTTTTGTATGCATGAATTTATGTTTTCGTTTATTTAACTTTGAATTTCAATTTTAGAGATAAATTTTCATATTTTTTTTTCTTTTTTTTTCTTTTCGTTTCTTTTTTGCTGTCTTCGTGTTGTTTTTTTTAGAAGTAACTTGTTATTCCCATCGGAAAATAGTATGGAAGAGTCCAATAATATGGAAGATATTCTAACTCAATTCGTTCAAAACGGTTATGCAGGTGCAATTTAAATGCAACAAACATACAATTAAAGAGATATACATAAAATAGACGTCCAAAAAATATAAAAAAATTTAAAAAAAAAAAAACGAAAAACAAATGCAGAGTTGAAAACGTTTCAACACGGCGTATATACTACAATATTTTAGATTTGAATATGTATATAAATATACTACTATTTTTGAAAAGTACATTTTTAACATAATACATTATTCAAGAGAAAGAAAAACACGAAATTGAGACAACGATTAAAAGGCGGCCGTGGAGCAAAAGTGAGAAACATTTAAACATAGATACTTTCAGTGGTGATATATATATGAAATTGCATTGTTGTGAGAGAGAGAGTAATTTATGAGGACTTTATAAATGTCAGTCGAGACGAGAGGAGGCGGCGGAGTAAATGAACCGTAAAAATAAATCACCTTTTATAGAAGAAGGAGCTTTAAAAACACTAATAAAGGTTAGTATGGTTTCTATTGTTATTTCAATACGGACATATATAGTATACAAGTATATTTAAACATTTAGATGTAATATAAGGTCAATTTATTTTAAAAAAACTGATGAATCTTCTGTCAGGTATGGTTGTTTCTGAATAAAAAAAAATATCTGTGCTAACTCTTGTTGGCCAATACTTTGAAAGTGAATGTAGTCGTAATAGTCTAAGGATTTTTCGCGTCCCATATAGCTACAAGCTCGGTTAAAGTGTTGATAAATGATCTAACCCACAGAGAATGTTTTTCTTTTTAATTGTAGTCGCACAACTTTGGTGATGTTTTTCGAACAGGCTCCGCTTCAAATGGTCATACAACTTGTCGTTGATAAATAGAGTCCTCAGCGTGTTTTGAGAGCATTCCACTGCCTGTGTAGGGTTTCCTAAACTAATCATTGCTTATTTGACGGCTGCTGATCAGGACTAGAGGTTGGAACTGGTTGAAGCTACGCTAGGAAGTGTTTATAATTTATTTCAAAGTTAGGCATCAGTTTAAAATATAGAGTGATTTAACTAAGTGTGTACCTAACCTCCTTAAAAGGTGGTGATTTGAATTTTGCGTCTTTGTTTTCTAATGCGATTTTCCATTAAGATTATCGCATCCGTAAAACGACTTTACCTGGGCTCTCATCGCGTAAGACGACGCACAGTGTGAGAATTCGTTCATCTAGCGGAATTTAATTCAAAAAATGACTTGCACAAATTGATGTAAAAACCGGTTTTGTCTGCAGCTTAAACCTTCTACTAAGCGATTATGAAAGAACTGTTATGTGGGAGTCATGTAAAACAAAAATAATTGGTCTTGAAGTTGAAGTTGCTTATAATTTCAGTGAAAATTGGCTTGTGAAGGTAGTTTTGATTTTATTTTTTTACGAGTGCTTAAAGTGTTATTTATTGAAAATTTTGTTTGGATTTTATAAAAAAAGAAAAGAAACTGGAAAGTAAAAAAAACTACATTCCATAGGGAGTTTATATTATTTTTTTTTTGTTAAATTAAAAAAAAAATGTTTTTTTTGCCAATTTTTGCCTTTATGAGAGAAAAACTTTATGTGTTCAGTGTTGTTCGGATGGGAGACTATATGCATTTTAAAGCCTGATATCTCTTCTATTATATAGCGCTTTAAGTTGCTGCGCATAGCTTCGACACCCATACATTTTTTTTCACTTTCGACTTGGCTATGAAACAAAAGTGTTACCTACACTAAGTAACAGTCGTACTAAGTTTCATCCAATGTGTTGTAATTTAGTTACTTATATTTTGTATGTCATAATTTTCGACTTTGACTGTACATATGTACATACATGTTGCCCTTTTCAAGTGTATAGGATTTTGATACAAGGCATTTTTCATAATTTTTAGAATGGATTTCGAAATGAAAAAAAATTTTTTTTTGAGGTTTGGATTTCCAAATCAAAATTGATGCTGTTTTTTCATTTGTAATGAGTTCTTTTGATGAAATTATATTTTCTGAAGGTGTCATCAACTGACTTAAGGCAAATATAAAGCTTATCTGTTTTAAGTTAAGTGAGAAGTGGGCCAAGAGTGGTAAGCACCTTGACCAGGAAAAAATTAATCCAATACAGATTTAATAAGGAAACTGGCTGATATGCCAACCCAACAAGCTGGGAATACGGACGGCAAGGCGGTTTTTCCTGAGATAGCTGGTATTGATAAAGAGCTTATAAAAAAAGTTCCATATTATTTTAGAAGCCCTGGCGTCTGGGTTTCCAATTAATTTAGATGCTTTTGACATATGTGCAACAAGGACTCGGGATTTGTATCTTGATAGAAGTATGAGTGGTATTATATGCCAGTAATCGCCCATAAATTATTGTTTCAAGGCAAACAAGTGGTTGCTTCTGGTATTCTTCAAATTGGTAAATTTTTAGAGGGAGCGCAAGAGGCTAAAAATAAAGATACATAATAAAAAATAAAAATATAATTTACAAGAAAAAAATCGCGGTTGGACACAGTGACAGATCTTCTTCATAGACTGTTGATAACTTCAAACCCTTTCTAAGCAAGTCTCTAAGCATTCCGAACAGGAAAAAAGGTGTTATTGAATATGAAGTCCTGAAGCTTTTGAATGTACCAGTTGATTGTTCTTTTAGAGTCTGTTTTGGGCAAAAATATGAATGATTCTTTACTTAATGTATGTATTTTATGATTATTTTTGATTAGTGTTAGCAAATATTAACTAAAAACTTTTCTCTGTGAGCGTTATTCATTTTTTTCTATTTGATCCACGTTTGTACAAAAAACATGTACTTTCAGAACTCCGTTCATCAAAAATTTGGCAAAATATATAAAATGTTGTACTTCAATTTTATAATTTAGATATTTATGATCAATCCTACAAAAAAAAAATTATCAAAAAGCTTAACTTGGAAGTGCTATTAATTTAATTCCGCTAGATGAGCGAATTCTCACACTGTGCGACGGTCGTCTGGGCGACGTCGTTTTTTAACGATTGAACTTTGCTTCGTATAACTCGTCCAACTGTCAAATTCGACGACTGAACGATTGCGATTGAACGATTGCTATTTTGCAATCGTTTTTGGAGCATTTTCTCAGTTTTATTCTGTCTGAGAGAAGTATTAACAAATATTTAAAGGAAACATACTCTTATGTTCTCTTTGAAGGGGGGATCGGAGTAGTAAAAAAATGCATTTTTTGCAACAACTAAAAAATGGGGTACAACTTTTTTAGAATTTCAAATGAATTTTGTTTTATAATGGCATGCAGAAATGCAATCAGAAAAGAAATGCAGCTATAAAATTGCATTCATTGAATCTTTTTTTACAACTCAAATATTAACAATACAAATTCTCATGTGACGCTTCATGATGTTTTATTTCCGAAAACATCCTTCCAAACTTTTGCATATTCTACAACGGAAAAAAAATTCCATACATTTTCTGTTGTTGAGTTTGTTTACAGGATTCGATTGCATGATGCTACGATGATGTTACGCGAAGCAAACTTAAAACGACATCGTCCTGTTCGATCGTTTTGACGATGATCGTTTTATAAATTACGCGATGAGAGCCCTGATCCCATCAATGGCCGGAGACGCATCAATTCAAACGTTCAAAACGTGCAAAAAGTCTTGCTCCGGATATATCAGAGTAGCTCACGTAAGTTAACTGATGACTCAAATTGTTGCATTTTCTTGGCTGTCCATGTCAGATTTCTAAGACTCATTTTGATTGAGTGTTACTGTTTAGAAAGTGATCCGTAATCCGGACCAAGACCCGTACCACTCAGAGGTGAAATAAGCTCAGATGTGTATGAATAAGATACCAATAAAAGTTTGCCCTGTTGATACGAAACTCAACCACTAAATGCTGTAATTTTTCGACCTTTCCTACTAGTAATAAACACTCTTCGTTTTATGATCAGCTGTGTCATCAGTGTAATTGAACTTCCCTTAGCGTTTTCGGTAAGCAACACGATAAGGAAGTTCGTAAAGCTGATCAAGATTAAAAAAAACACTGGCCTGTTTGGTATTGCCATTATTAGAGCTCTAATTTGTTCTTGGAATGCCCTTGCATTCGCGCCAAGGATGAGTACTCTTCCAAGAAACTAGTAACCCGAGTGCTACTAGAATGCAGGGTTTGTAGACCTGAGTGATCGGTTTTAGGAATAGGCCTGCTTAACAAACAACCTACACACTTCAACCACTCTACCCGCGTTATTGCGGTTACGTATTACTTGGCGGGCTGGTAAGCATTCAAGCTATTCGTGTTGTGTCATCTGTTTTTGATGTTTCTGCTGTATCTGACGGTTCTGTTGTTCTGTAGGTTTTTAAGAGCTATAGGAAAGTTTCTCAAAAAAAAAAAACACATAAAATTCAGAAAAATGCATGAAATCTTTATTTGAATCGATAGTACGGTCCATACAATTTAATGTTTGAAGATTATTTCATGAAAATGTTGACCGTGACTGCGCCTCAAATGGTCCATCCGCTTACTCCAATTTTGGCATACTCTTTCCAACATTTCGGCCGGTATCTCACAAATAAATGCTTCAATGTTGTCTTCCAATGCGTCAATTGAAGCGGGCTTGTCTGTATAGACATGAGCTTTAACATAGCCCCACAAAAAATAGTCTAAAAGCGTTAAAACGCACGATCTAGGCGGCCAATTGATCGGTCCCGAACGTGAAATAAAATGTTCACCGAACTCGCCTCTCAATAAGTCCATTGTTGCGCGTGCTCATTGAGCCAAAAATGAGCTTCGTCGCTGAACACAATTTTTCAGTAATAAAGTGGATTAACAGAGCACGCATTTTGATAATAAAATTCAATAATTCGCAAGCGTTGTTCGTTTGTAAGACGATTCATGGTTAAATTATAGACCAAACTGTGAAACAAAACACGAAACGTGCGTGAGCTGTTTAAATTATTTTCGCCCAATATTCCTAAGACTGCATGTGGTCCACTATTAGTGACGGGCTGGGCAAAGAAGTTCTCCATGGCATGAAGCGTGGGCCTGGTCTTCCTCTTCATTTGTGCAATCGGGGCAGGATGGTGAGCTGTCGTGCTCAAAACGGTGCAGATACTTGCTATAGCCTCCATGGCCTGACAGGAACTGTGTAAGGTTGTCATTAGTAGCACAGTCTTCATGGTTACGTTCTATCCATTCCTGGATTGTCGGTATAAGTAGTTGTCCTCTCGATTCCACTGGCATTGCATTGGTTTAAGGCTCTTCAATAATGTCAACGGGAACCATTCCAGCCATAACATCCGGCTTCATCCGACATGGTTCGAAAGCCGCTGCTTGTTTGTAGCACGCAGAGTCTGTATGCTGACAAAAGTCTCCTTTTGGTATCCTTCGTCCTCAGTGACTGCGCCCAGAGTAGTATCCTTCTTGCGTATTGAGGTCCACGAATGTTAGGCAATATGCGGAAGAGAGCTTCCTGTGTCCACGTGTGTTTTGAACCGCAATCTATTGTTCAGCATTGCTTCAAGATATTTAACTTCTTTGGACTTGATTATTTGGTTACCAACCTGGCAGTTGGCGAACTCTACAGTTGTTCGACTGCTTACGAGGACAGTTTCTGTTCTTCGGATACCTATGTTGCGTGACTACTTGCGCGAAGGTGAACTTTGAATCTAGAGACTTCCTAGCACCTACATAATTTTCAGCTTATGATCTCAGCTAAAGTGAGAACTTTTTTCTTCCATCCTGGAGTGTAGGCGTCACATTTTTTTCGCTTTTTTCTTTGTGGTTGGTTAAAGGTTGTCGACGGTTATCTGGTTCAAAAATATCCTTTTTCGAATCAGTTGGATTACAATATTGATCGAAGCAATGGGTTGCTTTCAATTGTTAAACATAGACAGGGAAACGGAAACGTGGTGTAACATTTTCAGCTACGACAAGTTAGTCTTTGTATGTTATTATTATTTAAGTTTAAAAAATCAGCATCCAATCATGGGAGTATCCACCTAAAGAAGCGTAAATCGTATAAAATCAATCTTTGTTACAGAAATGGTACCGCCTTAATGATCAGTGCGCCGAAGCGACGTGTCTCCAATGAAAGATTTTACTATGTTTGGTTGAAAAAAATTGTATCCTAAGAAATTATTCATCCTAAATTTTTTTTGCCAAGGCTGTGAGGAAAAACGTGTGAGTAGTAGTGTGAGACTTTCGTCCCACTACTCACTGAAAAGCCTCTTAACCCCTTATCCATTCAACACCATCCACTCCGGAACCGCCTGCGCATTACTTCAGAGCGGTGTCGTTTTCTTTCCCCTCGGGGGACCAGCTTTTTCACTTTGTTAATTCAATTTGCGGGTTTATTCTTTCTTGCCGGTGTGGCTTTCATCAACTTATTTAAACTTGAGAGGGTATGTCCTCCTCCATTTTTTTCCTTTTCAGTAGCTTTTCAACGAAAGAGCATACACGCTTAAAGTTTTGGTCATCGTTGCACATCTTTTCGACGATGATATCCGGTGTGATGGCTCCCACCAGTGAGTTCTGAGTCGCCGTACTGGCATGCTGAGCTTCCTGTTTCGCCCATTTTATGGAGATAAGCTCTGAAATAACCATGTCCAGTAAGGAGCTGGGTTACGTAGTAATTTACTTCGTGTTTACGCTCGTTCCACATTGTCACGTTTTTGATCAGTCTCGCCGTCCAGCGTCCTCTACATTCCGAATCCTACCGTTCTTGCCACCGTTGTCTGGTCAGCTGTTTCGCTTCTTCTGCAGCCGCCTTTCAGCCAATTTCCGCTTTTCTATCGTGGATATGTTTTCTTAGGAGTTACACTCGTGATAACTAGGGCGGCTGGTTCCGAAACCGTTTGGTAAGAGCTAGCTGGCTGCCACCATCTGTTTTCGGTACTTCTGTTGTTTGTCCATCTGCCCAAATTTCGCTGCCGTACAGAAGGATGGAGTGTGTTGTCGCCATGAGTAACCATTGCACCGCCTACGTTTGCCATCAGTCTGCTCAGTAATGCAGTTGTTTTTGATTTTTCATCGTACATCGTGCATCGTAAAAGAAATGTAGTTGTGCGAGCGAAGCAAGTAGGTACAGCACTGCAAAATAGGATTTTTTTTAAACAGGGTTCCATTCAAACGTTCCAAACTTGTTTCCCGTCGTTTTATTATTTGATTTTAGTGGAAACAAAACTTTAAAAATGTCAACGAAAAGTCGTTAATTTTTTTTAAAATAAAGTATTAATTACTAATAAATGTGGTTGTGAGTGGTTTATCTTAAGAAAATCGTGTATCCAATACCGCTACCTAAAAAGAAATTAAAAAATACAATAATAGATGATATTGATATCCTATTTGTTTACAAACTTCTACAATTGATCCAAGAAGACCGAAAGAAAAAGTTGTAGCCACGTGATTAGTTGAAAAGATTGTTCTCTTCTCGATATTCATCGTGTGCTTTATCGAAAAGAAATAAATAAATAAATATGTATTCAATCTTTCGATCACCCTATTCCATAACCACTTTTTAGAAAGATGAATGTTTAAATTATATAGATTAAATTATATACTACATGTTATTCAACACAAAGAAGAAAGAAGAAAAATCGAATTTACTTTACAACTCTCTGTCAATTTAATTGATTGGCGATTTGTTACTATTTCAAATAGATTTACATACACACATTGATATACAAACAATTAATATTTAATATATATTTATATATATTAGGAAAAAGAAAACAATTATATTTACAATTAACTATTAATAAAATGAAAACTATATGTTGTGATTGTTGTACTGAAAAAATATACTACATAAATATATACTTGGTGTAAATGCACGGTCCATTTGTTAGTTAAAAATAAAAACAATTATATCTACATTTATAGCAAATTATATAAATACATTAAAACGAAACAAAAACACATCGATATATTTTAGTAGAAAGGTTTTTGGGTTACTATTTTTTTTTTTGTTTTTTTTTTATGATAAACCGAATTTACACTGTGTGCATGGATAGGTACAGTCCGTAAACGACAATATAGTCGAAAGAAATCATTGATTTCCAAAGGGTACTGTACGTTTTTCTTTAAGATCTCATTTTTTAAGTGTTTCTACGTGTCTTTTGGGTATATGACTTATTACGCGTGCATGATTAAGACGTAAGACATATGATTTAAAATGTTATTTCCTTCCTGTTGTGGATATATGTGTGTAGTTTGATTTTTTTTCGGTAAATTAGTCACGAGCTGTCGACGTAGAGGTACGGATTGCTAGACAGTCTCCTCTGTACGATGCTCATGCAGAAACAGTAGGTAAATCTAAATCTGAACGGGCATGGACATATCTCTGACAAAGTTAGACCAATTCTGGGCTCCAAAGAGATCCAACAAATTGTAAAAGACTCAATAAATCCATGTTCGTTTATGACATTATGCGGCACTCCATATTAGAGTGCAAAAAGGCTTGCACGGCTCAGGAATGATTTCTGCAGGAGTTTCGAGGCGAGAACTAAAACAAAACCGTCTGCCCTTTCCAATCTCGGGAGGACTTATCTAGGAAATAGTTTTCTTAACAATCTTAGTGATCTTCAGCATCGATAACACTCCTAATATTATTGCTCTGACGAATGTTCTCAGTTATTTTTTGACTTAGCACTCGTATCAGTTGACGTTCAATTCGGAATACCTTAAGCTTTGCATTAAAACAGAATTTTTGACGAAATAAGGACCGTCCAAACTGTCGATGTTCAACTCGCCGTCCTACAAAATCTATTCAACTCAGGGCGTTTACTGTCTTGACAATGTCGAGGGGTTCACTAGGCCAAGAGAAAAGCCAGAACCGGAGTATGAGACCATAATCGTCTAAACGCAAGCATTTTCATAAATTTAACGACCATTATGAAGGACTTTGTTTCATTGTCGGCATGTTTTTTGGGGATTAAACTGAACTCCAAACGCTTAACTTTAATACGAGTTTAATGGTTTTGGAGGTCCACCGTTTCGACGATACAAGTCCCAAATCAGTAAAGTAATTTAGAACGTGACAACAAATGAAAATTGTTATTTCGGGCATAGATTAGACTGTATGTACACACCTCGTCTGAGCCCGCAGAGTCTGTATGTTGATGATAGCCTCCTTTTAATTTCTTTCGTCCTTAATGCCTGCGCCCAGACTGGGGCCGCATATAAAAGAACTGACGTGATGATTCTGGAGAGTAGTAACCTTCCATCTCCTTAGATGTAAGGCAGTATGCGCGAAAGGGGTCCCTGCATTTGCGATGCTTTCCTGGTTAAGTAGTCCACGTGTGTTTTGAACTGGAGTTTGTTGTCCATCATAACTCCAAGGTATTTAACCGCTGCTTTAGACCTGATTGTTTGATTACCAACCTGAAAGTTAGCAAACTCTACAGTTTTCCGACTGGTATGAGGACCGCTTCTGTTTTATGATCGGCTAGTTCCAGTCCGGCGGCTGCTAGCCAATCTTTTATTCGTACAATTGCTTCGTTTGTAGCTGATTCAACTGGAAAATGGTCTAACTACTTTTGTGCGTGCGCACGAATGTATGACAGTGCTGCCAGTTTCAACAGACAGGCTTCAATTTATTCCTTACCACTTTTGTTTATAAAAAGATATTCTGTTACTGTTTTATTTTTTTTATTTTACTTTCGAAGAATGTTATTCAATATTTTTTAATATTTTTACTGCATTTTCAGCTTTTCTTTCCTTAGGAACAATTTACTTTCTGCACGAATGGCAATATAACATTTTGTTGACTTGGGTGTGTCGATATATAAATATGTTTACGTTCTCTTTGAGTATATTACATGTTTTTTTTTATGTATAATTTTGCATGTAAGATGATCTTGTTGGACAAAAGTGAAATTGATTTTTGTTCAACGGTCTTATTATTTTTTTTATGTAAATTTTAGATGTAGAGAATATTTTATATTTCAAAACCTATATAAATATTATTTTCAATTTCTTTCACACTAAAATGTCATTTAAAAAAAAGAAACATTTCTATTCTTAAAATACATAATTATTTTTAATTTTTTTTTTAACTGTATGAAAGAGATATAATATAATGTTTACACAGAAATGTAACTGCAATAACGAGAAGAAAATATTTATACTTTATTTTGATTAACTAGGCTTCCATTCTGTTTAACAAAATTAATTAAAAAAAAATTCTATTGAACTATTGAATTTAAGTGAAAGCTACAATTGCTGCAATTTTTTTTTTGTTTGTATAATTTTAATTGTATTAAAGTTATTATTATTTGAAAATGAAAAACAAAAAGAAAAAAAAATCAAAATAGACACATACAAAACATTTAATTGGTAAGCCTTATTTTAATAGCAATGTATGGAGAAAACGTGCTTGTATTTTTATATTTTTACAATATTTTGTTATATCTAAATATTTTTATTTTGTTTTTATAAATAAAAAAAAATATATGAAAACTGAAAACTTAAAAATCAGGAATGTTTACATTGTAAGTGGTTAAGAAAGAAAAGTAAACTCGTCTTTTTTATCATTAAATGTAGCACAACCATTAATTATATATAAAGAAAATGAATGTCAATGTTACAGCTTAAAAATATTACATAAACAATTCTTGTCAATATGGCCAATAAACGAAAATGAGAATAAATCTTCAATAGATATTGTTATTTATTTTCTTTCATTTCAGACTAAAAGAATTTTGCTTATTTGGTTTTGTGGTTATAACTGTGCTTCCGTCAATTTAATTACGGAGTTATATGAATAGGAGACGAATTATCCAAGAGCCCTGGGGAACATTTGAACCGAAAATTCGCAAAATCATACATACACATTAGGGTGGAGCGAAATTTATTTTTTTAAAAATCTTTTAAGCCTATATGCGGAAAAGTTGAATTTGGGAACCCAAAACATGTGAAAAAAATTGGTTAATTTGTGACGTCATCTTAAGGTTCCTTCATGACGTCAAAGTTTTAATTTTTTGAATAATTTAACTAGCTGAACCAAGCTTTCCGCGCTTGGTGCCCTTATGGATGGTATTTCAAAAAATAACTTTCTTATCGGATATCCACGTCATTATAAGAAAGCACTGTCAAAATTTGAGTTCTTTACGTCCAGCGGTTTGGTCTGTGCATCATCTGTCAGGCAGTCATGGAAATTTTTTGTATATAAATTTGAAAAAAAAAATTATGGAATTTTTGTAGTACTATACTTAACTTTTGTAACAAAAATATTGAATCTAATTACGCCAAAACAACATCGAATTAAATATAATGAATGAAATTATCGTCATATTTTCATTTGTAGTCTAGCGCATGGGCCAATATGACTTAAAACAAAAAAACTGCTACTGTATTTAACAATTTATACTGTTTATAGACAAAAGGCCTTGACTTAATTGTTTCCTATATCCATTCTTCTTTGTGAGCGCCTGTTACTTTGTCCTTTGATCCAAGGCCTAGCTTCTCACAACCATTCGTTTTGTGTGAGTTTTGAATTTTTGGGACGAATGGAAGGGATCTACAATTTTACGCCTCCAAACGGCTAATTGAGAAGCTCTTTCATGACAGTTTTACTTTTGGATGTTTGTCAGACGTTCGCAAGAGCTGGCGCAGTTGAAAAAAACCTTAAGATGTAATTTGGTTCTTTCGGGATTCGAACCGGGAACCCTTCGCTTGGTAGTCTAACACACTAACTCTAAGCCACTGCGCCACGGTCCAATACCTTAGTCAAAATATAAGATTTTTAATGTTTTTTTTTTGTATGGGAGGTGCCACGCCCCTTTGTTAAATTTTGACCAATCTTCCCAGGGATACTCCTGATACCTGAGATTGTCAACCTTATTGCGAAGATCAATTGTCAATTGATAGTTGATACTTATCAATCCATTTTTTTGAAATGGTATTGTGACTGTCAACTATCAATATTGTTGATTCGTTTTGATTTTTTCTTTAATATTCTATTGTGAATTAAAAAAATCGGTATTGCGATCAATGATTTTCATCAAATTTGTTGTTAGCTGTCAATTTTTCTTTCAATCGTAAATTTGCAGTTGATGAGTTCGTGCTGCTTAGAAAAATAACTAAAAAATGTGAGTTTCAAGTAAAATAAGTGATAAAATTTTAAATTTCTTTATTTCCATAGGTCGCTCAATAAGAATTAAGCAACAAATCATTTCCCAAACTCAACTGATAGTTCCTATGTGCACAGAATCTTATCACTGCTGCTAGTTTCAAAATATTTGGCACAGCTCTAGTGTTTTTGTAGGGCTTCAATTGTCATACATTTCTTGGAAAAGATAAAACTTCTTCGCATTTTTGCCATTTCAACGATAGCAGAATCATCCAACTCTTCATCTTTATCAAAAAAAGGTCCAGTTGAAGTCGTTTTGTATTATTTGTATTTCCTTTTACGTGAACCCTTTTTTTATTTCAACACAATTTAGTTTCTTATTTAATTGATTTTATAGATTTCTGATGATTTCCTCTGTATGTTCATCAAAAAAAAAAAAAATAAACATCTGTCAGACGCACATTCCCATTCACAGTTATCGAAATATTTTGAAAGTATTCACAAGAGCACATAATTTTATCAACTCATTTTCACAATACCGATTTTTAGTTCAATTGATAAATTCTATCAACCGTCAATCGGTTGATAGTTGATCTTCGCAATAAGGGTGGATATGTAAACTTGAACTCGATCGATTGAGTGGTTTTTTAAATATAAGATTTTTAATGTTTTTTTTTTGTATGGGCGGTGCCACGCACTTTTTTCAGTTTTGACCAATCAGAAACCTTCGCGGTTCACATGATCAAATGCATAGTTTGCGAGTCTATAAAGGACATACAAACAAACATTCATTTTTATATATATAGATGTAGTTTCCTTATGTACATAATATATTATTTCCAGTACATAAAAAAAAATTTTGAAAAAATTTCAAGGATATTTTGTTTTTGAATATAGGAACCACAGGACCTTTTTTGTTTTTGCTAAAAACCGGCTGTAGCTTTAAGGAATAATGAAATTCAACTTTTATAACTATAGGCATTACAAGAAAAAATATTTACCAAAAAATGTTTAAATTCACTCCGGCCTAATACACATACTGCTATCTTGTATTTTACTATAAGAGTGGCGGATAAAACGAAATTCATCGACATATTCTGTCGGCGAGAGTTATTAAAAGTTTAATTAATGTTTGATCGGTGACACTACGTGTTAAATGATCAAAGCCCACTGAAAATAGCCCTTAAAAATATAGTGCGTAACCCGATTTTTTTTGTGTTTAAATGCTTCAAAACTTTTTTTTTCACTTAAGTTTGAGGTTAAAAACAATTGCGGGAAACTCTCAAATTCCTTCATCTTAATTTTATAATAAAAGTGAGCGCAATGATTTGAACCATACAACCACGAAAAGTAAAAGGTGAAAACTTTCAATCGCTTACAAGAACATATTGCTTCATATAACTAATTAGCACAATAAAACAATAAATCAATTGTCGGATAATGTCGCAAAAAGAATTCATTCTTGCCCATGGCCTTCACTAATGCATTGGTGGAATGTTAAAGCGAAGCGGAATTTGAATTCTTTTTTCAGAATCATGAAGTGTGCATTCCAAGTTACAATATTTTAACTGAAGGAAGAACGATTGTCCCATTTTGTAAGCTTGAACTTGGGACTTGGATTCAACAGCAAGGCTGAAACCATAAACAGGGGTAGCAGCATGTAACTTGATACAATCGAGTTCAGTCGATACAATCGAGCTCTGACAGCACCTAATTTGTTTCAATCGATTATCCTAAACCGATTATCCTCGATCGAAACAAATTAGGTGCTGCCAGAGCTCGATTGTATCGGCTGAACTCGATTGTATCAAGTTACGTGCTGTCACCCCAGTTTTCCAATAAGAGGTGTTATTTTGATATTCAGAGAAAAATGTAATTTTTTGAGATAAATGATCGGATACTTATTTCATAATAAAGAGGAAGATATGCCGTTAATAATGAAAAACAACATCAGCCAAATGGCCACCACGACCACGCTTACAGGACCATATCCCTTTCATGAAATTTTCCATAACAAAATCGCAAAGCGGCTGCCCTATGTCCTCGATAGACTCACGAATTCCATCTTTGAGGTCTTGAATCGACATTATCCTTCAAGTGGCCTCAAAGGAAGAAGTCACAAGGTGTTAAATCACAGGATCTCGGTGGCCAATTGTGATCACCTCTTCGAGATATAACACGGTCCGGAAACTTTTTCCGGAAAAGATCAATGGTTTCGTTGCTTGTGTGGCACGTAGCGCCGTCTTGTTGAAAGTAAATGTTGTCCAGATCAATACCATCCATCATCCAACTCCAGCCATAAAAAAACATTAATCATCTCTCGATAGCGCAATCCACGAGGAATGGACAAACCTGGGTTTTCTTAAACACTGGGCTACATTAGCAATATTCTCAGTTGTTCTTGAGCGACGTGCACGGGTTTTTTCTTTACATCACTAACTTGTCACAACAGCTGGAATTTTTCCACCAATTTCTGTCCGACAAGGTGCTTCACGACGACCCAAAAATGCTTTAGTTTTGCGAACTGTGAGTGCAAAATTTTCACCATTTTTGTAGTGAATTTTTATAATTTCAATGCGTTGTTGAAGCGTGTATCGTTCCAATTTTAGTAATAGCGTAGTTTCTACTTGTCAAATGGCAAAAAATAACAGCTTCAAAAGTGACAGTTGTCGAAATAGCGGGCTATTCAAAATAACACCTCTTATTGGAAAACCCTTTAGTTAACAACAGTGGTATTTGTAAAGCACCCCCGAAGAGTTTGTATTTGTTGCACCAATGAAACGGTTTAAAAAACTATTTATGTCTTCATGTTCAGGGGGAAATCTGGAAAATAAGAGTCTCCCACTAAATAATAGCCATTTCGATAAGGTAGGACAAAAACAATCAACACACTCAAAAAATCAAACAGGTTAAGAGGTAACTGAGTACAGGTTAACAAATAACTGAGCTATGACTCGCCCAACATGTCACCATAAACTTAGGCTTTCGGTATTATTCACCCCTATTCCGAGTGTCGGTTTTGAGTCGTTGAACACCATTTATCACATGTGGAACCTTTTGGCGTACGACGAACGTTGTGAGAAACTTCACTGCCATTCTGTAAGGTGTAAGGCAATCAATCGTTGTGGGGTTGAATGCCACAAAACGACAAGAAAACGGCGGTATTTGTCGTTTACAAGATATCTACTGATCGACAAGTAGTAAATGACGGTTGTAAAAGTAAGTATTCTTAAATTGGTAATTTATTCCACTGTCTAGATTAAATTAGATTAATCTCTAGGTAAAATAACCAACCAGAAACAGTTTAAGACTTTGGTCGAATTAATGAAAAAAAAACCTTCACTGGCAAAGGGATTTCAAAGGGGGGGGGGTTTTAAATGTTGATACAAAAGTTGAATGGGATTCTATTGCTCTAACCCTAATAGCTTAGGACCACCATCAAGAGATGGAAAAGGTTGCAGCAAGGTTTAATGTCGCCGGCACTGACCTTGTCCGAGTAGCTTCTGGGAGCTTGTTTTTTTTGTTTGAATTTTTGTTCTTGTGCTAAAGGGCCCAGCCCATAGAATCCGTTGCACCCGTCCCGTCGACGGGTACGAATTGTATTGACAACACACTAAACTCACTCATGAGTTCCTTAAAATAGTTGTTTGCCTGCTACAAAATATTTTTATTTTGAATTTTTTCAAATGACCAACAGCACATATAGCAGTTTCTCTCGCTCTCAATAGGTTTGTTCGACGTGGGCCCTAGTGCGCACTGGGTTAACCCTAATGCGTTCGATATAGCAATCAACTCGCCCTGGTACTGAAGCTGCATTCGACATGACTTCTATAGCGCCCCAGTTGTGCCCTGAACTGACCCCAGGCAATTTGTCGGGGCAAGAATTCAGTGCTGAGTTTCGCTGTCATTTTGCTTGCTGTCATTCATTTTTCAATGTAAAACTTCAGGGCAGCATTTTTTGTATTTGATATAGCAGCCGAATTTTTAGGGTTATGCAGATTTTTGGACAGGCGGGAAAATTAGCTGACACTTCTCAATGCGCACTAGTGGGCACTAGTGCTAGCCACGTCGAACAAACCTAATGTTTCCACCAATCAAAGGGCTTCCTCTCCCGCTGTGCCAACTGTCAACGCGTGCGACGCACAGAAAAGTAGAAAGTAAACCTTATTTATCCGTCTTATCCGGCACGTGCGGGTGCAATGCCTATGGGTCACTTTCCATAAGCTGCTGTGTATTCTATCAACTATTCTATTCTGTCAGTCGAAGCTCAGTTTTTCTGATATCTTTGACGTCACCACTACTCCAAAACATTGCTACACTACACATTCATTTTTAGGATACAACTTTCAAAAATATAAATATACCTACCATAAACTGATACCGCCATTTATCTGTCATTGGCGCAGATCAGCAGGTGTGGATCGTATGTGGAATGTGAACTGCTTACCGACGAAGTTTTACTCTGCCGTGGAAGTTAAGGAATAACGAATAAGCCAGCCTTCTAAAATGAAACGCCTCAAAAAACGACAAACGTCGTAAAAGTAAAACGCCACTCGGAATAAGGGTGATTGTACCCCTATACGCAGACCAGCATACTCACCATAACAAACTTATAAGTATAAGTATAAGCCTTAACCAAACTTATGCCCTTGCTTCACTTCCCTGTTATGACGGTTAAAATGCAAAAAAAAAAACAATGTTTCAATGAGTAACTGAAAGACAAAACGTGTCCCTTCAAATATATTTAATTCTATCGTTTAGATATCGTGACTTCCCGACCCAGGTACTTGTTAATAACATATAACAGGGGATATTGATGTCCATTGCTACAAATTCCTCGAAAATCATCCGTATCAATAGACCACATCATTATTCCACCCAGTCCCTGGTCCACAACGTATTGTGCTTTCTGTGCTAACGTAACGTCATCGTCGTAGCTCACCCACAGCTTGCCATTGGACGCGTATACAGCCGCATTCTTATCGAGGTATTCTTTCTTCCAATCCGGTTGCTTCTTCTGCATTTCACAAATTTCATTGTACCCCAGGAAGCCACTCTCTCGCGTATATTCACCTGCCCTTCCCGCTCCAGAAGCGGGTGCGCCCAACTTCGTTATACGCGCATCCTTTAGGGTATATGTTCTGCCATATGCTGGCACTCCTAAAATGATCTTCCTAGCTGGACATCCGTTTTGCTTGTAGTAGTTTATGGTATCCGATATAGTCGGGCGTTTCTCTCCCAACTCCGCTTCCAAGGGCGAGTGAATACTCGTTACATTCTGCTCGTGGAAATCATAGCCCATTATGGATACAAAATCCAACAGATTGCATATCCGGCTGACCTCGTACGCTTCTTTGGTCACGTTGAGTGATGCCGTCACTGCTGCTGAAATTGAACGATTTCTAGGCTTTAATTTGGCCAGCAAGGCGATTAGCAACTCTGTAAAGTTCCTTTGGTCAGCTGGTAGACCTCTGCGCTGCGTGGGATACTCCCAATCGATGTCAATTCCATCGAATCCATAGAAGACCAAAAATCGCAATACGCTTTCAGCGAATTTGTCACGGTTAGCTGCGGATTCCGCCATCTGTTGTCAATCAATGAAGTGTAAGCCAATAAACGCAAGAGTCAGTTAAACTTACCAGGGAGTATTTTTCGGAACCCTCACCCCATCCGCCTATTGCCAGAATGATCTTCAAGCAACCGGTTGAATCTCGTTCCTTCAAAGCGATCAACTCCTTATAGCCACCTTTGTAGCGAGAAAAAATAAATGCTATCTGCAAAAACAAGAAGAACCGCCTTACTGTTTTGAATATCTAGCCCGGGATCTAAGCTCATCATCTCTCCGTCGATATTTAAGCCAGCAAACGAGTAAACAATGTGGGTACAATATTCAGGTATGATGTGTCCAATTTTTTGATTTCCATCTCCTGGCCGATAGCCGGACCAACTTGCCCAATAGCAAACCACAGATTTGGTTTCTAGAAATAGAGGGAAACTAATTAAAGCTTTTTACTGGGATTTAAGGACTCACTCGGACATTTGTTGTCACAGGCAGCGGTTTGCAGGACAACCACAAGAAATATGCAAATAGCTTGAAAGACCTTCATTGAACAACAATGTGCTATGCCAAACGATTGGAACGAATGGTTGAGCATGTGACCCAACCCCTCTATTTTATCGCGTTAAATGTATGCTGATAAGGGTTCCTTATCGAGTTCCAGACAAGTGTAGCAATTAGGCTATCTTTGGAATCGCTATTGCGTCGATTTGAAGCGCACTTCATTAGTTTAGTTTAGAGCCACCAGGAGAAGGGGTTGAGTGTGTTTTCCCTTTTTAGAATTTGTGTGACGGCGTAGTATAGTGTGTAAGTATTTAACCGGAAGAAATTTGATAACATTATTAATACTTTAGCATTTTAAAATGCCGAAGCGGAACAGATGGCGTGCTAGCGATTCCGTATCAGTCGAGCTTTGCTCCGATGAGCCATTGTATTTCAGATAATCATTTAAAGTGAAAGAAAAATGGGCAAAGCAGCTGAATACTAGGTAATTTGTAGGGGGAGGTTTATTGGTTCTCAAATAACGCTCAACGTCGGACACGTTGATTATCTACAAAATAAAGGAGCCCCTCAGTACTGGCTTATGGGTGCGGTATAACTCAAAAACTGTACGACTTTAATGGTTGCGCAGAATTTATGGTCCAAGGTCATGTGTGGGTTTGGTTTTCAATTGGCTTTATTCCATATCGATGCAAGAGTCGTATAATCAACGCACAGAGCTCAAACCGCTAGTCTGCAGCTTAGGGGGTGCGTAATCTCCTACTATCTAACTTGCATGGCCTATGATTATAGCTATCGCTTACACGAAATTCTTAAAAGATAACTGGAAGATGAAAAGACCAATCTCTCGCAAATAACTTAAGACTTGTAAGCCTAATAACTTTCCTGCTAAAAAGTTGTATAGCACAGCGAGACAGCGCTCTAAACTATAAATTTAAGGATCGAAGGCAAGGCATCCGCTATAGGCATTGCATTTTGCATCGATCATTAAAACGAAACCTTGAATACCACATTTTGATCTCAAGAAGGTTTTTTCAGAAATTGTCAACTGTTACATCTCTAACAAACAATTATTGTTCAAAACTTACAACCCATACTGTTCGTGGTACGACTTTTTAAAACTATGTACCTTCAACGTGTGAACGAAGCGAACTGTCATCTATCTTATCGTTCTAAAAATGCCGATAAGTGATCAGTGAAACGTCCTGGGGTCGAATCGCGTCATCCGTGTACGAGCATTGCGTGACGGAATTTGTTTTTGCTTCACATGTAAATCAGCTTAATTCCATGAACGTAATCCTTGATCACGGACGACGCGATTCAACCCCTGAATCATCGAAGCCGCACTGGTGGTTTGATGGCTCAACTCAAAGTGGAAATAAAAGTTTGTATGTAGAGTGGGATACCTCATACATCTCATATTCAATTGATTAGAGACTAGAAGGTACATTAATAACCGCTGTGGAAGCCGCCATCTAGTATCGATTACAAGCGACTAGTTGACACTACTTCTTCGATCGCAGTTTGTCACTTCTTAAGGCTGGTACGCTGTTCAAGTGAAGTGAAATTTTCACTCCTCTCCAAGAAATTGCTGTGAAATTGAAAGTGAAGTTTTCACGCCGAAATGTCAAAAATTTAATGCGACGGACAATAAAAACCAAGTGAAATAGCAAGCAACGCCCTCTACATATCACTTTTTGAACAATTATTTTTCACTTCAACAGTGTACTACCTGGTGAAATTTTCACTTGAAAAGTTCATTTTGACATTTCGCAGTGAGAAATTTGTATGAAAAATTGGATTTCACTCGAACAGCGTACCAGGCTTTACCACGGTCAGCAATTTTATTTCTCGCTTTACTTCTATTCTCGAAGCCAAGGGAAGAGGTGCAAACCGCGGTAGGTACCTTCCTATAATATATGTATGTATGTATATATACTTTTTCGTAGAAATTAAAAACCAACCCTAGGTAACAAATTGAAAAAAAAAAATCAAATGGATTTAGCTAAATCACGTTGGTGGTAACATGGTATTAAGGACTTTGGTTACCTGGACTTGACTTCAACTAATTTTCCTTACTTTTACGAATAATTTGACAAAAATTAGTTTACTCACTTTACGACTGTCATTGTCATCTAGTCTAGCAAACTTTGATCTCAATTGACAATCTATTTAAAGAATAGCTACCAACACGTCAGTCTACGAGTGCCTACTTACAAAAACTTTACAATTGCAGAAGTTCTGCAATCTGAAGCGATTAAATTTAGTTTGTATTTGTTTTGACTTTGGCTTTATTTTCAAACAGGTTTAAAAATTGAGATTTAAATATTCAAACCCAGTGAATTATATGCAATTCAAAATTTAAATTGCGTAGCCACATTTTGGAGCGATTGAATAATACGACCGTTATTAGTTACTTAAAGAAGGGCATTTTTTAACGGCTAGATTTTGCGCACCAGGCACGTAGCCAGGGGGTGGGGGCTTGATTGGCTGAGCCCCATGCCAAACACGCGCCAGAGAGCCGAAAAACTCTACTTCTACGCCTTTGCAAAACAAGATTCATTGAAAGGCATGACTTCCTTTGTAGAGCTCTTCAAATGCATCTCAATAAGTCCTGAAGAAAACGAACAGAACTTGGGCGATGTCTTCGAAAGCATCAACACTTTTGGCAGCGGTCCAAAAAAGTGATTTCCTAGTAAGCCTGATTGTATGCGAAAAACTATTCAGTTTAAATCAGTTTTCAGCTCAGTTTAAATCAGTTTTCAGTTTTCCTACAGAACAAATCCTTAGACTTCGTTTCTGCAATCGACCACACAAAAAAAAGTTCTTAAAAACATCAGAAAAATGCCGACGATTTTTTCAGAGATGCTTTTCAATCCGCATCCCAACTTGCCGAGGACCTATTTGAAGTTCAATTAGGAGCTCCGAGAACTTCATTGAAACAGACAATGCGTTCCAATCCAGAAACCTCTACTGAAGCCTATTTTAGAGTGTCTATACTGATTCCTGGCATAGATTCGTTAATATGAAATCTTACGGACTTGATTCATGGTCAACGAAGACGTTCTACCATCGTTTCAAGCTCTGCTCCCAGGACCCAGGTTTTGCTGTAGTTGTGCTGGTGAACGAAATCGAAAAGCAAACATGTTACTTTGATAATGTAATTTCGCTGTCAGCTGTAAAAGCTGAGTACATTCTTTGGTGCGAAAAAATATCGTCGAGTTTTGAAATTGCTAGATATATGTGACAACTGAAAAGACGTACTTTAGAGGTATACATCTTTTGCTGTCGGTTTTGACCACGCATCCAGTGACCACAGCAAGTATTGAAAGAAGTTTTTCAACTATGAAAAGGATTAAAACAGCGTCCAGAAGCTTTATGAAGAATGCCAGATTAAGCTCACTTGCTATGATATTTGTTCATTCGGACATTAATGTGGATCAAGATAAAGTGATTGATCTCATGTCAAAGAAAATTAAGACATCTTCTGCTTTAAAAAAATGTGTGGAAAAAAATAATTTAAGTACCTATGTTCGTTTAAGTATATACGATTTAAAAACTAATAAAAATCCTGGCTATACGGCCCTGGTGCGCACAATTAGTCATAGCCGGAATATCGAACAAATTTAATTTAGCTTTTTTTCGATTCTTCTTCCGGTTTATTTTTGACACTCGACAAAGCCAAATCAAGTAGGATTTTTAACACGCCTTATCTATATATATAAAAATGGTGTGAAAAATGTATAGTGAATCATCAATTGAGAACGGCTGGGTCGATTTGGCTCAAATTTCTTTTCAGTTCTTCGTAATTACCAGGAGCCTATTGTTACGAAAGAAAATTTTGGGAAAACCCTCCGCAAAAGTCGGGAAATTGGAAAAGTCGAAATTTAACTTTTTGTATGGAATTTTTTGTGCAATTGTTCCGGAATGGCTTTTCGAATGGAAAAATCAAAAATGCTTAGTGAAAAATTTGGAAAATTCCGGAAAGCACACAAAAAATTGAATTTTTTCCGACGAAGTTCGATTCCCTGCTTACTGTAGACGGTCTATACCCCAGTTTTCAGGAGGTTTACCAATGTTTAAATTTGCCCGAAAACGATACACATTGGGTTTAGGACTCAACGCTCGCCGATGCAACTGTTTCTGCGCCAGCGAATCAAATACGAGCATTGTTTGCGATTATCAAAGCGACATTTCATCCCACGAACCCCATCTCGAGAGTTCGTACGACAGCTTCGAATTTCGATCTCGAAATTAACGACGAGTTACGCAACGAAGCGTTAGTTCTGATCGAAGACATGTGCGTACTCATGTGCGGCAGTCTGTTGTCGAAATTGGGAATGCGTACGCCAAATCGTTCGATGCACGATGCATTCAATCGCGAATTGCAAAGGGAGGAAGACTATGATCGGGATGAGCTGGCCGAAAGAGTCCAAACAGATGTGCAGCTATTGAATGCCGAGCAGAAGAACATGTACGATTCGCTGATGAGGGTTGTTGACGGTGAAACGGGACGCATTTACTTTTTTGATGCTCCCGGTGGCAAAGGCAATACATTCGTCATTTCGTTGATTCTGGCAACAATTCGGTCAAGATCTCAGATTGCGTTGGCTTTAGCATCCTCTGGCATTGCTGCCACACTGTTGGAAGGCGGTGGAACTGCACATTCCGCTTGAAGCTGCCGATATATCTTTTTACGGTTGACAAGCCAATGTGCACAATGACCAAGAATTCAGCGACAGTGAAATTGATGCGAGAATGCAAAATTATCATTTGGGTTGAATGCACTAAGGCGCATAAACGAGTTTTGGAGGCAGTTGACCGAAAAATTAAGGATTTACGCTTCCCGTCATGTCATCCCGAAATCTACTGCTGCCGATGAACTTAATGCATGCCTGAAATCGTCATATTGTGGAGGCACATCAAGAAGTTTAAATTGACCACTAACATGACAGTCGCATTGCAGAACAACCAATCGGCTGCTGAATTCTCGAGACTACTGCTGTCACTTGGCAATGACCAAATTCCTGTTGATGTTTCGACTGGATTGATATCGTTCCCTGCTAATTTTGGCGAGTTCACATAATCGAAGGAGGAACTCATCACCAAAGTGTTCCCCGGCATTGCACAAAATTATAAAAATTCCGATTATTCCAACTGATCTTCCATTCCAGTTCAAGCGGATTCAGATTCCTTTTGCGATGAAAATTAATACATCACAAGGCCAATCGTTGGAAGTCTGTGGGATTAATTTCGAATTTCCCTGTTTTTCGCATGGTCAGCCGTACGGGTCCTGTAAGTGTGTTGGCAAACCATCTTCGTTGTTTGTTTTTGCCCCAGAAAGCAAATCGAAAAACATTGTTTATCATATCGCTCTCTACTGACTTCGATTCAATTTAAATAAATTACATTGAAATTTTAACTATCTATGTTTTATTATCTAAAGACGTAAATTGGGGCGAGACGAAGTTCGCCGGGTCCGCTAGTAACTATATAAATTTATAAAAATAAAAATAAAAAGTAGATAAACAATTAAAAAATCTATTTTTTTAAGTCGCCAAAATTATTTCAACTTAGTATTCAGTCACGAAATTCTTGACAATATTCGTTGGCTACCCCTCCACAAACGTCAAATGAAATGTGGCCAACCAAAGTCGGCTAGCTTAGCTATGCTTTGAAAAGTCCTCAATTTGTGTAAAACGTCAATTAGATTTGTCTAGACTAGGTATACGTACGCGTGGACTAGGTAGTAGGTAAGTTAAGTTGTTGTTTTAAACTCAGGGTTTATTTTTAAATTTTGACACTTAAGTGCCAACTGAGTATACAGGCAGGATTTTCTTGGCTAGATTTGTCGGCTACCTCTCCATAAACGTCAACTGCGAAAACAAATCACGTGACTAATTTGCGCCAATAAAAACCCAAACACATCTAGTCAGTCAGCTGTCAGACTTACCAAACTAGGTATCCGAAGGTCTCCATTTTTGTTTTCATTTTTTCTGAAACACTCTGTCAAAAAATACTTTTTCCTTTATAACAAGTAGGTAAGCGAGTTTAACTTAAAATTAAGAAATATTTCTCTGCACAAATTTTGATTTTTCTATGATTAAGTTGACGAATTTAAGAAAAATAAAGTGCACGACTGGATCGCACGAAACTTTCTCGTTCATATCATCATTTTGGTTGATATTTTTATTTTATTATTGTTTGTAGGCTATAAAAACCAGATTTTTCAAATTGGTCCGCCGAGTCGAAGTCATACTTTACATCAATTTTTACACAGATGCCATGTTGGTAGATGGCCATGACTCGAAGTAGGGTTTGTGATGTAATAATTCAGAGATTTGTTTTTGAGTTTGCACGTGTTTGGGGGTAAATGAAGTGCGGGTTTCTGATAGTGTAGACTCCAATTGGTTAGAATTATTTTCAGGTTCATGATTAATATGGTTGAAAAAAGAAGTGGGAAATATTTGCTAAAAATGAGTTTCTAGTAGTTGCGATTACATTTTAACTGGTAGTGCGTTAATGTTTAAAAGATGGCATTATTTGCATTTTTCTAAGAAAAACTAAGTACGGGGTTTTATTAAGAATACTTATGTTATCGTAAATAAGCGTTTAATCAAAATCCTTAGAGCTGATTTTGGAAAATAATGCGTACAAAATAGTTACAAATATTGCAATGTTGAGTTCGAAAAATAATCTTGCTCAACTATTTAGCTAAAAACTGAGTATAGGGTATTGTTCAGGATGTTAGTATTACATGATTTTCAAAGTTTTATTAAAATCCAAAATGGCGTTTTCGAGATTTGAACAGTTTTCAAAATCAGCGTTTCTGGTGATTCGAATAGAAAATGAAGGACGCAATATTGTTGAAAACGTCAATTTTTCTCCAAGTATGCATTTTGGTCAAAATCGTTTTAGCCGTTTTCATGTAGGTAAAACAAAAGAAAACCAAATTCTCAAAATATGCCTTTTTTCAAAAATCTATTATAGACAATTTAGAGAAAAACTGAGTTTTCTATCGTGTTAGGATTGACCATGTTACCTTAAAAATTAGTTTTTGTTCGAATCGTATTGACCGTTTTCGAGATAAGGCCCCTTTTCAAAAGTACCGTTATTCAACTTTTTAGCCAAAAACTGGGTATGCAGCCATGTTTACCCCATGTAGCGTAGAACAAGTATACATTTTGGTTAAAATCGTTAAAGCCGTTTTCAAGTAAGCCATAATTAAATAAAGTCTTAAAAAACGACATTTTTCGAAAAAAAAGTCCGTTGAACGATAATTCACGAAAAAACTGAGTTTGCCATCATGTTGGGAATGACCGTATTACCTTAGATATGAATTTTTGTCGAAATAGTTTTAACCGTTTTTGAGATATGACCAATTTTCAAAATTACCGTTATTCGATTTTTCTGCGAAAAACTGAGTATGCAGCCATCTTAGTTACACCTACTTAAGCCCAAATAACAATTTTGGTTGAAATCGTTAGAGCCGTTTTTGAAAAAATCAAACTTGTTTAAAACCGTTATACGGGAAGTACCGTTAATAATAGGGTTAGCATGCAAAAAAAAAAATGGCCCCGAACTGTAAGCCCACCAACTCCAAATCCGAAGTTTGAAAGAAATCCGTCCAGCCGTTTGCGCTGTGGAGCTCAGGAAAGGACGGACAGACGGACAGACGGACAGAATTGCGAGACCCACTTTTTCGAGTTCCTCTATCATCGTAATGTCAGATTTGATTAAAATCTCGAGTTCGATTTTTTGTACGATTACAATACCTTTCTCTTACTACGTAATGCGAGAAAGTTAAAAATAACCGCAAAGGTGGAAAATTCAAAATTTCGATAAGGTAGTAGGTAAATGCTTTTTGTACTTTTTCTACTATTCTTTGTAAAATAAAACAATATAAATCCATTTCACGTTCATGTCATACATAATCTGCCTTACCATCCGCGGGAAATCGATTTCGCATGCGTTATATAACAAAGAGGAAAGATGATAAACAAAACGCACCTTCTCTCAACTGACCTTGCGAATTGCGGTATTCATTTGCGTTCGGCTTTAGTTTCAATATGCGGCACATTAAAGTCGAGGGCACACCTTCAGTCACTCAAATGCAGACGGCAATGCATCTACACTTTCAATTTATACAAGTCAGTCAGTAGGTAGATAGATGAATGTGCAATTTGCATAACATCATCAAAAGCACTTTCTTTTAGATGGGCGAACTGTTGGGTTTTGTTATGTTTACATTTTGATTCATTTAGTGACCTATATCAGTCACTGTCACTTCACTCACCTAGAAATAGAAACCATTCATTGTCACTGTTTACTTATTAATATATGCATGACCTTGGTGCTTCAGTGCAATTCGTATAGACTTTGTAACATGAGAACCTTTTGAGGTTGAACTTGAGTCTAGAATTTCTAAAACAAACAAATCACTGTTGAAGCATCAAGCATCTTAAGCAGAAAATCCCAACACATAAAAAGTCGACCCCATCAGATTGTGTGCGGATAAAGGCAATTAGCCGGTTGCATAAGTGTAGGCAGAGGTGCAATAGCCAGCCACAATACCTACCTATAACAGTTGCACATATAGCAATATGATTGGTATGTGCAAACAACCGGTGCATAGTAAGTTGGTAACACCACAAACAAACGCAGCCAACACCAGCTGACACAGTTTCGAGCGCATGGTGAATAAACTACCAGTTAAAGCTGTGAAACTGGCGAGAACCGTCTGACATTTTGCTGCATGAAGACGATAGGATTACGATAGTTGTGTTGTTATTGTTGTTGTCGTTGGTGTGTGTTTTCCTATCATATTAATTCAAACGGTGCCCTTTATTCTTAAAAATTCTGTGATACTTATAATTTGACATTTTTAATTGTGATCTTTCAACTGGTACGTCAAACTGTCTCTTCAATGGATGTGATAAAATCGATATTCTCGTTCTTTCTTAGGGAACTAGAGCACCTGCTATTTCCGTGAGTATTTCGGATTCAAAATGAATTATTTGTATAAAAAGTATCTAATATAAAGCAAAAACCACTTCGGATAGCGAGCACATAGTGAGATATGCAAATACTGTCTGTATAGTCAATTATACATTTTAAACACCAAAGTTTCAAAGTTCCAAACTGCATATAGCATTTCTAATAGGTTATCGAGTTCGTGTCTGTGTGTTTTGGGTTGCATAAGAATGACAACGAGCTATCGCATAAAGTCGTCATCGCTTGTTAATAAAATCTATTTTTGGAAATCAATTAAAACTGATTTTCTTGCACCTAATGTGAATTTGCCGGCAATAGGCACGATTTTTAGTATAATTATATTATTCAATATTTACTTTTATTGCATGCAAAAGAGTGAATTAAATGAATACGTGCAAAGACAATAGGCAGATAGGTAGGTAGGTACGTCTTCGTATAGCGTGTGGTTTATTATTCGAATCTAAAGTCAATGTGGATGTCAACTTTTGTAGGTGAAAGTAGTTGCAATGTAACCTCAGTCTAAAAATATTAATACGGACGACTTTAAATTTATTTATTTATTTTTATTTAACAGTAATATTGACTGCTTTCCATTGACAGAATCCATATGAAAAACTGACATCTCGCATTTTCAAATAAATGAATGGAGATCTAGTGGAAATGTTTCGCTGCAAATTTTATTTAGCGCATTATCTGGTTGTCAATGGAACACGGCCAGTGTCCTTTTAAATTGTTTTTCATTTAACAATCTAAGGAAATGCTACGAAAATTCAAAAACGTTTTAGTAAATGAATTTCTTTAAAAGGATTTTGTTCACAAGTACCTACAAGATGTCATATGCTTGTCATATGCCAGATTTGTCTTGTTCTTGCTTCTTTTTATTTGGTTCTTTTATTAAATAAAGTAACTAAAAACGTAAACGAAAGTCATTCATTGCACTTTATCTTTATCAGCTCGAAACAGAATTAATATCACTCGCACACTACTTTAGCGAACATGTAGTTAGCGTTATTATTTATGTAACCTGTCGTTTTACAAAGGTGAAATAAATTTAAAAAGTCGTAAAATGAAAAAAAAATTATTTGAACTACAGCATTGACAATTGTGACTATGTCAATGATTGTGACAGTTCAAAGAGAGACAATGGGCATATTCACAAATCTAGTTAAGTCAACTAGATTGGTTGGTAACATCACTCTTCCGACGTCAGCCATTTGCTCAATGCCAACTAAAGGCCTCGTCTAATAGAGCGCGTTTTAACGCTCCGTTCTACCGCCGCGTTTCACCGCCGTGTTGTAATATACTGAATAACATATCCCCCGTCACACAGAGCGCGTTTTCAACGCTGCGTTGAATTCACCACGGCGTTTGAACGCGGCGGTGAAACGCGGGGTTGTGAAAAATTACAGATTATTTTATGACGCGGCGCGTTTGAATCGAATGTGTTTGAAATTACCCATATTTGTACGTTATGTGTGAGAATCGTATACAAATGCAGTTTTAAAGACTGAGATATGGGAGGAAATATCAAAAGAATTTATCTTTTTGTAAATTTCGTGCACTTAAATCATTTTTTCTTCTTCGGGAATTACATATCACGTCCAAAATAGCAATAATTCTTCCTCCGGGCTGCTTGACATTCATTTTTTTAGACAATGAAAACCAAGAGTCATGGACATTAATGAGATCTTTCTGCTTGACGTCCTCTAAGTCTAACGCGGCGGTTAGAACGTTGCGTCAAAATAATCTTACCGCGGCGTTAAAAACGCGTTCTGTTTGACGAAGCCTTAAGTCCACAATCGCGAAATCCTTGACTGAATAAACTGTTCACTTGACCAATAAAAATAAAAACTGAAACACAACAAGCCACCTGTCAGACTTACTAATCTAGATATAAATTGAGGACGTTCGGATACCTAGTTAAGTAAGTCTGACAGCTAGCTGACTAGGTGTGTTGAGTTTTTATTGTCCCAGATTGGTCACGTGATTAGTTTTTGCAGTTGACGCAATATATAAATTACACTAAACATTTGACATGTAAGAAAAAAGGAATGGGCACATTCAAAAACTTAGTTGTCTTAAGTCGACTAGATTGGTATGGAAGAGATGTAACCTGAACGCAAAAACTAGAATGGTCGGGAACGTCACTTTTCCTACGTCAGAACTGTCAACTTAGTACTCAGTCACGAATTTCTTGACTAGATTCGTCGGCTACCCCTCCATAAACGTCAATTGACACAGCTGCCCATGTGACTGATCTAGGCTAATTAAAACTGAGATACATCAAGTCAGTCAGCTGTCAGACTTACTAAACTGGATACTTGAACGTCCCCAATGGCTGGAGCTAAAGGTAAATGTCGCGCATTTTAGAACTTGACGTTTTGAAATGTCAGTAATATAGATAACAAACACAGCTTATAAGAAATTAAGTAAATAATTTTTTAAATCAAAACTAGAAATTTTAACAATACTTACCTACCAAAATGTGGGCAGATTATGCACTTGAACTATATATACGAAGTTCACGTAAAATCCAATTTTTCATACAAATTTTTCACTGCGAAATGTCAAAATGAACTTTCCACATGAAAATTTCACCAGGCAGTATGCTGTTGAAGTGAAAAATAGTTGTTCAAAAAGTGATTTGTATGGGGCGTTACTTACTTAATTTCACTTGGCTTTTATTGTCCGTCGCATTAAATTTTTGACATTTCGGCGTGAAAATTTCACTTTCAATTTCACAGCACTTTTTGGAGAGGACTGAAAATTTTACTTCACTCGAACAGCGTACCACCCTTAATCATGAAATGAAGCT
Source organism: Cheilosia pagana (assembly GCA_936431705.1). Classification (NCBI taxonomy): domain Eukaryota; kingdom Metazoa; phylum Arthropoda; class Insecta; order Diptera; family Syrphidae; genus Cheilosia; species Cheilosia pagana. Next base: position 75,366,139 of record OW386166.1, on the reverse strand, counting down.
AGATATTTTAATTGTTTGCAACTCAAAATGGCGCTCGTTCTACGAGACATGCTCGAAGCACACTTTTAGGCTGATTGCCCCTGGTTGCGAAGATGCCACTGTTTTATTGGCAATTTATCTACTTTCGTTTGCTTTGCTATATACTCGTAGATGACTAATAAAACAAGTCTGTTTTCCATTGAGAAACAGATGAACGGAGGAAAGCATGAACATTTCATTTAAAGTTAATGGCAGTTTAGATGTTACTGTCATCATGTGTCATACGTCATTAAACAATTGTTTTAAAACGTGGGAAGTTGCTGTGGAAGTCGCTGCTCATAGGTATTGTTCTTCCAATCTGTTTCTCGCATAATTTATGTTGCCTTGCGAATGCGTGTCATTAGGGCATTAAAAATTTTCGATTATCGCTTTAAACGTGAAGTGAATTTTTTGTTTGCATTTTGTGTCTGAAAATATTAGAACCTACCTACAGTTAAAAAACTGTAATAAAATACCTTACACTTCAGAAGTTTATATTTTAGAAACTTCAAAAATGTCGTTTATATTAAAAAAATAAAATAAAAAATAAGCAGACGGTTTTCAAGCTCAAATAATTTCTTCTGTTGAAATATACCTAACATCCGAGAATAATATGAACATTTCAAATGAGTAAATATAAACTTAAAGTATGTATATGCATAATAAAAATGCTAAATTTTTAACAGTCAGCCCAGCATCCCATGGAGCGAAAGAACAACCATGGAAAAAGCGAAAATCATTGGAGGCACATTGCTAATTGTTGTTGTTCTTTTAAAAATTATTTGTTTAATTGTATATTTCGGAGTGATTAAAAGAGGCCAAACTCAAAAGTGATCCGAAAACTCTATTCATGTACTGAATCGCTAAAAAGGGGTAATTTCAAAACAATTTTTAAAAACTACATACGTTTGTTTTTTGTAAAAGTCAAGAGGGAAGCTATAAAAATAAATATTTGCCTAAAAAACCCTTTAATTCTATAAAGGTTCAGGAGATTTGGTGCATAAATATACATCACAAATATTCAATTTTTGAAATTATACTGAAGGATGGGCAGTAGCTCAGTGGTGTGTGGTGATGTTGGACTACTGATTGAGGAGTTCCAGCAAAAGCTTCTCACTATATTTCCTTATTCTTCCTGCCAAAAATTAAATTCCTACTGATACTTACAAGTGACAAGTTAGGCATGGACAAGAATATGGAGACTTGACGTGAGTCTATAGAGCTTGTCTTAAGCGGCTTTGAAATTGATAAAAACATAAGTAGATATTTCTTCAAACTCGTGACATGTATAGTAAAATTTTATTGAATTTTTGGATAGAGAAGTTGACCAAGGACAGTTGCATTCACGGTCGTTTGTCTGACGTTCGCGAGTGGTGGTGTTAGACATAATTTGTTTTTCCGAGGATTGAATCTGGAACCTTTCTCTCATTATATCCAACCACTACGCGGACGCGCACAATATCTTCATAACAAACTCGTCGCCAAAATATATCACAGCACTTTTTTACAATCTAAAGTTGGCATGTGCTGCTTGCGGGAAAGTAACCTCTCTCAACAACGTTTATTTAAATAGAAGTGATAGAGAAGATATTATTATCTAAGCGATAAGCTGATACAATAACGATTCGCATAATTGCTGTCCAGAGCGATCCCACAACGCCGATGCTTGTCAGTCATGTTTAGTGATCTCAAGAACTTGCCCATGGACGGGTGTGCACAGTATCAGTGAACGTTTCTATTTATAGCGTATCGCTGTCGCGTACAAATTCGTTAAAATTCCATTATGATAACGTTGGCAGCGCACGTGGGAATCGTTTCCCCGTCGCGGTTTTTCAACTCGTGCCGTCACTTCCAATCGGTCTCCAGTCTCAGCGGCGACACAACAGATGCACACACTCTAAAGGGCGTTCGCATACTCGATTTGACGCGAATTGTTGCCGGTCCATTTTGTACGATGGTTCTAGCCGATCTCGGTGCGGATGTGATTAAAATCGAAAGACCAGGCGCGGGAGATGAATCACGTAAATGGGGGCCGCCATTTCTGGCAAATTCCCAAGATGCCGTCTACTTTTTAGCGGCTAACCGAAACAAGAAAAGCGCTTGCATCGATATAAAGAAAGGCGCCAGCATCATACGGGATCTGGCCGTTAAGTGTGACGTTTTAGTTGAGAATTATGTTCCCGGAAAGCTGTCGGAGTATGGTCTTGATTACAATGCATTGAAGAAAATCGCACCGCACTTGGTGTACTGCTCCCTCACCGGCTATGGATCGGAAGGGCCCTACGCCCAAAGGCCGGGGTACGATGTGATCGCAGCATCCATGGGTGGACTCTTACATATAACGGGTGAGCAAGACGGTCCACCGAGTAAAGTAGGCGTTGCCGTAACAGATGTCGCTACCGGTCTTTATGCACATGGGGCGATCTTGGCGGCTCTCTTACAGCGCCATCGAACTGGGCGGGGGCAGAAAATCGATGTGAACCTATTTTCAACTCAAGTCGCAATGCTGATAAATGTAGCGAGCAACTATTTGAATGCCGGCACAAATGCAGGTCGATGGGGAACCGCTCATGCGAGCATTGTTCCCTATCAAGCGTTCAAAACATCCACCGGATATCTCACCCTCTGTGCGGGTAGCGACGACCAATTTAAAGCACTCTGTCGATTCATGTCACTAGAGGAGCTTATCGCTAATCAAAAATTCAAGACCAACAAGGATCGTGTACAAAATCGAGATGAACTGATCGCATTACTTTCGGCAGAGTTTGTTCGCAATTCGTCCGCCTATTGGATGGACAAATTCGAGGGCGCCCCGTTTCCCGTCGGACCTGTCAATAGCATACCAGAAGTTTTTGCCGACCAACATATTAGGGAGATTGATTTGGTGAAGACACTGCCGCATCCGACAGATGGCACTGTCAAGGTAGTGGGCCCTCCGGTTAAGTTCAGTGAAGCTACGAATGATGCACGTACAGCTCCGCCGATTTTGGGACAGCATACGGATGAGGTCTTATTGAATCTTCTGAGCTACTCAAAGCAGAAAGTTGAGAAACTGCGACTTGAAGGGGTTATACAGTAACTACCTAAAAATATATATTTTAAAAATGTGTAAACGTATACAATTATTATAATAATAATATTGTTTTTGAAAAATATTGAATTTTACTGCTTGAGAATATTTTTTTTTAATAATTTACCAATTCTTGCTGTTTTCCGTAGTTTGAGGAGAGTTACTTTTTATTAGAAGCTGTATGAATTTAAATAATTAAGTTACATAATAAAAATCAACAAAATTAATATAAGGAAAAAAATATTTCTCTTATAAAATTATACGCATGTCTGTTTCTTTTAATAGTAGGTATAGGGAGGACTTATTTTCTGGCATTCTTCGGAACAATAGATCTTTTTGGTCAAACTGACAGTTCTTCTTCAGCAGTTCTGGTGGTTAGGCCGGTATTTATTTATTTATTTTTTGTAATTTCTCTTCTACACAAGGAAAGTGATATAAATTTGTTTCTTATTGGAATTCTTTGGTTGGTAGTGTCAAACGTTTTGTTTATAATATATATTAGATTTATTTGTAACGTTTGATTGAACGTTCTTTACAAGTTTTGTGAAAAACGGTATCATTTACTAAAGCAAAGGATGGGGTACTTTAGACAAAAGCTCATGGGGCAGTTTCGGCAAGTCAAATTTGAAGCCGATACAACGTGCAATGATTTTTTTTTTATTGACAAACATTTTTATTTTACATTTATCCGTTACCTAACCATTTTTTTCTTTGTGACACTCGAAAGTAATAGGCGTTTTTTTTATTTTACCCACATGATCTAAATAGATCATTGATTTCCATGGTTTACAACAACAGTGCAAGATACTGCTAATGAGTTGGATCATGTTTCGTAGTCCGGAAATTAGTTCTCTCTACCTCCCGCTACGTAACGCTTTTTATTCTTAATATACTGTTAATGCTGCTGCTGGTTGTCAAAGTATAGCATTGCCAGATTATTTCTGTATATTTTGACTAATTCATTTTTAAATTGGAATTGTCTTATGCACTTTTTTGAGGATAAAAAAAAACAGTATTGGCTTCCAAAATTAACTATTTAGTACGCATCATTGTTTTTTTTTTTTTAAATAAGAAAATTTCACACAGAAGTTATTAGCCGTTTTTTTTATTTTGTCCAATGATCTATAAAGATCAATTGAGGAAAATATAAGTTAAGGGAATAGTTTTGTTAATTTTCCTTTATTCCTTTAAATTCCTTTAAATTTTATAGTACAAAATTTCCTTAAAAAAATAGCTTTAGCAATGATATTGATATTATATTATAAATAAAATTCAGAAAATTAGCCAACAAGTTTTTCAGTAAGTTAATGAACTGTAAGAAAAACCGAATATATTTACCTTTTCTATTTAATGCTACGTCAAAAATAAATAAATAGATTTTTCTGAAGAGTTATTTTCATTATAACGTTTTTTTTCATCAAGCATTTCATATACATACAGAAAATGAATGTTTATTTTCGTTTACAAAATGCTCCTATATTAAAAAAAAAAAACAAACAAAAAACATGATGGAAACGCTTTTTCAAGTGACAAATAATGATATTTAAAATCCATACAATGAAAAACCGAATCCGGGATGTTTTATTTTGCGAATAGGCTTAAGATTTGTTGAAGTTTTCAAATAAAAACCATAAATTCTGCAGAAGGTTTACCTATATAATAAATTTAATTTTTTTTTTCCGAGGGTAGGTGAAAATCTTCCAAAGACACTATGAGAATAGCAGGCGCGTGCTCATAGAAGTGCCAGATTTTTACTGACTAAAAACACCACCCTTCGATATTATGTTAGATACTGCAACTATAACGTAATAATAACTTTTGACAGGTTACTTTCCAATGACAGATCCTGCATGTTCTGCAATTCAGACGCGGTTAATTTTATCTTGCCAAGTCGAGCGGTTTCGTTCTTTGTAGTCGGCGCAATAAGTTAGGTTAGGTAGATGGGTAGGTAGAGCAGGGCGTACCCTGCAATACCACACTTAGGTACTCGTGGACCCATTGTGATGCCCGTTTTTTGGGGGTTAACCGCTGGTGTTGTATCGGTTGTCTTCTTTCCATTCCTCAGTGTGGTTAACAGACGCTGTCCAGCCATCCCGATGTCCTCAAAAACCTGTAAAGATCAGACAGTGAGACATCAGAAAGTTCTTGTAAGTCTTGGAAGTAGTATCTCCCAAGTGTTCTGTTCCTCATGTGACCGAGACTCGGACAGTGACAAAGGAAGGGGGGCGTGTCCTCGTGGACTTCCTCGTCTCCGCAGCCTCTGCATATGTCGTCATCTTTGAGATTAAGTTTCATTGTGTGGTTTCTTAGGAAGTTATGACCAGTTAGAGCCCCTACTAGCCTAGATAGTGAAGACCTGCTAAACTGTAAGAGTTTATTGGTCCGGCCACTGTTATTTTCTGGCCAAAGCTTCCGCGATATTTCACAGGTTGGTAGTTATTTCCACCTGTTGTTGGTTTTCATACAAATCTTGTTTTCCACCCGCTCTCTAGGGTTGCAAAGCGGTGGCTTGACCGACTGAAGTGCTTTATCACGGTCCATTGAGGACCCAATTCTCGCCAGTTCATCCGCCCTCTCATTGCCGGTTATGCCGCTATGTCCAGGGACCCAGCAGAGATTCGTGGTGTGCTGCAAGCAAAGAATCTTGAGCTCTTCGCGGCAGCGTTGGACTAGTTTGGATTTTATTTCATATGCAGAAACTGCTTTTATAGCCGCCTGGCTGTCAATGAAGATGGTAATATCCCTACGAGGTATTGTCAAAATTGACAACCTACGGGCCGCTTCCGCGATAACCAGCACCTCCGCTTGGAATACACTACTACTATCAGGTAGCCTTGTTGAGCAGTGTATATTTAATTCCTCAGAGAATATGCCGGCACCGGTTCCACAGTCCATATTTGATCCATCCGTGTAGATGGATATTGATTTTCTTTTCGTGGGTTCATTGGTATTCCATTCCTCTCTACTCGGGAAAGAGCAGGCGAATGGTATGCCGAAGTCCAGATGGGGAGTCATAAGTTGCAATAAGTTGCTCCCATCCAAAATTTGTCGGACTGTATTATTGATATGTCTGATTAGTCGGTTTCTATGCTTTCTCGCGAAGCTCCTGGTTTCAGCTTCGACTGTTGGAATTCCGAGATCCCTGTGGATATCGTCTTTTCTAATATACCATGGTGCTTGTACAATTTCTCTAAGCACTTTATTTTGAAAAGTTTGTAAAATATTTGCATTCGTTTTCTTGGTACAACCCCAAAGTTGTATACCGTAGGTCCACACCGGCTTTAGCACTTGCTTGTATAGAAGCAGTTTGTTCTTAGTACTGAGCTGGGAATATTTTCCAAGTTACCAGTACATTTCTCTATACTTAATATCGAGTTCTTTACGTTTCATTTTCACGTGCGAATTCCATTTCAGCTTTGCGTCGAGTGTCATTCCCAGGTATTTGGCCTCGGTTGCAAAGGGTATTCGGGCCAAGTTTAGAAAAATTGGCAATTCATTCGTTTTCTTATACGTGAAGATCACGTGGATAGATTTAGTTTCGTTGAGGGCAATCCGCCAGTCCCTCGTCCATGCGTTTACCTTATTCAGTGCGATTTGCAGTTTCGAAGTCGTTTCTTCGATTGTAGTACCCACTGATAGGATAGCGGTGTCGTCGGCAAACGTAGCAAGGCTAGTGCCGTCTTCTCTTGGTATATCGCGAGTATATAACAGATAGAGAAGCGGCCCAAGGACGCTTCCTTGAGGTACGCCGGCCTCAAGTTCCGAATATTCGTTTTCGTTTCTAACAGGGAAGAGTCTATTCCCGAGATCTGATTCTAAAATATCATACATGCGTACGGGGAAAATTTGTCTTAATTTAAATGTTAAGCCGTCGTGCCACACCTTATCAAAGGCTTGTGAGACGTCAAGGAATACGCTTGAGCATATCTTTTTTTCTTCAAATGAAGAAAACCAAACTGGTGGTCAGGGATAAGATTATTGTCTTCTATAACCGGTTGTTGGCGCCTTAGCAATATTCTCTCGAACACTTTGGATATGACCGGAAGAAGGGAAATTGTTCTGTACGATTTTACTTCATTTGGCGGTTTTCCTGGTTTTAATACCATTATGACCTCCGCTACTTTCCATTGGCTCGGCACGTGTTTTAGTCTGAGAGCAGCATTCACAATATGAAGAAGCTTAATTAATGCTTTTCTTGGTAGAACAAAGAAATATATAGTAAATAAAATGTTTTAGCTAATTTATTTTTAACACTTTGCTTCATCTAAATGCAATGAAGAGGTGCCCTATCCGGATGACGATTGTGCCCCACCATGGGAAAGAATCATCATTTTATTGCTGTTTCAATTTTTTTTTATTATCGGAGTGAAGCTAACTTTAAAGAAATTATGCATTTTTGTAGTAAAATAATCAATGCTTTAAAAAAAAAGAAAATGTTTATATATTTATTTTTCCAAGTGTTGAATCTGCCCCACCCTACCCTAAAAAGTAAACAAATTAAAAAACTTTCAGTTTAAAGATAAAAGTCACGAAATTGAAATAGCTCATATGGTTTAACTAATGTTAAATATAAATGAAATGTCTACCAAAAAAGCAAAGTTTGACTAGTCTATTTATTAAATAATTTGTTGAGTTTTTTAAAACCCCCTACAGCAAAAGGAAGATATACGTGATAAAGGTATAGCATCTGCACATATTTTATTTACCACATCAAAATAAAGAAACGTGGGTTTTCCTACAATATGGGTAACCTTCAAGCATGAGTAGATACTCATTCCCATAGCCCATGACGCATCGGAACCGTCTGCGATGTACCTAAATCCTACAACTTGCATGCCAAAATGCATCGCAGTTCAAACCGAATCGATTATCCGATACAACCACAAACCACTACGAGCAGAACAAATGTGATTATCCATTAGTACCAAGGAATAAGAGTAGAGATATTAAATTCTACTATAAGAAGAAAAAAATGCAGCAAAACCTGTAGACCTTCCTATGCTTTCGAGTTCATCGACTTGGGCCACACAAAACCAAAAGTCCTTCACTTACTCACTGTGTGTGGTGTGGTGCTTGGGGTTTACCGAACGGGTTTTCAAAAAAAAGACACCTGCTTCAGCTCTTCCGAATGGTAGTTAATGGTTGGCACAGATATTCGGGTAGAGGAATATTGCTATTGCTATATGTATGGCCGAACATCAGTCTTCTTGTAATGAACCGAAACATTGGGAAGTTGTGCATTTACTCAGAGCATTATCAACGCATTGAACAAACTCAGATGTGCTTTTAGGAAATTAACAAGGCGTGCGCAATATCTAGGTTAGGAAAAGTTATTTAATCATTGGGCATTTCGCGCTCAATGCGTACGTCCATGCATCGTCCATCCTTACTTCAACTTTTTGCTTTGGAGTATCATAAGAATGAAATAAGCCTCAATTCGCATTGCTAGACTTCTGGGTTTCATTCACAATGTTTTATCTCCAAAAAAAAGTCAACCACTCAATTCAAATTAAATATATTAGGCAATACTTAAACTAGTGTTATACAACGCCTTACGTAAAAGTAAGTGCTGCCACTATATAACACACAATATTTCCGATGTCTCACTGTCTTATTTTTTACAAGTCATAGCAATGGTCTCGCTCCGAATGGCTAAATTGGGAAGCATTGCATTCTTCGAACAGTTAGATATTCTGCTGTCGATATTTGTCAGAAATTCGCGGGAAGTTTTGCATTTAAAATACCACTTCTACTGGGACTATATAAATATTAGTTTTCTCAGACTGTCAACTGTCAAGTGTAGTTACTCTACAGATTTATACTTTGCTCTACTTATTTTGAGCTAAATGTTTATTAAAATAGCAATAGGCCAATCGTTTTTGATATCGACTGCAGGTTTTTGATCTGACAGTGGGGACGTTCAAGTATAGTGTAGTAAGTCTGACAGTTGGCTGACTTGATGCGTCTCAGTTTTGATTGGTCTAGATTGCTCACATGAACAGGTTTTTCAGTTGACGTTTATCGAGGGTAGCTAACGAATCTAGTCCAGAATTTTTGACTGCGTACTAAGCTGACAGTTCATACGTATATGTGACTGATGTGGGAAAAGTAGCGTTACCGAGCAATCTAGTTTATGCGTTCAGTGTATATCTAGTCCAGACCAAGATAACTAGATTTTTGAATGTCTTCTGTCAATTTATCAAATTAAACTGCAAACAAATAAATAAATTGCGGTTCCTTATAAAATGTTGTTTAGACTAACTCCAAGGAGAATGGGAAAATATGAATCTCCAAAAGACTGACAGGTTTAAAATATATCTATTATTAAGGCTCGTACACAATGGTTGTAAGACCCATAATTATACATATGGGGCTCTTGTGTGGTGGAAGGCCACTAACAAGAAGTATGTACGGGATATGTTAACCAGGGTACAAAGAACAGCCTGCATTGCCGTTACGGGTGCCCTACGTACCACGCCCACGGCTGCTCTGGAAGCATTAATGCATCTTTTACCACTGGACTTACAAATACAAATCCAAGCAGGAAATAGTGCACTTAGACTCACTAATGCAGGGCTGTTTAAAAATAATAGTATAGGTCATAGAAATATTCTAAGGGAATCGTTCTCTGATATCCCCGTAAATGCGGATGAAATTCTCGGTACACTTGACTTCGAAACACCTTATGAAGTGTTGTACCCTGACAGAGAGGACTGGTCTAAAAACTTAATTCTGAGGGAAAACGAGGCCTCAGTATACACTGACGACTCCAAAACTAGCGAGGGAACAGGGGCAGGTATATACTCCAGCAAGTTCGTCCTGCAAATGGCCCTGAAGCTTCCGGACACATGCAGTGTGTTTCAGGCAGAGGCTCGGAAGCACTTGAGATGAGATCAATATCCAATAAGAATATCGCCATCTTCATTGATAGTCAGGCTGCACTTAAGGCACTAGAATAACAAACCACCAAGTCTGAGCTAGTCAGGCATTTTGCTCGCAGAATCGTGTCAGACTGTGTCGGGTACCTGGGCATTGTGATATTGATGGTAACAAAAGGGCAGACGTTCTGGCCAAGGAAGGAGCTGGGCTTCCACCTGATGCAACGGATAACGGTATAAGACCTCCTATGGCCGTGGCCAGAAGGATACACAATTAGAAGGTGGTCACAATTAGAAGGACATAAGGTTTCAAAGGCACTGTGGCCTATTTTAAATCGGAGGAAGTCTGAACAATTAATCAATTTCAGCAGAACAAAGTTGAGATACTCTCGGGGCACTGCCTTCTCAGGAAGTATGCCATGAGACTAGGTCTCTAGCTAACACGGACACATGTAGGTATTGTGAGAAACTACAGGTCACGGAAGACATCTCACACCTTCTTTATGAATGTCAAGCAATTGCTCGGAGTAGAAGAAAGCATCTCGGCATGTACTTCTTTAATAACTTGGAAGAGGTTAGTTCCTCAAATAGTATTGAGGCCATACTAAAATTCTGTAGGGAAATCGAATGCTTGGGTGATTTGGTTTAGGTCTTTTAGCCGTAATGGTTCCCAGGGGATGGCGATGGGCCCGATATGGTGCCTGGTCTATTGTGACGATCTCACAACCCCCATCAACATAACCTAACCTAACCTAACCTAAGGCTCGTACTACTTGAAGAAAGTTCTAAAAATTTTCCGCAAACATTTCCCCAGTCGTTACTTCCAAAAGTCACCAATCAGTATCGCAAAAAACTGATCAAAGAAACCCTTTTCTGTATAATTCGTGAACTTTGAAATCTCATTTGTTTTCCTTTTGATTACGTTCCAACCTGAAGCGAGTAACTTGTCAGAAAATATTAAAGTCAGAGCTAAAAATTAACATTTGTGTCAGTTTTTTATACGCAGCGTTAAACTTTTATGGAAAATTCCCAATGGGACACAAGTCAGCTCCAGTAAATGTACTATATTTATATAAATGATTATATATTGTTATTGCATGGTTTGAACGCGACATTAAAATATAATTAACGTTTGTAGTTTGAACTCTAAGGTGAATTTGTTTTAATTATCCATCAGAATCGCATTAAGAAAACTCGCATGTCATCGCGAAATAAATATGCATATTAAATATATGCGCTTACGTCAATACAAAAAAGTACCATTGTATTTAAAAAGGAAGTACTTTTTATTTGTTAATAATTAATTGCAAATGAATTTCTCTGAGATGCAAAATCTTGAACTCTGTTCGTCAAGTTGCTCGTTTTTTTCTTACTTTTATTTTAATCGAGCAAAAACAAAATTGGTGATGATAATCGGAATAATTGTACTTTACGACAAGAATGTACTTAATAAATATACAGAGAACACATTTTCTGATCTACACCACGTTTAAACTTTTGTATGCCTTATAAGAAAGATTTTGTTTACGATTTTGAAGGTGCCGTAAAAATAACCCCTAATGAAATAACACCGAATTCCAAATTCGTACTTGTCATAAAATTGTATACGTCACTGACATTGGTCCCATTAAAATAAAATTTAAAAACAACTGGCCTTGTCCACCAACTACTTATTTATGTAATTTTTTTTGTACTAAATGTACATTATTACAAATAAAAAATCAAACAATTGGTATAAGAGTTCATTAGCGCACTAACTCGCAACAATCGAGGAAGTTTTGTGTTATCTAGTTGTTCAGATGCCACAATATTCAGTGTCGTTGACGTTTGACTAACATTTTCTTTCTCTATACATTTCTTTTGTTATGAAACTTATTTTTAACAAGCTGACCCGTGCTCGCCTTGCTTCACCCGCCTGCCACTTTTAAAGCAAATAGTATTTTCATCGAACTACATGGAACAGTTTTTTATAAAAATGTTCCTACACGTGCACGTTTCTAAAAACAATATAAAGCAAAAACAAAGACATTAAAAACATAATTTTAGTTCCTACTAAAAAGTCTACGCAAAAAGATTTACACAAAGTTCTGTTATTTGTTCCCTCTTACCCGACTCAAATGTAGTCGAAAAGAAGCAGAAGATGAATGAAATAACTTGACAATGACACACGAACCCCATCCCAGCCCATTTCCAAACTTTTCCCAATGAACAGCACCTGAAAATGTGTTCAACCTGAATGTATGCGCTGAAAAGAGACGACGGCCCATTGAAGTGCAAAACATATGATCACGTTAGAGCGCGCACATAATAATCACACACACACTACTGCAACGATACTCACTGCTGCATGACTACTGACAGTGGTATCCACTGAAAGAAAATTGTGGGCGATGTTTTAAATAATTGTTTTGAACATTACTCAGCTTTAGGAAAACACAGGAGGATTTTTTATATCTTAAAAGATTCAGGAAAAAATTTACTAAATTCACCTTTTTTTTTATTTTTCATTCTGGTAAGCCATTACTGAGCTAGGTCTGTATAAACAGAATTTTTCGTACATATATCCGCTTTTTTTTTTGACTATTTTGTAAAAACCAACCGGGTTAAAAAGTATCCTAAAGCCCGACCCAAGACATAAGCAATCAGTATGCCAAGTTTCATCAAAATCCGTCCAGTAGTTTCTGCGTGATGCGCGGTCAGGCATTTTCTATTCTACAGTTTTATTATATGTAGAGATTTAAATAATCAAACAACTAGTACAATTTTGATTAACAATATTTCCACATTAAGCTTAGAAGTGTGCTTAGTTAAATTCAAACATTATCTTTGACAGCTGTCATTTGACACTTTTATTCCAGAAACTCTGGTGTTAAAATTTTTTTTCACATTATTCGTTTGTCTATTACGTCAGTTTTCTTGATTTTTCGAAAAACCTTTCATTGAGAAGAAAATTGATTCAAATCTTAACCTCTACTTCAACCTAACCAAATTTGGTTAAGTTTTGTTTAAGTTAGCTTAGTATTTAATCATAAAATGTACTTTTTCTTAATTTTTAATTTTTCTATATCCGTAACAATTTATACTGAACTAAGAGCCAATTTTTCGTTAAAGCGAACATAAGCTCTATCTCTTTTGGTTCACCATGGAGAGAATCAGAAACATTCAAATGTCAACGAGCAATTCGTGCGGTTTGTATTTGTATTTTGTCTTATTTCTGAGTATGCCATCTGTTACAGTTGGAAATAATTTGAATAAATCGTTATTTTGCGCAGATGCAATTTTTCTACATTGGATGGCACTGTGTTCTAAATAAATAAAGTGCACGACTGGATCGCACGAAACTTTCTCGTTCATATCATCAGTTTGGTTGGTTTATTTTTCTTTTATTATTGTTTATAGGCTATAAAACCAGATTTTTCAAATTGGTGATGTAAGAATTCAGAGATTTGTTTTTGAATTTGCACGTGTTTGGGGGTAAATTGGTTGGAACTATTTTAATGTTCATGATTTATGGTTAAAAAAGAAGAAGTGGGAAATATTTGCTAAAAAGGAGTCTCGAGTAGTTGTGATTTAACTGGTAGTGCGGGAATATTCACAAGATGACATTATTTGCATTTCTCTAAGAAAAACTAAGTACGGGGTTTTATTAAGAATACTTATGTTATCATAAATAAGCATTTTAGTCAAAATATTTAAAGCTGATTTTGGAAAATAATGCGTACAAAATAGTAACAAATATGGAAATTTTGAGTTCGTAAAATAATCTTGCTCAAGTTTTTAACTAAAAACTGAGTATAGGGTATTGTTCAGGATGTTAGTATATCGTGGTTTTTAAGGTTTTATCCAAATCGAAAATGGCGCTTTCGAGATATGAACAGTTTTAAAAATCAGCGTTTTCGGTGGTTAGAATCGAAAATGAAGGACACAATAATGTTGAAAACGTCAATTTTACTACAAGTATTCATTTTCCGAGCAGTGGCTTAGTGGTAGTGTGTTGGGCTACTAAGCGAGGGGCTCAGGTTCGAATCCCGAGAGGGCCAAATTACATCTTAAGGTTTTTTTTTCCACTGCGCCACCTCTCGCGAACGTCTGACAAACATCCGAGAGTAAAACTGTCATGAATGAGCTTCTCAATTAGCCGTTTGGACTCGACGTTAAATGTAGATCCCTTCCATTCGTCCCAAAAATTGAAAACCCACACAAAGCGAATGGTTGCGAGAAGCTAGGCCTTGGGTCCCATAGACCTGTCGCGCCAAAATATTTATTTATTTTATTCATTTTGGTCAAAATCGCTTTAGCCGTTTTCATGTAGGTAAAAAAATAAAAAACCAAATTCTCAAAATATGCCTTTTTTCAAAAATCTATTATAGACAATTTAGAGAAAAATTGAGTTTGCTATCATGTTAGGAATGACCATATTACATACAAAATGATTTTTTGTTGCAATTGGCCGTTTTCGAGATAAGGCCACTTTTCAAAAGTACCGTTATTCGACTTTTTAGCCAAAAACTGGGTATGCAACCATGTTAACCTCATATATGGTAGTGTAAGTATACATTTTGGTTAAAATCGTTAGAGCCGTTTTCAAGTAAACCATAATTAAAAAAAGCTTTAAAAAACGAAATTTTTTCAAAATAGTCCGTTGAACGATAATTTAGAAAAAAACTGAGTTTGCCATCATGTTGGGAATGACCGTATTACCTTAAATATAAATTTTTGTCGAAATAGTTTTAACCGTTTTTGAGATATGACCAATTTTCAAAATTACCGTTATTCAATTTTTCTGGGAAAAACTGAGTATGCAGCCATCTTAGTTACACCTACTTAAGCCCAAATATCAATTTTGGTTGAAATCGTTAGAGCCGTTTTCGAAAAACTTAAAATTCCTGAATACCGTTACAACGGCAACTCTTAAAGTGGCCCCGAACTGTTTGCAAACACTTTTACTTATGCTGTTTACCTGTTAAATTTTTTCAATCGATTCAATTCGATGACTCGGTTTTTAGTCGAACGCAACTGACATAAATCGATTGCAATCGCACAAAGTCTCTATGGGCGTTCTCATTACAAATGACAGAAAAAGAGAGAATTTGCAAAATAAAGAGTTATAAGTTAAGTTAGCAACTGGTAAGGGTAACTCAAAAAGGTTAGAATCGGGTTCCCATAACAGATTTTTGTATAATATCTACTACTCGAGGTAGATATGTTCGTACATGTGGTTTTTAATATTCGAGATTCGGTAGCGTTTCTACTTCTTTTGTATTTGGCTATCTGTTTTTTGTAATTTCTCGTTTTACGTTTCATCTTTCTACAGTCTGTGGGTCTGCATAAAAAGTAATTCCAAGACATCAGTTCTTATCGGCTAATACCTATCAAGTAAAAATTAAATTCGGCGAACATTTCCGTTGAGCTAAATAGTGCTCATTAATATCAGTATGTATTTACTTGTAAAGTTCACAATCTTGCTAACCTATTTGGAAACGACTGCAAAAATGCATTATAACACATACCTACCGTTTGCACTGCATCGAGGTCAAGGTCATTGCAGAACGTTGATATTAACCTCCCTGCTGCGCAACCAAACAAAAATGCTATACAGGCAGAATAATCTCTTACATAACTATGTAGAGGGAATTGTAAACAAAACCTCCGGCAACATTGTGTTGAATAATTCGCAATAAAATGATTCATAATCGCTGGTCTCGTCTCATTTGAAGTTAATTGAACTGTGTGCGTGCGTATAGGAAGAACATTTGAATATAATTTTGTCTGTGACCGAATGTCATTTCCTTATGTCATTAAATATAAAACAGTATATCGTGAATTTTGCCCGCTAATAAAAATAATTTTATAAATGCCGACAAATAAGTAAGTAAGGATAAATCTCTACACAGAGTAACGCATTAAGGAAAATGATAAAAATAAACAAAAGCATATCAAGAAAAACCCAGTAAACTACATTGAAACTGGTTTGCCTGACAAAAGCTGCAACGAAATATGAAATCCCCTTCAATTTTGTGTGTACAGCTTTACGGTTGAAAACACCACCGGAGACGAGTTTATGTCTTAAATTTAACGATCTTTAACTGTCCGCGACGAGTTCATAGAATCACTGTAGTTTGATTTTAGTCGAGCCTCGTTTTTGAATGTGCATATTTTATATTCATTGCAAACGTTTAATAGAAATGATTAGGAAAAGCAGCAAATTTGCAATTAATGTTCGAGGGACATTGGTTGCTTGATAAGGAAATGTTTACTTGGTCCTTTAAGAGCAAGTATAGGATTTGAATTGTGAGAACTACAGTAAAACCCGGATAACTACCTCTGCTTTCTTTGGGTACTTAAGCTGGTGAGGTAGTTATACGAACCCGCTTAAGCGCCCAAAGGAGGCAGAAATCCGAATCCTGTATCTACCTTAAATAGGTGTAAATAACAATTAAGTTGTTCCAAATGTTTCTTTTCTTTTTTTTGACATAGAACGAGAATGAGAAGGGGAGAAAATGTCATTTTTGGCAAGTAACACGAAGTTTGCTGCAATGAAATTGTGTGCGTTTTGATTGAGGTACTTAAACGAGTGTAACCTGAGCAAATTAGCAAATAAAATTGGCAAATAGAGGGCGTTTAACCGAATAAGGTACTTAAGCGGGAGGTACATGTACACATGTAAATGCACACAGAAATGTGTAAAAAATGTATATATTTGAGATTTGTGAGCCCTTAAGCGTGTTGGGTACTTAATCGTGAAGTACTTCTCCGGGTTTTACTGTATTACTTTAATCCAAAACGAGTTAGTTTTCATTAATTTTGCAATACCCGTTGCATGCTGTCAGACAGTCCATTATTAAATGTTTGACAACGAAAAACTTTGGCAACCAGACCGTGTTTTCCAATCAAAACTGTCAAACAATCGAATCATATTTTTAATTTTTTTCATATTGGTAATAGATTCGTTTCGCACAGTGATACCAACTTGCTATTTTAATTAAAAGATACCCAGCAACCAACTGAAAGATATTAATTTTTGTTAACAATTTGTTTTGTTTTATTGAACATCTATCGTCATAGAACCAAGTAGACGAAAAACTATCCTGTTACTTTTTTTGAATGTCAGAGCTTCAGCCCGAAAGTCTGCTACAATTTGTGATAAAATGTCAGAAACATTTACCAACATTGCCATTTGGCATGACCACTTAACAGATATGCATTTTAATACAACTAAAAGTCTGTCCGCGAATTTGTGCAAGTATTAAGTGTGATAACAGCTTAAAATGAAGCTATATTTAGTTTTAATTTAATTTCTTAATTACTTACTTAAGGTGGCGCTACAGTCCGGGGTGGACATGGGCCTCAACCAATACGCCTCTCCAGTTAGCGCGATCTTTGGCTAACTGCCTCCAGTTGCGCACTCCAAGTAGGTTGAGGTCCCCTTCCACTTGTGCGCGCCACCGCACCGTAGGCGAGGTCTTCCTCTACTGCGTTGTCCCTTCGGGCCGGAGCGTTGGTGTCCATTCGCTCTACATGTCATAGCCATCTTAGACGACTGATGCGTATTTTTCTGACCAGGTCGGTGTCGTTGTACAGCTCGTAGAGTTCGCTGTTAAATCTTCTCCTCCAAAGCCCGTCAACGCAAACGGGACCAAAAATCACTCGAAGAATCTTGCGTTCGAAAGGGCCAAGAAGATCTTCATCCGGCTTTGTTAGGGTCCATGCTTCTGCGCCATAGAGCACGACTGGGATGATGAGGGTCTTATATAGAATCGACTTGGCCTTACTAGTCAATTGCCGTCTTAGACCAAAGAAACAGCGATTGGCAAGTGTAATTCTTCGTTTGATTTCTGCTGTGGTGTCATTATCAGAGTTTATAGCGGAGCCGAGGTAGACAAAGTCCCTAACTACCTCAAAATTATAGCTGTCTATCGTGACGTTCTGTCCGATTCGTCGATGTTGTGTGTCCCTTCTTGTTGACAGCATATATTTTGTCTTGCCCTCATTCACCACTAAACCCATTCTTGCCGCTTCCGCACTAATGCCTGCAAACGCGCCAGTGACAGCTCGCTGTGTTCTGCCAATAATGTCAATATCGTCCGCGTATGCAAGCAGTTGCACAGACTTATGGAAAATTGTGCCTCTGGTGTTGGCTTGTGAGTTGCGCACAATTTTCTCAAGAATGATGTTAAAGAAGTCACATGACAGCGCATCACCTTGTCTAAATCCTTTTCTGACATCAAAGGTCTCGGTGAGATTGTTTCCGACCTTTATTGAGCAGCGAGCGTTCTCCATCGTCATTCTGCACAATCTGACGAGTTTGGCAGGGTTGCCAAAACTATACATGGCTCTGTACAGCTGGTCTCTATAAATGCTGTCATATGCGGCCTTTAAATCGATGAACAGATGGTGGGTATCGATTTGGACTTCTTGGGTTTTCTCCAGGATCTGCCGTAGTGTGAATATTTGGTCGGTTGTGGACTTTCCGGGCCTAAAACCGCACTGATAGGGACCTATCAGATCGTTGACGAATGGTTTAAGGCGTTCACACAGTATAGCAGATATGATCTTATACGCAGTGTTAAGGAGACCGATGCCTCTATAGTTGGCGCAGTTTAGAGGGTCTTCTTTCTTGTGGATCGGGCAAACGATGCTGAGGTTCCATTCATCAGGCATACTTTCTTCTGACCAAATCTTGGAAACGAGTTGGTGTATGCTCTCCACCAAGCCATCTCCCGCTGCCTTAAAAAGCTCGGCAGTTAAGCCGTCCGGTCCAGCAGCCTTGTTGGACTTAAGCTTAGATATTGCTATCCTCACTTCACTTTGGTCAGGTTGAATGGTTCAAGTGGAATTTGTGTCGTCTTCGCCGTTTAACAGTCTGCAGAAATGGTTCGTCCATATCCCCAGCACTTTCTAGTTTATGCAAAATGTTTAGTACTAAAATCTTCACCCCAACATTAGGTTGCCGGAAACGTCATTTTAATGTTTTTTGGAAAATCGCATTTAAAGTTTTGACAGCTCATAGCATGAAAACCCATTGCTGGGATCTTTTCATTTTTTGACACGATTTTCGCATGGAAGTCCTCTTTCAAAAAATGTAAGAAGTTATTCCAAAACGCTTTAAGTTTTTAAAATATTTTAAAGTTATTAAAAAATGTGTTTGCGGTATACGCCTACTTTTCGTCCACATTTGAAGTGAGAAAGAGAGAAACAGAAGCAAACTGATGCTGGTGCACATTTAAGTGGTTGGCGCGTACTTTTTTAATGGGTTACCATTTTAATTTTTTTCTACTGCTGTATTCAATTGTTTACTGATGTCTTTTTTCTCTGTTCACTGTGTCGTATGCGCACTTTTTTTAGCCCCGGCTGAACTTTTGTTTTTTTGAAGAATTAAATCTCTTAGTGCATTAATGAAATTGCCGCTTACTGTGCCCAACTTCTCGCTGCAATTATCGTCAAAATGCACGTGTCATCCATCTACAGCACACAGTCGCATTGACTATAGTTACACTGATTGATGCTGGGGCCAATTCTAAAAGCTTCTCAGAGCAATTCAAATTGACAACCGATAGACAACATTCATTCTCTTTAGTCTAGTGCAACCACTGCTGCTGTGCCAAGTCCAAATCATACTGCGTCCGCACAAAGTCCAACATTCCATCGCGATATACGACTATGGCCAACTAGTGTGTTAAACTTTCATGTCCACATTACAATGACGATCGTACATATACTTTACCAGTTCGACAACTACAATCATTTGACCAGCAACAGCAGCGGAGAGATGCATAAAGTTTAGTGCCACCACCAGGCTATTGCGCAAAAAGTTCGGTTTTGTCTTAGCTCAAACTTAGTACGCTTTGGATGTTGACTGTGCGATCAGCTGCTGCTTCAGTGCCTGTATACCATTGCACGACTTGGTTGGTACTGCTGCGTGCACTGTGGGTATGGCAAGTCGTTTGAGAGTCAGCGGTTAGTGTTTTTGTAAATAAAAAACAAACAAAAAATCGGATCAGTTCGATTCGGACTCGCGTCGTGAAACATCTCACTTTTCGGAAAGAGAGAGGTGTATCTGCTTCTTTGTGTTACATGGTTTTCAATTTGTTAGTTTTGATTTCGAAATGGGTGTACTCTGTGTGATGAATACGAGTTGAGAGCACAACCTGTCCCAAAGATAGTTATACGTTGTGCAATAAATTTTGGAGTGGTTTTTGCTTCGCCAAAGTAGTAGTTGTAAAGTTGTTAATACTTTTTTTTTTGTTTGTGTATTGTGTGAAAAAAAATCCGTCAAAATAGCGGTCTTACTTTGTTCCAGGATTGTGGGGTACATCATGCGCAGATTTCTGAGGTCGGCCATGATCGTCTTCAGTTGGTTTGTGGTGCCCTATAGCCGCTTCACCAACATGAAAACCACCCGACAGAAACTGCCGCCCATAAGGAGTCATCTGCTGGAAATACCTGCCGTCGATTTGGCCAAACTGATTCGCACAAGAAAGGTGAGTGAGAGTTTGTTTGAATGTAGTTATTGTTGACTTGACTTTCCTTTTATTAAACAATCACAGACATATGGATGCATATTGCCAATTGCAGCGTGCGCAACGCAGGAAAATGTTGCATAAACATTGGTTGCACTATGAGTGTTGGGTAACCATATATACAACAAGAAAAGATACCGTGCAACTAGTTTTTGTGACTAGTGCATGCCATTTTTTAATTTATTTTTTTAATTTTGCCATAGAACACGGTTTTTGTCTGTTTTTTTTTTAATCTAATACATTTGGTGAAATTACAAATTGCCACATTATTTCATATTTGCGATGTAATTACACGTATCGCATATAGGTAGTCACGTAGTTTGTAGAGATGCCAGCGCAAATTGATGGCAATCTTTGGATGCTCATTGAAGCATGTTCGCAGTGTAGAGTGTACACTGTACAGAGAGACGAAAGAGTGAGTTGTGACATCTCTAGTCGTGTCGCTTTGCGATTGCTCTGCTCGTTTTCGGTCGGTGGCCCAAATAAGAGCTTGAGGTCATACACCGACTCATAAATCATTTAAATTGTCTTTGTAATTGCAGGAGAAATCGCAATTGTTATTGAAACGAGCAATAAGCAAGTTGCGCTCGTTCATAATACTCAACAAACGGTCGTTAAGATCATAGAGTTGAACCATGAAATTTCATAAGTTCAATTGCTTCGCTTGATGTATATGGAGGTATATATTTTGCCCTATGCAGTTTCGTTTACTTATTTTCTTTGTTTATGTTTTTTGTCGAATTATGACGAAAGTTCTATGAAATAATAAGCAAAAGCTACGTATAGATCGGTTAAATACTTGAATACTGGTATGAGGTGCTTAAATCCGTCTTCTGTCTTTTATTAGAATACTATACCTGTCGTTTTTAAGCAAACATTATTTAGTGGTTCTACCAAATATGGACAAGCTTACTTTTTCGATAGATGGCGTTACTATGGTCTTTACTTACAGCAGTCCCACAAGCTAGTTCGTTACATTGCTAGCTCCAGTCACGCACGCAAAGACAATTGTGTTCATGCCCTAATACTGCGTTTCAGAGGTGCAATTTTCGTTTGCAGTCCTACGGGGACAGACTTAAAGACTCATTTTGGTTTATATGCTAAAGCCGGGGCTCAGCCATCTTAACTTTCTAAAGCAGGATCTTTTCGTCAAATACAATCTGGACGGAACCTTTTTTGAGTCGCTCCTAAAAGTTTCTTAAAAAGTTTATTTTTCTGGGCTAAACAGTTCCGTAAAGAACCCAACATCATTTCTTCTTACAACGATCCGTTTGTGCAAGGTTTTTTATTTTTGCTGAATTGAAAAGATTACAGTTGCCAAATGTTTACAAAAGATGGCGCAGTCGAAAAAATTTTATGGTGAAATTTGTGTTTTTCCGGCGATTAAACCTCAATAGTCCAGCACGTTTTGCTAAGATTTTTTTATGAAACTTCCAACTCGAAAATGTGAAATAAATTCAAAAAAACATCTAGCCAATTGAAGTTGACACGTCAAATTAACGCGTTCGTTTACAAACTAGGCTATCCTTCAAGTTCCGCAGTTGATAACTCATTGACTTATTATAATGGTCTGGTAGTAGCCAACTTCACGTATGTTCCAAAAAAGCAGACGCGAATTAAAACACTTGTTTCTTACTTTTAAAATTAAACAATATTTATTTGGAACTATGTCCTTTATTATTGAAATACTTTTTACTAATTCTAAAAGGAGCTTAAGGCTACTATGTAGTTACAATAAGACTGTTGATAAATTCATCATACAGTCGTATTTATATACTTTTCTTATCTATCTACAAGGAGACCCAAGCGTACAATCGTCTTGCTTGATAATGAAGAAGAGATAATATTCCAACATTGTATACAAACGATATTATCTCTTTTACATATGTTATCATTGTAGCGTTGTGTGCAAGACTGTACTAGAGACTAAAGATATCATTGAATACAAATAATGTTATCTTTTTTCTCAATATGTTTTGCTATGGATACTTAACTCCCCCCCTTGTTAAACGAAATCGTCCCGATTTTTCGACGCTATTTTTAACATTTCTCTTTCATAAGTTTTGTTATATGCGTCAATCTTTTTTTGTTTTTGACGATCTGTTATACATTGTATAGTTTTTATCATTACGTACGTAAATGTTAGAATAACAATCAGTGTTACAATTGTGTATATAGTTGATAATATCGGTTTTTCTTCAAAAGGAATAATTAGTTTTTTTAAAGTATCTATGTTATCGAATTTGTACATTGTATCTTCTTTAATTATTTGGTCGATGTAAGACTCTGAATTATGATTTCTTAATATAACTTCTTTAATTTGCTTATGCATGTTTTTGTATATTTTATCGTCTAGATTTATAGTATTTTCATAAGTAACTAAGTTTATACCATTAATTGTTTGATTATTTAACTTATGCTTACCGCTTAATAACATAACACCGGATTCAATTTCTAAGTCGTAATCGTATTCTTGTTTAATGTTGCATTTTGAAGTTATATTCTTTAAAAGTGGAATAAGACAATTTTCTTCTTCAAAGTTAATTTCACAAATGTTTTTACTTAGATGATTTTGACAATTTCTTGTTCTTAAATAAGTTTGGTTACATAAGGCAATTGTTTTATCTGTAATGATTTTTCCATGTTTTGAATTTAAAGGTGTTACTTTATACAATTTACATGATTTAATTAGAACTGGATATTTATATATTGTGATGAAGAATTCATCAGTTCTAGCTAATAATATTTTAGAGTACTCAAGTATATTTATTATGGGTACTTGAATTATTTCATGTTGAATAATATTTTTAATGTCATCTAAGTCTAGGCTTTCTGATAAATATTCATTATTTTTTGCTGCATTAATTGTTCTGGTCAATAATAATAATTGTTCGTACACTTGTTCTATTACTAAATGTTCTTTAAGGCTCTGACCTTCGAATTGTTGCAAAATTTGTTCAAATCTAGAATTTATAGTTTTTTGTTTATTATTGTTTTCTATGAGATTATTTATACTCGTTTCTATGTTAACTAAGTCATAATGGTCAGGATTACCAAACACATATTTGAAAGCTGTTCCTAAAAAGTTAATTGATCTAGTATGCCTAGTATGTTCTTGTAATTGGTCTGCTAAATTCTTAATTTTACTTAACCAAATTTTTTCTTCTTGTGTAGGTTGATATTTACTAGTTACGATATTTACGTAAGGTTGAAATATCGAAGTCAGGTTGGTGGCATGTAACAAATAAGTTTGTTCTTTGAATAAATACACGTCATCTGTTTGCGTAAGTATAAACTTCTTGTTTAGTAACTCAGTTATTTGAACGTTTCCTTGCCCTTCTTGACTCTGTACAATTCCTAGTAATGTTAGGAATATTAATATTTTCGTCATCTGAAAAATGATAATTCTTTATGTTATCCTTGTGAATTTTTATTCCTTCTTTAGAGATTACAGTGTCTCCTTTATCTTCTTCTACTATTCTTGTTATGTATCTGGCGTTAGATTTCTTTCTAAGACCTGTGATTCTTACCATTATCTTATCTCCTTTTTTATACTCTCTGTGTCGAGTTCCTTTATTTAGACGTTCGATCACTTTTTTGGATGCTGAGTTTAGTTTATTTATTATAATTTCACTATTGCTATATTTATTTTGATTAAAGAAAATGTCTCTAGGTTTCAAACCGGTAACTGAGTGTATAGAATTATTTAATTCACGCACTGTTCTAAATATTTCTTCGATAAGTCTTGTTTTATTCTGAATTGTGAATATTCTAGACAGTTCAGTTATTGTACCGTTTACACGTTCTACCTGACCGTTCGCTGTCGATCTGTATACTGGAGTTTCTACTTTAGTTATGTTGTATTTCAAACACATTTGGTTCACCATTTCTGTTTTGAATCTCTTCTCGTTATCTGTCATGAGTCGTTCACATTTTGGGAAATAATTAGATAAGACCTCTTCCATAACGTCGTACAGTCTGTTTCGAGTTTCGATTTCCCGAAGGATTGTATATTTAGAATACTTATCTACTGTTACAAGGAAAGTATACTTGTCGTTGAAGTATATGTCCATATGAATGTGTGTTCCCACATGTGTTGGTATTTCTGAATTATTCAGAGGTTCTCTGATAGGTTTTCTTTCATATTTTCCAAATAGACATGCTATGCATTTTCTGTTGAAACTCTTTGCTTGTTTATTTAGATCGGGCCAGTAATATTTCTCTGAGATTTCTTGTATATTGTTACGTAACCCTCGGTGTGCTCTTTCGTGAGTTACCCTTACAAGTTTTAGTTGTTCCTCCAAATTTGTCACGTCTTGAAGTTTTCTTGGTGTGAATATAAATCTTACTAGTGGGAATTCTTTTTTTATGTTTTCACCATATTTGTATATGTTTTCAAATTTCGTATGCAAAGCTACAATCTTTTGGGGTTGTATAACTTCTTTCATCTGCCTTAGTAAAGAATCTTTGTCCTTAAACTTTATTATGAGTCTTATTTTGTTACTAAAATAGATTTGTGTTTCGATATTATTTGTTATATCTTCAATAAGTTCGAACTGTGCAGTGTATGCATTAAAAGGCTGATTCACAGTTTTTATTATATCATTAGAAGAACTTTCAGCTGAATGTGCTGTTTCTATGGTAGAAGTATTTATGCGTTGACGTGATAATGCGTCAGCTACAAGATTTAGGTTTCCTGGTTTATAAACTAATTTTGCTCCAAAGTCTTCAATGATTCCCTTCCAACGTTTCAGCTTTGTGTTGGGATTTTTTTCTGATACAGAATATATAAGGCTCTGGTGATCGGTATATATGGTTAAGTCTGCTATACCATATATGTAGTTTCTGAGTTTTTGTAAGGACCATATGATCGCTAATAGCTCTTTCTCGTTTGTGCTATAGTTCTCTTCTGTCTTACTCAGTGTTCTTGACAAGAAGTGTATAGGTTGCTTATTCTGACTTAGTACGGCTCCAATAGCTATGTTGGATGCATCAGTAGTAAGCTCGAATGGTTTACTATAATCCGGTTGAAAAAGTTCGACTTGTTCTTTCAAATAATTTTTTAAAATTCTAATCGCTTCTAATGCTGAATCATTCAGATTTAACTTAATATTTTTACTTTGTTTTTTGTTTACTTTACCGTTATCTCCTCGTAAATATAATGTCAGGGGCTTGGCTATGCTTGCGTATCCTTTTATAAACTTACGATAGTAACCTGTAAGACCTAAAAATCCTCTCAAATCCTTTACCGTTTGTGGGACTGGAAAATTTTCTATAGCTGCTATTTTCTCAGGGTTCGTAGTGATTCTACCATGTCTGATTATGTGACCTAAGTATTCTACTTCTTCTTGAAAAAACTTACTTTTCTCATCAGATATTTTTAATGTGGCTTTATTGAGTACGTCGAATACTTGACTTATGTGCTGTATATGTTCTTCCTCAGATGAAGAATATATCAATACGTCATCAATGTAAACGTGTACGAATTTACCTACAAAGTCTCTCAAAATGTCGTCCACGCATCTCTGAAATATGCTTGGTGCATTTTTGAGCCCGAAAGGCATTCGTTTAAATTGATATTTTGCGCCATTTATAGCAAAAGCTGTTTTTTCTTTATCATCTGTTTTGATTTTAATTTGGTGGAAACCTGACTCCAAATCTAACGTTGTAAAGTACTTGGCTTTACCTAAATTTTGAATTGTCATGTTGACATCCGGAATGGGGTATCTGTCTGTTACAGTGTGAGCGTTAAGTTTTTGGAAATCAACAACCATGCGCCGTTTTGGTTTTCCTTTTTCGTCCAAACCTTTTTTAGGTACTGTCCATATGGGACTGTTATAAGGACTATGGCTTTTTTCTATTATATCGTCATGTAAGAGTTTCTGTATTTCTTTGTTTACGAATTCGTTATCTGCTATGGGATATGGATATTGTTTAACATAAACCGGATTATCATTGGTCGTCCTAATGCTTGCTTCTATAGTATCTGTAAAGGGTAACGGTCCTATGCTGTTATTAATCTTCATCAGTCTATCTATGTCTGCTTTATAAATATTATTTTCCCCAATTATGTAATTAATTTTCTGAATAGATTCGACACTGCTTATGGTAGTTAGAGTCATATTACTGAAATTTATTTCCGCGTTTAGAACTTTAAGTCCTTCATATCCTAATATCATATCAAAAGACTGAATATCCTCTAATTCAAAAAATGTTATATTTTTCTTTAATATCCTAACTACTTTCTTTGTATCTACCATAGAATAACCATGCATTGTTTTTATTTTTATAGGTTTAATTTTAATTTTTTCGCTAGAATCGCATTTTCTATTAATGTAATTATGGGTTGCACCAGTATCAATAAGAATTTTATAAATTTCCTTAGAAATAGTACTAGTTAAATTTAAGCAGGGCAACCCGTCTACTAGTTTAAATGATCTATTCTTATGTTATTATTTACCATACATTCCGTTTCATCTGCTTCTGCATATGTACTGCTGACATCGTCTCTGCGTTGTTGTCGGGAGTTATTTACTCTCTGCTGCTTGAAGTTCTGCTGATAAGATCGTTGCGGTCTGTTGTGTGTGTTGAAACTCCCGCTGTGTTCACGTTTCGCTGGTGGATTATATACATCGGGTTTGTATTGATTCCAATTTTGTCGCTGTGCATGTACAATTTGTCTCGAGTTTATCTCCATCGGCTGTGGTCCTTGATTGTGTTGCTGCATATTATCGTATTGCTTCTGGGGTTGATAATTCGTTGTTTGGCTCGAATAATTTGGTCTTCTTTCGTTTCTGCGTTCATGTGGCATATTTTTGTGGTGCTTATCTTGAGTGAGATGTAAATGCCTGTGCACATTATCATGTTCTATTCTGCGAGCAATTGCGAATGCGTGTTCTAGATCATTTATTGTAGCTGAATATAATGATCCTCTTGTAAAGTTGTCACTCATACCATCAATGAATATACGAACTGCGTCGTCGTTAGCATTTTTAATTAGTCTGTCGATTATATTCGGCGGATCACCTGACATAGTGATTTTTGATATTATTAAATTGAGATTTTTATTTATCTCGTCGTGGTATTCAGACAGTGTGCTTCTTTTTTGCGTGATGGCTTTCATCATGTCTTGTAGCACGTATAGAGGTTCTTGATTAGAGTACGTATAATCTAATCTGTTACGTATCGCCTCAAAATTAAAAATTGTGTTATAATTAGTTAACACATTCGCGGCTGCACCCTGTATTTTACTTTTCACTATAGTCAATGCTGCTGCGTACTTACTGTGTGTTTTGAAGTTTTTAATGCTGTCCATTAATCTGGATGCTTCTTCGCGCCACGACCGATAATTTGATTGATCGCCGTTGAAAATAGGTAGGCTTTTAAATGCGTCTAACTGTATTTCACTACCATCTGTATATGTGGTTCTTATTTCCTCTAGCACAGGTATGTTTGGTACTATGCCTAATCCAGATTTTACTTCATTTAGTTTTGTTTCTAAATTAGTGTTTATTTGATTTTGGTTAGTTATTATTGCTGCTAACCTTGCATTCTCTGTGCGTGTGTGCTCTAGGGTTTGTGTTACTGTGTTGCTCCTGGTTTCTAAAGCTTCTAATCTTGCCATTAATACTGCGAGTTGTTCCATTTTGAACTCGTGTCTGTTGTCGTCGAATTTGTGTGTTTTTTTCCTCCACATATACACTTTCACTGAATTGCTTTGCTGCTTCGTACGAAGAAGCTATATTTGTACCTGCTATGCTAGGTAATTCTTGTAACCGGTAACGCGAGTGTTCTGTTTATACTAGATTTCACTACTTGTTCCCGAGGTCCGCTCGATTGAAGTTAAAAAGTATATTTAACCTCCTGGCAGGATCGCCAATTAAAACACTTGTTTCTTACTTTTAAAATTAAACAATATTTATTTGGAACTATGTCCTTTATTATTGAAATACTTTTTACTAATTCTAAAAGGAGCTTAAGGCTACTATGTAGTTACAATAAGACTGTTGATAAATTCATCATACAGTCGTATTTATATACTTTTCTTATCTATCTACAAGGAGACCCAAGCGTACAATCGTCTTGCTTGATAATGAAGAAGAGATAATATTCCAACATTGTATACAAACGATATTATCTCTTTTACATATGTTATCATTGTAGCGTTGTGTGCAAGACTGTACTAGAGACTAAAGATATCATTGAATACAAATAATGTTATCTTTTTTCTCAATATGTTTTGCTATGGATACTTAACTCGCGCTACTGTTTCGCTGCGGAAAACTAAGTTAACTACATATGAGCTCAATAGCTCCACAATTTCAACGCAACTGTCATGTCATTCGGAAATTATTCGATATTCGGCAGTGTTTAAAAACAAGTCGGTGGTTTGAAAACTTAATTTAAAAAAGGACTCTATGAAGAAAACAAAGCGGAAACGTTTGAGTTCTTCAACGAATTTGTTTTTCTATTTCATGTTGCTATGGAAATGAATATCTTCCGTAAAGATGTCGCTCTTAAGTTTACATGTAACTATGGGAACGAGCTTTGTTTTTAAAAATATGTTTTGTTTATTTAAAATACTATGAAAGTTTAAACTTGACGGCGGCATGTGTTTCTTTGCTAATCCGCAGCGAAACAGCGGTGCTGTTTTGGAACATATTTTCTTGCAAAAATCTTTGAGAATGACATTTCACTAGCAGTCCATGTTAGGTCTGTTCCCTAACGACTATGCATTCAAAAACATTAGTCAAATTTAGTCAAACTTCGTTCCTTTACGCAAAAGTTGGGCAGAAGAGAGCCACAAAGAGAGAACAAAACATTTCCCCTTCATAAAAAACCTGCAAATAATAGCCCAACAGTTTGTTATAACTGACTTTAGCTGTCAAATCTCTCAAAAGTCAATTTGAATTGGCAGTTTTTTCGGTTGGCTTTGTTAAGTGCTGAAATTTGTCATTAAAAATGGATAAATCCGCAAAAAAATAAATATTAAACTGAATGTTTTTCAACGTCTGCAAACTGGTAATTTTTTCTAACCCACTGACGATTATTTTTGAATTTCTCGCATATGTTTTCAACAAACGTCATGCCAAACTTTCGTTCCTGTACTTTTTGGTTATATTTTCTTTTTCTGAGAGACTATATCCCCACTCCTTGATATCTGACATTTTGCCGAAATTGGCCCAAAAAGTAAGGGAACAGACCTATTTAGTATGTCTAAGTGATAACTAAATTAACTACAGCATTGACAGTTTCCAAGAGGGGAAATCGAACTAATGTCGTTTAAAGTTGGGCAAGAAAAAGTTTTCTTTTCAGATTCAGAGCAGTTTTTCTGCATTAGAAATCAGCCGTTGTCAATTTTCATTTGGTCGTAAAAAAACAGCCAATTTTCAGTGTCAGAGCACTTTTGGGAATCACGATATCTTAGCGAGACTTAAACACTTGACATTTGTCAAACTTTGATGTGTGGTATTATTTAAACTTTTAGACGACGAGCTTCTGAAAAATATGGAAAAATGTGCTATTGACCGCTGTAATGAATATCACCAAATATTTTTAGAACTTTATAAACACAAATTAGAATTTGAAAAAACGGCAGGCTTTTAAATCACGCACAATGACAGATGCAAAAAAAAAGTAATTTTACCATTCGGCACGAAAAGTCTAAAATCTGAGAGCAAAATTAAATTCCACTTGCGTGCGCCACCTGAGTCGCGCCCTTCCATAAACGTCAACTAAAAAAAAACTTGACGTGACCAATCGAGTCCAATGCAAATTTGAACAGATCAAGTCTGCTAGCTGTCAGACTTGCTGACCTAAATTTTTGAGCGTCTCCAGTGTAGTTGGTTTCGCTGGCAACATGAACAAAATGACCTGAAATACGTCAACTGATAAGTCATTTTACATATATTTCTTTTGACATTTAGGTAACTTCCAATAAACAAACAATGATACCAAATTATTAATATTAAAGTTGTACTAAACTGCACAAAGGTACTAGAATAATTCATTGCATATAATTTGCATTTACATAATAATTGAAATTAAGAGCTGCTAAAAAATACAGCTTATACATATGTGACAATAAATAAGTTTGTGTTGTTTAAACTAATCAGCACATTTTGGCGTCTTGTGGATTGATTCTTTTTGGCATTTATTTACTTACTTACTTATTATTTATTAAATGACAGTCACGTTGAGGATTTAGCAATGGAAACTCTAGTGTCTTGTGCAGTGCTGAGGTACCATGCAGTTATAAGGGGTGTTTAGAAATATGAGCAGCAGTTAGGTAGTAAAAGTATATCTGCTGACAGTTCGTGTATCAGATTTAAAAAGTCATACGAAATTGCAAAAATAAATATTTTTTTTCGATTTTCATCGGTTTGTATGAATCTTTTAATTTTATGTCGTATCCTAAAGCCTAAATTAAAAGAAACTTGAGGTTTGTCAGACATAAGACGATGATTGAAACTGAAAAGTGCACTCAGAGTTCCGCTTCTAAAGTTAAGAGATACACTGCCGATCAACCAAATAGACTCACAGTTAATTTTTTTAGAAAATGGAGTTTATTTTATCATTTTGAGAATATAATTAAAAAAACCTATTTTTTATAATGCACTATTCAATTCTTAAGCAAACAAAGCAAAAATGAGCGTTCTAAGTTCAATGGTAAATTTTTAAATTATTTTTTTTTGTGAGCGATCCTAAAAAGTTTTTATCGCTCAACCGAATAGACTCAAGGTTAAAAACTTAATATAAATCACAGTTTTTTTTGAAAAAATTTGTATCAAATAAGTTGTTATAGTTAATTAATAATGTGTATAACCACCGTTAGTTGAAATTACTTCATAAATTCGGTCAGGGATTGAGTCGTAGAGAGCCTTTATATAGTCCAAGAACACTTCGTTCCAGGCGTTCTTAATGGCAGATTTTAATAATTCTGTATCCTCAAATTGGCTACCAGATTGATAGGCTTTACGCGAAAGC
Organism: Cheilosia pagana; assembly: GCA_936431705.1. NCBI lineage: Eukaryota > Metazoa > Arthropoda > Insecta > Diptera > Syrphidae > Cheilosia > Cheilosia pagana. Next base: position 75,334,667 of record OW386166.1, on the reverse strand, counting down.
CATCCCCACAAATTCTGTATAATATTGAGGTCAGGAGAGTATGGAGGCCCCTCCATTAAGTTCCCATTTTGGTCATTTATCCACATCTTTACGACTCGAGCAGTGTGGATTGGGGCATTATACTGTTGAAACGTCCAAGATAATAGCTCAAAAAGGTTGGAAAAATGGGGGAATGCATTTTGGAGCAGCTCTTTGTATCTTATTGCGTTCATCTTAGATGAAACGAATTGAATATCAAATGCACCATAATATGATATGGCACCCCATACCATTATACCCCCCTCACAACTATGGTGATCGGTCAAACAGGGTTCTTCCTTTCTTATATTATGGAAGTAATAGTTGAATCCATCCGGTCCATCCAAATTAAAGCGTTTTTCATCAGAAAAAACGATTTGATGCCACTCCCTATTCCATGCCATGTGACTCCGAGCAAACAGACAGCGAGTTTGCTTACGAATGTCGGTAAGCGGTGGTTTTTCCTTAGTTTTTATCTTTTCAGATATTTTGCCTTGCGAATTACTCGTCGTAGGGTGGCTTCACTAGCATTTACACCCAAATTCTGTCGAATTTTGGCTGCAAAGTACTTTGAGTTTGAAGCTTCTCGAAGGATCCTTCGCTCCTCGCAAGGCTTAAGTGCTTTCCAGGAGGGTTTTTTCATATTTTTTCCGTAAGGCGATGGGTGTCTTAAAAAATGACAAACAACAGACTGACTTCTAGACATTTTTTCGATACGCCAATATTTTGCCTATTTCTTCCTAAGTTAGTGCTGCTCCACGCCCCATTTTGTGTTAAATTATTCAGAATTTGATTTAAAAGACAATTTGACACTTTTCATTTGCACAGCTTATCTGAAACAAAAATGACAGCTCCTGAGTCTATTCTGATGATCGCTTAAAATGCACATTATTTCGGCATAAGCAAAGCAAAATAGAAATATGTTGTAACTGTAAATTTTTTGCATTCAACTCTCATCGCTAAAATTAGTCTATTGCTTTGCTCTAAAAAACACAACAACAACTATGGCGATAGCTTACAGCATAAAAAAGAAAATCAAAAAGGAAAAACTAAAAAATTATGTTGAGTCTATTTGGTTGATCGGCAGTGTACAACTCACAAGTATTTGTATTTGCTTGTACAGGAATGGGAAACACAATTTAAGAGACACAGATGTACTATTTTTTGTACCTTATACTGCTTCTATCGTTGCAACGGAATTTTTTTATCAAAATCTCGAATTTGCAATGCGATAAGAGGAGACTGTCAAGAGTTACCCAGAAAACACTAAATAAAAACGCGTTTTCCTAGATGAATTCGTCGCAAACATGCACACTCGTACATAGCTCCTGATGTCGGAAGTTAGTACAATCTGATTTTCATATATTCGCATAAGCTTCATCTTAATGTTCGCGTTTTGATCTTCCGCGTATTTTTTGTGGAATCGCAGCCGATTCTGTCACTGAAATATGTCAGTGTTTTTCACTCAATCTAAATCGCTTGGGACTCCCAGATGAACTCTTACACAAGCTAAGACCTCTTCCGGGGCAAACGAAGCGAATGAATTACGAAAATATATGAAAAGCTACCGTATCGAGCTTTAACTAAAAAAGCTAAGACAAGAACAAACATATTATGGGTTTTTTTTTTACAGCAACGCAACATGGTCGAACACAAAGTCTTAAGGCCAACTACATCGTGTAACGAACCGTTATTAGCAAAGTTGTAAAAGTAGGTGCTATATGCTTAGAGCCTTTAAACCATGGGCACATTTAATTGTCTTGTTATTCAGTTGATTTAAATAATAATTCGAAATTGTTTTCAATTCATACACAGACAATAACATGCAATTTGTAAGAAGGAAACGCATTAACTTAATTGTTAAGCTTCCTAACCTCCGATTTCTCTGACCCGATCAAGCAGAACAACACATCTTGTCATATTTATTTGACGGGCGAGAATAACCGTCAAATGCAAAAGTGAAAAAAATGTTTACATGTAACTAATAGATAAATAAATTGTTGTTGATAAATAATTGCAATGTAGGTATGTTTGATTATAAAAATTAGCAGAGCAGATTCTAAGGCTTTAATTGTCTATTTGAAACGGATTTTATTGGACCGAGTTTTTATTGGCTGAATTAAAAACAAACCAAGTGAGATTGTCATTTTTTTGATAGAACGTAGTTTGTTTTTGGCTTTTCCAAGTGAAGGACTATTAACGCTAAAGAGGCATGTTCCTGTACTTTTTAACTTTCTCGCATTACGTAGTAAGAGAAAGGTATTGTAATCTTAAAAAGAATGGAACTCGAGATCTTAATCATTTCTGACATTACGATAATAGAGGAACTCGAAAAAGTGGGTCTCGCAACTCTGTCCGTCTGTCCGTCCTTCCCGAGCTCTACAGCGCAAACGGCTGGACGGATTTCTTTCAAACTTCGGATTTGGAGTTGGTGGGCTTACAGTTCGGGGCCATTTTTTATTTTGCACGTTAAGAGTTGCCGTTCTAACGGTATTCAGCAATTTTGAGTTTTTCGAAAACGGCTCTAACGATTTCAACCAAAATTGGTATTTGAGCTTAAGTAGGTGTAACTAAGATGGCTGCATACCCAGTTTTTCGCAGAAAAATCGTATAACGGTAATTTTGAAAATTGGTCATATCTCAAAAACGGTCAAAATTATTTTGACAAAAATTCATATTTAAGGAAATACAGTCATTCCCAAAATGATGGCAAACTCAGTTTTTGCCCAAATTATCGTTGAACGGACTATTTTGGAAAAATGCCGTTTTTTAAGACTTTATTTAATTATGGTTTACTTGGAAACGGCTTTAACGATTTTAACCAAAATGTATACTTGCACTACCATATATGGGGTTAACATGGCTGCATACCCAGTTTTTGGCTAAAAAGTCGAATAACGCTACTTTTGAAAAGTGGCCTTATCTCGAAAACGGTCAATACGATTGCAATAAAAATAAATTTTTTATGTAATATGGTCATTCCTAACACGATAGCAAACTCAGTTTTTCTCTAAATTCTCTATAATGGATTTTTAAAAAAGGCATATTTTGAAAATTTGGTTTACTTTTATTTTACCTACATGAAAACGGGTAAAACGATTTTGACCAAAATGCATACTTGCAGTAAAATTGACGTTTTCAACAATATTGCGGCCTTCATTTTCGATTCGATTCATCGAAAACGCTGATTTTGAAAACTGCTCAAATCTCGAAAACGCGATTTTCGATTTGGATAAAACTTTAAAATCCAAGTAACACTAACATCCTGAACAATACCCTATACTCAGTTTTTAGCTAAAGAGTCGAGCAAGATTATTTTTCGAACTCAAAATTTCCATTTTTGTTACTATTTTGTACGCATTATTTTTCAAAATCAGCTCCAAAGATTTTTACTAAAATGCTTGTTTACGATAACATAAGTATTCTTAATAAAACCCCGTACTTATTTTTTCTAAGAAAAATGCAAATAATGCCGTCTTTTAAACATTACCGCACTACCAGTTAAAATGTAATCACAACTACTCGAAACTCCTTTTTAGAAACTATTTCCCACTTCTTCCTTTTTCAACCATATGGATCATGATCCTTAAAATAATTGTAACCAATTGGATTCAACACTATCAGGAACCCGCACTTCATTTCAAATTCAAGAACAAATCTCTGAATTCTTACATCACAAACCCTACTTCGAGTCATGGTCACCTACCAGCATCACCAATTTCAAAGATCTTGTTTTAAAGCCTATAAACAATAATAAAAGAAAAATAAACCAACCAAACTGATGATATGAACGAGAAAGTTTCGTGCGATCCAGTCGTGCACTTAATTTTTTTTTGTTCTTTGGTGTTTTTTGTAAGTTGTAGAGATCTAATTTTTCTAGTTCTGTACAGTTCTGTAAAGTTTCCGATCGACTTTCATTTTGCGATTGTATTTCCGGTCCTGTCCAAGGTTACAATTGTTTTGTTAAATTGGTTAAATAGTTGAATACATTAAACAACCAGAAACAACTTTCTTTGCATTTGGTCCATCCTTGTTTATAATTTGAATTTTATTGAATTTTAATAAAACTCAACAAATGCTCTAATGCAATTCTGCAGACAGTTGATTCATCCTCTTTTTAAATGCTAGTATTTGGGATAAGGGGAAACCTTCCCAATGACTGGTCCTTTTAAAGTTATTGACACTTACTAAAATATGGATAGGGGAAATTTACAAAGTTTCAGTTTGCAACTGCGTTTAATGAGACACAAAACTATCCAGATCCTACTCATGTTCTGTAAACTGCATAAGCAGCCACCCGAAACTAAATTTGACTTGTTCGTTTGATTTGGGGTTTATTACACCACCTCCAGGCCACAATTTGCGTAGTTGTTTTTTTTTTCTGAAAATAAAAATGGCATGACTTACCAAAATCAGTCCGTAAACAAAAACAAAACCTTTAAACACCAATTACAAAGCAATTACACGGAAATAATAGTTCGCCTGGTGTGGTTTTTCAAATGACAGAATCGCGTTTCTTTTACTGAGTCATTTAAACTGATTGCCAAGCCATTACGACTTGTACTGATAATTAAAAATAATAAGATAAATTATGGAAATTATTTTGTCATAATATGTCATTGCAATATATACGTGAGGATTCTAGTATTCATTCCTTGAAAAAAATAAGTATATCTATTGCAAAAGAAATTAAATTTTTGTTCCTTTCTATAGTTGATTACCGAAAGAATACAAATTACGTCTTAGGGTTTTTTCACTGCGCCACCTCTCGCGAACGTTAGAGAGTAAAACTGTCATAAAAGAACTTCTCTTTTATGCCGATTGGACTCGGCATAAAATTGTAGATATCTTTCATTCGTCCCAAAAATGAAGAACTCACACAAAACGAATGGAATGTGAGAAGCTAGACCTTGGTTCCTGCCTTGAACTGTTGCGCCAACTAGTGGTATTCTAAAAAGTTTTCTTTTCAAGATTAGACTGCACTTTTTGGCCCTTTTATCTATGATTATTAAGGCTGGGTGGCTGGCGTAGACGATTTTTTGCCCCGATTTGGCTTGCAGGGCTTAAGAGATAATCGTTGGGAGTAAACGGTTTTCAATAGTCGGTACATTGACGCAGGTAACTATTGAAGCACAATTTTATTTTTCGACTTTGACATTGCGTAAAGTCCCAAAAACATCCTTTTTTCGGTGTTTTTAATTTCGCCCCGGTGGGGCAACCCCTAGATGAAACTTTTTTATTTTTTTTATTATTTCATATCGTTGCCAAAGGGCTTATGCAGGTAGTCATTGAGCCACATTTTCGATTTTTTTTGTTAAACGGCTTAAAACTGCAGTTTAATATGACTAAAAGTAATCAATCTTTGTGGAGGAACAAGAAACTATTTTTTTTATCTGTAAAAAAGAGAATGCTCTTTGAATATTTGTTTATCTGCTCAATGAATAAAAATTACTTATTTGGTTCATTAAATAATTATATTGGAATTTTGAAAAGTTTACTATTTTACTGCATTTTTAATTTTATTTTAGAGCTCACGCCCACATATGCAATATAGTTCACGAAATATCCGACAGGGCGTTACTCTCTTTTTGAGTAATCTTACTCTCTAGGGAGAATCTGTAGTTTGCAGATTTTCGCTCGCTGCAGCTGTTTGAACAGGGAATGACAAAAAATTGTTTATTTCGTTTTGTTTGGTTTTTCGGTAGATACGAGTACATACTAGAAATTATTATTGTTGTTTGATAAAGTCAAGAAAGCAACAACGAGATATACGTTGATAATGTGGGAGAAACATTGATATGAGAGTGGGTGGGTGGGAAATGGGTGATGATTTTTTTGTTGTAGATTTATTTGAATTTGTTTGCTTTGTATTCAGATGTAGAAACCTAGTTTCAAGTATTTTGTTTTATATTTTCTTCGAATAAGCAATTATTCAATATTTTCATTTGGATACAAAAGCGTTCAATGTTTGGGGTTTCAGTTACCATGAAATAAAGTATACAAAGTATAAATAAAGATACCTACAAAATGAATGTCTTTTAATATCCTACCGCATTTATATTTGTTAACCCCTTTTCTTTTTTTACCTTGTCATGGTGGAGATGCTTAGTATGTCCTTATGATACCTAGTTGGTACATAGGTAAGAAATATATCGAACTGACTACATAATACGTACATTATTGTAACGTTTTCTTTATTATGGAATGCTTATAAACTCTTATAACGAATTTAATGCACCTGGAGCTAGCATCCGTATGTTAAAAACACCTATACAAAAAACTTCTACATTGTTTATCTGTCATACTTAGCCAAACACGGAACTACACTACCCTCGATAGGAAGCACATCAGTGCTACAATGATGTCATCACAGGACACTGTCTCATAGGCAGGCATGCAACAAGGCTTGGCGTTTTCTCAAACGATTTTTGCAGAAGCTGTCGGGACGAGGAGGAGGAAGAAACTATTCTCCATCTCCTATGTACGTGTCCGGTTCTCTCTCCGGTTCAAGACGAAAACTCCATTAGGGAGAATTCTATTATAGTGATCTGAACGATCTAAATAACATTGATATTCGAAATCTCCTATGCTTCATAAGAAGCTCCAACTGGTTCAACGAGTAGGAAGAACTAAATTTTAGATTCATGTGGTATAACAAGGGACTTATAATGGACTAAGTGTGTCACAGCCACTTTAACCTAACCTAACCTAGTGGTCAATATAATAGACCATATATATAGATTAAGTATATAAGTATATATATGACTAGCTGACCCGCGCGCTCGCCTTGGTTCAACCGCCTGCCACTTTTAAGAAGAGAATACAAAGAGTATTTTCACCGAAATATGTTCCTACCCGATGTTTTGCTCAGCTTCAGAACAACGCAGGAGGATGTTTTATATCTTAAATGAATCAGGGGAAAATTTACTAAATTCACCTATTTTTTATTTTTTCAATCCGATAAGCCATTACTCAGCTAGGTCTGTATAATTAGAATTTTCCTTACAGATATACAATTTTTTGAATGTTTTGTAAGAACCACGTTATATTCCGGGATAAAAAGTATCCTAGGCCCCGATCCCGACCCAGAACATAAGCAATCTCTATGTTAAATTTCATTAAAATCCGTCCAGTAATTTCCGCGTGATGCGTGGTGCAGCATTTTTTATTCTACAATTTTATTATATGAAGAGTAGAAAAGGCGACGGGGTGATCACGGACTCCTTGTCTTCGATTTGAATATCTAAAGGTGATGTACTCTTGCGCACAGATGACTATTCATTATGCTGTGCCTGGAAAGCCTTGGGTATTGAGAGGAAATAATTTAAAAAAATCCTTTCATTAGAAGGCTAGCAAACTGGCTTTCTCTCGCTTATCAATAACCGGTTATAACAATTTAAGTGTACAGTGGGTATGCGTCTTGGAACTCTTAAAATCCAGGCAAGTAAGAAAAGTACTAGACGTGCTTAGCATGATCTAATTCAGACTTCTATAATTAGCATAAGAATAAAGTTTATGGTTAGAATAAAATTCATCCCATAACATATCGTTTTTAGTTCCTAAATGTAAGTCATCCAACTTAGCATTCAAATTTTGTAGGGTAATTAGGTATCCCCTTACGTAGTAGTACTGAATAGGTAATCAGTAACACAAAGGCCAAAAACGCAACGGTTGAGAAATTTTTATTTTCCTATCAACGTTTATAAAGTTACAAGGTAAAACTCCTTTCGGTTTATTACTATATTTATGAAAAAATCCTGTATAAACGGTAAGAGAGATCTTGCAAACCCTTAGGCTAGAATTTTGTACAAGGACAATAGAACAGACACCTATGAATAGCATATCGTCCTAGGTTAGGTTCGTTAGCCGTTCCGCATAGGCATTATGTTTAACTATATACAAGAAACCCATCCCAACCCAAAAACAAAGCTATAGCAATAAACAAGCACATACCGATTCTATATAATGAGCCAAAATCCTAACCCAATGAACGAAAAATATTTTGCAATAATATTATTTTTATTTGTGATTGGATTTGAGAATTTGGGATTGTACGTTATTCCTAGGAAAATTGATATCACACATATATCGGTTTCAGTCTATACATACAGAGTTTGCCACACATCTATAGTCGCCCTATACAGCCAGCTTGTCCTTTTTGTTGTTTTTTTATTTTGATTTGTTTTGATTCGTTGTGCCTTTTGCAGCAAAATTTGTATTATTTTTATTTAGTGTTCGTTGAGCGAGTTCTCACTTTGCAGACTCTGTAGTCACAATTGTGATCCTGATAGGGGAGGGTGTGCTCGGCTATTTGAAATTCTGTGCACTAATACATGTAAACACGTTTACATGAGCTCGGAGTTCATAGCTGGGGGACACCCAGCCTTAAGGGAAAAATCAAAGCAGCGCACAAACTATTCCTTTAGCAAACCAGGCGATTCGTATTTTGTTCGCTTGCGAGTTAATCTGAGAACTCTAGACGATACTCATTTCGTGTGAATTTGTATTTTGTTTGTTCTTTTCTATTCCAAATAAAAATATGCGGATCTTATTTTTATGAATAAATTAGTGCAAATTGTAGTTGTTCTGGAAACATGTCCCCAGGAAGCAAATTTGAAAGTATTTCCATCCTGTAGGCAGAGAAAAGTTGAGTCCAACCAATTTACGGTGCGCCAACGATTTTAAATTAGATTGAAGTTATATTGGTTAAGAGACGGTGGCGAATGAACAACTTTTCGAAATAACCCCCAAAGTGGACTCAAGTTCAAATACCTCAAAGGGCTTTACAAATGCATAGAAGAAGATTGTGGCAACTGGAAGGAAAACTATGTATATTTTGAAATAAATGCCAATAAACATTATCAACCCGTTTAGAGCCTGAATATCCACTGATTCCATAATTTTTTATTCGTTTGAAATTGAAAGGCCTGTCGATGCCATTATTTATGGAATTAAGTATCTTTCAAATGTCCGCCGCGGCTTCCCTAGGTGGTGCGCATCAGAAATTTCCAATTTTCCATGACTCTAACGTATAAATCAGTCTTAATTTGACTGATGGCATGGACATGTCGTTGGCGCCCATATCGTCCAATTCAGGCCGATAAAAAATTATTATCATCGACCTATTTCGCTCGATGGACTGGCCAACGACGCTCTCAAAGAAATATGGACCGATAGCGCGCTGACAGCCCGAAATCAACACCAAACAGTGACTTTTTCGGGATGCATTGGATGCCCACAAATCTCACGTGGATTGACGAACCCAGTCATTCAGAAATGGGTCTCATCGCTAAAAATGATTTTTCGGTTAAAATTCGGGTCGGTTTGCAACTGCTTTTATTATATTCCATCCATGGTGATTTGGAAAAACATACTGAATAAATGCAAGGCAATTTGACAGATCTAGCTTCAACAATATGGCCGCTATCAACTACTACTAAAGTTCGGAAGTCCCTATTTGAAGACCCTGCGTAATACTACTGAGCTTTTTTAACCTTCACTTCAGGACGCAACAGATAATTTCGTATTAAAAAATGTCGTCATTATTAGTTCGTGAAATTTAGGCAAACCGGTTATTAATACCTTCCTGCCCAAATATGCCAAAGCTCAATTTCACAGATGATCTGAAATTTGTTAAAACTATATCATCCCCGACAGAGGTTTGTTGCTTTGCAGCCGATTTAAATAAGCTCTCTTTCTGGTAGGCTAAGAAACTTCTTGGACGTTAATGATAACAAATGTTAAGCTTTAGGTACCTATTTCCTCATTCCCCTCCGAGTTATTATTTGTGATCTGATGAGCTTCAACAAACGAAGTTCAAGACTTCCATGATCTTATCAGCAGCATCAGAGCTAACTGATACTCAATTATTATTCACTTACTTTTTAACAGAAAGACTACAATAATACTTTGCGACAAAAGCTGCTCGATCTTCCATATTTAACTCTGTCATTTTCCACATACACAAAACCGCGCTTGGCGTCGTTCCAATTTGCGTCGTTTCGAAGCTGCGTTATTCTTTTTTTCCATATTTTTTTTGTAAAAAAGGTGTTTCTCCAAGATTAAGGCCTACGAAATTACACTTTACTTGAAATCAATCAGGGGTCGAATAGCGTCTTCCGTGAACGAGCATTACGTTCATTAGTTCCGTCACGTATTGCTCGTTCACGTACGAATCGATTCGACCCCATTTTGGAGAAATACATATTCGTTCAGTGCTGACAGAGAGAATAATTATAAGCGGAGTAAAAAAATAGGAGTACGGAAGTGTAAGAAGGAGTACAGAGGTGTTGAAAGTAGTACAATACACGTATGTAAGTAAATATTTCGGCAACGCTACTTCGTTATTTCGACATGCGCAGCGCCGTTTCGATTTGCGTCGTGTTTTTCAAATAGGGGTTTTGGTGTATTTAAATCAAAGTGGACCTGCACACAATTAATCTATCATAATAACTTTGAATTCAAGCGATTAAAATATTTTTCGCCAAACAAACTGTGAAATATGACTGCGTCAAAATTCGTATGCCAGTCAAGAAATCGCACTTTAAGCACAAAAACGTTTGACCTGTTCATCGATGCTATATTACATGATGACGACCCCAAATAGATACCTACCTATATTATGATTAAAAATAATTTATTACTTGTTAAAAAGAATAACAGAAATAGTCAGTTCTCTTCAATAAAAATAAAAGAGTTTGCCGCTGCCTATTTTTATTTTCCGCACCTGGTTAATCACTCAAACAATGCTTACAGCAATAATACATTTTTTTAATTGTTTATTTCATGGAATTATTTTATAGCCTTTCCGGTCTATCGCCCAATAATTATTAATAAAAAGTTTCAACCTTTTAGTTAGTGTGTCCTTCTTCATAAATTTCATAATAATAGTTGATTGCAAACAACTAGAACTGAAACGAACTTAAAATGTTATAACTTAGATGCACGTCACTAGTGACTCGTTGCTATTGCTCGCCAGTTAATGTGCGGCATTAAAGCACCTCGCATTAATGAAGTGGTAGCCTTGTCCTTAACCTAATGGCTCGCAGTTACACATTCGGTGCGTTGATGTATCATACTTTCATAAGAGTTGGGCTCCGAGGCGTTCTTTTTAATAGACAGTTAAGTGTATCTGGAAATAGCTTGTTTATAAAGAAGATTGTTAAAGGTAAAGATTTTATGATTCGCTCTTCAGGTCAGGGCTATGGGGCAGTGGATCAGGGGCTAATGGATTGTACAAATAAAGCAAATTTTACGTACTAAATGTTTTGTCAATTTTCTCACACCTTGATTTATTTCAAACGACAGATAGAAGTAATTCACAAATTTAATGGCCAACGTTAAAAGGTTGAAGACAAATTCTTGGGACTACATAATGAAGAAAGTCGTTTTTCGAAATTCCGCATACGTCATCCGACGACTCCGACGATACGATTTTACGAATTGAGGTGGAAATATTTGCACAAAGGAACTCAGAGATCAGAACACAATAGGTCTGTTCCCTAACTTTTTGGGCCAATTTCGGCAAAATGTCAGATTTCTCAGAAAAAGAGAATATAACCAAAAAGTACAGGAACGAAAGTTTGGCATGACGTTTGTTGAAAACATATGCGAGAAATTCAAAAATAAACGTCAGTGGGTTTAAACAAATTACCAGTTTGCAGACGTTGAAAAACATTCGGATTCAGTTTAATATTTCTTTTTTTTTGCGGATTTATCCATTTTTAATAACAAATTTCAGCACTTAACAAAGCCAACCGAAATAAACTGCCAATTCAAATTGACTTTTGAGAGATTTGACAGCTAAAGTCAGTTATAACAAACTAGCACAAAGAAATTTGTTGGGCTATTATTTGCAGGTTTTTTATGAAGGGGAAATGTTTTGTTCTCTCTTTGTGGCCTTCTTCTGCCCAACTTTTGCGTAAAGGAACGAAGTTTGACTAAATTTGACTAATTTGTTCGAATGCATTATCGTTAGGGAACAGACCTATTATGTGTCAGTTCAGTGATTACCCAAATCTATGGTTACATTTTTTTTGTTTTCCCGTTTCCTTTTGTTTTTAGTAAGTAATTTGCTTCGGGTTTTTTTTTAACTAACAACATTTGTTAAGCGAAAAAAAACTGAAGATTGAAATCTTGTTGGTGTGAGAAAATAACCTAGTTTTTGAGAACAAACCCGAGTCAAGAAGGCTACAACTACAACTAATAAAATTCTAGTGGTCCCCATAGCAACTTATTTAACGACCGTGGCAATTTTCTCATTCTCTCAAAATTTCCTGCAATTAGTGTGCTGACTGCTGAGAACTTTCAAGAGACAAAAGTGTTGAGAGTAATCTAATGGCGTTTTCGGCTGAAGAAAATAATTACCCTTTCTATAAAAAGAGCGAATCTAGAAGTGCTCTTTCTATGTTGTTCATGTTGCATTGAAAAAGAAAGTGCACTTCCAGGTCAATTCTCAACACGAAATAAGTGTCCGGAATATTTTTAAAGAATTTCCCTGAACTCAACAACACAAACAAGCAAAATGTCAGAGTAAAATCTTTGTTGTGCTATTAGAAACAAATTTTGAGCTATTCGATCAGAAAATATCCAATTATTAGTGCAAATGCAAACTCTTATTAAAGTATATTGTTTTGGCCCATTAAAAAACCAAATTTCACATATATGTCTACCACTAATGCAAAAGTGCTGCAACGAATTCGATTGAACGGAGCAATTCTGAATTTCGGGGCAATTCTCTCGAATCTTCAATGAAAAACGCGATAACTTCATCCGTTGCATTAAATAAATTGCCGTATAGATCTGTCAGTTGAAAACGTCAAAGAAAACGATGAGACAGATTTTAATTGTTCACTAAAACCTTTCTTTTTGTATACATTTATTTATTGTATTAAATATCTATTCCTTTTTTGCGCGATATTGTAAAAAATCAAGTTGCTACGGAGCAGATAAAGACGTCAAAATTATTACCTACGTAGTTCTTAATTAAACTTGAAGAAACCAATTTCCAGAAAATCAATGGTTAGATCTCATTAACCGGTCAAAATCGGATGGTTATTAATTTATCGGGTAAGCCAATAAGTCCTTAGTATAGTAGGATAGTTTATTAGACCTTCTGTTGTATACGAGTCTTTCTGTAAAAAAACACGGTTTCTTGACCAATGATGTAAGTCTGAAAGTAAGTCTGATAGCTGACTGACTAGAAATGTTTGAGTTTTATTGGCCCAGATTAGCCACGTGATTTATTTTTTCAGTTGTCGTTTATGGAGCAGCCGACATATCTAGTTATGAAAATTCTGCCTGTATGCTCAGTTGACACTTTGAAGTGTCAGAATTCAAAAATAAATCAATCGTGAGTTTGCAACAACAACTGAACTTACTTAGTTAACGCGTTCGTTTTAGAGTCCATTTTAGATCCGTCGTTGTACCAGATTTTACTTCTTGGGTCCAGTGTCGGAGCACCATTGGCCCATATAGCGCGATCTGGTAATTCTACCTCGAATAATTTCCGAAAACAGGTTAAGTAAGAGGGAACGTGAAATTAAATCAAACGAAATAAGGTTAAATTCCCAAAATTTGAAAAGAATGATGCCAATGATTAAGAAGCTCTTTCATAAAGCTAAAAGTTATTCACAAGCGTGTAATAAACTATTTTTGTATTCGATCTGAAAGTAATCCCGATTCTCGAAACAAATGCAAACGCATCTAAAATTAATTCAAACCGAACGTTAGGGCAACACCAATTTGTAACTAGATATTTGTAATAACAAAATTTTTGTTTCTTTCTTTTTACAGATTAAAAGCGAAGAAGTCGTCGAGGCGTACATCGAACGCTGCCAGCAGGTGAACCCGCTTATAAATGCAATCGTTCAAGATCGTTTCGAGGAGGCTCTCGAGGAAGCGCGAGAAGTTGATCGAGTCATTGCGATGGGCATCAACACGGTCGAGGTTATGGAAGAACTGACTCCCCTACTGGGTGTCCCGGTGACGGTTAAAGAAAGCATCGCTGTCAAGGGCCTAACCAATCAAGCGGGTCGAGTTTTCAAGACGCCCCAAATCGCAAAATCCGATGCGCCCGTTGTTGAACAGATAAAGAAATTCGGCGGCATCATCTTGCTGGTTAGCAATACACCAGAGCTCTGCCTGCTGTGGGAAACATACAACAAAGTCACTGGACAGACAAAAAATCCATATGACTTGAAGCGCACACCGGGTGGTTCGTCGGGAGGCGAAGCGGCCTTACTAGCAAGCGGTGCATCTCTACTCGGTCTTACCTCAGACATTGGTGGATCATCGCGTCTGCCAGCAATGTTCAGTGGAATATGGGGACACAAGCCCACGCCGTATGCCGTTTCATTCAAGGGTCATCATCCGACCAGTGACTTTCCGAAATGGGGCGACTTTTTCACCATCGCTCCCATGACACGTTACGCCAAGGATTTGCCGCTCCTTTTGAAATGTATGGCAGATCCCACGGGTCCCAAACTGACTCTAGACAAAGAAGTCAACATTAGCAGTATACGCTTCTTTTTCATGGACAACGATGGTCCATCCGGCATGATGCGCCCCCTTAGCCGAGATCTGCACGCGGCCATCAATCGGGTCGCAACCGATTTCAATGCAAAACGCGTAAACATTCGTAAAATGAAATGGTCCTTGGACATCTCACTGTCAGCGATGCTGACAATGAAAAACATCGAAACAATCTATCACAAGACCGAAGAAGGCGAACGGCCAAAGACCGTTTGCACCGAAACTGTCAAGTATTTCTTCGGCTGTTCGGACAGCATATTGCCGTCGGTCATTTTTGGCCATTTGCAGAATTTCATGAAAATCATTCCCAATTCCAGACACAAGCATCTGGCCACCATTATCGAAGCTCTTAAGACTGAATTCAAAGAACTCTTGGGAACGGATGGTGTTTTCATCTATCCCACATTTCCCAATACCGCTCACCAGCACTATCAAATCTACCATAAACTGCTCGAGCCCATGTACATGGCCATCTTTAACACACTGGGTCTGCCCGTGACCAACTGTATGATTGGTTTGGATCGTCGTAATCTACCCATGGGTATACAGGTTGTTGCCAACCCTGGCCAGGATCATCTGTGTTTAGCTGTGGCACGTGAAATGGAACGACGGTATGGTGGATGGGTGCGGCCTCCCACAGAAGAGTCTTCGAATAAGTTAGCGTAAAAGTCGAAAGGTACATCACATATCAGTTTTGTGTATACGCAACATTATAGGTTAGGAAAAAATAAAACAAATACAATCACATTAGGCTATTATTATATGAAAACATCATTTTTTGTTCACCCTTATTTGTGTTTCCTTTATTTTGTTTTTGTAACCGTGGTACTAAACCATTTTTTTACACTACATTGTATTATTTTACTCTCATAAAAAGCAAAACTATATGTCTTTCATTTTTTTAAAACCAAAATAAAGAATCAAATATTAGTTATGATACACAACAGCATATATTAGTTTTTTTTTCAACTGTTGCAGAAAAGTATTTCGTTGATACTGTCATTGCACGTAAGCAAGGTTAATTTATTTTCAGCTATATTTTCAGTCTATATACACGTACTAATCAAAAATGACAGAAAAAGAGAAAATTACCAAAATAACGAGTAAGGAGCAGTTCCCCTCTTGGCTCGAAACAACTCACAGAATTTCAACCAGCGAGTTCTGATAAATTTATGTCAAATGCACAAAGTTGACAAGCCGCAAGCCGAAAATCCATCAAACGTCGTGCACACAAAAAACAGTTTTTCGAAAATAAAGAAAGTTCTGTGGTGGTCGAATATTTGCTTTTACTTTTTTCTGTAGGAACAGCTGAATGACATATATTTTGTCTTATTTTTGACGTAGTGGATGTCAAAGATGTAAGTGGCTCAAACACTTACATCTTTGACATCCACTACGTCAAAATTAAGACAAAATATATTACATCTTTGACATCCAGTGTTTAAGCCACTTACATCTTTGACATCCACTACGTCAAAAATAAGCTCGAAATCTATACGCGTACTTTGGAGAATACTGTATACTTTTCGCTTTCTGAGAGGTTTCCCTCAATTTTTTTAGCTTGACATATTTTTATTGCTTAGCTCGAGAAAGTACGCGAATAGACATAAAATTAATCTATTCGCTTACTTTTCTGAACCAGTTATTAAAAACGAAACGCTCTCAGAGAGCAGAAAATGTACTCAAAAGAAAGTGTCTGAATTCTAAAACGTCAAAAATTGTGCATAACGACTGCGTACTGCGAGCATAACATGATGCTTTTATAATACATACTTTATTTACATATAATAAAATATTTTTAATATTTGACGTTTTGGAATGACATTTGACGAAAACGTAAAATGCGCACAAAAGTAATAACAACGAAAGCTTAAAACAATAAATTTGACTTATGCGTCTTTCGGTGTCAATATATTTAACCAAATTGGTATTATGAAGAGAAAACTATTTTATCAGAAAATTGACATTTGCATCATAGCCACTTGCGATGCGTTGTTTGCTTTAATTTGTGCAGTTGATTCATTCACAATGCATTTTGTAATTTTGTAATGGTAAGAATTGGATCACTGCGATCTGTTTATGTTTAGAACTCTGACGTTACAGTACTGCTTTTTGAAATTCAGCCACATTTCGAGTTATACTTTGAGCAACTTCCAGCTACCAATTTGTACGAAACAAAACCACATCATATTTTAAACCGCATTTCAAACTTATAGTTTGCTACCGCAACTGGTTTATTTAATTTAAATTTCACTAAATATTTCGCCCTTCTTTGACGCTTACAAACTGCAAAATCAGTTGATTATTCAAGATGGATTATCTTAATTAAATTTGTCAGCTACCCTGCGTTCAACGTCAATTGGTAAACTGATCAAATTATCAATATGGGTCAACCAAAAAAGAGGCAGATGCTGTCAGATTACTGTCAAACTGAGTAAACAAAAAAATAAGTCCCAAATGAAAGAAACGAGAGAATCGATTTCTCCTTCATTGATTTTTGTTCGTATTTTGTTCACGCTGTTTTTGACTCACAAAAAAGTTATTCACAGTCATGTCATTTACAGAACTTGACAAATAGTGATATTTTGTAGGGTTTTTTAAGAGTTTAACAAACATTGATATTTAAAATAAATGTACACTAATTGGAATAGGAATTGATTTTTTTCAATTTAAAAAATTGCTAAAACTTTTTGTGAACTATCCTGTTTTCAACTGTAATCATTGAGTAAGAAACTTTTTGAACTAATATATAGGAATAAAGTTCAAAAACTTTTAGACCAAGATGAATTGCATCTCTTCTCTTTGTTTTCCTCTGACGTTTTGGAATTATTTTGAAATTGGTAGATTACTTCTTCGATTTGCTGAAAGTATCCCAGCGAGGCTATAATCCTTCATGTGGATATGTCAAAAAATCTTGACATTTGTCAACTCATTATACTAGGTTTGTTTCTTTACTTTTGCAGTAAGAATGGAAAAGACTGTTGAAATGACAGAGACAGCGGTATGGCTATCTCTCAGAGAGAGAAAGACTTAAACCTGAGAGCGTTAACTTCAAAATGTGCAAAATATAAACTTAACTTGATAAATAGTTAATTAGGCATTTAATATCTCTTATACGCTTAAATAGAAGCTCAAACTTTTTGAAGGTCGGCATTGACAGGCAACCACTTTAACCCAGCCTTTAGAAGCTTGATTGTAGAAGGAAACTTACTGATGGAAGACATGACAGAGGTAATTTTCACTCATAAAGTAACAGTTTGGGATGTGGTTCTTGTATTTAACTAGCTAATGGAAAATTGTTTTCCATAGTTTTATATACGTAACAATATTATAAAAAAAGCAAGTGCCTAATTCTCTGTATACTTAAATCATTTACGACTTTTTCATTAATGAAATGACAGCTACCCACATAAACCGCTATATTTCCACAGACGTTTCGCTGTCAATTTGGAGACCACTAGAAAGTATCGATGTGAAAGTTCGAAGTGAGAACTGAGAGCTCTTCAAACTTTAGTTTGACTGATGCGATAATTTAAGTTATATTTAAAAAAAAAAGCCAACAGTAGAAAACAGAACTCGCTACCTATTATTTTAAGCTATGGTTCATATAGATCATCGATTTCAATGGACTTACAAAAACAGATCCTGCTGATCTGATCCGGATCCCGACCGCTGATATTAAAATACGGCTTCCTTATAGTTATAGTTGACAGTTGACACAACTAATCGATGAAAAAACGATTTCTCCTGACACATTTACTTGCAAATAAATATATTTCGTTGATACTTTTGTTTTGATTCTTAAATTGGCGCCGTCTTGACTGATTTGTTCTTCGTTTCTAACCGATGAGAAAGTATTTTCATGTTTTGGGTCCTTTTTATAAGAAGAATGATATAAAGGGTGATTCTATCCTGTCAAAATCTTTTTCTGCCACAATAACTTTGGCATTGCCAACACAATAAGCGGTGCTTATAGCTGTCTAACATCCAACAGCTTTAGATAAGTTGACTTTTCCTCTCATACCGCAATGACCTCACATACCTTTAGCTACAGTATCAGTTTCAAGAGTTCCTTTCTAAGTTTCTCCTGAAAATCACTAGCTTAAATAATTTGCCAAAGACACCACAGCGATCTTGTTCTAGAATTCACATTTGCACCGAGTCGCATACCGATTAACAAATTTGGGGTGCACTTTGAAAAATTATCCACCAACACTCTATGGCGTCTAAAATACTAACGGGGGTTTTTAATCGGCCAACATAACCATCGCTATACAAAAAGCCAGTGGGTTCTACGTAGTTAAGATATTGTGCAATTTTGGAAAAAAAAAACAAGAAAAACCGCACACGGAACGACACAAATGTGAAATAATACGCGTTTCCTTTGGTTGCGTCGTTGATATGGCTTGACACAGATTCCGCCGTTTGCATCTTAACACTGTATACGTCTGCTCTATCTGATTCTATGCACCGAGTCGGAGAGCTGTATCTTGCTGCGGTATCGGTATTTTTATGTCCCCAAAGATCAAAGTCAACGACCAAGTTGTTTTATTACACATACTCGTACTTGTTGAAGCACTTGTTGCACAATATTTGGACAAACTGCTGCATGATTGCATGGAAATTGTTTTTTTTTTATCGAATTAACTAGCTATTTACCACAGCTTCGATAGCGAGCAGTGGTTTTTCCACTGAGTTGATAGATATAGCAACGTATGGTAGGTAGATGCATTCTAAAGTATAACCGAGAGTGGTGTTTTGCGCAATATACCTGCATTAGCTTAAGTCTAGGGGCTAAATCCAAGTGGTAAAATGTGACAGGAGTGGTTTAAGCCAATGACATTTTTCAGACCAATGCTTGAGGTGGTTACGTTTAGTAAGGCACACCTTTTTTTGGCTATATGATTCCCAAAACATGACCGAAAATGGTATTCTTGGATTTGAATTAAGGCCGTGCTTTCTAGTTTCAGTCTACGATCGCTGCATTAGTTTAAGCGCAATAATTCACAGAGGCTGGTTATACATGCCGTCATTCTGTAGTCTATTCTAAAGGATTTTAAAAGTGCCTTTAACGAACTGCCCATCAATAAACAATAACAGATAAGGAAAATGACAGTAAACTTTAAACCATTTTTGCTTTCCCTTTCACTCACAGTATCTGCCTGTATCATTTTGCGATAGTTTTTATTATTTTCTGTAACCAACCCAACCAATCGAATAGTTTTAACTTCTAGACGCCGCCAAATTGTTTTAAAGGAAAACAATATTGCGTGAAACATTAGACGTGTTTTTTTTTGAAAACCTATCTCAGCAAAGTAAAGTAAAGTAGCCAAATGCGCAAAGAAAAACGGCCCAGTCACATTTGTGTTCCAATGGTATAAACTGGTATAAAATGTTGTGTGTTTCGACTTTAAGTTTGCAGTTTTTAGTAATTGATAGAAATTTCTACACGCAGCTGCTGCTGTCAAATCACTTTTACTTGGGGTAAATGTCTAGTAAGAATCTTTGAAAAGTCAAATAGGGCGTAGGTATTGTAATTGGGTGCTGAAAATCCTATTTCACTTTGCTTTGCACATTTACATTTTAATATACAAGTGATCAATGTTTTTTATTGAAATTTTTTAAATTATTTCGACACCACGAAACACGATAAATGTTATATTAGGTCTGTTTCCTTACTTTTTTGGTCAAAAAAGAGAATATAACCAAAGAGTACAGGAACAAAAGTTTTGCATGGCTTTTGTTAAAAACATATGCGAGAAAGAAAAATAATATTCAAAACTGAACATCAGTGGGTATAACAAAATTACCAGTTTGCAGAAGTTGAAAAACATTCGGATTCAGTTTAATAATTTTTTTTTG
Organism: Cheilosia pagana; assembly: GCA_936431705.1. Taxonomy (NCBI): domain Eukaryota; kingdom Metazoa; phylum Arthropoda; class Insecta; order Diptera; family Syrphidae; genus Cheilosia; species Cheilosia pagana. The sequence goes on along the minus strand of OW386166.1, from coordinate 75,314,255 downwards.
CCGATTTATCCATTTTTAATTACAAATTTCAGCACTTGGTCCAGCTGCACCAAGTACAAAGCAGAATCCGGCGTTGGCCGATGCGAGATCATACGCGCAAGTCGCGATACATGGAGACCAGTCAAGATCAGATACAACAGATCCGATCCGCCAATCATTAACTGTTATATTAGAAAAACTTGAGCAGCAAAGCCAGATTAATCAAGTTATTTTTGACAAATTGAGCAAGCCTAATAACAAAACATGAATATGATAGAGTTTCTTAAAATACTGACATGGAACGAAAACGGCTTCCTAAACAAAATTAACGAACTAGAAATATTTTTACGGAAAAAAAATATTGATATATGCTTGATATCGGAAACCCACTTAAAAAAGGGACATCGACCCAAAATAAAAAGAGATTATCACGCGCATCATCCTTACGAAAATGCCAGAGGCGGATCCTCTCTTTACATCAAAGATTGTACTAAGCACTCAACAGACATAAAAATAGAACTCGATTTTATGCAAATACATAAGTTCAGTCGGCGCAGTGGCTTAGTTGTAGTGTGTTGGGCTACTAAGCGAGGGGCTCAGGTTCGAATCCCGAGAGGGCCAAATTACATCTTAAGGTTTTTTTCCACTGCGCCACCTCTCGCGAAAGTCTGACAAACATCCGAGAGTAAAACTGTCATGAATGAGCTTCTCAATTAGCCGTTTGGACTCGGCGTAAAAATTGTAGATCCCTTGAAAACCCACACAAAGCGAATGGTTGCGAGAAGCTAGGCCTTGGGTCCCATAGACCTGTCGCGCCAAAATATTTATTTATTTATTTATTTACATAAGTTCAGTCTCCGTTGAATTAAACCATTTATACTATCTTATCAGATCTTGCTACTTCCCCCCGGGATATAGACTGATAGACGACGACCTTGAACACCTCTTTGACTCATCTGGGTCTAATATTATTATCGGTGGGGACTAATGCAAAACAAACTCAACGAAAGGCAGAGTACTGTACAAAGCCAGTATGAAGAGTGGTGTGGACTTTTATTCGACGGGAAAGCCAAAATATTGGCCAACAGACAAAAATAAAACCCCTGACATCGTCGACTCGGACGGAAGTCGAAGAATGCTACGATCTATGCTCAGACCACTCAGCAATCAGTTGCTTTAAATGTGCCACTAAAGACACCGCTCGAAATATAAGAAGAAGTTGACAATCTCGTGGAAGCCATTCAGAGCGCAGCGTGGAAAAACACTCCCTTCCGGAAGACAGCTATACGGAACAATAAAGTCAAGTACATGCCTGAAATAAAAGACCTCATACGAGAAAAGAGGAGAGCGCGTAGGAGATGTTAACAATCCCGCGCACCCCCTGATAAAAATTATCTGAACCATCTTTGCAACAAACTTAAAAATGAGCTACAGGATCTAAGAAATCTCGAAACGTCTACTTACCTAGAGAGCTTGACTGCTGAAAAGAGCTCAAACTACTCACTTTGGAAAGCCTTGAAGTCCATAAGGAAACCAAAAATGCACTCGCCACCAATAAGAAAAGCTAACGGAGAATGGGCGAAAGGAGACAAAGAAAAAGCGGATTTGTTTGCCAAGCATCTAGAAGAAACATTCAGGCCGTTCGATGGACAACCTTTAAACGAAGAACCGAATGCTAATACGGGATCCGACAACTATAAAGTAAAATCCGTGCCTCTGTCCGAGCTTCGAATGACAATAAGAAAGTTGAAAAATAACAAAGCTCCAGGATACGATCTAATCACTGGCGAAGTTCTAAAGGAACTACCGAAAAGAGCACTAGTTAAGCTGCTGTACATTATAAATGCTTCTCTGAGACTTTCATATGTTCCAAGACAATGGAAAGTAGCCGAAGTCATTATGGTTCCGAAACCAGGGAAGAATACAAATGATAAGAAATCATATAGACCTATTTCGCTACTGCCGATAATATATAAGGTTTATGAGAAACTTCTGCTCAAACGATTACAACCGGTAATTGAAGAAAGATGCTTGATACCAGATCATCAATTCGGCTTTCGGGTTAAACATTCCACAATCGATCAGGTTTATCGAATAACAAATGAAATTGAGAATGCTCTAGAATGCAAAAAGATTTGCTCTAGCGCTTTTCTCGACGTATCGCAAGCCTTCGACAAGGTATGGCACGAAGGCCTAATGTATAAGCTAAGGAAAATCCTACCGGAAAAATTATACAAAATATTGAAATCCTACCTTGAAAACAGACTCTTTCGTGTTAGACATGAGACTGAATTCTCGGAATTCAAAGAAATCCACGCCGGTGTTCCGCAAGGAAGCGTTCTCGGCCCAATCCTGCTTTACACAAGAGATATACTACAAGATGAAGGGACCATCGTAGCAACGTTCGCAGACGATACGGCTATCCTCGCAATGGATGAGTCAGTCGAATCATCAACTGAAAAACTCCAACGGGCTCTTAATAAAGTATGCGAGTGGACAAAGATCTGGCGAATTGCCCTTAACGAGACCAAGTCGACTCATGTCAATTTCACGTATACAAAATGATAAACAACTTACCTGTTTTTATTAACTCGGTACAAATACCAGACGCAAAAGAGGCAAAATATCTAGGAATGACGCAAAACTTAATTGGAAGCCACATGTTAAGAAAAAGCGCGACGAGCTCGCAATCAGACTTAGAGAAATGTATTGGCTACTCGGAAGATATTCAAAGCTAAGCGTATACAACAAACTGCTCCTGTATAAACAAGTGCTAAAACCTTCTTGGACATACGGTATACAACTTTGGGGTTGTACCAAACCAAGCAATATGGCTATAATACAAACATTCCAAAGCAAAACGCTAAGAGCAATCGTGAATGCTCCATGGTATATAAGGAATAGTGATATTCACAGAGATCTAGGAATTGCTACCGTGAGTAACTAACTTTGCTCGCAAACTTCGTGCTCGTATTCATGGTCACTGCAATAATGAAATAATCTGTACTCTGGACGTGACAAACCTTTAGCGCCGACTACAAAGAACAAGACAGTTCGACCTAGCGCCATAATCTTTTGAAGATTACTCACCTCCAGTCGCAACCAATAAAAATAAATTAAAATTTAGCACTCAATAAACCAAATCGAAATAAACAGCCAATTCAAATTGAGAGATTTGACAGCTAACGTCAGTTAATACAAACTAGCCCAAAGAAATTTCTTGGGCTATTATTTGCAGTTTTTTTATGAAGGAGAAATGGTTTGTTCCCCCTTTGTGGTTTTCTTCTATGTAACTTTTGCGTAAAGGAACGAAGTTTGACTAAATTGGACTAATGTGTTCGAATTCATTATCGTTTGGGAACAGACTAATTATAACAGAAATTTTATGTGCCATCGAGGAACAATTATTCTGAATGAAGCAAGTTCTTCTTAATATTAAATATGCCGGAAATATATTAAGCCTGCATTCCATAGAGTTATTGTAAAGCCTTGATGCATTTTCGGCACATTCTTTACCCGCAAGATCTTGTAATCAATCTTAAATAAATATGTATTTAAAACGTTGGCTTGGAAGTTTACATAAATGCATTTCCATAAGATTCGCGTTCGCATTTAATTCCTCCTCGTAGAATGCCGCATCTCAAGGTTAACAATTTCATGTACAACAGATAATATGTCAATAGATAACACAAGTTGGTAAGCCATTGAAGTTGAAAACTGAAATATTTTGCATTGGTTGTAAAATTTGCGGTAAAGACAGAATAAAATATTAAAACCATGATTGAAAATCGACCCAAGTATTTCTTTTTCATTTTGATCCCAAAATGTTTCTCAGTATCAGGTCCATCTTTTTTCGACTCTACTGTCGTCAGATTTACAGGTAGAATTTGTTTGTATCTTTTTGATTAGGTATTCTGTTCGTATGGGTAGCAACAAAAAGTAGATACATTTTTGGCCTCAAGAACTGGTATGGTGGCATATCTAGAATTAATTAATTTTTCATCTGTGCTGGAAGTAAACAGATTATTATGAAACGAAGAGCCCCTAGATGGTACAATGCCTCATGCCTGTCATGTGTAGGTATGTATGTAAGCAGTGGAAACCCAGGCACCGATTTTATTTTGATTTTATAGTTTCCATCTATTCCATTGCCTATTCTTTAAAAAAAAGATACTGAATAGAACTTATGTATCCATTTATATATTTATCTATTTTAGTGGTAGGTACGGATGTGGGTACATAAGTGCGACTGAGATTATTATGGCATACGAATTACAGACGTGTTGGCAATCAACATCAGCGCAGCACTATAAAAACGATCTCAGTGCCATGGATCTCTCATTTTACATTGAACTCTTCCGAGGAATTGACTTTACTTCTTCACAATTTACTGGCTTATTGTTAACATTTTTATAAGTACCTAGTTATTTTATATTTGGTGTCACTTTGTTTATACAACCATTCTGCGCATTTGTGGTGACAAATTTTCCATATTTGTCAACCGTGATCACGCAGATAAATTAAAAATGAAAACGTGTCGATTACCGTGTTAAATCAGCAGAAATAACAACATTGTGCTTTAACCCCGTAAGACTCGTACAGACTCTAATTTTTCCTTTAAATTCAATTATAGATTATTGAAATTTTGTTCGTTTAATAGGTATAAAAGTAAGGCAGAAGTCGAAGACCACGTTGTCTTACATTTTATTTAAGTTTAGGTCCGTTGTTATACTTTATTCAAATTATCGTTCTTATGATTATTATAGTTTTTTAAAGTTATTATTTAAGTGAAGTATAAATTAAAACTAAAAGTGTGAGGAAGTTGAGTTATTCCGAAGAAAGTTGGGTTCAAAATAAACTTTCAATGCGCATTGAGATAAATGTACGCTCAGCAATGCCTGTTCTTGACGCATACTACTGGATGCATTTTAGAAATGTACAAATTTGTTGACAGTAGGTATACTATTAAAATTCTTAATTAGTCAAACATGAATGATTCTGTCAGTACCTATATAGAAATCCAACCTACGCAGTACGCACACGCACAACGCACATCGCTCTTCTGGTTCTGGGACACATATGAGTTCATTGGATCTCAGTTCCAACGTCTTTGTATCCGAAACAGTATTCCACTTTAAAAAACAACTGGTCAAACATTCAAAAAGAAGTGTATTGGTAGTGCTGTAGTTCGAAAAGGTTTATTCCAATTTTCATTTCAATTGATTGTAAACAAGTTGTTGTTCTCTCAAATAGCATGCAACGTGTCCAGTTTGTATAATGTAGTATATAATTTTGTATGATGGTGCATGCAGCATGACTACTTAAAATCAACGTAAGCACGTGCCTTCCGCTTCGTGCGTGTCTATTAGTTTAAGAGATTTTTATTTTAAAAATGTTGTTGAAGTTCCCTGTGCATTTAATACCTACGAACAAAAATATCTCACGCAAAACAATCTTAATCCCATAAGTAATCGAGTTTCCATAATAAAGATACCTAGGTAGGTAGGTAGGTATATAGATTGAAATAGATAGGTACCTATAGTCTATTGACCTTTTGCTTTACTGTCAAGCATGTGAGTAATAAATAATGTACGAAAGTAATAAATAATGTAATTAGGAGTAGGTAGGTTCCTATGGATTTGTAAATTTCGTTTAAAGAAAGACTTCATTTTCTAATGGGTTGGGTACGAAAACTCCAAAACTAAAATCCCCAACCTGAAATCCCCAAGTCAATATCCCCAAACCCAAAATCCCCAAATCCAAAATCCCCAAATCCAAAATCCCCAATTACAATATCCTTAAACGTAGATTTCCAATATTTCGAGTGTATCTAAGAATTCATGTTTGGCGCCAAACATGAATTCTTAGATACACTCGAAATATTGGAAATCTATGTTTAAGGATATTGTGATCGGTAATCTATGTTTAAAGATTTTATAAATTAAAATTGTTACTTATTTTTCAATTGCATATATTCAAGATAATAACATAATATATAATATTACAACTTAAATTCAAAAAAAATAACAAAAAGGACTTCAAGAAAGAAAAACTAACGAAAAATAAGAACTTCTTAGCATAATGATATATTATGTGATATAAATTGTAAATATTCCATTTTGCCGATATTCGGTCGTTTTGAAATAATTTTTTTTAATTTTTTGTAACGTTTAATGCGAGATTTTTTTAGCACTGGTTTTTCGCCACTATTTAATTTTTGTAGTGTTGTTTTCACGACAATCATTTCTTTCGAAAGATCTTCATTTAAATCGTACAAGCCAGATATTTTTCTGTCAACTATGCTTTTGAGCCGGCGGTGCCAGGCTTCCACACAGTTCTGTATTCGAGGAAAATTTGTCTTAATACAATCGGCAACTGACCAAAACTCAGGTTCATATTTTCTTTTATTACCGACGACATAGTTCTTTTTAAACCAAGAACAAAGTTTTCTGAAATTATTGTCATCAAAACTTCTGCTTAGCTCAGAAAAGTAAGTTGGTATTTCTTCTGGCGGTACAAATGCCAAGCTTTTCAGCATCCTGACGTATAAACTGAATGTCTCATTATTGCCATATATCCTTTGAAGCCTCTCTTTTTGTACCCTCCTCCAAATTATTTGACCGAAATGAAACAAACATCCTTGGAAATGGGCAGAAGGAAACCTTATTTCCCAAATGCCAATGTAGAAATGACGCGACAAGCGGTAAAACTTAATTGCTAATGAATCGATAAGCGGTACATGTGCAATCATCGTCTATGTACAATCGGTATGTACAATCATCGTCATCTACTGTGGGGATTTTGCATTTGCAAGACGTTTGGCGATTTTTGATTTGGGGATTTTGTACTTGGGGATTGTCAATTCGGGTATTTTTCAAAAGGTGGGGATTTGGGGGTTTGGGGATTTTGCATTTGTGTATTATGTAGGTATCCCTTTTCTAATGTTAAGTTGATATCAAAGATGATGAAAAGTTGTTTGAAGGACCGTCAAAAATATTATAAGAGTAGGTACCTACATTGAAAAAAAGATTAAAAAATATGTGGATATTTTGGGAATTATGTAGATACAAGTAGTAGGTACTAGCTATAACAACATTTTTTCCTGTCTAATATATTGGGTACTGTAAGGAAGTTGCCTGATTTATTACCCTTAAAGTAATGGGGGGTCGAGAATGCATAGGTATTTTCAAGATATTCGAGAAGAGGCCTACCGTAGATAAGATACAAATAGAACAATGATGACAACGTGCGATTCCTATTTTTGTAGGTAACACCAACCTTAGTGGTAAGAAATGTGATTGCAATCGACAAACATAGTTATATTTACCACTCTATTAAGATTATGAAAATGGAATAGAATATACCTTTTTATATCGTTATGCAGCCATTAACACTAGGCGCGGTTTATTGACTCTATCTATTTTAACAAAGTAAAGTAAAGTCAACGAAAAACGAATGCCCAAAAAACCGTCCAGTAACATTTTGTGTCACATTTGTGCGAAAGAGGTATAAACTGGAATATTCTGTTGTGTCTTGAAATTTAGAGCTTAAAAAGTGTAAAAAATATTGTCGTAGCAGTAAAGACATCTCAAGAAGGCTATGAGCGGCTGTCTCTTTGGTACTTATGTCGTTTTCCATTGGGACAAAAAATCTATCTTTTTTTTGATCTAAATCACTTTTCATTTTCCATTGGGCAAAAAAATCAATCTTTTTTCGATTCGGAGCACTTTTTGCAGATCTCGATATTTTTTCAGATCTACACATAGGTATACTGCCACTTACACCAATAAACTTTGCACAGCTGTTATACGTCAATTTAGGAAGTTTGTTTTCAAAACAATTGTGCAAAGTTTCGTGAAAACCCAAATAAATAAATACTAGCCATGGATATCATGGACATCAATAAATTATTTTATTACTCTTCGAATTCTCCAACCGGATCATCTCATTTTCACCAAAACTATTCCATTTTTATCTACAAAAGGGGAAAAATTGTTCAAATTGAAATCCATATTTGCGATTTTTCCATAAATGAATGCAATTTGAACAGCTGATAATGCTGTCAAATAACGCACTAATACATTTACAAAAGCAGAGCAATTTCGTTGCATGTTCCATTTGCCGGGTAAAATCTGAGATCTGAAAAAGATTTCTGGTGGTCCCAATGGAAAACGACATTAGTCACGAATTTCTTGACTAGATTCATCAGCTACCCATCTATAAACGTCAACTGCAACATCTGCCCATGTGACCGATCTAGGCCAATTAAAACTGAGATGCATCAAGTCAGTCAGATGTCAAATTTACTAAACTAGATACTTGCGAACGTCCCTTTTCTTTTAAAAATCCCGGTGTGCTTAAAATTCTACTTGGCTTTGCTTTGTTGAGATAAATGTTCAATAAAGCACAACTTTTGTTGATAACAGTTATAAGAATTAAATCAACAGAAGCAATAATGTGATGCTTTGCTGAGTACACGAACCAGCTGGATACCTAAAATCCTTTTCGTAGACGACAACATTTAAAATAAATAAATAAATATTTTGGTGCGACAGGTCTATGGGACCCAAGGCCTAGCTTCTCACAACCATTCGTTTTGTGTGGGTTTTCAATTTTTGTGACGAATGGAATGGATCTACAATGTCTTTCACGACAATTTTACTCTCGGATGTTTGTCAGACGTTCACGAGAGGTGGCGCAGTGGAAAAAAACCTTAAGATGTAATTTGGCCCTTTCGGGATTCGAACCTGGAACCCCTCGCTTAGTAGCCCAACACACTACCACTAAGCCACTGCGTAGACAACATTTGCATTAATTTAATCTGCATTTCATTTATTTCATTTAAATGATTGCACATTAAGATATAAAATGAATGAGAATAAAAAATTAGACGAACTACGAATAACAGTGTCGTCACTCGCTTCCAACAGACATTTTTACAGCAAATGTATGTGTATCCCCATCCCAATGAATGTGAAAAAAATTAAAATCGATTATAAATCGAGCGTTGCTAAAATGTTATGCACAAGTCAACTGAAGAGTGAGACTTCGGTACAAATTTTTGAGAAAATGGAAAATTCTCCCAATCAACTGCTTGGATCGGAGTTACACGTAAAGATATGAATTCATAGATCCAAATAATATTATATTCATAAGTGAATATTCACACAGACAAATCTATTTTACTTTAAAAGAATTTAATTTTTAAGATCACTTTTTTATACTTTTTTATTTATTTGGTTCGAATACTTTTTAGCATTTGGCAAATCTTTTTTCGAAACCAGCTTGTTCGAAGAACGCACTGTACGAGTCCAATATTAAGCTGCATTCACATGCAAACGCTACTGTCAAATGTCAACAACTGTCAAATGTCAGCCGGCTCACGTGCGCCGAGAACCACATTAAAAACAAATGATAACTATTTGTTTACAAATTTTGTGAACCGTTTTATTTTATTTATTCAATAAAATGTCAATTAATTATAGTAAACTATGTTCGGTAATAATCAAGCAGTGCTTCGGAGAAACTGTGCAAAAAGTGTTCGACTGTTTATTTGAGGCCATCTGCCGAAGTCTGCCGAATATTACCAAGTCAACAAATCTAACCCGCAGAGAGGTGCACTCCTAAACAGTTTTAGTTTGTCCGATCACAGTTTTTACAGAACTACATTTTTTAGGTAACCAATGCATTGGCTGTCCTAATCAAGTTTCAATTGGTGACCTATAAGCCATCGGATACAAATGCTGGTATTGCTGAGTACCTTTTGCAGCGCGATGTCATTATCTACATCTTGAGATATTCTAGGTAATGTTGATTCCATTAAATACATGTTGATGTTTAATTATTCTTAATCCTCACAGGTATGTACACTTGGCGCAGACCAAATACGGAACAATTGGAGCATCTGTAGTGGAAGAACTGCTCCAATCCGGCAGCCAGACTGGATCACACGTTCTGCTGCGCTGCTTTTTCAGTGCAGACAACAAAGACAAACTTGAGGCCTATCGTGACACATTCATCACCATGATTAGTGACAACTACTTGGTTAAATTACCAATGCTGGTTGGGCCTGCTGAATCAGAGGGAATCCCCAAACTGCACATCGAGCCATACGATGTGTTCGTTCCTCCGGATATTGATTTGCAGATCATTCATCAAATGCACGAGGGAAAGCCTGTGCAACCAAAGGATGCTGGCATGTTTTGGCAGGTAAACTTTGCGCGTTTCCATCAGGACTTTCGGGACACCATCATGGTGTCCGCCATAGAACGAAAGCTCGGCAGTAGCGCCAGTGAGTGCTTTCGATATATTTTGAAGCAAATGTACGAACGAACAGATCCATGGCAACAGGTATAAACCAATTATTCCAGCTGCGTTCTCTGAACTAACATCTCTCGCCATAGCATTCTTCAAATCCGTTCACATTCGTTGAGATCAAACAGGCAATCGAGAAGAAATCCAATAACTTGGATTTGATGAAGTTCCTCGATCAATACGTTATGCTGATAGGTAAGACAACATCACATCTATGATATCCAAGTGTTAATCCTGCGAATATGTTCAGCTGACGACAGTTTGGGTTTCATACGAAGAGTCGGTGAAATGGGCGCTGGCCAGTATGTCGTCGAAATGGAGCACGCCTTCGAACAACTGGCATTCGCATGCATTGAAAATGTCATAACCGAGCGCTTTGGCTCAAAAGCGTCCAGAATTTTCCGTGTCATTAGAATGAAGAAATTCATCGAACAGGAGGAGATTCAAAAGGAAGCAATGATCCCGGCAAAGGAAGCCAAACTGTTAGCCTACAATCTTTTCCAAGAACAATTCATCCAGATTAAGACGATTCGTAAGGCTGGCGGGGGAGGTGCTGGTCCAGCTAAAGCCTTTTATCTATTTCACGTCAAGCATAAGCAGGTAATGTTGGTTTAGAGGGATTGAACGTTGGTTTTATTGGTGTTTTTCCTTCAGGTGGTTAAGATGCTTCTTGATATCTGCTTCAAAGCTCTATACAATGCGATAACACGATCCAACTACGAGAAAACCGAAAACAAGAGGCTGATAGAAAAGTCCCAGAAGTTGGACAGCATTGTGGAAACAATGAAAGAGCGAGGTGAATCCGAGGAATATATCGCAGAGGTATGTATAGAGTTGTTGTAGCACATTTTGGACTCAGTCTTAAGCTCTCATTTTGTATAAGTCCAAGGAGATCGTGTGAGGTTTCAGTATGGAATATCTAGATTTCTTCTTTTGCTCGTTAGGCGTGTGCCTTTTGCTGATGCATTTGTTTATTTTATCAGACCTCAATTATGCTCTGCAAAATTGTTGATACGGTGCATTTTATCACAAAGCTGAAACTCGGTTAAGCAGTTAAAAAAGTGCTGTTGTTTCCCGCTTGGGCTTGAACCTACACTACTCCGACATAGGCAAGCACGCTAAGGCCTACAGCATGATCCCCGTCTTAATAAATAATCCAAGTATGACAACATCAACCGTATAGTCCTGAGCATATTATACCAGAGAAGCTATATGAAAACGCCAGTTCCGGCAGCCATTGTCAACCTTAATGTGAATTTTAACTAGGCCTTGAATGAATGAATGCAATTTATTTAGCTTTAAAAGCCATTTAGTGTACAATTTGTACAATTTAGTTTGTAATAATAATAAAACTTAGAGTCCTAGAAACTAGTATATAGTTTTAACATATTCGGTAAGTTTTCTTTAAAATTAATTTAAGTTATTGTTGTTCTTAATATCTAACGGGAGAGTGTTGAATTCTTGAAAACCCAGGTAAAAGATGGTTCTTTGACCTCTGACTGTTCTTGTTCGCTGTATTCTAAGGTCCTCATTGTTTCGAAGGTTGTATACCGCCAATGTATTAGTACGTGTATTTTCACACAGGTAGCCTGGATACATATTGTTTTTAATTTTAAATACAAATATCATGCATAACATAAAAAGTCGTTGATTTATATTTAACCATTTTAAGGCATTTAGCATATAGGTTATTGGAGTGTATCTACTACATTTTAAAATAATTCGCATTACCTTATTTTGTTGTACTTGTAATCTATTTTTTTGACTTTGTGGACACATATACAGTAGACTAGTGCAATAATCAAAATGTGGCTTAATTAATACATTACAAACATTTACAGCCGTACTCATAGATATATTTTTTCTGATTTTACGTAATACACCAATTTTTTTAGAAATTTTCTTACAAAAATAATTGACATGTTCCGTAAAGCTAAGTTGTTCGTCTAGTACAACACCGAGATATTTTATTATTTTAACTTGTTCAATTTGTTCATGATTTATATACAGGTTTGCATTTATTGACACACGTGAGGGATTACTACTGAATAACATACACTTAGTTTTTGAGACATTTAACACCAGTCTATTCATTTTTAGCCATGCATTTATTTTTTCTAAATCTTGATTTATTTTATATAGGCAGTCCGCAGTATCCTTTCCAGAGATATAGAGTAAGCCGTCGTCAGCAAATTGAATTAATTTTGAAAATTGAATTACTTTGGTCATATCGTTAATAAAAATTAGAAATAACCACACTCCCAGTATTGTGCCTTGTGGAATCCCTACACTGACAGATACTGGCATAGATATTTTCCCATTTACGGATGTACGTTGTGTTCGGCCCATTATAAAAGATTTGAACCATTTGAGTTCAGTCGATTTTATACCGTAACACTTTAATTTTTTTAATAAAATTTTATGATTAACTGTTTCAAAAGCCCGCTTAAAGTCTAAGAAAACTGCCACTACTACACTTTTCCCATCGATTTCACTCCTCCAATCATTTAGGACAAAGTTTAGGCAGGTTTCACAGGAGTGATTTGCGCGAAATCCCGATTGGTAGCTATCTATAAGACCTTGACCTTCTAAGTGCTCTTGGAGTTGCATCACAACAGTTTTTTCTAAAATCTTTTTATATATGGGCATCATATTTATTGGGCGATAGTCACTCAAGTTTTTCGCATTTGCAATCTTTTTTATTAGTATTATGAGCGATTCTTTCCAAGATTGTGGAAAGATACCCGCACTTAGAGAAGTATTGATGATTCTTTCTAACACTGGACCAACTATACACAGGGAGTCTTTTATCATTCTAACATTCATAAAATTAAAGTCATTCTTTTTATTCAGCCTTCAGTCATAAGACTTCTTTGACTGCTCTGTTCTTTTCCCCAAGGTCATAATCATCTAAGTTCTAAATATTGTAGGTAATTGTTTCTCAAAAAATGGTTTTGTGAACTTTTCGTAGTAGGTACTTACTTACTTTTCAGACATCCGTTACGTTTCAAATTTTTATTTGGGATTTTTATAGGGATGCTTCTGCAATAGTGAGGGACTTTAACCCATCTAAAAACCCTCCCCGGGGTAATGACTTTCGTCATCCCAAATGGGATTGCACCCAGTCGTGCGACTAATCGGCAATTTATTTTTGGAATTGTTTGAAAAATTTTAAAGAAAAATTCGGCGGTTGTCGGATTTCTGAATCTTTTTTGGAAAATATATTGCTAATTTTTATAGATCAAGAGCTTTTATCCTGAATGCATTGTTTGAATTTAATAATTCGGTTATTTCTAACTTAACGTAGTTGAGAAGCCTACTTCTGTGCATTTGAGCAACTCTTCTGACTTCATCCTCAACCATTTCAATATTTAGATCTCTATGTAGATCAGCGTTACGTATGTACCAACGTGCATTGACTATGTTCCTTAGTGCTTTATTTTGGAAGATCTGCATTTTTTGTATATTTGTTTGGCATCTGCATGCCCACAACTGGAGCCCATAGGTCCACACTGGTTTTAGAATTTGCTTGTATAGCAATAACTTGTTGTAGTTGGATAGGGATGAATATCTCCCAATAAGCCAATACATGCCTAGATATTTTGCTGTATTTCAGTATTCCACGATATTTTGCTGTATTTGACTATTCCACTTCTCCCACTAGATCTTTCTGGGAGGAGAAAGCATTCCTGGATGATGAATCAATCCATTTCTACACAGATGGCTCGAAAACTGTGGATGGTGTTGGTGGTGGTGTCTTCTCCGATATACTGAATCTTAGCCTTTCCTTCCGTCTTCCTGATCACTGTAGCGTTTTTCAGGCAGAAATAATGGCGATAAAAACAGTCTTATCTTGGCTGAGAGAAAACGCGATATCTGCTAAAGATATCCGATTCTTCTTGGATAGTCAAGCTGCTATTAGTGCCTGGAATCAGTCTCTACAAATTCTCTAACAGCCCAAAACTGTCGCTCGTCTAAGGATTCCTTAGGTATTACAATCGCTACTTTAAAACTAATTTTAAAGCTGGATGCCATCAATAGAACAAATCTTAGGTGGACAACCGGCTCGACATGTCTAGTAACAAAACAGATCTGGTATCTGGGTCTAAAACGTTCTAGATACTTGATCTCCCTCGATAGGAAGCACATCAATGCTACAATAGGTGTCATCACAGGACACTGTCTCATAGGCAGGCATGCAACAAGGCTTGGCGTCTGGACGAGGGGGAGGAAGAAACTATTCTCCATCTCCTATGTACGTGTCCGGCTCTCAGAACATCGGCTTCTCCGGAGAAAGAAGACAGAGCATGAGAAGCGCGCGATCGAGGATATAGAGAGGTGCTACTCCAGGAATAATGTTCGGAAGTTTTACCAAAAGGTAAAAAGAACGTGTCAGGGCAACAAAACCCGAACAGAGACCTGTAGAGATGAGCAAGGGAACGTTGGAGTAGAGTCACAGTCGGTGTTGAGGATATGGAAGAACCATTTCTGCAGACTGTTAAACAGCCAAGACTTCCGTCCACCTGACCAAAATGAAGTGAGGATAGCAATATCCAAGCTGAAGTCAAACAAGGCTGCTGGACGAGACGGCTTACCTGCCGAGCTCTTCAAAGCAGCGGGAGATGACTTGGTAGAGTGCATACACCAACTCGTCTCCAAGATTTGGTCAGAAGAAAGTATGCCTGATGAATGGATCATCAGCATCGCTTGCCCGATCCACAAGAAAGGAGACCCTCTAAACTTCGCCAATTATAGAGGCATCAGTCTCCTAAACACTGCGTATAAGATCATATCTGCTATACTGTGTGAACGCCTTAAACCATTCGTCAACGATCTGATAGGTCCCTATCAGTGCGGTTTTAGGCCCGGAAAGTCCACAACCGACCAAATATTCACACTACGGCAGATCCTGGAGAAAACCCAAGAAGTCCAAATCGATACCCACCATCTGTTTATCGATTTTAAGGCCGCATATGACAGCATTTATAGAGACGAGCTATACAGAGCCATGTCTAGTTTTGGCATCCCTGCCAAACTCGTCAGATTGTGCAGAATGACAATGGAGAACGCTTGCTGCTCCATTAAGGCCGGAAACAATCTCACCGAGACGTTTGATGTCATAAGACCCTCATCATACCAGTCCTGCTCTATGGCGCAGAAGCATGGACGCTTATTTTTCGAACGAAAAATTCTTCGAGTGATTTTCGGTCCCGTTTGCGTTGACGGGTTTTGGAGGAGGAGATTTAACAGCGAACTCTACGAGCTGTACAGCGACATCGCCCTGGTCAAAAAAATACGCATCAGTCGTCTAAGATGGCTGGGACATGTAGAGCGAATGGACACCAACGCTTCGGCCCGAAGAGTCTTCGATTCCAACCCGAAGGGACAACGCAGTAGAGGAAGACCTCGCCTTAGGTGGCGCGCACAAGTGGAAGGGGACCTCAACCAACTTAGCGTGCGAAACTGAAGGCAGTTAGCCAAAGATCGCGCTAACTGGAGAGGCGTATTGGTTGAGGCCCAGGTCCACCCCGGACTGTAGCGAAGCCTAAGTAAGTAAGTAAGATCTGAACGATCTAAATAACATTGATATTCGAAATCTCCAACGCTTCATCAGAAGCTCCAGCTGGTATCACAAGGGACCTTATAACGGTCTAAGTGTGTCGGCTAGCCGACAGCCACTTTAACCTAACCTAACCTAGTATTCTGTTTATCGCCGTTTGAAGATTTTTTGTCGCTATTTCGACAGTTGCTCCCACAGCAACTACAGCAGTGTCATCCCCAAATGTTGCTACGGTGGTTTCTACACTTACAGGCAGATCGCTGCTGAATAAGAGGTATAGCACTGGACCTAGAGCACTGCCTTGCGGTACACCAGCTTTAATTTCTCTTAAGGTTGAGTAATCTGTGTCTTCTGCTTCGGCAGTTGCTTTTGTAGTTTGTGGATCAGTCATTTGTGTCAGACTTTATCGAAAGCTTGTGCTATATAAGAGGTTACTTCGCTAGGTGGTTTGCCTGGTTTTGGTATCATTATAACCTCCGCGACCTTGCACATGCTTGGCACATACCTTAACTTAAATGCAGCATTTATAATCTGCGCTAATTTTTTTAAACCTTTTCGTGGGTATTGTTTAAAGATTTCCCCTGTGATTAGTCAAACCCTGGGGCCTTTTTTATATTTACGTTTTCCTTAATTTCTTTGGCAAGTTCTTTAGCTGTTACTGGCTGGTCTAGGTCGGTCTCTTCATCGCACCTTTCTTCGATTCCTTGGTAGCTTTTGTCTTCATAGAGTTTGAAGACGTCCTCACGATACTCGGCAAAGTGTTTGCTTTCTCTTGGCTGTTTTTTGCCCAGTTACCGTCTTTGGTTATTACTGGAGGAATTTGAGCTATTGGTCTGTTCATTTCGCTGCCTTCCAGAGTGAGTAGTCAATACTAGCATCATTCGTAAGACTGCTAATGTAAGTTTTTATAGACTCATTATTGAATTCTCTTACAGGTTTTCTGAGATTATTGTTTAAGTTGTTGCCAACGTTTCAAATATTATACTGTAAAGTTTTTCACTTCCGAACGAACGTTAGACCCTTATTCGAGAATTTTATTTAAATTAAGAGCATAACGTTTTAAATCCAAGCCTTCTTTTGCTTGTTTTTTATTACTGTATTCATTACAGATTTTGGAAACCCTAACGCCGCCGGAACGTGAGATACTTGAAAAAGTGAAAGCTCGCATAAAAACCCTATCGAATGCAGAACTAGCCCTGGACGACACCATTTTCCTCCTTCAAATGTATCTGTTTCACTCGACTGCTCCTGTATACGCAAAATCGAAATAAATACATTTGACATAATTTTTGTAACATTTTTTTTTTTAATTTAATAATTATACAAATGGGTAATATTAATTTATAGGAAATATAAACTATATTATCGTAATAATGCATGTACATTAAATGCAACGTAAACGGATCTCAGATCTGACGTTAAAGAATTTTTCTTACAATTAAAAACAAACAAAAAAACACACAGTGCTAACAGACGTATATAAAATCAAAAAAACGAATACATTCTTCTCTTCTTTTGGTTTTTTGGTTAACTACAACACGATATAACAATGCAACAACTATAACATTTAAATATTAGAAATGGCTTATGCTGCGTCATCTGTCGGATGGAAGTGTATCGACGGACAAACAGCATCAGTTATGTGGGATGATCCTTTCAATGTGATAACGATGAATGAAATTTAAGTTAAATGATGGTATACATTAAGGTATATGCGTAGGCTGTTTACATCACGCGTCCATTGTAGTGCGTGTACATTTTATCCCAAAACGATAGCCGCTCTGTTTCGGGATTGGATCGCATCTGGAGTGTTGATGATATGTCTAAATATCGGAGATCTTGAAGCGCGTTACCTTTGTCAATGGGTTCCCATGTTGATAATAGCGTTGCATTTGAATTGGACGGAGTTGGGTTGCTGGAAAGGAGAACAAAATGTCTTTAAACCGCCTGCAGAAAACTTAATTTAGTTTCTAAAACACTTGAACACGTTTCCTTAGTCCTTGTCAGTGTGGTTTATATTTTTATGCTAACGACTTATCCTGAAAGCCGTCGGTAACGACGTCATATGGTTTCCTGTGCGAAAACCAACACAGAATTCCGTTTGGGATATTATGTGCCTGCCGTTCAGCGGCGAACGTTCGGTACGAACACCTCGAACAATCGGTATGAATGCCCTCTACGAGAATGTCTCTCTTACATACAGTACTTACCCATATTTAGCGAAATTCGTCCACATTTTGACCATGCGGTTCTTCACCAAATCCTCCATCGACAACGGATCCAGGCTGAGATTGAAAAATCCGAATTTAAAGAGATATCCCAACTCATCGCCATGACATACTCCCGGCCGTGATATGCCCAACATTCGCTTGTACAGACCCAGTTCACCGTCGAAGGCGAATCTATAAAAGTACACTGGAGCTGTTCCAAATGTGGCATGACTTCTAGCTGATTTCGCAATTCCCTGGAGGAACATCAAATCTGTAAGTAACTAAGAACACAATCCGCGATTAGGCAGGCTTCTAGCCAACTGATTTGCGATTCCTACGTATATCATCTGATCAACAGACTCCGGACCGACAGGTAACGATCCCAGATAAAACTGCCTTATCTGATCGGAGACCTGAAAAGCCTCTTCGGAGAAACCCGATACGTTTAGATTCGGTGGTACTAACCGAACAAAATCTTGATCGATAATTTCCAGTAGATTGGGATTTTTCCGAAGTCCTAGAAAATGAATATATAACTTGCAACTTTGAAGGTTTTAATGGAGCTTACTTCGAATGAAAAGCATGGCTTCATGGGTGTTATATCCAACGATGTAGGGAACATTATTGAAGCGTCCTTTGTGGTAGAGTACTTCGGGTAGTTCCGTGATAAGGGGTTCCTCCAGAAAAGTGCCATTACCCCCAGAGTTATCATTCCAAAAGCCTTCAATACTCGGCACAAATGGCAGTCCAATGTTGTTTCGGAAATCATTCTCGTTTAGGGTGAGTGGAGCAGCCTCAACAAGTTTCATTGCTGGCACCCGCCTTAGGAAGGCTATAATATCATCAGCATTCTCGTCACCTGCGTAACCGAGTACTTCAGCGAGTCGTAATGCCCTTGCAGAGGTGTTATAAGCCATTGACCAAGGATTCAGCGCAGATCCACTCTCAGATATGGCTCGATGGAAAAGTCCATTCGCAAGTGGCGATAGCAGTAAAAATTGTACTGACGCTGCACCTGCCGACTCACCGAACACTGTCACCGAACTGGAATCGCCACCAAAGGCCTCGATATTGTCGCGAACCCATTGCAGCGCCAAGACTTGATCCTAAGATTAGAATGGGTTAGAAAGCCTATTCAATTACTGTAACACTATACCCTACCTTTAAACCAACATTTCCAGGTGCATCAGGGCCAACAGCTAAAAAGCCCAACGGTCCAAGGCGGTAATTTAGAGTCACCAAGATAACATCTTCGGCTACTAAGAAGTCCGGTCCATAGAGGAAGGTATTGCCGGAACCAAATGCAAATCCGCCTCCGTGCAGCCACACCATGACCGGCAGCTTTGGATTGCTAAGAAGGAATTTCGTGAATTTTTTATGCAAATTATTCGAGAAGTTCTTACCCATCCTCTTTCGGCAGTTTGGTTGTAAACACGTTTAAAAACAAACAGTCTTCGTTGCCCTTGTATGTGTCCAATATCATGTTCTTGTGTGGGCAGCTATTTCCTTCGCGCAAAGCATCCCGTACGCCATACCACGATCTTTCAGGAACGGCCGAACGAAAACTGTAAAAAATGATATTGTCTCAATATAGCTGTGTTGAATGGGCGTTTGAGAGCTCTTACCGTCGATTGCCAACAGGTGGCTGCCCGTAACGGATGCCTTTAAAGCTGAAATATCCACCTCGGTCGCCAGAGCGATAACGCTGGAATCTTCCACGCAGTTTGCCCTGCGTCGTCTCAACAATTATTTGAGATTCTTTCTGTAAACGAAAAGGAGGGTTTATTAGAGTTTGAAAACTAAGAAACTGGAAGGTTTTACAAAACTAGGTTCTTTGAAACATCTGGGTTTAATTCAAAAACCACATTCGTTTGAATAAAAAAAGGGTGTCCAGCTATTTTTATAAAACAAACTTTATTAAGAACATTCAATTTATAAAAACAATACCAAATTATCACAATAATCCTGGAATAGGCTAGAGTATCCTAATTGCGGCCCTCCCCAGTGGCCGGCCACCTTTCAGAAAAGTCATTGTTACTAGTATGGTAGTGAATTCGTACATAGTTCTCTTTCCGAGTTTTTGTCTTATATTGTCCTATTAAACTGCTCTCTTAATCTGTCACAATTCTCGTTGACTTTGTTTCTGTGACACACGTATCCTAACTCCGGCCCCTTTTTTTTATCTTAGATATAAATCAAACTTGTATAAGGTATCCATTTACTTTTTGAATCAAAATTTTTTAAATTCTTGTCTTAAATATGACCTGGGCAAATAAGAAGCATGCTAAGAAGCATGCAGCGGCAAGAAGGTTTGGGATTCCAAGGACGACTCTTGAGAAATTTGGAACCTGCCCTGTGCTCTCTGCAGATTTACAGAATCTCACACTTCAAACAGTGTTAAAAACCTTAAAAGAAACTCATCCATTTTTGAAAAGTTCTTAAAATATCCGAAACCAATACAAAATTCCGTTCGAAGATTTTTCAAGGCTCGAAAGTGTATTAAAGCAGTAATATTTATATATTAAGCTAGCGGACCCGGCGAACTTCGTCTCACATTAATTTAACGCCTTCAGATAAACTCCAGAGTGATAATAAAACAAAGATAGTTAAAATTTCAATTTAGCGATATGATAAACAAAGTTTTTTGATGTGTTTTCCGGGGCAAAAACAAACAACGAAGACGGTTTGCCAACACGCGAACAGGCAACGTACAACTGACCATGCGAAAAACAGGGAAATTCGAAATTTATCCCAACGATTGGTCTCGCGATTTATTGATTGTCATCGCAAAAGCCAATCGAACGGAACGGGAGAATTAGCTTGAACTGGAATGGAAGATCAGTTGGAATAATCGGAATTCGTACGATAAGAACTTACTCTTCTTTGAATTTGCCCTTGATGATCGTCGCTGGAATCGAATTGTTCAACAGTTTCTTGACGGACAACCGTACCGTTGCACAATTTCGGATGATTTAAATTCCGCAACTTAATTATAATTGATCCCACCTTCAACTGTATACTATGCGGCGGAGTTCCTGGCACATCAAGCGAGTTCAAAAATTCCGTCGGATAGTTGGTCGCTTCATTCTCGTCGGTCACGCGGCAACGGATTTGAAGAATGCAATTCTCAAACAATTTGACTTTGAGTAATCAAATTCAAGCTAAACGAAATTTTTATAATTTTGTGCAGTTGATGAGTTCCTCCTTCGATGATGTGGACTCACAAAAATTTTTGTAGGGAACGATATCAATCCAGTTAAAACACCAACAGGAATTTGGCCATTGTCAAGTATACCAAGTACCAAGTTGCCTCGTGAATTCAGCAGCAATGCAACTCTCATGTTCGTGGTCAATTTCAACTTCTTGATATGCCTCCACCCTCCACAAAAAAGACGATTTCAGGCATTCATTGAGTTCATCGGCAGCAGCAGATTTCGGGATGACGGGAAGCGTTTGATGAAAATTTCCGGAGAGCAATATCATAGCCCCACCAAATCGTTTCGAATCATCTTGTAAATCCTTCATTTTTCGGTCAACTGCCTCCAAAGCTCATTTTATGCGCCATCGTGCATTCATCCCAAATGATAGCTTTGCATTCTCGCATCAATTTCGCTGTCGCTGAATTCTTGATCATTGCGTTGGAAGATTCATCGGCAGCGTCAAAGCGGATTTTGAGATCTTGACCGAATTGTTGCCAGAATCAACGCAATGACGAATGCCTTCCCGGGAGCATCGGGAAAGTAAATGCCTCCCGTACACGTTCTTCTCCTCGGCATTCAAAA
The DNA here is from genome assembly GCA_936431705.1 of Cheilosia pagana. NCBI lineage: Eukaryota > Metazoa > Arthropoda > Insecta > Diptera > Syrphidae > Cheilosia > Cheilosia pagana. Next base: position 75,292,410 of record OW386166.1, on the reverse strand, counting down.
GAGGCACATTTGTTTGGACTCTTTCGGCCAGCTCATCCCGAGCATAGTCTTTCCCCCGTTGCAATTCGCGATTGAATGCATTGTGCATCGAACGATTTGGCGTTGGCACTCCCAATTTCGACAGCAGACTGCCGCACATTAGTACGCACATGTCTTCGATCAGAACTAACACTTCCTAGCGCATCTCATCGTTGATTTCAAGATCGAAATTCGAAGTTGTCGTGCGAACTCTGTGCAAATGTCGGCAGCCACCTCGCGGTCGTTTTCAAGAAATGAAATGTCGCTATGATGATCGCAAACAATGTACAAATTTGATTCACTGGCGTAGGAAAAGTTGCATCGGCGAGCGTTGAATTCCAATGTGTATTGTTTTCAAGCAAATTTAAACATTGGTAAACATCTGCAATACAGTACGCAGGGAATCAAAGGGTGTAGGGCCTCTAATGTTCACCAAAAGCTAAACATTTTTTTTCGTGTTTTTCCGGAATTTTCCAAATTTTTCAGTAAGAATTTTCGATTTTTCGATTCGAAAAGCCATTCCGGAACAATTGCACAAAAAAATCCCTACAAAACATCAAATTTCGATTTTTCAAATTTCCCGACTTCCCCGGAGGGTTTTCCCAAAATTTTCTTTCGTATCAATAATCTCCTGGCAATTACGAACAACTGAAAAAAAATGTAAGTCAAATCGACCCAGCCGTTCTCAATTGATGAATCACTATACATTTTTCATACCATTTTTATATAAAACTGATTTTTTTTTAATTATAAACTTTTTTTACACTACATTCTTAAAAGTGTATTAAAGCAGTAATATTTATATATTAAATTATTATTAGATATAACTTCCATTAGCTTTAAAAAAATTCCTACCTGAATTAAATTTAAGGATTTTTTTTTTTTTGCTTTACCCTCAAAAATGGATAAAATGGATTTTATTTCTTTTAATTTATTTATAGTAACAAAAATTACTTTTTTAACTTTTCTATAAAAAAAATCATTTAAATAAAAAATCTTAAATAATTAAAGCACTTTATTTACTGGATGGTCGAAGATGGGACACCAGCTGGTCGGAAATAGGAAACAAGAGGCCGGCCACTGGAAAAAATAAATTTTTCTTACAAAAATCTACATAAATGCTTTGTTGCGAAAACCAATTAATATTCAGTTAATTTTACCGATAAAGAAATCAATAAAGAATAATTTATTTCAATAAATATTCGAAAATGTTAACATTTGTGGTTACTGTGCTATATTTCATTACGAAAAATCCTTAAGGGCCCGGCCACTAGCGACTCTAGCCTACTCTTTTTTTGATTTCAAAGCTACATATGGTAAGATGACCCTTTAGATCTCACATTTGGATGGTTAGAATTACATCGTTTCGATTATTTTTGGAAATACGTAAGCTGGGCATTAAGGATGATATCTTTGCCAACGTTTTATCATGACGAATTCCGTCTGTTAATTAACACTTCACATCATAACCTCAATTAAGGAAACGTCTTCAAACATAAAAGCAAAAAATGTAAACACTCACCTTCGCACAGTTACTCAAATATGAACCTTTAAACAGAAATTATTTTTCTATCTTTATGTGCAATAAAACATTTCAACACAAAGTGTATAGAACTGCTTAATTGAAAGGCCACTTATTGCACAGCGATTGTCTAATCCAGAGGCGTTTACTACCGTAAAGCAAAAGCTAAATACACATTTTAACATGCTGCCAAAGAATTTTGCATCCAAGTGTCAATCCATTACTCACGATAGACAGGCATTTCGACATACTCTTCTTAGCCGTGACATCGTTTCGTCCATTCTTGCCCCATCATCGTTTTGGCTAAGAACTAGGTACCTAATTCATTGGGCAAACCGAATGTTAAATAACTTGCAAGTTAGTAGTTTGTACCGAGATCGTGATCTCCAAGAAGCTGACAGTCAATGACCAACGCCAAAGTGCTGTCACATTCATTGCATATGTTATGTCGATGGTATTTTGCAGCATGACCAGTTTTTAGGCAGCTAGTTTAGAAAAAGCCTGATTTATGTTGCAATTGCGATACCAACGACTAAACTTGTCGTTGTTCTACTTGGACACAAAGTCATTGACATAGATTTAGACCTTAGATATAGTTTGCATCATAGAGCAGAATTAGCGAACTTGTGGGTTGAGGAGATATGCGCAAATATGGAAAGTGAATGGCTAATAAAAAAAGTGGTGCTGAAATTACTTGCTTAATATTTAAGGGGCTAACCCAATGTTGAGATGGTTTGAAATATAGAAGCGTGTGTTACGCTATTATGGACTTTACTGTACATGTATGAAAATGTTAAATGTGTCCAACTAAAATTAAACCAACTCACAGTGGCAACAACTTTATAAAACTTAATTTAATTAATGCTTCAAGTTAATCAGAACATAGAACTCGCTCCATTGAAAAATTTACCTCGTCTGTTATACAGACGGTTTTGAGATGGTGTCAGGGACTGGATCTGGAGTCCGTGCTAGAATAAATCTAAGTTCTAACAAAGTTGGCAGAAGCTCTTCACTCATCTAGCATAAAATAGAAGCTTGTCCTGGAAACGTACATGGCCATCCACAAACATGTTTATAAAAATCTAGTCATTCTTGACTGGATCTTTTTAAGAGGCCAATCTAGCCGCCAGGAAATGTTACTTCTTTCTGGATAAAAACAACCACTGCCTCCTGAAAAAACATCTTCACCGCATTAGCATTTCATCGTACCCTACATGCAGACTTTTTTTTAGAGAGGGACGAATCCTCTCTTCACATTCTCATGGAATGCTCGCTCTCATTCGACCCAGGAAAAACATCACACCGGAAAAACTTGCTGATATCCTTTTAGAGAAGATCCTCGTCTTCCTGACTGCCGCCGGGAGTCACAATAGGCTCATTTCAAAGGGACCGCAGTGCCAGAGACCCAGGAAGGCTATATCCTTGTAATATCTTTCTATGGAACAACTTACAAAAATTTAAGTAATTGTTAATTATTTTCATATACTTTTAAAATAAAATAAAATATAAATTTGCATTATTCTTCATCTCTTGTAAGTTTACGTTGGTATTTGTTCATTTTTATATTTGTTGTGAATGATTACTGTACTCGTACTGTACATTCACAAATTCACATGGAACAATAAAATTTTAAATATGGCTGTCTGGCAGCATGTAAACTGAATGTTAAAAATGTGTGCGTTCTAAAAAGTCAATGGCATCTATTAGTTTCTTGGTCTGTTCAGTGTTGTTAGGGACGTTCAAAGGTATAAGGTTTGTTTCTTTACTTTTAAATGTTATGAATTTTTAAAAACTCTTACAAATTCTTACGAATCTTTACTAAATACCTTTCCTTATCTCAGAAAATTCTTAAAAGGTACAGACTTCGAGAGATCAAGTTACATATTACCCCTCCACTGAGAATCTTACTAGTTTTTACTCAACAAATTTTTTGTAGAATCGGTGATTCTTAACAACATTAGTGACCTTTATAATTTTTTACAGGAGATACAAAAAAAAACCTATTTTTTGGATGATAAGGCGGCGTTGACAATTTTAACTTTAAAATCTGATTAGAGGCTGTTTTGGGAGTTGCAAACAGTTAAAATTAAAAAAAATATATTCTTAGCTAGGAGATTTAATTTAAAAAAAAAACTTTTTTTATGTTGTTTTAACACCCAACGTTTTGTTGAGAGTCAAACAATTAAAGTACTTCAAGGTGTGTTGTTTTAACACTCATTTTACCTTTGAAATGAACTGAAAATTATTTAAATAGCACATATAAAGTCAGAATTTTATTTGAAAAAATAACACTGCTCTGTAAGTTATAATCAATCAGTCTGGATATTTAAGTTGAAGGCTTAAATAACAAAAAATAAAAAAGGAACACAGGTTAGAGCCAGAAATTTATTAGGCAAAATTCTTATTTTTAATACTAAAACAGATTACGTTTTGAGCTTTCAGTCTTCAGGTTTTTCATCGCTTTGTCCCTCAATGTCGGTAACTACCGTGGGCCAGTGTTTAATGTCTTCAAAAAAACATTTTTTTTTCTTCAGGCACATAGGGTACAAGTTTTAAGATATCCGCTTTCTTTTTATCCATAATGGGTCTCTTGCCCGCTTTTTCTGTTGGAAAATTTGTAACCTCTTGACCACAATTTTTTACGGATGCCTTAAAACAAAAGTGAATGTTGACAATCCATCAACGAACTCCTTACATATCACTTTTCCAATATGGTTTGTTCGACGTGGCTAGCACTAGTGCCCACTAGTGCGCACTGAGAAGTGTCAGCTAATTTTCCCGCCTTTTACCTTGTGCGCGACCTAAGGCGAGGTCTTCCTCTACTGCGTTGTCCCTCCGGGTTGGTATCGAAGACTCTTCGGGCCGGAGCGTTGGTGTTCATTCGCTCTACATGTCCCAGCCATCTTAGACGACAGATGCGTATTTTTCGGACCAGGTCGGTGTCGTTGTACAGCTCGTAGAGTTCGCTGTTAAATCTTAACCTCCAAAACCCGTCAACGCAAACGGGACCGAAAATCACTCGATGAATTTTTCGTTCGAAACGACCAAGGAGATCTTCATCCGCCTTTGTTAGGGTCCATGCTTCTGCGCCATAGAGCAGGACTGGGATGATGAGGGTCTTATATAGAATCGACTTAGTGTTTCTTGACAAGGCCTTACTAGTCAATTGCCGTCTTAGACCAAAGAAACAGCGATTGGCAAGTGTAATTCTTCGTTTGATTTCTGCTGTGGTGTCATTATCAGAGTTTTTAGCGGAGCCGAGGTAGACAAAGTCCCTAACTACCTCAAAATTATAGCTGTCTATTGTGACGTTCTGTCCGATACGTCGATGTTGCGTGTCCCTTCTTGTTGACAGCATATATTTTCTTTTGCCCTCGTTTACCACTTAACCCATTCTTGCCGCTTCTGTACTATTGCTTACAAACGCGCCAGTGACAGCTCGCTGTGTTCTGCCAATAATGTCAATATCGTCCGCGTATGCAAGCAGTCTTTTGGAAAATTGTGGCCTCTGGTGTTGGCTTGTGAGTTGCGCACAATTTTCTCAAGAATGATGTTAAAGAAGTCACATCACAGCGCATCACCTTGTCTAAATCCTTTTTTGACATCGAAGGTCTCGGTGAGATTGTTTCCGACCTTAATGGAGCAGCGAGAATTCTCCATTGTCATTCTGCACAATTTGACGAGTTTGGCAGGGATGCCAAAACTAGACATGGCTCTGTATAGCTCGTCTCTATAAATGCTGTCATATGCGGCCTTAAAATCGATGAACAAATGGTGGGTATCGATTTGGACTTCTCCAGGATCTGCCGTAGTGTGAATATTTGGTCGGTTGTGGACTTTCCGGGCCTAAAACCGCAATGATAGGGACCAATCAGATCGTTGACGAATGGTTTTGACCGTTCACACAGTATAGCAGATATGATCTTATACGCAGTGTTTAAGAGACTGATGCCTCTATAGTTGGCGCAGTTTAGAGGGTCTCCTTTCTTGTGGATCGGGCAAACGATGCTGAGGTTCGATTCATCAGGCATACTTTCTTCTGACCAAATCTTGGAAACGAGTTGAATTCTTGCCCCGACAAAAATAACTTGGGTTAAGTTCAGGGCAGAACTAGGCCGCCATAGAAGTCATGTTGAATCTTGAATTCAGGTTTTCAGTACCTGGGCGAGTTGAGTGCTATATCGAACACATCACCCAACTCTGATTTCGCGTTCAAATTTCTGTGTGTTTTAGTTATCGAATTATGTAGGTTTTGCTCTCAACGCAATGCCTACCCATAAGCGGTTTAAAAACGTAATAAAACTGATTTCGAAATATTTTTTACCTAAGTTGTTTTAACAATCACCGATTTATTGGAAAAGCTGTCAGTGACATGTAAAAAGGTTCATGTTTTTATTTTCTGCGTATTAAAATGGCATCAACTTACAATATATGTGAGTTTTTTGAGCTGTTATTTCGTCGCTTTATCCTCTTCTCGAATGTTTATAAACTGTTCCACATACTCGGACTCATCAAAAAGAATTCCGATTAATTATTAATAAATTAGCAAATTCTTCGCATTTATCATGCCTTTAAAAAAATGTTGCCACTGACATTTTTTAGCTATCTGTAATTTTTTAAAAGCGTTCCCTAAACAAACCTAGAATCTTGTAAGTCTGACAACTTCGTGACTAACTTGATGTGCTTCATTCTTTCTTTGTTCTAGTTTATGACCCTATAGCGAGAAGCTAGTCTCACGGTCCTATGAACATATCTGTTTATTACTTTCATTTATTGTAACTTAAGTACCTAACTCCGCTAATCTCGAATCTGCGATAGTTTCATAAAATCGATGGCCAACGGTAGAGACTGAATTAACGAAATCGTTACCATATGCCTTGCAAAGTAACGTGGTGGTGGTGGGTGATAAGCAGAAGAGCATACATACTTTCAGTAGCTGAACGCTGGTGCTTAGTAAATGAGTACCTACATACACAACACATATAAGTTTATTGACTCCCGCTTCATATTGCGAAATCTATTTATATTTCTCATCAATCCGTCGACCTCCTCAACTGAACCCACAAACCTTGACTAAGCTAACTCCGAATATAATAAAGTTCACGACTGGGTCGCACGAAACTTTCTTGTTAACATCAACAGTTGATTGATTTTGATTTCATTAAAAGTTTAAAAGTTTTTTAAGTTTTTGCATATTTTTACAACGGTCTCTCCTTTTCATAAGTTATATCTTAGTTATTGCAATTATTTTAAGATGCATGTTATATAACACATGTTATACAACAACGAAAAGATGGAAAATCCACCCTCTTCGGAGATCGGTCCCTCGGATTCTGGTGAGGACCAACTATTGCTTCTAAAAGACCCCTTCAGAGCGAAAAATACTATGCTAAGATCACCACCGATAGCGTCAAGGGCAAGTTCAACAATATTGCCTATAGATCCCTCTGGAAAAACAAAAAAGGAAAATCGATCTCCACCTAGACCGCATGTCACCGGAAAAAGAAGTCCTCCGGTTAATCAGGACTCAGTGAAAACGAAATGCTTCGTAAAAGAGAACAACGAATTACGAGCTAAAATTAATGAAATGGAGCGACTCTTCTATGAGCTTAAGAAGGAAGTAGATTCTCTGCGAAAAGAAAACGAGGATCTTAAAAACCTTCGTGTACCGAAAGATCTGGAGACAACGCCGAACTGTCCAGCAACGGCATATTTCACGGACGAAGAAGAACTTGCCCGCGAAACCGATCCGGCCGTTAAGGGACGACCTAACAAAAAGCGTAAGGCTGTAACGTTAACTCCACATACCCACAAATTTTAGTTGAAATCATTGGAACCGTTTTCGAAAAAAGATTAAACTTGTCTAAAACCGTTATATGGGAATTACCGTTAATAGTAGGTCTAACGTGCAAAACAAAAAAATTAAACCCGAACTGTAAGCCCAGAAAGCCCAAATCGGAAGTTTGAAAAAATCCGTACAGCCGTTTACGCTGTTCAGTGTTCACTTTAGGAGAGGACGGACGAACTGACAGATGGACAGAATTGCGAGACCCACTTTTTCGAGTTCCTCTATCATCGTAATGTCAGAATTGATCAAAATCTCGAATTCGAAATTTTGTGCGAATACAATATCTCTACGTTTACGAGAAAGTTAAAAAAGAAATCCTTTGCTAGGAAAGAGGAAATAGTTAGGAATGCAAACTGCATATAAGTGGCCATGATTGGCACTACTTTTCACACGCAATTAAAATAAAAGTAAAACATAAATTTGATACCGCTTAACGAGGTGTTCAACAAGCATTCACAGCGAGAACAGAAAACAAAAACTATTAAAACTAATCGTTTCTTTTTTATTGCTCGTTATTTTCATTTGTCTACTTACACGTAGTGACCGGACAACTTCTTGGACAACTTGCATGGCACGTGCTGGGAAGTTTTGGACAATTGAATTGGGGTGTGATGTCAATGTTTTCCATGCTGTTGTTTCCTGCAATAAAATAAAAGTTTTTAAACGTGATGACATGCGAATGCGATTATTTTTTGATTGTTGTATTAATTAAGGTATAAATGAAATAAACAAGCTGAAATGAAGTGGAGACTGCGACCTTAGTTCAAATCATTTGAACTTGACCTAATTTGAAACTTCGCATTTTGTTCTATGACAGACGACATTTTGCGTATGTCCGGCCATACACAAACACGCCCATCGTTAGCAAGAGGATTTTCTTGCCGCTTTGTTGAGTTGGTAAATAGATCTATGTTATATTATTTGCTATTCTCTTTTAATTTCTGTTGAGGCATTATTTTTAAATTAATGATCTTAACAGCAGCCATACTTGCATTGTCAAGTCGCACTTAATCACCAAATGTCACTTATCAATCAACTTAAGTGCACTGATTGACACTGACATTTGCTGGTAGGTTCCCCTAAGACTTGTTTTTTTTATTATGGAGTGCACAACTTGCCCTTCATTTCGAATATTGAGGGTCATTGACGCTACAGGTTCACAAAACTTAATTTTGCGCAATTCTTGTGCCACTGCATTACTATACGAGTAGGTACTTGTGAACAATGACCGTAGCTCTTGCGGTGTTTGTTTGTAGATTGTTTACATTCTTTAAAATTGTACATTTAACATTTTACACAACATTCGCGTGTTAGACTCACTAGCTGGTTATCCAGTGGAGGTTGTTAAAATTGCTAATTATTAGCTTGTAGTGTTATCTGGACATTGTTGACCGGATGTAATCTTTTGAAGGCCTGCGTTTGGTTAATTGATTTTTTTTTCAACTTCATTGAGGCATTGATTTTACTATTGTTTAACGTATAAACTTTGGTTGGTACCATATGCAGGTACTGTATGTATGTTTAAGTTTTTTTCTTTTACAAAGATGCACCGGATGTGTAGTTTTGTAGTTTAATTATGTGATATTTGAACTTTTTCGAAGCAAATAATGTAAACATTTCCCCAGGTAGATTTACACTCGAACAGAACTACAAGCACATCGTTGGAGTAAAAGAAAGTCTGACATCTGTCATCTGTGTCTCTGACTTGATGTGTGTCAAGCAAAAAATATACTGTATGACAATTATGCATATCAATGACAACAGGCAGGTGTCAAATGACCAAAATGTCAGGATTATCGAAACTGTATATCAGACTATATGACCAAAATTACCAATATGGTCATATTTGCCTTGATGGTCATTTAAGGTAGGTATTTGTTATTTATAACCAAATGTTGTAGTAGGGTAATGCTGTAAAGAAAACCAACGCAAAAAAAGGGACCCGATGTGTACGACTTGCGACATCGTAAAGTCCGGGTCGGATCTCGACAGCCGAAATCAATTTGCGGATGAGATCGCCTGACCATTCGCTTTTAATCTGCTTTGTCGGTCTCTTCCTCGCCCTGTCAGCTTTTGCTTCCTCCATAATCCTGGCATCGCCAACCGCCTCGATTGAGCTCCCCAAAGACATGTAGATGGGTGTTCCACAAAAAGAAAAGGAAACACACAAAAGAACTTAAAAGGGTTAAATAACAACCAAAATATACGCCAATAAAAAAATATAGGTACATAGGCTTTATGCTAGCATTCGTGGTTATTGTCCCATTACACTATATGCTATTTGGGCATTTTTATCTGTCAAAATTTGACTGGTCATATGTGACATTTAGGTCATTAGAGCATATGAGATATGCCAATTGTATGACCATATATTTTGACAGGAGAACTGTCAGAAATTGGCATATTATGACCACTTGGCATACAGTCTTATCTTCCCTTCAGTTTCCATTGGTCAAAAGCACAGTTTTTGACGCTTATGGAGGGGTAGCCGACGAATCTTTAGTCAAGAAATTCGTGACTAAATACTAAGTTGACAGTTCGCATATGTGGCTGACGTAGGAGAAGTGACGTTCCCTACCAATCGAGTTTTTGCGTTTAGGTTACATCTATTCGAGACTAATCTAGTCGACTTAAGATAGCTAAGTTTTTGAATGTGCCCAGTTCGTATGTGACGGATGTTGAAAAAGTGACGTTAACAACCAATGTAGTTCTTACGTTCAGGGTACATTTGTCCAGACCCATCAAGCCGACTTAATATAACTGGATTTTTGAATGCGCCTCTTTCTCTTCTCCAACTCACCATAGAAGAATATTTTTTTGTGTGTGTGTGCCAGTGGAATGATCGGTCTGTCGCGTCAATCTGTCAAAGCTAAAGTGAGTGAGTGTTCGTCCATTGGTTAGTTTCGTGTGCATTTCCTCACAGTTCTCGTATTCGCACTATTTAAAAAAAAATTAGTCTTTTTGGAAAAAACAATAGATTTGTGGCAATTTCATTCTGACAGAACGAATCTACCTTAAACCCACTTCACACGTCCGTCAGTGTACGGTTTCCCACTTTTGTCCTGGCGTGTATTTCACCCATCTGTCTTTTTTTTCATTTAAAATCCACTTAATATTTCCTGGCCACCCTGTCTATTACTGAAAAAACACTTCTTTTGAAGTAAAATTACCACTATTAGGTTTGTTCGACGTGGGCCCTAGTGCGCACTAGTGCGTTCGATATAGCACTGAACTCGCCATGGTGCTGAAAACCTGCATTCGACATGACTTCTAGGGCGCCCTAGTTGTGCCCTGAACTGACCCCAGTTAATTTGTCGGGGCAAGAATTCAGTGCTGAGTTTCGCTGTCATTTTGCTTGCTGTCATTCATTTTTCAATGTAAAACTTCAGGACAGCATATTTTGTGTTCGATATAGTAGCCGAATGTTCAGGGTTATGCAGGGTTTTGTACAGGCGGGAAAATTAGCTGACACTTCTCAGTGCGCACTAGTGGGCACTAGTGCTAGCCACGTCGAAAAAACCAATTGTTATCCATATTTGAACTACCTAAATATTATGATAATTGGGATACGGAATACTAATTTTGAATGAATTTAAATAAATTATATAATCTTTTGATGTCATGATTGCATACCTCTTCCGATTCGGAACGTTCAACTGATGTTATTGCTCCGCCCAATGCAACGGGTTCATGTTCCGAAGCATACTTTCTCCAATGATGATAGTTTAGCGATATTACCAAAACAACAACCCCAATAAGTATCATGGAAGCCAAAGCGCAATAGATAGCTATTCGTCTCATTTCGCTGATTTATTATTGTTTGCAAGAAAATTGATCTCCTTTTTTTATATTTTCGCCGAAGTGGTTACTTTCTGGTCACGACCAGAGACCGGTAAAATAAAAATAAAAATAAAAACTTTTCCCCAGTGAACGACTAAGTGCGCAGTGAGTGCAGTGGGTCTACTTTCGACTGGTCTGGTAATGACAGAGTTTTACGTTTTACCTGGTTTGCCGCGCCAGCGCCACTAACTCGATTTTTTTTTGTGGAATTACGCAAGCGCATGTTGCACTTTTGTCTCTTCCGGAAATGCAAAAAACTCTCTTCTGCATCGATGTAATGAATGCGGCTGTAGGCCAATTTGCCGAGGCAGTCAACAAAAAATGTTTGCATAGTTGAACGACGCGACGCTGCAAGTTTTCGGATTTGTATAAGTAGATGCTAGACTGGGGAGCTGTTGTTTGCTGGTTTGATCTAAAAATTGATACTGCTTGTAATTGCTAGAACGAGAGGTAGACAATCGGATAATTGTTGCACTTGCTACGATACGGGCGACAAAGGAACTAAATGGTCAGTCAGTGGAGCAGGTAGATACAGGTACAAAGAAACGTCATGCCGATTGTCCATCGAAAGATGCAGGTAATCGTATTACCTAACCCAGTTGGGTGAAGTAAGACTTGAGATGTATCAATATTGTACTTAACCTTGGATGCACCAATGCTATAAGCTACGCAATAAATGATGATAAGCAATTATTGTCGCTATTGATTTGTTTTGGGAGAAGTTATTAACAACACATTTAGCAATAGTACTTTAAAGAATTAGTTGGGGAGATTTAAAATGAGCACGTTCGAATTTCGTCGGCGCAGTGGCATAGTGGTAGTGGGACAAATTACATCTTATGGTTTTTTTCCACTGCGCCACCTCTTGCGAACGTCTGACAAACATCCGAGAGTAAAACTGTCATGAATGAGCTGGTCAATTAGCCGTTTGGACTCGGCGTAAAATTGTAGATTCCTTCCATTCGTCCCAAAAATTGAAAACCCACACAAAACGAATGGTTGTGAGAAGCTAGGCCCAGATTGGTCACGTGATTAATTTTTGCATTTGATGTCTATGGAGGGGTACCCAACATATCTAGTCAAGAAATTCGTACCCGTATACTCAGTTGACATTTAGAATTGTCAAAACTTAAAAATAGACCACAAGCTTACAACAACAACTCAACTTACTTAGATAACGCGTTCGTATACCTAGTCCAGACAAATCTAGTTGACGTTTTCACAAACTAGGTATCCGAGCTCTGCTTGTTTTGACTGATGGAAATGACAGATGACTACTGATTCAGCACAACAAATTTTTAGAAATACAGTGGATCATACGAATCTTTTGCCATTAATATGTTGTCCATTGGTTTGGTCCTATACTTTTCTCACTGGAAATATTACTAAGTCTAAAACTAATCCAGTTATTCTCTAACCCCCATATTAATAAACAAATGTGCACAAGTTAGTTTGATAGCAGACGTTAGTTAACATACAAAAAATTGACATAACTGCTGGGTAACAAGTTGATAACTTTAACACAGCCTTTATTAATACGGGGGTAAGAGTGCGGCAGTCAAAGATGCTCTCAGACTGTAATGGAGAACAAAATTTGACATCTTCAATCATAGTGGACGTTTTATCGGTATAGATCCATTTACACAGACTACAATTGGAACTAACATCAATGGATGTAATATTTTTTTAAGTCAGCACTTAAAACAATTAACACTGATATGCTAAATATAAAATTCGAAAGTTATTATGCCCAAAATACATGCGCCGAATTTCTGGACACAGTGAAGCACGCAGTACAGCAAGCAAGACACACGAGCAGAACTTTTGTTTGACGTTTTTACAGTGAGATAAGTCATACAATAGCGAAACGTCATTCTTTTGTTTACAGCTGTGGTGCTAAGTGAAATTTCTTCCTTTTTTGTATCCTTGACTCCAATGTTTATTTTTTTTTTTGTGTAATATTTGTTGCGATTATTATAAAACATGTAGGTAATTTTCTTTCACAAATTTTATATATTTTTCCTCCATTTCGTCAGTCAGCCGATGTTATTTGTACGCAAAACATTTGAATTTGAAATAAACGTTAATCACAATTTACATGTGTAAATTAAAACGTGTGTATTCTATTTCGACTGCAGGAAAATATCTGCACATGTGTTTTGGGCCATCATTCAGTATACTGTTGGGTTCCTGATCCGGAAGGGAAGACAGCAGTCAAGCTAGATAGATGCGGCTTTAAATGGGCGTTTTATTTGCTGACAGACAAGTATGACAATTTCCATGATATGACATTATTAGAAATATACCTACTCAAAAAGACTTTTGCAGAAGCTGAAACGTGAGCAGAAAAAAGAACCATTGAACATGTCGCCTCTCTTTGTCCAATTCTGCAATTCTCTTGTATGGAAGCAGAAGTTCTTCGGTCTCGTAGAAGATTAAAAAATGTTCTTCAACAAATTATTTCCTTTAATTACTATTTAACCACAATGTACCTACTACAAAAGACTATAACGTGCCTTACATGCCTTCACACGGACCGAGCCAAAAACCTGGTTTTCGCGAAAACACTCAAAAACTGCACCGAAAACAGAAGTTTTCCCATGCATAAAAAACAGTTGTTTAAGTCGTTTTCCAAGAAAACACCATGAAAACTACTTCCAAACATAGGATTTTTGAAACAAACACACCTTTTGCAATATTCAGCAAATTCAGCAGAAGAGCCGACAGACGAGAAGTCAGAACTGACAATTTAATTATTGTTTCCACACTTAATTGATAGCCTAATATTATTTTTAAATGATCTGAAATGCGATCGAATTTGTAACCAATATAGTTTACATAGAAGTTTCACTACTAGTTTCTCACAGCCGATTGAAACGTCAAACGAAAACTAGTTGGTGTTCGGTGTGAATCCATTGACGAGTTTTCGTTGCAGTGTGAATAGGATATTAATGGCTTCTGGGTGGAAATGTTAACGCCACAAATTAGGTCTGTTTCTTTACTTTTAAATCTTACGAATTTTTAAAATTCTTACGCATTTTACTTAATTGTCGTTCCTCAACTCGAAAAATTCGTAAAAGAGAGCGGCTTAGAGAGAGCAAGATATTTCCCCTCTTACTAGTTTTTACTCAACAAATTTCTTTGAGTAAGAATTGAAACAACTGTCAGTCGCCTAAAAATTGACAGTTGATTTGAATTTTTTGTTCTATTTAGCATTTGGGTGGAATATTCGAATCTGCCATTTTTCACAGGTTACTACAAAAGCGTATCTTAACTTTTGCGTAAGTTTCCCTCTCTGAGAGAGAAATCATCCCCTCCACTATCATTTTGAAAGTATTTTCTATTTTTACTACAAAAGTAAAGGAACAGACCTATTAATTAGATCGCGAATTGTAAACGAATTTATAATAACCAATATTGTATTTAGTTATGCTTAAAAGTTGTGTCTCCGAACTCAATCCCATCCCGTCACGCTGTATAAAATGTATGCATTTTGCTATATCTTACACGGTCGAAATTTTAAATATACAGAAATAGGACATTTGAGGGAAAAAATGGCTAAATTCAACTTGTACTTTTAATGGCGCTTACATTTCGGGCTCTGGGTTGTAGCACGGCTCAACCGACAAGCGCCTCCAGCCAGCTTGGTCTCTAGTTAGCTGTCTCCCTTTACGCTCACCAAGTTGGTTGAGGTCGCCTTTAAATGTGCGCGCCACCTAAGGTGGGTCTATCTAGGTTAGGGATGGACTGTCCATAGGCTTTACGTGTCACAGCCGTTGTATTCTCAGCTTTTTGACCAGGTCAGTGCGTTGCTGTATAGCCCAAAAAGCTCGTCGTTAATAAATCTTCTCCTCCACACTCAATCGGTCCAAATATCGACTGAAGAATCTTTCTCTCAAAACATCTCAGGAGATTTTTATCTGATATTGACAGAGTCCATGCTTCTGCACTAAGCAACAGGACCGTGATGATTAGGGATATAATATTTCCTTGCTTATATGCGAGAGTTCTTTATATAGCGGTCTTCTTATGTGTCTTCTTGGCCTTAGAAAAATCAATTGGCAAAAGTGATTCTCCGTTTAATCTCTGAGCTGATGTCATTTTGCGAAGTAATAATTTAGCTTTGGTAAATATGTCCATTGTCACTTTTTGTCATTGTCAGGGTCATCGATGCTGAGAGTCCTTTCTAATTAACAACATTTGCTCTTTATTCACAATCAGTCTCCTCTTCGCCGCCACCGACCGTTTCAATACTTGCAAATGTGCCATTGAAAGGTCGCTCCAATCTTATGTAAAATTATGTCTAGAAAATTGTGTCTACTACCATCATTTTGACAACTATCACCCTATAGGTTTCACAATAAGTAGCCCAGGATTTTAGCTTTATCATCTACCTATCAGAAATATCTGAGTAAATTGTTACACAATTAAAATGGTATCTAACCTTAACCACTCTTCGAAAATCAACCTCGTTTATTAAGTATAAAAGTAATTTTTCAAGCATTAAGAATTATGCCTTTGTGCTGGCTGTCTAACCAATTTTTGTTTTAATTACAAAAATAATCGATTTAAATGCTTAATTGGACACTAAGCTGATAACGCAATTCGAATGGGGTAATCCAATGTGAAGAAATCGGTTTTAAGTTGTTTAATTAAAAAAGAAAAACCAGTAATTGCTATTTGAAATGAGTTATAGACTGAAATGGAATAAAATTCGTTCTGGATGTTTTATTTTTACTGACTTTGTGTATATAAGTTCTTTGCGAGCTTAAATACTCTTAGAAGATGTGGCTCTTAGACCAGCTCCTGATTTAGAGCAATACCTATGAAATTAAATTTAATTTATGCGATCTGATTGTGGTGAGAGTTTAGTTTCGCAACCGAATTCTAAGCGATTCCCTTCAGATATTAGTACAACTCTAATCGCCTAGACAAGATGAAAATTCTCCTACTCATAGTGATCATGAAAATCTCACTCTCTATACAAAATAATTACTTCCAACGAACAGTATTAAAAAACCTTACTGATGAGAGAGGACTTTTAAACCGATTAGGATACAACTTAATTTCAAAGTATCCCATAAAATTCGAAATAGCAATTTAATAGCCTGAAATAATTTATAGAGTTAATTTAAAAAAAAAAAAATCCTAACAATCGTCATGTTCAACTGTACCATTATTCATTACACGGCAATATGTTTGTTTAGCTGAAATATGAGACGCGATTATTACACCAATCGCACGCTCATGGCTAATTAAATTTTGCAAATAAATCTATTAACAAGATCATTTGACGTGCTTCGTGTCAGATTGAGATCATTAATTCCAGCATTTAAATCTGTGTCATAAAAATGTTATTTTCGTTTTCTTTTTTGTGCCTTTCGCATGGGTTATTTATTTAATTTAAATTTGCAGCAATTTAAATAATCATTAACCGACGAAAAAAATACGCCAAGGATATCGATAGAGAAGTGCATATTAATATGATTGGCTTTGTACACAACTGGGTCAGTGACCTATTGAAAACAAAAGCTTAAAATTGTCACTAAACACTATTTAAATTAATAATGTTAATTATAGTTAAAAAGTGTTAACTTATTATAACGTTCCGGTATCGCTGGTTTTTATACACTTTTTTATCAGGTATTCCGGGTTTATAACCCTGGGAAAGGACGCTGACTATAAATAAAAGGTTTGCCTAACTCCGAATTAACGTATTCATTTAACAGAATTAAGTAAATTAGCACACGGTTACGATAGAGCATGCAATTGAACAAATGTATAAACAATAAACGGATGATTTGTTGATAATGAACCCTAGGACTAGCGTTGGCTTGAAAGAATTTCCTATCGTTTTCAATGGCGTTGCTATCATATTGACTATGGACTGTGAAAATGATGGCAATGAACACACATGACTGGATGCTAATTTGATTAGAAGAGGTTTTTTGTTTTCCTTCCTGCTGCCAAATAGATGTGAAATAGAGCTCACGAAATACTTCCTGCATGACACGCCACCGATAAGATCAAATGGATTTAGCATAAAAAAGTACTGCCAATACCATTTCAATACAATTTGAAGGAATTAGTACAAATTAATCAGGACACTTTGTATCTCTGCTTAGTTAGAAAGAAACTAAGACGATGTCTGGAAGATGAAGGGCAGTTTAAACAACACTTTTCAGTAGAAAATTTTTAGCTTTCCAGAATACAGATAGAACAATTTTGACGACTTAATAAGTAACTTCAGTCATATATGCATTCATTTTCTTGTAAAAATAGTTACCTTAATGGTACCTCATATTATGACAGTTCTGTTTCATAAATTGTGACGTAGCTGGGTCAAAGAATATATAAGAAAATAAAAGTGGCGGGATTGTTAATGCAAAGAACGCCATGGAGAAGTAACCTCTGTCGACTATCTCTTCTTGTACGTATAAGCAAATCAAAATGTAAATCGATTGGCGTGATCTTGTGTTTTATTTATTCATGAAGTATAAAAATACCTTAAAAAACACAAATGAAACTAAGGAGAAGCATGGCGACCCTTGGCGTTTAGCGTACAATTGTAGGTCCCTTTCATTCACGTCTTTATCAATAGGTCGTATAAGCCATAGGTATACATCTAAGCCTTAAATACTATACTCTTTTAACGAGTACAAAATGGTTGGATAAAGTCCGACATCTCTCCCCTAACCGTATAAGAATGTCCTGAATTGTTTACAGTAGGTAGCAGAATAACCCATACTCCAGCGAACCTTGCCGTGGATAGTCATGGCATGAATGAATTAAGAAATTTGTCAGTGCTCTCTAAACGGATAACCAAGAAGCTTATTGTTATTTAAAAAAAAAAAAAGAGAGCGTGCTTGTGACCACACGCCAGATGTGAAACTATTCTCGCTAAATGTGGATGTTAAATTGAACTGTGTTGTATGTAGTTGAATTTCATTAAGAAATTTAATTTAAAAACCAAATCTTTATAATATTATAATCTTAATTCAGCGCAGAAGATAATTATGCTCATTAATTTAAAAAGTTTTCATAACACAATCCAATCCAAAGTTTTCTATTTCTATGTCGAGAGTTTTTGTTTACATTTTGTTTTCATATCGTCAAATGATTCAGCAGTTTAGTATATGTGTAAAACCTAGCTTCTTCAGTTACTCCAGTGTTCCCATATAAGTATTCACTATGAGAATTCAGTTGAAAAAATTTTAAAAATATATCTTTCCAACAACCATACAAATCAACAAAATCTCATTGAAATCGGTTGAGTGGTTAAAAAGATCGACAACAGCGCCACCTATCGGGTCCAAAACTATCCTGTCCATCAAGTTACAACCAACCATACCCACCCACAAAATTTCATTGAAATCGGTTGAGTGGTTAAAAAGATCGACAACAGCGCCACCTATCGGGTCTAAAACTATCCTATCCATCAAGTAACAACCAACCATACCCTCCCACAAAATTTCATGGAAATCGGTTGAGTGGTTAAGAAGATCGACAACAGCGCCACCTATCAGGTCCAAAATGATCCTATTCATCAAGTTACAACCAACCATACCCACCCACTAAATTTCATTCGAATCGGTTGAGTGGTTAAGGAGTTTTAGGCGGCGGCATAGCGATGGCGACAGGCCAATTTCCGTCTCGCACTTCCGCTTGGTCATTTCCGCTTTCATGAATCGATTTTACTCCCAAGTCGCGCCATAAGATGTTTCACATCAAAAACGGCGTAGAAATAAATAAAACCCTTTTGTCTTCCGCATAATGATTTATTACAAAACTAGAACTTGATTTTCTATATTTTACAGCCCAAGATGCCCACAACTACATGCAGTGTAAAAGATAGGAACTTGTACACGTGGTATAGTATAGATTATGAAACATATTCAAATGAAGGCAACAACCCTGAAGCATATATTGAAAGATTAAATTGGAAACCTGAAAACTACGACAATCAGAATGCTGATGATTTATTTTTCGAAAATCTGTCGAAGATCTCTTATCTTCTCTTCTCCTCTACCTCTACATGTAATAAAACTGTAGAATAAAAAGTGATGGACCTGGCATCACGCGGAAACTACTGTACGGATTTGGATGAAAGGGGGCTCTGGCACTGCGGCCTCTACTAAGGGAGCCTATCCTGCCTTCCCTGGTAAGGTCCTAGAGCCATATTTTCACTCTTAAGGCAGTCAGGAAGACAAGAATCTTCTCTGGGTGTATGTCAGTAAGAGCCGCTGAAGTGACGATTTCATCAGGATATTTTTCCTGAGATTGAGTTTATCTGTAAGGAAAATTCTAATTATACAGACCTGCCTC
The DNA here is from genome assembly GCA_936431705.1 of Cheilosia pagana. Taxonomy (NCBI): domain Eukaryota; kingdom Metazoa; phylum Arthropoda; class Insecta; order Diptera; family Syrphidae; genus Cheilosia; species Cheilosia pagana. The sequence goes on along the minus strand of OW386166.1, from coordinate 75,272,857 downwards.
AGTAACGGCATATCGAATTGAAAAATAAAAAAAGGATGAATTTAGTAAATTTTCCCCTGAATCATTTAAGACACATAACATCTTCCTGCGTTGTCCTGAAGCTGAGCAATGTTCAAACAATTATTCAAAACATCGCCCACAATTTGGCACTTCAATGGGCAGTCATTTCTTTTCAGCGCACACATTCAGATTGATTACATTTTCAGGTGCTGTTAATTGGGAGAAGTGGGCTGGTGGGATTCGTGTGTCATTTGAGGTGGGTAAGAGGGAAATAACAGAATTTTGCATAAATCTTTTCGTGCAGACTTTTATGTAGGAACTAAAATTATGTTTTCATTGCCTTTTTTTGCTTTATATTGCTTTCAGAAAGGTCCACCGGTATGAACATATTTATAAAAAGAAACTGTTCGATGTAGTTCGATGAAAATACTTTTTGTTTTATAAGGGGCAGGCGGGTGAATGAGTTTTGATTCCGCAATCAACAGTGCTTACTAGAAGCCTAGTTTTTCGAGGTGAAATGGTAGACCAAAAGGAAGAGAAGTCAAAAAGTGTTGCCAATTTGATAAAATAAACCTATAGAACGTACAAATTACTACTTAGTTGTAAAGTATGTACAATGTAATTCATATCTCTACAGAAAGTATAAATGGATGCAAAAGATATATACGTTTTCATTTCTTCTTAAGCAATACAATTCTCTTAACTATTGTTGTCTTCGAATAATGAAAAAGTATAACAACATAAAAAAATTTATTTCAATAGAAATAAACCACAAAAAGAACGACAATTCGAGCCATCGTACCCCAAGTTCAACTACAAAATTAATAATTCTTCCCGAAGGCTGTTAACGTTCTAAAACCTACAAAGAAAAACATAAGACCACCAAATTTCTCATTCAGTAACTAACCATAACCACCAAAATTTAATACGAAATAAAACGACAGTATAAAACGCTCGATCAAGTTATGATTTCGATGAAGTCAAATCAAATATAGTAAACAATGAAAAAAAGATTTATTTTACCGGAACGAAATTTGCGATTTGCCCTTCTTCGTATAGACAAAATCCAAATTGTGTTACTGGGTAATGACAACATCAAAATTATGGTCACAATGTGGGCCAATGTCAACGAGCTGAACTTAGTTTTGCATAAAATATAATAAAATTAAGCAAATTACGGAAGTATTCGTACTTACCTTTAAGGTATTGGATATTTTTCCAGCTCTGGCAACAGCTCCTCCCAATGTGGATGGGGCAATCGCTATACAATAACTATTTGCGATAAACACTCCGAAAATTGTCAATAACACTTTTAGCGCAGGCATAGTCACTCTGGGCATTCCTTAAACAACTCACTGATTCTTTTGTCACGCAAACTGTTTAAAAGATTAACACAAATGGTTGGAGTGTGATAAACTGGGTCTGTTGTCTAGTTTTGTATGGATATCTTTCGGATAAATATGAATGATAAATATAATTTGAAGGACAAAAAGACAAGTGTTTGGATTCAACATTTACTCGTATGTACACAAAGCCGCCTGATTAATTAGTGCAGCGTTTGCGATTGCTTGGGCAATCTTTGCTCGACAAATATGATGTGGGTAATGAAATAAATCCAACAGTGAATAAATTAAGAATTGTAAAACAAAAATGGTGCCATTACACAATGCTGGTAATATGGTCTACTGTTTAGGTGAAGCTCAATTTTCGAATATGCATAGGACGGTCAGACAGTAATGTTGAGATTTGGTGGAGAAGCTTAGAAGTTGTGCTTGTAAACTGGTTGAGTCCAAATAATAAATCAGTAGAACAATAATTTTGGGCGGCATTATCTAACCAATTTGTTGAAATATCTTTTCTTACTTTTTCGAAGGATCGTTACATGCTTTTTATATATTGTAGTAATATTTTAACAATTTTTTAATTACAAAAGAAGGAAGCAGAAAAAATGTTACGTATACGCCCCGTAAATTTCCAGTAGAATCAAATAATCAACTTTAAGCGAGATGATACAGAGGAGCCCACCTTCTTGTTTGGTGAAATACCATTACATCCTTGTACAGGCTCTGTGAAGCAGTTCTGACTAATTTTCTAAGTTTGCTATATGGGCCGATGCAATACTAGACATGGTTAAAAAATACATTATCCCGCTTTTTGAGATAAAGAAAACAAAAGACAGTCCCTCGGATTTACCATTCGAATGTTAAAATTATTGTTCTATTCCACTTCAGTCCCCACAACAGGAATTGAAAACGATGTTGCAGTAGAACATGTAAAGCAGAGGAACGCGAGCTGGTGACGCAGTTGTTTGCTTGCAAAATTACTCAGCCACTGCGCGGATACCACTCTCTGAATTGATAAAAGTCTTTGCTTCGTTAGGAGATTAGAACCAGGCTTTAATTTCAGGCATCCATTCTTTACCGACAGCAAAAAGAAACGACCAGGATCGCCATTGAAGAATTTAGAAATTAAGCAAATTTGGGGTAGACTTTGTAAATATTTGAATTGCATTAATGCATTTTAGGTTGAACGACAGAAAATGCAAGAAACAAACCAAAATAGAAGTTTACTAAGTTTGACAGCTGGCTGATGCGATTTGTTTATGCATTTATTGGCCTGTAGTCGTTACACTTTTGTTGTTACCACACACACGTTTGATTGTCAAAAATTAATCGGCACTTCACATAAATTTAAAACTTTTTATTCATAAAACCTGTCGTAAGCCGTGTGATAAAAAATATCACAGCGGGAATGGAATACGAGATATTATTACCCATGGTAGAGAAACCGAGAGAACTGCTGGAATTCGATCATTGATCAATCAGTCCAGTCGGCATATGACCCAACGTATAAACCGATTAATCTGCCCAATTTCTCAACTGTTTACTTAGCTGACATTCAATTGTGTTAAATCTAATGATAGTCACTTCTAATTGACAAAGGTGTTCAGTTAAGTTTTTTTATTACAAAATTTCAACACAGCTTTATTTAGAAAACTTAATCGTGAATTACTAAAAATTTAAACTGTGAATTGCATATAATCTCGTAGAGACTAGTTCCGTTCACAGATCTTGTTTACTTTACTTCTTCATACACGGTGCATGTCAGGCTTTTCTAGTATTGCGGCGGTCGCCACAGCAATCCAATTGAACTTAGCTGCCACGCCTACCGTTTAAAATTCCCCCAAAACTGAGAGGCCATAATTTACGCTACCTATCAAGCGCGATAAGGGCAAGATTTTAGTCACAAGAGTCATAATATAAAACGCGACTTGCTCTATTTGCTTGCGAAAATTATATCAGCAGTCAATTATCAAATTTGAAAGGTAAACGCACTAGCAGCCGAGGACCGTGAAAAAAAATTAATCGATTTGAACTACTTAAATACCAATGTGAATCAAATTGAATACATTGACACCGCCAAGAAAACGTTTAACCTTGCACAATGAGAATATGTCAGCCAACAGGCAGACAACTTTAAGCAGTTGTCATGACATCTTTAGTGGTCCCATGCCGCATGCCCATTAGTGCTCACTACGAATATTAATTATATTATTCGAAATCAAGTGTGATGCATAAAAGGTCTGTCAACAGCCAATTTATAAACAAATTGATAAACTTCAACAAATTGGGCAACAAATCCCTAAGGTTAATAAAACAATAGACACCTTAGTGCTGATCGCTTCGAAAACATTTAAATTCGAATTCGAAATAACTAAATCGGGCAATAATTCGTTTCAAAACCGCATGTCGTCGACCGGTAGAGCCGCCGCACTATTGCATCAATGCAACACGAAAAGTAAACATTTAAAAGCGTCAAATCGCTCTGTTGTCATCCAACGCACACAAAAAATGCTGCAATCGCTGAACTGCTTAATCCACATTCACGACCTCAACAAATTATGAAAAACTGTATCAAATGACAGTACTTAGAAGAAAAAAAGCCCATTATAGTCACAGCCATAAAATGTTAACGTTCGCAGAAGAAAGAGGCCAATTTGTGCTTTTATTATAAATCCCATTTGTTTATCGCCTCACATTATAAAACCCTTATAAACCGTTAATCTTAAAACTACAAAATTATTCATTCATCTGTAGTCGGTTCGATTTTAAGCCTGTTTACATCACTTCCCCAATATCCATAAGTGACACAACTACTGTAACAGTGCTGTCGTACATCGGTGTCCCCACCGAGATGAAATAGAAAGTAGTAGATCATTATGTAAGTCAACCGTCGTCGTAGTCGATTTATCTCTAATCAATACGGCGAAAAAAAGTTTGCAGCAGTTATTACCACTGCTATGTAACCGGCGCAAGTTTACTCTACTCACTCACGGTTTTCCTTTCGATTGGATAACACAAATGTAAACAAAAACGAAACCAATCCAGAAAGGGAATCGCAACAAGTGAATCAATTATGTTAAAGCGCTTTGTGATGACACTTGAGACACTGATATATGAGAACGGAGAGTGAAACAGTGACCCCTTTGTCTGTCAAATTATGCAAACGAAAAGTGAAATTATCCAAAAGTATCAACAACAAAACTATAACTCGTCAAATTCAAATCAAATCTCACAGTTAAACTATTTCTTTTTATTGCAAATCAATTACGAATGACACTGCCTTCGGCGGACTTGTCAGTTTTTACGCGAATTTTCGAACTCGCGAGTCGCGACTGCCTTTCAAAATTGCGCTGCGCGAGAGTATGTATGGCAAGTCGTTTGCGTTTGGCAGTTATCGATTGACTGAAGAAGTAATTTGCAGCTCTGCGGCTATGTTCATGATGGTTTTGAACTCACCGGTCATTCCCTCCACTATTCCATGAATGCTTGAGGTTTGAGCGTACAAGAGTACTTTTCTGCACTGGAAGCTGCGCTTGTATGCACTTTTGCTCTCTTTGACAGACAAAAAAGTTTTAGATCAAGGATTTGCTTATTCTCGCCAGACTAGCACATGGACAGTTTAGATATTTCGCATTTGGCTGTTATGCAAACTTTGAGAAGCTTTCGCGATGTAGCGCGCCTCTCGCTATGTGACTGGTGTTGCTTCAAGTCAAAGTCATTACCATGACTCGATACACGGTATGTGTTAAGTACGAACTGGTATCTCATTACCTTAGCTACGTCATAGAGCTAGTTGCTTTTTTTGTATCTTCGCATTTGTTGGGTATTTGGTAAGCGACGACCTTTGGTGTGGGATTGTGTGTGGCGTTTTGTTTGTTGAATTGGGTAGGTATGCTTTATGTCTCTTTTAGTGTGCGCGGTGTGGCATTTTGAGTTGTACCAAGTAAGTTTTTCAAGTGCATTTCTGTTTGGATGGAAGTTATTTGAAATGGCTTGACACTAGTTCCGTATTTTATGAGCTTGCGGATGCAATGAATAGACTGTAAATGCATTTCCTAATATTTTTTATTGAAACATAAAATACTCATGCCAAGGCAAGCAGTTGGTTACGTTATTGGTGACGAAAGGAAGACATTGACACTTGAAACTTGTTTCCTGCTTCTTTTATGTCTGAGCTTGTTGGCACCAACAGAATCATTTTAAGGCCTGTCAATAAAGGCTTTTATTATCGTGTACATTAAAGCTATAGCTAAGCTGAAGACCAAAAAGGCTGTCGGATGAGAAGGTCTGTCCGGGGAACTACTTAAGGCAGGCGAAGACTACTTTGTGGAGAGCGTATACACCCTAAGATTTGATTGTAAGAAATTATATGCTTGATAAATAGAAAACCAGTGACGTTTGCCCGATATGCAAGAAATTAGCCAACAAAGAGCTATAAATCTCCTTAACGTTGCATAAACGATTCTACTTTCCGTACTATGTAAACGCCTGAAATTGTTATTGTCAATGAACTTGCTAACCTTTTTTTGTTGGTTTTAAGGCGTACGCTTACGTTCTACTCTGAACACTACCCATAAAAAGATTCATTCACAATCCTTCTAAGCTCGATAAAGTGCATTATTTTCATATAGATAAATATATAATTAAAATCTGCACGAAAAAAGGTAAATATTTAAAACTTTATTTCCGTTTAAAGTCTACGGCTAAAAAAATTTAATCTAGTGCAAATTGGATCGAAAACGTGTTTAATTACTAACCCCCATATTAATAAACAAATTTGCACAAGTTAGTTTGCTAGTAGACGTCAGTTAACATACAAAAAACTGACATAACTGCTGGGTAACAAGTTGATAACTTTTACACAGCCTTTTATAATACGGGGGTAAGTTTAGATTTACAGAATATTTTTGCACTGGAAGTCATCTAGTCTCGAGCAAACAACGCTTCTCTGGGCTTCTTTAGATTCGTTCTCAGATTTCGTGTGCGTAATCGAACTTAAAAACGTCACTTGCTTTTGTTTATATTCGTGCGTTTGCAACGGAATATGTGTACCTATGTGTAGCCATTATATACATGAATGGCTAGTGAAATGTCAGTTTCATATAAACCTGCGAAGTAAAATGAGGCAAACATAAGCACTAGCCATTTTGGCCGCTAGCAGTCCATGTATAGTATGTCAATGTGTCTAACTTCGACACTTTTCTACGCGGTTTCTGTTCACTGGTTAAATGTTATATTAAATCGTTCGAAATTCGTGCCCAGATTGATTTCAAACCATTTGTAGATAAATAATTAACTAAAATAGATCCACCCAATGTTATTGCTATTAGCAGTTGGGTCAACAATAATACAAATTATTAATATTTTGCATCTCGAAATGGACCTTTACTAATATAAACACAATTAATAATTTTTTGGTTACTCTGTATTTAAGAAACGTTATTAAACATTTTAAGCCAAGGTGCCACCAATTTAGTTATTTTTAACCGATTTTATTTTCCAGGGGAATGACAGAACTAACATGGAAATGACAAATTCCTATCATGGTATAACGAAACAGCATGAAAACTACCTTAACCTCATTAAAACACATCTGAAGTTAGTTTTTAGGAAGTTCAGACTTGTATTCTTAAAAAAAACGTAGGTATGTAAATTATATTATTTCATATTTTGTTACTTCAGTATAGGTACAGATTAGAAAATATTAATTTTGTGTGGGAATTTATGAGTTTGCTTAAATTTTGTTATATATTTAACATATTTAGGTTAGGTTAAGGTGGCTGTCGGCTAGCCGACATACTTAGACCATTATAAGGTCCCTTGTGATACCACATGAATATACGTCTTTACTCTTCCTACTCGTTGAACCAGTTGGAACTTCTGATGAAGCGTTGGAGATATCGAATATCAGTGCTTTTTAGATCGTTCAGTTCGCTTTAGTAGAAAGCTCCCAGATGGAGTTTACGCCTTTGTAAGAGAGCCAGACAAGTATAGATGGAGAATTGTCTCTTCTTCTTCGTCATCAAGACAGAGTCTGCAAAAGTCGTTTAAAAGTACGCCAAGTCTTATTGCATGCCTATCTATGAGACAGTTTCCTGTGATGACACCTATTGTACCGCTGATATGCTTCCTGTTGAGGAAGATTAAATATCTAGAACGTTTAGATCCAGCTTTGGCCAGATCTGCTTTGTCGCTAGACAATTCTAGCCGGATTTAAAGATTTGTTCTTTATTATGAGTTTACAATAAGCGATACCTAAGGAATCCTTAATTGGAAGCAAAGGTAATTTAGTTCCGTGTTTGTGACGTTTACGTTCCTTTTCCGCGCGTATTTTTGTATCGTTTTTAGCTTTTTTCTTTACATTTTTACAGGTTGTCATTATAAACACAGGTGAGCTTTTATATAAATTGAAAATAAAAGTCAAAATATGTAAAAAAAAAATTTATTTACTTGAATATGTCATTTCCGTGTCCGAACTGTCATTACCATGTATGCCACGGGAAATGACGTCATGGAAATAACATCGAAAGGTATTTTAATTAAATAAAACTGAACTTTACTGAATATTTTTTTTAAAACTCATCTTATTAATTAAGTTTATAAAAAAGGCATGCAGCGCAAAATATATTAGATTTAATTATTAACTTATTACAATCAAAAAGACTTAGCACGGTAATGACAAATTCGGGTAACGAAAACCTAAACCACCTTCAAAACATGATATAAAGTTTACTACTGATGTATAAATGGGCTTCTTGAAAAATGTTCCGAAAACAATCAACAGGTCGCGTTATTAACATGAAATCCGCTGCCTATTCTGCGACCGTTAAATTCAAATTTTTTAAAGAAATATTTTTTGTCACGGAAATGACAATTTTATTGGGGACACTCGCTAAATACGTTCCACATAATTTGGCATATTATCTAAAAATAAATTGAGTAGGCCATACTCCCCATTGGTCTTTCTTCTTCATGGCTTCATCAATAAAAATTGCAAGCCGACTTACATTTTACAAATAAAATGCATTTTTTGAAGGAAGGTACAACTGGACCATGCCATGGTAATGACATTTTTGAGGTTTAAGTTAAAATTTCGGCGTTAATAAAAATTTATATTTTTTCTTTTATATGTGCACATGTTAAAAGAGATTCTGTAGAAGCTTTTCTTAGTCGAATATTAAAAAATATATATGTTTTTTTAGCCTATAAATGCCGGACAGCAGAATATTAATATTTTGAAATATTCACCCAGTTACACAATTTCCGAAAACGTACACAATCGTCACCAGTTGTCAAAGTTAAACGCGCTTGGCTTGGTAACACTCAAGCAACTCTGAGAAAAAATCCAGATTAGCAAAAGTGCTCTGAATTCATTTTCGTACCAAATGAACTTAAAAAGTGTCCTAAAGCAAAAATAAGTGCTTGAGAGTGCCCAATCGAATATCACATAAATCTGGCAGAATTTGTTAAACACAAATGAGCACATTCAAAAACTTAGTTGCCTTAAGTCGACTAGATTGGTCTAGACTAGATGTAATCTAAATGCGAACTGTCAACTTAGTACTCAGTCACAAATTTCTGGGCTAGAATGTGCCCAACTTTTGGAGTTTGAATCCAAAATTGTGACAGTCGTAGCTTTAAGCGATCTGACAAGCATCTAAAGTGACAGACCCTTAAATAATCTATTGAAAGTTTTCAACAGATAGAAACTTATTGCGATATTTTTAATTTTTTTTTTAATTTTTGCCTTGCGACAATCTTTGATTAGCAGTCAATTCTTTTCGTTTGTATTTTTGTGATCGACTGGCTGCATGAAACAGTCAAAGGTGTTCAGAGATAAATATGAATAAAATAGTTGCTTGAGTGCAAATCTCACCAGTTCCCACTTGCATTTCTGTAAAGTGTTGATTTTAAAATTGAGCAACTAGGTATGTTCCTTTACTTTTGTAGTAAAAATGGAAAAGACTGTCAAAATGACAGTGAATGGGATGAATTCTTTCTCAGAGAGGAGAACTTACGCTAAAGTTAAGTAACGCTGTTGTAGTAACCTGTGAAAAATGACAGATAGTTCATAAATGCCAAATAGAACAACAAATTCAAATCAGCTGTCAATTTTCAGGCGACAGACAGTTGGTTCAATTCTTTTGCAAAGCAATTTGTTGAGTAAAAACTAGTAAGAGGGAAAATATCTTCCTCTCTCGAAGCTGCTCTCTTTTACGAATTTTTCGAGTTGAGGAACGAAAATTGTGTAAAATGCGTAAGAATTCGTAAAAATTCGTGATTTAAAAGTAAAAGAACACCCCTACTGTTTTTACTGTTATGTAACGTAACAACATAAGCTGGCTTAGCTAGATTACTCCAGGGAAATTCCGTAGTTCCTCTGTAGAACGTTAAACTTCTTCCATTAAAACTCCTCCAGTTAAATTTAAATTGTCTTTTATTGAATTGAAAAAAACTTTAAATAAATAAGTCTTAATGCTATTAGCTAAAAGCTTAAATTAAAAAGTTTATGTATATAGGACATTGGAATGACTGAAAATTTACTATAAGGTGCTAGGACTTTTATGGCCATTCGTCGTGCAGCATGAACTCATCTTTCACAGTATGAAAAGCTAGGCCATTTCCCTCGGGTTTGTGAATCGATGGCAAAAGGACATTCCTCCAAAAGGACCTTTTAAAGAAACGTATTAATACATTTACATTATTGATTGATAAAATATACCTTCCCCTGACTAGACCAAGAAACATTTTCCAATTCTTTTTCGTCCCAAAATCATAGGGATTCAAATAGATTTTGTTTTCCTTGAGGAAGCGCTTCCTTTCCGATTGGTTAATATGTGACTCGATGCTTGTCTCGCCGTTTGTAACCAATTTCGCATGCCATACGGTTAGCGAGCCCAACGCGATTACAACGGCCACATTGATGAACGCCATGAATATCACCCCACGTCTTTTACTCAAACCGTCGGAATTTGGCGGCGGTGTGGGTAGATTGTGCTTTGCTGGCCTCAGTCCATCAATGCCGTCATCGTACTCGTTTATGTGTGTCTGTTATGGATGTATAAGAAATAACCATAACGAGTTTATATTGGCTTTTGGCACCACTTATATTGATATATTGATACTTACAATCGGAATTATGTGACCACTCAAGTTAAATTTGACTGGTTGACCAAGTAGGGGCTCCACTTCAGACCAACTTTCCTCCTGGTCCAGCCATACGTACTTGTAGGCAATTTCCAGGCCAAGCAAAATAATAAACAGACAGCCAATTGTGGTGTACACCATGTAGAGAAAGAAATACCGGTGATTTGCATATCCAACGCAATTGTTTAACCAAGCTGTAATTGATTTTTTGGAAATTATTGCAAGACATACAATTATTTGTGCAGATTTGTAATATTAAAAAATAATAATAATATACGCTGCGAGAAGAGGTTACAAACATCTGTGATTTTACATCTCTGATGCGTACGTTCACTGGATTCATCTTAAAGATAGATAGAGGAGAGCATCTGTGTAAACCAGTTTTTCATACTTGACTCATTAGTGGCTTTTTCCACTCCACAACTGCTTTTCATAAACAATTAAGCCAATCGTCAGGGAAACCATACGCCACCTGACTCAGTGCTAATTTATATGTGATCCAAGAGGTAGCATCGTGACGAGTATCAAAAGTAAAAGTACTACAAAGCAGAAAATTGGCACGCTCTTTATTATTATTTATTTGAATATTTAGGAACCGAACAATAGCGTTACAAATCAACACCACTATTACAGTTTAGTTTATAATTTGGAAGTTTACATTTTGTGCAATGATTAAAATGGGTCCTGAATTGGGGCAGCGGCTAAGAAAAGATGCCGAACTTGACTTAACCATCCCATCCCGAGGAGTACTTCAGGAGATCGCCCGATTGCATAGAAAAATCATACTGAGAAGACCCCCAACTTTGGCCAATATTCTAACGCATGTCAGCGTATTGTTACTTAAGGTCTGTTTCTTTACTTTCAAATCTAACGAATTTTTAAGAATTTTCAAGAATTATTACGTATTTTATTCAATTGTCGTTCCTCAACTCGAAAAATTGGTAAAAGAGAGCGGCTTCGAGAGAGCAATATATTTCCCCTCTTACTAGTTTTTACTAAGCAAATTTCTTTGCGTAAGAATTGAAAGAACTGTCAGTCGCCTGAAAAGCCACAGCTGATTTGAATTTGTTGTTCTATTTGGCATGAGTCATCTGTCATTTTTCATAGGTTACTACAAAAGCGTTCCTTAACTTTTGAGTAAAGGGCCCAACCCATAGAATCCGTTGCATCCGTCGCGTCGACGCATTGACGGAATCGACGGAACGAGCAGTCCCATAGAATTCGTCGCACATGTTAACTATACCGTCAGCGATGACTTATTATATAGGCATATTCTCAATGAGCTGCTCCTCAAACATGTTTTTCAAAGAAATTTGGGTACGAATTGCATTGAAAACACAATATACTCACATGGGTTCTTTAAAATAGTTGTTTGCCCTCCACAAAATATTTTTATTTTGAATTTTTCCAGACGGCCATGACAGTTTCTCTCATTCTCAATATTTCCACCAATGAAAGAGCTTCCTCTTCCGCTGTGCCAACTGTCAACGCAAGCCGGAGCCGCCGTAAGGCATTACTTTGCGGGGGTCGGTATAAAGACTTCTTGCTTTATGCTCAATTGTTGGAAATATTATCTTTCCGTTGGCGTTCTAAGCGTCTAAGATCGCTGAGTATACGCACCGCCACGTTACTTACAATGATCCAGTTTTCATCCCTCTCAAGCATATAGTTTTTGATGTTATCGGGAGTGAGCCACTCACCGAATTAGTCCCGTAGGGATATCCTCTCGGTTTCGTACCGTTGGCAATGAAAAAACACGTGTTCCGCGTTTTGAGAAACATCTTCGCAATGCGTGCAGATTGGGCTGGTTTCATGTCCGCGTTTAAAAAGCTATTCTCTATAACAGCCATGACCCGTCAAGAACTGAGTCAGATAGAAGTTTGTTTCACTATGTTTTCGTTTGATCCATACGTCGATCACTGTTATAAGCTTGTGTGTCTATCTTCACGATAGCGATATACTCAGACTCTTTCGTATTTTCTTTTGTCGTTATCTACCCGACCATTTCGGACTCGCTTGGTTTTTAATTTAACCATTTCTTCAGCAAGTATATCGATAGGCAACATTGAAGATACGACGAGTAAGGCATCGTTCGAAACTATTCGAAACGCACAGGCGACTCTTAATGCTCCAAGACTGTGGATGGATTTGGCTCCCCTCACGTAAGACTTAACTTTCATTGCACTTGACCATATTTCTATCGCATACATGCGATGCCTATGGGTCACTTCCCATAAGCTGCTGTGTATTCTATCAACCTGTCAGTCGAATACGTTGCCGCAACGAACGCGACGGATTCTATGGGTTGGGCGCTTAAGTTTCCATCTCTGAGAGAGAATTCATCCGCTCCACTGTCATTTTGACAGTCTTTTCCATTCTTACTGCAAAAGTAAAAGAACAGACCTATAGAAAATCGAATTGACAGAAAATGTCACGCAGCTAACACACTCGCACCTAATCGTTGCATGGAATTTTATTAATTGAATTTGAAAAATGGGTAGCATAATTTTTGGGGGAAATAACTGTACATATGCTTAAAGCGTTTATAAAAATTAAACAATACAGTATGGTTTGAACAAACTGTCAACAAATAAACAAATGTGTTATTTCTGTCAATGGTATCTTAAGTCGACTATATTAGTCTGGGCTAGACGCACCGCGACTGCAGAAAATAAATTGGTCGGTAACTTAAATTTTCCTGCGTCAGCCAGATATACGAACTGTCAACTTAGTACTCCGTCACGAAGTTCATGACTAGATTCATCGGCTTTATTTATTTATTTTTTTTTTTATTTTAAAAAGGGGATTCCAAATCCTGGAGCACTCAGACCAGATTACCCGTCCATTGTACTCCAAGCAGAAACCCCTTTTTTGGTGTAGTGGGGGAGAAACTCTGATATTATTCGTTCTCTTATATGTTTGGGTGGCGAGTACTACTGTCCCCCGGTGGGGCTCGAACCTGCGCCGACCGGGTCACAAGCAATGACTCTACCCACTACACCATTGCCACCCTTCATCGGCTACTTCTCCATAGAAAATAAATCTCTTCTTCTCTCCTCTATATATAATAAACAGTAGAATGAAAAATGCTTGACCGCGCATCACGCAGAAACTACTGGACGGATTTTGATGAAACTTGGCATAGTGATTGCTTATATTCTGGGTCGGGCTTTAGGATACTTTTTAACCCGAAATATAACTTGGTTTTTACAAAATAGTCAAAAAAAAACGTATATATGTAAGAAAAATTCTGTTTATACAGACCTAGCTCAGTAATGGCTTATCCTTATCGGATTGAAAAATAAAAAAATAGGTGAATTTAGTAGTCATGCAGCAGTGAGTATCGTTGCAGTAGTGTGTGTGTGATTATTAGGTGCGCGCTCTAACGTGATTATATGTTTTGCACTTTAATGGGCAGTCGTCTCTTTTCAGCGCACACATTCAGGTTGAACACATTTTTATGTGTTGTTCATTGGGAAAAGTTTGGAAATGGGCTGGTGGGATTCGTGTGTCAAGTTGTTTCATTCGTGTTTCTTCCTTTTCGTCGACATTTGAGGTGGGTAGAAGAGAAATAACAGAATTTGCGTAAATCTTAATTTGTGTAGACTTTTTAGTATGAATTCAAATTATGTTTTTATTGTTTTTGCTTTATATTGCTTTTAAAAACGTCTAAGGGAAGGAACATATTTTTAAAAAAAAAAACTGTTCGATGTAGTCGGATGAAAATAATTTTTGTCTTAAAAGCGGCAGGCTGGTGAAGCAAGGCGAGCACGGGTCAGCTAGTAAATAATAAATAAATAGTTGGCGCAACTACAGGTATTTGGGACCCTAGGCCAAGCTGCTCACAACCATTCGTTTAGTGTGAGCTCATTCATGACAATTTTACTCTGGGATGTTTGTCAGACGTTCGCGAGAGGTGGCGCAGTGGAAAAAAACCTTAAGATGTAATTTGGTTCTTTCGGAATTCGAACCGGGGACCCCTCGCTTAGTAGTCCAACACACTAACCACTAAGCCACTGCGCCTACCCCTAACCCCTCCATAAACGTCAACAGAAAACCCTGTTCACATGATCGATTTAGGCCAATAGAACTGAGACAAATCAGGTCTGTGCCAATGCCAAGTACGACAATAAATTTCAAATCATATATCAATAGTCAGGTGACCGGCAGCTTTTCCAATTCTTACTTCAAGAAATTTGTTGAGTAAAAATTAGTAGATAACATTCTCAGTGGAGGGGTAATATCCTATTCTCTCAAAGTCGCTCTCTTTTATGAAATTTTTAAATTAAGGAACTTCATTGAGTAAAAATTGGTAAAACTTTAAAGTTAAGGAGCAGACCTATCAAGGCAGACAGCTGTCAGTGTGATCTATATACTTGAACACTCAGAAAATTATTTTGACGGTTGCCATTTTATGTTACTTACAGTTTTTGGAAAGGATTCAGGCCTAACTGTGGCTCATTGGGGACGTTCAAGTATCTAGTTTAGAAAGTCTGACAGCTGACTGACTTGATGTATCTCAAGGTTAGGTAAGACGGTATGCCAAGTGGTCATAAAATGCCAATTTCTGACAGTTCTCATGTCAAAATATGGTCATAAAATGTAATGGGCATATCTCATATGCTCTAATGACCTAAATGCCACACATGACCAGGCTGATTTTGACAGATAAAAATGCCCAAAAAGCATATTGTGTAATGGGACAATAGTCACGAATGCCAGCATAAAGCCTATATGCCCATCTGCACTTTATTGAAATTTCGTTGTGGCATTTCTGGCATTTTTGATGGAACAAGAATTTTTTTGTTGTCATCGGTGTTTGAGAGTTCGTGAAATTGGGATTAATTTTCATTTTCGTTCTCTTTTTTTTGTGGATTATTGAATCGATGATCTTCCATTTTTGTAAATTATTTATTTGTCTTTTCTTTGTAATTTGTTTAAGTTTATTTTGTGGTCTTGTCCTTTTCTAGTAATTGGGGTTATTTATACTTTTTTCCTGTTGTGAAATTTCGTTTGTGTAGAAATTGTTTGCTATCTATTTTTTTTGTGATATAGTTATGTGTATTTTTGTTAATATTCGTTTTATTGGTTCGAATATATTTTACTTGGTGTATTTACTTTGTTTGTTATTTTACCCATTAAAGGTCTCTTTTGTGTTTCCTTTTCGTTTTGTGGACAGCCATCTACATGTCTTTGGGGAGCTCAATCGAAGCGGCTAGCGATGCCAGGATTATCAAGGAAGCAAAGTTGACAGGGCGAGGAAGAGGCCGACAAAGCAGATTAAAGGCCATCTCAGACCATCTCATCCGCAAATTGGTTTCGGCTGTCGAGATCCGACCCGGACGTTACGTTTTTCTTTACAGCATTACCCTACTACAACATTTGGCTATAAATAACAAATGCCTTAAATGACCATCAAGGCAAATATGACCATGTTGGTAATTTTGGTCATATAGTCTGATATAGTTTTGATAATCCTGACATTTTGGTCAATTGACAGCTAATCTGGTCATTTATCTGTTGGCATTCATATGCATAATTGGCATACAGTCTAATCTTAGCTTCAGTTTTGATTGGCCTAGATCGGTCACATGGGCAGCTGTGTCAGTTGGCGTTTGTGGAGGGGTAACCGACGAATCTAGTCAAGAAATTCGTGAATCGTGACTGAGTACTAAGTTGACAGTTCGCATATGTGACTGACGTAGGAAAAGTGACGTTAACCACCAATCTAGTTTTTGCGTTCAGGTTACATCTACTCCAGACCAATCTATTCGACTTAAGACAACTAAGTTTTTGAATGTGCCCATTCTAAAGCAAGCAATAAAATAATAACCATATCATTATTTCTGACCTTTAACTAGGTACGAATTATGATTTCGAAATGTTATGTACGAAATGCTGCGGAAAATGCTGCGCAATGCATACTCTTTCGGAGGCTCAAATCCAAATCGTAAACAAATTCCGATATCCTACTGTCGGAGGATATCGAAACCTAGCTGTCAAAAATCGAAGAAATCGCTGATATGCATTACAAAAGGTCTGTTCCTTTAGGTACTTTTGTAGTAAGAATGGAAAGGGCAGTCAAAATGACAGTGGTGGGGATAAATTCTCTCACAGAGAGAGACACTAACGAAAACGTTAGGGAACGCTTTTGTAGTAAACTATGAACAATGACAGATATGACAGATACTTAATTCAATAAATTTTGATTTCATATTCTCTAATGTCTACTTACCATTTTCAATACGATAGAATGTTCGAGGTGAACATTCAATATTTATTTTAACAACAGTTGATACCATTTTAGTGCACTAAAAATCAAAACAAATGCAATCGAATGTCAAAAAGGACAAGAAATTTCAAATCAGCTGTGACTGACAGCTTTTCCACTTCGTGTGGAGTAAAAATTCGTAAGATTCTAAGTGGAGGGGTAATATCGTTCTCTCTCGATGACGCTCTCTTTTACGAATTTTTCGAGTTAGGGAACGGCATTTGAGTAAAATTCGTAAGAATTAGTAAAAATTCGTAAGATTTAAAAGTAAAGGAACAGACCTAAAATGTCGGAGAAATATTCCGAATAGATGTTCCGACGAATACCTCGAAGCAAAAAACCTCCGAATCGTATAAAATCGGAGAATTTTCCGTTCCGACGGATACCTCGCTAGGGCCGATTGTAACTCCCAGGAAGAGTTTAACGAATTCACAATGCCGAAATTAACCTTGTGACCTACGAATATTTAAGGTGAAGTTAAAATGTATTATTATTGAGGGCTTTTGTACACTTTTACACGATTCTGCTTCAACAAATGAGGTCTGTGCAATCAAAACATAACTATCGAATGTTTGACTTTGGCTAGTTATCTGACAGTTCATCAAATGAGGCTAAAAGGGGTAAATGCCAGTGGTAAAGAAGTTGTGAAGCTTTCATGGGCATGAATCGAGGATTTCTCAAATGTTTAATATGCATTAGTAAATGCACCCAATGTAACCACATGAAACATCAACGTTTGGCACTGCCACCTACAGAGATTGTATTTATTATTTTCATATTATCTGGAAGACATAAATTTCAATTGTTTCAAATAATTAATAATTTACAGTGAACCTGAGAGCATACTCCTGTTGCGGTGCTAAGTTTTCAAACGTCCACCATTTCTTGAACTCGATATTGGCTTTTTGAAGTTTGTTATTTGGTTAATGTATATCGTGTAACGCATGCGAAGCTGGATAAAGCGCTAAATAAAGTTTTTATTGCATGAGAAATTCTGGTTTGTAAACAAAGATATGTGTAGCTATATCTGCGCGCTTTAATAATGGTACCTTAAAAATTGCCACATTTGGCAAGTTTTTACCGTGGTGCACTGCATTGAGCAAGGAACAAGGCTAACTACCCAAAGCCCAGTTATTTGAAATATTGGTTACGTTTTTGTTGGGCATTTGGTCATTGTCACGAAGCTCAACCTTCACTCTTGAAACTGTAAATGATGTCACTTCCTCGTGACCTTGTACGATAGGTAGGTAGCTATGCAAAGTATGATAGCAAAAAAAGTGGTACCTTATTCGCCAAACGACGTCGTTGACGCAACCTAAAATTGCTTAAATTAAAAATAAATGTGCAAATGTTTTTGACATAATGATCATGTACTATCAACAACTACCAATTGGAGAGCTCGCAAAAAACAAATGCTGTACTATTTACATATAAAAGACAACAAATATGCCTATATGACGAAGTTATATGTAATTAAGTATAGGTCCGAGGGATTATATTTAAGGAATTGAGTGAATTTAGTCCCAGGTCCACCCCGGACTGAAGCGCCACCTAAATTAAGTGAATTTAAGTTGACAGAATAATAGTTTGTGCTGTTATCGCTGATAAATACACGCTAAACGAAAATCTATTTCTTTTGACACTTTATTTGTTAATATTGGTTGGGCGTGAGAACAGCAAAAAGGATATGACCATCGACCATCTATTGCAGTACAGTTTTAGATTAATTCTTCTTTCTAGTGCATGAAACAAACGATGCTGTGGTCGTATTCAATGTCATAAGTTATTCAAATGACTTGGTGCATGGTTCTTGCCATATCATTTCCCACTGCCTTCAAAAGCTAAGCCGGTGAGCCATCGGCTTTTACATCCTAGTTGGACAGATAGATGTTTGGATATTGCTTTCCTCAGTTCGTCTGATCGGGTGGATGATCGGAAATGTTGTCGTGCAGGAAGAGCACCCAAAATAGAGGAGGCGAAATCAATTTTGGATGCTTGAACCCGATGTGCGAATTATCAACAACACATATAAGATTCATTTGCAATTCTTTTGCAGGCGTATGACTAATAAAGATATTAATAACTTAACTTGCTCCATAACATAAAACTTTTGCACCTAACACGAACCAAAGCTAACCGGACAGACATACAATTAACATTTATATATTCAACTTACGACAATGATGATCCATTTTCAGGACACATTTTCTACATACAGAACAATGATGAGCTCTAGGTGGCTTTGGTGCGATACATTTCTTGCACATACTAACAGACTCCACTAAAACCGAGTCCTGAAATAAAGAAACTGTTAGATCGATTTACTTCCATAGATTTAACCTTGTCTTACCTCTGGCGGATTTCCGGCTGGGGTAATCACAGCCATGACATAGTGAAAAACTACGTTAACTAACAACCAATTTCCTATGATTATAACTGCTATTGTGAAGTGTTGATTCTTCTCCCACCAGAAGGGCAAACCAATCCAATAAGCTATGAACACCACTGCCGATGTTAAAAGCGCCACTCCAACGACGAAGAACTGGAATGATACAAGAATAATAGTATTTCCATAAACAAATTGATACAGTTTATTTTGTTTATCATTTACCGGCCCCAACAAATACGTATAGTTGTCGACGAACCAAAATATTGGTTCCATAAACACATCACTTGCATAGCTGGCGTTCATGTGATGATTGTAAGTCATGGAATGTAAACACGTCTTTATGTAGTTCCATCTTTGAACAAATCGAGATCTAGAAAGATTGTTATGAGTTAAGTTTGCGCAAAATAACAAAGTTGTTTATTTACATCAAGATTTTATGGAGTCCTCGAAAACGCCATTGTATTCTACCCATTTTAGCATCGGTTTACATAAATTATGTTTCTATGTTTAAATTCTATAAAGGGTATATGCACTTTTCATTCAGGAATTTAAAGAACATTCCTTAAAATAGGTAAAAATTATAAATTTATGGGTCTTGTCTTGAAGTTTCAGATAACATTTTTTTTTTCATTTAAAGTCAGCTGTTTTATGTATGACCCACTGGATGCATTCATCACTCCGGCAGGGATGTAATGAGGTACTTACATAAACCGTACAGCGCTAGGCGTTTGCTAACAAAAATCTTTTGGCAGATTAAAAGCATTTATGAATCTAACTTTAGTACTAAAATAGTGTAAATATAAGATCAGTTTTCACTTGTACTACTGCTACGTATAATAAACCCAAATTGTTCTTTTCGTGCGTTTGGAATATGTGAAAACTTTTACGTTATTTAATTTAAGATTGTTGAAAAAGCGCCAATTGTTTTTATCCTGCTGAAAAAGTTTCCGAGGCCATGAACAAACTCCACCATAATATTAATCAACACTGCCTAAAAGTTATTAACTCGTTACTCAGCAGCTACGTCAAATTTGTTTATACTATTTGATATCTTCTAGTTAACTTACTTGTAAGCATTTGTTTATTAATACGAGAGCTATGTATAAAATGCTCTTTTCTGAACAATCGAATATAACACATACGAAAATTACGAACCATGTCCTATGTCCTAGCGAACGCTACCATCATCATTTTTGTTTTAACCCGTTCAATAGTCTTATAATGCGCTAAGCAAGCTAACCCAAACCGATGCACTCAAGTTTATCACATCAGTTGGCAACGCTGGTTTATATTGCTGTTCCCGTCTTGCCTACAGTCAAAATAAAAACATTTTACGTCTTTTCGTTCCCGAAGCCCAAACCCAATCTTACAGATAATAATATAATTAATCGGAAAAAACTACAAGAATATCAACAAAAATCCATTAAAAAAAACACAATGGACGTCGGTGAAGAAGGTGTGAACTGTTTAGAATTGCTTTTGTATCTAGCCCCTGACGCTGCGGTAAAACTATTAATTATCTCAATATGCTTCTCATTTAAGTCGATAACAATCGAGATGAGAATGCCAGAAGCGTCCGCGAAATTGCAGCTGAAAATGAAACTGGACCTGAAGATGAACCTGCACCTGAAGCTGAACCTGCACCTGAAATTGCATCCGTCTCAAATGCAGCTCAACCGAACGAGAACGTTGTCCGGGATGAGCAACTTATTGTCTCAGAAGACGAAGAAGATGAGGGTGAGTACGCGATGCAAATGCATACGTAAACATTTTCATTGATTAACACAGAAATATTATTGAACTATCATGTTGAACATATACTGTGGACACCTGAAGACGAGGAAACATTATCCGACATTTCGCCCGTTGATGCTTTCCAAATTGCTTCAGGTAGTATTTATCTCTTCACAAAAGCTTAAGTATTATGGAATTCGTTTTAGAATTGAATCGAGAACTAAATGCAGTAAGCGCTCGTATTGCAGCTCATCCAGCATTCAATGCTGTTGAAGTTGGGCCAACTGAAATACAGTTCGATACAAATCTACCAGCCGAACACTCTTATCTCGGAGCGAATATGGATCGTGTGTCCGGAGTCGAGTATATGGAAACGGGCCGTGAGCATCGATTGATGTTATTCCTGCATCAACATATTGTCTATCCAGGCGAAGTTATTCCATTTATGATGCACACCATACTCAACGATGAAGAGATTGACGCCACTAATGGCTTGTTGTTTGGTGTGGCATTTCCTCATGTGCGATGTCCCAAAACCGATGCAATGTACGGTGTTACGTGCCAAATTTACGAGAAGGGCAACGATGGACGCGGCAACACGCTCATCAAATCTAGAGCCCTCCAGAGATTTATCACAACAAACGACACAAGGAGAGAGTGAGTATTGATTTTTTCTTTTTTTGTTTTGATTTCAACTCGCCGTCACTGCAGTGTGCAGTGCATGCTTTATGCGTCGTCACTTCAGTGTAGGTATGTTTTGTTTTTATACACAACCTGTTCGGCTGTAGTGAAACTTATGCGTTTTTAACTTGTTCATCTGCGAGAATATACATACACTATTCAGTGGAGTACATTTCCATTCCATCCATATCTGCAGTATTACGCAGTACGAGAGAAAAATATCGAATCCTTCATTCTGCATGTCATCAGACGTGTTATCGAATGTATGTGTGCATATATAATATACTTACAACGCCAGGCATTAATAAAAGACGAATTTATTCTTGGAAATAATGATTATTTATGATATTTGCCACATAGAATCTTTATTCTTCAATGCTCTTTGCGAAAGAACAAATAATTTGAAGGCTCATTAGAATTGATACGAGCTTAGCTCCCATCTCGGTTTCCGGATTCGCTGTTTCAGAACTCGGTGGGGATTGATCAAAAAAGTTTTTGTACTTTTCCAGCAACGTGAGACAGTACTTGCAGCATTCAATCTCATGGTCTTCTAGTTCTCTTCCTTTCTTCTAGAAGACGAAATTACTTTCTTACAAAATGAGATCAAGTAAATTCCTTAATATTTATTACCATTGCCATTGTCCTTGTTTATTCTTTTTCACTTTCTGTTTTCGGATTTACGACTGATTAATTGGTAATAACTATTCCTGTATCTGCCGACTTTCGTTTTGACATGAGCTTTTAAAGTTATGGGACTGTTCACAGTAATGGGACTGTTCACAATTATTCTGCCCTACGAGGATACCTCGAATGTAATTTGAGCCTCCGACGGAGTATGCGTTGCGGAGAATTTTCCGTTCTGACGGATACCTCGCTAGGGCCGAATGTGTTCGGTTTGTTTCCAATAAGTCGGATCACAAAGCTTTACGTATACTCAATCATAACATATAAAGGGTTTTTCAATAAGAGCGCTACAAAAGTTTTTTTTAAATAAAACAAAAACGGATTTGGATATCAATGAAATTCTTTATTCCTGTGAAATTACGTTCGATGCCATTATGTATGGATTTCGGTTTCTTTTGCATGGCCACCACGGGCACGCTTGTAGAAGAAGACGCTGAACCCAATTTTCGACGGTTTTCAAGCATGATTTATGGCCGATACTGCTGCAATCTCACGTTCGATATTCGTACGGAGTTCATCAATCGTCGCTGGCTTGTTGGCATACCCATAGACTTGACGTAGCCCCACAGGAAATAGTCTAACGGCGTCAAATCGCACGACCGAGGCGGCCAAGCGACTGGACCATTTCGTGAGATAACACGTTCTCCAAACTTGGTTTGCAATAAATTAATTATGACGTTCGCTGTGTGGCTTGTGGCGCTGTCCTGTTGGAACCACATGTCCTCCAAGTCCATATCATCCAATTGGGGCCAAAAATATTCGGTTATTATTGAACGGTAGCGATTCCCATTCACAGTAACGTGCCGGTCTTGATCATCACGGAAGAAGTACGGCCCATAAACCACACCAAACCGTAATTTTTTCGGGAGGCAATGATGACTCATGGATTACGTGTGGATTGCTGCCTGACCAATACCGCATATTTTGTTTATTGACGAAGCCATTCAGCCAGAAATGAGCCTCATCGCTGAAGATGATTTTTCGATGAAAATCCTAATCATTTTCAAGTTGTTGCTCAGCCCAATTCACGAACATACAACGCTTCTGGTGGTCAAGCGGCTTCAGTTCGTGTGTCAATTTAATCTTGTAAGGATGTAGGCCAAGATCTTTTCGCAAAATTCGCCACAACGACGTCACAGAGATGCCCAACGCTTGAGAACGACGTGTGAGAGACACATTTGGGCTTTCTTCAACTGAAGCCTCAGCGGCAGGAATATTCTCGACACTACGGGCACTTCTTTGTCTCACTGGCACGGGAACATTTTGTACTGTGCCTGTGGATTCAATTTTTTCCTCAATTGTTGATCTGCTAGGACGATTTTGATGACCATAAATTGGACGTAGCGCTCTTAACGTTGAGGCCACTGACTCCGAATTTCGGTAGTAAATTGTAATAATTTCGACTCGTTGTTGGCTCGTATATCTTTCCATCATGAAATGGCAAACCTTACTGAAGAGAAATGTCAAAAGAGCGGCAAGAAATTCGGCGTCGTTTGCTGTCCCTGTCGCTCTACTTTTGTAGCGTCTCTGTTGAAAAACCCTTTATTAGAATCAGACTTTTAGAATTTCCAGTGCGCAATTGGGTTACAGACTCTACCGACACTTTATATGCTGTGCGTTGTCTGTTGGAGAGTCGCCATACTAACAGGCTGGACTATCCGTTTTGCCAATCTTATGGAGAAAGGCGTTGAAATTTCCGTGTCCGTTGAGGAACTATGTGACGAAGTAGTTGACCTCACCGTGTTTCCGGTCGTTCCACTCAGCCACGTTTCTTATCGGCCTCGCTGTCCACCTTCCTCTGCTTTCCGAGCTCCAGCGCTCTTGCCACTTCCGTATCGTTTGTTGCGCTGCTTGATCGATTGCCGCTTGCAATCCGATTTCCGCCTTGTGTTGTGGACGTACTTCCTTTGTGCCGCTAGGAGATTATTGGGGTTACTTCTGTACTTCAGGTACTTTTTTTGTTGAAGCGCGTCTGCCCAGATCTCACTTCCATATAGGAGAATTGCATGCGTTGACGTCATTAATAGCCTGCGCTTGTTTGGCGTTGGGCCGCCTATGTTCGCCATTCATCTGCTGAGCGATGTTGTAACTCTAAAGGCTCGTTCCGCTGCGAACTTTATCTGTTGCCAGAAGGTTAGTTTTGTGTCGAGCCTCAATCCCAGATACCCCACCGCATCCTTGCTCTTAATGAGTTCAGAGCCAATTTGGAAGTCGATTTGCGAAGGGATTCTCTTTTTCGTCAGGAGGACTTTCTCGGTTTTCTCTGTTGCCAGACTGAAACCGTGTTCGTCGCATGACTTGGTTCAACTTTCTTTGCACGTTTTCAGAGTCTCTTGTCGTTATCACTGCCGCGATGTCATCTGCGAACGCAACGAGGAATGTGTCTTCGGGCATCTCTATCCGCAGTATGTCGTCATAGGAGATATTCCAGAGGTCTGGTCCTAAAATTGATCCCTCTGCTGCTCCAGATGTTACGTCCTTCCTTCGTGGGCCTTCTGTGGTCTCGTAGATCAGCTCCCGATCCCTGAGATAGTCCTTCACCATATGTGGGGGCAACTGAATTTCATACACTAGAGCCTAGGGGAAATGTAAAATTGCTGTTTTTTTGTGTGTGTAGTGTTCAATCTCAAGCCAGGTTGCACCATACCAATATATTCGTGTTTTTCTTTACGCCCTGACTGATAAATCGCATTTCATTTGTGTACAGGCACTTGGAGTATATAACTGCAGCACCGGAACTAAAAACATTTGGTCATATTAAAATCCTTCCCGAAATCTATCTACCAGATCCATTGTCCACTATAAACATTGGCAGCATGAATAGATTTCGTGATCTCCCCCAAATGGATAACCGTCTACGCAATTTCCAAGCCGCCACAACAATATGGCCAAAATATGTCTTCAATCAGTACAACATCAACAATATGATCGAGAAAGTACTCAAATCACTGGAGGCATACAAAGTTGAAACAATGCCAACCGATCCGGTGCGTCTATCGTTTTGGTTGAGTCGCAATTCACACTTTTCCGAGGACCAACTAAAGAGCATTTTCACAACAGATTCGGTTAATCTTCGGATGCGGATAATCGCTGACAGCTTTAATGATGTATGTAGCAGCGACGTGTGTCAAGATGTTAAAAAAATAATGTTTTCTTTTTGCAGGGAGGAATTTTTGTTTGTAGATTTTGTCGGAATCAAATCGCCTACTGTCGCGATCTGTTTGCGATGTCTAAGCATGGTGTGCAATCACAATACTGTAATTCCGGTAAGCGATCGTGATTCATGTGTCTTGTCATCTTTAATGAAATATTGTTATTTTTTGTCCTACTTTAGCGGGATATATTCACGAAACAAATACTGTGTATAAGATCTTTAAAAACTCTGTGAGCTTCAGCGGAGAGCCGTCGACTGAATTCAGCTGGTTCCCTGGGTGAGTAGTGGATTTCTATTGATAAAAACTTCCCAGATGCACATTTTTCCCCATAAAGAATGTTACCAGTCATCTTAATCTTAAAATTTGTGTTGCCAACAATAACTAGTTCCTGAAAAGAAAATATAGCTTCCAAGGTGTCGCGTCATTTTAGCTTCTGCAAACAACAAACTTGACCATCCTAAGAAGGTTTATAATCACTTTATCGATACTCGTAAGCACAACCCAGTCTCTCCTTCATAAAAAAATGAATAGAATTTGGTTAGAGTTTCTGCTTAACACAATTTTGCACGACCTTCTGAAAGGTAAGCTGCAAGCCACCCAGATGCGTCGTCATCTAGTCTATGAAACAAAAAATGAGTATGTATAGAGCAATTACCCAAGGTGGACCTGGCCTATACTTTGCGGACGACATTAGGAATCGCAACTGATAACGTTTTATGTTTTTTTTCTCCCAAGGGTAGGTGAAAATCTTCCAAAGTCAGTATGAGAATAGCAAGCGCGTGCTCAGAGTAGTGTCAGATTTTTACTGACTAAAAACACCACCCTTCGATAGAATGTTAGATACTGCAACTAAGATATAACTTATCAAGCAATGTTTCTATCACGTAATAATATATATATATATTTCGAATCAGACCACCAATACCAATGTCGGGTCTCAGAGAGACTCTCTGGATGGGAGAGTCTATGGGAGATCTCTTTAATCGACTGGGTCTTGACCCAGTGATGTCCCAAGATCCTCATTCTTCTGCCAGCCTACGCCGGACATTGGCACAGTATATGCGCCGCTGTCTCAGATTCTTCCAGGCATAGTTTACAGGTATCATCTTCTCTAAGGCCCATCTTCCTTAAGTGATACCCAAAACTACCATGTCCTGTAGATAAAGCCACCACCCATTTCAGAGTTCGTCGGCTCATGCTTAGAACCCTTCTTTGAGTGGAGCAGGTCGGCCAATGAATTGCAATTTTAGCTTGTCCACATTGTTCCACGGTTGACCACCTTCTCAGGTGTTCTGCCGTGATCCATTTGTGAATCAGCTGTTCTACCATTCCTTTGCCAATTGAAGAGAATGGTTCTGGTCCTAGCAACTTTTCGGTTGACCCCTGTTTTGCAAGGGAGTCCGCCTTTTCGTTGCCTTCGATTCCTTTGTGTCAGTCAGTGTTACATCATTTTTAGATGAACACTTATTGAGCTTGAGTACACATTCCAGTGCTAATGATGTTGTGATATTTGTCTGTTCCATGCATCTGATCACCGCCTGATTGTACAGTGCTATAAGGATATTTCTTCCCTCCACCTGACCTTCAAGCAAGTAATCCAACGCATGCAGCAATGCAATCATCTCAGCCTGGTATACAGAAGTGTGTTTCCCGAGGCTGACGTGACGGGCTAGTTCCAGCTCTTCTGAATAGATACCGGCACCCGCTCCGCCATCCATCATGGATCCATCTGTGAAAATTACTATTTTACCACTCCTTTTTTCTGGAAGTAATCCATTCTCAATACGAGTTTTGTGATTCCTTTCCATAATACGCACCCTTGTTATCCAATCCATAGGCATGTTCAGCTCCCTAATCTCGTTTTTGACAAGTTCCAGGATCTGCCTATGTCCATAGATGGTACCACGATTGTGCCAATTCGCATCTCGATGCAAACGAAGTGCCGTTAGGGCCGCTGTTTTTTTAATAAATAAGTCTAGTGAAGACTATTAGATCTGTTTTTGCCGCATTAATGGAGAGCCCTTGTTCCAGACACCACCGCTCCACCACTTTGAGTGCATTCCTCATGATATCTGCAGTGACGTCTTTGAATTTGTGTGAATGCCAGTCGCCTCAAGTCTATCGAGAAGAGAGTCCACAGTGATATTCCACAGTGTAGGTGAGAGAACACCTCCTTGTGGGCAACCTCTGCTAACCCTTCCTCTGAGTTTTGAGGTTCCCGTCTGAATATTTATCGCCCTTGTATTCAACATATTGTCCACTCATCTTACCACCAGTGGGTTAACCCTACGTTTTTCCAAGGCTTGTTTCAGACTTTCAAAGCATATCTTATCGAAGGCCCCTTCAATGTCCATTATGGTGGTCATTGCAATACCCCCGGTATTTAGCTCTTCCTCCGCAACGCGTACTACTTGATGTAGCGCTGTTTCTGTAGACATGCCGGCCCTGTAGGCATGCTGTCTACTATTTAAAGGATACATCTTAAGCGCAGTACTCTCCATATAGTCCACCAACACCCTTTCCATTGTTTTTAACAGAAAGGATGTCAGGCTGACTGGTCTGAAGGACTTGGCCTCGGTGTAATCCTTTTTTCCCGGCTTTGGAAGGAAAACCACATTTGTCTCCCTCCATGTAGTCGGGATGTAGCCTATTGCTAGGCAGGCAACGTATATATTTCTTAGCCTTGGTGCAATTACGTCTACTCTAGGCCTAGAAATATACCATCCGGCCCCGCGGTTTTGAAGGGTGAAAATGTTGCTGTCGCCCGCCTGACCGTCTCTGGTGTTACAATCCGTTCTGCTTATGTCCTATCCATCCTGTTCGCTCCTTGTTTCCTTGGAGCCCAGGGCTGATCTGACTTATAGCTTCCTGGAAAATGTATCTCCATTAAGACCTCATTTGTATGATCCAGTGTTTCCACCATCTCCCCCGCTCTATTACGAATGAGTCCGATATTGGAAACTGGATTCCTTGATACAATCTTTTAAAGTCTACTGACTTCTGATGTACTCCTCATACTCGAGCAGAAGTCCCTCCATGACTCCCTTTTACGTCGTCGTAGAGTAACATTCATCTCTTTCTTTTTCGCCTTATATTCATCCCATGCTTCGGGATCAGGTAATAATTACTTTTGACAGGTTACTTTCCAATAAAAGATCCTGCATGTTCCGCAATTTAGACGCGGTTAATCTTATCTTGCCAAGTCGAACGGTTTCGTTCTTTGTAGTCGGCGCAGTAAACTGCTCTTATCCAAAATTTGTCGGACTGTATTGTTGATATGTCCGATTAGTCAGTTTCTATGCTTCTCGTCGTGACACACCTTATCAAGGGCCAGTGAGACGTCAAGGAATACGCTTGAGCATATCTTTTTTTCTTCAAATGCCTTACCGATTATGTCAGTGATTCTATGCACTTGAACAGTCGTCGAATGCTTTGTTCTGAACCCAAACTGGTGGTCAGGGATAAGATTATTGTCTTCTATAAGCGGTTGTAGGGGCCTTGGCAATATTCTCTCGAACACTTTGGATATGACCGGAAGAAGGGAAATTGGTCTATACGATTTTACTTCATTTGGCGGTTTTCCTGGTTTTAAAACCATTATGACCTCCGCAACTTCCCATTGGCTCGGCACGTGTTTTAGTCTGAGAGCAGCATTCTGCTTTTCGTGGTGGAACTTACTTCTCCGGTGTTCAAATCATAACCAGGTGCTTTCTTAGGTTTTAGAGATTCGATTTTACGTTTTAGTTCCCTTAACGTTGCAGTTGTGAGTCTTAGATCATCAGATATTAATTCCGTCCTATTAATATTGTCGTTAACCATCGTACGGCTTAAAGGATTTTTCTAGATGGGCGGCAAAAAAGTCCGCTTTTTTCTTATTTTCCTTTGTCCATTCGTGTTGATTTGTTTTAACTGGCGGCGCGGGGATTTTGGGCCTTACGTTTTATGGTGCAGTACATAGCATCGCGAACTATTATGCATTTTTATTGCACTAGATGTATCGCGTTTTTCTTTCAACTTACTAGAGTGATGTTCCCAAAGATTCTAGTTTTCTACGTTCAGCAGAACGGACTGTATATTTTTCTAGTGCCTGCCCCACATCGCAGATCGAATCTATTTGCTCAACTGACTGACAGGACAGGGTAGCTCCATTCGTGTCCACTTACAAAATAAACAGACAAATGGAATACTATCCGACCCATTAAAGAAAAGATTGCTGATCTAAATTTGTTTTATTTCATTTCAGATACGAGTGGCATATAATCGTATGCAGAATGTGCAATCGTCATATCGGATGGCAATTCCGAGCCAGTGTTCCCAATCTAAGTCCATATCTTTTCTATGGCATTGCTGGAGCCAGTGTTCGAATAGATAGGGACAATAAACGTCGAACACTGCGGGATCATCTATTCAATAACCTAATACGATTAAGTGACTTATAGAACATACCAAGCGTAGACATGTCTTAATGTCTACGCTGTTACATGCTTTCGATGTAATAATAATTATTGTAACAAACAAAATTTCACTAATTTAAGACATTACTTCACACTTGTACATAGAACGATATAACCATTTAAAATTATTGTATCCCTAGATGTCGTCTATTGGAAATAAAACTAAAATATGTTGAATGTGTTGAAATAAAATGTATATACAAATATACAGTATATAAACATATTGGTGAGGCGAGAACCTCTGACTCAATAATCAGCAAGTGTTCTTATTTCATTCTGTTGAAGAGTTTACAAGTTGACTTTGATCTTTGGAACATTTCAAAGGACTAAATGATTGATAAAACAGGATAACGATTCAACAACATGTTATAAAGGGATTTTCAACAGGGACGCTACAAAAGTAGAGCGACAGGGACAGCCAACGACGCCGAATTTCTTGCCGCTCTTTTGACATTTCTCTTCTGTAAGGTTTGCCATTTCATGATGGAAAGATATACGAGCCAACAACGAGTCGAAATTATTACAATTTACTACCGGAATTCGTAGTCAGTGGCCTCAACGTTAAGAGCGCTACGTCCAATTTATCGTCGTCATAAACGTCCTAGCAGATCAACAATTGAGGAAAAATTGGAATCCACAGGCACAGTACAAAATGTTCCCGTGCCAGTGAGACAAAGAAGTGCCCGTAGTGTCGAGAATATTGCTGCCGCTGAGGCTTCAGTTGAAGAAAGCCCAAATGTGTCTCTCGCACGTCGTTCTTAAGCGTTGGGCATCTCTGTGACGTCGTTGTGGCGAGTTTTGCGAAAAGATCTTGGCGTACATCCTTACAAGATTAAATTGACACAAGAACTGAAGCCGCTTGACCACCAGAAGCGTCGTATATTCGTGAATTGAGCTGAGCAATAACTTGAAAATGATTCGGATTTTCATCGAAAAATCATCTTCAGCGATGAGGCTCATTTCTGGCTGAATGGCTTCGCCAATAAACAAAATATGCGGTATTGGTCAGGCAGCAATCCACACTTACTCCATGAGTAATCATTGCATCCCGAAAAAATTACGGTTTGGTGTGGTTTATGTGCCGGCGTCCAGTCGCTTGGCCGCCTCGGTCGTGCGATTTGACGCCGTTAGACTATTTCCTGTGGGGCTACGTCAAGTCTATGGTCTATGCCAACAAGCCAGCGACGATTGATGAACTTCGTACGAATATCGAACGTGAAATTGCAGCAGTATCGGCCGACTTATGCTTGAAAACCGGCGAAAATTGGGTTCAGCGTCTGGACTTCTGCAAGCGTGCCCGTGGTGGCTAAAAGCTTTTGTAGCGCTCTTATTGAAAAACACTTTATTTATTCTATTCATAAACTGCGAAAGATTTAACAGTCGTCGTATTATGTGCAGGGGCCTTAGCACGTAACTTGATACAATCGAGTTCAGTCGATACAATCGAGCTCTGGCAGCACCTAATTTGTTTCAATCGAGGATAATCGGTTTAAGTCAATCGATTGAAACAAATTAGGTGCTGCCAGAGCTCGATTGTATCGACTGAACTCGATTGTATCAAGTTACGTGCTGACACCCCAGGCTTTGAGAAATAGATCGAGCGGCGGTAAATATTTATGAAAAGCCCTGAAATGTAATAAAGGGAAATGCGCTTTATTTCAGTTAGTTCATACATTTTGTTTATTGAGTTTTGCTTTTGGGTTCGAATCGCGTCCTCCGTGATGGACTTTTGTAATGTTTCATATGCAGAATCGACTTGATTCCGCCAACGTGTAGCTCGGGAGATCTAGCTTTTCAATAGGCCGCAAAATAAAGATGTAGCCCCTCTCTGTATTGACAGCAAGACTAAGAGTATGTCCGTCCCGACTGTTATTTCAATAGCTCAACAAACGATGTAGAAAGTTTCTGAAACGAGTAGATATATAGAGTTATGTGCCTGCATGTTTTTTTTCTTAATAAAGCATAGATGAAGTAACCATTGGGATCAGGTATAACCTGCAAAACCTTAACTCAGGTTTTCACTAAAAGTTGGGATCAATCTATGAAACTGCACCAACCAAACCAACTTCAAACATGACCATTAGTTAAACTTTGGTTTAATTATGGATTTTCTTTGCTAAACTACATTTACCTCTTTGCAAAATGGACAAGCGCAGAACGCCACGTCCAAGAACATCTTTCCGTCCGTCAGCGTATTGAACCATTCCTTCAAGCATATGGCATGAAAAACCAAGCTGCAATTTCGATTGTCACACAATATATAGGGAACATGTCCGTCCAGCTGATAGCAGTAACAAATGTTGCAAAATTGTTCCGCATTGTCGCCGTCGCCAGGCATAGGAAAATAGGTTAACTCGAAGGTTCTCAGTAAATTCGCATGTACATCCATATCGGAGTCCCAATTCCTAAGACCATCTGCGAGAACAGTACGCAACGATTCGACTTCATAGGTGGGCCCAAGGAGATTAACCATCACTGGTGAGGATGTAAACGGATCAAGCACTAATTTCACAAACACTCTATCTTTTAGTTGAAATATTCGCCAGTTATCTTTTGTGCTTGGACATAGAGGCTGAACTACATAGCAGAGCTCATCAATATCAGTCAAATTTGTGTAGAAATCTCGCAGTTCTTCGAGGAACTTGCGAAATTGACTCAAATTGCATTCAATTGAGTTGGATGTGCGAAAAAGTTCCTCCCATTGAACACCGGCAGGGAGACTATGATCAGAGACAACGAATTTATGACTGCTGTTCAATTTAAGTTCCAGAAAATGTCCTTTGAAACGATCAAATTTTGAGAATCTAATGGTCGTGCAAAGGGAATTGGTGTGGATTGTGTACGATGGTGATTTAAGTTGTAAGATTTCATTGCGGGCTTCATACAGGTGTGGATTAGGGTCTATTGTTTTTGTGTGGTTCTGTGTAGTAAGAATGTTTGGTAGTTCCTCGAATACTTTATAAACGGTCCATTGGGGATCAAAGTGTTTGCATTCAAGTGTGGTTAAGGAAAGCCCGGTGGACACGGAGAGCCTTAACAGTTTTGTTGATGGGAAATGAGGACATACCATTTCCAAACGATACCACTTGTTCTGTAATAAATGATGACCTAGTGTGCATATTTTAAATGTTCAATGTTGAGACTTACTTGGACTTTAATGCTTCCAAAGATTTTAAATTTGTTGTCTGTTGAATGCACAAGACCGGGATACTTAAACAGCAATTCTTTTAGGGCGACATGCATGCTCTTGTAAACTCATTGTGGGTACCTTATCGTTAGTATGAAATACAAATAATGATTCTTCTTACTTTTTTTCTAATTACAATCGTGAACCGATGTCAACAAACAAACAAAATCAAACAGTAGAATTGTCAAATGAGTTCAGGTGACCAGGGATACACCACATGTTTATTTCACAGAAGAATTATAGGTTTGTTCGACGTGGTTGTTCGTAGTGCTGAGTTTGGCTGTCTTTTTGTTGCTGTCATTCATTTTTCAATGTAGGTAATACTTCAGGGCAGCATATTTTGTGTTCGATATAGTAGCCGAATTTTCAGGGTTAGGCAGGGTTTTGTACTCGCAACTGGTCACTCGTCGATCCTACAGAAATACTTTGGTTGTGTACCTATCACGGATTGCATAACACCATTCTTAGAATTTACAAGACCTTTCTCGAGCACATATCCGAGTAGGGAAGAATGTAGAGACGGACTCGTACCTAACACGCAAACCGTAGCCGTGTTTACAGACGGATCAAAAATGGACACCGGGGTGGGGTCAGGCGTCTTCTCCGAAACGCTGAGCATATCAAAATCGGTACGACTTCCCGACCAAAGTAGTGTCTTCCAAGCAGAGGTCCTGGCAGTGACAACAGCAGCCCGTGAGTCTGTGGTAAGGGCAATACCACCTGAAGGTATTACCTTCTTTATTGACAGCCAGGCAGCAATAAAAGCCATAACTGCACCAGAAATAAAATCTAAGCTTGTTAAATGCTGTCGCGAAGAACTCAAGGTTCTTGGCACTCAGCACAAGGTATCGCTCCGCCGGGTCCCAAGACATGAAGGCATTCCAGGCAATGAGAAAGCGGAAGAATTAGCAAGACAAGGTTCGACAGCTGTTTCAAAACCAGCCGATCCCTATGTGAATATCCCGCCTTGTACACTCAAGCTTGAAGCAGGGAGAAAAGCCACAAGAGAGGCGAACGTTAGATGGACTGCACAAGAAACTTGCCATACCACAAAAACGCTATGGCCGACCTTCAATGAAGCCAGAACCAAGAGTCGTATACGCAAGGACAGGAAATCCCTTTCCACTCTCGTAGGTATCATAACGGGGCACAATATTCTACGGTACCATATGAAGAAAATGCGCCTGACGGAAGAAGAACTTTGTAGAGGCTGCGGTGATGAGGAAGCTCTGGAGTACACTACCCACTTCTTATGGCACTGCCCAAGTCTACAGCACACTAGGCACTTTTTCCGTGACCTAGACGAACTTTCCAGCGCACCAATCGACAAGTTAATGAGATTCATCAAATCCACAGGATGGTTTGTATGTAGCAGCACAGTAAGTAGTTAATTACAACACTTAGACCGGGTCATAATGGGTAAGGGACAAACTCTTTCCCCAACGGGCATCACAATGGGTCAGTATTGACCTGAGTATTGCACGGAGTATCTCCAGCCAGCCCACTTACCTAACCTTACCTAACCTATCTGCATTTTTATTTTTTTATTTTTAGACAGTTTGTTTTTGCGTGAACAGCTGAAATCGGTAACAGGTCTGTTTGATTGATTTTGCGTAAAAATTTCATTTCCAATTGCACACCACTTTTTGGAGAGGAGTGAAAATGTCACTTCACTCGAACAGCGTACCAGCCTTAAATAAAAATCACTATTTTTAGATACCATACAAAATTCTCTCCAAAATTTAGCTGAGCTAAATTTAAGCGAATCGTTTTAGCCGAGTGGTATGGAGCTCGAGATAATAATCAAACTATTGTTTCCGAATGTGCTTCATGTATCTGTCAAAATTTAGCGCACCCATTTAATGGGTCGGGACATTTTTTTCAAGCTAAATGTTGACAGTGATAATTGTATGTTGATAAGTGATTTTAATGAATACCTCGACGAGGAGTAGGTACCTGGAGCTAGAGTCTTTTATTTAAATGACAGGGAAGTCCTAAGAATTAATTGGCGATGTTGCTGGAGCAACATCCATCGAATTGGAAGGGAACCTTGCACATTTTAAACATTTGTTTTTTGTGACACTTATCCACAGCGCTCTCTATGTCAACATTTTGTTAAGATTTTAGCTGATGTTTGGAGAGAAAAGTTGAAGAGCAGCTAAAATTTAGTACTTCTACTTAGCTTATGTATGAAACTGACATTTCAGTCCATGTATAGTATGTCAATGACATGTTCCTTCTACTCCTCTACTTGAAATTGGGATTTATATAAAAGAGGAAAATGAGGGGTGGTTGTGATTGGTTTGTCACTTTATTTATGGAATTGGGGACGTTTAAGTATCTAGTTTAGTAAGTTTGACAGCTGACTGACTTGATGTATCTCAGTTTTGATTGGCCTAGAGATCACATGGGCAGCTGTGTCAGTTGACGTTTATGTAGGGGTAGCCGACGAATCTAGTCAAGAAATTCGTGACTGGGTACTAAGTTGACAGTTCGCATATGTGACTGACGTAGGAAAAGTGACGTTCCCGACCAATCTAGTTTTTGCGTTCAGGTTACATCTATTCCAGACCAATCTAGTCGACTTAAGATAACTAAGTTTTTGAATGTGCCCATTAATCAAAGATAATCTCTCTCTCTCTCTCTTTCTCTACTCTTTTTCACACAATAGAAACCTCTGTGGCCATATAAATGCTCCATTAAACATTAAAGCGAATGCGATTGTTGTGATGATTACTACATTAAAATCACGATTCATGTTCGTTATCAGGTCTCTGGTCTGTTGGCACAGCTGCTGTGATTAATAGGAAAATATGGAACAAACACCTGTGTTGACCACCTGACAACCAACCCAAGTGGGATTATCGACTTTTCAAGGCTGAAATCGTCATAAATTCCCAAGTAGCGCTTTCCTATATAAAACATTGTTACACTTTCGAAAGACTACACTTGTGGTTTTCCTTTTAACTATCGCGCGTCGTGTTCTTTTCTTTTCTATCACCTTAAGAAAAATGTTCCGTAAAATAGTTTTGTTCGCGGTTTTCTTCGTTGCATCTGTTGCATCAACAAATGTCAGAGAATGTAAGCTACTTTAACAAAATGACTACATAAATAAGTGACACTTGTTGTTAGAATATTCTTATATAGTCCATTATACAATTTTGAATCGATAAATTTTAAAAGTACCTACCTAATTGCTCTTCTCGAATAAAGTGTTACGAGTGTTCCTAATTTCCATAAAATTAAAATAAAATAACTTTGACTTTACGATAATCGTCGAGACTTCAAACGGGTTTACATATTTTTATTTTATACACTTTTATTTTTCGAGAAAACGCAGCCACGTTAACTTATATGAATATCAGCAAATATCTTCATTGCTGCTCACCATTATTGAAAAAGTAAATAATTAAAAGACAGCTACTCAAAATAAAAGCAACTGTCATCTTCAACAATTTATTTGAAAGCTCAGAAGAAAATTAGGAATAACGCATTTGAATTATATACTGTAATAATTTGCGATAAAGTCAGAATTAGTTAAAGTTCCGATCAATTTGATTAAAAATCGAAACTATAGTTAGTTTCGAAGTTAGTTAAACTCGAGTTTACTGTTCAGTTGTTGGTAAGGCCCAATATGTGTTTACTACGAATGGAAGCGACCTACAATTTTTATGCCACATCCCACACAACCGGCAACTGCAGTAGTTAAACTTCTCAGGAGAGTTAACTCCTGATTCCTGAATTTTTGTTTTCTGTTAGTTAAACACACCAACCACTGAAAAATTTAACCCATGCGTATACTAGTCTTAATAAAAGAATTTGCATAAGTTCATAAGATGACAAACGTCAGAGAGCATTATAACAGGACGTAACTATTAGGTGTAACCAATTGATATTACTCAAAGTTAACGGTGTAATGTTTCTTTTTAACTCTTATTTGTAAATACAATCATTTTAAAGACAAACTAAATAAAACTCGTATCGAAAAACACCTACTTATGCTGCATAGGTATCTATGTTTGGAGCAATCGGTCAATGAACAATAATATACGATTTTCTATTACCATTTGCTTATCTGCAAAATAAAGATAGATTTAAGGCAACAAAAAACAACAAAACCACCTGCATTCATTTCTTGATGATAAGCTAACACAAAAGTTGTACGGGTATTAACGATTATTATCAACAGCAGTAAGCTATACACATTTCAAAGAAATAAAATTACTCATATCGTGTTTCTTACTGGCAACCGGGTGACGTTTAAGAGTGACGATTGCAGATCTTTCTTGGTCAGAAACCACCGATCGAATCAGGGCAACGCTCCACCTTTAATTTTCAGTATTGTTTCTCAGCTACCAATATCTAATAATAATTGTAAAGGTATGTTTTTGTTACTTTGCATTGTTTTTCTGTCAGTTTTTTTTAGTCAAATAATGCTAGGCAATGGCCCGGTCGACGGTACACCCCGAATTGTAGCGCCACCTAAGTAATGACATTTGTTTAAAATGGTCACAATCTTTATATGTCAAATCGAACTGGCTTTTGATAAAACGCTTTTGTTTTATATCACATCAACTGTCAAAAGAACGCCTCTTATGTCGTTTTCCATTGGGGAAAAAGAAGCGTCCGGGAGAGTCCGGAATCGAAAAAATCACTTCTGAAACCGTTCCATTGGCACAAAAAATACTCTTCTGGTGATTCTGAGAAGAGAAATTCGCTTCTGGATTTGAAGTCAGAATCCACTCAAGAAGCACTAACACAATTGTAATTTATGTATTTTATACAAGGCAGCTGACAGCAACCGTAGATTATTTTTTGGCACTTCACCAATACATTTGTGGATTCATCCAGAAGCAGTTTTCTTGTTCCATTGGTTTTCAGAATGAGTGAATCCCCGAGTGAAACCAATGGAAAACGACATTAGATTTTCAAGAGCAGAAACGTCATTTTTTTTCTAGGTAGCTAGCATTTTAAATTGAATTGCCAACGAACTACTAAACCAGCTTTGCTTTGATTTCAATCATCATCCACTTCAATTCTTGCATATTTCTAGGCCGCATTTTATTCACGTATTTATTCATCAACAAGTATTAATATTGCATGTTTAAGGGAGATGTAAAAATGAATGCGCGTGGAAAGTAAGGCTTGAGACACAATGGACACATTATACTTTTTTGTTTTAAAAACCAGCAGGAACATTATTGTTTCTAAAATGCAATACGGGCATCTTCAATAAATTCCGATTGAAATGTTAGTAAGTCTGACAGCTGACTGACTTGACGTATCTCAGTTTTGAGTGGCCTATAGATCGGTCACATGGGCAGCTGTTTCACTTGACGTTTATGGAGGGGTAGCCGACGAATCTAGTCAAGAAATTCGTGACTGAGTGCTAAGTTGACAGTTCGAATATGTGACTGACGTAGGAAAAGTGACGTTCCCGACCAATCTAGTTATTGCTTTCAGGTTACATCTAGTGTAGACCAATCTATTCGACTTAAGGCAACTAGGTTTTTAAATATGCTCATTGCGCATTAGAAAATATTCATTTGAAATATTTTTCCCTATAAAGCCTAGTACGCTGCTCGAGCTTAATTTTAGCTAGGTACCATACAAAATTCTCTCCAAAATTTAGCTGAGCTCGAGCTAAAAATCAAACTTTTGTTTCCGAGTGTCCTTCATGTATCTGTCAAAATTTAGCGCACCCATTTAATGGGTCGGCACATTTTGTTCAAGCTAAATTTTGACAGATTACTCTACTCTGTTGTTCTGCTGTGTAAAGATGAGTGATTTTAATGAATACATCGATAAGGAGTACCGGGAGCTAGAGTATTTCATTTAAATAACAGAGAAGTCCCCAGAAAAAGCTAGCGATGGTGGTGGAGCAACAACCATCGACATGAAGACTTGCAGATTTTGAATAAAGGGAGGTTTTTTCAAGGAACAGCTGTTTTTTGTGACATTTATCCACAGGGCTCTCTATGTCAAAATTTAGCTAGGATTTTAGCTTATGTTTGGAGAGAAAAGTTGGAGAGCAGCTAAAATTTAGTTTAGCTCGAGCAGCGTACTAAGCTTAAGGATAAATGTTTTGCAGGGGGACTAAAAAAAGTGCAAGATTGATTTTTTTAACCAATCGAAGTTGTTTTAAGGCCCGTGATTAGTTTATTTGTAAACACAGTAAAATTTAAGATGATTCTTAACAGAAGTGCTATAAAACAGTAGCGCTTTTTTATGTCTGAACTATGGGAACTTGGCCAGTTTGACAAATTGAAAGGATTTTTTGTTAATGAGCCTAGAAAACTACGCAATTGTTAAGACTGCCAATTTTCACAGTATTATTTTTTTTAACAGAACGTATTTTTACCAGCTTTAAAACATTCACGCTTTGCTATTTATTGTATAGGCACAAAAGGCAGACCTTTTCCTCTGGCTGTAAACATTGAAGGTTGCAGTACGATGCCATGCGATGTTATTAAGGGAACAGTAGCTGTTATGGATGTCCATTTTGTAGGAAGTGAGTACACTGATGTCATACCTAAAACGAAAATTTAACAAAAAAAAAAAAAAAACTTATACTACTTATAGCGCGGGACAATACCAATTCGATCGCAGCGCAAGTTAGAGCCACCACCTTAGGCATGACTGTACCATACGAGTTGCCGGAAGAAATCGCTGATGTTTGTGCCAACCTAATGCACGGAGCATCTTGTCCCATCGATAAGGGTGAAGATGTCATCTACAGCTTTAAATTTCCCATCGACAGTTATTATCCCGAAATAAGCGTTAAAGTCGAGGTATCTCTGGTTGATGAAGTAACCAACGAATCCGTATCTTGCTTTGTAGCAGATATCAAAGTCAAAAAAGGAAACAGCGGATCACAATAAGTTTCTTAATGGTCCTAATATATTTGTACCTGTTTGTAAATAAATCTATAACTATTCAGCATTATACGGTTTTGTTTTTATTTATCTCAACCAGTCTTTCCAATGGACTCGCAAGTTGCTTGACTGATAAGATTTCGAATAGCTTATTGGAAAAATGACGTAAAAAATTCGCACCTAAAAAGCTGATAAGCCAGAAAGTGGCTAACCCCCGAATTACTAATTCAAATTGGCTAACACCAGCGATAAGCCAAACGGACACATATGGACAAGGACGAATGAGTGCAGTAGCTAATTGTTGTGGTCACATAATGAGGCGTAGATAGATATATTTATAATAATCTTATCGTTAAAGTTTATGGCATTCTAACTGTCAATGTCGACAGGTGCGCCTCTTTCTTTGGTTTATTTCTGAAGTGCACTTATTTAATTAGACTTTGTTTTATTTAGACTTTACTGTTAGCCAGGTGCAAACCGATTGCCATCAAATTCGGTTTGTTATCAAAATTTGTGCTATAATCAGGTACATTGATAGAATGTACTCGGATTAATGGTGGAAGTGGATTTTGTTATTTATCTAATTTGAAATTGAAAAGCCGCGTGCCTCCAATACTCTTTCAGGATCAAGGATGCTTTTGATTTGTATCTTAGACTGCTTATAAGTTGTGGTAAATGAGTATAATCGACGCAGACTGGTAGTGGCTTTGGGGTTAGTGTGTCGGCCTAATGATTTAGGGGTGACGGGTTCAACTGTTGGCCAGCTTTCACTGATTCATTTTTGAGTAAATGAGTCATGAAGGACGGGCTGGCAGTGAATGAAAGCAAATATTTGTTTTCTATAAGAAAGGACGCCACCGGTCGGTAAGGTATAACTTCAGGGTTGTGACTTGTGAAACACTTTAAACCACTTAAAACTATTTTTATTTTCACTATGCGATCCATGTCATGAATTTGTGTAACCATTCCTACATTGAAAATCCTTACAAAAAAAATATAAGCTTCTACAGTGCTATTTTGAGTGTAACTCGCCTTATGCTAGGCATTTGCATAAGCTTCCACTAGATACTCGCATTATCGGTCCATATTTCTTTGAGAATGACGTTGGCCAGGCCATCACCGTCAACGGCGAGCTCTATAGATTGATGAGTACCAACTTCATTTTGCCTGAATTGGATAATATGGCCACAAGAGTCATGTGATTTCAACAGGACGTGCCACACAGCTCCCGCCATATTGGAAATTCTGAACGAGCAATACGAGATGACCATTCTCAAGTGAAGGTGACACCGTTAGACTTTTTCTTGATGTGGGTTTTTCTGAAGTAGGAGGTCTACGCGAATAAGGCACGAATCACAGCGGCCCTAAAAGCCAACATAACCCATGCCATCAGTCAAATTCAGCCTGATTTATCCGCCAGAGTCATGAAAAATTGGACATTTCAGATGTGCGTCACCCAGGGAAGCCGCGGAGGATATTTGAACGATAGCCCTTTCAAACGAATAAAAAAGATGGATGATATTCAAATACACTTTGTTTTATTTAAATTTAAATATTATTCACTCCCTTTAATCCGGGTTAAAGGTTACACCCGGATTTAAGTGAGTTTAACCTAAAAATTAAAACCCAAGTCCATAATATTCAGTCGTTAAACCCAAAAATAAACCCAGTTTTTTAAGCTTGACTGCGTTAAATCCGATTTAATTTAAACTGCACTCCGGAGACCAGTTTAAGTGCTTTAACTCGGGTTAAAACTCAGTTTCATATGAAAGATACTTCATGAAATAATATAAAATTCTCAAATATTAACATTTTTGGCTGGAAAATATATGTTTTTGGTATTTTTAAAGAAATTTATGGAACACATTTCGCGGTACTAATAATCGTTTTTAGTGTCCAGACAAAATTTTTCGAACTCACAATGGCGAAATTTTCCATACAAAATTGCATATTGTGACCTACAAAATACATAAGTTGAAGGTTAAAAATGATTATTAGTAAGGCGGATTGTGATTAGCTGCGTTCCATTGACTGACAGACGTCAAGCACAAAGTTTTCTAGTTTGAGAGAAAAAGAACCTTTGCCTGTATTTAACGTTTCTTTGCAGTCCAAAATTAAACATCAGTCCTTTGCGCTCGGTGGGTCTGCTGGACTCTAATCAGGTGGTCTCAATTTTGATGCTCGGAAAATTATAAGCCTTCCATTCGTCCCAAAGATAAAACTGCCTATAAACGAGTGGTTGTAAAAAAACTAGGACGTACAACTTTTTTTCGTACAGAAAACTTAATGAATTCTTTTTCTAGAAAAATTGAAGATAATTTACTTATTTTTTTGATAAACTAACTTTACAATTCATTAGCAACATTTTAAGACCAATATTGAGTTCAACAATTAAGTTTAAGTGGTTAAAAAAAGCAAAAGACATTTTTTTCGGTTGCATTTTTTGTGTCGCTACAATTGCACCCTAAAGGAGACGAATGCGCTAAAATACGGTTCCAGTTACATTTGTGCTTGAATGGTACGAAATGCTATAAAAGATTGCGACTTTTAGATTTTAGATGAGAATTTACTTGCAATTTCTACGCACATCACCAAAAAGTTTCCAACATTAGCTGCGCTGCTACCAATTCACTTCCATTTGGAAGTGGGTACATTCAAATACTTAGTTAAATAGATTGGTCTGGACTAGATGTAACCTGAACGCAAAAACAAAATTGGTCGAGAACGTCACTTTTCCTATATAATTATGCGAACTGTCAACTTGGTACTCATACACGAATTTCTTGACTAGATTCGTCGGCTACCCCTCCATAAACGTCAAATGAAACAGCTGCCCATGTGACCGACCAAGGCCAATAAAAACTGAGATACATCAAGTCAGTCAGCTGTCAGACTTACTGAACTAGATACTTGAACGTC
Organism: Cheilosia pagana; assembly: GCA_936431705.1. Classification (NCBI taxonomy): domain Eukaryota; kingdom Metazoa; phylum Arthropoda; class Insecta; order Diptera; family Syrphidae; genus Cheilosia; species Cheilosia pagana. The sequence goes on along the minus strand of OW386166.1, from coordinate 75,230,018 downwards.
CCCAGTGTGAATCTCGGGAATAGTAGGACGCGTAGTTGTTGTAAATGCCTGCTGAAAATCCTTGTTTGCTGGAATAGAAGCAGGAAAAAAACAGACCATCTGTTTCATGTCAAGAATTGAACTTTCCCGTCAATTGACAAAGCGCTTTCCACTTGTACAAATTCCCCTTTCGAAGGAGACTTAAAAATACAAACTCGCTTCAAATTAATGCGGAAGGTTTATTTTTAAAGAATACATTAAGTTACAAAGTAATACAAGACATATTTAAAATATGTACAATTGAATTCTTTTACTTCACTTGTTGATCCTCCTAGTGTTAGGGGCTAGGGGGACAATGAAATTATATTGGCAACGTTTGAAAACTAAGGTCGGTTACATTGATGCGTTTAAATTTTCGGAATAAGACTAGCGATTGGTTTATGCTTTACAAAGGACTCTTTTCTGACCTTGTTCTTTCTTTGCCTATTAAGTTGGAAAAAATATGTAATTTTGTAATTTTGGAAACGTCACTTAGCATGGATACCCAAAAATGCAACGTTGATGTTGTGTAACCCATATATAGCCTTTTTACAGCGTTTATTAAAAAGGGTGCTAGTGATTGGCTTGTCTGCATATTTTTTTCTGCAGATTTTGCATTTGCTTTATTTATTGTTAATTAATTTTAGGTAGACTCTTATCAATAAGAAACTCTCCACAGTCCGCTTAGCACAGCCAATCAAATTAAATGTTCACTAAACAGGTATCTGTATATGTGTACCTGACTCGTGATTAGATATTTTGTGAAACAGGAATATATAAATGAAGCAATGCAAAGCGATGCTAACTCAATTTCTAAAAACACTCCGTTCACGTCACTGCAAGAGTATGATCGCGAAACTAATAGTTCTTTCGGCACTTTTTGTGACCGTTTTTGCTGCCGGTACCCCCGTTAAACAATGTAAGAGTGTTAAATTTCTACGTCTTACCGATTAGTCCTTAAACTAATTTCAATTGTTTCATTTAGGTAAGGGTAATAAGCCTTTCCCCTTGGAAGTGCGTGTTTATGGCTGCGATGCGCCACCGTGCATTGTGATTAAAGGCTCCGTTATGGAATTTGACATTGATTTCGTCGTTTGTAAGTAGAACAATATTTTAATTGATAAATTTGAGCCTTAAATGGTTTCCTGCTCATTTAGTTAAGGATGTCTCGAGAATGAAAACTCTTGTGAGTGCCACAACACTTGGAATGTCGGTGCCATATGAACTACCCGAAGATGTTAGTGACGTTTGCGCAAATCTAATGCATGGTGCCTACTGTCCATTGTATCCAGAAGAGGATGTCACATATAAGTTTTTGTTTGGAATCAGTCATGTGTATCCGGAAATTAGTGTCCGAATTGAAATTTCCATTGCTGATCAGGTGGGTGAAATTCTTACGTGCTTCTCTTGCGATATTAAAGTAAGAAAGGGAGCGCCGCAAAACAAGGAATAATGGCAAAATACTTTATCATATTGTATACCTATTTAAATAAACAATGGACATTTGATTTGAATCTCATAAAAATAACTGACGTTTCGCGTTACTTGCACTGCTCTACCACTGGCAACCATTTTATCTCCAAACTCCTTGCATACTCCTAGGCATTAAACAAATATATTCGTTATTGAGGGAAATAATGGCGAATCAAACAGACGGAGGACCTTACAATAGACATTTTGTGAGCGGTTTAGTTTGCAATGTGGGACTTTGGGAGAAAATATTAAACAGCGAAATCCACGAGCTGTCAAGCTGTCAAAAATTCGCGGACAAGCAGAGTAAACACGAATATCCTTAGATTTCAACCAGGAAGGACAATACAGCAGACGTTGCCTTATTTGTAGTTGTCAGTTGTCACACAAGTGAACGACCTCAACTTACTGAAGAGGTTAAGGCCCAGCTCCATCCCGGACTGTAAGCATACTCATAAGGCATAAGTAGGTAAGTAAGGAACTCTATTTAAGTCCGAAGACAAATGCCAGTGCTTCGTTTGATAACAGTTAGATATGTGCTGAATCGCTGTTCATGCTTGTAAACAAAAACATTATTATTTGTTATTGAGGCTCATGCGGTATTAACTTTCCAATGAACTCGCAAATTTTTGTTGACTAATAAAATCGCGATAAGTGTACATACAATGACGTACAAAATTCGCACCTAAAACCGAGATTGGCCCAACTGGCTGGAAGACACTCGCGGCTGGGCTCTAATCTTAGCCAGCGATAAGTGAATACGCTGCTGGTTATAGATTTAGCATTCTTACTGCCAACAGGTGGCGATGTTGATTGTTTGTGAATTTATTTCTGGCCTTAATCGAGTGCAAACCGATTGCCATTTGGATTTTGTTCTTATCTTCGCATTTACAGCAATCAGGTTTATTGATAGAATGCACTTGGATTTCAATAGTTAGATTAAATTTGTATAGAGATTTACTAATTCAATATTATGGATTCGAATCTTTTTGAAAAAGACCGAGAGATCAATTTAAGGTCTGCAGTCGGAAGGAGTAACTGAAAAAGAAAGTACTTGAACCACAACCATTAAAACATTTTTATTCCATTTTTTCTTACTCTGCGAATGATTAAACACAGTTTCATTACATGTCAAATGCATTGGATTAACAAAAACAAATACACTTTTTACAATGTGGTGCCAAAATGACATAATGCTGGTGCTCAAAAGTGGCAAAGCTTTTTTGGGAGAGAAAGCGGGAAATTTACAATTGTTAAGTATTTATGAACGCACCCATTGCTTGCTCTCTTACCATGGGGACGATCAAGTATCTAGTTTAGTAAGTCTGACACCTGACTGACCTGATGTATCTCAGTTTTGATTGGCCTAGATCGATCACATGGGCAGCTGTGTCAGTTGACGTTTATGGAGGGGTAGCCGACGAATCTAGTCATGAAATTCGTGAATTAGTACCAAGTTGACAGTTCGCATAATGTGACTGACGTAGGAAAAGTGACGTTCCCGACCAAACTACTTTTTGCGTTCATCTAGTCCAGACCAGTCTAGTCGACTTAAGACAGCTTAGTTTTTAAATGTGCCCAATATGTCTCGTTTTACAACCGTCAAACTTTTCCAAAAAAATCGTTTCTAAAAAAAGTTTTAGCGATGGGGATCATTTTTCGTTTGCGAGCAGCTAATTGTAGATTATGGGGTTGTGATCGCTAAGAATCAATTGAATATAACACTGGTGATAGTTGCATTTTTTAATGAAAATGGATATAAAACAAATGCGGCAAAAGAAGATTTATCAGAATCATATGTTTGCTTACTTTTGACAAGCCTGTCTTTGTCCCATAAAAATACCTTTCTTACTCGCTGCATTTCGAAACTAACAATGAACTTGCAAAATCGAAAATTGCTGTTTGGCAACAGAAGACGGAACACATTAAACAAAGTAAAGCATCAGATTATTATCATTGATGAAACTCTTCTTAACCAAATATAAGTAACGGAGATTGGAGTGCTAAAATATCCCCGCAATAATCAATTATGCCAGACTTGACGGTTTTTGCCTTTAAAACAAATTGTATTAGAAATGTAAATATGAAGTACAAAATTGTGGCATTTGTCCGATAAACTAAAACTGCAATCATCAATTTTTCCTACTTTTACAGTCATTCGTTGCAAATCATATAGCGAACTTGTAACGTTTTAAACGCGGTCAAATGTGGGATATGCGGTGTGGTGTGTTTACATACGATGCGAAAGAAATGTCAAAAGGTGAATAGATAGTCAATGAAACGAATTGGGAAGAGAAGAAAACAAATTCTGAATTGTCATCATTTGGCGTTTATTTTTAGTTCAAAGCAGAACCTGAAGTTCAAAGTTCAAAGCAGTAAGTCTGACAGCAGACTTGTTCACGTGATTAGTTTATTCAGTTGACGTTTATGGAGGGGTAGCTGACAAATCCGTCGGCGCAGTGGCTTAGGGGCCGTTTATAGAGATACGTAAAATGCAACCGAAAACATTTTCTTTTGCTTTTTTAGACCACTTAAAGGTAATTCTTGAACTCAATCTTGGTCTTAAAATGTTGCTAATGAATTATAAAGTTAGTTTATGAAAAAAAAAATAAGCACATTCTTCACATTTTCGAAAAAATAACATTTATTAATTTTTCTATACGTACAATTTTTTTTGTTCAGAAAAATAAATAAATTCTTTTTCTAGAAAAATTTAAGATTATTTACTTACTTTTTTTTGATAAACTAACTTTACAATTCCTAAGCAACATTTTAAGACCAAGATTGAGTTCAACTATTAAGTTTAAGTGGTTAAATAAAGCAAATGAAAATTTTTACGGTTTGGTTTTTCGTGTCGCTATAACTGCACGCTAAGTGGTAGTGTGTTGGGCTACTAAGCAAGGGATACCCAGTTCAAATCCCGAAAGAACCAAATTACATCTTAAGGTTTTTTTTTTCACTGCGCCACATCTCGCGAACGTCTGACAAACATCAGAGAGTAAAACTGTCATGAAAGAGCTTCTCAATTAGCCGTTTGGACTCGGCGTAAAATTGTAGATCCCTTCCAATCGTCCCAAAAATTGAAAACTCACACAAAACGAATGGTTGTGAAAAGCTAGGCCTTGGGTCTCACAGACCTGTCGCTCCAAAATATTTATTTTATTTATAGCTGACAAATCCGGTCAAAAAAAATCCTGCCTGTATACTCAGTTGACATTTTGAATTGTCAAAATTCAGAAATAAACCGCCAAAAATACAACAACAATTCAACTAACCTAGCTAACGCGTTCGTATACCTAGTCCAGACAAACCTAGTTGACGTGTTACATCAACTAGGGATCCGAACGTCCCCATTTAGTTTGGCAAATTTTAAGAAATCAATTTATAGCAATGGTGGCTGCAGAACAAATAAACTTATCGTCACACTGCTTAACCAAATCTAAGAACCTTGATTAAATGACATGTAATCTGCATGAATGCGATTAGATATGAACAGCACTATATAAATTGGCAATTCCATGCGAATCTATTTCACTCTTCCACTGACGAAATCGTCCGACGCACTCATAGAATAATGATCGCTAAGCTAATAGTCCTCTGCTGTCTGTTTGCGGCTGCGTTGGCGGCTACCGCAGTGAAGCAATGTAAGAAAATTTCACATGGTGAATTGTTTGCTAACTTAACTCATTTCATAAAGGTACTGGAGCTAAGCCCTTTCCCTTGGAAGTACGGGTCCATGGCTGTGATGTACCACCCTGTATTGTGACTAAAGGCACCACTATGGAATTTGAAATTGACTTTGTTGCAAGTAAGTGCTATCATCTCTTGGAAGCGATATTTTTTTATTAATTTAACTGTCACTTAGGTAATTACAGCACCAAGATGAAAACACTGGTACGGGCAACAACTCTGGGAATGACAGTGCCATATGAATTACCGGAAGACGTTAGCGATGTGTGCTCAAATCTGATGTATGGTGCCTACTGCCCGGTCTATCCCGAAGAAGACGTCACCTATAAGTTCCTGTTTTTCATTAGTCAGGTGTATCCGGAAATAAATGTCAAAGTTGAAATTTCAATTGTGAATGAGGTTGATGATATTATTACTTGTTTCGTTTGTGATATTAAAGTAAGAAAAGGCGAAGCAAGTGGTAAAAAGGCAGTAGAAAAAGTGTAGATTAAAATTTGGGCTTCACCTGTACTAATAATCATTTTAAATCGATTGTAGGTCACAATAGCTAATTTTATATGAAAATGTTAAAATGTTTGTTCGTGAAATGTATCGTGGTTACTTAAAATTGTTATTAGTGCCTTACATTGCAATAAAATGACGTTTCCCAATCATTAGAATCTCAAAGTCTGTATTGTCTATAATTAAAACAAAAGATGCTCAAGTCACGGTGAAATGAGATAAATTTGTAATGAGATTTTGTGTAACAATTGGAAAGTTGTAAAGTCTAAGTTTGTCAATAAAATGTATGCGTACTGTTTTTCCTAAAATGTGCTTCTTTGAAAATTTGTATTATTGAATTTGGTAACGTGAGAGAAAAAAAATGATAATAAAAAATTAATTCATAGAAACCGTGCTTTTAATTTTATGCTTCGATGGTTTCGAATCGATAACCATTTAAAAAAAAATACAGACAGTAGGTAGAAACGTTGAAGAGGTAGATCATAATATCTGTCAATTCACAAAAGCCGTGCTTATTATGTCAAGCTTTGATGGTTTTGATTGGATAACCGTTTAAATAAAATACACATTGTAAGCACAAGTTCTAACTTTAGTTAGTTAGCTACTTGCATTCCTACTGAACTGTGTAGACATTTGTTATTATTATTATATTTTTTTCTTTTTCAAAAACATGAATACATTTAAATTAGTGTGTTATTGCATATTATCCTTTTTAATTTTACAAAAAATCCAGTTCACAAATTGTAATCAAAAGTTTGAAGTAAGCCTAAAATACCAGGCTAGCTCCTTAAAATACAGTTTTTCTTATATTTTATTTGTAGTTGGCATCGAAATATTACTCAAAGACAAATTCAATCGATTGCATTGGTAATCCGAATATAATAACGAATATTACGTGCAAACTAAAAGCGATAAGCTGGGAGCATTCAGGTACCGACATGGATGCAGACATTGTTGTGCCTATAAGGAATATGTCAGTAAGATGGATTTTATTGAATGCACACAAATTCTCATTTGTATTACTTGTTGCAGGTGAGATTAGAACTCTACAAATACACGAACCAATTTCGTCCTTTTCTCATCAATTTAACAGTAAACGGTTGCGATCTAATGAAAAAACGCAGTCCATATATTTATGCAAATTTGGCTGCGTTCATTGTGCGAAAATATTCAAATATAAATCACACTTGCCCGTATTCGGTATGAAAAACTTGATTCTCTATAAAGCACTAGTTATAGTTAATAGAAAAAGGTTTATGTTAAAAGCGAAAAGTCGTATGACAATTGACAGTACGTTAGTTAAACGTACAGAAAAAATATGAAGTGGGAGGAGCGTTTCATAAAAGATCGATTAAAATAGATCAGAAAATGTCGATTAGGTATTCGGATTTTGTTAAAAATCGAAATTGCTCAAAAGGGAAAATTAGTGCGTAAATACATAAAGGTGCATTGTGTTAAAAAGATCGTGAAAAAGTGCTAGTTTGTCGTTAAAATATTGCAGAGACAAATAGCTCTATTTTTACTTTACCAGCTGTTAAGAAATAGATAGATAAAACTCCTACTACATAAATCAAATATAGAAAGTAAGAATGCACTTAATATTTTAAAGTTTAATGCTGTTTTAATTTCAACGTTTTCTATTTATTGAATGTGCATATTATACAATTACGTAAAAAACATATGATTTACTTTTATATAACATCAATGATATTGAAAAATCTGAACATTTCTGCTGTTATTTTTTATCTGATGGAGTTTTCAAACTGTTCTATTCACCGATGATTGGCTGCTCAAGCTTTCTCATTTGACAAAAAATGGCTATTCACATAGCAAGTGGAATGCCCAATTCTTAACGAAAAAATGTCAATATACTTAAAACTAATATTCTTAATTTTAGACAAAATCGGAGTATTTTTTAAGATTTTTAATTATTGGCTGGGTCGGCTTATTTCTAATATTCCGATATGCAGAGGCAGATAACTGTGACAAATGCACAATTATAGAAAAAATACATTGGGCCTACTAATAGCCAATTTTAGTTAATAAAACACTTTGTTTAAAATCACTCAATAAATATCTATAACTAGCGGACCCGGCGAACTTCGTTTCGCCCCAATTTAGCGCCTTCAGATAAACTCCAGAGTGATAATAAAACACAGCTAAAATTTCAATTTACCGATATGATAAAAGATAAACAATGTTTCTTCATGTGTTTTCCGGGGCAAAAACAAACAACGAAGACGGTTTGCCAACACATGAACAGGCAACGTACATTTCGAGATTAATCCCATAGACTTCCAACGATTGGCCCCGCGATTAATTGTCATCGTAAAAGTCAATCGAACGGGAAACTGAATCAGCTTAAACTGGAATGGAAGATCAGTTGGAATAAACGAAATTCGTGGGATAAGGACTTCCTCTCCTTTGAGAACCAAATTGTTCATATCAGTTTCTTGCGGACAACCGCGTACCGTTGCACAATTTCGGATGATTTAAATTCCGCAACTTAATTATAATCGATCCCACCTTCAACTGTATACTATGCGGCGGAGTTCCTGGCACATCAAGCGAGTTCAAAAATTCCGTCGGATAGTTGGTCGTTTCATGCTCATTGGGCACGCGGTCAACGGATTTGTACAAATGCAATTCTCCAGCGATTTGACTTCGAATAATCAAATTCAAGATATCGACGTCCTTATGATTCGCTGCTAGTATTGTCCGTTCACTAATCCAACCGAGATTTTTATAATTTTGTGTAATGGCGGGGAACACTTTGGTGATGAGTTCCTCCTTTTATGATGTGAACTCCCAAAGTTTTGCAGAGAACGATATCAATCCAGCTAAAATATTAACAGGAATTTGGCAATTGCCAATGCCAGAAGTTGTCTCGAGAATTCAGCAGCCGATTGGTCGTTCTGCAATGCAACTCTCATGTTCGTGGTCAATTTCAAGAAAAAGTCACAAAAAAGACGATTTCGGAGAGCAATATTATAGCAATATCATAACAGACTGACTCACATATCTTCAATCAGAACTTACTCTTCGTTGCGCATCTCGTCGTTAATTTCAAGATCGAAATTCGAAGTTGTCTGTGCAAAATGTCGTCAGGCACCTCGCGGTCGGATTCGAGGAACGAAGTGTCGCTATGATGGTCGAACACAATGTATACAAATTTGATTCACCGGCGTAGAAAAAGTTGCATCGGCGAGCGTTGAATTCCAATGTGTATCGTTTTCAAGCAAATTTAAACATTGGTAAACCTCCCGAAAAGTGGCGCACAGCACACCATCTACAATTCGCAGGAAATCGGAGGATGTAAAGCCTGTAATGTGCACCAAAAGCTATAAATCATCAAAACATGCGATAAAATGCAAAAATTCTTTGTGTTTTCCAGGAATTTTCCAAATTTTTCACTAAGAATATTCTATTTTTCCATTCGAAAAGCCATTCCGGAACAATTCCATACAAAAACTCAAATTTCGATTTTTCCAATTTCCCGACTTTTCCGGAGGGTTTTTCCAAAACTTTCGTAACAATATTCTCCCGGCAATAACGAACAACTGAAAAAAAGTTTGAGCCAAATCGACCCAGCCGTTCTCAATTGATGATTCACTATACATTTTTCACACCATTTTTATATATATAATGTTGGTCGTTTCTTTTCACATTTCATTTGACGTTTTTAAAATTTGATTAGTTTTAAATTTTGTGAACTTCCGTAAATTCAAAGTTAAAACTAAAATTGGTTATTAGTAAGACGGAATGTCACAAATCAGGGAAAACCCCAAGTTCGTCCATTAAAATATAACATATCGAGATTATACTGATAATTTTAGGTGGTTTTGTAAATTTAATTGAAAGAAAAATTATATACCTTCCTTTAATTCAGCCGTTAAATTATATCTTTCTATTTATAGATAGATACAATTTATTTCTATAAATTCAATAACAAATTCAAAGTTTCGAAATAATAAAAATTTATATAAGTACTTTAAGTATAGAATTTAAGAAAATTAGAAACGTTCTGTATTTTTAAGCACTGAGTACAAAAAAAAATTAAATGTCACATAAAAGAGCTAGGTATTACAAATTTCAAAAGAAATATGTTTTGGGTGGGTTGACCCTTAATAACATTTTGCAAAGTTTTCTAACTAGGAAATAAAATATTAAGACAACCGTAATTAAAAAAAATAGAGAAATGGTGTAAGAACGTAAAAACAGATTAACAAAATTAAATGGAAGCAGATCACATTTAAGAAGTTTAAACAAATGATATGTTTATAACATAAGTGCAACAATTATTAAATACAAAATATAGACAGCATAAAATTAAAAATTTAAACCACAATATCTGAAAGAATGACTCAAAATTATCAAATTTATGGAGAAGAACACGAATGAATGAAGGAGAAGCGCATTTCTAAAGAACTTGCACTTATGTGTCCGATAAGTGATTCAGTCTAAAAATTATAAAAAATTTAATTAATTTTTTTTTAAATTCTTTTAGGGACATGTTTATGCAAGGAACATTTTTGTGGATATCCGTTTTATACCATTTAATATACCAGCTGGAAAGTACAAACTCGCATTTAGTTTCTACGAGGGCTGGCCGTATGTCTATGCTGGTGCAATTGCGATGACAGCCACTCTTGAAGAGAGACGAAATAAGAAAAGGACTACGTTGCAGGCAGAACCATAGTGCAATCAGGCGCGCTGGAATTATTTCCAACACTTTTCAGTTAAACGGATGCAAATTTTTCAATTGCTCCAAATTGTAAGCACAGTGGAGCCCCAGAAAAGCGTCTCATCACTCAAGGCACAATTCCTAAACCTTTTATAAGCACATGGGTTAATAAAACACATTGATGAAAATCACACAATAAATATAATATTGTTTACACATGTCATTTGATGCTTTTTAAATTTAAAACTTTGTCTTCGTATTGGAAAATCTCTTTTTTCTCCGCAGTTTGCCTTAAACTGTTGTTGTTAATAAAGCAACTGCAACCACTTGTTTTCAATTTTCGGATGTACCTACTGTCGAATTATTTCACAGCCCGTTTTAGGTCACACTAATTTGTTGGGCGTTTGATATCACATTCTACGGGCTCGACTGTATAATATGCGCAATCATCTTAATAAGCCAAAAGTGGTGGGCATGCATTCCTACCGAACAGCAATCTACGATGGAAACTAAAACGCTGAGCGGAGAGCGGCAACAACTTAAAAATGAAAGGGTGTTATGATAAGTTGTGTCGGGAGCTGAAAACTGAAATACCTCTTCAAAGAGATACTTATTTCAGTAATAAGTTAGCTCTAAGTTTAGGTAATTCCAAGAAAGCATGGCAGGTCGTCATTTGTCAACAACATTTTGAACGTAAACAATGTAGCAATGAAGCAATGACGGTGACGGTTTCCATTTTTCATACCACCAATTATAGAAACTTCTACTCCGTTGTGTCGTGCTTTACTTTTCAATATGTTTCCTGCAGCTTTTCGCAATTTTGACCATAATTAAATTGAAGTTTTGCTGCCCTATGTTGAATAGTATATTATAGTATAGTAGTAGAATAGTATATTATTGTATTCCAAAATATGTTTGTATCTTCCATTTTTTCTATTTCTCTTTTATGTACTTACTTGTAATAATTAAACTTGAAGAGGCCCCCTAAATATTGTTTACCCCACTTAAAACCTGAATTTGCATTTATGAAGTGACATTTAACACTATTTGAATTACTAAATAAAAATGTCACTAACTATTCTTTTTATAATATTACAATTTTGTATAAAAATCTAAGCAACAATTATATATTATTATAATAAAAATAATGATAATAAATAAATAAATAAATAAATGAAACCTAATTCTGATATTGCAGTCACTATAAATACCACGACTCTAACTGAGCCCTTAGAAGTTGCCACTGTGTTCAATGACTATTTTTCCAAAATTACAAAGCCTATTCGGGAATCCGCAATAAAAAATAATAATTCTTACTGTTCATAAAATTATACAATCCCTAAAAACGTCAAATTCAATATGCCATGCGATCAAATCTAGAATGCTGTCTTTCTTAGACAAAACTAATTTCTTTAGTACTTGACAATTTGGCCATCGTAGTGGCAAATCTACTGAAGATGCCTTGTTGAAGCTGTGCGGTGAAATTTATAGTAGTCTAAATGTTTCTGATATCCCTTCATTGACATCACTAAAGCATTCGACATGGTAGACCATAACATATTGCTAAAAAAAACTTTATAATGCGGGTTTCAGAGGTTTTATCCATGACTGGTTCACTTCTTATCTTGATAACCGTAGTCAGAGAGTTTAGATTCAAAATAGTTTGAGTGCGAACAATTTCACTAACATAGGTGTTCCACAAGGATCTGTTTTGGGCCCTATTTTGATTGTAATTGTTGTAAATTCGCTTTTTCTTCAACCTCTAAGGGGTAAACTCACAGCTTTCACTGGATGTCTTGTCTTATCATGGTAAATGTTATTTTAATTTATATTTATATGGATGTGAACATGATCTAATTTTATTTATTTGACAACAGAATATACATAACAATTTCAGTAACTTACATGCTCTTCTATCTTTTAAATCTATCTTTGAATTTGTTTTAAACTTTTGTATAACTTTAAGTTATTATTGAAATAAAGAAAAAAATAAATAAATAAATAAATGTTTGACATAAGTCGTAAATAGTAATTATTGTGAAAAGCTTGAAAGAACGGAGTTCTTAGCAGATACTTATTGTGTGCAAAACGAAATCGCAATCTTCAAGGCAGGACTGTTCTGTTACTTGTAACCCACAGAACTTAAATGATCAAGAAAGGTGAATTAACTATGCACTTACGCCGGGACCGTTGTTGCGGACAAAGATGGTTTTTCGGCGCAGGAACATAAGTCCCCGGGACATAATACTCCCAATTTGTAATTTTGGGACTAATGACCCACTTAAGTGAGATATAAATCCCTTACATTTTGTTGTCGAAGATGGGATATAAGTCCCAAATTTTCGTTTTTCTTTACTCAAGCGTAGGAATTTTATTATGTTTTTGAGAATTTAAGATTTTTTACTTTTATTTTCGCAAATTTTCAAAAGCTTAAATTTTATGAATTTCTTTCTTTTGAGAAATAAAAATAAAAAAATTTATATACATATATATAAGGTCCCAAAAGAGAAAACGAAATAAGGCCCCAATTTCAAAAATGAAATAACACCCCAATTTCCTGTTGTTGTTTTTTTTTTTTTTTTTTTGATATTTCATAGCCTTTTCAATATATCTTCTTTAAATTTACAAGCTTTATATATATATTTTTAATTAAACAAGGACTTGCATTTTCTTTTATATTTAAATGAAAATTAACGGAAATGGGTACCTAAAAACCAATTTGTAAATATTTTTAAATTTGGATTTTTAACAAAAGAAACTAAACATTATGAATAATGAAAATTTGTACCAAATTTTCGGCTGTGGCGCTAAGATGAAATCCCTGAAAACGAATTTGTAATATTTTTAAATTTTGATTTTAATAAAACAAACTAAAGATTAAGAAATAATGAAAATTTTCGCCTGGGCGCTAAGGTTAAAACAATTTATTTAATTCAAATAACGTCATTACCTCGTCAATATTCAATATTAAATATAGATTACTAGAAGCTGTTTAAACAACCTTAGGGAACTATTTTAAAAGTTCCGTCCATTAAATATATTCTATTCCTATTTTCCTTTAGGTATTTCGCTTAAAATTTTTAAGGACGAAAATATGCAAAAAACATGTTTTTGGCCTTCAAAAATACAAACCTATCACTGAACTAATTTTAAAATGGTACTTTCAAATGGTACGGTTCAAAAAATCCGCGAATAAAATACTTAGTCTATGGAGTTTTTGGTTTATATTTTATATTTAGGCAAAAATAAGAAAAATGAAATAAGACCACAAATTTTAGTTTTGAAATAAGACCCCAAATTTTTCTTCTGGGGTTTTATTTCATAATGAATTAAGACCCCAATTTTATTAGGATATAAGGCTCCAAAAAAAGGAAATAACACCGCAAATTTTGTTAAAAATCGTGTTGTTGTTTCCTGTATACATTTTTGGGGCCTTATACCACTTTTTTTTGGGTCTCATTTCGCAGAGCCAGGTGGGACATAAGGCCCAACATTTTTTTGCAAGACATATGTTCCAAATCGAATCTGGTACTTATGTCTCACTTAAATGGGACATGGGTTTTTCTATGTTTAATTAGAATATGGACCTCGTTGAATCACCTATAGCAGTGTCCGATTTTTTTCTATTTGGGCTTCCGCAGGATTAGAAGATTTTGCTATAGATTACTATTCCCGCAATAGGTAGTTAGGTTCGTTTGCTGGTCGCCTGAGGCGTGAATAATAACCACCAGTTGTCGCACACTCATAATAATATAAATCGAAATGATTTTCAACTGGAATTCCACTTTTTGTTAAACACATTTTGCTTGCTGCAGACAGCCATTAACCAGACTTTTTTATTAGTAAGGCTTTGAACGCGTTGCCAGGGGAAATGCTCCCTTTCACATCAAACATGTCCATTTGGCTTACTGATAAAACTCAAAATGTTTGTGTGCGAGCAAAGCTCCTTTGGATATTCATATTTCGTACTGCTGATGCTCACAGGACATACCCGCTACAGTTCCGTGCATTTCATAATCCCCAAACATTTGAATATTTTATGCCTTTTAAAAGCATTACAGAGGTATTTACCTCGAATCCTCATCAGATTTTGCCAAGTAATTTTTGCAAGGTATATGTACGGTGTGTACAGAGCACACACACATTGCTGTCGATTGCCTACAATAATTCGTTGTCGCTAAAGGTGAGAGTAATGGAAACTTAAATTTTCATATATCTATTTTAAAACTGATGAAGAAAATCAACCCAAATTCGATGACTGCAATTCCCAAAGAACGAGGTAGAACTCGAAGAAGCCCGTCGGTATTCGTCTCCTTCAGCATAACCCTTGAGAGTTATTTTTATAAAGCACGGCCTATTGCGTGTAATAAATGCAGACACATTACAGGAACGTGCGGGGGTAAAATTTACTTCCTATATTCGATTTGAACCTTTGAGGGATTATCGATTTCAACGCAAATCCGATTTTGAAAGTGAACATCTCAATAATCCTTATTTTTTTCTCACAAGGGATGCTCTATCCGTAGTACATGTCCTTGCGTATCATGTTGCAAATTTTTCGCAGCATACACCCCCCGTCCCCTTTCGAATGTTTTGACAATAGATGCCGGCATATATAGGCTTGTGCAGAATTAGTTCCTTAATCACCACAAAAGGGCGAACTATTTGGAATATTATAGAGATCTGCAGTACTAAGCCCTGCTGCGTCAGTGTGGTTCCAAGTCACAAGATTTCATCACTCCACACAGAAGGCAAGTCTTGAGTTCATATATGAATCCATACACATGTGTATGTGGTTGCGCAAATGGAATTTACCTAATCCCCATTCGTTTGACATGGCGCGTCAGGTGAGGAATGAAAAGAAAAATGTGACAAATTACCCACACCGATGATTTGTTCAACTTTATTACAAAGGACACCGACGACGTTGCTGGCAGATATCTGGTCTGTTGTGGAGGAATCGACACGAGAAATTAGAGAAAATCCTTCAGCTTCATTGAGGGTGATTTTATTATTATTATAGAAGAAATTGTTTGTTGCTTTTTAGAGGAGGAAGCAAGGAATTTTTGTCGAAGGATTTGCGCTCGAACTCAACACGAGGAGGTGGACAATTATTTCTGTCGACAATTCAATTTATATCTTCTTTCAGTTTTGCCGCACTCTTGTGCGGGGCTCGCTGCAAGTGTCCGGAATGTATGTTTACATTGGGAAAGTTCCATATTGTTGGATCCATAACCTTAAAAAAAAATTATATTTTTTATTCTATTTGTCTGCAATACTGTGTTGAGAGAATGTGTGGGCTTTGGTAGTTTTTTTTTAACCTTAATAAAAATATCTTTAAAGTAGTTTCCACAATGGCCACGTTGACAATATGCTCTTGGCCATGCTTGGAAGCATGCACAAAACTACAAATACCTACTTTTTAAGAAGACTTGCTCGCAGTATCCTTCTGAGAACCTACTAATATCCTTCTGTGAGCATCAGCATATTTTGGCGCGACAGGTCTATGGGACCCAAGGCCTAGCTTCTTGCAACCATTCGCTTTGTGTGGGTTTTCAATTTTTGGGACGAATGGAAGGGATCTACAATTTTACGCCGAGTCCAAACGGCTAATTGAGAAGCTCATTCATGACAGTTTTACTCTCGGATGTTTGTCAGACGTTCGCGAAAGGTGGCGCAGTGGAAAAAAACCTTAAGATGTAATTTGGCCCTCTCGGAATTCGAACCTGAGCCCCTCGCTTAGTAGCCCAACACACTACCACTAAGCCACTGCGCATCAGCGTAATATGTATGATAATTCTCATGGTCACTGTAATTGAAGTTTTGTGGAGTTGAACCAAATTTGACTGTCTGCTGCTGTACTTTTTGGGTAAAATGACATATTTTTTGAACAACCAATCTTAAATGTGATGAATGAGACTAAGTGGAACTTATTTTATGAGGAAGTAATAGTAGGCCACAAAGCGTTTAAGTTGCGCTTAGGCAATTTTAAGGGTTATGTTTTATAGTGACACTAGCGGACCCCCTGCTAGTGCAAAATAGAAAATTAAAAAAATCAAATTCAAATTCATTTAAATCAGTGATTAATATTTTTATTCTAATGCTTTGTAGCACACAATAGTTTTAATATACAAAGCCGATGGTTTGCTATAGTCCTACTAATAGCCGCAGAAAAATCTTGGCCCACATCTCTCTGAAAGGACCCAGTTGCAAAAACAATGTAATGCAGCGCACAGACCCGAATCGGGATTGGAATAAATGTATTCCTTTGCCCTTTGCACAAATGTGGACTTAGCTCGTCAATAAGTGTCTAAGCTGAACCACGGGAAAAACGATACAACTCCCGAAATCTTGCTTCCGGCATTTTAAAAGGGTTTGTGCTATCTCTTAGTACACACCTTTGAATCCGTAACATGTTACACCGATCGTTTTCTTCACCAAAAATTAGTGCAAAGCTAAACATTTTTAAAAACAACGCTGAAACTCCACTGAAAAATGCTTGTAAAATCAAATTGAATAAATTTGTATTGTTTTGTTTTCCAGTATTTTGACAGCTTGAGGAAATCTTTCCATAATTCCCATGAAATTAAAAGTTACTACAGAATACTTTTCGCATAGAGTTAGAGAACTCCAATATTTTCCAGATGCGATAAACAGCGGAACGTTTTGTTCCCAAGTTTTCGATGCGAAAATTTATCGTATTAGTTACAGAACATGGGCACTGGCTAAATATAACTGTCTATGTAAGAAAGCTGGATACTTTAAATTCACTCTAAAAATTCCTTACGTTTGCAAGTCCTGAAGTCGCTTAAATTCAAATGGAATATCAGATGGAATCATTGGAATGCTTATGGTATAAATACATCTTCGCATTTAAATTTTCCCGTTAAAATAGTAGCTTCAATTAAATAAGCCATTAATCTTTTAACAGAAAGTCTTTTATCATTGCACAAACGGGGTAGATTAATATTCCGAAGCATAATTATAGTGACTCCAACTTTCAATAATTGGAGATTATGCGAAGGCAATCCTCGTTAATCCAACGATTCGGTGGCTTTCGAAATATAAGATTTTAAATGTATTTTTGTATGGGCGGTGCCACGCCTCTTTGTCCAATTTTGACCAATCTTCACAGGAATACTTCTGCGCCAATACCTAAGATTGTGTGTAAATTTGAGCTCAATCGATGAGGTGGCTTTCAAAATATAAGATTTCAAATGTATTTTTTGTATGGGAGGTGCCACGCCCCTATAACTCATGAACCAATACACCAACAAAGACCGTATATACCTAAAAACCATGGTATTAACGTCACCTTTCATGGGAAGTTTTCAGAATCAAAATCGGTTCACGCATTGCAGAGAACATTGGCGACAAACACAATTCAACTTATTTTTATATATATAGAATTTGCGAGAATTGTAGTATTGAAATAACAAAGTGGACTTTAAATTAATAGATTTGTTGGAAGACGATGAAAAAGTCTTAGAACTCATTAAAGTGGGTGTTTCTCTTCAGATTAAACTGATTACTTGACTTCTACAAAAGATGTACCTTAACTTTAGACATTACTGGTCATGTTCTAAAACAAATCAATGAAGCTCTAGAACGACCCTATAATAGGTAAATATTTTTTTAAAGCCTTTATTCTCTGACAATGTGAAGTCAAAATTGGAATCTCCAACCCTCCATCTGAATCATTGATATATTCATATGCGGCCATTTTTCTTGATTATTTCTTGCAAGCTTAGTAGAAATTGGTTAGCCCTTCAATACTTCTGTAACATGCCGACGCCGATTAGAAATTAAAGCTGGCTGAATAATTCATTCTCGAGCCGCTAGCTTTATTTTTAAAATAAGAACTATTCACATAAGGCGAATTGCGAATAGGCGAACTGCGAACAAATCAATTTAACTGTAACACAGAAGCATTATATTTAATTAATCTAACATCTAATCTTAAAAAAAACCTGAGTCTTAATTGATGTAAATATTGACAATTATTACAGAAATTTTCCCGCGAATTGAAAAATTCTTGCCGCGAACTGTCACACTTTATTCGCAATCCACACAATACT
This sequence comes from Cheilosia pagana, assembly GCA_936431705.1. Taxonomy (NCBI): domain Eukaryota; kingdom Metazoa; phylum Arthropoda; class Insecta; order Diptera; family Syrphidae; genus Cheilosia; species Cheilosia pagana. The sequence goes on along the minus strand of OW386166.1, from coordinate 75,211,577 downwards.
GTCGCGTTCCACAAATTCGCCAAAGCAAAGTTCGTTCAAACTTAACCTTTAGAATTGAAATTGCTTTGGTGGTATCTGCGATCCAGAAAAGTTTTCATGCGTTATTGAAATGTCAGAATTTACGAATATTCGCAGTTCGGATTTCGCTTTCATGTTAATAGTCCTTTAATCCGTCTGTCTTTTTTCCTTTTCCATTATTCAATTTTCTTTAAAGGCGCATTAAAGAATCGTAAGTTTTTCATTTGAAGTTTATTTTACACTTAGCGATACACACAAAGTTGGCTGCATTTCAAACAAAGTGCAACACAAATATTTTCTGACAACTAAAAATAAATTAAGTTGCACTTAGAGCTTGAGGTAAATTTAGTTATAGCACAGATTTAAGAACAGTACCAGCAAACGGGCCTAAGTAGTTGAAAACATCCGACTTTATTTTGAAACATTTTTATTTGACATTTATTTTTTAGCGAAACATTTTACAACACTTGTTTGATCAATCCACTGCTGTTAAATGAAATCAGCAACCGTGTATGTATACGCGCAATCCACGGCCATAAGTATGCCCAATTGCATTGCATACTCACTTGTGCAATTATAAGAGAAAACTATTTCACCCAACGACTTGGCCTTTTCCATTGATTTCTTGATGAGCTTCAGTCCAAATTTTCTGCCGCGAAACTTTCTACGCAGCCACAAGATATGGCCGTGCATTGCTTTGCCAACTCGATACTTATCGCACACGTTGGAAAGTCGTTTTAGGGTTGCCATTATAACTTCTGCAGTGAGACTGTTCAGTTAAACGCTTGGCTTCGTTGATGCTCTTGTGGTCACTAATACCAATGGCTTCACTTTCATGATTGTCTATGCCCGGCCAGTACTTATCGTTATCATGAGTGATTCACAAATAGAGCGCAACTGACGTGATTAAATAAACTTGGCAAGTTGTGTGACTAAATCCACTTGGCTACATTGTAAAATAATAATAATAAAGTTACAAGTAAAATTAAGTAAATAACTGTTATTATAGTCATTGATGATCGAACGGAGTTTATATTTTTGAAAAGTCAAGGTAATGAAGAAAACTAAAATATTTCTACTTGTATTGTAAATCCATGAAATACGAGATGATCGGCAAATTTGAGGGCAGTGACAGGCTGTAATAATGCTTGTGAAAGGGGTCGCAAGTCTTGAAGCATACCGGCTAGAGGCTGTTTCCACCGACAACACAGTGCCTACAAATGAAAAAAAAATAAGAATATAAAACAAACAAATTAAACGAGGAGGCGAAAAAAAATCACTCAAAAATGTTTTTTTTTTTTTTTTACAGTATATTCGCGAAAACATGAACAATTAAACACCAAGAATTAATTTATTGCAAATGCTTAATTTTAGCTGAAAGGTTGAATATATATGCAGGGAAATCCGGATATAACGATGGTGAAGCGACCGGGCTCAAATGGTCGCTATAACCGAACGTCGTTATAAGCGAAGGTCAGACAAATTAAAAAAAATACTCATTCTTTACTAGTAGATATGTTACTACACAATCAGAATGCTGTACTCATAGTTTTATTATTCAATCAAAATTAAAAAAGAAAAACCTGTAATATCAAGAGATGCAACACTGGTTTGCATTTAATTCATTTCCTTGAAAAAATCTGTAATATTTCGCTGGTTAAGGTTCCTTTTTTTCAGAAAAGAATTCGACTCAAAAACTTGTTGTATTTTTCCTCGATTTTTCCAAATCGTAGAAAGAGAGGAATGTGACATATTGAATTCTTTGCATAAGTCTGCACTAGATTCCCCATTCTGCAGTCGCGAAATTATTCCATATTTTTCTAAAATAGTCAATGTGCGTCTAACAGACGGTGCGTTACAAAACTAAAGAAAAATAAATCTATTAATAACAAAAGAATGTCACCTACATTCATAGTAGTAATGTAAATATGCAGCTAAATGTTCTGCAATTCGAATTAACTTATAACACAGCTTACAGTACTGAAAATTGTCTTTGCTTCGATTCTAAGTTTTCAACAAACAACTGAAGAAAAAAGAAATAACAAAGAAAATAAATCAACTCAATTTTTTTGCACAGGCAACTGGATGTTTTTTTTATTTCGTCGCTAAAAAAAAATTCGGGATTTTTGCACAGGCAACTATGTACCTAGATGATATTATTTCGTCGCTATATCCGGAGGAAAAAAATCAAATTGTTGTAAAAAACGGACGCTAGATATATATACAGAATTACCGTTATATCCGAGGTCGCTATATCAGGATGAATTTGTATGAAAAATATGGTGTGATATCAAGGGACTCAGAATTTGCGTCACTATATCCGCATGGTCGTTATAACCGAGGTCGCTATAGGAGAATTTCACTGTATATGAAAGAAAATGCTTTGTTTAAATAAGTTTGCAGTAAAAAGTCTTACAAAATAAGGGTCAATTTAAAAATAAAATGTTTATCTTCGTTCTTAAAAAGTGTTTAAAACCCAATTACTTCTATATACATACATAATATCATGATAGTATCATCTTATTCATAAAATTGCTAACTAATAATTATATAACTTAAATCAAAGAAATTGCATATTTTAACTTCAAATATTTTTTTCTTTTTAATATTTTCTTTTAAAATTTCAACATGTCAACAACCTAAATAAATTAAAGCTCATAACTTTATGTAAACACTTACCCCCGTAATAATAAAGGCTGTGTTAAAGTAATTAACTTCTTACCCAGCAGTTATGTCAATTTTAGATGTTAACTGACGTCTGCTAGCAAACTAACTTATGCACATTATTTGTCTGCGCATAAATTTGTTTGTCATGGGGGCTATTGTAAATAAAAAATAAAATAAAATATGTATTACGAAAGCTCTTTTCCTAATAAGTATAAAAGGGCACGCACGCCAAGATCATTCTGCCAATTTTGTTTACTCGCTAATTGACGAATATTCTCTTCCGTCTCAATTGGAAAGTGAATACAAATCGCTTGCGCTTCTCACCTCGCTTATTTTATTTCTATGTTTTAATTAACTTTGCTCGCAGTCTTTATGCCCTTACTGCAGTCCCACGGACAGCATAGCGTTTAAAGAGAGTGGGAGCAGAGCTATCGTAATACAATTAAATAAGCCATAACGCCATACATAACATATTTCTAAATTATACTTTTCTTTAGATACTTATCTATATATATAAAAATGGTGTGAAAAATGTATAGTGAATCATCAATTGAGAACGGCTGGGCCGATTTGGCTCAAATTTCTTTTCAGTTCTTCGTAATTACCAGGATCATATTGTTACGAAAGAAAATTTTGGGAAAACCCTCCAGAGAAGTCGGGAAATTGGAAAAATCGAAATTTGATTTTTTGTACGGAATTTTTTATGCAATTATTCCGGAATGGCCTTTCGAATGGAAAAATACAAAATTCTTAGCGGAAAATTTGGAAAATTCCGGAAAAACACAAAAAATTGGAATTTTTTTTTTCTATGAATTTTTGCATTTTATCGCATGATTTGATGATTTATAGCTTTTGGTGAACATTAGAGGCCCTAAAACGTTCGCCCTAAAGCGTACTGTAGATGGTGTGCTGCGCGCCACTTTTCGCGGGAGGTTTACCAATGTTTAAATTTGCTCAAAAACGATACACATTGGAACTTAACATTCGCCGATGCAATGTTTTCTACGCCAGTAAACAACATTTGTACTTTGTTTGCGATCATCATAGCGACATTTCATCTCTTGAACCCGAATCTCTTGGCTGACGACATTTTGCACAGAGTTCGCGCGACAACTTCGAATTTCGATGTTGAAATTAACGACGAGATGCAACGAAGAGTTAGTTCTGATCGAAGACATGTGCGTACTCATGTGCGGCAGTCTGCTATCGAAATATGGAATTCTAACGCCAAATCGTTCGATGCACGATGCATTCAATCGCGAATTGCAACGCAAGGGAGACTATGATCTTGACGAGCTGGCCGAAATATTCCAAACAAATGTGCCGCTGTTGAATGCCGAGCAGAAGAACGTGTACCATTCGCTGATGAGGGTTGTTGACGGTGAAACGGGAGGCATTTACTTTCTCGATGCTCCCGGTGGGACAGGCAAGACATTCGTGATTTCGCTGATTCTGGCAACAATTCGGTCAAGATCTCAAATTACGTTGGCTGATGCATCCTCTGGCATTGCTGCCGCACTGGTGGAAGCCGGTCGAACTGCACATTCCGCTTGAAGCTGCCGATGAATATTCTCACGGTTGATAATGTGCACAATGACCGAGAATTCAACGAGAGCAAAATTGATGCGAGAATGCTAAATTATCATTTGGGATGAATGCACGATGGCGCATAAACTAGCTTTGGAGGCAGTTGACCGAGTAATGAGGGATTTACGAGTTGATTCGACAAGATTTGGTGGGGCTATGATATTGCTCTTCTAAAGCTTCGTTTAACGCTTCCCTTCATCCCGAAATCTACTGCTGCCGATAAACTCAATGCATGCCTGAAATCGTCTATTTTTGTGGAGACATATCAAGAAGTTGAAATTGACAACGAACATAAGAGTCGCATTGAAGAACGACCATCGGCTGCTGAATTCTCGAGACAACTGCTGGCACTTGGCAATTGGCAATCAACAATTCCTGTTGATGTTTCGACTGGATTCATATCGTTCCATGCAAATTTTTGCGAGTTTACATCATCAGAGGAGGAACTCATCACCAAAGTGTTCCCGCCATAACATAAAATTATAAAAATCTCGATTGGATTAGTGAACGGGCAATACAACCAGTAAAGAATAAGGACGTCGATAGCTAGATTTGATTATTCAAAGTTAAATCGCTGGAGAATTGCATTCGTACAAATCCGTTGATCGCGTCACCGACGAGGTTGAAGCGACTATCCGACGCGACTAACTCGGTTGATGTACCAGAAACTCCGGCGAAGCTAAAGACAGGATCAATTATAATTATGTCGCGGAATCTTAATCATACGAAATTGTGCAACGGTACACGGTTGTCCGTCAAGAAACTGATGAACAATTTGATTCAAGCGACGATCATCAAGGACAAATTCAAAGGAGAGAAAGTTCTTATCCCACATATTCCGATTATTCCAATTGATCTTCTATTCCAGTTCAAGCATATTCAGTTTGCCCTTCGATTTGCTTTTGCGATGCCAATCAATACATAGCAAGGCCAATCGCTGCAAGTCTATGGGATTAATCTCAAATTTCCCTATTTTTCGCACGGTCAGCGTCAGGTATTCGTTGCCTGTTTTTAGCGGCAAATATCGGAAGACATTGTTTATTATATCGCCCTGTACTGATTACGATTCGATTGAAGTAAATCAAATTGAAATTTAAACTATTTGTGTTTTATAATTACTCTATAGAGTTTATCTGAAGGCGATACGAAGTTCGCCGGGTCCGCTAGTTTCAATATATTTTTTGTAATTATTTTTTTCAAAATATTTTACTGGGCGTTTAAAAAAAAAAAAAACCGAAATAAAGTGGGTGTTTGCCTGTTCAACGGTTACTGCAGTTTTCGGACAGCATAACCGTGGTAGAGAAACCCCCAACTCGAAAATAAATAGTTTCGGAATGTTCAATGTAAGCGGGTCTTCAGGCCATTGCGATAACACTATAATAAAAAAAACATAGCTTAACATTTTTAACATAATACTAAGTTTTAGTTTTAATCCGCGGTACTAATAATCGTTTTTAGTGTCCAGACTAAATTTTTCGAACTCACAATGGCGAAATTTTCCATACAAAATTGCATATTGTGAACTACAAAATATATAAGTTGAAGGTTAAAAATGATTATTAGTAAGGCGGAATGTCAATAAGACATTTTTTTGCTATGCCCCACCTATGTATTACAACAGTCGCGGGTATTGGATACGTATGAAAATAGCTCTCCCGCCGTTGACTTAATTCAGCAAGAGCAATCCTCCCATTCCGCTAGAGGCGAGCGATGTTAGAATTGACCTAAAAATCTCACCCTGGGTCTACATAGAGCATGTCTACCCGATGGCATGTGTTTAACGTGACCAAACCACCGAGGCCGATGTGTTCTAATGTTCCTTAAATAATCTAATCTAATAACAACATGGATTGCGATGGTATTTGCCTTAACAGTATCGGATCACAAGCTAATAGTTTCTTCTTTGAACCGATTAGTTCCTTTGAACTTTATAAGGTAATTATGGACCTGAACAAATCAAACTCCTCTCCTCTGAATAGCTACTCTAATGCCTTTATTAAGAATATATCATACTGTAAGAGGGGCAAGTGTCGCTGTCACCTGCCTGATGGAACGCCTAGCGCGGTGACAACTTCCTCTGTTCCCCCTTACCTGAACTGCAGCTGGAGGGCGATGTGTTGGGCCTAGCGAGTGTCGCTTAGCGCCGTCCCTGTGGAACTGAGAAAATTAAAGAATTCAAAACTTTTCTGGTAGACCCAGTACTTTATTAGTAATTAAACTTGCAACTTGCTACTTTTTCTCTCTCATACAATCGAAATTGACTAGTCACCTTACGTGATTTGAAACAAATTCAGAGTGTGAACTCTATAACTATGCAAAATATTTGAATTGTTCGTTAATTTGAATTTAAAAATTAATATAACTACAGTATACTCTAAGGCGACGAAATATTATTATGCATTTTGTAGAATATGTTGGGGCGCAATATGCCCATGGTGGTTGGTTGTTACATTCTCCCCCTCTGGCTACGAGTACGTCTCGGCGAGTTGCCAGGAACGTGTTGGGTCTGCGTTGTCGTCTGTTTAGGGCGTCCTCTTCTTCGGATTGGATGCTGTGGTCGGACGTTGATGACATCAGTGCATGATTGATGAAATAAATTGAGGCCCGTTGTCGCTGATTACTCGGCGGGCGATACCATATCGGAGGAATACTTCGTTGAGTAAGATGTTCGCGCATTGCTCGGCAGTGGCCTCTTCAAGTGGGAATAGCTCCACCCAGCGGCTTGCGGTGTCTTCAACTACAAAGATCCATCGATAATTGTTGCTTGGCGGGAGTGGGCCAAATAAATCCATAGATATGACTTCAAATCGTTGATTTATGGGTGTTGACTGAAACAGTCCAGTGGGCTTCTGGTTGGAGGGTTTATACTTCTGACAGTCTGCGCATTTTCTAACGTAATCTTCTATGTGAGACGTTATGCCTTCCCAGAAGAAGTAAGGCAGTATCCTTGCCTTGGTTTTGTCGATACCAAAATGTCCAGCTGTTGGAGCGTTATGTAGAGCGCGTAAAATGCTGTCCTTCTCACTGTCCGGAATCACTAGTGCTGCGTTGTCTTCATTGTCGTCGACGTATTTGTACAATATCCCATTGTTCATGATGTACCCTTCGGTAACGTAGCGTTCAGCCTCCATACCTGTGTTGTCCTCAAATGCGTTGATGATTGCTTTCAGTTTTGGGTCGCCTAGTTGACCCCTGCGTACTTCATCAGGACGTCGAGTGGGTAAATCAATTTGTGTATAGCATATGTCACATGCTTGTACTGGTGGGCGTGATAAGGTGTCTGCGACTGTGTTTGTTCTTCCTGTGATGTAGTCTATCTTCAGGTTGAACGACTGTAACTGCATGGCCCATCTTGCGAGTCTACCGGTTGGTGACTTGAGGGACATAAGCCACTTCAGGGGTTGATGATCTGTCAGAAGTGTTATCTCTGATCCTTCAAAATAGCCTCTAAATTTGTTGACTGCCCAAACGATTGCCAATGCTTCCCGTTCAGTTGTAGCATAGTTTCGTTCGGCGGATGTCAGTAATCGACTGGCGTATTCTATGGGATGCTCTTCTGATTTCTCCCCCTGGACCAAAACTGCCCCGAGAGCGTAATTGCTGGCGTCGGTCTTCAAGTAGAATGGTTTTGTCTCATCAGCTTGTTGCAAGATAGGTGCCGTTGTGAGTAGTTTCTTCAAACGATCAAAAGCATGTTGTTGGTCGTCGGACCAGACGAATGCTGTGTTCTTCTTCATCAAGTTACTTAGTGGCTTGCCAATCTCGGAGAAATTGGGGATGAACCTCCGGTACCAGGAGCAGGTTTGAAGGAACGTTAGCAGCTCCTTTGTGTTGCGTGGTGGGTTCATCTCAATGATGGCAGCCGTCTTCTCAGGATCCGTTCGGATTCCCTCTCTGGTTAGGATGTGTCCTAGAAATTTGACCTCTTCGCAGCAGAGTCGGCACTTCTGCCGATGAATTTTCAGGCCATACTCATTGAGTCTGCGGAATAGCCTCTGTAGGTCGTTTAGGTGCTCCTCGAAGGTAGGTGAACAGATGATTATGTCATCCAAGTAGGCGAATATAGTCATCTCTCCTAGACCTGTCTTTATTCGGTCGATTAAACGTTGAAACGTTGCTGGCGCATTCCGGAGTCCGAAACTCATTCGGTTGAATCGGAACGTTCCGAATGGCGTTATAAAAGCTGTTTTGTCCTTGTCTGCATCAGCGACAGCTATTTGCCAGTAACCCGATTGCAAATCTAGGGTGCTCATGTATGGCGTCGCCTTCGCTGTGTGTAGCAAGTCGTCGATTCTGGGTAGTGGGTACCTGTCTGGCGTTGTGACTGCATTGAGTTGCCTGTAGTCGACGCACACTCGAATGCCTCCGGACTTCTTGGGTACCATCACTACTGGTGATGCCCATGCCCATGGAGAATCACATGGCTCAATAATGCCTTGATGTAGCATCTTTTGGATCTCCTCTTTGAGTTGGGTCTTTCTGGTAGGCGACAGCCTATATGGTGGTGAAGCAGTGGGTGCGTGTTCTCCAGTATGGATGTGATGTTTCACCCCTTTTGCTGTTACTTCTTTGTCCCATGTGAAAACCTCTTCGTTTGCCCTCAGAAGAGCGTTGAGAGCGTTTCGTCTTTCCTGTGACAGGTGAAGGCCTTCTTCGCTGCTTAGCTCGATGGCGTTGATGTCAACCTGGTACGGGGGTGCAAAGAGTTTATCCCATTCTTTGTCGGTGTCCTTTCTCGTCGCGTTGAGATGGACGTTTTCAACGTCTCCGCCACGTTGTGGGCTATGCACGTGCAGCGGGAGTGCGTCACGGAACATGTCGTAGATTGGCTCAGCTTGGTAGACTCTTGAGGCTCTGTGTCGCCTGGAAGCATTGGCTTGTGCCGATGTGCTTGGTCTTGGTGCTTGCTGACCGACTTCTTCGTCTATGGACATGTTCGTAACTTGTTCTGGCGTGGAACCTAGTGGGGAAATCGGAACGATCTCGTTGTCTTCCAGGTTTACCAGGGATTGTGGTGTCGAAACGTCGCTTCTTGGCGTGGTAGCAGACCTACTTCCGTGGTCGTAGTATTCAAAAGTTGCGATTGGTTGGTCGATGAAGTGCCAGGTACGTTGAGCTAGGTTTAACACTATACCAGCTTCTTCGAGGAAGTCAATTCCCATTAGCGTTATCGAACTTCTCCGCTGCGGGAGGACGCATATATTTATGACCTTCGAGCGATTGCCTAGTATAATGCGACATGATGTGCACCACATGTCCTTCTGTGTGTTGATTCCGTCCGCTAGCGTGACACTTGCTTTAACCTTATTGAACCTGTGTCCGGTTGCTCTAAGGTGCTGATAAAGGTCGTTGCCTGCGATGCTAGTTAAAGCTGCCGTATCTAGGTAGGCGAGCATATCTTTACCTTTTACCGAAAAAGGAACTGTTGGTATGCCTCGTTTAGGCGTTACACTGACATTTTGGATCTGCGTATATGATTGGCTTGCAGGAGGCTTGCGACAGTTTGGACAGTTGGCTCGATAGAACCCTTTTGCGCCACAACCGAAACAAATTATTTGCGGCTTAGCTTCTGTCGCTGCTGGTGTCGTCTTATTGGCCTGTTTCTCCTTGTTTACTGCCTTTTGTTTCCGGCAGTCTTCTGCTTGATGTCCTCTGTAGTGACAATAGCTACATCTGGGTATTTTGGGTCGTGCTTGCTGAGATGGGGCTTCGTACGTTGATGGCATGGCGTTTATCGAGAGCTGTTCCCAATCTCTGCACAGCGTGATGAGCTCATCAAATGTTTTAAATTGATCCCGTCTGACATCTCTGCGTATCGGTTCGAGAAGCAAGGAAAAGACCATGTCGATGCACATCTCATCTGGTAGCCTTTTGTAGGGGAGTTCTGCTATGAGGGCCCGCTTTTTGCCAATGAAGACATCTGAAGCTTCTCCTGGCTTCTGTCTGGTATCGAAGATTAATTGGAACAGCACGTGGGCTTTACGTCTTGGCGAAAATTGTTTGCGCAAGAGCTCCAATGCTTGTGTCCATGTCATGTCTTCTTTTTCGACTCCTCTCCACCAAACCATGGCGAAGTCTCGGAATAATAGTGGTAGTTCGGATAACGCGTCTTCGTCGGAGATGTTTTTGACCTTTTTGAAAATTTCCACGCCGTGGAGAAAGTTGTCTAGGCTCGGTCCATCTGGTTGGCCGTTAAACCTTTCTGCACATTCTGATAAGCCGACATCCTTTCTGAACAAACCCATTAGTTGACGTTGGGTCAGTTGGATTATGTCCGAGGGTGCGTTATTAATTGTGGCACGGCTGTGTGTGGCGTTGTTACCTCCGGTATCGTTATCTATGGCATGACGTCGTGGTGTGTCATCATCTCTGGAACCATCATTCATGGCTGTTGTAGCGGCAGCAGCAGCTGCTGTCTGACTCCTCGTCATGATGCTGCTTCTGGAATGTGGTTTTACTTCGGTGACGTCAATCGTGGCTTTAATTCAGCCTTTGTGTTGGGGACGGTGATGAAATCGAACCGTCAACAGTGGCGTAGTTCAGTGTTAGCCGGTGTCGTGGACAGCGATGGAAATCGAGCTATCGGCTTGACAATGGCGTGGTTCAGCGTCAGCCTGTGTCGTGGACAGCGATGGGTATCGAGCTGGTGACAGTGGCGAATTTTAGCGGCAGCCTGTGTCGTTGACAGTGATGCAAATCGAGCTATCGACAGTAGCGTAGTTTTAGCGGCAGCCTGTGTCGTTGACAGCGATGCAAATCGAGCTGTCGACAGTAGCGAAGTTTGGTGTCAGCCTGCGTCGTTGACAGCGATGTAATCGAGCTGATGACGTAGCGTAGTTCGGTGTCAGCCTGCGTCGTTGACAGCGATGTAAATCGAGCTGATGACGTAGCGTAGCAGCAGCCTGTGTCGTTGATAGCGATGACAATCGAGCTATCGACAGTAGCGAAGTTTGGTGTCAGCCTGCGTCGTTGACAGCGATGTAATCGAGCTGATGACGTAGCGTAGTTCGGTGTCAGCCTGCGTCGTTGACAGCGATGTAAATCGAGCTGATGACGTAGCGTAGCAGCAGCCTGTGTCGTTGACAGCGATGCAAATCGAGCTGTCGACAGTAGCGAAGTTTGGTGTCAGCCTGCGTCGTTGACAGCGATGCAAATCGAGCTGGTGACGTAGCGTGGTACCTCGTTGATGACGTCGATCGTTGTTTGATTTCGGCCTCTGTGTCGGGGACAGTGATGACCATCGAACTGTCAACAGTGGCGTCGGGTAGACCAACAGTCGTTTCAGCGTCAGCCTTTGTCGTGGACAGCGATGAGAATCGTTCTGTCGACAGTAGCGTAGGCGCTGCGTAAACGGACCGTGATTCGGCCTCGGAAGTTGGGCGCCAAATGTAAGAGGGGCAAGTGTCGCTGTCACCTGCCTGACGGAACGCCTAGCGCGGTGACAACTTCCTCTGTTCCCCCTTACCTGAACTGCAGCTGGAGGGCGATGTGTTGGGCCTAGCGAGTGTCGCTTAGCGCCGTCCCTGTGGAACTGAGAAAATTAAAGAATTCAAAACTTTTCTGGTAGACCCAGTACTTTATTAGTAATTAAACTTGCAACTTGCTACTTTTTCTCTCTCATACAATCGAAATTGACTAGTCACCTTACGTGATTTGAAACAAATTCAGAGTGTGAACTCTATAACTATGCAAAATATTTGAATTGTTCGTTAATTTGAATTTAAAAATTAATATAACTACAGTATACTCTAAGGCGACGAAATATTATTATGCATTTTGTAGAATATGTTGGGGCGCAATATGCCCATGGTGGTTGGTTGTTACATTCTCCCCCTCTGGCTACGAGTACGTCTCGGCGAGTTGCCAGGAACGTGTTGGGTCTGCGTTGTCGTCTGTTTAGGGCGTCCTCTTCTTCGGATTGGATGCTGTGGTCGGACGTTGATGACATCAGTGCATGATTGATGAAATAAATTGAGGCCCGTTGTCGCTGATTACTCGGCGGGCGATACCATATCGGAGGAATACTTCGTTGAGTAAGATGTTCGCGCATTGCTCGGCAGTGGCCTCTTCAAGTGGGAATAGCTCCACCCAGCGGCTTGCGGTGTCTTCAACTACAAAGATCCATCGATAATTGTTGCTTGGCGGGAGTGGGCCAAATAAATCCATAGATATGACTTCAAATCGTTGATTTATGGGTGTTGACTGAAACAGTCCAGTGGGCTTCTGGTTGGAGGGTTTATACTTCTGACAGTCTGCGCATTTTCTAACGTAATCTTCTATGTGAGACGTTATGCCTTCCCAGAAGAAGTAAGGCAGTATCCTTGCCTTGGTTTTGTCGATACCAAAATGTCCAGCTGTTGGAGCGTTATGTAGAGCGCGTAAAATGCTGTCCTTCTCACTGTCCGGAATCACTAGTGCTGCGTTGTCTTCATTGTCGTCGACGTATTTGTACAATATCCCATTGTTCATGATGTACCCTTCGGTAACGTAGCGTTCAGCCTCCATACCTGTGTTGTCCTCAAATGCGTTGATGATTGCTTTCAGTTTTGGGTCGCCTAGTTGACCCCTGCGTACTTCATCAGGACGTCGAGTGGGTAAATCAATTTGTGTATAGCATATGTCACATGCTTGTACTGGTGGGCGTGATAAGGTGTCTGCGACTGTGTTTGTTCTTCCTGTGATGTAGTCTATCTTCAGGTTGAACGACTGTAACTGCATGGCCCATCTTGCGAGTCTACCGGTTGGTGACTTGAGGGACATAAGCCACTTCAGGGGTTGATGATCTGTCAGAAGTGTTATCTCTGATCCTTCAAAATAGCCTCTAAATTTGTTGACTGCCCAAACGATTGCCAATGCTTCCCGTTCAGTTGTAGCATAGTTTCGTTCGGCGGATGTCAGTAATCGACTGGCGTATTCTATGGGATGCTCTTCTGATTTCTCCCCCTGGACCAAAACTGCCCCGAGAGCGTAATTGCTGGCGTCGGTCTTCAAGTAGAATGGTTTTGTCTCATCAGCTTGTTGCAAGATAGGTGCCGTTGTGAGTAGTTTCTTCAAACGATCAAAAGCATGTTGTTGGTCGTCGGACCAGACGAATGCTGTGTTCTTCTTCATCAAGTTACTTAGTGGCTTGCCAATCTCGGAGAAATTGGGGATGAACCTCCGGTACCAGGAGCAGGTTTGAAGGAACGTTAGCAGCTCCTTTGTGTTGCGTGGTGGGTTCATCTCAATGATGGCAGCCGTCTTCTCAGGATCCGTTCGGATTCCCTCTCTGGTTAGGATGTGTCCTAGAAATTTGACCTCTTCGCAGCAGAGTCGGCACTTCTGCCGATGAATTTTCAGGCCATACTTATTGAGTCTGCGGAATAGCCTCTGTAGGTCGTTTAGGTGCTCCTCGAAGGTAGGTGAACAGATGATTATGTCATCCAAGTAGGCGAATATAGTCATCTCTCCTAGACCTGTCTTTATTCGGTCGATTAAACGTTGAAACGTTGCTGGCGCATTCCGGAGTCCGAAACTCATTCGGTTGAATCGGAACGTTCCGAATGGCGTTATAAAAGCTGTTTTGTCCTTGTCTGCATCAGCGACAGCTATTTGCCAGTAACCCGATTGCAAATCTAGGGTGCTCATGTATGGCGTCGCCTTCGCTGTGTGTAGCAAGTCGTCGATTCTGGGTAGTGGGTACCTGTCTGGCGTTGTGACTGCATTGAGTTGCCTGTAGTCGACGCACACTCGAATGCCTCCGGACTTCTTGGGTACCATCACTACTGGTGATGCCCATGGAGAATCACATGGCTCAATAATGCCTTGATGTAGCATCTTTTGGATCTCCTCTTTGAGTTGGGTCTTTCTGGTAGGCGACAGCCTATATGGTGGTGAAGCAGTGGGTGCGTGTTCTCCAGTATGGATGTGATGTTTCACCCCTTTTGCTGTTACTTCTTTGTCCCATGTGAAAACCTCTTCGTTTGCCCTCAGAAGAGCGTTGAGAGCGTTTCGTCTTTCCTGTGACAGGTGAAGGCCTTCTTCGCTGCTTAGCTCGATGGCGTTGATGTCAACCTGGTACGGGGGTGCAAAGAGTTTATCCCATTCTTTGTCGGTGTCCTTTCTCGTCGCGTTGAGATGGACGTTTTCAACGTCTCCGCCACGTTGTGGGCTATGCACGTGCAGCGGGAGTGCGTCACGGAACATGTCGTAGATTGGCTCAGCTTGGTAGACTCTTGAGGCTCTGTGTCGCCTGGAAGCATTGGCTTGTGCCGATGTGCTTGGTCTTGGTGCTTGCTGACCGACTTCTTCGTCTATGGACATGTTCGTAACTTGTTCTGGCGTGGAACCTAGTGGGGAAATCGGAACGATCTCGTTGTCTTCCAGGTTTACCAGGGATTGTGGTGTCGAAACGTCGCTTCTTGGCGTGGTAGCAGACCTACTTCCGTGGTCGTAGTATTCAAAAGTTGCGATTGGTTGGTCGATGAAGTGCCAGGTACGTTGAGCTAGGTTTAACACTATACCAGCTTCTTCGAGGAAGTCAATTCCCATTAGCGTTATCGAACTTCTCCGCTGCGGGAGGACGCATATATTTATGACCTTCGAGCGATTGCCTAGTATAATGCGACATGATGTGCACCACATGTCCTTCTGTGTGTTGATTCCGTCCGCTAGCGTGACACTTGCTTTAACCTTATTGAACCTGTGTCCGGTTGCTCTAAGGTGCTGATAAAGGTCGTTGCCTGCGATGCTAGTTAAAGCTGCCGTATCTAGGTAGGCGAGCATATCTTTACCTTTTACCGAAAAAGGAACTGTTGGTATGCCTCGTTTAGGCGTTACACTGACATTTTGGATCTGCGTATATGATTGGCTTGCAGGAGGCTTGCGACAGTTTGGACAGTTGGCTCGATAGAACCCTTTTGCGCCACAACCGAAACAAATTATTTGCGGCTTAGCTTCTGTCGCTGCTGGTGTCGTCTTATTGGCCTGTTTCTCCTTGTTTACTGCCTTTTGTTTCCGGCAGTCTTCTGCTTGATGTCCTCTGTAGTGACAATAGCTACATCTGGGTATTTTGGGTCGTGCTTGCTGAGATGGGGCTTCGTACGTTGATGGCATGGCGTTTATCGAGAGCTGTTCCCAATCTCTGCACAGCGTGATGAGCTCATCAAATGTTTTAAATTGATCCCGTCTGACATCTCTGCGTATCGGTTCGAGAAGCAAGGAAAAGACCATGTCGATGCACATCTCATCTGGTAGCCTTTTGTAGGGGAGTTCTGCTATGAGGGCCCGCTTTTTGCCAATGAAGACATCTGAAGCTTCTCCTGGCTTCTGTCTGGTATCGAAGATTAATTGGAACAGCACGTGGGCTTTACGTCTTGGCGAAAATTGTTTGCGCAAGAGCTCCAATGCTTGTGTCCATGTCATGTCTTCTTTTTCGACTCCTCTCCACCAAACCATGGCGAAGTCTCGGAATAATAGTGGTAGTTCGGATAACGCGTCTTCGTCGGAGATGTTTTTGACCTTTTTGAAAATTTCCACGCCGTGGAGAAAGTTGTCTAGGCTCGGTCCATCTGGTTGGCCGTTAAACCTTTCTGCACATTCTGATAAGCCGACATCCTTTCTGAACAAACCCATTAGTTGACGTTGGGTCAGTTGGATTATGTCCGAGGGTGCGTTATTAATTGTGGCACGGCTGTGTGTGGCGTTGTTACCTCCGGTATCGTTATCTATGGCATGACGTCGTGGTGTGTCATCATCTCTGGAACCATCATTCATGGCTGTTGTAGCGGCAGCAGCAGCTGCTGTCTGACTCCTCGTCATGATGCTGCTTCTGGAATGTGGTTTTACTTCGGTGACGTCAATCGTGGCTTTAATTCAGCCTTTGTGTTGGGGACGGTGATGAAATCGAACCGTCAACAGTGGCGTAGTTCAGTGTTAGCCGGTGTCGTGGACAGCGATGGAAATCGAGCTATCGGCTTGACAATGGCGTGGTTCAGCGTCAGCCTGTGTCGTGGACAGCGATGGGTATCGAGCTGGTGACAGTGGCGAATTTTAGCGGCAGCCTGTGTCGTTGACAGTGATGCAAATCGAGCTATCGACAGTAGCGTAGTTTTAGCGGCAGCCTGTGTCGTTGACAGCGATGCAAATCGAGCTGTCGACAGTAGCGAAGTTTGGTGTCAGCCTGCGTCGTTGACAGCGATGTAATCGAGCTGATGACGTAGCGTAGTTCGGTGTCAGCCTGCGTCGTTGACAGCGATGTAAATCGAGCTGATGACGTAGCGTAGCAGCAGCCTGTGTCGTTGATAGCGATGACAATCGAGCTATCGACAGTAGCGAAGTTTGGTGTCAGCCTGCGTCGTTGACAGCGATGTAATCGAGCTGATGACGTAGCGTAGTTCGGTGTCAGCCTGCGTCGTTGACAGCGATGTAAATCGAGCTGATGACGTAGCGTAGCAGCAGCCTGTGTCGTTGACAGCGATGCAAATCGAGCTGTCGACAGTAGCGAAGTTTGGTGTCAGCCTGCGTCGTTGACAGCGATGCAAATCGAGCTGGTGACGTAGCGTGGTACCTCGTTGATGACGTCGATCGTTGTTTGATTTCGGCCTCTGTGTCGGGGACAGTGATGACCATCGAACTGTCAACAGTGGCGTCGGGTAGACCAACAGTCGTTTCAGCGTCAGCCTTTGTCGTGGACAGCGATGAGAATCGTTCTGTCGACAGTAGCGTAGGCGCTGCGTAAACGGACCGTGATTCGGCCTCGGAAGTTGGGCGCCAAATGTAAGAGGGGCAAGTGTCGCTGTCACCTGCCTGACGGAACGCCTAGCGCGGTGACAACTTCCTCTGTTCCCCCTTACCTGAACTGCAGCTGGAGGGCGATGTGTTGGGCCTAGCGAGTGTCGCTTAGCGCCGTCCCTGTGGAACTGAGAAAATTAAAGAATTCAAAACTTTTCTGGTAGACCCAGTACTTTATTAGTAATTAAACTTGCAACTTGCTACTTTTTCTCTCTCATACAATCGAAATTGACTAGTCACCTTACGTGATTTGAAACAAATTCAGAGTGTGAACTCTATAACTATGCAAAATATTTGAATTGTTCGTTAATTTGAATTTAAAAATTAATATAACTACAGTATACTCTAAGGCGACGAAATATTATTATGCATTTTGTAGAATATGTTGGGGCGCAATATGCCCATGGTGGTTGGTTGTTACAATACAATATTGTCGATGCCTTAGCTCACATCTTTAATAAAAGTATTTCTAGAGGTATTTTTCCATCTAGTTTAAATTGGCTGAGGTTATACCCTTTTTTAAAAAAGGTGATCGGAAAGATTTAAATAATTACAGACCCATCTCTCTCCTTTCGTTATTTTCAAAAATCTTTGAAAATGTTACTAAAAGTCGGGTTATTAAATTCCTTGAACGAAACTCTTTTTTGAGCTCCAACCAATATGGTTTTAGAGAATCTAAATCAACGGAAGATGCACTCTTAAACTTTTGCACCAAGGTATATGATAGTCTGAACCTCAAGAAACTAACTGCTTCCCTCTTTATTGAAATTACAAAAGCATTTGATACTGTGGATCATTATATTCTCTTGTCTAAGTTGGGAATAGCTGGTTTCAGGGGTTCTATTTTTGACTGGTTCGCGTCATATCTTAAAGATCGAAAGCAAATGGTACAAATTGGTGGAACTTTCAGTGAATGCCGTAATATTCGCACTGGCGTACCCCAAGGCTCCGTTCTTGGGCCAGTGCTATTTCTCATATTTATAAATTCTATTTTCGATCTACCACTGAGGGGCAAACAAACTGGTTTTGCAGATGATATAGTAATTGTGTATTCCAATTCGTCCATTTTAGACCTGATCGCTGATATAAACTATGATCTTGAAATCCTACGACACTGGTTCTCGATTCACAAGCTTGTGATTAGTGATAAAACCAAGTTAATGTTTTTCAATCTTCCGTCTTTTGATCTTGATTCTCCAGATTTTGTCTTCCACAGTCGCGACTGCGAAAATATCAGATTAAGCTCTGTTACCTGCCGTTCCTCCAATAATGTGTGCACTGTGCACATTTAACGTTGACGTGCCTTGCTCGACAAAGTGTTTCAATATTGGTAAGGTCCAGCATTTTAAATACCTTGGCCTTCTCATTGACAACAAATTGAACTGGAATATGCACACTGCGTTGCTTAAAACATACCTGTCAACGGCTTCTTATATGTTGTATCATCTGAGACGTTTCTGCTCCAGTAATCTGCTTGAAACAGTCTACTATTGTCTAGTTCAATCTTAGATGCAATACGGTTTAGTTTGTTGGGGTGGCACCTTCAACTATAATTTGCAACTTCTGATTGTGGCACAAAAGCATATTTTACGAACTATGTGGAGAAAAATAAGTCGAGAGCATAGCTTTCCACTCTTTAATAATTCTGGCATTCTCCCTTTGAAACATCTTTACTTTTACAAAGTTCTTATAGTATTCTTTTTAAGGAGCGGTAATCTCTTAAACCAATCGTCTACTGTATATGAATTACGAAGTAGTGAGAGAAGGCTTGCTGTAGTTCCTAGCCATTTTACTCATCAGTTCCTAAATTTTTATTCTTCGGTAGCACCTAGGCTTTTCAATAAATTGCCTCCTGATCCTGATTTAAGGAGTACTTGTAGTCCCTCCTCATTCAATAAAAGGGTTAAATTGTGGCTGTTTTATTTTGATTTCGAACAGATCAATAACTTAATAGTTTTGGTTATTTAATTAGATATTTTACTAGATTTTCCTCTCTTTGTTTTATTTATTATTATTTTATATTTTTTTTTTTTTGCTCTTTTGTTTTCCTATTGGTTTCTCTATTTAAAACCCTCCAACCTTTATTTTTTGAATTTTGTTTAAGATTGTCATACATTCGTTACTAGTTTTTTAAACTAAAGAATGTATTTAAATTATTTTTCAACAAATGTATTGTATTGTAAACAACATTAGAATGTTATTGTCCATGGAATGTAAATACTTAGAAAATTTTGAATTCATGTAATTGAATGTATGTAATACCACTTGTTTGAAAAGTAATAAAATAATTGAATGGAATTGAATTGAAAATCTTTGCGAGGCACGCCAACAATATACATCAACCGAGCTTGACAGCAATGACAACTTTTAGTCGAAAGCAGTCAAGGACTTTGTTTAAGTATTCTCTAAACTATAACTAGGACTAGAACACGATATACAGAAGATAGCTAGGAAAATCATTTTAACAGACAAAAATAAAATAAAAAATCAGGGTAAAGAATACCCACTGGGTTAAGTCCTTTTCTTGTCTATATGCTCATCACATTAAAGCGTGTCTAAATAAAGTCATCATTTCCATTGAGCAGTCCTTACAAGTGTCACTCTTGTTTTTTTATACATTCTTTTCGTGTCCAGGTTACCCTTACAAATTCTGCTGGTACACTGGTCAAGAAGACCGCATTGTTAAAATAACACCACTTGACTAAACTTTCTTTCGAGACAACATATTTATTTATGCATTATCCTTTCTGTGTAGAAAATTGTAACCATTTTGTTTACACGCATTGTTTCGCTTTGAATCATTCAAAAGGAGCTGTACACTTTGAAAGAGTGATTAGAAGTTACCACATGACTGACCCATCCACGTGTGTCCTTTTGATTTAATAAATTCCTTTCTCACACCGACCACTGCACACGACTTTTACCAAACATCTCAATTTCGACACACAAGCTGACGTGACGTGCCGTGATACAACATAATACAACTACCCAACTACCCTTCCATGCGCCATTCACCGGTGTCCTTCTTTTTGGGGTAATTAACTTGTCAGCGTTATAGCCTGTGAACCTGAAAATACATAAACGTATACTTGTTGAAACATTCAGACTTTTGTCGTCAATTTTGTTCTCCCTTCTCGTCGCACAAAAGCCAGTTTTCCATGAGTTGCTCGTTGGCCATAGAAGAGGGTGAACTCTGCATTCCTTTATTAATTGACCCGCCATGATGATGAAATGAATTCCTTGCTTAATTGTTGAATATTACGTTAAAAGGTAGGTATGACGTATAGTGTTCTCTTTTATTTGACATGTTACTTGTCACTTTGCTATAAGGTATAGGTGTTTCATTGGACACTGCATTTGAAACAATCGATTTGATTGCGTGGCGTTAACTAACCGTAAAGCATACCTTCCCCACTGTCAGTCGCTATACTGAAACGTGCACAACCTAATTAAATGAAAAACTCCCCATATTAACTATCTGTCAGCAAATGTGTACTTAAAAACATGAAAAAACAAATTTTAATTTGTGAACATTGTGCGGAATCTATGGTCGAATAACATTGCCGCTTTTTAGGGTCACTCACATTCGCATCTAAAATCACATTAAATAAACACTAAACTGATACTAAAACTACGCTTTAATATTTTGGAGTTTCCAATAAAGCCTTATATTTTAACACTAGGCCTATTCCCTACCGATAATTCATTCGACCACTTTAGCCATATTTAGTCAAAATCAGTTCCCATTGATATAACTTTTGCCTAACGGAACGAAGCTTGACTAATCGGCCCTAGTATCCGGCGGAACGGAAAATTCTCCGATTTTATACGATTCGGAGGATTTTTGCTTCGAGTTATTCTTCGGAACATCTATTTGGAATATTTCTCCGACATTTTGTAACGCATATCGGCGAATGACGTTGAAGTGCATTTTTTTCTTCAATTTTTGACAGCTAGGTTCTGATATCCTCCGACAGAAATTGGTTGCGGAATTTGTTTACGATTTGGATTTGAGTTTGCGACAGAGTATGCGTTGCGGAGAATTTTCCGTTCCGACGAATACCTCGCTAGGGCCGAATGTGTTTGAAAGCATTATCGTTAGGGAACAGACCTACTGTCTATAGAAAGGCTTAGTTAAAAAACGGCTCCATACAATGGCGATAAATTAATATGGGTTGACCACGGCACCAGAATAAAAAAAACAGGCGCTACCATTCCCTACGATTACGTTGAACCTGTTAACGTCGTCAAATTAACCAGAGAAACTAATTCCAGTTTGTACATTAAATGGCATGGGTTAGTCTGTGTCTTCTCCCATACTACAGTTGTACTTTTTTAAGTTTATTTTCACGAACTCAATTAACTTTAAAAATAAATAAATATAAAATGGGGAAACAGTAGTTCCGTGGGACCCAAGGCCTAGCTTTTCACAACCAAGCGATTGGTTGTGAGTTTTTCATTTTTGGGACGAATGAAAGCCAAACGTCTAATTGAGATTCGCTTTCATGACAGTTATACTCTCGGATGTTTGTCAGACGTCCGCCAGAGGTGGAGCAGTGGAAAAAACCTTAAAATGAAATGTTTGTTCTTTCAAAATCGAACCGGGGTCCGGGACCCCTCGCTTAGTAGTCCAACACACTAAACATACTAAGTTACTGCGCCTGCTCAGTTCATTTTACCGGGATAAATA
Source organism: Cheilosia pagana (assembly GCA_936431705.1). NCBI lineage: Eukaryota > Metazoa > Arthropoda > Insecta > Diptera > Syrphidae > Cheilosia > Cheilosia pagana. Next base: position 75,189,844 of record OW386166.1, on the reverse strand, counting down.
AAACAAAAATATTCAAAGGTGTCCCAAGAATGGAAAACAAATCGGGAAAAGTTTGCAAGCTTAGGAGCATTTTAAAAAATTTAATTTTTTTCAGGTAAAAAATGCGATGCGCCACTGTGTTACGTCCTTGTTTTTCTTTTTAATAAAAAATACTTTGTTACCAAAAATAGATTTTTAAGAAATAAGAACGTGATCGAAGAGAGTATATGGGGAGTTGGTTTTTTCTCACGCTATCCTAACTTTTTTTCCAAAGTGGAAGTCCCTTATAAGTTATAACGACCAGTTGCTTATAACGTCCACTTTCCATTAATTTGGTTGGTTCATTATATTCTACCGTCGGATATAACGTCGTCGACTCGTCGTATAAAACGAAATGTTTGATATAACGACCAGTTTTCAGAAAAAAATCAGTCGTTCTCGCCGACTATAACAACAGATTGAGAGAAAAAAAAAAATAAAATGTTTCTGTTAAATATTATGGCAGTTTATTTAATGTGTCGCTGTGAAAGCTGGTTTTAAATTAGTTGTGGTTCACGCATCTTTAACAAATCGGTTTGCACTTTATTCGACTTTTTGTTTGAGTTTCTTCTTGAATATTTTTAGAAGGCAGTCGGTTGACAGATATAGCGATCGCCTAGTATATATACCTAATTTCCACGTACCCTTCAGCGTCGTTATAAGCGACTTCTCCTGTAGTATGGTTGGATGAGGCCTTGTTAATGAAAATCAAAAATTGTTTCAACTTGTTTCGATGGGTTTTAGAACTTAAATCTAATTTATTGTTATCTAGTTTATGTAAAAACATTAATTGTATAAAATAAATTAATCTGTAGATACGTAAACATTTTTCAGATCAACTTGGAAATTCCACAAAAATAGAACAAATCGTTGCACTGGTATGTTTTACATTTTCATTGTTCCATCTGACTGTCGGAGGTGCGGTTTGTTATTTATTCACTTTAAATAATTAAACGAAAAATGATATTCCAAATTGACAACTAATTATATTACCTAACACTTAATTTTGTATATTTGACAGATGACAGATACTCTTTGCAAAATAACTTTTAAAGATTAACACAAACATCTTAAGAACTTATACCAAACAAATTGGATCAAGTGCGGTGAAAACTTAAAACTTTGGCGAGTTTTGCCGTGTGACGGGTGTGCTTTTGGACATAGGTAGCTAGGATCATTTGACATCTATAAACAGAGAAAAACATGATTGTAGACATTTATATGGATTAAAGTCGAGTCATAATCTCCAAGTTGAGCGAAGGAAGGACGAGAAACGCTTACTCAGAAGAAAGAAAAAAGATCACCAATAACGTGAAGTCGAGGATATGCAGAGATTCTTTAGCAGGAAAGAGGTTCGAAACTTCTATAGGAGAGTGAAACTATCAACATCAGGATTCATAACCCGCCCTGGGCCCTGCAAAATTAAGGATGAAAATAACGTAGTGGATACTTAGTCAATGGTAGCCATTTGGAGAGACTGTTTTAACCAGTTGTTGAATGGCGATGACAGCCAAGATCCCGCCAATCATCGACTTGTACCAGGCAATCTAGAGTTACATCCGCCCGACTAATTAGCCATCACCAGGATTAAAAGATGATGTCCTGGTTAGAATCATACATCAACTAATCTGCAAAATATGGTCGAAAGAAAGTATGTTCCACGATTGGAATCACGGTACCATCTGCCCGATGCACAAAAAAGGAAATTTGCCTACTATGCACCAACTCTAGAGGCATAAGCCTTTTTAACATCGCCTATAAGATCTTGTCCAATCCCACCATCGACTTGGCCAGAACGTGACAATTGATAGGTATAACTTTGAGGTAGTTAGTGAATTTGTCTACCTGGTCACTGCTGTAAATGCGGAAAACAACATCAGCGCGGAAATCAAACGTAGAATAATTATTGCTAATCGCTGTTTCTTTGGAATAAAGCCCTATCGAGAAGATCCAATGAGACGCTATAGAAAACACTCATCATCCCTCTCCTGCTATATGCTGCAGATGCATGGACTCTTACCCAGTCGGATGACAGCTCCCTTGCTGTATTTTAGATAAAAGTCCTACGAACGATTTATGGTTCCGTTTGCGCTAACCGAGCAAACAATGTTTGGCGAAGAAGATACAACAACGAGTTATACGTGCCGTACAGCGACATAAGTCTAGTTAAAAAAAATCTGTATCCAGCGGTTAAGATGATTGGGCCATGTAGAGCGAATGAATATCGATGCTTCGAACTGGAGCGTAAAGCCTTCGACGCCATACCGGGGAGAAGGAGACACCAGGGACGACCTCATCTCCGATGGAGCGACCAGGTAGAAAGAGACCTCTAACTGCTTGGAGTGCGAAATTGGAGACGGCAGGCTAGGGATCCAGCCGTCTGGAGGGGCATATTAAGGCCCAGGAGCACGCTTTGTAGCGTCAGCTTAAGTAAGTAAGTAAAGTCGAGTCAAGCGAGAGCTATGTCACTTCAATTCAGTGTGATGACAGTTTACGGACAGTCAAGTGTTGTTTTTGCCTCTTCTCAAATCGTTTTGTTCTCTCAAATAATATAATTGAAAGTGCACAGTAACAACCAATTTAATTCACTTCAGTGAATGAACATTGCAACCCATTGTTTTATCAAACACAGAAGTAGTAACTCCTCTCCTTTAACTGCAACTTGAATTCAGCTAATTTACGTATTTAAATCATTTTCCCTTATAAATCCATCTAACCATGTAATGCTCTAGGTGGAAATTGAGCCAATCCACTTGATCGTTAACAAAATCAAGTTAACTAAAAGTTAAGTGTTCAGCAACCCTAACCCTACCATGGTCCATGCAGTTAATTTGCATATAAAATACTGTAAAATGTTGTCAAAATATATGTTATTGAAAATCATTTAGCACTTTCGACATCGCCTCTTTTTGCATATTTCAAATCATCCCCATTTTGGTCTTCCATATGGTTTTTATATAAACAAGCCGCGATCTAGCGTAAACTTTTTTATAAATATTTCGTCCCCGAACTGGGAAGTCAAGTGGCGTAATAAATTCTATAAAACTTCAACAGATTGGCTATGAATATAAATTGAGCCTAATGGAATCCTCGATGGAAAACCCAGTTAGTGTAGTTAGCATATTTTTGCATCAAGAGCACTTCGTTGCATACAGTTGTAGTCCTGTGTAGACCCACCCTTGCGTTTAAAAATATATTTTGATATTAATTTTGATTCAACCCTCTGATTTTGAAACAGTTGCCGAACCCCACTAGTCTATACCACCCGGATATATCGGAAGCAAAATATTTTACAATCAATTAGTGAAAAGGAGTGCGAATCAAGAACGATGATGATCTGAGGACTGAGGGTGTGTTCTCAGAGGGTTGGGTCAGTAAACAGAAGATTGCTAATTAACTGTCCGTGTGTTGATAGCATTTTATGCTATAAATTTGTCAAGACATTTAAAAACAAAATTATAATGGAGTAACTGCATTTTTAAAGGACTTTCAGCAAAATCGCACTACGAGCCAATTGGCGAACAAAAGAAAATCAAATAAAATCCTCTTTAGGAAATTTCGAACAATACAATTGAGAGGATGGAAAAGCGAAGAGGAGAAGAAAATTTAATTTCCTCTTTGTGTGGTCTATTGCAAATAAAATGTGCAAGGATGTAATTTTTTTTTGTGCACAGTCACAGTGTCTGGTGTCACACGAAGTCAATTCGTAATCTAGTTTTGTTACCTGCATTGGAGGTGATAGCTATGGAATAACTTCTTCTCTTCATTTTTTGATTCTTAATATTTCTGTAACAAAAAATAAATAAATTCGAGCTAAAATACATTTTCATCTTATAGGACCTTTTTTGTCAAAATTAACCTCTTGCTTTTTGACATTTTTAGAGAAGAGCGACAAAAATTTTTATTTCATGAGGTGATAGCTAAAGAATAGGCACTTTTCTTGATCTATTATTATTATTATGTAAAAGGAGTTATTGTACTGCGACCTTTTGATCTATTGTATCCCCTCATATTATAACTCCTTTCGGAATCATTTTAAAGGTTTTTTACTTTTACTGTCCTATAGCACTCTCTCTAGTCCAGTTTTCTTTAAGAATCTAAGGATGAGGGCTGGCTCTAGTGAGTTGGTACTTGCCCAAGTATTTCAGTCTTTTGTGGGTCAGTGCCCCACATGATCCCAACACGTGTTCTGGGATTTTACCGGACTCATCGCAGAATCCGCAGAGAACTTCTTCAGATATACCCAGCTTCCTGAGGTGTTCCTTGAGTCTACAATGCCCCGTTAGGAAACCCGTTAGGATGCGGAGCTTGGAACCTTTTTCCGGTTGTATTGTCCCAGAAGTTTCTTTGCCTGTCTCATGCCTTGAGTGCCATGCCAGGTTCTTGCCCTGTTTACTTTCTTTACTTTCCTGAATTCTTCTTTGAGGGTGTGATCCCCTATTCCGCAGAATGGTTCAGGACCTATGAAAGTTTCTGATGCATTTTATTACCATCTATTCCCACATGGCCAGGTACACAACAGAGGGTTATTTTGTTTCTCCTACCCAATTCAATAAGTTTCTGTAGGCATTCCCACACTAGTTTAAGATTTAATGATGTATGAGTCCAGTGCCATAATAGCAGCTTGGCTTGGTTATATTTCTGATAAGGTTGATTTGGACACATCTTTCCTCATCAGTTTTTGAGCAAGCATGTAACAAAGTGGTACACAGATGGGTCAAAAACTGATGAGGGAACTGGAGCAGGAGTATTCGGGCCTGTGAATTGTGGATTCATTGCTTCAGCTTTTCTTGTTGCTTGGATGTTTTTTGAGTAGTGTGTCATACTGTTTTAGTGTGATAAACCTTCCTCTTCCTATTCCTTCCTTGGCCATTCTTAGTATCGTTTTACTTGCACATTCTTCAACTACAAGGTGTAAAGGAGTCAGCTCCAATAGAACTTCCATAGCTGAAGTTGGGCAAGTTCTCACGGCCCCTGTAATACATAGGCATGCCAGTCTTTGCAGTTTATTGAGTGTCTTCATTGTGGTGGATAGACTGGTTCTTTTTGCCCATGCAATCGTTCCATATTTGATCATTGGTCTCACAATAGAAATATACATCCATCTGAAGATGTTCGGGCTACATCCCCAGGATTTACCCGCGTTGCTTTCCTGGTTACCTCTTGTATATGTTTCTTCCGTTGGTTTTACTTGAAAAAATTGTTTACTGCAAACTGGCCTTTAAGAAAAACACTAAAATGCGATTGTGGTCAAGCCGTTCGATCAGATTGTAGAAAAATTGCATTTCCCGAAAGTGATTAAATTGGTGATAGGTACGCGCAAACAAAGTCCTTCAAAAAATGAATGTGGCGGATTCAGCCTTACTGGTAAGCTAGGTCCGCCACAAAATCTACCACTTCCCGAAGAGCGACAAAATCAAGAATAAAGCAGTTAAACAGCAATCCCATGTACTTTGTTAGACGAAATTTCAATATGGCGGACCGAGCTTTACCCACGCAGGATCAAGATTAAATTGGGTGAGTAATTATAACATAATGAATGTAAATGGCCTTACGTTTATTTTACCCTTGCTGTCATTACAAATCGTTGTAATTCTTTCAAAAATAAATTGCAAACGGGCAGGTCACAACCATTTTCTTTGTCGACTAGTTTTACGTAGGGATGAGGCCGGTATTATTTTATAACGTCTCTGAAAGGCGAAATTGCGAAGGTTACTTATTACAAACATACTCTCGAAAGATTGCAAAGGTACCTACCTACAGCTGTTGAAAAACCTGAAGGGGAATCTCACTGAAAAAAAAACGATATTCGTTCTCGGTTTAAAAATAATTTGCTTAATATTAACGAATAGTCATCTTTCTATATAATATAAAAATGAATGTTTGTCTGTATGTCCTTTATAGAATCGTAAACTATGCATTTAATCATGTAACGATCTTTGGCAAAGTTGTTGAGCATGAGCCCGCGATGGTTTCTGAGTTGGTACAATTAAACAAAGGGGCGTGGCACCGCCCATACAAAGAAAAACGTTAAAAATCTTTTATTTCGAAAGCCACTGAATCGATTGGGTTCAAACTTTCACACAATCTTAAGTATTGGCAAAGGAGTATTTCTGTGAAGATTGACCAAAACTAGGCAAAGAGCTCAAATTTACACACAGTCTTAGGTATTGGCGCAGAAGTATTTCTGTGAAGATTGTTCAAAATTGGACAAAGGGGCGTGGCACCGCTCTTTAACTTTCTCCTTAAAGGTCAATAGCAATTGAAGCAATTGAAGCTGCTATTTTAACCAGACAATTTAAAGGCGAAGATGTATTCTTCCACGCATCCCAATGATTCCATTTACACCGAAAATGAAAAAACAAAGCATTACAATAAAAACTATTTATCACTCATTTAAATTAATTTGAATTTGATTTTTTTTATATTTCTATTTTGCACTACAAACTGTGCAGGGGTCCACTAGTTAAAAAATAAATATCTGATTGTTGGTTTAAACTACCAAGATAACACGGTTAAATGCACTTTGTTAAACATGTCATGGTACTAAGCCGCTGTCACTAGAAAGCAATTTAATCAAAGTTACCCAAGGTTCAAAGCAGTTGCTTGGCTACCTGAAAGATACTGGAATAAAGTTGGATAATAGTCCTAAGCTTTATACATTAAGCTTCACGACACAAAAGGTCAAAAGATAAAAAAGGAAGTATGAAAAATGGCGTGCTAGCTGTCATTTTAATTCTAGAAAAAAACGAACTGACTAAGCACAGCATTTTCGTCACATTTTTTGCAGCAACCCGCCAATAAAGACTTATTGTAAGTAAAATGATAGTTAAAATGAGTTGTAATAGGTATTTGAATAAATTTATACGTATGGGAAACTAAAAGTTTCGCACTTCGTTACGTAAAAAAGATTATTTTCATGCGAATCTGGGAGAGCTGAAAAATAATATATGAAACTTAATTCTATTAAGGATCGATCCAAACAATGTTGCGTTCTAACCATCAGATTTCTCTGCGTGCTACAATTTGTGCCCTTCGCTCAGCATAAAAAAAAACACCTTTCCGGAAGTTCTACTTTTATTGGTAAAATATTTGTCTTGCAACGTATATCGTGCGTTCCGAACATGAATAGATTTTCCCCAATATTCATGGATTAGTCTGCTACATAGGACAACAAAAAAAGAAAAACAGTTTTATATTAATTAGAAAAAGAATCCATAAACAAAATGCTTTTTTTTTCTCTCAGCAACGGATAATCCACCGCACACATCGGTCATCACAATATGGCTTCGTACGATATCCCAAGGGATTTTTTCTTGGCTCATTGTCCGGCGGGAAATTACCTTAATCACATGAAAACTAAACAAAAATCACCTTTAATCGTTTTCCAATATGCGATTGGTGGTCACTTAAGCGTGACACAATCGGCTTAATGCGGATCGACCCCTGTCCTAATGTAACCACCTCCTTATCCTCTAGCGCTTCTTTCATCATAATCATCATCAAAGCTGTGACGAAGACGATTCGAACAATGAAATAGATTATCATTACATGCATTGTCCACCTAATACGAATTCTTGAAACATGAAGTGGATGTGAGCAGCAAAAAAAGAAAACCAACCCCCACCCTGTACATATGAATTCCTCTATAGTCGGTGGCAAAAATCAATACACCACATAAGCCATATCAAGTGTGACCTTTCCAAATTAGATTGTACCATTTTTATCAGCTAAAATGTCTATTAGCCTCTCAAGTACGCTTATCCCATACATCTTGTAGGTACATTCTTCGATACATTTTTTTTTTATCTGAATTTAAAAATAAAAAATCACTCCCAAGCCCGTACTCACTCCACCCCAAGAGCTCTATCCTCTTCGGAAAGATTGGCTGTGCTATTTGCTCGGGTTGGCTGACATTTTCGCAAAGAAAATCAAGAAAAATTGAATCAATCAAAATGTATTTTGCACTTGCACGTCGGCAAATTGGATTTCCACACAAAGGAAAATTCAAAATGAGTTGTGTGAAGTGGAAAAACTTTCATGCAGATTTTTATACACATGCGGAGTATTTTGGGAGCGAGACAGCATAATGGAATTGACGGTGGCATATATGGTTGGTAGGACCATCAGTTTAGTTGTGAACTGATACTGCCGATGCGATGAGACGATGCTCACAAGAAAATGTGAATTTAATTAGATTTTAAGTTGGAAAAGTCGAAGAGAGTGGTGTAAACAATGAGGGCATTGGGGTTTCTTTAAACAATGTCTTGCTTGTTCTTGGGTCAGAAACCGAATCTGTTTAAGTCTGCAAAGAGTTGAATCGTGCAGAAAAATACTAACGAGTTCAGGCTTTGTGGAACTAGTACCGCATAAATCACCCAGAACACATCAGGGGAGCAATGAATTGCGAGAGGGGAAGATGCAATTTACCTATTTCAATTTCCAAGTCTCAAAAGTGACCTAACGTATGGATAGATTTTTGATTCCCCTAAAAGTAGTCCCCATTAAATTTGCTAATTGTAAGCACTACTAGGTAATAGCGTAAGCGAGGAGTGATCACGACGAGGCATGCAGTAAAATTTTAGTTTAACAAGGTACATCATTTATGTTGCTACCATTCAAGGGATTGACTATCGATCGTGCAAAAACTATTTTTGATTCACTAACCATCCTCGGTTAAAAAAATGTTTGCGCAGGTCCTTGGGACCGTTTTTGCTTCTTACAACCACTCGTTTTGTGTGAGTTTCTGGGACGAATGGAAGGTATCTGCAATTTTATGCCTAGTCCAAACAGCTAATTGAGAAGCTCTTTCATGACAGTTATGCTCTCTCGGATTTTTGTCAGATGTTCGCGAGAGGTGGCGCAGTGAAAGAAAAACTGATGCAGAAAAATTGTGTTATTTCGCGAATCGAACCGGGGACCCTTCGCTTAGGATGCCAACACTTTTCTTTTTTACTTTTTAGTTAATTTTTATTGATATCATTCATTCAACTTAAGACTAGACAAAAACGAATAAATCTAGTTTAAAACTAACATTGATCTTAATTCAAGCTTTCTGGCTCTTAGCGGCCGCTCTAAACTTAACATAATGCTTTAAACTATTGCCTTTTGGCCTTAAATCTATCTATTGTAACGATTTTTGCTCCTATCTGAAGTTTTGATTAAATTCCCCCCAAAAGACTCCCTATGCTAAGTCTGTCTAACTTTAATCTATCTTAAAAGTAAGGATGATACTACATAATTAGCGCACCAGTCCGGGAGGGCGTATCAACTCTCACCCCTTCCTCAAGCCACTAAAATCCGGTGAAATGCTTTTCGGAGGAGCGAGTGAGCATTGGCGTTGTACCCGTCGTGGATGAGCCGCCTATCCCTCGCATCGCGGTGGCTGTGGTATATTACCGGCATACCATCTCTTGTCTGCACTAACCCTTCCATATGTCTGCACAGAAAGGGATAAAGCCAGACCGGAGCGTACTCTCGTGGAGTCCAACACATTAGCAACTAAGACACTGCGTCTGCATAGAGCCATGAATGGACATAGAATTGAAAGGCAAAACGCTCGTCTGTCTGTCTGCCTGCTTATGCTTTTACGACCTAAGAACTGTTATTCATGGGTGTTTCAAATATATCGCAGATGGCATCTTGCATATTTTTGCCCGTTCCTGTAGCAAAATCTTCTAAAATTGAAGGCAGGCTTCGATAACGGGGCTAGGTAGGTAGGTACCTTTCATACCCGTACAATGAAAACGCTTTTACTTCGCCAACTGAAGTATTTTATATGGAAACAATTAATCAGTGATATCGAATGGTAAGGAGCTTTCGGACTCGTTTGAAATAAAAAGTGGAGTAAGACAGGAATGTCTTATAAGCCCTTTATTATTCTCACTCTTTTTAGACGACATCAAAGATTGCATACACACTGGAATCGAAGTAGTGAGGAGTGAGGATTACAACTTTGTTATTTGCAGATGATGCTGCCATTCTAGCAGAATCACCAAGCTCATTACAGCTAATGATAAATACCCTGGAAAACTACTGCAAGCTAAGCGACCTGCGCATTAACACAGCAAAGTCAAGAAAGGCACAGGACGATTTGCAAGGAATGAAAAATGGAAATATGGCGGGAAGAATTTGAGGTTATCAAGACCTTCAAAAGACACGACCTTTCACTGAAAAAACATTTCTGACCCAAGCTCTCCGATGCAAAGAAAAAACTGTTTCGGCTTCCATCGAGCACGCCAAACTATTTGCTACAAATTGAGAGCGGTATAACGCCACTCCTTGTATTCACCCTTAAGTTGAATATGAATTTAGAAGACACTAAATGACTGACTGCGGAAAGCAAAAAGAACAAAAACGCTTTTCTTCAAGGACTGGGAAAACATCGCCACAAAATACAACATCAGGCTCGATTTAGAGAAGAGTAATATTTTAGACTGGTAGAGGATTTCGCAAAAAATTTTATTGGAGGTAGAACAGGCCATAAAAATTTAAAATTTTAGCCAAGTGGAAAACTCAAGCTCACGCCTATATAAATAACTCCAGCATCAACACATGGTCAATCTGAACCTTAACCTCAATACTGCCCAAATAAAAATAAAAATAAATAAAGGCCTAGCTTCTCACAACCATTCGTTTTGTGTGGGTTTTAAATTTTAGGAACGAATGCAACAATTTTACGCGGAGTCCAAACGGCTAATTGAGAAGCACTTTCATGACAGTTTACTCTCGGATGTTTGTCAGACGTTCGCGGAGGTGGCGCAGTGGAATAATACCTTAAGATGTAATTTGGTTCTTTCGGGATTCGAACCGGGGACCCCTCGCTTAGTGGCCCAGGAGAACTACTCAAGCTCAATGGGTTGTTACATCGGGATGGCCTTCCTCAGCGCTGTAGCTTGTCAAGTAACACAGGGGAAAATGAAGACGCCATACATTTCATCGGATCCTGCCACATTATGAAGTAAAGCTCTTCAATTGGAAGAACTAAAAAATATTTTTAACAATAGTCGTAGGTAGGAGTACACTTGCCACGTACTGTGAAACTGTTCTTAATTATAGGGAAATAGTTTTGGATGAAAACTTTTAAATGTAGGTACACAGTAGTTTTTTAATTTACTGACATTTCTGTGTAAAATTATTGTAAAATTTGTTGTCAAATCTCGGCAGACGGCTAGGCCAAGCTTAAAAAATGTAGACACAATTTGTATGCATATTTTTAATTGAAATAATGTTGAAATAAGATTGTTTTGTTCTTAATTTGTACATAAAATAATAACTAAGGTATTTATTTACTCGTTCAAAATCATTTTTCACGCATTTCGAAATCTGTGCCAATTTGACAATTACAGTCTTGGAGTTCAGTTGAGAATTTGTTCCCCCTTCTAAAACAATAAGAGTTATCTCAGACGACGGACTAGACAATTTGCCGTTGTTTTTGATTTTTTCTAAAAAAGATTTTCCTGATTGACTGTAGCCACGCCTTATTTTTATTCCCACCCACAACTGTAAAATGCTTATTTTTGAATATACTTTTATTACGTCTACCTCCATATCGTAGTAACTTTTTAAAAAATGCGCCTCGGATGAATTTTTGGTCAAAATTGGCTTCCTCTTTTAAACGCTCCGAAGCTATGTCATTTAAGCTCCTAAGTTAGTTTGATCTTGTACGGCTGTGGGCCCAAGTTCCGATGCAAAATTCGACAAGTTAAAGTCTACGTGAAGCCGACTTCTGTGCACCGCGGCAATGTTTTTGGTCGATCTGGCGTTTCTTTGGCATTAAAATATTGTGTAATGAATTGGTTCTGGATGTCCTAAATTTTGCCATTCATTAAACGTTGTAGAGTCGACTTTGAAGGGCCAAAATGTCTGACGTAAATAAACGAAAACTCATTTTGATAGTAAAGTTTTATCATTTGGACGGGCTGTCCAAAAGTGATTGATTTGGCATCAGCGACTGAATAATAAATACCAGATTGAACAGACGCCACCAAAAAAAACATGGCCGCCACATTTAACCGTCCCAAATCCCAATTGATCACCAGTGAGCTGCTGTAACTTTACAACTAGAGTCTTAAAAGGTTTTGTTTCGAGTTAGGCTAATTGCACACACACCGATTTTGAACGGCCAGTATAAAATCGGCCGACATTTTACCGGTAGCAGGGTGCTAGCACACTCACCGGATTTTTACCGGTCAAACAATCAGTTGCTTTATTGTCGTGATCGTGATACGAGGTTATTGTTAAACAATAATGAATCCTAAACGAGTTGTTGCTATGTGGTTATTGCATCGCCATATTAAGCGCCGTAGGATTAAGCGCAAGTACTGGATTCATCCTACCAATCAAAGCAGAGAACACACGGGAACATTCTACACTCTTTTTGAAGAATTAAGGCTTGATGGTAATAAGTTTTTAGACTTCTTTAGAATGTCTATTGCATCCTTCGACGAACTCCACGAGAAGTTGAAAAATGAAATCTAACATCAGAATACTAAAATGAGAAATTCTATTCCTTCATTAGAATTTAGAAAAGGCGTTTTTCTTTTTTGGTTCAGAGCTGAGCTCTTATGAGCGCGCTCTGAATCGAGCGTGCTCAGATCGTTCAGATGTGTTAAAGAAACGCACTTGAGCACAATCTGTCTAATGTCAGTCAAAAAATTAAAAATAATAATTAAAATGGATAAGCTAATTTGTTTACCTTCTGTACCAGAAAAACCAGGTTCGTCCGCCATTATCCTGTTTTTTTTTCTGTCAAATGTGACTGAAATTTGTATGTATATGTGTAATCAGCTTTTTACTCAGGATGCTCAGTCAATTTATTCTGAGCTCATAGAGCGCGCTCTGATCGTGCTCTGAACGAAAAAAGAAACACAAATTTGAGCTCTGAAGAGCTAAAAAAGAAACACAAACTTTTTGTATAACAGTTCAGGTTCTGCTCTGAACTAAAAAAGAGAAACGTCTAAAGGCTTGCATTCGAATGGAAGGGTCGGCAAAATATCGGTGCGTGTGCAAGCGTGTATTTAATCACGTATGCCACTACTTCCCGATACTACCGGCGATACAGTGGCAGTGGACGGCTGCTCACCGGCACGACCGGCACTTTGCCCGCACCGATCAATGGTCGGCGTGTGTGCCAGGTCCCATTCCCACATGTGGTTCACTATTGGAATTTGGACGCCCGGTATAAAATCGGCCGTCCAAAATCTGTGGGTGTGCAATTAGCCTTAAGTTCAATACAATTCAAACGGGCACCGATAGATAGTCACTCTTTTCGGTACATTTTCTAAACCCTATAGCTAGTTTTGCTCGTAAAAGACCTCAGTCAAAGCTTATACTAACAAGTTGAATAGAAAATGGATAAGGATAACTGATAACCTGAACCCAATGTAGAGGCAGCGCGGAAATGATAAGCTATAACTCAGGCCATTTTGAAAAAGTTTATTTTAACCCAAAGATAACCTCTTGCCATCAGCGACGTTGGTTATAGAAAGATATGATGTCTGGTTATAGAAAATTACTGCAACTTAGAATATTATTTTCCTATCTATAGCTTGTTTTATTATGTATCTAGCTCAGCAAAGCAATGTGAAGTATTAATCACCAAGTGACTTGATAGCAGCAATTGTTTTTGAAACCCTTTTTGGTGATCTGCTATTAAACTGCTTGTAGCGCCATGAACTATAGAGGAACGCTAAGACACCCCACAAAATCTACAACCTTACACTTCTCAAACACAAAAATGTAACTGGGCCCGTTTTATTGAGATACTGGTTCAATAAAACGCGCCTAATCTTCTTATTTTGTGCGACTGAACCACTACCATTGAAGTAGATACGCGTTGCCTTTTCGCCCAAGGGGCATCACTATCCCCAGCACACGCATAATTCCATTCCACTCTTACCGAATGGTATCCCTCATTTTGAGGTCAGTATGATATTCCTTGCAATTTAATTTCCAAAGCAATGTTACTCACCGTAACCAGTTATTAAAATGCACCGATTGCGTTCTCTAATTTATACAATGGCCGGGTAATTTTGTCAAGGAATCGACAACACGTACCTATCCATTAAACGCATAAGCAACACAAAATTCGATCCATATGCAAATGCGATTCCTTGCAACAACGTACCTTCACATATTCGCATGTAGCAATAATTAGAACATTATGTAATTATAAACAATTCCATTTGCATATTCGAGAAACTATTTTATTGTGTAAAATACCTTCTGCGCACTATTTTTTAATTGATTCGTGTACAACGACACAGTGACAATTAAAAGTATTGCAACACATTAGTTAGCGACATAATTGGCGTCTATTTTCATACTGACCAATTTCGTGTCATCGCCCATCATTTGTGAAACTTCGAGGAAGAATCTATACCTCGTCCTCGGTATGATGGGTGGGATTTTTTGGACATCCATGTATATGTCTTTCACAGAATAAGTTCCCACGCTAAAGGGACACTTGAAAAACTCGTTGCCTGTCATAAGGCCACTGCACAAGAAGTCCAGAATTACATCGCGGTTTTCACCATCTAAGAAACGACACAAATCGAGATTTTTCCATCGCTTAAAGGTTCGGAATTGGCGATTAATTTCCGTCTTCAAATGAATGTTTACGTACATAGTGTGCCCGATTAGCCCCTGAACGACTGTGAAGTCTATATCGACGCTTGATTGATTTCTGATGGTAACTTCGGTGGTGACGAGTGATTTATCGCTGGTTATTCTTACATCGAGGATCTCAATATGTGGGCTCTAGGAGAACAAAATTTGTTATTCACAGCTTGAGTGTATTTGTCATTTATTACCGAATTACAAAGAGATATGAAAAAAAGCGGCAAAAGTCCGACAACAATAATTGGCGTCAACGCAGTACTTTCCCCAGTGGCGTACATATTACAAGTGCTCTGAGTTGTGGCAAGTATTTTGCGTGAATAGCAAATGGAAATGAATGTAATTTTGCGGTTTTAACGCCAAGCAATTAGCCGTTAACAGAAATTGATTTTTGTTACGGGTAATTTGTGCGCTTTTGTTAATTTAAAATGCCCATTGTCGTTTCGAACCTTTGTTGGAGAAAATTGTTTATACGATTTTATTAATTTACTAGTTGACCCGTGCTCGCTTTGCTTCACCCGCTGTTTTTTTTATAAATATGTTCCCTCCCTTGGACCTTTCTAAAAGCAATATAAAGCAAAAACAAATACAATAAAAACATAATTTTAATTCCTAGTAAAAAGTCTACACAAAAAAGATGTACGCAAAGTTCTGTTATTTGTTCCCTCTTACCCACCTCAAATGTCGGCAATACGAATGAAAAAACTTGACATTGACACACGAACCCCACCCCAGCCCATTTCCAAACTTTTCCCAATGAACAGCACCTGAAAACGTGTTCAACCTGAATGTATGCGCTGAAAAGACACGACTGCCCATTGAAGTGCAAAACATATTATGATCACGTTAGAGCGCGCACATAATAATCACAAACACACTACTACAACGATACTCACTGCTGCATGATTACTCACAGTGGTATCCACTGAAAGAGAATTGTGGGCGAATTTTTTAATATTTGTTTTGAACATTGCTCAGCTTCAGGACAACGCAGGAGGATGTTTTATATCTTAAAAGATATATTCCGGGTTAAAAACTATCCTAAAGCCCGACCCAGAACATAAGCAATCACTATGCCAAGTTTCATCAAAATCCGTCCAGTAGTTTCTGCGTGATGCGCGGTCAGGCATTTTTTATTCCACAGTTTTATTATATGTAGGGAAGATAGAGAAGAAGAGATTTCTGTTTGTCAATTGCTAATAAAGCATGAGCACAGTTGGGAATGCCATCACCTAATCGTGCAATGCATGCAATTTTTGATCTAGAATTGCAACATGAACTACAATACGATCGCATCGAATTGAATGCTTTTCAAGCAACTGTTGAAAATTAAAAATGGTGCGAAACCTGTTATGAAACTCATCAATTTTGATAACTTTGCCAAATGATTTTTGCCGTTTTGTAGCTGCTTAGAACAAAGATGTCAGTGAATTAAACATGGCTGTACATTCCAAGATTCCTGGCGACTGGGTTTCGTACAAGTCTGTGGATGCAGTTACTAATGAAGAAGATGGTGTGAATTATGCAACAGAATTTTTGAATTCGTTGGATTTACTAGGATTGCCTCCGAAAAATCTCTAATTGAAAGTTGGAGTCACTATTATTATGCTTTGGAATATTCATCAACGCCGTTTGTGTAATGTTACACGATATTCTGTTAGAAGGTTAATGGCTTATGTAATTGAAGCTACTATTTAAACTGGGAAATTTAAAGGCGAAGACCACGAATCCCACTGATTCTAGCTGACATTCCATTTAAATTTAAACGTCTTCAGTTTTCTGTTCGCCTTGCGTTTGCGGTGCAAGGTGCAAGGGCAAACGTAAGGAATTTGTGAAGTGAATTTAGAGTATCCAGTTTTCTTACATGGACAGTTATATGTACCTAGCCTGTTCGCGTGTTGGCAAACAAAATCTTGGCTTTTGTATATTTATAACGAAAATTGAAAAACCAAAAATATTGTTTACCATAAAGCATTACAATACAAACCATTTATCACTGATTTAAATGAATTTGAATTTTATTTTTTTATATTTCTCCTTTGCCCTACGAAGTGTGCAGGGGGCCCGCTAGTTGGTATAATATAATTCCTAAATAGGATGATAGCCATCTGAGAAGGTTAGGTTAGGTTATAGTGGCAGGCTACACACAAGTTCAGCCACACTTAGGCCAGAATTGGCGCATTGTGACACCACAGGATCTAATGATCTCAAACTACCCGTTGAACCAACAGGAGCTCAAGGTAAAGCGGCGGAGGCGATTGATATTAATAATATCGAGTTCACCAAAGTTATCAAAGAAGTATTCTCTGAGATGTAATCTTCTTCGAGTTGAAAGAGCAGGACAGGTGTATAGGAGGAGGTGAAGAACGGACTCTTCCTCCTCTTGTCTGCTGGTCCACTGATGAATTGCCTTCAAGCGGGTGGCCGCGTTTTCTGCCACCTGTTTACAATAGATATCTAACGGTAGCATATGGAATAAAATGTCCAGAGCCGCCATTGGAGTGGTTCTGAGAGCTCCGCTAATACAGACACATGCCGATCGTTGTACGCGACTGAAGCAGTTAAGGTGGATGGCCTTTTCAAGCGCCGACCACCAAACGATCACGCGCGCCGTACGTAAGTATAGGCCTTATGACCGATATGTAGAGCCAATGTGTAATGCAAGGCTGAAGCCCCCATTTACTTCCTATAGCTTTTTTACAGCAGTACAGAACAGTAGTGGCTTTTTTAACTCTCTCCAAAATGTTTTGTTTCCAGCTCAACTTGCTGTCCAGAATGAGGCCTAAGTACTTGGCCTTATCAGTTATCACCAAGGAGATGTCATTTAGTTTTGGAGGAGCAAAGTAGGTACCTACTATGAAATAATTTTCCCATATTGTAGGAAAAATACCAGTTTCCAACGATACATGAATATGTTGCACAGTATGGACTGTAAGGGAAGGGCCCACAATTTAGACTCTTATTGTTTTCTGTTAACAATTGTAACATAAATAAAACTAGTACCGCCCGTGGTCGAAATTCGACCAATTTTGTCTGTAGATGAAGTAACGGAAGCCAACTTGTTTTTTACATAATTTCTTTAATATTTATTTTAATTTATTTATATGCTAAATCTTAATTCATATACCTTTCAGCTATGAAAAAACAATGGAAAGGGGAAAAACATGATTGTTCGTTTCCTGATATAAGATTTTATTATTGCTTACTTTTAGGGGTAATTAAATGCATACCTTTATGGGTTAATGAGACTCTCCAACAGGTTCTAATCTAAGATGATTAAATTCGTTACTACAGCAAAATGCTTTCGATTAACTACTAAGCATTTTGTATGGGAAATTCTTAACTTCATTTTACCAGTCTTAATGGCGACATATACCTACGATCTATGGCCCAGTACCTTTCGAATGTTATAAGTTTCATTCTCCTCATTTCATGATAAATACTTAAAAAGTGCACGGAAACTTTTGATGTTTACGTATTAATATAATGATAATAAAACATTTTAACATCTGTCGCACATTCGCATCTGATGGCACCATCTAATTTCAGGCCTGAATATTCGATCTTACCAGCATTTTAACATTCGCCACAGACATTGGTGCCTAAGAGTATTTTATTCATTTTCGAGTTATGGCAACACTTTTTGCAGCGGTATCCTATTTGACATATGATAGCTGATTTGTGCTCAAATACCATGTTTTCTTTCTCAAATTTTCAATGAAAATACATTCCTCCGCTTATGAAAGAGCTGAATCCATAGAGTATGTAGATAGGACTGGGATTGGAAAGGTCTTACGCAGAGTCAATACTACAAAGCAGTTTTTTTCAGTTGTCAGATCGCAGCCACTCGTACATAGTGTGTCAACCTACAACACAAACGCATATCAATCTATTTATAATAGTTTACATAGCCGTTGCCAAACTCGATTAAATTAATTACAAAAATATAGGTACCCGTCCGTTTAAAATGAATGCAGAATTAAATTACTTTTACGACGACAAGTAGTACACTCATCATCTCACACGTATAGTACCTACCTTAAAGTGGCAAATTTCCTAACTGACTTCAGTGTTAATTACAGCAAACCATGTTCAAACTCAATCAGTTGCTTGCTCGTTCGCACTTTGTAATATTTTGCATGTACATTGTTTCTTAATTTTTACTCCACTAATTAAATTTTGCCGGCTTCCGTCATTCATTTCGTGCGTTTCGGTCTTCGGTGTTCGGTGTTCGGTGTCCTTGCAGCACAGCGGTGCTGCTCCATTCGAATGTCGCCAGCAATGCAACAATATCGCTTATTAAATCTCAAATTAACACACATTGGAGCAATTAACGTCACTAGATTTGCATATTGAAGCGGTGCGGTATGGTGCCGCCCGTCCCGCTCTTGGGGTCATTCCGTATTATAGAGTAAAAGAGCTCGGTTCTCACAATGCTTGTAATCAAGCATAAATGGTTACACTGTTTGGACACACTCTTTCGCTCGGTGTGTTCGATTTTTGTTATTTGTGTAACACGAGCTGGGATCGGCATCGGATTTAGTAAGGCAACAACTCTACACGTTGACGAGTAGCTCGGGGGCGTTGGAGAATGCATGAAGTAATTTTCTGCGTCATTTAATTAAGCTCGGGTGGTTATGGTTAACTGGGTTTGAATCGAGAGAACGGGTGGCATATATGTGTGAGTGTGGGTACTATTCGTGTTTCAGGACCGTGGCCCTCGAATACTCGTGTGTGGTTAGGGGGTGGTTTCAGGGATTGGATTTCCTTTCAGGGTTACATACACTCAGTGATTGATTCTAATGCTGTTTGGCTGTGTTTTTGTTTCTGAATTATTAAGCACAAGTCAAGAATTGTGCGATAATCTGATTAAGAGTGAGAGTTGTGAAAGATAAAAGTTGCGCCATCACCATTTGAATGTGCTCGTATCTTATACGCTTTCGATCAAAACTGAAAATCTGCACAGGATATCAAATTATTTATCCCCAGGCTTTAATAATTTGCTTAGCGTTAATTGGTAGGGCGAATGTGTGGTATGTTGAAACGTTAAGCCTATTAAATGTCATTTATAGGTAACTTGCTCTAACCCGAGTATCAAAACGGTGAGAAAGAGAAAAAACCAAAAAAAAAAACAAAAATAAACGGAAGTATTCAGCACGTATCTAAACACAATAATAATTATGGACTCTTCTGTCTTTTTGACCCTTCAGAGGTTTACACTAGGTATTTATATCTGATGGTATAATCAACTCAATTCTAACTTTTTAGTCCATGTTGACAGATTACTAGTAAATGTCTTCATTACACTGGGGTCGTTTAAGTATCTAGTTTAGTAAGTCTGACAGCTGACTGACTTGATTTATCTCAGTTTTGATTGGCCTAAATCGGTCACATGGGCAGCTGTCTCAGTTGACGTTTATGGAAGGGTTGCCGACAAATCTAGTCAAGAAATTCGTGACTGAGTACTAAGTTGACAGTTTTCTTATGTGGCTGACATAGGAAAAGTGACGTTCCCGACCAATCTAGTCATTGCGTTCAGGTTACATCTACTTAGTCCAGACCAATCTAGTCGACTTAAGACATCTAAGTTTTTGAATGTGCTCACTGCTAGTAAGCTACTTTCAGCGCCATTCACTTTTAGCGAGCGGGAACTAAGAGATCGTTGAATTAAACCAATTGTCGAGACATACATCAAATATGTGCATCAATTTACACCACTTTATCACAAATCTGTATTTATTTTTAGTGTTTTACCTTAGGCGTATTTTTTTCGAGCTGAATTTTCGTAGCTGAATTTGAGCTGTCAAAAACGAAGTTTGTGTTTCCTGTTGACACATCAGAGCTTGATCAGGGCGAACTCTGTGACAGCTCAAAATAAATTTACTGAACAGTCTGATTAAAGATCTAATCAGGAATGTGAATTCTGGTACAAAATTCCGGTGCGAAATTCCGTTAATTCGAAGTTGAAACTAATATTGGTTATTATTTAGGGGCATATTATTGGTTCATAAAAGCGCTGCAACATTAGTATTAATATTTCAAGAAAGTGTTGCATGTTACATCTTAAGACAATCGTTTGAAATAGGTATCATATTCTGTTAATTCAATTATATTTATTCAATGAATTTCTAGTACCTTTGTGTAGTCTAGTACAATTTAAATAGTAAGAATTTGGTATCATTGTTTGTTCACTGTAAACACACCTTAATGTCAAATGAAAATGAAAAATGAGAAAAGCGGGTAATAACTGTCAAATGTATATATTATTAAAAATTCTGAATTTTATAACGTAAGGTGCGGTCTTCTTTAATGCGAAAAAAACGCAAAGTGTAAGTTAATTCGAATTATACTTCAAATACCCAAAGAAAAATACACCTACCCTTAAAATAATATTTTTTCACATGTAATAAATCTATTTATGTGTGGGTCGACTTGGACTAACATTTTTATCGCAACCGGCAGACATAGGGGACGTTCGGATATTTAGTTTGTGTAAAATTGTGTATTTAATTTATTTTTAAATTTTGACACTTTAGTCCCTATCAGCGTCTCTATCAAGGATTGCCGAAAAAACGAACATCGAAGAATGAAAACACCGAGCTGGCAACGCATCAATTTGATAGTAAAGTTGACAGTTAAATTGACATTTGAAAAATTTAATTTGATGAAATATTAGGTCTGTTCCCTTACTTTTTGGGCCAATTTCGGCAAAATGTCAGATATCAAGGAGTGGGGATATATTCTCTCAGAAAAAGAGAATATAACCGAAACGTACAGGAACGAAAGTTTGGTATGACGTTTGTTGAAAACATATGCGACAAATTCAAAAATAAACGTCAGTGGGTTTAAAAAAAATTACCAGTTTGCAGACGTTGAAAAACATTCGGATTCAGTTTAATATACATTTTTTGCGGATTTATCCATTTTTAATAACAAATTTCAGCACTTAACAAAGCAAACCGAAATAAACTGCCAATTCAAATTGACGTTTGAGAGATTTGACAGCTAAAGTCAGGTATAACAAACTAGCCCAAAGAAATTTGTTGGGCTTTTATTTGCAGTTTTTTTATGAAGGGGACATGTTTTGTTCTCTCTTTGTGACTCTCTTCTGCCCAACTTTTGCGTAAAGGAACGAAGTTTGACTAAATTTGGCTAATGTGTTGGAATACATTATCGTTAGGGAACAGACCTAATGGATAATTTTAACGAAGCAGAGGTACCTAAACATTTAAATTCAAATGAATCTCAACAAAATACTGTGTATTATTTCAGATATTACATTAGCTTTGTTTCTTTCGTCCCTATCAGCGTCTCTATCAGGGATTGCCGAAAAAAACGAACATCGAAGAATAAAACCATGAGTTGGCAACGCATCAATCTGAAAGTCAAATTGACATTGACAGTAAAAATGGTATTTGAAAAATTTAATTTGATAAAATGTTCTTAGTGGAAAATTCTAACGCAGCAGAGGCACCAAAAAGTTTATATTCAAATAAAAAATGAATCAAGGTAACACAATAACATATTCTGTATTGTTTCATATATTACATTTCTTGGTAATTTACCTTTTTTCGTTGGCTTGCTAAGACATTTTTTTCAAATTCGAATTTTTTAATTTTAGTTTTTGTCAGCATGTCAAATGTCATTTATGAAATATCCATACAAGTTATCGATAACATACACAAATTTGTGTTGGCTATACTTTTCTCTATCGCCGCGAAGCTGTTAACCCCGATAATTATCCAGGTTAAGCATTTGTTGTATTTAACAAGGGATTTTTTTATTTTGCTTATCCTATAGCCGTGACGGGGACGAAAGAAACACAGCTATTATGTAGGTAGACGCTCCGTCGAATGAGGAATCGAGTCGCGATGACGACGAAATTGAAGAACTAGAACAACTCGTGTCCTTAGGATGGCAGGAATGCTTAAGCTCTATTTCTAGTTCCAGTTCCGATGAATCTGGGTATAGACAGCAGCAGCATATAAAATGTTAAAATTTCTTGGATACTATCGAAGCTATAGCAACGAGGACTTCAAGTCACATATGAGACTGCAAAGGTACTTAAATTAATATGTTTTGCTTTTCGCAGTCTGAGTATCTGCCCACAGTTTCTACAGGAGGCAGGCCAGGGATAGGGTCTCGGAAAACGATATTTATGTACATATGGTACATAAGCAACACATTGACATTTAGGCAGCTTGCAAATTTGTTCGGGATAACGAAGTCATCTGCATGGATGGCCGTTCGGCGTGCTACCTGTTGGCTGATTTCGATTAGCCATGAGTTTATTAAATGGCCCCAAGGAGAAGCCGCTGAAGAGACACGGAGAAAATTTGAAGAGAAAAATGTATACCTGGTGTGATAGTGCTATTGATTGCACCCATATTATAATCAAAGCCCCGAAAATAAGCAAAGAATGCTAGTTTGATAGAAAGCATAACTACAGCTTAGTTTTGCAAACAGTAATTTGTAGATGCGAACAAGAAATTTATCGATATCACATGTGGTGAACCAGGATCATTTCATGACTCCCGAGTTCTTCGAAGGTCTGACCTGACATAGCAAATAGAACAGTTAATCGACGCGATATTTTGTTAACTATTTACAGGACAACAATATAATTTAGTTCCAAAAATGCATTAAAACGCATGTTCAGATCGAGAGTTATGCGGAGTGTCTACTGAAGCAAACTACACCTGCGACCCTTTTAAAGGATAAGCTGTAAATTAAAAACGAATGCATGAGCTACTGTTTTATTTATTTAATAAAAGCTCTAGTAGCTCAATTTTCTTGTTTTCATTTTGTTTATACAATTTTAATTTTTCTGTTTCGAGGTCACTTCAGCAGCCTTATATGCCTTCAAAAGGGTCCTCATTCTCACCTCAAGGCTTTTCCTAAAAAGTATAATTTTAAATTACCATTAAACTAATTTAATGAAAATGCATTTATGTATACTTACAGTGATACTTTAAAATATCATGTCTTCCAAAACATGGGCATTATGCTGTAATCTTCTTACGAGCATGTAAAAATTAATTTTTCCTTGCAAAAGAACACCTTAGGAATCCTAAAGTCTCGTCTTTCGACCAAATTTTTCTCTTAATGAAATGTTTAGTTGTAAAAATATTTAATTTTATCTAATTTAAGGATTATTGTTAGCAATTTACCTTTTCAAATTTGAATTTTTTAATATTAGTTTTTGTCAACTGTCATTTATGATATTTCCATACAAGTTATCGATAACATATATAAATTTGTGTTGGCTACACTTTTCACTTTACACTGTCAACTGAAACTCCTGGCCCTGTGACCGATCTAGATCAATAAAAACTGAGATACACCAAGTCAGGCAGCTGTCAGACTTACTAAACTAGATACTTGAACGTCCCCAGTGTCTTTGTATTTCATTGGAAAATTGGAAACGTTTACGTATGAACTGGTTATAATCGCGGTGGTGGTGTTGCCTTATTTTCGTTCGCGTGTTGCTTCTTTTTCATCGCTGTTTGAAATGGGTCAAAGGCAAATAATAGAAAAACCGACATTGGCTGATTTTTCACGAGCAAGCGTACAAAGTCACGGACACAACCAGTTTACCATACATTCGATTTCTTCTCAATGACGTCCAGTCCATATTCAGAGAAATATTTTTTAAACGTGGTAGATAGTATTTTTAAATATTTAAAATAATACACACTTTTATATCCACTCAAGAGGTAGAAAATAGAAAAAAGAAAAGATATTTCAGAAACACTTTCAACTTTTATTGCAATGAAATAAAATATTATAAGGCAACGCGTGGGTAATGAAAACATTTTATTCGGTTTTTGCATATTTTTTTATTATCTGCTACAAAGAAAACTATTAAATATGTCTTGCCCTTGTTTTATGATCTCCGCACTTTCAAATCGACAATGAAGCATGTTACAACACTCCTTTCCTTATCAAATAGTTTAACTTCGACTTTCGTACTCACTTCCGGGACATTATTATCCACTGGAAAATCAATGTGGTAGACGACATCTTCACTGGCATATAAGGGACAATAAGCGCCATACAATAGGTTGGCACACACATTACCACCGTCGTTTTGTAATGGATATGGGATCACCACACCGAATACGTTGGCATGTAATTCGGCATTGATTTGATAGGTTACTTCGGCAACTGCAAAAATAAGAAATACTCATCAAAGGATCAAAATAAATTCCGGCTAAGTACTTGCAACAAACTGCACATCCATGGTCGCTGTTCTTCCTTTGATAAGAACGCAAGGCAAAGCCTCGCAATCTTCTAATTGAACGCTCAAAGGAAACGGAAGATCGCCATTACCTGAAATAAAAAAACTATTGTATAATTGAAAGTTAAGCTTAAATTATTATTTCTAAAACTAACATCTTCGAACTGGTGTTGAAGCTTCGCAGAACACACTGAAAAAAATAACACAAAGGCTGGCGATCGTAACTTGTGCAATCATTTTAGATTTGAGTTGGTCTTTTTGGATCACAGGTGACAGGTCTGCTGCTCTTTTTGAAACGGAATGATATGATCTAGTCTGCGGGTGGCTTTTATACCTACCGAGAAACTAGAATTTAGTAATCTTATCGGAAGAAGGGAACTTTGCAAAACCCTGGGTACAAACGAACCCGGCCAGTGTGTACGTGTTTCATTGTGCTTAAAGGCTTTGTTATTATATTTACTTACCAGCTACCACTCATGATCATGACTCATGAAGAAAAGGGGTTAATGCATATAGAGTTATTTCATCTGACAAATCAGATAAATAAAACAGACGTTTGAGCTTTGAAATTGAGCTAGACTTGCAATACAAAACAGTAAATAAGTAGCTTTAACATTATATTTTGTACAAAAGTTCAGTCTAAGTAGGTACACCTGTTATCAGATAGAGCTCGAAGGGTTCAAAGAAAGACTCAAATGCATTTCAAGATAGGTTTTTTATGGCTGTGTAACAGAGAGTGGCTTAAAATGAAATGTCCCCTTATGTTAGGATGGTTACACAGCTCTATACATTTTAAATTAGTAAACTCATTCGAGTTGTAAATCATATCGCGAGTAGTCTTTGAACAGGAATATGAATTATTTAATGCTGGCTGCATTTAAAGAATAGAATTAGAGTTTCACTTTCCTTTTATTGCGTCGTAGATTGCATTAATTCAATCTATACACAAAGATTACAAAAAAAATTATTTACCTAGTAACAACCATGGAAGAAAATGTTCAGCTTCAGGCAAAAAATTGGCCTGTCGCCATCACTATTCCGCCGCCTAAAACTTCTTAACCACTCAACCGAGTGGTGGTGGGTATGGTTGGTTGTAACTTGATGGATAGGATAGTTTTGGACCCGATAGGTGGCGCTGTTTTCAAAATTCTAAACCACTCAACCGATTTCCATGAAATTTTGTGGGTTTGTATGGTTGTATGGGAAGATATATTTTTTGAATTTTTTCAACTTAATTCTCAAAATGAATACTTATATGGGCACGCTGGAGTTAACTGCAGAAGCTAGGTTTTACACGATATGAAAACAAAATGTAAACAAAAACTCTCGAAAAAGAAAACTTTGGATTGGATTGCGTTATGAAAACTTTTTAAATAATTGAAAATAATTATCTACTGCGCTGTATTAAGATTATAATATTATAAAGATTTGGTTTTTAAATTAAATTTCTTAATGAAATTCAACTACATACAACACAGTTCATTTGACATCCACATTTAGCGAGAGAAGTTTCACATCTGGCACGCTCTCTGTTTTTTTTTAATAGCTGTGTTTCTTTCGTATCAGCGTATCTATCAAAGATTGCCGAAAAAACCGAACATCGAAGAATAAAAACATGTGTTGGCAACGCATAATCTGATAATAACATTGACATTGACAGTAAATTGAAAATTTGATAAAATATTATAAATGTAAAATTCTAACATTTTAATTCAAATGAAAAATGAATCAATACTCAATAAAATATTCTGTATTGTTTCATACATTTATCTACGTTTCTTGGTAATTTACCTTTTTTCGTCCGTCATCGTGTCAAATGTCATGTATGAAATTTCCATACAAATTATCGATAACATACACAAATTTGTGTTGGCTACATTTTTCTCTATCCCGCGAAGCTGTTAACCCCGAAAATTATCCAGGTTGTATTTATTTATTTTGCTTATCCTATAGCCGTAACGAGGACGAAAGAAACACAGTACAGCACAGAGAAGGTTTTTCGTGCCAGTTGGAGGTAATCTGGTCTGTCAGACGTTCCTAAAAGGTTTATTTTTATACTTTGTCACCTAAAAGCTAAAAGCAATACTTGATAAAATTACAGTAGACGCTCGA
This sequence comes from Cheilosia pagana, assembly GCA_936431705.1. Classification (NCBI taxonomy): domain Eukaryota; kingdom Metazoa; phylum Arthropoda; class Insecta; order Diptera; family Syrphidae; genus Cheilosia; species Cheilosia pagana. Next base: position 75,162,855 of record OW386166.1, on the reverse strand, counting down.
TATTGTGAACTTATAAAAACCACTTCTGTTCACTATTTAGAGCGGGAGATTTTAAACGTTTACGTAAAGCTGTACTTGATATACCTAAGTAAATAAAATTAAATATACATTTTTATTTCAAAGCACTAAAAAAATAACAAAAAAAAATAAATTGTATTAATTAAAAAATTGAATGGTTCACTATATTAGATAGTTCACTATACAGAGGTTCACTTTACCGACCGTCGACTGTGTTCCACAAATTATTGTACGGCTTAAAAACGTTTGCGCTGTTTCAATAACATTCATATATGCACTGAAACTTATTTATATTTTTATTGAGGAATATTCAAGGCCTTTCTAATAATCAATTAAAGCCTTCACCTTAAACATATTTACCCCTATTGGGAATAATATTATCCCCGGTTAGCCGCAGACACAGGTAGCTAGTACTGTAAAAAACATATTAAATTATTGTAATTTATTTACTATTTAATAAACAATAATTATAATAATATCGCCACTAAAAGTTGTCTATTCAGCAATCTGATTTACATTGCTGACAAAGGAAACATTTCCATCGGAATTTAATCGAGATACCCCTAATTGTTATATTGTAGGTCACAGTAGATAATTTGCATGGAAAATGTTGCAATTATAAGTTTGTTACATTTTTCGAAAAATATTTTCAAAAGCTTACCCACAAATGATCTTTGTATTGAAAAAATTATGATTTTTGACAAAACTTACCTACTTTCAAACAATCCAGGTTGCATCAAAAATCTGTCTATCTATTCCATACCCAACCCATACGTCATAAGTTCGTCTGCACTGGCACGCTTATCTCGTTTTTCTGAATTATTTTGCTTGCAATTAAAATTTTGCAGGTGTTCCAGATACTCAAAACGATAAGTGTTATCGAAAACATAGGAACCGTTCAGCAGCGGCTTTAAAGCACGCAACCACTTAACCCTTGTCGAGAGTAATAATAAATTAGCGATAAGCTGGATTGTTTATGCATATTGGGGAAGTCTCTTGATTTTATTAACCAACTAATTATTGGTGCTAGAGCACTTGGTGTCTGCTTGGACAAGAAGTTAAATGCAGGGAATAAAGTGTTGCCACTTGCCAGAATCAATAGACCAGGTTGCTATTGATTGATTTAAATCAGTGATTCCCAAAGTGGTCTAAGTGGACTCCTAGGGGTCCGCGGAAGACTCGATGGAGGTCTAAGTTGGTATGAAAAATGGTTTCCATAGGAAAGACAATTTTTTTCAGTTAGGCTGGCATATGGAGAAGATAGTCTGTTTTGCATCTTTTTGACGAGTTTTGGGAATATGGTAAAAATGTTGCAGCAGGGGGTCTACGAAGAAAAATAGTTTGGGAATCTCTGATTTAAATGAAAAAAAGGCTAAAATCGCCTCACTCATCTGGCAAGCTGTTGGGAGGAGTATTGTTTTGAGAACGCTTTCTTATAAGCGTTTTTTAATTTAGGGAATTCACAATAGGTTTACATTCCGAAAAAAATAAGTTATTTTGATCTTTCGCCAATTTAAAGTCGAGTCAGAATTTGTTATCAGCAAATATGGGGTATAAATAATAAATTAAGTGGAGCCTAAAAACTATTATAAGTAAGAGACAAACTCTTTTGAAAAAAAAAAATTACCTGCTTCTTTCAAATGCAAAAATTTTTTGAATCAAGTTGTTTCTTCGCTAAAAAAACAATAAGGACACAATAAAGTTAAAGTTAAGGAATACAATGGAAATTAGTACTAAGTGATGTCGAATTGGCTACAAGACAGTTTGGTTTAGTGCTTAGCTCCGGTTGCCTCAAAGCGCTAACACTCTACAACTCACGAATTGTTTTTTTTTTAATTTAAGGGTGACTGATTTTTAGTAGGTAGACTGCAAGATAAAAATTCCTACAAACAAAAACAGAGCCCTTTTATGGACACAAGAGGAACTATCAATTTAATGTACTTCACGTGTATGCCTCTTACCACACGGTCGACAGTTCTATATCGCATGCACATAATAGTTTAAATTTCAGTTAGCAAATTGAACGTGAAAAAAATCTATTTCAGAAAAATGGTCCATTAAAAATGAATTTACTTGATGATGCGAATACGTATGTTCGCGCATACCAAATGATTGATCAATTAAGGTAGATCGACCGCTACATTACTCAACATCTAATTGCAAGTATATAAACGAACAGTTTCACTCCATTCTGTATTCAAATTCAATCTGAAATGTATCAGAAGCTATTTTTTGCAGTTGTTTTCCTTACAAGTTCTCTGTGGGGAACTTCCCACGGATCTACGCCCATTAGAAGATGTAACCGAATGAAACAAATTGAAATAAAATTAAACTGAATCTTTCAGGTACCGATGTACTACCGCCTCCCGATTATGTTCAAATCAATGACTGTGAGAGTACCCCCTGTATCTTGTATGCAGGATCAAAGGCTAATATAACAATGAAATTCAGACCAGGTAACTATGAAGTGTCCACAATAAAACTTAATTGTGTTTAATTGTTTTTTATTCTTAGTGCAGAACGTGGATAAAATTCATGCTGAAGTTGTTGCATATATTGATCAAGCATCATTTCCGGTCCAAATTGTAAACGACTACGCGGACGTTTGCAAACATTTGGCCAACAATTCCCAGTGCCCTCTTAAAGCTGGTGACGAATTTACTTACAATTTGTCGCTACCGTTGGATAGAAGCCTGCAGGACGTTGTTCTTCAAGTAGAATTCGCATTGGTGGATGAAAACAAGAATTGTCTCTCTTGTTTTGTCACTGATATCAAAGTGAATGAACAGAATGCACAAAATGATCAGAAATGAGATTTCGTTCAACCAGAATGACCTAATAAAGCGGTGGTGATAGGCACATCCTTATATCAATATTGTAAAACAATTCGGCATTAGTTTTGGTTAGTCTGTATTTTAAAACGGATTTTTTTTTCTTGTAAAAAATGGTAATTTCAATAACAATAGACGTTTGCTTTATCCCGAAGCTAAGCTACTAATGGGCATCTAGCTTGCTCAAATTGCATTCATCAATTCGAAAATGATCAGCAACTTATAATTATGATCAGCAACTTTTAATTCAGTTTAGGGAAGGTGAACCACATCGAAAGCACTCTTTGAGTTATTTTCTCTGTTGGAGCAGCACGAAAGAGAAATAGGTATGCGATGTGCATACGAATTTGTTGAACCGGCTCAAGCGATGTTGCGGGCATAGCTTTTGCCCTATAAAACAGACTCATTTCTATCGATGCAAATCATCTAGAAGCCGCCCATTTGTATTATAACTAAACTCGATCGACTTTACGAGAGCCGATGTTATTGAACTTATGGTAATGGCTATTATGGATTTTAAAATGGATCGGTTCGTATCTAACTGATCGTACCCAAAATGGTAGACTAAATGGTTCTTTGTCAAAAAATATCGTTGTCTATTTTGGTGTCCCTCAAGGTAGCCACCTTGGTCCGATACTGTTCCTGTTATTTATCAACGATTTATGTCTTTTTGTTACTTACTCAAAAATGTTGTTGTTTTCGGATGACTGTAACCTAATTTATTTATATAGCAACCCAGACGGTTATATTTTCCTACAGCATAATATTGACCGCATGCAGAAATGGTGTAAGGAGAACTAAATGCAGCTTAACCTGAAGAAATGTTAATGCATGTCCTTTACGAGACTTTACCGATTTATTTCATCAATGATAAAGTTATTGAATAGATTAATGATCTTCGAGTAATCTTTGACAAGAAACTTAACTTTCACTTCTATTTAGATTCCATTGTCAGTAAGGAAAGAAGCTGATTGGGACCTAAAAAACGTTTTTCAAAGGAATTTAAAGACCCATATTCCGCAAAACTTCTATACTGTTCTCTCGTGTAACCTGTTTTGGAATACTGTATGTAGTCCTGTTTGGTGACCGAGCTACGAATCTGGAATCTCAAGAATTGGAAGTACAATTTCTTCTTTTTGCGTTACGCAATTTACCGCATTGGGGCCCCGAAAGTCGTTTTCCCCCCTTCATAAGTAGATTAAACCTGCAGTCCTTGGAAAACAAAGAGAAATATCAAATGCTTAATTTTTTTTTTGCGTCCTGACTGGCAACATAAACTCCACCTATATTCTAAGTTCTATTAACATTAATACCAGCCCGAGAACAACAAGGTTTTTGTAAAGGGTGATTTTTTAGCTGGTTTGGTTTTGGCAACACTGGTTTTGACAGCTGACGTGTGTTTAGTACCTTGTGTCACTGTCAAACAGCTTCAGTTTGGTTTGCAATTTAACCATGGATCGTCTTACAAATGAACAACGCTTGCAAATTATTGAATTTTACTATCAAAATTCGTGCTCGGTTCGAAATGTTCATCGCGCGCTGCTTCCATTTTATGGACGAAGCTCATTTTTGGCTCAATGGGCACGTAAATAAGCAGAATTGTCGATTTTGGATTGAATATCAGCCAGAAGCATTGCAAGAGCTACCAATGCATCCAGAAAAAGTCACAGTTTGGTGCGGTTTATGGGCGGTGGCATCATTGGACCGTACTTCTTCAAAGATGATGCGAATCGCAGCGTTACTGTCAATGGTGAACGCTACCGAGCGATGATAACAAACTTTTTTTTGCCCGAAATGGAAGTTCTTGACTTGCATGATATGTGGTTTCAACAAGACGGTGCCACATGCCACACAGCACGCGAAACAATGGCGCAATTGCGAGGCGAGTTTGGTGAACAGTTAATTTCACGTTTCGGGCCGGTCAATTGGCCGCCTAGATCGTGCGATTTGACACCATTAGATTATTTTTTGTGGGGGTATGTCAAGGCTAATGTGTATAGGGACAAGCCCGCTTCGATTGACGCACTGGAAGCCAACATCCATGCATTCATTCGTGAGATACCGGCCGATATGTGTGAAAGAGTATGCCAAAATTTTTTTTAAAAAAAGTTCTAAACCTCTTAAAAAATCACCCGTTATATCAAAGGACATCTCGATGTAACAATGAAAGCAACGGCTCCATCAATAACCTGACGATGGATTTTAATAAGTTTGATCATGCGATTGATTTCAACCTAACCAAATTAAATTAAAAAAAATAAAGTGCACGACTGGATCGCACGAAACTTTATCGTTCATATCATCAGTTTGGTTAGTTTTTTTTTGTTTTTTAGGCATGTAGTGTAACAATGTGAAGCGTTATATCTTAATAAAAAAATTGTTTGAAAGTTGTGGTTAAAACGTTTAAGGCACTGTTTATCGTTTACTCCTTACAAGATTTTTGAGTACAAGGACAAGCAAAGCAGAAGTTTCTGATTTGTTAGGGCATGCATTCTTGATTTTGACTGGCATATATTGTATGTACTGACGGACGTGTTTGGGGGTTGCAAATGAAGTGGTGGTTTCTGATAGTGTAAAATCCAATTGGATGCAATTATAAAATTTAAAGTTCATGATTAATATTTATGATTGAAAAATGAAGAAGTGGGTAATATTTGCAAAAAAGGTGTTTTTAGTTGCTGTAATTGCATGTTCACTGGAAGTACGGTAATTCTTAAAACACAGATTTATTTTCATTTCTTTAAGAAAGACTAAGTACGAGGTCTTAATAAGAATACTTATGTTATCTTAAAAATGGGATTTTGGTCAAAACCTTTAGAGCGGTTTTTGTACAAAATAGTAAAAAAAATATTCCAATGTTTAGTTCGAAAAATAATCTTGCTCAACTATTTAGCTTAAAACTGAGTATAGGGTATTGTTCAAGATGTTAGCATTACTTGGGTTTTAAAGTTTTATCCAAATCTAAAATGGGGTTTTCGAGATACGGATAGTTTTTGTAAACAGCGTTTACGATAATTCGATTGGAAAATTAAGTACGCAATAATGTTGCAAACGTCGATTTTATTTCAAATATGCATTTTGGTCTAAATCGTTTTAGCCGTTTTAATGTAGGTAAAGCAAAGAAAATCAAATTCTCAAAATATGCATTTTTTCAAAAATCCATTATAGACAATCCATCGAAAAACTGAGTTTGCTATCGCGTTGGCAATGTCCATTTAAAAATTAATTTTTGTTGCAATCGTATTGACCGTTTTCGAGATAAGGCCACTTTTCAAAAGTACCGTTATTCGTTAAAATCGTTAAAGCCGTTTTCAAGTAAACCATAATTAAATAAAGTCTTAAAAAACGACATTTTTCCAAAATAGTCCGTTGAACGATAATTTAGGGAAAAACAGAATTTGCCATCATGTTGGGAATGACCGTATTACCTTAAATATGAATTTTTGTCGAAATATTTTTGACCGTTTTTGAGATATGACCAATTTTCAAAAATTTTCTGCGAAAAACTGTGTATGCAGCCATCTTAGTTACACCTACTTAAGCCCAAATATCAATTTTGGTTGAAATCGTTAGAGCCGTTTTCGAAAAACTCAAAATTGCTGAATACCGTTACAACGGCAACTCTTAACGTGCATGGCTCCGAACTGTAAGCCCACCAACTCCAAATCCGAAGTTTGAAAGAAATCCGTCCAGCCGTTTGCGCTGTAGAGGTCGGGAAGGACGGACAGACGGACAGACGGACAGAATTGCGAGACCCACTTTTTCGAGTTCCTCTATCATCGTAATGTCAGATTTGATTAAAATCTCGAGTTCGATTTTTTGTACGATTACAATACCTTTCTCATACTACGTATACGTATACCAGAAAGTTAAAAATACTGAGTGAAAATAACTACCTTTTTTCAAAAATAGTTTTATTAGCTGTGGCTTAAATTTTTAAATAGTTAAATAAATAAATAAATATTTCTTGGGCTATCGCTAACGCTATCCCCGGCAACAGTTGGGCAGTTGTCAAGATGTATTGCGAAAACAATAGGAAAGTTCATGAGCACTTGCAGTCAGCCTTTTGAATGCATAACAGTTTACCAACTACAGTTGAAATTAGATTATATTGAACGCTCCCCAATTAAACAACAGCTGCAAGGTGCATGAGCACTAAAATAAATAAAATATCTGATTAGGCACTGGAACTGCGATACAAAGTTGAATACAGGCCAAAAGTATACCTATTGTAGTTAAATGGATACGCAAATTCTTTGCATATCATTTAATTTATCAAGAATAAGTCTATGACTAAGAGTGTGTGAAGTAGCTATTTTGGGGGCAAATTCAAAGTCGATTGGATGCAGGTGGTAGTTGGTAGATAGTAAACGGATAAATAGAGTTCTCGTGACTTCGTTCAGAAAGCGGCTTTTCAGTCGAGAGAAGTCGTTTATGTGAGCATTAAATGGAGTTATACCACGTAACAAAAACAACACAATATACTGCAGTTATATTCTTGCGGACTGAAATTGGTTGAGGATCTTTTTTCACATGTCGAAGCCATCCCAAATGCCCATTGCGCACTTCTTTTTACCACAGTTCGATAACTTTTTGGCTTTTAGACTTTTTGGGTTTCTTTTGAAGGATCCATCGCGCAGTATAAACTTTTAATCTACAACGGACCAAAGCTAATCGAAATCGTTGCATTTATTGTTCAATTGTTGTAGCTAAAAGTTGTATACCTAATCATTTTTTAATACACAATTTTGTATCGAAAATGTCGCCATTTTGAGTTCAAAAATTTTGCCTGGACACTAAAAATGATTATAAGTAACGGGGGATGAGAATATGTACAATAAAATTAGAAACTTGCGATTGTTTCAGCTTTTCGGACGACAGTGTAAAAATAAATAAGTCCGTAAGGGACCCAAGGCCTAGCTTTTGTGTGAGTTTTTCATTTTTGGGAAGAATGAAAGGGATATACAATTTTGTGCAGTGTCCAAATGGCTAATTGGGAAGCTCTTTCGTAACAGCTATACTCACGGATGTTTGTTATGACAGACGTTCGCGAGAGGTGGCGCAGTGGAAAAAATACCTTTAGATGTAATTTGGTTCTTTCGGGAATCGAACACTATAATAAAATGTAAAAAAACATTTAAAAATAATAAATATTAAGACACTTCAGTTCACAGCAGAGAGCAGTCGTAATTATTTAATATCTGGAGAATACTACGTGCAGTGAACAACAAGTAAGTTCTGTGCGACACAGTAATGCACTTGGTTTTTGTATGAAAGAAAATCCGAAATTCTACTAAAAACATAAATAATTATTGCTTTTTTTACTGGATTAAAATGCAGATTAGTCCACCATTCAAAAATATCGTGCTATAATCAGTAATTATTAAAAATCGCAATCTCTGTTCTTGTATCTCTTGCCCCTGGGTCCGATCGCAATGAGTCACATAGTGTTGTCGTAGCACTACTGTTGCGTATCGGTATAAATATAAATTAAAAAAAGCTATCCGCTCATTAACTATTGTTTTAGCTGAAAGACGGATAGTGAACTTATCCGCTTGATAACATTTCTTATTAATAGACATAATTCCACTCCACCTCCATATTAGCTATTCGGTCTTTATCACCTAGTACATCTGTCATATTTCATGCTCAGGCAGAGAGTTATGTGGTATGTAGGTTACTCACTGATTCTCTCTCAAATGCTCTTTCAGACTCAAGATCTAACAATTTAAGTATAAGTTTTTGGCAATCGACTCGAAGTTCTTCCGATAAGATTAGTTTGTTTTAGATTTAGCATATAAACACCACTTGCAAAACTTTGTTTAACATTCGCGTTTGTGTGCTGGAACTGTGGTTATAGTTGAAAGAAAAGGAAATCAAAATGTCCTTAAAATTATCAGTAGTTTACGCTCTTTGCTTAATGTTCTTTGCTGTGTCTTGTGAAGCACTTACTCCTGTCAGAAAATGTAAGTAACAAGTTTTTTTTAATGTAAAAAGTAAAAATCTCAACGGTCATGTTAGTATAAAAAATTTAAATCGAAACATCAAAGCATATTAAGCTTAGCATTCGACAGTTTTGAGCTTTCTTTGTCAAATGCACACGACTTACGGGCCTAAGTGTTTCTCTCACCGAGGGCCACTTTAACATACATACATACTTTGCCAAATGCTTACAGATGCTACTACCAAGGCTTAGCGCAATACTCTACATAAGTGTATCAGCAAGCATAAGGTAGTATTACTCAGCATCAGGTAGCATCAGGGAGCAATAGTTTTTGCATAGCAAATGACTAGGGTAGATGTACCAGTACCCGGCCACCTAGCACTTTTTCTTACTTTGAACCGTACCAACTAATTCAACTGACAATTTAAACAAGTTTTTTTCTTTTTTTTGTACATCAAAGGCAATTTTTGTTCAAAAAAAAAAATAGTTGGACATAATTGGAGTCTTGCATTTAAAACTAAAATTATTTTTTTGAAAGAAGTCAAAATTCACCAGTACCCGGCCAGCAAAATTCAGTAGTCGGCCACTTTTGCACCGGTATCCGGCCAGATTATTTTTTACTTTTTTACTTTAAAAAAACTGCAATTAAATAGTAAATTAAACATTTAAGCTATTTTTTATGTTTTGGTTTCATTTGAAACAACTAATTTCATTATAATCAAAGATCTAGTATCCCACCACCTTCTAATACTTAAATAAAAATTAAAATTTCTTGTTTTTTTCACATTTTATGATTAGTCATTACATAAATTAACAGAAAAACTATATGAGAGTTGGTTAGTATTGGAAAAACACTGAAACTAACGTTTTTCATTCGATACCTCCACATACATTCTCGAACTAAAAAAACGCACTTTTCACTTCCTGGACGAACTACAAAGATTGTGCATTTTTTTTGGCGGCTTAGTGTTTTCTACAGCTGTCAAATTTTAGCAGCACGTTAAATAGGTCAAAAACTATAGCCACAATTGTTGGCCCGTGAATACATCAAAAAAGTATTATTAACTTTTAAACGCAAAGTGGCCGGATACTGGTGACTGGCCGGGTACTGGTGCACCTACCCTTCTTACTTTTCTTCGAATTCAACGTCACTCATTCCTAACACTGAAGACTGAAGCGATGCCCAATACTTTAAGTCATCTGACTAAAATGGACAGCACTACTTAACACACAAACGTACGTGACAAATATTTCGGTCGGACACCTTGTTTACGTGGTAGGAATTATGGGAAAGATCTGCATGTTGATATTTTTAAGGCGATGCAAGGGGATTTTACTTTCCTATAAAACATGCTTTGGGAAGTGATGAACGGACAATTATTTATTTATTTCGTATAATTGACTGATGAGTTGTTGATGAACCTCACAGTAACCAATTATCGCTCTCATTTGACATATTTTGAATCATAATTGGAATCTTTTGTGATGGAGTTCGGGAATACTAGCTTTTAACAACAATGAATGCTATTGGTCAGTAATTACATATTGTTAAAAGGCGCTTAATTTGTTTTGTTTGATTAATTAAACTATCTACAGGAGAAGTTTTACATATTTGAAACATATTAGGACAAATATGGTTACGTAATTAACACTTTTCGATATTATTAACATTGACTGCATGTGTACATTTTTCTTAAAAAACTGGTGAAAGTTGGCTCAAAATGTTACTATTTTCTTACAACAATAATGCATTGTTTATTTTTTATAAACATTTTAAGCAAATGTACACTTATTCCTAAAAAAATACTAACCACATGTAACGAATAATTTCAAACTCAACGGATAAAATTCTATAAACGCTTTACCCGCTTTTGACGTTGCAAGATTAGGTGCGAGTGTGTTGGTGTTTGAAGCTTCGTGACATTTGTCAATACGAATTTCTATGTACAATACTAACGCACCTTATCTTGTCAGCTCCGGAAAAATTTGGCTTGTAGGCAAATAACTGTAAATCGGGCGAAGTTGGGGGTCTCAGTATTGTCTCTGATCACGTTCTTACGTCTTCATAAGCATTGACTGCTGACAAACGGATCTTTATGTCCCAACTCATGCAAAAGTGCGCGTGCGTGATGTTGCTGTTTTGCTTTTGACAGCTTTCGACAATGATTCCTTTGATATTATTTGACGTAACGTCAACCATTTCATGCGATACATTTTTGTGTCACCTGGGCTCTAATCGCGTAAGACGACGATCGTCTGACGACGTCGTTTCGACGATTGTATTTCTTCGTGTAACACTAAAATAGTTGGATCGTCTGGACGACGTCGTTTTGGACGATTGAACTATGCTTCGTATAACTCGTGCAACTGTCAAATTCGACGACTGAACGATTGCGATTGAACGATTGCTATTTTGCAATCGTTTGATCGTTTTTGGTGCATTTTCTCAGTTTGATTCGGGCCGAGAGAAATATTAACAAATATTTAAGGGAAACATACACTTATGTTCTCTTTGGAGGGGACTCAATTTTGTCGGAATGGTAAAAAACGCATTTTTTGCAACAAAAAAAAATGGGGTACAACTTTTTTAGAATTTCAAATGAATTTTGTTTTATAATGGCATGCAGTAATGCAATCAGAAACAAAATGTAGTTATAAAATTGCATTCATTGAATCCTTTTTTACAACTTCAATATTAAGAATACAAATTCTCATGTGATGTTTCATGATGTTTGATTTCCGTAAACATCCTTCCACACTTAGGTATGTATATTTTCCACGAATGGGTGTCATAGACAGCGCCATCTTGTCTATGGTTTTTCACTTCCACCCAATTCTTCAACCCAATTCTACAACGGAAAAAAATGTCCATACATTTTCTGCTGTCAGAGTGTGTTTACAGTAGTCTTCAAACTGTTCAAAATGGGAACGATGAACGATTCGATTGAACGATGCTACGAAGATGTTACGCGAAGCAAACTTACAACGACGTCGTTCAGTTTGATCGTTTTGACGATGATCGTTTCATGAATTACGCGATGAGAGCCCTGGAATTCTCAGATGAACGAAATCTTCTTCTGGGAACGAATGAAATCGGAATAGCTTGGTTTACTCTGAAGCAGCGCGTACGAAAATTGTTCCAAAACGACAAATTTTGAGTATGAAAAAGGATTCGTAAAAGTTTGAGTGCAAAAATAGGACTTTTTTCAAAAGCGTTTAATAATTCGCCTCTATCGAGGTGAATATGAAAAAAACCGAATATTTTTTTGGAAACAAATTGTTAGATTCACATGCAGTTAGAAATAAATTTAAAACTAACAATACAAATTAAAAATTTAATATCTTCCAGGCTCCGGTGATCTTCCATCTCCATTGAGTGTTCAGTGCCTTGATTTTGTGCGGTTTTTGCCGCAATTGCGCTAGGGAATGTTCCGAATCGGATTTGAATGTGTGAGTGAGCCACTGGCTTTGACTGCGTTTAGGTAGTTCACATTACCAGCAATGTGCATCAAAGAAATCTACTCGACGCGGATTGGCTATTAAATGTTGACGAAATAAATTAAATGAAATCTTAAAAACTAGATCTAAAAATGAGTATATATATTTACAACCAATGCTTAAATTGTTTTTATATATTTATAAATGAACATTAAGGCTTTAACATTTTCATTTTAAAGTTTTCTTTTTGAAAAAGAATTGCATCTACTGTTTCATAGAGATGCATAGCTCATCCGCTGAACGATTTGAATTACATCAAATGACATTTGGGTTGTTTTTTGTTTATTTATAAAATAAAATTTGCGTGAAAATGATCAATTTACCGTCTATGCTGTATTACGAGCGTAAAACAAAAACTAACATTTATAATCGATATTTACGAGATTATATCCATTCGAAATATCGGATAGCGTGTCAATTGTCGTCAACCGACATCCTTCTCGCTACCTAAATAGGTTGCGTTAGGGAAATCCCGCCTGGAATTTCCAGGAACAAAGCGATATTAGAACAGGAAATATTGGAAGTTGTCAGTTCTCGACATCACGCACACATTTATAGAATCTGCCTATACGTGAACCCTTTCCGCAAACCGCCATTGCGGGAAAAACCGCACAAAATCAAGGCACAGATTGACGACTGTGAAGAGTTGCCGTGTGTCGTTATCAGGGGAACCATTTCATTTATGGATGTTCAATTTGTTGCCGGTATGTAATTTATTTGTTGGTGTGACAATCTTTCCTTATTTTTGAGTATTTTTTTTTTGTTGCAGTCAGTCCCATTACGAAAAACATTTTAGCTGATGTGCATGCCAATGTATTTGGAATGGTGGTACCCTATCCACTGCCCAATGAAATGAACAATGTGTGTAAAAATCTATTATACAGCGCCTATTGTCCTCTATATGCTACTGAAGATGTCACCTATCATTTGATCATGCCAGTGGACAATACTTTCCCCGAAATAACTACCCGGGTTGAAGTTAAGCTATTGGATGACGACAAAACTGTTGTTGCGTGCTTCATTGCCGACATGAAAGTGAGGAAGTCGAAACCCAGCAAGTAGTCGTAGGAAGATGTTAGACAAAAGTTATTTATTTTTATTTTGTATTTTATGTAAGCAATTTAATTTGTACAAAGTATAGGCCATATTATATTTAATTTTAGAAGAAAAATAAAAAAAATTGTACTTGACGTGTTCATTGATAAATTGTTGTGAGTTTATTTAAGACTAGTGGACCCCCGGCAGCTTTGCCAAGCGTTATTTATTTATAAAAAAAAATTTCATGCAAAAAATTAATTTTCAATTTTTTCAATTTCCCGACTTTTCCCGATTATAATAATTTCCGGTTTTGAGATAATTGTTTTGAACTCAGCTCCAGGACAACGCAGGGGGATGTTTTATGTTTTCAGGGAAAATTTACTAAATTTACCTATTTTTTTATTTTTCAGTCCGAAAAGCCATTACTAAGCTAGGTCTGAATAAATAGAATTTTCCACGTTTTATTTCGGGATAAAAAGTATCCTAAGTCCTGACCCAGAACATAAGCAATCACTATGCTAAGTTTCATTAAAATCCGTCCAGTAGTTTCTGCGTGATGCGTGGTCAGACATTTTTTATTCTACAGTTTTATTATATGTAAGGATAAGGATCTGCGCAGCTTGTCATTCCTTATTTAGGTATTTAACTGTAGCTGTAGTTTATTGATTAAGAATTAACGAAAATACGGATTGGTCAAAAACTCTAAAACATTTTCAAAGTTCAAAAGTTGAGAGGGTATACAAATTGGAGCAGTATGTTACGTAACGTACGTCCAATTACAGAGTCTTTGAAAAACAAATATGTCCACCAACATTTTTTTTCAACTAAAAGTTACAATCCAAGTATCCATTCATTCACTGGCACTCTGAAAAAATTCGAATACATTTTTTCACATCTTGAGCTAACCAAAGAAGTTCTTCCGCACTTAAATATTAAATTTTCTACTATTTAGTTATTTTTACGAATTCCTATGATAGAGAAAACAAGATTACGAGTATTATACGAGTATTAATGTACAAACAACAAATATATATCAATTCATTTATTTTCCAACGAACACTTGAAAACGCAAATCTGAGATCAATATCTAAAGTATAGGTAAAGGTAACAAAAATTGCCTTGTCACTATTTTCTAGAATTTAATATCTATTTATATTTGGGAAGGTACCTAAGCACTAGGCTTGCAATTTGTTTACACTACTTTCCCGCATCAATTGACAGGATGTCAATTTTTGCAATGCCAACACACATTCATTTTAACATGAATCTCATAAATGAATGCGGCGTACAGAACCGGAGTAAATATCAGTATATGACGCCAACCTCTTCAGTACATAATCCACTCCACACAGCTAAATTTCGGAATCACTCTACTTCTCTTCTCTTCTCTTCTCTTCTCTACATATAATAAAACTGTAGAATAAAAAATGCCTGACCGCGCATCACGCAGAAACGCTTGAACGGATTTTGATGAAACTTGGCACAGTGATTGTTTATATTCCGGGTCGGGCTTTAGGATACTTTTTAACCCGGAAACCAACTTGGTTTTTACAAAATAGTAAAAAAAAACGGATATATGTAAGGAAAATTCTGTTTATACAGATCTAGCTCAGTAATGGCTTATCGGATTGAAAATAAAAAAATTGGTGAATTTAGTAAACTTTCTCCTGAATAATTTAAGATATAAAACATCCTCCTGCGTTGTCCTGAAGCTGAGCAATGTTCAAAACAATTATTCAAAACATCGCCCACAATTGTCTTTCAGTGGATACCACTGTCAGTTGTCAGTAGTCATGCAGCAGTGAGTATCGTTGCAGTAGTGTGTGTGTGATTATTATTCATTGGGAAAAGTTTGGAAATGGGCTGGGGTGGGATTCGTGTGTCAATGTCAAGTTGTTTCATTCATGTTGCTTCTTTTTCGTCGACATTTGAGGTGGGTAAGAGGGAACAAATAACAGAACTTTGCGTAAATCTTTTTTGCGTAGACTTTTTAGTAGGAATTAAAATTATGTTTTAATTGTTTTTGCTTAATATTGCTTTTAAAAAGGTCCAAGGGAGGGCACATATTTATAACAAAACGGCGGGTGAAGCAAGGCGAGCACGGGTCAGCCAGTCCTCAATATTTTGTATTATCTTTACAACTGAGAGTACCTACATATTATGCAAAGAAAATAACACGAATCTAGGCGATCGTACGCCCAAGAATATGCAACGATAATGTCCATCAAATTTCTGGGACATTGTTCCAAAAAATCTGACAGTGACATAAATCTTCAAATTTGTTTCACTCGTCTGACAGATTTGTAAGAAGTGAATATGAAAAATTAGCTATTCTCAAATATGGCCAAGGCTGTCAAATAAGAGCATCTTTTGGAGTCATGTCGAAAGTCTGGCAATTTGCAATCATGTGCTGTTAGGCGTGTGTAGTTTGGCAACCAGCTACGAGCATGTCATCAATGGTATCGCAAATTGTTGTAAGATTTAGTTGGGGTTGCAGTTTGCATTAACTATAGGGTAAGGATAGGCACATGGAGGAAGGAACATTTCTTCGCTGACTGGAAAAGACTTAAAAATGCTTGTTGAAGAGGCTCACTGGGGGAAAACAGTTGTAACATCTCAACAGAAGGAACTACCCAAAGCACCGTGTCTGGTTTTTGCTACGGCCGAACACTGATAAAGAAGATGGAACACTGTTTCACTCTTGTTAGTGTTAACGCATAGCTACTACGACAGTGTGTTATATGGGGAATGGAATGCGTAAAGCTTGGCTGCGTGAGTTCCTAGAGGCCAGTGGCCCGTACTAATTGCCGTAAGTCTAGCTCAGTTTATTTAAAATTTAACGTAAACACTGCAACTCACCTCCAAAAGCATGTACCGCGTGGTTATTTACTTCCTTCAGCCTTAGCTAGAATCAAATACGTAACCATCGTTTGCACAAATCACTGTTCACTGCATAAAACGTATAAATTGAATAAAAAGCCTAAAAACTTTGATAGGTATATACCGATATATTATAACGTAGGTATAGGTAAGTAGGTAACCATTATCAAAAACCAGACTGGAATTAATCCACCATAATCCACAGAATAAACTCGAAACCCATTATCGTATTGAATTTCACGAAATATTTGCCACAACATTTTCAAGGTAATACCTACCCTCCTTTAGAAAATATACAAAAATAACCATTTAAGGGTTAAATTGAGCGAAAGGAATAATTCTGAAGTATTAATTATGGAATCATGAATATTATGTTCCGTACCGGTGTATAGAAGTAGGTTTTTTATGCGGTGACAGCCCTTTCGTTATTAAATATGTAGATAGCGAAAAGTTAAAAAAAATGTAACCTTTCTCTGATCGCTTCATTAATAATTTCACTCAAAGCCTCGCAAAAAATATCAAATGGCAACATGGCTTTTCCCCCAAAACAATTATTTTTTCCATTGGAATTTTTCCTAAATTCCCATTGTTTTTTGCACAAAATTTAAATTTAAATTTAAAAAAAAATAAAACCGAAAGAACCAGAAACAAAAGGTTCAACCGCTGATTTCAGATATGTCTATAAATGTGCTTACTTTACTTACTTTTCAATTAATTTTTATTGATATTATTCATTAAACTTAAGACTGAATAATTTAGAACTAACATTGATCTTAATTCTAGCTTACTGGCTCTTAGCGAGTGCTCTAAACTTAACATTATGCTTAAAACTATTGCTTTTCGTCCTTAAATCTTTCTATTGCAAACATTTTTGCTACCATCTGAAGTCTTGATTAAATTCCGCCTGTCAAACAGACTACGAAACTACGGTTGTCAAAAGAAAACTCTGAAAAGGCTAGGGAAAAAACTAGAACTGGTTGACAAAAGGATTGAATTCGGAATAAAAGGATTATTATTGAAAATTATAATTTTCTTTATTTTTAACACTATATTTAGTTTGATTTGTTTTTAAAAAAAAACTTGAATTCCTTATTTATATTTTTATTTTATTTAAAACTACTTAAAACTACCTAATCTACTTAACCTACATCTACCTATAATCAGGTTGGTGAGCAATCTCATCTATTGGTCACCATCTTGATCGCGTTCATATGGGTGCCTGGCATTTGCCAACAGGGTTCACTTATTCATGTTGACGAGCCCGGCCCCTCCCAAAACCCCCTATAAAGGTGCCCTCACGCTGGTTGGTTGGTTTAGGTGGCTGTATTTCCCGACGAGGGAAAAGCACAAGTAGCGCATTGAGCGCCGTTTTGAAACCACAACTAACGGAACCTGAAATTGAAGGGGGTAAAGGAAGTCAAGAGAGCTCAAAACCAGCCTGTGGAGTTGAGAAATTTGATGATCTTGTGGAAGTGGATGCTTTGGATGGCCGTAAGGTCATCAAAACAGGGACGACCTAGCGCAGTGCGTCTGGTTTTGGCTAGGGCCGGACACTCACAAAAAAGATGGAACACCGTTTCACTCTTGTTAGTGTCAGCACAGCTACGGCAGTGGGTATTGTGGGGGATGCCAATGACCCGTACTAATTGCTGTTAGTCTGGCGACATCTATACGTGTTCTGGCTAAAAGGCTGTTTGTTCTGGCATTATCGTAGGTTGGCCAGATCTTCCTTGAAATGACGCAGTTCGTCAGGTTCAACCATCTAGTCTCAGCCCGTGAGGTGAAGTGCAGGAGGATCTCTCTCTTTACATATCCCAGCGGTGGGATATCTTCCTCCGCATGAGACATGCACAGAGCTGAGCCAAATCTGGCAAGTTCATCGGCCTTCTCATTCCCTTCGATGTTCCTATGGCCGGGAACCCAGACGAGAGTGATATCAAACCGGTGACAAGCCCTGGTCAGTGTCTCCCTGCATTCCACAACAAGTTTGGACGTTGACTTAGCTGAACCGACAGCCTTGATCGCGGCCTGACTGTCGACGAAGATGCCTATTTTTCTTTTGGGAGTCGCACTATTGTGGAGCAGTCTACAAGCCTCCTTAATTGCAAGTACTTCTGCTTGAAATACACTAGCTACGTTGGGTAGGCGAAGACTTTTCGAGATGTTTAATTCTGTTGAGAAAATGCCTGCTCCTACTCCACATTCCATCTTGGAACCATCTGTGAAGATAGGTATGTCGAATTCATTAACGACCGCATTCTCCTCCCATTCTGATCTAGAGGGGAATCTAACAGAGAAGTTTTTATGGAAGTCGTATTTGGGTACTATGTAGTCTGTAGACATACTCACGCTGGAGCGGAAAGAGTTACGAGCCGACAACAATTCAGCTCAAAGATATTAGCGACGCAAGGCAGAGACCTGTTCCATTACAAAATCTTATTAATTCAATCTTCAGATAAAAATTAAAAATTAAATCATTTGCCAACTTTGAAACAAGGATTACTCGTGTATTTAACATTACCTCAAACTCCTCTGCATCGAATTCTAGAAAATTTTGTTTCGCTTGTTTGTGCGTCATGTCTAAATTTCGTTTGAAACAAAAATAGCTCCGAAAACTTTGAAAAATAATTTCGTCCAGTTTTCGAGTATGTTTAGGATCCTTCATACATTTTGTGGATCACCGCATGCATGTTGGGCAATTCCTTGTACGGTTCAGAAAGTTGTGAAATATTTTTTCCCATGGCATACTAGAGCTTGATTTATCCAATCCGTTTTGACGATTGTCCATTCGAAGAAAATAAAAGTTCATTAAACTTTCAGCGAAGCACAATGCGTATTTCAAAGTGTCGCTTTACTCGTTGGCTTCGAAGCCTACCGGTTTAATTTTTAACCAGAACAGGGCTTTCTTTATCACAATTACACTTGAGTATGAAAACACAAAATCTTGGCACTGCAAATTTTCGGCGGATGGTATTACCGCGTCAGGTTCAGGGGACTTCCCATCTTCGAAGTCATCTATATCCCAACGGGTCTTCTTAGGCCTTTTGGAAGCTTTGCACTTTAAATCAGACTTTGTAAGTCAGGGTCCCATCAATATAAAGAATTTTTCGAGAGCTGCCCAATTGCCAAATGAGGTTAGTAACATAAATAAACTTTATTGTATATCTGTAGTCAGTGATACAATTGGGATGTAGTCAGTCTTTCACTTTTTCCGATAGTCGTATATTGTAATGTAATGTAAGTAATAGGCCCTGTATACTGCGACCAGAAGAGATCTATTGTATTGGCCTTTAATATTTAACCTAAGGAGCTGGTGAGGCTCTTTATAAACCTCAGTACCCTTTTTGGTTCCAAGTTTCCTATATCTACAGGACTTAAAAACGCCCTTTGCATATGGATCGCTCTGCCCCTTGCCACAGCAGGGTATTCGCAGAGTATGTGTTCCGTTGTCTCCTTCACTTCTCCGCAGAGTCGACAGGAGTCATCGTCGGAAAGTCCAATTTTTTTGAGATGGTATCTTAGTGGCTAGTGACCAGTAAGATAACCTGTTAGGATCCTTAGATCTTCTTTGCTTAGCTCAAGTGACTTTTTTGTTTTACTAGGAGTTGGGGTTATGAATCGCTTTGCCTGCTTCTGTCCATTGGATTCCGTACAGTGGTCGGCAAGGTGATCATCTTCCCATTTCCTGAATTTTGAGTGTACATAACTCAAAGGTAAACCAAAGTAGGGCTCAGGACCAGCGAGCAGGCGTGACACGCCTCTTCTCGCCAGACAATCCGCCCGTTCATTGCCCTCAAAGCCCTCATGACTTTGCTCACTTTTCTTACTTCAGATTGTTCTGGGAAATAATCACTTGTATAGTAAGACACAGTAAGACTCAAAGAATCTAGATTGTGGTTAACGAAACTCGCTTGCAAAAGTAAGATTGTTGACCGCTTGGTATCCTGACCCGACCCTGAACTTATAGCTTTAAAATATCACTGCTTCTTGGATCAAATGCCATCCCAAGGGAATATGCGCAATATAAGACCTGTGAGTAACTCACATTTTACAGCAAAAAATACTTACCATCAAGTTGTAGGTCACTTCCATTCGATGTAAGGACACAAAATGCCAACTCGCTTTTATTTCCAAAATTCAGTTCGTATACAAAAGCAAAGTATACCTACTCCTTAACAGAACAAAATGTCAAAACCATACCCATCATTATGCGTTTAAAAATTTACATCGACGTCACTCTCACCTCGAAAGGAGCTTGTTATCCATGCACTAGTTATAGACTCGCGCCCTTAATTAGAACCAAAAGATGATTTTTTCCAGAACAAAATATGCTACCCCCCTCGATTCCTGCCGCCAAAATCCCAGCATGACCATATAGCCAAAGATATACTCACAATTTAATGCCCACCTTCTCTCCAGAAGGATATCCCACCCACACTTTGCCTGGGATAATCATGAGCATAATACCGTACGGCTTCAGCAATTGCCTCTTGTGCCAATTAGCAACACTTTTTAACCTCTTACAATTTGTCTTAATAAGAGAGTAAGGATGAATTCGCTTTATGAAATTTTATCGCGAAACCCATCCTTGGAAGGGGAGGTTTTCTTTTTCTTCTGCTGACAGGAATAACACCAGCAGGCGAACTTTTATATTGTGCATAAGACCCTGTGAGGTAATGATAATGAAAATTCTTTCGTTGTGAATAAAATTGAATTTTTTTTTATATAAATATTTTACCGTCTCCTGATAATATAATGAAAACCAGAATGACGTTAAAAATGTGTTGCAGATGAAAAATATCCGCAATTGAGTAAAGGTGGGTAAATTTAATTTTTGCTATAAATGAATTGTAATTCTTTTGCTTTGCTTTTGTGTTTGACTGATCATTCGAGCGGAAAGAAAGATGTTTACATAGCAGCAGTAATTATTATTGAAGTAAAAATACAGAAACTTAGGAGAACGCTCGCTACTCCATAAAGTTTGCAAAAGTCACATGTCCTCTTGTCTAAATCCTTTTTTGACATCAAAGGTCTCGCTGTCATGTGACTTTTTCAACATCATTCTTAAAAAAATTGTGCGGAACTCGCAAGCCAACACCAGGGGCCAGGGCCGTAGCCAGGATTTTGTTTCCGGGGGGGGGGGCTTGCTTTCAAATCTTACGTACATTCCAATTAATTGATTTTTAATAGTTTTTAAATCGTATATACTTAGGTGTTATTTTGATATTCAAAGAAAAATGTAATTTTTTGAGATAAATGATCGGGTACTTATTTCATAATAAAGAGGATTGATAAAATAATGAAAAACAACATGACCACATGACCACGCTTACAGGACCATATCCTTTTCATGAAATTTTCCATAACAAAATCACAAAGTGGCTGCCCTATGTCCTCGATAGACTCACGAATTCCATTTTTGAGGTCTTGAATCGACGCTGGGCTGTTGGCGTAGACCTTATCTTTCACGTGGCCTCAAAGGAAGAAGTCGCAAGGTGTTAAATCACAAGATCTCGGTGGCCAATTGTGATCACCTCTTCGAGAGATAACACGGTTCGGAAACTTTTCCCGTAAAAGGTCAATGGTTTCGTTGCTTGTGTGGCACGTAGCGCCGTCTTGTTGAAAATAAACGTTGTCCAGATCAATACCATCCAACTTCGGCCATAAAAAATCATTAATCATCTCTCGATCTCTCACTGTAACTATTGATCTAACCTCATTTTCGAAAAAGTAAGGTCCAATGACCCCTCCGGACCATAAACTGCACCAAACACTCACACGTTGAGGATGGAGAGGCTTCTCAACAACAACTCTTGGGTTTTCCGCGCCTCAGATGCGACAATTTTGTGGAAAATGGGCCTCATCATTTTTGTAGTGAATTTTTATAATTTCAATGCGTTGTTGAAGCTTGTATCGTTCCATTTTTAGTAAAAGCGTAGTTTCTACTTGTCAAATGTCAAAAAATAACATCTTCAAAAGTGACAGCCACCGAAATAGCGGGCTATTCAAAATAACACTCGACGATATTTTTTCGCACCAAAGAATGTACTCAGCTTTTACAGCTGTCAACGAAATTACATTATCAAAGTAACATGTTAGCTCTTCCAAATCGTTCACTCGCTCAACTACAGCAAAACCTGAAGCAGAGCTTGAAACCATGGTAGAACATCTTCGTTGACCATGAATCTGTCCGTAAGATTTCGTATTAACGAATCTATGCAAGGAATCAGTATAGACACTCTAAAATAGGCTTCAGTAGAAGAAGTTTCTGGATTGGAACGCATTGTCTGTTTCAATGAAGTTCTTAAAGCTCTTAATTGAACTTCAAATAGGTCCTCAGCAAGTTGGGATGCGGATTGAAAAGCATTTGTGAAGAAATCGTAGGCATTTTCTCTGATGTTCTTAAGAGAATTCAGAACTGCGGTCGAATGCAGAAACGAAGTCTAAAGATTTGTTCTTTAGGAAAACTGATAAGGACAGCGTTAAACTGAATAGTTTTTCGCATACAATCAGGTTTACTAGGAGATCACTTTTTTGGACCGCTGCCAAAATTGTTGATGCCCACGTTCTGTTCGTTATTTCTTCAAGACTTATTGAGAAGCATTTGAAGAGCTCTAATACATTTGCGTTTGAATGGTTGCGGAAGAAATTAACAATTTCACTTACTTCACCAAGGCAATTGCAAATTGCAGGAGCTTGAATGTGGTTAGACACCTTAAATAAGTCTTGGAGGATTTTGGAAAATAGATTCTTGCTGGAGCGATTTTTTCCAAATTTTGTTAAGAACCAATCAAACAGGGTGATGTCTGAAAATTATATTTTTCGAGCTAAGCGACTTACTCACCCCAACTTAGTGTATATAAATTTGATCATGATTAAACGACGCTTGTGACAAAGCACTTCTTCGTTTGCCGAGCGAAAGGTTTTGCATTCGAATCTTAACCATTAAGCCTAGTATCCTGCTCAAGCTAAATTTTATCCCCCATACAAAAATGTCTTCAAAGATAAATTTTAGCGAATCAGTCCGGTACATTAAATCGAAGATAATTTTTTTTTGCGTGGCTTGCCCGCTGCTGCAGCAATGATATATCTTCTCGTATCCTACTCAACTATTGCGATCGAAAATTCTAATTAAAATAACACGTACAAATTAAGTTAACTACCATTTATCGTGAACATATGGTTTTTGTCCCATCTATATCATTTGCAATTATTTAGCGACCAATTATCTTTGGTGTGGAGAAACAAAGTGGAGACTAAGGACGCTAAAATTTAGCGCGAGCAGGATACCAGGCTATAGCAATAAAAAAACGTATACCTAGAATCAAAAAGTATTTTTTTTCCCGTAAACTGCTAGTGCGTAAATGCGATTGGAGTGATAACGCCGGAATCATAATAGGCAACGTTCATACCTACTCCTGAACTAATAAGTTAGGCAAATTAAAAAATCATAATTGATAATAGATAAAAAACTTTTTAATTAAAAAATGCTGTGCAATTAATGTTATGCTCAGATGATTTCGAAGCGATATCCATTTGAATGCTATATACAAATTCCAAGTATTACTTTTAGTTTTAGTTAGAATAGCTATTCGACCTACTGCATTAAGTAAAAGTTAAATTTCTCGGAAATATGAAAACATTTGCATTACTGTGTTGTGGCATATCCTTGTTAATATTACAAAACATCCTCTACGCATATTCTGAACAAAAACTTTTCGTAAGTGCAAAATGCAACTTGTTACCCAAAACCGAATCGGTTATTTCATTCACAGATGTCATCAAAATTTTACTCAAAGACAAAGACACTCTTTTGTTATGGTAATCCAGATATTTTAAAAAATATGAGCTGCAAATTAAAAGCGATAAACTGGGAGCGCACTGTAGCCAATATGGATGTAGACATTGCGGTGCCTCTAAGCAACGTAACAGTAAGATGGATTTTATTAATAGGCACACATATTCTCAGTCCTATAATTTATTGCAGTTAAGATTCGAAGTCTTCAAATACACGAACCAATTTCGTCCTTTCCTCGTCAATTTAACAATAAACGCATGCGACTTAGTAAGCAAACGCAAAAAATTTGCTTACGCAAATGTGGCTCTCGACATAATTGGAAAATATTCGAACATGAATCACACTTGTCCGTATGTGGTATGAAAAACTTTATTCTCTTCATTAGTTATAGCTTTTAGTAGAATAAAAAAACAGCCTCCAAGAGCAAGTCAACTGGAAAGAACTTTTTACTTTCCAACCGATCAGAAAATGACTGCCAAAAAGTCCACTAATGGGTGGGCCTCACGAAACACTCTTTCATTGCGAGAGTAGGTATCTGTTGAATTATCATAATATTGAAATTTGCAGTATATTAAAATCAAGAGAAAACTACCCACCTACCTGGGCCTTACGGCAGTGGTAGTAGTGATTTCCACACAAATGTCTTTAGAATAAAACAGAATTCTACCAGTTGGATAGGTGAGCCACTGTCAAATATAAATTAATATACATTTATATCTACTTTTAGGGGCATTTATCTGCAAGAGACATTTTCATGGATACTCGTTATATACCGTTTAATATGCCTACTGGCAAGTACAAATTTCTATTCAATTTCTACGAGGGATGGCCATGGATCTATGTAGGTACAATTTCGGCTGTTGTCTCTCTTGAGGAGAGAAGAAATGCGAACAGGACTGCCTAAAGTAATACAGGCTAGCTGAAACTATTTCTTAAATTCAATCAAGAATGGCTGAAATTAAATCAGTCAGTTGTTTTTTTTTAATTTTTGCACCAACACAAAATCTGTTATGAACACATTGTTTGAAAACGCAAAATTTGTTGTGTTTTTTTTTATTGTCATACCTACCTACAAAAAATTTATAAAAACAAAAAGTTTGGAAAAATTGTACTTCACGACAAAATTTTTTATTTTTATTTTTCTATAAAAAGCACAATACATGAAGGTAAAAATCGATGGCCCTCTGATATATTTTGCTATATTACGCTAAAACTACTTCTAAACATAAATATTATTTATAGATAGAAATAAACAAATAATAAAGTACACAACTGGATCGCGTGAATCTTTTTTGTTCATATCATCAGTTGGTTTATTTTAATTTCATAATTTTATCAGGTAAAAAACTGAGAAACTGGATAAACCGTACAGAAAACATAGGAATAGGTATACCTACTTAAATAAATTTAAAGTTTTGGTTTAAAGATATTCATTGCAGATGGCAGTACATATCAAATAATAAAGTCAGGATTTAGCTCTTAGTAAAAAGCATTTTCTGTTTAAAAAGTTTTAAGCACCGAATGCTTAATGTTTTTTAGGCCTACAAGATGAGTACAAGGACAAGGACAAGTTTCTGAGCTTTTAGAACTGGGATAGATTGGTGATGTTGGTAGGTGTTGAAGTAGGGTTTGTGGTATACCAATACCTTGACTTTGATTTATTATGTAAAAATTCAGAGATTTGTTTTCGAATTTGCACTCGCAGTTATGAATTGTATATGCCAATGGACGTGCTTTTGGTTTTCAAATGAAGTAGGGGTTTCTGATAGTAAAAACCCCAATTGGTTGCAATTATTTTAAGGCTCATGATTAATATGGTTGAAAAAAAGATAATATTTGCTGAAAATGAATTTTTAGTATTTATAATTGCATTTTTACTGGTAGTACGTTACGCTTATAAGCCGGCTTTATTTGCATTTTTCTAAGAAGAACTAAGTACGGGGTCTTATTTAGAATACTTATATGTTTTCCTTAAAAGGGGATGAAGACAAAATAGTAACAAATATTACAAGGTTTGGTTGGAAAAATAATCTTGCTCAACTATTTAGCTAAAAACTTAGAATAGGGTATTGTCCAAGATGTTAGCATTACTTTGTTTTTAAATTTTTATCCAAATCGAAAATGGCGTTTTCGAGATCTACCCACTGGTGTTTTTTAAAGCAGCGTTTCGGGTGATTCTAATCGAAAATGAAGTACGCAATAAGGTTGAAAACGTCAATTTTACTTCAAGTATGCGTTTTGGTCAAAATCGTTTTAGCCGTTTTCATGTACCTAGGTAAACCGAAGAAACCCAAATTCTCAAAATATGCCGTTTGTCAAAAATCCATTATAGACAATTTGGAGAAAAACTGAGTTTGCTATCATGTTAGAAATGAGCATTTTACCTTAAAAATGAATTCTTGTTAAAATCGTTTTCCGTTTGACCGTTTTCGAGATAAGGCCAATTTTCAAAAATACCGTTATTCAAACCGTACCGTTATAGCGTATGCAGCAACGTTAACCCCACCTACATAAGCCCAAATTTCGGTTGAAATCGTTAGAGCCGTTTACGAAAAAATTAAAGTTTTTTTAAAACCGTTATAAGGGAAGTAGGTACCGTTAATAATAGGGTTAAAGTGCAAAAATAAACTGTAGGCCCACAAACTCCAAATCCAAAGTTTGAAACAAATCGGTCCAGCCGTTTGTGCTGTGGTCCTCTGGAAAGGACGGACAGACGGACAGAATTGCGAGACCCACTTCTTTGCGTTCTCATATCATCGTAGATAATGTCAGGTTAGATTAAAATATCGAGTTGGAATTTTCGTACGTTTACAATATCAATGTTTACTTTATGAACCCTTCTAGTGGTCGATATTTTCAAAATTATGGTGTTCGCTTAAGTTCTATGTTAGTACCTAAATCAGCGCCATATGTGAGGGTTAGAAAAGCAGCGTAATATGTTGATCCTTGTTTTTAGGTTTCCTTATTTTCCTTATAGTCATCGTAGGTATTAAAAAGTAATATTTCGAACATGTTTTTCTTGCGTTGCAGTCCATGTTTATAACGCACTTCACTCAATAGTCCTCATAGCCACCTAAGAGCTTAGTTCAAGGAAAATTCCAAACTTCTAATCGAGAATGTATTTACAGGAAGATGGACACTGGCTAAGGAATAACAAAGTTTTCATAAGAGGTGCAGGTGTGTGCCAACATGAAAACGGATAATCACCCCTGTTCATAGTTTCTTACGAGTGTTTAAGCACTTTAAAGTAAGGTTCCCAACAGTACTCGAAACGAAAGAAGGACTCAATTTCTCCAAATAAAACAAAAATTAAATGATTGTTGTTTTAAAATAAATTAAATCTTTAACGTTGAGAATGAATAAATTTATTCAAAAGTGAAAGCTGTCATTATTTGGATTATATATGACAGCCGAGTGAACGCGTCCAGTAAATTAATGCGAGTGAATGTGTGTATCAAAAAAGGGTGTGTCCATGTGCAAACCATTGAGAAGACGTATAACATACAAAATTAACATTTTCAAGTAATGCAGGATAGGAGGACAAATGAGGATGAGGATGGTTGGGATCTTGGGAACCCTAATTTTAAGTTCTTGAATTGTGTGCATGTTTAGTATGCAACTTGTTAATAATACAATAGCTGCCATAAGATAATGTTTCATTTTTTCAATGGCATTTTCAATGACCAACAAAATATTAGATTGAATATTTATTGATTCAGATTCAAAAGAAATGTCTAAGAAATGTTACCTCCACAAAATGAGATGTCTGCATTTGAAGAAGACATTATGAATAATGAACCATCAAGTCAAAGAATAAACAATCAAAATTTTATGAACTTTTAATTTTCTAACATTTTGTTTTATGACAGTACAAATTGTAAGCAATAAACATTATATTGTGATATTATTTGCCTAATCGATTAACGATATTATTTTATCTTTATTATTGTAAACAATCGAAATATGCTTCCTTTTGCTGAAGTGATGAAAGTAGTCAACGCTAGCCTGATGTATGACTTTTTGGCTTTTTGCTTTTCACATTTCTCCGCTCTTCAAGAGAGGCTGTCAGCGCGGTTGTACCAGTGTAGACAAGGGGCCAGCCCTCGTAAACACTAACTGCAAATTTATACTTTCCAGTAGGCATGTTAAATGGTATAAAACGGGTGTCCACAAAAAATCCACTTGCACTCAAATGTCCCTTAAAAATTTAAAACAGCAATTTTATTAAATTTATTCCATTACCTAAAATATTTTGTTCTTTAGCATAGACTCAGTAATGCAAAATACCCCCAAACTGTGACTTAAAAAACACATATTCAAAGTTTCACAGACGACACGGCGCGTGGACAGACATCTTGGCTTGACTGTCATTGCAATATATATACAACTTATAACTCATCTGACAAAACTCAACTTTACGAAATTCCATCCATCGACATTTAATTTTAATCCAACTCAGTTTTTCAGTTGGATCCTTAATGTTCCGAATGATGTCCTAAAAAACTACAGCTAATAGTATGATAAAATTGTGGGCAAAATGTCCAAAAGATCAGTTGTTTTTAAGAGATATGTTTGGTTTCGTAAGGGCGATCTATACCCTACTAGAAATTTTCAATGACAGCAATACCTTTCAACAATTTATACCAGCAAGTTCAACATTTTCTGTTTTCTTTAATTTGTCAAGTAAAAATGTGTAGGTTTTTTTTCTGCATTTACATGGCCCTGTTTCTTAAAAGCTTGCAGTTTTTTACTATTAACTATGTGCCTTATTAATAATCAATTTTTCATACCATAAAAGGACAAGTGTGATTAATATTTGAATATTTTCGAATTATGCTCATAAACACATTTGCATAACCATTTGCCACGCGTTTCCTCATTAGACCGCATCCGTTTATTGTTAAATTGAGGAGGAAAGGACGAAATTGATTCGTGTATTTGAAGACTTCGAATCTTAACTGCAAGAAAAAAGTATAAACAGGAGGAACATCTGTCCGTTTAACTCCATAATCTTACTGATATATTCCTCAGGGGTGTCACAATGTCTAAACTCATATTGGCCACTGTTTGCTCCCAGCTTATCGGTTTTAGTTTGCAGCTGATATTTGTTACAAAATCTGGATTACCGATACAGTCGAGTGCATTGGTCTTTGCGTAATATTTCGATGACAACTATGAATGAAATTACAAATTTTATTTTGAGCGAAAAGGTTGTGTTTGTTGGATTACATCAAATTTTTTAACAGAAAACGCGCAAAAGACTTTTTGTATTATTAGCAAGGCTATCCAACAACACACCAATTTGAACGTATTCATATTTCAACCTAATGTCTTCTTAATTCTGTGGGACCAACAGCAATACTAACTAAAAGTTAAACTAAGTAATTTGTGTATGATGGACATCGATTCAAAACCATCGAAGCATGACATTAAAAGGTTTTCAATATAGATTAGGCAGCTTTTAAAATATGTTAAGTTATTATTTATTGACAATGTCCATATGCATGAAGATTGTAATTGGGATTTTTTGTAACTAAATGGTTTGTGAATGAAAAGGAAAGTTGTATTTTATAATTGCCTGCAATCATTTAATACAGTGAATCACATTATTTTATAAGCTAAAACAGAAAATTCTGGGTTCCAAGGTTTTGTGCTTAACTCTTTAAGGGTATTCACTTAATCTCATAATTTTATGCAGTTCGTAAATTCACAAATTTCTGCAGTGCTTTAAGTGAACACCCCTCGTAAATGTCATTGCGTATTTCGCGTAAATCGATTGTCAAGTCTCTTGTCAAACTCAGCTGTTGTTAGACTTCCCAAAAGGAGGTAAGTGAAAAGAAACAACTGATTAGATTTTTAAAGAAATCGACAGTAAATGAGTTACTTATATTGGAAGTTTTTGGCAAATACATATTTCCATTAAATGTGCTTTTATAATAATCGATTGACATCATTTTATTGATGTCCAAGCTAAAAACAACAAAAAGGGAACAAGATTTTGGACGAGTTAATTTATTCACTGGTAATCGCAATTTACACGACCGCTTGTCACAGTTTGACATATGAAAATTTGCGTAATTTTTTGCAGTCGATTTCCGAGTCAAATTGATCGCTGAAAATTATGAGGCCTGTGTGAACTATTCTCCATACAAAATCTGAGAGTTCATTTACGAGGTAGCAAATTTCTGCAGTTTGGTACGCAGTTTATGAGGGTTTTACGCGTGAATACCATTTAAATACTTATCTCTCTATAAACGCAGGCAGGATCATCCCCTTTTTAAATAAAAGTTGGAATTTTTACATTTACCTCAATCTTTGCAGTATAAACAAGGGATTTGGTGATGAAATTGCCTGAAACAGGTACAACGTTGGTTTTATAAATAAATTGGTCATCTTCTGTGTCTTTTGTAATGATATATCCAATTTACTTGATATTTTATATCACAAGCTGTTAGCAAATCACAAAAACTCTCGTAATAGCTTTTTTAAGCACGCACTTAATTAAGAAAAAAGCTGCTTGCGAGAGCTCCAACGTTCAGCGAACTGCAGTTGTAAGATAGGTAGGTACTAAAAAGTAGAAAATATGCTTTTAAAAAACAGCTTAAGGCAGTTTAGCTGAGTGTTCAAACACTCGGGGAAGTATTGCCTAGAAAGAGAATTTTGTAACAATTTGTAATTCTTTCGAATTTATTAAGATTTGTGAATGCAAAATTGAAAGTTATAACTTGGAAAATAGACAGCATCAAAAAATTTGAGCTCACAAACTGCCACACATTTAGAACCACCATCTCTGGTCATTTTTGTTTAAGTAAACTACCTAAAACTGTTTATTATTAACTGATACGATTTAAGTTAAGTACCGAACTGACCAGTAGGGTGAAACTCATGACAATAAACTCCTTTTTACGGTAAAAATACTGTAAAAACCTTCTCTATCCATTCCTCGTACAAACGACTGACTTATACTGATTTAATAGGACGTAGAGAAGGCCGTTCTGGAAACGACCAGCATATCGGTTGGTTGGATATAGCTTTTTGTAGTCCAGAAGATCAGATTTTCAAGATAGGGTGTGAGCTGTGAACTTTAAATTGATAATTTACGAATACATTCGGTAAAACTATTTAATTCTATTATTTTGCAGTTACAAATATGTTTGTACTCAGGTGTGGTAACTAATTTGTTTTTAATTATTCCAAACTGTAACACATAAAAGTACCGATATCATAGAAAAATCATTTCTATCTGTCGCGTCAATCAGCGAATGCGATACCTCTTGTCAAGAATTTTTTTTGTAGTGTTTCCGACTTTATAGTGACAGATTCCGATGTACAATAAAGTAAAGCTTTACCAAGGTTGACTGATTTTAATTTTAATTGTAACACAATTTCAATCGGGCAGCATTCGAAGTAAGGGTGGCAAAAATACAAGGCTGATTCATGTTGAATTGAAAAACCATTAGTTTAAGTTTGTCGTTGGATAGGATTGTTATATATTTATTGTTATTTATTGTTATTTTAAGATAATATTGTTCATAATTGTAAAATTTTCCAATACCTAACTCCTCAAAATAAATTGTTTATTTTCTTGTTGTTTTCATAGTGGTCATCCAAATTAAAATCGATACAATTGGTGAATGTAGCGGTGTCTCTGGCGAATGTGCATCTAAGACAATTTTATTTTAAATGCACGCAAAGTCCTTATAACCATACAGATACCATTTACGTTCAACGAATACAAGCTAAAGAAAAAACTCAGATCAAATAGTTTTTATGGGCATAAATTTATTATTTGTTTGTGTAAAATTTAAATTTGACAGCCAGTATTCTTTGATTTATTTAGCTGAAACTAACACTTATAACTAATATCGTTTTGCATTGGGCAAAAAGAAGCGTCCTCGATAGTCCGGAATCGAAAAAATCACTTCTGAAACCGATCCTTTGGCACAAAAAATACTCTTCTGGTGGTTCTGAGAAGAAAAATTCGCTTCTCGATTTAAAGTCAGAATCCACTCAAGAAGCACTAACCCAAGTGTAATTTTTGTATTTTATACAAGCCATCTAACAGCAGCCGTAGATTATTTTTTGGCATTTCACTAAAACATTTGTGGATTCAACCAGAAGCAGATTTCTTGTTCCATTGGATATAGGAATTAGTGAATCCCCGAGTGAAACCAATGGAAAACTACATAAGACTTAGAATTGCTGTCCATCTGAGAGTAAATTTGTATAGAAGAATTCGTAAAGAAGTGGTTCTAAAAATTGTAGTACCTTTTGCACTGAAATAATAATATATTCAGGATTTACACTTCCAGCTTTAAAGGGGCGCCCTACGCAATTTCCTCCTTTGCTCGCGTTTTATCTCTGGCGGCCCTGGGCGCCATCGCTGAAGATGATTTTTTGATGAAAATTAGAGTCAGTTTCCAACTGATTTTGATAAAACAATTTAATCATTTACACATGTTGTTGAATGCTGTTCATACAAGCTGATTTGGCAAAACAGGCTGAACAGACAGTCAGTTTGACAGATGTAGCTTCAACAATATGGCCGCTATCAACTGTCAAATTTTGGAAGTCCCTATTGGAAGACGCAGTGATACTATTGTGATATAAAATTGAAGTTTAAACATATGTTGCATATTTTTCATAAATTTTTAACCCCTTGATCATAATCGTAGAAGATGCTTCTTGCTTTAAAGCATTTTAAAGTAGGTATGGTTTGACACTTGCGTTTTCCTCAGCCGTTTCGTAATGTGAAAGCCTTATTTGACGTTGACGGAAAAGAGATTATAATGACTACTTTCTTCCCTTTTTTCATCTGATATAGCAGCTCATTGCAAACTGTTAAAATGACATTGGTGGTGCTTTGTTTTTTTTTATTGAAACCATTTTGTCAGTTTGAAAGCCCATTGTTTCCGTCAAGTTTGCGCGAATAATTCTTTTCAGCAATGTATCTCGCGCAACGGTCCCTTCCCTATCCTGTACGATGATGGTTACTCCGGGGGCTTGTCTACCTACACAGTCAAACAGCGTAAAACAACAAAACTAATTCCGTTCAGAAAAAAAAAAGTTTAAAAAATAAATAGGTAGGACCTTAGGGGTATGTACCTTCCCACGGCCATCTTATTCAACACGACGGACAATTTTGAATAACTTTAATTTCATTTAATTTCACTTAAAGCTTTCAATTTGAAGGGATTCGATTTTCCATTTCTCTTGCAAAAGTCCTTCCTTTCCAAACCCACGAGAGCATAAAAAAGATAAAAGGCAGGACCTCTGTACCCACTTGCAATCTGTTGAAATGTCATCGTCTTCTAAAGATACCACAAAAGGACCTACGAAAACCTGCGGTTGCTTATACTTTTGTTCAGCTTTATGAAATTAAGGTAGGTATGTCGGACTGCCAACAAGAGTTCTCCGACATAGGGGCGTTCCTAAGGGGCATTCCAATGCGACTTGTTGCTTTATGCAGTAATCTTAAATCTTTGGGCTATAAAAAAAAAACCAACAACCGGGGAAAAAATAGAGAAGTAGCGGAGAAAAACCCCGAAGCCCAGTTGGAATTCGGCAAAATAACTGTAGGCGTTGACGAATATGCGCATTGAGTTCTGAAAACATCACAGCAGTGCCACACAGTGGTTAGATGGCCGCACAAACCTCTTATAACACTCCGATACAGTCAACTCGATGGGGGATGAAGTTATGCCAATGCCGCGCGGCGGCGGCAATTCGTCAAAAATGCACATGCAAAGGGATTTCCGTATACACTGTCGTCATCGTCGTCGTCTCTCTGCGAATGTGAAAGCGAGAGAAATAGCTTCAGTGGATACATTTTCCATGCAAGGGTGGATGTGAACTTTGGCTAAGGATAACATCGCATCGATTCAAAGGGAATTCATTTCTTGTGCGACAGGTGTGCCTTACACAAGTGTGGTGGTTTAGTTCCGTTTGAGAAGCTGCCGGTACAACTTCGCGGTCGACCGCTGTTGTGTATAAAGATTTCATGAACTAACGGTGTGTGCAAGTTATGCCAAAGCGAAGTTTTTGAAATTCGGTTTCGTGAAAACTGTGTTGCGGGTTTTTGTCTCGAATATTTGTGTAAAGTGGATTTGCACGCGTATTAAATAAATGTTACCTATGTGCGAACGAAACAGTTAACTGTAAAAGGGTTTAAGGAATAAAGCTAAACATAAAATTTGCATCACAAATACCTGCTTGAGAAAGGTTAGTTATTTTGTGAATGGTCTTTAAGAAGTCTCTTCATGCCAAAACTACTAAAATCCCGGTTTCTGAATTGAGTTTTATTTACAAGCCTTAAAAATAAAATATTAAATTTGTCTAACAATTAAAAAAAGAACTAGTTTAAAAAAAAAAACAGACTGACAAAATTCAACAACTCAAACAAAAACCTAAAAGAATTTTGGATTAAGCTGGAAATAGATATTTGCCAACAAAATGAAAGTCGACGGCAAAATACAAGGTAGAATTCCTATCAAAGGGAACAATAGAAAAGTCTTTCCAAACAAAAGTTGGTTGCTATAACTTAAATATTCAAACTTTTGAATTGGTGGTGTATTTCGAAATAGCTGCAACTACAACAAAAGTGTTTGTAAAACAGTTTTCCTAAACTGCAAATCGGATTTATTTATCCTTAAAAAACGGAATGCTATTTTGACAACCTAAATATTTCTAGGTTCAAGGCGTGGTTGTATTTTTGACCTTGCTCCATAAAGGGTTTTGCATTGGAAGGATCTTTTTTTTAAATTGTTTTCGAAACGAAACACACAGTTTTGGATACAAAATAACAAAAAAAAACTACAAACCGAAACAAACAAAAACATTAAAGATAAAGTTCAATTACAAAAAAAGAGCAGTACCTTTATTTTTTGGCCATCTCCGGCAGACAGCTTTATGTCTGTCCACAAACTCAAAAATAAGTGTCTTTTGTTGTAATTCTTCAACACTTGTGGGCTAACAATTTTTAATTGCCAACAACAATATTTCTTGGTTCGGATTCTTTAGAATCCTTATATGCTTTTTTCGTTTTTGTGCATTTATTTAAGCAAATCAATATTTATTCGTCGAATAATAACAGGCGAAACTCAGCAAAATTACCGCTTCTGCTTTTCTTCTGTCAGTTATTGCAATGAAACTCCGCCTATTCTGTTTTTCTTAAGCTATCAAATTAAAAAAAATGAACATATGCCTAAAATAAAAATCATTGTGTATTTTAAATTAAATTTTGTTTTTCAAAAAATTAAAGTTCATGCGGATATTTTAAATTAAATAAAAACATCCCTCCTATTGTTATCGAGAATGGTTTTAAAAAGGCGATCGTATATTTTTGATTTAAGTATTCCGAGTCCCGTTCAAAAATAACTTTTTTTGTATATTATTTTTTGGCATTTATGTGATCGACTACGTGTACGTGTTTGTACAGAATGAAAATGTTGGCTTATAGGCACAGGAAATACATGTTCATAAAATCAGTGAATGGGTGTAACGACGAAAGGATTTTAGCTCGGATTTCAGAGACGAAAATGAATGCTGAAATTGTTGTGAATGCAGATGAAAATCAAGGCAGTTCTACTGATATTTCTGTCACCACAAAAATTTAGTTACCTATGCAATATGGAATTGGAATTGAGAATGCCAATACCGAACTATATATAGATTTCGAGCGATATTCGAATCAGACCACTAATGTCGGGTCTCTTTTCGCCTCTCTACCACTATAAAACTTACCCAGAGAGACTCTCTGGGCTCAATTCCTAGTGTTAACGCTAGCATCTGTTTATGGGAGATCTCTTTCATCGACTGGGTCTCGACCCAGTGATGTCCCAAGATCCTCATTCTTCTGCCAGCTAACGCCGGACATTGGCACAGTATATGCGCCGCTGTCTCAGATTCTTCCAGGCATAGTTTACAGGTATCATCTTCTCTAAGGCCCATCTTCCTTAAGAGATACCCGAAACTACCATGTCCTGTAGATAAAGCCACCACCCATTTCAGAGTTCGTCGACTCATGCTTAGAACCCTTCTTTGAGTGAAGCAGGTCGGCCAATTAATTGCCATTTTAGCTTGTCTACATTGTTCCACGGTTGACCACCTTCTCAGGTGTTCTGCCGTGATCCATTTGTGAATCAGCTGTTCTACAATACCGAACTAAAAATCAAACGACATAATCACAAAAGGTTCCATGTGCTTAAGACAACCATTAGAGTTAAGTTTATGTTCCCTTTTTTAAATCTTCTCTATTTGTTTGTTTTTGTAAACACTTTTTCTCGTTTGAACCTTTGCTCCACTTTTCGCGCGGTCGGCTTCTGGTTTTCCAGGAATAAGCTCTTTTACCAAACCTCTAGTGTTGACTCGATGCCCTAACGTTGTTTTTCGTTCTAAGAAATGCGTCTTTGATTGCTTTTAAACTGCCATAAACCGCTCAAAATAATACCGCTTAAACAATACCTACGGTTGTACCTTATATTATTTTTCGCAAAGCAATTATGCCAACTTCAACACGTTTGCAGTGTCAATTCCTATGTTGGCGATCATGGAACATATTGTGAGACTTCGAAAGAAGCAACAAACCCAATTTAACAAGTAACTATAATTACTGTACCACAAAAGAAAACAGCTTCACTTGTTAAATATGGAAATTTCCCTTCTTTGTACAAGTCATAGTCATAGTGCTTCCGTGACGGATAGACGATATTTGCAGGCAAATAAGTTTAGCTGTTAAGCAAAGTGTGCTAACCAAAATCTTGGAAAGGAAATTGAAATTGATTCTTTGAAAAGTTTGGCTCTAAGCCTTAATAACATGCCAACCAATAAAAGTTGGTCTTATAATTAAGACGTTTTTTGGCAGAACTGTCGAAAATCAATCTACATAATTGAATTTAAAAAAAAAAATCGATCTGGCAAAAATAGAGTATTCTCAAAGAACTGGTAAAAAGTGGAAGCTAAATGCTTGCGACAACATCATTTATAGAAGTCGTGACTTAAATTACGACGACCATGCATGTCATCAATAGTGTGGTATTGATCGCTAAAATCAGACCAATGCATAGCTATTAAAATTTATTGTAGAACACTAAGAGATTACTTCCGGTTTGTTGGTGAATTTATAGGTAAGCCTTTCAACAAGATAATCCACTACACTATTTAAAGCGCGGAATTTCTCGGCAAATGTATTTTCGACACTCTTAAAATTAATACGGGGTGTAAAAACTTTCAATACGCAACGTTGTTCATGTTCATATTCATCACTTTAATCTGAATAAAAAAAAAAACATTTTCATATTATGCATGCGAATTTGAACAGAATAAAGTCAAAACAAAATGTTAAGAGTACTATTAGAGTATATGTCCCTCTCGGCTCCCGCTTACGCTTTGATTTACACATTCATAGAAAGGGTTACTTTCAAAATTTGAACTCTAATGAGAATAGAAAAATTAAGATAAATTTTCTGAAGATTAATGACTCAAATTCCAATTTGAAATCACATAAAATGTGACTTAACAATTTTCAATTCGCACGTTAAGTTCTTCTATCTTTATAACAATGGTTTGTTAAATTTTTTCTACACTTGTAGCTTTGTGCTACAGAAAGTGGGAAATTTAGAACTTCCCACTTGTTAAGGTTTGCTTGTACAATTGTTAATTGTTAAATTCTCTTGTAGTTAATTGTTAAAATTCTCTTGTAGTTTTGTGGTACAAAAAGCAATTGTTAATTGTTAAAATTCGCCTGTTGTACAAGGCTTGTAGTTTTGTGGTACAGGCTCCTGGGATCTTAGTCATTCCCACATTTCTACGAGGCATACAAACCCAGTAAATGAACTGTAATACAACGGGTTTTCCAATAAATAAATAAATAAATAAATATTTTGGTGCGACAGGTCTATGGGACCCAAGGCCTAGCTTCTCACAACCATTCGTTTTGTGTGGGTTTTCAATTTTTGGGACGAATGGAAGGGATCTACAGTTTAACGCTGAGTCCAAACGGCTAATTGAGAAGCTCATTCATGACAGTTTTACTCTCGGATGTTTGTCAGACGTTCGCGAGAGGTGGCGCAGTGGAAAAAAACCTTAAGATGTAATTTGGCCCTTTCGGGATTCGAACCTGAGATCCCTCGCTTAGTAGCCCAACACTCTACCACTAAGCCACTGCGCCGTTTTCCAATAAGGACCGGAATCAAAACAAGTTGTATTAAATGTTTTAAGGAAATTCCTTTTTTTATTTTAAAGGCCCATGTATTGCCATTTTGTGTGGAAGATAATATTGTTCAAATGTCCGCCGACGTGTCTCAAGGCGGCATGGATCTGCGCCATACATCCGGCTGAATTTGAGCGATAGCATTGGTTATGTTGGCTTTAGGGGCATTGGTCGATTTCGGCTTATTGACATAGACCTGGACCTGTGCCTGCGGCAATTTTTTGAGCTGATTTGGCATTCATTTAATGTAAAGGTTTTGGCGGATTGTTTACAGGACCGGTTGCCTCTGGAGAGTCAATTTTAAAGGGCCACCGCGTCTGCCATCAAATGGGCGCAACGCACTCATTTTGATAAAAAAGTTTTATTGATTGACTGTGCTGCTCAATCGTGTTATCAGCCATGGGCATCAGTGACTGGATGATAAACACAAAAAAAAAACATGGCAAAATATACGCGAATTTAAAGACCATTTAGTTATTATGTGTAAATGAATGTAATTATTAAGTTTTACTAATCTTCTTGTCCCCTTATCCATAAATCTATTTGTCCAAAACAAAAAGCAAAAAATTTGTAATCAGAGAAAGTTTTCTTCATTTCTGCAAATAAAATTTCCCTCGAAAAATATCAAACAATTTCCTACGAGCCTTGCACGCCATAATAGTTGTCAAAACTTTTTGTTTTGTGGGAAAAACAAAAGAATTGCTTACCAAAAAAAGCTCCTACTTGCCGTTCGGCTCTTCCAGGAATGGAAGACTATTATCGCATTATTTAAGAACATAAATTCCTTCTTTTAAGAATGCATAACGAATAAATTAATTTCAAATTAGTAATTCAGACAATTTGTTGTAATTATTTTCCACGAGAATTTACCACACGAAGCTGTGTTCTCCATAAAAACTTCATAGACAGACTGTTTACTATCCGTGTCAACAATTGGCAAACTCAATCAAAGGTAGTGGAATATCGAGAGCAAAACAACTTCACATATCCACAACACCGCTAAATTTATGTTGAAAACTATTTTTTTCATCTTTCTATTGTAAGAGTGTTAAGCTAACTTTAGCTTTAGTAGATTAACAATTTAAAATATTATACGTATTATTTATATAGTTAAAAGCTTTCACTAAGAATTCTCACTCTATATCCTAGTGCT
Organism: Cheilosia pagana; assembly: GCA_936431705.1. Taxonomy (NCBI): domain Eukaryota; kingdom Metazoa; phylum Arthropoda; class Insecta; order Diptera; family Syrphidae; genus Cheilosia; species Cheilosia pagana. Next base: position 75,123,486 of record OW386166.1, on the reverse strand, counting down.
ACCTTAGATTAGATGAGATCTCTCAACTTTGTTACAGATTGCACACAAATTTGGTAGGTCTGCTCTATGCGATATGTAGTTTAAATCTAGCAGTTCCACTCGAATCCTTAGTATCATATAGAAATTTGATTTATGCTGCATTTGTCTCGAAAATAATTGCCTCATTTAAATTATGGTGCATTGTATGTTGCTCTTAACTTGTTGCCTCCTCAGCAAAAGCTTATTTGGTATTTTTCTACAAGATATATGTTGCTCCACGTCTAAGTTTAACATTATTCCGCATGATTGAGCTAGTTCCAGCCAGTCTCCGTACCAGCCAGTTTTCATGCTTAAACACTCGTCGACAAAAGTATTTTGGCAGAAATGCCAGTCGCTTTAAAAGTCGCATAACTTCTAAAAGCTGACATTTACACTTATCAGTTTTCACAGCGTGATTGCATATGATGTGGCCTGTGATAAAGTGTGTAAATGAAATCTATTAAGTCCCATCGCTATCGACAGGTCAGACCTTTTTGTGGTTAAAGTTCGATTTTTTGGGTGGCATAAGTACATATTTTGACACAATAATATTTCACTGTTTGTTTGCCGAAAAATACGCTTATCGTTTAAATTCAAAGTTATTTTGATAGACATATTAGGTCTGTTCCCTTACTTTTTGGGCCAATTTCGGCAAAATATCAGATATCAGGGAGTGGGGATATATTCTCTCAGAAAAAGAGAATATAACCAAAACGTACAGGAACGAAAGTTTGGCATGACGTTTGTTGAAAACATATGCGAGAAATTCAAAAATAAACGTCAGTGGGTTTAAACAAAATTAACAGTTTGCAGACGTTGAAAAACATTCGAATTCAGTTTAATATTTATTGATTTTTGCGGATTTATCCATTTTTAAAAACAAATTTCAGCACTTAACAAAGCAAACCGAAATAAACTGCCAATTCAAATTGACTTTTGAGAGATTTGACAGCTAAAGTCAGTTATAACAAACCTGCCCAAAGAAATTTGTTGGGCTATTATTTGCAGGTTTTTTATGAAGGGGAAAAGTTTTGTTCTCTCTTTATGGCTCTCTTCTGCCCAACTTTTGCGTAAAGGAACGAAGTTTCACTAAATTTGACTAATGTGTTCGAATGCATTATCGTTAGGGAACAGACCTATTGTGTACAGGTCCATTTTGATTGAAATATGTAGAATATGACTGAGTTAAATTTTGAAGATCGGGCAGCTTTTGTCGCAAAGTAGGAAGCGTATCGGAATCCCGAAAAAAAGTTTTAAAATCCCGTCTGCTAAAATACTGTTTTTTTTTAAAGTCCCATCTTCTAAAATCCCGCTTTTTAAAATCCCGCTAATCCAGTTTTTTACAAAACATTGTTATCAAAAAAATATATGTTGGTTATATGCGCTTTTTTATTATATTATTATATATTTAAAAATATTAAAAATACTCGACCAAAAAGAAAATGCATCTGAATGTTTTTAGTTTTTACTGTAACATTACTTTTTCGAATTACCTATTGGAGATGGTCATATTTGTTTCTTATTTATTTTGATAGGTAATATTTATTTCTTATTTTGTTCCTTCCTCTACAAATGATAATTGTTAAAATAAACTACATTTAAAGAAAACACTCATTGATTAATTTATTTTAATTTTCTTATTATCTCGCTTTTACAATAAAAAGTAGTTGCTATCGCCTAGATTTTTTAAAATAAAGCAACTAATTTTGATTGTAAAAGCGGGATAATAAGAAACGGGATTATAAGAGGCGGGATTTTAAAAAGCGGGATTTAAAAAAAGCGGGATTATAAAAGGCGGGATTATAAAAAGCGGGATAACGAACCCAACCCAAATCCGATTGCTTCCTTTCTGTTAAAAAAAAAAAAGTAAATAATTTAATATATCGAGGTAAATCATAAATATCCAAATCAAAAAGAACAAAAGAAAAAACATTGTGAAAAAATGTACCTCGCACTGGTTAAAACGCAAAAGTTATACCAAGGAAGATGGATTTATTTTGAGGGACTTTGTTATAAATGCAGGCTTAACTTCCCAAAAATCTCAAGCTTGAAATGCTGAAAGCCCTATTAGCGAAAAGAGAATTTGGAGGCTTCTAGCTGATTTTGATTTAAGTAGACATTCTTTAAGGATAGTACCGTATATAATTCACAAAAACAAAATCAGGTGGCTACAATTCGCCCAAGAGTACAACAATAAATCAAGAAGCTTCTGGAACTTAGTTTTGTGAACGGACGAGAGTTCATTTGAGTTTCAACCAGAAGAGCCAGAAGCACACAACTGGCCACTCCAAAGCCCAGATTTAATTTATTGAAGATGTATGAGTTTACATTAAAGAAAAAAAAACTGTTTCTCTGACTTGGAGCAGCGAGGAGGCTATTTTTGTAATAATAAAGCTCTGGGATTACGTTCCCGCAAAAATGCTTAAAAACTCATCGAATCGGTTACAAGGCGATTAAAGAAAGTCGTTGAAGCTAAAGCGAATATATTTTTTAATAAATTTGTTTGATTTTCTTCCTTATTAAATTTAATATTATATTAATTTTCAAGTAAAACTTATTTGTCAAAAAAATTATGCCACATTAAAAAGCTAGTTTTATTCATTTTAATGAATTTAAATAAATATATTAAAAAATTTACCATGCTCACCAGTTTATGAGGTAAACAGACCATGCATTCAGTTTTTTATTTCTTATTAGAATTTACAAAAAATTAACTTTTGATCTTGTCAAAATACTTATGCGGACCATTGGAGACGTTGATTTGACTAAAGAGTATAACCGTCGACTTTTTCCGAAATCTAAACATCCACCTCTCTGGCAATCACTCAAATAAAACTGAAGTAAAACTTACTCTAACTCTAAATTAAATTCCAGAAACAACAATCGAAATAACAAATGGAAAACCGCATGGAATATCGAATGCTACCGGCAATTAGTACATTTCCCCAATTTAATCGGCCTATGTCAATCCTGTCACCCCTTGACTTATCCTTACGTTCGTCTTCGGTTCCAATTACACCGCCATCAACGCCTTCACCGCCAAGAAAGCGCACGAAATTATGCGAAGAGCAAAACTTTTGGCGGCCGCATACCATGGGCTACTTTGATGGGACGAATTTCTTGGGCCACCGAGTGGAAAATCCAACCAACGTCATCCCCACAGCAACGTCACCCAAGGTGGCAGACGAATGTCTTAAAGATAAATCACAAATCGCCGACAATGACATCGATAACCAATCGATAAATATTTTCGACGATGAAACATCCATTATGACCGAAGATGAAAAGGACACGGTCACAGATGTAGACGACGAGGAGTATGTTGACGTTTTAGGAGACGACGATGGCGAGTCCACACCACAGGAGCTATTCCGCCCCAATTCGGCCGAAGAGGAAATAAATCCACCCAAGGCACTGACACGGGAGAAATTGATCTACGAGGACGATGAATTACATCAGAGGGCAGTGGACGGTTTCGCTAAGCTCTTCATGAGGGATTTTAAGACTGACGACTTGTCTGTTATGCCATTAGAGTCGAACGCCAATGAAACACCCAACAGCAAGATTTCAAAAACGGAAAAGAAAAGATTCAAAATGCGGAAGCAACTGCCACTGGACGAGGACAATACCAGTCCCGTGTCGGGTACAATCATCAGAAAGTTACGTGACGATGAGGAGCTGGTTGTGCGCAAAGGTGACATAGATCCGGCATTCAATGTGGTCGAAATTACCGAAGAGGCAAAGGCGATTTTGGCCAGCATTGACAACAAAATCGGTGCGTACTTATGTCAGCTTTGTCGGACGCTATACGAAGATGCCTTCCAGTTGGCCCAGCATCGATGTCCACGTATTGTTCACATCGAGTACAAGTGCTCGGAGTGTGAGAAGGTATTATAGTTTGGCTCAGTATTGGATAGTGTATGGTTGAGTTGAAAATTTCGTCCTTTTTTTTTTTGATAGGTTTTCAATTGTCCAGCTAATTTGGCTTCCCATAAGCGATGGCACAAGCCAAAAACGGATTCGTTGGGCGGTGGACCACATAAGAAGCGAAATACTACAGATGGCGAGGAAACTAAGAGCGCGGAATGCGAGGAGACACCAGCGGAAGGTGTTTTCACTTGTCGTCATTGCGGAAAGGCGTTTCGAAGGTAAGTGGTGCATCTTTTCGGTTTATTAATGTCCTGGGAAAACTTGTCAACTCTCAGTTTAGGCATGAAATTGTGGTTGCAATAGGCTGGGCATTGAGTAATTTCCGCATTTGTGTCATTTATTATTGCGATTTTGGATCGATCCCATCTTTCTGTTCTGTTTTTTGGATTAAAATATCTTTAAAACACCGTCTTGTCTTACTTTTTCTAACAGGCAAGCCTACCTTAAGAAACACCTCGCCTCCCATGAAATGCTGAACGAACTCAAGACTATGGATCCTTTCAAACAGAACACTAGCGCATTTCCGCATGGTACAGCAAATTATCCATTTCACCATATAAATCCGTTACATGGTACACAGGGACACCTACTGCAAGCCGCTAAAAATTACTCAAATCCGCCGCCAGGAGTACGATTTCCAAATTTGTTCACCAACTTCGATCATCGACGATTTCACGTCCTCAGCGATATTTATCTATCCCATCAGCTAGATCGATCATCAGCATTCCAGTATGTACAGAATCAAAATCTTCGTCGATTGCCTATGGCGCCGATGATTCCACCGCTTATGCAAATGCCAGTGAAATGACAGATCTTGAGACCAGTGCCGAGAATAGCACTGAGCAATACGAGTAGTACCGCCACGAGCTGTAGCACTGCAACTAAAGCGATGTGCGCTGCCTCAGCGGGTCCAGGTATTATTCAGCGACCGCCAGCAGCGGCTGTCAATAATACGCTATGGACAAGCACTTCGGTTGAGTTTACAAATCTATGAGCGACTGATGCAACTTATCTAAGTATCTAATAATAGTTGTAAATAGATAGCTTCTTTTGGTAGGTTTGGCAATTAATCAATAAGCTCTATTTAATTGTAGCATTGCTAAAACTATAATAATTGTACATATAGGATTATTTAGAATAAAGTTGTTGAAGGTTAATACAAAATGGAGTGTGGTTTTATTCGACATTTCAGTCGGCAAGCATTTTAAGAAAAAAAATGGATGTTGATTTTGGTCTGTAGGTAAGCATGCGCGCCAAAGTCCCGAAGTCACTTAGGGTAGGAGAAATCGATGGAACTTGTACAAAATCGAGTGGATTTGACGTTTGGAGCAGCTGACATCTGTTAAAGGAAACAAACATATTTGATTGTTTCTTTATTTTTGTAGTAAGAATGAAAAAGACTCTCAAAATGGTGGGGATAAATTCTCTCAAAGAGAGAGAGAAATTTACGAAAGAGCTGGGAAACGCTTTTTTAGTAATCTGAAAAATGACAGATGCATAATTCAAAAATTCAAAAAGTTGTATTTGCGATGTCAGATAAATGCGAACAATTCGTTATTAGTTGATTCACTTAGCGATGACAAGTGATTCAGAATAATCGCACTTCTTTTTGATGAATAAGAGTATGTTGAAAGAGTTCTGAAAATCCCAAAAAAGGTTAGCTTTTTATAGTTTGTTCTGGCAACGTGACTGATAAACGTCAAGAGCATTGACATAGTGCTGAGTAAGCCATCTGTTGTAGAAAGTTAGAAATAATTTGAATACATTTTTATTTTGCGCAGTTGCAATGTTTCTACAATGAATGGCACTGTGTTCTATGTAAAAAATAGCAATGGCGCGCAGAGGTTTTATACTTTCGCCGCACTGAACTAAAAGAGCTAGTGCTTAATATTTGCTTCATTTTTTCTCAAAGGTTTGTATGAAACTGACATTTCATAAGCAGTCCATGTATAGTATGTCAATGGTCAAGACTATCAAGAAAAGTCTTCGCCTTTCATTGTCAATTCAAGCACTACTAATTTTAATTTTTTTTTCACACCTATGTAAGTTATAGAGAAAAAGAAAATGTAGGTATTTATTGTCTTATTTTTCTTGAACTTAGCAAATAAAATCATAACCTATTTCCAACGTAGTTAAAAGGAAAAGTACTGGATTTAATTTTGGAGACGAAATACTACATCGGAGGCAACCGGCTGGACAACAGACTGAATTACAAGAGTTCCAGAAGTGAACAGATAAACGAATGACCATAACCAGCTAAAAGAATCTGGAGAAGCACATTCAATAGATATTTATTTTGACGCCAGCTTGAGACCATTCCCCATTTTAATGCGCAGTAAAACAACATATATTCACGGCTAGGTATGTCAAATGGGACAACAATTTTTAAATCGTATGGGAATAATTGACAATTATTATTGTCAGGTGACTGACAGCTTTTCCAACTCTTACTATACAAGAAATTCATTGAGTAGATATTGATAACATTCGCGTTGGAGACTGGAGGGGTAATAGCTTGCTGTCTCGAAGCCGCTCTCTTTCACGAATTTTCCGAGTTAAGGAACGGCATTGAGTAAAAATTCTAACACTTAGTAAGAATAAAAATGCATGTTAGCACGTTAGCTTCTTTATTGGTGCGTTCGTGTCTGAGGAAAAGACACCTCTGGAACAGATATTTGATTGTCATTTATATTTTTGTTGTTTGTTACTTTGCATTCTTAAAAGCCTTCAAAGTAACACCCCGACTCCACAGGAGATAATTTCTCTCAAACTAAATGTCTGGTATCTATCTCATAAAATTTTTTTTTTATCTGCTCTGACAAAAAATTATATTCAAAACGAAAAAAAAAAAACAAGAATCTGTCAAATTCATGTCAGACATCCATGCCGAGAAATAATTGCAGAGTGATATCGCAGACATCCAATCATAAGCTGAAATGGAGTGACTTCACAAGACATTTTATCTCACGAGTCACGATCACGATAAGCATTATAGGAGAAATTATCCCCTGTGTAGTCGGGGTATTATGGATGATTTTTTTGCAACCCTATTTAAGAGCAGAACGAAAAGTACTCTTGATAAATCAAACAGAGCTACTCTGGCAGGAACCGAAACCATCCACTAAGTCATTTAGCGTCCAAGTTCCTTGGAATACCAGAGAATGTGAACCATAAACCGAAGACCAAAGAACCTATTTTTAATGCGCAACAGTACGCAGTAGACGCAACAAATAAAGGCTCTCCCACGACGACGACAATTTCGAGTTTGAATGCGACAAAGAAATTCGCAAGCCTGCCTAGGACGAAGCGTCGCATCAGTATGTGTCAGTTACCAGCTCAATCAGTTTTTCATTGTATGCCATCGGCCATCGCAGAAAAATAAACAAAAATGACAGATACGCACAGCTACCTACACACCCAGAGAAAAAACAACGTAAAATCAAAGAAAACCACTTCGATTTAAATATTTTTCGGAACGATTTAGCTTCGACTACGAAAATTTTTAAATCAAAGTGGCATGACATTAATTCAAAGGGTTTTCATACTCTAAAAAGTATATATTTTGAATTTGATCTAACCACGTATGTACATTGATTTGATGTGGAATCATACTTAAATCAAATTCATCTATCTTTAAAACAAAGTGTATACATTTCGATTCAAATATAATGCATCGTAGATTAAAATACATTCAACTTTTAAAATTCTATGCTTCAACTTTAATTTGACAATGACTCAACGTACAATCAAACGGATGTGACTTTAAAAACACTACAAATACATTTTGAAGTAATCACTGTGCATCGTGTATTCAAACAAATCCAACTTTAAAAATACTATGTTTAAGCTTTAATTTCACTTCGTTTATGTATTGATTCAAAGTGAACCCATTTTGAAAAAAACATTTTTTAACTTTAATCTTACCATGCCGCATCGTAGACATAACTTCTTTAGGCTTTGAAGTTACCACGTTTATTATTTGATACGACAATAGTTCGCTGTAGAATCAAATGCTTTTAACTTTAAAAGCAGTATAATTTAACTTTGATTTTATTTGAAATATGTATTTTCAAAATAAATTGATCGTCAAATTTAAAATTTGAGTAGATACATAAATCTTGTTTTTTTTTTAATAAAAATCAATACAACAATAATTTGAAATTCATAAATTTTATTTTCAATGTAGGTACACAATAACATAAAATTCTTAAATTATTATTCATTATTACCTAATGATCCATTAAGTTTATTTTTGTCTAAATGAAATTATTTTTAAAATATGTTTTCCCATTATTTAATGGGTTTAAATGGAAAGGTGAGCTCGTAAAAATGATATATCTTTTATCACTACATGGTTAATTTTGTTGCCAATTTCAATGAATGATTTCACTTCAATTGGATCGAAATCGTCTTTATTTGGATACTATAATGCATTTGATATAATAAACGGTTATAGTTTTAATTTTTGCTAATAATTCTTACCTCTATTTTTTTCCACTTTAACAGTTTGCCCCTGAGTTCTGCCCTCTGTCCGATTAATCTCTTAAACGTTACGTCATTGGCTGAAATGTTAAAAAAATTAAAAGTTTACACAAACTAAAAGTAATAAAATTAAGTGCAATCCCTTGACAACTAATATGGAAATAATTTTTGGTTGTGCATTGTTGTTGACTGCTTGAAAAATTGTTCAAGGTATCAAGTTAATACTTTTTTCACATTTAAATTGCACTATTATGGTTCTTAACAAAATTATTTCCATACATGTTTAACTTTACACTTTATTTGTTTCGTCTACCATTCATTGCACTTAATTTTATTTCTACAAACCAGGAATTAATCTTAATCTCACAAAACTCACATTTTAGCACTGGAAGCAGGTATTCCATTTCAAATTCCTTGAGGGATTTTTTTTTTTTTTGAATTTTTCGTCATCCTCAGACAATAGACACTGAATTTTTTGAGATGGAGTCAAATCAAAAATATTAATAAGCTGTCCACTTTCGTCGACTACTTTGATTTGCTCCATCTTTATACTAATGAATGAGAAACAAAACGTCGCGACGCGACACTTAGCGGGACTTACGAGTAAATAGTTTTCCCTTTGAATCTACTTTGATCGTTATTGAAAAGAGTAGCATCAATGTACGAATGAACATGTTCTACTTTGATTCTAGATTGTTGTCACTTAAAAATGAATATGCAACACTTTAAGCTGCCTTCATTCATATTTGAAACAACGTTTTGTTAAGGAAATGCATGTACATTATTATTTGTTTGCACCGTTCAATTTCGGCATAAAAAAAATGAAACGTTTTGAAGTGAATGGCGATTAAAAACAACGTTAAATTAACTATGCAAAACTTTGAATGTACGTAGATGTCATTTCGAAACTTTATATTGCACAAATATTAACATGTTACACTTTGAAACTACGTTCAGAGTAGTTTAAGTATATAAAAAAAAATGGTTTCAAAGTAAAAGTGAATACGTTTCACTTTGAATCTAGGGTGACTTAATTTAAAATAACATTGCATATTTAAATCAAATATGTTTTAACGTAAAAAGAAATACTATTTTCGAAATTGAATTCAACGTAAAATCAAATAGATCGTATTACATTTTAGTTTTCATTTTTTCCCTGAGTGCACCGTGACAAACGCTGCCAACAGCGAATATTAAAAAATCGCTGCACTTTAATCGCCGTCGCACTGGGCACATTCAAAAACTTAATTATCTTAAGTCGACTAGATTGGTCTGGAATAGATGTGACCTGAACGCAAAAACTAGATTGGTCGGGACTGTCACTTTTCCTACGTCAGCCACATATGCTAACTGTCAACTTAGTACTCAGTCACGAATTTCTTGACTAGATTCGTCGGCTACCCCTCCCTAAACGTCAACTGACACAGCTGCCCATGTGACCGATGTATGCCAATCAAAACTGAAATACATCAAGTCAGTGGGCTGTCAGACTTACTAAACTAGATACTTGAACGTCCCCACTGATTTGATCGCGTGAGTGTTGGTATTCTCATATACTGCCATGTTTATACAATATGACAGGCGAAAGTTTCGCTATCGCTGCGAATAAGTCGCGTGGGTTTGGAAGAGCCTTAACTACGACAAGAAATAAGTACAAGCAATGTCAAGGGGAATATCGAATATGTTTACGATCGTCATTAAAATGTGCCGAAGAACAGTGGTATGGAAGACACCAAGAAACCATCAGGGACGACGTGACGGCCGTAACCGATGTGATGGGTTTCATCCAATAAAGCAAAGCAATTCGCCTACAAAACGACCGACGCTGCGAGAAATTTGACAGCGGCTTGCTAGCTATTCCAGGGTCAATGTTTGGAAATTTTACCGCAAAAGGTAAGGCCAAGGAAACCCGAATAGAGACTATCATATAGATAAACAAGAAAACCTGGTAGAAAAGCAATAGTCGACGTTAAGGATAGGATAGGAACAATCACTTTTGCCAGACTGTAAAGCGGCGACGAAGACCGACGATAAAAGCCAAAATCTCCATCCACCTCATCAATATGATATGAACTGATGTAAGAACACCAGATACCAGAATCTAAACTAAGTCCAAGACGTACAAGCCGAGCTATTTAAAGGACCGCGTGGGGACTTAGTGGAGATCATACATCAACTCCGGAATACTGAGTACAAAATTCTATCAGAAATATTGTGGAACTCCCAAAGCGTTTGCGCTTTTAGTCAATCCTCTCATCAAACAGGAGGTGCAATCTGAATACAGTCCGATATAGTCAGATTTTAACTGTTATTGGATTCCTTACTGGACACTGTCTACCCAAAAAATACCTCGTGACTATGGGAATAACTCAAGATAACTCTTGCAGACTATGTAACGAGGACGAAGAATCAGCGTTACACATCCTGTGTAACTGTAACGAAATGTTAATTGTTAAGCACGAACTATAACTGCCTAATCAGATTACGTCAACATCATATAGGAAAATACTACCTTGAGGCAGAGGACATAAATCTGACAGGCGACTCAAAGATTTACTAGGATTCATCACAAAGTCTGGTATCATGAGTAAGCTCTATTTGGAGTAAATCACAATAGGCCCACCTGTGGCCGCACTGATATGGTAACTTGCTTCCAACTCTAATATAATCCCATAAGCAATTATGGTCAAATATGTCGAATTCTTCATAGCAAACTTCTTTGGTCTTTAAGTTGTTGAGCCAATAACAGCCTTAATAGTCCTGTCTGTTATTCGACAGTGCTTTTGGACCAAATGTGTGGCTTTAATCAACAGAAAGGGGACCTTTGTAGTGTCTGATTAACTCTGCAACCTGCTCCTTAATTACACCGCAAGAGCAAATACTTTTAAGGTGGTTTGGGCTCCAAATCGCCCTAACAAATTCGCTGAAGAACTTGCAGGACAATCCCAAGCACCTTGTTGCATGGGAGGAATATTTCGCTAAAATTGTTTGTAAACACCCTTTATTCTTTAAAATTTCACACAAGCAGCAATGAGTAGACAAAAGCTTGACCAATTTTCCCACCCTTGTAGCAGTTTGCCATCACTGGCTGTATATTCGGCCCCCGACCAGCGACCATGTTCACCTTCTATTTTAAATAGTTAACAACAAATAAATCCGCACAAATGGAATATACGATAAATTATTAAAATTGCAAACACGTCCCATACTCTACTGTTCTCACGCTCATTTACCCAGCTACATGGCTATTTTAATTGGAATAGCAAAATAAAATGTTAATTGCTAAGCACGAACTTTGACTGCAACAACGGCTGTGCGGTCTGCTCTCAATCAAACTGCATGAACGAAATAATTAACTGCAAACTGCAATCGTCTATTGACAAACAGAATGTCTTATTAAAATATTTATTATTTATTTGAGGTTACTGGCTGTGTTCGATTCACACAATTAGTGAACTTATTGAAATGCTGCAACCTGCAACCACTGCAAGGACGACAATTCTATTAACCAGATACGTACCTATACCTGCTTGGTAATTATTCCGATTCCTGGGCCTACGCTAAGGATGTTATAAATAAACCAAGCGAGTAATATCCTCGCCAGTTAATTATGAAACTATGATAGTTCTGAATTTTTCATTGCGTCGCGTCTGTCGTGTTCGCTTGCGCTATTCGGCCTAAGAAATGTCACATGCAATCAAAAGGAATCGACTTCTATTTATGATTGTCTGTGATTGTGGGGGAGGGAAATAATAGGTCTAACGGTCATCATTCCAGTCTAACAGTGCAATTTGTCATATCAATTGTCAATGACATATTTTTTACATTTATTTTTGTGCCAGCATTTGGATCCTTTGAAGTACAAGACGATATAGAGTAGGAGGGGGTATTTATGGGTATTTGTTATTTTCTTGACAGAGAAAACAAACAGTCCACACCGGATGTTGACTATTTTCTTTTCACTGACAGGTGAAACGATGGACATCAGACAAAGGGAGTGCAATTAATGTCAATGGTATTTTTAAATTACACTGACTGGGTGGGTTCCATATATTAGCATGTATGGAGCGTAATAGCATGTTATGATAAAAGAAGTGAACAACGTTTGAGGTTTTGCATTAGTTTAGTGTGTAATGCATTCAAATGTATGTGGAAGTGGTATATGTAGAAAAAATCAGCAGTTGACGCAACGGTACCATATCGGACCGGAGGCAATAAACACACCACTAGCTAATAACAAAAATGGAAACACTGCCTACAAACATAAAACGTACAAACGTTAGGATTTCTAGTTTATTATGTCTGACAGCTGACTGACTTGATGAATTTCAGTTTTTATTGGCCCGGAATTGGTCACGTGAATAGTTTTCATCACTTGACGTTTATGGAGTTTAAGCCGACAAATCTATACAAGAAAAACCTGCCCGAATACTCAACTGTCATTCAAAATGAGAGAATTATTATAAACCCTAGCGGTAACACAAAGATAAGAGAGAGCAATCATATTAAACTGCGTAGAAGAAGCCAATAAAGTTTAATACTCAGCTGTCATTTCGATATGTCTAAACAAAATGCGTAAACCAATTCAAGCTGTCAACGCGTTCGTATACCTAGTTCGGACCAATCTAGTTGACGTTCTACATTAACTGGGTTTAAACTTTGAAGTCAAAAAATATTCGCAAGTTTGACAGTCCAATTATATTTATTCTAATTTGTGTCGGTTTTCAACGACATGCAACGACATTTCAATTTTGAAGTTAAGTACGAACGAACTTTTCGTCCGCTGGTTTGTCGAACGGGTGTTAATTTTCATTCAAAAACTTTGTTGGAGATTGGATGTAATCTGAACGCAAAAACTTCGTTGGTCGGGAACGTTACTTTTCCTACGTCAGCAACATATACGCACTGTCAACTTGGTACTCAGTCACGAATTTGTTGACTAGATTCGTCTGTTACCCCTCCATAAAAGTCAACTGAAACTGCTGCCCATGTGACCGATCTAGGCCAATCAAAACGAGATACATCAAGTCAGTTAGCTGTCAGACATACCTACACAACTAGATAATTGAACGTGCCCATAATCTTTTGAGGTGTTTCCAGCTGACGTTTAAGCAGTGGCAGCTGACAAATCTAGTTACGAATTTCTCGACTAAAGTATATACTAAGTTGACATTTCAATTGTACGGCTGACGTATTGAAAATTCCGTTATCGGCTAATGTTGTAGGTATCTAGTCGCTAATGACGACTAAAGTTTTTAATCTGCCTAATTACAATCGCTGTGCTTTTTTCCGGAAAATGAGGTACAAAATCGTCATACCGACCTTGTCGCCATTTCCATTTGAAATTTTTGAGTAAAATTATTATTTTCTTTTGAATGTATAGTTTCTCTGCGTCATTCTTAGCCTTGCGATTTCGGGTACGATGCTTTCTGTTTTCTAAACCAATCGCTCTGGCATCCATCTCGGTCTCGGATTTCGAACGTCGGATAGCTTCTACTACATCTTGCGCACTTATGTAGGTACATATTTCCCTTTCACTTATCCTCGTCGCATGCAGTGCCCTGCCCGTTTCGGTCGTGAGAATCCTTAATATTAGCTGAAAATGATTTACAAGTTACGAATAAAGACCTCGATACGTAACGCTGACTAACATGTAGTGCAAACACAACACAATGGCCGCGTTCCACTGCCCGCTAGATGAACAGCGGCATGTCAAACGTCATATAAATGTCAAACGTCATATAGATTCTAGATGTCCTGCGGGCAGAGGAACGCGGCCAATGGTTCGAACCGATGTAGTACTTAGTAGTAGCTTTGACCTCTGATAATGTAGATAAGAATGCCTAGCATTTAAGGCCTCGTCAAACAGAGCGCGTTTTAACGCTCCGTTCTACCGCCGCGTTTCATCGCCGCGTTGTAATATACTGAATAACATATCCCCCGTCACACAGAGAGCGTTTTCAACGCTGAGTTGCATTCACCACGGCGCGGCGTTTGAACACGGCGGTGAAACGCGGAGTTGTGAAAAATTACAGATTATTTTATGACGCTGCGCGTTTGATATAATTTTTCATGATTTTATATTCTAAAAAACGGAAAAATTAATCGAATGTGTTTGAAATTACCCATATTTGTACGTTATGTGTGAGAATCGTATACAAATGCAATTTTAAAGGCTGAGATATGGGAGGAAATATCAAAAGAATTTCTCTTTTTGTAAATTTTGTGCACCCAAATCCTTTTTCTTTTTAGGGAATTACATATCACGGCAAAAAAAGCAATAATTCTTCCTCCGAGACGCTTGACATTTTTTTAGACAATGAAAACCAAAAGTCATGGACATTAATGAGATCTTTCGGTTTGACGTCCTCTAACGCGGCAGTTAGAACGTTGCGTCAAAATAATCTTACCGCCGCGTAAATTAATCTCACCGCGGCGTTAAAAACGTGTTCTGTTTGACGAAGCCTTTATAGACTTCAAAATGCAGAGCCAGTACCTAAGTAGGACAACGGGGTAACACTTTCTTAGGGAAAATTGTATCGAATACACTGTCAGTGTAAACATTTCGGAAACGTAGAATAGAAAAGCTTTAAGCTTTACGATGTTTTGTATTATTCCCATCAAATACCCAAACCAGAAATGAAAGCTTAGTTCTTCCAGCTCAGACACGCACCTACGTTATAATTTGTTTGCCATAAATGTTTACTATAAATAATTTTCAAAATTAACTTCTTAAAAGGTACGGATTTGCCAGAGTGCATTCCTTAATAAGGGTTGAATTACCGCATCCGTGATCGAGTATACTACGAACTACATGACTGAATTTGTTATTGTTTTGCATGCAAAATCAACAAAATTCAGTGACGTATTTCTCGCTCACGGCTCACGGGTGTGGTAATTCGACCCTAGATTTTTTCAAATCACAAAACGTTAAGTATCCACTGCAGACCATTTCGAATTTTCGATATAAACAATTTTAATCACTTCAATCAAAGGGGAAACGGATTGGCCATAGGTACGAAAATCATTTCCTTTGTGAACTCTAGCCTACCCCATCAACACCCAACCCACTCTGCATCTATATAGCTTTATATTTTAATGCAGTGCATAAAGGAAAAGCCATTTGGAGGCCAAGGTCACAACTACATCTATAAGGCGCGTGTGTGCATCTGCATATTCATGAACGCGTCGAGGTCGAGCACGAGCGGTTGCGCGAGGAGAGCTGCATACTCTTTCTTTCATGGATTGAAAGCGCATGTCCTCCACGTAGGCAAGTTTTTTTGTTCCTAAAGTGTACATACCGCCCCCCACTGTCACCCACATCCACACTTATAGCTTTATGTGTGACGTAGGATGTATGAACCACATTGATGGAACCGCTCCCGGCATTTCTGATTTCTCCCGTTTCCAATGAAATTTGAAAATTATACACACTTCCTTGTTCAGTTCCCATGTAACACCTATGCATTGGGATTTACCAGGTAGGTGTTAGATATATACAGCAACTGAAAGGAACGAGCTGTAAGAAGATACTTTCTCAACTCAATTATATTTTTCCACAAAACTGATTTGATTATGCTCACTGCTCAGGCAAAAGAGCTGGGTTAGAAAACCTTCTTTTGATTACCTTTGCTAAGATAATGAGATTGACTACACGTATTTTCAGTCTTGAATGAGAATTGACAGATTGTTTTCAGTTCAAACAGACGAAACGATACTTCAAAAATACAATTCAGTGTTTTTTTTATAGAACTGAGATATTTCAGTCTTTAATTTTATGGTTTAACACAAGAACTACTGCCGCCGTACGCCATGCATCCACAAGTCCATTACCCAAGCCTCTTACGGCAACGAATTGTGGTGCAATTATAGCACACTCTTGTGGTGCAACTTGCAAAGCCAATTTAAATCGTTGAATTGGTGTTCGTTTTACCACAATATTGTAATCGAAAATTATTATTATTATTTTTTTATTTTTTGCATAAGACTTAAACTCGATAGTTACATTGCATATGCATATATTATCGACACTTTTATAGCTTACAATTATTTAAACAGACAATGTGTGCAGCAATTATGGTTATGACAGCTGTACATTGATGGCGAACGCTTAGGTAAACTAAATAGGTTCGAGTATATACATATAAAAAGCTGAGAATGAATTATGGGACTTTGGTGTGTGCATTGCGAATTTGCGATAAGAAATGAACTTCCACCTTTGACGCTTGAGTTGGTAGTTATTGCAATTGCAAGGGTTCAAAGGTGTCACAATGGTAGTCAGTGGTCACCAATGAAATCCCTTAAAATGATGTGACAGCATTTCGAAATTTTATCACAGCCCTATTGGACGTAAGAAAATCTTCACAAATCCATCGTCTTGATGTTTTCGGAGAGTTCGGACATTCATAACATAAGTCTGAGACCTGACAGCAGCCAGCCGTGCATTGTAGGTGTAAATTTGTTAACAGTTTTCTTTTTAGTTGACGTTTATAGTTTGGTAGCCGACAAATGACTCCATTGAGGACGTTCAAGTGCCTAGTTCAGTAAGTTTGACAGATGACTGACTTGATCGGTCACAAGAACAGTTTTTTTCAGTTGAAGTTTAAGCCTACAATCTTAGATGATGCGTCATTATTTGAATTTGAACTAGACGATATAGAGAAATCCATTGACGAACTTAAAACAGAAAAAAGTCCTGGAAATGACGGTATTTCAGCAGAAATGTTAAAATATGGAAAAAACACACTATCCCCCCTACTGACCATTTTATTTAACGCCATTTTGACAAAACAACAAATCATGAATCAATGGAAACACAGTACAATAACATTGATACATAAAAAAGGTAGCAAAGACGATATTAACAACTACAGACCTATCAGCCTTATATCAACAGTATATAAACTATTCTCAAAGACTATATATCGGACCATCAAAACCGAACTAAACAACAAACACCCACGGGAACAAGCAGGGTTCGAGGAAAGATTCTCTACAACGGACCATCTTCAGACCATAAACCAACTGATTGAAAAATACAACGAGTACAGACAACCCCTATATCTCCTATACATCGACTTTAGCAAGGCATTTGACTCAATAGAACACAACAAAATATGGACGGCTTTAGAAAACCAAGGGATTCATGATTTATACATTAAAACTCTAAGAAACATATATAAAAACAACACAAAAGGACATTACACTCGATGGCGTAAATATTGATTATGTTGAGGACTATATTTATTTGGGACAATTAAAATCATTTAGAAATCAAGGAGAAAAGGAGGTAGATAGACGAATATCAAACGCATGGCGAAAATTCTGGAACATGAAGGAGATACTCAACGCAAAACTAAATAAAGACCCAAAAAAATATTTAATGGATTCAGCAATTTTACCAGTTCTGACATACGGACTTCGAACATTGAGCTTAACAACAAATCTAACCGAGAAATTAAGAATCTGTCAGACAAAAATGGAGAGGTGACTTCTCGATATAAAACTAATACAAAGAGTGCGGAACGAAGAAATAAGAAGGCAAACGGACATCATCGATGTAATATAAAGGACGAAACAACTTAAATGGAACTGGGCAGGACACATATCAAGAATTACAGATAATATGTAGATGGACAAAACTTTTGATCAAATGGACACCACCAGCGACAAGATCAACCGGACGACCGCGAACAAGATGGGTTGACGATATTAACCAATTTAATAGGTATTAGTACCATGACGCAAAAAATTGAGATTTATGGACAACTATGGGGGAGGCTTATACTATTTGCAACTAATTTTGAAAACAATGAATAGGCTTTGTCAAATTATGATAAATTCATTTTATGTATTTTAAATTTATTAGCGACATGATAATAATAGTGATGACAAATTTGTAAACCTTATAGTAAATAAAAGCTTATAATAATAAAAAAAAATAATGCTTGCACTAAATTTTAGCGTTGCTAGACTCCACTTTGTTTAACCACACCACAGATAAATGTTCGCTAAATTATTACACATGATATAGATGGGACAAAAAACATAAATTCTCGACAGATGTCAGTAAAATTAATTTTTATTATACGCGTAATTAGAATTTTTGAATTATAAATGGAACAATGGATAGATACCTAAGAATAATTGAAGAGAATTGCTGCAGCACCGATGATCATTTATTTAGTAGCTAGTAGAAGACGACACTTTCCTTCGTGTCGGGTAAATCAGTGGGTTTTAATTATTAATGCTGTGGAATTTTTTATGCAACTTGCATATTGCTGGTCGTTCCTCCAGAAGCACTGTATTTTTTCATTACATGAAAAGGTTATTTTTTTTGGTTTTGCGTTTTCTTTTATATATCAAGTTAATTTTCTCTGCGGTTTCCTCGAAAAAAAAACATAGTAAATACAAAACAAACCCTTCCCTCCGTTTGTTATGTCAAAATTTATTCCACGAGCTAAATGAGTGGAAACTTTTCACCGAACTTTTGTAGGCATTTTTGTATGGGAGATACAATTTAGCGCTAGCAGGATACTATAGGCTTGAATGTGCCCTATTTCTTAGCTGCAGTACTACGTTGCCATTTCGATTTTATGGCTGATGTATACAAATGAAGTAGTTTTTTCGTTTAGGGAAAATTTAGTCTAGATAAACCAACATTCAAATCGATGAAATACCTATATCCATTCCGCTAACAGAGAGACAACAGTATCCAGTTAAAGAAGAGGGATAAGTGACTGATGAATGCTTAGTTAAAAAAAAGAGGGCCTACACAGACTCCCTGCTTAAAAAAGACAAAGACTCTCGCAATCGAAATGACACTCGGCGTTTTAAAAGGAAGGCAAGGCAGTGGACACTGCAGGAGGGCAAAGAAGATCCCATGTCCAGTCCAATACACAATAAAGTCCGATTGCATACTAGGGGAGAACGGGGCTAGTTGGAAAGAGGGAAAAGTTGACTCACTGCCCTTTATTTAAAAGAGAATATAATAAATACCGATACTTTTGTATCTCGTCGCGAGTGCGCATGTCATTCAAGAAATATTAAGGCAAAATGATTTTTTGCTACCGTAAGTAACTTTTTTTTTGGAAAATAGCGTATGAATGTATTAGTTGTACATGTATGTCTTTTATTTTTAGTTATTTTCTGTTTTTGTTTCTGAGAAATATTGTTATTTGTGTAAGCGAAATTACTATGCCTCACAGAACTTGGTAGCATTGTACTATATGACTGCTATTTGACAGCTCGGGCATATGAGTAGTGTGTTAAGGCACCAAGTGACAAAGAACAGAAACAGAAACAGAAACTGAAACAGAACAGAAAGTTTTATCGTTCTGTAGTTAATTCTGGTTCTGTTTACGTTGCTCGATCAGCTACAAAGAACTGAAACAGAAACAGATCCATAAAAACATGGCAGCCGCCTATTCCATCAAATTGTTTGTCGTTAGCTTTGACTTCAACGAAAAACATGGAACAGAATGAAATTGTATAAAATTTGGTGATTTCTTACGAAATCCATTATTCTCTCCTCTTCGTCTACTAAAAACAATAGTACGATGCGAAACAAACAGATGCAAAAAAATCCAAACAAAAAAAAACCCGCCCCCCACGATAAATTGGAATTTCTGTTGCTGGCAGCAACAGAAACAATCAATAAAGACTTGTTTGCGTTCTGTCCTCAAACAGCAATTTTTCTGTCGCTAAATTCTGTTGCTGAAAAATTAATTTTCTGTTCCCAATTCGGTTTCTGTTGCAAATGTATGGGATTCTGTTTCTGTTCCTGTTTCTGTTCTTTGTCACTTGGTGCCTTTAGAGATTGTTAATATCAATAACGGCACGCGGCCACGAAAAGACGTATGTCCGAGTTCGCTTGGTAAATTATAGAGAATATGTATTCTTTCGTAGTGTCGGTTAATATTTTACAGATGGTCAATAATTTACTTTTAATTTATTGATTTTGCTTTTAAATCATAGATTTTTTTCTAAACACTATAGGAGTGTGTACCTCTGCCTCTTTTTTTTTTTTTTTGTTTTATTTAAGTTAATGGCCATTAAGTTCCTTTTTGTTCCCACCACAAGATGTGTTTTTTTTTTTGATGTGAAACATCTTATGGCGCAACTTGGAAGTAAAATCGATTCTTCAAAGCGGAAATGACCAAGCGGAAGTGCGTGACGGAAATTGGCCTGTCGCCATCACTATGCCGCCGCCTAAAACTCCTTAACCACTCAACCGATTTCAATGAAATTTTGTGGATGGGTATGGTTGGTTGTATCTTGATGAATAGGATCATTTTAGACCCGATAGGTGGCGCTGTAGTCGATCTTCTTAACCACTCAACCGATTTCAATGAAATTTTGTGGGTGGGTATGGTTGGTTGTAACTTGATGGACAGAATAGTTTTGGACCCGATAGGTGGCGCTGTTGTCGATCTTTTTAACTACTCAACCAATTTTAATGAGATTTTGTTGGTTTGTATGGTTGTTGGAAAGATATATTTTTAAAATTTTTTCAACTGAATTCTCAAAGTGAATACTTATATGGGAACGCTGGAGTAACACACTAAACTACTGAATTATTTGACGATATGAAAACAAAATGTAAACAAAAACTCTCGACTGGAAATAGAAAACTTTGGATTGGATTGTGTTATGAAAACTTTTGATGTGAAACATCTTATGGCGCGACTTGGGAGTAAAATCGATTCATGAAAGCGGAAATGACCAAGCGGAAGTGCGAGACGGAAATTGGCCTGTCGCCATCGCTATGCCGCCGCCTAAAACTCCTTAACCACTCAACCGATTTCAATGAAATTTTGTGAGAGGGTATGGTTGGTTGTAACTTAATGAATAGGATCATTTTGGACCCGATAGGTGGCGCTGTTGTCGATCTTCTTAACCACTCAAACGATTTTAATGAAATTTTGTGGGTGGGTATGGTTGGTTGTAACTTGATGGATAGGATATTTTTGGACCCGATAGGTGGCGCTGTTGTTGATCTTCTTAACCACTCAACCGATTTCAATGAAATTTTGTGGGTTTGTATGGTAATGTTTTTTTTTTAACTTAAATCTCAAAGTGAGTATTTATATGTGCACGCTGGAGTGAACTGAAGAAGCTAGGATTTACACAGACACTAAACTACTGAATCAGTTGACGATATGAAAACAAAATGTAAACAAAAACTCTCGAATTAGAAATAGAAAACTTTGAATTGGATTGTGTTATAAAAACTTTTGAATTAATGAACATAAATATCTACTGCGCCGTATTAAGATTATAATACTATAAAGATTCGGTTTTTAAATTAAATTTCTTAATGAAATTCAACTACATACAACACAGCTCAATTTAACAACCACATTTAGCGAGAGAAGTTTCACATCTGGCGTGCGGTCACAAGCACGCTCTCTGTTTTTTTGTTAATACATATAACTTAAATAACCTACAAAAGTAGGAAAATATTCTTACTATCTGGTGGTACTTGCTTGTTAAGTAGGTACAAAATTCATTTATGTTAAAAAAAATAAATTAATTTTAATCTTTAATTTTTTTGTAAAAATTCAGTTTTGCACCCTATAACATAAGTCAACTTACCCTGGTACCGGGGTTAGCTAGCTAGCCCCGGTCTCCCCTATATAGTTAAACCCGCTCGAGTCGAAACATAAGTTCTCATAGCAACTGGGAATGTGCCTACCCATTCAGAGACTTAAATTTTTGTTTACCCGAATAATTTATCAGCCTAGCCCTATATTCGTAGCAGATCCCAATTATATTTTTCTTAGCTCTACTGAGATCAGGTAAAACAGATCGTTTTTGGCTCAAAGTCGGATAGGTAGACCAGGGGATGTGCGATACTCTGATGTACTGATGTTCATAGCTTCTTGCTCGAAACAAATTTCAAGCAAGCAACCTAGCTGGCGAACCCCAAAGAGCGGCGTTTAGCGTGTGGTTGCCTAGACGTTCAGTCTGATAGCTTTTATATAAGAAGCGTCAAAATACCTACCTACATATAATGCACTGCACACCATTGTTATGTATATATAGATAAATGCGCCTACCAAACCAATGCGACAGCAAAACTATAGCCAGTTTACAATTATTTGAAAAGAAAAGAACATTCGTTCATATTTGGTTTATTAATAACGACGAGTCTTGCCCGGCAGCTAGCAACCATAAAGTGCTCAACCAATACATCCAACCATTCATTGCTTTTTGCCATATCCCAGAATCGTATAGGTATACATAATCAACCAGCAGATACACCTATTTGTATCTAACGCTTGCATGTGCATGCGATAGATGCGAACACAGCAATAGCTCCAGCTATAGCACAGCTGTTATTTGTATCTGGCCTTGAACATGAACTGCATTCGAAAATGAAATGCAAAAACTCTGGATACATAATATAGTTACACACTTAGCCAAGCTGAGCCTCGGAGAGGGGAACACGCCAGGCGACGCGACGTATATACGCGATGATGCATTATATTCTTCCATCGACTACCACCAGTGCATCATTTGGTATGGGAGCTTTTGCACAAGCTCACCCAGAAGCAAATACACGGCGTGGAGCCTCAGTTTGGCTGTGTGTACTGTAGACGATTGCAAGTGTATGCAGCCACATCGCTGGTGCATATGAAAAGCTATAGCTCGTTGCTGGTCCGCTTGCCCCGCTTTCCGAAGCCAACCATTAGATGGAGGTGGCACACACGATTCTGCTGACGATGATGCATTATGGAATTGTGCTATATAGATGGGGGTTGGGAGCGCACTGTTATGCGGAGGAGGCCATAGTAACAACCAATTCAAAAGGATGCTATACAAAACCAATTGCTACGCAGAATGATGACATGGTGGTGTCATCAGATGGGGGTGGGCATGGGCATGGTCGGTCTGGAATTGAAATACCCTTGAACAAAATTGGTTACTTTGGTAACCGTATGGAACTTTATGAAAAGGCTTTCCTCCCGGCTACCAACTTAGTTAATTGAAAAATGATGCGCAGGACTTTTGATTTTGATACACCAATCCAGCTGAGTATAGGTACCTTCATAATTTTAATTGCAACGACATTTTTCTAGCCATAGGAGGTATAGGTAGGTATCAAAAGCCTGTTCAGAGTTTTCCCATCCGTTCTTTATGTCAATTAATTAGCGGATGCCAAGATACAATATCTATCTATGTGCTGTTTGCTTGAAGTCTCAAAACACTACATAATATTTAGCGACGCAGGAAAATTTAAGACATAGTTGTGACCTTACAATCATCCTCCTCATTTTCAATGATCTGCTCAAGTGGACCTGTAGTTTGCGTAGTCTTGAAGTCTGTAACTAGAGCTTAGAGCTAGAGCTTAGATGCCTACTCACTTTTGGTACCAGAAGTAGACAAAAGGTCTCGATATCTCGATATCGATATCTTCCAGTCTTAATCTTATAACAAAACCCAAACAGAATTTTTTTTACCACGATAGGCACAGAAGTACCCTAGCCCATTTTTTTTAAATAAGTTGTAGAGATACTTAAATAGGCTTCTCCATAAGTGAGGAGACCAGTAACTCACAAAAGGTAACGTTGAGTTCAATGATGACAAAAAAGAGACCAAAGGTCTGTTGTGATACTACATGAATCGAAAGGAAAAGTTGTCCATCTAATTGTCCACCAACTATGAGAACTAGATCCTCAGTTTCGTTACTGGCGAATCATAACCCCATGCTTGTACATTTGGACTTACAGAAAGCTTATATCATCACTCCTGGTCATATTCCCTTATCATACGTGTCTTCAAGACCTTTCAAGTCCGCTGGAATCTCGCTGTCACTAATCGGAAATGACTGTGACTGCATGAGAGTCCTTAACGCTTTTTCAATGTACCTTTGGGTGTAATTTTTTACACTGAAATTAATTTTTCATTGCATATTGACTACATAATTGGCAGAGCTAATCAAATGCTTGGTTTCATTTTTCGAAATTCTAAGGATTTTATTGATCCATATACGCTTAAAACTCTCTATAATACATTGGCTCGTTCGATATTAGAATACTGCTGTGTTGTTTGGAATCCTTTTTACCGCAATGCTGAATCTCGCATAGAGAAAATTCAAAGAAGGTTTACTAGGTATGCTCTAAGAAAGTTCGACTGGAATAATAATCTTCCAACCTACGAGGAAAGATGTTCCTTAATTAATTTAAAACCTCTTTCTAAAAGAAGGATATATTATTCCGCAATGCTTGCTAATGACGTCTTAACTGGCCACATTGATTGTTCGTTTTTGCTGTCATCATTTAATTTATATGCTTCTTCTCGTGTTCTTCGATCAATTTTTCTTTATGCCACCTAGACACAGAACAAATTACGGTCGGAATGATCCTATCAATATGGCTTGCATAAATTATAATAAATACAAAAACCTTATAGATTTTAATATGAGTAGGGAACATTGTAAATCTGTAGTTTTAAGTAAATTATAATTTGTTAATAGATAGCTTTCATGTATAAATTATTGCAAAGTAATCTAAAATAAGTTGTACTTGTAAGATGAAATGAAATAAATAAATAAATAAATAAATAAATAGGGTTAAAAAGAAAACGTATAAAAATGTTGATGGCCCTGCGGTGCACTTCTTTGTGACTATCCTTTCTTTTACCGTGACGAACTCAACATCTAAGGTCCTAAAATTCGAAATCAGTTGAGATGACACTGTTAAATCATTTACCTGTCTGTCAGTATAATGGACCAGCTTTTAAGTCTCGAGTATTCCCACACAAAACATGATACCTACCTACCCCTTTAATTTGTTTCAAAAACTTCATACATACCGACCTTAAAGCTGCAACAAAAGCATATAAATATATTTATTTAACCAACGGCAAAACCCGGTGACCTTTCAAAACTGTCACCTCTAACATGAATGATGCAATGCATTCTCAAGAAAATACGGGACAACACCTTTGACCTTTCGCGGAAATAAACCAATGTCGTCCTTGCCCACTCACAGCAGTTTGTGTTTTAATGGATACGAATCCCATTTCATTCAATATTAATTAAAATCAAATCATTTCCTTAAAGATTGAATTTTAAAATGACTCACATCGCCTCGGTCGAATGACATTCAGCAAGCCGGCGGGAGTCGGGACCGCACAAATAATTATTATACTTTGTGTAAAACTTCAAGAGTGTCCCGCGGCGTAAAAAGCAGATTGAGTGCAATAAAAAAAATCGATTGCAGGTCCACCGCCATCAAACACCATCACCATCACCACTATATATAAGCATCATCACCTTGAAATAAAACTTTTGAACAACTTTTTTTAGAGTTTGTATGATGAGCATCTCATGCACTTGGCTGCTCAGTATCTATACCATGTTTATTTGTGTGTGTGAGCATGGTTGGTCCTTATTCAGCTGACGCAGACTCCTAAGTTGAATAACGTATTCTTGTCATGCGAATGCTTTCGTTTCGTTGCATAGTCCTGCTGCTATTGCCAACCATTCGTTCAAGGTCATGTTTAAAAAAAATAAATAAAAATAAAAGAAGAACCAACCCACATCCGCACCGCACATGCATAGATACAGCTTTCGGAAAAAAATCAATTTTCCACAATAATTGGTTACGCCAGGCAAGACGTCAGAAATTTAGTCAACTGAAACTCAATTATACGCCTGTTTGTGGAAATGGGTGCAGTTGCGGTGTACCTAGGTATACAAATAGAATCATCGTCGTTACCATAATTACTGTAATGTATTCATAACCGTTTGATGCATCGCGTATTGCGATTTTAATTTTTGAAATTACAGTGATTCATTAGGCTATGAAAATTGCACCCCGCATATTTTTCTTTTTATAAATCGTTGATCGATTACAAAAACCCCTGCAAGTAATTATCTTGTCAAACGAAAAAATATGCTAACCCTTAAAGGTCCCATCCGGTAGAACTTTCGTGTCCGTTGCATAGACGGACGATACTTTTATTCATTCAACAGGCGACTAGCGATTTAAAGCTTCCACCGAAGACTTAATCTCAGTTCGTTCAAAGAAAACGAAAATTTCTTTCAATTTATCCACTTTAATTTATCCATTAAAAGCACTTACTTATTGGTGAAAACTGTCAGCGCATATAATGAATACAAAAGTAAAAAAGCGAACCTTCTTATTCATCCGTTGCATCCGGCATAAGCTTTGCTCAAGTGTCACTTTACATTCCCATGGGCTGTCGAGTATTCGGCCCTAGCGAGGTGTCCGTCGGAACGGAAAATTCTCCGCAACGCATACTCTGTCGGAGGCTCAAATCCAAATCGTAAATAAATTCCGCAACCAATTTCTGTCGGAGGATATCGGAACCTAGCTGTCAAAAATTTAAGAAAAAAATGCACTTCATCGCACTTCAACGTAATTCGCCCATATTCGTTACAAAATGTCGGAGAAATATTCCGAATAGATGTTCCGAAGAATACCTCGAAGCAAAAAACCTCCGAATCGTATAAAATCAGAGAATTTTCCGTTCCGACGGATACCTCGCTAGGGCCGATTATCATAACATCCATCTGGTAGTTAAAAACGTTCACTCAATGGACACTAAAATGACAAATTCTATGGGTGGTAGGTAACTTTAAGTTAAGTTCTTGGAACCGAATTAAGTTTTTCTGCTCATCTCCTACTGCAATTTGAGCGTTTTTTGAGTTCCCGTACGCTCTTCTTCGGATAATCCCTCCAGACGGTTTGAAGCCAAGAGCGTGGATTGAAATCTTAAACCGATAACTTTAATATTTCATTGAGGCTGATAATTGACGAAGTTTTAAAGAAGCCGATTGAGTACAGTAGCACCCTGTTCCGAACAACTAAGGAGAATCCATATTAGACCCCTTGATCCCAATTTTGTTTTTTTGGAATCTAAAAAAAGCAGGAGTGGAAGAATTAACGACGAACTTACCGACAAAGACAGATCTAATCAAAAGAAAAAAATACACACTAGCCGCTCAAAACATGTATGATTGAATCCAAATGCTCTGGCCCTTAGAGTCTTTGAGTGTTACCATGAAGCAACACGCAGTAAAGAAAGCCCCTGAGTTAAGTGGCGCCCAAACGACTTGAAGTAAATATGCCTAAATAGGTAAGGAAACAATTCAATTGGTGTACAAACTTAAGAAAAATTACTCTTATCTACGCAAACGCTTTTCTGAAACTATGCGTTGTGAGATTTATAGCGTTGTAATTTGCAACTTATTGATAAACGAGGTCCACTGACCCTGAGTAAAAAATCAAAGCTATTAGGTACCAACTGGGCTTCACGAACACGCCTCACCTTGCAGGTAAGTACCTACCTATGCAAGATTTTTTTTTTTGACAGTATTATTTTTTATTCTGTATTGAAATGGTTTTAATTGTACGCATTTTAAATTTAAATTATTGCACTTCGGAGTGCGCAGTTTAATAAATAGATAAAAATAAGAAATAAAAGGTAGGTGGTTCATTCTAAATCGCTATGAGATTCTTTGTAACACAAACCTCTATCTTATTTATCCTGGGAATGCAATCCCATGAAGTTATTTTAAAAGTGGGTACACTTGGTCATTTAAAGTACAAGAATTCTGTACGAATTTTATCAAATTGGAAATAACAATGGTGAAGCAGTGCAAAAACGCGTTGAAAAAGTTGTCGAAAAACGCTGTTAAAAACACATCAATTCAAGTTAAGTTAAGCAATATGTAAAAACACAAGAGAAATATGTCACAAAAATTTAAAAAATAAAAGAAATGACATCAAAATTCCTACGAAGAAAAAACCTTGATCGGTGGCTCCGTATTGTCTCCTTTTATCTATTAAGGAGCTAGAATTTAAAAATTTGCTTAAAAAAAATACTCCTTTTAAATAGTAAATTGCCTAGGCATGCATTTCGATTCCAATACCTCCCTGAACAATTTCTTTTTACGTTTTACGTATTAGGTTCGTAGCATGCAAAAACAACCTAAGGGTGCAATTATAGCGACACGAAAAATGCAACCGAAAAAAATTATTTTGCTTCTTTTAACCACTTAAACTTAAATATTGAACTCAATCTTGGTCTTAAAATGTTGCTTAGGAACTGTAAAGTTAGTTTATCAAAAAAAAGTAAGTAAACTGTCTTCAATTTTTCTAGAAAAAGAATTCATTAATTTTTCTGTACGAAAAAAGTTTTACGTTTTCTAGAAAAAGAATTCATTAATTTTTCTGTACGAAAAAAGTTTTACGTACAGAAAAATTAATAAAATGTTCTATTTTTTCGAATATTTTTAGATAATTTGCTAGACTTAATCAACTCAATTAAGTTTAAGTGGTTAAAAAAAGCAAAAACATTTTTTTTTCGGTTGCATTTTTCGTGTCGCTATAACTGGCCCCTTACATTGAGCGAATCGATTTTAATTTAAATAAACTATTTGCTTAGGTACAGATTGAATTTTTAAATGACAAAAGAAAATATATGATTCACAAGCTCAAGCGTTAAATACATTTTCAAGACTTGGTTCATCAATTCTTAGATTAAATCTTTTTCGATACTTTTGTTTTCAAATTGCATCTTATGGTACATTAACAACATCACACACAACGAACCTGGAAGAATAAAGGGATGCCCAATACCTATTAAATAGCCATTTGACTGAAAAAGACAGCAATAATTTACATGCAAACATACGTGATACGTATTTTGGTCGCCCATTATGTATACGTGGTAGAAATTATGGAAAAGTTCTGATTGCTGATGTTTTTATATTGTTGGCCTACGGAATTTTGCTTTCCTAAAAGGACAATTATTAATTTATTTCGTTAAATTGATTGATGAATTGTTGGTTAAATTTACTGAGACCAAATTATCGCTCTCATTTGACAAATCTTTAATCATAAATGGAATCATTTTCAAGTGATTGCAGACATGTAAGTCACCGAAACTTGTATATCTACTGTAATAATGGGTAGAACATCCATGACACTCTATGCGTCTGATTTGTGATCTCATTCCAATGCCATTATTATCAATGACTTTGGCCAAACGGATCTCTCTGTCCCATCACGTGCAAAAATGCCCGTGTTGTAAATGCAGTACAAAACTCGAATTAGATTTATTGCATGCAACTTCTTCTTATCAACACTAAATGTCCGTTGAAGTCAGATACTAAACTGTTTTTGATTTTGATTTGCTGGATCGAAGAATAAACCTGTCAACTAACCGCGGCTGAAAATGTCCAAAAAAAAGGCATCCAGATTCGTATTATAATTTGTGGATTAGAATGAGATACATTTAGAAATAAAATAAAAGTTTACAGACAAATATTTATTAGTTACGTTACAGAGTTAATTAGAGGGCAAGTATATAAATGACATTTAACATTTTGACATAAAAAATCTTAGTGATGAGTCGTTGTGTTATCCGAATTTAACAGGACGGTCTGAGCTTTTCGCGACATAAACTGTGTGCAAATGTTAATTTTGTTCATTTATATATTCACAACCAAAATCATTGAGGGTATACCTGTGTCTATTAGAATCAAAAGCAATGTATTCCACTTTTACTACTTTTGAGATAATCGTAAAAAACGTTTCTTAAGCCGTTGCCCTCAGAATAATAAAAACTTTTTAATTTTTATATCTTAGCATAGGTTTTTAGACTTTACTAAACGCAATTTATTGTGAAACCTCAAAAGGTCTTTGAAATATTTACCAATGCATTTTGGAATAGAGTTGTTCTGAAAATTAATATTTTGGAATACATGCGTTTTGAAATGTTCTCTTCGGAATAGATCGATTCATGAAAATGAAAAATTTTTTTTCTTTAAGCAGTTTTTTTATGTTTTTATTTTTTCAAGTTATTGTTTTACACAAACTCATAAATAAAAATAAAAAATTATATTAAAATAAAGAAAACAAATTCATATAGATATTATTATTTTATAGAAGGGAAAGAATAATAACAACAAACATTATTTAAACCAATAAAACAAAAAACAAAAGTACATTACCAAAATTTAAATCTAGTAAATTATAATGATTAAAAATAAACGAAACAAGTGAAAGGAGTTTAAGTAAAAGTATTAAACGAATTTAAAAAGAAATCAGATAAACAAAACTTGAAAAAAAAACAGTATAAATTATTGCAATCAAGAAAATTAAATTCTTATCGCAACCTCTCTTTCGTGAAACTCACGGATAGGATCGTCAATGTTATCATCTTCTTCCTCGAATGATAGATTAATATCTAAAACTTCTTTATAAAATTTAAGAGACGGTAAGGATTTCCAATCACGTCCATAATGTTTAGTCAGTAAATTATTGACATCGTTCAACTTCGCATCCTTTAGTTTTACTCCTAATGGTAGTCTTTTTGGAGCCATGGACGAAATTTGTTTACCTTTTTTTGTGTTTGGCCTTAATTCTCCAATATCCGACTTATAAAAAGTCTCACCTTGCACACCAATCACTCCGTTCTTACCTCTCTTCAAAATAAATCTTTTTGATGCGTTGAACTTAAAATGCCAAGCAGAAGGAGGTTTTGTATATTTTAAGACTTCGGCCTTAAAATCTAGAACGGGACATTCATCAGTTCCCAAGCTTATAACAGTCCCGTGTTCTTCGTAAATTGATAAATATTCATCGACAGCCACAATCGTTTCCCTTACCTTAACTTTTTTCTCAATTTGGGCAAACACTCTATCAGGTGGTATGTATAGGAGTGTCCAGGAACTGGGAAAATCAATTCCACTGTATTTACATGAGGTGGTGCTTTTTTTGCTAGCCAATACTCACACATACCAATCATAATGGAGTTTTTATTTTGCCCTCCACATCCATCGGCAACTAGGCGAATCGTTCTAACGCCTTGAACGCTTGTTTTACAAAGCTGGTGAAACACTGCAGATGCTATTTCGTTAGAGCCTTTGGGCCTGTTATTTTCAGTCCAATAATATAAAAACACATTTTCCTTACTAAGGGATGAATGAGAAGTACCAATGACAAGGCCAAAAAGATGCAAATAAATCTGACGACTATAGTACGCTGCTTGATCAGATACTTTAGGGAGTGTCATATTTTTTTGGCAATCGAAAGACATTGTCAACAAATCATTCCTTTCCTCTTTTAGTAGATCAAAAAATGCTTTCCCCCTTAACTTATGAATCCTCAATTGAGACATAAGATGAACCTTGTTTCCGTTTAATCGTTCAATTCTCAACAATTCCTTTAGTCGAAGGCATGTTGAGCAAACATCTGATGAAGGGGCTTTAAATCCAAGATTGAAGCTTGTTGTGAAAACCATACGAAAAAAACTGGATTTAACTTGATTGCACTGATGACTTTGATTATAAACCTTCCACATTCTATTAATAGAAAGCTCTGCAGGTAGATATTGTCGTTTTGCGATCCGGCCGCGGCAGTAATGTACTTCAACAGTTTTATATTGCTTGATAAAATTAACAATTAAACGCTTTGAATCTGCAAGCTTACTACTTTTCCGATCACCACCGCGATGTTCCGATGGAACTGCACCTGTTTTAAAATGGTTATCGCATATGTTTCGCACACGAGCTGCTGTAACTCCGATTATTTTTAAAAATGTTTTTTGGCAAACTTTAAAAATGCGTTTGCACTGAGTTCGATGGTATATATATATATTTTAGACATATGTACGCAATATAGTTCAGGGCGACCTTGGCCGGACACTTGAACATGAACACCTCAAAAAATAAAAGTACTAAATAAAATAAAAATGAAAATATCGGTTTTTTTACATTTTATGATCAATAATAACATGACTCAACAGAAAAACAATAAACATGTTGGTAAATATTGGAAAACTCACTGGCGGGTTAGTCTTGTCTACAGCTGTTAAATTTTACCAGCACTTTAAATAGTTCAAAAATTATAGCCACAATTTTTGGTCCATGAATATTACGAATAATTTACTTATTTAACGCAAAGTGGCCGGATACTAGTGACTGGCCGGGCACTGGTACATCTACCCTATATAGTCCCAGTATGCATATCCACTTTTCGACGCAGAGAAATTTTGCTTTTAAAACACATAAAACACGATTTTTTACGAATTCTTACGCATTTTACTCAATTGTCGTTCCTCAACTCAAAAAATTCCTACTCTTACAAGTTTTTACTCAACAAATTTCTTTGCGTAAGAACTGAAACAACTGTCAGTCGCCTGAAAATTGACAGCTGATTTCAATTTTTTGTTCTATTTGGCATTTGGGTTTTGTGAACTATCTGTCATTTTTCACAGGTTACTACAAAAGCGTTCCTTAACTTTTGTCTAAGTTTCCCTCTGTGAAAGAGTATTCATCCCCTCCACTGTCAATTTGACAGTCTTTTCCATTTTTACTACAAAAGTTTTGTAGATATGTGGTTTAGTGTTCTTGAGCATGAACACCGCTTATGATACCTTTTAACAACAAATAATATCCACGTCGAAAAAGTACAACCGCAGCTCCACAGCAACATCGATCCAACCGCCATGCCATTATTGAATAAAGAGCTTTTTTCTCGCTGAAGTAAACAAAAAAAATTCTTTATATGCGATCGACCATATTTTCTAGGCATACTCAATTTTGTCTTCGCTCTTCTGTTGTACATCGTTCATCTTCCATTCCTCCTCTAACAGCTTTCTTATGTCACATGAATTATTATTTGCCTAACTATATAGCTATTGTGATGCCTCATGCACCACCAAGCTGCACTCACTCCCTTGCAATGGGATTTTGTAGGTATATAACACCACTGCAAGTCTCTACGTTTCCCCAGACCCCGTCGAAGCTCAAAAGCTGTTCAATAATGGTTAGGCAGTCGGGTGCGGTAGGGGAGGAGATCACATCTTCTCACCATTGGTATATACGAATTTAATAGTTTTTGTTGCTACATACATACCAACACATGGGTCACGTGTACAGACACAATGTCTCTCCATCCATCCCAATGTGTGTATGACTCGTCGAGTGAAAAATCCTTGTAGAAAATTTTCAAGTTCACTGTCAAGGTCGCTTTTAGTTAGCATGCGCTTACCCTGCAATGCAGAAACCCAATGGAAAGAGAACGAAAGAGAAACGTCGTTTTTTTTTCTTATTTTATTTTGTGTTGCTTTTATTTTCGTTTTGTTGAATGTTGACTGTGAGCTGTGACTGTTTGCTGTTTCTCGTGCGACGTACTTGCATAAGTACGCCGCACTTGTTTTCATTTTCATCGTTGTGTATGTGTTGGGACTTGGGAGAGCGTTTTGCTTACATTTGGATCAAAATCGATAGATAAATATAAAATATCACTGTGCTATGTGCCAAATGTAAAATAAACAAAAGAGACAACAGCAAATAAGTATAGGTACATAGGTACCTAGATAGGTATATTTAAGACGAGGTAGAAAAGAAGCCCACTTGGCTTCTTCGCGTGGAAGTGGAACGCTTAGTCATGTTTGTAGGTTTTCCCCTGTCTCAACTACCTATCTCAAGCCATCTTTTCTAATTGAAGACATGACACAAATGTTGTATAAGATTCCTACTCAGCGTTATACATGTAGGGAATAATTTACAATTTACCAACACAATACACACCTTTCGGGCGGCGGCACACAGATGGTCTCACATCATGTACCTACCTAGTGTTTGGTTCTCCTCTCTTTGTCCGCTATTGCCTATCTATAGCGCTAGCGCTAGATAGCCTGCTGTAGGTACGTAGAACGTACCACCATTAGAAGAGGCAGCGAAAAATCGAACAAAAGAAATATCAAAACACCAAACAGAAACTAAAATGTTTATAGGGAATGTAGGAATAGGAATAGAAACACATACGTATAGAGACCAGGGCGTCCGAGTACAAATGAGGGTAGCAAATTCATTCCTCCAGCCTTTTAATTCGCGCACCCTACTCTGCGCCCTCTGTCCGCACTCCACGGTATACATAAAACGTGTGCATAAGCACAACAAAAAAAAAAATCAGCTTTCAGTTTATTTAATTGTTTTGTACGCCTATACCTCTGGCGTGGTCCTCCCCGCTCGAGCCGGGACTTTGGCACAGTACCTTACCAGCGTTCATCAGCAAAGAGGTTTCATATAGACGAGCCAACCATCACAGTTCGCATCCAACGGTCCCAAGAAACAAACGTGCGGCCTAGTCGAGGGTCTTATAAAACAAAATACAGCCTCGAATAATATTTCTGGATTATTAAGAATTGTACAGTGCTGCTAACAAGAAAAAACAAATTTAAAAATGCAATTTCGCTGTAAGGAAATTTAATTTAATTACGGATATAGGTGTACCCAGTACCATTCGACTACAAATACTTGTGCAAGCGCGATTTTTATCCACCACTATAGCAGTCTCCCATGTAAATGTGTTGTAATTAACTAAACTAAACAGAAAAACAAAACCCGCAAGTGACTGACTGGTTGGAACGGTTGGTTGGTTGGTTGCTTGGTTACATAACATCCTTGAACTTGAAGTGGTACAGTTGATGCAGTCACAGTCACAGCAAACTGTGTTTGTTGGCTCGCAGCAGAGCAGCAATAGTGTGTCCAACGAAGAGCCATCCTCATTTTTTTTTTTTATTGTTTATTTTTTTTCCTTTTTATGGAAAACTAATGTGTGTGTGTGTAGAGAAAAGAAAAATGACCTCATCTAGAGAATTTCGAACCGAAAAAAATAATGTCGAATTTAATAGGTGAAAACTAATAATAATTATTCCAAAACTCCATTGTATCTGTGTGATTAGATGAAATTGCGTTTTTTTTTTATAATGGAGGAAGCCGTGGAAACAAGTTTTCCCTCGCTGGCATGGAAGGATATGAAAGAGGTAATTTTTCTAATACATAAAAACTTATATGTATAATGTACGTAATATATAGGCATTGTTTTCGTCATTTTGCTGAGCACTTATCTTCCTTGTGTAGGGTTACGTAATCGAAAGCTGCAATTGAGATGAAACCAGATGTTTTTTTTTTCATTGTTGCTATTATTTATATTATTATTTGTATGTGTTTTGCCCGAATACTCTATACTGCACACATGCAAACGTAAGCTAAATAAGAAGGGAATTTTTGTTTAAGTTTTAACTGATTTTCCCAACGATCTTCTTTTTTCTTGCACCAATGTAAGATACAGTGTGGCTTAAGAAATTTTATACCAGGTACCTATCTCTACTTATGGCAAAACTATGATGACTTGTAGGTATTTGCATAGTTTAAGAATCTTGATAGTAATAGAGGTTTTTTAGGAAACTTACAATTCAAATTCAAGCTTATTCTGAGACCGACCAATCTAAAAACCTCCGAATTTAAAACTTTCACTAAAAATTTTCTGTTTTGGGGGGTTCATTACCAAATGGACATGGGTATGTACTAGATTGCTCAAAAGACAGGTGTCAAAGTTTAACTATATTTTGGTTTTAACGGGGACTTTCGAAGCTTGTTAGGCTATAGTCTTATTAGACAGATCACGTAAAGATTTTTTTTCTCAGTTGAAGTTTGTGAAGGAGAAGCCGACAACTAGTGGGGACGTTCAAGTATATAGTTTAGTAAGTCTGACAGCCCACTGACTTGATGTGTCTCAGTTTTGATTGGCCTACGTCGGTCACATGGGCAGCTGTGTCGGAGTGGTAGCCGACGAATATAGTCAAGAAATTCGTGACTGAGTACTAAGTTGACAGTTCGCATATGTGGCTGACGTAGGAAAAGTGACGTTCCCGACCAATCTAGTTTTTGCGTTCAGATTACATCTATTCCAGACCAATCTAGTCGACTTAAGATAACTAAGTTTTTGAATGTGCCCAGTGAAAGTACTCAATTGACATTTTGATTGTGCCTTTGATGTAGTTAGTAAAACCGATGGAACTAACTGGTCTATCCCGTATAAATAAACAAATTTGCACAAGTTATGCACTAACTAGCTTGAAGACGTCAGTTACAGTTTGCATACAAAAGTTTTACGTTATTCCTTTGTAAAAAGGTATAAAGTGTATGACTCTTACGCAGCCTATTTTAATAGTTTTTGCGTTTGAATGTGCCCAATTCATTGCATATTCCGTATTGTATGTTGGCATTGGTATCCACAATTTTTGTAGAAAAGGGAGATAGGGAAAAAGTTTGACTGAAATCGAATCTAATAATATTGACTAAATGGCATAAAAAAATTAGATTAGGTTTTCTGTTGTTGGTTTTGCAGAAACAGATGTTTAAAAAAAAATTTTAAATCAATTTAGAAGACAATTTATATCTTCGAATGGTGCAGGTACAAAAGTGATTTGTAAACGACTCTTAAACTTCCGATTCAATTCGAATCACCGAAAAGGTGCGATTATTTTTTTCGTATTCTGTTGAAAGCCAAATTAAATCTCTGGGTCACATATTTTATTTAAAAAATATTTAGAAACCATTCTAAAACGACAATTTACCGCAGTAGATACCACTTACTATATATAAAACATTTTACATTACATTTTGAGTTTATATTTATGATCAAAAATCACTAGCAAATGTAATTTACATTTCCGTTACGTCGCTTTAATTGTGCACTAGACCTCAGATAGTTGTGCTTTTTCCACCGAAAAGAAATTCCCGCGAAATATTGCCACTGGTTAGTTCTTTTATACGAAACCAGAGTGGTGGAAAGCTTTGCTAAACCTTTTAAACCTATTTCAGTAACATATTGATTTTCAGTTGGCGCAGTGGCTTAGTGGTAGTGTGTTGGGCTACTAAGCGAGGGGTTCCAGGTTCGAGTCCCGAAAGGGCCAAATTACATCTTAAGGTTTTTTTTCACTGCGCCACCTCTCGCGAACGTCTGACAAACATCCGAGAGTAAAACTGTCATGAATGAGCTTCTCAATTAGCCGTTTGGACTCGGGGTAAAATTGTAGATCCCTTCCATTCGTCCCAAAAATTGAAAACCCACACAAAACGAATGGTTGTGAGAAGCTAGGCCTTGGGTCCCATAGACCTGTAGCGCCAAAATATTTATTTATTTATTTATTGATTTTCAGTTGGATTTAAAATGTTGACATACAATACTCAAGTAGTTATAAAACAACTAAGCTTTATAAAATTAAATTCAATTAAGATTCGAACATATTTTGTTTCAGATCTGAGCTTCTAGGCTCAAAAGGCTTAACATTTTTAATTTGCCCCAAGGATTGCACGCAAAATTTGTTATTTTTGCTAAACTTATAACCAATTAAAGGAAATTATTTTAAACTTTGAGAATAAAAAAGAACAGTGACGTTCGTTAGACAGAAAATATTACTAAATCTACTGTTTTCTAATATTTTGCATACCAAAATATTAGAGTGACCATAAAACAATATAAAAAAAGGTTTAAATACGAGTAAAGGTAGTAAAGAAACAACTTAAAAATGTTATTTTGAATGAACAAACTTTAGAAAAAACCGTGAGATTAATTCTAACATTATAAATGTCAATATACATGACATGTAGACAGTCCATACCTCATTATAACTAAAATAACAAATTGGCCAGTAGACGTAAACACAAATGGTTTGTTATTTACAATCGATTTAAATACCACCTTATCCCTATCGGCCTGCGAAATTTAAAATGACGAAAAATATATTTTATCTCTTACAACAGTACCGAACAGCAATGTTATACTATATCTACTAATTAAAAAAAACCTATTTAAAAGATGTTTTTAATAAGACATTTTAAGATTTAAGCTTTTATCGCTCAGCTAGCTTAAGGCCTCGTCAAACAGAGCGCGTTTTAACGCTCCGTTCAACCGCCGCGTTTCACCGCCGCTTTGTAATATACAGTTTTAAAGGCTGAGATATGGGAGGAAATATCAAAAGAATTTCTCTTTTTGTAAATTTCGTGCACCCAAATCCTTTTTCTTTTTTGGGAATTACATATCACGGCAAAAAAACAATAATTCTTCCTCCGAGCTGCTTGACATTTGTTAAAACAATGAAAACCAAGAGTCATGGTTCATGGACATTAATGAGATCTTTCTGTTTGACGTCCTCTAACGCGGCGGTTAGAACGTTGCGTCAAAATAATCTTACCGCCGCGTAAATTAATCTCACCGCGGCGTTAAAAACGCGTTCTGTTTGACGAAGTCTTTATTCTAATTTTAATAATTATCAACTACGAGTTTTAACTTTTAAGTGAATATTACTTTTTAAGTTATGGAGAACACGTGTAAATCTAAGAACTTCATCTTTCCAAATATGTTGTAAGTGTCTGTATATAGTGTTTTTATAATAAGTATACATAATTGTTAAAAGGCAGGCCAAACGTGTTGCGTCAGCAATTTATTTATGTTTATTTTATTAGATCTCAATTTAAATAGAGTAGGTTGGGTAAATTATAAAAATTCTATTTTTCTGAGGTAGATATGCATAGTGGCCACAAGCCATAACCGCCTAAGTACATTTTTCATAATTTTCTATTTTTTCCTTAGTTAAGCTGTTTTGGCAAATCATAATTTTCAAAAGTGGACTTAGGTTGTATGGTTTTCTGCTTATAACTTCTGTTTGAAAAAAGATACAGACGTACAATTTTTAGTGGGTATGGATCTTGATATTCTAAACACGATAAGAAAACAACTCAATTTCGTCATAACTCGACTTAGGCGGTTAGACTGTTTAGTTGTAGTTCCATTATGGAAAGCCTCCATTTTAATAGGAAAGTGAAAAACCTGACAGTTAGCTGAATACATTACAAAAAAATAAGATGTGTAGGTTCCAGCATTTGATCTAGTATATATACTATAGACCTTAAGAAAAAATTTGTCACCAATCGGTGCTCAAAAATAAATTTAAAGCATAAAATAATGCCCTTCTAAACATTAGCTAAGCCTATAAGGTAAGGTTAGGTTATAGTGGCAGGCTACACACAAGTGCAGCCACACTTAGGCCAGAATTGGCCCATTGTGACACCACAGGATCTAATGATCTCAAACTACCCGTTGAACCAACAGGAGCTCAAAGTAAAGCGGCGGAGGCGATTGTTATTAATAATATCGAGTTCACCAAGATTATCAAAGAAGTACTCTCCGAGATGTAATCTTCTTCGAGTTGAAAGAGCAGGACAGGTGCATAGAAGGTGAAGAATGGACTCTTCCTCCTCCTCATCCATGCAACTTCTGCCGAAGTCATTAGCGGGAAAACCCAGCCTGAGGGCATGTCTCCCTATTATGCAGTGCCCCGTGGTCACACCTACTAGTGTGCTTAAGTCGGATCTCTTTAATCTTATAAGAGTGCTGGAGCGCTTGAGATCCAGCCTGGCCCAAATTTGTTTCGTGATAGAGCAAGTGATGCAGTTTGCTCACCTGCGGTTAGTAGCGTTTATCGCGTTTTGTTTGATTAGGAGTTTGCAAGTAGCGAGAGGCATGCAGAGATTCTCCTTTTCCGGTAAAATCGAGGCAGTTGTGCCATGTCTGGCGAATACAGTTGCCTATGGCCCGGCACCCAAATAAGGTGAATTTTGAATTGTTCCGCCATCTCGTTGAGAGATAGGCGGCAATTGAGGGCAGTCTTGGAGTTAAAGGTGACCGTTTCCAAGGATTTAATCACGGCTTGACTGTCGGTAAAAATATCCCTTGCAGATATTACATTATACCGCAACCACGACAGGGCCTCCTTGATCGCCATAATTTCCGCCTGGAACACGCTACAGTGATTAGGAAGTCGGAAGGAGATCTTACAATCCAGATCTTGGGAGAATACACCAACCCCCACTCCTGTTTCCGTTTTTGACCCATCTGTGTAAAAGCAGATGGATTCCCTTCGAGAACTCTCTCCCAGTCAGCTCTGGAGGATATACAGGTTTCAAAGTGTTTGTTGAACTGAAGTTGAGGGAGAATGTAATCAGTGTCTTTTGGTATACATTCTATTTTATTCAGAATGGACGAGTGGCCAGTTTGTCTGCTGGTCCACAGATGAATTGCCTTCAAGCGGGTGGCCGCGTTTGCTGCCACCTGTTTACAATAGATATCTAATGTTAGCATATGGAATAAAATGTCCAGAGCCGTCGTTGGAGTGGTTCTGAGAGCTCCGCTAATACAGACACATGCCGATCGTTGTACGCGACTGAGGCAGTTAAGGTGGATGGCCTTTTCAAGTGCCGACCACCAAACGATCACGCCGTACGTAAGTATAGGTCTTATGACCGATATGTAGAGCCAATGTGTAATGCGAGGTTGAAGCCCCCATTTACTTCCTATAGCTTTTTTACAGCAGTACAGAGCCGTAGTGGCTTTT
This sequence comes from Cheilosia pagana, assembly GCA_936431705.1. Lineage (NCBI taxonomy): Eukaryota > Metazoa > Arthropoda > Insecta > Diptera > Syrphidae > Cheilosia > Cheilosia pagana. The sequence goes on along the minus strand of OW386166.1, from coordinate 75,082,827 downwards.
TTAACTCTCTCCAAAATGGTTTGTTTCCAGCTCAACTTGCTGTCCAGAATGAGGCCTAAGTACTTGGCCTTATCAGTTATCACCAAGGAGATGCCATTTAGTTTTGGAGGAGCAAAGTGGGGAATTTTGTATTTCCTTGTAAAGAGGATTGTGGGGATTGACTCCCAGACCGCATTTTGAAGTCCATTGGAAGAGCTTAGAGAGGGCGTTTTGCATCAGATCCCCAAGCGTAGTAAGGTGTTTCCCTGAGACAGCAATAGCAACGTCATCTGCATAGGCAATTACCTTACACCCTTCCCCTTCCAGTATTAGTAGTAGTTCATTCACTACTAGGTTCCAAAGAAGGGGGGAGATCCCACCTCCTTGTGGTGTCCCTCTGCTGACGAATCTCCGAGTCGAGGCCTAGCTAAGCTTATAAATAAAACAGGTTTTTATAAATGGTCTTCAAAAGAATTATTTACCCAAAAATGATTTAAATAAATATGAGTCACTGTTTTAGGGCAGTAAAACTTACCTCTAATAAAATTTTTTTTAAATATAGACCGTGAAAGTCAAATACCTAAAGGTACATACTTTAAAAAAAAAGTTCATTAACAAAACACCAGATTACCCCGGTAGATGGGGTTTACAAAGTGTTCCCGGAATATTTCAAATAAACTTATTTCGTTTACATTATTTTCTTCTCAAATTTTAATTTGATGTCGTAAGCACAGTCGAAATTATATCCTCTTTGGGGAGGATGGGTCACATGATGCTAAGTTTCCATTCATAGTTCTATTTGACCAAATTTTGCAGCTAGTGCATGATGCTTCTAATTTGTGGGAATTTTCATATCGCTTGTATGTTACGCTGTTCCTAGCTTCCAATGTGCAATATTGGCGTTGGCAGTGGTAGCGATTTATATTTTGTTGGTTACCTACCGTTAATATTTGCAATCCGTATGAATTTCTTACACGATAAATGTAAAGGGTGATTTTTTAGCTGGTTTGGTTTTGGCAACACTGGTTTTGACAGCTGACGTGTGTTTAGTACCTTGTGTCACTGTCAAACAGCTTCAGTTTGGTTTGCAATTTAACCATGGATCGTCTTACAAATGAACAACGCTTGCAAATTATTGAATTTTACTATCAAAATTCGTGCTCGGTTCGAAATGTTCATCGCGCGCTGCTTCCATTTTATGGACGAAGCTAATTTTTGGCTCAATGGGCACGTAAATAAGCAGAATTGTCGATTTTGGATTGAATATCAGCCAGAAGCATTGCAAGAGCTACCAATGCATCCAGAAAAAGTCACAGTTTGGTGCGGTTTATGGGCGGTGGCATCATTGGACCGTACTTCTTCAAAGATGATGCGAATCGCAGCGTTACTGTCAATGGTGAACGCTACCGAGCGATGATAACAAACTTTTTTTTGCCCGAAATGGAAGTTCTTGACTTGCATGATATGTGGTTTCAACAAGACGGTGCCACATGCCACACAGCACGCGAAACAATGGCGCAATTGCGAGGCGAGTTTGGTGAACAGTTAATTTCACGTTTCGGGCCGGTCAATTGGCCGCCTAGATCGTGCGATTTGACAACATTAGATTAATTTTTTTTTGTGGGGGTATGTCAAGGCTAATGTGTATAGGGACAAGCCCGCTTCGATTGACGCACTGGAAGCCAACATCCATGCATTCATTCGTGAGATACCGGCCGATATGTGTGAAAGAGTATGCAAAAATTGGACTCAGCGGATGGACTACCTGAGACGCAGCCGCGGTCAACATTTGCATGAAATTATCTTTAAACATTAAATTGCAAGGTTCAAACTATCGATTCAAATAAATATTTCATTCATTTTTTCGAATTTTTTGTGTTTTTTTTTTTTAAAAAGTTCTAAACCTCTTAAAAAATCACCCGTTATTTTGCTGGTTATCTACCGTTAATATTTGCAATCCGTATAAATTTCTTACACGATAAATGTTGTTATCGCCTGCGATTCTTAGACGAGCTCGCCAGCGAGACCCAAATATTGTCCCACGCAACTCGTAGCAAACAAAATGCGAAATTGTTTGCTGGATTGAATGTTGTCATAATGCCAACTTTACGAAAAATGACAGCTAAATAAAATATCGCTTAACGTCAAACAATTATATAATTACGTTTCCTCAATAATAAAGTCTCACGTAACATTATAAAACAAAACGGCTACGAAAGGCTAATTATTACAAAGTACGTAATCTTTTCATTGCTATCGCACACCCTCCCCTGAGCTGAGCACAAAAAGCTAACGAATTAGGTTTCATTAGATAAATTGCACTCGAAAGATTTAATGTCTCGGTCAGTTGCGGTTTCTTAAATAATCACCCAAACATTACGAAACCCATGTTAGAAGTAGGTAGGTACGTAGGTAGATACAATTGTTGGCTCTTGTTTTTTTTTTAAATAAATCCAAACATATGTTAGTTCCCGAGATGTGATGATACACCTAGAATAAACAAAGTTTGCAATCATTTTATTATACAATCCATTCGTTGTGGAAAAGTAATGAATGACTCATAAGAACTCACTTTGCTGTCACCGCCATATTCTGTTTTGATATACCTATAACAAAACAAAAAAAAAATATCGACAACTGAATGCACAAACAAAACGTAAACGCCTAACGTAACCTAGTGATGAAGAGCCGTATCTCAATCTCAATTTGATGTGAAATGATTTTCCTTTCCGCAGGCGTTTTCTCAAAAATCTGCTGTCTTATTCACTTGCGATTTTATTTCCGGATTTAATAATTTATCATTTTTAATTTTTCTTTTTAAATAAATAAACAATATGCGTATGTATGCATGGCGAGAAATTTTGTTTTTATTTATATTTTTTTTTAATTCAATAATCTCACCCCGAAATGAATGGGCCTTGCCATTGCGGATTTGGGGGGTTGGTGAGGTGAAACAGGAGAAAAAAAGCTTTTTCTCTGCTTTCGAATTTTAGAGTTTGGGTTGGGATAGGGCAGGAAGGCAGGCAGCAGGGTATGCCATCGGTTAAACGTATATGGATACGAAGTGCTGAATGGTGTGTGTAGTGGGTATATTCCAGCTGAACAAAAACATGGGTGGTTTTGAGGCTGATTGTGGGTTGATCATTCTAATCGAAAATTACTATCTATCGCCAATCTACAACGAAGTTTAATCAGTCTGGTTTGTTTTTGTTTATAACTTGTAGGACTTCGACAGTGTTTGTTTAATGGATGTTGTATGCAGAGGGTGAACTGGAAAGCTTGTATTTTTCAGCAAAAATTCGATTGCATGCAGTAATGAATTAGCAAAAGAAGGTAGGTTGTTCTGTAGGTTCAATATCTAACAGTCGAAACGAAGCCGCCCTTACTTGAGTTGGTAGATACCACGCCAAACATATGGGTCGCACTTTCCATTTAATCCATACGTGTTGGTGTGTGTGTGCTGTGTGATCATTGTGTATATATACTCGGTCGTTGTGCAATTATAAAATTAGATTGTGTCTGTGCGAACTGCGAAAGTTGGAATCGCTTTCCTCCTATGTCCTATCCCATTGTATTGCACAAATTGTGCTTCGCTGTTGTATATAGCGCTGGCTGCCATGATGCAACCCACCAATACTATGACGGCACTGCCCCTTTTTTTGAACCAACACACTCTCGCTTTGCGTCCAAGCTGGAGGTGTATAGCTGTAGAACTTTTTGAATTTCGTTTCGTGTCGTTGTTTGGTGGGCATCGGCATCGGCATCGGCATTGAGAACTTAAACTTTTGCTCGCTCCAACCGAGGACGGTCGCTCGCTAGAGAATATAGGCCGTCTGTGACTTTCCTACTGATTGGGACTGTTTATTTCAAGTTCAAGAATAAATAACAAACAAAACAATTTCCCACTAATGAGTTGTTGTTGTTGTTTTTTTTCGTCCGCTAATTAAATTCGCAATGCGAAGAAGGTGCGATAACGAAAGGTGGACGAGATTGTGGATGTATATTTCTGCAAAGTGTGATACTATTTAGTTAATTGTTGTTTTTGTTGCTAGGATTGGGTGTTTTTCGCGATGGTTAAATTTATTAGGCTGTGCTGGTGGTACTCTTGCGATTTTATTCCATTTAGTGAGTTTGTGTGTGTGAGTGAAATTTTTTTCGGTGGCTGAAAAAAAAAAACACGAAAACACTAATTGCGACGTGAAAAATTGAAAATCGTATTTCGAATACGCAATCGATGGGAATTTTTAGTCATCGTCGCATATACACAAAACGGCCTTGATATCATACATCAAGAGTTGGTTGGAATGACATCTTTTGATCGTGATTTTTTTTTTGTGAAAAGAAGAAACTAGTTGCGTTTAAAAATGTGCTGCGAAAATTTGTTCAAAAACGCAGAACAAGTCAGCAGAGACATGTTTTTTTAAAATGTCAAAAACAAGATGCAGGGGTGAGTTTTTTTTTGTCAGAAAGTGCTACTTAAAATATTTATATAATGTAATTTTATTATTATACCTTACCTACGATTGTGTGTGCATTTGTGTAGGGAGGACGAAAACCCCTCCCGTGAAACCTTCTAGATATATCTACGCAAATGGCTTGATACCTTTGTATATGGCATATGTAGGTGTATATCTCTATGATGACGACCGTTTTTGTGCGACTACTACGTCGTAATTACACAAGTACTGATTTGTGTACAGAATTCAAAAGAAATCTTGCCGTAAACAATCTGCAGTTGAAAATAAATACAGATACCTAGCTATAATAAAATCGTAAATAATTTAAAAAATTTGGTTTGCTTTTTTTTTTATATAGATGGGTTCTTTATAGGGATGGGTAGGGCTTACTCCTATAAATCTGAATTGTTTTATGGCAACATATAGATGGCGCACCATAACAAGAGATGTGGGCATATAACAATTCAGCTTGAAGATAATATATATGTATGTAATGTTTTTCGTCCTGCCTGCGTTATAGCAGTCAATTGGGTACATACAAAAAAGTTGGCTCATGCAAAGCACCAAAACATTGTGTCATAGTTTCGAGCACCACTGTTTACACTGTTGGGCAAAAAATAAAATCGCGTATTTTTGTCAATTATTTTATCAGGTTTTTCTAAGCCTTGGGGACTTGGTGTTGGTATGGTTTGGTGTCAATTTGTTTGCTGCAACTACCTTTAAAGAGGTGATGATTCAATTGTATTTATTTAACTATGAAGAAAAGGTAATATTAACAAAGCAAATCGATTTATAGATTCGAGTTACAAAATCCATTTAGACAACTTAAAACCTTATTGTTATATAAACTATTTAATAACTAAGGGGCCAGTTATAGCGACACGAAAAATGCAACCGAAAACAATTTATTTTCCTTTTTTTAACCACTTAAACCTAATTGTTGAACTCAATCTTGGTCTTAAAATGTTGCTGATGAATTTTAGAGTTAGTTTATCAAAAAAAATGAGCTTATTATCTTAAATTTTCGAACATTTATTAATTTTTCTGTACGTAAAACTTTTTTCGAACAGAAAAATTAATGACTTCTTTTTCTAGAAAAATTGAAGACAGTTTCTCAATTTTTGGTCTTAAAATGTTAACAGTTCCTAAGCAACATTTTAAGACCAAAATTGAGTTCAACAATTAAGTTTAAGTGGTTGAGAAAAGCAAAAGAATTGTTTTTCGGTTGCGTTTTTCGTGTAGCACCCTAAGTAGTTATGTAACAAAGAATAAGAGTAGATCGACTTTATTAAAAACAATTTTCGAGGCAATTTGATTTAAAAAACATTAATTATATTTATTTATTATGTTGGTACATTCTACGGTCTCTGGAATTTGGTTCTCAATTAGCGGTTGAAATTTACTTTGAATTTTGCATGACCAATAATCCTCTACAAGATCGTAAGTGGGATGTTAAGACATCGATATCGAACGGCTGTTTCAGAATCTTAAGTTGGGTCTTTTCGAGTATGGGTAGAGTTTGAGATCATTTTTTAAAAGCTTGTGCTAATTGGTACGCCAAGGCTATAAAGTATTCAAGTGTTAACAAAATTTTAATTGTTTCCCACAGAAAGGCAAATTTCTGCCAGATTTCTGCGGCTTCTCCGAAACCGTAGGTTCATTCAAACTAATCGCAATTTAACCAAATATGTAGTTATAGTTTTTTCATGTTGGAAAATTGTTTATAAACATTGTTCTACATCAAGCCTAAGGAACGTACCGCAGAGGCCAAGGTAAATTAGTTTTGTCTAAATAGAGCAGTGTAAAATCTGACTTTTTTACTGCTTGAAATCTTGAAGTCGTCTTCTCATTAAGCTTTCATACATTTGTTTTCCAGTAGCTTGTCGCTTTTAAATCGCTGACGACGAATTTTCAACGTTACAATTTTTTTAAAGATTTCTGTAAAAATATGGGTAAGCGAACTGGAAACCTCACAAAATATGCAATATGGCTGGTTTTTAAAACTCACACTAACTTAACTATGCATTTTCGTCAAAAGTTTATGAGCTGTTTTCAATTAATGCCTTGTTTCAAAAAGTTAAAAGTTCATTCACAATTCCAAAAACTTTAAGCATTCTATTATTGGAGCCGTTTATGTGAAAGCCGAACTTTTATAGCCCTGTTTTATTTGAGATTCAGCTAATATTGAGATAGAGTTCTAAACAAACAAAGTTTGAAACAAATCCCTTGAGGAATGACAACTTTACAATGCGCCAAGCTTCTGCTGTCAGATAATACAACATTTCAAAGAAAACTAATAACTACATGACACCTATGTCAAATTCCAAAGCTAACCATATGGCTGCTATTAATAGAAAAACTAATTTCCCATATCGTTGAACCTCGGTCTATATAAATTTAGGGTTTGTGTAATGCAAACGCCCTGAGTCATTGCTTGGAATAGTTACATGTTACATCGTCAACCTTGGAGTAGGGCAAGTGCAATATTGCTTACCTAATCTCCCAATGACGCAAATGCGGTTACCTACGTGCAAAGATTGTTCATACGTGTAGGTATACGGATCCATGTATCGTATCTGGTATCTAATCGGTCTGTCGAACACATTCTCAATTCCGATAGGACGGGACGGAGCACATTCACGCCGTACAATGTAACTATAGAAAATTTAATTAGAATTTAAATTCCACCCTGTGTGTGGTCGGCTTGCACTTACGTAAATATCTCACCATATATGCACTAGCACTTATATGAGTGCATACACTATAACCCAGCTAGCAACCCCCATAAATTTTGATGTGCATTCTGCACTTTTCGGTGCATTGACAGCCTACACAGCGTTTTGCAAGCTGTGTGTGTAGGTATACAGAGCTTTGCGCCGGAGCTATAAACTTTCCAAGGGTGTACACAAAATCTTGCTTTGTTTTGTTGCACGTAGATTGATTATGCAAAAGTAAAGCTTTTGGTGTATTATTCCACCCCCAACTATAGTCTTTCTGTTTCACTGTCATTGTCGAACAATTTTTCTCATGTTTGATTACCAATCTGAGTCATTCAATTTACGTAATGGAATTTGTGTTTGGTGTTTGTTTGGCATATTCTCTAAAACAGTGTTTTTTTTCGGTTTGCTTGAACTGCTTGCGTAGGTATTTTCATAGAATATGAAAGTGCGACGGAGCATGCATAGAAGATAGAATGACATGACATTCTGCTGACGTATGTACGTTCATAATGTATATGCAACAGCTGGTCTGATGGTTGGTTGGGTGGAAAATCGATGTCAGTTATGAAAGCGTTTGCCACCGTGTTTGTGACAGAACAGCAGAATGTGCGTACACGAGAGAAATGTTGACCGTGCTTGAGTATTGGTTTCATCTTTGAATACACAATAAGCCCTTTTGCAACTGACATATGGATAGAATATCCCTAGCTATGCCAGATTTTGACTTTCTTTTACGACGGATAAAACTTTCTACTTTTTGTCCGTTTTAGTTCGTTGACAGTTGTCAAAAATGGTGTTCGGTGGAACTGTTTTGTCAAAAAAAGTTGGATCGCACCGTTCTTAACGTCAAATGAATGAACGTTGACGTATAATTGACGCAAGAAGCCGCCCGCAAGCAACAGATTCTATGGGTTGTGGGTTTAAGTTTGTGTTGGCGGATCAAACAGTGTACTTCATCCCGTACTTGGAGGACGATTACCTGACGGCAAGAAACTCATCAAGTCTTAAAATGCGAGTTTGTACCAGCGATTTAGGTAAACCAAATTGAACCAGTGAATCCATTCGTTGAAGAAGTTGGATTTTCTGGTGTTTCTTTCAGTGTGAACGCACCCCTAAGCCGATAGCCGAACTCTTAGTGTCAAAATATTTGGTAAAATCAACATTTTCATCAAGGTAAAGTACACGAAGGAACACCATTTAGAAATAATTAAAATTAACTACCGAAATTCCGAGTCGTTAGTCGCAACTTTAAGTGTGTTAAAGCTAATTTGAACGGCTTCTTCAATAAGCAAAATAAGTGTTACTGGACAGGTTAGAACTCTTGTGCTTCAAGAAACAGCACTTCATCCACAAAAAGTCACTGTTTGGTGCGTTTTCATGCCTGTGGCGTCACTAAATTGAGTTGAAATCGGAGGAAAATTTACCAGATAGTCTAAACTTTCATAGAAACGCCCAGTAAAATTGCACAACCTTTTATCCATGTTTTCGATAATGCAATATGCGCTTAGTAGCCCGAAGAGCACACAGATGATAGGATCTTTGAATTTTTGCTGTTGATTTACAACTTTTGCCCCATTTTTCCTTAGTTCAAGTTCAAAGTTATACACCATCAATTAAGCTCTTCACCGTGTCTATGGCTGTCAATCTGGATTAGTTACGCCTGGAATCGAAGCCTTTGGGATAACAGAAGACTATGGGCCACTAAGAATGCAACCACTCTCAAGATACCTTCAGCGGGTAAAGGTCTTTTCTACGCAGATTAGCGCCTTAAGTGTGTTAATTGTAAGTGGTGCAACTTTTCCTAGTCCTAAAGCCTAGCAACACTCTCAGAGGGCTGGTATTCAACGGTCCATGGATATCATATCGGATTAAGATTCTGAAAACCTATAAAAGCTTTACTTTCATATAGTAGAAGAAGAAAGGAAGATTATGAATCCGATATCTTTCTTACTTTCGGCATAGGTTTGATTTTCACTTAAAATTTTCTCCAAAATTGACGGATGGAGCTTGTAAGCTGACGGCCAAAAGAAAATCAAAATTGAGAACATATAATATTTTGTATGAACGTTGTAAAAATGCGCACAATTTTAGTCAGTGTTCCTGAAATTTGAAAACCATTAAATCACCCAATCGAAGTCGATAGACCTTCTTATAGGAATATACGCAATTTTAGGGTATAAGTCTTACAAACACAAGACATCAAAACCAATTGAATCTACCTTTAAAGTTAAAATAAAGTTTAAAAAATCTCTGATGATTTTTTCACATTTCGGACTTAGCCTGGAATGCGAATTACCTAACTAGAAACAAAAAAAGCTATCCTGAGCCTGACAACTACTTTTATCTTAATTTTTGCAACTTCTGTCGTTTAGAGGATAAGAAAATAGAAATGGAGGAAGCATTTTCACAGTGATATTTGTATTTACCCCGTCTTCCGACTGTGTATATGTATGCAGTATGCAATAGAAGCTACACGACTACATAATCGCACAGTTTGCAATTTGCAAACATGATTTCAACTGCATAAGGAAAGCAAAACACATAAACATAAGCAATATCCAAGATGCGATCAAACAAAACGAATAAAAAGTGAAAACGAACGAGGCGAAGGAAGAAAAAACGCAAAAAAACCCCACCTACCAAACTATGTAGGTAAGTTGTTTCAAGTTCAAGGTAAAGAAAAAGCCCTCGCCTCGCGTCTCTGGTCTTTGCTGGTGCTGGTGCTGACGCTGAACAAAATTTAAACAGAACGTGTTTCTGGTTTTTGTTCTCTCTTGCTTTTATTCAATTTCTTTTGAGCGTTTTTTTTTTTTGTTATCTCTTACAACCAGCTGGTTTGCAGTGGCTTGTCTTTGTTCAAGCACGAGTGAAGTTATTTAACACAGTGGACGCCGAGTTTGTTTTTGGATAAATAAATGGGGTTGTTCTTCTAAGGGACGAGTATTGGTTTAAAGCAGTGGTTCTTAACCTTTTAGTGATGAGGGACCATATGACTAAAATTCTGTCTTGCCATGGACCACCAACTGTTAAGAGGTAATACACAGTAAATGACGGTTCACATGACAACATTTCTTTGTCGCAGATAACCCCGAAGCAGTTTCAATTTTAAAGGTTAAGTTCGAACGAACTTTTCATTCGCGGATTACATGAGATTTTTTACTAACTTCTGAATCATTAGTTCATCGCTACTTAGCGTCAAACGCATGTCGACACTGGCATCTAACCGATTTCGGTGATTGTTTTTAAATAGATATGTCGATGAAAACAACTTTAGGTAACATTTTCCAATAAGAGGTGTTATTTTGAAAAGCTCTATATTTCGGTAGCTGTCACTTTTGAAGCTGTTACTTTTTGACATTTGACAAGTAGAAACTACGCCATTACTAAAAATGCAACGATACACGCTTCAACAACGCATTGAAGTTATAAAAATTCACTACAAAAATGGTGAAAATTTTGCAGTCACAGTTCGCAAAACTAAAGCATTTTTGGGTCGTCGTGAAGCACCTTGTCGGACCGCAATACAGAAATTGGTGGAAAAATTCGAGCTGTTGGGATAAGTTAGTGATGTGAAGAATAAAACCCGTGCACGTCGCTCAAGAACAACTGAGAATATTACTGCTGTAGCCCAAAGTGTTGAAGAAAACCCAGGTTTGTCCATTCCTCGTCGTTCTTTGGAATCGAGAGATGAATAATTATATTTTATGGCCGGGGTTGGATGGTATTGATCTGGACAATGTTTACTTTCAACAAGACGGCGCTACGTGCCACACAAGCAACGAAACCTTTGATCTTTTACGGGAAAAGTTTCCGGACCGTGTTATCTCTTGATGAGGTGATCACAATTGGCCACCGAGATCTTGTGATTTTACACCTTGCGACTTCTTCCTTTGGGGCCACGTGAAAGATAAGGTCTACGCCAACAGCCCAGCGTCGATTCAACCCCTCAAAGATGGAATTCGTGACTATATCGAGGACATAGGGCAGCCACTTTGCGATTTTGTTATGGAAAATTTCATGAAAGGGATATGGTCCTGTAAGCGTGGTCGTGGTGGCCATTTGGCTGATGTTGTTTTTCATTATTAACGGCATACCTTCCTCTTTATTATGAAATAAATATCCGATCATTTTTCTCAAAAAATGTCATTTTTCTTTGAATATCAAAATAACACCTCTTATTGGAAAAGATAAACAAAAAAAATAAATAAAAAAAAAATAAAAAAAAAACCCTTTATATGGCAATTTCTCGAATCTTTGGGAAAAAATTGCCTTTTGGATTCAAACATTTTCAAGATTAATTCCTTTCTCGAATGTATCTTTCAAGTTACTTTCGTGCAGCATTTCAATCATTTTTTCTTAAATTTTATTAATCCTCTTAGAAACGCTTAAGTAAAAGGGCAAAGCCAGTTTACTGAATATTTTTCGGATGCCTTCGCGGACCACTTCGGGTGCTTCCAGGGACCACCAGTGGTCCGCGGACCACCGGTTAAGAACCACTGGTTTAAAGCAAATAGATGGAAAATATGGAATATTACGCATATCTTTTGAGGATTCAGAGGAGAGGATCAGAACCGAACTTTGTAAAATCATTGAAATAAGCTGTGTGTAGAAGCCGTATGTTTCAAATTCATATTGCATGTCATAGAAGAAATATTTTCTTATCTGTCAAGTTGACAGGAAAGCAATCAATCCCTTTTCTTGTGATCTGAAGATGTTGTTATTTTTGAAATCGGAAGGTAACACAAATTTGCCGGATCATAGAGTTATCTTATTTAGGAGACGGTGCAAGTCAACATCTTTAAAAGATAGGAAAATATGACAGATCTAAATGTCAAGCTGTGTGTAAAAAAATAATTAGCTAGTCAAAACGAAAACGGCTTATTGAGAAGCTTTTTCGTGACAGTTGTACTCTCAAGTTTGCGAGAGGTGGCGCCAGTGTAAAAATCCTTATCTTTAAGATGTAATTTGTGTTTTTTTCGGGGATCGAACCTGAGACTCCTCGCTCAGCAGTCCACTCACTGACCACTGCGCGCATATACTGGCCAATATTCGGCTTTTTTCAACAGTACAGTTTTTACTTAAAACAAAATATGCCTCATTACGAGAATAGTTTTTGTTTTTTATTCAAGTGACAAACAGGCCTATAGTTTAATTCGGACTTTTTCCTCTAAATATATATCTACCTCATTCAAAAGATAACTCTAAGAGTTCAAGTTACTGAATAAAACGTAAGCAACCTTTAACCCATTGATTAAATTTGTAAATGTGGTTTAAAACCGAAACACCATCCATGAGCAAGTTCGTACAACTCAGTCGCGTTGCTTGTCTAATGTTGAACAATCACTTTTGTATTTCCTTTTTTTTCTTGCGACATCACCAACCGGTTTGTTATATATTCAAGCATATTTCTATTAATCTGGTTGTGGTGTTTGTGATGCCTGTTTCGTAATCAAACGCTTACATATTCACAAACACGAAGCTAACGAAGGGGAAGTCTTAAAAGATGCATTCGATTCTTGAGGCAGGTACACGCAGCTTGCGAAACAGGTTAACCTAACAATGTCTTATGTAATGAACAAAAAATCAAGATGAACAACTTGCAGCTTGATCTCTTTGTAATACATATAAAGTGCATCTGAAATGAGATTTTATGAACTGGCTATGATTTAAGCCGGTTTTCGATTTTAGGCTTACATTTTACACGTTCACTTATTCTTATTTACTTGGCCTTTCTGATCGCTTAAGCTTATGTAATTTTGTCTAATGTACACATGCATTACCTTAGTATTGGAAGTTGAACAGATAGATAGTTCTTCTTCCGGATGCTGGTACTTGAATCTATGAGTCATTTCTGAATCCATCGAAAGTCTTAAGTGCGATTTAAATGATTTATAATTATCAGAAAAAGTATTACCTGTTCATCCTGGCTAAAAAAAAAACAAATAAAAAATGTTTTCTCTGAATGAAAAACGCACTCTTCTTAAAAATGAATTTAAGGAAAAATCTATTTCCCAACAAAATGATAATTGTCAGAGAGACATGGAAAAATGCGGCCTATGAACGGATTACCACTTACTTTGATTATTCGCACTTATAACTGAGGATATAAAAAGAAAATACAAAAGGACGCCACAGATACAGATCAAAACTTTTTGGACTAAATTTTTCAACGTCTAAGTATTGACTATATTCGTAAGATAACTGAGTAGCTAATATTCGAAGCAAAAAAGGTTTTAAATTGTGGAATTGTAGCAGAAACTCTCTTTCAATGTAACGTGTGATCGATTATAACTAAGTATGTAAAAGGTGTTTTTGTAGAGGTATCGAGCTTTGAAATGGAATAAAACAATGATGATTTTTTTAAATTGACATGAGATTTACTTTATTTGAAAGATAATCGTCTGGCATTATAATTTAAATATGATTTCTGGCATGTGATCCCCACGGCTGGCTCGGACATAGTCTAATCTGGAGGTCCAATTTTTGATGACTTTTTCCAACATTTGTGGCCGTATATCGACAATAACGCAGCGAATTTTGTTCCCCAAGTGGTCAATCGTTTCGGGCTTATCGGCGTAGACTAACCACTTCACATATCCCCACAGAAAATAGTCAAGCGGCCTTAAATCGCACGATTTTGGAGGCCAATTCACGGGTTACAAAACGATTCCTTAAATAAATCAATTGTTGCACGAGCTGTGTGACATGTTGCGCTGTCTTGTTGAAACCATAGCTCCTGCACGTCATTGATGAACGAAAAAGTCAATAATCATGGCTCTACAGCGGTCACCATGGCGGATAGACTGATTCGGGCTTTCCTCTACGCTACGCTCTACAGCAGCAACGACTCAGCGACATCTCTGTGGATGAGTATAATCATTTAGGGTAAACGTGGTGCGAAAACGTTCCATAGTTAATCGTAAAATAAGTAGTGCGCGATACGTATTTCGAACAGAACCATGATTTTCAAAATAAATTTGCACAATTTGGAAGCGTTGTTAAGCTCATGTTGAAATTCCAAACCAAACTAAAAATAAATCACTTGACAGCTGACAAAATGGCCGCCAGTTAAAATAGTGTTGCCAACTTAAGGTTCTATACCTTTAAAAAAAAACACCCTTTACATAGTTTCTATTTATCGTCAGTAGCAGCAATGATTGCAAACGCCAAAGGAACTGAATTCTATTCCAATAAATCACAAAATTTCTTCATTATTAAGAATATCAAGCATCAAAATATCAATCCTTATCAACCGGAGCAAAATAAAATCACCGAGATGATGAAACGGACAATAGTAGATCGTGTTGAATGCTACTACTTCACGCATCCCCAAATGATGAGCAGAAGAAGTATCAACATCTATTTGCTTGACAATCAGATTATCCACTCGTTGTTTAGGTTAAAAGACAACTACTTTCTAAATGTGGACAGGGGCTATAAGTTAAACATTAAGCATCTGAGTGTATTAGGTTAAAAGGCAATTGACCAAATTTCAAAAAATAAAAGTAAGCAGTTCAATTCGTAAATTGAAAAAGTAGGTAATTTTTGTAGGCGCAGTGGCTTAGCGATTAGTGTGTTGGACTACTGAGCGAGGCCGTGAGGTTCCCGGTTCGATCCCCGAAAGAACACAAATTATATCTTAATGATTTGTTCACTGCACCACCTCTCGCGAACGTCTGACAAACATCCGAGAGTATAACTTCCATGAAAGAGCTTCTACAATTGTTGATCCATTCGTTCCAAAAATGAAAAACTCACACAAAACGAATGGCTGTGAGAAGCTAGGCCTAGGGTTCCTAGGACCTGCATATTTATATTATATGCAATTTTTGTTAGAACCAAAAATGCTTTATTTTTGAAAGACCATCGTAAAGATGCAAACAATAGAATTGCTTATAACCGTATGTGTCTACCGGATTAAAATGACGCAAGTCCAGTGGAATAACGTAAATCTAATTGTGGTGTAAAAAATGTGGGGCCGTCATCTTCGAAAAGCGATTATTAAAACACTGTCCAAGGTCCCGAAATTCTTTAACCTAAAGAAGAACATATAGAAACCGCGTTAGAAGGTCACACACTTCTTCGCTATAAAAAGTCAATTTAACTTTGAGAACGCTAGATATTCTTTGATAAGTCAAACCTTTCTACATAAACAAGTAGGTTTAAGTGGGGAAAAATGCCCTCAAAATCAATTAGTACACGTAGAAAGTAGATACCATTGAACGGGATTTGCGATTGTAATTGGGAACTTTCGGAACTTTCCATTTTTATTATGAAGGTAGGTAGCGACCTACTCCAAGTAACCCACCCCTTTTAACGCCTTTTTTTCAAACAAGCACTTGAAAAACACCTACACACACACACACACACATTATTTAGCAACACAGAACTTATTCAAAATTTGTGTTTGTTCATCTATTTTCAGGTTAAACGATAAAAACCAATTTCATCAGGAACCAACGTCAGTTGCAACCTTTACCCTTCAACCCAGCAGCCATCACCTACGTCAGCCGAGTGCGGCATGAGTGTGTATGCGTCTGATTGCAATGTGTGTACCTCTAACATAAAACATGACGCGTGCCTCGGGCGCGTTGCATCAACGGAAGTAGATGGGTGTGGGCGGTTGAGTGCCCACTTCTATTCGGGAAAAATTCAATTTCTATTATACGCATCTCAGTCGATTTCAGCGCCATAAAGAGGGCGCAGTTGCTTCACAAACTAAAGTAATAACAAAAACAACACCGCATCAGCAACAACGACGGAGTGCTTCATTTGGCCAAACTCATGCGCACTATCGTTCAACTTGAACTTGAAAATTCCGTTCTTAATGTGTGGTGGTAGGTAAGTGAGGCTACGCTACATACAAAATCAATAAAACGCTTTACTTTTAGAATTAAATTTTATATCGCAATATAGGTATGTGTATCTTGGGTACTTCACTTCTACTTATCCCTCTCGTCGTGTATCTGCAAGCGAAAGATTAGGTTTGAAGAGCGTAACACACACAGCTGACGCAGAGCGATGGCGTGGCGATGATGATGGCTGCTGGGTAAGTCGGCCTCGGCAGGGAAGGGTACGTGCCGCACACACAGAGCTGAACATTATAGAGAGCCTGGTGTTGGGTTTGTGTGCGCTAGTATCTAACAGCAATGGGTTTGGGTTGATTTGGAAAGCAAAAGTTTAAAAGTTAGACCAACTCCGGCAGCGGCACGCTCAGGCTCACTCCACTGCCACTGTCACTCTATGTAAAGTGAGAGTAAAATTTGTTTTATATAGGTAAAAGATACATTCCTTCCAACGAGAGCGTGTGGGGAAACATCTACACCTCGATAGCTGAGCGAGCTTTTAGCAAAAATATAGAAGACTCGGATGTCGGATTCTGTCCGTGTGAATATATGTCATATGCATATCTCTAGAACTTTGCTGAAAGCTTTCATATTTTCGTTCTAGGAACTGAGCTAGTGTCCGACGGTTCGAGTCGCAAAACAAGTGAAAGATACTTCTTTTTTTTTTTTGAAGAAGAAGAATTTTTATTGCGTAGGTGGTTTTGCTCTCTATCGCTGGCAGTTGAGTTATCTCTCGCTCTTGCCTCGGATTCGGATATCTCGAACTCGCTTGCTCGCTTGTTTTATTCGCTTTGAGTCTGGAGAGAGAGAGAGAGTACCTGTGCTGCTGCTGGATGGAAATCAATTGCACAAAAAGTAATTGATACAGAAAAAAAAACACACAAAATCATTGCAGGTACATTGGCTGGTAGTCTCTTCTCCGTCTTAGCTTCGGTGCACGGAAGGCCGACCAGCCAAAGTTGATTTATTATAAAGCTGCTCGTTGTCCTCCTCGGCTATCATCATCCATCGCCAACGTCGCACTATTCAATTGCACTATTATACCCTGCACAATAGTTTCTGGCTTCCGGGTAAAGATGTACCAAAAAGTGTTTACAGTGAAGATAAAAGTTTAAACAAAATCAAAAAAAAATAAATACCTATTTTTCACCAGTGTAAATTTGTGTCTAAAAAGTGTGTCGGTAAGTTCTTAAAATACGGGCAAATGTACGTGCTTGTGTTGAAAGAACATATGTTTTAACAGCGAAATGACTAC
This sequence comes from Cheilosia pagana, assembly GCA_936431705.1. NCBI lineage: Eukaryota > Metazoa > Arthropoda > Insecta > Diptera > Syrphidae > Cheilosia > Cheilosia pagana. The sequence goes on along the minus strand of OW386166.1, from coordinate 75,065,570 downwards.
CTTTGCCTTATGCATAGTTTATTGTTGTTGTGTTTGTGATTTAAATGTGTTCATTCTTGGTTCCATTTTAAAACGGTCCACTGGTAACATTGATTTCCTCAAACTTCGTTGCACTTTGCAGATTAGGCGCAGTTACATTTTGTACAGGGATTTATTGCCGAAAAGGAAAGGCCTGGAAGTTAAATACATCTACAACCATGCAAATGAACAAATTGCGACTGCAAATGCAATTTTTTGTTTTTTGCTTATGATTTCACAAGAATTTTAAGCAAATTTAAATGTACGAGTAAAATCTGCGGGTCCTAATGGATGGAGATCATCTTGGTTCGACGTTTGTAGGGGACATTCCGTCACTGTGTAAGGTACTCATCATCTGTTGATACTTTCAAAAGCAGTTTTTACGATTTTGATTTGAATTGAATATGTAATGCAAATCATTTTCTTAAGGACTCTAGTTTTCATACATTCAACGTGAATGGATTTAACGAATCTAAGGAAAGTATTGGTAGTTGGTTGTGAAATAAATGCATTCATATTTTGGGGGACTTGGGTTTCTTGCACCCTCTTTGCCACAGCTGCAAGAAAAGTCTATTCTTTTCTTAAGCGATTTTTGAAGCGGGGTTTTATTGCCTTTTTGGGAATTTTTAGTCACCCACACACAGTTTGTAATTCTCAAATTTTTATCATTTAAATGAGGTGCAAACTGCGACTGACCGTTTTTACCAGCATTCGTAAATCGTAATAGACTTACGCTATAGTGGTAGTATATATATTTAAATGATAAAGTTATTATTAAAGCGTTTTGTCTAAAAATGACAACTCAGATTTAATTCACAACCAACACGTTACGAAAAATACGTAAAATCTCTCGCACCTTTTGAAACAAATTTTTATATTTCAGACAAAAAAATGTTTTATTTTTTATTTTCTTTAACACTTGTATTGTTAACGAATCCCTACATATAACAAAATTGTTTGTATGTGGTTTGTTAACACATCACGCTCAAACTACTTACCCAAACCCTTTGAATTTCTCAAAAATAATAAAGCCCTAATTTAGCATTTAGTTTGCATCCCGTCCCATCAAGTCATTCAAAAAATATACCAGTTGAAAATATTCTGACAGGGGCAGATTTCATCGATAGGGCACAACTATCATGGTTTGCTGAAAAAATACCAAATCAGTGCCAACAATTTTACGACGAAATTTTTGTAAAAGAGTCCAGTTCTGTTTGAACGCACAGCTCCTCACCTTAAGGCCGTGGCAATATAAGAATAAAACCCCAACGATATTTTTTTCTGTTATTGGAACCAAGAATGAATCACATCACATAAATCGCGCTGCAAGATTAAATCATTGGGCCCTCCAAATAATTATTTAAAACTTTGAGTTTTTTTGTAGATCACAATATCTAAGTTTTGACATCGTTCGTAAATTTTTAAACTAGGCACAAAATGTTCTTAATTTTAGCTTACAATCTATTGGTAAAGGATAAGCTAGTACCAATAAAATTAAGTTTTATATTCGTTATAATATATTAAACAAAATTGAATTGCTTTCTTTTTAACGTTTTTTGTATCCTGTCTGAATATTTTTATTTTCCACTATAATCCAACATCGAGTGAAAATTTCCAAAAATTCTGATTGGCGCGTACTAATATCTGTTTTTAGTGTTCACGTAAAATTTACGAACGCACAGTGGCGAAATTCATCATGTAAAATCTTTCATAACGAAGGTGACTTTTAAAACTCATTTTAAATGTTAGTACACATGCAATAATGGTTTGCAAAAAATTTAAAAATTTAAAAATTTAAAAAAACCAATTTAATAAAACCGCACGAAAACATTCAAGCGACAGTGTTATCAAAGACTTTCCAACAAGCGGTTCAATTCCACGCTAAAAACATCCCAACGAACTGTGAAGACAAAAAGCTTCATTCAGCCCTAGTCGAAGAACACAACCCATTGCAACTATACAGCAATTGCGACAACATTACAACCAGTGCATCTACTACCGGGATACACCCTGTGCTCACTTTGCATTTTTCTAGTGAACACAGCTGGTGGTATCTCAGTTGCATTTGTACACAAATCATCATGGCCGCCACCACTCAAGCTGTGCTGTACAGAGATGTAGAAAAAAAGCGAAAAGCTCTTCACCACGGGTAAGTTGTTGAATAGAAAAATAATTATTATAGTTTATGTATTACCTTTTGCTTTATACATTTTTGCGATGAAAGAGAAACAAAATTCCGAGGGAAATCAATCATCTAGGTGTGTATTTTAATTGAGTTTTTGTTTTGTTGTTTTTGTTTCCACTTTAAATTGCTTTGTTCTGATTTTAGCTTCAGCTGTGAAATGAGAAAAATAATTCGCAAAAATTCGGCAAAGGGTTATACCCGCAAATGAAACGAAATTAATAATTAGTTTTAAATAATTTTTTTGAAATTATTCTGCGATTAAGGAAAAAGAAAATATTTACACTTTCATTATTTTTGTTGTTGTTGATTTTTAAATGCATTTTAACATTTGAAACTGGGGGGGCAATTGAGAGTTGTTTTTACCAATAATTTCATTCAACAAATTAAGACTTTTGCTCATTTTAGTAGTCATATTTAACATTAAACTGTCACACTGCAAATGATGAAATATTTATAATATAAGGTTGTACTGACATCAGCGAAAGCTCTGTAAGAACATATTTCAACTTTGACCTTAAGAGGGAAACGTTCCATGGGCAATTTGATATTTTTTCGTGTCCATCTTGTTTTTATTTTTAAATTACCCATGTGTAGGCAATTTGTATTTTGTTTGATTGGCAATTAGTCTGAAATCCTAAGATGTCACTTAAACCCACTCTTTTAGGAATATTGTTTGAATTAAATGCTAAATCCTACATAACAATGAAGCCTGTCAAATCACTGATTGTAATGAAAAAGGAGGCGTGTTGCGTGGAATATACAACTGGGTTTGCATCACTTCAGTACTTGAATTATGCTAATGGCCTCTTAACTTAACTTTAACCATGGTGTCTGTCAATAACCTCAAAAATAGAAATCGTGTGAGTGAAAGAGCGGCTTATCTATACACGTATTTGTCCGTTCGTCCGTCTCTAACTATAGACATATTTTTGGGCGAAGTTTTTAAAAAAATATTGATAGGTATACGGTACATTTGTGTTCAAATTAATAAATGCGAAGGCTGAAATTATCTGATATTATAGTTGAAAAACGAAAAGACTGATGTCTATTTGACTCTTGTCCTCGTTAACTTAAAGACCAGGCAATTTCGACGCGAAACCCTATATTACGGCGCGATGATGTCGATATTGTCCGCATATACAACGTCAGCTTAAAAAGTGTTTTGAAGACAGTGCCTTCCGTGTTGCCACCATCTGCCCTGCATACTACCTGCTGAAGGACGAGATAAAATAAGTCACAAGGCATCACACTTCCCTGCAGATGTTACTTTCAAATAACACCTCGCACTGTGTGTCTTCTGGAATTATGTGACGCAGTAGGATCGTTCTTCTTAAATCCTGCATTCAGAAATCGACAGGTAGAGCTATTGACGATGAATGCTTTCATGTGCATCAAAGGTGCATCTCGACTTGAAAGCCGTTTGTCCAGCATTTGCTTCAGTGTGAATTTTTATCTATCGCCGATCTGCCACGCTGGTTTGTCCCGCTTGGTACAAAATTAAGGTTTTTTTCTCTGCATCACCACTCGCAAACGTCCGACAAAAGATTGTGAGTCCCTTTCATTCGTCACAAAAATTGAAACTCATACAAACGAATAGAATGAGAAGCTAGGTCCTATATACGTACCTGTTGCGCAAAATATTTATTTGCTTTATAGTGCAGTCCAGGGGCATTGACTGGTCGTGGGTGTTATTCTTGTCCTGTGGTCTTTTATACAATTCCTTATTCCCATTTAGCAGGTGCTGACAAATGCTGTCTTTGAACTCATCAAATATGCTAAGGTTACTAGATTTCCTTTTGCGACTTCGGAGAATCTTCATTCCAGTCTTGAAGCCAACCGCCAGTTGTTATTTCGATCGCCAACTTGAGCTGGGTATAAGCAGCGCCCTGAAATGCGCATCTTCTGTCAAGCTTCGCCAAAAAAAAAAACACGATCATCATTACAGTGTTCTCTCTCTTGGAGTATCTGTTCAGGTGTTTGGGATACTTCTTTGGGGACATAGCAATGAAGGGACAACTGGGAGGTGGTTGTGTAGTTTGGAGATTTATCCTCAGTCGTTCTCTCCCTCTGTCTATTCTCGCTATCAAGGCATCGAATAATTTCTCCACCCATTAGCAGATCCTTCTCAGTAAATAGTCGATCTCTGAATCAAGCCGATTATTATTACAGATTACAGTAAGATTGGTGGCATCTTCTACATTAAACCCACAAAATGTTCAAGGTTAGGTTTAAAAATGATTTTTTAGTCCAACTCTTTGTATAAGTCGACCTTTTTTGTACCTTGAGACCTGATGATCGATATAGTCGACATTGAATATTAGAAGGACATAGTGGTTCCTTGAGAAATCATACAAATTTCCAACCAAAGTTATCATTATACTCGTATGCGCAACTATTTCAAATCTACATAAGACCTAAACACGTTTTGCTCCATATATGCGTTCATTAAGAGAAAAGGTGATCCAATTTACAAGTTATTAACGATCATGAGTGCTTATCAGACCACCTCCGAATTTCTGTTTTCAAATCGATGCCGTTGCGAAGTAATAAAAAGATTTTAAAAATAGAGAAAAGCAACGAAAAATAAAGAAGAAAAAATACAACACAAACTCGGTCAATCTAACGCTGTCAGACTCGGAGGCATTTGATCGAATACAGCAGAATCTTAACTAATTGGCAGATCATGATGCATCTGTGTGTTGTTGGATGTATGTTGCTGCTGCTGTTGCGGCATATAAGTAATTAGAGCTGCAGTTAATTGCCCCAGCGGAACACATTTTAACAATCCGCATCTGTGTAGAGTTTTGATTTCCGAATAAAGATAACTACAGCAGCGCATAACACAACTGGTGCAAGATCGTTCTCCTTATTTTTCTCACACATTTTAATGTCGATTTGTACGAGTACCTTTGTACTGTGAGCTAAATATATATATTTTCTTAAATAATTGGCTAGCAATCAAATTGGCGACGTACTTTTGGCATTAATTCGGTTAAATACTTGATGTTGTTTATTTTTGGAATTTTCTATTTTATATCTTTGTCACCGCTGTGTACCTCAAATGTTGCTGCTGCTGCTGCTGCGGATGCAGTTTGTCTGTTTGCCGATTGGCCCCCAAATGACCGCCAATTATCATTTGGATGACACGAGAGGTTCCTTTGTTTTCTATTTCACTATGGCTAATGATATTAAATCAATCGCAGTTTAGATTTACGATGCTCGTTTTCGTTGTATCTGTCTTTGGTGATAAATGTGCAATTTGAAAAATGCAATAGATATACATAGTATAGATGCATTCATGTAGGGTATGAGTGTGTGTGTGGTACACGTGCGTACTTTTTTTGATTTCTATTTCTATTTGGATGGTTCTTATTTGGCAGAGTGATGCTTGCGGACTTGCATAACAAACTTGATGGTATATTATTGCATTTTTATTTGCCTGCGGCGTGGTGTGATATTATATTGTATGGATGCGCAGTACATTTTTAATTAATTGGATTGTACTTAAATTTGGTTAAATTTTCCATTCGTCACTAACTGCGTGACTCGTCTTGGACATAACCTTGAACGGAACAAAAAGGTTTGAGCCTTTCCCTTCGTGATAAAATAGTTGCTGTATAGACTAGGTAACGTGGGCCTGCATAGGCATAGGCACTGCTCACATTTTCCTCACCTAGAGAGAACCAAAAGAAATGAAAACGAATTTTTGCCTATTGTAGGAAGAGACAGATTGGATTCTAGGATGTACGCTGGCCTCAACCAATGCGCCTCTCCATTTAAAGTGGTCTCAATTTTTTGAATCCTTTTAAGTTCTCATTATAATCTACAGACATTTGAATCCATATCGCCAATAACCGCTTTACCTATCTTCCTAACTATTTCTTAAAAGTAACCTAACTTTTTATTGCAAAAGAAAACGAAAAGCCTTCTTTAACCTAAAATTTCAAAGCTTTCTTTTTAATTTTTTTAACTTTATTTGCTAACGTGTCTTACATGAAGATTCTAATATGTCATAGGCTGCAAGTGACATAGAAGTTTCTTACAAATCTGCAAGCAAAAAGGGTACCGGCATGCTCAGCGCCTTTCTTTGGTTCAACGACGACGAAAATGTGAAATGTTAGGTTAAGTTAGGTTAAGTAAGGCGTACAACTTTACTGTTTATTATCTTATAACACTCAATTGACTGCAGCATACCCAAAATTGCATGCATTTTAAATGGTTGCATATTTTCAGCAGCAGCTGTCGGATTCATATTGAAATAAAAAAAAATAAATAAATATTTTGGCGCGACAGGTCTATGGGACCCAAGGCCTAGCTTCTCACAACCATTCGTTTTGTGTGGGTTTTCAATTTTTGGGACGATTGGAAGGGATCTACACTTTGTAAGACGACTCCAAACGGCTAATTGAGAAGCTCATTCATGACAGTTTTACTCTCGGATGTTTGTCAGACGTTCGCGAGAGGTGGCGCAGTGGAAAAAAAAAATTAAGATGTAATTTGGCCCTTTCGGGATTCGAACCTGACACCCCTCGCTTAGTAGCCCAACACACTACCACTAAGCCACTGCGCCGACAAAATGAAATTAGACTTTGAAATTTCCAATAGCATGAATGACAATCAGCTATAAAGAACTTCATTGATGTACCTTTCTGATTGGTCTAAAGTTGAGGCGTTTTTAGCACGAAAATCATGACATTTGACTGTCATTACTAAAACAAAAACTAAAGTTTGCAATAATGAGCCAATAGACCTAGAACTACCCTTTACTTCGCGTACTTCTTACAGCAGCACAGTAGAAAATTGTCAAAAACAAGTTACTCTGGATAAACGTTTCAAATCGAACCCACATGATTAGGTGTACGTACGCATTTTGGAAGTCCTTACCAGTGGAAAAGAACCTTCCAAGCATATTGCGCAAGAGCTTTGACGTCACTCGTCTCTGTTTCGAACATTGAGTGCTGTCGCTGTTACATAAAGTATTTTATTCTCATCCATTTCTCTGACGTATTTAGAATGTCATTTGACAGCTCTCAAAGTATCCCTCAATTCGATCAGTAAAAAGACAAACGTCATATTTTTTCGCTGCTACTCCCACCCCAATAAGTATGTACACGTAATTACCTACCATCTTGTATTCAGACGCCCGACAGTTACCACTGTATTATGTGAATATTTCAATTTATGTAAAGTAATTGTCTCCATCCACAGCTTACGTACATATTATGCACATTCGAACAGTGAGAACAAAATAAATGCATTTCATATCTATGTAAACACATATGTATCAGCGCATATAGGTCGTAGCGCAGTTAAGCGAACACGTTGACATGAAACATTGCCAAGAAAATTGGGTTTGTTTCTTTCCTTCTTCGTTTTGTTTTATTTTTGCATTTCAATTGTGTAAAAATACATGAAACTATGACCTTTTCTCTTTCGTTGAGTTCGTAAGGTGAATGCAAGAAAAAAGAAACCGACTGGTGACTGCTGTATGTACCTACAACACACGCGTTCGGGGGGGTGTAAGTGAACTTGGCGGCACAAATAATTATGAATGTTAGTGCAACATTTACTTTATGTATACGTAGTTCAAATTGAATTACTTTCAAGATGACATACTGTTATGAAATGTCATTTAAACATTTTCGAAATCATTTAAAATAGTGCGGCGAAAAAATAGTACGTATACGACACAGTCACTGAAGGGAGTTTTTATGTTTTCGATGAAAAAGTCAATCACGCGTTAAATGGGATTTTTTAATTTTATAGCAACTCTGAAGTTAGGCAACCATTTTTTAAGTTATATTTTGATTTATTAAGCCGCATAGTTGTAAGTAAAGGGTTAACCTGTGAGTTCGTTCAGAGCTGACAATGAGGGTAGAAATCCAGATTCATTGTCAACCAGTGGGATTTCCTAAAGGTACGCAAAAGAATATGCTACCAACAAAACCAATGAATCTTACTTTTGTTAGAGATATCGTTGTCAGATCGGTTAAACTTAGTATCCGAGAACTCAGGGATTGAATTAATGCATCCGTGGTAGAGTACTACGGGACTGAATTTGTTTCTTTTGCATGTAAAACTCACTAAATTCAGTGACGAATGCGGTAATTCGAACCCTGTTCTTCCAAAACAATATATAAGTGGCTACAGGAGTTTGTCCATTTTCATCCTTCCACCTTCTTAAGATGTTATTTGTAAAAATGTCCAGAGACGTATTTCCAAAGATCCAATTAGTATTTTGACAGATTGCAGCTTATCGTCTAAAAATGATGGCCCAAGCTTGTAATTTATTGCTGGTGGTGCCATTGCTAGGACAATTTGAGTTGATTTTTCAAGGGTGGCTCTACTAAACTAAGGAACTCTTTTGAATAGCGTAACGGCTATCACAGTGTATTTATATGTCCGAAAAATCTCCTTTTCAATTGGACAGCTTTTGCTTCGTTCGTGTTTCGAATTTCACTACTTTGGCTGTCACACATAAGCCACTCTACAATCCACTGTCCAATCCCGTTCTCAAAACGCTTTAAACAGACAGTTTAAATGTTTGATTGGGTAACAAGCACCAACACTTAATTGCAAGTTTAATACTCGCAAGAAAAAGCAGCGCAATGCGTTTTCCCGTCGTGTTTCACTCATATATAAAATAGTTGCTTGTGCTGCCTTCTATTGAAAAAATGTACCCCAAACCATACTGGATGGTGTCATCCAAAAGAGAAAAAATCAAACTCATCACAATGCGTCTGTCATTCGCCTCAAATGTATGCTGTCATTCGTTGTGTAATATCCACAGAAATGACAAATCGAAATAATTATCATATTTTTCATTGCCTGTAGAGGCGATTACTTTCCGACACCACTGTCCCTGGTTCTTCTCAATTACGCTTTTTCTCTCATACCAGATGAGTTGGTTTCCAAATGTGTGTTAAGTTAAAAGCCTACAAATGCGAAAGCTTCCAAGCCTCATGGTCATTTCGCGAGCACAAAACCGAACACATAAATGTCTCAACGGAGTGAAATTCGAGTGAAAAATTCCGAAAAGCCAAACAAAAAAAAAAACACACTCACACAAGATAGAAACGAGCAGTGTAAGGTGTAATATACACAACTCACACAACCAGAGCCATCATTATGAGAGTTCTCATAGTCAGTTCTGTTCGTGTCCAAATGGTCGGTGGGGCTGGCTCAGCTATATCTAGTCATTCGCGTTGTTCGACTAGTGCAACGCGGTGTATACCATTCCAATGGTGCTATTCCTTTTTTCGGTTCCTAATCCTCTTTCATTGGTGTCGGATTCGTGTTTTGATTTCCACCTTTCTTCGCGACAACTGCACGACGAGCGCGTTCGTCGTTTGTTTCTATTTCATTGACAAAATAGATACAAAATCGGGCAAAATAACACACAAGCAAAGCAAAATAAACTAGCAGCCGAAAAGAAGACGAGTAATTTCGTTTTTTTTTCCTCTTTTTTTTTTGCTCTGTGCATTTGCTCTTTTACAGTCACGAACATATGAACTGTATCATAGCTAGTGTTGCCGACCATCAGTGCTAATTTATTCATTGGATCAACAACAGCTCTTGAGATATAATTTATTTAATTTTCCTCAAAAGGATTAAATAGAAAAAAAATCCTACTGGATACCTACTGTCTAATAGAAAATAAACCGTGTGAAATGTTGGTAACCGTTGTTATAATAGTTTTAAGCAGCCTTTTGTAAAACAGTGAAGCACACAATTTGAATATAAATTTTATAACCGAAGGACATTACATCATGGGGGGATACTGTGATTAGTTACCCTCCCCTATATCCATATCGAATGCAATTATGCAACTCTTGAAGAGAGATATACCGATTTGCAGTGCTGCAGTGTGATATTTTTATGTCATCCACACGCACATCTTTAAAACGAGAAAACAAAAAAGGAAATAACAATATATATCAATTTAAATTTAAACAAACACACATACACAAAAGTGCATTGCGAAATTGGTGAAAAATATTCTATTTTTATTTGAAAATCGCTTTCGTACCTACTGCAGTCTGTGATGTGTCTCTCTTACCGGTGGGAGAGGGTGGCGGGTGCATCTATTCGCAAATTGCAAGTGTAAATACATGTAAAGAAGAAATGCAAAAAAAAAAAATATCGTACATCTAATAATAGTGTGGCATAAAGAGGGCACATTGGATGAAACACATGCATGCATGTTGTAGAGTGAAAAAAAATAATTGCATTTTAGTAACCACTTCTATGACTAATATTACTGGCAGAGTCTGTGTGTGTAGGACGACATTGGTTTTACTTCACAGCAGTCGCTAGAAGGATGTGTAATGTTGGTAGTTTTTTTTTTTGTAATGCATTTCTGTATAATGTCAAACAATGTAGGGGGAGGGGAGTAGGTGCACAAGTACGGCGGGGGACACAGATACTCGCGGATAATAATAATTAAATGGCTAGTTTCAGTATACAAAAGTGGGTAATTGAGTGACTCGGCACACTGGTCGTGACTATTATTGTCTCTGCTTAGGTGTACACGGGTCCTCCTTCTACATTATATTGCAGTGCTGCAGTTGCTATAAATTATTAGCGAAGGCCTTTGGGTGACCTTGATTGAATGCAATCAGCTTGGAATTTTGCGGAAATTCATACACACCACACACATGAACTGCAGCAGTCGTTCGATGCATTTGTGCGAGATTGCATAACAATGATTCATAACATTTATGATGGGGCAGATGGATTTCAATATTCGATGCGATTGTGCAAATCGTTCGGTGTTCTTTCTGCGACCAGACATTAGATTTGTGTCATTGAAATTGACTGTGTAACTGGTCGATTGTGAAGTGTAGAGAGCGATTTATGTAATGTCACTCGAGTGGCATTAATCGATTGAATGACATCTGTTTCTTTCTTTCAAATGTGTGCATACATAGATAATTAGCACCACCCGTTGCATTCCCACATTTTCTACGGTGGGCTGCACTTGTTTGCACGTCGTTCGGTGAATTTTAGTCTCGATGTAATAACAAAGATACATATCAAGAGAAGGTTTATTTTCGTTCGGTAATAGTTGTTCACTTTTAATGACAGTTGAACAGGGTCTTTTGGGGCGCAGATACCTCATTGGTTTGTTTATTGATTCCAAGTGGTGATTTGTATGATTCCAAAAGGGTTTAAAAACTATTGCGAATCCCCAATGCTAAAAGCTTAAAATAATATAAACATTTTCTGAGCTGTTAGTGTATACTTTCTGAAACTGTTTACATTGGAATTAAAATACCTAATGGCACTTTTGAAGACTTTGACTGAACTAAGCTGACACCAGATTCTATCACCTGTTTTGACATAATTAAATATCAACGGAGTCTGGGTAACTAAAAACAATTCTAGTAAGGTTGACACTTGAGACTTAGTTTGTCCGATTTTCCCATTCAAATCGTTTCGAAAAAGTTATATTTCTTAATTTTTTCTATCTTGAACTGGCGTGCTTGCATAGTATTAAAATCAAGTGGATTTCATTGACTGACAGTAGATTTAGACTTCGAAAAATATGGCAGTAGATTATGACACACTTGACACACGGTGCATGATCATCAGCGTTACTAATGATAATGACAGTGTTGTCAGTAATGCTGGAATCAGGAATCGATCATTACATTAGTATTGGTTCACCCCGATTAGCTGTCATTATTTTATTGATTGAAGGACATTATTTATTTGAATTTTTAGTAATAATGCTCACTATTCATTAATGATCAACTGCAAATATCTTATTTTGACGTTAATGATTATCATGCCATAATAACATCAGTCGCTCATCGTTAATTTTGTTCCTAGTTCAAGTCACTCTGTACGTAGAGTTACTTTATGCATTACGAAACACTCTTCTGTTATGAGAAGCGACAAGATCTGACAAATTGTCATCACAAATTTGTATCATCGATTATGTAATAAGATAAGTTTCTTTCAGAAGATAACATATTTTGACCACTTGGCATTTAGCATAATCTCACTTGAACTCTTTTAAAAGTGACACAAAAAAGTAACGAGTAAATCTTACACTGACTGTTCTTTGAATAAGTTTGGCGAACACTATAAATTAGTTTACACAGATTTGCCCTATTCTGACAGCTATAACAAATTGGCATTCACTTACCATTAATTGAAAGACTTTCGAAAAAGAAAATAAGGGAATTATATCGAGTAACGAGTGAAATTTTTACCAACATTTTAAATGTCTTTGTATAGATTTACATTATTATGAGAGCTCTAATTTTTTATTGCATCGAGTGAAAAATGTTAATAGAGTTTTAGAAAAATAACGAGTGAATTCCATCGAAGTGCTTTATGTCCTCTACAAATTTTATTACGCATTCAATCTCAGAGTTGTTTTTAGTTATTTGATATTTGTCAAATTTTCTCAGAAAACTACAAGAAGAACAGTTTTGTTATAAGATTCATTTATAACCATTCTGTTTGTGGGTAGTCGATAAAGTCATGCAAATTTCATATATCCGCCACATTTTATGACATTTTGAAAACGTTTTTTCCCAAAGTTATCATGATTTATTTTGTTTGCACAAATTTTACTTGCAAGTTCGATCACACAACAAAACTTGAATATGTGAACCGCACATTTTTGTATACCTAATCCAATTTACCTACTCACCAAGTGCATCTGGAATTTCATACGAATTTCCTGAGTCAGGTATTATGTTTTATTGGGTAATGAAAGATGCATTGGTGCAAAACTGTGAGTCACTCTAGTGACTGGACAGGGTCATTCAATTTTTAGCACATAAATTGAAATTACAATCACCTACTTTCGTTTTTAAGTTGTTAATTTTTGTCTTATGCTCCTTCAACTAAAATTTGTGAGTCACTATATCTTGTGGAATAAAATATGCCATCGAAAGAATAAAACACTGCAACAACTGGCCCCATTTAGCTTTAAATAATCGATTTTCTAATACTTGAGTTGATATATCCCAGTTTGTCTGATTTCTTACTATACATTTCAGTTGTTCTTTTTTCTATTTTTTTTTTAAATCACAGACTGCATAGGATTTGTGACCCAACTGTCGTTTGTAAATCCTGATGAACGCTTGAAATATGGTAGGCAAAATAAAGCTGGGTATTTATTTTTGTTTGATATGCGGTAAAACCTTGGTACAGCTTAGCTGAATGAGGTTTTTCTACAATTCTATAACAAAACTCACAGTTGAATTTCCACAAGCAATAGCACTCAAAACCTATTATACAACGTCAGTGGTTGATGGAAAACTCAATATTAAAAAATTCGAATGTCTTTCCTAATTAAAAGCACGTAACAAAACGATCCCTACTAAGTTTCAAAAAATCAATATATTCACTGCAGTGATATGTTCACTAAATCGCTATAAATACAGCATTTAACTCGATATTCTCTAAATAAATACATATTAATAGATTTGCCGCCTTTTAACGAACAAAAGCTGGCTCTCACAAAAACAATCAAAAATTCCACATTCATTTTATAAAAAAAAAAATTCCATCATCATTTTTTCCCGCTCTTGACGCGCTTTTAATCGCTCTTTTTGGATGGTCATGTGACACGCCAAATCTGTATCTGTACCTAAAATTTAAACACACATAGGCACAGTCTTGCTAAATAGTATGTACAAAAATTTAATTATCACTTGATAAATTTTTGAATCAACATTTTGCTCGGATATTTCCCAATCGATTTAATTACTTACTACTTATGTAGGTATTTATTTTAAGCAACAACCTTTGGTTACTACATTTTTTGCTCTGCATCGGAAATGGACGTTACTTCGTTTGCTTGCGAAGGGGGGTGGGGGGTCAACTTAAAAACTGGCCCTTAGCCAACAACGAAGAAAAATGCATGTATTCCACTGTTGAAAACTATTTTCTAAATTTGGTCATGCTGTTGACGTTATTCACTGCTTGTGAACGAAAATGATGGCATTTGTCAGTATGACTGTGCCAAAAAGGGCCGTTTACAACAAATGCATCGGATAAGTTGCCAAATACCTACCACAAAAAGAAGACATTATGTGCACATACTCATACTAAACAAAAGAATAATTCTTGTGTTTGAAACTATTTTGTGGATTTCATTCTTATTTTCGGATTTCCTTTAGTGGATTCTATGTGGAACTTTCCATTTTCGTTTGTTATTGTGCACAGCGTTTTGGCACGTGGCATTAAAATAAAACAAAATAAAACTATTGGCTTTATGGGAAAAGTTCAGTCTGATTTGAGCAGTTTTTGATGAACATTGTCAATATTGTTCAGAAGTAGTGTCGAGATTTTATTTAAATATTTTTTTTTTTCGCTGAGTGGAATTTCGTTTGTGCCATAGACTGTGAGTTTATTTATTACCTATAAATGTATTATAATTTGCCAAACTTTCGAAACAATTAAATTCAGAACAGTTAAATTTTAACAAATTTTTGGATAGTTCTGTTTGTTAAGGACTTTTAATGGGTGATTCTATTAATAGTAATGTGGCAAAATTTAGTAAACATTCAGACATTTAGTGCAAGGCAAAAGTTGAGTTTAATTTAAACAAAAACATAACAGCCGAAATTTAAACATTTCGGAATTCGAAACAAAGGTTTTCTCACGCAAAACAAAAGCGGAGAACCCTCGTCGAATAAAATTTTTAAGAAAACCTTTAACGACATATAACGCTTAACTATTTTCCCAATAGTTATTTTCAACGAATTTAGTGATTAATTGGTTTAATCATTTCTCTTTGATAATCTTTATTTATAAAGCAGCTAAGCCACTTTGTCCCTTTAAGCCCCTTAAGCATAAGTGGCAGCAAGGAGATAAAAAAGGCAATTGTTTCCAAGGAGCTTTTTAGTTAAGTTTAAATCTTTCACTTTCCTGTCACTTTCTTACTTTCTTACTATCTGTGTATTGACGTAGGTATATATCATATACATTACTTAAATTTAAGTACAGAATAGGAACGAACTCAGGGCACTATTATTTCTTGGTTTCAAAGCTTCCTCCTTGTAATTTTTTGGTTTAGTTCTTCCGAAACTGTATACGAAGTCAGAACTTCCTTTTAACTTAAATGATATTTCTGACTGGTCGTATAAAATATAAAAAACAACTATACTCTATCTAAGTTACATTAACAATTCTACAATTCGTCTGGGTAATTTTTTCTAAAGGAAGCAATGTTCGCTTCTTTTGTAAAATTTAAAATTTAGTTGTACACATTTTTAAAGTCGTGCAAAACTATTTGGGATCAATGCAACAAGCCCTTAAGGAATTTAAAATTAAATGTGTTGTCTGACAATTAAGAATATTAATGTTTTTCTGACACTCGAGTCTTTGGTTTTTATTCCTTTCAAAACGATACTCACTTCATTGGTTTTAAGGTCTGTTCCCCAACGATTCATTATAATACATAAGTCAAACTTCCTTTTTGCAAAAAAAAACTCCGGTTTCAAAAAACTCACTTTTAATTAAACAGTTTTAAAATTTGACAGCTAGTTGACACCGAAATATATGGGACCTTAACCAATAAGTAGTTATTTCTTGTGACGTACATATTTCAACCGAGTTAAAAAATCAAAGCCCTTTCAGCGTAATATTTAACAAAAGCCAGTGTCATGCACCTGCTACATTCATACGTTTTCTGTTTCAACTACATATTTCTCTTACGAACAAACAAACAGAAGGTGGAAAAAATTCATAATCCTATATTCCTTTCATTCATGAAACAAACGTCATAAACTTCGATTTTAGCTGTCAAACGATTACAACAATTCGCAGAAACAAAAACCTAGCATTAAAAAAAAGTCGCTGCATCAAATTGTCCCTGTCATTGTTACTAAAATGTTCCTTTCGTTTCATGACGTTAGCTCTGTTTGACATGCTCAAAGAACGGTTTTACCCATAATCACTTTCACGTCACCTAAAACTTCGTTCAGCACACAAAAAATTAAGAGTTGGCGCGTAAAAAAAATTTGGTTTCCCACCACTAACACTATAAAGATTTACTGCTATATTTTGTTGTGGGCAACCGATACGTTTTCTTTAAAAGTATTGCCATAGCAGCAGCATATTGTGCAACGACTAAATCTAACCTCAAAATACGGCTTAATCTACTGAATTTTAATACATTTCTGTAAAAACGTTGATCGATCTTGTTCCATAACACGTTATAACGTTCCACTTTCGTGTTTCACTGAATACAAAAATAGTTATCTAACTAATTGAAGTCATGTGTAAAATTTTTTAAATCACTTTTTTCCAAAGAAACACAACAAATTTTCCCTTTAACTTCAACGAATCTCATTCCGTCAAAAGTAAATTCCAGTCAACACAAATACACTCACAAACACACGAGGTCAGCAAAAAAAAAAAAGAACGATAATTATATATGTACAACAAAATCAGTGGACTATTCATGCAGCACTAAAATTCTTCACATAGTAACCCAGTTTAAGATTCTAGAGCATTATTGTGTGTGTCATACATAAAGATAAAGTTATACAAAAAAACACGAAATATGTGCACACAATAAAGTTCAAATGCGGCCATTGGACTTGGGATAATATTTCATAATACGTTGTTCCGTTGTTGGCACACATTATACGCATGACGTTAACATTTTGGATTATGGTTAAAATAAACAAAGTGTGAATACGGTTGTAACACGTGCTGCAAACTGTCAAATAAATAGCAAATCTTTGCTTGACACTTTTAATACGCTGTCAACTGTCTTTTTTTTGTAAGCAACAGTTAATTTACATGCCCATTGGTTTCACTGCACGCATTTCATTAATGAATACATTGATATCCTTGATATCATCAGAAGTTTATACATACACCGTTCTTTTAAGTGTGAAGCGCTAGACCGCATATAGGCGGTTTAATTTGGCCCAGCGTGCGTGGGGTATTTAATTCGTTAAGCCATGAAATCGTATTTATGTGTGTTGGTTGCATTTGAGCGCGGTTTTAATTGAATGCGTATATGTGTCGAGTGTCGAATAGTGTAGATAAAGAAAATTTAAGCTTTTTAGCACTTGGGTGTTATGTGCGATGAACTTATTTTCGATCTACTTCTTCGTTTGATTCCGGTAATTGTTCAAACTCGTGTAATGATTTATGAATCATGTTTAGAACTATGTTGCTGATGCAAACATTTGTGTTGTGTTTTTTTAGGGCCCAACTAATCTAATCCGTCGCATTCGTTGTCTGAGTGATGGACGCACACAGGAAAGAAATTTTCCCTACAACATTTTATCTATTGTGATAGCTAATGCCCGCATTCCATTGTCCGCTAGAAGACTAGTGGCATGTCAAACTTCATATTTAAAAAAATTTACATTTCACCATAGGCGCTGGATATCTTACACTTTTTGTGAAATATCTCTTTTAGGGGAAAAAAACCACTAGTCGAAGGAAAATCGTTCAAACGTTTTTCATTTGGGATATTTGCTAGATGTCTAGCGGGAAGAGAAACGCGGCCAATGACATCAGTGACTTTTGCGAAATACATACATATTTTAAATATGAAAACGTTTCCCCAAATCCTTATCACAGTTGCGTTGCTCTGACAGCCATATTGAACGTAGCCAAATCACCAACATTTGCTGACACATAGGTATATTTAATCTGAAATGTCAAAAACTAAGTCAGGGCTAATTTCTGCAGAAAACCAGAATTTTCAAGTTTATGGCACACGTTTTCAATTTTTCTTTGAAATGAAAAAGAAAAAAAATATATTTCTAACTTTCCACATGTTTATTGGTCACTTGGCACACTTCAGTGGAATAGAGATAAGCTTATTATCAGTTATCGTGGCGTGTTCACTTCACAGTTAGACGTCAACGTGCGCAATTTAATGTATTGTAAATTTCTTTGGTAACTTAGTCATTCTAGTTTTTGTATTTTTCTGGAATCCATCACAAATCATACATCAGAAGTACTTACGTCGCGCGTTTCGTAGCGATGTATGCTTGATGAAGCATTAAGACAATAGTTGCGCTATCGTTTATTTTTGTCTAGACCGTGAAAAATATTAACAACAAAACGTATTAAGATAAGAGTTGGGCAGAATGATGTACAAATTCGCTTATATATCTACTGTTGAATGCGTTTAGGAATGTCGATCTTAAAGTTACTTAACCCAAGAAAAGACCGAACTGGAACATTGATCTCTAATACATCCAGACAAAAATCGCAAAGAGAATGATTTAAACTGAGTATTCGAATAAGACGAGCTGACTTTGCTTGTGAAAATGAGAGATCTTAACTTTTGTCAACATTGCTTCACCATCTCTTTTACATTGTTAGTCTCAAAAATATTTCACTGTATGTCCTGAATAAAGGTCTCTTCAAACACCCCCTGTTTTTTCAAACAACTGTCATTTCTGCTTATTTAAAAGAGTTTGCGTTTCTCAAAACTTCCCCACACTTTTGAAGGACTATATCGTAAACGATATCTATCGAAAATTTAGATTGCACTGCACCCATTTATTGCTGTTCTTAAGACCTTAGAGAATGTTGTATGTTTAATGCTTTTTCACTATTAATGACAAAGTAGATATCTCCACATCATAAATCTACCACTATCACTTAAGATAATGAGTAATCAACTCAATGCAAAGCTTTCAATAAGGTCGATCTTGTTTCTATGGCAAATGCAATTGGCAAATGCAATTGTCAAATAAGGCTATACCAACATTGGGGGACGTTTCGGATACCTAGTTTGAGTAAACCGTCAACTAGATTTGTCTCGACTAGGTATACGAGCGCGTTAACTAAGTAAGTTGAGTTGTTGTGGTTTATTTTTGAATTTTGACACTTCAAAATGACAACTGAGTATACGAGCAGGATTTTCTTGACTAGATTTGTCGGCTACCCCTGCATAAACGTCAACTGCAATAACTAATCACTTGACCAATCTGGGCCAAACAAATCTGAAACACATCTAGTCTAGAATTCCGAACGTCCTCATTCCAACTGTCCGATCACCCCTAACACCTGTCATATGGGTTGACTCAAATCACCTACAACCACCGAATTACACAAAACCGAAACGTCAGATATACCTCCAATCAAAAGTGACATTAAAAGTTCAATGTCCAAGTTTAGTTAAAAAATGTACATATACTTTAACAAACGTTTTCTTATCGCTTTTGATAAGCCTCGCGCCGCGCCTATCGACTGTTCACCCCATATGCTTTGATAAGTTTACTTTTTTGTCATATGTCCATTCAAATACATTTTCATATTAGTAAAAATAAACTTGTCACGTATTTTATTTGCCTTACACACGCAGTCATACTTTGGGCGCACAACCATTTTCATTGATAAGCTAAAACCTTGATCAAGTTTTCACTCTTTTACTAGTACATGTTTATGCTCCGTTTCCGTTTCGTTTTATGCACTTTTCGCGTTAGCAAGTTTATACAAAAAAAAATAATAAACAGAAAAAATTAATTTTACAATAAGATGCTTCACTGTTTTGCCTGCAACATATTTTAGTCCACATACAAAAACTGAAAAGAAATAAATCAAGAGCTGTTGTTGAAAGGTTAGTAAATGAAAAATTGAAAGTTCGTATTCTTAGTAGCGTCGTGCAACGATTTTTTGAGGAGAAAGCCAAAAAAAAAACAAAGAACAGAAGTCTTCAAACAACAAATTTATTTCGAAGTTTTGGAGTGCGTGTCAGGTGTGCATTTACATTGTTAAAAATTTGGAGGTTGTAAATGCACTATCTGGTACGACATTCCATGACACACAATCTTCCATATAACAACAACAACAAGAATAACGAGATTTTTTTTTTAAGTAATTCATTTATTTTTCAAGTGAAATGGTATAGTTTTTTTTTAATCGCAGAATAATATATTTAAAAACATTTTTATATGAATATATATATTTTTTTAAATTTTAAACACTTTAAGTTTAACAATGAACAATATAATAAAATAAAGAATAAACGTTTTTGAGCATTAAGAGTCGTGGTTTTATTTGTTTTTATTATTAAATGAGTTTTTTTTTCTTATCTTTTACCTTATACATAGGTATCAATTTATTTTACAGGTTTTCCGAGAGCGATAAATTTACCTTTACTACTACATTTGATGGCAATTCTAATTAACACGAAATTATATACGGTAATAAAGTTTAAGTCACAGTGCTATGGCATGAATCATCATAAAGCAATCTGGTAACCACAATGAGTTACAGGTGAAAATGTATTTGGTTTCAATGTCGATATTTCGCACTTAGCTTCGGGCTTGAAAATGTCAAAAATCTGTCATTTGAATTGAATTTCTTGGGGGAAAAAAGAATTCTAACGAGGCCGTCGTACGCACACGCGTTGCTTGGTAACAGAAGCACGAAAGCGCTGCAGAAAACATCAGCCAAAGTATCACGAATGCATTTCTTACGTCTAGTTTGATTATAGTCCATTTGTTACTAAACGCGATGCAATGAGGGTAATCATCTGGACCGATATTTTGTGGAACCTCCGTTTTCTGGCCATGTACATCTTTTATCACAATGTTTAAAATCTACCGCTTTTCATGCGAGTATTTATTTCTTGATTTAAATTACTTAGAACAAAATGTGCTCGACAAGGTCGCGCAGTTAACTGGCTCTTTTATATAATAAATTCGATTTATGGAAGGTACCTTTCGTTAAGGGCAGACTTTAGAATTCTAATTCCACCTAAGACGGCACAGTTTATTTCAAATCCGCGCCCAGACATTTTGGCTGTAGTTCAGCCTACACTCATAGTAAATGCCAAACTTAATTTTCATAATATATATATCAAGAAATTCGGATTTTGGCCAACACATAATATAGGACAGACACCTTAAGACAGTTAATATAACGAAATTGATATAACTTGGGCAAAGAGTCAAAGAATATAAAAATATTTTGATTAACTGCAAAACAAAAAGTGGCACAGTAGATCCAACTCGTAACAGCTGGATTGAGGGGCTTTTTCGTATATTTGTTAGGCCTTCCCGAGGAAAAACTTTCAGATGTTATTAGTAGGTTTCGGGGGTCGAACTTCAGACCCCTTGCTTAATAATATAGCACACTTAGACCGGAGCCACCGCTCCAATGAAGTGACACGTCTAATGTAAAGTTGAACTTTAATTTTGTACCATGCCTCTATATGAGTTGTACGGTGCTAGCCCTAAATCATTTAACAAGCATGCTGAGCGCTTAATAAAACTCTATACTCTTTTATTGCATGCTCAGTATCTGCAGTGTGCTGTTAAAGACTCTGCATAGGGAGTACTCTGACCTTTTGCCGCAGCTGGAGATTCCAAAATTATGTGTTTCATCATATTTCTCTTCGGAGAATCGGCACAAGTCGTCGTCGTCGGATGATCGCATTTGCTTAGGCATGTGCCTTTTGGATCCTACGACCTTTAAGTCTTTTTTATTTAGCATCTAAATCTCTTAGTCTATCCTGGTTTGGAACTTGGCCATTTTTCCATTTCCTGGCTTTTGAGTGTAGACGGCACAAAGGTTAAATGCCGATGAGCAAGCGAGAGGCGGCACACAGTCCACGCGTTCAATACTGTCATATAGCCATCATGAACCTGGCCACTTCAACACAATTCAATTGTTTTTAAATCGATACGTTCAAAACACTCAATTTATTGAAAGGTCAAGCACAACCGAATTTTATGGTCAAACGCTTAAAATTGTCCACTTCTAATGCGGCCGCTTATACCTTAAGCTGGACTACTTCCGTAATATCCTATTACGTCCGGTTCTGCATGCTAACTCTCACTGACAGCTGGCGGATCCGATTTCTTTAAATTTTTAATGGCATAGACTGATCATGCGGCCAGTTAATGCATAAGGTATACAGAAAGGTAAATGTTAAATTGTCTGAGTACCTACTCAGTTGACATTTAAATGTGTCAAAATTCAGTAATAGAGTTTCATTTGCAAAGGTCAAACTAAACGATTTGTTATTTTCAGTGGACATGATTTAAATTTTAATTCGAATGAGTCGTTGTGGTAAACTTTTTACCTGAATTACAAACTTCGACTTAATGGCCGCAATCCCCGAAAAGAAAAGTCTTATGACTTTCAATATTGATTTGTATATGATTGATCAAATCAATCTGACAGATCACAGCGCGTCTTACATTCTCATTTTTCACACCGACAGTTCTAATTTAAGAAAAAAAAAACAGTCCTTAAATTTCCATTTAAGAAGTCATACCGTTTTGCTGAGTGCATTCAGATTGCTGAGTCTAACTTAAGTCGACTAGATATCCGAACGTGCCCATAATTTAGTTAGTTTACAAGTTTGACAACGTGCTGACATAGAAACGCACGGCAAATTATATTTAGGCAATGCAATTTTCCGAAATGATTTAAGGCCAGTTTTTTTTTTATTTTTGCTTAACTTTACAGAGCGTTCTATTAATAATTTTTAAGGTAGACGCACAAGTTTAGAGCTCACGATTTTAAATTAATCATTACATTTTTTTTGTGCAGAAATAACAAGTATCCATTACACCAACCCTTCTTGTAGCTAGTATAAAAACCAACCAAGGCAGCTGCAATAATTGCACTCAAAACCAAAATGATGTGTCTTACTTCAGGCGTAATGTTAAAATACTGCTCGTAGTATGCAGTGTAGTTTTTACAACCTCATTCATGACAATCGAAAACGGTTGCATTATATTTTAAGCCATTACTGTAAAAATAAAAATAAATCTCTGGTGAGTATTGAAGAAGAAGTAACTGCTGATTTGGATTTAGAAAGAAGCTATGCTTAATGACAAAGCTCAGATTCTAAATTCAGCGAGTATTCTTATGTCACTTAGAAGTTAGCCATGGAAACAATCGAAAACTACCACGGTATCTTAGATATACACTGAAAACATATGCAACGTCCGATCTTTATGTAAGAATTTCAAAGTCAGGGCAAGTAATCGATGTGCGTGAACAGGGTAGCTCCTCACAACATTGGAGAGTTGTCTTTTTGACATGAATGGAAAGGTCTTACGTCCTACAATTGTATGCTGCATCCGAAGTAAGACGGTTTCACAGAATACCTAATCATTATCTTCGATATTTATCAGACAGTTCGCAAGAGGTGCGGCAGCGGAAACAAATTTTAGACGAAATTTGTGTTCTTTCGAGGCTTGAACCAGGGATCCGCATCGCTTAGTAAGCCAATAGATAAGCTATTCGACTATTGTAATCAATTAACTTAAAACAAGTCATCATCATCAGTTTAAAGCCACCCATACACAGCAATATCTGAAATCATAAAAGCAAAAAATTAGCAAGCCATAAGAGCTAATGCAAATAGTGGCGAAGGTGAAGGAGTCAAAACCTTAGCAAATACGAAAATGACTTGCTCTCAAACACTCTGCCCTAAAGCGACTAAGAGTCTTTTTAAGGACCTGAAAAATAAGTATAAACCTTAAAAAAGGATAGAAGAAGTGACAGAAACGACCAAGCACTGAATTTTTCGGTGATAATTGATAATTGTAAATAATTTAGGCAGACGGAACTAGTTCATTTTTGAGCCAACCAGTTCGACATTAGAATGTACTGGAAGTTTTGTTCCGTAAGCCATGAATTTGGAAGCATTATTTTTAAACACTGTTAAATACAATTCGAAATATGCAAGAAATATGAGAACTGTGTTGTTTAATACTCCAAAAATCTAGTTTTTAGTGCAATTAAAAATGGTTAAATAAAACAGTAGTTTGAATAGAACAGTATTTGATATTTTCGAATCAATTTCAAGAAGGTGTTGATGGGTGGTTTTTCAACAGAAATATTTTTAAAATCGGTTCATTTGTTGTCATTTTTTCAAATCAGATTCGGTTTAAAAGTTAGGAACAGTTTAGGGAGCTTTGGGTTTGGTCGTACATGATTGATGAATCTTTCTTTATCGACTCTTGCTCAACAAGTTGTGATTTATTTTCTATCTAAGTTACACTTAAAATGTAATTACTGTAACTAATATGTCTGCTTGTGCGTACTTATTTTATGGCAAGTCAAAACTCACAAAAACCATTCATAGACGGTAGTTTTAATGGTTTCAGACAGTAGGGCTTGTCTTTCTGGCGTCTACAGATGATGATTGCCACGGTGTCATTTGAGGCCAGATTTGTTAAAATGTTCAGTCTTATTTCAACATGAATGTGTGATAAGGAATAAACTGATTGTTTTTATAAATGTCTTTCTCATCTAAAGGCTGGTACGCTGTTCGAGTGAAGTGAAGTTTTCACTCCTCTCCAAAAAGTGCTGTGAAATTGAAAGTGAAATTTTCACGCAGAAATGTCAAAAATTTAATGCGACGGACAATAAAAGCCAAGTGAAATAGCTTGTAACGCCCCCTAAAAATCACTTTTTGAACAACTATTTTTCACTTGAACAGCGTACTGCCTGGTGAAATTTTCATGTGGAAAGTTCATTTTGACATTTCGCAGTGAAAAATTTGTATGAAAAATTGGATTTCACTCGAACAGCGTACCAGCCTTAAGTACATCGCCATTTTATATTAATCACACCACACTGCCTTGCCGATCTGAGCTCTTGTCTATTGGATGCAATTATCAACATCTTCTTTAAAAAGTGCACCTTTTAATTACAATTACTCCAAGTAGAACTCAATTTGTTTCTTCCAACAGGCATTAAAATAAAATATTGCCAAATGTGAAGGATGGAGATGAATATACCGTGAAAAAATGTTGTACCTAAAGTGAAACACTGAGTTTATTAGAACAATTTAAGAATGAAATACATGGGTACTAGCTAGGTGAAAAGCAACCAATCATTTTAGAACAGAGTAAAGCTGTTTAATTCGGTGTTGGACCTAAAAAGACTCAGATGTCAAATCGTTGGCGAACTATGGATATAGTTTTCATACAAATTTTGCAGTGTTAAATCTGTATAGCTTAGCTAGTAGATGAAATAAATAAATAAATAAATGTACCAGGTCTCAAAGCTAGACTCAAGAACGATTCAAGGTCATGTCTTATAAAAATGCTGTAGAAAACACGATAAAAATGCATTTGTCCACCCCAAATACGCAAAGTAATCTTGACCGAAAATTTTAACAAAGGCCATTATTGCCATTTTTCTTTTTGTTCTTAAGAACTATTTGGAACATATTTCGTCTTAGGTAAATTTTATATATAATTTTAGTTTACCCCATATGAGAGATTTTTGCAAGCCCAGCATAAAAGTTTGTTAAAAATTTTAAGAACAAATATGCAGCTGTATTAAGTAAGATTGAAGGCTCTACTTAACATCTTTTTTATTTTGGAAAGTTTCACATAAACCGATGGTAAGTTTAGAATCAATATACGTCAAAAGGTTTTGTAATTTAGTACAATCCCAGATGACTGCCAAATATGTAAGTTATATGTGCACAATATTATTTTATTAAATAAAGTCACATTTTTTTTAGTAAAATGAAACTTTTTACCGTATTTTTTCAGCTTAGCATCAATTCATATATTTTTAATAATTGCAGTTTTTATTTTTATTTCTACTCAATTGGCTATGCGCTTTGGCAGTGTGGTTAGCTGGTTGTGTGGCTTTTCAATTCACAACCACTATCTACCCTGCCGCGGCGACATGCTTTGACAACAATCCTTAATGTTTACAAATGTTAGAAGTGTTTTGACAGCTCAGGCGAACGTGAATTCATTTAAGAACTGCAGTGTCAACTAAATGATTTCAGCTGATCAAAACTATATATCAAATAAACGTATATTGGCTAATTATGCTGTCCTTACCTACATGTTTAATTGGATACTGACACAGGATTCCTTTGCTATAAAAGTAAAAGTGCCCAAAATGGAGCTGTACTGCCTGCAAATCTATTACTCTCACAAGTTATAACAGAATTGTTGCGAATCGATTTACTGGAAGGATGCTTTGGTGGTCATATGCGGTTTGAAAATCGTTGAGGTCGCATCATATTCGATCACTAGCTTGTTCAATGAATGATGTTAAAGAGTGTTTTATATTAGTTAGAAACGAGGTGAATATAACAGTTGGCAACCTCAGCATAACCCGACAAAATCGACGCAGTTCCTTGAACAGTAAGGAAGCTAGAAAAAAGGCAAGCTCAAAGTGAAGGATATCGAAGCAGAAGAACGATTGCTGTACCTATGATGCTGGAATCGCTGAATAATTCTAAAATCGTGTACATAGTTTATTAACATAAATACGCTCAATGTGAACCTAAAATAAAAACAATATTTTTTTTATTTTAAAAAAGGTACCTACTAACAAATTGCCAAAAAAATCATGACTTATGTTTTACACCCCTCTAAAAAATAATAATTTTCAATTCTTTTGAGAGAAGCGAAGTTCACATAGAAAGGACACATTTGACCACAAACTGCTTAGTCGGAGGGCGACCTACAATGCGCGGCAGCTGCTTCGTTATTTTTCGAGAAAAGTTTTTAAAAATTTTAAAATATACTTACAAATACAATAAATGTTTGTTTATCATACAAATCAGTAAATCACTGTAAAAATGCAATTTTTCAGGCAGACAAAAATTTAAGGCGGCATTTTATTCGGGACGTAAGTATATAAAATTAGCTTGGAAGGCTAGACTCTACAATTTAAATTGTTTAAGCATCACTGTTATTATTGTTGTTATTAGTTATTGTCAATTCCTCTATTTTTTGAACAGACAAATTTACCTCTTATGCCATAAGCATTAGACCTTGTTCATAAATAAAGGCTACTGCTTCGTAAGCTTTTGCCAAAAGATGTAATCCCAGGCCTTTAATTCTTTTTTTACTTTACTTTGTTTAAAGTGAAAGTGGGGCCAGTCTTTCTTAAACTAATCCCAAATTGCATCTGTCCTTAGTGACGTTTTGTCCGAGTCGTCGATGATGAGAGTCCTCGCTTTCTCGTTGATGGCCTATACTTTGCTTTGTCTTTTAGCCACACCCATCTTCGTCGCCCGCGGTTAAATTCTTGCAAGTGCGCCACTTCAAGAATAATGTCAAAAAGGGTCCGGTGATGTTCTTGTCGGTAATGGAGCAACGAGATTTCTCCATCGTCACCCTGCACAGACGAACGAGTTTCGAAGGGATCATAGGCGACTTTAAAGTCGATAAAAAGATGATTTGCATCAATCTGGAATTTCTGCGTTATTTCCAAGATCTTTTGGAGTGAGAATTCGAATTTGGTCTTTCCTAGCCTAAAACTGCACTGATATTGGCCGATCAGATTTTTGTTGTTGTTGCGTACACCCGACAAGATCTTTATGCGACATTCCCCTCTAAATTTCGTGGAGTCCATTTCCTTTCTTATGAATGGGGTACACGATATTGAGGTTCTCGTGCTTCAGTCCGACCTCCGACCAAGTTTTACAGATGAGTACGTTCATCCTCCTTAGTAATTCATATGCCGCCATCCGCTCTAGCGCAAATTTTTTGGACTTTAGTTTAGATATCGCTATCCTTCAGGTGGACGGAATTGAATAGAAATAGACCTGCAGAAAACTTATATTTCTATTGACGGAAATATAGAGAAAGAGATTTGTTTGTCCGCATTCAATGGGCCGCTCAAAACTCTCGCTAAGAAGACTAGCTGACCTAATGTTTTTCAGTTTTTATTGGCCTAGTTTAGTCATTGCAAACAGTTTCTTCAGTTGAAGTTTTATATGAGTGACAGTCGTAGTTAAGGTGACTTTTAAGTTAAAACCTAGTCCTGGTAAATACAGTTGCCTTAAACTAGATTTTTTTAATGTGCCCAAAGATCTGAATTGTAGCTTCTGTAGTTTGTTGACAAATCTATAGGTACTTGTAGAGATAGATGAACGGACTACTACCTCTTTTCTGAGATTTTCGTTTTCGTAAAATGGCAGATCGTTTTTGCAGTCTGGCACCCGCAATTCTAATAAAACTTACCTGTACCTGTTTACACGAGAGAGCACCCAGCACCCACAGCTAGGGAAAATATTGGTAAATTGTCCACAAGGCTAGGGAGCCCCTCGAAAAGGTCAGCATAATTATTTATTACATATTCTCCAGGTTAGAAATGACTTGTAGTAGGTAAAGGGTTTTTCAATCAGAGCGCTACAAAGTTTTTTTAAATAAAACAAAAACGGTTTTGGATATCAATAAAATTCTTTATTCCTGTGAAAGTACGTTCGATGCCATTGTGTTCCGAACTCGATTTCTTTTGCATGGCCACCACGGGCACGCTTGCAGAATTCCAGACGCTGAACCCAATTTTCGACGGTTTTCAAGCATAAATCGGCCGATACTGCTGCAATTTCACGTTCGATATTCGTACAAAGTTCATCAATCGTCGCTGGCTTGTTGGCATAGACTATAGACTTAGCCCCACAGGAAATAGTCTAACGGCGTCAAATCACACGACCGAGGCGGCCAAGCGACTGGACCATTTCGTGAGATAACACGTTCTCCAAACTTGGTTTCCAATAAATTGATTGTGACATTCGCTGTGTGGCTTGTGGCGCCGTCCTGTTGGAACCACATGTCCTCCAAGTCCCTATCATCCAATTGGGGCCAAAAATTTTCGGTTATCATTGAACGGTAGCGATTCCCATTCACAGTAACGTGCCGGTCTTGATCATCACGGAAGAAGTACGGCCCAATGACGCCGCCGGCCCATAAACCACACCAAACCGTAATTTTTTCGGGATGCAATGATTACTCATGGAGTACGTGTGGATTGCTGCCTGACCAATACCGCATATTTTGTTTATTGACCAAGCCATTCAGCCAGAAATGAGCCTGAATCGCTGAAGATGATTTTTCGATGAAAATCCGAATCATTTTCAAGTTGTTGCTCAGCCCAATTCACGAACATACGACGCTTCTGGTGGTCAAGCGGCTTCAGTTCTTGTGTCAATTTAATCTTGTAAGGATGTAGGCCAAGATCTTTTCACAAAATTCGCCACAACGATGTCACAGAGATGCCCAACGCTTGAGGACGACGTGTGAGAGACACATTTGGGCTTTCTTCAACTGAAGCCTTAGCGGCAGCAATATTCTCGACACTACGGGCACTTCTTTGTCTCACTGGCACGGGAACATTTTGTACTGCGCCTGTGGATTCACGACGATTATGACGACCATAAATTGGACGTAGCGCTCTTAACGTTGAAGCCACTGACTCCGAATTTCGGTAGTTAATTGTAATAATTTCGACTCGTTGTTGGCTTGTATATCTTTCCATCATAAAATCGCAAACCTTACTGAAGAGAAATGTCAAAAGAGCGGCAAGAAACTCGGCGTCGTTTGCTGTCCCTGTCGCAAGAAACATGTATTATTCTTTGCGTTACTTCTCTGAGTTTCAAGATCTGAAACTTCTTAACTTCTTTCAAAGACTACCCCCAACAAAAGAAGCTGTCTTTCCAGATGGATTTTCAGCTGCTAGGGCCGTAACTTGGATTGATTTTACTCTTGAGATAACCAGTTTGATAAACCATGTATTATTAATTTCCGTTTTAAATTTGAAGACACATCGACTTCATTACTTGCAGAGTTTTAAATATATTTTCATTTGGTATAAAGAAGCGGAAGCGTCCGGAATCCTGAAACCACTCCATTGGCGTAAATAAATCGTTAAATGATTCTCGGAAAAGGTGTTTTGCATCTTGACTCCAAACCAGAATCCATTCAAATTCACTCACACAAGGGTAGTTTATTTGTTTTATATATATTTACAAGGCAAATGCCAGCAACCGTAGATTCATTTTTGAAGTAAATACATAGTACCTAGTTACTTACCAATCCAGGGACGAAATCAAAGCAACACAAGATGATGATTTTTGGGTGATTCCTTGTTTTTGTTGAAAAATTTGACAGATTGTCGTCGTCGACACCAAAATGTATGGAATGCTGCTACTGTTACTGGCGCGTTTTCAGCAAACATTGACATACTATACAGGGCAAAGATACACTGCCGATCAACCAAATAGACTCAACATAATTTTTTTTTTCCTTTTTGATTTCTTTTTTTTAGCTGTAAGCTATCGTGATAGTTGTTGTTGTTTTTTTTTTGAGCAAAGCAATAAACTAATTTTAGCGATGAGATTTGAATGCAAAAAATGTACAGTTATAAGGTCTGTTCCCTAACGATAATGAATTCGAACGCATTAGTCAACTTTAGTCAAACTTAGTGCCTTTACGCAAAAGTTGGGCAGGAAGAGAGCCACAAAGAGAGAACAAAACATTTCCCCTTCATAAAAAACCTGCAAATAATAGCCCAACAAATTTCTTTGGGCTAGTTTGTTATAACTGACTTTAGCTGTCAAATCTCTCAAAAGTCAATTTGAATTGGCAGTTTATTTCGGTTTGCTTTGTTAAGTGCTGAAATTTGTTATTAAAAATGGATAAATCCGCAAAAAAAATTAATGTTAAACTGAATCCGAATGTTTTTCAACATCTGCAAACTGGTAATTTTTTAAAACCCACTGACGTTTATTTTTGAAAATTATTTTTCTTTCTCGCATATGTTTTAAAAAAACGTCATCCAAACTTTCCTTAATTTACTTTTTGGTTATATTCTCTTTTTCTGAGAGAATATATCCCCACTCCTTGATATCTGACATTTTGCCGAAATTGGCCCAAAAAGTAAGGGAACAGACATATTTCTATTTTGCTTTGCTCATGCCGAAAAAATGTGCATTTTAGGCGATCATCAGAATAGACTCAGGAGCTGTAATTTTATGTCGTTTTCCATTGGTTTCACTCGGGGATCCACTCATAATGAAATCCAATGGAACAAGAAAAATGCTTCTGGATGAATCCACAAATGTATTGGTAAAATGCCAAAAAATAATCTACGGCTGCTGTCAGCTGGCTTGTATAAAATACACAAATTGCACTTGTGTAGGTGCTTCTTGAGTGGATTCTGACTTCAAATCGAGAAGCGAATTTCTCTTCTCAGAATCACCAGAAGAGTATTTTTTGTGCCAATTGAACGGTTTCAGAAGTGATTTTTTCGATTCCGGATCCGGACTCTCCCGGACGCTTCTTTTTGCCCAATGGAAAACGACATTAGTTTCAGATAAGCTGTGCAAGTGAAAACTGTCAAATTGGCTTCTAAATTAAATTCTGAATAATTTAACACAAAATGGGGCGTGGAGCAGCACTAACTTCGAAAGAAAGAGGCAAAATATTGGCGTATCGAGACTCCAATCTTTCAACCAGACGAATTGCTGGAAAAATTTCTAGAAGTCAGTCTGTTGTTTGACATTTTTAAAGAAACCCATCGCCTCACGGAATAAATATGAGAAAAAAGCTCCTGGAAAGCACTTAAGCCTTGCGAGGAGCGAAGTATCCTACGAGAAGCTTCAAACTTAAAGTGTTCTGCAGCCAAAATTCGACAGACAGAATTTGGGTGTAAATGTAAGTGAAGCTACCCTGCGACGAGTAATCCCCAAGGCAAAATATCTGAAAAGATTAAAACTAAGAAAAAACCACCGCTTACCGACATTCGTAAGCAAACTCGCTGTCTGTTTGCTCAAAATCACATTACATGGAATAGGGAGTGGCATCAAATCGTTTTTTCTGATGAAAAACGCTTTAATTTGGGTGGACCGGATGGATTCAACTATTACTTCCATAATATAAGAAAGGAAGAACCCTATTTGACCGATCACCATAGTTGTGAGGGGGGTATAATGGTATGGGGTGCCATATCATATTATGGTGCATTTGATATTCAATTCGTATCATCTAATATGAACGCAATAAGATACAAAGAGCTGCTCCAAAATGCATTTCCCCATTTTTCCAACCTTTTTGAGCCATTATCTAGGACGTTTTAACAGGAAAATGCCCCAATCCACACTGCTCGAGTCGTAAAGATGTGGATAAATGACCAAAATGTGAACTTAATGAATTCGCCTCCATACTTTCCTGACCTCAATATTATACAGAATTTGTGAAGATGGCTTTTGCGTAAAGTCTATCAATCTAGTAGACAATTTGAGGATATAGAATTATTAAAATCTGCCATTAAGAACGCCTGGAAAGAAGTGTCCTTGGACTATCTAAAGGCTCTCCCTGACCGAATTTATGAAGTAATTTCAACTAACAGTGGTTATACACATTATCAATTAACTATAATAACTTATTTGAGACAAATTTTTTGAATAAATCTGTGATTTATATTAAGTTTTTAAACTTGAGTCTTTTTGGTTGAGCGATAAAAAATGAACTTTTTAGGATCACTCAAAAAAAAAGAATTTAAAATTTTACCATTGAACTTAGAACGCCCATTTTGTTTTGTTTACTTAAGAATTGAATAGTTCATAATAAAAAATACGTTTTCTAAATTATATTCTTAAAATGATATAATAAACTCTATTTTCTAAAAAAATTAGCTGTGAGTCTATTTGGTTGATCGGCAGTGTAATGCAATAATCATTTATCTCTTATATAGGGACTTCTAGAGTGCTAGCAGCCAATTTTTCGTTGAAGCAAGCATAAGCACTAGCTCTTTTGGTTTACGGTGGAGAGTTCTGAGTTTCACATTTCCGGCGCACTAAATCAAAAGGGCTTGTGCATAAGTTTGCACATTTTTCCTCGCAGGTTTGTATGAAACTGACATTTTACAATGCGCAATAAAACTGCCAAGTCACATTTTTAAAAAAAGTGGTGCAAACTGGGTTTAATAACCGCATCCGTCATCGAGTAGGTTCTACGTGACTGTATTTGATACTGTTGTACATGTAAAATCGACAAAATTCAGTGACGTGATGCTCGCTCGTGCGGTGAATGGCAATGCAGTTACTTACACTTGTTATAATTTGCTTTGATTTGCTGAAATAGACGATCAATAAAACACAGCTGTATCTGCCCAAATTAAAAGAAAATTCAAATTACTTGTCGCGTACTGGCAAAGTGAACGTGAAAAAATGGTAACCAAATGTTGTAATCGTAATTTATTTTTTGATCTTATCACTTCATGTCCATTGGAATTGGATCAGTTTTTGTAGATCTTAATGGATTTCTTGTAACCAATTGGAATTAAATGTCCAAATATACCTCAGACGAAAGCAATTTGGAGTCGCAGAAGTATGAATGTTTGCAAGAGGGTGGTTGGCACACAGTGTAGGTGCACAGCTGCCAGGTTGCTTACGAATCCAATTACTAAAGCTAGATTAATCTACTTCTATAAACCCTGTAGTTCCACAAGAAATATGAGTTACGCATAACATTGCCCTCATTCG
This sequence comes from Cheilosia pagana, assembly GCA_936431705.1. Lineage (NCBI taxonomy): Eukaryota > Metazoa > Arthropoda > Insecta > Diptera > Syrphidae > Cheilosia > Cheilosia pagana. Next base: position 75,032,145 of record OW386166.1, on the reverse strand, counting down.
TTAATCGATAACCAGTTTTCCTATTCCACCAGTCGAAAATTGTTGTTTATTGGGTGGATACAATAGAGCGAGCCCCCTCCTTCCTTTCACTAAAAGCCTGTGAAGGGAACAATCTCGCAATCGAGGTTGACAATGATTACTCACCTTGTCGTGGTGTGGAGGCTTAAGTAGAGCTAGAAGGTAAGTCGGCTAAATTGGCAATCGCCTTTTTGCATTACGGCTTACCAGCTCTACGAACTAAGTGGTAATCAAACCCGTCCTACCCTCTCCCTCCTTTATCATCCCGTCACTCCCCCTGGGCTGGATCAAGGCGTCAGCCGGACCGTACCGAAGATCAGCCAGGCCGTGGGCCCAGGTCTCAACAAAAATAGCACAGGTCGAAAGCGGTGGATCCAGATACCGGGCGCCCTCTGGATTAGTCAGCCTTGTCTGCATAATGCGGGGCTCTGTGCAGATCGACTTTCCTTTCCCTAGCTACTCGTGGGATCAATATTTCAGACCTTAATCAAAAAAACAAAAAAAACCCAACAACTTTGGCAGCCAGCGGCGCCATCCCCATGCATCGCGTGGAAGAGCATCTGCAGGAACTCTGCATTAATGATGCTGCCAGTGACTGTTCGTTACTTTCGGACGAAATCACTGATGAACACAATGCTGTAATGTGCAGCTATCCCCGTCCTCCCACACCAACACAGGCGGATTTTAGAAACAGGTCCCTTGGTCGTGAGACCAGGGCAGCTTTGCGAATTCTGGCCCGACTTCACCCGAAGGCGGAAAAGAATTGGACCGCAAAAGATCGCGACTCCTACTCATGGGCAACGCCCTGGGTACTGGAGTATGCTCAAAAACGGGACTCCACTCCCTCTACTTCAAAGGTCTCCTCCCTAAAAAAGACTTCTGCCCCACCGTTGGGCAAAAAAAGACCGCTCGTTGGAGATAAACCTACTCGAAAGAGTCGCCCTCTCGCTAGCAGCTCAACGAGCGCTACAGAGGGTAGGTCTACAGTGGCGACTGGATCTGTGCCCAAAAGGCGCAGGTCCCTTGATGAGGTGTCCAACGCATCTAAGAAGGCAAAGAGCTCCACCGTGGGTTCCAAATCCTTCTCTGATGCGGTAAAGGATAACCTCATAGTGGCCGTGGTGGACCTTTCGGACGAGGAAGGTAGACTCTCCTACGATAAGTGGGGACTCATAGAGAACAGAGTGATGAACTGTCTCTATGAGTATATGGCTAATAACCAGCAGCCCATCATCTTCAAGGACGCTGGTTGGCACCAAGGATCAGTGAAACTGATCGCCTGCGGTGATCAACGTTCGGCCGACTTCATCCATGCAGCCATCGGCAGCCTAGGTGAGGTTTGGCCTGGAGCCAAACTCAAGGTCGTGGATAGAAACTCTATCCCCCACCGACCGAGAGCTAGGGTCTGGGTTCCACTCGAACCACGCGATCCCGCCAAAGTTCTCGCCCTTATGGGCTTCCAAAACCCAGGCCTTCCTGTCAAAGACTGGAAGGTCGTTGAAAACCCCCATGGTTCCGTTGAGGAGCCCAAAAAAACAGGCCGCTCACTGGTCATCTCCTTGACGACTGAGTCTGTCCCTATTCTTAGGGACAGAAACTTCCACATCAACTTCGGCCTAAAAGAAGTGGAGGTAAAGTTGTTCAAGAAGGATGACCTCAACACTGCTGTAGCCAACGTGCCCAGCTCTTCCGCATCATCCTCGGCAGACACCGACTCGCCACTAGAGGATCTGGATGCTACCGTCGTGGAAAAATCTGTTTCAGATAGCAATGCCGCTAAATCTGATTCAGATTAACCTCCACCACTCAAAATTGGCATCCGCCAACCTAAGGGTCCGCCTCATCGAGACGGACTGGACGTTGCCCTGATTCAGGAACCGTGGCTTGTGAAAGACCACGTAACAGGGATCAGGGCGCCTGGCTATACCCTCTACTACGCGGAAGGTAAAGGTAAAATTAGAGCTTGTATTCTCGCTAAATCTACGTTAGCGCAGCTTACTCCCAACAACGGCAACCCAGTTTGGCTCCTGTCCGGATACCTCCCGTACGAGGAAGCTGACCCGCCATCGGCGGACATACAACGGGCTGTTAAAGAAGCGGAGATAAAAAGGGCCGACTTAATGCTAGGGTGTGACACAAATGCACACCACGACCTATGGGGCAGTACCGACACTAACCCACGAGGTGAGTCTTTATTTGGGTTTTTAGTAGAAACTAACCTGGTAGTATGCAATAGGGGCAATAGCCCAACGTTCATTGTCAAAAACCGGCAGGAGGTAATAGATGTTACTTTCGCCTCTCACAATCTCTTCCCAAACATTTCAAAGTGGACTGTATCGGAAAATCCATCTTTCTCGGACCACCGTTACATATACTTCACTCTGAATTGTAGCCACACCCCCAAGAAAAGTTTTTATCGCAATCGACGGAAAACTAACTGGGCCGAACACAACAAAATCCTATCTGCGAATCTGGATAACCACAGCCTCTCGCAACCTAGCGATCAGACTGAACTGGACTCGCTAAATGACAAGCTTACTTCAGCCCTGGACAGGGCTTTTACGGGCTCCTGCCCTCCCACCATAGTGAGAGAAGGCAAAAGACCCCCGTGGTGGGGTAAGCAGCTTATCACGCTTCGCTGCAAGAGCAGAAAGGCCTTTAACAAAGCCAAAACAACGAAGCTAGACACGGATTGGGAGGCATACAAGGTTAGCCTAAGACTCTTCAAAAAGGAAGTCAGAAAGGCACAACGTAGCTCCTGGCGTAATTTCTGTGAGGACATTAGTAACACTAATGAGAGCTCAAGACTGCGCAAAATCCTTTCGAAATCTCCCTCGGTACCCAGCGTACTAATGGATCCCAACGGCCAATGGGCAGAATCTGAAGAGCAATCGCTGAATCTGCTCATGGATGCCCACTTTCCAGGCTGTACGCCTTTAACTGGCTACCCTGACTTTAGCAGGGATGGTCCTTATGGGTCCCTTCCTACAACAATCACCATCGGTGAGGATAAGCTAAAGTGGGCTGTAAATAGCTTTGAACCGCATAAGTCACCAGGTCCCGACGGTATCTTCCCCGCGCAACTGCAGAACGCCTTCGACATCGTCAAGGACAGTCTCAGGCTGATTTTGGCCGGCTGCATAGCGCTGGGCAGTATCCCCTCAAGCTGGACGGCGGTCAAGGTGGTTTTCATCCCAAAGGCAGGGAAGACCTCACACACACTTCCAAAGGACTTCAGACCAATCAGTTTGTCCTCCTTTCTCCTAAAAACACTTGAGAGGATCATCGACCTTCATATCAAAGGCACAGTTGACCAAACGCTTATTTCTAGTTCTCAACATGCCTATCAAAAGGGTAAGTCCACCGAGACTGCACTCCACTCAATCGTCGGTTCGATCAAAAGGTCCCTCTCATTTAAGGAATATGCTATGGCTATCTTCCTGGATATAGAGGGGGCCTTTAATAACGTAGAGACCCGATCGATTATCCAAGCACTAAAAAAGCTGAACATTGACGGGCAAATTTGCCGCTTAATCGGCCACATTCTCACCCGCAGAAGGGTGACAGCTACCTTCGGCAGCAGCGCTGTTGAAAAACTTGTGCACCGAGGCACCCCCCAAGGGGGAGTGCTATCTCCATTACTGTGGAACTTAGTTCTCAATGAACTATTGATCTCAATGGAGCTTTCCGGATGCAAAGTTGTGGCCTACGCGGACGATGTCGCCTTAATTACTTCAGGAAAGTATCCTCAGACACTTTCAGATATACTGCAACTCGCTTTACGCAAACTAGTCTCCTGGACCAAAACCTGCGGTCTTAGCGTTAATCCGACGAAAACGGAGCTAGTTCTATTCACCAGAAGGGTTAAGACACCTGTAGTTATCCCTCCTAATCTCAACGGCACTCCACTCGTGTTCTCAAAAAGCGCCAAATACCTGGGGCTGATTTTAGACAGCAAACTTCTATGGAAAGATAACATTGCCGAGCGAGCCAGAAAATCCCTGGTGGCTCTGTACTCCTGTAGAAGGGCTGTAGGCTCGAGATGGGGCCTCCAACCAAGCATAATGCATTGGCTTTACACCGCGGTCATTAGACCGATTATCCTATACGGCATAGTGGCATGGTGGCCGGCCTTGGAGAAGAGCTCCAATCTGAAGGTCCTCGAGAAGACTCAACGCTTGGCTTGTATTAGCATCACTGGCGCACTGAGGACTTCTCCCACCGCAGCTCTACAAACAATGCTCAATCTTCTTCCTCTAGACATCGTCAGTAAGGAATACGCCGCAAACGCGGCAATCAGACTAAGGGAAGGGGGGCACTGGAGAGAACAATCAACTGGTCATGCCAGCATCAGCCGGTCGATTAACCCCCTACCTATCACTACTGATTACTTGCCTACGAAGACAGACTTCGAAAAAGGCTTCTCAATTGAAATACCGGACAGATCCCAATGGGACACTCTGAATGTCCTACACGAAGGAGCACTGTCAATATTCACGGACGGTTCCAAAACATTAGAGGGAGTCGGAGCCGGGGTCTTCTCAGAAGAACTAAGCCTGGGTCTCTCCTTCTCCCTACCAAAGCACTGTAGTGTCTTTCAAGCCGAAATCACAGCCATTCGTCAAGCCACAGCTTGGCTGTCGATTAATGCAGTATCAAGTAGGGATATAGTTATATACATAGACAGCCAGGCTGCCATTAGATCCCTAGTATCCAGCGTATTAAAATCTAAGGCGGTGGAAGATTGCCGCGTATCTCTTAACGAGATAGCCAAACAGAACAACCTCACCCTTTGCTGGGTTCCGGGACACAGTGACATCCCGGGGAACTGTGCAGCTGACGAACTGGCGAGAAAAGGCTCTATCGGCGTTGACAGTATCAGTCTGCACAACGTGCATGCTCCGCTGTCCTTCGCTAAACAACTCATTCACGCGGACGCAACAGGTAAAGCAAGTCATAGATGGAAACATCTAGGATACTGCGATGTTGCTAGGCTTACTTGGCCAACCCTGGACATTAAAAGAACCAAGGCGCTTCTGCGACTCAACAGATCTAGTATCTCGCTAGTCGCTAATGTCATTACCGGGCATTGTATTCTGGGCAGACACGCGTGTAGACTCGGACTGCCATATAATGACTTTTGCAGAAGTTGCATGGACGAGGAGGAAGACGAGTCTGTCACACACCTCCTCTGCAACTGCCCCGCCCTATCCAGTTTAAGGAGGGCTTACTTAGGAAACTACTTCCTCAATGATCTAAGTGATCTAAGCTCCATCAGCGCGGCTAATATTCTTAGCTTTATCAAGGGCAGCAAATGGTTTACATGAGTAACCGGTTAAGGAACCCCCCCACACCAGTGGTATGCACAATGGGCCGACTTACGGCCTAAGTGCTTCTCTCACCGAGAGCCACTCTAACATACATACATACATAGAGCGAGCCCTGTAGTACCCCACTTAGGTCCAAGTGGACCCCTTGTGATGCTCTTGTTGGGTGGTTGTCCGATGTTGTCCGAAGTAGTAACTTTCAAGCGTTCTATTCCTTAAGTGACAGAGACTAGGGCATAGACAGATCAAGTGAGGTGTGTCCTCGTCTCCGCATTCCCGCATATATCGTCATCTATGAGATTCAATTTCATTGTATGGTTCCTTAGAAAGTTTTGACCTGTTAGAGAGGGGTGGTTTGATCGACTCAAGCGCCCGCTCTTGATCCATTACAAAACCATTTCTGGACAGTTCGTCAGCCATCTCGTTCCCGGTTTTGTTCATGTATCCAGGGACCCAGCAGAGATGCGTGGTATGCTGAGAGCAGAAAACCTTACGCTCTTCGCGGCAGCGCTGAACTAGCTTTGACTTTATTTCAATAGCAGAAACTGCTTTTATAGCCGCCTGACTGTCAATGAATATGGTAATATCGTCCTTTGGTATTGCCAACATTGACACCATATGGTCAGCTTCGGCGATTGCCAGAACTTTTGGTTGAAAGACACTGCTATGATCCGGCAGTCTGATCGATCGGCGTATGTCCAATTCCTCGCAGAAAATTCCGGCAGCGGTTCCACAGTCCATCTTCGATCCATCCGTGTAGATGGAAATTGATTTCCTTTTTGTGGGTTCATCTGAGTCCCATTCGTCTCTGCTGGAAAACTAGCAGGAGAATGGTATATCAAAGTCAATGTGGGGAGACGTGTAGTCAGAGGTGACAGTATTCGCCATGTAAATATGCAGAATATGCGCGTGTCCCGGTATGTAAGGGTTCAAACTCTTGGTTTGGCTAATCCTTAGGGCACTTTTGGCTGCAGATTCTTGCATGGTTGCTCCCATACATGCTAGTCTTTGTATTTTAGTCATAAGTTTAAGATTGGTGGCTTGCCACCAAACTAAGCTGCCATAAATGTCAGTCCTTATACGAATACCTACACTAAAATCAAAACGAACCCCCTCGGCTGAAGGTAATATTCCTCCATCACTGGACTAAAGCTCCATTTTAAAGACAAAGTTTGTCTGTGCTCCAAATAACCGTCATCGCCAGAAATTAACAAAAGCAACAAAACAGTAGGAGAAGGACAAAATCAAAGCAAATTAAAGAATATATTACGTACAGCTTTTAATTTAAATAAATCATTCCTCAATAATTCAATTATTTTAGTTTTTATTGTTTTTTTTTTCATTCTTTTTGTGATTTTTTTTTTAGTTTTAGTGTTTTTTGTTTATAATTTTACAATATAATAGAATTTTTCTGTTCTTTTTCTATTTCATAATCAATACAAAATAATAATAGTAAATGAGAAAAAGCGCATTAATTGAAGAACTAAAATTAATCAATAAATTACATAAAATTAACAAAAAAATGATAATAATAATAGTAATTATAAAATCAAAATTAAAAAGCTAACTCAAAGGGTATACATAATATAATAAATGTGTTTGTTATTCTTGTCTGTTGTTTTTCTGATTTGTAAGAGTTTTTTTTTTTTAGAATCATTTTCTCTGTTCACTTGGCTCGCAATTGAAATTTGAATATTAAATCTATACAAATGATTTAACAATCTATGAGCACATAGATTTTTCGTCTATCTATATATATATATATATTATATAAATGTTTCTTTTAAACTAAATAACAAAGCAAAACAAAATAGAGACAAGATATTTTAAAGATGTTTTCCAAAACGAAATACAATAAATCATATCAATCACAAAAATGAAAAGAAAACTCAAAAGGATAAAGAAAAAAGTACTAGCGACACTCAATGGCGTCCATGCTCACACAAACCACCATTAAGATCAGCTGCTACCAGTCACAGTCACAGCAGTAAACCGTACACGTCTAACTAAGAAGAAAAAAAAAAAAAGAGAGTCGTGCTGATTTTGGAGGGTACCTACATGACTTGGTTGCAAGAATGAAAACTAGGAAACAACTGAAAGGCGATACGCGCTTATTGCTGACGCGGAAGTGGTGGTGGCCAAGTTCGGCTGCGAATCACTTTCGGTTTTTATTCTATTGATGCACGAGTGTGTGTGTGTGTGTGGTTGTTTTGTTAATTAATTTTATATTTTCATTTTTAAAGACCCTTTTTCTTTTCTAACATCATATACATTTAAATATATATCTATATATATTTATATAAAAAATGAAAATCGTTAAGGCAAACGTTTTCTTACAGAAAAAAATCGCTTGCAGCTGAATTGATTGTATGTAGTAGTAAATTATTATTATTATTTATTTTTATTTATTATTACTATTTATATATTATTAATGTCGTTCGATTGGCTCATTGACATGGTGATGATTTTAATTTTCAATGACGGTGAAGTTTTGTTTTTCGTTAATGGGACAATGTAGACCAAGGCGATGACGATGTTAACGAAGACGGCGACTACGACGGCGACGACAACGATGAATGGCTTTGCATTTAGATATGCAGAATTGTTGAGATGCGCTCCTAACTATATATCAAACTGTATATGAGTGGAGTGTGTTTGTGTGTGTGTGAGTGAGTGAATGAATGAGGGAAGAGGGCGGGACAATGTGTATCCTATTTGCACACCTATCATCAATCAGTGAATTTTGATTTCTTTATGTTTTTCTCCGTTGCGGATTGGTTAGTGTGTAGACAGTGATTTCCATTGTTTGTTTATCTTTCTTTTTTTTCTATATAATAATAGCTAGTTTTGTTTTTGTTTTGTTTCTTTTTATGAATTAATGGACTCAGTATTTCAATTGTTCTCTGAATAGTTTATTTTGAAAATAATTAGGATGTTCCATTCACCAGTGCCTCCTTCTTTAATTCAATGTTGTCGGGGTTGTTACGGTTGTTCTTGTTGCGACGACCTTTTGGCGCTTGTTGTTGTTGCTGTTGGGTTGGTGGATGTTGTTGATTGGACTGCGGCTGCGGAGACTGCTGTACTAGTGTTGGTGGTGGTAGCTGCTGCTGTTGTTGTGGAGCTTTATCATTTTTAATCGGAACACTATTGACCACAATTGCATCCTTGTTGGGTGCATTTAGCTGCTGTTGTTGTTGCTGCTGCTGCTGTGGTGGAGGTACATGCTGCTTCGATCGTTCTAACGAAGTAGCATTTTTATCAATATTTTGATTCTTTTGCTGTTTGTTGTTATTTGCAACGCCACCATTTGCTGTAGAAATTCAATAAAAAATTGGTCGACATTAGTGAAGTGAAAGTCTGATGAGGGTGACTGATTTTAATCATACTCACTATTGTTAGTGTTTGGAGCTGTGCTCCGTTGCCTTCGTCGTCTTCTCGTACTGCCTTCATTCGATGAATGGCTTTCCGCTGAAAGCAGTAAAACAAATCAATTTAAGTTATATACAATTAAAAGTTCTCCATAACCGTAAAGTAACCGTAACTAGCTTGAGCATGTAAAACTAGTGGCAAGTTAAAGTTAGTTAAAAAGTTAAAGTCCCTGACTGAAATTCGTAGGATTCAGTTCATGAACCAATTAAAACCAATAAGCAGCGTCTGGAGACAGGATACTACAAGGTGGGCCAAAAAAGATCACCCTATTGGAAGATGCTCTTATTTTTGCAAATGGCCGCCAATGTCAAATCTCTTTTGTGGAATACAAGTGAACAAGCCATGGAGCGTTACACTCCAAGAACGCGGAATAATCGTGTCTATTTTTTTGCGAATTCCGCGCCACGGCCGTCCGACACCAACTGCACAAACTGTGCGCCTTTTGGCCACCAAACTTGAAGAATATGGGACCACACGAGACGTTGCCAAGAGTGGCCGGCCCCGGAGCGCGCCCGTTGTGCCGAGAATATCGCCGCTGTTGACGAGGATGTCGCGCTCTCGCCAGAAACATCAACCAGACGCCGTGCCTCGCAATTAGCCATCAGCCCGTCATCCCTAAGGCTAATTTTGGTCAAAGACTTGCGCATGTTCCCGTACAAAGTCCAGTCCGTGCATCAGCTGCTGCCTGTCGACCGCCAAACGCGTGTAACCTACGCCCAAGCCATCCTCAATCTCGAGGACGAAGTGGACGATTTTTCGACCAAAATCATAATGAGCGATGAGGCTCATTTCCACCTCAGCGGGTACGTGAACAAGCAAAACTATCGCATCTGGGGCACCGAAAATCCACGAGTAATGCACGAGGAGCCATTACACCCGCTCAAAGTTACTGCATGGTGCGCTGTTCACGCTGGATGAGTCATCGGGCCGCTGGTCAAACGATAACAGTGGACGGTGCGCGCTATAGGGCAATGTTAACCGAGTTTTTTCTGCTGCAATTGGCGAATTAGGACTGGAGTACATGTGGTTCCAATAGGATCTAGCTACGGCACACACTGCGAGACCCACAACCGATATTCTGAAGGCGGCGTTCCCGGGTCGCCTCATCTCTCATTTTGGCGATCGCCCAATTTAACCGTACCAGACTTTTTTTGTGGGTTTTTTTTTTAAGTCCCGTGTTTACATGAACAACCCCGAGATCCTAGAAGCCCCCAAGGACAACATTCGATACGAGCGCAAGAATCTGTCGCCCCAAGTTCTCGCCAAAGTGATGAAAAATGACATGAAACGAGCCCGTATGGCAATCAATTGTGACGGCGCGGATTTGGCCGATATCATCTTCTCGACTTGACCAATCAAATTCTAAAGGTTCAAATAAACAGAATCGAAGTTTTTCATTTAGAAAAAAAATGAGAGCCAAACAACATCGGATGACTTCTTTTGGCCCACCTTGTACAAATACTCTTGCTTCCTCGGCAGACTTTTATGTTGCAAACATTAGTTAAGAAGGATATTTGAGCGCAACCCTGTGTATGCCGACTCAATACTGTCAAAATCCCAATTCACGCGCAACTAACTTTCTGTAAACGATGATGAATAAGTGCAAAATTAAAAATAATCATACCTCTTTCGACACTGCTAACTTCTCGATGCTCTCGAATGTCCTCGTGATTGTTGTATGGTTCCCTGCCATTTTGTTCGTTACGATTTGGCCGTCGATTGCCACGTCTGTCATTTCCTCGATAGCCACCACCGCCACCACTTCGATCAGAGTATCTGTCCCTAGGATGATCACCACGAACATACTCGTCATCGTCTCGCCGACCTAAAAGCAAACACAAAATCGAATGTGAAGTCGAAATTTTATTGAAGTTAGATTTCGATGCATTTTGGTGCAGCAACATCGTCTGCATTGCACATTCTTCGTGCACCAATTTTGCTGCTGACTATTGGCATAGCTTCCTTGCGACACGAAAGTCTTTCCAAACACATAAACGCAATCTAGTAACAAAATGAAACACTTACCCTGATGATAGCGTGGATTGCCGCTACCACCGCCACCTCCACCTCGACCTCGTCCACGTCCGCGACCACGTGACCCTCCCCGTCCCGATCGCACCGACTCAATATCACTGCTATAACCTCGTTCAGATCGCCGATTGACTGGAAAGTTTTGCATCGAGCCCATGCTCGTTTCCTGTATAGCGCGCAGTTGTTGATCGATTTCTAGTTTCTCTTGACGCAGCTGTTCCACTTCCTAACGCATAACAACCCAATAAACACAGATAAATTAAAAAATAAATCACAATTTACCTTTAGATGAGCCAAATGGTATTCCAACAACACTTTAGCATTTGAAATACTTTCGACGGTGCCTATAAATACAAACGGTACATTGCCAATCTCTCGTGGAATATTATGATCCTGTTCGTTATCGCCAGCGATCTGGAAATCAAACGTAGCTGGCTGTAAATCTTACGAACCATTCAAATCAATTGCAAAACTAACAAAAGATTGTACCTTGATTCGAAACACTCCACTTTTATCGACAATTTCTTGTATGATTCGTCCGTTTTTACCAATCACCTTTCCGACCAGCTCTCGCGGTACCTGAAAAAACTCTTCGGCATATTCCAACATTGACCGAGCACGACGCACCGATTCTTCTGTTTCGCCGGTAATTTTAAACGTGCAGCTCTTCTCTTCGAGTTCGATATTTGTGACGCCTTCTAATATGCGGGCTGCTTGTATATTAGTACCGTGCGAACCAATTGCTAGACCCATAAGGTCGTCACGCACATGGAACTCATCTGTGAATCTAGAAGTAGATAAGAGCGGCGTGGCCCTTTTAGTTTTTACAATTAATCGCCGATCAATAATGTGTTTCCTTGGGTAATATTTTGTTTTTGTTGTTGTTTGTTACATCTTAACTAGAGAAATATTTTTGAAGGGCAAAGGGATTAGCGCGCACAAAATTCCTACGGGTTACACATATGCCAAGCAATAATAATTAGATTTATTTTACGAAGATTTACGATGATGGTTAGATTTAGATCTGATTAAAGATTTGTTATTGATTTAGTTGCCTTGATTATGGCCTTAAGCAGATTTGAAATTTGATGGTCCAGTACATGGCAGCAATACGACCAAAATTTTACTACTACATTTATGACAATGCTTACACACGACGTAAGAGGACCTTGTCCCTTCCAATTGACGTGGTATCTCAATAGTCACTCACAAGGTGAAACGAGACAAAAGCAACAGTCACTCTTATGTTTCAAAAACCAAATAAACATGGGTTAAAATGAGATAATAAAACAATGATCAGTGATGGAGGTTAGTAGTTTTGAATTTAAATACAATTTGACTTTGGTGGTTAAGTTTTCAACGCATTAAGCATGTTGCGATATAGAGAAAAGCTTTTAAAAAAGCAAGCAAATATTAAAAACTTACCCGCGGCTGTTTAGTTTCGTTGATTCCAGCTGGCGAACAGCTTCCTCTGTTCGTTTTAAAAGAATAACCTATAAAAGAAGAAACGTAAAACTGCTTTGCTCATCGTCATAGGCAAATCCTATCTATACCTTTTGTGATAAATTCCGAAAATGCATGTCCTGCAGCATTGTCGCCCTTTTTTGTGAGAAATCACATTTTGAAATCACTGTCAGTATGCCGCGTTCCGGATTGTAACGACAAATTCCAGCTAATATTGATCGTTGAAATTCTCTGTGGATTCCTTCTTCCTTAGCCCTGTGAATAACAACAAATGAGATATAAGGGGAGAGCAACACAATACCATTGAAAGGCAATGTAATAAATGTGATAGTACAAATGATGGCGGGCATTCGACGCAAAGGAGATACCTATTAAGAAGTTTCTCTACAAAGAACAAATGACTAGTTACGGAGAGGCCATTTGAAAGGTAAATGCGAGTACCTGTGCGACAGATCAACCATAGACAACATATTTACACCGGTGCAGTTTCGTAGTTTTCCTTTAAGGGAAGGAATCGTTCTCTGATATCCCCGTAAATGCGGATGAAAGTCTTGGTACACTTGACTTTGGCACACCTAATGATGTGTTGTACCTTGACAGAGAGGACTGGTCTAGGAACTTAATTCAGAGGTTAAACAAGGCCTCAGTATATACTGACGGCTCAAAAACTAGCAAGGGCACGGGTCAGGTATATACTCCAGCGAGTTCGACCTTCAAATGGCCCTGAAACTTCCGGACACATGCAGTGTGTTTCTGGCAGAGGTTCGGAAGCACTTGAGATGAGATCAATATCCAATAAGAATATCGCCATCTTCATTGATAGTCAGGTTGCACTTAAGGCACTAGAATAACAAACCACCAAGTCTGAGCTAGTCAGGCATTTTGCTCGCAGAACAGTGTCACACTGTGTCGCGTACCTGGGCATTGTGATATTGATGGTAACAAAAGGGCAGAGGTTCTGGCCAAGGAAGGAGCTGGGCTTCCACTTGATGCAACGGATGACGGTATAAGACCACCTATGGCCGTGACCAGAAGGATACTTTTTGAAGAATTACAATTAGAAGGACATAAGGTTTCAAAGACACTGTGGCGTATTTTAAATCGGAGGAAGTCTGAACAATTAATCAATTTCAGCAGAACAAAGTTGAGAACAACGATAGGAATACTCTCTGGGCACTGCCTTCTCAGGAAGTATGCCATGAGACTAGGTCTCTAGCTAACACGGACACATGTAGGTATTGTGAGGAACTACAGGTCGCGGAAGACATCTCACACCTTCTTTGTGAATGTCGAGCTATTGCTCGGAGTAAGAGAAAGCATCTCGGCATGTACTTCTTTAATAATTGGGAAGAGGTTGGTTCCTCAAACAGTTTTGAGACCATACTTAAATTCTGTGGGGAAATCGAATGCTTGGGTGAATTGGTTAAGGTCTTTTAGCCGTAATGGTTCCCTGAGGATGGCAATGGGTCCGATATGGTGCCTTTTCTATTGAGACGATCTCACAACCCCCATCAACCTTACCTACCCTAATCTTGTAGTTTTCAACCATAGAAAAAATTGAAACTGTCCCCAGCGGTGAAGGCAAAATATTATTTCAGTCGCACATATAGGACCTAGGCATAGTTATGAGAATCTCATTAAAATACCACCTAGAAAGGTGTAAGGTAGGGGCGGCAACAAATATTATATACTGAGGGCGCCTCGAAGTTTGACGTTCGGAAAAAAGCCGCTTATATCGATCATTCTTTACTCTGATCTGATTTGGGACGGGTTTTGGTCACTTAAACAGGAAAGTTACTCGTGTATAAATTAAGAGATATATGCGCCTTTCGTATTACTTCCGGCGTCCTAGCAAGAATGCCCCCCAATTGTTATAAGAACAATTCCTGTACAGCGCAAGAAGAGAAAAGAAATGAGACCAGGAAAAAACCGCATCTACATTAATAGAAGGTCTGAATTGCTTCTAAAAAAGGCAGGGGGACCCACCGACTAATGAAACAAATCCATCCACGGATTGATATACATCGCGGAGTGCTTGATTTCTACCTAACCCAGTTTTCCCCAACCGGTCACAGATGTTTCACCCGTTTTACTAACAAATTTGAAGTGTGGGAGATGCTCTTGCGAACCATTTTAAACATGCACCAAATTTAAACAATGAGATGACACTTCGTTTATCTCATTCTGGAACAGATGGTGCGCGCAGGGGTCGAATCGCGACGTCCGTGAACGAGCATTAAGTTCACGGAATGAAGTTAATTTTACAAGTGAAACAAAAACAAATTCCGTCACGTAATGCTCGTTCACGGACGACGCGATTCAACCCCAGGTGTCCATACAGAAGGAGTCTTCTTTAACAGATTCGTTTAACATCCCGAAAACACGGACAATATCGAGATTATTTTTTGGCCGTCCCAATAACTTATTAAAGAAGCTTTTAGGGAAACGACGGAGGAACTTAGGATTTAATTTCTAACTCAACTCAAGCTGTGTCTGAGGAACCTTCGCATGAATCGATCGCATCCTTAACATATTCGACGGAAGTATCAGTCCAATTTAGTCTTTTGCAGGTCCTTTGCAAAAAATGTATTCTCAGACTAATTTCACAGGCATCGACGTTTCAAAGTTTTCACCACCAAAAGCCCATTATCTCAATTAATTCAAAGACCATGACAGCTTAACTCATTCTATCAACATTTGCAAAAGTGAAAGTGCGTCCTCTAGATAACCAAATACTTTTAACATGCATTATCATTCACATCGGCCATTAATGTAAAGTTTTTGGCTCACAATCCGTGTTACACACTTGTCAGTTGTAAAAAGGATTGCTATTCCCCATCTGTATATCAAAAGGACCACTGTTTGATGTAACGTTTCCATCCACTGTACACCCGCCACTCCCAAAGTAAATATTTATTTTTTGAGTCTTCTCTAACTAACCTAATAACCAAGCGAATGAGCTGGCAAGAAAAGGGTCTTCCCTTGAACTACAACAGGCCGACAGTACACAGTAATGATTTCCCCCCGGTAATCTCAGACAGACGATTGGGAACAAAATACTAATGGCGACAAATGAAAGATTGATCTAGCTCGACTCCTGTCACATAACCAGGAAAATCTACAACAAACAGAAAACTGAAAAAATCTTACAATTGAACAAGAAATCATTGTCCTCAAATGTGGGCATTATCACCGGACAATACACGGAAATACCATACCAAGAAAATGAATATCAGTACAGATGACTTGTGCAGAGGATGCGATGATGAGGAGGTGCATGAGGACACACCACACTTTCTTTGTCACTGCCCAGCGCTCTGCCATAAAAGAAATAAAAGCCTTGGTAGTTACTTCTTCGAGGATTTAGAGAAACTTTCAGGCAGGTACATTAATGACCTGCTTAAATTTGTAAATAAAACGGGTTGGTTTACCAATCAGTAGGTTTTTCATATGTTTCCAGAGTACGGGGGTAGTAAACCTCCAGGCTAGGGCATCACAACGGAACTACTTGACCTAGGTGTGGCACGTACATGTTTCTCCTGTCCTGCCAAGTGCCAACCCACTAACCTAGCCTAACCTACTTCAAAAACTATACATTTCCCAATATTTAAATGAAATAAAAATTCTGCAGATATTCGACCCTAGCAAGGTATCCGTCGGAACGGAAAATTCTCCGATTTTATACGATTCGGAGGATTTTTGCTTCGAGGTATTCTTCGGAATATTTCTCCGACATTTTGTAACGTATATCGGCGAATTACGTTGAAGTGCGATGAAGTGCATTTTTTTCTTTAATTTTTGACAGCTAGGTTCCAAAATCCTCCGACAGAAATTGGTTGCGGAATTTATTTACGATTTGGATTTGAGCCTCCGACAGAGTATGCGTTGCGGAGAATTTTCCGTTCCGACGGATTCCTCGCTAGATCCGATCTACGGCCGATTAACGGACGACTAAAACTCCCAGTTTCCTGTACTTTTGTAAGCGAAATTAAAATATAAACAAAACTCACTCTTCTTGTAGTTCAGCAGGCACAGTGATTTCGAATTTATGAAAAGTCTTAGCCGTAACAGGGGGATTGGGATTTTTCACTCTTAGCCGCTTCAATTCAACAATTTCCGTGTATTGATTCTCAAAACCTAGATAGCAGACGGCGCAAAATTCAGCCTTCAATAGTTTAATAACAGCTGTCCACCAGCCGCATGTTTGACGCTCAAGCGATCTCGTGAACACCTCCACCTCCATGCCCTCCTCATAGACAGCAGGTTGATCTGAATCGTCGGGCGGGAAACGGACTTGCGAGAAGGGAAATTGTTGCTCTTCTTGGCATCTGAAAATAAATAAAAAAAAAAACAAATACCAATCATTATAACAAACTGCTAATGAGATGTATTATGAATATGCGTTCGCTCATATTTTGTCATAAAATGTAATAAAAAAAAAGAGAAAGAAACACGTCATCACTAGGATATGCTGTTATCATTGTTGTTGTCGTTTGCATTAATTTAAATCTAATTAAGAACGTAGAGTTTCGAGTCCCGGAAAACCATTTTTCATGCGAGCAGAGTATGTGGCATGGTGCCAATCGAATAAAGAGTAATAATAAATAACAAAAATATAAAACAAATAGAATGAACCATTCAAATTGATGTTTTATTAAACTTTCGTTGGATAGCGTTAACGACATGATTTCGATGCGTTTCTTGTGTACGGATCGTAATTTATTTTTAAACAGAAACAAGGCAGCTCTAATGAGTGACAAGTGTCTTTTCGTGTGCCGTCGAGCGATTCTTTAGGCCAATTTAAATTATCTTTAAGTGTGTAATGAGTAGCGTGCGATTTCTCATTTGCAAAACAAACACAGACAGTGGTGCGAAAATGTACAAGCACAAGTTTTAATTTTTAAAAATGTTTTTCGCATGACAAGTTCAATTCTCATGTTGCGGTGGAAGCAATACGAAACTCACGAATGAGTTAGCGCAAATAGAAAGATGTTGGTAAAGAACAACGCTGAGAAATGTAAAAATAATGTACAAAAAGCACCCAAACACGAAGAAATCAAAAGGGAAACATGGAAAAACACTCGATCAGACTGCTAGACTACGGAAACAAAAGTAATTCGACCCCTCTCAAGCAGAAGGAACCATTTAACCGGGACTACAGAAGCCAGGACTTGCGCACACGCGACCAAAACGTACAGAGACTAGCAATGTGTGAACTTAAGTGCCACAGGATTGTTAGATCCAGCCTGTGGGTTTGCGGCCGTACTGTGCTACGTTAGTAACTATTGTCTAACGACCTGGGGTCGTATTACGTTGATTTCTACCTAACCCAGTTCCACCCAACCGGTCACAGGTCTTTGAATTGTTTGAGAAGCTCTTGCGAATTATTCCAAGCACCAAATTTAAACAATGAGACGACACTTCGTTAATCTCTTTCTGGAACATATAGTGCTCAGGATTCGATTCGCGTTGTCCATGAACGAGCATCAAGTTGATTTTTCATGTGAAACAAAAACAAATTCCGTCACGTAATGCTCGTTCCCGGACGACGCGATTCGACCCCTGATTGATTGATCTGGACTTCTGAGGTTTTCTCCAGTTTTGCTTATGACAACATTTATAGAGAAGAGGTATACCTTTAGATATGCCACAAACGCATTTAGACAAGCTGGCGCAATGCAATATTAACAAGCGTATTGGTTGAGGGACAGGTCCATTTCAGACATAACAGCCACCTAAGTAAGAAGCCCTCATGCTTGCATGAAACATGAAAGTCGCACATGTGTCCTATAATTCATTTAAATCACAGTTGCTAACTTAATTTGACTTAAGGAGTAAATTGTCGGTTTGGTATGGATTTGTGTGCTTGTAAAATAAAAGAAAATAGAGTTTAAACGCATAAGATTTGTCCCTGAACTGCGAGCACCCTCTATCTTCGAGGAAGTACAGAGAATTACAGTATTGGGCTTCCTCTGCTGGCACTGCACTGATCTTGTCTGGTCCCTTATCGCGTAACATTTGAAACCATTATCGGCGAAACAATAAAATTCACAAATTAATTTATTGCACATAGTATTGAAAAGAGTCAGGGTGCTTTTTGACCGCAGGAGCCTGTACCACGAAACGAAATGTATTTTACAACCACACATAATTCCTCAGAGCGATATTTAACAAGATTCTCATTGCCATACGTTGGTCTATATCACCCCAAGGTAATTGGCATAAATATGTACAATTATTTTTTACTGATGGAAAACTTTTCCCCCGAATTGTAACACTTTTCGTAAGCAAATTGAGTAACAGACAGCTGATGAAGGGACATGATATGCGATGCGTAAATGAGCATTGTTCGTAAAAACAACTCCAATCAGCAGGTGTGACACACAGCTGTTCGTTATAAATGACCGGTAATTAAAAATACAAAATCAATTAATAGTTTATTTGCAATTTCTGTAAATTTGTCCACGTGAACATCGTTGTTTCTGAACAGGCCTATTGAATTTCTAATAGCTTCAGCATTTACATACTAAAGTAAAATTCTATAAATGTATTCAGCATGTTTCAACTGAGGACGGTGTTTAACGTTGAAGAAACTATATTAGATATGTATATTTTTTTAGTTGCCAATGCATTCCAAGCAGCACAGACTGGACTAATTAATTTCTTCGATATTAACTTGTCAGACAAAGACTGCCAATCCAATATATCTTGGCAGGCGGCAGCGACGGACAAAAAGGCGGGAATTTAATATTGCTAATAAAGCTTTAAATAGACTTTTACGTCATTCGCGAATATTTGTTGAACTCGTAGGTGAGAATTCTTTGGCAAATCTCAATTTTATTATAATAAAAATAATTGTCCCACTTTTGCGGTTTGTTTGGATTTATTTCGCACATTTCCTTTTAATAATCTGAAAAGGAACTATTATCCAATTGCAGCCTTCGGTATATCATAATAGGTTATGGAATGGCTCATCGGTGTGCAGCACATATGAGTGCATTATTGCGAACTTGCGATTTGGCCATGTATGAAGGAATGTAAACAAAAATAAAAACCAAACACTTAAACTGTGTCATACGTGTGAGATTAGTTGCGATAAGATTACTCGAGTTATAACTTGCACACTTTGTTAGTTGATACGCAGCCTTAACGAAAGCCATGGAATGGACGATTCCCCTGCCAACACAAATTAGGTTTGATGGCTTTTCTTACAGAAAATTTGCATATTAATCGGATAAATTTGACAGGACGTAGGCAGGCAAAGGCAGGCGCAGTCGAGCAGCTTCGACAACTTTTCAATTAATTGAAGAAGGTGCAATACCCCAGTTCTCTACCGTTAGAGCTATGAGGATTACCAAGGTCTGTTTCGTCAACTCTTGTATATATGGACTCTTGACCATAAAAAAAAAGTGAAGCAGATTAAAATCAGCAAATTTTCTGTCTGTTGAAGAGCGGCTGGTAGACAACGCATAACATAAACAACCAAATCTGCGCGACCGGTAGTTACCTTTGAAATCTGAATGCACTTTACTTGTGAAAGAAAACGTGGTTTCCACTAAAGAAATCCGTATTTTCTCTGATAGTTAAGCTGCTTTAAGTGTCAGTCTCTACAAATTCTTTTACAGCGCAAGACTGTCGTTCGTCTCTCAGAGAGATGGATAAGCAGTTCAAAATTCACCTCGGTTGGGTGCCGGGACGTAGAGACATCACAGGTAAATGCCAGGCTAATGTATTCCAACCTAACTTCTCGATAAAAACACAATATGGATAAACCTTGCAACAGAAAGCCTAGTTTGGCAAAAAAAAAACAAATTCTATTCATGTGGAATGCAACTCGAAGAAAATAGTGTTACTAAGCGACCGAGGTTTAAAAATTACTTTGAATCAATGACGCGGGGAAAATATGTCGATCTCAACTTCCATCCTGCACTAGGCAATTCTTCGCAACGCATACTCTGTCGGAGGCTCAAATCCAAATCGTAAATAAATTCCGCAACCAATTTCTGTCGGAGGATATCGAAACCTAGCTGTCAAAAATTGAAGAAAAAAATTCACTTCATCTTACTTCAACGTTATTCGCCGATATGAGTTACAAAATGTCGGAGAAATATTCCGAATAGATGTTCCGAAAAATACCTCGAAGCAAAAATCCCCCGAATCGTATAAAATAGGAGAATTTGAATAAGGCCAGTCTCTCAAACGGACATATAATAATCACAAGTTGAAGTTAATAAAACTGCCAAAAAAATAAAAATCTTGTCATGGCGGCCATCAGCGAGGGGCCAGTGCTTTGCATTGACGATCACACGACTTGACTCCCTTGGATCAAAGTCTCACGTAACTATAACGTACGATATTTAACGCCTTGCTCCTTGACCGATTTCGATGACCGTGTAATCGCAGCTTTAATTTAAAATAATGTGGGATAAAAGGCTGGCATACATTTAGGGAAGCAGCGGTTTAACACTGCCTGCGTAACCGTCAGACGTTCATCATTTGTGTATTTCCGAAGATTAAAACTGAGACCCTGGTTAAGAAGTTCTATCCATTGAGCCACTGCGGCAACTAAGTGAAAGGAACAGAAGTAAGTTTATGTTCTAAGATGAATTCGCAGATTAAACTTTATACGAATGCCGACGTTTCTATCGACGGACTCATCTTTAATAAGCCTTTTATCGTATCATTCCCAATATCTGGGAATAGCCGTTTAAGTCATGTTATTTTATTGCACAAAAAATACTTTGGTAAGAGTATATTTGCAAACATTATACTCTTACTATCACAAATCTCTATTTCAATAACCAATATCGCCACAACTCTATTAAATTTATTCCTGCGGTTGCGGTTATAACCTTTATTATGAGACCATATGTTTTCAATAGACAACTTGCATTGTAAACAGTGTGAATCTGATATGCATTGCAGTTAAATCGATCGTTATGTGTAAGATTCTATGTATGGAATGCAATTTCATTTAATATCACTGTCGAGGTCAAGTTGCAAGTTCATAAATTGCCGGGAAAAGAACAATCGTGGTAAGATGGCGGATCGCCGACATTATTAAAAAAAAAAAAGGTGGCACAGTTTTAGGTCGACACTGACAGATTATGTACCTTTACACAAAAAGCAAGTTGCTTATCGATTTAGTTTAGAAAAGGTCAGGTAAGGAGGCAAATATTATATCTGACAAAATAACGTCCATCGTGTTACCACACATAGCCGGCCATGTTCCATATATGTACTTCCAAACAGTTTAAGTTTTTAAGGAATTTCCGCATCGAACCGAGGGTTTTTCAACAGGAACGCTGCAAAAGTAGAGCGACAGGGACAGCAAACGACGCCGAATTTCTTGCCGCTCTTTTGACATTTCTCTTCAGTTAGGTTTGCCATTTCATGATGAAAAGACATACGAGCCAACAACGAGTCGAAATTATTACAATTTACTACCGAAATTCGGAGTCAGTGGCCTCAACGTTAAGAGCGCTACGTCCAATTTATCGTCGTCATAATCGTCCTAGCAGATCAACAATTGAGCGTCTAGTAGAAAAAATTGAATCCACAGGCACAGTACAAAATGTTCCCGTGCCATTGAGACAAAAAGTGCCCGTAGTGTCGCGAATATTGCTGCCGCTGAGGCTTCAGTTGAAGAAAGCCCAAATGTGTCTCTCACACGCCGTTCTCAAGCGTTGGGCATCTCTGTGACGTCGTTGTGGCGAATTTTGCGAAAAGATCTTGGCCTCCATCCTTACAAGATTAAATTGACGCAAGAACTGAAGCCGCTTGACCACCAGAAGCGTCGTATGTTCGTGAATTGTGCTGAGCAACAACTTGAAAATGATTCGGATTTTCATCGAAAAATCATCTTCAGCGATGAGGCTCATTTCTGGCTGAATGGCTTCGTCAATAAACAAGATATGCGGTATTGGTCAGGCAGCAATCCACACGTACTCCATGAGTCATCATTGCATCCCGAAAAAATTACGGTTTGGTGTGGTTTATGGGCCGTACTTCTTCCGTGATGATCAAGACCGGCACGTTATTGTGAATGGGAATCGCTACCGTTCAATGATAACCGAATATTTTTGGCCCCATTAGGATGATATGGACTTGGATGACATGTGGTTCCAACAGAACGGCGCCACAAACCACACAGCGAACGTCACAATCAATTTATTGGAAACCAAGTTTGGAGAACGTGTTATCTCACGAAATGGTCCAGTCGCTTGGCCGCCTCGGTCGTGCGATTTGACGCCGTTAGACTTTTTCCTGTGGGGCTACGTCAAGTCTATGGTCTATGACAACAAGCCAGCGACGATTGATGAATTTCGTACGAATATCGAACGTGAAATTGCCGCAGTATCGGCCGATTAATGCTTGAAAATCGAAAATTGGGTTCAGCGTCTGGACTTCTGGAAGCGTGGTCGTGGTGGCCATGCAAAAGAAATCGAGTTCCAAACACAATGGCATCGAACGTACTTTCACAGGAATAAAGAATTTCATAGATATCCATAACCGTTTTTGTTTTATTTAAAAAAAAACTTTTGTAGCGCTCTTATTGAAAAACCCTTTACAAGTTAGGGTGTATGTTAACGGGCTGTAGGCCATGGTCCTTTATGAAACCACATGGATCTATTGAGGCCATTTCGCATCGAAACTTTAGTATTCTTCTTTCACTTAAGCCAGTTACAGAGGTAGTAGAAATTAGTCACATGTTTCACCTAACCCCTGCAGCTTCAGAAAAGGTAGATTAAACCGTAATACCAATAATGGTGCTGAGTGCCTTTATATTGAACGCTTTTGATGCGGTCATTTGAATGTTTGCTTTGCTGATGGTGATCGCTAGTACAGAAGTCTGGCGAGTTTGTTGGCTCCACTATTCCCTATAACCAGGATCTATAACAGGAATACACTGAATGTATTCGCCATCTGTGTGAGATAAAAGTGGCAGTCGGATACGGCCTTTGAGGATACCCGAATGACCTTAAGCCAGGCCAAGGACATGGCTTATTTAATTGTCTTAACTTCCGCATCTGAAGCGGAAAACAAATTCTAATCAAGGAGCGTCATAGTCTGTCTTTTCTGCCAGCAAGGTAAAACGATCCATAAACTTGGAATGCCAATTTATATTACCCTCTCAATCTGTACCGACTGGTGTTGGCAAAGAAGACTAGTGGTAA
Organism: Cheilosia pagana; assembly: GCA_936431705.1. Lineage (NCBI taxonomy): Eukaryota > Metazoa > Arthropoda > Insecta > Diptera > Syrphidae > Cheilosia > Cheilosia pagana. The sequence continues at coordinate 75,008,699 of OW386166.1, read as the reverse complement.
GAGATTGAGCATTACATCTTATGTTGCATTAGAGGTAGTTAAGTGAGCTCTTTTTTATAATGCAGTTTCCAATTGCTGAGTAGAGATGGGAGAACAAATGCATAGCTAGTGCGTACTGCGAATCACTTGTTTATTATGCTTGCTGTCTAGAAAAAGACCCAGACCAAGTTCAGCTTTACCCACAAAGACGAAATGTTCAAAGGACTAATTCTTTTTTAATAGGATTCACTCACAATTGGTCAATAAAGAATGGAACTTCATCAAGTACATTTGTATATTTTCAGAAAACAAAAATCGAAACATTATCCGTACTTACAAACCTGCCAACCTAAAAAAGGCCCTCAATAACCAATCTCGGATTAGTAGCGTATTATTTAAAGCCCAAGGATTTTTTTTATAGAATGTATAGATGAACGGAAGACAGCCTCTACTGATTTGCCTTTATAGTATGTATGTAGGTTGAGGAGGTCCTAATAGTTCTGACTGAAGCTAGAGCGTTAGTAGTAAAGGGTGATTTTTTAGCTGGTTTGGTTTTGGCAACACTGGTTTTGACAGCTGACGTGTGTTTAGTACCTTGTGTCACTGTCAAACAGCTTCAGTTTGGTTTGCAATTTAACCATGGATCGTCTTACAAATGAACAACGCTTGCAAATCATTGAATTTTACTATCAAAATTCGTGCTCGGTTCGAAATGTTCATCGCGCGCTGCTTCCATTTTATGGACGAAGCTCATTTTTGGCTCAATGGGCACGTAAATAAGCAGAATTGTCGATTTTGGATTGAATATCAGCCAGAAGCATTGCAAGAGCTACCAATGCATCCAGAAAAAGTCACAGTTTGGTGCGGTTTATGGGCGGTGGCATCATTGGACCGTACTTCTTCAAAGATGATGCGAATTGCAGCGTTACTGTCAATGGTGAACGCTACCGAGCGATGATAACAAACTTTTTTTGCCCGAAATGGAAGTTCTTGACTTGCATGATATGTGGTTTCAACAAGACGGTGCCACATGCCACACAGCACGCGAAACATTGGCGCAATTGCGAGGCGAGTTTGGTGAACAGTTAATTTGACGTTACGGGCCGGTCAATTGGCCGCCTAGATCGTGCGATTTGACACCATTAGATTATTTTTTGTGGGGGTATGTCAAGGCTAATGTGTATAGGGACAAGCCCGCTTCGATTGACGCACTGGAAGCCGTGAGATACCGGCCGATATGTGTGAAAGAGTATGCCAAAATTGGACTCAGCGGATGGACTACCTGAGACGCAGCCGCGGTCAACATTTGCATGAAATTATCTTTAAACATTAAATTGCAAGGTTCAAACTATCGATTCAAATAAATATTTCACTCATTTTTTCGAATTTTTTGTGTTTTTTTTTTTAAAAAGTTCTAAACCTCTTAAAAAATCACCCGTTATAAGCAGGAACGACGGATGTAACAAAGGAAACCTTGTATTAAAATCAAATCACAGTTGGCGCTGTTTCTGCAGCTGACGGCGACAAACCTTTCAAGTTAAACAAAACTTCCATTTATCTGATCGAAACCTAAGATAGCAATATACAGGTTGAACATAAATAAGCATTGAAAGTTCATTCGATAAGCTTTCTAGATTTAGTCAGATGAAAGTAGTCTTAATAAATAAAATCTCAGCATTGTTTGCCCATTCTTTTCGCAATTACAACAACAGATTCATCATTATACTTTACATTGCGTAGGAGAACCTCACTGCCGTATTGATTGAACATCCAAAGCCAGAATAGCCCCTATCAGTGTGGTATTCCCTAGTGCATCTAGTGTCGAGTGAGCGTTTCCCCCCAATAGTCAAAGTGGACTGCGTAAAGGACTGCCTCTAAAAAGACTATCTATACAGATCCACGTCTTGTTTTGGCATCTATTCAAAACGCGTCAGTCTGAGCTAAATTAAGATGAGAAAGTTTGCTGTTGCATTAAGTTCCGTTTTAAACTAAACGAGACTAAAATGGATTAGGACAAGACCAGTCAACTTGACAATAAATGAACTCGCGGTTACGTGTTTTATTCAAAGAGCAATAAAACTTCCGCACCGTCAGCAAATAAGCTATATTTACAGTGGAATGTTTCAATTGGTATGCCTGTCTCGTCAAACGAAAGCTTCACCTGTTCTTTACATGATTGACGCCATTTCGGAATTACATCAATTGTATACACTGTGTTTTTGAAATACATCCGATGGAGGTGCATCTATGACGTGAAAATATTTATTTTTAGCATTACAGGACTAGTTCCCACAGAGGGACGCCTACTGGAGTAGGTTGCGAGATGTTACATAATACTGGAGAACTACCACCTTCGCCACAGGATGTTCGCTTTTCCAGTGTAAACTTTTGCGTGAATGTAACTCTTTCGAAATAAATTTAACTATAAAGCAGAGTGCATTTATATGAATATAAATGTCATTTGACATCACATGGCTCCTTTGACTCTCTTAAATATAAGTTCAAATGTAAGTCTAGTTGTTAAACTGCATTTTTGGTCGCCCACAAAATATTATCTTTTCCATCTATATCGCATACAAAGAAGAAAAGACGTCTATCAAACCGATTAACAAAATTTCAACAATTCTTTTCTATTTTATAGCCGCATGGAGAAGTTCTTTCTCTATACCCTCTCCCATCTTCAAGCTCCCCAAATGAGTGTCAATATATTAATGGATATAAATAGATATCAAAAATAGATGTCAAGCAATCTATACGCTCCAACTCAATTAACCATTCACTCTCAATAGGTGCTATTGCCACTCAAATACTAAACTACTTAGCTACTTACTCATCCAAACAGACCAGCACTGCGTCTTCGAAAACATCTATTACGATTCCCTGAAATAAAAGAAAAAGATGAGTTAAAGCTGCTGTTGAAAGATTCGTTTTTATTTTTAAGGTGGAAGTAATAAAGATAATATACTGCATCATCAACCGTTGCAAGTAGAAATCACTTATTTTCAGGTGTGGCCCAGAGTTTAAGAGACATCTGTCTGAAGATGTCAAGTATGCTGGCAGCGGGGCACGCAACACATACCGTGGACACCTTTTCGGAAGATTTAAAAATTCAATTCTTTATTTGTGCTAGCTGTTGAGAAGCATCAGAGGAGCCTGGCCCCCGCGATGTTGATAAATCAGCAGCGGGGCCAACAGCAGGCCACTACCGAGCGAAAGAGAGGTCGTCGAACGAACGAGAGTGACGACGGGACAACATCTATTACCATAATTCTTTCAGTATGTACGCGAAATGCGAATTCTGTGGAGGCTCGAGTTTTTTTTTTTTCCTTTTGTTCAGATTCCTTTTTTTTTTTCTTAAATGGAGTTCTGCTCTGGCACATCGTAACTTTTCCGGTTTTTCATAGCGATCAAGAGACGCCATTGAAATGAAATATATAGAAAAGGGAGCGTAGCCAGATGGAATCTTTAGAGCTTCACAGAAAGTTTCTCAGCCCGAATGAATAAAAAAATTGAATAAACTATCCATAGACGAACGTATACAAACCTTGTAGTAGGCATCATTCTCGCCGCAGACCTCCACCGTCAAGTCGTCGTCCATTTTGTTAATTAGAATATTCCTCTGCTATTAATACAAGCCTATATGCGATTTGTGTATTATTTAAGAAATGCCGATTTAAAAATTAAATTCGAGTACAAAAAAGAAATATTTTCCACGCAAAGGTGTGGAATTTTCAGTTTTTCCTGTCCCAGTTAAGGTTGGCCGATTCTACCTTTTGGGATATATTTTCAGTTTTTTTTTTCTTTTTTCAGTTTTCTTCGTTGCCTTTTGGGTCTTTCGCTGTGACAAATTTTTTTTTAGAGTTCTGACAACCGTGCGATGTAATTTTTTGCTACAAAATTTGCGATTTCGAAGCAGTGATGTTGAGTATTTAGAAATTGTGTTACTTTATTGATGATAATAAATTGAATTAACGCAAAAAATCGGTAAATTTTTGAACGGAAAAATCGCGTGCAGACTTTTTTGGTTGGAAATTCAATGAACAAAAAAGAAAAAAAGGAGAAAATGATCTTTTGCTCGCGAAAAAATGGATTGTGCTCGCTCACTCCTGGACTTTCGGTCCCGCATCCACACAACTGGGAGGAAAATTTGCTCACTATTTTTATTTATTCGGCTTCTTCACTCGTGCAATTCGAAATTCGAAGAATGCTTTGTACCGGTTAATTGCAGCTAACTTCGGGTGATGTAATAGGGTGTCGGATATTTGGGTAGAAACCGGTAAACTAGTTTCGTATCAAATGTTTATTGGGACAACAGAAATCAATTTGTTTTTTTTATCGAAATCACTTTTTATGATCCATTCGGAGAAAGCATTAGTTGTTTTTTTTATTTGCATCACTTTTTGCAGATCTCGGAATGTTTGGAAAATGTTTCCTCATTCAAATTTGAACACTGAACATTTTTTAGCCGCAGAAGGATGCGTTCACAAGCTATGTCGGCACACAGTTGGGAACGAATACGATTTCAAAAGCTGATCAATCTCGTTTCATGTTAAATTTTCAAGCAGGTTTTGACAGATAAAAATCGAATGTAAAGTGCAATGCGTACGATTCCAAATGTCCCAGATTCGAGTCCCAAAAGGGCAAAGTTACATCTTAAGATTTTTTTCCACTGCGCCACCTCTCGCGAACGTCTGACAAATATCCGAGAGTAAAACTGTCATGAATGAGCTTCTCAATTAGCCGTTTAGACTCGGCGTAAAATTGCAGATCCCTTCCATTCGTCCCAAAAATTGAAAACCCACACAAAATGAATGGTTGTGAGAAGCTAGGCCTTGGGTCCCATATACCTGTCGCGCCAAAATATTTATTTATTTATTAACTAAGTATATGACCTGAGTCTACATTTCCTGATTATTTGTATATTCAACCATTAAAAAAGACTCGTGGCACACTTAACACCAATTTTGATTGCCTGTTTTGAGACTATATGAATCTACGGCCAAAAATGATCCTTCGTTTTACGATCTGAGAATCGGTACAGATACATGTTCCTCATAAAACATTATTTACGCTATTCTACTTAAGGAACAACACCTTGCTGTTTCAAAAACAATTTAGTTACTTTACCTACTCCAAAACTATCATATTTTCTAGGTATATTGAAAAATAAATTCTCGCCTTCACTTCTTCACTCACAAATAAATCAAAAACAATGCAAAATAGTTTTTAATCATTTAATTTTTCTTTTAATACATATTTTTTTATTTTTTTCGTCAGCAATCTTCTATTGACCGCAGTTTCAATTTACTTCTTAATATGAGAGAAAACGCGAGTACAACTTCCATCAAAAAGATTAATCGTAGTAGAAGTTTTCACTTTCGATATTTGGAGCTGTGTAGAGCAAAGAACTACACTCCGACCTCGGAGATAAAGTCGAAGAACAATGCAACATCAGTTCTGGACTTCTTTGGTGATAAAATCAAGGTGGACGACTGGCTCTTCATAATTGAGTCATTGTACTATGATCAAATTTTGCAGCAGTTAGCAATCCGTTTACGTAAAAACATTGGCAATGGTATGGGCTCTTTTTGAAGGATACCAAACTAGTAACCTTCCACATTTTGTTTGCAGTTGTAGAACATATTGACAATGAGAAGAAGGCGAAGGTTTTCAAACAAAAACCGGCCGTATATACAAAATATATATTTAAGGGAATCGTTGATGCAGTGGCCAATTGTATTCAATTTAATAAGAACCTCACGGTACTCAATTTGGAAGCACTGCCACTGGATGAGAAATATGCAGTATCTATAGCGAAGGTACGGTTTGAAAAAGTAACGTCCATTGTTCCACTGTGTCTTTGTCCCTTATTAGGCGCTTTCAAGTAACGAACAATTGAAGCAAATCAGCTTTCAACGCTCACCAATCGGTGATAACGGCTGCGAAGCTATTTGCTCAACAATCAAGTATTTAGCCAGTGTTGACACTCTCAATCTTTCCGAATGCAATCTGACTGTTCAAGCTGCGGTCCATATTGGCGACATGATTAAGGTAAGTTGACGAAATACACCCTCAATTTAATAACAAGTGACAATTTTTTTAATTCACAGTTCCAGAAGATATGTAGGTACTCCGACGGTTGGCAGAAATCGTTACGATATCGCGAAGTCGATCCGAACACAATGCCCGGTCTTCGTGTTATTTCAATGGCCCGAAATCCAAATATAACCGATGAAGGTGTCAAAATTATAGTGGAGATCCTTAAGGAGGATGCTTGGATAAAAAGTACCTACAGCTTAATGCATTTTTGTAGCCTTTTATAACAATCAATTCTGTATCGTTGGCAGTAATCGATATGGAAAACTGTGGCATCACAGACTCTGGAGCAAATTTAATTTTAGACTGCTTGGAAATAAATAATTCAATTGTAGAATTCAATATTCGAAACAATATTGAGGTGAGTAAATTCCTTCAGAGAAACATTCGTCAGCAACTGGGCAAAGATGAGGACAACTCAAACGAAGGTGACGACAAGTCGTCATTAAAAAAATCGAAGATCTCTGTTACTCACCTAAATCAGCGACTTAAGTTTCTCGAAGAGCAACTTGCATCCGAGAAGGTTTTGAGGAAGCAGGTGGAATTGTTAAACGAAAAGTTACACAAAAAGATTGTTGAGTACAAGAATCAGTTGGCTGAAAACGTAAATGCTGAAATTCCGGACGGATATGTACTGGTGAAGAACGATTCCTTGGAGTCGATCATAAATGAGTGAGTGACAATTTGAATATTTTAAACGCGATTTTATAAAAGGGTATCCTATACAAAAGTATATATTGGCTAACGCGCATCTGCCAAGACGCGCAGAGGTACAATAACAAAGTCAGAACAATCTCGTTTAACCTTCGATGTGTCGCCAAAAATCTAAGATTCTGAATCTCTGATGCGTCGATACTGACCTTTCCCTAGTCGTTCTACGAACCGAAGGTCATAAAAATTTGATTTTAAAATCGGCCCCTGAATAAGTTATTCCAAAAGGGCGTCCAATACAAGTTTTTCTAAGATTTCAATTTAACACGCATCTTTTTCGGATGACTACTGCTCTGGTGTTGTTTGATGACTATTACCTGTTACCACTTATGTCAGTGCGACTCCATTACCACGCATAACGCGTTGAGAAAGCTAACGGGCGGCGAAAATCACTAGAGATTTGTTTACGTTTAAATTCATCCGCAGACCCTTGAAGTTCAGGCTGAGATTCAGATCAGACTGGGGAGACAAACATTAAATGGCTGATCACTTTCTTCGCCACGGTTTGCACTGTAACACACAATCTATGTGAAAAACGAAGAACAAAATCAACACCCTTGTGAAAAGTATGAATTCACCCGATCATATAGATTGTGCAACCTGTGCAAAGGGGTTGAATGGCCCCCATGAGGGAACCATAAATTCCAAAATTTCTGCTCATCCAGGATACTTCAGAGTTCCGACGGACTCGGGTGTATATGCCTCCTTTAAATCTACAAAACTGTGCAAAATCGTATGGGACAGTCCACAGCTTTCTTAAGTCACTTTCTGAGAACAAACAGCTGGTTCAACCTGCTTCGATTTTTGCTTTTGTAAAACTATTTCCCTTTCTCTGTTCCTTCCAATCACGACAGTCCATGCTTTAACGTTCACACCTAAGTACGAATGCCTATCTGCAAGCTAATATTTATACTTAAAACATTTGCCTAAAACTCGAAAAGCTATAGTACGTACCTAAATTATATAGAATTGAACTTCATCGGGCTCATGTTAACCAATCTCCATTTTTACTTTCAGAAGAAACGATTTGTACAAAGAAGCCTCGCTGGCAAAGCTTTCGAGGACAAAGTGCTACCTGAAGAAGATAAGCAAGGTCCGGAAAGTCAAAAGCGAAGTGAAGTACAAACAGCATGGTACTTCTCACAAAATCTCCAAGTCCGACTATGAATACGATATTGTGAGTACATATTGATATTAGCAACAATTATTAACATCTGCATAATATTCGCTTTAACAGTCCCATCCTAACACCACTGTTTTCGAGAAGAACATCGGTGACAACGCTGTCAATAACATACAGCAGCTGACGGCCAGGGTTGAGAAGAATTCCAAATTGACATTTGAAGGGCCCAACAACCTTTCACCATCTAGTACCCCATCGGAATTCTCTGCAAGTGAAGAAAGCCCAGCTACGGATCCAATGAAAGTGTTTATCCGCAAGAAGGAAAACACTGCTCTCCAGCCTATCCCCAAAGGACAGTGTCCTTCACCTAGATCAATGTTTTTAGGTCTCAGTTTATAATGCGAGCATAGTCGCAGACATTTTTTCAGCTTTAACCTCTTCAAAATTTGTATTTTGATTCGACGAAAATGTTCACATTGACACAGAAATACAATTTTATTGGACAAAGACGAGCATACAATGTTGTTTGTGAAATACAATAGTTAAAATGGAATATATAGGTTTGCATCCAGCTTTCAAAACAGATTAAAGTGCTGGGTATCACCTGCTACGGTTAGAGGTGCTTAACCGCCAAATCCGTACAAAGTGCGTCCTTGACGTTTCAAGGCGTAGACAACATCCATAGCGGTGACCGTCTTACGCTTAGCGTGTTCAGTGTAAGTAACTGCATCGCGGATAACGTTCTCAAGAAACACCTGCAATCAAACAATATCCATTGAATTAGATGGGGGGAAAAATGGGCATGTTTCAATTCTTACCTTAAGGACACCACGAGTTTCCTCATAAATGAGCCCAGATATACGCTTAACTCCACCACGGCGAGCCAAACGACGAATTGCAGGCTTGGTAATGCCCTGGATGTTATCACGCAAAACCTTCCTATGGCGCTTAGCACCTCCCTTTCCTAAACCTTTACCACCCTTTCCGCGACCAGTCATTGTCTAGATTGTTTGTTAAATTCGAAGCTGAAGGAATTACGTGTACCGTGGCTATTCAAAAGAATTATTTTTATAACAAAAATCAAAATTTCTGAAAAAATTCCGCCACTACTTACTGTTTCTTCCGAGATGCACTAGGAAAATGGCGACGCAAAATCTGTATTTGTGAGAAAACAAAAGAAATCGAGAAATAGCAAAAGATGTTGAAAAAAATTGCAGCGAGAAAGAGATAACAATGCACCATGCAAATTATTAAATTTTCTGTCCAACTTGCAGAACCATCTCTGGGGCAGTAGTAGGAAACATTCTTCGATGTACAGTAACAGAAGAATTTCTGTATTTTCCGATTATGAGCGGATTTCCATTTTTGCGTGATTTGAATATCTGATAGGTTTTCAATCATAACCTGTCGGTCGGGCTAACTTATTGGATATCTACTCAGCGGAGTAAAGTAGGGGCGCAACTACAACCACTACGTCACAATTCCAAGATTTACGTAGATATTTACAATAGTTAATTAATTTCAGTGCTATTCGCTTTTAAACAGATAAAGTCACTTTAACTGAACTGTTTTATTCTCTGAAATATATAACTAACCAATGAAATAGAAATACAATTACAACTAAGAGTTATTGCGTAATTTCGCTCATTCTTGTGCATTTACGCAAGTTAACCAACATTTAACATTTGTGATGGATCGTGTGGGAATGGAGATTGTCTTTTGTGTATACATAATCTACTTTCAAACAGAAATAAAGTGTTGCGCCACAGATGTGAAAAGTACGTAGGTAGTTCGGTAAAATACACATTCTTTACATTTCGCAATCTAACCGCCCCCTTAAAATGCCGGCAAATATTGACAGCTGCTGAGCGACGCTTCCCATCGCATGTTTCATTGATATTTTTCATCTACGCGACGATCCACCCACAAATCGTGCACTTGTACATCTGTCGCAGTCCAACGCTTGTAAAAATATAGGAATCCAAATTCAAAATGTCTACTGAATTCGGGAGAAGAGTTCCGTAGATTCACGGATAATTTTTGTAAATAAGTTTAGAAAATTCACCCAAAAATTAGTGAAATTGTCCTCAAAACATTGTTCAGTAACCAACAAAAGCAAATGTTAGTGCGCCACACCTGATGCGTTAGTGTAAAACATAGAAAAATGTCAAATTCATACTGCTGTGCTCCTACAACCCAGTGAGAATGTTTTTGTTTTTATTGTTGCAAACGAGAACAAAAGAAAACACTTCGAAGAAAACATTATACCCGAGTATTTCTCATCTCGATACTTTGCATTTATAATTAAATTCTCAAATCCGCCCTTCAAATCAACATGTTAATGTTCGAAATGCGACTCCAAGAAGTCAGCTCCATATGACTGCAGTTCATAAAAAAATTATAAATAGATTTTCTCCTATTTTTTTTTTGTTTGCCTTCGCTTTGAAGGTGATATTATGTGGTGGAAGCAGGAAAACAAAATAAAGTAAGGTTTCGGCTCCAGTGTCTTATGTAGAGAATTAAAAAGAATTCAAAAAGTGTACGCGGAAATTTCATAATCAGTGTCCGCGCTTTGACCTGCTGCCCTTTTTTTTTTTTGTGTATCATACGTTACTTCATCCACGTCCTGCATCCCAATTGTAAACTGCGCTGCACATTGTAATAAGCGTAGAAATGGGAAAAATCGATTGCTTGGTTGTAATCCTGTTGGTGTTTGTGGGTAAGTAGTGCCTTGCATGAAAATTGCGCCATTATGGGGAAGTAATCGGTGTGTACGCGCTTCTCTCATCTATTTCAGCTCAAACTGTATGTGGATCAATAATCAACATCCCCAAGGTGGAATGTGAGCTGTACGATGAAAAGAATTGCACTCGTAACCCGTCGCAGTGTGTAACAAAGGTAGAAACATGCAACATAGACTCGGACAAATCGCCGAGCTGCTATGTCCTTTGGTCAACAGATCCCGTTTCAGGTATGAAAGATTACATGGCGCCTGTTTGCATTCTCAGTTGAAGTCCCTGTAAAGTTGCGCGCAGGTTACTGTAACACTGTGTGCAGTTTTTCTTACATTCTTACTTTACCTACTTACATTGTGCTGTGTAGTGGAATATCGACCCACTCTCTGTGCTGCTCCGTTGCAATGAACTGCACTTCGACATCTTGTTAGTGTGCAGAATATAGTCCAAACGAATTGAGTACACCAGAAATGTGATGGTCATAGAAAAAATTGGATGAAATACCTAGATAAGAACTGGGCTCCAACATATTTTTCATTTGAAAACAAGTTTTTTTAAATTATTTGCGGTTGACATTGACTCAAATAGGGGCTCTATATGACCAATGGTTACTTAATGGAAAGAACAAGCGGAAGTTGCTTTTTCCTTGATATTTTTTTTTAAACCATCCCCAAGGTCTTGTAAATCAAAGCGATTATTAATTCCCTTAGAGTTGATTTGCTACCCGAGATAGCATTCAATGTTCTAAAAGATTTTGTAGGGTTACCTGCTGTTTCTTGAACAACTCACGTTGTCGTGAGTCGATTCAAATGACTCTTCTTGCTGTAATCAGCTATTTTTTACTGCAAAAGACACATTGAAACTGGAAGACTATAAAATCGCTTGAACATCGAGTTGATTGCTTTACATATATCACATTCTTGAACTAGAAATGTAAAAGGCGCTGCTGGCTTGTGGATCACAAACACATTCGTCCACTATTTAGTATGGAATGTGAACATCTGTGTACCTGAAAGCCACTATTGGTAAAGAAGTTCCCAAAGGAAAGAGTAAACTAAATTTTATTCTAGGAATGTGGTTTATTTTTGGCTCTCAAGACACCTTGAATTGTCCTTTACATTATAAAATAAGCTTCTTGAACATTTAAGTGTCATTTTCATTCCATACGTAAACCAAGGAATCAGGTACATGATCCCAGCTCCGCAGGGAAGTATTGTGTACCCTCGATTTTAGTGCATCTGCTAATTAAAATGTGTGGTAAATAATAAACCTCACTTTGAAACCTGTATAGGTATACCCTCCTGACTGGGAGAGAGTTGCAGGTTCTCGAAGGGAATCCATCTGCCATCTGTCAAGCCGCGATTAAATCCTTGGAATCGGTCACCTTCAACTCCATGACTGCCCTCAATTGCCGCCTATCTATCAACGAGATGGCGGAACAATTCAAAATTCATCTTATTTGGGTGCCGGGCCATAGGCAACTGTACGGCCGACGAATTCGCCAGACATGGTAAAACTGTCTCGATTCTACCGGAAAAGGAGAATCTCTGCATGCCTCTCGCTACTTGCAAACTCCTAATCAAACAAAACGCGATAAACGCTACTAACCGCAGGTGGGCAAACTGCATCACTTGCTCTATCACGAAACAAATTTGGCCCAGGCTGGATCTCAAGCGCTCCAGCACTCTTATAAGATTTAAGAGATTCGACATAAGCACACTAGTAGGTGTGATCACGGGGCACTGCATAATAGGGAGACATGCCCTCAGGCTGGGTCTTCCCGCTAATGACTTCTGCAGAAGTTGCATGGACGAGGAGGAGGAAGAGTTCATTTTTCACCTCCTATGCACCTGTCCTGCTCTTTCAACTCGAAGAAGGTTCTCGGAGAGTACTTCTTTGACAATCTTGGTGAACTCGATATTATTAATATCAATCGCCTCCGCCGCTTTACCTTTAGCTCCTGTTGGTTCAACGGGTAGTTTGAGATCATTGGATCCTGTGGTGTCACCTGCCACTATAACCTAACCTAACCTAACAAACCTCACACACGAATTCTTCTGAGAATGCCAAAAATAGCAATCGTTTTCCATTATTTTATCAAGTTTGAATGTTTTTTTTTCAGGTGAAGCTAAAATCACAATGAAAGGTTGTTTCACCGACAGTCATGAGTGCAATCAAACTGAGTGCATCTCTAGTTCTGAACCCAGGAGCAATATGAATTACTGCTGTTGCAAAGGTTCATTGTGCAATAGGGACTACAAGTGGATACCTACATCGACAGAGGCCACAACGCAAGGTAACTAACAATAACGCTTTCTAACTGATAAGTATTCGTAATGTGAGAGTAACTCTTATGCCAAATTCGCTTTGATTAAGGCTTACATTAGCCTGTTCGCTGTCAGGCAGAACAAACCACTCAACCTGAACTTCCCTTCACTCAACAAGAGGAGCTTAATATAAAGCGCCCACTATAGAGCAGGCATCAGTTTCCTTTGGCCTTTGTCAGCAAATGGATTGCTCCCTACAAGTGAAGTTTAAGGCTCGATAATTCGATCTATCTGGCATACAGCTCACTTGCGCAGCGAACGTTAAGCAAAACTTTTGATGACGATGCCAAACGGGCTGTGTTTAAAAACGGTGAACGGCTGTTAAAGTAGTGATCTCAAATTTACATAAGAGGATCCATGGCGTATGTCAGGGGTTGAATTACCGCATCCGTGATTGAGTACTACGTGACTGAATTTTTTATTGCTTTGCACATAAAATCAACAAAATTCAGTGACGTATTGCTCCCTAACGGTTGCGGTAATTCGACCCCTGCTTGTTCAGCTTCGACATTTTTTCTTTCGCGAAATCTGAGAGATTCTGCATATAGCGAATGTGTCCATTGATACCAAATCAGGTACTAGACATGCCGTTGTTTCAAGGTGCATCCGTTTCCCGCTTATAAATGATGTGTTGAGCGTTCTGTTGATAAAGTCGATGGAGAAGTGCTCCTTTTGAGACCTGAGCTAAAAGTCCTTCAGCTTTATTACTCCTGTTTCAAATTGTCTTATTTATTTTTATGTGTTTCTTTTTTGCAGTGCCAAAAGAGAAAACATCAGACGAGAGTTTTTTGTTCATACTTCTATGCGTGTTGCTTATATCTTTCATAATGATTGGCGCCGCCGCCGGATTATATGTCTATAGGAAAAGAAAGCAAGGGATGTTCAATGAAATACCCAGCGTAAGTTAAAAATTATAATACCAGGCAAACGCATGCGATCACAGCTTCCAACACAATTTCAGATCGAGGCTGAAGTGACGAGCTCTTCGCCGTGCTTAGCTCTCAGGCCCATTGAGTTGTTGGAACTAAAGGCTCGGGGAAGGTTCGGTGATGTTTATCAAGGAAAGCTGCGCAACGAAGACGTAGCTGTTAAGATATTCACCATGCAAGAGAAGGACTCTTGGAATACGGAAATAGAAATATACAAGGTAAATAGTTGTCGGTCATCACTTTTCACCGCTAATTGTTTGAAAATTGTTTTCAGCTGCCACGCATGAAACACCCGAATATCTTGGAGTTTTTGGGCGGCGAAAAACACACAAAATCCGAACAGATCAAACCAGAACTGTGGCTCATCACAGTCTATCATACAAATGGTTCTCTTTGTGACTACCTGAAGGCACACACGCTCACTTGGCCGGAGCTGTGCAAAATTGCCGAATCCATGGCAAGAGGTCTGATGCATTTGCACGAGGAGATCCTGCCAACAAAAACTGAGGGCCTAAAACCAGCCATTGCCCACCGAGATTTCAAATCGAAAAATGTTCTGCTGAAGAGCGATTTGACAGCATGCGTCGCTGACTTTGGTTTGGCTATGATTTTCCAGCCAGGTTAGTTAAAAAAAACAACAATCTTTGCATGTGGATAACTTTTGTGAAAATGTGTACTTTTGTAGGAAAATCGTGTGGAGACACCCATGGTCAGGTTGGAACTCGACGATATATGGCACCGGAGGTACTTGAAGGTGCCATTAATTTCAATCGTGACGCCTTTCTGCGCATCGATGTGTACGCCTGTGGCTTGGTTCTATGGGAGATGGTTTCAAGATGTGATGTGCTAGGTCCAGCTTCCGAGTATGCTCTCCCATTTGAAGCTGAGGTAAGAACAGTAACCCCTTATTGATTTTGGATCCATAAATGAGTGTTGCGTTTATTTTTATTCCAGCTGGGCCAGCGGCCGTCATTAGAAGAAGTACAAGACAAAGTTGTCGGAAAGAAACTGCGTCCGCATATATTGGATGCATGGAGAAAGCACCCAGTGAGTAATTGAAAAAGTATTCGTTAAATATATTACAGGTTTGTTGTAAGCATTGTCCCTGCGCGCCTCTATTTGCTTTCAAAAGTAATTTGAACAATCGGAAAGGGTTCGGAATGAATGGGTCGTAATAAGGCGCACACAGGATGCCTGGTCAAATATGTGCAGGGGAATTGGCAGTCTCCAGATCATATAACCGTCAACCCAGCTTGTCACCATTATCTTGGGTTTCCGACCGATCCGAGCTGCCAAAGTACCTTCGAAACGATACTATGTCTATCAAGTCTTAACACGAGCGAGCATCAGTCCAACTACAACCCTGTCAGCGTATCAGACGTGACGCCGAAATAAAATTTAGTCTTTTCATACTTTATTCAGACCAAATCCAGAATTGTTGAAAGGTCAATAAAAGAAGAGACTTGATACTCGGTTCCCCCATCTTACTTCTTGTTAAATAAGAGAAAAAGAAGTCGTAAGCACTTTGTTAAAGGCCAAGTTTAGGTACTTTAGGGGAAAGCTTATTGTGGAACCTTAAAGTTCAGAGATTAATAATTGTTTGAGTGTTCAAATAAACCACGGAAACAGCTGGTAACGCCAGCCAGTTGTTGATGTTATAGGCAACAGTCGTATATATTTTTTAAACCTATCCATCAGGCGATTTGATCGCATTCATTTTCTATCGGAAGTCATCTAACATAAATCTGCATCACGCGTCTATTGTCGCCATTGCTATAACTCGATGTTGTCCATTATCGAAAATGGGTAAGGTTACTTTACTTTTACTTTTGGTGACGCCTACAGTGCGGGGTGGACCACGGCCTCAACCAACAAGCATCTCCAGACAGCTCGATCCCTCGCTAGCTGCCTCCAGTTACGCACACCCAGTCGGTTGAGGTCGTTCTCCAATTGTGCGCGCCACCTGAGGTGAGGTCTTCCTCTGCTGCGTTGTCCCTCGGGGGTGGATTCGAAGACTCTACTGCCTGGTGCGTTGTTGAACGACTTAGGTCACTTGCTTCTAATCCAGTTATATGAACTTTGTATAGTGGCCGCCTTTCTTTTTTGTATTTCAAAGTACCCGCGCATTTTGTCATGTTAAAAATATAATTTATTCTCTTTCAGGGACTGAGTGTTATCTGTGACACAATGGAAGAATGCTGGGATCACGATGCGGAAGCGCGACTCTCATCATCCTGCGTCATGGAGCGCTTCACCCAGCTCACCAAATATCCGCAAATGCCACTCTTGATAGAGACTAACAGTGACAGCACGATAAGAGCTACGCCGAATTGTTTATAAAGCATAGAAAAACACCCAGTCAAGTTTTAGATGTATTGTGCAAGAAAAAAAAAACAAAAACGCAAAAAGATTGTTACGCATAGTTTCATGTAAGTAGATCCATACCCTCAGATCATCGCACACCCGTTCTTGGTGTACGGACAGATTTTCTATCTTCCAAGACCCACTTGTGTAATAAACGCGCGTAAATTTAGGTAGCTATAGAAATAAAATTGTTGACAATTCAAGTTGACAATCTAATCGTGTAATTGTAATAAATGATACGACTGATTGAACTTTGCTGTTATGCGTATGTTCAAAACAAAAGAAACAAGAAAAAAAAAACGGAATAGTAACGAAAAAGTGTTTTTTATTTTTTTCTAGAACAAAAAAGTAATATTTTGTTTTAATTAAGTTTCAAAGCCAATATAATACTGTTTTCGTAAGCATTTTCGACTAATTTAACAAAGTAAGGCAGCTTCAATAGATAGAGTTAATGATAATTTTACTTTTTATTAGTTTTAAATTAAATCTCACTTAGTATTGTTTTTTTTTCGTTTGTTTTTTGATTTTATTATTTTTTTTTTATTGTGTAAATTTATATTGTCTGTTTATTTTAAGTGTAAGCCTGTCTAGACATAAATAGTGCTGGTAGTTTTGAGAGGTTAGACCTTAATACAATTCATCCTTGGCAGGGCCATTCCCATGGAACTCATCTACAAAACAACTGAACTTTTATGCCAACCACAAATATATTTATATGATCTTCCAGTACCAGTGAATATCTTACTTGATCTTTTGTTTCGCACTAAAAAAAAGTTCTCCAGGTGTACGCAACTTTAGCAATATGTTATGATTTATTGTTCGGTTTGTTTATATAAAAAATTTCTTATTGATTAATTTTTAATTTAATTTTTTTTTATTAATGTTAATAAAAGAAAGAAAACATATTTACATATTTTTAATTAAAAAAAATGTTTGTTTTATTTTATAATCCCATGTGGCAGATTGCTTTCGTTTTTTTTACATTTATTTGTGTGACCCCTTCAAGATTCAGTGTTGTGGGCTTTACGTCAAACGTAGTTAAAAAGAGAAACAAATAAACGAAGTTTGGTCCATTACCATGGACTTGGGCGAATTCCATTGACCGCCAGGCGGGTAGTGCATTATATCCCAAAAAGATCTGCCTTTTACGACTTATCCTAAAAATAAAGGAATTCCATATAAGAGAAACGAATTTCACACTTCAATTCACGTTATTCTGAATTTTATCCCCGAACATCACCTTCACTTTTGTTTAATTTTCTTCACGTAGACCATCAGTTGGGTCCATTGTGTCCAATTACGGGTACCATCCATTGAAAACCTGTTAAAGAAATTAATTACGCCGCTTATTAAATTGAGCCCCATAGATTTAGTAAGAATCACTCGGGGTCTTAAAGCTCTGTTAAGTACAGGTTCTTTAGTTTGTCCTGAGAGTAGCTGATGATGTAGAGTCTGCTTATCTACAAGAACCATCCAGATTTGAGTATGAATCTCAGTAGTTCTTTAAGATCCACATTCTCCAGATCCTCCAGCTCATCAAAGAAGTAGCTATTAAGAAACCTTTTCCTATTATTTTTAAGGGCCGGGCATTCGCACAACAGGTGACGTACAGATTCTATTTCTTTAACGTCCCTGCAGCTTCTTCAAAAGTCATTATGCAGTATACCAAATCGTTCCGCATGTACGCTTATCACACAGTGTCCAGTAATGACCCCCGTGAGTATGCGAATGTCTCTGCGACTCAGTCTGAACAAATATTTCGATCTCTTTTTGCTCACCTCTGGCCATAGTTCATTTGTATGCCTGCAGGTATTGATATTGGTCCAACGAAGATTTGTTTTGCTCCAAGACTCAATGTCAATCTTCCTTACAAGCGTACTCAGCGGAGTTTTTACTGATTTTAAGGCCAACGACTCGTGTAGTTTCGACCCACTTCTAGCAAGCTCATCCGCATGCTCATTACCTGTGATATCCATATGTCCTGGTACCCAGCATAGGGTCACCATGTTGACTTGTGTTCGTCCAGATATTTCTTGCATTCTCTTACTGTCATTGACTTCACCACGACCGACTCCATGGCTTTTATGGCCGCTTGGCTGTCAGTGTAGATAGTGACAATGTTACGTCTATTGATGTCTTTCGCCCCTTGGGTTATAGCTGCAGCTTGAAAGACACTGCAATCAGTCTTTCGGGTAATATTTCGCTGGATTGAGAATGGTGAAATTGAGTTTGACATGCCGCTAGTCATCATATCATCTCTCTATAGCAAGCTTGTAGGCAATAAGCCTCATCGAGTTATCAACAATCAATTTTAGCCTACGGATTAAATGGATTCTAGACCCCATTAGCTAATTTCGTATGGAATATGGCGCCATTTCAAATGATTTGAGCTTTGGGCTTTGAGCTTCATTCATTAGCAGTTTGAGTATAAGGTAAATATAATTTTTCGTAAGAGTCACTTTAATCAGTTTAAAATCCAAGAAAACTACAAGAATTATGTTTCGACGAAATTCAGAAAATCAAGAGCTGTCGCTTTAGAAAATGAAGTACTGGAAGAAATATCCACTATCCAGCCCTGAACTCAAGCTCTGGCGGAGTACCTAGGGTAAGCTAAGTGTTGACCTCGATCACATGCTTTGAAAGCATGCTATTCCAGATTAAACAGTTCATGTAGACAACCTGCATACAACTTCTTAAATCACATAACCGCAGTTCTAATTAAAAAAAAAATGGAACACGTTGCAAGGAAAATGTCTAGTTAGAAATGCAACGGACGAACTAGTTGCAGTTTTCGCCAAAATTGTAATGTAAATGGCGAAAGGTCGAAAGTTATGAATACCCCACTTAAACATTCTTCACGAGCGACTCTTGTTTACCTTAATTCAAATAACTGATGTGATATTTGCAAGCTATTTGTTGATGTAATTTAAATGTCAAAACGTCACATACACAGGCAAATACCAAAAATAATTGAATGAATTGATCCCGGTTCATACAAAAAATTCTTGTGAAACTTATTTAACTTTGAATGTCTATTTTATATTAAAGGAGCTCGGTACCGACTTCTTGCTACGAAACGAGCAAGATAATCTTTAAGGATTAGTGTCGTTTTTTTCTTCTTTTAAATAACTATTCCAAATTTATACATTCTTACTGCCCTAAGAGTAGTGGCTCAGTGTTTTGCATGAACGCCTGAAAAATTATTACTTTCCTGCAGAATCCCTTCGGACTCAGTGTAAAACTGTTGCATCCTTCCCATTCGTTTAAAAAGTACTCATAAAAAAGCTGACTGATGATAGGCCTATACGGACCTGTTGCAATATATATTAGTTTTTACTCATCACACAGTTATAAAAAACAAGTCTTCCCCACAAGCTACAGTTCGAGGTGGACTCGGGCCTCAATCAACAAGCGTCTCCAGCCAGCGCGATCCTTAGCTAGCTGTCTCCAGTTTCGCATGCTGAGTTGGTTAAGTTCCCCTTCCACTTGCGTGCGCCACCTGAGTCGCGGTCTTCCTCTACTGCGCCGTCCCTCGGGCGTGGATTCGAAGATCTTTCCCTCTACATGACCAAGCCATCTCAGTCGTTGGACCTTCACTCATCTGACTAGGTTGATGTCGCTGTACAGCCCGTACAGCTCGGCGTTATACCTCCTTCTCCATTCACCGTCAATGCAGACGGGACCAAAAATGACTCGAAGAATTTTTCTCTTGAAACAACCGCGAGTTACCTCATCCGCTTTTGATGGAGTCCATGCCTCTGCGCCATATAGTAGGACTGGGATGATTAGGGTCTTTTAAAGAGTCACTTTAGTTATTGCTACTCAATTGCCTTCTTAGCCCACAGAAACAGCGATTGGCAAGAGTTATTCTATGTTTAATCTCAGCGCTGGTGTCATTATCTGAGTTCATAGCGGAGCATAGGTAGACAAAGTCCTTAACCACATCATTGAGACCTCTTCGCCGTCTCAATACTCACAAACGCGCCATTTACATCACGCGAAAGTAGCTGTTTATCCACTAATTTTTTTTTATTATTTAGATTTTATTATTCACATTTTTGACAAAACTTTCGTTTTCCTTTTTTGTTGTTCGAAATTAAGCTGACCGGTTTTTATTTATTTTATTTGTCACTTATAAAATTGCGGCTTATAACCACCATAGTTTAAATATTTTCTACAGTTTTCCTGCTGTAAATGCTAATTATAAATGCGACAGAAAAATTGACTTTTGTTATTTGCATAATGTAGAAACATAGACATAATGTTTAGTGGATGTTTGAATAGAATTCGCATATAATGTGTCCTCTATAAATAAATTAGGTGCCAAAAATCATAAAAGTTTAACAAGTTTTTGATTTATATTTAATTGATAGTAGTAAACAAAAGTACGTTAGCGTAATAAATCTATAAACCGTTGTCTTAAAAATAGATATATAAAGAAACGATCGATATATTATTATCGAAGCAATATAAATGTTTCCATAACTTTAATTGAGGAGGCCTCTACTATCTATAATAGCGTAAATTACACACCTCAAGGAGATATTTTCTCAAAAGAGATTTTCATGTAATTAGATTAAATATTGTCTTCATGTATATAAAATTAAATTTTCGATTTTTATTCAGCGTGGAATTTTAATTTGAGAAAATATCTTATTGATTCAAATTTTCTGAAAAGTACAATATACCTGACAGTTTTCAAAATAGTTTTGTTCAATATTTTTAAATTAATTACTGGAGAAGCAGAGTAATAGGTTCTATTTATCATGTAAGCAAATGTAATCATTGTTCTTTGGGATGATATGGTTCTACGAATATAATAGTATTTAGTTGTAGATATTGTAATAATATATCTTACTTTTATTTCTTTTTAATTTGATTGGTTTTGTGAAATCATTTATACTCGTACTTGGTGCAGCGTCTTGGTAGTACACAATTTTGTCTCGATTTTGATTTCAGGACGTTCACAATTGCTGCAGTTGTGTCGCAAATCCACATCCCTATTTCTTTTGGCCGATCGGATAGACGATCTGTTACTTTCGATCGCCGACATTTTTTTTCTGT
Source organism: Cheilosia pagana (assembly GCA_936431705.1). NCBI lineage: Eukaryota > Metazoa > Arthropoda > Insecta > Diptera > Syrphidae > Cheilosia > Cheilosia pagana. Next base: position 74,987,371 of record OW386166.1, on the reverse strand, counting down.
AGCCCTCCTGGGACCGTAACTTTTTCGATGGGGATTAAATGCCTTGTCGTTAGTATTTTTTCAGCATTTAGACTAAGGATCTGTATCTGATCACGTACTTTAGATATCTCATACCGTCTCCAGGAAAACAGACTATATGAGGGTATCCTCCATGGACGCTGTCCTGTCCCTTTAGAAATCAATTAGACCGTTAAATTAAATCTCTGGTTGTACCATTTTGTTTTTCTCTTGTTTGGCACTTTTCTGGGAGCTAAACAGTCGTTTTTATCGAGACATTTATAGCCAATGGCGTCGATTCAGAATGCGTATTGTCTCTTTAGAAGGTCGCTTTAGTTGGCGACTTCTTTATTTCATTCAAGCTACAGCATCCAGTTCCAGTGCATATGCACTGTATCTTAATAGTGAAGCCACATCAATGCGCAGCGTCTGAAGTTTCTTAATTTACCGATCTACTCACCATTAATGGATCAGCACTGTATTCTACATCAATTACGAACAATGCTTGTACTTTGTTAATATTTTGGTGTGCCCAGAGCTTTTATTTCTCTATTCTGTTTTTATTTTATTTTATATTTAGTGGATACTACCTCCACAAAAAAATAAAACGTAAATTTATGGTGCTAAAAGAATAAACAACAAATTGTATAAAGTTAAGTACATTTTGTTTGAAAGTGTTTTTTTTTGCTTAAACAATATAAATTATCGGTGCAATTGCTGACGATATACAGAAATATTCGTTGTTGATAATAAAATAATGATGGTGGCACTTTTAACATATCATTTGGAAATATGTAAATTGGAAGATAAATATATTAAGAAAGAGATAAAAAAAGAAAAACGGTAAACGGTTTTTAAAGACAACAATACGTTTATGAAATCTATATATAATGTTGAATTAGTTTTTCTATATTTTAAAATATTACATCTGTCAAGAAATAGTTTACAAATCGCATATTGTATTATTTTTCTATTCCCAATGAAATATTTTTTAAACTGTAAGTAAGAGATGTAAATAAATTTAAGAGAAATATACGAATTATAATAAAGACATGAATTTATAAAGAAATATATATAAAAATAAAAACAAAACAAAACATAATAAATTAAATATTGAAATTTTAATTGGGTAGGTATACTTATGAGCTGCAGGAAATTGATGTAGATGATATAAATCGCAACTCTCCTGCCTCTTGTCGTTATTTTTATACGTCGGAATCCGGTAAGTTTGCCCAAAATCTCATTTGATTTTTACCAGTCGATTCCGATCGAATTTGAATTGATTTTTATTTTACTTGCTTACAGGCGCATTGACTTCAGTTTTGGAATTCTGTACCTCTTAATAAAAAAAATAGATTCAAGTAAATATCTTACTTACTTACTTAGACGGCGCTACAGTCCGGGGTGGACCTGGGCCTCAACCAATACGCCTCTCCAGTTAGCGCGATCTTTGGCTAACTGCCTCCAGTTGCGCACTCCAAGTTGGTTGAGGTCCCCTTCCACTTGTGCGCGCCACCTAAGGCGAGGTCTTCCTCTACTGCGTTGTCCCTCCGGGTTGGAATCGAAGACTCTTCGGGCCGGAGCGTTGGTGTAAATTCGCTCTACATGTCCCAGCCATCTTAGACGACTGATGCGTATTTTTTTGACCAGGGCGATGTCGCTGTACAGCTCGTAGAGTTCGCTGTTAAATCTCCTCCTCCAAAACCCGTCAACGCAAACGGGACCGAAAATCACTCGAAGAATTTTTCGTTCGAAACGACAAGGAGATCTTCATCCGCCTTTGACAGCGTCCATGCTTCTGCACCATATAGCAGGACTGGGATGATGAGGGTCTTATATAGAGTCTCCTTAGTGTTTCTCGACAAGGCCTTATTAATCAATTGCCTTCTTAGGCCGAAGTAACAGCGGTTGGCAAGTGTGATTCTTCTTTTGATTTCTGAGGTGATGTCGTTTACAGAGTTTATAGCGGAACCGAGGTAGAATTTTCGATGTTGTGTATCCCTTCTTGTTGACAGCTGACTCGCTGTGTTCTACCAATTATGTCAATGTCATCAGCGTATGCAAGTAATTGTACAGACTTGTAAAAAATCTGGTGTTGGCTTGCGAGTTTCGCACAATTTTCTCAAGAATGATGTTGAAAAAGTCACATGACAGCGCGTCACCTTGTCTAAATCCTTTTTTGACATCAAAGGTCTCGGTGAGATTGTTTCCGACCTTTATGGAGCAGCGAGTGTTCTCCATCGTCATTCTACACAATCTGACATGGCTCTGTATAGCTCGTCTCTCTATAAATACTGTCATATGCGGCCTTAGAATCGATGAACAGATGGTGGGTATCGTTTTGGACTTCTTGGGTTTTCTCCAGGATCTGCCGTAGTGTGAATATTTGGTCGGCTGTGGACTTACCGGGCCTAAAACCGCACTGATAGGGTCCAATCAGTTCGTTGACAAATGGCTTCAGGCGTTCACACAGTACAGCAGAGAGGATCTTATAGGCGATATTAAGGAGACTGATACCTCTATAGTTGGCGCAGTTTAGAGGATCTCCTTTCTTATAGATCGGGCAAACAATGCTGAGGTTCCATTCATCAGGCATACTTTCTTCCGACCAAATCTTGGAGATGAGTTGGTGTATGCACTCCACCAAGTCATCTCCCGCTGCTTTGAAGAGTTCGGCAGGTAAGCCATCTGGTCCAGCAGCCTTGTTGGACTTCAGCTTGGATATTGCTTGGTCAGGTGGACGGAAATCTTGGCTTTCATCGTCCGGATTGAATGGATCGTTCTGCCTGACAGCGGGATCTTGGTCGTCTTCGCCGTTTAGCAGTCTGCAGAAATGGTTTTTCCATGTCCTCAGCACCTTGTCCACTACAAGGTTCCCTTGTTCGTCTCTACAGGCTTCTGTTCGGGTTTTGTTGCCATGACACGTTCTTTTTACCTTCTGGTTAAACTTCCGAACATTGTTCCTGGAGTAACATCTCTCTATTTCCTCGATCGCGCGCTTCTCATGCTCTTTCTTTTTCTTTCGGAGAAACACCGGCTTCTTCCCTCCTCTTTTGCTCGTAGAGCTCACGAGCTGCTCTCGTCCTTCTGTGCAGCGCCGCTTCATAGGCACGTTGTTTTGCTGCATGCGCTTGCCGGTATTCTTCATCAAACCAGGGGTTTCGAGGGGGTGGTTTGTTGTAACCAAGCACATCAGTTGAGTCGTTTCTGATGGCTTCTTGGCATCTATGCCACTGGTCTTCAGCACTTGATGCTGGCTGCGTATGACTTCTCGAGAGGTTGAGGGACACGCGATCGGCAAAGGTTGCGGTCTGTTGCGTTTGTAGCCGTTCAACGTTGAATATCCTCACAGTATTTCCTTGTTGTTGTGGTGTCTGGGATATCCGCATTCGTACCTTGGCTACAACAAGGTAGTGGTCCGAGTCTATGTTGGCCGCTCGGAAGGTGCGGGCATCTAGAATACTGGAGGAGTGCCTTGCGTCGATCGCAACATGGTCAAATAAATATCACGAAAGTAAATATAACGGAACGCAATTCACGGTGCTGCTCCGCATGGTTGAGAGATAATATTCCATCTTGGGCTTAGGCTATTTATTGTTAACTAAATCACCAAAAATTGTTGACAGTTGAGTTCACATCAACACAGACTTCAGACTTATTAGCTAATATCAGGGATGCTAATGATGTCAGATACACAAGTCAGCGTTACTTTTAAGCCCTATGAATAACCGACACACAAATGTGGGTAACATACCTTACAATTATTTACAACGGTTCTGTTTAGCAAATAAATGAAATGAATTCAGATGGGAAAAGGAAAATTAGTGGATCTGCTTACTCACTACGCTGGGTCTACTACTAACTTTGGTCTAAAGTGAAAACAACGTGAACACAAATGCACAATGGTTGGCAAATGGCAACACGCACTGATCGCGTCATCGAGAAATTCCTTATCAAACGTTGTTGTCTTTGAACTAGCTTGCGCAGTATCAGTATAGTTGGTGGCGGTGGTGGGGCGCAAGTATCTGCTTTATTATTAGATACGACATTCGTCGCTGTGTCATCCAAATCCAACATCCAAGCGAAGCGAAGCCAGTTGTTGTTTTGGATGTTTTCCCCACAATATACTTACTGGTCTCATTCATTCAGTCAACGACGCGCACCGCTATGCTACAGACGCTATCCGATTATACCCGTTGAGTGTTCTTCATTTCATTTGAAACCTGTTAAACAACATTTTGTCTCGTACGCGATACGCAACGTTGATTTAAGAGATTTGTTGTTTATAGTCACATCTCACACCGCGAGTGCATTCATAGATACAGCCAACTTCGATATAGTAATTCAAGTACGTCTGATTAAACACTTGTGATTTTGTATTCTTTATTTTCATTTCGGCTGATGTCACTCAAAATCTAAAAAAAAAATATATTCCAGCCTTCAGTTTTCCAAAACAAGCCAAATAGGCGCATATTCAAGACAACCAAACTAAGCTACAACTTTGACGTGCTTGCAATAATTTGTTATTTTGGTCGTGCACTAAACTCGAAGAAAGTATGTTAACGCTTTCGTAGCATTTAAATGTGAACCCTATACATTCAATCGCCCACGGATCGAGTGGAAACACTGGAATGCAAAGGTGTACAGGGCGTTTCCCCTGTTTACGATCCGGCTGATCTTGACACAAATGCCGATTATGCATTCAGATAGTCTTAAAATATTTCCCACCCGTATTGTTTGTGTAACAACTTAAAAAAAAATCGTTTTTTGTTTATTTTTGTTTACAGAATGGCGAATCCGCTTTGGTTTATTTTCTGGCTCATTATCCTCTGGTTCGTGTCGTTCTTTGTGGCTGGAATCTCTGCATTCTTATATATCTTTTTGTATGTGCTGGTGGTGTGCATACCGGGCCTATCGGTAAGTCTCTGAAATAATATAGGTTTCTAAATGGCTTTTATTTTGTGGTAGTAGTAAAATAGTAAAAGAGTATCGTAATTTCGAGTTTTTGTTGACCTTGATCGCTTTTGTAGATATAAAATCGATTGATGCCATCATTCGCATCTTGTTCATCAGTGATAACATTGGAATGTACGTAGGTCCGAATGTAGGTACCTAGGTACTTTTTCTTTTGCAAGATCAAGATTGCAAAATCCTATAATCTTGAATTTTTGATTCATGATAATTATCGTGATAACAAGAAAACAATTTTTCTTATCTAATAACGTCGACTGGTCTCTTTTTTCTTCTAAAAGTTGTACCGTAAACATGAGAAATAGTAGGTATAGGTATGTGCCTACCTATCCTAATTTTGTCTTATCGGTGATGAATCACATTTAGAACTTTGTTCATATTCCTTGATAAAACCACCGAGGAATGTTTATCAAAACGCATATCGGATTTATTATTTAAAAACGTTGCAATGAATCAATGGCCCTTGAATAAAATTTACCTGTAGGTAGGTATAGGAACTCTTCACTTGAATTTTATTGTTCCTAATGTGCGCAATCAATAGGTTCTGAGGTTGTGTTGTAGGCTGTGCAGTAAGCGCCTGCGAAATGGCAAAAGTCAATAATTTGAATTGGCAGTTCATTTCGGTTTGCTGTATTAAGTGCTGAAATTTGTTATTAAAAATGGATAAATCCGCAAAAAAAAAATTAATATTAAATTGAATCCGAGTGTTTTTCAACGTCTGCAAACTTGTATTTTTTTTAAACTCACTGACGTTTAGTTTTGAATTTCTCGCATATATGTTTTTAACAAACGTCATGCCAAACTTTCGTTCCTGTACTTTTTGGTTATATTCTCTTTTTCTGAGAGAATATATCCCCACTCCTTGATATCTGACATTTTGCCGAAATTGGCCCAAAAAGTTTGTTATTTTATTTTTTACTCGCTTAAAACAAAACATTGATGTTTATTTTTTCTAAATTTAGCGAATTGTTTATTCTTATTTTGATTTTCTTGATTTTATTTTCCATCTATGGAAATCTGTGCTGGAATTCTAGTACAATGCTCGGTATTTTTTTTTTTTTGTTGAGTTCCACTAGTCGGCTTGGCACTTGATGGTCGCTTTTTTATTTATATTTATTTTATTTTGTTAACGAAATTAAACAGAATGTCCGCTGAACAAAAATAATTATTCCTAGTGCAAAAATCTTCGAATTGTGACATAAAAATGTTGTAACTTTTATTTGATTACACATTTTATAATAACGAGCATAATCGTGACCTGATCTGGATCAGTTGTTAGCGCGTATTCAATCAATTTTAAATATCCAGGCATTGCTTCACGATTTCGGTAGATTAGTGTTTAAAATTATTGTGCTTTAAAAAAAAACAAATAAATAATTGGCGCAACAAATCTGTAAGGGATCCAATGCCTAGCTTTTCTCAAACTTTCGTTTTGGGACAAAGGGATCTACAACTTTATGCCAAGTGCCAGTGGATAGTATTCAAGAACTCTTTCGGGCCGCAGTTGAATTGTCGGATGTTTGTCATGCGTTGTTAATTGTGTTCTTCCGGGGATCGAACCTGGAACCCCTTGCTTAAGCCACTGCGGTATTCTCCTTTTGCTATACAAATGGTATCAATTACAAGAGAAAATATTAACTCCATCGCATGCGTTTTCTACACCTAATTAACTCTTGTCTAATCATTCCTTGGCAATAAGTGCGGAGGCATTAAGCAAGTACTTATTCCTGGTCGTGCCTATTCTTGACCTGTTTCTTTTTCTCAGATAGCTACAGGTTACTAAGTCCATAAGTATTTTTAGTTATACAAAGTTACGTTTATATGAATTTACCGATTATTAGCACTGAGAAGGCGCAACTCCTGAAATAATATATCTAAAAATTATGTCTTCTTCTTTTGCACTGCCAATTCTTTTTTGTTTTAATTTAGCCGATTAGGAACGACATTGAATTCATAAATAAACCAATGATAAGAGTATTTCCATCGCTGCTTTTTTGTTTAAACTATACCTAAATGAAGTTAGGCGCTTAGATTATCTCCTACATTACGATAGTGAAACCGTAACGTCCCCATTGTAGTTAAGTTCTTGAAATAACTTAAAGTACAACATTATATTTCAAACGATGACATAGGTAGACAACGCAAAGTTGTTTGCTTTAAATAGCTCTTATCATGGATAATAAGTGTTCTTATGTTCTTATATAATACAACAAACAGAGACCGGTGAAATGCAAAGAATGTATTTTTTCATATGTTTCTAATCTTTGACAGCTTTAAGCTTCAAATTATGATTCATGTGTATGCGTACCTGACTTTGTAAACATTTTCTTGTGACTACAATAAAAAAAAAACACAATTAGACATGAAAAATACCTAAAATATAATTTAAAGTCGTTAATAAAAATAATCATTTTCCAATGGCATTGTTATTAAAATTACTTTTTAAACGATATACGCTGTATTCAATAAATGCACATAGAATTCCAGAAAAGCATAATTTGAAGAAACTGTCTATAATGCTGTTAGAATGAGTTGGAATTCAATTTCTAAAAAGAGAGGATAGTAAGATCACCGATCTTCGTCCATAAATGCGTTGTTTTTTTTAACCACTAGCGCCTGATGTTCAGATACCTAGTTGACGTACGTCATTCAAATATGTTTGGACTAGACTATTTGCGAACCCGCTTCAACTGGCAGATGTCTATTTGAAATTTCTAATGTTTAATATTTCTCAATTTTAAACGACAATAATAAATGGCATTCTACTTCTAGTTTTTCTCGAATTTATCCTTTTTTCAAATTAAATTTAAGATTTTGACACTTTAAAACGTCAACTGAGAATGCAGACAGAATTTGGGACGTTCAAGCACTTAGTTTAGTGTGTCTGACAGCTGACTGATTTGCTGTGTCTTATTTAGGTTTGATTGGCCTAGATCGATCACATTAACAACATTTATGGAGGGGTAGCCGGCAAATCTTGTCAAGAATTTCATGACTGTGCGTAGATATATGTGGCTGACGTATGAAAAGTGACAACTGATCAATCTTTTTTTGTGTTCAGGACACACTTAGTTCAGACCTTTTGATATTTTCAACTCCAAAAATAAACATATTTGCCAAGAAAACTCGAAAATCATTTTAAAAGGAAGTTTTACTATTTATACTAGAAGGGTAGAACTTCAGCGCAAATTGTTGGAGTTTGACAGGTTTTAAGACGATTTTTTTTCCAAAATTTGAATGTAGATAGTAAACATTTTGTTGTTTTTATTAATATGAATTCATTTTTTATGGTAATGGCTATTTTTATGTAGTTTTGCAGCTATTTTTTGTGTAAAGTTCATTGTTATTAAACAAAATTATCTTCATAACAGGGTGTCACTGACCTGTTACTGCAGGGAGTTCAATTTCCACATTACTGTGCGGATTGTATGATGAAATGCAAGTCACCTTGCTAACTAAGCGAGTCAAGAACAAGAACAACGAAACAAATTATTTAAATGAAATAAATATTGATATTGTTATTATTTTGTCATCTTATACAAATTAATTTTAGTTTTTGTTAATATTTTATGTAGAAATTATGCATGATTTCAATAGGTATCTACCTTGAAAATTAATAAAAAAATAACTCCTTGAATCGGTTATTCTTTTTTATTTAAAAAGCCACTTGTTTATAGAATATAAAAAAAAAACTATTCCTATTTGCTTATTAATAGATTGATTGTATTTTTACAGGGTGTCACAGATATCCTTCTGCAAGGCCTACAATTCCCGCATTTCTGTGCTAAGGCTATGATGGAAGGGAAACCACTCTTCTAAACGAGAGGGAATAATATTTATTCAATTTAAAAAATAAAATACCTATTTAGTCTTTTTTTTTTGTTTTACTTGTATCCTTAGTAGAAAATTATTAACCAGACATTGGATTTGTAAATAACCAAAATGGGTAGAGAATAACTAATGATAAACTATGTTTAATAATAAATAAGTTCAAATAACTTTAGCTGTTTTTTTTCTTGTTTTGAATTGACGGATTTTCTTTTGCTTTGGACACAAAATCGACATTAGCGGATGCTCCGCAAGAAGATGTTCACTGTATTTTGCTTGCTATGAAAGCTTTGTGAAAAGATCAAAGGTATCTTGAAAACGAGTTGTGATTAAAAGATAAGTTGTCCTGCCTTATAAAATTGTTGCGTTTGAAGAGTAACGTATAGTGTGAATGCGGTGCATAGATAGCGCCTCAAGCACGCAAGCAGGAAAAGATACTGTAACTAGTAACAGTTTACTCTATCCGCCGAAAAGTATGCTATTATGAATACAACGCGATTCACATAGAGCCGGTCAACTGATATTGCATATTCTAAGATGCAAATGAATATGGAATTCAAAAAAATATCACGATTTGAATTTCTTAGATGTTACTATAAGTAGAGATCTACGTACCTATTTGCTTACATATTTGGCTGTCGGAAAATTCAAGTGATCTATTTATTGATAGGTTAGGCTCAACAGGGTGAAGGTCAATAGGTTACTTTATTATCACAAGAATTTAACTTGATGTCGAAGGGCATTTTTTCAACTCATACCTATATCTATGATTATTAGATTTGATTACTAACAAATGCATTTAGGAGCAATAGTTTTACCAATATCCGTGTATGGATCAAAAGTTCGAGAAAAAAACAAAGTCTAAGCTCTATATGTCCCATCTACAAAAAATTTGATCCTATGTCTTGCAAGAATTATCAAGGCATATCCCTGCTTAATGTCGCTTAGGCACACAAGATCCTATCCAACGTACTGTGTGAACGCCTAAAACCGTTCTGCAACACGCTAATCGGCACGTACCAGTGTGGCTTCCGGAATGGCAGATCGACTATAGACCAAATTTTCACACTGAGGCAAATCCTGGAAAAGACTAACGAATTTCAAGTTGAAACTCACCACCTATTCATCGACTTCAAAGCCGCGTATGATAGACATCGTCAGGAGCTCTATATGGCGATGGCCGAATTCGGAATCTCGGCAAAACTGATTCAGCTGTGTCGCGTGTCGCTGGAAAACACGCGCTGCAGCGTGCAGTTTAGAAGTAGCTCCTCCGAACTTTTCATGCACTGGATTTCGGCAAGGAGACTCGCTATCATGCGACTTCTTAAAACTCGGAAGGCACTATCTTCAACAGGTCCGTCCAGCTGCTGGGCTATATTGACTGGGCTATATGGACGATATTGACATCATCGGTCGCTCCCAGCGTGCCGTGATAGAAGCGTTCACGACGATTGAAGAACAGGCGAAATCCGTTGGCCTTGAAGTAAATGAGGGCAAGACCAAGTACATGCTATCAACTAACAAACAAGCAACTGTCCACCGGCTAGGACAAAACGTCACTATTGATAGCAACAATTTCGAGGTAATTAAGGAGTTCACCTACCTCGAAGTAAGCATAAACTCCTAGAATGACAACTGGGTTCAAAACTCCTAACTCGAAGGACGAAATGTGTGCTCTACAAGACCCTTATCCTGCCAGTTGTGCTTTATGGCGCCGAGTGCTGGACCATAGGCAAGAAGGGAGAGCTAATACTTGGCTCCTTCGAAAGAAAAATTCTTCGGCGGATTTTTGGTCCTGTGTGCGAGGAGGGCGAATCGATGAGAAGATACAACCGCGAACTCTATGAGCTGTACCAAGACGTGGATGTAGTCCAAAAAGCCAAAACACGTCGACTACATTGGCTCGGCCACATCGACCGAATGGACAATAATGCTCCGGCTAAGAGGATCTTCGAATCCCAGACCCCAGGTTCGAGAAGACCGAACCTCCGTTTAAAAGGCCAAGCCATCCCGAATGACAGAGCACTTGGTCTTGACAAGCAGAGACTCTTCACGGGTCGAGAGCCTAAGACATTTAGTGAGGAAAAAGGTCACCTTCGATGATGCTCCGATTGCTTGAACAAGGCTGTTAAAGATGGACAAAACCCCTCAAAGGAATTACAAATCTGATTTATAATTTTCGCTCTCGTTATTGGTTAGTATGACAGTCAAATAAGTGTCTTACTAATTTTATCATATATGTATACAGAATCAACGACATCTTAAGAATAAGGACTTTTTAATGGATTCTGAGAGCTGATCCATTTAAATATTTGTAAGTTGTTGTTGTAACTTGTGACTTCTTGCTAAAACCAAATTAGAGTTTTGGAATAATCTTATATATTTTATATTTTTTTTTTTACATTTATATATTTTAATTTAATCCCTTAAACGCAACATGTTCGCTTGATTTTCTATTGGCGGTAAGATTGTGCAGAGATGCAATGCTGTATGCGATTTGTTTTCCAAATTGTTGTGTACAAGCCGGGTCAATGTAATGGTAGTATTTCTACCACTGGGCGAACTTAATTTAAAAACAAAAACGGCTATATTTGTGGGCATGATGGGTTTGGAAAATATTATCAAAAACCAGTCTATCCCCAAAATAAAATAAAAAAGTCGCTTCGGAAATACATCTTTTTATTAAAACTTATTCTGTGAATTAAATCTCAGCCGACGGAAAATGTTACCGCACATCAAAACGCCGCTTTCTAATTATCCTTTGCTTATGTATAAGTTAACAAAAAAATCATTTTGAATATTCAACAATAACACTAAAGGTATATCACAAAAAGTACAACAACATCTAAGGCACAAAAAGCAAAGTGCGCAATGCAATGTTGTAACATCCTAGATGCCTAATTTCTCAACCTACATACTAAAAGAAACCTAACTTATCTTAACTACACTATACCTACTTACATAACTAAATACTTATACCTAAATAAAATAAATATGATATATTTCTAAGTTTCAAAAAGAAACACAAGTTCCTACTCCAAGGCCAAGGCGTATTCAAGAAATTTATTTGCACAACAAACTTTGATACAGCTCTTTAGCCGTAAGAGAACCCCATTCGATGAAAAGGTTTCAATGTTAAGTCTTTCGATAAAAATTCGCTTTTCCGAATTTTTAGAAAGAGAAACATTTGGCGTTGGTCCGACAAGACCCCTTTGGTAGTTACGTGATTCCTTGTGCAGGATATAGGAGACTGTTTTCGTAAAACCCTTGAAGAAGATGTGATTCATTTAAGCACATGTCCGTCAAAGATTCTAAGAGGATTTTTTTCAAAACTTAGAAACTCTTAAAACTTGAAGTGAACATAGCCCGCTTGTCTCAAAGCCTTGCTTAGTTCAATCGGGCCTGATGTTGAACTACGGAAAACTTTGAAACACGTTCACTTTTTCTCAGATAAATTTAAAACGAAAAAAAAGCCAAGCATAGTAAAAAGTGCGTCTTGATCTGAGCTTCTCTGCTCGGAGGAATACAGGGAACTATTTTCTTTAAAGTTCCAACACATGGAAAAGTGATTTCCATTAGGACTTTGAAGGAAATAGTTGCTCTGTACCGTCCATGTTGGCAAAACGGAATGCCCAGAACCAGAGGTTAACCACTACTCTACACGGCGAGGCCTTTTTATATCTAAGCCTTAAGAAAATACTTAATAAATAAGAAAACTTAATTTAGTGGAAATTAGACATCTAGGAGGTTCAACATTCTTAGCTCCGCTAACAATTAGAAATAAATTTAACTAAACTAAAAACTAAGGGACAATGGTTAAGCTAATTCTAAATATGAAAGCTTTATGCTACTTGTGGGACTATGATTGTTGTTGTACGGCTGCAATATCGTGTCTAATGCACAGTTGAAGTTTGGCTCCGGAGCACTTATAAACTTTCCATAGATGTGTTCTTTTGAAGGCTGGGTCTTGGGCGTCTCCAAACTATCTAGAATATCGTTGAAGACAGACTCTGCCTCACTTAGACCACTGCTTGGTGTAAGTGGCTCCGATATCGGCGACATCAGGGAGTAGTAGTCTGAGGTGTCCGAACTGTTCGAAGTTGATGTCGATGAGTGGACATCTTCCGTTGGCAGTGTCGTCGGAATGAGATGGGTCATGTTGTTGAAATTTAAGGCCGATGCGTGGCATTGCAGTTTGGATAGTTGATGGGGTGTGATAGGATTTTGCATTTTCTCTGATATCGTATCATATTTGACAATGTGTGTTGGCGTTGATGTTGCCACCTGGTGGAGTAGATGATGCCCCGTCGCTTGTTTGGAACTATACCTGTTTAACGGATGGAGGTAGCTGGAATTGAAGGAGTACGGAGTGCTGACATCTGATGATGATGATGGTGGTGTTGGCTGCGGTGATGGTTGGAAGCTTGGAGTTGGTGGTAAAGCTTCTGAGGTCGCCTTTCGTTCATAATTTTTGAAAGTATCCGTAGTTTGATGGTATGTTTCTTTCATTTTGATTCTGCGGCGTTGATTCTTGAACCAATATTTGACAGGAGCAGCGTCTAGTGACAATTTTGCGGCAAGCTCATCAGCGCGCTCAGAGTTTACGTATTTACACTCCATGAAACAGCACTCTAGCTCGGCGACTTGTGCGTTTGTGAAAACGGTTCTACTGCGGCGGCCTCTTCGTATGACCAGGCTGCTTGAGGTTTTGCCTACTGTAAAAAAAACTCGGATGTAGTATGGAGAGTATTATTATCAAGGTTTTTTTCAGACAGTAGTGCAATATCAGAAAGTGTCGCGGTAGGGCTTACTGAAGGTCCCAGCGGACTCGCAAATAAAACAAGAATCTTTTAAATTTCTAGTGAACGATAGTATTAGGATTCACTGCGCTTACTTGTCTTGCTTGCCTTGCTGACACGCTTGGTCACATTTGGTCGTTCATGGCTAGATCTGCTTGCACCTCGTTCGTCTGATAACTAAAAGTAAACATTCAGCTAGTTTGATGTAAAAAATGATCTGCGACTATAAATCCAACTTACCAAATGTCTATGTGTGTCCGTTCGTTGAATGCTGGGGGCGTCGGCATTTGAATGATTAAATCTTTGACAAGGTTTTCGCGTCATTTGTTGTACAGTGGTGTAGTATTTCTTTTCCCCAACCGCTGCATTTGGAGGAATGTTCGAACAGAGCAATATTATTCCCACAATAGTGGTGCAGAACAAAAACCTTCTAAACGAGGATGTCGGCATCAGTTATCAATTTAACTATTATTATTGTAGAGCATTATTGTTTTCCGAAATTTTTTATCTTTATCAAAGGTGGCTAATATCATTGTCAGCATTCGTTTTGACATTTACACAATCTGCCAAGAGCCGTTCCTAATCGTATATTTTGCTTTTGTTTGCTTCACTCTTTGACCGTTACAAGAAAAGCGAGAGAAACAGATTGTTGGCCAGTAGTTTTGTAGAGAAGTCTCCACAACAAAGTGAACTTAAATGATTGTAGCATTGAATAACTACAAATAAAAGTGGACACCGCTCATTTTGAAGCGACATACGGACCTTCAATTCGTCGAAAATGTGTACTAACTTAGTTTATGCATATACCATCATTTCTAATAAGGAAAATTAATTTCCTAAAATAATCCTATGTTTATTTCATGACAAATTACCCCCTTCTTTTTAACTTTCTCGCATTACGTAGTAAGAGAAAGGTATTGTAATCGTACAAAAAATCGAACTCGAGATTTTAATCAAATCTGACATTACGATGATAGAGGAACTCGAAAAAGTGGGTCTCGCAATTCTGTCCGTCTGTCCGTCTGTCCGTCCTTCCTGAGCTCTACAGCGCAAACGGCTGGACGGATTTCTTTCAAACTTCGGATTTGGAGTTGGTGGGCTTACAGTTCGGGGCCACTTTTTTTTTTGCACGTTAAGTGTTGCCGTTCTAACGGTATTCAGCATTTTTGAGTTTTTCGAAAACGGCTCTAACGATTTCAACCAAAATTGTTATTTGGGCTTAAGTTTGTGTAACTAAGATGGCTGCATACTCAGTTTTTCGCAGAAAAATCGAATAACGGTAATTTTGAAAATTGGTCATATCTCAAAAACGGTTAAAACTATTTCGACAAAAATTCATATTTAAGGTAATACGGTCATTCCCAACATGATGGCAAACTCAGTTTTTCCCTAAATTATCGTTCAACGGACTATTTTGGAAAAATTTAGTTTTTTAAGACTTTATTTAATTATGGTTTACTTGAAAACGGCTTTAACGATTTTAACCAAAATGTATATTTGCACTACCATATATGAAGTTAACATGACTGCATACCCAGTTTTTGGCTAAAAAGTCGAATAACGGAACTTTTGAAAAGTGGCCTTATCTCGAAAACGGTCTATACGATTGCAACAAAAATTAATTTTGTATGTAATATGGTCATTCCTAACACGATAGAAAACTCAGTTTTTCTCTAAATTGTCTATGACAGATTTTTGAAAAAATGCATATTTTGAGAATTTGTTTTTTTATTTTTTTACCTACATGAAAACAGCTAAAGCGATTTTGACCAAAATGCATACTTGCAGTAATATTGACGTTTTCAACAATATTGCGTCCTTCATTTTCGATTCGAATCACCGGAAACGATGATTTTGAAAACTGTTCAAATCTCGAAAACGCCATTTTAGATTTGGATAAAACTTTAAAAACCAAGTAATACTAACATCCTGAACAATACCCTATACTCAGTTTTTAGCTACATAGTTGAGCAAGATTATTTTTCGAACTTAACATTGCAATATTTGTTACTATTTTGTACGCATTATTTTCCAAAACCAGCTTTAAAGATTTTGACTAAAATGGTTATTTACGATAACATGGGTATTATGTAATAAAACTACTTAGTTTTTCTTAGAGAAATGCAAATATTTCCCACTTCTTCTTTTTCAACCATATTAATCATGAACCTTAAAATAATTCCAACCAATTGGAGTTTACTCTATCAGAAACCCGCACTTCAATTACCCCCAAACACGTGTAAATTCAAAAACAAATCTCTGAATTCTTACATCACAAACCCTACTTCGAGTCATGGCCACCTACTAGCATCACCAGTTTGAAAAATCTGGTTTTATAGCCTATAAACAATAACAAAAGAAAAATAAACCAACCAAACTGATGATATGAACGAGAAAGTTTAGTGCGATCCAGTCGTGAACGTTATTTTCTTATTCCTCTCATTGACAACATCTCAGGGCGCAGGGACATAACTCCAGGGGACATAAATCCATTATGAACTTGTGTCTCCTTTAGGTGAGACATAAAGCCTGGTACGCTGTTCGAGTGAAATGAAATTTTCCATACAAATTTTTCACTGCGAAATGTCAAAATGAACTTTTCAAGTGAAAATTTCACCAGGCAGTACGCTGTTGAAGTGAAAAATAATTGTTCAAAAAGTGATATGTAGAGGGCGTTGCTTGCTATTTCACTTGGTTTTTATTATCCGTCGCATTAAAATTTTTGACATTTCGGCGTGAAAATTTCACTTTCAATTTCAAAGCAATTTCTTGGAGAGGAGTGAAAATTTCACTTCACTTGAACAGCGTACCAGCCTTAAGTTCAAAATTTTATTATGGATTTATATCCCACTTTGGTGGGACATAATTTATTTTTTAAAGATGGGACATAATTCCAACTAGAAGAATTTATCAGAAAACAAAGTCCAAAATGCACAATTTTGAGTAATTGTTTTTATAAAGCATCATAAATAAAATTTTTAACACAGTTGGGTTTAGTAATGAAAGCCAGAGTTTTGAGAAACTATTAAAAAGGGTTGAAATGGAATTTTCGTTGTACTTTGTGCATGGGCACGCACAATTACGTTTTCCAATATCGCTGAAAAAAAACATTAACAATTTCATGCGATCAAAAATACCTTAAAAGAGAAAATTTCCCTTAAATAAATTGCTACTGCGCATGTTGGGATCTTTCTTCTTTTTTGGGACGGACTATACCTGCTTCAAACTGGTTTACAAAAAAGAATTACCCAGACAGCATTCCTCAGAGGGATATTTTTTTGGGGATATTATACATTTTCGTGTTTTCGTTTTTATGCCCGGATCCATTTCACAAACCCGCACAAGCGATCGCAGCGACGAATGTACCGCGAAGCGGACGTCGGCGTCGTCCAAAAAAATAATTTTATCAACATTTTAAGATTTTGCAATATTTCCAAAAGCCATACCAAGCAGCAGGACAAGGTTCAAGAGTATCATTTATTTCTTCTACTGTTCGAACTCGTAGAAGTGCAACCATGGGCCTTGTGAGAGAAACAGTACATGTTGTCTTAATCTTTGAGTTAGTAGTTCCAGATTTCGGCCGGTGTTGTACAATATGCTTCAAAGAGGGTCGGCGAAGCTTATACAACTGCTGCAGTTCCAAGGTGTTATCCTTTGAGTGTTTCTTGGAAGAAGTTTGAAACCAAGGGTTGACTATCCTTAAACTACTCCGTTGGAAATCGTTTTCCAAAACAGCTTTTCCATTTGAATTTAATGAGACTCGCACTCGACGAAGATTGCCTGCTTTAATCTGCCTTGCTTCCTCCATACTGCAGTGAAAAGATCCTCTGCTGGCGTTGAATCTCGTATGCGCTCTGATTTTGCTCAATGTCATACTTGAATTGAATGCGTCTTGCCGCTCCTCTGGTATTGTTGCCATCGTCATATTTTGATGTGTCCGGGTCCGGGTGTCCATGCCTCGGAGGTATCTCAACACGACTGATTGGCTTCGTCCAATAAATTTTGCGATATAACGGCTGCTATAGCCATCGCAATTATAGGCCCGAATTCGAGCTTTCTCCTCTTCGGATAGGCAACTTGCTCTTAGGATAATTGAGTTCATTTTGAACGATTGTCTGAGACTGTTTGTTATTTGAGTTGCTTCTCCTTTTTATTCATTTTCGTCGGGTGCTGCAGGACGTTAACTTGCGAATGTGTCAAAAAAGAATGGTTTTTATTGCCCTAGTAAAGATGCAATAAAACTATTCAATGTCTACTTCGTTACAAAATGTACCTAAAAGAAAAATGGGAAAAGCCTTTAAAAATAACTGCACATATAATCAGGTTAAAAGTGCCATAAAACAGTTGACCAGCGTAAGGATTAACCCAATTTTAAAATTTGCTCACATACCTGCCACGCCTCCGGTTAAAAAAACTGAATAAATAATACCCTCGTCCAACCCTTACTGTTTTATTGCATTGATATAAGCATGCTTACATAATATAAAATCCTGCAAAAATAGAGGAAGTCAGTGTTAGCGATTTTCGAAGAATTATTTGGCCGTTGGTAGGGAAATAACGTTTTCTCCATTTACACCGATCCATCGGAAAAACGGAAAAGGATTACAATTACATTCCCGCTGATTTTGTTGAAACTAAACTTAATACGCAGATGCAATATTGCATCTCTTTGGTTTGGGTTCTTCCAATATTTCCTTGAAGTGTTGTAAAATTCTCATATTTTTGAGCAGCAATCTAAGGAAATTAGTGTGTGGGAAAAATCCATAAGGATTTTATAGTTCTGTTGTTTGTACGATTGTTTAACATTTTAGTGAAAAGTAGAAAGGTACAAACAATTTTGGGAAAGTATTTTCAGTTTTGTGACCTTAGCATTGTTTTTTTTTTTTGAATCAGCAGATTATATCGAAGTCAGAATTGACGTTATTTGATTTAACAGAAATTCTTTGTGAACTTTTTCTTCGATTTCAGGCGCTATAATTGAAGAAGGAATATCGTCAAGACTATGGTCGACATTGGTCATTGGTTTACCTTGGTTGAAACTTGTGATTTAAATCTATACCTACCTAAACAGGGTTTCATCTAATCCAGACCAATCTAGTCGACTTGAGAGAACTCATTTTTGAATGTGGGCAATCTGCAGCAAGGTTGAGCTCATAATGGATGAGTTGCAGATCAGTGCTCTCTCGTAGGTATTGCTACAAATTGTCTACATAAAGTTATATACTGTGATCTTAGACTCCAACCAAATATGAAAGAGTGTATCATATGCCCACGAAATGGAACTGCTCTTCTCAAAAAACCGATATGCGTATTCGTTGGTACATTTAATGTATGGATGACGTAAAAGGGAACAAAGGTTCGTTACACGTAGCGAACTTAAAAGAAAAATTTTGATTACAATTTAGTGGAGCGTCCCTTTGTTTTTAACCCAATCCACATCTTTGTACAGTTCATAGAGATGGCGGTGGGACTTCACATGCTCACAAGAAAATCTATCAGAAAACTATTGCTCATTATGGAATCAGCTATCCGAAAAGGGGTTCGCCGATCAGAACTTTTGAAACTTAGATAAACTGACCATTCGTATCTACAGTTAATATTTGCTGAAGCGCTCCTTAATAGTCTCAAATATATCTGCAACCATTGCAGTGAGATTTTTTTCCCTTACGGTCGAGAGCTGTTTGTCTTTTTAGTTGATAGCTAATGTACCTACGTATTTAGTATTGCCCTTGTATATAGGTAGATACCTACTTAGAAACAACAACTATATCTTCCGCAAGGCAATACGTTCTCACGGCCCCTGGAAGAGATCCTGTGTTCATTCAGGTGTCGTACTATATTTTTTAACTAGTTTTGTCGAAATCCCTCGTTCCTGTAGATGCTATCAGTTATGCGCCTCTGAAGCTTTGAAAACTCCATATATGGCAGTTTATACCACTTTGTCTAACATTTCAGATCTATTGATAGCATAACTCTTTAGCACGCCTAAGCTTAGCTAGTTTATACTCTTTTCATGATATGCCTAGTCTCCTCTGCTAAGTGTGATACTCAGAATGGCTCGTGCCTTTCCTAATCAAATGATAACTTGAAGAACACACTTTTAGGTAATTGAGGCAAACAAATACTCCTTAATTGTGAACGGTTTATTGTGAAAGGAAATTATTATTTTATTGTAGATGAGTTGTTAAGGATACTAGACACAATATCTTCCTGGACTACCCAACTCACTAGTCTTCTGGGTACCTAGATGAGAACATAGTTTTCTTTCTGACAACAGAAAAGATTTTCTTTAAATCATGACGGACGCCACTCTAACTGCTGTTAGTAAGGTGTTTGTATTTCACTTGAATAAGGCTCTTAAGATAGATCACTTAGATTCAATTGCTAACAACGAGAGAGTTGTAAGATGGTTTCAGGCGAAATTGATCACGTGGTGGTTGACAATTTTGGCTGAATTCCGATGTTTTAGTTCTCTTTTTGTACTTAGACTCAACGTTCTTAGTAATAAGCCTATAGGCTATATATATGGGACAAAGAGAAAAGGAAACTCAAACTTGCAAATAGGCGCAGGGTCATAAGTCCACAAGCCAAAAGTCCATAATGGACATTTGACCCACCAGTGTGGGTTATAAGCTCACAAATCAGTTGTGAACTTATAACCCACTCATATGGGCCAAAAATCCACACGAAATTCTTGTGGACTTTTGACTCATCTGTTGTGGTGTTTTGGCTCACTATCGTAGAATTTCTTTAGTACCTGTGAAACAGTGTTTCTTTTCAGTCAGCCGTGTATGTCGGCAAACTTAATATAAACTCAATATTAACTGATAACGAGTGTAACAAAGCAAGTGTTTTAAGCATACTTAAGACAAATTTTAATAAAACTTTTTAACAAAAACTTCGAGTTTCTTTCGGGTTTGGAGAGAAAACTACATACTATGTAGTATATCTTAAAAACTTGCTTCCTTATATAAATATTTAAACTTAGTTGTTGAAAATGATAAAATTATTTTGAAAAATTCGAACGAATTTTCTTAGAAACTAAATTGAAATATGTTTAGAATTTTTCTTAGAAACTAAAATTAATACAAAAACATATTTCAATTTAGTTTCTAAGAAAAATTCTAAAGTTATTTTGAAAAGTTCGCGCGAATTGTTCAAAATAACTTTAGAATTTTTCTTAGAAACTAAAATTAATACAAAAACATATTTCAATTTAGTTTCTAAGAAAAATTCTAAAGTTATTTTGAAAAATTCGCGCGAATTGTTAAAAATAACTTTAGAATTTTTCTTAAAAACTAAAATAAATGCAATTTAGTTTCCAAGAAAGAAGTTTTTCTTAGAAACTATATTTAAATATTGATATAAGGAAGCAAGTACTTAAGTTATAGTTTTTAAGAAGCATGTGTACAGCACAACCCACAACAATATTTTTTGTACTCAAACCCGAATGAAACTCGAAATTTATGTTAAATAATTTTATTAAAATTTGACTTAAGTATGCTTCAAACACTTGTTACACTCGTTATCAGTAAATATTGAGTTGAAAAAAACGGATATACGTGCCAGATTAATCAATTAATATGTACTTATGTATACTTAACCACACAATTAAATTGACAAACATTTTCGTATTTTTCACTTCGTTTTAATACATATTATAAGTCAAACGAAGAGAAGTGGACTTATGGCCCACTTCATTTTTAGAATTGTGAGATTATGACCCGAAATATTGTGGACTTTTGACCGACTTGAGTGGGTTATAAGTTCACAATTTATTTGTGGACTTAAAACCCACTCAGGTGAGTCAAAACTCCATTATGGACTTTTGGCCTGTGGACTTATGACCCTGCGCCTTGCAAATACTAGGGCTTGTATTTGAAAATCATTGTGTCATGGGGATACTTGGTTGGCCTATATTAGCCAGCAAAAGTCTTTTTCGACTCAGCTTAGATTATGGCACAGTTGTAAAATGTAAGACGACTTAATTTTGAATTAGTTCCTCAAATATTTAAGAGACAATTTGCTAGGGTTAAACCCCTGTGTCTTTAAAAACTGAAGCGCAACCAGCAAAAAGAATATGTACTTACCTACCTATTTTGCAAAATTCCTGGTAATTCATGTTTCACCTGTCCAAAATAACGACGAGTATATTATTCCATATAATATATTTTATTTCCATAAGATTTAAAATATTATAACTACATAAAATATCGTAATTTAAAAAAAAAGTAATCAACATTTTAAGATTTCACAATATTTCCAAAAGGCATAAAGGCAAAAGCAGCATGAGAAAGTTCACCAGCATCATTCATTTCTTTTACTGCTCGAATTCGTAGAAGTAAATGAAAAAGTATTTTTCACTTTCCCTTTGGGTTAGCGGTGTCCGAATTTGGCAGGTCTTAATTGTTTCAAAGTGGGTGGCCGAAACTTATAAAACTGCTACTTTTTAAGACCACCAGCAATCTTCAAATTGTTTCTGATTGAGCATACCTATTTAAATTTTTAGAGAGAAAATGGAGCTCAAAACAAATCTTAGCTAAACTTCTTCTACTGCAATTGCATTGGGATTTTTCTGAAAACAATTTCAATATTTTGTAAATGTGCCATTCTCTAAAATTGTTGTGACTTCCAGTGACCAATAAAACTTTGCAATATTTCCACAGCTTTCACACATAGCTAGGTATATGTAAGTGTAGTTGGGGTTTATGATGCAGTTTTCAGAAACTTTTTTCCCAGAACTGAGGAGAGGGTTTCCCAAACTGAGAAATTCAATTCTGTTTAAGTCTAAAAAATCTGGTAATGTTCCGACTTTCGGATACAGATTTTTTGTAAGTATTTTCTAACTTCAGATTGAATTATTATTTTTTTTTACAAATTTATGTATTTACAAGGACTATCTAGGAAATAAAGTTTTTGACACCTTGATACACGAGACTGCAACAACTCTGTCGTTTGAGTCAAAGAATCGCTGACTCATTTTCCTTTTCATCTTGAAAAAAAAATTGAATTCGAGTTATTCATCTGCATGGTCCTTTCGAGTGTCAGAAAAAAAAACTTTACCTACCTACACACATTAGACAAGTCTCTATAAATACATAACTTATCGAAAGAAGGTAAGTGCACAGCATTCTCTCATATTTTTCGAAGGAAATGCTTTCAAGCCAATCGTATTTGCGCGATCATCCCATCTCTTTCACCCCCGATGACTTTCGCGAAAAATAATTCAACTAGTACCTGCTATCATGATCACCATCAATGAGACGCAAGGCAACGGTTAGAGGTGAATATATAAGAAAAGGATGGCATTATCACACATCAAGACCATTGGTAGATTCAAGGACCCTCTGAAAACGCGAAACGGTTCGGTTTCTGCTCTCATGATGATTGCATCAATGAGATGCAATACAACGGTTAGAGATGCAAATATTAAAAAAGGATTACACATCAGGACTAAAGGTAGATTCAAGGACCAAGGACTGAAAGCGCGAAACGGATCGGTTTCAGCTATAATTACAGGCACTGTCTTGAAATCGTCACCAAACCGTATTTAGGTCTTGACCATTCAACACCAATCTATAACACAGTCGTGTAAAATTATTTCTTACATTTGTGTTTATTCGAAAAGAGTAACTAAAGATAAATGGATAACCAGCTAAATTATCAAATTGCTTACGCTGATTTCGTAATGGTAAGTTTAAATTATTTCATTGTACTTAGTAAACTTGTGAAATAAATTTCTCTTTTGTTTTTACTCTAGGATCAACGTCAGCCGATCTTAGAAAATAATTTCAATCAACAACCGCAAGCCCTCCAACAGAACGCAGCAGTGCGTACACGAATTAATTTTAGCCGTATGCAGCTAGAAATATTGGAGACCGAGTTCAGGGCCAGCCCTTATATTTATAAAAGTCAAAGGAACGAAATAGCTAAACGCCTTGGGGTAGAGGATAAGCAAGTTAAGGTCTGGTTTCAAAACCGTCGCATGAAATGCAAAAAAGAAATTCCCCAAAATAGGAACGCAGTAACCAACCAGCTTAGGTATCTTACAAAAAGGCCTAACGATGACACCAAGAAACCAGAACAAATTCCAATCCCCAATCCACTTCCAGTTCATAAGCCAATAGCAGCACAGTTGATGAAAGAAGTTCCTCACATATCGGCTTATAACAAAGCATTCAAGCCACAATTGATTGTCCAAATGCCAGCAGCAGTATCAGTCCCTCAAATTATGCAGCCGTCGACAAGCCAAAGTTCGAATGTGGCCTCGATTCAGCATCATCCACAAAAGGCAGCTCAGATTTATCCCCAAATCCATCTGAGACAGCAGCCGACTCAAGAAATTCGGTATCATCCATATCATCTGCAACAGCGGCTACATCATCAGCTACCACAGCAACAACAAGTACCAGTACAACAGCAAATACATCAAGTGCAGCAGGCGATAGAAGTACAGCAATATCAATCGCCCCAACACGTTTCTCAATATCCATATTGTTCCGAGGATTCAGTAGATTTGGACAATTATTTACATGAGATTGACCGACGTGTTGTAGCTCTGAGGTCCGATCAGGGGGAGGCACAGAAAATATCAGAACAACAACAACAACAACAACAACAACAACAATCAATGATGATTCCAGGTCTAACACACTTGCCTGCCATTAGTCCAGAGATGAGTTTAGACATAAGTGAATTTATGGACAGTTTAGACAAATATCTGTCTCCCGAAACTGCACCAGAATTGAACTTTGACGCTCAGGACTTAAACAGCCTTGTTCCCACATTGGAATGGGATTCAACTCTGGACCTATCGTTCCCAATGGTACATCTCTCGCTGGAAGATTGCTTAGACACAAATTTTTACATTCAATGAATCACAGTTAAATGTTCTGAGTTTTTAATTGATATTTACTGTTCCTATTGCATGCCTTTGTTGTGTTCCTTTTTTTTAAAAGCACTTATCTTTTATTATTAATTTAGACTAAGTGACAAAAATTATATTTTAATTGTAAGATGAATAAATATGAAATTGTACAAATATTTAAACGGTGTGTATCTATTATCTTTCAGAAACAAACCTTGACACACTTTGACATTTTTGGAAACATAAAATCACAGGTGGCCAAAGATCGTTTTCTAGTCAAAATGTTACAAAATTTATAAAATGTGGTTAAAATTAATGATTTTTAACTTTCTCTTCGTAAACGTAAGAAAGATATTGTATTCGTACAAAATTTCGAACTGCAGATCTGGTATTACGATAGACAGAGGTACTCAGGAAGTGAGTCGCAATTGTGTCCTTCTGTCTGTCTGCTCTTGAGGTCTGCAGCCTAAACGACTGGTCGGATTTCTTTCAAACTTCGATTTGGAGCCACTTTTTTTGCACGTTCGTTTTCCCTATTACTAACGGTACTTCCACATTACGCTTGATTTTTTCGAAAACGGGTCTAAAGATTGCAACAAAAATTGGTATTTGAGTTTTTGTAATTTCGCTAAAAATTGAATAACAGGAAACTTACTTACATTTTCTTAAAAAACTTGGTTTTAGCCAATATTAGTCAAATTCATCTTCTTTTTTCAATCATATTAAACAAGCACCCTAAAATAATTGCAACCACTTAGAACTCAAATACTCGGAACGCACACTACATTTGCAGACCCACACAATGTCCATTGGTATATTCAGTTTATAAAGCTCTACTTCCAATTCCAATCAGAGACACCTACATCACCAGTCTATCCTATCCCCGTCAAAAACAAGAACCTGCCCTTCGAGCTCCGAAAATTCTGCTACTCAAATATTTTATAATGTGTAAACGCCTACAAAGATTGCATTTGGCGCTTAAAACGTTTTAACCAGAACTTTCAAAGATCGCATTTTACTGAAATAAATGTGTTTCAGCCAAAAGTGCACTTTATTTAAGTTTATTCTAGTATCGCTTCTGAGTTTTTTGTTCTACGTACGTACACCTGAAAGTCATAGGGAAAGTCTTGGTAAGAGAGCAACTGAGAATCCATCGAAATTTATATTTCAAGTATAAAATAAATATAGACTGGTCAACTGTTTGTCTCTATTGCGCCACTCAGTAGTGTCTCAATCTGACATGCAAATTGGATCTACCGATGATGAGAAACCAAATGCAGGAAAAATGTAACAACATGAAGAGTCCCATGCCGGATTCTTAACTTTTACATTTTTGTATGCTAACTTATATAATAATTGAATTGGGGAGTTTTTTTACAGAAAAATCAAGAGCCAAAGGATTTTTTTGGATTTAGTGTCTCTTAAGATCCGTCTATTAACATAAATGAAATTCTTCGAGTTCTATTAAGATAATCAACGTTTGAACGCGCGCATTGCTGTCGTGGTATGAGAGTTTGAGTGTGGAAGCTGAATCAAATCGTCTGGTTCCCGATAACTGCGCACAATTTTGAGTCCAATATCAGCTACAATTCTTCAAAACTCCATTTATTTCTTCCTCAACAAAGCTCCAAAAGGAGTTCACTCACGCGTGAAAACACAATTAATTGAAGGAAAAGAAATTATCTAAAATGGAGTTTTGAAGAATTGTAGCTGATATTGGACTCAAAATTGTGCGCAGTTATCGGGAACCAGACGATTTGATTCAGCTTCCACACTCAAACTCTCATGCATCATGCATCGCCAAGGTCGGAGAAGCTTGGGATGGCTAAAAGCTTAAGCTCATCCCTTCTAAGGATGTCCCCACGAGACCTAGGGCCCTTATTTGGTTACCCGTAATGAAGATAGACTCTGAGAGTCTTCTCAAGTGTCTCAGACTACAAAATCCGGATATTCTTATGGACGACGTGCATCTAGGAACTCACGCAGTCAAGCTAGGCATCCCCCACAACACCCACTGTCGTAGCTGCGCTGAGTGAAATAGTGTTCCACCTTCTTTGCAAATGTCCGGCTCTAGCTAAAACCAAATACAGTGTCCTGGGTAGTCCTTATTTTGACGACCTTTCCATGACGGCCATCCGAGGCATACATTTCAACAAACCTATATTAGAGTCAATTAAAGTGGCCAAATGCCTATAAAAAATAAAAATAAACAAGGAATAAATTGATCTTATAAGTCCTTTTATTTGAATTAGATTTGAAAAGTTATCTATAACTACAAAAAAATTGATTAATATTTTCCAAAAAAAAGAAAAATTATATCAACATTTTAAGATTTCATATTTCCAAAAGGCATATGAAGCAGCAGGACAAGGTTTAAGAGCAACATTTATTTCTTCTACTGTTCGAACTCGTAGCAGTGCAACCATGGGCTTTGTGAGCGAAACAGTACATGTTGTCTTAATCTTTGAGTTAGTAGTTCCAGATTTGGGCCGATGTTGTACAATATGCTTCAAAGAGGGTCGGCGAAGCTTATACAACTGATGCAGTTCCAAGGTGTTATCCTTTGAGTGTTTCTTGGAAGAAGTTTGAAACCAAGGGTTGACTATCCTTAAACAACTCCGTTGGAATTCGTTTTCCAAAACAGCTTTTATATTTGAATTTAATGAGACTCGCACTCGACGAAGATTGCCTGCTTTAATCTGCCTTGCTTCCTCCATACTGCAGTGAAAAGATCCTCTGCTGGCGTTGAATCTCGTATGCACTCTGATTTTGCTCAATGTCATACTTGAATTGAATGCGTCTTGCCGCTCCTCTGGTATTGTTGCCATCGTCATATTTTGATGTGTCCGGGTCCGGGTGTCCATGCCTCGGAGGTATCTCAACACGACTGATTGGCTTCGTCCAATAAATTTTGCGATATAACGGCTGCTATAGCGTTCGCAATTATAGGCCCGAATTCGAGCTTTCTCCTCTTCGGATAGGCAACTTGCTCTTAGGTTAATTGAGTTCATTTCGAACGATTGTCTGAGACTGTTTGTTATTTGAGTTGCTTCTCCTTTTTATTCATTTTCGTCGGATGCTGCAGGACGGTAACTTGCGAATGTGTCAAAAAAGGGTGGTTTTTATTGCCCTAGTAAAGATGCAATAAAACTGTTCAATGTCTACTTCGTTACAAAATGTACCTAAAAGAAAAATGGGAAAAGCCTTTAAAAATAACTGCACATATAATCAGGTTAAAAGTGCCATAAAACAGTTGACCAGCGTAAGGAGCGTCAAAATTCAATTCTGGTGCAGTTTCGGGAGAGAGATATTTGTCTAAACAGTCCAAAAATTCACTAATGTCTAAACTCATCTCTGGACATTCTGGCAAGTTTGGTAGACCTGGGATGATCATTGATTGTTGTTGTTCTTCTGATATTTTCTGTGCTTCCCCCTGATCGGACCTCAGAGCTTTCAGAGTTTCAACACGTCGGTCAATCTCATGTAAATAATTGTCCAAATCCACAGAATCCTCGGAACAATCTGAATTTTGAGGAACGTGTTGGGGCGGTTGATATTGCTGCTCTTGATGTATTTGCTGTTGTACTGGCACTGGTTTTTGCTGTGGTAGCTGATGATGTAGCCGCTGTGGCAGATGATAAATGTTTGAGGAAATGTTGTTTTCGTTGCTTTGGAACTAATTCAAAATTAAGTTGTCTAACATTTTACAACTGTGCCGTAATCTAAGCTCAGTCGAAAAAGACTTTTGATGGCTAATATTTTAACAATAGGTACATTGGTGTGGAAAGCAAACATAGAACCCCTAACTGAGCTATTGCTGAAAGACAGCCCAATTCAAAATCGGCCTTACTGGAACCGATCCGAAAACGTATCTATTATCATCACTAGCCCTTACATTTTTATAGAAAAACAAATTCTCAAAATATACCATTGGACTGTAAGTCCAAAAACGGCAAATCCGAAGACCTCAGGATCATATGGACAAAATCGCATAAACATTATACACAGAAATGAAATAATTTTTGTAGAAGGGTTTTCTCATCAAAATAACCCCATAACCAACCCATAGCTAAGCAACTCTCGTTGAATTTTCTATGCTTTTTTGAATAGTATTTTTTTTGAAGTTCGTGAGACTCTCATTGATGAAAAGCGGTTTGTGTCAATTCCCATCGCCGAGAAGTCAAGATTCAAGAAGTTAATAATTTCACCTTGTTCTTTTTGGTTAAAATGCTCCCCTTAAGCTCCATCGATCTTAGCTTCATACGTACAAGTACAATGCCGAATGTCTTCATACAAGCTGTTCAAACAAGTTTGACATAAAAGTTGCTTCCAGCTGATACACTTTAATTGCTGTTGCATAGTATGATTCAATGTTTCATCGTGTGTTATACTTACATTCAGTCTTGACAGTACTGCTAATTGCATTAGCACTACACAAATGATGTCGATGCACTTATTCAACGGTTTCTGCTGCAAAACATTAACAGTGTGCTTTACCCAGCAGTGTTTTGTTTTTATTTTTAAGTACATTCTATTGATTTCTTATAACGCATAGCTGTTTATTTGTTGGAGAGAGATGATCTCTTTGTACGAGACGTCCAGTCCCAGTGTGATGGTAGCAGGAAGTAAGCTTGGCTGTTGTTGTTGGCTTAATGGAAAGCTGTACATTTTTTTTATATCAGGCAGTTTACATTTTAATGAGAGGCGGTGCGCGTAATTTTATATACGTCTGTGTTTCTCGCAAGATGCACAAATATATGGTAAATTGTTCCTTTTTATGTATAGGCCGAGCTTGGAAAAACATTACAATTTTCCCACTGGATTTTTGCGTTGAGGCGGTCGACCTTTGATCCACGTTTGCAAGGCATTGTGATTTTAAAACCAGAAATCATGCACATTATTAAATGTAGTCACGAATTAAGAAAAATTATTAAATAGTTGACGAGTATGCCTGTAAGTTTTGTGTGAGTTTTTCATTTTTCGAACAAATGGGATTTAAAACGGGCACCAAACAGAACTAGAGTATTCCAAAACAGGTCGGACGAGAGAACAGTGTAGAGTTTTATTTACATAGGGATCCTTAAATTCCTTTGAAAAACGTTTTATAAGCCCCAAATCCTAATCGGCTTTTTTCCTTGCTAACAATGGAATCCAAATGGCGATTGAAGGAGAGCTTTCTATCAAAGACCACACCAAGATCATTAAAGCAATCCACACTTTCAACAGCTTCCTCATTAATAAAATAAATTGGGGCAGTTGAATTTTGGCGTCTCGTGAATTTCATGCTTTTAAGCTGCATATAGTTATTTCTACACCATTCCTGCATATGGTCAGTGTCATGCTATAAAAATAAATAATCTTGTTGATCGTTGATAAATTACAGGAACAGGAGTGGACCAAAGTGTATAACATGATTAACTTTGTCAAATGCTTTACAAAGATCAGATCGAAAGAAGGTAAGTGCACAGCTTTCAATTCAAGCATTACTTCCATCTCTTTCACCTCCGATGATTTTCGCGAAAAATAATTCATAATTAATTGGTACCTGCTCTCATGATGATTGCATCAATGAGATGCAAGACAACGGTCAGAAGTGCAAATATTAGAAAAGGATGACAATTCAATAGTATTATCAGACATCAAGACTTAGGCAGATTCAAGGACCTTTTGAAAGCGGGGAAGGAATCGGGTTCAGCTATAAATAACTGTCATTGTCTTGAAATCGCCACCAAACCGTATTTAGGTCTTGACCAGTCAACATCATATAAAACTATTTTGCATATCTGTGACTATTCGAAAACAGTTACTTTAAAGAAAAATGGATAACTAACGAAATTATCAAGTTGCATACGCTAATTTCGTTATGGTTAGTTCAAATTAGTTTAATGTACTAAACTTGTGAAATAACATTCCCTTTTACCTTTATTCTAGGATCAACATCAAAACATACCCTCGACGTCGGCGAACACACTACCGCTTTCAGAAAATAATTGTGTTCAACAACCACAAGTCCCCCAAGAGAACAACGCTATGAATCAGACCAACAGATCAGTCCGTACTAGAATTAGTTTCAGCACTCTGCAGCAAGCAATATTGGAGACTCAATTCAGGGGCAGCGCATATCTTTCTAACAGCAGACGAATCGAAATCGCTGATCGCCTTGGCGTGGAGGAGAAGCAGGTCAGAGTCTGGTTTCAAAATCGCCGAATGAAATGCAAAAGGGAAATTTCACAAAATGGGAACAAAGTGGCCAACCAGCACAACCATGAAACTTTCCAAAAACCGGCACGAATTCCAATACCCCCAAGGAATAACAAAGAGAACCCACTTCCAGTCTATAAACCCAAGGCAGCACAGTTGTTCAAAGGAGTTTCCCTCATATCGGCCAAAAGCAAAGCTTTCAAACCACAGCTGATTGTCCAAATACCAGGAGAAGAGAACGTCTCTCAAAGTATGCAGCCGTCGACGAGCCAAACTTCAAATGCAGTTTCGGTTCAGAATCAACCACAGGTTCAACAGCAACCAATATATCAGATTCAGGTACAGCGAGCCCTGAAAGTACCGCAGTTACAGCACCAACCGCCCAAACAGCCAATGATTGCAGTTTCGCATTTGAAGCCAAGCTCGTCGACAATAATTTCAGAAGGGACCAGTACTCCACAGATTCCAACGTTGACATTTGATAAAAGGTACTTTTTGGCAAACAACCCAAATCCCATCGAATACAACACGTTGGACGATGTGGCAATGGTAATTGAGGGTCATCAAAATCCAGAATGCCTCGAGGAATCTGTGGATTTGGACAACTATTTGAATGAGATCGAACGACGTGTTGAAGCTCTAAAGTCCGGTTAACGGGAGGCCCAGAAAAAATTAGAAGACAAGGAACAACATCAAAAACAACTACAGGAGCAACAGTCAATGATTATTCAAGACTTTGGCGATTGCGTTGCAAATGTTGACGGTCTACCTAACTTTCCAGCCTTATGTCCAGAGATGGATTTAGACATTAGTGAATTTATGGACAGTTTAGACAAATATCTCTCTCCCGAAACTGCACCAGAATTGCATTTTGACGCTCAAGACTTAAACAGCCTTGTTTCCACATTGGAATGTGATTCAACTCTGGATCTTTCATTCCCAATGGTACATCTCTCTTTGAAAGATTGCTTAGAGACTAATTTTTACGTTCAATGAATCACAGTTAATAGTTCTGAATTTTTAATTGATATTTACTGTTCCTATTGCATGCCGTTGTCGTGTTCCTTATTTTTTAAGCAGTATCTTTTATTCTTAATTTAAATTAAGTGACAAAAATGATAATATCTGTAAGATGAATAAAATTTTAAATTGTATGAATATTTAAAAGGTGTTTATCTATTATCTTTCAGAAACAAACTTGACACACTTTGACATTTTTGGAAACTTAAATTTATCGCAGGTGGACAAAGATTTCGTAGTCAAAATGTTTCAAAATGAAAGGGGTTCGATAAAAATCGAATAACAGGAAACTTACTTAGTTTTCTTAAAAAAATCCAAACAAAGCCGTATTAAATATACATATTTCTATCTCAAAAATGACTACCATGCTTTTGATGCACTTGGTTTTTGCCAATATTAGTCAAATTCATCTTCTTTTTTCAATCAACTTGTTACGCAGCAGTTACGTCAAATTTTTTTATGCTAACTGACGTCTGCTAGCAAGAAAGTAGGTATTTGTGCACATTTTTTATATTAAAAAGGGGGTACCTACTGTTATAGTAGGTACTACCAAATATCAAGTGAGCATTCAACAAACCCATATTTAAGTCAATTAATTTGCCCAAATGCCAGAAATAGTAAATTGTTGTTCCCCTTTACAAAATAAAAATAAACAAATAGTGCATTTATCTATATAACACGGTTCATTTTAATTGCATAACAAATTATTAATTTTTTCAAAAAATAAATAAATCATTAGATCAGCATTTTAGGATTTCATAATATTATTTTCAAAAGGCATACGAAGCAGCAGTACAAGGTTCATTTATTTCTCAATACTGCATTGAAAAGACCCTTTCCTGGCGTTGAATCTTGTATGCGTTTTCATTTTGCTCAATGTCATAGTTGAATTGAATGCGCCTTGTCGCTCCTCCGGTGTTGTTGCCACCCTCGTATATCGTGTACCTATTGTGAATTTTTTCGTAGCTGTTCATGCATCGGAGGTATCTCGCGACTGATTGTCTTCTTCTAATAATTTTCGCGATATAACGGCTGCTATAGCTTTCACTATTATAGGCCCGAATTTGAGCTTTCTCCTCTTCGATAGGCAATTTGCTCTTAGGATACGTGAGTTCATATTGAACGTTTGTCTGAGACTGTTTGTTATTTGAGTTGCTTCTCCTTTTTATTCATTTTCGCCAGGCCGGTAACTTTCGAATGTGTCAAAGAAGGATAATTTTTATTGGTTAAATTTATGAATGTGCAAGAAAAATATTCAATTTATAGATATAACTCTAGAATTTCTAAATACAATTTTGGAAGGTATATTTTAAGCTTGTGGAGCTACACTTTATCAAAAGCCTGTTTGTTTATTTTCCAGTGCCTGTTATATTATTTTTTTATCTGTTATTCGGTGGGCCATCAACATGTTGTTGCCCGACTAATCCCAAGGACAAGATTTGAGAAGAGAATCCACCATGTTTCGGAAAAATACATAAAAATGCCAGTGAAGCTTTATAGGTACACACATTAACGTACCATATTGCCTTTGGTATGATCTAAACAAATCCTGCTCGATTGGCAAATAAATTTAATTGTTATCTATATATTTCTGTCTAGGAGAAAAATGGGAAAAGACTTTAAAATAACTGGTCATATAATCTGACAATTGCCCAGCGTAAGGATTAACCCAATTTCAAAATTTTCTCACAAACCTGACACGCCTCCGGTTAAAAAAAGCGAATAAATAATGCCCTCGTCCGATCCTTACTGTTAGAGGTCAGTGTTAGCGATTTTCGAAGAATTATTTGGCCGTTGGTAGGAAAATAACGTTTTCTACATTTACACCGATCCATCGTAAAAACGGAAAAGGATTACAATTACAGTCCCGCTGATTTTGTTGAAACTAAACTTAATATGCAGATGCAATATTGCATCTCTTTGGTTTGGGTTCTTCCTTCCAATATTTCCTTGAATTGTTGTAAAGTGTTGTAAAATTCTTATATTTTTGAGCAGCAATCTTAGGAAATTAGTGTGTGGGAAAAATACATAAGGATTTTATAGTTCTATTGTTTGAACGATTGCTTAACATTTTAGTGAAAAGAAGGAAGGTACAATAAGTTTTGGGAAAGGTTTTGCAGAGAATTAAAATCAAACAATATGCAACCATAAATTAACACAATTGAATAACAACTACATTAATTTAAAACGATCACCCTTATTGCGAAAATCATCTATCAATTGATAGTTGATACTTATCAATAAATTTTTTGAAGTGGTATTGTGACTGTCAACTATCAATATTGTTGATCCATTATGATTTTTTCTTTAATATTCTCTTGTGAATAAAAAAAAGGGTATTGCGTTCAACAATTTTCATCAATTTTGTTGTCAGCTGTCAATTTTCCTTTCAATCGTAAATTTTCAGTTGATGAGTTCTCGCTGCCAAAAACATAAACATAAAAATGTGAGTTTCGAGTTAAATAAGTGATACCATTTTTAATTTCTGTATTTCCAAAGGGGTTTCAATAAGAATTAAGCAACAAATCGTTTCCCAAACTCAACTGGTAGTTCCCATGTGCAGAGAATCTTAGCACTGCTGCTAGTTTCAAAATGTTTGGCACAGCTCGAAAGTTTTGTCGTCAATTTCTTAGAAAAGATAAAAGAAATGCATCCTTCGATAGGATTGGATGCATCCCTCAAACTTCTTCGCATTTTTGCCATTTCAACGATAGCAGGATCATCCAACTCTTCATCTTCATCAAGAAAAAAGTTCAGTTGAAGGCGTTTTGTATTATTTCCTTTTTAATTATTTTCCCTTTTAATTATTTTCCTTTTACGTGAACATTTTTTTTTGTCAACACAATTTAGTTTTTAATTTAATTGATTTTATATATTTCTCATGATTTCCTTTGTATGTTCATCAAAAAAAATTAAATAAACATCTGTCAGACGCACATTCCCGTTCACAGTAATAGAAATATTTTGAAGGTATTCACAAAAGCACAATATTTTATCAATTCATTTTAACAATACTGATTTTTAGTTCAATTGATAAATTCTATCAACCGTCAATCGGTTGGTAGTTTATCTTCACAATAAGGGTGAATGTCAAAAAACATTCCTTCGACTGCACTTGAAAATTTTGTGCAAATAGCTAAAGGATTAGCCAAAACATTAAACCTCGATACCGAACTAAAAAATAAGACTCTTCATAAATCTTTCATAATCGATTCTTTCGGCTTAATAATGTCCATCAGACTGAATGTAGTTATGCAAAATACGGCAACAACAAAAACAATTATTCCAAGCAAATTGAAAAGCCGACGATAAAACGGTGTACGACGAATATAATAAACCAGCAGCTGACGAGACACAAAAAACAACTTTTGTGTAGGAGAGCGCGGGAAAAGTTCTTCCAGGTTTGCATGATCCACATAGAACTGAGAGTGCGCTAGCCATTATGTTGTCAATATGTACCGCAAGCAAATGACGTCGACAAAATTACACGCATAAGAGAAATGCGAAATTGTTTTTGTCTAAATGAAATCGAAGAACTGGTAGTGTTAGCCTTGATTGTACGCCTTCTCGTAAGGCCGGTGGAGTTTTAATGTAAACATTGCCAAGAATTGGATCACAAGCTCATACCTCACGACACTACTTCTTTCGAAGGTATAAAGATTAATTTTATTAAACAGAAGACGACTTTCTTGCTGGGAATATATAGACCGCCAGGTTTAACGTATAAGTAAGAAGGCGTTTTTTAAACAGTTTGAAAGAAAAGCTTGCGACTTGGGTAAAAATAAGGAAAATAAATATGCATAGTATATCAGTGTGTGTAGTGTTAATGCATACTGCGTGAAAGACTATTGATGGATGTTAATAGCATCAAGACTGATTTTATAAGAGTGGAGCCTGATAGCGCTTCAAAATTACTGATTTATTCTAGGTCAGCAAAACAGATCAGTTCGATAATAATAGAAAGCGGGATTACAGATTATTGTCCGATACTATACTCGTAACGTAATCAAATAAAGTGCACGACTGGTACTGGATCGTATCATCAGTTTCGTTGGTTTATTTTATTTTATTATTTTGTTACGTAAGCCATTCAGAACTTAATAAACCATACAGAAAACGTAAGAATATACTTTAGTAAACTACACTTTTGGTTTAAAGATATTCATTTCAAATGGCAGTACATATCAAATAACAATGTGAGGCTTAAGCTCTCAGTAAGATGCATTTTTCAAAAGTTCTGGTTAAAACGTTTTAAGCGCCAAATGCACTGTTTATAGGCCACTTACAAGATTGCTGAGTATAAGGACAAGGAAAGTAGGGGTTTCTGATCTGTTAAGCATGTTCTTGATTTTGACTGGGATAGATTGGTGATGGTCAGAGATTTGTTTTTGAATTTGCACGTCGATGGACGTGTTTGGGGGGTTGAAGTGCGGGTTTCTGATTGTCTGTAAGTGGTTGCAATTATTTAAAGGTTCATCTTTTTCTTTAATATGGATGAAAAAATAAAGAGGGGTTTTTAGTGGATGTAGTTGCATTTATACTGGTGGTACGCTTATTCTTAAATCACGGCTTTATTTCCATTTTTTTAAGAAAAAATAAGTACAGGATCTTATCTAAGAATATACTTATGTTATTCTAAAAAGGGGATCAAAAGGGGGTCAAAACCGTTCGAGCGTATTTTAGAAAATCATGCAGACAAAATAGTAACAAATATTTAGTGTTTAATATTTAATATTTAATGTTTAGTTCAAAAAATATGCTTGCTCAATTATTTAGCTAAAAAGGTATTATTCACACGATATTAGCATTACTTGGTTTTAAAAGTCTTATCCAAGCCGTTTTCATGTAGGAAAACCAAAGGATATCAAATTCTCAAAACATCCCATTTGTCAAAAATCCAGTAAAAGCAATTTAGAGAAAAACTGAGTTTGCTATCATGTTAAAAATGGGTTTTTGTTACAACCATATTGACCGTTTTCGAGATAAGGACAATTTTCAAAAGCACCGTTATTCAACTTTTTAGCAAAGAACTGGGTATTTAACCTATTTAACCACAAGTATCTACCTTAGCGCAAGTAAACATTTTGGTTAAAATCGTTAGAGCCGTTTTCAAGTAAACCATAATTAACTAAATTGTTAAATTTTGCGGCTGCAAGCCTTTTCTTTCCTTATTTTTTAATTTTAATGAAAAACCACAAACCGCCAACAGAACGCAGCAGTCCGTACTCCACTTAATTTCAGCCGTATGCAGCAAGAAATATTGGAGGCCGAATTTAGGGGCAGCGCCTATCTTTCTAACAGCAGACGAATCGAAATCGCTAAGCGCCTTGTCGTAAGGAGAACCAGGTTAGGCTCTGGTTTCAAAATCGTTGCATGAAATGCAAAAAGGAAATTTCTCAATACGGGAACAAAGTGGCCAACCAGCACAGGTCTCTAATATACAGACCCTCCCATGAAATTCCAATCCCGCCAAAGAATAACAACGAGAACCCACTTCCAATATATAAACCAAAGGCAGCACAGTTGTTCAAAGGAGTTTCTCTCATATCGGCTAAAAACAAAGCTTTCAAACCGCAGCTGATTGTCCAAATACCAGGAGAAGCGAAAGTCTCTCAAAGTATGCAGCCGTCGACGAGCCAAACTTCAAATGCAGTTTCGGTTCAGAATCAACCACGGGTTCAACAGCAACCAATATATATCAGATTCAGGTACAGCGAGCCCTGGAAGTACCGCAGTTACAGCACCAACCGCCCCAACAGGCAATGCTTGCAGTTTCGCATTTGAAGCCAAGCTCGTCGACAATAATTTCAGAAGGGACCAGTACTCCACAGATTCCAACGTTGACATTTGATGGAAGGTACTTTTTGGCAAACAACCCAAATCCCATCGAATACAACACGTTGGACGATATGGCAATGGTAATTGACTGTCATCAAAATCCAGAATGCCTCGAGGAATCTGTGGATTTGGACAACTATTTGAATGAGATCGAACGACGTGTTGAAGCTCTAAAGTCCGGTCAACGGGAGGCCCAGAAAAAATTAGAAGACAAGATACAACATCAAAAACAATTACAGGAGCAACAGTCAATGATTATTCAAGACTTTGGCGATTGCGTTGCAAATGTTGACGGTCTATCTAACTTGCCAGCCTTATGTCCGAGATGAATTTAGATATGGGGGATTCTATGGGCAGATTGGACCGGTATCTCTCCTCTGCCGGAACTGCTCCAGAATTGGATTTAAACAATCTTGTTCCCGCATTGGTATGTGATTCAACTCTGGACTTCAGTTTTGAGGATTTTGAATTTGTTTGCTCAATTAATCACTGTTGGATTTTCTGTATTTTTATTTTTTTTTACTGTTCCTTATAATAATGTATTGCATGCCATTGTCATTAATGTGTTCCTTATTTTTTAAATCACTATTTTTATTCCTAATTTCAGTATCAGCCATATAACCTACCACAGCGGCTACATCAACAACTGCCACAACACCAACCGCCCCAACAGAGTCTTCAAAATGCAGAATGCTCAGAGGAATCTGTTGGTTTGGACAATTATTTGAATGATGTTAATGATGATTCCAGACTTTGGCGATTGCGTTGAAAATGTTGACGGTCTTATGTCCAGAGATGGATTTAGACATTAGTGAATTTATGGACAGTTTAGACAAATATCTCTCTCCCGAAACTGCACCAGAATTGAATTTTGACGCTCAAGACTTAAACAGCCTTGTTTCCACATTGGAATGTGATTCAACTCTGGACCTATCATTCCATATCAAGATTGCTTGGACACTTATTTTTATGTTCAATGAATCACTTTTGTTTTAATAGTTCTGAATTTTTAATTGTTGTTTACTTTTTTATTATAAATCATAATATTATATGTATTAATGTACATAATTATGTTCTTATTTTAAGTTCTTTATGTTGATTAAGTGATAATGATAATAATTATTGTAAGATGAATAATATTTGAAGTTGGACAATAAAAAGTGTGTTTTCTTATTATCTTTCAGAAACAAACTTGACAATTTGTCAAACTTTGGCATTTTTGGAAACCAAGTGGCTTCAGTGCTTAAATTTACCGCAGGTGGCCAAAGATCATTTCGTAGCCAAAATGTTACGAATACATAAATTGTGGTTAATTCTTGTAAAGAAGAAAAATAAGAAAAGCATTTACCATCGCTACATGCGGCAGTCCGGACTCCACCATCTTCTTAAATTATTATTGTAAAATTTATTGAACCTTTTCGTATAACTCGAAATATTTTTTCAAAGTCTAATGGCCTATGCGGTATGACGCTAAGCGAGGGCTCCCTGTTCGAAACCCCGAAAAACACAAATTACGCCTTCAGCTTTCTTCCAAGCTCTGACTTTCGCGAACAATCAACAAACATCATGGCGTCGGCATATAGTTTTAAATCCCTTCCATTTGTCCGAAAAATGAAAAACTCACACAAAACTTACAGGCCTATTCGCCAACTATTTAATAATTTTTTTTTTTATTCTCGACTATATAGGCACATTTAATAATGTGCAAGAGTGCTGGTTTTAAAATCACAATGCCTTGCAAACGTGGATCAAAAGTCGACCGCCTCAACGCAAAAATCCAGTGGGAAAATAATTGTAATGTTTATTTCCAAGCTCGTCCTACATAAAGAAAAACAATTTACCATATATTTGTGCATCTTGTGAGAAACACAGCCGTATATAAAATTACGCTCACCGCCTCTCACTAAAATGTAAACTGCCTGATATAAAGAATGTACAGCTTTCCATTAAGCCAACAACAACAGCCAAGCTTACTTCTTGCTACCATCACACTGGGAGACTGGGACTGGACGTCTCGTACATACAAAGAGATCATCTCTCACCAACAAATGCACCGCTATGCGTTATAAGAAATCAATATAATGTACTTAAAAATAAAAACAAAACACTGCTGGGTAAAGCACATTGTTAATGTTTTGCAGCAGAAACCGTTGAATAAGAGCATCGACATCATTTGTGTAGTGCTAATGAACTAGCAGTACTGTCAAGACTGAATGTAAGTATAACGCACGATGAAACATTGAATCATACTATGCAGCAGCAATTAAAGTGTATCAGCTGGAAGCAACTTTTAGATCAAACTTGTTTGAACAGCTTGTATGAAGACATTCGGCGTTGTACTTGTACGTATGAAGCTAAGATCGATGGAGCTTAAGGGGAGCATTTTAACCAAAAAGAACAAGATGAAATTAACTTCTTGACTTCTCGGCGATGGGAATGGAAACAAACCGCTTTTCATCAATAAGAGACTCACGAACTTCAAAAAAATACTGCTCAAAAAAGCGTAGAAAATTCAAGAGAGTTGCTTAGCTATAGGTTGGTTAAGGGGTTATTTTGATGAGAAAACAAGTTCCCCTTCTATAAAAATGATTCCATTTCTGTGCATAATGTTTATGTTCTTATTACTCCGTTTTTAGAATGCATTTCGCATAAGTGGTTTCTCATAGCGAGCAATTAATTTATGATTTTTAACTTTCACGTACAAGTATAAAGAGAAAGATATTACGTACAAAATTTCGATCTCGAGATTTTAATTAATTGTGACAATTCGTGATTCTGTCCATCTGCTCCTGAGGTCTTTGGATTCGGGCCACTTTGTTTTGCACGCTAGCCCTAGTATTACGTTGCTTCCCAAGTAACAGTTTTAATATAATTTGATTTATATTCGAAAACGGCTCTAACGATTTTAACCAAAATTATTTAAGGAGTGGCAAAGTTTTCGCGTTAGTATTGTTACATAGTAGCTGCGTACAAATTCGTATTGAAAAATGTTACGTAACTTTAAAAATAAAGTGCACGACTGGATCGCACGAAACTTTCTCGTTCATATCATCAGTTTGGTTGGTTTATTTTTCTTTTATTATTGTTTAAAGGCTATAAAATCAGATTTTTGAGAATGGTGATGCTGGTAGGTGGCTACGACTCGAAATAGGGTTTGTGATATACCAATATCTTGACATAGATAGATGTTTTTGAATTTGCACTCGTAGTTATAAATTGTGTATGCAGATGGACGTGTTTGGGGGTTGCAACTGAAGTGTGGGTTACTGATTGTCTGAGCTCTAAGTGGTTGCAATTATTTTAAGGTTCATGATTAATATGGTTGAAAAAAGAAAAAGTTCTAAAAAGGAGCTAGTAACTAGTACCTAGTTGTAATTGGATTTTTACTGGTAGTACGATAATTCTTAAAACACGGCTTTAATTCCATTTCTTAAGAAAACTAAGTAAGGGGGCTTATTAAGAATACTTATGTTATCATAAAAAGGGGGTTTTGGTAAAAAACGTTAGGGCGGTTTTTGAAAAATAATGCGTACAAAATAGTAGCAAATGTTGCAATGTTTATTTAAAAATAATATGTTTGCTCAACAATTTACCTAAAAACTGATTATAGGGTATTATTTAAGATGTTAGCATTACTTGGTTTTTAAAGTTTTATCCAAATCGAAAATGGCGTTTTGGAAATACGGACAGTTTTTTTTAAACAGCGTTTACGATGATTCGAATGGAAAATTAAGCAGGCAATAATGTTGGAAATGTCAATTTTACTCCAAGTATGCATTCGTTTCAGCCGTTTTCATGTAGATATTTAAAACAAAAGGAAACCAAATTCTCAAAATACGCATTTTTTCAAAAATACATTATAGACAATTTAGCGGAAAACTGAGTTTGCTTTCGTGTTAGGAATGTCCATACTACCTTGAAAATGAGTTTATTTTACAGTCGTATTGACCGTTTTTGAGATAAGGCCAATTTTCAAAAGTACCGTTATTCGAATTTTTAGCGAAAAACTGAGTATGCAGCCATGTTAACCCCATATATGGTAGTGGAAGTATACGTTTTGGTTAAAATATTTAAAGCCGTTTTCAAGTAAACCATAATTAAATAAAGTCTTAAAAACGAAATTTTTAGGAAAAATTTGAGTTCGCCATCATGTTGGGAATGACCGTATCACCTTAAATATAAATTTTTGTTAAAATAGTTCTAACAGTTTTTGAGATATGACCAATTTTCAAAATTACCGTTATTCGATTTGTTTACCATTGGACCACGACCATATGACATTTGAAGAAAAAAAATATAGGTATGTACCTACGTTAGCTCTACGCAGATCTAAAGTAACTTTGCTAAACTCCCTAAAATGTAAGAGGATGCGTAAAGTTAAGCAGACTTTACGCTGTGTTTATAAATAAGGCTGTAACTGTACATACTTTCATTAAATAAATTAATCGCCTTTCAACAATACACATAAAAAATAATAAGTTACCAATCCTATCCTGCCATCTATCTTCCAAACATTTAAAAAGGAGAATCGCAGTTCCATTTCGTAGTGTACATAGTTTCGGTGCGTGCATATGATACCCTCTTTTATATTTGGTTGGAGTCTAAGACAACTGTTATACGCATTACTTTATGTAGACAACTACCTACAGGAGAGCACTGCCTCTGCAACTCATCCATTTTGAATGCAACCTTGCTGCAGATTAACTGCTCGATGTCGGCTTGATAGAATTTTTCAATGTTGATTGTTGACTGAGTAGATTTTTTTGTGCTGTGCGCCTCTAGGCGAGTTGAGCCATTTTACGAATTATTCAACTCACATTGAGCTGTTCAGTTCAGTTTCTATAATTCAGTTTCTATTTTTAATTTCAAACAACAACGGAGCAAAAAGAAAACGGTGGACAACTGAAACTGCCATGAAAACTATGGGATGTGAAGAGCCCAACGTTTAAAGAACTAACAAATTAAATCAAAGTACCTAAAACATTTTAAAAAATAAAATAAAATCGTCGGTACGACGATTTAACCAAAAGATTAGTATCATTTTGTTAAACGATTTACCTAGAATATTGTAAAAATAGAAAATAGGGGAATGGCTGTAATTTCGGGGATGGTCCGCTTCGCTAGCGACAAAATGCTTTTAACTGGTATACTCTTTTTAGGCATCCTTCTATAAATTTTGATTGCGTTTTTTCACATCTAACCGAATGTAGCATACCTATGGCAAACAGTATTTTATTCAGACGACTAAACGTCATTTCAGACCAAAAAAAAAAGATCTCTAGTTATGAAGGCAAGACGGGCTTTTGGACAAATATACGGTAACACTTGCAATCTCTTCACTTCATACCAAAATATTCCACGAAACATAACTTTATTTGGGCACGTTTAGATTTCCTGTAAAAATTACAATAACTTCTTTTTTTAATCAATAGACAATTCATATCAAAATCTTGATGAAATTTCTATATGAAAACCACATGATTTAAAAAAGACATCTTATTAAAAATCAATATGACGGCATCTTGAAACAATATGAAAACTTCTTAAAAAT
Source organism: Cheilosia pagana (assembly GCA_936431705.1). Lineage (NCBI taxonomy): Eukaryota > Metazoa > Arthropoda > Insecta > Diptera > Syrphidae > Cheilosia > Cheilosia pagana. The sequence goes on along the minus strand of OW386166.1, from coordinate 74,944,299 downwards.
GATGTGAAAATCTCTAAGCAGCAGTGAGAAAAACTTAAAAAAAAACTTTGAAAATAGAACAACACAAAATTAAAAAAAAATAAAAATCAAATTATAATCTTTTTAATGTATTTTATTAGGTATGTAAAATGTACATAAGTACAAGTTTACTCAAAATTACCATTATTAATAATAAAAAACAAAAAAATCCTAATTATTCTGAAAAAAAAAAAAAAAAAAATTGCAATGCAATTATAAGAAGTTATTTTCTGTTACAATTTTAACTGTATGTACTTTATTTCCAGTAGGTATTTTGAAAAAACGACAAAAGAAGTTGACCTTTTTTTCAGTAAACAATTTTTTCTGTCTAATTTTTCTCGAAAACATGTGAAATCGTGGAGGTTCCGCAAGAAGTTACGGATTCAAATTATTTGAAATCGGTTCAAGCCATTCCAGGACTTTTTGGGTCGATGGTAGTGATAGCGTACCTTGGTCACACAATAAATGTTTATTCTAAAAGACAAGATGTAAAAAGAGTCTTATTTTTTTTTATTATTATCTTATTTTTGAAGTTTTTGTGAACAAAAAATTGTAAAACAGCATGAAAATACAGCCTTTCTGTAACACATTTTATTGAAAATTTCGAAAATCAGACAAAAATTGTAAAATATTATAAGGCTTGCATTTGGTGCATCATTAAATTACTTACCCTATCTTTTCTCCATTTTTTTTAACCTAGCTTGAAATTTAATCTATCGCCAAGGTAGTCTGATCTGTCTATACTAAAAAAAAACTTTTCGTCGTCTTCCATTTCCATTTTGTCTAAAACATCGATAGAATTGAGTCCGTAAAGTTCTCCCAAGTCTTTTTCAGACCTATACTAAACACGGTACATTAATCGCTGTTTGAACTTAAACCGGATGGTGCACTAATATTTTCCAAAATAATAAAATCGTCCATGATAATAATATTTTTAAATAAACTTCCTGACACGAACGATCACGCGCATTTGCCATAAAATCTAAAATCAAATACGTTCGGACTTTTATAAAATACGAGAAAACTTTTCCTTCTAAGAGGAAATTCTTATAGATTAACTCTTAAAGACAAGCACTTTTAATAACTTCGTCTTTTTAAAACCGAATATTAATAAGGTTTTCATATTATTATCAAATATTGCGAAAATGCCACGTAGAATTAATGTGATATCTCTTTAAAATTTTAAAGAGAAGTCTTATGGATTTGAGAAGATTTCTTTTTAAACGCTTATGGACACGCTTTTTTAATAAGATTGACTTCTGTTCTTAAAACAAAATGTTAACAAGGTTTTCATATTAGATATTTGTATTATTTAATACGATTTTGACGTAAAAATTATATTAAAAAAATCTTAAATAAAAAAACCCTAAAAAAGCGAGACTAGATTAAAACTAAATCCAGAACAATGACGTTGAACTACTTTAAAACAAGTCTTTTTTCAGTTTTGCGTGTATTTGATATATGTTTAATGTTTATGTATGCAAAGAGTTCCCACTTATTTTTCGATTTATCCTGAGAATAGTGCGAATTGTTCATGGAAAAGTTTGACGAAAGAGTAGCAATGCCGTGTAGGCCATTTGCCAGATGTATTACTCCATACATATCCCTATCCTGCGATACTACCTTATGCTTAAATTTGAAAAACAATTCAATTTAAGAAAAAATAAAAACACAACCTCAAGAGAATCTCAGTCTTGTTAAATGGCCCTAAACAGGCATTTATAAAAAATCACACAGAGTTTTTTTTTGAATTTCTTTCTGTTCCGCTAATAAAAAATCCGCCACGACTCCTCACATTTGATGGAACATGAAACTTTAGGTCCAGAGATAGCAACAAGGCCATTCGATTATGTTTCAGCGGGCAATTTAAAACTTGGTTACATCATGCAAAGACACATATTCCATATACCTACTTCAAGTGACACCTTCAGCCAAAATCACATCCCTAATAGGCATGTGTGGTAAATTGCCTGCCACACCCCCTCAACCAAAATCACATCTAAACATATCCATTTTCATTACCAATATAAACTGTCAATAAACCGCGCATAAAAATTCCCTTAAACCTTAAACGGCACCCACTCCAGACTTCCCATTTATATACATGGTACAATACTCCCTCAGGAGCACCATTCCAGCTCAACCCCTTTTACTCAAACTGGCAACGGAGCGAAGCCAAGGAAACCGCACAATACGACATTTATAGTGAAAGTGAAAATAGAACAACACAAAAGCGAATATCGCAGCACAAGGCAACATATTTAGTGTATCCCATTCGATGATCCCTGGGGGATGTATAATTCGCCACAAGGGCTGAGAAAAAAAAAAAACTACAGGAAACACCATGAGACGCACATAAGTGTGGTTAAATATCCATAAATCAAATGCTTCGTCGAAGAAGAGGCAGCCTTGATATGTTGGACACTTGTTTGACTCGAGGATGTGTAGAGCAAGGAACGTGTGATCCTTGGTCCATTTCCCTCAACAGATGGACTAAATACATCCCTTTTTTTGAGGTTGAAGGGTAAATGTTCATTTAGTCTTGTGTCTTGAGATATTTCGGAAATATTTTCGATGCGCCTCTTCCCTTTGAACATACAAAAACAGAAAAAATGTCACACTGACCAGAAGGCAAGCGTTTTTTAAGTCCTTCGGGGGATATCGTAGTGTTATTGTGGATTTTCAGGAATTTTCGTAGAGGAATTCTAAGAAGTCGACTCACAGATGAAAGTGGTCATTAGTTTTGAAGGACACAATCTAAGGTTTTCTTTGTGGCTTCTATAATGCGACAGTCTTGTATTAAAGGAATTTGTGACCTGACCATTTGTTATACCTTTTTAATCAACAACTTCGCTTGGAATAAATTTATTTAAATAGTTGTGGTAGACTTTCACCTACACGTAAAACGGTAGAATGTTGGTGGATTTTTACTCCTCCTCTACTCCTCTACTCCTCTACTCCTCAACTACCACCACTCACGATGTATTCAGGAACAAGGTTACTTATAGAGTTTACAAAAATGATCCAAAATGTGTTTAAAAAAAAAACATCTTCTTGTGGAAATCCTTTAAGAGATTAGCATAGAATTGGTGCACACTATTTGTTCGTTCGGAGGTGGGATTGTCTGTCGACTTATACCTACTCTCATATTCCTTGGGGAATTAGTGAGTACGACAACTCAATTTCTTTCTTTATTGTTTTAAGTCACACACACACTGCAATCTCGGGAAAATGTCAGTCGGACAAGAAGATTTGTAATTGATAGTCGGACTAATCGCACGCCTCCAGCCCATTCTCGTTTACTAATTATTTACTTGTGTGGCGCTGCAGTCAGGGGTGGATCTGGGTCTCAACAAATAGCATTTCCAGTTCCATAACTCCTCAATTGAAAATTAAAGATCTAATCCCGTCAAACGACCGACCCTCAGCTCCAAGGTGACAGGTCTGCCGTTCCGAGGGAGCTGTGATATACCTAAGCAAAATAAAATAGAAAACAACACGTCTTTTAAAAGCGAGGTTCAAATCTTTGAAGGGGTCAAGAAAGTGGTGGAAGGCGCTTGATGAATAAGTGGACTCTGATGGGAAACAAAAAGAGTTAGCCGATAAAATGTCAGTAAGAATGAACAATGCGGTGCAGAAATGCGCCAAGAGGTCAGCCAAAGCTGCTAAAACTGAGTTAGAAGAGGTTAGAGAAGTTAGAGCTCGGATTCGAAAAGTCGAATCCGAGAGAACGTTGCACAAAGCAACTGAAGCAAATCATGAAGACGGGCTGAAAGAAACACAGATTAGCATTGGCCAAATCCTCCTCTACCAGTTAGTCGGTCGATGAGTTGACTGAAATGGTTGCTAATATGACCTCGGCCGTAGCCTCCCCAGAAGAGGCTGGATTGAGAATGTTAATTCAAATGTTCCGGGACTTTGAGTTCGCCCGAAACTGAGACTGAGATGGAGATGGAAAGCGGAAAGGTACCACACCACAGTCGTCATGTTCATAGACAATATGGAAAAGAATCATCCCGAGAGGCAGAAATCATGCAAGGCCGAGCAATCTGGAACAGGTAAGGTAAAGCGAAAACTGAACCAAGCCAAGGGAAGGAGGGCAAAGCAAGCAGATGATGCAAAGTCATATGCTGGGAGTGAGGGACATAGAGTTGATAAAAGGCGGAAAAAACGTTGCTCAATTTGGTGTTGGCGACATAAGTTGAGTATTTTTAAAAATCGCCTGGGGGCTCTTCGTAATAAAGCATCTGAAACAACTAAGCAGATATGTATACCAAGGATTACTAAGGATACAGCTGTATGAAGAGCAGAAACATTAGGCTGGACCGCAAGATCATATGGTCAGTTAAGAGTCGCGGAGATAATATATGCGAATTAATTGGGTTTTCAACCAATTGTACGACCAGGACACTTTCCCCAACAAAATTGTTTAGACCTATCATATTATGCATGTGAGAGGCATCTTCTCCTTAAAGTCCTTTCGTCTTCCAGATCCATATAGCTACCCTAGGCCTAACTTTTGTGTGAGATTTCATTTTTAGAACGAAAGGAAGGAGCCCCCAATTTTATGCTGAGTCCGAACGACAGGATAAGCTCTTCTATGGCAATTAAATTTGTTGATGTTTGTCAGACGTTGGCCAGAGGTGGCGCAATGGAAAAAAACTTCTTTATGATTTTTTGCTAGTTTTGTTGGCGCTTTTTATGGACTATTTTTTTGAGCTGCTTTTTCTAAGCGCTAACGAAATATTTGTTGTGTTTAAAAGCAATTCGTGATGTGTATTGAGACAGTTTTTGGGAGAAATTTTCTGATCCTTATATCGGTAGTTGCTTTTTTTGTTTTTCTTAAGGTTCTTTCGAGATTATTAACTTTTTTGCAGAATATTTCTGGGCGTTTTTAAGTCATTTTTGAGGAGTTGTTCAAGAGCCTATTAAATATTTGTTTTTTTTTTCAAACGCTCTGTGTGTTAAATTACAGAACCGAGTTCGATGCAGTTTTTAAGAGCTTTTTAATCGAGCTCTTGATGCGCTTTTATATCTACTGCTTTATGGGACAGAGGGAGACATTTTTGAAAATTTTGTGTCGAACTTTTAATCTATTATTTTTTAAGGCTGTTTTCGGACGTTATTAGAGGTATGGTCAAGGGTTATGCCCACTTTCATAATTCTGCATTTAAAGCATGCATTATTCCTAGCTTATACCTAGAGTTAGACTCGTTCCCTCATGCTTACCTTCGTTTTGTATTAAGCTATAGCCAGAGGCAGAAAGAAGGAAAAGATCGTGATCTGTTAATAGATTTGAGCTTTATTTCACTTCAAATATAATCCAAATTTTGGCAGCACTTTTATCTTCCAAACTGTCGTCAACAGGAGAAATTTGTTTTAGTTTTTCGTTAGTTTCATGCAATTTTCATCTGTCAGTTCCGTATTTATTTTATTGTTACCTGAGATGGTGGTCTTGTGGTTCTGTTTTTTTCTTGTTTGCACTACGTGAATTTTTATTTATAGTTCAATAAAATGAAAAGGTTTGTTAAATTTATGCTTGAAATATTATTATTCCTATTAGAATACACCAAAGGCACGGTAAGTCCACAACCGACTAAATATTCACACTAGGTACGGCAGATCCTGGAGAAAACCCAAGAAGTCTAAATCGATACCCACCATCTGTTCATCGATTCTAAGGCCGCATATGACAGTATTTATAGAGAGACGAGCTATACAAAACCATGTCTAGTTTTGGCATCCCTGCCAAACTCGTCAGATTGTGCAGAATGACAATGGAGAATTCTCGCTCCTCCATTAAGGTCGGAAACAATCTCACTGAGACCTTTGATGTCAAAAAAGGATTTAGACAAGGTGATGCGCTGTCATGTGACTTTTTCAACATCATTCTTGAGAAAATTGTGCGAAACTCGCAAGCCAACACCAGATTTTTTACAAGTCTGTACAATTACTTGCATACGCAGATGACATTGACATAATTGGTAGAACACAGCGAGTCAGCTGTCAACAAGAAGGGATACACAACATCGCTATAAACTCTGTAAACGACATCACAGCAGAGATCAAGCGAAGAATAACACTTGCCAATCGCTGTTTCTATGGTCTAAGAAGGCAATTAAAAAGTAAGGCCTTGTCAAGAAACACTAAAAAGATTCTATATAAGACCCTCATCATCCCAGTCCTGCTATATGGTGCAGAAGCATGGTCGCTTTCAAAGGCGGATGAAGATCTCCTTGGTCGTTTCGAACGAAAAATTCTTCGAGTGATTTTCGGTCCCGTTTGCGTTGACGGGTCTTGGAGGAGGAGATTTAACAGCGAACTCTACGAGCTGTACAGCGACATCGCCCTGGTCAAAAAAATACGCATCAGTCGTCTAAGATGGCTAGGACATGTAGAGCGAATGGACACCAACGCTCCGGCCCGAAGAGTCTTCGACTCCAACCCAGAGGGGCAACGCAGTAGAGGAAGACCTCGCCTAAGGTGGCGCGCACAAGTGCAAGGGGACCTCAACCAACTTGGAGTGCGCAACTGGAGGCAGCTAGCCAAAGACCGAGGCGTACTGGTTGAGGCCCGGGTCCACCCCGGACTGTAGCGCCACCTAAGTAAGTAAGTAACACCAAAGTAAACTTGTATTATAGATATTTAGTGAAATTTCTTGAAAATTGAAAACCCACACAAAACGAATGGTTGTGAGAAGCTAGGCCTTGGGTCCCATAGACCTGTCGCGCCAAAATATTTATTTATTTATTTATGGTAAAGTAAAAAAAAACTATAATTGTGTCTTGTGCTGCTGGAGGTTCTAAAACAAATGAGTCTGCTGCTGTTCCTATAAATTTAGCACCAAAATAACCTTCATTGGATTTGTTTTCACTAATGTTTTAAAAATAATTTTTCATTGATTCCTGTGCTGTTGGCCCGGATTTGAACACGTATCAGTCTTTCTATTGGCGATTATTTTAGGGGCGTTTTTGGGGGTTTTCTATGCGCTTCATGAAGACGTTTTGAGCGCCATTTACGACGTTTTTGAGTGCTTTCATGACTTACTTTTGGATATGTAGCATTTTTTGGAGTACTGTGTGATTAAAGAGATGTAGAGTAATCCACTTATCTTGTGACAGAAAATGACTTAAAGTGTGCTTGCAACTTCGTACTGTTTTTTGGTTAAGGTCAGACTCAACCCGAAACTTATAGTACAATCTTAGTTAATTCAAATATGTAGAGATGGTCATTTGATACCATGAGTATAAATATGTTTTATGATTGCCTTATAGACCCGGCATACAAACAACCAACTTACCTTCTACACATTGTGTTTGTAATTCCCTCCTCACCTTGAAAACTGGATACAACAAACCGTATAAAGAACATAAAAACTGCACGAACAAAAAAGCCCATGTAATGATTGTATTTTTACCTCGTCGTCATCTCCTTACAACAGTCCAGACCACCCAGAAGGGGGTTAGCAGCATCGCACATTCTTCCGGTCATTTTCTTGTGCTGCAACAACATTTCTTTCGATTCACACACAACACGCAGAAGCAATTTCCTGTCCCACCACAACGAAAGAAAAACTCATTTCACAATGACAAACCGCAAACAAATTTCCAGGTTGTATGCGGTGACAATTAGGACTAAGAAAACAACATTAATTCACACCATACCGACAATTTACTTCTACACTATCTTGCCAATGAAAAACCGAAAAGGATTTCGCGTCCTTGCTGTATGGCTTTCGGTGTGATGAAGGTGCCATTGCACGCTGCAGAGAGCGTAGAATGGTAAAAGTTTGCCCACAGCTCCCATCAAAGAGGAGGACACACTCCCCAACGGATGCTACTAAATTCACATTTTAATAACAATAAATTCAATGTGTACTTCGTGCAAGTATACCAACATTGAGATAGTGCCGCCGAGCGAGGCAATCGTTTTTCCTTAATTAAATTAAATATTCCGCCGTTTTGTGAAATCGGAATTAAAACCGCACACCAGCGGCGATGGCGATGGCGATGTACGATTTTAGCTAATTCCGCGTGATGGCATGCCGCCTTGGCGTTTGTGGCAAAGGACCGCGCGAGACATGGGATTTTAATTAGATTGAATCTATAATTTCAATTGGGCAATAGTGCGCATTCGTTGGGTTATTGCTGAAGTTTAATCCACGCAGTGTTGTACCTACTTCAGTGATTATAGAGGATGGAGGCTATGCTATACCAAATTGGACTGCGCCGGGTGTAAGTTGGTTAATTATTTTAAAATAAATTCAGAAATTCGTATCAAGTTGGAGCGGGCAGTGTATATATAGAGTAATTGACTAAACTTTGGAGATTAGCTGACAACTTTGTCAATTGAATGAGCCAGCATTAGTGGCGGAAACACCAGCAGTCCTCGTTGAATAAGTTCAGGGTGAATGTGGGACAAGAAACTGCGGCCAACAAAAGCTTAAGGCTTAAATATCTCGACATGGCAGTTGTCGATTCGATATCATGTTGGGATAGTGGATCAAGCTTAGACGATAGTGTGCTGGGTAACCGAGCGGTGGGTTTTTTGGTTCAACCACCGGAAAAACGTAGATTACACATAGCGGATTCGTCATAAAATGAAAGGTCCATTCCATTCAGCTCGTAAGAAAGTTCAAGCACAAATGATTTGTTATCAAAAGCTAGGCTGCTTGTTTTTTTTTTGCGATGGAAGGTGGAAATCTTGCATGAGACGTCCATTGATAGTGTCAAATTCCTACCGGCTAAAACCACCTCCCTTCCCGAACAGACCGACTAGTTTGCCCCGCGTTGGTTGGTATAAAGACTCGTTGCTTGTTGCTCAATTGTTGGAACTATTACCTTTCCGTTGGCGTTCTAAGCGTCTAAGATCGCTGAGTATACGCACCGCCACGTTACTTACAAATGGTCCAGTTTTCGTCATTCTGAAGCATATAGTTTACAATGTTATCGGGAGTGGGCCACTCACCGAATTGGTCCCGTAGGGATATCCTCTCGGTTTCGTAGCGTTGGCAATGAAAAAACACTTGTTCCGCGTTTTCTGAAACATTTTCGCAATGCGGGCAATTTGGGCTGGTTTCATGTCCGCGTTTTAAAAGATATTCTCTATAACAGCCATGACCCGTCAAGAACTGAGTCAGATAGAAGTTTGTTTCACCATGTTTCCGTTTAATCCATAGGTCGATCACTGGTATAAGCCTGTGTGTCCATCTTCCGTTTAGCGATTCATTCCATTGTTGTTGCCAGGTTGCTATACTCAGACTGCTTTCGTATTTTCTTTTGTCGTTATCTACCCGACCATTTTGGACTCGCTCGGTTTTTTAAGTACGGTAAACAAACTGTTCGAAACGCACAGGCGACTCTTAATGCGCCAAGACGGTGGATGGATTTGGCGCCCCTCACGTAAGACTTAACTTTCATTGCATTTGACCATATTTCTATCGCGTACATGAGAATAGAATTGGCAGTTCCTGCAAGAAGAATTCTCTTTGTTTGTTTCGGGCTCCGATGTTACTCATCAGCCTTGAAAGCGGGCTAATAGTTTTTGACGACTTTTTGCAAACATATTCAATATGGTGTTTAAAGCTCAGGCGAGCGTCTATAATTACTCCGAGGAACTTAAACGGTTGGAAAACTAATTCATGCCCTCCTACTCTAATCGTTATCGTTTCCCAAACTTTCCTACTTGTAATAAGTACTGCTTCCGTTTTGTGGTCGGCGAGTTTCAAACCTGCGCTAGAAAGCCATCTACGTACATTTGCAACTGTCTCGTTGCAGTGTAGTTCGACTTCTTCTATTGTTTTTGCCACAACTACCACAGCTATGTCGTCTGCAAAGCTGATAATTGACGCTTCTCTTGGAATCGGTAGATGAAGAATTTCGTCATACATAACGTTCCACAACAAGGGGCGATCTACGAAAATCGTATTGGTGTTCCGAGATGTCTGCCGCCATTTCAATTGCTGCCTGGAGCCTGTTGTAAATAATTCGCTCGAGAATTTTACCAATCGTGTCTAGGACGATAGGATGATATTTCGCTTGGATTACCCTTTCCTTTCGGCAGTTGGACAAGTCTTTGGCGCCTCCAAGATTCAGGAAAATGCCCTCCTGAAGACACTCGTTGAACATTAAGTCAGGCAGCCAAGCTGCTTGCGTTAATCTTAGCTGGTGTCTATATGTATCTGTAAAATGTAAAAACGTTTGTATTCAAACTGTCAGTACCAGTAACCTTGGTGGGTAATGGTATATGTATCCTTCTTTCTTTCACCGTTAGAGAAGAAAAAGCTTTTTAGCATTTTCAGCATCAGTGACAATGATAAGAAGCGTCTCTTTTGCTCGTGGTAATGGAGACACTTTATATGCTATACTTGTTCTGCGGCGTTAGGAAGTTGACGTTGTTTGTCAAATTAGAAATTTCATGTGAAGTCAGTTGCGGCAATAATGACAGTTTTCTGCCAGTGTGGCCACAGGACTTTTGCGCTGCGGTAAGATTGATCGTAATACATCGGGATACGCTGTCGTTGAAGATTCAATGTCATACTTTGTCACAGCATGACATTGAATTTCTGAAATGACAGAAATCAGACTGTTGACTTTTGGGGGTGCTGACTCATGAATCGCTTTTCTTATACGTTGTATGCGGATACAGGAGATACGTTGAGGAGTATACCTCTTACACTCCTGCAGTTGGACAGAAGCGCATGACATTTGTACTCTCTGCACTTCTTTTTGAGTGGACCTTTTACTTGACGCTATAATATATAAAACCACTAATTGAATTTTCTGCAACAAGTCCATAAGACAGCAGTTACATTTTCTACGGTATTTTCCAAGTGGACATTTCAAGGCACTTTCTGATCGAGCCAAGATACATTACTTCCTTTGAAAAGGAATTTGTACGTTGTTTTGCATGATTATAGATTTTCACTGAGTCCTTTTAGCTGACACCAGTTGTGTGAGGCATTTTGCTAGTTGGAGTTAGAGAGAGACTGCCTCTAATGATGATCTTTTCTTTATAGTACTCCTCAAGGCGTAACCCTGTGTGTTTATGTAGAAGACACAGTCGTTTAGGTAGTCAAGAAATTTATCCAAGACAATTGTCCATTGGAGAGAAGATAGAAGGCACTCCTCCATAAGGGGGTTCTTTAACAGATCTATGTTATTACAGAAATTTGTCCAAATTTGGCAGGCATGCTTTAACTGTTTTATAGAAAGACCCATCAACAATGTCTAGGAAAGAGCAGGGGAAAATCTCTTTACTCTCCATGGACCTTTTAATCTTCATTGCTAAATACCGAAGTCCGGTATGCGTATAGATTTGCTACCCTGCTACGCACATTAACTCATGTTCAATGGGTCTATTTCACACAAGATACCTAGTCTCCTATCTTAGTCATGACTTTTAGAAAGCCTTTATCAAGAAGCTTACCATAAGTCGCATATTTTTCAATCTCTAACTACCATTACTCTAAAGCGGCTATAATCGACATCATCGCTTTGAATGATCGTCAAATCTGTACCACCACAAGCATCTTTTCAACTACTACTCGTGCTAATTTATAAATATCTGCGACATTGGGATACTATTAAAAACAACAGATAAGCTTTCAATATTGAAATAATGGCAAAACATTTCCTCTCACCATCATCTATCCATAAAACGCGCTTCAGTCCGATGAGCACGTTCTAAAAGTCGAGATTAACCCAACCAATGGATCTTCATGTATTTTTAATAAACTTAAGTATAGCGAAGCACCCCTCCTCTCTAAATTCTCTATACCCAAAACTGACACTTCTCGCTCTCGTGACACACAGGTAACAAAATAAACACTTAAAACATTAAGCGGTGTAATGAAATGGAATGGGCGAATTGATAAGGTTATGTTTTCCTGACTTTGTAACGCTATTTTCGGTGGAGCAAGAAAAAAAAAACGCAGTTCGCGGTTTATGAAAATCGGAAAATCTTAGGAATGGAAATGTTTCCAGCATACCATGTAACAAGAAGAAGCAACCCTCATCAGAGTGTGCCATTCGGTGGGGGATTTTTACTGTCCCTTTATGTGTAGTTATCTTCAGTAGCCTAAAGGAGAAGAAATTGTAACCACTCATTCGGTTATTGAGGCCTTAAAAATAAGGAATGGTTTTCAATATTTTTTCCGAATTTGTAATGGCTCTTTTTTTCACTCGAGGCGGCAGGAAGATGACTTACGGCACCCGTCACCAAGTAAACCAAAGAGTCTTATTTTTAAAGCTGCAGCAAATCGAAACAGCAGTAAGAACTCTAGGTTATGACCAAGGTCATTTACTTTAAAAGTGATAAACCGATGAGCATCTATTAATTCTGACTACACGTAGACTCATGAAGAGATGACCACTTTGATCAGATCAATTTAAGCTGGTTTAATATTAAAACGACAGTTACAAGTCGGATACTGGACAGAACGTCTCGACAGACAGCAATTTAACTTTGAGGCAGTAAGGGACTTTGTCTACCTCGGCTCCGCTATTAACTCTGAAATGACATCACAGCAGGAATTCAAAAGAGTTATACACGCAATTGCTGTTACTTTTGCCTAAAAACCCAACTAATTAATAAGGCCTACGTTCAAGAAACACATAGGAGACTCTATAGAAGAGTCAAACCTTCCTTACGGCTCAGAATCGTGGACCTTAGCAAAGACAGATGAAGATACGCTTTGTCGCATAATTCCTCCATTGATTTCGGGTCCCTTTGTGGTAAAGGATTTTGGAAAAGGTTCAAAAAAGTATATAAAGTCGGGTGGAAAATGTAGAGCGAATGGATGCCAACTTCGATTCCAATCCGGAGGACAACTCAGTAAAGAAAGACCTCGCCTTAGGTGGAGCGCGCAATTGGAATGGAATCTCAAGCAACTTGTTATGCAAAACTGGAGGCACTTGCCCAAAGATCGTGCTAAATGGAGAGGCTCATTGGTTGAGGCCCAGATCCACCCGGACTAAGTAAAGTAAGTAAGGAAGTACCGATAACGAGGTTAAAGCCTTACAAATGTTTACTAATCACATTTCGATGAAAATACACTAGTCGGCATTTTGACGAAACCTTTGAGTAAATATTTTCACACTTTTGAGCACGTTAAAGAAAACTTTTGTATTTAACTTTAATTGATCATAAACGCTGATAAAAAATCACATATTGATTAAAAGGTGTTATGTTATGTTAAACCATGGGTAAATCGGCAGAGTTGAGTTTGGTTACCAGATCTTCGACGGTAGCAAAGTTAAACGCTGGAACGGCAGTAAAATATTATTTGCAAAAGAGTTTAATGTGTCGCGTCAAACTGTGCACTATCAAATTATTAAGTTTAAAAAACATAATGACATGAGTAACTTAACGGGATCAGGAGCTAAGCGCAAAACAACGCTCACTCAAGACCGAGTCCTTCTACGGGAATTTAAAAAAAATATTTTTCTGAAGCCTCAATCTGCTGCAGATCAATGGAATTTGACGGCCAAGAACCCAATCAATGAGCGCACTGTCCGATGACGTTTGAAGAATGGAGATGTCATGTTCTGGGGATGTGTGCCTTTTAATGGACTGGGTGACTTGGTTTCTATCACCGGCTTGATAAATCAAAACCAATATTTAATGATCCTATAGAAAGAGAGAGAGAGCGTAGCCCGTAGACCTTTCTATATAAATGCATGACTTCACTAGACTAGATAGTAGACACTAGTCACTAGAGTCGCAAGAGAGAAGGGGAAATGTTATGCAACAACGTATAAAAGTAAGTCTGTTTGATTCTACGAATGACGCTTTGGACTCTGAAACCACAAAACCGAGTGAGCTCCAACTTGAAGGCATTCTTCGATGTTGGCTTTATATTTTTATCGATTTTGTTAAAAATCAGACAAGCGGGTGCATTACCTCTTATACACAAAATATAATTCAAAACGCTATCTGTCGACAAAAGCTACAACTGCAGAACGCTTTTGATATTGTCAAGGGCAGTCTCAGGCTGATTATGGCAGGTTGCATAGCGCTGGGCAGCATCCCGTCAACCTGGACGGCGGTCAATGTAGTTTTCATCCCAAAAGCAAGTAAGATCTCACACAACCTTCTAAAGGATTTCAGACCAATCATGGATAATCGATCTTAACATGAAAGGCACAGTTGACCAAACGCTTATTTCTAGCTCTCAACACGCCTATCAAAAGGGCAAGTTCATCGAGACTGCACTCCACTCAATTGTCGGTTCGATCGAAAGGTTCCTTTTATTCAAGGAATATGCAATGGCTATATTTTTGGACATTTGGACATAGAGGGGGCCTTGAATAACGTAGAGACCCGATCGATTATCCAAGCACTAAAAAAGCTGAACATTGACGGGCAAACATGCGACCAAACGCTGGCGCATTGAGGATTTCTACCACCGCCGCTTTACAAAACAATTCTTAACATTCTTCCTCTAAATATCGTCAATAATGACTACGCAGCAAACGCGGCAATCAGACTAAGGGAAGGAAGGCACTGGAGAGAACAACAGGTCATACCCGCATCCGGACGACAAGCCCATCACCTCTCACTACTGATGACTTGCCTAAGAAAATAAACTTCGAAAAAGGCTTCACAATTGAAATACCGGACAGATCCCAATGGGACTCACTGAATGTTTTACACGAAGGAACACTGTCAATATTTACGCACGGTTCCAAAACAGCAGATGTGGAGTCGGAGCCGGGATCTTTGCAGAAGAACTGAACCTGGCCCTCTCCTTCTCCCTTCCAAAGCACTGCAGTGTCTTTCAAGCCGAAATCACAGCCATTCGTCAAGCCACAGCGTGGCTGTCGATTAATACAGTATCACACAGGGATATAGTTATATACATCGACAGCCAGGCTGCCATTAGATTTAGATCCCTGGTTTAAAGCGAATTAAGATCTTTCAACGAGATAGCTGAACAACACAACCTTAACCTTTGCTGGGTTTCGGAACACTCTGATATACCAGGGAACTGTGCAGCTAACGAATTGGCGAGAAAAGGCTCTTTCGGCGTTGATAGAGTCAGTCTGCACAACGTGCATGCATCGCTGTCCTACGCTAAACAACTCATTTACACTCATTACGCAACATAGGTACAGCATAGATGGAAACATCTGGGATACTGAAGAAGAACCAAGGCCCTGCTGCGACTCAACAGATCTAGTTTCTCGCTAGTCGCTAATGTCATTACCGGACATTGTATTCTGGATAGACACGCGCGTCGACTCGGACTGACATACAATGACTTTTGCAGAAGCTGCGTGGATGAGGAGGAAGATGAGTCTGTCACCCACCTCATCTGCAGCTGCACCTCGCGCCGTATCCAGTTTAAGGAGGGCTTACTTGGTAACTACTTCCTCAATGATCTAAGTGATCTAAGCTTCATCAGCGCTGCTAATTTTCTTAGCTTTATCAATGGTAGCAAATGGTTTACATGAGTAGCCGGCTTAGGAACCCCCAACACCAGTGGTACGCACATTCGGTCGACTTACGCTTTCTCTCACCGAGAGCCACTTTAACATAGGTACATACAACATACAGACTTGTCCCCACTTTTGAATACCCAGCCTAAGATTATGTTGTCTAACGTCCCTCTAACTCCGAACACGCAATTGCGACACGAAAATAACTTTTTCGCTCGCCGCTTCCAAACAGCTTCATCACAACAGGTTTCGTTCAAGGATCATTAATTAAATTCGCACACAAAAGTGCTCTCTTCAGCCTTTTTGCACGAGAACCCCAACAATCGGTTATTTATTCGATCCCCATCCCTTAAGCATCTTCCCCTATGCAAATGCAATCTCATTCGAAACGAACAAAACTTGTTGAACTGCGAATGCGAATGCGAATTGCATAAAGAAAACTTTTTCCGCTGAATAGTTTTAGTTGTTCTCTAAACTTTAAAAAAAGGTTACCGTTACCTGGATCCCTGGATTGATTTATTTAATTTTCATCGAGAAAAACTTTGCCTCGAACATATTCTGCTGCAGGATTTTCCACAAATGTTTACTTCTACAACCCAAGAGTAGCATGGGTATTCATTTACATACGAATAGCTTTCCAAGTCTCACCGCGGATAGCCGACATTTTAATTTAACAAACAAAAAGTGACGTCATGCGAATTTGAATTTCAAATTTCCACCAAAGTTGTGCACAAGAAAAGGTACACACACAGAAGAGGCAGCTATACACGTACGTACAGGCACCAATCCTGTAGGGCAGGCCAAGTAAAAAGTTGGGCCGCGACGCGAACTTCGCTCAAACCCCCCAAAAACCCAATGTGTGTTCACCATATTCTTGTAGCGGCGATATTCCCCCTCTCCAATGGCAGGCGGGGTGAACCGTGAACAGGCAACTCTGTGACGAGGGTGGTGGTCCTTGCTGTCGTGTATGGAATCGGTGGTGGCCCCAAAGCATTTTGCGTGTGTCAAATTAGATAAATCGGTGCCATCACATCATAAAGTCATTTTGGCATATTGAAAAGATTTGCCGTATATGAGAGGCCATAGAGTGGGTGGATGGGAGGGCGAAGCGATTTGGAATATATTGTGTTTTATGCCAATGACGATCTGTCGTCAAATGAATTCCTCTTGGGGCATACCCGCGCATATAGCGTGCAGATGTCGCGGGAATGGTTTTATTGAAAATATTATACGGAACAAAAAAATGTAATATCATATTCCAGCGCTGTCGCTGTGTTGGATGGAAGCGAACTCTCGCCGGAGCCCCGTCGTAAATGAGGGCTTGCCGTGCGAGTGATTGTTCAAGTTGATAGCACTCTATAGTCTATATGGCATATACTTTGACACCCAAAACCCAAGCGGAGACACATCATTTCGGATCGATTTAATTTGATTGTAGAAATGCGCTGTGAAATTTAATCGCGTCAATGAGTGAAATCATCCGATTAAGACCGTCGACCGAGAAAAAGGGTGAACGAATCTGTTCTAACAAGTGTGTACGGTTTGTTGAGTATATACGCATTTGAATGTTGTTGATATTTACTTGGGCAATGATATCTGCATAGATAAATATTTGGAACGGGGTGTGAGTCTGGGTATCCGACGATGAGGGATTTTGCAAGTGAGGTTGGTCGAAGAGGTTTTGTCGTCAGTCTTAGAAAAATCTTTCAATATGCACGTATAGTCCAGACTCTAGATGAATCTGAGGACTATGGTGACGCACATTTTTTCAAGTAGTATAAATGTTGTACAAAAATGTGGACCAGCTGCTATTTGAGCTGTGAACACTAAAAAATTCTTCGCTGTGCATTTTACAACATGTGGCAGTCAATTAGATAAGATTCGATTTTGAGACGGGAGAGCCTTCCTGGGACTCCGTGTCCTCTTAAAAAGGAGCCTATTATGCCTTCCCTGATAGGGTCGTAAAGCAATCTTTTCACTCCGGAGACATTCAGGAAGTGAAGGTTCTTCTCTGCAGAAATTTCGTCCAGGTTTGCCAATGTGACGATTTCCTCGCCGAGGGTTTTTTTACTCTGAGACCGAAGGAAGAAAGGAATTGTCACTCTATAAACAAAGTCTGCATGCAGGGTCCGGTGAGAGGCTGATTCGGTGAAGATGTTATTTTCGGGAGGGAATGGCCACTGAATATTTTTTCTAAGATTCTCAAATTATTTTTGTCCAGGTTTCCTGAGGGAGAATTTAAGAAAGAATTGTTGTTGATTCAAGCATTGGATTCCATTCGAGCCAGGTTCATAGCATAGTTTTTGAAAAATCTTTTGGGTTCAGGTCCTAAGTGTGGTGTAAAGTAGATGCACTGTCCTTAGCGAGTGAGTCTGCCATCAAAGCCGCTGCTTCCTGGGATCCAGTGAAGAATTACTAGGTTTTCCTTAGCAAGTTCTTGGATGGGCATATTTTCAGGATAAGCTTCGATTTTATGACAGATGAGTCAAGACCTTTGAAAATTTGCTGAAAAGATAAATATGGTTTTATCACGCCTGTTAGAACTTTATTCCAGTGCAATGGTTAAAAGCAAGGACTTCGTCCTAGTATATTGTTGAGTTTTTGGCAAGGCTGACAGAATAGTTCGCCTGAGGAGACTCCCAATCGCGAGGTCAGATCGCGATGAGTTTGACTTCATAGATTAATGACCTCCTTGATAAAAATAGGGGTCAATGTGGTTTAAAGGGAACAGTCGAAAAATACGGAGTCTTGCCTCCATTTGAACGTGCTTAGGTGTGTTAGACTGAATATGACATTCAGTGCTGTGCAGCGTTTGCTTAAATTTTTGCAATAAAATTGCTAAATTTATCCGAATTTCTTGTTGTAAATAACAGTGCGTTGTACAGATTTGTTAAATCTTCAACCGAAAATAAAAGATACACGCAAAATGCTGCAGAAAGTTCTTAAAACTTGTAAAAATCACAACATATGCCATGCATTCAAGTCCCAAACTATTTTCAGTTGAAACTGCATTAAGTTGTAAATATGACAGCTGCTTTAACCGTTACGCAGTCGCTCTGTCAGAAACTGTTTATACGCATTCGTTTGTTCATTTAGTCATCAAGTCCGGAAGCCATAACACCATTTGTTCGATTACAAATTTGTGACTTTGTTTCACAAATGAATAGTGATTTACTTTTTTGCATGAGGCTAAAATTTTGAACAGATAGGAGGACTGAAAAAGCATACTTTTGGACGTGGAAGTTGTTGAAGTCGTGGGCAATTTGTCATTGGCTAAGAGTATTTTGCCGTTTTTTGCAAGTGATGCCATAATCCTTCAACTAGAATAGTTAATAATATATCTATGGTTCACATAATGGAAATAATTTTTATCCGTGTCAGTCTCTTTTCAAAATGTTTCAGGTTTTCAAACACAACTTGGTTTAGTTAAATAAGCTTTAACTGATAATTATGAACGCCCTACCTAATTTTTCCATTAACTTGAACATTCAAAAAATCAGTATAAAGTTTTGAATTTTGTTAAAAAGTGCCTTTTCAAAATATAAAATACCCATTACGTATTAAATGAGACTCAAGAAGTATTTTTTGTACTTTTTATGCTTACTTACTTATTAAGGAAGCTCTCTTCAGGGTTGGAGCTGGGCCTCACCTCAGTTAGCGCGATCTTTCGGTAACTGCCTCAAGCTGTGCCCTCCAAGTTGGTTGAGGTCCTCTTCCACTTGTGCGCGGCACCTTAGGCGAGGTTCCTTGAATACGTTGTCCCTCCGGGTCTTCATCCACCTTTGATAACGTCCATGCCTCTGCACCATAGAGCAGACCTTGCATGATGAGGGTGTTATATAGTCTCCTTAGTGTTTCTCGACAAGGCCTTATTAATCAATTGCCTTCTTAGGCCGAAGTAATAGCGATTGGCAAGTGCGTTTCTTTGCTTGTTTTCTGAGGTCATGTCATTTTCAGAGTTAATAGCGGAGCTGAGGTTGACAAAGTCCCTAACTACATCAGAATCATAGCTGTCTATCGTGACGTTCTGTCCGATTCGTTGATGTTGTGTGTCCCTTCTTGTTGACAGTATATTTTTTGTCTTGCCCTCATTCACCACTAAACCTATTTTTGCCGTTTCCGTAGAGATACTTGCAAACGCACCAGTGACAGCTCGTTGCGTTCGTCAGCGTAGGCAAGTAGACTTTTGGAAAATTGTGCCTCTGGTGTTGGCTTGCGAACTAAATGTCTAAATCCTTTTTTGACATCAAAGTTCTAGTTAAGATTCCGACCTTTATGGAGTAGATAGCGTTCTCCATCGTCATTCTGACAAGCTTGGTATTTTATGCTGCGAATGTAAAATTGTTTATTTTAATATTCATTAGGTATATGTCAATAAATAAATAAATATAAATATTTTGGCGCAACAGGTCTATGGGACCCAAGCCTAGCTTCTCACGACCATTCGTTTTGCGTGGGTTTTTAAATTTTTGGGACGAATGGAAGGGATCTACAATTTTACGCCGAGTCCAAACGGCTAATTGAGAAGCTCATTCATGACAGTTTTACTCTCGGATGTTTGTCAGACGTTCGCGAGAGGTGGCGCAGTGGAAAAAAAACATAAAATGTAATTTGGTTCTTTCGGGATTCGAAATGGATATTTGTATTTTATTTTATTTTGGAGCATAGATTTCATAAGAAAGAGCTGTAAAAATTGAAGCAAATTAGTTTCTTCAAATCGAGTTGTAGATTTGACTATAAAAATTAGTTAATTTTAACAGTTTTGTTAATACTAGAACCAATATAAGTTGCTTAAACATATAGGTAAATATTGTTTTTTTTTTTGCGATTCCATTGATAGTACCTACAGGATTCCTACCGGCTAAAATCACCCCCCTTCCCGAACAAACCGATTTGTTCCCCCGCGGTACCGCCGTAAGGCATTACTTCGCGGGGGTCGGTATAAAGACTTTGCTTCTTGCTCAATTGTTGGAACTATTAGGTTTCCTTTGGCGTTCTAAGCGTCTAAGATCGTTACTTATAACGGTCCAGTTTCGTCATTCTGAAGCATATAGTTTACGATGTTATCGAGAGTTGGCCACTCACACAAAAATATTTTGTGTTTTACGAATTGTGCTTTACATTTAACAAAGAATGCTGTTACATTTTTTACAATTACAATTTACAATTTTTGTAGTCGTAAAATCTACAATAATTGCCCTAGTCCCCTAGTTTTTATAATTTATTCGGCTGTGGAATGTACAACCACGTCTCTGTTAAATTGACAGTAGTCGATGTCGGGTCGATTTTGACAACTAGAGTTTGGCCTTTGGTAGAGATTCTGTCATTTTGGTGACCTGGCTTATAATAAAATCAAGCGAATTATGTTGTGTTTAAGTGGTGCTTAACTATATGCCTCCACCTATTTATGTATAAGATTTATGCGGTCGATATTATAGCGATTTACAACATTTTACCAACACATTTTTTTGGGGAAAATTGATTCAAAATGGTGGTGGTGTACTGTTGTCAGATGGCGGTAGCAGTTTTTTTTATGACCAAATTGAGCCTCGTATGTGAAATAAGAAGATAGGTAGGAGATTTGGTGTATGCCCAGCAAGCAACTACCAAACAATGTGCAATTTCCCCGACCGAAAAGTACGCCAAAAATGGAATCATTCTTGATTTTGACGGAAGTTTTGCTAAAACTTACAGTAGAATGGAATTCCGCATCGACTAACTTTCTTAGCATGTTGCCATGGATTCAACCAGTATGCCTTTCCATCAGTTACCGCCGTCTTTCGTTAACTGCTTCAACTCATCCCATTTTGACCCCAACTAACCTTCACTTACTACAAAATTTGTCATTTACTTACCTTAATGTCGAAATGTGTATTTCAGATGGTTATCTATACGCAAGTGGCTGTTGTACTATGAAATACTTATACCAATACATTCTGGAAGAGAAGAGATAAACAAATAGACAGCGTGGGAAGAATAAATTAATTTCGTGATTGTATGTTGCCTCACCAAAAGACTTGCGAAGGTGAAAATTGATTTTCCTATTTTTTATTTTTATTTTAAACATTTTGGTCTCATTTCCCGTGATGATGGCTTAACCCTACAGATCCCCTCAGTATTGTCTTTCAGTTAACTCCACGAAATGTCCACCTCGCGTTCAGCTACTGCCTCTCGCCTGTTGCTTCTTAATACATTCCTAGTCTTACCAAAGCTTTTTAGCAGCTTAATTTGTTGGTGAATTTGCAATGCAAAGCCTTTGCCTTTGTGCGACTTGCTCCAAAACAAAGTACCCAGGTACCTACTACCCATACCCAACTTCATTGTTTGAATTTTCAGTGAAAGCATACGTAGTAGCGCTAAGCTAATCACGCATTTCAAATATTATCATCAATGAGAACTGAAAAAAAAGAAACAAACTCCAGCAGACAATAACACAAAACGGAATAAAAAATACAGAAAAGAATAACCATTGAACAGACAGAATGAAGGGGGAAAAAAAAGTTGGAAAAATCCACCCCAATACATAATTCCATGGCGGTCATCAATCTTCCTCTTTTCAGTCCAAACTGACAGCTCAGTGGTGTATAGAGGGAAATTGGGATTCCTTCATTCATTCATACGTATGCCGATGCGGAAGGTAACAGCAGCCAGCACATACACTCGCTCACAGTTGGTTGCGAGCGCGGATGGTATGGGACGGCACGTCAAGGCAAGTGTCATACTATCATTGCGGAGGGGTGAAAACTGAGGACTGCCGCGATAGACGTACATATATTTGAACTAAAGAGGTCGTCAATAGCGTATATGCAATTTACATGTCGTACTTAGTGAACTTCAAGGAATTTTGTGACTTGCATAGATCAGATACATATCAGATCAGTCAATTGTTTTAGTTTGTATGGTCCGCGGCCGACTGAGTCTGCTGCAAGGCGGGTGACAACGGTGGCATTGATCGTGAATCTGTTGAGAACTGATTCCCTATCAACTGTTCTTCAATGACCAGAGAGGAGCGAGTACAGTCCTTAAGAATTCAATCACGAAAAATGTATAAACAGGAAAATTCTTTAGTTTGGTATACTGAGCGGCATATATGGTATCAGATCGCAGTTCGCACTTCAACTCTTTTGTTTTGTGCCTTAAACTGTGCCCACATTTCTTGCGAACTTTAAGTTCTTACATGGACGGTTGAACCGCCAAAAATACCACGATACAATACCAATCAATGCAACGACATCCATCCACGCACATTCCAAAGTGGCGAGGGTCGACTCTGATCGCTATCTGCCTGCGGCTTAATCCATGTGTTGATCGACTGTTCAAGGATAAGAAGCTTGGAACTGTTAGGAAGGAGAAATTTGCTATTGCATACACCTATGGTACCCAGAGGCATAGAACCACCGGTGAAAGCAAAACTACCTGAGCTGTCACAGTCCACCGCAAAGAAAAAACCCATATGAAAACGCTGAGGCGCAGGCATCGAAAGAAGCGTATTAAGCCAAAAGATGATATAGGAAAATAAGGTCTGTAGCAGTCTTACAATGGAGATGGAAGAGTTAAATTTTTTAAATGACTGACAACTGGCTTTAAGATTGAAACGCAGGCTCTTCAAGACAACGAAACAAAACTTAAAACAACCAAAGTGTAGGGAATAGCATCCATATGTTAAAGCAGGACACTGCAAAATATTGGGCATCATATCTAGAGTTTGATTGAACTCATGTGCAGACAATAAGCAGTCAATTTTAAGCTATAAAATATCTTAAAACCAACAAAGCCGCCTATTCCAATGACTTATCAGTGAAGCTCCTTAAGTATTGTGATGATGTTTCAAAAGGTAGGGCGCATGCAGCAAACCATTATCCAAGTGTATGGAGGGAAGAAAGCATATGAAGTCCTACACCTTGCACTATCGAGGCATAAGTGCCATAAATGTGACAGTAAAAATCGGCACGAGCTCTCTTAAAAAACAATCTAAATATTTAGTAAATATCGGAAAACATGCGGATGCGGAATGTGCAGTTTAGAGTAGTTCTTTCGAACTTTATCAGTATGAAGGCTATGACGTCTTTAATCTCGTTCTGGAGCAGCTAGTTCTCAGGGCCAATATCTTCTAGGGTATTGGTGCATTAGGATGATTGCAGAACAGCCAAAGACGGTTGATCTTTGAATGAATGAGTACAATACCTAATATAGGCCAATAGCAAACGAACCTCTGTACAGCCTTTGGTATAATGTATAAACACACAGAAGGAAAGCCCTCACCAGCTTTAAGTCTCTATTTAATCGAATTGTTGGAATTTTGTTGCCTCATAACGAATACTAAAAAGAACCAAAGTGGCAGGCGCAGATGGCTTAGTATGAGTTGCTAACAGCAGTCACTCTGCAAGACGAGGTAAGAGTTACATATGTAGGAGGTGTGTTGGTTGCATTATATTTTGCGAGATGTGCGAATCAGACCACAATATCGTTTCCCTTTTCGTCTCATCTAACTTAGGGAGACTCTCAGACTCTCTGTACCTACTCACATTTTTTTCCTGATTTTGATTCTAACTACCACTTGCTTATAGAAGATGTGTTTTCTATAGTTCCCGCCATATGGGACGCTTCTTCGATAGGCATAGTTTATGCAGGTATCATCTTCTATAAGACCCAAATTTCTTAAATGGTACCCGAAATTAGCATGTCCTGTAGATAACCTGTTGATGCTTCGAACTTTTCCTTGAGTGGGGCTTGTCGGCTCCTTTGCAAAAGGGTTCCACGGTTCTCTGCCGAGATTCATCTGTCAATCGGTTATTGTTCTTCTATTCCTTTACCAACTGCAGAGAATATTTTTGGGTCCCACAGCAACTTTACAGTAGAACTATGTTTTGTCTGGCAATCTGCCTTTTCGTTGCCTACAATCCCTATGAGTGTCCTCGTACCGCTTCTTCATTTCTAGAGGAACGCTTATTGAGCTTCAGTATACACTTTCCAATGGCGCTTTGATGTTTGTCTGTGTCATGCGCCTTTAGAAGAATATTTCTTCACCGATCTTCACCTCATCGTCAATTTTGTAATCCAAATCCCACGCATGCAACAGAGCGGTAATCTCTAACCTTGTAAGGATGTGCATTTTCCTTTATCTATATTTCAATACTAAAACCTTAGTCGTGTGCAAAGAACAGCATACATGGAGCCCATATCCGTTTGTTGACAAATTAGTGAACCGCTCACTCGTATAATATTTTAAATAAACAACAAAGCATTCCAAAAGACATCGATTACACCCTCCCCCAGATTGATTACAATGAAAACTTCGCAGCATAGGTACACATAAACCCTCCAGGACCGACTATGCGAAAGTAATGTATTGTCTCGCTGGATCCGTCTCTTTCTATATGGACGGTTGGGAAACGGAAACAAGACTGGGAGGTGGTGTTTTCTTTCAAGGTCTAAACGGTAACAGCTTCTTTCGCCTTTATCGTGACTGTAGCCTTTTTTTCAGATGCAAATCATAACAATTAAAGAGGCCCTGTCATGTCAGAGGTATACCTTATATTATATCTGCAAGTTACCGATGAATCCTTGTATTAAGTTGACTTCAATTCAAAATTCAGCTTATTTGGTTGCCGCAATTGCACGGTTGTCGAGCTCTCTAGGCATGGGACAACTATATTTATGTTGATTCTACTGAAGACATTCCCCTCTCTGAATATAAAATCAAACAAAATGTGATAACCGCTACATACCGTCGTGGGTCGACAAAGGATTCGGACTTGAACCATCCATTAAAGCAGTAGATTTTTCGAAAAAAGTCGAGCAAGCGGAGTAGATTTTTGACGGAGTTTAAATAAATATGTCCTTATTATTTGTTTTCATTATTTTTGTATTTAATAACAAAAACATAGTAATAAATTAAGTTTAAATTGCACAATTCAAATAAATAAAACATATTTTGTTTCATGTTTTAGAAAAACTGTGCGAACAACTCAGAATTCAAAATAATTTTTTTTAAGTACCTAACTTGATTAATTAGAACAAAGATTTATAAATTGCAGCTCTTTTTTCTATTAGACATTAAGCAAACATTAAGTTTTAAACGGTTTTAATATTAATTATATGTATTTAAATTTTCATTTCAGAAAAATGTGTCTTCTTATGATTGTTTCCGACTGAAAAAATGTTATTTAATTTATTTATCCAACTTAAAATGTATGATAAAAAATGAAATGAAAACTGAAAAAAGAAAAATTTCAGTTGAAAGTTCAAATAGGGGACATCGAAAAATCGCAGTAGGTTGCTAGTCAAGCGGAACAACGGAGTAGATTTTAATTTTTTTTCTAAAATCGGGGTAGATCTACTGCAATTGCAGTAAAGTCTGAACACTACTCGAACTGCACTCAGTGCTCCAACAAGTAGCAGATCTGTTTTTACTTGGATCTTACACACTCCTGCCTAATTTTTCAAAATTAAGTAGGTAGTCCGTTTCCATTATCAATGCATTATAATTATATGAAGGATACACTATTTTTTAACACGAAGAATAATCTGCAATGGGACTCGCTTACAAAAGGCACATCTCTTCAATTTTACATGCAAAACTAGAGTTAGAATATATCCTGTCCTGTCCCACGGACAGGTTAGCCAAGATTATTTGTTTTCAATTTCCATCCCCATTTTGAGTGACGCAATTTAAAATGATATTAATACTCATACATCAATAACAACAGAAACACCACCACCAACTACAACCCTTTAAGAAATTCTTGCAACTCCGCATATAAAGAGGCCAACAAAAATCTCATTCAATGCTTACCCTCAATATTTCATACAAAATATGACAAATGGCATTTTTTGGCAAGTCAGTGCTGGCGACGGACAATCAGCAAGCAGCAACCAACAACAGCGCGACGTCGACTTCATTGCGGTGCCAAGAATCTGACAGAAACAATGCACAAAAATAATACAGCCGCAGTCAGCCGACAAAAACACAACCAAACAACCAAAACGACCAAATTGACTTCAATAACGGGCTGCTCTCTGGCTGTGGCTAACCCTTTTTCGGACGTCCAAATACAAAGTGTATATAATAATTATTTATCCCAAGGACGATGTAGCAATAATTCCCCAACGGAAGCCAACGACCAACAAAAAAAACCCCAGCAAACGTAGTCAACAACAACAGTAGCATCAGGAAAAAAAAAAAGAAACACGCCAATCTCCTTACCGCAAAAACGCAACAAAAGCATATAAATATTAATCAAAGGATTGGACGACAGGGTTCATAAGATTTATTAGCGGAGATGATTTGGTGCTTTTGATGGCCCACCAAATGATTGCTCTAATTGTTATTGTTATTGTTGACGTGGGCGGTGGGTGGTGAGAGGGAGGGGATTTTATGTGCCATTGACGAGAAAATCCAAACAAAAGGAAAATCGCGTTAAATGCCTCCACCTATATAGGGTGGGGTATGCGAGGCATGATCTGTTTTCTGAAATAGAGACAAATGTATAGCGGGACAGAGGTTGCTAATGCGTTGACAATTATTGCTCCGGTTTCGCAGGTATTAATGAAGCATAAATTGATAATCCGATTAGTTATTTTTTTTCGCATTTTCGAATGAGAGAAAGCTTAGAAAAAGAGGTTTTGATAAAATCGTATCGTAACGAATTCGCAGAGAATTAACACAGTTTCTATTTTTGAAAGTATATCTAGTTTTGTAAGCCCTGATGGTCGTAAATCGGTAAATGAGATGAGCTTGATTGGCAAGTGTGTCCAAATTCGATGCGGATTTTCAAAATATACATGGAAGCAGTGGGTGATCTGTAAAATGACCGTAACGTCTTGGGCAAATATGATCCATCCAGCAGGGGCTTCTGAATTTTCAAGAGTTTTGTGAGTTTTTTTAGGCAGTAAAAACTCATAGAATGTGGCTCTTTTAGGAGATTTATATATTCTTCCGATGCTACTATGAGTTTGTATATAAGTACTTAATTTTTTTCTTGGTTAACTGATCCAATTCCTGCAATTGTACGATTGTTAGATAGAGTTGAATTTAAAGCAGCAAACTGCGACTTGACTTAAACTGATCATTTGCATTCCGGTCGATCATGGAATTAAAATTATGTTAAAATTATAGAATTAAAATATTGTTAAAATTCTGAACTCTGTGTTTTTCTCCAGAGTCTTAAGCTGTTGATTACCAAGTTTTGAGAACTAATTTGATTTCTGAAATGAAGATTACCACGTAGGTAATCGATCCATCAATTGCGTTCGATTTATTTCTAAATAGCTTGAGGAGTCGTCATCAAACTCTTGTGTCCATTCCACCCTTACGTACCACTTGCTGTAGAAACTCATATTACATTCTTTGTAGTAGAACTTTTAAATGTCAAATCTTAGCACTTATCGGAGATGTCATTGCAACTTTTAAATAAAACGAAAAAAGAAAAATCGTCTGAGTGCTTCGGTCTGACCAAACACCCTAGGTAGGCACTAGCTTCGAGTTGTCCTCCTGTTCTCCTCTTTGTGGTTACTCGACGCGTCGACGCTTTCTATCCATCTTGAAAGATACTCGCCCAATGAGAGAGAATCTTCTCAATCGTCTCCGTCACTATAATATTTAATATAACCATTCAATAAAAAGGGCAACGAAGTTAGAACTTTTTTTAAGGCTTCTAAAGAAACAAAGTGTTAAGAGTCTCTGCAATGAAAACTGTTTTAATGTGCTTGTCTTCAGAGCGCAAAATAGTGGGGGTAGAGAACTTGTTTGGTCACTCGAAGGTACTCAAATTGAGGTTGTAAATAAGTTCAATTCCTTGGGATTTTTATAAACATTATGTACAATCTTAATACACTCCCTCACATCAAGGAAATAACTCTTGTAGCCAAAACAGCAAGTTCTAAGTTCTTTTCTAATAAATACGTAGATTTTGCTACCAAATTAAGGGTTTTCAATGCCACTATTAATAGTTGTTTCTGCTTTGCGAACGAGATCTACGGTTATCAACGGCATGAGGAGACTGAAAGTATACAGAGGTACTTTTTCAAGCGGGTTTTTAGGCTTCCACAATCTACGCCTAGCTACGCAAGTCAGTAGGATCAGGGTTACCTTATACTTTCACACAAAACTTAAAGGCAAATGCAGACGACATCAAGAAAGTTATACAAAGATCCAGAAATAACTTACAAAATAAAGTTCTTCTTAATGCTGTAAGATGTAGCTACTCTCTAATTTAAGACTGGTTCAAGTTAGCAGAAGTAAACAGAGTATCTATTGAGCTAAATGAGAACAACGCATGTAAGTGGAGGGATACTCTCTACGATTGCATCTCTGCTATAGACAGTACTCTCTTTAAGCTTTGTTTGGATAGAGCGAAAGAGTCTTCAAGCAGGGCAGTATATAGGCAGTTACATCTTACCTTGGGCTCAAACAACTACTGTAACAATAAGCTAACAGTTTTGGAAATGAGTTTGATTTTTTTAAATTTTAAAAGAAATGCTTGACCTGAATTTCAGACCGCATAGAAGCGATTTGAACCCCAACCTTGACCAGAACGAGAATGTGTATCTCTTTCTTGCATTATGTCGAATTACTCCGGAAATTCGTAGACTGTGCTTTGGCAAAAGCTTTTTATCGTTCGATTTATGTGCTCAAATACTTAATGGATGTAGTGGATGGTGGTCGCTTATTCATGCATGCCATGAATTAATTACCGAAATTTATTTTTAACACTGTAAATAATAATTTGTTTGTTTTAGCTAAACTAAAAACCCGGGTTTATTTTTGGCTTTAGCTAAACTAAAAGCCCATGTATTATCCGATACAAAACTTTTTGTCTCATCTCAATATATTTTAGATTGCAATTCTACTACTTTATTTTTGATATTGTCGAAAAGCCCTTTTAAATAAGATTTATCTCTTTTCTAATTTGTTTGAATTAATATATATTACGAGCCTGGGTTTAAAAATGTTGTTCTATAACTACTATTCTCTCTTTTCATAATTTTTATGTTCATAAGTAAAAACGGCAGACTGCAGTTTAGCCAAGCTGTGTACTAAACTTTATTTTAAACAATAATTATAACCCCAATTAAGAAGAAAATAAAGAATCTAATAATAATAATCAGCCATCTCCTTTTGCTGGCTTTGGCCCTGTACCTAGAAACCTATACCAGAGCGAACTAGCATTGATTTTAGGCCTCATTTTAGTTACGCTGGTTGGCTCTATACTATGCTAGCTCTTGCCTTTTTGCCACTTACCTGAGTTTTGTTACCGATGAAAATGCTCTTCCTCAATGTAATAAAAAACATTTTGAAACGATTGCTACAGCATGAATCATGACTTCGAAACTCTCCGACATTGGCTTAGGCCGAACAAACTAGTTATAACCAGCGAAATTAAGTTAATGTTCTTTAACATATTTGCTGTGGACTGATCTTGAAGATCTTTCTTAAATTTATCATGCTGCATGCTGCATGCTGCTCTTAGTTCTAACTCCATTCCCCAATTCTTTGGTCTGTCTTACCTTGCATCAATGGCTGTTCTGAAATTGAGTAAAAAGCGTAGTTGGATTGAACATATATTTCTCATTTAAAACTTGACTTTAATTCAAGTCAGGACCTACCCCGTATTTTTCTTTAACATATTTTTTAATAATTTAAAACTATTTTAAGAAATGTTAAATGAATTAATGCGGTGCAATTGAATTAACGTTAAAGAAGGGCTAAAAAGTTGCTGCTATATATTAAGCTAATATTTTTAGTTAAAGTTGACAGCAGGACTTCGGATACAAAAATATCGCCTTTCTTTAAATCATTTGCATTACTAGATAAATATAAGAATGGCGAACAGTGGTGAAAAAGCAGACAAAGGGTTACGTAGGTTTAATATGTGACGCATAGTCTTGTGGTGTTTGAAAGGCCTGCTTATGACAGTAATGACGTGTACTCCACTTTTTAAGTTGCCCGATTACGTGTAATTTTCACAATTTTTTAAAAGCCGCTCGGATGAAAACCTTTGCATGATTTTCAGGAAAATACGGAATTAACTGTCAGCTATTTGATTGTTACCCACTGACAAGCGGCACTACTCAACTGCTCAAAAAACTGTAGTAGAAAATGTAGAAACCTTAGAGATTTTACGAGTTGGCAACGTTTTTTCCAGGAAAATAAAGTTCAAGATGATCTTAGCCAGTTGAACGTGATAAGAAACTGCTGTTCGTGATTTGTGAATCAGTTATGTCAGATTATTACTGACCAAAATTGCCTTCTTTCTGCCATTGTTTCTTGCGGGACTACCGTCAAGCATTGCCACGCAAAATGAAAGCTATGAAGCCCTGCGATGCATGAAATCTGGATCAAGTCTCCGCTACCAATAGTCCTTCTGCATCTCGAAATATATAGAATATTCGAGGCACTGTCAAACTGAAAACTAATTGCATAAGAGGTAGTCACTTAAGAAGGGAAGCTCCAAAAAACAACTTTTTAAAAGCTGAAAAAACCCACAAAATGGTTATAAAACAAATATCTAAGACTAGATAGATTGAGCGACATACTAGTACGGTATTTATAGATTTTGTCAAATTTATTAATATTATTGTTAAAAGCCTTAAAGAAATAAATGAGCTATTTTCTCAAAACTCTTTGGCTTCCTTCTTTTTGTAACCCATTTAATGCTTCGAGTTCCTCATAAGCTCAGTTGTTTGCTCAAAAGTAAGTAGTTTGATGTCTCCAGTGACAATATACTTAGAATCCAGAAGCATTTCCCTGTTTAAGGCTTCAAAACGGTTTAAGAAATTGGCGTAACAACGTAGATAAACCATTTGACTCACCATATTAAATAATGGTAATTGGCATGGCGGAGAAGGTTGAAATGCAAATGCTGGCCATGGGGGAGTACATGATATGAAGCAGTATTACAAACTGAACAAATAAATCCCTAAAATAACTGGATCACTGCATTTTGGAGCTTAATGAACGATTTGGATCTGCGTTTTTTATCGCGGAATTTATTGCGATATTAGGTAGGTATACATATATACAGCCAATGAAAGAACAAGGGATATAAAAGAGGCTGCGGGTTTAATTCACTATCATGATATTGCAAAAAGGATTCTTCAACTTGAGTCAGAGGTATAGGTTATTTCAAAGGATGAAACTGTTAAAAGTCTGCCAGATACTGTTTTAACATTGCTGAAAGCTAGCAATTCTAACGAACTTTTTCCCAAATATTATAGGACGGCTCTTGAAGTACTCTGTGCACTATCACAGTTAGCTACCTACCTCTGCAGGAAAATAACGCTAATTTTTGACTTTAAGGTGGTTAAAAACCTGTCTGAAGGCCCCAACAGCTTAGTTCAGATATAATGGATTGGCATTGTGGAACATTCGCAGATAAATTCATATTGACACTGAAGATGTACTGATGGACTTAATTTGTAAATATAAAGAAAAACAATTTTCATAACCATCTACTATAGGAAGGTTACCTATTTTTCTATAATATTTTAATTAGTTCTTTTAAGCTTAAGTCTATGTTAAGGTTTTAACTAATTAAAATTCTATTCGTTGAAACATTTTAGATTCGAGTAATATATTTCAGGTTAAAGCAAAGCTACAACGAATGTTTCTATTTTAATTCAAAATCAAATCTCCACCAAAGAAATGATAATACGTACATATATCACTAGGGTTCCCAACTTTCCTCAAAATAAAACTAAAATTAAATTTATTAAATAAAATACAAAAACCTTAAATAAATCAAATATTTTTGTGTAGATACATTTATTGTTGAAAAAAAAATGAATTCAATATTAAACTAAAAAAGTAACATTTTAATAAAAATAATATAAGGGCATTTGTTGTCATAAAAAAATAGTAAAATATTTTTTTTATTTTATTTTGTATTAACAATTTTCTTTCGCAAACAGAATTTAATTTAAAGAACCAAAACAAACTAAAATTAAACATTGAGAATAAATGAATTCAAAAGTGACATCTATCATAATTTGGATTGCATAAATGACAGCCGATTGAACGCGTCCAATAAAAATTAATGGGAGTGAATGCGTGAAGTAAAAAAGAGTGTGTTCAAGGTGCATGCCATTGAGAAGACGTATAGCATACAAAATTAACTTTAGATTTTCGAAAAGAAGGACATTTTCAAGTAAGGTAGGACAAGAGGACAAAGAGTTAAAAAGGAGGACTATCCTCCCGAATGCCCTCTGAGAGAATGATCACGAATCCTTCGCAAGGACGCGTGAATATATAATTATTTGTTTTGTAATATGTCACAGTGATAATTAAAATTATTGATGCATTGCAGCACTTAGTTTGCATCCAGTCTACCGGTAGCCTTCAGCCTCCACCTCTCTCTGTTGAGCATAAATGCCCCGCGTTAATCCATTCCTTCAAATACAACTTTCAACATTTAAATGAGCAAAGGCTAAAGTTTGAATGCAAATGCTTAAAGTGTGTCAAAACTAAAGCGCACCTTTACCTTGTTCATGACGCCAGATGTTGTAAATGCCGTTTCTAGTTCCATTTATTTTCCGCCCCTTGAAATTCGAACAAAAGTCCTCTGATTATATCTTGTGCGTCCTTTTTTTTATTTCAAATTCATTTTCTATGCAAACATTTCTTGCGCTTTCAACACAGCACGACTACATATTTTTTAGATACCTAAGCTAAATTCACTTTACCTCTGGAGTGGCTTTTTTTTTGTTTTGTTTTGGAAAACGTTCCTTGTATCATGACATACAGGTGTTACCCGGGGCTACTGGGAGCTTGTAACATGTCATAACGTTAAAACGTGATCCAAATATAAAAGTTGCGCTCCCCCCACCCTCCCGCAGGTGGATGGCAAACACACCTAGTCCGTTGTGAAGAAAAATAAATTTAAATGCACGAAGGACATTCGCAAATAGTAAAGCGCAGGTTGTTGTATATAGCAACGAATTTTAAGTTGCGATTTGCCACAGAAACAAAAATACACAAGCGTACAGAATTTCATTGCTGGAATTGAATAGTGAATACTGAATAGGAATACCCTTCGCGAGGACACCCGCAATATGGTGTGCACATGTTTCGTATGATAACCGATGCGAGCAAAAAAAAAACGTAATTGTTTAAAGGCTTGCTTCCTAAAAACAGTTTCTATAATTAATAATCATTATAAATCGAAGCAGAAATCATAGGAAAGGCTGTTCTTTGATCCTTAAGTGGGCGGATTTGCCTCTCTTTACACATCCGTTTATCGTCGCGCTATATACCTAGGTACAAGATGTAAGCGAGAAAGATAGTCCATCTTTGGAATGGGAAAGGACACCATTCGAACCGAAAAGCTGCAATTATTTGCCTCAAATTCATTTGCAGTCATCACTCAGCGTCATATGGACAGGGCGTTTGATCCCATCTTCACATACACACACACCCCGTGACATGACGTTCACATTTGTTTTGCTGGTTGGTTTTTTAGTTTTCCTTCCTTCCTTTGACCGGTTCATTGGTGATTTGTCTGCAGGATATTTCACGTAATTCCCCGTCGTCCGTCGTCGGTCGTCGTCGGTAGTGGTGGTGGTGCGGTTGCTTTGCTTTTATGCTCTGCCATCTGAGGTACAAATTGTGAATGGAATGGCATGTACTCTATCATTATATGTCATTACATTTTATAGACCATAATTGATCCTTTGGGGTGGCGGAACTTGTCCATCGTGCGAGTTGGTTGGTTATTTTTATTTTATTTTCATATATAATTGTAGGTATAGGTGGGTATATGTGTGTGTGAAAAAAAAGTGGAATGTATGCATTAAGTGATGGCAAAGAGTTGAAACAAAGTCAAATAAAGCAGAACCATTACACGCTGGGAGGTACGTCACTCGCCTGCCACCTGGCTTACCTAAAAATGGGAAGAAACCTAGATGCTCTAGGTGGTCTAAAGTTAAAGTTTCTTTAAAAGCAAAAGGTACAGGTTTTCCATTCGACGAGATGTCTCGCTGCATTTTTTACCTCCTGTTATTTCGTGACAGGTCTGTTAAGTAAGGACATTTTTTCTAAATTCGCCACAAAAGCAATGGACCCGAAGGCTCTGCTCATCGTTTTTGAACTGCTCGCAAAAGCTACAGGGAATACAGTTGAGTCCTTCACCACCATGTTATTTTAAGTGAGACCAATAGCTGCAAAAGAAAGGAATGAAAGCTGTTTCAAAACCTAGGTAGCCTAACGGCAGGGATATAATACTAATCCTGGAAAAACGCTCTAGTTGCATTCACTAAGAGAAGAAAGCGAGATATATACGTTCGAAAAACATGGAACATAGCAACCCAACAAAAACTACAAAAATGTCCAGACATTACTTGGACCACTTACACCCAGAGAAAAAACAACGTAAAATCAAAGAAAACCACTTCGATTTAAATATTTTTCGGAACGATTTAGCTTCGACTACGAAAATTTTTAAATCAAAGTGGCATGACATTAATTCAAAGGGTTTTCATACTCTAAAAAGTATATATTTTGAATTTGATCTAACCACG
Organism: Cheilosia pagana; assembly: GCA_936431705.1. Lineage (NCBI taxonomy): Eukaryota > Metazoa > Arthropoda > Insecta > Diptera > Syrphidae > Cheilosia > Cheilosia pagana. The sequence goes on along the minus strand of OW386166.1, from coordinate 74,909,326 downwards.
TATGTACATTGATTTGATGTGGAATCATACTTAAATCAAATTCATCTATCTTTAAAACAAAGTTTATACATTTCGATTCAAATATAATGCATCGTAGATTAAAATACATTCAACTTTTAAAATTCTATGCTTCAACTTTAATTTGACAATGACTCAACGTACAATCAAACGGATGTGACTTTAAAAACACTACAAATACCTTTTGAAGTAATCACTGTGCATTGTGTATTCAAACAAATCCAACTTTGAAAATACTATGTTTAAGCTTTAATTTCACTTCGTTTATGTATTGATTCAAAGTGAACCCATTTTGAAAAAAACATTTTTTAACTTTAATCTTACCATGCCGCATCGTAGACATAACTTCTTTAGACTTTGAAATTACCACGTTTATTATTTGATACGACAATAGTTCGTTGTAGAATCAAATGCTTTTAACTTTAAAAGCAGTATAATTCAACTTTGATTTTATTTGGAATATGTATTTTCAAAATAAATTGATCGTCAAATTTAAAATTTGAGTAGATACATAAATCTTGTTTTTTTTTGAATAAAAATCAATACAACAATAATTTGAAATTCATAAATTTTATTTTCAATGTAGGTACATAATAACATAAAATTCTTAAATTATTATTCATTATTACCTAATGATCCATTAAGTTTATTTTTGTCTAAATGAAATTATTTTTAAAATATGTTTTCCCATTATTTAATGGGTTTAAATGGAAAGGTGAGCTCGTAAAAATGATATATCTTTTATCACTATATGGTTAATTTTGTTGCCAATTTCAATGAATGATTTCACTTCAATTGGATCGAAATCGTCTTCATTTGGATACTATAATGCATTTGATATAATCAACGGTTATAGTTTTAATTTTTGCTAATAATTCTTACCTCTATTTTTTTCCAATTTAACAGTTTGCCCCTGAGTTCTGCCCTCTGTCCAATTAATCTCTTAAACGTTACGTCATTGGCTGAAATGTTAAAAAAATTAAAACTTTACACAAACTATAAGTAATAAAATTAAGTGCAATCCCTTGACAACTAATATGGAAATAATTTTTGGTTGTGCATTGTTGTTGACTGCTTGAAAAATTGTTCAAGGTATCAAGTTAATACTTTTTTCACATTTAAATTGCACTATTATGGTTCTTAACAAAATTATTTCCATACATGTTTAACTTTACACTTTATTTGTTTCGTCTACCATTCATTGCACTTAATTTTATTTCTACAAACCAGGAATTAATCTTAATCTCACAAAACTCACATTTTAGCACTGGAAGCAGGTATTCCATTTCAAATTCCTTGAGGGATTTTTTTTTTTTTTTAATTTTTCGTCATCCTCAGACAATAGACACTGAATTTTTTGAGATGGAGTCAAATCAAAAATATTAATAAGCTGTCCATTTTCGTCGACTACTTTGATTTGCTCCATCTTTATACTAATGAATGAGAAACAAAACGTCGCGACGCGACACTTAGCGGGACTTACGAGTAAATAGTTTTCCCTTTGAATCTACTTTGATCGTTATTGAAAAGAGTAGCATCAATGTACGAATGAACATGTTCTACTTTGATTCTAGATTGTTGTCACTTAAAAATGAATATGCAACACTTTAAGCTGCCTTCATTCATATTTGAAACTACGTTTTGTTAAGGAAATGCATGTACATTATTATTTGTTTGCACCGTTCAATTTCGGCATAAAAAAAATGAAACGTTTTGAAGTGAATGGCGATTAAAAACAACGTTAAATTAACTATGCAAAACTTTGAATGTACGTAGATGTCATTTCGAAACTTTATATTGGACAAATATTAACATCTTACACTTTGAAACTACGTTCAGAGTAGTTTAAGTATATAAAAAAATGGTTTCAAAGTAAAAGTGAATACGTTTCACTTTGAATCTAGGGTGACATAATTTAAAATAACATTGCATATTTAAATCAAATATGTTTTAACGTAAAAAGAAATACTATTTTCGAAATTGAATTCAACGTAAAATCAAATAGATCGTATTACATTTTAGTTTTCATTTTTTCCCTGAGTGTACTAAGTATATTTGTCCTTAATTCTGAAATGACTCTCTAGATTGTAGATAAATACACGTAGGTGGGGCAACATATAGATACCTTTATAAGACCCTAGGTCAATCTTCCGACAATCGTTTGCTGGTATAAAGGAAATCAAACTTCGTCACACGCTTATGTCAAAAAGACACAGGGGTTATTGATTTATGCGTTACACTCCTCGCAGATAGATACTTCTTGTTCCACACGGATAAATTCAAGGAATCAACGGTGGCGTCTATGCAGTACTATAGTAGCAGTTGGGTCCAACTTTTTGGTGTTTCCATAGATAAGACCTGCTTCAACAATAGTTAATTGGAGTAGAAAATGACGGACTTGCTCTTATGAGTCTGCACAACGGAATAAGGGCCTTTGATACTGCACATGAAATATTCGTACCTAAATAAAAGTCCAAAACTGCTATAAGGCCGACATGGCAGAAAGCTCTTAGCCAAAATTATCATGTTGCAATATACGTTAGACACTTCTTGAATATTCAAGACGTCTAAACTTTCCGAGCGACAAAAAATAAAGAAAAAGAAACTTCAACCCTTTATCGGATATCCCAATGCCTCGCAACTAGTCATCCCTTAGCAGCAAATATAGTTGAGATGGCATGTGATACCACTTCAAGAAAGCCATTACACAATAAGGGAATTGCTAAAGCAGAAAATTCCGTCTAGAGACCTTTGAGATGATGAAAGAAACCTTGTAGCTGACTCACAGTCGGTGCTGAGAACATAGGTAGATATGTGCAAAAACCTTTTTCGCGTAGACTTTAGATCAAAGGTGTAGATTAAAGTTACGCTTTAAGGTACACCATACCTACTATTCAAAATAGACGAGACACGGCGGTTGGCAAGACTGTCCGTCCACTGGATAACAATATAAAAAAGCTAAAGACTAACATTGTACATGACACTTTACTCGTTTAACTCTTAAGAGCAGCATGAGATGACTTCGTGGAACATTTGAATCAATTTATTTCCAAGGTTTGGCCAGTTTCAACTGCTCCAATTACAGAGGTTTCAGTTTCCTTAACATCGCATACAAGACCATATGCAATATTCTGCGAAACTCTACAAACCTTTTATAAAATAAGCCCCCATTAGTGCGGCTTTAGGTCAGGAAACAGAAAGTCTATTGCTGATAACATTTTTGCAACTGATAGACCCCGAATAAAAACCATCTTTTGATCGATTTTGAATCCGCCTATTACAGAATCTATAGAAACGAGCTACCCAGAGCCATGTCTAGTTTTGCCATTCCTGCTTTATTTGTGTAAAAAATAACGATGGAAAAGGGTAACAGATGCATCAAGGTCGGTGGCTTTTAATTCGCAAACGTATTTTGACAAGGCGAAGCGCTGTAAAACAACAAAAGTCTGTTCAACATAATTGGAAGATGGAGGTGTTATTTTATAGAACCTTAAGAAAAATAAGTGGTTAAAATGGGATTAGCGGTTAAGGGCTATATGCTGTCAACAAGAAGAGACACCCAAGCAAAAGAAAATTCCGTGTAAGACCCTGATAGTCCAAGTTCTGTTTTATGACTTTGCATGAAGCCTGGACTTTGTCAAAAGTAGCTGCAGATACGCTTGGTCGCTTTGAAAAATTGAAACTATTTGAATTGACGGGCTTTGGAGAGGAGTTTCACCGAAGAACAATATCTACAAGCTGATATCGGTCAGGATGAAATGTTGTTCAGTCGTAGAAGAGGAGGATTGAAAAAGAGCAAGCCTTGGTTGAGGCCGTGGTATAGGGATTAGGGACTAGACTGTATAGGGCTGCAATTAGCGCTACCAATCGGGTTTCAAAATAATCTTTTAAAAATGTTATATCAATTATTCCCTGGCGACCTATATTACATTAGTCATGTGGCTTAACAAAGCAAAGGTAAGACTGGTACTAGCATTAATGTGAGTTAAGTTTAAGCTTATGACAGCTTGTATGGCACAGGTTGAAATTGTGGCAACAGGCAATTACCTCATTAACTGCCAAGCGGTATAATAAAACAGATCTTTGCCGTACAATAAGATTCCAAAGCTTGTGGTGAATAGCTACGGATTCTTGTTGGGTTCTCCGACACAGATCTGGACTGCTCTTATATTTACTGAAAGACTTTATATTCTGAAATACCATACCTACCAGCACAAGGAGAATTGCCACTTAGGTCCTGTGAAGAATACATATGACCAAGTAACAATTTGACTTCAGTAAGGTTTAAACTTAAATAGGCAACAGCTTTGACAGAGCTTCTATAGTATTTGTTAACCGAATTAGAGCAATTTCAAAGTAATTGCTTCGAAAAATATCTTCTGTTAGACCTTTGCCAAGTTTAATCACCACAGGCTTTATAGATGATTATGAAATTAGGTTTCAATAAGATTTCTACTAGACATCTGAAAATGTGTGAGGAGATGCGTGGAAAGTAAATTGTTAAGTTTTCAGATAGATGTGTTGATGCACGAGACTCTGAAATGCATCAAGTGATTTGTAATTCAGATTTAACACAGGTATGGAAAATTACGAATTAGTCTAGCGGATAGCGTATTGGACTACGCAACAGGACCCATGTTCGTTTCCCAGTGTAAATCTTTAATTGCATAAATATTCCAAAAAGTAAAAAAAAAAAAAATAAAAAAATAAAAAAAAAAATTAAATTGAAAAATTTAAATATAAAAAGAAATATTTTTTTTTTGTAATTTTTCAGTTTCTAAAAGCCTAGGTAGTAAAGTACCTAATGAGAAAGACTGCTAAAATATGTGTTATAATTCTTTTGCAAAAAAAAATGACTTACTGCGGATGAAGTTGCATTCCAGGATGTTCAGGAAAATAGTTGCTTCTATTGTAGGTACTTCCAACAGAAAGTCTTATCCAAGCACCAGTATACTGGTGGAATCAAGAAATACCAGAGCTACGCAGCAAGTGCAATAAAGCAAGGAGATTATCTCAGCGATCCAGATGTTCGCCCTCCCATTATGATCTAGAAGTGCAATACAAGGATAGGCGTAGGGAGTTAAAACTAGCCATCCGCAAAAGTAAAAGAGACAGCTTTAAGGAACTCTGCGACCTGGCAGATGTCATGGAAAAGGAACTGCAGAATATATGAAGAAGAATTAAGGGTACTAAGTTACCTGGATTAGACGGCATACCGAATAAGGCCCTGAAATTGGCCATAAAAACAAGTCTCTTGCAGAAGGAGTTTTTCCAAACCAATGGAAAATGCAACGCCTGGTGCTGCTGCCTAAAGGGAATAAACCACCAGATGAACCCTCGTCATACCGTCCCATATGTCTTCTAGATACAATGGGTAAAATATTAAAGCGAATCATATGCAACCGATTGGAAATGGCAATTAATGAGGCTGGCGGACTCTCAAACCAGCAGTATGGATTTAGAAAAGCTCGCTCAAAGGTTGCATGCAGATATAATTGAGCCGAACACCTAGGCTTTGACCCCCTCGCGATGAAGAGGGGCAGGAATAGGGGGGTTTTAGTCAGTAGGAATCTGACATAACTGCTTCGTAAATAGCAGTATCTTATGCAAGATTTCCCCTACGAATTCCCTCTATAAAGTGCGCCAGGTTTGCTTGTATATGAGGCCTTATGCAGTCAATATTGCGGGAGGGGAAATAAGATGAAATCGACAGACATGGCACCCATTTTTATTATTCTCAGAAAATAAACAACATTTTTATTTTAAACAAAAATAACTTTATTTTTCAATTCAATTGAAATCGTTTATTATAAACTTTCTTTGCAATAAAAGTAAAACAAGAAGGAACCAAAAAATTTTAGGGTAATATGGCGCCATCATACGAGACGGTATATGAAACTCTACTTTTTTTTTACGGACATTTCAAAATTTTAAACTACGCTGCTCTGAGTTAGCTTGAGTGCATTTTGCCCGATTTGAAGATGATTTTTATGATAAACTGATGGCATTTCTAAAATAAAAAGATAATAGTAAGCTAAGTAATGTTATGTTATGTTTAAGTGGCTCCCCACTGGTGTTGGGGGTTCCTAAACCAGATACTCATGTAAACCATTTGCTACCATTGATAAAGCTTAGAATATTACCAGCGCTGATGAAGCTTAGATCACTTAGATCATTGGGGAAGTAGTTAGGTACCTAAGTAAGCCCTCCTTAAACGAAAGCTCACTTAGCACAGTAAACAAAAACAAACATGTCGTTTCACATTTTTTCTTATAATGCTTAAATGGATAGCCGCGCCAACAACTTTTCCTTTTCCTCTTAAATTCATTCTGTTAATTTTTTGTCGCCTTACTATAAAAAAACGAGAGTAAAACTGTCATTAAAGAGCTTTTCAATTAGCCGTTTGGACTCGGCGTAAAATTGAAGATCCCTTCCATTCGTCCCAAAAACTGAACACTTACACAAAACTAATGGTTGTGAGAAGCTAGGCCTTGGGTCCCACAGACCTTTCGCGCCAAAATATTTTTTTAATAGCCTCCCTGGTGCCAATTAACCCGACTTTACCCTTCCCTCGATAGTGCCTTACCGAAGTCAAATTGTTCCTTGGGTGGTGACGATAAGGTGTATAGTGACTGCTCCACACATTTTTTAACAACTCTTAACTTAAAGCTCTGCAACATCAAAAATTGGATGCTTGAAATATTCTTTTTGAGGACTTATCAGAACTTAACGAAAGGTCTATAAATGACTTGCATACATTTTTAAAAGCTTGATGTAGTCAATCCGTCGGCTTTACATAGTGTTGGGGTCTAAGTCCCCAGGGTATCCATTGATCTATAAGTGCGTCAGGGTACCATGTCTCATCAACCCACTTAACTTGGCTAACCTATGATATGTCGCACCACTTCGTCGATGGTGCCTTTCAGGTTCACAATGGTAATGATGGTGTGCACAGTTTACTCCATTCCATTAGTAGGAAGTTGTTAAACGCTATAGATTTAGGTACCTATACCTATAACCTAACTTAAGCCATCCATTTATTATGAATTGGTTCATAGCATAAACTGCAGCTTTTAGTATCTTCGTCTTCGATTAGGTTTAAGTAGACATGTGATTAATTTTCGTCAGAAATTTCCAAACAAAAATCATTCTCTCAGCATTATGCTTTGGTGGAAATGAATAGTCTTCTGATGTTTACTTAACCCATTCATTCGGTGACCTGGGTTTACCTTCAAGGCATTCGCACTCAAGATACCAACGACCGTCAACACGATACCATCCACTAATTACCTACATAATGCGATCTGCCAGACTGACTTCCAAAGTCAAAGCCCAATCGGCTTCCGAAAAAAACAAACAGAAGAAACGTAGCAACACTGACCGATGAAATTCCCATATAAATCCGTTCCCATGATAAACAAAACAAAGCACCATCGAATCAAAAGCAAAAAAAATTATAAAAAAATTAAACTTCACTTCGCAGTCACCGAAAGTTTGCCTTGAAGCTATGACCTTGACTCATGGAAATAAAATGTCAGCCCACTGTGCTGTTTGAACTGTGTGTCGCTGTCGCCTACACTTTCATTACTCGTCGGTGACACTGACAAGCGGAGACCGCCGAGGCTTTACCTTAATCGAACTGTCAGACAGGGCCGAGTGTTAGCTTTTAATTTTTCGATGACACTCGCACCGACAGACAGATGCCTACCTACGAACTACGACCACTTAGAGCAGAGCCCCCGTCCCTTTTGTAATGCCAAAGATGAATGCAACTATGGAACGCTCCAATGCGCCCGTCATGAATGATGTTTGCGGTTATAATGGCAGCTTGCAACAACACCAAGAATAACAAGTCACACTCACTTCCAGCAGGTAGGTCGGTCGGTCGGTAGCTTTCAAAGAAAAACTTCAGAGAATGTCGGCATAAAAAATCGTTTTTATGTGTCAATTTATTTTTAACTTCTCGCCGCCATAAATGTTGCAAGGAAAAAACGAACACGACCAAGTGCAACAACAAAAACCTGCTACCGGATTGACAGCCACTGTCAGTATAAAAAAAATGAAATAAAAGCAAAACAAGAAACCCACCACGCACACACTCAACAATGAGAGATGCCTTCGGCCAATCAGCGCTGTGGAGACTTTTTATTCCATCTGGCAAAGTGTCAGACAGAAACGAACCGACTCCACCCTTTGGCATCATCTGCGCATGGCGCTGTCAGTGATGGATGGGTTGCTAGGGCCGCGCCCACTCTCAGCTCAAGTGGACTTACCTTCTAATCGGCTCAGTTCATTCAGTGCCATTGGTTAGGAAGGTAGTGCAGTGTTACTCGCTAAATCGGATTAGAAGCATTTTAACCTCAAACTGTGTTCGTTTTGCAAGTTCGTGTCTCGACTCTGAGTAGGTGACACCGCCGCAGGTAGAGTGTCAATGCGCCTGTCATTTGATTAGGGTCAGCACTCAGCCGTTCGGAACGAATGAAGCGCTAGAATGGTGGCGGTCAGTGATAGCGTCGCCAAGTAAATGCGCCATGCGAAAAATAGGCGGTCGGGCGGGTAAAACCATAATCTATGTGCGCGCGTGTGCGTGCAAATGTGTGGAGAGTTTTGTAGGCAACTCTCTCCAGTGGCTAAGTAAAGTAACACGCTAGAGCGAGAACAACTCAAACGGTTGCTCTTGTTCGATGACACATTACTGTAGTGTTGGTGTAGGTGTGGAATTCGGGGAGTGTGTTGTGTTTGTGCCTGTCAAATTGGAAAAGTGATAACAAAAAGAGAAAAAAAAAACCAACGAAAACATCCAGCAAAACAAACAGGTCTGAGAATCCAAGAGAATGCTGATGCCATTCAATGGTGGGTTCAACCATTACGGGACCGTCCCGCTTGAGTAAACATCTCATCACGGTTTTACACTTTTGATTGTCAACGTTGACGTTACCGCGGATACTAAAGTGTTGAATGAGATTTTGTTGTTGTTCGTATATCATTGTTTTACTTGTCGTTTTCAATGTCTGCTTAGCGAAGCATTGTCAAACATAATACCTACGTAGGTGGGTAATTAAAAATAGAATAATAATAATTGAAGCAGAAATACCTACCTACCTACCTACCTATTCTAAAAAAGTATACAAAATATAGGTATACTTAAAGTTTGTGTCATTGGTTCTTTTGTAATATGGAAAAATTTGATTAAAAATTAAGAGCGCCTTGGAATAGAGCGCGCCTTTTGCAAGTGATATGGAAATTTACGTGCATTTACTTATGTGTGTGTAGTGCAAGTGAAATAGTTGAAATTTTTACTAAAGTTTGCAGCAATACAAATACAATAAACATAAACAACTTGTGGGCGATAAAATAGCAAAAGGATTTCAGTGGATTACCGGCTAATCGGACTTCATGGTAAGCAATTGCATCAAACATTATCTAAGGCAAGCAACTTCGATTGACAGTTCAAATTGGGAACGTTCGGAATACTAGCTTGCGAAGTCTGACGGCTGGCTGATGTCCGAGTTTTTAACTTGATTCAGTGAGCATGAGCATTTATACCAAAAGGGTGATGGACAATCTGACAACGTAATGAAATAGCTTCCTTCATTTCGAATTGACACTTCGGATGAGGAAAATTTTCTAAAGGCCATTTGCTGATATGACTCATAACGATTTAAGTTCCATCTACAATCTTATGTGACAGTTTATGCCACAAAAAGTAAAGGTAGAATTTAGATCGTTTTAATACGTATCAATAAACGGGCCTTAGTTTGACAGCTGATAGACAAGACTTTCTTGAGTTTCCAACAGTTTTTTAGTGGATCTGTAAGTAGGGTAACTTCGGGCATTATGGCGCAGGGGGCATTATGGCGAACCTCGTGAATACCACATATCCGATTCGCTCATAATAAATTAAACTATGAGGAAACTTTATCATTCGTCAATCATGCGCCGTGTCAGGTTCCTGGGTTTACGCGATTTTTTATGTGTAAGTAAAAAAAAAAAATTGAAAAAAGTTTCTTTTTTCTCACCTCCTTTTATTTTTGCCTATTTCTCAACTGTGTGGTGCTTGGTAAGTATACAGCGCAGGTGTTTGGTGTGTATTGTGAAATGAAGAGAAATGTATCTGTTTGCGTTTGTTGACATTAAAAAGTAACAGGAAATGAACAACTGGCGATTTTTTTATATGTTGTCCAAACGCGTATTTTTTGTAATATGGCGCACTTGCTGTAGGGGCAATATGGCAAGGATGCGCCATAATGCCCTTATGAAGTTTACATGTAAAGTCCGCCATATTGCCCCCATTGAAAATCGTTTAAGTACAGCAACATTTCACAGTCAACTACCAATATTGTATATTTTATTTCCATACAAAAGGGCGGATCTAAAACAAAGAAAAATAAAAAGCCCGACCTTAATTCTTCGATTTCTGATGATGAGAACATCAAAATCCAGTTAGCCGACGAGTCCGATGGGCCCGAAGATTTCCAAGAAAATATTTGTGAAGGTTGTGCGAAAGACTACAATAACACAACAAAAAATATGAATGGATGCAGTTCATTATAGGTAGTTTTTAGTCCCACGACTCCTGCACTCATTTTAAAAACACTGTGGCAAATCCAACCGCAAGTAAATCATCACGCCATATTGCCCACTAGGGTTCGCCATATTGCCCCATGCATAGGGCATTATGGTTTTTTATAGAGCATTTTTAACTTATTTTTTTTTATCTCTTATATCCATGAATTTGTAGTTTTATTTAATTTGTTTTGGTTCTATGTTTCCTATAATTAATAAATCGTTTTGTTTTTTGATAAAAAAATTGTTCGTGTTAAAGTTATTTGGGAAAGAAGAAAAGTGCGCCATAATGCCCGAAGTTACCCTACCTATAGTAACGGAAAAGTTAACTGAATGTAAGTACCCAGCTAATATTCAATTGTTAAGCCAAATTTGACGGTAACGTCAGTTCAATTTCGAACAAATTTGCTGAATTTTAAAAAGGAAGAACGTAGGCTATCAGCAAGTTGGGTTATGCAACAAAAGCGCAAAGGGATATCCAACATTCCAGTTGACCTGAATCTAATAACACAAAGGAAGCAACAGCTCGCATTATACCTATGTCAAGTAGGTTTTGACAGACATTACTTATATTTGCCTTTGTTTTCAGGCTAAGTTAGTCCGGTCTCAGACAAATCTAGACAACTATAGCTGACTTTTTTTTGTCACTCAATATCTAATTGTCTTTCAAGGATGATATTTATCTACTTGAAATTTTGGGCTTTTTTAGGTGTCCTTCCTGACAGCAAATAAAACCACTAAAATGACAGTTATAGTTGCGCTTTTAACTCATGCTTGCAGATAAGGCTTGAGCCCCTCGGAATGCGGATGAAAAGTGTTCTCTGGAGCACATAAAGAAGTGAAGGTGGATTAGAATGTCGAGCCGCTCAAGTAAATTGAAAGGTCTCCAGTCAGTGGGTAGGTATATATCTTATTGCCATTTAAACCGATCATGGGCTTTTTTGTTTTTATTGGCCAAAGTCGTATAGAGATTGCCAGGCAGTTTCGAGATAGGACCAGACGCGGTATTGACCTACTTTTAGACAACGCTCTCTGTGCTATTCGTTTGTTGTAGCCCAAGAAGGGGCCTACAACGTGAGACCGTTGGTATATCCAGACGGATGACTTGAAAAGCTTTTTCAATGCAGAATTGTTCTTGTATTCTTGTCAGGCTGTTCCAATAATATTAAATTAAATAATTACTTACTTGGTGAAATAAAACAACAAACAAGCACATCAGCCACCGCACACCGCCACTGTTCATCTAAGAATCCCAGCCGAATGAAATCTTCGGTGGGCGAACTTGAAGCGAACAGAACACGAATGTCGTTGCATTAGTCGGCTGTCATTCGTCAAAACATTTACAAAACAATCTTATTTGAAAGTAGGTTAAAATGTGGGAAAACTTTCTACGGAAACTTGGTATCAACTTAACCTGCTCTTTAAATGAAATTAAACCTGTGCTTAAACTGTATAAGGAATGTAACGGCAGGGTGAAAAAAATGCTAGGATGGCATTCTGGGTTTCTACATTTGAGCAATGACTTAACTGAATAGTTTACTTAAATCTATACTCTGTATAACTTCTTCCGGGGAACTCGAAGCGAACGAAACTGGAATCGCTTGTTGATTTTCTTCGGTCTTTTATTTTAGGGAACGATTTTAAAACGGTTTTTAAAGAGAATCTGTCAATTACACTGTCAATAAGTAACTTCAATTTACAATTTTCGGACCCTTATTTTATTTTAAAAGAAAATAGCTGATAAAGGAAACCAGTTGTGGCGACTTCACGTTTCATTTATTGTTCATGACAATTTTGGAAGTACTCAATTGTGCAAATAAACCCGGATTTGTAATAAAATAATTGAAGTTTCCTTATTATTTGAGCATTCAAATGACTGTTCTCTTCAAGGAACCTCTGAAATTCAAATAAATTTACAAACTGCCTTCGTAAATTTTTAAATATTTTTTTTTTGCGCCGAAATATCAAAAATTTAATGCGACGGACAATAAAAGTGTGGATAGATTTAAGTACATATCGCCAATCAGTTTTTGAAGGAGCTTTCTTTCACTCGGCTAGTGTACTGCCCATAATAGTAAATTTTTCACGTGGAAAGTTTATTTTGGCATTTCGCAGTGAACCATTTGTATGAACGTGAACTTGCTTACTATGCTTAAACTGTCGAAACAGTCGAAACATCATCGCACAGCGGAAGCTATACGTATACAACAGCATTTAGGAAATAAAGATGAAAATTTTAGTTAAATAAAAGCCCATTTACAACTGAGGTAATCTGTGTCTTGAGAGTGAGGTTTGTATATGAAATCATGAAATGAAGGTACTGCCAGTCCTTAGTCTTTTAAATGTAAAGATGCAATACCTATATTTTTATACAGGTACACGACGGTTTACAGAAAATACAGCATTTTTAAAAATTGAACAAAAAAAAATGGAGTTCTTTGCGCTGTTGCTCCCGTAACTATTTTCAACCACTTTGGGACTATCCCGAGAAATGTGTTTGAAATGAGTTGGTCAATAGATAGGGAAGAATTGTGAGAGTGAAACAGGGGATGATCCTCGATTTGCCATCGTCATTGAAAATATTGTTGACTGCATTTGCCAAGAGGTGTGGAGCATGACATTGTGTTGCTATTGCTTACTTATCTGAAGCGAATGTGAAGAAATAGAGATGTGCGAATACAGCCAGGTTATGAAACGTGAAACGGAACTTGCAATTCCTGGAAAATTAGTTTATTAGGAAAATTTCGCTTCGGCTCTGTCATAACTTGTCATAAATTATATCAGCTTATGGTGAGTGTGGATATAAAAGTGGTAGACTTTTGTATGAGACCGATTTCCCGGTACTTTGCAAATTGTTTTTCGGCATCGAAGAATTGCATTAGACTCTCGAGATTAAATATTAAATGGAGTCTTTTAAAATAATTAATTTTTTAACAGTTATTTTTACCCGACCGGACCCAGAAGGAGTAGGGTATGGGTTTTCGCGCGTTTGTACATATGTCCGTTTCATTGTGACCTCCTCTAACCAAAACGGCTTGACTGATCCGTATTTTTGCCCGAAGTGTTGTCGGCGCAGTGGCTTAGTGGTAGTGTGTTGGGCTACTAAGCGAGGGGCTCAGGTTCGAATCCCGAGAGGGCCAAATTACATCTTAAGGTTTTTTTCCACTGCGCCACCTCTCGCGAACGTCTGACAAACATCCGAGAGTAAAACTGTCATGAATGAGCTTCTCAATTAGCCGTTTGGACTCGGCGTAAAATTGTAGATCCCTTCCATTCGTCCTAAAAATTGAAAACCCACACAAAGCGAATGGTTGCGAGAAGCTAGGCCTTGGGTCCCATAGACCTGTCGCGCCAAAATATTTATTTTTATTTAGTTATAAGCTAAAAAGCTAAAAATAAAAATTTTAATTTTAAAAACAAAAAAAAAACCCTTAAAAAAGAACTATAAAAATGTAAACAAGACAAATTCAAGTAGGTATGTCTAACAATTGTCAGTCGGAGGTTACGCATATTTTTTCTAGCCTGATGTGTAGGAAGCCTTCGATTGTCAATAATTAGTTAAACTTGATTGTTTACATGTTTTTTGTTCTTTTTCATAGGTTTTTTTTTTGATTTTAAATTAATTTTTTTAACATAACAAATTTGTAACGGTGTCATATTTGTTGTCGAGCCATACTTACCGATTTTTGCAACCAATGTATTTTTGTATTTTCAATTAGTATCTATTTATTCCATCTATCTGTCATTATGCGAAAGCTTCTGTTGTCCAAGCAAACTGACATAGAAGAGAAGCCAAGCGGTTTTCTCAAATTGACATAGAGCCAAGAATATGCCAAGAATATGCTGAACTAGCAAACGTTATGAATAAATTTCATTCGTCAAACAAATTTTTCTATTTACCATAAACGGATATCAGGGTTACCTCAATATGTAAATTTAAGATTTTATCCACACTTACTGACTCTGATGTAAGGAAGCAGTATCGTAGAAGGCGTAAAAATTAACCAAAGATAATATAACTGCTGCAAGGGAAAGTTTGACCAAAGGCAAAAGCGTTGAACTTGTCGATGGGACGTCGTGCAAAGCTCTGCTCTGTTCGCCCACCACACCTTAGAGACACAAATTCCGAACTGTATTCCGTGGGTCCAAAAGTTATTTGCATATATTAAAAGACATAAAAACTTCTTTCAAAAAAAAATCCCAATTACGTAAGAATTACTGTTCGTTTTAGATACTTTTTCGGCAAAGGCGAACCTATCTTCAGCAGCCTCCGATCAGTAGGATAGATATAGGTTTTAGTTATGCGCCTACATTTTTTAAGTTGTACTCCTCTAGAAACACGGGTAAATTTGCAGAAAAAAAAGTTCCAAAGTTAACAGGTACCCTGTGGCCCAGGATGTTTTAGAAAGAACGATGCCTTCGCAGTTGTTAAAAAATTCGGGTAAAAAAACAGTAATAAGTAATGTGAATTTGTTGTCCCTACACAATTTGCTAAGACGTATGTCTCATTTCGAGGAATAATTTCGTTGAGCTCCTCTGAACATCCGCGATGGTGGTATCTACAGAACAGGCATAGGGAGTCGTCTGTGTGGCAACGCGGATGCAGCTGTAGTGATAGCGTATGTCGTATGTATGCTAAAGTTAAAGTGAATATATTTTGCCCCGATCTCCATATACAATGGGAACAATATTCAAGGCCTGATGCACTAACCTGAGCTGCCAAAGGGACAAACATCTTTCCGTATGAAGGATGTATGACTTCTTTCAAATTTTTTATTCTTTACGAATTTATTGGTGAGGGTTCGTTTGACCGTCCCAATTTTACACAAAGGTGTATGAATATGATATTTTACTAGCAAACCATATTTAGTTCTTAAATCATAACATTTTTTCATACTTCTGAACATATTAAGTTCATTCATCTATTTTATGTATGTTATTAAAGTAAATGCGATATTATGCCGAAATTGTTTTAAAGTGAGGTGATGGTGGTACGTTCAAACGAGTTACCCCAGCAAAACAACGAAGAAACATCATTCTGGTAGCTTTTTGCAATTTTATTCTTGTGATCATCACATAAACCTTGTCGGCGCAGTGGCTTAGTGGTAGTGTGTTGGGCTACTAAGCGAGGGGTTCCAGGTTCGAGTCCCGAAAGGGCCAAATTACATCTTAAGGTTTTTTTCCACTGCGCCACCTCTCGCGAACGTCTGACAAACATCCGATAGAGATTAATTCAGCTTTTTATTCAATTTTCTTTTTGTGCGCTGAATTTGTAAGTATAACTTTCAAATCTTAAAAAAACATTCCGCAAGAAAAAAAATGTTTATAACAATGTTTTTACATCATTTTTTTTTCCAATTTTTGATGCTGTCGAATTTCAGATAGTTATGAGTAGTTATAGATAGTTCGATGAAAGATTGTTGGATCTTCGAAGTCTTTCCAAAACTTGATCGGTCTATGTGATGGTTCCCGGCGGTTGTTCTTTAGCATAATTTTACAGAAGATTTGGTGTTTTCGATTTTAACCGGTAAAGAATATATCCGACTGAGCGCGCACTCACAATCCTCTTCGATTTTAGTATTATTTCCACTAAACTAGAGAGCATGCTATAGATAGATGTTATAATGGATTCAGATTCAATACTTCAGGGCAGTTTATCGTGTCTGTACCTATCATAAGGACATTTTGCTCACCAATTTTGCGTCCGAGAACTACCTATACTTTGTTTTCGTTTCCTGTCATTGCAGCCAAATATTGAACAAATTAACATTTTATTTTTATACTTTTAGAAAATATTCCATAAAATAATTTAGAGCAGAATGCAAGAGTTACGCTTCAATGAGTGAGTAAAAAAGGATGCGGACACGCGCAATGTTGTACATTGTTTACTTCAAACCCTTCCCTTTTTGGCTGGAAGGAAACTTTACAAAAATATTACAGAGATTTGTATTCCTACGTCAGAAAAATAATAACAATATTCTAAACAACAACTGTAATAAATTAAATATTCATTTTGCAAGTTCTAACCTTCTAGCTATGTTTTGGTTTTTACAGCTGTAGGCGAAGCCAACACTTTTAGTTTTAAGAAAGCTTTATAACATTTGTCAAATCGAATTCGGTGGCAGAATTTTTAAAAGAATGTTTCTATTTGCAATTTTTTGGGATTCCAATTTATAATTTGAGAAGTTTGATGCCTGATTTGGGGATAAATAATATCTCTTACCAAGTCTGTGGTAAGCAGCGCTTGATAGCTTATCTAACTTTATCCGAAGTAAGGACTTCACTGATAGACTGTTACTTAAAGATTTAACTTGAAGAAGAGTAAATTTAGAAAAATAATATCAATTTTATACTTTGGACTAACAACTTTGAAAATTTAAAATAAATTTGACTTTTGACTTTTGACTTTTATCCTTAACTTAAAGATACATACTAATTTCAAAATTTTAAGAATGTAAATTATTGTCTGAGGAACGAGTTGTTGTTGCCAAATACAAAAATACATATTTAACATTTTAATAGAGAACATCTTGGTTCCAGAACAATATATCTTAAACTTTTAAAAATACATAATATTTTTTTACAAAAAAAAATAACTGAAATTTTTGATTTTTGTAAATTACTTAGATAAATAAATAAATATAATTGACATTGAAGAACTTCTTTAGAACTGTTTAAAGTGACACTTTTAACAATTGTTGAAAGTTAATAATACTGTGATCCCATAATAATTTGATCCTATCCGCCATCAACTCTCTTTTATTGAGTAGTTTTTGGAAAGCTATGCGACGCTCTCCAATACTTTTATCCCGTCGGTAGCAGGATAATCCCCAATTTGATTCATCAACACATTTTTATTTCCGGGTTGATCTATCTCAAATTTAATTTTAAATTCAATTTTTAATATTGCACTTTTTAACATACCTAAAATGTTAATGTAAAAACGCGATCGCAATTCTCGATGATTGCATTTCTACGAACTTACAAATAAATTTGTGTACTAACTGTAGAAAACTAACAATTTTTATTTGAATTTTAAGAATACATTTTTAAGGTAACAGGCAAGTTTTTTTTTTATTCTTGATAATAATTTTTAACTGAAGAACGAATTGTTGAGTCAACAATATGATTTTTGAAAGAATAACACAATTTAACACAACAATTTTTCGTTTCTAAAATTGTTTACGAATTTTAAAATTGGTTTGACAAGAATTTTATTTTTAAACTAATAATTTGATTCTAAAAAAATCAATAATGAGTTGTTGATGGAAGAATTTTTTTTCTGGGATAACGATTTTTCACTCACAATCTGAACTGAAAATTCTTTGGATAACAACGTTCGATATCGATGATCTTTCGCACCTACAGGCGCTTAAAGACGATAAAAATCATTGTAATTTCTTCCTTCCGTTTGTCTTAAAACAGTTTATAGAACATAATTTCAATGTGGTTCTGCAATTATTCTACAAAATTAAACAGCTCTTTTGGTTTGACAAATAGCAACCAGTCATATATTGAAGCTTGCAAAATTTTAGAAGATGTTGTGTCTTTTAAATGGCTAGCTGTATATACAGAATTTATTACTTAGATTCGTCATAAACTTACCTTTGAATGATTCAATCCATTTGTTATAGAAACATTTCAGACCGCACACTAATTAACATTCGCATACCATCTCTCTCTTTGCAGATTCTAAAAATACCTCGAAGCGACGAAACTATGAAAAAGATGTCATAACTAATGCACGCTGCTTTGACTGATTAAAAATTACCAAGGTAACACCTTATTCCACGTCCATTTGTACAGTGTAAGATGCAAGAAGTCTGCAGTAGCCTAGACCCCCAAATGGGTGCACAAATTAAATCCGAATCACCATTGAATCCGCTTCATGTGCAAACTGGACAGACAATTGTACCCCCAACTGTTTTAAGTGGCAGCGCGACAGCAGGTGGTGTTGTCAGCGGCGGCGTCGGCGTCGGCGGTGGCATTGTTGTTGTCGGTACTGGTGGTGTTACACCCAACAAAATGGGACCAAACTGTGATAAACGTGCCGATACGGCATACTGGATGACCAGCGAAACTGGCTTCATCAACTCTCAGCCATCGATGGCCGAGTTTCTCAATCATTTGAGTCCAGAGAGTCCGAAAATGGGCACACCCGGATATCCGGTTGTCCAATCAGTCGACGGCATGGACTCGGTGCCCGAATATCCATGGATGAAGGAGAAGAAGACATCGCGCAAGAACAACAATCAAGGTGAGTCTGGTGTTTTGTGTGTATCTAACCAATTTGTATCGCAATCTTTACGCTTCCATTCCCGATCTACACGAGTTGAGTCAAGTCGCGGAGACAAAACCGTAGCCAACGAGCCAACTGGATGGCTCCGAGATGAATTGCTTTCGTAAAACTGCGTGCTACAAAATGAAAATAATTAATCAACGACATTTGCTGTGCATGAAACAAAAACCTTAGCCATGTATCTACCGTAACCGCTGCCGCTGCTGCTGCTAGTGGTGGTCATGGTGGTGGTGACGGTCTCTCAGCTCTCAGAGTAGAGAGCGCGGGCTCCTTTGAACCCTGTCGCCCAAGACATGTTATTTGCGATCATTTGTAACAATTTTCTGTTTTCCGAGTCCGAGCTCCGAGTCGGGGATGCTTTCTTTGGTTCGGTTTGTGTCGTCCGATTCGATAGGCGACGCGCACAGTTGAAGTGCAACAGTGCGCACACCGCACACTGACTCGTTGATGGACAGACGTCAGGGGCGTAATTTATAAAAATGCTCTTACGTCAAAGTCCGGCCAGTGTAATAAATGAGGTATCAAGGCTACGCAGGTTAACCGAAAACGCTCGCAAGCATCCCGAATGCGAGCACAACCTGTTATTTAGTATCATTTGTCAAAATCAACGAAAATAAACCTGTCCTCTCTGTGTTGTCTGTCTGTATGCATTTGTATATCGTGCTGCGATGCTGCATTCACCACCAACAACTGACTGATGGTTCTGCGCTTGGAATACCTATACTGCTGTTGTAATTCGGATTGAGGATGTAGTTGATGAGTTGAGGGTGCAAAATTTGTGAGGTAGTTTTACTTCCGTCATGTTCGGTACTTAGTGATCTGCAACTACTATACGACGGCCGGGCGGCGGTGTGACACCCCGTTGATTTTGCTGCTATGAAAAGGTTGTCGATATTTTGGCGGTGATTGGCAGAAGGTAGGTACCGGTTTTTTGTTGTCGAAACGATTTGTTATCGTCCAATTAGCTTTTGTTATCGTTCAAAGAGCTGTAAGAGATCTTCTCCATTCAATTCAAGGAGTTTGGCTATGGATGCGTAATCAATTGGAAGCCCTAGGTGAAGCAAGGAACCGTCCTTTACCCTTTTGAAGACCCAGTGTGTGGTTTTTAAAATGAATCCCCTTCCAACAGCATCAGGTCCAGACCACATTTGGTTCTGATACTCTCAAAATTGGAGCGCATTCATCCCGCGGTATCACTGTCCGTGAGACATCTGTCTATACAAATTTATTTCATTTAATTGCGATTCCGTTTATATTGCTAGTGTGACTCTAAGAGATCAATAATAAGGAATGCGTGATGTACTCAATGTTGCGCAGCTGCTCCTCCGAACGTTCGAGTTCTACGCGGCTTTAAGCCTCTTCTGTAATTGAAGACGTCAACAATGATCCAGTTCTCTTTTGGCGGTGAGACCATTTGTCGCTCGAATCTTACTTCAAAGGCATTGATCAGGAATACAGTGGGGGCCACCAGCTCAATTCTTCATGGTCACAAAATCTAAGCAATTTTTTTGAATATGGCCTCCATCTCACAGCCAGTAAAATTTTAGTTAGTATGAAGGCACATGCTTGCATTTTAACTGGCAATTGATGGTAAAATGTCAAAGATCCCTAAACATGTTTTGATTGTCATGTCAAGGAAATAATCGGATACGACATCATTGGAAATATGGATAAAGACTTCGGTCTCTACGAATTACTTCTGAAGGGCTAAAAAGGAATTCGTGGGGCATCCTTGCATCACTGCCAAGCTCTCGAAGAACGCCACTTATCTCTTGCATGGTAACACAGTTCTTTGATAGCTTAGAGCTTAGACGATCTGGCAAAGACACCCAGTGTTAAAAAAAATACAAATGATCCTCATTGGCTTCTGAGTGAAAAGAGCAGATGATACAAACTGCCCTCCAAACCTAACTTAACCTTACTTAGTATAGTCAATTATACCCCGTTACATGCGATAGCGTTTTTGCAGCTCTACGCCACCTGTTGTTCTGACATTCTAACATTCCCTCAACACTATACAAGGAGATCAATCGAGGAGTCTTTGAACTCAGGGAACAGTTAAATCGTATGTTCTTACAATGGACGATATTCTCTCTGATATTCCCGTCGCAAATAAACCTGCATCACTTTAAGGATCTTCTCAGTCAAAGGTTTTCTTTGGTGACCAACCTTCTCATAGTGACTTAACGATGTTTTTTTTTTTAAGAAGAAGAGAGAGATATTCGAATCAGACCACCAATGTTGGGTCTCTTTTCGTCTCTCTTTTCTTTATTTTGGTGTAGTGGGGGAGAAACTCTGATATTATTCGTTTCTCTTATATGTTTGGGTGGCCGAGTACTGGTGTCCCCCGGTGGGGCTCGAGCCTCGAACCTGCGCCGACCGGATCACAAGCAATGACTCTACCTACTACACCATTGCCACCCTCTGACTTAACGATGTTAAGCTACCTAAAAGAAATCTGTCGCAGCTAAAAAATTAGTCCCTCAGTAAATACTTTACAACGAAGTGAAACGAAGAGCGCGTCCACCTAATTCTCCTTCCTTTTGGCGAGAATTCGAGTCTCCAGTGGCAAAACCCTCCAGCGCCAGCAGTGCAGCAATGCAATAGATAAAAATCGGATCAGCGAACCTAAACAAAAATCTTTCCTCTGGTTGCAGATCTTGAAAACTTTGACTTTTTTGAATGCTGATGAAAGGTACGAAGATGAAATTTCCCGTTTACTCGTAGAGATTGAAAAGCATGGTCAGAAAAACAGCAATAGTACATGAATGGCGTTTATTTAAACAAATTACGGTTTGAGTTTTTAAAGAAATGCCATCAGCAGTCTTTAAGAGAATAAGGCCGCACGCAGCTCAAAGTCGAACAGTCGAACTTTCAGCACACAATAGATATAAGATTCGCCTGCCTTCAATTAAAGCCGCTCAATGTAAAGTTAAAGTTGACACCTTTCCTGTACCTACGAGTATATTTATGGGTTCATGATGCTGCTACTGGGACCTAAAACGCTGCCACATCCATGCAGGTACTTCATAAGAGAGCGCTAAATAAAAACAAGTGTCCGGATCGAGATATGCATTACAACAAGATTTTATCTGTACTTGCCCGGCTCTCTCTTTTAAAGACAAAAACAACGTATGGAAGAGTTTTGCTATAACGAACTTGACCATTTCTCAAACATCGACAGTAGAAGGGTTCTTTGAAGCTCCAATTCAGCGTATTCTACTGTATTCATGTGGTCTCACAAGGGACCGTGCAAAAGTGTTTTCGCTTTAGTTGAATGCCATTTCAGTCCAACCTCACCCAAGCATATTATGCTGCTTTTGGAAATGAGGATCTAGATTCATTGCCCAACTTGCCTAACCCCAACAGTCTTTCTAAGTCTTACAGGTTCGATACCTTGAAAAACAAATGTTACATCTTTAGGTTTTTCCACTGCGAAACCTCTCGCGAACGTCTTAAAAATATTCGAGAGTACAAATGTTACAAAATGGCCGTTTAGACTTAGCATAAATTTGAAGATCCCTTCCATTCGCCCCGAAAATTAAAAATTCACACAAAACGAACGGTTGTGAAAGGCTAGTCCTAGTCCTAAGGTCCCTGTTGCGCCAACTATTTATTCATTTTTTTATTTTTTCACTTTTGGCTTCATTGGGTGTGCACGAAAGAAGTGAGAATTCTTTTTAAGTATCTACTTATACGCAGGATAAGGATAACTGATGGTTCATATAAATAGTTGGGTAGCCACGATCGACAATAAGATCTATTAGAGCATATAATTAAATAATTTGATTCTGTGCAACTAAAGACGGTTATCCAAAGACTGCAGGTTCATACAGGTTGATTGCCATCCCCACCCCTGACTGTGACGCCACCTAAGTAAGTAACCAGTATCTGACAAACCAAGAATCAAAGAAGCAGTGGTGCTACTTTAACCGCGTAGTCAACTAGTCAACTAATGCTTAGCCAGTCACTTCTTCCTGCCGACAACTGTGTAGAAGCATCACCTTCGTTTGGCATCGGCATATTCCTATAGCTCCCTAATGGGGCATTAGGCAAAACAATTAGGCTCTGTTTATATACCTCCCAGTGGCAGTAGCTAATAAAGTCATTATAACTACACACACACATACACAGGCCCACGAAATAAGAAACTAAAAATGAAAACAATTAAAATAATTCATCGCTTCTGGCCTACTGTCAGCAATTAGCTAAATTATTCCCTGTCTAATCTCACAGTGCGGCGTTACTGCTTCCCAACGCTCGTTAGTTCAAGGCATAGTAACACCATCTAGTTCACCCAGAAGCCTCGCCGAATTTGTACTCCCATATCGTGATGATAATGAAGAGATCATTTGTTACCCAGCAACATCTCAATTATTTTATAGGAAAATATACACTTTGCACGACACAATCTGTTCGCTCACCACAAAGTTCAGCTTTACACCGCTGCTGGCTTTACGAGCGTGTAATATCTACGAGTCGTTAACTCTCATTCGTATGACTTTGGAGATGCGCGCAAAATTGTAACCGTCCTCGAGATAGCGATATAAAAATCCCATAAAAAAGTTTTGTAGCCGGTTTTACTACCTCGTCGAGGTATGTTCTTAAAGAGGGTGTATAACAGCTCAGAATGAAGGTCATAAATTAATCGAACAATTATCACTGGCATTCCACCCTCGATAAGGGTGAGCACAATATAATTTTCACAAAATCACTTTAAAGTTGTTTAAGGTAATTCAAAGCATATATCGCATCTGCAACATGTCTGCAGGGTCACCACCCTCTGCAACATATGTTGCAACCCCTCGACGGAGAGCGCGCACATGTATGAATATTTGGGAAAAAAATAACGTTTGCACGTTCGACCAGGAATAATAATATTTTTCAATATTTATTTATGACTCGTCATTCTCACGTATTATTTCAATAATTTCCAACACGAAACGCCATCGGGGGAGTTACGTGAATTTCAATACGTTCATCACGCATGCTGGCCGCCGACATGGTGAGGGGCAGCCAACGAAAATATCATCGCACCACTGTAGCAACGGTGGATACGTTTTCTACAGAAATTGCAACAGTAACAGCAACGGGAAAAATCATCAGGAACGATGACGTCGACAGAAAAAAGCACCCTGTAATAGATTTTTGTATAAGAATAATTCAATTTAGGGATGCGTTTAAAAAAGAGAGAGTGGGCTTGTTTTGTCGGGCGATTTTGGTAGTTTATAAACCGCGTAATGTCCTCTTATCCTGTCTAAAGATGCGAGCACTTGCGAGTTCTTTTTTGTCTGTGGTCTACTAAGGGATGCAGCAATGCTGCTGTTTTTTTATGCTGCTCCCTTTCAATATTTTACGACCTGACAGGAATCGCTTAAAAAAAATGATGTGATGAG
The DNA here is from genome assembly GCA_936431705.1 of Cheilosia pagana. Taxonomy (NCBI): domain Eukaryota; kingdom Metazoa; phylum Arthropoda; class Insecta; order Diptera; family Syrphidae; genus Cheilosia; species Cheilosia pagana. The sequence continues at coordinate 74,885,047 of OW386166.1, read as the reverse complement.
TACTGAGAAGGAATAAAAGTGAAAACAAAAATTGTTAAATTAATGGTCTGTGCTGAGATTTAAGTAAAATTTGAAAAATGAAAACCGGGGGGAGGAATCAACGAGACGGTTAAGGTCTCATCTGCCCTTATGGTAAGGAACCGTTTTAAGCTGCGTTGTTATTCAAAGTTTGACGGCCTGCCAAATGTTGCACAATAAATTATTCAGCTTTAATTCGCGACCAAACTACTTATTACGATCGAATTGTTGGCGAAGCAAGCAAAAGAAAAAAAAGCGCAGTCGCCACTACCCGAGGGTTGAAAATCGAATACAGAAAATTTCAATTGCCACCGACCACATAAATTTGAGGAAGTATGCAACAGGTTGCACTAGCTAGGCTAATCAGCGAAATGGGTGAGTTCAGCCGGTATACTTTGGTAAACCGCTGGGGATTCGTCGCATGAAGAAAAAAAATGTAATCAACTGAAGAAAAATCAAAGCTGAGGTTGGAAGCCCGCGGTGTAGATCTGTAAATCTTGAAAAACAATAAAAGAACGGATTTATTCAACGTTATAAAGCTCCGTTGGAACACGGTCTTTACTTCCTTGGGAAGGCACAAAAATATGATTTGTTTTTCTTTTAAAACCCAACGAAATGGAGCTCCGACCGTTGGAGGTGACCCACGAATGCGTCGTCCAAATTTTAAATATTTATTTTTGGAACGGGTCGCTTGTCCCGCTTTTTTTGGGATTTTAATGAAACGGGAGTCTACCGAAGCTATTTTACTCATACTGCCCTAACCATACGAAATATATAGATATTACTCTTCTTATCTCTCTTTCCTTATTTGTCTTCTTATGTCCTTTTCCTTTTTTTTTTCTTTGTGTTCCCCTTTTGACACGTCCTTACTGCTCTCTGCCTACTAAAAAGTGCTATTTAAAATTCAATAAACAAACTTCTCACATAAAAAATCGACTTGATAGGTTGCTGGATCGCCAAGAGGTAGGTAGGTCGGTAAATAGGTGCTCTTGTAGATTCACTTAGATCTTTGAACATTAGCTTGGTCCGTTGTGCCCAGTTACGACCCATGAAGAGTTTCTTTTTGCCGTCCAGGGCGCATTAGTCAGTTGTTCAGACAAAGCTGTGTTCCTTACCCCAAAAACGATCATCCTTATCCTGGGCTCTCATCGCGTATGATGACGACCGTCTGGCGAAGTCGTTTTGACGATTTACTAAATGTTTCAGGAACCCAGCTTAGCTGCATTGAGCGATGGCTTATCGCTCTTAATGGTGAAAGGCAGTGACTTACATATCTTGAGTATACCAGATTATAGTTGATCGCTTTAAGTGCTGCTTGGCTATCCACACAGAGAGTTATTTTCATTGCTGGTAGTTCCCTCGCTAGGACAGTCTGAGCCGCTTTCTTAACCGCGTCGATCTGATTGATACATATAGTACGTCCGAGCAGACTCCTGCTCCAGTTCCATTCTCTGTCTTTGAGCCATCTGTGAAGTTGGTTATACCTTTTATGACAGTACTCCGGGAGAGCCAGTCCTGCTTGTCAGGTATATAGAGACAATCTTTGAATTTCTTATCATAGTCATAGTTTGGTTTCATGTGATCCGTGAGTGGCATAAGTCCACTCTGATTAAAGAAGTCAGGTATGCGCTAGTGACCGATTCAGGCTTCCAAATTTTGGTCTCTCATAGTCTGAGAGCACCTTTGGCTGCGACATTCTTAGTATAAAGCTTGATAGGTGGTAGGTTCAGCAGTGTTTCTAGGCTCGTTATACGTATTCAAGCAATCCTCTGTATACCTTGTTCAAGCGCTTGAGGTGCTAACAGCCAAACGACCGGGCCGTATGTCAGAATAGGTCTTACAATCGCGGTATAAATCCAGTTTAAGCCTCAATTTTTTACGAAAGCTTTTGAGCAAGCGTAAAAAGTGTTAAGTCCGCATTCCGTTTCCAGGTCAATTTGGAGCTGAATATGATACCCAGGTATTTGGCTTTATGTGAGAGATTAAAATTAAGAGGCCTCTTAATTTTTGTGGCTCCCATTTTGGTACCTTTAACAATATTCTGGTGAACAGGATGAGTTCTGTCTTGTTGGGATAGTAGTTTTGATAGCGCTGATTCCATAAGTTCACTTTTGGTGGGAAGATATTTTCCAGAGACGAGTGTAACTATGTGATCTGCGTAAGTGACCATCTTGGTGCCCTTGTTGACGAGTGATCTGAGAAGTTTGTTTATTAAGATGTTCAACGGGAGAGTAGATAACACTACCCCTTGTGGCCTAACTCTATTAACCGATATATCTATCGGATGCCATAAGACATTTTTTAACCCAGTTGAGTTAGTCTGGCAGTGAGCCAAACCGAGTTCTTCCAGTGAGCATATAATGGTTTCCGTTTAAGGTTATTGAAAGCACGTTCTTTGATGGTCAAGGACTTCTCAATGGTTTTAGTGACCTCTTGTGGTGCTGCCCTTTGCATAAGTGTGTTGTGCAGGTCTTATAGTCTTTCTAATGTTTCCAAAAGAAGGGACGTTGAAGAAGCCTGATTCAGTGAGATTCCGAGCTCTTTATACATTTTAACTTTAACTTTGACGTTTGTATGTATACCTTTAATAATCAACTTTTATAAACCTGAATCATGTCGGGTATATACGAGTTTTGGAATTGCGCTTGGTCCTTTGTGTGTGTACGTTTTACTCTCTAGAGCTCTTTTATTCATTAGTACGATTGAGTGTGATGTAATACGCCTACCGCACACATTTCTAGATCCGCAAATGCTTGCGAGCTGCACAAAACCTTAGTGTGAATTACATAATCCAATAATATGCTGCAACTACTCGTACACAGGACTCGGTTTTCCATAAGCCGACAAAATGACAAATTGATTGAAAAGTGCACATTTGCAACGAGAAATTACATAAATTGCAATTTAATTGCTCGCCAATGCTGCTCCTGCTCCCTCAGCACAGTCTGAATAATCCTCGGGCAGATTACCGTAACAGTGTGCAGTTGTCTGCTGTCGTATACCTATAAAGTCGGCCTACCATACACCCACCGCACTTAATTGAGCCAATTGAAAATCAAATCCACGCTATAGATCGGCCCCGACACTCGGATTAAAATTCCGCATATCCTGCTCGAGCAACAGGATATATCTACACGTTGTGGCGACACACAAAAGCAAAGCAAAAACCCGAACAATGCCGGAAGCAAAATAGGCATCGCAATTTGTAACGATACACTTGCTTTAATAGCCATTTGAGTGTAATATGTTAAGGACTCCATTCCGGCGATAATCGCTGTGTCTACATGTCGTGTATACTCCATATGTATGAAGGGAGTTTTGCGAAAAAGAACTACACCAAGAATGTATATTGACAAAGGACCTCCGCCTTCGCTATCTGCTCTCATAGAGCGTTAACATGAAAACGAGGCAAAAAAAAAAAATCAAAAATCCACTATGGAGCACCAAAGGAAGGACTAAAGGATGAGAGCTGCTCCTTAAAATTGAGTGCGTACCATTTGTCTTTATCACAGCATGAAGTCGAATGCCGCAGAAGATATATTGACCCTCAAGCGAATGAATATTTTCCTTGTGGCCGGGGTGGTAGTGGTATAGGACCGGCGCTTCGGGCTGCCATATAAAACGCCAGCACGGTTGCAAGAGTCTGAGTTGAGCATAAGCGTGTCCTTGTGGTGGCATCAGTTCACTGGGGAATACTCTGAGGTGTGTGCCCGAGCGCGAGTGTGGATATGCTTGGAATTAGCCGTGGCTATTTATCACACCGAATATTTCGGGGATAATGCTTACTAGTGACATGGAATTTCCCTTTTGTCGGCTGTTATCCTTAATAGGGAGGAATACATTTCTTTTCCTGTTATTGAGTTTGTTTTTCGTTTTTTTTTTTTTTGTTTAATGGTCATGGGGTGCGCGCATGTTAATCGGTCGATTGTGGTCAGCCATCAGGGAGTTTTGTTGATGATTAAGAGATCTTGTTGAACAACATTTGTCATTTGTTTTGATTTTACGTTTGCGAGTATTTGTTGGTCTATATACCTGGGGCCGTTGACAAAAGACAATTTTCATTTTTGATTATACGTGAAGCTCTATAAAGACTCGTGATAGCACATAGGTACACAAGACACCATTCTTCATTTGTCAAAAGAGTTCAATATGCCTAACACTTACCTTGTTTCCTTGAAAAAGTCGTAACGATTACATTTAAGGAAGAAGAAAAGCAAACTTTCCATCAAAAATCGAATTGTCACGACATATTCCATTGACATGTAATTAAATCGCCAAATGTTTTAATCAAGACTGTACCAAAGGCCAACGAAGATCAATTTTCACGGCTGTTTTCCAGCTCCCAGTCACAAGAAAAAAAAAATGCAATTTTAAAAGCGTGTTTGGAAACATGGAAACTCTATTCACCTTAAGTAGTACCTATACCTGTACAGGCATTGATAGTGTATATTTGTGTTTGATTTAGGATACAATAATTTTAGGGGCTTGGATCTTTAGTTCTCAAAATTTCCATACAACGATGGCTAGTGCAAACTTTAGGGAAAGAGTACGCAGTGCGCTGTTCCTAAGCCCATGTCATAAGAATTTTGGATTTATTTTTAGCTACTTATGTTTCTTGTTTTATTTTTTGAAAATAGATTATTTAATAATACAAATTTAGATTAATGTTTTAAAATAAAAACAAACTAAAATTAGGTCTTACTTTTGATTATTTTTACTCCGGGTTAAATATTGTTTATTTGAATTGTTTAATCTATATAATATATAGTCGTTCATCAATTGAGAACGGCTTATTTAGCTCAACTTTTTCAGTGGTTCGTAATAACCAGGAGAATATTGTTAAGAAAGAAAATTTTGGAAAAAACCTCTGGAAAAGTCGAGAAATTGAAAACATCGAAATTTGATTTTTTGTGCAATTTTTAGTGGAAAATTTGGAAAATTTCGGAAAAACACGAAAAATTTGAATTTTTGCATTTTATCGCATTATTTGATGATTTGTAGATTCTGGTGAACATTAGAGGCCCTACACCATTCGATTCCCCGCGTACTGTAGATGGTTTGCTGTGCGCCACTTTTGAGGAGGTTTACCAATGTTTAAATTTGCTCGAAAACGATACACATTGGATCTCAACGCTTACCGATGCAACTTTTTCAACGCCAGTGAATCAAATTTGTACATTGTTTGCGATCATCATAGCGACATTTAATCCCTCGAACCCGACCGCGAGGTGGCTGACGACATTTTGCACAGAGTTCGCACGACAACTTCGAATTTCGATCTTGAAATAAACTTCGAGATGCGAAACGAAGAGTTAGTTCTGATCGACGAGGACATGTCCAAACAGATGTGCAGCTTTTGAATGCCGAGCAGAAGAGCGTGTACGATTCGCTGATGTGGGTTTTTGACCCTGAAACGGGAGGGATGTACTTTCTAGATGCTCGCGATGGGATAGGCAAGACATTCGTCATTTTGTTGATTCTGGCAACAATGCGATCAAGATCTCAAATTGCTTTGGCATTCATGCTCTGGCATTGCTGCCACACTGTTGGAAGGCGTTCGAACTGCACATTCCGCTTTGAGGCTGCCGACGAATCTTCTCACGGTTGACAAGCCAACGTGCCAAGAATTCAGCGACAGCGAAATTGATGCGAATATGCAAAATTATCATTTGGGGTGAATGCACGATTTCGCATAAATGAGCTTTGGAGGCAGTTGACTGAACAATGAAGGATTTACGAGGTGATTCGAGACGATTTGGAGGGGCTATGATATTGCCCTCCGGAGATTTTCGTCAAACGCTTTCCGTCATCCCGAAATCTACTGCTGCCGATGAACTCAATGCATGCTGAAATCGTCTTTTTTGTGAAGGCTGGAGGCCTATCAAGAAGTTGAAATTGACCACGAACATGAGAGTCGCATTGCTGCTGAATTCCCGAGATAACTTGGTACTTGGTATACTTGGCAATGGCCGAATTCCTGTTGATGTTTCAACTGGATTGATATCGTTCTCTGCAAATTTTTGTGAGTTCACATCATCGAAGGAGCACTGCACACAATTATAAAAATCTCGATTGGATTAGTGAACTTGAAATACGAGCAGCGAAGAATAAGAACGTCGATAATTTGAATTTGAATATTCAAAGTCAAATCGTTGGAGAATTGCATTCGTACAAATCCGTTGACCGCGTGACCGATGAGGCTGAAGCGACTAACTATCCGACGAAATTTTTGAACTTGCTTAATGTGCCAGGAACTCCGCCGCATAATTTACAGCTGAAGGTGGGATCGATTATATTTATATTGCGGGTCATCCGTCAAGAACCTGACGGACAGTTTGATTAAATCAACGATCATCAAGGGCAAATTCAAAAGACAGGAAGTCCTTATCCCACGAATTCAGATTATTCCAACTGATCTTCCATTCCAGTTCAAGCGGATTCAGTTTCCTGTTCGATTGGCTTTTGCGATGACAATCAATAAATCGCAAGGCCAATCGTTGCAAGTCTGTGGGATTAATCTCGAGTTTCCCTGTTTTTCGAATGGTCAGCTGTACTTTGCCTGTTCGCCTGTTGGCAAACCGTCTTCGTTGTTTGAATCGAAAAACATTTTTTATCATCTCGCTCTCTAGGTACTGACTTCGATTTAATTCGAATAAATTACATTGAAATTTTAACTGTCTGTGTTTTATTATCACGTCCTCTTCACTCCTTCCCGCTCAGTTTTTTATGGCAGCCATTCATTTCACACACTCCGGACTCCGCCACAAAGCTTTGTCGGACAGCAGAGCTGACACATTTTCTTTTCGGAGTCCTTTTATTCAAGGAAAGACTAGTAAATAACGTTCGTTCGATTCTATGGATCAGATATTCCTTTTAAATCGTTAGCATGCATATTAGCAAAGGACTTCTATGCATGGGTAACTACAGCAGTTTCTCGACTAATCACATCCCTGGCCTGCTCATAAAAAGACAATTTTCAATACAATTTCCAACTTCCTCAGCAAATGCAAGTAAAAACACCAACCTTCTCCCCACAAGACACAGGACTACTTAATTGTAAGCAGAATCAGCAGTACAGTGTCGGTATGTAGCCGCTTAATGTTAACCGCCATAGTATAAAGTGGAACTCATTGAAATAAATAGTCCACAAATTGAAAATGATACCTCCTCTTCCTGGTTGGGAAATATTTAAACATTTTTCTTAAAGCGCCGCATTCTGGTGTCATTCAAACTTTATTTGAATAGCCCTGCCCTAAAAAGTTAAGTACACTTGGTTGATAATCCACTGCTAAAGAGGGTTGTTTCTATTCCAAAACAGGGATGAGAAGAAAACGACTTCTTCATGGTCACCCTATGCACACAAAGAAGGAAAAAAAATGTAAATCCTCAGGCGAGGCACTAAATGGCAGTTTCATTAAGCGCTTCGTTAAAAAAAAAATACTTAATCGCGTAAATATATTGATTTTTATATTCGTTCGCTCAATGAACTCTATATACGCACCCAGCAACCCCGCACACAGCAACAAAGATCAATAACCAAATTTTTTCCCCACTCACTCGCGTATTTCTTTCTAATTTTCTAAGTGAATTGATATCAATTACTTAATCAACTTTAAAGCGTGAAAAATTCCACTCCATCTACCTATCTGGTGGTTTTAATTTCCCTTTTGTTTCTATCCCCGGGGGGGTATAAGTATATAATATTTTTTTTTGGGGCCATTTCGGTGGGAGAACGTTATGGAAAATAATGACAAATCACTTTCGAGATAACAACCATTTAATCCCTGCCGCATATAACATTTTTTTTCCTTTCCGCTTCTCGAAAAGAAAAAGAAAAAGAAACCCTTGCGCTATCACGGTATCCCTTATAAGAAAACGAAGAGAAAAACACACTCACCATCACCATATCCAATTAGAGCAGCACCCAATACTGCTCAGGCTCACGAATAACGTAGGGGGAAAGAAAATTCTCGGCCAAGGCGAAGAAAAAAGGGTATCATCTCGAAAAGAAAACACACCGACCCGGCCATAACAATTAATCGCATCTTTATTTTTCATACTTCCAGCTGGTCTAGCTGAAACGGATAGCATATTTTCGGGGGTGTCGGAACCCGCCCGGTTAAGCTGTGCACCTTTAATTTTTCACAGCGGCATAGAGTTCGCCATTTGAAGAAGGCGACTCTCCCTTTCGTTCGCATTAAGCGAGTGCTTACATTAAAGTGCTAATAATGGACAAAGAGATGATGTGAATTTTCATAGAGCTAGCGACCACAGTAATTGGGTAATTTATTTGCGAACTCAATTAATTTAATATGCCGCGAAATAATCATTTGTCTTTCGAGTGAGTTTTAGTGTAGCTTTTCCATGGAAAGTCTAATCGATGGGTTTTGGGAGATTGTCTACTTTGGGACTGGGACTACTTTTCAGCTTTTTTATAAAGAAAGGCATGTAAGTGTAACTTTCTACTTAGCCGAATAGACTTGGTCCATCTTATAGAACTGGTATAGTTGGACTGTGGCGAGTAGTCCCATTTAGAAGGGCCTTTCACAACTTTTGCATAATTATTTATGTTAATTTCGGTATTTTTTACTTTCTTGCATAAGTACCTAGGTAGTTGGAATTTAATTTGGAGATTTTAATCAGTTCTGACCCTACGACTTTAGATATAAGAAGTCAAAAAGTTTGTCCGACTGTTAATGAGGTCTACAGCCTAAACAGCTGGACGGACTTGTTTCAAACTTCGGATTTGGAGCTTGTGGGCTATACACAGTAACTTACATATCTTAAAAACGGTATGGACCGTTTAATTTAATTCTTAAAAATGCATTTTTAACTTGATGGCCAACTAAGTTTTTCTCCAAATTATGGTACATTGAACTTTTTTGTTGTTGAAATATGTCGTTTTCTAACAATTTATAAAAAAACTATAGTTACGAATAGGTAATTTACTTGGAAACGGCTTTAATTATTTTTACCAAAATTTATATTTGAGTTTAAGTGCGTGAAGTTAACAAGGCTGCATACCCAATAAAGTTGCTTTTGAAAATTGGACTTATCTCGAAAACGGTCAATACGAATTAAACAAAAATGCATTCCTAATGTAATATGGTCTAACTTGATAGCAAACTCGGTTTTTCTCTAAATTATAGTTAAATGGATTTTTATAAAAGGCATATTTTAAGCATTTGGTTTTCTATAGTTTATCTACATGAACACGATTACAACGATTTTAACAAAAATGCATACTTAAACGCTGCTTTAAAGAACTGCTCATTTTTTGAAAATCCCATTTTCGATTTGAATTCAACTTTAAAAACTAGGCAATGCTTACCTTATACTCAATTCATAGTTAAATAGTGGAGCAATATCTTTTTCGAACTCAACATTGCAATCTTTGTTACCTCCTACATATTTTGTGTGCTTAATTTTCCAAAAACCGCTTTTACGCTTTTGATAAAATTTGAAAAAATTATATTTAGGATAGTTTTTCTTAGAGCACACACCTATAATGTCCATCGGAATATTTAGTTATAACTGCTAATGAAAATTCAAAAACAAATCACTGAATTCTCACATATCTATCACGAACCTAACTTCCAATAATATAGGTACACCCATATAAAACCAGCATCATTAATTTATTCCAGTCAATAATGAAAATATGTCCTAAAGTTAAAAAAACAGAGACTCCTGATACGCTTTTCCTTGTACTCAAAAATATTGTTAAGTGAAGGAGCTTGTGTAAGAACTTTTAAATAGTGCATTATAAAGAATAAGCCTTGTATTATATGTACAACTGTTTTTTTTTTTAACTTTTTAGCTACCTACCAATTGACAATTACATTTTTGATGATCTAGAAAGTTTTGTGCGACCCAGTGCCAGTCGTGCACTCTATCTTAGGGGTCAGTTATAGCGACACGAAAAATGCAACCGAAAAAAAATCGTTTGCTTTTTTTAACCACTTAAACTTAATTGTTAAAGTCAGTCTTGGTCTTAAAATGTTGCTTATGAATTTTAAAGTTAATTTATCAAAAAAAAAAATTAATTATCTTAAATTTTTGATAATAAAGAACATTTATTAATTTTTCCGTACGTACATTTTTTTCGCACAGAGAAATTAATGAATTCTTTTTCTAGAAAAATTAAAGATAATTCACTTAATTTTTTTTTGATAAACTAACTTACAATTCCTAAGCAATATTTTAAGACCAAGATTGAGTTCAACAATTAAGTTTAAGTGGTCAAAATAAGTAAACGAATTTTTTTTCGGTTGCATTTTTCGTGTCGCTATAATTGTACCCTTAACTATCGGTCAAATAATTTTAATGCTGCAGTTATAGCGATACGTAAAATGCAACCGAAAAAGTGGAAACAGTATGAAAAATGAGTTTTTTTCGAATAAGAAAGAATTGAGACATTTCAGTGGAATGATTTGTTTGTTTTGTGTGGAACTAAGTGCGAAGTTGATCAGAAAAAGGTTTTCGTACAGAAAAATGAGTAATTCTTTTTCTAGAAAATTTAAACATTAGATAAACTAACTTTATAAGTCAAAAGCAACATTGAGCAAGATTGATTTAAAGCATTCACTTTAAGTGGTCAAAAAAAGCAAAAGAATTCTTTACGAATTGCTATAACTGGGGCCTAATATACCTATACATGCATAGAACGCGTTGTGAATTTTAATAATATAAATTTTCTTTTTATAAAACAAGTAAACTTAATTAATTTGCCTATTGGATATTTATTTGCTCTCATGTTAACAGTCTGTAAGATCGTGAACCGTATGTAGCAATCGGTTGGTCCAGTAAAATTATCTTCCCTTTTTTCTCATCTCTGCAGCTATTGTTGTTCGTGGCAATGGGACTTCTTTTGTGTTGAAAATTCTATTGGACATGTTCTGGTACATATTGGCCATGTATTGATCCTGCCGCTAAAACAGCCGTTTCATAAAAATATCAAGTTGGGCATTAGCCTCGGTTAAAGAAATTCGATCCTGCGACATCGGAATTACATAAAACCAGCAAAGGGTTTGCCATGAGTTCTTAGGGGTTTTACTGGCTTTAATTTTTTGCGCTTTTCAAATGAGCGATTTTTTTGTGAAAAGCACAGGTACAACTGAGAAAGCCAATCAGTGATTTCCTGATAAAGAAATTGCACATCGTTTGAAACTGTCGACTGCTCAATTCGATTTAGGTATTTCTGTGGTCGGTCAGATCCCGCTGTGGCAGTTATTTGACCAGTTACAGGCAAGCAGCCATTGAAATGAATGAATATCGGTAGTTTAAGGATCCTTCTTAGACATCAGTGGATTAGGACACTCCATATGAAGTTTTTGAAAAACTTTCCGAGGTGGCGACGTGTCACTGAAATTGCGTTTTCGAGCAGAGTACAAATGGTAGTTGTAGTTCTGATACTAAAAAAGCAGTTGACGAGCGGGAAACATGTTCGGTACATTTTAAATATTTCTACAATATCTATTTGCGCGTCCACGAAAAGAAAATTTTTCGGGTTAATCCCCCCCAAATATTCAAAATATCGCTCAGATTTTTATTCAAATCTGCACTCTCTCATTTTTGCTAGTTTAAAGTACCAAAAAAAAAAAACGAGGCATCCCTCTCACTGTTAACTAAAAATAAAAAACCCAATCCATATGTTTCGCGGTCAAAACGTGTGCAGCGGCAATAAAACTCAAGTATTTTCCATAAACTCGCCGATAAACATCCTTTAACTACCATGTAAACTGTTTGAAGCGCGCGCACGTTCACATGACTCTGTTCTTGGCGGATAATTTATGGTTCTCGAATCACGTGTCAACCACGCGATTCACCCCTTGGATATTGCTTCCGCTTTTCGAGATGATACATGACTTTGTTGAAACTTCAGCACCAATGTGTCCTTTTGTGAAATCTTCCTCAGATTTGAATACGTATATTCAAACAAGGACACACGGTAGGTAAACTACGGATAGTATACTCGATGACACATACAATCCGCGCGCACTTAGCTGTAGCGGCATGTGTTTGCGTTGACTTTTCATGCTCTTTTAAGCACCGATAAATGGAAAGATTTTCGAATGTAAACGCATTCATCCCTTGTACGGCGATTCCTCCCCCTCAGCATATATATACGAACGGAGAATGAGGTTGTTTATGGGCCACATCCAACTTGGAACTTGTATAAGAATTGTAAGGAAATTAAAATCTTCTCGGGGGAAAAGACCTTGCGTTTGTTTTTTTCCGCGCTATCGTGACAAATTAAAACTTTAAACCGCAGTGAATTGCACGGCCCTAGGGGGAAATTAGACTTCATCGTGAGACTGTCCGCAAAAAGAGAAGAAGAGGAAAAAAAATACAAAAGATTAACTTTGGCTTTATCGGATACTAAAGTTGTTAAAAAAGTGTGCGACCACTTGCTGTGAAGTCTTTTTTCTGGGCCGGGTTGGAGAGGTGAGGTTTTTTTTTTCTTATTTGGTTCGAGATAAGAAGTTTCAAAATTCAGTCGTCTCATTATGATTGCTTCTTAAAATCTGTATTTGGACTATTTTATGGACTTATGACATGTGGAAAGTATATGCCACTGAAAAGATGGCACTTGGCACTGGCTGGTATGATTCACACTCGCTTGAGGAGTATAGAAAATATGTGAGAAACGCTACCCAAACAAATCAAGTCCAAAATGAGAAAGGACCATGAAAAGCTTGTTGGCTTAGGTGACTTTCGTAAGGCAGGCTTTTCGTTTACCCATTGCAAGACATCAGAGTTGTTCTTTTTCAAGAGCTCAAACGGGGTACATTTAGCCTTCTACAGAAACTCCTTAAGGAGAGTTTATCGCTTTTAATAAGCCTTGTCGTTTTCTAGGACTGCCTCAGTAATAAAGTTATTCGATTTCCATGGCTCTCAATGTGAAATTGTCAATTTTCAGGACTACGGGAAAGTGGTCTTTAACTTTAACTATCAGAATAAGTTGTGAGAATTATGATTTAGAGAAAGTTTCAAGAGCAGCCGTATGAAACCTCTGCAAGAAGTGTTTGAGGCGAGAAGTAGTGGTTTTCATATTTAAGAACCCATAATAGGTTAACGTTGAACTGGATACTTATCTGGAGTAATCGGCAGGCGTATTTGAATTGAATTGTATTGCCTTAGTGGTAAGTGTGTTGAAATACTAAGAGAGGAGTCCCGCAGGCTCGATCCCCTATAAAACGCAAACTACAGCTCCACAATTCGCGAACGTCTGACAAAGATCCGAGAGTATAACTGTCATAAAAGAACGCCTTTCCATTCGGCCCAAAAATTAAATACTCACACAAAACGAATGGTTGTAAGAAGCTAGGGTCCCTTACGGGTCCGTTGCGCCAATAATTTTATTATTTTTACTCGGCTTCTTCAACAAGGCGGCCAAAAAACTTTGAAATTTGGTTGAAAGAAGTTCGCTGGAAATCTAGAGACTGGTCGCAGACTGTTTATAGTCTTAGAGAAAAGAAGTGGACCATCATTGATGCTGTCAGATCTAAGGATGGTGTACTTCTTTCTGATGATAAAGTGAGCATTTATCTCGGTTCCTCTGTCAGGGCGATGGAAGGAGCAGCGATGAACTTTTCTCTCGGATAGGTTGTGGGGACTCAATTTTGAGGCATGTCTTTCTTTTATCAGAAGAACCGAACCTGCGGTCTCACAGCTAAGTTATCAGTCTTTAATTCGGTTTTTGTTTCATTTGACATGAGGCATTGTATAAGGAACAACTGAATGCCCGGTTGGTAAGTGTCTTGCGTAGGATGATAAATATAGTTAGACAACGTTCGGAATCTCTACTTCAACCGTATGGACCTTGCAGAAGCCCATTTAGAGTCATGAATAGGAAAAATAGAAAAATATACACACAAGCTAATATGTCCATCATTAAAGGAGCTCATTAATCAATTGACGCCTTTCTTAAAAAGAAACTGCGGCTATCCGTGGGGAGCTGCAGGTAAGCCTATTAAAAAGAAGTGCATCACAGCATAAGAATGGAATATGAAAACTCTTAAAATGGGGCGCACAATGAGAGCAGTATTTTAAGCTTACTACTTAGATTGGACTCATTTTTTGTGCTGGTATTTTGAACGTAGCATTTGTCTAAAAGTTTTTGTAAGAACTGTTTTAACCAATTAATCACACGGTACTTTACTTATCGTTGATCTTCCACGGTAACTTTCCTCTCGTCGTGATATATCTGATAGTTCTTGTTCATCAGTTACTACTTGGGAACATAGATAACCCTCATATGCTCTCTTTGAACACTAATCCTCGTCATTTGAGATCAATTGAGCAATACCCTTATTCCGCCTTCCCCATCACCGTACTGACTATGGCCAGCACGAGCCTTTAACAAGCAAAGAGTTATCCCAACATATTTAACCTAAATTACACCAAATCGATTTTAAAACATGCGCTCAAAAATAACTTTAATCCTGACTATTCCATTCATTTCATAACCATAAAGTCAATTATATTTAATAACCTTTTGGATAAACTTATAGTTTAACCTTCAATATCAGTAATGGTCTTAAGTTTACTAGATGGCTTAAGTTTTTTTTTTTACACTTATACAACTATATTAAATATATGAAATTAAATTAAATCAATAAATTAACCTTTAACCAAAGCGGTACGCCAAATTTAAAAACAAAATTCTTACCATTATTGAATTTATTTATTGCGATTGGCTTAGTGTGATAGCGGCCCAAGGGTATGGTATGGATGAGATTAAATTTAAAAAATTTGAAAAGAATTTTTTTTTAAATGTAGGTGAAAAAACGCAACATATATTATATGTACAAATACTCAAATAATATCATTAAATCAGTAAGTCATGCAGTAAACAATGCTCATTATGAAAACGATAGTCGCAATCAATAAACTAGGTAGCGCTTATTTATTTATTTTATTTAATATATACCACAAGCTACCATAATTCCGTCTATTATTATACCCTTGACTGGGTTAATCAACAATTTATTCAGGGTGCGGATGTACTTCCCTAAGCAATTTGTCTGATAATATTTATTGAATGATTGTGGGCAAATTATTGTTTTCAAATAATTATTTAGAAATGCCGCTCAGGCATAGCTAATAATAGCAGTAGGTTATATTTTACAGATGGGTCGCGCAATTACACTGTGGGTACAGTTTGTTTTAGTCGAAATTTAAGAAATTAGTTTTTTTATTATTGTTATAGTGAATGCGATGCAAAAGTGAACGACTTTGAGTAGGTAGATAATTAACCTAACCCAGCGTTGCACAGATTTTGTTAATCAGTAGATTCAGGAGAGTAAAGACACTTATTATTTTCCTGAGGAAGAAATTCCTAATGATACCACATAGGGCTGGACATTTACACACAATATGCTTAAATTTGTTGTCTCCTTCAATACATAGACTCTGAAGAGTCGACTACTGTTCCTCATGTATTTTATTTAGGTTATATCGCAATCCGTGGCGCCCTGTTATTTAGTCAACTATAGGTCTTTGATATCGTGTCTGAATAAATATTTCAAATCTTTTTGGCATCGTTATTGAAGGGTTGAATTTTGAATGATTATTTTGGACTGATTTTGGAATTTTACAGAAGATTTTAGCGCCTTTAAGGAGTGTTTTCGAACTCTGAACTGAAAAGTTCATCAGATTTTCCATTGCCTTCTTTAAATTCTACCTTTGATCCGAGTATACCGGCACCGACCTCTGAGTCCATTTTGTAACACTTTATCTCCGTGGAAAATCTTCTATCGAAACATATTTTTTGCGAGGCAGTCTGCCACCGCACAGCATATAACAAGTTTTGGTATCTCCGATAGAAGGGTCATCAAGGTCTAAGCGGATATTAAAATTTTGTTAGATGTGTCTTAGGTATCGCCATATGTAGTCAAACTTTTTACTTTTATCTGCTTACAGAGCACGGTAGAACTTTGTTGGTCCGGCCTGTTAGCTTCTGTTATGCTTCACATGTCGTAATTCTCAGAAAAATGTTCGTTCAAAATAAATCTGTTCACAATGAAACAGGTCGTTCAAGTAATGGGTTTTGATGAAAAATTATTTCTCCGGATTTAAACTTTGGGAAGGAAATGTACTTTTCGACAAATTTACAAGTTGGCCGAGACTTACCGCGATGATTAACTGTCTAAAGACAATGAAAAAGCTGTAGTAGTGCTATGTACCTTATGAAGACAAAGTTAAAATATCTTCACAACGCGGCTCAGGAATCTAAAAATCTTCCCCACAACCAAACGAAATAAAAATGTATGAAGAAAACATTATTTTGTTGCAATGTCGATGGTTTAAATTTGTATTATTTACACAACTTTTGCAATTATTTGCCAGTAAGCAAATTTTTTGAATGCGGCGTCGCTCGGTTCGATAGCTTTCATGACCGCCACATATCATTACCCCTACTATCACGGCCTCTATTGTGTTTAGGTAGCAATTTAAAGGAAGAGACCTCTTTGACTTTGAAGTAAAGTTCTCACATCCAATCGTTCTGAACATAAGTAATTATATGCAACTGCATCCTAAGTTTATTGCGAAGCCCTTTTCAGGATTTCAATGCTTTGCATTGGCCCATCCCTCGGCCAACTTTCCCATACACATTGCTGCAAGTGACTCTTTAAAATATCCACCGATCGATTATTCCGACTTTTAACCTGTCACATTCGAGTTTAAACCATTAAATCAGTTTTACATATACGTGGTATTTTCTATTTATAATGCCAACCAAACTTTGAAACCACCCCTCACAGGATGCCATTCGATAAAGAAACACAAATAAAAACTTACGTACACAAAGAGAGATATAAAATGAACATACTTCCCCCTTGAAAAAGATTTCGACATGTCATCTTGTCTAGGCATCATCATCTATCACTCAGGACTTGACCTTTTTTCCAGTTTCAACCATATCACGACACGTCACGACAACAACGACGACATGCTGATGGAGCTTTTCTCTTTAATGATAAAATCATACATAGGTAAGCCACCTTCAATTGCGACGCGACTATGGGTGTGTGTGTGTAGAGTGCATATATCTAAATTTATTTAGATACATTTTATGCGGGTGTATTACACTTACATCCTCGCATATAATCGAATTCCTAATTTAGCCATGAGAAGAAGAGATTTTATCACAAATGGCAATGGGCAATGGCCAGACAGCTAATCTCCCTCTTTAGAGAGATGATGGACAGAGTCCAAATGATTTGTCACCGCAATTGTTTCTGCTGTCAGAATTGTCGCACATTTTGGGGCACGTAGCACATACATTTGTACGTATTTGACAAATTTGTCATCTGCTGTAGATGCAATGCGAAAGGGGATGTCAGATCGATTGCGTGTCCTATTAAAGAGCTGCTGATTGATTTGCATTAAAATTTGATTATGTGACATGATTGAGTTTTGATTTTTTTATTCGCTTTAGTGATCGATCACTTGATAAAAATAGAAATAAAAAACTAGACAGTCGGGTTCGTAAAATGATGAGTTACTTTGGCATTCGTTTGTGAGGGGTCGCATTTTCATCCCTTGTGTGTTTTTTTGCTTTCATATAATTGCGCAATAGAATATTGCTTATTTAAGGTTTTGGAATTTGGAATTTTTAACGGTGAAATTAAACTGCCACCCTTTTTCATTCAATTTGTATTTGAGATATGGCGGATCTTTTTAAAATTTTAAATACTAAAAACTTAAAACTTAAACTTACAAAATTTATATGATTCCCACGGTCCAATTTTGGATAACTCGGCAAATAAGTAGATAGCCAATGACGTAAACAAATTTGTCCACTCCATCGTCCACTAGATGCGCAACGCATCAATTTTAAATTCTCAAATACAAAATTTAATGCAACCAAAGCGTTTGTTCCAGTTGCAGGTCACTGCTCAACGCGTTGCTCAACATGTTTATGAGGTCGTGTTCGTGTTGCTCGTTGAACATGGTTGTGAATCGCGTTGAGCAGCGATTTCACGATAATGTCCTGAGAGCTGCATATTAGCTGCTCAACTGTTTGCTCAACTTCTTGAGTTTTTTGTTAAATATTTATATAATATCTACTTTCTTGTTTCTTCATTTTATAAAGGTATAATTATGTTCAACGGGTTGCCAACCAGTGATGTCTAATGGTGTCAACTTGTCCATGAACTCTTTGACCAACTCGAGGACCTTATTTATTTTGGCAAAATCTAACATGTTCATCTACAAAGCGTAGGTTGCCATTCGACAATTGAACGAGTTTGTCAATAAGTTGTCTTTGGTCATTGAACAATTGCGTCAGTTGACCGCACACAGTGGACGACTGGCGTTAGATATGAGTCAGGAGTAGTAGACCCATCTGAGCCGAAACTACTGTCAAATATTATATGAATGAGAATTCACTTGAGTTTTGACAAACTCCTTAGGGTTTTCGCTCCTTATAAATACAGATAAAAATTCATTTAAATTTGATACCACAAAGGACGACGAGTGAAGTCTAATAACTTAAAATCGTTAGTGAAATTGCAGATAGTTTATAACCCCACACGAGAGTGGTATGAGATCTCTAATATCATTGAAAACGTGCACGACTGAGTCGAACGTAACTTGCTCTTCTATGTTAAATTCAAAAGATTGTACCCTTACAATTTTTCATGAATGAAAATGCTGATAACGTATAAAACATGACAACCTACGAGTTAGGAGTATTTCCTACATAGCAGTTAAGTGAAGGTAACGAAGGAAAAAATAAAAATTAGATATTTTCTATTATTTGACAATTTTACATTAATCACTTGTAAAAAAACGACTGAAAATACAGCAATTGGAACAATTTAAGCGCAGAAGTATAGCACATATTATGGGTAAGGGTGCAGTTATAGCGACACGAAAAATAAAATAGTAAAAATTTCTTTTGTTTTTTTTTAACCACTTAAACTTAAAGGTTGACTTGGTCTTAATATGTTGCTTAGGAATTGTAAAGTTAGTTCATGAAAAAAGTAAGTACATTATTTTAAATTTTTCTAGAAAAAAATTCATTAATTTTTCTAAACGAACAAAATTTTACGTACAGAAAAATTAATATTTGTTTTCATTTTTCAAAAATTTAAGATAATATGCATATTTTTTTTGATAAACTAACTTTAAAATTCATAAGCAACATATTAAGACCAAGATTAAGTTCAACCATTAAGTGTAAGTGGTTGAAAAAAAGCAAAAGAAATTTCTTTCGGTTGCATTTTACGTATCGCTTTAACTGGCCCCTAAGCGTTAAAAGAGTGCCTTTCTAGCAAAAATATTAAGACCTTTGTAGCGTGCTCGACTCAAAAGTTATGATAATAAAACGTCCTTGTCGTTGCTGAGATGCAATCCCATATTGGCAAGGAATTTTACTATTTTTACCAATAGTCAAGTTTAATGTATGAAAAAAATCTCAAAACGCATTTGATCGCATTGCACTGCTTTATATAAAATATCGGAACAATTTCCCGAAGTATTGTTCAGAAAAATTCCTCGAAGCCAAAATCTTTTCATTTTGATGGATACCTCTTTAGGAAAGTAGACAATCCCGCTTTTATAAACATAAGTCACATCCAGTTTTTGTAAGTTATCCTGTTGTTTCAATGATTATTTTTAAGATCAATAGAGGCTTTGGCCTTCCACCTAACCTAAAATTTAACTAGCTTTCCATAAAGAAACTTTTACTTAATGATACAAAAGCTTTAAGCCTGGATCCGGTTCTCTGGCTCCAGCATTTAAAAACCGCCGCCGTTTGACACAGGGTGCTTTAATCACTGTCAGCTTTAATTTTGTGCAACAGTTGCAGGTAGTCCTTGTTTGCACATTTTGGGGCACGTAGCACATACATTTGTACGTATTTAACAAATTTGTCATCTGCTGTAGATGCAATGCGAAAGGGGATGTCAGATCGATTGCGTGTCCTATTAAAGAGCTGCTGATTGATTTGCATTAAAATTTGATTATGTGACATGATTGAGTTTTGATTTTTTTATTCGCTTTAGTGATCGATCACTTGGTAAAAAAAAATAAATAAAAAACTAGACAGTCGAGTTTGTAAAATGATGAGTTACTTTGGCATTCGTTTGTGAGGGGTCGCATTTTCATCCCTTGTGTGTTTTTTTGCTTTCATATAATTGCGCAATAGAATATTGCTTATTTAAGGTGATTTGGAATTTTTAACGGTGGAATTAAAATGCCACCCTATTTCATACAACTTGTATTTAAGATCTGGCGGATCTTTTTAAATCGAGTTGAGAGCGTTCATATGATCCCCACGGCTTTGCTTGATGGCGTTCATCCGGCGGTAGAGTTTTGGATAATTCGGAATATAAGCAGATCGCCAATGAAGTAAACAAATCTGTCCTCTCGGCACTTTTCGCTGCTATCAAGATCCTGTACTTGGAGCATTTTTGGTTTTCTTAACTCCATCAGGTTGGATTTGAGAAACCATGGTCAATTATATGCCCGTCGTCCACTGAATGCGCAACGCATTAATTTTACATTCTCTAATACACAATTAAATGCAGCCAAAGTGTTTGATCCAATTGCTTCCGCTGCTCAATGCGTTGCTCAACAAGTTTATGTGGTCGTGTTGCTCGTTGAACATTTCACGATAATGTCCTGAGAGCTGCTGTTTTTGTAAGTTATCCTGTTGTTTCAATGATTATTTTTAAGATCAATAGAGGCTTTGGCCTTCCACCTAACCTAAAATTTAACTAGCTTTCCATAAAGAAACTTTTACTTAATGATACAAAAGCTTTAAGCCTGGATCCGGTTCTCTGGCTCCAGCATTTAAAAACCGCCGCCGTTTGACACAGGGTGCTTTAATCACTGTCAGCTTTAATTTTGTGCAACAGTTGCAGGTAGTCCTTGTTTGCTAATCCATGGTCTGAGTAGCTGCAAATGTCATTAATTGAAGCGCGTTTTAAAGGTAGTCTCTATCTGATATATCGTCGATCCAATGACAAGTTGCTACCATTCAAATATTTGCGCTTTTGAAGGGCTCTCTAATTGGAGCAATATAAAGGCTACTAGCCAGAGCCACAGTGCTGTTTGCGCGAGATGGTCCTTTATTTCCATCGTAGTTTAGTGTATTTTATTAAGCGCTACCTACCTTTAAATTTATAGAAGACAAAGTGGGTATGAGATATCATCGAAAGTTGTTATTTGTTTGAAAGGCCTATCGATTCCATTCGAAACATGAATGAGGGATAAAAAACGTCCTCCTCGGCTTCTCTGGGTGGCGCGCATCCGAAATGCCCAATTTTCCATGACTCGGGCGCTGAATTTGACAGATGGCATGGGTTTTGTTGGCTTTGAGGGCCGCTCTGGTCATGGCCTATTCGCATAGACCTGCAACTTCAGAAAACTCCACAAGAAAAATTCTAATGGGGCTAAATCGCACGATTTCGGTTTCCAATTTGCATCATCTCTACATGAGATGACCATGCCTTCGAATGGTCGAATCTCTCATACAGAACTTCCAATGTGGCTTAAGCTGTGTGACATATAGCGCCGTCCTGTTGAAACCACATTTCGTTGGTGCCCATATCATCCAGTTCAGGACAAAAGAGGTTTGTAATCATCGACCTATAGACGGTGATAGCCTGGCCAACTTCGTTTTCAAAGAAATGTAGACCAATGACGCCGCCAGCGCAAAATCCAAAACAAGCAGTGAGTCTTTGTGGGTGCATTGGATGCTCTTGAACCTCACGTGGATTAGTACCGTCCCAAATTTAATAGTTTTATTTGTTGACGCAGCCATTCATCCAGCATGGGCCTAATCGCTGAAGATGGATTTTCGTTGAAAACGTTGCCCCACCAGAACACACATTTTGTTAAAACAGTTTTATAATTTGCCCGTGTTGTTGAACGCTATCCATGGTGATCTAAGAAAATAGACTCAAGAAATATCAGAAAATTTGACAGATGTACCTTCAACACTATGGCCGCTATCAACTGTCAAAGTTCGAAAGTCCCTATTAGAAGAGCCTATATCTAAAAGGAGTTAGCAAATATTCTTACTTTCTTTGATTTTCTCATCTAGAAGAAGAGTTCCTTCTGTCAGATTGACAAGCCTGCAATCGGTCTTAAATCTCCGAAGTATTCCTGCAGAGCGGAGATCTTCCTTGGCTGCCACCACCGTTCCATCAAGTATTACCCTAAATTGGCTTTCTTCTCATCTTGGGCATTGTCTCTCGGCCTGGATGTCATTCGCCGCTTTGTCAGCCTTTCGGTATTGGCGGTCGCGATTTTTCCCAATTTGGCGTCATTCTTAGCGTCCAAAGTTGGCCCCATTTAACTGAGAATGGTTTCAACCTGCTAGTATAGAGCTGGGGATTCATTCTGTGCAATCGCATTATTTATAGCGATCTGTTTCTTAAATTGGTTATTTGAAGATAATAAATATCTACACCTAACAACCAATTTCAAATTAGGTGAAAGAAAGTTATGTGCTTTGGACTGAAAATTGATGTAAAGTTAAGCGGAGCTCTTTTTATGACACTCAAACGTCAATGGATTTTCAAACAAATTCAGTGCAAAAATTTTTTTTTCACATTCAAACATTGAAAAATTGCATGGGTAGTAAGTACCGACCTTCACCTAAGACCTAAGAGAGTTGAAGGGAACACCTTTAGGAAACTGAATCTTTTCATTCATTAAGCAAATTGCGAGAACGGCCATAAAACCAATTCACAATTTATTGTCACAACATTTGGCGCTGCACTTAAATACATTGCGACATTAGCCCCTTTCAGGTGTGCTCCGCAAATATCTGCACTTTGTTGCCACTAACTACAGGGATACCTTCCAACCAACCCCACCAGGACGATCTCGAAAAATATAAAACCCAACTAGATAATACAAGCGAAACAAACCGACGACTATAAATCCACAAAATACAGCATTTCATTTCTTCCGATAGATAAGTTGTTTATTGTCCTTGTCCCTGGCACAGGATATTAAAGAATGCAATCTCACTTGCGCCCCTACCGACCGACCCCCAACGAAATTTACCAGCTCGAGCAGGTAAAATGCTCAGCAGCATAAAATCATTTCGACTTCCTTGCTTTCCGGCTGTGTGAACTGTGTTGGTGTGCTGATATGGTTGGTGCCACACTCCCAGAACTTGATTCAACTCAAGAGTCAACACCTCCACCCACTAGTATTCTTTTGTGTGCAATCGAAACGGAGGCGATAGCTAAAAATTCCTTACACCTTCATCCTGTTGGCACCCGAACACAGAAAACACACCATCGAGGAGCGGAAATTCGCTATATATACTCGATGTGGTGATGGTGACGGGAAGGAGTCGTGTTTGGCTCTAACCCAGCAAAGGGTGCCGCCACCTCTCTAACAATACAAATTTATGCATCGCACACCACCCCCGGACAACTCATGCACCTCATTCATTCGCCGAGGTTGAGGAGTGTTGCGACAATTTTATAGCCGCACTCGCAGTCGTCTATGAAATGATTTTTTCCTCTCCGTTGTCGTTGGTTTATAGATTCGCGCGAGTATCTTAAAATTAGATAAGAAGCTCGAACTGCGTTATTTATGAAACCGTGGATGTCTTCTTTGGGTTAAGATAAAATATCTCATTGATACATTGGGCTTTTAATGGCATCGCAAGCTCGGACGATGAAGCCGCCGCGAAGGTGATAACAAGCTCGCACTTGGTCTATACGCAGTATCAGGTGCGGCGTGCGGGGCAATAAAGAGCAGTTCGGATAATCTGCGCGGTTGGGGTGGGTGGACCTAATTTTTTTTTAGCGCGGCAATATTAAATTTTTATGCGGAGATAAATTTGTTAAGTCATTCGGATTTTTTATGGCTAAAAGAATGCCACTGCCGAGGGGCCAAAATTAAATCTGTTTTGCATTTGAAAAACATTAACCGCAGTCGGTTGGTGTATGTGTGTGTGTGTGTGTTTGTTGTGCGCGATATTGAACAATGTTCACCAGCAGTCGGTGGTGCGTCGAGTAACTAAGTGAAGTCGATTCAGTGAAGTGCCATCCATTGACATAACAAATTGTATTTCGATGCAAATTTTGACGTGAATCGGTATTCAACCACAAAGTGGTCGCATATTTGTTTTTTTCTTCTTCGTTTTTTTTTTTGTGAGTGATATTTAATTGACGGCTGGTTGGATGGAATTTTATTTTCTATCCTTAACGGATGGTTTCCGCAGTTTTGTCTTGGAAGGCACCGATGTTTGGGATGGCTTCCTGGCAAGCAGTTTGACGCAGAATTTGTGATTAAAATTAATGTTTTGGGGTACAATGTTTTTATAAGCACTCGCGGGAGGCACTTTCGGCAGGGTGCTATACTTGGAACTTGTTTTATTCAAAGTCCCCAAGTGGATCAAAAGGATTGTGATTTTCTGATGAATGGATGAATGGCTGACACAATACACTACACAAGTGCTATGGAGTTGTTTGCTGTTTTTACGGTTATTAGGTTCGCCTTGGATTCCAGCTTAAAGAAGAAACAAAGGAATATTACGTATAGTTACATAAGCTTTCTTCGATCGTTTCTAAGTGCTCAAAGAAAACTACTTCTTTAGATTGTAAAACGGGAGATCCTTCATGGGGCTCTGGCACTGCGGCCTCTCTGGTGAGTTCCTAGAGCCATCTTTCTACTTCATATAGGTAGTCAGGAAGACCATCTCTGGGTGTGTGTCACTAAGAGTTGCTGAAATAACGATTTCATCTTCAGGACAAAATGGAGCCGGACATTTCATGAGTATTTGGAGAGAGGATTCGTCATTTTCAAGACAGAGTGGCTTGTTGGATCCGATGAAACGCCAATGCGGTGAAGTGTTTTTTCATAGGTCGTGGCCACTAATTGTTTCTGTTAGGATTCTCGGTTTATTTTTATACAGATTATTCAGGAAGTAAGATTTTCTGGAAGAGAATCTAGGAAATAAATACCTGTCTGAGTTAGACTTGATTGGATTCGTTATAGGATAAGTTTTTTTATATAAGGTTTCTGAAAATATTGTTTGCTGGCTCCACAGAAGGGTTCAGGTCCTATAAGAAGAATTGTTGCGCCGACTTTAGCCTATCAGCTGTTTCGTTGCCAGCAAAGCCCCTGTGGGCTAGAATCCATTGGAGAATGACTATATTGCTTAGAACGTTAATGATGGTCTGTCATTTTAATTGACTGAAAATGCTTTCACGATCAGACTGTCTTCGTAGCATATAACTCATTTTGAATGTTTGGCAGTTGGGTGGTAATTATTGCGCCGACATATTGCGGAACTGAAATTTAATGCGCCAAAGGTCCCTTTAGCACTTCGATTTAATACCAAGACGAACTATTGTTGAAAGCAACGTACCTACAGGCAAGCTGTAAAATACAAGCGCAGCAGGAATAACAGCGGCTTAAGAGAGAGCCGCATGTCAAAAGGAATCTTGGAGTTCGTTGCAATAACCTTTATTTTAGGCGCTACTGATGTAGTAAATAGCCACACATCGGGAAAAAGCTTTCATTATAAATCTAGCTATAAAAGGATGGCCTATCTTGCACAATAACTGGCCGATCTAATCAATGCTTCGGATTTCGGAAACATAAACTTGGGATAGATGAGATGTATGAATGTATGTTAAAGGGAAAAATATGCTTTTCGATCAATCATAAGTATAAATCGGCCCCAGCGAGGTGCCCGTCGGAATGGAAAATTCTCCGCAACGCATACTCCGTCGGTGGCTCAAATCCAAATCGTAAACAAATTCCGGAACCAATTTCTGTCGGAGGATATCGGAACATGGCTGTCAAAAAGTGAAGAAAAAAATGCCCCTCATCGCACTTCAACGTAATTCGCCGATATGCGTCCGAATAAATGTTCCGAAGAATACCTCGAAGCAAAAATCCTCCGAATCATATAAAATCGGAGAATTTCCGTTCGACGGATACCTCGCTAGGGTCGAATGAAAGAATATTCTATACCCCAATAGACGAATTGAAGGTCTCGGTAAAGAGCGAAAGTTTACGTTTACCAACTGTCTTGGGAAATACATCTTACAGGTCTCGGGCAAACGTTTCGCATGACAAAGGTGTTCTTAGGAGGCTTCTAAAAGCTCACTCATCTCATATAATTGCCTTGCACGTTTAAAGAACTGTGGCAAAGCCAGAACTTTGACTTATACTGAAGGAAGGCAGAAGGGGCACATAAAAGTGCAAGTCCGCTGTTATTTAACTTTATAAAACATAAGCTTGCTATCCCATAGCGTTTGGCGCATAAACAATGTGCTGTTATCGAATTCGAGTCCTAAGGCCGATGTCCATAATGAAGTTCACAATGTGATCTGAGTAAGATATCCATGTGGACAAAATGTGGTCCCAGAGTCGCGAGATCTCGAGAAACCACCATTTACCACCCATCTTAAGAAGAACGAAGATTTTCGCAATCGAAACATCATTACGCTCTTTCAAAACTATTCATTAAAGCACAGGGAATATTAGGACTTCATGTAGAGAGAAAAGTGAATCACTCAATAAAATGCCTATAGTTCTACAGCCAATTATAAAAGGAGGAAGTTGCCCCTGATACGATTAATTTGAGAAGAACAAGTCCGTTAGCTGATCTTTTAGAAGAGTGCGTGCACATCATTAACCAAGTTTATGGGTATCCAATGACGATCCTATAAGAAGCAAGTACTATCAAATCATTTGCCTACCTTATCAAAGAACGTCTCAAACCGTTCAGCACACGTTCTGCAACGACACGTGGTACTGTGTAACATATAAACAGATCGACTGTAGACTTAAATTTCTAAAAAAAAAGTCAACTTCAACTAAAATCGACTTAAAAGCCCGCTTATGGTTATCGTCTGCTGGTCTATATTCTGTCCGAATTCAAGGATCGTAGCAAAAACTGATCCATTTCTACCGAGTAGCACTAGCAGAACATTGGAAATAATTGCGTCGCCGCACTGTTACCCACAAAATTCTGATCACTATAAGGAGATTGGCCATCATGTGGCTTCTTCAGTTTCGTTTTAAAGCAGATCGTGCGCAGGATACGTTTCAAGACGTAGAGCACTGCCCTTGAATCGATTTCATTTAGCTGAAGAATATCTGCTTAGTCGGCGAATCAGATTGGTCTTGAGTTAAAGAAGAACAAATTAACAAACAAAGAACCATCTAACTACCGGATTGAACCAAACTCCATCTACCGAGCAGTACATAAACATTAAATTCATGCATTCCTCCAAGGCATCGCTGCTTCTTCCATTGGTCAAAACCGAAAGGTTAAAAGCTCCTTAGTGACGATTGGCATGCTCAACAGAGCCCTTGCTCTGGCCGCTGTCAGTTCTGCTCTATGATCCTAAGTATTGGGCACTAAACCAAATTAAAGTTTTGACACTTTAAAAAAAATTTTTCGACGAGGCAGAGTGAACTTCCTTTGCATTATGCGTATGTTGGAATGCTGACACTTTGTTTACTAAACCTTTGGGGCCTTTACACTCCGGGGTTGACCACGGCCTCAATTGAAAGGCTGATATCATGGGTAAAATCTGTGCACGAGCAATACGTGACGGATTTAGTTCGCTCACGCATGGCGCAATCAGTTCGAGGCTTATCTTGAAGACAGTGCTTAAACTGGGATCATATCGGTCTTCCAAGGATTTACGTGTGAAGAATGGAAAATAATTAGTGTTAATCTGTAGGATTGTTGTCGGACCTTTCTACCACTTTGGGTACACATACGCCACATGATGCTTGGTCCACCATTTCGGATTCAGTTTTAGTGTTAAAAGTACTCAAAATGTTACTACATCCAAACTTTTTTGTGGGCCAATGTCGTAAGTTGCATTAGCTTAGCTACTACGTTCTGCTATGTAATGTAGGTAAGTGAAAACAATGTAATGTCCTGAACTCCTGATTCCAGACTAATCTAGGTACCTACTCATCTTGTCCAATTAGAGTTCCTTTTCAAAAAAATATTATTTTTGGCATTTTATGAATTCATTAGAAAAATCAATAATTCCCATTACTTATGAATACGATCTTATACTAATTTTCCCGGCTATCCTCGCAGTAGCACATCCTGTCAACCAAATTTTCGAAGACCTCCGTAAATATTTCTAACCCTGTTTCGGGCGATATTCATGGTCTTGAATTGATTCTGGTCTAACATCTTTATTCAAGGGTTACCAACAAAAAAAAATCTGACGGAATCAAATCAGCGTGCAAAAGATCGCCCGTTTGATAAGCCGGGTTACATGCCGCGCCATCCTGCTAAAACCAAAAATCGTCCAAGAACTTGGTCTTCAATTTCTGTCTAAAAAAATTCTCACGAAACTTTGGCACAAACTTGCGTTCAGTAGGTACTTCGATTGAACCAAAATTAACAATGTTTGTGACTTAAACTTAAACTTCACTCGATGTTCGGTTGTACAATACGTACTGACAAATTTCCCACCACAAAAATCTCTTCGAACTCCATCCCAAGAACAAGTGTTGGAAGTCGCATCTTAACATTAAACGGCAATATATTACCTACCCATATAACCGTTAACACTGTCAAAGAATTAAGAAAAATCCTTCAACTCAACCTTGAGACTAACGCCGGAAGGGTATATTCCTCACATACAAACCTAACATTCAAATGATGTGCCTATGTAACGTGCTCAACTGTATTATGCATCCATAAACTGACGGAAGAAAATGTCATCTATCATGTGGCAAAGTTGACTTCCAACTCGCTGCCACAAAAAAAAAGGGGAGTTTTCAGCTACACACTCTGTCATTCCACACCCTCTGTCATAATTTTTTGTTTGTCTTCCTCTCAGCGATGTTACTTTGTTTCCATTCACAACTACATCAACACAATATAAATGCAAATACCATTCAAATGAAAATGTTAGTCATAACGGTTGGCGTTACATATATTTTCAAATGAATTTCGAGATAAATTTGATGAGATTTTTAACAATTTGTTTGAATAATTTAAATGAATTTCTGTCTTACATCTGTTGCGTTGAATTTGTTTGTTGCTCTGGCAAATTTTGTCGATTGTCTCGTTTCTAGTCTAGTCACGAACTTTGGGCCGCAACAAAGGGTTGCAGGCGGTTGATTTTATGAACCTTCGTTTGGGTATCTCACTGTCTATATATCCTGCATGTGGCGACTTCTTGGGCAGGAACTTTTATCAGTGTAATGGCTGATTTAATCGACTGCACAACTTTGGTCAACTTTGGACGTAGTCCTGTTCAAGTGTTGAAGAAGTTGTTGATGTTTTTCGTTTCCTGCCGCAGGGCAAAGTTTTCACCCGGAAATTCCCAATAATCCGATTTCGGGAGGGGGAAAGTTGAGTTTTTTAAAGTTCATCGAACGTATCGAATATCGAATATCTTTGTTTCTCTAAAATATTCCCTGTTCAAGCATGTCCGTAGGTCTGAGTTTAAATGTCCTTCAACACTTTCATGCAAATCACTTTTTTAGGTCCGCAGCCACTCTCGACCCAGGCCGTGCACGAAAATAGATCAATCATCTATATCAGCGTGTGATTGTGAGTTGTAAGCGATTCGACCCGGTTATCTAACATTTTCCATTAGGGTGAATGTTTTGTTGGTTCGTTGGGCTTGATTGACAGGAGGTGTGGACAATATTCCATTCCACCCCAGGGATGGATAACAGCCGAAAGTGGCAGGATGAACCTTTACGCATTCAGAGTCATGTGTTCGAGCATTACGCTTTTAGTTGTTTCTACATTTTTATGCCAGTTTTGTCCTGGACTGTTGTAAGAGGTCGGGTGTTGGAGTTAAGTATGTAAAATTAAAGCAGTTAAAATTTTACCAACCAAATAAAATTAAATGCTTTAAACTCCAATGCCTCCTATATGTTGAAGTGAATCGGCACTCAGTTTATTGCGCAGGTGGAAGGGTTTGTAGACCCAGAACCAGAGTTCGCTGAGTTCTGAGTATGAAGGAAAATATTTAGCTTATCATGCTGCGTTGCCCAGGACAATTCGGTCGAAAACTGCTTTGTTAAAGCACCGGTGCCTACTGCGGATTTAATAACGGAATCCATCGCCACGTCGGCGCAGTGGCTTAGTGGTAGTGTGTTGTGTGGTGTGTTGCTACTAAGTGAGGGGTTCCAGGTTCGAATCCAAATTACATCTTAAGGTTTTTTTCCACTGCGCCACCTCTCGCGAACGTCTGACAAACATCCGAGAGTAAAACTGTCATGAATAAGCTTCTCAATAAGCCGTTTGGACTCAGCGTAAGATTGTAGATCCCTTCCATTCGTCCCAAAAATTGAAAACCCACACAAAACGAATGGTTGTGAGAAGCTAGACCTTGAGTCCCATAGACCCGTCGCGCCAAATTATTTATTTATTTATTTATATTGCCACAAAACAATTGCAATTTTTGCAAAAACTATAGGCAACAAAATCCCAAAAATCGGTTCATCTGCCACAGCTTGTCGTGCCTATCTTTAATGGCCGGGCTTTAAAGATATCTTTCTTGGCACCATCGATTCAAATCCTTCGCTTACGGGAACTCGAAAGTTTCAATATTTAAAGTCTTTTTTGGGAAAGCAGCCTGGTGATTTATTCAAAAAACACTCCGTGTACCGATGAAAACTACGCTGAGGCCTGGGATAAGTTGGAAGAGCGTTATGATAAGACAAATTCGATAGTCCAATCCTTTATTGAAACAATTATTTCACTACCATCAACAAATTCGTCCAGTTCCAAGTTGCTTCGCAAAATATTTCATGACGCTGATGAAGTGATAAGGGGTCTTAATGCATTGGAAGCCACATCTAGGGATCCTTAGCTGATCTACATTCTGCTACAAAAATTCGATTTGGGAACCAAACAACTATAGGCTAATGAGGTAGGGTCGAGAACTGGTTGCACTATTCAGGAGTTTCTTGATTTCCTACAAATCAGATGTTTTTGTCTTGAAGTATGCAGTCCAGTACCTGAGTAGGTACCTGAAAAGAACGAGTAAAGTTCCGAAAAACTTCCGGTCATCTGTCACATATGGTTTTAACCAAAGTAGGGTATCCCAAGTGCAAGGACGATCATCAGCTTTCCTCTTACAAATCCTTTACTGCGCTTGACTTTGAAGCTCGTCGCCATTTTACCAGAGAAAATAAACTTTGTTTTAACTGCTTTCGTCCAGGACACTCGTAAAATAGGTGTAGCTCTTACCAGCGACGCAATATGCTTGTTCACCCTATTGAAACCGCTGTAACACCAACAACTTCCGCCAAACGCAATCACCTAGAGTCTAGTAATCCCTCAACGTCGAGTAGCTCTTCTAGTCCTTCGATCGTTGTCATGCGCTGGAATCATCTCATCGTTTTTCAACTTTGCTTCCTACTACTGTTGTCAGGGTTCGAGACAAACAAGGAGCTCATCACAATGTTCGTGTTTTTTTGGACACAGGCTCGCAAGTCCCTTTCATAACAGAGCCGAACGTTCAACGTTTGGGATTGCTGCGAAAACCATAGCGGATTCCTATCATGTGTGTTGCATCCACGTCTGGGGGTGTTACAAATGTATGGTAACCCTAAAGTGGAGACTGGTCCACTGATCGGTAACACTACACAAGATCGTTCTTCAGAAACCTCTATTGACTTCATTTGTCAGAAATAGTTCGGGTAACCCACCGCACGGCCTCGTACAGGCGAGAAATTAACAATCAATCTGTGATTTTACTTATTTTATTTAGATTAGTTGGGGATCCTGGATTTTAAATTAAAGGAGTTGTTAAAATGAATTAAGTTTCCGACGATTTTTTTAAAATCAGGTTTACAATCATTTTTTTTAGGCAACTCTTTTATTACCTGTTTTGAAAACCGTCGATCAGGTCGACAGGATAAACCTCAAAGTTAACAACTAGTAACAATAAAATAAGATTCAGAAGTTGAATTTTAACAAATTTTACCCTTTTCTATTAAAAAAGCTAAATTAAAATTTTAAAATTTTATTTCTGTAATCAATTGCTGTTCGAGTAAAAAAAAATTCATAGCTTTGCTCAGCCGTTCTTCAGGTTCAGCATTCGTTCTACATTTTCAATTTCAAATTGGTTTCGCGAAGTATTCGACATGATCCCAAAAAACGTGTGTGGTTTTCTCTGCAGATTTCCCTTTCAAATGGAAGTTTCGGGTTATGAGGAATAAAATTCAAAGCAAGTTTATCCCCTCTGGTTCTTTTTGAATGTTTGTCGTTGAAATAATTTTAGTCGCCTAGACCATACTCAAGTCTGCTTTAATATTTCCTACATTGTGAAGCTTTGGCCTGCTTAATGAAATTATCTCTCTAGGTATGTATTTTGTGTCTCCTTTGGAGACAATTTTTCTTTGCACTCAATTAAGTTATCCGCCTTAAGGGTGATGAATTTAAACTAAGAGTAGATATGTCAATCCTGGTTGAGCTGATTTGAAATAAGATATTTGAAAACACTTTTGACTTACATTGAAGGGTCCACTCGAAGTATTTTGAGAATGTAAGCAAAATGGATTTTAAGCGAGTCGATGAACACAGAAAAATCTATGTTACTCCTTATTTAGGAGGCTCTGTAGTCCTTAATTGATATTATGTTTATGTCTCAACTATTATGCTTTTTCAGTCAGCGCGGTCTTTGGCTAATTGCAATCCACTCACTCACTGTGCGTTCACATTAAAGGCTATATTTTTCATTAATAAGCTGTCACTCTGGAGTGAATTTTTAAACCGGAAAGTCTTGATTCCTTATCCCAAAAAATGTAGCCTTTGTTAAATGTGACTTTTCATTTGATTTTTGAAGCGATGGCAGTTTTTAAAGGTACACAACTTTGTTGAAATCAGCTTTTGATGTAGCAGCAAACGTTCTCTAATTAACACCGAAAGTTTAACGCTTCAACAGCTCACCAAAATGATTTTCTACTGTGCGAGTTCGAAAATGTATTTGTTATTGGGTCAGCACAGGAGGAGACTTGACGATCAGATTTGCTTGGTTTAAAGAGCTGACAGTGTCATTCAGAAACTCTTTCAGAACGTGAAATCTTTATACGTCGTGTTTTGGAGTGACAGTCATAACGGGCACGTTATAATTTTGTACGGCACACTTTCGTTCAATTTGTTTAGTACCTACATAAGTCAAAAAAACTCAACTCTCTCCCCCTTTCAGCTCGAGTCGTACCAAGTACTTTGATGATGTCTATTATGTTAGAAATAGAGGACCTGGTGATTGTTATCATTCATTCATTACTTCATCAATTATTTCTTTTTATTCATTTTATGAGTTTTTTATTTATAAATCCAATACTAACGTAAGAATAAAAGTTATCATTCTGTAACTATTTACAGTTAGTGTTGAATGACTCTTAAGAGTCTAGGCAGGACTGTAAAATTTGGAATTAAAAGGACTTTGAATATACAAGCAACAAGCTTAGAGGAAATGTTATAATAAATACTATTACGACATTTATAACGAAAGTATGATTCAATATTAATGTATTTGACAGTAAGAAGCCAATCTTTAACTTTATTTGAAAATTAGTGAAAATTATAGTTCTTCTATGAGCAATCAGTAATTTATTAAACATTTTTAGGGCGCTAGAGTTAAAAAAATAGTGCAATAGGAACATTAACTCGAGCTAAGTTATTAGCACGTAAGTTGTAGTTGCTATTAGGAGTGTTACCACTTTTCTTAAATAATTCCTGAGATCTTTTAAATCTTGTCCTCTTCGTCGCTCAGCATATTTTTTTCTTTTTTATTTATTTCTTTTCAGTTTTTCTTTTGAATTTTTTTCACTCTTGATAATTTCCCCAAAAAATTTGAAAATAAATTCAAAATAAAGTAAAAACTATTTTCGAACTTACTTTAGTAAACTTTGTTAAGCAAACTTGCTTAAAGCAAATGCTACTTTTTATTTATACGACGCAATATGTTTTTGAGCAAAAACTGTTTGCAAGGCCATAACATTAAATTAAGAACACCTTTCTAAAAACATTTTTAAATTAATGACTTTATACGTTTTCTTTCTTCCAGGTGAGACATCAATAAGTAAGTATCGACTTCCATCCAAATACGTAAGTATATACAATAATTTTCCTAAAATACATTTAGTTACATGAATTAGTTCACTTTTCCCAAAAGTTTTATAGAAAAATTTATTTAAAAAAAACACCAATTGCAACAAAACTATACACGACAACTTTTCCTACAATTCGCACAGAGCGAAATCTACCAGAGAAAAGTCAATAAATCAGAATCAAACAGCGATAAAACTTACCGCAACTTGCAACCCCGTTTAAATACCATTCCTCTGGCACCGAATCCATAAAGCCAATGTCAGCTAATTACCCTTTTTTCTAGTTGAACGGATTTGCATCAGCGACAGTCGTACCTACTCGTACATGTAAAAAGAAAAAGTCGAAAGAAAGCAGCAGAAAAAAGAGTGTATCACTGACTTTTGTAGTTTGCGAGAACACCAGACGGTTTTGCGGTTGCACCCTTCAGCACATAAAGTAATTTACTCAGAGGAAAATGTATGCAAAATTGCCAAAAAAAAATAGAACAAAAAATACCGCCAAGAAAGAGTGGAACAATTTTTTCTTATAAGGGGTGCAGCTAGCGACGGCCCTTAACTAGGTTATGGTCGTTTTAGGTTTATTCCAATCTGGTGAATATTTTGTTTCTCTTGGCTCTGTCGTCGCATAAATTTAAAACACTGTTTAATATTATTTATCGCGTAGTTAAAAAACAAAATTTATTTTTGTTTTTGTCAGCAAATGGGTACAATCTAAAGACGACTGCAAGTGGCGATAAAGTTTAGAGGAGGAGGCACACACAGAAAAAAAAACACGAAACCCCAAAGTAATTGTTTTTCCACATTGCGTTTTACAAATGGAAAATTGCTCTGCGGTTGTGGCGATTTTGCATTTTTTTTAACGTTTTTTTTTTGGAGGGAAAAATTCCATTTCCGTTTTGAATAAATCTGAAAAATCACCCAACATATTTTAAACGTTGGGTAAGACGCGAAACACGCAATAGAATATTTATTAGTGCAGTGTTATTTTTTTTTAATTTTACACAGTATATGTAATGTTGTTTGGCTTGGCTACCTTGAGATACAACTGCGAACGCGGTTATGCAGCCGTCAATAGTAGAATGAAAAACAAGCTCTAATGGAGGCAGAGCTGAATGCTGAATACTTAAGTGTCCCAGATGATTGATTGTGAGGGAATAATTTGCGCTGTGACCTCTAACATCTATTTAGTGACTTTTGTCATCAGCGATATTGAATTTGTTTCGACTCATTTTGACGTTTCCGAAGGTGGCATCTTTAAAACGTATGGGCAATTCGGGGAGTTTTATAAAATAATAGTTGTGAAATGAGGAAGAAGTTGCAACGATATGGTAGTTAGAGAGGAAGACTGGCGCCAACAGTGACTTAGACAAGCATTTTGAAAATGTTTGCTACCTACGAAACTCTGATATCTTTATAAGGGGTTTTCGTGGTGGTTTTAAGAACCGTATGAGTCTTTCGTGCCCGAAGTTGCAAGGAAAAATTTTTCATTTGTTGTATAATTGTTTTAAAACCTACAGGTCTTCGACAGACTTTGACAAGAAATTGTAAGTCGGTATTCCGGAATGGCTTGCCCCGTCGAGTACTGTCATGAAACATGAAAGGTATACCCATCTTAACAGATGGCTCAAAAGCGGAGAGTTGAACGGGAGCAGGAGTTTTCTCGGAGGAACAAGCTACATGAAGTCATACCGACTGCGGCAAATCACTGCAACATTTTTCAGGCAGAGATCTACGCGATTAAGAAAGCAGGTCAAACATCAAACTGTCTTAGCGAGGGAACACATAGCAATGGAAATTACCCTCTGCTAGGATAGCCAAGCAGCGCTTAAAGCGATCAGCTCCAGTCTGGTGAATTTAAGATCTGTAAGTCAGTGCCTTTCGATATTAATTGCGATAGACCATCAGTCAATACTTCTATGCTGAGATTCTGGGACATATTGGTCTGAAAGGGTGTGAGGTAGCGAATAAACTGGCCAGATGGGGCTCTAAGAGGGACATACTTTTACATTTACAAGTACTATCAGTTTTCAACCCAGCTAACAGCTTAATTGACCCGCCAGATAAAATTTGGCAGAAGCACGATGGACAACATAATGGTTATGTGACCCACAATTGACACTATAAGGTCAAAAATCCTAACCTCTTTTGATAGAAACCAAATTCAAGTGCTCGGCTGTGGATGAACCTAGATTGCTGTATAGAAGCCATAAACACCTGGGGCTACTTATCACCGTATTACAAGATGTTGCAAAATTACTCTCCGGAGCCCCAACATATTACGATTACCTACTGCATTGTCGGCTCGTGAATACTGTTTTATAGAAGATGTTATACAATCCGAATTTAGCAGGGTACAAGGAACAACTTTGATATTCTGCCCCGAACTGGCGCAGTAGGATCTGTCCAAAAAGTCATAATGATCCTTCTTTAAGTCCATATTTTAATAGAGAGCTTACGTTTTATTGTAGCGTTCATATGGCCCCATCTCAAAGTCTCAATGTAAATAACCGCCTGGGCGCCTGTGACCGAATCACGTTATCCGTATAGCTATGAATGTTCCCGGAATTTCGTCGTTATAGCTAAAGTTCTTGAAAAGCTAGTGAAAAAACAATTTAGTCTTCAGTGAGCTACGTCTCGAAAATTAATTTTTATAAAGCAACCCAATTTGGTTTTTAAAACGCCAAATCGAGCGAAAATGCACTTCTGCAGTTGTGTAGCATAATGTTAAGCCTCGATGGTAAAAAATGAAATGTTTTCGATATGGTCGATTATCACATTCTCCTAGAAAAACTTGAAAAAGCGGGAATTCGTGGGTTCATGTAAGATTGGTTTAGAAGATATTATCTTAAAAAATGGTGACAAAGTGAGAATAGAATGATTATTAACTTAGGTTTTCCCCAAGGTTATGTGGTAGGTCTAATTCTCTCTCTTATCTACACTAACTCCCACTTTGCAATTGACTTTAAAGGACCTGGTACCGTCACTCAAGCTTTTTTAAGAATCTGGTTTTCTAAGCACCATTTGCTTATTAGCTCAAAGACTAAGATTCCGATATTTAAAAATTATGAACTTGCTGGGGAGGTGCTTAAATAAAATGCAACGAATGTTTTGAAGGCCTTTTTTATAAAACATAGTAATCGCAAGGTCTATCTCTATACCTACCTGGCATGCTTCTCAAACTTGTAGAAAAATGTCTTCTCAATTTTAATTTCGCTGGAATTGAGTCTGTTTCTCACTAATGTAACTTAAGAAATAAATTTTGTCTAAATTCATTTTGATGCTTTGAATATAAATTCGTTCTGTGTAAATACTGCTTAATGTTGTTTAATAAAATAAATATGTTTTAACATATTGTTTGATTTTTTAAGGGACATCTCACCCCATATAACTTTTTGTAATACAATCAATTTATTTTTAAAAGTACTTCCATCAACTACCTACAGCGAAGAGTTTTTTTATAAATATGTTCCCTCAAAAATCAAAAACAAAGACAGTAAAAACATAATTTAAATTCCTACTAAAAAGTCTACACAAAAAATATTTAGGCAAAGTTCTGTTATTTGTTCCCTCTTAGAGGCCAGTTATAGCGATACGTAAAATGCAACCGAAAAATTTTCTTTTGCTTTCTAGGACCACTTAAAGTTAATGCTTGAACTCAATCTTAGTCTTAAAATGTTGCTTATGAATTATAAAGTTAGTTTATCAAAAAAAATAACTGGATAATGTTTAAATTTTCTACAAAAAGAATTAACTCATTTTTCCGAACGAAAAAGTTTTTCTGATCAACATCTCAGTTAATTCTATATATAAAAACCAGATCATTCCCCTGCATAACGTGATCGAGTACTACGTGACTGAATTTGTTATTGTTTTGCATGTAAAATCATCAAAATTCAGTGACGTATTGCTCGATCACGGGTGCGGTAATTCGACCGAATTTTTTTTCTCATGAAATCTAATCAGTGGTGGTTGATTTGTTTGTACTGACAACACAGTTTTTCTGAAAGACTTCTTTCGGTACAACCGCCTAAACGAAAAAAAAAACATTTTCATACATTTTTTTCGGTTTCACGAATGGAACAACTTGGCATTGACACACGAACCCCACCCCAGCCCATTCCAAAACTTTTTCCATTGAACAACACCTGAAAATGTATTCAACCTGAATGTGTGCGAGACGACTGCACATTGAAGTGGAAAAAAAAATGATCATGATCACGTTAGAGCGATGTGAGCGATACTGCAATGATACTCACTGCTGCATGACTACTGGCAGTGGTATCCGCTGAAGGAAAATTGTGGGCGATGTTTTGAATAATTGTTTTAAACATTGCTCAGCTTCAGGACAACGCAGGGGGATGTTTTATATCTTAAATGATTTAAGGGAAAATTTACTAAATTCACCTATTTTCTTATTTTTCAATCCGATAAGCCATTTCTGAGCTAGGTCTGTATAAATAGAATTTTCCTTACATATATCCGTTTTTTTTACTATTTTGTAAGATTCCGGGTTAAAAAGTATCCTAAAGCTAGATCAAGAACATAAGCAATCACTATGCCAAGTTTCATCAAAATCTGTCCAGTAGTATCTGCGTGATGCGTGGTCGGGCATTTTTTATTCAACAGATTTATTATATGTAGATATGTAGAGAAGAGAAGAAGAGAAGAGATAGAGAATAGATAGAGAAGACATGTAGAGAAGAGAAGAGATGGCATTCAACATTATTTTGTATTACATAAGGTAGTATAAAAAGTAAAGAATTTCATATATCAATATAAATTAATGTTTAAATTGAATTATTAAATTATATAGGTTTTTATAAAATAAATAAACTAAACTTAAATGTGAGCACAAATAATAAGTGACATATTCTGCGAACTGGAAAGCTAGGCTTGGGTTGCCCCTACGATTTGTTCATTCTTTTTCCAATATTGATTAAATCGTTTTCGTCTAGTATATAAGTTAAGATAAGAATCAATAAAAATGAATTGAAAATGAAAAAAAAATGGTTGAAATCGGAAAAGTATCGTTTTAAAGTTATTCAAAATTTTTTCTAGTTCTGTTATCTACTAAATTTGCAAAATCAATTCCGAACTAAAATTATTATAAGTAAGCTTAATTCAGTGAATACTCTTTCGGCTGATAACTGTTATTCCTTACCTTTCGCGTCAAAGAAAACCAACACATAATTATTTGCTACTGAAACAAAAAGACGGTAACCCTAGATGCATTCAATGCTCCGCAGAACGATCAAGCTACTTTTGAATGCTTATAAGATGATGCTGCTTTCTTATACAAAACAAGTTCAGGCCAATAAACTATACTCTCAGGATCATTTCCAGCTCTGTCCACTTAAACTCTAACGACCTGATAACATCGATTCGCTCTCCAAATCAATTTGTCCCAATACTTCGTCACTATCGATTTATACTCACCATCATAACATTTCAAGGCGAACTTTTGTTCAAAGGTACTTCTTTCAAATTGTCAAAGACCTCGTTATTCACCGCAGCCGCGGCCATTGATGAGGTCCTTTTCTAATTGTAATGTATTGCTAGGTATTATTAACCCAATGGCTCCATTAAAAATGAGCATGCCATTAAAATTTCACATAACATGCATCAAACACAATTGTACACCATCAGCTATAACATATCGTGATCCTAGGATCGACAACTCCATGACGGAGTTCAGCCGAAAGCACTCAGCAATTCATGTAATTACACAATAGTCCTGCTCCTGGTGCCTTTGCCGATGGCGACGGTGAGCACGATGGGCACCACCTTGTGCTGTTCTTGCATGTTGAATACACCTTCCTGCCTTGTGGCAAATTGTTATCGAACAACCGCCATTTTCAATTATCTGCCCCCTGCCCTCGCCAGACCCTTCTACTGCGAATGAAGGTATGAAATTTTGTTTATCCTTGTTTTCAATTTGAATTTCCTTCGTTGTTGTTGTTTCTTTTTTGTATGTCCTTTCCCTGAATTTATATAAATGCTATTGCACATGTGTATGGTGCCTTTGTTGTCTAGGGCACGGATATTATATTATACACATGGTTTCAGTGTCAGGTACGTTCGACATCTAGTCAACAATTTATGCGGATACATAAGCACTGTGTAGGTAAACACGAATAAAAAAAATGTAATCCGACAACGAACAAAAGACAAACAAATTTTTTTGATATACCTACCTAGTTTTCTTGAGGATGGTCTCTGAGAAACGGCACACCGCCGCAGCACACACAAGCAGAGAGCGAAACGATGGTATGGTGTTGAATGGTGGTCGCCATCGTCATTCTGACTGACAAAGAACATGGCAATATAGCAGCAGGCATCGGCCAACAGCACCTCAATCATGTAATTATTTCCTCAACCGCAGGAAATTCGTGTTCGGACGGATGTACAGTGTACACAAAGTACATACAACCTATATATACCGCAATGGCATTAGAGATATGTATGATTGGTGAGCTCTTGTACTACACACCGCACACAAAGGCGCACACAAGAGTGGTAAGAATATAAAAAAGTTTTGTTTTTAACTGAGAAATCACAAAAAGAGAAGAAAAAAAAAACAGAAAGGAAAACTAAATTATACCTCTGGAGCAAGTAATTTTTTTAACACAGCCCATAAAAAAGGGGGCGAACTGGTCATGGGAGTAGGTATAGCTGTCGTGTATTGCATGTGGAAGAAAAAATGGCTGCAAGCACGGCAAGTTGTATTGTGTACATATGTGACTGAAACACCCGGTAATTCGTGATCCGAGTCCTTTGATTTGATATGTTTGTGGTTTTCCATTTTGTCGGTTTGAAGGATATGCCCACAACCTAATCCAAGCCGGACTGTCACAAGGGGCATTATTTCTTATTTGTACTAAAGTTCGGCCTCTGGTAGAAATTCTACCATTATAATGACCAGGCACATAAACAACATATTGGAAAACAGCATTGCATCTCTGCACAACCTTCCCAAAAAAAACAAAAATAAATTGAATATTTTGTGATTAGGCATTGAAAGTTGTTCTTAACTATTTGCCTTCGCCCCTTTTTATGTATGATTTTCTTTTTGTTTTTGTGAATCGTTCCAATGGCACTTTGTAGGCCTCCCTGGCTAATAAGCGATCTTTCTGCAACAAACAATCAATAAATGAGACTTTTTTCTTTGTTATGGGTCGTGAATTTGTCAACAGACTCAATTCCCTTTTTGATGTCTACCAACATTGATCACCAAAACAAAAGAGTTGGGGTGCGAACTTGAAATTTTGTGTCCATAAAGCGGGCGTTATTTTGAGGGCTTTAGATTTTACTTTTAATTGCAGAAAATACCTACGCAACTGTGAGGTGACTACTATTTTTTGCATTTTTTTTTAATAATATTTGAGGACAATTTTGGGCTATATCTGCACAGCGACAACTTGAAAAATGCAAAGATCCATCGCTTTATTATAAATTGCTGCCGTATGTATCATACCACGGATAATGTTGGCTTCCAAAGTGCCGACGACTTATCAAGATATACCAAGTTTAGTGGTGCTACACCTCTGTGCTGTCCCCCATAGGTTAGGTCAAGTTGATCGGGGTTGTGAGATCGTCACAAAACAGCAGGAACCATTACGGTTGAGAGACCTAAAACAAGTTCGCCCAAGCATTATTTAATTTCTCTACAGAATTCAAGTTTGGTCACTGTTCGAGGAACCAACCTCCTCCAAGTTCTTAAAGAAATACACACCGAGTTGCTTCGTTCTACTCCGAGCAATTCCTTGACATTCATGGGGAAGGTGGGAGATGTTTTCCGCGATTTATAGGTCCTCATAGTACCTGCATGTATTCGCATTAGCTAAGCCTAGTCTCGTTGCATGCTTTCCCAGAAAGTATTCCTATCTCAGTTTTATTCAGCTAAATTGATTATTTGTTAAGACTTCCTTTGATCTTAAACAGGCCACATTGCCTTTGAAACCTTGTGCCCTTCTCTTTGTTACTGCCCTTGTTTAATTGAAGATTTTTTTTAAATAATTCTTCTGGCCACGGCCATATGAGGTCTTATACCCTCAATCGCTGTGTAAAGTGGGAGCTTCTTGCTTGGCCTGAACGTCAGCCCTTTTCGTTACCATCAATATTGCAATGACCAGATATACCTATGTAGTAGCACAGTCTGACACGGTTCTGCGAGCACAATGCCTTAAGCACTGTGCGGCAATTCCTGACTAGCTGAAACTTGGTGATTTGTGACCTAAGCGCTTCAAGAGCAGCCTGACTATCAATGAAGGATATCGATCTCATCTCAAGTCCTTCGCAGCTTTAAGTACTGTCAGAACCTCTGCCTGGAACACACTGCATGTGTCCGGAGCCTAAGGGACAATTGTATGTCTACCTCGCTGGAGTATCTGACCCTGTGCTCTCCCTTCCACCGGAAAATTGAGCTTATGGCGCCGTCCTAGGTAAAACCACATGTACTATAATAGTTCAAGCCCCTTAAAGCAGTAGCATTGATTCCTATTGGTACTTAAGTTGGGAAATTACTGTCAAATTTTGGTTCAACGGGTACTCATGATCGTACTCTAGTGTTCTCCATTTCCCGGCTTCCGCACTTCCATACAAAGCTATCGATTCTGTTAACCTTTGCTGTCATCAGCAAGAAGACTACCATGGTTTTGACTAAACGATGATGAAAATTCACAGTGACAGCAATTAGAACTACGTTCCACTGGTTCCAGTTCGGCACTTGTCTCAGATTCGGAACAAGCTCTGAAAGGACCATCTGCTTCTTGTTGGTTTTTTGTCACCCTATCTCGGTCTGATGACGTCTTAGATGCTCTTCCTCTTTCTGGATACCATACACGCTTCTTCCCAAAAATTTATGAAATCACTTCCTTAGAGCATCTCAATGATTTCCCACTGTGTACGGCGCTATTTCATTGTGCTTCCATGCAAAATCTCTGCCGACTTTTGACTTTTCAGACATCGTGTTCAGAGTGGATCTAGAGGTCCGAGTCCTTTTTCTTCAGCACAGTTTTCTAGGAAGCTTCTTTGAAAGTTCGCACAAACCGAAAGATCGTTATTATGATCGTTTTTATATACCTTCCGTAGCAAGTGTTTAGGGCATTCAAAGATTTAGAGAAATAGGTCCAAATATGTAGGAGGACAGGCTGAATTCCTACAATCTTTCGTATATGCATCGATTTCTATTAATCTTTATATCCTCGATCGATCGGTGCAACAAACCTACAAATACGAATGTCATCTCGAACTCGAAATCTAAGCCTCCAGGCAGAATGAAAGCTAAATGATCAATATTACCAGCACCTGAAAAGGTGATGAACTGTGGATTTTCTGTTGGCAAACAACAAATTAAAATTATTCATCAAATTATCTGATCTTCTTTGTTTCTTTATTATTGTTGACCTTCATTCGTTAACACGCTCACATGAGATGTTAAGAGCTCGATCATTACTCATCTGTTATTGTAATAAAGCCGAACAAACGGAACGTAACTGTGCTGCTGCAGATTTATTTTCAAAAAAAGAACAAAAAGCATTTTCAGCCAACAGTTTGACGAACCCTCCAAAGCAACAAGGACTGGGTATTCATTGGGAGGAAAAAAAAAACATTCCATATAACTACTACAGCAAAACGGAACACACAGTCCTTTTACCGACCCAAATAAAGGTGCATGTATCTCTCAGTTAAAGGACGACAGTTGTGGGTCGTCTCCGGGACGAACATGATTAATGATACCAACATGTGTGCGGGTAACAACATTGAAGGAGCGCCACACCGACGGACGGCCGGCTATAGCACACAAAACGTTTAAACATCATATTAACCAAGAATTAACGATAAACCACGCAAGGTGTTCCACATAATCCACATACACACGCACTTGCATAGGTATACCCCAAATTTTGATGTTATCCAGATTTTCGCAAGAGAACTTCCTTCCTCCTTACCGACGACTGTTATAATATACGAACAAAATGTTGAATGGTACGGGACTCGGAATCCTGCTGACGGTTGAAATTACCATGGCAAATTCGTATCTTCATCCTTGATGTGAGAACTAACCATATCACGGAAAGCGAAGCTGT
This sequence comes from Cheilosia pagana, assembly GCA_936431705.1. Classification (NCBI taxonomy): domain Eukaryota; kingdom Metazoa; phylum Arthropoda; class Insecta; order Diptera; family Syrphidae; genus Cheilosia; species Cheilosia pagana. Next base: position 74,840,882 of record OW386166.1, on the reverse strand, counting down.
GATAAATGATTCCGTAGGAATATCTCTTTACAAAATGTTGCCAAACCAACCAAACAAGTTTCTATACACGCAGCGACACTTGAATTAAACCCAACCATAGAAAAAAAATGCAAACAAGTTTATTTGGAGGAGTAGCACCTTGTGATGGTGGTGGTAGGTTGTCGTTCCCCCTATAGTCTCAAGGCAGCTACAGCCCTTTTTGCTGGACAACGTGCCGGTGTCCCCCCAGGCTGGTGTTTTGTGTATTTATTTTCTGTTGTGTTTTTTGGGGGCGTGCCAGCCAACCGACCATCGATCGGTGCAAAGAACGAAAGAAAACAAAGAATAAAAATTACCCAGGAATTATTTATAATTCTTACTCTCTGTTTTGTAGAAGACCCAGCCATATGAGATGGGTGAACCGAGGAATAATAAAACGCCCAGCTATTGTAACCGAAGGTGGTGGTATCGGAGATACATCTTGAGGCGTATACCTTCATTCAATTCAAGGCATATTTTGTAAAACTTTCTGGTTAAATTATGCAGAAAAATATATGCCGGGAAGAGTCACTCTAATAGTTACATCGTCGCTGATAATAAAGCTTTTAAGCAGCAGATGCGTGACATTCTACTTGAATGGTCACCTCAACCTATTGTTAAAGTATCTGATCATAGGTAAAACGTATGTCATAGGTATAACTTATGTCGTTTGAACTGGCGCAACAGCCGGTCTACGGGATGGTAGGGTCTTCGCTGTTTGTAAGTGAAGTGGCGACGAGCACTTAGTTGCGCACGAGACTAGAAATCATTTTAGTGGAGGAGTTCTTGCGATTTGAATTCTTGAAGATAAATGTTTGTAAACTTTTTATCTGCCATAGGTACCAACTCGTCTGTTATCAGCTCCATCCTCAATATAGCTACCCACATAAAGTTCTGTTGCAAGACGGTGGATTCAGAAATGTTCACAATCATTGAAAATGATTATTCAAAAATTTGTGACAACATTTTTCCCCGTCGAAACTCTAAACTAATTGACAGTCCGGTACTCCATGAACACTCTGGAAGATTTATCCCACGAAATAAAGGGAAAATCTTGTGGGTGCCAAGGCATGAGTGATAACCCGGAAAGGCACTCTTTTTTTCCGATGGCTTGTTGACCCAAAATCTTTTTGAAAAGTCAAAACCAGCTTCGATATAACCTTCTAAAATATATATGTCATTGTAAGAGATCGTCTCTACCTACATGGAAGACGGTGAAATTCCTGTACTATGGAGTCGGAAAATCAAGTCACCGGCTAAATTCATGATCATGGTGCAGTAGAATCTAGAGGACTGTCGAAAAAGTTGAGGAATAAGGTCTGGTACTATGAAAGATGAACTATTGGTAACGCCTGTGATGAAACGTAACATATTGATATCACCAAACTACGTTATATAAAAGACCAGCTGTATCGCCTTTTTTTGATGCGTTCATCATAAAGGCTTGGGAGTCCAAAAGTCGGTTTTTATACAGACAGGTTAACTTTAGTCTAATCCATAGAAACTACTTCCACGGCTCACTAAGCCAAAATGAAGTGTCTTTGATATTTAAAGAAACGTCTGAGCGTATTTTCTTTGAATGTTAATCCTTTAAACGTAAGTTATAATTCTTTACGCTATCTGCAACCTGAAATCGAAACAAGATTGCTACTATATCATAAGTGTAGCATGACCTTTATTCAAACCGCAGAGGCTATGCAGGAAACTATCATACTTCTAAACGAGTGCGACTGAGAAGTCCTAAGCAATTTTTTAACATCAGTAGGTATATAGAATGTTATTAACATCAGATTACGTCTTCAGCAATTTTTTTTTCTTTCTTTTCTAAATTTGCTAACCCGGATCACGGCTTAGCCATAGCTCTTAAATTCACATTTTTTGTAATCTACGTTATTGAAATGTAAATAAATGAACGTACCTACCTATGAACTTCCTTACTCCGAAAATGCATAGCTTTTAGAAATACCATACTTTCTGAAGAACCAGCTACAGAACCTCCTCAACAAAGATAACATAAAGTTCATTAATAGAATTTTACAAATACACCTACCTACTGGTCTCGTAAACTTCAGAACAGATTTTTTTGAATCGCAGTCAGTAGCGACCTGCAACTTTTTCATATTCGTTTTCCGGTTTTTCTGGCTGTGGACATTTTTTTCTTTATAACAAATTCTAAATCTAAGTCTGTCCTTTCTATAAAAAATTGGAAATGCTGAACCTACGTTCCCTTGAAGAAATATTTGCGAAATATTTTATGAACTCTCAACTAAAAAAAGGAGCCGTTGTATTTAAGGCCAGACTGTACTGAGCTTACCAATAGACACACAACTGAAATTTATGTGTTTCTTTTGTTTGATCTGAGAGCAAAACATTTATTTATCAATCAATCAAAGAAACAAAAAAAAGGAAAAATATTGGCCGTGTTATGAACCCCTATCGTATGTCATACAAATTCCGTTCCCGTAACATTTTTTTATTTTTTTTTCGGTTTGCACGTTTTGCAACCATCACTTCTCTAATTGCAATATGCAAATTCCGCTGAAAGCGATTCACATCAAAAACAAACTTCTCGCGTTACAACCATGCGCATGCTTTATGCAATCCATGCGCAATGTTGTTTGTCGCACGAACTGCTGACGCACCTTTTTTTCTCTCATGCTATCGCGTCGGTTGAATTCTTTTCGTTGTTCTGTAGCAGTCAGTTTCCAATCATCAGAGTGTTAACATTTGCTTTTGCTATATAATAGTATTATTAACGTATAAACGAAACATTGTAATTTGATTTTTAATTTTTTTTCAAGTGCAAAATGCTAACTTTGAATGAATTTGTCTGGCAACGTCGATCACAGTGCTCTGCACAACTTTTTAAACAAAGTTGAAATGTCTGTAGGTATTTGTAGGAGCTCACTGTACTAAAGTCAACAGGCTTCTTCTGTACGTTTAAAGAAAATGCAACTTTGATTGCATGGCTTGGATCGCTATTGAATATTTTATAATTATTTTAGTAGCTCGTTCTGACCAACAGCAGCTAAATTCAGAGATTAACTATCCGCTGATAAAAAAGAGAAATACTTTGAACCGTCAAAGAGAACAAATTGTTATTTAACACTTTAACCAAAAGGCGTCCATTGAGTTCTCCTAAGTAAGAAACCCTTCACTATGCATTCACCCATCAAAGAGGCCAAAATCTTAAGGTTCCCGTATAGTGGCATCATCAACATTTTCGGAATTAATCACAATCCATCCTATTGAAAGAACCCCTGAATAAAAGCGAAGAAATAAAGCGATCAAAAGATAATGCGTAGTAGTCTCATGGAGATTGAAAAGTTTCGCTCAGGATAGAACTTTCAGAGGTTATAGAGGGTACGTTCTTTAAGACTGATCTGATATTCATATAACTCTTAAAACGTGTTGTCTTTTTGGGAGTAAAATTAATTGTTATATTTTTTATATTTTGACTTCGTCTGCGTACAATTAGTACTTCGAGTTTTTTTTTTCTCCAAAAGCTTTTCCACCCGAACTATGCTTATATTCGGAGTTCTTTTTTAAAAATAATTGGTTCCCCAATCCCCATATAAATTTTCATCCTCTTAAAGTTTTTTTTTCGCGACAAAAAAGTATCCTATATCCTTCTCCACTGCCTCGTCTATCTATCTATACCAAAATTCATAAAAAAAACTTTTAAGCGGTTAAGGCGTGAAAAGGTAACAGTTACTTTCGGATTTTAATTTTAGTAATAATGGGTTAAAAAAATATTGGACTAAAAAATATTTTTGGCCTTTTTTTATAGATACATACTAATATAATTTTGGAACTAATGAATAATTATAGTCTTGGCCCTGGGACCAACTATTTTTCCACACACTACCTATCGACCTGTGATTCGAGTATCGGAAAAAAATGTGCGGCGGGAGCGTTAAATAGTTCAGTCTTTATCTGAAGACGCTATCCAGGAATTGATCGAATTTTTAAACTAAAATAAAATGACGCACCACGTCCTACGTTTTGTGTGAGTTTTTTTTATTTATTTTACAAATGAAAGGGATCTACAATTTAATGCCAAGTCCAAAAGCTTAATTGAGAAGTTATTTCAAGACAGTTTCAATCTCGTGTGTTTGTCTGACGTTTTAAAAAACGTTGGAAAGAACCTTAGGATGTGACTTGTGTTTTTCTGTGGATCGAACCTGGGCCCCTCGCTTTGAAGTCCAAGACACAGTGTCAAAAAAAACTTAGACAGATCGTGGAAAATATAAAATAAGTCCAAATCAATACTACCCATCTTTTCATAGATTTCAAAGACGTATATATATAGAATTTATAGAGTCTAGCTCTGCATATACTTTGTTTATCTATAAAGAAGGCAACAAGGGCTCCAACTGTCTTACCTCACCGAAACATTTGACGTCAAATATGGATTAAGGCAAGGAAAGCAGCTGTCGTGTGACTTCTCTAACAAGAAGGAATATGCGAAAATATCCAAGAAAGGCCTTGGCTATCCATAATTCTCAGTCAAAGCACTAATCACCCAGCTTTGCCAACGTGCGGTGGTCCGAGTAGAAATTAGCGGTTATGTAAACTTGCATGACATTTGTATCACTCTCGCCTTGATGACTACTATTCAAATTCATTTTAGTATTTGATACCTTCCATAAACGCTATGCCACTTGGAGCGTTTAAATCGTAAGAACCCATCAGAACACCCTGCTCAATTTATCACGAACAGAACGGCTTCCGCCTAGCTCAAGTTTGATTTAACCACTACTGAATAGAGGGCAATTGATAGGCATATTAAAGCAATTCATTCTCTTTAACTAACCCTTTCGGTGAGCCATACCTACCACTTTCACATCAAACCCAAATGCATTAGTCATTAATCAAATTACCCGCTCCGATATAATCTCGATTCGATTCGCGTTGCTGTTCTCACAATTATCATCGGTTTAATTTAATTATGCTCACCTCAGCTACAGGTGAAAATAATTCAAATGCAATTGGACTACAGAAAGTGGGTATGTAACCAGCGACTTCGTATATAACACTACACTTGCACGCAGATTTCACCTCCCTTCGTTAAACTCACACAAAGCCAGCACACCACACCAACGACAGGATACACACAGTTCGGAGGGTGCAAAAAATATATATGTAATATGCAAATGTCCTAATCAAATTCACATTCTGAAGTAACTTGTTATCCAATCTGAAAAAGAAAACATCATGGTAAACTTTTCCACTCCGGAGTTAAAGGATCTCTGAATAGGGATACTGGGTATCGCTTCTCCACACCCTCAGCAGACGTCGCTTCTTTCTGCTGTTCCTTTTTGTGTCACTAAATCCGCCCATTTTTTTTTTGTAATTTATTCCTGTAACCAGGAACACAGAGATGAGATACTTCACGCAACCGCCGCGCCGTTTTAGCACGCACAGGATATGTTTCTGCAGCTCCGACATCTTTCGAGAGCTTGTTTTTGTCGTCAGTCCCACTGTATCTATTCATCCTGTGGGTGGATGTTTTAATCAGAACGATATTAAAAACTTAAATCTGCATGTCGAAAGCGATTAAGCAAAGTTTAGGAACCGCACATTCTGTGGGATTCGATTTCAGATTCGACTGATCTGGGATACTGAGAGTGGGGTGGTTTCGTGCTCAAAAAAAGGATGCTTGCTACCTTTGGTTTTAATTTAAATTATCCTTCGACAACGGTGAGGGTAGGTAGATCATTGGCTGAGTTACCGCAGAAAGTACAATTGTTTCGCTGCGCTATGTAACACAAGGCGCGCATATACGAAATGTGTAGACGACGCGCGTTCACCAAGGGAGTGATTAATGTATTTTTAAATGGTTTCAATTAAGTTGATTAGAAAATGGAATATTTGTATTCGTTTTACTACCCATGCGGAGTAATTAAAAAATTTGTTTGCTGTAATTTTTGGTTAGTGGGTTTCTCAGCGTGAGATGTTGTTTTGAGGTGTAGACTCTTTGGAGGGCGACTTAGCAGATGTTTCAATTAGGTTACTGGGCTTGGGTGTCTTGGGGTTATTAAGGGAGAATTCTGAAAACAAATTTTTCGACTGTGTCACATTTATGTAGATCGCCAATTATCGGTGATTAGGTTCCACTACATGAAGGCCTGCATTTTGATAGTGTATAATACAGCTGTTCCTTAAATGATCTTCTCCAGATACATAAGCCTTCAACATTTCCTGCTTACCTGACTCTCAATCAATGGCCCTTAGTCCTTGACTAACAACCTTCAGTTGTTGTAGATTGGTTGGCTCTGAAGGGGTATCCGATCCACGGATGGCGAAGTATTCCTCTACTAAGTTGTTCCAATAGGAATTGAAACCCTTAGAGTTAGTGTCAATTCTCTTAATATGTAATGGCAATCTTAGACGACTGATGCGCACTTGTCTGATGATGGTATGATGTCGCTCTATAACTCGTCTCAAATTTTATAGGTTAAACGGACCGATTTAGTCAGAACCAACCGATTTTATGCTTGATTTTGACAGCTTGAGGACCTTTTTAGATTGACCTGGAACGACTGCGAAAATTTAATAAAAGTAGATACAATTGAATTTAATTAAGATAAGCAGTGGTTTGGCGGTGAAAAACAGATACTTATTTATTTCAGAAGGTTTTCAAAACTTAAAAACAAGGAAGGAAGACAGCTTTTAAGTGACAACGATTTCTGCCACTTTTTTTTGCACAACTATCTTTTCTGTATTATCAGGAGTTGTTGTACCTATTCTTTTTATGAGCAGCTTCCCAGTTAGCTTAGAAGTTTCGATTTTCGAATGCCATAGTAAATAGTAATTAATAAAAAGTTGGCGCAACAGGTCTGTGGGAACCTATGCCTAGCTTCTCACAACCATTCGATTTTTTTTTAACTTCCGACTCGCCAAGGCGATAAAGAGGCACGTCGACCTAAAAATTCTATTGTGCCGAAGAATGCCAGAGAATAAATTTAGGCTAGCACAGTTTCCACTCCCCTAATGGAGCTAATAATGTTTTCAGCACTTAGTATTTCACGGAAGATGAATTTCCTTCTAGTACTGGATAGAGCACATGATGTACTCGGCTGTTTCGCCTTCTTCGAGACATATATGCATTTTTTTTAAGTGGTATCGCAAACCATATATCGTGACTTCTGAGGTTTAGGATTTGTTGGCATTTTTTGAATGGCAGGATTGCCCTTTTGGCTTGTCTGAGTCCTGGAATGTCTGTCCACTGTTTGATAGGTACACATACACATTTTGTGCTCCCAGCTATTTACGATGGAGGTAATTGCTGATTTTGACGGCGCAGAAAGGTTCTGGTCCAATAAACGGGGTCTCTGACGCTTTCCTAGCAATTTCGTCTGCTTTTTCGTTTCCTTAAATACCCTCGTGTCCGGAAACCCACCATACTTTGATTTTGTTTCTGGAACCGAGGGTTTGGAGGGTATTGAAGCAGTGTATGACTATTTTTGAGACAATGATTGTTGAGGCATTTATATAGCTGTTTGACTATCTGTGAATATATGGATGTTTGCACCTTTTATACATTATAAATAAATAAATATTTTGGCGCGACAGGTCTATGGGACCCAAGGCCTAGCTTCTCGCAACCATTCGCTTTGTGTGGGTTTTCAATTTTTGGGACGAATGAAAGGGATCTACAATTTTACGCCGAGTCCAAACGGCTAATTGAGAAGCTCATTCATGACAGTTTTACTCTCGGATGTTTGTCAGACGTTCGCGAGAGGTGGCGCAGTGGAAAAAAACCTTAAGATGTAATTTGGCTCTTTCGGGATTCGAACCTGAGACCCCTCGCTTAGTATAGCCCAACACACTACCACTAAGCCACTGCGCCGACATTATACCTGAAGAAATTATGAGGTTTGCGCATTCCTTAACGGCATGGAGCTCTGCCTGAAATACCTACACTGGAACTTTTCCCTATAGGTATACCACTTTAGCCCGTTTTGGCAGTAAGGTGGGTTATTGCATGCTTCTCTTCGAGTGATCTCCGTGGAGAATTTCCTGTTGAAGCATAAAGTGTTTGGGAGTCGGTCAGTTACCGCGCTGATCATGTCAAGTTCCGGAAGTTCCATTCGTTTAGTGTGAGTTTTTTCTTCGAGACAAATTAAAGGCGCCTGCAGTTTTATGTCGACTCCGAACGAGTGCATGGAGAAGCATTGTCATGACATGATGGTAATACCTACTCTCGGATGTGTTTTAGACGTTCACTAGAGGTAGCGCAGTAAAAAAAGCTTAATGTGTCACTGCAGATCAGGGTACAATAAAAGTAGAAGCATCAGAACGAGACCAACAGTTGCAACCACGCAAGTTTAAATCTTTTGCATAACAACACTCATACCAAAGTCAAAAGTGGACGATAAGCTAACAGTTACCATCTTAATCTTAGAGTTTAAATATAACCAAATTGTGCTTACGGAACCCACTCCTTATAAGGTTAATGCCAGAAATCATATCGCGGTGACTTAACGAGCCATATTTGCAAAACCTCCATCACTTGCATAAGCAATTGCGTCAATTTTAAATTTAGACATAAAAAACAGGTCCCTGCAGGTACACAGAAGAGATATAAGGATCTATTTTGGGACCCCAAAATTGCGAGTCATAAGATCGCTCCTTATGTCAGTCTAACAGAGAATCACAGCATGTTGGTGCAGGCATTTTTTCTAAAAAGTGTGCGTCTCTAAAACTTGTCTACATGCGGACCTCCACTCATCGCACTCATTCGCCAACGAAAACGTAAGAAACATTTTTAAATTTGAAGCAGTTTCGAAGGTGGGAATAATGCCATCGTACGTCTATAGTCAGACACCAGGCTTATAACTATAAATGTCACCGAATAACTTTCATACATGCCATATCATATCCCTTTCACTTTTTGAAATGTCAATAAGCCACCTTGCGCATGGTGTCACACACTGTCCTGTCAGCCATCACCAAACTCGAGAGCGCTTCAACCTACCTACCACCCCCTGCAAGGGACGCGCAAAACTCCTCGAATTTGAACATAAATCATGCAAATCACTTAAACATGCAGCCGAACGAAGATGGCGCGCACTTAAACAAATCGCTGCCAAGTGTTTCTCTATAACATGGCCCATGATGCATGTTTCGCTTCACCTCACGGTGCGGGTTGTGTCGTGTACGATGGTAAACGGTGTGTGTATAATTTTAACATTTCAACAAAATTTATAGCACTTAAAGTAATGTTGTGTTCACCTTCGATTCCGTATCCCATAAATGCGCAAAGATTTTTCGCACAACATGTTCGCATGTGCTCGGAAAAGAAGTTTAAGTGCAAACGGTGCTATATACGCTTCAAGTTTTCTCAAGAGAATGACGCCGACGAATATGGAATAATTTTCATCAATTCATCTCTGCATGTTGGATGTAGATACATTCTATATATATCTAATCCAGCTGTTTCCATCGAGAATCATAAGAGACTTGCTCAGGGCGGAGGGTTAATACAGTATGACGAAGCGTTATTGATAGATTTTCAGCATGTTTCACTTATTTGCAAAGTTTGTCGATATGCCATGCGGCAACTTATAATAATTATTGCAATTCATAGCGATGTGAATCAGTATAGTATTGGGAAGTGTTTATATACTTGGGTTGAATTTCATTAAGAGCGGTGGATATTTTTATATAGATACTTTTATGCGCCTAAAGGATGTTAAATTAAGATGTTTCTATAATGAACAAAAATTCTGTGTAGGTATTATTATTATGTTTTATTTATTTATTTTATTATTCTCATATAACAACACATATAAAAAAACTTAAAATAAATATTCTTGCTACAATTTTGAAAATATTTAGTGGCATTATGTTTTAGTTAACATATATAGGCAAATGTCACATTAAAATAAAGTATTTAATGTGGTCAGAAATATTTTAAAGTTACAATTTTAATGTATGAAAAGGAAAAAAAATCATAAGCTAAAATAAAATTCATTTAAAAATCAAAAAGTATTACAACAAAGCATAAGTAAAGCAAGTCAATAATGTAGTGCAACAACATTTCAATTTTTCATCGCATGAACTCGCTCTCGACATTGAGAGGAATCTAACAAATGCTATGACGATATTAGAGGAATACTACAACAAATGGAAAATGAAAGTTAATCAAGGAAAAATTCAAGACATCCTTTTTACAAGAAAAAGAAAATCTTGTTATCTTCCTAGTGGACCATTACAGGTAAATGGTACAAGTATTAGATGGGAAAATTCCGTAAAATATTTAGGCATTTATATGGGCACCAAGTTGAATTTTGGAACGCATATAGCAAATACCCTTAAAAAAATTACAATTGCCATTAGGATGCTGTATCCCTTCATAAACCGAAAGTCGCAGCTTTTAAATGAAAATAAAATAATCATCCATAAAGTAATTTACCAAGCAATTCTGCTTTATGGGTGCCAAGTTTGGGGGAAGTGTGCAATGTTATTAAGAAACTACAGGTTTCCCAAAATAAACTATTAAAAATGATGCTTAATCTACCGTGGCATCACTCGACTCTGGATACTTACGATTAACCAAATGTTAAATTAATCGATCAAAGAATTCAAAAATTAAAGCAACGCTTCTTAGAACGCTGTGACTTTGCTGATAATCCACTTGTAAATGGTCTAAATACGAATTATATCTCACTCGATAGTCAATTTCGTTTTTTGTATTTTGTATTATTATTATATTTATTGATTAATTAATTAATAAATTTATTTATTTATTTATAATTTATAATTTATATTTATTTATTTATTTATCTATTTGTACCTGATTTTTTTTCTCTTTTGCTTAAATTGAAGGTTTTCTCGTGTTTTTCTTTAAAACTTTTATTTCTTGCCCAATAAAATTTCTAAAATTAAATAATGTTTCAGAAGAAAGATACAAATTATTATCATATTTCTGAATTGTGGAATGTGTGGTAACAAAACCTACTGTTAATTTATATACGAAATAAAACTATCTATCTATCTAACATTTCAATTTCAAAGTGATTAAAGCCAAGAAACCATTGTTTCACTTATCTCATGAGGGTAAATAAATTTGCTTATATCTTCAGGAAGGCTATTGAATAGTTTGCAAGAAAGAGTGGAGTAAGAGTTTCTGTACCAAGTGGTCCGAAAGCGAGGAATAGATAAGACTTTGCAAGTAACCACTTCTAAAGAGAAATATCTTAAGAACCTTAAAATGAAACATGAACGTCTAACCGGGAGGATATTTATTCATTTAAATAAAACCATTGAGTATGCTAAACGAGAAGACTTGAAGATCCTCCGTATAACACTCTTCCGAAGTACAGTCACAGGCTGAATGTTATTCAGATAGCTACTTCCCAAACAGATCATGCCGTACTGTAATTCCGAATGAAATATCCCATGATATATTCCTTTTTGAACATAAAAATGACAGAACTTCTGTAGCCGGTAAAATCAACGATTAGTGAGGAGCAGATATTGCTTCAAACTAAGGATTTTGTGAGGCCATTTAAGTTGGTCCATTATAACATTTAGATACATACTTAAATTCGTTTACATATTCAATTTTATATCAATTGACGGGACAGAGAGCATACACGTCAAAAAAACCTGGAATATGGAACAGAAAACGAGCTTTGCAATCGGTTGTACCTTGCATATCTACACTCGTGTTTTGACAGAAATGCCAGTCGCTCTTAAACTTAAGCGCTCTATAACTTCTAAAAGCTATCATAAACACTTATCAATGTTTACTGAGCGATTGCATTTATGGCGTGGCCTGTGATAGCGCGTGTAAATGAAGTCAATAAGGTCCCACCACTGGAGAGGTCAAACCTTTTTGTGGTTAAAGTGCTATTTTTTGACTGGCATTTTGACACAATCATATTTCACGGTTTATTTGCGAAAAATATTCCATTTGCTTGTATTACGATAGTTTTATTGTGTGCAGGTCCATTTCGCAGTTTAGTTTTTGTCGCAAAGTACGATTGGGGTCTTACTGTTAAAAAAATAAGTAAATAATTTTAATTATCGAAGCGAATCATTCATAAGAAACTTTGTGACCAATTTTCCTTGCATTTGCAAAAAACGAAAAAGTTATTTCCAAGAAAGATAGATATATTTTGAGGGACTTTATTATAAATGCAGGTTTAACTTAAAAAAATCTTAAGCTTGAAATTAAAAAAATGCTGAAAACCCTATTAGCGAGAGGACAATTTGGAGGCTTCTAGTTGAATTTGATTTAAGTAGACATTCTTTAAAAAGTATATAACGGGTGATTTTTTAGCTGGTTTGGTTTTGGCAACACTGGTTTTGACAGCTGACGTGTGTTTAGTACCTTGTGTCACTGTCAAACAGCTTCAGTTTGGTTTGCAATTTAACCATGGATCGTCTTACAAATGAACAACGCTTGCAAATTATTGAATTTTACTATCAAAATTCGTGCTCGGTTCGAAATGTTCATCGCGCGCTGCTTCCATTTTATGGACGAAGCTCATTTTTGGCTCAATGGGCACGTAAATAAGCAGAATTGTCGATTTTGGATTGAATATCAGCCAGAAGCATTGCAAGAGCTACCAATGCATCCAGAAAAAGTCACAGTTTGGTGCGGTTTATGGGCGGTGGCATCATTGGACCGTACTTCTTTAAAGATGATGCGAATCGCAGCGTTACTGTCAATGGTGAACGCTACCGAGCGATGATAACAAACTTTTTTTTGCCCGAAATGGAAGTTCTTGACTTGCATGATATGTGGTTTCAACAAGACGGTGCCACATGCCACACAGCACGCGAAACAATGGCGCGATTGCGAGGCGAGTTTGGTGAACAGTTAATTTCAAGTTTCGGGCCGGTCAATTGGCCGCCTAGATCTTGCGATTTGACACCATTAGATTATTTTTTGTGGGGGTATGTCAAGGCTAATGTGTATAGGGACAAGCCCGCTTCGATTGACGCACTGGAAGCCAACATCCATGCATTCATTCGTGAGATACCGGCCGATATGTGTGAAAGAGTATGCCAAAATTGGACTCAGCGGATGGACTACCTGAGACGCAGCCGCGGTCAACATTTGCATGAAATTATCTTTAAACATTAAATTGCAAGGTTCAAACTATCGATTCAAATAAATTTTTCATTCATTTTTTCGAATTTTTTTGTGTTTTTTTTTAAAAAAAGTTCTAAACCTCTTAAAAAATCACCCGTTATAAGTATAGTATATAAGTAAGAAAATAAAATCATGTGGCTACAATCCGCCCAAGAGTATAAACATATATCAAGAAGCTTCTGGAACTTAGTTTTGTGGACGGACGAGAGTTCATTTGAGTTTCATGGATCACCGAAAAAAAGAGTTGTTTGAATGCCGAAAATAGCTTGTCAGTAGATTTGGTTCTAATCGATTAAACAATAAACCAACACAAATGCTTTTAACAGCCATGCGTTCCCATCTGGCGATATGCTAATATTGCTGTCATTTATTCTCCAACAAGATAACACTCCTTGCCAGAAAAGCCGAATGATGTTGCAACTTTTGCGGCACATTGAACCAGAAGCACACAACTGGCCACTCCAAAGCCCAGATTTAATTTCATTGAAGATTTATCTATGAGTTTTAATTAAAGAAAACAGAACTGTTTCTCTGACTTGGAGTAGAGAGGAGTCCGTTTCTGTAATAATAAAGCTCTAGGATGAAGTTTCCGCAGAAATGCTTAAAAACTCATCGTATCGGTTTCAAGACGATTACAGAAAGTTTATGAGGCTAAAGCGAATATTTTTGTTCAATAATGAATTTGATTTTGTTCCTTATTACATTTCAAATTATATTAATTTTTAAGTAAAACTTATTTGTCAAAATAATATTATGCCACACTAAAAATCTAGTTTTATTTATTTTAATGAATTTAAATAAATATATTTAAAAATAAAAAATTGTGTGTGTTCACAAAAAATTAACTTTTGATCTTGTCAAAATACTTATGCCGACCATTGTAGAAGCTTGGAGTATGAACTCGATATCCGGGTACGAGTGATTATAAGCTTATGCTGAGCAAACCAGATTCTTGGTAATTCAACATCAGCATCACTATTAACTTCAGCCACTATAGATTTAAGAGATTCAGCATATGCTTTGACGTTTTCTACAAATGGTTGGATAAATAGAGAGTTGATATAAGTCAGAAATTACATGGGTCCAGGAACTGAACCGTGAGGAACACCAAGATTATTAACCAAAGATCCGATCCAAAGATATCTTCATAATTTGGATTCTGTCTCTCCAGATGGAACATAAGACAGGCTATGAATTGTAATCACTACTAAATGAGTTCGAATTTAGAACAAGAAGCGTCCTATTTTTCACATAGTTGCAGAATATTACTAAGACGTGGGAGGATACAATATTGCAAGCACTTTAGCATTTTAGCTTGCAGCAATCTCGACGTGTCGAAAACTCCATTTTTGTACAGTAAATGGGCCAAAATTCAGACGCTTTAAATGAATTTTTAAAAATGTCATTCAAAACTTTTCGACAATATTTACGTGAATTCCAAATATAATCTTGAAACCACCCATTTTGCAACTAAGAGAAAACTTTTTCAATTTGATTGACAGCCCAACATCCCTGATGGATTGTATCCGCCAATCCACTTATGTATTGCTTTCCTCCGTGTCGATTCCACCCCTGTACATACATTTAAAAATAAACCATGGCGGACAGCGAGCGAGATACCATCTCCAGCGACAGCGCTACCTTATGTGGTGCATTTCCAAAATTTGATTAAAAGATTTTGCCGTCATTCGAAACTTTTAATTGAAGCTTTCATTGATTCGGAGAATTTTCAATCAACCACCCTTCAACTGAGGCGGATGTCTAACGACTTTTTAATATAGAAACACAAGGAATGAGAAAGGAAAAAAAATGGAGAACGATATTATTGTTCGTTTGCCATTTGATAATTATAGACCTGGCAACGAGTCTAGGGCATGCAAGGAATTATTCTGCACGTCCTTTGGCCATCGGAATGGTAAGATTGCATGTGGAACACAAGAGTACTTGAGAAAATTGCATGCGATGCATAATAGACCGGGCCTAGCAGGCAAGTCCTACTTGCATATGCGAATTCGTCATGAACACGACATTAAAAATATGGGCTTGATGCGTGTAAACGCATAATAATGTTTTATTAATACAATTCCACGAAATTAACTTTCTTGGTCGTGCAACAAATTGCATTTTTTGTTTTTTTTTATAGTACGTACCATCATTTCCGTTCGGTGTGGTTGTGGTTTTCCATTATACCACTTTTCAGTGTGTTTTCTCTGACGCGAATTTCGCATTTTCTGGTTGCATTTTCCGGAAAAATTCTTAAGAAAGTTTCCTTTAATAATATTTTCATTGGAATGGGAAGGAGAAACAAATACCCACGGCCGAATGGAGACGACAAAAGATGATGATGATGGCAGCCAGACGAAGGAGAAGAAATGTATACATTCCGGAAGTGACTTTCGGTTTTTCTGCAATTAATTTATGCTACCGTTGGGCTCGCAAGTATACAGAAGGCAGCAGGTCTTTTCCTCCTCCCGTCTACGTGAGGCATTTTTCTAAATGTAATTTTCTTTTCTTCCCTTTTTCTCTTGGTTTGCGTTATTTCACTCCATTCCGTGGTAAATGGAAATGAAGCGTTTATTTTGCTTTATTGCATTAAGATAAAAAAATAAAAATCTTCGTGGTAGTTCAGCAGGTGTTGGCGAGGGGGCAGACGCGCGGATGATGGAAGCGATGGGGAGAGAAAATGATTCCGCATTTATCCCGTTGGAAAATCTGGCTTATTCTGGGGACGTAATCGACCAGAAGTGTTTTCTCTCTGTGTTTCTAGTTGTTGTCTATCTTACATTTTTTTATTTTTTATTATTTTCTACTGGGAAGATGACGGAGCGGAATTTTTTCGTAACGGAATTTCGTTGGGGAACCTTAATTTTTGTAAAATTAATTCTAGTTGAACTTTAGGTGGGTATTTTCTAAACAAACAGGGAACGAAAATGCGGCTGCTCTCAAAGATGTTGCCTTCTGTTACAGGTGATAGTGGATGTCAGTAGTTTCGGTCTTAGTTTGTAGGTTTTTGTAGAGTTACTTTGATATTTATAGACTCAGGGTCTGATAAAGGGATTTTTTTAAAACAATAAGGGTATACACTTAATCTCATAATTTTATGCAGCTCGTAAATCATAAATTTCTGCGGTGCTTTGAGTGTACACCCCTCGAAAATGCCATTGCGTATTTCGCGTAAATCGACTGTCAAGTCTCTTGTCAAACTCAGCTGTTCTTAGATTTCCCAAAATTATCGATATGTCGAAAGTATATGAAAAGAAACAACTGATTAAATATTTGAAGAAATTGGCAGTAAATGAGTTACTTATATTGGAAGTTTTTGGTGAAAACAAAGGCGAATACTCATTTCCATCAAGTGTGCTTTTATAATAATCGATTGACATAGTTTGAGGTCTGTTCCCTTACAAAAATGCATTCGAACAAATAAGTCAAACTTGGTTCCCTTACCCAAAATTTGTATAGCAGGGAACAAACTTTGACTGAATTTGGCTAATGTGTTCGAATGCATTATTGTAAGGAAACAGACCTTTTATTGATTTCCAGACCATATCCAACAAAAAGAAAAACAATTCACACGACCGGTTGTCACAGCTTGACATTTGAAAATTTGCGAAATTATGAGGCCTGCATAAACTATTCTCCATTCAAAATCTGACAATTCATTTACGAGGTGGTAAATTTCTGCAATATACGCAATTTATGATGGCTTTACGCATTTAAGTGAATACTTATACCGTTAATGCCTTGCTGAATTTGAACCAAAGACACTTTAGCCACGTGTTGTAAGTTGCAATCGTCTTGAAATACGTCTTCAGGAAGCAGTTCATAAATTTTGCAGTTAAAAGATTTTGGGATGGTTATTACTCGTGGTTGTGAAGTGTACACGAAGTGCATTTCTAGTGTAAGGTTTATAGAGAAGCGGGAGTTGCTTGGGGTTACGTACCTCTTTGTTCTAAAAAGGTATTTTAACTTTGCTAAACAACAGTTAACATTAGTCTCCATAAACCACTTACTTGGAATACAGTACCTAACATTAACTGACGTTCCCGTATCACTATCGCAGAGGAATTTAATGCTTGGGCCTCGAAATGTCGCAGTATATACAAATAGTATAGTCACTCTGACTCTAGAAGCTTTCCTTGCATAGATATTGTTTAAGCCTAAAGCCCAGTATCCTGCTCGCGCTTAAGTTTTGCGTTCCTATCCTGGTGTTTGTTCCTCCACACTATAAATAAATGTTCGCTCAATTATTAAACATATAGTAAACTTATAATTTTAGTTATACACATTATTGGAACTTTCAAATTTCAAACTTCAAAGACATCGCAATATTTGAATATCTCCAAAAACACTGAAAATAAGAAAAATTTAACTAGGTAAATATAGTTATTTTTGTAGCAGCTGAATTAATTTTTAAAGTAATAATTTAGAAGACTTTCCTTACGCTTTACGGCCATATTATTCACTCCGGGTGAAATTCAGGTTTAACTTAAGTGTACACCCGACCATTAATTTGCATTTTTTTAAACCCGACAATTTAAACCTATGTCCGAGTTATTCACTAAAAACCATTCATTAAACCCGATGGATTAAAGATGGATTTAAATGCGGATTTAAAACACTTTAAACCGTTTTTAATCAGTTTTAAGCCTACGTTATGTCAAATTTCACAAATAATGACATTTGTTTTTTGTTGTTTATAAAATTTTGATGGAAATTCTCCGCATTTAAGAAAAGTTTAACATTAAATACAAATGGAGCTCATGCGGAGCAAAGTGCCGATGATGTGGCCCATGCCGATACAGATGACGTGTTCGAAAATTATGAAAGTCTCCGACGCAGTTCAGCAATATCAAAAATGTAATCGATTTTTATCAGCGTCTTCATAGGAACTGTTTTTATTTTATTTCACTTTTTCATTTCCTGCCTCCTGCGAGCAAAAAAATGTCAAAAATTTTACCTAAACAAAAACAGTGAATATTAAGAAACTGAGTTTTAACCCAAGTTAAAATACTTAAACTGTTCTCCGGAGTGCAGTTTAAATTAAACCGAATTAAACGCTGTCAAGTTTAAAAAATTGGGCTTATGTTTGGGTTTAACGACTATTATGGACTTGGGTTCAATTTTCGGGTTAAACTCGCTTAAATCCGGGTGTAACCTTTAACCCGATTAAAGGAAGTGAATAATTTAGGCCGATTTTTAAAAGATGTAAGATTATTTGAAGTTTAAGAAAACAAATATTCCATTAACATTAATGCAGTGTGATTTGATATGGAAACATATTGCTGATCTGTCCTCCACAAGTTCCGAAAATTTTATTTTTTTCATCGCATGAGAAAGGGTTTTTGATTTTGCGTTTTATTTTATTTATCACGTAAATGTTCTCTGCGGTTTCCTCCGAAAAATCCATAGTAAACACAACTGAAACTCTTGCTCCTCTGTCGAGACTTTTCATCGGCCCATCTGTATAAATCCAAGAATTTAGCGTGCGAACAGGAAACTGCTTTGCTATAAACTGCATAGTGCATAGGCTTAGCAGTAGAAATAAAAATAAAACATCTATATTAACTTTCAAGCAGGAGCCTGCCACTGGATGCTTACTGCCTTACGGGCGTGAGCGACTATCAAACGCATAGCCACCATAATACTGTCATTCAGTGCCAGATCATTTCGAACTTCAGTGCCAGATCATTTCGGACAAACTTTGTCTGCAAAAAGGCCATAATTTAAGACAGATATGCACATAGCATACATCCGAGGTCAAATGAACAGGCACCAGTTTCAGCCCAACTAAGTCTGAGCAGAGCGTTTGGAAGACGCTCCTAAATTTGAAAAATCATCTTCAGCGACGAGGCGCATATTTTGAAGAGGAGCTATGTGATGAACCAACAAAATTGTCACTATGGGGCGACGCCAACCCACAAGAAGCACACCAGCTGGCAATGCATCCACAAAAAGTTACTATTTTGTCCGAATTATAGGCCGGCGGCCCGTGTCTTTTTGAAAATAACGTTGGTGAGGCCATCACTAACAACGGCGAGCGGTACAGAACGATGCTAAACAATTTATTTTGGCCCAAATTGAATGAAATAGAGGTAGACGCAATGTGGTTCTAGCTGGATGGGGCTACATGCAACATAGGTAGGACGGAAAGTTTGCATGAACGATTTCTGGGCATGGCAATTGTTCGAAGACGTACCGTGAATTGGCCACCTGGACTGACCGATGCCATCATAGCCAACCTAGCCTCACTCAGAGCTTACTTTATTCCATTTCAAACTTCTATAGTTCATAGGCTTAAACGAAACATTACAACGAGCAAGAAGCTTCACAGCCTAAATATTTGTTGCAATAAATAAGCACCTCTACTCTATTCATGGTGTGTCTACTAATCCCTCAACAACAGCCATCCAAAATAACCATTTGTCACTAATATCAACATGACCCGACGTTGACCCATTGGGTAGCAATTCCAAAAATGATATCAAAGACGTAAAGGTACCTGGTACCATTTACAGTGCTACATAAAAGGCTGTGTCGGGTTGAAATCTATAATAACAAGTCAAACATAATTTCAGGTCAAAACATTCGAGGGTTGCATAACAACTGCCGCTGATCATTAATCAACAATTGTCCACACTTGTTCTCTATCCTGATTCTGTTGACAGAGCTACATAAGACTATCCAAAAACACGATCTGATTCGGACAAATTTAGCCGATAACGCGTTTCACTGCAGTGACAGTTCGTCCAATGTTAATCGCTCTCATGAGTAATGAACTTCGAGCAGGTAAACTCAGTTTTAGAACTAAATAGCCAACCTCCCCCACAACACAAAAATAACAACAGACATTCGACATGTCTAGTCATACTTTTGCATAAAATATTTTTTCCATTCCAACGCGAGTTTAAATCCTTTCAAAGCCATGATCCGCAGCCGCACACAGTTGTGATGTGACATTGAATGACTTTACGAATTTAAATTGTTTGGATCTGGAAAAACACTGAAATCTGTATAAGCCCCGAAAGGATTTCATTGTGAGAGAGTCTGCCGTCCTTACAAGCGAATAGAAGATAACTGAACAAAAAAAATCCGTACACAAATGTTGCACGAAGCATCGAAATAAAGAACAGAAATGTTAATATTGGAGATAGTATTTTTTCTGTGTATTGTTGTTGTTGAATATCTCTTCAATGTGATGTGCTGCTGCTCCGCATCAGGCGGAATTGACTTTTTCCCCCTGATTCGAATGATTAATGATGTCGCTCCGTATAATAGGTCCTTGGAAGTTTTTCACTCCTCGCATGTTGGAATTTTTTTTTCGGTTTTTTTTCCTGCTTAGTTTTGACGAACCGACGGCTTCACATTGTGCATTCGGATGTTGGGTTTTCATGTTTTTTTTTCTCTGAGCTATAATCGACCACCAGACTTTCTCTTTCACTCTGCTGCAATGTTTTTGTACAAATGGTATTTATTTTGTACCTAGTTAACAGTAATAGTTGAACTGCACTCTTTTATTGCCGGTAGTATCGTTGCCGACGGATTTTCTTTGCATTTTGGAGATATTTGAATTTCTCCATTTTGATGAATAATTTATTGCTAATCTTAAATGGGAACGTTGGTGGGGTGGATTCGGATGCGTTGCACCAGTTGCACTCCGTTTCGCTACTGGATTTTAGCTTCGTTGACAAAATAAACAGAAAACTAAAACAGCTACAGGGAATGAACAATGAAGCTGACTGAAGGACTTCCCAATTTGGCGGCAAGGCAAAGTGAGATCATTGGATTAAGATAATTTCTCTCCACCCCTCCCGCTCATGAGACATATGGTCAGATGTCAGACTAACCGAATACCTAACAACTAACATAATAAGAATAACTACTCATGTCTGTGCATATAGCTGTGTGAAATGTGTTTCAAAGAGGCATTATGCAGCCAATATTGTGGGGGGAGGGGGAAATAGCCCTATCGAAGTCAAATTGGTACTAGGAAATAATCTATGCTATTCAAATGTACTTTACTCGTATAATAGCCGTATTTTAACTCTTATACCTATACGTGTTTTTTTTTTTTTTGGTTGCGTCCAAAGGATGTGAAATCTTCGAAAGATACTAGTTGCCCGTGCTACTAGCATGCACGATTCGCGGGATATGTTTCCCCAGTGCCTCGCGCCTTACGTACTAAACCACACCCATGTACGCTTCTACCACTCTTCCCGCGGGACTGCCGTTAGGTATTACTTCGCGGGGCTGGTCATCAACGTCTGCCACTTCGACCCTTCTTTGTCTTTCGGCTCTTCTTAGTTCGTTTTGTACGCTCGTTATGTATGAACATATTTCCAGCCAGTCGTCTTCTGAGCTCATCATACGCTCTATGAGAAGCTATGGAATGGGTAAGTTCACTCTTCCTCCTGAAAATCTTCTGCAGTGGAACATTACGTGCTCCGTATCCTCCACAGAGGCGAGCTATCGTGGCCGAATCTGTAAAAAAAACTTCGATAGCCGCCGTGCCCAGACAGGAATTGCGTGAGGTGATAGTTGCAGTCCCCGCTTTTTCTTCTTGTCCAGACCTTGATGTTTGGGATCAGTTTGTGGGTCCATCTGCATTTTGCCGTGTTATCCCACCGGACTTGCCACAGTCCTAGAGATGTTGCCCTTTCTTCTTCTTTTATCCTTTTCTTTATGATGGACTCTTGCCTGTTGACAGTTAGCCTAAGGTAGATCCTTTGCATTTCGTTGGCGAGAATGTCGATGGGAATCATTCCCGCAATAACGCAGGCTGCTTCGTCCGAAATTGTTCGGAATCCGCTTATTGTTCTTATTGCGCAGAGCCTGTATGCTGACGAGAGCTTCCTTCTTGTTTCCTTAGTTGTAAGAGCCCCTGCCCAGACTGGTGCAGCGTATATCAGTATTGAGCTGACCACCCTGGATAACAGAATCCTTCTGGCGTATCCAGGGCCACCGATGTTCGGCATAATCCGGGAAAGAGCTCTGCCACCTCGAGTGGCAAATGCAATGCAAATTCTGAGTCTGCTATTTAGTTGACTCAGACCTTTTGCTAAATAGTTTGTACGCAGTTTTTTAACATAAAACAATTTAAGAATTGTGAATTGTCGATGTTTTGTTTATAAAAAGTTAAATTAAGTTTTGTTCCTGCTGAAAATCGAACGGATTCCTTCAAACGAATGGGTGTATTTCCCGTTGCCTCCATGTCAGATTTCTTCCCCCTTTGCTTTAAATTTGCAACTTTTTTTAACAATTTTGTCTGACGTGTTCAAATTTGGGCACCTAGGCAGTAAAAAATCACACATTTTAAGCGCATCGTTTTTTTAAGGTCTTGATATTTGGAGTTTGGGATTTGCTTCGCAAAATCTTTCTTACAGCTTCTATGGCCTGAACAAACACCAACTCATTTTGGTCACTCTTGGGAGTACACGAGGTAGATGGAAGTTCCCCATCGTCTGCTGAAATTCAGAAGAGTCGCTCAGCATATTTTTTTTTCTTTTTTATTAATTTCTTTTGAATTTTTTTGACTTTTGATAATTCTCCCACAATCAGGAATATTTTCAAACATTGCCTTCGATTAGGCTATGTACCTAGGGCATGGAGAGAAGTACGAGTGGTTTTTATACCTAAAGCAGGTAAACCAAGCCATACTTCAGCTAAGGACTTCAGACCTATTAGTCTGTCGTCATTTCTCCTCAAAACACTTGAAAGACTTATAGACATTCACATAAGAAACAAGTGTTGTAATGGAACTTTATGCAATGCTCAACATGCATATTTAAAAGGCAAATCAGTAGAGACGGCTCTACACGAGGTAGTAGGTAAAATAGAAGGTAGCCTTCACCAAAAAGAATACGCACTTGCGGCCTTTTTGGACATTGAAGGGGCCTTTAATAATGTTAATAGGGAGGCCATCAAAAGTGCCTTGGAAAAGATTAATGTAGAGCATAGTATAACCAAGTGGCTATATGAGATGCTCTCTACAAGAAATATCAACTCCACAATAGGAACCAGTTCAATAAGAAGATCTGTAACCAGAGGTACCCCTCAAGGAGGGGTCATTTCTCCCCTTCTCTGGGTGCTGGTTATAGATAATATACTTAAAGAACTAAATAATGCAGGATTCAACGTTACTGCCTACGCGGATGACGTAGTCATAATTATTCAAGGAAAATTCCTTAATACAATGAGCGAACTCATGGAAACTGCCCTCAACAGACTCAGAATCTGGGCTGAAGGGTGTGGACTCCGAGTAAATCCGGAGAAAACGGAACTAGTACTATTTAGTTCAAAGTACAAGATACCGCTCTTCAGGCTGCCAAGACTTGCTGGAGTGGAGCTTTTGCTCTCAGAAAGCGCAAAATATCTTGGTACGGTACTTGACAGGAAACTAAATTGGAAACTTAACGTACAGGAAAGAGTCCGCAAGGCTCATAATGCTCTCTTCGCTTGTAAGAAGACAGCTGGGAAGAAATGGGGCATGAGGCCGACAATGATGTATTGGCTTTACACAATGGTTGTAAGACCCATAATTACATATGGGGCTCTTGTGTGGTGGAAGGCCACCAACAAGAAGTATATACGGGATATGTTAACCAAGGTACAAAGAACAGCCTGCATTGCCGTTACGGGTGCCTTACGTACAACGCCCACGGCTGCGCTGGAAGCATTCATGCATCTTTTACCACTGGACTTACAAATACAGATCCAAGCAGGAAACAGTAATAGTATAGGTCATGGAAAAATTATAAGGGAATCGTTCTCTGATATCCCCGTAAAGGCGGAGGAAAGTCTCGGTACACTTGACTTCGAAACACCTTATGAAGTGTTATACCCGGACAGAGAGGAATGGTCTAAAAACTTGATCCTGAGGGAAAACGAGGCCTCAGTATACACTGACGGCTCCAAAACTATCGAGGGAACAGGGGCAGGTATATACTCCAGCGGGTTCAACCTGCAAATGGCCCTGAAGCTTCCGGACACATGCAGTGTTTTTCAGGCAGAGGTTCTGGCAGTGCTTAAGGCCGCAGAGGTACTGGAGATGAGATCAATATCCGATAAGAATATCGCCATCTTCATTGACAGTCAGGCTGCACTTAAAGCACTAGAATCACAAACCATCAAGTCTGAGCTAGTCAGGAATTGCCGCACAGTGCTCAAGGCATTGTGCTCGCAGAACCGTGTTAGACTGTGTTGGGTACCTGGGCATTGTGATATTGACGGTAACGAAAGGGCAGACGTTTTGGCCAAGGAAGGAGCTGGGCTCCCACTTGAAGCAACGATCGAAGGTATAAGACCACCCATGGCGGTGGCCAGGAGAATTCTTTTTGAAAAAGTCTTCAATAAAGCGAATACAAGGTGGTCACAATTAGAAGGACATAAGGTCTCAAAGGCACTGTGGCCTACTTTAAATCGGAGGAAGTCTGAACAATTGATTAATTTCAGTAGAACTAAGTTGAGAACAACGGTAGGAATACTCTCTGGGCACTGCCTTCTCAGGAAGCATGCCATGAGACTAGGCGTAGCTAATACGGATACGTGTAGGTACTGTGAAGACCTACAGGTCACGGAAGACATCTCACACCTTCTTTGTGAATGTCAAGCAATTGCTCGGAGTAGAAGAAAGCATCTCGGAATGTACTTCTTTAATAACTTAGAAGAGGTTGGTTCCTCAAATGGAATTGAGGCCATACTCAAATTCTGTAGGGAAATCGAATGCTTGGGTGATTTGGTTTAGGTCTTTTAGCCGTAATGGTTCCCAGGGGATGGCGATGGGCCCAACATGGTGCCTGTTCTATTGTGACGATCTCACAACCCCCATCAACCTAACCTAACCTAACCTAATTCTCCCACAAAAATTTCAAAATAAATTTGAAATAAACGTACAGCGAAGTAAAAGCTATTTTCGAATTTTCGAACTTACTTTAGCATTTGCTTAAAGCAAATGCTAGTTTTTATTCATACTTCCCAATAAATCTACCTATGTCAAGGTATCGGTATATCACAAACTCTACTTCCAGTCATAGCCACCTACCTGCATCACAAATCTCATGATGATATGAACGAGAAAGTTTCGTGCGATCCAGTCGTGCACATTTTTTTCAAACGATTGCCACACAATCGCGTTGCCAGACTAAAATATGGAACACCATTCATAGCACAACAAATCAATAAACAATTTTTCGCTTTCGAAAAAATTCTAAAAAGGTATTGCCAGACCTAATAAACATTTTGGTAAATGTTTCATACATATTTCATAAACACATATTAAACAAAACAAATAAGTATGAAATGTTTATTAAATATTTCAGAGTTTTCCAATGGTGATGAGAAATAATTTTTGTTTCACAAGTCTAGCTATAGACGTGAGCGTTGTTTTTCGGTTATTCACTTTTGCAAATAAAATAAAAATTTCCATAGAAGTTGGGAATAATTTATCATTTAATACAATAATTTTAATTAAATTGCGTGTTGTGGGATTCCCGAGAAATAAAAAAAATTACAGCCTTATTTATAAACCCAGCATAGAGTCTGCTTAACTTTACGCATCCTCTACAATGCCCTTACGCGGGAAAACGTGATTTAAACTTTGCTTTAAGCCTGCGTTACTTTAAACGCAAAAATTTTTTTTCGATTTTGAAATGTTACCTTTTTTATATTTTTTCGGGGTGCATTTGAAATTTAAGAACGAAACTAAAAATTTAATTTGGGGATAAGACTGCGTAAATTTGTACGCGATGTTTTACTAACAACATCGTAGAGGCGTCGTTAGGGAATCTAATAAATATGGCGGTAACCCTTTAAAACATGTAGGTATTTGCGACTGTTTTTAACAGGTTTTTGTTGGTATCTAACAAAGCACGCTGCCAATAACTCAAATTATTGTTAATATAATTATTTGAACATTAAAATTTAAATTAATTTCTTAAAAAAACAAATATCGAAAGGAAAAGTTATGAAAATTTGTTTCATATGGTAATACCCCCGAGTTAGTGAAATGTAATGTGCATTTTGCGAAAACGCGTCCAATATGCGGCCGCCCTAATGGTTTCGAGACTTCGATTTTAGGTCCAAAGACTTGTGACAAGATTTTCGATTTCGTGTCCTTTCCTTGGAGCTTAGTCAAGCATCTTGCCTTGTTTAAATTTCTATCCTCGCTGCAGTTTAAAAGCAGCCGTCTTCCTAATTATAATTTAAATGTTTAAACGCCCAACAACGACTACACAGTGTTCTGACATAGCTACATTCATAGATCATGACTAACCAATCATAGAGTGGATATGATTCCTCATACGACTGACCATGGATAACTAATCCGATCGACCTTCTCTTCAGTCCTATTTGTCTTCAGGTATTACGTAAGACATCCACCTCCCAATTCTCTTTTATTTAAATGTAATTTCAATATTGGCTTTCAAGGACATGGCGCTCTAAATTAAATCTAATGAGTTCCCATCCCTTCAGTGTAAAATTATTTATGTAGATATTCATTTCCATTATGAATACCTACGTGCATTGCCGTTGACGGATAGTATACGTTCTTTTCACATCTACCCCAACTGGGTCTGCCAATAAGGAATGTCTCAGAGTGTCAATGGAATGATTGAATACATTTGCCACGACAAAAGTCCTCCTGCTAATCACACAAACCAGAGCGACACCTTAAGTAATGAATTCGCTACAAGGCAACCAACGCGTCGCTAGTGAACATCTTCCCAACTACCCCTTTAACACTTTCATATGCGAAACAAGCATACACTCCAGACTTGATCCCTAACTAATCCTATTGCTATACGCTGCCAAAGCATCGCGTATCCCTCCGCCAAACAAAAGGGTTAAAATTAACCACACAAATTGAATAGATTAGTGCGTTACCCCCACAATTTTACGCACTTCCCATATTATAGTGTTCTCCGCACGATAAATGGCCGAGGGGATGATGTATTTCGATTCCGCTCTTTTGTTTTCAAGTCGACAAAAAACAGCAGTTAATCCTTTCCTTTTAGCAGAGAAAATGATGAAAGATGTTATGGCTGTTAGGATGGAAATAAATTTCCAACCGCACAGCAACCCCAAATTGCTGAACTCCATCAAGACCGTCACCACACACCCCACCAACGAGCGCCATACCATATACCAATGTATAATGTCACCATCACCATCGCCATATAAAAGTGAAAAAGGTAAAAGGAAAGTCTTCCTGTGAAAATATCTAATATCTCTTCGAAAGATAAATTGAGGTCATTTCTTATGCTGTGCGGTACAAGGTGTGGTGTGACACTGTTTTGACACTGTCCGGCAATTTTCGCACACCGCATGTCCTTAATGTAAGGAGATGACCTTTTGCCGAATGTTAACAAGCGTTTCTACATGCGGTCTGTGCTTGGTATGGTAACAGAGTATCTATCCCTCTTGAATGTTTGCAAAGGTATATGTGTGTCCTCGAGGTGGGTCAGCTGTCTTCGTCGAGGTAATGTGCTTTTTGCATTTGCTGCAAAATTTACACTCTTATCGGGAGCATTTTTGCTTGCAAATAAATTATTTCTGTCTTCGGTCGAAAAAGGGAACCTTTTTCCAAGGTTCATTATTTCACTGTGGGTGTTTTTTTGTTTGAATTATTATTATCCTTTTAATTCGATAATAAAGAGCTTTGGTGCGAGCACATATACAATAAATTATGCTCCGTTTGAGGCGGGATGAGATCGGCAAGTGCTATTAAGGACTTGCTTTGGGTAGACACAAGATGTTGGTAGTACCTACACATAAGAGGTTAGTTGTACACAGCAGCGCTGTCCACTGCAATAATGGAAATGTATTTATGTGAAACAAAACTCACAAAAATGTACATGGAGCCTAGACCGCTGGAATGCATTTAAATATCTAGTTCAGTTGACGTCTTTGGTTTTGGTTTTTATTGATGAATAATTTCCTCAAGAAGAAATTTGTCAATAAATTCAATTTCCTCGACTTGCTTGTATGTGACTTTGTCAATTGAGTTAATAGGCGGAACCAAAAAAAGTAAAATTTACCACGAATGAGGAATTTTCAGTGATAGACTTCCCGACCCGTCACTTATCTGTCACCAATTTTTTAGATTTAGGTATGGGCATCGGTTGCAAATCTTTCAAAATGCACACAACGCCATCCACTGGCAATACCGGAACCAGTATTTGAAATACTGTTCGTTTTTAATGTATTACAAAAAATTGTCATACAAATTTGGTGCAAAAGCAACTGTCGCGAAAAATTGTCAAAAAAAATTGTCACAACGTAACCTAAACATAAATTTCATCTACCATTAAGATGGCGTCGTAAAATCGCTCCATACAAAATTATTATTACTGCAAATAAATAAAAATATTCACTTTTAAAATAAATAAAAATTCATACAAAAATGTAGATATAATATAAATTAATAATAATTTTTTTAAGCCAAAATAAAACTTTATAAATTAGTTATAATTATTTATTTATTTATATTAATGTGTGGGAAAACAAATTTTCTTCGTAATTCCAGAATAAAATGCTGAAAAGGGGGACATTGCGGGTTTTCAAGGGGGGTTGGGGGGTGGCAATTACTCACAAAGGGCGATTAAACATGTGTCTGTAAATTTTAAGTTTCATTACATACATATTTGTATGGAGAGGTTTACATTTTATATAATAGGAACTTGAATACTATCAGTTAAATATAAAAAGTACACGATTTATTAATACTTTTGGCTTAATTTGACTTTTTTCAATGAGCGGTTTCAATGCATTCAGTTTTGAAATGATTTTGAACTTAAAATGTTCACATAGAAACTTTTTAAAAATATTTCAGGGAAGTTTTGTGTTTGAATCCTATATATATTATAAATGTGAATGTTTGGATGTTTGTTCCACAATAACTCAAAAACTACTGAACGTATTGAGATGGGATTTTTTTTAATTTATTCGGGCTAGATCCGAAGCCCTAATAGGCCTTATTTGGTGGCAATACCATCCCGGGAATACCATCGTTGGAAGCTTTTTAAGCCTTTTAGCATGTTCTTCTTCTTCTCCTATCATTTTAAGAGTGGCGTGACTGTGGAAAAGGGGTTGCAAATTTGTTTTTTTTTACCTTTCTTTAATCATCTTGCTGTTACATTCATAGATCTAGGTTAATCGGAATAAGCTTAAAACTGCATTTAGCCAATATTTCACCGATTATTTTGAAGTATCATTCATCTCTCTGCTCCTTCCAGGGGCTGAGCTAGAAGGAATTGAAAACAGACTTTTCTGACCAACGAAAAAATAATGATTTCTTGATTGCCAGTTCTGCTTTGGGGTGGTGGGTTGGATTCACATCAAAGGAAATAAAGATATACATTCACACTCAACGAATGTCGCAGCTCGCAGTGTTTCCCCTGAACGTCGTCATATGGTCGTCAATGACAACGGCTAACGGTTGTCAATAATGTTTTCTGCATTGTGCGCAGCCAGCCTACATGCAAAATATAGGTAGTTCGATTTGTGGGTTTCATATGAATAATTACTATACTACATAAATGGTGGAAATAACTTTTTGATATGAAACATCTTATGCGCGACTTGGGAGTAAAATCGATTCGACCAAGATGGAAATGACCAAGCGGAAATTGGCCTGTCGCCATCGCCATCACTACGCCGCCGCCTAAAACTCCTAAAACACTCAACCGATTTAAATAAAATTTTGTGGTTGGGTATGGTTGACTGTAACTTGATGAATAGGATAGTTTTGGACCCGATAGGTGGCGCTGTTGTCGATATTTTTAAACGCTCAACCGATTTCAATGAAATTTTGTGGGTGGATGGGTGTTGGTTGGAACTTGATGGATAGGATAGTTTTGGACCCGATAGGTGGCGCCGTTGTCGATCTTCTTAACCACTCAACCGATTTAAATAAAATGTTGTGGTTGGGTATGGTTGGTTGTAACTTGATGGATAGAATAGTTTTGGACCCGATAGGTGGCGCTAATGTCGATCTTCTTAGCCACTCAACCGATTTAAATAAAATTTTGTGGTTGGCTATGGTTGATTGTAACTTGATGGATAGGATAGTTTTGGACCCGATAGGTGGCGCTGATGTCGATCTTCTTAACCACTCAACCGATTTAAATAAAATTTTGTGGTTGGGTATGGTTGAATGTAACTTGATGAATAGGATAGTTTTGGACCCGATAGGTGGCGCCGTTGTCGATCTTCTTAACCACTCAACCGATTTAAATAAAATGTTGTGGTTGGGTATGGTTGGTTGTAACTTGATGGATAGGATAGTTTTGGACCCGATAGGTGGCGCTGATGTCGATCTTCTTAACCACTCAACCGATTTAAATAAAATTTTGTGGTTGGGTATGGTTGATTGTAACTTGGTGAATAGGATAGTTTTGGACCCGATAGGTGGCGCCGTTGTCGATCTTCTTAACCACTCAACCGATTTAAATAAAATTTTGTGGTTGGGTATGGTTGGTTGTAACTTGATGGATAGGATAGTTTTGGACCCGATAGGTGGCGCTGATGTCGATCTTCTTAACCACTCAACCGATTTAAATAAAATTTTGTGGGTGGGTATGGTTGGTTGTAACTTGATGGATAGGATAATTTTGGACCCGATAGGTGGCGCTGATGCCGATCTTCTTAACCACTCAACCGATTTAAATAAAATGTTGTGGGTGGGTATGGTTGGTTGTAACTTGATGGGTAGGATAGTTTTGGACCCGATAGGTGGCGCTGATGTCGATCTTCTTAACCACTCAACCGATTTAAATAAAATTTTGTGGGTGGGTATGGTTGATTGTAACTTGATGAATAGGATAGTTTTGGACCTGATAGGTGGCGCTGTTGTCGATCTTTTTAACCGCTCAACCGATTTCAATGAAATTTTGTGGGTGGATGGGGTTGGTTGGAACTTGATGGATAGGATAGTTTTGGACCCGATAGGTGGCGCTGATGTCGATCTTCTTAACCACTTAACCGATTTAAATAAAATTTTGTGGGTGGGTATGGTTGGTTGTAACTTGATGAATAGGATAGTTTTGGACCTGATAGGTGGCGCTGTTGTCGATCTTTTTAACCGCTCAACCGATTTCAATGAAATTTTGTGGGTGGATGGGGTTGGTTGGAACTTGATGGATAGGATAGTTTTGGACCCGATAGGTGGCGCTGATGTCGATCTTCTTAACCACTCAACCGATTTAAATAAAATTTTGTGGGTGGGTATGGTTGGTTGTAACTTGATGGATAGGATAGTTTTGGACCCGATAGGTGGCGCTGATGTCGATCTTCTTAACCACTCAACCGATTTAAATAAAATGTTGTGGGTGGGTATGGTTGGTTGTAACTTGATGGGTAGGATAGTTTTGGACCCGATAGGTGGCGCTGATGTCGATCTTCTTAACCACTCAACCGATTTAAATAAAATGTTGTGGGTGGGTATGGTTGGTTGTAACTTGATGGGTAGGATAGTTTTGGACCCGATAGGTGGCGCTGATGTCGATCTTCTTAACCACTCAACCGATTTAAATAAAATGTTGTGGGTGGGTATGGTTGGTTGTAACTTGATGGGTAGGATAGTTTTGGACCCGATAGGTGGCGCTGATGTCGATCTTCTTAACCACTCAACCGATTTAAATAAAATGTTGTGGGTGGGTATGGTTGGTTGTAACTTGATGGGTAGGATAGTTTTGGACCCGATAGGTGGCGCTGATGTCGATCTTCTTAACCACTCAACCGATTTAAATAAAATTTTGTGGGTGGGTATGGTTGATTGTAACTTGATGAATAGGATAGTTTTGGACCTGATAGGTGGCGCTGTTGTCGATCTTTTTAACCGCTCAACCGATTTCAATGAAATTTTGTGGGTGGATGGGGTTGGTTGGAACTTGATGGATAGGATAGTTTTGGACCCGATAGGTGGCGCTGATGTCGATCTTCTTAACCACTCAACCGATTTAAATAAAATGTTGTGGTTGGGTATGGTTGGTTGTAACTTGATGGATAGGATAGTTTTGGACCCGATATGTGGCGCTGTTGTCGATCTCCTTAACCACTCAACGGATTTTGTGGGTGGGTATGGTTGGCTGTAACTAAATGGGTCGAATTCACCGCGGCGTTGAAAAGCGGGGTTTTGAAAAATTACATTATTTTATGACGCAGGGCGGTTGAAATAATTTCCCATGATTTTATATTCTAAAAAACGGAAAAATTAATAGAATTTTTTTGAAATTACCCATATTTGTGCGTTATGTGTGATGAATCGTATACAAATTCAGTTTTAAAGCCTGAGATATGGGAGGCATATCAAAAGAATTTCACTTTTTGTAAATTTCGTGCACCCAATTCCTTTCTTTTCTTCTTTTTCGGGAATTACATATCACGGAAAATAAACGCAATAATTCTTCCTCCGAGCTGCTTAATATTTTTTTAGACAATGAAAACCATGAGTCATGGACATTAATGAGAAGTTTCTATTTGACTTCCTCTAACGCGGCGGTTAGAACGTTGCGTCAAAATAATCTTACCGCCGTGTAAATTAATCTCACCCCGGCGTTTAAAACGCGTTCTGTTTGGCGAAGCCTTTAGTTAGAATAAGAATTTCTTGAAATTCAGTTAAACTAATTTTGTATCTGTTTTGTATCCTTAAGTGTACTTGAAGTGATTGACTAAATCGGCATTAATGCGAGCGAAGCCGCGGGCAACAGCTAGTATTTAATAAAGGGGACAAACAACATTTTGGTACCTATGGAAAAGGGGACTGTCCCCCCCCCAAAGGGGGATGTCTGGTAACCCTCTGGCATATGACCGCCGTGGCTGGCTCGGAAGTAGTTTAATTTGGAGGTCCAATTTTCGATGACTTTTTCCAACATTTGTGGCCGTTTATCGGCAATAACGCGGCGAATGTTGTTCTCCAAGTGGTCTATCGTTTCGGGCTTATCAGCGTGGACTAGTGACCTTACATATCCGTACAGAAAATATTCAAGCGGCGTTAAATCGCACGATCTTGGAGGCCGATTCCCGGGTCCGCAACGTGAAATTGTGCGATTACCAAACGTTTCCTTCAATAAATCAATTGTGGCACGAGCTGTGTGACATGTTCCGCCGTCTTGCTGAAACCACTGCCCCTGCACATCATAAAAAGGATGGAAGCATATCCAATTTATGTGATTCGGGTCTTCCTCTACGACTACGTCTACGCTACGCTCTACATGACGTCTACGACGTCTCTATGAAGGCGTATTATCATCTTTATATTAATACGTAAATATCAAAAGTTTCCGTGCACTTTTTAAGTATATATCCTAAAATGAGAAGAATGAAACTTATATCATTCGAAAGGTACTGTGCCATAGATATGCAGAAACAATTGTAGGTGTATGTCGCCATTAAGACTGGTAATATAAAGTTAAGAATTTCCCATACAAAATGCTTAGCAGTTGCATAGTAACGAATTTAATAATCTTAGATTACAACCTGTTGGAGAGTCTCATTAACCCATAAAGGTATGCAATTTAATTACCCCTAGAAGTAAGCAATCATAAAATCCTATTTCAGGGGCATTACAGAGTTATCTGCGAGGTGTTACTATTTTCCATTCTTTTTTCATAGCGGAAAGGTATATGAATTAAGATTTAGCATATAAATAAATTAAAATAAATAATAAATAAATTATGTAAAGACAACTAGTACTAGTTTAGATTAAACGTCGTGCGAAAACTTTGCATAGTTAATCGAATTAATTGCTCTGATGGACGATTATGTGAACCGTAAAATGGGCGTAGTGCGCGATACGTATTTCGAACAGAACCATGAATTTCAAAATAAATTCGCACAATTTGAAAGCGTTCTTCAAGCGTCAGCCTTATCATGTTGAAATGCCAAACCAAACTAAAAATAAATCACTTGACAGCTAACAAAATGGCCGCAAGTTA
Source organism: Cheilosia pagana (assembly GCA_936431705.1). Taxonomy (NCBI): domain Eukaryota; kingdom Metazoa; phylum Arthropoda; class Insecta; order Diptera; family Syrphidae; genus Cheilosia; species Cheilosia pagana. The sequence continues at coordinate 74,806,817 of OW386166.1, read as the reverse complement.
AAAAAGTGTTGCCATCTTAAAGTAAATCATACAATATTTTATTATATTGTTGCTCTATTTGCCACATTAAATAAAAAATGTAACCAATTGTTCCTGCGATCGTAGTTTTAATATAGCCTATTATAAACTTTTCTGTAAATTGTGAATTAAGGTGAATAAATTAAATTACGCATTTATTAACTGTATTTATAAAAAAAGTTACAATTAGCTGAGTTATAAAAACGAAGTGGCTATTCGCACGTAAATTTTGTACGGACTGACGTTTATCGGGCTTCGGGACACGGTCCATATTTGACGAACGTTATGGTATTGTCATTTAAAATAGTGTTTTAAGAAAAAAGTTGGGCCTTATAACGTACAGGATCATGCCCGAAAATGAAATACTAAAGTTTAGAATCCTTTTTGCGAGCGAAGCGTGCCACATGCCCTTACTTGACGTTTCTTGCCGTGTGCCTAACTACGTGCAAACGCATCAGCCTTATAAAAAAGTCTGTAATCAATTTAAAAATATAAGTTTTTTTTGCGCAACCCTGTCTAAAAGAATATTATCATCATCTGAAAAGGAAACTCTTCTCTGACCCACATTTATGTCGCACCTTGTAGCATACTTTTAATACACATGTTAACTGTTTTAATTTTCTAATATTATTAATTTTTTTTTGGGCCGGCCAGTTTGAATTTTATAAAGCAACAACCGAATTCAAACACTGCACAATCGTCTGATTTTGTTTTTGCTGTCCACGTTAAGTGTGTTTGCTTTTAAAACGCTAGTTAGTGATCAGAAGCCTATGACTACCACTTAAACTGGCAACCTTTCTGAGAATGAACTCTATTTTAAATTCAATTCAAATTCAAAACAACTTGTAAAAATTCGTGAGGTTTAGTTTCCCGTTTATTAATCAAAGAAAAAACAAATTTGTAAGAAAATAAAAGTTGAAATAAAAATAAAAAAAGAATTGTCAGCTACTGTCAATGTCAGAGGACAATTCCAACCGCTTACCATAACTGGTAGGCACTTGGAAGTGATTTCACGGTGTATGTTGGATGGCCAGCATATGCGAGCGGGATACTATTAACCAATCCATGAGCACCATATGCCAGGGGAAGGCTTTTATAAACGACCGGGCCTGATGTATAAGTCAATGTCGGCTTGAAGACCGAATGAGTATGAATTGCTGGAAGCGACGATGGCGCAGTATAGGCAATTGAGGCAGTGGGAACTGATGTATATGTGACAGGTGTAACAAGAGGATCAGCAGTCTTGACAACAACTGGAGTCACAGCAACGGGTTCTTTCTCAACGATTGGTTCACGATCTACAACAGCATTGAATCCATTCACATCATCGGCAGTGTATTTCACAGTCCTTTTGTAGCCATCAGCATCATTCAAAGAGTACTCTCCATGAACAATATCTCCGTTGCGGGTTTCGGTTTGACTCTTCGAGTCACCAGAAACGGTATCGGTCACGCCATAGGTGTAGGTGTATTGTGGGTATGAGTTGTGTTTTTCAACTGTATCCCTGGATTCTTCGATAGGGAATAAAGGCAGCGGAGCTAAGGATGCAGTTGCAGCACCAATGAAGGCGACGATTGCGATATACTGAAATTAAATTGAAAAATTTGATTAAAAAAGTAAATTTTTGGTTTTATTTACGAGGGGCTACCTTGAATGCCATTATTTCTACGGATGGTTGCTTGGGGTACTCTTCAGAAGCAGGCAAGTGTGTTGAGTGTTTTCCAAATGAATTTGAAAAGTCTTTTATATGATTCTGAAAGCGTTTGTTTCTTGTTTTGCTTTCCGGTCGTCTAGGGTAACTGGCAATTACAGCGCGACAAGAATGTGACCTGTTTTTCAAGAGAGAAGTCAGTCAAACAATTAAACCTGCTAATGGTTTGCTGTAAATTGAACATCAATTTTGACTGCCGGAAGCTAATTAGCAAACGTGTTGATACACGAAATGAACTACATAACTCCAAAAAGATCGCAACAAACATATTACATGCGGAAGACTCTTAGTCATATCGCTCCATGAGATAAGAATCGAAATGATAATCCTGGAAAACGCTGGTACAAATTGTTTATTAATTCGAGTTTGTACTAATTCGAAAGGAGGTTATTCATGTCATATAGATTCCAGAAGGTGCTCTTTTGAAAGAGTGGCATACGCAACAGTGAAAGCCTGTACTGATTGAGTGAGATAAGACTTAAGCATCCTACACCCTTATAATGGAAAAGTTAGACATTGAGAATGAATAATAGAGGAACCACAATCGATACCATAGCCAACTAGTCAACTCTAGGGCTCAATAAGCACTTATGACAAGTAAGTCTTTCACGCTTAGTTTTCAATATTTTTTGGGCATTGAAAGTGGGTTACATCCGCCTGGCAAGCTCATCAGCGATCTCGTTTCCCTGGATACCAGTGTGACCTGGGACCGAGACAAGTTTCACCGTGTTTAGCCTACCGACCAAGTTAAGAGAAAGCTTGAGTTCAAGCACTAACTTGGACGAGGTAAGAGGGTTGAGCAGCGCTTTTAGTGCAGCTTGGCTATCACTTCAAACGCAAATGCTTCTAGCCCTCCACCTGTTTGTAACAATATAGTGCATAGCCATAAGGATAGCAAAAATCTCCGCTCGAAAGACAGACGCATGGTTACCTAAGGGGTAGTGTAGTCTAATGTTCTCGCTTTCCACGAAGATTCCAAAACCAGACCAGTCCTTCACGTGTACACTCAAAGACTCGTCGGTGATTGTCTGTTGTTGTCCACACACTCAACGACCCATCTCCATCGCATACTCCGCGTTTTGACAAGGTCAGCGTCTATCGTTTATCGTTAAATCTTGAAACTACAAATTTTCTCTCAAAACATTAACAGGATTATACTTCTTGTCCTCAATTATATACAGCCAGACCCATCTTAGCCAACTCTGTTTTACGCTTCGGTCTTTTGGTAATGCTAATATCGTCAGCATATGTAAGCAGTTGGTACGACATTTGAAAGCTTATACCTTCAATGTTGGCTTATGAGTGTCGCACAACTGCTTCAAGTATAATGTTAAATACGAAAGCCTGTCGCCTTGTTCCACACCTTTTTCGATATAAAAGGGCTGAGTAGTATTCTTGCGAGATTTTTCCATCGTCATCCTGCACAGACAAACGAGCTCACTAGGGCTTGACATGGATTTGTATAGCTTGTGTACCTATACATATCGAGTTGTGTCGGCTTGAAACTCTAGGGCTTTTTTCAAGATCTTTTGAGTGTAAAAACTTTATTCATTCATAATTTAATTATGCAACCAACAAGACATCATTCAATATCAGTTTCATTATATAAGGCTCTTCCTCATACCTAGTTACGACTTACGCGACGCCTTATAGCAACACCACCAATGTGAACTTGCATCCAGTGATTCCCTTCACAGTCCGAAATAAGTAAAACATGGGTTACTAATGCAGTGCATCCTGGATTATTTATAAGACTACCTATATTTTGTAAGAGCAGTCTCTTAGTTTCCTTGCTTCAGTTTAGTTCGAAATTGTTGAACTTTTGGTGCCCGACTATGTTATTAATCTATTATATACCTTTATTTGGAATGCAGAGGAAGTACCGTGCTGCGCTTGTTGCGTTGTCACGTGGTCTGTTCTCGACCGTACCTTTTGCGAACTTCTAACAAACTGTCGTAAAAGTGCTTCTCAATTCAGACCCTCGGACTGAACCAAAAAATGTTAGGTTCCTTACATTTGTCCATTCGTCTCAAAAATAAAAACATTATGTAACAGTTTTAATAAACAAGCTTCAAATAAACATAAAGAGTTTTCCAATAAGAGGTGTTATTTTGAATAGCCCGCTATTTCGGTAGCTGTAACTTTTGAAGCTGTTATTTTTTGACATTTGACAAGTAGAAACTACGCCATTACTAACGCATTGAAATTATAAAAATTCACTACAAAAATGGTGAAAATTTTGCAGTTACAGTTCGCAAAACTTAAGCATTTCTGGGTCGTCGTGAAGCACCTTGTCGGACCGCAATACAGAAATTAGTGGAAAAATTCGAGCTGTTGGGACAAGTTAGTGATGTGAAGAAAAAAACCCGTGCACGTCGCTCAAGAACAACTGAGAATATTGCTGCTGTAGCCCAAAGTGTTGAAGAAACCCCGGTTTGTCCATTCCTCGTCGTTCTTTGGAATTGGACATTCCACAAACGTCATTACACCGTATTTTGCCTAAAGACTTGATTTGGACAACGTTTACTTTCAACAAGACGGCGCTACGTGCCACACAAGCAACGAAACCATTGATCTATTACGGGAAAAGTTACCGGACCGTGTTATCTCTCGAAGTGATGATCACAATTGGCCACCGAGATCTTGTGATTTAACACCTTGCGACTTCTTCCTTTGGGGCCACGTGAAAGATAAGGTGCACGCCAATAGCCCAGCGTCGATTCAAGACCTCAAAGATGAAATTCGTGAGAGTATCGAGAACATAGGGCAGCCACTTTGCGATTTTGTTATGGAAAATTTCATGAAAAGGATATGGTACTGTAAGTGTGGTCGTGGTGGCCATTTGGCTGATTTATTTTTCATTATTAACGGCATACTTTCAAAAAAATTGCCTTTTTCTTTGAATATCAAAATAACACCTCTTATTGAAAAACCTAAATCTATCTAAATATTATCAAGGGATCAGTTAACTGAATCATATAAAAATAAAAGGTTAACATAAAATAAATTTTGTGTGAAAAATTCCACTTGATTTTGGGGTTTATTTCTAATTCTGTTTTTACATTATTAAAAAATCTTTTCCACCCCAGCTCTCCTATGTGGAAGACATTACACAAAAGAAATATAGTTTTTTTAGTTTCGGAAATATTTTAGTTTCATCACCCCATTTAAAATTTATAAACATTTTTCAAAAATTTCTGAAAATTTTCAAAAGCAAAGTCTTTTAAAATTAAATTTCACGGTATTCACGATCGAGTTAATTTTAAAATAAGTTTTGGTAAAAGAAAACTATTGGAAAGATGTTCTAGAGAAATAACAGTTTTGTTTTTAAGGGATGATGATCTTATAAACTTGAGAAGCTTTAAAACTTAACACCCAATAGAAAAATCGAAGCGTTTTTAAATTTCCTTTTGCAAGGAATTTTCTGCAGCTAACATTAAAATTAAATTTTTCTGCTTCATTAAAATCTGAATTTTTTGATTTCAAATGCAAATTTGTTTGTAATGGAAATACGTTTGAATTTTGCTTTTATATAATTTAAGTTTTAAGGAGATTTTTTATTTTTGCACACTTTAATTAAGCTTGGTCTAGTTTTCCCTTTTTAATTAAAAAAGCTCCCAAAAATTGTAGAAAATTGTCCAAAATTGGCGTTTTTACTCTCAATCTGGGATCACTGTTAGGGCTCATATATGGACCTGGTGCACCACCAACTACCTATTTATTTATTTTTTCTCTACCAGTATTACTTAGACGTCTAGCTTCCTTCTTTTGGATTTTTATTGACAGTCACAGTGTGGATCTGATTTTTTCATAGAAACAGTGCTGTTTGACTAATCCAAACTGACAGCTGGATATCCCAGGCTAGTATTTGCTTACCTGATATTTCAAGTAGTTACAACAGCTGCTGATTGTAGTGATGTATGTCAATACCAAGAGTTGATGATAACATTCATTGATCCGAGCTGCTTTAAAAAATCGTTGTTGCGAAGAGCTACAGTAAAGACACAAAACTTTTATCTTAAATAGGTGATTTGCATTAAAAACTACTAGCAAACAAATGAGGGACGACGTGGACTCGACGCATTTAATACACTTTCTTCCTATACGGCAACATTTTCTGATGGATATCGCCACTGTATATCGTACTTTAGGTTATCTCGCTACATTGCAGCCATCGATGAAATGCTGTACTGTACTTCCCTGACTCCATCGAAGAATTTATAAACATACTGAAGGATATGTCAACAAACATAGGTGGAAAGGTCGCTATTTCTTTGACCATTTCAATGATATTTTTATGACCAATAACTACAGTGAGTCAAAATTTCCGTCGGCTTTCAGAATTTTTAAGAGACCGCACTCTTATCCACTCAAGACACTCTATTTAGATGGCGTTGATCAATATTTTGGGCTTCAGTTGGCAAAATTGTGCCAACCAGTCGCCATACAGTTAGTTAATTTGAAGAACGAATTTTGTTAGTTCTTAACGTTGATTTTCTGTTTACTGCCCCTCTGCGCAAGTCGATTTAAAATTCGGCAAACATCCAAAAAAAAACCTTACGAATATTTTCACTGTAATCGCTTACAACTACAGTCAGACAGTCATAATCGGCAAATCACTCGGCTCCAAGAACTGACTACTGTTCACAGTGATTATTCAAAATCCCCAACCAAAAGTAGCTTAACGATGAAAAATGTTTAATACCTCTCAACACCAGCAACTGTATCTGTACATATACCACAACGCCGAGTTCCGTGAGTACATTTATTTATTTTTTCGTTATGTTCAAGAAGATGCGCTCATGTCCAACTGCTGCTCCAGAAGCTCTTTCACGAATTGCCTAACAAAACGTAAGTAATTCAGAGTAATTCGAACTGTTCAAAGAGAACTCGAAATTCCGCCACCACAGTGCCTGCCGAAAGGATCATTAATAACGATCTTAAAAATGTCTTATATAAGTATAGAGGAATTCGTTGACCGACTGATTGTTGCCAGAGCTGACGCGACGGATCAAAAAATGAGCCATATACCCAGTGCCGCAGTCGAGATCGTTTCATTTCATTGATTAATCACACAAATATTGAATATTCGGACATTAAGAGTTGCGCGCCGACTCAGAGAGCTTAATCTTTGGTAACAACAGCAACAGCAGTTGGGTTTCTCTTTTCCTTTCGTCAGACCACATGATGGTATGAGGTATGGTGTGCGGTGATGGTTTGAGATCATTTTTCATTTGCTGCTTCTTTTAGTTCTTTCAACTTTTCGAACAGTACCAAGAGGTAAACAATTGACTACGTATACCAAGTGCGCAGACGAACATTGTTTGCGGCAACCGGCAACTATAGTGCGCGTGTCGTCTGTTCTGTTCTGGTCTACCGGATTTTCGCTTCGAAGCGAGAGAATTTTCTTTTCAAAATTGTATAGGCGAACAGACTGCTATTGGGAAGACTTAACCGCAGCCAAGCCTTTTCATTCAGAGTTCAGTAGAATACGTGTCAGCCTGTGGTGTGGGTCAATACTAGGTATGTGCTGATTAATTAGTTGCGCTTGCGGTACGACTTGTAATCTGTACAATGAGTTCTGCGTTTTTATTATGGACGGTTAAAGACTATAGTCCAGGCCAGGCTTGCTGCAGCGCATTTTATGTTTTTGACAATTTTGGCCATGAGGACTCTATTCCCATGAAGATGTTTTTAGACCTTGGCAAGTATTTTGATGAGGCAAAGTTCAATGGCGAAATTTATTTATTCGCCCCACGCTGTCTCGTTAGCATTGGCTTCCCTTTCCTCAAAGTACGAAAGATCACGTTTCTAAAGGGGTTTTCAAAAAGATCTGCTGAATCTGAAGATCTGCTCGATGTTGAAATGGAATTCAAGCTGTGTGTGTGAAATGTGTGTCATGTTATATGAAAATGAATCGTTGAAATATTCGCCACGGCTTCTCACGGTGGTACGGATCCGAATGGTGAAATTTTCAATAACTCTGTCGCAAAGATCCGGATGAACTGAGTGATAATTATGTTGGCTTGAAGGGCATCGGCCCTGCTCGACACCAGGAAACCTTACAAGAGAACGTTTAGCGGGGTTAAATCGCACAATCTTCGTGGCCAATTCATGTCGCGTCGCCTACGCGAGAGATAACCCTCAAATAAAGTTCATGCTGGGAGGCATGTAGCGGTAACGTCCTTCTGGAACCACATGTCGTCTACCCACATATCGTTTAATTTCGGTCAACATAAAACGGTTAGCATCATTGTGTAGCGATAGCTGTTGATGGCAATGGCTTCACCAACGGCCTCAGCAATGACGCCATCGGCCAGCCTGAGGTAGGGATGCCAGACGTCCCCCTTAAGGGGGGACAGTCCCCCTTTTTCATACAAAAATGCTGTTTGTCCCCCTAACACAAAGTACTGTCCCCCTTAATAAGTCAAAATTCAGTAAAAGAAAACATTCACTTTAAAATTTTGAAAATACTTTCTTTTAATATTTTTAACAAGATTCTTTGTGAACACATCCATTTGAAGTGCAAGAAAACTTTCACGTGCTAAAGTTGTTCTCCCGTACGTTTTTGTTTTGTACCTACTGGCATCATTTATTTCATATATTTTTGATTTTGGTGTTCAATAATAAAAAAAAATATTTGTCCCCCTTTTTGAACACTTGTCCCCCCTAGAAAACTCACGTTGTCCCCCTTTTTGTATTTTTTAATCTGGCATCCCTAGCCTGAGGTCCGCATCCAAACAGTTACTTTTTATGAATGCATTGACACCTGGTGACCATCATGTGGGTTGGCGTCGTCGCATATACGATAATTTCGGTTGCCACATAGCTACTCTCCAAAAATGCGCCTCGTCGCTAAGCATGATTTTTCGGACAGCGAAAAAACGTTGAGCTCCTTGGTCAGTTGGATCTTTTACTGGTGTAGGCTTAAGTTTTGACGCAAAATTTTGCAAGTTGAAGTCTGCTTAATCCTTAAGGTCGACTTCTTGTAAACGACGAGGAATTGACTGCCGATTTGGTGTTGCTTTGACGTACGGGTGTTGGCCTATTGTTCACCGATACGGTTTTTTCGAATTTGGCCACCAAACCGACTTTGAAATTTTGAAATGCCACTACGTCTGCCGTATAAAATGGACAATACGCTTACACTGAAGCATTCATTTTGAAAATAAAGTCTTAACATTTGGACAGCTAAATCAGATAATTTGGCATCGGTGACTGCATAAACAGTAGATTAGACAGACGCCGCCAATGCAACATGGCCGCCACAGGCTGCCAACATCGTATGCGTATGTCTTCCTATACCCGCTATCGTCCGTAATTTTCAACCAATTTAGTTCGTTTTTAACTTTCTCGCATTACGTAGTAAGAGAAAGGTATTGTAATCGTACAAAAAATCGAACTCGAGATTTTAATCAAATCTAACATTACGATGATAGAGGAACTCGAAAAAGTGGGTCTCGCAATTCTGTCCGTCTGTCCGTCTGTCCGTCTGTCCGTCTGTCCGTCTGTCCGTCTGTCCGTCCTTCCGGAGCTCTACAGCGCAAACGGCTGGACGGATTTCTTTCAAACTTCGGATTTGGAGTTGGTGGGCTTACAGTTCGGGGCCACTTTTTTTTTTGCACGTTAAGAGTTGCCGTTGTGACGGTATTCAGCAATTTTGAGTTTCTCGAAAACGGCTCTAACGATTTCAACCAAAATTGATATTTGGGCTTAAATAGGTGTAACTAAGATGGCTGCATACCCAGTTTTTCGCAGAAAAATCGAATAACGGTAATTTTGAAAATTGGTCATATCTCAAAAACGGTTAAGACTATTTCGACAAAAATTCATATTTAAGGTAATACGGTCATTCCCAACATGATGGCAAACTCAGTTTTTCCCTAAATTATCGTTCAACGGACTATTTTGGAAAAATTTTGTTTTTTAAGACTTTATTTAATTATGGTTTACTTGAAAACGGCTCTAACGATTTTAACCAAAATGTATACTTGCACTACCATATATGGGGTTAACATGACTGCATACCCAGTTTTTGGCTAAAAAGTCGAGTAACGGTACTTTTGAAAAGTGGCCTTATCTCGAAAACGGTCAATACGATTGCAACAAAAATTTATTTTTTATGTAATATGGTCATTCCTAACATGATAGCAAACTCAGTTTTTCTCTCAATTGTCTATAATGGATTTTTGAAAAAAGGCATATTTTGAGAATTTGGTTTTCTTTTGTTTTACCTACATGAAAACGGCTAAAGCAATTTTGACCAAAATGCATACTTGGAGTAAAATTGACGTTTTAAACATTACTGCATCCTTCATTTTTGATTCGAATCACCGGAAACGCTGATTTTGAAAACTGCTCAAATCTCGAAAACGCCATTTTCGATTTGGATAAAACTTTAAAACCCCATTAACGCTAACATCTTAAACAATACCCTATACTCAGTTTTTAGCTAAATAGTTGAGCAAGATTATTTTTCGAACTCAACATTGCAATATGTGTTATTATTTTGTACGCATTATTTTCCAAAATCAGCTTTAAAGATGTTGATTAAAATGCTTATTTACGATAACATAAGTATTGTTAATAAAACCCCGTACTTAGTTTTTCTTAGAAAAATCCAAATAACGCAGTCTTATAAGCATTACCGCACTACCAGTTAAAATGTAGTCACAACTACTCGAAACTTCTTCTTATTTCAACCATATTAATCATAAACCTTAAAATAATTCCAACCAATTGGAGTCTAAACTATCAGACACCCGCACTTCATTTACCCCCAAACACGTGTAAATTCAAAAACAAATCTCTGAAATCTTACATTACAAACCCTACTTCGAGTCATGGCCACCTACCAGCATCACCAATTTGAAAAATCTTGTTTTATAGAATACTAGCTGTTGCCCGCGGCTTCGCTCGCATTAATGCCGACTTTGTCAATCACTGTTCACTTAAGGAACCCTTTGTCCTTTTCTGCATTACTTAATAAAACGGATACAAAACAGATACAAAATTAGTTTAACTGAATTTCGTATTCTAACTAAAGTCTTCGCCAAACAGAACGCGTCTTTAACGCAGTGGTGAGATTAATTGACGCCGTGGTAAGATTATGTTGACGCAACGTTCTAACCGCAGCGTTAGAGGACGTCAAATAGAAAGCTCTCATTAATGTCCATGACTCATGGTTTTCATTGTCTAAAAAAATATTAAGCAGCTCGGAGGAAGAATTATTGCTTTTATTTGCCGTGATATGTAACTTCCGAAAAAGAAAAAGGAATTGGGTGCACGAAATTTACAAAAAAGTGAAATTCTTTTGATATTGCCTCCCATATCTCAGCCTTTAAAACTGCATTTGTATACGATTCATCACACATAACGAATATGGGTAATTTCAAAAACATTCGATTAATTTTTCCGTTTTTTAGAATATAAAATCATGAGAAATTATTTCAAACGCCCCGCGTCATAAAATAATCTGTAATTTTTCACAACCCGCGGTGAATTCAATCCATTAAGTTACAGCATACCCACCCACAAAATTTTATTGAAATCGGATGTGGTTAAGGAGATCGACACCAGCGCCACCTATCGGGTCCAAAACTATAATATCCATCAAGTTACGACCAACCATACCCACCTACAAAATTTCATTTGAATCGGTTCAGTGGTTAAGAAGATCGACAACAGCGCCACCTATCGGGTTCAAAACTATCATATTCATCAAGTTACAACCAACCATACTCACCTACGAAATTTCATTCGAATCGGTTGAGTGGTTAAAAAGATCGACAACAGCGCCACCTTTCGGGTCCAAAATCGGTTGAGTGGTTAAGATGATCGACAACAGCGCCACCTATCGGGTCCAAAACTATCCTATTTATCAAGTTACAGCCAACCATACCCACCCACAAAATTTTATTAAAATCGGTTAAGTGGTTAAGAAGATCGACAACAGCGCCACCTATCGGGTCCAAAACTATCCTATACATCAAGTTACAACCAACCATACCCACCCACAAAATTTCATGGAAATCGGTTGAGTGGTTAAGAAGATCGACAACAGCGCCACCTATCGGGTCCAAAACTATTCTATCCATCAAGTTACAACCAACCATACCCACCCACAAAATTTCATTGAAATCGGTTGAGTGGTTAAGATGATCGACAACAGCGCCACCTATCGGGTCCAAAACTATCCTATTCATCAAGTTACAGCCAACCATACCCACCCACAAAATTTTATTAAAATCGGTTAAGTGGTTAAGAAGATCGACAACAGCGCCACCTATCGGGTCCAAAACTATCCTATACATCAAGTTACAACCAACCATACCCACCCACAAAATTTCATGGAAATCGGTTGAGTGGTTAAGAAAATCGACAACAGCGCCACCTATCGGGTCCAAAACTATCCTATACATCAAGTTACAACCAACCATACCCACCCACAAAATTTCATGGAAATCGGTTGAGTGGTTAAGAAGATCGACAACAGCGCCACCTATCAGGTCCAAAACTATTCTATCCATCAAGTTACAACCAACCATACCCACCCACAAAATTTCATTGAAATCGGTTGAGTGGTTAAGATGATCGACAACAGCGCCACCTATCGGGTCCAAAACTATCCTATTCATCAAGTTACAGCCAACCATACCCAACCACAAAATTTCATTGAAATCGGTTGAGTGGTTAAGAAGATCGACAACAGCGCCACCTATCGGGTCCAAAACTATCCTATCCATCAAGTTCCAACCAACCCCATCCACCCACAAAATTTCATTGAAATCGGTTGAGCGTTTAAAAATATCGACAACAGCGCCACCTATCGGGTCCAAAACTATCCTATACATCAAGTTACAACCAACCATACCCACCCACAAAATTTCATGGAAATCGGTTGAGTGGTTAAGATGATCGACAACAGCGCCACCTATCGGGTCCAAAACTATCCTATTCATCAAGTTACAGCCAACCATACCCACCCACAAAATTTTATTAAAATCGGTTAAGTGGTTAAGAAGATCGACAACAGCGCCACCTATCGGGTCCAAAACTATCCTATACATCAAGTTACAACCAACCATACCCACCCACAAAATTTCATGGAAATCGGTTGAGTGGTTAAGAAGATCGACAACAGCGCCACCTATCGGGTCCAAAACTATTCTATCCATCAAGTTACAACCAACCATACCCACCCACAAAATTTCATTGAAATCGGTTGAGTGGTTAAGATGATCGACAACAGCGCCACCTATCGGGTCCAAAACTATCCTATTCATCAAGTTACAGCCAACCATACCCACCCACAAAATTTTATTAAAATCGGTTGAGTGGTTAAGATGATCGACAACAGCGCCACCTATCGGGTCCAAAACTATCCTATTCATCAAGTTACAGCCAACCATACCCAACCACAAAATTTCATTGAAATCGGTTGAGTGGTTAAGAAGATCGACAACAGCGCCACCTATCGGGTCCAAAACTATCCTATCCATCAAGTTCCAACCAACCCCATCCACCCACAAAATTTCATTGAAATCGGTTGAGCGTTTAAAAATATCGACAACAGCGCCACCTATCGGGTCCAAAACTATCCTATACATCAAGTTACAACCAACCATACCCACCCACAAAATTTCATGGAAATCGGTTGAGTGGTTAAGAAAATCGACAACAGCGCCACCTATCGGGTCCAAAACTATCATATACATCAAGTTACAACCAACCATACCCACCCACAAAATTTCATGGAAATCGGTTGAGTGGTTAAGAAGATCGACAACAGCGCCACCTATCGGGTCCAAAACTATCCTATACATCAAGTTACAACCAACCATACCCAACCACAAAATTTCATTGAAATCGGTTGAAAAGTTATCTCCACCATTTATAGTATAGTAATTATTCATTTGACACCCAATACTCATACGTCATACGCATATACCCATACGCCATACCATATCCATACCTAGAAGTTACACACAACGTAACACGTCTCTTATCTTTTAGTGATAGGCATAGAATTAAAAAACGTATTTACAATAAACGCACCTACATTCTTACAAATCCAAAACAATTTTGTGTGCCTGCCGCCGCCGCGCCGCACCCACCCATAACAAATCGAACTACCTATACTTTGCATGTAGGCTGGCTGCGCACAATGCAGAAAACATTATTGACAACCGTTAGCCGTTGTCATTGACGACCACATGACGACATCGTTGTGTGTGAATGTGTATCTTTATTTCCTTTGATGTGAATCCAACCCACCACCCCAAAGCAGAACTGGCAATCAAGAAATCATTATTTTTTCGTTGGTCAGAAAAGTCTGTTTTCAATTCCTTCTAGCTCAGCCCCTGGAAGGAGCAGAGAGATGAATGATACTTCAAAATAATCGGTGAAGTATTGGCTAAATGCAGTTTTAAGCTTATTCCGATTAACCTAGATCTATGAATGTAACAGCAAGATGATTAAAGAAAGGTAAAAAAAAACAAATTTGCAACCCCTTTTCCACAGTCACGCTACTCTTAAAATGATAGGAGAAGAAGAAGAACATGCTAAAAGGCTTAAAAAGCTTCCAACGATGGTATTCCCGGGATGGTATTGCCACCAAATAAGGCCTATTAGGGCTTCGGATCTAGCCCGAATAAATTAAAAAAAATCCCATCTCAATACGTTCAGTAGTTTTTGAGTTATTGTGGAACAAACATCCAAACATTCACATTTATAATATATATAGGATATAGGATAAACAATAATAAAAGAAAAATAAACCAAACAAAACTGATGATATGAACGAGAAAGTTTCGTGCGATCCAGTCGTGCACTTTATTTAACTTTCTCGCATTACGTAGTAAGAGAAAGGTATTGTAATCGTACAAAAAATCGAACTCGAGATTTTAATCAAATCTGACATTACGATGATAGAGGAACTCGAAAAAGTGGGTCTTGCAATTTTGTCCGTCTGTCCGTCTGTCCGTCCTTCCCGAGCTCTACAGCGCAAACGGCTGGACGGATTTCTTTCAAACTTCGGATTTGGAGTTGGTGGGCTTACAGTTCGGGGCCACTTTTTTTTTTGCACGATAAGTGTTGCCGTTCTAACGGTATTCAGCAATTTTTAGTTTCTCGAAAACGGCTCTAACGATTTCAACCAAAATTGATATTTGGGCTTAAGTAGGTGTAACTAAGATGGCTGCATACTCAGTTTTTCGCAGAAAAATCGAATAACGGTAATTTTGAAAATTGGTCATATCTCAAAAACGGTTAAAACTATTTCGACAAAAATTCATATTTAAGGTAATATGGTCATTCCCAACATGATGGCAAACTCAGTTTTTCCCTAAATTATCGTTCACCGGACTTTTTTGGAAAAATGTCGTTTTTAAAGACTTTATTTAATTATGGCTTACTTGAAAACCGCTTTAACGATTTTGACCAAAATGTATACCTGCGCTATGCTACATGGGGTTAACATGGCTGCATATCCAGTTTTTGGCTATAAAGTCGAATAACGGTACTTTTGAAAAGGGGCCTTATCTCAAAAACGGTCAATACGATTGCAACAAAAATTAATTTTGTATGTAATATAGTCATTCCTAACATGATAGCAAACTCAGTTTTTCTCTTAACTGTCTATAATGGATTTTTGAAAAAAGGCATATTATGAGAATTTGGTTTTCTTTTGTTTTACCAACACGAAAACGGCTTGACGGATTTTGACCTAAATGCATACTTGGAGTATATTTGACGTTTTTAACGTTATTGCGTCCTTCATTTTATTCTAACCACGGGAAACGCTGATTTTGAAAACTACTCGAATCTCGAAAACGCGATTTTCGATTTGGATAAGACTTTAAAAACCACGTAATACTAACATCCTGAACAATACGCTATACTCAGTTTTTGGTTAAATAGTTGAGCAAGATTATTTTTCGAACTCAACATTGAAAAATTTGTTACTATTTTGTACGCATTATTTTCCGAAATCAGCATTAAAGATGTTGACTAAAATGTTTATTTACGATAACATAAGTATTCTTAATAAAACCCTGTACTTAGTCTTATCACCATTACTGCACTACCAGTTAGAATCACAACTAATCACTAGAAACTCCTTTTTAGCAAATATTTCCCACTTCTTCTTTTTTCAACCATATTAATCATGAACCTGAAAATAATTCAAACCAATTGGAGTCTACACTATCAGAAACCCGCATTTTCATTTCAAATTCAAGAACAAATCTCTGAATTCTTACATCACAAACCCTGCTTCGAGTCATGGCCACCTACAAGCATCACCAATTTGAAAAATGTTGTTTTACAGCCTATAAACAATAATAAAAGAAAAATGAACCAACCAAATTGATGATACGAACGAGAAAGTTTCGTGCGATCCAGTCGTGCACTTTATTTATTTAAATGTAGGTAGATTTAGATAATAATATTGCAAAAAATATTGACAAAAGAAATTACAAAAACTTTAAAAAAAACCAAACCGATTGAGCTCAAATTTTCAATCATTCTTCGGATGACCCGGGAGTGTTTCTGTAATGTTTTTTTTTTTCAAGATTAGACACAGAGGTGTGGCCTTTTTGTGCAAAAAGACATTTAAAATGCTATCTCGACATTTATGGGATGTTTTGAAATGTTTAACTTTAATAAGCAAACCACTTTGAAAACAATAGGCGGGACAAAATAATTTAAAATTTTTAAAATACCAGCTTTAAGCCTTGAAATTTGGTGATGAGAGGTATATTGTCTGCTAAAAGCGTTGTACCTCTCGTAAAAAGAAAACATTTCAAACTTTATTTGTCGGAGCTAAAGTTGTAATATTAAGATTACTAATGCGGGATTTAATACGAAAGGTATTGCATGGGTAAAGCCGGACGAGTGTAGCACGTTTAATTAAAGTACATACCTTTTCGCTTTTCTAAAATAAGATTGCACACTTCAATAACAACCACGAACAGCTTTCTTGAAGCAAATATCATCCATATACGGATATAGACGCACAAATTAATAAAACCTTAAGCCTAGTATCCTAAAATACTAGTAAAATTTTATCTCCCATACAAAAACGTCTACAAAGATAAAATTTAGCGAGGCAGTTTAGCAAAGCAGAATCCTGTTCGCAAGCTAAATTCTTAACTTCAAATAGATGGGCCGATGAAAAGTCTCCACTCATTTAGCTCGCGAAATAAATGTCCGGTACATTATGGATTTTTTCAAGGAAACTGCAGAGAACATGTGCGTGACTATAAAAGAAAACGCAAAACAAAAAAAATAACCTTTTGATGTGATGAAAAAATATTGCGGGGCTTGTGAGCTGCTGCAGCAATGATAAATCTGCTCGGATCCATTGTTTTGGAGATACCTACTCAACTATTGCGATCGAAAATTCTAATTACAATTACACGTACATAATATGTTTACTGCCATTTATCGTGAAAATATGGTTTTTGTCCCATCTATTTATATCATGTTCAATTAATTAGCGACCACTTCTCTTTGGTGTGGAGAAACGAAGTGGAGACTAGGGACGCTACAATGTACGGCGAGCAGGATACTAGGCTTAAACGATTAAAAACACATACTTCACTTGTTTTCACGCCCAAGTTAACCCCACATATTGAAATTTACCTTATTTTAAGAAATACCTGAATACATGGGTACCTATATATTTGCCAACCAATTTGCTATGCATTATTTTTTTTTTAAACGTATTTTGGTCCAGAACCTTACATAACATTTTTAAATTCAATCAGTTTTCAAAGTTCTCATTAGCAACAACTTTCCCAATATTTTTTTATTTTATTCACTCTTTGATTTGCATCTATGTACCTATATAGCTAATAAAATAAAACTCTGCCGAAACTTGCGATGAAGGAGAAAGTTACGTACGAGCCAGTCGTGCATTTACTTTTTTTTACATCACTTGCTCTACAAAGTCTCTTCCAATTATTTATTTTCTTTTCTTATTGATTGGAAAGAATTGAACACTTAATTGTGTGAAACCCCATCCTTCATAAATATGTTCCCACAATTGTAAAATGTAAGGTTAGGTAAAGTTAGTGGGCTGCTAAGTCGTAATCCCCGCCACACTCTGGTAAGTATTGACCCATTTTGTTACCCGTCGCGGGGGAAAAGGTTTATCCCTTACTTGTGTAGTACCCTATTCTATAAGTGGTAAAATAAATTAATTGCTTACTGTGCTAATTCATGCAAAGCATCCTGAATTTCATAATTTTTTCTGTTTGTGTGCTGTAGATGGCTCGTTCAGGTTATGGAAGAAGAACCTTTCAAGGAATTTGTTTCCGGAGTTTTGGAGATCTGGACAGTGACACAGGAAGTGCATTGTGTCCTCAAGAAAGTTCTTATTGGGTCGCTTGGTGAAGTGGAAGTCTTTTTCCGTAAAAAATAGAGATAAATGAATTTTGCAAATATTCGAATTTTTGAACAATGTAGCTGGCTGAATTCATAGAGGTCTCGAGGCTATACTCAATCTCAAACCCCTAGACCTCTTTGTACAAGAATCTGCAGCAAACAGTGCCCTTCGATTAAGTCAGACGAAAAACTGGAAACACAGCCTGACGGGCCATGCACGAATTCTGAACAAATACACGGGCATACACAAATGTATGCATGGACTATACTACTTCCCGGCTAGATTTCACAAGTCCAAAAGGCCGACACCACAGTAAAGATTCCCTCCTATAATCTCAGACAGACGATTGGGAACAAAATACTAATAGCGACAAATGAAGTTCGACTCCTGTGACATAAGTAGGAAAATGTGGCCAATCACAAGAAATCATTGTCCTCAATTGTGGGTATTATCACCGGACACAGCACACTGAAATACCATACTAAAAAAATGGGAATTAGTACAGAGGATCCGGTGATGAGGACACGCCACATTTTCTTTGTCACTGTCAAGCGCTCTGCCATACAAGAAATAAAATTTGGTAGTTACTTCTTCGAAGGATCCGCATTAATACATGCAAATCGAGCTTGTTTCAGAATAAGTATTTCTTCCATTAAGGGTTTGGCAATTTGACACGCAGTAGTATGCAAAAAAAGAACTACGAAAAATAAGAATAGACAAAGTCAAATGCCTTTTTACACAAATGACTTTTCAGACACCTAGAATTTTTATTTAAAGCTCCAACGGACAAAATAGCACCCAGATGACTGAAGGTGCATGTCGGTCCCTATTTGTTATTTGCTATTTGATACTTACATTTCTTGGACACTAACGTTAACGTGTCGCAGATATTATACAGAAAAAAAATAACCAACCCACTTCCTTCGCGGTAAACTTTCCCACTCCATTCGAAATCCTCCAGAATTAAACAGAAACAGAATAAAAAAATCTTTCCTCCATGAAATTACTTTTGCTACGCCATGTACAGGAAACGAAAGATATACAGATACATCTTCCTATTTTAAGAATAAAGTAATTAACGAAATTCTAATCAATCAATCACTCGGCTCGACACTGTCACACGGTAGCTGACTGTTGAGTGTTGAAGTAAAACAATTTCATGTTTTCACATAACGCCTGCGATAAGATGGTAAGAGATACACCATGCTCTTCTGGGATTTCCCTCCACTACACACCTATAGCTATATCCCTCGAGCAGAAATCGAAAGAGTGTGTCAGCCGTGATATATCCATTCAGATCATTTTCAGATGTCTCATTTAAAAAGGACGCTATGCCATGTAATCCTGCCATCAGACAAAACAGGAAAACCCTTTCTCTCTTGCTTGGCCTGCGTTCTTATGTGAGTGAGGGCTGGCGTCTCATTTCAGTCACTGAAGTGAACCAGCCGAGATAAGCCCTACTCCACCGAGTCGGTAGAGGAGTGCGCAAAAAGGATACCTATATTTATACAACACCCAGTGCCAGTAGTATAGAGCGGATGTGTACGGGCCTATACCAAAGCGTATCTTCTAGTCACACCCGGTTACCTATGATTTACCTGCATTGGGTGTATTCATAAATTTCATTTCTGACGAGGAACAGTTCCTATAGATGCTGCAGTAGCAGCAGCAGTAGCAGCAGCTTGACGACAGCTCACTGCAGCGCACGATGATATATTATCTCCTCGTACGACTGTCGATGACAGAGTCAATAACTTTTGGTGTATCCAATGAAATGTTAGCCGTTGGCGTGAGGGAAGCATTTTTGGGGGGTTCATCGGTTACATCAGTATTGAGAGGAATGGAAGCGGGTGCGGGTGAAGATAATTTCCTCAGAAGGGGCTTTCACAAGTTTCGGATTCACACACGAAGCTATATACTGATAGTCCCGGAATATTGAAAATACTTATCTGACTGGGGATTCTCGGGTTCCTGCTGGTGGTGGTTGTGTTTTGCGCCTTACAGTTAATTTTCCACATGAGATGGTTGATAGTGATTTGAATGTTACACATTTTGTAGCGAGATGTGACGGAAGTGAACTTAAATCTTGATTGCTGGTTTTCCATCATCCGGGTGTCGGTCCTACATCAGTTATCTGTACGAAGGTACATTTTGAAAATTGAGTTATGTATCTACCTATGGGCTTGTGTTTTCGTTGGAACATTGGTTAAATGGGAGGTCCACAGTGGGATTGTAAAGATGCTTGCATGGGCGGACTGTATATAAATAAAGTTTGTCGACCTAAAGGTGAGTTCGCGGTCTCTTTGAATTAAGTTATGTTCTATAAACGTTTTCAATTTAAACTGAACCAGATGGATAATATTTCATTCATATTTCATTCATACAGGACTAAATGAAGGTTGTACTTTACAAATTTTTGTCGGGCGTAAAAAGACACACAAAACAGTTTTAGGACATTCATTTTCTTTAAATGCATGCTATACATGAATATAATCAACTTTGAATACACCAAACCTCACTCTAACTCCAACCTATAAACAGCACCTAACCCCAAGAACTGTAATTGACACCGATCTTCTAGACCGCTCAACAGATTGCAATGAAATTTTGTGGGATAGCGATAGGTGGCGCTGTCGTCGATCTTCTATTTGTGGGTGGGTATGGTTGGTTGCAACATGAATCATAGGATCGTTTTCGACCCGATAGGTGGCGCTGTTGTTGAACTTTTAAACCACTCAACTTCATTTAAGAGTAGGTATTTCCTGCGCAATAAAAATAATATTTCGTGACGATTCTAAAAATACACACGTTATTGTTCAAGTTTTCACTTCTGTCGGAACTTCCGGAGTGCCATTGTTTTTTTTTCTTCTACGCTCCAACGGTGGTTTCATAATAATACAAACTAACATCAGAGCAGTGTTAACCACTGTCTTAATTTTTCCACAAAGCTTTTTTCCTTTTTTTTCCTTACCGGCTTAAATAATTATTTATATATTTTTCAGCATGTGCCTGGGTATAATTAAGAAAGGATAAATGCCTTTAAAGTTGCGTCAGCGTATTGACTTCATCCAAGAATTTTTATTTATGTAATTTTTTTAATTTATATAAATTTAAGAGTGCTCCCGTAGGTCAATCTAAATAAATATTCAGTTGTAATAAATTTTCTTAATAAAAACGACATTTGAGCTGAAAAAATAGCTTTGCTGAATTTTATGAATGTAGAGAATATTATACAACTTATTTCTCGTAAATCGTTTAAATACATTTTTGCTGAGATTATACCTGAGACAAAATTTTGTTTTATTGTTTTTCGCTTTATATATTTTTGGGTTAGAACTTAGGAGTAAGGATTAGGAAAAGGATAGTAAGGAAGTGAGGATTAATGCGAAATATGTATAAATATATGTGTTTTACATTTCGCGAAGGAATATGCATATGTTTACTCCTTATATGAACGCGTTTTGCTCTGTTAAACTATGACTCACGTGAACATGCTTCTAATGCAATTTGTAGCAGGACCTTTGGATGTGAAACTGAATTTGCCATCCATTTTTACAAACAAGGTATTGCAATACTTAAGGGTGTTTTGTTGGTAGGTCTTGTTTTTTGACCTTGACAGCTAAGTTCTGCTGATTTTGACTTGTAGGTGTCTAGACTAAGAAATCATGACTATTCGTAAATGTAGTCAAAAATTGCAGTTTCATGTTAACCTTTTTTTTTGCAAGGCCAGATATTTTATCTTTTTTGATAGTTTTTCCGTTAGTTTGGATATTTGTTGTGCGATTCATATTTATCTCCATTAACTTTGTTTTCTGTTCGGTCAATTTTAGCTTATTCGTTTTCAGCCAATTGATTAATTTATGTTTTGCACTGCTCTTCGTCTGTACCTATACCTTCTGTATTTTATAAAATTTCATAATTTCTTCCGAATTATGCGTAGATATTTTATATACTTACAGGGGTGGACCTGGGCCTCAACCAACAAGCGTCTCCAGCCAGCGCGATCTTTAGCTAGCTGTCTCCAGTTTCGCACGCTAAGTTGGTTAAGGTCCCCTTCCACTTGCGTGCGCCACCTGAGTCGCGGTCTTCCTCTACTGGATTCGAAGATCTTCCGGGGCGGAGCATTCGTGTCCATTCGCTCTACATGACCCAGCCACCTCAGTCGTTGGACCTTCACTCTTTTGACTGGGTCGATGTCGCTTTACAGCCCGTACAGTTCGTCGTTAAATCTCCTTCTCTATTCACCGTCAATGCAGACGGGACCACAAATCCCTCCTTTCGAAACAACCGAGAGCTACCTCAACCGCTTTTAATATAATCCATGCCTCTGCGGCCATATAGCAGGACTGGGACGATTAGGGTCTTATAAAGGGTCACTTTAGTTGTTCGAGAGAGGGCTTTGCTACTCAATTGGCTTCTTAGCCCAAAGAAACAGCGATTGGCAAGAGTAATTCTACGTTTAACCTCAGCGCTGATGTCGTTGTCTGAGTTCATAGCGGAGCCTAGGTAGACAAAGTCCTTAACCACCTCAAAGTTATATCTGTCTATTGTGACGTTCTGTCCGAGCCGTCGGTATTGGGTGTACTTTTTAGTTGACAGCATATACTTCGTCTTGCCCTCATTAGCCGCCAAACCCATCTTCGCCGCCTCAGTCTCAATACTCACAAACGCGCCATTAACATCATGCTGTGTTCTGCCAATTATGTCAATGTCATCGGCGTACGCGAGTAATTGGAAGGACTTTTGAAAGATCGTGCCTCTGGTGTTGGCGTTTGAGTTTTGCACTATTCTTTCAAGAACGATGTTGAAAAAGTCACATGACAGCGCATAGCCTTGCCTAAATGCTTTTTTGACATCGAAGGTCTCGGTGAGTTCTTTACCGACCTTGATGGGCCATTCTCCATCGTCATCCTGCAACAAAGGGACGAGTTTGGCAGGGATGCCAAAACTAGACATTGCTCTGTATAGTTCGTCCCTATAAATGCTGTCATAGGCGACCTTAAAATCGATGAAAAGGCGGTGGGTATCGATTTGAAGTTCCTGGGTTTTCTCCAAGATCTGCTACAGTCTGAATATTTGGTCTATGGTGGACTTTCCTGGCCTGAAGCCACACTGATATGGACCAATCAGGTTGTTTACGAAATGCTTCAGGCGTTCTTGTAGGCAATGTTTAAAAGACTGATACCTCTGTAATTGGCGCAGTTCAGATGGTCTCCTTTCTATTTGATATAGAAGCGCACCTAATATCGTACCTTGTATAGCACTTTTTGTACTTCGATGAGTCCTTCCATGATATTATTGACTTTTGTCCTCTGTGTTCTATTTGTTAAAAAAGATCCTTATCAATCGAGCTCCTCTTGTACACCATACGTATGCAATTTTCTTGACAGAATTTCCCTATCAATTGTTGCAAAATCCCGCTTTAAATCTAAGAATAACTTCAGTTTTGTCCTTTTTCCACAATCTGTTCATTCATTCACTACGTGGTTTAATGCTGCTTCACAGGAGTAATTGGTTCTTTTTAAGCCCCGATTGCTATATTGAAAAATAGTGGTTGAATTTATTCACATTTGACTACTGTTGCTTTATACAGTTGAAGACAAAACTGAGCGGACGGGTAAAAATTATGACAAAAATTACAGGAGCGTCTAGTCAAATGCCTTAACGGGTCCAATTCCGGCTACATAATATCACTCGTACTATTTGGGAAACTTAGTCATTCACGCAATTCGCAAAATTCATTCTACTATTGAAATGAATGCAAAAGAATTATTTTTGGGCTACGTAGATGCGACAGAAACATCCATGAACCGCATCACAGTCTCGTCACATCTAAAGCGTCATTTTTTTGACTGGCATTGGCATCCTTTGCTTGGAATGTTGTAACAAATCGATCGAAAAAACAAAGCACACCTTATAAAAAACACGAATGGAATAAAGACAAAGAGTTTTCAATTACAGTTGAATTCGTTTCAGAAAATGGTCTGCCACGTCGGTTACGTACCGCATACACAAACACGCAGTTGCTGGAGCTCGAAAAGGAATTCCATTTCAATAAATATTTATGCCGCCCCCGAAGGATCGAGATTGCAGCCAGTTTGGATTTAACCGAGAGACAGGTGAGTGAAAAGCATTTTTTTGTTTGTTGCATTGTGAATTTTTATCCCGTTTCGTTCAGGTGAAAGTGTGGTTTCAAAATCGACGCATGAAACACAAGCGACAGACCCTCTCCAAGACCGATGACGAGGACAACAAAGACAGCTTAAAAGGTGATGATGACAATCAGTCAGATAGTAGTAAGTTGGATTGTGCTTTCCGAAAACATGAATACATATACATAGAACTAAAAAAAAATTAAAACACATACACACACAGACATTTAGGGTGTAGATGCACAAAAACAATTTAGCTAGTTTCTCCATCAATCATTGTCACCTACTTTGGTCCTTTATTCTAACGAAGGGTTATCCTGTGTTCTTTTATTTTTGTGTGTGCAATTGTAGATTCCAATTCGAAAAAGTCCTGTCAAGGCTGTGAGCTACCATCCGACGATATTCCCGATTCCACATCGAACTCGAGGGGACACAACAACAATACACCAAGTGCAACAAACAATAATCAAAGTACAGGAAGTTGTAAGCCTGTTCATGGGGGTACGCTTGTATGAGTCTAATGGATTTTTTGTTTTTGTTTTCTAGTGACTCCAAACTCAACGTTAGAATCAGGAGTGTCGTCGAACAACAACAACCTGGGAAGCAATGCGGTTTCGGCGTCAAATGTAATTAGTGCCGATTCCAGTGTGGCGTCTAGTGTTAGCTTGGACGAAGAGGACGAAAGCCCCGCTAAGGTCAAGAAAAAAGACGGCGATCAGGTAGGCGACATATATCTAATTTTATGAATATTTTTTTCATATCTATCACCTTTTTGCGTAGATTGTTAAAAAAGAAGCCGTGTCCACGTCAACGAAACACTCGCCGTTCAGCGGATACGAAATCTATCGCCGAGACTCTGACGCCAGCAGTGGCGGAGTTTCTCATCAAGGTCCGCATCAGCCACCAGCAACGCAAGTGCCAGTTTCGACTTCCCACACTACCACCAAGACAAAGGGTCGATATCAGGCGAACAACGCCGCAAACAATGCAATTCACGACGCGAGCTATTTCCCGGGCTACTACGCCCAACAGAAGCAGACGTCGACGCCGCTCCACCAATCTCCACAAACCACAGCTGTGGCGCAACACCAGGACTACTACGGCAAGTACGAAATCGAATTCGCACCGCACCATCAGCAGCAAAAACTGCTGCAAGGCAGCACTCAGTCGCACAACGGAACCGTTGTTGCTGCGGGTGTCCAAGACTTTACCCAGCACCATCAACAGCAACAGCTGCAGCATTCGAATCTTATCAAAGCGCCGGAAATGAGTTCACTGAAAATCCACGAGTTTCAAAATAAACCACCGGCGCCACCACACTCCACTTACCATCCACAACAGAATCCAGGTTATTACCATCACGGACAAGAACCGAACTGCATAACAACTCCATATCCAAACCATAGCTACGGCTACAACCACAACGACTACGACTCGGCGGCATCTATGAACTCAACCGGCAACTACTACAACGACCCGAAGACACAAACCGGCTACTACGAGAACACGTTCCACCATCATCCACACCACCAACCACAGCATCCCGACTACCATCACAACGCCGAGGCGACAAGCTACATGCCCACCGGCCCACAGGCGACAAACATTGTCGACAACTGCGAAGGCTACAACTTCCCCGGCTACTACGAGCAGCATCCACACACGCCGCACCATCCACATCAGATCCAAGCGCACAACCAGCAACAGCAAGTCCCATCACAGCAGATGCACATTCATCCGGTTGCAGCGGCAGCTAATGGCGCGTTCGTCAATGGCGCTGCTCAACCATTTCCTATGGCCGCCGCATCAACCGTTACCAATTCAAACCTTACCGGCCTAGAGAACTCGAACAGCTCGTCGGACTTTAATTTCCTCAGCAATCTGGCGAACGACTTCGCGCCCGAATACTACCAACTAAGTTAGTTAATTAGTTAGAAAAGACAAACATCCATAAATAGTTAAACGCAGTTACAATATTCCAGACATGTACTACCAGAATTACTTTATAAGTTTACCATTATTACTCTAAGTAGGTATATTCTTATGTAAAACGATTCAACGGATAAAAATTGATGAGCGAAAGCCGTGAAAATAAAATCACATTTGCTAGGAGAATAGTTCAAAAAAACGAAAATAAAAATTAAATTGTGTATCTATGAGAGAAAATTTTTTTTTTTGTAAATATTAGTAGATGTGCGTGTAAGAGAGGTCTAACTGTAAGTTAAGTTGAAAAAAAAATCTTAATCAAAATATGCTTTACAGTTATTTAAAAAAATATCAAGTCTCACTATAGGTATTGTATAAAATTAACAAACAAAATAAAAAAAATGGTAAACGCAAATAGAAATTGTTATAGAAATGATAGAAACCTTAATTTTTGTTAAGTTGACAATTATCGTTGAATCTTAGCGATTCAAGTGCAATTGGAACCATATTTTATCGTTTTACCAATAAAACCAGTTATTATTTTAATTTTGTATAAACAAAACAGTAAAACAATTATTATTATACATAAATAGATATTATTAAGTGAATTAAATTTAATCATTTTCATATCTTTCAAAAAAACACTTTGTGAAGAAATAATACGTAAATATACATAATGTGAACATTAGTGACGGTTTGGATTTATTTAAATTGGGTCTCTGTTGATGGGGGTTACTTATTTTTTTTACCATGGTTAGGGTAGCGTTTCGTGTAGAGTGAAATAAGATAATACCACAAACTACACTGATGGGTTTTCCTATTTATTGCGAAGCCGTTACACGTTTATTTGTCGCTATGTTCTCCTGGTTATGATTTGTCGACGTTTTCCAGTCATGCTAAAATCCTCAAAACCTCTTAAAGATTAGAAAGCGAGCAGGGCCGTAGCCAGGATTTTGTTTCCGGGGGGGGGGCTTGCTTTCAAATCTTACGAGGAATTTTTTTAACAAAAAACTATATGGGTCCACCAAAACATTGATTTTTATTAGTTTTTAAATCGAAGATAGGTATACTTAAATTATTTTTGTAGACGTCTTAATTCCTTTTTTTTGACATGAGATCAATAACCTCATCTGGATCCACATTAAAGTCCGAATAAAAAGATATCATAGCAAGTGAGCTTAATCCGGTGAGCGCAGTGGCTTAGTGGTAGTGTGTTGGGCTACTAAGCGAGGGACTCAGGTTCGAATCCCGAGAGGGCCAAATTACATCTTAAGGTTTTTTCCACTGCGCCACCTCTCGCGAACGTCTGACAAACATCCGAGAGTAAAACTGTCATGAATGAGCTTCTCAATTAGCCGTTTGGACTCGGCGTAAAATTGTAGATCCCTTCCATTCGTCCCAAAAATTGAAAACCCACACAAAGCGAATGGTTGCGAGAAGCTAGGCCTTGGGTCCCATAGACCTGTCGCGCCAAAATATTTATTTATTTATTTATTTATATAATGTTGAAAAGCTTCTTTCAACACTAGCTGTGTTCACTGGAAGCGTTGCCAAAACCGACAGCAAAAAGTGTATACCTCTAAAGTACGTCTTGTCACATATAGCAATTTCAAAACTTCGGTAGAAGGATCACACGACGATATTTTTTCGCACTAAAGAATGTACTCAGCTTTTACAGCTGACAACGAAATTACATTATCAATGTAACATTTTAGCTTTTCCATTACGTTCACTCGCTCAACTACAGCAAAACCTGGGAGCAGAGCTTGAAACGATGGTAGAACGTATTCGTTGACCATGAATCTTTCCGTAAGAATTCGGATCAACGAATCTATGCGAGGAATCAGTATAGACACTTTAAAATAGGCTTCAGTAGAAGAGGTTTCTGGATCGGAACGCATTGTCTGTTTCAATGAAGTTCTTGGAGCTCTTAATTGAACTTCAAATAGGTCCTCGGCTTTTTCTCTGATGTTCTTAAGAGAATTCAGAACTTTTTATGTGCGTTCGGTTGCAGAAACGAAGTCTAAGGATTTGTTCTGCGGGAAAACTGATAAGGGCAGCGTTATACTGAATAGTTTTTCGCATAGATACAATCAGGCTTACTAGGAAATCACTTTTTTGGACCGCTGCCAAAAGTGTTGATGCGTTCGAAGACATCGCCCGACGCTATGTTCGATATTTCTTCAAGGTTTATTGAGATGCATTTGGAGAGCTCTACAAAGGAAATAATACTGTCATGCCTTTCAATGAACCTTGTTTCGCAAAGGCGTAGAAGTCGAGTTTTTCGGCTCTCTGGTGCGTGTTTTTTAATGACATTTTTGAA
Organism: Cheilosia pagana; assembly: GCA_936431705.1. Classification (NCBI taxonomy): domain Eukaryota; kingdom Metazoa; phylum Arthropoda; class Insecta; order Diptera; family Syrphidae; genus Cheilosia; species Cheilosia pagana. The sequence goes on along the minus strand of OW386166.1, from coordinate 74,778,297 downwards.
ATTTAAATTTGCGTTTGAATGGTTGCGGAAGAAATTAGCTATTTCACTAACTACACCAAGGCAATTGCGAAGTGCAGGAGTCGACCTGGCATTAGATAAAGCCAGGTTCAAGCGATGGCTTGCACAGTGTACATACCTAGCGTTTGGATACTTATAGAAGGTTTCAAGCCCCCCCCCCCCCCTGGCTACGTGCCTGAAAGCGAGAGATAAAAAAGTTTTTGTTTGTTATGCAGTACCTTCCAACTTGGATCTAGCTCGGATTTTATTTCAGTAGCAGAAACAGCTTTTATGGTTATCTATATCTTTTTGTGCTTTTACCAATGACTTTCGCGATCGCCAGAACCTCCGCTTGAAAGACTCTGGTATGCCAAGGAAGAATAACTGAAGAGTGTAACTAAATAAATAAATAGGTCTCACAACAGGTTTGTGTTCGTGTACCCTAACCATAGCTTTTCACAACCATTCGTGTTTTGAGAGTTTTAATTTTATTGGGACGAATGGAAACGGATCTACAATTTGGTGCCGATTTCGAACTTATACTTATACTTTCGGATGTGTGTCAGACTTTACGTAGAAAAAAATCTTTTATAAAAACTTTCATTTCCAGCGATTGAAGCTGGAGAACTCTCGTTCAGTAGTCCAGCTCACTAACTAATAACTGAGCCACTGCGCCCACCACTGTATACCTATATTTATTTCTTCACAGAATAGACCGACGAGATACTTCCACCCATTGTCCATGCGTCTATTTAGTTAGATCTCAATTGTTGCGGGCGGCTCGTTTGTGCTCCTTCCCGAGAATAGTCTTAAAATGTTCAGATCGGAAGACATTCCTAGTCAGAAGTGACTACTCCCCCTACGTATTTCCCCAAAATCTATTTGTTATTTCTGAACCTTTGATTTATTTTCTGTCATTTTTTGACTTTTTTTTCTGTGCGTTTTTGATGCTTTTTCTGAGCATTTTTTCCACGGGTACTGCCACATTTTGTGATGCATTTCTTTAGCATTAAGATCACAGAGGACGATTTAAAAAACTTTGACTAATAGAAAGTCGAGTTCGGGAGGACTATCATTGGACACAGAACAAACTCATTTTTCAGATTCAGAGCAGTTTTTCTGCACTTGAAATTAGCTCTTGTAAATTTTCATGTTCCATACAATTTCAATTTATTTATTTAACTGGCATTCAGAGTCAGATCGATTTTGCGAATATCAATTTTTTAGCGGGATTTGCAACTGCTTTCACTATCACCATAATCAGGGCCATGCAGAGTCATTCATTTGACGCCCTTTTATATTGCATTATAATTAAAAACAAATATTTTCAAGTATTTGAACTAGCTAACCCTCGCCATCTTAGCTGGGCGATATTTATACTTAAACATTTTTCCTTGGAAGAAATCAAGGAGTTTGTCCAAATCACGTTTTTCTTTGTTAAAATCGTAAATGTCAACACACAATGGGTCGTATGAATAAAACGTAGCAATTACTTTTACTCGAGAGAAATGTCAAAATTGAAGCATTTACTTCGTTTCGTATGAATAAAAAAAATAGAGTTAGTTCCAATTTTTGACGTGTTCGAAAAGCGCCGGCACTGACCTTTTAACTCAGATCGGTATGAATAAAACTTATCAGACAAAGCAAATGTTATGCAAATTGTGAGTCTGCTATTTAGTTGACTCAGACCTTTTGCTAAATATTTTGTACGCGACTGTTTTAACATAAAACAATTATTAAAGAATTGTGAATTGCCGATGTTTTGTTTAATATACCTGTTTCACGTCTTGTTAACAGTATAAACAAAGAAGATTTGGTGACGATAATAACTTCAACCAATTGTTTCGTTTCACGCGTAAAAATGTGGACATTTTGGCTAATATTTTTTAAATGCTAATCTTGAGACGCTCGTTCAAATACCTAGAAAATTAAAGCTTTCCTAAGGTATCCGGGTTTTCAGGTAAACATTTCAAAATTCATAGCTTAACCAGTAAAAAATGTATGAGTTTAGGTTTGTGCTGGAGAAGATCTTGGTGTTCATCAGTCAACCGTTTCGTTAACTAATTGATATGTGTGTCAAAAAATAGTTCAACAAGCCGATGTCTGGATACATTTTCCGACAACTGAGGAAGAAATCAAACATCACCATAACTGATTTGGGACTTTTGATAATTACTCCACAAAAAATTTGAAAATAAATTCAAAATAAACAAATTACCAGACAGTTGTCACTTGTCAAGTTTGACAGAAATTGCAAGGCAAGTACACGTACACCGAAGTAAAAGCTATTTTCGAATTTTCGAACTTACTTTAGCAAACTAAGTTTTTATTCATACCGATTCAAAGCATTTGCTAAGGGCTTTTACTTTGCTAAAACCTTTTGCTCAAAGCAAATGCTAGTTTTTATTCATACGACCCAATGTGGAAAAATCAAAGATAGTGATCAAAGCAGAGAAGGAGATCAAATGTTTCCTTATTTGTGTGTACGCAAGACGATTTGTTTCTTTTCTTCTTTTTTTTATTTTTACATGCATGCATGAATTTGTTTAAATAAAATATACAGCACTTTTAAAATGAAATTAGACTTTGTCCTACAGATGCTTATTTTACACATTTTAAATAAAAGAAATTTTGTATACTGGTGCGATATTTCGTACGAATGTTGTGAAAAAAAAATGTTTCCATTCAGTTTTAAATATAAATATAATACAGTGCGACCTCAATAAAAGCAACCCTCGATAAAAGCAACACCTCTTATGATTGTTGACTCAGTAATTGCAATTCCTCAAAAAAAGGCGACTCGATAAAGGCAAATGTTGTTTCAAGAACTCTTTTTTCGTTAGCTGTTTTTTTTCTTATTGTTTATTTTAAACATGAATTAAGCTATCAGTTTTGGTCTGTTAATCCGTGCAAGCCACGTTTTTTCGATTATTATGAGGTGTTGAACTTTTCGTCTCATTTTTGGCGCCTATGCAATTTTTTGACTCGATTATTGCAACAAACTCAGTAAAAGCAACTGCCCAAATTTCTATTAGTTGCTAAGATTGAGGTCGCACTGTATGAAGATGTAGCTGTACCCAGCCAGCTTTGCCCGTGCCTTTCTTATTAAGTCCAGCCCACATTTCGCATAGTGATTTTTTAAGGGAGGTGCAACGCTCCTTTTTGAAAAGATACTGCCACATTGTGTTGAATTTCAAGGCTAGTATTTTTTAAGTTTTATAATATGGTTAGTCCCCGTTTTCCTATACTGCTTGTTTGTTGCAAAGTACTCTGTTAAGGCAACGCAGTTTAAAGTTCTAAAATTTGAAACAGATTTGAAACCTGCTACAAAAGAATACATTTTCAGCCAAAAAAGAATCATATAACTTGTGATATATGTACCTATAAAGGGACAAACATAATCAAATTCATTTTTATATGTACCAGATTATTAGAAAACTCCAAATATGTATTTAATCGATATATTATTTACAATATAACTTATGTTATAATTTCGCTAACTAAGTACAAAATGTACGAAGGTAACTACCTACCTAGGTACTCGTATATTGTGTGCCAGTTAGTCACGAAACATTTAATGAAAACCAAAAAATTCAAAAAAACATTTAACTTCTTACTTTTCTAGATTTTTTTCTCAGGAAATTCTTTGATAAGACTGTCAAAATTTAGGTTATTTGCAAATGTTTTTCAATGGACAATGAGGCCAAACTACGAGTAGTTAATCTTGTTTGGGAGGGGACATTGTATACAACATTATTTGAAGGTTGTACCTATAAAAACTGAAAAAAAAACTGAACACGATTAGGTACATGTAGTTACAAGAGGATTTTGAGAGATTATCAAATTGGTGTTTGATTAATTCCTTACACCTAGGTAAATATTGAAAAATGTCAAAGTTTAACGTTTTGCCGAAATCGTTCATCTATCAATTTCTCTTATGAAATAAACGATAAGTTTCTTTCAATCGTAATATTTAAAAAGGTATCTTGCCTCTTAACATTCGCAGAAAATTCTCTGAGATTATGTTCATTCGTGATGTATTGGCAATATTCCGATATTTCAGCATTAATTAACTTGTTCCTGCGTGGACACTCAGAAACCTACTGTTTTTTAATGTTCCATATCACAGAACAAATTATGCTGCCAATGAACCATTATCCAAGTGCTTAAGAGAAATCAATACCGTTTGCGATATGATTGATTTAAGTTTGAGTAGAGTTTCATTTAAAAATAATTTGCCATTAATTTTAAGTAATTTATATGGTGTCATTGTTTAATTTTTATTTTATTTTTATTTATGTTACAACATTATTATCTAGTAATCACTAAAGTACTGTAACTTTGTTGGATGAAGTATACTAAACTAAACTTAAGTTGAGAAAAACCGCGTTCGCCACTGGCAACGGTCACTGGTATTGTTAACAGAATACGAAGCGATATCCAGATGGGGATACAACTCCTAAAGATTGAACTTTTTGATTAAACTTAACGTCTCGATCTCGATAATGTGGCCTAAATGTTCGAGATAGTGTTGCTTATTTTTTCGCATAACAAATCTCCATCAATATCAGTTTTAAAGTTGATCGTAAACTTTCTTGCAGTGCAGAACAATGTCGCCTTAGAACTTCTTATTAAGATTGCTTTTTGGTGTAAAACGAAAAGTTTTCCGTGATAGAAAAATCTTGCAACTGTATTTGAACTTTTATTCATAGATAGTAGATAGTACGGTTTCCAAAAGAGCATTAAAGAACTCGACTTCTTTATTCGGTCACTTATTTGTTTACTAACAGCGACCTTCACACAGCCTGCGTTTAGTGCGTGTTAATCCCGCGATTGTGCTGCCTACCAAGTTCAAATGCCAATTCATATGCTGTTATAATGGCTTGTTCGAGATCTGTTTGTCTTTACGTTATTTAATAAGAGCACCATTTGTGTTAAGCATTTCGGCAAAGTCGACAAAGTTGATTTTAGGTGGCTTTGCTCATAACGTTGATTTGAAACAAAACGACGTACCTTACATTTTAACAGAGAAACAACAAATGTAAAATCTGCCAGTATTGCCGCTTCATGTGACATCGCAGTATGGCTTCTTTGGTAATATCGTTCAGGGAAACCAAAGCATCATGCATTTCAAATAACTGATAACGAACTGCTTTGACGCTATCAGTTCAAAAAAAATAATTATTGCAAAAATTGTTGCCCGTTATTCTCATTCACTCTTTAAGGACTTTTCTGGTCACAAAATTTAAAGAGATTTTTAAACTAGGCTAAAATGACTCATTGCATCTCTCTTTCGCTCTGCACAAGTGTGCCAGTGCCAGGTCGTGGTAGATAAATGTAGGCGCAGTGGCTTAGTGGTTATTGTGATGGACTACTAAGCGAGGGGTCCCCGGTTCGATCACCGAAAGAACATAAATTGTATCTAAAGGTTTTTCCCACTGCGGCACCTCTAGCGAACTTCCGACAAACATCCGACATTTGTCAGACTTTGAAGTTTGATATTAATTACATTTTCAGACGAGTTTTTAAAAAATAGGAAACAATTTATACTTTTGAACGGCGCAATGAAATTCAACAAAAATTAATGAAATGAATCATCAGCATCACAAATGCAGAGGAAAGGTCATCTCAATTTTTGTTCCAATGATAAGGCAAGAAGCTAATCGACGCAACCGAGCCAAGAATGGACTTGCGCCTAAGTCCAGTGATTTATTTTTTGAAATGCAACAAACTGTCAGATGGTCATGCCAAATCCGGGTGGCTTTAAAAAATATTTCAGCACTTAAACGGGGCAAATTTAATTGGAGCGTTAATCTCCCTACCATTTCACTGAAATATATATATTTAAGTGTTCATCTTGATCTATCATCAAATACGTCACACATAAACCTTCGTCAACAATCGACATCTGCGATGTATACCTAAACCAAACGGAAAGTAAACCCGTATCACATATTATATAAATACAGTTTCGTGACATATATCGTGTAAATTTCTATGTAAAGTGCAGCATTTTAGTACCCACTTACAATGGTCTACCAACGGACGACAACAATGGGAAAAAGGGTCTCGTCTCCCGCTAAACTTGACAGACAGAAAGATGGATGAGGTGTATGTTTTTCACTGTCCGCATTCACGGGGACCTGCCTACTTTTGTGAAAGTGCCACAAATTCTCTCAGGACCAGCATTAGGACAAATTTTCGGGTATTTTTTTTCCTCTCTCTTGATGCCTTTCACCCAGGACCAGAGTTGGGATTTTACTTCCATTTTCGTTTTCCTCTCATAACAGCAGCGGACCCACTACGGCATGGGACAATTCGGTATGGTAGAGATGTCAACAACTTTTGATATTCCAATCCGCTTCACTTATGTCCCACTGGCGTCGGCACAGCAACAACAAGGGGCAGAGGAAGTGGAAGAGCGTATATGGATGTCAGCTTCTGTTACCCTGACATAAGCGGTGAAAATTTAAGATTGATCACTCGCAAGGAGAGTTTTTGGTTGAAAACCAAAAATACGAGGCCATTGTCAAATGAGTGGAAAAAGTAATTCTAATAATTATTATTACCTATTCCCTGCAATCCAGGAGATTCGTCGAATACCGGAAATTCCCCTGAGTGATGCGGTTTTCATTCCAGGCGAAGCGACCGCTGCGGCGGGTATTTGCTAATTTGATTACCGCCAGAAGGTGTCCTTGTCCTTGTCCTTGACATATATCGGTGGTATTGTTCTGCTCACTTCCTTTGTGAATGTATTTGTCGCTATTTTTAAGCTTCTATGCATTCAAATCGAAGTGAATAGGATAAAATGGTTGATTTTGGAGTCATATGTCTAACCACTCTTAAGAAAGTTTGAAATATTCAAACAATTATACCCAACGACTTCGGTTCACAATATAAGAAGTGCATTTCCGTATTCAGTTCAATATTTGAAATTATTTTAAAATGATTTTAATCAATGACTTCATACAATTTTGGACCAAATTGAAAATACAACTTTTAAATCGAACAAATTATCATCATTTCAAATCATAAAAATAGACGTTGATTTCAACCACTCAACATCTTCCTCCCAATCATTACTTGTATGTTTCCCAATCATTTTGGCATTTTTGCAGTCAAAACCATTTTGTATAAACAGCCTTTAAATCTATTTCAAACTAGGCTGGCTTCAAAGCTTGACGACTTAAGGGGTATAGGGAGCGGGACCCCTTATAAGTCTTAGCAGCCATCCTTAAAACGTAGTATAACCAATTCTTTGACTGATCAGTAATTGTAGGTCAAAATATTGCCGTTTTAAGGTACTAAAACATAAATCGCTGGATAAGTTAAAAAATGTAAAATAAAGACTTTTACAACATTTAAGGACATTCCTCCTCTTAAGAACCAACAACGAAATTACAAAAATCTTAAATTAATTGATTTATTTTCCAAATATTCTTCTCAATGGTGATAAGAAGGATAAGATGGAGCGGCGGCGTAAGCCACATGAGCTGGCGCACTTGCGTATTGCTGTGCGGGTGCAGCGGCATAGGATAGAGGAGCAGATTTGATGAGAGTTGGAGCAGCGTAAGCAACTGGAGCCGCCTTAACTACTTGCTTAACATTGTATCCAAGTGGCTCACGTTGAACGACCGCGTTGAATCCGTGTTCGTGGTCAGCGGTGTAGTGCACGACTCTCTTGTATCCATCGGAATCGATCAGGGAATATTCTCCTTGGACCAAATCTCCATCACGGGACTCGGTCTGGCTCTTTACATCTCCGGTGTGTTCATCATTAACAGCATAGGAGAACTCGTACTTTGGATAGTGGTCATATGATTCCACAGCTTTGGCATAAGTAGGTTGAGCGACTGCGTATTGTTGTGGTGCCGCATGGTACACCTGGGGAGCGGGTAGGACTCCAGCACTGGCAACAGCGACGCAGGCGAGAGCAATAATGAACTGCAGGAAAGAGAATTATTATAAGAAAGTCGGAGGACTTGTTTTGAAATGTCCTTACCTTGAATGCCATTTTTGAAAAATATGAAGTGATCAGAGGTAGCGGAGTGAATGATGCTGTTGGTCAAACGAATAACGCCTTTTATGCGAAATATGCATCTAACCAAACGGGCGTACTTGTCTCTTGTCTTTGCTCTAGAGTCTAGACGAATCATATGCAAAGCGCAGACGAAAGTCTTTTGATTTTGGCAAATGTGAAAGGCAGAAATTGTCGCCGGTGGAAACAGAAACGTAATTAGTAAGGTACTTTATGTATTTACCGGCTTTTAATAAAGTTATCAACCAAAGTGATCGTGTGTAGATTTATCAGCAGCTATGTAGTTCAGTCTGTTAGATTAGCTTCGGCATTGTGAACAGGTTTCAACAAAAAAAGTTTATTATGTAAGGAGGGTGGTGTGCCAAATAGTTGTGTTCCAATTTAAGACTCCTGCGCTTGAGACTATTTTCATAATCAACAAAGTTTTGACGTTTAGTTCCAGATTATACTCGGGATTTCATTCACAACATATTATGTGCTTGTACTCGCTTGCACAATCGTTCCACATGTTGCCCATGTCGATAGATAATAATCCAAGTTACTTTCGGTTTTCGCATTTGTTTTGGTCCAGTTTTTGCCCAATAGATAAAAGATCAGTATCAGACTGCTCGAAGAGAGATTCGGGGGTTTGGCTACTGATAGCAGTTTTCATAACTACTTGCGGCGGTAGATTTTTGTTTTTTGCATTTTTTTTCCATTTATGACAGTTGGTAAATAAAAATGTTGACAGGTCGTCCAGTTTGGAGTAGGGCAGCTTGTGCCCAGCTAAGTTTTGGATATAAAAAGGGTTATTCGTTAGGTTAAGATCATCATTCACTTCGCTACCTCTGATCAATTCATATTTTTCCAAAATGGCATTCAAGGTAAGAATATTTTAAAGCGAATCTTTTCACTACATCTTTATCACTTTCTTTATATCCTGCAGTTCATTATTGCTCTCGCCTTCATCGCTGTTGCCAGTGCTGGCGTCCTACCCGCTCCCCAAGTGTACCATGCGGCACCACAACAATACGCCGCCGTCGCTCAACCAGCCTACACAAAAGCTGTGGAATCATATGACCACTATCCAAAGTATCAGTTCTCCTACGCTGTTAATGACGAACACACCGGAGATGTAAAGAGCCAGACCGAGTCCCGTGATGGAGATTTAGTCCAAGGGGAATACTCCCTGATCGACTCTGATGGATACAAAAGAGTAGTGCACTACACCGCTGACCACGAACACGGATTCAATGCGGTCGTTCAACGTGAGCCACTTGGATACAATGTTAAGCAAGTAGTTAAGGCGGCTCCAGTCGCTTACGCTGCTCCTCTATCCTATGCCGCTGCACCCGCACAGCAATACGCAAGTGCGCCAGCTCGTGTGGCCTACGCCGCAGCTCCAGCTTATCCTTCTTATCACCATTGAGAAGAATATTTGGAAAATAAATCAATTAATTTAGGGCTTTTGTAATTTCGTTGTTTTTACTTATTAGGGCCCGGGAATGGCGATGGGCCCGATATGGGGCCTGGTCTATTGTGTCGATCTCGCAACCCTCATCAACCTAAATTTACCTAAACTACTTATAAGGGCTGAATCATTCTGCTTTAAAAAATTTAAAGAGTATTTCGAAACGCGACATTTATTGTCAAACTGAACTTCACTGCCGGAACACATGAAACGCTGCGCTATCGAATGTTGATTACACCCAAAGTAAGTATGATGGTACACACGCCAACACGGAACTACATTCCGAAGAGTTCGATCTAGACGTAAGATAACCTTAACGCCTTCGATATCAACAATTGCTGCAGAAAGCGTACCTAATCTTTCTCTTCCATAGAGCATTCAATATCCCTGACCACAGGTAGAGCGCTTTCCCCCGATATACCATTAGTTTTGTTTTTGGTTGGTTTTTCTACGATGTCGAATGATAGGACACGAACTGTGAAACGATTTATTCAGATGATTACCAAATTGACTACTGAAATCTAAATGTCGTGATTAAGGGCTGTTGCTGATGGAGAGCTACCTTTGTTGCGACTAGTTTTGAGAATTTTTTCCAGTTGACTTCTTCGGGGTTTGAAGGGGAGAGGCTTATCTTTATAAAGGTTGAGGGTGAAGGGAACTGGGTTGTGACCCGAAGTGGCGACTCTCCACACCACTAACCCGAGCATGAAGCGTTTGTATGTTGCCTTTTTTGCAATTATATCAAGGTTAGGGGAAAGAATAAATTCGCTTTAGCGGATGTTTGAGCTGCCTTCTTGGATATGGTAGCCATTAGAGTCAGATCTAATTACCAGATGTCGTCTGTGTGACTTGGCGTACGTTGCTAGTGTTCGAACTGCCTCTTGTGGTGGCTCATAAGCAAATTTGTGTCCGGCCGTTCGCAGTGATACTACAGTTAGATAGTACAAATTAAGGAATGCAGGCGGTTGAGCTTGAATCTGACCTTATCTTCTTGGACTTATACCAACTGCATCCACTTTTCTTTTTTAGTCACAAAGAACAACAAGTCGTCTGAGGCTGCTTCAGTGTTGTAGGTTAATCTGCACTACTGTGAGCTTACCTTTGCTCGTTGTCTTCATTTTACGGGTTAGCCTCGCTTTCACGGAATCCAGTTCAAACTTCATATTGCCCCTAAGTTTTCTTCAGATCTTCAAGGAACTCTTGTTCCATAGTTATCAGGAGGGCCTTTCCAATACATCTTTTCTCGTCGCTTATGAAATGATTCTGTAGTTTCGAGTATTCAGCTCTTATTGTTTGTAATCTTTTTATTTCAACTTCATCTTGAGTCGGAACCGTCGAAAATGGCTATCTGCAGGTCACTGGGTTAGGAGAAGCTGACCTCAGCTTTCAGTTTTTTCGATTTCCTCATCAGGCCTCATCCTTTTAACACTCTGCTTACTTCCGAAAGTAGTTTGCTGACAGGGTGCAACTGGATTGGATTCTGGTAGAAAAAGAGTCGTTAGTCTTCACAGCAAAGGCTTAATTATTCAGAAGGCGCCCGATATCTGAATACACCGTTCGCGACTAACACTTGACTGTATATTAAAATTGTAATATCGAATAGACAAATAGAACAAAAAAAGGTGGCCTTTAGAATAACCTTAACCACAGCTTGAACTTGATTTAAATTCCTCAAGATATTAGGCGGAATGAGGGGGGCACATATCTAGTTCGTTCTGATTTATAATTATCTATTTCGTGATTTCGTGCAAAATTTGTCAAAAATTATATATTTTGTTTCAAATCCGTCCGGAATATTAATTTATGCTATTAATTTTGTAGCCATAAATTGAAAAATTAGAAAAATATTTTCAAATATGTTATTCTGTTTTTTCGCAACTATCGCAGTCAGAAATCAGACCCAACGCTATTTTAAGCAAAAATAATGCCATTATACTCAAAATCAATGTCACCACCCAAATTTACGTGCATTTTCCAAAAACAAATTGTCAAGCAATGTTTTGGGCGTTATGACATTTTTCAATTTGGGCGTTATGGTTTTGGGCGATAAGACCTAAAGCCTAAAAAACTTTGTCCGGGGTAATCACAGCAAATTTTGAACTGATTAACATGAAATAAATTCTTTAATCTTCTCCGCATTCACAAAATTCAGTTAGGTTTATTTAATTTAACTTGCATTTATTTCTTCAAAAGAAAAAAATAATTGAATATTTAAACATTGATTGACCTACACATTCAATTCTAACTTCAAATCATTTTTAAATATATAACAAAAGTAAAAATTGCATGAAGTCAATAAACCTAAGCAACTTCCAAGCACTTAATCTGTTCTTATATGCTGCGAAATAAATATATAACTATTTAAAAATAAAAGAGTTTTTTTTTTTTAAATCAACGACTTCGATTCATTCGCAATGACGAGATCCAGCGTCAAGGTTTTTGCTTTGTTCGATTCAATTTCATGACACTCTTTTGCTCTTTGGTCGAAACTGTTGAACAGCTTCCATTGTCCATACAAAGTGGACACATTTAAATAAACCTCTCATTGGTGTTTTTTCCAACTTTATCATTTAGGTTGTCCTTTGGCAACGCTGGACATAGTTCATAATAATATGTCTGTCATATTATTGAGCTTCAACTCCAGTTATTTTTTTGCACTCAATTCATGCATAAATTCTGTGTACGTAAGTTGAGTGAAAGTAGTAAATAGAATGAGACAATTTGAATTAAAAAGCACATCACAATTCTTTTTTTTTAAATTAATGTTTATGCAAAATTTATTATTTTGGATAGGATAAGCATTTTTTCTCGAATATTATAGCCAACAAACACTTTGCGAAGTTGATTTATAACAATTGATTTTCACATTATGACCATTTAAAATCAAGAGAAAACAGGCGTTTGAATCGGGTTGTATTTCGACTTTAACTAAATAAAACTCTTATAGTAACTTAGCACATGATAAAATAATGTAAAGTGTATTTAATCTGACTTGAATATTGCGAAAATCTGTTATGTAAAATCCGAGTGTTTAAGTTTATTTAAAAAAAAAACTATGATTTCATTTCTGTTTTATAAAAACTTCTGATTTTTAAGGCTGATTTCCTAATGGCTAGTCAAATATCCCAGAGGTATGAAAAAACCCGCAAGATTTTGTTTTGAAGAACTTCCTGCATCGTACTATATTTTATCTGGGCCATTACCAGCATTTATCTAAAGCGAAAGAAATGAACGTAATCCACCGATTAAAAACATTTTTCAGAAAAATTTGTTGTTATATGTATTTACTTTTCCCACCTCTTTCGACTCAAAATTTAGGTCATTTGGCCATTTTGTTTTTTCTTAGCCACAAATGTGTGAGTAAATGTCGAATATTGTCACAGCAATTTCTTAAACCAAGAAATTGTCCATGCCGAAAATGACACAAAAATAGGGGCTTTCCTTTGTATTTTAGTATTTTGAAGCTAAGACTTGTTTAAATTAAAACGAAGAGGTAGTTTTCCAACAAAAATATGGTCATTTGACCTGGTTTTGGGTAACTTTGACCGGCATGTTTGTTGTTTATTTAAAATCATGGTTTAGGTAGTTTTATTCAATTGCAATCTTTGTTACTATAGGTTACTATTTAAAAAAAAAAGCTTTTAAATTTCTTAGGCTGTTATAAAAATGGATTTCAGTTTAGAAATAAGGAATGAACTAAATATTTTGGTTCGTAAATTATTTTACAAAGAAATATTATTAAAAAATAAAAGCAGTTAAGGAACTTTTAAATAAAATATGTTCAGGCTCACAAAGACACATTTTTCTCCCAGACATAGCATCGTTTAAAACAATGCTACATTTTTCTTTCCTTTTCTTTAATTAAGTCTTTTGGTCCACATACCAATATATTTATTATGTTTCAACTGTATCATTATCAATCTTCCTTTTGCGGTTTTATAAAAATTGGCACTGTTGTTTCGTTTTTTTATTTGAATATAAACGTTTAAAACGGCGAAAATGGAAGTGGATTTTTCAACTTTTATCGCCCGGTCAAAGTTGGAATGCCCTCGACTAAAGTTGGCCCATAAATTGCGACAAAACTTTCAAATTGATCGCAAAAGAATTATTTAAATTGAAATACATATTAAAAAGTATATATTTTCAATAGAAGTCATCTTAAACTACCTACCTAACATTTTACCGAACAACTGTTTGAATAACTCCGGAATAAATATAAGTATTAAGTACCTACACAGATAGTACAACAAGACGGACAATGGACATTCACTGCATTACCTGTCAAGTAGGAAAAATTGCCTCTATTCTCTTAATATGTTTTTTTCACCACCTCTGTGTAAGGCATATTCCAACTTCCAAGTATTAGTGCATTATTCAATGTTTTAAGCAAGTGTTAGCAACTTGAATATATCGGACGGCAGTTTGTTTAAGTGTAATGTGCTATAGAAGTCATGTCATAAAACGCCGACTGTTCTGGTGCTCTTTAGGACCTAAAAACATTCCCATGCATATACCCAAATAAAAAACAAGCAAAATTAAATCTAATATTAATTAAATATAATTTTACACAAAATTAACGCTCTTAATAATAAGTCTTAGCCGCAACATTTAAGACCAAACTTGGGCTAAGATGAAGTGCATAGTTCAGCTCACGGGTGTTGTGATGCATCCATAAAAGCCTTCGAAAGCGTTTCGAAATACTCTTTAAATTTTTTAAAGCAGAATAATTGAGCCCTTATAAGTATAGGTTAGGTAAATTTAGGTTGATGAGGGTTGCGAGATCGACACAATAGACCAGGCGCCAGGCCCCATATTGGGCCCATCGCCATTCCCGGGCCCTTATAAGTAAAAACAACGAAATTACAAAAGCCCTAAATTAATTGATTTATTTTCCAAATATTCTTCTCAATGGTGATAAGAAGGATAAGCTGGAGCTGCGGCGTAGGCCACATGAGCTGGCGCACTTGCGTATTGCTGTGCGGGTGCAGCGGCATAGGATAGAGGAGCAGATTTGATGAGCGTTGGAGCAGCGTAAGCAACTGGAGCCGCCTTAACTACTTGCTTAACATTGTATCCAAGTGGCTCACGTTGAACGACCGCGTTGAATCCGTGTTCGTGGTCAGCGGTGTAGTGCACCACTCTCTTGTATCCATCAGAGTCGATCAGGGAGTATTCTCCTTGGACCAGATCTCCATCACGGGACTCGGTCTGGCTCTTTACGTCTCCGGTGTGTTCATCATTAACAGCATAGGAGAACTCGTACTTTGGGTAGTGGTCATATGATTCCACAGCTTTGGCATAAGTAGGTTGAGCGACTGCGTATTGTTGTGGTGCCGCATGGTACACCTGGGGAGCGGGTAGGACTCCAGCACTGGCAACAGCGACGAAGGCGAGAGCAATAATGAACTGCAGGATGCAAAGAAAGTGATTAAAATGTATTCAAAAGATTTGCTTTAAAATGTCCTTACCTTGAATGCCATTTTGGAAAAATATGAATTGATCAGAGGTAGCGAAGTGAATGATGATCTTAACCTAACGAATAACCCTTTTTATATCCAAAACTTAGCTGGGCACAAGCTGCCCTACTCCAAACTGGACGACCTGTCAACATTTTTATTTACCAACTGTCATAAATGGAAAAAAAATGCAAAAAACAAAAATCTACCGCCGCAAGTAGTTATGAAAACTGCTATCAGTAGCCAAACCCCCGAATCTCTCTTCGAGCAGTCTGATACTGATCTTTTATCTATTGGGCAAAAACTGGACCAAAACAAATGCGAAAACCGAAAGTAACTTGGATTATTATCTATCGACATGGGCAACATGTGGAACGATTGTGCGCGAGTACAAGCACATAATATGTTGTGAACGAAATCCCGAGTATAATCTGGAACTAAACGTCAAAACTTTGTTGATTATGAAAATAGTCTCAAGCGCAGGAGTCTTAAATTGGAACACAACTATTTGGCACACCACCCTCCTTACATAATAAACTTTTTTTGTTGAAACCTGTTCACAATGCCGAAGCTAATCTAACAGACTGAACTACATAGCTGCTGATAAATCTACACACGATCACTTTGGTTGATAACTTTATTAAAAGCCGGTAAATACATAAAGTACCTTACTAATTACGTTTCTGTTTCCACCGGCGACAATTTCTGCCTTTCACATTTGCCAAAATCAAAAGACTTTCGTCTGCGCTTTGCATATGATTCGTCTAGACTCTAGAGCAAAGACAAGAGACAAGTACGCCCGTTTGGTTAGATGCATATTTCGCATAAAAGGCGTTATTCGTTTGACCAACAGCATCATTCACTCCGCTACCTCTGACCAATTCATATTTTTCCAAAATGGCATTCAAGGTAAGGACATTTCGAAGCAAATCCTCCGACTTTCTTATAATAATTCTTTTTCATTCAGTTCATTATTGCTCTCGCCTTCGTCGCTGTTGCCAGTGCTGGAGTCCTACCTGCTCCCCAGGTGTACCATGCGGCACCACAACAATACGCAGTCGCTCAACCAGCCTACACAAAAGCTGTGGAATCATATGACCACTACCCAAAGTACGAGTTCTCCTATGCTGTTAATGATGAACACACCGGAGATGTAAAGAGCCAGACCGAGTCCCGTGATGGAGATCTGGTCCAAGGAGAATACTCCCTGATCGACTCTGATGGATACAAGAGAGTGGTGCACTACACCGCTGACCACGAACACGGATTCAACGCGGTCGTTCAACGTGAGCCACTTGGATACAATGTTAAGCAAGTAGTTAAGGCGGCTCCAGTTGCTTACGCTGCTCCAACGCTCATCAAATCTGCTCCTCTATCCTATGCCGCTGCACCCGCACAGCAATACGCAAGTGCGCCAGCTCATGTGGCTTTCGCCGCCGCTCCAGCTTATCCTTCTTATCACCATTGAGAAGAATAAATTAGTATTTTTTAAATATTTTATATTTTTATACCCAATTTGAAATGTTTTATTTTTATTATTATTTCTCTTTTGGGAAACCTATAGTGAAACTGCTTTCAAATTGCTACAAGGGAAGAATTGTTTACAATAATGGCAGTGAAATCAGTCATCAGCAAAGCTGTTAATACGTTAAGTAAGCCCAAAATTTGTATGCCAAAACATAGGTTAACCCAATCCGAGTCCATGATATCCTTCAAAACAAACAAAATCCTCTTATTTGTGAGAAATATCTGCAAATTTGACAATTAACGAACACAACTGCCGAAAAATGCAAAAAAAATCGGGGTCCTTGGAATATTTTCCTAGGAACAACAAATTATCGGCTCTTTTCATAAAAATGCGTGTAGTCCAGATTGAGAATATTTCGTTCTTCGAAATTGAAGAAAATATTGACGGTTCCAAAATGTAAATTAAAAAGACCTATCGAGCTATGCGAAACTTTCTACCATCAGCGTGCAGGGAGTTGAACTCATCCCAGCATATCCCAGCCTCATTGAGCCTTAAAACGGCGCGCGTAGGTACGCAAAGGAGAACGATTTCTTTCCTTTACAAATTCGTCCTGTCACTTTACTATAAAGTTTTTCAGTTCGAAGCAGCAGCAGATAGGAACCTTGCCTTAAGGATATAATCTTTAAATATATTGATTTTATTCAAAACCGGCCTAAGAACTTCCTGATTTGTCAGATAATATCACTGCACTCGATCGCCGCCCGACCTTCTAATACCTAGATCCATTTTGCATGCTATTGTATCTTTCTATAGATGAAGATTGATAGGTACAGAGAAAAAACTGAGCTCGCAAAATCAACAAAATCGCACTTCGTCAAACGATGCAAAATTAAACCAAGCACACAATAAATTCACCTATTGTACTTTTTTATTAGTTAAACCTAAACTATATGATCACATTTTAGATTTTGTTCAATGGCCGAAACAGCGTTTGTATAGTCTCCCAGCAGAAACATTTGCGATTCAATGTTTAATGATGAGCGACAGCGATTGCAGGAGCAGCAGAATACGCCACTGGACTGGATTTCAGTAAAGCCGCAGCTGCACCTTTAAGGACAGTTGCAGCAGGAGCAGCATGGGCAAGTGAAGCGGTTTCTACAACAGCTGCTGTAGCTGCGGCAACACCTCTCACCAGTGGCTCACGATGGACGACAGCATTAAATCCGTTCACTGGATCAGCACTATACTGGACAGTTCGGCGAAAGCCATCCGCATCGTTGAGTGAGTATTCGCCTTGAACCAAATCGCCGTCACGTGCTTCTACTTGTCTCTTCGAATCCCCAGAAATGACATCTTCGACATCATAGGCGAATTTATACTGCGGATGTGGATCGTATTCATCCTCGGCCTTGGCCAACACCGGTTGCCCACCGATCGTCTTAACACCGGCTGGCACTAGGCCAGCGCTTGCCAACGCGATGAAGGCGAAAAGTACAACAAACTGGAAGGAGAAAGTTTTTTGTTTTTTAGTTACAACTGTGTTATCCGTTATCCACAAATTTTCTAAGCGACCGACGCACGATTGCTGATGGTATAGGTACCTTGAATGCCATTTCGAGAAAAGTTCACTTCGAACACTTGGATTGTCCTTCCTTGACTCAACACAAAACACTGAATACCAGATTTGCAGTGAAGCACACGTATTTATACCCGATGGAGTGGTTGCATCAAGAATGATCCTGCTTTCTTAACCCTTTTGTTATAGCTGTGGCTTCACTGTTGTTGTTATTACTTTTAAAGTTTTTTTTTTTGCAAAATGCATCTCATTTTTTCACATCTTTTGTGTTGGTTGCTTTTTTTATTCCACCGAGATAATAATGAGATCTCTGGTCACCGACTCCAAAGAAAGGGAAACCTCAATTGCAGCAGCGTCTGCAGTTAGTATTTGTATGTATGTTTAGAGAAGGGTCACATACGATGGAGGTGAAAGAAAAAAAATCATTCCCGGTGCGGCCATTGCTGGCTGACCAGGTGAGACCGTGAGGATTATCATCCTCAGATGTAATAAAAACAACAACAGCTGAAGTAGGACCAGAAGATGAAGCAAACAATGCACATGAAGACATGTGGACGGCAAAAAGATTGCACCGCTGGACCAGTACAGTATGGACATGATGAAAAACTCGAATAAATTTTCTGTAGGCATATATTCTATTTTCTTCCATCCCAGTGCAAGTATCAACGGCCTTGAATTGAAAGGGGCCCTAACTGGCGGTGTAGGCACAATTCAGTGGATCCATGCCAGGCGGATTCACAACACAGGGGATCGATATCATCTGCTTTGAAGACTTTGTCGGATCAACAGTATGGCTTCGAAGAAAAGGTGCACAGCGTAGAAAAGCATCCCCAACATAGTTTTCAGTTTGGAAATAGTCAATTAGGAGGAATATAGATTCCTAGAAACGGGATTACTAGACCCATTGAGGAATAAACTCATTAGTTTGCTAACCAGATGTAAAATAAAAGGAAGGTAGCTTTAAAATATTTTTAAATCGATGAACGCACTCTGCAAAATACCTTTATAATATATCAAACTAGGTAATTCCTGCTTAAATTTGGCTTTAAAAAACATACAAACAATACATTGACAGTATACGTAGAAGAGAAGGGGGCACCTTTAAATTGTGCCATTTCGGGTCGTCTTCACTCTTCACATCGATGATTTTCAATTGTTGGACTGTAAAATATTCACACTAGTAGAAGTGGAGTAGACCTTAAATTATAATCCACATTTACCTATGCTAACTCAATTTAGGTTAACAGATTTTTTTTTATTAAATTCTAATACTCAAAGGAAGTTTTGAAAACTTGGATACAAGCTACGCTATTGTTTTTTTAACAATAAAATATTTTTATTTCGATAAAAGAACAACTTACATGAAGAAATGGTTCTTATTTTACTACCGACTATTTTATTCTCCAAAAATAAAGAAGCACAATCTTAACATTTTTTTTTATTGAGCATTTTTTTAAATAAGACGAACATTAAGTTACACGTACAAATTAGTGTAAAGCAGTAGTTACGAAAGATAAATTAATTTACCTCAAAGTGCCCCTACCCTGCTGCCTAAATCTATTCCAACGGGAAAAGGGAATAGAGCCACACAAAATTTGCTTAAATATGTTTTAAAAAAAATTTAATTTAAGCACAAAACGCGATGATGGTTAAACGCCTAGTTGTCGAAAACTGAAATGAACTCTGTAAACACCTTAAAATGTTGGTTTACATTTTGAACGATTTTTTAATGAGTTTTTCTTAGCAAAAGTTCAAGTTTCCCAAGGTGCCCCCTCCTCTCCCCTATTATTAATGATTATGTTCGTTTTAATTGAAATCCCATTCCAATTCCAAGATATGTCATGCGAAAAGAAGAATCTGATTTTAAGTGCTTTTTGAGACTTGAGACTTAGGATCGGGCACCAAACAAGCCTTCAGTTTTCAAAAACAGGAAGGACGAGAAAACAACAGGAAAACAAACTACAATTTTGACGATTCCCTTTGTAGCCGTCATCCGCTTTTTGTTTTACTGAATATGGCATCAAAGTATAATTATGTAGGTAAATGTTGAGCTGCCTTTAAAAAGTAACACCAAAATCCTTGCGGGGACTAGAGCAGTTATATTATAACGGCTCGTAAAGAACATGTAAATACGTGTTTTGAAATGAAAATGTAGCTTCATTTAAAATCTTTATCCTTACACCAATCCTGGTGGCTATAAAAATAAAACCACCTTACAGTAATTCGCAAACAGCAAAATCTTCGAGTAGATACGTAACAAAACGACATAAATCGCTGAAAAATAATAGCAACAGAAGTGGACCAAATTGGCTACCTTAAGGGACCCCGAATATTAGGTTTTTTTTTTAAAGAATAATTAGAAAATTAAGTATACATGTTGCTTATGATGACGTAGATGTTATAGATATGAACGAACTCATTTCAAGGTTCAATGAATGAAGCCATAAAGTTATAGTTTTTTTGAATATAAAATTACCGGTTTTTGTAGCCCATTGTCCATGCTTTTAATGCAATGGGAAGTAGATTCTGTTTAATAGGTATGTTTAAGTTGTTTTTTTATGGCTTAAAAGTCATATTGCTCGTCATCAAAAATTTTGGAACAGTGAAGCTGCATATGTATATTTTTAAAAGATTTTCGGTATATAAAAGCACAATTTACTTGCAATGCTTTTATAATTTTCCATGGAATGTTTGTTACCACTTTGGGTAAAGGCATACCTAATAAATTATGATTTCAACTTTCATCCAAAAAAGTTAAGCAGCTTACACACGTAATTTGCATATGATTTCATAAGTAATAACTAATAAGTAATAACCTTAGGATATGGTAAGGAAAAGGAACAACACAATCTGTTTTATTAAATAAAGGGTCCGCCATCTAACATTTTTTTTTTCAACTAGTGCTTATTTCGCGAATGGTAACACTTAGCTCATGTCTGATTTGACAGATAATTAGTTTTATCCTTCCGCTGAACGAATATGGTTGTGTATATGCTTGAACAACGCTGGGGAGGAGAAGGAGTGGCCGTTACAGTCAATGGCGATCGTTATCGAACCATGTTGAAGGATTTTTTGAAGCCATTGGTGAAATACAGCTGCACACAATCGATAATGTGCTTAAAAATTGGACCGATCGTGTAGGCTACTGCATGGCCAGCCGAGGCACCCATTTGAATGAAATTATTTTCTATTATTAAGCGGAAGGATTGTACTTTCAAATAAAAGAAGAAATTTGAGAAAGTATTCAGCAGTTTTTTTTATAGCAATTTCAAAAAAAAATATATATTTGGCGGACCCTTTAGTATTGTGACAGTCAACTATCAATACTATTGATCTACTGTGATATTTTCTTTAATATTTTATTGTGAATTAAAAAAATCGATATTGTAATCAACAATTTTCATCGATTTTAGTATCAGCTGTCAATTTTTCTTTCAATCGTAAATTTGCAGTTGATGAGTCTTGCTGCTTACAAATTAACTAAAAAATGCCAGTTTCGAGTTAAATAAATGACAACATTTTTAATTTCTTTATTTCCAAAGGTCTCAAAAAGAAATAAGCAACCAATCATTACCCAAACTCAACTGGTAGTTCCCATCCCATGTGCACAGAATCATAGCAGTTAGCACTGTTGCTAGTTTCAAAATATTTGGCACAGTTCAGTTGAAGTTATTTTGTATTTTGTTTTTAATTGTTTCAACACAATATCGTTTTCAATTTTATTGATTTTATAGATTTCTGATGATTTCCTCTGTACTTTCCTAAAAAAAACATAAACATGTCAGTCAGACGGACATTTCCATTCTTAATAAAAGAAATAGTTTAAAGGCATTCACAATAGCAACATGTTTTATTAATTCATTTTCACAATAACGATTTTCAATTCAATTGATAAATAATTCTATCAACTGTCAATCGCTTAATAGTTGATCTTCGCAATAAGGGTTAAATTTTGTTTCGAACTGCACGCTACCATGGATTTATTTATTTTTATTTTATTAATTTTATTATTTATTTATTTTTTCTCTGCGGTCGTATGGCACAAACACGATAGTAGTATGCACAAGGTCATCTTTCTTGGCCGTGATCCTCACTGATAAAAAATAAATAAATAAACAGTTGGCGATTTACTCAATACTGCCGATGTAGGCCTAGCCCGTGGCGTCCAACAATAACAGAACAGCTCTATTTCATAACATTTTCAATTCGAAGTCTGTCAAACTTCATTTGTGCGACAACTTTTTCAACTCTTTCAATATTTGGGCGCCTGATATCACAGCCGTACCCCTACTTGTTGGACACACGGTTTGCTTGCCGATTTCATACATACAAATACTATGTCTACGTTCGGAAGAAACAAGTTTCATTGAGCTCCCGGTTGATACCGATTTACAGATTATGTACTACGTCCGTCGTATGTTGCATCATATACGACTATAGAGACGATGCGTTTACACAGAGCGGCAAATCTGGTTTATGGTTTTTTATTTTTGTACTGCTTGTAATTCAACCAGGGGCCCTTTTCGGATGCCAATCAGACTCCAACGAGAGAAAAAAATAAACTACACCATGGTTGTCGTTTTGAATGACAGAGGGTGCATTTCGGCGCAGGTGGTCATTCGGAGCGACCGACGGGATATGAACATGAAGACGATTTCAAGAACGCACTTTGTGCGATCGTCTGGGAAAATGTTATCCCCCTCGTTATTGGAGAAGCAACAGTTTCGAACAGAGGGGGCCAATAACACGGCAACAGCAACAGTTGCTTGTATCCTTCTTTGTTTTGATTCTGACACGAAATGTAGGTCAGTAGTTTTCGAGGATACTGCGCACTGCTTGTGGAGCTTGTAAAACGTGAGAATAACTGCCATTCCATGCAGTTTGTGTAAATTAGGATTTTTCAAATGGAAATTCATAACAACTCAAAAAAAACTAAAAACAAAAATTCCAGACGAAGGAGGGCCTACCAGATCCATAACACTGGGTCAATGCACTTTCATCAAAGCGAGCATTTGAAAATCATGTTTGGCTGCAAATACAGGAACGTCATCGTTCTGTTCTCAATGCAATCGCAAGAGAACTTGTTTTCGGGCCAAAGGAAGTCTATGAACCCTATGTGAAGTGTTTTGCAAAAGAGAGGGTAAGTACCTTTATTTGTTTGTGCACGACCATTGTGCGTCTCTGTGGATTGCCTTGGTCAAATGTAAACGAGAATATATGCATATGATGAATGGGGGAGAACAATGCCGACGTCGTCGTCGGTCTTGGTCGGCAGGGGCTCCTTTTATTTAAGGTTGTTGACATGCTCGGGGATGAAGTTATCTTGCATGAGCGTACACGTTACGATTATTTACTGATTTTGTTCACTTTGTTTTTTTTTGCATTTTTTGGCATTTTTCTGGTTAAGAAAAAATAATAGTAATTATTGCAAGTTGTGATCTATAAGACTGAACTCAGAATGGCTTGTAGAATAGGGAGGGATGGTAGGAAGATTGACTTTTAAATAACATTAGGGGTGGGTGGAGCAGGTCGAGTATATAGTTGCAAACTTGTTGCCCCAAAAAATGCAGGAAATATTCATTGAATACATTTGTGAACACAAAATCCCTACGTCGCATTAATTTGGCAGACATGCGTTGGCAAAAAAAAATTGTGAAAAATTGCGACCAAATTGTAGTTCGGGTTGATTATGAATTTGTAGCATGCTCTGCTCAGCTTTCTCATATGACAAAGACCACATTTTAGATACCTACGGTACTTTAGTAATTTAAATATTGAGGGTCTTTCATTGAGTGCCTCCAATCTTTAAATTCAAATAAAACAAAGTGTTTGTGAGTGTGTTATAGAAATTTTTTATTCGTTTGAAACTTCGTTTAAATCTTCTCCGCGGTTTACCGAACGTTCCGAAACGTTCAATTTTCCATGATTCTGTGATGGCGTAGCCAAAGTCTTTCTCAAAGAATTATGCACATGAGTGGCATGACGGCGCCAGTCAAATCCACACCAAACAGTGACATTGGACGCTCTTGGATCTCATGTGGATGGGGTATCGTCCCAAATTCGACAAATTTGTATGTTAAAGGGTAAACTGGGGTGCATTTGACACTTTTTTTTGCAAAGATCTGTATTTCAGAAAATTATCAATAAATTGAAAAATTTGTTATTTAATTGTATACATTGAGTATTCGAGATCAAACTCAAAAGAAGTTATCGTTTTATAAAAATACCTTGATCTTTTTTTTCTTACTTTTTCCAAAAAGGCATTTTGTTAAAAGTACTCCAGGTACGGGGCACCTTTGACTTTATGAGTGGCACATTTGACAAGAGAGACTATTTCTATTAAAACGGAATTCGGCATATGTTAAATGTACCTCTTTCTCAAAAGTCAAATATTTTTTTAATTTATAGTGTTTTCTTTTCACTCAAATCACTTTTATTTTATTGGAAGATAAGATGAGTGCTAAATATTAAATTTAGTTCGCAAAACAGTTACGTACCTGTAGCCAAAAATTACAACTGCGATCCCAAATCCACAAAATCACATATTTCTCTTAAAAACACTGTAGTATGACTGCCAAAGTTCGTGACAATGCTTGAAATGAAATTACGCATCTTCCTGCATTTCAATTTTTTGGCTCTTAGGCCTTAAAAAGAGTCAATTGTGCCCGGAGTCAAATGTACCCCACTTTACTATACTCGTTCATACAGAAATGGGCCTCATTTGCACGTTTTGTTGAACGGTATATCTGTCCATGGTGATTTGGCAAAACAGACTGAACAAATGGCAGCCAATTTGACAGGTTCTTCGAAACAGGGAAGGAAACTTAGTTTCCACCGAAACACATGGTATAGTTAACGTATTCAGATAACAGCAGCTTCTATATGGAGATTGCTTTGAGATGATGATAGGGCATAAAGATAACCGATGCGACGTCTGGTAATGAAGAACGAGGCCCAATAAAGGAACATGCACCAAATCAAAGCAATGCAAGGGTACATGCCAAGCATGAAGAAGGACTGGTCAATCAGTTCCTTATGACTTGCTATCTATCAAAAGAGTGATCCTGCTGTTGCTGCGACATATCCATGATTAATGGACGAAGAGCCTATCCAACTTAAAGTTTTGAATGTTTCAAAACAAATGACATCCTTTGAAGCCACTCTTTACCAAAAACTCGGTTACTATCCCAACTTCAAGGTATTGTCTTCAGACGAACTTTCAAATGCGTCCACTGTGGATGTACCATTTCCCTTTCACAATGCAAATAGAACGACAAATCCCCCATAGTGCAGGAGCCTGATGTTTACCCAATCCGTTGGTTAAAGTGTTTAAAACCACGTTTGGAAGCGATGCCTCCTGATCTTTACAGAATCATCATCAGATCAGCATCACAGAGAAAAGGCCATGTGGTCCTACTGCCCATGCATGACAATTTAATGGCCCACAATTGATGCAGTAGCAGTGGTGATTGTTGTCGGAAATGTGAAGTCCCGCGTGTAGTCCTCAAGCGATGAGATACTCGTAATGGACTATGGACAGTTTTATCGAGTCATAGAAACCCACCGATCTGCTACTTATCGCTATTGTTTTGGAAATGCGATGATGGCTACCAATTTTATTGTAATTAAAATTCTGCTGAATTTAAAAAGATTTCCAAAAGAGTTTTGTTATTTTAAAAGAGAGGCCCGACTTTCGTATGGGACATCAATAACTTAATCAATTTTAGGTGGAAAGAAGTTCGCTACTTTAAAAATCACTGCTGATGCCTCTATCTTTACTGTGTCACAGTAAAGGCTTTAACTAAAAGCTGAACAAAGCTGTTGACCAAACTTGGCCCTCAGTTTCTAAACTACAAGTTTTAGGTATTTCCTTGATCCTACGTAACAAATATACCAAGCCGTCGCATATGAAAGACTACTTGGCCTTTCAGAAGCTAAGTTTGGTATCTAGTTTAAGTCTTAGTGTCCAGAGCCACACTTTTGTTCCCAATAGAGAAATTCGACCTAGCATTATGTGAGTCAAATTCATACTGTCCGCGCAGCGGATCTGTTCTAAACAGTTTAAGTTCAAGCGAGAATCAAGTATTCCCAAGGTCACTTGAAAGAATCAAAGGTACCCAGTACCCACGCAACACTCAATTGCCACACCATGCACACACATTGCCTTTCCCGCTCGCGTATATTGTGCTAAAAAAAATAGGTACGTGTGCGTTGCCTGCGCAGAGCCAGTAGTCGTTGCCTGAATTCCAAATATCGATTAATCATTTCACGCAATCAAGTCATGAGTTCAGTACAATATGCACTACTTTCAGTTCGATTCCAGCCAGACAGTCTGCGGGTACCAACCCACCACCACCACCACCACACTCCCTCAATGGCGCATTTCCGACCATTGTTGGCCGTTGTGCAATGACATTTCTAGAGTGCCGCAATAAAATTGATTGACCTAGATTTTTCCAAGACACATTTACACTTCAAAAACAAACAAAAAAACACTTTGCTCTCAATAAACAAAAAAAAATGAAATTCGCCAAATGACAGTGTTTCCTAAACGCACCTTTTAAACTTCTTAGCCTCGAGGCGGGGTACACAGGTACAGGCTATTTTGATTCATATCAGAGCACTGGGCGTAGCATAATAACTTAATTTCTCAGCTGACATTTCAAGTAGTATACGTCGTACCGAAAGAAAGTGTTTAAAACATTAAATAACAATCTAAATGAGTGTGAAGCCAATTGGCAGGTTGGGTCGCCGTAATCACAATTCGTTGAGCGGCTGCCAACTTGAAACCTCTTACGTACGAGTGCCTACAATGAAATACGTGATTTATGAGAGCAGACGTACGATTTCAAGATCACACGAAATATTTTAATCACGGATTTCTTTAAATGATCGCTTAGTTTTGGCTTGTGGCTGCTTTAGGCCGTTTTGTGGTGTTGCGGCGACAGCGCTAAACAATGCGCAATGTATGGTCATTTATGGAAATTCGGATTTCGAGTTATGCCTCAATCCATTTGAGTTTGACTCAGTGATGGAGCTTGGTTGGAAGTCGCACGCTTCGCACAACCTTGTTTGGTTTCTCTGCGGCGCGGCTTACACTTTTTTTATAATTTGCGGAGCAAATTGCTTCTTTAAAGTTGTTAAGAGTGCGGTTTAATGAATAATTAAGTGTCAGATATTTAAGCATAATATTTGATTGCGATACCATTTTTTTTTTTTTGGTATTTCTGCGACAAGCAATTGTTGTTGTTTAAGCTGCCTTGCCATTCCTTTTGCCATAAACCGGAATTTAACCTTTTTTTTGCCAAAAGTATGGACACATTTGGTTATAGAAATTGATCCCTATTGTGGTGGCTACAACTAATGGATTGAAAAAAAATCTGTAAACGAATAATGGAAATCTGACAGCTATAGAATTCTAAGTTTTTTCCATAAGAAATGCAGAAGTGTTGCGAATTAGTTACTACCCATTTCATGAATGAACATTTAGTGTCATCAGTTATTTATGATGATCAACGCAGTCGAAAATACGCTTTCCTTTAATTAGATATGAAGAAAAATATATAAATTAGACTGTCAGTATTCCTGCTTGGCATCTCCTACAACTCCCACTGCCGTAGCTGCGCTGACACAAACATGAGTGAAACTGTTTTCTACCTTCTTTGTGAATGCCCGGCCCTAGCCAAAACCAGACATAGGGCACTAGGACTTATTTTCTTTGTTGACGTATCGGCCATCCATGAAATCCAATTCAATAGATTCATTAAATTTCTCAACTCCACAGGCTGGTTATGAGCTCCTCTAACATCCTTCTCCCCCTTCCATCTTCTTGTTCTGCTTGTTTGTGATTTAAAAACGGCGGTCATGCGTTATTTGTGCATCTTCCCTTGTAGGGAATTTTGCTGCCCCTTAAACCAACCAACCAACCATAAAATATGTTTTGGGGCAAAATGCAACACCCCTGCTTGGGTACACTATTGGTTTCGGTGTACGTGCGAGGTTGAGTATGAGCAAAGTTTCTTTTAATCAAAGGGAAACGTGTATAAAAAGTTACAAAATTGCACTTCACACTTGTTTTTTTTTACTTTCGGAGCCAAATCAAGAAACTATTTAACTATTATCAAGAACTTACTCAAGAACTAAAAGATATACAACAGTTTGTTTTTAAGTGTTAAATAAAGGACAGTAAAAAATAGATAGAAAATATTTTGTCCATATTCAAAATACTGAAAAATCACCACATTTTTTAAAATGTTGTTTCCTTAAATTTAAGGTTTGAAAGAATTTTTTTTAGAACACACAATAACGGCCATATTATTCACTCCGGGTGAACCTTAGGTTTAAGTTAATTTTAAACCCGACCATTTATCCGCATTTTTTAAATTCGACAACTTAAACCTATGTCCATATTTTTCACTGAAAAACATGAATAAAAAACGGTTAGATTAAAGATGGATTTAAATGCAGATTTAAAACACTCTAAACGGTTTTTAATCCCTTTTAAACCTAGGTAATGTCAAATTTCAAAAATAAAGACATTTTTGTTTTTTGTTGTTTATCAATTTGTTTTTGGAAATTGTTTTGATTTGTTATGTGCCACTGCCAATAATTTTTCTCCGCATTCGAGCAATAAATTCATCCTCTGACGACAAGACATCAACAGTTCGTCAATATCACGAATGAAATCCATTTTTTCAGCATCTTGATAGGATTTTTTTTTTGTATTTCGCTTTTTTATTTCCTGGCTCCTGCGAACAAAACAAAATCAGTGAATATTATGAAATTGAAATTTAACCCGAATTAAAGTACTTACTTACTGGATTAAACGCTGTCAAGTTAAAAAAAAACTGGGTTTAATTTTTGGGTTAAACTCACTCACAATGAATAATATGGCCGTAAGAGATCAGATTTTTTTGCTATCAAAATTGATTTAAAACTTGAATGTAAGTGTTGACATTGCTTTTAATTTTTTTTTCGATTTAAAGTACATAGGTACCTTTTCAAATGCCTCCTTGGTAAACTGGTGGAGATAGACCTACCTGTCTTTATTTCCCACGCTTAACCAAACCTACAGGTAATCTCTTCACTCGTGAATAATACTCCGAAATACTTGAACTTTTCCACCTAATTCTATGGGCTACACTAAGGGCCCAATCCGCATAATCTGGCGCGTCCGTTGCGGCAGTGGATTCGACTGACAGGTTGAGAGAATAAACAGCAGCGTATGGAAGGTACCCATTATAAGCAACGCACGTCCCCGCACGTCTATTTTCTGTTAGTTTGAACTCGTTGAAACTTTGACAGTTGCCACAACTGGAGAGGAAGCACTTGCATTGGTGTAAATATTCAAACTGTCCTCGGCTCCGGCTGTCACCAGTGGTATAAAGTCGTGGGATCTCTCCCTTCTTGTTGGAGTTTCGATATTCGAAAGGTCTTCCTTGGGACAAAGGTAAAAAAAAAACAGCAAAGTTGTGAGAATTTCAGGAATCCGACAAAAAAACGTTTTTTGGTCAAATTTCATTATATTTATTAACACACAAAATGTGCATAAGAGAGAGCTCATGTGAATTGCCTTTTATCAAAATTTTCTAGCCAAATATCTAATAATTCAAATAAACTACGATTTTATGCTAATTTTAACAAAATTAAAACCTTTTGATCTAATTAAAATGAAATTGTTACTCTTTGATTTCAGTAGTTAATTTATTAGTAATGTTCTCTCAACCGTCGCTCAACTAATAGTGCCCGATCATGCCAATCACGCATATCCTTATACCTCCAAGCATATCGTACTTAACTAGTTATCTCCCTCGCACGTGTCCTTCTTCTCAGGAGACGACGCTGCCAGATTACATGTGGTTATAGATTCGACCGTCCTGACATCGTCGACGCCCTCGTCGAGTTCCTTATCAAATGTTATCCAACGTTTCATTCTATCGGCTGACCATACTGCTGAATAGGGTTTTTGGTACCACTGAGCAAAGGGCATGTCGGCAACTTGATACCGATCGTGAGGAAGTACTGCTACCACCACGTATGGTCCGCGATACTTCGATTCCAACTTCCGTGAAGTACCAGTTGAACTTACAGCATCATTCTTGGACATTACCAAATCACCTACAATGTATACTTTGGCTTTCCTGTGATGAGCGTCGTGTCGAGATTTCTGCTTAGCTTGGATTTTTGTAATATGTTTCAGCCCGTCCGACCGAATGTCTTCTATATTTTGCTGTTGTTGATTAGTATCTATCGTCTGCGCCAATACATCTGGCCATGGGTCTCGAGGAATATAACCCATCATCATTTGTTGAGCAGTTTTTCCTATTGACTCATTAAATGTATTATTTACAGCCCATTGCACCGGTTTCACCTTCTCCCATCGACTTTCATCTTCCACCGTTACCAGTAGAGCTTGTAATATAGTGCGGTTATATCGCTCTACCTGTCCGTTGGCTCTGGGAGTTCTTGTGGCATTCAAAACATGAACAATCCCAAAATCCCTGATGAAACTTTCGAAGAGTTTTGATGTGAACGATGTCCCTCTATCGGATATAATACGACGTGGTGCCCCAAATGAATAAAAGATGTCTGCTAAGAAATTCAGCACAGGTTTCGTTTGTGTACTTGGAAGAGCCTTCATGATGGTGTACTTTGTGAAAGCATCAACCAATACTATTAAGTAAGAATTTCCCTTTGTCGATTTTATAAATGGTCCCAGATGGTCCAGGTGCACCGTGTCGAACGGAATATCCTTTTTCTTTATCAATTGAAGCTCTCCACGCGGCTGGATTTCGTTCTTATTGTAGACACATTCTACGCAGGATTGTATATTATACTTGTTTACTACCTGGGTCATCCTGGGAAACCAGTATCTGCACTTCAAATGTTCGATGGTTTTCTTTTCAGAAAAGTGTCCCATGAGATCATGGCTATTTCTCAGTACACGGCGGCGAACGCCTTTTGGTACAAATAACCTGAGTTCGCCATCTACTCGCCTATATACACGGCCAGCTTTTAAAACGTAGTCTGCATGAATTTGTTTTTCTTCGTTGCTGATAGGAGGCTTACCGAGAAACTTCTTAAGAGTTTCAAATGCTTTCTGCTCTAATGGACCCCATTCAAACGAACAATTCTTCTTTGTTAAATTGGTTAGAGGCAATGCGATGAGTGAATAGTTCTTAATGAATTTTCGAAAAAAACTGGTCAGTCTAACAAATTGACAGACTTCATGTTCATTTTGGGGAGTCTCGAAATTCTCGACTGCCATCGTTTTAGTTTTCCCGGGTTGAATCGTTCCGTTTTTTACTATGTGTCCAAGAAATTCAATTTCTTTCTTAAAGAATCCACATTTACGTAGGTTGAGGGTTAAATTGGCATCTTTTAATATTTTTAGAAATTTTTCTAATTTAGCCATTCCATCTTCGATAGTCAGGGAAGGAATCACTACGTCGTCCATATAGCAAATTATTTTATCTGGTTTCATCTTTCGCAGTATGGTGTTCATAAGCTTTTGAAAAACGGATGGGGCGTTGACGAGGCCAAAGGGCATGGATGTGAACTCATACAGACCTTCTGGTGTGATGAAGGCTGTGTAATGAGTATGTTCAGCTTTAATTGGTATCTGATAATAACCGGAAGCCAGATCCAACACGCAAAAGTATTTATGGCCCACTAAATCGTTGAGTTGTTCTTCAACCAATGGCATAGGATACTGTATCTTCTTTGTGATGGAGTTCAGTCTCCGGTAGTCCACACACATCCTATCTTCTCCGTTCTTTTTTTTTCACTAAAATCACCGGCGATGCGTATTCAGATTGGGATTCTTTAACAACTCCACATTTTATCAAATCAGAAACCATTGAAGAAAGCGTCTGTCTTTTGGCAAAAGGCACCTTGTAAGGATGATGTACGATTGGTTCTTGTTTGACTAGCTCGATTTCCATCTCAATAAGTTTTGTCCGGCCCAACTCCTTTTGGTTCATGGCGATACATTGCCGATACCCATTAAGTAATTTAACTAAAGCTTCTGTCCCAAGCTCTTCACCTACTTGGATATCAAGCGCAGAGATTTCTTTGCCTGATGCAATGCCTACATCATTTTTCTGCACTGTCAGGATTCCACCTTGTTTACACATATCACATGCAGGATTATTGAGGACATCTTTTCCGATTAGAACTGGTATGGATAGGCACCTGTCTTCAACTACAACTGCGCGTACTGGGAAATCAGCACCATCTATTTGAATTTGACATGTGATGCTACCAATGGCCTTGCAAACTCCGCCACCGAACCCATGCAAGGTAGCTGTGCACTTGTTCAACGTAGGTACAGCTAATTTCCGATGCTACTGTTTTCGACACAACAGTTTGCTCACTACCCGAATCCAATAGGGCCGCATACTGCTTACCATCTATGAAAACATTATTATGGTAACAATCGGTTTCTCCTTTTCTGTCAATGACATTAACGCGATACTTTTCTCCTGCATCTTCTCTGCCTTAGCTGTTGTACGAGAATTATTTTCTCTGCTATTCGACCAGTGTCTTTTCCTAGATTGCGGACAATTTCTAGCGTAGTGTCCTGTGTTGTTGCAATTGTAGCAGGTTATGGTGACTTTTGACATCATAGGCCGCTGGTGTTGCCATGTTGTATGTTCGCTAGTGGAGGGCCGCTTTGCGATTACTTGTTTTGATGTTCCTTGGGGAATAATTGCTTGAGAATCATTTCGAATACCATCATACCATTTGATTTTTTCTATTAGTTCCGCAATATCCTTAAAATTTCCCGCAGCTAAATTCAAACTCATTTGTGAATCATTCAAACCAGTGAGGATATACTGAATAATAGTTTGGTCTGACAGTTCAATTCTTTTACCCATCATGTTCATCTCAAAGCAATATTCCTCGAGTGTTTCCGTTGGCTGAGAGAAGACTGGAAGGGTATCCGCAATTTCCTTTATGGTGCAATTTACTCTCGGCTTGACTGGAACAATGGCACTCGGCTGTTGTCGGGCTGATCCTAAGTGTGCCAGCTTCTCAGCTATTTCGCGTTCTTTCATAAACAGGATTCGCTCTTTTTCAAGAAGGTCTTTTGCCCTCCGAATAATCTCCCATTCCCTCGCCCTCAGCTCTTCATCTGTGGGTGTGTATAAATCCGATATTGTGGTAACATTATGGCCTTCACGATTTGTGCCAGAGTCCTCAGCTACTCCGCTCAAACTTCCGCTGGTATTACCATCCATTCGAGATTTCCGCCTTTTAGATCCGCTGACAGCTTGACCTCTATTTTTCAGCTCTACTTGGAGCTGTTTTACACTCATGTGCTCCATGTCTATCGATCTGGAAACAAATAAAATTGTTGTGTCTGTACTAATAAACATATGCATATTTAGACACTCCCCCTAATCTTCCCATATTGCTAGGCAGATTGGCAGAACAATCTAGAATTTAGAATTATTAACAAACACCATCATCCAAGATGATTTCAATATACCTAAAGCATTCAGAGCATAGCATATCTCAAATGACCGCAACAATCATATCAAAAGTGATTACTCATCCAAATTCGGGCAAACGAAACACATTTGCTCTTTCGTAAACCGAAAACGCAAATTGTCCCTAACAAATATTTAAAAATTGTTTCTCTTATCTTGTATCAGTTTCTACGGTTCAGTCATCTACACATCTCGTCTAGCCGAGAGATAACATATGCTTTTTCGTATACCGAAAACGCAATTTTATGACACGCAAAGCAACAAATATTTTGCCTTTGCATAATATGCTATTACAGGTAGGTATCTCCTTTCTACTCTGCACATATTTCCTTTCATCTCAATGTAGCTACAACTACATATGCTATCAACACAGATCCATACTGTGTTATCTATCTACAATGCAAATACACCACTTGCACATCCAAAACAAGGACATCATTACTTTTCCATAGACTGAAAACGCATTCTGTCTCTGCTTTACACTAAACACTCGTATAACGGTCGTTGTTGTTTTTCCTTCAACAAACAACGCCAACAAACTTTATCTCGTCTAAGATGCATAGATACTGATCAACTCAATTCAAATATTTGTATTCTGTGCGCACTCAAATTAAACCAATTCCAGTTTATATACATCTAATATGCACAAACAAAACCACGCTATGCTCCGAGTCTCAATCTCAATGCAAAAAATGAGCTTATACACACTCACTCTCAAAATCAAAACCAATAATTTCAAATTCACTTATCTTGGCAAGGTTTCGAATCCCACTTCTGATCTTTAACAAAATTAAAACCTTTTGATCTAATTAAAATGAAATTGTTACTCTTTGATTTCAGTAGTTAATTTATTAGTAATGTTCTCTCAACCGTCGCTCAACTAATAGTGCCCGATCATGCCAATCACGCATATCCTTATACCTCCAAGCATATCGTACTTAACTAGTTATCTCCCTCGCACGTGTCCTTCTTCTCAGGAGACGACGCTGCCAGATTACATGTGGTTATATAATGGTTAAATTAAAGTGATTTTCTTTCTGCATAATACAAATTTTACATTTAAAAGTTAAATTTTTCCATAAAAAGCATCGCGGTAATTTGAAGAAAATTTCAGTTTGGTCTACAAAGTTCTGTGTGAAAGAAAGACTGCCTCCATAAACGCTCGTCTCGTCGAATACGTCAATATTAACGGATCAGCCGAAGTGACGGAAGCAACGTAACGTGCAAAATGCATTGAACAGGATTCATGAGCGCAAAAGTGGCAACCAAAAGAACTTAAGGAAAAAAGTTTCTCAATTATTGCAGCAGGAACACTTACAATTTTTTTTAGCAATATATTAAAAAACAAACTGACTCGCAGTAACAGATGGTAAATGCGAACATTTCTCTCTCAGATTTTCGTTTGGTTTTCTTGACACCTCTTTTTCGACTGTAACAAGATACAACCTTTCCCTGATACAGTCACAATTTTGTTTGAAAAAATTAGTTAGGAGTACCTACCGTTGATATTGGGCAACATGAAAAAGAACTAAAAGCTAACGAACTACAAATACAAAAATTGGGACAAATCTCTGCAATCGTTCATGC
Organism: Cheilosia pagana; assembly: GCA_936431705.1. Lineage (NCBI taxonomy): Eukaryota > Metazoa > Arthropoda > Insecta > Diptera > Syrphidae > Cheilosia > Cheilosia pagana. The sequence continues at coordinate 74,743,231 of OW386166.1, read as the reverse complement.
AGTAGTCCTTAGAAGGCGATCCTCTGGAGCCACATGATTTGAGTTCCTCCACCTTGATAGTCCCTAGTCTCACAATTTTGAACGACAACAATATTTTTCCCTTTCTACGTTCTCGAATACAAAAGAACAAAACACGTGAAACTAATTCTCCTGTTCGGAAAATAGCGATTTTTCAATTTCAACTCGATGAACATGCTTTCAGTATAAGCTACCCGAACTTTAAGGATAACATCGGTTTCGCAATATTTTTGTGCCAAAGTGATGTCAAAAAAGGAAAGAGATGGCACTTGTTTAAAATAATATTTCATTCTTTACTCTTCACTTAAATCATAAGAAAACAACAGCTAGCATCATTTGGTTCAGTTCTGGCCCATGTGTCATTTAGTGGTGGTATGTCAAAGCTGGGGCGGCAGCATAAGCCAAGGGAGCGGATTTGATTAGAGTTGGAGCAGCATACGCAACTGGGGCAACAGCCTTTACAACTGGGGCAACAGTCTTGACAGCAACACCTAGTGGTTCGCGGTTAACAACTGCATTGAATCCATGGACTGGGTCAGCAGTGTATTGGACAGTCCTCTTGTAACCATCGGCATCGATCAATGAGTATTCGCCTTGGACGACATCTCCATCACGGGCTTCAACTTGGCTCTTGCTATCACCTGTGATACTGTCCTGCACATCATACGAGAACTTGTACTGTGGATGAGGATCGTATTCCTCGACGTTCTTGGCCAGCACTGGATGGGCGACGGCTACAGCTGGAGCAGCATGATAGACTTGTGGAGCCGGAAGGAGTCCAGCACTGGCGACAGCAACGAAAGCAAGTGCAACAATAAACTGTGGAGAAGTAACCAACTAAATATATGCAGTTTTGTAAAAAAGGACATTCGCCAGTCGCCTTACCTTGAATGCCATTTTCCAGGAATACACTTCTGACTTGGATTATTCAACAGAGCAGAACTGAATGATGCTGAGACGAAATTCACGAGTAGCTTTTATACAAATCGCCATGATATGACGCGCCGGCTGCTGCGCGCGCTCAGTATAGCCAAATGGTATCAAACTGGATTTCTTTTGTGCTACCATATTGTATGTTGTGAGAGATACCTAAACTTACCGGCGAACCACAAAGTGAACAACAACAACATTTTTGATACATTGCTACACATATGTGCGTTTTTGCAGGCAAAATGTGAAAGGCAAGGACGTTTTTTGTTTGTTTCTTTTAAGCGCGGCCAGAGAAGGAATTCTGCGAAATTGTTATTATCCCTTCTCGGCGAATTTGGGTCATTCGTTGGAACGACCTTGACTCAGTTCTGTTCGAATGAAATAAATCGTGTTCGATGTAATTGCTCAGTGAGATGCGAATGGCACAGAGGACTAGACAAGAAATGAGAAACCTGCAGATGAGTTTTTGTTCACTTCCAGATGCTTGAGGCAGTTTGAAGGTTGATGGCCATTCACGACGATCTTCTCCAGGTGCTTCCACTTAGTCCAGCGATGCAATTAGGAATATTATATTGAACTTGTAATCGCGTGTAACTTCAGTAAACATCGCGTGGTCAAAAGTTAATCGACTCTGGGCTGCACGGGCTACTAAATCTTAAGGGAGTTCTTTATTCAGTTAACTTGACAGCCAGATTGGAGTTGTGCGTTTGTGGTCGAGAGGTTTTGGCCGCATGTTTTTAATGTTGACAGTGACTTTTTGAAATTTTCAAAAGCGTTCGTCACTATCTGTTTACTGCTAGCTTAACGATCAGTTAAGTTGAGTTAATTGCTAAAATCATTAACAACTTTTCTTCTAATTAATCGGACAACAAGAAGAAAAGATTCCTATCTTTTTCCGTCCCATACACCTTCTATGTAACTAAGCAATATTAAGGAACAAACAAAAAGTAGGTACATACCCCGAATACGGGTCTACCTTTAGGGGAGAGCTTATAAAATACGACTTCGGTTTGTCCACCTCAATCTGAAGCTTCGAATGTTACCTTTGACGTTGTGTATGCGCAGGCTTGATACCGCAAAGCTTAATTTTTGTGAAAACAAAATCTCAATTTATTCAGCTTAATACAAGCATTAAACATGGCTTTAAAATTAAACTAGAGTCTATGATTTGAATTTAGAACATTTTTCGTTGAAGAAAAAATGTCCACAAGTCACATCCTCAATACTTTTTATGCGGCTCTTCACAGCTTGTATTGTAACGAACAAAAAGAAGTTGCAACATCTATTTAATTGCAAATAAGATCATGATATATGTATTGGCTTAACTTTTAGCAAGAACTGAAAATAATTCTGGCATTGAGCAAAATAAAATAAATCTACAATATTATGCCGAGTCCCAACGGCTAATTGAGAAACTCTTTCATGACAGGTTTACTCTCGGATGTTTGTCAGACAATCGCGAGCGGTGGCGCAGTGGAAAAATACCTTAAGATGTAATTTGGTTCTTTCGGGATTTGATCCGGGAACCCCTCGCTTAGTAGCCCAACACACTACCACTAAGCCACTGCGCCGACAATGGCATTGAGCATTTCATTGCAGAGGTAAGAAATATGATATGAGAAAAAAAACAATTGTTGCATCGCATGTAACGATTTTGATAGAAATAAATACATTTCAAAAAGCCTGAACCAAGTACCTACATTGAAACAAAAAGTTCAGTATAGTAGGTACAAAAAATTACGAAAAACATGAATTCTCATTTTTATTTTAAGCTTTCATTAGTTACATATTAATAAAAAAAAATTAAAAGTTTAAAATAATTTTATTCCAATTGGAAATAAGACCGTTAAACTTCTTAACCTTTAAACGATAATGAAGTTTCTTCATCTATGTCAAAACAATCCTTTTATATCATCACTATATATTTTGTAACCCTCAAACTTCATACCTACCCTAATTACATTTTTGTTTACCTATCACAGTGATTCACAAATTTTCAAATAAAAGCGTGTAACACCGTTTTTTTCTCCCTTGAAACTATTTTTTCATTTATATAAATAAAGGTAGTACATCATTATAATTGATACGTAAACATTAAAAGTTTCCGTGCACTTTTTAAGTATTTATCATTCGAAAAGTACTGTGCCATAGTTGTGCAGAAAATCGTAGGTATATGTCGCCATTAAGACTGGTAAAATGAAGTTAAGAATTTCCCATACAAAATGCTTAGCAGTTAATCGAAAGCATTTTGTTGCCATTCAATTTGTCGCCGTCATGTTTCCATAGTAACGAATGTAGTCACCTTAGATTAGAACCTGTTGGAGAGTCTCATTAACCCATAAAAGCATGCAATTTAATTACCCCTAAAAGTAAGCAATCATAAAATCTTATTTCAGGGGCATTACAGAGTTATCTGCGAGGTGTTACTATTTTCCATTTTTTTTTTCATAGCGGAAAGGTATATGAATTAAGATTTAGCATATAAATAAATTAAAATAAATAATAAATAAATTATGTAAAAAACAAGTTGGCTTTGGTTACTTTATCTACAGACAAAATTGGTCGACCACGGGCGGTACCAGTATCTAGTAATAGTTGACCAACCAAGCAAGACCTTAGTACAAGAGTACTTGTCAAGACGAATCCAACGAGCTCAAACTCGGTGAAGTTGCATCGTTTTAATACGGAGTTCCCCCATAGGCTTTCCACTAGACCGAGACCAGAGTACTTCTGAAGAAAATTTAATGTGTAAACAAGTTTTGGTGTCTGCGCTGTTATACTACATAAAGGAGGTCAAGGGGGTTGAACGAGAAAATTTAACAACTTTCATCGGTTTTTGCGGGATGAGCCACAGTCAAAAGTTATACGAAGTCATCATTTGTCCAGAGAAAAAAAAATTCAAACATTTTCGAAAGCTCTGAAGGCATCTCTACAATTTTGAATAAAGCACGCGTACGTTTAAATAAAATAGAAGCTGAGGGATAAAAAGATGAATCGGATTAAAAAAAAGTAAATTAAAAAAATATAAAAAACCGACTGATCTAAAAAGAGAATTTAAAAGGTGTAGAAAAAAAATTGTTTAACTGAAAAAAAATGTTGGATCAAAAAAATCATATTGTTCTATAGACCAAAAATTAAAAACAAAAGTTTTGCATAATTTAAATGAAAGTTTGCCATACTTAACGAATACGCTCACGATATCAAAAACTTGTGTACAATCCTGAAAAAACGCAGCGGCTTTGCAAGACTAAATTTGGTTGAAAGTTAATTTTTCTGCTAAACTTTGTAATGCAAAGCGTTTTAATAATTTGTATGTTTTTTGTTTCACTATAGATTTGACATTAGTTTTGTAAAATAAGAAAATCAGATTTGACCGAATTCACTTTTTTTGTAGTGGCAACACTTGTAATACGCATACCGCAAATGCTCTAATAACCTAATTCCCGTACACATGACAATGAATATATTAACATGTAATTACCAAATAGCAAGTAGTTTATTTGTACTATAAGGACAAAAGCCAGCAAAATGCCCTGCATGCTACATTTATGCCGATATGCACTGTTGAATTATGGAGATGGCATTTTGTGTTTACTTGCAATTTCCACTCAAATCGCCAGGAACGTACCATTCCGACATAAGCTGCTGCTGTCAAGTCACTTCCGGTTGGGATAAATACATAGGGTTAAGCTTGGAAATGTCAAGAAGTACGTTGTTCTTGTAAATGCATGCTGAGAATCCTACTTCACCTTATTTTTGCTCAGATAAAAGTTAAACTCGCCTATTGCTGGCATGTTTGGTTAACCAATAATTGGCTTATAGTGATAGTGTTCACTGTTCGTGCAGTGCAGTCGCGTTTTCTTTTTATTTTGGTTCAATAAATATTTTACGAAAAAAAAAACACACAGCTGCAGTTTTTAATTTGCTTTGCTCAGATTTGATTGTTTTTAATTCTACAGGCGTACGAGTCATCGTAAAGGTGGGCCAAAAGAAGTCATCCGATGATGTTTGGCTATCATTTTTTTTTCTAAATGAAAAACTTCGATTCTGTTTTTTTATTATATTGGTCAAGTCGAGAAGATGATATCGGCGAAATGGGCGCCATCACAATTGATTGCCATACGGGCTCGTTTTATGGCATTTTTCATCACCTCGGGCGACAGATTCTCGCACTCGTGTCGAACAATGTTGTCCTTGAGGGCTTCTAGGGTCTCTCGAAAGATTAAATCGGGCGATCTTGCGGGCCAGTGCAAATCGCTAAAACGAGAGATGAGGCGACCCGGGAACGCCGCCTTCAGAATGTCGGTTCTGGCTCGAGCAGTGTGTGCCGTAGCTTCGTCCTATTGGAACCACATATCCTCCAGTCCTAATTCGTCCAATTGCGGCAGAAAAAAACTCGGTTAACATGGCCCTATAGCGCGCACCGTCCACTGTTGTCGTTTGACCAGCGGCGTTCTTGAAAAAATTGCTCGATGACTTCTCCAGCGTGAACAGCGCACCATGCAGTAACTTTGAGCGGGTGTAATGCCTCGTGCATTACTCTTGGATTTTTGGTGCCCCAGAAGCGATAGTTTTGGTTATTCACGTACCCGCTGAGGTGAATATGAGCATCATCGCTCATTATGATTTGGGTCGAAAAATCCTCCACTTCGTCCTCGAGTTTTAGGATGGCTGGGCGTAAGTTACACGCGTTTGGCGGTCGACAGGCAGCAGCTGATGCACTAACTGAACTTTGTACGGGAACATGCCCAAGTCTTTGACCAAAATTCGCCTTAGGGACGACCGGCTGATGGCTACAGCGTCTGGTCGATGTTTCCGGCGACAGCTAGACATGAAGTCAAGAAATTCGTGACTGATTACTAAGTTGACAGTTCGTATATATGACTGACAACTAAACTGAGTCGCTAAACTCAGGCTCTGTGTTGAAAGGAAAAAGTATAACAAAAGTATAACTGTTACAAAAAGTTATTCTTTATTGAAAGTAAGATCTTGGTGCTGCATCAGCGTTGCGGAAGAGCAATCTAGAATATTAATCGCAACTGCTTTTCTCAGTGGTGGTGGTGGTGGCCAATTGGCTCACGGTGGACAACAGCGTTGAATCCATTTTTATGATCAGCGGTGTAATGTACAATTCGCTTGTAACCATCAGAATCGATCAATGAGTACTCGCCATGAACACTATCGCCATCACGGGATTCTTTGTGACTTTTCACATCGCCAGTGTGATCATCATGGACCTCATAGTCAAATTTGTATTTGGGATGTGAGTGATATGATTCGTCAGCTTGTTCATACCCATGTCCATGGTCGCTGTGAACGACAGCTTCTTGATGATGATAGACCTGGTGACCGGAATGATGTCCTGCACTGACAACAGCAAGGAAGGCGAAAGCAGCAATGATCTAAATGAAATTTATTTTAAAGTTTAGGTTGCTAGGATAAATCCCTAAGAGTCCTTACCTTGAATGACATCTTCAACAAATGAATTGATCAGCGGTAGAAAATTGAATGATGCTGTTGGTCCAATGAATCAAGCCTTTTATGGGAAAAATTTTGGTCTTCCAAAGTTGATTGCCCAACTCATATGTCATTAGTTGGTGTTATAAATTTATAAACTTTACCCAAAGCGTGAAAGGCATATTAATAGAAGAACAGTAATTATACAAATCTGCACTAGGTTAAAGGCAATTTAATTATAGATGCAGTCGAGAGTAAAAGAAACGCCAACAGCGCGTTCATGGGTTCATATAAGAATAATTTAGGTCGACGATGATATTACGTAGATGTGGATTGTGAAATGCGATTTATGATTGCAAATAAGCAATAAGAGTGTAAGGAGTTCCATTGTGCTGTATCCATTATCCATTATCCATTATCCTTTATGTCTTTTAATTTGTTAGGTGGGGTAAATGCGTGCGTTTTAGGTAAACGTTTTTAACGATTTTGTCCACTGCACATCTAGGTTGATGTTGTTCGTTTGGGCCCAGGGCAAGAGTGTGCCAGGCAGGCATCTACTTATAAACAGAGGGAGCTGTCCATATGGATTACTTCGCAGGACTGGTAAAATCAACGATCTGCTAGCCTGAACCTACGATGACAAGAAGTTCTATTTTTCGTGGCAAATTTTGACATTCCAACGTCACTTTGCCGTAAATGTTTGTCCTAAATTGGTCACTAATTACGTGTGATTGCCTGTCGAGCATCTGGTCACGCGGGCTGTGTCGGCGCGATGTCAACTTAACATTACATTCTGTCTCATTACTGCATTATCCGAATTACGTATTCTGTAGGTAGATACTCACTCATAGATACTCATTGTATTTAATTGCGATTTCGATTAAAATCGTAAAGTAAAAATTAGCAGGGGATAGAGTTAAAGAAAAGTGTGATATTTTAAATAGAAATGAGGAAAATTTTAAATTTTAATAAAAAATACCTACAGATTGGTTTTATGTACGGAATAGAAGATCGGCTGCTGGCAAGTACCTACGTACTATTTTCTTGAAATTTTCTATGAATATACCTCCTAATTTCCTCTTTCAAGAACACTGACTTAAAAAAAAAACCAAGAAAAAAATGTGATCGGATTGTCAAAGTTGCACTGTAATTTGAAATATGACAATGAAATATACAAAAAATAAAAAACAGGGGAATAATACCTACTATTTATAAAAAAAAATTCTGATGCGACGTCCCTAAGACAATGGCCTCTATTTGACAGCAGTCATGACTGTACAATAACTGTACACGTAGTGTTCTAATAGCATCGCCAAATTTTTCTAAGGACTTCTATGTCATTTCAATGAAAGACTCTATCTAGCTTCAGGTACTCCTAGTCCAGGTATTCATTAAAATAACTCATCTTTTTAAACACAACAGAACAGCAGAGCAGAGCGATCTTTCAAAATGTAGCTTGAAAAAGTTTTCCGGATCCATTAAATGGGTGCGCTAAATTTTCATAGATACATGAAGGACATTCGGAAACAAAAGTTTGAATTTTAGGTTTGTACGCGTACCACTAAATTTGAAATATCTTGGAATTTTATGCTTTTTAATCGTGGAATAAATTTTAAGCCCTAAAATTGTAAAAATACGATAAATCGTGGAATCTGGCACCGCTGTATCGACAAACTTAGGCAAAATATCTCCAGAGCAAATCCTCGTACTTAAAGAGGCCGTAGGCCAGATCCTCAAAAAGGCTTTCCCGCCTTAAAATCTAATCTAGTCCAATCTTACTGTTAATATGTATTTATTTTTCTTCTATAAAAACTATCTTTTGCCTCACTGTAGGTACTTATAGTACAAATTTTTCCATGCCGCAACAACACTTTTACGCACTACTATATGAACAATTAACATTGCCCCAGTTGCTTTACCTGCGCCGCGCCGTGCGAACTGTTTGCGTCTTCTGTTTTGTGCTTATATTCGTCGTTTTGATGCTGCGCTTGAAACAAGAGCAAATCTTTCATTTGGGTCTCAGTCTCAGCAGTCAGCACGCACAATACGTTCATTTTTACTTATCAATTGGAATCGTATTAAGCTCACATAAATGATAAATAATTTTTGTTTGAAATCTGCTTTTTAGGTATCTGCTGTCTGTTCCTCGTGAACGTTATCAAGCAGCTTTTGCTAAAGCAGGTCACACAAAGCCACCGTACTAGCCAAGCAACTAGCACTATATACTCAGCCGCGCAACACGTCCGTATCCCGAGGAGAAGTTCCTGACAACCAAATGATTTTCGCAACATTTTTTAGTTTTAGGAGAACCATTTTCTTGTTTTATTCCTTAGCAAAATTCTTATTATTTATAACAAAAGATTACAGATAGACTAACACAACACTTAATGATGGTAGGCATAAGCTGGAGCAGCAGCATAGGCGGGACCTGCAGCATAGGCGAGGGGAGATGACGCAACGATGTTGTGAGCGGTGTAAGTGGCTGGGCCGTGCGAATAGGCAATCGGAGACGATCTGATCAAAGTTGGAGCAGCAGCGGTAGCATACGTCTGGGTGTAAGCTGGTGCCGAGCCGTAGCTAGCATAGCCTAATGGTGCCGACCTGATCAAAGCAGGAGCAGCAGCGTAAGCCAAAGGCGCTGACTTGATGACAGTAGGTGCAGCGGCATAAGCCACTGGAGCAGCAGCAACAGTTTTAACAACTTGTCCCAGTGGTTCGCGGTTAACAACAGCGTTGAAGCCATGCACAGAATCGGCGGCATATTGGACAGTCCTCTTGTAACCATCAGCGTCGATTAATGAGTATTCGCCTTGGACAACATCCCCATCGCGGGTTTCGGTTTGGCTTTTTGAGTCTCCAGTGTGAGCATCGTTGACGGAATACGAGAACTGATACTGTGGGTGTGGGTCATATGATTCGGTGGCCTTGGTCAGCACAGGCTGAGCAGCTTGGTACACCTGAGTAGCAGGAACGAGGCCAGCACTGGCAACAGCAACGAATGCGAGAGCAACAATCAACTGGAAGAAAGAGATTCTTTGATAAACCACCAATAAAACTTTTTATTTGTTTATTTCTTTACCTTGAATGCCATTTTAGTGTTTGTTTTTACTGTAGGTTTGCTTGTGCAACTGTGCAAGGACTGAATGATACTGGGTGATAATCTGTGCTACCTTTTATACCAAAGTTATTGCTGAGCCAAATTTAAGATTGGGTCGAACAAGAATTTCCGCTAAAAGGCGGCGCAATTAATACGAATCGTATGCAAAGGAGAAACCAGAAAATTAAGAAGTTGTCTACCCTGGGTGGTATTGGAAGTAGTTGGCTAAAATGTGAAGGGCACAAGCCAGCAAGTGCATATCATGTTACGTAACTAAAGAAGGTTTTCTTAAGGAACGACCTTGGTGGCCGAATCTACTTTTCAAATTTACCACATGTTGGGTGCATCTTTTTGCTTGACCCCCATTGTTACTCTAAGTGGTTTTCTGTGTCGAATTATTGCACCTGCATATTGGTTGTTTTGTTGTCATTTGTGTTGTGCTTCCAGTTTAAATGGATGTGATAGGTAGATACCGGCTTTCTTGAGAATAAGTGTTTATCCATATCAAATTGAGCAATATTTGACCTATTTGTGTTTAACAATGGCAGCAACTACTTTTCTGTTTTTAATTCATTATCCACTCTAGCAAGGACTAAGTATTGCAAATGCTTGCAAACAAATATATGTATAACAAGTTTAAATATTCCATACCCGCTTCTACACTGCACAAACGGTCTTCAAGGAATTTGTCTCCATTCATTAACTACTAAATTTTTCTCTGAACAGTTAGTATCTATCGTGTTGATTTAAACACTCAATTGCGAACGCAATTTTCTCAGAAATCCAATTTCTCGTCCTTTTATTGATCGTTTATTAGCTTAGCGATTCTACATAATGTGAAAATATAGACAAGTGATTTAAAATATGACAGTTGACAGATGATAATTCAAGGTAATAGAGCATAAATCATAACAGACGAAAGATTAGGTGGCAGCTAACAGATGATATAATATGACAAACGGAATTTGACAAATGACAGAAGTTGTCTATATTTAAAAATAAATGAATAAGTAGTTTTCACCACAACCTAGTTTCTTGCAACCATATTCGTTTTGGGACTTTTTATGCCTTATGTAATATCGGGGTTGAGCCCGAGGCACCTTGCTCAGGAGATCAACACAGTAACTGAGCTGAACTATCACAAAAGTATGTTTGTTTGAATGATCAAGTGGTAAGATCTTCAAGAAGTTTACAGATAACAAGTGGCACATGAAAAATGATTGATGACAGTTGACAGATGAAAGTTAATAGATGGCGGTGGCGGATCACGACAAATTAGAGCGTAAACAGGTCTGCTTCTTTAGTTTACGATTTTTTACTTACTCTTTCGAAATTTTACTCAATGACGTTCCTTAATTCGAAAAGTTCATTGAAGAAAGCGGCTTCGAGAGAGCAAGATATTAATGCTATACAGATAATCTTTTTAGCTTTTACTTTTTACTCATTAAATTTATTGTATTAATGCTCCAGGAGGAGTTAAAGTGTTGCTGTTAATAGCAGCTACCTAAATAAAAGAAGAAGAAATTCAAGCGAACCATTTTAGCCCAGTGGCATGCAGCAGAGCCAACAATAAATCTTTTGTTTCCGAATGTCCTCTATGTCTGTCAAAATTTAGGGGACCCATTTAATTGGTCGGGACATTCTTTCCAAGCAAAATTTTGACAGATCGCTGTGCTCTGTTGTGCAAAGACAAGTGATTTTAATTAATACCTAGACGAGGAGTACCTGGAGCTAGAGTCTGTATTTGAAATGACAGAGAAGTTCTTAGAAATAGCTGGCAATGCTGCTGGGGCAACATCTGTCAATATGGAACCTTGTACATTTTAAATCAAGGAAGTTATTTTCAAAGAACAGCTGTTTTTGTGACACTTATCCACAGCGCTCTCTATGTCCAAATTTAGTTAAGATTTTAGCTGATGTTTGAAGTGAAAAGTTAGAGAGCAGCTAAAATTTAGTTTAGCTCAAGCAGCGTACTAAGCTTAAAGGAACAAAGCTAATGTTTCAGTTGCAACTGAAAGGTGAAAGGAGGGAGTGACAAATAGGTACCAATTTTTAGAAATTCTCATACCTATTTTACTTGCTCTTTTTTCACGGCTCCACCGTTTTTCGATTTTTTTTGAAAGTGTGTCGAATTCTTAGAATCTGTATTTTGAAATTCGAACAGATAAAAAGTTCATTTTTCATTCGAATTGCCTATCGCAATAAATGTTATATTTCATTCGTCTCTATTTTCCAAATGCTAATGGACAGCGATTGTGGTTATTCTACATTTTCCTGGCGGATTAATTTACAAAAAGAAGAAATTGCTATTCAGAACTAACCTTAAAAAAATAGATAGGTACTTGGAAATTTCCAGCCATGTAGAAAAAAAAAGCCGGGAAATTAGAAAAATCGAAAATTGATTTTTAGTATTGAATTTTACATGCAATTGTTCCGGGATGACTTTTGAATGGAAAAATAGGAACAGAAACTCGGAAACGCCTAGCAACCTAGGGGGTCCATTTTTTTGATATGAAAATATCACACAGCTGATTTCGAAAATGAAATTTATTTGAATTAATTTGTTCACATTCGTTCGAATCTAAAAATCCACTAAGTTTATTCGATCGAATAGAGACTTTTGTTAGAATCGATTCTCAAAATAATATCTACAAGCCTAAGAAATTTCTTTTGGCTAGTCGGTTATAGCTGGCAAATCGTACGAAATGCTAGTTTATACCTCACGTTGTACTATGGATTTCATTTATGTTTTGTGCTTGTTTAGCAATAAAATAAATGCTAGAAGGAAATTAAGCAAATTCTTTAATTTTTGCGTTAAAAGCAAACCATACTGACCCTCTCAACTCGCAATCCTCTTGCCGCTGGTCCCTTCAGTTTTTCTTTTTTTAAATAAGGCAGTTTGGCTTCCTGTCGGTGTTATGTCAATCAAAACCAACCGTGGTGGAATGTGCAAGAGTTCGGGAATACTACCTTTTAACAAAAATGGATGCTATTTAAATGCATATTGATAAAAGGAGCTTAATTGATTTGTTTTACTAATAAAACTATCTACAGGAGATGTTTTACATATTTGAAACATATTACGACAGATATGGTTACGTATTTAACATTTTTGACATAGTTAAAATCGGCTGCATGTGTACCTACATTTTTCATAAAAAAAACTGATGAAAGTTGGCTCAAAATGTTACTATTTTCTTACAACAACAATACGTAGTTTATTTTTTATAAATATTTAAAGCAAATGTACACTTATTCCTAAAAAAAATACTAACCACGTGTAAGGAATAATTTCAAACACAACGGATAAGATTCTATGAACGCTTTACCCGCAGTGACGTTGCAAGATTAGGTACGAGTGTGTTGGGGACCCGGAATATTTGAAATTACGTAACATTTGTCAATATCTACGAATTTCTATGAAACAATACTAACGTACCTTATTTTTTCAACTCCGTAAAAATTTAGCTTGTAGGCAAGTAACTGTAAATCGGCTGAAGTTGGGGCTTGGGCGTCTCAGTATTTTCTCAGCTGACAACTGCCATGTGAGGTATTTTTTATATCAATAAAATTTATTTCGAAAATCGTAAAATTTATACCACTCAGATTTCTGATGTGGGTCAGTTTTGTATCAAGCATGAGAAACCGTCATCTTTGGTAGATATTATTGTTGAGAATGGCTTACATCACTTTGTTCCTGCTATGGCAAGTACCTAAAGTGCGCAATGCTGTCACCCGCTTTCACTTAAACAAGCTTCTTTAGGATCAAAGGCGGACAATCTTATTGCCACTATGCTTTCACCCTTAGCTGCAACTAGAATGCGTAGTCCGCAAGATGCTCGATAAATCTCACCTGTTATAAAATGTTTACCCAAAATAAAAGCCCACAAAAAGACTCTTCCGGTAACAATCTTTGGTACGTCAATTTCTCAAAGACTTTGTTACGTAAGAGACTTGCGGTGAATGAATGAAACCCAATTTCAGGAAACACGTACTTTCACATAACAAAAAAGAAGACTTTTATTGAATCGATTTACAAATAAATATGCTTTAGCCAGAATTCCTTTACAGTAACAACGGACCTCTGTTTAGTGATGGTATTGGTAAACGGGAGCGCTATACGCAACTGGAGCATGATTGACCACAGCCTGGGTAGCATATGCAGCTGGAGCATATGCAGAGTGGATAAGACTTGGGGCGGCATATGTGGCGTGAGCAGCATAAGCAACCGGAGCAGCTTTGTATACTGGGGCAGCAGCGACTACAGCCTTAACAAGGGGTTCGCGGTGCACAACAGCGTTGAATCCGTTGATTGGATCGGCAGTGTACTTGACAGTCCTCTTGTAACCATCAGCATCATTCAAGGAGTATTCCCCATGGACGATATCACCATCGCGGGTTTCGACTTGGCTCTTCGAGTCCCCACTGATTGCGTCGTTAACTCCATACGAGTAGGTGTACTGAGGATGGGGATCGTACTCCTCGACGGCTTTTGCCAAAATTGGATGAGAAACTCCGTTGTATACTTGAGCCAACGGTGCATATCCTGCACTGGCGACAGCAACAAATGCGAGAGCAGTGATCAGCTGAAAGAGAAAAAAAAGTGTCAGTCCAATTTGAATTTTGCCCATCAGTAAACTGTTGGTAACTTACTCTGAATGCCATGTTTCGTTTTGTAGGTTATTGTTCTTTACAGAAGTAACGCTCAAGTGTGAATGTTTTCCTCTATGGCCGCGCTGGTGTTTTTATACAAAGCAAACGTGCCACTCGATTAGTCATGTTTTCCGGTATACCATTTGGTACTTCAATTAGAGCAACAACAGGTGTACAATTTGCCAGCATTGTTAGTTGGGCGGCGTCAAAATTAATTTAACGCTGACCTTGGGCACAGCGCCGAACTAATTCAATGAGGAACTGAAAGAAATACCATCGCGCCGAGGTGAATGTTCTCGCTGCTATTCCGATGGATACTGTAATGGTGAAACAAAACAAAAATCTGGTTGCTGTTCAATATGGCTTATCGGCCAAGAGATTAAGTGCTTTGGTGTTTATGTAACTCCTCCATACAGATGATTCTCGCTGATAGTGTTATCTCTTGCCTCACATGGTAACTGAACAGTTTGGTGCCGCTTATAGAGACAACAATTTATATCTGTTAACCGGATATGTATTTAATCCTTAAGTATCTTGTTAAGAGATCATATGGGCGTCTTAACTTGACGGAAACTGGTTCAGAACACAATTGAGGCTGAACAATTGTCACCCTAGCCATGTTGACGGTAAAACCAAGCCAACGGATGACTTGTTTTCTTTGCTAAACGTGTATGGAAATGGCGATGGCTCCTTATAAGTAGACTGGTCTCGCAATCAATTTAATCGCTCAAAGTACGTTTTCCTTCTGAATGTGTTCTGAATGAAAGTGTGAACGTGAAGGTCAGCCTTTTTAAAGATTATCCCCCAGAAAACTGTATAAAACAAATTTGCTGAATAATGCTGTGACGTGCGGATAAAAAATTCACCTACAAGTGACCCGGATAGGTATATCATCAAAGGACAAAAAATTAAAAATTGCCGTCAATATTCGCAAATACGGAAAAATTGCACGAAGACCACTAATAGCGCATTTAAAAGCCGGTCTGCCTCAGGTCTTTTAGAAATTAGGTTAGGTTAGGTAGATGGGTAGGTAGAGCAGGGCGTACCCTGCAATACCACACTTAGGTCCTCGTGGACCCATTGTGATGCCCTTTTTTTAGGGGTTAACCGCTGGTGTTGTATCGGTTGTCTTCTTTCCATTCCTCAGTGTGGTTACCAGACGCTGTCCAGCCATCCCGATGTCCTCAAAAAACCTGTAAAGATCAGACAGTGAGACATCAGAAAGTTCTTGTAAGTCTTGGAAGTAGTATCTCCCAAGTGTTCTGTTCCTCAAGTGACTATGAGACTCGGGCAGTGACAAAGGAAGTGAGGTGTGTCCTCGTGAACTTCTTCGTCTCCGCAGCCTCTGCATATGTAGTCATCTTTGAGATTAAGTTTCATTGTGTGGTTTCTTAGGAAGTTATGACCAGTTAGAGCCCCTACTGGCCCTACTAGCCTTGAGTGATGACTGTAAGAGTTTATTGGTTCGACCATTGTTATATTCTGGTCAAAGCTTCCGCAATATTTGACAGGTAGTAAGTTCTTTCCACCTGTTATTGGTTTTCATACGAATCTTGTTTTCCACCCGCTCTCTACGGATGCAAAGCGGTAGCTTGAGCGACTGAAGTGCTCTATCACGGTTCATTGCGGACCCAATTCTCGCCAGTTCATCCGCCCTCTCATTGCCGGTTTTGTCGCTATGTCCAGGGATCCAGCAGAGATTCGTGGTGTGCTGCAAGCAAAGAACCTTGAGCTCTTCGCGGCAGCGTTGGACTAGTTTGGATTTTATTTCATGTGCAGAAACTGCTATAGCCGCCTGGCTGTCAATGAAGATGGTAATATCCCTACGAGGTATTGCCAAAATTGACAACCTACGGGCCGCTTCCGCGATAGCCAGCACCTCCGCTTGGAATACACTACTACTATCAGATAGCCTGATTGACAAGTGTATGTTTAATTCCTCAGAGAATATGCCGGCATTTGGCATTTTCTAAGTATTAACTTAAAATCTGTGCATGCCCAAAATTGTAGGGGTTCCAAATGTAAGCTTGGCTTATCCTTAGGCCACTTTTAGCAGTAGACTCTTCCATGTATAGGTCCAGAGGTGTCAAATTAGGAATTGCTTCTAGTCCAGCCGCAGGTGTGCTCAATGTTGCTGGTTGTCCCTATACACGCAATTCTTTGTATTTTAGTCATTAACCTGAGATTGGTCGCCTTGTGTGCGGCTTGCCACCAGACTACGCTGCCATATGTGAGTATAGGCCGCACGGTCGCCGTGTACATCCATAAGATAATTTTGGGGTTATGTTCCCAACTATTACCAAAGATGCGGTTGCATGCGTAGAAAGCATTCGCTGCTTTCTTCACTCTTTTATTGACGTTCGGTTTCCAATTAAGTTTCCTATCAAAGATAATTCCGAAATATTTCGCACTGTCTGGTACTCTTAGGGGTATTCCATCCAAGGTTGGCGGTTCAAATTGCGGTATTATTCTTTTATTCGTGAACAAGACAAGTTCAGTTTTCTGGGGGCTGAACCCAAGGCCGCATTGTTTTGTCCATGAACTTAGCACCCTAAGTGAGTTTCCCAAGAGGAAATTAGAGCTAGCTCATCGCAATCGTAATCGATAGAGATAGTGGAAATAATGGATGCGTCTGTATCAAAGCTTAAACTCACGCTATGACGCTCTATACTGCCGCATTAAACTGCAAGAATGCCTATTACGGAGCTCTACCTCAGGAATTAGGAAGAGCTTGTTAAATATGTTGTCTCATCTCAAGCAAGTTTAGACTGACTCCTTAAAAAAAAACCTGGTATAGAGTTTAATTATCAAAATCAACACGTTGTTTCTAAGATACTAATTGCGATAATCTTTTGGTTCCTTTTGATTGTTGAATTTTAAAAGGCAGCTGTGAAATGACTCGAGAGGACAATACAGAACAGCAGAATTTGTGTCTTATAAATACCTGACTACAGACCTACAGAGTCCCAATGATGATTGATAACATATTCAAATGTACGCATCTTGAAAACTTAGCGAGTATAGAATTCTCACCATGGAAGGCTATAACAAATAAAGTGCATGACCGAGTCGCACGAAACTTTCTCCTTCATCAACAATTTGTTTGGTTTGCTTTTTATTTTATTACGTATGTGAGTAAAAAATCTAAGGAGCAATCTCATCTCTTCTCTTCTCTATCTCTACATATAATCAAACTGTAGAATAAAAAGTGCTGGACCACACAGCACGTGGAAACTACTGGACGGATTTTGATGAAACTTGACATAGTAATTGCTTACGTTCTGGGTCGGGACTTAGGATACGTGGTTTTTACAAAATAGTAAAAACAAAAACTGAAGTTATATCTGTATTGTGTGCAATTGGCCTACCAAAGAAAAATGTTTATAAATAAATAACGCCTAGCAAAGCTGGCGGAGTCCACTGATACTAGATAAAATAAACTGCAGTCGGTGATTCGAATGGAAAATAAACCTTTAATAATAGAAAATCAAATTTTTGAAAAACTAGACCTTTCTTAAAAATCTGTACGACACTTTAGAAAAAAACTGAATTTGCTATTAAGTAACGAATGACCGCATTACCTTAAGAATGAATTTTTAGGTATAGGGCTAACGTGCAAAAAACAACCTTAACTGTAAGCACACAAACTCCAAATCCGAAGTTTGAAGAAAATGCGTACAGCCGTTTAGGCTGCATATCTCAGGAGCAAATGGATATTCAAATTATTATATGATCCTGACGTAATGAGTTCTGTTGTTAAAATCTCCAAATCTCTGAAGTCGAGTTTGTGAATAGTCCCATGGGGCCAGTAGTTGTTGTATCTTAGTGCTACAATTATATTTAGCGAAAACGTTAAATACCGAATTCCACCACCCCCAACCACCAAGCAAATAAGTGACGTTGAGAAATGAAAATTCCTTGTGCAAGCACACTTGCGACCCATGTCCCTAAATAGACACCTCATGGAAGTAGGTATATGAGTTCTTTACCAAAAAGCTTTATCCGACAGCACAGACCACCAGAGGGTTCTGAGTGTACTGAATAATAAGTGATTTATTTATACCTGCAAACGATCGACGGCTGCGTAATGAGTTTGGCTCAATAATGACACCAAAACTTATTTAAAATGGATATTGAGTCCGTCATTTAATTTTTTTTACAAAGACGAAGCTCTGTAGCTGTTGAGAAATTCTGAGGAGAATACCAAAAAATCGAAAAGAACCGACAATGTTGTCCGCTTTGGTGCGGTATCTCGCAGGGACCATAACGTGAACGTGACGCCGGAAACTAAGTATAGTAAATATTTAAAAAAATCTAAAAATAACCATGCCTGCGGTATGATTATTTCCGCCCAGTGTTGATAGAATTTTAAAACGCATATATGAACTTAATAAAAAATATTATGCTAAAAAAAAATATTTTAAAAACCCTAAAAAATGGTAATCATATAATATACAATATATCGAAGGGCGTTATATAGAAAATCTCGTTTGAAAACGCAAACTTACTTATAAAAAAGGTCAACTTAAGGCAAACCGTTCCAGTTCCCTTAAAATTCCTTCAGAGCGAGATCATGTAACTCTAATTCTAACGATTGAGTGGGTAGATAAGTTATTAAATTTCGTATTTAAAATAACCATTTGGTTAAACAAAACTGTTGTACAATGAGACACAGAACGTTCTGCTATTGTATCAGACATGTCTGTATCAAAAATGGTTATCTCTAAAACAACAAAACCATTTCAATCATGTTCATAGATTTTTTGACACTCAAAATAATATGTAAACAAAATAAAAAAACAACTTTACTAATTTAAAAACTATATTGGCTTTATTTTGCATTATCAATAATCAGACTGTTTGTGCTTAGTAGGCATATGAGACGAGTGGTGACGCGAAACTTGTTTTCACTACAGCAGGCGCCTGAGCATAAGCTAATGGAGCAGGAGCGGCTAAAGCTGGTGCAGCCCTCAATAAAGCTGGAGCTGGAGCAGCAGCGTAAGCCAATGGAGCTGGAGCGGGAGCAGCGGCATACGCCAATGAAGCAGGAGCAGCCCTTAACAATGCTGGAGCTGGAGCAGCAGCATAAGTCAAAGGGGCTGGAGCGGCAGAATACGCCAATGGAGCTGGAGCAGCCCTTAACAGAGCTGGAGCAGGAGCAGCATTATAAGTCAAAGGAGCTGGAGCAGCCCTCAAAAGACCTGGAGCTGGAGCAGCAGCATAAGTCAAAGGAGCTGGAGCGGGAGCAGCGGCATAAGTCAATGGAGCAGGAGCAGCCCTTAACAAAGCTGGAGCTGAAGCAGCATAAGCCAATGGAGCTGGAGCTGAAGCAGCAGCATACGCCAATGGAGCAGGGGCAGCCCTCAAAAGACCTGGAGCTGGAGCGGCAGCATACGCCAATGAAGCTGGAGCAGCCCTCAACAGAGCTGGAGCGGGAGCAGCAACAACGGCAAGTGGTTCGCGACGAACAACAGCATTAAACCCATTGATAGAATCGGCCGAGTAGTCAACAATACGCCGGTATCCATCGGCGTCATTCAACGAGTACTGACCACGGACAACATTTCCTTCACGATTCTCCACCTGGTTCTTGCTGTCTCCCGACAGCGCATCCTGCACATCGTATCCGTAAGAGTACTGTGGGTATGAATCGTAGGGTTCAGCCCTAGCCAAGAGTGGTTGAGCGACAGCAGCAAGTGGTGCTGCAGCGGGCGCCAGAACTCCAGCGCTGGCGACAGCAACGCAAGCTAAGAAAGCAACAAACTAAAAGAAACGATAGCTTAATTTGTATTCCAGTCAAGTAATGACAGAAGCAATGTTGATGTACCTTGAATGCCATTGTAATTTAATTGTTTTTTGTTGGCTGGCTGATAAAGCTGAATGAACAGTTAGTTCGCACTGATATGATTTTGGCCAGGGTGTTGCTTATATACTGCAACTGGTGGCAGTAATTCCAATCGATTGAGTTCCTCCCCAAAATTTAAAACAATTGACTCATTCGTTTGCGAAAAGAAACAAAATTGCAGAAGGTATGTCACAAGTCTCAAGGCTGCGCATTTGTTACGAATTTGGGCGGTGAATGTTCCAACCTGTGCTTTGAACACTAAATTTGTATGCCCAAGTGGTTCATCTCAGATTAAAATTGCACTAAAGGTGTAGGATGATTCGTTTGACAGTTGGTTGAGGTACATTAGTTGTAAATGTCGTTTGTCTAGGCTGACGGAATTAAGTACCTGATTCTGTATATATTCAGCGAAAAAGAATAAAAACAAAGGAAGACGACGCTGGCTATTGTTGAAAAAAAGCAACAAAGACCACCCAGCGAGTTGTCTTTGACCTGCAAAGCGATCTGGGCAGACTTTTTCATCAAAACTGAGGAGGAGGCTTAAATTTTCGATGGACTTATACTGTCAATCTCTCTGTCGCTGTCAAATGCTACTGTGGAATGGCTCCACTTTAGACTGCATTTTTTTTAGGAAAATAATTTCAAAGAGCATTTTCAGCAGTCTTTCAGTATTTATTCAAACAATTAAAAAATAAATTCACAGCAGTACTTAATGATGGTAAGCATAGGCTGGGGCTGCAGCATAAGCGATTGGTGAAGACCTGATCAGACTGTGAGTGGCAAAAGCTGGTCCATGTGAGTAGGGAATTGGAGAAGATCTGACTAGAGTTGGTGCAGCTGCACTGTATGTCTGCGTGTAGGCAGCTGGAGCAGCGTAACCGATGTGTGCTGACAAAGCTGGAGCAGCAGCGGCATATGTCTGAGTGTAGGCCTGTGGAGCAGCATAACCGATATGTGCCGACTTAACTAAAGCTGGAGCAGCGGCATAGGTCAACGGTGCGGACTTGATGACAGCTGGTGCAGCATAAGCAACTGGCGCGGCAGCAACAGTCTTCACAACCTGCCCAAGTGGTTCGCGGTTTACAACGGCATTGAATCCATGAACAGCATCGGCGGTGTATTGGACGGTCCTCTTGTAACCATCGGCATCGATCAACGAGTATTCACCTTGAACTACATCTCCATCGCGAGTTTCAGTTTGGCTCTTTGAGTCACCTGTCTGAGCATCGTTGACAGCGTATGAGAACTGGTATTGCGGGTGTGGGTCATAGGCATCCTCAGACTTGGCCAGCACTGGTTGAGCAGCGTGGTACACCTGAGTTGTTGGAACGAGTCCGGCACTGGCAACAGCAACGAATGCAAGAGCGACAATTAACTGGAAGAGAGGAGACAATTCAGTTAATATTGAAAGGCGCTGAGTGTTAATCCCTGGCATACTTACATTGAATGCCATTTTGATGAGGAGACTGCGTGTGGTATTCCTTGTTCAACGGGGATAATGCGAATGATGCTTAGCAAAGAACACGTCAGGCTCTTATATACGAAATCGATCTGCCGGTCAGGTGCATTAAACTGGATTTTTTTTGCTTACCATTCTTCGTTGGCGTGGTAACCACATCAATTTGGTGCGTTTGTAAAGGGCTGGTCTGGGGGTATGACGTATGAGTAATGGCGTTCATGTTGGTTTTCTGCTGTCAGAGGTGAAATTAAGTCTTTGTTTTGGAAATTGTCTGCAAGGTCACTTATTGAAAAACAAACCGGTCAAACAAAACAACGCCGGGTTAGTGCTGGCAGTATAATGATGTGAATATAAAAATGTAGTGAGGCCTCGATTAAGTCCTTGTTTGGTGTTTTTAGTGAATTTCCCAAATTGACTTTGAAGACATTTTGTAAATATCTGGCTCAGTGGAAAGTTTGCTGGGGCCTTTAACAACAAGTCCACAAGTCAACAGGCACGTGTAGATTTATGTTTATTTGGCAAGTGTAGATTAAAGCTGTAGGTAACACAAAACATCTAAAAATTTGTTGATTAGTTTAACAAGTCCTTCGCGATGAGTCGGAGAATTTGTGAAGAAAAAAAGATAAGCCCTCTATTTAAAGTAAGAGAAAACAAACATATTTTGTTTGGTGTTTGGTGGAGTTTAAATAAGTTTCTGAAGTTTCTTATTCTGGTTCAGAATAAAAAAAATGTTAATGGCAAATAGTTAGGTATTCACTGAATAAATTTTAAATAACCTTCCTGTATATCACTTTGTAAACACTATTGCAGATGTTTTATTCTAATTTGTACTCTGGTGCCAAACTTTCATTAGAAAAATGGGTTATATTTAATAATAGATACAACTGGAAACCGCATTATATAGAACTTAAGAAGAGCCTAGCTGGGAGAGCAAACATTGTTAACTATCTAGCTTGCAAAAAATTTAATATACACATAAATTCTCTATGTAATATTACCAGAGCTTTAGTTTTAAGTAAAATTGATTATGGGCTGTTCATATATGGTAAATGTCCTAAAACAACACTTAATCTTCTAAAATCGACCTATCATCAAGCAGCCAGAAGAAGTATCAACGCATATCGTACGTCGAGAATACAAAATATAATGGCAGAGGCAGGACTTCCTACTTTAGAAGAAAAACAAGCGGAGTGTTTTATAAAACTTCTCGCAAAATTCGCCTACTCATACAATTCTATAATTGACAAGGATATTACCGCCGTTATCAAATCAAAAACAACTAAGCGTCTCCAATCAACCATAGCTCGAACAATATGCAGCGCAAGTGAACTTGGTCTTCCCATCAAACGAAGGAAACACTACTTCACATCTTACCCACCATGCTTCATACAACAATCCTCGGTTCTACTGAGTCTGTCTGAACACAAAAAAACCAATACAGACAGCGATATTTATAAGGCTCATTTTCTCGAAGTCATTAGTGAACTTAAATCTAAAGGATGGAAACCTATCTTCACCGACGGATCCAAATCAATATATACCACATCATTTGCCGTCACTTCAGAATGCGGATCTCTACTAAGAGCCGGAACTTTGCCAGAAAATACATCAATTTTCACTGCAGAGGCACTTGCTTTACTCGAAGCTGTAAAAACTATGTCAAAACTACGTGGTAAAGCCATAATATGCACTGACAGTCTATCAACGCTGAAAGCCACCTTGAACTCCAACCACAACACTGAACTTATAAACCAAATAAGGGATATCGTCATAAAATACCCCAATAAAATTAAGCTAATGTGGGTTCCAAGTCACATGGGGATTCAAGGGAACGAACTTGCTGATATGGCCGCAAAATCGTGCAATAGTGCTCCTGTTTTCACGTTTGATATAGTTTCAAAGCATGATCTACAAAAACAGATCACCGAAAAGATCAAGATGCAGAGACTTCTTAATTGGCGAAGTTACCAAAACCACTGCGCTAAAATCAACACTAATCGGTCCATTCCCATCTATCCGACATCCACCTCTAAAGCAATTAATTCCAACTTCGTCCGACTTCGCTTAGGCCACACTATTGTAACTCATCAACACATCCTAAAGAGGAACAGTCCCCCAATATGCCCAGTCTGCAATAACATAATCGACATATCACATATTCTTGGACAAACTACCTGCCAAATCTCCAGCTCATTTAATTCCCTCTTGCCTGCAAACCAATCAGTCTACACTTTTCTTAATACAATTAACCATGAAAACATAATTAAAGTTTACAATTTACTTCAGAATCAGAACCTAGTCTTATAAAATGTAGCTATAAAATGTTATTCACTTATCTCAGCCCATACTAATTTCATTTCCAAAATATATATTTTTTTCTTTTTCCCACTCAGTTCGAGCTGAAAGCCTCTGTAGCTAGTGCTCATTTTTTACAATTTTTTGTACATTAGCTTAAGAATTCATTGTTATGCTAATGAATAATAATAATAATAATAATAATATTTTAATTTGTAACAAGTCGGTCACCGTCGGTTAGCATCTTCTTAACAAATGCATTCTCTTTTCTTTAAGCACTTGTTGTTTTCAGTTTGAGAAACAGTAGAATTGCTCTAAAACTTGTAAAATTGTTGTAGTGCTCGCAGACTGGTTAGTACGTGTTACACAAATTTTGAACATTTGTTGAATTTCACGTGTTTAATAAGTAAATACTTGTTTAAATACTTGTTGTATTGTGTTATAGGCCCCTGGACTACAGATGGACTATGTTACGATCGCCTGAAATTACATCGTTAGGTTTCAAGAACGTTCGGCAAACATTCGAAAGCATAAGAATCATGGAGCTTCCCAATTTAGCAGTTTTGACTCGACTCGAAAAATAGAATCTAACACCACCGAATGTTTGTGAGGCCTAAGAAGAATTTATGCAAACCTGTTATTTTATTTATTTTTGCCTGAACCAAAATTGGTTTTTGATGAAATTTTGGAATAAGTTTCTCTTAGGTATTCAGAATTCAGATGCTTCATGGGATCTTAATCTCGGATAGACTTACAATGTACTAAAAAATATATCTACTGTTGAAAGTGTCTGAATCCTTTCAACACATACGCCAACGTGTATCTCTAAAATGAGTAAAAAGCTGTAAAAGTTCAAGTGGCTGTTTTCCGAGTTCCTTTTTAGGAAAAACAAAATAAGCGGCTAAGTGTCGTTTTTTGGCCACAACTAACGAGACCTGAAGATATTAAGGAGAGGAACGGTAGTGAATTCCAAAATCAGAAGTTGATGAAATTGCCGAGAGTACCTAAATCAAAGAATGACTTGCCTAGCCTAGTGAGGGTTTATAAGACTAGTCCACCATCCTCTGTCTGTGAAGCAAAGTATAAATGGATTTCTTTTCTCACGTATAGCTACCCAGCGGAAAACAAACTTCCTCTGCAAATGTAGTCTGAAAGGCGTTTTAAACCGATAAATTTCCCAAGCCAGCGTCTATCTCCTAACTCCTAAAAGGAAAATGCTAGACTGTAAAAAAATAAGTGAATGAATATATGAATAAAAAAAAACAAATGTGTTTTCATCAGTTAAAAAAAATATAAATTTGTTTTTTATATACTACACGTTCATCTAAATGTTTTTTTTTCCTGCGTAAATGTATAATATAAAATAACTGTAACAGATAAAAAAATGGTTTTAAAACAACTAATTTTATTTTTACTGAACATTAAAATAAAAATCTTCACAAAAAACAATATCTAGTACCAATTTTGAAACATTGACAAAACCTACTGAAATAGATATCAAAATACATAAAATTGGGCCACATTTTCAACTCTCGGCGACTTGTTTTGGTGACTTTACTATTTTGCCGATCGGTAACGCTGCTACGGACTTTATCCACTCAAGCTTAGTACACTGATCGAGATAAATAAAATTGTAGCTGCTCTCCAACTTTCTTCTCTAACAATAGCTTAAATGGTAGTTAAATTTTTCATATAAAGTACGTTGCGGATGTGCCACAGAAAACAGCTGTTCTTTGAAAATAGCTTCGTTTAAAATATTGAAATTCAAGTGAGCAAACATTTGATTATTGATGCAAGTGAAATTGAGGAAGACGTCTATTTAAAGAACTCATTCTTGCTAACTTTTCCCCAACACAAAAACACTAAATGTTGACAGATACAAAATTAACTACATAATTCTGAAACAATTTTGAATTTTAGCTAGAGCTAGAGCTGCGTACCACTCGGCTATACCTAGAGACAGAGCGGACTAAAAATTTGTATGAAAGGTAAAAACAAAAATTTTATGTACATAGATTCGTTATTTATTTAAACAATTAATAGATTAGTTTTTGGCTACAGGCTTGATTGTGCTACTTAATGGTGGTAAGCGTAAGCTGGTGCAGATGAATAAGCGACTGGAGTGGCGCGTACAAGGCTTTGAGTGGCGTAGGCAGCTGGACCATGTGAGTAAGCAATTGGAGCAGCGGCCGAGTATGACTGAGTGTAGGCATGTGGAGCAGCATAACCGATGTGTGCTGACAAAGCTGGAGCAGCAGCGGCATATGTCTGAGTGTAAGCCTGTGGAGCAGCATAACCGATGTGTGCTGACAAAGCTGGAGCAGCAGCGGCATATGTCTGAGTGTAGGCCTGTGGAGCAGCATAACCGATATGTGCCGATTTAACTAAAGCTGGAGCAGCGGCATAGGTCAAAGGTGCTGACTTGATGACAGCTGGTGCAGCATAAGCAACTGGGGCGGCAGCAACAGTCTTCACAACGTGTCCAAGTGGTTGACGGTTCACAACAGCGTTGAATCCATGAACGGGATCAGCTGTGTATTGGACGGTCCTCTTGTGGCCATCAGAATCGATCAGCGAGTATTCTCCATGAACGACATCTCCATCACGGGTCTCGATTTGGCTCTTGGAATCTCCGGTATGAGCATCGTTGACGGAGTATGAGAATTGGTATTGTGGATGAGGATCATATGATTCCTCGGACTTGGCTAGCACTTGTTGGGCACCATGGTACACCTGAGCAGTTGGAATGAGTCCGGCACTGGCAACAGCAACGAATGCAAGAGCGACAACAAACTGCAAATGAATGTGATCCCTATATTAAACCGAACGGCCTGGTGAATGTTAATTCTTCGTATGCTTACCTTGAATGCCATTTTAAGTATTTGGGATATTCCTTGTTTAACGGTTAAGAAGTGAATGATGCTGATTAAGAGAGCATGAAACGCTTTTATACGAAATTGTCCGACAATTAGCTCGCCAACCAAGTTCAATAAACTGGATTTTGTTCGTTTGCAGGTACTTTCGTTTTCTGTTAAATTGTTTGTATAGAATGACTTAATAAAGTAGAATGGAACTGGATTGGTGTGAAAAGTGTAATCTACTTAGTTGTATGTTGTATCTTGTATTTATGTTATTGCGGTTTTCTTATAATTCAACTTATGATTTAATTTGGTTTAACGGAAAATGACAGCCGATACTGCTTTGCGGCGTCATCTACTTTTCCAACAAAAAAAATTGGTTTGGGATGTTTGTACCTACTGCTTAGAAGTAAATAAAATTATTTGCAACACTTCAATAAGTTTACCTGCTTCATTTCGAAAAATTCCCTCAATAAAAAAAATAATTATGTATTTTCCTCATAACGCATCAACGTCTGCTTGGATTTGCAGCATCAATTCGGGTTGCATGTGTAATGAATGCCGTTTTGTTTTTCAGTTGTCATCCGGAGTGGTAAAATTTTATCGGTACTGTATAATCTTCTTTAAGCTTCTTGGATTACAGAGATCGAGAGATCGATTTTGGTGGCAAAGCGGCCGCTTCAGCTGCAATTAGTCATACTTTCTTCGTTATCTTTTTTTACCAAAAGGTTATACTTTTTTTTTTTTTAAAACGCATAATTTTGTTCAGGTTTATAAATAAAGATTTTAATTCGGGTTAGCATCACTGAGCGCACAGTACACTTTTTTGAATATGATTTCAACAATTTTTTTTTTATATTTTTGCACTCTTATATTTTGTACTCACTTGTAAATCATTAAAAGTGTAGTTAACTAGGCATTTAGTCAATTAAGGAGACTTATGGGATGAGTCCCATTGCCCCTAAAAAGCTGACAAATATTTAGTCGCATTTACTTAAAACTTTGCGCGTTGATAGAGAAGTTGTAATTATTAGTAAACCAGTATTTCGTATATTTTCAAAATGACCCCGCTACCTATAAGGCTTTATAAATTACCACAGCGATGTGAAATTTTAAATCATGCCAGGGAACAGATGAAAATTTAGTATGTGCCTCAGGAGATTTCGATTTTTCTACTTTTAGAGGGTTAACATTTAAACACCGCTACGCTAATCTGGGACTCCCAACTTCGACCGATTTACAGTTATTTGCCTACAAGCTAAATTTTTTACGCACCTGACAAGATTAGGTGCGTTAGTATTGATTGTCTATAGAAATTCGTATTGACAAATGTCACGAAACTTCAAACACCAACACACTCGCACCTAATCTTGCAACGTCAAAAGCGGGTAAAGCGGTCATAGAAATTTATCCGTTGAGCTGAAATTATTCGTTACATGCGGTTAGTATTTTTTTTTCAGAAATTAGTGTACATTTGCATAAAATGTTTATGAAAAATAAACAATGCATTATTGTTGTAAGAAAATATTAACATTTCATCAGTTTTTTAAAGAAAAATGTACTCATGCAGTTAACGATATACCTAACCGTAACCGTATTTGTCCAAATATGTTTCAAATATGTAAATCAAACAAATCAAATTAAGCGCCTTTAAACAATATGTAATTACTGATCAAAAGCATTGATTGTTGTTCAAAGCTAGTATTCTCGAACTCTATCACATTCCACCACGATTGGTAGCATTTTTTTTATTTTTTGTATGTTTTTCCATGCCACACAGATTCTGATTGACGTAACACTATTAGGAAGCCCAACGACTAAAAAATTGAAAATAAAAACTGAGGCCAGCGCCAGCGGCAATAAGATTGCGAGTTGGGGGTCTCAGTATGGTCTGCCTCTGGTGTGTAGCATTTTAACTGCTTAGCGATGATAGAGGAAATATGAAATAATGAGACATGAACCTATTTCAAAATATTTTGATGTTGGTAAGCCTAATAGCCCTGCGCAGCGTCTTTTTGGTAAGCGTGCTGGACTACAACTGACTACAGATTAATACTTCTTGTGTTATCTCTTACGGATGTCTGACATACAAAATATAGCTTTGCGGTTCTGAACTGGCACAACATCGTAAGTCGCTTCCCTTCGTCCAAAAAAAAACTCATAAGAACAAAGTCATCGTAGGAAGTTAAGTCTTTAGTCCAATACCAATCATTTATTTATTTGTTATACGCCACTTTGTTTTGTTTATTTTTGATGGATTTATTTTTAAACTTACCTAGTTTAAGTACTCCACACTGAAAATAAAACCCTGGGTATATTTGATCAAAATGAGGCTTGATTCGACAATTTTTTGTCAATATACGTCCAACAAAATGTTTCTATTAGATTGACAAAATATTAGTAAGTTTTATACTAAGGACGCAATATGTGGCTAATTCATGATTTCCCAAAATCAAAACTCTAAGGGGTGACTATTATAACTAGGTTTGCGCCTTGATTTAAAATTTAACAGGTGTGGTAAAATATTAAATGCTTTAAGAGGTGTTTCGGCGTTTTTGGAAAATGCACACTTAATCTTTATGGAGTTTAAAAAAAATAGCTCCAGAGATATAACGTCAGCATCAAGCGGGTACATAAAGTTAGCAATTTTACGGATTTATGTCTATTGATTTTAAATTTTGTTTTTACCTCTCTCTGGCAAACGTCTGACAAACACCTAAGCGCATATTTTATCTGTCATCGAAATTCAAACTATGTGTAAACAAATGTTTGCGAGAAACTAGTCATAGTTTTATTATTAGCCAAATACATGTTTGTATCTTAATTTTATAGCTAAAAATAGTAGATCGAAGTGATCCCATTTAATGCTCGCTTGTTATACGAAATCTGAATTAGCATCTCTCAGATGTTATCTGATAAACTTTAAACTACGTGTATATAGTGTATCCGCATGTCAATTTAGGGCAAGTGTTAATTTGCGTAACGCTTAGTACAGACATATTTAACACTCAATGAAATTGGATCATTGGTGAACTGACCTTCCATTGCATACTTACATCGAACTGCACTGATACGCCCTCCATTGACCGTACGAATATTCAATTTGAAAGTGTTTGTTGTTGCATATGCTACCATTGTTGCAAACTTCTGCACAGACGACATGAGTCAGTAACTCAAGAGTTCCAATTGAATTTAAAGAGTTCAAAGAGAATGAAAGTAGTTAACAAACAAAATCCAGTTTATTGAACCTGGTTGGTAAGTTACTTGTTTGCGTTTAGTATAAAAGCGGCGGCATATTCTCATTCAGTATCATTCACTTCTTAACCGTTAAACAAGGAATATCCCAAATACTTAAAATGGCATTCAAGGTAAGCATGCGAAGAATTAACATTCACCAGAGCCGTTCGGTTTAATAAAGGGATCACATTCATTTGCAGTTTGTTGTCGCTCTTGCATTCGTTGCTGTTGCCAGTGCCGGACTCATTCCAACTGCTCAGGTGTACCATGGTGCCCAACAAGTGCTAGCCAAGTCCGAGGAATCATATGATCCTCATCCACAATACCAATTCTCATACTCCGTCAACGATGCTCATACCGGAGATTCCAAGAGCCAAATCGAGACCCGTGATGGAGATGTTGTTCATGGAGAATACTCGCTGATCGATTCTGATGGCCACAAGAGGACTGTCCAATACACAGCTGATCCCGTTCATGGATTCAACGCTGTTGTGAACCGTCAACCACTTGGACACGTTGTGAAGACTGTTGCTGCCGCCCCAGTTGCTTATGCTGCACCAGCTGTCATCAAGTCTGCACCTTTGACCTATGCCGCTGCTCCAGCTTTAGTTAAATCGGCACATATCGGTTATGCTGCTCCACAAGCCTACACACAGACATATGCCGCTGCTGCTCCAGCTCTGTCAGCTCACATCGGTTATGCTGCTCCACAGGCCTACACTCAGACATATGCCGCTGCTGCTCCAGCTTTGTCAGCACACATCGGTTATGCTGCTCCACACGCCTACACTCAGTCATACTCGGCCGCTGCTCCAATTGCTTACTCACATGGTCCAGCTGCCTACGCCACTCAAAGCCTTGTACGCGCCACTCCAGTCGCTTATGCATCTGCACCAGCTTACGCTTACCACCATTAAGTAGCACAATCAAGCTTGTAGCCAAAAACTATTCTATTAATTGTTTAAATAAATAACGAATCGATGTACATAAAATTTTGCAGTTTTCAATATGACAAAGGCTTATGGGATTGTTATGTAAGAAAATTCCTCATGAGAGCTTCTAGACGCAAAGACTTTAGACCTAAAGAATTTACAGTTTTGCATCTTTAAATTTAAAGTGCTGTTATTATTTGGGGCGAATAAGTTTAATTTTCATTTTTTCGGATAAGTGTAATTGGACCTATGCACAATTGAATACGGAAATCCTTGCCAAGAAATTAATATATGAGCCCTTATGAATCCAGTCTTGCAGCGTGGTACGTTTGGAAGGATATTGTAAATTGGTCAAGTCGATAAAGATTAAAACTTGAAAGTTCTTCAAGTGTCATTCAATTCCGTTTGAGTAAAAATAATAAGAAGAATCCGAAAAACCCTCAAAATGAAAATAATACCAGCGGAACCAAACCTCAGTTAACGTAACTCATCCCTCCTTTGACAGACTTTTAAGGAGGAGAATGGACAACAATTCTTTTTCTGCAAGGAGGGTGACAAAACGAAGACCTCACCTAGGCATGTCGGCATAAAGTTGTGCGTCGAATGAGACAGTTCGTTAAGCAACGCTGGGATGAAAAACTAACTTTATTGATTGCATTCAAATATTTGTTCAGATGATACAAAAGCTGGAATTTTACTTTGTGACCTGTTTGACATATTCAGTCAAAATTTCCTCATGATTAGAAGATCCTTAAATACTATCTATCTGTGGCGTTATTTTTATTATAAGCTTTTATTTACTATAAGGTTTACAAATTATTATTGTTATAAGAGTATTTACATCATGTAGTTATTTAACTTTATTTTAAAATAAGTTATAATATAAAAATCTTATTTTAGTCATCTATCTAAACACAAACCTGTCATTTGTAACTAAAAAGCTATCGACGACGGTAAACCCGAAACAATTAATATTTCTTAACTGCAAATGCTTGTTATGTTTTTGCATGTTGCACAACACTTATAAAATTTATTCCCAATCCACTTGAATCCAGTGATTATTAACAAATGCGAGCTAATTTTAAAAATTTTCAGAGCGGTTAATCTAATTTAAAAATTGGCTTTTAAATAAAAAACAAACAAAATTATCGGATCCTTAGCAGAAAATTATTTCGCAGTCATCGGAAAAAGTTTTTCGACAAGATCAAAGATACCTGAGGCCATGGGATCATAAGGTCAGACGAACAGTTCTTGTGGTGCTTTCCACCGCATTTGAAGCGGTGTCCTGTATGGTCATCGCTATTGCATTTTTTTGGCGATGTGCCCATACCCTATGCACCTGTAGCAATTTATGGGCTTCGGTTCATTTTTTAACCCTGCAGTTAACACATCCAATCCGGATTCTACCGCAGCTTTGAGAAGTGGTCAACACTTTGCCTTTGGTGGCTTTTTTATACTTTCTTTTTCACACTTGAACTTACACCTGAATCAATTTAAATTTTGCCCCAAATTGCGGTCTTACGGCTTCTAACCTTTGCGCCTCTTTTTCTTTTCGGGTATAGCAGTTGCTTGTAAGTACTAGGTACCGTTGTATTTGCCGCTGCAGACAACTTCTGTGCTGAACTTCTTCGAAATGGATCTATCTGCGGCGTCCTCTCTATCCAAGTAATGCGTTGGATAGAGATTTGCTTTAATATTCAGTTTTTTTCTTACCTTGCAGTCTTCATGTGGTATCGGTGGTATTGCAATAAGTGGCACACCCCAGAATCCGTATAGCCGATATAGATGTGTATTTTATACCCATCTGCTGAGGATGATTACATTTTACATTCTCATGAATTTAGTTGTGCTTTAAAACGACATCAAAAATGTCTGCAAAAATATTGGACTGCAGGCAATAACAGTTTGTTAAACAATCAGACGATACTCCACATGCACTTTATTTCGAGCACTACTCACCTACATTTATCACATTTTGAAGTGACCTTGCTCTGCAAAATTGCCCAAAAACAAACAACAGATCGTTCATGTGCACACAGCAACAGCAGAGAGCCCATTACAAATCCGTATTCACTTAACTGCCTTAGCCATACATTTCTTTGTAAGCCAAATCAGAATGAAAGCAAAACCGAATCCAGTTTATTGCACTCGATAAGCAATTCAATTTCATATAAAAGCTTGGCGCGTTCTTGCTGAGTATCATTCGCAACCTCCCCGTTGAACAATAAATACCGCACGCACTCTCAAAATGGCATTCAAAGTAAGTATTCAAAAGGACTCCCACTTTGATGGTCTTTATACTATACTTAACTACCTTCTTTCTTACAGCTAATTCTAGCTCTTGCATTTGTTGCTGTTGCCAGTGCTGGGCTTATTCCAACCGCACAGGTCTATCACGCTGCCCAACCTGTGTTAGCCAAGTCCGAAGAGTCATATGATCCTCATCCACAGTACCAATTCTCATATTCCGTCAACGATGCTCACACTGGCGATTCGAAGAACCAAATCGAAACACGCGACGGCGATGTTGTTCAAGGAGAATACTCATTGATCGATGCTGATGGTTATAAGAGGACTGTCCAGTACACAGCTGATCCTGTTCATGGATTCAACGCTGTTGTTAACCGTGAACCACTTGGACACGTTGTGAAGACTGTTGCTGCCGCTCCTGTTGCCTATGCTGCACCAGCTGTCTTCAAATCTGCACCATTGGCCTATGCTGCTGCCCCGACTTTGGTTAAGTCAGCACATATTGGTTATGCTGCTCCACAGGCCTACACTCAGACATACTCCGCTGCAGCCCCTATTGCCTACTCACATGGACCAGCCTACGCCAGTCACAGTTTGGTTAGATCAGCGCCAATTGCTTATGCTTCCGCACCAACATACGCCTATCACCATTAAATAGTTTAAATAGTACAACCATTGTTTCTGCAATAATTGTTTGTTTGTTTGTTTTTAAATAAAATTGTGAATATATTATTGATATACAATAGCAAAACTGGTTAACTGGGATGGGAATGGGAATGCCTTTTTTAGAAGCGATTTCCGGATTGCAAACGAACGCAATTTTCGACATTTTATTGACAGCTGACAGTTCGCGCTACGTACTTTTTTTACTTCTGAACTGTAGTTGTTAAATCGAATTCCAGGTTGCAATTATTAGCTGGAACAATTATACATGTTTATTTAGTTAATAAGAGCACATTGTTCTTACTAATGCTATAGCATTTTCACCTTTTTATCTTTATCTGCAAGCATTTGTAAGCATTTTCCATTGTAGATGTGCCATGGCATCCATTTTTCCCCTGCTTTTACTGTCAAATTAAAATGAACCGTCCAACATGGGCAATGAAGCCTAAGACTTCCGTCAACCTGACCAAAATAAAGTTAGCATAGCAATATCCCGACTAAAATCTAACAAGACTGCTTAACTGTCGAGCGTTTCAACGCACTTTGAGATAGCATACATATTCAAGATCCTGTCTGCCGTACTGACCATTTGTCAACGAACTGGATGGACACTGTGTGGTTTTAGGCCCGGTAAGTCAACGACCAAATATTCACACTACTGCAAGAAGTCCACATTAATACTCACCACATTTTAATCGATTTAAAGGGCGCATGACGAATTTTGGTATCCTTGCCAAAGTTGTGAGATTGTGCAGAATGAATGACACCGTTCAAGAGAGATTGACCGTCACTAGGATCGAATCGATCACAGCGATCACTATCTTGTCCTTAGAACGCCGCTGAAAAACCTTTGAGAAGCGATGGTTCTATGCATCTTAAGTCTTTTGGGAGCCGGCGCGATCCCCTCCAATTATCTCTGGCGCTTAGACGTAGAGTCCTTGCTGATCGTAATTGGATCGTTCAGCAGGAATTTTTCCATGTCCATGTTTGCTCACAATCCTTTGGAGAAGGTATTTTATTTAATTTTTATTGGGTACCCACGAGTAGCGGAGAAAAAGGTCCGTTTGGGCAGAGATCTGTGCATTAAACACATAGGGCTAGCTAATCCGGAGGTCGCCAGGTACCCGGATAGTCCGTTAGCGACTGAACTATTTTTTAAACTGGGCCCTCAGCCAGGCTGATACTCGAAATGGGTCGTATGAGTTCTTAATCCAGCCCATCAGGGGAAACAGGATAGGATAAGAGACAGAATAAGGGATTATTTGTGGATGGGAGTGGGATAAGAGGGGGTATGCGCCCTTTGGTTTCCTGGCTCATCTAGAGAATTTCTCAAGAATCTTAATCAGTTCTCAGCCGCATACAACTCGTCAAGTTCGAAGCTTGCTTGACGACATCGATATCATTGGCTGAAAGCATCAGCGAGCTGTCACTGGTGCGTTTGAAGTATCATTACAAAAGCGGTAAAAATGTGTTCACTATTGTAAATTAGGGAAAAACAAAAAATATGCTGTCGACAAGAAGTGACACACACCACATCGACGAATCAGACAGAACGTTACTAGAGACAGCTAGGTATAAGTTTGAAGTACAAGTACTATGTCTAACTCTATCTAAAATAAACAAATATTTTGGCGCGACAGGTCTATGGGACCCAAGGCCAAGCTTCTCAGAACCATTCGTTTTGTGTGGGTTTTCAATTTTTGGGACGAATGGAAGGGATGTACAATTTTACGCCGAGTCCAAACGGCTAATTGAGAAGCTCATTCATGACAGTTTTAC
Organism: Cheilosia pagana; assembly: GCA_936431705.1. NCBI lineage: Eukaryota > Metazoa > Arthropoda > Insecta > Diptera > Syrphidae > Cheilosia > Cheilosia pagana. Next base: position 74,707,758 of record OW386166.1, on the reverse strand, counting down.
TCTCGGATGTTTGTCAGACGTTCGCGAGAGGTGGCGCAGTGGAAAAAAACCTTAAGATGGAATTTGGCCCTTTCGGGATTCGAACCTGGAACCCCTCGCTTAGTAGCCCAACACACTACCACTAAGCCACTGCGCCGACGCTTGAGATGGCATACATATTCAAAATCCTGTCTGCCGTACTGACCATTTGTCAACGAACTGGTTGGACCCTTTTATGTGCGGTTTTAGGCCCGGTAAGTCAACGAAAGACTAAATATTCATCCTACGGCAAGAAGTCCAGATGGATGTTCAGTAAATTTTATAGATCTTAAGGCTGCATATATGACAGCGTTTTAAGAGACTAATCTTATCAGGTCGGCGTGCTTCTTATCGCGGCGGCGAGTCAGATTTAAAAAATAAAAACTTGAGAAAGTGTACAGAATGATTTCCAATCTCACCGAGACCTTTGATGTAAAAAAAGGATTTAGGCAAGGTGATCAGCGTTCCCTCCCGTGCTTAAATTTTAGTGGTGTAGTGTTTGAGAACGTTTTTTTTCCTAACTGAGTATACTGTACTTTTTTTAAGTCGTAGCGTACTAAATTTTGTAAATAAAACAAATCTTCAAAATTTGTCAATTTTGCATTTAAATGCCACATTCTAATTGAAAAGTATAACCAAGTTTTAGGTACTTTATGAAAAGTACCTACTACCTTCGGTATCCGTTTTAACGGAAAATTCTCCGCAACGCATAATCCGTCGGAGGCTCAAATTACATTCGAGGTACCTATCCGCTTTTGGAAAAGAAAATGCCTCACTACAAATAGTAAAAAATATCCGCAACCATTTCTGTCGGAGGATATCGGAACCTAGCTATCAAAAATTACCAAAAAAAATTCACTTCATCGCATTTCAACGTACGAGTAATTCACCGATATGAGTTACAAAATATCAGAAATATATTCCGAATAGCTGTTCCGAAGAATACCTCGAAGCAAAATTCCTCCGAATCGTATAAAATCGGAGAATTTTCCGTTCCGACGTATAGGTACCTCGCTAGGGCAGATTATTAGTTGCTGTGAACAAGAAGGCACACACCACAATGACGAATCTGACAGAACATTACTATAGACAGCTAGGTTTAAGTTTGAAGTAGTTAGGGAATATGTCTACCGCTCGTCTCGCTATTAACTCGGAAAATAACATTACATCAGCAATTAAGCAAAAAGTTAGATCAGCCAACCGCTGTTTAGGACTATTCAAGTATTCATGCGAGAGGGAATTGCAAACTGCAAACAAGTGAATATTCGTAAATTCTGATATGTCATTCACATGGATATTTTTTTGGTGGCAAATACCTCCGAAGCAGTTTCAATTTTAAAGGTTCAGTTGGAACGAATTTTTAACCGTGCAATGTGCATCGCGACTGTCGAAAAACACTTAGGGGACTCTTTATAAGACCCTCATGACCAAGTATGAAGATCTCCTTGGTCGTTTCGAACGAAAAATTCTTCGAGTGATTTTCGGTCCCGTTTGCATTGACGGGTTTTGGAGGAGAAGATTTAACAGCGAACTCTACGAGCTGTACAAAGACACCGACCTGGTCAGAAAAATACGTATCAGTCGTCTAAGGTGGCTAGGACATGTAGAGCCAATGGACACCAACGCTCCGGTCCGAAGAGTTTTCGATTCCAACCCGGAGGGACAACGCAGTAGAGGAAGACGTCGCCTTAGGTGACGCATGCAAGTCGAAGGAGACCTCAACCAAGTGTTGGCTTTAAGGGCCGCTTTGGTTTGTGGGTTATTCTCATAGACGTGCGACTTCAGAAAACCCAACAAGAAAAAGTCTAACCGTGCCAAATCGCACAATCTCGGTGGCCAGTTCATATCACCACCACTTGAGATAACTGATGCCCTCGAACTGGCACATAGCTCCGTCCCGTTGAAATCGTATGTGTTTGGTGTCCATGTCATCCAATTCAGGCTAAATGATGTTGGTAATCATCGACCTATAGAAGGTGATGGCTTGGGCATGGTCGTTCTCAAAGAAATATAGGACAATTACGTCGCCTCCCCAAAATCCAAACCAAACAGTGACTTTTTCGGGATGCATTCGGCGCTTTGGATTACATGTTGACGTACCCGTTCATCCAGAAATGGGCCTCATCACTGAATATGATTTTTCGATGAAAATTATGGTCAGTTTCGCTTCTTCTTTTGCAAAAACAATTTTATTATTTGCATGTTTTGTAGAACGCTATGTCCATCCAATTTAACAAATATCTAAGACGGAAGAACCTGTAGTTATCTATTCATCCTAGGCTAAGGAAAAACGCCCTCGCCATTTTTAACTGTCTTGCAATTGAGTCGGACCGTATTTAATAGCGATCCATGGTTTTATTTAACATGTACTATCTTACATGAGTGTCTCACAGGGAGGAACTTTCTTATCACTTTGAGTTTGAATAACCAGATCTCTCTCTATTCTATTGAGAGAAGATAAAGTATTTTTCGGGAATCTCCGCCTATTGTTATTTAGATTTTAAAGCTTTAACTCCAATGTTATCATCTACTTAATTTTTTCCAAAGATGCCTTCAAAAAACATTCTTGCTGTTCATAAGCAAGTAGCCCAACCCCGACTGCTGGCGCCGGAAGCACTGCGAAACACAAATTGGCATGAACGTAGCTTCAAAATTAAGCCAGAATCGGAATTATAACTTACACCGTTTTTGTTTTAATTTATTTATTTTTCCAATCGATCTTATCTGGTCACCCTTTCTTAGATATCCCATTATGAAGAAATTCCGTAACGTCTAGTGCCGGAATATTTTCGTCAGAGATTTATGGTTACTTCTGTGGAGGAGGAAATCATACTGTGCACAGTGACTCTCAGAATAAAAATCTCAAAAAGTATCTACTTTCAGTAAGGCATGATAAATTAAAGCAGCTAAGCATTTACGGACACGCATTTTTTGTATGGACCTAATTATCAAACGCTGGTCATAATAATTAATTTCCCGGTAGAAACCATTTTTCTTCCACAAATTTTTTAATTAATTTAAAACAGAACAACCGTAAAAGAAACAGCAAAATAACAACTAAAACCGTATCTCGATTAGTTTGGCACTTAATTGCGCCCAGCTAGGTATAGTTTATAACTTCATAGATTTGCAAGATATGCGAGTAAAATACATGACTGAAATAAACTTGAAATTTTGTTGATCGCTAATTGATCGCATTGATGCGATATTGGAATGCTTGTACTGTAAAGACTTTCAAAGGCAATTTGGAAACTTGTTGGACGTATAGTCGAACCTTCATCGCGGACAGCCAGGTGCAATTATGGTCCACGAACTTCAGATTGGGTGGGTGAAGTCTGGCGAAAGTGATTGTTGGCTGAGCGGATTTGGGCGTTTTCTTTTGTTCAAGTTCATGGCCATCACGTATGATACGGCCAATTTGATTTTCGTCAGTGTCATTGTTCGCGGTTAATTGAAAGTTATTTCGAAGATTTGTGGTCGACATTTGCGATCACATAGTTAGGGTAAGTATAGCCTTATTATGTCGGCATAATTGATGTACATCTTTCGAGTGGGATTGTGTTTTTACCGCCTTGCGCTGAGGTATGAATAGAGGTTTACCTCTGAGTATAGATAATGTTGTGGTGGGTATAATAGTATTTATTTTAATCCTTTTTTACATGATGGCAAGCTTTGTATCTATACACCTAAGTATAGTTCATATGACCTTTTAGTTTACTGGCAAGTCAGTTTTGTCATTTATATTGATTGAAAAGTAGCCATATGCCGTTGCCTTAGATAGCTTATAGGGAAATAATGCTGTGGGCATTTTAACCCACGATTAAAAAATGTAAGTGCGAATCAATTCCACTCTCGATTTCGTAAAAACAAATAAATGCGCAAATTTATTATTAACAGCGGAAACATAATAAAGTAAATGACTGGGTCGCACGAAACAATCTCGTTCCTCGAAAATTTGGTTTAGCTTTTCTGTTTGTTAATAGGTAGGTAGCTGATAAGTTTAGGGGCAACCGTATATAAAATATAAGGATATAATGTTAAACAAAATCCACTTTTGGCTTATTCATTTGATATCGTAGTACATATAAAAGAACGCCGAGAGTTTTTTTAAAGTTTAAGTACCGGTAAGCGGCAACAGACATTTTTAATTTTCTCGTATATCTACTCATTGTAATTAGGAGAAAGATTGTATAGGTATAGTTTTCGTAAAAATTTCGAACTCGAGATTTTAATCAATTCTCATATTACGATTACAAAGGAACTCGAAAAAGTGGATATCGCAATTCTTTCCCTATGACCGTCTGTCTGTCTGCCCGTGTGTCCGTCTTTTCCTGAGGTCCACAGCGAAAACGGCTGGGTGGATTTCTTTAAACTTCGGGTTTGGAGTTCGGGACCACATTTTTTTTGCACGATAACCCTGTTCTTTGCGATACTTCCCACATAAAGGTTTTAAAAAAGTTAGATTTTTTCGAAAAGGGCTTTAACGATTTCAACCAAAATTCATATTAGAGCTTAAGTAAGTGAGGTTTACATGGCGACATACCCAGTTTTTCGCTAAAAAAATCGAATAACCGTACTTTCGAAAATTTCCTTATCTCAAAAACAGTCAAACGATTGTAACAAAAATTCATTCCTAACGTAATATTAATATTTTTAACCTGAAAGACAACTCAGTTTTTCTCTAAAATACGTACCTACAAGGGATTTTTGAAAAAAATCATATTTTGAGAATTTTGTTTAGGTACCTATACCTACTACTTACCAAGGTATTTTACTTGGAGTAAAACTGACGTTCTCAACATTATTGCGTCCTTTATTTTCCATTCGAACCACTGGAAACGCTGATTTTGAAAACTGTTCATATTTCGAAGACGCCATTTTCGATTTGGATAAAACCTTTTAAATCGAATTTTAGTTTCCAGTCAAATAGTCGAGCAAGAGGATTTTTCGAAGAAAACATTGCAATATTTGTAGGGTACTATTTTGCGCGCATAATTTTCCAAAAACCGCTTAACTGATTTCGACCGAAGTACACATTTAGACTGCAAATGAAAACTCAAAAACATTTCCCTGAATTCTTACATAATAAATCTATGTTAAGATATCCTAATATCACAAACCCTACTTCCAGTCACAGACCAATCTATCGAGGTTTAAATTAAGAACATGCCGTGACAGACCAGAAACTTCTGCTACGCTTGTACTTGTACTCAAAAATCTTGTTAAAAATAAAATAAATAAATATTTTGGCGCGACAGGTCTATGGGACCCAAGGCCTAGCTTCTCGCAACCATTCGCTTTGTGTGGGTTTTAAATTTTTGGGACGAATGGAAGGGATCTACAATTTTACGCCGAGTCCAAACGGCTAATTGAGAAGCTCATTCATGACTCTCGAGAGGTGGCGCAGCGGAAAAAAACCTTAAGATGTAATTTGGACCTCTCGGGATCTTGTTAGGTGTAAAAAATTATAAACAGTACCTAAAATGATCCAACCACAACTTTCGAAATATGTTCTTATTGAGAGAAAACGTTTCACATTGTTATTTGATATGTACGCAGGTAACTGCCATCTGGAGTTAATGGGTTTCAGCCAAAAGTGCATTACCTTATGTTTTCTGTTCGGCTTATTCGTTTTACCTACCTACCAAATAAATAAAATTACAATACCTACATGCCTGAAAAATAGAAAGCAAACAATAAAACTGTTAATATGAGCGAGAAAGTTTCGTGCGATCCAGTCGTGCACTTTATTTTTATTTTTGTATTGTTACGAATTTTCTTCACTTTACTGTTTTGCTTTTGTCCAAGGGAAATAATTTCATTTTGAATGAAATTGATTTTAACTTTGGATGAGAATAAAGTAGGTAAACCCTTTTTAAATTCCCATGTGGAGTTAATTCCCGTGGATATATTTGCCTGCCCCAAGGTATCTATATGAATTGACTTACAAAACATTTTGACCCCTTCCCTTGATAAATCACTTACACTCATTCATTTCCCATTCATCCGGCTTCCTATGAATTTCTTAAAAATGCCAGCTTGGTGGATAATAATATCTAAGCCATATAGTTACTACAACCAATGTTATGTACCGCTCACCTGTGGTATATCTAGATCTACACTTATGCCAATGAAACGAGCAAATTGTTCCGTGCCGACCGATCGTAGTATAGTGAATCACCAAATCACCAACGCTAGCCCAAAATAGGATGTGTGTGTATGTATATTTTTGCACGACTATTACGCAGAAGTAAGTACTTGAAACCGCCAACAAATTGGACTATAAAACCGTAGCTGAGTCTGGGACCCGACATCATTCACACCTCGTCTTTTGACTTAGAAACCACAAACCAAATCAAATATACCATGGCATTCAAGGTAGAGTCGCATTATTTGTGAATTGTTTTACAAGCAACTATATAATTAACTGTTTGCATTCTCATTTTACAGTTCGTTTTGGCTCTGGCTTTCGTGGCTGCCGCCAGCGCTGGATATGCTCCGGTCCAGCAAGTGTACCAGGCAGCTCCAGTAGCTCACACAGTTGCCGTAGCACAACCTGTGTTGGCTAAGAATGTCGAGGAATACGATCCACATCCTCAGTACAAATACGCTTACGATGTTCAGGATGCCATCACTGGGGACTCAAAGAGCCAGGTGGAGACTCGCGATGGTGATGTTGTTCGAGGAGAATACTCTTTGATCGATGCTGATGGATACAAAAGGATTGTCCAGTACACCGCCGACGATGTACATGGATTCAATGCTGTTGTGACCCGAGTTCCTATTGGCGGAGCTGTCAAGACTGTTGCTGCCGCTCCAGTTGCCTATGCTGCAGCACCCGCTTACTACAAGTCTGCCCCAGCTACATACGCCGCTCCAGCTGTCGTCAAGACTGTCGCTGCCGCTCCAGTTGCCTATGCTGCAGCAGCCGCTTACTACAAGTCTGCCCCAGCTACATACGCCGCTCCAGCTGTCGTCAAGACTGTCGCTGCCGCTCCAGTTGCCTATGCCGCAGCACCCGCTTACTACAAATCTGCTCCAGCCGCCTATGCCGCTCCAGCTGTCGTAAAGACTGTCGCTGCCGCTCCAGTTGCGTATGCTGCAGCACCCGCTTACTACAATTCCGCCCATCAAGCATCATACCCCGCTCCAGCTTATTACAAATCTGCTCCTGTTTCGTACGCTGCACCAGCTGTCGTGAAGAGTGCTCTTCCAGTTTCGTATTCTGCACCAGCATACTACAACTCAGCTCCAGTGACCTATGCTTCTCAAGCTGTGGTCAAGGCTCCACTTGGTTATGCCGCTCAGAGTGCATACGTTGCAGCCCCAGCTGTTGCCTACGGCCATCATTAAGTAGTGATTGAGCAATCGTGGTGCCAAACGAAAGTTGTTGATCAGTATTTATTGCAATAAAATGTTTATATTATTATTAATTCGAAAGTAATGGTGTTTTGTTTAACTAATTCTAACGTTTGGGTACATGCAAGGCTTCCATACCATGGTACTTATATTCTAATGAAGTAAGCTTTTTCAGTCGGCACAGTGGCTTAGTGGTAGTGTGTTCGGCTACTAAGCGAGAGGTCCCAGGCTCGAATCCCGAAAGAACCAAATTTCATCTTAAGGTTTTTTCCACTGCGCCACCTCTCGTCTGACAAATATCCGAGAGTGTACTTGTCATGAAAGAGCTTCTCAATTAGCCGTTTGGACTCGGCGTACAATTGTAGATCCCTTCCATAAGTCCCAAAAAAATTTTAAATCCACACAAAACGAATAGTTGTGAGAAGCTAGGCCTTCGGTCCATAGACCTGTCGCGCCAAAATATTTATTTATTTATAAGCTTTTTCATCTTCGTTAGTTCATAATCCTTCAATAGCCATTGAAAAGAGTTTGCACATTTGCCCTGCCCGAGCTTTGTACATAATTTGTTACTTTTTGTACCTATTAACCGAAAAGAAAACCGGATTCAGTGGCTTAGAAATTATTTATTGCAATTAAGTTTTTTTTAGCCAATCTCTCACTAAATTACTACTTATTTCAATCGATTGATTCTTAATAATAAATAGAACGGAATACAGCTACATCGAAAATCCATGCTTTATTTTATTTTTGCGACGAAAAAAAATTAAAAAAAAACAGTATGTGATTTTTAAGAAAAAGTTGCAACGAAAAAAATTGTTCTACTTTAGAAAACCAATAAAAAAAATTCTAATAAAATAATGAAATAAAGTGCACGACTGGATCGCACGAAACTTTCTCGTTCGTTACATCAGTTTGGTTGGTTTATTTTCTTTTATTATTGTTTATAGGCTATAAAACAAGATTTTTCAAATTGGTGATGCTGGTAGGTGGCCATGACTCGAAGTAGGATTTGTGATATAAGAATTCAGAGATTTGTTTTTGAATTTGCACGTGTTTGGGGTTAAATGAAGTGCAGGTTTCTGATAACAATTGGTTGGAATTATTTTAAGGTTCATGATTAATATGGTTGAAAAAAGAAGAAGTGGGAAATATTTGCTAAAAAGGAGTTTCTAGTACTAGTTGTGATTACATTTTAACTGGTGGTGCGGTAATGTTTATAAGACGGCATTATTTGTATTTTTCTAAGAAAAACTAAGTACCTACCTACGGGTTTTATTAAGAATACTTATGTTATCGTAAATAAGCAATTTAGTCAAAATCTTTAGAGCCGATTTTGGAAAATAATGCGTACAAAATAGTAACAAATATGGAAATTTTGAGTTCGAAAAATAATCTTGCTCAACTATTTAGCTAAAAATTGAGTATAGGGTATTGTTCAGGATGTTAGTTGGTTTTTAAGGTTTTATGCAAATCGAAAATGATGTTTTCGAGATATGAACAGTTTCAGCGTTTCCGGTGGTTAGAATCGAAAATGAAGGACGCAATAATGTTGAAAACGTCAATTTTACTCCAAGTATGCATTTTGGTCAAAATCGCTTTAGCCGTTTTCATGTAGGTAAAACAAAAGTAAACCAAATTCTCAAAATATGTGTTTTTTCAAAAATCTATTATAGACAATTTAGAGAAAAACTGAGTTTTCTATCGTGTTAGGATTGACCATATTACCTTAAAAATTAGTTTTTGTTCGAATCGTATTGACCTTTTTCGAGATAAGGCCACTTTTCAAAAGTACCGTTATTCGACTTTTTAGCCAAAAACTGGGTATGCAGCCATGTTAACCCCATATATGGTAGTACAAGTATACATTTTGGTTAAAATCCTTAAAGCCATTTCCAAGTAAACCATAATTAAATAAAGTCTTAAAAAACAAAATTTTTCCAAAATAGTCCGTTGAATGATAATTTAGGGAAAAACTGAGTTTGCCATCATGTTGGAAATGAGCGTATTAACTTAAATATGAATTTTTGTCGAAATAGTTTTGACCGTTTTTGAGATATGACCAATTTTCAAAATTACCGTTATTCGATTTTTCTGCGAAAAACTGAGTATGCAGCCATCTTAGTTACACCTACTTAAGCCCAAATAACAATTTTGGTTGAAATCGTTAGAGCCGTTTTCGAAAAACTCAAAATTGCTGAATACCGTTAGAACGGCGACACTTAACGTGTAAAAAAAAATGGCCCCGAACTGTAAGCCCACCAACTCCAAATCCGAAGTTTGAAAGAAATCCGTCCAGCCGTTTGGGCTGTAGATCTCGGGAAGGACGGACAGACGGACAGACGGACAGACGGACAGACAGACAGACGGACAGACGGACAGAATTGCGAGACACACTTTTTCGAGTTCCTCTATCATCGTAATGTCAGATTTGATTAAAATCTCGAGTTCGATTTTTTGTACGATTACAATACCTTTCTCTTACTACGTATACGAGAAAGTTAAAAATAACAGGAGCTTAAATAAATCAAATAGGTGCCTTTGCATAAAATTTAGTGTGAACGAGGGTATAATTTTAATGGAAAAGTTTTTCAATTCAAGCGTTTGAGACGCGGTATAAGATTGTAGTTATTAAAAATAGTAGTAAAACAAAAGCTAGGGTAATATACGGACTTGCTGCACCAAACATTTAATTGACTTTTGTTTCGTTCCTAGATACAGTTTAAATAATATTTTTGGCTTATTCGACATCCAAATTTGTATTCAATTTTGATAACTTACTTACTCCGCAAAGAGGTGCTATGCCCCACTGTGCCACTTGCCACGGCATTTTCGCTATGCCCCACAGTGCCACCAACCGTGCCAAGCACCGACTTCTTCGCCCCCCACTCTGATACACACGATACACCCCCGCGGTGGCCAGTATCCATTATTTGCTTTCGCACAGAATCTCCAATATACATACGGAATAGAAACTGAAGACTGCCGGGACTATCGCAAGACGAACCCGTAGACCGCCAGGGCCACCACATACACCCCCACTCAGAGACGCAACCGAGGACCGAACCACCCGTTAAAGAGTAGCTAGTAGATAATACTTGTAAATCATAATAATAAAATAATAATAATAATTGTAAACCATTTTTGAATTGTTAAAATTAAATAATTATAATTGTGGGGCACATTTGATTGATTTGAGGTATATTTGACATATGCCGACTCCCACAAATCCGGCTTCAACTCCACGCTGTCGTACAAAGTATTTGTTTGACGTTGACTAATATGTATATCTATCAATTAAATTATTTTAATAATAATTTATAATAATTTGTTTTTAATTACGAATTTATGATTTTTCTACGAAAGTACCTACATGAATTTTTTTATTTATTTCGTAATAAAACGTTTTCAAAAAAAGTATAACTCAGTATTTTTCAATTGATGCAACGGCCAAGTTAGTGCGTAATACTTCTTTAAAAAAAAACACATCGCTGAGTGACAGATTTCCGATTAAATAGAAATAGTCTCTCTTGTTAAATGTGCCCTAATAAAGTCAAAGGTGCCCCGTAGCTGGGGTACTTTTGACCAAATGCCTTTTTGGAAAAAGTGAGAAAAAAAAGATCAATGCATTTTTGTAAAACGATAACTTCTTTTACGTTTGATCTCGAATATTCAATGTATGCAAAACAATAACAAATTTTGCAATTTATTGATAATTTTCTGAAATACAGATCTTTGAAAAAAGTGTTTAGGTACCTCATAAAACACATTTTAAGATTTTTAAATAAATAAAGTACAAACAAGGACCTTTTTTTACCTAAACATGAACATTTTTTGTAGCTAAATATATTTGAAAAGCTTCAGATGAAGTAGATACATCCGTCAAAAATTGTTTGTCATACCATTTAAGGCGCCGATTACGGCTGGTGGTAAATAAAGATAGGTTGAAAAACACCCGGTCAAACTTGTGAAAACGACACAAAAAAGCGTAGAAAGATACAATGGTAGATACCTACAGTTGAAAAGTGATTGGAGGCCTCGCAGAATTACTACCGACCGACCGCTCTAAATGATCACAAAGGCGGTTTCTAAGACGACTGCTTGCAGACGTCTTGTCTAAAGAGCTTGGTATGTACAGTCATTCAGTCTGGCTGAGTCAACACTCCTTCCTATGAAAATCGGTGTCGATAGACACAAACTCACGTCGACTTTATTGGCTCGACCTGGGCCTGCGGTCTTAAACGAAAACGGTAGACAGAATATTGGCAGACAATTCCCCGATAAATGAATGAACTGCGAGACTCAATGCGTTAAATTAATTCTCGAGCATTTTCTAACCGACTCTTCTAATGGAAACAGTTGGTACTTTGAGCTGCGATACCCTACAATTTTTTTTCAATAATCACGAAAATGCTGCTCTCTATCTGCAAGTACCCAAAGATTTGAATTAATTAAACAAAACACCATTACTTTCGAATTAATAATATACACAACATTTTATTGCAATAAATACTGATCAACAACTTTCGTTTGGCACCACGATTGCTCAATCACTACTTAATGATGGCCGTAAGCAACAGCTGGGGCTGCAACGTATGCACTCTGAGCGGCATAACCAAGTGGAGCCTTGACCACAGCTTGAGAAGCATAGGTCACTGGAGCTGAGTTGTAGTATGCTGGTGCAGAATACGAAACTGGAAGAGCACTCTTCACGACAGCTGGTGCAGCGTACGAAACAGGAACGGATTTTTAATAAGCTGGAGCGGGGTATGATGCTTGATGGGCGGAATTGTAGTAAGCGGGTGCTGCAGCATAGGCAACTGGAGCGGCAGCAACAGTCTTGACGACAGCTGGAGCGGCGTATGTAGCTGGGGCAGACTTGTAGTAAGCGGGTGCTGCAGCATAGGCAACTGGAGCGGCGGCAACAGTCTTGACAGCTCCGCCAATTGGAACTCGGGTCACAACAGCATTGAATCCATTTACATCGTCGGCGGTGTACTGGACAATCCTTTTGTATCCATCAGCATCGATCAAAGAGTATTCTCCTCGAACAACATCACCATCGCGAGTCTCCACCTGGCTCTTTGAGTCCCCAGTGATGGCATCCTGAACATCGTAAGCGTATTTGTACTGAGGATGTGGATCGTATTCCTCGACATTCTTAGCCAACACAGGTTGTGCTACGGCAACTGTGTGAGCTACTGGAGCTGCCTGGTACACTTGCTGGACCGGAGCATATCCAGCGCTGGCGGCAGCCACGAAAGCCAGAGCCAAAACGAACTGTAAAATGAGAATGCAAACAGTTAATACTTGTAAAACAATTCACAAATAATGCGACTCTACCTTGAATGCCATGGTATATTTGATTTGGTTTGTGGTTTCTAAGTCAAAAGACGAGGTGTGAATGATGTCGGTTCCCAGTCTCAGCTATGGTTTTATAGTTCAGTTTCTTGCTGATTTATACATAGATACTTGCCCACATCTCATTGTCGGGCGGTGGCTGTGAGTCATTGCACTGTTATTGGCTAAAATGGAGCAGTCTGATCGTTTGATTGGCATCAGTGACAACCTGTGCTAAGCCGCAGACAATGCGAGTTAGCATTGATTTTGCAAAATTGGCTCTGCTTATGTTTCTGATTCCGATCTCTTAACACGGATACATGCTTAGAGCAGTGTTTTTTTGGTAAATCCAAGAGACGCACGGTCATGCCGCACTTAATACCGGTTTTGATGGCTAATCAACGTTAAGAGAATATAATCAGATGTGTAATTATTGTAAAACTGTATCTAGTTACTTAATATAGTTGAAATTGTTTGAATTGCTCGCAATTTGGTAATTATTGTGTGTGTTTATTGATGGGATGTCTGTGGCTTGTATAGATATGAAAAGTTTTGTTTGGTATGAAGGCAGCAGAAGCAGGTTTTTTGTTTGAAGGGATCATATCGCAGTTATGGCTGTTAGGTGATATTAAGAAATTGAGCGGAATGAAGGTTGCTTTTACTTTTCTGAGTTTTAAGTGAATGTGAATTTTTTCCTTAATTGTTTTCGATCATACGCAACCATTTATTATTTTCAATAATTTATTACCTTCAGCGCATTCAATGTCCTGCTTTTCATTACCATTCTCGTGGGTGTAGGATGTTTGTGGCCGCTCACCAATTCAAATAAGGCGCGTTGACTATGTGAGACTCTGCTACATTGTTCGTCCTGGGTTGGGACTCTGCCATTCAAAGTAAGACGCGTGCAGCAGCCATACCATCCATATTCTGTTTTTGATAAGGTCAGTGTTAAGCGGTGGCATATTTGCCTCCACTTTTCGTCGACAAAAACTAGTCCCAAAATCACCCGAATACCTTTTCTCTCAAAACGTTTCATGAGTTCTAATCTGATGTTTGTGACAAAGTCCGTGCTTATGAACTTTACAGTCGGAACGAGTTGTCTATCGACATTTCCTGAATTCTATGAGATAAAGGTACATTATTTTAGATGCCTCCTTATTATTGTGAGAGTTAGCTCAGACAAAGTTTTTATCACTCAAAAGTTTTGTGTTTATTCATCGTAATCAAACCTTCAACTTTTCTCAACTCGTACTACCGCTTGATCTATGGGTTAAGTTAACAGCTGGAAACAGAGTTGGAAATGAGCTGGAAATCCATACCGAAGGATCAAAAACCACGGAGAAAACAGGCTCTGGCATTTTTTCTGCAAATTGATAGTTGCACCTTTCTTTCAGTTGGATATTCTAGTAGTACTTGAAGCCGCTGAACTACTAGTTAAGATGGAATCGATATCCGATAAGAATATCAGTCATTTTCATCGATAGTAACGCTGGTCTTAGAGCCCTAAAATTAAAGTACATCAAGTCGCACAATGGGTCGTATGAATAAAAACTAGCATAATTTGCTTTGAGAAAAAGGTTGTAGCAAAGTAAAACCCTTGGCAAATGCTTTGAATCGGTATGAATAAAAATCTAGTTTGCTAATAAAGTAAGTTCGAAAATTAGAAAATAGCTTTTACTTCGCTGTGCTCGTACTTGCCTTGCAATTTCTGTGAAACTTGACAAGTGACAAATGTCCGGTGGTTTTTTTATTTTGAATTTATTTTCAAATTTTATGGGGAAAATATCAAAAGTCAAAAAAATTCAAAGAAAAACTGAAAAGAACTAAATAAAAAAGAAAAAAAATATGCTGAGCGACTCTTCTGAAGTTCAGCAGACGATGAGGAACTTCCATTTACCTCGTCTACTCTCAAGAGTGACCAAGATTTTGCTAAACAAATCCCAAACTCCAAATATCGAGACCTTAAAAAAAAACGCTGCGCTTACAATGTGTGATTTTTTATTGTCTAGGTGATCAATTTTTTACAAGTTGTTAAATTTAACTATTTATAAACAAAACGTCGACAATTCACAATTCTTAAATAAAGTCAAAAATTGGAACTAACTCTATTTTTTTTTATTCATACGAAACGAATCAAATGCTTTGATTTTGACATTTCTCTTGAGTAAAAGCAATTACTACGTTTTATTTATACGACCCAATGTTTAAGGCACTATGGGAACAGAACCAAATCAGCTTATGCTGGGTTTCCAGCTTCTAGGTCACTGCAACATAGAAGGGAATGAATTGCCCTACGCATTGGCAAAAAGGGCCAATGATGATGAGAAACTAAAAATTTACGGACAGATTCATGGTCAACGAAGACGTTCTACCATCGTTTCAAGCTCTGTTCCCAGGTTTTGCTGTAGTTGAGCGAGTGAACGAAATGGAAAAGCTAAAATGTTACATTGATAATGTAATTTCATTGTCAGCTGTAAAAGCTGAGTACATTCTTTGGTGCAAAAATATATCGAGTGATCCTTCTACCGAAGTTTTGAAATTGCTTGATATATGTGACAAGACGTACTTTAGAGGTATAAACTTTTTGCTGTCGATTTTGGCCACGCTTTCGGTGACCACAGCTAGTGTTGAAAGAAGCTTTTCAACTATGAAAAGTGTTAGAACTAAAAAACGCAAGGCACATTACGTTAATTAATATGTATATTTTATTGTTTCTTTGTTTCATTTAAAAATTGTATTTGATCCTTTTCTTTTAGTGTATTTTTCTTGGCTTTCTGTCTTCTTATTCTTAGTTGTGGTAGTCTTCAGCGACAAAAAGGATTAAAACAGTGTCCCGAAGTGTTATGAAGAATGCCAGATTAAGCTCACTTGCTATGATATCTGTTCATTCAGACATTAATGTGGATCAATGTCTTAAGGTGATTGATCTCATGTCAAAAAAAAAATCAAGACGTCTTCTGCGTTAACAAAATGTGTATAAAAAAATAATTTAAAATCTAATAAAAATCAATGAAATGGAATGTACCTATATAGTTTTTTGTTTAAAGAATTCCTCGTAAGATTTGGAAGCAAGCACTTTATCAGAGGTAGATAATTGCTTGATAAGAGTAAGAAATTTCCATTTCTGAAAGGCCTTAAAGAAGCAATTAACATCCGCCAGTGGGTTATTGTTTCGCAAAAGAAGCAACCTATTGCTTGCCTTACCGAAACTGTAATACAAACTTTATAGAAACTGAAACATTAAAACAAAAATTCAAACTTTTCATTCTTTTATTTTTTTCATCTTATTCTATTAATAGTTATTATTTAATGCCGATTTCCCATAATGCAAATTAGCCGCCAAAAACTTAGAACAGCGACTGGGAAGTCACTTTCTATGCGGGAGGCTTATTTGGTACACTACACACGTAGACAAGCCTCCCCGAATGACACTCTTATTCGGGTATTCATGGTTTTGCGGTCACTAAGCAAGTGTGACTCCTAAGAGACAAATGCAAACAGTTCATTGTTTCTATAATGCCTGCGGTCGGAAGCTCTAAAGAAGCTTCTCGAAAGCGCTTCCAACCACAAGTTGTTCGAAAACAATTTACTTTCCACACATTTTCACAGGTCTAATAGACATCTTACCGAAACTTATTGCCATATTCCTCTATAAGGCCTGTACATATACTTCGCAAAGGTCTTACAGAAGTTATTTTCCGAAGCAATTACTTCGAAATTGCTCTACTTCGGTTAACAAGTACTATAGAATCTCCGAAGTTTTTGCCTACAGAAATTACAAATCTGAACCTTACAGATCATCAAATTGTTACTTGGGTTGTGACGGTTCTCTTCAAAATCCTGTGTCTAACCTAGACTAACCTTCTACTCTTTAAAATATTTCAATGACTTCATTTGGCTTAGGGAGTTAAAATTTGATACATATATGTATATCTTAGGAAAACGTTTGCCGTGAATATATTTAGGTCACCTAATTTAACAACCAAGAGTGCCTTCGAAGGTTTTAATTCTTCACCCCACAAAGGACCTTTGCGAGTTATTTTGCATATTTGTTTGAAAAAGGATGTTTCAAAATTCGCATGATTGCGGCACGACGTTTGTAATGTTAAGTTGATATTTTCTGTTGTTTCCTTACCTACCCTTATTAGACAAAGGGTCCAGTTTGGCAGGAAAGCCAAAACTTTAAATGGCTTTGAATAATTCGTAGCTTGCATCACGAGAAGTGTTTAATTTTTTTTATAAGATATGCCGTATTTTGGGCACTTGATCGGTCTATGGCATTTCTGATCTAAACCGTACTTATAAGAAGGTATTAAAGCCCCTATTATGGAAGACAACTACAACCAAAACAAGGTTGTCTTTCTCTAATTGCGATTATCGATTACAACTAGTTGTCTGTCAAAGGACAACCATCATCCTATGAGTAGACAACTAATAAAATGGTTGCCTTTTCAGTTGTGTGTGTGTATTATAGAAGACAACTGAGTTGTGTTGTAGTTGTCCTGAATGTCAAAATCAGACAACTGCTTTTTATCAGTTGTGTTGGATTTGCCGAAGGAAGAGGATCAACTTTTTTGAATGAAAAATGGAGAAAAAAATGTAAGTAGTAATTAGAATAAAAAATGGATAATAGAATGTGTGTTTTTAAAAGTTTGAAAGTCACCAAACCAGCGCAGTTTGATCGGCTGATAGGAATAATGCAAGAGCAACCTGATCTGGCCAGGGGTAAAGGGCAGTTTGGCTCATCGAAACAAAATATCGAAGAAAAATGGCAAACAATAGCTTTGGAGCTTAATAGCATCGGACCACCTTCAAGAAGTGGAAAAGAATGGCAAAGGGTTCGTTAATAATGCGAAATAAAAATGTTTCTATATACAAAATATATTTGGGTTCATTACAAGGCCAACTTAAAAAGAAAACTGGCCAAGAACAAAAAAAACATCAACACAACGGGGGGTGGTCCATCGGAGCAGATAAGCCTTAGCCAAATGGAAGAGAGTGTCGTAGGGTTGGTGGAGCTGCAAAGTGCGGTCAACCCAACTGGTCCGATCTTTGGCTTAAACCAGTCAGCGACAAGCCAGCTCTTCGAAGAAGAGAACGAAAGCGACGAAGAGAATATCCAACCGGGAGATCCTGATGTTGCATCCACATCCGCACAATCTAGAAGAATGCCTAACAGGAGGATACGGGTTAAAACAATTGCGGAAGAGCGAATTTCCTATCTCAAAACCCAAACTGAGAACCAAACAAACATGGAGAAAACAATTAGCGAAATTGAGAAAGTAAATTACAAAAACTATGTGTTAAACAAAAAAGCGGTCGAGATACACCAAAAGGCATTGGAACTGCAAACAAAAACATTTGCTTTAAAAAAGAAAAAGTTTTCAGAAGCTTCGGAGCTTCATGAATTAAATGTACAACTAAAGAAAAAGAAACTTGAACTGCTTGACATCCAGATTAATGTCAATAAGTAACTGTTTTTTTAGTTCTAAGCCTTTAAATAGTGAATTAATATTTTTTTTTGTAGTCGTAAGATAAAAGACTGAATTGTTTTCTTTTGTTTTCTACTTTTAAGCCTTTAAATAGTGAATTAATATTTTTTTGTAGTCGTAAGATTAAACACTGAATTGTTTTCTTTTTTGTTAATTTTAAATGATTTAAGACTGTTTGAGTTTTTTTTTATCAATTAAATTTAATTTGTACCCTTGTTAACTTGAATAAAGTAACGTTTTTGTTAAAGAGAACGCATTATATTATTTCTTATAGCTCGTGCTCCTGTTTCGTTCTGCGAGTTTGCAGGATCATCAACTTCATGAAAATTGACTTCATCTGTATCTGTATCTGCATTTAACATTCCATCCGGGTATACGACTTTGTAATGTTGACTGATGTTGTGTAATGCACAACATGCGTTCACAAATTGTGCAGCTCTTTCAGGCTTGTAATGCAGTCCTCGAGCAGAAAGAAGACATCTGAATTTGCTTTTCATTACGCCAATCGTTCTTTCTATGATATTCCTTGCCTGCGCGTGAATTGTGTTGAAACGGGATTCTGGACTTCTGCTAGTAGTTGAGCGAAAAGGCGTCATTAAATGCTGCTCAAGAGGATACCCAGCATCTCCTACATATTTTAGAAAATGTTAAATAAACGTATTTACAAACCTCAGAAAACATTTATTACCCAAAATCCATGTGTTATCACTCATTCCATCTAACATAAGCTTATACTCGCTTAAATTCCATATAAATGAATCGTGATTTGCACCAGGATATCTCGAGTCCACAAACCGAACATTCATTTTGTGATCACAAACCTTTAAAAAAAATGTTGGTGTTATAGGAGGAGTAGCATAGATCTGTAATATACTTACAATCATCACATTTAGGCTGTAATAACCTTTTCGATTTAAATATAGATGTTGGAGATTTTTTGCTGGTGCTATTATTCGAACGTGCGTCCCATCTACGCATCCTTTAACTCCCGGAAATCCAGTTTTTTGATAAAAATTAAGCTTTGATGCTTTTTGCTCTTCATTTGTCAGCTCAGCCTTGATCCAGTTTGGGCAAATCCGGTTCTCCAACACAGCCAGTACTTCCTTTAAAACAACCGAAACTGTCGGCTGAGCCATTCCTAAATTAAAGTCATTACCACTGCACTTCTGGTAACTTCCTTCTGCTACAAAACGAAGAGTAGTGGCAAGCTTAAGAATCGGTGGAATTGCCGAAGAACGATGAGGCTGTTTCAAATAGTATTTTATTTCGTCCAAAACATAAACGAATGCTTCCTTACTTAGCCTGAAATAACTTAAAAATCTGAAAAAGAAAGAAAAATAGTCAGCAGTGCTCATAATTTTGTTTATTATGCTTACTTTGAATTTGGGAGTTCCAATGGATTGGAGTGATCGCGAATACGTTTTCTTATTCGTAATACATTCAGTGAACTCTCATCCTCCTCCTCCAAGTCACCAAAAAATAAATCAAAACTACTTTCCATTGCTTTTTTTAACTTTTTCGTTTTAATTGCAAATACTTTACTTGGTTCGATTTCAAATTCCACAAAATAAATTCACGAAATTGACATTTAACAGCTGATTTAATTTTCAATATGCCCCTAAAAGATGACAATTTATTTCCTAGAGACAACTGAAAAGAGTTGTCTTGCATAATACGAAAAATTTGTTTGGTTGTCTCAAAGTTGAGTTGTCATGAAGACAACACAACTAAGTTGAGTTGTCATCCATAATAGGGGCTTAAGTTAAACCCGATCAGCACAGGGCGTTTGCAGATTACTGCACACAAAATGTTGAATATCATGTCGTAAAGGACATCCTTTTGTAGGAAAGCGATGCTAGGATTCAACCAAAAATAAAAATAAATAAATATTTTGGCGCGACAGGTCTATGGGACCCAAGGCCTGGCTTCTCACAACCATTCGTTTTGTGTGGGTTTTCAATTTTTTGGGACGAATGGAAGGGATCTACAATTTTACGCCGAGTCCAAACGGCTAATTGAGAAGCTTATTCATGACCAAAATATAACAAAAATACTTGTTGATTGCTTCCTACCAAATTATAAAACTCAGCTTTAAAAGATGTCCAAGACACTATCAGCGTACTTGAGATAAGCTACTGTGGTTCTTCACCTCCTATACACATGTCCTGGTCTTTCTACTCGAAGAAGATTACATCTCGGAAAATACTTCTTTGATAATCTTGGTGAACTCGATATTATTATTTTCAATCGCCTCCGACGCTTTACTTGGAGCTCCTGTTGGTTCAACGGGTAGTTTGAGATCATTAGATCCTGTGGTGTCACAATAAGCTAATTTTGGCTGCACTTTTGTGTGCTACTATAACTATAACCTAACTTAACCAACTGTTGTTTTCTTGAAAATATAATTGCACGTGTCCAGTCACTCAACTGTCTTCAACGAAAGGTGTTCTTTCTTTAAAATAGCTGATTGACAAGTAAAATTTTGAGTTTGCAGTTCATATTTTTGATGAGGCTTACGAAATTCATCGTCAATGAAAGTTTGACTCATACTTTCCCACAACATACCTCAATTGCCATCAGCGCTTACAGAAGCGTTCCTTTTAAATTCTCAGCACCGGCTGTTTTATAAAGTTTAAAGCTCGTCATAGCACGCTTCGCTTAGAGCTCAACGAGGATGATGAAGCGAACACTTCGCGGTAGACACCATTTCGCTGTTGAATATGAGTTACAAGACATACCCGTCATCAATTTAAAAGCAAAGGATCTACCTCTATATCCCATAATTTTCAAATCTATCGATTAACCCATAAATCCATGGCTTTTATTCGCCAGCTATACGGAGTGGACTTAAAAATCCCTTGCTGACATCATCAAGAAGAATGCTTCATCGCTAACCAATAGCTTGTATACAGCAATAGGTCTATCTTAAAAGACCCGGTATTAAATTCCGGCCCAACCTCACAACCATATGTTGTATGTTGTGTCCCTCAAGACATCAACCTAACATAACCGACATCGAAACCAATAGAATGAAAAATAAGTTTTAAGCATCAACAAATTTTATGCAATAAATAGTAACAATGTAAAGTGATTCACAAAAATTTGAATTAGTGGTTGTAGCCATAGCTAAGTGGAGCTGACTTGACGTAGGACTCCGATGTAGCGTAAGCCACTGGAGCGGCTGTCTTTACTACAGATGGAGCGGCATATGCTACCGGAGTAGATTTGTAGTAGCTGGGAGAAGCATACACAACTGGAGCAACGGTCTTAACAACAGCTGGAGCGGCATAGGAATGTTGGGCCGTCTTGTAGTAGGTGGGAGCAGCGTATGTTGTCTTCACAACTGATGGAGCGCTATAAGCAACTGGAGCCGACTTGTAGTAAGTGGGTGCAGAATATCCCACTGGTGCAACTGTCTTCACAACTGCTGGGGCGGTGTAGGCGACTGGAGCTGACTTGTAGTAAGTTGGGGCAGCATAAGTTGCTGGTGCAGCAGCTGGAGCAGCGTACACAACAGGAGCAGCTTTCACGATTGCTGGGGCAGCGACAACAGCTTTCACCTCTCCATTGAGGGGAACACGAGTGACAACAGCATTGAATCCATGTACAGCATCGGCTGTGTACTGGACGATCCTCTTGTACCCATCGGCATCGATCAAAGAGTACTCGCCTTGGACAACATCCCCATCCCTGGTCTCGGAGTGGCTCTTCACATCCCCGGTAAGTGCGTCCTGAACGTCATAAGCGAACTTGTACTGTGGATGTGGATCGTATTCCTCGACCTTCTTCAAAACGGGCTGTGCAACAGCAACTGTATGAGCTGGAGCAGCCTCGTACACTTGATGAGCCGGGATGTATCCTGCACTGGCAACAGCAACAAAAGCAAGGGCGACTACGAACTGCGGAAAAAATAAACTTATTAGTCAACTGCTTCCCACGAAAGTTGTACCGCTTCATACCTTGAAAGCCATTGTATCTTATTGAATTGGTTCTGTAAGGATATGATCAAGATAAACGATCTAATGCGAATGATACTTGGTTCGTTGCCAAAACTCGGTTATATACGAAACCAATTTGCAAAACTGCGGGTACTGAGTGGCTGGTTATTTCTCCGACAATCCGAGAGCTGCTACACATTTCTTTTGTCAATATTTTTCCTTTCGCGTAAAGAGCTCGCTTACCACATAAGGTCAGCGTGGTTAGTGTAGCAAGCAATGTTCGTGTAAAATTCGTTAATGAAATGAAATTTTGGTAGGAACCTGTTTGGAGATTTCGGTTATTATTGGGCGTAGATTGATCGATTTCTGTTAATTGATCAAATTGCAAGCGGGTTATGAACTGCCTTGTCCACTGGGGAGTGTTATTGATTTATGTTGTGGAGCACTTGCGACCGTAGCCGACTCGAAACGTCAATTTATTTGTGTTGATAGACACGGCTAATGAGTTGCAAAATATCGCCCTGGCAAAAAATTTGGGTCAGCAAAATTGGGGCTTAACCGCGTCCTTGGGCAAAATGTATCTCTTTGCAGAATGTAGACAATTCCATTAGTATATAATTAGACTTTGCCGACTGGGTCCATATCATTCACATTATACCTCTTTACTTGACCACATCAGGAAAACCGAAAATGGCTTTTAAGGTAAAAGACGTTCTCAAAAAATACTTCCATTTGTTTATGTAAATACTTTTTGCAGTTCGTAGTCGCCCTTGCTTTCGTTGCTGTTGCCAGTGCAGGATACATCCCGGCTCATCAGGTGTATGAGGCTGCTCCAGTAGCCCATACGATTGGTGTTGCACAGCCCGTTTTGAAGAAGGTCGAGGAATACGACCCACATCCACAGTACAAGTTCGCTTATGACGTTCAGGACGCACTTACCGGGGATGTGAAGAGCCACTCCGAGACCAGGGATGGGGATGTTGTCCAAGGCGAGTACTCTTTGATCGATGCCGATGGATACAAGAGGATCGTCCAGTACACAGCCGATGCTGTACATGGATTCAATGCAGTTGTCACTCGTGTTCCCCTCAATGGAGAAGTGAAAGCTGTTGTCGCTGCTCCAGCCATCGTCAAAGCTGCTCCTGTTGTGTACGCTGCTCCAACTGCTGCACCAGCAACTTATGCTGCCCCAACTTACTACAAGTCGGCCCCAATCGCCTACACCGCTCCAGCAGTTGTGAAGACAGTTGCACCAGTGGCATATTCTGCACCCACTTACTACAAGTCGGCTCCAGTTGCTTATAGCGCTCCATCAGTTGTGAAGACAACATACGCTGCTCCC
This sequence comes from Cheilosia pagana, assembly GCA_936431705.1. Taxonomy (NCBI): domain Eukaryota; kingdom Metazoa; phylum Arthropoda; class Insecta; order Diptera; family Syrphidae; genus Cheilosia; species Cheilosia pagana. The sequence goes on along the minus strand of OW386166.1, from coordinate 74,684,272 downwards.
ACCTACTACAAGACGGCCCAACATTCCTATGCCGCTCCAGCTGTTGTTAAGGCCGTTGCTCCAGTTGCGTATGCTTCTCCCAGCTACTACAAATCTACTCCGGTAGCATATGCCGCTCCATCTGTAGTAAAGACAGCCGCTCCAGTGGCTTACGCTACATCGGAGTCTTACGTCAAGTCATCTCCACTTAGCTATGGCTACAACCACTAATTCAAATTTTTGTTATTGTTACTATTTATTGCATAAAAGTTGTTGATGCTTAAAACTTATTTTTTATTCTTTTGGTTTCGATGTTGGTTTTATTAGGGTTCTTTCTTGAAGGACACACGTGGGCAAGAGTTGAAGGCCCATTGTGATATACAACATGGGTGTGAAGGTGGCCAGGAATTAAATATCGGGTCTTCTAAAGGAATCCCTATTGCTGCGTACAAGCTAGGTACTTTTGACAAGCTGTGACTAGTGCCTCTATGAAAAGCCCAAAGTTGGTTTTCGATGAAGCATTCTTCTTGTATATCGGTCTCTCTGAAGCAATGATGCACTACCGTGACTTTTTTCTGCACCTGTATATTCATTTATTTTATTGCTGCCTTTAATAGCATCTCCCTAGGCACTGCTCAAGCCCTGGTTGATTTAGAAATAAACTTTAAGAGCGACAAGTCTAGTTTTGGCAGCCCTATCAAACTTAAGCGCTTATTAAGGATGCAGAAGCATGAAGGCTTCTAAGGACTGATGAAAGTGCTCTTTGCAGTCCACTGTTGGAGGCGTCTTTTTTCACTGTTTCCAGGAGAAACCCCAAGAAGTCCAAATCAATACCCACCATCTGTTCATGGATTTTAAGGTCGCATATGGCAGCATTTATAGAGGCTAGCTTTACAGAGCCATGTTTAGTTTTGGCATCCCTGCCAAACTTGTCATATTGTGCAGAATGATGTTCTCTGCTCCATAAAGGTAGGAAACAATCTCACCGAGACCTTTGATGTCAAAAAAGGATTTAGACAAGGTGATGCGCTGTCATACGCATCAGTAGTCTAAGATGGCTAGGACATGTAGAGCGAATGTACACCAAGTGAGTTCGATTCCAACCCGGAGGGACAACGCAGTAGAGGAAGGGGCCCTCAGCCAACTTGGAGTGCTCAACGGGAGGCAGTAGCCAAAGATCGCGCTAACTGGAGAGGCGTATTGGTTGAGGCCCAGATCCACCCCGGACTGTAACGCCACCTAAAGTAAGTAAGTAAGTTTCTTATTTTGCAAACAGCTGTCTTTCGGAGCTGTCCGTGACTTAAAGAACTGAAAAGTTCAATCACAACAAAACCGATGGGATATACCATATACGAAATACGACTAGTGTAACTTTAGTTAATGAATTTTCAAGTAGTTTGCGCGTATTTTTCAAAGAATTTCAAGCCATTCTGAATGTAGAGACAAAGACCGTCCTCTTTCAGATTTTCAAAGAGGGCCACAATCAGAGAACAACAATCCTCAGCTTGCTGATGTTATTTGGAGATGAGGATCTGTTTCCTTTTCATAATTTAAATGAAGAATCAATCGAAAATATGCTATAAATATTTCTTTTATTTTCTGCTTCACAAAGAAAAACTTTCAAATACCCTATAATTAAATAAATTAAAAACGCCGGTTTTCTTCCTGCGATATCATTTGGAACAGCAACAGCGAAAACTTGCAGTCACTTGCATTCTGCATATTGCTCTTCACTGAGTATTGGCACCCTGCCTTTAAAAGAACAGACATATAAAATCCGCTTGACTTGCGTTAACTTGCGTAACTGCACAAGGAGCAATTACAATCCCATCCCACGATCAACTAAACACATGCGTCGCCCACCTTTCACTCATCAATGATCAAATAGCAACTCTAATGTGACACTTTGTGACAGATGTATTCCAACCGTTGTCACACCTCATCAATCTCGGCAGTGCGCCATAATTAGCCGGTAGCTATTGCCAGCGTACAATCTCTTGTCCGTTGTCCCCCCAAAAGATGTTGTTCAACAATTGCCCCATTCACCTCATGCGCCGCTATAAACGGCCACAGAGTACCTAATTGTAGCAAATAACCGGAAAATCGTCATGTTGTGCAGCCACAATACTAGCTATCCATAGACAGCTATTTCTGTTAGAAAGAAACGACCTAGCGACGCTGTTTTATACTCGTCATCGCTGTGCCTCTCATTGCTATTCAATGTTGGTCGCTGCTGTGCCCCAACTACGGGGGCCAAAGAAATAACAAAACCGAAACGTCTTTCAAGGTTGTTCGCCACGATAGTCTTTAATGGGAACGCGTTGTGTTTCACGTTGGCCCAGTTAGAAGCATTTTCAATTTCGTGTGAGCTTTTTAATAGATCAGTCAGCTATCCGTCGCTATTACGTTTGGATTGCGTTTTTCCGTAGGGGTGGTTGACTCATGTGATCCGGATTTCGAAAAAATAAATAATCACTTCACTGCCATCCCACGTAATGTGGGGTAGACCAAACAATGTCCGGCAACGACATATGTTCTTGTTAATGGTTTTTCAGAAGTTGTCTTTGTATTTATTCTGTTTTCTATAAATATACCGATTTGAATTATAAACCACATCCCGGATACGTGAAAATGTTTGTACAGGTTTAATGGCGTCGGGCGTCGGGTAATTTGGTGGCTTTATAGTCCAGTTGCTACTTGACTATTAAGGTTGTGTCGTATATCCATATTTGAATACTGGTTTTTTGTAACGACAATAGTATATGACGAGGTTTAGTCTGCACTTTGTCTGGGGGTAGCTTTAACGACAAATGTGAATGGGAAGAAGGCGTGTGAAGTACTTGTATTGCGACGCACTTTGGGAAGCCCCGTAGACAATTTAAATTATTGTTGGTTGTCCGTACATTGATGAATACCAAAATTGCACTGCAACGTCTTTGAACATTGGTGGCTCGCGAGGGAGTGTAGACATTCATCCGTTGCTTTGATCATTCGGTCTTACTAATTATCAAACACTAAATTGGACGAAAATTAAAAACACACATAAAAAGAATGGTTGTGAGAAGCTAGGCCTTGGGTCCCATAGACCTGTCGCGCCAAAATATTTAATTCTTTTTTATTTTTTTTTTATAAATTGGACGATCAGAAGGCTAGTTAAAATGAACAGGATTATAGACCTCAACAATATCTAGTACGACAATTTTTTTTTTTAATCTATTACAATTATAATTGCCTTCGTGGAAAACAAGTTCAATGGTTACTTTCAATGAAATTAAATCCGCACATCAGATATCTTTCAAAGTCAAAAACAAAACACAAACTATAGGAAATGTACAAAATATGAACAATTTGTCAAATTTCTCATGTAACTTTCCTATTGATTACGGGAAAAAAACTTTAAGTAGTGCCTTTTTGGGGGATCGAGTCCAACACACTAACCACTAAGGCCTTTCATTTCAGTATAAATATAAATTAAAATCTCTCATAGCAAGCCAAAAGTGTTTTAAGAACCTTTTCTTCCGTCTTTGACTTTCAATTTGCTAAGCAACGAAACAGTGCTTGGAAAGGTAACGAGAGCCGCGAAAATAAATTCAATTTGATATTTCAAAATTGTTATAGCTTATACCACTTAAACTTAAATTAATTCACGAAACTTTATAAAACACACCGAGTTTTAAGTCCCTCCAGAAAAATATAAAGCCTCACATTTATCTACATGAAAGCTGTCATGTTTCCACTTCTATGAATTCGCACATATTACCTGTTATTCCACCAGAAGATCAATAATTTTTTTATATCGCTTGTATTTTTTTGAATGCAATTTTCATAAAAGAAAGAATAAAAATGTAGGGTGGGCATTTCATAGCTTAGATACTATTTTATTCGTTCAATGTCGCCAAGGCTGAGCATGTCGTTGCATTCTCGCAGCCCTCAATAGGTAACCTGACAGCCCATAGCATAGGTACCATCGATAGCACGCTATGAGCCGATCAAATTAAAGAATGCATTTTTTTGTATCATACTATCTCAATCAGCAACTTTTATAGTACATATTTAATATTTTATCATTCTACTCGTGAAGACACTGGGTGAGACTATGAACATTTGTGTTCAAATGTTCGCATAAGATATACTAGAAATTGTTTGGAAAAATAGGTTTTCGGATGTTGGCCGTCCAAACTTATCTTTGCGGCAACTCTCGGGAAAGTCTTGGAAACACCTATATACCTAAATACCTATTCATTCATGCAAGCCTTTAAACAAGATCAAGTACAGAGAAGCATTAAACATATAAGTTGGCGCAACAGGTCTGTTGGACCCTTGGCCAAGCTTCTCACAACCATTTGCTTTGTGTGAGTTTTTAATTTTTGAACCGAATGAAAAAATCTTATTAGGTTAATACACTAACCACTAAGCCACTGCGCCCACACACACAGAGAAGCACTACCCATTATTAAAAAATGCGTTTAAAGAAGCATAGGTATATCCTCTTAAGGGGAATGCTACTGTACATGTTGGGTAGTATCAACTGCTTTTTTACAGCCTTTAACTTTGTCTCCTTGTCTCAGTAATGCCCAAGCGGTTCCGGAGTGGATGGTGTCAAGTGAAATAGGGGTTAAGAGGTTTTTTATTGAGTAGTGGGATGGAAGTCTCACACTACTTGAAACAGAGCGGGACTGTTTGTCGTGCGCATCAGCTCCTTACGATAAGAACACACGCTTGCACATTGTACAGAATCATTTTTTATGTGTTTAGAACTCAAATGGAAATGCAAACCCGTTTGCATTGGTTTTTCCAAAATTAACTAAAATTAATTTTATACGCTCAGCGGCTCAGACTGAACAACATAGTATTTAAATTGTTTCTTATTACAAGATTCAATACCATCATTTTGGATTATTGGGCTCCTCTTTAAAAAGTTCAGGCCCAACGTTTTTATTTAATTAACCAGATTTTTATTCCAATTTTTTTTTTGTGAAAACTCAATCAATTATAAAAATTTGGTGACTAATATATTTTTGGCTATTTTAGCTTCCTCAGAATTAATTTAATGTATCAAGGCATTTTTAATATTGGACATCAATGGAATGAGTAAAAGCTTTTTTTTTCAAATGTTAAACATTAAACAAATAAAAGTTATATTCAATAAGAGAGAAACTAAGGAAAACAAAAATATGAAAGCAGTGTAACTAATAGTAATGTTGGATAAAAATCCTTCCTATTTTATTTATTGAATACACATAAAAAAAAAAATTAAGTAATGGAGAAAATATTGTAGTCCTATTTGGAAAAGAAAGTTTCACAAAAATTATTTATTTTTTTTAATTGCTATTTTATTACAAGAAATGCAAAAAGTACAAACTCATTTCTTTTTAAGTATAATGTTTTTATTTTAATAATCTTGTAACAAGTGGCTTAGTGGCTTAGAGTTAGTGTGTTGGACTACTAAGCGAGGGGTTCCCGGTTCGAATCCCGAAAGAATCAAATTAAATCTTAAGGTTTTTTTAACACTGCGCCACCTCTCGCGAACGTCTGACAAACATCCGAGAGTAAAACTGTAATGAAAAAGCTTCTCAATTTGCCGTTTTTTTTTTTTAATAAAAAAAGGGAATTTCAAATCCGGGAGCACTCAGACCAGATCCTCGTCCATTGTACTCCAAGCAGAAACCCCTTTTTTGGTGTAGTGGGGGAGAAACTCTGATATTATTCGTTTCTTAATATGTGTGGGTGGCGAGTATTGCTGTCCCCCGGTGGGGCGCCCGCCGGGTCACAAGCAATGACTCTACCCACTACACCATTGCCTCCTCCAATTAGCCGTTTGGACTCGGCGTAAAATTGTAGACCCTTTCCATTCGTCCCAAAAATTGAAAACTCACACAAATCGAATGGTTGTGAGAAGCTAGGCATTGGGTCCCACAGACCTGTCGCGACAAAATATTTATTTATTTATTTTTATATTTTTAAAACAAACTTCACTTCAATACATTATTATTTTTTTATAAGAAATTTGTTAAATAAACAAATTTAAAGCGCTTCAATTAAAAGTAAAATTAAATATTAATTAAAAACACTTAAACAGTAAAAATTGTTATAAAATTACTGTAAAAAAAATTAATTTCCAGAGAGATTATTTCATAGCATCTTTAATTTATTTTATTTTTAATTTCCATTAATTTAAGCAATGTCCATGAAATCATTATGGTGTTTCTTTAAAATAACGATAACCCCTAATCCAAGTTCGTTGACTGAGTGTCCACAAAGTCCATAATAATACAAATATTATTTTTAATGGTAAAAAAGAAATAGAACAAAACACATTTTACCAAATGAAATTAGTAAGACTGCATAGCATACCCAACTCAATTTCCCGAAAAATGTTTTATTGGGGAAGAAGGATCTTACCCGCCGAAATCTATTGTATCACGCTATATGAAGGAAAGCAAAAGTATTTTTTTCGGATGCATTTTAGTATAAATGTTTAATTTCGAATAATACCACAGGTAGTCTAGTTCAGGCAACAATATTTCAAGAGACAAAGTTCTTAAAAGTAGTTAAAAGAAGAAGCGGTATAAGCAGCTGGAGCGGCGTAGTTCAGTTGAGCAGTCCTCGCGATAGGAGCAGGAGCAAAGGCAGCTGGTGCCGCATAGTTCAGCTGAGCTGGAGCTGGAGCATAAGCAATTGGAGCAGCTCTAGCAATTGGCGCTGCGGCATATGCAGCCGGAGCAGCATAGTTCACTTGAGCTGCTCTGACAACAGGAGCAGCAGCGAAAGCAGCTGGAGCCGGGGCATAAGCAAGCGGAGCAGCCCTAACGATTGGAGCTGCAACTGGAGCGGCATAGTTGATTCTCGCAGGCCTGATGATTGGAGCTGCAGTTCTGACAACTGGAGCGGCTCGAACAGCAACTGGGGCAGCTACCAATGGGGCAGCCTTAATTGGAGCAGCTGGAACTACGGCATTGGCTATTGGTACACGGGTAACAACAGCATTGAATCCATTGACGGGATCGGCTGTATATGTAACAGTTCGTTTGAATCCATCAGCATCGATGACCGAATATTCGCCTTTAACGACATCTCCATCACGAGTTTCAAACTGAGTCTTGGAGTCTCCGGTAATGGCGTCCTGGACATCATATGCGTAGTTATACTGAGGGTATGGATCAGCTTCTTCAACAACCACTGGCTCAATCGCTTCGATGCGAGCCGCAGGGACGGCAACTGCAGCTGCTGGAGCAATGACTCGAGCTGAACGTCCCACGTGTCCAGCACTGGCGACAGCCAAACAGGCCAGGACTACAACAAACTGCAGGGAGAAAGTCATTAATTTTTACAGTCCAATGTTGAACTAACCGAATCCTTACCTTGAATGCCATTTTGAATTGAATACTGACTGCAACTGTGTACACGGTGGCTTAGTTAGTGATAATGCTTGCCCATCGCACCTACGCTTTTATATACGCAAATCAATCCGATAGATGCGTCACATCGCAAAGTGAATTATAGCAGTGCCATATGTCTACAGCGAGTGCCCATATTTGCTGGGGTTGCCCACAGTTTTGCAACTTGTAACCCATAAAAAAAAATACAAATTTTCAATGTCACTCTTCTGTTGTGTAATGCGTTTTTTTTTGTAATTACAACTGATTAGTATGCACGCAACTCTTCGGCGGTGCGGCGCAAGTTCAATCTCCTCCAAAGAACGAGTAACAAGTGAAACCAAACCACTGCGCGCAGCTTTTCAACTTCGTGATCATGTAGCGGCAGATCATATACTGGTTTTTCTGCAAAAGAGCGATCTGCATTTGGACCAAAGGCTTGTAAGAGATTTTCCCCGACTCTCTTAAGTTAAAGTTGGGTTTGAGTTCTTATGGAAAATGTGGGTCAATCTAGCAAAATGCTTTGGCTGATGTAATTTGAAGTTGCGTTTGCTGTTGGTCACTAGGGACACGCAGCTCAAATCGTGCACCAGGAAATGCATTGGGAAACGCAGATAAATGGTATAACAAATACATGTAAATAAATTTAGTGAATAAAAATCTACTGCGGTTGCAAGGTAACTAACATTTAATTTATTGAATGCATTGCAATGCAAATCAGCTGCAAACACTGGCCTTCACGTTCTTTGGCATACGTTCAAGGAATGTCGAAAATGACAAATTTATAGATGTGCAGCGCTTTTGTTGACCTGGTTGCTATGGTAATGCTCTGAAATTACTTGCGCGGTGCGTCTTTTTACACATACAACTTTACTGCAAGCGCAACAGTGATCCAATATACCTAATTGAAAATACTTGTTGAGGGGATTGTCGCTTTAGGTAATATGCGTACAAAAAAAGTCAACTGGGTTTGAGTCAATGCAATATAGAATAGAGTTCACCCAATAATTTACAAAAAAAAATAAAAAGCCAACCGCGGCTAGAAAATTACAACCAAAGCCCTTTAACCAAAAAGGGTCACAATCACAAGCGAACTGAGAAAATCCTTTAACCCTCGTGTCAATACCAGGGTATCCGATTATCCGTTGGATTTTTGAATCAATAAAAAACTGGTTTCGATCATAGGACAACGTAATGGCATTTTCAGTAGGTACCTTCTTGAAATTCAATTCTGCGTTGAATGGTGCATTAATTAAATTAAATCCGAGCTATAAGTTTTCTAAATTAATAGTTCTAAACCTAATTCGTCGTAATATTCGAAGGACATCAGGATACCCATCTTCATATGGGACCTTAGAAATAGAAAAAGAAAATTCTAAAGTCCTCTTGAGTTAGTTAACTATAAGTCCCATTTAAAATGTCATAGAAATGAAACAAATTTAAAATTAAAGTTTAGGGGCCGGATTCAAGTTTAATGTTTAATGTTTAAATGTTTAATGACCAACAAATTAATGTTAAAAAAAGAACCAAGTTCTTCTTTATAAATTAACACCTCTATGTAACAAGTCAGCTGTGAAAAGTACTGAGATCTAAAAGTACGCCAAGTTCTTACTTCACCCAGGTTTAATACCAAATATTTAAATAACCACAAATTAAGAGAGAAATTTTATTATTTAATGACTGAAATTTGGTAGGTAATTAAAAGAAAACTTGCCAAGTAAACCCATCTGAAGTGAGGACAAATCAGGTCTATAGCGACTCCTCAATCCATTATACTCTAAAATAGAACTTGGGCTAAATGAGGATGGTCCAATATCAGTAAGAGCATTTTCGAGACTGAGCCCTTGGCTTTTATGTATTGTATTTTGATTTATGACTTCAAATTTGATTTTACTATTATTAAATAAACAAAAACAATTCCATAGCCAAATTTTTTCTTGTCATCAGCATCCCATGAAATTTTTTTTACTAATTCCATGGATCTGTTGGTTCTTAGAAATGCCATGAACTTTCAAGATGCATGTTTAATTTCAAAATGACAACGAGCAGAAACTTCGAATGAAATGTCGTAGATTTTCAAGCTCCACCGCTCTACCAAATTTCATTATTCTACTGCAATCGGAAGTGGTCCATATAATTGATAACAATTCTGGGAAATTGGGTGGATACCACGCCCCTTATAGAGAAACCTCAAAATTTCGATTAGTAATAACCTTGCTTACCGTTTTGCCATATTACAAGATTCTAAGATGTCGGGAAGTGCTTCATAATATTGATGATCTGGCAGTCAGTGCGAGTCAGTTATGGTTTTTGGGTTTTCGATGCCCCGTATCTTAGGAACCACCAATGATAAAAATTTAAATTTAGTCAGGTGCTTTTGTTTGATCAGTTTAGCAAATATTCTGAATTTTAATTTTCTGACTTTATTGGTACTGAAGATAGAAGGGGCTCAAAAACCGCCTGTAAAAAGGGGGTGTAGGCCAGAACTTTGCTGAGCAATACCGTGCACTTTGATGAACAAAAATTGTTTGGAGTGGACAGGTAAAGTAGGGAAATATTTGAAAAGTAAAAACGCTTGTGATTTGCGTTATTTTTCATTGTTAATAGGTAGATACATACAACCGTCCCAACATTTGATTGCTCAAATTTATAAACATCGCAATTTCAGCGTTTAGAAAAATGCATATTCATGCACAGCACAAAAAGAGTGCAAGTCCCAAGTTCTCAAAATAATTAAATTAACAAGTGTTGATCAATTCGCTGTTACAAAGTGAAATAATGGCGAATTTTGCTATAGTTATTTTACGGTACCGTTTCTGCTAGTAAATAATCTCGTCTGCGTAAAAAAGAACCTCCAAAATCACCATCAGTATTGAAGGGTTACAAGATTTGTGGGCTTTAACGACGGTACAAACTTTGGGTCTGCATATCCAATACCTTTTCAAATCTGCTGAAATTAGATTGAAGCTCATGTTTATTTGCAGCTTTTCACATCGTTGGTTATCTAAGCGGTTGCAAGCGGTGCTTTCATACCTAAAACAAGTTGACTTTCAAACCAACAAACACTGCCGAACAAATCAATTGAACTAATCGGCTACACAGACACCCTACACGTGCTTGAGTTGTTTTTATATTATTCATAGCTAATGAATGAAAATTAAAGTAACTCAAGCACAAGCACCGGCGATATAAAAAACGAACCAGAATTCCGTCTTGGGAATATCGTAAAATGTTCGTAGGTAGGTAGGTACTTGTAGCTCGATGTTGACGGTCTAACTAGAGTGGTTCAGAATGAGTCGAATCGAATCCCGTAAGTGGATTCAATTTTTAATGCGTTAGTTCGACGTTAACCATAGACTAAGCAAGTGCTCAATGTTGGATACCATAACATGCCAACTGTGAATTAATCAGCTTTAACAATAACCTCCTGAATATACAACAAAGATTTAAACTAAGCTAAGAAACTTATTTTCTTATATTATAGTAGATGTACCTACCTAAATAAAAAGTGTAGAAATATTGTTTAAATAAAAGATTTTGATAGTAAAATGTTTTTCATTTTCCAAAAACAGCATCACACTAAAGTGATGCGAAAGTTACTTTGTCTGTCTATATTTTATGCAGATAACAACTTGGAAGAACGAATTATGAAATCGCAAAGCAGATGCTTTACAACTATTATTTCTATTTCTTTGATATATGGACAGCGTGGTCCTGGTGGTTAGGCAAAAAATGACTATGGTTAGGGGAGTGCTAAGTTGTAAGTGTACGAGAAGGGTAGGTGATGTTTGGGAAATCATTTCTATTAATTTTTTTGTCATTTTTTCGGATGCAGATAGATGAATGAAAAATAGAAGGATACTTTTCTTAAAGTTCAAATTTCAGATTTCTGACATTTATCACCTGCGATGATAGTCGACAGTGGAAGGTGTCTCTCTCACTATCAGTCAACCACTGTACGGTTTCTTTTCGTTTTAGCAACAATAGAAACATATTTTTGATTGCAGAATATTTTAATCTTAAACGCTGCTATAAAAACTGTTCGTTTCTCGAAAACGCCATTTTCGATTTGGATAAAACTTTAAAATCCTAGTAACGCCGGCCGCGTACAAATACTTGCAACGTCATTGCGGGTGAAGCGTTCATAGAATTGTATCCTTTGAATTTAAAATGTCACATGTGGTTAGTATTTTTAACTTTCTCGCAATAACGTAGTAAGAGAAAGATATTGTAATCGTACAAAAAATCGAACTCGAGATTTTAATCAAATCTGACATTACGATGATAGAGGAACTCGAAAAAGTGGGTCTCGCAATTCTGTCCGTCTGTCCGTCTTTCCCGAGCTATACAGCGCAAACGGCGGGACGGATTTCTTTCAAACTTCGGATTTGGAGTTGGTGGGCTTACAGTTCGGGGCCACTTTTTTTTTGCACGTTAAGAGATGCCGTTGTAACGGTATTCAGCAATTTTGAGTTTTTCGAAAACGGCTCTAACGATTTCAACCAAAGCAGATATTTGGGCTTAAGTAGGTGTAACTAAGATGGCTGCATACCCAGTTTTTCGCAGAAAAATCGAAGAACGGTAATTTTGAAAATTGGTCGTTTCTCAAAAACGGTTAAAACTATTTCGACAAAAATTCATATTTAAGGTAATACGGTCATTCCAAACATGATGGCAAACTCAGTTTTTCCCTAAATTATCGTTCAACGGACTATTTTGGAAAAATGTCGTTTTTGAAGACTTTATTTAATTATGGTATACTTGAAAACGGCTTTAACAATTTTACCCAAAATGTGTACTTGCACTATCCTATATGGGGTTAACATGGCTGCATACCCAGTTTTTGGCTACAAAGTCGAATAACGGTACTTTTGAAAAGTGGCCTTATTTCGAAAACGGTCAATACGATTGCAACAAAAATTAATTTTGTATGTAATATGTTCATTCCTAACATGATAGAAAACTCAGTTTTTTTCTAAATTGTCTATAATAGACTTTTGAAAAAAGGCATATTTTGAGAATTTGTTTTTTTTCGTTTTACCTACATGAAAACGGCTAAAGCGATTTTGACCGAAATGCATACTTGGAGTAAAATTGACGTTCTCAACAGTATTGCGTACTTAGTTTTCCATTCGAATCATCATAAACGCGGTTTAAAAACTATCCGTATCTCGAAAACGCCATTTTCGATTTGGATAAAACTTCAAAAACCAAGTAATACAAACATCAAAAACAATACCCTATACTCAATTTTTAGCCAAATAGCTGAGCCAAACTAATTTCTGAACTAAACATTGCAATATTTGTTACTATTTTGTACGCATTATTTTCAAAAAACCGGCATCACGGTTTTGACCAAAACTCCTTTTTTAAGATAACATAAGTATTCTTAATAGGACCTCTTACTTATTTTCTCGTAAAAAATGAAATTAGAGCCGTGTTTTAAGAATTACCGTACTACCAGTAGAAATGCAGTTACAACTAGGTACTAGAAGCTCCTTTTTAGCAAATAGTACCCAACCCACTTTTTCTTTTTTCAACCATATTAATCAAAAATCTTAAAATAATTCCAAATTCCATTTGGGTTTACACTATCAGAAACCCACACTTCATTTGCGACCCCCAAACGCGTCCATCGATAAATTCAAAAACAAACCTCTGAATTCTTACATAATAAATCAATGTCAAGATATCGGTCTATCACAAACCCTATTTCGAGTCACCACCTACCATCATCACCAATATGAAAAATCTTGTTTTAAAACCTATAAACAACCTATAAAAATCAACCAACCAAACTGATGATATGAACGAGAAAGTTTCGTGCGATCCAGTCGTGCACTTTATTTTGTTTAGGAATAAGTGTACATTTGCTTAAAATGTTTATGAAAAATAAACAATGCATTATTGTTGTAAGAAAATAGTAACATTTTGAGCCAACTTTCATCAGATTTTTTAAGAAATATGTACACATGCAGTCGATGTTAATAATATCGAAAAGTGGTAATTACGTAACGATATTTGTCCTAACATGTTTCAGATATGTAAGACTTTTCCTGTTGATAGTTTTATTAATCAAACAAATCAAATTAAGCGCCTTTTATTCATACATATGTAATTACAGACCAATAGCATTCATTGTTGTTAAAAGGTAGTATTCCCGAACTCCATAACATTCCCCCACGGTTGGTAGCATTATTTATTTTTTGTATGTTTTTACTTGTCGCATAGATTCTGCTTGACATAACACCGATAGTAAGCCCAGCTGACAAAATTTTGAAAATAGCTGAGGATGTCAGCGGCAAAAGGAGTGCGAATAATGCACTGCCAATAAAAATATAATTACAACTACGAAACATTTAAAAACAATATCCAAATCTTTTCTTCAAAAATATTCAACATTCACTTTAAAATAATTACAACCACTTCGAGGTGACATAACCACCCACGGACACTTCATTTGCAGCCCAACAAAAGTCCATGGGAATATTCAGTTCATAATTAAAAACAAATACCTCAGTTCTTACATATATATCAATTCGAACCTAACTTCCAACCATTGAAACCTTAAACCAGCGTAACAAATCTATGTCAGTTAAAAATAAAAATATGCTATAATAGATCAGAAAACAGAAACTCCTGATACGCTTTTCCTTGTTCTCAAAAATCTTGTAAAGTGTATACTTACTTACTTTTGGTGGCGCTTACAGTCCGGGGTGGACCACGGCCTCAACTAACAAGCCCCTCCAGCCAGCTCGGTCCCTCGCCAGCTGCCTCCAGTTACGCACACCAAGTTGGATTAGGTCGTTCTTCATTTGTGCGCGCCACCTTAGGTGGGGTCTTCCTCTGCTGCGCTGTTCCTCAGGGGTGGATTCGAAGACTCGTCGGGCTGGTGCGTTGTTTTCCATACGCTCCACGTGGCCCAGCCATCTCAGCCGTTGTATTTTCAGCTTTTTGACTAGGTCAGCGTCGCTGTAAAGCCCGTAGAGTTCGTCGTTGAATCTTCTTCTCCTATATCCTTATATTTTATTTACGGTTGCCTCTTAACTTTTCAGCTAACTACCATTGACAAACAGAAAAGCTGACCCAAACTTTCAATGAACGAGAAAGATTCGTGCGACCCAGTCGTGCACTTTATTTTAATTTTCTTTATCTAAGTCAACACTTTTCGGCGCAGTGGCTTAGTGGTAGTGTGTTGGGCTACTAAGCGAGGGACTCAGGTTCGAATCCCGAGAGGGCCAAATTACATCTTAAGGTTTTTTTCCACTGCGCCACCTCTCGCGAACGTCTGACAAACATCCGAAAGTAAAACTGTCATGAATGAGCTTCTCAATTAGCCGTTTGGACTCGGCGTAAAATTGTAGATCCCTTCCATTCGCCCCAAAAATTGAAAAACCCACACAAGCGAATGGTTGCGAGAAGCTAGGCCTTGGGTCCCATAGACCTGTCGCGACAAAATATTTATTTATTTATTTAAGTCAACGCTTTTGTGTTCCATTTTATTTATTTTATCAATCCCTTTTACTTCACCATTTATTTGGGATCTATGTACTAGTACTTAATTCATAAAATTATGGGGTTTGAAACAAACACTTCATTTCTACCTACATACTTTTAAATAAGAGTAGATGGGGTGGTAACTCGCACAAGTACCCAGTGTGTTCGCAAAAATGTATAACAACATTGATGCAGTATAAATAATAAGATTAAGATAAATGCAAACACCTGTCAATTTAATATTGCGATAAACTGTGTATCTGTTCCACAGCATAAGTTAAACTTGTCGTTGAAATTTGCCTGCCTCACTAATTAGAATGCGTATGTTCACGACTTGCAATTAGAGGCGACATCACAAATTACTAGACTCCAACGAGACAATTTGCCTTGCCCCTGATTTTGAGCCTCTAACTGTGTAATATATACGAGTATCTTTTTCTATACAGCTAATTAAATGTATCGAACCACCTACATACACAGGCATGGTAGTTGCTTTGATGACTATTAAGATTTTCATAGAATGCCTAAAATGAGAGCGAGCTTCTGAATAAATTCAACGCTACGAGGGCAAAATGCAACAAGAACCTTTAAAACAAATCGAACCGCAGCATCCCCCAAAAACAGTGCCTAAAATCACATTAAGTTGAGTATGCCTGTCTTCGCCGGTTCAAAATGTCGCCAAAAATTGCATCAGCCAGCTGCAGACGCTGAACTAATTTAGACATGAAAATAAGATATCAGCCTACTCTAAGCTAGTTTTGCTCTTAGTCTTTTTGCCATAATCAATGCCATACGCACATTTAATGCAGAGTCTACTCCGCACTCATGTCTGGTTTAATTTTCGGCGGAAAATTAGTATAAATAGGTGAATTGTCACCTTCTGGACATCATACGGCATTCGTTAGCAAATCCAGCAACATGGCTTTTAAAGTAAGAACCATTAGCATTGGCAAGCATCAGAACTAACAAAGCTTCTTTCTTTCAGTTTGTTATCCTTTTGGCCTGCGTGATGGCTGCTGGTGCTGGCGTGTTGACTTCGAGCATCTTGCAGCCGGGAATCTTAACGAAAACTCTGCAACCTGTTGACGCTCCGGCTAAGTACGCGTTCAGCTACCAAGTAAACGACCACACTACAGGTGATATTAAGAGTCAAGAGGAAACCCGTGATGGAGATGTCGTAAAGGGTGTCTATACCCTGATCGATGCCGATGGCTTGCAAAGGGTTGTCCACTACACTTCGGATGGTATTAACGGATTCAATGCTGTTGTTTCACGTACACCTCTTAGCAAGCAAGTCGCTCTTGCCCCAGCCGTTCCAGTGATCAAGACCATTCAGCCGGCACTCATCAAAAGTATTCCTTCCGTAATCCAAGGACCACTGATTAAGTCATCTCCACTGGGAGGACACCTGGGAATAGGACCATTAATTGGTTAGGGTCAGACTCTTACCACTGGTTATCCAAGATTCGCATTCTGTATAAAGGTCTATGATAATAATTATGTTGTATATTATGTAATTGGTATATGTTGCAGTACTGCTTATGTTTTAGTAAATGTCGTTTGATTGCAAGTAAATACTTTTGATTGTTTCAAAATCGCCAGATGATAGCAACGGTCGGTAATGGCGGGCGTCCACTACGAGCACACAAACTCAATTAGTTCATGGCAACGTAAAGATACAAATTTAGTTGTAAAACGCATTACGGACCTCTTTGATTTATATTTATTATTTTATTATTTATTATTTTATTATTTATTATTTTATTATTTATTATTTATTATTTATAAGTTCCTCAAGTTGGTCAACTACGTTTTCGTAGTGGTTGCTTAACAATTGAATGGATACGTTGATACTCTTATACACTTTGGTTAGGCTGGGCACAAAAGGCAACTAATAGCTACTTACAGCTTTATGAAATACTGTGATATCAGCGATGTCGCTCATCCACTGCGTGTGCAACTCATCAACCAATTTTCTATTTAACCATACGCTATATGCACCAGTTCCATTTTCTTCATTACATTCCTATTAGTGTAAGCTCGAAAGATCTCAAGTCTATAAGTCTGTCACAATTCTCCAAAAACCTTCTGTCTGCAGCTCAACAGTCACCAAAAATGCCTACTGCAAAAGACAGGCTAGCTCTGTACACGCTAGCATATTCCAGCAAGTATAAAAACCAAAATCTTGTCAACAAACGCCCCAAAAAATGTCTAGGAAAACGGTCCAAAAACGTCCCAGCAAACGCTCCAAAAAAAAACAACGCCCTGAGCTATAGGCCCTATAGGGCTTTATACTAATTACAAAATTTAGATAATCATTTTGAACTATAGGCAATAGTTAGTGCTTACAGTGAAGTTTTGCTCTAGCTGATGGACTTATATGCGGCACTTTGTTGGCAATTGATCTCAGTAAAACTATAACTATAGCTATTGCAACGCATGTAGTTCTAAGAAGGCTTGGAGTTGGTTACATTTCTGAAAATTAAACATACAATATCGAAAACAAAGTATGCAATACCTATGTAGGTACGTGTCTTCTGGACTTCTGGTAACTTAATTAAATTTCTGTACCGCAGAAAAAAATCAGTACGGATGTATGGGTACATTTTCGACATTTGACTCGTATATGCTAGAAATTTCAACTCAAGAAAAAAATGTTCGTTTGTTTTTTTTAACCAACATGTAACTGGGGTCTTAGAATCATCAAAGTATTTCTTAACGAAAATCATTGTATTGAAAGGCTATACATTTTTCAATCGAACTGTTATGGCGTTATTTAAGCGCAGTTTCTATAAAATATTGACCAAATGAAATGTTAAGTTCCGTAGGTGATTTCTTCTGTTCTTTTCTTAAATACATTAAAAAGGAATTAAACACAGAGTTTTTAATTAAAAAAAGCTGAACACTACCAGCAGGTTTAGACGTTTTTGAAAAGTTTGGAATTTTTTTAAGGGCTATAGCTTTCTTATGTAGCAATCAACAACAGAAACGCTTTGGACCGTTTTTCAGGAGATTTTGGTTTTCGCCCAACTTCAGATTTTAGGGGGTCAAACTAAGAGGGAGTAGTTATAATCATTAAAATTTCATATTCATAGAAAAATGCCATTTTTTGAGATAAATAATTCGATATTTATTTTATAATAAAGAGGAAGGTATGACGGTATGAAGGTTAATAATGAAAAACAACATCAGCCAAATGGCCACCACGACCACGCTTACAGGACCATATCCTTTTTATGAAATTTTCCATAACAAAATCGAAAAGTGGTTGCCCTATGTCCTCAATAGCTCACGAATTCCATCTTTGAGGTCTTGAATCGACGCAGGGCTGCTGGCGTAGACCTTATCTTTCATGTGACCCCAAAGGAAGAAGTCGCAAGGTGTTAAATCACAAGATCTCGCGGTGGCCAATTGTGATCACCTCTTCGAGAGATAACACGTTCCGGAAACTTTTTCCGTAAAAGATCAATTTTTTCGTATAAAAAATCATTTGGAATGCCCAATTCCAAAGAGTGACGAGGAATGGACAAACCCGGGTTTTCTTCAACACTTTGGGCTACAGCAGCAATATTCTAAATTGTTCTTGAGCGACGTGCACGGGTCGAATATTTCCGCCAATTTCTGTATTGCGGTCCGACTGTATTGCGGTTCTTCACGACGACCCAAAAATGCAAAATTTTTACCATTTTTTTAGGGGATTTTTATAATTTCAATGCGTTTTTGAAGCGTGTATCGTTCCATTTTTAGTAATATCGTAGTTTCTAGTTATCAAATGTCAAAAAATAAGAGCTTCAAAAGTGAAAGCTACCGAAATAGCAGGCTATTCAAAATAACACCTCTTATTGGAAAACCATTTATTTACAAAGCTAATGATTAACGACGTACCTATATAACGTATTTTGCAAAAATCTTCCCCTCACGATGGTAACCAATACTGTTTTAAGAGGGTCATAAGATATTTCTTCTAAAAAAAAACTAAACTCTCAATCAGTGTTGCCAGGTGATTTAAGTAAAATTCCCTATCACAGACTTTAAAATTTCACTTTTTTCCCATTCTTCGGACTGGCATCCCCATGTAGTAAAAATTAATTAAAAAACAAAATGTTTACCCAAGTCCAATCCAAAAGCTCAAATGGAGTCAGAAATACGTTACTGCTCGCACATTTGACAATTGACACCCTTTCGCTTTTAATCCTTTTTAAGGTTCTCATCATTTCAACATTTTTTATTTTTTTTATTTTTCTTAAATTCCCTTCTAAAAAAGGAAATATTTTCCCTTTTCCACTTTCATAAAATTTTTGATTGAAATCCGCATAAAAATGGGAATTCCTCACGAACTGACAACGCTGCTCTTGATACTCTGATCTCTGATTAGTTATTAACTCGCAGTATGGTCCTTTAGCAGGCTAGGCAGGTAGTAAACCTGCCTGTACTTCTGTACTTAAAACGAACTCTAAACATACTTTTTGTAGACTTGGAGAAGGCATATAACTAGGTTTCTCTTGGTAATCTCTGGAATACACTGCATAAGTATGTTACAGCGCAACCTAGGCGAAGAACGTCTCGAATTGAGAGGCCTATAAGGATAAGTCATCTACTGTTTTGTGGCTGGGTTATCTGTGGGTCTTCTCAGACTGAAATCCATCTCGAACTTAATTGGTTTTAAGTCCTGTGTGTTAAATCTGGAATAGCATGTCGGGAGTTTGGTTATAGGTATACGTTTCGTCTTAAACTTCAACTCCTACAGCATAATGTTAACGAAATCTGTTAACTTTGTTTAAAACCCTTTTTGATGTCATAAGGTTCGCTGTTGTTCCTATACCAACCTTTAAAGAGCAGTGATTTAAACCGACAAGTTTGGTATTGAGATGAAAAAACTAGAAAAGCGTTTGTAGGTGCTTGTTTCAAAACTCTCCGTGGTCAGAATATTTGCTCGATGTTGGATTTTATTAGCTTAAAAGCGCACGGGATCACACATATGGAATGCTACAATGTCCCATGGAAGGTCTTGTCATAGCATTACGTCAGAAAATTTGTTTTTCTGAACAAGTTGCATTAAGAAGCGTGGTCTACCGAAAACTAGGAGTTATTTCTCCATCACACTGGAAGAGAAATTTCTATCATACTTTAACTTATTTTCTTGTGAAACAAAATGAATATTCATATTTTTTAGCGATGAATCCAACTTTTTGAAAATAACACATTTCTTTTTGTCGCATGCAAATAAAATCATTTAATTATATAATAACCAGAAGATACTCTAAGAAAACAGAAAATATAAATATACGTATAAGTTATGAGATATGTAATATACAGTTTAACAAATAGTAATAGAATGTGCGGTGATCAGCAGAGTCGATTGCAAAGTCCTATCCGTATAGTGGCCCTAGTCCCAGTGGGGACAAATGTTGCAGTGGCGATACTCCCACACTCTTGATGAGCGCTGGTTGGATTGTCTTGATAACTGGCGCAACGGCAACTTGTTTACCAATAGGTGTACGTGATACCACCGCATTGAATCCATTAATACCGTCCGAAGTATATTGGACAACCCTCTGGAAGCCATCAGCATCGATCAGAGTGTAGGAACCCTTTACGACATCTCCATCACGAGTTTCCTCTTGACTCTTGACATCACCAGTTGTTGGATCGTTCACCTGATAGCTGAAGCTGTACCTTGCGGGAGCATCAACTGGCTCAAGGGTTTTTGTCAAAATACTTGGTTGCAAGAGACCGGTAGTCAGTACTCCAGCACTAGCGGCCATCACGCAGGCGAAAAGGACAAGAAACTAAAAAAGGTTATAATATGTTATTTTTATTACAGCCAGAATTATTTGTTTTGCTTACTTTGAACACCATGTTGCTGAGTTTGTAATCAAAATGTGTATGATGCTATAAAGAAGTTCTGATTCCTATTTATATGAATTTTTCGCACCGATGGATAGCCAGAAATTTGCATCTGAAATTGCGTACACTGCGTGTGCGGGTGTGGGTAGACCGAAAATATTGTGAATAGATTAGAGTAGAACTTGATCTGGAAACATTTGAGTAGACGCACGCATGCAGCGCATGATGTAATGATAATTAGACTTGCATGACATAGGCCATCAGACTTTCTGTGGAAATCTGATGGCCAGTTTACTTTCATTCAAAAACAATTGTACCCACAAAATCTGATTCCCTTTCAACTGTGAGTAGGTAAAGCTACACTACCACCCTTGATAGTGCCAAACCGCATTTGTTTTGCTTAGAACTCGCTGCCGAAGCTGCTGAAAATTGCAGTGGTACATTACATCAGCCAGCTTTTCGGATCAAGTTTTGCTCCAAATTATATTTCGCACAAGGCACACCCAAACGCATGATACGCCAACTGTTGACAGATTTTTTTGCGGCCCGTGACTTTTCTTTCACAAATTCGTATAAATAGGAAAATCAGCAACTTCTTGGCATCATACAGACATCGCGTGTAATCTCAGCAACATGGCATTCAAAGTAAGAACGCAACTAGTAAAAGAAATATAATTTTCGGCGACTAATTTATTTACAATTTTAGTTTGTTATCCTTCTGGCATGTGTGATGGTCGCCAGTGCTGGAGTGCTGACTACCGGCCTCTTGCAACCAAGTATTTTGACAAAAACCCTACAGCCAGTTGAAGACGCCCCGGCGAGGTACAGCTTCAGCTATCAGGTGAACGATCCAACAACTGGTGATGTCAAGAGTCAAGAGGAAACTCGTGAAGGAGATGTCGTAAAGGGTTCCTACACTCTGATTGATGCTGATGGTCTACAGAGGGTCGTCCAATACACTTCAGACGGTATTAATGGTTTCAATGCGGTGGTATCACGTACACCTATTGGTAAACAAGTTGCTGTTGCGCCTGTCATCAAGACCATTGCACCTCTGCAACCTGCACTGATCAAGACTTCATCACTTGGACAACTGGGATTGGGATCATATTTAGGTTAGATCTGTACCAAAGAATCGCTATCGGATTTTTGCATGTTTTAAAAAGAATCTCCATACAAATGATACTTTATCTAGATTTTATAAATACTTATATCAATTGCATATTTTGTACATACCCATACCCACTGCCAGTGTCCAAATAAAACGTATTATTCAGTTGCCAGCATACCAACAAATTTGTCTTTTACGGTTCTACACGCAGTTTTTAAGAAGTAAGCTTTACTTGGTTTTTTCTCAAGAAGTCCTTCTTCCTATTCTTCTCCCGACGTTCACCTCCACCTTGACTAACTCGGTAGCAGAATGGCTGATTACCTAAATCACCGCTTCCGTCCTTAACCAGTCTCCGTTCCTTTAACGAAATGTTGGAGTGGCCTATATTCCTACTTCGTCTACCCAAAGACAAATTGTCACCAAGCATACACGGACACGCACCATCAATACGGCTCCCACTAGTATGTCCAGTACAGCAAATACTCCGGGCACCTTGCCTATCAATCCTATCAATCTTTTGGTCTAAGTGTGTCTTTCGAGAGAGCCACCTAACCTAACCTTTGCAACTAATACTTTTGCGTTGTACGATGCTTGAGGAGTGATTTGAGGCATCACCTTATTACTGAAAATAATTCATGGGCGTATTAAAAAATTGTATTCTCAATTTACAATATAATAGTATAATACCCTGTGTCTCCAACTCATTGCATTAGTGTCTTTGAAAACGTTAAATACTCCTTTAATATTACTACCAATTATATTTTTACTCGTTTTGGTAGAGTCTTCTGAATAATGTTTTAAGAAGAGGTCCGAGTAGCGATCTCTTTTTATTACTGTCGAGACGTTAGGTTAGGTTAGGTTAAAGTGGCTGGAGATATCGAATAGCAGTGTTTTTTAGATCGTTCAGATCGCAATAGTAGAATAGAGAGCTCCCAAATAGAGTTTACGTCTTTGTGAGAGAGCCGGACAAGTGCAGAGAATATGGAGAACAGTCTCCTCTTCCTCCTCGTCAAGGCAGCTTCTGCAGAAGTCGTTTGATCTACCTATTAGACAGTATCTTGTGATGATACCTGTTGTAGCGCTAATGTGCTTCCTATTGAGGGAGGTCAAATATCATTCTCGATAGCATCCAGCTTTATTATAAGTCTACGAGTAGCGATTGGAATACCTACAAACTCCTTATAGTTGAAAGCAAAGGTAGTTTAGTTCCGTGTTTGGCGAGCTCATCAGCTTTGGACTTACCCGTGATGTCTCTTTGTCCTCACACCCAATAGAGGTGAATGTCGAGACGTTAGAGTATTTTAAGTCTTCGTACGCTTCGTATCCCAGTCTTCTGTTTGTCCAGTAATTTACAATTATTTTTCTCAGACTTGTGACTACTTAGATTGCTTTACTATCTACCGTACAGTAACAGATTCGCCAAATCATTCTTTTCGCCTGGAAGTATTGAGTTAAAGATGGAATTTGTTAATGATAATTCATATCCAAGTTAAGTTTGAAATACTTTACGAATTGTAAAAAAAAAAATCTTAAGTCGGAAAAAAGGAATCGAAAGCAAAATATAATTTTTTTATTTGTTTTTATTTCAAAATATTTATTAAATGTATTTTTTTTTTTTGATAACAAAAATAGAAAATAAATATTTTGGCGCGACAGGGCTTTGGGACTCAAGGCCTAGCTTCTCACAACCATTCGGTTTGTATGTGAGTTTTAAATTTTTGGGACGAATGGAAGGGATCTACATTCTACAATTTTACGCCGAGTCTAAACGGCTTTTTGAGAAGCTCTTTCATGACAGTTTTACTCTCGAATGTTTGTCAGACGTTCGTGAGAGTTGGCGCACTGGAAATAAACTTTAAGAAGTAATTTGGTTCTTTCGGGATTCGAACCGGGGACCCCTCGCTAAGTAGTCCAACACACTAATTCTAAGTCACTGCGCCACTTTTTTTGATTATAAGTTTTGAAAAAGAATTAACATTCTTTGCACATAGAAATATGCCAGCGTACTGCGCACAGTTACTCGCAGAACGACTGCGCACTCTTTCCCTAAAGGATTCTTTTTTTAGAGGCCAGTTATAACGACAAAAAAATTCGTTTGCTTTTTTTAACCACTTTAACTTAATTGTTGAAGTCAATCTTGGTCTTAAAATCTTGCTTATGAATTTTAATGTTAATTTATTAAATAAATAAGCAAATTATCTTAAATTTTCGATAATAAAGAACATTTTATTAATTTTTCGGTACGTACATTTTTGTTCGTACAGAAAAATTAATGAATTCTTTTTGTAGAAAAATTGAAGATAATTTACTTACTTTTTTTTGACAAACTAACTTAACGATTCATAAGCAACATTTTAAGACCAAGATTGAGTTTAACAATTAAGTTTACTTGGTTAAAATAAGCAAAGAATTTATTTTCGGTTGCATTTTTCGTGTCGCTATAATTTCACCTTTAATTGGATTAAAATTGCATTAAAACTATTAAAAATGGCGTTTTCAAAATATGAAATTTTTTTAAAAATAGCGTTTTTGATGATTCGAATGGACACAGTAATTTTTTAAACAATCATTTAACTCCAAATATTTATTTCGGGTAAAATCAATGTAGCCAATTTCGTATCAAATTCTCAAAATATGCCCTTTAATAGAAAACTATTGTACGATAAATAAGAGAAAAACAGAGTTTGATACATCAAGATATAAATGCCCATATTGCCTTAGGAAAGAATTTTTGTCAGAATCGTAGGTAGATACCTACTGATTTTGAGATAAGTCAAATTTTCAAATGTACTGGGTATGGGGTAAAGTTAACCTACCTAAGCTTATCCATCAATTTTGGTTTAAGTCTTCAGAGCCGTGCAAGCTAACGTGCAAAGATCCATTTATTGATTTTCTCTATCATCGTAATATCAGAATTGATTAAAATCTCGATCTTTGTAGGAATACGAAAGAGTTAATAAACATTCTTAATGATTCCATGCTCCAAATTAAAAAAAGGTAACTTTTTTGAAAACGAATTCTGAAAACTAGTAGGCATATTGGAGCTTACATTAACATGAGCCGTCACAATAGGTAGGTATCTTTACATAAATAATCTAATAACTTTCACACCCAACAGCGCACTTACGACCGACATCATTTGATTCCCGCCTACAACCTGTTGCAAATTGGTACATGCCCATGTACTTGTACACTTACAGCCATATATTTCACCGAATACCAAACATTCCATTACCGAAGCCTACTTACATTTGCAAATGATGCCAAATTGAATTGTTGTGGTCCATTTCGTATACGCTTTTCACAACAATGCATAAAGGATTTTCAAAGCCAACCGAGAGATAATAAAAAAAAACACTTAAACTATGTTACGCAAATCACTTGCCCTCCAAGCTATGTACAATCGCCGAAACCACATCAACTGCAAAGTATAAAAGCAAAATCTGCCCCACAGATAGACATTCCATCTTGTACGTCGAAAGAAAGCAGCAACCCAAAAACAACCGCCACACCGCAATAAAATGGCATTCCGAGTAAGTGTTCGCTTGAATAAATTAGTTGTCTACACGAAGTTAATTTCGATTTGGTTTCAGCTTGTAGCACTTCTCGCGTTCGTTGCTTCTGCAAGCGCTGGCGTCATCTCTACTGGTCCAGTTGGCTATGCTGGATACGCTGCCCCCGTTGAATACGCTAAACAAGTTGCGTATCCTCAACAAGTGGCGTATGCTCAACCAGCCTACCATGCTGCCCCTGCTGCCGTTATCAAAGCTCAACCTATCCTGACTAAGGCTGTAGATGAATACGATCCACATCCCCAGTACAAGTTCGGCTATGATGTTCAGGACTCACTGTCAGGCGACTCCAAGAGTCAAGTAGAGACCCGTGATGGAGATGTTGTTCAAGGAGAGTATTCACTGATCGATGCCGATGGATACAAGAGGACCGTTCAGTACACCGCCGATCCTGTTCATGGATTCAATGCCGTCGTTCACCGTCAGCCAATTGGTGTCGCAGTGAAATCTGTTGTTGCCCCAGCACCAGTTGCATATGCAGCTGCTCCAGCTCATGTGGCCCATGTATCCGCTCCAGTTGCATATGCTGCTGCGCCAGCTCATGTGGCCCATGTGTCTGCTCCAGTTGCATATGCTGCTGCGCCAGCTCATGTAGGTCATGTATCTGCTCCAGTTGCATATGCTGCTGCACCATTCCATCACGTAGCTCACTATGCTGCCCCAGCCCAAGTGGGTTATGCTGCTGAGCCAGTAGTGAAGGGAGCTTATGCTGTAACACCCGTTGTTAAGGCCGCTCCAGTCGCTTACCCCATCTCAGGACACCATTAAACGCGAATTTTGATCTTTTGTTATCTAACTTTATTGTCATTAAATGCCAACAGTTGTAGGTTATAAGAAGTAATTCAAACTTGTGTTTAAGTGTACAGATTTGAGCAGTCGTAACGGAGTATTCAAATTGGGATTGGAGATAAGCCCTCTTCTGCAAAGAAGCCCACCAGAGAGCTGTATAAAAGAGCGTGGATTTTAAACTGCGTCGTCATTAGTAATCTCTGTCAGCTTGATCTAGGTGGTGATTTATCCCTCAACCTTGGATTGCGCTTTAATGAATGATTTAGACTTCCCGAGTGTTTTTTTTTAAGATCTGTATAATTGTGGAAATTTTATCGGCCGTGGACTTTTCTGGCCTTAAATCGCACTGATAGGACCAATCGGGTTATTCATAAAGGATGGAGATCTTGTATGTGATGTTAAGAAGACTAATACCGCTGCAGTTGGGTAGTTTTGAGTAGGTGAAGTGCTACAGCTGGGTCTCACAAAATGCTTCGCGGTAATACCACAAGAATAAGCTTTAAGACAAAAGCGTAAGAGTAATAATGAGATCTAATAAATCAAAGCCTAATGTGGATAGTCCGCACATGGCCTTGCCTTACTTCTCCAAACTGAAGCTAGGTGGCTTTCTTGCGGCAACGCTTAAATTGGGCTCTTCCAATTTCGAAATGAGAGCTTAACCATCCTAATTGACGAGGACTTTGCTTTGCGACAGAGCTTTAAAAAGTGTTTTTAAAATGTAAATGAATTTACCTAGTCCTGCGCGTGGGAAAAGGAAATGACTGTTGTTGATGATAGCGACAGGGTAAAAATAAATTGTTTTAGGCAAAATCAGTAAAAAATCAAAATCTATGTAACTTTCCGATGGTCAAAAATGTATATATAAAGACTCAGTTTTACGTTTTCCTGTTAAGTTTGCTTTAGTTTCCACTAATATTTTCGTTAAGGAAAATGATGGATTAGAAAACCACGTTCTGCCACGCTGGATACGCCAGGTTCTCTGGCATTGCAGCTGTATAAGTGTTTATTAGCTTTTAGCGCGCTGAATATAGCCAAAAACAGCTGTCAAAACATTTCCAATTGACCGAAAATTATATAAAGAACCTGTTCTCTCATTATCTTAAAGCCTCTAGAGCTCATTAGATTCATTGTGAGCTCCATTCATTTTAACATTTTTTCTTAATTCCATATTTAAGTTTCAAGCTAGTCTTCTTCAAGTCAACTCAAGAACAATTTTTGTGAGCGCTTCTCTTAGGTGATCATTGTCGTGACATTTAGCGTTTGTCGAATTCACAAGTTTAATGCATTCAGACGAATTAAAAAGTGATTCAAGACTTAGAAAAATGTTGTCAAATTTAACCGAATTAATGACTCGGTCTTTAATTAGTCAAATGTTGTTCGGTTTCATTGTTCAAAGGTCGTTCAATAAACCGAAAACTCTTTTACAAAACGTGTTACTGACGGAGATGGCAAGTACGAATGAAATCAGAGGTGGTATTCTATAAGAAAAAAACGTTCAATCGTTTTCGTTTAAACGAACGTTTTGCTTCATGTTGCTTCTAAATCGAAAAGAAGTTTCATTTGCGCGAAAGCGAAAACTATTTCATTGACGTTTTCGTTTTCTTTGCTTTATCTAACTCTAAATACGAAAGACATTTTCGTTTCATGCGAAAGGAATACAGCGAATGCTAGTTGTTTGACGTTTCTTATTAACTTTGGTTGGCGAATTATTTATTAATAGCAAGCGATTTAATAAATTTAAGAAAAATCCGACAATTTTTCGAGATTGTTCGAATTGTTTTACGCTGCCCGATGGATGGTTTGTTTTTTGTTTGTGCTGTTGCTAACGTCCAACAAGAATGTAATAAATTAAAATAAACTGTTTGTATGTCGGTAATTGCTAATTGTACTTAAATTTTTATTCGAATGCTCACCTTTTGTTACGACAAAAATATCAACAACTGAAATATTTAAATTGAAAGCGGTCAGCTGAGTCGTCAAAGCAACATATTTGATTTACAGTAAAACCCGGATAAGTGCCTATCCCGCATAAGTACCTTCTTTTAAGAACCAAAATTCTGAGCACCTAAAGCGGATTTTTGTTATAACTGCCTAACTCGCATAAGTGCTTATCAAAACGGGAATTTAAGGTCAGGCACTTATCCGGGTTTTACGTATACAGCTTCTCAAACCTTAACTTTTTTCACACCGTTTCTTAAACCCTTGCGAACGAGAAATAGAAAACGAAAGCAGTTGAATGAAGCAAATTTTCGCTTTCGCGTGAGTTCTTTCGTTTTTTTGAAATGCGAAAGTGTTTTTCGTGTTGTTATTTACAGAATTCCACACCAGATTCTTACAGTTTTTCAACTCATCGAAAGAATTATTAAAAAAGGAACACCAATATTTGTCATTACACACGTTTTTCTTGAAAATGAATAAAAGCTTCTCGGAGACTGCAATACTGAAGCTGTAAATCAGGCCATCAATTGAAGGCTAAAACGAAAAACATCTAATCAAAGAATTCTATTACGTTTATGTGAATTTAATTTGTTATAAAACAGCAAATTGAAAGTTCAAAACAAAACATGGCCGGGTTTGCTACTGAAGCTCATTTTCTATTTATCGGATGGTGGCATTTAACTTCAGTTTCCAAGTATTAAATTAAACTTAAGCTATGTGAAAGAGTCTAGCCTAGTCATTTCAATATTATTGTTTCAATCAAAAAATATCATATTTAAAAATTCGAAACATACTTATTTTAGATCATTCGACTGGACGGCCCTCTGGCAACCGTACTCCCAGTCGTAGTGTCTGGCATACCGCTTAACAGATTAAGTGATCTATTTATAAATAAAATATTTAAAAAGAATTAAAAAAAATATTAACATATTATTTTTAGCGGATAAACCCTTTTTATTGTCAAATCCATTAAAATATGTGTTCTATTGGGAAGTCCTACAAGCTATAGCCTCTGTTAAGATTTGGTAACAGCTTAATGTCATGATGAATTTGCATTCATTCTAAATCTTTCGTTGCTCGCAACAAATTCAGTGAAAAAAAATGTGGTCCTAATAAAATGACGCGCAGTGTAGGCATGGATGTATTCGATTCGACGAATTAAAACTTATCAAATTCAAATCAAACAACAAGCAGTTTTATAATCCTAATCTCAAAGCGAATCAATTAACGAAATCATTTTTGCAATCGAATTAGTGCTGGCCTGCTTATGAGCTACTGCAAACGCAGGTCGTATGTCGTACCTCATAGGTACGCTACCAACAAATGAAAGTCTTATTGTGAACATAGCGAAAGTAATTTCGCAAGTAAACTATTGAACCTGAAGCTAGACACTTCACGACTGCAAGTCAGTAGGTATAAAACGGATATCGGTTCAAAGAGGCAGACATTCCAGCAAGAGCTCCGAAAGAGAGTAGATAAATCACAGATAAAAAAAACATCAAACGAAATGGCATTCAAAGTAAGATACATTACTTTTCTATGAACTTCATAATAATAACCCATTTCTTTAGTTTGTAGTGTTGTTGTCTTTTGCTGCTGTTGCTAGCGCTGGAGTAATTCCAGCTACTCCAATTGTCTATTCTGCTCCCGCTGCAGTGGCAAAGGCTGCATATGCTTCCCCAGCTGCTTACACAGGCTACAGCGCACCAGTGGAATACACTAAGCAAGCTGTTTATCCCCAGGAAGTAGCTTACGCAGATCCAGGATACCACGCTAAAACTCAACCCATCTTGACTAAAGCTGTCGACGAATATGATCCACATCCTCAATACAAATTCGGCTATGATGTACAGGACTCACTTTCAGGAGACTCCAAGAGCCAAGTAGAGACCCGTGAACCGTGATGGAGATGTTGTTCAAGGGGAATACTCATTGATCGACGCTGATGGCTACAAGAGGACGGTCCAATACACTGCTGATCCAGAGAACGGATTCAATGCTGTCGTTCACCGTGAGCTAATCGCAGTAAAAGCGGCGCCCGTTGCATATGCTGCTGACGCGAAGGCTGCTTATGCCACCCCAGTCAATGCCTATGGCCATTAAAAAGAACTGAATCTTAATTTGTAATTTGTAAATGTAAAATAAAAATTTAACGTATTTGTTGCTTAATTTGGTAATCACTTAGTTTTCGTTAGATTAATGGACATGCAACGTTATTGCAGAATGTTGCGCCAAGAATAGGTACTCATTAACACACTGTTGAGCGTTCCATATTCAGGGCTACCGTGAACAAATAAAGTGTAACTATCTGTGAATAAAATACTGAGAAATAGGGTGACTTTCTGCACGTTCACTTATACAGGGTGTCCCAATTTTTAAGGAACACCTACTGCAATTTTATTTTCCTTCGAAACTGTAGTACAAAATAACGTAAATCGCATGTGTATAACATGATAACAAACATCACAATTGAAGCGTTTAGAATGAGGAGTCAAGTGACATTTTTGAAAATTTTTAGGTTTTTTACCTGATAAATATGTTTTGTAACAACTTAAATTTTTGTCTATTCGCTGATACTCTACTGCACTTACAACAGGAGTTGGATATGGATTAAGATAGTAAGTGCACACATTTTTCTAGGTTCCGTAGCGCAATAAAGCGCTAAAATCACTTAACCGCTTTGCACGCATAGAAATACTTGTGTAAAAAATGTATTTTGTGTAAGAAGATGCTCACTTAGCACCTTCTTAAAAAATGTTAAAGCAAACCTGAAAATGTATGCAGAGCAGAAAAATAATGAGATGTAATCTATGAAAAAGCCATAGCTGCGGTTTTAACGATATAAAAGTTAAAAGCCATCCAAAATTAAACTGACAGTTAACACCTTTTTATAAACATATTTTGAATAAAAAATTATCATCACTTTTTTTTACATAAAGGCGTTAGAGGGCTAATTTAAAAAAAAAATACGACTTATCATAACATTTCATAAACGAAGTCATATTTTCTAAAATTGTATGTACTTTAATTACTTTTATTTCGTATAACCGATTTTCAATTGCATTTATAGGGAAATTTCTGGGCAAACAACCCACTCGAAACTTTAAATATGCCACCTAACCCCTTCTCATTCTAAATGCTTTAATTACAAAATAAAGTGCACGACTGGGTCGCACGAAACTTTCTCGTTCACTTCAAGTTTGGTTCAGCTTATTCCTACTACGTGAATTATGGGATACCCTTTAGAAAGCTTGCTCTTTTTGAATTGTCAAACCGATCTCTTTTCATTATTTTCAGGATTTTTAAATACAGGATTTTCATCCAATCAGAACTATGACCACAATCCACCAGACCTGTCAGTACTGGACACTGCCTGATAGGGAAACACGAAAATAGGTTCGGTGAACCTTCAAACAGTTTTTGTAGAAGCTGTAGAGATGTGGAGGAGGAGGAGAAGAAGACTATCCTGCACCTTTTCTCTAGGTACCTGCTCTGCTTTCTCTCTGAGGACAATAGCTTTTTTCTTTAATGATTAGACAGACATTTTTCTATTAACACCGACATAAGTAGCCTATTTCGCTTCATTAGAAACCCAATTTAGTTTTGCGCGTGAATATTTGTTTTAGGCGCAGTGGCTTAGTGGTTAGTTTGTTGGACTACTAAGCGATTAAAATAACATTTTAATATCTACACTTTTTGTTGTGTTTAACCCGTTCTTTATCAAAACGCTTTATTCCATGTTTTGTTTTTTTGTGAAAACATTTGTGCTAGTGGCCAGAGTAATACAGGCGACCGCGTACCTGTAGCATTATATATTGTAACTCTCATTTTTGTAAAACAGGACTTGAAAGCTGTGCAGTACAGTAAAACTTTAGCAGCAAACATAAAGAGATTATTTGGAGGGTACACAGCTGAACCAAAGTTGTGAGAAATAACAAATTATAAAACGAGTGAGAAATTCTCCGCAAAGTTGAATTCTATTCAGTTCTGTAAGGAGCTTAGCCAAAAAGTGTTTCGTTCCTAAGCTAACGGTAAAAATAGACCAAGTTAATGGTTCTTATTGTGCAATTTTTTTCAAAGCTTAACCGGAACAATTCAATGTGATTGGATTGGAATTGTCAAAAGTGCTAAAATCAAATGCACACTATACGAAGTGATAGAAATGGATAGAAATGAATTTCTATTAACTACCTAATATTTTAGAAACAAATATTGTAAACAGAAAAAAAAAGAAAAGGAGGATCCTGCAATGTCTTCAAAATGTACTTTAATATATTATGCTGTACCCAACTTGTCGGAAAGTTTTTTTAAACCTTACTTATACATTTTTTTTTTAATATACATATTATCAGTGATTTTTTGTTAAATAAATAATTTTTTTCTTTATTACTTTTGTCATAAGTTAAACGGACTTTCATTTCCTTTTACTACAATAATCGGAGTAAAAATGATCCAAGTAATATTTTTTCGAAAGTTGTTCACCTAGTATAGGTAGTATTTAATTTTTATATCAGAAAATATCCTTAAAAATACATTTTTAAATTGATTTTAGTAGATATTACTTAAATTTTCATTCCAGAAATTAATGTCAGTACATTACAAAATTTCTTAGAATTGTCTTTTTCTGACTTGGTTTAGTGTCAACAATTAAGTGGATATCTACTTAAATTTAATATAAACCTTATAGAGGGTTACTTACCATATTATGCGCATGAAAAAAGGCTTATGATCGTACAGAATTCAGTACTATTTTTTTTTCCTGAATACGCAAGTCTCACTTCTCAATTTTGAGTACCTACTATCCTTAATATTTGGAATAGTAGATATCTATCCAACACCAAACAATTTTTTTTTATGTTTTCGTTTGGTTTCATGCATTTGCAAGTAAAAAGTACTATTTTGTACGTTTCAGTATTATTTTCTTTCAGTATTCAGTACAATTGAGACAGTCGATTTTCATCACTGACATGACATATAATTTCAATTTTCCCCTTCTGTTGGCAACGACTTAGGTACTAAGGTGTTTATAACTTACAGGCTTTGCGATGATATCAGTTCTGCCCAATTTTCGCCTGTTCCCATCACAAGGATACTTTTTTTTAACCACATTTACTTGGATATTGGGTATAGGGTGGTGCCTTCCTTCAAGTAAAGCAAGTGAAACAAATCCTTTGTTGCGAACAGCAAAACGGCTGCAGGAATTAACCGACTTAAAAAAAAATAAAAACACAAGACTAAAAATAGATCCAATTCAGGTTACATAACAATTAATTAGCTACACTTTCAGGACCTTAACAACTTCACGTTCACGACTCGATCTCAATGTCTTACCAACACAAGCGTCACAAAAAACGAACGACAATCAAAAGAGATCAAGTACCTACCGAAAATAAACACAAAAAAACAACAAAAACCGTGATAGCAAAACAAGTACAAGAGGAAATACAAAAGTGACAGTATTTTCGGCGGCCACACCAACACCATAAATTCGGTATAAATAGGCCGTGTGGGGGCACAGTCAGGCATTCAGTGTTTAACATTAACTCACAGCAGAAGTGAACTTAATTTGAAACAACATGGCTTTCAAGGTAAAGACAGCAACAACTGAATCTCTTCGTAAACAAATTGCACTCGTACCCCTCTTGTTCGTTTTCCATTTAGATTCAGATTCATCAACTAGGACTTTTTTTTTTGTCTCTTCAACAGTTTGTAGCTCTCCTTGCACTGGTTGCAGTCGCCAACGCTGGTTACCTGCATCAGGCACCACTTGCATACGCAGCTGCCCCTGCTGCTCCGCTTCTCCAATCCGCACCGCTTGCTTATGCCGCCGCTCCTGCTGCTATTGTTAAGGCTGCCCCTGTTGCTGTTGCACAACCTGTCCTCACTAAGGCCGCCGAGGAATACGATCCCCATCCACAATACAAGTTCGGCTATGAGGTTCAAGACGCAATCTCAGGAGACTCCAAGAGTCAAGTTGAGACCCGTGATGGAGATGTTGTTCAAGGAGAATACTCATTGATCGATGCTGATGGCTACAAGAGGACCGTTCAATATACCGCTGATCCTCTGAACGGATTCAACGCTGTTGTCAACCGCGAACCACTAGTCAAGGCTGTTGCTGCTGCACCAATTGTGAAGGCCGCTCCAGTCGCCTATGCTGCTGCTCCAGTATTTAAGGCTGCAGTGCCTGCCCCACTCACCTACGCTGCTGCTCCAGTCCTCAAGGCAGCTCCAATTGCCTACGCAGGTGCCCCAATTGTGAAGACAGCCTATGCCGCTCCAGCTCCACTAACCTATGCCGCTCCAGCTCCACTAACCTATGCTGCTCCAGCTCCACTAACCTATGCCGCGTCCCCACTTGCATACAGCGCACCCGCCGTTGTTAAGACCGCTGCTCCATTGGCTTATGCTGCTCCAGCTGTGGTCAAAACTGCTTATGCCGCTCCAGCTCACCTAGCCTATGCTGCGTCCCCACTTGCCTACAGCGCACCCGCTGTTGTTAAGACTGCTGCTCCATTGGCTTATGCTGCTCCAGCTCTGGTCAAAACCGCTTATGCTGCTCCAGCTTACGCATATGCCCATTAGGAACCAATGGAAGAGTACGCACTGGATAAACCGACTGATGCCAATATGTTGATCTTTTGTTAACTGAACATTGTAAATAAATTATTTTTCTGCAAGCGCTCGTACAGTCATTACCCGGCCCGGGGCCTTTGCGCAAGTCACTTGATACGATTAGTTACCACAAAATTTGATCTGAATTATTTTGCAAATTCGAATCCGGGCTACAATTAGTTCCAACAATAGTGCGCCCGAAGGCAGGCATGGTCGTGGTTCGATTTTTTTTAGGAGTGTTCCGGTGTGCGTTTATTGTCACCGCACTTAGCCGAATGTATGTAGTTTCCGATCGATTGATTTAAAAGGCACGTTTTGCTGGGCCACTTGAGAATTGGTTATGTACAGATATAGCCATTGTTGCCAGGCAGATCATGTCCCAGATGTATTATACACTTGTAAGGAGCTTGAATTGAATATTATGACGTAATTGACTATACCTAGCTCTTACTACCTTGGTTCGGTAACCAACCATTTTTAATGTAGGAGAGAATACGCAATGTACCAGGCCATTACCACGGACTTAGTAATTTCGATTTATGACATCGAAACTATCCTACAACCGCTCTTGGTATAGTGCAAAGGTGAAGAGTCGTCTTTAAGTCCGTACAATGACAACGTGTTATGAGTCTTCTGTAGCCTAAAAAATCAGTGCTTGAAACTGTTTTCGAATTGTCTCAGGTTTCTCTTATTTTTTCTGGGGAATTTATCTTCCACAATAGGCTTTCAATACGCCAGTCTTCTCAGGTTATATCTGCGTCTTCTTCTCGCTCACATTTCGTTTACAGTCTTTTCGGGGAAAAGTTGCCCACCACCGACTCTAGGCTGGTTTTTGTTGTCTCTTCTGTCCATCTGCGACAGCAGGCAAATCTGTAATGAACATCGACCTCATCATATACGAGTACATTATGTAGCCTGCATACTTTCCCGGTAATTGCGGCTGAGAACTGAACTGTTAGCAAATAGCAGCGGACGAGAGAGAGACAAATGTGTTCTTTTTCTTAGCCCACTTCGACTTTAAACAATAAGTGGCTCAGCCTTTTATCGCCCAAAAGCAGCGGTCATCACCTGAACTACATAAAGCTTGAGTGGTGGGGAAGCTAAGGCTAAGACCTTTTATAAAAGGAAAAAACTGTTGTAATGTAAACTGCTTGTACTAATTCTTTCATTTTTGTTCGAAGCAAAATTTTAAAAGCTATGGCATGTTTTCACGATGGTCTTCCATTTCATTTTTTTGTAAGTTCATGTTCATCTTCATTTTCTTATTTTTGAATGGGATAGATTGGAGGTGTCTATGATTGGAATTTGTAGAATTCAGGCATTTGTTTTAAAATTTGCATTCGCAGCTATAAGCTGAATATGCCGATGGACATGAGTGCTGCTGCAAAAGAAGTATGCTGTTGGCTAAGATCTGAGTATAGGGTATTGTACAGGATAAAAGAATTACTTGGTTTTTTAAGTGTTGTATCCAAACCGATAATGGAAATGGAGTTTTCGAGAGATGAACAGCTTTTAAAAGTATCATTTTCAGTGATTCGAATAGAAAATGAAGGTCGCATTTATTTAGAAAACATCCATTTTACTCCAAGGATGCAATTTGGTCAAAATGGTTGTAGCCGTTTTCATGTAGGTGTTATAGGAAACCAAGTTCTCAAAATATTATATTTCTCAAAAATTCAGTAATTTATAGAAAAACTGAGTTTGCCATCAAGTAAGAAATTTTAATATTACCTTAGGAATGATTTTTTGTTAAAATCGTACAACCGTTTTCGAGATATGTCCAATTTTCAAAAGTATCGTTATTTGGTATTTAAGTAAAAAACTTCCGTCATGTCAAGTACATGCATTTAAGATCAAATATCAATTTTGGTTGGAGTCGTTCGAGCCGTTTTCAAAAAATCAAACCTTACCGTTAAAAAAATGCTAACGTGCTTTGTAAAAATTATAAAAATCAATTTGTTCATTTTAATCACTAAGCCAAATTAAGGGTACCTGCTTGAATTAACCAGCAAACTTAAATTGAAGCCAACTCTCCTTTTGATCGCGTTTTTATTATTGCAATCACCACTCTCATACTAATGAGCTTGGCTCACCTTTGTGTTTTGCCACTATACCTTACTCCTCTCTGTTACAGACCCATCTGTCGATCCCGAAGAAATCATAAATGTTGCGGCAAGTCGAATAATATGTACTAAAATTTGGAAGTGAGTTTGTCTGTTTGTCCTGCTTGCATCCACGGAATCGCAGAGTAAGTGATACGAAGATGGACAAAGGCTGTACTTTGTCACGAGTAAAAAGTTAAGGTCGACGCTGGTTTAAGTAGACCTTTTCAGACCTTCGATCTTGCGTCAGTGTCTCCTTATCATAATACACATATCCCATGATTTAGGGGACAACAGACTAAACCAAAAAAGCATGCGATTCTCCGTTTGCAGAAGTAGCTCATTGGCATTGAATATTTCAGGTATAGGTACCCATTTTCGTCATTCATACCTAGTCTAATTGTGGGTGTGGCACCCTTTTATGATGACTGAATCTCATTTTTGCAACTTTTACTCTAGATCGCGACTAATTATTTCAGTCAGTATCTATACCCAGATCTCATTACCATAAGCAAGTAATGGATCGAAGGTTCGATCCCCGGAGAAACTAGATACCCTTCGAATGGTAGCTGTTTTTTTGCCTGTGATAACCTAAGGACATGACCAAAGTCATCAGCGAAGAGTATATATAAATTATTTCATTTCGAAACTTTTCTTGCTCGGCTAAGCATTAGTTCAAATAAATACATGCAAACTCCTACAAGAAAAATAAATAAATAAATATTTTGGGGCAACAGGTCTGTTAAACCCAAGGCTTAGCTTTCGTTTTGTGTAAGTTTTCAATTTTTGGGACGAATGGAAGGGATCTACAATTTTACGCCGATTCCAAACGGCTAATTGAGAAGCTCAATCATGACAGTTTTACTCTCGGATGTTTGTCAGACGTTCGCGAGAGGTGGCGCAGTGGAAAAAAACCTTAAGATGTAATTTGGCCCTCTCGGGATTCGAACCTGAGCCCCTCGCTTAGTAGCCCAACACACTACCACTAAGCCACTGCGCCGACCTAGAAACATAATTTTAATTCCTACTTAAGTCTACACAAAAAAGATTTACGCAAAGTTCTGTTATTCGTTCCCTCCTATCAACCTCAAATGTCGGCGAACAGAAGTAACACGAATGAAACAACTTGACATTGACACACGAAACCCACCCCAGCCCATTTCCAAACTTTTCCCAATGAACAGCACCTGAAAACGTGTTCAACCTGAAGGTATGCGCTGAAAAGAGACGACTGCCCATTAAAGTGCAAAACATATCATCACGTTAGAGCGCGCTTATAATAATCACACACACACACTACTGCATCGATACTCACTGCTGCATGAGTACTGATAGTACTGATAGTGGTATCCACTGAAAGAACATTTTGGGCGGTGTTTTGAATAATTGTTTTGAAAATTGCTCAGTTTCAGGACAACGCAGGAGGATGTTTTAAATTCTTAAATGATTCAGGAGAAAATTTACTAAATTCACCTATTTTTTTATTTTTCAAACTGATAAGCCATTACTGAGCTAAAAATAAATAAATAAATATTTTGGCGCGACAGGTCTATGGGACCCAAGGCCTAGCTTCTCGCAACCATTCGCTTGTGTGGGTTTTTTCAATTTTTGGGGCGAATGGAAGGGATCTACAATTTTACGCCGAGTCCAAATGGCTAATTGAGAAGCTCATTCATGACAGTTTTACTCTCGGATGTTTGTCAGATGTTCGCGAGAGGTGGCACAGTGGAAAAAAAAGCCTTAAAATGTAATTTAGTTCTTTCGGGACTCGAACCGGGGTCCCTTGCTAAGTAGTCCCACACACTTAGCACTAATTCACTGCCCCACTAGTGAGCTGAGCTGGGCTAA
The DNA here is from genome assembly GCA_936431705.1 of Cheilosia pagana. Classification (NCBI taxonomy): domain Eukaryota; kingdom Metazoa; phylum Arthropoda; class Insecta; order Diptera; family Syrphidae; genus Cheilosia; species Cheilosia pagana. Next base: position 74,645,598 of record OW386166.1, on the reverse strand, counting down.
ATAATTTGGTTCCATATTTCCATGTTTTGTTGAGAAAATCAAATACCTACCGGAATAAACATAAGAAGTTGAAGGTAAATTTAAAAAATCTACAGATAAAATAAAATGTATGTATCTAAGTTAATTAAATTAAAATTAATTTTGTTGTAATACTAGATAATTTTTTATTTACGTACTCTTAATATTATACATTATTTTTTTTACAAAAAATCAATGCACATGCTTTTTCCGTCTGTCTGATTGACAACAATTAAATAATTAAATAAAATAATAAACAACCGAAGTATGAAGCCCCGTTAGTTTCTATTAAAATGCGAATTTCGTAGTGATTAGAAGTTTTCGTTAGTATTTCTTTCTCGATAATTTAAAGCTATTTTGAAGAACTGTGTTAGCTTTTCCATATTAATTCCATTAAGCTGTATAAAGACTTGATCCGCCGATAGGACATTGCTTCCGAGAATGTGTCTCCTAATTTCGTTTAAAACTGGACAAGTGTCAATAAAATGTATGACATCTTTTCTTTCTTCCAAATTACACAAATCACACAGCACTGGACGGGCTTCTCTGTGAGGGATATAATTAAGCTTTAGAAGCTCTCCACGTAACTTAAAAACTGTCGATATTTCCTATACACTATATTCATCACGGAAGTAATTATATTCCAGCATATTATGATCCAAGCGGCTGTAGATCACTCTATGCATCGATCCCGAAGCTTGTTCCTCGTCCAATGGCTGAGCTTATTCATCAATTTTTGCAATGAGTTGATGAAGTTGAGGTTTCCATTCCACTCTATTCTCCACATCCAAACATTCCCCGCAGTCCTCAGCGCGTTGCATCTACTCCCTGTACCATCCCGCCCTAGAGTGTATTGATTATTGAACAACTTTTTTTCGGTAGTCAAGAATCCAACATGTTCAAAACCTTCAGAATATTGTAACACCATGTGTAACTAATTGCCAAATCCATAAAGAGACAGGTTTTAAAACAAGTTGTGTCTCCAGAGGCAAAAAACGTGAACAAAAATTGTTCGTCCCGTTGAGAGATAACGATATCTATCTGTAGGTATGGTTAAATCAAAAGAACGTGCCAATTGAGGGAAATTAATTCTGTTGTGAAGATACTCCAGGCTGTTTGATTTTGATGACTTTGAGCGTTTTAGATAGAAGAAGTACTCGAAGAGCGCGTAATATATTTTACCAGCAGCGCTGTTGATATGATCGTTTCAAGTTAGGGTACAATTGAAAAATAGCCCGAGGTTTTTTGCTGAGTGAATCTGAACATTCGCTATAGGATCATCGCCAAGTGTAAGGGAAAGTAAAGTTGATATATAAAATAACTTCTTGTATATATGGAGCGATTTTGACCGAAGGGGATTCAATACAAGGCAATTGTTTTGAGACCACTGTAAGATTGATGACAATTCCGAATTCATTAATTGAATTGCCTGTTTTTATTGACAAAAGTTCGGCTTAGAATGAGCTGTATCTATATTTGATGATTTGCGGAAGTTCTTTGATATACAGCGTGAATAGAATTGGTCCAAATTTTGATCCCTGAGGTACTTCAGTAGGATTTTGAAGGAAATTTGATGAAATTCCATTTATTTCAACACATTGTTGTCTATGACTCAGATATGAGAGGATCAGCTTTCAGGACTCCATTGAGAAACCCAAATAAGTTTGCAGTTTTTTATGCAAAATTGAGTGGTTAACTATATAAAAGGCCTTGGAAAAGCCTTACAACATCAGAAGACTTACATTGTTACTGTCAATCGATGCACGTATTTTATCTGTGAGCTGTGACACAAAGTAAAGCTAATATGCAGCTGCAGATTGACAAGTATTCAGTAAGTTCTGCGTCGACAAATAGTTGCGGATTTGTTTAGAAAAGTATTTAAGAATAGCGATTGGTCGAAAATCCATATCAGTGCCTGTCTTCTTTTCCTAATTTGAAACATTTTTCTCACAAAATTTTCCTCCGAAATTTAACACTTATCGAAGTACGACAACCGCTTCGCGCACACAAATCCTCGACATGCCCACGCTTTATCTTAACCACATCAATCCCACTAATTACAGCCATAAATGGTGTAGAGCGCGTTAATTACGATTTTATTTCACTTGGCGCAATTCGAAATTAACCGTCAATTGAAATCGAGTTAGCTGGCATTAAGTGTGCTCAAGCACAAGCGCCCTCGACTCGACATCGACACTCGTTGAAGTATGACCACTGGATGGCCACTTACCGCGCAGCAATCCATTTGTTTAGTGGTTTCCATTTCCATCGGCAATTGATGGCTTGGTTGTTGGTTGTGTTTGTGGTTTCAGCTGGCTTGCCGGCCGAAGAGCGAAGAGCCTATACCTCTGCCGTGTTGTGCAGCAGGAGATTGGTCGCGCATAAATCGGTCACCAGTTGCGATATTTCACGCACTCCCTGACTTTGATCCACTGACCTGTAAGACGTGTTGATTAGTCCATTATCCGTACATTCTCGCGACGAATTAGTATGCAAGCGGGGTAACCGCACATGGTGTTTCGTATAGTCGGTCAAGTGTGCTCATGGCCAGCAACAGCAGTAGCAACAAAGCGACACAATCGAACGCAGTGTCCACGAATGATAAACGACAGTTGGTGACAAATTTCTTCAGCGACCGACGCCTCCTTAATCCTTTGTCATGGATTTAGTTATCTTCAATCGGTGCCGATACAGAGTCGCCGCCAAACGGTATGGCGTTTCCGACAATTCATACATAGATTATCCACTTAGCTACACTCCAATTGCATAAGGCTACTCTGGCTGAGGTCAGATGGAATCGGCCGGCGTTGGTGCGTACAACGGGTTTGATTTCTGATGTAATTCCACAGAGCGCTTACGCCAATTGACGTATACACTGACCACCAAAGCACACACCAAAACAAACGACGGAAAATTGCCTCAAGACCGGCTCAAACAGTTGCCAGCAATCAGTCCACCACACCGTCGAGAGGTGAGCATGGACGCTATAGTAGCAGCGTTTGATGGCTGATGGACGAAGGTGCGCAAGTAGTCTATTGAAAGTGAAACGAGGTTACAATGCCCTCAAGTGACGGCATATAGCGGCAATTAAAACGCGGGCACAGCCGCACAGCAATGAAAAATATGCGACACGCACATTACGCTTAATTAATTGTACGGTGTACGGAGAGTGTGCTAGCGATTCACTTGAAATGAAAACCTGACTTTGACCTTAACACTAGTTGCCAAAATGTTGTTTGGCTTCTTTTTTTGTCGTTGTAAACGTCGTCGTTTTCTGTGACGGATGACAAAGATAAACAGTGCAATCAACGATTTGCAGTAGAGAGGAATAAATCGATTCAAAAACAAGGTAACGAAAGAGATTAATTGGCTTGTATCTGCTGCTGTATTGTACCCCGATTTGTGTGTACAAAATGGTATAAGCGGTGCCGGCTTTTGGTCAGTTTTTTTCCTTATATCAAAGCCAAACTAGGACTAGGACATTTATGATCGTGTCACCAATTTTGTTAAACATTTTTTTGTATAAAAAAATCTTTCTTGGCATGGCAAAATCGTTTTTTTGTTTAAATAAAAATATGCAGTACATTGATTTATTTTGCAGTATTTTTTTTTCGAACAAACCCAGGTTAAATATCAAAATTGAATGCAAATAATACAAAATTAATAAAAAGTATTGTTTAAAAAAAATCCAAAATATTCATTAATATTAATTAATTTAATTTATTTAATCTATATATATAAAAATGGATCTTGGTTTGTTCGGATGCTTAAAACTCGAGAACGGCTCAACCGATTTGAATGATCTTTGTTTTGTTTTGTTTGTCTTACATCAGCGATGGTTTAGAAGAAAAGAAAAGTTGGAAAATTCTCAACAGGTGGCGTTGTAGGCACACATTACATTTTTCATGGGGAAACGCACTTTGAAAAAAAAAAATAAAAAATAAACTGGATAGAAATCGAGTAGTGACACTTCAAATATAGAAAAAAAATATTTTCAAAATCACAGTTTGTTGATCTTTTGTGATAGAAACACTTTACTGCTAAGTGCGAGAGAATCAACAGGTGGCGCTGTGGTCGATCTTCAGAGCCGCTCAACCGATTTCAATGAAACTTTGTGAATGCGCATGGTTGATTCCAACTTAAAAGATAGTATAGTTTTGGGCCCTAATGGAAACAAAGTGCAATCAAAAACAATACAAATAGAAAACCTTGGATTAAAAATAAATAAATAAATATTTTGGCGCGACAGGTCTGTGGGACCCAAGGCCTTGCTTCTCACAACCATTCGTTTTTCGTGGGCTTACAATTTTTGGGACGAATGGAAGGGATCTAGAGCTTTACGCCGAGTCCAAACGGCTCTTTCATGACAGTTTTACTCTCGGATGTTTGTCAGACGTTCGCGAGAGGTGGCGCAGTGGAAAAAACCTTAAGATGTAATTTGGTTCTTTCGTTAACAAAGCCATTTGCAAAAAATAATCGGGATAGAAATCGGGATATGGCACTTGCCATATAGGTAACAAAATAATTAAATTACTATAGGTATCTGGACATTTATGAAGCCTTGAATTTTTGTAAATGCTGTTCAACACAATGGGGTAGTAATCAAAAAAGGCGCCGTTGCACCTCCCTTAAAAAACGACTCTGCGAATTGTGGCGGGACTTAATACGAAAGGCACGGGCAGCGCCGTGGGAGTACAGCTATTAACATATAAAAAAAAAAAAACATTCCATTTCTTTCAAAATTTAAAATCTGAAAAATTTAATTCAGTAAAATGTTGCAAAAGTCCTGGTAAATCCAAAGATTCCCAACATTTATTTAAGTTCTCTAATTCTTTGAATAACATTTAAATTAGCGAGAGTTTGTTTTCTGTTGTTTTATGCTAAAGGGGATATATTTTCTCAATTTAGATCTGCATACATGCGTACTACAAAAATGCAGTTGATTTAATTTTTTGGAGGTAGATAAAAATTTCGAGAAAAAAACAGTGGATCTACTGCAATTGCAGCAAAGTGGCAACACTACACTGCGGTGCTGTGGTACTATTGTACCTTGACTTGTACGTCCGACCGAACTACAGCAGTTTAATGAAAACTAAGTAGGTAATATACACTGTTCATGCTTGCTTCTTAAGGTATCATTGGGAGAAAGTTATTTAATACCATTGGTGTTTAGGGAGATCTGGAGAAATTTTAAAACTAGCTATCGAACGACTCCGAACTCCTGTCAGGACAATGCCTAAAAAAAACACGCAAAAGTACTAAGGCTGTCAGACACGCGATACTTATACAGATTCTGTAACAACCTGCAAGCAGATGAAAATATAACATAGGTACAAACTGTGTGAATACGAAGCAATATCTCGCAACCGAAGGCAATATCTGAGTAGGTACTTCTTCTTATATCCAGAGAAGAGAGGTCATACAAACTACAAAGATCTGCACGGTTTCTGTAAGAAGATTGAATCTTGTTTAAAGAAAAATTTTTTAGTTTTTGCATTGTAGTTTAATGTTCCCTAGGGATCGCGATGGGCCCTTAGGGACCTCATTATTTTAGACATACCCCTTTTTACCAAACCTAAACTTGGCGTTTAAGCTCCCAAATTTTAAGCTTGAAGATTCCTGAAAAATACTCAAACTGATAGTTTTTAGACCATGTGAGCCGTTCATTTAAGACGGGTACGCGATATAAAGGTCGCATGTTTGACTGATATATTATTTATGTTAGCCATGAATATCGCTACTTAAACACGGCTTGATCTTATTGGTAAACAGTTAGATCGGTGCGTTGCCAAGGGTCATTTTTAAGTGTGGGATAAACGCGGATATGAAACCAGCCCAAATTGTTCGCATTGCGAAAATGTTTCTGAAAACGCGAAACACGTGTTTTTTCATTGCCAACGGTACGAAACCGAAAGGATCTACCTAAGGGACCAATTCGTTGAGTGGCCCACTCCCGATAACATCGTAAACTATGTATGTGCTTCAGAATGACGAAAACTGGACCATTGTAAGTAACGTGGCGGTGCGTTTACTCAGCGATCTTAGTCAATCAAGACTTCTTTGCCAGTAGTATCAGTTGTAGTACCTGTCCGAAAATCATATTTTTAGCTTTCTCGTATACAACCGGCAAACCACTTGCAAGCGCAACAGAAATGCTGATCATGCATCTAGGCCCTCCAGGCATGTCAAAGATACCGCCCACCGGCCAATACCTAACCGCGTGACAATTAATTGCGACCCGCGACATCAATTCAATAATGCTTTAATTGCATGTGTGTTTCATTGCAATTACTCTTGGAACACATCCCATTTGTATTTTTAAATTTACACAGTTTTTAGAAGATATTGATGAAAAATTTTCAGACATTCCCTGCACATTGCAGAAATTCGGTGACTTAGTCGTGGATGAAATCGTTAAGCAATTTTTCGATTTGCGTTTGTTTCGTTTATGGCTCAAAAGGGTAAACCGATGGAATACAGTGATGAATATTGGATTGACTTTGCGTTCATCGTAGATACGACCGAACACTTGTACAAACTTGTACAAACGTTTGCTTGATCTTATTGCTGAATTTGACAGTCGTTTTGCAGATTTAGGCGAGCTCAATACGTATGACTTTCCTCTTTTTATTAACCCATTTATGTTCGACCTTGGTAAATCATCGACTTACTTCCAAGTGAGATTTGCAGTGTCATATTACTTTAAAAAACAAATTAAATGAAGTTGATACTTTGATCTTCAAATTGCTTTAGAAATTAAAATAGCTGTAAAGATTAATAAATTTAAAACCGTTCAAGATTCACAGATAAACATCTTCAGCCAATTCTAAAAACCAATACAACATCCCCTAGATGAAACGAATTTCCAGCGAAATTCATATGATAAATCGAAATGTAAGCTAGGTATATGGAAAATGATATTGCAAGAAATTAAGAATTAAAATGCAAGCGTTGGCAATTAAGTAAAAAATGTTATAAGTTAGTTTTAATCGATTCGTTGGATAATAAATGTCAGGATATTTTTAAGTAGATCGTTTTAACTTACATATTAAGAGAAATATATTGTAAGCTGTACGCACCCTATAACACATTCACCATAAACTACACAACGTCCCTACAATAGAAGATGCAGTGAACTTCAAAAAACAAATTTTGTATTCTTCCCTAAATTGTTCATTCCGGCGACCAGCGAATGCGAATCGTTACACACGAACTTGTTCAAATCCTATGGCGACAACAACCAACAACAAAAGCAAAACGTGATTGGGGCAGCTGTTGTCGCTGTTGGGGTAGGTATGTATGAGTTTAATTTGTTTGTTTTTTTAATTTTCTCGCACAAAAGCGTTTTGGGTAGTATGGCACAGCTTCATATTAAATCGCCAATACCTCGGTCCCCAAGCAAAATTTCCAAAATCCGAGAAATGGATTTTCTTTATTCCTTACACAGAGTATACCAACCCAGTTTGAAGTCGATCGGATAATAATTTTAAGCCCTATTATTGACGGTACTTCCCATTAAACAAGTTTGATTTTTTCTAAAACTTGGATTGATATTTGAACTTATTTTGGTAAACTTAACTTACGGCTTCTACAATTTTTTTTTTGTCTTTGTCTTAACATTTTAACTTCAACTTTAACTTAACACTTTAAGCAAGTGACCAGTGGTGTTTAATATAGGCGAACAAACGTTTTCGCTTTTAAGATGAAAGAAACCCACAATTTCATGCCGAGTCCGAGCGGCTCTGCTTGAGAGGCTTCTTCAGGACAGCTATGCGTTCGTGAGAGTTCAATATGGATGTCGAAATATTTTCACTGCTAGGAATCTTTAGTCAACGTTAACATTTCAAAAGTGAGACAAGAAAGTATATCTAACCAGCAAATATACTCCTAAGGAGGAACTTTGTTGAAAATCCATTCTCAGATCGGATGCCTCAAATAGCGTTTGCATTTTTAATTTTGCCCCATCTTCAAAGAGTTATCAAAATGCTCGCTCTGCTAATATTTATTTGAGTTATTTCCAATACCATTCCACCAACAAATTAACTTATTTTAAAGACTGGTGCCACCAACAGTACACCGCTTAAAACTGGCCATAACATCACGGCCATAAATTACTGGCCGCACTTCGCATCCATATTAATGACCATAATCACCGCGAAATCGGCGATGAGCCACTTTAATCATAATAAAACGATCATCTGTATTTAATTAACGATCACCGAAGAGTGAGAAATAAAAGAAAGAAGAGACGCCAGTCGCCCGACAAGATCACAGAAGCCACTTTAATCCGGTTAAGACGAATAATGTCCATGTAATTTATACATCGTTTTTTTTTCGTGTGCTGTTGTTTCATTTAATAGTCTACCGTCACGAAGAGGGTAATCCATTTCATGGAGATGCCTATCATAGCGTCGTCAGCAGCAGCACCGTCATAAGTTTCAAATTTATCTGCCCACTCTACGTCTACGGGAACGTCCAGATATACCTGAGGCGACGTGTGTCATTCGTAGGTATGCGGATCGATAAACACACGAGATAGTCCAATCAGGCTATGGTACAATTTTGCATTCGCACCTTAAAAACGCACTCGAGGATTATGCGAATTGGCAGTTCACACTTTTTTCTAGGATCTGGCTTAGTAGCTTATCCTGCGGTCATACGCACGCGCCTGGGGAATTTCATATACAGATAACTCAACGTGCTGTGACACACCCAATATGCGTATACCATAGACGGGCTCGCAGATACTCTTGGAAAAGGGTTAGCCACATTCAAGCATGCAGTTTCCAGATAGAAATCTCTATCGGACAATATCATCATCTGCGAGACATGCCACCTAGTGTGAGGAAGGCGATGGACATGCCTGCACACGCAGTCTCCGGGGACACAACTCCGACCGTCCATCCATGCTGTCGCCCAGCGTCTGATGAGGGCGTACAAAGGGTATAATAGTCATGTCATACGTACCTGTCACATGATCATGTCAATTCACATTCCGTTGTCAGTTAGAGTTGGAGTTCCCATTCAACTCGAGTCCGTGCTTGTGCGAGAGTTTGGGAATCGAAGATCACATTTGGACGCGTAACTTCTTGTGACACCATCGGAAATGCCCATCTTGCGAGCGTCTGTCTACCTGGGCATGGTATCATCCCGCTGCCACCTAACCAGATGTCAAAAGTGACTTTTGTTTGGGATAATCTGCTTAAGTCAATCATCAGTGGTTGACTTCTTCGGACTGACATTGGGTCCGCAGTTTGTTTACATTAGATCTAAAGGCTTTGTTTTGTTTTGTAAACGGGATTAGGGCATTATTCTCGATTTAGAGAAACCAATTTAGCAGTCAATCTGTGGGATGCCCATAATCTCTCTGTGAAGTGTGTATGCAGGAAGTTCATGCGAAAACTATACACACACAATCATGCGAAATTCAATGTCAATGACGTGGGCCATGCATCACAATTGTGGCGTTGTGTGGATAGGTAAATACCCTCGAGCTGGCTTTGGGTTGCTTGTTCGCAAATCCAATTTGTTTGGGTTGTTATTTTGTTAATGGGAATAACGATAACTTAATTAAGTTTTAGAGGTAATTCAGAAAAAACAGAAGCCCGTGGAGAGTTTGAAACACTCTTGCGGGAGGTGATTGAACGAGATTATCTCAATTTATGCCGTACAAGGTAATAATATTTTATCTTTTTTTTGTAGGAAATCAAAATAAAAACTGCTACTAGACTTGCCTGCTGAAATCTGGAGCATAGCGAAAATCAACGATTCGAATTTAAGTAATTTTAAGATTAACTTCAAATTAATGATAATTATTTCAATTGAAAACATTTTAATTTTAATACGTTCGGAGTTAAAGCAAGCTTTGGTAAAAAAAGATTAACAAAATTCGTTTCCAAAATATCACTAAGTTATTAATTTTTTAAAATAAACAGCATTTTTTATATATAAAAACTAATATTTAAAAAATGCTGTTTATTAAAAAATTAAAATTGCTTATTAAATAAATGTAGTTTTTTCACGTACCAGGCCTATTTATTAAGAACTTCTGCTTCTTAAATTAAAAACGATCCGTAATCGTAACAAAAAATATAAATTAATCATTTGAGAACGCCAGATGAATCTAACATCGATCTTTTGTATTGTATTTGAGAATTGTAACTTTAAGATCTAACCCCCGTATTAATAAAGGCTGTGTTAAAGTTATCAACTTGTTACCCAGCAGTTATGTCAGTTTTTCGTATGTTAACTGACGTCTGCTAGCAAACTAACTTGTGCACATTTGTTTATTAATAGGGGGGTAAATTTTTATGCCGAGTCGGAATAATAAGAAACTTCCTCAGGACAGTTATACTCTAGAGGTTACGTAGTGGAATAGATTTTCTTTTGGGCTACTGAGCCAGCATTTTTGTTAACAGATTTTCTAAACTACCCAGCCAATTCTCGATAACAACGTTCTCCGACGTTCTTTATGGGTCATTAAAAGTCAGCATCTTAAGTCCAACTGGTGGTCAGGTATAGTGATTTCTCAGCGGCTTTGAAAATCATTGAAAAAAAAGAGCAATGGGGCTCCGATCTTCATTCGGTGCTTTATGGTGTTAAAATCTAAATCTATTTTGTAGTGACATCTTGGGTCGCTTTAATTGGCAAAAGCTCCGGGAACTTGGGTCTTTTTGTAGTTTACAAAAGCATTTCATAGCGAGTAGCTTTAGATTCTCTTATCGCAGTTAGTGTTTCGACTTTGTAAGCACGATCTATTATGAAATTAATAATGACATCATATTGCTAATGACTCTTTCTTAAATAACAAATAATGGAGCATTGCTATATCCATTTATAAATAGAAATTCTCACTACTTTCAAAAGAAAATAAGATTATACAAAATCAATTTTGAATCAATTCTCTTGTATGGTTGCCAGGTGTGGGGTAAATGTGCTGAATGCCATATAAACAAATCACAAATATCTCAAAACAAAATACTAAAAATGATGCTTAATCTACCCTGGCATCATTCTACTTCAGATCTGCACATTGGAACAAATGTTGAGTTAATCTCCAATAGAATAGTAAAGCTCAATGACTTCTTAAGGATCAGATGCAACGTCCCTTATAATGCTATTATTAATCAATTAAATATAGAATAGCTTATTGTTAATCTAATATGTTGAATTATTTATTGTTAAATTTATATCTGTTATCTGTTAATTTATTTACACCTTATTTATTTATTTATAATATTTATTTACATGTTTTTTTATTTATTTATTTATTTATTTATTTACTAATTTATTTATTAATTTTTTTATTTATCTAGTCATTTTATTTTATTTATTTAATATTATTTGCATTGTTTAATACACTTATTCTAGTCATATCTATAAAACAAAACTATACACTTATTTATTCCTTATATATATATTTTTTCGTTTTTTGTTGTTTTTCAAATTTGTTTTTTTTTTTCGTTGTTTCCTCAGGTTCTATTTTGTAAATCATTTTTCAGTAGAGAGATATGCATTTGTAAATCATATCTCTGTACGAAAAACGTAAATTGTGCGTTAGCAAACTACTGTACTTTATTAACGAAATAAATATAACTATCTATCTAGAACCAAGAATGGCCAATGCGTTTGAATTAAGCACAGATCGGATAGCGATGAATATAGTTAAAAATTGAAAATCAAATTATTTAATTTATTTTATTTCAGTGTCCCACAAGCCACAGGTAGGTCAAGGTATCTTCAGTTTGAGGCAGGTAATTTCTAAATCATAAAATACCTACGCACTCACAATTTTGCTACAGCTAGTCTTCGAAATCCTAGCTTTATTCGTGTTCTTATTCATTTCGACACGTAAGAGCTTTTCGGTAAAACAGATCCGAATTAAAGGTAGGTGCCGATGCAACTCTTTGACTTTGCTTTTTTTTTGGGTAGTGTTTCTCTCAGATCAATTCGGGCTTCTCCATATTACTGAACATGCCATAACGTTAATGAGTTTATTTTGGTATTTCAAGAGACTATAGAAGCTGTGTCCTTCTAAGTGGCTATAATTCCTTTTTCCCATTTAGTTTTTCAACCTTACTGATGAGGTTATAGCAATTCTGTGTAGGGATACTAAATTCTTTATAGAGGTTATGACAGCTTCCGATGTACGCTCTTGAGATGTGATGCAATCTTTGATAGTTATTTTGCGATCACCTTTGACTATCGCGCATTTGACTAATTAAATTAATTTAAAAAAAATATCAAACCATTAATTCCGTCTCAATTCTGCAGACTTAAGCCGTTCACTATTAATTATCCTTGCATTCTGCTAAAATTTAGGTCGAACCCCTCCACCCGCATTGGATATTTACGCGAGCTATTATCCCGACCAACTTGTGTCAAGTGCATCAGTGGATGCGGAAAAACACCTCTCTCCAAAATGTACGCGAGTACGCAATGTAAGTCCGCGGCTAAAACTGGAAATTCGCGTTGCGGACATCTTTGCACATCAGAAGGTCATGCAGCCCATGCACTCCATGGTTTGCTGGGCACAATCGACGAAAGGTGTCATTGTCATTGCGCGCGTAATGAAAATGTTGTCCATCAATCTTATCAGTGCGATTCCCCATTCGCTGACCTTGCACTCACATACCATTCATTTCATTCTGCAAAATATCCACAGCGATTTTCTTGTCGCAAAGGTATGAGTCAGTTTCAGTGGGGGTAGGAGTTGAACTGATTTCAAATAACACCATCGACTACCGATATATAAGCGTAGAAGTAGTCCAAATCAAATCAGTACGAGCTAACTGTTCAATCCACGGTATCAATCCACCATCAAAACTCAATTAATATGGCATTCAAGGTACGTCTGCCGTGTGGGCTCACTTTATATGACCGGAATACTCATTGGCTAATTGTTTTCTTCAGTTTGTAGCTTTCTTCGCCTGCATCGCTGCTGCCAGTGCGGGACTTCTTGCCCCAGCTGCGGCGCCACTTGCTGCTGTCGCTCAACCACTCTTGGCCAGGGCGGAACCCTACGATCCATACCCACAATACAGCTACGGATATGATGTGCAAGACGCTATTTCCGGCGACAGCAAGAACCAAGTGGAAAGCCGTGAGGGAGATGTTGTCCGCGGTCAGTACTCGTTGAATGATGCCGATGGTTACAGGCGTATTGTTGACTACACTGCCGATCCAATCAATGGATTCAACGCTGTTGTTCGTCGTGAACCACTCGCCGTTGCCGTCAAGACCGTTGCCGCTGCACCAGCTCTGATTAGGGCTGCTCCAGCTCCCTTGGCTTATGCTGCCGCTCCAGCTCCATTGGCCTACGCTGCTGCTCCACGTCTTTTGAAGGCTGCTCCAGCTCCTTTGGCTTATGCTGCTGCTCCAGCTCCATTGGCCTACGCTGCTGCTCCACGTCTTTTCAAGGCTGCTCCTGCTACATTGGCTTATGCTGCCGCTCCAGCTCCACTAGCCTATGCTCAAGCTCCAGCTGTATACAGCTCAGGACCAGCGATAGTGAAGACTAGCTTCTCATCGCCACTCATCTCGTACGCCTATTAAACGTCAAGTGTCAAATGTTTAGTCTGATTCCTGTATGTCCTGTGAAATAAATTATTTACTAATCTGCTTAAAGTAAAAGCATTTTCAATTTTATGGGTATGAAGCTCGTGAGAGGACTTTTGCAATTGCCATTTTTGGGGCTTAGGAACGGTGCTTTGCTCTTCTTCGTTAGAACTTGGTGCCGGTGGCTTGTCACAATAAGCGCGCTGCTCCCCTCAAGAAATGTTCCTACTACATGAAAAGACGCCTTCCTGCCTATATGGACGAGTCATATAGGTGCAGACGTTGAAACTAAACTCGGCTCTATACTGTTCGTCCTTATATATGCTTACAAAGGAAACTGAAAAATCGATAAACATGAGATGAATGTATTCTTGGAAGTTGTGGATCTTTTTACGATCTGGCGTAGTATACAAATTTGGTCAGTAGTATTAGCATCTTCGGCATAGAGCCGCTATCTGTCATAGGGCTGTACATCGGTTTCTTGCCGCTAGAGTCCCGTATACGAAAACCTTCAAGCGACCAACATTTTAGAGTTTGTGGAGAGCATGCATCTCCTGGAATTTTGCAAAAAAAAACTAGCTTGCGCTGGACTACCTTAACCTGCACAGACTATAACAAGTTTGATAGGGATACCGAAACTTGGCAGGGCTTCTACGGAAGTTAGCTACTTAAGTCTTGGGACATGGCAACAACAGTGTAAATATGTCAAATTAGACATTGTCATCGTAAAGTTTGATATCTCTTCTCTTTTCTTCTCTTCTCTATCTTTATCTCCATGTTTTCTCTACATAAATATAATAAAACTGTACAATAAAAAATGTCTGACCACGCATCACGCAAAAACTACTAGACGTATTTTGATGAAACTTGGCATAGTGATTGCTCATGTTCTGGGTCGGGACTTAGGATAGTTTTTATCCCGGAATATAACGTGATTCTTACAAAATAGTCATAAAACCGGATAGGGAAAATTTTATTTATACAGACATAGCTCAGTAATGGCTTATCGGACTGAAAAATTTAAAAATTGGTGAATTTAGTAAATTTTAACCTGAATCATATATTTAAATCAGTCGTCTCTTTTCAGCGCACACAATCAGGTTGAACAATGAACACTTTTCAGGTGTTGTTCATTGTGATAAGTTTGAAAATGGGCTGGTGGAATTCGTGTGTCGAGTTGTTTTATTCGCAATTGTACAATTGTAAAAAAATTAGTACTATCTATAACATTTTTTGAAATGCATAAAAGAAAACGCAAGCATTTAAAAAAAATGTTTTGTTAAACATATCTACATATATAAACGTATCTACATATCGTTAATTTTGGGGAAAATAAGCTCGTATATCCGATTTGAATGGTATAAAACCATTTCAAAAATTTAAAATGGTAGAAATAGTACTCAAGAATGACAAGTGGAACTTGCTTATAGCATAAACCTATTTTCACCTATGGATCAGGTTGTTCAAGATGTAGCAACAACTTTTTTCTGTCTATAAAGTCTGTTTCTATACACTACTATTTCAGATGTACCCAACGTCCACGTCCACCATCGTCAAATTCATAAAAATACTAGGAGAATTTTTCTTAAAGCTTACCCTGACTATCGCTCATAACCATAAACAACAAACAGCCACGGGAACAAGCAGGATTCAGGGAAGGATTCTCTACAACGGACCATCTACAGCTGACGATGTTGTCCTAATATCACAGAAAGCGAACAACATTCAGACAATGGTAACACAGCTGGCTTCAATTTGTAAAAACTACGGACTATACATAAATTGGTCTTAAACAAAAGTAATGGCCAACTCTACACAAAAGGACATTACACTCGATGGCGTAAATATTGATTATGTTGAGGATGAGGACTATATTTATTTGGGACAATTAAAATCATTTAAAAATCAAGAAGAAAAGGAGATAGATAGATGAATATCAAACGCATGGCGACAATTCTGAAACATGAAGGAGATACTCAACGCAAAACTAAATAAAGACACAAAAAAATATTTAATGGATTCAGCAATTTTACCAGTTCTGAAATACGGACTTCAAATATTGGGCTTAACAACAAATCTAACCGAGAAATTAAGAATCTGTCAGACAAAAATGGAGAGGAGACTTCTCGATATAAAACTAATACAAAGAGTGCGGAACGAAGAAATAAGAAGGCAAACGGACATCATCGATGTAATAAAAAGGACGAAACAACTTAAATGGAACTGGGCAGGACACATATCAAGAATTACAGATAATATGTAGATGGACAAAACTTCTGATCAAATGGACACCACCAGCGACAAGATCAACCGGACGACCACGAACAAGATGGGTTGACGATATAAACCAATTTAATAGGTATTGGTACCATGACGCAAAAAATAGAGATTTATGGACAACTATGGGGTAGGCTTATACTATTTGCAACTGATTTTGAAAACAATGATTAGACTTTGTCGAATTATGATAAATTTATTTTATTTATGTATTTTAAATTAAAATTAAATAACGACATGATGTAAATACCTACTCTAATAACAATGTAATAATAGTGATGGAAAATTTGTAAACCTTATAGTAAATAAAAGCTTATAATAATAATAATACAAAAATAGACTTGTTATTTCTCCTCGGCACTTGCAAGCCTTCAGTTACAATTTGTGAAAATATTGTTTTTTACAAACTGTAAGAAAAGTAAGCCCTAAATTGAGACTTCTTGGTTTGTAAAACAGGGTCCAGGACATCCCTTCATTTTACCTGAGAGCTCTCGCAATTATTTTTCCAAAACCACCCATAGTTGACTGGCTTGGGTATCTACTTGCCGTCTTTCACAATGGAACATTAGCATATCTACCTGTTGCTCCGATTCACAGATAACAAATTGTAAGCCATAAACCATATATGTCAAACATAACAACGCCAAAGGCTGTGATGAAATAATTTTTAAATCACCATAACCAAGGTTCAAGGGCAAGGGTTCGAGTGACTCACTTACACACGACCAACATCGCGTATTCATGTCACACATTAAGCCAGCTACTGATTTATGAATCAATTGTACAGAGTATGTGTAATAAACAACTTCGACATTGCATAATAAATTGTCCGCCCTGTGGAATTCACCGACCGATCGTCGATAAAGATCTTTATGTTCCGACTTAGTTCGTTGCTCGCGCACATTCCGCCATTCGTCGGGCGATTACATCAAACAATGCAGTGCAGCGGCTGTCAATGTCAGAGCACTTTTCGTCAATCGATTGACTTTTTTTTTAATTTTCCACACACCAATTGCCGGCCAATTGAAGGTAGCTTATTTAAAATTCACTTCAAAATGCTGCATAGATCCACTTAGCCATAAAATCGCAGCTTATAGTGTGTTGGACCGATTTTAGGCCAAATCGGTGCGGTAATCTATTTTAGATTGCATATCTATAGACGTGCTCCAAATAAACACACTCGAGGAATGCTCGGAATTTGTTGGCCATGTATAGTTTCCGGTAGTCACATTGTTCGTTTCACGCTTTTGTATCAATGTCAAGTTGCGTACTGAAGACCACATCGAAAGAGGTTGTTGTACGAGCGGAGAGTATTTGTAAAAAAATCACCGAAAATGTGTTTATTTTTCAAAGGGATTATACTGAGCAATAGATGCGGCTTACAAATGGTCCGAGCGGAATAGTTAAAGGAACTTGTTGTCGCTTTTATTCATTCAAATCCAATTAGGCGTGTTAACTGGAGTTTATTTCGCTTTATTATCGGAACGGCCTTGAAAATTCAGCCTACGTTTTTATTGATCTACCACAATAAGCCGCAATGGGTGGCAATTAACGAATATAATCCTCTTTTATGTTAGTTTGTAGTTTAGTCCTAATTTGTACACGAGGAAGCAAAAAAAAAAACCGTACTAACCAGCTAAACCGACTGCACTTCACCTCTGATATGCATCAACATAGAGCACCCCCACCATGGTGAAGAAAACCCCACACACTTTGAATTATAAACCTACATTCGTCTCCTTTGCTTTGTTTACATTCGTTGCTTGGTGAGCGGATTCGGTTTCCTATAAAAGCAGTCTGCGACGGGTCGGCAAATCAGTTCAAATTCATCAACTGGATCTAGAGCAATCAACCCAAAGTCTATAAAATGGCATTCAAAGTAGGACCGCGCAACAAAAGGATTAAGTGGATAACAACTAATCAATTTCTCGTTTTTGCAGTTCGTTCTCTTGTTCGCTTGCATCGCTGCCGCCAGTGCTGGAATCCTTGCCCCAGCTGCCCCCTTGGCTGTCGCTCGGGTTGAGGAAGTCGACCCACACCCCCAATACACCTATGGATATGATGTGCAGGACGCTCTTACCGGGGATTCTAAGAACCAAGTGGAGAGCCGTGACGGAGGAGTTGTCCGTGGTCAGTACTCGTTGAATGACGCTGATGGTTACAGACGCATTGTTGACTACACTGCCGATCCCATCAATGGATTCAACGCTGTTGTCCGTCGTGAACCACTCGCGGTTGCCGTCAAGACCGTTGCCGCCGCTCCAGCTTTGATCAGGGCTGCTCCAGCTCCTTTGGCTTATGCTGCCGCTCCAGCACCATTGGCTTATGCTGCTGCTCCAGCCCCATTGGCTTATGCTGCCGCTCCAGCTCTGCTTAAGGCCGCCCCAGCACCTTTGGCCTACGCCGCTGGCCCAGCTGTTGTGAAGACCAGTTTCGCGTCGCCATTGATCTCTTATGCTTACTAAAGGAATTCGGACTGCTGTTATGTTGTTGAAAGTGTTTGAATAAAGTGAATGGACTAGTTAAATTTTAAATTTCGTTTTTTAGTTATTTTTTATTAAAAGGAACTTAGGCCTTGGTCAGTCTTCTTACAACCATTCACTAATTAAATATGGGAGAGAGCCTGAATTGGTTTATTTCCCTCTTATCTCTGTCAGAATGTTTTGAGATATGGGGCAGTCGAAAATCCCTTGAACGGCATCACACGTCGGTACTCCGCTCCAAAGTCTAGGGCTTTTGATCTACAAAAAATTATGGGATAGATACCTATATGCAAATTACAATTTGATAAATTAGAGCCGTGACCTACAGCAAAATTATAGTACGACGAAATAAAATATGGAATACCCGCACCTACAAGTAAAATATAAAAGGTGTACGAAGAGTGTACGAGTAGGTGCCATCAACGAAGGTCTGTCTTTCTCCACTCATCGTTTTCCTTGCCAAACTTTAAACAAATGGCTTGTGGTTCAATCTAAACTTTCTATGAATGAGTTTATTTTCTTCCTATGTTAATAAAGATGGCCGTCAGAGTGGCAAATTGAAATTTTATACCAATTTTCATTTTTAGTTAATTCACAATAGCTAACTTTTTTTTGCTTATTTGAAAATTATGAAAGTGATGCCTTCTGTTCTGACGAAACATGCCTACTTATGAGAGATAAACCTTAGATTCGCATTAACTTATTCACTAACTTCCATGGAACCCCGATAATTTTTAAATGACTCAACTTCGAAAAGACTCAAATCACAAAGTGGGGTTTTGGATTTTGGTGTAATCTAATTGAGTCAAACTACGTGATGGTGCTGGATCAATATATTGGATTAAATCCGGA
The DNA here is from genome assembly GCA_936431705.1 of Cheilosia pagana. Classification (NCBI taxonomy): domain Eukaryota; kingdom Metazoa; phylum Arthropoda; class Insecta; order Diptera; family Syrphidae; genus Cheilosia; species Cheilosia pagana. Next base: position 74,626,411 of record OW386166.1, on the reverse strand, counting down.
AAATTCTGAAAACCGACTTCTATTAAATACGTAAGTACCTATCCAAAAAAAACAAGTGAATGACAAATATCGTATTGCATTTAAATTTGGAAATATGCTCATAAACAACCGCACCGGATATCTCATGAATTATGTATGTTACACAAAAAATTCATCATATTTAATAAAAAATAATGAAGGAGCATTATGTCTCATATATGTCAATTGTTCGTAGTAATTGGGCAATGGGCATGTACTTACGCGCCTACAGGCTCTACATACTAATATTCTCTATAGGGCACCTGTAAAATTGCTTATAAATTTAGAGCACGTCTCAGTACTACTGCTTTTCCCTCTATACTTATTTTTATAGTATTATATTAAATCATTTTTAAAACGGCTAAAGCACTTTTTTTCAAATTCGAATTTAAATTCAGTTGAAAGTTTGATTTACATATAATGTAAGTAGGTACACAGGCTTAGTGGTTAGAGTGTTGGACTACAAAGCAAGGGGTCCCAGGTTCGATCCCCGGAAAAACGCAAACCACATCTTAAGGTTTTTTTCCACTGCTTCTCAATTAGCCGTTTGGACTCGGCATAAAATTGTAGTAGATCCCTTCGATTCGTCCCAAAAAAAGAAAACTTCAAACAAAGCAAACGCTTTTGGGAAAAAATATGTGGTTCCTAATGGACATGTTGCGCCCACCATTTTTATTTTAACATAGATTTTCTGATAGCAAAAAACATTTTTCCATACAATTTTATAATGTTCAGTTTAAATAAAGAACGTGACTGGATCTCACAAAGCCTTTTAGTTCATAAAAAACTTGTTTGATTGGTCAACAAGACGGCGAAGGCGAAAACGGCGAAGACGACACAAATTCCGCTGTCAGGCAGAATGAACCATTCAACCTGGACGATGACAGCCAAGACTTCCGTCCACCTGACCAAAGCGAAGTAAGGATAGCAATATCTAAGCTAAAGTCCAACAAGGCTGCTGGACCGGACGGCTTAACTGCCGAGCTTTTTAAGGCAGCGGGAGATGGCTTGGTGGAGAGCATACACCAACTCGTTTCCAAGATTTGGTCAGAAGAAAGTATGCCTGATGAATGGAACCTCAGCATCGTTTGCCCGATCCACAAGAAAGGAGACCCTCTAAACTGCGCCAACTATAGAGGCATCAGTCTCCTTAACACTGCGTATAAGATCATATCTGCTATACTGTGTGAACGCCTTAAACCATTCGTCAACGATCTGATAGGTCCCTATCAGTGCGGTTTTAGGCCCGGAAAGTCCACAACCGACCAAATTTTCACACTACGGCAGATCCTGGAGAAAACCCAAGAAGTCCAAATCGATACCCACCATCTGTTTATCGATTTTAAGGCCGCATATGACAGCATTTATAGAGACGAGCTATACAGAGCCATGTCTAGTTTTGGCATCCCTGCCAAACTCGTCAGATTGTGCAGAATGACGATGGAGAACGCTCGCTGCTCCATTAAGGTCGGAAACAATCTCACCGAGACCTTTGATGTCAGAAAAGGATTTAGACAAGGTGATGCGCTGTCATGTGACTTCTTTAACATCATTCTTGAGAAAATTGTGCGCAACTCACAAGCCAACACCAGAGGCACAATTTTCCATAAGTCTGTACAACTGCTTGCATACGCGGACGATATTGACATTATTGGCAGAACACAGCGAGCTGTCACTGGCGCGTTTGCAAGTATTAGTACGGAAGCGGCAAGAATGGGTTTAGTGGTGAATGAGGGCAAGACAAAATATATGCTGTCAACAAGAAGGGACACACAACATCGACGAATCGGGCAGAACGTCACGATAGACAGCTATAATTTTGAGGTAGTTAGGGACTTTGTCTACCTCGGCTCCGCTATAAACTCTGATAATGACACCACAGCAGAAATCAAACGAAGAATTACACTTGCCAATCGCTGTTTCTTTGGTCTAAGACGGCAATTGACTAGTAAGGCCTTGTCAAGAAACACTAAGTCGATTCTATATAAGACCCTCATCATCCCAGTCCTGCTCTATGGCGCAGAAGCATGGACCCTAACAAAGGCGGATGAAGATCTTCTTGGCCGTTTCGAACGCAAGATTCTTCGAGTGATTTTTGGTCCCGTTTGCTTTGACGGGCTTTGGAGGAGAAGATTTAACAGCGAACTCTACGAGCTGTACAACGACACCGACCTGGTCAGAAAAATACGCATCTGTCGTCTAAGATGGCTAGGACATGTAGAGCGAATGGACACCAACGCTCCGGCCCGAAGAGTCTTCGATTCCAACCCGGAGGGACAACGCAGTAGAGGAAGACCTCGCCTTAGGTGGCGCGCACAAGTGGAAGGGGACCTCAACCAACTTGGAGTGCGCAACTGGAGGCAGTTAGCAAAAGATCGCGCTAACTGGAGAGGCGTATTGGTTGAGGCCCAGGTCCACCCCGGACTGTAGCGCCACCTTAAGTAAGTAAGATTGGTCTTTCATTTTACTAGGTAGAAAGGTAACAACCAAAGAAGCGAAATGCACAGAAATTATAAAATAAGTGCAAGGAAAATTGCGATGTTGGCCTAAACATATTCAACTGATATAGAAGTACCTTTAGATATTAAACACCAATTTGAGTTTTTGCTTAAATTTAACCTCTTGGTAACAGACAATTTTGCCCAAGTTCTGATAAGTTAGAAAGATATAAGCGTTTAATGTAATTTTTTAAGCTCTCATACCTTACTCGATTTTTGAGTACAAAGGTAGTAGGAGTTGTTGATCTGATAGGGCGTTTTCCCTTTTGTTTAAAGAGGGGTTCAAGACATGTCGAAATTTTGACACAGATATTAAACGCAAGTGTTTAGTTTTTACTTTTAACTCTCAGTGACAAACTGAAAAAATATGTAGATACAAGTTTTTTGAAAGTTTAAGTGTAGTAGGAATTTTTAACCGTGTAAGCTCTAAATGGTTAAGGGTTATTTTAAATTAAATGTATAATATGAATTAAAAGTGCGTGAAAGTAGATGTTATTTGCTTAGAAAATGTTTTTCTTTTAAAATGTTTTTATTGTATTTGAACTGCCCTACAAAAAAAAACAGGATTTGTGTAGTCATTTTTGGGAAATGTTTATAATATACGACTTTATTTGAATGCCTAGTTATTTTAAAAATGTATTTCGATCAAAATTGTAAGAGCGATTTTTGTAAAATTATGCAAATTAGGTAAAAACTGAGTCCATCCAAGTTTCCGAGATGCAAGGTGGCGCAAAAATTCTCGCACGACGTTCTTTGACTGTAATTTTGTTATCAATAAAAAACTTTGGTTTTGCTTTTGGATTATGCTTATTTGATGCCTTAAATTTGTTTCCCTTACGTCGAGTAAATAATATCGACTAATTGGTGACCAATCGGGCCCGTTTTATAGCATTTTCCATCACTCTTGCTAGAAATTCCGGCGAAAGGTCCACGCATTCTTGACGTATATTCTCTTTCTGAGCTTCAAGGATCTGAGGATGGTTGACAAAGGTATACTCGTGACTTCAAAAAAAAACCTTTAAAAATAAGTCAGTGATGGGTAAATCAGGCGTAAATCAGCGATAAGGCGACAGAGAACCACACGTTCTCCAGTCCCAATTCATTCAATTGAAGAAGGAGAAAGTCGATGCCGGCCATAGTAGTCGTCTGATCGATACTCCGGGGTCGTTTGCGACGTTTTCAGCCACAGCTGCGATATTCTCAACAGAACGGGCATCCCGAAATTCAAAATATTCAAAAAAAACAGGGACAATTATTCCCCGTTCTTTAGGTGTGTCAGCCGTTTTCGAAAAAATCTAACTTGCTTAATCGCTGGGGTAGGAAGTACCATAATTATTTTGGCTAACGTGCAAAAAAATTTGGCCCGAAGTTTAAAACGGACAGAATAACGAGAATTACTTTTTTGAGCTCCTCTGTCATTGTTGTAATATCTATCTATCAAATTGTTCTATCATTATATTAATACGTAAATATCAAAAGTTTCCGTGCACTTTTTAAGTATTTATCATGAAATGAGGAGAATGAAACTTATATGTGCAGAAACAAAAAATCGTAGGTATATGTTGCCATTAAGACTGGTAAAATGAAGTTAAGAATTTCCCATACAAAATGCTTAGCAGTTAATCGAAAGCATTTTGTTGCCATTCAATTTGTCGTCGTCATGTTTCCATAGTAACGAATTTAATCATCTTAGATTCGAACCTGTTGGAGAGTCTCATTAACCCATAAGGGTATGCAATTTAATTACCCCTAAAAGTAAGCAATCATACAATATTATTTCAGGGTCATTGCAGAGTTATCTGCGAGGTGTTACTATTGAAACGAACATTCATGTTGTGCCCTTTTCCATTCTTTTTTCATAGCGGAAAGGTATATGAATTAAGATTTAGCATATAAATAAATTAAAATAAATAATAAATAAATACATATGTGAAAAACAAGTTGGCTTTCGTTCCTTTATCTACAGACAATATTGGTCGAATTTCGACCAAGGGCGGTACTAGTTATTCCTTATTCCTTCACAAAGGCTGTGAAAACATTTAACTCCATCCACATTATTTGGACAAATGCTGCTTTTTCTACGGCTACTTTTACATAAAACTGACTTTTCTGAAACCACCACTGAAAAGTTAGGCGCCTCCTGCCGAACATCCCTATATGATTCCATATTGAGCAAAAACTGTCCACCGAAAATGCAACAATCTCCTTGACTGTGCCTGGTTTCATGGTCCTCTTAATTTAGCAATCCGCATTCTTCCGCATTGGCATTTACCAGCGCAAATAATTTCAAACTGCCAAATAACCAAGTGTGCAAATTCGCGGTAACACCGCATACAAATACTCGCCAAGTGTTAATGAAATTGAAAGATTAACTCACTATAAAGCTAAATAACCCATAAATTACCAAATTGAAGATTGTTGCCCCACACGACCGAGCACCACGCAAAGTTGACTCTATTTTACATAACACAACTCCCCGCAACATGCCCTGCATACTAACTACAGATGATCGTGGGCTAATAAGCCAAAATACGTGCGACTGTTACCATTATATGCAATTGTCGCCTCTAACAAATTACCATAACGTCCGATACACTTAGCTGATAATTCAATAAAGGAAAGGGCAATTGCCCTTGCTCACTGAAAGTGCCTACCATAGTTTACCAAACCACTGCATTTGCTCAGTCATTCTGAGTTTGATTGCATCTAAGTCGTACGCCCCCTTCCTAACCGACAAAAGGCCTAATCCAATTCGTAGACCTTGAAGTGGTGCGGGTACAAGTTTTCAATTGCCAGTTGTCAATATCGATTCATATAAAAGCTGCCAGCGGTAGCTGCACAAATCAGTTCAAATTCATCAACTGAATCTAGAGCAATCACTCGTAAATCATAAAGATGGCATTCAAAGTAGGACCTCATACGGCAAAAGGACCAAGTGGAATACAAATAACCAATTTCTTATTTTTGCAGTTCGTTCTCTTGTTGGCTTGCATCGCTGCCGCTAGTGCTGGAATCCTTGCCCCAGCTGCCCCATTGGCTGTCACTCAGGTTGAGGAAATCGACCCACACCCCCAATACACCTATGGATATGATGTGCAGGACGCGCTTACGGGAGACTCCAAGAACCAAGTGGAGAGCCGTGACGGAGCAGTTGTCCGTGGTCAGTACTCGTTGAATGACGCTGATGGTTACAGGCGCATTGTTGACTACACTGCCGATCCCATTAATGGATTCAACGCTGTTGTCCGTCGTGAACCACTCGCCGTTGCCGTCAAGACCGTTGCCGCCGCTCCAGCTTTGATCAGGGCTGCTCCAGCTCCATTGGCCTATGCTGCTGCTCCAGCTCCTTTGGCTTACGCTGCCGCTCCAGCTCCATTAGCGTATTCCGCTGGCCCAGCAATCGTGAAGACCAGCTTCGCCTCGCCACTGATCTCGTACGCTTATTGAGCGGAATCTGACTCTTGGTTTCGGCATGATTGTGATAAAATAAACGCATTTGTTAAAGTTTAAATACTGATTTTTTATTTGCTCATCTAGTAACGAACTGTTGACGGTCTTCTTTAATCAAATCGACCAACATTCAACACATGCCTCTGCACTAAGCCTGAGGCAAATGTCGACTATAGCCAGTGCATCCGTTCTCAGATCTCAACCTTTTATTGAAAAATCATTTGAATAGTTTCGTAAAAGCCAGTTTCGCCTTTTTCTCCTTGACAAAAAAATACTCTCTAGAAAACCTTTCCAACCGTTAGTCGTTGGATCCAAATGTAGGGACCCAAGTCCAAGCTTCTCACAACCATTCGTTTTGTCTGGATTTTTCATTTTTGGGACGAATGGAATGGATCTACAATTTGATGCCGAATCCAAACGGTTAATTGAGAAGCTCTTTCATGACAATTCCAATCTCGGATATTTTTCAGACGTACGCGAGAGGTGGCGCAGTGAAAATTGCTTTCCTCCCGCCGTAATTTGTGTTTTTCCAGGGATCGAACCTGGGACCCCCCGCTAAGTAGTCCAACAACGTTCAGAGCATAAAGGTAGTTGGAAACTGATTTCTCTGCTTACAAGAAACACGCTTAGGTTCAAACACTTACTTACTTAGATACTTAAGGTGGCGATACAGTCCGGGGTGGACCTGGGCCTCAACCAACAAGCGTCTCCAGTCAGCGCGATCTTTAGATAGCTGCCTCTAGTTTCGCACGCAAGTTGGTTAAGGTCCCCTTCCACTTGCGTGCGCCACCTGAGTCGTGGTCTTCCTCTACTGCACCTTCCCTCGGGTGTGGATTCGATGATCTTCCGGGCCGGAGCATTCGAGTCCATTCGCTCTACGTGAGCCAGCCAACTCAGTCTTTGGATCTTCACTCTTCTGACTTTGTCGATGTCGCTGTACAGCCCGTACAGTTCGTCGTTAAATTTCCTTCTCCATTCACCGTCAATGCAGACGGGACCAAAAATAACACGAATAATTTTTCTCCCGAAACAACCGAGAGTTACCTCATCCGCTTTTGATAGAGTCCATGCATCTGCGCCATATAGCAGGACTGGGATGATTAGAGCCTTATTAAGGGTCACTTTAGTTGTTCGAGAGAGAACTTTGCTACTCAATTGCCTTCTTAGCCCAAAGAAACATCGATTGGCAAGAGTAATTCTACGTTTAACCTCAGTGCTGGTGTCGTTGACTGAATTCATAGCGGAGCCTATGTAGACAAAGTCCTTAACCACCTTATAGTTATATCTGTCTATTGTGACGTTCTGTCCGAGCCGTGTCGGTGGTTTCAAACACTAGCAACGTATAATAAAGCAAACACCATCGAAGTGACAATACGAACAAAGCAAGGCTCACATATTGACAAGTCTGTTCAATCAGAGCCCCCCTTAGTACCAGTCCTGACTCCAGAGGTATATATTAGCTTGCGAGCGTCCGGTGGTTGCTTCTTCGATAACAGAAAACGAGGGACACATCTAGGACCCACTTATACGCTTCATCAGCAACTAAAACTGGTTCAACGAGTAGGGGAAAACAATTTCCTAAACTTAGGTTGCCGACAGCCACTCTCACCTAACCTTGAACTGTGGGCCTTGCGGATGGACGGAAGCTACTGCAATATCAGCTTAGGACTGACAAACAGCGTATTAAAGTGTGTGCTATTAGAAGGAGGAAGTTGCGATCTTAAAGGTTGGATAAAGTTGATGCGTATATGGCAAATGAAGTACTAAAGATTCGTATCAGATACAACAATGATTTGTAGGACAGGTATCTGAAAGACTTGAATTAACTCCATATTTAATGTAATGAATGAAATGAGCTGTTCGTTGTAGCAGCAGTTTGGGGGGGAGACCCTCTCCCTTCTTGGTTAATATTGCCACGTGTTGCAGAGGCATCAGATAAAATACAAGTCGGTAAAATCTTGAAAAAGTCACAGGCTTCTATATCTCCCTAAATAATAGTAGAAGAATAATATCTTAAATGTTGAAGAAAATCGATAACCCCATTTGGAGTTGGGGAAAAATACAAAACTTAAATTTCGTTTAAATAAATTACATGTCCTCTTTAATCGACTAACAACAATATCACACGTTTTTCAGCTTAATAAGCATACGAGATGAGTGGTGAAGCAAAACTGGTCTTCACAACAGCTGGGCCAGCGGCATAGGCTAAAGGTGCTGGGGCGGCCTTAAGCAGAGCTGGAGCAGCATATGCCAACTGAGCCGGAGCAGCAGCATAAGCCAAAGGTGCTGGAGCGGCAGCAACGGTCTTGACGGCAACGGCGAGTGGTTCACGACGGACAACAGCGTTGAATCCATTGATGGGATCGGCAGTGTAGTCCACAATGCGCCTGTAACCATCAGCATCATTCAACGAGTACTGACCACGGACAACTCCTCCGTCACGGCTCTCCACTTGGTTCTTGGAGTCTCCGGTAAGCGCGTCCTGCACATCATATCCATAAGTGTATTGTGGATGTGGGTCGTATTCCTCAACTTGTGCGACAGCAGCCAATGGGACAGCTGGAGCGAGGATTCCAGCACTAGCGGCAGCGATGCAAGCGAACAGAAGAACGAACTGGAAAAACAAAAAAAATATCCGTTAGTGGTAATCCTCGTAGTCGTAATCGATTGTGGTAATCTTACTTTGAATGCCATTTTGTTTTTAAATTGTTTGTTGCTCTAGATTCAGACGACGAATTTGAACTGATAAAGCTATGCACTTACGGTAGCTTTTATACTGAAAACAAGCGATGAATACGTTATACGCGGGTGCGAAGACAAAACCCAACGAAAAAATTTAAACGACCATAATCAAGGTCTCGCGTTGGAGAGGTATGCGTTTGGAACTCGGTGGAGTTTCCCGTAATGTTTTGATCAATTCATGAATGAGCGCACGCTCTTTTGGTTTTTTTCTTTGATTGTTTTGAATTTGATGGTATAATACTTTGTTAGAGTTAGCTTAAGGATCGTTATGGAATAGAATAACTTGTTCTTTCTTATAATTATTGGAGATGCCATGTAGTGGTTATTAATTTATTTTGATCTTAAATTTTTGCTTATCTGTGGCGAAACTAAATGCAATGCAAGGTCAGTTTCTTTTACGCCATTGAACTTTTCGTTTTATCGAGGAATTTTCTTAGCTGGTATGTGGGTATATGTAACAACTTTTACCGGGATCCCCTTCCCTCATTAAGATTTCGATTTAAGGCTGGGTATCAAGTGCTTACTCTCGAATAATTATATTAATGAAAATCCTTCTCCGGAAGAAAGACATTAATCTTTTTTGACGCATTCTTTCGCCTATGGATTGGTAGAGTGTTCAGAAGAAAATGGAACACCGAATTTAAGTTGATTAAAAGCGTTTAAGTTGAGATATCTCTGTTTTGAAATTGGAATCTGGTGAACTTCTCTTTCCAATACTTTAACCTTATAACGCCATGTCGCCAAAAAATATTTTACCTTTTCTATTTAAATGACCCTCAAGTCATCAAACCCGGCTCCAACCAAAAATATTCAAAATATAAAAAAAAAAATGGATTTTATCACGCTATTCGACTGAAGACTACACGTTCAAGCCCGGCAAGAGTAGATGGTCTTAAATGTTAAATCTCTCGGTACTCGAGTTAGTTGGTTGGTTGGTTGGTTTAGGTGGTTGCTTAACCCTCCATCCTGATGAGGGAAAAACACAAGTACCGCTTGAGCGCCGTTTTGAAACTACAAACTAACAGAACCTGTGTAGATAAAAAGGGGAGGGATATGTTATGGGAGCTCAAAACCAGCCTGAGGAGTTGAGAAATATGATGATGTTGTTGAAGTGGATAAATGGAATGCCCGATATGTCATCATAGAAGAGACTACCCAGAGAACCATGTCTGATTTTTGCTATGGCCGGACACTCATAAGGAAGATGGAACAATGTTGCACTCTTGTTAGTTAGTGTCAACGCAGCTACGGCAGTGGGTGTTATTGCTGGGGATGCCTAGATTGGCCTGTGGCCCGTACGAATTACCGTAAGTCTAGCTACATCTGCACTCGATCTGGAAAAGAAGTTATTTGTTCTGGCATCATCGAAAAATGTTGGCTAAATCTTCCCTGAAATAGGGTACTTGAGTAACTCTTGAACAAACTTCTAACGATCCTTAAGACTCACATTATAACTTAAGTTCTGATGAACCTGCTTCGATTAACATTTAAATTCTCATTACCTACACGATACTCTACATCCATTCGAAAGAGGACTATTCTTGTGGTTTTTGCAACGCCCCTCATCATAATATATCCAAATGAGCTCTGACTCCAGGAAGGTTAGTGGATGGTCGTCCATTGCTACATTTTTAACTCTCTCGCATTACGTAGTAAGAGAAAGGTATTGTAATCGTACTAAAAATCGAACTCGAGATTTTAATCAAATTATGACATTACGATAATAGAAGAACTCGAAAAAGTGGGTCTCGAAATTCTGTCCGTCTGTCCATTTTTATTTTTCAATTCAGTTTTGAAAATTGGACATATCTCAAAAACGGTCCATACGATTTTAACAAAAATTCATTTTTAAGGGTATATGGTCATTCCAAACGTGATAGCAAACTCAGTTTTCTTCTAAAATATCGTTGAACGGACTATTTTTGAAAAATTTCGTTTTTTTTTTTGGAATTTATTTGGTTACAGTTAACTTGAGAACGGCTCTAACGATTTTAACCAAAATGTATATTTGCGATACGGTACGTGGGATTAAGATGGCTGCATACCCAGTTTTACGCTAAAAATAACGGTACTTTTGAAAAGTGGCCTTGTCTCGAAAACGGTTAATACCTAACATGATAGCAAACTCAGTTTTTCTCTAAATTGTCTATAATGGATTTTTGAAAAAGGCATATTTTGAGAATTTATTTTTCCTTGGCTTAACCTACATGAAAACGGCTTAAGCGATTTAGACCAAAGTGCATACTTGGAGTAAAATTTACATTTTCAACATTATTGCGTCCTTCATTTTCGATTCAAATCACTGGAAACGCTGATTTTGAAAGCTGTTAAAATCTCGAATATGCCGTTTAAAAACCAAGTAATACTAACTCAACATTGCAAAATTTTTTGTACGCATTATTTTCCAAAATCAGCTCTAAAGATTTTGACTAAAATGCTTATTTACGATAACATAAGTATTCTTAATAAAACCCCGTACTTAGTATTTCTTAGAAAAATGCAAATAATGCCGTCTTATAAACATTACCGCAGTACCAGTTAAAATGTAATCACAACTACTCGAAACTCATTTTTAGCAAATATTTCCCACTTCTTCTAGTTTCAACCATATTCATCATGAACCTTAATATAATTCCAACCAATTGGAGTCTACACTATCAGAAACCCGCACTTCATTTACCCCCAAACACGTGTAAATTCAAAAACAAATCTCTGAATTCTTACATCACAAACCCTACTTCGAGTCATGGCCAACTACCATCATCACCAATTTGAAAAATCTGGTTTTATATCCTATAAACAATAATAAAAGTAAAATAAACCAACCAAACTGATGATATGAACGAGAAGGTTTCGTGCAATCCAGTCGGGCACTTTATTTTTTCATGCATTCCAATACTTTATTTGTACATAGCTTCGATTCCCACAGAATTGAACTTAAAAGTATCCGTTAAGAGTGTTTTTGCTATCATTGGTATAGGCGCTGCAATCAGATTGAGAATTCAGTAATTATAAAGGTCTTTGAAACCTGATACTAGTGTCCGACTATGATCAATTATTCGAATTAGAAGCATCGAACTGATTTATCGAGGATGGTGAAGTCAGCCACACTCCTACGCCCAGCATAGTTAGGTAGATAATCATCGTTTAAATTGAAGAAAACAACAAATATCCAAATTTAACATTAACTTCCATTTTAATCCACTAACAACAATAAATATCACATTTTCAGGTGCTTACTTAATAGGCATACGAGATGAGTGGTGAAGCAAAGTTGGTATTCACAATAGCTGGACCCGAAGCAGTATAAGCCAATGGAGCTGGAGCAGCAGCATAAGCCAAAGGTGCTGGGGCGGCCTTAAGCAGAGCTGGAGCAGCATACGCCAATTGAGCCGGAGCAGCAGCATAAGCCAAAGGTGCTGGAGCGGCTGCAATGGTCTTGACGGCAACGGCGAGTGGTTCACGACGGACAACAGCGTTGAATCCATTGATGGGATCGGCAGTGTAGTCAACAATGCGTCTGTAACCATCAGCGTCATTCAATGAGTACTGACCACGGACAACTCCTCCGTCACGGCTCTCCACTTGGTTCTTGGAGTCCCCAGTAAGAGCGTCCTGCACATCATATCCATAAGTGTACTGTGGATGTGGGTCGTATTCCTCAACTTGTGCGACAGCAGCGAATGGGACCGCTGGAGCAAGGATTCCCGCACTAGCTGCAGCGATGCAAGCGAATAGAAGAACGAACTGAAAATTGAAAATAAAGAGGTTAATGGAATGGTACTTGGAATTATTGCGGGAAGCACTTTACTTTGAATGCCATTGTGACTTTAAAAATTGTTTGTTGCTCTAGATTCAGGTGACGAAGTTGAACTGATTAACCAAAGCACAAAAAGTAGCTTTTATAGTGAAACGAACGATAGACGCGAAGAAACGATTTAAAGCAAAATTAAATGACCACATCAAGGTCTCGCAATTGAAGCGTATGCGTATGGATTTTAGAGTTTTCCGCTACCTACCATTTGCATTGTTTGTTTCATATGAATGCGAAATAATCGCGTGGAATTAGCATCTGCATAGCTTTGTCGATCGTTTGCTGCAGGTATGTGGCATTGGTTGATCTGCGGAATTCGAATGCGCAACTTAAATTCTTACTCCGGTAAGTGCAGACGACATTTTCTAGGGATGTTAAAAGTTAGTCAGAAATAGGTTCAATAATTTCGGTGGCCCTTACATATACACCTATTTGAATACTGGTAAGATGCGGAAGCTCTGTAACTGTATTTTAAACGTGCGTAGGCAAATGCATTAGTAGTAATATGATTTTCGGGTGTCGGCCTTGGACATGCATGTGGACCACTTCACTTCATAGCGTACAGAAATAATAATGAAGCCAATTGAATTAGCTAATGAAACTTGTAGTACCGTCGAGCTTTGAATTGTCACAGATATAAGAAAGGTTAAAATGATGCAAAATGTCGTTTGGGCCGGTGTAACATTCCCATCAACTGCGTGTTAAAAATCCTTCACTTACCCAAATAAACCAGTAAAAATATAAACGGAATATTGTGTTTTCAATAAATGGAAGACCAGCCCATTGATTTCAATAAAACTATACACATCTTTCAGAGGGACACCCACAGCCAATTCGGGAATGTCTTTACATGATCATCGTATATAAAATATCGCCAAGCTCTAAGCAGTCTTAGAAAATCTTTCTTTTGGACAAGGAATAAATTTAAACTTCAACTCAACTCTTAGCTTGTTTTGACAACAGAGGTGAGGAACAGTTTAACTGTCAAAGTCGGGAAACTGAGAAGCTCTTTTATGATATTTATCTATACTCCCAGATGTTTGTCAGACTTTCGCGAAAGATGGCGCACTGAAAACAAACTTTAGGATGTATTTAATTTCTCTTTTTCCGGGGATCGGACGTGGGACCCGTCGCTTAGTGTCCAAAACATTATCCACCAAGAAACTGCGCCTACACTGCACTTTCTCATTATGTAAATTAATTGTTCTTATAACTGAATAATTGGTCAACAAAATACTGCAGGCGATAACGAAACCAGTTTCAATATGGGATTGTAATATACTTTCGCACATAGTAACTTTGAAAACAGATTTTAGGCAGTGTCAGACGTCAAGTTATTTGGAGCGTCCCATATACAAAACTCCCTATTTTACCTTGATAGGTAAAAAATAGCAGAAACATTCTTTCTCTATTAGATATGAAGAATTTTTATATCCTTAACTTTTGGAAATAATTCCTTTCCAATAACAATTTTCATTTCCTATTTCATCACCTTCAAGTTTTGTTTTCGTGACAAAAAGCAGCCTATGTCCTATGTCCAGGGTCTCATCTATCTCTATACCAATATCGATAAAAATTGGGTTAGCGGTTAAGTCGTGAAAACGTAACAAACAGAACTACTTTCGCATTTATAATATTGCTATGGATATAAATTTGTTATTTCAATTTTAAAAAGTGTCTTTTCGTAATAGGTTCTGCCAATATCTGATTCCCCGATTCAAAGCGAAAAAGCTGGAATCTTAGACCCATTTAGAAAAAATACAGTCAACTTAGTTATTAAGCTTTCCTCGAATAACAAAAACAGTTTTTAAAATCCTGTTTCGTCAAAAGCTCATTCCTGGTCCGAAATTATTTCAAAAATGGAAAACTCCCACAATACCATCCGGCTTGTATATTTTATTTTTCGAGGGTCTACTCTTTGTGAAATCGAAGTGATCAAAAATGAGCTGCCAGCTGTTAAATTGGTTGTCACTGAAAAAAGTGCTGGCAACTTAAAAAACAAACGTCTACATTACTGAAGTATAGATGTACAGATGTACCTTGTACATTACTGAAGTATAGATTTTAATATTCTAAAGTATAATGACCAGCTCTACCATATATTTTTTGAGCTACTGCATTGCTCTTATAACGCAATAAATTGTTTTGTCCAGATACCGGGCGCCCTCTGGATTAGTCAGCCTTGTCTGCATAATGCGGGGCTCTGTGCAGATCGACTTTCCTTTCCCTAGCTACTCGTGGGATCAATATTTCAGACCTAAATCAAAAAAACAAAAAAAACCCAACAACTTTGGCAGCCAGCGGCGCCATCCCCATGCATCGCGTGGAAGAGCATCTGCAGGAACTCTGCATTAATGATGCTGCCAGTGATTGTTCGTTACTTTCGGACGAAATCACTGATGAACACAATGCTGTAATGTGCAGCTATCCCCGTCCTCCCACACCAACACAGGCGGATTTTAGAAACAGGTCCCTTGGTCGTGAGACCAGGGCAGCTTTGCGAATTCTGGCCCGTCTTCACCCGAAGGCGGAAAAGAATTGGACCGTAAAAGATCGCGACTCCTACTCATGGGCAACGCCCTGGGTACTGGAGTATGCTCAAAAACGGGACTCCACTCCCTCTACTTCAAAGGTCTCCTCCCTAAAAAAGACTTCTGCCCCACCGTTGGGCAAAAAAAGACCGCTCGTTGGAGATAAACCTACTCGAAAGAGTCGCCCTCTCGCTAGCAGCTCAACGAGCGCTACAGAGGGTAGGTCTACAGTGGCGACTGGATCTGTGCCCAAAAGGCGCAGGTCCCTTGATGAGGTGTCCAACGCATCTAAGAAGGCAAAGAGCTCCACCGTGGGTTCCAAATCCTTCTCTGATGCGGTAAAGGATAACCTCATAGTGGCCGTGGTGGACCTTTCGGACGAGGAAGGTAGACTCTCCTACGATAAGTGGGGACTCATAGAGAACAGAATGATGAACTGTCTCTATGAGTATATGGCTAATAACCAGCAGCCCATCATCTTCAAGGACGCTGGTTGGCACCAAGGATCAGTGAAACTGATCGCCTGCGGTGATCAACGTTCGGCCGACTTCATCCATGCAGCCATCGGCAGCCTAGGTGAGGTTTGGCCTGGATCCAAACTCAAGGTCGTGGATAGAAACTCTATTCCCCACCGACCGAGAGCTAGGGTCTGGGTTCCACTCGAACCACGCGATCCCGCCAAAGTTCTCGCCCTTATGGGCTTCCAAAACCCAGGCCTTCCTGTCAAAGACTGGAAGGTCGTTGAAAACCCCCATGGTTCCGTTGAGGAGCCCAAAAAAACAGGCCGCTCACTGGTCATCTCCTTGACGACTGAGTCTGTCCCTATTCTTAGGGACAGAAACTTCCACATCAACTTCGGCCTAAAAGAAGTGGAGGTAAAGTTGTTCAAGAAGGATGACCTCAATACTGCTGTAGCCAACGTGCCCAGCTCTTCCGCATCATCCTCGGCAGACACCGACTCGCCACTAGAGGATTTGGATGCTACCGTCGTGGAAAAATCTGTTTCAGATAGCAATGCCGCTAAATCTGATTCAGATTAACCTCCACCACTCAAAATTGGCATCCGCCAACCTAAGGGTCCGCCTCATCGAAGACGGACTGGACGTTGCCCTGATTCAGGAACCGTGGCTTGTGAAAGACCACGTCACAGGGATCAGGGCGCCTGGCTATACCCTCTACTACGCGGAAGGTAAAGGTAAAATTAGAGCTTGTATTCTCGCTAAATCTACGTTAAATTTAACTTTTTTCCCCCAGCATAGCACAGGCGATCTGGCTGCAGCGCAGCTTACTCCCAACAACGGCAACCCAGTTTGGCTCCTATCCGGATACCTCCCGTATGAGGAAGCTGACCCGCCATCGGCGGACATACAACGGGCTGTCAAAGAAGCGGAGACAAAAAGGGCCGACTTAGTGCTAGGGTGTGACACAAATGCACACCACGACCTATGGGGCAGTACCGACACTAACCCACGAGGTGAGTCTTTATTTGGGTTTTTAGTAGAAACTAACCTGGTAGTATGCAATAGGGGCAATAGCCCAACGTTCATTGTTAAAAACCGGCAGGAGGTAATAGATGTTACTTTCGCCTCTCACAATCTCTTCCCAAACATTTCAAAGTGGACTGTATCGGAAAATCCATCTTTCTCGGACCACCGTTACATATACTTCACTCTGAATTGTAGCCACACCCCCAAGAAAAGTTTTTATCGCAATCGACGGAAAACTAACTGGGCCGATCACAACAAAATCCTATCTGCGAATCTGGATAACCACAGCCTCTCGCAACCTAGCGATCAGACTGAACTGGACTCGCTAAATGAAAAGCTTACTTCAGCCCTGGACAGGGCTTTTACGGGCTCCTGCCCTCCCACCATAGTGAGAGAAGGCAAAAGACCCCCGTGGTGGGGAAAGCAGCTTATCACGCTTCGCTGCAAGAGCAGAAAGGCCTTTAATAAAGCCAAAACAACGAAGCTAGACACGGATTGGGAGGCATACAAGGTTAGCCTAAGACTCTTCAAAAAGGAAGTCAGAAAGGCACAACGTAGCTCCTGGTGTAACTTCTGTGAGGACATTAGTAACACTAATGAGAGCTCAAGACTGCGCAAAATCCTATCTAAATCTCCCTCGGTACCCAGCGTACTAATGGATCCCAACGGCCAATGGGCAGAATCTGAAGAGCAATCGCTGAATCTGCTCATGGATGCCCACTTTCCAGGCTGTACGCCTGTAACCGGTTACCCTGACTTTAGCAGGGATGGTCCCTATGGGTCCCTTCCTACAACAATCACCATCGGTGAGGATAAGCTAAAGTGGGCTATAAATAGCTTTGAACCGCATAAGTCACCAGGTCCCGACGGTATCTTCCCCGCGCAACTGCAGAACGCCTTCGACATCGTCAAGGACAGTCTCAGGCTGATTTTGGCCGGCTGCATAGCGCTGGGCAGTATCCCCTCAAGCTGGACGGCGGTCAAGGTGGTTTTCATCCCAAAGGCAGGGAAGACCTCACACACACTTCCAAAGGACTTCAGACCAATCAGTTTGTCCTCCTTTCTCCTAAAAACACTTGAGAGGATCATCGATCTTCATATCAAAGGCACAGTTGACCAAACGCTTATTTCTAGCTCTCAACATGCCTATCAAAAGGGTAAGTCCACCGAGACTGCACTCCACTCAATCGTCGGTTCGATCGAAAGGTCCCTCTCATTTAAGGAATATGCTATGGCTATCTTCCTGGATATAGAGGGGGCCTTTAATAACGTAGAGACCCGATCGATTATCCAAGCACTAAAAAAGCTGAACATTGACGGGCAAATCTGCCGCTTAATCGGCCACATTCTCACCCGCAGAAGGGTGACAGCTACCTTCGGCAGCAGCGCTGTTGAAAAACTTGTGCACCGAGGCACCCCCCAAGGGGGAGTGCTATCTCCATTACTGTGGAACTTAGTTCTTAATGAACTATTGATCTCAATGGAGCTTTCCGGGTGCAAAGTTGTGGCCTACGCGGACGACGTCGCCTTAATTACTTCAGGAAAGTATCCTCAGACACTTTCAGATATACTGCAACTCGCTTTACGCAAACTAGTCTCCTGGACCAAAACCTGCGGTCTTAGCGTTAATCCGACGAAAACGGAGCTAGTTCTATTCACCAGAAGGGTTAAGACACCTGTAGTTATCCCTCCTAATCTCAACGGCACTCCACTCGTGTTCTCAAAAAGCACCAAATACCTGGGGCTAATTTTAGACAGCAAACTTCTATGGAAAGATAACATTGCCGAGCGAGCCAGAAAATCCCTGGTGGCTCTGTACTCCTGTAGAAGGGCTGTAGGCTCGAGATGGGGCCTCCAACCAAGCATAATGCATTGGCTTTACACCGCGGTCATTAGACCGATTATCCTATACGGCATAGTGGCATGGTGGCCGGCCTTGGAGAAGAGCTCCAATCTGAAGGTCCTCGAGAAGACTCAACGCTTGGCTTGTATTAGCATCACTGGCGCACTGAGGACTTCTCCCACCGCAGCTCTACAAACAATGCTCAATCTTCTTCCTCTAGACATCGTCAGTAAGGAATACGCCGCAAACGCGGCAATCAGACTAAGGGAAGGGGGGCACTGGAGTGAACAATCAACTGGTCATGCCAGCATCAGCCGGTCGATTAACCCCCTACCTATCACTACTGATTACTTGCCTACGAAGACAGACTTCGAAAAAGGCTTCTCAATTGAAATACCGGACAGATCCCAATGGGACACTCTGAATGTCCTACACGAAGGAGCACTGTCAATTTTCACGGACGGTTCCAAAACATTAGAGGGAGTCGGAGCCGGGGTCTTCTCAGAAGAACTAAGCCTGGGTCTCTCCTTCTCCCTACCAAAGCACTGTAGTGTCTTTCAAGCCGAAATCACAGCCATTCGTCAAGCCGCAGCTTGGCTGTCGATTAATACAGTATCAAGTAGGGATATAGTTATATACATAGACAGCCAGGCTGCCATTAGATCCCTAGTATCCAGCGTATTAAAATCTAAGGCGGTGGAAGATTGCCGCGTATCTCTTAACGAGATAGCCAAACAGAACAACCTCACCCTTTGCTGGGTTCCGGGACATAGTGACATCCCGGGGAACTGTGCAGCTGACGAACTGGCGAGAAAAGGCTCTATCGGCGTTGATAGTATCAGTCTGCACAACGTGCATGCTCCGCTGTCCTTCGCTAAACAACTCATTCACGCGGACGCAACAGGTAAAGCAAGCCATAGATGGAAACATCTAGGATACTGCGATGTTGCTAGGCTTACTTGGCCAACCCTGGACATTAAAAGAACCAAGGCGCTTCTGCGACTCAACAGATCTAGTATCTCGCTAGTCGCTAATGTCATTACCGGGCATTGTATTCTGGGCAGACACGCGTGTAGACTCGGACTGCCATATAATGACTTTTGCAGAAGTTGCATGGACGAGGAGGAAGACGAGTCTGTCACCCACCTCCTCTGCAGCTGCCCCGCCCTATCCAGTTTAAGGAGGGCTTACTTAGGTAACTACTTCCTCAATGATCTAAGTGATCTAAGCTCCATCAGCGCGGCTAATATTCTTAGCTTTATCAAGGGCAGCAAATGGTTTACATGAGTAACCGGTTAAGGAACCCCCCACACCAGTGGTATGCACAATGGGCCGACTTACGGCCTAAGTGCTTCTCTCACCGAGAGCCACTTTAACATACATACATACAATTGTTTTGTCAGTTCAGCTCTCTCGGGGAATTTTTCAATGAGCTTAGATACCACTACACATTTTTAATTTTGTCTTTAATTCCTAGTTATTCAAAACAGCTTTATCTTTTATACTAGTTTTGCAATTGTGAGCTTCCTTAATTTTAAGTCGAGACTAAAATGTTATAGTTCAAAAGGTTAAGGTTAACCCCTCCAAATATATTTTTGTACCTATTTCCGATAAAACTCTAAGCGTTCTCAAATAGCTATTTTTAATAAGACGGACAGTCATCGCATTATTAAGCGTGTTTTTCGCTTCGTTCTCAGAAAAGCGAAGTAAAGCAGAATTTTCAGCACGCACATAAAACAATACGCTCTACTTGACACTTCGAGGACTCACACTGGGTATTCATTCCCAGTAAGAGCTACTTGGGAGTAAATGTTTAGTTCTGAGCACCAGGGGAAACATTTCTGTTGCTTTGCTACACTGATACATTTTGGATCTGTTCGTAGATTCTCCCTATTCACAGTACGTATTATTCGCTGGCTGTGATGTGTTGAAATGCATAAGGAAGTGCATATAAGTACCTAAGCCAAATTTCAAATTAACATCTGAATATCCGGGATACTAATTAACTACTCGTATATAATAACTTCTATTTTAATTTAAGCTGTAATATTGTTTGAAACAAATGTACCTTATTAATACATGTATTCGTTAAAAAAACTATAAGAGTTTTAATCGTTGGCATATAAACGTTGAGATCAATGTCTTGTGTCAGTACATCTTCTTATTTTATATTTTCCGCTGTTTTAAATCCAAGAAAATGAGGAAGGATATGAATAGTCCTTTAGTCCTTTCTAATGGAAAAAGTGTGTGTTCTTTGGCTGAAAAAAATGCTTCCATAATCATCTACACAGGTCTTAACGTTGTATTAATCACAAGAGAAACTAGGACCTTTTAAGTGCAACTTAACTTTACTTTGCTTCGATAGAAGCTCAGAAAAGCAAACCTGTTGTCGTGTCTAAGCCTGGATAGTTTTAAATATTTAATCAGCGCCTCGACGAATCAAAACTTTCTTTGAACTAAATGTAAGTGACGGATGAATCTCTTACGATAAACAAATCAATCGAATAGCATTGTTTTCAGTCAGTGACAAAAGTTCACTTTCCTGTCGAAAGAGACCACTACATATTTCTTTTTAACATTTTAAAATTTTTTTATTCAAATTTTACAAAAAGCAGCAACAACAATTAATTTCAAATCATTTCCACCTCAATAATCGTAAGAGATGATTGGCGATGAGAAGCTGGTCTTAACCAATGCTGGACCAGTGGAGTAACTCAAGGCTGGGGCTGATTTAATCAGAGTTGGAGCTGCATAGTGTGTCTTCAATAAAGCTGGTCCGGCAGCATAGGCCAATGTAGCTGGAGCTGAATGGATAAGAGTTGGCGCAGCAGACCTAATTAAAGTTGGGGCAGCATAGGCCAAAGGAGCTGGAGCAGCCTTGATGAGTGTGGGGGCAGCGGCAACAGTCTTAACAGCAACAGCGCCCAATGGTTCCCTACGTACCACAGCATTGAATCCATTAATCGAGTCAGCAGTGTAGTCCACGATGCGTCGGTAGCCATCGGCATCATTCAGCGAGTATTGACCATGAACAATATCTCCGTCACGAGTTTCAACTTGATTTTTGTTATCGCCAGAAATGGCATCCTGTACATCATATCCAAAGGAGTACTGTGCGTGTGGATCATTATCTTCGGTTTTGGCCAAAATGGGCTGTGAAACAGTAGTGAGTGGTGTGGCAACCTGGCTCAGATATCCGGCGCTAGCAACGGCGATGCACGCGAAGAGAGCAATGAACTGTTTAAACAAATAAATTATTATTTTTGTGTAAATATGTGACTCGTCATGAACGTACCTTGAATGCCATATTGTTGGTGAATTGCGTATGTTGTTCTGGTACGAGAAGCTGAAGTGAACTGATTTCGTTTCGATATCAATTCGCCTTTTATACTCAAACAGTACGAAGGAGTGAGCGCATATGAAAGGGCTGCCACTGCACACAGGAATTTCGTGGTATTTATCAGCGACAAGGTCAGATAATACTCCAAATTGATTCCAATTTTAATGCAGCATCTAAACCAGTTGAAAGCGAATTTTTGTACCGGTGATGGTGAGAGTATACGTATGATAGCAATATTGGGACGGTTAGAACCGAGTTCGGAAATAAGTCTGAATTGAAGCGCATTATTATAGGGCAGCGGATTGTACAGTTTGTTTATCCGAGGCATATTTTGGATTTCCACTTTCATGACAGGCTTGTGTAAGTAGATCGTTTTGGGTTGCATCTTCAGAGCGTGTGTTTTCTAAGAAGGTGAGAAGGTAAGGAGTTGTTGATGATGCGTTTCGAGCAGTGGTTAAGAGTACGCAGTGTCATTTTCTCTGCCTGTGAAAGAGTTAAAGAAATCGACAATCAAATCTGTAGTAACCTACAACGAAGATCAACTTCATCGGCTATACTCCGAAGAAAACAAAAAAACAATTTCTATTTTAAATAAAAATATTAATTAAAAAAAAAATAGCCCGGCTGACTGTAAAAAGAACTAAAAACATGACAACAAACATATTCTAGTATAACTTGTAATTGACAATCGGAAAAAGAAACTTTCAATAAAATCTACAAGTATTGTTTTTATTTATTTTGTTTTATATAATTTATTCATAAAGTCAAAAAATGTAAAGTTGAAAAGTCGGGATACTATTTTTTTAGGCATACCTAATTGTTTTATATTAAAAAAAAGTTGCGTAAGGCTTTCATATTTTTTTCGTTTTTGAAATGTCATTTTGTTTATATTTTTTTTGGTTAAACTTGAAATTTGAGAACGAAACTAAAAATTGAATTTGGGGATGAAAATATATTGCAGCATGATGCAAACCAAAATGCATCCAGCAGTGTATTTATACAACAATATTTTGATGGCCAATAAAAACACAATCAAAAAATGAGATGGATTTTTGTGTGTGAATTTATTTCGAATGCTGTGTAAATTTGCGCCTTCAGGCCTTCGATTTTTTAGTTTAGAGTAAGTGCTGCAAATATGGCCCACCCTTAACATTTTTTTTAAATAAAACCGTGAATTTAATTCGAATTCATTTAAGTTTTTGTAATATAGTAGTAGGAACTATTTCTTCTTCTGCCTTTTATAATTTTAATAAAAAAATCAAACTTAACAAAAAGATAGAAACAATAACTTAAGGAAACTCAATTTTTCTCCTTTCAAAAAAGTGCTGCTAATATGGCCCACCTGGTGTTAAATTATGAACAACCCTTGTTTGTTTCTATTAAATGCAATAATTTCTCGCAGCATGTCTCTCTTAGCCCATTTCGGTCGTTTTTTCTGTGTTTTTCTTAAAGAACGAATAGATTATATCACGTGTCAAATATGGCCTACTGGGTGAAATGCCCACAAATCGGGTGGGCCATATTACACTCACTGTGGTTTTTTCACTGAATTTCATTTTTCATACATGTCTAAAACTGTTTTTAAATTCTGATAGCACAAAAAATATAAAGAGTCTTAACGCTATTCAGACTTAGAAAAAGATTATCAAATTTAAGGAAAATTCAATATGAAAACAATTAACAAAAGTTACCAAAAAATTATATGGAAAACGAAAAAAGCGATTACTATCAATATCTTCCACATTCTTCGAGCCATGCCTACCTCAATTGAATGAGACAAAATTATTCTGAACTTGGTGAATTAGTTTGTATCTACCTGCGCTTTCTACTTAAGGATATATAGTGGTGGGCCATATTTGCCGCACTTACTCTATTGTAAAATTATAATATTTACGAAAGTTTGCTTATCCGTCGAAAACATCTGATGTCGATTTCAGAGCAAAAAGTAATAGATTTCGATGTTTTTTTGTAATTGTTTAACCAAATTCTTATTTTTTCAGACACAAACCCCGTTAAGTAAAGCTATTCCGGAAAATTTTTCATAAATAACAATTTCAGAATAGGGACATAGAGGCTGCGTACACTGAAAATAAAACCTTGGTATATTTGATAAAAATGAGGCTTGATTCAACAATTTTTTTGTCAATATACGTTCGACATAATGTTTGCAAGTGTTATCTTGACGTGATAACAAAAAATATTGTTGTTTTAACAAAAATGGTTTCATGTGAGTACAAAAATAATTTGTTGAAATAATCAAAACTTCGTTAATTTTAAAAAGAGATTTGTCAATCTATCAATTTATGTTTTGTAAAATCAATTATTATTTGTTGCTTTTACAAAGAAATTTATCAATTTGCTATTTATTTCTTTGTCAAATTGTTAATAATATAGAAGTTGTTTGCCAATTTAGTTACTGTATTTGTAATTGTATTAATTAAGGCCGATTTCCCAGAGGGATTTCAGCCGCCAAAAACTTAGGAACAAAGACCGAAGTCCTTTTCCAAGCGAGAGCCTTGTCTGGTACACGAGATTGGTACGAATCACCCTTAAACAAGTCTCCACGAATGGTGCTTTCATTCGGTTACTTCGCCTTTTCCCACTACAAAGAGAGTGTGACTTCTACGTGGAAGTTCTTCATTTTGCCCAAGAAATTGGTGCAATGACCGACAGTGGAATATTTTTGTCGATTCAACATGTGTGGTATCAATTCTACAAAATTTGTACTTGTAAATTTGGCGTCGTAAGGGAATCTAATAAATACTGAAAAAATGTTTAGGCGGTGTTGGTTGAATATAATCAACTTTCTCCGCCTTAACATTTTTTTACTTTAATTTGTATACTAATATGGATTGTTTTCTGTTTGTAGTTGTTTCCGGTAGTACCTACCTATTTAAACTAACCTGGAAATAATTTTACAGTTTCGTGAAATTATCAAAACTTTGCCCATAATCGGTTGCGCATGCTTACCCAGACTTCGGCGCAATAGTGCACAACTTTACTTGCTTTGGGTTTTTGATAAAAACTTATGAAGATTTCGTCAAAATCAAATAATAGGCATTTTACGTTTTTATCTGTTGAACTTTTCCAGAATTTTAGCTCAAAGTCCAAAGTGCAAAGTTTTACCCCAAACGACTCTATGGGAGGTTGAACGTATGAACGGGGATTGCAATATTAGGCCCATATATACCGTCCCATATAGAAAGAAATCCCATCTATTGACCTATCGAGGCATCATATATCTGCTTGATCCCATCCAAAGTATTGTGCAAATATCTCAAACCATTCTGTAACACAATAGTTAGCACGTTACGTTGGTACCAGTCTTGTTTTCGAGACGTAAAACGTATTTGACAATCTATAAGAAATACCTCCGAACTATTCAAATCATGCACCGGATCTCGCGGAACAGATAGGTACCTTCAAATTTGTTCTGGAGCAGAAAATGCGCAGCGGTGATTTTAACACAGAGGTCACTATCTTCAACAGATCCGTCATTATAACATCAACTTGAAGCTCCGAGGTACCTACACTACTTCTCTTAGTAAACACCAATGTTAATAATAACCTTCTGTATGGCAAAATAGGAATATAGGCTCAAAGCTCTCATGTTGAGACTCACGCTTTACACAACCATTATTCTGTCAGATCTGCAGGAACCGGGAAGATGGGTATTTAGGAAGAGCTGATATACTGTCCTCTTTCAAGCAATAATTACTTCACTAAAGTGGAAAATCATATCACGTTCCCTACTACTCCTGTTTTTTTAATGTACTGGCTACTAAATTGGCGCAGCAGTTCTATGGTACCCTAGGCCTAACTTCTCACAACCATTCGTTTTGTGTGGGTTTTAAATTTTTGGGACGAATGGAAGGGATCTACAATTTAACGCCGAGCCCAAACGGCTAATTGAGAAGCTCTTTCATGACAGTTTTACTCTCGGATGTTTGTCAGACTTTTGCAAGAGGTGGTGCAGTGGAAAAAAACATCAAGATGGAATGCAGCTTTTTTCGGGGATCGAACCTGGGACCCCTCGCTTAGTAGTCCAACACACTACGCCGACATCTGGCTACTGAAGGATATAATAGGTACAAACCTTTTGGTTATCCACCACTGCTACAAAAAAATAATATGACAATCATATAGGTGTAAACTCTTCAATGTTGAGGGACTTCAATCTACTTAAAAGGATAGATATGCCACGAATTCCCGTGTTACTAAACACCTTTCTTAAAGTGCAACAATTTCAATTGCCATACGCTCATTGCCATACAATCGAATACCGTAAAAATATCTACGTTAAGTAAAAGGGAGCTTTTTTTTGCGAAGACACCGCTGACCTTTACAGAACAGATCCAAAAGTGAACGTACTCATCTGCAGCACGTGAGTGGCTATCTTCCACCAAAAAACAAGAACTGGTTCCTTTCATTATACCACAAAAGGAATCGCACAAACCAAATCCAGTATCCCCAATCATCGTCGATGAGTTGACCTTGAAAAAAGTACCTACATTTCGCGTCTGCCTTTCTTAGCAGTCTTTTCGACTATAAAAGCCCATGAGTCATTCGACATAATCATCAGTTTCAACTCCCTTATCCTCAATTGGCAAACAAAAAATGTCTCTTAAGGTAGGTTTCATTGAAAACACAATAGCAGTTTGTCTGTACGCTCTTTTAATGCGCAGATTATCGCCGCACTAGCTTGCGTAGCTGTTGTCCGTGCTGGTTTAATTCGCAGTCTCGCTCAACCTCTGCTAGAAAAATCCGAGGAAAATGATCCGCATCCACAGTACTCCTTTGGCTATGACATTCAAGATGCGTTGTCTGGGGATTCAAAGAATCAATACGAAACTCGTGACGGAGACTTGGTTCGTGGTCAGTACTCGTTAAACGATGCCGATGGTTTTAGACGTATTGTGGACTACAGCGCTGATTCGGAGAATGGTTTCAATGCCATTGTACGAAAGGAGCCAATTGGTATTGCTGTGAAAACAGTTGCTGCTGCCCCATTAATTAAGACTGCACCAGCTCAAGTGACGTATGCTGCACCAGTTCAGGCCGTCATTAAAACTACTGCACCATCACTGGTTCAGTCAGCTGGAAATGCTATCGTTAAGACTTCGTACAGTTCGCCAATTGCCACCTACGCTTATTAAATGATTTGTTAATTTTTTGTTATTTTGTATTAAAGTGTTATTTTCCGTGAATTGTTTTTTTTTTAAAACTCACTGTATTTATCAACTGCAAGATCACAGAAAATATTGCGACGAGACGTTGAATGACTTGAAGCACATATTTGAACTCAAAAAATTATTTTTATTACCAAAACAAACTGATTTTTTTTTGTAATGTTGTTAAGTCACTTTTCAAACGAGCTATCTACCCCATACTTCATTTTGCAAAAGTTGTGACTTCTCGAAGACAACTTGAAAGTTCGCACCAACATCTTAAAGACAAATCCATCGCGAATGCTATTCATAAGTTCTCCGCTTCTATTGAGCCAAATGCCTTGCTAAAGTCGACACATAGGACTATAGGGGTTTTTTGTACTCGATGTATTTTTCGTAGATATAGCAATATAGCATTCCCTGAATTCTGCTTGTCCTAGTGGCTGTTTGTTATTTAGCTTGGTTTTTTATAGACGGATTTAATTGCAGTATTAAGACTTTCACAGTTAATTTTTAGGCTATCAATGTTCTCCAGCAATTTGCGTGAATTCGTGATTTCTAGGTTAGGGGCCAGTTAAAGCGATACGTAAAATGCAACCGATTTTTTTTTTCTTTTTTGGACCACTTAAAGTTTATGCTTGAACTCAATCGTGGTCTTAAAATGTTGCTTATGAATTATGAAGTTAGCTTAGCAAAAAAATAAGCAAATTATCTTTAAATGTTTGAAAAAAAAACTTTCAGTAGTAGTAACTCGAACGTTTTGGAGCTTCATTTAGAGCAGAGCGTTAATATTTCAGTTGAAATGTATCAGTTCCTTTATAAAAAAAAACTTTTTGTAAGTGGAATGCATAGGGTGAAGTCAAGAATAGGTATATTTCTTAATTCGGTTTATTAGGGTTAGGGCTATTCCATAGTTTAGAAATTCAAGATTATTATAATTGATCATTTTAACTAACTTCCTGGACAGTCTAAGGTTGTGTTGTTTTTCGCCACTCCACTAGTCCCTAACAATTAGTCTAACAATTGGACAGTAAGTTGAATTGTTTAACATCTCCGTTTCGAAATTGTGTTTCCCTCACGCACGACATAATTATACTGGTCCAAATACAAACTCAGATACCTACCTACCAACCGTTCTCCCGAATTTGTTGTCAAAAAATGTCACCATGCATTTATTAGGTTTTAGGACCCTTTCGTCTCTCTTGAGTGTAAGCAGACTCTGTTCAATAGGTACGTTTCTCTTTTACACTCGGTTATAGAGAATGTTTGTGCTCTTCCCCCGTTCGATCCTGCTTCTCTCGGGTCACAAGCAACGACCAACGGCACTCCCGCCCCATAATATATAATAAGGTCTTAATAGAGAGGTGTCGGCGCAGTGGCTTAGTGGTAGTGTGTTGGGCTACTAAGCGAGGGGCTCAGGTTCGAATCCCGAGAGGGCCAAATTACATCTTAAGGTTTTTTTCCACTGCGCCACCTCTCGCGAACGTCTGACAAACATCCGAGAGTAAAACTGTCATGAATGAGCTTCTCAATTAGCCGTTTGGACTCGGCGTAAAATTGTAGATCCCTTCCATTCGTCCCAAAAATTGAAAACCCACACAAAGCGAATGGTTGCGAGAAGCTAGGCCTTGGGTCCCATAGACCTGTCGCGCCAAAATATTTATTTATTTATATACTTAATAGAGAGGTAAAATTAGAGGATCATTCTAGGATAGACCCCCGAAGACGAAACGACATCAGATGCTCTCGATTCTGGATATATGAACTCGTTGAATGGGAGACCATGCCTGGCTAGCGTACTCGAGGAGTGGGCGAACAAAATTGATATACAGAGATCTAGTCACGGGTTGTAGAATTCCTTGAACCATCTTTTAACGAAGCCAAGTGATGAGTTTGCTTTAAGAATCATCCCATCAATATGCGAACGGAAATAAAGTTCCCTGTCGCATAATATGCCAAGGTCGCAAATAGAACTAACAATGGATATGGAGATGGTAAGTTCGAGGAGGAGACTTGTTGCACTTACGTGAGAAGGTGATAGATTGGCATTTGGGAATATTGAGCTCTAAACAGTTTTTGAGGCACCAGGTGGAAACAGTTGGTATCGCATTATGAGATAGTTCTGAGTGTTATGACCTTTTCAAGATCGTTAGTAGTTAGGATGAAGAGAAGTGGACGTAGATGACTGCCTTAAGGAACGCCAGAGGACCTGAGCCAAAAAGGGTACGATAGGACATACCTGAAGCGAACACTTTAAAACCGATTTTGCAAGTAAGAAGATATCCATTTCAGCAAAATTAGTTCAAAGCCGAGAGCACACAATTTGAAAAGTTAATTTATGGGATATTTTATCAAAAGCCTTACTGAAGTCAGTTCGAACGACGTCGACTTCTTTACCACTTTCTAAGCAGTTGATCTGCCTTTAAGAAAACCGAGTTGATTAGGGGAAATTAAAGACTTAAGATGCATCAGCTCTATTTCAGCACCCTTGACATTACAATTGTGCAGAAAAAATATCCAAGCCGAACGCCACATATAAAGTGGATCTTGGGTTGGTGACTTATTCGGGAATTTCTTCTATTAAAACACACAGTTTCTTAAATTAAGAAAGTTCATCAGAATTAAAGACAAAATGCTGTTGATGAGGTGAAAAATGTTTCCTTATTCAATAACTGACTCCTTCAAAAAACTCTCTCTTGGATCTAAATACAAAAATCTTTATTTTTCTTATTCTCAGATCATTTGCTGAAAATAATCAAAATAAATTCAGCATGAATTTATTAAACCGAGTTATTGCTTTTATGCACATTTTTCCTACGCATCATTTTTAAGAATCAGGCAATTAATGTTCTCTATGCTTAGATGTTCTTTAGCTTTTCTAGAAATATGCCAAGCTTCATCTACAATCTGAAATAAGTCAAAAAAAAAACTGAATGTGTTTTTCATTGTTTCTTTTTTATTAAAAACTAAAATTAACGATTCATTTAAACAATATTCCAATCACAGAACCCAGGCGGAATTTTAATAGGCGTACGAAACAATTGGCGAGGCAAAACTGGTCTTAACCAAAGTGGAACCACCTGCGGCATAGGTCAAAGCTGGAGCAGCAGCATAGCTCTTCAACAGAGTTGGAGCAGACGAATACGATACAACTGGACTGGATTTGATCAAAGTCTGAGATCTGAGTAAAGCTGGAGCAGCAGCGGCATAGGATAGAGTCTGAGCGCCATGAATCAAACCTGGAGCGGACGCATAGGCCAGTTGTGCTGGGGCGGCCCTGAATAGAGTTTGAGCTGGAGCAGCGTATGCCAATTGGGCTGGAGCGGATTTAATCAATGTTGGAGTCTGGATCAAGCGTGGAGCAGCAGCATATGCCAAAGGAGCTGGGGCAGCCTTAATCAGAGTTGGAGCAGCGGCAACTGTCTTGACAGCTACAGCGCCACCTAATGGCTCCCTGCGTACAACAGCATTGAATCCGTTCAACGGATCGGCCGAGTAGTCAACAATGCGTCTATAACCATCAGCGTCGTTCAACGAGTATTGACCCTGGACAACGTCACCATTGCGGCTCTCGACTTGGTTCTTGTTATCGCCCGAAATGGCATCCTGTACATCGTAGCCAAATGAGTATTGGGGATTTGGATCGTACTCCTCGGTCTTGGCCAACACTGGCTGTGCAACGGCCGTAAGTGGGGTGGCAACCTGGGAGAGGTAGCCAGCGCTGGCCACAGCCATGCAAGCGAAGAAAGCAACGAACTGAAAAAGAAAGTGATTAATTGAATGTGCGCTGTTCTGGCCGAACGATGTAACCACTCAACGGTTCTTACTTTGAATGCCATTGTGCGGTGATTGTTGTGTGTTATCCTGTCGTCGAACTGGAGTAATCTGATTTCTTACCACGCACGCTCCTGCTTTTATACTGATGGGTCGATTTGAGTTTTAATCCAATTTTAACAAGGTCAACGGTGACATGGGCAGGCATAGTGCTGTGAAATTGGAAAGGGATCTCTGTTTCAATGCTGCCGGCGGAGCACCGATTATACGAATAATGCGAGCTGATATGCATGAACCAGTTTGCAGGTGATTTGAGACTATAGCTATGTCGTGTGTGCAGGATGGAACGTCGATGACCATGATGTTATTTAATTGCTGCCGCTCTGCCGTATTTTCAATTTGATTGTTTACTTTTGGGATACATTTTCGTAGACTGTCTGTTGGGTTGCATTGCCTGGTGGAGTGTTGTTAATTTTGTTTCTTGGACTGGACTGTGAATTACTGAAATATTTTAGATAAGCTGGTGCAATTTCAGATGGAAAGAAAATCTGCTAACACCATTAGTTAGTACCTTACCTACCTAACATACAATGGTGGCCAAAAGTATTTTGACAACGCATTGCAAAATCTAAAACCGTTTATTTCTGCAAACTGAAAGAAGTAACGGTACCCATTCAATTTTTAGGAGATAGACGGTATTAAAAGCTTTAAGATAGCAAAAGATTAGACTGATAATGTAACACCTTTATTTTCTATGAATATTTGCGTGGCAGATTATGATTTTTTGGCTGGACAAAAGTATTTTGACATTGCTTTTCACTTTACTTTTCTATAATTCGTTTGCGTTACAAAACACGTGCTCTAATTTTTAAAGTTATTTGTCTTGTCTTTATTAATAATAATTACTGCTTGATCGATTTTTTTATTAAATTATGGTCAAAAGACGTGAAATAAGTGAACTTATTAGAAATGAAATGGTCACTAAGTATAATGCAGTTATTTCTGCAAATTACCTTTGCAAATTATACAACGTACTTAGACAAACAATTTATTACCAAATAAACAAAAAAAGAAAGAATAATTCACTAAAAATCAGGCCAGATCGGGAAGATCACGCAAAACAAAGCCTATAGAGGACCGCATAATCCTGAGAAAATATAAAGAAAATGTGCTGATTACACCAAAAGCAGTGTCGATTTAGCTCAAAGAGCACCATAAAATATCAATTAGTAGAAAAACTGTCGAAAAAAGGCTAAAGGAGGCTGATTTTTTACTCATATAGCTCTTCCAATTCCTTTAATTTCGACAAAAAATAAGCCGAAAAGGTTAACATTCGCCAAATCCTACATAAACAGTCGCAATCGTTTTGGGAACAAGTATAATGGACAGATGAAAGCTATTTCGATTATCATGGATTGAAGAAAAAGATTTATTGCAGGTTGCCAAAGAATGCTCGCAAGAAAATGAGGCCTGTGTGCCAACGGGTACCACATGGTGGTGGATCGGAAATGTTCTGGGGTTGCGTGTGCTTTAATGGCTTGGGCGATTTGACACCAATTGATAGTACAATGAGCAAGGACAAATATTTACGTATCCTGAATGACTACGCATTCACATCCGGTCACCAGCTCATTGGACAATCATTTATACTGCAGCAGGACAACGCTCCGTGCCACAAGGCCCATATGATAACATACTTTTTGAGGATTGTCGAAGTCGATACATTAGATTGGCCACCTCAAAGCCCCGATTTCAATATAATAGAGAATCTGTGAGCTTATATAAGAAGAAAACGAAGCTCAAACTTATCCAGGACGTGTGAGGAGATGATTGCTGAAGTTCAAGGAATGTGGCAGGATTTTTCAGTGGAAACATTAAAAAATTTGGTAAAATCAATTCTTGTATGCTTACAAAAGGTCCTTGATGTCAAAGGAGGGTTTACTTTTTATTAATATATTTGTTATTATCGTCAATATTAACTTTTTCGCTCATTTTTTTAAGAACATTGAATTGTCAAAATACTTTTGTCCAGCCAAAGAATCATAATCTGCCACGCAAATATTCATAGAAAAGAAAGATGTTACGTTATCAGTCTAATCTTTTGCTATCTTAAAGCTTTTAGTATCGTCTATCTCCTAAAAATTGAATGGGTACCGTTACTTCTTTCAGTTTGCAGAAATAAACGGTTTTAGATTTTGCAATGCGTTGTCAAAATACTTTTGGCCACCATTGTAGTTGAAAATACGTCAACCGATTGGGTAACGCCCCACGTTTTTCGTTTTAAATCTTACAGCTCTTACAAATTTACATTAAAAAATGTTCAGGACGATCTGTTTGTAGTTAAGGGAAAATAGTTTGTAGTACAATATTTTAAAAAAATTATTTGAAGTACTATTTTTGATGTGAAACATCTTATGGCGCGACTTGGGAATAAAATCGATTCTTCAAAGCGGAAATGACCAAGCGAAAGTGCGTGACGGAAATTGGCCTGTCGCCATCTCTATGTCGCCGCCTAAAACTCCTTAACCACTCAACCGATTTTATTGAAATTTTGTGGGTGGGTATGGTTGGTTGTAATTTGATGGATAGGATAGTTTTGGACCCGATATGTGGCGCTGTTGTCGATCTTTTTAACCACTCAACCGATTTCAATGAAATTTTGTGGGTTTGCATGGTTATACCTATGGAAAGATATATGTTTTTAATTTTTTCAACTTAATTGTCATAGTGAATACTTGTATGGACACGCTGAAGTGAACTGAAGAAGCTAGGTTTTACACAGACACTAGACTACTGAATCAGTTGACGATATGAATCAAAATGTAAACAAAAACTCTCGAAATAGAAATGGAAAACTTTGGATTGGATTGTGTTATGAAAAATTTTTAATTAATGAGCATAATTAAATTATCTACTGCGCTGTATTAAAATTAAAATTTTATAAAGATTTAATTTTTAAATTAAATTTCTTAATGAAATTCAACTACATACAACAGAGTTCAAATTAACATCCACATTTAGCGAGAGAAGTTTCACATCTGGCGTGTGGTCACAAGCACGCTCTCTGTTTTTTTTGCTTTCAAGTCTTGAGCGTAAGTCCCTTTAACATCCTAATGAGGTTATGTGTAAAATATGTATAAAATAATTTCTGTTTCTCTTTATTTGACTTCGGTAAGGTTCGAATTTGTAATTTATGTACACTGAAAATAAAACACTAGGTAATAATGACAAAATTCTTTTGTAAACTTTCAACAAAAATAGTTTTGTTGAATTGAAAAAAAATTTGTACCGAATGATACCTAAATGAAATTCATCAATACAACCTAAGTTTTATCAATTTGAACAATATTTTGTTAAATTGACAAAACATTAACTTTTTCAGATTAACAAAATACAATTTTCATTTTAACAAATCAAGTTTTATTAATTGAACAATTTTATTGTCGAATTAACAAAGTTTTTGTTATATCGATAAAAACAGAACCAAAAATCGCTTTTGTTTGTTAAATTGACAAAACTTATGCAAAATGTTTGTTAGCCAAACAAAATACAGATTATCAATATTACAAACATTTTGTTGAAATGAAAAAAAATGTTTGTAGATATGATACAAATTTAATAGAATTGATAACACACATGTTGAATCGAAAAAAATATTCCACTGGCGGTCATTGCACCAATTTCTTGGGCAAAATGAAGAATTTGCATTGGTCACGTAGAAGTCACACTCCCTTTGTGGTGGAAAAAGCATGAAGTTTTTGGCGGATGAAATCCCTCTGGGAAATCGGCCAATTAATACAATTACAAATACAGGAACTAAATTGACAAACAACTTTTATATTATTAACAATTTTTTTGTTAATCTGACAAAGAAATAAATAAAAAATTGATAAATTTGTAAAAGCAACAATTAATTGTTGATTTGACAAAACAGCAATGGTAGAATTGACAAATCTCTTCGTAAAATTTACTAATTTTTAATTATTTCAACAAATTATTTTTGTACTCACAAGAAACCATTTTTGTTAAAACAACAATATTTTTTGTTATCGCAACAAACGTCTTAGATCAAGATAAAACTTACAAAAAATTTTCGCAATCTGATAGAAACATTTTGTTAGACGTATATTGACAAAAAAAATTGTTGAATCAAGCCCCATTTTTATCAGATATACCAAGTCTTTATTTTCGGTGTAGTTAGTTTGAATTTTTAACTCAATAAAAAATGTTGCGATACCTTTTTACTAAAAATACAATAGGTTTTTGCAATAAAAACTCAAGAAAAAATATTTTAAATACCTTCCATGTTACCAAAATTGTGACACTTTGCAAATGAATTAGCACCCGAGTTTTTTGTCGGTACCTATATCTAACAGCATGGGCTTCGAATCCAACATCTGAAGTAAGTATTGACTTAAAAAACAGAAAGTGTGCATCCCTTCTTTGAATTTTGTATGACGTTAAGGGTTACACGAAGTTTCTTGAAAGACCACTTCATTTCATTTCATTTTCATTTCATTTCATTTATTTCAATCTACGATTTATAATCAACAGATTTCGAAATACCTACATGTACAAAATAATTAATTATATAATAAATAAATAATTAAAAATTACATATTCAATAGGTTAGATTAGAAATTAAGATATTTTTAAAAATATTTCTGGGCAAAAATATATCTAATTCAGAGCAGTGTAAATTAAACATTTTAACACACACAGAGATAGGTTCACGCTGACCGTACAGTGTCGTATGGCCGCTTTCAAATAAAAGTGGCCTTGATCTAAGTGCTCTGGAAGGAGCATACAAATTCAAACACATAAGTAAATTCTCACTATCGACGCTTCCAGACAAAATATCCCGAATGAACATAATATTATACATCCTTCTCCTCGATTCAAGATTTTGAAATCCAAGTAAAAGGCATTTCGAGTGGTAAGAATGATGAACTTCAAAGCCATTATTGAGAAATAAGTGGCGTAAGGCAAATCTTAAAAATTTCTTTTGAACGCTTTCAATTCTGCGTACATTTAAAGAAGTAGTAGACCCCCAAACAACACAAGCATACTCTAAGACAGGACGTACAGTACTGCAAAATAATTCCTTAAGAGTGTAGGGATCTTTGAAGTCTACAGAGTTTCTTTTAATGAACCCTAAAAGTGAGTTACCTCTGGAAACAATGTAGTTTATATGTAAATGAAAAGTAAGTTTGGAATCAAAAATTACACCAAGATCTTTAAAATCAT
The DNA here is from genome assembly GCA_936431705.1 of Cheilosia pagana. Classification (NCBI taxonomy): domain Eukaryota; kingdom Metazoa; phylum Arthropoda; class Insecta; order Diptera; family Syrphidae; genus Cheilosia; species Cheilosia pagana. Next base: position 74,590,499 of record OW386166.1, on the reverse strand, counting down.
CGACAACTTTTATCTGAGCACTTTGAAGGAAATATTGTGGAAAAATTGAATGAAACGTTCTATTGAAGCTAATGCAAGCACATTTGTCGATATTTAGCAGTAGGTAAGTCGTTTAAACTGCACCATGCAGAGAAAACATTTAAGTCATTTTGAAATAGTAAACAGTCATTTATCGTTGATATTCTCTTAAAAAATTTGATGTCATCTGCATACATGAGACAGGAACAATTTTTTAGTAGATCATCCGGTAGATCATTAATGAAGAGTAGAAACAACAAAGGACCATTGGATAGGAACTGAACCATTGCAGCAATGGACCATAAAACCCATAAGCTTTTAGTTTTTCTAAGAGAATCCGTAAGTTAACTCTGCTGAACGCTTTCACAAAGTCAGTATAGATCACGTGAACTTGTTTATGGCTTTCTATCGACATTACACAAAAATTTGTGAATTCCACTAAATTTGAGACAGTAGATCTGCCCTTCCAAAAACCATGTTGGTATTTGCTAACATGTTGCTTAATTGTAAAAGCAAGTTTATCTTTTACAAGGTTGTCCAAAAGCTTTGGAACAACCGAGAGTTTAGTAATCGGTCTATAGTTAGAAACGAAATGTCTAGCGCCCGACTTATAGACTGGATCTATAGTAGATAACTTCCATTCTTCCAGAAAATTTCCCTTGGCAACAGATTCATTAAACAGATTCAACAATGGAATACCGAGGGAGCCAGAACAAAAACGTAAAACGATAGGGAAAAATCCCAAAATATCTGGTTTTCTTTGAGGCTTCAAACTATTGAAGACGTTGAGAACGTCACTGATATCAAACATGTACGAGGCGCAATCAAAAATAGATTAAAGGTAGGTACATAACGTACCATGGAATTTTCTAAGAAATCTTAAAAAAAAATGTCCTGTATTTAAAAGTTCTGCTAATTTGGCCATGCATGATGCATATAATCAAACATTTTTTGTATGATGGTGCTAATGGTGCGGTTAGGAAGATGAAAATAAACCCTCACCTGTTAGCCTTCAAGACTCAAAATAAAACCTCATCATCGTTATCATTTCCAGCGTCCCGCCAACAACAATGGTTCTGTGGGTATCTATCATATTGCACTGCTTATTCAAGAGTTGATGTCTTATCAGTTGGTTTCAAGCCTAATTTAGTACAACAAAAGAAAACAAGATTGTGGAAAAAGGTTTTTGTTCCCTCTGAAACAATGCCCCTCATTTCCATAATATGCAATGAAAAGGACTTCCACAAGCCAAAATCACATATAAAGTAGGTACTGGCGTCCGGCCGAAATCAAGTAAGAATACCTAATTGTGTTTACGTTAGCTGGTTTGATCTACGTGATAAAAATATGAGGAGCTAATGAAAACATCTGCAAGTTTTTATTACAGTTTTAGTGAGAATTAAGTGAATTTTATTTTTTGTATTTACCAAATACCCCGTGTTCCATAATGAACAAAGTGAGTAACCCATTTACGTTATCAACGACATCAGCATTGATGTCATTAGGTATTTAAAATAATTGTTCTGTTGGTCAACCTGAGGTGAGATAAGACACATCTTACCTTTCTATTGAAATGAAATATATTTCGAATTTTGATGGTTTTATAAAAGCTTATTCTTATCAGGCGAAACCAATAAGTACCCTTATAAAATCTATAGTACCTACCTACCTAAAAGTTTTAACATAATATCCGATATTGGATTCCAAGGGGATAGCCTCATATTGAACATCAATCCAATTCACATATGGATCGACGATGTCAATAATTGTTATGGAGCTTCATTGATATGAAGAAGAACACAAGAGGTCCGAAAACTGAGCCTTGCAGCAGTTCATGGAAAAAAATCTGACAGGTTGTTTCCATTGACTCTCGGTTGTTTCGAGATAAAAATTCTTCGTGTTATTTTTGGTCCCGTCTGCATTGACGGTGAATGGAGAAGGAGATTTAACGACGAACTGTACGGGCTGTACAGCGACATCGACCTAGTCAGAAGAGTGAAGGTCCAACGACTGAGGTGGCTGGGTCATGTAGAGCGAATGGACACGAATGCTCCGGCCCGGAAGATCTTCGAATCCATACCCGAGGGAAGGCGCAGTAGAGGAAGACCGCGACTCAGGTGGCGCACGCAAGTGGAAGGGGACCTTAACCAACTTAGCGTGCGAAACTGGAGACAGCTAGCTAAAAATCGCGCTGCTTGGAGACGCTTGTTGGTTGAGGCCCAGGTCCACCCGGACTGTAGCGCACCTTAAGTAAGGAAGTAAGGTTGTTTCCAAGCGCAGCCGCTTGTCTTTTCTTCATAAGAAACGATGACAAAAGGCCCCCACTTCTTTATTAAATGTCTAGGGGCCTGACGCCTGACTACTGAAAAACAAAGAGAATTAGGCAGGTAATAGATATTTTTGCAAGAATCAATGGAGACTGAAGTCATTCTTTAATTAGTTAACAAAAAATATTTTTAGCATTTTAGGTAAATAAAAAAAAAAAAATAAAAAAAAATATTGACAGTTTATGCCATGTTCCCACCAACCGAAACCGTGAGGTTTCGTAAAATGTTTCCAAATCTCCGAGGTTTCGCCATACATTTTTGACGTTCGAAATCTCGGGATTTTAGCGAAATCTATTCGAAATCCCTCTGAGTTCATTCGCCCGTGAGAGGTTATCAAACCGAACAAGCCTACAGCGTGAACTTTGGTTTATTTTGTGTTATTTGTGGACGTCAAAATAGTAAACTCCAAAACAATCGAAAAAAAAATAACAAATCATAATAAACATAAACAAGTGTTTCTGCAGGCAAAATAATTTGAATAAAAAAAAAACAAGGTAGGTAATATTTTCAAAATTGACAGCTTATGACTTTTGAAATCACTTCAACTCGGTGGGAACGATTTACGAGGTTTCAGTAAAAGTTCATCGAAACCTCGCGATTTTAGTTTGGTGGGAACATGGCATTACAGTCACAAAATGCAAATACATTGATCTTCAATGGTTTAGTTATAGTACCTATTAGTTTTTTAAATTCACTTTCACCACATTTTTTGAAGGTAGGTAGTACCTACCTAGATAGATATACCTAACCTACAACAGCTCATATAAAATTTCAATGAAATATTAATTTCTCTACTCTTACACAAAACGTACCTACCTATTCATTTTTAAAACTATACCTAACTATCACTGGAAGCAATGCCTAAACCATAATAATAAAACTAATCACAAACCACAGTCCACAATTGAGAAGAAACACCACGAAAAATGTTATACCTACCTACAAATAACAACATATCTGAAAAAAAAAACGTTTAATCCGAGATTATTATTGCCACTGAAACTGAATGCTCAACCTAAACGAAACGCTCGCTAGTCACTACCTCTAGTAGCAGATTCGGTAAACACTCACTCACAGAGTGATGACGAAAACAAATGTGACGTCTTTAATCCGCAAACTCAACTAAGACCGGATTTCAGCCAATGACAGAATATTTTGCTCGAAATTGTATCTGATTGGAAGTTGGCACTTTCATCTTTTGTCTTTGTTTCACCTACCAACAGTATAGAGTGGTTTCGTTTGTGGGCAGTACTTCCACCGAAGTTGTGTGGGTTTTTTTCTCCTTTTCCATTCGGTTGTCTTCTTTTATTTTCGTAGGTCGACAGGCGGCATTTGGCAGATTTCTGTGATAAGAAAAAACATTTCTATTGTGAATGAAATAGGTAGAAAGGTGAATTTTGCGGCATTAAACCAGAGGAAACTCGATTTAATTCATCAGGCTATAGAGAAGTGGTAAAGCTATAGGTAGGTACATATATATGTGCATGATTAGGTAGACAAATTCGAGGATTGTGGACCAAAATGAATGGGATATCTTGAGGAAGGGGTAGCCAACAACTGAACTCTTTTTCCATGCAAAGTTATTAGTGGAAGTGTACTTTTTTAGGTGGTATGGCAAAAAGGTATAAGCATTAAGTAATAAGCACCCAGTTTTGGTAGGTAGGTACACCTAGAACCTAGTAGGAAATACCTACTTTAAGCGTAGGTAGGTACCTACTTCGTTTTTATTATGGAGGGTTGATTGGGTGCATTAAACCAAAAATCTTCGTACCTATAGGTAGGCATGTACCTACTTACCATTGCAAAGTTTAAATTATGCAAAAGAAATATAAATTACTGGCTAATGGTATTTAACTTTGTCCGTGGAGTTCTGTCAATTGATTAAATGAAGGGACTCACTCCTGTAGCTTTACGTCCGCATTTGACAGATTTTTTGTTTATTATCAAAAAACGTTTAATATTTTAAGCGCGCTTTCATTCTATGTAGGTAGAAGGTAGGGGACTTAGGCTTTTCGAGTTGAGCTATTTAGATAGAAAGTCAGGGTGGCGGATGGGCAATGGACAATTTCTATTTTGAAGATGTGATTTGATCGTGATTTGGCATTTCTTTCCTCTTAAATCTGATAACTATTGATCTGAGAAGATAATTTTGGTACATATATACCTAATTGGGTTTTTCAACCACCCTTTTGGGTTACCTATAAAGATATAAAGATTCTCTTCACTTTAAATAGAAAGCCTTCCGTGTCTAGGTATGCCCATTAAAATACCAAATCTAATCACACCTTTAGTCATGGACCGTGCTTTTCCAGCTTACTATTATTCCAGTTGTCAGTGATTCAGCCAGATTCGAGTTCTCGATCTGACAGGGATTACCTTCCTTTCAAATAGGTGTGCACCCGACTATACTTTTTTGAGGATATACCTACTCTTTGCAAGCTGGTACAGATCGAGACGAGTCTCAAAAGAAATTTGCGATGTGGCTGGGAATTGTAGAGCCTTTTCAACACACAATTCTACCATCGCAAGGGAGTTTTACACCCTTGACCCTTGTTTTGCCCACTGCACCTGATAAGAGTGGATGTATAGGTAGTTCACTTTTGCAGGTGCTATACCAACGAAGTCGTCATACTTCCGATTCGGTTTAAATGAGAACTCATCCATCTGTAAACAAATTCGCTGTATACCTACCAGATAAGGCTAGCTATTCGGATAATCTAAAAGCTACAGATTTTTTTATCAACTTGCCCTTAGCGAGCGTTTTATGATTCGTAGCGGGTCATTTAACCCAAGGAAATTTGATTTTTAAAGAGAAGTATTTGGAAATCGTGTATGGTTACACCATAAGTATTTGTAAGAAGAATGTATGTCAGAAAATTAAAAGCCTTCCACTTCATGTTTTCACGGCAATCAAAAGCTGCAATTCTCTTTGTAAAATTGGTCTGACTTGACTACTAGCTCTTGAACGGCTGACTACCAGATTTTTAAGGCTGGGATAAAAACATATTTTTATTTTTATTTTTATTGATTTTAATTAAAATCCTTGTTTTATTTCTAACTTGAGCTCAATATTATACAGAGTTTATTTTAAAAATAAATTAATTTTCGTTGCCCTTTTATTTAGATTAAATATAATCTTTGGAAAAAAACTATTGGGTTCTGGGTAAGTTACCCCCTACCTACATATCCATTCTCAGATAGAAGGGAAGCAGCTGACCAAACTAAAAATGGAGATTGTATGCATTGCTTTTAATACGGAGTAGGGAGTCGGTATTATTTTGGTTCCAGTTTCATATCTACAATAGGTGGTCTAAATGTTTATTTTGGTGGATATACCTACCAAAATTAAAGCAAATTGAATACTCAACCTCAAACTCAAAGGTGTGCTTTTATTTTCGCTCTCTATTTTCGCTTGACTTTAAAAACGAACTAAGAAGATTAAAACCAAGGCGCATTATACCTAACTAATTGGCAGTTGTAGCCTACGAATATTTCTGTTGGTCTGTGTAGGTATGTAGAAGACTCCGATTGGCGATAAGTTGTCAAAAATTACATGGCCAAGAAGTACAGTCGAACTATGTTGAGCATGGGACAGTGGAAAATCGTTGACATGCTATTTAATAATGCCCAAGAACCTACATGTGTCGAATCGTTACCGCGATTAGCATTTTGAAAAATGATTTGTTTCCCTATAAAGTACATTTGACTCAAAGAATATTTCCGACAGACCGCCCTCATCGCTTGGAAGACGGCGAAAGAGTCGTACGAATGGTTGACATTGAAGCCTGAAACTGATTTTTAAAAGCAAATTTTGATGACCGGCTAAGCCTTCTTTTTAGAAAAGCAAACAACAAGCAGCAAACCTGAGACCATTTTATGAAAAACGCAGCATAAAGGACAAATTTTGCTTTTGGTCGGTTGCTGTTTTCAAAAATATTAAATAAATATGGAAATTCACACACAAATATAAAATGTGGCGCATCCGTTATAATTTTCGAAGTTTGTAAAGCGTTGATTTAAGAATTTCTGTTTTAGATATGACAATGGATTCAATTCAAACTACAAACTTGGTTGCGGATTTTTATTTTCCTCTTGAATACTTTGCTTCGAATGACAAATAGATTTTTGTTAAGTAAAAACAAGAACTATTTTTATTTTAGAGAAGGTGGGTAGGTAGGTATACCTAGGTAGTTTTTACAGTGGTTCAGGACTATTTATGTCAGACAAAACGGACGGCTAAAAAGGCAGAAAAAATATAAGTAGGTAAATTGTTACAAAATAAGCATAAAGTTGGGGCTTTTGCCCATAAAAACCATTGCATTGCTTTTTCGAAGCTTTTAGCTAACGAATTCATATAGTATAATACACGTCAGTATACCTAGATATATAACTAAGCGGTTGATTTTTTCGCCTTTAAAATTTCTCTTTCTCTATAGGTACCTACCAAAAAATGTTTTTAATAGTTTTAGTCTAGTTTAAGTCCGTTGACAGTTTTCTCTAGGCATATTATTTTATTATGGTAAAGACTGTAGAGGAGAGACCGCCATATTCCGTTGGCAGCTTCGTTGCCAACTCGTTGACAGGATACGACAGATTCTATCGGTGAATACCATCAGCGCCTTTCAAATTATCCTCAGCGCGTTGCCTTTATTAGAGGTATACAAATTTTAAGTTAAATGTTAATAGTATCTGGGATTGTATCATCATGTCAACTGAAGCCAGATTTATAGTCTTTAAAATGTTCAATGATTTAATTCGGCATTCTTGGTATATCTTACTTTATTTTTTGGAACTTAAGATTTGCACGGTGTTGACTAATTGTTGTTACATTTGATTACAAATAAAACGATTTTGTATAACCACTTATTTTAATTAACATACAATAAAAATATTAAAAAAAAATTGGTATGTCTATTTAATTTAAATTCAACTAAAGGTTTTGTTTTTGCAACGTTTTGGCGCTAAGAAATGTCAACTTAATATGTCCAGGCACGATTTGCTCGTGCCTAAACTAAAATTTAGAAATTGGCAACATAGTTAGGACTCGGCATTTAATTCTATGACCTTTTATTCGTCCCAAAAATAATAAGAAGCTAGGATATACCGGAACGGACTTCATCTATCCTTTTTAATAAATTACCTACACAATTTTATTTTTTCTGAGATTTTAAAGTATAGCCTGGACAATAAAAACGATTACTGCCTAATAAAGGCACTCTCTCATAGAACTGGGTCGATAATGTGTACGTATTCTGTCGAAATATAACATTGACAAAAGTGGACAAATATCTTCTAGGAAATTTTAAGGAGTAATAACCGGGCACAGCTTTAAGCGATGCAGTGTGACGTAGAATATTCAAGAAGAAATATTTCGAGTTGTTTAGTGACATCAACCTTGCTAAAGGGCTAATAACTCAATGTATGTAGGTATAAATCAAGATCATGTGGAACATAAAAACAACACCGCACCGCATGAAGACCGTAATTGTTTTGTCCACCCCTGAGAGCCAACGCAGCCTAGCGCGGAGAAAGGAGACACACGTAATTGGTGGGTGATAGGAACTGACCGGTCTTTGGGGCTGTGGTCCATCTAGAGCTGTAAGCGGCATTCTAAGTCTGAGGTAGGAACATAAATATAGGCAGTAAGTTTTTAAGCCAACCCAAACATTTGATCATATTTTCTTTCTTAGCCCTTAGAAATTGGTTCTCATTTTGCGGTATGTCCAAGAAAATCCATACTTTATTGGAAGTGCCTGATCTGTATAATGAGTCTTAAACTTTTCCACACAATCTTGACCTATAGATGACACCTAGTCTGCCTATGACCCAAATTAAAGTTGACTTTGTGATACCTATCGCAGGTTATGAATCCCTGCTCGACGTCTGCTCGAGAGAATTAGTACTTTTCTTTTTTCCTTGTGTCATTCGTTTATCTGTTGTTTTTCTGGTTCTATCCAAATGTTTCACAACTCACCGCCTTTCTCTGCATGGCTTTTTCTAGTGTGCAGTCTAAATCAAATTTTTAAATCAAACTGATTAAAGTGAAGTGTGACCCATTCGAGTTACCGCATTATTGTCGCCGGTTATTTGACGCCAATTGATTCTTTTACATGGTCTAGGGAGGGATAGTATTTATGTAAATTGCCGTCGATACGTGTCTGAATCGAATCAAAAGTCTGAAACGCGTCTTGTACAATTATAAGTAGGTGGTATATAGAGCAGCCCTTGCAACGCTAATTGCTTTTGTAAGATAAGAGGGCAAGTCTTAGAATTTTGAGCCCAATGTTTGTAAAATTCAAATGTAAGCACATGCAGTGGACACAATTGGCGCCATCTAATATAGGAATAGCAAAAGCCCACGTATAGGTATCTAGGCACCACAAATGACTTAACATGTCATGTTGGAAATTAAGAAACAGACACTGTATACGAGTGTAGTTGAAGTGGACACGGTGGGCGCCACCAACAATATCGATCAATTATTACTGAAAAACATTATCGCAATTGGGTGGGTTGGCACACGGACTGTTTGTTTAGTTATGGCGGTCTCTTAAAAGTTTCGTCAAATAATGTCATTTCATGGGTGAATTTGATGAGAAATTGATTTATTGTCCAAACGATTAAAAAACTCATTGCTGGTGCGGTTTTTCACTTTTGCCATTAAATACATATGTATATTTGTGATGTTGATCGGTAAGCCTTCGAACAGATGACTAGGTGTCCTATGATCAAAGGTAAAGCCTCAAACATGGGACCGATTTTTTTAGTAAAAATTTAGTGAAAAGGTCCATAAAATGCTTGGAAAGTGATTTGCAGCTGTTCGTTTTTAGAATATACCGCTTCATCCTTACCGCACTATTTATTTAATGATTTGACAACTTTTGTTTGCGGTATTTTGACAAAACTTTCCCGAATCCATACTGAACGAAGGAACTCAGTTTAAGGACGACTAACATGCAAGCATTGCAACAAAAGTAAGCAGAGTAAAAAAAAAAATCAGAAGTGAGGATATAAACATTAAGCATTGATGAGTATGCGCCGTCTGTCCTTATAGTGTCGTCTGAAGATTTCCACCTGCCTCGGAAAAAAACAGAGTGACAAGACATTTAAGCAATTTATAGCCATTCACTCGAGGAATTGTAGCCAAAACATACGCTTCCAAGAGCAGTCCTATCAGTTATACATTGCAGGAAAATTTATGGAATCTTAGAAGGGGAGCGAAAAACAACAATATATCGAGTGAAATTCTATTCCAACGCTGTTCCAAACTAAAATCGCTTTCTGAGTTTGCCAGTAGGTAATTGTGATCAAGTTAGAGTGTGGTTCTTCAAAATGCAATATCGGGCCACACTTTTTTGATTAATGGGACCGTTATTTAAAGATGTTGAAGGAGTTTTTCTTCGCAGAACTACGCCGCAAGAGAATGCCTTTGAACTCTAAGTGGTTTGAACACGATGGTGCAACCCCATACATAATTAGGCCTGTTATGAAAGAGCTGAAACGAAAATTTCCGAATAAACTGATTTCCAGGACTTGCACATTCCGTTGACCGCCAAGATGTTTTGACTTGACTGCAAGTGATTTTTTATGCGGTTATTGTAAACAGGAGGTTTCAAAACAAGTATAGCGCAGACTAACGTTTGGGGGACAAATTTGAGTCAGTCGGTCGCAAATATTTCCGGGACCTGCAAAAGACTATATACCCAGAGAACCCGAGGCAGTTGATTTTCTTCGCCGTGCGAAAGAAGTCGGCCTTGCGCAGACTTCAACTTCGCAAATTTTGCGTCGGGAAGATGACCCCAATTTGTCCGGTAAATTATCCTTAGCGATTAGGCGCATTTTGGAATGAGTGCGGCTATGCTAACAAGCCTAACAAAATCCCACACAATGTTTGCCAGGTGGCAATGCATTCACTAAAAGTTAAACTGTTTGTAGGACCGGCGGCTCCATTGCATCTTACTTTTTCGAAAATGACATTAGTGAGGCAATCACCAATCGGTGAGTGCTGCAAAACGATGCTAACCGATTTCTTTAGGCCTAAATAAAACGATATGTAGATAGACGACATGTGGTTCCATACAGGGCTAACTGCAACACAGCGGACGCCACAACAGGCTAACAAAAGTTGGCACTATCTTGACTGTGTTGCAACCATTCAAAACAAACATGGACACGGATCCTAAGAAGTCAGCAGAACACTTATCGGAACTCTTTTGTCAGGGTTCCCTACTGATAACAATTCACTGTGTGAAACCTTAATAATAAAGAAGAAGAGAGAGATATTCGAATCAGACCACCAATGTCGGTGTCGGGTCTCTTTTGGTCTCTCTTTTCTTTATTTTGTTGTAGTGGGGGAGAAACTCTGATATTATTCGTTTCTCTTATATGTTTGGGTGGCCGAGTACTGCTGTCCCCCGGTGGGGCTCGAACCTGCGCCGACCGGGTCACAAGCAATGACTCTACCCACTACACCATTGCCACCAATGTGTGAAACCTTAAGAGTGTGCTTCTTGAAGGAAATTGCAGATATTAACTATCCGATTAGCAAAATTTACGAAAATTTGCCCAGAATTCAAAATGTAATAGCAACCTCTTAAAACTCGTAAGCAAATAAAACGCACTTGTTCATGCTTATTGTCCAGATGTAATAACCTGCATCAATAAAACCTGCAACCATTAAGCATTTACCTACTTTTACTCTTGCTTTCTATTTTAATAGAGTTTAAGCCTAAATTTAATGGAAAAGTTTGCATATAGGTATCACACCCTTCGATGTACCTTCTTCCCACCTATTAATAATGAAATTAAACAAGATTTGGGGTGTACATGCGGTAGAAGTTGGCCTGCTTGTGATAATTAGTTTTCACATAGGTAGGTACCTTTAAAAATGAATGCATATATTCCAATAGAACAACAGGTGTGAGTTTTATGTATAGGGTACGAGGGAGATGATAAATATAATTGGTAAATCTTAAATTTAGTGAAATAAGTAACAGATATATTTATTTTCGAAATGGTAAAATGTCAACTATCGGCTTGTTATAACTGAAATATGATTATAAGTGTCTTCGAGTCGACATCTTCTAAATGTGGAATCATGAACAAAACATCAACGGTATCTAGTGTTGTCATTCTTTCTTTAATTTGATCTTATTAATTATTATTGGGCTAGAATCTGCTAAATGTCATTTATCGCGGATGTTTATAAAATGAGGAACCCATTTAGTAATTGCATACTTTTAGGATGTTGTTTGTTTTTAAACACCTGCCTCAGTGAAACTTTTTATCACAGAGGAACCACCTCGAAAAAACGAAAGCGGTTAGTGAACACCGCAGTTATTGCCTCTGCTCTGAAACTGTTTGGATACTTACCCTTTAAAGTATACTTGACAATAAAAATAACTTTGAATTTCGCAACAATGAGAATTTTACCCTAAATAGTAGGTATACGCCAAAAAAAAGGCTGAACTCAAAAATCACCTGAAGGACCAACAACCCCTATACAAACATTTTACTCAATGTTGTAAGAGTTTAATTTATTTTAATCGTATAATTGGTTAACAGTAGAATTTCATTATGTAATCGGTAGGAAATCTTAGTCTATTTTTTGCATCGTAAACCCACTCATAACATTTTTTCTTCGCTTTACTTACATTTAACAGTAGGGGGAAGACACATTTTTGTAAATGATAAAGAAATATTAAAAAAAAAATGCTAATTCTTTAACCAAAATAGAATTAAATTTGCGAATAGGTATTGGGTAAGGAGGACTTCCTTACTATCTACCTGGTACTAAAAATGTGTTTTTATAAAACTCAACGCAGATAGGTATCTAAAGGGTGTTTTTTTTTAAAGGGGTATATTTTAACTGGCGTCCAGTTTGGTTTGGCATTACAACACGAATAGACTAACGCCTGAACAACGCTTCCAAATTGTGCAATTATATTTTGAAAATCATTGTTCTGTACGAAATACGTAGGTATAGCGAACTACGTCCATTTTACGGTCAACATAATCGTCCATCAGAGCAATTATTTTATATTATGAAAACTATGGAACGTTTTCGCACCACGTTTACTCTAAATGATATACTCATCCAAAGAGACGTCGTATAGTGCGTACAGAAAAAGTCATTGCTGCTGTAGTGCGTAGCGTAGAGGAAGATCCGAAGCAGCCTATCCATTCAAATGATTACTGACATTTTCGTTCATCAATTTAACAACCATGATGTGTAGGAGCTGTGGTTTCAACAAACCGGCGCAACATGTCACACAGCTCGTGCCACAATTGATTTATTGAAGGAAACGTTTGGTAACCGCACAGTTTCACGTTGCGGACCCGTTAATTGGCCGCCAAGATCGTGCGATTTACCGCCGCTTAAATATTTTCTGTGGGGATATGTAAAGTCGCTAGTCTACGCCGATAAGCACAAAAAGATTGACAACTTGAAGGACAACATTCGCTGCGTTATTGCCGATATACCTACATCTACAAATGTTGGAAAATGTCATCGAAAATTGGACCTCCAGATTAGACTACATAGGTATGTCCGAGCCAGCCGTGGCGGTCATATGCCAGAAATCATATTTAAATTATAATGCCAAAAGATTATCTTTCGAACAAAGTATATTTCATATCAATTTAAAAAATTCATTATTCCATTTCAAAGTTCTATACCTACCTAGACCTACCTATGTACCTCTTAAAAAAACACCCTTGACTTTTGAACTTTGACTTTCAATCAATTGCCCACTTTAAGGCTACCGCAAAATGTTTTAGTGACAATAAAAGTTGGTAGGTAGATACCTATGGCTACTGGAACAAGGATTACCAGAACTCAGGCCCCTCGGCTCCTAAAACAAACAACTTTTAAAGGCCGCCAACTGGCGACTGGGTTACTGGCCCAAAATTTGTATTTTAAAATATACCTATAAAGAACCAAAAAATCGAACTGGGTGGTTTATTCTACCTAAGTAAATTTATTTAGGTAGGTAGGTACCTAAGCAAGACGGTTAGTCACCAACTGCCATCAGTTTAGCTTTTCTGCTGTGTCAGGGGCACTGTGTCTGTTACGCCGACGGTGGTTCCCACCACACATTTCAAACTGAATCCAATTAGGCACCTGCCTACTGAAATAAGTCGCAAAAGCCTAGTCTTTATCCAGTGGTCTTAAGCATATAAAATTCCCACTCATACCTTTCCTAGGATGAAAAACCACAGCTAACAGCTTTGAGCGCAATTATTTCCAGCGTCTAGGTAGGTATCCACCCTTGCCGAGGTAGAGCAATGCCAACACCGATATCGCAAAACAACCCAATAGCAGCAAAATCAGCTTTGTTATCAGGATTAAAAGGTGCCCAGCTACCTACGTGTAGATACAAATCCAAAATGGCTTCACTTCTACAAAACAGCACATTAAGTATCTATATCTATCTACTTCTCACCTGGCGGCGATTGTAACAAATAGCGACAAGTAGCTGGCACACATTTAGATAGACACGTTCGCTTTTGCATTCAACCAACTGTCAGTAGCATTTTTAACGCAAATCATGCCTTTATCTAAGTAAGTACCTACCAAAAAAACCCCTCGGTCCTCGGTTGTGCTGCCATTTAACAGAGTGACACAAATTCAACCGAATGGCTGTCAATCAGCCGACATTATGCGAGATGTATCTCAATAAACGGCGCATACAATACACGTATACAAATATCCAACATCTACCTATCTATAGATCAGACAGCAGCTATCAGAGATAAAGATATAACTGCCACTTTTGAGAATTCAACAAATTCCTACATCCATAGAGTTATGACAAAAAAAATTCCCCCATCCGACATTATAAAGAAAAACAAATTTAGCGCCCAACTGTGTGACAGACTCCCATTGAGATCTTTACCTGGGCGCACGAATCTCAAAACAATCTACAAAGATACGCCAGCTACTGCCATCCACCTCATGTCAAAATGGAATAGAATTCCTATTCCTAAAGGTAGGCGGTCCTTTCAGCTGCAGCCCCCTGGCTGGCTACCCATATTGCTAATCTCTAACACAATCCACACAACCAAAAACAAAAGCACACACACACACGGAAATATTTACTTTTCGATACAATTTCCAGGGGCCGAAGAGAGACAACCAGACTGCGTGCACCCAATATGGTGGTGGTGGATGTGAACAAAAATGCCGGCAGCGGCACCGTCCACCGTCTCCGCTTCAGAAGGCGTATCTGACTATCGTGAATGTGTCTCCGTTGGTATCTGGCGGCGAGCCATTTGGTGACGGTGACTTTCTGAGTGCGCAAGCAATGTCTGCTCGCTGTCCGGTCGAACATAATTTCGTGTTCTGTTCTGAGTCGTAGATATCTTTTTCTTTCAGTTCGTAAATATTGCTCGCGTATTTTTTATTCCCCAATTTCTACCTAGGTGTATCGTGCTTGTTATCTCGTCGTTTGCGGGCAAATACCTATATTGGAATGTGTGTCTAGATTGTGTGTGCGCCAAGCGATAAGTTTCGCACTTCCAAGTGAAAACAAAAATAAAACAAAAATTTCTAGTGTCGTGAAAATTCAAGTTTCGATGGTCCCGGTCCCGGCCGCGGGATAAACGTGTGCAAAGAGATCTTTCGTTCGATTTGATTTAGGTAGTGGACTGTGGTCTGTCTCAATATGATGGACGTAGGTATGTACGGGAATCATTCGAATAGTTATCATACCGGTAGTGAAATGGGAACCAATGGATACACGTACTCGTTCCCATCGACGGCGGTGGCTGCAGCCGCTGCGGCAGCGGGTGCTGCGAGCCATCCTCATCTGCCGTACCACAGCGGCAATAGTTACGGCCAAGCGTTGGATGCGGACAATTTCTATCAACTAACTCCTCCGCATAGTGCAAACAATAACAACAACAATGTGTCGGTGCAACAGTCGTCACAACATCAGCAACAACACGCTTCCGCCAATCCAGTTTACTCCCACCCGCACCTGTATAGCCCAACGGCGGCGGAGTACGGTATAGCGACAACGCCACAGCATCCGTCGAGCAACTCACCCACTGACTCGTACTACGAGAGTGACAGTGTACATTCGTTTTACGGGACCGCAGCGCCCGGCAATCAGTCATCGAACGGTGTCCAAGATGCGTCAATCATTAGCTCGGAGAACGGTCTGAGTTACACGAACCTAGACTGTCTATACAATCAGAGTCCGCATCATCAGCATCATCATCACCAGCAGCAGCAGCAACAGCAGCAGCAGAATGGCGGTCCAAGTGGAGCGGCGGGCTATGCCATGCATCCGGGGGACGAGGTGAAGCTCACCATGCACTCCCCATACGGGCTGAGCGAGGACGCACTGATGCAACATTCGGCGCAACAGCAAAACGCACACGGCTCCATGATGGGTACAAATGCGTGGCACTATCACGCACAGCACTTGCAGCCGCCGGCGCATCATACAGCGATGGCAGCGGGATATCCCAATGCGACAGGTATGGATGGAGCAATGGTCTTGGACTCGATTGGCGGAATGCCATCCAGTCGTTCGGGCAGTGGACAAATGAGCAGCGTCGGCATGCCAAATGCGGGCCAAAATAGTTCGCGGAGTCAACATGTGGTGTCGCCGGGTGGCACAACGCATACACTGACGGCGCAACAGCAAACTTCACCCAACGGTCTGCCCACATACAAGTGGATGCAGTTGAAACGGAATGTGCCAAAGCCTCAAGGTAGGTGGATGTTTTCTTATTTAAAATTGGAAAGCTTTGCTCGTCCAATGACGGAAGCCGTATACTTAGTTGGGAGCAGCCAGAATATACAGCTCTATTTGTCAAAAATTATAACCATTCAGTTTTGTTGTACTAAAGCTTAAATCCTTGGTAAAATGTTTTTTTTTTCCATGGCCACAAATAAATTAGCACTTATAACTTAAACCGACTTAGACCGCAGCGATGTAGAGCCACTTTGACCTAAAAGATGAACTGTGACAAAAGTGCCAGAATATTTAAGCAGAGTTTTTTTTTTATTTTTTAGCAGAGGAGTTCTAGTCTTAAAATTTCCCTGAATAAGATCTTCCTTCTAAGTCTGTACAGAGATGGGCCTTCGCATTTATGCTCAGCTGATTCGTTATCTTCTACATATATTGAGTCGGCACTCTGGGGATTTAGCTATAGGTGCATATTGTTTAGGCAACATCGCAAGCCGTATCCTGTAAGATAAGCTTCTTCTATATCGCGGTATTATTTTTTTGAATGGCTTTTTGCCCATCTTAGGCCTGGGACTGTCTCACCAAATGCGGTACCTACACCAGAGGTCTTCCAAGTTTTGTTTTTAAAGTCGCATTGACAGCTGATTTAAAAAATACACAGAACGGTTCTGCTTCATCAAAGGGAAGTCCTCGAACTTTTTATAGCCAGTTCCGCAGCTCTTTCGTATCAGTAAAAAAACATCATTATTTGGTTTCTAGAACCGAGCGACATTAATTGGCTTGCTGCGAAAGTTTATAGCTGCTCCGTTAAAATTTGGAAATCGCAATCGAAATGTATGGTACGGAAATAAAAATATATACCATGTCCTAACATGAGACAAAGCTGAGAGTAAAAAAACAAAAAATACTCTCAAGCTAGACCTAAAGTCCTATATATACCTATTGTGCACACCAATTACATATTTTTTTTTTATAAATTTGAGATAGGTACGTCGAACTTCCCTAATCCCTTTACGATCTACGAACAAGCATGCTTACAAGGAATGTGTATCTCCCTTATTACGAATGTTTCTCAAGTATATGTAAACAACTTTTACCTTAAGTATACGTTTCAGTCTTCTTGAGACTAATTTTTATGGAGCGAGTTTTTCTCTACAACTAACAAATTTTTCAGCTGAAAATCGTTTTTGTTTCCATAAAAGTTTTTTTCCGTAACAATATTTTCCAATTAACATTGTGCTACGCATAGCCATTGATAAAATTGTGTACCGATAAAAAACTAAAATAGGAATTAGGGGATATCCCAAATTTTAAATTTGTGAATGCATTAAAAAATGTTGACACAATGACACAAATGTTGTGCAAAAAAAATCCGAAGAATTTTAATAAAAGTTGACAAGTGAAAAATCGAATTTCTATATTATCAATTTTCTATAGAAGCGGTTTTCTGCTCCCATGGGGATTTAGTTTAGAAAAGTTTGACAATAACACTCATGTGATGTGGCAGTGAATCCTATAAGCGTCTTGTTTTAGCCAATAAGGTTAGGATTGTGCATAAACTTGCAGTTTTAGAGCTTCATATTGAAGTTTTATAGGCGTATTTGACTTTATGTCGAAGCGGAATAAATATATTTAGGTCAGCAAAGCTCCAAAAAGAATCCCGAACCAAGTGCAACCACTCTGCAAGCGTTAGTGAAAATGTGAAGAATTTTAGCAACTCTTTTCTATAAGCAATGCATCCACAAAAATGTTTAATAGATACATAAGCGTAAATAGGCTGGTATTCTCAAATGAAAGATATCATTTCTCATAACCAAATTAAACGGAAACAGGCCGTATCACTAGATGGCAACCTTTTCGATTTATGCCGATGATATATAAATTTATCAAGGCTGTTCCTTGGGCTTAATTGAAAATTGCGTCAGTGCTTTAAATGAGGACCTGGGATGAATTTCGAATTGGTCAACCCAAAAGCGGTTTAATATCAACCCAAGTGTAAGTGTTTAGTTATTTCTAGAATGAAATTAGATCTATTTTTTATCGCTCAACTAATGCTAAACGATTCTGAAATTGAATTTGTTGAGCCTTCAAAAAGTCTAGGTCTTGTATTTAATAGAACCTTAACATGGAATAATCACATAAATACAATAGGAGGGAAAACTTGCGGTGTTCTACCAAATAACCTTATGCACTGCTTAAAGGTTTACTCCTCTCGAAACACGACTGAAACTTGTTAAAACGCTAGTTATTCCAATACTAATCTACGGATGCGAGAGTAGAAGGCGTCTTGAAGAAGTTTTCAGTTCTACTGTATGCTATGTGTACTGTTTAGAAGCACGTTTCACATATTGCAAAACACCTAGTTGACATGTCCTTCTGTAACTATATAAATTTTTAGAAAACTCATACTTCTTGAGTAGACAGCCTTCATATCTTTATGAAAAAATCCAGTTTCCGACATCTAAAAGATCTTCTTGTCTGGTACATCCGCGTTTTTTTCATGTCTAACATCCGGAAGACAGTTTTTGTTGCTGCTCTCCGCCTTTGGAATTCAGTCCCACGTAACTTGCGTAAGCTAACTAATGCCCTATGATTTAAAAACGAAGTTCAAAATTGTCAAGGACACTAGAAAACTTTTTCCCCATCCATATCCCTCTTCAAGCAACTTCAATTTCAATTCAAATTAATTTAAAATTTAATCTGAAGTGAATATAAAAAAAACCTTATTAATATTTATGAAAGCAGTCTAACTTAACTTTTAAATTATTTATGGATATTAGGTATATTAAAAACTTTTTTCACTTAAGTCATTCTTTAAAGAGGTAAGCCGAATCGGCCAAAAGCACTGATGATCCGTCTGGTCGCCAGCTATTTACAATTAATATTTAGTTCAATTATTATTTAAGTTATCGTATGAAGGAGTTTTCGTTAATGTTTTTCTTTAATTAGAAAATTGCGTTCATCTTATAAATAAAAAGGTGACGGCAAATAGTTAAAAACCACTTTGACTGCCTTAAACACAACATTTTTTTTGACAGACAAGAGAAAAAGACAAACGATTAGTCCAAAGAAAGAAAGAGTTAAAATAAAATGCTACTATTTGTAGATTCGTCGTAGTGAAACTATTGCCAATATCGTCGCGGCTTCTATCCAATAAAGTTATCATCATGTCCAATTGTTTTTGATTAATTGAGTTAGACCTTTATTTATGTTTATTCTATATTACAAATTTCGAAATAGAATTTGAAAGAAAAATGCTTGCGCGTTATAGAATTTCAAAATTATCAAAGTTACAAGTAACCGACTATCTTTCCCAGCATACACACTGCTTAGGTATATGTTTGAATTTCTACCAGCATATTTACAAAGAAAATATTCCAGGGGAGTTTTGGTTTACTATAATAATTTTTTTCGGGGAAATTTTTTCCCCCTTTTCAAATTCATTGCAGAAACCTATTTTTCAAAAATGGGAAATATTCTCTGGGGAATTTCGTTCACTGTACCCTGAAAGTGGTTTGATTTTGGGCGCGCCCAAATGGTAGAGTACCTTAGCCGAACTGACGGCAATTAGCCTACAAGAGGCATTTTTGTTGAGGACCGGGTCGAATCCGGGCTGTATATAGCGCATATCCAAGCATACTCACTAATAAAGGTATCTACATATTGCAGTCTCTCTGGAACGCGGTATAGACTTTAAATATCTGCATTAACGTGGTAATGTCTTGGTCTGTCTTTGTAATATTTAACACAAATATTTCCAGGTTCTCGTTCCACCATATAGCATTTATGCTCCCTTTGACCACAGACCTGTTTACCTTGTTGAAATTGTGCAGCGCCTGTATAAGTATATTATCACGAAAACTGCATAATACTGGGAGTCTTTGAAGTGTGTTTTAAGCCAAGGTGAAAAGTTGCTTAAAAACGACATTTTAGACAAATCGAAGCCGAGTTTTCATTCCAAATTTGTTGGATTTGGCTTATTGCATATAAAATGATTTTTGCAATTTATGACAAATCCGCACCTTAATACAATCTTCTTTTGATGCGGCTTACACTGTAGAGTGTAGACTCAAGGGACAGTCACCGTTTCGATCTAATTAAGCTTCTCTGGGTACATTCAAGTTAAGCAAATCTGAACCAAAACTCTGACTCTGTCCCTGATTAATATAGCTTCTGTTTTATTTGCTTTGATCATCTACCTAGTTTATCTAGCTTAAAATATCCCATCATCACCGGCAATGCCATAATCACAATAAATTCCGTGTTGTCCTAGGAACTTCTGTCAGTGCGAATATTCCTATTGAATCTGATTTGTGCCCATTTCTTCCTATACTTATACTATCTTTACATACCTTAATATTTTCCACCCAACCCTCTCTGCATCGCCAGCTCAAATAGCTAACCGCTTACCTCGCCGAATGGGCATTCATTGTCCAGCTTGAGTATTTTACCAGAATTTTTTATCATCATCGCAGTTAAGCATTTTTATCGATAATAAGTACAGACTTAATCAATGCACTCAAGTCAAGTACACCTTTCAAGACAATCCAATTCAGCTACAAGGAAACATCTCACGCGATAATTTCAGCGAATGCTATAATGGTTTGCTAAAATAATAAATAAATAAAAATATCGACCGAATGACATGGAAAGCAACAATCTTTGGAAATTTTTCGCGCACTTGCCTTTTTCTATATTGACAACTACTTACAGTACGTAACATTTATTGTTATCAGTGCGGTGATACACGCGTTCCCTTTGGTTCAGTTAACTGACTCATTTTGATATTATATTGGTTTGTTGTTGTAAAACACAGGTCTACATTTAATATGAGTAAACAAATTAGTTTGCGCCTACCTCTGCTCAAATCTATGAATATGAGTCGAATTTCCAAGGTTAGTTTCGAACAAAATGAATATTCCAAGCAGTCATACAGCATGAAGTTTTGTGACTTACCAAAGTTAAAGTAAGCACATTAGTGCCTACCTTAAGTTTAACAATCTCACAGTAATTGGGAATATTTTTCCTCGAGGATAATCCGCTATTAATTTAAAGAGTTAAAAGGCTTTTTGTGCAGTACTATATCGATGTATACTTTTTTAATTTTTTATTATTTTTATTCCAGTCCTTAATTTTTAGAAATTTTGCAAAACTTCAGCCCGTCTGTTCTCACTGTAACTTATAAAAAAAAGAAGAATTTTTTACCTTTTCATGACCATCATAAGACGCTATAAAGCTGTCAATTGTAGCCTAACATTTTCGTTTTGACTCATATCTAAAGGACAGTTTTGACAAGTCCCGATTACAGAAGACCGGTATTAAAGGACAAGGAAAATTGAAGAGAAATCATTTTTTGACTTGTAGTTTCCAGTCAACTACGAAATTTGTCGGCTACTAGTGAGCACGATCAAATTTACGACTCTAATAACCTGTGCAGAGTCTTGAGTTCGACTGATGTTATCTTGAGCTTGACCAAGTTTTTAATTCGACATTAAAATGTAGGCCCTTCAAATCATGGGGAAATGATAACTCGCGTATATGAGACTTAAGGCCGTCGTTCACTAAGTACGAAATGCATAGTTAAGAAGCTAAATTGTACGATACTCTAAATTCTACGCATTCAGTTGGAGTTTGTTGCTCAACAAGTGTACGATCTTATAGTACTCGTTAAATATGGTTGTGCGTTGTGCATTGCGTCGAGCAATGACTTTGCAATACTGTGCTTCACATTATCTGTTCAACCAGTCGCTCAACTCCTTGAATATCTTGTTTAATTTGTTGTTTGCAAGTTGACGCATTGGAATCATGAATGGCTGCTCATGAATTTCGTACGATTTGCAATTTCCAATTCAGAGTGTCAAATAATTTCGCCATTGCTGTCAACTGCCGTATGTGTTGCGAAAACACTTAATTGTTCAACTCTTACAAGTTTTAATTCAATTCGAAATCAACGAGATTTTGTGCACCGACGTACAAGATCAAGTTGGATAAAAGTGGTTGATGTGATGCACGCGTAGTGTACGACCGGCATTAGTCTAGCTTTTTGTAAATTGTTAGCAGGTAAAATGAATTTCCGTAAAAGTGTTATCTCAAGTTTTGGGTATTTACAGATTATATCATATGCACAATTAAGACATCTGAACTCTCAGATTAGATTAGGTTCTAATGTGTCAGAGAATTTTAGCAACTCTGACTGACACAGTGTACCTTACCCTGATTAATATGTGGACGAGGAGGTTTAAGGTTCAGAAGTGATGATTTGTGACATTTGAAGCAACAAGTCGAAGCAAAGTGATGCACCAGCTGTCGAGCCATTCACCACTTCAATCATATGAGTTATATACTGTCCATTCCCTTGATGTTAATCCCTTGTATTTCTAAGTCGTATCTTAACCAGGAGATGTGACCGAAGGGCGGCCAACATGAGAGATCACTTGTAAAAAGAGCTGTATTTCTAAGAAAAACAATTTAAGCGAGGTGTTTCGCTAATGCGGTGTTGCCTCTCTGTCGGATACTCTGCGGGCTGGTACCTTTGACAACCGATTCGTCTTAGGTCAGTACATAAAGGGTTTTGGGTACAAAAGAAGCAATAGCTGGAAATTTCATATTGCCATTAGTTCAGAGCGTTTCATTAACATTTCAAGCTTTGGTAAATTAGAACCAGAAAGTGGTACATTTTTGTACCTATATCCTCTATAGGAATTTGATTTCGGTACGTTGACGGTTTCGAAGAATCACTAGCATGCGTACCATTTAAAACGATACAGAGGTAATGTCGCTAGGGATTCTCAGATAACCTCTTCGGCGAACCAAGTCTTCTTCCTGCGGTATACCTACTCGAAACCCAATCTTTTGAACTTTCTCTTTCTAGATATCAAAGGTCTCGGTGAGATTTTGTCCAACCAGCAATTTGACATGGATACAAGAACTCGTAACGGATCTATAACCTAACTAACACAAAATGCTCTGCTTTACGGCCCTTAAAACCTATAAAAATATACTGAGTATCAATGTGCCCTATTTTGGTTTTCCGAATGATATTTCGTAGAGAGAACACTCGATTGGTTGTAGGTACATAGACTACCATTGTCGAAGTCTAGTAGGACCCAATTATTTCAGTGACAATCTCAGGCTTCCAAAGAGTATGACAACCAATGTTAAGAAGGCTGATGCTTCTGTAGTTGCCGCAGTTTTACAAGGTAAACTGTCTTGTGGATTACGCAAATGATGATGTTTTCCCAATTATCAGGTAGAGCTTTCATGGAGATAAGTTTGTCTTTACTCTCCTTAAATAGCTCGCCAGGTAGGCTGTTGTTGCTTAGATATGAAGAAAGTCTTGGATTTCATCCTAGAATCTGTTAACATTAAATCCTACCTTAATAATTTGAACAACATTGCTAGTGTAGGTATAACGGGTTCACTAAAATCTTCACCACATTAAGACCTAGAATCGCTGCTGAACATACCACCTTTCGAGCTTTGTATACCCATCTTCACAGTTGCTTCAAAGACAGAGAATGGAACAGGAACAGGAACTGGAACAGGAGTTATCAGTCAGTCAGTCATACCGATTGGCAAACCACTGCAACATTTTTCAGGCAGAGATCTATGCGGTTAAAAAAGCAATGAAAATCACCCTTTGCGAGGACAGCCAAGAAGCACTTAAATTGGTCAACTGCAATCTGCTGAACTCAAGATCTGTAAGTTAGTGCCTTTCGGCATTAAGAGCACTCAATACTGCTATGCTGGGTTTCTGGACAGCAGGTAATTTGACTTTTAGCTGGCAGACAAGTACTACCAGCTTTCAACTCAGCAAAAAGCTTCTTTATAACTCCAGATTAAATTTGCAAAAGAACATGTAGTTTGTGGCCAACAATTGACACCAAAAACTCAAAGATCCTAATATCTCTTGATAGAAACCAGATCCGAATGCTCGCATCATTAGAAACACGACTAAAAGGTTGAGCATCTTTACAAATGACTTCTGTAGAAGTTGCAGAGACGAAGAGGAGATAAAATCTATCAAACATTTACTGGGTCACTGCTCAGCACTCCAAGAAAGCCGCTATCCTTGTTTGCGAGCAAGGTTCGTCGAAGTCTTGTAAGATCAAGCAGGATCTTAGGCGATTCATCAGCAAATCCGAATAGTTTTGTTAGTAATTACAATTTACAATGTGCCTCTGTGGCTTTTTTAGACTTCTCGATAGGTCGATGTACTCGTGCATACCGTTCAGCCGTTTATTGTTAAATTTCCTTACAACAATTCTCAGTTTTTAGGAGCCGTATGATACATCTAAGCTTTAGACCTATACCAGACTTAACTACCTCCATGACAAACCAGGAAACTGATCCTTAGGTAACTACTTGCATACCTATTAATATGAATGTTGGCTAAACTTCGAGTGTAAGTGAAAGCCCCAACTGGTTTACACTGCCCCCCTCCCCCTAGTTCAACATACCAGAAGATCAAACCTTCTATAAAATGACTCAAAATGAGCTATAAAAAGGATTATGATGACACTTTCAACAGTCTCTACTGCAACTGAGGCTGGGTTATTTCATTGTCCAATTCAGTTGTCCGTTTCTGTAGTGGGACTAACTTAACAAGTCTCCTTTTCCAGCTCACTTCACATCCGCATAGACTTATTTCGGTCCACGAACTTTAAGAAAAATTCACAAATCACTGTCACAAAAACCTTCACTTCTTCTATGGTATATTAGTCAAACAATGTATAACGTTTATAAATTGGCACTATACCTACACCAAATGACAACGGTCCATTTGAACCATCAGAACTAATAACAAATACCCACAATCTAGAGATAAATTAATGACCAACATGAAATGCCATACTAGATATATCTACCAACCATCAAATCAAATAAACGTTCACCCAGGAACGGGCATACATTCCAAACCCAACTTCAAAGTGTCAAACTCTTTATAACAACAAATTTAATGACCTGAAGACCCCACAAGAAAAATAGTTACAAGTGGCTGGGTTTGAACAGAAAAAAAAAATAGGCGCATAAACGACATTCTCTCCGAGCGTTTATAATCATACTTCGTTTTATTTCCCACTTCTCGCAGATAGTTCTCTGACCCTTTTCGTGAACAAATTTGTCACGACATCAACCAACCAATTCAATACAGTGTGGTGTTGTATACTGGCTATACCTATAATGGCCCAGCCAGTTGGAGAGAAATTATAATTAATTCATTGGAATATTCAAGGTTCGTTACCGGCTCAAAATACATACATTCGTATTCGTATATCCATCCAGCGCTGGCACCTCGTGTTTGCGTGAGTGTCAAAAATATCAAAACATCACATCAAATAGACATTTTCGGACAGTGTCAGAAATTAAAAAGAAACGACGAAAAAAAAACCCAACAACACTCACACCACGACCACTGAAACTTTTAGTGTTGGGGTTCGAAAGTTGTTGCCACCGCTCTATAAACACGTTCATTCGACAGCGGCTGGCGCCTTGTCATATATCACAAAACCAAGGAACAGTGTGTGGAAATTGTACTAAATGTTGCAAATCGGTTAACGTACAGGACTAGCTTCATATCGAGCAATAATGGTGTTTCAAGATGCTGGGACATTATGCCGCGGTTGTCGGTAGTACAGGGCGTCCAATCCACTTTCATTTTAAACTGTTTTCGTGACAGGTACACAGTTTTTTTTCATGCAAGTTCTAGGCAGGCATCCTTTTTCGAAGGAATGCAATTGTCACACGGGTCAAGTTATGTCTCCTTGTAAGTCACATACGATCCAATGGAAGCGATAATGCTAAGAAATCAATTATTATCAATTATTTCGAACTTGTCGGTCCTAGTAGCGTGGTACAAGTGGTTGGGTATAGATTGTCAGAAGTTTGGTACAACTGGTTGGGTAAGTCGCATTAATAAAATGACTGCTGTTTTCAAATAAATAAGGCTAAGAGAATAAAATGTCAATGAAGGCGAATACTCCTATCGGTCTTTAAATTCTTCTCTATCTCCAGAGCCCCCCGTGAATTTGAATTTCGTTTCCGAATTTTTATAAAATTTTGTGTTTTGACGAGACTTTGGCGAATCTTTGTGGACATTCGCCACGAAGTTTACAATTTCACACGATACATATAGCCTGGGATTTTCAGATGAGCTCGATGGTGAACGAAATCTTCTTCCGGGAAAAAGGAAGTGGTTGGCGCATTGTTCTTATATTGAGTAGGTACCTAACCTATATTTATGACAGGAAACAGCCATGTCGCGTAAGCCACAGCTCCGCTCTATTCGCGGCTTATTCAAATCTGTAGAATCAGAATGAGGGGGTCCAATGACGTTGGTGACACTCTATCAAACTAGTGCTGATTTGAGTTATGTCTTCTCCGTAAAGGTAGCCGATCGTTCCGTGTGCTCTTTGTTAACTTGTTCTGCAATTCTTCATGCTACAGACAGGTACCACGTGCCATGTCAACAATACGCAGCTGTGTGGTCCAAACTCCGAGGATGGTTGGAGCTCTCTTCTAATGTTATGTTATGTTAAAGTGCCTCTCGGTGAGAGAAACACTTAGGCCGTAAGTCGGCCCATTGTGCATGTGCATACCACTGGTGTTGGGGGTTCATTAACCGGTTACTCATGTGAACCATTTGCTTCCATTGATAAAGCTAAGAGTATTAGCATCGCTGATGAAGCTTAGATCACTTATATTATTGAGAAAGTACTTACTTAAGTAAACCCTCCTTAAGTTGGATAGGGCAGCTGCAGAGGAGGTGGGTGACAGACTCGTCTTCCTCCTCATCCATACAGCTTCTGCAAAAGTCATTGTATGACAGTCCGAATCTACGCGCGTGTCTACCCAGAATACATATCCCGGTTATGACATAACATAACGACTAGCGAGATACTAGATCTGTTGAGTCGCAGAAGCGCCTTGGTTCTTTTAGTGTCCGGGGTTGGTTAAGAAATCCTGGCAACGTCGCAGTATTTTAAATGTTTCCATCTATGACTTGATTTACCTGTAGCGTCCGCGTGAATGAGTTGTTTAGCGTAGGACAGCGGTGCATGCGTCAGCTGCACAGTTTTCCGGGAATATCACTGTTTCCCGGAACCCAGGAAAGGTTGAGATTGTATTGTCTAGCTACCTCGTTGAGAAATATGTGGCAATCTTCCACCGCATTAGATCTTAATTCGCTGAATACTAGGGATCTAATGGCAGCCTGGCTGTCTTCTTACTCTCAGTATGCACAAAGTCGGTTTACGGCTCCGATTTTTCTTTTGTATATAAAGTCACTTCCATACAGTTTTGGCCAAATTGTTGATCCATAAAGCACTAGCTTCTTTATTGGGCATAGTCCGTACAATGAAGATACCTACAAGAGAGGTTGCATGTCGGCACGCCTTGGCTCAATCCTACCTCCAAAGAAGGTTTCCATTTATGTACTGGTTTGGATGCCATCTCTTGCCCACCAACTGTGCCATTAATGGTTCACCCATTATATAGTCTGGTATTTGAAGGCGAAAGACGCTATCGTACATGAGCTCTTATATAGGTAGCAACATTTTGTGTGGCATGCCTTCTACTGCAGTTTCCACCATCATTATGTATCGTACTGCAAGATTATTCGTGTTTCATATATACCTTTCAGGATATGTTTTCAAGTAGCGATACGCAGGTTTAAAAGCGTTCTTAATGTCCAGTGTTATAATGCATCAAACTTATTGTGCTCTACACCTCTTATCAGTCATTTTCCCTCTACGGCCCTTCCTAACGACAATTCCCTAAATAACATCAACAGTCAGCGTGCTTTCTTAAATTCCTACTGATGATAGCCTGCATAGTCCACCTGCTGGTTTAAGGTCAAACTATATTGGGATATTATCTGGTCGAGGGACTTGTTTTTTTCGGAAATCTGTTCGGCAAAAGCCTGTATAGTTGCGACCTTACGACCTTAGGTCGCTACGTTCTCTTACTTTAATGTCGTTTGAGAAAGAAGCAGTACCGTCTATTATAGAGAATAGGACTCACAACTCTCTAAATCTACATCAGTAAAGTGGAAATTCGGAGTCAGGCCAGTTTTCACTGTATTCACTCAAGCTCCCAAATTGATCACGCATTGCTCGATGCTTTCAAGTGCGAATTCGGATGTCGATCGTTGGTAAAACCCCAACAGAGGTTGTCAAGCCAATGAATAATGCTCCAACCAACTGTGGATTTAAATATTCCCTCATTCATATTCATACTTGCTACTTCCTGAAATACTTCAGCTACAGATCTTTTGCTCAGACAGTAGGTACTAAATAAACATTGACAATTATGGTGCATTAATGGACATAAAAATCCTTTACGGGACCTGGACTATTTACTCTAAAATCGGCAGGAGTTTGAACCTATTGTATGTTGCCTTTCAATACTTTGGCATCGTCTTATCACTATTCCACACAGCAGACGAAGTATAAGGTAAATATAAACTATATAGAAGTCCCCAGTGTGATACTAGAATTTAGATCTTCTTACTGCTTCCGCGGAAGAACTACTCAGTTTGGGGGTTCAACCAAGGCCTCCATTTACAGGCCTTTCCAGTTTACCCGTTCATTAGGCAACTGCCCGTGGTTATGCACTCGAAGGTGATCAACCCTTTTCTATGTGCCCATGCTCACGCCACCATATACGAAGTCTTCCTTTACTCTGCATTAACCCACTAGAAACTAGAACTCTGCAAAAGCTTTTATTTCAACAAGCTTCGCACGTCCAAAACGCTGTTCTTTGACTATGTCGATGTCGGTGTACAATACAGCTCATAGGTATATGCTCAAATTGTCTCCTACTATATCCGTCAACCCAAACGGTGCCAAATAACTTACTTACATTTTCTGACCATAAATCTTTTAGGTCGACAGTTCACAGGCATTAATTGCGTTTGAGTTGTATTGCCCTATATCGATCACGTGAGCAGCTTTTCAGTTGGGCTACCTTTAACTGTCAAGATTTACTGTCTGTCAACCTACCTGCAATTGGAAATAAAAGCTTGGTGAACTATTGCTAGCGAACAACTTTAGCAGGGATGACAGAAGTACCTATGCTCAACTCGAAGCTCACTTCGTTTTATCGAATTCAAAGTCACCTGTGACAGCTAGTGGATTTATACAGAGTTAAGGTTTCCCCGACTAAGGCATCCTTTTGTATGATGATGGCGGAGAAAGATCAGTTCAAGTTTGGCTAGGACCTGGGAACGTTTTTTGATGCCAAAATGATAAGAACTTTCAAAACTGTCTTTAGGATTTCTGCAATTGCGGTAGATCTCACATTAATTCGCCATCATATTTGCGACAAAAGGGATCTAGTTCGCTACTCCCTAGGGCCCTAGGCTATAGAGAGGTTAAACTGATTGCAACCTTTTTGATTTTTTTGTTCGTCGATTTGTTAAAGATTTTTACAGTGACTTTCCATATGTTGATAAATTTGATTACTCAGTTGAAGCACCAAGAATTCATATGATCTGTCATATTAAACTTGGGTAAACAGCTTCCAGCAGTGACATATTAACTAAAAGAACAGAACTGATCTGCCGCCATCTCCTCAGCTCCAAGTCTATTGCGGTCGTCCACAAGGCTACTACTAAAGAAAACGACTGGTTGCAACTTGCAGAATGTCATATTTACCTGTAGGATGCTTACCTGCCAGTGATGAGATTCTACTCCAGACGAAAATCTGGCAGTTATTCACTAAATCATATTGAGGATAATTGCCCCCTGCGTTCGGTCTTTTTGTGTAGTTTCCCAGGGTTGACTAGTACAGTCTTAGCTTTGCAGCCATCCTGCAATTCGTTCCTAAATTCGAGAAGGGTCTTCGCCGGGTAGCAAATCCAAGCTCCGTCAACAATCGACCATTTCTAATCCGAGGCATAATATCAGTTTCTGCTGGTAGTGCCATAAATCGAAGTTTGAGAAGTCTAATAAATGCTCCGCACTTACCTTTTTGGCCAACTTTACCTAATATCAGTTTCTGGCAGAATTTTAGCAGCTTCAAAATAGCTTGATTACTATACCTATAGCCAGACCAGGCTTATGGCATCAAGACCATATAGGGCAATAAGCAGGTACCTGACAACTTCGCTGAGAGATGAAAGAAAGAAAGCACCTTGCAGTCGATTACTGAAATATTTAAGCTCATCGTCTGAAAACTCAATGAGCAATCGGTTTAAATGGGCGCTAATCGTGGGCGTGACTCCATTTATAAAGGTGACATCACACCGTGCGTCGTCACTTCAGTAATCCAAATGACCAGTCTTACAGCCTCGCACAAGTGTGAATACTTTTCTCCTAACTGTGTTTTCGCGTCATTTATATTTTTCGTTTTGAAAAATTCGCATGACTGTTCGCTTGGCAGTAGCACTATATGCCACTAGTAGTGGTGGTTGAAATTTAATATTTCATCGCAAATATTGAATGTCGTGTGCACGTTTCAAAAATTATTATGGATATGGCCAAAGTAAAGACCAGATAAGATATCTATGGACTATGGCTGACTGACTTGCGTTGTACTTTAACCCCTGTGTGTGACAATGAAGCAAAAGATCCCGCGCCGCCTGTTTAGGTAATATTACCCAACTTGCGATACACATACGTATGTGTGTTTTCGTTGTGCTCCTTCAAAGTGGAATGTCCTTAATTGTGTATGTAGTATACGGTATACCCCATGATAGGAAGGACACTATACATTGATGTCTCACAGTTTTGGTGTTGTTGGCAAAGCTAATGCGATTTCCTTGTTAAGTCTGTCCTGGCATTTTTAGGTGTGTAAATATTATGCTTCAGATATTTATAAGAAGGGCAGCGCGAGCGTTCCTTTTGCATAAGTAAAAGTTCTGTTTGAATTGGTTTCGATCACAGTGATGATAAAAGACATTGTGCTGGAGTTGGTTTTAATGAGAGAGAGAGAGCGTCCCTCCGGGGTCCGGGAACTAAAATAAACGCCAACCTTCTCCCATCTTTATCGCCTTCAAAGATCTTCTCTTTAAATACTTGTGCAGGAGCTAAAACTAACATAACCATCAACAATGAGACAGATAGTTGTATGCGTCGCGTCGCGTCTCGTAATAACCCGGCTCCAGTGTTAATTTTTTTTTATACTTTTATCAATAAATTCAAATAAGACTGGCGCCGGGTAATCCATCATTTCAATTCAGAACTCTGTCAATTTTTGTTGTTGTTTCGGTTTTTTTTCCTCTTTCAGTTTTCTTTTTAAAGAATGAACTATAAAGGAATGCGTCGCATATGCGCGCCGTTCGCGGCTTTTAAGTGTTTAACTGGTAAATTAAAGTAGCCGGCACTCCCACTATTAAAGTGATAGTTGTATATATGTGTGTGCGGTGATGCGACCACCGTTCGTGATTGTACGCATTAATTTTTTACACATTACGTTCTTTTGATTGTGGTTTGTGGTAGGTATAGGCTTTTTATACAAATAAATTGAATGTATGATGCCTCAATGAACATTGGAGAGCATGTACTAGATGGAATTGTGAAAAAGATTATCTGGCTTATTTGTCCTTTGTAATGAGACCTGGGGATCAATTACCGATCTGTGAAGCTGTGAAGTGATAAATAATTTATCATTTGCTTGCAATATGCTTCTCTAGAACTGATCGTGATAAATTGCTGTCAAATTTATACTAAAATGTACTAAATGATAAATCCTGTCAGCCAGCCGTTGGGCGACTTAAGTCCCAATTTGTCACTTTTTTGACAGCCTGTCAAATTTTTAAATTTTTTTATTTTGAGCATTTATTAGCTAAAAAATTCACTTCGTATATTTTTCAAAAACCATTATTTCCGAATAAATACGCTTAAAATGTAAAGCG
The DNA here is from genome assembly GCA_936431705.1 of Cheilosia pagana. NCBI lineage: Eukaryota > Metazoa > Arthropoda > Insecta > Diptera > Syrphidae > Cheilosia > Cheilosia pagana. The sequence continues at coordinate 74,558,598 of OW386166.1, read as the reverse complement.
GCTATCACAACACTATTAGAGTCTTAAGCCATCTAAAGCTTGTAAAATATAGTGCGAAAAATTTCTAACAGCCCTATTTATAAATCCAGCGAAAGTCTGGAAGGATCTTACAAACTTAAGCGTGGTAGGTAAGTTAAATGCGAAAATTTGTGTTTTGAGCCTGGTTAGAGCTTACGTAAATATGTTTTTGTAGCAAATGTCATTCGGTCGTCATCAAATAGTTAACAAAACCAAGAAGTGAAACTGCTTTGTGTTTTTGCATTGCCATTTCGTATGCTGTGTAAATTTATAAATTGCTGCTAGGTTCCTAATTTAGATTGTAATTGATTTCAGTGTCTTCTGCAATAGTTTATTGAAATTCTTAGTTATTTAGACACAAACTTCGTTAAACAAAGTTACCGCGAAAAAATGTTTTTAAACAACAATTTCAGTAAGGCCAAGCAGAGGCTGCGTACATTTTTAAGCTATGCTTACTAAACAAACAATTTGCAGATAAGCTTCAGAAATGTCGCTAAATTTCGCTCACCGACATTCATTTTTGGAACTTTAGAGAATTCTGCATTGGCCACCCTGATAGTAGTTACCTATGTGTCGTTTGTGGGCTTTCTGTGTTAATTTTTTTCGGATCAATTTGTTATGAGTAGATAATAATGTCCGGAATAATAATAAAAGGTTAACAATAGCGATCATATTGAACAACGCTGATTTATCAATTCCTTTTTCTAAAAAAGTGTTGCTTTTTTCCTAAAAGCAAGGTTTCTGAAGCCTTTTGTCTGCGCTTATTTTTTGTTTCCATTGTGGGTCTCATTTGCTTTCTTCACACATAAGACGGCTGTGATCGAAATGTATCATTTCTGACATGTGTTTTAATTTTTCACTTCACAGTATCACAGATCGAGAATTGACAGTCTGCCTGAGTGGTTGTAAGAAATATCAAAGAGACATTTTCAGTTGTGATGTTTTGCTAAAGCTCTCAATCAAATTTGTACCCTTATCAACAGGGGGTACGCTCTAGGATTCAACACAATTTCTTCGTCTTAATGCAAGCTGTAGTAGTGTCTGAAACTTGAAACCTAAGTCTAAGAGTTCAGTCGTTGACTTATGAATGTCCTAAAAGTGTGTCTGTGTGTGTTGACATGCTGCAGAATACAGGAGATTATTTGCCGATTGTCTATACCCCACGACTTGACCTACAGCCTCAAACCTTTACTTAGCAGTATCACGCTTATTTTTCTCTTCAAATTTAGACCTGCGATTTCGCCACACTTTTGTTTCTTTCATCTGACCTATGCTAAAACTAAATTTACTGATTCGCTCGCATTAATGCCGATTTTGTCAATCACTTCAAGTACACTTAAGGAACGACCTACCCACCCACAAAATTTAATTGAAATCGGTTGAGTGGTTAAGAAGATCGACCTCGCCTACTTCTCTTTCATTTCACTTTGGAGAAAACTTGACGACTCAGTTTTTGTTGCAATGTATGTGTTTGTGCGATGAGCGCCACCCACCACCCCCAAGCAGGACGACGATCAAGAACAACGGTTGCTGATAATTTTCGATTTGAGGAAATAAATTAAGTTTTGTAATGTTAGATTTTGGGTTGTAGCTCAGCTTCTAGATGACACAGAAAGCCGAGTGATGGCTTAAAATAATTATGGAAGTGTTGGCTTTATTTATTTTTTGTTTTGTTTGCATTGATAAAGAATTGATTAAGTAATGGCGAGCTAAAGGCAGTTAAGTAAAAAAAAACACATTTTGGTTAAAAACGCTGACAAAAGGTAAGCATAGTAATAAAAGGAATAGCGTATGTCCTTCTCAGAATCTTAACTAACATTTGAAAAAAGTTTCATCGAAATCTGTGCAGCAGTTTTCACGCCAACCGCGAACATAGAAAACGGCCACAGTTTTATTAAATGTATAGATAGATAGCTACACCTCATATCCGATTTATCGTCTGCGTTACTTTTTAAATAATATTATAACCGCTTTGGCGATTTAATTGAGTTAGGGATAATTAAATGCACTGTAGTCTCGCTAGCATGACGAGTATTGGGTTTGAATAATTGAGGTGCAGGAATGCAGCCGGTAAGAGACACTTTATAATTCTACGATATTCGAGCGAATTTAAAGAGTTCCCAATGTTTGTATCTTTAATTAGTCTTATTGCACGATTTTGAACGCCATCCAATAATGCAATGTGGTTTTCCGCGAACTAAACCAGATATAAAAGTTTAACTGAAGTTTTGGGTGAATGAATTCGCTATATTGTAACCAGATCGGAAGGGTAAAAATATCTCTTGCTCCGATTGAGGAAACCTAGACACTTCGCAACATTTTCTACGCCTTCGAGTATACCTATGGTAATTCCAACAAAAGCTGTCAAGACCAAACATCAGCGAAAGTGTGAATTGCACTAGAAGTTGTCGACAGAAGATCATTTATAAAAATGAGAAAAAAAGACGGAGACAGAATAGATCCTTGGGAAACATCAGCATAAATAAGGTGAATTTTTAACTTGAACGAAATGTTGTTTAAAATTCATTGAATAAAATACCCATCGAACCCATAAGTACGCACTTTAAACAAAAGAGCAAACTCTGTCAAATGCCTCAAATATCACGCGCAATAATCTTCGTTTCAGAGGAGTGATGAACCGATTGGTTCCACTTCTCGGTGAGATAAGGCATCAAATCTCCAGTGGGTCTATTGCCACGTAAAACATACTGCCGCTAATTAAAAGCTTTCATCATGCAAGACATTTCATAAGATGACGGTTTATCAGCGTTTCCATGACCTTGGAAAGAATGGGTGAAGATTTACATTTTTTTTACGACGGGCTTGAAAAATGCTGTTTCCACCTTCTTGGAAAGAAACCAGAAGAATAAGACAGACAAAAAAAGCTGGCGCAACAGTTTTGTCAGCGTTAAAGTCACCTCTTCAGAACAATTGGGACGAGAAAATCTGGACCAGCGGATTTATTTATGCTGAGAATCTAAAAGTACTCTTCTTCACGATTTCAACAACTGACCAAAAGTTTTTACCACCCTTGAAACATGGTAGTTTTTTTGTCCCAACACTTTTATTTCAGTCTTTCCGAGGAACTGCCGATAGGCACTACCACGGGTCTGGTTTACAACTCGTCCTTTGTTATCTGAACCTACTTCTTCGGCTCTTTTTTGTCTATCAAGGTTTAATCTTAACATAAGGCTTTCTTAAAGCTGCTACGATCGCTCTTCCCTCTGTGAAGTTGACATTTAGAGCTGAACCTTCTTTGATAGCTGACATACCCGGACTGTGCTTTCGGTTGTTCTTTTCATGCCTTTCATTTTACAGCGACACAATCCTTCAAAACTAGTTGTTGCATTCTTCCTTTCTGTCTCCCAACTTTCAGTTGACACTTTCACTGACCATCCGGATCAAAATCATTTACAAACGACTTCCATTGGCAGTTCTTTTACATTAAATCGTTTCTAACGCTGCAAGCTTGGAAGTCCACTCCACATTCCCCCTCGATGCAACCAACTTATCTACCCAAGAGGCAACATCTATTCAAAATTTCTCTTCAATTCAATTCATCTCCATCTCAGCATGTGTATGATGCCATGACACAGAATGACTTTATCTAAATCCCCAATAGCATGCGGCACACATATCTGTGGGATTTCCTTAACCCGGTAGAAAACGCAACACTACGCCGATTGACAGTCATTAATAATGAATGCAAACAAAATAAACAAAAAAACCCCATTCCTTCCAATAGAGAAGACACCAATAGATACGTCCATCTGCGCAAACGCCTCTCTACGCGCACCAACAACAGAACTTGTTCCACTTGCTGTGCGGACACTTCTCTACTTCTCTAAACATCATTCGCCATTAATTTATCACAAATTGAAATTGTAAATTCTATCAAATCAGGCAGAGTGCGGCGGCGAACGAGAAGAGGTCCTGACGTGTGTGTATATATAGCTACTCAAACAGCAAATAGAAGCGTATAGATACCGAGTGAGCAGGCTTACTGTGATCTGGGAGTCAAGTCGCTTGTCACTGTTCACTGGACTCATTGGTCAAGAACAGCAGCAACGGCAGCTTTCCCAGTGTGCGCCTCTTTTTATTCAGCTTCGTCCTCGTCCTCTTGTATGCTCCTGTCGGCATATTACCTTAACAATTTTATTAAATTTTATCGACAATCATAAATAATAATTTTCAATTTGCAACCCCTCCCCCCATGATGATCCTGCGCGCACCATCTCACTATACCTATGCATCGGACAATCACTGGGGCAAATAAAAACATAAAAATTAATTGACAGAAGCAGCGGACAGACCTGTTCCTGTGATGTTTTATCAAAGTTTAACATCTCAATAATAATTATTATAATGCCTGCCTCGTATATAGTGTGGCATTGGGATTCGGGATAAGCGCGGGGACTGTATAGGGAGTGCGGCACACGACTTTCTCATCGCGGATGCATTTGAGAGACGTTTTTAGACGTTTGTCGATATCTCCTTCCCGTCTGGCTGTTTGGCGATGGATGAGGCCTGAAGTTTTGAGATTTGTTCGTGCGCAGCGAACATTTGAGATGACACATCCTCGTTCTGTGGAGTTTTCTTCTTAAATTTTACAAGCCCATTCATGCGAATATGTTGTGTCGGACATGCAATCGAGATGTTCCGGGAAATGTCTACTCAACACAGAGCGCAGAATGTTTTTCTTAATTCCTATTCAATGAGGTTGCGATATTAATTGAGCAGATGCAAATAATTGAATGCTATCTGAATGTCGGCCAGTTTAGTCTTATTTGGCATTTTCTATTCTTGATAGTACCTATTAGATAAAATCACAGGGGCTTATACTGAACATTTGAAGCATTTGAATTTAATTTGTTGCCTTGTTTAAAAGGACACCGATAAAAATAGTCCATGGATTAGCATTTCTTATTAGGATCAGTGATGCCAGAATTTTAAAACGCAAAATACTAGATCACAAAAAAATATACTAAAACGTATAAAGCTTTTTAAAAAAAACTGAAATAGAAAAAAATTCAAGATTTTTCCTTTTTACCTACCAAAAAAAAAAATATATTATTGTAATATTTGTCTGGGACCGGAAATAATTTAAAACAAAAAGTAAATGCATTTGAAACGAAATTTGAGTTTTCCCTGTTTAAATTTAAAATATAAACTAAAAAATAACAATTTTCGCGTACCACTCGACGGATTTTTTAGCTGAGGAAAATGTTAAAAATTACATGATTGAAATAATAGGTATTTCAAACAAAATTAACACGTTAAATTTTCAATACGTATTCCTCTTGAAAATAAGATTTACAGGGATTTTTAAAAGTCTGTGCATTATTTTATGCATTTTTCTGTTCATTTTTTTTTCATTCTGTTTACAATCGCTATTTTTATTGCATTCGTTTTTCAATGACCAAACGTAAGTCCAAAATAAAAAATAACAAATCGCAGGTAAATCATAGATATTATGTAATATAAAACGCAACTTCAGGAAAACCAAACACATTATAATTCAACACATTTATAATCAGCATAAGTCCTTATGATAAAAAATGTCAATAAAATTAAGAAATATGTATAAATTTAAAAAAAAATGGGAAAAATGCCAAAATGCAAATATAATTTTTGATTCAGAAAATGCTTTCAAGAACCAGCATTAGAAATGCTTAAATGGCATCACTGGTTCCAAGACTGGACTTCTACAATCCCTATACTCATCTACCTAGTTTTTGAACGACCCATTTCTCCAACAATTTAAGGATCTTCTACTTTGCTGACTGCGTTCCAAACTTTTTTTGTTATCATCATTGACGAAATGCCATGTGACTTCTTCAGGACCTGTCATTTTTCATCGTTTCGTACCGGGCGGGGGTATAAATATGCTCTGCATATACTATGTTTTTGTATCGAAAGGGAAAGCCCTAAAACTCGATTGGTTCGCAAGCCTTGAGGTTAGAAAGCAGTTCAGATCGATGTGGAGCATAATTTTGTACGTCCACTTTCAGTTGTCCGAAAAACCTCATCTCTGCTGTAATTGTTACTTACGTGGCCTTAAACGTCGCCGCTATGGAGAAGACATCACGTTTGGACCCTCTCGTGTCTGGTGATTTCATATTGATGAAATGAGGCTTACTCCAGACCGCAGACTCCATATGCATTCGATTACAAGGTATCGGCTTATTCACCTAGGACGAGTACCAGTCCCAGATATTATTTATATTACGCAAATGTTAGGCTTCATTCTTGTCAAAGAAGCGATTGACTTTCAGGTCTTGTTTGGTGCGTGTTCTCTACTATAGATGATATAAAAAGATGAATGACGGATCTATGACCTCTACAATTTGGAAATCACTGCGTCTTTGTCATTGGTAGCCATTATACGAAGTCTCTCCGACTTTCTTGCTGCTGATGATCAACACTTCTGCTTTAGGTCCATGCATGTAAGCGAGACCCACAGCCACTACTCGTTGAGTTTGGTTGCTGCAAAAATATCATTAGCAAAACCAACAATTTTCAATGTTTTAGAGATACTAAGTCTAATGACGTCGCCGTACATCTGATTCAAGTACTCTATTGAACCTAAGAGTCTCAGCACTTCCCTGTGTTAAAGAAATAAAGGCCAGCACAATAGACTTCTATTGGTCGCGGTGCACAAAAGGGCCTATAACATTACATTGTACAGAACCTGCAGCAGTAGACTATTTTTGAAATAGTTCTCCAATATCTTTCGTGTGCTTTCCAGTTAGCGTTATCCCAACCCCGATTCTCCCTATTAAACTGAGTCAAGTATCCATCCAATCCATCCATTTCGTCGAAGCTAGTTAAAAAATAAATAGGTCCACATAAGACTCCAGGCATTACTGCTCCTGTCTGGGATACCTGATACCTCATTTACCAGCAACTGTGGCACGTATACAGTTTCAAGGCTTGTGGTTTCCAGCATGCTGTGATTGCCTTTTATATAGCTTTAAGCTGATGTTTTCATTCAGGCTAGGTCGGAAGATGAGTAGTATAGCGTTATAAGTCTGAATGTTATCAACATTCCGAGTCTTATGGTAAAAAAAAAGAAGAAAAAATAGCAACATGTCCCTGTATAAGGCCTAACTTCATTCTCCCATTTGGTGGTGCGAGCTTTTAGTTTTAGAATGAATGGACAGGCGTATAAGGGTCCTACAATTTATTACGATTCTGAACAGCTGAATTGGGACGCTTTTTCAAGATCAAGTACACAGTTGTAGGTCTCCAAACGTTCTCGAGAAGTGGCGCTTTGTATTCAAGGTAGTACCGCGCATCACGGTTTTAAAGACATTTTTGAGTAGTTGAGTAGCTCACCTCTCGAAAATGGTTTGTTCGTGTCCCCAACTTGGATTCCATGACGTGCCATCATCCTCTATGAAGATCCTGTTTGTGTTGGTTACATAAAGTCCTTAATCGCTTTTAACGATCAAGAAAGGCTCTGAATGAATATATGAGCGACAATGCTTTGTTTAGGATCTATTGACAGCGGTCTTCCTCGACTGTTTTCAAGGAAAGACTCCATTCGATATTTGGAGGAGATCCAACAAACAATATGCGCTGTGACGTATCATCGATCTAGTCAAGAAACTTCGCCTTAAGCGTCTCAGGTATAGCTAGGACATAGGGAGAGTGAACTCGTATGGCCTTCAAAATCTTTAATTTAACTGCAAAAATAATATAGAGGGATCTTACCCTAGGGCAAGTGCGCAATTGGAGAAGGGTCGCATTAGAGCACTCATCTCATTAGCTCTTTCTGCCTGGTCCTTCATAATATGCCACAAGTGCACTACTAATACCCCACAACTGATCTAGTGACATAAAGCTATCATCCCACTCCCATCTCAGTTTCTAACAAGGATCAGGCTCTGTTTAAGTGGCCACATGTCACTTAAGACATCATGCCGACCAGACCTTAATACCCAAAACCAACCAACCTACCTTTCAAGATACTTATCGCACTCGTATGAAAGTTCCGCTTTTGAAATGTTCCACCGTGCGACAAGCTAATTCCATTCTATGGATAGTGTGAACTGGTGTTGCATGACAACTGGCTGCACAAAAATTGACAAAATTATCTCGAATATGCAAGAATCGGCGCGACGCGCCGCAGCACCCATCACCCATCATAATATGTAGATATACTATACGCACGCTTGTATAGGAGTAGCACACTCGACAGCCAAACCAAAGAAGAAGAAGAAGTTTTATTTTTAGGTGACATACCAAGGAATGCCTGGCTGATGATGACGAGGATGACGACGAGGCTATGGATGAGACGATGATGCTCCGACTCTGGCTCTGGCGAGATATCTGAAACGTCAATCAGTTTCCTTCCATTGGCGTCTCCGTCTCCCAGTTATGAATATTTATTTGTATGCCTCTTGTTGCCGAATATATTGAAAATCATTTGGACAGACAGACTGACTGGAGGGAAGAGATGACATATTCGTGCGTGGCGGCCGGCGGGATGTGTTTTGGCTCGATTGGCTTGGCGCTGTATAAAGTAATGCTCACTCAGTGATCATGAGATTTTTTTTTGTTTTGATTTTCCATACTCTTGGTCTATCCGCTTTCATGAAAGTTAATATCTAGCACGCTTTTTCAGTGAGAAAAGATACAAATACAAACACGCTCTAGAATTTGGGTCATTGGACATATGGACTGGATACTGGTGTGGCACCTTTTTGTTTGTTGTTTTGATTTTTGTTTTTTAGCAAAAGTACGTGTGTGTGTCGTTTTTGGGGGAACTTGAAGAGATGGACCCTTTCATCTCGTTGTGGAGCATTCGCGCATTCTGACATCGGAATGGAGGCATCTAAGTGGAATGAGATCTCTTTCGAAATTGTCCAAAACTCAGTGATCACGTCGAAATTGATTAGCCACAGTTGAAGATGTTTTGATTTGTGGAGAAATTAATTTTTTTCTGTTGACTATTTGGGTTTTTTTTTGTGGACTTGCCTAACTCTTCTTGATGAGGGTGGTTGGAAGTCTGTTTATAGTGAAACTCCGTAGAAGGGTTAGAAGTAAGTTAGAATGAGCTTAGTTTGTGTTTGGACATATTTTTCCAAGCTGCTCTTGTAAATAATCAATTTCCAAATGACACAAGCTTGTCATCATGGAGGTAGTCGATTTTATAATTTTTTTTTTGTCAATAGTCAATTAAAAAGTCCTGTAACAGGTTTTAGTGCCAGATCGTACTGATGATTTAGATGTGCTGTTTAGTGGAACAAACATTGTTGATTTCATTAAATATATATTCCGATCTTTACTCTAACCGGAGAACATTTTGAAATCCGGCTTAACCAATTTTTTGACCCGAAAAAATAATATTGCTCTATAGACCAAAAATAAGAAGATTTGCATAAATCAAATGAAACTTTGCCATAGGTACTTAAGGAATATGCTCACAATTTCAAACAGAAATCAATTTATTGCGAATAATTCTAGAAATCTAAAGAGTCGCAAGCGGCAGTCTGATTTGAGTGCTCTCACTCAGTGACAATTGTAGCGAATTGGGTACCTATGGGTATGCCAAAAAAAAAACTAGTTAATTCGGAATGGTTGGAGGGAAGGGAATTTACCGTATTAATGAGAGTTTTTTTATGCGCTAACACACATCCCTATTGATGAACGAATGCGAACTGAAAACTAAAAATTATTTTATTAACATAAACGATTGCAAATAATACGTAACAAAAAATGCAAGAAATTATTTTGAAATAAAATGAAATTGAGGACGTGAAAGGGCTTTTATTTTAGATAACAGAATTTGATGAAAGTTCCTTTTTCATTTGATTTAAGATTTGTTTTGTTAAATTAAGAAACGAAATATAACTACTTGATGCTAATTATATTTTTGACCGGATTTCTGATTAAAAAATCGTATTTTAACTTTTGACCGGGTTTTTAGACCGAATTAAAAAAAAATCCGGAATTCGGGTAGATTTAAGTTAATTTGCGAAAGTTTGAAACCAACCTATTTTTGAATCCTTGCAGAAAAGTATTATAAGTCACACATTTTTCTTCACAAAAGCTAGCATTTTGAACAGATAGGTTGTTAAGTGCGGCAAATATGGCTCACGTTGGTTAAATAGCCTCTAACTATAAATATAGTTCATTCCAACAACGTTTAGTGGCTGTGGCAGGCATGGCTCGAAGGGTGTGGAGAGTATTCGAATTTTTCCGTATTCCAAAAAATGTTTTGGTAACTTTTGTTAAATCTTTTCATATTGAATTTTCCTTTATATGATAGCTAATGTTTTTCCTTAATTTTATTTATTTTTTGTGGTATCCAAATTTAAAAACAGTTTTAGACGTGTATGAGAAATGAAAATCAGTGAAAAAACTGCAGTGTGTTTAATATGGTCCACCCAATTTGTGGGCATATGGCCCAGTGGCCATATTTGACACCTGATTTTAATTGAACTATTATCTAATCTTAAAAATTGAAATCTAATTTAAAAAAAAAATCTAAAAAAATGCAAAACAACGACGGACATGGGTTAAGAAAGACATGATCCGAACAATCATTGCAGTTAAAATAAAAAAAAAGTGTTGGTCATATTTAGTGCACTTTTTTGAAACGAGAAAAATTGAGTTTCCTTAAGTTATTGTTTCTATCTTTTTATTAAGTTTGATTTTTTTATTAAAATTATAAATGACAGAAGAAGAAATAGTTTCTACTTCGACTAAAATTCGACTTAAATTCACGGTTTTATTTCAAAAAATGTTAAGGGTGGGCCATATTTGCAGCACTTACTTCCAACGAATAAAATCAGAACATTTTTGCAATTTCCTAAATTTAGTTTATAAACGCTCAAATTTAAATACAATACGAAACTCAATGCCATTATTTTGGTATGATTTATTTAGCTAACGCCCGAGATAGGCATGTCTTTCTAAACATTAACGTTTGACCCTACAGTTATTGATTATCTTGCAACTATATTTGTTTATTGGTACAGGGATATTGGAAAGAGTTGAGTCGTTGCTTAAGCTGCCAGACTGAAGTTGATTATTGGTAAGACCGATAGTCATTGGTTAGAATAGGGCAGAATGGCATATGAAGCTGTTCTTAATGAGGTTCCTATGGGATATAATCAGACATATTTTTTAATCCTATTATTCAAGAGAGAGATGGATATTGCTCAGAAAAATATAGGTATTGTATCAAAGCGCAAGTCTAGTGTAATTATTGAAAAAAAAAATACATTAACCAAGAACCCTTTTTAATTTTTTGTCAATTACAAAATTCATATTTTATGAAAATCTTAAAAATCTTACAACTGTCGAACGGCATACCTCACCTTTATAGCAAAGTCGTGACTACATACATTCCAAAGATCATCCACTACCAAAAGGCAAGCTCATAATTTTTGAAATGACTTACAGCTCCACACAGTGACTCACAGCTATTTATTGTTAATCACACTTTTAATTGAATTATCTATAACTGGAAGCACGTTAAATAGGTAGCTATTGTCTGTCAATCTATTCGCTACTATTTTTCGCCTATTATCCACTGATCTCTCATTGTATACTGTTTTCTTTATAAAACTTCGATAACAATAAAACAAAACAATAAAATCCGTTCAAACTTCAAAAGGGTCTCCTAAAGATACGAGTTCTTTTTCTGAGCTATTTAGCTGCATGATTCATATTTTTCAATTCTCCCAATTTATATTTACTATTACTTAATATTTGAATAGATTTTTGTTTTTTTGATCAACCCGCCGATTTGTAACATCAAAGCGTTCGCTGCCGCACATGCTTGACATGCGCATTGCCGACGGCAATAGAGTTCTATGTGCCCCAATCTTTTCACAGTCCAATTCGATGGGGCATTTACGTGCGTGCCGTAAACGCTGCCCGTCTATGTCTACATTCTCTACGCTTGATGATTTGAAAAAAAAAAAACAAACGAATAAAAGCTCTGGAATATGTTACGGATCTCTGATGTCGGCGGTGCGTCTACTTGAGGCGCCATAAGCTACCTCTGTCCCATATTCTGACCGACATCTGGGAGAATGTTTTCTTTGTATATGTGGAACGCGCAAACTTTGTTCAAAAAGACAATAAGCCCGAAGAGTATTTTCACCGTTCTCAGCGAATGTCAATGTCAGCCAGCTTCGATGTGGTCACCACATCAAACAAAACGTCAATTTTAACTTTAGTTTTTTTTTTTTGTTTTATCATGCGAGTAAATATTCAAAAAATTCGATAAGAGCGATCACAGTTGGATATTATATGCGGGCAGCAGTCACGATATAGTTTGACTTAATTTTTAAGTGGACAATCGTTATAGCCGCTTAAGAGCTTTGTGGGCAGTAAATTAAATCGCTGATGGGCCTTTGTTTACGGACTTTCCGGCGCGGCTCTCATGAATGAAATGGAAAGTTTGTTTTGAAAATGCTGACTTGGCTATCTATGCGTACACAGGAGATTTATTTGTCACAGCGGGTGCAGAAAAACAAATCACCCTCGAGGAATACGAATATAGTACCTATTTCAATGTTCAGCACCATTTTGTGTTCGAATTATACATTAGAGGGTTGCTCACCACTGTACTGCAGATAAAAGGAGCAGTGTCGTAGATGGACCCTTATTCTATTGATACCATTTTTGTTGTCATCCCCTTTATCCCTGTCGAGTTGACAGCTCAATTCCTTTTGACATTGGATAAAAATGCGATAAAACTTTGAGCACAAAAAAATGTGCTATTGGTGGTAGTAGGTAGAAAGTCCTCGATCGAATGAGAGAGACGGGGAGAAGTGTCAGATTTTGATAAGGGGATGTTTTTCTTCGTGTAACTTTTTATTCCTTGCAAATAAAATCGTACAACCACCACCCAAACAAAAAAACTGAAACACATTGCAGATGGCAAAAGTGCTGTTTTTTTTTTTGGACGAGGGATAAACACGTTTTCTTTCGCAAGGAAAATGGCACGTTGTGTGCAAAAAGAAAATGAAATAATAATCCTGGGGGAAATTGGGAAATTGACACGTTTTCGGGGTGGCACTTATGGTGTAGAAATTTATTAAATTATGTACCTACCTATAATGTACGGCAATCGGTGTAGGTATATAAGTAGTTAAGGGTAGTCCTCGTCTCTCATAGTTTATTCTTAAGCCTAGCAACATATATCTGTTACTTGCCAAATATGTAGGTAGGTAGTATTTATCGTACATAGATAGGAATATGCGTTTCGATTATGTTATATAAGATACTGCTCGCGTTTAGTAGGTCCATGGTCTCTTTTTTTGCCGAGTTAAATGAGTCCCAAAAACCCGCTATTATACTTTAGGTGCTTTCATTGAGCGCTTCATATCTTTAAATATGATGGTGATAGCCTAGCCAACATCGATCTTAAGGAAATATGAACCGATGAGCTTAAAATCTACACCAAACCGTGACTTTTTCTTGATGCATTGGACGATCTTATGTCTAATGTGGATTGGTATCGTAAAAAATTCGACAATTTAGTTTTTTGATGATTTGACAAAAAAGAATAAATAAATGACAGGCAATTTGACAAATTCAACAATATGGCCGCTAGCAATTTATAATTTAGTTTATTTTCAATTGGATTAACTATATTACAATATTATACAACAATTCTTCTTTAGAAGTTTAGCACAATTTTTACATTGTCAAGTTTAATTAAGTAAAAATTTACACAGCAGTTGAAAACAAATTATTAATTTTTAAAAACAAACAATTGACAAGAAAAACTGTGAAAATATATTTGTTGTCCAAGTTCAGAAGTCCCTGTAAAAAAATAAAAAATAAAAGTGTTACTATCGATCTCATTAATTTTGCCTGGATACTGATGTCCATCCTATAGAATAGAATGATCAAGCTTGGATGACGGTCATGATCGGATTCCTAAATATCAGGGCTTGCAACTGGATCGTCAGGATCAGATTCTATCTATTTAATCATTTTCTCAAAGGGAATGCACATCCATATTACTTTCTTCTAAAGAGTAACTTAAAGCACTCTTTTTTTTGAGACGCCCTTAGTTATGTTTTCCGTCTGAAACCACCAAGTCCTTAACGGCTATGCTCTTTCCAGGGACCACATTTAATCATTTTCGATTTTTTACCTGCGCCTAGTTTTTGTGATACATGTCCATCAAACAGCTTTTGGAAATTTGTCTTTAATCAAGAGGATTCATTGGAGAAGCATAATGTACTAAATAAATCCAGACTCTTCTTCGGCAATGGAAACAGTTTGACGTCCAGAAACATTGAAACGCGCATTTTTCATCATTGAACACGTACTTTTCGCTCGGTTTTCGAATTGAAATTCGTCTCTTTCCGGACTTCCTGTGGAGTTGGACTATAGCCTTGGACTTTGGAGGAATTTCGGAGCTAGAACGTCTAATTTAAAAAAGGAAGATCGATACGCTGGGCTAACTTTGTCCCAAATGCAACAACAAGGACGGTGGTGCAAAGTTGCTCAGTGAACTCGCGACCTTATTGAAAAGGACAATTAAAAAATGAAACAAAAAGTTTTACTGATATGAACTATGGGAAATTTTATTTATTAAAAATTTAACAAAAAAAAACCCTCTCTTGGTTGTACATATATTTAGATGAAATTTTTACGCATCACATTTTCCACTGAAAACTTGACTTCGAATCGCAACTCATTACTCAAAAGAATGAAAACGAGGAATGAAATGAATACTGCATATTTTATGTAAGGGGCCAGTTATAGCGATACGTAAAATGCAACTGAAAAAGTTGGAACAGTATGAAAATGAGTTTTTTTTTCGTTTAGGTGGTCATAGCAAACAGAAAAAAGTCTTTCAGAAAAAGAGTTTGTCACTGTGTTGTTAGTAAAGACAAATCAACCATCACTGATTAGATTCCATCAGAAAAAAATCCTGACAGATGGAACAGTAAAGAAATGACACATATCAGTGGAATGATCTGATTTTTTGTGTGGAATTAACTGAGATGTTGATCATAAAACTTTTTGGTACGGAAAAATGAGTTAATTCTTTTTCTAGAAAATATAAACATAATTCAATGATTTATGATAAACTAACTTTATAATTAACTAACTTTAACATTAACTTTAAATGGTCAAAAAAAGCTAAAGATATTTTTTTCGGTTCCATTTTACATATCGCTATAACTGGGCCCTAAGAGTGTTGGCAAAGTGGAATTAAATGTAAAAAAATTAAGAATTGTACAAAGTATCCTTGCAGGGACAAAGTAACTTCTTTGAAAACGAAAATTCAGTAAGAATTGTATTTTTCCATCGGTAAACCTCGTTAATCTAATAATACGAGCGAATAGCGCTTGATGTTAAGAGAGTTCACATGCGGAATAGGTACGAGAACCGTAAAACACCGTCGGCAAACAAAGCGCGTGTCTTTTTTGCTTGATGAGCGTTGGGCTTATGGACACACGAAATGTTTATAATTTTAGAGCTTACTAGTGATGCAACAATCGAATAATAATTTGCTAAATCGAGGTACCTACTTAATACATAGCTTAGTTTAAATGTTCCTCTTGTCAAATAATGCCGACGGTGAAAACAACCCGCACTTTTAGTTGGCTATTTATCGGACAAACTCGTTCATATAAAACTGTAACGCAATACCATTTCTAATAAAAACATCAACATCCTACACAGAATTAATAGAACTCTTGCAGTGTTCGTTTGCTGGCAACAATGTGTGTATAGAACGTCCTTATCCCCTTACAGATGCTTTTATCTTTGTTTGGCTCCATCTGCAACGAAATTCAATGGTGAAATCTTAATTCGAGTAATACAGTCTGACAACATGACGGATCACCAAAAAATATATTTTTTCCCCCTTGCCATCATCTCGCTTTCGTTTACTCTTTGTTAAATTTTATTTGTTACATAAAAAGTTATCCAACCTCTATACACCCATACACACGGTGTGTAAATAGGTACAACCGAAGTACATATGGCTATAGTCCTTCAGATCGAAATCCGCACGTCCTACTAAAGAAAGTAATTTCTTTTCAGCTTCTTCCTTGAGAAGTCTTTCTATGGCAATCGATTTTGTTTTTAATTTCCCATCTTCCTTTGCCTCGGTGGTGTATCCTTTTTTTGCGGTAGAAATGCCGAAAATTGATATATATCCAGTTAACCACCCTCGAAATTGACAAAATGACACTTTAAGTCGGCCGCCAGGATTAGCCTACAGATTACCCGGGTATTTTAAGAAAATTAACAACATGAAGAGCTTCTCTTTGTGGTGTGCGCGCGCTCTTTCAACACTCAGCGCCGTACGGCCGTACCCATTTAACTCCAGGCGAGCGACTCCGTCAATGATGCTTAGTGTCATCCATTCTATGGCCGTACAAGCGTGCGTATCCATTATACGCTGTAAAGCCCTATGTGTGTGTGTTAACTGAATTGAAATTTCATTACATAAATTAAGAAGTTGATTGTGCCGTGCCTCCTTCTTGTGGCAGACCAAACTAAACCAACAAAAAAATACATTGGGAAGTAGGTATGTTTGTTCAACGACTTTGCTAATTTAATTTTCGAAAATGACTTGTTTACATGAGATAATTTAGTTGGGATTATTCGAGGAGGAGTTTCGTGGGGGAAAAAAGGCAACTCTGTCCTATAGGTAATAATAATAAGCAAAGAAAAATGGTGGCGACACCAATTTGAAGTGTCTGAAAGGTGTGATAAGCGGATTGAGTGATTGAGTAAAAAGTGTTTAGAAATAAATTTGCAATTGCCGCCATTTATTGGGTTTCATTTGGGAGAATTGCTTATAGAAGTACAGATCGAAGTACATACAGTCGTTGGGTTTATTCATACACATTGGGTAGATATTACGCTCCTAATGAATTAATCACATTTAGATAATTAGGAAGGTACATTAGGTTGGTGTTCACTGATGGATCCAAACTGCATAAATCTGCTTGCCAATTTAATAATTTATTTTAATTGACAGACATAATTACCTTCGTGTAATTTAAATTGCTACAGTCATTTGTTGCAGTCTACAGAGATCTAAAAACGAAAATAAATAAACAAAATAAAATAAAAAGCGCATCAACAGGTCTGTTAATGGAGAATAGGTATAGCTTCTCTGTGTGGGTTTCTATTTTTGTGACGAATGAAAAAGATAAAGACAAACCGCGGTACTAATAATCGTTTTTAGTGTCCAGACTAAATTTTTCGAACTCACAATGGCGAAATTTTCCATACAAAATTGCATATTGTGAACTACAAAACATATAAGTTGAAGGTTAAAAATGATTATTAGTAAGGCGGAAAGACCCGCAACTTTAGGCCGAGTTGAACGGCTAAATTGAGAAGCTCTTTGATGACAGCTGTCGCCTCACTGATTTTAATCAGACGTTCTTAAGAGGCTGCGCAGTGAAAAAATAAAGTGCACGACTGGATCGCACGAAACTTTCTCGTTCATATCATCAGTTTTGTTGGTTTATTTTTCTTTTTTTATTGTTTATAGGCTATAAAAAAAGACTTTTTAAATTGGTGGTGCTGGTAGGTGGTGACTCGAAGTAGGGTTTGTGATGTAAGAATTCAGAGATTTGTTTTTGAATTTGCCCGTGTTTGGGGGTAAATGAAGTGCGGGTTTCTCATAGTGTAGACTCCAATTGGTTAGAATTATTTTCAGGCTCATGATTAATATGGTTGAAAAAAGAAGAAGTGAGAAATATTTGCTAAAAAGGAGTTTCTAGTAGTTGTGATTACATTTTAACTGGTAGTGCGGTAATGTTTATAAGACGGCAATATTTGAATTTCTCTAAGAAAATCTAGGTACGGGGTTTTATTAAGAATACTTATGTTATCATAAATAAGCATTTTAGTCAAAAACTTTAGAGCTGATTTTTTAAAATAATGCGTACAAAATAGTAACAAAAATGGAAATTTTGAGTACGAAAAATAATCTTGCTCAACTATTTAGCTAAAAACTGATTATAGGGTATTGTTCTCGATGTTAGTATTACTTGGTTTTTAAGGTTTTATCCAAATCGAAAATGGCATTTTCGAGATATGAACAGTTTTCAAAATCAGCGTTTCCGGTAGTTAAAATCAAAAACGAAGGACGCAATAATGTTGAAAACGTCAATTTTACTCCAAGTATGCATTTTGGTCAAAATCGCTTTAGCCTTTTTCATGTAGGTAAAAAAATAAAAAAACAAATTATCAAAATATGCCTTTTTTCAAAAATCTATTATAGACAATTTAGAGAAAAACTGAGCTTTCTATCATGTTAGGAATGACCATATTTCATACAAAATTAATTTTTGTTGCAATCGTATTGACCGTTTTCGAGCTAAGGCCACTTTTCAAAAGTACCGTTATTCGACTTTTTAGCCAAAAACTGGGTATGCAGCCATGTTAACCCCATATATGCTAGTGCAAGTATATATTTTGGTTAAAATCGTTAAAGCCGTTTTCAAGTAAACCATATTTAAATAAAGTCTTAAAAAACGACATTTTTCCAAAATATTCCGTTGAACAATAATTTAGGGAAAACCTGAGTTTGCCATCATGTTGGGAATGACCGTGTTACCTTAAATATGAATTTTTGTCGAAATAGTTTTGACCGTTTTTGAGATATGACCAATTTTTAAAATTACCGTTATTCGATTTTTCTGCGAAAAACTGGGTACGCAGCCATCTTAGTTACACCTATTTAAGTCCAAATATCAATTTTGGTTGAAATCGTTAGAGCCGTTTTCGAGAAACTCAAAATTGCTGAATACCGTTAGAACGGCAACTCTTAACGTGCAAAAAAAAAAGTGGCCCCGAACTGTGAGCCCACCAACTCCAAATCCGAAGTTTGGTTGAAATCCGTCCAGCCGTTTGCGCTGTGGAGCTCAGGAAGGACGGACAGACGGACAGAATTGCGAGACCCACTTTTTCGAGTTCCTCTATCATCGTAATGTCAGATTTGATTAAAATCTCGAGTTCGATTTTTTGTACGATTACAATACCTTTCTCTTACTACGTATACGAGAAAGTTAAAAACATAGCATGTAATTTGTGGTTTTCCGGGGATCGAACCGAGGACCACTCACTCAGTATTTCAGCAGACTAACTACTAAGCCACTACGAAAAAATAGCGCTGACTATCTCTTTGTATAGTTATTGCTTTTTAAAACTTCCGAATACCATTCTTACAACTGCACCCTTCTAGTATAGAGTTCATCGAAAAGGTCACACGGTTTTTGAAATGGCTAGTAGGTACTCCCGCTCCAATTGGAACGACAGCTGTGTGTGCCGCAGGCAACGTTAGGAGGTCTTACCTAGCATATATTTAGCAGTTGAAGCCATGTGGCAGTGCGTGGACTGTAGAGGACCGCGTTTTTGCATATGAAAGTTTCGTAAATCGGCCACGTTAGGTAATAGTGAATCTCGTCGCCACGTCAATATCGCCACCGAAATCGTATGCACGAGATGTTATGACGAACAGAAGACCTCCACGAACGGTTTGAGCCCTTATTTTTTTAAAGACTGTAATCGGATTGCTGTTACCCCAAACTCGGAGCGCTATATGTTGAGACGATCAACAACTTCTTTTTGCCTGAATTACCATGAAGACGAGTACCTATACGAAGTGTGCTTTTTAAATGTAGGGGGCAACAGCCCATTCAGCTAAGGGGTCGGTTACAGCGATACGTTAAATGCAACCAAAAAAAAATTCTTTAGCTTTTTTGGACTTGAAGATAATGCTTAAACTCAATCTTGGTCTAAGAATGTTGTTTATGAATTATAAAGTTAGTTTATCAAAAAAAAGTGAATTGTGTTTAAATTTTCTAAAAAAGAATTAACTCATTCTTCCGGACGAAGATCAACATCTGAGTTAATTCCACATAAAAAAACCAGATCATTTCACTCTCATGTGTCATTTCAGTGTCTAATCAGTGGTGGTTGATTTGTTTCAACTTTTTCAGTTGCACTTTACGTATCGCTATAACTGGCCCCTAATGTAAGAATGACTTTAATTCGAACTTTCTTCCCTGGTCGCATCATTTCTAAGTTTGGTGACATTTGGTCCCCTGATTTATCCATGTGCGATTTTTTCTCAAAGCACAAGCACGTGTTAAACTGTTAACAAACACAAGCCCCGAACGCTGAAAGGATTGAAGGAAGCGATTCGCTTGAAAGTCGTATAACAAAATTAAAGAATGCCTCCAGAAATTCATCGCTGATCGTGGCCACCACATAATAGGTGTGATTTTCCACACTTGACTTTCTAAAATGCTTTGCAAAAAGACGAAACAGAATCAACCAATATTTTTTTTAATAGGAAAATTAAAGATTTGATGATATGTATTTTAAAAACTTTCTGCCAAACCCTGTACTTCCACTCTGCCGTTCCAGTGTTCTTTCTTGTTCTCTCAGAGAATGCGATTTTTTACCGTCCCTTTTGCTTTTTTACAAACTACCCTTCTAACACCTCTATTTCTTAAAAAAAAACCTCAAGCTAAATAGGCCGTTTCAATTTACATGAACATTTTAAAATCAAAACCTCTTTTTCGAACTCAAAGTTTTTTTTGATCTAAGAATACGCAAACAAAAAATTATTCACAATGAACTACCAAAGTTGCACATTGCAAGCGTAAGTACTTGCTCACCTTACGGTTTTGCAACAAGTTTGAAAGCAGTGCGCAGGAAAAATACCTAGGGACTAATCTCCAAGTTAAATTTTACCGACTCACGAAGGTATCATTTTCATACAAATATTTTTATTGTGACCTACAAAATATACATGTTGAAGAAGAGTAAACACGATTATTCTTATAAGGGGCAATGTCCACTTTTGGCTTAGAGCTCGAGGTCTATTTACAAGAAGATTGTACTTGTGGCATTCTTTTGTCGTACAGCGGGCGTGCTTATCGATAGTTTTCGTCGACCCAAAGATTTCAAGTTGGCGCCCAGCTCAAAGTGCCTATATCTGCTGTGGCGTAGCTTCAGAATGCTTTTTAGCTCTCTCATGACAGCTTTACAGTTATAGTTTGGATGGACGGTACCATATTTGGTCTGAGCCCTAACCTTTCTCGAGGATGAAGCCAATGCTGCGTCTTATATTCCTCGAATCTTTAGCTTAAGGAATGATTCAATGTGTACATCTTCCCCTGTCAAAACGATCCCATCTAAGCTCTCAGTATAGTTAGTGGATAAATTTCTGAAGTATCGCTATAGACTTTAAAAGGTATTTTCCCACTCATGGCTTAGCTTAGCTCAGTTTTTGTCTTGATATCTGTAATATAGTCTGAAACAAGCCTTGAAAAAAACTTTGGGTGGGTGCATGGTTTGACAATATTTCGACGGTAAATATTTTTACAAAGGAAGAGTTAGCAAAAGTTACCCACAGAAAGATGTTGAATATAAATGTGGACTCTATCCTCGACAGACTTGAGAAGTCCCACATTCAAACAGTAGAATACGCCGACGACATATACCAATGAGGGTAATTTCTTAAATACGCCACCCAAGATATCCCTTGTAAAACAGAAGTCAACTGTAGCATTCTTTTCAATTGGTAGATGAAGGGTTGAACATCTGATCGACAAATGGTAGTAAGTCATGGAAAAATATGTACACAGGCTAAGGTGGCCTGCGCACTGCCTTCTAAGCATAAACCCAAGAAATGGGTTGCAATTTTATCTCTAGTACATAGTAATTTCGGGTATCATTTAAGCGAAACTGAGTATGACAGCTTGAAGCTAGGACAAGTGAAAATTTACAACAGCGGCAAGTGGGTTTATTAAGCACTAGTTGGGAGAAGAAAAAAGATATTTGGGTTGGAATAAATCTCCTTTAAGCTGTGACAACAGAAACCGAATTCCGGGAAGAACTGTAAAGAAAACTAGAGAGTCTCTCTGAGTAAGATGGAAAGTGGTAGAAAGACTAAAAGAGACTAGGGTTATCTTTCAAATATAATAGCGATATTTTTCAAATAGAGTGATATTGACAAGACCTGTTATACATCACATAATATGGTCTTGAAGTCGAGGATTGTTAGTAGTAAATTGCAGGTGCCCAAAATGCCACATGGCATAGACCTACCGCATTATAGTCGATCCTGCAGAGAAGAATCTCCTTAGTTCTTAATTGCCATTGGATGGCATTCTTGTGAGGCGCATGTAGAGCAATATTCCAGGCGCAAGTCCAATACTGATGTTCAATTTCCTCGCCACTAAAGTTGTGCAGCTGCTATTTATGTATTTTGTCGCCTTCCAAAAATTTTATAAAAATATGAAGCTATTTCAAAACAGCTTTCATGGTCCGCTGGCATTGGCACATGCTGTCTAGATTTATTTGCCATAGTGCATTTTATTGCCCGCCTCTCCTCGAAACTAATGTTGTCACAAAACTCAAAATCACTACATCATCGAATGTGCATTTATAATTTATTTTTAACACTCACAAAATTCACAATGCCAGCGATTGTAAAAGTGTAGCAGCAAACAGAAAACCAAAAAAGAAAAAAAAAGAGGAACAACTTAAATTTTGATTGATCACATGTTGGTGGGTAACCTCTAATACACCCAGAGTCGTGTAAGCCTCCAACTAACGTGAGATTTGTTAAACACATTTTAAATGCCACATAGATGTGTAGGTATATCTGCAACAGAGGACAAAAAAAAAACAATTTGTTCATATTGCTATTTAAAAGTTGTCTCAGAGTGAAAGCCGTTAAGCAGGCCATTTTGGCCTCAGTCTCACACACCAGCCGGGGATATGTTGACAAAATAGAGAGACTCCACCGCCACCGCCACCGCCACCGCACCGGTCGGCGTCTGTCTGTGGTGGTGTTTATTTTTGACTTTTGTCAAATATGTCTAAGGAGAATTTGAAAAGTAGTTGCCTTTCAAAATCGCTTGCAATTAATTATTCGTCTGTCAGATAAAGTGGTGCGCGCCAAAGACAATTTTTGCCGTTTGGCCTACCCTTCGACGCGATCCGACGTTTGGTGGATTTTCGTCTTCGCCTGTATAAGTCGCATTTTCAAGAAACTGTCAGTGGATTTGAATTTTCATGTCAAAAGGTATCAGAAATTGGGTTTTTCGGGTTTACACCTTCCAAGGGGGATATAAATTGTGTGATTGGATTACGGCATAGATACACTTTGAAAGATTGAAATTGACAAAGTGGTCGAGCGGGATTGCCGAATTTCGCGGTTAACATTTACATGGTATTTCCTGTTACGTTTTCAGTTTGATTTATACCTTTTCAATCTTCGTCAGGCAATATATCCACTGTCTTAGATAACTCGATGTTCCCATCTGCGAAACAACCCTTTTCTTATCGAACATGGCTTACTTTGGCTACTGGAATTGGGAACCATAACACGCCACCTTCGACAGAGTAAACAGTGGCTGCGATAGACCGCGCAAACATTACACGACACGAATGCAAGCAAACTGCAAAAGATAAATATTTGGAAAATTTACAACCTGCCTGTGGCACAGATAAACTGAAATCCCTTCTGCTTCCGCATACGGATGGCACCTTTTCTCTTCTCGGGCCAAATGCAAATATTTTTCCAGCGACACCTGAAACTCTTGCAATCAAATAGTGACAAAAAAGTGTCCCAAAAAAAATACAGGCACTCATCAGGATACCGATGATGACGACTGAAACTGCGCAACCCTAAGCGGGGAACTAGGAATCGTGACCAGCCACTCCAGTTATTACCATTACCGGTAATTGTGGCCACTTAATTTACATATATTTAGCACCCGCGCACATGTACGGATAGGTGAGGATTGCGGCGGGCGGTTAGAGAAAGTGGGAGCTGGTGCGGTCATAAATAACACGCATCCCAATATTCATAACTCACCCTCGAGCTCGACATTTGAATTTGAGTTATTTAAAAAACGCAAATTATTTCAACTGACCTCAGTGAGAGTGCCGGACTTGATGTAGTCAGATGGAAGGGTATATTCACCCCATTTCTGTATATAGGGAGATGTTATCTTTGGAGCAACACGAGGGCACTCACTGAAACGATGAAACTTGAACTTATCGTGTGGTTTTCAAAGCTATTTTTTTCCTTTTTTCTTCGTTTGACTACAGTTTTAGTTTCGTTTTTGAAGAGGAAATATTAAAGCCGGTCATTGGTATTGATTTTTCCGTCAGTGTCATATCAAAGGCAAAATGTTTGGACAGTCCTAATTATGGGTTGGGAATGTTAAACTTTACCACGCGAATATAATAAATAATTTTATGGAATAATTTGGTAATTTATTGCAAAACGTAACAGCCAGTTGAGAAATTGCAATTGACATGTCCATTTCGTGGTTGGGTGTATGGGCAACATTACAATTTGAGCAAACGAGGTTTGTTAACGGTGTTTGGCGGGATTGCGGTGAGCCAGAATTGCGAGAAAAATGTGATATCTAATATAGTTTTGCTTGATACTTTTAATGCTTGAAAGTCACCCGAAGCAGAAATTGAATTTAAATTTCAATATTTACATTGACATTCATCCTGTGCAGGGTCGAAATAAAACTAGAAGCATGTTATCCTTTTATATAGTATGGAATTCCATTAATTCCTATTAATATTCCAGGTTGACAGTCGCTTCTTTCTTGATGTTTTGTTTAAAATTCATTTCCTTTCAAAGGTCTGTTCCCTTAGTTTTTGGGCAATTTCGGCAAAATGTCATATTCCAAGGAGTGGGGACATATGCCCTCGGAAAAAGAGAATGTAACCAAAAAGTACAGGAAGGAAAGTCTTGCATGGCGTTTGTTAAAAACATATGCGAGAAAGAAAAATTATTTTCCAAAATGAACGTCAGTGGGTAGTTTAAAAAAACTACCAATTTGCAGATGTTTTATATTTATTTTTCCAGCCGATTTATATATTTTTAAATACAAATTTTAGCACTCAATAAACCAAACCGAAATAAATTGACTTTTAAAGATTTGACAGCTAAAGTCAGTTATAACAAACTAGCCCAAAGAAATTTGTTGGGCTATTATTTGCATGTTTTTTTTATGAAGGGGAAATGTTTTGTTCGCTCTTTGTGGCTCTCTTCTACCCAATTTTTGCGTAAAGGAACGAAATTTGACTTTTATTATATCCAATTTTATGTTTTTTTGTCAATCGAATC
Organism: Cheilosia pagana; assembly: GCA_936431705.1. Lineage (NCBI taxonomy): Eukaryota > Metazoa > Arthropoda > Insecta > Diptera > Syrphidae > Cheilosia > Cheilosia pagana. The sequence goes on along the minus strand of OW386166.1, from coordinate 74,533,451 downwards.
GCCTGCTCTGATATTATTTAGGTTACCGATAATAAAATGAGCCTAAAGTACTATCCGTACATACACTAACCATGAGCCGACTTATATAAAAATGTAAACAGCAGCTTCGCAAGAAGCTTTCTTTAATTATGCAATTATTGTTGACGAACCAGTCCTGTTCAAAGCAGGCCGCAACGTCTTTGAAACGCTGGCTATTTAAGAAAATTTCTGCAGCGCTTGCAATATACAAACTCATGTTGATGCAAAGACAGAAAAGGATCAACCTGTTATTTATCGATTAGAATTTTTTCACCTCATTGGAGCCTGTTGGAATACAACCAATTGGCGTTGAAAGTTGTCTTACCAATGCCAACGTACCTTCGGAATACCAAAGTTCCCAAAGTTGTGCAACGAAACGAGACTTTAAAAAAAAAAAATTATGCCGAATTTGATTGAAGCAATAAGAATTAAAAGGATGTAGAGGATAAGTTTTGCTGACTTTGCAAATTCCAATGGCTGCCACTGGATTGACTATACATAGTTATTTATTACAAAAAAACACCGAAATCTAATACTTTTTGCTCTGAAATCGAAATCAGATGTTTTTGACGGATAAGCTTTCGTAAATATTATTTGCAATATTTGCAATAAACTAAAATAAACAATCATATAATGTTTGTGTGTTCCAATTTCGAATATCGAAGGCCTGACCAAAGTTAAAATTCGTTGGGCACAAATTTACACAGCATTCAAAATGAATGCACACACAAAAATCAGTCTCACTTTCTAGTTGTGTTTTTATTGGCCATCTAAATACTGTTGTATAAATTAAATACACTGTGGGATGCATTTTGGTTTGCATCATGCTGCAATATATTTTCATCCCCAAATTAAATTTCTAGTTTCTTTCTCAAATTTCAAATTTACACCGAAAAAATATAAACAAACTGACATTTCCAAAACGAAAAAAAATATGATAGCTTACGCAACCTCTAAATAAAAATTTTTGCGTTTAAAGTTACGCAGACTTAAAGCAAAGTGTTTTTTTTATAAATCACGTTTTCCCGCGTAAGGGATTGAAGAGGATGCGTAAAGTTAAGCAGACTCTAAGCTGGGTTTATAAATAAGGCTGTAAATTTATGCATGCGCAGTAGCTTAGTGTGTTGGACTACTAAGCAACGGGTCGTAGGTTTGATTCCCGGAATAGACTAATTACATCTTAACGTGTTTTCCACTACGCCTCCTCTCGCGAACGTGAGAAGCTAGGCCTAGGTGTTTTGAATTTTGGAACAAAGTATTCCATTTCAAGAGCAAGTGCAGGTATGCCAAAGTTTAGAGGACGTACCTTTGTAAAAAGGCCACATACCTAAGGCTGTAAAGAAATTATGAAGGAAATAGTCGATATTGACGTAAATAGTAAGCCCAACAAAGTCTAGCTGTGTGGACGACAGCTTAGACCTTAGAGGCTAGTAATTAAAATCTCAAAAATGTCGGTAGCTGATGAATGGCACGTACGATAATAGATATAGTAAAATTCAGTAATAAAAACTTGGAAAACAGGAATCAGAAAATCTCAATGCCCGGTGATCATAATTCTAGCAACATTGCAGGTAACTTCGCTGGCGTTGACGTTTAGGTGGCTGTCTTAAAAAGGCACGCGTAGACCAGACTTGAATGTGCATGGTGATATTCATTTTCGTACCACATGAGTTCCCGTAAGAGGAAGGGAAGGTCGGCAGGAAATTCTGGACGGATCATACTATTGGCAGAATCGTTGTTGCATGCAAGCAGCTGATACAGTACGCCCGACCGGCCGACCGTTCTTCTTCGATAAGAGCGAGTGGGTGACTGCAGCTGTCTATATTCTCTACCTACGCCCATGTCCTCTGATAGCCCGTGATTGGGTGTGAAAATGTTAGTCAATTTGGAAGGGGACCGTTTATCTTCGTTTTAATTGAAAAAAGCGTTGGTCCGAGAATGGAAAATCTCTCGAGAGCATCCATCAGTTGCTAGTTAATAGTTTAAAAGATTAAGGGGCTATGGCTTTAAGTCCAAGACTTATTCTTTTAGTAAAAGTAAGTAGGCGAATCACTTCGTTTTTTTTTATGTCAGTATCCAGTAGGTACTTCCTGTTGCAAGCCTACGCGCCCATGACAAGGGAAAAGTGTTATTCTCGGCCCTTATTATCATTCTGCGGACGTTGATTGCTGATAAAAAGGCCCTATGGCATCATAAGGCATGTATACGAACGTTATTTATAGCCCCTTCCTATTAAGTAAAATCTAGAACTCGGAATTGGGTATAAGACGAGCTTTTAGAATGTTCTTTGCTAAAATTCAGAATCCAGCTTTACCTTTGTTTTTTTTGTTTGTTCTTAATTCTAATCCGAGGTTTTTGCTATCTACTTATTGCTCTCCGATAAGGACAATTTCTTCTTCGTCCGTTTGCATCAATATTTTTTAAAGGTAGATATAAATTCGGAGAAAAGTATGCCCGATGAATGGCACCTCAGTATTGTTTGCCCGATCCTCAAGAAAGGAGACTGAACTGCGCCAATTACAGGGGTATCAGTCTTCTTAACTTTGCCTACAAGATCTTATCTGCCATTTTGTGTGAACGCCTGAAGCCCTTTGTAAACAACTGATTGGTCCATATCAGTGTGGCCTTAGGCCAGGAAAGTTAACCATCGACCAAATCAAATATTCACATTGCGGCAGTTCTTGGGGAAAACCCAGGAACTTCAAATCGATGCCCTCCACCTTTTCATCGATTTTAAGGCCATCTATGACAGCATTTATAGGAACGAGCTATACAGAGCCATGTCTAGCTTCGGCATCCCTGCCAAACTCGTCCGTTTGTGCAGGATAACGATGGAGAACGCACGCTGCTCCATAAAGATAGGTAAAGACCTCACCGAGACCTTCGATGTCAAAAGAGGACTTAAACAAGCCAATGCGCTGTCATATGACTTCTTCAACATCGTTCTTGAGTAGGTAATAGAGAATAGTGCCAAACTCAAACGCCAACACCGGAGTCCGTCCAATTGCCGACGACATTAAAATAATTGGTAGAACGCAACGTGATGTTAATGGCGCATTTGTGAGTAATGAGACTGACGTGGCGAAGATGGGTTTGGCGTTCAATAAGGACAAGACGAAGTAAATGCTGTCAACTAAAAAGGACACCCAACACCGATGGCTCGGACAGAACGTCACAATAGACAGATATAACTTTGAGGTGGTTAACACCAGCGCTGAGGTTAAATGTAGAATACCTCTTGTCAATCTCTGTTTCTTTGGGGTAAGATTGTAAGAAGTCAATTGAGTAGCAAAGCCCTCTCTCGATAAGAACTTTTTTAAGATCCTTATAGTCCCAGTCCTGCTATATATGGCGCAGAGGCATGGACTCTATCAAAAGCAGATGAGGTAACTCTAGGTTGTTTCGATAGTAGGAAAATTCTTCGAGTGACTTTTGGTCATGTCTGCATTGAAGGTGAATGGAGAAGGAAATTCAACGACGAATTGACGAACGAACAAGTGAAGGTCCAAGACATGTAGAGAGAATGGACACGAATGCTCCGGCTCGGAAGATCTTCGAATCTATACCCGAGGGAAGGCGCAGTAAAGGAAGACCGCGACTTAGGTGGCGCACGCACGTGGAAGTGGACCTTAACATAGTACGTTTCATTTCAAGACGACCGTAAAACCAAGCGGATGCCAATAAATATTCCATGTTACCTTACAGTAGGATGAGCCTCCGTTCCCTGACTGCTTTTAATCCGTATATGCCTACCTTCTTCCGTATATGTTCCACTTTCCGTGGTATGTTTCTGTCTGAACTTTCGCGTAGCCTCTAACAGCGATCAACAAGAATTATATTGACATATCAACCACTGGGCCAGTACAGATTCGATTAGCCGTTGTAATGGCCTTAAAATCAATAAAAGTCGATTAAAAACACTCTAACAATCATATCAAGCCAGCCCGTTTGATTTACGACCCCAACTTATCGAACAAACAAAATAAACTGTTTATGGCCCAACAAATGGCAGAAGTGTTGTATTTTTAAATACAAGTCCAATCTGCGTCAGGCGAGGATTACGATTTTTATTGCGGCAAAAAACGAATTTATTTCAGTCAAAGCTTATCAGAGCCATATCGCTGGTTGGTTATCGCTGTTCTAACCTGAAACTATTCCAAGTAGCTAGCCGAAATGAGGCAAGCTATACAAAATCCATTTATGTTCTCGGACCTCCTTAATCATCATCATCATCAGGGCGAACACAGATTTTGTAATGATGATACGTCCGAAAGGCAGTGTCTGAGAGTATCCACAATCCACATGTCAAGTGGTCTCTTTGGAAACAATTCGTGACTAATAACCCAGCGGGATGCTTGTACATCGTTTGGATCAGTCCCTCTCAATCCCAGATTGATCCCAAAATGGATTTTGATGTTTTTTTCTTGAACCAGCAACAGCCTCCTCGTCTCGTTTCTCTGTCATATCGCTTTTAATGAACATGAAAAGTGACGTGTGCGCGACTCCAGAGAAAGGGTTTTCCCAAAAACAAGTTAACAAACAAAAAAAAAAACAAAAAAAACGATTTCCAACAATGTTGGTGGTTCTCGATAATAAATGATAGACAATAGACATAGGCAGACGGACGCAGACCATAACAAAACGTCAGATCACTTGAGAGTGGAAGAGAAACTACCAAAATGCGACGTTCGCATGACAAATGACAGATTAGAGGCATTTCGTCAAGTCATTGTCCAGAAAAATTAACCCTATCTTCTGCACAGACGGAGGCTTATGGACTAATGACTTAAGTGATGCCCACACACCCACCCCCATAAATACACAGCTCCTTGTTGCGCGCGCGATGACAAGATAATTCGTTCGTGTGGATTGTAGGCAAATGCGGGATCTGGACTCTGACTTTGTCGTTTTCGTTTCCAGTGGACACTCGGACAGTCCACTCTGGTGGAATGTGATACGGCTGGTTAATTACACAACAGCGGCAAAGTGTTGACCATCTGTCAGAGAGTCCGTCGCGTCTCGTCAAATGCATTTCCAATATTAATTTGTGCAGAGAATGTAAATTGGATTAAGTAACTGATTAAACAACCCTTTTGCACGAGTTAATTTGTTTAGTTAGGGTTCCATTTGTTTGTGTCCAGTTTTGGGATAATTTTTTTGGTTTTATCTGTCATTGACGGGGCTTATGTTTGATACGATGACTGGGAGAACTTCAATTTCTCTTATTAAAATGTGAAAGGCGACTTGCAAAATGTCAGAGTATCTAAAAGTAACAGCACCACTACTAACGTAGAAAGTCTCGTGGGACAAAGTGAGTGTGCACGACAAAGTGTACACCATCAGCACGAACAGAACAGCAACACAGTTATGTTTATGCTGTGTGTGTGTTTTTTTTTTGTTGGATTTCAAATTCTGGTCCTTGGCATGTTATGTTAGTGGTTCTCTAATGAATTCGGACAGACAGATCAGGGATTGGTACACACGGCTCATCCATTAATTACGTGATGACAGTCTGAGATCTGCTGGGCATTCGGGAAAGTTACAAAATTGTACATTTGGACAGGCGTGTACACAGTGTTGTACATAGTACTCGTATAAATGGTGTGAGTGGTAGCAGGGGATACCGTATACGTAGCTATGTATCTAGGTAGTACACATGCTTGTATATGAATATTGACATTTTTATTAAATTAGAGGAAGTTAGGCCAGAGTACGAGTGGATTTTCAAAACAATTCCGAACTTTTTCTACTGATATTGGTCAACATTCTTGCTGCTAAATATTTTGACGCATTCGCGAGGTTACTGAGGCGATTGGGGGTTATGATTGCGGAGCCGCGCTGTGGATGCGATCAGCCTTCATCTTCTTCTGTAGTAATTCCATAAAGTTGATCTCGTGAGCCTATAGGAGACCAGTCTGCCTACCTGTGGCTTTCCTAACGAGTTTTTCAGCCCTTAAATTCCTTGGAATGCCCCTACCATCATGTACTCAGTATAGTTCCATCCTATAGCTATAAAATGTCACCCTTCGAGGACTTGCTTTCTTTGTATCCGCTTACTGACTCTAGGTAGATATTTTCAAGCAACCTCTAATATGAAGATCAATTAACCCGTTCATGGTTTGAAGAACGAATGGTGTTAGACTTTTACAAACTTATATGGGCGTCCACTTTTCTCCCGTTATAACTAGCCTTATTAGAGCAAAGAATCACGCTTACAAGTCGCTGATTTTACATGCTGAGAAGGCATAGCTTAGGAACAAAACCATCTCATATATAGACCCTAATTATCGTGGACCTGCTGTAGGTTTAGTTTAGACATATGCTGCAATACCTATACATACATTTTAGTGTAATTTTTTCAAGTTACAGATAACGTTCTAAGATAGTTGACTGAAAGAGTATTTTTAGTGCACCATTTGGACAGTCAAAAGACATGATTCAACAAAAAGTAGCATTGAGTGCAGTAAGCAAGGAATCATTCAGCATCTTCTATGTATCATACACCATAACAAGTAAGACAAATCAGTCTGCATTGAAACCTTTTATGATGCAAATCCCGCACTCGCCTTTAGCATGCTACATATTACAGACTTCAAACAGAGAAGAAGCTTTTCATTGACATCTTGATAGGTATTTTGCAACTCATCAAGCAGGCATTTGCTTTTGGATAGAAATGCATCAGTGAAACTGATTGACTGAACATTTTTATCGAGTGATTTGGCATCTTTGACATATTTTGCGATGTTTGTGATTTTTAATGGTCTAAGACCTTTGCAGATAGGGGTGAGTTGTTGTAAAAGTCTTTTTTGTTGTTCTTTTTACGAAGGTATTTTTGAAAAGCTACGTTCTCGATCTTGTTCAGTGTACTAATCGGTGATTTTTTGTTGGTTTTCTGCCTTGTAGGACTTCACTAAGTTCCTCTGCACATTTGTCGTGGTAAAGTACCTAAAAATTGACATAGATCAAGGACTATGGTATTCTGTGCGATAGTAGCTGTTAGTCGAACATCGCTGTATCCTGTATGCTGTAAATGTCTTGGAGCCGAAGTCCATATTTGGGAGAAATATCCATGAACTATGCGCTTTAATAAGGAGGAGCGATCGATTGAGTCCCATAGCTGGACAGGACCTATTTGTGGTTAAAGAAGGATTTTTTGAATGGTAAAAGTATTTTGTAAGAAAAAGCGACCGTTTTGTTTGACTTCATATATTAGAGTGAGTAATAAGAAAAGAGAATGAAAACTTAGTACATATGATAGGTAAATATGACATTATATAAGATGAGCATGAGGGTTGCCACTTTACGTTATTAATAGAAAATAATGCTAATAAACCCTTCCTCAACGTGAATGCAATCCAAAAAAATAAAAAATTTACAGCAATGTAATTTGTGAAATTAAAAATTATTAAAATTAAAATATTAAAAATTAAGCAAAGTTAATAGTTAACAATTCGCAGCAGTCTTTATGTTTTCTAAAATTCAAGCTTTTGGTTAGAATGTCCGATATGTTATCTTTCGTTGGTATATACTTTATATCAACTTCATTTTTTAAAGATATGTCTCTAATATAATGAAATTTTATGTCTATGTGTTTGCTTCGACTTTTTGTTGACGGGTTTTTGACAGCAAAAAGAGCCCCTTGGTTATCACAATAGATCTTCGTAGCTCCTGTGACAATCTGCACAAACCCCATTTCACGTAGTAAGTTGCGATGAAAAACTACTTCTTTAGCTCCTTGACACAAAGCGATGTATTCTGCTTCCATGGAACTAAGTGAAACGATTGATTGTTTTTTCGATTCCCATGCAATTGGGGCACCCGACAAAAATAAAACCAATCCACTATAGGACTTCCGATCCACCAGATTGGATCCCCAATCAGCATCTGTGAAGCAAACAAAATTGGGATTTAATGGTTTATAAGTTAACATACCCTTCGGATAAGTTTTTAAATAACGAAGAACATGTTTCGCCGCAGTAAAATGTTCTTGGTGTGGATGGCTGTGAAATTGAGCCAACTTTGACACAGTGTGGGCAATATCTGGCCTCGATATTATGGCTAAATATGTAAGGCCTCCAATTAAGGCCTGATAATGTTTCACGCTGAAACCGGAACAGTCCTTTTCTTCGCACTTCTGTAGCATCGTTCCACTGGGAAGAGGTGTTGTTGCTCCTTTACATTCCACCATGTTCCAACGTTGCAGAAGTGTAGTGACATAACCTGCTTGATGAATAGTTATTTCGCCTCGTAGTCCCTTTCGCTCGATTTCCATTCCTAAATAGCATTTTATAGGTCCTCGATCCTCCGCCTCTACTTGTTGAGTTAATTTTCCAATAATCTCTTTCATCGATGTCTCCGAAGTACATGCGAGTATGATGTCATCTACGTACAACGCCATGATATTGATTTCGTTCTTTTTTATCATAACATATACGCAACTGTCAGCTTTGCATCTCGTGAAGCCCATGTTGGTCAATACCGAATTAATTTTTGTATTCCAATTTTTACCGGATTGCTTGAGTCCATATAATGACTTTCTAAGATTGCATACTTTGTTGGGATGACTTTTGTCCACAAACGATTCTGGTTGCCGCATAAAAACTTCTTCTTCTAGCTCTCCATTCAAGTAAACTGCAACGATATCAATATGATTTACAAGTAAGGAATATTGGGCGGCGAGAGCAAGGATCATACGTATAGTTGAATACCTTGCAACAGGTGCATACGTTTCAAAATAATCTTCACCTTCTTTTTGTAAAAATCCCTGTGCAACTAACCTGGCCTTGTACTTACTTATCGAGCCATCCGGATTTGATTTTGTTGAAAATACCCACTTCGAGCCAATAATGTTTTTTCCTGTGGGACAGTCAACTAACTCCCAAGTTTCATTTTTTATTAACGATTTGTGTTCGTTTTCCATAGCATTAAGCCACTCTTGACCTTTACTGGAACTTAGCGCTTCTGTGACTGTAACCGGGTTTGCCACTACTCCAAAAAGAGTTTCCGTTATTGATGAGTTAAAAAACGTTTTTCCGCTCCTTAAAGTTTTGAATTGCCTCCCTTCCCCTCTCTCTTCTTGGACATTTGATGTAGACTCCTTTTCTCCTGGCTGTCCTTCTTGAAGGTTGGCATCTTCATCTTCCAATGTATCATCAAGCGCATCATCTTCATCTTCCGGTGAATCAGCAATCGTATCTTCTGTATGTTTTTTCGTCTCCATATCTTCAGCATACAGAAAAAATTTGTCATTTGGTTCCTGTTTATTTGATTCTAATCCCTCCTTGTAAAACGTGTTTTCGAAAAATTGCACGTCCCTAGCTATAACTACTGATCTGGTCTTTCTGTTATATAACCTGTATCCTTTAGTTGTATCCGCATATCCAACAAATGTAAGCTGAGTTCCCTTGGGTACAAACTTTGATTTTGTTCGTCCTTTCTCGAGCGCTACTACCTCACATCCAAACGTCCTGAAATGCGACACTGATGGCTTTTTACCCTTCCAACTCTCATAGGGTGTCATTTCTAAAACTTTGGTTGGTGACCTATTTCTTATGTAAGCAGCTGTGTTGATCGCCTCTGACCATAAACTTTGGGGGAGCTTGGATGAATCCAGAAGACAACGTGCCATTTCCACCAGCGTACGATTGGCTCGCTCAGATATACCGTTCTGCTGAGGAGTGTAGGTGACGGTGGTTTGATGAACAATACCATTTTGGGCTAAGAAACTTTGAAATTCTGAACTAAGGTACTCTTTGCCATTATCAGTTCTTAGGCATTTAAGTTTGCAACCTGTTTGTTTTTCGGCCATTAATAAAAACAGTTTAAACGCAGGAAATGCTTCTGACTTGTTTTTAAGAAACTTCACGTAAGTAAATCGTGAAAAATCGTCGATGAATGTAATAAAGTATCGAGACCCACCCTGTGACGAGATACGCATAGGGCCACAAATATCAGTGTGCACCACTTGAAGTTTTTTGGTTGAATTAACGTGGGGAAATACTGGAAAATGCTTTGCACTGATCTTGCAGATCGCACAGGTGGTACACGAAAAATTCGATTTTGGGTTAACCTTCAATCCGCGAACCATATCACGTTTCGACAACGACAGTAAATCATTAATGTTTAAGTGGCCAAATCTTCTATGCCACAAATGTAAATTTGAATTTGAATTCTTTAACCCGACCACTGAGCTCACACTTTCCTTTGAACAGTCCGATAAATGCTTTATATAAATTCCGTTTTCTTGTTTTAAATCAAATAAGATTTCACCAGATGTTTTCTTTACGAATGCCCTATTGTTACCAAATTCCACTACATTTCCATGGCTTATGATTTTACTCACCGACAGAAAATTCGAGTTCAATTCAGGTACATATAAAACGTCTTTCAACAGCAAACAATTTTTACCGGTCCTCGCTTTGACATTTCCTATCCCTTTCGCAGTTACACAATCACCTGATGCCAGCATAACTTTTTTCTCATATGTGTTTAGCGATGAAAACTGTATTTTAGTTCTGCACATATGGCATGATGCGCCACTGTCTAAAATCCATGTATTGTGCTCTACTTCTTTTATCGGCGGCTGTAAGGCTGCGAGAACTGAAAGAGATGACTCATTATATTTACTGTATCTACATTGTGCTCGTACATGACCTCTCTTTCCGCAACTGTAGCATTTAAACTTACGCATGTCCCGTATGTTGCTATTTGCTGTACCTTGTGGATTTTGACCAATGATTTCCCGTTCACCCCCCGAATTTTTCTTCTCCGCACCCTTTTTCCACCGAGTTGATTTTGCCATAAACACATTTTCACAATTAGACACATGCTTTTCCCCACGTCGATGAATTTCTTCTATAACACGAATCTTCAACTGCTCCAAGGTTGGCAAATTATCCCGGCTTTCCATTGCTACCACAAAACTGTCCATTTCTTCAGGCAAACTGCATAGAAAGAAAATGCTAACGAGATCATCCGGAATATCTACCTTTATCTCCTTCAGGTCATCTACTGTTTTGCAAAATTCGTTCACTTCTTTCGCAAATTGGTCTCCAGGCTGCAGGCGAAACCGAACTAGTTTTTTAAATAGCGCGACTTTACGTGCCGGTCGATCCCCGATATGGACTTCTCGCAGCGCGTTCCAAGCATCTTGGGAAGTTGTGCACTTTTTCACATGTATCAGTTCCGATGGCTTTATACACAACGTCAAGGTGGCAAGGGCTTTTTGGTCTACAATTTCCCACTTCAACTTCTCCGCGGCTTCGGTAGGGCACTTCACAATAATGGGATTCCATAAATCCAACGTTATTAACAGACTTTTCATCTGTATGGCCCACGTAGCATAATTCTCGGCACACAACTTTTCTATTTGAGCAATTGCACTCATTTTTATCGACCAACGACAAAATTAAAATAAAAAGTTTAATTAATAAAGAAAAAACGTGTTTGACCTGGGCCCATAACCCATGTAAGAAAAAGCGACCGTTTTGTTTGACTTCATATATTAGAGTGAGTAATAAGAAAAGAGAATGAAAACTTAGTACATATGATAGGTAAATATGACATTATATAAGATGAGCATGAGGGTTGCCACTTTACGTTATTAATAGAAAATAATGCTAATATATTTTGACAAACTCATTTTTCAAGGTTTGCTTAGCAAAAAATACTCTTGTCGTTCGAATTCAAACTTATAGATTTATTGTGCACGGGTCCATTTTGATTAAAATATTTGGAAAACGGCAGAGTTGAATAATACAGATAGTGTAGCTTTTGTTACAATGTACATTTATTTTCTTTCTATTAAGAAAATAAGGAAAGAATTTAATTTATCGAAGCAAACCTTACTTCTGCAATTCAATAAGCACACCAGGAACAATCTCTGTGGAAAATGTACTTCGCACCGTTAAAAACCCAAAAAGTTATAACGAAGAAAATCCAGATTTAACTCCAAAAAAACTCAAGCTTGAAATGAAAAAAAAATATACTAAAAACCGCATGAGCTTGAGGATAAATTGGATGCGCCTTGCTAAATTTAATTTTTGATACATGTCTGAAAGGAAAGTGCCGTATATACCTAACTCTTGGAAATAAAATCAAATTTCTAGCGCAAGACTAAAAAATTAAAAATTAAAAACGTAAGAGAGTTCATTTGAGTTTTATGGGTCACCGAAAAAATGATTTGTTTGGATGCCCAAAATAATTCGTCAAAAATACGCACCAATCGTTCAGACATTGTATATCGTCCAATGGTTGGGTAGATTTGGTAAAAATGATGGAAAAATGATCCAGCACAAAGTTTAAACTATTACGCACTTTTATCTGGGGACATGCTAATCGGAAAGGCAATTTTTCTGCAACAGGATAACACTCCTTGTCACAATAGCCGAATGCTGATGCAACTTTTCCGGAATATAGAACTAGAAACACACAACTAGTTACTCCACAGCCCAGATTTAATGTTATTAAAAATGAATGAGGTGGCAATAAAAGAAATATAACTTTTTCTCTGACTTGGTGCAAAGAGGACAACATTTTCGAAACAAGAAAGTTCTAGGATGACGTTCCTGCAAAAATGCTGCAAAAACTCGTCAATTCCAAAACTATTACAGAAACTTATTTAGCCTTAAGCGAATATTTCGATCCCTTTTATATTTTCCCATTATCTTTTTACAAAGTTAACCTTAAACTTAAAATATATTTATTTAAATTCATTAAAATAAAAAAAGGTTACCCTAAAATTTATATATATTTTTTAAAATGAAAAATGTAAAGAAAGAAAAAATGGTTAAATTAATAGATACTAACATTCCTCTTCTAATGCAGACGCAGGCCGTTCTTTGAAGTGGCCACTATAGGTTTTCCTAGTGCAACTTACCAGAAGATCGTGTCATACGTAACTCTGACGACGAATACATAAAGCTATCTACAAAATAAGATATCATTCATATGAACAAGTTTTGCCACGGGAGGTATGGCAGTACCTCATTCTGGCAAACTGATTTTCTAAGGTATTTTAAGAACTGCTCGACAATTATAGGGTCCTGGTAACCGAAATGATGTCAGATTATAGTGCACCACTAATAAAAAGCGTTAATTCGCGTTTTCGACACATTTTCTATTAAAATCCTCGTCAATTAAACTACAAACAACGATGAGGCTATCCTTCTTGAAAACATCAGTCCATACAGACAGATTTATAGGTATACTATTAATTAAATCTTCTAATGTCACAACCAGTCCAAGTGTAGATCAAACAAATGTGATCTCCTCAGCTATGCCCCTTTCCAACTGTGTCCTTCAAAATTTCTTTACATAGCCGTCATGTTGACCCTCCTCCCGCCTGCACCGCGCGCCATAGCTCTGACATTCAAAGTATTGACACAGCGCGCGATAGTGGCTCGATTTATCCATTATCGAGAGCTAATTGCAACGACAACCGACTACCGGGTTACAATATTATGATTCACACTGAAGTGCATAGGCGCCATTCCGGGGCTCTATACGACAGGGTAAATAATACGCTCGCAGTGTAACACATTTAATTGTTATTGTACCCCGAGCCTTATCAATGTTACAACAATGTCAAACCAGTACGATTAGGAAAACTAATTCTCAAGTGCCACTGTTTGGGGGTTTACCTAAGCGAAGCTTTCATCAAATCCTAATCGGTTAACCCTATCTTCGGGAGTCGTCGTCGCCAACGATGGTGCTGATGATGGCGGCGTCGTCGTCGGCGGCGTCGGCGGCACCTAAACGCATACAAAAATCAACTCTGACACAATTGGCGCCAATGCATTGACACATTGAGTAGTAAATTAACAAATTATTGAATTAGTTGATGTAATGGAGGTATCCCTTCCAGACCGCTCACGGAGATAAAGTCCGTCTACCACGGTGCGCACTTATGCACTTTTTTCTCCCATAGAGCCTTATCACTCTAATAAATCTTACCGCAGAAGTGAGTGTAAGTTCAAATAAATATAAACGCAAGAGGAAGATACTGGATATAGTAATTGCGCCCACCTAGCTACCAGTCTTGACGTTTTATGACTCCCATATAAATACAACATGGACTGTTCTTCGTCTATGGATTTACGGGCTATCAACAGCTCGTTATGTTTACACTTTGGTTCCATAAATCTTTTCAGCGTCGATGAGTTTCTGGTTGCTATATTTTTTGTTTGAGCTGTTTGATTGAATTTCGTCGTTGACGGGCTATTGCTAGTGATAGCAGAACAACCACGACCACGACGACTGTGATGTTGTTTGTTATGTCGACGATTGCGGGAATTACCAATAAAAGTATAACAAAATTGTCTGATTGCATATTATTTGGTGGGTATAGTTGAAATAATTTATTGCGTGCCCAGTTTTAAAATATACAGTCGTACACAACGATTATGGGGGATATATTTACAATACATAAATGCTAAGCTATAATAAATCAATAAGAAATGTTATGTAACAGAGGTGGACACTTCTTAGTTTTACTTATCATGAAGGCTATAAATGGCAGACTATGGGTATTAATAGATAGAATGCTGTACCTAGGGACTATTGTTATAAGCGGTTGCTATTTTTAGCCTCTTGAGTTAAGTATAGTGTAGCTAAGGTCGGGTTGAAATAGTTGTCGGCGATGGCAGACATAGATCAGATCAATTTAAAGGGTATTAACTTCATTTTCAAAGCAATTACTCACTTGTGTCCAAAATTGCATTCCCAAAACCCTAATCTTAGATGTCCTTATTCATGGCTCAGAACTGACTGAGCAAGCATCACGAAACAGATCTGACCCTTGTTGGATCTCAAGCGATCAAACAGTCTATGGAGACTAAAAGAAATATCCTCTTTAATCACACAACTAGATGTACGCCCTCAAATATTGCGTTTGTCTGGATGCAAACGAGGATATGGAAGGGAAGACTTTTTTCATCTTCTATGCAACTGCCCAGCTCTATCAACTCAGAGCTGACTGGGAAGTTCTTTAGCAATCTAGTTAAAAATCTACAGCGGGCTCCTCCTCTTAGTTCAACGGGTAACGTGAAGACCATGGACTTGTATTCTTGTCTGATCGTAACTACACTGTAGCCTGCCATCCGACCTTAACCTTATTTGATTGATTAGGGCATTATTTGCGATTAAGGCGCAATTGTTCCTGGTTTATCAATATTAACAAGAACTTGTATGTAGGTACCTATATACCAATTAAAAATTACTACTTCATAGATGTCAAATCCTACGATCTTAAAAGCTAGTTCACATCACCTCCACGTGATATGACTATGCCCTCGAATCGCTCGTGCAGAATATTCAATGTGGCATCAGCTTTGTGGCTCGTAGTGCCGTCCTGCTGAAAACACATACCTATCATTGGTGTTCAATTTTGGCCAAAATAAGTTGGTAATCATCGACCTAGGTAGAGACGTTGATGGTCTGGCCAATATCGTTCTCATCACGCACAAAAATTGACCATAACAGAGTGCAATTCTTGCTCTGTTAAAAAAAAATTGGGTTAAAATAAACCAAGTCTCGGTCGAAAACAAATGAGTATTTTTTGTTGAAAACCACCGTGTTAAAAAGGTTAAATACATGCTGTTAAAAATAACACACTAAATTGTTGTTATCAATTAAGTTGCCTTATTAATTTTTACTTAACAGTCTCATTTTCTTGTTTGGTTAAATTCAAACAAGTATCTTGGTTAAGAAAAACCTACTAAATTTATTGTTTTAACACACTGATTGGTTATTAATTACCGTGCTACATATGTAAAATTAACCAAGCGAAAAATCTAACACACACTCTGTTAAAAACAACCCAATCACTATTTTAAAAACAACCCATAAATGTTGCCTAGGTATCTCTTTACTCGTGAAAATTTCACACATCCAAAATGGCGAATATGAACGACGTGTTGCCGAAAGTACTCCAATACTACTTCAACACCTCCGTACTCCCGTACTCTTCCTTTTACATTCGTACACCCTTTTTTTGTTTTTAAGACATAAGATACCTATCAAAGACTTTCAACAAAGTGTAATTTAATTCACTTTGTAACGAAACGTCCCCGTTCGTCATACTTTTGATGTCCGCCACTTTCACCGTGCACAGTCAGCCACAAATATTCCTCTGGCGGTTATTTCAACATTCAGAATTTACATTGGAGAGAAAAGCATGAGTACCCAAATGAAAGTACCATTCGGGGAGACTTGTCTAAGTGTGATTCAACCAAGTAGAACTGCTAATTCCAAACAAGTGATTTAGGTAAATTTAACCCAGTTGGTCAAATACTACCAAGAAAGTTGGCTAATTTTAACCAATTGGGATGGTTAAATTCAACCAAAAAGGTAAGCTAATATAAACCAAGTGAATATGTTAAATTCAACCTATTTTGGTTAAATGCAACCAAGAAGGTTGGCAAATAACAACAGACTAGAAAGGTTAAACTCTACCAAGTTGGATGACTACTTTAAAAATAAGTCGGTCAAATTCTACCAAGTGAGTCGGCTAATAACAACAGATTAAATAGCTTAAACTCTACCAAGTTGGTTGGCTAATAATAACAAAGTGAGTTGGTTAAATACAACAGAGTAAGGTGGTTAAATTCTTAAACAAGTTGACTTAGTTATTTACAATCAATTAACAGTATTGCTTTGTTGTTTTCAACCGAAAATCGGTTGATTTAAAATAAGTCATTTTTCTGCGTGCAAAGTAATATGCACCGACGGAGCCGCCAGCCCAGAATCCACACTAAACTACAACTTTTTCGGGATGCACTGCAAGCTCTTGGATCTCATATTGATTCGTATCATCCCAGTGGACTCAACTAGGTATATCCACCACACAGCGAATAGTCCTCCTCTAAATAGGACGACCGTAAAATGGAAGAAGCTCGCGGAACGTTGCCTCAACAGAACACCAATTTTGATAAAACGATTTTATTTTCACGTGTTATTGAACGCTTTGTCCGTCTACCTGGCGATTTAGCGAAACAAACTGAATAAATAACAGCTAATTTGACAGATGTAGCTTTAAAAATATGGCCACTATCGACTGTCAAAGTTCGGAAGTCCCTTTTGGAGGACCCTGTACTTCAGAATGTCAAAACACACGATTTTGAAGGCCAAATGACAGCCCAGATTTTGATCACTGTTAGTCCCTAGTCATAGTCATATACGTACCTACCCCTTCATAAATGACTTGCTGTCCGAAAATGTGAATTCTCCTACCACCTACCCCAACAGTAACTTATTAGGTTTGTTCGACGTGGCTAGCACTAGTGCACACTGAGAAGTGTCAGCTAATTTTCCCACCTGTCAAAAACCCTACATAACTTTAAAAATTCGGCTAATTCGAACGCAAAATATGCTGATCTGAAGTTTTACCTTGAAAAATGAATGCCAGCAAGCCAAATGGCAGCGAAACTCAGCACTGAATTCTTGACAATTTACCTGGGGCCAGTTCAGGGCACAACTAGGGCGCCATAGAAGTTATGTCGAATACAGGTTTTCAGTACCAGGGCGAGTTGAGTGCTATATCGAACACATTAGGGTTAACGCGAGTGCGCACTAGGGCCCACATCGAACAAGCCTATTATATTCGCGTTCTCTTCCTCTCTTTTATCAAACGCGATCGGTTCTATTTTTCATGCTATCACGAATCACTTTCAGCATCTTTCCGTCGCCATATTAATTTCATTAATCATCATATAAGAAGGATTTCCCAAAGCTAATTAATCTGCCCGCACCAAGGTTAACCGCCCTCTCAAGGGATCTAATCCTTCCCACAGACAATTGCTCTGTGGCCAAACACCACCACCATAATCCTCGACTTATTCCCGCCACCCGCCAACAAACATTACACAAACCAATTGTTTGGCTAACGTCGTCATCGTCACACTCGCACTAATCTCTCGCAACAGGTACCTACCTAACGAACCCAACTTGCCCATTTTAAATTTTCAAGCAAAACCACAATCCCAACCTACCTTTCCTCATACCTTAATTGAAGAGAAAATAAACAAGCAAAAATAAAAAATAACTCTTCATAGAACACTGTTTTTCCATTTCAGTACCAAAACTACCTGCCACCATACATGACTACCAAATGAACGGCCAACAATTGGACATTTGCCGTGCTGGTATGTCTGGTCAAACGACTAACCCCCTGCTGTTAATGGGCAATGGCACAACGCCCAACAACAATAACAATTCGGGACGAACCAACTTCACCAACAAACAGTTAACGGAACTCGAAAAGGAATTCCATTTCAATCGATACCTCACCCGAGCGCGTCGCATCGAAATCGCCAACACCCTTCAGCTCAACGAGACTCAGGTTAGTAGAGGTATACTCAACTAATGCAACCTTGCTAATGAGATCTAATAAATTGCAGGTGAAAATTTGGTTCCAAAATCGACGAATGAAGCAGAAGAAACGAGTGAAAGAAGGCCTCATTCCAGCCGATGTGATAAATCAACAGCCATCTCCCAGTGTGCACTCAACTCAAAGCAATAACAGCAGTGGCACTGCTGCCAGCAACAACACCACCAACAGTAGTGGTACCAATAATAGAACTCTGTCGCCGAGTGTAGTCCAGTCAGCGAATACACTAACCAACCCGTTGGAGTGTCCTCTAGCGGGAAGTAGCGAAAATAGTAGGGAATCCAATTAGTCTCCGCCAGTGGTTGACATCTCGGATACGAAAATTACTCTACACAGTAGTGGGATTCAGAGATTCGCTGTGCTTCGCTCTCACCATCTACATGTCAATTGGACACGCAAATTTAGCTAATTAAAAACGGAGCTTTCTGTCCCGATTCACCAGGCAAATTTTCGTTTTCCTGTGGAAGAACTTCTTAAACTTTACGTTAATCCGGAGATTTGATTTTTTTTTTTTATTTTTGTTGGACGGTTTTTTCCACTTTGGTCGATGTAAAAATTGAGGTTCCAATCCCTAACCCGACAGAAATAACATAAATTTGAAAGATTGGTCCGTTTTTGTTGTACGGCCTCAGTCAAAGTAAAGCACAACAATCAATCTCACTTCCTCCGAGTCAGTCTGAAATTCTTTTTTGCGTTTTTATCTCAATTTGGGATGAGGAATTCTCGTGAAACGTGTCCTTGGGTCAAATATCCGGGTTTCCTAGTTTGAAATAATTTTTTTTTTGTTGATTTATAAAATCTGTCGAGTTTGGTTGATGTCTTAAGCTGAAAGCGCCTAAAGCACCATTGGCATTCAGTTGGTGTCTATTTTGTTGATGATAGAGGTCTGAAACTTCTCATCTTATAATCGAACATACTGTAAATAAATAAATAAAAAATAAAACATAACTCAGGGCTTACCTCGTAATTAGTGAATTCAAAAATAAATTATACAACTATTGCTGGACTAGTATTTAGCGTTGTTATTTACATTTGATTGTGTTTTTAGTTTAAGTGAACTGTTAATTTTATTGCGCACACAATTGTATGATTCAGTATTTATAATTTTAATAAACAAACAAACCGTTTTCGATGTCATTGTCATCGTTTCGATAAAACGAACACTGTTTACAATAGTTTAAGGCATTTGCAACAATCTATTGCGATAAATAACAAAATATGTACTTGTATGGCAATGTATCGAACAAACAATAATAAAAAATGAAACGATAGACAATTATATTCTAATTTAAGCGATTATGGTCGATTTTGTGAAATACTATTATTAATTATGATTGTAAACCATAATTGAACAAGAAAACTAGTCTTATACCATAATGTAGTTTAAAAACGTAAAAAATCTTCATAAAACATGAAAAAAATATTAAATATTGTAATTTTACAAATGAAATCAAATAATATACCAGCACTTGTTACAATTCGAAAGGATTTTGTTTTGTTCCTGTTGGATGAGATTGCCTACGTCGTCACCTCGCCGCGTTACGAATCGGGATTGGAATAAATGTATTCCTTTGCCCTTTGTGGACTTAGCTCGTCAATAAGTATCTAAGCTGAACCACGGGAAAAACGATACAACTCCCGAAATCTTGCTTCCGGCATTTCAAAAGGGTTTGTGCTATCTCTAAGTACACGCCTTTGAATCCGTAACATGTTACATTTTTAAAAACAACGCTGAAACTCCACTGAAAAATGCTTGTAAAATCAAATTGAATAAATTTGTATTGTTTTGTTTTCCAATATTTTGACAGCTTGAGGAAATCTTTCCATAATTCAAATGAAATTTTGGCATTGAGTTAGAGAACTCCAATATTTGCCAGATGCGATAAACAGCGGAACGTTTTGTTTCCAAGTTTTCGATGCGAAAAGTTATCGCATGAGTTACAGAACACTGGCTACATATAACTGTCTATGTAAGAAAACTGGATACTCTAAATTCACTCTACAAATTCCTAACGTTTGCTCTTGCGACTTTTTAATAGTAACAGCAAACGCAAGGCGAACACGAAGCATAATAATAGTGACTCCAACTTTCAATTGGAGACTATGCGAAGGCAATCCTGGTTAATCCAACGATTCGGTGGCTTTCAAAATATAAGATTTTAAATGTATTTTTTGTATGGGCGGTGCCACGCCCCTTTGTCGAATTCTGACCAATCTTCACAGGAATACTAATGGGCCAATTCGTAAGATTATGTGTAAATTTGAACTCAATCGATTGGGTGGTTTTCGAAGTATTATGTTTTGTATGCATTTTTTGTATGGGCGGTACCACGCCCCTATAACTCATGAACCAATACACCTAAAAAGACCATATATGCCTACAAACCATGGTATTAACGTCAACTTTCATGGGAAGTTTCCAGAATCAAAATCGGTTCACGCATTACAGAGAACATTGGCGACAAACACAATTCCATTTATTTTTATACATATAGATTTCGCACATTAAAAAATCTTTTTATTGTAAGCTACTTTTCCAACGTCTTAGCCATTTATAGATTTATGAACTGTTTCTTAGCCAAGAATTTGTGGACTAGATCAATTCAGCCAGCAGTCGGACTTAAAAAACTAGATACTTGAACGTCCCCATTGACTCCTGTCCTGACTAACGTTGCTTGAACCAATAATGCAACTTTAAATGAAAAAAAAAAACACATTTCACCAGAGGGTAGCAACTTACTTACTTATCGGGCTCCCGATACAAAGCGCTCTGGCATCCGCTATGGCTTGGTCTTTGAAACGGAGGTTCGGTTTTCCTTGTCTTCTCGAACCTGGGGGCTGGGATTCGAAGATCCTCTTAGCCGGAGCATTATTTTCCATTCGCTCGATGTGGCCGAGCCAATGTAGTCGACGTGTTTTGGCGTTTTGGACTACATCCACATCTTGGTACAGCTCATAGAGTTCGCGGTTGTATCTTCTCCTCCATTACCATTCGCCCTCCTCGCACACAGGCCCAAAAATCCGCCGAAGAATTTTTCTTTCGAAGGAGCCCTCCCTTCTCCCTTCTCCCTTCTTGCCTATGGTCCAGCACTCGGCGCCATAAAGCACAACTGGCAAGATAAGGGTCTTGTAGAGCTAACATTTCGTCCTTCGAGTTAGGAGTTTTGAACCGAGTTGTTTTGCCAAACCGAAGTAGCAACGGGTTCCTAGGGTAATTCTTCGCCGGATCTCCACTATGGTGTCATTCGTGGAGTTTATGTTTACTCCGAGGTAGGTAAACTCCCTAACTACCTCGAAATTTTTGCTATCAACAGTGACGTTTTGTCCTAGGTGGTGGACAGTTGTTTGTTTGTTTGTTGATAGCATGTACTTGGTCTTGTCCTCATTTACTTCAAGGCCAACGGATTTCGCCTGTTCTTCAATCGCCGTGAACGCTTCTATCACGGCACGCTGGGAGCGACCGATGATGTCAATAGTCAATATCGTCCGCATAGCCCAGCAGCTGGACGGACCTGTTAAAGATAGTGCCTTCCGTGTTGACAGCTGCCCTGCGCACTATCTGCTCCAGTACGAGATTGAAGAAGTCGCATGATAGCGCATCTCCTTGCCGAAATCCGGTGCATGTTTGAAATAGTTCGGAGGAGCTACTTCCAGACTGCACGCTGCAGCGCGTGTTTTCCAGCGTCACGCGACACAGCTGAATCAGTTTTGCCGGGATTCCGAATTCGGCCATCGCCATGTAGAGCTCCTGACGATGTATGCTATCATACGCGGCTTTAAAGTCGATGAATAGGTGGTGAGTTTCGACTTGAAATTCGTTGGTCTTTTCCAGGATTTGCCTCAGTGTGAAGATTTGGTCTATAGTCGATCTGCCGGGCCGGAAGCCACACTGGTACGTGCCGATTAGTGTGTTGCAGAACGGTTTTAGACGTTCACACAGTACGTTGGATAGGATCTTGTATGCGACATTAAGCAGGGATATGCCTCGATAGTTCTTGCAAGCCGTAGGATCGCCTTTTTTGTAGATGGGGCATATAGAGCTGATAGTCCAGTCATCGGGCATGTTTTCTTCCACCCATACTTGGTTGATGATTCGGTGCATGCACCCTACCAAAACATCACCTCCGTGTTTGAAGAGCTTCGCTGGTAAGCCATCAGAGCCGGCGGCTTCTTCTATATTGGGTGGTGGAACTGGTTCTTCATTGACTGGACGTGGGTCCTCTTTTTGCCCTATTACTCTCTCTACATGGTGCCCATTAAGCAGCTGCTGGAAATGCTGCTTAAACACAGCTACTATTCCCTGGGCTTCGGTGACTAGGTTTCCTTCGCTGTCTCTAAGAGCCTGCGTTCCGGTTGTACCTGGAATGTACGAATGTACAGAGGGGAGCAAGTTGCACCTAATTATAGTTCACAACACCAGGATTCCCGGCAGTCATTAGTCACTACGATATAAGGACAACGCAATTAAACTGGTATTGAGGACCTACTTCGAGGTGTAGACGAATTTGTAATAAAACTATTAGAAAACTTTTTTATCGTTGGCTTAATAAGAAAACCTCGTAGCTGTTAATTAATTTAAATATAATTGAAATTATTTTGTTTGAATCTCTTAACTTGAATGCAGTTGAAGCTCAAAGTTCCTGAAAAACCTCGTAACTCCTGCTTAATAATCAAAATTCGTAACTCCACTACAACCTTCGGTATAGAATTACGGCAAACAAAAGCGAAAGAGGGCTTGGAATACGGTTCGAATAAGTAAGGAAAAGAGTGACTTTATAGTGTTAAAAAACCCAGTATGATCATCAAGACCATGCGAAATTTTTGAGGAGATAAAAAAGGAGTTTTAAGTGCTTGTTATTCACAGAAATCAAAAAATGCTAGTATACTACGGGATTTTGGTCAAGATTAATTACTTTTAATACCAGGGAGTTCATATTGTTGAAGCTAGGTACATCTGTCATTTATTCAGTTTATTTTGACAAATCACCATGGATGGACAGGACATACATCTGTTAGAAACTGGCCCTAATTTTGATCAAAAAATCATCTTCAACTATGAGGGCTATTTCTGAACGAATGGGTATGTTAAAAAATACAATTGTCGAATCGTCCGCATGACATCCAAAAGCGTCAAATTTATCCCGAAAAGGTCACTGTTTGTTGTGGATTTTTGGCTGTCGGCGTCATCGGTCCATATTTTTTGACAAGGACGTTGGCCAGGCCGGCAACGTCTATAGGTCGATGATTATCGACTTGTTTTGGCCAGAATTGAATGATATGGTATGTAGTTTTAACAGGATGACGTTATGTGCCACACACCTCCCACCGCATTAGAAATTCCGCACGAGCGATTCGAGAGCATGGTTTTCACAATTGGAAGTGATGGAACTGGCCACCGAGATCGTGCGATTTGACGGGGTTTTCTGAGACGCCAGGTCTATACGAATAAGCCACGGACCATAGTGGTCCTCAAAACCTACATAAGACATAACCAATGCCATCGGTCCAATTCAGCCTAATTTATGGGCCCGAGTTTTGAAAATAGGACATTTCGGATATGCACCACCCAGGGAAGCCGCGGTGGACATTTGAACGATGTTGATCAACCTTATATTGAGCGAAAAAGGACACAACTGCGCAGAAGTTGCAATATATTATGAAGAATAGAAGCTTGTTTGTTTGTTGGTTTTTTCGACCTCCTTTAAAAAAGGAATCGTATTAATGTCGGTCAAGTCCTTCCATTATGTACTTGGAGACATATCTGCTTTAACAATGGATTTCCAATCGGTGCTCTTACGCTCTAAGTCTAATATTTCTACGATGTGCTACAAAACTAAATTGGTTGTGCATTAAACCCTTCAGGAACTAAAATCAAAAGACGAATTCTGTCTCATTTGGTTGATTTTTCTAGATCAATTAGACCAGTATTACTGATAGGTATAGTAGCCGTTAAGTAAGAGGTCATGACCTGGGGTCATGGGATCAGACTTTTACTGTAGGTACATGCCGCTCTCGTTCATTTACTGGTGGAAATAAAGATTTACTTACACAATTGGTGCTTCTATGATACTAGAGTTATTTAGTTAAGTAATATTTTCTGAAGTTTAATGATTAAAATTCCAATTTGAAACCACATAACTTATAAACACTTAACAATTTTCAATTCGCACGTTAAGTTTTTCTATCTTTATAACAATGGTTTGTTAAATTTAGAATTTCCCAATTGTTATGGTCTGCTTGTACAATTGTTAATTGTTAAACTCACTTGTAGTTTTGTGGTACAAAAACCATTGTTAATTAGTAATATTCGTCTCTTGTTCAAGTCTTTCAGTTTTGTGGTAAAGGCCCCAGATGCTCTTAGTTAAAGAAACAGTTGACAAGACCAAAGGACCCCAAGTTTGTATTCAAAATTCAGTATCATATAAATCATTCAACATTTAAAAAGAAGATGTTGTCGCTCCTCGGTCTTCCGTTTAAGACAAAAGTTTGAACAAAGACACTGAACACTAAAAATAAAACTTTAACACTTTTTCCCGCACTAGAGCAATTTGGTCTTCCAGATTTTATACATCATTATTCCTACAGTAGGTAGGTAGTTAAATAAAAAATGTTTGAATTGACTTTAGTTTGCAACTTCAAATAAAAACAACATAACAAAATATACGTGCTTTGCACTTTAATGATTTGACGGTAGTAGTGATTTAAAAATAAAAATAAAACGTTTAAATTCACTTTTTCTCATTGTCTGACATAAATTGCAACTTTAAGCAGGTTAGGCAAAAAGTGATATGCGATAGTGAGGTCTCATGCGGCACTATAGGAACCATAAGGGCCGATTGTAGTTTACTGCAATAGAACAATTAGTTAACACTCTCCCCTGAGGAACTTTGAATCTCCTTACAGAAACTGAGTAGCCCTTTGCAGGGTTGCCAGAAGTTAATTGGCTTAGGCGCCCAAATTTTGAAAAAGTGTAGCCCAATATCGTTGCCCTGATTGTAGCCCAAATATCGTTTAAAATAAAACTCGAAAAAAACTGTCAAATCCAAATGTCATGGAAAAGAAATTCGTGTACATGCAAGTTGACAGACTATACGTTCTCACATGAAGGTATTTAAAAGTGCTGCCAAGTATAAAAAATTCGGGTTAGTTGGAAAATATATATTTTTTTTAGTTTAGTGATGGAATAAAACAAACGAAATTAACACAAAATTTGTAAAACGATATATCGCCCAAAACTCTGTTGGGCGCTCTGGAAGAAATTTCTTTCGTTTTTTAAGAAAAAAGATAGTTCAAAATACAATAAGGCGCCCAATATAGCAAAACTGGCCCCTTGTAGTTTGTGTGGTTTATCTCCTCTAGGTATTGGAAGAAGTCTTTAGTTGCTTTACATTTTTACAGTATGTGTGATATTTTCACCAACATTCAGGTCGTCCCAGTCTACGTCTTGAGGTGTTCCCTTAACCCGCTGATTTAAAATTTCGTATGTATTTTTTTTTTTAATTTTTTGGAAAATGTTTCTCTAAACCCAGAGCCCTGAGATTTCCTAGGTAGCTGTAGATGCTATAACAGCTAAGGTAGTTATTAACAGTGGCGTGGAGTGAACATTTTAAAATGGGAAGTCGAAGCAAAATTATTCGCATACAAATGTAAAAAGCCTCACATCTGTGTACCTTGAAAGAAAATCATATGTACATTTGCTTTTCACATAAACTTGACAAAAGAAGAAGTAAAGGAAAATCGAATAACTCGAAGAAAAGCATGTTATTTTGTTCATAATCAATCGGGTTAGACAACAATTTGTCAAACAACACAGTGACAGTGCTCAGGGAAGAAAAAAAGGGACACAAGCATGTTCTCTTGAAATCAACTTACTGTACGTATGATGTGTCTATATCAGAATAACTCGAATAAAAGCGTGTTATTTTTTACATAACCAAGTGGGTGTTGAACAAAGAGGAGTCAGCACAGTGCTCAAATAGGAAAAAAAAGATATAAAAGCATATGTTCTCGTAAAATCAACTATCTAGTGCAAGTCTAGAGTTTTAATAGCCCGACCTTCGCTGTTCGCTTTGTCGTTATGATACGATGATGAATGAAAATGGATACACACACACAAAATTTATTTTTTGGCCTACGTGTGTGTATCATTTTGTGAATATCGAATTCATTTGGTAGGGTTTCATACATAAATGGATTTGAATTTTGGTAGATAGTGTTGATGGTGGAAATTTAAAAAGGGAAGTCGGTATAAGAATCGTGTTATATGGACGCCACGCCACTGGTTATTAACCATGTTTTAAGAAACTATCACAGCTGTAAGCTTACTAGATCTCTTAAGTGATGTGACAGGCTAAGTGTAAGGGTCTTAGAAAGTTTCTAAGATGCTATAATATCCACCAATGTAGGCCCATTTTTTGTGGAGGCATATCAAGAAGTTGAAATTGACCACGAAAATGAAAGTCGCATTGCAAAACGACCAATCGGCTGCTGAATGCTCGAGACAACTGCTGCCACTTGGCAATGGCCAAATTCGTGTTGATGTTTCGACTGGATTGATATCGTTCTCTGCAAATTTTTGCGAATTCACATCATCGAAGGAGGAACTCATCACCAAAGTGCTCCCCGGCAGTGCACAAAATTATAAAAATCTCGATTGGATTAGTAAACGGCCAATACAAGCAGCGAGAAATAAGCACGTCGATAGCTTAAATTTGATTATTCGAAGTTAAATCGCTGGAGAATTGCATCCGTACAAATTCGTTGACCGCGTGACCGACGAGGATGAAGCGACCAACTATCCGACGGAATTTTTGAACTCGCTTGATGTACCATCAGGAACTCCGCCGCATAATTTACAGCTGAAATCATCCGAAATTGTGCAACGCTACGCGGTTGTCCGTCAAGAAACTGATGAATGTGATTGAAGTGACGATCATCAAGGACAAATTCAAAGGAGAGGAAGTCCTTATCCCACGAATTCCGATTATTGCAACTGATCTTCCATTCCAGTTCAAGCGGATTCAGTTTCCCGTTCGATTGGCTTTTGCATTAACAACCAATAAGTCGCAAGGCCTATCGTTGGAAGTCTGTGGGGTAAATCCCGAATTTCCCTGTTTTTCACATGGTCAGGTCATCAGCTGAACGTTGCCTGTTCGCGTGGTGGCATACCTTCTTCGTTGTTTGTTTTTGCCCCGAAAAATACATCAAAAAACATTGTTTATCATATCGCAAAATTGAAATTTTAGCTGTGTTGTATTACCACTCTGGAGTTTATCTGAAGGCGCTAAATTGGGGCGAGACGAAGTTCGCCGGGTCCGCTAGTTAGGTATGAACCTTTAACTTAAGATATTTAAATATGTGACTTTGTTCCATTGTTGTACTTATTTGCTTTCTGATCTCTTCGATGATCTGTAGATAGTCTATACAAAGTCGCACCTTCCTCCTTCTTCAGTTGTTCTATGAACTATTTTGATGCCTGCTCGGAGTAGGTACTCTACAAATCAAATAAATAAGCAAAAACAATAGATACGGCATACTGATTGTGACTTCGTTTAAATAAAACAAAAAACCGTTAACAAAAACGCATAGCAATATTTAACAGCAACATTCGCGCTCCTAGAATAGTAATCGCATGTGTTCTTCCAGCCGCTGTCTCTTGGTGTTCTAATTTCCTTTTCGGACATCCACGGAATAGGTAAGCGTTGCTCTTCTGTCTTTTCAGCATACAGTAACTATGGGTACGCACTGAAATAGCAGAAAAGAGAATCTGTGACATAGGAGACAATGAAAGACGCGCATCTTCATGAAATCGGTTTTAAGGTGTCAACAACACTGTCAACTAGGGGCTGGTGGAACGAACGTGTTTCAATGTCAACTCGATGTCCGATGGACGTGAGTTGCATTTGAATATCTGAGAATGGTATTGGATATGTTTGTCTAAATTGGGACACAGCAGCACTTTTTGTTTTATTTTATTTGTCCGCTATTATGATGTGCTTGTGTATTATGTAAGACAGTTTCTTTGGTTTTTTAGGATAAGTAGAATCGGAAATTATAATCTCAGCTTAAGAAACGGTAAAATAAAAAGGACAAGCAGGCTATCTACCTATATAGCTTTCAGAAAAAAACACCAACCCCAAAACAAAAACACACCAAGAACTTTTTTTCCGAAATAAAATTAATCAGAAAAACGAGATTGAAAGCAATTTTGACAATTTGCAGCAGCAGGTTAAGATTATAGGTTTTCGGACTGGCGAACTCCGTTCCTGACTCATTGTGAAGCCCATCGGCGGAAAGATGTTATCCTTTAAGCATTATAAACTTGTCTATGAATATTAAAATAATTGCATCCTCATCACCACAGCCTCCACAAAGTTTTTCTTCCCTCAAGTGCATTTTCTTCATGTGATACCGCAGAGTATGGTTGTCGTTATGATTTCTACGATGGTGTATGGTGATTTTCTATCACGAGAGTCTATGAGACTTCATTGAAAGTTGTCCATAACATTATTGTGGTACGACAAGTTTCTAGTGCGGTCCATATAGCTTTCGCCTTTCCCGTGGCCTTCCTCCCTGCTTTAAGCTTGAGTGTGCAAGGCGGGATATTCACAGTTGGATCAGCTTCATCTGATACAGCTGTCGAATCTTGTCCTGCTAAGTCGTCAGCTTTCTCATTCATGTCGCGGAACCCAGCATTGCGATACCTTGTGCTGAGTACCAATAACCTTAAGTTCTTCGCGACAGCATTGCATAAGCTTTGATTTGCTTTCTTTTGCAGTTAAGGCTATTATATCTGCCTGGGTTTGCCGCTACCGCAGATTTAGGGGCTGCTGTTGTCACAGGACCTAGCAGAAGCACAAACTGTGTATTATAATAGACCGCCAGCACAGATCAACAAGGAATGCGAATGTAATGTGCAGCCATACGCTCGCATTCCTAACAACTTTGACAGATATTCAGTTTACATTATATAGAAGAATTTACAGCTTTTGAGGAAGAATTTTTTTGCGGGAAAAAGCTGGCAATCTATTTATGCTGTTTGTGAGCAGAAGTCGTATTAAATTTATATAGCAGGTGAATTTTTTAAATGTTGGAAAAAATGCATTTTCAGTTGAATGTGACTCAAAGAATTGAACTCTAAAATATAATGTGCCATTCATGACAACCCGTAAAGTGTTAAACCGAACAAAGGGAATAATAAACATGTAATATATAAAATTTTGAGACTAAATGGAGTGTTACGTATTTGTTAACGCTGCCGCAGCAATATTTTTGCATTCAAAAATTAAGAAAACTAAAAAGTTACATTGATATTTCGATTTAGCAAGTGCGTATCTGAACCCCTTCTCTCCAAGTTTTGTTAATTTAACAACCATTTTATATTTAGTTACTTTTTGTATGGGAACAAATGGCAAAGTAATGTTCACCGACACTAAGGGGTTTGGATGAGTAGGTTTCAAGAGAAATAGTTGCGTGTGTTGACAGCGATACCAACTGTAGTCCTGTCCTTTGTTAACATCGTAAATTACCCCTGATCACCTTAACTGTCACAACTGTCACTTTAAATTTCAATGTTGAAGTAAGAAAATTTAGTAATGACGCGATTTGGAATGTAAGGTCGTACAGTAAATCTTTAAATATTGCGGCTTTTGGTGAAGAAACAGTTCACCCTTTTGAGCTTTAAGATGACATTATTTTCGGAGGATTGAGTTCATTGTAAGTACTAAAAAAGAGCGTGCTATAATGGGCCTGATCATCATTGCGTATAGACCCAGACCTAATGCAAGTTATTTTCCAATTTTCAAGATATATGTTTCGGTGATACAAGATTGCATATCGAGTATTATTAAAAGAACCTCTGCTATATAACTAAAGGAGCTCCAAGCAAGGGTAGGAAATTTTAATCTGTGTTGTCAGCTTTTACAGATTACATTCTATTAATCCAACTTTCTGGGATACTGACATGTATCAATTGTTTTTAGGAAAAGCGGCGACAAGCATGTGGAAGGGTAAAATGTTGGTATATTTTATAAGGTATGTTCACACCAAATATAATTGAACGTACGTGTACAAGTACCTTAAATTCTAGCAGTTATTTTTCGTTCGATAAATCAGAGGTCGCTTTAAAATCTACTTGAGATCGGAAACCGCTAAGCCATATTTTTTTATCTCCCATAGTCTGTCTTATTGATTTAGACCTCGTCGAGGTAAGACCTACTAGAGAGAAAATAAAGTTTTAATTATACAAAACGGAAAAGCATCTTTTTCTTTCTTGGGCAACAATTTGGGAGCAGGGGACATTATTCATCCCAACAAGGTATATGTTGCTTGATTCGGGAATAAATCAGACTACTTTGACCTCCCATCAAGTGCATGTTGTTTCTCCAGTTGAAACTGAACCTAAGTGAGACAACGACAACGGTAGAAAGAAGTCTACGCCCATTTAAAATAAGGGCTTGAAACATACCATCTGTAGCTGAATGCTTTAAAAGAATTGTGGGATCACTTCTCTACAAAGCGGAAGCTCAGTCTCTAAACACTCACTTAACCTACTTGAGACTAGTTGTTTGATTAATATAGGGAATCCTTTATAGGTACTACTATCAAATCGCTCAGAGACGACTTCATGACCGCCTTACAAGAAATACAACCAATGTACAACACCTAGCAGAACACCTGTCAACTTAAAACAAGGAAAATTAGAATTTTTAGCACGTTTGACATTTCCGAGACTCACTAGGGTATTTATCGCAAGGGGAAGTTGCTTGACAGCCAGCAGCTTATTTTGGAACCTTTCTGGTTGCGTGTGTGAAAATTGTTAGCAAAAGTCAAGATTAACAAAATTTTACACACAAACGTGACTGGAACGGTTTTTTGCTCATTTTTCTACTTTACTTTTTTTTCTGAGTTAGGTGTTATAAAAAAAAAACCTTATTCCAGCAGTTGGAAAGATCTTCTAAACGGCTTTTTAAAAACATACTTTACGCAAAGGGGTTTTTTATGAGCTCTGTAAAAATATTGCATTATATTTGTTTATTAGAGATCGATATTGATCGAATATGCTTAAAAGTTATCTCGCACTATTTTGTTAATATTTTCTATATTTTAGTTCAACAATGGCTGGGATCTTTGGTACCTTGCATCCACAATCAGAGAAGGAAACAGTGATGCCGTTTATAGATGAAACTGTGGAGCTTTGAATTCTGGCAGCAGGACAAATTCAATGTTTGTCAGACGTTCCCTAATATTGTTGTGGGCATTGATTAGAGCGTCCAGTGACAGCTATTCTGATTCTGAAGTCAGGAAGGCTTATTTAACTGCACACTGGGCAGTGCGTTTGTTTTCTACTATTGAAATTTTGCACGGACGGAAATTAATATTACTGAACCATCCGTTGAGATTGGTTTTGTGATTCATTGGCTGGCGATTATTTATCTGGTTTAAAGTTAATAAAATTTAATTCATTGGCACAACAGGTCCGTAAGTGCTACTGTCTTCTTCCATCTTCTCACATCCATTCGTTTTGTGTGAGTTTTTTCATTTAAGGGCGAACGGAAAGGGATCTACAATTTTATGCCGAGCCCAAACGTCTGATTAAGAAGCTCTTTCATGACAGATATTATACTCTCGGATGTTTGTCAGACGTTCGGGATAGATGACCCAGTTGAAAAGACCTTAAGGTTAGTATTTTTATATTATACTTTCAACCAGACTAAGTTTGTATGTGCCATAATTTTAGGAAGGTCTCCAGGTTTCCGCCAACTATTCTTCTACAGGTATACGAACCTCTCATTCTGCCCTAGCGAGGTATCCGTCGGAACGGAAAATTCTCTGGAACGCATACTCTGTCGGAGACTCAAATCCAAATCGTAAACGAATTCCGCAACCAATTTCAGTCGGAGGATACCGGAACCTAGCTGTCAAAAATTGAAGAAATAAATTAACTTCATCGCACTTCAACGTAATTCGCCGATATGCGTTACAAAATGTCGGAGAAATATTCCGAATAGATGCTCCGAAGAAGCAAAAATCCTCCGAATCGTATAAAATCGGAGAATTTTCCGTTCCGACGGATACCTCGCAAGGGCCGATTATCTTCTATGTCCCGGGATTAATACTTTCTTAGAGTAAAATGGGTCGATTTCTGAACATTCATTTTTACAGTATTGTATTACTCCCACCTTCCAACATAAATATTTTAGGAGTACAATTTCCATTTAACACCAACTGCTGCGTGATCAGCGGCAACCTCTTTGAAAATTACCTTTTTCGATTCAGTATAAGCCGCAACCGAAGGTTCCCCTTTAAACCCATATACCTAGATACACGCAAAAACGTCACAAGATTCTTGCACCTTCGAACTAATCCCAATAATTAATCAAACTTGCTTGGAAAAATATCACAACGCGCCTGGTCGACTCTTCGGATTTCCACAAATATTTAGCCGCCACCATGCATTCCGAAATTGTCACATGATGCGCTTCAATCATCCATCAAAGGTAGGTTTGGTACAAAGCATTAACTGCGTCTCTTTGCCATAGGACTCGAGTTTTTGTATTTTTTTAATCCAAATCAATCAACAATCATTTTGTTTGCGGCAAGAGAAGGCACTAAGCTGACTGAAATTTCATCAACATGATGCATCACCATTAGATCCCTAAACTGTAATACATCACTGCCGCGGATATATCTTTTGATTTTGTTCAGTTTTGCAATGTTGACAAACTGTTTTGTTAATACGACCGTATAATTATATAACAATAGGTGAAACATTTGATGGTTTCGTTGACGTTCCCGCGCGCACCCTGTCACCTGTAGGTCACCCACTTAACTGATGTTTGTTGTTATCAACAGGCCTCTGGGCAGAGATGTGATTCATGTATTTTTACGGGCAAATCAATTATCAAACATACAGCTAGGGGCAAGACAAAGCTGTCTATTTGATGGATGCACCAAATTAATTTTATTTCAACAATTACACTAGACATCGACATGAGAATGTAAACGAATTGGAAATAGAAATAAATAGTGCTGGCGGATAAATTATTTTGGCAAAACGCTTTTACTTTTCACCGCAAACAAGATTGATGTATTAAGCCGGTATGATTGATTTCTTGGACAAAAAATTTCCCAGTGCAGACTGTCAAAACAATTACCTATGCAAAGAGTCCTTATCGGCTGGGACGCACACCGGAATGGCTTAATCAGTAAGAGCGTGATTTTTTTTTATATATTTACAGTCATAAGTATTTATCTAAGTTTCAGCTTCTGAAATATTGTGAAGAGAATTCTCGCCGCGCCCATTAAAAGTGACAAAATTCAAAACAACAAAACTTTATTCGTGTATGTCAAGAACAAATTATTTTAAAAAATATTCCATAAAAGCCGTAGAGAGCCATAGGTAGAAGTTTCGCAGTTGGTGGGCGTGTTGTAAGATGCTCACCATATCTGGTCCTAAATACCCTCATTTGGGTCACTTAGGTTTTATACTTACAATCAATCTTAACAACAAAGAACAAAGAAATAACTATACAAAACAGCAATCAACAGCTTTTTAAATAAACGCGTAAATCCGGATCCGGCTTTCAAATTTAGAGTTTTCAATGCCAGAATTCATAGTTGTTTTTGCTATGGCAACGAGATTTATGACTATCAGCAGGGTAAGGTATTTTTTTGAGCAAATCTTCAGGCTTCCGCAATCTACACCCAGCTATCCACAATTCATGTAGAATCAGGCTTACCCTATATTTTGTTGAACAATTTAAAAGCAAGTGCAGATAACATAAGCAAAGTTATGATAAGATCTAGAAATAACTTACAAATAAAAGTTATTGTTACAGCTGTCAGACGTACATAACTACTCTCCAATCAAATACTTGTACGAGTTAGCTGACACATATTAGATTTCTATTGAAATTAATGAAAGCAATGCTTGCGAGTGGAGGAATATTCTCTACGATTGCATTTCACTAAAGCTTTCTTGGGGAACAAACACCTATTTTAACAATAAAACACGAGTTTGATTCTTAATGTATCCAGAATGTGCTCAAATTCTTAATGGAGGTGGTGGGTGGGGAATACTTATTGGACTTGCATCTCTGTAAATAAAGTTTTATGTTTGGCTTAGCTAATCTTAAAGCCCGGATTTATCCGATTCAGTTCCTTTTCACTTCACGACAGCTAAAAATTTGTTAAATGACTTAGAAATCTGAGTTCCCTTCTCCCTATTTTTTTCTTAACTTAAAAACCGTCGTGTCATTTGATACAAATCTTTTTAATTCCTCTTAAACAGTTTAATTTATTGCAATACTTTTGCTTCAATTATTTTGCTCAACTTAAGTTCTATTTGTTCTTGTTTATTGATCTAGTTTGAAGGCCCTTTAATAGCAAATTAAACTCATTCATCTGTAACGTTGGCGCAGCGCGAATCCCGTCGCCGAATCCACGGCCGTCCGACACCGACTGCGCAAACACTGCGCCGTTTGGCTACCTACCTTGAAGAGTATGGGACCACACGAAACGTTGCCAAGAGTGGCCGGCCCCGTAGCGCCCGTTGTGCCGAGAATATCGCCGCTGTTGTCGAGGATGTCGACCTGTCGCCGGAACATCTACCAGACGCCGTGCCTCGCAATTAACCATCAGCCGGTCGTCCCTAAGGCGAATTTTATGTCATAGACTTGCGCATGTTCCCGTACAAAGTCCAGTCCGTGCATCAGCTGCTGCCTGTCGACCGCAACACGCGTGTAACCTACGCCCAAGCCATCCTCAATCTCGAGGACGAAGTGGACGATTTTTCGACCAAAATCATAATGAGCGTTGAGGCTCATTTACACCTCAGCGGGTACGTGAACAAGTAAAACTATCGCTTCTGGGGCACCGAAAATCCACGAGTCATGCACGAGGAGCCATTACACCCGCTCAAAGTTACTGCATGATGCGCTGTTCGCGCTGAAGCCCTAGGAGCCCTCAAGGACAGCATTCGACACGAGTGCGAGAATCTGTCGCCCGAAGTTCTCGCCGTCTCTCGTGACGGCGCCCATTTGGCCGATATCATCTTCTCGACTTGAGCAATAAAATTCTTAAAGTTCAAATAAACATAATCAAAAAACAGAATCAAAGTTTTTCATTTAGGTAGAAAAATAATGAGAGCCAAACAACATGACTTCTTTTGGCCCACCTGTAGAAATAAACTTAGGCTAGTTGGCGTTTGGCTCGAGATTAATTCTTTTTGGGTGACATGCTAAAGGGTGTCGCATAATTCACGCAAAATGTTATTTTGTAGAAGGAAAATTCTCCGCAACGCATACTCTGTCGTAGGCTCAAATCCAAATCGTAAACAAATTCCGCAACCAATTTCTGTCGGAGGATATCGGAACCTAGCTGTCAAAAATTCAAGAAAAAAATGCACTTCAACGTAATTCGCCGATATGGGTTATTACAACTTCCAAACTGTGTCAGAGAAATATTCCGAATAGATGTTCCGAAGAATACCTCGAAGCAAAAAGCCTCCACCAGGGCCGAATGTCAATTGGCTAAAATTTCTTTAGTTAATAAAATAAAATTGGGCTCAGTTTTAATGAAAAGTTTATTAAAAAAAAAAAAACTAATAAAGAAACGCTAAAATTGATGATATTAAAAAATTGTTTTGCGAAATTTTAATTTAGCAAGTCGTGGAAAAAAATGTTGGTTCTACCAGTCTGACCTATTTTTTTTAAAACCAGGCACCAACAGTCTGCGTAGGCAATATGACTGTAGGTAAATTTGACCCCATGTAACAATTGATTTCCGGTGCTAAGTCCCCCGGTCGAGATCGTTCTCACAAAATTTATGTTCTTTGGTTAAAAAGATGTTCAATAAAAATCGCCTATTTAAAAAAAAGAATCTATTTTCATGCCGAATGCTTGGATCTGCAAAAATGCTATCTTTCGAAATTTTGTCAGCATTATTATGCATAAATCATAATTCATAACCATAATACTATTTCATTTACACATTGTGTTTACTGTTTAGTACTCTCTGTGTTACCTGGTCTCGAAGGTTCATACGAACAAAAGTATGAAGTAAGCAAAATCTTACACTGCTCTTCTTGCTTTCACATATTTAAGTTACTGACCGCGTGAAATAAAAGAAAACACAAATTAATAAGGCCCGCTTTCTTAATGCTTTGGCCTCAACCCACTTTATTTTGGTAGATAAGTCTCATTTTTTCATGATAGGTACATTTCTTTATTCACTTTTACACACATGTAGTACAAACATCCAATGGCAAACAGTTGATCTTCTTGATTTTTCGTCGCATCGCAGTGAATAATGGAACAACACTGTTTATGAAAAAAAAACCTTTAATTGATTTCCTTCATATGGAATTTATGCCAATTTCACTAGTTAATGCGATTTAGCTGTATTGTGTGTAACTTTTCTCTAACGACTTATACGAGACGCTAAAAAGACGATATACTCCCATACAATGAGATGAAATCTTTTCATCGACACAATAAAAAAGAGTTTCACGTCAAATCGGTACGTGTTCAGTCAATTGAGCCAATTACTTGGAACGGTTTGGCATTTTTAACTTGTATTGTATTCTCCAAAGATTCAAAGAGAATGCGTATAAATGGTAAATGTTTTTTTTGGATAGAGTTGATTTTGGCTAACATCTCTATTTCCTAACAACAATGCAGTTCGATGAACCTATGATTTCATGGAGGGCCACACGAATATGATTTTGAAGCCCGTTTTGCCAGACGCATCTCCGGGCGTCATTCCTTGGTCAACAGCAGTGCTCATATACCGAATTGCTTACTGAGGTGCCACGTGCCGTATGTTGGCTCTAATTCTAATGGTGTAAATGAAATGGTGAGCTTTCATCTTATTAACAATGAGCACCGTTCGAAAACATTAACCGTGCGTAAATTTTGTTGAGCGCGGGACAGTGGAAAATCGTCGACATGCTGTTCGTCAAGACGGTTGGGCCGGCGTTTGCGACAAAACTATCATTGGGCCATTTTTTCGTCAGAGAAGGCGAACAGGTTTTAGTGGATGGTGGCTCACTATGTCTGCCCACCAGTTTGTGAAAAAGGACTGATCACACATGCAATTTCTGCAACGACAATTTTCTGAAAATGTACTGTCAAAAAATGGCGATATTGACTAGTCACCCAGATCTCCAGATTTGACTCTTTCGCGGACTTCTTTTTGTGGGCTTAAGGCCATTTCTTAAAAAATTGAGTTAGGTATGCAGTCTTCATTGTTTGGGATCTCTTTAAGCTCTTCTAGTTTGCAAGTAACAGAGAGCTGTTTTGTTCAATAGGAAACTTTTTTAACGAATTTTCATGCCACTTTTGTTCTATATAACTTTTTAACTTTCTCGCATTACGTATAGTAAGAGAAAGGTATTGTAATCGTACAAAAAATCGAACTCGAGATTTTAATCAAATCTGACATTACGATGATAGAAGAACTCGAAAAAGTGGGTCTCGCATTTCTGTCCGTCTGTCCGTCTCTCCGTCCTTCCTGAGCTCTACAGCGCAAACGGCTGGACGGATTTCTTTCAAACTTCGGATTTGAAGTTGGTGGGCTTACAGTTCGGGGCCTTTTTTTTTTTGCTCGTTAAGAGTTGCCGTTGTACCTAACGGTATTCAGCAATTTTGAGTTTTTCGAAAACGGCTCTAACGATTTCAACCAAAATTGATATTTGGGCTTAAGTAGGTGAAACTAAGATGGCTGCATACCCAGTTTTTCGCAGAAAAATCGAATAACGGTCATTTTGAAAACTGGTCATATCTCAAAAACGGTTAAAACTATTTCGACAAAAATTCATATTTAAGGTAATATGGTCATTCCCAACATGATGGCAAACTCAGTTTTTCCCAAAATTATCGTTCAACGGACTATTTTGGAAAATTTGGTTTTTAAGACTTTATTTAATTATGGTTTACTTGAAAACGGCTTTAACGATTTTAACCAAAATGTATATTTGCGCTACGCTACATGGGGTTAACATGGCTGCTTATCCAGTTTTTGGCTAAAAAGTCAAACAACGGTACTTTTGAAAAGTGGCCTTATCTCGAAAACGGTTAATACGATTGCAACAAAAATTAATTTTTAAGGTAATATAGTCATTCCTAACATGATAGCAAACTCAGTTTTTCTCTCAATTGTCTATAATGGATTTTTGAAAAAAAAGGCATATTTTGAGAATTTGGTTCTCTTTGTTTTACCTACATGAAAACGGCTAAAACGATTTTGACCAAAGTGCATACTTGGAGTTAAATTGACGCTTTCAACATTATTGCGTCCTTGATTTTCCATTCGAATAACCGAAAACGATGATTTTGAAAACTGATGGAACCTCGAAAACGCGATTTTCGATTTGGATAAAACCACGTAATACTGACATCCTGAACAATACCCTATACTCAGTTTTGAGCTAAATACAACATTGCAGTATTTGTTACTATTTTGTACGCATTATTTTCCAAAATCAGCTTTAAAGATTTTGACTAAAATGCTTATTTACGATAACATAAACTCTCACAGGTACATCCTTAAGAAAACTCTGTCACAACCAACGAATTCATTCACTACACCATTGCCAACCCTGAGGACATCTCCTCATACAACTTCGAGTGAATAGTTTGAGCCATAGTTTGCCTTAGCCGAAATCCATTCTCGGACAGGAGATTAAAACGCAGCTTTCATTCAACAATAAATTCCACTCCATTACAAGCTTTGGACCAAGTCTTCTAAACTGATCGTTAGCTATATTTTTTTAACAGCCCCTTCAAATCTAGTTTCTACTTTCCACTCCTTAAAATGTGCAATAACTCGCGACAGTTTGCACCTGAACACTTGGTTACGCATTCAAATCGCACTCTCTGGACAGAATACCAAGGTTGACTCGTTTTCATAGTTCGCGGGAACTCTCAAGCAACTTGCCACGCATGGCTAAACCAGAGTCACAATGCAGATATGACTGACGTCCCTCCACCTGCAATCTACACTAGCGTACGAAACTCAAACCTCAAACGCACATCGCACTTGGCGAATGCGTCCGACCGAACTGGTTCTGTGTGTTTAATTAGGTGTTCTCTTCTGGCAAGTGCAGTACTTCATTGCACAGTGTAACCAGCTATACCTATAGGCAGTAAACAGTTATCTTAAGCAGTGTATCTACGACAACGTGACCGATAGTGCTAATAGAACTAAATGTAGTATAAGTAATAAATTGCACACATTTGCAGTCACTTTGCATGCGATTTTTTTCTCTTAATTACATCATGAATAAGCGCAATGAATTATGACAAGCGAAACAGCAACAGCCAACTGGGCTATGACTATCTATACGTGTTTACAGTTTACACCATTTGGGTGCGGTCTAAAACCTGCATTACATTGCATTTGCAGATGGATGATGGATGGCTGGAGGGAGAACGCTGGTGATGGGTGAAATTTATGCGAAACCTTGGCAATCTGTTTTTTTTTTTTTTATTGTGGAAGTCGTCGCGTCGTCGTCGTCGCATTCATTGTCAAGACCTACGACTCGCGCTGCGGATTGACAGACTATGGGGAGTACATTTATTGCGTGTAACTCAAACTAGAAATATCTTTCCACGCAAAAGGTTTGATGAACACATAACTACTGGGTCTGGCGGGTTGGATACTGGATAGTGCAGTAGCGTCTTGTACTTGTCTGCTGCCTTAGTAGTTTTGTGATTTCCTATCAGCATCTTTATCGTTGTCGTCGTCGCGACGTCGTCACTCATTGTTGTTGGACAGGAATGTGGGCATACATGCGACTATCGTTTAAGCGATTTATCTGCACAAGAAAATATATATAGTGAATCATTTTAAATGGAATGTCACTATGTGGGTAGTGTGGTTGTTTTGTTACTTTATGTCAAAACAAGTTCTTTTAGATAAATACGACTGTTTTTTTTTATTGGACGTGTTTCCTTTATTGAGAGAGGAAATGCGAATTTCTTAGAACTGTTTGCAATAAAGAACATTTTTATGTAGCTATACCAATCACTTAGGCTTCTTAACGCACAAGTGTGGGACTTTCACAACATTTTGATAGATGGGTGCACTGTGGGAGAGGATTCTATTGGTTCTATGTTGTAAAATTCGAAGAGGAGCGTAGGATATCAGTCAAACAGGTTCTTCGAATGCGGTCTTTTGCCAGGTTGTTAGGTTTAATCCCACACTGATCAGACCTATGCCATTGAATGACCTTAAAAGTTGTATCGTTGGCTGTTGGTGGAAATCAATGCCAGATTACAATAGATTCGACCTGGGCCGCTTAGCTTCTGGACTGAATGGAAGGGACGTACATCGTACAATTCTATGGCAGGACATTTGTTATAAAACACTCCACCATTAATGTTGCTTTCAAGGGGGCGAGTGGGCAAGTTTATAGGTAGTGTTTCTGTGCCAGTTTCGATTCTGTCGTTCTTTATAAGCTATAAATAGTCTCACAGCGATATGTGGGGTGTAAAAATCACTGGTGACCAGCACTCCAAGGTAGATTTATAAAGAGTTGCGGAGAATACTCGATTATCCAGACATCACAAAGAAGGCAGAAAGCAATTGCTCGACTAAAAGAAAAGTTGTAAAGACATCTAACATTGGTGTTCATTGTCCGAACAAAGGAACAGAGCATTTTGCAATATATTTTCGGGATGGGAAGACGGGTCGTTGCATTTTCCATACAAAAAAGATACTGGCGCACCAATTTAGCAATTACGAATAATTGCCGCGTCCGCTACTCTACTCAAATGCAGTGCGTTTGAAATCGCATCACTTAAGAACGGTTATTTTTCTTTCAAAATGTTTGTAATAATTCGAGTCAGGTTTTTGCGGAAAAACAAATTGGGAAAGTTGTACGGAAAATTAAAAAAAAATCAGATACATATAACTGAAAGTGTGTGAAAATGCCAAATGAAAGTAGGAAGATATTTTGTATGCAGATAACTCAATTGAATGTTTACGGTAAAATAAAAAATCTGGAAAAGCTCGCTATCTTAAAAATTGGATTGATGAATGTTAACAAACCAATTTTGAATCGACTTTAGGGCAATAGTCGAAATTAAAATAAATTTTGTACCAATAACCAAGTTATCTTTGACTTAATTATAATCGAGACTGTCATTTTCGATCCGAAGAAAGTCGAGTCTAACCCATTATTTAAGTTTAAACGTCAGAAGAATACTTCCTGCATCTGTGGCGAGCTCCAAATTCATGTCCTGGATTTTTTATTGTGATACGGAAACCTCGAGGTTCTAAAAAAAACTGTTTTTAGCTGGCGATTTTCATTTGGATGCCAATGCAACTCCGATTTTTTTTTATGCAATTGCCAACATTATTGAAAAAGATAATAATTAGAAGGCAGCTACTCAAAATACAAGCAACTGTCAGTTTCAGCAATTTATTTGAAAGCTCAGAAAAAAAAATTATAACGCATTTGAGTTTTGCTATAAAGTCAGATGTAGTTAAAGTTCCGATTAATTTGATTGTTGATACCTACAAATTAAAAGTCGAAACTATAGTTAGCTTCGAAATTAGTTAAACTCGAGTTTACTGTTCGGTTGTTGGTAAGGCCCAATAAGTATAAAACTGAACTTAAATATTAAACTCACCCGTTTTTAAAATGAAACGACAATTTTTTTAATTATGTTTTTTTTCGACGGTTTCGAGAATTTTTTCCACTGCTTTTTAAATATGACATTGGTCAACTAATTGGGTGCATTGTTGATGGTCGGTTTTAGACTCTTTTTTACTGCATTTTCAATCGTTTTGGCATGAAATTTTGGCGATGAGTTTTCGTACTCTTGTCGGATATGCTGTTGGATTGGTTTCAGAGTCTGTGTATTGATTATAGTTCTGTATCGCTTACTATTAACACTAACTGCGTAATGTAAGCTTATTGCCCCAGAACCTCAAATTTTGTTTGTTTAAATTTCGAACGAAAATCGTGTACTGCGTCGTACAGCTTTGGATGAACATACTTTAGGGAGACCCGATTAATGGTCTCCAGGTACAGGTAGTAAAGGACCGTCTCTAATTTGATTTTGATCATCTTCAAGTCTTTCATTTCTTAATGTCCTACATAGAGAGAAACGAGTATTGGCCCTTTGCCTTGCATGTCGCCGGTTGGTCGACGTTGACTGCTCATAAGCAACATTTTCAGCCAGAACAGCTGTAGTAGTAACATGTTTTTATTTCAACATACAGTGCGACCTCAATAAAAGCAACCCTCGATACGTGCAACTCCTCGATAAAAGCAACACCTCTTCTGATTGTTGACTCAGTAATTGCAAATCCTCAAAAAAAAGAGGTGACTCGATAAAGGCAACTATTGTTTCAAGAACTCTTCCTTCGTTAGCTGTTTGTTTTTTTCTTATTGTTTATTTTAAACATGAATTAAGTTGAATCAGTTTTGGTCTGTTAATCAGTTTTTTCGATTATTATGAGGTGTTTAACTTTTTGTTTCATTTTTGGCGCCTATACAATTTTTTGACTCGATTATTGCAACAAACTCACTCACTTTTAAAGGGTGATTTTTTAGCTGGTTTGGTTTTGGCAACACTGGTTTTGACAGCTGACGTGTGTTTAGTACCTTGTGTCACTGTCAAACAGCTTCAGTTTGGTTTGCAATTTAACCATGGATCGTCTTACAAATGAACAACGCTTGCAAATTATTGAATTTTACTATCAAAATTCGTGCTCGGTTCGAAATGTTCATCGCGCGCTGCTTCCATTTTATGGACGAAGCTAATTTTTGGCTCAATGGGCACGTAAATAAGCAGAATTGTCGATTTTGGATTGAATATCAGCCAGAAGCATTGCAAGAGCTACCAATGCATCCAGAAAAAGTCACAGTTTGGTGCGGTTTATGGGCGGTGGCATCATTGGACCGTACTTCTTCAAAGATGATGCGAATCGCAGCGTTACTGTCAATGGTGAACGCTACCGAGCGATGATAACAAACTTTTTTTTGCCCGAAATGGAAGTTCTTGACTTGCATGATATGTGGTTTCAACAAGACGGTGCCACATGCCACACAGCACGCGAAACAATGGCGCAATTGCGAGGCGAGTTTGGTGAACAGTTAATTTCACGTTTCGGGCCGGTCAATTGGCCGCCTAGATCGTGCGATTTGACACCATTAGATTATTTTTTGTGGGGGTATGTCAAGGCTAATGTGTATAGGGACAAGCCCGCTTCGATTGACGCACTGGAAGCCAACATCCATGCATTCATTCGTGAGATACCGGCCGATATGTGTGAAAGAGTATGCCAAAATTGGACTCAGCGGATGGACTACCTGAGACGCAGCCGCGGTCAACATTTGC
This sequence comes from Cheilosia pagana, assembly GCA_936431705.1. Classification (NCBI taxonomy): domain Eukaryota; kingdom Metazoa; phylum Arthropoda; class Insecta; order Diptera; family Syrphidae; genus Cheilosia; species Cheilosia pagana. The sequence goes on along the minus strand of OW386166.1, from coordinate 74,489,696 downwards.
ATGAAATTATCTTTAGACATTAAATTGCAAGGTTCAAACTATCGATTCAAATAAATATTTCATTAATTTTTTCGAATTTTTTGTGTTTTTCTTTTAAAAAAAGTTCTAAACCTCTTAAAAAATCACCCTAGTTGCTTTTATTGAGGTCACACTGTAATAACAAAAAGTTTACAATAATTTTTTTTAAATCAAGTTTTGAATTCAATTATTATGTTCAAAATACAAAACAAATTAAATTAAATTAATTTTAACAATTAAATAGAGTTTTATGCTGATTTTTTAAGAAAACTTTTATTGGTTGAATTCTCTCACTAGTTCATTTCTGTATGGTAATGGTAAGGGGTAAGGTTACAGTGATGTAATTGTTCAGGTTATCGAAATCGTGGCAGTTCTCTCCAGACACTAGTTGGCCCATTATGACAAACTAGGTATAGATACGGATAACTTTATCGCATGTTAAACTGGTTCTCCCAAAGACACTTAAACAGAATTCTCTTAAACCTGGACATCTGCCTAAGAAGTGATGGACGTTCTCTTCTTCCCTTAAGTTGCATACAGTACATAGTGAAGTTTCGTTCTCCCCAAACCTATTCCCGTTTAGGTTAATTAGGTCACATCTTGCCTTAAAAATTCAAGTAATTTTGCTAGGTTCGACACCGTCGGTGATGCAGATTGGTCATCTTGAATGATCTAGATATTATATACTCGTGTACTGCCTTCCGATGTCCTTCTCATATTTTGTTGATGGTTTCTAATTTCAACATTTGCATAAGATCAAAGTTTTTTTGGATCACTTTGAGAAGTTTCGCTCTCATCACAATGCAGTCCGAATAACCTATGTCCAAGATGGTTTACCTCTCTTACCCAGAACAGTTTCTTCCTGAAGAGCATTTTTGTAAGTTGATTTGGCAGTCTTCTTGCACTGTACTCGAACATTGCTTTTGTTATATATCGGAGGTGTAGATCAAGTGTCCGTCTTCTTCTCCCGTCTCTAATGACAATGCGTACTTTGAACGTTTGGAGTAAATGCGATTAGTTTTAAAATTCGTTTCAAAAAATAGCGTTGAAGTTTATCCATTTCTCGGAACATACCGAAACTCCAGACCTGTGCACCATAAGTTTGGATTGCTCTACAAACTGCCTGAAAAAATGTCCACTTTGCTCCTAGACTGATGTTTCATTTTAATATAAAGCACTGCCATGTCGAGTCTATGCTGTTATTGGCCGCACTGTTTCTCTTCTCTACATGCTTTGTAAACGACATCTTCGGTGTTAATACAACTCCTTCCTAAGCACTGCAACCAGCTCGACCTGGCCGGACGTAACACACACTCGTAGCCGAATTACTCCCTGCACCGGATTGTTTTACCGGCAAAGCGTTGAACAATGTAATGTTTTGTGGATCGTGGAAGGACAGGGTTATCCTACATTATAGTTTAAAACTATTCGTATTTGCTCTCCATTGAGTTTCCAATTTTCTTGGCGAGATAGCCTTCCCCCATTTCTAGACACCATAATCACTGATTTAGACAGGTTGACTTCCAACCCCCATAGTTCGCAGAAAATTTCCAGGCGCATTATCATCTGCTGTAAAACACTGACATTATCCGACAGAATGTCCATATCATCTGTATACAGAAGCAACCTTATGTTAAGCGAGTCGATATATAGATATAGAACCCTCCTCCACAACAGCTGTATTTTCGATGGAACGAACATAACGTGGACTTCCGGCGATCCCTCCCTCACATGTTGTTCTCGAAGGTAGCTACTTAACGCCTATAATAGTGTTTGACCAGTTGCCAAATACATCCACCGATAGGGTAATATATTTTGGGCAACCCTGTGTGACTGCTTTCCTATGAATAGTTACGACTACGAGACTGAAACTGATTTATTGATTCTTACGGGATGAGTTACATGTTTACACATTTTGAGCCGCAATGCATATTCTCTTGCTTACATTGGTTGCACTTTTCATTAAGCTACAACTTTCTTAATCGCTTTGACTGTGCTCCACTGAACAGATGAGGCAGCCCCCGTTGCATGTGTAAGGTGAAAATTATTGTTTTGTGTAAATATCATTCTCATTATAAATGAACACGCATTAGTTTGCGTTTTTTGAATGCGCGCAATTCTACTCAGGCATAGAAGATGCAGCAGACAAATTTTAAGAGATCTACTAGTGGCGCAGCGGTGCGCGTAATTAAATCTAGCGCACAAATTAATTTATTGGATGAGCATCTAATGTTTTGGAAATTATTACATAAAACAAACAAAAAAATGCAGGCGCAAATGATAGTGAAAGTATGGCCACAAGAGTCACAACTTCATAAGGTCTTGCTTGGCGCTTCCGCTGAGAACTAGGTGGCGACTACCTACCGTCTTTGCATTTTGTTTAGTGTAATAAGCATGAACTGATACTTACCTGCGGCTGTTGGCGATGAAAACGATTACCGTCATCACTCTTAATTAGAGTATCTTCCGTTTCAAATGCTGACCAGTAGCTGTGGCTTCTTAAATGCTTAGGGCATCTTTCCGGCTGCTTTAGTTAATGCACCATTGTTACAGTAGAAAGTTTGTGAATCTCTGTAATAAGGTGTATTCTTTGTTATGTTAAATTATATGTCAACAGAGCTTGGTAGGCATTTACCGCAGTTTCTCTGAGTCGATACAATTTATCCAAGCAAGTTAGGTGTCTCAGAAAATGAAGTTAAGGCTTTTGTTATAAGAAAGCTGCTTAAACGACTTTATTTGGAATCATTTTCAGGAACGACAGTCTAGCAGAGTTGGCGCAAAGACTCGTTGAACCAGATTAGACTTCAAATTAAGCGTACGAGACTTTGAATGTCAGTGCGCTTTACTAATAATCATTTTTAACCTTCAACTTCTATATTTTGTAGGTCACAATAAGCAATTTTGTATGTAAAATTTCTCCATTGTTAAATAAATAAAAAATAAATAAATATTTTGGTGCGACAGGTCTGTGGGATCCAAGGCCTAGCTTCTCACAACCATTCGTTTTGTGTGGGTTTTCAATTTTTGTAACGAATGAAAGCGATCTATAATTTTACGCCGAGTCCAAACGGCTAATTAAAAGCTCTTTTATGACAGTTCTTACTCTCGGATGTTTGTCAGACGTTCGCGAGAGGTGGCACAGTGGAAAAAAACCTTATGATGTAATTTGGTTCTTTCTCGATTGTTAGTTCGAAAAATTTAGCCTGGACTGGACACTGAAAACGATTTTTAGTATCGCGGAGTTTTTATTTACATAGCTTAGATTGTTGTAGTTCTCGCACAAGTACAGAGAAAGTGATAAGCTGTAGCTTCACATGCAGCTATTGCATAAATCGTTTAAAAATACGCAAAGCTTCGTTGCAAGCTTTCTATAAGACAATGTTCCAGTGATGACACCCATTGTTGTAAGGCGAAAATCTTGTATAAGACGTCAACTGTCCGACGTCCGTTTTGTAGTGCCGGACTTTTACATGCGAAAGCCATAAGGTTTTATGAAAACTAAGCTTAGCGTATGAGCCTGTGTATCCATCTCCTTTTCGTTCCACTGATGTAGCCAGGATAGCGACTTCATTTGTATTATCTTTGATTGCTATATTTACCCTACCATTTCGGCCCACCGAGCCTTGTGGGTTGTGGCACCCGGAAAGTTATATCGTACGCCTTAATTTCTTTAGAGCCACTGCTGAGAAGATAGTCAGCTATTTCAATCCAAAATATTTGAGATCTGATTTCCCATTGCAACTAGGTTAAACCTATTTTATCCATCAGATCCTGCGTAAGCGTTGCCTGTACCTAACCTTCTATAGGCGAGCATGTATTCCATCAATCTGTCAGTCGTTTAAGAGGAAAGTAACTTCAACTAACTTGGACTGTGAAATTGCAAAAAGTTGTCGAAGCTTGGTTTATTGGTTAAGGTTAGATCCACCAAGGTCTGTAGCGCAACCTAAGTTAGTTGTTAGTCGGAAAGAAATTTGTTTTAATTTAATCAAAGAATTTTATTTATAAACAAGTTTTATTAATGTGGTCTTCGATTGGGTGTTTCAGCAGCATGTCGAACACAAAGGTTAGCTAGTGAAAGATGTAGATCTTTAACGTAACCGAGAATTTTCGATATTAACGTGGAGCAGAAAAAAATTGAACTTTTCCAATCGAAATTGACGTAATTTTTCTATGCTAAGGCATTTGAGTATTTATCGCATTATACGTGTGTCCCAAAATACATGCACTATTTGTGCGGTAAAATCAGCAAGTTAGTTAGACAGTTCAGTGTTATTAAAGATGGGGCCCTACAGATTTTTAGAATAACTAAGCTTTGATAGTATAGTAGTCACTATGGACCTTCATGGTACCTATGAAACCTTACTATTTTATACCTCTTTTCGCCAAAACTTCGGTATTAATTGGGGTATGTATGGAAGAGCACATCGGATAAATAATGGCCGCCACGGCTTTGCTGGCCGTCTTTTTTTTTTTTAATTTTCTTTATCCGTTTCGCATAAATGTGTCTGCCTTTCATTAATAAAAATCTAAAGTTCCCCTTTCAAGGTGTTGATGGTCGTGAAAAGGAAAAAGCCCAATGGCGTTAAATCGCAAGGTCTCGATGGCCAATTCTGATCGGAAAAACGGCCGATACACGATTAGGAAATAACGCATTCAGTAAGTCAATTGTTTCTCGGGCTGTATGGCATATGGCACCGTCTTGTTGAAACCACATGTTGGTCACATCCCTAACTTTTAATTAAGACACTTAAAACTGAGTTATCAGGTCACGATAACGAAGACCACTATTTGTGACAAGCCGCATTTTCGAAGAAGAGTGATCCGATAATGCCTCCAGCACAAAATCCGCATCAAACAGTCACGCGTTGTTTGTTTCTCAACAATTAATCGTGATCCTGTGATCTTCACAGTTGATGGTTTTAATTTATTTTGTACTGAATATTGAAGAAAATGTTTTTGTTTTGTTATACCCTTGAACTGAATTCTATATTTATTTATTTTTTGTTATTTTGAAAAATGTGTAACTGCACAACCGGCCATATATGGCAAAGGTAATTTTGCTTGAAAAATGTGTAACTGCACAACCAGCCATATATGGCAAACGTTAATAACTTTTAATAAAATTTGTTTAAAATTTTTTTTTGTTTCAGTCTCTTAATTGTACAAAATGAAAAACAGAAATACATTTTTTTTTCTTTTTTTTTTTATTGGATCATAGTGCGTGCAGTAGAGGGTTAAATGACGGTCATATTTTATACGAAAATTGCGGACTTTAACTGACTCATTATTTTAAGAATATTGCTCAACAATGAAAATGCGTTATTCTTTTGTATTGCACCCTATTTTTACAAACTATCAGCTGTCACAATGTTTTCTTTCTTGTGTTGGCATCACAAATTAATCAATAATCGTAATTTAATGACAAGTTCAAAGCCCTTTACGTATCAATATAATTGAGTCACACTTATGCAAAACGGTCATGAAAGGTTCCCGCAAAATAGACCGTGGGGGCCATTTATCCAAAACTCATGGAAAATACTCGAAATCTATGAGTCGATAATAAATTAACAAATTACTTAAACAAAACACGTGTTTTCTATCAAAATTAGCCTACTTCTTTTGTGAGTTTTAAGATACATTTTGAAGAATTTGTTATAAAGAGTATGTACTCAAAAAAGTTTTTTTTCTTAATTTAATTATTTTCCTAAAATTAAATATTATTTTCTCCATTCTATTTTATATTGGCTTGTTTGATTCGTAAACTGTAACTTTTATAAGACAGATTTATACTGCGATTATGGCAAACCTCACTAAAGTTACACAACTCACAAAACCCTTTAAGGCGAGGTGAGGCTCACAAAACAATAGAGATTGTGATCTCGTATCGAGAAGGTCACAACATTCAAAATCAGTCAACAGGCAATATTTCCACAACTTAAATCACCCGAACGAGGAAGGCGAAAATTTTGATTTGTGACATAGGTATGTCGTTAATATGTTTCTCTTACACTTTTAAAAGCCAATGCCCTCAAATACTCTGCAAAGCTGAATTGAGCTGCTTCTACATTTACTTAATACAGATATTGACTCCCAGCACTGGTTAGTACAGAGGTGCATTTACGAACAAATAAAATAAAACGCGTATGTGAATACGAGGAAAAACCTGCATAATTTTAACATTCCTCCCCCAAAAGGACTTTCCTCAAATCAAAGACAAGAGACAAATTTCTGTGACAAAATAATTTGATTAGCCATTTGAAATTATAAATCAATTTTGCGCTTCCTTTCCATAATCATCTAAGCACAATATAGAAACCCAAATTCAAAAGAAAATGGAAAGTACGAAACACATTTTCCTTTCTTGTACTCTTGGAATATACAGAGAAGATGTAGCATGCAACTATTTAATGGCATGTAACTAATTAGACTAACATGGTAATATGGTGGCTAATTACGGATTTACATCTTCAATGTGATTCGATGGTACGTCGCGTCAGTGGACTAATTAAATTCACGTGAGAAATGCTTTCATTTTGTTTATGTTTACTTGAGTAACCACCATTAATACGGCAGCATCTAAAAATTATTGAAGCAAAGGAAGCAGACTGAAAAATGTATGTGGGTACATACACTCGTGTGTATCTGTATATACTTTCAGAGATATTTTTATTTTTTGTTTGAAGAAAGGAGATGCATTAGTAATTGTGACATTCACTGTCGCGTTTGGAAATGTTTTCTTGTCATCTTGTCACAAAGAAAGCGATCAATTTAATGAATTAACTGAAACAGTCCACAGAGCCCAAAAGGAAGAGCTATGCTAGCTAACGTCTCATGACCAGGTGTGTGTGCGTTTTACTTTTAACGCCAAACAAAGGATTTGATGCTCTATTTGTAAAAATTTCTCGCACACATCATGTGATCATATAATATCTGTATTACCTTCCCATGGCTTTTATACTGTACTAGCGGACCTCCTGCACACTTCGTAGTGCAAAATAGAAATATAAAAAATTAAATTCAAATTCATTTAAATCAGTGGTAAATAGTTTTTCTTGTTATGCTTTGTGCTACACTATATTTGGTTTTTCCATTTTCGGTGTACCAAGTCGCCAGGAATCTTGGATTACCCATTTTTAATTCACTGACATCTTTGTTCTTAGCAGCTTAAATTGCTCTATCACTCAACCACGCGTGGTAGCACTGTTGTGCTATGTTAGGGAAAACACTTCAATCAATTCTTCTTTTGACAGTACAAAACGGCAAAAATCATTTGGCAATGGCATCGCATCGATTTAACAAATCTCCATAAATATGAAGACTTTAAGCAACTGTTAATTTCATCAGCAGTTTTCGATCTAGGAATGACGGGCAATGTTTGTCTTAAGTCGCCTGACAATAAAATCAATGCACCAGCAAATAACACTGAGTTAGGTATCTCGAACATCTTTCATTGTTCTTTCCAAAGCTTCAACATATTTCTTATTTGCCATAGTGCATTCATCCCAAATAATGATACCGCAACGTTTTCGCCGTTCCATATGTTTTTGAATTGTTATATGTCATAGGCAATTTCAAAGCAGAATGTGCTGTCCGACCACCATCTAACAAAATGGCTGCAATGCCAGAAGATAAGACTTTCAACGTATTTTTTGTATGGGCGGTGCCTCGCCTCTTTGTCCAATTTTGACCAATCTTCGCAGGAATACTCCTGCGCCAAAACCTAAGATTGTGTGTAAATTTGAACTCAATCGATTGTGCGGTTTTCGAAATATAATGTTTTGAATGCATTTTTTGTATGGGAGGTGCCACGCCCCTATAACTCATGAACCAATACACCTACAAAGACCGTATATGCCTACAAACCATGGTATTAACGTCAACTTTCATGGAAAGATTTCAGAATAGAATCAAAATCGGTTCACGCATTGCAGAGAACATTGGCGACAAACACAATTAACTTATTTTTATATATGTATATAGATTTATGGTGGTTTTGTGATTCCAGAAGAAGAAAAGAAGGCACATAGCCTACCTTCTATCAGACTGATTAGTCTCGAAGAGGCTTAATATTCAGGACGTAAATATGCGAAATAATTTTGCTAGATGAAATCAGGAGGTAGATTCCTAAGACACTCTGACATATAAGAACTGAGTCTTTCGAAACACTTTTAAGAGAATTTTTGGATATTTTTAAGTATTGATTCAACTCCCTTTCACATCAAACTCTTAACAGACCTTTGCAGGACAGTTTTCTGTATCCCTTGAATAGCTTGCAGAATGTTAGGTGTGGGGTATTTTCCTTCGTGCTCACGACCGACTGTTTGACATTTTTATTAAACTTTTTCGATGTCAAAAATTCATATTTTCACGTAGTAGACTTGATTGAGCGATTTTTTAAATTAAAAAAATAGCGACTTCTGACATGTTTCCAGTTTTTAATGTTTTTTTTTTTTGCCTGCTTTCTTTGTGTAGTAATTATCTACATTTTAAAAGAACAACTAAATTGGTATAAAATTACGGACGGTAGAGGGAAACATACGCATTACAATTATATATAGGCATATTATTTTTATAAACTAAAAAAGCTATATTTTAATACATTCAGATTGATTGAGTGTGTTACAGACATGTAAGATGTGTTTTTTACACCGAGGAAACGGAGATAATAAATGTGGGTTTTTGTATATTTTTCCCACAAAAAAAAATCTTACAGTGTTTCAAATTAATTGGTACAAAGTGTTTGGGAATTTGAAATAAAAATATGCGATATGTTTCTTAAGTCTTTTGTTTTGTAAAAGTTATAATTGAAACGTTTAGAATAAAGGGGTTAAGTGACAATTTTGAAAATTTTAAGGTTTTTGATAAAGGTTTTATGTGACAACTTAAATTTGTGTCTATTTGCCGATACTCTACTGCACTTACAACAGAAGTTAGATATGGATTAAGGTGGTAAGTGCACACATTTTTTAGGTTCCGTAGCGCAATAAATCTTTAAAATCACTTAACCTCTTTGCACGCATACAAATTCTTGCGTAAAAAAAATATTTTGTGTATGAAGAGATGAAGAGAAGAGAGAAGAGATCACTTAAAACCTTCTTGAAAAAGTTGTACGCAGAGCAATTTTGAGATAATAATGACAGCAAGTTGCCGAAAAGCGTGTGTAATCTATGAAAAAGCCATAGCTGCAGGTTTTAACAACATAAAAGTTAAAAGCCATCCAAAATTAGACTGGCACTTAACACCTTTTTATATATTTTGAATAAAAAATAATCATCACTATTTTTGCATAAAGACGTTAAAGGCTTAAGTTTGTTGAAAAAAATACCACTTTATATATATTATATAGACGAAGTTATATTTTCTAAAATAAGGTACCTGTGTATATGTGCCTTAATTACTTTTATTTCGTACTACCGATTTACAATTGTTTTTATAGGGACATTTTTGGACAAAAACTTTAGGTAAACCTTCCTCACTCGAAACTTTAAACACGTCACTTAACGCCTTCTCATTTTTTTTTGGAATCCAATTTTAATTTCAATTTATTTCACAATTATGGGATGTACATTAAGATAAAATCTTTTATAGTACTTAGCTTAGTTATTAAGAATTTTAAATTTAAGAAAAGAAAACAAGACAAAATAATCTAAAAGCAAGAAAGAATTAAAGAAAAAATAACGTAAGAAGAGAAAGAAAGTTAACTTAAAAAAAAGGAAAATAAAGAAAATAAGTGACAAATAAAAATAGAGAGAAAGAGTACTAAAATTCGTTAAAGAAATGTTGGAGGATTGCACTTTTAAATCTTGTGTCGTTGAGTATTCCCCTAATATGTTGGGGAAGTGAATTCCATAGTCTGATGGCGTGAACAATGAACAAATGAGACGAATTTACGTAGTTAAAGCGCGGTATAATAAAGTTAAGTGTCTCGGTGACCGAGCGAACACTAATTTGCTATACAGATATGACGGCGACTTAGTAACAATTATTTTATGCAAAAAAATACAATTCCTTGCATTGATTATATTGCGTCAGGCTACATCCTAATATAATATGACTACTCAGAGATATGATCATGATCATACCTGCGAAGACCATAAACATATCACACTGCGTCATTGAAAGCTATCTGCAACTTACGCTGAGATCGGTAGTCAAGCTTACTGTACACAGCCTCAGCGTATGTTATGATTGGAACAATAGGGGTTTTGACAAGTCTCTTTCGGGTTTCAACTAGAGTAAAACTGGCAGTCAACCAAAGTTTGCAAAGGCAAACATAAATTCTTCCAACTGCAATATTAACGTGGTTATAGCCTGACAAATTGCGATTTATTACATACCCGAGACAAGTTATGGTTTCAGCAAGCCAGAGCTTGCTCCCAGAAAGCCATATATCTGGTAAGAGCTGGGAGTCAAGCGACAAACGAAGAACGTGGCATTTGGAAGGATTAAGTGATAGTCCAATTTTTAAGGACCAGTTTTGGATTTCCATTAGGTCCTTATTGAGCCTGGAAACAAGTTCATCTATCAATTTCAGAGGCAGGGCAAAAAAAAAAGTTTGGACGTCATCAGCGTATAACCGTACAGAGCAACATTTGCAAGTCATTGATAAAAATACAGAAGAGGATTGGTCCTAAAATCGATCCCTGTGGTACACCTTGAGTAATTAACTTCAAAAACGAGGATTTATGACCAATCACCAGTTTTTGTTTTCTATTAGTCAAAAAGCTTCTAATAAATTGCACTGCCCTATCACTAAAACCAAAATTGTCCTTCAGCTTCCAGCAAAGCATCTTATGGTTGACCCTCATTCCAAACGCTGCAATTGTAACCCGTTTTTGCATCCAGATACATTTGCCTCAAACTCACAAATGCCACCCTAGTAAAGATCAGCCGAAGAATTACCCTACGGCTAGGATACTTCTGTAGGTTGAGTTTACTAAGTTACAAGGGCTTATAGTCCCGACTTAATGGACAAGACTTGCTCTATAGAATTCTTTCAGTTTTGCTTTATGGCGCAGAGTATTTGAAAATAAAAACAAAGTGAAAGAAATTGTAGATATTGAGCTTTTTTGAAAGAACAACTCTATGGCAGATTTTGGATTGTGTGTGCAAGGAGGGCGATTGAAGGAGTGAAGGATACCACTAAGCCACTGCGCCGCTGGATGCCAGTATCTCAGGCAAATACTCTTCATGCGTCGGGATCGCTGCTATTTGGAAAATTATATTCCGGATAAAGAATTCTTGTGAATGGAGGCCAAAGTGCAACGAATTATCCAATGTCCCATTCTGCGAAAACGACGCCTGCGAAGCCATAATCTTCACAAGCACAGTTGCAGCCTTTCAAGCATCAGATCTCCAAAGCTTCATTAGAATCACAAAATGTTCCCTCATATTCGCAATGGAACTCTTAGGTCGTTGAGTTTTCTTTCATAACACACCTACAAATTACACACCAATTTAGCCTTCAGTATCTAACCTAATAAGATAATATTATGTCGACTTATCTGGCCATTTTTCTTTTAGGCAATCGTCTTGTACAAGTGTGTAGAAGAAAGCAGCCACAAGCCTTTCAAAACCTCACTCAAAACCAATACAAATGTATTGCTACTTCCACTTGGTGCAACAAAATTGTAGAGTAGGACCAATCAATTTCGATCAATTTGAGTTATTATTCCACTCAGGCGGTTATTAACTTCACATAATTTCTTCCGTATTACGGATTTATTAGATAATCTTCCAATAAATATGTAAATTCACTTTTCATTATGAATTATAGCCTCTGTGACATCAAGCGAAATGCTTTCCTTAATTAATATTCATGCAGCGCGCCCAATCAAAGGCTTAATTATGTACCTCACGTACCCATTAAATTTCTTTCAACCGAAACCAAAGCGACACGAAAATGTTGATCACCTCTGCAAAACGAAAGAGTTCAACAGCGAACTGCCTACATTCTCTCTTCTTCTCGCTTCAAAAGCGGCGCGCCGATGCGATGCTCTTCGTTATTATTAAAGCAGAATTCTCACGCAACATAAGATTGCGAGGGAAAAAGTAAGAAATGAAGAAAACTAGAAAATTTACTATACCACACGAGACACCAACAACTACTTGAGCGCAGTGTTGTCTTCAATATCTTCGTGTTACTACAGCGACCAAGAGTGCTTCAGCTTCAGCTTCAGCACAGTTTTGCTACAGAAAACCAGTTAATTCACCTTCTGCCACCTGTGAGCTGTGTGCCTGTGCAGAAACCAAGCTTGCCGTCCGCATACCATCAGCACCTCAGCAGTGCTCGCGTCAGTCTTCGAGAATCGGCCGGACTGTTCGTACCTTTTAGACGCGCTGCGGTTTTTGGTTCCCCTTCCCTTGAGTCGAGTGTATCTTGTGGTTTTATAGCTTGAAAATCGGTTTTCCCCATCTTAGGCTAAGTTGGTTCTAAAGAAGAAAAGTAGAAAAAGTGCACAGCGAAGAGAAAATTTCTGCTGCATTAACCGTTACTGTCACTAGTCCCGCTCCGCACCTCCTTGCCCCACAGTGAAAAAAATAATCATGAAGTTCTAAAGCGATTTTCAGTAAAAAAATAATAAAAAAAACCCTCTCAAAAGCCACAAATTGGATATATTTTTGAAATTTATTCAACTTTAACACACCAGCACACAAGGACGTCCACCGAATTCATTCAATAAATAAACAAGAGGTAAGTGGCAAACGGTCAAAGATATACACAGGCAAGCGTCGAAAGCAAGAACAGCCTCTAAGAAACCTGTTATCCGCTAGATGTTTCCCATGTAATATGCACCATCAACGCTTATACCAGTCTAACCCACCTTATAGCCAAAGATAATCAAATCACTTATCCATAAATACATACATAAACATGCGCTGTTGCTGCACCACATAGAGTGGCACATTCCATTGAAGATTGAAGCCGTGTTGACTGGCTTCGATTGAGTTCAACTTTGGAGCGCGCGAGTGTTTACTTTTGGATTTATGTGTGCATGCATACGCCACGGTGGAGGCGGGGAGGGGTCTTGTCTCGCCTGCACACCGAGCTAAAACAATCTTGTTCAAGGGCAATCGCTTTGGAGAGTGCAAATCGAAATCAAATTCGAATCAAATCCAATTTGGGTTTACGAGTGCACTTTCGTCCAGGGGACGCAGTAAATGGCGCTGCTGGATTGTTAGATTAGGTATGGCGTATATGGGTATTTCTATTTCCACTCATATCCATAAGATTTGGTTGCCTGTGTGTGTATAAGCGGGCGGAAAATAAAGATACTTGTTGTGCAGCATAATGTCTGCAGTTGTTGATGTGTCGTCGCTATTCAGCAGCAGCGACCTACAAAGGAGGAGTTGGACTTGTGTTTACCTTTCAAGGGGTGCTCTCGAAGTGAATTTAATTTTTGGAAATAACATGAGTGAATGCAGCAGACTCGACTAAAGAAAACGCTTTTGACTTGACTTTCGTTATTGCTCGGTATATGGACATGCATGGAATTGTTGTCCTCCGGTGCGATGAAAGCTGGCTGGTCGACCTTATCGAACAGTTTGAAGTCGCTTCAATGCCTGATTAATTGGATTTGGAATTTTATTTATGTGAGGAAAGGTGGAAATCTCGCAAGAATTCATTGGGTTAGGAACCCAGTAATGTGGGTCTCTTAATGCACCTAGAACACTTCCCTAATTATGACCACCCGAAGAAAGATCAACAAGTGATTTCATTTTTAACGTTCAGTAGCGTTTGAGATGGTTTCGTACTGTTTCAGATTAAAGATTTGTTAAGTTGAGTTGAAGTCATTCATGTAAGAATGCATTTCCACCCACTGTCTGACAGATTTACTTATCTAAATGAGATAATATTAATATTTCTAGGAAAACGACAAAAGTTAAGTTTTGTGAACATATTATAATTATGTCCAGCTTTGATTGTATATGATTTCTTTAAGAGGTATTTCCGAATCTAGCACAGCTAGTTGAAGTAGGTAGGTATCTAATCGCGAAGGCCATAAATATATCGCAGCTCATCACTCTAAGCAACTTGCAGTTTAAGCCGGGATAAAGTGTCGATTGTGCTGTAGAAGACCTTGCAACATGTAACAATTCTACGCTTTCGCCGAGTCTCAATAGTAACGAAATAAGCGGAAGGCAACAATCTAAGAAGACATCCGCCCAACAATATACACTACGGCTTTTTACAAACTCTAGACAGAGACAGTTTCAAAACATACTGATGTTACTCCTAGTTCTATATTGGATAGAACGTAAAGGTTGCATTTTTGTAACACATAGGAGATAGGAATAGCGACCACTTGCGACATTTTTTTTTTGTTTTACCTATCTGTTTTCCACTTTAAAAATCATGGCAAGTGGGAAACGACTTGCAACATAAAGTGGAACATAAAGGTGAATTGATGTGTCATTTATTGTAAGACCAACCTCATCAAAACTGCTCCCTGTGTGATTGTTTTGAGGTACGTTTACAGGCTGCTAAAGCGAAATATATTTTTATCAGTGAGATGGCTCTGCCACTGAACTTAAACATATTTTTAAATTCAAAAGGATCTAAAAAAATACAGAAGCGGACTGTCGATGAATCAGAGAAAACACATTAGTCTAGGTGACTGGGTTAGCAAGCACTTAGTAATGTTTGTATTATTGTACAACCTGATTTTTGAAAACCATATGTCAAAATAGGGTCTTGGGTTTGATAACTATTGACAACTTTGACTTATAAAAAGTATGTTTTAAGTTGAGTCCAATTACATATCTCGTTAAGTGAAACTTTGTGGCTTTTCTATACTGCCATAGTCATTGAGGCATTGCCTTTTGAAAAAACATGCGAGGAGATTAGGCTGGAAAAATACTGATGCATGTAGGTATTGTGAGGACTTACATCTCGCAGAGGATGTTACTCATATTCTCTGCGAATGTCAGGCTATTGCTCGGAAAAGAAGGAAATACCTTGGAAGGTACTTTTCGAAAATTTGGAGGAAGTTGGTTTCGCAAACACAATTAAATACATCTTTAGGTTCTGCAGGGAAACTAAGTGCTTGGGCGAAATGGTTTGGGTTTTTGACCGTGAAGGTTCCTATAGGGTTGACGATCAGCCCTATATGGTACCTGGTCCATATTCTACTGATAGAAAAGGTGGGTTTTATGTCACTAGTACTGTATAGGATGGCTCGTAGTCCTACAACACTTTGAAAAGCCTGGTGTCTAATTTAATATATTCCGAATACGTTTAACCAAATAGAGGACTCTTAAGATTCCTAGTGTTATGTTTATGCAAGATCCTCATTCTTCTGCCAGCCAACGCCGGACATTGGCACAGTATATGCGCCGCTGTTTCAGACTCTTCCAGGCATAGTTTACAGGTATCATCTTCTGTAAGGCCCATCTTCCTTAAGTGATACCCGAAATTACCATGTCCTGTAGATAAAGCCACCACCCATTTCAGAGTTCGTCGACTCATGCTTAGAACCCTTCTTTGAGTGGAGGTCGGCCAATTAATTCCCACTTTAGATTGTCTACATTGTTTCACAGTTGACCACCTTCTCAGTTGTTCTGTCGTGATCTATTTGTGAATCAGCTGTTTTACCATTCCTCTGTCAAGTGAATGATTCTGATCCTCTGTTTTGCAAGAGAGTCCGCCTTTTCGTTGACTTCGATCCCTATGTGTCCTCGAACCTAGGGCAGTGTTACCTCATCTTAAGATGAACACTTATTAAGCTTGAGTACACATTCCAGTACCAATGATTTTTGTCTGTTCCATGCGTCTGATAACCGCCTGATTGTCCAGTGCTATAAGGATATTTCTTCACTGCACCTGACCTAATGCGTTCTGGTGTACAGAAGTGAGTTTCCCGAGGCTGACGTGACGGGCTAGTTCCAGCTCTTTAGAATGTAGAAAACACTTGCTTCTCTTGTAGTGCTTCTTTGGATAATACCGGTAAAAGTGAGACTGTCATTGTAGGCTTATACCAAGCTTATGTATAACTATAACGCCTGCTTCTTCTTGCAGTCTTTGTTTAAACAGTGCTATGAAAAGAATTCAAGGCTTTCATTTGCCGCGCCAGATGAAAAAGGTGAAACATTTGGCATTCCTTTAGATCGTCGAGAGTAATCCCTGACTTTGTCAATAGTTTTACGCATTTAATTGTTATTGCCTGACAAATATGGCATCTGTTTTTGAATAAACACTGGAGGATTTCACTAGCCCCAAGTTAAACCATTTTAACTATAAACAAAGCTATCAAGATGCAAGTTGTGGCTTCGTGTTGTCACGCATCTTTCTCTCTTTAACGTTGACAACAATTTAACCCACTACTGGTGGGAAATTCTAGTCTTGTGCAAACTTTCCGATGCACCTTTTAATTATTCACATGGCTTTAACTTTCCCTCTTTTCTTTACTGAACAAGTATTTACCTTCTTTAATGCAAATAATTAGTTGTTATTGGAAAGTAAATGCAACAGAGTGCAAATGATTGGTGATAGCCGGAAGAAAGGAATTCATGTGATTGGAAATGATGAAAAGTATTGCATTATTATATGATTTAAACAAACTAAGTTAATGCTGGAAAACGATTGCAACTCTAAAAAAATTGCAATCCTTCGACCTGGTTGCAAACTAAATGAGGTAACATTTGATTTAGACTTCATATGCTCAGCTCCCTTAAGTGATACAGAACTTTTTAATACTCGAAAACCTGCCCTGAGAAATTCAGATGATAACAAAGAAAACCGCATCGGAACCCGTTCATTGGTTTCAAAGATTAGCGGAAACGACTCTTTTTTAGCACTTTGCTTAATAATATGTGCTTGTACTGATTCAAATTTGCTTTTATTTTGGGACAACCTTAAGTAGAAGGACACACAAATATTCAGTGAGATATATATCGTTAAATCTTCTTTTTTTAGTATTTTTGCAAATCATTAAACAATCGAAAATTTAATCAAATTTGTCAAACAATTCGTTTCAAAAATTCAATTTTGATGATCGTTTCAAAAATCCGGTTTTTAAAAAGCTCTGACATAATTTTGTCAAATTCTTTATTGAAAATTTATTTAAATACTTTAATATGAGCTGCGAAAAAAATTAAAAGCATTGTTTGAATAGTTATATCTAACCTGCAGGTTTTTGCTCAACAATTATTTAAGAAGTTTTTCAACTCGCACATCGCACTTCAATGGAATTAAATTGGATCTTCTCCCGCATATTTTCTGAGTCATTTATTTCAGCAATATACCACAAATCTCCAGCTTCCTGGTTTACCTTGTGTCACATCGTTATTTGTGCTTCAAAATCCTTGAAAGTGCTTTTTCAACTAGGTGTAAGTTGGCTAAAGACACCCGAGTATTGTTATCAGCAGATCAATCAATGTTCACAACTCAATACTATTTTCTGTGGTTACAAACATCGAATCCGCGACGGAAGCTTTAAAAAAAAATTGGCATGCCAATCAGAAGGACGCAAATGCGTAACTAAGTACCAGGTGAAATGGCAAAAGGGTGATCAAAATTAAAGTAGGTACATAGTTGAAAGTAATAAACCAATCAATAAGATCATATCGAATTATCCTTTTTAGTGTCTCCGAACGAGGTAGGGTAAATAAAGGGTTTTTCAATAAGAGCGCTACAAAAGTTTTTTAAATAAAACAAAACGTTCGATGCCATTATGTATGGAACTCAATTTCTTTTGCATGGCCACCACGGGCACGCTTGCAGAAGTCCAGAAGCTGAACACAATTTTCGACGGTTTTCAAGCATAAATCGGCCGATACTGCTGCAATTTCATGTTCGATATTCGTACGAATCGTCGCTGGCTTGTTGGCATAGACCATAGACTTGAATTAGCCCCACAGGAAATAGTCTAACGGCGTCAAATCGCACGACCGAGGCGGCCAAGCGACTGGACCATTTCGTGAGATAACACGTTCTCCAAACTTGGTTTCCAATAAATTGATTGTGACATTCGCTCTGTGGCTTGTGGCGCCGTCCTGTTGGAACCACATGTCCTCCAAGTCTATATCATCCAATTGGGGCCAAAAATATTCGGTTATCATTGAACGGTAGGGGTAGCCCAACACTACATGTGAGAGACACATTTGGGCTTTCTTCAACTGAAGCCTCAGCGGCAGCAATATTCTCGACACTATGGGCAATTCTTTGTCTCACTGGCACGGGAACATTTTGTACTGTGCCTGTGGATTCAAATTTTTCCACTAGACGCTCAATTGTTGATCTGCTAGGACGATTATTACGACCATAAATTGGACGTAGCGCTCTTAACTTTGAGGCCACTGAATCCGAATTTCGGTAGTAAATTTAAATAATTTCGACTCGTTGTTGGCTCGTATTTCTTTCCATCATGAAATGGCAAACCTTACTGAAGAGAAATGTCAAAAGAGCGCTCTACTTTTGTAGCGTCCCTGTTGAAAAACCCTTTATAAGAAATCTTATATTTAAGTTAACTCGTTCATGGCTGTTGTCGTTATTAAGGGGGCATTTATAGCGCGAAAATTACTCAACAGATCCACTGCTCTAAATCAGTTTAAATGATAATAAGACTTTTTGGAATACCTTCATGTCAATAGTCAAGTCTTAGTAGGGTTGCGACTTTTGTTTCGGGATCGCCACAACATTGCAATCTTATGGTCAATGTGTACCACCAAAATGAAATATCTATTGTTTTTTTTTAATGCGCACCTACTGTTAAAACTGTGTCTTCGAAATAGGATAATCAACGGAAAATATAATAATTATTACCGGTAGGTTTCTTCTCTCATCATTAGGTATGCTTCATAAATTACTACACAAAATTATTAAAGCAATTGAAGAAAAATGCCAAAAGCGATAGACTTCGCAAATATATTGTAGGTCACTGAGTTGAGTCTTGCAGCCTATAAAATGAATTAAAATGTAATTTCAGCGGAATCTACATAACTGTAAGCATACGCAACGCATACCTATTTCAAGCTGAAGCTTGAGTGATCGCAGTTTGGCCGGGTTAAAGTATACCGACCTACCAAACTGAACGGCTTTCAACTTGAAATCTTTATAACAGATCATTGCTCCACTGATTAAATTTATTTTGTACTCAAATCGGTAGGCATTTTTGCGGAATCAAGAAATCAACACACAAACACCTACAGACTCCCCAAAGGGGGTAGTAGATTTCGCTGACATTGGATTTGGATTCGTGAATTCGCTGTGCTAAAGCGTATAGTCAACAAACGAACTTTTTTTTACAGTCGCTTACGAAACCGCTCCTAAAATGTATTTTAATAATTGTAGCTTCGATCTTGTTTACAGTATAGTCAAATAAATTTAACCATCATCATATTTGCCTTACCTTCAAAGGAGATATCATGTTTATGATACTTGACTTAAAGCTCCGTCTAAATTTATGATTATGTGAAGAGGTGGTTACGTAATTAATTGTTAAATAATAAATATAGTATTTCATGACAAACACTCTTTGTTCGAGGGTCTGGAGTAAGAAATGGGCCTAAATATATCTTTTTTGAATTTTAAGGACTTTATTTTTCATGAAAATCTTGCAAATTGAAAGGTGATTATTATTAAGCTCTGTCACCTGAGAAGAAAATTATTTTATTATGAGGCTCGTAAATTATTACACTGTATCCAGTGATACGAGAGGTAGTCGGTCAACATTATTGTATAAAAAATACTAACTAGCCTCTTATCAGCTGTTTCGCATGGAACGACCATGAACGGGTTATTCGAAGTCGAAGGTAATTCTATACCCCTTAAATTTTTATCTTTGTGATCTTGCACGACTATTAAAAGAAAATCAATAATTGATATACGAAACACGCTTTCTTCAATTAGCACATAAATGTATCATAAAAAAAAACGATAAACAAGCTATGGTTCGTCATTCTTCTTTAATTTTTCTTTAAGTCACTCCTTTCACTTAAGCTACTTTGATCACAGATACTCATTTTCATTTTCGTTAAACAAATCAAAAATGAACACACGAATTTTGTGTTAAATCGTCAAATGAAATTAGCCCGCAAACTTAATTCTAATTATACAGGGTGCTGTTGCTGTCGCTTTCTGTAGCTCTTAAAGAAAAATGGCACTTCTCATTAAGAAGTACTCAACTCAAACCAGTGCTACCTCTCTGGCCGGATTAAGGTCTTATCTGATGGTACCTTCACTGAGACTTTTAGTCTCCTGCTGAAGACTCACTTCCCGGGAAATCAGGTCACTACGTGTTCTTCAGTGGTACCGGCAACGGTGGCCACATCTGAATCAACTAACATTACGCGGCGTAACTGGTATATTGCTTCCAGAGTGGTGACTGATAACGCTATCAAATATGCAATTGCATCGTTTGAGAGTTTTAAGTCACCTGGTCCGGATGGAATTTATACAGCCATGCTGAAACAAGGTTGTAGTCAGCTGATGCCGACGCTGAAAAGAATTTTCACCTCAAGCTTAGCCTTGGCTTACATACCTTCTCCTTGGCGTATTATTAAAGTCGTGTTCATACCAAAAATTGGTAAGACTGACTACACTCTCGCCAAGAGTTTCAGACCCATAAGTCTTTCTTCCTTCCTGCTGAAAAGTTTGGAAAGACTGGTTGAGCTGCGCATGCGCAAGGTTTCTCTTCGATCGCATCCTCTTTCTGAGATGCAACATGCATATCAGCGCGGAAAATCCTGTGAAACTGCGCTTCAGAACCTTGTTGGTAGTATTGAAAGTGCTCTTGATCGGAAGGAGTACGCGTTGGGTATTTTCGTCGATATCGAGGGTGCTTTTGACAATGCGACCTTTGATAGCATGTGCAACGCAGCCAGACATCATGGTGTAGATGAGACATTATTGTTGTGGATTAAAGCAATGCTAATGCACAGGACGTTGATTGCCGAAGCGGATTGTGGAAAGTGCGTCATGACAGGGGTAAACAGGGGCTGCCCTCAAGATGGTGTTCTTTCTCCCCTTTTATGGTGTATAGTAGTAGACTCTCTGCTAACGGTTCTCAATCTTCCTGGAACCTACACACAATCCTACGCGGACGATGCCGCCGTTCTGTCTGTCGGTTCAGACCTAAGGACTGTCTGCTCTCTGGCGCAGATATCCTTGGGATTGATCGATGATTGGTGCACAAGAAATGGGCTTTCAGTGAATCCTCTTAAAACTACGGTTGTTCTCTTCACGAGAAGGAGGAATGTCACTGGTCTGACTTAACTTGTACTTAAAGGTGGCACTATTCCGATCTCTAATGAAGTCAAATATTTGGGAGTAATCCTCGATAGAAAACTTCTTTGGTCCAAGCATGTCGAAGCAAAAACTGCTAAAGCGATGTCCACTTTCTGGCAGTGCAAAGGTGCTTTTGGCAAGACATGGGGCTTATCTCCTAAAAGGGTCATTTGGATCTATACGGCAATGGTAAGACCTCTCCTTTCGTATGCATCGGCTGTATGGTGGAACAGGCTTTCGCGGAAACGTGTTACTGCCTCTTTTGCCAAACTCTAGATGCTATGATGATGAATGATTATTTTAGAAAAAAAGGAAACTGAATATAACTACTATTTTTAACTGAACTTCCGGTAAAAAAATTAACTTCTGAACAATTTTTTTGACCGAATAAAAAAAAATCGTTCATTCGGTCAGATTTGACCGGATCCACTGCTCAGTGCTCACATAAATATATCCAAAGAAGGTGCGACTGAAATTTGAATTTTTAAGCATTTTTTACGACCCGAGTTGTATGCATAACCACACTCACTCATAACCTACCGACATCACAGAGCCAGGTGTCACCCTGTTGAAGATGCCAACTACAACACTATCGAATTAAAATTCCATCCAATTCCTATTTCTCTCACAGCTTTGATTTCAAATCGAATAGGTGAATGTATCTCCCAAATTTGCATATTCATTCGAAAATAAAACAAATTCTCGAATAAATTTCATCTGTTTGTAAAGGAAAAAAAATCTTTTTAGAGTATTTATACGATTGTGACCACATGATTGCCATTAAGCACAAAATTGGAAAGACATAAACCAGTTTTTGGCCAAAAACAAAATAATCTCCCAATAGATACAAGTAGATAGGTACCTCGGACATTATGTCAATGAGCAACACAAACAAACCAGTTTATCGTGAATTTTGCATCATGCGCATGGAATTCAAATTAATTCGAGATCGAATTAAAAAAGCCAATATTTTGTGAGCCCAACCCCGGTCGGAAATGACTAATTCTCACCAGAGCTAATCGCAGAATGCACGTCCCTTTCTATTGCTTCTTTGTTGGTAATAACAGACTTTGTGTCACTTTGCGCTCCGCTGGTTCTTTGTATTATTATTCTGTCAACTTGGAAGCTAAGAAATTAGCCTTCATTTCTCTATGCGGTATTGGACCGGGCGAGCTGCTTTCAGTTCGTGTTGTCATGGGAGGGGGCCAGCTACTGTGAAGGTATCAGACCAAGTGAGAAACCAGTGCACGTTGGTAAGCTCTATGTAATTTTCACACACAGTCCCAACGAACTCATTGAACCGTTTGTGAATTTTTGTTCTTCTCTTTGGAGAAATACGGATTTTTCTTCATTTTAGCGCGGGATTTCTTATTTTTCTGCGTTCATTATGAGTACCGATACCGAGTAGGAGTACCCCACCGACTTTCGTTGTTCGCTTGATGAATTCAGAGTACTAGGACGTGGGATGTAGTGCATTGTGAACTATACATTCGTGAGAACAACTTAATTTTGAATCAAAAATTAAATGCATTGAATATTGTTTTTGGATAATTATTATGAGACGCATCTAGATAAATGACAATTTATTGTTAATTTATTCAGATTGTGCGGAATATGAACAGGTTTTTGGAGATCTGCGATAAGCTTCTCTGTTCCTTGACCTGAATTCGACGGATAAGGTTAGGTGACTTTACGGAATTTTGGGTGGAGAGCTTATGTCACAGCTGGTAGGTAAAAATTTAGAAGCATAAATAGTTGTGACAGTTTTGTGATAACTTGGACTGTTGGTTACGTTTTTTTGGATGTTTGAGTAAGAGTGTTGGCATGGGCTGTGAAATGCATTTCATATTTCGATGGGGAAATGATGACACCTCGGAAAGTGTATATTTAAATGCAATTAACTGTGCAGTGTGCAACGAATTTTAGACTAAAAGACGACGAAAGAGGTCTAATTAAACTTGGAAACATAATGGCGCAAAATTATAGTCATCGTGTTATAGAAACGAAAAATTAGTTGATACCAAATAAATGCGCTCTAACTTCAAAACAGGTTCATAACTTTTTAGTTTAAGGCTTTTTAACTCACCTACAACTAGTAGCCAGGGGTCAGACTTGGGAAATTCATTTTTGCAGTAGAGTTTTCTAAAACGTATATTAAAATTTCTATCAAAAAACTTCCAAAATGCAGAAATGGGAAGCACGCGAATTGTTATAAGCTCATGAGTATTCAAATTTTCGATCAAGAACTGAAGAGTTATTTTAGCAATCCTGTAGCCAGAGTAAAGCTTTTCGTGATCAAAATTTTTAATGTGATTTGTTCGGATTTTATATTATTTTGTTTCTATTAAAAGCCTAAATCCTTGAACATTTTTACATCTTCGAAGGTATTGATATCCTGAGAAATCATTTCTTTCGAAATCTTAAAAAAAATAGGCATTAAGCACATTCAAAAACTTAGTTGTCTTAAGTCGACGAGATTGGTCTGGAGTAGATGTAACCTGAACGCAAAATTAAGATTGGTCGCGAACGTCACTTTTCCTACGTCAGCCACATATGCGAACTGTCAACTGAGTACTCAGTCACGAATTTATTGACTAGATTCGTCGGCTACCGCTCCATAAACGTCAACTGCCACATCCGCCCATGCAACCGATCTAGGACAATCAAAACTGCGATACATCAAGTTAGTCAGCTGTCAGACTTAATAAACTAGATAGGTACTTCAACGTCCCCATTGTCACGTACTGAAATAGGTTTAAAGTGAGCTTTATCCGATGCACCAACTTGTCCGCGAATAGTTAAATTGCCCTCGATTATTAATTTTGTACTACGGTATGTATTAAGTGTGTTTTTATTTTAATCGAGTAGAAGAAAAAAAAAGGCAAAGCTAATATTTGATTGTTTTTCAAAATAAATATCCAAATGAAAATTATACCTACCTACATACACCATGTTTGGAACAAAGTAAGATTTTGGATATCATAATTTATTTTTCAACGCACGCTATAATTCCAACATTTTGTAAGTAGAAGAATAAATTATCAAAAAACAAGTTCAAACCCCACAAAGTAACCATAAAAATAAAACCCACATTCTTAACACATTAGTGTCAATTATATCTAACAATTTAACGAAACGGAATAAAATACGAAAGTATAAGTAAAAAACAATAAGATAACTTTAAAAATAATCCTGGAGCCAGTTTTTTCTTTTATTTTATTTTATTCTCAGGAGCAAAATATTTGTTTTCCTTTATTTTTACTCTATAAATCCTTTCACTTACTTACTTACTTAGGCGGCGCTACAGTCCGGGGTGGACCTGGGCCTCAACCAATACGCCTCTCCAGTTAGCGCGATCTTTGGCTAACTGCCTCCAGTTGCGCACTCCAAGTTGGTTGAGGTCCCCTTCCACTTGTGCGCGCCACCTAAGGCGAGGTCTTCCTCTACTGCGTTGTCCCTCCGGGTTGGTATCGAAGACTCTTCGGGCCGGAGCGTTGGTGTTCATTCGCTCTACATGCCCCAGCCATCTTAGACGACTGATGCGTATTTTTTTGACCAGGTCGATGTCGCTGTACAGCTCGTAGAGTTCGCTATTATATCTCCTTCTGCAAATCCCATCAACGCAAATTGGACCAAAAATCACATGAAGAATTTTTCGTTCAAAACATCAAAGGATATCCTCATCCGCCTTCGATAATGTCCATGCTTCTGCACCATATAGCAGGACTGGGATGATCTGAGTTGGGCAGGGATGCCAAAACTAGACATACCTCTGTTTAGCTCGTCTCTATAATTGCTGTCATATGCGGCCTTAAAGTCGATGAACAGATGGTGGGTATCGATTTGGACTTCTTGGGTTTTCTCCAGGATCTGCCGTAGTGTGAATATTTGGTCGGCTGTGGACTTACCGAGCCTAAAACCGCACTGGTAGGGTCCAATCAGTTCGTTGACAAATGGCTTCAGGCGTTCACACAGTACAACAGAGAGGATCTTATAGGCGATATTAAGGAGACTGATACCTCTATAGTTGGGGCAGTTTAGAGGGTCCTTTCAAGGGCATTATAATAATCGCAAATAAACTATTTAATAAATAAAAAATCACCCAATAATTTAATGCGTATTTTTAGTGATGCATAAGAACAATTTTTTTTAATTACGCAAAAGTGAACGTCCATTCGCCCGAAAGATCAAATTCAACATCGCCTAATATTTGCTATTTATTTAAGAGTAATCGCATAAAAAAATTGCACATATTTACCCTCAGCATATTTTTCGCTCTTTTTTTTTTAAGTTGTCTGAAACAGAAAGTCAATTTATTTTCTCAAAAAAAAATGTTTGTTTATTTTTTTTAATTTTATTAAAAAAATTTCTTGAATTTTCTGAACAAAAAAAAAACAAAATAAATAGACTTTTAACTTCAGAAAATTTAAGAAAGAAAAAGTCGAAAATTCACGATGGCTTAAAATAACATTTTGGTTCGATTTCTATTTTAAACAATTTGAGCGATTTTTTAATAAATGAAAAGTGGTCCAAATTTAAAAAATTCACAGTATCTAGGAATAGTTCATGCTTAAATGAATAATCTGGCCAAACTACAATGCATCGCTGGATGCTGAAGTGTCTGGCAGCTATTAATTTAAACTGCTATTAATTTAAACTGCTATTAATTTAAGCCAACTTAGGTAAGTAACAGGAATAGACTTTCATTAAAACAATGCATGTCAGATTTGATATAAAACTCCGTATGACATAAATACATAACAAAATGTTGAACTTTTATGCCCTATTTCAGCGGGACACAAGTCCATAATGGTTTTCTGTCTGGTGGACTTATGTCTCTGCGCCCATAAGACATTTCTGGTAGTAGAACTAAGAAGCCATTGCATATGAGTATTTTCTATAGTCTTAGTCGAAGCAAGTCCTTCTCTTAAAGAACCGGCGAGGTATTTCTACTTCAACCCAACATTCAAGTGTAATCCCAAACGGAACAACTTTGACATTTAATGGATGCAACGGTTCAAAACATCGCTTTGCGGTGTGAATTTATTGTTTGACAACAACCAAAATAGACTCACACCTAACAAACATCGACATAACCAGAGCAATATGCAATGGCTGTGACAGCACTTAATCAGCAGATATACAAAATAACACATTACGACAACGCATGCTATTAATTTCAATCTTTAAATTAAGTAATTAACTGACATGAGAGATACATCAAATAAGAAATCGCCCTACCCCACTCTGGTGCAACCGAGCACACGTTAACTCTTTCCCCCAGCCATAGTACTCGGTATAACGCTAAACCTTGCCTAACAAGCCACCCAGACCGCATTCATTCATACATTTACCGCTAATAAATAAATTATTGCTAAATCTCTTGGTATGGTCCATGATTTGAATGGCATACCATCAATCCATCTGCATAGTATGTACACGAGTTAGGCAATTGGTGGCGCGTTCAGCTGAGAAACTCCATTAGCTCCTAGCTCCTAGCTCCACCTTATTAACCACAGGCAGTAAAAAAGTGAGGCAGAAAAAAAATGAAAAACATTTTATCCGACGAAACCTTCGGCAACTAATTATTTGCCATGCATATATGTACATTGTACATATACGAAAAGTGGTCAACAAGTGGTCGCTTCGAGCCGATTGCTGATTGTCCGGTTCCAATTTACATATATCTGACATTTTGCTGTGCAACTCTTGGCATCGGCCAGCATTGGGTCACTGGGGAATTTTTTTTTTCGCGTTTTCCTGTCCATCACGTTGGTCATGTGATGGTGTGTGGTGCATGTTTTTTCTCATCACACAGGTAAAAACAAAAAGAAAATCAATTTAAGTTGGCGATGGGTAATAACGATAACGCTATATAGTATACATCTACTTTTAGCTATTTTCAGTTAATTATTTTATGAAGTCATAGCTGAGTGTTGGCCGTTATTGCAACACACTATATTTGTACGTAAGAGCGCCTGACAAAAATTCGTGTTTCGTGTCTTTATCTTTCTGATGGGAAGCTATAAAATGGGCCTATAATCTTGCGCAAGAGGATGAGAATAGTTGGCGGCGTATAGCTAGCTTCTTTACCGCAAAGTTGCGTGCTTTAGCGTAACATTTCTTTCGTAAGCCTGTTGCTGATACAGCGCATACATACTAAAGTGCGTGATTTAGTGGGTAGGGGTGAGGTGTGCGTGTCTGCTGGAGTATTAGCCACAGCAAAAGGTTTAACATCTTACTAGAATATGTAGTTTAGCAGCCGTAAGTACTCACCATTCATCATTCGTTTTAAGTAGAGAAAGTTGGCACACAAATAATAATTGGTCTTCCAGTTATGCCTGCCAACTGAAGGAATAGATAGATACCTTGCATAGCTACATTAGCATAATACTGTATTTAAGTGTAAAGAGTGATTTTGTCAGACTGGTGTGGGGTATGAATCAGTTCGAATGTGGAAGATGAATTTGCAATATTTTTCCAACTCCTATACGCGCCTTTAATCAACCTTTGGAATAACTAAAAAGCTAAAAATATAAGGTATTTTTGTTAGACAAATATTGTACGGCTGGCTGTCTACGCTCCACCCCGACCAGGGTACTGAATGTCATCCTAGGTCTAGCAGCCATTCAAACACACATGAAAGATTGAGTATTCATCGACTGTTTCATTCGAAAAACATTGATCCTTATTCTTACCAAGGAGGTCATTTATCTTTGCTTAACGCTATGGAATCCAAAAGCCCTTTTAGCATGCCTTTGGATGACATGCTACCGGAATATGGCTTCCATAAAACTAAAAAACATAAAAACCATAAACTTCCTTAAGAAAAGACTTCCAAGAGAATAATGGAAAAAACTCAAACCCAATCCATCAAGTTTTGACCTCGTTTGGTATACAGACGGTTCTAAGATGGCGTCAGGGACTGGATCTGGCATCTACGGACAGTCGCCTAAAGTAAATTTTCCAGTTAACCTTGGAAATACTTATCCCTATTCCAAGCTAAAGTCTTTGCAATAAACCTAAGTTCTAACACACGTGGAAAAACCATATTCATCTTTTCAGACAGTCAAGCAGCTCTCAAAGCTCTGGACTCATCTTTAATCTTTGTCTTAGACACATTCACAGCCATCTATGAACTTTACAAGAAATACCTAGTCATTCTCCACTGGATTCCAGCCCATGCGGGGTTTGCTGGTAACGAAGAAGCTGACTCACTGGCTAAAATCGGCGCTACAATTCCGGTTATCCGATACCTGAACCCTTCTGTGGAGTCAGCAAAAACCACTTCAGGGGCTACATTAAAAAGCTATCACGTATTGAATCCAATGAAGTCTGGCTTAAAATTCCTGGGCAGAACTGCACCAGACAATTTCT
This sequence comes from Cheilosia pagana, assembly GCA_936431705.1. Lineage (NCBI taxonomy): Eukaryota > Metazoa > Arthropoda > Insecta > Diptera > Syrphidae > Cheilosia > Cheilosia pagana. Next base: position 74,461,075 of record OW386166.1, on the reverse strand, counting down.
CTCCCAGGAAATCCTTCTTCCTGATCAACTTAGACAAAAATAACCTGAGAATATTAACAGGAATAATCCCTCATGAAAAAACACCCACACCGCATTGGAGTCTTTATGGATTCAAAATGCAGACTATGTCTTGAGAGTGATGAATCCTCTCTTCACATACTCATGGAATGTCCGGTTCTGCTCAACCTTAGGATAAAAATCGTCACTTCAGCAACTCTGATTCTTTTCTTCCTCCGGAGTGAAAAGATGGCTCTAAGGACCTTACCAGGGAAGGCACAATAGGCTTCCGTTTTTACAATCTAATCTAGACAAATAAATAGATACGTGACCCTAAGTATTTGGACTGCCGAATAAAGAGTTGAAGTTTAAATATAAGAACTTTGTTAGCGAACTAGCTTAGGGGTGGACTTGGACTTCAACTAAAACGTGTCCTTCGGCTTACTGCCTCCAGTTGAGCACTCAAACTTTGTTGACCTACCCTTCCACTTGGCTACGCCATCTACGAAGATGTATTCCTTAAGTGCGCTGTCAATTCGAATTGGCGTCCATTAGCTCTACATGTCCCAGTCCTCTTAGACGACTGATGCCTACTTTTCTGATCAGGTCGATGTCAGTGTATACAGCTCATACGTAGAGTTTGTTGCTCTTCCTCCAAAGCCCGTCAACAAAAACGGGACCGAAAATCACTCGAAAAGTTTGGCATTTTTTGAGATCTTCATCCGCCTTTGGTAGCGTCCATGATTTTTCACCTTAAAGTAGGACTGGGATGATGAGGGTCTTATATAGAGTTTCCTTAGTGTTTCTCGATAAGGCCTTATTCAATCGCCTTCTTAGGCCGAAGTTAAGGATAATTCAAATGAGAGCGAAATGCGATAGGCGAAATAATCTTAAAAAACCAAAGTCTTAATTGATTTAAATAGAGAAATTTACAATTACATTAATTATCCCGCGAATTGGAAAATTCTTGTCAGGAACTGTAACATTTTATTTTTGGAAACGCTTCAGTGACAGCTCGCTGTGTTCTTAAAATTTACATACTCTTAAATAATGAGTACTGCAGTTTAGTATGGAGTGCGTTTTATGAAGTACGTTATTTTAGAATTGAGAAGATCCATAAGCGTCTTACTATAGGAGCGGTTCATAGATTGAACTGCCATCTTACGAGCCGAGGTGCCATTTATGTTTTTCGTGATTTGATGAAGGGTCATATCTCATATATCATGGCTCCTTTCATTAACTGGATTTTTTACTCGTGCGGGGGTTCTCAGAAATTGTTCCTTATTTTATGTACATAGGTATATAGTTAAATACGGATGCACCATTTTCTAGATGCTTTAGGGATTCCAATAAATACTGTATTGAGTTAAATAAATAATAACTCGAAAACCGTTGAGTTCAAAACGACCAAAAGCCTCCTTTATCCATACAAAGATCAGAGTCCTGTCTTGACTTATCTACAAGTAAAACAATTTAATTTTTTAATTTGAATTCCTTTTAAAGTCTTCTGAACTTTGACAATTGATAGCAGCCATATTGTTGAAGCTGCATCTGTGAAATTCTGTTTTGCTAAATCACCATTGACGGACATAGCGTTCAACAGCACGTGCAAATGATAAATTTTTTTTTTATCAAAATCTGGTAGAAACTGGCCTTATTTTGATCGAAAAATCATTTTCAGCAATGATGCCCATTTCTAGATGAATGGGTATGTCAACAAACAAAATTTTCGAATTAGGAACGGAACCATACAAATTAACATGAAATTCAAGAACGTCCAATGCAGACAGAAAAAGTCACTGTTTGGTGTGAATTTTGGTTTGGCGGCCACGCGTCATCGGTCCATATTTTTTTGGCTAGGCCATCACCGTCTATAGATCGATGTTAACCAACTCCTTTTAGCCTAAATTTAACGATATGAATACCAACGATATGTGGTTTCAACAGGACGGCGCTACGTGCCACACAGCTTACGCCACATCGGAAATTCTGCACAAGCGATTTAAGGGCATGGTCAACTCACTGGCCACCGAGATCGTGCGATTTGACCCCGTTTGACTTTTGGTTGGTTGGTTTAGGTGGCTGTATTTCCCGACGAGTGAAAAGCACAAGTAGCGCATTGAGCGCCGTTTTGAAACCACAACTAATGGAACCTGAAATTGAAATTGAAGGGGGTAAAGGAAGTCAAGAGAGCTCAAAACCAGCCTGTGGAGTTGAGAAATTTGATGATCTTGTGGAAGTGGATGCTTTGGATGGCCGTAAGGTCATCAAAAAAGGGACGACCTAGCGCACTGCGTCTGGGTTTGGCTAGGGCCGGACACTCACAAAAAAGATGGAACACCGTTTCACTCTTGTTAGTGTCAGCACAGCTACGGCAGTGGGTATTGTGGGGGATGCCAAGCTTGGCTGCGTGAGTTCCTAAGGGCCAATGACCCGTACTAATTGCCGTTAGTCTGGCGACATCTATACGTGTTCTGGCTAAAAGGCTGTTTGTTCTGGCATCATCGTAGGTTGGCCAAATCTTCCTTGAAATGACGCAGTTCGTCAGGTTCAACCATCTAGTCTCAGCCCGTGAGGTGAAGTGCAGGAGGATCTCTCTCTTTACATATCCCAGCGGTGGGAAGACTTCCTCCGCATGAGACATGCACAGAGCTGAGCCAAATCTGGCAAGTTCATCGGCCTTCCCTTTTCCTTCGATGTTCCTATGGCCGGGAACCCAGACGAGAGTGATATCAAACCGGTGACAAGCCCTGGTCAGTGTCTCCCTGCATTCCACAACAAGTTTGGACGTTGACTTAGCTGAACCGACAGCCTTGATCGCGGCCTGACTGTCGACGAAGATGCCTATTTTTCTTTTGGGAGTCGCACTATTGTGGAGCAGTCTACAAGTCTCCTTAATTGCAAGTACTTATGCTTGAAATACACTAGCTACGTTGGGTAGGCGAAGACTTTTCGAGATGTTTAATTCTGTTGAGAAAATGCCTGCTCCTACTCCACATTCCATCTTGGAACCATCTGTGAAGATAGGTATGTCGAATTCATTAACGACCGCATTCTCCTCCCATTCTGAACTAGAGGGTAATCTAACAGAGAAGTTTTTATGGAAGTCGTATTTGGGTACTATGTAGTCTGTAGACATACGACCTATGCCGTCAGGAAGGGAAAGAAGGATGCTGGTTTGGCCATACTTTTACTTTTGGGGTTTTCTGAAGACGCCAGGTCTATGCGAATACGCCACGAACTACAGTGGTCCTCAAAGCCAACATAACCCATTCCAACTGTCTGATTTAGCCTGACTTATGCACCAGAGTCATGGACATTACGGATGAGCCAGTGAAGCCGCTGCGGACATTTCACCGATGTTATATTCAATACAACATAATGGCATCAATACTTCAATAGGCCTTTTAAACGAATACAAATTGTTAATGATACCTTACACGCGCTTTGTTTTATTTAAATTTAAAGACAGGAAGCGCTTAATGAAAGATGTTAACACAAAGTTAATAAAATATGAAAAATATTTTAACAACTTGTGTAATTAATTCATAAGGCACTGCTAATGATGTCGTTACACGCAGAAAACCATATTGGTTATTAAATTTAACAAATTCGGAGCCCGTCCTACTTACAGGCATTTCTACCTACTTTAAATTAAAAAAAATAAAAATGCAAAAAATGCTGACACAAAAAACACATTATGAAAGGACCATTAAGCTTTAAGCGTGTCATACGTTTCTTCGGTTAATACGGCAAAGTCAATCAAAAAGCCAAACACTCTGCTAATGAAAATACCTCCAAGAGTAAGGTATATAAGGTTTCTTGCGATATATTTATCTCCTTCAATATTTGACGTCTTTCATTTATTTATTTCTAAATCACCTGCGCTTGGGGCGGTTTTTTTTTTCTTTCCATTTCTTCATAATAGATATAAACATAAAGATGCGATGAAAGAAAATATAAAAATAAAACTCCAGCCTCGAAGGAATTTGCTTAGTAGATCTATGGATTGAAACGCGTTTCACCAAATACGTAATTCGCTAGTGGCGTTGTATTCATAGAATAACGTCGGTAATCTTCTTCTCCGAGTAGTCATCGTGTCATGCGTTTTTTTTTCTTCATCTTCTGCTTCTCCTGTGTTTACTTATTTTTTCAGCTTCCACAAACCATCTCCCATTTGGCTTAAAGCAGGTCGATCGGTGTAGCTTCATGGAGTCTGCGTTTATACACGCGGTATAAGGTAAATAGAGATATGAAGATAAACCTAACTGTTAAGCATGTTGCTTAAGAATAGCCTTCGTATGTTGGATGACTTCGAACTGACGAATGTACCATTAAGTTTGGGTCTAATAGTTGCGAAAATTGCCCATAGATACACTGACACGAATTTAGATAGTTATGGGAGAGCAGCCCATGTCGAAGTTGGTTTTTTATTGGTAAATTACGAAAATGGGAGCGTTGCTCTGTGCGCTGAGTGAATGCAAAGCATTAGCGTGCTCAGATTCTGTTCTTTTAGCATGAGATCGGGCAAATTGTTGCATACATGCGATGGTTTAATTTCCGTGGTTTTTGTGTGGGTATTTCCAACTGCAGCTGTGTGTGATACAACTACATATACATACAAACATTAAATTGTTTATGATTTAAAATAAATGTAGGTATATAATTACGAAATACAAACAAGAACTATAGCAATCCTATCAAAGGTAATTGCAGTCCATTTAACAATAATCTCATGTAATTGCTACTTTTTAATGTTGCACTCTGAATTTAATTGGCTTGCACTTTTGCACTTAAAGAGTGTTCCTAATGCACACGCATGCGAGGTGTTACTTGACTTGCAAAACACCGGTCGAGTGATGTCTAATTTACAGTGGCAGTTAGGGGGAATCAAGTTACTTCCTCTTTGGCTGTGTAAAAATATGAGTGCTTCTTTTAAGGTTTAACACACTCAGTTGCTTCGAGTGAAAAGTTCTCCCGCGTGGCATTTGGGGTAGTTTATATTGCCAGGAATCTGGAGGAGGATGTTGTACAATGAGGAAGTATAAATGTTCTATGCCAATAATCGATATACCTGGGACACAAAGAGCGTACAAAGGTCAATGCTTCGACACGGAGAATCTTCTATAGTCCAGGAAGACAACGCGATGGAAGATGATCTTATGTACCTTGGGTGGTACGATTAGAATGGGATCTCAAGCTCGAACAATATAAACAGCGCAATTGAAGGCATATAGCGATAAATCCAACTGGTTGGAGAGGCACGTTTGTTGAGGTTGAGCCCCGCTCAGGTCTGCCCTGGTTTGCAACGCCATAAAAAATAATGTTAGCAATATTTCAACTTTATGTGGGAAGAGGCTACAAATTTATATTTGCTGGACATATTTCGAGGCGTACGACTTTCTAGTTTAGAATTGACTTTTAACTATAAACTGACTGTGAATCATAAGCCTGAAAGCGGATTAATTTCGTGATTTCGTTTTTAGTTTTTTTGCCTATCACATTTGTACTATAGTTATCTAGCTAACTACATTAAAAAAACATAATTAGTTGAATATTACGGGCGGTAGCGGGAAACATATCCAATTTTCCGCTAAGTTATTAATTTATATTTTTTACTCAGCGCTGAAAATATATTTAAGGCTTGCAACAAGAGTACACCCATTACACATACATTATTTCAAAACATTTTAATGATTTATTCCAAAAATATTGCGATCCGATAATCTATTGGAGAAGGGGACGTGGTGGCTAAGCGCTAAGGAATTTCAGAAGTCTGTAACTTGTAAGCTTCGTGCTAAAAATATACAAGTGTTTGTCTAAGAAAGCTATAAGAAAACAAAACTTCAACAAAAGCAGGGCCGGGCCCACGATTGTGTTATTGCAAATTTGGCTGCAAAAGTCCTCTGAATTGGGAAAATCATCTTAAGGAATTAGCTACATTTCACCTAAATATTATGTTCACCTAGATCGGAGTGCTATTATATTCTGGCAGTTAATATTATACTAAAAGAACCCAAGCAGGACTGTCGTTGTATTGCAAAAGCAGTACCTATTTGTACAGCTTACTATACGGTTGTACTGCTGTACTGCACACCCTCTTAAAATACTGCTTTTTAAAAGATGCGCTTCTTGGATTAGAATTTTCCAAATAATTCCTTAAATATTCACTTATCAATACATTTTGTAGGACATTATTATCAATCATTAACAAAAAACTGTTTAAGCATCTGAAAGACAGAAAAAATACCGTTTTCTCACTCAAAGTTCAATATGAGAAATTGCTTTTATTTATTCCAAAGGCTTTAAATATTTCAAAGTTAAGAAAACCCGAAATTGATCCACTTCGAACTTGCTCAACTCCCCGAAATAGTAGAAGTTAGGAAAGCAACTTGGTAGATATTTTATATCTAAACAAATCACGTGACAAATGTATTTAAAATATTAAAAAGTAAAATATGGTATCTTTAAAATTACTTCTGGGAGAATTGTCCATCGTTTTATAAGAGCAGCAAAGATGTGTAGTGTACTAGAATTTGGTCTGTGAGAGACAAGATACAAGATGCTACCACGTCTTGCACTTGAAAAAGGCGAAGATCGTGACTTCATCTGCAAGCAGTACATAACAATTGGCGCGATTTATTGTACACATATCCGCATTTTATCAGCAATCTGATTCAGACAATTTTAGGAATCATAACGGATGGTTTTCCTTAAAAGTTCAAATGGTTTGTGCTGCGTATTGTCGCTAGTTGACAGGTCACATTCAAAATATGAATTTCAATTCGACTTTATTTTTAAAATGGATAGGTACTCAATAGAACGAAAATCGTAGACAAAGTTACAAATTATAAAAAGTATGCTGTTTCTATGATGAAAATGACGCGCGAAATATAAATCTTGAAAGTTGAAACTGACATATTGCGTGTTATATCACAGAGATATCGAATCTGCCAGTTATACAACTTTTGAATTTAACTGCGTTGTTGAATTGAAAATTAACGTATAGTGAATAATAGTAACTTACAACTTAAAGTCCAACTCTAGATTTCAAATCGACTCCGAAGTTAGCCAACTTATAATAAATCTTAAAATACAGTTCATAAGCAATTTACATATAAGTGTGTTGAGTGTTTTACTTTTAAAGTCGATTAATGTGTTAGGAGCACCATACTTTGGGTGAGGTACTGCTTTGTACTGCTTTCTGTCGACTGGTTGAACTGCTGCTTTTTGTTTTCAAACGACAGCCCTGGACCCAAGTTCAATCTGAATATCAATTTCGCTGAAAATGTCAAATATCCATGTATCAGATCAGACAGTAAAGGCAAAAATCTTCTCAGAACTCCTCATATGAGTAGGAAAATGAACTTGTTTAACGTCCAGATGGATGTTACCAAAGTACTGGAAGGAAGCGATCAATCTTCGTAGCAAAATGCACCAAAGAGCACTAGAAAAGACTCTCCTGAAAAAGTCACGAATAATGGTAGTTAAGGACTTATAACCTTTTGAATACCATAGGTTGGATCTAGACCCCACCCTCTAACAAACTACAACAACCATTTCAAATTAGTTGAATCAAAAAAACGGCACTATGTGCTAATTGGGTTTTCTACCACCACACCTACCTATACCGGCATGCGTCAGCACCTCTGTGGTAAGACTTTGAGCTTTTATTCAAAAATTATCTATAAACTATAGGTCATACAACACGAATAGGTACATGAAACCGATTATCACCGTTAAGTGATAGCATCGTTACCAAACTTAACCAGATTTCTATTATAACATAAGTAAAGATTGAACTCATTCTCAGTGACCTCAGATCTCTCAATATATCACAGGGTGTTCTCTAGCACACATGACTCTGCGTCTGCTGTACAAAGTTTTATGAATATCGCTCCTCTATTGATAAATTTATCATGAGCTGCACTTACGATGATGACTGCCTCTCTTTTAAGAAGATGTGGCTGTTGTTGATAGTTTTGGCTAATGGAAAACGTAGGATATGCAATTCGAATGGCCATGCGCAGTATTGTCAATAAAACGGAAGGAAGTATATCGAATGAGTCTGTAGTGCAGTGCAAGCTAAACATAAGAGGCTCGTTAATATCTGGCCTCATCGAAATTTATGTAATACCACTTGTTAGAAAAGTAATGAAATAATTGAATTGAATTGAATTGAATTGAAATTGAGGTATGAGCATAAAAACTTTCGAACAGACTTATCAAGGTTAAATAGTTCTGTAAACGGGTTTGATTCTGGGGAACTAAATTCGATGATGAACTTGCAAGACTAGTTTCTGTAATAGCAAACCTACGCTTATATTGGCCAGTTCTATTCACAAGAGGTTTGATCGTAAACACAGCTCCCGATTGCACAATTCTGCCGGATGTAAGAAATTGGAAGGTTACCTTCTGTACCTTAGTAAGATGATCTGTGGACGACTATCTGGTGTACTAGCGGGTCACGGGGCTCTTCACACTACTATTTTGACTTTCAAGAAGTGGCAGTTATAAGGTTGTTGCGATGAATACTGATATGTGTAACGGATTTTTAACCAAGTCAATTTTACTGAGTTTTTCATTGAGATAGTAGAAACTTCCGACTAAAATAAGAAACTGTTCATGACCTAACAAATGTTCCAAGATGATTCTGGAATCCAAGTCTACGGCAGCATAGGGTCTAAAAATTCCACTTCCCAAGAACATTTAAGACAGTCGTGTAAGTGATCTTGAAACTTGTTGAAGCAACATTATTCATCACAATGACAAATTTGGTAAACTGATGGTTCTGGGATGGAAAATGATTTTACCAGTACTGTCAAAGTCAAAGAGCCAGTCAAAATCTTTTAAGTGGTGATATGAGCCAGGGAATGGTTAAGAACACGCAATGACATATACTACATCCTTTTGGATGGTCAAATAGGTCTTAAGACCAGCCTTACTTGTTATTCAATTAAGTAAACCAAAGGTCGCTTAGAACTATTTTAATCTTATTTCCTTGACCAAGTCAATAATTACAGTCACCATTAGTGGGATACCAGATCACGATGGTTTTAAGTGTAATAAAGAGTAATTTGTCTGTTGAGAAGAGGCGGTGGCCCACCTGTCTTCAACCGCATTCTTCGCTCTTGGAGCCTAAGGGAGTTTATAAAGAACCACCCCATCTCCCAGTATGAAAGGAATTTACACCAAAACCCATTTCTTATTTAAACAACATACACACAAACGAAAGACTTTATGAGCCCTTCCTACATAGAGTGTTGTATGAACTTTATCACAAATAAATGCAGACTTTCAGGGTAAACAAGTGACTCTTGAGACTTTTATCGGCCATTTATCTATTGTTTTAATAAAATAAATTCGTTGACATTCACAGAACTTGTGCAAAAGCAGTTCTACTTACCTACACTGAGTAAAGGTACTACAACCGTCGTTAACTTGACACGAAGCGTTGTGGTGAAGTACCAAATTGGTTAATTTCCACATACAAACGTTTGTATTTCTTAAAAAAAATGTTTAAGAGTAAAAAACGTAATGAGAATTTATTCGCAGCCGTACCTTTTTCATTTATTTTTTAAGAAATCATAACAAACTCCCCCTCTTTGTTTTCATTTTCCATGTGAAATGGCTCGGAAAATGCTTAACTCCAATTTTTTAAAAAACAACGCTGCTTGACAGGTCTACCATTTGTGACAGTATAGGTAGGTATAAATTGTATTATCCAAACGCGAATTCCTCCCTTCTGGGGACCGATTTCGGACAAGTTTTGTGCTTTATTTCTAATCAAAACCTTCACAAGAAATGATTCAGCACAAACAAATTTCAGTAGGTTTGAGCGGGTGGCCGGTGGGCGGTGGTACAAAAATGTACCATCCGGGATGTTATATGGTAAAATATTTTACCAATTGTGTTCTTTAGGCTATATTGAATAATAATATTTACATTTAAGAAGTTAATTTATTTTAACAGAAAACATAAAAAAATAACACAAACAATATTGACCAAAAGAAATCCATATCTATCGGAACATTAGCTGTATAACGTTTTCTTGGCTAGAGCTAGAATTGTCAACCGCAGTAGATCCTTCATTTTTAGTATTTGAATTATTTGGTGTATAATCATCTCCGCTGCCTGAAGAAAAATCTTCTGTCCCGTCGTTATTACTAAACCCATCGTTGTTAATCTCTTCAATTTCATTTTGATCTCAGACGGCTGATCCGCACTTTTCTGACAAGGTCGATGTCGCTGTATACAGCTCGTAGAGTTCGCTGTTATATCTCCTTCTCCAAATCCCATCAACGCAAATGGGACCAAAAATAACACGAAGAATTTTTCGTTCAAAACGTCCAAGGATATCCTCATCCGCCTTCGATAATGTCCATATAGCAGGACTGGGATGATAAGGGTCTTATATAGAATCTCCTTGGTGTTTCTTGACAAGGCCTTACTTCTTAATTGCCTTCTTAGGCCAAAGAAACAGCGATTGGCAAGTGTAATTCTTCGCTTGATCTCTGCTGTGTGTCATTTACAGAGTTTATAGCGGAACCGAGGTAGATAAAGTTCTTAACTACCTCAAAGTTCTGTCCAATTCGTCGATGTTGTGTGTTCCTTCTTGTCGACAGCATATACTTGGTTTTGCCCTCGTTTACCACTAAACCCATTTTTGCCGCTGCTGTTTTAATACATGCAAACGCACCAGTGACATCTCACTGTGTTCTACCAATTATCTCAATGTCATCTGCGTATGCAAGAATTGTACAGACTTGTGGAAAATTGTGCCTCTGGTGTTGGCTTGCGAGTTTCGCACAATTTTCTCAAGAATGATGTTGAAAAAGTCACATGCCAGCGCGTCACCTTGTCTAAATCCTTTTTTGACATCAAAGGTCTCGGTGAGATTGTTTCCGACCTTAATGGAGCAGCGAGAATTCTCCATTGTCATTCTGCACAATCTGAGTTTGGCAGGGATGCCAAAACTAGACATGGATCTGTATAGCTAGTCTCTATAAATGCTGTCATATGCGGCCTTAAAGTCGATGAACAGATGGTGGGTATCGATTTGGACTTCTTGGGTTTTCTCCAGGATCTTCCGTTGTGTGAATATTTGGTCGGTTGTGGACTTTCCGGGCCTAAAACCGCACTGATAGGGACCTATCAGATCGTTGACGAATGGTTTAAGGCGTTCACACAGTATAGCAGATATGATCTTATACGCAGTGTTAAGGAGACTGATGCCTCTATAGTTGGCGCAGTTTAGAGGGTCTGCTTTCTTGTGGATCGGGCAAACGATGCTGAGGTTCCATTCATCAGGCATACTTTCTTCCGACCAAATCTTGGAGATGAGTTTGGTCACCGACTGTGACTCTACTACAAGGTTCCCTTGCTCATCTCTACCTACAGGTCTCTGTTCGGGTCTTGTTGTCGCGACACGTTCTTTTTACCTGGTAAAACTTCTGAACATTACTCCTGGAGTAGCACCTCTCTATTTATTAACAAAGTAATATATGCGTATACAAGACTGCTGGTACACTTTTGTACCACTAAAAAGAACGAATGGTATATATAAGTACCACTCGCCAAAAACATAAATTTTTTAATTTTAAAACAATAAAACAACAAAACAAATTTATAAGTATTTAATTGATATTACAATATCCTGTTTGTTTAACCACTAAAACTTTAAAAACACTGAAAAAATCAACAAAAAACGTCAACACTCCACTAAATTATGACTTCAACTGCCATCGAAAATATGCAAAACTAAACACACACAAGAGTGTTGCAGCTGCAAGCACATTTGGATACCCTTAACAATTTGTGACTTTCAGGTATGTTTATACTTTTGGTGGTACATAAACGTATACCAGCAGGGTCGAAAGGGTTAAGGGCGTATTAATTTAAAAAATGTATTCAAAAACAAAATTCATAAAATATTAGCCGCTTTTATTAAAGTCAGGCCAATTTACACCTTAACTGTCAATTTTGTAACACTTCGCCTTCCACCTGTAATTTGATACCACTTTAAATAGGTATCTCACAATAACTTACAGCAATCAATGTTGACGTACATCACATAAGAAAAGATCAAATGATTATGATATATGAGCTACCATATAATGAACAACGCAACAAGACAATTAAAGGCCGACCGAAAAGAGGTTATCTATCAGCGTCAATCCTACATATGGTATGCCCTCGGGGCTGAGTCGATATTACATTACAAACTTATTTAAGCAGCTCTATTAAATCACGAATATTTCTACCCTTAAGTCAAAATCTCTTCCTGTGTTCCCAAAAGCGTGTTGTATGTCATGAAGTGGCCTTCCTTTAGATTCAACACGCATTTTTTAGCATTCATTATCACCTCACTATGCAATACCTCGTTTGAAACCTAGAGATGCTAATACCCAGATATGACCTACATCATTCAGGTGTAACGTATAGCGCTTTCCTAAATAATTCATATCTGTTATCCGTGGCACTTATTTCGGTATCCAAACGGTTGCTGGCAATTTTCAATTTCTCATTTTGATTGCGGGTTATTTTTTGTTTGCATATTTTCCTTAGCTTCAATGACCACCCAATGAAATCTCATAAAGCATAGTGTACCTTAGCTATTCATTTTTATTTATAAGTAGAAAAAAAAACAAAGTCGATGGCTTACCACCTTCGCGGTTCCGCATTTCAATGCGGTTATGGTAGCGTGAAGTTTTCTATTTCCCCGTTTCTCATTAAGGTTTCTTTGAAATGAAAAACGTTTGCCAATTTATTGTGCGTTGAGTGAGGATGAGGAAGCTGAATGAAAAATTTCACCTGCACTTTGTATAGATATGAGCTTAGTCGAATAAATGTTGAATTGTTTATTTTGTTGTAGTTGGATATGTCTGCCCGTAAGTTTAAAGCACTTTTTGGTGTTCTCTCATCGGCTTTTGTTGGAATTTGCTTGTTATATGGTGCTCAGATGATTGTTACAGTTGTGCTGTCCAATTAGAGGGAACTTTCTTGCGTTTTAATAAGAAATTTGACACTCCATTCTGATCATTTGACGAATAGACGATGCGACTTCTTAGAAGTAGTCTCTCAAGGCTGAAGAAGAAAAACTAAACAATAAAATTTCATTTTACAAAATTTAAATTATCGCAAATTTATAAATTAAAGAACAACAAGAATGACATTTTCGATAAATTCTAAAGGTAAATAAAATTCAACCAAGAGGGACGCACACATAATCAAATCATGGGGCATTTTACATTTCAATCTTCAGTGTCAACACTATTGTAGTTGCACCGTTGTGGACATTGTTGTTGCCAGTAATTATTCTATTAAAGTTAACCCTGTACGGACATTTCAGAAGTCATGATATCTCCTACGTAGATGATAAAGCTTTTTTTTATATGGACGGGTCGATGTTTTTTGAAATAAAAAAGGTGTATATCATTTTTTTGAAAGGCCCATGGCCATGGCTGATATTATGTTTTATGTATGGAATGTAACATCATTCAAATAACCGCCGCGACTGCTCACGATCACGATGGTATGGATCGGAGTGGTTCACTTTTTTATGACTTTGCCGCATAGATCTGGCTGAAGTTGAGCGATTGATTTAGTTGTGTTGACAATAAAAGCATCGTTTAATTGCTTGTTGTCATAATAGACCAGCGGCTTCAAGAAACCCCACAAGAAAAAGTCTAGCGGGGTCAAATCGCTTGATCTTGGTGGCCAATTCACCCTTACTCTGCGAGTGATAACCATACCCTCAAATCATTCAGCAAAAGGTCCATTACGATGTCTGCTGTGTGGCAGGTAGCCCCGTTTTACATATCGTCTACGTCAATATCGTTCAATTGAAGCAGTTAGTATATTGATGATGATGATAATGGACTCACAAACGTCATTTTAAAAAAAGTACGGACCAATGAGGCCATACGGCCCTACTCCGCACCAAGCGGTAACATTTTGTGGATGTATTATGCCACCCGACGGTGAGCCGCGTGTGGATTGGCTACGTTTCATATACAGCAATTTAGCTTGTTAACATAATATCCATTCATCGCTGCTAAAGATAATTTTTCTGACAAAATTGGGGCCCTCTTCCAAATGCTCCGAAGCCTAGTCAGCGAACAAAAGGCGTTGCCTATAGTCACCAGTGGCGTGGCGTCCAAATAACCCGATTTCTACCGACTTCCCTTTTTAAATTTCCTCCAGTCCACACTATGTATCTACCAAAAACCAAATATACATGAAACCCTACCAAATGAATTTGATATTGACAAAATGGTACCCACACGTAAGCCATTAACTAAATATTGTTTTTGCTTCCTTTCCATTTTAAAATGTTTACGTCACGCCACGCCACTGAGTCACTAACTTTTAGGTCCTTGGCCAGTTGGATCTTGTACGGGTGAAAAAGTTCCAAGTTACGGCGCAATCACTTCACCAAGTTGAAGTCTGCGAAAGACCGACTTCTTGTGTACCTATAGCAAGACTGCCCCGGGTTCTCCTTTATACTTTCATAGTAGGTATTATGGGGCTTTAACCAATATCTCTGCACCACAGAGCCCATAGACTTAAATGCCCGAAACCACCCAGAAACCCAATCAAAAATAGCAAGGCGGTTCGTCGATGATGATCCACACAAGACTGGGGCCAATATGTCACTGAATTTTATGGATTTTACAAAACAAAACATTAACAAATGCAGTCACGTAGTACTCAACACAGCAGCGTCATTGGCATATGCTATGCTAAGGGTACAAATTTGCTCACCCCTGAGATAAGGGACATTTATAAAAATTGCACTCCTCAAATGTTTATGTGTGAAAATAGCCTGCTATACCTTTTGTTTGGGGAATCGACTATCGAGAGCGTGAAAAGGAAATCTTTCCTTAAGCCGGTTGCCTTCACTCTTTGCATCTAAACAAGATAAAGATAGGATTCATGATCTTCTACTATGTTAAGACAGTCCATAAGTCCTATCATAAGGTTGAAACTGATTAGCATGTGGTCCCTTGAAATAAGAAGAATGGTGGCACGAATTTTATTTCTTCATAGGGTACTCATAAGTAAGATTGATTCTCCTGGAAATTTATGCCTTCTTGAAATGAATGTCCCATCGTCAATTTTACGTAACAATAGATTCTTTAAAATATCACACTCTCGCACGAAATATGGTCGCTCTTCGTCAATTAATGGTCTAATGATTTCCTACAACGCAAATACTCATTTGATCGATTTTAACTTGTCGATCTGGAGGTACTTGAGATGAGATCAATAACCAATAAGAATATCGCCATCTTCATTGACAGTCAGGCTGCACTTAAAACACTAGAATCACAAACCATCAAGTCTGAGCTAGTCAGGAACTGTCGCACAGTGCTCAAGACACAGAACCGTGTCAGACTTTGCGGGGTACCTTGGCATTGTGATATTGATGGTAACGAAAGGGCAGACGTTCTGGCCAAGGAAGGAGCTGGGCTCCCACTTGATGCAACGATTAAGGGTATAAGACCACCTACAATAACGCAACCACAAGATGGTCACAATAAGATGGGAATAAGGTTTCAAACGCACGGTGGCCTGTTTTAAATCGGAGTAAGTCTGAACAATTAATCAATTTCAGCAGAACTAAGTTGAGAACAACGATAGGAATACTCTTTGGGCACTGCCTTCTCAGGAAGCATGCCATGAGACTAGGCTTAGCTAATACGGATACGTGCAGGTACTGTGAGGACCTACAGGTCACGGAAGACATCTCACACCTTCTTTGTGAACGTCAAGCAATTGCTCGGAGTAGAAGAAAGCATCTCGGCATGTACTTCTTTAATAATTTGGAAGAGGTTGGTTCCTCAAATAGTTTTGAGACCATACTCAAATTTTGTACTGAAATCGAATGCTTGGGTGATTTGGTGTAGGTCTTTTAGCCGTAATGGTTCCCAGGGGATGGCGATGGGCCCGATATGGTGCCCGGTCTATTGTGACGATCTCACAACCCCCATCAACCTAACCTAACCTAACCTAACTTGTCGATCTTTTCTATTAAAAAAACTTGACGGTATCTCTCTGTTGCATCTATTGTTTAAGAAAGAGCTTGTTGTTTGATGGCGAAATAAATAAATAAATTCAAAGAAAAACTAAATATTATATCATAAGGGCAAAATGGGTTTTGTAATCTTTGCCTACTTTATGGAATCTTAATTAAATGTCAACTTTATTTCTCAAAGACGTTTGTCGAATACTTTGAACACCTTTCCTTCCCACAGGGTATCACGTGGCACCAACCACACCCTCTGCACTACATAGCACACCACAACTAGTAGCAGGTTGAAAGCATACCCCATAAAATACACTTTCCCTTCTTTCTGTGAGGTGATAGATATTTTCCTAACATTCGATTGTCTGCCGGTGTCAATAGCGTTCTCACGGAAATCGCTATTGATTTCAACCGCATTCTCAAATAATCAAAGTCTGAATTCAAGCCAATCGGCTAGGCTAGCCAGCCAAAACATAAAATATCGTATCGCAATCGCAAAACTGTTCATTGTCCAACGTTTTAAATACGCGCGATATTTTTATTATATTTCTCTATTCATGTTTTCTCATCGCTAAACAATAATTTTCTCTTTCAGATGCGCGGATACATGATGACTCGAATACGACACCACTGTACGTTTCTGCTGCTCTTGCTGTATCTATCACAGATCAAGGCATGGCGGCCGTGTCCAGAGCTCAGTCCAGCCTTAAGGCTTCCCTGCCGGTAAGTGTATCGAGTACCTACAATTCAATACGCCATGTGTGTGTGTGTGTGTGAGTTCATCTAACCACATATAGATTCGTATTGTTTGAGTATCTCATCTAATATTATGTTGAAAAAGAAATCCCAATGATGAGCTGTGCGATTTCCGCATTTGGCGTTATGCCTGTATCGCCTCCTCATTTCAGATGCAACGTTGTGCCTTTCGGACCGAATGGACAACTTGGTGCTGTTGCAATGGACTGTGATCGTGTCGTCTTCCATGGAGAAGCTCCGCAATTACCGTATGGTGCGCCAATCGTTTCGTACACACAACGCTTTAGCGGGCAACAAGTTTTACCGGCTTTGGTGAGTTGATTTTTCTTCTTTTTTTAGCTCGTTTTGTCTCTTCGGGACTATTGTTGTTGTAGCCAAAGTTGATATTGTTATTTTTGTTGAATGATAAGCGGCAACACAAGAATTACAAGAGAAAACGCTTAGGGTTTGGTGTTTTTTTTTTGTTTTTGTCGGTCCTCAAAAGAAGCTATAAAAGCCTCAAAACACTGGCTAGGGTAGATGATGGTAATAAATAAATAAATACCAGCAAGGTTAGCCACCATAAATGCGAGGTGGGGTGGGGAACTTTTATCGTTTTATATTGTGTGGACGCGGATGGAATGCCGATTGTTGTAGAATGTGGATTGCTGAGTTATCGGAAGCAACCGTGGATAGAAATTGTACAAAACAAGTAGGATGCTGTAATTGGTAGGTTCTGCGCATTCTGCAACAACCGGTGCCAATTTTTTAGCAGGTGTAAGGATCTATTTATTTTTACCAACTGTAACAAAGAGTCGGATCTTAAGCCTGTAAACAAAGTAAATACTGCCAATCGAGTAGTAACATTCATTAACATAATAATCGTCGGCCTTGGAGTCAGTTGTTTTGATTAAAAGTTGATATTCAACTAAAGCTGCGATGGTGCAAGAAACTTGGAGAGACATTAACACCTGGAACTTGTTCGTCAAGGTTTCTTACGTGATTTTTCCGTCTAATCTTTTGATTAATGCTTTCTTTTCAACTTTTGGTTGTAAATATCTCTATATATATCTATTCATTCACAAAGATATTTGACGCACATCAATAGATATTGATGAGCTGTTTGTTAGTCAAACCGCAGGGGGTCATAACCTGGCATAAATATGCTCATGTTAGCTGAAAAAAGCGCTGCTGAGAGGCGTATATATTTACGAAATAGTGCGGAAACTCTTACGATCTTAATGGAGTCATTATAAGTTTTCATTCAGATTTGTAACGAAAATTGGTGACACCTTTACATTTGAAGCATATTAGCTTGAGGAACATAGCTAAGATTGACTGCCATACCTAATGATATTACCTACTGTTATTAGTTTCTTTTTATATATTTTACTATCCTCATTATTTCAATTTACAAAACTTAAAAATAGTAAATATTGTGCTAAAATTTTGAGAAAAATTGGTGACATTTTGTATTAATTAACAAAATGCAAACGCCACATTATAATAAATTATTTAATGTATTTGCAAGGGCACTAGCAGAATTATAAATTAAAATCGATTGCCGATTTAAGTGCCGAAGGAATCCAGAACGCAAGAAACTATAACCTAAACCAACGTGGTATACTTAGTAAAATGAAACACTTGTTAGCAAATTGTAGTTCAATTGATTTATTAGGTATCATGTCACACTGTCGGATAAACTGGGAATGTCCTACTGTAGTTGGTTCATCCATCAAGAAACCTTCCAAAAAGTCCAGCTGATTACCTACAACAGAATTTCTGTAGCTGGTCAATGACTTATTGCGGATCTTCCTGGCTGTGACGAGTCTAGGTATGACCAAATTCCGCTTAGCTGCATCCGCACCGCGCCTTTGCTTTTTTTCGACAAGCGGGTGCATCTGGTTGGTTGGTTGGTTGGTTTGGGTGGTTGCTTTTCCCTCCATCCGGATGAGGGAAAAACACAAGTAGCGCTTAAGCGCCGTTTTGAAACCACAACTAGTAGAACCTGAAGATAGAAAGGGTGACGTATGTTATGTAAGCTCAAAACCAACCTGAGGAGTTGAAAAATTTAATGATGTTGTTGAAATGGATGCCTCGGATGGCCGATAGATCGTCAAAGAAAGGACTACCCAGGGCACTGTATCTTGCTTTTGCTAGGGCGCATCTGACACCAACACATGTTTATGCCATTCTTCGCTTTGTGAAGCCTCTCAGTGGCAGGGGCTAATTAGATAGACATAGCATTTTTAACTTTCTCGTATACGTAGTAAGAGAAAGGTATTGTGATCGTACAAAAAATCGAACTTGAGACTTCAATCAAATCTGACATTAAGATGATAGAGGAACTCGAAAAAGTGAGTCTCGCAATTCTGTCCGTCTGTCTGTCCGTCCCGAGCTCTACAGCGCAAACGGCTGGACGGATTTCTTTCAAACTTCGGATTTGGAGTTGGTGGGCTTACAGTTCGGGGCTCTAACGATTTCAACCAAAATTGATATTTGGGCTTATGTAGGTGCGGTTAACATGGCTGCATACCCAGTTTTTCGCAGAAAAATCGAATAACGGTAATTTTGAAAACTGGTCATATCTCAAAAATGGTTAAAACTATTTCGACAAAAATTCATATTTAAGGTAATACGGTCATTCCCAACATGATGGCAAGATCAGTTTTTCCCTAAATTATCGTTGGGCTATTTTGGAAAACATTTTTTTTTGTAAGACTTTTTTTAATTATGGTTTACTTGAAAACGGCTTTAACGATTTTAACCAAAATGTATACTTGCACTACCATATATGGGGTTAACATGGCTGCATACCCAGTTTTTGGCTAAAAAGTCGAATAACGGTACTTTTGAAAAGTGGCTTTAGGTATCTCGAAAACGGTCAATACCTACGATTGCAAAAAAAATTAATTTTTTATGTAATATGGTCATCATATTTTTTTTTTTCAGTTTTTCTCTAAATTGTCTATAATAGACTTTTGAAAAAAGGCATATTTTGAGAATTTGTTTTTTTTTCGTTTTACCTTCATGAAAACGGCTAAAGCGATTTTGACTAAAATACATACTTGGAGTAAAATTGACGTTCTCAACAGTATTGCGTCCTTCATTTTCTATTCGAATCACCGGAAACGCTGATTTTGAAAACTGTTCAAATCTCGAAAACGCCATTTTGGATTTTAATAAAACCTTGAAAATCATGTAATACTAACATTTTGAACAATACCCTATACTCAGGTTTTAGCTAAATAGTTGAGCAAGACTATTTTTCGAACTCAACTTTGCGTTTTTTTTGTTACTATTTTGTACGCATTATTTTCCAAAATCAGCTTTAAAGATTTTGACTAAAATGCTTATTTACGATAACATAAGTATTCTTAATAAAACCCCGTACTTAGTTTTTCTAAGAAAAATTCAAATAATGCCGTCTTATAAACATTACCGCACTACCTTGTTTTATAGCCTATAAACAATAATAAAAGAAAAATAAACCAACCAAACTGATGATATGAACGAGAAAGTTTCGTGCGATCCAGTCGTGCACTTTATTTACAAGCCGTTTTTGTAACGTTGCCTCCCACACCAGCTGATATTTTGGAGCTGTTTGTCTCTGCCTTTCCTAAGCGCCCAAATTCCTTCTGGGCGATGATTTCCCAATTTTGCATTATAGATGCTTAGTTGCCGTCGGCTTTACGCATTGTGAATCCCGTTTGAAACAATACTGCTTGTGGTACGTGTTTGGTCGAATTGTAGATCAGATGAAGCGATGCGTTTAATGTGGGACGCAAGGACAAAAGTTCATAATTAAATTGTGAAATCATGTCCCCTTAAAGTGGGTTATAATTATAAGCCCATAATTTATTTTCGAGAGATGGGACATAATTAAAATATTTTGCACGTAAAGGAACATGTTATCTATCACTTATCATAACTCAAAGTCCAAACCCCACGTTTTAAACATATAGATATTATTTTTTTAAAGCCCATATTTTTAACAATTAAGTGTCATATTATAACAATTTACAAATTAAAAAAAAATGAAAGTAAGTTAAAAACAGTAAGATATAAAATAAATAAATAAATATTTTGGCGCGACAGATCTGTGGGACCCAAGGCCTAGCTTTTCACAACCATTCGTTTTGTGTGGGTTTTCAATTTTTGGGACGAATGGAAGGGATCTATAATTTTACGCCGAGTCCAAACGGCTAATTGAGAAGATCATTCATGACAGTTTTACTCTCGGATGTTTGTCAGACGCTCGCGAGAGGTGGCGCAGTGGAAATAAACCTTAAGATGTAATTTGGCCCTTTCGGGATATTAACCTTAAAAAAATATTGACTCAAATTTTCAAAATATTCTCAGAAACAAAATATATGATTGGTTTTCTTTTCATTTCCTTTGATTTTACTTAATACATCGTTTTTAAGACACTCATCTTAAACATTTTTTTCTCATTTTTCTGTTGCTAAAAGTTAATGTATTTTCTAAAAAATCTTTTTGTCTTAGCTTTAGAAAGTTTAAGAAAATAAAGGGACAAAATTCACAATCGTTGATTTTTCAATATGAAAAACATCCCAAATTTAAAATTAAAAAAATTGTTAAAGCTTAAGGCGGATGCGTGAGTTCCTTAAGGCCAGTCACACTAATTGGCATTAATCTAGCGTCATGTGCACGTGTTCTAGCTAGGAGTTTCTGTGGTCTGGCGGTGTCGTTGGTTGGCAAAATCTTTTTTGAAATGACGCAGTTCAACGCTGATTTAAAACTCAGTTTACTCAAATATTAACCAAATGGAAGGTGAGGTTTCGTAGAAAGATTAGATTTGTATCCATACATTTTTTCTCAAATTCAGGGTTGGACATGGAATCCCCTAACGTGATAGTTGATAATCACTTTTGCGATAGTCAAATCGTTATTCAACTATGCAAGTTGATCGTAAAACAAATATCAAAGATTATCATCACATCGCCTTTTCTGAATATTATTTTGTTATTAGCTGTCATTTATACGGCAAATCTAAACCGTTTGAAAATAAAGTTGTGTTTCGTGGGAATATTTAAGAGACAAATTCATTTGAAATTTTATTGCGGAATGGAAATTAGTGAATATATCTACATTTTCAAGCTTTTATGTATACAATTTCATTTTTCAATTGGAATAGGTTTGGTCACTTCGAAGAAGCTTACGAAGAATCAAAATTGGGAAAAGGATATGGCGGATTTTTTTTTATCATATTCAATAAAACTATAGCTTTAGAAAAGCATTGAAGTTTTAAAATTAGTTTGCAGCCAGAAAAGATAATAGGTAGGTCTGTTCCCTTACAATAATACATTCGAACAAATTAGTCAAATTTTGTTCCCTTACCCAAAAGTTAAAATAACAACCTTTGACTGAATTTGGCTAATGTTCTCGAATGCATTATTGTAAAGGAACAGACGTAATGTAATTTATATGAAGACTAGCGAACCCGACAGACGTTGTCCTGTCTTAACTATAAATATTGTTTTCGAATTGGTATAATTATTTAAAAAAATATTTCAGAAACAAAGTGATAAACAACATTCTTTGTTTTTTGTCCTGGCGCGTATATAAATAGTTTTGTTGGTATTCCGACACGGGAATAGGCGACATATAACTGGCCATGTGAAAAACATAGATTTTCAAGATTAATGCCACAAACAATTAGACACTGCCCTTGAAATTTGTGTAAAGACATTGCAAATGCTAGCCGCACTGGAAATTGGAACCGTTTAAAGTCGAATGGCATGTCGTTCGAAATCAAAAGAATCCGTGGTTTTCGCCTTTGTACTTCCCTTTCAAAATTGTGGCTTCGATGAAGTTGTTCATTAATTTCTTCACCGTAAGTCGGGTATCATTAAAAAGACGTTGCAAAATAAGACCCCAATGGGGCCTTATTTCATCGCAGTGGGGACTTATTTCATATTTGAAATTGGGGTGTTATTTCATTATGAAATAACACCCCAAATTTGGGGACTTATTTCGTTTTCTCTTTTGGGGCCTTATTTCATTGGGGTCTTATTTCCTGCAGCCATAATGATTACTTTATTTGCAGATTATGAGGTGGTAATCCGGTCAATTCCAGCGAATTTAAGAACTCCGTTGGATGGTTGCCAACATCATCTTGGTTAGTAATGGAATTAATCGATTTGTATGTCATTACTCATTAATTCGCCAGCAATCTTATTTTGAATCGAGAAATTCATTTCGTTGACATCAACGTTTTTTGCAGCCAATATAACTCTTTCGCTCAACCATACATGATTTTTGTAGTTTTGAGCAATGTTTGGGAAAACCTTCTCGATGAGTTGTGTCTTTGTTTCAGTAAAGTGACAAAAATTGGTAGGAAATGCGATGTATCTAGACGATGAATCAACAGGTATTTTGCCATTACCAATATCGAGCAATTGTTTGGAAAAAGCTTCTCCAGATTGCTCGTTCTGCAATTTTAACGTTTTAACGTCTTTCCATAAAATGGATGACTTTAAACATGCGTTTGCATTGATCGTGGCATTACTGGTAGTGTCTGGCGAAAATCACCTGCTAATAAAATCAATGAACCACCAACCCAGTTTTGGTTCTTTCGGAAATCTCGCAACGTCCGGTCTAATGCTTCCAATGGTTTTTTGTGTGCCATCGCAGGGCACTCATCCCAAACTATTTATTTACTCTGTTGCAACACTTTGGCCATCGCAGAATTTCTCGAAAGGTTGCAAGTTGGTGTTTCATTTATCTGCATAAATTGTAAAATCGTAACGAAGGGAAATAGGGATTCATTTTTGTATATATAGATGACACCTAAATAGCTATCGCAAGAAAACAATCGCAAAAAAGCGACAATCACATATGATAACCAGCTTATGTAGAAAAAAAAGTATTGTGACTATCAACTATCGCAAATCGACTTACAGAATTCCACCCCAGTTGTGCGTTGTTAATATTTGCCAGCAAGTGTACAAAAAGCATAATCGTTCGCCTCTTGAATTTGGGGTAGTGAACAATGATTTGAATGTGAGTGGTGAACTACGAATGCAATTTAAAATAAATTAAAAACTCTCACTTGATCTGAATTCTGATGCCACGCAGCCAGTGGACTTTTCCACCCAGAAATGTCAGTGCAATGTAGGTACGTGGAAGGGAAGTAATGGACAAAAGGACTTGTAAAGGCTTGAAAATATATCAAACTTTCCCTAGCATAAGGCACACATTTTGGCCGCTGCTCGGCTTCTCTGAGGAATTTTCTCAACTTCATTTTCATTGGACCTAATCGTTTGTGATGGATCGTAGTAAAATCTCTCCAAGGTTATTGCGGATCTAGAGTGCAGAAATCTACCACAGCCAGTTCTGTTTGCACTTCGTGAAGTAAGTTGTCCAAAAGTCATTAAGATAAAAAGCGGTAGCTTCAACATTTTCGGCCACGTCCTCATTAAATGTAATTATACATATTTTTAGGAAACCTGTTGAGTGATCATTACCCTTATTACCATAAAAAAATTAAAAATTATAATAATACCTACTGCAGCAATTAAATAGACGATACCATTCTAGATACAATCAGAAAATATTTTCTTTTCCTCTTGGCCGAAAAAGTAAAAGCAAACCCAAGCCGAGACAACAAAGTAAAACCAGTCACACGTTCTAAGAACTACGTTTTTTTTGTATGTCGCTTCCGCCTTTTTCGAACTTGCTTCGAAATTTCGCTTTCACTTTGATTTATTTGCCAAAGTCTGGTGCGTGGTGCCTCTCTCTCCAGTCTCCACCAACCACCAGCACCACGCTTGCCAATACAATTATAACAACAAACCTTTCCAGATAATAAAATGAAAACAATTAACCATGAGCGAATTTTCGTTGTTTGTTCAGCATAATTAATGCGTGAACCATCGCCGGAGAGCGAGCACACGCCATTATCTTCATCATAATTAAAAAAAATATATAAGTATGTATATATTATTATTGATGCCATAGAGTGCGACTGCTATAACTTTTACGCGTACAAAAGAGCGTACAGCTTACTTAGTCAATTCATTATTATGTGCTCTGGCGAAATTTGATTGATGTGTAATAATGGCAAACAATCCCGGCAGCGAGAGCGGCACGCAAAGTATAAATCAAAACAGGTGACAATCAGCTCGGCAATGAAACTTTATCCCATCCCCAGCACACCGTACCAGAATGGGGGGATTGGAGTATTTTTTTTTCTACAGGGAAACGCAAATGAAAAGATGAAAACAGCATTATCGTCGATAATAAAAGTGGCGAGTACTTTTCGTAAGCAAAAATTAACTTGGCGGAGCTTAAAGTATAAACTCAACCATCATCTTAGCATCGTCTTCGTTTTCGATCTCCGCTGTGTGTACTTTGTTAATGAGGCCAATGATCTCCAGAATGTCGGTCAACATTGAGCCCCTCCGCCGGCCGCCGAGACCAACATGACGAGACATGAGACATACCTAAGGAACAACTTTCATTCATGAAGAGGCAGACGACGACGGCAAGGTTTGGCACAAGTGAAAATATTTATTTTTTTGAGTACCTATACAAATTTTAAGGAAGGTTAACCATTTTTTTGCTGAAATGACATCGTTTTGTTGGCTGAATCTAAGAACGGCTGACAGCTAAGCGTTTGGCTTACTTGTGTTGATTGGAACTGTGATGGACATTGGTTTATTCTGGTGGTCGCAACAAGTGCCAAGGAATGTGGTCAGGAAGAAGTTGAATTTCGGGTTCGATTTTACATTGCAAAAATCAGACAAAGTTGCTGTTGACTTGGGAGCAGAGCTGGATTCGGTGTATAGACATTAAATGGGTTTATTAATTATTCGTAAATAATCTAGAACTAATGAGCCGTCGCGTTGGAAATGAAAATAAGTAAAAAGGGTCAGCTTGAAATCTATTCGCATTGGATCGATGAAAAGATCCGCAATTTTAGTTTTCAAATGAATTGGCATAACGATGATGTAGAAGATAAGCTTCGGATTCTGTACCTACGTACCTACGATCAATTTGAAAACTGTGTCGAAATGGGTAACATGGAGCACTTTTATTTTCGTTTTATATAGGTTTTTATTTAAATTATAATATAGCGGACCGGGCAAACTTTAACGCCTTCAGATAAATTCAAGAGTGATAATAAAACACAGATAGTTAAAGTCAGTAGAGAGCGATATGATAAACAATATTTTTCGATTTGTTTTCCGGGGCAAAAACAAACAACGAAGACGGTTTGCCAACACGCCAACAGGCAATTACAGCTGACCATTCGAAAATCCAATCGAGAATTTTTTTTAAATTTTGTGCAATGCCGGGGATTACTTTGTGATGAGTTCCTCCTTCGATGATGTGAACTCCCAAAAAATTGCAGGGAACGATATCAATTAAGTTGAAACATCAACAGAAATTTGGCCATTGCCAAGTGCCAGCAGTTGTCTCGAAAATTCTGCAGCCGATTGGTCGTTCTGCGATTAAAACCTCATGTTCGTGGTCAATTTTAACTTCTTGATATGCCTCCACAAAAAAGATGATTTGACGAAAATTCCGGAGCAATATCATAGCCCCACCAAATCGTCTCGAATCACCTCCTAAATCCCTCATTGATCGGTCAACTGCCTCCAAGTCTCGTTTATGCGCCATCGTGCATTCATCCCAAATGATAATTTTGCATTCTCGCATCAATTTCGCTATCGCTGAATTCTTGGTCATTGTGCTCGTTGGCTTGTCAAC
Source organism: Cheilosia pagana (assembly GCA_936431705.1). Taxonomy (NCBI): domain Eukaryota; kingdom Metazoa; phylum Arthropoda; class Insecta; order Diptera; family Syrphidae; genus Cheilosia; species Cheilosia pagana. The sequence continues at coordinate 74,434,575 of OW386166.1, read as the reverse complement.
CGTGATCAGATCTAACGCTTCGTTGTGCATCTCAACGTTAATTTCAAGATCGCAATTCGAAGTTGTCGTGCGAACTCTGTGCAAAATGTCGTCAGCCACCTCGCGGTCGAGTTCGAGGGATGAAATGTCGCAATGATGATCGCAAAAAATGTACAAATTTGATTCAATGTGTATCGTTTTCGAGCAAATTTAAAAATTGTTAAACCTCCCGAAATGTGGCGCACAGCGCAGCATCTATAGTTCACATTTAATCGAAGGGTTTATGGCCTCTAATGTTCACCAAAAATCAAATCATGCGATAAATTTCAAAAATTCGTCGAAAAAAATTCAAATTATTCGTGTTTCTCCGGAATTTTACAAGTTTTCCACTATGAATTTTCTATTTTGCCATTCGAAAAGCCATTCCGGAAAAATTGCACATAAAATCAAATTTCTATTTTTCCAATTTCTCAAATTTTTTCGGAAGGTTTTTCAAAAATTCGTAACAATTTTCTTCTATTCAGCCGTTCTAAATATTGATGAATGGCTATACATTTTCCGCATCATTTTTATTATATAGATATTAAAAAAATGCTACAAATTTATTTTTAACACCAGTTTATAAATCTGGATCGAGAAAATATATTGCTAATTATCGACCAATTTGTTTGAAAGACTTTTTTGTGAGAATCTTACACTTACATCCCTTAAAGGGACTGATCTCTCCGTTTTAACATGGATTTATGCCTGGCAGATCTACCACCACAAATCTTTCAATCTTTTCTCACTTTTAGGCTTACAGCGTGATGCAATTTATAAATATTTTGCTAAAGCGTTTAATAGCGTTAATCACAAAATCTTAATTTCCAACTCGCAGGAATTGAATTTCACTACAACTTTTTATAGTGGATTCGATCCTATCTAACGGATTGTATTCAGTATGTCCGCCTCAAGGGTGTACTTTCATCACCAGTTTTTGTTACCCCTAGAGTCCCTCAAGGTAGTCATTTGGGCCCTTTACTCTTCCTTTTATTAATTAAATTAATGACATTCGTGACTTGTTTTTGAATTCCCGTTTGCGGATGATTTAAAAGTGTTCCGAACTATTCACTCTGTGCATGACTGCATTCTTTTGCCAGAGAATCTTGACTCTATGACCTCCACCTCAATGTCTCTAAATGTCAAATCCTTCTGTCGTAATTATCCAGTTCCATCTACGTACGTTGTAAATAGTATTCCATTGTCCATTATAACGTCTAAAAAAGATCTAATAGTCATATTTGACAATAAACTTAATTTTTGTAAACACGTATTGCGGAATTCTAAAGACTTTCAGGATCCTCATACTCTAAATTGTATTTTCTTTGCATTTGTTCGGTCCAATCTCGTATACTATAGTATAGTTTGGAATCCTTGTTATGAAGTACATTTCAGTAGAATTGAGAAGATTCAAAAGCGTTTTACCATAGAGTCGCCGTGATAAAAGTACTTAGAAATCGTTTTTCTTTTTTTGTGCCATACCATAGAGTTAATTATGGTTGCAATGAACCAATTACTCAATGCCTTAGAATATCTAATAACTATAGCAGTTTATTTTATATATATCTTAGCATTGATTCGTTTAAGAAGAAACTAATTCGATTTTAGGCTTCGGTGGTACCATCTACCTATTGTATTTTGTAGTAGGTAATCTAACGAGAACAGGAAATGTACTCATTTTATGAAATGAAACAAATAAATAAATAAATTGAATGACAATATCCCAAACCAGAAAAACAAATTAGTCTCCTTAATCCTAGCTCTTTTCCTTTGCTTTAAGAAAAACTACAACTTCACCTATTACGAACCAAAATTTTAACTTAAACAACCACTAACCAACTGTAAAATAATTAAAAAAACAATTTCTATATTATTTACAGGCATTTGGAACTCTCAAACTACCCATTGAGAAGTTGGACCTGTCAAACAATTTAGTCCGGCGAATAGCAGAGAAGTCATTCTTTGGTCTACAGGTATGTTTAACACAGTCACATTTTATTTGTATCAAATTGCAAAAATTACCAATATTTCCAGGACACTCTTTTTGAATTGCGTTTGGCCAACAACTTGCTCGGCGACAGCTTAAATCCAATTTTCTCTTCAGCAGAGTTCCATCCATTAATCAATTTAAAAATTCTCGATCTATCTGGCAATAAAATCAAGTCCATCGAAGAGGGACTGCTAAAAGGTTGCGGCAATTTAGAGGTAAGCAAACACTAATATCGCAATGGGATACAACAGAGGGAAACGATACAACTGCCAAGGAATACCCATTTATTTGCATACCAAATTGCCTGGGTTATGATTACTTTTTTGTTTGCAATTTGCAATTTGCAAAGCAAAGAACAACATTCCATGGCATCAGTGGTTGGGTACAAAGTATACGCACGTTGCATCTTAAGTGAAATGTTGCAATTTATTTGCAGGGAGTCGGTAGGTATATAGGTACTGATGCATCAAAGTTCAAGGTTTTCATTTGCATTCGACAATTGCATTGGTATGGTGATTACAATTATTCAATGAAAACGAGGTAGACTTTTTATAAGTAAATCGATTGAATAGTAGAGATGGAAATGGATCTTTTATCCAGCAGCGGAGACTCGAGGGTTGAAAAATAATTTGCGGACTCTTGGAACCGTACTGCATAGAGTTAAAGAAGTATGTTGTCTTGTCTTCCATGATTAAAAAGCAGATTGTCACAGATAAAAGAAAATAACAAAATCACTATGCGTACGCGTCCATTTAAATCACAGTCTCAAAATAGAGCCTACAGGCTACAGTGGCTCTGTTGTCTTTTGACATCTTTTAAGAGTAATATTGAGCAGTGGAGCGAAAGAGATCACTTTGCAGAGTTCAGACTGCGCTGAATCAATATCCATATCGGTATCGACTAATACTTTAAATGAAAAAGTGTCTCTGTTTGTTACCTTTTCACGCCTAAACTGCTAAACCAATACTTGAATTTTGGTATAGAGATAAATGGGACCTTGGAGTAGGACATAGGCTACTTTTTATCGCGAAAACAAAACTTGAAGGTATAATGAAATAAATAATGAAATTTTGTAAAAGGTATCTTTATTTCTCAAGTTGCTACCACTAGCGTGAATCATACTCACAACATGATCGTGTTGTATTATCAAGATGGTTGTGATTTCTTCTTTTTTTACTTCTTGTGTCTGTTTGTCCTTTTCGCATTTTATGTTGGTTTTTCTTTTAATTGTGTGTTAGTTTTTTTGCTGTATTCCTTGGGTGTACCTTATTCCTTTATAATCATCAGACAATAGCGCCACAGTACTCATCAAGAGTGCAACGAGCCACAGACTCTATGGGGTTGCATCGTTTTTCCCAAAAGCCCACACTAGGGTGAGACATTCTGGCTCTATCATCAGACACTCGATTTTATATTCGACTTGTCATTGTCAAGACAAATCAACTTGAATTCGTATACAAAATTTCGTGTCTGCAAGGGTTGAGAAGTTTGCAAGATTTGATTAAGGACATCGCAGTGAAACCAATTAAAAACTTGTAAAAAAAAATAACTAAAGGAACTAAAGATTTATATAGATCTACATATAGACAATGATGAACAGGCTCATCATAACAAATAAAAGTCACCAAAAAGCTAGTAGATCTACAACGTCTTGCATGCCTCGGCCAATCCGGAGCAATGCGATTCTCATAAAAGCCGAAACATGACTAACATCCCTTCCTCCACTTATATGTACCTAAATAAAGGGACAACTATGGCAAACACTTTTGCAAGTTTGACACAAAAATACTCTCGGTGATCACCCAGAACTAGTTTCTTCGAAGACCCCCCCAAAGAGAAGCATTGACCAACAATAGCCCACCAAACTCCCATACATACAATGGATGTTAATTTGGATGTTTTTTCAAGTGAAATCGTAAGAGAAACCCTTTTCGCTAGCCATATCTATATGGTTACCAACCATTGACCCCAAATCACTCTCACCCTATTTTAACATTCAGCCCCTAAACAAAACTAGACTGTGGTGGATTCCCGGTCATAATGGAAACGTTTGCAAAACAATAAAGCGGGGTTTTCCTTATTCGTCGACAATACACTTAGGCAGGATTCTCGTAATTGCGTTCCTCGAATAAATGCGTAGAAAATTGTACATTTTAACCGACGCAACAATCCGGGGATTACTGTATAAGCATGTATTGCACTCTTTGTCTAAACGCTAAGCCCATAGGCTACAGGCCACAGGAAATAGCCATGTATGTACATTGAACGCACGCTTTGGTCGCTATGGACTTGGACATGGAGTAGACTGCGAATCTGAAATTACTCGTACTCGCATGCTCCTGTACACAACCCTAAGTCCTAAACCGAAACGGAATGGAATATAGTACATCGAGTCGTTAGAATATTAACCATTGTTGATAAACCATTGTTGGATCCACCTAGAATGTGCTTTAATGCTGTCCATGTGTACGCTGTACTCCTGTACGGTATACTCAACCCACCCACCCCCAAGCAGAGCTGGCAATTGAGGAACCAATCTTAATTTTTAGTTGATTAAAAAGGGTCTGTCTTTAATTTCTTCTAGCTCAGCCTCTGAAAGGAGCAGAAAGATGAATGATGGCTGAAAATCCTCGTGGAAATATTGGCTAAAGAGCAGGTTAAGGTTTTATAGATTGACCAAGTTTTATTGAATGAAATAGCAAGTTTAATTAAGTAATATTAAAATAAAAAAGTTTGCAACCTCTTTTTTAACCTTTATACGACGAATTTCGAAAAAAATCCGAAATAGGTATTCGATGATTTTCTATTTTCTATAGGTAATCACACAAAATTTCAAGTTCATATGACTAACGGGTCGTGAGTAACAGAAAACCCTCTCGAAAATGGGTAGGGAGGTTCGTCTCGAAAAATTCTTAGTGGGCGTCTACACAGCTAGTGGGCCATATCCTGAAAGTTTCATGAACCTGCGATTAGAGGTTTGGCCTGTACGATGTCTGTCAATCACGCTCCTCTTTTATGTATATAGAGTTGTACCGCCCGATTCAATACACTTTACAGATGAGCTAATTTATTTCTTCTTTTCTTCAGGAGCTCTTCTTGGATCGCAACAGCCTGTCAGAAGTTCCTTCGAACTCCCTCAATGGACCAGAGGATCTGAAGATTCTATCTCTGCGTTATAACTACATAAGTAAGTGCATAAATCAGGATTTGTTTCCCATCTTATCAAACAATTCTCCTTCCAGCTACCCTGCATCACGAGTCCTTCAGCTCTCAACCGAGTTTAGAGATCATCGATCTGCGGTACAACGCCATTAAGTCTCTCGAAGGGCTGACTTTCCAAGGACTGCAACGCATTCAGGAGATACGACTCGGTGGCAACCGTATAACGAATCTAAACAGCGATGTTTTCGAATCGATACCTTCCCTACGAAAATTGGACTTGTCCGAAAATTTTATATCCAAATTCCCTACGGTTTCACTGGACAGTGTGGGTGACCTGAAGTCGCTAAATCTGTCCTCCAACATGATTCAGGTATTTGTTCTTTAACAAAATATTTAAGCAACAAATTTGAAAAAAATTCTATTTTTCTAGGGACTGGACTTCACCCATCTGCAAGTTGTGAAAGGCTTGGAAACCTTGGATCTCAGTCGAAATGGAATCACAACAATTCCACCAGGAACGTTCCGCGAGCTGTCCGCCTTGAAATATTTAGACCTCAGTCTGAATTCACTTAGAACGGTAGGTCACATTGAATTAAGAAACCCCAGATACAAGTCGACTAAAGAGTTCCATTCTAGATCGAAGACGACGCTTTGGAAGGCCTTGACAGCCTGCAAACTCTTATTATCCGAGATAATAACATTCTGCTGGTGCCGGGCAGTGCTTTGGGGCGACTGCCAAAGCTGTCCTCACTCCACTTGGACTTCAATAGAGTTGCAGCTCTGTCGTCGGAAATTCTGGGCTCAATCCAGCCCGAAGATATAACGACCATGACACTGTCAAGGAATGTGATAAGGGAGCTACCGTCGGGCAGCTTTCAGATGTTTGCCAACCTTCGAATGCTGGACTTGTCAGGAAACTCTCTGGCCGTTATTGGCGCCGATATATTCATGGGCTTGGAGACATCGCTCCATGAACTGCGCTTGTCGCAGAATAGAATAACAGGGCTGGGGAATATTCCCCTGGCTTTGACAGAGCTGCGGATCTTAGACTTGAGCGGCAATAACATCGCGGACATTCCCCGAAATGCCTTCCAGGGGTTGGAGAACTTGCAGGTCTTGAACATGAGCGGAAACACCCACCTGGCGCCCATTCCATCGCCGCTTATCAAACCTTTGAACAAACTACAAGTCGTCGACTTTAGCCGTTGCTCGATTAAGCAGTTGTCTGGGGACCTGTTCTCAAGTTTGCAGGACCTTAAGGAGATATACCTTCAGCACAACAACATCCAGGAGATCAACGACGGAACCTTTGTAGACTTGTGGAACATAACATCCATAGACCTGTCGCAAAATCACATTTCCTCGATTCGGCCCGGCGCATTCGTCAATGTCATGAATGTCAAGCGCTTGAACCTGAAGGGCAATCAGTTGAGTGCGTTCAAGGGTGAGTTTTTCAACACCGGCACCGGCCTAGAGGAGCTGGACATATCGGACAACCATCTCAGCTATTTATTCCCATCGTCCTTCCGCATCCATCCGCGCCTAAAGAAGATCATAGCATCGAACAACAAGTTTAGCTTCTTCCCTGCCGAACTGATATCCACCCTGCAATACCTGGAACACATCGACCTCTCGATGAACCAGTTGAAGAGCATCGAGGAGCTTGACTTTGCCCGCTTGCCGAGGTTGCGCATACTCATGGCAGCCGACAACCAATTGGACTCGCTCAGCGAGATGGCTTTCCACAACTCTACGCAGCTGCAGGTGATCAACCTGGCAAACAACAAGTTGGACCGAGTTGGCGAGAGGACATTCGAGGGCTTGGTACGCATCGAGTTGCTAAACCTGAATGGTAACCAGCTAACAGAGCTTCCCGACACAATCTTTGAAAGGTCCAAGCTTCAGATGCTGGAAAACATAAACCTGGCATACAATAAGTTCGACTACGCGCCTCTGAACGCCCTGCAAAGGCAGTACTTCTTTGTGAATTCCGTCGACCTGAGCCATAACAAGATTCGGGCAATACCGGCCGACGACAGCATCATGGTGAACATAAAGATGTTGGACTTGTCCTACAATCCGTTGTCGGAGGGAGCAGTCAAGAACATTCTGAACGAACCGAAGACGGTAAGGGAACTGAATCTGGCCGCCACCGGAATCCAACACATTGACGCCCTGGAAACTCCGTTCCTACAATATTTGAACTTGTCGAACAACGCCCTGCGAACTATCAACGAGGACGCCTTCCAACGAACGACACTCTTAGAAACCCTGGATCTGTCAGGCAACAATTTGGAAGATCTCAGCCAACTGGCAAAGGCTTGGCCCAAGCTCACAATGCTCGAACATCTGGATTTGTCCAACAACTCCTTTGAGATGATTTCACAGGGCGATTTTGAGCACCTGGAGATGTTGAAATCGCTCTCGATATCCGATTTGGAGAAGTGCACCAAGATCGAGAAGAACGCCTTCAAGCACATTCCCAATTTGGCGAGATTGGAGGCCTATAACCTACCTCTGCTGGGCTACCTAGACATGCAGGGAATAATGGAAGCGCTGCCCGGTTTGGAGAAGATCGAACTCGAGGTGAAGGACCCAACCATAGGCATCGAACAAATCCAGCCAGCGAAGCACCCTCGACTTAATTCGATCGGCCTCAGGGGAGAGCGTTTGAAGTCGATTTCATCTGGAACTCTAGCCGGCCTAAAGAGCAGTGACCTGACAATAAAGCTGCAGAACACATCGCTCTCCGCCCTTCCACCGGCGCTGCTTTTCCCGGTCCCGCGATCGTCCCACCTAACGCTGGACATTGAAGGCTCCAAAGTGACCGTTTTATCGCCGCAGTTCCTCAACGCTTTGGAAGATAGAAGATCAAGCCTCGAACTCAAAGGCCTCAACACCAATCCCATTCACTGCGATTGCAATGCCAGGGCTCTGCGAAGATGGCTGCCAAACTCTCACATGTCTGACGTTGAGTGCTCCTCACCGGATTATCTCAAGGGGAAAAAGCTCATCGAAGTCGGTGACGACGAGCTGACGTGCGATCCTCGTCGCATGACCAGCACCACTCAGCGTGCAACAAGCATTTCGAAATCGTCCTCCAAACTGCTCACCAGATCCACCACCCAAGAGCCGATGATCATCTGGAGCCTTGAACCAACACAGCCGCCAATGAAAATCAAAACCAAAATGCCCGGCCTAAAGCAGCCCATCATGAACAACGATGACACCCTCATCATTGGCATTGTTGGCGGCGTTGTAGCCTTCATAGCGATTCTCATCATAATCATCTGCATTGTTAGACTTCGGATGAGTAGTGCGGAATATCACAATGGTCCGGTAATTGGTATTTCTCCAATGCCGATGGGTCCAGGCAGTGTACAAGTCAGCTACAAAGGTGCTCCAGCAACTGCATTGTATGCAGTGCCTCCATATGCTGCGCAAAACTATGCAACTCTGCCGAATAAGGGACTCCATCATTCGCAACAGAATCTCACACAAAGGCAGGCGGCCTACTCGACGATGGGCAGGATGACATACTTCGGAAACGGCCAGCAACAACAGCAACAACAACAGCAGCAGCAGCTACAACAGCAGCAGCACCAAAATGGACATGCGAATAACCATCATCAGCCGTACATCATTTACCCGGATGAGAAGGCCTATAGGTAACGAGGAAGATTATAGGGACGAGGGAGATTTCTTTTTCTCCTAGTATAGCAGTTGTTTGTTGTAAACGGTATCTATCAAGTCAACGAGGATAGAAATGGAGATTGTCTTGTTTTAAGTCAGTTGCGTAACATTTACGTGACATTTATTTATAAAATAAAAATTTAAGGACGACAGTATGAGTTGAAGTGACTCTTAGAAGCATAGAACAAACCTTAGTTTGTAAGTTCACCAATTTTGTACATAGAAAATAGAGTGTATTCGATTTTTGAATGTTGTAACAAAATCATGCCGTAGAATAATTTATGTAGTTGTAACTGACAGTGGTTGTAACGGAATCACTGAAAAGAAATATTATTTTGGCAGTTAACATACAGATATAAAAACTAAATTTAAGTTAATCAAATAAAGATGCAAAAATTACTTAAGAACGCTTATTTTTGTTTTTCGACAGTGGGAGTGGATTGCAAAATGTGGTTTTTATACCCAAGGCTGATGAAAGCTCGGATGTTAACTATGCTGTACCGTCGTTGTATGAAGACAAAAAAAATTTTAATCGAAAGAGGTATCAAAAGTTGTGTATTAATGAGTAGATTCTGAATATGTACCTACTTTTTGATGACTTTTAGGGCCAACGTTTAAAGATCTTTAAAAAAAAAACAGAGAGAGTGCTTGCCAGATGTGAAACTTCTCTTGCTTAATGTGGATGTTAAATTGAACTGTGCTGTATGTAGTTGAATTTCATTAAGAAATTTAATTTAAAAACAAATCTTTATAACATTATAATCTTCATACAGCGCAGTAGATAATTGTATTCATAAATTTATCCAATCAAAAGTTTACTATTTCGATTTCGAGAGTTTTTGTTTACATTTTGTTTTCATATCGTCAACTGATTGGTCTAGTGTCTGTGCAAAACCTAGCTTCTTCAGTTCACTCCAGCATGCCCTTTGAGAATTAAGTTGAAAAAATTCAAAAAATATTTCTTTCCATGCCTATAACCATGCAAAACCACAAAATTTCATAGAAATCGGTTGAGTGGTTAAGAAGATCGACAACAGCGCCACATATCGGGTCCAAAACTATCCTATCCACAAGTTAAAACCAACCATACCCAACCCACTCACAAAATTTCATTGAAATCGGTTGAGTGGTTAAGGAGTAATTTCCGCTTGGTCATTTCCGTCTTAGAAGAATCGATTTTACTCCCAAGTCGCGCCATAATATTATGTTTCACATCAAAAAGTAAAAAAAACACATATTTTTTTTTTGTTTTATTTTATTATTTTTTATTCATTGACTTAATTTATTAAAGACAAAGGACTTTAAAAAAATATGTTTCCTTTGCGAAAAAGCTAAAAAAAAACCAAAAGAAGTCATTTGCTTGGTGATTTGATTTTATTTCTTATAAGTCTGCTTCAGTCACAGATTTAATGCATCTTTTGCCACTCTGCGTGTGACAGGGAAATTCCGGTATTTTTAGTGCTTTTTTTTGCACCAGCAATGGCAGTTCATCATCAGTCAATTCAGCTAGGCAAGGTGGTGGAGAAATTTAAAATTCATTTCAACAAATGATGTGCATTTAGTACGTTAAGTTAAGTGTTTGGCGGATTAAATATTCGGTTTGGTGTAGGTATGGGTTAGGGTTTGCTCCGCTTTTATAATTCGTTTCAAAGCAAGCTTTCTGACATAAACCCTTTCATCGAAGAGCGTTTCTTTCAATGACAGGATAAACGATTGATTTTAAGTAGTTTGGCAACCATGTTGAAAAAGACATAAATTGAAAAACATTTTGCAGGCCATCTCTCAATAGTTAACGGTTTGTTTTTTTTTTTTATCGAAAACCAGACTGGGGCCTAAACTTTCTATATGTACTGCACAAGAATTTTTAAATTTTCAGATGGGTTACTTGAACTAAATGAAAATGTTCAAGTAACAGGTATTAAATCTATCAAATTTAATAGAGAGATGTCGTAGTAGCAATTCATTTGCATGAGAAAGTTTATAAGTTTATTTTTCAGTCTTTTCTCTGGTCCACTAAAAATAATCTTACAACAGGCACTTTTTTATCATTTACACACTTTACTTAAGAATCACACTTACACGATCTTACACGATCACACGAAAAATATCTGGTGAAGTAGGTAGATACCTTCAGAAGTTGTTGATAAAATGTCTATAAAAAATGGGTAAAATTGAAATCTTCGAAATACCTAATTAATTATTAAAAAAAAATATTAAAAATGTTAAAAAATAAGTAAAAAAAAGGTATTTTTAATAGTTTCAGCTATGTATGGCTTTATTAGTAAGAGCAAACATTCCCATTAGGTAATTACGGAACACGACGTCGTTCAAGTGGCAGCCTCGGCTGGTTTCGCATTGCCGCGTTCTGGCACTCCAATTTGTTAATGGTTGGGGGCTGTACTGTAGCTCACAGATTGGCCTTAAGTGCTTAAATAGTTTCCGGATTCTTGGAATAACATCGGCCTTTCAAGGTTCCCTACAAAATAAAGTTCAAATGGGTCAAATTGCAGCTCCAATTGACATTAGCTAGGCGGCTGAAAATGCGACTTAGGAATTTGGTGCGATCGATTGTGGTTATCGTTGCCAGACGTCCCGGATTTAAGATATATATTTCGGTTGTCCGAATTCAGCTGTTTGAATGAACCAAAGGTCGTCTGAATCTTTGTCTTTAATTTCAGTAAAAAAAGTCGGTTAACATGGCTCTGTAACGCCACCGTTGACCGAAAAGTTTTTCCCAGCCTCATTTTCGAAGAAACATGGTACAATGATGCCATCACTCGACAATCCGCACCAAATTTTCAATGTCTGTGGATGCATTGGCTCTCGATAATAACGTGCGGGTTTTCCGAGCGCCAGATACGGCAATTTTGTTTGTTAACGTTCCACGGAGGTATGATACCGGCTTTTTGTCAAGCGGGAAACAGCTGTCAGTACATCAGTACCGCTACTGACTGGTGTTATCTTCTTCTTTGGAACCTAGAGGTGAATTAACTGCTCCTAATATTCAAGTCCTTAATTTAAAACTGACCTTATATGGGTGCTGGACTATGAGGACATTTTAGGTAATTGCATGGTCGACGAACTCGATACATCTCTAGGTAAGGCTAGTTTAGGTTAAACGGGTAGTTTGCATCATATCCAATTTCAACCTGAAGCCACATCTGTCCAGTTTATGCGCTGCCTTGTTTCCTTCCACACTAAAATGTCCAGAAACATGCATAGCAGTATTGAGTGTTGGTTTATTGTTCTTAATGCCAAAACGCACTAACTTACAGTACAGATCTTGAGTTTACCAGATTGGAGTTGATCGCTTTAAGTGCTGCTTGGCTGTCCATACAGAAGAAGATTTCCATTGCCACTTTCTTTCTTCTTGGAAAATGCTGCAGTGATTTGTCTGTCGGTTTTTAACTGGCTGATACCTTTTGCTTCCGGGAAGACCCCTGCTCCAGTTCCATTCACTGGCTTTGAGCCATCTGTGAAGATGGGTATTACGCTTTTAGCCTCCAATGATATATTCTTAGCTCCTGTTGACAGTGGGCCTAATTTGGACTAAGTGAGGCTGCACTTGCTGTGGCCTGACACCCCAATCGTTTTGGTGCTTTAAGCCCTTTGCGTGTTATCGCTTCTCAGACCTTTATTCGTTTCTGTGGATACTTAAGAGTGTGACCAGAAATCGGCTTTCGCATTGTTCTCTTGCTGAATTTAGTTGTTTGCAAAGCGTAACGTGATAATAGCAAAGCTTCCTTCAAGTTAACTCGTCAATTTCCTTGATTTCAATTTAACGCACAACATTCCACATAGGTACCTACAACAGAGAAAGGACTACATCCTGCCAAATGATTTGTAAAAGATAATTCACCTCGTGTTTACCTCGTCATATGACACATAAAAAATTAACCAAACCATCCGCACTCAACACCGCCAGCTCCAGCTCCATAATCATTTTTTATACTATTTAACAATTTCCATCCAACCTTACACAATGGACCCTGACGTCGGTCGTCGGAAAAAAAAATAATATCCAAAACCAATCCCAACAATGTGTCCACTGAGCCAAGGGAGGACTCTTGGCCTACAAATTTCGATTTTCACACTTCGTTTGATTCTCTGGCACTGGGGTGCATTAAAAGTTCGCCGGGATCTCCATAGAAGTTTTTTTTCCCAGACTCTCCCCCACAAGGTTTTTATTATTTCTTTTTGCGGGCGCTCATCCTTGTTCGTCGTTTTTGTGAGTTTAGATCGCCAGTGAAATGGGGGAGAAAATGTTCACTTTATGGCTAGTTTCCTCTCATCGGGCAAGGACTCACATGAAGAGGTGTGTATGGTCACCAACAAGCGTAAGGATAAAGTCGGTTTTTTTTGTAGTATTTCCTACCACACCTCCTTCCAATGGGCGACAATTTATTAACCCTCCATGGAATTTGTTTTCTAGACGGTCATTTCATTTAGCAAGTAGCAATTTTTCCAGCGCGTAATAAAGGACATGAAAAGCATTAAAGTGGGAGACACGGAGAGATGGAGAGATAGCGAATCCAGACCATCTACATTATACAAAGCAAATGCAAGTGCAGCACATTGGGGCCAGCCAACAATTTAAAAAGAAAAAAAAATGAAGAAGAAAATGAAATTGATATCCAAGAAGGGCTGCAGTCTGAAGAAGGGTAAATTGAATTTCAATTTCATACGATGACGACGAGATGGACTCTCAGTCAGGTACCTAACTATCCTTGAGAAGATAGAGTAAGTGAAGTGAACAACCCAAGGAGTTGCCAGCATCTTGAGCGATGTTTTCTAGTTCAACGGTCAAAGTGAATGGAGTAATCATAACCTATTATACTATTTCCTTGAGTTCATGGCTTTTACCTTTGGTAAAGTGATCTCATTTTGAAAAATAATACTTTTCTTTGAAGTTATCCTCTAAGCAATTTTTTTGTTGACAATCCTTTATCACGCAAATGGGAAGGTGGGTTGCTACAATGAAACTGTCAGTGCTTGATAAGTCGAAAGCGTTGACACTTCTCTAGTTCTTGGAAGTGGAACAGTTATAATTGTTTTTCAATAATTGTTTTTGTTTAAAAAAGTTCCATGTCCTGAGCCGGTTAAAGTTTCTGTGCTTACAACTAAATCATCAACAAAATCGGTCGATTTTGTAAGCCCATCAGTATCAAAGCTTGGCTTAGTGGTTTGTGTGTTGGACTACTAAGCGAGGGGTCCCCGGTTCGAGTCCCGAAAGAACCAAATTACAGCTTAAGGTTTTTTTCACTGCGCCACCTCTCGCGAACGCCTGACAAACATCCGAGAGTAAAACTGTCATGAATGAGCTTCCCAATTAGCCGTTTGGACTCGGCGTAAAATTTTAGATCCCTTCTATTCGTCCCAAAAATTTAAAACCCACACAAAACGAATGGTTGTGAGAAGCTAGGCCTTGAGTCCCACAGACCTGTCGCTCCAAAATATTTGTTTTATTTATTTATGGATCGATAATTAGTAGCATCGGTGTTGTGAGGGCTTTCATAGGTGTGTGAGGATGAGGACATATGAGGACATTCTCCTTGAGAAAGCAATAGCCGAAAAGCTAGAAATTAGGAAACACTTTTTAACTACAGTACGAATATGTTCCAAAGTTTTAGAGTGAAAGGATCCAATTATGAGAAGTAGGTAATTTGTAATCAGATACAAAGGAGTTTCTTTCAGATTTATTTTTTCGTAAGAGAGTGATGGGCGGTATTCATAGATTTTGTTACGGAACCAAAAATATATCTACTAGCACCTGTTTTGTTTTGAAAACATCCATCAAGATTCGGCTACACCAACATTCAGGCTCACACTCTACCAGAACTCAGTCCTGAAGGCAATTGAAGTTGGCTGCCATGAGTCTTTTCGGTTAAAAGCATCGTTTTATTAGGGAAAGCTGATATATGATCTTATCATACTTACCCATCTGAAAACGGAATAGTCTTATATTTCGAGCTCTTTGCAAGTTATAGCTCGCAAAAGTTATGTAAAAGGGGCAGTGGGTATCTTATAACAAAGATTCATTCAAAGTGTGTTTGGGCTGTGGGTTCGTGAATCTGTCAATCAATCTCTTTTATACAGTAGGTAGGTACCTAATAGACTTTGGGAAACAAATTCAAAGCCGAAAGGTCTATCTAGAAGGAATATTTACGAAAAAGTGACTGTCAGAATTCAACAACTGTTCAATAAAAAATACTTAAAGAATTCTAAGGCTAGTATTCCAACCAAATCTTTTGTAGTTGCTGTTCTCTGAAACAGCCTATCAAATGAAGATCAGAGAAAAAGTTGCCGAACAGAAATCGTCAGAGGTCTGAATTCTTCACACTTCTTCCCCTTTCTCTCATTCAAAAGTCTGCTTTAGTAAAAGCTAATTTAACCCCAGCTACCAACAACCAAACCTACCAGTTACGCGGACTATATCAACAACAGTGTCACCAAATTAAACTCATTAAAGTAATGGTTAACTGTCCCATAAAGTCAACTATTGCGGGTTGTAACCCGGGCCGAAATTCTATGTACAATTCCAATTAAACTAATTCGTCCAACGATTACAGGTTAATTATTGGCAAATCAATAGTCAACTTTTACCCTTTCTATAAAAGTTTACGCATATCTGACGGTTGTGTGATAGTTGACAGAAGACCAAACTTTATATGTGGTGTTAATTCGAAATCATACCAATTGAAGTAGATACTTTGGGCATATATCCTGAGAAAGATCGGAAGCACCCCTCAACATAAATTTAATCTTTGCATCTTTGACCCATCCTCAGGAACAGGCACAGGAAAAACTTCTATTTGCTAGCGTAATTTAGTCACATAAATTTCAACACGATTTGTTTGAGTTTGTTCATATAATCCGTATGAGTGTCTTGCTTTCCCACATTTGAAAACCCGAAAAACTGTTCAAAGGAATAGAGACAGAGAGAAACCACCAACTTGTTTCATGACTGATATCGCAATTATGTACACGAGATAAAGTTTTCATTGCCATACTCCTAGGAGAGAGTTATATGGCAGATATGTACGAGTATCCTTGATTTTTCTTTTTCATATTATTTGTCGTGAAACAGCGATGGTGGAAAGCTGACGTAACTTACACCAAGTTGCATTAAAGTGCACTAAACTAACGGGATTTATCTGTCATGGGGGATGGATTCTTGCAATTTGTAGAAAAATAAATGAGGCACAACCACATGGGAGTTTGTGCAATGGCGACGAAATAAAATGAAATACACAACCCTTCCGCCATAAAACATACTACATCAATGCCAGAAAGTTTGGCAGCAGTTTATAAATAGCAGAATTTCATTTTTAACGCATTCAACTTTCAACACTGAAGCTGGGTTTTTAACCCGCAGGGAATCTAGTCAGAGAAGTTTGTACGAAGATCTTAGCGAAAGTTATTTCTTCTCGGACTTTTTATGTTTTCGGGGGTTACAAGTCAGGACAGCGCGATTTCGTGATTCGTTTGAATATAAGGTTATGTTCTTTATCTGTTTTCGAGTTGACTCACTGATGACAATGACTATAGTGTTGGACATCCTTAACATCTTAAACATTTCCTTATGCTTTTACTCTTTTCATTATTTATTCTGCGCTATGAAGAATTAACATCAAGTTCCCGTAAAAATAATTCTAACAAAATTTGAAATAAGTCATCGGGATAGGTCCTGGCCAACAGACATTTCTGCCTAAGGCCTAAGCTTAAGCGTAGCAGATAAGTGCTGTGAGAAGAACTGTCTGACATTCGTGGGTCGTCTGAGGATGCTCATAGCACTATACGACTACCCGTGCTCGTCTATCTGAGAGCAACAAAACAGGAGTCGAAGAAATTGACTGTGCACACATTTCTACACATTTATCGACGGATGAGCGAAAAATGGTGCACTATCCTTCGGTCCTCTGATCAACTAAATCATGACCTTCTATCAAGTACAACCGAATGAACAAATACAGAATGTTTTTCAGCCCGTAACATAACTTCAAAGTGTTGTTTTAATTTTTATTTTTCAACATAAAACAGTCTACTAGCTAACTAACCAGATCCAAGAATATAACTTAAACATGATTCTTTAGGCCGTGTCCATCTAAGTTAATCATGAATTTAGTAGCCATATTCAAAATTATAGAGCCGAATTTATCAAACAACTGTTGCAATTATAGCTTTTTTTTTAACGTGTATGTATATTGGATGTGAGAAGTACTTTGCATGATGTGGACAGTATTGTAGAACTTGGAGTGACACTTTCCATAACTACATCAAATTTCTTTAAAATACTAAATGATAAACATTCTATTCGTTTTAAAAAAAAATTAAATGGACGTAGGATGCTAAGTCCATTGGAAGTAAAATGAAGGCGGTATTTTTTCGAGAATATCATTTTTGCTATTTTAAAACCTTTTTTGAAAAGGGCACAACAAATTTAACGTGGTTGCCCATCACAACACTGTTATAATAGCTTCAGCCCTTGATTGTTTTGTAAAAGTGCGCTATTAGGATAGGGGCAAATCGCTTAGCTCGTTCTAAGCTTTTATGAAAATTCACTTGTATTGCTTTAAAGTTTCCAAAAAAATTTTATGAAAGGTGGCTACATGCACATTCCAATTTCTAACACCTGCACTTGGCGTAGTTATTCAACTAATTTTGTAGTTTTGCCGACTTTTCGCACCCCTTTATACAAAATCTTCTACTCCGTTGTGTATCAAATATCAAATCTTCTCGCTTTTTGTAATTTTTCATGAAGTGACATTACAACTATTTTTACTTGAAATAAAAATGGCACTACTTACTTTTTAAATATATAACTTTGTTAGATTAAGTATATACTTATGTTACAATGTTTGAATTAAAAAAATTTGAATTAATTACAATATTTAAAAAACAATCGAGCGAAATCTCTGAATTTGCAATTTAGCTTCAGAAATGAACACCGGCCCTTTTTTTGCGACTTTTCAGTATTTTACAATGGTCTTGCTGGCGAGCACTGAGTACGAGTAGTCCCAAAGAATCCATCGTAACGGTGACAGGCACTCTCTCTCTTAGTTTTTTTTTCCACGAAAATTAGTTAGGTAGTCATTTTTCCCTTTTTCCCTCAAATTCCGTTCAAATTATTTGTTATGAAAAAATCTAAGTTTTAAATTTGCATAATTATACAAAAAATCATATTAAATTTATCTTTAGTTTAAAATCGCATTGTTAGGATTGCTTTTTTTGTACTAAAACATTTTGCTAAAAGGTGATTTACATAAGCTCCTTAAAATCTGTCTTAAAAGTGGATAGTAATTTTTTAAGTATTAAGTGTATATTTGCCTAAAATGTTTATGAAAAATAAACAATGCATTATTTTTGTAAGAAAATAGTAACATTTTGAGTCAACTTTCATCAGTTATTTAAGAAAAATGTACACATGCAGTCGATGTTAATAATATCGAAATGTTTGTCCTAATTTGTTTCAAATATGTGAAACATCTTCTGTAGATAGTTCTTTTAATCAAGCAAATCAAATAAAGCGCCTTTTTACAATTTATAATTGTATAGTTACTAACCATATATCAGTCAGATTTTTGGAAATTTGGATTTTTGAAAAAAAAAAAAAAATAGAGGAAGCCAGCGGCAAGAATTGGAGGTATCATTATGGTTTGTTTATAGTTCTGACAAAATTTCACCAAAAATTAATAGTTTGAATGTTTTTTGTCAGATTACTAAAATTTCCACAATGTTTCTGCTTTTTTTCCCACGGAAGACTTTTCAGACATCGAAATTCCCACAAAAGGTGAGAAATCTTTCGATTTGTAACACTTTTGAGCATAATTTCTCTTAATATTTCCACCAATGAAAGTGCTTTCTTTCATGCTGTTCAAACTGTCAACGGGTGCAACTGACAGAAAAGTAGAGAGAAAACCTACTTGCGCTGCTTGAGTGCTTATGGCATGTGTCACCGTCCATATGAGCTGCTGTGTATTCTATCAACCTGACATTCGAATACGTTGCCGCACGGATCCGACGGATTCTTTAAAATGTCAATTAATTTGGCAGCTTCCGATGTGCCTGCCTTCATTTTTTATTAGAGCTTTGAAAGCATGAGAAGTATATGTTTTTAAGGATAGCATTTTGACTCACACATAGCCTAGAAGTATTTTATTAAAAGTTTTTAGTTTCCCAAAAATTCGCAAATTTACCGCTGTCGGCTCTAGAATGTGGTAGGTCGGCTTATTGCAATCAATTTCAGTAAAGCTTCTAATAGATATCCCCAAATGCTATTCTTTTCAAATTGACTGCCCTTGGCTGGGAACCAATGCTGATGAAAAGGATATCTATAACATAGAAAACCATTTTTATAGTCTTTCCTTTTTGCCGCTTTCCTTGCCACCTTTGGCGTACAACAAGTCAGCTTCTCTTCACCTTACCTTTAAACGGTCTTAAAATTGTCGTTTACAACTCCTATTTCTCACTCTCTCTCAACCAACTGTTTTAATTACATATCTTCAGCATGTGGTCCGTGCTTGCTACAGAAATCTGGATCGTTATTTTACCTGGATGGTGCCTCAAAATTTGCCTGGAGCTCAAAATTACCAAGTGCGCTTAAGGCATTTCCCAAACCTTTAACACGTTCCAACACACCACGCAAGACTTTAAATTCTATCGCAAAACTGAACGCTTTGACTCTGTCTAACCGAGAGCCACTATTTCAGTGTTTACTCTATGTTAGCTGAGACTTTTAATACCATAATCAAAAGTTTAAGGTGAAACATGTCATATCCTTTGTTATTTACTTTTGATGGCGCTACATAGCGTGATGCTGCTGGTCCCCAAGAATAATGCCTCTCCAGCCCGATGTCTCCAATTTTGTACCCCAAGTCACCGGAGATCTCCTGCCACCCGATCACTCGTTTAGTCTACCTCGGGTTCTACTACCCTCCGGTACAGCTTTTAATATACTTTACAAGCTGGAGCGTTGTTGCCCATTCGCTCTATTCTGATCTTATTTACCGAGTTAACAGCAGTGCCCAAGTAGGTAGTCACGATTCACTGACTACCTCGAAGTTATACCTGTTAATGGTCACAGTCTGACAAAGTCTACGGTGGACGATGGGAATATACTTCGACTTGTCCTCGTCTATAATCAGCCCCAATTTTTCTCGCTGCTAATTCGATGCCAGAAAAAGCATCAGTTACTGCTCTCCTGGTTCTTTTAATCAAGTCTATATGTCGTCCGCAAACCCAAGATTTATGGATCGTTGCTGCGCATTATCCTTTCAATAACGATGTTGGAGCAACTACACAAATGTGCGTCACCATGTCTTAGACCTCTGGTAATGTCGAAAGTCTTAGTAGAATCTTTTCCAGATTCAAAAGTTTAACAGCGTGCATTGTTCATATCAGTGTGGCTTCAGGCCAGGAAAGTCAACCATCCATCAAAAAGAAACCCACCACCTTTTCATCGATTTTAAGGACGCCTATGACAGCATTTATAAGAACGAGCTATACAGAGCAATGTTTAGTTCCGGCATCGGTGCCAAACTCGCCCGTTTGTGCAGTATAAAAAACTCACCGAGACCTTCGATGTCAAAAAAGGATTAAGACAAGCCAATGCGCAGTCTTGTGACTTCTTCAACATCGTTCTTGAAAGATTAGTGCAAAACTCAAACGCCAACACCAGAGGCACGATCTCTCAAAAGTCCGTCGAATTACTAGCGTATGCCGACGACATTGACATAATTGGCAAAACGCAGCGTGATGTAAATGGCGCATTTGTGAGTAATGAGACTGAGGTGGCGAAGATGGGTTTCGCGGTCAATGAGGGTAAGACTAAGTAAATGCTGTCAACTTAAAAGGACACCCAACACCGAAGCTCGGACAGAACGTCACAATAGACAGATATAACTTTGAGGTGGTTAAGGACTTTGTCTACCTAGGGTCCGCTATGAACTCAGACAATCCCATCAGCGCTGAGGTTAAACGTAGAATTACTCTTGCCAATCGCTGTTTCTTTGGACTAAGAAGTCAATTGAGTAGCAAAGGCCTCTCTCGAACAACTAAAGTGACCCTTCATAAGACCCTTATCGTCCCAGTCCTGCTCTATGGCGCAGAGGCATGGACTCTATCGAAAGCGGATCGAGAGGAAAATTCTTCGAGTGATTTTTGGTCCAGTTGACTGTGAATGGAGAAGGACAAACAACGAAGAACTGTACTGGTTGTGCAGCGACATCGACCTAGTCAGAAGAGTAAAGGTCCAAGCTCCAAGGTTGGGTCATGTAGAGCCAATAGACACAAATGTTCCGGCCCGGAAGATCTTCGAGTCCACACCCGAGGTACGGCGTAGTAGAGGAAGACAGCGACTCAGGTAGCGCACTCAAGTGGAAGCGACCTTAACAAGCTTAGTGTGCGAAACTCGAGACAGCTAGCTAAAGATCGAGCTGGTTGGAGACGCTTGTTGGTTTATGCTCAGGTCCACCCCGGACTGTAGCGCCACCTTAAGTTAGTAAGTAAGAAGCGTGCATTCTCCAAAGTCAATCTGATATGGCGTATCAGTTTAGCAGTGATACAAAAGCTGGTCATGGCACGATATAGTTCTTCTCTACTGGCACTATCATAAGCGGCTTTAAAAACGATGCAGAGATGGTGCGTATAATTCTAGGGTCTTCTCCAGGATCTGGCGCATTGCCCATGGTAGATTTTTCAGATTTTTCTGCATTGGTAAGAACCAATGACTTTTTGAAGACGAACTAGAAGTTGCCTTTTTTTTAAATTTAATTGCCCGATGTATACCCCTTCCTCCTTCACCCTCACGTCCTTCATTATTATCCTAACTGAATTATAAAAGTTCTTGTACCTACACTCTTAAATCCATTTGTAATTCTCCTGTGACACGCCTGCCTCTTACAGTATGTCCTTGCTGTAATGGATTGCCCTCAATCAATGGTTGGTGCTCAACAGTGGTCGATCTGAGGACCCCCCCTTTGGTTGTAAAGTACTCAGCAACAAATCTAATTTATTTTAAAGTTGATCTGAAATTTTCTACACAATTTGGCTGTCATAACTTCAATTGCGGTTGAAGTGTTGGTGTTGTGCAAAAACTTAATCTTTATAAAACCATCCAATTGCACATGACACATAACACACATATCGAAAAAGTCCAACAGCAGCAGACATTCTTCGTACAATTTTAGAGTTGGACGAGAGCGAAGTGGTTTAGTTTTACAAATTCTCCGCATACCTTCAATTTTCTGAGAAAGTTTATAAAGGGATGTTGTAGTTTGGTATGTGTGCTGTGGTGGTGTTGACTGTAAACTAGTCCAGTATAGTGCCCACATTTTTATGTTATTTTACTCTGGGATTTGTAGAGGATTGGTGGTCAACATATATGTAAGCCGGGTCAGTGAGGTTAGCTTTATTGTATTAATGTCATCAAATTGCAGTTCGCTTGACCGTGTTATTGTAAATATAGTGATACAAGAAAAATCCTTATTCGGTGGAAGTTCAAATTTAGATGGTAATGAGTGGTTGACTAGAAAGCTAGAAAGTTTTTGCATGATTTCAAGTGAAATTGAAATATACTTTCGAAGGGACTAAAGTAGATTTGAAGGACCGAATATCAGCCTAGGTCAAAATTCGAATGCGCCCATAGATATCGGAAAGGCTTTAGTTGTGATTTTGGTTGTTAGGAAGTTTACAAGAAATCGCCCTGGTATGTTAGGTTAGGATAGGTTGATCGGGGCTGTGAGGTCGTCACAATAGGTCACGCACCATACCGGGCCCATCGCCATCCCCAGGGAACTATTACAGTTAAAGGACGGTTCGCCCGCATTCGATTTCCTTTCAGAATTTAAGTATGGTCTCAATGCTCTTTGAGAAACCAAACTTATCCGAGTTATTAAAGAAGTATTAATTTATTAAAGAAGTGTTTTCTTCTACTCCGAGCAATTGCTTGACATTCACAGAGAAGGTGTGAGTTGTCTTCCGCGACCTGTACCTGCATGTATCCGTATAAGCTTAGCCTAGTCTCATGGCTTCATGGCTTAATGGTTCAGACTACCTCCGATTTAAAACAGGCCACCGTGCGTTTGAAACCTTATTCCCATCTAATTGTGACCATCTTGTGGTTGCGTTATTGTATGTGGTCTTATACCCTTAATCGTTGCATCAAGTGGGAGCCCAGCTCCTTCATTGGCCAGAACGTCTGCTATTTCGTTACCGTCAATATCACAATCCCCAGGTACCCAGGAAAGTCTGACATGGTTCTGTAAGCACAATGCCTTGAGCACTGTGCGACAATTTCTAACAAGCTCAGACTAGGTGGTTTGTGATTTGCGCTTTAAGTGCGATATGGTCAGTATGTACTGAGGCCTCCTTCACCCTCTGAATTAAGTTCCTAGACCAATCCTCTCTGTCAAGGTACATCACATCATAAGGCGTGTCAAAGTGTACCGAGACTTTCATCCGCTTTTACGGTATCCAAGAAGACTCAGAAATTTCGATTCCGCGCCGATCATCTGAATTACCCATCACCAAAGAGTCAGCTCGGCTTATTTTGCAAATGGATTTGTGCCTACATCCTACATTTAAGATTTTGATGATGTAAGAATCAAAGTCGGGGGAGCATAGACATCGCCACACAAGCGACGCAAGGTTCGAAGTTGTGAAGGAGAAATTAAGCGACTGGGTCATCTGACGAGGTGCGTTCATCAATTATTATTGGACTTGGCATCACTCTTTTATTTGCTCTGGGGCAATACCTCAAGTCCTATAAGTATACGCTAACAAGCCAACGACTTTGAACTAGGTCAATGCCAACATTTGAGATGCCTCTTCCGGAATAACATATTATAGATGAAGTCATTAAAATTTGACCAAGCTTGACACACTGATAGCGAAGCCGAGGGGTCAATTTACACGATGTGTTATTTCACATCTAATGCCGTGAATCTAACTTCAAAATAAAGCCAGAATTAATTGCAAATCTTACACCATTCTTGTTTTATTTAAATTTTGCTCACCATCGTTCCAATATCCAATGTGGGTCACCTTTTACTACTGATAGGTTTTTAAAAAAAAATCATTAAATTCTCATAAGGCCTTTCTCCGTACCTGAGGTCGCTTATAATATCCAAATGGGTTTTCTTCTCTTAAAAAAATGTAAGCAGTCTGACTTCCTTTCAATCGAAAGAGTTGCCACCACACAAGAACTTTCCAACTAAATAAATTTCCTTCCAAAGTCCCAATCGCAACCCTACTGCTGTTCCAAATAAGAATTCCCCCCGCAATCGGAAATAGAAAAATTATCCACAGGTCCTCCTTGAACTGTATTAAGCATTTGTGACGAAAAAATAAAACCTGACTTCAACTTCTGACCAGAATTGCCATTACATTGACCAGCCACCATCTACCATGTAATTTCATATTCATATCACACTTTCAAGTCCGAACTGTGCCCCAAATCACGCATCATGCACGGAGCGACCAATGCATATGCACATTTACACGCTAACACCAGCATGTCGAAAACTTACTCTTCACAGTTGTACGTGATTTGGAATGGTAAAAAGTTCCGATTAATTTCCCAACAAGAGTTTGATTTATTATCTAACCTTTGCCCCAAGGCGCCATACCATAACCCAGCCGTGGGATAATAGGGGGAGAAAAAAAACTCCTGTTGCTTGCATATCAAACCCTTGACTGGTTTGGATGAACACATGAGCGCTCTGCACTGGATACCGTCATCTCCACCGATAGGTATTCTGAAGCGTTTTGTGCAGAGATTAATTGCTTTCCAATTGCTTTAGTCTCATAGAGGAGTATGTATCGCCATGGCGACAGACGACGACGACGTCGACGATGAGGGCCAACAACCCTCCACCGAGGCACTGGCCCTACCAGCGCCAGCGCCAACCATGAATCATTTTCAATCAGACTATAATTAATTTTACTTTCAAACAATTTGCGGAAAGTTTTCTATTTGTGCATGCTATCGAGCAAGTGCATGACAGCCAGCGGTGCTACGAGGGCTTTTGCTTTATTTTCGATAATTTTGAAGCAGTTTGTGTGGATCCTTGCCGCAGTTGGAATTCATCAACGAGGACTGCATTCTTTAGGGTTCTATATAATACTGTTCTGGATGTATTTGTTTGCTGCAGTTTGATATCGCCATCTTTTGATATTGGCGTGCACCGCGACCTCAAGGAGCACTCTTCTCAATGAGAATGCATCTCAACAATGTGGAGATCCTAGCAAATGCTCTTGTCAATGTTGGCGATGGGATTAACTCCATATGTACTGCCTGCAAGAAAAGGGTCATTGCGGATTTTATTTCATCGAGATATCCACGGATCTAGGATACAGAATGACTGACGGAAACATGGTGGTGATAAAAAATATAGGTATGTGACGAAAAGCAAATATTATCTTGTACAATTATGAATATTTAAAATAATATAATCATGAAGTATTTTTGTTAAATCCACCACATATCAACTAAAATAAAAATGCAAAAAAAAACGCAGCGTACAAAAATACTTCTTGCGTCTCATTAATAACAATAGGTATTTAATATTTTTAAAAAGTGTTTTTCATCAGTTTTAGTTCGGTACATTATATACATATTAAAACTAAAAAAAAATATATAAAAATGTTCTGAATTTTATACAACGTTTTCTTGCCTTCGTATGTAGTTAAGTAATTTACTAGAAACAATTCTTTGAGTGTTCAAGTTTAGGTAGATATATCATTTGACATGACAAAATTAGGTAGGATTTCATAATTTTCAGTGAGAGTATCTTTAACTTGAATTATTTTACAACTAGCTGACCCGTGCTCGCCTTGCGTCTCCCGCCTGTCACTTTTTAGACAAAAAGTATTTTCATCGAACTACATCGAACAGTTTTTTTATAAATATGTTCCTAACCTTGGAACTTTTTGAAAGCAATAAAAATCAAAAACAAGAACAATAAAGACATATTTTTAATTCCTATTAAAAAGTCTACACAAAAATTTACGCAAAGTTCTGTTATTCCCTTCTTACCCACCTCAAACAATTTCAAAGAAAAGGAAGCAACACGAATAAAACAACTTGACACACGAAACCCACCATAGCCCATTTCCAAACTTTTCCCAATGAACAGCACCTGAAATCGTGTTCAACCTGAAGGTATGCGCTGAAAAGATACGACTGCATTATTGTTTTGAACAATGCTCAACTTTAGGACAACGCAGGGGGATGTTTTATATCTTAAATGATTCAGGGGAAAATTTACTAAATTCACTTATTTTTTTATTTTTCAATCCGATAAGCCATTACTAAGCTAGGTACCTATGTATAAATATAATTTTCCTTACATATGTTTTTTTAACTATTATGTAAAAACCACGCTATATGCCGGGATAAAAAGTATCTTAAGTCCCGACCCAGAACATAAGCTAAGCAATCACTATGTTAAGTTCCCTCAAAATCCGTCCAGTAGTTTCTGCGTGATGAGCGGTCAGGCATTTTTTATTCTACAGTTTTATTATATGTAGAGAAGAAGAAGAAGAGAAGAGATGAGAAGAGAAGAGATAGAGATAAGTTTGAAAATAAAAAGCAAGCCTTTGTTGAAAGCGATCGGAACTTATTTTTGCTATTTTTATAAATACGCGTCTACTAATGAGAGGATTTATACCCAAGAGTAGTTAACTGGTCCTAGTTTTCTTATAGCTGATGGGTAATGAAGTAGACAATTGTATTTGGGTTTATCTTGTTCATGATAGACTTTTTTGATATTACCTGTTAAATAATAAAAAAATGTGAAATTGCCCCCGACTTTACATCAAAAAGTAATGTTTTTTTCGAAGACGCATTTCCTATGAGAGGTCTATTTGCGAATAACATCCTTAGCTTCAGGCAAAAGGAGTAGATAAATCTCTGCTGGCACTTGGCAATGGAAAAATTTCTGTTGATGTTTCGACTGGATTTATATCGTTTCCTAATTTTTGCGAGTTCACATGTATTAGTGAACGGGCAATACTAGCAGCGACGAATAATGACATCGCATAAATCGGTTGACCGCGCGACCGACGAGAATGAAGCAACCAACTACCCGACGGAATTTTTGAGCTCCAATATCCGAAATTGTGCAACGCGGTAATCCGTCAAGAAACTGACGAACAATTTGATTAAAGCGACGATCACCAAGGCAAATTCAAAAGAGGGAAAATCCTTATCCCACGAATTCCGATTATTCCAAATGATCTTCCAATCCAGTTCAAGCGGATTCAGTTTCCCGTTCGATTGTCTTTTGCGATGACAATCAATAAATCGCAAGGCCAATCGTTTGAAGTCTGTGGGATTAATCTCGAAATTTCCTGTTTTTCGCATGGTCATCTGTACGTTTCCTGTTCGCGTGTTGGCAAACCGTCTTCGTTGTTTGTTTTTGGCCCGGAAAATAAATCGAAAAACATTGTCTATCATACCGCTCTTTGACTTTGATTCAAATACATTAGATTGGAATTTTAACTACCTGTGTTTTAATATCACTCTTTAGTTTATCTGAAGGCGTTAATTTGGGGCGAGGCGAAGTTTGCCGGGTTCACTAGTTTTAATATCGATGTTGAATAAAACATCTTTGGTAAGCTCGCAGATAAAATAATGTTTTGTAAGTTTATTTTTATTTAATATTTTAATATATTCTATTACCAAGATATGAATGTATGAACGAAGTTGCATTAGAAAAAGGTCGAAAAAATCTAGCATTTTCTCAGCAAAAAAGTTTACTCAGTCCCAAAAGTGCATTTTACAAGACCTTTATACAGCATTTTTTATACAGTAAGTAGGTATCAGTCGTAGAAAGAACAGCGATTCGATATAATCGCCTAAGGATGGCTTGTGGTAAAGATTAGGCTGCTCCAATTAAGCCATGAAATGTTGAGTAATGTTGAGATCTCCGAAAGTTGCAAATTGTAGGTTCCATCGCTCTTATAAACACATGTCCCCTTTCAGAACAACCCTGTTCATTTTCATCGCTTTAGCGTATAAGCAACAACGCCAATAGATCCATAATCTTTTTTTAAACAGAGTTCTGTGAATCCTAGGGAACATAACACGTATAAAGCAAATCATTCTATAAAGTTATTGTGTTATGAAGGACGCGAGCATAAACAGTCAAAGTGTGTCTGTTAGGTTAATGATAAGAAGTCACTGACGAAGGGGTTACTCGATAGACACAGTGTGTTTTCGTTTGAGAAATAGTGAAGTGGGTTAACGTGGTTTATGATCTTGAATTAACTGTAAATAAAGTACCTTCTTTAACTTTACGTTTTCGTTTCTGTGACTCGAAGTGTGCACTCTTCCAAGGGTATTCCGTTTTTTCCTTAGCACGTGCTACGTGTAATACCGGTACACGTCCGTACTCGATGTTGACTGTAGCAAAAATTAAATTTCTATGTAGGTACTCCCTGTCAATAACTTTTTGCTTTTACTGTTTTTGATTTCTTTCGAAAGCCATTTTAAAAACTTTACTAGACTGCTACAAATTGTTTAATTCAGTGGCCACAAGCCATAACCGCCTAAGTACATTTTTCATACCAATTTCATTGCCAAATCATTATGTTCAAAAAGAGACTTAGGTTGTAAGGTTTTCTGCTTATAAGTTCTGTTTAAAAAAAGATACAGGCGGGTAGTGGGAATAGATCTTGATACTCTAAACAAGATAAGAAAACAACTCAACTTCGTCATAACTCGACTTAGGCGGTTATGGCTTGTGGCCACTGTTATTTCAAGTTAAAGAAATATTACCAGTCCTAATGTATTTTATGTTAAATTATTTTCCTTGCAAATATTTTAAAAGTTAAAGGTGGCAATGGTGTAGTGGGTAGAGTCATTGCTTGCGACCCGGTCGGCGCAGGTTCAAGCCCCACCAGGGGACAGCAGTCCTCGGCCACCCAAACATATAAGAGAAACGAATAATATCAAAGTTTCTCCCCACTACACCAAAATAAAGAAAAGAGAGACGAAAAGAGACCCGACATTGGTGGTCTGATTCGAATACATATCTCTCTCTTCTTCTTTATTTATTTATTTTAATAAAAAGAAACGGCACAAAAGTAAGGAAAAACCACAGCCTCAAGAATGTAACTACTTCTATATGGTAAGGATGTATCATTAAATAGAAATATATACTATAAACAATTATTTCTAACTTTAAAAAAACGTCAATTTTGAATCCCAAAGGATTGGATTCATACATAGATACCTATTTCTACAGCGGTTCACTCGATCATCTTCAAGCCCTACCCTGCACCAGCACTCAAAACACCGCTGACCGCATCACCAATCTCCAGTCCAACCCGTTCGTTGTCCACCTAACTAATGGAAAAATAAAACTACTTGCCAACAGCAATTTGAAAAGCGCACTTACTCACCCCGGCACAAAAGCACTTTGCAATACCAACAACAAAAGCTTTAAGCGCACTTACTTCAACTAAATGGTTGTTGAACTGGCATCCCTTTTTTTGCTCGTGCTTTGTAGCCACTGTATCGTAGCTCAGGGAAAATAAGAATAAAGCACAAAACAAAAACCGCCGGAACAAATAAAACACAATGAACTATAGTGGAAAAATATTAAAAACCACTTTTATTAGACCTGCGCCTGTGACCTGCTCATGCTCGATCTTGCTGAAAGACTAACTCTCGTTATACAATTACTAGATCCTTCTCGCTCTTTCGTTAAGTTTATATGTATACTCTTTCAATACATCGACTGCAGAGTTGCAATACTCATGCAGTTCGATACAGTCCCGGCGAAAACCTACGGTTTTCTACCCTTTCGCTTTTTATTTAAACATATTACTGCTAATATAATTATAAGTTATAATAATTTAATAAATTATTCCAGCTTAGATTGGCAGGATACAGATCTTATGTACCGGCCTCGTAAGTTGATTGGTTGCTGTTTGAAGAACCACGCTCCGAACTAGTCCGTCCCTGCTTGGTATCAATCTCATTATCCGCCCCATCGCCCATGTCGATGGTGGGTAATTCTCGCTCTTTATTATGCACAATTGTCCTTCTCTCAAGCCATATTTTTCTTTTCGCCATTTCTTTCTCTCATACAGAGTAGATAAGTACTCTTCCTTCCACCTGCACCAAAAATGCTCAAGCATAGTCTTACGCTCCTTCAACAATTTTATGCCATTTGTATTCGGCATCTCATTGGTTACGAACGGTAACGGTAACACAAGTGGCTCACCAATCAGAAAATGTCCCGGCGTTAACGCCTGCAGATCATTTGGATCATCGCTCAATGAATGTAGCGGTCTTGAATTCAAAATGGCTTCTATCCCAGTAGTAATGTCAAAAACTGCTCATATGCTAAAACCTTCACTCCAACAATTCTCGTCAAATGATATTTCATTGACTTTACCGCTGCTCCATATATACCACCTTGATGTGGTGCTGCAGGAGCCATAAACCTTCATTCCGTCCCTTTCAAACTTAAATGTTCAAAAGTATCCTTCACCAGCCAACGCTCCTTTGCCTTTTGCAATTCCTTCGCTGCACCGACAAATGCTGTACCATTGTCGCTATATAATCTTTCACACCTGCCCCATCTCGCTATGAATCTTTCGAAACAAGCAATAAACGCCACTGACGTCAGATTTGATACCAAATCAATATGCACTGCTCTTGTTTTGAAACAAACAAAGACGGAAGCCCAACATTTCTCTTATTATTTGCTCACCTGCTCTGTCGATCAATTTGATCCCAAACAGACCTGCGTAATCTACCCCTGTGTGTAGAAAAGCTTTTCCTGCTGTTACTCTCTCTGCCGGCAAGTCAGCCATCAAATGCATCTCAAAGCAATGATTATATCGCACACAAACCAAGCACTTATGTAGATAATTCCTCAGCTCACTTCGGAGCTTTGGAATCCAGAATCTCTGATGAATGTACTACATCATGACCTGCACCGCTCCAGGTTTAGTTGCTGTATGTGCACTATCCATGATCAACCAGGCTAATCGAGAACCATTTGGCACGATTGCTGGATGCCTTCTCTCGTATTCCATCTCCGCTCTCTCTAACCTGCCTCCGACTCTCAGAATCCTTTCACCATTGGTTTCAAGGATTCTATCCTGCTCTTATCAGGAAAACACCTGTCCTTCTCTATAGGTACAAGTAATTTCCTTCGGAAAATACTTTTTCTGCTCTTTTCTTAGTAAGTGACCAATTGATTCCATCTTCTCTTCAGAAGACGGTTGATCAAGTACTCCTGCTATATTTGCTCTATTACCTGCTCTATTTCCTGCTCTTTCTCTCCTTCTCACCTGACGTACAGAACGTCTCCGTCTCTTATCAAATCTCTTCTCATCATCCTTCCGTTGCTTTATCTTTGCTCTAGTTGCATTGATATAGTGAAGTACGTAGCTGATTATATTTATAGCCTTCTCTAACGTAGACGTGTATTCGATCAATGCAATACTCCTTCTCCAGCACCTCACATAAATAGATAAGGGGTCTGTGAATTTCATAATCACAAAAACTTCATCTCATCCCTCCCCCCATCTGAAACATTTGGCACAAACTTTTCAGATGACCTGCTCGACCGGGGTTTTGTCAGCCATTCCGGCCCGTGCAACCACAACTTGTTATCAACCAATGCTGACGTTACGAGTGAATCTGACCAGAGATCATACTCGATACCTTCCCATTCCATCGTTTTGATGACGCTGACAATTAGTCGTCCCAATAGCTCCGCTGCTGCAAGCTCCAAGCGCGGTATTGCCACTGTTTTAAGTGGTGCAAGACGTGTTTTTGCTGTCAGGAGATTTGCTGAAATCCTGCCGTTTACCCATACCGTTCTCACGTAAATCGCTGCACCATATGCTCTTTCGGAAGCATTCGAAAACCCATGTAATTCCTTCCGTACCTCATCGGAGGTACCTATCCATCTCTGAATTTTTACATTCTCCTGCCAAAAATCTCTCCATCTCTCATCTATCTCCCTTGGTAATTTCTCATCCCAGTTGACATTTAAGCGCCATATGTTTTGGATAAGAATCTTGCCCACGATCGTAACGGGAGCTATGAACCCATTGGGATCGTAAAGTTTCTCAACACAGCTCACTACTTTTCGCTTCGTCATTGCCTGCTCTGTCACTGGTTTTTTCACTACAAATGTGAATTGGTCCTTCTCCTTCTCCTGCAGCCACTTAAGGCCTAAAAATCGATGCCTTCTCGTCATCTTGAAGCAAGATTGACTCCTGCTCTTCATAATTCATGTCCTTCACTAGAGCCTTTGAATTGAATTTCCATTTTCTAAGCTCAAACCCTGCGCCTTTTAAAACATAATCGATATCTTTTGATAATTCGATCGCCTTCTCTTCGGAATCAGTACCTGTGGTACAGTCATCCATATAAAAGTCTTCCATAATTGCCTTAGCAGCTTTTATAAACTCCTGCTCCGCTTCTCTTGCACATTGTATTAACGCTCTTACAGCATTATAAGCTGATGAAGTCATACCAAAGGTGGGTACTATCAGGCAATATTCTCTTAAATCATCCTGTGGGTTTTCTCTCCACTGCTCCTTCACAACTTTCACCATTCTGAACATCATTTTAATGTCAGCACAAATAGCAACACGATGCCTGCATTTGCACTGCATTTATTGAAATGCCTTTATTTTTCCTGCAGCTTGCATCAAATACGAATCTAAACTTTTTAGTGACGCAATGATGTGGTATATAGTTTTGCTAAGCACTGTACCAGTTACTGGTGTCATGTGCCCTGCTCTTTCATACTCTCTCATGAACTCTACATACATTTGTTTCAGCTCACAATCTTCTGCTAACCTTCTCTCTAAAGCAAAGAACCTACGCCTCGCTGTAAGTTCTGAGCTACCAAGCTCCTTCTCTGATTCCTTCAAAGGATCCGTCAAAATAAACCTGCCAGAATCATCACGTGAAAACGTATTGATGAAATTCTGTTACACCTGCTCCTGCTCTTTTGACCTGCTTGATGACGTTTCAACATCATCCAACTGCCATAAACAACGCTTAAGCGATTCATGAAGTTGATTATTGTCCATGTAAATGACATGTGACACCTGCTCAAGCTCATTGCCCATGCTATCCTTCTCACTTTCATACTCTCCGAGTATGATCCTGCCAAATATAGTTTCCATCTCTAGAACACCACCTGGCTGATGTCCTAAAACAGAAGTAAATGTTTCTGCTATAAACCTGCACCCAAGCAATAAATACAGGACCTGCTTTCCAATAATCTGGATCTGCAAGAGGCAACCCTGTAGAAATGTCCATCCGTGGCAATCCCAAATTGTATGTAGGCACAATTGGCTGTCATTTTCCTTCTTTGGGTTGTACCCAGAAATCCTGCTCTACTGAAACCTGCGAATTAAACCATGGACTTATAAGAAGCGTGGTTTTGTATTTGATGTTGAAAGGTTCGCTTTCCAGACCAATCATTCTCCTTGCAATTTGCACCTTTGGCAAGGGTAATCTCTGAGCAAGCTGATAGCTGACAAGATTAGGCTGTGCCCCTATATCTAAAAGTGCCCTTACTGGGCCATACTTCCTGCTATCCATCTCAATTCGTGCCTGTGCCGTAGGCATCAAGATAAAATGTTCCTGCTCATGTTCATTGTAATTAAAAGATTTTAAGTAAGTTCTATTTATATCTTTACATTTCTTTCTTGAACACCTTGCTCTCTTAAGATCTCCCCAGGACATTTTATCCTCTGATTCGCTCTCTTCTTCCTTCACCCCTGCTCTACCTGCTCTTTCGGTTGTCCTGCTCTAGTCCAACCGAGTGCGTTTCTCGGGAGGGACAGTTAGTCAATCCCTCTTATGTTTGTTTATGCCTTCCTGCTGGTTCCTTCCCTTATTTTCCTTCTCTTGCGCATAAAACACAGTTGCTTCACTATTCCTGATCTCCCTTATAGGACAGAGTACACTGTTGTCCTTCGGGGTAAGTCCAGTTTTAAGGCAATTTGGGCAGAGTGCCTTCTCCTTCACAAAGTCCTGCTTGAACTGCAAGCTCAAGATTGCAAACTGTGGGCAACGCCACATTGGATTGTTTAAAGATTTGCACATGTGACAAGGTGACGGTCTATTATCACCTGCTGCTTCCACTCTCCGGGCATTGCTGCCACCTGCTCTTAAATTTTCACTCCTGCTCAATGCTGACCGCGCTTGTTGTAGGCGGCGGCTGCTCAAATTTCCTGCTCACTGCTCCGCCCAACATCTCGGCACGCTTGTCTAAGAAGACACAAAATTCCTTTGAAGAGGGCTCTTCAGATGTGCGCACTTCTTCCCATTTTCACGCCGTCTCTGGATCCAACATGAATAATAATCATAGCGCAATGTTCCGTTGGGATCCCCTGCGCTGCCAACTGCCGAAGCGTTTCGTACGTGGTATTGGCCATTCTTTGTAAATCTCCTGCTCTTGGTGAAATTTCTCAATAGCTCCCTGCACGTTGCGTATTTTTTAGTGAATATCTCATTGATACGCTTCCATGCCTCGCATTAATTTTTCTCGGTGAGTTGCCATTCACCGAGAGTCTTCGCTGCTCTTCCTGATAGCGATGCTTTTAAATAGGAGAATTTATAGGCGGGCGCTGTTTTGTCTTTGTCGTGGATCGCTGCCACAAAGCGATCTCGAAAACCCTGCCATTTGGTGATATCGCCGTCGAACGATCCCAGGTGTTCTTCACATCGTGTTGTGCGAATGGAAGATTAACCTGGACTTCGATAGGCTATCCTGCTCTACCTGCTGTGCCTGCTGCTTGAGTGGTTTCAAGTATTTTCTCCTTCTATGCTGCATAGGCGTTGAAATAGTTCGCCTCGGCTTCAGCTATCCTGCGTTGCATCTCCAGATTTATTAAGAAAACGTCGGCTAATGCGATCCTACTCTCAGATTCCTTCACCTGCGCCCAAGCATCCGCAAGGCTTCAAGCCTGACCTGTGCTGCTGCCATCGTGCAAGTTCCAAAAGTTGGAGATTCCACGAAGGCCAGCATCCTGCTCACCGAAAATATTTCGGCGTCCAACGTATAACTATCGTTACGTTCCTGCTATCGTTACGTTCCTGCTCTTTTTCCATCTATTGTTTTTTTATTAATATAATATTAACAAAATATACCTGCTCGCTTTAATTTCCTGGAAAGGCATAAAGAGACCCGTATTGCATTAGAGGTTATATTGCAATAATGCTTTAACCTGCAAAAAAAAAGAAAATAAATAATAATTCGCAGTAGGTACTTCGATGTGAAATTTCCCAGTATGCGATAATGTATGTGTTAAATATAGTAGGCAAACAATAAAAAATATTTCAAAAATATGGTAAAATATAGTGAGTAAAATAAATATAGATAAATGGGTTGGCAAATTGTTGCTGCTTTTGAAGCTGTTGTCGTTGTTGTTGTGTTTGTTGTTATAATATACATATGTATATATTCCTGCTCTTTGTCTGTCGTATATCAGAACTCAAGTCAATTTGAGCATATTCCGAAATACGATTCCTGCTGCTTGCAAGCGTTCCTTCTCTTAAAAAACTAGCACCGTCGTGCTTTAAGTTTTTTCCGGCTCCTGCATAATTAATAATTATTATGATGTGTATATGGTAACTGGTGCGTTTGCACTCAAGTTCCTCCTTCACTCCTGCCATTTTTATTTTTGGTAACTCGCACACATGTGCTCTGAGTTCCACCTGCTCTACTTCCCATTCACATTCTTTATCTTGACATATAATTTCCACTCTGCACAATTGATGGCGACTGGCACATTTGTGCTCAAGTCCCTCCTTCACTCCTGCTCTCTATGTCTAGACAAAGATAATAACTTGGCAAGAAAAAAGGTGACAACAAAAAAAAACTTAACTCCAGTAACCTAGAAGAAAGAAATAAGATGTTCAACCCCTATCTTACACACAGCTGCAACAACAACCGCCAATATTTGTTATTTTACAAAAAATATAATTATTGTAACTTCCATCACACAAGCACAAAAGAATACGGAATTATTATTATTCCTCCATCTCCCATGCACAAAACAGAAAAATGGAATTTATCGTAATTCCCCATCACACCAGCACAAAGAATATGGAATTATTATTATTCCTCCATCTCACAAGCACAAAACAGAAAAAAAAGGAATTTATTGTTATTCCCCATCCCCATCACACCAGCACAAAAAGAATACGCACACTCGCCGCACTCATTCGCACATATTTTCCTTCTCATTTCGCTGCTCATATACTCTGCACATAATTTGTCGACGCCGGCGCACATTCCCTATAAAAGGTAACAAATGGAAAACAACAACCTGCTCCTTCTCAGTATATATGCAACCACCCGTCTCACCAGGGAAATTCTATTGATAATAGAATTTCACTTATCCTGCTACCTGCTGTAAATGTGGACTGTAAAAAAATTTAATTCAATTTCTCTTTCTCTAACTATTAATTAGTTTTGTATCTGAATAAATTCTGCCGCTTTCCAAAACACTGTCCTTTGCTTTTCTGAATGATGAAACCTTCTCTTTCTCGCAGCCTCTGCGAGTGCGTCGTAGGCTATTTCATGTATGTGTCCTTCGACTCTCGTTCGCTGCTATGTATACCTACCCTCACTGTGGGCGAGTATACAACTCTCTTACCTGCTCCTGCTCTTAATTCTTAACGAAGAATTTGTGTCGGTCGCTCGTCGCATCTGCTTTGCAACAAGAAACACAACAAAACTCCTTACATGCTGGTAGGTATATGTATGTAGTGCCTTTTCTCGCACTGCCTGCTGGTGATAAGAAATTTCCTGCCTGCACGTATCATGTCGTAACATGATTCCTGCGCACATTTTGGTTTGTTTTGTGACAACGTGATTTACATCGTTGCACATCTCACTCTCACAATTGGTGTTCGTAATAAAACAAATCCCTGCTCACTCACAATGCACTCACAATATATTTTTTTTAAGGAAACCTGCACTATTCCGTCACTGGCACAATATCCGGCTCGACACGGACCAAAATGTATCGTAGCTCAGGGAAAATAAGAATAAAGCACAAAACAAAAACCGCCGGAACAAATAAAACACAATGAACTATAGTGGAAAAATATTAAAAACCACTTTTATTAGACCTGCGCCTGTGACCTGCTCATGCTCGATCTTGCTGAAAGACTAACTCTCGTTATACAATTACTAGATCCTTCTCGCTCTTTCGTTAAGTTTATATGTATACTCTTTCAATACATCGACTGCAGAGTTGCAATACTCATGCAGTTCGATACAGCCACTACCCTTATCGATAATAATTATTTTTGCATGCTTCCATAGAGAGAAAACGACAGCGAACCTTCGTTAACTCAAACTAAAAGCACCACTTCATTCAGCTCAACTTCTTGCACCGAAGAGAGTTGAACCGTGGTAGTAGAGCACGAGAGCAAAAACGGAAAAAAGAAAAAAGTAATATGGAACGGAAATAATTATGCTATTCCGTTGCATGGCTTACATGCATAAGCGAATGAACTCCCGCCCCCACCCCCAAACCAAATCATCCATCAAAGCATGATCCTTAAACGCGGTTAAAGTTCGTATAGCATTCGCAACAACCACCGCCGCCTTCGTCGTCATCATCTAAGGCAGAATAAACACAACAAAAAGTAAAAAAAAGTGCGAAGGAAAATAAACTTCCTTCCATATCGCGATGGAAATGAATTTTCCCCCTCAAAAGTGCCAGAAGAAGGAAGCACTAAAAAAAAAAAGAAAAAACAAATTTGCCTTTAATTTAGTTCAGATAAACATCTTATCTCGGTTATCCTTTCTTCCCATAAGTCGGCCGCAATTAATTCGTTGGGTACATGCGGATATACCTACATCTATAAGATGGCGGTAGATGTATTCAAGAGAAACGCAAACAAAAGCGCACACAGAAGGTGAAAGGAATTTGATTGACACCTATATTTTGAGTAAGGACCTCTCGAGGGTGCGGGTTGGGTAGGTAGCTGTAGTAGCATTTCTTCTTCCGCGCTGGTTAAGCTCTATGTGCAGATGTGATGCCGTGCTGCATGCCCAATACACTATGTCACGTGGGGATGCGTTAACATATATAGGATACGTGTACGGTGTACCTCCCTGACACAGATAGAAATGGGGAAAAAGGAGCATTTCAAAGTTTCCCTTTCGTTTTGCCTTTTTTTCGTTCGTATCCAAAAAGCACATGTGTTCCTGCTCATGTGTCCGACAACTAAGTGATGAATGTGAAGTATCCTAGAAGAAGATACTATAGGTATCTCGTTGCCTAAGGTTGCAAAATGCACTTTCCAGTGAATAGCATGCTATATTATGGCACTTCCATCTGTACACACGCTCCTTATACAGTACATGAAGTAAGTATATCTGAGCGCAGTTGCCCAAGATTGTCCTTTTTTGCCTCCGTTTTATCTTCGTCAGTATATCGCTTCGCTAGTATCTAGTGCTGGCCTTTGTGTTTATATCCTTAAAGTAAAAAGTTCTCATTTTATCCCATTCACTTTTTTTTTCTCCAGGATATTCTATACCTTTATCTACGAACGTGAAGTGAACTCCCTTTCGTACACATCGAGATGATAGTGTGTGCACACAATAAGGAGTTAAAAAAGGACAAATGCCGTAAATGAATGAGAAAATTTTTTTAAAGATATTTTCCTGCTGGTAATGTGCCTCATCGTCCTCTTCCACGCATCAAATTCTTACGAAAGCAGTAGTTGTAGTGAAATGGGCTATGCCATCACCCATCACAGTAAAGGAGCAAGAAGAGGAAACAAACAAGCAATTAAAAAAAAGGAGCTGAATCAAAGAAATGAGGAACTATGCAAAATTAAGGGGGGATGAATAGAGAAAAAGTATGCCATGGAGAATGGAGATAAGCGTTTTAATTTGTGTGAAAATTAGTTGCAAATAAGCGTACGATAAAAACGGGGCAAAGATGTTAAGCTATACAGCTTCCCCATTTTCCAGCAGAATACCGTGTCCTTTGTGCCAAGACCGAGTGAATTGATGAGATGCTGTCTATGAATGGAGGACTATGCGTCCTCTCTATCTGTTTACAGAGTACTCCTTCTTCTTCTTCGAGTTTTAACTCATTTAGAATATGTGATAGGAGTCTTGTACACATAAGATACGCGAGCCGAGGAGAGGGGCAAGACATTTTAACTGTGTGAATGATTCCTTAACGATTGCTATGTGATATGGGGTTTAATTAGGTTGCTGTGTGCGCTTTAACCATGGCCAGGCCAGTGAGTAAAGTGTACCAAGGGTTCTTTGCGAATCCAATGAATCGGGAAAAAGGAGATGGGTCTACACTCTACACATATGTGTATCTACGTTATTGACATTAACGATGGGGGAATTCTGCTTGTGCTAGTTTATGGCAATATAAGACTGCTGTATAAGTCGGAGGGAAAGATAAGACGAGATCTGATGTTTTATGTGTGCATAATGTACCAACTTGATTTTGCAGTCGGAGGAAAAGGAATTTAAAATGTTGGCCAGGTGAAGATGGGTACGTTTTGGGTGGTTTGCCTTCTTTATCATTGAAGCCTTCTAGATCTAGGTGAACATTTTACCAAGGCGACCCATATTTATAGGAGTACATTTTAGGGAAAAGTACGACTGCAAACAGTTAAGAACCTCGCAAAAGTACGACTGCAAACAGTTAAGAACCTCGCAAAAAGGTAAAACAAAAATGAAAGAGGACCTGGACAGCATCTGGTGAAAGATATTGCCAGAAATGCCAAACTTAACTGAAATGTTCAGGGGCTATTATGGTTGTAAGACTTATTAGACGCTCTGCACAACATCATGCGGGGAAGATCAACTGATTCATGCAAATCGATCTTTTTTCTAACCACTGAAGAGAATCCACTTTTCTAGATTTTACTTAAAGCTGAAATAAAAATTGTACCTACCTATACCTACCTACTTAATTTTTTAAATGCATCTTAGTTAAAAAATATTATTTATTTTCGATTTGAACGGATTAAAAGAAACCTACCTATTCAAAATTTTAAAATATTATACATTAAAAAAAATGCGATGTAGTAGGGGAGACCGGGGGTAGTTGACTCAAAATTTACATTTTTTTCTTTTTGTCTTGAACTAAGGCTGATATAAAGATAGTTCAGATATCATTGAAAAAAACATCCTTTATTCTTTCTAAACAAAGTTATTCAATTAAAAAAAACAACATGAGGACAATATTTTCGCCGCCGTGCGAAACTGAATTCTTACAAAAAATTTAAAGATTAAGATTAATTTATTTTTTTATTTTCTTGTAATAACATAAATGAATTCTGTATCTACTTAACGAACAAGTATCACCAGATAGGAACAATATTTTCAATATTAGGCACTTATGTAGGTTATGTTAACAAAAAACAAAACCACTTATTGTGGTGGAAACGAAAAGGCACTTAATGGCCATTAACTAAAATAAGGCAAAATAAATTTTTTAAATATTCAACTAAACATTGCTCTTCTGTATCGGAAAATATTTAACTTGTTTTTGAATAGCCCACTTTTTCTAAACTTAATTCACTACTAGGATTTTCGTCCTTTTTCTTTTGGATCTTTCGTACATACCTTTGTATGGTTTTGTACGGAATTGCCTCTTTTTTTGAAACTGACCTTATACTGAGGCCTTCCATCAAAACAAGTCTAAAGGCTCGTTCCATCACGCTTTGCTGAGTATCTCCTCTTGCTGTTTTCCTTTTATAAGTCCTAATTTCCTGTAAATCCAGAAAAAATTATTGAGTCAACTAGCCCCGAAGAAAATGAGTCAACTAGCCCCGCCTGACCATCTGGCAGATAACAAGATTTTTCAGAAGCAAAAACACAAAATAACAAAAAATAAAAGACATGCATGGAAAACTAACACATGGATACACTATCTGCGATAGATGCTCAAAAACGGCCGGAAGGAGGAAAATAAGAGAAAAAAAAAGTTACTTACGGTAGCAAAAAACCGTTCTTCCTTAAAATGTCTTCAATGACATGTAGGTACTCGCGACGAGACACAAAGAGAGACTAAAAGGGTATCGGTATTTGTATGTAAAAACAGGAATGGAAGTGCAATTCATTTCTTCTCTTTAAAATAGATGGCAGTGAGTTAACTTGCCCCTGGGGTCAACTAGCCCCGGTCTCCCCTACCTACTCGGGAGCCGGTAAAGACAAATAGCACAGATCTCAGTGTAATAAAATACCTTGTTTCTTCTATGTATGTTCCCACCCAAAAAGCTTGAAAGTACCAAACTTTTGAATGTATGATAACTTTTCAAGCTTAACACTTTTTGTACAACCAAACATTCAAACAAGCATCACGAAGAAAGTAACAACCGCATGGGATCAACGGTACCAAGTCACGCATAATGCCAATCAAAGGGCTCTATTCATAGCATACTAAGAATTCGAATATAAGGGGTGTTTGACAGTTGATAGCGGCCATTTTGTTGAAAGTATAAGCTTCATCTGTCAAATTGGCTGTCATTTATTCAGTTTATTTTGCCAAATCACCATGGAAGGACATACATACCGTTTAACAACACGTGCAAATGATAAAATTGTTTTATCAAAATCTGTTAGAAACTGACCCTAATTTTGATCAAAAAATTATTTTCAGCTATGAGCCTGTTTTGGGTATTCCAACAAGCAATATCCAAAATACCAATCAACTTGAGATCCAAGAGTGTCCAATGCACCCCGAAAAAGTCACTGTTTGGTGTGGATTTTGGGCTAGCAGCGCCGTAGGCCCATATTTCTTTGAGAGCGAAGTTGGCCAGGCCATCACCGTCTATAGATTGATGATTACCAACTTCTTTTGGCCTGATTTGGATGACATGGATACCAACGACATGTCGTTTCAACAGGACGATGCTACGTGCCACACCAGCTCACGCCACATTGGAAATCCTGCACGAACGATTCGAGGGCATGGTCATCTCACGTGAAGGTGATGTAAAGTGGCCACCGAGATCTTACGATTTGACCCCATTAGACTTTTTCTTGTGGAATTTTCTGAAGTCGTAGGGCTATGTGAATAAGCCACGAAGCACAGCGACCCTCAAAGCCAACACAACCCATGCCATCGGTCAAATTCAGCCTCAAACTCGGTCACATTCATGGAAGATTGGACATTTCGATATTTGATATTTCACACATTCTTTGTTTTATTTAAAAAAAAACAACCTTTAGTTGGCAACCGGAAGGATTGTGCGGATATTCAGTGCTGGTGTAGTTTCTTTTTCCAGGACATTATAATGTTAGTATTTCTACCACTATAGTACTTAATAAAACGGTGAGAGGTTTCCTAATTTCGATTGGCTGTGCTTATACCCTGCTTAAAATTGTATCCTTCAACAACCGACTGTTTTGGCTAAACTAATTTTAAGAAATTTTATAAAAAGTGTAGGTCCGTTACCAACAGTAACGGCTTGGGTAGGATATCCCAGTTAGCTTAGTTGTGGGTATAGCAAACAATTTCGCGGTTATGCGATACTTTTAAAATTAATTTTCGCAGTTTACTAACTTTTTTAAGGACAAACAGAAAATTAAAAAAAAATAATAGTAATTATGTAGTAGTACAGAGTTTCTACGGCAGTAAAAAAAAAGTCATGGTTTAAGTTCCTTGTTCAGTGAAAAGTCAACAAATTGAATTTATTTTTGTAATATATTTATTTCATTTCATTTAATTTTAATAATTTAAAAATTTATTAAAGTTTCTCGTTTTTCGCTATACAATATATGTATACATATATATGTATGTATGTGTATAAACGCACATGATAAATATATAGATATATGTATCTACACACATTCTAAAATTTCTGAGCAATATTTTATTAACATTATACAATGCATTGCATGAAATATGCAAATAAACACTTTTTTTAAGTATTTAACATTATTCATTTTGTTTTGCCTCCATTTATAGTGTGATATTAATTTAAACATATCAACATCAGCAGTACCTATGTATCATAATTTATTATAGAAGACCATGCTTTTGTGAAGTTTAATAGTTTTAATATTTATGCTTATTTATTGTTACACATTTTTTTATTTGCAATATCTAATAATTTATTTATAACTACTATAATATTGTTTGCTCTCTTTTTAACAAAACAAAAAACCAATTACATACAATGTGCAAATTATAAAAATTTCTTTGACTACGCATTTAAATAATTTCTACATCAATTGCAATTACTTAGAAATATTTAATACTAACATCTAACAATCATTCATTTATTCTTTTTTCGTAAATATTTTAAACATATTTTATTTTTATATTGTCATACAATAATAATTATATAATGTATTTAGTTTTCTTATAGGTAAATATGTTTCGAACATATAAATCAGTTGAAGTCAAAGCTTCTGCAATATATATACACTTTTCCATACAGATGAGATTGTTGGTTGCGAGCGAACACCTAAATGAAGAGGAGTGTCTGTCAATCGGGTTTGTCTAGAAAGTTGATTGAAATTCTGACCGGTACTCCGTATAATGTCAGGGAGTGCATTCTGAATGATTTGAGTCTCACTATTTTCAAATGTGGTTCAATCTTAGCAGAGGAGGC
The DNA here is from genome assembly GCA_936431705.1 of Cheilosia pagana. NCBI lineage: Eukaryota > Metazoa > Arthropoda > Insecta > Diptera > Syrphidae > Cheilosia > Cheilosia pagana. The sequence goes on along the minus strand of OW386166.1, from coordinate 74,391,103 downwards.
CATTGGACTGTGCTACTAGGGCAACATTTTCTTCTCGACGGAGAGGGACAACTGAGCTACGCTGAGGTGTAGATATCCATCTATCCGCGATCTATTCCCCACTGTATGGTTTTATAATTTGGGTAGTCGCGATGTATCTATTTATTTCTTATAATTTTGTTTTATTATTTATTTATGAAGATAACAAAGTCAGATGTATTGAAAAACTACGGTCGGTAAAAATGTGAACCCTGCATTGCATTTGAATAATTCGCGCCAAAATCAATCAAAAATATTTAAAAGTTTTAATTATGCCACGAGGAGATATTTTTTATTTACTGAGACTACAGATTTTGGCCGAGACTCATACTCTTTAAGATTTCATTTCAAACTAGGAAGCAGCTAAATTCTGAACGGTAAAGAAAAAGTATAGATCATGTTGACACCCTTTTGTTTCTGGTAGGAAAATGCTAAAGTGCTAATGCTAACTGCTTTCAGCGCCATTTACTTTTAGCGAGCGGGTACTAGAAGAACTTGAATTCAACCACAAGTCGAGAGTCGAGTCATACACCAAGGTAAACAATTTTCATCGCTGGCTCACAAAAAACCTTTCTTGTAGGATTTTTGGGGTAAAAAATGGAAAAGCAAAATAATACCAACAATCTAAAAAAATGGGCTGAAATCGACATCTGCTTACATACAAACCCAGTTATTTGTTTTATCTTTTCCACGCTGTAAATTGTAAATTGATAAGGTTTAAAAAGTACTTAGGTACTGAAGTTGAGGGCTTCATAGAGATATAAATGTTTTTAATAAATAACCCCTCGGAAAAGGCAGAGAGGTCACATTGATTCGTCTAGTGATTTTATAGTCCAAACACGACAAACAGTAACAGCTCTTGAGTCTTGAGTTGTTGTGCTGAAATGTCGTCTTAGAGGGAAAGGGTTCATATCCAAAAATCTGGTCTCAGTTAGTCGTGACTTCACGCGCTGATGAGTCAGTCCAGACAAGTTCTTATATACGTAAATTAAAACGAAAGTCCGGGAATAAGAGGGGGGTTGGGCAGACCACCTTAAGTAGCTAGAAAATGGCGAAAATATAGGACAGCAAGTTCAAAAATAGTTTCCGCCCCAAAAAGATCACCGATATGAAAACTCACAATAGTGTTCATTGTTCAACTACTATGGGTATTATAAATTTTGCATCAACTTCGTTTTAGCCCATTTCATATCATGTAGTTCAAAGCCAATTATTATTCTTAATATGGGTCGGTTCTTTATATCATTGGGTTGATGGGCTGATGAGCTCATGGTAAGTAGGTACTTACCTGACAAAAAGTTTGCGCAAATGGATTTTATAAAATTCCCGCCATAAAAAAAAACTTGCAATGACAAATTAAAACAATGAAATGGACCGGTGCGTACCGTGAACTATACTGAACTAAGTGAACTATATAAACAAGTCAGTTCAAAAGCACATTCAAACCTGCCATGTGCAATTTCAGACACTCTGAGGAGACTTTGTTTTAAGATGAACTTTTTTCGACGTAATATTTAAGCGCATCGACACTTTATGCTACCGAATGAATTGGTTTCTTTGCTGACAGTGCGCCAAGGTGTTCGCAAGCTTATGTAAGGTATATATTTATTAATAATCAACTGAAATTTTCAGTATACACACAGCCATATATATTATATATATATATTTATAAATAGTTTATTTATATAAAACGTTTAATGTACAAAATTTGTTTAATATTTCCATATTACTTTTCTTTTTAAATTTTAACATTTAATTTTCAATCTATTAAAAGTTGCTTCTCAAGACTGTCTATTTTTTTTTTACCACATTTATCTATTTTCAACTAGCAAAACTTAATAAAAGTTTGTGTCTGAAATAACATTTGTAAAAATAGCTTGTTCATGTAAGTATGCATCCCAAATATTTATGCTTTTTTTGTTTATACATTTCATTTACCTAAAAAATAAATACAAAAAATATTTCTCGTGTAAATATGTTTATTTTTTGTTTAACATCAGCTGACTAACAAATTAAATATAAATAAGTTTTGTTTCTGAAAATATTTAATTTCTTGTGTGTAAATATGTTTTTTTTTTTGTTTTTTGTTTTAAATAATAATAGAAAAATTAAGGAAGAAATTATTTATAAGGTTAAATATGCTTAAATATAAAGATATGTCTTAGAAGATGGAGACAATTTTTATTTTTCTGTGATTTTCTTGTAGTACGTAGAATTATGCAGAAAGTTGATAAAATAAAATTCTATTAAATAACTATTTACAGTATAGTAGTGTCTTATTAAAGAGAGCAGTAAAATTAGGTTAGTTGAAAATACACATATTTAGTTTTGTTAGATGTATACATTTAGTGGTAAAGTTACTTACATATTTATTGAAAGAGTGTTTTCTTGTATTTTTCCTTTTGTGTAAAATATTTTTTAGTAAACATTTAGCTTACGAGTGTAAAAAAATTGTATGGAAAAAGTGTTTGAATTCATTTTTTGTTTTTCTTAATGATAGATTCTGAATGTGAGAAACGATTTTGTCTACTAAATATTTAGTTTCGTCTACGATTAGCTTTTAAAGAGTTGTTTCAATTTGTTCACAAATGGACAAAGGATAATGTACCTATATAAATATTCTATTTGCTTTGTATTGAAAAATGAAAAAAAATGTATAGTAGAAAATGTACATAATACTTATTGTTTTAGTGTTTTGTTTTTAAGAATTTTTTTTTGTTATTCGAAACCATTTTATATAGTAGCTTTATTGTGGAACAATAACTAGCGAGAATTGTACGTGCATTTGGTGGTGTGGGACGCTGTTTTATTCTTTATTTCAGAACCGAGACGAAATTTATGAAACATGAACTTAGGTAATGGAAGTTAAGAATTCATAGAAGGGACGAATGCTGTTGAATTATAGAAACGTCAGAACATAATAATAGGCTCAACGCATTGCTTACACAATTGAAAGAAACAAAAGAAAGAATGCTTTCCAATTTCGATACCAATCGAATCTTTTTGTGCGATCGCAGAAATTATTGCAAATGCATATCAAATCTAAATATTTCGTGGATAACATGTATAAGACGTGTTTTATTTTACCTGTACCTATGATCAGTGAAACAGGTCTAGTAAATCGCTAATATTCCTCATCATTGTTCTAAAATAAAATTGGGATAGGTACCTATGTAAATCATTTGGCTCACAACGTTTGCAATCTGGAATAGCTGTGAAGCGCAACAATTTGATGGAATTGTTCTCAGAAGTACCGTCTCGCATAAAATCTCTCCAGACAATGAGCAATGAGGTTCTAAATGAACCGAAGTCAGTAAATAAATCAAACTTTACTTACCTAACCTTACAAATGGAGGTAAAAACAAATTTAAACTTGGACTTGCATCGACCAAAATCAGTACCTAATATGTGGTAAATGTACGGCATGTGGCTGGTTAAAAAAGCATCAGTTACAGAGAACTTGTAAAAGGAGAAGAACCATCATATTCACTTAAATGAAAATTAAATGAAAAATTATGAGAGAACAGAACGCTCTGCATAAGGACTTTGATCAACAAAGCAACCAGCTTGAAAATCTTCATTATTTAAAAAAAAAATAGCTCAACAATTAATCGCTCTTCAACGACATAATATTGAGCGGATATTCATTGTATTGTAACAAAATAAATCTCGTGACGGCTGTACAACAAATTCAAACACATGATGAATCCATTCATTCCAAGCTATGCATTCACCTTCTTAAAGTCACAGTCGATTCGAAAATATCATGACAGACCTCTTATTCTAATTCGCAAAATAAGTGTCATAAAACGTCGTAGTTTTAGCAAAGTGTCAAAGTATTTCTAACTTCTTCATTATTCACACGTTAGGCCACGGCTTAAATAGTGCTTCCATATGGAACTGGGCACTTAGCTTATATGACAGCATACAGATAATAGAATTAAGCATCAAAAAAGGACCATGGTTAATGTTTCTAGGAACTTAACGATATTTTTCCTTAAAATTCGACATAATGGCATGACAGCCTAATCAGCCCCATTACCACTTGATACCACAGTTTGTCTTTCTAGGGATGACTGTTCAAATTTTTGATAGACTCTTTTCCTTATGAGTCCGATTATGCACAGTAGTGTTGTTCGAAATAGCTTTATTTCCAACCAAAGTGTTTGTTAACAAAAATTCAAAGGACATGAAAATTGGGGTGAGATTCTCCGAAAAACGACACGAAAATCATTTTTGCTCTATAAAAAACGAAAGAAATTATGTGAAAGCGAAAACTTGCTTCATGTAACTGCTTTCGTTTTTTTCTTCCCGTTCGAAAGGGGTTTAGAAACGGTGTGAAAAAAGTTAGGGTTTGAGAAGTACTGTCTATATCAAATATATGTTGTTTTGACCGCTCAGCTGACCGCTTTCAATGGAAATATTTCGCTTGTTGACCAAAGTCAACGAGAAACGTTAAACAAATAGAATTTGCTGTATTCATTTTGCATGAAACGAAAATGTCTTTCGTTTTTTGGGTTAGTACTTGAAGCAAAGAAAACGAAAACGTCGATGGAAAATATATTTCCCTTTTTTGCTTCGCGCAAATGAATTTCCTTTCGTTTCCAAAGTTACGTGAAACAAAACGTTCTTTTAAACGAAGACGATTGAGCGTTTTCATCTTACAGAATCCCACCTCTGCCTTTGGAGACTGTAAATAATATAATTAGGTACCCCAACAAACATCAGGCGCCGCTTAAATTAAAATATGTTCAAGCTAATCTTGTTCGCGCAAATTATTATATAGAAGCTTCTCTTTGCAACTTTTTGCGTTCGCGAACTTAATTTTTAGCACAAATTCACCAAACAGTATGTCCGGCAGAATTGAGAATCTCTCTAGAACACAGTGTTGCCCCCAGATATTTCTCAGACAAAAGTCGTTTGCCTGGAGGTTGAACTTGGAAGCCCTTTGAATGCACAGCTGGGACCCTTCACCTTTCTCAATAAAGCTGGGATACGAGGGTTGTAAGTTGTAACGGCGAAATATATACGAAAGGCTCTTTTGATGCAATACCAGATTTCCTTTTATAAACGTCCAAAAAGCTGAAGACACTTAGACGTTGTTTTGTCAGACCTAAGGTGGCATATAACAAAAATCTACATACATACCATCTGCAAGGACCTGTAGAAATTGCCACTAAATGGTGGTCTGTGGTAATCCCTGTGATGACTTCACATGAAACTTCGCTTTAGGCTGCTGGCTTCTAGCTTACCTCACCCAATTTCAAAGTATACATATATTTTAGAAACTGAACAACTTCCTAATTGTTAAAACCAGACTCCCACACACATGATCACGTATAATTCTCTGTCACTAAACAAAAAACAAATTGTTCCATAATTCTAGGTTTTTCTACGGTAAAAAGCTTTTATGTTCCAAGTACATCGATTACACGGAAAGTTTTTTTTCTTTATTAATTGGTTTTTCTTTATACTGAGTTTGATCCTTTGTCATATTCCTATAAAGAGTTTCAAGTTTTCACATGGCAAATGGCGTCCTTTTATTTATTTAAGTTAACTCTATGAGAGTGGCTTTGGTACAATTATATTTACTTCTTTTTTTATACATATAATCTTTTATTTTTCTTACACCTTCACTAACAACAATAACAAATACTGTCAAATGTCCTTTAAAAGGATCATTCGTTGAATGGAACAACCAAAAGTAGATTAAAAACAAACAGACCCACATTACATTTGAAAATCGACAGCGGATTCGACTCCGAACTCCCACATACCTCACCGTGTGTGTATAATCTTTTCAATCTAACCTGGGGCAAGGTGTAAAATGTTCACTGACATGGGCACAGAAAAAAAAGAAACCACGCAAACCGAAAACGAACTCGCACAATAAGTTTTATGGTTTTTTTGTTCTCCTCTTTCAATGGCATAAGGGAAAATCTTTTAAAAAGCCCGACCTTTCAAATTGTAACGGAGGTGGAAAAACTTTGTGCTCCTGGCGAAAAACACTCTCAAATAAAAAAAAACTAAAAAAAAAAAACACCAACAAACGAACGCGGCGTGAAATAAACCAGATTCAGGTTTTCTGATTTTTTTTTCTGTCATCCTATACTCGTATTTGACTTTGGTAAAGCTAATCTCCTGTTCACGGAGTGTAAATTCCCACAATCTGGCTCTCCGTTAGAGCCCGTTTCACACCAACAGCAACGCCAAACCTCAATTTTGTCATTTACATACACACAAGCATACAAGGAACGAGGACGAGCGGGGTTTCGCATGCATGTGATGGGGAATCCGCTCCTCTGGGCGATGCCCCATCTAATCCTTATTTTTTCGAGTTAGACTCTTTGTTCCCGACTTTTCGGCATGAATTAGAATTCCGCTCGATGTTCCGAAGGTCGATACCTTAATGTCGAATTTCCCATCTAAGCTGATTGCCTGGGCCATTAATTTGGCATGTTCAATGGTGGATTCACTTAGCCTGCAAAGAGAAAACAAAAAAAAGGTAGGAAAATCAGTGGAAATGTTTACCAAATAGGATATAGGAAAATACGATATTCGGGACGGGTTCACCTGTGAGTATAGAAGCTTAAGGAAAATAAATATTAGCTCGCCTTGGCCGTGTATGGGTGCATTCGTATGGAAGACGAAAAGGAATCCAATCGGGCAAATGAAAAGCCTGACGAATTTAATTTGATTATAAGACTGAAGAAAATGTGTTTTCCGTGTACCTGCCATTGTGTGGAGTACGAGTGGTGGTGGTGGTGGTGAGCATCGCCTTTGGCAGGAATCGTTCGATGTAATGGGATCGAAATGGGGTTCGTGTGCGGTGCCACATAATGACGCAGTCGGATGATGGTGAGCCTGGGCATGCCGCAAAAGGAAGTCATCAATTCCCCCAGCAATGGAGTGTCATTAAGTTAAGAAGGATTTATTTTTGGATTATAGATTCTGCGACTTGCGGCAAAGTGAAGGTAGGTGCGGATGTAGTTGGGAAGGGCGCTGTTAAACATTGAAGGGTTTTCGGTATTCCGCCATTCTCTTTGTGCGCAAACTGATTTATATCGAATTTTATAATGGGATGTAAGTACTGAACGGATATACCACTCGTTTTCACTATGAGGCGAAAAATTCTAGTGGAATAGATGCTGAGAACTGACTGATAGAAATAACCCTTCAATCACTAAATGGTGAAGCAGTCGAAAGATATTTAATTTCTGGCGAAGTGAACACTTGCTTTTGAGGAGAACCATAGTAAAATGAATTTGAAAATTTCAGTGCACCAAGTAAAAAGGGACCTTCCATGCTATCCGCGAAATAAAAAGCGATCAATTGCGAGTAAGCTTGAGTCCCGAAAGAAAGCAATTTTCTTGACAAGTTGACATTTAGAGAATTGATTTATATTTGCCTTTCAAATCCTTTTCTTATTGTTGCGTTCCTTGACCGTTGCCCTTACGACTGATATTGCAATATCATTGAACAATTTATTGTTACACACGTACTGCTTCGCTTATGGCAAAGTCAACCCGCCTGACAAGAGTCTAAATTTCTGTGTCGCAAAATGTTGGAAGGATCTAACCTACATACATAACTTAAATTTCGACTTTGTTTTTTGTTGTTGTTGGAGGTTGCTACTATCCGATGGAGCACTTAGACACAACTACTGGTTCATTGTCCTTCCAAAACACAGACACCTTACACTGCTGTACTTAGTTTTGCCGTCTTTCGAAGAAAGATGAGAAGGAGTTTCAGTGATGAAGAGCTTAGATGTTCGGCACTCACGACGTCAGCCCCAAAGATCCGCCACCTGATGCAAGCAAAGGCAGGACAACTACAGATGAAGTGTTCCGCTGTATCGTCGTCCTCTCCACAAGCAGGACCGATGGTGGTGTCGCTCAAGCCCAATGCATTTTAGTGTTTTTCAAAAGCTCAGAATCTGGCCGAAGCCAGAAGAAGAAGAAGTAGTTTTGTCACAGTAGGATTTCTGGTGTCATTGCGTCAGACGGCATATCCATAAGACATGGGTCAAAGGATAATTCTCGCAGAAGTTCATCAAAATTCCAAAGCTCGTGGTACCAAAAGCCACCTCTCTTTAACAGAGAGATGGATTTCAGCGTTCACCCCATGATAAAAATATCAATGGGGGGGAGGTTCATTATAGCAACTACAGCAGAGCGCGGAGTGCTAGGACAGGTCCCTGTGCAGCCAAGACAAACCGTTCCTTGAAATTTGTCAAAAGAGGCAGTAACACATTTCCGAAAGCCTGTTCCACCACACAACCGAAGCAAATGAGAGGGGAGGTCTTACCATTACCATATAGATCCAAAGGATCCATAAGCCCCATGTCTTGCCAAAAGCACCTTTGCACTGCCAGAAAGTGGACAGCGCTTTATCGGTTTTCGCTTCGACATGATTGGACCAAAGAAATTTTTTATCGAAGATTACTCCCAAATATTTGACTTCAAGTTCAGTCAGACCAGTGACCTTCCTCCTTCTCGTGAAGAGAACAACCGTAGGTGATTAAATTGATTTAATTTATCATTTCGGTTGTCTCCATATGATGTTGTTTGTTGACACCAAAAGCAGTGGCCCGCTCTTGGGGACGATTCTTAACAGCTTAACCATCATACAATTAAATACAAATTCCGACTTTTAGTTCGCTGCAATCTTTAAATAAATCATACAGTATGTATTGAAACGACATACGAACAGTTTCAGCTCCGTCTTTACTAGAACGACTCTGTGGCAACTTCATACGGTTCAATAACTGTATTCGAAGAATTAGAATTCAAATTGTCAAAAAACGTAATTTTTTAATTACTTAATAAAATAAATAAATAAAATTAATACCTCTACTGCCGTTTCTTTTGATGCGAAAAAAATTCAGTTCTTTAAACATTTGCTATTTTATCCACTGGTTTCTTATACTTCAGAGGACAGAGTTAGAATTTCTCGAGCCATCTTTCACTTTTTGTACGAATTGATGCTTGCTCAGAAACCATTTGAATTATTTTATGCAGACGAATGAAGTGAAGAAGCATACTATAAACTAAAAATACCCAGTTTGAAACATTTCGACTGCATACAAAAATCACTGCTTGTACTCGTATTATTTTTGAAACTCTAATGCTGGTGGTCATGACAACACCCCTCTTCACAGTGTTGTTATTTGAATAGAGGAACAGGACTTGCTACGTTATTGCTTAAGAATATCATGTATTTTCTAACATCAACGTTTGACCTGTTTGCACTTGTTTCTGGAGTATAAGCGTTAGTAAGGTGACGATAAAGTCTGAGGCTGGAGTGGACCTGGGCCTCAAATAATACGCCTCTTCGGTTTGCGCGATCCCCGGCTAACTGCCTCCAAGTAAGTTGAAGTTGGCCACCTCAGGAACCTTTACTGCGTTGTTTCTCCGGGTTGGAATCGAAGACTGTTCGGGCCGTAGCGTTGGGGTCCATTCACTCTACGTCTACTTGTCCCAGCCATCTTAAAGCTTAGACGACTGATGCTATGCAGCTCGTATAGAATTTGCTTTTAAATTTCCTACTCCCCAAGCCCGTCAACTTGAACGGGACCAAAAATCACTGAAAGAATTTTTCGTTCAAAGTTACCAAGGAGATCTTCATCCACCTTTGAAAGCGTCCATGCTTCTTCACCATATAGCAGGACTGGGATGATGAGGGTCTTATATAGAGTCGGCTTAGTGTTTCTCGAAAAGGCCTTCTAAGGCCGAAGTAACAGCCAAGTAACAATTTGACTTCGGTAAGGTTCAGATTTGTAATTACTGTAGGCAAAATCTTCGATAGTATTTGTTAACCGAAGTAGAGCAGTCTCGAAGTAATTGCTTCGGAAAAAAACTTCTCTAAGACCTTTGCGCGAAGTATGTATATTTACAGGCTTTATAGTGGAATATGGAAATAAGTTTCGGTAAGATATCTATAAGACCTGTGAAAATGTGTGACGAGCTTCTCCACAGCTTCCGCGGAGGCATTATAGAAGCAATGAACTGTTTGCATTCGTCTGTTATAAGTCACACTTGCTTTGTGAACGCAAAACCATGGATACCCGAATAAGAGTGTCATTCGGTGAGACTTGTCTACATGTGTTCCTAGTCCCTGTTCTTAATTTTTGGTGGCTGCATTTCCGTATGGGAAATCGGCATTAAATAATAATTATTAATAGAATAAGATAAAAAAAATAAAAGAATGAAAGTTGGGATTTTTTTTAGTTTCAGTTAAAATTTGTCCAATAATCTTCTACAGGTCGTGCTCCAATTCCAGTTAATAAAACAATAATAATTACATACTATAATTTCAGTTTCTATAAAGTTTGTATTACAGTTTCGGTAAGGCTTCTTTTGCGAAACAATAACTCACTGAGGATGGTAATGTACCTACTTGCTTCTATGTATAAGGCCTTTCAGAAATGGAAATTTCAGTTTCGGTAAGGGTTATACAGTCAATATAGCGGGAGGGGAAATAGCCTCGGTAGCGCCTTATACCGAAGTCAAATAGTTACTTGGGTTGGCAAGTGTGATTCTTCGCTTGATTTCTGAGGTGATGTCATTTTCCGAGTTAATGGCGGAGCCTAGGTAGAAAAAGTCCCTAATTGCATCAAAGTTGTAGCTGTCTACCGCGACGTTCTCTCCGATTTGTCGATGTTGTGTCCCTTCTTGTTGACAACATATATTTGGCCTTGCCCTCCATTCAAAACCAAAGCCATTTTTGCCGCTTCTGATACTAATAATCATTTTTGAGACGAATGGAATAGGCCTGCAAGCTACAATCTTTTATGACAGTAACCATTTAGGATGTTTGTCATATTTTGCTAGCGCAAGAACTTAATAAAAATGTACTTCCTTTGTTGTGATTGCAAAATTAAATAAATAATTTAGCAATCCAAGGACATCCACGTGCGTTTTTTCTTTAAAATCTTAATTTCGATAAATAAGTAACTGCTCCATTTTAAATTGCGTCAAGCACTTGTTAGTCAACCGTACTTGTGGTTGGGGTACAAGGAACAAAGAGGGAACAAATTCATCACACAATACCATGATTAGTATAAATAAATACTCGTATTACAAGCAGCACTCTTCGAGTTGAAGAGATTTCACCACATTTTGCACACACAATCGTAGATGACTCCTTGCAAATAAGTATACACATAATTGCACTTTGTGTACAAAGTTTCATCACCAGAGCACAACAATGGCTGCACAAAGCAAACCAATATACAAAACAACATTTTTGAATGAGAACAAAAATCATTTGCGCTCATTCATTTTCACATCCCCATTCAGACAATATTCTTATACCAACACGCACACGACAAATATTTACATCCACATAGGCCGAACGCCTACGAAGAATCCTTATTATTATTGCCTAGTGCATTGCGGCTGGCGAGTGCAGTCGAACAATGTAAGTTCAATGGTTACCTACAACTCGCATTAAAGACATTTGCTCTCTAAGGCTATAAATTGAAGGACCCTCAGCCCGGCATTGTGATAAATCAATTGAAATGTGTCCTTCGGGAGGGAACTGGGCGGCAGATCTCAGTAGGTAATTTGCTATCGCCCGGAGGAGGCATAATGCAACATTGTATTGCACTTACTAGCATGCTCGTTCTTCTTTGCAAATCTGATTGTAGGTTAGGAACAGGACATGCCACATACACCCTGAAGGAGTAAACAACACGCTGCAGTGTGCATTCTCATGTTACGATGTTGGAGGTATTCATTTCGTACTTTTTTTTTCTCCTTATTTGCTTGGGTACCTCTGTGGTGTGTGCGGTTGACTCCCGAATAGGATCAGTGCTCTTGAGGATTGTTATGTAATGAAGTACTTACTTGGGTAGGGTACACATCTGGATTTTGTTGCATGGTAGCATGGCTTCATCGTGACAGCATCTTTGACAATTTAATTACATGGTTGCACAAAGTCATGTGCAATTGATTCTTTGTGTGAGATTTTGGGCAAGGCTTTTGGTAGTTCGTCTAAATGAACTCACTTAAAAGTAAAGTGGGGGTTTCTTGAATTCCTGGTCAAAGGCGATGCGGATAGACTTCATCCCTGTAGGCATTTGTCTCAATGTTTGGCTGCACCATTCGGCAATGGTTTATGTCCTTAAGATGCTCAACGTTTTAGTCCATGGGCGGAAAAGGACGACAGACACGGAGAAGCGGATATAAAAATAAATAAATTTCCTCGCACTGAATAAGAGTTGGGGCCATGCAGAATATCCCAGGGATAACAATAAGGTTAATGACATAAACAGGGCTGTATATTTCTAGTGTTCCACGTTACTTTGGTGGTTGCAATTTAAATGTTGGTAAGTGGTTTATTTAAAACTAAGCATTTTCCCTATCCTTGATGTGGGCATGAAGTTGCGTATTCCATCGATAGATAATCGTTCACCGATTACCCGTGAATTGCTCCAATGCAATCTTGCAAATTCTTCCTACTCGAAGGGGCACTTGATGTCGCCAACAAAAAAATTTGGTCCAAATCGGATGCCAAAATGACTCAGACACTTATCTCTATAAATAGGAACAAAATCAGCTCAGTAGTGGGATCATTAATAGGACATTGTCTGATAGGTAGGCACTCCCGTAGAATGCGAACATAATACAAAGATTTTTACTGGTAGTTAGATGGAGGAGGAAGAAAAAGAAACGATTGCTCGTCTTTTTTGCACCTCTTCCTCAGCTCTTGCCAACTTGTGCAATGCCAACTTAGGAAATATTTCTTCGAACTTCTGAGTGACTTGTCTCGCACAGACAAACGCTGTTTCAGCAAAAAATAACACATTCTTAATGGCTTCAAGGAGCTACAACACAAACTCGGTGCAAGTGGTCAGTCTCATCGGCTACTGCCCGCACCGGCACCACTCTCTTCTCGTAGATGGAGTTCTTAAAGATAACAATCGGAGGGGCCACCTTTGCTCATGAGTCATAATACTGCATCTTAATACCCGGTGTAGGCACCGCTTCTGGCCGTACCTGATTTCGAAAGAGATGTCAGAGGATATCAGCTATGGTTAGACTGTTTTGGTCACTCTCAACATATATCCAAAGACAATTCGTAAGCTGGTCACCTACACCTTGACCAACTTAATACAACCTAAGTAGGATACGAAGCCTTAGGGCTGACTATCTTAATTACCGCTTAACCCTTAATCAACCCCCGTTTTTCGATGAGATGTCGAAGGATTATAGGCTACGGGTTGACTGTTTCGGTCACCCTTCACCTACAAGAAGCATACACCAACCAAAAAGTATGCCCGGTCCAGATATTACTTTGGCCATCTCATCATCTTCTAACACAAAGGACCTAAAATATGAATATAGTCTAAGTATGTCTTTCTAGACACCGACAGCCACCTTATAGCCAACCTATACCTTCGCGGTTTGTCTTCTTTAGCAAACGAAGATCATAAATTCCTTCAAAATCTCTGTAAGCTTGTCAGTTAGGACCGAAAAATAATGACTAAGCTTGGCCCATGTGTATGATAAAAAAATATGTCTCGTGGCTTTCACAAGGATATACATTTCAATAAATAGAAGAGTGGTTAACAATGGCTATACGTAAGGCCCATGAAAGGTAGCTGCGGTTTTGTAAAGCTGTCCAATTGTTAAACTTTTACATAGTTCGTAAGGACCATTCATTGAGGCTACCTCAAGATAGTCGATGAAGAGTTTTCCTATAGAGCTAGCTTTCTGACCTTAGCTAGTTGTGGAAAGGATTGTGGTAACTATCCAAGAGGTCTCCGGTTCGACAACTGGAAAAAGATAAATTGCTTTTTAAGTTTTATTCCCCACCGTGGCAAGTACATATCTAGGTATATCGAAAATTTTACAAAAATCAGAGAGTACAACTGTCATGAAAGAGTTTCTCTATGAGCTAATTTGGCCGCTCAGTACCAAGAAAAAACTTTTATACAAGCAAGTGTTAAGGCCGGTGTGGACTACGGTATACAACTTTGGGGTTGTACCAGGAAAACGAATGCCAATATTTTACAAAATTTTTAAAATAAAGTGCTTAGAGAAATTGTACAAGCACCATGGGATATTAGAAACGACGATATCCACAGGGTCTCGGAATTCCAACAATCGAGGCTGAAACTAGAAGCTTCGCGAGAAATCATAGAAACCGACTAATCGGACATATCAACAGCACAGTCCGACAGATTTAGGATGAGAGCAATTTATTGGCAAGATAAGATTAACCGCGTCTAAATTGCGGAACATGCAGGATCTTTCATTGGAAAGTAACCTGCCAAAAGTTGTTATTTCGTGATAGAAAAATTCCTTAATAAGTTATATCTTAGTTGCAGTATCTAACATTTTATCGAAGGGTGGTGTTTTTAGTCAGTAAAAATCTGACATTACTATAATCACGCGCTTGCTATTCTCACAGTGTCTTTGGAAGGTTTTCACCTACCCTCGGAGAAAAACCCAACTACATATACGATTCCCCGACGCTTAGTCTCTTAAATAGCGCCATCTACTTGAGTTCAAAATTAGATCGGAAGCAACACTTCAAAAAGAACGTTGCCGAATGTACCACGATTGGTATAGTTGCCCTGAAGAGGGCAGTAGGCATCTCTTCGGGGCAACATTAGAATATTATGCATTGGTTATGCGTCCTGCGATAGTAAGACCGATGCTTCTAATATCGAAAATTCGACAAAGAACAACGATCGGGGGTGCAATCTCCAACCACGGCAGTTAAAAGCAGGCTTCATATCATTCCGATCGAAATTGTCAACATTGCAAAATTTATGCAAGGACATCTTCCCAAACTTACCTTTTAAAAATAGGAACTTCGGTTATTTACATTCTGAACTGGTGACTTTAGTGTAAAAACAATTAGATACTCACTTGATATCGATTTCGTAGCCCTTCAAGTCCAGCACAGCGTTGCCAATTGCAGTTATTTGGTCCTCCTTCTTGCCCGACAAACTGATTCCCATCCAACGGAGCAGCGGTAGCGATGATATAAAACAGTGAATGAAATGCGGCTCGATCCGGTGCTTCCTTGGGCGATCCAAAACCGAAATACCATCCACCTTGAGATGGCTGATCGGACTGTTGCGAATGCACTTGGAAATCGTCTTCAAAGTTCTGGACACATCGTCGAAATGAACGACCCAATTGCATATCTTGAGTGTGTTTAGCAGTCTGAAATATTAATTTACATGAGTTGACCTCTTGGTAAGGTCACTTTTGCAAGAGCTTACCCAAAATGCGAATGCAGATGCTGGAAAAATCCTGTAATACACTTATCGTCCAAGATCAGTGGCGAAGAGTGCGTGCTTCCCAAGCCAGACCTAGCCGGCGCTGATAAATCCAACTCTCGCAGGCAGGGGAAGCCGCCGATGTACGGCAACAGTTGCGGTCCGCGGAGGATGGTCGCGTCAGATACTGTGACCTGTGCTCCGGCCAGCTTTAACACAACAACCGAACGACATTCGAAGGCCTTCGAAACCTTCGTATCGCTACGGATTAGCCCAATTTGCAAACGGCAATTGGCCAGACTTAATTCTCTAATTGAAGTGAGCGATAAAAATGCTCGCATGATCGACAAGGTGGATGGATTCTATGGAAGCAACATGTAAATGCAGATTTAAATGCTGAAATGTGAAACTCACCTCAATTCTGAAATTCCATCCGTCCAGACTTAGGAGGCGCAGCGTCGAGCAACTGGTCAACGCCCGAGCGCACATCGCAATAGCCGAATCCTCTAAGCTCAGCCTTGGTGAGCCGATGCTCAGCATTTGCAGGCAGGGTGATTCACTGGCACCCAGCACCGAAGGAAGAATTTCGCTTAAACGCGAAGAACCCTCTAGCTTGAGGGTGTGCAAAGTGTTCGACAGGCGAACAGTTTCACCAAGGCACATGGAATCTTCTAAGGACAATTGTGCCTTACTTAAATCTAAGCCATGCAGTTTCGAATAAGACTCGCGTGCGGCCAAGAGAAGGTCGTGCAACGTTCCCGAATTGTGAGGTCCACCATCGCAGGCTGGAGTCGGATACCAGGTTTTCGATACCACCGAATCACAGCTTCGTTTGTCCACTGATTGCTCCAATGGTTGGCGTGGTAGGGTCGCCGATCGGCCCAGAGTGGTTGGAGGAACAAACACACCTCGCGGCAACGATGAGAAGATGCCCGGCGCATAGGAACGCGGCGATGGAACACCGGGCAGTGAGCCCTGTTTGATGAGACCAGATGTGCCCGTACTACTGCCGCTGCCAGAGCCTAAAAGGACGTACAAATTACCTCAAACACTACGCATGAATGTTGACAAACTTACCCATGCTCACGCCACTTGATGAGGGCGGGTCGTCTCTGGCGCCCCAACACGAGGGAAGTGACAAAAAGCTGAACGGCCGTGCATTGAGCAGGGACGACAGCGCCGATATCGCCCCTCGTTCACATCGGAGATGCGGCAGAGACAGCCTTGTCACGTTCGGACACTTCTCCAGGGTAGCACAAAGTTGCACTAACTGCGATGTACTCAATCCCAGATCCAGAAGCAGGAAACTTAGTTTCGGCTGCCGTGGGATGGCTCTACAAAGCGCCGCCACTACCGACTGAAGCTTCAAAATAGGTGGGTCCTCTTCAAGCAGCGTGAGGACCAGCTCGAAGTTCTCAAGCCGAGGCTTCAAAAGCAGCTTGGATACACAGTTCGCTAAATAGCTTATTTCACAGTCCTTTACTTCAGTTTCGATGAGCGATGACACCCTTAGAGTTGATACACTTTCGTTGATTGACATCGAGTCGAGGAAGACCTCTATAGCGTTGCGGGAGTCCAGGATGTTGTGCTTTTCAAGCTGATAGATCAGTTCCAGATTCTTCAGAGTGCAGGTGGGACTC
Organism: Cheilosia pagana; assembly: GCA_936431705.1. Taxonomy (NCBI): domain Eukaryota; kingdom Metazoa; phylum Arthropoda; class Insecta; order Diptera; family Syrphidae; genus Cheilosia; species Cheilosia pagana. The sequence goes on along the minus strand of OW386166.1, from coordinate 74,374,207 downwards.
TTCAGAGCCATGCCCCAGCCCATCAAGTCCGTGGGCACCGATCGGACTTGCACCCAGAGAGGCTTCGCTTCCAGCGGTGAGATCGGAGGATGTTTCGATATGCCGAGAATATCACAAAGTGCTGCCAGATTCTCCTCTGTACTCCCGCCGGCTATGGCCAGCGAGAACACTATCTGCGGTGTTAGCCATAGCGGGGTCAGGCGGGAGAGTAGTATATGCGCACGCTCGCCCAGCAGCCCCATTGCGAACTTGATCACTTTCAGTAGATCGGCGTCCAGCTCATCACCGATGGACAAGCCTGTTATCTCTGCAGCTAACAGGCCAGGTCTGCTAACCAAGGAAGCGATGTAATTTGCCGCCAGAAACTCCATCATTCCAGGACACATGGGGTTGTACACATACTCCGCCTTCTTTTTGGCAGACTTCCCCAACAAAAGGCTCTTGTCCAGGCAGCCCATGATGTTCGACTCGGGACATGAACAGTACATGCGAATCTCCGCCAACGTGATGCAGGATCGTTTCATCTTCAAACAGAACAGGGCCAGGCGTCCCAACTCGGCAACATTGCTCGCCGACGTTTCCGGAGCAACACAGTTCAGAATCGACTCAACCACGTCGAGCTCTTCGGTGGGAAGATCACCGGCTGTAGCCTCGTAAATAGCCGCAACAGCCAAACAACCCAGTGGAGTGCGCACAGCTTTTCTCAAATTCGCACAAGCCTGGACGGTATTAAGCAGGCGTGATGGTCCGCCCCATTGGCCACCACCCAGCAAGGACGCTGATCGACCCCATGTCAGGCCTTCATATGTGATGTGTCGTTGTATAATGGGTAGGAGTTCGGTGCAGTTCGATGAAGAAGTCGTGATGACTACTCGAGCTTCGGGGAACAACTTGCCATCGAGCAAGTCGTGTACGTCGTTAGTGTATTGCCTGCCCTTGCGTTTGGGTGTTCCTACCTTCTGATTATCATAACCATCGAGAATGAATAGAAGCTTTGGACCGAGTGCCTCGAGCGAGTTCCAGGCGGCGGTAAATCCACCGAAGCCACTCGCAAAGGGATTTAGTGGCCCTTTCGGTAGGAGGTCCTAAAAGGGAGGTTGAAAGCGATTAGATTAGATAGTCAGGGTTACGTTTCGCTTTCTACATACCTTTTCAACATAGTTCGAGAAGCTTCTCTTCGCTTCGGACAGGGGAATGAACAGCGCCAGAGCAACTGGTGTTCCCTTTGCCGGCCAGGGTGGTTCCTTTGCCCATGCGTGCAAGATACGTAGGCAGAGATTACTTCTAGACGCCCATGTTGGACATTCGATTAGAACTCTACGTGGGGCTTCTAGGAAAGGTCCTTCTTTTGTCTGTTTGGAAATATGTAGTATGTAAGTTAGTAAGTAAAGTAGTCGCTTAAATTTAACAGGGGTTGATTTATCCATTGGATTTTGGGTAGAAGTACAGATTTAGCTACACAAATTTGTCGCGGAGTAGGGTATTGAACAAACGGCGGGCGCGAATCTATCGCCTCCCGTATAGACGGTAGGGATATATTTTTTTTAATTGCATACTTAAAGATTATAAAAAAATAACGGTAATACTTATATAGAATCAAGTTTTATGTCAGTTTTGACAGCAAGAAATCTGCTCTTTAAAACTGTTTTCAAAGGAACTCGTTTCTGTTTATGGTTTAAGGGAAAACTGCTTTAAGACTTCATATTTAAGGAAAAAAATTATAAAAAATATTTTTTTTTCTGATTTTTCCAATATTGTAAAAATAAACGCCTATTTTCTTTCTAGTAATTACTGCCCCTTTTTATTCCTAATTGAACACTGTTTTATGTCTTATACAGTTTTTGATAAAATTGAGAATTGTAAAAACTAATTTTTAATTCTTTAAATTAAATTGTCTAATAAAATTATATATTGATTTTTAGGTTTCATTTCATAAACTATAATTAAAAGAAAATTTGCTAAACCTTGCACCCACGCTAAGCTCAAGCAGGGGTTTGCAGGGGGCAACAATTTTTCATATTCGTGCCCTGAAGTTATGGTACTTCAGATTTTGACTTCAAAAATGCACAAGATGTAACTTTTTATGATTATCAAAAATATGTAGGTAGATAAACGTCAAAAATTGTGGAAAACTTTTTATTATTTATTATGTAGATTTTAGACGGCAATAGTGATACTAAAGCTAGTATTAGACAATTTATGCTGAATATATCGTGTAATAGCGAAATTTCTGTCACCTGATGCTAAAAGGTGTTCGTTGGCAAGTTTGTTGGCTAGTCAGCATATGTGGAGTGTGAACATATCGTGTAATACCCCCTTTTCGACCGTATGCTAACATTCGGACAAATTTTCGGCGTATGCTGACTCGTATGATATATACTGACGAGCTAATGTAGGATAATGAGCATATGCAACATTTTTAGCATACGGATTTGATATTTTTGAAGTTTCGATACATTTTGAACATGTTTTTTGTGTTTCTTTATCCTGCTTTTTGTTGTTAGAAGCAAAATGGCATATCCCTTTGCTCAGCTACACAGTTTTAATTTTATAAGATTTTGAGACGTGTTACGTATTCACTTCAAGCAAACTATCTAGTCAACTAGGGCCAAAACTCATCCATAAACCAGGCTAAAGTTCTTATAATAACCATTGCACTAGAATAAATCTAAGATCAAACGCACGTGGAAAAACCATGGTCATCTAGAAACTTGCTAGGAAAAATTTTGTTATTCTTTACTGGATCCCAGCCCAGAGCGATTTTGATGGCGATGAAAAACATAAACTCTTTTGCGGTGTCAGCAAACGGCTTTTTAAAAACCATGATGTAAACGGGGCTCGCATCGAATCAAATGAAGTCTGGCTTAAATAACCGGGACAGAACTGCACCAAAAAAGAAGATACAAGCAAATAAGAGCTAAGTCAGAGGCATATTGGTCGCACGAAGATCTCGTTAAACTTATACAAGCCGTCGAGCAGTTCCGCACGTTATGAGATATATCCGCTACAAAATATAAATTGTCCAAAACGCCTATATGGAAGGAAATATCAGAAAGTTTTGGCCAATACACGTTGGTGGATTTTAAGGCAAAGTAGACTAATCTGTGAATCTCCTTTAAAACAAAATTGGCTAAGTATCGCTCCAGTAAATCTGGCCAAGCCACCAACAAATCGACTGATCCTGTTTGGAAGTATTTCAAGCAACTGATGTTTTTAGAAGTTAACGATAGAATTAATATAAACCTACTTAACGCTATTCGTACATTTCACCAGAATCGCAGAAAATCGATTCATACAACACGCGATCGGTCAGTTTTTCAGCATCCTAATCATACGGGTCTATTCAGCATACATACCGTGTAATACGTGTAATATGATTGTCAGCATACGTATGTTCATTAAATATATCGTCTAATAAAAGCTTAATAACAGTATAAAATTTGTTTTCATTTTGCTTATAGAAAGTAATGAAAACAAGCCTAAAGTGCAAATTCTGAAATGTTTTTTACACGTCTTCCTTGGCCTTGAAGAAACTGTGCCCTCCTTTACTTCTGCTTGCTAAAGAAGTCCTTTATCACCTCTCCGATAACAACTAACTCCTGTACCCTCTCCAATCAGGATTTTTAGCTGGTCACAGCTGCTCGACTGCACTGGTCAATATGCTTGATGACATTCGGGTTCGATAAAGGATTTGTGATCTTGCTTTGCCTTTTTAATACATTTCAAACATTGTTGGTGATAGTTGCTCGGTATCTAGACCGCTCAAACAAGGCTCTGGGATCAATTTTGGAACACATTTTGTTCAGCAACTGACTTACCGTCAGTATGCAAATACTGTTTCATCTATTTTTGGGCTGACGATGCGTCTTTCTCTACCTTTAAAACGAATTTCAAGACTTATAATAAGGATTTATCTACATAATTTTCAAGAAGCTTTAAATGACGCCATCCGATACATTCAGGGACATCGTAGGTTGGGTAGAATCTCTGCTTACGCCAAGTGGGTTTATTATTTTCTATTACATAGTTGAATGGCAGTGCATATTTTTCATAGGGTTCTTAAAACCAAGTCCCCTTAAAAGCTTAACATTCCAATCGGAATAGAAAAATGTTCTTGCCTTTGTATAACAATAGATCTGGTAACTTTAAATCTGAGGCTATAACTTTTTTCGCAGGACCGCATTAAGGTCTTCCCTTCTCTCCATTTTTTTTCATTTGACTGCTTTCTTTCTCTCCAAATTTCAAAGTTTTGATTTTTTTTTCTCTTTTTTAAACCTCCTCCTCATTTTCTTCAAGAATTAGAATTTAGTTTTGAGAACTCTGCAACATTACTTAACCCCTCTTTTTAAAATAAAATACCAAGTTTTATAATTCTTATAAAGATTGTTAAGTTAATTAAAATTAATTTTAATCTCCTCAGGCTGAGATTTCCTGCTGAAATCTTAGATGCAGAAATCATAGAAACATGGAACGCGCGTTGTTGAAGTAGCGTTTCTATATCCCGTATATTTTAGTGCTCCTTGAATGATGTCTGCAAGTCACCAAATCCATGAAATTCCTGTACATAATATTTTACGAATTGAACCACTGAGTAGAAAAAGTACACATTCCACAAATCACAGTTTCTGGAAAATCAAAAGAAACTGTTTATCGTAGAAACTAAAAGTGATATACCAAAACTTCATAAGAAATAAATTTAGTGCTACTAGTAAGTAAGAAGCATCATCACAAAGTTAAAAAAAAGAAAGATCCGAAATGGTTAGCCTAATAATAGTAGTTAAAGAGGCTGGAATGTTTTCCTTTTTCTATTAATTTAAATAAAAATCGAAAGCAAATATTTTTTATCAGAATCTTTGTTTCAAAAATATTAAAATTAAAAAAAATTCATCATTGTCATCGCAGTCTGTGCCATTGTAGAATGTCATCGTAAAATATTCTATAAGTTTTTCGGAGATATAGTGTGTGACCTTTGATATGTCCATCAATTTCTTGGCGTTGAGTGCAACTTTTCCTTGGTCACTCAGAGAAAAACGTCCCATTAATTTGTCAATGGTACGACCATTGGATTAATAAAACGCGTTTTAATAAGATTTTCCTATTAAAACAATAGTTTTCTAATAAAATTAAAGGTTTTCGGGTTATTAATACAATGGTATTGAAATTATTACTATTAATGGGTTATACGTTATAAATATAAGGGGAAACACTATTTATTTAATAGTCTTTTACCATTAATATTTTATAACGTATACTATTGTCCCATTAATAAATACTATTATTTATTAATAGATGGAATACCATTGAAAAATCTTCATATTAATATTGCCGTATTATTATTTCAATGGGAGGACTATTAATTTAATTGTTTTTGTTTTTATTTTGATAACGTTGATACCATTTTTTTAATTAGGCACCCAGCAATAGATAAAACTATTGATTTAATAAAATTTGATATTTTCAATATCAATAACATAAACTATTGTTATAATAGTTCCATGTAGTTAAATATGTTTAATGCTAGAAAACAATATATATTTAATAGCGTATCCCATGAAATCAATGTCAAGGGTCTGTATAATAAATATATTGTAGTACTACTTTTTCAAACGCACCATTAATCGAATTAAAAATAGCATTAATTTTCCAATGAATTCCAATAAAAACATTGTTTAGTCCTTAATACGAATGTGACATTCGAAACGAGAAATTCCGAAGTAGTGTGTGACTGTGAAAAAAGTAAAATGAAGTGGAAAAAGAAACAAATATAGGTAAGTATTTTTAACTTTTTATAAAAGATTTACACGAAATTTGTTGTAGCATAGTTAAACACATAATGTATGCAGGCTTTTCTGCTGCAAATAACAGCAATCTTTAACTTTTTGGTCTAGCTTCAGATATATGGTTTGAAAGCAATTTTAATATAACATCCATAATATGATTGCTTATCATAATATGGAACTTAAATATCAAAATTGTATAATATAAAAAATTAAAGAAAACAAATTATTTGTTGCCGCTTTAAAATAGTTGATTTGTTTCAATGTCATACATTTTTAAAGTTAATAGTATATCCCTTTAATATACGCGTCATTCAATAAAAGTTGTACAAAATTCTTTAAAAGTGATTTTAATAGTATAAAACCTATTAGTTTAAAGGGATTCATATTTAAAGTAATGGTATATCACATTAAAAAGCATAGTTTTTCAAAATGCTAATAGTATATCTTATAACTTTAAATATATTAATAGTATATCCCATTGGTAAGAACAGTAGGTATGTATATTACAAGGTTTGTTTTACTTGGACTCGTCATACTTTGCCATTACTATCGTTGTCGTGACAAAGTGCAGTTCATTGTAAAATATACTCTAAAATTCATATTTTGAAATTGGAAAACGAGTGCAGCTCAGGTATAATTTAACGAATGTTATTTGATAATAATAGTGTTTTGGACTATATTAAACTATTTTTTTTAATAATTTTGGAAGTGCATTTATATGCGCGTCATTAGATAGATCCAGAAAGGTGTATAAAATGCTTTTATTTAATGTTTAATGTCTTATTTAATATTTGTAGGAATACTATTTCCATAAGAGTGGACGTGGTCTCAACCCAACTGGAAAGCTGCACGATAAGGCTGATAATGCCAGAATCAAAATAAGAGGTTTGAAAAGACAACACAACTGATAAGTGAAAACAAGGACGAAGGTATTTTGTATTGTATATTTTATTAGTTTAAAACTCTTAACATCCGTTGATAATTATTACTAAAAGTGTTTTATACATTATACAGGTTTTAATAAGGCTTTCAATATATTTAAGTTTGTTTCATTTTTAAGGTAGGTAATCGATTTTAACTTTTTATTGAGTAATTGTAGATACTCCTGTCTCTGATCCACCGACGTATGAAGCAACTATTTATGGCTAGCACATAACATTGAGCTATGAAGTGAAGTTCGGACTAAATGGACTGAAGTCGCAAAACAACGGCACTATGATATCAAAACTGAAGCCTTAAATATCCTCACAAAATGGCCACACACTGGTAAGTCAAAGCATTATTCATCTCATTATTTCTATGGAATTAATAAATAACTCTTTTATTGCAGGCTTCAAAAGCTATGACTTCAAGGACCAATGTTTCTACACCCTTGCTTTTAATGCTGGACTTAAGTTTGCCGATAGGCTTGTAAACCAATGTTTTAAGCATTTTTATTAATAAAAAAAGGTGATACCTATATAAAAATATATTGTATTGTACTATTGATTTTAAAAGGATTCGCCACTTTAATCTAGTCGGATCGCTATTGCAACAAAGGTATTCGGTTATTGTTCCAGCCATAGGGTCCTATTATTGCAATAGTATATACTATTAATTACGATAGGGTACACCATTAAAATTATAGGAGGCTGATTGAAGCAATGGTATTGAGTTATTGTGTTAATAGTAGAGTCCCATTGCTGTTACAGTAGATACCATTACTTTCAAGAGAATACGCAACTTTATATCTATAAGGGCCCCATTGAAACAATGGTATTGGGTTATTGTTTTAGCAGTATAGTCCTATTATAGTAATAGTAAATATTATTAAATTAATAACTTAAATACTATTGACATAATAGTATGGTGTTATTGTTTTTATCATATTTTCTATTACTTTTCATGGTATTTACTTTTGATAATTAATTGTATTTTCCTATTAAAAACTATCGCAAACAATAGTACATACTATTATTAATTAATAAGACAAAGTATTGAATCAAAGGGGTGACAGCATTAATACACATGGAAAATCGTACCATTACTGTTATAGTTTTGAAATTATTATTTCAATTGGATGAACCCCATTGACCAATTTTAATAGTATAAAAGCTTTGATTCAATTACTTTTCTTATTGATATTATAGTATTTTTTTCTGAGTGATATGCTTTTGTTACAGGAAGCAGCACTATATATACCTTTTTGAGTCTAAAAGCTTCTTGGATAAGGCCATCTAAGGACATCGAATGTCTTAACAATCCCTTTAAGTTCAAAGTTACGAAATAACAGGCATTTCTCATTTCAAATTCTAACGGAATTTTTCTACCTGGAATGTTGTCTTTTTCCACTAAACGATTTTTTTTCGATTAACTTCTATTTGAATTTTTTTTTTGACTCAGTCGGTGCGCTATAAAAACACACACACTTTGGCAACCTTTTGAGACATTCGGTCTACAAAATTCGTTACGATAATTGGGTTACTCAAACTTCGTAAACCTGAATTCCGAATCGAATGTCAGATGCACCAGAGTTCATTCACGTCAACAACACTTTTGGTTTTAAATTAATAAAAACTACATTATTTGTATGAAATATGCGGCATGCGCATGATAGACTTCGCTTGGGCATCACTCGCTCCAACAGCTCCACACTGCGGAACGGAATTCTGCCTTCCCTCACCTAAAAAACTCGATTATTATGTTTATACGTGTGGGAGACTAATATATTTATTACAAACTTTTCGTTAATTGCCTCGAAATTGCCCAATGATATATTGATGATTGAACTTGATACACCTACGCCTACTATTCGAAAATTAGTAAACAAAAAATCTTGAAGAACTTGCTTATGGAAATTATAAACTGCTTTTTTCAAGACAAGCTACTATGTAACTTAGCAACTACAATTTGTTGGGGGAAAATTATACATATTCAAAGTGTTCTTAAGACTTAAGCTCGTAGGTGTATCATTTTGCAAGGCAGTCTAACAATTTCTAAGAACTTTAAACAAAAGTCACACTACCCACCACCAGGAGCATTTCTTGGAATTTGTGTCTCCTTACACTTAACATGCCCCAATTTCGTAGGAAAATCAAAATTAAACCCACATCGCAACATGATTAAGAGATTTTTCAAAGCTTCTAATTCACCAACTGACTAGGTATCTATATAGAAACATTTATGTGTATACCTAGAGAAAATACAATTCTACGACCTCTAGCACAAATGAATTTAGGTTGTCTGGAATTAAGGTTTCTTCTTCTCGAACACAAAGCGTAGTTGCTTTGTTACTTAAGAACTACACAAACAGGTTGTTAATAATTAAATTTGCTTTCTTTGAAACCTCGAACAAATGCCTTCCCCCAAGCAATTAAATGCCGACTCACTTGTACTCGCATATATACCTACAACTGAATTCCAACTCATCGTAGTACTCGGCAGTCGACACTCCATTTGACACAAAGAACCAAATTCGTTTTACCGCTGCGTGCTTCCAAGCACCCACCCAAAAAAAAAAACAACAACAGTCGAAATCAACAGAAACAAGTAAACTCTCTCAAGTGTTAAATTGAAAATATTTGTTCCTTCTGGTTGTGTTGAAATCGATAAATTGCCTAGAAAAGAGTGAACACTACCGTCTCATGCCGCAGCTCCATCATCCGGATCCTTGCAAAGCTTGGAAAATATTTATAACAATTTTCAGGGGCAGCTCTCTCACAGGAAGACGATGTTACTCAGAAGAGTGTGGCTGGCGGGTGGTGAGGTGTGGTACTAAAACGGCGGATGGTGAATAGAAAATAATGTGCGCATTGTTTTAATTAGAAAGTGTTAAAAAAAAAGTTAGATCTCTGACGTAACGGAAGTTCGAAGAGCTTCATGATACACGGATGCTTGCTCCGCACTTTGTAGATGTACATCAGCTTAACATTTTCACCCATTTCAGCAATTTAAAAAATTTATGGTAGAATAAAGGAAATTTATGGCAGCGGTTTTGGCCCAAAGAAACGTAATAAAATAGAACAAGAAATAATATGGACACAAATCCACATAAACATAGAGCCAAGAAGCACCCCCATTTAAATTTATGATAGAGTCTAAATTAGTACTTACATTTTAAAGCCTTTTTATTGGTCTGAGTGGGAATGCAAAATGTGGTTCCGTGAACTCTAAGTTCGTTATGGATGTGTGTTTGAAAAATGGTAAACGCTGTTACTCGCCCGTATAGAGCTTTCTAGGGTCAAACGGTGGTAATGATTCGCACACTTTAAATCGGTTGATGTATTCTTCCTTGTGTGCACTACCTATACCTAAACGAAATTATGCCTTGGAACTTTGGTTGGTTGAATACCTAGTCCTTTTGATATCGCTGAAAAGATCGAAGAGTTCGCTGTTAATTCGCAACCTCTAAGTAAAACGGGACCGACAATCGACCGAGGACATCTCAGTGATGTCCCTATAGTTTGCGTAGATTTAAGTAAGGGTAACCTTTATTGACAAACGATGTTAAGGCCCCTGAACTAAGCCACACAAAGTTTAGATATCGCATTCAACAAATCCGCAGGAGTGGTTTTTTTACCTATAAATCCTTAATTCATATTGTAAATCTTGTGCAAGGTTTGTGTGCTCATTTTTACAGGTTTTTGTTTGGGTCTTATTGCCTTAATACGTTCACTTTGAATTCCAATGAACAACTTTCAATTTCCTCGATTGCACGCTTCTCGTCGTCGTGATCCTTGTTACTCTTGTGTTATTTCGTATTTTTTTGCTGATCGCATGTGTTTTGTTAATGCGTTTTCCTTGATCTTGACCAAGCCAGGGCGTTCAAAACTTTCTACTTTGATAGGTGATAAATGAGACTTTCTAAAATTATATTGTTACCCACCGACACTGAAGGACGGTTTTTAATCTAGAGCGGATTTAAATATGACTTCTGTTTTTGGCGCTTAATGTCCTTTTTTAAATGCGGTGCTATTTAGGTTGTAGGGGTCGTAGCGGGGTAGGAGAAATCTCATTCGCCATTTCTACAGGCGTGATTGTAAAGAATTATTTTTGTTTCCTTCCTCGTCAGTCGCCTTCATGTGTTTGGGCAGTGAGGAAAGTGCTTTTGCCCTTGAGGTTTACTTTACAAACGGGTGTTCTGTGATTTTAACCCAGCGCGCCTCCCGAATTCGCGTCAATGTAGCCCCATTGGGCTCTGTCCCAACTGTCACACGGCCAATGATATCTTTTGAAAGCATTGAAGCAGTGAGAGCTTCAATCTATACTGCGTTCTGCGCGCAAACATACTTGAACTTTTCTGATAAATTGGACTTAGGGGATGAGCAACGTTGCACACTTCAAGGGGATCGATAGCTGTTTTAAGGGAACCTTTCTGGTAATTCTAAATTGTTTTACCTACAGGAAAAACACGTTTTGAAGAGGAAAAAAATATTGTTCTATACACTAAACACATCTAAAAATCTTGCCATAATTTAAATGAAACTTTTTCTAACTTAACGAACACGCCAACCATTTTTTTGTGAATATTCCTAGAAAAATACTTTTTAATGACTTTATTTTATTTTTTGTTTCATTATATTTATTTAAGATTTCTTTTGCAAAATAAATATAACTACAAGTACATAGTCAAAATTACTATATATCCGACCCGTTCTCGCCTTGCTTCACCCGCCTGTCACTTTTAAGACAGAAATTATTTTCATCGAGTTAGATCGAGCAGTTTGTGTCACTCAAAGTTAACAACAAAAATTTTCAAGCGGAAACTTTCACTTTCAAAAAGCACTAGGTACCTACATATTTTCAAACACTGGTATCTACTAATTTTAATTCCTAATAAAAAGTCTACAGATAAAAGACTCAGGGATAGTTCTGTTATTTCCTTTTTACCCGCCTCAAATGTCGACTTGAATCCCACCAGCCCGTTTCCAAACATTTCCCAATTTCCTACTGCAACGATACCTACTCACTGCTGCATGACTACTGGCAGTAGTATCCATTAAAGGAAAATGTAGGACGATGTTTTGAGTAATTGTTTTGAATATTGCTCAGCTTCAGAAAAGCGCAGGATGATGTTTTATATCGTTAATGATTCAGGGGAACATTTACTTAATTCACCTATTTTTTATTTGTCAACCCGATAAGCCATTTCTGAGCTAGGTCTGTATAATTGTCCTTACATACATACAGTTGTTTGACTATTTTGTAAGAACCACGGTTTATTCCGGGATAAAAAGTATCCTAAGTCCCGACACAGAATATTAGTAATGACTATATCAATTTTCATCAAAGTCCGTCCAGTAGTTTCCGCGTGATGCGTGGTCAAGCACTTTTCATTCAACAGTTTTGTTATATGTAGAGAAGAAAAGAAAGAGAAGAAGAGATTTTATTTTTGACCGGATTTCTGATCAAAATTTATTTTTTTATCTTCAACCGACTTTAAAAATAAAATAAAATCGGTAATTCAGTTAGATTTGACAGGATTCACTTTTTTGGTGTAGTGGCAAAGCTGGTAAAGGTGATACCACATTATGTTGAAAACAATAACTGTCGAGACCTAGGTATATTTCGAAAAATGGAGCTGTGATGAACTAGCTTTCTCCATCGGGTGATCTCACACCTATGGTAGTAACTGTTTTCCCTGGGAATAGGTATAGTTCGTAGTCCATGCCGACAAACAACAGACGAGGGACTCCTTGCGTGTCAGCATTCGCATTATTTCAAATATATGGCCTCAGCCCATGGTCGAAAATGGGGCCCGCGGCGTCCATATGCCCAAAGACGTATTAAACCAAAAAATGACATTAAATTCTCTTTTAACTCTAAACTAATAAGGTTTTTCAGAACTGGTTCAATTGGTGTCTAAAAAAAAATCACCTTCTGAAATTATTTAGCATTTTAGAAAGTGATTCAAAGGTTTTTTCCTTCTCAAGGATTCGCTTTGTCTAAATGATTGAAAATATACCTATTTGCGTCCTTTAATGAAATCTATACCCGCGAACCAGTGGATAAATCGATTCCTGTGTTAATGATGCAACAACTAGCGCAACACTGTTACATAACTATCCGCAGTAAACTTACCTGAAGTGAAATCAATATTTGATCAACAGTCAGTGTATCGTTAATGCCGTGCGACTGTGAGTTGAGTCGCAGCTCAGGTTCCAAACGTGCCGGGCATAAAGCACCCGGTGCCACCGGTATCGCCCATGGTGGTATGATTGGCTCCTTCAGCGACAAATCCGTATAGAATGTCCTCAAGTATGTGCTGAGTCGTGCCTAAATTTATTATTAATGTCATTTTTGTTATTTTCTAGAGAGCAAAAACAAAGACAAATATATGGGAAAATATTGATCCTCGTGGCAATTTGTGTCACTCATGACCAAACCATTTTACGAGCTCATCACTCATCACGAAGGAATGAAAAATGTATTCAACAGAAAGAAAAAACAAAGATGGCAAATAAAAAATGCTTCCTGACAATAACACATGAACAATATTGTTATAAACACATACTTGTGGATCCCGACGGGACTCTGGAAGACACACTGGTGGACCCGGTGGCGAGGGACATTCGAGGGACGCATACGAACCGGAAAGTTCACAATCGCTGCGGCAGGACGACGTCTTAGGTGGGAAAATCTGCAAAGAGAAAGAAAAATTGTATTAAAGGACATTTCATTAGTATTTTTGTGCACAAGAAAGTTCTGTTCTGTATAGGTATATGAAAGGAAATAGGATGTAAACTTGGAAACGACAACCGACCGTCGACGGCGGCGTTGGCTAAAGCGTGAAAAACAAACAAAAGCATACAAATATCCTTATTGTCCCATCTTTGAGGAAGGAAACAAAAAGAAAAATAAGAAAATCTTAAAGAAAGCAGCACCCGAGACATATACCTACACATACCGTCGTCGTCGGTCGGTCGGTTGTATGGTTCGTTTATTGTTCCTGGTATCTGGAGTGTGATTGTTTTTGGCGCTAACACATAAGAGGAATAGTTTTATTGTTTGCGACTTCACATAATGTGTGTGGGATTCGTCGAATCCTTGAAACAAGCCAAAATGAGGAAACAACCAAATATATCGCCTAGCAAAGACAATGGTCACACATGTATACTATATCTGGCGGCGAGATGAAAATGAAGCCACATTGCTTGTGGGGGACTTTATTTGCGATTGATATGGATACTGCTGGGGGAGTTGTGGCACGAACGATGGCGGCAGCTGGCTGTATTCGAACAAAGTGCTGAAAGGACCAACTTTGGCATGATACAAATTTGTGACACAGTTTTCATTTCATCAAATTTATTTCCAGTTTTGACAAACAAAAAAGAAATATATAAGAGAGGGAGAGAGAGCGGCTCAGATAGGGCACCGTCGTCGCACCGTCTTGTTTGAGGGACATTGTTGTTTGTTGAGTAGGTAGGTACCTATCTATTATTTAGTTTTTGGTGTTTTGTTATCTGTGCTAGATTTGAACTATTCAAGAAGATTTTCGGTACCTACGAGATTTTGTAGTTTCATTGTGCATGTGCAGCTTTATATTAAAAGCGCTTTGATTTTTTTATAAAGGGATTTTTAAAAGGACGGGTCGATGTTGAAATTTAATACATCAAGTTGTGTGTGAGGTGTTAACGAAGTTTTCTTTGATAGGGACACGTTTGCCATTAAGTATGGAATATGAAATTGTTCAAATGTCCAACGCGTGCTTCTCAAGGTAGCACGGATCCGAGCGGGCCAATTTTTAATGACTCTAGATAGATCCGGCTGAATTTAAGCGATGTCATTGGTACATTAAGGACATTGGTCGATTGCAGCTGATTGGCATAGAACTGCGACTTTACGAAATTCTACAAGATCAACTCCGCGAGAGATAAGCCATACCAGCTGGTATAACGTAGCCCCGTCCTACTGGAACCCCATCTCGTTTACCTACAAATCGGTTGCCATCATTCTGTAGCACTCGCCAAAGATGGTGATGGTGGATGGTCCCACCAATGACGTTTTAAAAAAAAAAAAACGGACCAATAACGCCCCCGACTCAAAATCTTCACCTAAAAGTAACTTTTTGTGGATGCGTTTCCACCTGGTGAGCTTCTTGTGTGTTGGCATCGTCCCATATACTGGAATTTAGCTCGTTGAACAAAGCCGTTCATCTAGAAATGAGCCTTGTCACTAAATACGATCTTCCAAACGCTCAAAAGCCCTATCGGCGACAAAAAGGCGTTGTGTATAATCATTATCTTTGAGCTCATGGGTCGACTGGTTATCGTTCGCCAAGTTCAAGTGCGAAAGGCCAACTGCCTCAGGTTCTCCTCTACACTTTCAAGGACCGCGGCAATTTCATCGACCCATCTAGTGTTCCTTTGATGCACGAGTATTGGCTGATTGTTCACCGAATCTGTTGTCTTGAATTTGGCCATTAAATGAAAGAGTCGACTTTAAAGAGCCGTAGATGGGTTTTTGCACTGACAAACTCATTTCGATAACAAAATTTGTCATTTGGACGTGCTGCTCAATCATGTAACTTACTGGGCATCAGGGTTTGAATATAAACACAAAATAAGACAGACGCCACTTGAACAAGATGGCCCCCACAGACTGTCAGCGGCCAGTTGCCAACATCGACCAGTTCCAATTGAAAAACTCTCTATTAAAATGCAAGAAATCAGCACGAAAAATATTGCAATGTTCAAACATGTTATCGCAGTTTCAATTAGTTCTTAGCTGAAATAATTTGAATTATCAATATCAGTTGAGCCCACTCTAAATTGAGCCTCATTGCACGCATCAAAATTAAGTAATCCATCAATTCTGCGGTCGGTCGGGGTTACATCCTAAATTCATCATTTAAAGTTGTGTTTTGTTATTGATGATTGACTTTAGAGATCATGTCGATAAATTTCCTTTCCTACTTTATTCGCATACAATAACCTACTATACACTTAAGTTCTAAATTCAAGACATCACTAAGAAACATGAGTATAAGAGGGGACCTATGTGGCTTCCTTATTTAATACCAAGACTATTGTTGGCTACGAAAAACAAACTTGACAAACTGATATCTATCGCAAAAGAAGACTGAGACTGAGAGCTGTTTTTTAACTGAAACAGTGACTTATTATCTATTAAGCATATTTGTGCAGTATTTTAAGAATCACGCGGTCGAAGCCTTTACTAGACTGAAATTGTTATAAATTCCAATAACTTAATTTCTATACCCATTTAAGACCTCACACACAATAAAATTTAAAATATAAACTGCTGAAAATATCTGGCTGAAACTTTTAGTAAAATGTATTCTAGTACCTACAGGGTGAGCGTCCTGCATAAAGGTCAGAAGATTTTCAAAAAGGAAATCATTTAATTTTTCCTCAAACAATTTTTTGACAGATTTCGGTTCGTCTTTTCATAGAATCTGAGAAAATTAAGTGTAGGAAATTGAATTTGTCATATATGGTGGCCACGATCAACGATCCACTTCTGTAAATAATTAATTCAGTATGCGTTGGCTTTAAAGTTAATATACAGGTAAAACAAAAACAAGTCTTTACTCTTATTTATAGTTTAGTAATTCTGACATCTCTGTCAAAATTCGTATACCTAGTCCAGACAAAAGTTTGTCAGAAGAGAGCCACAAAGAGAGAACAAACCATTTCCCCTTCATATAAAAACCTGCAAATAATAGCCCAACAAATTTCTTTGGGCTTGTTTGTTATAACTGATTTTAGCTGTCAAATCTCTCAAAAGTCAATTTGAATTGGTAGTTTATTTCGGTTTGCTTTGTTCAGTGCTGAAATTTGTTATTAAAAATGGATAAATCTGCAAAAAAAAATTATTAAACTGAATCCGAATGTTTTTCAACGTCTGCAAACCGGTAATTCTTTTAAACCCACTGACGTTTATTTATAAATTTCTCGCATATGTTTTCAACAAAAGTCATGCCAAACTTTCGTTCCTATTCTTTTTGGTTATATTCTCTTTTTCTGAGAGAATATATCCCCACTCCTTGATATCTGACATTTTGCCGAAATTGGCCCAAAAAGTAAGGGAACAGACCTATAATGTCGTTCATTGCCATGCCTACATTTTGAACATTTTTCAAAAAAGCGTTTTTCATCAAAATTTATTTTGTTTATTTTTTAATTTTTGCTTCACAGTCCTTAATTTTAATTTCTAAATTATTTCGTAATCAATGCAAAAGGAAACAATACTAATGGAAGCCAACACTCCCATTAATATTTTAGGTCATCAATCAGCTTTCTGCCTCATTCTTGTCCAACTGCTGAGCAGGATTGAAACTATGCTACTTCTAATACTTTTTTTCTATTTGCAGGTTTTTAAAAGTTTCTAAGAATTTTCAAGTCATGCACATGCACAATGCACATGCCAAACGTTATATCCACGATGTCAAAAGTCACCTCCGTCGACCAGTTTTTTATTCATCCATAGAAAACAAGTTTAAGATTCTTGGGAAAAACACATGGCCATGTGTTCTGTTCGAAAACCAACTTTATACTTATTATTGCTGCTTTGCTTATTCAATTATTCACGAAGCATGTTGGTCTAGCAAAATTCTTTGTGCTATGTATATTTAAGAACGAGCAAGTTATTTTTAAGAATGGGGAACAGAGGAAGTTCTTGATGTTTAACTTGGCACAATTGGGCCAAGTTAACTAGGAAAAGACCGAGAATTACATGTTCAAAGCCATTCGTCTACAAGATCTATTTTTTAGATTATTTGAACGACTTAAACGACTTAAAGGGACGTAAAACTTAATGCCGTATTTCACCAGCATAGAATTGTGAAGCTATTCTCAGGACAGTACTTCTCTCTGTTGTCTGTCAGATTTTCGAATCTCCGACGTTTCATGATTTTCGAACGGATTAAAAATGGTTGTAAGCCTGAGTTACATACACCCGGAGTGAATAATGTGGCCGTATGTCAATTTTCAACGATGAAAACCGTTGGCGTAGTTTCATAACACATTTTTGAAAAAAAAACAAATCCAATATTCAGAACCAGCTTGACTTTACTATGTTAAGGATGGGAATTACAATAAATTTTCAGCTAATTATCCTTGAAACTTATTCCTGTTCATTGTTAGTCATAAATTTAGTACACAGAGCACATACCTACCTACGAAAATTTGCAGGAAAGAATGTACGAAATGCACATCAGGGTATGTACCTGAAACGTGACAAGTGTAGTGTGTATCTGAAACAATGACAGCAATTGACAATGTGTTCCAATTATTGTGAATTTGCCTCAAATCCATGTTCCGTTAGCATCTTCTTGGAACTGGTTACATGTTTGTTACTTTGTTTTGGTATTTGTAATTTGTTGTGACCTAGTTTTGAGGGCACATGGCAATAGTTTGAAGTTGTTCGACCATACCTACTATCGGAAGAGTAGTTTCGTTTCCATTTAATGAGAGATATTGGAAAACTTTTTTCAACAGTCCATTGAACAGAGGGTATAATCACTATTGATACTGAAGTTGATTTATTTCCACAAACACCTTTGGAAATTCTAAATCAATAGAGTTATTGAAATTTGCCACTTTCTGATTTTAAAGAGCCAATTTTTCGGGTATACATTTTTCTGCCCGCTGATCAAAGCTTTCAAAACTTAATCTGGATGTTGATATTATCAGTGACACTATGTACAATTGGAATTTCTGAATTAATAACCGATAGTGGGCATCAATTAACAATATTTCATATTCCACACACCAACTGAACCCTTAAATAATTTTAATTAACAAACAAATTTTCCAAGAATATTTCAATCGCCTGCTATGGAAATGTTACCACCCCAACGGTTAACAGAGCGCTGCTGTCGCATCAATAACTTCGAAATTAAATCCACCGAATGAATATTGAATGGCCGCGTGGATACAATAAAACTACCCAACCATTAAGTAATGCCGGGCATAATTAATCGGATTAAATTGCTTACAGTATGGCATCTTCTCCGTCAGGATCATAATCATGCTCAAATAACATTACAACCGGCTACCCTTCTACGTCTATAGAGCTCGCTGTCATCACTTCGAACACAGAGCGTTAAATCACCCTAAATCCTTGCTAAAAAAAAATTAAAAAAATAAACGTACTACCTCAATGGTGGGGAAGGATTTCCCCCTGCTCAAACGTGGGAAGAGTTTAATGACAAAAAAAAATCATCACGCTACTAAGACGACGTTGTCGTCCTGCCGAATTGCCGCCTACAACGAACTCAAACAAAATACAGTATCGCCGGGGTTGCTCTGTTTGTGCTAAAAGTTTCTAAGCCTTGCCGTCTCACTTAGGCGGAAGGAACATTTTTGTAATTACTGTATAATTTCGTGCAAACTTGATGAATATTTAGAACGCGCGCCAGCTGTTTGCTATTAACTTGAATTTTGAGTGTACTTTAGTGGCTTTACGATGCATATAAGTCTAAAGCTCTGTACCTGCTCCTGATGTTTACTCTCTGTTGCTTTTCTTTTAGTAGAGTTTACGGTCGTTGTTGACTTTTCCAGCATTCAAGGTCAGAAATTAAATAAAAGTTTGCAAGGAACGAGGTGGAATGCGACTTTTTGTTCCCCTCTTAATGTGTTTTAATTAATCGTCCTTTATTAAGACTAAATGTACCTACTAATGTTAGCCAAGTAAAGGCTTCTTTGTTGATTTGTTTGTAAATCTCCGTGTTTATGTTTTTTTTAGTTTTTGTAAGGTTTGCATGAAGTGAGAGGGTAGTTTATTGTGCTCTAGCTATGTGTCGGCGCAGTGGATTAGTGGTAGTGTGTTGGGCTACTAAGCGAGGGGTCCCCGGTTCGAATCCCGAAAGAGCCAAATTACATCTTAAGGTTTTTTTCCACTGCACCACCTCTCGCGAACTTCTGACAAACATCCGAGAGTAAAACTGTCATGAAAGAGCTTCTCAATTAGCCGTTTGGACTCGGCGTTAAATTGTAGATCCCTTCCATTCGTCCCAAAAATTTAAAACCCACACAAAACGAATGGTTGTGAGAAGCTAGGCCTTGGGTCCGACAGACCTGTCGTGCCAAATTTATTATTATTTATTTATAGCTATGTGTCTTAGCGCAGGAGAAAGTTGGTAGCAAAAAAGTTCCTTGCAGCTCGATAACAATCGATTGTGGCTCTTGTGGGATACTTTAGCTTTACGGGATACGGTTAGCTTTAATAATCGTGACAATTAGAAGCGCACAGTTCATTGAAAAATACCGTCATTGGCTGATGCAAAATGCAGGTTAGCTTACGATATGTTTTGCATGGAAAAGGTTACGTTCGAGTGACTATGACAATTTGCATGTGGGCTACAAGATTGACGATGCTGACGGCTGACCATGGATTCCATGAGCATCTACTGTACGGCGCAAAATGCATTTGCTCATAGGTAACGTTCAATACATCTAGTTGTGCTTTCAAAACGGCGCTCATGCGTTATTTGTATTTCTTGCCTTGTCAGGTAACCAGAGAATTGCAGCCACTTAAACCAACTAACCAACTGCAGTTTCGAAATCATTTCTATAGAGCTACGATGGAAATTGGATAACATGTAGTATCAGTAAAGATCGTAAAGGATCCAAGATCTAAGGGAAAAAGCGGGAGACTTGAATATAAATATACTTTTCCAAATTTTAGCTGCAAGTGAAAGAAATTAATTCGAAATTTTGTTCGTGAAAAGTGAAACATTCTTTATTTATTCGTGTACCTCAATGAAGATTGGGCGAATGCGTAAACTCTTCAACGGAATTGCAATATCACTATATGCGGATGCTTCAAAAATTAGTGAGGGTTTGATATCAGGCATCCTATACTCAAAAGAGGTAGCTCTAAGATTTACGGAACGGACACATGTAGCATGTTTCAGGCACTTTTGATGCGGTCGACGTCGATAATTAGTCTTCAAATCCTCTATCAACCCTTGACAGCCTTAGTAAGCAAGGTGCAGTCGAATTCCATAAAATTAGTTGAGAAAAAAACTGTTTTTTTTCCTACCAAGTTATCGTTTTTTGCTTGCCAGAAAGTGAGTTAAAATAGAACTACAGCAGTTTTTAAAAGTCTGTGCTTGTATATAATACATTCCCAATTTATGATACACAGCCGCAACAAACCATACGAACTATCATTCAAAAACTCGCAAGCGTAATCAGAAATTCAATAAAAAGAAAAAAGAAATTTAAAATTTTAAAAAAGCTTTCAAGACTTTGAAAATGCTGGATCAAGCATTCAAAATGCTAAAATGACATCGCTGCTGATGACATCAGAACGACCCCTCCAACAAACTAAAATAATTGAAGGCATAAGACCGCCAGCCAATAATAGTGGGTAACAGGATTATTCTTTTATTTACAAATTGGTTTGTAACGTTTGGACGGATGAATGGTTGTTGCAAACGCAAGATCCTTCAAGTGATTTTTGGCCGGTTTTCTATTTTTAACTTTCTCGTATACGTAGTACGAAAAAGATATAGCGTTCTTACACAATTTTGAACTATTCAATTCTAATATATAACGATAATAGAAGAACTCAAAGAGTCGGTCTAGAAATTCTGTCCGTCTATCTGTGTGATCCTGAGGTCTACAGCCTTACCGGGTAGACGGACTTGTTTTAAACTTAGGTTTTGGAGTTTCAAGGCCAACAGTAGAAGAAGCTTTTTACATTTTAGCCCAAATATTAACTGTAATTCCCATTTGACGGCTTTAAACAAGTTTTTTATATTTTCGATATCGGCTTAAACGATTTCAATAAAAAATATTATCATTTCGGCTAAGGCAGGTGGAGTGAACATTCGGACATACCTAGTTTTTCGCTCAAAACTTTTTAACTTATCTCAAAAACGGTCAAAACGATTTAAACAAAAAGTCATTTTTAGGGTAATATCGGCATTTCTAACTTGATGGCGAGCTCTGACTGTCTCTATATTATATTACAATGGATTTTTGAGAAATGGATCTTATTAAAAAAAAATCATGATAACGACTAGGTAAACACATTTTTAACAAAATAATTACTTGTAGTAAAGTTTATGTTTTCCGAATTATTGCGTTCTTCATTTTCTATTTGAATCACCGAAAACGCTATTTTTTAAAAACTCAAACATTTCTCGAACAAACCATCATTGATTTGGATACAATACAATTTCAAGAATACCATATACATATGTACTCAGTTCTCAGCTTAAAAGGTGAGCATTAGGTATTTATCGAACAAAACATTGCAATATTTTGTAATATTTTGTTCGCATAATTTTCTGAAAACCGCTCTAACGATTTTGACCCAAATACATATTTAAGATAACATAAATATTCTTAATAACACCTGTGTTATAAAAAGTTCTGAAAAATGTACTACCCAAATTCTAACCCACCCATCTTAACACATGGAATATATTTCTGTTAATCTCTATACCGCACTATCAAAAATAAATGCAATTAGTACCTAACCTAAAATAATTATGAAAAATTAATTTTTAGCAAATATTACCCACTTTTTCTTTTTCCAACCATATTAAACATGTACCTTGCAGCCATTTGAAGCTTACACAATCAGAAACTTTCACTTCATTTGCAACCCAAAAAAAACGTCTAGCGGCTTATGCAGTTAATAACTGCGATTTTTTTTATCTAATATATCTTTATCTATGTTAAAATATCGGTAGGTATCACAAACCCTACTTCCAATCATAGAAACCTAAGAACAGAATCAACGTAAAAATCAAAAGCATGCTGTAGTGTGTTTATTAGCCTTCCTGTAGACACTCCTGGTTATAAAAAGGGTGGAAAGCAGATTGAAAAGTTAAAAAAATATTCTTATACCCCCATTTTTTTTAAGTTGTACAAGCGGATATAATACCCAGTGATGGTATACTTGGTCTTGATTTTAAAAAATAATGTAATAATAATTGTCTTCTAGAATCTAGACTACATCAGCGTCGTCAAGAGTGGTTTATCTTACGACCAGATAATTTTCCAGAAAATGTTGCCATACCCATGCATAATTGCATATATCCTCATTTTCCAAATCATTTTCAATCCCGGCTAGGTCAAAAGTTACATTAGACTAATTTCCATTAATACAGAAGCAGATTAACTGAGCTTTAAGGCCTCGTCAAAAAGAGCGCGTTTTAACGCTCCGTTCTACCGCCGCGTTTCACCGCCGCGTTGTAATATACTGAATAACGTATCCCCCGTCACACAGAACGCGTTTTCAACGCTTCGTTGAATTCACCACGGCGTTTGAACGCGGCTGTGAAACGCGGGGTTGTGAAAAATTACAGATTATTTTATGACGCGGCGCGTTTGAAATAATTTTTCATGATTTTACATTCTAAAAAACGGAAAAATGAATCGAATGTGTTTGAAATTACCCATATTTGTGCGTTATGTGTTAGAATTGTATACAAATGCAGTTTTAAAGGCTGAGATATGGGAGGAAATATAAAAAGAATTTCTCCTTTTTCCTTTTTCTTTTTAGGGAATTACATATCACGGCAAAAAAGCAATAATTCTTCCTCCGAGCTGCTTGACATTTGTTAAAACAATGAAAACCAAGAGTCATGGACATCAATGAGATCTTTCTGTTGGACGTCCTCTAACGCGGCGGTTAGAACGTTGTGTCAAAATAATCTTACCGCCGCGTAAATTAATCTCACCGCGGCGTTAAAAACGCGTTCTGTTTGACGAAGCCTTTAAACGGGAATTTACGTTGCTAGTACAATAATAAACGTTACGAAACCATAAGTGCACATAATCAATACAAAAAATGATAATGTAACCTTAAGCCACCTCTGTTATTAACAGAGCATCTGTCTACCTAATTATAATATTTTCGTAAATAAAAATTTGGAAAAGGACCACAAAGAAAAAATTCTTCTTTTCCTCAATTTGTTAAATCAAAGCTGACTCACCTGTGCAACGAATTTAAAGATGTATTCGCATTTGTTTTTCTTTTGGCGCGACAGGTCTATGGGACCCATCGGCCTAGATTCTCACATCATTCGTTTTGTGTGGGTTTTCAATTTTTGGGACGAATGGAAGGGATCTACAATTTAACGCCGAGTCCAAACGGCTAATTGAGAAGCTCTTTCATGACAGTTTTACTCTCGGATGTTTGTCAGAAGTTCGCGAGAGGTGGTGCAGTGGAAAAAAACCTTAAGATGTAATTTGGCTCTTTCGGGATTCGAACCGGGGACCCCTCGCTTAGTAGCCCAACACGCTACCACTAAGCCAATGCGCCGACGATGTATTCGCATTAGAATCAGAAAAAAAAATCGTGTAATAATTTTTACACACAAAATCTCCGCCTAAAGGATGATCCACCAGTTTATATAAAAAATGCAGGATTCCTTATTCACAAAAGGATGAAATAGCAAAACAAGTTGATAAACTAATCAAAGATGACATAGTTCAACCTTCAACTTCGAAATATAACAGTCAATCTTACTGGTACCCAAAAAGTCCTTACCAGGAAGCAGGGTTACCTTTGGGACCCCTTGGGGTCCGATTGAACCTTTCTTCAACGCTTGGACCCCAGGACCCGCCTTTTTGAAAATAGCGCAAATCGGACCCCTTAACGAAAAAACAGGACACCTTTGAACGCCTGTGGACCCTTTTTTCGGAATTGGCTATTCATCTCATCACATCAGGAAGCAAAACATTATATTCTCTCTTTACATAGTCATCAACTTCGACTATTGAAATCGAATCAACATAAATCTCGCTCTGATATTTGTATTTTTAATGATAGCTACCTGTTCCTGTTTCCTTTGGGGACACAATACTCTCTTAAAGTGAGTGCATTCTGTATCCAATTCATACTTAAAGCTAGCTCCCTGATGTTTTTTTTAAGTTTTAAAGCAAACTGTGAAAATGTTCATTTACATGCTCTGTTATTTTATTTTATTTTTTTATTTATAATAGGGACATGTGCAATCTATACCTATTTGCTTTTATTAAAAAAATGTATTTACCAATAGGGGCCTGTTCAATATTCTGTATTGATGCCCTTAGTTTAATGCACTTGATTTTTTTATGAGATATTTTTTTTAATTATTTTAAAACGTATGCGATACTGTTTCGATGCGGTTGTTTTTCTTTATTTTCATACGGGACCCTTTTTGAAAGCCAGGGCCACCTTTTGGGACCCTTTTCGAAAATTTTCGAAGGTAACACTGCCAGGAAGTAATGAGAAACGGTGGAGGTTGGTAGTGGATTTTAGAAACGTAAAAAAAATTTATCATAACTAAATAGAGTTCCGATTTTACTTTACGCTACAATGCCACAACAGATCAGTGACACCTGCTGCGCTTGTCCTTATTGTAATCAAAAATCTTGCCAGATGTAAGAGCCTACATATAAACAAAAATAATTTAGCGCTTAAAACTTCAACCAGAACTTTTGAAAAGCTGTTTTTACTAAGGGCTTTAATAACTACTGCCATCTGAAATGAATACACCGCACATGTTAAAGCCTTATTTTTGTATGAATTTATTGGAGGACATTTTACGACTTTAAAGACGACTATCACAGCTCATAGAGCTACAGGTATAGTTAGTGCAAATGGACACCGCAATAGAGAATTACTCGTCCCTACAGGTGAAGAGCACAAATGAAAGGAAAGGTGACACCGTCCAACTTGAACTTAAAGTGCACATAATTCAAGGCGAGGGAAATAAGCACGCTAACTAATGGGGGGGTATTGGTGTGAGATTGATTACACACCAAAATATAGAATCTCTATTGGCATGGAATAAAAAGTAAATGTTAAAATATGTTAGGTAAATGACTCCCTAAACTCATGACCACTGTTTACAGTGGTATAAACGATTAACTGAGTATTGCCGGCTCTACAGTCTACACCCCCATTCATTCATTCTACCAAAACGGAGAACAGTTCCTTCCAGATTTCCACTCCACGCCTTGACATTCAGATCTCACGTGAAAATCCATATCAACCCTTCAACTCTACTCAACTGTCTTCGCCACCTCATATTCCAAAACGGATACCATGTTAATCATTTATATTCGGTGTCACTTTACAACCAAAAGGACCATTAAGCTAAATACCCAAATTCTCCCCAGACACAGATTATCATGTGATAACACATTCATAGTAATTTCCTTATTCCACAGTGATTAATACACCACCCATCGAGCCGTATACCTCTACTCATAATCGCAACAAGCACATTTGCCCATTTGATATGCCAGATTTCATAGGAATCCTTGAACATAAAGCCGGAATGTAGGCTTAGTTATTTTTTTTAACACACATTCAAAGCGGAAAAATATGTTGTGCGGAACAATTTTGATTAAACTTTATCCACCGGTTAGACACGGGTAAGAAAATCTCCGACACCATCGCACTATCAGTGACGTCACCCCCGTCTACGGGGTAGGGAACACCAGCTTATCTGGCTGTGCTTATCGAAAATAACCATTTTGCCTTTTAAAACAATTTATTCCGCCTGAATTGTACGATCCATGTGTGTGTATCTTTTCATCATTCCTATTTTACCCCATCCAATGCATGTATAGCTACGTAGTCATACACATGTAGGCATCCAATCCTTTCTCCTACCCTCTTCAAACTTACGAGTAGGTGGGTTACGATGAGAGCTACATTAACCGAAACGGAAAGCCATGGAACTTTTATTCGGCTGCATCCTTGTGTTTGTGTATGTATAACTTTTGGGAACAGGGGATCTCATGTCACTTATAAATCCATAAAAGTACTCTTTTGTATTATGCTCGCAGACTGTCTAGTGTGTGTAGTCGACGTCGTCGTCGTTGTCGGATTTTTGCAGCGTTTCGAGCAAACCAACTATATCTCTAGAGTCCTTTTAAAAATCTCAAGGTGGACGATTTTTCATCAGTCTTTTCAGTCTTTTCTTCTGCATCTCTTTTGGTATTTAGAGGTTGGATGTCATATAACCATTACTTATGTAGTCCTTCAGGATTTACTCGACCAAAAATAGTTCCATTTTCAGCTGGAAGCGCTGGTCTGGCGTTCTGTACCACCCTCTGCTATCGCTTATAATGTACAATAGGTTTTTTTTTTTAATATTTTTATAACAAAGTTTATGAGAACCCTAACCTAGTGAGTTTATTCTTCACGGCACGGACAAACGCATTTAAAGTAAGAGCACAAAAGTACACCATGTCCCCCGTTGTACTTTATAAGGATTATTTGCGGAATTTATTTTGCATGAAATTAAATGCGAAATAGAACGAATTTTTGTATCGCCATGCCATGGCCCACAATGGCAACGGTTGTCCACTTATGGACGCTGTTGTTTTTTTTTTTTACTTTTTCTTTACATGAAAGGAGAGAAATGTTTCAATAAATTGAATAGGATTTTTTTTTTGCTTTTTTGTTAATCTTCCGTCTGAGTGAGGGTCTCTTCTTTTTGTGCTTCATGTTAATTGAATTAGTTCCCCCTCGACGAAGGTTCAAAATTAAACCATTTTGATTACATAAAAAAAAGGTAGACATGTGTGGGGGTAATATTTTTTGTCGAGGTAAAGCTGAGAGCGTAGATGTAGACGCTGCTATGCTTTACTTTACCTATAGATAGGTATAACTTTAATTTGGACATTGCATTGAAAACGTTTGCAAATTCTGTTCATATATTATTTTTTATTTTTTTATTTTTTTGAAGTGGTTGGCAAGTTACCATTAAAATTTACAGCTACTTGGTCGTTGGGCTAAAGAAAAGAAGCTTTTTATACGAAATGTGGTGGCCAATTGTGATCACCTCTTCGAGAGATAACACGGTCCGGAAACTTTTCTCGCGCCGTCTTGTTGAAAGTAAACGGTGTCCAGATCAATACCATCCAACTCCGGCCATAAAAATCATTAATCATCACCAATTCCAAAGTGATTCACGGGTTTTATTCTTCACATCACTAACTTGTTCCAACAGCTCGAATTTTTTCACCAATTTCTGTATTGCGGTCCGACAAGGTGCTTCACGACGACCCAAAACTGATTTAGTTTTGCAAACTGTAACTTTTTGCCATTTTTGTAGTGAATTTTTATAATTTCAATGCGTTGGTGAAGCGTGTATCGTTCCATTTTTAGTAATGGCGTAGTTTCTACTTGTCAAATGTCAAAAAATAACAGCTTCAAAAGTGGCAGCTATCGAAATAGCGGGCTATTCAAAATAACACCTCTTATTGGAAAACCCTTTATTGAAGCTGAGACAAGTACGAATTTTTCAGAGGACTATCCTGGTTAATGGCTGCCCTCTCGCATCTCCGAAGTAAGGGGCACCAAAATATGTAGCCCGCCAAAGAAGGAGCCTGAACTTTTAAACTTGGTGTTCCATCGTATGTGAAACTTCCCTGTTCCCCAACTTTAAATAGTTGTAAAAGAAAAACGAGTCAACAAACTGTTGCATGAGAGTATCTTGCCTTGAAAGGTACAAGGTCTTTAAACTCCAGGGTGTTTCTTAAAAATGTGAGAATCACGTCCAATCTCCTGGGGTCGATGTAAGATGTCAAAACTGTGATCGGGGGCTTTAGGTTTTTGTAAGAAAGAAAGATTAGTTGGTAAGTACTGCCTCGAAAAATTACGACAAATAATGGCGACCTCCCGGGTAACCGATTTACAGCAGCTCATAGTTCATAGTACGGTGATAAGTAGCATTAAAGCTTTTAGAAACCATAGCACTTTATATTGCAGCACCGCAAACTTTCAGCATTCTTAAAGTTAACACTTTGCGAGGGGCAAACAAACCATAGCTCGTATCTCTTTTTCTGCATTTAATCCTAGCATGAAAATCGAAAAAAAACATAGCGTTTCAGGCATTGGGAGAACAATTTTTAAGCGAAAGCCGAAAATATATAACAAAAGTTTACTAGATGCACCTGCGACCCTCGACTTTAATGCTGAAATATGCTCTGTTCATGTCTAGTCACACTTTTGGTTTATTTAAAATTTTGCAACTTCAGCTTCTTTGGCTTTGTTGTATTGTAATGGCAGTTGGCATGCCCCTTTGTATGATTTCGATCAAACTTTACAGGAACACTTTCGGGTCAATACCTACCCAAAAACAAATTCGGTTCGGTGTGTATTTCAATGGATTAATAAGTATAGAAGTTGAAATGATACACGGCTATCTATTGGTGTCTTAAAAATCTATTTACCAATTTTTATCGTAATCGGTCAAACGTTGGCGAGTTTAATATAGTACAACACTTGGGGCATCCGACAATATTGTTTGTTGGTGCTAAATTTAGAGCAGTCCAACGAAAAGAAGTGGCGAACCCTCCGAACAAATTCGATAAAGCCTAATCTCCACCGAGGTCGTAAAAGAGGAAACCAAAACCGAGTCAAACGCAGTTCATAAGCCAGTCGAGACTAGGAGTCCGATTATATTGTATAATCATATACCTGGAAAAATGTCATAGAAGATGCAAATCTAAAATATCTGTGGGGCATTTTAAGACGGAAAAGTATTGAGCGAAAGGGCAGCTTCTGCAGATCAAGGATTCTTGCGATCGTATATCAAAATTTCGTAGTTGAGTTATGTAAAAGAGCTAAGCAACTGAATGTTGGTTTTAAGACCACAATGTAAGCTTTTCCTTTAAAAAACGTTTCCAGTAGCTGTCAAATATGGAAAAAAACGTTTATACAGGTTAGATCAGTAATCAAATATCGCTTCCAAAATAGGGCGATCGGTCCCAAAATATTCGCCAAACTTACTTAACGGTGTACCTAGCTCTATAAAAATGAGTTTATAGATTTATTTATTTCAAGTCCCAGAAAAATGTCAAGTTTCCAAAGAGCGATGCCCGAAGACAGATTTGCCTAACTTCTCCTCAAACGAGAAAAGATTGTGCAGAGAGCAAGTCTTCAGAAGGTCGGTTCAGTTCTTTGGGTGTGCAGACGATGTCGACATCAGTCAACTGCCCGCCAACAACTGTCTGCAACAAGAATTTGTCAAAAGAGAGTCGCTCGAGGGTCGTGATGAAATCCATGCTCTACGGATTACGGATTGGAGATGTAAAAAAGGAAGATCGGGCTATCATTTAAGTCGGTAAAATGCAGAGTTAAATGTGCGGCCAATATATCTGGAAGCAACGTTAAGAGTGCATTTTTGGTTTACGATTTAAGTTTAATGACAGAGCTGGCTTCGGACCGCCCGTTTCGACTTTTTGTGCCTGAAATTCTTAAGAGTTCCGTCCGATTTTTCACGTTAGCTCCACCATCTGCTGAGGTAAAAGGAAAAACCCTAAGACTACAAAGAACTGTGTTGAGTGCAGCTATCCCTTGACATTTTTCATGAGCGACCCTTTCTCCAAGAAACATGACTGTACAAAGAGACATTGAATACAAATTGCACTATGAAAATTTTAATCAGTTAATGGAAATAACCACAACGCAAAACTCTTCTTATTGGCGAACAAAATAATCTTAGTAATTAACAAGCAGTGCAAACAACCCCTTAATTACCCAAAAGACCAACAAGAAACCTGAATTTTGCACAAAGAAATGTCAACCAGCACATCTATGCAGATGCAAAGTGCAAGCTTCTGAGCACCCAACTCTCCATCGCTATCAATTACAAAGTTGCGCGCATCTCCCCTAATGATACACCAACCAGCAGAGCAACTGCATTGCAATCAGCCACAAAATGTCCGTCCTAATCTTTCATTTATAATCCCGCAAAACTTTGTAACATTTAATTATATCTAGTCTTTTGAAAAACGAAAAGAAGCTAAAAAGCGACCGCATAATATTACTACATCCTCATAGTTTGTCTCTTCATCAGAAGGACATCTCACCGACCGCCAGCAGCATGCAAATAGGGGGGAACCAACGAATTTGCCCTCAACTGTCGTCTCTCCTGCACCTCAGTTATTCCCCCAATATAAGATACAAAAGGAAGCACCCAAAGAAACGTTAAGGTAATTATTTATAAACTCTCAAGACTCCCTGCCGCCCCCTGACTTCAATGCAGTAACATGCCCTACAATGCGGGTAGCCAGCTTAATGTGATTTTGTCTTTTCAACCAGGAATAGTCAAGAAACGCATTCATTATGGCAAAAGAGGGATGTAAGTGGAATAGAAAACCATCTCTACCACACCACATACAGATACACAACACGGCGATGAATCAGCCAGAGAGAAAAGGGACTCTACAAAAACAACGTTTTGACGAAAATTGTAGGTAATTTACCATGAATCGCTGTCTGGCTTGAGTCGCTTCCGGAAAGAATCCATTTGAAACTACTGGCCTGCAGCACGCAGTTGCTTGCTTGGTTAGGTTGCCGCTGCACTTGCTACAGTTGGATAAGAAGAGAAAGAGAAAAAAACGTTTAAATTGCTTACAAGTCGTTGAATTTGAACCACATAGGAGTGTAAACGGTTTGTAGATGAATCGGGTTTCTTTTTTGGTTTCTTCTCCGGTAATTTCAAATACACAGACCGACCGAGCGTGGAGGCATAGATATGCACACATGCATGTGTTCATGCATGCATCAAATTTTGGCAGCAAACAGGAGGCCACGCTACAGTGATTCCATCGGTTTGTTTTGCTAAAGGAAAGGCAGGATACTAGCTAAAAGGATACAAATTCGTAAATTATTACGACACAGGGAGTAGAGAAAATCATCACAACTCATGCATAGCTTTGTAAAAGCATACCACAAAAACACAAAATTCTTAAGAGATGTTAAAAATGTGTAATTGTGTGAAACGAGCTCACAGTTCTTTGAATACAAAAGGCCAGGCACAAAAAAATGCCAAACGTTTAGCTTTAAATACATTCACAACGAATTCAAGGATTTAAATTCTAACAATCATTTTATAATAATCAATCATCCAGTTTTTGAGAACTGTTGCTGAGGGCAAAAATTCTAATCACTCCGATGGGAGCTACAGCTTTAACAAAGAACATCAAAGTTTTCCAGCAGTTTTACAACTCTTTCTATTACTTTTACTCAAAATTCATCTAAATCTGTGATACCCAAGTATTTTATTATGCTAATCGGTTAAATTTAAAAATTTGGGGGTTGTTTGTATGTATGGCAACGCCGAGGAAATATTAGATTTTAATCAGGGCTATCGGGAACAATATTCCCCACGAAACATTTCCCATTTTTTAAAACTATGTATCGGCAACGAATTTCGAAAAAGGGAAAAAATTAGTATCGCGATTGCGAACAAAAATTCTCCCGGAATTTGATTGAATTCCTCAGCCAGCAATATAAATTCTAAATACTGCGCTATGATTTTTTTTTCCTATTTTACAGAATCGAACACATTCTTTTCTTAAAAAACGAATTTGCGTCTTTGCAATTGCTTAAATTAACGACTTTAATTGGTTTAGAACAAATATTTGCAAAGTGGTTATTTTTCCAAATATGAGCGTAATTGACAACTATTTATTCATTCGAATATGTCTTCGAAAAATTCCGGGAGAAATAAATTCCGATGGAAATTCACGATAGGAGGAATATTTTCCAGGGAAAAAAAAATTTTCGGGGGGACTTTTCCCCCAGAATTGCCGATAGCCCTGAATATTTTCCATACAGTAAATTCAATTTAAGAAAGCAATAAAACATTTATTTAATTTAAATATTGTCTGCTATTACAAGATTATGTTCAAAATATTGAATTCTAATATAGATGAAGATGCAAAAATATTTGAATACAAATTTACTGTATATTGAAAAGTTGGTAGTGTACATTTGTATTCGAAATGAATAAATATTAAAATATAATGCCTACTTTTAGCTTAAATTCAATATTTTTTTTGTGTTAAAATATAATACAATCTGAGATTTTATTTTTTATTATTTACTTAGATTTGAATTTAATATCTATGGGATATATTTTTACACCAAAAATATTATATTTTATTTCTTATTTGTATTGCTTTTAATAGATACACTTCAAATACAAAACCGCCAAGCGAAGCGAAATTGAAATTCTGTTTTTGGCACTAGCTGAATTTTTCTTTTTATGAGTTTTGGTTGTAAACCATTTCCGTGGTCACTTATGCACTTTCAAAATAATCCTATAGAGGCCGCTGTGCTCCCTTTAGTACCTACCTATATTCTTTTAGACCTTTAAATAAAGGAAAGCTCATGTATTTCTTAAATATCTTGTTAACTATTCAGCCATTCACTCACTTAGCTGATTGTCAATTCAACAAGAAGTTCCGATTGGAACTCTGAAGTTTGTCCAATAATGGACTATTTTTGTTTAAGCAAGGTTTCATTAGCTGTCAATAAAAAAATCACTAAAAAGTTGAAAATAATTTTATTCCTATTGGAACTAAGCCTTTAGTCGATAATGAGGTTTCTGCGTCTTTGTCAAAATCATCTCATATTATAACAAGCCCCCTGTGTGTGTGACTATTATGTGCGCGTGATCATAATGTTATGCACTTCAATGGGCTGGCTGGGCAATCGGTTCTTTTCAGCGCACACATTCAGGTTGAACACATTTTTAGGTGTTGTTCATTGCAAAAAGTTTGGAAATGGGCTGGTGGGATTCGTGTGTCGAAGTTGTTTCTTTCGTGTTGTTTCCTTTTCGTCGACATTTGAGTTGGGTAAGGGGCCAG
Organism: Cheilosia pagana; assembly: GCA_936431705.1. NCBI lineage: Eukaryota > Metazoa > Arthropoda > Insecta > Diptera > Syrphidae > Cheilosia > Cheilosia pagana. The sequence continues at coordinate 74,340,858 of OW386166.1, read as the reverse complement.
TTATAGCGATACGTAAAATGCAACCGAAAAAGTTAAAACAGTATGAAAATAATTTTATTTTTGTTTGGGCAGGCGGTCATAGCAAACAGAAAAAAGTCTTTTAAAAAAACTGATTGTCACTGTGTTAGTACCAACAAATCAACCACCACTGGTTAGAGTTACATAAAAATTTGTTAATTCTTTTTCTAGAAAATTTAAACATAATTCACTTTTTTTTTTTGATAAACTAACTTTGTAATTTATTGAAAATTTCAGCAAAATAAGAAATGGTTCAAACAAAATAGCAAGATTTGATTACAGACAGACATGTGAAACTAAAAAAGCTTTTAAAAAAACGTCCGTCAGGTGACAAATAAGACATGTGACATAAAGTACAAAACTTTTTCCAGTGTCGGTGATTTTCAGAAAACCCATTTCAAGGCATTAAAAGCGTATAAGAAAACCTTAAAGAAAGTGAGCTGCAAATGTCCAAAAAGTCAGATTAAACTTCATCTTTAGTGTTGCATTAGCAGATCACTCAATAAGCTTTAGTTTTCTGACACGTTAAAGCTAGGAGAGTAATTGCACAATTTCTTAAAGTTGTCTTCATGGAAAGTAAGTTATAAATGACGATTGTGCAGCCGAAACCGTGTTCTATTAATGCTGAATATGAAATAGTAACAAATTTCGTGACATTGCAACAAGGATAATGTGGACTCATCGTTCAACTTGAAAGAACACTTCGAGGTTCTTAGAAAAACGCCCAAAAATAAACCTTGAAATACTGCAAATCATTCGAAAATAAGAACTTGCTTTCCCTGAAAGTTAATGCTGAACACTGACACGTTATATTTTCCGCTGTCTCAACTTCCTATATAAATAGTTTACAGGTGTTATTCTCCATAAGGTACATATTGCTTAAATGATACCCGACATTACCATGCCCCGTAGGTACTACTACGAGTACACTCATATTATTGCTTAGAATTCCTTTCTGAGTGGAGCAGGTTGGCCACTTTGTTGACAGCTTAGCCTGTCTTCCTTATTCCACGGTTGGCCAACATATATCTATCTATCTGCCGATCTATTGTTTTACCATTCCTCTACCAATCGAAGAAAAGGGTTCGGTCCCTTCAATATAACAGCCAAACGCACTGCCAAGCTGATTTCTCCTTCTGATTCGGAGGTACCACCAGCCGACTTTACAATTATTAAGTCCATGGCTTCTATCATCAGAAAAGCTTAATTGTTGTTCTTAGACTTTACAAAAAATAAAAACGTACCTAATACTTTTGAATGGGTAATGCTTTGATGTATGATGATGAAGACGATAGCGGTCACAGGACTTTGTTTGCATACCTATAGGTACACCACAAAAGTCTTAACGAAAAACTACTAGAATAGTAAGATTTTTATTTATTTATTTTGAATGACCATTTTCAGGATACGAAACAGAACAACCTATACCAGAAGCCATTGTCAAAAAGCTGTAAAATAAACAGTTTGTGCCTTGGAAACTCGGTTTTGTTTTTGGACGTATAGAAGGACCTGCTACCTTATGTCTAATTCGGATGGCTTGGTTAAAAACATTCTTAGAACAGTTGTACTATTTCCGGGGTTCAACCTTGGACCCCTGACTGCGCATATAAATCTACATTTCGATAAACGCCTTCTTAAAAGTTCCTATAAATAGGCGACTCTTAAAGCAAAACTCTATGCGCCACCTGAATGCATTGAAACTGAATTCAGACAAAATAAAAGAATTACTTTAAAGTTTAAACTATTGTATCACAAGGACTATTGTATAGAATAAGGACGAGGGCAATTTTCAAACTCTTCATGCTCTGCAGGCTCGCTGAATACATTGTAGTTTCAAATGGAAGACAATCCCATCTGTACACAGTGCACAAGCAGCATGTATCCTTCTTGACGCAGCGTTGTCCTTGTAGTCCATTACAGTATATCGCTACTTTCTATCTGTGTGTAAATTCCGTGTATACCTACAGAGAGGGTGAACGTTTGATTGCTTCCCTTTAAATAGCTTCAAGGTGCAAAGCGCTTATGAAACGCTGTTCGCCTTTTCGTCCAACAGCCGTGAAAGGATTCCCCCAAGTCTAACAAAATTAGCAGATAGTCAGTTCAGTGTATTGAAACTTTTCCTATATTCTCTGCTCTTCTCAGTGTTACTTTGTTCGTTTTTGTTCAACTTGAATGGAATCCGTTTTCTTCCCTTAGTTTGTGTCCGTCCTAAGGACTGCGGGGGGGGGGATATGGACGTTCTTCTTCTTCTTACTGGCGCAATTTATTCGTGAGATTTTGGAAAAACGATTACCTTCTTTTTTATTAGTACGTAAGTAGAAAGGTACGTTCATTCTTTTCGTAGATTTTTTATGCTATCTGTTGGAAATCATCTGCCCGTATCCTTTGGACCACACCTTTACCAGCGAATAGAACGAACAAGTAGCAAAAAAGTTAAAGTTATAATGAAATTGTAGAATTTTCCATTTATTTTTATATTTTGTTTCCTTCTGCACTAGTGCGAGTTTTTATACGGATTTTTTTTATCGTCCTTGCCACTGTGCATTTCTCTTAAACAGTTGTAAAAGTTCTTGATTCTGTGGGACGGAGTGTGTCTGGACTGGAAGCTGAATGCGAGAAGATTTATATGTTATAGTTGCTCCTCTGTAATCACTGCCAGGGTCCTTGTTAAGACAATAAGACAAATTTCGCCTGAACTTGATATCGGCAGTTATCGATGAGGTTGCGGGACGGGACTGTGAGATAGCAGTCTCAGCAGGAGCGTAGTTTGATAGATTCGCGGTATGCGGTAATGAATGGTCGCCAGGGACTCTAGCAGACGAGGAGGTACCCTGAGGGCATTTGGAAATTATCATCCTTGGTGGAATGGATTTTTTTTCTCAAATCATTTCATTTCATTTTTTTTTCTTGCGATTTGTTGGAAAAGTTTGCGTGGCTTTCTGATGTGGCGAGCTGATGCAGAAGCTTATCAGAATTTATAGAATGTGGTTGTTGGCGGAGGAGGAGAAACTTATTTGATTGGAATTTTTGACTTGATAGCTCGTAAGAAGTTTCTCCGATTTCGTGAACAGGTGTAAGTGATGGAAGAGAAGTTGAACTGCGGGTTTCTTTAGTCTGGAAAGAAAATATTTATGGGCGCAGTTTTAGGTAGACAGACAGGTAAAATGAAACTGAAGTTTGCACCACCCTATTGTATTAAATTTGGGTGGAGCAGAGAATACACCCGAAATTAAATTTAGAGTTGGTTTGATATATAATACAACAAAATAAGGGAGGATATCTTTTCGAATCAAAAAAATGTACCACGGTACTGGGGCAACTAAATAAGTGTTCATCAACAAATAAAGTAACACTGATTTGGGTACGAGGACAAATAGAGATCGAAGGCAACGAAATTGGGGACTCCCTTGCAAAACAACGGTCAACTGAAAAGCTACTGGGACCAGAACCATTTTCTTCGATTGGTAGAAGAATGGTTGAAAGACTGATCGACCGATTGATCACAAAAAAAAACATGAGAAGAAGGTATGAAACGATAAAGCGGGCTACAAGATGTAAGCAGAGTTGCAAGCCTGCCCCATTCGAAATGGGTTCTTAGCATTGAAATGCGTGGTAGATTAATACCTGCAGGACGTGGTAATTTCGGTTCATTGAAGAGACATATAGGCCTTACGGAGGATGACGCCTGTAAACTGTTCAAGGAGAAAGTTGAAACAGCGTCACATCCTACTGTGTCAGTGTTCAGCACTAGTTGCCAGAAGAATTAATATATTGGGATATTACTGGGATACCCAGATAAGGGCGGAAATCTCCTACAAACAGATTCTTCGACAATAGAAATCGAAGCGAGGTAAGGTGTATGGAGAAATCCAGATAGCCCCTCCGAGTTGTAGAGAGCCCAAAAGGAACCCAAAATGGTAGTCCTATTCGAATAACGCCATGTCTAGCATTTGTATTAACCCTAGAAAGATAATCTACGTCCACGAGACGTATGGCGCGGGAAAACTGTGTGATATCTTTTGAATTCTAAGCCGCAGCGCGTTGACTCTCTCAACTAACTCTGTCGACACCCGAAGCTTGCACGAGACGGTAGTGACGCCACCAGTGAACACACAATAACCGGTTATAGCAACGTCGTACGTCCGGAAGACATATGATTATCTTTTATGAAACTTTTTGAGATATTTGATGAAACAGTTAATATATTATTTGTTGGCTCTTATTATTATCATATCGTTAGGCAAACCGAAGACTGTTTAATGAGAGTCAAATTGAGGATTTCTTGGCTCAATGTGAAGAAGTTACAGCGTCAGAATGTGAAACTGATTGTCAAAACGTCCTCTTAGAAGGTGACTCACAGTGACATTGAAGACGAATTTATTGAAGAATCTGTAGACGTACCGGACTCCTCTACTGCAGACAACTGCATTATACTGCCGTACTGGGTACTGCCAATTAAAAAGGTGGTTTGCGGAGAACATAACAATGACGTGTGTTACGAGTGCACCTAATATATTCATTTGTGATTAAAAATTACAAAGATTTTTAATTAAATTTAGTTTAATCCAAGAGGTGCAAATTAAGCAAATATTAACACTAAAAGTCAATTTTAAGGTTCCTAAATAATAAACAAAAATTTTTTTTTAGTTTATTTGCAAAGGTGTTTGCATTTTTTGTTTAAATTGTTTAAATTAAAATAAATAATTTATTTTTTTTTTGAATAGTATCTACATAATTAAATAAAATAATTAAAAATAATTAAAAGTTCATGTGTTTAATTAAATACACTAATTAAGTGCTACTTATTTTATGATTATCTTTCTGTTTCTAGGGTAGCTACCGCTATTCCGCTGTAATCAAGCTTCGCACTCAAAATAATCTGAATAATCTACTTTTAAATATCGATAACAATCACTGCCATGAAGAGCAAAAAACGAAATGAAAGTTGTTAGTTCCTTTCCAATAAATGAATAAGATTATTGACTAGCTTTTGACAGTTTCTCCTCAGAATTAGTGTCTTTGAGTCCGAAAAGCTGTTATTCCAATCAAGCCGTTTGTTTCCTTACAGTATACTGTTGGATTGGTTCTCTTAATATAATCCGCGATCGTTATAATTATTTTTAGTGTCCAGGTTAAATTTTTCGAACCCACAAAATTTATACGGTGAATGGCTGTAAGTATAACGACTGTAAATCGATACAATTTTCAACCCTCATCACAAACTTAACTTTTGCATTTGTAATCACTGGATATGCAAAGTGGAATAAAAAAATCCTAACCTGGGCAGAGCAACTTTTGACAAACTTACTGCCTACCCCAACGATTGTAAAACCATGTTGAACCTTAAAAAAAAACGCAAAAAAAATATGGAGTTCAATGCGCATTTAGGTCAAGTTTTATTTACCATTTCACATTGGTGATTGATGGGCTTCCTCCGATAAGTATCTATGTTCGTTTGTTCTATCATCAATCAATCAAAAACTATCTCAAAATTTGCATATAGACAGTTCATCAAAGGGAAATGATGCAGACATAAAATGTAAAACTAAATTAAAAATTCGTATAGGGATCTCGCTTTGAAGCAAAACAAAGCCATACAAATAACTGAATAATTCCGAATATTTAGAAGTGAAATTGAATTCGTAGCGCTGGTGATCTGAGTACATACATAACTATATACATAACTGATACGACTTCAATACGAATGCCCTGTTTGCTGATGGTGGGTGGACCTTTTGCGTTCAGCTTCTATTGGTGTTCGATTAAATCGAATTGTTTCCATATAATTTATGTATCCCTGCATCGGAAAATTGTGCCATTTTCAATCTAAATGCTTTCAGAGTGGCTACATGTACATCCAATGCGATGCATACTAATCAATCGATATTGGCCATGATGTTGATGATTGTATCAGCGATCGGATAGATTCATATGACTTGTCGCAAAAACAACACATAATCGTGTTTTGAAATTAATTCGGTGACCGTATTTATGAAATCAAAATACAGAATAGAGAATTCATTAAAGTCAATGGACCCTTGATTTGGGGTAGGTTTTGTGACTTATTCAAATGAAACCCACGCAACACAGCGACCTGAATAGGTACTCCCCTCGGAATCACTATACCAAGTGATTGATTTGGTCATTCAAAGCAATCAAGATCCCGCAGGTACCCTGCGATTGCGATTGTCGTCGCTGAAGAGTTTTTAACATCCGAGGCTGTTGTCAGCCCCTTGGAGCATTTGCGAGGCATTTACAAAGGATATTCCCGTGGTTTCTTGCTGCACATATCTGTGGAGTTTCCGCCGATTTTGGCAAGATGATAGTTGAGAGGGTAAACGGTTCTGAAATCATTTGTTACCACAGTATGTAAGCTTTTTGGCATGACGCATAACCTGCGTGGGGTTCGTCATCCTCATTTATCTCTGCCAAAATTCTGGGCCATTTAAGGAAGTTAATAAGCCTCTTTAGGCTAGCTCATCAGCTCTTTCGTTCCCTTCACATTCTTACCCATAGTTCTGGGAACCCAAGAGAGAGTGACTTTTTTGTGGGCAGAAAGCCGCTCGAAAGTGATCACTGATTAACGAGCTTCAGACGTGGGTTTTAATTTGTATGAGTAAGGGGCTCTTATCGCTGCTTGAATAGGTATCTGAAAATATTCTAATGTTTGATCGTTTAATCTTACATTAAGCATTCTCTGGCATAGATTTCAACTGCAGCCTGCAGGTGAGGACTAACCTCAGGTTGGAAACCCATTGCTGCATGTCCAAGGGGAACCTACTGAGGCCCACTGATGCCTGCTCCACCACCATTTGGCAGTGGAGTTCATCTAGCTGGAGTGCACTCATTTCCCAAGCGAGCCGTACGGTACATATACTTTGTACGCCCTCGATTCAATTTTACCCTTGGGGGTATGCAGTCAGTAACATAAATTGAGCGGTTCGGCAGCGTAATAATTAACCTCAGGACTCTCATGTGATCCAATAGATTGACTGGTTTGGAATTTTGTAAGATGTGAAGTTTTTGACACTGGTTATCTTCTGAAGTGTACTGGAGGAATGTTGAGTAATTCTTCTAAAGCAATAATTGAACGCAATTGCATAGCTCCTGTGATACCAATGTACGGCAATCCTTGTAGCCTTTACCCACCACACCAATACGAAGGGCAAGTAGTAATTGGCATGATGATGGTAACGTAGGTCGAGTAGATCATTTTTGGGCGAAGACCCCATCTTTTCCCCAATATTATGTAGCAAGAAGTTACCCTTTTTAACGGTTTTGCTTAAGAAGGAGTACGTTTTTGATTCAGAACCATACCAAGCTATTTAACTTCCTTTGAAATTGGAATTGGTAAATCGTTTTTCAGTGATTTACACTAAGCCATTTTTTATGACACTCAATAGAGTTGCTTCATGTCATCGGTGTACCCGTGATTTAGTAACCACATATTGTTCATAAAGGGGTGATAGCTGATAGTAGATACTCCTCCTTAAGAGCATCCTTTAAAAGCTTCAATTGTTGTGAGACCGGATTTGGCTCAATCGAAATTCCCAGCTGCAGTCTTCTACTTCAGTAAATCAACCGCAATACTCGTCCTGCCCATCAGTTCACTCCCAAGCCTGCTTTCAGTACAATTGCGAAATATAGAGACTTGTTCACAAGCTGAACAACTTTAGCGTTATCAAACTCTGTTTTACTCCTAGTTACTGAGTACATTTTCATCTGTATTTCCTATCTTATTTATCTATATTTCTTTAATTCCCGAGCTGAATATTTTACACTGCACTATATAAGAGTAGTCATAACTCCATGAAGGGAAATCGACTGCTTATTTTGAATAGCCTGCTTTAATGGCCGTTGCATTGTAAACTATATGCAAGGAGCACTGCACAGTGTTAACAGGTGCTTTAAGTGAAATTCCCCTTTTTTCCAATCTTTTTCGTTTCCCCACAATGCTTTTTCAATATAGGTAGTTAGTAGAAGAATAATTATCGACGAATAAAAATCAATCTAAATATTAAGTAAGCTGGCTTCTTACAAATTTGTCATCCAAGTTTCAATGGAAAAACTCAAATGCAGTTAGAATAAACAATGCATATTGAATATGGTCCATTTCCTAATTAGATTTAAATACTGATATTTTATTTTTTTCTTATTTTCCCCATATTTCGGTCTAAAACGGGTAGATTCCCCTTTTCCTCTTTCTTCAAACTTTTGACTGAAATCCCCCACAAAAAGATTCAATCCCAACGAACTGGCAAAACTACACTGAACACCGTTCACAAACAAATGCTCTAACCACAATGCCTATAGGTGCCTATTTCTGGATTAAATTTCCACAATTAGGTTTTAAAGTTAAATGACAACTTTTCGAATTTTGAGGCAAAATAAGGCCATGTCAAACCTGAATACAATCTCTCTAGTAGTTTGACAACTAAAGCTGTCGTTAGTTCTATCATTGCTTAAGACACTTTCTACCTATATCTACTCAATATATTGCTATAAGAAATTGATAGTAAGGCGATTTGATATACCTACCTATCGAAACCAACAACTTCAATTGGATTTTCATTCGTTTGCTTTCAATGTCATGCCTAGTGCATCTACATATATGAAGGTTCGCAGTCGCGGGCCAATTGACTTGCAATTACAACAGGCTTCGAAAGTTAACCGCAGAGCGAACAGAAAAGCAGAAAAAACATAGATCTACTAGCGGACCCGACAGACGTTGTCCTGCATGCTTTTTCAAGCCACGTATGATTAATATAATTAGCTTGTAAATCGGGAAATATGATTTCAATCAAAGCATCTTTGGTATTTACCATGTTGCAGAAGTTGTCCGGCAATTTGATGCATTCTGTGCAATGTTGAGCAATTGCTCGGAGAATGATAGTGCCAATGGATCGTTTTGTAGTTGAACTCTTACATTTGTGTTAAGACGTTATGTACAGACATTTCGCCATAGATATGATTGTTTTATACATGCGTTAATTTCGTCCGCATATGTAGCGCGTGGAATGACCGGCAATTTCTGTCTAAAATCACAGGACAGCAGCAGTAAAGCACCACCGAAAAGCCTGGTGTTATTATTTAGATCTTTCATCATTCTATCGAGAGCTTCAAGTGAATGCTTGTGTGCCATAGTGCATTCATCCCAGATAATAATTTTGGATTTTTGCAAAAAAAAAAAACGGTTCTAAAATACCCACAATTTGTCGCTCCTCCATCTGTTCGATATGGTTGTACTGGCAGCGTGCGTTTATTTGCTGTTCCTCATCACCCATGAAGTAAATTTGGAGAAATTTTGGTATTAGGCATCGGCATTAAAGAACCAATTTGATGATACACTTGGCCCTGAATCTTAAACGTAGATTGAAAATTGCGACCATCCGCGTTCTGAACGATTTTTGTTACTCCAAATGAGGTCATTTGAAATTGAATTTTCGAATTTTAAGCAAAAACAATTTGGATTTTGATGTAGCAACAGCCAATATTTTACACGTTTGATTACAGCCTGGTTTCTTAAATTTTCGTTGTCCGTCAATTTATCTTCTGCCGATCTATTTAACCGACGCGACGGTTCTGGACTATTTGTGAATTCGGAGTACGTCGACCAATATTTCCTCCTCGTTCACGAAGACGTTGCATTGTTGTATGTATATGTGAATATAATACACTTAACATTCACCGTAAATATCAAAAGGCTCCGTACAAAAAGGCGTTTTTTACAATTTTGTTTTTTAATAATACATCGATTTTTGGGGCACTGTGTTTGTATGTTCCGTATGAACAGTGGAGTGTGATATTGTAACAACTTTTTTTGTCTTATACATAATTCCAAATAAATACATATATCAATTTTGTATTTTACTTAATAACTCGCAGTCACGATTCGGTTGCTTTCGAAATACATATACGATTTTGAATGTAATTTTTGTATGGGCGGTGCCACGCCCCTTTGTCCAATGTTGACCAATCGGCTTCTAAACCATCCAGGGCGCCACCCAAACGCATACAAAAAAAAATATTCAAATTGGTCCAGCCGTTTAGGAGGAGTTCAGTGACATACACACGTACAGTAGAATTATATATATAAAGATATAGAAAATGCTGATTTTGGGAATAAAAATCGATATCTCACTCTTTAACCTGTTGTTCATCTTTATATCATACTAGCTGTACCCGCCCGGCTTCGCCCGTGCAAAATGTGGTTTCTTTGATTATTCGTTACAATTAGTAGTAGTTTAGTATTTTTTTTATGAACTCTTTCACATCCACATTTCTCATAACGCGTAATTTGGCGAATAAGAGATATTTCTTACCAGTTAGCACTGTATAAAACAATTCGTCTTCCTTCTTATCAACGTTATGTTAACAGGTATTCGCTTCAAATGTTAAAATGTTAAATCATTGTCTCTCTCAATCCCGTAAACATTTCACACTGTATCTGCTTTCTACTATGTCTCTCAATCCCATGCCCCCCTCCCGCCACACCACCCATAACCAAACACATCCAGGAAATTAAATGAAATAGAAACTCATCAAGATCAAGAGAACAAAGACGGTATAAGAGTGTCTGAAACATCGCCACACACGAAACACCTCACATTACATACCTGCACTGCATCCGCTGTACTGTGTTGTGTGTGTGTGTGTGTGTGATTGCGCATGGCCAAGCAGGTTGAACAAAGAGGTCTCACAGTATACTCTTCTCTCCTCAGGAAAGAAAAAATAGATACAAATAAAAAATGTTCTTTCAAAATCAACTGTCCAGTGACAGTGAGAGCTTTAATAACCCGACATATTTGGGGTTACGATTGCTTTGTCGTGAAGACGACGATGATGGATGAAAATGGATACACACACAATATTTAGTTGATGGGTTACGTGTGTGTACTTTTTTGTGAATATTAAATTTATTTGGTAGGTAGGCTTTCGTGTATATTTGGTTTTTGTTAATTAAAAAAATTTAAGAATTATAAATGGGAAGTCGGTGGGAATCGGGTTATATGGACTCCACAGGGTTTATTAATGCATGAGTGAAATAGGAACTGAGCAAGAGAGCAGACACGTCTTTCCTACATATTTCACATTATAATTTATAGGGTAAAACACCCAATCATTGGCACCTTAAGAAAACTTGAGTCTTTATGTGTGTGTAAATATAAAAAATAAACATTCCAATAACATTAAAGTACATAATTCATTTACATTTATTAAGTTTTTTTTTTAATAAAAAAACATAAACAAAATATAAAATTACTTAAAAAACATACAGTAAAATAAAGCAAAGTCAATTTTCACCAATTATCTGCACTTCGTTCCATTCATTGGCATTCCTCAGTCCTATTATTGGCACCTATAATATATTGTGGTATAAAATAATTAAAAAAAAAACAGGCAAACAGTGTCTCAATTCTCAATTTTCCAATGATGGGCGGTGTACTTTGTGCCAGTAATTGGCTCATGGTGGGGTGCCAACAATAGGCTATTTTACCCTATTTTTGTTTGTTGCTTAGCAAACCAAACAGAATACTATCTCTGTCTGTCACAGGAGTAAAATAAAGTTAAAAGAGATGTACCCAAATATATTGCGCGTTTAGTATGTTTGATTTGAGAATGAAGTGCATATCCACTCACCCATTTGAAAATAGTAGAAATGTTACAAATTTTGTCTATTTATTTAAAAACCTTTTAAGATATCGAGTAAATGGATATCCTATGTTGTACCTGCATATGTCCTCTTTAAGTTGGCATTTACTATATTTAAATGCCCCCAGTATTTTCGAACGCAAAGCGTCGCAAAGGAAAAAACAAAAGAAAACGAAAAAATAAATTACTCTTGTCCAATTTTCTCTGGAATTTATAGAGATATAGAGTTGAAACAAAGTGGAAATTGTAGGCCCAGGTATCCTCTATAGGCGCGTGAAAATTTCATCAGAATAAATTCAGCAGTTTTTAAGATTTTTGCATTTAACGACATGCAGTCAAATTGAATCTAAGTCGAACAGAACTACACCAATTTTATTTATATGATTCTGCTCTCCCTCTTTCAGTTTTCAAATTTTCTCATAGGGGCAGTACATTTAATTAAATAATAAAAAATAAATAGAATTAGCTTTTATGCAACAATGCATGCAAAGTTATACTGGCAACGCTTCTTTTGTTTTCCTGTAACATTCTGTCACTCTAGCAATATTTTGCCTTATGATGGTTGGTATGGCAATTCAAACTTTGACCGAATTTCGAATTTAATTAAATTGGTAAAGTGAATTTCGCCACTCTCTGTATAAATTGAATTACGACGAAGGGCGGTTTTTCATGCAATACTGCTGCAAACTGCAAAACATCGTACAAGTGCAACTATTGATTATTTTGACGCTGGCTTCAGGCAGCATTTTAGCTGTATGTACAATAAAATTAGCTGTGCGCAATTAATTAGGAAGCCTGTTACGGAGCTCAGGCAAGAGACGTCCCTGTGCAGCAAACGTAAACCTAAAATTAAACAATGAGAGTTAAGAATGTACAGGGATAAATGTGATGAACACCTACCTTGCATCCCACAGATTAGGAATCTCAACGAAGCACCGAGACACTCAAAAAGACTGAAAAAACCTAAAAGTAAACAAACAGAAAAAATATAGATAAAAAAAAAAAGGAAACAAATTGATAGAAATACACAGAAGAAATCACTTACCCCAATTAGCACCAGCACAAGTGGAACATGTGGCCACAATAGGTTGCAATGCAATTCGTAATTGTAGCCCTTATCGCTGACCTTAGGAAATCCTTGGTAGAGATCGACGACTCCTCCATAACTTAAAATAAAAGATTCGCAAATGAATAGAGTAGTACAATGATCTCAAAATAAACAAAATTAACTTACCTGGTATGTAACACGCTGCCCTCGGAAATCACAAAAGAAAAGTGAAGAAAAGTCGAAATGACATTTCAATCAATAATAACTCAATATAGTTGTTGCACTATACGTGACACACTTGTTTGCCCGTTTGCACATCGTGGAGAACGTGGATAAACCAAGTGTACAGTGTTAAGTGTGGGGAAAAGTGATAATGTTGCGTAAAAGGGATTATAGGAAAATTACTTTTAAAATCTGTGATACGATCTTAGATCAAATTAAATTATGAGGTGCAATATAGGCTAAGTGTATGTATTAAGGTAGTTATGTAAGTAATTGTAGGTATTTTCTTGTGAGATAAAGTTTCGATAAACAATGGTATTGTTATCAGACATAGAGACAACATGTTTAGGTGCAGAAGTGGTCAACATGTTGATAGAGAAAGGTAGGAAGTGAAAGATGAAGTCTACACCAGGGTAGATAGAGACAAAGCAATGCAGCTCACACCTCACACACCTACACAGATTAAAATGGGACAACGATGACCATAAATGGTAATAACTAGGTCATTGACATCTGATAGAATATGCGAAACTCAGCTGATTAGAGAAGCGAGGGTTGCCGTTTGTAGCAAAAGATTATTGTCTTTGCGGTGTGAAGAGCGGTCGAATTTTTTTTTTGTGCGACAGAAAAGAATCTTTCTTTCGTGATCATCTTGTGCGATAGCAAGAAATTATTTGTTAGTAATCCTGATTCAAAAATTAAAGATTCTAAAAGGTACCTACTCACACAGGAAAAATCAACAGACCTCAGAAAAAAAAAGGCATAAGGACACGAGTAGCAGGTGCAAGCAGTAGCAGAGGTACTGGGTTGAGACGAGTTGTCAAAAGACGACCCTCACCTCTGCTGGGTTTCTTTGTCCGGGAGTCCAGCGATTCAAATCCCAATTACCGTACTAAAGCGCTTAACCGTAGGCTCAACGGCGATAAATTGTGACAACCAGCTCAAGACTGGACCAATAAATAAGCGCCAAGTCCGGCAACGGAAGCGATTCCAATAGTGCGGGAGTTTGAGTTCGCTGGCAGAGAACCTCATCCAAGGACAAAAGGTCGTCGGAAAGCCGATACAGCCAAACGTTTGCCTGGGGAGTCCTCAAGCCAGACTGGTGCAGCGACTGCGTTTCACAGCCTTCGACAATATTAGTGTCCTCGACAGTGGAAACAAAAAAAAAAAACAAAAACAAAAAGATATATTTTATAGAAGTGAAGTGGATTAAGTGAATTTCTGGAATTAGTAGTTATTAAGTTTTCTTTCTTTTGTTTTTTTTTTGGATTTAAAAGTAGTTTAATTAGTGTAAGGATATAGTGTTTGTGGTGCTAATAACTGCGCGAAAGAATAGGCGTAAAAGGGCCAACATTGCTGTTTCAGGTCATCGCTCCAAGTGCTGCCGGCAGGACGACGAGGGACGACACATTAAAACCGTAAGTTTTTATTCCTATCTTTTTTTGGTAAGGGCTGAAGAATTGCCCAACAATAATTATTAGTTTTTTTTTACGTTAAGCCACTTTAAACACGGGTATCCAAGTATTATCATATTAGGGTAAAGTAGAATAATTTAAGTAACACCTTTTGATGAATTATATTTTTGTTTGAGTGAATTCCGAGTTTTTTTATTATGGAGTAGTTCTAAAAGTGATTTGGTGTGTGTGTTCTTGGGGAGGCCGTCCTTCTATTAGTGCCATGGCGTAAACGTTACGTGAACGATGACGACTGACGAACATAGGACAATGACGTGACGACGTACGAATACTCCTCTACAAGGACGTACTGACGAGTGGCTGGAGTACGGCGTATAAGGGGCTGTTTCTCTAATTCTTCGGCCATAGAGGCAGCCATGGTTGTGTCCAAAGAGACATAGGGTGGGTAGGCCAAGCCGGTGCCAATTTCATCAGGCATGCCTCAGAGACTAGGCGAACCTCTCCCAGGAGCGACCGTGGAAAGCAGTGGATGCAAAGGAGTAGAATAGGTTAGTTATAAGTTAGAATAGGTATAGTAGTTGTTAGTATTTTGCTTACGGTTAGTTAAGAGTAGTATTAGTTAGCGTAGTTAGGGTAATATAATTGCATCTGACTTTCCAAACTCTCTCCTAGGTGGGGCATAGGTTGTTGATTTTTCCTTTTCATCTTTCCTTTCTACTCTTCTCTTCTCTTTTCTATCTTCTAACAGTCCGTCCGAGGTCACCTAGAGTTAGTTCTTCTTCTTTTCTCTTTTGCTTTCTTTTGGCACGATTTTTTTTTGTTTTGAGCAGGTGGTTTAGTGCGAGGGGTGACAAGAACTACCCCGTCCGACGAGCGATAGCCGTGCAACCGCGAGCGTGCCACCGTCCTCCTCCACTACTCCGAAGTTGCCCCTGTGGCCAAGCCTCGACTCATAACAATGGCGCCCAACGTTGGTGAGAGTGCCTGGACTGGAGGACTTTCGGCTGTCGGTAATGGAGCCTCGATCTCGTTGATCACATTCGGCGCGACCCTAAAAGCGCTCCAGAAGTCTACACCTAGATACAGCTGTTGTTGTAAGTTGGGCACTACATAGAGCTCGATATCCTGAGTTTTGTTCCCCCACGAAACTTGTGTCTTAAATCGTCCTTGTATGCGTTGGTGATTTCCGTCTGCCGTCCTGATATCTGTAGCCATGTTTGTCATCGTCAAATTATGCCTTTTTATAAAACTCTGTGCATCTTTTCCTAGGCAGCTAATCGAAGCACCACTATCTAAAAGTCCTAAAATTTCTTCTCCTTCTATTACTACTTTAGCATATGGTCTGTTATCATCCGTCGTATTTAATATTGTTGATTCTATTCTACTCTTTCGTCGTCTAAATATTGCGCATTTTTCTCTTAACCTTAAAATTTTCTTAAACTTTCTATCTTTCTTTGGTCGCGTCAATTCTTCTCCAAATATCCTTTTTCTAGCTTCGTCATATTCTTGTAATCGTCTATGCAGGCTCTTTTTAGCCGGAATTTCCTTTTTCTTTTCCTGTTTAAAGGAACCTGGGTCCCTTTTTAGGATTCGGAATGGTCCGGGTCTGGTCGAGTGTGCGGGATTGAGCTCGGCATCGGCGGTTTGTTCCCGGTCGCACCGCCGATCAACAGGTTTTCCTGACACTTCACACAGTTGAATGCCAGACTTCCTTGTCCACAGCTGAAGCATGTCAGGGTGTGGAAACTAGATGAGCAAGCTGCTCGTGATTGTGGAATTTCCCTAGCTCTATTGTCTTGTCTGGTGTCCCTGGTTAGTTGAGTCGTTCTATCTATGGTGGCATAGTTAGTCGGTCTGTTTGTCCTTCTGTGTTGGAGTGCGGCTATCTCTAGTTCCTCGTCTCCTCCTACTCTAAGCTCTAGATCCTCATTGCTTTCGCCTAGGCTCGCGGCTTTGACCTCACTTACATTTCTTCTTGATCTAAGGTCTCTTGCCGCGATATGGCTTTCTGCTCTTCTGCACTCTTCCCGGAGTTCTCTTATAGTCAATATACTACACCCGAACACCAGATTAGCTACCCTATCTTTCAAATTTTGACGTAGTATTGCTAACAAATCCTTTTCGTTTGGTCTCTGTCGCATCTGTAGTGTTAAAGCTCGTATGTCACTATAAAATTCGTCGAACGTTTCGTGGGGTAACTGCCTCCTGTCCATTATTTGCCGTAGGATCTCGTGATCTCCCCTAGTGCTTTTAAATTGTTGCAGGAGTTCGGATTTGAGATCGAAGTAGTTGAGCATCGTGTCCCCTGAATTCTCCTCCATAAATTGCCAGTACCAGCTCTCCGCTGGCCCTGTCACCAAGTGGTGGAAATTGGCGAAGACTTGGTCGTTTGACAGGCCACTCTGACGTTGGAGGGTCTCTGCTCTCCAAAATTCGATCATATATAGATCATGACCAAAGCAATTGGGATATGCACGTAAGCAACGCAGCATTTGCGTTGAGGAGCGTAGTACACGACGCTACAGGGTTAGAACCATATTACGCAGTATTCGGTGCCCCAATGATTCAGCACGCAAGCGCATACGAAATACTAAGGAAACTGGACATGCTAAAAGACACTGGAATACGTATCACAAATAAGACTGATAGGCTAGATTTGATTAGGAATAAGATTTTTGACAACTTGAGATTAGCACACAACAAGGCTACTAAAATATACAATACCCGCAGCAGGGACGTAAAATACGCAGTAGGACAAGTCGTTTACCGACGCAACTTCAAGCAAAGTAGCCAGCCCGATGGTTACAATGCAAAATTAGGACCTAAATTCCTAAAAGCGATTGTCCTAAAAGCTATAGGTAACTCTCTTTACGAGATATGTAACCAGCGAGGCGACAAAGTAGGAGTTTTCCACGCGAAAGACCTACACTCTTAAGAAAATCAAAGATAATTGACGCACTCAAGCTGCCGTTGTAGGTTTATGAAATAAAAATAGGTAATGTAGTGTCAGCTTTGAATGCTATTTATTATGTGTATGTATAACTGTCCAGAGAGAGATATATTTATTTATAGAGGTATTGTTTATTTTATTAGTTGATAGAGAGAAGAGTAAAGTTTATTTATTTAGGATTAAGTATAATTATTTATTCATCTATGTATAGATCGTGATGTCTTAAGTTTAATAAAGTAATTACATAAGTTTACTAGTATAGAGGAAAATATCTAAAGTGCAATAAAGAACTAGCTGCTTCTAACAATACTCTCTGTGATAGGTCAAAAGGACCAAAAATACGATCCGAAACCCGCAACGCTTACACCAGCCTCCACGGCTACTAAATCGTTGCTATATACCAGACTATAATTCAGTCAGGTGATTCGAGTGACGGGTGTAAGGGAAGCAGACATAGGAAGGCAAAATAGGACTCACCATATGCTTTGCCCGGCACATAGACATCTCAAGGCATGGGCCCTTGCCACACGTTTGGTAACACAACCGATAATCCACGCTCGCGGTAGTACGGCATAGTTAAGTTGCCCGAGATTCCTTTTTACGAGGTCGGTAGGCTCGCGACCACTCACCAACCGGCGTCGATCCTGTTACGGAGCTCAGGCAAGAGACGTCCCTGTGCAGCAAACGTAAACCTAAAATTAAACAATGAGAGTTAAGAATGTACAGGGATAAATGTGATGAACACCTACCTTGCATCCCACAGATTAGGAATCTCAACGAAGCACCGAGACACTCAAAAAGACTGAAAAAACCTAAAAGTAAACAAACAGAAAAAATATAGATAAAAAAAAAAAGGAAACAAATTGATAGAAATACACAGAAGAAATCACTTACCCCAATTAGCACCAGCACAAGTGGAACATGTGGCCACAATAGGTTGCAATGCAATTCGTAATTGTAGCCCTTATCGCTGACCTTAGGAAATCCTTGGTAGAGATCGACGACTCCTCCATAACTTAAAATAAAAGATTCGCAAATGAATAGAGTAGTACAATGATCTCAAAATAAACAAAATTAACTTACCTGGTATGTAACACGCTGCCCTCGGAAATCACAAAAGAAAAGTGAAGAAAAGTCGAAATGACATTTCAATCAATAATAACTCAATATAGTTGTTGCACTATACGTGACACACTTGTTTGCCCGTTTGCACATCGTGGAGAACGTGGATAAACCAAGTGTACAGTGTTAAGTGTGGGGAAAAGTGATAATGTTGCGTAAAAGGGATTATAGGAAAATTACTTTTAAAATCTGTGATACGATCTTAGATCAAATTAAATTATGAGGTGCAATATAGGCTAAGTGTATGTATTAAGGTAGTTATGTAAGTAATTGTAGGTATTTTCTTGTGAGATAAAGTTTCGATAAACAATGGTATTGTTATCAGACATAGAGACAACATGTTTAGGTGCAGAAGTGGTCAACATGTTGATAGAGAAAGGTAGGAAGTGAAAGATGAAGTCTACACCAGGGTAGATAGAGACAAAGCAATGCAGCTCACACCTCACACACCTACACAGATTAAAATGGGACAACGATGACCATAAATGGTAATAACTAGGTCATTGACATCTGATAGAATATGCGAAACTCAGCTGATTAGAGAAGCGAGGGTTGCCGTTTGTAGCAAAAGATTATTGTCTTTGCGGTGTGAAGAGCGGTCGAATTTTTTTTTTGTGCGACAGAAAAGAATCTTTCTTTCGTGATCATCTTGTGCGATAGCAAGAAATTATTTGTTAGTAATCCTGATTCAAAAATTAAAGATTCTAAAAGGTACCTACTCACACAGGAAAAATCAACAGACCTCAGAAAAAAAAAGGCATAAGGACACGAGTAGCAGGTGCAAGCAGTAGCAGAGGTACTGGGTTGAGACGAGTTGTCAAAAGACGACCCTCACCTCTGCTGGGTTTCTTTGTCCGGGAGTCCAGCGATTCAAATCCCAATTACCGTACTAAAGCGCTTAACCGTAGGCTCAACGGCGATAAATTGTGACAACCAGCTCAAGACTGGACCAATAAATAAGCGCCAAGTCCGGCAACGGAAGCGATTCCAATAGTGCGGGAGTTTGAGTTCGCTGGCAGAGAACCTCATCCAAGGACAAAAGGTCGTCGGAAAGCCGATACAGCCAAACGTTTGCCTGGGGAGTCCTCAAGCCAGACTGGTGCAGCGACTGCGTTTCACAGCCTTCGACAATATTAGTGTCCTCGACAGTGGAAACAAAAAAAAAAAACAAAAACAAAAAGATATATTTTATAGAAGTGAAGTGGATTAAGTGAATTTCTGGAATTAGTAGTTATTAAGTTTTCTTTCTTTTGTTTTTTTTTTGGATTTAAAAGTAGTTTAATTAGTGTAAGGATATAGTGTTTGTGGTGCTAATAACTGCGCGAAAGAATAGGCGTAAAAGGGCCAACATTGCTGTTTCAGGTCATCGCTCCAAGTGCTGCCGGCAGGACGACGAGGGACGACACATTAAAACCGTAAGTTTTTATTCCTATCTTTTTTTGGTAAGGGCTGAAGAATTGCCCAACAATAATTATTAGTTTTTTTTTACGTTAAGCCACTTTAAACACGGGTATCCAAGTATTATCATATTAGGGTAAAGTAGAATAATTTAAGTAACACCTTTTGATGAATTATATTTTTGTTTGAGTGAATTCCGAGTTTTTTTATTATGGAGTAGTTCTAAAAGTGATTTGGTGTGTGTGTTCTTGGGGAGGCCGTCCTTCTATTAGTGCCATGGCGTAAACGTTACGTGAACGATGACGACTGACGAACATAGGACAATGACGTGACGACGTACGAATACTCCTCTACAAGGACGTACTGACGAGTGGCTGGAGTACGGCGTATAAGGGGCTGTTTCTCTAATTCTTCGGCCATAGAGGCAGCCATGGTTGTGTCCAAAGAGACATAGGGTGGGTAGGCCAAGCCGGTGCCAATTTCATCAGGCATGCCTCAGAGACTAGGCGAACCTCTCCCAGGAGCGACCGTGGAAAGCAGTGGATGCAAAGGAGTAGAATAGGTTAGTTATAAGTTAGAATAGGTATAGTAGTTGTTAGTATTTTGCTTACGGTTAGTTAAGAGTAGTATTAGTTAGCGTAGTTAGGGTAATATAATTGCATCTGACTTTCCAAACTCTCTCCTAGGTGGGGCATAGGTTGTTGATTTTTCCTTTTCATCTTTCCTTTCTACTCTTCTCTTCTCTTTTCTATCTTCTAACAGTCCGTCCGAGGTCACCTAGAGTTAGTTCTTCTTCTTTTCTCTTTTGCTTTCTTTTGGCACGATTTTTTTTTGTTTTGAGCAGGTGGTTTAGTGCGAGGGGTGACAAGAACTACCCCGTCCGACGAGCGATAGCCGTGCAACCGCGAGCGTGCCACCGTCCTCCTCCACTACTCCGAAGTTGCCCCTGTGGCCAAGCCTCGACTCATAACAAGCCTTCAAATTGGAAATGTATATATTTTGAGTTGGGTATTTGAAAAGCGGATAGGGTAATAGTGTCGAATGGTATGGCATATTAAAAATGTTATTGATTTGTAGCTATTTCCGAAAAAGAACTGGCTTTATTTTGTAAGAAAAATAATTAAAAAATGTACAGATTACACAATTTAGTGCTTGTCATGCTTGTACCCTTCAAGATAGCCGGGAGCCGGCTGATGAAGCTGGGAGAAACTGAGATGATCGCACAACGCCATCAATTTGGAGAGTGAGCCACTTCCGAAAATGCTTTAATCCTTTGCTTAAGAATGACTAAAAGTGGAACGCTGTAAGTTATGTGGCGATAAGTTCATCTAACTTTTTTTCGAATATTGGACTAAAGTTGGATGCGAGGTCAGGAAAGTTTGATAAAATTCATCTGGTAAAGCGGTCAATCGATATACCCTTTACTCCAAGGTGACAGGTCTGCCTTGCCGAGGGAGCTGTGAGCTGAGAAGGTACATAAGGCTACTGTTTCACAGGGTTCGGGCAAATTTAACGGCTAATGGTGACTCCTCAGGGGTAGCTAAATCCTCTTTTATAATGCAGTCGAGTAGATAGTTCGACCTCTGCTTATTCAGTCTGATATAAATAGTAACCCCTACTCGGGTGGACAAATATTTTGAAACCTGTCCAGAAGAGGCTAATCTAGTAATCGGTACCGGGTTCCGGGACCGTGAATCCACCCGAAACGGACTGTGTTTTCAACATGGGGAATGGGGTCAGTCAACAGGTACCAGACCACAGTGTTCATGTGGATGGACAGCATGCACAAAAGATTGTCAGTCATCCCGAGTGGAAGAAATCATGCAAGATCAAACAACCTGGACCAAGTAAGGTAAAGCGAAAGCTTTAAGCTAGGAGTGAGAGAGCCAAAGTTGACAAGGGACCTTTGCTTAAGCCGCGACCTCCAAATGGTTGATACCGACATGAGCAGACATTTTTAAAAATATGCTTTCCTAGGAGCTCTAGACTCACTTTCAGCGAGTGCAGGTGATATCGGCATTAAGGAGGAAGGGATTATCGCAAATAAATGTGGTATCCAAGAAAACAAGGGTTGCCTAAGTGAGACTTTAAAACGGATGACCAACCTATGGAGGGAGGCTTGACATACACAGTGAAACTGTTGATAATCTTCGTTCCCGTTCCAGCCATGAGGAAAGAGATCATCCATGTCAAATTATGTCCTCAAAATTACTGTGTGAAGAACACTTCTAAATGGAGGGTTAATCATACGAAAAGATATGACGATAATGGCGGAACCAGAATGACGATCTGCTGTCCGAGAGATGAAGCGAGACTATATAGTTAGACATGATCGGGAAGGAAGGTGCATTTAAAATCCATTGTACGTCGGATCATTAGCACCCCATGTAAGGAAGGACTTCTGCCCTATTAGTCTACTGCCACCCTTCTTTCGACTGACTTTGGTTCTCCCGACTAAATATACATTAAAAGGGAAATACAATCTTCCCGCAGTCTGCTAGACCAACCAAGTGAACATTTTTTATGAGCTACCGCATGCGTTCACAGAAATCTCTGTGCCATCATTTTAAAGAATGAGTTTTCACATGGCCGACTTCAAATGAAACTAATCACAATTTCCTTAAAAAGCAATAAAGTAAAATAAAAGCAAAACAAATTTCCTAAACCGATTTAAGCGCGATACAGATACAGGATAAACTTCCACGTTTTTATTGCTCATTTGCCACGATAAAAAATATTTAATGCGACTCCTTATTGGAGGCTTCTTTCTCTGTCAGGCAGGACTAATATTATTTTGGGGTCATTGCGCCAATCCTAGAAACACTCAAGGATTATGCAGATGCCGAACGCCTAAATAATAAACTAGTTCCCATTAGAGAAAGGGACAACAAATAGCTGACATTTATTTCTCCCATCCGCATCAGTTTGTCTTTTGTATTTGTATATTTGTATATCCGTATATTCTGATTACAAAGCTAAGCTTCAAAGCATCCTTCTTCCTTTGTTCGTTTACTTTGTAAAGCTTTAAATCAAATTACTTTATCCCGAATATGGGGGAGATGAGGCAGATGTTTCCTTCCTTGTTCGCGAAATTCAAACAAACGCATTCGCAGGATACAAAGACACACTGTACAGTGTCGTGTAAGGAAATCATTTAGAGAAGAAAAATAAAAACGTTCAAACATCTTTTTGCAGTTCCCCAAAAGACAAACCCACTCGTATACAAAGTGAGACAAAAAGTACCTAAGTGACTATGTGGCATGATATGGCTAGGAGAGGAGTATACATGGTATATATGGCAGAAATGGGGTGTGCGTGCGCGTGTCATTATCCAGAGACAATTTAATCATTACAGCTTTATGTAATCCCATTTTCAGAAGGATGAACACCATGCGATTGTGTTATCCTGCTTGCAGTTTCTGTTGTTTTGCGCTTTTCGTGTGTTTCCCCTTTTATTTTGTATTTTAATCCTGTTAATGGGAAATTGTTATTTTTATCTCTTCACTCACTGTCTCCTCGGTCCTCGTTCTGGTTCTATATTTTTCTTGTTGAGTTTAACCCATGTTATGCTCTTGGGAAGTCCTTTTCATTTGTTGGGGCCCCATGGCGTGTTTTTCTCTCTCTCTTTTTTTTTAATCAAATTTAAGTTTATGTGGTAAAAGGAAATGTTAATGAGGATGCAAACTGTAGGAGCTTTCTTAACAGTCAGCATTTCCTTTGGGTAAAGCATAGTATCAAAAGGATACGGAAAAATCGATAAATCGAGGCAAGGAATGGTTTAATGGTAATTTTTCGTAGAAATGATTTACCTACACGTCCCCGGTTTGGATTCATGCAAATGGCAATCAGGAGCGGCCTTCATACTCTTCTGTTGTATTGGTATGTTGGTGCGAGGCACAAGGAATCTGGGGATCCGAACTTACTTGCTCGAAGCGAAAAGACTAAAACCTCTGTCATTTTGACTCACACGGACATGGACAACCCAAAATGGTCAAAGAAAAAGCGCGATCTTTTAATTAAAAAAAAGGTCGATTTTTTCAGATATAGTAACAGCTCATGTGGGGTGTGGACAGTTTCGATAAAGCAATATCAAGGACAGTACGAATAATATAGCAAAGAAAGGAATTACAAAAGGACTGGAACCACTCAAGAAAGAAATAGGACTCCACAGGACAAGGTAGCCAGAATAAAATAATTGATTTTGCATGTAAATAATGAATTTATTTTCAGAAAAGTGGGAACGCAGCTGAATGGAAATCTATTTTAAGGACACAGCAATCTAAGCAAATAATAAATAGACTAGACAGTTATTTTCAAACAACAGTAAGGCTGAGGCATATTCTTCTGGGATTACATCTGATACCGGTTCTTTCACACTTGAGATATATATAATTTTATGAAGTTCGTTAAAAGAAAAACAAATGTTTCATAACAGCTATAGCAAAGTATCTCGTCACTGTGTTTCCTGTAACCCCGCGCGCAGCATATGCGACAGCAAAAAAAACTTTCTCAGCCTAAAGCTAGATACTTATTTCAATTGTGGCGACGTTATCCTTGTAATGAAACATTCACGTTTTTCACACTTTTATGTGTAAATATCGTGGAGGACGGAATATATAAAAAAAAAATATATATATATACCTAGCAGAAAAAATACAAAGAGCTTTGTATTAAAAATAAATTAAGTCTTTTTTTGTAGGTATAGATATATTTACTACTGAAAAAAAAAAATTCAATGTAAAACTAAAAATGTTACGATTTAATATAAAAGAAATAATATAAGGGATAAGCTCTCATTAAAACAATATAATTTCATTTGAATACATAATACAACATAATAATATTTAGCTTCCGAAACAAAATTTAATTTAGAGGAAAAAAAACAAACCAAAGATTAACCGTTAAGACTAAATGAATTAATTCAAAAGCGACATCTATCATCCAGGCTCAGGAAGATTCTAGCATCCATTCGTAAGATACCGAGTTATTTTAAAAAAGAAGATGGCTCGTGGACCACATCAAGTGCAGAATCCCTAGATCTACTACTGGATTCCCACTTCCCGAATAGCTGTAATGCCGTGACGAGCTCAACTTCGACCTCTTCTATCAGCATCTCAACATGCATATACTAAAGGGAAATCGGTTGAAACGGCCCTTCACTCACTAGTAACTACTATCGAAAAATCACTAGACTGTAGAGAATATACCTTGGTTACGTTCCTGGATATTGAGGGAGCATTTAACAACGTCGAACCAAAGGCAATTGTAGACGCGCTGACGGGCCTTGGAGTCGGGGACTCGATTGGCGTACTGGTGAACCAGTTACTTACTAATAGGTTCATCAACTCAAAGCTGGGCGAAGCCTCGGCTCGGAGATTCGTCAGCAAACGGACAACACAAGAAGGTGTGATCTCTCCCCTTCTTCGTAACCTAGTAGTGAATTAACTACTACTAATACTGGAAGGGGAAGGGTGTAAGGTAATTGCCTATGCAGATGACGTTGCTATTGCTGTCTCAGGGAAACACCTTAATACGCTTAGGTATCTGATGCAAAACGCCCTCTCTAAGCTCTTCAAATAGACTTAAAAATGCGGTCTGGGAGTTAATCCCCAGAAAACGGAACTAGTCCTCTTCACAAGGAAATACAAAATTCCCTACTTTGCTCCTCCAAAACTAAATGGCAGCTCCTTGGTGATAACTGATAAGGCCAAGTATTTAGGCCTCATTCTGGACAGCAAGCCGTGACCTTGGAATCGGTCACCTTTAACTCCAAGACTGCCCTCAATTGCCACCTATCTCTCAACGAGATGGCGGAACAATTCAAAATTCACCTTATTTGGGTGCCGGGCCATAGTGACATTCCAGGCAACTGTCCGGCCGACGAACTCGCCAGACATGGAACAACTGCCTCGATTCTACCGGTAAAAGGAGAATCTCTGCATGCCTCTCGCTACTTGCAAACTCCCAATCAAACAAAACGCGATAAACGCTACTAACCGCAGGTTGGCAAACTGCACCACTTGCTCTATCACGAAACAAATTTGGCCCAGGCTGGATCTCAAGCGCTCCAGCACTCTTATAAGATTAAAGAGATCCGAAATAAGCACACTAGTAGGTGTGATCACGGGGCACTGCATAATAGGGAGACATGCCCCCAGGCTGGGTCTTCCCACTAATGACTTCTGCAGAAGTTGCATGGATGAGGAGGAGGAAGAGTCCATTCTTCAAATCCTATGCACCTGTCCTGCTCTTTCAACTCGAAGAAGATTACATCTCGGAGAGTATTTCTTTGATAATCTTGGTGAACTCGTTATTATTAATATCAATCGCCTCCGCCGCTTTACCTTGAGCTTGTGTTGGTTCAACGGGTAGTTTGAGGTCATTGGATCCTGTGGTGTCACAATGGGCCAATTCTGGCCTAAGTGTGGTTGCACTTGTGTGTAGCCTGCCACTATAACCTAACCTAACCTAACATCTATCATAATTTGGATTGTATATGACAGCCGAGTCCACGCGTCAAGTAAAATAATTGGGAGTGAATGCGTGCAGCAAAAAAGAGTGTGTTCATGCCATTATGAGAAGACGTATAGCATACAAAATCAACTTTAGATTTTTGAATAGAAAGACATTTTCGGAGAGATTTATGTATCATTTTTGAAGGCTCACTTTTCTTTGGCAAATTGGCTTTAAATCGGCAGTGTCAGAACTTCCCGCTCCTAGTTCCTGTTTTTCACATGAGAATCAATTTAATTCCGTGAACGTAATGCTCGTTTACGGACGACGCGATTCGACCACAGGCTTTGCTATTGATCGTAGACATGTAGTACCTCATGTGCGGCAGTTTGTTAATCAGGTAGGAATCATTGAACGAATGTCGCTTTTAATCGAGAATTGGAACGTGAACTTGAATCATGAGTTCAGACGAATCTACTACTGTTGAAAACCTAACAGAGGGAACTCTATGATACATTAAAAAAGGCAATTGATGATGGTAATGGTGGCTTATTCTTCCTGGATGCCACCGGAGGAATTGGAAAAATATTCCTCTTGTCATTGCTTTTGGCCACTGTTTGTGGGACATCTGACTTTGCGGTAGAAGTTGCTACTTCTAGAATAGGGGCCACATGGTAAGAAGGATGCCATGCGGCTCTTGAACTATTTACGGTCGTGGAAGAGTTAAGATTTAAAGGCTTAAACATACGCCGCTTTAATATGATATTTTACATGACATTGAAGTCTTTAATTATAAGATGAAAAAGAATAACGTCTGTCCTTCGAAAGGCCAAGCTAGATTAATCGCAAATTTAAGACACATCAACAACCTCTAAGAACGTTAAAATGTCGTATCACACCCTAAATCTATATGTAAGGACATTCTTTTATCAAAACAGATTGGAGCATGGGTTTTGAAAAGATGTATGCTAGTAGTCAAACGCATTGTCTGATTTTGTTACCTCTTTTCTAGAACACAAAGAATTTTGTTTTGTTGTTTTATTTTTGTGCAAACAGAAACCGAGATTGAAATAATCACTCCTTGGCGAGCTTATTGTTTCCATTGGTATGGAGGACTTTTATATCCATTTTTTTCTTGTTATGTATGTCTTTTGCCTTTGGGCTTTTATTTAAATTTCATTCGGCTGACTTTATGCGTCCATGCGTATACGTATGCTCTGTGTGTATAGGTTGAGTTGGTAAACTCAATAGACAAATGTATCTTTTTCTCTAGCAGTCGTTTGGATGTAATGAAATTCCAAAGATCCGTAAATTTGCATACGAAAATATTTATACTATTCGAGACAAGTTAATGTTAACATTTTAACCATCTGTGAAATGTTTGAAAATTCGAGCACCATGCATTATAATTGTAAATTTATTTCAATGTTTTCTGTTGTCAGTTGAATTTATTCAATTTACTAAAAAGCATTCAAGTTGAATAGACCCACGAGGTATCCTATTTAGTAAAGTGCAATCGTACTTAAGAAAACAGAAAAAGTCTTTTATGAATTCAAGCGATTTACTTAGAAAATATATGTAATGTATTACACAGAATCATCTAAACCAAAAGTACCAAAAAAGTGTCTAGGCATTTGAAATTTACAATTCAATAATTACCTAGGTAAATAAAAACAAAAATTTTTGTATAATAAAAAAATAATTCTCACAAAGGGTGTCCCAAAATTTACAAAAGATTTGAATTCAAAAGAAGAAGAGCTTTTTTAAATTTTAAATTTAAACATTAAGTGGATAGAATAGAATTACGTATGACCTTCACGGCTTTGCTGGCACTAATGTCAAAATTTTCCATGTGACTGAACTTCGTTGATGCAACGTTGAATCTCCTCCTTTAATATACGGGTGGATGGGAGCTTGCTGACATAAACCTTTGACTTGAAATAACCTCTAAGAAAGAAATCTAATGGTTTCAAATCACAATGATTTAGGGGGCTAAACCAGTGTTACCTCCGAAAATTTTCAGAAGGAGTCCAAAAAAAGAGTCCCAGCTGAAAAAGGAGTCCCATTCCTGTCATAGTTTTTTTTATACTTCACTACTTTTTCACCGAACCGAATCGGGCAAAAATCTAACCGGGCACCAACAAAACACAGAAAAAAAATCCATTTAACGTAGTAGTTTCCAGTAAATTTTTCATTTTCATTTCCAATGTGCTACTGCAACTTCTCACAGTCGCAGAACAGGTAAAGATTTTTTGACAAATCGATTGACAAAGCGCATAAATTATGTTAATTCAAGTAGGTGTAGGCGAATGATTTTTACTGATTAAGTCAATTAAAGGGGTTTCAGGAGTTTATGATTAAATTATAGAAAAAGCGTCCTACATTTAAAAAAGAGAGTCCGATTTCACTTATTTTCAAAAAGATGAGTCCGGAGTCCGAGCTGCTAAAAATGAGTCGAAATGACTCTAAAGCGTCCCGAAGGTAACGCTGGGCTAAACTCAGATCACAGGAACAAGAGAGTATACAAGTAAGGGAAATGTCTCATGCAGAAGTAGAATTGAGCCTGTTTAAACCACATATCGTGCACGTCAAAATCGGTCGCAATATCGGTCACCAGCAGCTGTCACTGCTTGACGAATCTCATTTTCGAAAGAATTCACACCAAAAAGTGTCACGTTTGTCACATCATGTGGGTTTTCTGAACCCAAAAATCCGGAAATTTTGACGATTCAAGGTGAACTGTGCTTCATCGCTTCAAAGGATTTTCTGTAAAAAAATCAGCGTTTTGATGTTGAAAAATCCATTTAGGGAACTCTCTTAACTGTGCGAGTGTGCACGGTCATTAGAATTTAGTTCTTGTGTAAAAGGAACTTTGACACTCTCAGGAACTGGTCATGAACACTCTCAGGCACTGCTTCCACTGTTTTTGAACAGCCAGTGTGTTAAGCATCTCCAGCTTAAATCAATTGCAAAATTATGGAATGTGTATTGAAATATTATTCAACAAAGAAAACGTTTTTTTTCGTTTGCGTAATGGTTCATTTTCTTAACGTTAAGCTGTCAGCTGTGAAACTGTTTTTTTTGTTACCAGCACTGGCGACACAAACGCCTGCAAAGTCAAAAAATATTGCCTAATAAAATAATTTCATATTCTATGTATCAGATTTTGAAATAAAACTAACAGAAGGGGTATTTAAATTTCTTCAACAAGATAGTCAAAAAATATCGCTCCTGCATTGATTTTAAAATTTAAAACCAAGAAAATGTTATATAGCTTTTTAACATTTTTTGTGTAATTGCTTTTAAATAATCCACAAAATAATGCAACAAACAATTTTTGTCTGTTCAAATGTTAAAATTAATAGCTATTTTTACATACCAAACAATTCTTTGGAAATTGATAATTTGGCTAATACTGTTTAAGTGGGCTCTACTTAAAAGCGTTTTCCCCCTATCGATGGACGGTTTATCGGCACATGTACTTTGACGATAATTTTTGATCAAAAGTACATTTTTTGGTTTTCGACTCACAGTCAGTTTTTTACTGCAAAATCATTTGTGCCAGTAATCATCGACCTTAACTCTGATCTGTGCCTTGCCTTTGAAATTACAGCCAACTTACTCAACCTTATTTATTTCTTACCTTCGGTTAGCAGTATATAGAGCAGTAGTGAAAGTGGTTTATAAAATAGTTCCCAATGAAAGAGAAACCCCTAAAACATTTTTTTTTATTTTTTCTTTATTTCAATTAAAATATATAAGCTTAATGCTTACAGTATTGAATAAGTATTTGATTGGCTTCACGGGATAAATGATTAGCAAATAAGCAACATATTTTTTGAAATAATGAGAAACATTTGTTATTCAAAAGAATAAGTGGCGAATGTTCCAATAATTAAAAGATAAAATAACAATATTTTGTGATATTTGTTAACTACAGTTACAATTAAATCATTAAATCTGAATGATATAAAAAAAGGGCTACTTTTTAACTTTACCTAAAAACTTTGATTCGATTCTCTCGCATCTTAATTCATCGGGCAATTTATTAAATAAGCTGGGCGAAGTTGCAGTATAAAAATGACAAAAATTAAAATTACAAATTCTAGGAACACTTACAAAATGACTAATATTAGCTCTCAGATTGTATTCCTCTTGTATTCTAGCAGAGTTATAACCAGAATTTAAAAAAAACATATTTTATGACTTTATAAAAGTATAAATGCCTTACAGGAAAAATTCCAAGGTTGGTTAACAACGCAAAACTGAGAGATCTACGGGTTACTTTAGAAATAATGCGCACTGAATGGTTTTGTCTGATAATCAACATTTACAGCTACTGTTCTCTTGCAGAAAGCTTAAGGTTTGTACAATATCGTAACAAGTAGACCAATTGGGGTGAAACTAATACTCTATGTTGATCTATATTAAGTACATACTTTGTTTATTAGAAACATTCATTTGTAGTTTTAGCGTGATGCGTGTTCAAATCCCCCTACAAACAGACATTTTACAATTTGTTTATGCTCACAAAAATAGGTATAGATTTTCAAAGTACAGATGATGCTTTTTGTGGCTTTCACACCCAACATACCTTAACAATTAAGATGTAGGAAAATAGATAATTTCCATAGGATTTCTATTGAGAGCTTTATGAAAAATCTATTGTCCGTATCTACCACTACTTAAAGGGTATTTCCTGAGTATTATTTTTGAAGTATTTGACAACTGCCCTGCTGAATCGATTCGGCACCTTGAGGGCTTTCCCGCTTTACAATCGAATCTAATCTAATCTACCGAAAAATTGCCAAAAGCTTTCACTCTTCATTTCCCTGTGTTTGTCAACCTATAAGACGGTTGCCTTTAGCGAAAAACTACTAAAATGCATCTTTTTAAGACTATACAAATCGTTGCTTACACAGCTCTATCCGCTTCTGTATAATTGTTTTGATTAAAGTAGCCAGTGGCAGCAATTAAATAAAAAATCACCAATTTAAAACAAAATTGTGGGCATACTATAAACTCCAGTTAACTAAATCAATATTCAAAATGTGTTCCCCCACTCGTCATCAAAAACTTCCCGTCAATTATTATTAAGTAAAAAGGAAACAACATCTGTCGGAGTTTGCCCAGCATAAAGCCATCGCCTATTTGCCCACTCCAAAGGCAACTTTCTTAAAAGCCCTTCCAAATAAGTTAATTCTTTGAGTTCAAAATGCCAAGCGGCACGTACTTCACATTTATCCCCCCCGTAATACACTCTGATTATTAATATTTATGTTCTCTGTGGCATTTTTTTTTCACCCGTCAAATGATTTGTCATCCTCCCGTTGGGCGCCCATTCTCACCAGACCCAACAATTACTTGGGATTCCCTTTCAAATATTCAAGAAAAGTTCTCGCAAAAATATGTCAAATGTCACCTCAAATTTCAACCTAAATGACATGTAAGCACGATGTGAGAAGCATGCTTTTCACGTAAAAAATAAAAGAAAATAAACCCCCATCAAGTGAGCCTTGAGCAAATTCCCTTTGACACATTTCCATCACATAAACGTCTGCCATTCATCCAGGGGCCCACCCTCAAAAAGAGCACATTTTCATACATGATGTCTAATTTCCAAACAAGCACCATCACCGCGCCGTTGCCGCCAGAAAACAGTATAATAAAACCTAATAACACCACAAATTCACTGTACGAATGACGCATGTTGTACAAGGGCAGAGAGTCCTACGAAGAAAATTGCTTCTGTCAGAACTCAGAAATATCAAATGCCTAGGCACAAACAGTAAATAAAATAAGCGTCAATAACCAGAAAACCGAAAATAATGTTTCACGCAAAATAAAAGCACACACACATCAAGACAAATGGCAATAAAAGCACAGCATCTCGGCCGCGCAACACATATGATACAAAAATATGAAATAAAGCTGAGAATATTTTTGTAGGACTGCCAGATTGTTTGTGATGCTTCATCTCGGGAAATTCAGCATCGTTGCTTAGGAGACAAATATCCGCTTACCGGTCTTGACGACTGTGTACACATTTTATGCAAAAATACTATAAGGACTATTCTGTATTCACTCAAGGACGAGCATCTATGTGAGTTATGTGCCGGCGTAATTTGATGATGAAAATAAAAGTATAGGCCAAATCCTTGCACTGGGAGAGCAACAAAAAGGTCACGCAAAAAAAATTAAAAGCACAAAGCAACCATGGCTTTTGCATCTCACGGGACTCATTTAGATACACCGTCACGTGTCAAAAGTATTTTCATTACGAATCCTTGCGCAGGCAAAGATTTCTGCTATGGGGATTAGTTCTGGGCGATGGTAAATGAGCAACAACCTTGCACGCAGACTAATACAAATGATCCAGCTCCAGCTCAGTGGGAATTCCATTTCAAGTGTTATTTCGCATGAGTCCTTGGCCCCGGGGCAATCGCAATTAATTTCATTATAAAACTATAAAATGGAACGGAGGAGAGCAATGCGAAACACAGCCGTCCTCTATGGACAATGGTTTAAAGGCATTTGTATTATAAAGGATTTTCATCCTTGTTTTTTTATGACACATTTTTATAGGCAATGATAAACTTACTGTGCGGGGAAAATACATTACTTTGGTTGGTATTTATAACTTTTGGCAAATGGAGCACAAATTTTAACAGCGCAGGATAATTGTTTAACTCTTTGCTATAAAGAAAGTTTTACATAGCCGTTTCCGGTCACAGTTTTGATGACGACGACGTGGTCGTCAGTGATAAACAAGTCGGTATAATCTGACAGTTTTTGTAACTTTGTATGAAATGCGTCGAAAACGAATCGGTCAGAGCGTTTTAGTCGACTTTTACAACTCGATTTATTCATCCACCCAATTCTATGCTTTCATTAGGAAATATGCGGATTTGCAAATTGGGCTTAGTGTGGGCTAATAGTGATGAATAAAAGTAAGACTCAGATAACTCCCATGAAGAAAGCAAGAAATAATAGCAACAAACAGCTTAAAAAATTCATTTGCGTAATGGCAGAAAAACTTCATTCCTTTCATACCTTTCCGGTTGAGGAAAATAGAAAGGGATTTTTTATGGAATTTGATGACACATGTCAAGGCGCCTATTTTTGGTGATATCTTCCAACTAACATGTATGGATTTTTTTTTTGGCTAAGAACTTCTTCTCAATCTGTAAGGTATTCCAAAAAATAAATAAAAAAGACTGCTGAAGCTATAATGCTGATTTACCTAACCAAAACCAAATGCGAAGAAAAATACACTTCGGTGCTAATTTTGGAATCACAATAATTCAGCTGCACTTCACAAGAACAAGGAGCATTTTCCGGGGTTTTATTGGACTGCTGGGCGAGGGGTTTCGCAGATTCAGCCTCTACACTTTACGGTATTTCCAAAAGTTTGACAAACGTCCGAGTTACCGATTCGATGAAAACTTCTGAAATTTGCCGACATGTCCGACTCGACATGAAAGTAAAAGTCTTTTCCATATTCGTTCAAAAAGTAAATAAAGTGCACGACTGGATCGCACGAAACTTTCTCGTTCATATCATCAGTTTGGTTGGTTTATTTTTCTTTTATTATTGTTTATAGGCTATACAACCAGATTTTTCAAATTGGTGATGCTGGTAGATGGCCATGACTCGAAGAAGGGGTTTGTGATGTAAGAATTGAGAGATTTGTTCTTGAATTTGAAATGAAAGTGAAGGTTTCTAATAGTGTAGACTCCAATTGGTTAGAATTATTTTCAGGTTCATGATTAATATGGTTGAAAAAAGAAGAAGTGGGAAATATTTGCTAAAAAGGAGTTTCTAGTAGTTGTGATTACATTTTAAATGGTAGTGCGGTAATGTTTATAAGACGGCATTATTTGCATTTTTCTTAGAAAAACTAAGTACGGGGTTTTATTAAGAATACTTATGTTATCATAAAAATCGGGTTTTGGTCAAAACCGTAATGGCGGTTTTTGGAAAATAATGCATACAAAATAGTAACAAATATTGCAATGTTGAGTTCGAAAAATTATCTTCCTCAACTATTTAGCTAAAAACTGAGTATAGGGTTTTGTTCAGGATGTTAGTATTACTTTGTTTTTAAAGCTTTATCCAAATCGAAAATGGCGTTTTCGAGATTTGAACAGTTTTCCGGTGGTTAGAATCGAAAATGAAGGACGCAATAATGTTGAAAACGTCAATTTTACTCCAAGTATGCATTTTGGTCAAAATCGCTTTAGCCGTTTCCAAGTAAACCATAATTAAATAAAGTCTTAAAACACAACAGTTTTCCAAAATAGTCCGTTGAACGATAATTTAGGAAAAAACTGAGTTTGCCATCATGTTGGGAATGACTGTATTAACTTAAATATGAATTTTTGTCGAAATAGTTTTGACCGTTTTTGAGATATGACCAATTTTCAAAATTACCGTTATTCGATTTTTCTGCGAAAAACTGAGTATGCAGCCATCTTAGTTACACCTACTTAAGCCCAAATAACAATTTTGGTTGAAATCGTTAGAGCCGTTTTCGAGAAACTCAAAATTGCTGAATACCGTTAGAACGGCAACACTTAACGTGCAAAAAAAAAGTGGCCCCGAACTGTAAGCCCACCAACTCCAAATCCGAAGTTTGAAAGAAATCCGTCCAGCCGTTTGCGCTGTAGAGCTCAGGAAGGACGGACAGACGGACAGACGGACAGACAGACAGACGGACAGACGGACAGAATTGCGAGACCCACTTTTTCGAGTTCCTCTATCATCGTAATGTCATATTTGATTAAAATCTCGAGTTCGATTTTTTGTACGATTACAATACCTTTCTCTTACTACGTAATGCGAGAAAGTTAAAAACTTGCACGAAATCTTCAGTGGAACATAAAATGTTAGACTGATGGTGTATTCAATTTTTTAACACATTTCATAAAATATGATTTGTTTTGAATTTATTTAGCTCAGCCTCTGGAAGGAGCAGAAAGTTTAACGGTGACTCAAAATACTGTATTTGTTTATATTAATTGATTAAGTTTTATAAATATAAATGTAGGTATCTTTCGTATTAAGTCCCACCCACATTTCGCAGAGTTCTTCTTTTAAAAGGGAGCTGAAGGACGCTTTTTGAATACTGCCACATTGTTTAGAATGACAGTTACAAAATTCAAGGCCTTATAAATGTCCAGATATAGAATTAAAAAAAAAAACAAATAAAATATATTAAAACAGTAGAAATGAATTTATAATTTTAGAAAGTTTTTAAAACGCAACCCAATTCAAGGTTTTCTATTTTTAAAGTTTTGTTTTTATGTGATTACAATTTTACCAGCAATAGTTGGAAAAACCATACCCATTCACAAAATTTCATTAAAATCGGTTACCACCTTTCAATTGAATTAAACTGAAAAAAAGATGCGCTCACATCGCCACCTGTTGTGAAGTTTCCGATTTTTCTTGACAGAAGGAAAGTATCCAATTTAGTTCAGTCGTTTTCAAGTTTATAGCATCCGAACAAACCACGATCCATTTTTATGTATTTGGAAGAAGTTAAATATCCAACGGCAAAATATTATAAGTATGAAATAAATTCAAAATAAAAAACAATTTACATATTTCCTTTTTGTTATATGAATTAATAAATATCGATTGCAACAGGTGTTTGCGTGAATGAGGGACCTACATTTTTCTGCAGAGTCCGACCGGCTGAACTGAAGCTCCCTCAGGACATTAGTACTCTTGGATGTTGGGCAGACGTTTGCGAGAGGTTCCGCGGTGATAAATCTTAAAATGTTTTTTTTATTAACAGCCTATTTTACACAGAAGAACTCAAACATTTTTTAATTCGTTTCATAGTTTACTCGAACATGCCAATGAGCTGTTACTTATTATTCTCATAGCATAAGAAGAAGTACGAGTAATACGCAGCCTCCCAGCTGAAGGAGACCAACGATTCTCGAAAAAAAAACATCTAGAGATTCGTCTTAACAACTGATGGATGGGTATCATGTAAAGAGAGTGATAGGGCAGTGTCCATTCCCATTCAGCTTAAAAAGAAGGTTTCCATAAAAGTTGCTATAAAAGCTGTGAGGTAAAATAAGACCGATGGATTACTAACGGAGGTCTTTAAATGACGAGGCCATATTTTCGTAAAACGCATATGAAAATGTGTTTCCGATTTCCGTGCTTCAACTGACTACACTTGACAGTTACATAAATTTGTATAACTGAAAATCTATACAAAATGGTTTCTTACTCTGTTTCGACACCGTAACATTTATTGGCAGCTTGGTGAAAACTTACCTAGAAAGAAAAGAGAAAATATTAATTTACGATCAATAAATGTAAAAACTTTTTTATAAGCAATTTATTATATTAGTTAATTTAAATAACCTTTTTTGTACACTTCCTTTCGTATTTAAATTCGTTTTCCTTTGTCATAAATAACTATAATATAATGTTGTGAATGTCAACATGTTTTCACATCAATATGAATACGTTTACATTTCCGTAAATCGTTTGTTAATAATATAATATTACAGACTAGGTAAACAAAATTTCACATGAGTTCATTTAATATTACATATATGGTTGTAACTGATAACCATTTATAGGGGGAATTGTTTATCCCAGTTTTATTATTGATTTTGCGGGACTCAGCTATGTCATAAATGGTGCACACAAATTAATACACTGTGTGTGCCAAAACTAATTAATCACGCTCTCATCCACCGGACGATTGTAGTTGAACTTTTTGGCATTTCTTCTTCTCACACAGGCATTCGATGTTGCACTGTTGGGAAATTGAAAATGAAAAGAAACGCCAGATTAATTTTTTACATGAATGCCTGGCTGTATCTGAAGAAAAAGTGGTATCACTTACAAGCCTGGTTAATCAGAGGCAGAATGTACTAAAGACTTGATAGGAATGGCAGCACCATTATGACTTCAAGGCAACAGTTTTTATCTACTATGCTATCATTATTTGTTCATATGATAAAGAATGGATGACGTTTTTGGTAGTATAATCGGAAAGCATGGCACGGGCACCACATCCTGATGGCAATAGATTTAGTAGATGTTGGACATAGACATCTATAAATTAAAAGTTGGACTATTGAGGAAATCCTCGCCCATGAAATGAAGCGCGTAATTGGATGGGAACATTCACGTCATTTCTGGAAGAAACGATGCTTCGTCTGTCGCCGATTTCAAAATGGTTACATACTCGTGTGTTTTAGATAAAGCCAAACAGTTTTTGTTTTCGGCTCTGCCTGTCTGCTCGTTTATTTTTCGACCTCGAGGTATACTTCCTTGAACTTTTGCGCAGATTTCCCGGACGTCCGACGCCAACTTAAATTAGTATGGAACATTACGATATGCGGCCAGGTATGGCCGGCCCAGGAGCAGCTGTTGCTGAGGATATCGCAGAGGACCTCAGAGAACGACTTCTGTGGAACCATGAACCATGCTCTTCCTCAATAGTATAAATTGGGACTTGAGATCATGTAGTTTCAACAGGCTCTTAAAGAGAATATACGTCAAGAATGCGAGGACCTATTACGAGAAGTTCTGGCAAGAGTGATGGAAAATGCCATAAAATAGGCCCAAATGGTCGACAATCAGCCAATATTATTTTCTCGACCTAATTGCAACAAATTTAAGACATCAAATAAATAGAATCCGGAAGCAGAACCAAAGTTTTTCATTCGGAAAAAAATGACAGCCACAGAGCATCGGGTGACAATTTTTGCGCCACCTTGTATTTGGAGGTGACGGATGAACGCCAAACCTATTAAAAAATAGGCCTCCCTAGTCGGTCAGTGCTACTGCAAATTTCAAAAAGCAATTTGTTCCGACTATCATAATAAGGCTACTGGCAAAATGTACCAGGGATAGCTGTGAGCAGTTTGCCTCTACCCTCCTTACATTGGCTAATATACTCACACCGATAAGGTTCAAGCAGGTTGCCTGCGAGTTGTTTTAGTTAGAACTTCACACAATATCTCAGATAGGATCTTTTATGGAATGTTAAGAAGACTGATACCTCTTCATTCAAAAGGTAGATATGTATTTTGCTGACCAAATTTGGAAATAAGTTGTTGCTCCCTACCAAGCAACTCTAAAAATCTCGTCGGGTAAACCGTCTGGCCCAGCAGCTTTGTTGATCTGTAGCGGTTTTATTGCTATCCATAGTTCGGTTTGATCAAGCGGACAGAAGTTTTGCCTATCGTCGTTCTGCCTGCAAACCCGCCAACAGTAAGTAGAAAAATCAACCCCAACCGTATCGCCAACTTGAATGTTTGAATTGATGCAATACGATTTAACGCACCTACAGCCCCACTTTAATTAATTTAAATTAATCCGCTCCCATGATAAAGGTTCTCACTCGAATTCGATACACCACATCAATTATCCTCGTTTAGTTTTACAATCAACTTACCAGCCATCAGCACTTCACCATAAGTGTGACAAATTACACAAAGTGAAATGACGGCACCAAGTGCTACACTATTTTACCCTTGTTCCAAAGAAATCCTTAAAAAAAAAACTCAATATAATATTGTCTCTCTTTTATTTTTTACCACAAACACAAAAAGTACATCCCTGTTTTCATACATTCCCTAATGTCGACAAAACCAACGGAATCTTGGAACCCACAAGCAGTACAAAAAAAAAAAACGAAAAAACCAAACACCAGTAGAAGGACGATGAATGATTTTTATGGAGCAACTTGACTATGTCGCCCACAGAAGGTTAAAACATTCCAGTGGGCCCCCCCAAAGGAGCAATGAAAAAAATTACCCAAAATAAAAATGAATGTATACTACCTTATCATATTGTTCTTCCCTTTTTCATTTTCATTTTTAACCGCCTCCTTCCGTTCTTTTTGCGATAAAAGGGAAAGATTAATCCTTGTTTTTGTTGTTATTGTTTTTTTTTATTTTTTTATTTTTTATTCAATGAAAAATAATGTGGCTCGTGCGATATAACCTTTATTTCGCCTTGACAATGGCGATTTCTAGCGGTGATGATTTATCTGGTGTGCTGGACCTTGTCTTGGGGTGAGGCGAAAATCTAGCGAAATGCTCTAAAACAAGTACAGTGGGGTGGGCAGTGGGCAGTTGTTTCTCACTCTCAAGAGCTGCTTTATTTTTAGTCATCGTAATTAGGCGTTGGTATGTATACTTTCCTATTAAGACGCCCCGAGATGTTTTCTTAATTTTGTTTCTGCACACAGGCACAGGCAGTGTGGTTCAAATTAAATTTTGTATACCTACAACGACGGTTGGCAGATGCTGACAGAATGAGAAATAGTTTGGTATGCTTGCTTTCATCGCATGTCAACATAGTTTGTCTCTAACTAAATATTGAACTAGCCACGGTAGTGACCTACAGCTGTGATTGCAATAAGACCGGAAATTAAAGTTTCGATTTATCTTGTTGGATTGCTTGACAGTGGATGGTCACTGGTAACGATGAGGCGTGGGTATGGGTGTGGGAGGTAATGCCATTGGCAATAAACCAGCCTACACCGGAGATTTGAATTCGCCTTAACATTAGAACACCATTTGCGATTTGTCACGGAGTATTCCGGTCTAGGTGGCGAACATTGCCGACAAGGATGGATGGGAAGAATATTCTATTATTTGATTGGAGTATGGGGTGGTTTCGATTTGGAAAGGCGAAGGAGGGAAATTCAAATGAATTAAGCACAATTTTCATTGGGGTTTTCCCTAACCCAAGTTTGAAAAGTGTTGTAAAATTAAAAACTCTGCTAGCTAATCATGCGAAAAAGAAACTCTGCAAGGATTTACAATATGCGTGTGGGTGGACGCACGAATAATCCTGGGGTCGAATTACCACATCCGTTATCGAGTGAGTGAAATACATACGTTATCGAATGATCGAGTAACTACATCGGTATGATCACATACGAACGGTCACGTATCGAATGTACGTTTAAAATTGTACCAATTGTACTAGCACAATTCTGCTACATTCATGGTTGATCTGTGACAAATGTCAAATGTGTTGTTTTTCTGTGAATGTTTCGAAAAGAAATTGGTGTATTTATAAATTCTTAAACATTTAATTGAGTATTTAATGTATTTTTCATCTTCCAAATCAAAAGATGGTCATTGTGAGTCCATTTAACGAAGACGTTTTAAAGATAAAAAGCAATTCTTTGTCTTAACAAAACTTGCGCACGCGAGTGCGCACGTATAATCAATGAAATTATAATTTTCTTAAAAGTTTTAGAGTGAATAAGAGTGCATTCATATTTAAAATGGACAAACTTTATTTTAGTGGAAGTAACACTACCGCCTACCCAGTTTTATTGAAACTAGCTGCAACTTTGTCCTTACAAGAAAGTGTAGGATATCAACTTATTCACTAATATTTCAATTGTAAAAACATTGAACAAACGTTTTTTGAAGGTAACGATTATTTTTTGGAATGTGAAAATAACAAAATAAAAATATCTTTCATTTTCTCTACTGAAAATGCATCCACTCGACAGCACAAACCCTTCCGTATGAAAATATGCTCGATCACTGATGACAGAATACCAAAATTCGATACTCGATACTCGATCCCGTGTGCGATCATACCAAATCAGCAATTATCAGTCACGTATGACTCGATAACTGATGCGGTAATTCGACCCCTGGTTTATTTCTGCAGCTATTCAAGTTTCGGTCTTGAAGCTGTTTAAATAGATTATGCTGATTATATTTCTTTGGCAAGCTGTAAATCAATGTGTGGGCGCTGTAGTTGTGTGGCTAGTTCGATGCACTTTAATGATTGGCAAAGATTCAGAAATTTAAAAATAATATATAATTGCTCCCAAGCCGACAGAACTTACTGCAGAAATTTGTAACAGCTTTGGGATGGCTTGGAAGCCCGAAAAGTTTCATAGGTTTCCATGGAACCTATACATAGGTTGGCTGTTATGAACTCAAGGGCATCACACTTGATCTACATGGATCTAAGTGTGACGGATACAGGTTTCTCCCGCTCACAGGCGCGTTTGCAAACTTGTTAGGAAAGGGTCAGAGACCCTTTTATTGGACCAGAACCTTTTTGCGCCGTCACCAAATCAGCAATTAACTCCACCATAAAAAGCTGGACACACAAAATGTGTATCAAACATTGGAAAGGCATCCCAGGCCTGAGACAAGCCAAAAGGGCAATCCTGCCATTTACAAAAAAAAATCCTAAACCTCAGAATGCATGATATCAAATACCTTGTAGGATTCCTAACTGGTCACCAGGGTTTGCGATACCACCTAAAGTCAACTCCCCGGAGTGCCGGCTATGTCTCGAAGACGAAACAGCTGAGCACATCATGTGCGAATGCGAATTTCCAGCTCTATCCAGGGGTTGAATTACCGCATCCGTGATCGAGCAATACGTGACTGAATTTGTTATTGTTTTGCATGTAAAATCAGCAAAATTCAGTGACGTATCCCTCGCTCACGAGTGTGGTAATTCGACCCCAGTACTAGAAAGAAATTCTTCTTCCGTGAAATAATTAGTCCTGAAGAACTGATGAATTCCTCTGCTGAAAACAATATCAGCTACATAGGGTAGTGGAAACTCTGCTAGCCTTAACTTATTTTCTGACATTCTTCGGCACAAAAGATCTTTTAGGTCGACGTGAATCTTGGCGAGTCAGAAGTTAAAAAAAATTACAATGATCAGCTAAGACAGTCTAATAGTAGAAAATAATCTTCAGGAAGCTCGATAAAAAGATAAATTTCGCAGCCACATCATCGCTGCATCTTAGCTAAGATTTTCTCTTATTTTTTATTCCATTTACTATTATAGAGTCAATAATAAGAAACAAATGTTTTACGACTGATGACACTTGCCAAGAATACTCTACATTCCATTTAGTTGAATTCGTTATATGTGCCCATGACCATACTCTGATCTGTGGTACAGATACGAAATGAAACATCAGTATCCCACGAGATTACATGCATTATCTCACGACGCCCCCTCTACCGCTCACGGGTCATTTCATGGGGGTTAGTGTTACTTCCACACTTTTTGCTATCCAATCCGAGGCTTTTTCGTTCCTCTCCCATTTCACATTCTGCATCAACACTCGCACTACCTGCTACCTCCTGCCAGGGCTGACTTTATGCGACAAAAGTTGCATTTTTCCCCTTTTTTGATGTGAAAAATCTTATGGCGCGACTTGGGAGTAAAATCGATTCTTCAAATCGGAAATGACCAAGCGGAAGTGCGTGACGGAAATTGGCCTATCGCCATCACTATGCCGCCGCCTAAAACTCTTTAACCACTCAACCTATTTCTATGGTTGGATGTAACTTGATGGATATAGTTTTGGACCCGATAGGTGGCGCTGTTGTCGATCTTCTTAACCACTTAACCGATTTCAATGAAATTTTGTGGGTTTGCATGGAAAGATATATTTTTTAATTTTTTCAAAGTGAATACTTGTATGGGCACGCTGAAGTGAACTGAAGAAGCTAGGTTTTACACAGACAAAAGACTACTGAATCAGTTGACGATATGAAAACAAAATGTTAACAAAAACTCTCGAAAAAGAAAACTTTGGATTGGATTGTGTTATGAAAACTTTTTAAATTAATGAATATAATTATCTACTGCGCTGTATTAAGATTATAATATTATAAAGATTTGGTTTTTAAATTAAATTTCTTAATGAAATTCAACTACATACAACACAGTTCAATTTAACATCCACATTTAGCGAAAGAAGTTTCATATCTGGCGTGTGGTCACAAGCACGCTCTCTGTTTTTTTTTCTATCTATCCCCAATAAGACCACTTTCCCAAAATTGTCCAGATTTGCCCCTTTTCCTGCATTTCCTTGATTTTGGCAAAAAGCAAAACTTTTTGGTAAGAAACACAAAATGATTTATAATAAATACGTCACGAATCTAGTTCACAATTAATGGGGATCTGAATTCGTCCCTTTTCTATCAGCTCTTGTCATAAGTTTATGGAACAATAAGTTAGAACGAGATGACAATATGAGATGCGTAGGTAAGCCTTAAGCCATTTAATTTTTTTGCGGTCAGGTTGTTGCAATCTTGTTCGTTTACGTGAATTAGTTGGAGCTTAATGTTTTGTTTCTGAAATTAATATAGATAAGTAAGTGCATATCGTAATTAATGTTATTTTATTTATGCAAATTTATGTGTTTTTCCTGTCATTTATGGACAGGTTAGTATAGCCCCTTTTTAATTCAA
The DNA here is from genome assembly GCA_936431705.1 of Cheilosia pagana. Classification (NCBI taxonomy): domain Eukaryota; kingdom Metazoa; phylum Arthropoda; class Insecta; order Diptera; family Syrphidae; genus Cheilosia; species Cheilosia pagana. The sequence continues at coordinate 74,297,334 of OW386166.1, read as the reverse complement.
ATCCCCTTACTTTTGCGACTTTTTCAAAAACTTCGAAGTCAGCTCTTCTAGCTGATGATCTCGTTTCCTGTCGCTTTGTCGTTTCATCGGAAGCGTCTATGTTGACGGCTAAAGAGTGCTCTTCCTTTCTTATGCCATGGAAAAAGTAGTTAAACCCATCTGGTCCATCCAAATTAAAGCGCTTTTCTGGAGAAAAAATTAAGATTTGCAAAAAGCACGCTTACAAGCGTCGGTAAGTGGGGGATTTTAATTCAAGTTTTAATCTCTTAAGATGTCTTGATTTCCTAAAAGTCATCATCCTCTGAGCGTATTCTGATGATCACCTAAAAACCAATTTATTTTATAAGAGGCAGAGAAAAATAGAATAGATCGTAAAATTTCTGCAGCCAAGTCCTTTGTGGTAAACGCTTTTTGCATAAAAAAAAAACAAAGTTTAAAAGATAAAACATGTAAGGCTATTTCATTGTGTAGCTTGAACAATTAAAAAAAAAACACTCAAAAACCGAATGGCGTAAACTGGGGTGCACTTGACACTTTTTTTTAAGATCTGTATTTCAGAAAATGATCAATAAATTGAAAAATTTGTTAATGTTTTGTATACATTGAATATTCGAGATCAGACGTAAAAGAAGTTCTCTTTTTTTGATTTTTTTTCTCACTTTTTCCCGAGCTACGGGGCCTATTTCATCTATGTTATATCTGACTTTAGGATCAAACGAATATCGACCTTGAATTTGAGCAAGATTTTCGAAAAAAGCATCAACTGCTGCTTTTGTAAAACCTTTAAGTCTGTCTAAGCTCATATTTTGGGCTTGAGAGTGTTGGATCTCGTTTTAAAAATTCGTAAAGCCAATCCGTTCCAGCTTTTCTTGCAGTTTCCCAACTAGGTGGACAGCTAATGTTATTAGCCTTTACATTATCATACACAAATAATTTAAAGGTATCGTATGATAAGCCAATGAGTATAAAGTGCGCTTCTTGACATATTCGGTCAAATCCCTTGTAGCTTTGTTAAGGTTTGATGTGCAATATAATTGGAATGAAGAGCGAAACTGTCGTTGAAGCTTGGAAACGCAACTACTACTTATATGTATGAAGGCCAGAAGTAACGAAAATTCACAAAAAGTCCAGTAAAAAACCATCTTTTATAAACAATCGACCAAAGGCGATGAAAGGCTTTAGCGTCACAGGCAGAGCCTCTTTACGAGCTTAGTGCTAAAACTAACGAAACCGTACCTACCTTCTTTGCAAGACATTATGCGAAGATGTTTCGCGGCGTTAGTGGCGATATTGCGATTTGCTTTGCTTTAATACCTATGCCCCATCGTCTTCCAATGTCAAAGACTGTCTGGTTGTTTGATTCAATTTGTGATCTTATTTTTAATAACCCTCCTCTGTCATTGAAAGACATGTGTACTCAAATAAAGTACAATGCTTAAAGCACTTAAACAATAATTCACAAAGCTGTTCCCTTTTGCATTGATTTGATACTCGGTGAAAGCCTGTTCAAAGTTACAAAATAATACCGTGCGTTTGTGTATAATGATTTGCAAATAAGAAAACGATTTGCTATTTTTGTATTGTATATCAATCTACGCAGGACATATAGAAAGTAGAAACAGCCAACACGAATTAGCATACAACAATTTCACTGAAATGTAGCCCATACGTCAAGTATAGATCTCCATGCAACAATTATTATTCTACCCCTCTGTTTCCGCATGATTTTTCACTCCTCTTTGTTTGCAGGAGAGAGGAAACCAAAAACCCCCTCAGCTGTAAATATTAATAAAAAGTACCTATCCAGCGACGAGGGAATGTGGTGACTTGTTTATGGGCTGCTTCCGCGTGCAGTGCACAGAAGAAGGAACTTTTGCCATTTTCCTTCTTTTCCAGCACTTGAAATTAAAAGTATGGTAGTAAAATATAATACAAAACAACAGCATTTGAATGTCCCAACAAAACATCATCACCGCACATCTACTGATGACGACAATGTTGGGATTGATTGTGGTAATGATGAAACCCACATTATGCCGCTCCCGCGTGTGCGTATGTGTACAAAAGGACGTGCTCTTCAATCTTCCATTGCGATAAATTGAGGCTAGAACAAACAGCAGCAATCTCATAAAAGTTAGTTGCTGCCTTGGGACGATATCGAATCATCCCCATTGGATCATCCACCAGCAGAGGGCAATTTCTTTGTCGAATTTTATGAGATGACTTAGTGTAAATTTCAGCTTTCGCACGCAAAAAGCATGATGCCTCTACCCTATACGTGGGAGTATACATTTTCGTTCATCGTGTATCTATTAATTTGCGTTGGCATTTTTGCAGGGGATGAAGACCACCCAGCCTCACATTGAACGCAGATTTATGAGTTTCGCTTATGGCTCAATGCTTTTATACCATTTGCGAGGTAGTTCGGTATTACTGGGATATAATTACGAAAAGTGCTAAACGCAGAGGAAAATCGCAATATTTCGTGCCGGAGGTCATCACAGTGATTAACTGCCATTCAATGATTTCGAAATTTATTTGCGCTTGCTGTTCATTGGCGCAACGAAAGCGAGTTAAGTATGCGAACTAGAGCGTAAGATACAGATGGGAATAATAATATCCGCCGTTGCCAGGAAGGTGGTACATATTCGATTGCAGGCAACGGTGTTGAAAATGAAAAAAAAAATGTAAACTCGATTAAAGCTCAGGGGCAACAACGATAGTCTGACAGCAGTAAATGGTTAACTTGTTAAATTTTTGATATTTGACAGGTTTGCACATTTGCAGAGTTAACCAGTTTATGTAACCCTCCGGCTGGGTTCATAAATTTCCCAAATGAAGGAGTTGTAGTAAAGCGCTTCCAATTGCGATGGGTCAATGTTAACAGTGTGTGGCGGCAGTGTTTTTTTGGTGGCTGTCATCGAATGTGGTGATTATTATTTAATCACTTGTGCATACTGCATAATCAGGATGGCAAGTTAAGGCGTAAAGAAGCACGTCCACGTGATAACAAACGACAACAAACTTCAAAGCAACGCAAGATCGACTGCGAACATTGCCGTGGTCTGTCAAAGTGTACAGGAAGTGCAGAAGAAGTCGGCCTTCCTCAGGCTTCAATTTGGTGAATTTTGCATCGTGAATTGCGCCTACAACCGTACAAGATCCAACTGACCCAGAAGCTCAGAGCACTGCCCTAATTTGAGTGTTGCCTTTATTGGGATTCACTAAATAAAACAGTGCACTTTGAGCGCTTATAGTGGGCATTTGGTCATTCTGGTTCCACTATGACCTTGGGCTCCGATCGATTGTTTGGCTGAAGTTGACAGTTGATTTTGTAAGAAATCTCTCAGTTAGGAGCCTCGGGATTGAACTCCTGTGGAACATAACCTTGGCTCTAGAACAGTCCATTGTAAGATTGGACCATTGTAGTGGCTGTGTTTACCCGAAATCGTGGGAACTAGTGGTGTTTACAGAGGAGTGGGTTGCTAAAGTACTGGCCCCAGGCGGTTTATGTCGAACGTCTTTCTCAAAGAAACTAGGTTATGCAAACAAATTTGGTCGAAAAATCACCTTTAGGGAGGATGCTCATTTTTGGATGAATTGCTTTGTTGCCAAGCAGAATTGCGGTGTTTAAGACGCCGACCAACACGAAGTTCACCAGGTGGCAACGCATCCACAAAAAGTTAATATTTGGTAGGGGTTTTGGTCCGGAGATCATCGACGGAGAGCAATACTCACCGATTACTTTTGGCGCAAATTGAGTGATATGGAGACGACATGTGGTTCCAGTAGGTCGAGGCTATAACACGCCACGATGGACATTTTTCATGAAAGATTTGAGGGTATACGCATACGTCGCAAAAGTGACGTGAATTTAATCACATCATCGACCGATCCTCTCAAATCCAACATAACCTCTGCCATTGCTTAAATTCAGCCTGATCTATGCCGCCCTAAAGATAGATATACAAATACATAGGTCATGCTTTTAATGTCTAGCAAAAGCCACTTACAACTCGATGGGTTGAGTATTAATCCTACTGATGTTTTATTCGGTGTGTTCTGTTTGGGAGAGGGTCGAAATGCTGCTTTTAAAATACTGTCTTCTTACACAAAAATGCTGCTTTTTAAAAGTTCAGATTTTTTATAGTTCTACTCTACAAAATTCTGCGTTTCAAATTTGTAGCAATAAAATTCAGCTTTTTCGCAACTAACGAATATAAACAAAAAGATGTTTTTTTACTTTGTTAACCAATCTATATACATAAAAAAGTATCGTGATTGAGCTGACAGGCATCGTACAGGCCAAACCGCTAATCGTATGTTCTTCAGGATAAGTTCCTCTAGACGCTAAGAAGGGATTTTTCGGCACGACCCTGACCCTCCCTACCCCTTTTTTCTGTTACTCACTAACCGTTGCTCACGAACCGTTAGTCGTATAAATTTGTAATTTTGTATATATTTAAATGGAAAATCATCGAATACGTCGGCCTTTTTTCAAAATTCGTCTTAAAAAGGTTGAAAACTTTTGTTATTTTAACATTACTTAACTCAAACTGCTATTTCATTCAATAGAACTGAGCCAATCTGTAAAATCCTAAACTGCTCTTTAACCAATATTTCCGCGAGTATTTTAAGCCATCATTTATCTTTCTGCTCTTTCCACAGGCTGAGCTAGAAGACATTATAGAAAGATGCTATTTAATCAAGAAGAAATTAAGATTAATTCCTTGATTTCCAGCTCTGTTTTGGGGGTGGGTGGGTTGAGTATATCGTACACAATCATGGAAAGCATTACAACACATTATAGATGGATGCACAAACCCACAATCCCAGGTCCCAAGCCCAGTGCATTTGGTTTCTCACATCTCAACAATGGGTAAATTATTACGACTTGACGTTCCATATATTCCATTCCGTATCGGTTTGGGACTAAGGGTTGTATGCGGCGGGCATGAGAGTTGCGAGTATGACTGAAATGAATAATATTCGCAGTATACTCCGCGTCCATAGCAACCAATGCGTAATTGCGAACATGGCTAGGTATTTGCTGTGGGTGTAGCAACCTGGCAACTGTGGGTTTGGTGTTTGCTGAAGTGATGAAGGCTGAGCCTGAGTGAGAATGCGCTTATCGTGTCAGTTTCAGTTCAATTTTTGTTCAGTCTTGTTCTTATGGCGTATGGAGGGATGGATATGTTTGTAGGTAGGTATAATTTGCGCGAGCGACCTTATGCAACATTTATCTGAAGATTTTAAATGGTAGGTCGAAAATGGTACCTATTTAGAATCTTTTAGACAAAGTGTAGAAACATAAATGCTTGCTTATAATATATCTGAATAAAAATTTGTTGTCCCGAAGAAGGTTTGCATTGCGAATGAGCAATTTTGACTCAAAATAATGATTAAGTTCATTAATGGCATCTTACTTAAGTTCTTTGACGGGGAAGATGTGGTCTTCAAATCGATGGACACTGTTTGCAATGTAAATGAAGCCGTTAACTATCCGGTAGAGTTTTTAAATTCCCTTAAACAATTGGGGGTTCCATACCACAGACTAACTCTTCGGAAGAACCCACATGTAATGGCACTAGACTGCAAATAAAAGCTTTGCATAAAAATTTCATTGAAGCTATTACATTGATCGGCGTTGTAAAAAAAAACACAATTTAAGTAACAATTTTTTGGAAAAAGAACTTTTTAATAAAGTTCCACGCGGATCATGTTTTTTTCTGCTAGTGATTATAGTGCTGTTTGATTCTTGTGTGTGTTGGCATATCTGCCTTACAATTGTATGCAAATCACCATTCAATTTCGTTACTTCTCGTCTTTTGCATTTATCTTTTATCTAAATATCCTTTCGCGCACAACTTATCCTTCCCTTTATTGTATTTAACGATTGAAACATTCACTATGACAATATCAGCTCACGTTCACGAAAGAATAGCAAAAGGCACTAACAGACTGTAATCTTAAAATAATTTTCTATGCACTTCATGCTGGAGATTTTCGTTCAAAATTCTGCAAATAGACAATAAAAAAAATATTTGAAAAATGCGCGCCCTTTTTAATATTTTCCAAACCTTTTTTGCATTTTTTGCAGAATTTTGTAAATGAGACTTTTTGAAAAGCTGAAATTTGAAAAGAGTACTAATCTAAAAAAACAGAATTTATTAAAAATATTTTTTCCCTTCCAGAAATTTGACCCCAACCCGTTCTGTTTCAATGGTTTCGGGTTGATGGTTGTTAACCCGATGAGGGCTAATGAGCAAGGAGTTACAACTTCGAACTATGATCGTAATTCAAAACGCTCCCAGCTCCCAGGCTCAAAAGACCATCGCAAATGCCAAAGCACTCAGTCTGGACTAGTCCAAGCTAAGTTCCCGAGATCGCAGGGAATGAAAAAATGGTACAGTATCACAGACCGATGCTTTTCTCTTGTCAAGATCTCGCTAAGTAAAGTAATTGAGAAGATAGTCTCGCGTTGATTAGTATAAGTACTGGATCACCACAGAGTCTTTGCGTGAACAGCTGAAGTCGATAACAGGTCTGTTTGATTTTATTTGTGTCTGTTCGATTCTATTTTGTGTGGATTTGCACGTAATTAAAAATCTTAAACATGTATAAATCACGTAATTAGTAATCATGAAAAAGTATGATTAATCACATCATTAATGAGATGATTTAGCTAAATCAAGTGAATGGTATTAGTCATAACTTAGTGGATTAGATAAGATTGTATGTCAAAGTTCACTTTTTCATAGCCAAGTATATTTCCAAATCTTACACCATGAACTCGCCTTTGAGCCTTTTACTGTGTTTACAAAATTCCACCAGGAGTTCAAAAGGAGTCCTATAACATGCAGTAAACCCATTCAAAATAAACAACACCCATATACGCCCTACCCACATACCCCATCAAGGTTGACTTCCGTCGTAGCGAATATGTGCTTAACAATAAACCATGTGAACTTTTTTGAGTTCCCGTCCCAAGTGTGTACGTGTTAATTTCGTATTTGCCAAAACAAACACACACACACATAGATACACACAGCGCACCAGCTAAAACAGAAAAGCAATATAATGGAAGAAAAATTGAGAAATAGAGGAGCAAACATACCCATGGACCTCCTTGATCCCAATAACCCTCCGTAATACCATCTGCCCATTGCGATTCCAGTGGTAGTTCCGGTTCTGGTGGCCAAACGGGTGGCTTTAGTGGTCGTGGAGTTGACGGCTCCCCACGGGGGCAACCCAGCACTGACTGCGGGCAACCTATGTTGACTAGTTTCTTCTCGTTTTGTTATTCAACACGAAAATATTATATTTTCCGTCTATTTTAACTCGACTTATATTGTGGCTGCGGCGAAGGTACACTGGGCAGCAGGAAGTGTACAGGCAAGCGGCAGGATGCCTGCACAATGCCTTACATGCTTCTCGTGCAGTTGATGTCTCTGCTGCTGTTGCTGTTGCTGGAACGTTTAATATACTGTCTGCTGTGGTTTCATATGAACTCTTCTTCACTTCGTTATCGACTACACGACGATAATCCTTAAACCGACCGAGACCGACCGACCGACGACAGCCACGCACTATAATCACAACGTAAGGATGTGCAGCTATTTTATTATATGTATAGAGCTCACTTCTTTTTACACTGCACTCTCTCTTATTCTTTTTATTCTGCACTGGATTTCTGCTGCCATAAAATAGCGCCAAACAACAAGGACGAAACAACAACGGAAATAACACAACACAATTCAGAGAAAGAAGAAAAAAAAATATAACAACAACCTAGTGAAATACAATTTTATGTAAGCACGTCACACTTTTTGCCTCATATAAGCGGTTGGTAAACACATTTCCTATATAGGTATCCTTTATTTTTATCCCCGTGCACGGGGAGGTAGAGCAAATTCTGTTTTTCTTCTCGAACCGGGGCTAGAACACGATCAAGGATACCGAAAAGAACAATATTTATTATCGAGGTTGTAATTATGCGCGCGCTATACGTGCACACAAAAGGAAAAAAAAAAACAAAACAAACTAAAAATTAAATTAAAGTTAAACTTAAATTCCACCAGTGCTCTCTCACATTCACACCATTGGCAGAAGGATGTTTTTTCTTTCTCATTTATTTCCTTCTTACACGAGAGAGGTGGTGTATTCTCTGCTGCAACGAAACCGGAATATTTAATTCTGCCAAAGTGGAATGTGCATCTAATATTTCTGTGAAAAGCACAAATAGCTGTAGCTATAGCAATAGCTGAGCAAAAAAGTTATTCAAGAATTTAGTGCATTTTTCGAAACGTGACAAAGGTTGGTTTTTCGCTCCGTGCTGAGCTGCACATGCACATCATCCCCCTTGGAAAGGACGTCCTGCTGCACCAACTAAAAAGCCAATCATTGGATTTTTCCGTTCGTAATATTTTCCGAGCTAGTGAAGCGGGTGTTCTCTGAGGACAAGCAGAACCAACAATTTTATTCGAAGCTTAATTAACTACAGTGAACAATGGGTAACGTGTACGGCATTATCTTTGGATCTAATTTCGAAGGAGAACAAAAGGCCGTGTTGGTTGTTGTGGTCTTCGGTGTTGGACAACGATTTCGGTCACGGCCAGACAAATTAAAACTTAGAAAATTAAAAATCGATTTCATACTGTATCATTATTTGGTATCTTCATTCAAGGAACAGAAAGATCGGGACGACTTGGTTGGGGATGGAGCGTTTTGTATGTTAACGAAGGGCCTTTGGGTATGGAATATAGGTTGTCAGAGCAGAGCGTGGAATATTTATTTAGCTTAAATGGATGTGGCAGGCAAATTGAGTTAATTTTACGTTTTGGTCTTGATAAATTTCCAAATTACATGAGCTTTTGCGAGTCCGAGTGACAAACTACTTTCTCACTAAACGCAAGGGCACTTGGTTGACAGGGTACAACGATGTTGCCAAGTATACAAGGCATGATCATACAGGAGTCGATGCGCATCATCTGTGAGACATCTTGACTGTTAAGCAGTGCAGGCAGTTGACAATCGATTGACAGGCAGAATGATTCAATCAAAATGGATTATGATAGTAAACTTCCTTCCACCTAGATTCAACAAGTCTGCTGGAGAGAATGGCTCACAGGCTGAAGCCTAATACCTTTAAAGTCTATATGAAGACGGATTGGTGAGGACCGTATCCTTACTTTTCTGTAAGATTTGGTTACGTGAAAGTTATTTTGGTAAGTTCTTGTTAGGCAACCTTTTTGACTTGTCAGAAAATAATCTTTTCAAAAAGGACATCTTAATGAGTTTTTAAGCTGAGTGTCACTGCTTGCAACCCCTTGATATATCCGTATACGGCCCAGTTGAAAGCGCTTTAAAAGTGTCTTTTCAAGATCGCCTAACCCCCAAACCAGGGTTTCCAATCACGATTAATGATATTACCGAACTATCTCGGGCTCCATTTTATAATGCATTTTCTGCTCGCAATATTAACTCTGGATTTAAGAACTCGGAAGTATGGCCACTGAATACACACATTTTTAATGACGATGACTTTGTAGCTTCAATGCCTTCTTAACAGCCTTACTTGTCGGAAAGGGTTGCTTTGGAAGAACTTTCTATTCCAGTTCCAGGAAGAAATGATCAACCGAAGCATAATGCTTACAATGATCTCTTATTACCACAATCAGATCATGACTCTCAAAAGCTCAATGCTTCAATAGAAAGTGTTCGTCCATTACCAAAGTTTGTTCGAAAAAATACTAGCAAAATAAAGCTGGCTATTTCAACCAACCAGAGAAAAACAAACTTTTAGAAAAATTTAGTGAAAAACAACCGAAAAAGAAACAAAATTCAAGAGCTTTTCCAAAAAAGAATTTGGTAAAGGTATTTATTTCAAAAGATTTTACGACTTTCATTCACTGTCTTTTTCTGTAGCAACAGCAGGATTCATCGGACTCTGAAATAAGTGTGAATTTAAATGATTCATCTGGCGGCCCTAACTTTTGTGAAGATTTTTCATCGGATGACTCAGAGAATTGTCCGAAAACTTTACAAGACGTTGATGAACTCAAGGACGGAGAATTTCGTCCATTGAAACAAAAAGGGGCGTAAGTGATATTTACCAATTTTACAGGAGACCTCACATACGCCTATTCGTCCTCCGAAACAATTACAAAATATCACTTCCGCCCCAGAACAAAAAAACGAAATCTTAACAACAGGTTCAAATTCACTTACGACCTTTTGCGATGCCAAAGAACTTGCTTAAACAATTTGTTTTATGTAATAATTCACAAAATGGGATTTTTGTTACTGTGGACGATTTGTTCTAGTCAATGCTGACCACAAAGGACGTCCGATTTATTTTCTTGGAAAGACAGTGCATCGAGACTTTAAGCTTTATATATCCACTCATTGACGATATCTCAAACGTTTCCTAAAATGTAATTAAATATATTTTTCCTGTTCCACTTTCGACACTGATTTAGCAATTTCGTCATTCACTAATTTATTTAAAATAATAAAATTTCATGTTTATACCCACCCCACATGAGTTTTAGTTTTGTTTACACATGGTTAGGTTAGGTAGATGGGTAGGTAGAGCAGGGCGTACCCTGCAATACCACACTTAGGTCCTCGTGGACCCATTGTGATGCCCGTTTTTTGGGGGTTAACCGCTGGTGTTGTATCGGGAGGGGCAGATGTAAACAATATTAGGTAGGTACTTTGTTTTTTAAGGGCAGTGATTTTTATATAGATTCTGACATATTTCAAAATATTTTATACAGATCGAAGGCCAATACCCAGTGAACAGTTAATCTTTGTTCAAAGCCCCGTGATATTTAAAGCCCCAAATTTATTCTACGACCAAACTTCCAAAATTCGTTTGAACCATCCCCTACCTAATAGGTTAGAAATGACCAGATTAGCTTAAGAATGCATTTTTGTCTCAATTGTACTGACCGTTTTCGAGATAAGTCACATTTTTAAAAATACTGTAGGTAATTTGACATTTTTTTGCAAAAACGACTACCTCACCTACATAAGCTTTAAAATTATTTTTGTTTAAAATCATTTTTTTTTTTAACTTTAAAGCTTTAAAATTAATTTTGTTTAAAATCATTTTTTTTAAACCGTTGCAAGGGAAGTACCATAAATATTGAGATTAAAGACCTCAGGTAGGCTACAGACCCCAGGAACCGTCGTACCGCTTTTTTGAGTTCCTCTAAATTTATTAAAATCTAGAGTTCGAAATTTTGTACGAATACCTTTACATATACATCCATCTCTCAAGAAAGTTAGAAACAGGTACCAATAATACCCGTGTAGGAATGTAGAGATCCATGTAACATATTATAACCGGTCGGGGACAGTGCCAAGCGGGGAGATCATTGAAGCGATTTCAAAAGGCACTTTGGGGTGCGATTACAGAAAAGCCTTTCAAAAAAGTTAGCCTTGCACGCTCCTCAATGCTGCAACAAATGATGAATGGCGTCTGACATAGCAAGAAATGCATTCAAAACTACTCCTGTCGAATGAGACTACTACCGCCCACTTGGACCCCTACAGGCTGAATGGCGGGCATTTCACAAGAGGAAGTTAAATGTAGCCGCACCCTGTATTTCTGAGTGCTATTTTAAACAGTTTATATATATTCCACTCCTGCATAATACTTAGGTACTCTTCCCATTTAAAGGTAACCAAAAATTAAAAAAAAAATCATCGGAAATCCAACCACAACAAAAGAGTTGACGTTATATATACCAACAACCAGCACTTATTGTATCCAGTGGCTGAAATGTTCGTGTCATGTTCACAACACACTTCAAATTGAATTGTTAAAGTCCGCCGGGGTAGTTACTATTCACATCCCCCATTAAGCAGGAGCTGCTACTGCTGCCCTCCAGGGTATCCTGCCGGTCATACTCATATAAAAGTAAGAATGCAATTAAAATCTCCGCAACCGGACCTTCAAAAAAATATTCCCATTACTTGCAACCCAAAATGAATAAATGTGTACAAAGGGTTGCAATTTAATTAAAATTGGCGAAGGAAGAAAATATGTATTTTCAAAAAAAATGGACCACCTTCCTTAGACCGGTTAAATTGTTCATTTGTGCGAGTTAACAAACCACTTCAACTTCGGACAACACCATTTAGTTCATGGCATCATGTCGCATGAGTCTTGATTATCCTTATCCTATAAGTCCTGCTAATGCAAGTAAATTTTCCCAGACAACACTCTGCAGATGAAATGAGAGTGATTTTAAAATGTTCGCCACCCCATCGCATCGGGGCAGTGGTGATCAATTTTGCACCACCCAATTACCTAGATGCCACTACCTAAATGGGATTAATTATGATAATAACCTCAGGGCCAGGCGAGTCAATTTGTGGCAATGAATTTTCTGACATTCAGCGCTTCTTTTGTTTGCCCATTTTACGGATTGCACTGTTGACATTCCTTGGGGTGAAATTAGAAGTGTTTTGTTGGCCCCGTTTTCTGGTCTCTGATGAGACAATGAAAAATTACACATTTATATGAGGAAAATTACAAAGAACGAGGAGGCCTCATATCGTAATGAGAGCACGACAAAAAAAAATTCCTACATTCGAATAGTCCTTGACACAGATTTCTTATTTTCGAATGGACCAATGCCAAGCGAACGAATTGATACCTGGTGGGAGAGATATTCTTTGAAATCGCTCCAAATGTGCCAATTTATGTAGAGAAGCACGAGTAGGGTTCAAATGCTGTTGGTATATTGATTTTTTAAGCAGCAGATATCATCTAAATATCCATGGAAACTTGGCATAAAAAGCAGCAAGGTTGCAGACATTTCTAATTATCCCAGATATGTATGAGCTTACATTTGACGTCGTTGAGTGGATTGTTTTCTGTTTTTTAGATTGATTTAATTTGGAAGAATGAGTGACAGAGAATGTCAGTCTAATTAAAAAATGTTCTGTCTATTCCTACCAGATGAATAGCGCAGACCCTGAGCACTGCATTTTGACATACATTATGATACAATGAAGCCCAATTTCAATTATGAGATATAAAGGCGAACAGGGTCGGTCTATTGTCTGTGAGGTCGATGAGTGTTTTGGACTACTAATCGCACTTCCCGATGGACTGACAAACAATCGAGTAAACAGAAAAGCTCTGCCATTAGGATAGGGGACGGCATAAAATTGTACTTCTCCTTTCAACTGTTCCAACACATGAATGCTCGTTTTCATAGTAACACCTCGCAGATAACTCTGCAATGCCCCTGAAATATGATTTTATGATTGCTTACTTTTAGGGGTAATTAAATTGCATACCTTTACGGGTTAATGGGACTCTCCAACAGGTTCTAATCTAAGATGATTAAATTAGTTACTATGGAAACATGCCGGCGACAAATTCTGTATGGCAAATTCTTAACTTCATTTTACCAGTCTTAATGGCGACATATACCTACAATTTTTTTGTTTGTGCACATCTATGGCACAGTACCTTTCGAATGATATAAGTTTCATTCTTCTCATTTCATGATAAATACTTAAAAAGTGCACGGAAACTTTTGATGTTTACGTATTAATATAATGATTATTGAAGCGGGTGAAGGTGCTTGCGGGGGTGTGTGTGTGGTTGTGTGGGTGAGTAGCGCTGTTGAGGTGGAATGGAGCTGAAGAGCGGCGAATAAACGGCGACCAAGTCGAGCAGAGCCAGGCGACCAATTTCTCGTTCAGCCTGTCTTCTGTTCTTACAGCAAAACTGTTTGCGGGAGCAATTTGAGGAACAAAGAAAAGAGACTCCAACTAGGTTGTGTGTTCACTTTTTGCTTTTATTCAACAGACTGCAACTAGACTAAGCTCGTGTCGCCCTTTTATACCCAAAATAGTAGCGGTTAATTTCATTTGCTTTCTGTTTATTGACTATTTTGCGTATAAAGGAACTACACGTTACAATTTAACTTTTAAGTATTTTGACATAGTTAGATAAATAAAATTGTTTGTGTTTTATTGTGCAAAATTAGTTGAATTCAAAAAAAATAATGAATGAGAATGTGTATTGTGAATGTTGAAAAGATATGTATGTTTATAAAAGGAAATGTAGGTGTAAAAATACAAAAGAAAATGATAAAAATTTAAATTAGTTGTTTATGTTGCTTGCTGGCTGTTACATTATTATTATTCTTTTGTTAGCATAACAAATTCTTAAGGTAATAGAGACAACTTAAGCAATATCTACAGAGGCTTTCAGCTCTGCGTTCCAAATATAAAACTCCTACAAACAATCGGTTGCTAGGCCTATTGCTGTGATGCGTCCAACATAAATACACAGGGTGTCCCTATTAAGTAGACTTAAAAAGTACAAAGGATTTCGAACAAGGGCATATTTTTGGAGACCGGGGATATGATCAGCTACACAACTCAGTAGATTACTAAATATTTTATAATAGCTAAGGAGTCATATGTAGGTATTCAATAGGTTCCAAGAGGCTAAATTTTATGTGCTTATATGGCGCAGTGGCTTAGTGGTAGTGTGTTGGGCTACTAAGCGAGGAGTCTCAGGTTCGAATCCCGAAAGGGCCAAATTACATCCTAAGGTTTTTTTCCACTGCGCCACCTCTCGCGAACGTCTGGCAAACAACCGAGAGTAAAACTGTCATGAAAGAGCTTCTCAATTAGCCGTTTGGACTCGGCATAAAATTGTAGATCCCTTCCATTCGTTACAAAAATTAAAAACCCACACAAAACGAATGGTTGTGAGAAGCTAGGCCTTGGGTCCCATAGACCTGTCGCGCCAAAATATTTATTTATTTATTTATATGGCCAACCTAGGTTAAACTGAAGTGATTTTACGAGGTAAGTATAAGGGCTTTTCAAAATATCTACAAGACGCAATGGTATCCTCCAAGGTGGCCCCTCTCGATCTCTGAAAAGTTTGTACTTACATGCCCACTAAAAATCGTTTATGACAGCTTTTGATGTGATCTCATTAGCTCTCTAAAAAGGTTCTTACAGCTCTGCACGGTAATACTTTAAAGCCTGAAAACCAAAAACATCAAGGCAGATTTTTGAAATTTTTCATAACAGCTTTAACTTATTACGAACTCATCGGCTACCTTAGCGAGACCTTTATTTAACGCAGGTTCAATTGAATCACTAGTCAGATTCCGAGGGAAGGCATTATACGAAAGACGTGAATTCATCTGCGACTTCAAATTCGAAGGGAAATCAATAAAAATAATTTCTGAAAGAGGAAAATTGATCAAAAACTGTCACTTATGGCGTAGAGATTATTGGCAATGAAGAGAGTTCCAAGACGGATGTAATAATTGCCATAGTATCTAATATTCTAATTAGACACTGTGTGCCATTTATCTAAATGCGAAGCAGATGAGTAATGCACAAGGAATACTGCAGTTGTAGGGACGTTGAAAAGACAGAATTTATAAGTCAACTACGTTAAGATCGGCATTAGATTAAGACTCATTCGTAGAGTCTTCTCTTGTTAACTATAATAGGATCAGCAAATTGTTAAGCTATGCGTATACCCTTTCAAAATGTATATAAAAAGAACTATGTAAGATCTAGTTGGTTCTAAAGAAAAAGGAACAGAAGTGAATTATACACAATTTTTCTAATCACAGTTTGATATTGCAGTCCAACATCCTCCCAGCTAAATTGCGCTGTAAATAATCGTAGGTATTCCTGATATAAAGTTTTAGGTGGAGTGCATGAAGTATAGAACATCGTTTGAATCTCAATGCGTCTATGATGCGTACACACGTGGTAGGTCCCAAATAATATAATACATCAATGAGTCAATGCGAACGAATTCAATGGACAAACAAGTGAAAAGTTAACTTTTTTTCTCCATCTCGTCAGGCATATCTACTGCTTACCACAGCTCACCCTCCTTTGTGCCAAGCCCCTGCGCTTAAACATGGAAACCACTAACCATGTACCAGCACTCATGCTCATTCGTAAATCTGTATAAACGTATGCTTAAGACTCAGAAACTACTAACCGATAAAAGTTTTGTCAAAATCACATTCCTTACAAAAAAAATACAAACATAACAGCACGCATTTCTCAACACTCATGCTAGCTAAAGTTGTACAATTTGTAAGTTGTAAAGTTGTAAAATTTGAAACAATAATGCATGGCAAGGCACCTCGCGAAATGTGTCCGGGACTTAATGCGAAAGATATGTAAGTCACGTCATTTTTTAGGTGAAGATAGACCACTCTCAACTCTTTTTTTACTACATACCTATATACTAGACAATGTGTTGAAAATAATATTATATCCCATTTTGATTCGGAAAAAGTATTGCTTAAAATCCATATGAATACTGAAACAATGTAGGGTAGTACCGGGTTGGTTGTACCAGCGGCAGGTCGCAGCTCAGTTTAGCTATAGCGTTACTTAAATATCTGAAAGAGCATACCCATTTTGCAACATGCAGGGCTGCGCTTTTCTGGGTGAGTTGGAAAGAGTTTTAAGTGTGCCTGCTTAAATCACTGGGTAACTGAGTAACCGTGAAATACCAACTAATAATCGAAACTTTAATTTCTATTGTTAACATATAAACCTCAGTGAACCGTGCCAACTACGTACGTCGGCAACTGGAGCTCAACCAGTTGCCGAGTTTCAACGATTTGCCGCTGAAAAAGTATACATTTCTGAAAAAGGTACAACCAACCCCAGTCTACCCTACACAGCTCTCAATCTGAGCCACAAATATGCTTTACAAGAATTTACATTCACATTGCACTGAAATACTGAGAACTAATTTTATTTTCCATTTGAAGCGCGTTGAAAACCAATATTCTTTGAAACTTTAAAAACCTGTAAGTATTTTCTTTCATAAACGATGCTTCTCCTCGAGCAACGACGATAGCAGACGCATCTCAGGAATAAGGATATGAAGAGCAAGGAACATAATTTCTATAGAATTTCAAACCAACTAACAAAACCTTTACAGCTTCATAACCACCCACGACCCACAACAGAGCACGGAGTGCACCTTCCCCGTCTCACTCTCTGATGTGTGCGAAAGGTTCGTAGTTTGTAGATACACATTCATACGGTATCGTATGACAAATTCCGTATATGTGTACCTACAATGGTGTCTTCCTGTAGGGAAATAATCGAGAAATTATTAAGTTCCTGACTATATTCATTGAGCTGACAAAGAACGATTTTTCTGCAATATAGCTTGCAAAGGGAAAGGGTGATGTATAGGGTAGGGAACTGAATCCCACTCCAAGGGGATTTGCGTATACACTAGTATCGTGAGTGGTCGTCGAGGGCTCTTGAGAATGGTTCTTTGGTCATTGGCAATACGAAAGGGTTTGGACGATGAAAGTGGTGCCGCTTTATCCCATTCAAATGATTACTTTTCAAATATTCCACATGAAAGCTATCCTTTTTTTTATTATCTAAAAAGGAGTAGTCTGGTTCATATAGGCCTCGAACTATTTTTGCCTAGTTGGGTAAGTTTTTATTTATGAACAACAAATGACAAACATGTTTTTTTAAATCGGAGTATGAGTGAGTGGACTTATTTCTCGTTAGAGCTACAGGAGTTCCACTTAATACCGACCACGTGGAAATTGACTTTTTCTTTCATAGGCGTTGCGAAAACAAAAATTGGAATGGTAACCCCAATCCCCAGCATTACCTGACATTTATGATACAACCGGATTTGTTTTTTTTTTTTAATATTTTCATTCCTTTTCTGGCCGAAAACGTTTAACTCATATCGGATTCGAAATTGAATCCGACCACATGTTACTAATGCAACCTCAAATATTTGGTCAGTCAGCATCAGTAGCAATAACCAGCAAATTGCACACAAGCCGATGCCAGGATGCCGTCCATATACTCGTATCCTTGGGGTTTAATATACGAGCATGTGGCAAACGCTTTGATTTTCTTTCATTTTTGTCTTAGCAGATCCTCAATTCGGCATTACCGTTGCCGGAATTTTGAATTAACGCAAGAAACATCCACTTTTGCACATGGCGCATGAAAAGAATCCTGTTCTTTTTTGTCGATTTGTTCAACAGCTTTTGGGAGACTATTATGACTTTTGCCATTCATCTACGTTGTGTCAATGTGCCTTTAGTAAGGGTACATCATTACTTCGTCTGAATTCGGAATGAAGTCGGATTAAAATTGAAATTAAAATGAGATACGAGTACACGTCGTT
The DNA here is from genome assembly GCA_936431705.1 of Cheilosia pagana. Taxonomy (NCBI): domain Eukaryota; kingdom Metazoa; phylum Arthropoda; class Insecta; order Diptera; family Syrphidae; genus Cheilosia; species Cheilosia pagana. The sequence goes on along the minus strand of OW386166.1, from coordinate 74,279,126 downwards.
ACGATTAATGTGTGTGTGTGTGTTGGAGGGCTTTTGGTATCCAAAAATAAAATAAACGCACGTAGCTACACGCATGTAGAGGAAAATATTAATTTAAGGTAAACAAGTGTAATTGCGAGGGTGGCAACAATCCATTAAATCAATTTGACAATGACAGCATATCAAAAAGCAATTATTGAAACGTGAACTGGATTACACGGTAATTGAATGATATACCTACCTACCTATATAAAGCACGCAGCCATTGTACATAAATTAATATTATGCGTGTGTGTACATAAAATATTTTTTATTTATCGTTTTCGTGGAAATTTAAGAGGAATCCGTTCGGTTCGAGGTATGGGCTTAAAAATCAGAATTTAGTCTTTGGTTTATTTTAAGTTGTAGGTGCTTTAGCATTTTACTGATGTCTGGCTCTGCCTTTGGGCAGTTTTTTGATAGCAATTTTTGCATCTATTTTAATGGTTACTCATCTTTTTCTTCCATAAAATCCCCAAAATTTCTTCGCTTCTCTTCTTCTCTACCTCTATCTCTTCCCTTCTCTACATATAATAAAACTGTAGAATAAAAAATGCCTGACCGCGCATCACGCAGAAACTACTGGACGGATTTTGATGAAACTTGGCACAGTGATTGCTTATGTTCTGGGTCGGGCTTTAGGGTACTTTTTAACCCGAAATATAACTTGGTTTTTACAAAATAGTCAAAAAAAAAGGGAAAAATTTATTTAAGGAAAACTCTATTTATACAGACCTATCTCAGTAAGGACTAATCGGATTGAAAAATTTAAAAAATAGGTGAATTTAGTAAATTTTCCCCTGAATCATTTAAGAAAACATCCCCTGCGTTGTACTGAAGCTAAGCAATGTTCAAAACAATTATTCAAAACATCGCCCACAATTTTTTTTCAGTGGATACCATCGCCAGTACCTAGTCATGCATCAGTGAGTATCGTTGCACACATTCAGGTTGAGCACATTTTTGGGTGTTGTTCATTGTGATAAGTTTGGAAATGGGCTGGTGGAATTCGTGAGTCATGTTGTTTCCTTTTCATCGACATTTGAGGTAATAGGGAAATAACAGAAATGTGCGTAAATATTTTTTGTGTAGACTTTTTAGTAGGACTTTAAATTGTGTTTTCAAAATCGTTCAAGGGAAGGAACATATTTATAAAAAAACTGTTCGATGTAGTTCGATGGAAATACTTTTTGTCTTAAAAGTGGCAAGCGGGTGAAGCAAGGCGAGCACAGGTCAGCTAGTTCAAGTAAGTATATTATTAAAAAAAAAATACAAAATATGGCTGATATTCAAAAGGGGCGTGGCGCTAAATGTCGTAAGACTGGAATGGCATTTCTTATAGAAAAGCGTTATTCACCGAATTTTGGGAATTTTGAAAATTGTTTACAATTTCTTAGTAATTCATATCATCTGGGATAGCCTCCGCCATTTCAGATGTAGGTAGAACCATTTTTTTTATTATGTTTTGCTACTTGTGAAGATCGCGCCTTTAGTATTTGTAAGAACCCTGGCAGTTTTTTATCCACTCAAAGTAAATATTTGTGGCTCATAAGTAGTGTTACCAGACTTTGATGGAAAAACCTCGCGATTTCCAAGTTTTTCACGGGACAAAATCAAAACTCACAGTACATATAAGATATCTATTAAAATATTTGCTTGTTTTTTTTTATGTTTTGGCGCGCATGTTGGCATTGTCGCAGGAAGTAACTACCTACACCTATAACAAATTATTTAATTTTAAATTTAATGACATTTTTTAGCTGTCCCGTAAATCCGTGGTAAGGGAAATATGTTGTTTTCGTACGAATCTCAAACTCGCGACTTAAATTGAGTGTTAGCTAGGTACGATATTTTTACGTCAAAAAACACCTACAGCTTAATTTGAACTTTGGCACGATAATAGGTATCTAGACAATATTCACGACTTAGAGTAGATGGCATGCATATTCGTCCCGCAGTAGGTGTCACAAAGAAGTGTGAAATGTTGATAATGGTGCAAATCAGGAACAATTTTAATTAGTTTTACATTTGAGTATTTTATAGTCATGCAACCCACTTCAAAGCCAACCACCAACTACTGCCTCCCTACGCCATAGTGCCTAGGCCTACGCACTCAGCAGCATCCTCAAAGGCCACAAGTTCTAAGTGCAGGCATATAAAGTGACATGACCGAATTCCGGGCACATATCACCATATATTTCAACATAAAGGAATGTAACACATTCACATGCCAAATGTGCGGCTATATAAGGTACGGCCGCACCGACTTCTATGGAGAGGAAGCAAAATAATGGCTGAAAAATTGTGCCCTTCAAAACGAGTAGGGTGGTTGCTATTCATAAGTGGAGCGCGCTTTTTTTCTCCCCATAACTTTTGTCCTGTAGCTAAAAGGACACGGGAAACGTGAAACCACACCGACATTTTAGCATAGGTGCCGTTGACACACACATGCACACATAAATATTCAACAAACGAAGAGAATATTTAGGATGTTGTACATCTATAGCCACGAAAGTGGATATAATTAGGGTGCAGCCAGACCCAGGGCATGATATTATGTGCATGTATGCGGTTTACGAGTGTGCATACAATATGCAACTGCCTCATTAGAGGCCATCATCGTGTTATCGTCACTCCCGCACATAAGACCATGGGGACGTGAAACCCGACAATTGGATTTCTGTTGAACAATACTTAAAACGTGTTAACCCTATTTATATGGGTAAACGTTGCGTGGCGCGCAAGTTGGCATTGTCGCAGGAAGTAACTACCTACACCTATAACAAATTATTTAATTTCAATTTTAATGACATCATTTAGCTGTCCCGTAAAGACGTGGTAAGGGAAATATGTTGTTTTCGTACAAATCTCAAACTCGGGACTTAAGTCAATAACGTTATGCAATAGCAACAGTAGTGCGTCCGTCTGTTCATGATTAGAGTTTGTGTGCTTATATTTTAGAGCCATTTTTATTTAGTTTTTTTTTAAATTATATAGCAATTTTAAGGAAGTGGGATTTTTTTTTTAAATGGCTTTAATGATTTTAACTTTAAATTATATTTGTCTGCAAGTCATTTTTTTTTATAAAAGGTTTTACTCTCACTGAAAGCATAAAAAGGTAAAAGTTCATAAAAAAAAGTTATTGCTAGAGTTGTTAAACCTATCAGACGTAACTACTCTGCAATCAAAGACTGGTATGAGTTAGCTGCCGCAAATCTTGGACAGAGCAAAAGAGTCATCAAGCAGATCAGTATATAGGCCGCTTTATCATTTTTTGGGAACAAACAACTCCTTTTACAATGACACGAGTTTGATTTTTATAAAGTTCGAACATAAATACTTGACTCGAATTCCAGATCCCATAGAAGTGATTTAAACCCATGTGTCCACTAAGTATAACCTTGGCTAGAAAGAGAATCTTTTTCACTTCCTTGCATTGGCCCATCTTCTTAACTTTTGAAGAATGTGCTCAAATTCTTATTGGAGGTATGCATGAAGCATGCCATGAATTACCGAAACACTTTTGCATCTTTATAAATAGACTTTAATTTCTGTTTTAGCTAAACTTAAAGCCCGTATTCATTCAACTCAGTTCCACTTCATTTCAAAACAGCTCTAAAAATCAATTAAATATTTCTGTTTTCTCAATTGATTTTATTTAATTAAAACTCTTTTCTTTCCATTTGTATGCCCATCTTAGCTCCTGGTTTTTCTTGTTTATCGATCTAGTTTTAAAGCCTTTATACACTCAGGGAAAAAATGAAAACGAAAATGTAATACGATCTATTTGATTTTACGTTGAATTCAATTTCGAAAATAATATTTCTTTTCACGTTAAAACATATTTGATTTAAATACGCAATGTTATTTTAAATTAAGTCACCCTAGATTCAAAGTGAAACGTATTCACGTTTACTTTGAAACCATTTTTTGTATATACTTAAACTACTCTGAACGTAGTTTCAAAGTGTAAGATGTTAATATTTGTCCAATATAAAGTTTCGAAATGACATCTACGTACATTCAAAGTGTTGCATAGTTAATTTAACGTTGTTTTTAATCGCCATCCACTTCAAAACGTTTCATTTTTTTTATGCCGAAATTGAACGGTGCAAACAAATAATAATGTACATGCATTTCCTTAAAAAACTTTGTTTCAAATATGAATGAAGGCAGCTTAAAGTGCTGCATATTCATTTTTAAGTGACAACAATCTAGAATCAAAGTAGAACATGTTCATTCGTACATTGATGCTACTCTTTTTAATAACGATCAACGTAGATTCAAAGGGAAAACTATTTACTCGTAAGTCCCGCTAAGTGTCGCGTCGCGACGCGACGGTGAGCTCATTGTCGATGTTATTCTTGTTTCTCCTTCATTAGTATAAAGATGGAGCAAATCAAAGTAGTCGACGAAAATGGACAGCTTATTAATATTTTTTATTTGACTCGACATTCAAAAAATTCTATTGTCTATTGTCTATTGAAAAATTAAAAAAAAAAGTCCTCAAGGAATTTTAAATGGAATAAACCTGTTTCCAGTGCTAAAATGTGAGTTTTGTGTGATTAAATTCAATTCCTGGTTTGTAGAAATAAAATTAAGTGCAATCAATGGTAGACGAAACAAATAAAGTGTAAAGTTAAACATGTATGGAAATAATTTTGTTAAGAACCATAATTGTGCAATTTAAATGTGAAAAAAGTATTAACTTGATACCTTGAACAATTTTTCAAGCAGTCAACAAGAATGCACAACCAAAAATTATTTCCATATTAGTTGTCGATTGCACTTAATTTTATTACTTTTAGTTTGTATAAACTTTTAATTTTTTTAACATTTCAGCCAATGACGTAACGTTTAAAGGATTAATCGGACAGAGGGCAGAACTCAGGGGTAAACTGTTTAAGTGGAAAAAAATAGAGGTAGGAATTATTAGCAAAAATTAAAATTATAACCGTTTATTATATCAAATGCATTATAGTATCCAAATGAAGACGATTTCGATCCAATTGAAGTAAAATCATTCATTGAAATTGGCAACAAAATTAACCATGTAGTGATAAAAGATATATCCTTTTTCGAGCTCACCTTTCCATTTATACCCATTTAATAATGGGAAAACATATTTTAAAAATAATTTCATTTAGACAAAAATAAACTTAATGGATCTTTAGGTAATAATGAATAATAATTTAAGAATTTTATGTTATTATGTACCTATATTGAAAATAAAATTTATGAATTTCAAATTATTGTTGTATTGATTTTTATTAAAAAAAAAAAGAACAGATTTATGTATCTACTCAAATTTTAAATTTGACGATCAATTTATTTTGAAAATACATATTTCAAATAAAATCAAAGTTAAATTATACTGCTTTTAAAGTTAAAAGCATTTGATTCTACAACGAACTATTGTCGTATCAAATAGCAAACGTGGTAATTTCAAAGTCTAAAGAAGTTATGTCTACGATGCGGCATGGTAAGATCAAAGTTTAAAAATGCTTTTTCAAAATAGGTTCACTTTGAATCAATACTTAAACGAAGTGAAATTAAAGCTTAAACATAGTATTTTCAAAGTTGGATTTGTTTGAATACACGATGCACAGTGATTACTTCAAAATGTATTTGTAGTGTTTTTAAAGTCACATCCGTTTGATTGTACGTTGAGTCATTGTCAAATTAAAGTTGAAGCATAGAATTTTAAAAGTTGAATGTATTTTAATCTACGATGCATTATATTTGAATCGAAATGTATAAACTTTGTTTTAAAGATAGATGAATTTGATTTAAGTATGATTCCACATCAAATCAATGTACATACGTGGTTAGATCAAATTCAAAATACATACTTTTTAGAGTATGAAAACCCTTTGAATTAATGTAATGCCACTTTGATTTAAAAATTTTCGTAGTCGAAGCTAAATCGTTCCGAAAAATATTTAAATCGAAGTGGTTTTCTTTGATTTTACGTTGTTTTTTCTCTGGGTGTATAGCAAATTAAACACACTTTTTACTAATGTAATTCATTTTTAAAACGTGCATTTTTTTTTGTAATTGAGTGGCAAAACGGCAGGGAGCTAAGAGTCAAGCTGCAAAAATCACTTTATTTTTAACATTGTTTGTAACTTCTCATAAATAGAAAATACAGAACATAAATATAATGAACATAAATATTTGGAAAAGATTTTTTATGAAATGGGATTTTCATAAAATTTTTTTTTTAGAATAATGTTCTATTAAGGTATTTTCTGACGTCACTCTAAGATCTATATCTATAGTGTCATACAATGAATTTTTACTAAAAGCCATATTTTTTTATAAGATTTTGCTTTTTACAATTTATGTGAAAGTGGGAAAAACTTTCGACAAACATTTATATTTAGAGTCGAATTGAGGTTTCCAAATTGACTGCGCAGCGCACTTTTGCTTTTATTAGAATTGCAAATAACAAACAGTTTTATTTCCGGAAACTTATCTTTCGATTTTTATCAACATTTAAATAATACAGTGTAATCACTTTTACTTTCTATTCTTCTAGACAATATACAAATGAGTGACATCTCTTTTTACAAAAATTTCACCATACCCACAGTTATAAAGGAGCTGTTTTTTTTTTTTTTACTGATTCCTGTGGCATTTCAAGAGCGAACTTTATGAAATATGCTATTAAAAAGCTATACATATTTTTGTTTGACCTACCGACGAGATAGAATGATATAAAAAAGAGAAGCAACGCATGACCGACGAATAAAGTATGGTTCCCAACTTTAGTATCCATTCAATCGGTTGATAATTTTTACTAATTCAGAATAGCACGTTACTTGCTGGACATAATGAGACAAAAGCCAAATCTGTATATCTTATGATTAAGCAATTTAATAGTTGAATTAAGATACAGCGCATTGATTGATGGAAATTTTGAAATGCCGGTGACTGTTCAATAAAAAAATTGTCTATGGATTTATTTTGCAAATTCTTATTTTTTGTCAGAGGATTTTATAGGACTGTTCAAGTAAATATTCAAAATATTCCAAAAAAGACCCCGAAATAAATAAAAAATACAAAATACAGTTCTTTTTATATAGTTCCTCCTTATTAAAAATTTGTACCCAAGTCAAGCTCTTCATTCACAGCCTGAATATTTTTGCTAAACTTAAAACTCCATTTCTAATAATATACATCTAAAATCTTTTTAGCAATATTAGCTTCCAACCCTCTTTCATCCAGATTTACATGTAGATTTTAATATAACAACGCAGTGGCTAACAATTTCTAATTTCTACTTCATCCTTATATTCCTCGATCCTCGTTACAGTTTATACCTGGAAATTTCATAAACGGAAAAAGTGTATGAAATTTCAATAAACCCCTAAATTGTGGAGAATGTACCTACATTATTATATTCAAACAATAAATAACAACCTCAGGTTGGGTATCCCAAAAACTTATTCTGATTCATATTCATGTGATTTTTTAAGAAATTTGTATGCGCTAAAAGTCTTAGAGAATTATATTTCAAAGTTTTCAGTTTCCCACGAATTGCATTTTATAGGGGGGTATCAAAGCTTTAAGTTTCATCTTTCAACCGAATTTATTATATCTCAACCGAAATTGCACTCTTTTTTAAGAATTGTTTTAAATAGAGTTTAGTTTATCGCGTGCCGCTTCTGGGCAGTTCAGTACCTTGTTTTCAAAAGAAAAATATTATAATCAAATCCAAATCAACGAGAAAGTTTCGTGCGACGCAGTCGTGTTCTTTATTTCCGTTTGCCCTTTTTAACTTTCCATGTTTTATGAGGTTAAGCGTTCTTATGCTAATTGGAAATCTTAAGATTTTTCAAGATGTCACATAATTGACTAAAAGTCAAAATAGCTCATTCAGTCAAAAGTCGTGATGGCCTGCCTGTTATTTCTGAACTAGGTTGCTAACAAAAGAAGTGAAAACAATGGATGGTTATACGCACTCGTTTCGAACTCCGTTGTTAGATGTAAGTTTACCAAGGTTCCCTTTCAAGATGTTGTCCTTCGTTCCTTATTTTCATTTTTTTCTTCTTTTTTTCTATCCACTTTAACCAGTTGAATAAGTACATCTTATTGTATTGTGATTTGCACAAAACGGCTGAATTCAACTTAGGAATTTGGTAAAAAATAAATCATTTCGCATCTATGGATATTTTTGAAAGTCGTTAATAATGTCCAGCAGAGCAAAAGACTGCAGTACAATTAAAAATACAAATAAAAATAAAAATGTATAATTCCACATCAAATCCCTATTGAGTGCAGTTTTTCATTCGAAAACTATTATTCGAATTGCAGCTGGATTTCTAATGAAATCTTTCACTCAAATGCAGCTCTTTTAATTTGCATGGTTGCACAAAAATGTTGAGTTGTTGTTGCCTGGCAGTGGCTCATTGTCAACGGAAATCACTGACAATGAAATATGATGCGGAATTATATGATTTATGTTTGAAGAATATTTTGCTTTAAATAAGAGATACTCGTTTTAAGATTCTGATAGAAACGAAAATGTTCGGGAGAAGTTTTTTCAAAAGTTTTTTCAAAAGTCCGTTCAACTACTTGCCTATGCCGATGATATTGACATTATTGGGAGAACGCGGCGAGCTGTCAGTGGCGCATTTGCAAGCATTGAAACGGAGGCGGCGAAGATGGGTCTGGCTGTTAATGAGGACAAAACGAAGTATATGTTGCCAACGAGAAAGGACTCTCAACATCGGCGACTCGGACAAAACGTCACGATGGACAGATACAACTTCGAAGTAGTTAAAGACTTTGTATACCTGGGCTCCACTATCACTTCGCAAAATGACATCAGCGTAGAGATCAAGCGAAGAATCACTCTTGCCAATCGCTGTTTCTTCGGGCTAAGAAGGCATCTAAGAAGTAAAGCCCTTTCTCATAGCCCTGTCTCATAGAACCAAGGAGGTACTATATAAGACCTTAATCATCCCGGTCCTGCTGTATGGTGCAGAAGCATGGACCTTGTCAAAAACGAATGAGAACCTTCTGGGATTCTTTGAGAGAAAGATTCTTCGAGTGATATTCGGTCCAGTTTGTGTCAATGGAGTGTGGAGAAGAAGATTCAACGACGAACTCTACGGGCTATACAGCGACGCTGACCTAGTCAAAAAGCTGAAAATACAACGGCTGAGATGGCTGGGACACGTGGAGCGTATGGACAACAACGCACCAGCCCGACGAGTCTTCGAATCCACCCCTGAGGGACAGCGCAGCAGAGGAAGACCCCACCTAAGGTGGCGCGCACAAATGGAGAGCGACCTAATCCAACTTGGTGTGCGTAACTGGAGGCAGCTGGCGAGGGACCGAGCTGGCTGGAGGGGCTTGTTAGTTGAGGCCGTGGTCCACCCCGGACTGTAAGCGCCACCAAAAGTAAAGTAAGTAAGGGAGAAGTTTTTATAAAATGACGAAAGATCATTTGTAAACTCGTCGCCTTACAGGACTTGGCTTGGCTGTTGTTTCATTTTACGGGGTCGCGTTCCACTACTTGCAATCCTAATCGTATCACTGGCAGTTTTAATAGAACACAAACGCTTGAGTATGCAATAGAAACCGGGGGTTTTAAATAAAAGGCACGACTGGGTCGCAGGAAACATTCTCTTTCACAGCGAGTTAGATTCTGGAGAAAAACGTAGTTTCTACGAGAGCTTGTAAGGAGGAATTATTGGAAAAGTTAAAAGGATGGAGAATTTATTTTTTAAACTTTTTATAATAAATATAATGGTAAATAAATTTTTTAATAAGTTGTTAGACGTACTTTTTCGTTGAAAAGTGCTTGATGCGAGTACCTAAGGGCACTCACGGAAAGTTCGTATGCTTGGAATTGCGGTCGGGGAATGATTATAAAATTAGGAAAACAAAGTGAAACCTATATTATAATCGTTCTTAAATAACACAGAGTTTCATTACGAGGTACATACATTAAAAAAAATGCTACCAATTGTAGTGGAATGTGATAGAGTTCGGGAATACTAGCTTTTAACAACAATGAATGCTATTGGTCAGTAATATCATATTGTTAAAAGGCGCTTAATTTTATTTGTTTGATTAATAAAACTATTTACAGGAGAAATTTTGCATATTTGAAATATATTAGGACAAATATGGTTACGTAATTACCACTTTTCGACATTATTAACATCGACTGCATGTCGATACACATTTTGACGTTGCAAGATTAGGTGCGAGTGTGTTGGTGTTTGAAGTTTCGTGACATTTGTCAATACGAATTTCTATGGACAATACTAATGCACCTAATCTAGGCAAATAACTGTAAATCGGTTGAAGTTGGGTGTCTCAGTATTGTCTCTGGTTAAAAGAATTCTCTGTCTTTCTAATGGAAAAATAAGGAAGAAGAACGTCCTGTCGGAAAACATACCATACTCGGCATTTCGTCTGGAAACATGCTTAGATTAATTTATCCAGTCCAAGGGTTCCTCGTCCTAATTTCCGAAAAGACTTAGGTGCTACAAAAATCTGAAGCTATCAATAAAAATGCCGCGATTGACATAAGACTTGTGTTCTAACCTAAGTCCATCAACCCGAAATGAAGTACACATAAGAATAGAAATGTCTTAGCTGAAGTCCAGCAAGTTCTGATGAACCAGACAGCGTACAAGCTTAACTATTTAACCAGTGGGGGACGACTTAACGTATCTCAAAATTTGGTTGGAAGAAAGAATGCTTGATGAATCGAACTTCAGCAACTTGTGTCCAATCTACAAATAAAGCCACTCTAAATCAAGAAAACTTATTCATGTGTAGGCATCAGTCGATTTTATGAAGCATACAAGATTTGGTCTGACGATCTGTGCGAATGCCTTAAACCATTTTCATTCAGCCAACTGAATGCCTTCTGTCAATACGGGTTAAAGCAGTGAGGCAGTTGTAACTTAGTCGCCGGCTTGAGCACACCTTTCTACAATAAAATAAACAAGCCACCTAACTTAGTTGTTTATTTATGAACATATGGGTAACGTCTACTGAACTCATCTGGTTGTAGTAACTGAGGTCGTTAACAATAATCCCATATCCCACCGATAACTTTGATTTGTTTGTTTCTTAAAAAAAATGTGGGCAAGGTGATGTGATTCTCTTTCAAGTTGCTTTTTTATAGCTTAGAAAAACATTGTGTAAAAGCCCAAGAAACACCAAAATTGGGTATAGTTGTGAACGAAGTCAGTACCAAATATCGACGAATCGAACGTCACAATCGACAGGTTTGACTTTGAGGGACTTTATCCACCTTAAGTCTTTCAATATTACAAAGACCCGATCAAAAAATATTTTAAAACTCTACATAAGATCTCATCTTCCTTGCTAAATCATTCTTCGAGCTATTTCTATGAAGGAATTTAGAAAACACGATACACCGACATCGATTTGGCCAGAAAAGTGTGAATTAAGACGTACGTTGTTTGTTTTCCAGGGATCGCACTTGAGACGCCTCGTAGTAGTCCAACACACTAAGCACTAAGCCACTGTACCTATTCTAAGTACCTCTTCCATATCGTGAAACTAGGTAGCAATTGCAGCCAGAGTTGCCACTTTGCTGAAGTTGCAGTTTTTTTTCGAAAATTAAATCTTATAACAAAAAATTAAATCAACTGAATTTTTTTTAAGAATCTTCTGCGAAAAAATAGTCCTAGAGTGGAAACGCTATTGCGGAAAGTTCAATATGTTTGCACAGGTCTTTTGGTGAGATAACATTCTGTGGGGAAACTAATTTAGGCGCCCCGCTCTATTTCGTTGTCTCGTTTCTACCCATCCACACATAATGTACAAGTATTCTAAAGTGCAAGTCTATTCAATTCGAAATAGAACAATTTGTTCTTGGTCGATTAACAAAAATTTGACTCTGAGGCAAGTTTAGATCAAATCGGAATATTGTGCGCTTTGGAAAAGCTCCAATATAAGCCTTGCAGCTTATGTGCCATAGCCGTTTGACGATGTCAACAATTTCTCCAATCCACATTTCTCTTAACAAGTCTGTGCGATTTTGTCGATATCGGAGTAACAAAAATATTCGCATCGGAAATGCTTTCTTTCGTCTTTTTCAATATATTGTGTGGGTATCGGTACACAAAAAGAGCGTGTATCCTATGAATATGCAACGAATTTTGTATCTTGTTTATGTGAATAGGCATTTCATTTGGTCTATTGTCCATATTAAAAAAATTTGATTTGTATAATAAAGCCATCATCGGTACAACAAAACAGCGCCTACTTATATAGATAGATAATGACGCGGTTAAAAAAAAATGTTGTTATTTCTACATATTTCAAAGTTGAACCATGTTATTTGAAAACCATAACATAAGCTCCCAGTTAAAAATATAACACGCACCAATATGCGTAAATAAATTGATAGCTTGCTTGAATACGAAATTAGTTTCCAACAACATTCGGATTAAAATTGAAACAATAATTATTTTCAGAATAACCTACCTGCACAATGCCAATGGACTTGAGGCTACACACGGTGGGTTGTTCACACGCAAAGCTAATCCACAAGTGGAATACCTACAAGGCTTTTCATTTATTTGCAAAACTAAATTTTAACATGAACTCTATTTTCGGAAAAATATTTTAATTCCCATTCAGAAATTCACCCGGCTGTTACTAAGAGATACTCCTGACCGCACGCACATATCTATATAAAAACATAAAAAGGGTGTTGCCCCATTATGGAAACTGGAAGCATATTAACACTTTTCCTCGCGTCCAAATAAAAAAGGAATTACACTCCATCTCAATTCACAGAAATTGTTTCCAATATAAACTAACCTCCTTTAATCCCACCCGATGAAACCAAAATTGCCACAACCATATGGTACCTACCCCAAAAAAAAAAGGAAAATATAAATACGCCACCAGCCACCACTACAGTGGCACTTTGGTATTTTCGAAAGGAAAACCTCCTTAAACGTTCGGATTACGAAAACAGAACACGTAATTGGAATTTAATTTTATTTGTGCAGCCAATGAGAAAAAATACTCAAAACTCCACCAGCCACCCCCGAATTCACAAGAAAGGAATCATCGTCTTAACACTTGAAATTCGTAGCTCAAGTGGAGCGCTCATCGTCCGTCCTTCGAGCCATCCATATGCTACAACCCGACAGCGAGGAGAAAAAACATTATATTAGATGAGCATTTTGTATAGATCCTAAGTGTATCCTTTCTGCATGATTATAATCCGATTATCATGTCACTTATGTTGACTTTAATCCTACGTCAGTCCACAAGAAAAAAAAAAACTCTTGACATATGTTCGCATATAAATCCGAACCGTCAAACTTTTTTTTTTGCACTTTCTGACACACATCCTTCTTCGCTGCGATGCGATTCTTCTTTCAATCGAATTTATTCCTTTAATCCTCACAAATTATCACACATCACGTGTAGGTAACAGAAATAAAAATACATGATGCTCCTCTCAAACAATATTGACACACATTATTTGAATGGCAATTTCACTATGGCAGATATTTTTCCGATTTCCTTTCGCTACTTTTCCCGGTGGAAGTGAAATATTTGCACGCAATAAAAATAAGGAAAAAACAAAAACAAAATTATCACCAACGACACTACAAACAGAGCCAGGGCGGGGGGTAAAATAAATCCTTTGGGGTAGGTAATGTACCTCGATTGGGATAGGCGACGATTTAAATAATCCGCGAACCGAACATTTGCGTTAGAACTTCGATATCCAACTGATGCAGTTGCGATGAGGATTGTGGTACTCTGAGCGAACACCACCCAGAGCCAAAGTGCCAAAGATCCTGTACCAGAGCAGAGTGTCAGATGAAAATGTGCTGAATGCCATCATAGCTGTAGCCGGCTTTATTCCTTCACCCACCCATAAACAGAGACAGAGACTGTAGACTGTACTGATAAGGAGATTTGTTTTTGGCCCAAATTCAGCAGAGGATGTTGCGATTGTTCTCTCTGCGCATGGGTTGCAGTTGTGTCATCCTCCATAGTTACAACCACCAGGCACCAGCTCTAGAGTGTTCGTTAAGTTTTCGATGTGCAGAGAGAGAGAGCCCACTTGATTTCTCCTTCTTGGTAATGTTTTTAAGAACGCATGCAAGGACCCACGACCCACAATTTAAATGCACCTAATTTGCGGTGACATCTTTTAATCGCCTGTTGAAAGTCGTCGGCGTGGAGAGCTACACGAAAAGGGGGGTAGGCCGCTCATGCTTCTCGTTCTTTATCATTAGTTCAACTTGTATGTTTAGTTTAAATGGTAACTTTTTTCCTGCAATCAGCCAGGACTAGAGGAGGAGGAGGACATTCGTTAAGTTACCGTCTGCTGGCCCCGTTACTGTATCTATGACACCGGCAATAATGAGGACGATATTAGTGATGAAGAAGCTGATGGCGGCGTGGTGCTACTTTGCTAGGCATCTCTCCCAGACAAGGGGAACAGTGATGGATGATTCCAGAATGCGCTCCCTATGATTTCTATGTCACACAATCAAGCCTGAGAACATAATAGTCAGGGCAGTGGGGGTCCGCTACCGTGCGTATGGCTATACAAACGACTATGTGTGGGGAATTTGTTGCTGAGAGAATTCTCAAATTGTTAACTGCTCCAGATGGAGTAAAGAGTAAAGAGCAACGTGTGTGTATGGATGGATATATGAAGTGACCTCGTTGTTATGGTTATTCGATTGAGATTTTTATGCTCATTTTTTTGTTCGCCATCATATCCTTCATTGTTTTTAATTCAGCTGCAGGAGGCCGCTGTACCAGCCAGCACTAGTTATAACAGCTGTTTAGGAATTGAGGAAAAATGGGATATCATGGTTGCCAATGGTAACTGGGGTGAAGTGGGTGGACAATTTGCACAGAGTTACATGCACATAATGGGAACGCACACACTCGCACGCTGTACTGGCATTCTATGAACTTTTGACAAACCATGTGGTTGTGGACTTTTTTTTAGATTGCATCTGTGTAAAATTATAGAAGGATTATTATAGATGCATAGATACATATGGACATATGAGAGGATCCAATTAACATGTTTTTTTTTTTGGTTTAGTATAGGTATGCGGTCTCATAATTAGGGTTTCCAAATGAATGACTGTAATTCGAAATTATGCATGCTAATTAACAATAATAATTTGTTGTCATTATTATTTTGCATGCACTGAGAATTTAAGTACTGAGGTGTGCAATTAAATCGCAAAAATAAAGTCATATCATTTTTAAAGCTGTTGCGATTAAATTTGAGGCGCTCTGAACTATACTGAGGCTTTAAAGTGGAGTGTCAGTCATTTGGTTTGAGGTAAGACAAAATAAATTCCGTTTATGTCTGTCTGTTCGTTGTTCCCCAGAAAACTCACATAATGTAAGTTAGTTATGATTTTTGAACCAGTTATGCCAGACGAACATTGGATCTCTTCGCATGGACCGAATTACCGACAACTAACTAACAATAATTAACCACTTATTAGATTTTTCTTTCCAAGGGTAATTTTTCTTTCCAAGGGTTGGCAGAGAAGATGTAGGTATATACAAGTATAAGTACCTAATATTAAAGTTATTGCTTTTTCTGAACATTTTTGTGGGTGTTTAGTTCTTTTCATTGGGAAGTATATTAACCATTTGGGTCTAGTGTAACTGCTTACAATCATAATATTATTCGGCAACAAGTTAGAGGAATGTAGTTTTAGTTTGCTTTAAGGTTGAATGTTGGTAAATGAAGAAACGTTCAATAGCTACTTCAAAAAAGAATATAATGTTTTTGAAATGCAGATATGCAGACAAACATTTTGGAGTTATATTCATAAATATGAAATATAGCTTTCATAAACATGAAAAATATCTTGCGAGATATCATTGCCCAACGAGCTAGGACCTCCAACCAAACATAAAACATTGGCTTTATATCGCTTTAATTAGACCGATTATTCTATACGGTATAGTGGCGTGGTTGACGGCCTTGGAGAATAGCTCCAATCTGAAGGTCCTCGAGAAGACTCAATGCTTGGCTTGTATTAGCATTACTGGCCCACCGCTGCTCTACAAACAATACTTAACCTTTTTCTTCTAGACATCGTCAGTAAGGAATACGCCGCATATGCGTCTATCAGACTAAAGGAAGGGAGGCACTGCCCCTTACCTCTCACTACTGATTACCTGCCTATGAAAATAGATTTTGAGAAAGGCTTCACAATTGAAATACCGGACAGATCCCAATGGTACTCACTGAATGTCCTACACGGAGGAGCACTGTCAATATTAACGGACGGTTCCAAAACAGCAGATGGAGGCGGAGCCGGGGTCTTTTCAAAAGAACTGAATATGGGCCTATCCTTCTTCCTCCCAAAGCACTGTAGTGTCTTTCAAGCCGAAATCGCAGACATTCGTCAATCCACAGCGTATCACAGTATCATATATAGGGATATATTTTTTATTTACATAGAAACCCAGACTGCCATTAAATCCCTAATTGCCGCGTCTCTCTCAACGAGATAGCTAAACAGAACAACCTCACCCTTTGCTGAGTTCCGGGACACAGTGATATCCCGGGGAACTTTGCAGCTGACGAATTGGCGAGAAAAGACTCTTTCGGCGTTGATAGTATCAGTCTGCACAACGTGCATGCTCCGCTGTCCTACGCTAAACAACTCATTCACGCGGACGCAACAGGTAAAGCAAGTCATAGATGGAAATATCTAGGATACTGCGACGTTTCTATGCTTACTTGACCAACCCTGCACACTAAAAGAACCAAGGTCAAGGCGCTTCTGCGATTCAACAGATCTAGTATCTCGCTAGTCGCTAATGTGATTACCGGGTATTGTATTCTGGGTAGACACGCGTGTACACTCGGACTGCCATACAATGACTTTTGCAGAAGTTGCATGGATGAGGAGGAAAATGAGTCTGTCACCCACCTCCTCTGCAGCTGCCCCGCCCTACCCAGTTTAAGGAGGGCTTACTTAGTTAACTACTTCCTCAATGATCTTAGTGATCTAGGCTCCATCAGCGCTGCTAATATTCTTAGCTTTATCAAGGGTAGCAAATGGTTCACATGAGTGACCGATTAAGGAACCCCCAACACCAGTGGTATGCACAATGGCCCGACTTACGGCCTAAGGGTTTCTCTCACCGAGAGCCACTTTATCATAACATAACAGCTTGCAGTTGCCATTTTTGGTAAGAGGTTGTGTTTTGAAGTTATGAAGTAAGATCCCACAAAAGTTAATAAAAAAATGTTTTCAGAATACCTAAATTTTTATATATATAATTCTACTGTACGTGTGTATGTCACTGAACTCCTCCTAAACGGCTGGACCGATTTGAATAAAAATTTTTTGTATGCGTTTGGGTGTCGCCCTGGATGGTTTAGAAGCCGATTGGTCAAAATTGGACAAAGGGGCGTGGTATCGCCCATACAAAAATAACATTCAAAATCTTATATCTTGAACACCACCAAATCGATCGAGTTCAAATTTTCACAGAATCTTAGGTATTAGCCCAGGATTATTTCTGTGAAGTTAGGTCGAAATTGGACAAGGGGCCTGGCACCGCCCATACAAAAATACATTTAAAATCTTATATTTCGAAAGCCACCGAACCGTTGGATTAAACAATTTTAATGCGAAAATGTATTTATACCATACGCATCCCAATGATTCCATCTGATATTCCATTTGAATTTAAACGACTTCAGTTTTTTGTTCGCCTTGCCTAGAAAACTTTGGCTGTCTGCTAGTTTTACTCCTAAAGAAACTCGTCGTAAACTTGTAATTTCTCTGATTTTACCTATCCTTATCATCACGTATGCCGAGGTAGTATATAGTGACTTGGACTCTCTATCTCAATACAAACTACGAGTTGCTTTTAATGGCTCCGTTAGATTCATCTATGGATTGAAGAGATATGACCGAATCTCCTTTCTATCCAGTAATGTCTTAGGCTGTACTTTATACCAATTTTTAAATGCTCGCAATCTCATATTTTTTCACAAACTCTTTCATAGTAAAACTCCGAGATACCTTTACAATAGATTAGCTTTTTCACGATCTCAGAGAACAATTAATATCAATATTCCGTCCTTTAAATATTTAAATTCCTCCCGTATGTGTTTCGTCCACTCCGCTAGGCTTTGTAACTCATTCATATTAAACTGATTCGAAATTCCAAGAACTTCAAATGTAATATTTTTAAATACCTCTCAGAGCAGCAATGATCATAATAATAGTAATAAAGATTTTTTATTTTTTCAAGACAAGTATAATTTTCTCATTATTTTACGTTTTCAATTTGGATTTTTGAATTTTTATGATGATCATTCTTTTTCACATTTGTTACTTTTGCCTAAGTTACTTATATTTACTCATTTTACATTGTTGCAATTAATGTTTGTACTATAAAAGACCATGTCTTACTGTACAACTCAATACTGAAGATATTAATAAATTGAAATTCAAATTAGCTGGAAGTGAGGTAGCAATGGACTTAGACATCTAATTCTTAACCCCCTTGAGTTATAGAACGATTTTTTAAGCCCGTAAACCTTGCCCTAGAAATTCAGATCCTAACAGTGAAAACTGCATCGAAATCCTTTAATTACTTCTCGAGATTAGCGGCAACTTTTTGGGGACTTTGCTTCACGCTATGTATGTTGATGAAGATGAAGATGACGATGGAGATGGCGATGACTACACCTGTTGCTTATGACCACAAATCTAAAAGACATATGCTTCTATAATGCGTTTCGCCGTCGAAATAGGGCGGGGCACATCAGTTGAACTGATTACTAAGTGACATTGAGACTGTTATTGTTTTTTTTATACATTTTATGGCTTACCTACCAAAAAGCAAACAGTGCAATAAATAATTCTTTTTCTTTTTTTTTGGTTACCCAATAACGTCCACCCTAACCGTGTTTTGACTTTGAAAAGGATCAAATCCAGACACACCCCGGCTCTGTACTGTACGGCAATACAGAGCAACCCCATTCATTAGTAATTTGCAAACAAAGCCCACACTCAGTGTGGACCGCAAATTTCATAAATCTCTTTGCTGGTCAGCTTTGTCTCGTAAATTAACTTTCCCTCCGGCAGACCGAAAGATGCTTTAAAATTTTAAGTAATAAATTCAATACAACAATAGTCACTTACCTTAGCTTGTGCTTCTTCGAGCGGAATCTCTGGCAATGGCCTACGCCTTGTTTCAGCACTGTCCAGGTTACAGCTCCCACCACCACCACCAGCATCTGCATCGGCCTCATTCTGGGCGTCGACACAGGCAAGGACATCACCATCGTTGGGCTGTGTTGCTGTCCTTGCCGGCCTTATTAGTTGGGCGATATTTTCTTCATAAGTCTGCCTTGCATCGGAACTGTGATGATGATGCCGATGTTGATGAGGCTGATGCGAGTGCACTGTCTGCTCCTGGTCATTGTAGGGTTGTTGATATTGCGACTGGTACTGGACGTGTTTGTAATCCTGCAGTTCTGGTGGCGTTTTTGTTGTTGCAGTCGGTATTCCAATGATATTAAGTTGCTCGAAACTACTGCTGCAGCTTGTCTCATCGGAACGCTTCTGTATGAGTCTTGACCTCAATGCTGCTCTCGGTGTAGCCACAACTGGCAAACGGGCAGTGAGTATAGGAGTCACGGCAACATTGGGGATGATGTTATTGTTTGCCCCTGAATGAGCACCAGAAGCGGTCTGCTGCTGCTGCTGTTGTTGGTGTCTCATTCGATTCTGGTTTGAGGGCAAGTACTGCATGCTACTTGTACGAGGGGTTGCGTGCTGCTGCTGCTGCTGCTCCTGCTCCAGAGGATGACAATAACGATGGTGATGATGATGATGATGTTGGGGATTCGCCTGGGGATGGGCTGACATCAATGCTTGCCCATCGACCATCAACTGTCGTTGCTTTTCTTCCAAAACTACTTGCTGCTGTCCCGGCTCGAAGGGGTCAGCACTTTGAGGGGGCTTCTGCTGTTGACCTCGATAGAGGACATTCGTCGCTTGTAGCCTGTTATTGCTGTTTGTGCTGCCGCCACTGCTGCAGCTGCTGTTGGTATTGGTCGGGTTGCTGTTGTTATTGTTGTGATGAGATGTCGTTGGCATGGCCTTGTCAACATGACTCCCACTTCCACCACCACGCATTACGCTGGGTTTTGTAGTACAGCCACTTCTGTTGATGTTGCTAATATTTTCCCAATGTTCCAGCTGCAGTTCGACACTGTTTTTGCTGATGTTGGTCGACGCATCGTTACTGTTGTTATTGTTGTTTTTATGGGCCTCCATGTAGCCATTGGTGCGGGGATGATTACCATCGACGGCCCTGCGTCGGAAGCTCGCATTCACGTACTCATTGCTGCCCGAGTGGGAGGGATAATGTGCGGCACGATAGTTATGCTGCTGCTGCTGCTGTTGCTGCTGGTAGTGTTGTTTCAATAGATTTACACTGACGCTGGTCGCTCCAATGTTCGATGTCGAATTGAATTTCGTCCTTGAGAAGTCATCGTCGAAACGATTTCGCATGTTGCTGTTGCAGCTGCAGCCATGCTCGAAGCAATTTTGCTGATTGTAATTGCCCGAGTAGGAAGGGGCGCAATTACCCCTAGCCATCACATTGTCATACTGACGGATGCACTCCTCGCCGACATCTTTGCGTGCACAGTTTTCTGAATTTACACTGGAATCGGCGCGTAACTGGCGCCATGCCTGCCAACCCTCGCCTTTGTCCTCGACGACTTGGGCATGGTTATTGCCATCATTAAGGACACCATTATCAGGCTTTCGAACAACATTATCATCGTCAGTATCATTAGCCCCTGGGGTATTCTGACAATCGAAATTATTCCAGTTCATTGTTTTCATCGGCTGATGGGCGGAATTGGATGTGACGGTGCCAGAGGTTTCTGTTGTACCACCTACTGCCGATGATGAAGAAATCGACTTCGATGATGCCTCACGTTGACTAGACGATGTCGGAGCCACAGCCACCACTGCGTCATTATTACTTTGTCGATGATGTTCAATGGCAGTAAATTGGTGTGCCTGTTCGGCTGCTTCCACCAGTGCCAATGGCAATGTTGACTGCTCCCCCTCATGCTGATCCTTTGGAACGTTTTTTATGTAATACCAGTCGCTGAGTTGCTTCTGCTTTTCGCTGTAATACGATTTTTTAATGTCATCTCTAATCGCGTCAATTTTCGTTGTCGAATTATTATTGTGCTTGCTGTCAAGGTTGTCTGCAAATGAACGAAAATATTTATTATTGCTCTTTGCGTGGGCGGAGGGGGGATACAGATAGACTGTAGGTATAGAAAAACTTTCTTTTGAATTCAAATTCAAATGTTAAAAGTTTTTCTTTCCTATTTGATATTATAAATAGATGTGCGAGGAGAGGAGGGAGGAGGGTATTTTATATACTTACAGTAGTTTGACGGTGCCAGAGGGTATGGAATGTTATGAACATTGTCGGATAATTTAAAAGTTTCCAGTGCCACGTTGTATTTGTCTAATGACTCATAGCTGGAGCTATGGGACAGAGGCATTTTGGTATCTGTAAAGATTGAAGATGTAAAGTTTAATTTTCGGGTGTTTCGGCTTTTGAAAGTGATTGATGGCGACATGCGTTTGAATTTGCCTGATGGGTATAGTCAGTTCATTATTGATGTATAGAGATGTTTTTAAGTGAGGGAAGCATAGGGGAATATAGTGGGCTTTTGCGGTTGACAAGGACATTAAATCAAATATGTGACAAAAACCAATGACACTTGCAAGACCTTTTGGACAGTTATTTACACACGATTTGTTTCGATTAAGTTTGAATTCTTCCTGTTTACGCACTTGCATCACGACTGTAAAAACAGAATCAAAACTTGTAGGAACGTACCAAAATCAACAACTTCTGACGTTGAAGATCTCATACGAAACTATCAAAATAACACCAGTGGTCATTGAGTCTGCTTTAAAGGAATGAAAGGTTGACTTGCAGACGCATAGGTATGGGTATTTTACAAAACGAGGAAGACTTTAAAGCCGCCATTCAACTGGAGATCTGTTGAGCTTTATAACCCACTAATAGGCGCAGAGAACCGTCTTCTTATATTGAATTTTATATGGATACGACTTTAGTAAGATCCATACTGACATATGGCAGTATTGTACGGTGCCCATCAGCAACCAAAACGGGCGCTCACTTAGAGGCCATTCAAAAAGTTCAAAGGCTTGCGTGAGTTACGATAAAACTACACATTATCACCTTTAAGCCAATAAGGTAAAGTTTCTGGAAGATCATGGCAGTCAGTCGACATTTTTCAGACAATAAAGAAAGTGCTGTTTAGAAAGATTGTAAAGATCAAGATCGACCATATTATTTTGACTTAGTTTATCTTTCGTTGATGGGAGGAACAAATATAATAACTCGTGCACATGGCACCGTCAGAGCAAAGGCGACAACCCCAACCGCCGAACTTGAGGCCCTCCGCATCAGCCATTAATACCTTCCATGCGAATCAGCCATCTTAATCAAGATCACTCTATATTTGGAATTTACAAGACCCTTCTCGAAAGCCTATCAAAGGGTGGAAAGATGGATAATAACTAAACCCAAATCAAATGACGTGTATATATAGGGAGATCAAAACGGACCCGCACAAAGGTCACGTATATTGTCGAAATCGCTATGCATTATCGGAAGTCGGTAGGGTAATAGCCAGGGGTGGTTTTAGCTTATTTGACAGCATCAAAGCAGCTTTAAAAGCAGTAACAGCTCCAGAAATAAAATGGAAGCGAAACTTAAAAAGAAGATCTAAAGGTTCTTGTACAGAGCACAAGGTATTGCTCTGATGGAACCCTTGACAAGAAGGCAACGACAAAGCGGACGGACATGCAATCTATTTTAGAAAAAACTGATCCATATGTCAATATCTTGGCTTCCACTCACAAGCTTGAAGCAGGAAAAAATTCCCCAAGAGAGAAGAACGTCTATTGCTTTAAAATATATGCGTTCTTCAATAATGCCAGGACCGGTAGAAGGTAAGAAATTCTCTTTATATATCCTAAAAGCGACATTAAGGAATGACGCAATACTTTGTGGTAGAACTTGAGAAAATGGACCTGGTGGAAGGAGGACTTTGCAGAGGCTCTGGTGATGAGGGAGTTATTGAGTACTCAACCCGCTTTGTATGTCACAGCTGAATTGCAGTACTTCGTCCACGATCTAGACGAGATTTACAGTACATCAACCAACATTTTTGTATGTAGCAGGAAAGTAAGTAATAACATAACTATAGCACCTATAGACAGGGTTACTGTGGGTAAGAAAAAACCTCTCTCCACCGATGAGAATTGGAATGCATCGGTATTGACGGGCGGTACTGCTCGCCAGACCACAAATCTAGCCCAATCTATGATTACAGGCAATCGAACAACATGGGAAATCCACTAGCAGAAGCCTTCATTGTTTCTGATATAGACCAAATCAGTTTCTAATGCACTTAACCAAAAAGGTTTATCACAGCCATGAAAAAGTTCATCAATATGATGAAAAATTCAACAATTTTAGTCCAGTGAACTTTTTTATTGATATGATGAAACGGATCTTATCAATACGATGAACATTCGTCAACATTCATCAACTTCGTTCTTGAATAGGTATTATGAAAAGTTCATCAATATGATGAACCTGAACGTCATGACTGTATACGTTATATTGACAAATTTTTGCCCTATAAATGAGCTGTTCAAAAATAAAAATATGAAATAAAAATGCTGGCACAAATATAAAATGTAAGCACATAGCTTCTTCCCTTACGTAAGGATGGTAAAATATCTAAACGAACATGAAAATAATATCTCACTCAACAACGTATGACATTTATACTGTTGTGCTATGTTAGGGAAAACACTTTCAATCAATTCCTCTTTTGACAGTACAAAACGGCAAAAATCATTTGGCAATGTTATCAATCGCACCATTTCTAATTTTTAACAATTGCTTAGAGAATTTTTCACCAGATGTATCATTCTGCAACTGAATACAAACGTTGATGGAAGTTTCCATGACTTAACAAATCTCCATAAATATGAAGACTTTAAGCAACCCTTAATTCTATCCGCAGCTGTCGATCACCACCAAATAACTCTGAGTTATCTCGAACATCTTTCATTGTTCTTTCCAAAGCTTCACCAGGTGGCTTTCGAAATATAAGATTTTAAAAAATTTTTTTTTTGTATGGCGGTGCCACGCCTCTTTACCTAATTTCGATCAATCTTCACAGAAATACCTCACCTTTTATGGGCAATTTTCAGAATCAAAACCATTCTATTGAATTTCATAATTTTAAATCATGAGAGCATAAAGTTTTGTTAAATAATAAAATTAAAAGGATTTTGCTTTAAATTTTGATGCTGCAAAGCCTAGACCCCAGACAATAGACATGCTTTACTTAAAGCGACGTAATAAGGCAAATATAAATACAACCACAACGTTAAATATGTAACGAGTTGAGTCATATAAACTTTGTTGTCAAGATGGTAATATTTTCATGCCAAAGGAAAATCGTTGTAAAGAACCAGTGTAGAAATTTTATGATATTGTCAGCATTATTTCAATTACGTATTTATTTAATATGCTTTTTAATAAATATACCTAGATAAAATTTTATATAATGTGAATAATCAAAATTAGGTTATAGTTTTTTTTATATATCTTCTATTTTTTAACTCAAATTAATTGTTTTTCACTATTCATTAATTATTTTGATTTTTAACTTTCTCGTATTACGTAGTAAGAGAAAGGTATTGTAATCGTACAAAAAATCGAACTCGAGATTTTAATCAAATCTAACATTACGATGATAGAGGAACTCAAAAAAGTGGGTCTCGCAATTCTGTCCGTCTGTCCGTCTGTCCGTCTGTCCGTCTGTCCGTCTGTCCGTCTGTCCGTCTGTCCGTCCTTCCGGAGCTCCACAGCGCAAACGGCTGGACGGATTTCTTTCAAACTTCGGATTTGGAGTTGGTGGGCTTACAGTTCGGGGCCACTTTTTTTTTTGCACGTTAAGTGTTGCCGTTCTAACGGTATTCAGCAATTTTGAGTTTCTCGAAAACGGCTCTAACGATTTCAACCAAAATTGATATTTGGGCTTAAGTAGGTGTAACTAAGATGGCTGCATACCCAGTTTTTCGCAGAAAAATCGAATAACGGTAATATTGAAAATTGGTCATATCTCAAAAACGGTTAAAACTATTTCGACAAAAATTCATATTTAAGGTAATACGGTCATTTCCAACATGATGGCAAACTCAGTTTTTCCCTAAATTATCGTTCAACGGACTATTTTGAAAAAATGTCGTTTTTTAAGACTTTATTTAATTATGGTTTACTTGAAAACGGCTTTAACGATTTTAACCAAAATGTATACTTGCACTACCATATATGGGTTTAACATGGCTGCATACCCAGTTTTTGGCTAAAAAGTCGAATAACGGTACTTTTGAAAAGTGGCCTTATCTCGAAAACGGTCAATACGATTGTAACAAAAATTCATTTTGTATGTCATATGGTCATTCCTAACATGATAGAAAACTCAGTTTTTCTCTAAATTGTCTATAATAGATTTTTGAGAAAAGGCATATTTTGAAAATTTGTTTTTTTATTTTTTTATCTACATGAAAACGGCTGAAGCGATTTTGACCAAAAAGCATACTTGCAGTAAAATTGACGTTTTAAACATTATTGCGTCCTTCATTATCGATTCTAACCACCAGAAACGCTGATTTTGAAAACTGTTCATATCTCGAAAACGCCATTTTCGATTTGGATAAAACCTTAAAAACCAAGTAATACTAACATCCTGAACAATACCCTATACTCAGTTTTTAGCTAAATAGTTGAGCAAGATTATTTTTCGAACTAAACATTGCAATATTTGTTACTATTTTGTACGCATTATTTTCCAAAATCAGCTTTAAAGATTTTGACTAAAATGCTTATTTACGATAACATAAGTATTGTTCATAAAACCCCGTACTTCGTTCGTGTTAGAAAAATGCAAATAATGCCGTCTTTTAAACATTACCGCACTACCAGTTAAAATGTAATCACAACTAGTACTAGAAACTTCTTTTTAGCAAATATTTCTCACTTCTATTTTTCAACCATATTAATCATGAACCTTAAAATAATTCCAACCAATTGGAGTCTACACTATCAGAAACCCGCACTTCATTTACCCCCAAACACGTGTAAATTCAAAAACAAATCTTTGAATTCTTACATCACAAACCGTACTTCGAGTCATGGCCACCTACCAGCATCACCAATTTGAAAAATCTGGTTTTATAGCCTATAAACAATAATAAAAGAAAAATAAACCAAACTGATGATATGAACGAGAAAGTTTCGTGCGATCCAGTCGTGCACTTTATTTATTACTGCAGTTTACTTAGAAAAATCAGAAAGGACTTTTATTTTTCTCCTAATATAATCTAAGAAGTTTATTTAAGGGCTCCTAATTTTCAAGATAATGTTTAAAATATAAATAAACTATTTTGGGGAATATTAAAACATTAAATAACACAGCACACATCATATTAACAATCTTTTCATCATTGAAGAAAACGATGAAAGAAATTCATGCATTAATTTAATGAATATAACGGTGAATTTTATTTTGTATCTATAGGTAAGATGAGCGCATAATTTAACTCACATTCCCTTTAATAAAAATTAAAGTCTGTTTTTTTTATGAACGTCGTAATCAATATGATGAAAATTCAAATGTTGGCAATCGTCTTTCAATACGATGATTGCATTAATCAATATGAAGAATTAATCAACTGGATGAACAAATAACTATGTTCATCAAAATAAGTGTTTTTAATATATTGATGAAACTTTTTGATGAGTTGATAAAACTAGTTTATAAGAAAATACGCCAAAATCTTATAAAAAATCTGTAAAAAAAATGAAATCTCTTTCATCATATTGAAGAACGGTTAATAAATCATGAAAAAGCTTTCATGAATTCGTTCATCATATTGATGAAAAGTGCTTACATCAATCAATGAATTTCAGTTGATGAACGCCACTCATACGTCTTTTTCTAACTGATCAGAACGCATACTTAGCTGCGGAGTGAATTCAAAATAGCTTCGATTTTGACTTTCTTGATGAAGCCTTCATTGTTTGATATCTATGAGTCCTTCCATGGGTTTACTTCAAAAGAAACAATCAAACTGATTGCCCTAAGATTTGAACAGGTCCATGTAAGAAACTTATTTCCATAAGTGTAAAAAAAAACCATATATTATGTAGTATGCAGTAGGTACGTATTATATCGGTGGTTGAAACTAAGACCCTACCTCAGGAATTCAGACTGTGCCGCTCCATTCATAACACCCACTCGCATTCTGATTTAATATTGCCTGCAACCGACACTGACTGGAAGTCATATCCCAAAGACTCAACTGAGTAGCAGTGCGATTATTCCCTCAAACAACATACCAATTGGATGCTAGTGAATTTATGATTGCTTTCAAATAATAATTCACCAAACATTTATAGCTGGCATCGAAATTCAACAAGAAATCCTTTTCCATACCCCAACACGAAAAATAGTTATTATTTTCTTATTCTATTGTAAACCGTTCATGTGTAAATTCAATTCACTGCACCGCATGCACACAGCCGCATCAATCACATGAAAAGCTCTCTATAAAACAAAACTCATCCGCAAGAACAAGTACAATAAATGTTCGCCTAGTATACTCGCAAATGTGTTATCTACTTACTTTGATATTGCACTGGCGATGGAGGACTTGAAAAACTTCCACTACTGACTGAATCCAACAGTCCGTCCAAGCTTATTGCATCAGTGGATATGTACATACAATTTTCGTCTGGGATTCTGTGACTCTGCTTGATGAATTTCTGCAAAACAATTGTGAAATATGTATGTATATAGTCACGAAATATTCATACCGTATCTACAGGATATACAACAAACACCAAGCAACAGATAATATTGGTTTGAATTTTTAATTTCGAAATTTTCTGAATTTCATATTCACAGCAACACAGATCAGAGACGCAGACGACAGCTTCTCTACACTGTGGCTAGCCCGACTAGGTTGACTAGGTACTCTTCTCCGCATGCGGCAATCATGAATTTTACCCGATATTTTAACAATTCATGTGAAAATTATTTAGCTTACAGCTTTTACTTTAAAATTTGTTTCGAAATGACAGCAGGAAAATATTTAGGCGACGTAGATATAGTCGTATGTACTCGTGTATACTATAGCTAGCTGTCTGCAGGGTTGTGGTTTTTAAGATGAAACTCTCGAACCTTGAGCAAGTGTGGTTGGTAAAGTGAGAGGGTGGGTGGTGATGAGGATGGGTTAGCCCATCGTGAGAAAGGACGTTTTTTTTAGATCGAACTGTGGAGTATTTGTATGAAAAAACCGCTCAAAATTATTTTATGATTTTTTTTGTAAATAAATCCATTGAAACACAACATATTATGAAAATTAATTACTTATTACTTATCGGGCTCCCGACCCGTGAAGAGTCTCTGCCTGAGACACTGCAGCCTTCCATCCTCTACGATCCCGGGCACGTTGCTTCCAGTTGTCGAGACCAAGCGCTCTGGCATCCGCGATGGCTTGGTCTTTGAAACGGAGGTTCGGTCTTCCTTGTCTTCTCGAACCTGGGGGCTGGGATTCGAAGATCCTCTTAGCCGGAGCATTATTGTCCATTCGCTCGATGTGGCCGAGCCAATGTAGTCGACATGTTTTGGCTTTTTGGACTACATCCACATCTTGGTACAGCTCATAGAGTTCGCGGTTGTATCTTCTCCTCCATTCGCCCTCCTCGCACACAGGACCAAAAATCCAAATTTTTCGTTCGAAGGAGCCCAGTATTAGCTCTCCCTTCTTGCCTATGGTCCAGCACTCGGCGCCATAAAGCACAACTGGCAAGATAAAGGTCTTGTAGAGAATACATTTCGTCCTTCGAGTTAGGAGTTTTGAACCCAGTTATTTTTGCCAAACCGAAGTAGCAACGGTTTCCTAGGGTAATTCTTCGCTGGATCTCCACTATGGTGTCATTCGTGGAGTTTATGTTTACTCCGAGGTAGGTAAACTCCCTAACTACCTCGAAATTAATTGTTTATTCTTAAATATTATGAAGAATTTTTAAGAAAATGTGTTTAATCAGAATCTGAAGGTAAAAGGTGTTCGTCCATACTTCTGTTGTTTTCGTCTTCTAGACGCATAGGCAGTTCGCTTGGGATCAAAAGAGTTCGTGCCTCCTCGGAAAGTGGTTTGGTTCTCTTGTGCTGCCGTGCTCTAGGGCTGCTAAGGTACGGGTCTGAGCTCAAAAACAGTCTGTTTAAGACGTCTCTGTTACAAAAAAACACGTTAACATTTTCGTCTAAATTTCAGTCTATATTGCCTGAAGTGTTTGTTTCGAGCCTGCGCTGCCTCCTCCGATAGCTGGCCAATAGGCAAAATTGCAAGGTTTATTACCTCTGCGCTATGTATCAACACTTTGTGTATAGTTGTTGACATGGGATGCCAGCCGTACTGATCTATGTACAATTTAGCGGTATCGTGGGCGAAGGTATAAAATTTGTCTGCATCAATTCTATATCCACTAGAAATCACTTCCAAGAAAGTTTTTAAGCGAGTTATCAAATTAAGATTTACCCCAGTTATACGAGAAGAACACTCCGGGTCATTGAAAAAATCTTCTGGACGTGTTGCCTGCATTGGTATTACCAAATCCCGCTTTGGATACATCTACTAGAAGCCCCATTTGCTCTTTGCCTTGAATTTTCTCCTTTGCAGCTTTTACAATAGCTTTTTCTTCAACCGATCGTGGTTGCCATTTTTTTAAAGGTATTTTATAAGCTAAATAGAGAAGCGATTCGAAAAAGCGAAGCTGTGCGTGAAGAATTGAAAGTCCAAACTCTAGTGCTTCTACATTGACTTGCTCAGTTTTAATAAACTTATTGAAATCCTTAAGAAGTCTGTCCACAAATATAGCACCTCATAGTAGAGGCAGTATCTGTAGCAGCATTGCACACTTTGCCGTCCACCATGCTTTATTTTTGCTATTTTATTAGAACTGATTACTTCTGTTTCTCTGAGATGCGCAATTTCGTTTTCAATGAAATTGATTTCATCTCTGGTAACATCCTTAGATTCACTGATGAAGCTTATGCGTATAGGCCTGCAAAATCTAGGAAAAGAAGCGACTGGGTTATGACTTTTTCTGTTCGCCATCAAGCATCACTCTCTCAGTTGCGACCCATCACAGCGTCTGTTGCGACCCATAACAACCCCATTTTGAAATCAAAACCATATTTTTACTTTCTTCCTCTGAACACGTTTCTAATACATTTTCGACATATTTGCAAAAGCATAATGCAGATCAAGCAATGCTTGCATTTGTATACCTGATCAGGGTAACATTCAGTTTTTGACTTTTTATCAATGAGTAGCAGGGGTAGATAAATGGTTTTTCGATAAGAGCGCTACAAAAGTTTTTTTTTTAAATAGGTAAAACAAAAACCGTTTTGGATATCAAAGAAATTCTTTATTCCTGTGAAAGTACGTTCGATGCCATTATGTATGGAACTCGATTTCTTTTGCATGGCCACCACGGGCACGCTTGCAGAAGTCCAGACGCTGAACACAATTTTCGACGGTTTTCAAAAATAAATCGGCCGATCGGCTTGTTGGCATAGACCATAGACTTGACGTAGCCCCAAAGGAAATAGTCTAACGGCCAAGCGACTGGACCATTTCGTGAGATAACACGTTCTCCAAACTTGGTTTTCAATAAATTGATTGTGACATTCGCTGTCTGGCTTGTGGCGCCGTCCTGTTGGAACCACTTGTCCTCCAAGTCCATATCATCCAATTGGGTCCAAAAATATTCGGTTATCATTGAACGGTAGCGATTCCCATTCACAGTTATGTGCCGGTCTTGATCATCATGGAAGAAGTACGGCCCAATGACGCCGTCGGCCCATAAACCACACCAAACCGTAATTTTTTCGGGATGCAAAGATGACTTATGGAGTACGTGTGGATTGCTGCCTGACCAATACCGCATATTTTGTTTATTGACGAAGCCATTCAGCCAGAAATGAGCCTCATCGCTTAAGATGATTTTTCGATGAAGCGCTCTTAACGTTGAGGCCACTGACTCCGAATTTCGGTAGTAAATTTTAATAATTTCGACTCGTTATTGGCTCGTATATCTTTCCATCATGAAATGGCAAACCTTACTGAAGAGAAATGTCAAAAGAGCGGCAAGAAACTCGGCGTCGTTTGCTGTCTGTCCCTGTCGCTTTACTTTTGTAGCGTCCCTGTAGATAAAAGCTTTACTTTTGCTGGCACTTTGCATCACTTCCCACTGCTTCCTTGTAAAGTTGCCTTCAACAAATACTTCCTCTTGAGGTGTAAACTTTTTCACTGCAACTTGCTTCGTAGAAGAGGAAATTAGCTTACAAAGTTCTTTAGCATCGGTTGGCGAGTTAGTAACTTTTTTTTATTATTTTGGACGCATCAGAATTTCCTAAAGTACGCTGACTTACGCTGGCTGGCTGCAAACGTCAACTCTTGCACTGATACTAGCTCGCGAAGGTGTTTAGTTTTTCGCCGCTTACTGCAGTCAGTAAGCTCTTCGAACGGTTTGGATGGTCGCCCTGGTTTGTGCAAGGGCAAAGGGCAGTTTAATGCTTGTTTGAAGACACTTTTTATTGGTTGTAAGAAATCTTTCATCCTTATAGCTCGCAGCAGCCCATTTTTTCTTGAAATCGCTTTTAAAATATTTCAAAGCATTGCTGACACAACTTTTTTGTTCGATTGGACATATTAAAATTTTGATAAGCCTTTACTCCAACAACAAAGGTTTTTCATCAATTTTTTTTTCTCTAAAATCTTTTAGCATATCGTATAATTCCCTTCGGGTAAAACTCTTGACACTCAACGACGACTCTGCAATGCAAGAACGAAATTCTGTCTAAGTTAGCATAAGCTATCATGGTCTTCGAAGTGACATAAAACAAAATGGCGGACGTTGGCAGACAGTTTTATTGCGGTCTATGATTGCCAAGAGTCTAAGGATTATGCCCATAACAATATTATATCCCGATCATGACATACTCACAAACAAAAACACCATAATCTAAAACGTCGTATTAAAATTAGACATTAAATTAGGACTTCATGAACACCGTACGCATTCAACAAAATCATGCAGACAAAAAAAATAATTTTATATCTTAACATCGATTATAAAGGGTTTTTCAACAGGGACGCTACAAAAGTAGAGCGCCAGGGACAGCAAACGACGCCGAATTTCTTCCCGCTCTTTTGACATTTCTCTTTAGTAAGGTTTGCCATTTCATTATGGAAATATATACGAGCCAACAACGAGTCGATATTATTAAAATTTACTACCGAAATTCGGAGTCAGTGGCCTCAACGTTAAGAGCGCTACGTCCAATTTATGGTCTAGTGGAAAAATTTGAATCCACAGGCACAGTACAAAATGTTCCCGTGCCAGTGCCAGTGAGACAAAGAAGTGCCCGTAGTGTCGAGAATATTGCTGCCGCTGAGGCTTCAGTTGAAGAAAGCCCAAATGTGTCTCTCACACGTCGTTCTCAAGCGTTGGGCATCTCTGTGACGTCGTTGTGGCGAATTTTGCGAAAAGACTTTTGGGCTACATCCTTACAAGATTAAATTGACGCAAGAACTGAAGCCGCTTCACCACCAAAAGCGTCGTAAGTTCGTGAATCGGGCTGAGAAACAACTTGAAAATGATTCGGATTTTTATCTCACGAAATGGTCCAGTCGCTTGGCCGCCTCGGTCGTGCGATTTGACGCCGTTAGACTATTTCCTGTGGGGCTACGTCAAGTCTACGTCAACAAGCCAGCATTGCAGCAGTATCGGCCGATTTATGCTTGAAAACCGTCGAAAATTCGGTTCAGCTTCTGGACTTCTGCAAGCGTGCCCGTGGTGGCCATGCAAAAGAAAACGAGTTTCATACATAATGGCATCGAACGTACTTTCACAGGAATGAAGAATTTCATTGATATCCAAAACCGTTTTTGTTTTATTAAAAAAAAACTTTTGTAGCGCTCTTATTGAAAAACCCTTTACCTTGCACTTGCATAATCAAATAATTTTCTTTCTTAGTTTCATCACACAAAAAAAACAGTAACCAAATCAAAAATGAGTCGCGAACAAAAGTGCAGAAGCAGATAACCAATAAATGCAGCTCCGACAATGGCTAGGTTGTGACTAATAACGTAGCAAATGGCAATAGCGGTGTATAATGCGTGATGGATCGGTTATCAAGCTTGAAGAAAAGCGGTGCTTCCCGAAATTTAAGACAACCTGATTTTTTTTACTTTTGAGCGGTTTTTTCATACAAATACTCCACTGTGGAACGTTAAAAAGGACAATGTGTAGAAAATCTTCAAAATTTAAAAATCGCAAAGGCCGTCACACCCTTCACTCTTACAACAACAAGCATCAGGCATTTGAATACGGTTTTGTAACGTTCAGTTTAGGTGAGAATTAAAAATAAATATTCACAAATATATCGGCTGCCATACTAGAGCGGTGCGAATGTGTGGTGAAAAACTGAATGCATTTGTAACGATAATCGGTGGTAGGTGGTAGGTCAAATTCAAATGAATTCCCATCCTAGATTAAATGAAATTTAGGCGAAATTATTTAAAATCCACACAGAATATCATAAACACAACGACCGACCGACCGAAGGTTTGATGCCAGATGGTTTTGGAATATTTCTGTGAACATTATGGCTGTGAAGCCTTTTGTATAATATTCGTGAGCTGTTGCATTTTCTGGGTCAAATTTAATTTATATTCATGCATAAATCACGTAAAATAAATATTTTTCTCCGGTTGAGTTTTCATAATAAATATTTCACGATATGACGGCGTAGCTGAGAACAAGTGTTTCTGACAGTTGATGACTTTTGTGTGAAATATGGGAGTATGCATGTCATGCTGCGCGATTAATATGTAAAGAGGCCAACAGCTCAAAACAAAAATTGGAAGTCAAGATGAGAATGAAGGTTTTACATTAAGTGCGATGATTTCCTTTAGGTACTGCTTCCAAAGGAGCTGTGCCTGGTGGAGGATTAAAATCCTTGGCAGGTGGATTTGACTATAGAGGTAAGAAGTGTGTACCTTGTGGTTAAATTGCCACCGTTTTGGATTAATGAAATTGTTACGAGTTTGAAATGAATGCATTCACAAGTTTTTTAAGCACGTTAAGACAGTTGGTGGTTTATATTACAGCCCTTGGGTAACACCACTTGCCGTTATCATATTCCATACTACTTTTCACTTGCAATGACACCATTTGTCGGGGATACAATTGAATACCACAAAATTGTGTTGCCGCCTGCTTTGCCGTCAAAGTTATAGTCTGTGTTCAATTTAACCGCAAAGTGAATGATGTACATATTGGTTTCAAATTATCGAGTCTTTCATTATTTAACAACTGCGACAAAAAATGTATAGAGCTAGCCCACGCGGATAATAGACACTCGAGTTCAATGACACATCAGATTTATACCCAAACAGGTAGGTATCTATACATAGACCATAACATCATTTATTCATGCACGCATTTGAGATACCAGCCAATTCGAGCATGGAGATGTCGGACTACATGCAAACTGACAGATACAGCAGGACAGTGTTCATTTTGAATGCATTATTTATTGCTTGCGTGCATGCAAATGAACTGGCATTCGATTCTGTCAATGGAGGTACTTAATCATCATCATCGTCATCCTCCTCGCTTCCTCTGTTTTCCAGACCAATCGGAATCGGAACAGTAAATATAATTGTCTCTGTAATTAGATGGGTACAATAAAGCGTATTTTAGTTGAGCAGAAAAATGATGCTTTTGCGTATGATTTTGAAAAATAAGTTGCTAAACCATTTTTAAGTGAATGTCTACTTCTATGGGCACTGTAAAGTTAGGAAGTGACGGAAATTTGTAAAGAAAATTGTTCTGCCAATGCAAGGGAATCTTTTTGTTCTTGATTTGATATATGTATAAGAACCACGTGTCTCTATGTTCGTACTCGATAGTTTTCGAAAAAAAGGGTAACCAGATTCGAAAAATAGAAAAGGGGGACTTTAATACATTTTAGGGGGGAGCTTTTTACATTGGACGGACAAAAACTTAAACAAACATCAAAATCGAAGTTTTCAGTTTTAGATTTAAAAATAAAAACGAAATATTTTCAAATATTACCTACCTTGAAAGAGAAGAAAGGTAGAAGCTGTGTAAAAAAAAAACGATTTTCCGGTTCCGCTTTTGTATTTTGAATTTTTGTGGACAAAGTTACTTTTAAGATGAAAAGTGACCGCCCTAAATGGTTACGTATATTAACCCTACCCCAAAACCACTTAACCAATTTCATTGAAATTTTGTGGGTGGGTAGGTTGGTTACAGCTTGTAAAATAGGATAATTCTGCACCCGATAGACTGATAGGTGGTGCTGTTGTCGACCTCCGAAACCGATTTCAATGAAATTTTGTGGGTACCATACTTACCCAAATTAAAAGATGTGATAGTTTTGTATTCGATGGGTAGCGCTTTTGCCCAGACAGAAGACAGAACAAAGAAGGCTTATTCCCACCCCGCCCACCAGGGGTCGAATCGCGTTGTCCGTGATCGAGCATTACGTTCACGGAATTAAGCTGATTTACATGTGAAACAAAAACAAATACCGTCATTTAATGCTCGTTCACGGATGACGCGATTCGTTCCCTGTTCGTTTTTAGAAATAAGCACTCGTCAATACACCAAGTACATCGTATAACGAATTATAGAAAAATCAATAGCAAGGAAAGCAAGTTTGTTCTACATTATTTTTAGACGTTGATCAGGCTTTTGATAAGGTTTGGCATAAGGGCTTAGAGTATAAACTTCATAGGGATCTACATAGATTCCTAGCTAGCTAGCGTCTCCAGATGCATATTTATCCTGAGAGAATAGACGTCTTAAATGTACAATATAATATTCGATCTAAAAAATACGAGATCCCGTATTTAAACTATACGCAACTGAACATTGAAAATAAAATCATGAGACGTTCTTCCTTGTTTGGCCATGATTAATGAGGTGTTTTTAGTGCGGTTAGAATCTCACACTACTCTGGGTTTCAGCCCAGAGATTCCAGATTTTCACCTTCAATAACAAAACATATATATAGGTATCAATATATATAAAGTGACGTTATTTACTACGCTTATAACTCAAGAACGCCTGGAACGATTTCGATGATTCGGACTGGTCTATGGGCAAAAAAGTCGAAAAAATTCCCGAAAAATTGCCAAAAAAAAAAACATGAAGAAAGTTTATTTTCTTATAAATTTAGTTTGGAGCGCTTTTACGACGCCATCTTCACGATTTATTTTTAATTTTTAAAAAGGGGATTCTAAAGCCTGGAGAACTCAGACCAGATCAATACCCGTCCATTGTACTCCAAGCAGAAACCTCTTTTTTTGTAAGTAGTGGGGGAGAAACTCTGCTATTATTTGTTTCTCTTATGTTTGGCTGGCCGAGTATTGCTGTCCCCAAGAGGGGCTCGAACCTGCGCCGAACTGGTCACAAGCAATGACTCTATCCACTACACAATTGCCACCCCTTATCTTCATGATTTTGACAATTTTTTGTTGACGATTTGTTTATTGGTACAGGTACTTTAAAGGTCCATTGAGTTTTTAAATAAATACCTAATACAATTCGTTAGAAAACTTAAAAATTCGAAGTATTTATTACTTTCTTCTGCGGGTTTGTTCGTATTTGCAACGCGAAGGCTTAGGAAAGATATATTAAAATACTTGCATTCTGGGATAGAAAATCACCAAAACGAAAGATAAGGCGATAGGGAAATGCAGCCCTCAGAATTTCGTTTGTGGTACGTGCCGTTGCTGCATATTTCTGGAACAACATGTACTCCAGTCCAAATTTATACAATTGAGGAAGAAGAGAGTTGTTGACCATGGTTCTGTAGAGCCCGGCGTTTACAGTAGTCGTCTGGTCGATACTCCGGGGTCTTTTGCGATGTCTTCAGCCACAGCTGCGATATTCTCAACAGAACGGCTTCTTCGCGGCCGGAAAAACCTGTGCAATCTATTACAATATACATATTTTACAAGAAAATGCATCAGTCTCAAGTGTGTCTTTCTCTTTCTCTGTTTCTAAATTTATTGTTGTTGTTGGTGTAATAGGTACATTTTAAAAAAGTTTAAAACTTTATTTTTACCGCATTTTTTCTAAATTCAAAATCTACTGCAATAAAAGTGAATCTACTGCACTTTTTTCTAAGATCTTCTGCGAAATTTTATGACTGAAGTCCGAACCCTGCCTGGCAGCATCTCGTGTTGTTCCATAATCTTCTAGACGAGCGGCTAAGCGTCGCATAATAACACTTCCGAATAATTGTTCCGCAAAAAAATCGAGACCATTATGCCATATTCTTTAGGAGTATAGCCATGTCTTGTTGGTGTATATTTTGTAACTTTTGTTTACTTCACAAATGTCAAAGTGGAATAAACATTTGCCGCAATTTGCAAAAATGATATGTAGCATCTAACGATACGATAGGGTGATGATTTTTGCGCAACCTTTTGTTGCGTATAGGTAGTTACAAAATATTTAAAAGAACCCTCTGCGTTGATAAACTCATTAATATTTATAAATATTGTCAAACAACCCACATCTGCCTATTTGACGTTTTGAATTTCCATGCCAAGTAATACAACATTTTGATACCAAAATGCACGCATTATGAAATCATTTTAACGACATATCCTTCATCCATTCGGCTCGATATTGTAATCACTTTCACCCCATGCGCACATAATCCTATTTTAGTTATTTTTGTCAACTCAAACAACTTCATATGCAAAGAGAAAACTTCCTGACATCGAACACATTTTTCACTGACAATTCCAATAAAATGCGACAGCAAAATAGAGTAACGCTAAATCTTTTTAAATTTCCGCTCCCGTCTGTTAGCGATAGTACAAAGAATATAAAAATGTCAACAATAGCTTGTCCCTAAAATATGGGAGGGCATAAATGTGAAAATCCATACATGTGTGTGTGTCTGTGCCTGTGCCTGTGCATGCATATAAGAATGTTCTATCAAAAGAAATTAGTATCCACCTGGTGTGGTGCTTCAGATTCATAGCTCTCGTCGCTGCTGGAAAACGATGAGGACGACGAATATCGTTTGTGCTGTCTGGTACTGTTGCCACCGTTGCTGTTGTTGTTGATGTGACCTCCCTCGAATGCAAAACTTCTGTTTGTCTGCAGTACCCTGCCGCTGGCTCTTCCACACCCGCTAGAGGCACCCCTTAACCTCACTCCGCCTGGGGGTGGGCTACAGCAACGACGCTGTGGCAAACGGCTTCTTCTCACTGGTATCCTAGAACGGAAAGAAGCTGATTTTCGCAATTGTGACATTTTGCTGTCATCCTTCAGCAGTATTATTCCACGAAGGTGGTATGGTGGCGCTAGCGGTTCCAATGGCACACTGAAATGAAAAACGGAAAAGATTTGTTGTAATAAGCATCATATTCAGGATGAGAAGTAATGTAGTCCTTGTTCTTTGTTATTGGGTGGAGTGCAAACTCCACAAATTGGATGCGAGGATGCGTTTGATGTTCTTTTGACTTGTTTGATATGGTGACGTACCAGAACAATTTGCACCAAATTGCACAAAACATCCTCGCATCCATTGAGCAAATAATTGACAAGTTTCTGTGTGATCCTGTTTGAAATAAATGAGCGTAGTGTAGCTATAATTAGCCTAGTTTCGGTTAAGAGGTGTGTTACGAGTACTTGCAGGTGCATACAAGGCGAGTGCATTGAATTAAAAATAAAAGCCGTTTAATTTTCGACAGCGCAGCGGAGAGGTAAACTTTTTTCGCCTGGCATTTGACTAGCTCTGGGCAAATAGTTGTTCAAAACCCCGGTTCGGAACAGAGTATACGTGCTGACAGTGTATGTGAAGGGGGTGGCCCTAGGAACAGAGTAAATCCCCTGCATTTAATGGGAAAATGAATTTCGTAAACATCAGAAAAACTCGAGCACTGAAAAGTGGAAAGTTGTTGTAATTGCAACACAGTCGGACTGGGCTTCAGTTCTGAGTAACGAATTTATTTTGTTATCCCTTCGGAATGGCAAATTAGTGTTTGCATTTTTGTTCACTGAACATAGATATATGGTATACCTGCTCAAAGGATTACAGTTGCACTAATTCACATCTACGGGCTAGGTTGATGTTTGTTTTTTAATTTAATTTTATTCTCTTTAAAATATTATGTTGGCAGAGTGGAAAGTTAGCAAATATTACATATTTGGATGGAACTTGAGCGTATGATTTATTCGTTATTTATTTTCATCATCAAATTTAATTTTATCTCCTCTTAATAGGTACATAATAAGTACACCCAAAAATGTTGTTATTAAAGGCGTTTTTCTTTTTTAGTTCAGAGCTGAGCTCTGAACTGAGCGCGAGCATTATGAGCCCGCTCTAAATCGAGCGTGCTCAGGTCGTTCAGATGTGTTTAAGAAACACACTTGAGCACAATCTGTCTAATGTCAGTCAAAAAATGAAAAATAATAATTAAAATGGATAAGCTAATTTGTTTATCTTCTGTGCCAGAACAACCAGGTTCGTCCGCCATTATCCTGTTTTGTTTTCTGTCAAATGTGACTGAAATTTGTATGTATAGGTAATAGGTATGTGTAATCAGCTTTTTACTCAGGATGCTCAGTCAATTTATTCTGAGCTCATAGAGCGCGCTCTGATCGTGCTCTGAACGAAAAAAGAAACACAAATTTGAGCTCTGAAGTCTCTGAGCTGAAAAAGAAACACGAACTTTTTGTATAACAGTTCAGGTTCGGCTCTGAACTAAAAAAGAAAAACGCCTTAAGTGGACTAGATTAAAACAGGGCGTTATTTACATTTCTTAAAAACAAAACAAAGTACGGGGTCTTATTAGGAATACTTATATAATCCAAAATAAGCATTTTGTTCAACTATTCACCTAAAAACTGAGTATAGGGTATTGTTCAAGATGTAAGTATTACTTGGTTTTTAAAGTTTTATCGAAATCAAAAATGGCGTTTTTAATATATGAACTGTTATTAAAATCAGCGTTTCCGTAATTCGAGTCGAAATTGAAGGAAATGTGGTCTAAATTATTTTAGCCGTTTTGATGTAGGTAAAACAAAAAAAAAATTCTCAAAATAGGTATGTCTTTTTTTCAAAAATCCATTATAGACAATTTAGAGATAAACTGAGATTGATATCATGTTACGAATCACAATATTACCTTAACATTTAATTTTTGTAACATCCGTATTGACCGTTTTCGAGATAGGGCCAATTTTCAAAAGTACCGTTATTAGACTTTTTAGCAAAAAACTGGGTATGCAAGCATGTTCAGCCCATGTAGCGTAGCGCAAGTATACATTTTGGTTAAAATAGTTAGATCCGTTTTTAAGAAGACCATTAACTAAATCAACTTAATTCTTAAAAAAACATTTTTTTTTCAAAATAGTCCGTTGAACGATAATTTAGGAAAAAACTGAGTTTGCTGTCATTTAAGGAATGACCATACCTTAAAAATGAATTTTCAAAATTAACATTATTCGATTTTTTGGCGAAAAATATTAATTTTGGTTGAAATCGCTTAAGCCGAATTCGAAAAAATCAAACTTTTTTAAAATCGTTATATGGTACCGTTAATAATAGGGGTTAAAAATGGGCCCGAACTGT
Organism: Cheilosia pagana; assembly: GCA_936431705.1. NCBI lineage: Eukaryota > Metazoa > Arthropoda > Insecta > Diptera > Syrphidae > Cheilosia > Cheilosia pagana. The sequence goes on along the minus strand of OW386166.1, from coordinate 74,238,205 downwards.
AAGCCGCAAAGTTCAAATCCGAAGTTTGAAAGAAATCCGTCCAGCCGTTTGAGCTGTGGAGCTCAGGTAAGGACGGACAGAATTGCAAGACCCACTTTTTCGAGTTCCTCTATCATCGTAATGTCAGAGGTTGATTAAAATCTCGAGCTTTTCGATTTTTTGTACGAGTACATCAATACCTTTCTCTTACTACGTATACGAGAAAGTTAAAAATCTATAGGTATCTACATTCTACTAGTGTTTTGTATCGTGTGTGCAATTTACAGTATTTTATTTCTCCAGTACTTGTGACAGCTGCGTATTACGTCTGACAAAAAACCGACACGTGAGAGGTATTTTCTCGTGCTAACGCTGTCATCTATAGACTGTAGAACCTATAGGTTCATATTTCGTCGCAGATTGATGAAAATAAGAACTTTCTCAGTGCTTTCCCGATTTTTGTTTCTAAACATTTTTTTCCTTTTTAATAAAAGGCATCACGCATATTCTATGCCTTTTGATGTCAAACATCGTATGGCGCGACTTGGGAGTAAAATCGATGATCATAATCTTTGCAATTATTTCGTGGCAATTGCATTTCATTGCACATCCGATTTCCGATCATTCAAGAAATCATTCAGGTGACAGTTGATAGTCACTTTTGCGATAATCAAGTCGTTCTTCTACTATGTACCTATGTTGATCGGAAAATAACTATCAAAAGCTGGCATCACATCGCCTTTTCTGAATATTATTTTGTTATTTGTTTTCATGTATTTTGGAGAAAAATTCATTAAAAAAATGTAAGCAAATAAGCTTTAAAACATAAATTTATAAGTTTGGCAATAAATTGTAAATTTTTTAAGGGGTCAAGCATATAAAAATCAGCAGCCAATTTTGTCCAATTTTTTCCTGGATCTTGCTAAATCTTACAACTCGATTTCGAGTCTTAGGAAGGCTAGCCAAAAACACCAGTGGGAAAACTGGCATCATCCCTTAATGCCTTAATACGAATGGTCCACCAACAAAGAACGTTGCGAAATGGAAACGAGTGAGTATACATTTTTAAGCATCTATGCATATAATTTCATTTTTGAATTGGAATAGGTTTGGTCACTTTGAAAGTACAGCGTAAAGAAGAAGCTTACGAAGAATCAAATTTCATTAAAGAAATCCAGTGGAAGCCCATTCATCAATATGAAGGCTTTGGATGCGGAGGATTCAGTTAGTGGAATAAGTGGGTCGCATTAATTTTTAGAAGACGCACCTTTGAGTTATAATTATTATATTCGTCACTATCACTATGAATAAATAATGATTTAAACATGTAAACATATTCACTCTTTTAAATTCGAATGCCAACAACACTTAAAGAAAATTTTATTTATATGACGATGACACCTAAATAGCTGTCGCAAGAAAATGATCGCAAGAAAGCGACAATCGCAGTGATAATCAGCTTACGTAGATAGACCTAACAAAATGATTGTAACTATCAACTATCGCAAATCGCCTTACAGAATTCCACCCCAGATTTTTTCAGTAATTCAATCTAAGTTCACAATTTTTTGACCTAGTTTAGGTTTATTTTCAAATTTAAATTAGATTTAGAATTATTGATAAATAAAAATTAAGCGTCAGACTGATGGTGATTTATGTATTTTACCTTTAAGCAAAATGTGTAAAACTTATTCCTGCCACCGAATTGGAAAAGAAATCAAGGAACTTTCCCGTCTATATCCGCATCATTGCTGAAATAATCATAAGGCGCATTGGAGTCTGCAATTGGGTGATTGTGCGATCAAATGATTTAAGCAGAAGCCGATCATGAGATGCAGTCATCCTACATCCGCTTTGGCCACTAAACAACATGTAGTCTTTGGTGGAACTACCCCGCTCTGTATAAGTACGATGCCTATCTTCCCTATGAGCAAGGTTCCTCCCACCGCAGACAGTTTTCAGATATCGGATCTGGTTAAACTCTTTTGAACTTAAAACTTGATGGATTTTTGGCTTGTTCAGTCTCACTTTAGCTTTGCTTTTTATTATGAATCTATTGGGGCTCCGAGTGGACGTAATAAGTTCTGTTCCATCGCACAACCCTTTCTAACCGTCTGCTATGGTCAAATCCAGTTAAAACGTTGAATATTTCCAACTGTTTCTTTGGAAGTTTGTGACAGTTTTAAGTTGAAAATGAATTCTAGGAATATTCGCTCCAAGTACGGTCCGCCCTGAAAGGTGTTTAATGTTATAAAAGATCCATGAAATAAATTGTGCCTTCATTATACTTGCAGGCTGTATGACATGTGTCAAACTTTCAGAATACCTAAGCTCCGTGTTGTTCGTCACAAACAACTCAATTTCCATTCATAGATACTTTCGCAGTCCCCTCCCTCATCACTTGTTATGCAAAACAATAATTCAAATGGACACTTTTACATTTTTCCGAAAATATGTATTTCGGGAATATTTTTGTGTGTATTTATTTTTTGTTGATATTATACCTAAATATCAATGTCACTCACAACTCACAAGTGGAAACTCGTTTATGCAAAACTCCGCACAGTGCAGTGCTTTTGTTTTTTGCATTAAATTTTTCATGCCCGCCCGGAGAATACTATGCAAAATATCTATCCCCAGCATTTACATTTGGACGCGCAGTGAGAAGTCCCTCGGTGTCATGACAGTGACAAAACATTGAAACCACACCGACACTGTGGTGCAACAACAGCACCAGCACTCAGTACATCATCCTGGCGTCCATATTCGCAGAGTTGTTATTTAATTTATTTTTACCCCCGCGACAAAACAACAACAGCAAAAAATAAAGTTTCATTTCTGCATCCATTGTTTTGTTTTGATTCTCCCTTGCCCTATCCCACTATGGCTATGTCGGGAGGATACACAGTTGTTAAGTTTATTCTGTGCCCACCCCCTGACAACGCTGGACATGGACAAGTTTGCATGTACGCGGGTTGATTTAGAGTCCAAGAAACTTGGCAAGCTCTCCGGACTTGCGGATGGCTTTGTTGTAAGACCCCAGCGGAATGGGGGTAGTGGGATTGACCCACAGAATATCGTCCTGCGGTAATGCAAATGCAATTTGAGCCCTCTTCCAAGCCAGTTGGTTATGGTGGCATGAACTTGACAGGCGTTTGTTTTTTATGCACGAGTTTAAGGCCGTTGAGCCCGTTCCAGGAACGTCATAATCATTACGAAAAATTTCGTTCAATTTGTTTGTCCCCTTGTAAAGCAGAACAACATTACTCAGGGTGTAGGAGTATTGGGTTAATTGGTTGATAGTCTGTTCAAATTCAAATAGGGGTAGGTAAACGTACGTACGAGTAGACTGCAACGATGACAGACGAAAGTGAAATCGTTAAGTGCACGGACGTGACGGATATTAATTGAGCGCACACGCAAAACGCATCTTTGAGAGAAGACGAAGGATAAAATAAATTGCACAAGTTCCATCATCATTATAATTGTCATCTAGAGTGTGGATAGCATGCAATTGTGGAAGGCAGTCGGCTATTGAAGTTGAAAATATATATAAAATGGGGTGAACGGAGCATGTCGTCATAAAAGCAGCGGCACTAATGTAGCCAGCGACCTCATTAAGACGATGCCAATTGAAGTAGCGTATACATTCACTCTTTAGCATTGTGTGTGCTATATCTGGGTGCTGAAATTAGGTCACTCTGTCACGTTGCCATGCGTCGTGTTTGACAGCGAACACTGGGAAGACAGACGAAGAGATGCTGCTTTCGAAAGACGCTTTTAAGATGTCAAAACTGTTTGAAATTTGTATTGTAGAAACGCGTATTGTTTGTTTAGTGAAGCTCCTGATGTGGGCCACCTTTAGTTTTAAAGTACCATTGCATTTTAAATGTCCGCCAACATTTTGACACCCGGAAAAGTCAGCTGAAGCCAGAAATTTAATGTAGGGAAGGTGCATTTCAGTTGTGATAGTGATGCTTTGCAAAAGGACATCGGGTTTATGAAGGAAGTCTGTCGGCACTATACCTACGAGTAAACAAGTAAATCGATTTCATAGAAATATATCTGCATTAAGTCTTAATAACTTTCTGTAATCGTCTTGAACAGATTCAATGAATTTTTGAAATTGAAAAAAATTGCACCCTCTCGGATCTGAGTCAGAAAAAAGCTCGTTTTCCTTAAACGCAACCTCAAACACTTTCAATAACATTTCAAATTGGGTTTTGGAGTGGCCAGTTGTGTTTTTCTAGTCCAATAGTCCTCTAGTCTTTCGCCAGATGGAAATACATCATGAAAGTTTGAATGTTGTACTGGTTAATTTTTCCGTGGATTGGAACCAAATCTAGACAAATTTTCTAACAGATACAAGACCCAAAAGCCAGAACATAACAGACCCACCACCATGCTAACTGCTCTGAAGGACTGTTGCGTATTTTGGACGAATTGATTTTGGCCCAGTGGCTTTGTGGTTAGTGCGGTGGACTACTTGATGATGATGAACTTTCGTTCATCTGTGAAGGTAGGTAGTAGTAACCCCTTTCCAGAGGTTATTTTAGACTCTTGTACAGAACTTTCCTTACAAAATATTTTTCAACACATTTTCTTCGTTATAAGCTCGAGATTTTTAGGAGTTAAACCTGGGTCTATCTTCTTTGGCATACGTTTTTCGTCTTTTATCTGTGCGAGATGAATTTTTGAACCGAGTTTGTTTTTTTATTGATTTGGTATTTTACATAAATTAATAAATTAAGTTAAATTAAATTCTTTGCTTATTTTTTTTAACAGAAAGATCGGTAACGTTCTGTAGATTTACTTCAATTTTGGAAAAAAATAAAAATCAGTTCCATACTTCGCACTATTGTTAAATACCTTATATCAACTTCACTTTAGAAAACCAATATTTAATTCGCTTCAATTTCAGTAAAATAAAACTTAAACTGCTTCAAAAAACAAAACAAAAAAATATTTAAAAAATGTGTTTCACTCTTTTATGTAAGCCCACATTTCAAAAGAATAAATTGCATCCAACTTCACTTTAATCACAAAATGTATTACAATTTTCTGACGTTGATTATTGTTTTCCTTTTAATTTTCTGTCCAACAGGTGATACGTTTGGTTTGGTTTTGGTTCTTGTCTGTCTGTTATGAATAGTTTAGTCAAATACGTGAAAGCTTACACCCAGAGAAAAAACAACGTAAAATCAAAGAAAACCACTTCGATTTAAATATTTTTCGGAACGATTTAGCTTCGACTACGAAAATTTTTAAATCAAAGTGGCATGACATTAATTCAAAGGGTTTTCATACTCTAAAAAGTATATATTTTGAATTTGATCTAACCACGTATGTACATTGATTTGATGTGGAATCATACTTAAATCAAATTCATCTATCTTTAAAACAAAGTTTATACATTTCGATTCAACCATAATGCATCGTAGATTAAAATACATTCAACTTTTAAAATTCTATGCTTCAACTTTAATTTGACAATGACTCAACGTACAATCAAACGGATGTGACTTTAAAAACACTACAAATACATTTTGAAGTAATCACTGTGCATCGTGTATTCAAACAAATCCAACTTTGAAAATACTATGTTTAAGCTTTAATTTCACTTCGTTTATGTATTGATTCAAAGTGAACCCATTTTGAAAAAAACATTTTTTAACTTTAATCTTACCATGCCGCATCGTAGACATAACTTCTTTAGACTTTGAAATTACCACGTTTATTATTTGATACGACATTAGTTCGTTGTAGAATCAACTGCTTTTAACTTTAAAAGCAGTATAATTCAACTTTGATTTTATTTGAAATATGTATTTTCAAAATAAATTGATCGTCAAATTTAAAATTTGAGTAGATACATAAATCTTGTTTTTTTTTTTAAAAAAAATCAATACAACAATAATTTGAAATTCATAAATTTTATTTTCAATGTAGGTACATAATAACATAAAATTCTTAAATTATTATTCATTATTACCTAAAGATCCATTTAGTTTATTTTTGTCTAAATGAAATTATTTTTAAAATATGTTTTCCCATTATTTAATGGGTATAAATGGAAAGGTGAGCTCGTACAAATGATATATCTTTTATCACTACATGGTTAATTTTGTTGCCAATTTCAATGAATGATTTTACTTCAATTGGATCGAAATCGTCTTCATTTGGATACTATAATGCATTTGATATAATAAACGGTTATAATTTTAATTTTTGCTAATAATTATTACCTCTATTTTTTTCCACTTAAACAGTTTACGCCTGAGTTCTGCCCTCTGTCCGATTAATCTCTTAAACGTTACGTCATTGGCTGAAATGTTAAAAAAATTAAAAGTTTATACAAACTAAAAGTAATAAAACTAAGTGCAATCCCTTGACAACTAATATGGAAATAATTTTTGGTTGTGCATTCTTGTTGACTGCTTGAAAAATTGTTCAAGGTATCAAGTTAATAATTTTTTCACATTTAAATTGCACAATTATGGTTCTTAACAAAATTATTTCCATACATGTTTAACTTTACACTTTATTTGTTTCGTCTACCATTCATTGCACTTAATTTTATTTCTACAAACCAGGAATTGAATTTAATCACACAAAACTCACATTTTAGCACTGGAAACAGGTATTCCATTTCAAATTCTTTGAGGGATTTTTTTTTTGAATTTTTCGTCATCCTCAGACAATAGACACTGAATTTTTTGAGATGGAGTCAAATCAAAAATAATAATAAGCTGTCCATTTTCGTCGACTACTTTGATTTGCTCCATCTTTATACTACTGACGGAGAAACAAGAATAACATCGAAAATGAGCTCACCGTGTCGCGTCGCAACGCGACACTTAGCGGGACTTACGAGTAAATAGTTTTCCCTTTGAATCTACGTTGATCGTTATTGAAAAGAGTAGCATCAATGTACGAATGAACATATTCTACTTTGATTCTAGATTGTTGTCACTTAAAAATGAATATGCAACACTTTAAGCTGCCTTCATCCATATTTGAAACAACGTTTTGTAAGGAAATGCATGTACATTATTATTTGTTTGCACCGTTCAATTTCGGCATACAAAAAATGAAACGTTTTGAAGTGGATGGCGATTAAAAACAACGTTAAATTAACTATGCAACACTTTGAATGTACGTAGATGTCATTTCGAAACTTTATATTGGACAAATATTAACATGTTACACTTTGAAACTACGTTCAGAGTAGTTTAAGCATATAAAAAAAATGGTTTCAAAGTAAAAGTGAATACGTTTCACTTTGAATCTAGGGTGACTTAATTTAAAATAACATTGCGTATTTAAATCAAATATGTTTAAACGTAAAAAGAAAGATTATTTTCGAAATTGAATTCAACGTAAAATCAAATAGATCGTATTACATTTTAGTTTTCATTTTTTCCCTGAGTGTATAAGAAACGCAATGAAAAGATATTTTGAAGTAATAAAGAATGTGAATAAAGATTTGTATGCAAAGTTATAATTTAATGAAAATATTGTTTGATCTTAAAACGTTTTTTTTTTACATGTTCTATACATAAAACTAACTAAACTATGATTTTGAAATCAACTTCCCTTTTCTTGAATCTACTTCGATTTTTTTTTTTTAAGTGCTACCGCTGGTTCTTAACACCGTTGTTTGCTACATATTTTACATAATAACACTGAAAACTCAATGAGTGAAAACAGACAACTTTAGTCTTAACCGTTTGGAATTTTTCGCCTTAAAGAGTGACTGCGCATTTCTATCAAAATACTTTTGTCGTTGATTGTAGATGTGTGGAAAAGTGATAATTTAATGAATCAACAATTTAGTTATCTTAAGTCGACTAGATTGGTTTGGAGTTGATGTAACCTGAACGCAAAAACTAGATTGGTCGGGAACGTCACTTTTCCAACATCAGCCATATATATGCGAACTATCAACTTAGTACTCAGTAATATCAATGTGAAATTAATTTATTTCGGAGTATTGAACAATATATACTCCAGGTAATGTTAAGAAAAACGACAATGTGATCTCGGCACTAGAGGTGGCGTTTTATGAGTCGTTTTACGCCATTAAACGCTAGATGTCGTTTAAGTTCATGTGGAACTTAATTTCTTGTTCGACAACGGTCAAGCATCGATATTCTAATGCCCAAGAATTTTTCCTGCAGTGGAAATAGAATGCGCATAAACACATGCTTAAATGGGAGAGAAAAGAGAATACATGTAAATTGACCATGCGTTGCAGATTGCAGTACTGCAAGCTGTCTCTATTTCTAAATCCACTGCCATAGAAAATGCCACCACAACACAGAAAAATAAAAAAAAAATTATTTTAACGGGTTTGGCATCATTATGATTGACGTTTATTTCGAATTCAAATGTTTTGCGTACAAATAACACCGTGTTTCTGACGCTGGAGGAAAAATTAATAGAATTCATGAAGGAAATTACATGTTTTATAATAATCGCAAGAAATATTATAAAAAAAAACATTGGAGTCAAGGATTAATAAAGTGCACGACTGGGATCGCACGAAACTTTCTCGTTCATATCATCAGTTTGTTTGGTTTATTTTTATTTTATTATTTTATCCCTAATAATATAAAACAAAGTGAATATTTTTTTGTGTGAAGCTACAGAACAAACGGGTGAACGGATTTTGACAATTTTTTTTTTATTTGTTAGCTTTTTATGAGGAGCAAGTTCGTGCATTTAAAAATATTTCATTTTGATTGTGGAAGTCTAAGAAATTCAATAATTAGACTTTGAACACAAAAAAAGTGAACTTCTCCTTCGTCTATTTGAATGAAATTAATTCCATTTTTTAGATACCTCAATCGCGCATCTTTTAAGTCCAAAACTAAGTTTCTATTCGTTATATTAGCTGAGCAATATTAAAAAATCCTTTGCGAAATTCCTTTTTTATCCCTAATAATATAAAACAAAGTGAATATTTTTTTGTGTGAAGCTACAGAACAAACGGGTGAACGGATTTTGACAATTTTTTTTTTATTTGTTAGCTTTTTATGAGGAGCAAGTTCGTGCATTTAAAAATATTTCATTTTGATTGTGGAAGTCTAAGAAATTCAATAATTAGACTTTGAACACAAAAAAAGTGAACTTCTCCTTCGTCTATTTGAATGAAATTAATTCCATTTTTTAGATACCTCAATCGCGCATCTTTTAAGTCCAAAACTAAGTTTCTATTCGTTATATTAGCTGAGCAATATTAAAAAATCCTTTGCGAAATTCCTTTTTTATCAATTTGATAATTGACCAAGATTTTCAAATCGATCTCAGTGGTGGTTTCTTTTTTAGTTTTCTTTCAAGGGATATTCGTATTTTTTGAGAGAGCGGGAGGGTTTTTTTTTGCATATTAATACTCAGAATCGGAACTGTAGTCGAATGGATTTGTTCTGCTCATGCTCAAGTGCTTTGCATGTTGCATCTGCTCAGCTCATGCGTTTAAGGTTGCGCTGAGTGAGTTATTTTTTAGTTGGGTAGATATAGAGTATGTATATGAATGTGGCGAGTGTGCTGTCCATTTGAGTGGGACGGAGGATGGGACCGAGAATCGAGATTGAGTGTGATAACAGATAAGATAATCGGCCCAAGCGAGGTATCCGTCGGAACGGAAAATTCTCCGATTTTATACGATTCGCAGGAATTTTGCTTCGAGGTGTTCTTCGGAACATCTATTCGGAATATTTCTCCGACAATTTGTAAGGCATACCTATCGGCGAATTACGTTGAAGTGCGATGAAGTGCATTTTTTTCTTCAATTTTTAACAGCTAGGTTCCGATATAATCCGACAGAAATTGCTTGCGGAATTTGTTAACGATTTGGATTTGAGCCTCCGACAGAGTAGGTATGCGTTGCGGGGAATTTTCCGCTCCGACGGATACCTCGCTAGGGCCAAATGTGGATGTGACATGTGAAGTGTAAAGTGTTAAGGATTGTGAGCAACGTTGCCAGACTTTTAAAAATGAAAATGCTAAATCATATCTATAAATAAAAATGGTGTAATTCTGTTCGACTAAAATTGAATTTGACTGCACATCTTTAAATGCAAAAACCTTAGAAATTGCTGAATATATTTTGGTACATTTTTCACAGGCCTATAGACTATAGAGGATACCTAGGCCTACAATCCCAACTTTATTTCAACTCCATATCTCTATAAATTCCGGAAAAAAAATTGGACAAGATTAATTTATTTTTTTGTTTCGTTTCGCTTTTTTCTTTTTCACGCTTTGCGTCCGAAAAAAAGAGTAAATACCAGCTTAAGAGGACATCTTCAGGTACCACTTAGGATAACTATTAACTAGATACCTAGGTATCTTTTAAGGTTTTTAAATAAATAGGCAAAATTTGAAACATTTCTACGATTTTCACCTGGGTAAGTGGATACTGGATATGCTTTTCATTCTCAAATCAAACAAACCAACCGCGCAATATATTGGCATCTCCCTGTGACACAAAGGCAGTATGCTGTTTGGTTTGCTAAGAAAAAGGGAAACCTATAAAAGAAATGCCAAATTTGTAGGAAATCTGTGGTGTGTCTGCTCTCTTGCTCAACTTCCATTTCATTCAACCTGGCTGTGGCGTGGCGTCCATATAACCCTAACCCGAGTCCTACCGAATTCCCTTTTTAAGTTTTCACCAGTCAACACTATCTACCAAAAACAAAATTAATATACATGAAAGCAACCAAATGAATTTAATATTAAGAAAATGGTGCACACACGTAATCTGTCTGATTAATAAAACTGGCTGGCTATAAGAGAGGTTTTACAAATTTGAAGCATATTCATTTAAACATGGTTACTTATAAACCAATTTTCGATATCATTAACACCGATTGAATGTGTACATTTTTCCTAAATAACTGGTGAAAATTGGATCAAAATGTTATTATTTTTTTTTAACTGTTCTGAAACCACATTTTGCACGGGCAAAGCCGGGCGGGTACAGCTAGTAGGTTATAAAACAAGATTTTTCAAATGGGTGATGATGGTAGGTGGTGGCTCGATGTAGCGTTTGTAAGAGATCGATATCTTAAAAAAGATTTATTATGCTAGAATTCAGAGGTTTGTTTTTGAATTCATCGATAAATAAACTTAAATAGGTTGGAATTATTTAAAGGTTCATGATCAATATGGTTGAAAAAAGAAAAAGTGGGCTGGATACTATTGGCTAAAAAGGAGCTTCTAGTACCTAGTTGTAATTGCATTTTTACTGGTACTACGGTAATTCTTAAAACACGGCTTTAATTTCATTTTTAATAATACTTATGTTGTCATAAAAAGGGGAATTTGGTCAAAACCGGTAGGGCGGTATTTGGAAAATAATAGTAGCAAATATTGCATTCTTTATTTCAAAAAATATGCTTGCTCAAATATTTAGCTAAAAACTGAGTAAAGGGTTTTATTTAAGATGTTAGCATTACTTGGTTTTAAAGTTTCATCCAAATCTGAAATGGCGTTTCGAGATACGGACAGTTTTTAAAAACAGCGTTTACGATAATTGGAATGGAAAATTAATTACGCAATAATGTTGGAAACGTCAATTTTATTCCAAGTATGCATTTTAGTCGAAATCGGTTTAGCCGTTTTCATGTAGGTAAACCAAAGAAAACCAAAATTCTCAAAATATGCATTTTTTTTTTTCAAAAATCCACTAGACACAATTTTGCGAAAACCTGAGCTTGCTATCATGTTAGGAATGACCATATAACCTTGCTAATGAATTTCTTTTAAAATCGTATGGACTGTTTTTGAAATATGTCCAATTTTCAAAATTACCGTTATTCGATTTTTTGGTGAGTATGCAGTAATGTTAACCACACCTACCTAAGCCCAAATATCAATTTTAGTTGAAATCGTTAGAGCCGTTTTTGAAAAACTCAAAGTTGCTTAATACCGTTACAACGGTAACTCTTAACGTACAAAAAAAGTGGCCCGAACAGTAAGCCCGCAAAATCCAAAACCGAAGTTTGAAAGAAATCCGTCCAGCCGTTTGCGCTGTAGAGCTCGGGAAGGACGGACAGACGGACAGACGGACAGAATTGCGAGACCCACTTTTTCTAGTACCTCTATCATCGTAATGTCAGATTTGATTAAAATCTCGAGTTCGATTTTTTGTACGATTACAATATCTTTCTCTTACTACGTAATGAAAATGACACTCGTGGCGTTTAAGTCGCGGAATACCGATAACAAATCGACAGTTAACTGACACGACTTCTTAAACGAAAATTGTCGTTTAATACAAACGCCACTTGGAATAAGGTTGAATACAAAATTATTACAAATTATTCAACACATAAATTTATGAAATATGCATCGCAACAGTCACTGTAGAAAGTGCTGTAACATCAAAATAAACCAGCAAGAAAATTGCTGGATTGATTAAATTAGGGCACCACTTCAAAGTGGTTTCGGGGTATTTTTTTTAAACCTATCTAAAATATGCATAGATGTACTTTAATCATTTTCCCGATCTTACTTACTTACTTACTTAAGGTGGCGCTACAGTCCGGGGTGGACCTGGGCCTCAAGCAATACGCCTCTCCAGTTAGCGCGATCTTTGGCTGACTGCCTCCAGTTGCGCACTCCAAGTTGGTTGAGGTCCCCTTCCACTTGTGCGCGCCACCTAAGGCGATTTTAACTATGTTGCGGAATCTAGATCATCCAAAATTGTGCAACTGTACGCGGTTGTCCTTCAAGAAAGTGATAAACAATTTGATTCAATCGGCAATCATCAAAGGCAAATTCAAAGGAGAGGAAGTACTTATCCCACGAATTCCGATTATTCCAACTGATCTTCCGTTCCAGTTGAAGCGGATTTAGTTTCCCGTTCGATTGGCTTTTGCGATGACAATCAATAAATCGCAATGCTAATCGTTGGAAGTCTGTGGGATTAATCTCGAATTTCCCTGCATGGTCAGCAACAGCATTACGTTGCCTGTTCGCGTGTTGGCAAACCGTTTTCGTTGTTCGTTTTTGCCGCGAAAAACAAATCGAAGAACATTGTTCATAATATCGCTCTCTACTGACTTCGATTCAAATAAATTACATACATTGGAATTTTAACTATCTGTGTTTTAATATTACCCTGTAGTGAAGGCGTTAAACTGGAGCGAGACGAAGTTCGCCGGGTCCGCTAGTATGATATAAAAATATCAGACAACTAGTTGAGCTGTTAAAAACTGATCGCGTAACTTACAGACGCACCTACGATTAAAGAAGAAGGTTGTGGTTCACATGTAAGCAAAATATTTTGCACTGTCACATCATATCTAATGCACAATCTGAATTAATTCATAATAATTAGGTACACATCGCTCACCTACTCAGGCAGCTTACTCTCTGTGGATAATATCAAAACAATCCATGCATGTCATCAGTAATGCTGGCATTGAACTTACATCCACACAAAAAGGATAATCGCACATTCTGATGCAGTAAATTTAATTCCCCCACCGAGTAGCAACTTTATTCAAACACCACCACACCCAAACTGTACCGCCCCTTGTTGTAATTAAATTGTGCACCGGGACCTCGACACACGTAGATCAAATATTATGAATGCATCAGGCAGGATTTAAGCACTCGCTGCCATTCCGATAGTGGAGATAATCCGCCCTATTCGCTGACAGATACCGAACATAGTTATTCTGGGCATATCATATGGCGCTGATTAACCAAGATGCACATGCGAGTCTTCTGCAAACGCTCCAGCAATTACTTGTGCTGATGTGATGCCGTCATCTTTGTTCTGCGTTCACTTCAGATATATTGTTTCATCTCTATAGAGACCGTCATCAGGAATACATCCAATTTTCAGTGCAAATGACGGAAATCTTCAACACAAAAACGCGTATCTCCAACGTTCCAACGTACCAACGTACTCGTATATATATTTGTCGCTGACGTTCATTAAATTTGAAGACGAAAGGAGTATCGCTCCGCAGCGGGACTCGAGCTGTTTTGTGTGTGCATCAGCGATGCCCATGTAGGTACGTATACGTTCTCGAAAATAGGTGAATGTGTATGGAATGGAGGGAACCGTAATGTAACCTCTACAGATTTCCGCATAGGCATAGCTGGGCCCTGAGGCAACAGGATATGCTCGTTGGAATTTAATTGAATTATTGTTCTATTTACATTTGCAATGCGAATTCTAGCGAAACACATCGAGCGAGAGCTGCAGATATACAATTCGGAAATGTGGTCGTGGGATATCTGTGATTCGTCCTGGCCAAATTAAGCCAATAAACGCTTTTGGTCGATGGCAAGCCGATCAAAATTGCGATTGCAAAACTCATAAAATGAAACTGCAAACTGCTGTATATGTAGTAGTTGTATACTCGCCGCGTCGCTTAAACGCGAATATGAACGCGAAAAACTGAATTATCCTTCTGCCATAACTCAATTGATTGGTGATGCTGATGCCATACCGACCGTGATACTGCTGCCGGTTGGCGGGGTGCTGATGGTGGCGATGCCAGAGGATCAGGACGAAATGGTGATTACAGTTTATTTGTGCACGAATGCACACACATATATCCCGCTGCTATACAGCGGAATGGGAAGGCGGCTTTTGTTGTTGGAAAATGCGAGGCCAAATGCAACTAACAAACTATCGTTCGATGCCATAGAACAAAAGAGCGAGCTGTCGGTCGGTCGCTAATATAGCTGTTGCGTGGACTTGCGGTTGGTCTTGTCCTAGAACGGGAGGCGAACCTACAGGCGGTTAAGTCAGAAGGATTTTCCATGCATTTTGTTAATATACTGTATGGATTTCGAATGGGAAACGTTGCGATGCAATTTGGTGGGGTGAAATTCGCATAAGGGGATTGCGGACGGATTACCAAAGTTTCGCCATTTATTGCGGTATATTGAAGAAAATTAATTAGGTTATATGAACTTTATGGGTATTGCTGGTTGGTTTGTTACGTATTTTGTGATTTGGATTTAGATTACGATGATTCACTAGCAGGAACTTAGTTCATTTTTTTCGCTCTTAACTGAGGCGAATTTGAAAGGTTCGCATTTTTAGTTTTTGATTAACTGTGATGGACTTTGAAGTTTCTACGGGTTTTTATCTCCCTTCCCCCCTTCTCGGACTCACATGGGGTACAAATTTTACGAAGACTTATTATACAGGGTTTTGCAATTGTGACTTCCGAACTTTGACAGTTGATACCGGCCATATTGTTGAAGCTACATCTGTCACATTGGCTGTCATTTTTTCAGTCTGTTTTTTTCAAATCACCATGGATGGACATAGCGTTCAACAATACGTGCAAAGGATAAAATTGTTTTATCAAAATCAGTCGGAAATTGACCGTAATTTTCATCGAAAAATCATCTTCAGCGAGGCCAATTTCTGGATGAATGGGTACGTCAACAAACAAAATTGTCAAACTTGGGACAATATCAATCCACGTGAGATCCTAGAGCGTTTAGTCTTTAGTGTGGGTTTTGGACTATGAAGACGTCATCGGTCCATACTATTCTTTGGGAACGACTTTGGCCAGGCATTCACCATCCATGATTACCAACTACTTTTGGCCTGAATTGGATGATATGGACCCTTACGACATGTAGTTTCAACAGGACGGCTCACGCCAGATTGGAAACTCTACACGAGAAATTCGAGGGCATTGTCATCTCACGTGGAGGTGATGTGAACTAGCCACAGAAAACGTGCGACTTGACTTGACCCTGACTTTATCTTGTCTGGTTTTCTGAAGTCGCAGGTCTATGCGAATAAGCCACGAACCACAGCGGCCTTCAAAGCTCACATAACCCATACCATCGGTCAAATTCAGCCTGATTTATGTGCCAAAATCATGCAAAATTGAAAATTTAGGATCCCCGGCACCCAGGGAAGCCGCGCCGGACTTCTAAGCTGTGTTATATTCCACACATAATGGCATCGAATTCAAACGAACAAAAACTCTTTATTGAGGATGCCTCAGCTAACTGAGATGGATCATGCGTACCAGCAGCGTGGCAAATCCTGCGAGACTGTGCTTCAAAATGTATTTGCCGGAATTGAATTAATTTTCATTGATGAAGGTCGACTTTAACCTGTGAGACATTGTTATAAACTGTGCATTAAGAAGTTAAAAGAGGCTGGGGTCAATGATACATGGTGGTTGTGTCGTTGCAAATGATTTTGCCACGCCTACTTTTCTTACGTTCAGGACTGGCTCCAGCCAGATTTTGATCCTGGATTAGAATGTAGTCAAATTTTCATAGATGGCTCAAAAACTGGCCAAGCGTCTAGTTCTGGTATCTTCGTGGAAATAGAGAACACTAGACTTAACTTCGAGGCTGCGTTGAAGCAACCATTTGGCAATCATCTCAGTTTAAGTGACAAGGTTCCTCTACCTCGGATCATTCTCTTTTCTATTGTCCTGCCTTTGCTTGAACTAGGTGGCAGATCTTTATTGCTTAACTGGTGGGCGCTGATACTTTAAGCTCATCATCGTTTAAGTAGGTACGTTCTCGGCTTTCTAAAAAAATTGTTTTCAAGCTACAACTTAACAAACTTATGATAATTTTGGTTAACGCCGAGAAATTGAGACTTTTGTAGACAACAGCCTGCTACCTTTTTAACAGCAAGGTTTTTTAACGAATGAAATACTAGTCGCCGAACAGGGAAAGTGCATCTGTGATCGAGTACCACGTGACTGAATTTGTTATTGTTTTGCATGTAAAATCGACAAAATTCAGTGTCGTATAGCTCGCTCTCGGATGCGGTAATTCGACCCCTGCTATTAATTGACATTTGACTACGATAGCTCAGTGTCTTTAATTGTACTACTGTTGTTCTGAGTTGCTTATAGTTTCTACCTTAGTTACTAAAACCTTACACGTATTTTCAATATTCCGACTTAGATCGGTGAGCTTTTAAAATTCTTAAATACGATTTTTCTTGCATGCATACTTTTTCTAAAACCATAAGATAATGTTACAATGTTTTGTGTTCCAGGTCAGAGTGACATTCCAGAAAACTATAAGCCCGACGAACTAGGCAGCGGCCCTTCACATTGCCCAAACTACACATAGTAACTTCAAGTGGCGCTATAGCCCGGGCAGGACCTGGGACTGAAGCAACAAGCAGCCAGCTCAATCCGCTTTAAGAAAGGTCTTTGCTAGTCAATTGCCTTCGTAGCCCGAAAGAGACAGTTACTGGGAAGAGTTATTAAACGTCATTGTCTGAGGGGACACTCCAAACCAATCAATAAAATTGTTATTTCCTGAAGACCCTTTAAAAGCTAATAACTTAAATCACCAGTGTCTGCCCCAGAATATTATTTTAGACGGGCTGTCAGAGGCTTTAAACGAGGAGTAGATTATAAGGATATCTTCGCCTTATCAAAGAAAAATCGACAGCCGGTCAATCCTTTTACTCAAACTCTGTCCCTTCAGAAGACAAACCGTCACCCGTTTGTCACACTCAATTCTATGTAATTGAGTATAACAGTCTCGGTCATCAGCTTCTCAAAGGAAACTTGTACGCAGCAAAAAGGCTCCCATTCGCATGGTCTAATTCTGTCCTTCAAGACAGCCACCTAACCAAACCCAAAGATACCAAGACCGACACAAGACTTTCAATTTTCTTTTATCGGACTGTGCTTCGCTGGAAGTAGTGTGGGCTATAAGTACGACCTTCATTCTTGAAGATGCTTTTAGTAATAAGGCAACAGTATGTGGGCGTTTTTATGTTTTGAAGTGGCTATGACAAAAGCAACTTTAATAGTCTTATACAACTTTTAAGAGGCTCCAAAGTGTGATCTTGTTATCTCTGAAAAGGTTTTCACATCTCTCTTTATGAGCATAACATTACTTTTCAGGGGCTGTAAAAGATATCGATAGAATTTCGAAGATTCTCTGCATTTTACAAATCGTTTGAGGAGCTCACTGACTCTCTGGCTAGCAGTTAATCTACACACATTAAACAGAGCTGGCGTATTAACTAGGGCTATCGTAGGTCTTAAGTTTTCTGAGTACAAACCCCTTCAAAGCCAGAACTACTGAATTCATTAGCAAAGATGCATTTAGGTCAAAACTATGTTCTCAACACACCCATTAACATATTTAAATTCTCTGTAAAATAGTCTCCTATTCATATCTCATTCTCTCCCCCTCACAAAACCACCATACACTCTCCTCAAATCCTACAAAAGATAATTGCTTAGCTTTTCATCGGCATTAGCATTTAAGCGCGACCTTCCTCAATATACAGAGAGCATCCCACAGTGGTGGGGGCGGCAGGCATATCATTATCATCAGCATCACCTACCCCTTAGCTCTTTCCTCTTTGTGTATATTCTGCCCCCTGGTAAGCAATGAATACGAAAAGAGCTGCGTCGTCGTATTTCGCGGACACCCAGGCTAGCTATATGACTGCCCGCCTTGAAACTAATTAAAAATTGCTATAAATTCCAGTGGATAACAAAAAACAAACCAATGGAAGCCGGTGCTCGCGGTGTAGACGTAGAACGAAAGGGTGAAAGGGAAGAGCGCAAAACCCAACCAATTGTGAGACTGAGGATAAAACCAAGGCCACTAGCCGGAGCGCGAAGAAAGTGGTATAGAAAAGACGAAAATTATAAAATAATAGAAAAGCAGAGCGGAAATAGATAGATAAAGCCATAAAAAGTAATGCTAAAAGTTGAGTGCTTTAATTTTTCTGAAACACATTGATATAGGTCAACAGTTTTGAATGTCACGGCGTTCGGTCGGGGTCGGGTGGCTCAGTGATAGTAGTGGCCACGTCGCAGTAAGTGGATTGGATGGGTTCAAAGTGCTTAAGCCTGCGACAATGGGACTTAAGTGATTAAGATCTATTTTAGTAGATTTCTTGTTAGTTTTTTTTTTTGTGCCACATCGACTGGAGCGTATTTGATTCTTCTATATTTGTGTGAGTGAGGTGTCTTTGAAGTTTTTATTTTCGTATTTTTGCATTGAAAGACATATGTTGATGGAGTGATTTACCTGCAGACATCATCTAAGATGTGTGAAAAATGGGGCTAGAAAAATGGGTTCATGCGGTGTCTTTGACAATCCTTACTTGATTGAGTGGTAAAAAATGAGTTCTTTGGGCAATAAGTACATTAATAAGGTTCAAACTGTTTACACGTAAATTATAAAGACTGGAGGTTCTTTTTGCAATGTTACCAATTTGCTTAAAAAACACCGTCAGAACTTTTAATACATAGAGATGCCTAAGCGGAAGAATACGCAATTCACAATAGAGAGGCCAGCTAGAAGTAAATCTCTTTTTACCAGAAATAAGTCAAATCATACGTTTTTGTGCTACTAAAAGTGTCCGAAAACTATTGAAGAAATACTCCATCCCAAACAACTGTGGCCACAAGCCATAACCGCCTAAGTCGGTTTTTTTTTTACTTTTCAGGAGAGCAGTTTGAAGTATAAATTTTATGCTACAAATCAGAAAAGCGTTCTTTTAGTATTATTGTTACAGAAAGTTGAAGGTATTTTAAGCCTTCGTAAATTGAATGACAGTATTATGTTCAAAAATGTCCCATACAATAGTTATTAACAAAAATAACACTTAAGCTATTGTGCCTTATTTAGTTTTGTAAAATCCTAAAAACTAGGTCAATATAGGCGGTTATTCCTTGCAAGTAAAACGAAACACAACAAAACTAACTGAACTTAGGTCGTTTTACCCTACATAAATTTCATAAATAGAACTCTTAAGTTGAGTTAAGTTGTTTTTCCTAACCGATTGTTTTATTTCTTTTACTATTTTGATAACTACCATGATTAACAGAAAAATATTCTAGAGGGACGGTAAATGTTATTATTAAAAATGCACAATAACGGAATTAAATTTATTCTTTTCCTCCTAAGTTGATCGGTGATCCTGTAATGATAGACATGTTTTTTTTTATTTTATTTGTTTATTCTTCCAACCGCAATCATTTTATAAATGTAAGGTTAGTCAGTTCATAAATTAATTAATAAATAATTAATAAAAAAAAACACAGCACTTCGACGCTTACAACATACAAACTTTATAATTAGAAAGGAAAAGGAAAGAAATTTATATGTTAGTACAATTTGAAAGCTAAAATGAGAGTAGGTAGGTACTAAAATGAGAATAAAATTCGCTTTTTTTCTGAGCTTCAGCAATATCTAAACATCTTCTTCGTTATCAGTTTCTGTCAAATCAGGGTGAGTATTCAGTTCATCCATATTATTGCGAAGGTTGTCGTAGAAAGTATGGAACTCGGGGTTGATGAACTGCTTCAGGAAAACTAAATCTCTTTTCTTCTCCTGCGAGATAGACGGAACTTCGTCAATTTTATTTATTTCGCATTCGGAAATAGAGGAAACGCTTCTTTTCCCTATCTTTTGGATCTTAAAAGGAATAGCATTATCCAAAGATGACACAGCTTTTCCAATATTTCTTGTTAATTAACTTAGGAATAACAGCTTAAGTCCACTTTGACAGTCAAATTTCATTAAATACATTCGGAATAAAAGCCTAACTGCAAATAAGTTGTTCGGATTTAATTTTACCAATTTGGAAAAACGGCCTAACTCGACTGTAGATGGTCGATAAAATGTAATTTTGGAATAACAGCCTAAGTCGAGTTAGGGAAATTAAATAATTGATTGCGATATGGAATAACAACCAAACTTAATCTAGTTTTTTAATATCTTTGATTCAGATTTTTATATTCTTCCATATGTGGACTAAGGCTGTTATTCCAAATTAAAAATTAAAAAAACAGAAAATGACGTGCAGCCAAACTCAAGTTAGGAAATTAACGTTATAAAATTCTAAAATTTACTCGAGACAGGCTTTTATGAAAAAATTAAGCTGAGGTAAAAGTGACTTAGGCTCTTAGGTTTTTAGTGAATTACATTTTTAATTAGCATGATAAAAATATGAAAAAAAATATGGTAATAAAGTAAAGCATGTTAAACGCGATGATGTCAATAACTCGAATTCGACCTAACTCGAGTTAAGCGGTTTTGGTTTGTGGCCACAGAATTTAGTTATACCGTACTGTAGCTTCTGAAATGCAAACCAACATCTTAAAGTTTGCAAGTCTTCATTTATGAAAGTTATGCAATCGGAAATAGAGTTGCCGTGGTAAGTGAATTAAATGTCATTAGCAAACGCAGTGAACCTCCCCTTAAAGTTCTGATTGAACAGAGAACTAATGAAAATTAGAAACAGAAGTGGTCCTAAGACGGATCCCTGCGGCCGGCATTCGTTATTATGAATCGTTATACTGAATCGTTAAATAATGCTCACTCTCTGCTTTCTATTCTTTAGGTATGAAACAAACTAGTTAAGAACAAATCCCCTAAATCCCGCCTTATACAATTTATCTAAAAATGATCTACCATATCGAACTTCTGTTTCCCTTTTAAAATAGAGGAATCACTTCAGCGTATTTCAATGAATTTAAAAACGCACCTAACTAACAACATCAAGGACATATAAGGCAATATTTTTTAAGAAAAATATTCGAAATCGAGTCACTTGTACAGGAATTTTTATTTGGTAGGGACAAAATGAGAATATAGAGTTCCCTAGAAGAAATATTTTCAAAATCAAAGTCAAACTAATATCTTCTTCTTCTCTATCTCGATATATTATATAAAAATCTCGTGTCAAAGTTTTAGTGTTTAAACTCCTCTGAAACGGCTTGACCGATGTTGATAAAATTTTATATGTATTGGGTATGAGAATCGGTTTATAACTAATCTTTATACCACTAATGTCGTTTTCCATTGGGCAAAAAGAAGCGTCCGGGAGAGTCCGGAATCGAAAAAATCACTTCTGAAACCGTTCCATTGGCACAAAAAATACTCTTCTGTTGATTCTGAGAAGAGAAATTCGCTTCTCGATTTGAAGTCAGAATCCACTCAAGAAGCACTGACACTAATATAATTTGTGTATTTTATACAAGCCAGCTGACAGCAGCCGTAGATTATTTTTTGGCATTTTACCAATACATTAGTGGACTCAGCCAGATGCAGTTTTCTTGTTCCATTGGATTTCAGAATGAGTCAATCCCCGAGTGAAACCAATGGAAAACGACAAACAAAAATTTGCATTGTTTGGAAATTTTTTTTTGTAATTTTTGTATGGTATGGCATTAAAATATCCATTCGGTCCTAAATTTTTACCCTCCTACCACCAACCCCTTCTTTATAATAGCATTTTATATATTTTAACCCCGGTCGATAGCTAATCAATTAACACCTGATCAACTATCCCCGCCAGGGTTCTACCGTTGTCATTTCTCACTCCGTAAACAGCACGGAGTAGGAATGGGAGCAGTGTTACCTCTGAAATTTGTTTAGAACGTGTCCCATATAATTCAACAACATTCAATACAATATTTATTACAATCCAAAAAAACACAAAAAAAATTGCTTCAAAAACATTAATTCAGTTCAAGTAGCATTGGCTAAAATTTTACATTGAATTCGAACACAAAGATGCAAATCGTATGAACGGAGAATATGAATGATAGAGATATAGGGACGTTCAAGTATCTGTTTAGTAAGTCTGACAGCTGACTGACTTGATGTATCTCAGTTTTGATTGGCCTAGATCGGTCACATGGGCAGGTGTGTCAGTTGACGTTTATGGAGGGGTAGCCGACGAATCTAGTCAAGAAATTCGTGACTGAGCACTAAGTTGACAGTTCGAGTATGTGGCTGACGTAGGAAAAGTGACGTTCCCGACCATTCTAGTTTTTGCGTTCAGGTAACATCTCTTCCAGACCAATCTAAGATAACTAAGTTTTTGAATGTGCCCATAGATAGGCATGTTATTTTGATTGATTGGCTACAGGTGAATAAATTTCTAAAAAGTGTCTAAAATCGTATTTTTTAAAAAGAGTTCTTCTGGTGTCCGAGTGATCGTTAAGGTGTCCCATTTTAACTAAAGTGTCCCAAGGGTAACCCTGGATGGAAGCGTTCTCCTGTCTCTTGCAATAAGCTGTATCTCACTTGACCTTATTTTACACCTGCGACAGACAGAGGAAGAGACAGTTTGGTTTGCTAAGTAAAAAAGGTATTCATTTTCATCAAATATGTCGGGTATTAAAGTTCTTACTGTCACTGGTCAGTGGATGTTTTTCTTCCCAGAGAAGTTGCTGCGTTTGCGCAATCGCAGAACAGTGATAGAGTTCGGGAATACTGCATTTTAGTATTTATATATTGTTAAAAAGCGCTTAATTTGATTTGTTTTATTAATAAAACAATCTACAGGAGTTGTTTTACAAATTTTAAGCATATTAGATCAAACGTGGTTACTTATTTACCACTTTTCGATATCTTTAACATCGACTGCTCTAAAAAATAATTCAAATGGCAAAACAACGTTTGACGGGTCAGCTAGTAAGCTATATCTATATCATTTTTAAAAGATCAAATTGTTTTTATTTTCACACCTCTCATTATCTCTCCAAGCCCTGTCTCGTTGCTAGGCAAATTGAAATTCAAAGACGAAAGCAATGGGTTCTTAAAACCCATCGGGCTTCCTACGTCAGATTTTTATCTATACTGAAATGAATTGGAAAGTAGGTATTTAAAAACAGAGGAAGGCGTAAATGTAGGTATACTAAAAAAAGTACCTACCCAACATTGTTTCTGATCAAATGATATGGCATTACTATCAAATTTCAAAGATCGGCTGATATTTTGTGCATTCCTAATTTTTATTGTGTTTTTTGTTTTAAACAAGCGTCATATAATCTTTGGCAGACATCTCTTTGGCGAAATTAAAAGCCATTTATGAATTTCTGTTTTAGAACAAAATGTTCGTAATGAAAGTAACCCTCTCTTCCACAAAAACAATTTATGAAATTTCAATTCTGCGACGACAACAAATGTAATAGATTTTAAAAAAGTTGTGGCACTATGAAATGTGAAGGTCTAATTGTTTGTTGGAACCGTTTCAATAATGCTATACATTTTTACTAAAGCTGATGCCCCGCATTAATCGTCGAGGTTAGTGTTTTATTATGACTAAGGCCGAATGCGTTGTTCTCTTAATTGTGGACCTCTTTTTAACAAAAAATATCTCCTCTCAACCGGAAGGAGATATTTTTTCCTCTGGACAGGAAGGTCCAGATCTTGATTCATCCCTGTCCTACTTGGTAATATATTCCCACACTATCGCAAAGCTCGATTGAAATGTCTTTCAATGATACTCACCTAAATACACGCACATAAAAAAACCTACCCCACATTCAACCCAATTGCCATCGGCATATTCTCGCAGCAGATACTAAAATAAAAAACAACATTTTTTATCCCCATTACTTGCGACTTCAAGTACGCCCTAAAGTATGATCTCATTGCGTGCTATTTACTTTTCCGCTCGTTTTACCAAATAAAAATCCCAAACTGCTGTTAAAAGCCGTTTTTACTGCTCGCTATAAACTCACTCATAAACTTGATGATTCTTCAAAAATCAGAGACTTGCCATCATTTTCTGTTTACTGATTAATAGAAAGACATCACTCAGCCTGACGCGTAGGCTTCGAATCCTTCTTTTCCTTTTTTTCCTCGATATGAGGGAAAATGTGATTTAGATATAATGAACACCACCCAGCCAGTGCACACCCAACAGGCGTATACGCAATATCAATGAAACCCAAGTGCCATCTCACCCAAATCCATATGTAACACTAAGCCCTTTTTTTATCCATCATACACCATACCCCCCACCGCCCACCGAGACAGCCACTCTCGCGCGAATCGGATTCCATCTGATTATTGGTATTAGAGGGATTCGATTCCCCCCGCATAGCCCGCGCATCATCCCCAATCAGTCAGTAATAGAAAAACTAAAGACGAGCTCCGAGTGTCCCCAGTTGGAATCTCAGCCATTCTTCATTGAGGATTTCCACAGAACGTCTGATTACACATACATCCCCTTCACGATGACGACGACGATGATGATGATGATGATGATGCGACTTGGGGGCTGAGTATACAAGTTCTATGCCGCACTCTATTCATGTTTCCCCCCATGCCGAGACATAGAAAGGGACACCATTGACGCTACGTTTCGGGTTCACATGATGATGATGACCTATCCGACCCATTTGGCATCGAATCTATATGGAATTGTTCATATACCTATACACTGATGTGTGTTTTGATAAATAACTTTTTGCCCCCTTAGAGGCAACTCTACGAGACAATCCGTCCGAGAGCAAAAAATAAATAAAATAAAAAATATGTTTGGTATGTGCGTATGCGAGAGTGGGATATGGACAACTATATCCTGTTATCAAATGGCACATATCCACAAGGGCCTCGGGCACAAAAGTGACACTAAAAGTACTCACTCGGTCTGTGTCGTTTGGTAAACTTTCACCCTGTCCATCCAGTTTCGGTCTCACATATGGCTGCGTGGGTGTGAGTGCGATGTACCGAATAAAATAATATCATGTGCCTTGGGCGGGTTTGTTGTGGACTGTTTGCGGACCACCTACCGACATGAGAATTTGGTAAGTTAAAGGCGAGTGTAAAACATTTTGTTTTTACCATTTCTTAAATTCACTTTGCCAGTTAGTGGTGTGGCCGTATACAGTGGACCCAGAAGCAGCTTTTCGTCTCAAAAATGTTTTTGTTTTCTTTTTTTATTGTGAAAGGCTATATCTCTCCCAAAATTACTAAGGGAATAGTCAAATTGTATATTACAATACAAATTGTATTTCTAAAAGTGCTTGTTGCATTATATCATATCTGTGATTGAAGTGTTCGATATATATTTTATTTTTTTTAATCAGAAGCATTTTTTTTTTCCTTTTAGGGGGAGGAGAAATGCTTTATGCACCATGAGAATGCGTTTGGAAGTAGGCGCAGATCTTGTTCCAGTTCTCCTCGCTGGACAGCATCTATTCGGCTATGTTGTCTAGAGTGATGAATGATGATACCGATATTCCTCTCCAGGTCTCTTCTTTTGGATTCCCACCTGCTGAAGGCGAAGGCGTCGTCTTCTTGGGAGTCCCCGTACTGGCAGGCTGGACTGTTTGCATTTCCGATCTTGTAGAGAAAGGCGTTGAAGTATCCGTTTCCGGTGAGTAACTGTGTGACGTAATAACTAACTTCAACGTTATTCCGCTCATTCCATGAGCCTAGCTGTCCATCTTCCTTTGGCTTTCCGAGCTCCAGCGTTCTTGCCAATTCTGTTTCGTGAGATCTTTGGCCTCTTCCATAGCCGTTTTCACTCCTCAGCTTTCGTCTTTTTGTCGTAAACGTACTTCTTTTCTGCCTCTAAGAGGTCTATTGAGTCACCCCTGCGACAACAAGAACGATAGGCGTTTGCCACGTGTAGAGCTCTGCGTCTCTACTCAGCTGCCATCTGCTTTCTGTATATATTTCCTCTCGGAGTGCGCCTCCCCAAATCTCACATCCGTAGAGGAGGATGGCATGCGTTATCGACATCAGGAGCCTTCGCTTACTGGCCGTTGGGCCGCCAACATTCGCCATCAGCCTTCTCAGTAACGCAGTGCCGGAACGTGAGTTTTGTGTTAAAGGTTACACCCAAATACTTCACGGCGTCTTTGCTTCTTATTACCTCCTGGGCGATTTGGAAGTCGATTAAAGTCGGAATCCTTTTCTTTGTCAGAAGGACTATCTCGGTTTTTCTGTAGCCAAACAGAGACCGTGTTCATCAGCATCCAGAAGGTTACTCGTCGCATGACCTGATTTAGCTTCATTTGCGCGTTTTCGGTGACTTTTGCCCATGACCGCGGCGATATCATCTGCATACTCCACCAGTAAGGTATCTTGCGGTAAATCCATGCGAAGAATGCCATCATACGAGGCGTTCCAGAGATCGGGCCCAAAAATTGATCCTTGGGCTGCTCCTGAGGTTACTTGCGTTATTCTTTTGCCTTCTGTAGTCTCGTAGATCAGCTCCCGGTCCTTTTCACCATCCGTAAGAGATAGGCTGGAATGTTGAAAGTGTTTTCGAGCGCGTTCAGCACGTTACTCCACCTGGCTGAGTTAAAGGCGTTCCTGACATCCAGATTTGCCAGCAATACGATCATACTTGAATAGTTGCTTCCCCGTTAAGCAAGTTGGGTGACCCTTACTACTTCTTCAATCGCTCCGATCGTAGAGCGGCTTTTTCTGAAGCCGTACTGTCTTTCCGAGAGGTCTTCTCCTTTCTGTACTGCAGCGGTGAGTCGCGGTCTCAACATCTTCTCCAAAAATTTTCGTAGCGTGATGCAGTATCTGGGTCTCCTTGATCAAAAGCAATAAGCATATAGTTACATAAAGTACAATACCAAATAATCTTCAAAAAGCTTTTTTTTCTAAATGTTTTTAGCAAGGAATTTTAATTTGATAGTCAATATTATGATAAGTAGTTTTGTCGGCGCAGTGGCTTAGTGGAAGTGTGTTGGGCGACTAAGCGAGGGATCTCAGGTTCGAATCCCGAAAGAACCAAATTACATTTTAAGGTTTTTTTCCACTGCGCCACCTCTCGCGAACGTCTGACAAACATCCGAGAGTAAAACTGTCATGAATGAGCTTCTCAATTAGCCGTTTGGACTCGGCGTAAAATTGTAGATCCCTTCCATTCGTCCCAAAAATTGAAAACCCACACAAAACGAATGGTTGTGAGAAGCTAGGCCTTGGGTCCCATAGACCTGTCGCGCCAAAATATTTATTTATTTATTAAGTTTTGTGTCAACAAATTGTTCTTTTATTAATTTTGAATAATTTTAAAATATTAAAAAAATATTCAAACTAAAAAAACTTCTATATTACTTGATACGAAATACATGCAAAATTTGCATTTTTGAGATGCAAAATCTCTTCTGGGCCCACTGTGCGCCGGTGGGATGGTCTCACATCGGGCAGGGATAAGCCTTGTGTTAGAAATTAAACGACGGCGAAGCAGAGTTAGCTGAAAGGAATCTAAGTAAAAGAAACGCAGAGCCCTTTTTATACACGTCCGATATATTTAAGTAGTGAGTAAGAACTAAAGAGTTATGTTACAGAAGAATTGTAAGTAAGTATATATAATATAGTATAATAAGAAGTATAGGTAAGAATGTAAATGTAAGTATATTTGTATACACGTTGATTATAATAATTATAATGTGTGAGTGACCAAATTCATTTAACATAATTCATTTTAACACTCCCCTTATCAACGCAGTATTCAAATAATAACTTTAAACAAATTTACAATCTTAAAAGATTTACGCAGTGATCATGTTTAATCTTAGATAAACCTTTAGTTAGGATGTCTGCAGCCATTTCATTAGTGGATATGTGGTTTACCTCGATTCTACCTTCCTTCTGCATGTTTCTTGTATAATGGTATCTAATGTCCACATGCTTTGATCGTTCGTGGTGGACGGAATCCTTAGATAGTTTGATTGCGCTTGTGTTGTCGCAGTGTATTGAGGTGGCGCCGTTTACGAGATTTTCGTCTCCTACTTCCTTCAGCATAAGTCTTCGATGTATTATTTCTTTTGTTACCTCTGATAGCGCCATATATTCGGCTTCCATTGTAGAAAGTGCAACGGATTTCTGCTTTCTGGATTTCCAACTGACCGGACCACTAGCCAGAATAGTCACATATCCGGTGCATGACTTCCGATCGTCGCGGTCACTTCCCCAGTCCGAGTCAACATAAGCGTAGAGAGATGAATTGGATTTTTCGTAAGTTATTTTGTAGCACAAAGTTCCTTTCAAGTATCTAACGACTCGCTTTGCCGCCGTCCAATGGACCTTTCCTGGATTAAAACAAAATCTACTTAGTGTACTCGCAGCAAAGGCTATATCGGGCCTTGTGGCATTTGCTAAATATATTAGACTCCCTACCAGTTCCCGATAAGGATACTTCACCATCTCAGCTTCTTCTTCTGGAGACTTTGGACAGGATTCTTTCGTCAGCAAGTTGTTGTAATCGATTGGTGTAACGGAAGGATTCGCTTCCTCCATCCCAAATTGTTGAATCAGCTTTTCAATGTAATGTTTCTGGTGGATACATATTTTACCCGTAAAATTTTCCCTTACTACCTGAATCCCGAGAATGTTGTTAACTGCTCCCAGGTCCTTCATCTCGAACTGTCCTGCTAGTGACATTTTAGTTTTATTTAAACATGATAAGTCATCAGAAGCTAGGAGCAAGTCATCGACGTACACCACAATAATGACTCTGCTTCGGTTTTCGATCTTGACGTATAGGCAAGCATCCGTAGTCGACTGTTTCATGTCTAGATCTTTCAGAAATGCATCTAACTTGAGATGCCACTGGCGGCCCGATTGCTTAAGGCCATATAATGGTTTATTGAGTTTGCATACCTTGTTATACTGGCCCATTGTTCCAGGGTACTGCGGCTGGTTCATGTATACCTCGTCATGTAATTCGCCTTGCACATAAGCAGTTGTCACGTCCATCTGATGCAAGTGCATTTTGTTTTCAGCGCATATTGCAAACAACGTTCGGATCGTCTCATATCGAGCCACGGGCGCGAAGATTTCGTTATAGTCCACACCTGCTGTCTGCTCACATCCTCTAGCCACTATTCTCGCCTTGTATCGGTTAGTTTTGCCGTCACCACTTCTCTTAACACAAAATACCCATTTATTTGATAAGACCTTTTTTCCTTTGGGGCGATCAACTAAAGTCCAAGTGTCGTTCTTGTGAAGTGCTGCTATCTCAATTTTCATCGCTTCTATCCACATGGATCGGTCTTCGCTTGACATCGCATCTGCGAATGACAAAGGATTGTTAGAAAAAGGACCAACGGACAAATTTACCTCTTCGCTTGATGATTTTCCGCGCTTGCATGCTCTTGGAAGTCTCGGTCTGCCTGACGCTTGTCTTGTTCTTTCGCTGCCATCACTCTCTGGGTCAGTTGACATAATCTCCACCGGTTGTACCTGCTCTTCCGCCTCCTCTGTGTCCTCCTCAATGATGTCCAGTGCGTCTCCGAAGATGTCAATTTCTTGCATCTCGACCGGCTCATCTTTTGGCTTGTGTTTTTCCACATCAGTAACAGTAGTCTCCCCCATGGTGTCCATTTCATGTTCTCTTTCCCTTAGTGTGATTGGTACTTGCATGCAATTCTTTGTGCTCATAATTGTTGTATAGTTATCCGTGTTTATATTTTCGAAAAACTTCACATCTCGCCGCCTCTCGATTTTCCTAGTCCGTGCATCCCAGAGCCGATAGGCTTTCGACTCCTGAGAATATCCAACAAGGATATATTCTTTTCCTTTTGGATCAAGTTTTGATCTCCCTGGACCCTTCTCCAACGCAACAGCCTTACATCCAAATGGTCTCAGAAAACTAACGTCGGGTTTCCGACCACCCCATACCTCAAAGGGGGTTTGATTCGCCAAAATGCTTGTGGGACATCTGTTTCGAATAAAAACTGCAGTATTTGTTGCTTCTGCCCACAAACTCTTTGGAAGTTTCGATTCCAGTAGCATGCAACGGACCATTTCGATAAGCGTTCTATTCGCACGCTCGGCAACTCCATTCTGCTGAGGAGTATATGCCACAGTAAGTTGCCTTTTTATGCCATTCGATTCCAAAAAACTAGAGAACTCCTTTGACATATACTCTGTTCCATTGTCAGTTCTCAATCGCTTAATTTTTCTGCCAGTTTCTTTCTCTACGCGAAGTTTGAATTTTTTAAATTTTTCAAACACCTCACTTTTAAATTGCATGAAATCGACTTCAATAAATCGCGACTTATCATCAATAAAAGTGACGAAATATTTCGCACCACTGCATGATTGTACACTGAATGGCCCACAAACGTCGGAGTGAACTGTTCCTAATATTTCACTATCTATTGACTGCGATTTGTGAAATGGTGACTGAGCGATTTTTCCCTTACTGCATACAACACACTGAATTTCACCTTGACCTTGACTAATATTTTCTTTTAGGCCTTTAACTAATTCTTTGCTTTTAAGTTTCTTAACGTCATTAAAATTTAAATGACCAAATCGCTGGTGCCATTTAATTAGCGCATGAGTATTCGTTTGATTTTCACATAAATTCACTTCTGCATTTGGCGAACAGGTTTCCAATACATATAGCCTATTTTTCTTTTCTGCTCTAAACACAAACTGTTGCATATTGTTCTTCACAACTGCTGCATTTTTCACAAAATTAACTACGCAACCATTGTCTGTGACTTTTGGAACGGAGATTAAATTATGCCGTAATTGTGGTATGTACAAGACGTCCATTAGCTTCACTTTTGTTAATCTGTTTCTATTGTTTACATGCAAAATTACTGTTCCCGATCCATGCGCAGTAATTGTGTCATTTCCAGCTGTTTTAATAATCTGCTTGTCTTTGTTCGACCAATGTACAAATTTGCTTGGCTCACTGCACATATGTGCACTTGCTCCGCTATCTAAACACCACTCATTCTTACTCAGATTTTTAAACTTAGCATCAACCTGGCACGCAGACATAGCAGCCTCTGAAGCTGTCTCACTCTTTGACCAATTGTTGTATTTTTTCGTTTTACATTCGTTAGCCCTGTGTCCATGTCTACCACACTTATAACAATTTCCATCAAATCTTTGTGCTGGTTTCGGTTTTTGTTTCACATGTTTACTGCTTCTTCCCCCGTAGTGTTGATTTTTCTTTCCTCTGTCATCCATTAAGAGAGCATTTTCTACAGACATTTCCTCTTTTGTAATTTGCTGACCTCTTCGTTCTTCTTCTTCAAGTAGTTTCGTTTTAAGAGTGGTAATCTCTGGCAATTGATCACGAGTCTCGATTGCTATACAAAAATTTTCATAATCTTCTGGCAATGAATTCAGAAGCATTATGCAGAGTAACTCTTTTGGTAATGATATGCCTGCTTCTTCTAGGGCATCGCAACAGCTTTGGAACTCCCTTAAATGCTGGGTCATTGATGTCTCTTTTTTCTTTTTCATTTGAAAAAGCCGCCTGTACAGAACGACTTTTCTTGCGGGACCTTTCGACATGTGCGTTTCCTCCAGAACTTTCCATGCTTCTTTTGCCGATGTGCACCTCTTTATATATCCCAACTGATTTTCTTTCACTCCAAGGAAAATCATCGCCAATGCCTTAGAATTTTTGGTCTCCCATATTGCTATTTTGCTAGCATCAGAATCTACTGGCCTGGTTGCCGTTCCTTGCACGTAGTCCCATAGATCACTGCACACGAGAATACTTCGCATGTGTAATTTCCAAAATTCGTAATTTTTCTCGTCTAGTTTTTCTATCAAATTGTTCCCCGTAACATTCATGTTTTCGGCTTGAAACGCAAACAAAAAAAAAATTCGGATTCTTAACTTTTATTACGCGAAACGGTGTAACGGCCTGGGCCCATAACCTGTTAGAAATTAAACGACGGCGAAGCAGAGTTAGCTGAAAGGAATCTAAGTAAAAGAAACGCAGAGCCCTTTTTATACACGTCCGATATATTTAAGTAGTGAGTAAGAACTAAAGAGTTATGTTACAGAAGAATTGTAAGTAAGTATATATAATATAGTATAATAAGAAGTATAGGTAAGAATGTAAATGTAAGTATATTTGTATACACGTTGATTATAATAATTATAATGTGTGAGTGACCAAATTCATTTAACATAATTCATTTTAACACCTTGGCAACCCCCAAAGTTTTCTGCTCGAGTGGTCTTGGACCGTTCACCCGTTTTGGATCTCTTTGAAGAAGTTATTTGTGAGGGAAATTTTATTTTTTCGAATTATGCTGGGCTAAATTTTTTTTCAGTCGTTATGGGGAGCGAATTTTTGGGGTCGCGCCTACCTGCATGACATGTAATGAGGTGACGACATGAAATTGTTTCTTCTTTCGTGTTGTCAAGTATTTCGGTTTTTTTTTCTCATGACAGTGTTAATCTGAACGAATTAGTCCCCTGGGACCCACGGCGACGTGTTGCCAACAATACAATTATAATCCGCGCCGTCAGCAACTCAAGTTAACGAGAACGGAATTGCCTCGTATTGCCGTTGTGAATGCATAAAACGTAGGTACATGTGTGTCAGGTGTGTGCTGCCAAGGTGTAAGTCGTAAAAACTAATACGCAAGACTATCGAAAGTTCGATTATTGATTGGTATGAGTAGGTACTCATTGTTTATCGAAAATGATATTGAAGGCGATTTAGTTAAGTGTCCCGCAGTGAGTTTCCGATGCCGATTAGTTCATAAATATTCACGGCAACAGAAGGAATTTAAAATGAGAGGGATGTGTAGTGCAGCGATACCTACTCGATGAACAAGGTAGAAAGGATTTGAATGGAGAAAATACATTATAACGAGTACGCACTTACTATAAGTAGGTATCTGGTGAAAAGGAGCGTACAAGTTTCTGTACACAGTACACTGAGTTGTACTTACATCTACTTACCTAATGGATGGTACATACAGTCTTTTGCAAACAGCAAAGGGAATTGTAATCGCCTCAAAGAAGTCTCCGGTAAAAGTGGGAGCCAGATTTTATAATTAATTGAAATACCAATATCGGAAATTCTCCTCGACGGGATTAATTGTTGAGACTGCTATAAAAAACGTTTTTGTAAGAGCATCAGAAGTTTTTAAAGTGAAACTTCCTATGGCTTGTTGGGCAGTGATTCCAAACTGTTGAGAGGAAACATCTGGAGAGGATCAAAAAGGGGTCAGATTCGGGGTATGGTGTATGGAATAAAAGCTGTACATAGCGAGTGGGTGCAGTAACTCGGACGGACTCAGCCAAAAGCGGTACTGGGGAGTCGCTTTTTCATATGAGTATGGTGTCGTCGGGTTTATA
Source organism: Cheilosia pagana (assembly GCA_936431705.1). NCBI lineage: Eukaryota > Metazoa > Arthropoda > Insecta > Diptera > Syrphidae > Cheilosia > Cheilosia pagana. The sequence goes on along the minus strand of OW386166.1, from coordinate 74,204,386 downwards.
TGTTGCGTCAAAGTTAATTCAAATTAAAAATAATGTAAAATAGTCTGGAGGTTATTTAAAAGTGCAAACCATGCCTAAGTAAGATGCTGAAGCGTGCATGGAATAGAGAGAGATCAGATCGACTTCGTGCTTTAAAGAACTTGTAATCTAAGGCTATATGAACCATCAAAAACGTTGCCACTAATGTGCTGGGCTTAGCCCGACCAACACCAAGAAACCGAATGTAGCTAAGCAAGAGCCAGACAAAGGCAGAATGAACTAGACTATATCCAAAATTTCCTGGGCCCGAGAAAAGGTATATCTCGGAGAACTAAGGATGCGACTTATAAGGCTTTGATCATCTCTGTCCTACCTTATGGTGCCGGAGCCTGGACTAGCTTTAAGAGGATAGCGGCGGTCGCCTGTAGGGAAAGTTTTTCTTCGCAAAATGAGCAACATAGACCTAGTCAAAATACTGCACATTCGTCGTCTAAGAAGGCTAGGGCGTGTAGAGTGAAAGTACACAATCTTAGAAGAAGTTGTGTATCCTCTTTTATCGAGCTTTATTAATTACCGACATTTGATAAAACAAACAGCGCGACAGGTTGTCGTTTTCTCATGAGTGGATTAAATTTAAAGGAACTTTGATCGACAGATGACCTAAGAAGGTCGTCAACCATTGAACAATGTAGACAGGCTAAGATTTCAATAGCGTGTCCGACCTGCTCCACTCAAAAAATGGTTCTAAGCACTAAAACACGGCGGAGGGATACTCATGTCCCACTTAAGTGAAACATAAGTTCCAAATCGAATTTGAGACACAATCGGGACATAAGTTCCTAAATGTTTTTGTCGAAGATGGGACATTCTAAGTCACAAATTTTCGGAAGGAAAATATAAAATTCTAGAGTTTTATAGGTTTCTTTTCTCAGACAAAGGAATTTTGCTTAGTTTTTGAGAATTAAATTTTTTTTTAGTTTTATTTTACTCAAATTTTTAAAAAATTTAAGTTTTTACACACTTTTTTTTAAGTGCGTATAATTGTTTTTAGTTTTTTAACGTGTAACATAAAACTATCTATCCGTTTCTAAAAAACCCTTTAATGAACCCAACATTTATAGCAGTTTCATTGTTTGTAGTCTCACTTTCAATTTCCACGACACTAGAGTTATGAGATCAAAACCGGAACTAAAAAACAAATTTCTGGCATGCTTGCATTGTTTTCCGCAAATTCATGGTAAATGTATTTTTGTTGTAATTGTAAGTAATGCGTAAAACTACTCCAAGACCCAACATTTTTGTTTGGATCTTATGTCCCACTAAGTAAGACATAAGTCCTAAATCGAATCTGGCTTTAATATCCCACTTAAAAGGGACATAAGTCCGAAAAGTGAAAATTGGGACTTATGTGCCTGCGCCTTAAAACATGTTGTAGTTGTATCTATATAGCTCGGTAATTTTGGGTGTATTTTAAGGAAGCTGGGCTTTAGCAAAAGCTGTAAACTACGTTTGAAAGAAGCTGAGACAGCGGCTCTTGTGCTGGTGTCCAACACTAGCTGAAGATATTTAGAAGCAGAAGATGAAACTAACATTCTTGATTCTATAAATAGATGCTAGCGTTGACAAAAGAAATCAAAAACAGATACGAACTCTGGAAAATCCAGAAAGTTTCTCTGCGTAAAATGGATAGTGGTACAGGGATGAAACGCTACCAGAATTGTCTACATACATATTGGTCGATATAGCAAAGCTATCGAATGAAAAATCTGAATATTAAGAATGTTATAGCTAGCTTAAATGTTTGTTTTAATAATGCTTAAAATAATTACATATAATAATTTCAAGCTACGAGTAATCCAAATTGCATAAAAACGCCCCTAAGAAAAATAGGCGCATTACAGGCTTTTTTATAGTCTTAAGAAACATTCCACGAAAATGTTTCATTACATAAAATATATAAAGGGTGTTTTTTTTAGAGGAGAGAGAACTTTGAAATGGAATAAAACAAAGATGATTTCTTTAAAATTGACATGAAATTTACTTTATTTGAAAGATAATCTTCTGGCTCGGACGTAGTTTAATCTGGAGGTCCAATTTTCGTTGACTTTTTCCAACATTTGTGTTCGTATATCGGCAATAACGCGACGAATGTTGTCCTCCAAGTTGTCAAACGTTTCGTGCTTCTCGGTGTAGACTAGCGACTTCACATATCCCCGCAGAAAATAGTCAAGCGGCGTTAAATCGCACGATCTTGGAGGCCAATTCACGGGCCTGCAACGTAAAACTATGCGGTTACCAAAAGTTTTCTTCAATAAACCAATTGTGGCACGAGCTGTGTGACTTGTTGCGCCGTCTTGTTGAAACCACAGCTCCTGTACATCACGGTTTTTAAATTGACAAACGGAAAAGTCAGTCATCATGTTCATGGCTCTATAGTAGTCGCCAATTGATTCGAGTCTTCCTCTACTATGGATGCGTATTATTATTTAAAATATATGTTGTGCAAAAACGTTCCATAGTTAATTTAATTAATTGCTCGGATGGACGATTATGTTGAGCGTAAAATGGACGCAGTGCGCAATACGTATTTCGAACAAAACAATGATTTTCATAATAAATTCGCACAATTTGGAAGCAATTTGAACAATCAAGCGTCAGTCTATTCATGTTGAAATGCCAAACCAAACTAAAAAGTAATCACTTGACAGCTGACAAAATGGCCGCCAGTTAAAAAAGTGGTGCCAACTTAAAGTTTTATACCTCTAAAATAAACACCCTTTACAATCATAAATAAACTTTAATGTATAGAAGCAGTAACTGCGTCCCTCTCCTTCCCATACGTAAAATTATGCGGTGCGTTTCTATCCCTCCCAAACTATAAACTCGTTCAAACTTAAATGACAGCCAGGACGAATTTTTAAAAATCTATACAACTCAACAGAACCTTCAAAGTTGGAGAAAAGTACGAGAACCAATATTTCGAAATTAGCTTTAAAAGCTTTTTAGATTTCCAATTCTTTGAGACTCATGAAAAACCTTCAATTCATATCAAAACCCGTACACGGTAAGGGTAAGTCCGTACTCGACTCTTATCTATTTATATCTTTATTCACCTTGCTGCTTAATTTTTGATACTATGCTAAAATATTCCACCCCTGTTCCTGTTATAACCATACGACTTTAACGGCTTGTAATCATGTATACCCAAAGTTAAAAAATAAAAAAAAAACCGTCGATCCCCCAATCAAAAATTTAATTGAAGCATCAAGACCAGCAAGTGCATCATGTTTTGATGTCTTCGCCAATTATTATGGTTCTCCGTCGTCTTCGTCGAGTGCGCCCATAATGAGCCCATGTCAGTGATAATTATTGTTTTGCTGACGGCCGTCGCGTCGATTAGATGTGATCTTCAACGATAGACAACACAAGCTAGTCCACACGCAATCCAATTGAACTCTTCCCTTCAAAATACAGCAGACCGTACAACTGGTGTCAACGTTCCGTGAAACTACATGGCAATTAGAAGCAGGATGTTTGATTGATTCGAGTTGACCGCTCAAGACGCGCACTCCTGAATTCCAATGAGCAGAGTTCCGTTCCGGATGAGGAGCTACAATGGCGAATGAATCCAAATGCGGCATCCGACTATTGAATGAAAATAAAAGCAGATATTTCGAATGGCAGGGGACGGACCGGTAATAAGCAACCGATGAGCACTTCGGACCATACCATCCGACGAAAGAATATTTTTGGCAACTGACAGTGTGCTTGGAATAAAATTATGCGTGAGATAGTTTGCCATCCGTTTATATCTATGTGGTCGTTCACGTGATTTTAAAGTCAATGAATTCCAGTTGAAGAGGCCCATTCAATTACGAGCCGTGTTGATATGCAGTCGAGAGGCGGTCGGCTTGAAGTGCTTAACATCAATTTTAATTTTATTAATAGCTTGTGCGACTATTATGGCAGGTTTAATGATGTAATTCAACTGATGTTTACCGTTGCAGAGAATTTCTGGGAATTCGGTGTGGCTTATGAATTATGATAGGTCGGCCAGATGGGCTAGAACAATGACTCTTGTCGTTTCGGTGAATTAAAAAGGGTTTAGGTTAATGATATGACTACGTGCCTACACTTTTATGGGCTTTCATGTGAGTTAAGCTCGCTTTAATGGTGCAAATGACTGTTATGCGACGCAAAACAGGTTGGCTATGGGATATGACTGTGTCTCTCTTTGTAGATACGGAAGCGCACAGACAACGAACAAGCGACTTTTGGTGGCATTAATTAAAAATTCCTTCTGCATCTGTGTGCAAAGGCTGGAATATTTTCAGCTCTGAACAGCTCTGAAGGTATAACCGAGTAGGGATACTTTTGGTACTGTAAAGCGCGAATCTCATACTCTGTATCAATGGCTCAGCGCCCAATACAGCTACACAAGAGAGGGTCGAGCCATATTAACCCATATACTCGACTTTATTATTTATTTGGATGAAAACTAGTCGGTCTGGGTCATAGATATTTTGATTTCGGTCTTAAAGGACCTATGTAAGAGAACAAATCAACAAAATTTCGTTTTGAAAAGTGATACGAAAATGCCTGGAACTCTAAGGAACTTGACTCTGTTGTTCAATACCCTATTCAAGCAGGCCCTCAATAAACATCGGTGGTTTTTAAGGGTAAACTGAAGATAATAATAAAACAACGTCAAGACCTACCAGAGGAAGCTCCTGGTGCTTAATTCAGTTATCTGTCCACTAAACACAGAAAAGGAAGTGGTCAAGACAACAGCAATATAAAGACATGCTTAGAAGACCCCTATCAGTTCGTTGTAAGTACTTCAGAAGATCGGATCCAGTAACTCTAGTTCTTAATTAGAAATGGATCACCTGAAGAAGGCTGTCCATTGATCTTATTTTTGGAATTCACTTTCTTGGGTACATACCTACATACCAATATCTTCCAAGTGCCACCAATTTTTGTAACAAAGATTGAAAGGTCCAATGTAGTTCTGAGGCCATACCTACTTGGGTCCAAATTCAACGGTCGCTTATAAGATCTGTTGACGCGCCATTGTTGTACAGAAAAACCCGGATAAGTGTCTCATCTTAAATTCCTGTTTTGATAGGCACTTATGCGGGTTAGGCAGTTATAATAAAAATCCGCCTTAAGTGCTCAGAATTTTGGTTCTCAAAAAAAGTTACTTATGCGGGCTAGGCACTTAAGCGAGAGGCACTTATTCGGGTTTTACTGTATATGGCCCCTGGCTTCAAAGTTGCAACTTACAAGTTACAACCGGTGTCACGTTTAACAAGATTTTCTTGGCTGCCTATATTCGTAGTCTTTAGAAATCCTATTAAACAATAAGGAACATTCCTAGACGGTGGATAGTTGTTAAGCCCAAAAGGAACAACAGAAACTTAAACGTTTAGGCTGTACGCTATAACCTCTTCAACAGTCCTGATTCAAATGTTGGCTGATAATTCTAAACTCACATCAGAGTGAAATAGTTACACCTAAGGAACCTGGTCTATGTAGCGGACTAAGGCCACATGGTACTCTGTGCAGTTGGATATATGAAAAGGACATTTCATATGTATTTCAATTTATACATAATTGTACTTGGCACTTTAGTACTTGTGGCCGTCTAGCAGTCTTATAATCTTCTTGAAAATTAAGGAAGTACTCATATTCGTTCACCTAATATGTACCTATGAAGTGAAAAAGTTTTCTTCTTCGAGGGGGCTAGATGCCAGAGTTGGCCAATTTTTTGCCTCTTTCATTCTTTTCCTATGAACGATCAAGATACAGCTTCCTTTTGTTTGAATATGCATACTTCAGCCTTCCAAGCTGTCAGAAATATTGAGTTCTGAATGTGCCAGATGAGATGGGGAGGCTGGCAGATTTTGACACATATAGATCCGATCAATAGACGCCGGTTCCCACTCCAAAATTCAAAGATTGGTATTTTATAACAGTTTCCGGCTCACTATTTGATGGGCATATCACTAAGTACAGTTGATGCCAAGTGAAGATAGACTGCGGAGTATAGACTAGCTGTGACCATAAGTCTTTGCGTATCAATCTCAAATTTCGTTCGACCTTCAAAGAACGAAAGTCTGCAAGTAGAGTGTAAGGATTCACGCAGAGCGCTTCAGCCTGACTTGACTATGTCTCCCGTGGTTCAAATTCAATACGTTTTTAAACCTTTTCTTAAATAGTGCTCACCTAAGGCAGATTTATCAGTCTTCTAGTGAATGAACCCAGGCATCAAATATTGGGATAAAACACTTTTAAGAAGTAAAAACCACTCAAGCTATGCTATGTCGGAGGATTCGTATATGAGGATGGAATTTACTACCCAATGAGCCATTTAGAATTTTTCACGCTGGGCTGTCTCTCTTGATCAAGAATGAACAGCATAGGCCACTCAAGGTCTAAGACACGTTCAAGTGTTATAGGTTCATTTCTTAAATGGCGACAGTGTTTGGACAACAGCATCTTTGAGAACAGACCCATAAATGGAATGATATTCAAGTTGCACAAGATGCTAGAGAAATGATATTGAACTTTTGCTTGCCACGGAAGGGTCAAATCAATAGCTCTCTGCGGCCAATGAAAGCTCAAACAAGATATAAATTTAACTCTTTCTGAAGCCCCCCTTGATATTTTGATCATGGGGTGTACGCTAAAAACCATCTCTCGGTTAAAGAGATGTGTCTTTTGGTATCATACGAATTGGAATTTTGAAGAACTTGTGCGAGAATTATCCTTTGGATAGGTCGTCTGACGCAATGACACCAGAAACACTACTGCGACAAAACTACCACGTCAACTTTTCACAGGCAACGGAATGTCTTCGGCCTCTGAGGCTAGGAAAGAATGCCATCTTGTATTCACGGATGGCTCCAAAACCGGACAGGGGCCTGGTTCTGGAGTCTTCGTGGAAAGCGAGAACATTAGACTACACTACCCCTTAGGTAGTCTCGCTATACAGCGGAAGAATACAGCGGAACACTTCCTCTATAGTTGTCCTGCCTTTGCTCGCATCAGGTGGCGACGTGGTGAGTGCCGAACATCTGAGCTCTTCATCACTGAAGCTGCCTCTCATCTTTCTTTAAAAGATTCCCTTCTAAGTACAGTAAAGTAAGGTGTCTTTTAATGGAACCACATGGAACCAGTGTTCAATTGTACACCTGAGGCCATTTTAACCCTACTGGACCGAAAAAGACCGGGTGAAAAGTCCATTCCATTGTGATCTTTTGTAGTTCAAATGGCTCGACCGATTTGGAAGAGTGCCTATTATTAGATTCGTATTCTTCCCTGGATGGTCTTAGGTTATAAAGCTAAAAACCAAAAACTGTCTGTAAAAAAAAGAACTAAAAATAAATGTCCTCAAGACACATCCAAGTGCAAGTAAATTGGCAGTCAGAGGGTACGTATATTTTTATAAGGCTGTATAGGTAACCTTCGATTGTAAAGGCTGTGTAAGATTCACAGTCAGCCAAGCTCCGGCTTTTGTTTTTAAATTCATTTTTTTATGAAATTGCGAAATTTATGTAGTTTTGATTTAATTTTATGACCGAAACTCTTGCGTCTATATTTTCTATGGATTTATGTAGAGACTCGAAGCGCCTATATTGATCGTTTATTTTATATCAATGAAGATTCACCTGCAATCCTTGAAGTGTGTTCTGTTTGAGACTTTACGTTTCTCCACTCCAGTGATATCGTTATTGGCTTTTTAGGCTGCGTGGAAGATAGGGACTATCACGCTTAAAGCTCGTATCCGACGCTGTCAGTTTTCTGACCTAAGACCTTTGAGCCAAAAACGCTGACAATATGCGAGTGGGTTGCTTCGAAGTGACTATCAATTAGACGACTATTACACAAGAATTAAAATAAGAAAATAGAGCAGCAGTTGACGATTGAAAAAAAATATATATACCCCCTTCCGTCAATTAATGGTATTTAATTTAATAGCCCAATAAATTTTAACCTTCGTCTTAAATTTGTTTTGAGTTCATAAAACTTGAGTAAGCCACTAAAATGGTTAGTTGTGAATCTTCATATGGAGTCAATATAAATCAGAGAAAACGATGTTGGATGCTCTCGATTTTGGGCACAAGCTTTGTACCTACTTTGAGCAATCGTTTACTGCAATTCAATATAAGACTAGGGTTAATTAGGTTAGATTGGTAGGCTGACCTACGTGAGACTTATGTTAATACAGACCATTGATGAATTTCAGTTGCTCGGCTGTTGGTCTACTGGAAAGCTCATCTAGCTGTTGGAAAAAGTAAATCCCAAGGAGTTTATTCCTGGTGTGTTAAAGACCTTTGCAGTGTCAGAAGTGGGCTCTGTCTCTTTACCGAAGCATCATCGAAGCTCTTTATCGGGCGCGTCGACACTGAAAACTAGTATGCCCTGTTTAACTTGTCTCATCAATATATGCGAACAAAAGTTAAGCTAGCTGTCTCGCAAAGTCGCAAAATATCAAAGTCGCAAAGAGATTGAACAAGGTATTCCTTGAGAATGGGAAAGTAAGTGACAATGTGGTTGATGGGCGTAGGCATTCAGTTCAAAGATTATTCAGATTAAGTCAGAAATCAAGTAGTGCCACATATTCAATCTATACTTGCAGGTCCATTCGTTCTTTATTCTACACCGCTATTTCCGAACTCCTCAACTTCTCAAACTCGTTGTCATCATCCTCGCAGCAATTCAATGACACAGCATACCTACATTATTTATATAATGTCGTTTGAAAATCCAAGCCTCAAAGCCGTATTTCAAGTAAAAGCCATCACCCCAGACGAAGGTTTCTGACACATTTCGATATTGTTACAAAATATGTTATCAATTGTATTTTCGAAATATCGATAAAGGAGAATCCAACAACCGTATGCTTCCCTTCATTCGGCGCCATATTTCCATGCGAATCGATTATTTATTATATATTTTTTTTCTTTCATCTTTTTTTTATATATATATCTTTACGATATCAATTTCCTATGGGAAAAATGTTACCCATTTTTATCGGCAGAATCCCATAAATCTATTGAAAGAGATATGTTTAACATTATCTGGCTGCGCCTGTGATTTCGCCTCCTGTGCATTACATAAAACGAGTAAGAGGGAAACCGATACATATCCGTGTGGCATAGCTCCGGCAATTACGGCGAAAGGGTATCGCGTTACGAAAAACCGCAGAATTGTAAATTTCTAAAAGCGAAACAACATGTTTCTGTAAAATTAATCGTTAGCGGTGATAAATGCGCTTAGCAATAAAAATAAATCAAACAGACAGACATAGCGACAGAGCAAAGCGAGGCAAGGTAACATGGATAGATACAGCATACAGACAGATACAGTGCAGCATAGAAAACGAAGGTGAAATTATTGATGTTTTTATGGAGTGGAGACCCACCGGGGTGTCGGTTATATGCATAACTTTAAGTAGCGCAAAACAGATTTCAAATGCAAAGCAAATAGGTATACAGAATTCGATTGCATTGGATATTATGTATTTTGGCGAGAGACTTGTTTGAGTTGGACTGTTTGACAGCACAATAAAAGTCATAATATTATGGGTATACTTTGATGTCAGGCGATTTAAAAATATTTGAGTGATGTGAGGACATAATTTCGTGTGTCATCATCATGCGGATTAGCAAAAGTGTTTTCGTACACTTCGTAAATAATTGCTTGTGAAATAGTGGCGGATGAACCAACGGCAGCTCTCTGAACGCAGTATTGGGTTACTCAGCCGAAAAAATTATGGCCCTTCACCCAAATAACATTACTCCCAGACATAAGCTCCCTAAAATCGAAAAAAACCTCTCATAAGACCCTTATAATATTCTTGGACACCCTTACAATGTAACTTCTATAGTAGGACTTAAACAAAATCTCGTTGTACTCTTAATATAAGGTGATCAGTCTATTGGAGTTCATGGGACGGAACGTGACAGGTTGGATTTGTATATCATCGTCCCGCCCCTAACAATTGCAGCAAAAGTTACTTAGGACAGAGAAGCATAAAGAATTTCGGAGATCGATGGCAACCACTTAAAAGGCAATTCGATCTCCAAAGTTCCACTCATGGAAGCGGTGTTATAACCCCCTGGAGGAAGCGTGTCTAGAGTATATAAGAAGCCCCGTGCTTGATGACTTAAAAGCTTAAATCGTAGGGAGAAAGATTTTTACGGGTTGAATGACCGAACCGACATAGCACTAAAAAACCAAAAAGGCCTGCTGCATTGAAAGTTTGATAATCTACCGAAACGAAGACGCTTACCGCACTGAAGAAGAGATTCCGCGTTGGATGTCTTATCTCACATAAATTAGAGATATAATAATAATAAGAGCCATCAAGATGCTAGTGAAGTGAAGGGGTTGAGAAGAAGGTCGTTTGTAGAAAAAGAATGGCCTACGCAGTCTTTCAGCTTCAAGCTTTTAGATGAGAACGCACGTAACCGCTTTGAAAAAAGCCAGCTTTATAGGATATGAAAGAAGTTTGCATTAATAGCTATAAAAAAGCTGCAGGAAAACAAAGTGGCAGTCTCTGATATCTTAAATTAAGTGGAACTATTCAAATATTTACATGCGGGAAGGGCGCACGCATCATTTCATCAACTGACTACGAATGGGAAAAAAATTTCCTGAGATCGATATCTTTATGCCCCATCTACAAAAGAGGACATAACTTTTGTTACACATCCATGCTCAATGCTGACTTTCAGATTTTATTCATCGTTCCGTGTAAACTTCTCAAACCTTTATGTAACTGCACTAATCGTCACATCCCGCTGTGTACTCTTCGACTTGGTAGATAATAGGCGTTTTTCTTTTTTGGTTCAGAGCTGAGCTCTGAACTGAGCGCGAGCATTATGAGCGCGCTCTGAATCGAGCGTGCTCAGATCGTTCAGATGTGTTTAAGAAACACACTTGAGCACAATCTGTCTTATGTCAGTCAAAAAATGAAAAATAACAATTAAAATGGATAAGCTAATTTGTTTACCTTCTGTGCCAGAACAACCAGGTTCGTCCGCCATTATCCTGTTTTTATTTTCTGTCAAATGTGAATGAAATTTGTATGTATATGTGTAATCAGCTTTTTACTCAGGATGCTCAGTCAATTTATTCTGCGCTCATAGAGCTCGCTCTGATCGTGCTCTGAACGAAAAAAGACACACAAATTTGAGCTCTGAAGTCTCTGAGCTAAAAAAGAAACACGAACTTTTTGTATAAAAGTTCAGGTTCTGCTCTGAACTAAAAAAGAAAAACGCCTAATGCTTTCTAGGAAAGATCAACGAATTTCAAGTCAAAACTGACCACTGACGTTTAATGTAGTTAAGGCGTTCATTTACCTTGGAGCAACTTTACCGGTCAAGATTTGGTGCAGAAATGTCCTAGAAAGTATAATAAATTGTATACGTGGTAAGGTTTCGTCTTTTCTTCTTCGATGGTCCTTTTATTCATTCAAACAGCTTAGTCACTAGTTATAGCTTCACCCAGTACCATATACCAGTTATTCTTACCAGGAGGCCCCTCCTATGATTTTTGTACTCTTAACATTGAGTGCTTCTATGCGATGTTATCAAAATAGGTAATAAGTATTTTGCAAAGTTCGCTGCCTTTTTCGAATAAAATTTAATTATATGTATCTTACTCCAGTGTAACACAAAACTGATGTTCGTAGTTTGGTGACTCACCTGCAATGGAAAAGTAATTATGTTATTATTATTAAAATATTACAGAAAATGCACATATTCTTAATTGTAAAATTCAAAGGATAGTGATGCGAGTATAGACTCTGCTGAAATTCTAACTATTTAATCGCAACAGGGACCTAAACATGTACCATGTACCTTCCTTAACAACTTTATTGTAGCTCAGGTACGAAGGTATGACGCTCACAGAAAGACCCGTGACAGCATTTTCGATCCCTAGGATAAGATAAAGCCCCTGAACCTGATATGGGCCGTGTGGAATTACAAAAGAGAGCGAGATCATCTTTGAACTAGGTTCACTTAGGAACCTACCAGAGACGAGAGACCTCTGTTTAAACTAAAATGAACAGTGTGATCTTTAAAAAATATGTTCAAACATTTGCACACTCTGATGATGTTGACAATAATCAAAACATTATGTACAATATACATGGTACATCTCATTAGAACTCAAACGAAGAACAATTCGTTGTTTCTTTGGGCTTACAACGCCTTCTGGTCGCAAAGTCGCAAGGAAGTCCTCACCAAAGGTGGGACGTTTACAAGTAGATAAGAATAAGATATGAACAACAAGTACCTATAGAGTGTGCAACTGGAAGCAATTGGCTTAAAACGGGACTGTATATTGACTCGCCTAAGGGGAGAGGCCTAGACGTAGAGCCTCCTGCATTTATTTCTCTTACTCTATACACAAAGTATAGATACAAATGTGCACGACTGGATCGCACGAAACTTTCTTCGTTCATATCATCAGTATAGTTTATTTTTATTTTATTATTGTTTATAGGCTATAAAAGAAGATTTTTTAGATTAATGATGCTGGTAGGTGCCTATGACTCGAAGTAGGGTTTGTGGTGTACCGATATCTTGACATAGATTTATTATGTGGGTACAGCCCACCCGTCTTCGCCCGTGCAAAATGTGGTTTCAGAATAGCTGATGAAAACGAAATTCTTGGATTATTCGTTAGAATGTGCGTGTTTTTTTTTAATTACAATATATATGTTATGTTATGTTAGTCAAAATCTTTAGAGCTAATTTTGGAAAATAATGCGTACAAAATAGAAACAAATATTGCAATCTTTAGAACGAAAAATAATCTTGCTCAACTAAAAACTGAATATATGGTATTGTTCAAGATTTTAGCATTAACTAATTTTTAAAGTTTTATCCAAATCAAAAATGGCGTTTTTGATATAAGAACAGTTTTCAAAGTCAGCGTTTTCGGTGATTCGAATTGAAAACGAAGGACGCAATAATGTTAAAAACGTCAATTTTACTCCAAGTATGCATTTTGGTCAAAATTGTTTAAGCCGTTTTCATGTAGGTAAACCAAAGAAAACCAAATTCTCAAAATATGAATTTTTTCAAAAATCCATTATCGACAATTTAGAGAAAAACTGAGTTTGCTATCTAGTTATGACCATATTACCTTAAAAATGAACTTTTGTTTCATCCGTATTGACCGTTTTCGAGATATGGCTAATTTTCAAAAGAACCGTTATTCGACTTTTAAGTTAAAAACTGGGTAAGCAGCAACGTTCACTTCACCTACTTAATACCAAATATCAATTTTGGTTGTTATCGTTTGAGCCGTTTTCGAAAAAATTAAACTTGTTTAAAACCTTATATGGGAAGTCCCGTAATAATAGGGTTAACGTGCAAAAAAAAAGTGACTTCGAACTGTAAGCCCACAAACTCGAAATCTGAAGTCCAGCCGTTTGCGCTGTGGACCTCAGGAAAGGACGGACAGACGGGCAAAATTGCGAGACCCACTTTTTTAAATTCCTCTATCAAACTTATGTCAGTTCTCGAGTTCGAATTTTTGTACATTCATTCACTCCTTGTCAAAATTGCCTGAAAAAGCATCCCAAGAGGCTCAAACAATCACATACACCTACTATTTTGCAATCACCTGCAAGCAGGGTTTCTGCCAGAAAATTTAGTTTATATTTTATTTCTTTTATTCCCTACAGATAACAGTGGGCTCCTTTGTTTCCGCGTGCCGTATGAGACTTTATTCTCTCATACCACTTTTTAAACTAACTTAATCTTACCTTAAGGAGCAGTGGCTTTGTGGTTAATATTTGATACTACTAAGCGAAGTGTCCCCGGAAAAACTCAAATTACATCTTAAGGGTTTTTCCACTGCGCCACCTCACTAAAAACCTTTGACAAACATCCAAGAGTATTAAAGTCATGAAAGAGCTTCACATACATCCAAATGTATAACAGTCGCGAAAGAGAGAAACAGCTTGGACTCGGCATAAAATTGCAGATCCCTTCCATTCGCCCCAAAAACGAAACAAATGGTTGTGAGAAGCTAGGCCTAGGGTCCCTAACGGACCTGTTGCGCCAACCATTCTATTTTATTTATTTAACCTTACCTTGTCGCCAAAGATCTGAACCTATTCTATAAAAGCAAAGTTTACCCACGTCCTTTGCGCCAGCTGCAAACTGAACCGATTCTTCCTCCAAGCCAGGATACAATGTCCAATGTTAATTAAACTAATATCCTTTCAGTAAACAGTGTTTCACCATCAAACAACCCAAATGGTGGCACTCAAAAATGAGGTCCAATTTTTATTGACTCAGTTTGAAATCAATTTGCTCCCGAGTTTTGCAATAAAACAAAAATAACGACCCACTGTTCACTGGGAGAAAGAAAATTAATTCCTTTGTTTTTCGGCCGGTCATGTCCGTTTTGTTGTCTCAGCAATTAAATTCCCCTGAACCGTAGTCATTGTTCAATAACAATTATAGCACTAAATGGCTAATTTAAACGTTCGTGATTATGTGCCCAGATAGGCTATTAAAGTACGGTCCCTACCACGCTCCGTTTGGGTGTTTTTTTTTGTTTTTTTTTTTCTTAGCGAGTCCCCCAGAAACTGGGCATTTTTGTACGCAAACGGAGAGATAAATTGGCCAGATAGGCCCATTTTAGATAATTAACTCCGTGATGACTACGAATTCGGGTCCCTCTTGCTGGTCGCCGTAATGGAGATGACTTTATTCACTTTTGGTGTCCTTTTATTTTCTCTTTAACCCCATTTTGGAAATCCTTTAAGTTGGAGTTTCCTGTGAACCCCAGGCAAATCGTTAAAGGAAATTAATTCAAAATGGAGCTCTCACACACACACTGGCGAGGTAATTTGTGTAATTGATTAATTATGACATTTGGGTATAGATGTCAATGAGATATGCGGTAAACAAAATTCAATATTTCAGTCCGCAGATATGAGGTAGCTGTGTACAACACCCACTTAGTCATTTCCATATTACGGCCTCCCCATGAATACCTAATAAGGAATGCCGAACAGAGTCTTTCCAAAACATCGTAAATTTGCACAAGCAAGAGGGTCCTCATTCGAATCGAATGGGCGACGGGGGGGTTGAACGTTATTGGCGGCAAAATGTGACAGATAAAACGAGTTAGGCATTAAGCGCCCGTCATCCGAGGATATTCTCCCTGAGACAAACACCCAAATAGGTACGTATATCATCTTAGCTTTGGCTCTAAGGCTCCGATATCTTCCGTACATTTATAGACGAGTAATATCCTTGCCCAGTATATATCTGCCTCACATGTATGTCGTCGTATATCTACCCTTAAGGGTATTATATGGATGGACTGGCCCCGCAGAGAATCCGAAATTCCATGGTGATGATGACGAAACCGAGAGCCGCAGCCAAACGGAAAGGGAAGCGCCCTTCGGAATGAAGACAGGAATTTTATGGACCAATATTGCAACCCAATGTCACCCCCCTCCTCGCACTTGAATTGGCTAAGCTTGCATGTCACATAATATGGAGGATATGAAGATATGTTAAGTCCTCTTCCCTGAGAGTTTGTTATCCAATATCACGAACATGGGGCACATTGTCGAAGCATAAATTCGTCGGTTAAATTAGCACGAAAGAAGCTAAAAAAAAAAGTAAGGGAAGCTGGTTCGTTGCCTTTTTGTTAATCTTCCATGTGCCATATTATTTTTTCTAGTTGGAAACACGTGTCCGACGGAAAAGACATACGTTCTGCTTTTTTGTACATGGAAGATGGAACCCCGGCGGATGATTTTCGCCTCACATAAGAAACTGGGAAACAGACAAACTTGAGATAAAACGAAAAATTATCTCACGTAGAGAATGGTATATAATGCTATAGATACCTGCAGCCTCAGAGGGGATGAACCGAACTTGGAATCCGCGAAAGGGTTCATAATCCGGTTAATTTCAAATTCACACAGCTAATGCAATTTATTAACAATTCACGGTGTTGCTTCTGAGCTTTGAGTTGAATCGTTCATCTCAGGGGTATATAGGATTGGCGGTCGGATGGAGGGATGTGTCGACGAAACTTTTAAAACCAGTGTTGCTTGAGGTTGCCACAGAAGTTTGGAATTATAAAGAGAATTGGTGTGACTCCTGGCAATGTGAGGAAAAAGCTATACTACTCGATGTGGAACAGGGTGACGGAAAGGAGTTCTATTCGACGTGCGGAGAAGTTAGGTGTTTATGGGCGTGTTCGTATATACGAATTTTTAAGTGTACTTGTGTCTTGATTTCACTTTTATTGAAATTACGTGCGAGGCGTTGAATTTTTATTACCTACCTTCAGAGGAGCCAGATTATTGGCAGATATTTATGATAGCGTTTATCTCACTGTTGTGGGTGATGTAGAGAAAAGTTCTAGACGGAAATTCTTTTGTAATATTAACATACAATATTACCGTGGATGGAAGCAACTTTCCAATATGTTAGCCTTCTCTTACGCAAAAAGGTACTACAAGGTATAGAGATTCAAGGATAGAGCTATTTGTTAGCATCTCAGGTGACATCAGTACCAAACGTCAGATATGTGGATAGAAATGCATCGGGGCAATAGCAAATAACACAGGAAATCGTGTGCTTCGAGTAAGAAAAGTAGCAAATAAGAACAAATTTATAAGTCGTCTACATACCTCCAACTAATGACAGCTTTAATTGCCTACAGGTGGTAGAGTTGTGCCATAGTCGGCTGCGTTCGCGGGAAAATCGCTCATCAATTAAACTTATGACCGATGATGTCCAATTCAGAGCCATGTAAACACCTTCCCTTCCGAGTATATGACAATTTTAAAGTGGTTATGGGAAAAGTAGTACCTTAGATGCAGACCCATTTGCTATACCGCGACTGCACTGCGACTGTCAACATGGATAGAAGAATATTATAGCTCTTATTGTATCCATGAGACAGGAGTCGTTCGATGACAACTTAACTCAAATGCTAATAGTACCAAAAATTACCTTTCGTAAATGGTGGGGTAGACTGGAGCAGCATGGAAACAGGTGCAGATGTAGGGCTGTCAATATAGTAAATCTGACAACATTATTTGGTCTTGAATATTTATCCGCCGAAGGCCCTTCTTTGGAGTGCCTCATGATAAAAGACTTATTTGCTATGTGTTCAACAGTGAAAATATAAGTTCAATACGTTCAGTTCGGACAAAGCATGCTGTTGACAAAAAGGCAAACACAACAATAATGAGCCGAACCGACCGTCATTAAATTTTAAAGCGCTGTAAGTCCTGAAATGACATCAGAAATCAAGCGAAGAATTAGAAAAAAAAAAAACAGTCAAGTAGTAAGAATAAGAACTTTTCAAGAAACACTAAGGTGACTCTTATCATTCCTGTCCTAGTATACCTATGGTGCAGAGGCCTGAATAGAGCGAAGGCAGATGAAGATATCCTGGGGTCGCTTTGAACGCGAAATTCTTTGAGAAGTTATCCGACCGGTTTGCATTTGCGCAGGATTTGGACTGAAGAAAGAGTTGTACACTGAATCAACCTCGGCAGTGTTAAGTATTCATATTTAGAAGCTCTGATGTGTAGAGTCTTTGACTTCAATTTATAAGGAACAGATCAACTGAAGCATCTAGCTTAAACAATTCTTACAAGAGAGGCTTATTGGTTATTGGTCATATCTACGGCTGGCTGCAGTGCCACCTTAGTTACGTTAGATATGACCGTTTGCCCTTATAAGATCCAACAAGCTGAAACAAAAGAATCAAAAGGGTTAAATTTGTTTCAAAGCCTTCAAGGTTCTAATAAGAAGCCGCTCTTGGGAAACCTCGTTGCTGGAGACAAAAAGAAAGTCCTCAGTACAATAAATCTTATTTTCTTTCTTATTTCCGAGTGTTTGTCAGAAATAGGTTTAAGAACTTTTGCATGAAATAGCTATCGGTTTTCATGGCTTAATGAAAAAATGTTGCGACTAAAAAAGGTATATTTCTAGAATAACTTCTAGCTCCTAGCATAGGCAAACCATACCGAGACCTTGCCTTAACTCGCAATCTGCTAACTATATTTTTACAACAATACTGCATTGCTTTTTTCTGCACCTCAAAAGTAAGTAGGCGCAATGTCTTAGTGCCAAGTGTTTTGAACTACTAAGCGAAGGTCCCAGACTCGATACCCAAAAATAACGCAAGTAACATCTTTCAAAAGAGCTCTATCATGAAAGAGATTCTCAATTCAACCGTTCGGAAGCGGCACAACATTATGAGTTTTGTGAAAAACAATAACGTTTACTAAAGCATACGGGACGGGGCAATTTAGACAAAAGCATATGGTGCGGTTGAGGCAAGTGAAATTTGACGCGATATGAGTCGATACAACGTGCAATGATTCTTTTATTGGCAAATCCTTTTATTTTACATTTATTCTTTACTTAATAATTTTTTTTTCTTTGTGATCTCAACACTCGAATGTAATGTTTAATTTAAATTAAAAATTTATTTCTAAATGAGCTTATTTAATTTTTATTGTTGAGTATAGACTTAAAATTTGTTAAGCTTTTCAAATAAATACCAATACCAGACCATGAACTCTACAGAAATTTATACTAATTTTTAACACTTTGCATCATTTAAATGCATTGGGCAGAATCGTCATTTTAATGCTGTTTTTTTTCTTTTAAGTATCAGAGTGAAGCAAACTTTGAATAAATTATTTGTAAAAAAATAATCAAAGCTTTCAATAAAAAAAAATTATTGAAATATTTATTTGCGAAAGAATTTTTATCAATCTGCCCCAACCCCTAGATCCCTTCCATTTGTCGTAAAAATGAAAAACTCACACAAAACGGATGATTGTTAGAAGCTACCCCTAGTGTTACTTACGGACCTGTTTACTAGTACCGCCCGTGGTCGAAATTCGACCAATTTTGTCTGTAGTTTTTTACATAATTTATTTTAATTAATTTATATGCTAAGTCTTAATTCATATACCTTTCCGCTATGAAAAAAGAATGGGAAAGGGCAAAACATGAATGCTCGTTTCCATAATAACACTTCGCAGATAACTCTGCAATGCCCCTGAAATAGATTTTATGATTGCTTTAATTAAATTGCATACCTTTATGGGTTAATGAGACTCTCCAACAGGTACTAGTCTAAGATGATTAAATTCGTTACTACGGAAACATGAATTCCGCAAATTCTTAACTTCATTTTACCAGTCTTAATGGCGACATATACCTACGATTTTTTTGTTTTTGCACATCTATGGCACAGTACCGTTCGCATAATATAAGTTTAATTCTCCTCATTTCATGATAAATAATTAAAAAGTGCACGGAAACTTTTGATGTTTACGTAATAATAAAATGATTAATTTTTACTTCAAAAGTTATGAGTAGGTACGTTACTAACCCCCGGTCCGTGATGGTGTTGAAGTAAAATACCGAACGTTGCTTCCTGGTTGTGCAATGGACCAGATGCGTCTGAGTGCTCGAGTTTTTCCTAACCCGCCAAAAAACAAATATTTTTTAGATTCACGCGCGTTTCTCAGATTACGATGGGTCGTTTCCAATATTGTTTGCGAGTAAATGAGGAACATTTTTGGTCATTCTTAAGACTTTTCCGTTGATGGAAAAGTGAAATATACCCAAATCGGTCAACTATCTATCTCAAACGCCTTCAAACGCCTCACCTTTACCTATACCCAAGAGATTGGTTAACCTACCAGAACGTCGAGTATAGTGAATTTCGGAAGGCAAGCTAAAAACCCAAAATGAGGAGTCGTCATGCATAAACTAATACACACTTACCCACACAAATTGCGCAGCAAAAACATATTTAATCCGTGTTTGAAATCACAGCAGCTACCTCTTACTTTAAAAGTGAACCCACTTATAAATAGTTAAACAAAGTGCTACATCGGTCACTATCAGTATCACAGACACAGACAACATCCGAAAACACAACGATGACATTATGCTTCCTCCATTATTCTCTATTAGTTTAATGTTGTTCGCTCAGTTTTATCGTCTGCAGCAGATTTTCTTTCCGTTCACTTCGACCGGGCCGGGCATCCAGATTGATTTCCATTTCCCCTACACAGTCCTCTGGCGCTTTCTGTGTGCCACAATCTTTGACGAGATTAAGGGAATTAAGTGACTGCAATCGCAGTCTCACAAAACGGTAGTGGGTTGCTGTTGCATTATACATCCAGTACAATGCTGTCTTTTTCAACCGTATGTGTCTGTATACTAACAAACTATTTTTGTATGCTTGCGTAGGATGCTGACGTGACAGCACATCGTCTTCATCAGACCGGGCCACTTCGCATACTCTTTTAATTAAACCGTGACAAGTTGATTCGTAATAAATTGACTGCGTGATGAGTAATGGCACTAAGCCGGCTGTGCCTCGTCGAATCTCTTAATGTGGACATTATTCCCTTTGAAGCGATGGGATACACGATTATACACGGACAAACACTTTGTGACCATTGCCACCTTGAGTATTAATAATTCCCGAAATTCCCTGTTAGAAGTGAGAACACTTTTAATTGATTTTGAATTGGGTTTGATTTGTTATGGGTCTATAGCTATTTTGGGATGGCGCAGGGGCAGGCACCCCTTTTAGGCAAATTATGCACAGGAAGAGGATTAAAAATTAATTTTCGATACCCTTTCAAAAGTTGGATGTTGGAATGGTCGGACTGGGTATTAAACTGAGATCATGACATTAATGAAGGTTTAGCACAGTTTGGAGTTCGGTGTAGTAGAGTGAGAGTCCTTCGCAGGCATTAAAAGATGGAAGAGAGATGAAGTTGATTTTCGTATTGTTTGTTTTAGTGCTTCGATGGATTTCAAAAGTTGGCCATCTTTTGGGTAGGTATGTCTAAGGAATTTCAAAGGTATTCATGGGTTGAGCTATGTTTATTTATGTTTTTTTTATATCTTTGCTTTCAGTCAGTTATATTGCTTTATTTAAGAGAAATATGCTTCCTTGAGTTGCTGGTGTCGGAGCGGGGGAGAAAAATTGAACTGAACATCGATATTTTTAGGGACTAAAATATAACTCGTTAGAGATATCGTATTCGACATATGTATATTCAACAATGGGATTAGATATATATGGTGTACTTCAGTAGTGGCACTTCAAACACTTGATCCTCCGATTTGTGCATTTTTTCGACTGTTTTTGATTGGGGATATACAATTTTATGTTTTGCGGCTTAATGTTGTTTTAACATTGAATTTGATATTCAAAATATGCTCAGAATAGGCGACCCTTCCTGTGCTACTTTTGCTAATAGCACCGCACAAGGTATATATCAAATGCCCTATATATTTCAAATCTCATCGCTTGTCAGTTTTGATCCCCAGGGTGCCTTAAACTCTCTATGTGGCTGTATGCTCCATTTATTGGACCAAAACCATTCCGTTTAGTAAACTAAATCAGTTACATATTTAGCTCTAAAAAGCTGAGAGCACAACTTTACTAGTCTACCTTACAGGTCGTCACCTACATAAAATGCACCTAGCCAACTCCCTGGAGTACCGACTTTTAAATCCAGAAGCATTGAGGACACCATCTATTGAACTACTAACCTGATTCTATTTTCTGACCATTTGGCCAAATAGATTTTTTAGCTCGCAGTGCCTGTACATCGTTATCTCGAGTAAGGAGCTTAAAAACGGAGGTCCGCTTCGCAATGAAAGCGACAACAAATAGGGATTAGCCCTTCAGATGAAAAAATGAAAAGGTGCCGTAAGATAACGCCGAGCGAACTAAGGCCGAGTTTTGGAATTCGGTATTATTTTACATTGACAAAGTGAAGCTCCGAAGCAATTGTTTCCGGAATGGCCTAGAACTTTTACTATAGTTTCACTTTTCAGAAATTTAACATTATATAACTATTAGCGCAAATTTTGAACTATTATTTTCAAAAATTTCATATTCAATTTCTTTAAGAATTAGGAGAAAATAGAACCTAGTTAAAAATTCACAAGTACTAAAAAAATCTCTAGGTGCTTATTTAAAGAACGAGGAAATTAAGAAAATAATAGTTCAAAAGTCGCAAAAATGTCGAATTATTACTTTCTCAAAATCTAAATGCTTGATTAAAAAAAGGACTAGTTTAAAAAAAAAGTTAAAATAATAGCTCTATTTCTGCATTATCTGAATATATTAAACTAAGAGGGAAATAATAACGACTCGGTTTTATTTAAGAAAAGTTAAATAAGACCGAACATGAAAATTCGGCGTTATTTGGCTTTTCCAAAATGAAATATTGTCGAATTTTGGAATTATTTCATGGCACCATGCAATTTATCCATAAGAAGCTCACCAAATCTAGCATCCAAAAATTCGTTCAACAACGGTTCCAAAATCGTTCAATAACGGTTTTAAATATGAATTGGGTCAAAAATCGCTCCATAAAAATTTTAAAAATGCGTCAAAAAAGCATCAATAATAGCGCTGCCGATGATTTAAAAATATCTTCAAAAACGGAAATAGAAAAAACATTAAAAATAGGTACTAAAACAAGTCAAAAACGAGCCCAAAAGAGGCTACTCCTATCCATCAAGTTACAACCAACCATACCCACCCACAAAGTCGCGCCATAAGGTGTTTCACATCAAAAACTCCTCTAAAAATAAGGCAAAGAACGCGTTTAAAATCCAATCGAAAAAGCAGCCCAAAAATATGTCGTCCAAAATCCTTTTACACTGAGTGCACGCATAGAGGTACATTTTCAAATGTCCCAACCCATAGAGTACATCTATTATCCATTTTGTTGAAAGATGGTTACAAATTAGCTTACGAAAGGTAACCGATAAATAACAAAGTAAAAGTGAAGGTTAGATCTTTACTTTGAAGCCCTTATGTCCGTTGACAAATTGAGATAAGGATTCATAAAGGGATCCATACGTTATACGTTGTTATCGCTGTCTTAGGAAAACACATCAATACGGTTAGGGAGGTCTTCTGCAGATTACCCTCTTTAAGCTCTCTAAATGGGCCGACAAATGTAGCCTGTGGGTTAATTCCCAGAAAACCAAAGTGATCCACTTCATAAGGAGATACAAGATTCACAACTTTGTTCCTTGAAAATAAACAAATGAAAAAAATATTCTGGACTAATGCTAGGTACCCAATTAAGCTGATTTACCATGCTGGGGCGAGTCTTTGCTGTTAAAATAAAGCTCCTGGAATCAAGTGGGGACTCCAGAATCGAATCACATATTGGATCTTTAGCGACAAATAGTGTGATCGTCCAATAAATTGCGCTTGAAAAGGTCATCTTCTGCGACCACCATTGCTGCTATGCAGATATACCTAATTCCAGTTGGAGTTGGAATATATTGTAGCAATAGTTAGTAAATGCCGGCCTTCATATAAAAGCAGCCGGTTTGTGGGGACTATTATAAACAAAACTTCAGTTTTTTACGAGAACCCTTTGAAGAAAGGTGTCCATCAGTCCAATGACTAGATACAATCCAAAGAAGACCGGTGATACATACTTCTAGTTTCTAGTCAGTCTTCGGGAGGTTCTTCACAGTCAGGTTTAATTCCATTACTAGTATATAGAACGTCCCTTTCTTAAAGACTCTTTTTTAATACCTTGCAATGAATAGTCCTTCTCGTGAGTCCTTTAAAAGGGGTTTCTTAGCCCGTTCTGGCAAGTTCATTTCGTTCTTTTCGTTACCTACAATGCCCTTTTGTCCGGAAACCCACCATATTTTTTTTTTCCCCGGAGCCTGGAGTCTGGTTAGTGCAAGACCGATTTTTAGACAATGATTGGTGAGCTAAGGGCGTTTATAGCTGCTTGACTGTCTGTGATGGATGTTTGCGCCTTTAATAACTGAAATAATTATACGTTAATTACGCTTGGACTTTTTCCCATAGGTATTGAGATGTTACGGTTAGGTCCGTGTGTACCAGCTGCCACACCAAAGTCCATTTTGGCGTTCGTTTTGGCAGTTTGGTGCGTTATTACTAACCTTCTCATTTAAGTGATCTCCTTGGTAAATTTCTTGTTGAAGCATAGTGTTTTTGGAAGTCGGTCAGTTACCGCGCAGATTAATCCAAGTTCCAGAAGTTGCGAGATAAGGGTCTTTCGTTCTGCATGTTCACAAACTCTTATCTCTTCCCCTTGTATTAATCTTGCTGAGCTGCATTTAGCACTTTATAGCAGTCTAATGCATGCGAGGCGTTGTACCTTGTTCCGCTTTGCAATAGTGCTCTCAAACCATTGAAAACCTTCCAACTGAGTTAGTAATTCAAAGTTACACACTTGATCTATGCTAATTGCTTTGACCTAAAGGTAACCACTTGAGCTCAAATCCAGGCAATTTATACCCTCAATTTTCATAATTGCTGGCGCCATGGCAGTTCCGGGTATTGTCAACGATCTGTTTTCAAACAGTGTGCCTCGCAGTTAGTATTGACCAATTTTAGCTTGTATATAATTGCGCCACTCTAAGCGAGTAACATTTTAAATGCAAAGACCATTGTCTACTGACGTATGACTAACCTGCCTCTACACATGAACCGTCACATACAATGATTGATACGACTATCGAATCGTCGAACTGCTTTACGATTCCACTTAATCTAAAATTAAAAGCGTCACTTCTCGAATAGGTTGGCAAATATCAACACTAACCCAGAAATATGTTCTAAGCAATCATCGCAGACACGGTTGCCATTGAATCCGCTAAACGCTGGTATTCGTTTTCAAGAAAATCGATTACCCACTCAAGTTGAATAACCACTCTTCTCTCGCTTAGCAAAAGCCATCTCTCCGATTGCAATGGTCCGGCCACTTCCTCAAATGCCAATCATTCCCCACTAAATGCATTCAAGAATGCTCGAGATCATTTTTCCCTCGCTTCGTCCCGTTTACATTTTTGATGCATAACTTACACACACAAACCGTTCACTCCTAGTGTGTGCACTTACTATCTGTTCCAGTTGCCTTAACGATTTTCAAGCTAATTAACTATTAATAGATCCACAAACAACATCAAAGATAGGATGGTCGCCGACCACACCGTCGAGGACCTAGCTGCGCCGCACCAGCAGCACTCAGAGACCGATGCATTTACAGCACTTACAATGAATGCCCGTAGACAGCGCTAATTTTACACCATAATTGCCTGTTATACGCTTGCAACCTACAACCGAACACAGCGCTGTATCTGTGTGTATTTGAATGGGTGTTTTTCTATCCCTGATGGGTGGAGTTTTCTATATCTTTTGTATGGTGCCTCGAGTGGGTACTAGGACTTAATTACCGGAAAAAACATTTCTGAAGACATTCGCCACCGCAAACGTCGAACGCTAAACCGGACCGACGTTGATGCTGATGAGATTATGTTCTTCTGCAATTCGTATCTGCATGTGTCACTATACTAATCGCATCATATGGATGCATGAATGTGCCCTAGGTATATGGAGTTGTTCATCTCTGGCAGGAGTGTTTTCCGTGGGTTTTTATCGACTTGGACTCGGCGGGGAGTGCAATTGGCGAACCGTTTTAATGCCCTCCAGTGCATGTGATCTGCTGTAGATTGTGTGAAGAGGGAACTCTTATGGACAATTTGATGACCGTTTCATTGCATTTAAATGCAGCCAGGTCATGCTATCTGGGTATGTGACGATTCTTAAAGCTTTCGAATGTGAAATACGCAACTTATTTGCACTAGCATACCCACCGTCAATCTGTAGCAGATTAGTTTGTTAAGGGATACTTTATACGATCGAACGATTTTACTGGAATCCAAGGACTAAATGATATAAAATCAGGGGAGGTCGCGGTAAAAGTCCAAGGTTAAGATAAACTGTTTACCAGTAAGCCCAATTGCAATACCTATATACATTCGAAAAGACTTTCACGTTTGGTGTTCTGGTATATTTGAAAATGCTCTTTATTTCTTTAAGAGGTTTTTGTGACATCAGGGCAAGATTTTGCTGTTAAGTCGCCACGCTCCGTGCGCAGTACCTCGAAGCTGCTCGAATACCTCGGTATTTCTCAAATCGATTGCTCCCAATAAGAATTGGAACACCACCGAATTAAAGACGGAAGTTTTAGCTTTGCTTATTCGAACTACCTTTGCCAACTAAACTTCATCATTGCCCCGTAATATCCATCAAAGCTTTGACCAATATGATGAAATAAGTTATAAAATTTGTAGACGAAGTCTCAGTTCTCACAAATGAATTGAATTTGGACGAACCATCACTGTTGTTCGTCTTGTCCATTTACTTTTCGAAAATCGAAAAGTACATATTACGAAAACTCTGGTTGAATTCTAGTCTTACACCTGTAAATACAAGACTTGACTTGATATGGTGCGATATGCATTTGGAATTAGAAGATATGACCATGTGTCTGTCTACCACAAACTTGTCCTTGGTTGTTCATTACAACATTAATGGGAAATTAGGTGCTGTGTATTAATGCACAAAATAATACATAACCGTGCTATGCCGCCGCCTAAAACTCCTTAACCACTCAACCGATTCGAATGAAATTTTGTGGGTGGGTTGGGTATGGTTGGTTGTAACTTGATGGATAGGATAGTTTTGGACCCGATAGGTGGCGCTGTTGTCGATCTTCTTAACAACTCAACCAATTTTAATGAGATTTTGTTGGTTTGTATGGTTGTTGGAAAGATATATTTTTAAAATTTTTTCAACTGAATTCTCAAATTGAATACTTATATGTGAACGCTGGAGTAACTGAAGAAGCTAGGTTTTACACACACACACTAAACTACTGAATCATTTGACGATATGAAAACAAAATGTAAACAAAAACTCTCGACATAGAAATAGAAAACTTTGGATTGGATTGTGTTATGAAAACTTTTTAAATTAATGAGCATAATTATCTTCTGCGCTGAATCAAGATTATAATATTATAAAGATTTGGTTTTTAAATTAAATTTCTTAATGAAATTCAACAACTTACAACACAGTTCAATTTAACATCCACATTTAGCGAGAAAAGTTTCACATCTGGCACATTTTGCACATTAATGTAATCTACGTATTTCTTCTTTTACTCTATTACTCTTCTTCTATTCTAATTTTTCTCCCTTCTTGTCCTTTCTTTATTAGACCAATCCCAACACCCCTCCAATACGTGTTAAAGTTTATTTATTTATTTTTTTTTTGCTTGAGCGCATTTAATAAATTTTCACTTAATGTTTCTATTTATATTTACCTCGTACTTTATGTACTTATGTACTTTACCAAATAAATTAAACTTGAATTAATTAAACTTGACCCTGAAAATTGGCACCTACCCACCTAACATACCTAATGCTTTATTTACACCGTCACACATTACTAACACGAAAGAATAAAGGGATGCCCAGTGTTGCCAGCCGCTTTAAGTGAAATTCCCCATTACAGACCATAGAATTCCCCTTTTTCCCCATTTTTTTAAATAACATTCCCCAAAAATTCCCAACTAATTAGTATAAGTATAAAAAATTAAAAACGAAAGATAAAAGCTATTTTGTGGTTTTTTATTGAAGAAAAAAAAATAAGTTGCAAAAATTCACGATTAAAAAAACGTTTTTTAAGAAACATTATTGAAAAGAAGAAAAACATTCAAGGGATATTAATTATGTTTAAATTATTTATATACAGAATTATCAAAAAAAGAGAAATATTCGGCAGTGGGTTTGAAATTGAAGCCCTCCGCATTTCTATTCCTGCACCCTGATCTTATAAAACATGTAGCGTTTAAAGAGGTTTCACCCAACCGATTTATTTTTTTTACTTTGACAAAAACAAGCGCTCAGCGTCTCAATCCCAATCAAGAATCAGGACAAAGAACAATATACTTAACGAGTTTGTGACAAATTGAGATTAATTTTTTGATTTCCCCACATTTTGTGCTAGGGGAGAGAAGATTCCCCTTTTCCCCTTTCATCAAATTTTGGACCGAAATTCCCCACGAAAAGGGGAATTCCCCACGAACTGGCAACACTGGGGATGCCCAATACTAAATAGTTGTCTGACTGAAAGGGACAGCGCTACAACATAATACGAAAAAAACCTGACACTTTTTTTGTCAGCCATCTTGTTTACGTGGTAGGAGTTATGGGAAACCTCTGCATGTTGATATATTTATATAGCGATGTTCTACGGAATTTTGCTTTCATATAAAACAAAATGACTTCCGGAAGTTATAAATGGACAATTATTTATATATTTCGTATAATTGATTAATAATTTGATGATTAAATCAAAAAAGTTATGCATGTAGTTGTATTCAAAAACTAGTCCAAATAAATTGTAAAGGATCAAATAAAAAAATGTTTTTTTTAAGTTATTCACTTACGAACTTAGGCAAATTTTTCAAAACCTTAATTCGACCGCCTATCGTCTACGTAATTTTTGTTCGCAGATTACAGAGTGGCTTCGTCAAACTCCCTAAAAATCCTAGACTACTCACCGTCACAGTCGCTACAGCGCCGGTCAATATACGTTTGCCCTTAAACAGTGTAAAGATGTCGGATTGGTTGCAAGTAAGAAGTCCATACTCCTTTTGTACTCAGTCGGATAACCTCTTCAAATCTTCTAGTCTTTCTTAAGCACCATTTTAAAAGTGAACTGCTGGTCAGTCGTACTTGTGCCCGAATGAAAACCATGCTGTTCATTGGCCAATGTTGACTCTAGACACGTGGTAAAGGGTTTTTCAATAAGAGCGCTACAAAAGTTTTTTTTAAATAAAACAAAAACCGTTTTGGATATCAATGATCTTTATTCCTGTGAAAGTACGTTCAATGCCATTATGTATGGAACTCGATTTCTTTTGCATGGCCACCACGGGCACGCTTGCATAAGTCCAGACGCTGAACCCAATTTTCGACGGTTTTCAAGAATAAATCGGCCGATACTGTTGCAATTTTACGTTCGATATTTGTACGAAGTTCATCAATCGTCGCTGGCTTGTTGGCATAGACCATAGACTTGACGTAGCCCCACTGGAAATAGTCTAACGGCGTCAAATCGCACGACCAAGGCGGCCAAGCGACTGGACCATTTCGTGAGATAACACGTTCTCCAAACTTGGTTTCCAATAAATTGATTGTGACATTCGCTGTGTGGCTTGTGGCGCTGTCCTGTTGGAACCACATGTCCTCCAAGTCCATATCATCCAATTGGGGCCAAAAATATTCGGTTATCATTGAACGGTAGCGATTCTTTTTTTTTCTTTTTTTTACTTTTTAATTCATTTTTATTTGTATTTTTCATTAAACTTAAGCCTAGACAAAAACGATTAAATCTAATTTAAAACTAACATAGATCTTAATTCTAGCTTACTGGCTCCAAGCGAGCGCTCTAAACTTACCGTTAGCGATTCCCATTCACAGTAACGTGCCGGTCTTGATCATCACGGAAGAAGTACTGCCCAATGACGCCGTCGGCCCATAAACCACACCAAACCGTAATTTTTTCGGGATGCAATTATGACTCATGGAGTACGTGTGGATTGCTGCCTGACCAATACCGCATATTTTGTTTATTGACGAAGTCATTTAGCCAGAAATGAGCCTCATCGCTTAAGATGATTTTTCGATGAAAATCCGAATCATTTACAAGTTGTTGCTCAGCCCAATTCACGAACATATGACGCTTCTGGTGGTCCAGCGGCTTCAGTTCTTGCGTCAATTTAATCTTGTAAGGATGTAGGCCAAAATCTTTACCCAAAATTCGCCACAACGACGTCACAGAGGAGCCCAACGCTTGAGAACGACGTGTGAGACACACATTTGGGATTTCTTCAACTGAAGCCTCAGCGGCAGCAATATTCTCGACACTACGGGCAATTCTTTGTCTCACTGGCATGGGAACATTTTGTACTGTGCCTGTGGATTCAAATTTTTCCACTAGACGCTCAATTGTTGATCTGATAGGACGATTATGACGACCATAAATTGGACGTAGCGCTCTTAACGTTGAGGCCACTGGGCACTGACTCCGAATTTCGGTAGTAAATTGTAATAATTTCGACTCGTTGTTGGCTCGTATATCTTTCCATCATGATATGGCAAACCTTACTGAAGAAAAATGTCAAAAGAGCGGCAAGAAATTCGGCGTCGTTTGCTGTCCCTGTCGCTCTACTTTTGTAGCGTCCCTGTTAAAAAACCCTTTAGTTAAAATCTACGAATAGAAATACCCGCTGGAAGCTCTCAAAAAGCGCAGATATTACTCACGTCCCAGTTTTGTGACTGGAAAACACATATTACCCAACAGTACCTGGCAATAACTTTCTCACACAAGAAATGCCGGTATAACAGTTTCGTGAATACGAAAACATAATTAACTCTATTTGAATAAATCATTTCACTCCGTTATTCTTGAAAGAGTTCTCAACTTTTCACACAATAAAAAGAATAATAAAAAATATCTAGATAAATACATAAATGAAATGAATATCTCCTGCCACTGGTATTGTAATAATTTAGCAATTAGTTTACAGATCAATCAATCCCAGTCTCGACATCAATATTACCATATTGATTTTATGTAATTTGCATTTACGGATAATGTTTTATTTATTTGTGAGTAAGCGATAGGGGATTTTTTTTATATATTCGACAGCAGGCATAAACATCAATAAAAAGAAAATTATTCATGAGTATTCCGGTGGCGCTTAGTGTTTATAATTTAAAAATATTCACGCATCACCCGAGGCTATTTGTCTGCTTTAATTATTTCCTTATCGTATACCTATTTGAGTGTCACATTTCTCTGTTGACAGTGTGTTTATATTTATATATATAGCATAGTTTCAGTTCCACTAGCAGTTTGATGACTTTTTCAATAGGTCAATGTGCTTTTACATGCGGTCGGATTAACTAGATCTTCTACCAATTCAATGTCACAGAAGTTGCATATAAGGGCGTCACACTGGCATGGATTATAAGAATTATTGTGTCATAGCATTTCCAAAGTTGCCTTGAAACTGCATTTTTATTTAGTTATCGCAGACTTGAAATTTGAAGAAATATCTCACTTGAATGTTGAAGTGATTTGTGGAGGATGTTCCTTTTTTTTAGCGAGGCTACAAAAAACATTAAACAAATGTACATGACTGAGTCGCGCGTAACTTTCTTTTTTTATGTCTTAATCGTTCTTTGGGAGGTATCCTTCGATTGAAACTAAAATGATCAGATACGCAGTTTTTATAAGATGCGCTTAGCACTTTCGGTTGCAGTTCTTAAAGTGTTCAGCCTTTTATTTTATTCAAATCTCCACATTTATTGGTTCCCATATGGTTAGTATTCCATTTTTGAATAAAGGCTCTAGATCGATACTTTTCTAGCAAACAATACTTGCGCTTGTGGGTTCCCGGCAACGAGGGAATTAAAAATAATGAAAGGCTGATGAACTGGACAGAAAAGGTCCTGAACAATACTACCCAATTCCCAAATTAGCTGCTATAAAAAGTTGGGAGTTATTTAGGGGTGGGATTCTGTAAGATGATAACGTTCAATTTTCTTCGTTTAAACGAACGTTTTGCTTCATGTTACTTCTAAAACGAAAGACATTTTAGTTTCATACGAAAGGAATACAGCGAATGCTATTTGTTTAACGTTTCTCATTAACTTCGGTTATTTAATTATTATTTTATTATTATTTCACAAAAAATATGCTGGCAAATTATTTATTACATAATAGCAAGCGATGGGGAGGATTGTCTAAATTTAAGAAAAATCAAAAAAAAATCTTCGAGATTGTTCGCACCCTCAAGCTGCCTGATGCAAGGTTTGTTTATTTAATTCACTTCTCCATCCACTCGATCGTAATATTTTGTTACGTTTGTGTTGTTTTTGACGTTCTATAAGAATGTAATTAATTAAAATAAACTGTTTGTTTGTCGGAGATTGTTAATTGTGTTAACATTATTATTAGAATGTTAATTTGTTACGACAAAAATATCAACAAACGAAATATGTACATATAAATACAACCGTCAACTGAGCCGTCAAAATAACGTATTTGATATATACGCTTCTCAAACCTTAACTCCTTTGTTACACCGTTGCTTAAACCCTTCCGAAAGAGAAGAAGAAAACGAAAGTAGTTACGTGACGCAAAATTTCGCTTTCGCGTGATTTTTTTTGTTTTTTGAAATGCGAAAGTTATATTCGTGTCGTTTTTTACAGAATCACACCACAGCACTTTAAAAACAATGCCAAAAGTTGTTAAAAATTACCCAAGTTTTAAAACACCCATTAATTGAGGAAGACGAAACAACTGAGCATATCATGTGTGAATGCCAAAGTTATATAAACAATAAAAAAATCAAATAAATTAAATAAAACATCCTTTCTATGTCTAAAAATCAAAAAAAAAATCTATCTGAGTAAAATAAAATAATTTTAACATCTCATACACATTTATGTTATTTCTACTCCTCTGGTGCAACTGTCTTAGGCAAGTCTCTTAATTCAGCCGGAATCAGCGTAAATTCGTAGGACCCTTTTATTAGTTAATCGGCCCTAGCGAGGTATCCGTCGGAACGGAAAATTCTTCGATTTTATACGATTCGGAGGTTTTTGCCTTCGAGGTATTCTTCGGAACATCTATTTGGAATATTTCTCCGACATTTTCTAACGCATATCGGCGAATTACGTTGAAGTGCGATGAAGTGCAGTTTTTCCTTTAATTTTTGACGGCTAGGTTCCGATATCCTCCGACAGAAATTGGTTGCGGAATATTCTTACGATTTGGATTTGAGCCCCCGACAGAGTATGCGTTGCGGAGAATTTTCCGTTTCGACGGATACCTCGCTAGGGCCAAATAACTCTTAAATATAAGTGAATGAAATAGATAAGATAGTGTGTGCAATATTTCAATTCTGACCGTTGAAAACCTTTTGCTCCAAATAAATATCTAATTCATCTAGATCCCAATCCGCTCATGAGCTTCAATATTCTTCAATACAATTTTCCCATTTTATTTGCACAGTTCAATTTCAATCCGCTTTTAAATGTAGATATATTTAAACATTAACGCTTCTGCTGAGATACATCACCACATTATTCAGTAATGACCAATTAACTTGCGTCAGCTTTATTTATCAGCAGTCAAATCACCTTTTATACATTATGCATGAGTGCAGTAAATTTTCCTCACAAAACAGTTTGTTGCCATCGTAATTTGCATCGCCATTGTTACACGCTTGGATTACGTTCGTACGTTAGTTAGTGCGCTTTTAAAATTATTTAACAGTTCATCAATGGATTCCTCTGATGATTGTAATTAAAATCGAAAATGTTCCATTACCATAGTAATTGGATAAAGATGCACTAATGTTAGGTATATTTATTGATGTGCTGATGGTTGTACGAGCAAAATTGAGCCAAGACTACAATTTGGGAAAATGTTCGATTTAGAGTTACCTATGTTACGTTTTTGGCAACTGATTATGCATGAAGGTATGTGTGGTTTGGGAATTTTATAAAAAACTGTCAATCTTTTCAAACAATAAGTGAGTTATAAAATTTAAGAATATTGCTGCCGTAGAGGAGTACGTCAAGCCGAATCAGTTAATTTCACAGCGTTTTCTAGAACTGGGCCCAGACATTACAAGATCAAGCTGACGCAAGAACTGAACCCACTTGATCATATTTTTATTTTTTTTTATTTTCCCAGTTTTATTTACATCTGTCCTTGGACACTAAGTAATTGTTTTTACAGTGGATAGAATGGGATGTAAAATAGTCTTTAGACCAATGTCTTAAAGCGATTTGTTCTTACAGCGATATACAATATAGGAACAAGTTATACAATACAATTTTAAATTTTGGACGGTTATTTACAATAGATTTATATAGACATTATTTATGAACGACAAATAATTCTCACTTTACAAAAAATATGTATGTATGTATACAAATAGCAAATTTTAAATTTTTTTGAAGGTCTACTGGTCTGCGTCATTTAAATCGTCTTCTTGATCATATGAAGCGACAAACGTTCTCGAATTGGGCTCGGGACATGACGGAAGAAAATGAAGAAATTCATCGCAAATTCAGCAAATTCAAAACGGCTTCGTCAATAAGCAAAATATGCATTGCTGGACAGGTTTGAAACCTCATGTGCTTCATGAAACAGCACTTCAACCACAAAAAGTCAATTATTGATGCGGTTTTCATGCCGGTCGCGTCATTGGGCAGTTTTTTTTTCGTTGTAAAATAGGACCGTATGTTGGAACGTAATTTCTTTGAGCAATTGCATGAATTGGCCGTATCGACCGCTGCATACGTTATCGTGGGCGCAGGGACATAACTCTAGGGGACATAAATCCATTATGGACTTATGTCCCATTAAGGTGGGACATAGGTCCAAAATTGTATAATGGACTTATGTCCCACGACAATGAAAAAAGAAATGAAATAAGACTCCAAAAATTTATACAGGAAACAACAACAGCGGTTTTTAACGAAATTTGGGGTGTTATTTCCTAGTAAGAATTGGGGTCTTATTTCATTATGAGTTTTTCCCGCAAGGAAAAACTTTTGTAATTCGTAAGAACTGATCTCATTTTCAAAGCAACCTTCATTTGAGCTGAAAACAAATCATGAAATTTTCGCGAAGACTACTTGATCATTTATTTAGAATTTTTGTATATAAGTGCGCCCTCTTTTAATGTGTAAAAAAAAATATATCTGCCTGCGAAAGTTCACTGGGCATTCATTTCACACTGATATTAGTCCGGAATTTTATGCATTTGCACCCTATTTCCAAGTCAAACATCGTAAGCACTTCATAAGGGGCGAACGACTAATCTAGGAATTATATCTACCTCAAAAGAAAGCATATCACCCTTACAATAGGTGTCATCACAGGACACTGTCTTATAGGCAGGTATGCAACTAGGCTTGACGTATTTTCAAAGATTTTCGCAGAAGTTCTTTGAACGACACGGGGAAAGACACTGTTCTCTACTTTCTCTTTACTTGTCCAGCTCTATTACATAAACAATAAGTCCATTTGGAAGCTTCCTACTGCAGAGATCTAAGCGGTCTAATTACCACAGACATTCGAAATCTCCTACTCTTCATCAGAAGCTCCAACTAATTTACCGAGTATTGGGACTAATAACACTGAGGGATTTAGTTCCCACTTAGTGGGAAATAAAACCACTTTCGTGAAGTAAGGTGGGAAATAAATTGCAAAAACACAGAGTAGTTTTATTTGTGAGGTAAATTCTCACTGACGACTAAGATCAAAGTAAAATGAAAGAGTCAAGTAGAAACTTTGCAATTTTTATTAACAAATTAACTTTTAACTGGTAAGACGTCAGAGTAATCTTTATATATATAATTCTACTGTACGCGTATGTCACTGAACTCCTCCTAAACGGCTGGACCGATTTGAATGAATTTTTTTGTATGCGTTTGGGTGGCGCCTTGGATGGTTTAGATTCACGATTGGTCGAAATTGGACAAAGGGGCGTGGCACCGACCATACAAAAAAAAACATTCAAAATCTTATATTTCGAAAGCAACCGAATCGATTGAGTTTAAATTTACACACAGTCTTAGGTATTGGCCCAGGAGTATTCCTGTGAAAATTGGTCAAAATTGGACAAAGAGGCGTGGCACCGCCCATACAACAAATACATTCAAAATCTTACATTTCGAAAGCAACCGAAGATTGAGCATTGCAATTTCGTAGATGGTATTCTAAAAAAGGCGTGTTGCACCTGCCTTTAAAAAAAATCACTTTGCGAAGTGTAGGCGGGACTTAATACGAAAGGCACGGGCAATGCCGGGTGCATACCGCTAGTATATATATACAATACACCAAATTTAATTAACAACAGAGTCTTGCAAACTGAATTTCGAAAGGAGTATTTTGTCAAACATTTTTCATAGTCTTGCAAACCGAACTGATATTTTTAATTTTTATTCTGTTTAAGAAAATACTCCTTTCGAAATTAAGTTCGCAAGACTCTGAAAATTTCCCAAGATAAGCCTAAGATTTTATTAAAATAATATGATAACTAACTGTACTTTTCAGTTTGTTGTCCAATCTAGTCACAAATATAATTGTGTCGGGTAGTTAGGCCACTTCAACCTAACCTAACCATCGCCTGCAATATCCAGTAACCTATACTCATCAACGCAGCATGGCTTACACTTGATGGAGATCAAAGCCAAAATATTTCAATACCTTGCCTAAGGACGTGTTCTTTATGTATCCTCTGCGCAAACAACTTAATTGCAACGATAGAGCAAGATAACGATTTGAAAAAAAAAAAATCAATTCCACACAGTTCCCTAAGCCATCTAAAGACAGACCGTGTCTTTGCTAATTACAGTTTGCACATTCGTTTCGGCCCTGATTTCACACAAAATCACCAATACATATAGGGCGCACATAATTGAATTCAATTCAATTCCAATCAACTTGAATGATTCTATGCCAATGAACCCGTGTCTGAATGGGGAGTCGGCTTAGCAACCGCCCATGCCGATGCCCTATTCAACCGTCATTACCTAATTGAACTCATTAATGTACACTTACAACACTAGCGCACTACCTATTATTCCTATCCGGCCGACGCATACGCACACCCCACAGATTTTTAATGAGTTCATCGATACTTCCAAGATAGACACTGTCTTCGTCGTCATCGCACGTTGTCGCTTACGCGGACAGTACACAGGCAGGGTGCGAGTGGGTTCATACTTTGATTGTAACTAGTGTATAGTATACCTGCACCAGACCGACCATATGGAAGAGATAAATACAATTTTCCACCTCCTTCCACTGTGCCTTTGCCGTCTGGCCGATGGGAGAGATCAGTGCACTACACCTCCAGTCTTCAGAGGATATGAAGTCTGCCGGGCCCGTAAGGTATTTTTAGATATTATATTTCTTCTCTCTGTCTTGGTTGGCACTATTAAATCTTGTGCGCCAGCACTATACTACTGTTCGGTGGTGGGATGGACGTTTAATATACACTCGGAGCAAGTATATCGTTGTGGCAGTAGCCCCCCTCCACACTGTTACAATCGTCGTCGTCGTTGTCGTCGTCTGTATATGGCAGGAAAATAACACGAAAATATAACAAAAAAGGCAACACCTTACCTTGTTTACCTTATAGGATACTTAAAAGTTCAATTGCGTTCACAGCATCTTGTATCTATGGTAGCCAGAGTCACATATAGATACACAGCCGACCAACTAACAAAGAGGTAAATCTGCTCTTGCTACTGATAGACAGAGCAGGGACCGGTAAACAGGGAGACAGGGACAGAGGAGCTTCTGAGTCTCAGCTGAGGATGTTCTGTTCATGCACACTATATGAAATGAAACTGTTTGCTATTGTACGCCCTCCGGAGACGAAATGAAATTCTAGATCCTCCCGATAGCGCATGGAAAAGGTGGAAGCTGAAGGGTGCTGTTCCATTCATTGCATACTGCATCAGAACGGTCGCGCGTGTTTCTGTGAGTGTATATGAACTCTGGCAGAGACAATTGATTAGCTTGGAATGCCCGCATTGTTGATGGCATTAAAAGTTGTGGAACTCTCTTTAAGCCATCTGGAAATAGTACCGATTTCAGAGCGGACTCGCCTTCGTTGTAATCCAACTTTATGTGTGCATAGGGACGATGGAAGGTCTATTTTAGCTTTTCAATAGAAGTGAGCAGCAGCAGTGATTGAAAGTTGTTTACCTAATCGATAGATAAACAATATCGCATCTGATTGAAAAGTTGCAGAAGGGGTACAGAACTGGCTAGGCGAAGTGTAGCTGTGTATCTTTTTTATTTATATTTCCACTATCTGTACTATTTTTTTCTATCGAATATCTGCGTTGAGCTGATTTTCTCTTTTCACTTCACGTCACAGGCATACGAGTACGTACGATATAAAAATGCACTTGAATGTGTTCACTGTTCAGCAACAAGTGCCTGTTGAATGATGATTGCGGAGCACTTTGCGACATTTCTTTGAGTTGATCAAGCTGCACGATTGTGTTGAATGTCGGCTTAGTTTCTGGAATGATGCTTCTCAAGTACAGCAGCAAGAGAGGATAAATTAGATTTATTGTTCGCAATTTAATGTCTCGCCGAACTATGGACAGCTGGCTGGAACGTGTTCAATAATTGGAGTACGACATCATTTCCAAATATACAATATACTTGGCCCGGGCAATCTTTATGACCATTCAGATGTGCGCTTCACAGTGGTGGTATTCGGTTAAAGATACGAGTCAGTGATGGATAATTTATTATTTCGCTGCTGAGTCAGAGCTTCAATTATGCGAATGCTGTTAACAACACAACGAAGCGAATACTGGACCGGGAATTGTGTACAGCTACTAATTGGGGAATCGTACAGTGGGTCTAGTTTTGTTTGCATCTACCAATTTGTTGTGTAACTAATTAGTGACTACTGCGGTTAGAGGTGGATTTTCTGAACTGCGTAATGAATCTATTTTAATGTGTGGCACTTCTCGATTTGGAGAGTTAATCTACAATTATGTGATGAACAAATTTGGTCAAGGGAATTTAATGGTGACCAACGAAGCAAGCATAATATGACCTTGGGAGCGGTTCCTCATTCGAATATTAATTAAGTGGAAGGGAATCTTAAATCTTATGTATACAAAGTCGCATATACTTGGTGGTATTTTTAACTTTCTCGTATAAGAAGTAAAAGGCAGGATATTGTGTTCGTATGAAATTTGGAATTCGAGATGGTTATCAATTCTGACATTACGAAGATGGAGGAGTTCAAAAAAGTGGTTCTGCGAAATAAGGCCCCAATGTAATAAAAAACAAAAAAAATATATAAAATAAGGCCCCAATAATTTTTTTTAACAAAATTCGGGGTCTTATTTAATTTTTATTAGGAAATACACCCCAATTTTTAATAATTTTTAATATTAATTTTTCTGGTATCTTATTTCATTTCTTTTATTTTTGCTAAAATATGAAATACAGTGTAAGTCACTTATAACGACCTCGCTTATAACGACCAGTTGCTTACATCGTCCACTTTCAATTCATTTGGTTGGTTGCTTATAACGTCCACTTTCAATTCATTCGGTTGGTTCATTATATTTTAAGCCAATTTAACGTCGGATATATCTTCGGCGACTCGTCGTATATAACGAAATATTGGATATAACGACCAATTTTTCGGAAAAAAACTGGTCCTTGTCGTCGGTTATAACAACAGAATGAGAGAAAAAAAATTTTAAAAATTGTCTGTTAAATATTATGGCAGTTTATTTGATGTGCCGCCGTGAAAGCTGCTTTTAAATTAGTTGTGGTTTACGCGTCTTTTATATTTGTGGAAGCCAGATATGGCAGGCGGATATAGCGACCGCCGGTTATAACAACCTCATTTCATCGGTCCCTCCAGCGTCGTTATAAGCGACTTCTACTGTATAATCCAAGAATTTTCTTATCTACAGTTGTTCTTAGACTAAGTATTTGATGCGCGGATTTTTTATACAGATGTACAAAAGTTCCGTTTCAAAATGTGTTCAGTGATAGGTTTGTATTTTTGAGGACCAAAAACATGCTTTTTGTATATCGAAATACCTTATAGAAAATATACCATCGCCGAATGGAAGATATTTAATGGACGGAACTTTTAAAATAGTTACCAAATGTTGCTTTCTTAGAAGATTATAATTATATAGAATAAGCTATGAAATATATCTTAAAAAAAACAACAACAAAAAATTTGGGTGTTATTTAATTTTTGAAATTGGGGCCTTTTTTAATTTTCTGTTTTGGGCCTTATTTCCTGCAGCCAAAAAAGTGTTTCTCGCAATTCTCAAACTCTGTTTTTCTCTAAATTATGGTAGGTATATAATGGATTTTTGGAGAATAAGGAATATTTTGATAAGTTGGTTTTCTATACTTAGAGTATAATTGATATTTTCAAAGTTATTGCGTTCTTTTTCCATTCTAATCACGGAAAACGCTGCGTTTAAAAACTGTTCACATCTCGAAAACGTATTTTTTTGATTTGGATGAAAATTTAAGTAACTAAGTAATGCTTACTTTCCGAATAGTACCTTATATACCTACTCAGTTTTCAGTTTAATAGTTGAGCTTAATAGTTCTCGAACAGAACATTGCAATATTTTTGTTACTTATACAACTTTGTGCAAATTATTTTCCAAAAACCGCTTAAACGATTTTGACCAAAACACATATATTTAGGGTAACAAAAAAGTATTCTTAGTAAGATCTTGTACTCTTTTTATAAAAAATATTCAATTATTGTAAGAATTTGTGAAAAATGACTGCCCAAATCCTAACCTATGTTCAAACACAGTGTGTTCTTGTAAAACTCTGACGGTAAAAATACAATAACAACTACGAAAAACTTCCTTTTAGTAAATATGAATTCTCTTTTTTCAACTGTCTTAAACATGTACCTTAAAATAATTACAAAACTTGGACCTTACACGATTTGAAACTCCCGCTGCATTTGAGACCCCACACGCCACACACATTCATCGCCATTATTCTGTTTAAAACCGAGAATGCAAACTCAAAAAGAAATTCTGAATTCTTACATACATAATAGTTATGTAAATAAATCGCTATATTTTTATCACTAACCAAATTCCAATCACAGACATCTAAAACCAGCGTCACTATTCTATTCCAAATCGAAAATAAATATATGCCCTAGAAGATCAGAAAACGGGATCTCCTGATTCCCCTGCCCTTGTACTCAAAAATCTTGTAAAGTTTGTCGTCTAAACTAGAGCTTGCGAAAAAAATGCCTGTTACTAGTGCTTAAACTTAAACAAAACTAATTGTTATTTGATATGTACTGTCTCATATCACACGATAAAGCCAATACTAGTGGATTTGACTACATCCTTATATTTTATGTACGGTTGCTTCTGAACTTTTCAGCTACCTACCACTTTACAGAAAATCTCAGCCAAACTTTTGATGAATGAGTAAGTTTCGAGCGACCCAGTCGTGCACTTTAATTGATTATGATCTAAGACTGAACTGGATGCTGCTTAGCTGCGTAGCTTAAGATCATAGCTACTACATTCGAAACACTGCCATTTCGATGACAAGTTATATGACAGTATTCAGCGATTCGGGTCCTGAAGTTTGAAGCCTCCTTACGGGAAAATTCGAAATCTGTAGAGGCTGGCTTTTGAACTAAGCACTACACATGCGTATTATTAAGTCTTTCAGACAGTCCGATGACTACCAGACTGACTTATGCATCAATTTGCACAATTGTTGAGCTAGAAAAACTGTCTCCTCTCGGTCTGTACTGTGTGCCTACACATTAAAACGTTTTTCTGCTCACCACATTTGACTTCCAAAGTCCGCACCAAAAGCGATAATTTTGCCCCCATTAAGATAAGCTGCATTTAAATTACCTACCTTAATTTTAAAGGCAATGTCGACAACCATTCGCCTTTTCTCATAAATATATACCCCATCACGATCTGTTTAAATGGTTTCTTTTGTGCATTTCCACGGTCCAATTATATGAAACGTCATGTCATTCAGGTAGGTCCGTATGGATTTCAACACCAAAATGTGTCTTCCTACCAGAGTCGTTGTCCAACATTTCCCACATTGATAAATGGCCTTTGGACCATATTTGTGTGTGTCACCCCGCACTGACCCATTCAACCAGAAAAACATTCAACACTCCACACGTCGTATATATAGAATTAAGTATCATCCACAGCCACACACTCACCTATTATCGTGTACGTTTTTTTTGAGGTTTTCGAGGAAAGAGTAAACATTTGTCGAAAAAAGGATTGCGGACATTACTCATATGGCTAACGGCTCTTTGCAGACACTTTTTCTTGTTCTTTCAATCTCGAGTTTGAGAACAAAAACAAGACTCTGTTTTTAGTGTTTTCATTTCCTTTCTCTGCCAGAAGAACAAAGAAGGCCACTTGAAAACGTCTTATGGAGTCGAATGTTGCTCGTGCTAGGTACATAAATATATTTCAGAAATATACAACACGCATTCGTGGATATTTTTTATGAAACCACAAAGTGGAAAATCGTTAACCCATGTGATCTCTTAATTTAGTTTGCCCATACTTCGTATGGTTTCAAGGCGTTTGTGACTGCGTGCTCGCTTCGAAAATAATTATTTCGAATAACATACGTATATATGACTAATCGCAAATGGTGTTCAATTTTAGAACAGGGAATTCCAATTACTCAGCTGGGTATGAAATTTTTACTTTATTAATTGTGAGTACGTTGAAAGAGTGCTTTTCGTTTTATGGTGCGAGGAATGTGGATTTTTTTAAATTTAGGAACTTGCGGTATTCGAAGAAATTTGTAATCATGATTTTTTTGTTAAATTTTTGAGTTGTTGGAATCGGATGTGTATGTAGGTATAGCTTAGTCGATCCATTGTAGGTGTACATGTTTTCTACGACCCTTCCGGCCGACGACGGGTACCTACAGTTTCTATTTAACCTCGAATGCAATCGCTGAATCGTGGTAAAGTTTGGCTAATGGAACCTATTCGGAGCTTCAGACCGAGATGTGTGTAACACATGTTTGTTCACTTGTGTTGTGACGATTTTCCAAATTTGATAGAAGGACTGAACAATTTTCTGCACTCCGTTGTTGGCTTGGCTCTGTGTAGATATCACATCAACAACAAAAAAGAAGCAGAAGCTTTAACCAGGGGTGTCTCTTATGACAGGGTCACTGAGCTGTATTTCTGCGAAAAAGACATCAAAGCTTCGGCTAGAGTGTACCATTATAACGTTTTAGAGACCGTGGTAAAAGTAAAACCACTAAACCATTCTGTTTTTCAAAATAAGCCGTGTCATTTCAGCAGGACTCTGCCATTGGTCACAAGGCCAAAACCAGTTAGAAATGGTTAGAAGAAAATGTACCAGACTTCTTTGTCTGATTTGAACCCTCTTGATTATGAATTGTGGTCAACTTTGGAGTGTATGGCCTGCTCTAAAAAACAGAACACCATTGACTCGCTAAAGGCATCCCTTGTGAAAGCAATGCAACATATTCCAATGGATAGGGTTCGTGTTGCCATTGACTGTTGGCCAGACCGATTAAGGGCCTGTGTTAATGCAAAATGCGATTTTTTTTTTAAATTTATATTTTTTGTTTCATAATTAATTTACTAAAAATAAATATTAAGTTGTTTTCATTTTATTGAAATATCAAATTGTTTTAGTATTTATGGCTAGACTAGTAAGCTAGAAAGGTCAGTCCCAAGCGGTACTCTCTCGAGTGGAGTACTTTCAGCGTAGCTATGACTACCAACAATGAAACCTTACAACTTACAAGGTGTGACGGAATCGGTCCTTGCGCTCGTAAAATGGGCTAATAAATGTTTAAAAACCTTGTTAAAACAGAGCTACCTAAAGTTGTTCACAAAGTATGAGGACTTTCTTAAATCGATAAGCCTAAATTAAAAGGAACCCATTTTAGCTTCTCTGACGAGTACCCACGTCAGGTTCTAGAATCTTGACATGAATTTTAACTAGAAATTAATTAAATTAACTAGAAACTCTTCTTCAGCAAGAGAATCTTGGGCTTTAGATTAGGTACTAGTCTTAAAGCAATAGACTTGTTGTAAACAGCAGTAAAAAAAAAACTGGTGTCCAGCGCTAGATGAAATAAGCTACCTATATCTACATAATAAAATTTTAAAATCGGCCTGTATTTATGCAGCCAAAAATATTAAAACAGAACTTACGGAAAGCTCAACTCTCCGGACTTAAATTTAAAGTGTAATACCAACCCCGTATGATGAAATAAACGGCAACAACAGGCGTTTTTCTTTTTTAATTCAGAGCAGAACCTGAACTGTTATACAAACATTCGTGTTTTTTTTTAGCTCAGAGACTTCAGAGCTCAAATATGTGTTTTTTTTTTCGTTCAGAGCATGATCAGAGCGTGCTTTATGAGCCAAGAATAAATTGACTGAGCAGCTTGAGTAAAAAGCTGATTACACAGATATGCATATATACACACAATCACATTTGACAGATTGTGCTCAAGTGTGTTTCATAAACAGATCTGAACGATCCGAGCACGCTCG
Source organism: Cheilosia pagana (assembly GCA_936431705.1). Lineage (NCBI taxonomy): Eukaryota > Metazoa > Arthropoda > Insecta > Diptera > Syrphidae > Cheilosia > Cheilosia pagana. The sequence goes on along the minus strand of OW386166.1, from coordinate 74,160,300 downwards.
GTTCATAGTGCGCTCATAATGCTGAAATCTAAACTAGCCCTCTTCAATAGCCCTGCAAAAAACTAACAAACGAGGGCGGGATCTCAGTTGTTGGTGTAGCCATGCAAAAGGGCCAGCTTAATGTCAGCAGGGCACATTGCACACATTGAAGCCCTTGTCGGGGTACCTTGACAGGTTACTATGTGCTAGTGAGACATGCAGCAAGGCTAGGAGCTAACCAAAATAATTTTGGTCGCAATTGCATTGATGAGGTATCGGAAGAAAAAAGTTTCCACATTATTTAACTCCCCGGCGGTGGCCTCAAATATAAAGCAAGCTATAAGAGAATACTTCTTAAAGAAACTTGCAGATTTTGGCATTCCTAATGCAATGAATTTTGTTCAGGAGCAATCTCCTTCTCCATGCAGATAAAAGAGACTTGACGCACTTGATCCAGAGCTAACCTCGAAAACACCAGCCGGATGTCATATATTTCTTTTAAATTAGAAGGCAACCATAGATTTACTGAGGGGGTTTCAAAAGTTCAGTTCGTTTTTTGACGGCATGCGCCTGTTGAAATATCAGAGCTGTAGATTGTATCAAGCTTAATAAATGCGGACATTTTGACCCCACCAAAATTAAATGAAAAATAGGTAGACATACAAAACAAAACTGTTTTTGTAGAAATTGTTTGGTACTGCACTTTCTCTGTGCTTGTCGGTCTACCTTCCAAATATTAATAAGGAGCTCAGACTTAGTTCTCAAGTAGATGGTATCGAGTAGAACTTTACAGTCGGCCAATGGTCGGTCAAAACTCAAAAGCCACTTTAAACTACAGCCAGTGGGTTTCGTTCTGTGATACTGTGAAGTGAAAAGTATATTTATAAGTTCGAGTTTCATTCGATTGTAGTTCTATGAAAGAATTAAAACAAATGTCAGAATTTGTGTCATTATGATCATTTTCCATCACAGCCGTTTCAATATGCGTGGACAAAGAGCTTTAGAAACCCTTAATCCATGAATAACTTTAACTAATTTATATAAATAAATAAATTAATAAATAAATGGCGCGACAGGTCTGTGGGACCCAAGGCCTAGCTTCGCACAACCATTCGTTTTGTGTGAGTCTTAAATTTTTGGGACGAATGGAAGGCATTTAAAATTGTACGCCGAGTCCAAACAGCTAATTGAGAAGCACTTTCATGACAGTTTTACTCTCGGATGTTTGTCAGACGTTCGCGAGAGGTGGCGCAGTGGAAAAAAACCTTAAAGATGTTATTTAGTTCTTTCGGGACTCGAACCTGGAACCCCTTGCTTAGTAGCCCAACACACTAACCACTAAGCCACTGCGCCTGTAACTAATTTATATAAATTTTAATAAAGTGCTCCTCAGTAATAATTGTTAATAATAACAAAATTAAAGCAGAAATCACATACTAGTGGCAGAATTTATCATTGGCTAGGATTTACTTATGGGCAAACAAGTTTAATTTGCCCTATTTAAATTCTTTTCCCAATTCGTTCCTGCTGTCAAATATGCGAGCCGTCACTTTTTGTATTCTTTGTTCGAGAATCGCATAATGCGTGCTCGTGGTCGTGATTTGATAAAATGAAAAACTGATGTGAAAACTTGAATCGGTAATTGAGCCCCAGCAAGGCATGCTCCGGAATTTTTTTTTAAACATAATAAATGCCTCAACTGAAACGAAAAAATATTGTTCATGGGTTTTATTTCAACCCCTATACCCTAACAAAAACAATTTACACTCTCGGCCTCTCCTTTCATATAGCGCTAATTCAACGTTATGAATGATGTAACTCCTTCAAGGACAATGGCACTCTCCAACATTATTACATTTGAAAATGTGCTAGCAAAAACATACCCATTTGTTTGAACTCGAACACAGGCTCATGCCTACACTTCTATGTGCATTCCCCACTGGCCAACGTTAGTGACTTCACTTGATGTTGCATGCGATTGTGGTGCGGGTCTTAAATTGATTTAATTACACATTCGGTTCACGTGCAGTGCATTAAAAATGCACCATTCCAGTGGAATGCACTCCGCCTCTTCCGCCTCGCAAACTGCTCAGTCCATCAACCATCACCCAAGTGGGCCCTTCTGTCTGACATGGTTTGGCCAAAAACAATACCAAACGCATACAAATGTATTTCTACAATTTGCCCCGCTGCGAATGCGAAAATCGACAACTTCATTTCTTTCGCTCACATCAGCGGAGCATTAAAAATTGAAATACGGCCAAATTTCCAATTTCAGTTATACATTGCATCAACTGAACTGAGCTCAGCGTCCCATTTGCCTTGTTTTTTTTTTTTAATTCAAGAACGTATCTCCTCGTTTCTGAAACACGACTCGAGCTCACTCTCTTTGCAATATTGCATGTTTCAATTTACCGTGAAATTAACTTTCATTGCGCACGGTTCCGTAGTGCATATGGCATGCCCAATGCCCAGCCCATGCCACAGAGCCATTAAGTGAATTGCGCGCCACATTTACTGAAATAGACGAGATTCAACAAACAACAATCCGTTGCGACCTTAGAAATGTATCTTCTGTAGAGGAATGTGCAGTCGCTAGGTATAGTCTGTTGTTGCGGTAGTGTATCGGTGTTCTGTTTAAGTGTTGTGATCGTTAGTCACGATCGGTAGAGTATTCAGGTTCACCTACTTCTTTTCCTCTTTAATGTCGTTCATGTCGATTGCAATTCCCATTTTCTTTAGCTGGTTACGCTTACGATACGACCGACGAGATTCGATGGTGAATAGTTGCTTCAGCATTTCTGTAACGAACAAGACTGGTCCAACCAGAGATGCTGGTCAGCGGATGGGTCTTGTGGCGCGTCGTACCACGCAAAACCTTACATTGTGGTTGACCGCGAAGGGCAGGCTGTGTTCAGATTCCTTCTCTTGGTTTTCCAAGTTTCTTCTCCTCACTCGTTCATGCTTCAATTTCATGAATGATGATTACGCTCGATGGGACATGGGAGTGTCGGTGACTACCAACGCGCTCTGATCCACTTTAAATGCGTTTGGGCTGGCTGTGTTTACTTATAAGACGAGCTCATTAAAAAGCGTTACACTCTGTAAGTTGGCTCAACAAAAACGAAAGAAAACTAATCTATATGCGTCGACTGGATTTTCAATGAACTTGATTAAACGCACAGAGTCATTAGAGCGAAATTTATTGTTGTGAAGAGTGTGTTCAACAATGCTTATATGGTTTCTCTGATTTAGTATTGGTTTATGTATGTTTCGAGCGATAAATTAAGTAAAATTATTATCATAAATCGCGCCCACAATTGTTATGGTTGAACAATGAAGATGGCTCGGGAGTTTTTGTCGCTTTCTCACATTGAGCCAATTAATTCAACGTATCTCACAACTCACAAGCTGTTCGCTTAATTTAATGCAATTTAAAAAATAATTGGTGGCTACACTAAGAAACTAAATGTGTAGATCTAACCCACACACACACCCTCGTTGGTATAGTAAAATCGAATAACCATCGTAGACTTGCACAAAATGTGCGCAGATTAAAATGGGTGGGTCCATCATGTGCCAGGATTGGAGAACGAGTAAGTAAAGAAGTTATCCCGACCCGTGAAGAGTCTCTGCCTGAGACACAACAGCCTTCCATCCTCTACGATCTGGGGCACGTTGCTTCCAGTTATCCAGACCAAGCGCTCTGGCATCCGCGATGGCTTGGTCTTTGATACGGAGGTGCGGAGGTGTCTTCTCGAACCTGGAGGCTGGGATTCAAAGATCCTCTTAGCCGGAGCATTATTGTCCATTCGCTCGATGTGGCCGAGCCAATGTAGTCGACGTGTTTTGGCTTTTTGGACTACATCCACATCTTGGTAAAGCTCATAGAGTTCGCGGTTGTATCTTCTCATCCATTCGCCCTCCTCGCCCTCCTCGCACACACCAAAAATCCGCCGAAGCATTTTTCTTTCGAAGGAGCCCAGTATCAGCTCTCCCTTCTTGCCTATGGTCCAGCACTCGGCGCCATAAAGCAGAACTGGCAAGATAAGGGTCTTGTAGAGCACACATTTCGTCCTTCGAGTTAGGAGTTTTGAACCCAGTAGTTTCGCCAAACCGAAGTAGCAACGGTTTCCTAGGGTAATTCTTCGCCGGATCTCCACTATGGTGTCATTCGTGGAGTTTATGTTTACTCCGGTAAACTCCCTAACTACCTCGAAATTTGTGCTATCAACAGTGACGTTTTGCCCTAGACGGTGGACAGTTGCTTGTTTGTTTGTTGATAGCATGTACTTGGTCTTGCCCTCATTTACTTCAAGGCCAACGGATTTCGCCTGTTCTTCAATCGCCGTGAATGACAATATCAATAGCGCAGCAGCTGGACGGACCTGTTGAAGATAGTGCCTTCCGTGTTGACAGCTGCCCTGCGCACTATCTGCTCCAGTACGAGATTGAAAAAATCGCATTATAACGCGCCTCCTTGCCGAAATCCGGTTCATGTTTGAAATAGTTTGGAGGAGCTACTTCCAAACTGCACGCTGCAGCGCGTGTTTTCCAGCGTCACGCGACACAGCTGAATCAGTTTTGCCGGGATGCCGAATTCGGGCATCGCCACATACTGACGATGTAAGCTACCTATCATACGCGGCTTTGAAGTCGATGAATAGGTGGTGAGTTTCGACTTGAAATTCGTTGGTCTTTTCCAGGATTTGCCTCAGTGTGAAGATTTGGTCTATAGTCGATCTGCCGGGCCGGAAGCCACACTGGTACGTGCCGATTAGTGTGTTGCAGAACGGTTTTAGACGTTCACACAGTACGTTGGGTAGGATCTTGTAAGCGACATTAAGCAGGGATGTGCCTCGATAGTTCTTGCAAGACATAGGATCGCCTTTTTTGTAGATGGAGCATATAGAGCTGATAGTCCAGTCATCGGGCATGTTTTCTTCCACCCATACTTGGTTGATGATTCGATGCATGCACCCTACCAAAACATCACCTCCGTATTTGAAGAGCTCCGCTGGTAATCCATCAGAGCCGGCGCCCTTGTTGTTCTTTAGCTTTACAGATTTATGAAAATATACTTACTAATAGTTGAGCATGGTGTCGGGAAAAAAGGACCAATGGTGGGGTCTAATATTTGATTTTGGTTTTTCATAAGCTGGGATCTTGTATTCTAAGACTCGTTACTGCAAATCTTTATAAAATGGCTAGATCTCATAAATCAACTGTCAGCGAAAATTTGAAAACCAAACCTCTTAAGGCAACACCTTTAAGACATTGCACAGTGAATGGGCGGAAGAATGTCCCTAGCTGTCAATAGAATGATAACACTTCAACATATTAAACCGAAGTCTAACCTACTTTTACGATAAGGTACTCCCAAGGGTCCATGAGTTTGTGTCATAAAGCAGAACGAGGATGATGAATTTCATCCACAGCGTCTGTTGTAGGTAAATAGCTTGTGAGAGGGTACCTACTCGTTTTGGATGTTCTTTCTTGAGTTTTAAAAAAAATGGGTGCAACAGCTCTAAGAACAGCTCTTCGTAAATATTTATTTGCCGAGTTCCAAAGACCGAATTGAGAGCTGTCTCTTGACAGTGACAGTCTCGAGGTGGCGCATTTCAAAATGCCTAACCATGTTTTTTGTGTTTTTCCATTGATCAAAACTGATTGTCAGCTCAGCAGTCCAGCACATTAACCACTGCTCTTCGATTTTGATTCAAGGATTGGTAGATTTTTGCATACGTCTCAATAGTTGAAATTTTTATCACAACAGCCCGGAACTTTTACAGAGTTCTTGACAACAGTTCAAGCAGGTCAGCTGCAATTGAATAAGGCTATATGTCCAAAGGAGGACTATAGATTGTTCCCAATGGCAAACGTGTTTCGGATTCAAGGAGCGAAAATCGCCATTTTCTGCAAAGGAGCGTTTCATGAACGAAGGGTTAGCTAAATCGGGGATCTGCGGCCCTAGACGACTAGCCATTCGACTAAATACCGCTTATGAAAAGTCCAGAGAACGCGGAAGCGGATGAAGTTGTAAGGAAATGATCAGAAATGTTTGCATCCCTTACCGTTACATCTGTACGAATTCTGGGAAAAAAGTAATACCTAATACTGAAACCGTGGGTATTTCTTTCCAAGGTCCTGGAAATGATAATGAAAATATTTAACTGACAACAATTTGTTATGCATAAATCAGTCTGGCTTCCGTCTGAAACACAGCTGTACTACAACCCTTTATAATGGTGTGGAAAACCTAAGGCAAGCTGTTGACCTTGACAATGTTACTACTTTTCTAAGGCGTTTGACACGGTCAACCATAATATTCTATGCAGCAAGCTGATTAACCAATTTAATTTCTCTTTCCCTTCGGCAATGCTAATCCAGTCTTCCTACCTGAATTGCAGATCGCAGGCAGTTGTGGCAAATAGTTTCGTGTCTGAATTCCTCATGTTGAAGAGAGGGGTTCCACAGGGCTCAATACTGGGTCCGCTAGTGTTCTCTATGTACATTAATGATCTACCCCTTTGCTTGCAAAACTGTCAAGTGGATATGTACGCTGACGATGTTCAGATTCGGAAAAGCTTTTCCCTAGGTTTGGTTAAAAATGCAGCAGTGGAAGTTAATGAGGATTTAATCAATATTTTTAGTTGGTCACAGAAAATTGGTCTCAGCGTGAACCCACTTAAATCTAAATGCTTGGTAATTTCAAGAAAGTCTATTGACACGACTTCCCCAAAATATTCTTAAATATTAAGCAAATAGAGTTTGTCGAATCTGCTAAAAAACTAGGCATAACCTTTACAAAGACGCTTTCTTGGAATTACCAAATCAGATTGACAATTCGTAAGGTTAATGATGGGCTTCGCTTACTGTGGAGCAATCATAAAATCACACCATTAAAAACACGCATTATCTTGGCCAAAACATTACTCTTTCCTATCATGCTTTATGGATATGAACTTTTTTATAATTGTGATTATGAGCATAAGCGTAAACTTAATGTTGCTTACAATAGTATAGCTAGGTATATCTTTGGACTAAGAAAATACGAACACATTTCTCAATTTTCAAAATCAATACATGGCGTTACTCTAGAAAACCTCTTCAAGCTTAGGACTTTAACTTTGCTGAACAATGTTTTGCAAACACGTCAGCCACCTTACCTTTCTTTATAATAAGGTATGTCATTCGCGTTCCTTTAAATCTTTCAATCTTGTGCCTATACGTTACGCGTTCTTAATATCTGAGCGGCAATTTTTTATAAATGCAATACGTCTGTGGAACTCTCTGCCCCGAACTTTACGGGTGATAAGCTGCACTAGACTTTTTAGAATGAGATTGAGGGAGTACTTGAAGACTTTAAGGTAGTGATGATTTTCTTATTTTTCTTTTAGTTTATCTTTTCTTTTAGTTTATCTTTTCCTAACTCTCATAATTTATTTGTTTTCTTTCAAATTTTCTTTTCTTTTCAGATAATGAAGTTTAATATTACTTTAAAACTAAAAATCATAATTTCTTTTCTCTTTTTTTCTCTTTTTAATCTATTTTCATATACTGTTGCTTTTATTGTAACTTATTAACACATCAACAAATTAGATAATTAAGTTTATACTATCTTATAATATATTGTATCTTACTGTATAAATCTATGCAAATAAATATAAATACTAAGTGGTTGTATGAGGTCTTCAAATTTTGCTGGTCCCCCTTAAGCTTTTTCAACCTCCCTTCAACAGTTTCAACGCGGAGATGTTGGGAGACTAATTATGTATCCCAAATATTTCATATTTCCATCAACCAAATCAAAAGTTACTACAGAACTAAGGGATACATTTTGCCATCATATGTTTGTCCGATGTTTATTGCCTTTATAGATTTAAAAAACGAGTTTGATCTCTTGTTTTCTGCTACTGAATTATTATTTGAACTTGCAGAATAAGCTTTAAACCTCTAGCCAACAATAATTGGTTCGCTGACTCAAGAAAGCTCTAGCTACGTTACAACAAAACCAGGGGTCGAATCGCGTCGTTCGTGAACGAGCATTAAGTGAAGGAATTAGTTTTTGTTTCACATGAAAAATCAAATTAATGCTCGTTCACGGACGGCGCGATTCGACCCAAGGTCTAACTGCTTCAAAATGACAGAAAATCCCTGTCAACGTTGATAGTCGCACTCACTGGCTATAATCTCCGAAGGAACCACACAATGAAACTTTAACTCAAAGATGGCAACAATAAAAGGGGATGTGGCGAAGAGGCTGCTCTCGAGTACAAATCTGACTACTACATCTGTCACTGTTTCATGCTTTGTCACTTGATCAACAGAGCATTAGGAAAACACCTCTTCCATGACCTGTGGGAACTATCTGATGTCTCTTTTTCGAGGTTTCTGACATCACGATGGTTGTAGCTATTCGTACTCGGACCAAACCCCTATCGGGTATCACAAAGAACCCAGAAGACTTCAAATCATCATCAACCAGCTTACGTACAACTTTCCATCTAACAAGCCTACTTTACTTTTGTGGAACAAAAGATTAAAAATAATTTGCTAGAAAATCCATTACATCTTAGAAGTTACAAACCAGCGAAGCGTCAAATCTTCTTATTTACATTCGCTTTAAGCCCGTAGCCATGACCTATTCAATTGATGATGTGAGTTTCTAAAAACCGTCCTCCATCTCTATCTCTAGTTGCTTTAGTTTCAGAAACGCTTCTTCAATTAGGTATGATTGTGCACCAAATCACACACGCTTTCCCTATGAAGAATAGATTTCATCAATACTCCTCCAACATGACCTACAATGATTTCTAATCTCAACCAAGTTGTACCATAATTGGACTCAAATGTTGTAACTTTGATGAAATGTCTTATCTCGTACGATTTGTAACAAAATCGTCATCACAATTGAGAAACAACTTCTGTTGATTGTTATCTATAGGTATAACTGTCAGAAAATGGAGATCTGTTCACGCCAAGTTGATAATTACCTTCAGAATTTATTAAGGTCCACCATCCATTCATATGCAAGTGACAATCATAGGCACTCCATATGGAAGAGTGAAATTCTTCCCATGCTCTAAAAAAGAAGCAACAGAAAAATAAATACAAGAAAATCTTCGTGTAGGCCGAGCGCAACTGGGATAAAATTGAAACAAGTGTGCTGGCCGGGCTCCCCCCAACAAAGAAACGCATGCTCCCCCCGACCAACTCTGCACTGAAGAAACTAAACACTCGCAGTCTATATTTAGCAGTTAGATAGCCCGCATCGGAGAATTATTATCATTACGAAACAATCTTTTAAATCAGTGTTGTTGGGTGACACTTGAAACGACACACCAACCTACAATATGTATCTATCTGTCTATCACATGGCGATGGAATGTGTTGCGTTGGGTTGTGCATTCCAATTTTATGACCTTTACATTTTCAACTCGATACGAAGACGAACCTCATATGCCATGCAGCAGGTCTGTGCGTCTGTCGCGTATTTGTCGAAATTAAAATCGTTTTTCCAACTACATACGTGTGTAGGTACTCGATGTGTGATTTCGAAAATAGATGCGGAGGTGGGACGAGTGCGCTTGTTGTACAAAATGAGTGAACAAGGCATGTTCGCGCCATGTAGGTGCTGGTACTTCTTATATGCACTTCCGGGGTCGTAGCACTTTTTTATTAGATACTATTTCCATTTGATGGTTCAGTGAAAGTGTCAGTGTGAGAGTAAGAGAAAATGTGATCGTACGAATAAATAATTCCGTCGAAAGCATAACTGCTATGGATAAGGGAGTAATGACTGTATATATCTGAATGAAATTGTCTGTATAATTAAATTTAGTTTCCAAATCATGTATCTGTATATTGGGATTATTACGATGCACGATCACTGTGATTATCGGGGGGCGGGGAAGGAGAACGATAAGAAAATAAACAAAATGCATGGGTGAATGGCCCCCGAGGTGGATTGTAGAAAATGATTTATTGATTGGTTTAATTATATTTTCACTCCGATCAGGTGGGGTTTTCCCCCCACATCGGAGTGGACTTGTTGCTTAGTGATGTTGAACGCTGATAGAGTTTAGTTATTAATTGAGTCTTTCATGGCGAGTGGACTGGTTTGATGGGGTTCAAGAAACTCGAGTTGTAAATAAGAAGTCCATAAGGAAAGTCGACGAGTGGAGTTTATGTAGATAAGAGGTTGTTAAATTTATGTTGTAGATTTTGGATAACGCACGATGTGATAAGGAGGGGGCTATATTATTGAGCTCTGATTAGGTACATTTCGATAGGAGTATCTTAAATTGTATAACAAGTCCTTGTGAGATATGAACGAAGTCAAGGTAGGTTGGAGAGATTTAAGAGATAATTGGTCGTATCAGTTTTAGCAGTAGATATGATTATAGAACGTGTACTAAGCCTGTGATTGTTTGAATATTTGAGTAAGGGCAGATAGTTCTTACGATTTTCAGATATATTTCTGTTTGTCCCTAGTCCAACAGTCAATTGACAGACAAACGCCAGTCCATCAACTGTCGGTTACAAATAGAACAGATAGAGCTGCTGCAATACGTAAAATTTTGGGTTTTTATTCAGTATAAGTTTCGGTAAGATCTCTATAAGAACTGTAAAAATGTGTGATAATTAAAGCTTGTGATTGGAAGCGCTTTCGAGGAGCTTCTTTAAAGCTGCCGACAGCAGGCATTATAGAAGCAATGAACTGTTTGCATTCGTATCTTAGGAGTCACACTTGCTTAGTGACCGCAAAACTATGAATACCCGAATGAAGTGTCATTCGGTGAGACTTGTCAACGTGTGTTTTGTACCAATCTTGTGTACCAGATAAGTCTCCCGCATAGAAAGTGACTTCCCAGTCCCTGTTTTAAATTTTTGGTGTCGGGAAATGTAATTAAAAGGTGCACCAAATCGGGTGGAATGTTGTTCAAAGAAAAAGCAATTACATACAGGGACATTTTTCTTAACATTCCGTTAAACATCTAATCTGCTGTGAACGCCTGTAACAAATTTCCAAACGAACTGGTTGCTCTGTCAGTTCGGCTTCAGGCCCAGTAAGCCTACAACCGACAAATGACAGATTTTTGTCTATTTACCGATTATAAGACCGCCTTCGACAGCATTTCTGAATAGATCTATGATTAGTATTCCACCGTAGAAATATTGACCAAGAAACTGCACCAATTGGTTGAAAGTCGAAAAGTACTACTTTGCTGAGCTTAGTATTAGAATTAGCCATTATAGGGACTGCCAACTGGAGAGATTACTTCCACCTCTCCTGTAGAGTGTCGTCTTTTATGGCATGTGATAAAATGTAGGCATCGGTAGATGGTTTCTCTGATGGATTTCTCATTATTATTTGGAGCACCAAGGCACGTCAGCCTAAAAAACGCCCTTAAGACAATTTTAGACCTAGACCAATGAAAACCTTTTCCTTAATCAGTCAAATTTCACCTTATAATGGCGGGAGTCATGTGAATGTGCCCCAATAGTGCTTTAGAAGCTATAATATTATACTTTAGTATACAACTCAGCCAGTTTGGTTGTACGGGAAGGGAACTTAGAGGGAACTAAGAGAACTAAGGGAATTTTGTGAAGTTCTTTAAAGTCTATTGGAATATAATGAAGTCATCTGAAAGTTCTACATAGAAGAACTGTTTAAAAAGTTTCCTCCTTAAACCGTACAGGTAGGTACTGACACACTTTGCTAAAAACAAAATTTACTCACTATTGTAAATTATACCTCAAACCAAAAGCTATTCCACTTATACGGTGCCTCACTCATTTAAGTGACTCTAGATATAAGGAGTTACCAAGGAAACAACTCTAAAGCCCCTCAAGTCAGTCCGGTCCTCAGCTTACTGCCTCCAGTTGTAGTTAGGCTGTCTTCTTTTACTTATATATGGCTTATTTTAGACAAGGTCTTGCTCTACTGTTTGGACCCGCCGGGTTAGAATTGAATTTGACGGAATGGAGCCACTTGCTCTACATGTCACCTCTAACGCCCCATGCGCAGGATTTTGACGTTGATTGCCCTCCTTTAAAACTTATCAACGCAAACGGCGCCGAATATATTACAAAGGTTTTGTCTTCCGAAACATTCATACAAATTTTCATAGCTTTGAACAGGCTCCATTCAGCGTTGCCAGACGGTTAATATATTTCCCCCAGACAAATCTGAAAAACCCCCAGATTTAGCTATTTTCAAGAAAAAAACCCCTAATTTTTTTTTTTTTTGAAATTTGGCAAGAGAAAATACCAAGAAAGTCTCGCTCTGCTTCCTTCCATTCCACCCAAATGATTGTGAACTTTTCGCAAACGCAATAGTGTGTGTGCATCTAGCTTTAGATAGGGGTTAATTAATACACTGGCACTTCTCAATGAATATTGGAATGCGTTGGAATGGAATGGAATTGCCATACATGTTTACATCGGACATAGGTAAGGTACTCGAATATACATTGATTTGGTTTGTTGGTGGTGCATTTGCTTTATAGCTTACTATTACGATGCTTTTTAGTGAGAAAAAAAAAGAAATTAATTGAACGCAGTTACAAAATAAACCCCAGATTTCCCCCTAAACAATTTTTCCCCCCAGATTTCCCCCCGTCGGCCAAAAAAACCCCTAGATCTGGGGGGAAAACCCCCAAACTGGCAACGCTGCTCCATTGTTAAGACTTGTAGAGCGGGACTACGATTATTAGGGAACTCCTTAGTTATTCGGTGGAGTCCGTTACTACAAGTTTGACTTCTTGTTCCAAAGACACGGCGATTGATTAGAGTCAAGGTACACAAAGTCTCTTTATACCTCTAAGATATAGCTGCCTATGCAACTTTCCGTCCGATCAGAACAAACCGGTAAAACTCCAACCGAGAAAAGGCGCAGCAATAAAAGACATCATGAAATCGAGGTTAACGAAATTAACAAAATTCAAGGGGTAACCTTTTCTTCTACGGGGCCGTTGGGCTTGGGTCTGACGCATACACTAACTCCCACCTACCACCTTAAGGAATGCGCAAACCTCATCATTTCTTCAGGTATAAAAGGTGCAAACGTCCATATATTCACAGATAGTCAAGCAGCTATAAATGCTCTAGCTCAAAAATCACACTCTCAAAATCAGCTGGGAACACAAAATGTCATACCAAACAGTTAGGGCTACATTAGGGTAGTGGAAAATCTGCTTAGGCTAAACTTATTTTCTGGCATTCTTCGGCACAAAAGATCTTTTAGGTCGACGTGCCTCTTTATCGCCTTGGCGAGTCAGAAGTTAAAAAAAAACTGCCGGCTCAAAATTTGTTTCTAATCCAAGCGATGTTCCGATTAAAACTGTTTACAAGTTGCGACGACTTGATGACATTCCTTATTTGTGCACCTAGTTCGTGGGGACTCCACTCCAGGCGATTGCCCGGGTTTCCCTCATCCCAACGACTGCATTTGGTGCAATTGAGCCAGCGATTATAAACATACTAAATCCGTTTTCCAAGTGATACATCGTCTAAGCTTTGATGGAAAATGCTTTCCTAATTTCTGAGGGACTTGATGTGTTTTCCCTGCCCACTTGTTGTTTGCGCTTGCACTACGCGGTATATCCTGACTAAAGGCCTCGATTGTGAGGCCAACATAAAATAAATCATATAAAAAACGTCAGCTATATAGTTCAATACAAAAAAAGACGTTTCCAACTGAAAGGAAATTACTGTGAACTTTAAACTCTTCCAGGCTAATGCTAATGCTTTTGCTTTGCATTTCGCTACCCTCCCTTCGAGTGCATCATTTCGAACCATTGGCTCTTCTTCTTTCTTTTGTGAGCAAATGAGCCACCCAACCAACCCACCCCACCCCATGCAGACATTTTTAAAATCCTTTTCAGCAATTCTCCCTTTGTTCATCCCAATAAGCACTCGAACGAACCAGCAGCGCATTTGTTAAACTATAGCACATCCCTTTCACAAATTCCAAGGATGCGTTAGCAGCTACCTACCATTTTCCCCCCTCTGTAAGTACACAAATTAAATTATTAATTAAATGCATTCCACACCATCCCCAACATCAGGGAATTTCATAAAGGAATAAAAAACACGATTCATCTCTTTTCAATGAAGACCATTTATCGGATAAAAGTAAAAAAATAAACTGGTACAGATTCCACCCCCCACCCCAATGACTAGCAAAATAGTGTTTGTTATTCGCAACGAGAGCACTTAAAGCAACACAAAAAAAAAGAGATAGTAAAACGTGTACTCATTATCGTGTACGATTCAATGAGTTAATGAATAGGCCGTCATCCCTCCCCCACCGGCCGCCGCCCCGCTGTTATTCTTCTTTGAAAGCAATTTTGTTTTACAACCGCTCGGCCACTCAAACAACGTTAATGACAATAACCTCAATTGCGCAAACAAGAGAAAATTTTATACAGTATACCTATCCAGTATCCACGCTCTACGTGTTGTGAAGTTGGCCCGATATTAACATTTTTCGCAATAAAACAAAGCATGTTAAACCAACAAAAAATTGTAATAACGCGAATAAATTTCTATGCATACCGACACAAAACAACTAAAAATAATTACACACAGGAACTACCAACTACTACTACTGACCAAAAACAAAAATCCAAAGGCAACTTTTCCTTTTTTGCTGTTGGCACAGGAAAAATGTGAATGTATTGTGTTGTTAGATACTTACCAACTTGTGAAATGGCTTGAAGCGTATCCAAAATAAAAAGGGTTATTAACCGCCGCCTGTAGGTGGTAATCCAAGAGTTGTGTATCAAGACAGCCAACCCACTATAAATCACTATTAATCACTATGCGCACATAAAAGATACAAATGTATCTTCGCAGAGAAGTGATTATATCTAATGAACTTCAAATTAACTGCGTAGAATTATTTTATTAAAATTTTGTAACACTGTGGCACAGGTTTAACACTTTTTCTACAACTCTACGAAGAGGAGAGATCACTGATCGTGCAAAACGATACAAAACACAATAATTACGGGGATACCGCTGTACGTAATAACAGTCTATGGAAAGGAGAACAAGCGATCGTAATTTGAAGGCACAGGAAGTTGCCTGTCCGCATCTAGATCTAAACAAGAATCGAAACGATCTGCAACCAGTTTAGATTGGAGATGGTGCATCCAAATAGAGTGCATTCAAACAGAGTGCATCCAACAAATGCTGCATCGCTGGTATAATTGCGAAACACGAATCAATAAAATCAAAGAACTCGAACACTCGATTTGTGGATGGTAACGTCACACACAAACATGGCCACCGGTTATGCTCAGCAGATGCGAAAACGATCAGTTAGACACGATCCACAAAAGTATTTCTTCTGGTAGATGGGATGTGGGATAGGTGGGTATGCTACCTCGCGTGGCATATAAATAAAAACACTCAAAACCGGCTAAATTCCATAAGCGACTGCTACAAAACTGCGCGGACGACGACGTGACGAAATAACAACTCCACACACGATCGCGTTGCAAGATCGACTGGAGGGCATATCAATTCTACAGTGGCAGCCAGCGGATCGTTCGGGGAATACGCTCTGTTACTCTGTAGTGTTGCCATATGGAATGGACTTTTCTGTTTGCTCCCCACGATCATATGGAATGATCTTCAATCCAAAACGGGTTTAGATGAACTTTGAGTTGAGGAATACAATCGAGAAACTCAAGAGATCGCAGCATGAAGCTTATGGTGTCGGCGACTGTGACTCAGAATAACAACTTTAGGCATATATACGAGTATGTATAGGTATAAAATGCACTTCCGTTGAAGGAAGCATGATTTTGCTTCGAGTCCGAACGAGCTATCTGGACAATTGAGGGAAAACACAACCAACTGAACAATAATGCAATTTCTCATAATGCACCGCAGAGACCGCCGCAACCACCACCACGCTGTGTTTTATATCGCGCGTGAGCTATGTTCGCGCGTATCTTTTGTCTGCCATTATGGAACGGGGCTGATGATAAGTGAAGAGGTCGTTTTTTTCTTCTTTATATTTTAGGGTACACTCATATAATAGCAGTGAGGCCAATGAAGGTCTTGTTCTCTGATTGTTTGGTTTCTGTCGTTCGTTTTGTGTTCACATACCACACATTACACACATGTAGAAAAAAAGAACGAAAACCCCAAACTCTTGAGAGTAACTTTTTCTAAATGGTTAGGGACGGTGAAGTGCTTTTGACTGGAGGCAGATGAAAGGAAAATTTAAATTGATTTCCAAACAGTTAACGATGCAGTAATGACTGCTACATGAGTGAGTGTGTACTAAAAAATAATTTTGCTTCACCTGGTTAATGGTTAGATAGGTATACAAGACGAAGGGGCTATTAATGTATGGCAAGACTGATGGGTTGTTTAAATATGTGGAAATCGAAATCGATTGGGTTCACCCAGTGACATTTGAAGTAAGTTGGTGATTGGTTTTATGGGCGTTTGAATTTGAGCTGCTTGATTTGTTGAAGAGTTTCGTATTAAAGTTGGAGAACAGTTTCGGTTGGATTAGCAGAAAGGGATTTATAAATATCAAATCATTTTTTTAATTTTCCTGGGATTTTGGAGGATTTTTTAAATATATGTAAGTAACCTATAGATAAATTATCAGCCGCCATTAGTGCCATGAGAATCAGCCAATCAGTAAAATGGAAACCGAATGCAACGGGTCTCTCATCGATCTGTGGTCAGGGCATTACCACCTTAAGGTATTGCCAGACAGCAATAAAAAAAATAGAATTGTGAAATGCTGGCACTCAGCACAAGGTAACGCTCTGCTGGGTTCCGGGACATGAAGGCCTTCCAGGCAACGAGAAAGTGGACGAATTAGGAAGACAAGGTTCGACAGCTGTTTCAGAACCAGCTGATCCCTCTGTGAATATCCCGCCTTGTAAATCAAACTTGAAGCAGGGAGAAAAGCCACAAGAGAGGCGGACGTTAGATGGACTGCACAAGAAACTTGCGTACCACAAAAATGCTATGGCCAACCTTCAATAAAGCTAGAACCGAGAGTCTCATACGGAAGGACATAAAATGCCTTTCCACTCTCGTAGGTATCATAACGGGGCACAATACTCTACGGTACCATATGAAGCAAATGCGCCTGACGGAAGAAGAACTTTGTAGAGGCTGCGGTGATGAGGAAGCTCTGGAGGACACTACCCACTTCTTGTGCCACTGCCCAAGTCTACAGCACAATAGGCACAGATTCCTAGGGAGACACTTCTTCCGAGACCTAGACGAACTTTCCAACGCACCAATCGACAAGTTAATGGGATTCATCAAATCCACAGGATGGTTTGGATGTAACAGCACAGTAAGTAATTATTTACAACACTTGGACAGGGTCATAATGGGTAAGGGACAAACTCTTTCCACAACGGGTATCACAATGGGTCAGTATTGACCTGAGTGTGGCACGGAGTATCTCCAGCCAGCCCACTAACCTAACCTAACCTATATAGCCTAAAAGGAAGGAGGTCGTCGGCGACACAGATCTGTAAACGAGGTGCTTCGGTAGACAATCCGCTGAAAGATTCACTTTTTTCGATACGCAAGACGTCTTACTCAGATGAATCAAGCGCTCTCAATTGATCAGTTTTGAACAGCGCACTAAGGGTGACATATTACTCCTTCTAAGCAGGAAGGAGATTTGTTCTAACTTTGGCAATCAAATATCTAATGTTGGCAAATTTACTGAATTGAAGAATTACCTCCTGAAATCCAAAGTAAAAAGTTCTGCTCTCCGCTAGCTTGTAATATACCCCTACAAAAATGTACTTGGTCCAAAATGGCAGCATAAGCGAATATGAACTCGGCTTAAGCTTTCGTTAAGTCTCATGCTTAGGCATTATTGGTAATACTTGGAGAAATAGCGGGATGGCGTGGCTATTTAAGTGAGCGCAGCTCTTTCCGGTCCTCTTTTTTCGTTGCTCTGCAGTTTCCGCGAGCCAACCTCTCGGACTCAGATAGTATATCCAGTAATATTTTTTCTACGAGGTAAGAAAAAAAAAATATTTTTTTCTATTCATCCAAGTCGAGTGTAATAAATATACCACGCCCAGGTCTAAGGATTTTAGCAATGGTACGGCATTTTTACGCCTCGATACCAATCACCAAGGGGTAATCGCCAGTAAATCACTTGGATAAACGCGCTTTCTAAGCAAACGTAGGTGCGTACGGAAGGGGGCCACAAGGTTCTCCATTTCGTTTTTAATGACTCGAGAACAACCTGGTCATCTCTGTTTCATCACCTAGAGTATTTCTAATCGAGAATAAAACAAAAATATACTGTTGCGATACCCCGATGGACCCCGAACAAGTGTCTTGAACCTGTGCAATATCAAAAGGGCGATATCAGTGGCACATTGACGTCACGAATGATATTCCTTACTCTTGCAAGCAGGCACCACTCACGGGAAATCATAACTGGATACCCCTATCGACAATAACCCCCAGACCAAACTTCTCAGAGAGCGTACCTCTGCTATCATTGTGTCATGGTATGATCTTCGAAAAAGAACGGACCGCAGACATACCGAAAAAGCCAAATACCCGCTGTCTGCCCAACACATCATATCAGTGCAGTGTAACCTAACAAAGAGACATGTGTTATCTAAAGTGCTCAGTAATTACTCTTTTTCTATTTTATATTGATACGTATAGCTATGTATTCAAATTTTTCGTTAATCCCTTAATACATATTTAAATATTTACCTAAGTGTGCAGAGAGAAAAACAAAAAAATTTTAAATTTAAAGTGCCTAGTACGAAACAGAGAAAAAAAATATATATATAAATAGAGTGTTAAGTAAAAAAAAAAAAAAAAAAAGGTAATACATAATAATTATCTAAGAGTGATCAGTGTTTGTGGAGAGGGGGAGATCCTGAGTTCATCATGTGCGCACATCATGGAGAGGAGAGGGGATTTTATTTACCAAGTAAGTGATCAGTTAACGTTTCTTTACATACCACTATATTTTCTTAACACTTTATAAACAAACAAAAACCAACATTTCCAATAAATAGAACATATATTATAACAAACCACATACTCACATGCTCCTACAAACATTCATGCACATTTGATTGAATACTTAAATATACCTACCTATATAAAAATATTAAATTGAACTTAACCCTAGAAAAAAATTGAACTAATCCTTGCATATTTGTAATAATTCGTAATATTTATATAATTATAAATAAGCTAGGAAATTACTGAGCACAATAATAATTTGTATGTACTTATGCCCGTACATGATAGTGACATGAACTACAGTCTGTGCTACAAACCAAGGAATGGTATTATAAAGAACTGAATTTAGAATATTATTTTTTTTTGTGTAATAAGAAATATGAGAACTTATTAAAGCAAATTAATCATTTTAAATAATGGTCTTTTAAGTAACGGGCAGGGGTGAGATTGGCGATTGAGAGATGATGGTGAAGTAGGATATATCAAGGTTAATTAGGGTTCGCTCGCAAGAACATTTAGGGACCGCGGACGAATAGGTGACAATGGCGCACGTCATTGACAGTTTAGGGAGGGATAGTCCCCAACGGATGGCGCAATACCAGCTATCCAACATGGAATCGAATTTCCTGCATGACTAGTAGACGCCTTACCAGCTACCGTTTTTTTTTGTCTTTGATAAATTTTCCTACGGTTGCGTCACACAATGGACAATAACAACAAGAAAGGATATCAACGATTTTCTGGCACGAAGATTTTTTTTTCTGTTTAGTAAGGGTAGAAAGCAGCAAGATCCCCAACCATCCGGCGAGCTAAGCCGAGCCTTGCCAGCGTGCCAGCCTGCTGCCTAACCAAGAAGGAAATGTTCCACCTCGTCGTATTCCACAAGGCTCTTACTACAGAATGGCGCCCAACGAATAGGCTATATCAGTCATTAGTCTGATATTCCAACGAACAGCTAGTATCAAACTAGCTAATCAAATACGATAGATGCACAATCAGGCAACGTCGGAGGGAGTACAACTCTGACAGATGCTGGTTTAAGTCGAATGTATTTATATAGAATTACAATATAATCCTTTCTTGTTTAAAAATTTTCAATATCATACAACTAAATTATAGAATTTCGAGAATTAATCCTTAGTTTCTTGTGAAATAAGTGTTACAGGGAAATATTTTCCCCAATGTAAGATACAATGACAAGGGTTTGGTTGCTTCGGTGTTAAAAATGCTTATTTAACCTAGAAGTTCAGATGTCAACGTTAGCGTTAGAACACAGTTCTTTCAGAGATTAATAACAATCCGAAGCACAAAATTCGATTACACACATTGTCGTTAAGTGTTATCAATTGGCATGCATTTTTAAAAAAATTGTATTTTTTTTAAGTTGAGTCCAATTGCAGGAAATTCGATGTTTTTTTCAGTCTTTGCCATCATCTCAACTATAATCCAAACTCACCTTTGATTGGTCAGTAGTTATTTTTATTTATTGAAGTATTTTGGGTCGTACCCATTTAGATACCATAAAGTTAGTCAGACAAAAGTAAGTTCTCTTAAACACTCAAAATGAATAAGTCTAGAGGGGCAGTACCGAAGAATCAAAAAAAAATTATTCACGATTTGAATAGGGAGGTTCCCGGACATCCACACAATACACGACAGTCTAGTCTTAACCGGTCGCAAGAATCGGCTTCCCTTAATAATTCTAGACCAGTCTTACATTCGCCTCCAGCTGCTTCAATGCAAGCTACTAATAGAACATCTTTAGACAACGAAGCGAAGCATAGGCCTGTGATCCCAAATCTGATTGAACCTTCAAGTTTTCAGTTTCCTTCTTCTACGGCAGTTACCTTACCATTCGTGACCATGACCACAACAACTCAACCTGTCAATCAACCCAGTGTTTCTCATACGATAGGAAATACGATGCTGGGGAATAACCTTCAAGAAAATCAAGCAACCTCAAACCAAATCTTCGTAACTCCGAACAAACAAACCTCATTAGGCAACCACATTAAGAACGTTGTGGAGGCGACCGTCGGAGCAAGTCAGGCACTTATGTTTCGGTCGCTTGTTGAATCGATGAAACAATCCATTCAAGAAACCGTTCGGAAGGTACTAGCGGAAGAGCGTTCGGTTACAAGCTATTGAAGCTAGTGGTAGGTGACATAGCTGTAGTCGAGTGGATGTTTGCGGGGTGAGCAATGCAGTTTCCGTCTCGGCAGAAGAACGAAACACTCTCTCTTCATACTCTACATTTAGAGAAGTATGATCGAGTATGTACAAGTTTTCAGTAAAACGGCTTTAATCGATACCATTCATTGGGTGTGTTCATTAAGGTTGCATTATGTTTCTTCTATTCCTATTCGTTCTTCAAAGGGACTAAGTTTAACTACAGCACACAGTGTTTCGATTTGGAAAGCCAAAGGACAGATCGGATAGGATACGCGCTGCTGATTGTTCGTCTTTAGGGCATCCACTGCATGCTAAAGTTGTTTGTTCATTCAAAAGGTGTGTAACCTACTGTGCGTTGAAGTTTCCGCCAAGATAGGTGTGAACAAATCCAAAAAAAAAATGACATCATTCTGATGGACGATCGTTAAAGGGCTTGTTTTCGGTCATTTTGGTGTGAAAGGACGCTGTAGCAACTTGGGATGTCAAATGAATCGTGGGTGCCCAGGTCTTGAAAGACGAAAGCTGCACCGTCTCCATCAAGTGATTTTGAATGGGTAATCGCGTTGAATAAACTTTGATCTGCCCGGTTTAGAGTACACAAAGCCATCTTCAAAATCAAAATCAGTAGTCATCAGGAGTCGAATCGCGTCGTATGTAAACGAGCAACACTTGACGGAATTTGTTTTGGTTTCACATGTAAATCCACCTAATTCCATGAACGTAATGCTCGTGAACGAACCACGCCATTCGACCAAGGGTAATTCTCCTTCCAGTGTAGCTTGCAATGAAATTTCAAATCCAAGCAACTTATTGTATTTGGGGTGATAGATATGCCTCTATGTGTGGCTAGAGAGAACATTTTCTGGTTTTTGTGAAGCTGATCGGATAAACAGTGAGACCGCAGCAGTATGTTCAAATAACCAACCGCAGAATATCGGAAAGGATATGCGGGTACTTGCCTGCAATAGATTGTGCAAAAAACAATCCTTGGCACTGAATGTTCAATTCCTAGGAGTTTATAATTTTATCAAAATTGCAGATTGAATACGATTTCAATGAGATCTCTATTGTGCGTGTACTTAACGTAAATAAAATATTTGCCGAAACGTAGATCTATTTGGAACAATAGACATATAATATCTATAGCCTATTGATTGGGTGAGTTTTTATTAGATCCGAATGGCTTTATCGAGAAGCCTTTTAAAGACACATATCTCAAGTCTTCGGTTGGCATTCATAAGTCTGTCGCAGTGGAAGAAAAACCCTAGAGTTTTGGAAGCTCGTATGGACTTACCACTCCTTACTCATTTGACCAGTAACACTGAACCACTCCGCCCATAAATGAATTAAAATGTACATTGATATTTAAGATAGAATTAGGTGTGTGTAATGGAAATACTTTCAGTTCCACTCTGGCTCATACTCAGGGCTGTCGTTGTACTCCAAAAGCAGTATTTATACAGCTTTCTGTACGGTTTCTGTACTGCACTCCCTCTTAAAATACTGCTTTTTTAAAAGATATGTAAAATATCGTATTATTTAAATTACTTCTACCTACTACCTACTACTTATGAAAGCAGCGAAGATGATGGAGTGTAGGAGAATTTGGTCTATGAGGGACAGAAATACAAGATTCAAGTGCTACCACATGTTGGACTTAAAAAATGCGACGATCGTGACTTCATCTGTAAGCAGTACGTAACAATTAGCGCGATTTGTTCTACGCATATACGCATTTTATCAACAGTCTAATGCAGACATATTTAGGAATCCTAACGGATGATTTTCCTTAAATGTTTAAATCGTTTGTGCTGCGAATCGTCGCTAGTTGGTAGGTCACATAAAAAACATCAATTTCAAATCGATTTAAATTTTTTTATGGATATGTACTCCATAGAACGAAAATCGTAGACAAAGCATACAAATGCGAAACAAAGATCTTAAGTTAAAAGTTGAAGCTTATATATTCCGTCTTGTATCCCAGAGATATAGAATCTGCCAGTTATCGAAATTTTGAATATAAGTGCGGTGCTGAAAATTAACGTAGTCACGTAGTGAATAATAATAACTTACAACTTAAAGTTCAACTCTTGATTTCAAATCAATTGCGAATTTGGCCAACTTAAATTAAAATCTTAAAATCCAGACCATAATCAATTTACAGAAGTGTGTTGAGTGTTTTAATTTTAAAGTCGATTTATGTGTAAGTAGCACCATACATTGGGTGAGGTACTGCTTTGTACTGCTTTCTGTCGTCTGGTAGTACTGCTGCTTTCTGTCTTCAAACGACAGCCCTGCTCATACTTCTACTGCATACTTCATTTTTCATTTAATAATAATTCATTAAATTTAATTTATCATTTGCAAGGAAAATTAAGATCCGATGATTGAATTATTTAATACAAGTCCCCACGAAGACATTGCACACTATCTGCTGCTTGCATGCATTTAGTATCTATAAACACTGATTTATTTTGAGCGTATATTTATCAGAGAGTTATGTACCTACCAACTTACGTATACCTAAGTGTAGTGCATTTGACCGCACACTCTCAAACACATTGGGGATGATATTCACTTCATGTTGCAGCTATATGCCTGCGTTTATTTATTTATGATTAATTAATTTTCGACAAAAATTCATATTTCACTCTTCAGTCTTTCACACTCTCGAACACACCTGTTGCTAATGCAAATACAATTGAAATCCATTAACACCCTTAAAATGGTTTTAAAGACCAGGAAGTAGGTATGTGTTTTCTGCTGATGATGTAGGTACCTAGGTAGTTTCAACATAAATGAAGTCATTTCATAAAGGAATCTTGACTTCTATTCAATCTTATTATGTGTCCAACTTCTATCGGCAATGAGAAATGATTGTTTAAACTTTTATCAATTCCTAATAAATAAATAATAAATATTCATTACTTTCTGTCACAATTCTAAAAATGTTCACCTTCTACCTTCGGTTGCCCAAAAATGCCATTGGAATGCAGGTGGATGTTAAATTACTGACATTCGATATCGGCTTCGAAATATGGAACCTATGTGGAACATAGATCTTTTTATAGGTTGTGATCTTTGATGTTCGAAAAATTTCACAACTGCATCATGGATAAGCAGAGGTTAGTTATAAAGTGTATATTTTTAGGAGAAATTTTATATAGGAATAAAAAGCACAACATACCATGGGGGGCACGATATATACCTCATTGGAGTTAGTTAAAGTCCGCTTGCAAAAATTACCTATCGCAGATTTTAACAATTCGGCGGTTTACAGAAATTGACCAACGATTTTTGGTCACTTCTCACTTTCCGTCCGCAACAAATATTATATTAAAAATGTATAAACAATCTTTCAACAAGAAAATATAGCGCTTTATACCAATAGCACCCAGAGAAAAGCCTGTGTAAACATGACCTAAATCGCGGTATAAACCACCTTAGTCCTAAGGCCATTTTGAACTTGGTAAGTTCTAAGGTAACTTGCCTTATATTCCTTATGTAGCCCAACTTTTATAAAATGTATAAAACCAAGCTAGTTCTTGGTAATGGTATGCTAGGTTGTCTACGGAATTTTATCTTAAACATAGGCTGAATTTAGCCCCACATTTAATGTACCTAAGGAAATATTAAAGAATTTAAAGAAATATTTTCAATGTAAAGTATTGTTTTTATTTTTTTCTGTTAACTTGTTTTTTTCTACAATAGGTGCGGTTTACGATTCCTCCCTTTTTTACCTTAAAGGGAACTGACATGACAGGCGTCCTGTACTTCAAGTGTGAATGTTGAGTTGGAATCTTCAGTGATGTATTTTTTGCAGGTTCCTCCTAGATTCCTTGAAGTAGCCTATAATGCAATGCTGATTTTATCTGGAAATAGAAAATATACATTTTCTTTGTGAAGCATTTTTTACTAATCGATGTAAATTTTTGTTATATTTACCTTATTTGCCTTAAGATCAATCAAAAAGCTTTTTAGAAAATCGGCTTTGATTCGATCGCTTAATAGATCTATGGCAATGTCGCAAAGTGTTTGCCATTTTTGGAAATTAAGTTAAAATTGGTGTCCGGTTTTATAAAATAGAAGTCCATATTAATCTAAAAAAAAACAAATTTAAACGAATTTGAGGCAAAATCATGTGTAAGGGAAAATGTTACCAATTCTTGATCACGGAAATGTTTGTAGAGTGCAGTCTTACGAAATGTGGTTAACATTTGGGTCTTGGTTTGCTATAAGCAATACGTTTTTATAAATATATAAAATGAAAGGGAGATTTCACTGCACTTACCTTAAACTTCTTCTCCATCGAACTTATTGTCTACTTTATTTGTTTTTAACTTTAACTTTCTTGTATACTTTGCCGTACTATTTTAAATGTTTTTACATTTCACTTATTTATTGAACTTATCACCAATTTGTTTCCTTTAAAAAACACATTAGGTATAAAGGCCAGATCAGAGTGGTTTGCTTTGCCGCAACTGAAATACATTGCATGCAACAAACGAAAATAAATTTGATTGGTTGTTGCAGGCGGCTTCTATCAGGTGGCTTATATGAATCCAACGGTACCTACATTGCATTGCAATAAACGCAAATAAATTTTAAGGAAATATTTACCTTAGGTTTTTAAGACAATTTAGCCTATTTTTCTTTACCTATGCCATGCATAAATTGTGTGATTTTTTGGCAGAGTTATGCCTGTCTAAAAAAATCCATACAAAAATATTTACCTAAGTCGTTTAAGGCAATTATTGTACACGGTATTTTTCTCTGGGTGAGGAGTATGTACCCAGCCCCACTTGCTTTTGTAATTGCTGATTTCATTTTGCCTTGTTATATAATAGACATGAAATTACTTGTGAATGGCTTTGTATAGGTGTAGCCAAAATAATTATTTTAGAGTTTGCACAGTTCCTTGTAAATTACCTATTGACTGCTTTCCAAGGATTGTTGACTGCGCACTGTTAGACAATTTACCTACTTACGTATAGGTATCTATCTACATATAGATACTCACGCACATTGTCTTCATTGCTGTCACACGTCCGCTGAACTTGGCAAAGTACATCACATTGTAAGCCTTTCTCAAGGTCATTCAGCGCCGTGCGAGATTTGTAGAGGTGTATCTACCAGCTACAAATCCATGTTGCGAATGAGAGATTACTCCCTTTACGAGAGGTGTAAGTTTCTCATAAATATTTTTTTCAAATAACTTAGGTATTAGCGAAATTTTGCAAATTGGACGACAATTGGCAACATCGTGCTTCGATCGGGAATTAAAAATTTCCTGTCCGCAGAGACAAGTTAAGCATTAAACAAAGGCCCATTGAAAACGCATAAGAACAAGGAAAGATCATTTTTAACTTCTGGAATTGAACACTGTAGGTTACCAACATTTAAAGAATGTCAAGTCATTAAGCTTTTATTCGAGGCACTAGCTGGGTCAAACGGTCACTAAGTTGGAAAAATAAATAAATAAAGATTTAGGTGCGACAGGTCTCTAGGACCCAAGGCCTAGCTTCTTACAACCATTTGTTTTGTGTGAGTTTTTAATTTTTCGGACGAATGAAGGGATCTACAATTTTACGCCGAGTCGAAACGGCTGATTGAGAAGCTCTTTCGTGACAGTTTTACTCTCGGATGTTTGTCAGACTTGGGCGAGAGGTGGCGCAGTGGGAAAAAACCTTAAGATGTAATTTGGTTCTTTCGGGATTTGAACCGGGGACCCCTCGCTTAGTAGTCCAACACACTAACCACTAAGCCACTGCGCCGACTAAGTTGGAAGAGGATACATTATTTGTTATGGCTATTGACGTACCTACTAGTGTACATTTTTATAAAACTAATTTTTTTTTTAATTTAGAGCGCTACGACTTAAGAAGTACTGAACCCAGTAAAGAATTACCGTACTCAGTTCGGAAAAACGTACTCGAAGACAACAAAACACTTATAAATTGCAGCACGGGAGGAAAGGCTGCCTGAAACTACTCCGCGTTAAGTTGTCCACCTTCTAACCAACTAACTACTGATTACAATTTGAATGGTTGTAATCGATTTCTTTTTCTTCTACCCAAATGAAATTTCGAGGAGCACTTCTCTTCCGTCAGCAACTCGGTTTCACAATGGCAAATGGCTGCTCTTGTATATAAAATACTATAAAATGTATATTATGTTGTAAACCTTTCCGTTTTTTCTTCATGGACATGATTAACCTCACTCTGAATTGTGCCTTCCGCCTCAGAGGTTATCCAAATCCAAACCTATTTTGTATAGTCATGGAATTAAATTTAGATGAAGTTAAGGAAACTCTTTTAATTTAAGCCCAGAGAAGAATAACTATAGCTTCATTGCTGAGTTCTGTTACAAAATGAGTGACAAAATCGTCTGCAACGCAGTGAGCTTTAGCGTTGCCACTTTAGGACTATTTTTTCATAGTAGATTCTCTAAAAAAATGCAGATTGAATTTTTTGCAATAGATTTTTATTTTGAAAAAAAGTTCTGTACCTATATCTACTGCAATTGCAGCAAAGTGGCAATGCTGGTTAGCTTGCATTTTGCATTTGCAGCGTGATTTTAGAATACCTAGGTATTGAACTGAACAGTGCAAGTGTAGAAAATTTGTTCCAACGTTGTATTCGTATTTTATGTTGATCATTAAAAGTCGTACAAATTTCAAATCTCCAGAAAACCGCCATCATAAAGCTCAGCAATATACAGCGTCTAGCATGTATAGGAATTTCCGGAGCTATGCGGACCTGTCCTACAGCTGCTATAGAAGCACTATTAGGACTAACACCTCTCCACATTTACATTAAAAAAGTGGCAATACACCGCTCAACAAATCTGCTACAAATGAAGGAGATAAACATCGGTAATCACTTGGACCTGATGACCCTTCTTTCAGAAATAACAGAACTCGATATGATCTGCGCGATCACAGACCGCCTCCCAAAAACATTATGTTTTGAAAGAGATCACAAATAGAGATATGTGGGATAGCAAAAACCCACCAAACTGCCAAAAAGGCATAAAGTGGTATACGGATGGTTCTAAAATGGACTCAGGGGTCGGGGCTGGCATATTCGGACCAAACCAAGCTGTCTCGATACCAATTTAAAAAAGCCCAAGCGTGTTTCAGGCAGAGCTTCACGCCATTAAAGAATGCGCAAGCCTTATCTATAACTCAGGCATCAAAGGCGCAAACATCCATATATTCACGGATAGTCAAGCAGCTATAAATCCCCCTAACTCACCCATCATTGACTCCAAATCAGTCTTACACTGCTTCAATACCCTACAAAATGTAAGTACCAGAAACAAAACCAAAATATGGTGGGTTCCTGGCCTTAAGGGAATTTAAGGAAACGAAAAAGCTGATGAATTGGCCAGAAGAGGTTCGGAAACACCTTTCACAAGTCCCGAACCCTACTGCGCAATCTCGAAAACAGCGGCAAAACTTGTTAAACTGTGTAAAACACTGGGAAAACATCCCAGACTTAAGGCAAGCTAAAAAAGTTATTAATCTCTTAAAAATAATGCCAAAAAGATTCTAAATTACGCAGGCATGATGTCAAAAACCTAGTTGGCTACCTAACAGGGCACCACGGTTTGCGATATCACCAATCACCTACACAAAATACACGTAGCCGACTCTCCGGAGTGCCGCCTATGTTTTGAAGAAGACGAAACAACTGAGCATATATGGGGTTTTTCAATAAGAGCGCTACAAAAGCTTTGTTTAAATAAAACAACAACCGTTTTGGATATCAATGAAATTCTTTATTCCTGCGAAAGTACGTTCGATGCCATTATGTATGGAACTCGATTTCTTTTGCATGGCCATCACGAGCACGCTTGCAGAAGTCCAGACGCTAAACCCAATTTTCGACGGTTTTCAAGCATAAATCAGCCGATACTGCTGCATAAACCACACCAAACCGTAATTTTTTCGGGATGCAATGATGACTCATGGAGTACGTGTGGATTGCTGCCTGACCAATACCGCATATTTTGTTTATTGACGAAGCCATTCAGCCAGAAATGAGCCTCATCGCTAAAAATGATTTTTCGATGAAAATCCGAATCATTTACAAGTTGTTGCACAGCCCAATTCACGAACATATGACGCTTCTGGTGGTCAAGCGGCTTGCGTCAATTTAATCTTGTAAGGATATAGGCCAAGATCTTTACCCAAAATTCGCCACAACGACGTCACAGAGATACCCAACGCTTGAGAACGACGTGTGAGAGACACATTTGGGCTTTCTTTAACTGAAGCCTGAGCGGCAGCAATATTCTCGATACTACGGGCACTTCTTTGTCTCACTGGCACGGGAACATTTTGCGCTATGCCTGTGGATTCAAATTTTTCCACTAGACGCTCAATTGTTGATCTGCTAGGACGGTTATGACGACCATAAATTGGACGTAGCGCTCTTAACGTTAAGGCCACTGACTCCGAATTTCGGTAGTAAATTTTAATAATATCGACTCGTTGTTGGCTCGTATATATTTCTATAATGAAATGGCAAACCTTACTGAAGAGAAATGTCAAAAGAGCGGCAAGAAACTCGGCGTAGTTTGCTGTCCCTGTCGCTCTACTTTTGTAGCGTCCCTGTTGAAAACCCCTTTGCTATGTGAATGCCCAGCCCTCTGTGGTACCTATTAAAAGAAACTTCTTCTTCAGGGAAATAATAAGCCCAGAAGAAGTAAAGCTATCCTCTGCTGAAAGTATCATCAGCTACATAAGGAAAGTAGAAACTCTAATAGCCTTAAAAATGTTTTCTGACCTGTGGCACAATAGATCTTTTCAGGTCGAAGTGCCTTATGTCGCCGCTTTGGCGAGTCAGAAGTTTAAAAAAAAAGTACATGTGCGTGCGGAAACTCACTCCCACCAAATCCCTCCAGCCGTATCTAACATTGTAATGAATTCATCATCAAAATCCAATTTGCATTCACTCTCAAAGCAATAACTGTCGCATGCAATAATAATATAGTACAAACACACTGCACGGAAGCATACGAGATTTCGTATTCAAAACATTCACATCTGTGAAACGCTCTCGTCTCGTCTGAGTAATTCCAAATCAACACGCCGGCCGCTCGCCAAGTGACACCTAAACCAAAACCATTGTCCATGCACCGTCTGCCATCAATGACACCGTAAATACAAGACTCGCATACCATTACCGTGCGATGCCATCAATCGGAATACTGACGAGTGACGATATATTTTGTTATGCTTTATCGGGCCATGCGTCAAATTGCATTAAACAACAAAAAAAAAAAAACAACAAACAAACTTGTTAAAGTCGTAAAGTGTTCAAAAACCTCAACTTTCAAACAAAGCCTCATCACATCAAAGAGAATATTACCGGCAAAATGTGTTCTCCAAATAGAAACTGTTTCCTGAATTCGAATTTCGGCTTTATTTATCCTTCTGTCAATCTTGTGTGTCGCACTCTTGGTCTATTATTGTAGGTATGCAGTCCCGCATAGCTCTATATACCCCAACCATTTATATACACAAAGAGTTGGTCGGGGACAAGTCTGACTTTTCTGCAAACATGTGCCAACCACGAGAAACTCTCTAAATGTGTCCTGCCAGACCGGAACTATGCACATTCACTCCGAACTCTGCATTCGTAAACGAAATTCAAAATGTGGTTTAGTGGACGTATTCACTGATTTGAAAGTGACAACGTTTGGACTTCGTTAATGAACAAAATACCTCTATATATATATTTGGTGTTTGTGCGGTGGTGCCTCAGGTCGTTCTCAAAAAAGGAAAAAGCGAAATAGCTTTGTGCGAAGAATTTGTACTCGATTTTCGAACCCATTAACACTTTTGCGGTATCGGATAATGTGGCTTACGGTGAATGAGGGTAAATAGTTCGGTAATAGTAGGTTAATGTGCCAACAGGAAGTCGCTGCGTACGCGTTGAATATGACATAACCATGGGACTCTATATCTTAAACACAAATGGATGCCCAATGACCTTTTGATGTACTTGATTATGCTAGACTCAATTTGAAAAGAAGAAACGTGTTGTACTATCCGGTAGAAGTTTTTGATCTTAGTCTCCTCAAACGACCGCAGAACTCTGGAAAGGTCTAAAATTGAGTGAGCAGGGTTGGAGCTGAGATTTTTGAACGCAACACCAAAAGAATGTATCCGACTTTATTAGGAAAAGCTTTTGTAATAATATAGTGTAACAAAACGTTCGGGCACCCCTACTTGAGTGCATCTTTCTCACACCCAATGACGGGCTGTCAGAGGCAATAGGCGGTGGTAGACTTTTTTTCAGTCTTTCTTTGTCTTCCCGAAGACAAAACTTAATCTGATGTACTATACCCATACCCATATCTGTATAAAATTAGTCAGTTAATTTCTGTTACGCTCACTCTTCGATCCTCCCAACGAGGCATGATAGAAACAGCTTGGCCACTCTTCCTCCCCCTGACTCACATGGGGTCACGACACGATAGACCTACAGTTTAATTCTATGGACATTGTTTACATAACATTAACTTCTAGCTTCTTTAATGTCCGTGGTTTCCTGGGGTAGATCTTTTGTTTTAAGTAGCCTCTAAGAAAAAAAATGAAGCCGACCACTCATAACCTCATAGTTGGTTGAGGTCACCTTCCACTCGTGCGCACCACCTAGGGCGAGGTCTTGCTCTACTGAACTGTCCCTCCGGGTCGAAATCGAAGACTCTTCGATGCAATTGATGATTTTTAGTTCTTTCTGTGTACTCTTAGTTTCCCCTGTGCAACATCCCACATAGCCTGAATCCATAATTCATGTTCCACACTTCATTCTTATCCATTATTAAAAATTTAATTACTACCTTGGTGGTTGAAAATACAGTCTTTCACTCGAAGTGGTTTTATTTAACCACAATCGTAGGTACACCACGATGAAGAGGGAATTTCATTCGATATGGTTCGTCATCCCCTTCTGGGGCATTCAGTACCTACCTCCTGCAACTGCACTTACCCATTGCCTTTTTCGAAAATATTTATAATTTAATATTCCCACTGATACTTTTGACAGGTAACAAAGAGCAGTGCGGCCGGCGGTGGCCTTATGCATTTCCTTCATTTTATTATTTACGTAACGTTTTCGGTTGTGCGTTGTACCTTCAGATGGATGGGTGCATAAAGCTATTAAGTTGCTTGCAGAATACTACAAGCTGTTGACGGTGCGGATGTGAAATATCTGCCAATCACTAATGTAATGTATACCTTAATTAGAAACTACACAGTCACAGGCGTTGGACTAGTAGCGAATATGACCTGCCATCCATTGGCCTAAACCTTCAGATAGAACCCAAATGTCGGCAGATTTTAAGTAAATATTTAAACCTTGCCATACCAGGATCAAAAATCGTCGTAAGACACTTTTCTTTTTTAAGCATTTTTAACTTCAGTAAAACTCGTAAGGATCATCGGTAAACGGTAAATTGTCGGCATACTTCGACAATGTGGAGAGCTATACCATCATGACTCGTGTTTTTGATGTGTTTTTGACCGATTCACCGATTCGATTCACTTTTTCTTATACAGATAGACACTTTAAAAGGTAAGGACTTATAAATTAGTAGCCCAATATATCGGATGCAAAACTCTTTCTGAACACTGTTGTCAAAAAGTTGATGAGTCTATACCAGCCCATATCTACACATACAAAATTATAATCAGCAAAAAATGTAGGCTTTAATTTATTTTAATACTAGCTGACCCGACAGACGTTGTCCTATCTTAACTATGAATATTGAATTCGAATTGGTATATTTAATAAAAATTGTACCTAATACATAACATTGGACGTTTCTGGCGCGTATGAAAATGTTTGTTCATATTTCGACACGGGAACAGGCGACATACAACTGGCAATGTAAAACACATAGATTTTAAAAATTTATGTGTTTTACATTGCCAGTTGTATGTCGCCTGTTCCCGTGTCGAAATATGAACAAACATTTTCATACGCGCCAGAAACGTCCAATGTTATGTATTAGGTACAATATATATTTATTTATATTTAATAAAAATTGTACCTAATACATAACATTGGACGTTTCTGGCGCGTATGAAAATGTTTGTTCATATTTCGACACGGGAACAGGCGACATACAACTGGCAATGTAAAACACATAGATTTTAAAAATTTATGTCAGAAACACATATCTAGCGACTGTCCTTACGATTTATTTATTAACATTTCAAATGCTATCCGCGCTGGAAGTTGTAACCGTTTAAAGTCGAATGGAATGTCGTTCGTAATCAAAGGAATCCGTGGAATCAAAATGCCTTCGCCTTTGTCCTTTCCTTTCAAATTTTGTGGCTTCGATGACGTTGTTTATTAATTTCTTCAAAGCAAGTCGGGTGTCATGACAAAGACGTGACTGGTTTATATTCCGCAACATAATATGATTATCGATCGGATTTTTAATTTCAGATTATACAGTAATAACCCAGACAATTCTAGCGATTTTAAGAATTCAGTTGAATAGTTGACAACATCATCTGGGTTCGTGAATCTGAATTTGAAAATTAATTTCGTTGATATTAACGTTTCTTGCAGCCAATATAACTCGTCCGCTTAACCAAACATGATATGTATTTGTAATTTTGACAAGTGTTTGTGAAAACCTTATCGATGAAGGCAATGTTTGCCGAAAATCAACTGCCAATAGAACCATTGCACCACCAAACCTTTTTTAAATCTTGCAACGTGCAGTCTAATGCTTCTAAAGATTGTTTGAGTGCCATCGTGCCTTCGTCATAAACTATTAATCTGCTTTGCTGCAACAATTTGGCCATTGCAGAATTTCTCGAAAGGTTGCAAGTTGGAGTTTCCAGTTTCATTTAAACTGACTGTGAAATGTGAAATAAGAAATGATAAATTAATTATTTTATCAATATAATTCCGACCGATGCATCTGGTTTAAAAGATATTTGCAGTTGGTATTCTGTCAATCAAACGACTGATAGTCAACGTCAAACGACTGATAGTTATGTCCAACGCCATAAGAAAAGTTAATATTGTCACAAGCGCAAAAAAGTTAATTTGGTTGTTAAGTTAATTTTTTCTTTTATAAGAACCTTCTCCTGACAATAACAATCACAACGAAAAACGAATAAGCAAAGTCGGTCCAGCTTCTCACGCTGCGACCAAGGGACATGTGTGTATTTTTATATATACACACATAGATACTCCAAAAATAAAGATCTGGACTTATATTAATGACACGAATAATAATTTATTTAAAGGTACCCCTTTCCCAAAACAAAACACAAAAATGACTGCAATAATTCCGATTGCCCAAACCTACTTTCCAAGACCCCGATATTAATTCTCCGTCAAAAAAGTTTCCGAGAGTTGAAAAAGGAACCTTTTGTGTTAACTTTGTAATATTTTGAATGGAAATAGTGGCCAAAAGTCGCATTAATGTTGTAAAAATAGTCGAAAACAGAGAATTTTTGAAAAGTCATTGCCAGGGAGCTGAGATGAAAAATTATACAAATGGCGACTAATGTTACATAGGTAACTCTGGTCCATCTCCCCGCAGAACGAAATCGGAACTTGTAAAATAGCCTATTGTTGGCACCCCACCATTGATTGGCTCATGAACTTTAAAACAGTGTTAGACATGGTTTTTAAAGATTTTTATTCCTGAAATTCGCATAAAATTTTTTTCCTTGAATATATTTTTTTTATCTGGCACCATTTTATTTCTTTATGTTAGTAATACTAACTTCAATACATTTAACCAACTGTCAAAAATCTTTCCCGCCTTTAAGCAGTACCTAAACGTTAACGATTTCATAAGGGTGACAGTGAAGAAGAAGTGTTTGTTTTTATTCTTAACTAGCTGACCCGTGCTCGCCTATCTTCACCCGCTTCACTTTTAAGACAAATAGTATTTTCATCGAACTACATCGCCCAGGTCCTACCCTTTGATCTTTCTGAAAGCAATTTAAAGCAAAAACAATGACAATAAAAACATATTTTTAGTTCCTACTAAAAAATATTTACGAAAAGTTCTGTTATTTATTCTCTATTAACCAAAAGAAGCAGCACGAATGAAACAACTTGACATTGACACACGAACCCCACCCCAGCCCATTTCCAAACTTTTCCCAATGAACACCACCTGAAAATGTGTTCAACCTGAATGTATGTGCTGAAAAGAGACGACTGCCCATTGAAGTGCAAAACATAGATGTGATCACGTTAGAGCGGGCACATAATAATCACACACACACACTACTGCAACGATACTCACTGCTGCATGACTACTGGCAGTGGTATCCACTGAATGAAAATTGTGGGCGATGTTTTGATAATTGTTTTGAACATTGCTCAGCTTCAGGACAACGCAGGAGGATGTTTTATATCTCAAAAGATTCAGGAGAAAATTTACTAAATTCACCTGTTTTTTTATTTTTCAATCCGATAAGCCATTACTGAACTAGGTCTGTATAAACAGAATTTTCCTTACATATATCCGTTTTTTTGACTATTTTGTAAAAACCAAAGTTTATTCCTGGTTCCTGGTATCCTAAAGCCCGACCCAGAACATAAGCAATCACTATGCCAAGTTTCATCAAAATCCATCTACATTGCATTTTTCATTCTACAGTTTTATTATATGTAGAGAAGAGAAGAAGAGATAGAGAAGAGAGAAGAGAAGAGAAGAGAAGAGAAGAGAAGAGGAGATGAAGAGAAGAAGAGAAGGAGAGAAGAAGAGAAGAGAAGAGAAGATTTACACACACATAAAGACTCAATTTTTCTTAAGGTGCCAATCATGGAGTGCTTTACCGTAAACCAGAGCCAGATACTATTCTCCTCTACTTTCCTATGCCGCATTTATATTTCATTTCGAATCTCGAAGTTACCAGATTGCTAAAATTATACGACATAAAGCCCACCCGTAACCGAACCCAACTTCAAATATATCGATAGCGTGCAGAAATAAAATTTAGCAAATTTAAGGCACAAGCTGCTTCTTTTTAAGCATGTTAACTGACTTTTTAGTTAAAAGCTGTCTTTCATTGAGCGCTTCCTACCTTTAAATTTAAATAAAACAAAGTATGTGTAAGATATGTCGAATTTTTTTATTTGTTTAAAATGAATATCGATGCAATTACGTATGGAATAAAGCATCATTCAAATGTCCGGGTGGCGCTCATCCGAAATGTCCGATATTTCATGAGTCTGGTGCATAACTCAGGCTGAATTTAATGTAGGCTTTCAGGGCCGCTGTGGTTCGTGACGTGACTTATTCGCGTGGATCTGCGACTTGAGAAAACTCCACAAGAAAAAATTTTACGTGGTCAAATGCACGTGAGATGAACACGCCATCGTATCGCAGAATTTCCAATGTGGCATCCTGTTGAAACCATAAATGCTGTTATGGTGTCAATGCCATCTAATTTAGGCCAAAGAAGTTGGTAGTCATCGACCTATAGCGCTGGTAACCTGGCCAACTTCATTCTCGAAAAAATATGGTCCGTGGACGCCGCCAACCGCCACCCCAGAAACCGACCCAAACATTCACTATTTGGAATGCAATGGACGGTCTTGGATATCATGTGGATTGGTATCGTCCAATTCCACAATTTTCATTTTAAAAATGAGGCCCATCACTGAAGAAGATTTTTCGATCAAAATTAGTGTCAGTTTCCAACAGTTTTTATCAAACAACTTTGTCATTTACTCGTGTTGCTGAACGCTATGTCCGTCCATGGTGATTTGATAAAACTGACTGAATAAGTGACAGAAAATTTGAGGGATGTAACTTTAACAATGTGGCCGCTATAACAACTGTCAAAGTTTGGAAGTCCCTATTGGAAGACCCTTCAGTTTGAAGTTTAACGATTAAGTATGAATATAAATTTGCGCCATTGTCTTTTATTTGTATGATATACCTTTACCTGTCCCAAGAGTTGACGCTACCTTTTTATAAAGGTATCTACTAGTAATATCCCATCGAACTCTTTAGAACTCTCTTTATAACAGCGCTACTGACCATGAATAACTCTCGACCATGTCGTTCAAAACTTTGAAGGACCCTTCTATTCAAATCGGAAATCATTACAAATATTTATGGCTGAAACTAAAAGTTCGACCAGGGATCAGATTGGATATCTAACCCCACTTCCCACGAGTGGTATCAAACAAAGTCTAAGTCAAATTCATCAGGGATAACTGTCTCGAACTGAGTCAGATACAGGTTCAGCAAGGAAATTCAAATTAAGTTCCTCCTTTTGTTTATAAACGAAACTTCTGTCGTTTCGAAGGTCATCCAGGATATTACTATTCCCTAGTGCAATACCAAAAATCCCTTTCAACAAACAAATTTCGACCCAGTCTAAACATCTATCGCAGAGCACGCATTTTTTAGTTTCCATAGATGTATGTATTTATGTCAGTATGACAAATACGGTATCCAACAGATGAGAGATGCATAATATAATAATGCATCTACGACATTGCTGGATGATTTTATAAATCGCTGTGTTGGCTGCTGAGCACCAAAAAGGATTCAAATTATTAATGGTTATGCATTCGCCAGACATTATTATTCATCTTGTTCTTGTTCCATTCTCTTGACGGGCTCGACGCGATGCGATATGGTGGGAAAGCACATATCCTGCGTTTTGGTATGGCGAACATCCGCCCATCGCCACCGCCACCATATCAGCATCACGTGTGCATTCGCTCAGGATGAATATTATTTCTTACTTAACAAAGTGTGCTGAAACTATAATTGTATTCCATGCTGAAAGGATAACCGCCCAACCATGGCTGTGTGTGTGTGTAGAACACAGGAGAGGGATAAG
This sequence comes from Cheilosia pagana, assembly GCA_936431705.1. NCBI lineage: Eukaryota > Metazoa > Arthropoda > Insecta > Diptera > Syrphidae > Cheilosia > Cheilosia pagana. Next base: position 74,122,283 of record OW386166.1, on the reverse strand, counting down.
AAAAAAGATATTTCATAGAGTTTTGAAGAGTCAGTTCTGAGCGGAATGCATTATTTGGCAAGAGATGGGGGGCAACGACAAGCGGATATATGTCTTGTACGTTGTACCTGATGTGGATTTTCGGAGAATTGATATACTGCCGCTGCCACAGAGAGCGGAGGATAATTTAGCCTCCAGCATCCAGCTACAGCTACAGCATGAACATGGTGCGCTAAATTTCGCGGAGAAAGCTGAAAATAATGGGAGTGAAGAATTAAATTTGTGTGTGTGTGTGTTCTACTGAGAGCGTCAAAATTTACCGATTCAGATGTTACACAATGCAGAGGGGGGATGCAGTGCGCACTGGTAGACAAATGTAGTTTATTGCATTTCAAGGGAGATGAATTGATTTTCTGAAATTATTCAAAACTGCTTTTGCGTCCTGGCTCTGGGTGGATGTTTTTTTTTTTTTTTTTTTTTTCTTGTGAAGCCGGTTACTAAAGGATGTGCTGAGACATTAGTTATAGTAGATTAAATGTTGATCCATCGTATTAGGAGATATGACATTAATAATTGTTGACCACATGATCCTTTCCATCGATCTGACAAAAGGTAATTCAAGCATTCTTATATGAAGACGGCTTTCGGGCATACGACAAAACACACTCAAAAGTCGGTGTGAAAATGAAGGCCGGGGATAGGTTAGGTTAGGTTAGGCGAGAGAGGACTACCCACCGCACTTAGATCAATGTAGATCTACTGCTTGGGGTGCGGTCAGGCGTCTTTTTCGAATAGTTGGGTATATCCGTCGCATAGGTCCTAGCAGTGACAACAGCAGCTCCTGAGTCTGTTATAGGGGCAATACCACCTTCATTACCATCAGCCAGACTGCATAATAAAAGCCTTAACTGCAGTGTAAAATGTTTAGCGAAGAACTCAAGGCTCTTGGTACTCAGCACAAGGTATCACTCTCCTGGGTTCCGGGACATGAAGGCATTCCAGGCAATGAGAAAGCGGACAATTTAGCAAGACAAGCTGCGACAGCTATATCAGAATAAGCTGATCCGTCTGTGAAAATTCCGCATTTTACATTCAAGTTTGAAACAGCGAGAAAAGACACAAGAAACCACAAGACAAGATAATAAGCTTTATTAAATCTAGTTTGTAAGCAACGTTGACTAAACAGTGAGTAATTGATTTTAGTATTTATAGACAGGGTAAGGGACAACATTTTTTCGCGATGTGCATCACAATGGGTCAGAATTGACCTGAGTGTGGCATGGGGTACCTACTTCTCGCTAGTCCGCAAACCTTACGCAAAGCTTACTTCGGATGATAATTTAATAAAATAAGTCAGTAAAACCAGAGCCAAAGTCTACAGAGAAAAAAGTGATGGCAAAGACTAAAAAAACTTCACACTCGTGCGCACCAACTAAGTCGAGGTCTACAGTGTTCTCCCTCCGGGTTGAAGGCGAAGAACTATGCAGGCCAGAAGGTTGGGTCCATTCGCTCTACATGTCCCAGCCATCTTAGACGACTGTTGCCTACTTGTCCGACTAGCCCCACTGGAACCTTCAACTTTAAGATTGACACACTATCTACGTTAACTAACGTCGCTCTCTAATTATTCCAGGCAACTGAATTGGTTGACCCTCTGCGGGGACTCAAAGGCTCGTCGAGCTAAAGTCGCTTTGTCAATTAGCTGCACATATTACAGCCGCTATCTCATAAGCTTTTTTTAATAATGTCAACAATGTCGTTGAAACACCTTCTCCCATCCATCGACATAAACTGTACCTAAAATCAAATTGGAAATTACTTTTTGAGTTTTTTTTTCAACTGCAGTTCGCAGTAAAACTCTTTTCTTTTTCAAGAAAAGGCAAAAAAAAAATTAATAAAGTATTGACGCCCTCGAATTTTATTACAACAAATATCTTAAAAGGAGCATATACTTAGGCTACAACTTCAATAAGTTAAGTACTTTGTCGTTCTTTCAAAATGGTCCAAAGAGGTAAGCTAGGCCCACCTGTCAACAAGTAACTTACTGATAAAACTCACTTTTGTATTAACCTCAACCATTAAGCTTTCAACAATTCAGTCACAGTCTTCCATTTATTTTTCTCACTTTTTTGTTCTGTTGAAAAGTCTGCTCAAACTACCTAAGTTGCCATACACAAACAGCAAACTCATGGAAGTGTTGATTTTAAAATGCACAAAACCAGAGTAGGCTGCTTGGTACTTTGATAAATAATTGAATACAGACAGATAATTAAAGTGGCGAAATACGTAATTCAATGAAACAAGTTGAACCTTGAATTCCATGATTTACCTTGTGCCTATTTATACCGTCTACTTCTACACACATCTCACTCTTACCCATAATAATCTCATCAAACCCATCAATTTAAGTCCATGTTCGTGGAACGTTACCCAACTACTCATTCTGATGCTTTATCTGATGTCGTCCATCGAATTCACATAACCATCGACAAGACACACCTGGAACGCGTGGATCTTCATTACCGCTGTTGTTGCATCACGTAAAGGTCAAGCGTGGTCACGGTAGCATTAAATCAGAGATTAGAGAAATTTCATTTTAGTTTTCTTTGCTCAGACGGGCACTTTCTTCTTTTTTTCCGATGAAATACTGGGTGAGAGCAGAACACAGCGGCGGATTTAGGGTTTTGAGGGCCCTAAACTGATCCAAAAGTTAAGTAGTTAAAGCTCATTTTAACCGTTTTATTTCAAACTTATTTTTCACATATATATTCAAGTTAATTAAGTTGGACTGCACTTAAAATTTGCAGGTATGTTGGAAAAAATTAACTATTTTCGGTGTTGGATAATAAGGTGATTTTAGTACCATTTAGTTCGACGCTGATGCTGAAGCGATGACTGGTACCTACTAAATAATATTAAAACCTTCCCATTTCTTCATTTCTAAAAGTGTGTGAATCCGAGGAAGCCCGTAGATCTAGAAGGCTTACGGACTGATAAGTTGACCTAAAGTACACCTTTTCGAAGATATTACAACTGTCGCAAATCAGCACTTATAAACTCCAATGTATTGGGATCATAGGAGCTACTTGGTTGAATGCAATACAGCTTGAACGTTGTTGGATGATTTTCCCAGTGATATTGACCCTCAAATCTAGGCCCAAAACTGCTAGTACTGGTGCAATATTTTGGGTCTTAAGGTCGTCGGACTTAAATAATTTGCGATCCCCGAACCCCGAGGCATTAGAAAGATTATTAAAAACTGGTTAATTCTCAAAGTTGGGTGGTTAATATGCCCACCATAAATTTCCGCTAAAAATAATAAACGCGGTGGAATATTTCATAGGGAAACCCAGTTTCAACCCAAGAAAACCCTAAAATGTTTCGATAAATATAAAAACATCTATAATCATAAGTTTTCTCGAAAATGCTTCTCAATTTAGCTATTTAAAATCGGGCTACACAATTCTATTCGTAAAAAAGTCGCAAACAAACGAGCCGTCTTTTTTTCCGTCGTGAGTTTTAATTAAAATGTTAAAAGAGCGCGAAAAACTGAACTTTAGAGGTCATTATAACTTCTTACTCTATTATCAAAAACCCACAACTTGAATTGGCAAAATTTGATATTTATTTAAAGGCTTTTTTCATAAAAAGATGCCCAATCATGTACCGCCCTAAGCAGGCGCGCCTCGCGTATGTGTAAACCCTTATTCCGCTACTGAAAGCTTTTTTTTAAGAAAAGACAACAAAGCGTAAGCGAGTATGCGTTGCGACGTGATCTCTTTAGTGTTTATTAATTTTAACTCTATTTCAGGAAATTTTAATTTCATTATTTGTGAAGTATTAGCTTTAATTTATTTTCCAGTGGTTTTGTGGTGCTGAACGAAGCGTCATTTTGGCGGGTGGACGTTGTGTGTTTGATCATTTTTATTTCACCTAATGTTTCTTAAGGCGTAAGCTTTCTCGGATTATGTAAGCTGAAATGTAAGACTTTGTCATTGTCGGCAAAAATGCTGGGGTCGAATTACCGCACCCGTGAGCGAGCGATACGTCACTGAATTTTGTTGAATTTACATGCAAAACAATAACAAATTCAGTCACGTATTGCTCGATCACGGATGCGGTAATTCAACCCCTGATTTTTGTATTGATTTTTTACTCTGGCGATTAATATTTCATAACAAATCGTGTAAAACTATTATTTTCTTGTAGAAATCGTATTCCAAAGAAACGATCACCCTTTTTGGAATCTTCTTATTCTAAGCAGTCTATAAACTGACTGTCAACGAATACAGCTTTTGATAGAGGCCATAAATAATCTGGTAGGTATTGCTTTTTTCACAACGAAACGTAAAAAGCAACATAACTCATCAACAACCTTAGAATCTTAGATACATGGTCTCAATTTAGTTTGAGAATGCAACTTTCTCCAAATTGTCGAAAAAATATAGTCCGAGGTGCTTTTTCTACTTCGAGCAATTTGCTTGATATTCACAGAGAAGGTGGGTGATGTCCTTACTCCTCAGCGACTTGTAGGTCCACACAGTAACTTTATGTATTCGTATAAGTATAAGCTAAGCCCAGTCTCTTGGCATTCTTCATTAGAAAGCAATGCTACAAGAGTATGCCTATAGTTAATCTTAACTTTGTTCTGCTGAAACTGATTAATCATCCAGACTTTTTTAAGTGTCTTGAAACCATGTGTCCTTCTTTTTGTCACCATCTTTAAGCTGCTTTATTGAAGGTTATATTAAAATCAATCCTTTTAGCAAAAGGTGGTGTTATACGCTCAATTGTTGCATTGAGTAGGAACTCCGCTATTTTTGCCCAGAAGGTCGGCCCTCAATGTAAAAGTGCCCGGATATCCAACATAATCTGACACCTGAGATAGCATATTGCCGTGACTTGGTGGTGCGCGACTTTTACGTCTTAAGCGCAGCCTGGTTATCAATGTCGATGGAGATATTCTTGTTGTATATCGATCGGATCTCAAGTAAATCCACATCTTTGAGTATTTTCAGAATCTTTGTCTAGAGAACAATAAATCTGATCGGAAGTCTTAGGGCCACCTGTAGGTACAACTCGCTGCAGTATATACCTCACCACGTACCTTCACTAGTTCTGGATCTATAGGTCGAAACTAAATTTTTAAATCAATCCTTTATGTCAACATGTGTTTCAAAATCAATTATACTAAGACTTTCATCCGCTTTGCCAGGGATATCGGGACAATTTATTTAAAAAGTACTGTTTATAACTTTTACAAAAATTATTTGGAACCAAAGCCAATAACACTATTTTCATCATAACCATTATGAAAAGAAAACAATCGCCCGAACAACTAACAAACTCTTCCATATGAGTTAAGGCCTGGGGCTTCGTAAATTTTATGAAAAATCCGACCGGACGATGATTGAATGCGTCTAACACGAACATGGTGGTCAGTCAGTTACTGATGAGCCAACCCACCATAGCAAAAAAAGTTAAAAGCGCCCAGATGTAATAATAAAATTTATAACTTAATTAAAAATAATAATTTTTTACTCATAATCTCGTGTGTCTTCGTGGAGCATACTTATGCGGGTACCTATGCACTAAAAAATTAATCATCTTCATGAATCATGAGTAGATGTAATATCGTGAAAAAATATGAACTTTTTAGTGCTAAAGTATATAAAAATGATTGTGACACTTTTTTGACAGGAATACATAGTGACCTCCAGTTATCTTGACTGACATAGGGAAATATTTGTTCCAAAATATTTTTTTTTGCTTTTAGGTGAAATAAAATATTGTTTTTTTTTGCAGATATGAAATCGTGTGCAGATAAAGTAAGTTCCGTAGTAGCATGTTGCATTTCGTGTATGTTTTGCTGGTGGTCTTTTTTATATTGTAGAAAATTTAGATATTAACTTTGAAAGCACTACATCTTACTACCCAGCCGGTGTCAAATGAAAGACCAGCAGATATATTAAATAAGTGCACGACTGGGTTGCACGAAACTTTCTCGTTCATCAAAAGTTTGCCGGTTATTTTATATTATTTTATTTCGTAGCTATGCAAAAAGCTTAGAAGCGATACTGCCGTATGCAGATAGTGTTAAATAAAGTGTACTTTTGACTTAAACACATTCATTTGACGTGGCAGTACCTAAGTGTACAAATATTTACAAATAATTCGTTTTGGGGTTTAAACTCTCAGTAAAAATCAAATTGCGCCAGTTCTGGTTAAAAAATTCTTATCTATATAATAAAAATGGTGTGAAAAATGTATAGTGGATCATCAATTGAGAACGGCTAGGTCGATTTAGCTCAATTTTTTTTTCAGTTGTTCGTAATTGCCAGGAGATTATTGTTAGGAAAGAAAATTTTGGGAAAACCCTCCGGGAAAGTTGGGAAATTGGAAAATTCGAAATTAGATTTTTTTGTATAGAATTTTTTATGCAATTGTTCCGTAATGGCTTTTCGAATGGAAAAATATAAAATTCTTAGTGGAAAATTTAAAAAAAATTCCGGAAAAACACGAAAAATTTTTTTCGAAGATTTTTGCATTTTATTGCATGATTTATAGCTTTTGGTAAATATTAGACGCCCTACACCCTTCGATTCCCTGCGTACTGTACATGATGTGTTCCGCACCACTTTCGGGAGCTTTACCAATGTTTAAATTTGTTCGAAAACTATACAAATTGTAACTCATCTCTCGCCAATGAAAATATTTCTACGCCAACGACATTTTATCCCTCGAATCCGACCGCGATGTGGCTGACGACATTTTGCTCAGAGTTCGCATGACAACTTCGAATTTAGATCTAAAATTAGTTCTGATTGAAGCCACGTGCGTACCTACTCATGTGCTGCAGTCTGCTGTCGAAATTGGGAATGCCAACGCAAAATCGTTCGATGCACGATGCATTCAATCGCGAATTGCAACGGGAGGAAGACTATGATCGGGATGAGCTGGTCGAAAGAGTCCAAACAATTGTTCCGCTGTTGAATGCCGATTCGCTGATGAGGGTTGTTGACGATGAAACGGGAGGCATTTACTTTCTCGATGCTCCCGGTACGACAGGCAAGACATTCGTCATTTTGTTGATTCTGGCAACAATGCGGTCAAGATCTTAAATTGCTTCGGCTGTTCGAACTGCACATTCCGCTTTGAAGCTGCCGATGAATCTTCTCATGGTTGACAAGCCAACGTGTACAATGACCAAGAATTCAGCGACAGCGAAATGACAGCGTCCGAACAATGACGGATTTACGAGGTTATTAGAGACGATTTGGTGGCGCTATGATATTGCTCTTTGAAAATTTTGGTCAAACGCTTCCCTTCATTCCGAAATCTACTGCTGCCGATGAACTCAATGCATGCCTGAAATCGTCTTCTTAGTGGAGGCATATCAAGAAGTTGAAATTGACCACGAACATGAGATTCGCATTGCAGAACGAACAATCGGCTGCTAAATTCTCGAGACAACTGCTGGCACTTGGCAACGGCCAAATTGCTGTTGATGTTTCGACTGGATTGATATCTTTTTTGCGAGTTCACATTATCGAAGGAGGAACTCATCACCAAACTCATCCCCGGTATTGGACATAATTATAAAAATCTCGATTGGATTAGTGAACGGGCAATACTAGCAGCGAAGAATAGGGACGTCGTCGGTAGCTTCAATTTGATTATTCAAAGTGAAATCGATGGAGTATTGTATTCGTACAAATCCGTTGACCGCGTGACCGTGCAACGGTACGCGGTTGTCCATCAAGAAACTGATGAATGTGATTCAAGCGACGATCATCCAGGACAAATTCAAAGGAGAGGAAGTTCTTATCCAAATAATTCCGATTATTCCAACTGATCTTCCATTCCAGTTTCAGCGGATTCAGTTTCCCGTTCTATTGTCTTTTGCGTTAACAATCAATAAGTCGCAAGGCCAATCTCTGCTTTCGGATGGTCAGCTGTACGTAACCATCTTCGTTGTTTGTTTTTGCCCCGGAAAACAAATCGAAAAACATTGTTTATCATATCGCTCTCTACTGATTTCGATTCAATTCAAATAAATTACATTGAAATTTTAACTACTTGTGTTTAATATCCCTCTGGAGTTTATCTGAAGGCGTAAAATTGGGGCGAGACGAAGTTCGCCGGGTCCGCTAGTTTATAATTAAACTCCTAGATCTTAAAAGATATTTGAGTAGAACAACAAAAGATTTTTTTGTTTTTGACTGGTGGCTTTGGGTGTGTATGGTTGAAACAAGGGTACGAGATATACAAGAAGTTTTGCTTAGCTGTACCTAATTGAATTTTTATTGAAATTTAGATGTTGATTTTAACTAATTATTGTTAAAATCAACATCCAAATTTCAATAAAAATTACTTATACCATAATGTGAATACAAATCGGGAGTTGTGTAGGTAGTCCCTTTTTTAAAAATAAAAATGCAAATGTATATAAATTCATAATAAGTACGGCTTTATTTGCATTTTTTAGAAAAACGAATAGAAAAAAATTACCAGTAATGTTGTAAACAACAATTAGAGTCCAATTATCTACGCATTTTGTTCGAAATCGTTATGCCCGTTTTAATGTAAACCATAGAAAACGAAGTTTTAAAAATACTCTTCTTTTTTTAATAAATTTTACGATAATTTAGAGAAAACTAAGTTTTTTATTATTATTATTTTTTTTATAAATTAAAGAATGACCATATAACTTTAATGATGAATGATCTTACTTCGTATACCAAAAAGCTACATACTGAAAATGGACTATTTCCATTATTCACCTACAGTAGATATCCGTAGAAATGGATTTAATTTTACGATCACAACTGACACATATCGCTTTGAATTCGCTTTGAAGGATAATACAAAACACCGAGCTGTCTATATGTTAAGTTATATTACATAACTGACGACATTTAGGTAAGCTTCGATACTGGCTTTAAAATAAAACTATAGTAGGTAACCAGTTAGACATCTTACATCAGACTACAGCGGTCTACATATAATGAAAGAAAAACCAATTAAGACCATAATAGTGGATCTGTGTATATAGGCTGAGCTAAAGCAGTAATTAACACGGTCAATTTATATTCATCATAAAAGTCGATTATCCTATACAATTAAAATATTTATACTTACAGCTATTTGTTTTTTTTTTGCATCTTTTGCTATGGTTTTTAATGTTAAGAGAAGACTATTAGTACAAGCAGCTAGCAGGTAGTAATTAACACAAATCCCGTGTGAACATGATTGACTTTTAACGTTGTCGATCTTCTGGTCGCCATCCTCTCCTAACTGCAAAGATATGTGAAACACTTTTGTTGACAAAGAGTTGCTTTTTTCAAATAGTTCAAGTCACCTTTGTTTGCATCAAATCGTTTGCGCTAAATTTTAAGTAGGTTTATATTTATTTTCTAATAAAAATTTGTATCATCCTTTATTATACTAAAGCGCAGTGGCTTAGTGGTAGTGTGTTGGACTAGGGGTCCCCGGTTCGAGTCCCGAAAGAACCAAATCAAATTACCTACATCTTAAGGGTTTTTTCCACTACGCAACCTCTCGCGAATGTCTTACAAGCATCCGAGAGTAAAACTGTCATGAAAGAGCTTCTCAATTAGCCGTTTGGACTCGTCGTAAAATCGTAGATCTCTTTTATTAGTCCCAAAAATTTAAAACTCACACAAAACGAATGGCTGTGAGAAGCTAGGCCTAGGGTCCCACAGATCTGTCGCGCCAAAATATTTATATATATTTTTTTTAACTGTATTTTAAACATTATAATAATACGTAAACATCAAAAGTTTCCGTGCACTTTTTAAGTATTTATCATAAAATGAGGAGAATGAAACTTATATCATTCGAAAGGTACTGTGCCATAGATGTGCAGAAACAAAAAATCGTAGGTATATGTCGCCATTAAGACTGGTAAAATGAAGTTAATAATTTCCCATACAAAATGCTTAGCAGTTAATCGAAAGCATTTTGTTGCCATTCAATTTGTCGCCGTCATGTTTCCATAGTAAAGAATTTAATCATTATCTTCGAGGTGTTACTATGGAAACGAACATTCATGTTTTGCCCTTTCCATTCTTTTTTCATAGCGGAAAGCTATATGAATTAAGATTTAGCATAATAAGTAAATTAAAATAAATAATTTAAAAATTACTTTATCTACAGACAAAATTGGTGGAATTTCGACCACTGGCGGTACTAGTTTTATTAAATTCGTAAATCAACAGGCTTCTCAATAATACGTTTGGAATCTGCATAAAATTGTAGATCCCTGAATGAATGGTTGTGAGAAGCTAAGCCTAGCGTCCCTTACAGACCTGTTCCCCCAACTATTTATTTAAATAGAGACAAGAAAATACTCTTATTTGAAAATATAATTTAACAACAAATATTTTTTATCCAATTAGGTCATTCTGTGCCCTCTAAAAAAACAACTTTTTTTTAAGAAATTTCTACAACAAAAAAATTTACAATTAAAAAAATGTAAGAAAGCCTATATGTTTAAAAAAATAACAACGATAGTGACAGGCTCAATTTTTTATGGGTAAGTATCAACATTGAGTACGTTTAGGTTCTTTAAACTCTGAAACTAACTGGGAACTAACTGCCAGAACCCTAAGGCAGACATTTCAAATGGTCTTATGGTGAATTCAGTGTTGAAACCACGGTTTTTTATCGACAGTTCCATATACAATACTGTATCGACAATGACACTATGCTGTCATAAGATTGCATTGTACGAAAACGAATCAATAAATTCACACGCTCCTGACCTTAGCCTATAAAAAAAAGCTTTTGTATTGTTGCCTTTCACCAACCTTCAGAGGCATTGACCTCAGGAAGTACCTATCTACCAAAACAAACATCATTATTGAGAAAAGCTAAGCACTTTACCTCGTTAAATTTTTAATTTATTTCCACAATGCAAAAACAAAATTAATTCAATTCATCCACTTGAATGATGTTGCCATCTCCTCTTTCTTCCATGACATACTGTCCATTGGAATATATTACCAATACGTGCTCTTAGTATGCCCAGTAGAGAGAGAGTGAGAGCAGTGCTAATGAGTCCGTACCATAATGTAAATAGAGTAAAAAAGTTTTAATCGCGTGCAGCGACCACACATCACGGATATGAAAATCAAATCGCCCTCCTCTAACCCACATATTAATACAAAGGGATTTGCTTCCCAATTCCATGCAGCATTCAGAATGCGCACCACAATAAGCCACAAGTCTCACATGCGTGATACTGCACTTTAGTGTCCCATCCATGTGAATGTTTCACCAGTACTCGTTGCCATCCATCATAATAGGTAAAAACCCATGGATATACAAATAAAACGCAAAACCAGTAACAGAGACTGTTTGCGCTCCGAAGCCCACCAGCTTCATTTCACCAATCGATCCGCAGTACCGTCGAGGTGGTTTACTTCAGCTTTGCACTCCGATTCAGAAAGAAGTTCGTTCCAATAATTGTCGGCGGCACGCTCGCGTCTGAAGAAAAGTATCTTTTTCTGTTCGCGGTATAAATACGAAAAACTCCCCACACGTGCAGTCAGTCGGCTATTGAATTTCATTAGTGTTTGCAATCTAAATACACAATAGGCGAGTCAGTCGAAATTCAACATTCGTTGGTAATATACTCGTAAAGCTCGAGAATGTCGTTGAACGGTGATCGTCGGGCGATGAAAGTACTCGCTCTGCTTGCAATCGTCACAGTGACTAATGCTAGGCCACAGCAGCAGGCATATCTGCCACCTTCAGCCGGTGGAAATGCGCCCTCACAGTCAGCGCAAACTTTCTACGTTCCATCAGCACAAAAACCCTCCGCAGCGGTGTCATCCTCTAACCAACAGCAAGTCCTTACCCAACCACCGATTCAACTACAAATCCCAATTCCCAACGACGGTGTCCAAGAGAAGAAGATCTACGTACAACTACCGCCTCAGCAGCACTACCCTCAACAGCAACCCCAATATCGCTATCCTCCAAGGAAGCATTATAAAATCATTTTAGTGCGCAGCCCACCGCAGCCAACGCCACCGCCCGCACCAGTGCTGCCCGAAATTGAAGAGCAAACTTTGGTGTATGTTTTGGTCAAGAAACCGGACTCGCCCAGTGCCGCCGAATTGGAACAACTGCAGCAGCAGCAACTACAACAACAGTCCTTCAAGCTAAACAAACCGGAAGTGTATTTCATTAAGTACAAGGCTAATGAGCACAAGGCGGTCGGTTCCATACCAGAAATCCCAGCCGAGGAGATCGAAAAATCCATCGAGCAGCAACTGAGCAACAACTTGGAAGGCGGGGGATACACATACGATGCAACAAGGAAACGTGCAGCTAAAAGCCTCGACCAAACCGAGAATCTGCAAATGGTCATCGTGGAGCAGAAGCAATAGCATCCGCCCCAGTTGCAGATTAACCCTCTCGAATGGTGTTATGGTGTGGTTCTAGTCAAGTTCGTATCGCGCCAATTTACCAAGACCCCCCAGATATGGATATAAATTATACTATACATGTAGACGATGACTCCGACCATTCCCAGGAATTAAGTGTTGAACTTTTGATTCAATTTTGTGTTATCTAAGTTGTTAAGTGTGTTGTGAGTTTTTTTTTTGAAATAAATTTCTCCGATTTTGTTTGTTTTTGTTTTGTACAAAAGAAAGAAAGAAAAAAATAAACCCAACTCGATTAAGTGTGTTTGAATGCGTTGCGTTGGTGGGGCCGGGCAGAATTAGTAAGTTATTTAGCATAAATTAATCGGAGACTTTTCACCGCTTCCTCTCGCGTTATGCTAATTTCTCTGTCCGTTCTCTGTTGTTATGTACTTTGACTTTCGTTGATTGCATAATGGGTTTATTGATAATGTAATTTCTTTATCGTCATCCGATCCGTTGTTGACTTTGCTTAGAAAGTGAAATTTATTGATTTTGGTGCGGTCGGCGTTGTGTGCGTATTTAAATCAGTCTTCTGTAATTATTCAATCGTCGTGGTTGTTATATAAACCGTTTGGCATTTGGCGTTGTGCTGGTAGGCATAGTTTAATTAATCGATTTTCATGATGGATGCAAATTGCCGAAAAGATAATCGCTGCGCTAATGACTTGCACGAAACTTTTATAGGTTTTCTATTATGAGTATTTGTTAGGGGGTTTTCTTGTTAAGTCTGATGTAAGCGGATTTACTCATTTAACCATGTTGCGCTGCAGATTCATCTGATGTGATGTAGGCGAGTTTTTACGACCAACTCTTTGCAACTGGTTTGCGTAATGGCTGTGTCTTTGGCAGCGACTTGAGTTGTTGCTTTTAAGGTACCATATTATATTTTCTGTGCCATTTTTTGGGGTGGCCACGGAATGTCAAACAGTACATGGTTAAATAAAAGGTTACTGAAAAAATATTGACATTTCATATTTTTCATACATATTAAACTATTTAAATTAATTGATTTTAAATAAATTCTGTTATTAAAAAATGTGACCTTTTGATGTAGGTGAAGATTTATTAAAAAGTAGGAGAGAAGTTAGATTGTAGAACCGGATTTTATTATTTATTAAAAATTAAAATAAAAATATTAAAATAAGAATCTAAATTAAAGAAATATAGCATGGAATTTTGCATCATTTGAATTGACATATTGTAGACATTTTGATTAAATGAAATAGGTTTAAACTTTAACACAAAATTACTTATTACACAAAAAGTTTAATAATTGAAAAAAATTTAAAAAAAACTTTTTTTTTTCTTACATTACAAAAAACACAGCCATATGTTTAACCGTCTAGTATATTCACAGTAAATTTACGCCAGAACATAAATCAAATATATAGGTACTCTTTTGAATCGGTGTCAACTGTCAACTTTTTGAATTTTTTTTTTAAATTCTGGCTTCCTACCGTGAGTTTTGCCAAACAAATTTCCACATTCAAAGTGGAATTGTCCTTCTTTCTATACCTACCCTATTTTTCTATAATTTTAAAACATAGGTATTATTTAAAAAATTCTGGCTTCCTAAGGTGAGTTTTGCCAAACAATATTTTTTCCACAATATTGACATTTCACTTATTGCTTTCCATATTTCCGGACGAAAAATAGTTGATGTTTGAAAAATTCCTTGTATTGGCAGCACTTTTTTTGTGCGAAATATGCCGCCATTTACCACCAACATTTTAGATTATTTTTTAAAGAAGCTAACAAGATCAAAACAAACAGGACTATGAAAGTTATTTATTAACTTTACGGTGCAAAATCAGAAATTACCTAATTTGTTCATTAATTGGGGACTTTTAGCGTATCAAATTTAAAGAGTGCTGCAAATGTCAGAGACTGCGGTGTACTGCAGTAAGATAAATACATACAACCTGATCGAGTAGAGTTGTCAAATTTACAACCACGGTAATTTCAATTTCCTCATCAGGCGTCGAATTCGAAAAATAAAAATCACCTGGAAGATTTTACTTTGCATAAAAATGTTGAGCAATTTTACGTTCTTCATTTGGTGTTGGCCAAGTTATCCACTGAGAGGAAGGCGTCTGCTCAAAAATCTTAAGAACTTCGGACTGATGGACGATTGTGTCAATGAACCTCGTGGTCCTTTAATATCCGACATCTGCAAACCTGATAGTTTCACAATGGTTGGATTCCCGAAATAAGACAAACAAGTGCATGGCGTTAGAAAGCACATCCAGCTAATATTTAAATGCTGGTAGCTGGTCTATTATTGGTAAAATAATATAATGCAAAAAACGCAAGACTGTTACAAAAGGCTCGCGCAATTCAAACGGATAAGACTCTTTGTCTTTAGAGAGATCTTGCAAGTGTCTTCGAATAAATCGTTTCTAAGTATTTTCTTCTTGTTCTATTAAGCGCCGCAGTGCTAAGCTAGGCATCTCTTTTCCACTGCTTTGAAAATCTAATTTCTTCATTTAAAATAATATACCTACCATAACTTTTTGACATTTCTTCATTTATTTTCCAAGCTGTCAAATCACGCATTAGTAGGGATGTCAGATTAAAAAATACGAAAAGGGGGACAACGTGAGTTTTCTAGGGGGGACAAGTGTTCAAAAAGGGGGACAAATATTTTTTTACGTACGGGAGAACAACTTTAGCACGTGAAAGTTTTCTTGCACTTCAAATGGATGTGTTCACAAAGAATCTTGTTAAAAATATTAAAAGAAATTATTTTCAAAATTTTCAAGTGAATGTTTTCTTTTACTGAATTTTGACTTATTAAGGGGGACAGTAGTTTGTGTTAGGGGGGACAAACAACATTTTTGTATGAAAAAGGGGGACTGTCCCCCCTAAAGAGGGACGTCTGGCATCCCTACGCATTAGGTGTATTCCTCCGGGGCTCAAAATTTTATTATCGATTGAAAGTTTGCTTGCATTCTTTAGGGCGAAGCTCGCAATTGCTTTTATAATTTCAAGCGGATGAATTTTAGCGGGGCGAAAATTACAAAAAAAAGCTGATAAAGTACTTCAAAGTACTTTATTTTGGGGGAAGCAATATTGCATTTGTGGAAGCATTTTTTGTAATTATTTTACTTTTATGTTTTTTAAAAGATGTCTTCTCGGAGTACCTAGACATGCAGCGTATTTTATGCCAAAGTCACTGCCATTCTACAGCTGCTGACTGGTTAGTGGTAGGCAAGCAATTGCAGATAGATATCGTTGCATACAAATCGAAAACTAAGCAGCTTTCAAACACCTCACATCCAAAGCAACAAAATCGATGAAATTGAAAGATTCCACTCATATATCATATCATAACGACTGTGCCAGAGAATTGTGAGGCTGTCAAATTGACTGGTCGAGATTCATAAATACTTATCCAACTTTTCAAAGTCAATGTATTTTGCAAAGTTCATTACACTTAGAAAGACAAACCTAAGATTGACTGAGCTGAATCAATGCAACACCATTGAATTTACTCTAATCAAACTTTTTTGACTAGTTTGGTATTAATAAAACGAGTACTTCAAATCTTTTACTTTTTTTTTATATATTGCTTTGAAGCTTTTCTAACCTCTTTGGAGTAGGTACAATTAATTATGAAAAAAAAAGAATTCAGCAACATTACTTTTCGAAGAACAATGTGCTTTTATACAATGACAAGTGCAAAGTTTGACATTTATGAATAGAGTCGATAGCTACGATAACTAGCGGACATCCTTGTGTAGTTTAATTTTAAATAAAGAAAGTATCAATTATTAATTTTATAATATTTAATTGTTGTTGATAACTATTTAAATATGTATTCGGATATAAGTAAATATGTATATCCAAACAGCTGAGTTATAATTAACCTGTTGTTTACTTTAATTAAGTGTGTTTTTTTTTTAACTGATTGCATTTTAACCCCATATACATTTTGCTTCCAAATGTCCTCTTTGTCAATAGACAGAGAATCCGGCAACTACAAAAATTTGCGGCATATCATCGTAAATGGTTATTCTTGACTTTAAATTCAATTGTAATTCTTAAAAGTGTAAGACCCATTTATGAGTTTTTTGGTTCAGCTTTTGTCGTATCTATTCGTGTGTAGTATTTCACGAGTTGTTGATGTCTTCCACTTGGCGTGGTGTTGGCTCATTTAAAACTTGTTTTCCACTTGTTACAAATTGGTGGCCTAATTGACTGAAGTGGTCGATGTCGATCACGATCTACAGACCCATTTTGATGACCATTGGGGAAAAAGGTATTCCTTTGAAAAAATTGTGTAAGTAATAATTGTGGTGCGGCTACAAGCCCTACTACGGTTTTGACAAATTAACTTATCTATTGGTGTACGGAAAAGCTTGTCAAGATTGAGGACACTGAAATTACAATTCTTCGACAAGTTTCTCGAAGCGAGATTTAGGCTGGATTTGATTGTTGTTTGTTTTTTTGTGGGTTTTTTAAGCATTTTTAGGGACAATTATCTGTCGATAGGTTAGCATTTTTATCGAGCTTAAAAGAAAGGTTTTTGACACATTCTTTCAGGCGATTATAGCTTTGGGCGACTAGATTGGTCTGAACAGGATTAACCTGAACGCAAAACTAGATTGGTCGGTAGCGTCACTTTTCCTACCACATACATAACTTAGTAGTAGGTCTTGAATTTATTGACCATATTCGTCAGCTAACCCGCCATAAATATCAACTTAAACAGCTGTAGGTACATATGACCGATTTGTTTGATAATGACTTTGCTCTATAGACGAGATTTGATTCTTCTTAGATGTTTTTCTGGGCTTATTTTTGTCGTTTTTTAAGGGTTTTTAGCACTTTTCTGTTAGACATTATTACGGCTTAGAGTCACTTTTGTTTAATTTGAAAGCTTCTAGGCGCAACTTGTGGATTATTTTTTCTTTTGCACATATTTTTCGCTACATTAAAGGCGGTTACCATATATTTTACTACGCAATTTTAATATTTTATGACGAATGAAACAATTGAAGCTCTGTCATTGT
Source organism: Cheilosia pagana (assembly GCA_936431705.1). NCBI lineage: Eukaryota > Metazoa > Arthropoda > Insecta > Diptera > Syrphidae > Cheilosia > Cheilosia pagana. The sequence continues at coordinate 74,104,831 of OW386166.1, read as the reverse complement.
TCACACGAATGAGTTTGGAGGGTAAAATGCGTTGCTAAAAATCCTATTTGATAGGGCGCTCTTTGCTCTGTTGATGTTTGCACCTGTGGGGAAAGTGTGTCATCTCAACTCTCCAAAGGTTTGGGTATTACAGAAAACTTAAATCAAAATACCTACCTCTCAATAAAATAGACGACCTAACAAGATGGGTTAGAAATTCTCAAAAATAATAATTCGGCTCAAAGAGCAGCAATGTTTGTGGTGTGTAAACAGGTAAGATATGACCGAAAATTCAACAACAACAATTCTAGGTAAACCATAACTTATGTAACTATGCAAGCATACTTCACGAGATACTTCATCAAAACCAAATTACCTCAAGAATTACCTTTAGGATAAAATGTTTGTTTTTTCCAAAGTCCGCCTCTAAGAACACTTTGTCGTACATTTTCTTCGAAACCGTATTCGAAAGGAGATAAAGATAACCATTCTCATTTAACAGTTGCCCCAATTCATTTTTGATAGATAAATAAACGGCAGTCCTTGAACACGAACAGTGCATTCATATTTCAGAGCACTTAATTACCGAGTCTTATATACACATCCATACAATGAACATGGTGCTGCCTTCGAAACCAGCCGTGATTAATGAGTGAATTGTTTTTGAAGCCATTTTGAAAATGATTTAGCAAATCCTGCTGATGAATTATGACTAAAACTTATTCCATTTTGTTCGCTTTGCCAAAAATTTGAGATGCACAAATCGCATGCACAATGTTTTCCTCTTTTTAACCGGAGCCTTTATAATAGCAACCAGTTAAAGCAAATTGTTCAGTAATTTTTTGTTTCACTGGCCCCTGTAAACGTTGTAAATTATCCTCCGTTTAATGCATGGGGAAGAGACTTTTCGTTTTATTTTTTGCCGCGAACTGCTAGCAAGGGAATTTATTGCATTCAGGAAGGGGATCTAAAGGCCATTTAGAGAGCGAATATCATTTATATTCCCTTTTTCAATGGAGGGTTTTTAGTGGTCTTATAGTAATTAAATCAGAAATATTAGATTGTAACCTTGGTCCTTAGTAATTTGTTATAATTTGTGTAAATGTGGGTTGAGATGCAAAAAAGATGAAGGTCAACCATACCAATTGGAATGCATTTTACTGACTGCTGTTGATTTTTGATACAAAAAACCTGGTTACGTGGGGTTGGAAGATGTGAATGGGTTGATGTAGGTACAACCAAAGTGGACAGTTTCTTATGAAATTTTGATCTTTCGCAATGTAATTATATATTCAGGTTTCTTTTTTTGTTTCAGACGATATGAGACCGACTTTCGGAAATTATGAGAGTACTATGAAAAAAGCCAGCAATCGTTTTGTTTTAATCAAATTTGAAAAATGCTGAATTTCCATTTCAACAATAGGAACGATCCCAAACGGATGTTGAAAAGCGCCAAGAAATCAAATTTAAAATAAACCAGAAACTGAAATATCTTAGACATTTGTCATTTATTTCCAAACAAAATACTAAATACTAAAAATGCTAAATTATTTTTATATACACACTTCCGATTTCCAGATAAAGCAATAAAATTGTGGGGAAGCAGTTTATGCGGTCCCGGCCCTCAATAATGTTTATTCTGTGTCTGAAACCTAAAAGAGTTAAATAAGAATTATATACATTAAGTTTAAGGGAAGGATTTTACAACTATTTTACGTCACAAACCACAGATTTTAATATTATTTATAATTTTGGAAAAACCAGCTAGCTATGGATTTTCTCAATGCTTCTTATTTCGTCATAACAATTTAAATCTAAATTTTAGTTTAAAAGTTTAAATAGTGCGATTGGTTTAAACATAAAAATAAATAAATAAACGGTTGGCGCAACAGGCCTGTGGGAAGGGATCTACAATTTTACGCCGAGTCCAAACGGCTGACAGTTGTACTCTCGGATGATTGTCAGACGTTCGTGAGAGGTGGCGCAGTGGAAAAAAACCTTAAGATATAATTTGGTTCTTTCGTGAATCGAACCTGGGACTCCTCGCTTAGTAGTCCAACACACTAACCAATAAGTCACTACGCCTACTTATAAAGGGTTTTTCAACAGGGACGCTACAAAAGTAGAGCGACAGGGACAGCAAACGACGCCGAATTTCTTGCCGCTCTTTTGACATTTCTCTTCAGTAAGGCTTGCCATTTCGTGATGGAAAGATATACGAACGAAATTATTACAATTTACTACAGAAATTTGGAGTCAGTGGCCTCAACGTTAAGAGCGCTACGTCCAATTTATAGTCGTCATAATCGTCCTAGCAGATAAACAATTGAGCGTCTATTGGAAAAATTTTAATCCACAGGCACAGTACAAAATGTTCCCGTGCCAGTGAGACAAAGAAGTGCCCGTAGTGTAGAGAATATTGCTGCCGCTGGGCTTCAGTTTAAGAAAGCCCATATGTGTCTCTCACACGTCGTTCTCTTTGACGTCGTTGTGGCGAATTTTGCGAAAAAATCTTGGCCTACATCCTTACAAGATTAAATTGACGGCGACAAAAGCCATACAGCGAATGTCACAATCAATTTATTGGAAACCAAGTTTGGAGAACGTGTTATCTCACGAAATGGTCCAGTCGCTTGGCCGCCTCGGTCGTGCGATTTGATGCCGTTAGACTATTTCCTGTGGGACTACGTGGCTACGTCAAGTCTATGGTCTATGCCAACAAGCCAGCGACGATTGATGAACTTCGTACGAAGAACGTGAAATTGCAGCAGTATCGGCCGATTTATGCTTGAAAACCGTCGAAAATTGGGTTCAGCGTCTGGACTTCTGCAAGCGTGCCCGTGGTGGCCATACAAAAGGAATCGAGTTCCATACATAATGGCATCGAACGTACTTTCACAGGAATAAAGAATTTCATTGATATCCAAAACCGTTTTTGTTTTATTTAAAAAAAAAACTTCTGTAGCGCTCTTATTGAAAAACCCGATACATAATATTTCCAAATTAATAACAATTGTTGGCTTAAAGGCTTCATGGTTTAATAAATGAATTATCCATCTTTATAACTCAGAACAAGGCTTACAGTAAATCTCGAAAGTCTAATAAAAATGCTGAATTTCCCGAGGGTTACAAAAACAATTTGATATATTGATCAATTTTATACTTATGTCCTTTCTGTCGAGTGCGACTTTAATATAAATGGTAAAAGTTTTTTTATTTTTTGTAAATTCGTTAATAGTAAAAAAACAGACAAGTTTTATTCCCAACTTATGTGTCCTCTGACCTAATAACTAGAACTTTTGGCTTGCTAAACTCTTTCACTTTGTTTACCTGGAAAGATCTTGTACTACATATTCCTATTGGCAGTATTTCTGCATTAAGTTTCTTAAATGTTGGTAGTTCAAGCTTATCACACTCAAAATTAGCTTTAGCTTTGTCCAGACTTAAGCCAGACAAAAGACAGATGAGGACGGAATCTCCCCAACTCTTACAAAATTTGTACAAAAGCAACTGCAGTACCTTTGCATATGATTTTTAATCGCACAACGAGAGAAGGTATATCTACTTCCACACACGTACTGCTTTAAGGGGGACAGTACCCCTTTTTCATCTTAAAAATGAATTAGTCCCCCACAATACAAAAGACATACGGGGGACAGAAAAGCGTCCCTTTTTTCATACATCTTTTCACTAAACAAAAAACAACTTCCACGTTGCCTATTTTCTTCTCTTTCTATGTTTGAATTTACGGAGCCATTGTCAACACATTGTCAAATCATCTGTCATTTGTCAGGTCACTAGCAGCTTTTCGAATTCTTAAGCCTGGTACGCTGTTCGAGTGAAATGAAATTTTTCATACAAATTTTTCACTGCGAAATGTCAAAATGAACTTTTCAAGTGAAAATTTCACCAGGCAGTACGCTGTTGAAGTGAAAAATAATTGTTCAAAAAGTGATATGTAGAGGGCGTTGCTTGCTATTTCACTTGGTTTTTATTGTCCGTCGCATTAAATTTTTGACATTTCGGCGTGAAAATTTCACTTTCAATTTCACAGCAATTTTTTGGAGAGGAGTGAAAATTTCACTTCACTCGAACAGCGTACCAGCCTTTACTGGTTATTGCATGGAATTCATTGAGTAAAAACTATTAAATTCTTTGTGGAGCGGTAATATCTCGCTATCTTATAGCCAGTGCGTGTTTTATGCACTTTTCGGGTTAAGGAACGGTGAGTAAATACTCGTTAAAATTCTAAAAAAATCTAAACGAAAAGAACAGACCTTATATTTTCCTTTCTCTTGTTCCACTCCATCAGATTCGTTGGGAATCGAAAGGGTCAACCATCGGCAAAAGCTTAAGGCGAATTAAATGCCACCTATTAGTCAGTCTGCGAAAGCGCGCAAGTTGCAGTTTAGATAATCATACAAGTATGATTCAAAAAAGCTTCCAACGATCGCTTTGGTTAATAATCGAATCGAAAAAATAAACAACAAAATATTCTGCGTATGCTGTTGCGGAATTCAATCTACAATTCAGACAAAAACGATTAAATGGAATTTAAAACTGTCATTTATCTTATGCTAGCTTACTGGCTCTAAGCGAGCGTTCTAAACTATCTATATCTATGATTTGCTTTGTTTTTCTCCAAGAAACTTATGCAAAAACTTGGACGCTTTATTATTTCATAGGGTATAGTCATAGGGGTATAGTCTACTTAACCCCTAAACCTCATATAATCGCGATCATGGGTGCCTGTCAGTTGCCAACAGGGTTCACCTACGCCGCGGGGACTTGAGCGAGGCCATAAGCGTCTGTCAAGTATCGGAAGCTCTCATTCAAGTTGACGAGTGCGGCCTCTCCCAAGAACGTCCTAAGCTAAGCCTATCTATATTTATTAGGGACGGCCATTTTCAAGCATCGATATTTTATGCTTAAATCTTCGACCTACAGACTATGCATAAAAAACATAATATAGAGCAAACCGATCGTGCACACAAAAAGATTTGAACGCCGAGCCATTAAATATTAAATATCTCAGCTATGTCGCATGTTTCGCTAAGTGTTTCCGAAATTCTTGACCGCTGCGCTCATCAAACTGAGGTTAAAATTATTATGCAACTCAAATGGAATGTCTCTATACTTATATGCATCTGCAGCAGCTTAGCCCTTGAAATCGCCTTCTATGTAAAACACACTAACATCCACACTGACCCCGTCCGATCTCAGAAGTCAAACGTACACATCAGCTGCTTCCACACGAAAAAGTGATGCCGCTGCTCTAGAGAAGCCATGCCATTGACCCTGCTCACCCATCTTATTGTCACAGAAAAGAGAAAACGCACGACAACCTTCTTTTTTTTATAAAATAATTTCGTTTATTCTCGCAATAAATAATAAAATGAGGTGTCATACAAGTGATGACGCATGTGTGTGTGGTACAAACAAATAAACTTAAGCCTACAACAATATACAGGGTAATATCGGTAACATCACATATACGCATAAAAACATTAACATATCAACAACCAGGGAGGCGTACACTCTACTTAACGTTTGGCACTCCATAGACCGCATGCGGTGCACCGCCTTCACCAATGTTCAGGTTAACAGTGCTGCCGCTGCTCGAGCTGCTGCTGCTGCTGCTGCTGGATGAGAAAGATCCACCAGTACCAGTCTGGAAAGAGTCAACTCCACTGCCACCGCCTTCTAGCCTGATGTCAAGCCCACCATCAAGATCTGATCCGGCGAATTGGCCACTGCCAATTCCGTCGATTTGCTGGCTGCCACCACTCTGGTCGATGTTGGCGTTGTAGCCACCTCCGATGAATCCAGGACCATCTTCCTTCTTGGTCTTGTACTTGATGAAGTAGACCTCCGGTTTGCTGGGTTTGATGTTCTGCTGGATCTGTTGGATCTCTTGGACGGATGGCTCTTCGGGTTTCTTCACCAAAACGTAGACAATGGTCTTCTCCTCGGAGACTCCGGCGGCATTGGCGATTTGGGCGTAGTTCGTCTGTGCGCCCACTGTTGGCGCCTTAATGAAGATGATCTTGTAGTGCTTCTTGGCTGGCACCTCTGGCAGACGGATTTGTTGACGAATTTCATTCTCTTCGAGATCCTCTGGTGGCACATGCACGTAGATGTGTTTTTCGACTGTTGGATCCAGCGGGGCATTGGCGAAGGTTTCACGGATGACGTTGCCGAGGGCGCCGTTCAGAAGTGCATTCCCTCCAAAGTTGCTGGCACCAATGCCAATCGACTGCGAGCCACTACTGTGCGAAAATCCTCCCGATTGTTGCTGGATAAATCCTCCAGCTTGACCGCCCTGGAAGTGTGCTGCTCCGCCGTTGCTCTGGAACCCACCGGCATTGCCTTGGAATCCGCCGACGTTTTGGAATTTCGAACCAGAACCCTGGAATCCAGTGCCAATAAATGACTGACCCCCGCCTATTGGCCGAGGTCCGGAAATGAAGTTCGGATTGACGGGAGCTCCCAAAAATGCAGGCCCACGGATTGGTCCACCAAATCCAGGTCCAGTTGAGAACTTTCCGCCTCCAATGCCATTGGCGTACTGATATCCTCCGCTTAGCGATGCTGGAGGTGCCACTTTACCGATTCCATGGACTATAGCTCCGCCACCGTTGACAGTGCTGAATGAGTTCGACGATGCAAAGGAATTGTGATTGGATCCGAACTGTTGCTGCGCTGTCTGCACGAACGACTGTGCCGGTCCTGGCCCAGATGGAGGTGGTCCTTGCCCCAGACTGGGCAATGGGAATGGCGGTAGTTTGTTCTGTTCGGCGTATCCATGTCCTTCGCGGAATGTCTGCGAATGGCCACCGTCGCCCACAACAATGTGACTGTTCACGGTCACCGCCTGCGAGTCGAGACCACCTCCACCTACGAGAAGACCCTGTCCGCCTTGCTGCTGCTTGTTGATAATCCGACCGACCGACTGTTGTTGTACGAGGGCAGCGGCAACTGGCCCATGATTGCACGGCGCCTGAATCGGCTGGAATCCACCCAAATTCGAGGACACAATTCCCGGTGCGGGCTCCTTGTAATTATATCCTTGCGGCAGCGATAGTGCCAATTCAACACAACACACAATCAGCACGAACCACTTCATTATTGGTTTTCTGTTTTATTTTTCGGAGTACTACCTACTCGATGGAATAACGGAACTCGTATGCTAGTGAATGAATCTAACCGAATGACCGCCATCTGGAATCTTTACAAACTATTTATACTTCGAAAGTTTAACGAATCAATTACACTCGAACACGAAAAAGGTGTATAGTGTTAATCTCTTCTTTCTTCTTTCTCCATGGCACCGGGCACCGCGTGCGAGTAACGAAATTTCGCGCGCGCCATGTTACCAGTTACCACTACCAAATGTGCGTCGTTAAGTCTAAGGTTTGGCTTTACCGCATTTCTCCGAATTTTTTTTTTTATTTATTTTTTTTTTCTCGAAAAGGTTCATACAATTTTGGATGTGATGGGTGGGGGAGGGGGCCAGCGAAGGCAGCATCGTATGCGCATGTGTGTTGGTCAATTCAAAGCAGAAGAAGATGCCAAACGCCATAGTCACATCGCATGGGCCGAAGCTGATTTCGTTTGTTTTTGGTTCGTGCTCTCCCTAGCGTCGATTGTATTTCGGTAGGTACTTAGGTTTTTCGAGTGGCTAACGTAACTCTCCTCCCTTGGAGTTTCTTTTCGCCATCAATCAATGTGTCAAACCTTAGTCCGCCACCGCAATAGACACGAGCAAGCGCATGTATTCGAAAACACATGAGGAAGTGGAGATATCTTTGGAAATTTGTATGACAAAGATGTGTACCTACACGCGATGAGGCTGATGATTACATGCGGGTTTCTATGCGAGGTGCATATGCAAATTGGGTTTACTGAAAATAGAGTACTCGACGGTCGGGCGGTGCAAGTGCATACCAAAAACGTAAGTTGGCTCTTCCAATTGAATTTGAGTCCCGCGTAAGTATACAAGTGACGGAAGTCACTTTGTCGATGTGATTTTATGGATTTCTGTGGGATGATTGATGACTCAAAGTGAGGACGGCTAGGTATAATGAGAAATCATAGATTCAATCACATGCGAGTGAGCTGTCTTGTAAACAAATGGTGCCGATAAGGCTTGTATTTTTCGCTCCAAATTGGCTGAATTGTTCCAACTGAGGTGAAGTTCAACTGCAAGTGTGCTGTGGTGGACATGAAAAGGGGATTTCGAAAAAGCTAGAAGGAAAATGTGATTGGACATAGCGTGCCTATGGTTGGCAATTGTATTGTCTTGTGGAGAACGTGAAGCCTAAAAATTAACAAGGACTGATATATGAAAGCAAAACCTTTTCAAACCAATCTGGGGCACTAAATACGACCTACGAAAACGAGCAAAACACTGCCATATGTTGTGGAATACCCGCGTGAAAGTCAGCGGGTAGCTCCTCTACGTTTTTCACGTTGTTGGTCTTTTCAAAACCATTGGACCGTTCTCTCTATATGAAACTGGTGTAGGTGTATAATTTTCTAAGTCAAACTCCTGCATTCCCACTTAACGGTCAGAAATGACGTGTGACTAAGGAAATGTAATTTGAAATTATCTTAGGATAAATGCCGCAGTTTGAGAGGGGTCCATTTGCGGTCCCATATTATTTTCAATTCTTATGAAAGAAACACTAGCTGACATGCGCTCGCCTTACTTCACCCGCCTGATACTTTTAAGACAAAACGTATTTTAGAAGTTTTTTTATAAATATGTTCCTTCCCTTGGACAAGCAAAAACAAAAACAATAAAAACATAATTTTAATTCCTTCTAAAAAGTCTACACAAAAAAAGATTTACGCAAAGTTCTGTTATTTGTTCCCTCTTACCCACCGCAAATGTCGACGAAAAGAAGCAACACGAATGAAACAACTTCACATTGACACACGAACCCCACCTCAGCCCATTTCCAAACAGAAAGCAGAACAAAGATCAAGAACAACGGTTGCTGATAATTTTCGATTTAAGGAAATAAATTTAGTTTTTTTCTTGTTGTAGCTCAGCTTCTAGATGAAACAAAAAGCTGATTGATGGCTTAATTATGGGAGTGTTGGCTTTCTTAAGTATTTTGTTTTGTTTGCATTGATTAAGAATTGATTGAGTAGCGGCGAGCTAAAGGCAGTAAAGTCAGAAAAAAAACACATTTTGGTTAAAAACGCTGCCAAAAAATAAGCATGATAATAAAAGGAATAGCCTATGTAATTTTCAGATTCTAGTATTATCCATAATCATCAATTAGATAGACCCACTTATCCGTCAATTCTATTAGAAATTTCGTCTTAAAAGGGCTAAAAATGTCTTTAAAACACGATCATATCTCCCCTACAATCAAAAATCGTACCTTTGCCCAAATAAACTGAGTTATTAGTTGCTTCCTTTATTACCGACCCATTGTATCGCGAAAATTAAATGTCATTTACAATAACAAGACTCGGGTCATGGTATACCACATACCTAGTTACATATACTCTAGTTAAATATTTTTAGATAAGGTACCTTACTTTTCAGGAACACATTTCCTTTTGCACAGCCTTGTGCAGATCTAAAAACCTGAGTATTTAAGTAAACAACAGGATTAGTTTTGCACCACAACCACCACACCACGATGATATTCCCGAGTTGACTGTAATTTCAAAAAGGGATATACGGATTAGACAGTGCATTAAATACTGCAATCAGCGTTACCTTCGGGACGCTTTAGAGCATTTCGACTCCTTTTTGAAAATGAGTGAAATCAGACTCTTTTTTTCAAATGTAGGACGCTTTTCTGTAATTTAATCATAAACTCCTGAAACCCCTTAAATTGACTTAATCAGTAAAAATCATTCGCCTACTACAATTGACATAATTTATGCGCTTTGTCAATCAATTTGTGAAAAAACCTATACCTATTATGCGACTGAGTGAAGTTGAAATAGCAAATTGGAAATGAAAAGGAAAAATGAACTTGAAACTACTACATTAAATGGATTTTTTCTGTGTTTTGTTGGTGCCCGGCTGGATTTTTGTCGGTTTTGGGTTCGGAGATAAGTAGTGAAGTATAAAAAAACTATGACAGGGATGGGATTCCTTTTTTCAGCCGGGACTCTTTTTTTGGACTCCTTCTGAAAATTTTCAGAGGTAACACTGACGGCAATCGCTATAAAAATTACTGTCCGTCAACCAACGATCTTTGATATGTAGAAGAAATAGAATTGGGTAAAGTGTAGAACCTTAAGGCACTCCTGTGTTTGAATCTAATGATAGATGAGCATCTGCTATGACCAGAATTGGAAAAATTAAAGCTTTGCATCCATTCGGCGAATGGACAGTCCTTCGGTTGTCTACGTCCATAATTCTCCAATAAAGCGAAATTTGTATTGCACGTCGTTTTTACGTTGATGGCCTCAGATATTGAATTTAGACAGTTTTGCGACATGCGTTTGAAGCTTTTTGCGATGTAGGTTGGATGTGAGTGGTCTTTCAGCTGGAAAGAAAATGTATCTGGAAGTTACGACGCATAAGCAGTTTACTTAATATAAGTACAAATTTTGCTGCACAGTTTTTGAGTAGGGACTTTAGTTGGTATCCATACCCCCTCTACAATCCGGGTCTTGAATATGCATTGAATTGCTCGTGGTCCTAGTTTGATATCCGTCTTCGATTATTCCGCTCTTGAGATATAGAAGGCGGCTCCATTAGAATCTGGAGTGGAACTCCCCAAAAGCCCCGAAACAAGAATATCAGCCTTTTCTTGTATAAAAAAGTGGGGAGAAGTTCTGCTTATAACCTTCACCAAACGCCACAAGCAGTCTATGGTTTGTGTCTATTTCTGAGCCCTAAAAAATACCACCTTCTTTTATTCCAATAGTTGAGGCATGCAATCTTTTTTGAGCAAGTCATTTTTCAAAGCTTTTTAAGAATATAAAGACCCATGTCCTTTAAAATGATTTCAGTCTTCCGGAAACACATGCCAGCCCATGGAAACGACGCAAAGAACCTAGGCAGTTCATTTCATCACAATTGAACCTGCTGTATAGCTCCAAATAAGGTGATGGAAATACTGGCTGTAACTTATTGGCATTGGATAGCTGGTAGGTATTAGAGTTTGGATTACATATTTGATTTTTGTCGGCTGCGAAATTTGAGACATGGACTTAGCCAATCTTTCAATCTTTGGTCTCAGCCAAAGACTATATACCTAAGTTAGGTGGACGATGCACCTTCACAGTCTAATTCATAGGATTTTCTAAACATACATGCGATGGCAATTGCTCCTTAAATTTTTTCAGGGCACAAAAAATTCAATCTGTGTGCACGAAGGAGCTTATAGTTAAATATACCGTTTATGCTCTTAGCCGACTATTTTGTATAGATTTTGGTCTCAACATCCTTTATGCGCTAAATTTACATGTCAATTTGCCAATAGGAGTTGCGATTGTTTTCTGTTGGGTACCCTTAAAGACATGGAACGAAGGAGAAGTATACATTTATACGAAATAAACAGCGACAATGCGGTCATTCGAAACCCTAGTTTTTCCGAGAGAATTGCCTCCAGAATATATAGAATATTCATTGGAACATTTTTAACTTTCTCGCATTACGTAGTAAGAGAAAGGTATTGTAATCGTACAAAAAATCGAACTCGAGGTTTTAATCAAATCTGACATTACGATGATAGAGGAACTCGAAAAAGTGGGTCTCGCAATTCTGTCCGTCTGTCCGTCTGTCCGTCCTTTCCTGAGCTCCACAGCGCTAACGGTTGGACGGATTTCTTTCAAACTTCGGATTTGGAGTTTGTGGGCTTACAGTTCGGGGCCATTTTTTTGTTTGCATTATAACCCTATGATTAACGGTACTTCCCATATAACGGTTTTAAACAAGTTTGATTTTTTCAAAAACGGCTCTAACGATTTCAACCAAAATTGATATTTGGGCTTATGTAGGTGCGGTTAACATGGCTGCATACCCAGTTTTTCGCAGAAAAATCGAATAACGGTAATTTTGAAAATTGGTCATATCTCAAAAACGGTTAAAACTATTTCGACAAAAATTCATATTTAAGGTAATACGGTTATCCCCAACATGACGACAAACTCAGTTTTTTCCTAAATTATCGTTCAACGGACTTTTTTCGAAAAATGTCGTTTCTTAAGACTTTATTTAATTATAGCTTACTTGAAAACGGCTTTAACGATTTTAACCAAAATGTATACTTGCGCTACGCTACATGGGGTAAACAAAGCTGCATACCCAGTTTTTGGCTAAAAAGTCGAATAACGGTACTTTTGAAAAGTGGCCTTATCTCGAAAACGGTCAATACGATTCCAAAAAAAACTAATTTTTAAGGTAATACGGTCAATCCTAACACGATAGCAAACTCAGTTTTCCTCTAAATTGTCTATAATGGATTTTTGAAAAAAGGCATATTTTGAGAATTTGGTTTTCTTTTGTTTTACCTACATGAAAACGGCTAAAACGATTTTGACCAAAATGCATACTTGGAGTAAAATTGATGTTTTCAACATTATTACGTCCTTCATTTTCGATTCTAACCACCGGAAACGCTGATTTGGAAAACTGCTCAAATCTCGAAAACACGATTTTCGAGTTGGATAAAACTTTAAAAACGAAGTAATACTAACATCCCGAACAATACCCTATCCTCAGTTTTTAGCTAAATAGTTGAGCAAGATAATTTTTCGAACTCAATATTGCAAAATTTGTTACTATTTTGTACGCATTATTTTCCAAAAACCGCCATAACGGTTTTGCCCAAAACCCCCTTTTTATGATAACATAAGTATTCTTAATAGGACCCCTTACTAAGTGTTTCTTAAAAATGGAATTAAAGCCGTGTTTAAAGAATTACCGTACTACCAGTAAAAATGCAATTACTAGGTACTAGAAGCTCATTTTTAGCAATTATTTCCCATTTCTTCCTTTTCAACCATATTAATCATAAACCTTAAAATAATTGCAACCAATTGGAGTCTTCATTTACCCCCAAACATGTGCAAATTCAAAAACAAATCTCTGAATTCTTACATCACAAACCCTACTTTGAGTCATGGCCACCAACCAGCATCACCAATTTGAAAAATCTGGCTTTATAGCCTATAAACAATAATAAAAGAAAAATAAACCAAACAAACTGATAATATGAACGAGAAAGTTTCGTGCGATCCAGTCGTGCACTTTATTTTAATAGTGACAATTTGGTTTTTTGTTGCTATTTCTTATTTTTTTTCTACAGAATGAAGTTTTTGTGAACCAAATATTTCAGTTATAGTTTACCTATGCGCGCTTATGTTGGAATTTCTTTCTTACAAAAAACCACGAGCATTGCATAATCTGACACTTATAGCTAGTGTGTGATTGTGGGTTCAGGGCAATTCGTTTAAAAGATTCCTGACCTAGGAGCAGCCCTTATTTTCAGTAAAACATTGCACGATCCCTTCTTTAATCCATAAACGCCATAAGTCTCTGACAAAACAGTCGTATAATGTCGGGATTGTGATGCCGTGAATTGTTTCCTTACTTGGCTTGCATTGCCAACAAATCCAGATACGAGTTTCTATTTCTAGTCTAGATACTAAGTTGACATTTCGATTTCATGGCTAATGGAATTAACTTGACGTTGGCGACTTAATTTATTTTTACGTTCAGGGATCTAGCCACACAAACTTAGGCAGTCATCTTAAAGCGACTACAGTATTGAATGTTCCAAAAATGTTGATGATGAGACACTAAGACGTGTGTTGGTTGAAATAAAAATTTAGTCCATTTTTCCAGTAAAAATTATTATTCGAGTTCTTTCTAGGTCACAATATACAATTTTGTATGGAAAATTCTGCCATTGTGAGCACGAAAAATTAAGCCTGGACACTAAAAACAATTATTGGTATATCACCGGTTAAGTTTAACAAAAACCTGTTGCTCATTTACATATATAATGTTAAAACTTGAAGGATTTTTGTCGACCATTTGGAACAATGCTCCCCCCAAGAGAATCTCCTCGGAACGTTATTTCGATCCAAACGTTTCATAAGCTTTCAGCCAAATTTCAGTATTGTTTGAAAATAAATCTGTTCCCTGAGTTAACTAGTTATAATTTACACAAGTGTACAGGTCATAAGGAAACATATCTGAGCCTTTTCAACACTTACGAAAAATTCCCCATATTGCTGCTTTCCAACAAACTCACTGTACCTAAAGGTAATAACAATTTTAACAGCTTATTGTTAAGACACCTGTTTCATCATCGCAACAGTACGTAAGTACAAATTGGCAAGGTACTAAAATTCAACATGTTTTATTCATCACCACATGATCAAAGTCGGCGCCGCAAAAAAAGGAGACACAACGCACTTATCTGCTAACCAGTTAAAGGTTTTCAAAAGTTCGTGATTTTTATCTATTATCTGAGGCAATTTTGTTTTTTTCTGTTCGTTTTCCTTGCGGTTCTGTGACGTAATGTAGTTGTACGGTAAGTGCCAGTGTATTAAGGGATTAACACCGGTGAAGATCCAATTAGTGCGTTCGATGAGATACGCATATGGCTTGGTGGACGATTAGCCTACTTTACTTTACCCTGGCATAAGTCATTTACACATTCACACATATATTTAAAAATTTCGTAATATTGGCATTTGGAATATCACGATCTTGATTTTATTGGCCACCAGCCACCAGTAATGTGAGATAATGTCTGCCTTTGTGCACACTTGGAGGAGAGCAAATATACGATCAAGTAGATGCGTCTCAGTCCGCCTATTGAGTACCTAGTTGAAGGATGGTAGTGAATAGGCTCTGTGCGCTGATTAGATACTTATTCGTCAAGAGGAGTTCGTGGTTTCTTTAAATTTATTGTATAATGTCGAGTGCGGCTTTATGGTACTGCATGATATCTGTTAAGATGAGATTGAGATTGAGGCAGATTCATATCCATAGCAGGTATACCACTCTTGACACAGTTATCGGCGATGGAGGCCCCCAATCGACTAACGAGGAGTTGTTTCCTATGGGCGCTGTTGTATTTGATCGCTACTTATCAACTCCTTTCAGACAAATACGCGCATGCCTAATGACAGTTTGCAGAAAAGGTACGTTTATTTTTGTTCCAAAGTTTGACCAATACCAACATTGGGGATCATATGATATTTCCTTTTTTTAAGGTCATTGAGAACCCTCCCTTTAACTACTTAATCGCTTTAAAAAATTCAGCAGAAAGTAAAATACTAAATAAGTAAAAATGTAGACGATCGTGTACGCCTTATATTAGATTAGATTTTTTGACGAGAGAGCCTTTATGGGGCTCGGGCACTGCGGCTTCTTTAAAAGGGGCCTATTATACCCTCCCTGATAAGGTCATTAAGCAATCTTTTCACTTCGGAGGAGGAACTTAAAGGTCTGCCGATATGAAAATTTCCTCACCGAGGATGTTTTTTCTGAGACGGAAGAAGGGCGGGTCATTCAATGCGTAGTTTTTGAAAAATCGTTTGCTGACACCGCGAAGGAGTTCAGGTCCTAAGAGTGGTGTACGTGCGCCGTCCTTAATGAGTGGGCCAATCATCAAAGCCGGTGTTGGCTGGGAACGAGTGAAGAATAACTAGGTTTTCCTAAGTAAGTTCGTGGATGGCCTTGTATGTTTCCTGGATAAGCTTCGATTTTATGACTGATGAAGATGAGTCAAGAGAGCTCTGAGAGTTGCCTGGCTATCTGAGAAGATACATATGGTTTTACCACGTGTGTTAGGACTTCGGTTTATTCTATAGGCAATGCTTAATAGCTAGGACTTCAACCAGAAATAAGGATGAGTTATTGCCAAGGCTAACCGAATAGTTCGCTTAAGACGATTCTCCATAGTTTCCAGAACCAGTCCTTGACTCCATCTTGGAGCCGTCTGTATACCAGACGAGGTCAGATCGTGATGGGTTTTGTTTGTATTTTTTCCGAGTCTTCCCTTGGTTGGACGATGATATAGATATGTTTTTGTGAAAGCCATATTCCTGTAGTATGCCATAAAGACATGTTGAATGGGCTGTTAGGCTTCATAGCTTAAAGCAAAAATAAATGATCTCCCTGATAAGAATATGGGTCGATGTTGTTCGATAGGAACAGTCGGTGAATACTCAGTCTTGCCGCCATTGAATAGGTGTTAGACCTAAGATGACATTTAGTGCTGTATGAGCGTAAATAGCCCGTCAAACAGTCTCCATCTCCAGCTATAAGTTCAACCCGTTCTATCTCTTTGACTGCGGTGACTTCGTTAGTCTTTGTCCACCAGACCACGGAAGCATAGATAGGCGATAGCTGGTCTAACAACAAGCGAATGTAGCCAGTTTATCTTCAGAGGTCTAAAGCCCCGGTTGTTACCGCAGACTCGACGACAGAGCCATAAGGATCTGATGGCCCTGTTTACAGTTCGTTCTTCCTGCAGGTTCCATGATAGCTTACTCTCAAGGAATACTCCCAGGTACTTGGCTTTCCAAAGGAATTCAATATTTCCACCATACATGATAGGACGAATAAGGAGGTCTAGTTTCCTGCGTTTGGTAAAAGGGGCTATAGTTGATTTTTTTTAGATTCACAGAGACTTAAGATTAGAACAATTAATGCTGTGCTCTTAAAAATACTGGTGTCGGAAGCATCGGAAACTGCAATTTATATTTTTGGACCGAGTGCACTACTATTTCCCCTTTAAAGATTTTGGCGGGCGCCTATCGGAGATGATAAACCAGAGAACTCTTTTGACGAATATCAAAGTTGCAGGTTTTTAAAGTTTGATTTGATTGCTCTATGAACGTTGTCACGTAAATAAGTGCCGTTTGATATCTAAGCCACAATTTATGCGAACTTGTTTTTATTGAAAATGAAATTTGCTAAGCAGTCCATGTATATATATAATATAGGGTGTCACAAAACAAAGCTTCTTCTTTTCAATTGTATTTTTTCTTAATTTGAGTCGATAGTAGATAGAAGGGGTAGAAAGTATGGAATAACTCATCCGACAAATGACTTTAGATACTGCTTGCTGACACTTACGCACTCTTGTTGAAAATTTCCACAACCATTTTGCATTAGTGTGGCTAAATTTAGTTGATGCAGCGTTATAGAATCTCCTCCTGCAATGCACGGATGGATGGATGTAGAAATAAATCCAATGGTGTTGAATCACAATTCTGATCACCGAAACGAGAATTGTTTCATGGGCTCTTTGACATGTTGCGCAAAAAGAAATCGGTTACCATGTCGCGATATCAGGCACTAGTAACAGTCATCAAATATGGTGACCTCCTAGACCAAAATCAGCACTAAACAATGACAAGTTGTTGATGCATTTGTTCTCCCACATGTGGGTCTTCTGAACCATACAAATGCGTCAATTTTGACGATTGCTGAAGCCAAGGAGCGAGCTTCATCGGTTTTGTACGAACTGTATTGCGAACTGTTGTAGCCAAACGTTCATTATTTTTAAAATACTCCTTCACACGTTGTACCTTGGCGTAGTGGTCCATTTTGACTAACCCTTACCTGTCAATTTATTTTTGCCTTTTTCTTACCAATACTTAGAGTAGAGTAAGTGCGGCAAATATGGCCCACGTTTGTAATATGAGCCACCTCTTAGAGTGCAGTTATAGCGACACGAAAAATGCACCCGCAAAAATGTTCTTTTGTTTTTTTTAAACACTTAAATTTAATGGTTGAACTCAATCTTGGTCTTAAAATGTTGCTTAGGAACTGTAAGGTTAGTTCATAAAAAAAAGGAAGTAAATTATCCTCAATTTTTTTAGAAAAAGAATTCATTAATTTTTCTGTACGAACGTAATTTTACTTACAGAAAAATTAATGTTTTCATTTTTTCGAAAATTTAAGATAATTTGCATAGGTATTTTTTTTTTATAATTTAACTTTAAAGTTCATAAGCAACATTTTAAAACCAAGATTGAGTTCAACAGTTGAATTTAAGTAGTTAAAAAAACATTTTTTTTTTTGGTTGCATTTTACGAATCGCTATAACTGGCCCCTTCAGTAGAAAGCGCATGTAGGTACAATTTAATTCATTCCAACCAAGTTTAGACTAATTTTGTCTCATTCAATCGGGGTAGTCATGGCTCGAAGGATGTGGAAGATATTCGGCCCTAGCGAGGTATCCGTCGGAACGGAAAATTCTCCGATTTTAGACGATTCGGAGGTTTTTTGCTTCGAGGTATTCTTCGGAACATCTATTTGGAATATTTCTCCGACATTTTGTAACGCATATCGGCGAATCACGTTGAAGTGCGATGAAGTGCATTTTTTTCTTCAATTTTTGACAGCTAGGTTCCGATATCCTCCGACAGAAATTGGTTGCGAAGAATCTTCGTATTGAATTTTCCTTATTTGATAATCTTTTCCTAAGTCTGCATAGCGTTAAGACTTTTCTTATTTGTTGTGCTATCAGAATTTAAAAAGAATTTTAGACGTTTTTGACACACGATAGAATCGATTCGTTCTCTAAGAAAAACACACAAAAAAACGACAGAAATGGGCTAAGAAAGACATAATGCGAGCAATCATTGAAGTTAATAGAAAAAAACAAGGGTTGGGCATATTTAACACCAGGTGGGACACGCAGCAATTTTTTGAAAAGAGAAAAATTGAGTTTCCTTAAGTTTTAGTTTTTATCTTTTTCTTATGTTTGATTTTATTATTAAAATTATAAAAGACGGAAGTAGAAATAATTTCTACGGCTATATAAAAAAATGAATTCGACCTAAATTCACGGTTTTATATGAAAAAATGTTAAGGGTGAGTCATATTTGAAGTACTTACTCTACCAACTACCACATAAATGGCGGTAAATTCAAATCTTGAGTGAGGTCGCTCTGCAGCTCGTATTGCAGAGCGTCTTTAAATTATTTTCTCTTCAACCGAATATCACACAAAGAATTTTACTCTCAAATCGATCAAGAGTAAAATGCTTCTCCAGCCAGCTGAATGAATTTAATGGCATTTTAAAGGCGTTGATCTACATCCTGTTATAATTATTTGCGTATTGAATATTTTAAGGGTTCACTGTATTCCGAAATTATTTGTACTCTTAAATTTGCTTATAGCAAATATTCGATGTAACGCACTGGTTGCTCGATGATTTGAATTATTTTGAAACACAAAATTTATACAAATATCTGAAGTGCCACTGCCGAAACTAATACAACCTGTGTATGCCTACAAGGATTAAACAAAAAGTTCTTGGTGTCCAAGTGTCTTGCAAAAAAAAGGAGTTGCCTTAATCGCAACAATACCACCATAATTATCTGAATACTGAATACAGCTATATCTACTTGCCAACCAAATGGAAGTAGGTACAGACAAAAGCCTACCGCTGACGACCTGAGGTCAAATGGGTGTCGTTTGAAAAATCTTGAGATCCATTGATGGTGCTGCTGTTGTTCATGTAGTTGAGCGTAACTTTCTCGCCCACTTTGCTTAGACAAACACAAATCTTGGACAGCCAGCAAAAAAAATTATTTTCCTGGGTATACTCATAAAGGCGATTTTTATCTGGCAAACATGTCGGTCGTAAATGTAAAGCAAATCAATCACTTCTATAACCGAAACCACAAGTGCGTTTTCCTTTTTTTTCTGCTCCGAGCCTATATCCGTCTGAAGGGAAAGATAATAACCGATGACGATGAGATACGCCGATTGGCAGAGGTCAGTATTTTTTTGCAGCCAGTGGTGTTTAAAATTCCCCCATGGTTTCCCTTACGTCATCGAAAAAGTATCTCAAAGTTATTCCAGTCACACTGTGTTCGCAGTATCAGTGCGGTTACCTGAATCTGACCCAACGGATACCCCTACATTTTACGACTGTCGGCAATTTCGCATGATAGACGTGTAGGGCCATATCCAGAAGATGTATTAGGCACTTCTTTCCGGATATACGATGACAACAATGACAGATAAACAATACGCTTGGAGGCTTGCGACAACAGACAAAAGCCAACAACTATGACGTCTCAATATAGTGTTGTATATACCGCGACCGACATCACTTTCACTGAATCTCGATCTCGAATGTGTAAGATTTGTTTACCACTCAAAGTCAAAGTGGTGTGTCTGCGCCGAGCATGGCTCTTTCTCTCACATTCTTTTTTTTTATTTTTCGGCGGACTAATCTGTGTTAGGGCGGCAGCCGAAAATAGAAAATAAAAGTGATTTCGAGAAAATATGCAAATTCTTGGATACCCGGTGCGCTTATGGTAATTCGTGACAACTACCTAAGCCAACAGCCAACTAGGTTACAGTTGATTACAGCACGCGGTTGCGAATAATGTTAAATGCTCTTTTTTTTTGGGAAAGTTCGAACCGCATATATGCAAATAGATACTTCTTTCCCCGTTTGCCTCTGGATGGCTATCTGTGGGAATATGCGCTCAGCGTATTATGCATATTCGAATGATTTAATTTTGTTTTGCTCGGATAAATTAGAATTGTGATGGGTGAAGCGGATATTTACGCAATAGCCCGGAAAGGGTGCAGGCAGAGTGCGGGAATATAGATAGTCATTATGATTTTATTGGTTCATAATGGTTATGTGATTGTCAATTTTTATTTTCACCAAACCGGTTGAGAGAGTTATCAAACGAGGAAGTGTGTGAACTTTTTGACCTTCGCACGCATCTCGCCTGACATCAATCGAAGTATCTATTTAAGTGCTGTTATTGATGGACTTTAAATTGAGTGTTTACTAAAAAAAAATCCAGAAATAATTTTCTGTTTACCACTGTGGCATGGCCTTTCTTGATCAATTGCGATAGACCTTGTGATAAGATTACTTGCACAATACATGAGGTGTGTACACACCTTGGATCTGCGATTTGGCTGCGTGAAATTTCGATGTTATGCGCCGTCAATTGTAGTTGCAATTATCAAATACCTTAAAAGGCATGACCGAAGGGGTATGCGCAATTGCTGTGGTATTGGGCGGCGTTGAGGCGATTTGTACACGAAGTGAGAAGATGACTTTGTAGACTTTGCAAAGTATAATCCGGACTTGTGCAAGTCGAAGAGTTTGCTTAGCCACCTACTTATAAGTTAAGGCTTTGTGCAGTTTTACTCGAGCTTAGAAAACAAATTTTGTGATCGAAACAAAAGAGTTGATAGGCGAACTAGGAATTATTCAAACTGTTAACAATAAATACGGATAATCAGCATTAATTCAACAAATAAGGCTTACTAAAATTAAAAATAGCTCGTATCAAGATATGGCTTAATATTCATAGGATTGGAAACCCAGTCACTCCACAGTGGGGAATTAAAGGCCAATAATTCTGTCTTTCTTCTTTCAAAAACATTAGAAAGACTATTGGACTTGAAGGTAAGGAACACTCAAGGTTCATGGATTCTTATGTGGCGGACAACACGCATATGCAAAAGGCAGACTAGAGCCAATGAGAAGCCCTTAAACATCGAAGAATTTACGTTGGCAGATGTATACAGACATAGAATGTATTTTCAATAACCTAAACACGGAAACCCTTGTATCCGAACTTGAGGAGCTCATTTTGGCTTACAACCTGACTAACTGGCCTTATAAAATGCTTATCAACAGTCTTGGGGACAGCTTGATTGAGAAATCGGATAATCGAAGAAAGCCAGTTTTATGGAACATTCCAATAAGCAAACTTCTTAAAAAGGGCATTAAGGCCTACGCATCAGATGACATATTTATGCTGGTCTCAAGAAATATGTTCCCATACCAAAAGTGAAATTATAAAACTAGTGCTATCAAAATTATCGAAGTAGACGGAGAACAACGTCCTATCGGTCAATCCTAATAAGCCCGAACTCATCCAGTTAACTAGAAAATATATGGAAAATGGGAGCCACCAAAATTTACAGGCATTCATCTCAATCCCTCACCCGAAGCCAAATTAAACTGGAAAAGGAACAAGGGGGATAGAATGAACTTAACACTTTTTACGCCTGTACAAAAGCTTTCGGTAAGAAGTGGGGCTTGCAACCGAACATAGTGCACCGGATGTACAAATCGATTGTAAGACCAATTGTGACGTATAGTTTTGTCGTTTGATAGGAAGCTGTTAAAACTAAATCCTACCTCAGGAATTTTAACAAGGTATGGAGGATTGCTTGTATCTATATGTATAACGGTTTCACTAAAATCTTTATCAAAACTAGGCCTAAAAACGCAGCCAAACCTTCAATTCGTTGAGATTCATACAAGGAACGTGGCAGCCAAAGGTCCACTCAAGAGAGAACTAGATTCGGATCACGCGAGTATATGACTACAAGAAACAAAAGTATGACTTCAACAAGAAATTGAAGGTCTGTGTACTGGACAGAAAGGCTAAGAAAGCGTCTCAGACTGTCCATCAAGCGTTTAAAGCTTAAATCTGATAAAATAAAATCAAAATATTGTCATATTTATTGGCTATAAAAGCAATCACTTTTGAAATAAAACTAAAGTTGAAATAAAACTAAAGTTAGTTTGCCGTTTTGCTTGCAGCAAACCACGCATCTCTGCTGTGTTCCTGGACGCAGGGACAATGAGATGACTGATAAACTGGATAGAAATGGATCTGACCACCACTCTGTAAGTGTGGAAAATAACATTCGCATGAAAGCCACCAACAGTATGGAAAATAATAACTATCTGCGAAATAGAGCGGAAGCTATGGCGAGAATTTAATATAAGCCGGCCTAACAAGCTTATGCGGTTTGACAGAACGTCGTTATGTAAACTGCTAGGGGCCTTGACGGGCATAGTTTCCTGAGAAAACACACAACGTAAATAAATCTTAAAGATGACCATGGATGGAGATAAGATGGAGATAAGGAGAGCGCATTTTAAGCGGATCAGTCTCTCCTACTACTCTACTGAACAGCTTATTGCTTTCCACCAAGTGACAGCTAAGGCTTCGGTTAGATCCTTTGGCTTACTTCACAGAGCATTGAATTATCGACAACAGTAACTGCGCTGTCGTCTCTCATTGTCAATAAGGCCTTGCCTCTTCTGCCGTTTCTTTATCGTCAATATAATTATTATCGTCAATATTAATTTTCTCCTAATCGAAGCTGTTGACGATATGAAGAGTTTGGATGACCTGGCGATTTAACGAGTATCATCATCCTCAAAAAAAAGCTTCTCAAGTCTGAGATCATATTGAGTTGAAAGCAGTGGCACCTCGTGCAGGGTGTGGCTCTTCACCACGTATGACGGTTTTGAGCAGTCCCTTTAGAAACAGCCGTAGGCCTTAGATCCCATAAATTCCAGAGAAAAAATAACTGGGAGCACAATTTCTATCATGGGTTATGTTAACTTTAAGGTATGTGGCACATTTTTAGAGGGCACTAAAATTGAAGGATATTCGATAACCTCACGCACTATAACAGGAAGAAAACCTTGTTACTTTCGGAACGCCTTAGAGTTATTTTGGCTCTTTTATGAACGGCTGGACTCCAGGAATCATCTTTTTGGCAATCAGTAAAATCGAACTCCTTTTAAAAATCTAGGACGTTTTTTGTGTAAGTCAAAATGGTTTAGCCCATTTAGTCGAGTTCATTCAAATCTTTCTGAAAACATCGTTTACCTATTTGTATTGACATAAATTAGTGCATTTTGTCAATGACTTTGAAAAAAACGTCTTTGCTCGTCTGGAGATATTATTTTATTTTATTTTATTTTAAAATTTATTTTAGCAGAAACTTATTTAAGACTGTTTAATTTTTAGTATTGTATTGTTGGGTAAAAAGATTTGATTCTTTTTATTTTTTGTAGAAGGTATGAGTAACGTAATTTAAATTCACGTTTCTTTTGTCTTAATTTAATTAGCAAATAAAGCGCGCGTGAAGTATAAAAAATTACAGAAAATATTAAGATGGGAATGGAACTGCTTTTTTTAGTTGAGAATATTTTTTCTGGACTCTTGTTAGAGGTACAGGTAACACTGGGCAACTTTCCAGTGCACAGTCTACAAAAAAGGTCTCACGGCACCAGACCAGACAGCTTTCTGTTTCCTTTTTTATAAATTGGCCACATAACGATTTCGTCACCCTTTTCTTTGCATTTCATCACACAATCAGCGATGACCTTTCCAATTCAACTCCCTATAGGATGTAAAAAAATTCAACAACCAGTGTATAAATTCACACGCTTTATACGGGCTGGCCCACACTCCAGATTATATCATTATCGACAGATTGGCTCTGACCATATATGCGATTTGACCCACTTACCAAAACGGCAGACGATCGTTCGTTTTCCAAGACCACACACTCTTTCAGCCTCATCACGAGGAACACGAGGAACCTCCTCGTCTGGCGGAAAGTGTTAACCCTTTAATCAAACATTTCACAACAAACTGCTGATACCCTTTCTTCGTTCAACGCTTTGCAGTTATCAACTTGCAGAAATTATATAACAACGTGCCTGCAATAAATTACCTCATGCAATATACCATAAAGTCAACCCAAGGCACCATATAATGTATTTCATAATTTCGCAAAAAGAAAACCTTATTTATTCTTCGAATTGACATCCTTATTTATCGCATTGGCACGGTCCGCCCTGTGTACCGAACTGGCTTCGGAGTTAAGCAGAAAATTGCTTCTTTCATCTCGCGAGTGCAAGCAAATTGATTTCATGCACATGACTCAGTGAAGTTGGCTTTACCATCTTCGATGGTTGTGAAATGGAAAAGAAAACGATGGAAAGATGGCCAAAAAAAATAATTGCACAATGATGTGGTGAAAAGTGTCTACAGTCAGCGCATGAATTGAACAACTTTGCACGAAGCAGCATTGATTGATATTTGCACCAAGTGCGGTGATCTCATTGGCATTAGGAATGCTCATGTGTCTGAGGATCCGCGATGCAAATTTGTGTCTTTTCCAAACAGCCGGCACGTACTTTTCGGGTGGAAGTACATACTTAGTACTGATGGCGCACATGCGGGCCTGTACGTGAACATGAATAATTTTTGTTAAGCGTTTATTCGAAATCTTCACTTGAACCGTAAATCTCTTTTTTGTCTGACAAATCAGTGAACCGTTTTCTAAGAAAAACAGAGTTGAAGACCTCCGAATACCTTCCGAATATACAAAATTTTATCGAAGATGCTTTGTATTTAATCTGGAAAAAATATTTAACAGACATTTAATTGAATGGAGTATATCTTGGATATACCTATGATCAATAACGAAGTAACTTGTGATAAACGATAGACCAACCATTGCGCATAGTTGCGCGAAAAATGTTGCCATCTTCGGTGTTCGAAAAGTGAACCCCACCTAGTAGGAATGGTATAGACTGCAGTCCTTACATAAGGTTAACAATGCTTTACAATGTGCTTCAAGTATGAGGGGAATTTATTGGGAACTGAGATGGATGCTTTCCATAACAGCAGAGGAGAAAAAGCGCGATCAAATAAAATTAAATACTTTTTAAGAAGCATCATCTCTACAAAGTAGAGACACTCTGAGAAACCCCACTTAATGGCAATAACGCGAGGTTTCACCACCATTACGAAGGTGGTACAAGCAAATTCAACATTCAGTTGTCCTTAGACATGTAGCATTCTAAGCCGGGAGGCCTGACGTTGTTTTCTGAGGTAAACCCGATCGGGCTCACACGCAGATCCATAATACGGAATAAACTGCAAAAGTTATTATCCCAGTCGTGATCATTTACGCCTTCGGAAACGAATGAAGAACGAATCTGACAATTTCATCATCAATCATCAATTGTGCCTATTTTATCTCA
Organism: Cheilosia pagana; assembly: GCA_936431705.1. Lineage (NCBI taxonomy): Eukaryota > Metazoa > Arthropoda > Insecta > Diptera > Syrphidae > Cheilosia > Cheilosia pagana. The sequence goes on along the minus strand of OW386166.1, from coordinate 74,079,047 downwards.
TGGTGAGGTCCCCTACGGATCGAGTAAAGCGGATCAGCAAAGCGTAGAATGCTGTCTCGAAGATGACTGGCTGAATTAATTTCATACGCCCCTCAGACGGAGTATATGTAATACCATACTTCGAAAGCAGGAACATGACAAGAGCAGTCATGGTGCAGAAAAGAAATGGTGACGGAAACTCATAAGGCGCGGCGCAGAATATACCGAGGACGAATGCTGACACAGAGTTGAAACAAGAGCCCCAAAAGTCGGGTGCTTTTCTGTCGTGCCTTAGGCTTTTTAAATGGACCATATACAGCTTTCTGAAGCACGATATATACCTAGTTGTGCTCTCTGACGTAAAAAAAAACCTTTGAGAAATTAGTTGCCCTTCAAGAGAGGACAACTCAACAATTTGGTAAGGCATCGAAACTCGAATTTTTGTAGCAAAGATCAGAGGCGGTGCGTTCGCAAACCATATCGACCATTTGCTAGTCCACAGTTGAAATGCACCCAAATTCCTTAACGTGTACACATTCCGAGATGACAAAGACTGGGAAACTCTCCACGTATAGCCACAACAGTCATAGAATACCAGTTTTACTCAGAGGAAGCCCTGACAGAAAAAAATTTACATTATTCGAAGAAGCTGCGCACAGCGAGGGAAGCGAAGGTTTCACAGGAAAGACAACTGATTGTAATGCTGAATGCTGATCTTAGGGTCCGAATGCAGAGAAGGAAATCAAGTTAAGACTGAAAGATGTGTTTCAGCAGCACTTCCATTAGCTGGAGGGAGCCATATGTCAATAGACAGGAAGTTTCAGTACCCAGCATAAAAGATGGAAATATTTTTAAATGTGAAGGCGATGTTTTACGATCACCCAAGAACTAGACTATCAGGGCTAATATGAACATTAATGGCACGACTGCGTAGTTATAATGATGCAATGAAGGCGCCCATGGCGATTTAAGAACGCTGCGAAAATGGTCCTATAGGACAAGGCATATAGGGTAACTTCGGGCATTATGGCGCACTTTTCTTCTTTCCCAAATAACTTTAACACGAACAATTTTTTTATCAAAAAACAAAACGATTTATTAATTATAGGAAACATAGAACCAAAACAAATTAAATAAAACTACAAATTCATGGATATAAGAGATAAACAAAATAAGTTAAAAATGCTCTATAAAAAACCATAACGCCCTATGCATGGGGCAATATGGCGAACCCTAGTGGGCAATATGGCGTGATGATTTACTTGCGGTTGGATTTGCCACAGTGTTTTTAAAATGAGTGCAGGAGTCGTGGGACTAAAAACTACTAATGAACTGCATCCATTCATATTTTTTGTTGTTTTATTGTAGTCTTCCCCACAACCTACACATATATTTTCTTGGAAATCTTCGGGCCCATCGGACTCGTCGGCTAACTGGATTTTGATGTTCTCATCATCAGAAATCGAAGAATTAAGGTCGGGCTTCTTTTTATTTTTGTTTGTTTGCGATTCGCCCTTTTCTATGGAAATAAAATATACAATATTGGTAGTTGACTGTGAAATATTGCTGTACTTAAACGATTTTCAATGGGGTCAATATGGCGGACTTTACACGTAAACTTCATAAGGGCATTATGGCGCATCCTTGCCATATTGCCCCTACAGGAAGTGCGCCATATTACAAAAAATACGCGTTTGGACAACACATAATAAAATCGCCAGGTGTTCATTTCCTGTTACTTTTTAATGTCACCAAACGAAAACAGATACATTTCTCTTCATTTCACAATACACACCAAACACCTGCGCACCTGCGCTGTATACTTACCAAGCACCACACAGTTGAGAAATAGGCAAAAATATAAGGGGGTGAGAAAATAGAAACTTTTTTAAATTTTTTTTTTACTTACACATAAAAAATCGCGTAAACCCAGGAACCTGACACGGCGCATGATTGACGAATGCTAAAGCCTTCGACAAATTGGTAGCAATGTTGAAGTAGATAAAGGAGTATCTATCTCGGATTAAACATCAACACACATCGATTCCACAAAAGTTGACAAAGAAAATTGTCACTGGGTTGCAGACGTATTTTTGGAGAACCAAATGCATGCTTTAAAGAACCATGATCGTTTGCAAGTTTTGCTTAAGGAAAGAGTGCCAAAAAATAGCCGAACGAAGTTTTGGTCGTTTCGTGCGCGGACGCAGCTTCAGGAGCTGCAATGATTTGCCAAAAGACGTCGATTACTTAGGCTTGATTTGTGCTGCAGCATCCGCCCCTGGTTTAAGACATCAATGACAGCCGAACCTCTGTTTCGAAGAAGATGGATTGCTTCAGTGTATCAGTGTATGAAGATCCGACAACAAAGTAAACCAAACTTTGCCGACTCTTGTCCATGTTCGTGAATAACTCATATGCATAACGCACATTCCAACAACAACGAAAAGGTGACTCTAGTTTAAAGTTGCCCATTAAGCCTAATCACGACTCCATTGAAATCACAACCCAGGTAACAATTAATCATCATGACAATCCAAACGGACTAGTGGCCAAGCCAACCGCACGAAGCCCAAGATACCTACTATTCACGTCATCTTGTCGCGACCGCAACGGTCAATAAAATTCGTCTTGCTCAACTTTTCGTCCCATGCAACATAGCCGTAGGGGTAAAAACGAACCCAAGGCAACGAGTTCGCTTTGAACAACTCAAAACTCACCACAAGACCATAAGACTATTTGACGCGAATCTACAAATTGCTGGATGAATGCACCGCAAACATTCGCAAGAAATTTGCACACCAAACAGAAACAGCTATAGACCTAACAGAGATACAAATTGAATAAGCAATTTTCACAAGGACTCTGCTCGAATAATATTTACCATTTGGTTGCGTAAGATTTTTCATAACCAAATGGTGTTTGGTTGATGCGCGTCACTTCTTCCGGCAAAGTTGTCTCCAACCCTGTCACTTGTCACTGGCATAATTGTGACGACACGCATAGTCTGTTAGCTATCAGTGATTATCTATTGATTTCGATTTCGTGCAGGCTACTTACCATTTTGTTTGTTTTTGTGTAACTTTATTTTTTTGACCAAGTTTATGAGAGTGACTTACGGATTTTGTGATTTTACAGATTGTTTCCACTTTCACTGGTAGTTTATTATATCTGTATCTATCTTGAGCGGAAACAACCCGCAAAGGAGTCAAGTTAGTTATACTGTTTTCGCTGAAGACATTTATGATAATGTAGCTGGAGGTATAGAGTCTAATTATTGTTAAATATGTTTGCCAATATGAGCACCTAGTGCTACTTGTTTTTTTTTTTTAATAAACCGCCACTCTTACGTACCTAAAAATAAATAAATAAATTGCGATGATTGGGAATTGAAAATCAATTTCCGAAAATCGGAAACAATCCTATAATGGACTGCATTGACTAGGGCCTCTAGTGATACCAGAAACAACTGGAGAAAATTAGCCATTATTGTACAGCACGGGCGGCCACTGGCGGCGAGAAACGAGGTCAGGTATTGTGGTATTCGGCTCGACCAGTATCTATATTTTTCTTGTCAACTTGATTCCAGGGTAAAGGTCATTTACTACGTGGCCCTTATAATGCCGGTGATCTCTTATGGCTGTCCCATGTGGTTTAATATAGCGCCTTACTATTTGGAAAAGAAACAGGTGTTTAAAAAGCATTGCCTCAGGACCTGTCTAGGGTAGTTTAGAGCTCCTGAATTTGAGTACATAAAATACTATCCCAACAAGACCCTATATAATGGGGCACGACTGAATACCTAGGATTTACAATTTCATAATTAAGGTGATACGAAAGCACGTTGCAAGGGCATGACCCGTGATAATAACCTGATTTAAGGGGCTTACTACCCCAATTTAATGTACCACGAGAGTAATGAATGGCTTTATCCCGCCAGAAGCATTTCTTCATGTAGATATGAAGTAGTCCTGCAAAAAGATGAAGTATTGTACCACAGCCACCAGGGCGCGAGGGAAAAGCGGCTCATCCACGACGGGTACGCCGCCGAAGCTGAGGATCTCCTCCGTTTAAGCACCGCAATAGCGGAACGGGACACAAAAGCAGTTTACCGAATTTTGGTAAAGAGGTGAGAGCAGATACTCTCTTTCAGGCCAGTACCCCGTACTTATTTAGCATTTTCTTTAGTTTTAAGCTAGATTTAAGTTAAATTTAGCTTAGGGAATCTTTGGGAGGCTCGGCCGGGCTCGTCAACATGAACAAGTTCTTGAACGACTCGACCGACGCTTATTGCCTCGCTCAAGTTCCGGCGCAGATGAACCCTATTGGCGACTACCAGGAACCCATGGACACGATCGGGATAGTGACCAATCTGTAAGACGGAAAAGCAATAGTTTTAAATCATAATGTAAAGTTTAGAGTGTTAGCTTCAATTTACATTTACTAATTTTTGTCTAGTCCTAATTTTAATGAATAATACAAATAAAAATGAACTAAAAAGAAAAGTAAAAAGTCACATTTTAAACTGTTTTCTGAGTATGTTGACATAATTACAAGTATTTATTCATAGTGTTAGTGAGGAAGATAATTATAACTTAAATGTGCGCCTTCTTAAAATGAACTTACGAACAAAATCAAATATTCTTGAGCTTCCAAATGTGATTTGTAAGATTTTTCAAGATCCGAGTTCCTTTCCATAAAATTGAACAAAATTCGCTGCTGGTTTTTATTTGTTTGGCCACTTAAAAACTTTACAATTAATTGTCAAACTTATAAATATAGACATGTATTAAAGCTTATTTACCTTAAATTTTTGTTAATTTTAAATGAATTTTTCTCCAAAATGTTCCCACGAAACACAAATTTATTTTGACACGTTTAGATTTGCTGTTTAAATGACAACTAATAACAAAATAATATTCAGAAAAGACGATTTGATGCCAAACTTTGATAGTTATTTTACGATCACCTTACGCACTTAAAGAAGAACGATTTGACTACCGCAAAAGTGACTATCAACTATCCACCCCAGATTCAAAAAATTTAGACAAAACAATTTTTTGTATTATTTGGCGAATTCTAACTGATCCCTACTTCACGAAGATTTAGTTTAAGCTAAGAACGAAAAAAAATATTCTGTAAAATGATGGCCCCTTGGTTTTCCTAGTCATAAGCACGTAGGTCCTACATAAAAAGTTAGAAAATAAAAACACAAAAATTGTTTAAATGTGTGGGTTCTAACGTGATCATATGTTTTGCACTTCAATGGGCAATCGTCTCTTTTCAGCGCACACACGTATCAAGTTGTTTCCTTCGCGTTGCCTTTTCATCGGCCATTGAGGTTTACTTTGCGTAAATCTTTTTTGTGGAGACTTTTTAGTAGGATCTAAAATTATGTTTTTATTTCCCTCTTACCCACCTTAAATGTCGACGAAAAGCAACCGAATGAAACAACATGACACACGAACCCCACCCCTGCACATTTCCAAACTTTTCCCAATGAACACCATCCTGAATGTGTGCAACGACGATATTCACTGCTGCATGACTACTGGCAGTGGTATCCACCGAAGGAAAATTGTGGGCGATGTTTTGAACAATTAATTCAGGACAACGCAGGGGGATGTTTTATATCTGAAATGATTAAGGGGAAAATTTACTAAATTGACCTATTTTTTTATTTCTCAATCCGATAAGCCGTTACTGAGCTAGGTTTGTATAAACAGAATTTTCTTTACATATATCCGGTTTTTTTTTTACTATTTTGTAAAAACCAAGTTATATTCCGGGTTAAAAAGTATCATAAAGCCCGACCCAGAACATAAGCAATCACTATGCCAAGTTTCATCAAAATCCGTCCAGTAGTTTCTGTTTGATGCGTGGTCAAGTATTTTTTATTCTACGGTTTTATTATATGTAGAGAAAAGATCCAAATATGGACCTTCAAATCAGTGGAAAAGGTTACGAATATCGGAACCAAATGTCTGGATTGTCATCGAAGAACAAGCACCTGACGGTATTTAATTTGCCGCCGTTACCCTCTTAAGAGGTCAAGTCTTATAAATTAAGCCAGAAAACATATTATAAGTTACCACAACATTTTTGTGTAGAATTAACATCTTAGTACATCTTTCTCGTACTAAGTATTTAGTTTAATTTTTTAATTATTTGATTAAAATAAAAGGATACGCAGGTAAATTTGTTTTCAAATGTCAAAAGGCAAGTAGGTTTTCCCTTATTTGAGGAAGCCGGTTCTTCGGTTGATGCTTTTACTATTGCTTTCATTTAAAACGAACTATCTACGCCTTTTGATGCAAGTCCTACACTTTAAAGACTTTGCGGTCGTTAACTTTTTGCATAACCATCAGCTATCGAGTCAATCTTTTTATACCTTCGATCTCAGTATCGAAAAGAAACACAACCAACTAAACTCAATAAAATGCTCAAGCTCAATGATACAAATACAGAGCCATTAACTTGAGGCGATCAATAAAAAAAAAGATAAACAAAACCCACAAATAGAAACAAATACATCTTCTCTTATCGAACGCATAACTTAGAACACCAAGCACAATTCAAATCAAACCTATAGACTGCGTGTGTGGGGACCAGTAACCACCAAAAAGATAAATGAATTGCGATTTCTAAAGATGCTGAGGCTGACCTACGTTGATTGCCCATTAAAGCACAACACAACTGCGAACGCTGTACGAGACGATACGATGGGTAATGCGTTAGCGCGTTACATAAGTGTGTGCTTTCTTTATGGTCGATGGCAGCGATCTGGCAAGGAGGTGGCAACGTTGCTGAGGGCATCATAAGTTATCGTTCGAAAACAAATTCACAGTAGATACTTATTGCCGCAATGAGGAAACCAATTGCCATAGGTAAATAATAGTAATAGCCAAATGGAGAAAAAACACACTCAGTGCACAGACATGCACTTAACGTTCATAGGTCATCGTGACTTGAGGTGCCAACCTACATAATATTTCCATGGAAGAAGATGCCACGATATAGATCCACCTGAACGATAGAGTTTTCGAATTACAAGTGCATGACATCACACTTTGGTGGCTAAATGGTCCCGCATTGATTCAAGTGGTTTGATGGCAACCGCCAGGGATGAATGTGGTTGCGTTGACCGGCCTGAATGGGGCTCTTTTTACCTACTTGCAATAGGTAAAAAAGTTTAATGGGATACACCATTTTTTTCAAAAGCTGGGGATTTTTTTGAAAAGATCTGTTGCAGCGGAGACATTATACCTAAAGAATGGACGGTATTTGTTTATTAAACACATTCGGTTGTAACTGAGTTTAAAAAGTAACTTATTTGTTATTCTGAAAATAAAAAGAATTAGACCTTAACAATTTTCATAATTTATAACGTTAAAAACATCAGTGATCATCCTTGAGCTCTTACAAAGAGAACATTGTTTTAGAGCAGTGTGTTCCAAGTTGAACGTACCGTACAAACATTGTATAAATTAGACCGTCAGCTGCGGTCAGGTACAAAATAAACATCTAAGAAAAAAGCCTTCAATATATTTCATGTTATTTTCCGTTTTATTGTGCAAACAGCAAACTCATTTACAATAAGATGTGTGAGACGACTTAAAATAAAATGCCCATTCGTTATACCGGAACTTGATAGAAATATCCATAGCCAGGAAACGATTTTAAATATTTTTGTGTTAAGGCCTGCTTAAACCAACGCGAAACGTGAAAGCGGAAACTGTCTACATGGAGCCATACCCATGTTGCCAACATAAAAGCTACACAGTCCTATAGACAAGACAGGCAATATTTGAGAACAAACATGATAAGAACACAGCAAGACTAGTTTCTGGACAAGAAAATGTGGTGAATTTTGTTATTTTTAACTTTCTCGCATTACGTAGTAAGAGAAAGGTATTGTAATCGTACAAAAAATCGAACTCGAGATTTTAATCAAATCTGACATTACGATGATAGAGGAACTCGAAAAAGTGGGTCTCGCAATTCTGTCCGTCTGTCCGTCTGTCCGTCCTTCCCGAGCTCTACAGCGCAAACGGCTGGGCGGATTTCTTTCAAACTTCGGATTTAGAGTTGGTGGGCTTACAGTTCGGGGCCACTTTTTTTTTTGCACGTTAAGAGTTGCCGTTGTAACGGTATTACGCAATTTTGAGTTTTTCGAAAACGGCTCTAACGATTTCAACCAAAATTGATATTTGGGCTTAAGTAGGCGTAACTAAGATGGCTGCATACCCAGTTTTTCGCAGAAAAATCGAATAACGGTAATTTTGAAAATTGGTCATATCTCAAAATTGGTCATATTTCAAATTGGAAAAAAAATTAAAATTCAAGTAAAACAAACATCCTGACCAATACCCTATACTCAGCTTTTAGCTAAATAGTTGAGCAAGAGTATTTTTCGAACTAAACATTGCAATATTTGTTACTATTTTGTCTGCATAATTTTCCAAAAAACGCTCTAGCGGTTTTGACCAAAATGCCTTTTTAGGATAACATAAGTATACTTTCTAAGACCCAGTACTTGGTTTTTCTTAAAGAAATGAAAATAAAGCAGTGTTTCAAGAGTTACCGTAGGTACTCAACTTATAGTGAACATGTTATTAAAACTACTAGAAACTCCTTTTTAGCAAATATTACCCTTTTCTTATTTTTTCAACCATATTAATCATGAACCTTAAAATAATTCCAACCAATTGGAGTCTACTCTATCACAAAACCCGCACTTCATTTACCCCCAAACACGTGTAAATTCAAAAACAAATCTCTGAATTCTTGCATCACAAACCCTACTTCGAGTCATGGCCACCTACTAGCATCACCAATTTCAAAAATCTTGTTTTACCTATAGCCTTAAAAAAAATAATAGAAGAAAAATAAACCAACCAAACTGATGATACGAACGAGAAAGTTTCGTGCGATCCAGTCGTGCACTTTATTTTATTTAAGTGCTTATATTTTGTGCTATTTTAAAAATTTAGTAAGCTTTCTAAGTATTATGCGACGCTGTTTTAACCGGTTTGGGACAATCGGTAATTATTTAAATTAAAGGGTGTCCTATATATATTGCAAAATATAGGTAGTTTTAATAGAAAATAGAGATTTTTAATTAGAAGCCTTCCATTTTATACAGATTGGGGTTATATGTACCTATATGGAAAGCCGAATAGCACATTGGATAAATAACGGCCACCGCTTTGCTGGCAAGTTCGTATTCTTTTTAATAAAAATTTTCTTTGGCTGATTAAATGTTGCTGAACTTCATTAATACACCTCCCAATTTTATCTTTCAAAGTTTGTTTGCATAGACCTTTGACTTCAAAATTGGAAGATCTCGATGGCCAATTCTGATCGCAAAAACGGCTATTTACGCGATTAGGAAATGACTGATGCAGTCATTATTGAATTGTTTCTCTGGCTGTATGGCATGTGGCACCGTCTTGTTGAAACCACATGTTGGTCACATCCATATCTTGTAATTTATATATTAAAAACTGTGTTATCTACCTGACCAGTCGCATTTTTAAAGAAGATGCGATAATGCCTCCTTACAGCCCAAAATTGCGCATCAAACAGTCACGCGTTATTAATGCATTTGTTTGTCAACAATTACTCGTGATCCAGTCTTCCTGAGTTTTTGATGGCTGATGGTTTTAAATACAAAATTGCGGACTGTATCTGACAAACCTTCATTATTTTTAAAATATTGCTCAACAATGAAAATGCGTTGTTCTTTCATATAGAGCTCCATTTTTGCTAACTCCGAACTGTCAGCTGTCACATTGTTATTTTTTTGCGTTGGCATCACTATATTATAAAATGGCGCAAAGCTCAAATTTCGCGTGAATTATTGGACACCCTTTACATATTAAATACCATAAATAAATACCGTTTGACATTATGTACTTCTTACTTTATTTTATATCATGCTCTATTTTGAAGCTTTAAATATAGTTTTAAGTAAGTGCTCGCGTTTTTTAAATCAAATACATTGCACTGAATTTTCGAAGCGTTAGGGGCTACATTTTCAAGTGGCCAAAACTGATCCCTACCTCGCTCAAATAAAACGAGTATTCCATTTGTTCCTAAAGGGGCCCCTTTACAGAACCAACTTCGCCAAATGCGTCCCTGATCCAATCATTAATTGATGCTTGATGACTGTTTAATTGAACGTGGGAGAGAAAGGTGAAAATACAGCAAGATGCGAGGCTGAGTGCGCTATGACAAAGCCAGTGAAATGTATATTTTTTGTATTATTATTAGTAATACATGCGTTGTTGTTTTTTTTTTCTACTTTTTGTTTGCATAATAACCATACGAATGGAATTTTTGTTTGTTCAATAGATGAATAAAAGTCGTAGTTATTTATGTATTCACGTTAGAGATCTACATTTGCTTTGGCTGTTAACATCTGAGCACTGCGAAAATATCTGTATCTCTGTAGCTTTTTGTGACTTTCACAATAAGGAAGGTAGTTGGGTTTCTTTTTGTCTTCATATGGGATACCTACCTGGAACTAGGTGTGTGCCGGCATTTGTTATTGTTTCCAATTGCTTTTATATTGCTTAGATTGGATTTATGATTAATTCAGACAACAATGTCTATAACCCATATGAATAAACATTTGTCGCATAACGGAGGTGACATATATATCGCGAGCTGTCTCAATTGAGCGGCTCAATGGTGCTTCAAGTTTGTGTTTTGTTTTGCATTTGTTACCACCGCATTAATTAACCAAAATCGGGGGTATATTCAAATGAAAAGTGTGTTAAAAGTTTAAGTAGCGAAAACGAGCACTTTTGCCAATATACCGTTTTGCGCACTTTGTTAACATTTAAGTGTTAATTATTTTTTATTAATGGGTCTGTATATTTGATCGCCTTTCATTTTTGCCTGAGTCTGAGTAATTTTTTGTCATTTAAATTGGCTACTGCTAATTATTATTATGATTTATTTCGCTTTCATTGGAATTTACCGATGTGGTATAGGTTTTGAGGTAAACAAATTGATATTCGGAAACATAATTGCGGTCGCATAATCAGAATCAGAATTGGAATTTGCACATAATTTTTTTAGGTAGCTACATTTTATTTGTAGTTTTTATAATGCACTTAAAAGTCAGAAAATGGACAGAACAGTTCTGGTACAAGTAGAAATGGGTTAGTTCATTTTTTTCTTTTCTATAAGCATAAATAGTAAATTTTGTTGGTATTAAGGGCGTAAGTTGGCTTAAGTCATTTGTATTTATGCTAATTTTATTTTTTGAAATAGGTAATTAACTTGTTCCCAAGGGTTAAGTCATATTATGGTTATGCCCATAAGTAACCTTAGTTCCACCTGTTATTATCGACTTCTATATCAATTTGGCAACTTCGGAGTTGCAACTAGTGCCTAGTTAATGATCCCGATTTTTCGGATCAAAAAGATATATACAGCGTTTATTTCTTGACTCAAGTCCTTCGAAAAACCTAAATTTTAGCATAGATACGTATAACAAACAGACAAATAGCTCTGAGGTCAAATAAGTCATCAGAAATAACAAAAATAGTTTTAAATTTTTTGAATTTAAAAAACAAGCGAATAGGATTTAGTTATGTATGGAATAACAGATGAAGCAAATAAGCTTAAAGACTTTGCTGGAACGTACCTACGCACTCTTTTGTCCCAATTTTATTCATGACCATTTTGCATAAATGTGGCTGAATTTTGTTGATGAAGCATTAATCCTTAAATGCAGGGCTTTTTGACACACACATTTGCCTTCAAATCACTCGAGAGAAAGAAATTTGGCGATTGACGAAGCCTTTAAGCATGAGCTTCATTTTTAATTAGGTACTCTTCGCATTTAACGAAATTAAATCAATATTCCGACAAAGTTTGTGGTAGCTTGCTATTCGGCTATTTCTACACTGCAAGTAAGTAATTTATTCGTAAAGCTCAGTTTCATTCTTTTTTTACAATAATTGACAACAAAAGGCTTTGGGCATTGCCGCCAGCCGAAGAAAAGAGAAAATTGTATTGTTATTAAAAAAGCTTCGTTAATTATTTCAGTTCCGCTTTAAGGTACCGAGCTAGCTAGTACACTCCAGTCCTGACCATTTAGAGTTACGATAAATTCAGCCATTGGCAACGCCTCTTTATTCTCAATATAATAAATGATGATGGGATATTTTTTCTACAAAGGATGCCTCCATTAATTTTTCTCTTAGTTGAAGCTTGTCAGCGCATTGGCTTAGTAGTTAGTGTGTTGGACTACTAAGCGCGGGGTCCCCGGTTCGAATCCCGAAAGAACCAAATTACGTTTTAAGGTTTTTTTTCCACTGCGCAACCTCTCGCGAACGTCTGACAAACATCAGAGAGTAAAACTGTCATGGAAGAGCTTCTTAATTAGCCGTTTGGGCTCCAGCACCTGGTTCTCCCAAGTCCATCTTGCCTTGCCTATGAGTACCACCCATTTCTAAATATCATTACTTTGGACTTAACGGTGTTCACTTTCAGGTTCTATAAATTGCAGTAGCTTTGGATAGAATGACTATATCATCAGCGTATATAAATGCAGCTTATTTGCTGGCCGCCGAACATAATTCCACCTGTTAAAAACGTTTTGAGATCGTCCAGAAATATTGAGAAAAGATGTCGACTCATAAGATATCCTTGTTTTACTCCCATTTCAGAATAAAACCAGCTGGACAAATTATGTCCATCCCAAAGACTTTTTATGATCCTCGGCACTTTTGAAGATACACCTAAATTACACAGCTTGTAGACCAACGCGTTTCTATCAATTGTGTCGAAGGCTGCCTTAAAATCAACAAAGAACGCATACATTTTTTTCCTTTGTCCAGGTACTTCCGGGCAATGCTTGTCAACGTGAAAATGTTGTCTACTGTGGAGTAGCCTTTTCTGAACCCTGCTTGGAATTCGGTTAGAAGATCATTTTCTATCACCCAATCCGTCTCCGTACACTGTCAGTTGGCGACACTTACCGCTAAATGGCGGCAAATTAAAATCTTGCTTGCATTCTAGTTTTTGAGACACCTTTTATATATTTATTCTTGAAGTGGTAAAAATGAAACAATCGGTTTGTGATATCTGAAATATGAAAAAAATATCTGCGAGTTGCCCCCTACTGATGTGGAACTCAAAAAGCACCCCCATAGCGCCCTTTTTTTTCGAAGTTCCTATGGATTTGATAATCATCTTACGTAGAAAAATTGCGCGTTGACTATCGCAGATGACTACCACAAAAGAGGCTATTAACTACCACCACAGGCTTTCAGTAAAAAATATAATAACAATATCATCGAAGCTACAGTAAATGGAAAATTCACAGGATAAGATGTATGTTCCTATACTATTGCCACGAATCCCAATGACTAAAAAAATATCCCATTCTATTTGGAACGTTTGCAATAACCATCAAAGCACTGGGATAATCGCTACAATTGTGTGTGGACTGAATTTGGAAAATCCATGCTTCTCATATGAACAGCTGCATCCGAAGGAAATTAAGCAAAAAAAGTGTTTTATCCAAAAGTACTTCAATAAATGTATTTTAAAAATTAATGTACCTACCCACATTTAGCAACAGCAAAATCAGTTGCGCTACAGAATTTAAAACCCCGTATTTCATTGAAAGTTATTAAAAAAAAGTAGATATAGTAGATGATATTTTCAGGAACGTGTTATCTATCGGATATACTAGTCCGTTTGTAAAAATAATATTCTTTACACGGGTTTTATTTATTGCTATTTATTATTATCATATAAGCAAACGATATCAACTTTTCAACACGGACTAGGTGTATATCTCTGCAGAAATCAGAGAGACAGCTGTTTTTCTCTACGTTACATCCTGTGACAACAAAATGGCAACACTAACCAAGGTCACACATTCGCGGTACTAATACACAAATCTGTTGCTTCAATTTTCAAAAAACATTTTATTTCATTTAAGATCCCAAAAAAGGACATCGCTCAGTATGTATTTAAATTAATAAAATAAACAAATTAAAACTGCATTACACGCAGGCAGTAGAAAACACACCGCACTGCCGGGGCAGGCCTACCAACACTCTCCAAGTTGTAATCCCACTTTAGTTGATAAGCAAAACCGCTGCAAACGAAATAATCCTCGCCACATCCTTTGGATATTCTACTCCAGCAAATGAGATTCAATTTTACCCGCCTCGCACATTAACACGCCGCCGAGTTTCACACAAATCGTCGTCACCGTGTAAATGCAGCTGGGCCACACGGTGACACAGGACCTGTGCACACGTTCAACAGAGATTATCTCTAACTAGTCCAAAGGGATCGTGTAGAGGCGGCGGATGATAATTACTCCGACACAATGCATTCGCAGTGCCTTATGGCAAATCCTTTTGTTTTGTCATCAAATCACTTCCATTATTTGCATCGGCGATTCGCTGGCTCCTTTCTGTGATGTCATTAGCAGGCGCAGGCTCGGGCTCCAGTGCAACGTGATTAGCCATCGCAACCAAACCACCCACAGGTGGTTGAGTCGATTGTGATGCGGACGCGGACGTCCGTAATGTCGTCAATTGACTCTCATTAGGGGTGTTGGAGCTATTAATGCATGGCGCATCCTCTGGTGGATATACTGATAAATCACCGGCATCCAACACTTCCAATTTGCTGGTGTACACCCGGGAGAATTGCTCCGCTCGCAGGATAACTGGTGGCAGTAGCGCAGCGATTGTATTAGCCTCGATATGCGAAACGGAAGATGGCGTAAATTACATTGGGGATATAAATTATTACGTTGGCGTGTTGCAACTTACAGTGATTCGGCGGAGTTGCGCCAAGGGACTTGGCGTCAAATATTGGTATTCCGGTCCGATTGAGGGCACGAAATAGCCTCGAATTGAATATCTCTGTCCCACAGGAATGTCCACGTTCGACAGAGGCACATCAAAGGTACGATAGACAATGCTGGCATCAACAAGTCTCTTCACCAGCTCCTCGGCTTCTCTTGCCCGTGGGTTGTTCAGATCTAGGTCATCGCTGCAATGGGACTCCAGCTGAAACGGAGGAATGGGGAATAATTGAAATTAGGGTAACCATATTGATTAGTATTATCTATATAATTGCGCACACTAGCGTTTTGGGGATAATTTGATTTGCATCTGTGTATGGGGGAAGATGAAGCGATACCGGACTTATCCCGAAGGCTACAACGTAAATCGCAAAACCCTCATCCCAGCTGCGTTGCCTTTTCCCTTTTCGCATTTAAAAAAGGACGACCCCACCATTCCAATTAAAATTAAATAAAGATTTGCAGATTCGAAAAGATTCTTCCAATTAAAAAGAAACTTCGCAGGGATCAGTGAGGGAAAAAATAGAATATTTAACTCTATCACTTTGGCGGAGTTTAATCCTTGCCGCCTTTCTTGTCGGTCGTTATCGTTGGCAGTTTTCAAACCCCAGTAATCCCCCAAACCGTCGTTTCTGCGATTTGAATTGAAATTAATTTCTAAATTGGAATTAAGACATCGAAGGGGATGGGAGTTGGGAGTAAGAAATGAAACGATTACAGTGGTCGGTGGTGGCGGATTAGGCGAGCACAGAGCAGTCACTGACTTATCACATGTTTAATGATGTGAAGTCAACATACAACGATAATTGAGTGCAAACGTTTGGAAAATGCCGTCGTAATTGATTGAGAAGTTTAATCGGGATTAACCGGGAATGTGTAAGGTATTTTATTGACTTTTAAAGATTACGCTATGGCAGATGGGGAACTGATACGTCTTTGCACGTGAGTATGTGACAGATTTCCTCCTTAAGACCATTTCGCGCACTTTCTGAAACCATAAAACTGTGTATAGCCGTCGTAAGGGATCTTCAGTATCCGTATGTAGAGTTTTTAGAGCACAAAGCAGAAAGCAGGGCCACATCAGAAGAACTGTAGTAGACTAAAAAGAGCTATCATATAGCTATACCCAAACGACAATAGAAACAGCTTCGATTTGTGCTGGGTGTCCAAAATGGGACTAAGAATTGCTATATGACATTTTTTGGGTTTCTTTACGCCTTAACAATTTTTATCAGTCAAATCAAGGAAATAAAACTATGCTCCGTTTTTTTTAGACTTCAAATAAGCTTTTGAGGCAGTCAATGGGAGCAGCTCTAAGATTGCCTACAAAGTCTTTAAGGTCTAATGAGTAAGTTACTTATATATAAAAGCTTTTCAAGGCTGCTTCTTAGGTCCAATTTACAGACTGAGGAAACATACAATAAAGTGGTATACCGATGGGTCTCAAGAAGTGGTGAGGGAACTAGGGTGGGAGTATTCAACAAATATTCAGGGCCAAAGGACTGGCTCTTTTAAGCTAAAATCTGAGCCATAGATAGAAGTGTCCAAATTAACCTCGACAGGAGCAAAACCAACTGTGATATGGCTTTATGTCAGAGAGTCAGGCTGTTTTCCTACATGATTAAGTCCAAGCTTGTGAGCTTGTGAATGCCTACAAAAACTTAATGAACTGGGTAGGGGAAACAAAAAAAAAACCCTCCGTTGGGTGCCTGACCATGTGGAAATAGGCCGACTACCTAACAAGAAAGGAAGCATCAGAAACTTTTATATGTTCTCAACAATTCTTCTTCTTGGTGGGTTTACATTACATCATCAATGAAGAAACAGGACAAGAAACTGGCATAACACTCAGGGCATGAGGCAGACCAAGAAACTTCTGGGGCAAATCAACCGGAAAAGATGCTAAGCTTGCATCGGCATGAGCAAAAATAAATCACCGAATCTAAATGGGGTTCCAAACGGTTTATCTGAAAAAGGTATCTCCAGATTCTGCAATGAGTCCAGTTAAGTCCAAGAACATCTACTGGGGGGGCATTGACCCACAAAAGACTGAAATACTAGGGCAATTACTAATAATCTCATAAGGAATTACTGTCACTGGAACCAGTTATTCCGCCAAGAAGAAGTAAGAGTACAAGACTGTCTAAATTGTAATGTGAGATAAACTCTTATGAGGGACTAGCTGACCCGTGCTCGCCTAGCTTCACCCGCTTCACTTTTAAGACAAATAGTTTTTTCATCGAACTAAATCGCCCAGGTTCTACCCTTTGATCTTTCTGAAAGCAATTTAAAGCAAAAACAAAGACAATAAAAAAATAATTTTAATTCCTACAAAAAAAGTTCTGTTATTTGTTCCCTCTTACCCACCTCAAATGTCGGCGAAAAAAAGCAACACGAATGAAACAACTTGACATTGACACACGAACCCCACCCCAGCCCATTTCCAAACTTTTCCCAATGAACAAAACCTAAAAATGTGCTCAACCTGAATGTGTGCGCTGAAAAGAGACGGCTGCCCATTGAAGTGCAAAACATATGATCACGTTAGAGCGCGCAATAATAATCACACACACACTACTGCTACGATACTCACTGCTGCATGACTACTGACCAGTACTGACAGTGGCATCCACTGAAAGAACATTTTGGGCGATGTTTTAAATAATTGTTTTGAACATTGCTCTGCTTCAGGACAACGCAGGATGATGTTTTATATCTTAAAAGATTCAGGAGAAAATTTACTAAATTCACCTATTTATTTTATTTTTCAGTCCGATAAGCCATTACTGAGCTAGGCCTGTATAAACAGAATTTTCCTTACCAATATCCGGTTTTTTTTTTTTGACTATTTTGTAAAAACCAAGTTGTATTCCGGCTTAAAAAGTATCCTAAAGCCCGACCCAGAACATAAGCAATCACAATGCCAAGTTTCATCAAAAACCGTCCAATAGAGATTATACCTCTCTGAAGTCTAAAAAAATCGTTTCCGAATCGTTATCTTGAATGAGCTCTTGTAACCATACTTTAAAAAGGGATCCTTATAAGTAGTTCAGTGGAGGTTGGGTTGTCATTTATACTTATACATAAATGTTCTAGTGGGGAAATAGCTATCAATGATCTGTAAATCGTCAATTCAATTCAATTCAATTCAATTTATTTAATTTAAACATTGTACAAATAAGACTTGGTCTTTTATAGTACTTAAATTAGCAGATAATTTATAACATTAATGAAAGCTAGGACTAAAATTATTATGAACATTAGATACTTAAAAATAAGAAGCTATAATTAGGAAAAGAAAGGATTATGAAGAGAAGATGGTGAAATAGAGAGTAGTACAAGAACAGTAAAAAGATTAGAAGTAAGTATTTGTTGCTTTTTTATTTAAAGTATTCCATTACGGAATCCAAAATTCCAAATTCCAAATTCATTGTATACTTGGTTTTGGTCTTCGTTATTTAAACCCAATAATTGGTTAAACCTGCCTGGAGGACATTGCCAATCTCTATCTATTCATGATTAGTATGGATTACCATAGAGATTACCAAAGGTTTAAAAGACAAGGACAATGGCATTACATACCAACATTGTTGTTGTGTGATCGTAGATCGTAATTGTTACGATTTCCGATCTTTGTTTGTTTTTTCCCAATTTCTACGATTAGCTGATTTTCTAATACGATATTTACGATTTCAAAGGGACTGAAATACGATGTGGAAAATATTCTACAATGCGCTACAAAAATACAGTTCCTTCAACCTCGACGTAAAAACGAATTGTGTCAAACATAGGAACAGTTTAGCGTCGGAACTGACTAACTAAGTTAAGGTTAAGCTTATGCAAAATTATATAGAGGGAGAATATTTTTTTATCAGCCATCAATGATTTCTTTCAAGTAGTTCAAAAATCTAAAAAAACCGGCGCCAAAATGTACATCAAGTTACTTAATAAGTGCAGAATTCGACCTCATGGCCGGCGAATCTGAACACCGTTCTGTCGTCAACTTGTCCTCAACTCACAGTAATAACTGATTTAAGTGCTCGTTAAAGTGGAGTTCTGCTTTCTCTATAATTTTTTTCAAAACCGCCAATTGGTGTTGTTTAATAATTCGATAACTGACTTCGAATTCTCTCTCGCGGCGTAGAATCTCTGTCTCTTCTCTATCTCTTTTCTTCTCTATCTTCTCTATCTCTATCTCTTCTCTAAATATAATAAAACTGTAGTATAAAAAATGCCTGAGCACGCATCACGCAGAAACTACTGGACGGATTTTGATGAAACTTTGCATAGTGATAGCTTATGTTCTGGGTCGGGACTTAGGATACTTTTTATCCCGGAATATAACGTGGTTCTTACAAAATACTTAAAAAACTGTATATCTGTAAGGAAAATTCTATTTATACAGACCTCAGAATGATTGACAAATAAAAAAATACATGAATTTAATTTTCCCCTGATTTATTTAAGACATAAAACATCTTCTTGCGCTGTCCTGAAGCTGAGTAACGTTCAAAACATCGCCCACAATTTTCCTTCAGTGGATACTACTGCCAGTGTCATGCAGCAGTGGGTTTCATTACAGTAGTGTATGTGTCAGTATATGTGCGCCCTCTAACGTGATCGTATGTATTGCACTTCAATCAGCAATACTTTTTGTCTAAAAGTGGCAGGGGGCGAAGCAAGGCGAGCACAGGTCAGCTAGTTATGGAATAAAGATATAGTTCCACAGTGGGCTTAAAATTTAACCTTGTTACGAACCGCCACTTGCTATGTAGAATATGAATTACAGGAGTTTTTCAAGTCCAAGGTTATTGCGGAGTAGAAATATAAAGGAAGGTTTGTTTAAATCCTTTTTTTTTTTTCAAAAGCACAAATAATTATCTAATCATCCTATAGACTTAGGAAAGACAACCTCTTCATTTAATCCTGGGAAATCTTCAAGTTGATTGAGATATTTAAGCTTTGTCGGCAACGTTATTACTTAATTGTTTCCAAAGATAGGTTAAAAAACATGCTTGATGGTGATAACATGGTTGGGAGCAGCTTATCAGCTATAAGTCGCATAACATAGTTAAATTTGTTAGCTTCGGTATCAGTACCACATCCACAGTACCATTGTTGAGTGTTCCTTAAAGGGTTCACACCTTACTTTAAGAGACTGCATTTTATTAGCTATGCAAACTTCATACCCCGTACAAAGTCTCTAAAAATCACTAAGTTTCAAAAAATGGCTAAACCAAAAACACGATTTTCAAAAAAAAAAAAATAACAACACTGCATTCCATCAGTGTTGTAGCTTTTAGAAGTAATTCAGGCCTTGGAAGTTTTCACACTGAGGCAAATCTTAGAAAAAATCACCTAACTGCAAGTCGAAACTGACCATCTTTCCATTGACTTCCAAGCCGGGTATGAAAGCATTCATCGTGAGGAGCTCAATTTGGCGATGGCCGAATTATGGATTACGGCAAAACTGATCCAACTGTGACATTGGAAAACACGCACAGCAACGTGAAGTTTGGAAGTAGCTTCTCCGAAATATTTCAAACTTGCACCGGTTTTCTGCAGGGACACACACATGTGACTACTGTAATCTCATGATGAAGCAAATAGTGCGTATGGCAGGTAGCAACACGGAAGGCACTGCTTTCAATAGGTCCGTCCAACTACAGGGGTATGCAATAGTTCCAGCCCTTTCTGGTTCGAGACGACTAGAAAGACCGAACCTACGTTTTACTCCCCAAAACATTGTGGATGCCATCACGCTTGGTCTGGTTAACTGGAAGCAGCGTGCTCGGGATCGCAGAGAATGGAAAGCTTAAGTATATCAGGCAGGGGCTCTTTACGAGTCGCGGGCCCGCTAAGTAGGTATTAGGGCCTAGGAAAGAGTTTGAAGTTAGAGTTTTTGTTGCCATCCCCAAGCCCGTCACTTTCCTGTGCCTTTCTCATTCTCCCATTTCCTGCCTCTCTTCGGTTTCATCTTAAGCTCAGAATTACTGCCCCACGAGCAGATGTTTCATTTTAAAATGCCCCGCCCTTTCTGTGCGGTCAAAAATACCTCAGTAACATAGTGAAACATTAGCAACAATGCCAAACAAGTATGCAAACTGAAAATTAACTCACCAGCTTCCTCATGGATTGTCGACTTTCCGTCAACGCCCGCAGCACATAGTTTGTGTCTCGTTCCTCCTCGTCCTCGTCATATGCACAAGCGTTGATTAGATACTCCCCCAACCGCGATGGACTCGCCTCAAATGCTGCAACCTCTGACCCGTCACCACTCTCGAAATGCTGTAAATATTGATTTTTTGTTCGTGTGTGCATTATTAAATTTAATTTCCTTCATCATACACGCCGTCCGTACTTGACTCAAAATAGTTTCCTCGTCGTAGTCGTCGCCGTTGTCGTTGGCATTGCGACCGCCTTCATTACCACTGGTATGCCATCCAAAAGATGTCCATCCCTTCCGAGCGCCAGCATCTCCCTCGCCACTACTGTCCTCAGAAATTTCGTGCTGCATCAAGGAGCACTGCCATT
Organism: Cheilosia pagana; assembly: GCA_936431705.1. Classification (NCBI taxonomy): domain Eukaryota; kingdom Metazoa; phylum Arthropoda; class Insecta; order Diptera; family Syrphidae; genus Cheilosia; species Cheilosia pagana. The sequence continues at coordinate 74,057,686 of OW386166.1, read as the reverse complement.
CAGTGCTGGCAATCAATAAGTCCTCCTCGGTCGGAGTGAAGCACTTGCAGCAAAAAATAAATGGCAGGACAACGAAAAACACTGTATTGATCAAAAATCGCCGACATCTAGAATCGAGAAGGACATAAGAACAACTCAACGAACACAATGCATAATGACCCAGTTTAATGTGCGGATGCGGATGCCAATAGCCACCGAGCATTAGCCATGAGAATCACCCACCTGCTTGCGTAGTCATATTTCTGTAATGGTTGCAAATAATCATAGCCGCATCTATCAATGCGTCGCATCACAACCGCTCCCAGGACTGCTTTAAGGATTCCTGCCAAAAAGAAATATCTTTATAAATCGAGACCGTTTTGCATGGCAGTCATGTCGATAGCGTGGGCTGGCGCTGCAGCAATGTGCAATACATGGCAGAGCCAGCTCGATGATACTCCATAAACTCCGGATCGATGGATAGATACTCAACCTAGAAACAACATGCATAACAGCAGGCTGAAGGCGTAACGGTTGATTCGCCACCAGAACCACCGCCATCCTGTCAATTCTTGGTCGAGCACTTGTCTGCCGTCGTCGATAAATCCAGCCGCATGCTCTTCATAGTCGCCGAGCTTATGACAAACGTTGTAGTCATCGTGGGATATCAGGTCCGGGATGCAGTGACATTCACAATCCCAGACGCAAAGGCAACGTGCTGTGGGTTCAACTATAAATTTTCGTTTCGAAATTACTTTTTGATCTGGTGACTTGACTTCAACTGAAAGGATAACGGGGAACAAAAATGGTGGGAGGCGTTACACAGGCTGCGCGAAACGATGTGTGGCGGTAGGTGTGACACGCTACCATGACGTGAAGGTGATGCTGATGAGTGTCATGGTGTGCAATGTGCCGGATGTGGCAACATTCAATGTAATAAAATACTAAGCTCGGTGTAAAGTGATGTGTCACTGTGCCACCGAGTTATGAGAGATAACCTGTCACGCTGAGATGTTTTTTTTAATCGAAAAGTGCAGAGACATAGCGCGGGAACTGGGAACACGTGTCAAACACAGAAATTGAGAATGAGTGTGCGAAAATGTCTCAGTTTCATGTTTCGGTTCGAATTTTTCCTGACTGCTGGGATAAATTTTCTAATATTTCTAATGCAACGAGTTTTGTAGGAATGATGCAAGGGGAAGAGCAACACGATTTTTGGGACTCAAAAAATTTCAAAGGTTGTTGCCAGACGCCGATAGCAACTAATGCTTGTCGTCCACTTAGATATTGGATATCGTTGCTCAACAAGTAGTGTACATGATTGTGCAATGCAATCAACTCACAGGAGTCCATTCAACGACGGTCATTTGCAATTTAATGTGTAAAGACTTTCTCGACGCAATTGTCTAAAACAAGAGAAATATTCAGGTAGATCGTCGTAGCAATACCGGAAATATTGAACGGGATGCCCAACCAATGATGCTCGAGAAAAACTAGTTCGTTTGCAAAATCAGGCATGTTGATCAACTAGGTGTATTGGGTCATTTGAGAGAATTGATCAACTATGTGTACGGGGCCCACAACGCGTTTAAAAATCAAGTGTTTAATTCTACGTTGCTCAATACGAACAACGTCATTTTTTGCACCAGTGTACGAGCTTCAAAATTAGTTTTCTTTGAGTAGGTAGGGTGAGTCGGCTTAATATGCCACACTTAACAGTAAACAAATAAAATGGAATAGTAAATGACAAGTTTAGTACAAGATTTTCTCAATTTCATTGGAGTATTATTATAAATAAATTATATAGTAAATAATAATATTAAAATAAGTTTTTTAAAAACCTTAAAAAGTGGCATTTTACCCACACGTGAGGGTAATACGCCGCTTTCGAAGGGGTGAAATGCCAGCAAATATGGTAATAAGCTTTCATCGATGGGACATATCGGGCAGCTTCCATTTTCCAAGCAATCCTCGCGAATACAGATACATCTTGGTCCCAATTTGTCTCAAAAGTACAGCTCAAAATGGTGGGTTAAATGCCAGTTGGTGTGAAACAAATGTGGCATTTTACCCCAAAACGTCAGAAAATATAAAAACATCCCTCAACAAAAATGAACGGAACATATCGGAACATCAACCTTCCAATATTGTATTGAAAAACCCGAAAAAATACGTTTCAAATCACACTGAATTTAACAAAAAGACACTTGGATTTACACTTCACGGAATATTTGCCAAAACAAATAGCCTAATGACTTGCGCATCTCTCAGCACAGGCAACTTGTCGCAACTAAGCGAATTGCTTCGTCAGCATTGCCAATATCAACGTAGGAGTATAAAATATTGATAGGTGGCATATTATCCACTCTGGCATATTCGACCGACTTACCCTATATGTGAATCAACTGGTAGACACAATTAGTTAATGCGTTCCGCACTAAGTTGACCTCAGACATAAATAAAAAAAAAAAGTTGGGGAAAGAGGTCTTTGAGGGATTCAAGCTCTAGCTTTTCACAACCATTCGTTTTATGTGAGTTTTAATCTTTTTTTGGACGAATGGAAGGATCTACAATTTTATGACGGGGGCCAAACGGCTTATTGAAGAGCTCTTTTATGAAAGTTATGTATCAAGATTGAATTTGTGTTTTTACGGGAAGCGAACCTGGGACACATTGCTTGTAAATTATCAGCAATTCAAGCACTGGACGATTTTGGACAGAGCACCTTGCCAGGTTGGACTATTTATTTATCAGAAATTGGCCCAAAATTTTAACAGAAAACTTATTATGATCGAGCAATAGCAAATGGGCTATTTATTTGAGCAATTTTTTTTATCTTGGGCGTCTATTTTTTCTATAGTGATTTCACCCTCCAAGCGAATTCTAAAAATGTCCATTACTTTTTATTCACAGATTTCTCTTGTCAATTTTGGCATTTTATATCAACCACGGCTATAAGTTATTTATGTATTTTTTTCTATTAATTTTTAAGATAAAAATAAACACTTTTAATGGTATACAAAAAATGTTGTTATTACTTTCTGGCTCCTTTTTTTGGTAACGATTTTGGGCAAAAACAAGTTTAAAATTGGGCTATCAAACTAGTTCAAGACCTGGTTAACCTGTTTAGGAATGCAAGAAGTGTGAAAACGATTTCCCTTTCATCTATAAAGCTTCTTCAGACACTTTTCTAAGCAACTATAGGGTAACTTTAGTTTTATATCTGCTGAAGAGTTAGGAATCATTTTTGACCTTGTAGCGTTAGTTATAAGAATATTTTTGTGAATGGCTTGCACAATTCTTATCGGATAAAAATACCTCCCTTCCAAGGCGGAAGATGGATTTGACTTCCCGCACGTATGACTCGCTCGGTACTTCACCATATTTCTACTGCGAATATGAGCACTTCTACCTGTAGCATTTTCCGTACCTGCCAGAAGAAATCTCTTACTCGGTTTTGGACCTCCAAAATTACTCATTGGCCTTTAAAGCGCGCTGATCTTTTTGATGATATTTGATGATATTTTTTGATATTACTGCAAGGTAGTGCTAAGTTATAATAAGCGGTTGGGAAACTATACTTCAATTTCATATCCTTCTTCTTCAAGTGTTATCGTTTCCCGAACGTAAAAAGCAGTCATAGAGTTTCTCCTAACGTTCCATAGTAGGACCGGGCCTATCGACGCATCCTCAAAAGAACTATAGAGGAGGACTTTTTTCGCAAAGTAACTCTTTTCACTCTAATGAACAAAAAGGATGATGAAAGTAAGGCCGAAATTAAAATCTAAAAAACTAAAATTTGTGTAGAGGGGCGCAAAAAGTTCCCAAAATTTAAAAGCAAACGCGTATTGAGTTTATGGCTGCTAAATTGGAATTTGCCAACACCAAAAAAAAATGCAACGTACTGCAGCAAAGACCCGAATCGGTATGGGTATAAATGGCGATTTTCTGTTCTTTGAGCAAATGTGGACTAAGTTAGTCCATAAGTATTCCGAGCTGAACGATGGGAAAAGCTAAAAAATTCCCGAAATCTTGTTTTCGTTTGCACGCCAATAAATCCGTAACATGTACCGCCGGTCATATTCTTCCCCCAAAGCTGTTAAAAATCTAAATCTTAACGGAAAATCCCTGCAAAATTGATTTGAATAGATTTATCGAATTAGCTTGACATTCCACTATTTGGGACGATTACTACGCTTTCTTTTCTATTCGTTTTGAGTATTTTTTTGTGTAGTTATAGTTAAGACATTGGGCTTCGCAAAGTAGTTAAATTAATGAGAATCGGTTTGAAGCCCAACAAATTTATGTATCTAAATTTCGTTAATATCTCTAAACTCTTATATCCCTTTAAAATTAAAACTAAAAAGATAAACAGATTACTACATATCGGGTTCCCTTTCACCTCTTTTAAAATCCTTTGCTGACCGACGGTACTTGTAAGTACCAGTAGCTAAATCACTGAATATACTCAACATAGAATCAGTTTTTACACTGCAAACTCAACGAGACTTTAAAGTACCATTAACAGTAAACGAGTGTGCATTGACTTTTACTTTGCATTTGGTTTTGGGGTAAAAGTAACGGTTTTCGTGTTTGATTACTGGTTAGGTTATTGCTGGAGTAGGTTAACGCATTTTTATTGAGTTGCATAAAGGGTGTGTTTTTATCTCAATCCTTATTCTCCATTGAATTAACATTTTTTATCTGGTGTATAAAGAGTAGTTTTCTTTTATAATTTAAAAAAAAAAAACCGTTGGGCTGGGTGCTCAGTTCGTGAACAGCTTATTTTTTTCATTTGTTTTGTGTTTTTAATGGCTTTCTTTCTACGTTATTATTTTTATTGTATGAAGCTAAAAATGGCAGGTATTAGGAGCGCACACATTTCGGAGGGTGACATATTAGCTATTTTGGAGGAATTGGCACTGGACAATAAAGAGGATACTGATGTCGAGTCAGTTGATGATTTGGACTTTGTTCCTACTATTGGAAATCATTTTAAAGATGAGTAGGAAAAGCAACTAATTCGGGAGGAAGTGCGCAAAGAACCTTATGATGAAGATCTCCAGGAAGAGCCAAAAAAACGTCTAGATGATCCAGAAAATTTGGAAATAAATAAAAGTAGTCCCGGAAGCAGCTCTAGTTATAGGAAGGTAAAAAGTGCAGGTAAATGTGGACCGATGCAACCTAACCGACACTGGAAAAATAGAAAACGTGAAACGGAAATGACAGAATATTTATTTCCTGAAGATCCTGTTCAAGGCATTTTTGAAAATCACATAGGCATATGGAAAATTCCATTGAAAATATTGTTTACCAAACAAATCTTTACGCAGTGCAAAAAAAATAAGATCCTTGATTTGAGGAAAGGCGAACTCATGGCTTTTAAAGGAATACATTTTCTTATGGGGTACCATAAACTTCGTAGCTGAAGGTATTATTGGAGTCAAAGTGAAGATTTTGGAGTATCTCTAGTAAGCAAAACTATGAGCCGGAACAGATTTGATGCTATTTTGAGTAACGTTCATATAAACGACAACAGTTTGATACCCAAAGATAATAGAGATCGTCTGTTCAAGCTGCGCTCACTGATCGACTCAGTAAATGAAAAGTTCCGTTCTGGTTACAATGGCATAAGACAACTTTCAGTCGATGAATCGATGATCTTTTTCATGGGGAGGAATACGATGAAACAGTACAATCCTATGAAGCCGATAAAAAGAGGGTAGAAGTTGTGGTGGTTAGCGGACCAAAATGGTTACGTGAAGAGATTTTCTATTTACCAAGGAAAAGACGAAGAATTGGAGGCGAAATACAAATGCTACGGACTCGGTAAGAGAAGGAATGGGGAAAATACAAAATAATATTCTTTGATAACTAGTTTACATCTGTAAGGTTGTTAGAAAAGCCGAAATGTGAAAAAACTTTGGCTTGCGGCACGATTCGTGGGAACAGAAAAAGTAATCCAAAAAACATGAAGGACGAAAGAAAAATGAAAAGAGGAGATGTAAATTTCCTTGAGTCCAGAGGCGGAATAAGTTTCTTCAAATGGCAAAATAACATGTCGGTAAATTTTGCTTCAAATTATCATGGAAATGAACCTACAACTGTCGCCAGAAGGGATCATAAAGGCGTACTGCACGACATAAGCTGTACGACAGTGATAAAGGACTACATTGCCTTTATTGGTGGAGTGGATCATGCTGATCAGCTTCGGTCTTCTTAAAGGCTTAATTGTAGGTCAAGAAAATGGTGGCATCGGATTTTTTGGGGTATTCTAGAGATAGCATTTGTCAACTATACGTTATATATTGCCAAATTGAAACAAAAATATCCCTTCTGGAATATAAGAGGTATGTAACGACAGGACTTTTGCCGCTGAAAGATCTCACAGTCGATAAAAGGAGCATAAAGAGGAAATCAGTAGACGATTCGACCCAGTGTACAAAAAAACGAAGAGGCAAAAAGGAATCGGTTTCTAAGGATGTCAGATTAGGAAATCTTGGAATTCACTGGCCGAAGTTTGTTGCAGCAAGGGAAAGATGCGAGATGTGTAGCATCAACAAGTTGCAATCAAAGCCTTATTCTAAAATGATAAAAAGAATTGTTTTGACAAATACAACGGAGTAACAATGTAAACGAAATTGTTTTGAAAAAATCTTAGTATTCCTTTCATATATTTTTTTATATACAATCAACCAAACCTATTATTTATTATTAATATATGTATATATTAACAAAGTGTTGCTTTAAAATATTTTATTTAATCACATAATGTCTTTTAGTTTTTTTTTATTAAAAAAAGAAAAAAAGTGTTTCTTGCAACCCAACGGTACATTATAGTACCACATTCCTATTTCATCCTAGATCGTCCTCAAAAAAAAAAAAAAAAAAATGTTTGCTTAAAATGTCCAGACTTTTCATAGAACTTAAATAAATTAAATTTGTTCATACGTTTTATAGGCTTGGTCAACAAAGGGTTAAAGAAGTGATGAAAAGCTCCATCGCACAGTTCAAAACAATGACTCCTACAACTCCACTAAAGCCATGGCCATCCTCATTAAATTCCCATAATATTTAACCCCAACTATATAAAACTTAGTCCTTAGCTGTTAGCCACATAAAAATGCATGAGAAACATCTCACTGAGTCTCTAATTAAACGGTATTATCCATGAATAATGCCTTCAAATATAAATTTCTGCACCCCTAAGAATTTGAAAGAACTTCGCTCAGGATATACAGCTCATCTGCAACTTAACAAGTTGCCCATCGGGTCTAGGTGTATGAAGACTCATTGACTTTTAAATTCACTCGGTTTCATAACTCATTAGCCCCTCATCAATGGTTATTAAAAACTTTCCAGCTACCTCCTGCACTCTAATCTCTGCCGAATACCGACACACAAATCCACACCAACATTGACAACGCAACACTCAACGGCATCCTTTCAGGGCAAATAGCATCCCCTCTCACTAAGTCGTTACGCTATGCAGAAACTTTACGAACTACGAATAACTATCGCACAGAGTTTATGCATTTGGGTACAAAAAAATGGAGTATGAGTCCTTTGGCTTAAAGCATTTAACGAAAACTTCTGCAAAAGGATTAGGAGTCGCACTACCATACACCACCCTGCGGGTAATGCAAACTTTCAGCACTATCCCTACGCGCGCCGCCGCCGCCCTACTTACCATTGCAATGAAGTTTCGTATCCCTATTCTCTTCGAGTGGCAGCAAAAAGGATATCGTTTCACCCACATGTGGCGCCAAGTCCTTCTTCACCATCGTCTTTGCCCCGCAGGTCATTGGACAATTACATATGCAAATGGCAAACTCGTGAGCGACGCAATCCTCGTTAACGAGAACGACAGCCACTTGAAGGGCGCCCTTAGTTGTCGCATCGCTTATTACAGATGCGATTCGTACTTTATACTCTCCGCTGTAGATGAGAGCGTTCTCGAGGAATGGCTGTTTGATTTTGACAGTGAATGCTGTAGGAGGGGCAGTTATGCAGAGATTCATTGTAAACTGGTCAAACCAAACAAACCTGGAACCTCTTCGTCAAGCATATTCAAACACAGATGGTCGGGATCGGATGGGCATTGTTCCAGGATGTTCATGCTGCCAGGAAAGTATCCCAAGTCGCCAATGCTGAGGACTTCATCGCTACTCGAATGACTGCGGCGCTTTCGTCGACGTTCTGTAGCACTAATTGCAGCATGACAAAGGGAGCTCTTGGCACTGGCTGGGTTGTCATCATTTCCTGTGTCATCGTGAATTGCACTGAAATCGAACTTTGTCTTATCGATGGCGAGGATGTCGCTGGGATCTATGGATTCATATGCATTTGAATGGAGTGCGCCGACATCGGCTCCGTCGTGGGGTATTAGTAGCTTGTGATTTTCGAAACTGAGTGGGCGTCTAAGCTGGAATATGTCGACATGGGACGAGAACAAAATCGAGAGATTCCCGTTGGCATAGATCCCCGATAAGCTCGTCAGACTGTGTATGGAAGTGAAATTAAAAGGAGATGCTTTGGCACATAGATGTGGGTAGATACGTACGTCATTGATGGGGCAATTCGCCACCAAGCTCCGTGGCGCTTTCGATAGATTCCAACGCGAGTGGTGAGGAACTGCAAGGGCGCACTCATATTGAATACTGAGTACCTAGATACAAGTAAAGTGAATCATTAGAATGTATACTGTGAACGGATTGAAGTACCAAGCGTCCGAAACGGAACGGATTTTCTTTCCAGTCTTCGGAGTGCATTTGCAATTGCGACCCTGTCTATCGCAGAGACAGCTTTTACCGTCCATCGATTTGGCGTGGCATTTCTGACCATTGCATGGCTTGCAGGACGCCTCGCCATCAATCCTAGGCCCATCTTCTGACAGCGGCACATCTAGAGGTAGCTTCATATCCATTTCGTCGTAAGTGTCGCGCATGGTTAGATCATCGTACATGATGTAGCTTCGCTTTTTCTTTGTTCGGTTTGGCTCGCGCTCGGGCTTATGTGGTGCCAAGACTTCGAGCAGGTGAAACTTGTCATTTGCCGTCAGATTGGGATCGGCAATTTCTTTTGCAAATGCCGGTTGGTGGGGAATCAACTCCTGTGGCTCGCTCTCCAGAATTGTATAAATCGATTTTGAATGCGGCGGTGGGATGTACTCCTGAGACTCCTTGACCCCTACGTAGCCTGTAGAAGTTCAGAAAAGTAAATGAAATTGGAGTGAAAAACTATACGATATAAAGCTGTTAAAAAAATTAATGCCTATAGAACGGGAACGGGTCTTGCCCCATACTTTTAAGCGACTTTAATGCCCTTTCATTTCAATCGATATTTGTTACAGCGCAATTTAAATATTTCACTGATTTGGTTTACAATTTCGATAGGTAAAAAACCCAGGTTTTTCAATTCCGTTTGTCTTCCCGGTTTGGTCATCTCGCCAAAATGTCTGTACTAAATTTTCTATATCTTTTTATTTTGAAACCTATTGTTATTTTTTAATTTACGAAAAGGATTAAACTACAGAAAATAAAAAAGTTTCATTTATTCGGATTGGGATATTTTCTGTACGGCGGAAGTATTCAATTTTTGTCACCATTGGGAAAAATTCACAACTTCAATTTAAAAAAATTCAGCTTGATACAAAAAAAGATGAAACGCGACAAAACCTATTCGGAAGCAAATTTTAGAAAATTTACAACTCTCTTTTAATAAAATATACCAATAAACTTTCAAACTCAGAAAACTTCACGGACCTAAAAATGTAATTTAAAAAATCCGCTTTCCATTGTTATTATTACAACGGCTCTAACAATTGATAGTTAAAGCCCCTACGCCTATCCATTAACATGTAGATACTTAGCAAAAGAAGAGCTCAATGTCGAGTCCTTAAATAACCCAGAACTCTCTTTCAAAGGGGCCTGTAAAATAATTTGTATTAAAAATGATGAATCTCAAAAGTAAGTCACAAATTGCCCCAAGACCAAGAACACACTTGCCTCAAACATTAAAAAAACATTAGGTTTGCATCAAACGACGACATAAAATACAAGTTAACATTATTTCAAAATCTTTTTGAGCATTTTTGCCTGAGAAATGCATTCACTTCAAGTTTTCAAAAGACTGCTTTTAATTTGTATCATTTGAATCAATAAAATAATTTTTGTTATACATATTTCTGAAAGTTTCTTAAATGATCTCGTATTTTCTCTGGTTCATTGCCATAATTTTCGGTCGAAAATATTTCTTTCAAATAGATTTTTACAATGAATAGTTTTCTTAAATGTTCCTTTTTTTGATAAAATTTAGAATAAAATAAAAATCGACTTTAATCAGCCGTTCAAGACCATAAATCTTGTCCAAATCTAACCAAAATTGATTTAAAAAAAACTCTACAAACTGCTGGTTATTTAATTCAAATTAAAATAAATTTTAAAGCCTTGGTACACATAAAGTGCTTCTCGAAAAACTCGGAGCTCTTTGTAACGTTTTCTGCTCCAGTCTAAAATATCCGCAAAAGAACATGGCAACGCGTCATCAGAGGAAAGTAAAAAAATGCATCAGAAAATTTAACCACAGAACGTGTCTTCTAGAGACCGCCGCTGTCGCTGTCAAATTCATTCAAACAGTGTTATTTTAAATACTCCCTAAAAATTTCGCAATTCAGTAATTAGGGCGCACTTTCAGAATTTTTTGTTTCGATTTTGGAAAGTTATTTGAGTCATTTTTAACAGATTTCCTTCGAGCTTTTTAAGTCGGTTATTTACCAGTCGGCGCAGTGGCTTAGTGGTAGTGTGTTGGGCTACTAAGCGAGGGGCTCAGGTTCGAATCCCGAGAGGGCCAAATTACATCTTAAGGTTTTTTTCCGCTGCGCCACCTCTCGCGAACGTCTGACAAACATCCGAGAGTAAAACTGTCATGAATGAGCTTCTCAATTAGCCGTTTGGACTCGGCGTAAAATTGTAGATCCCTTCCATTCATCACAAAAATTGAAAACCCACAAAAAACGAATGGTTGCGAGAAGCTAGGCCTTGGGTCCCATAGACCTGTCGCGCCAAAATATTTATTTATTTACCAGTTTATTTAGACAGTTTTTTTTTAAACATTATTGGAGCGGTTTGCGAAAATAATTTGTATTAAAAAGCGATCAAATATCTTTACCTAAAAAAATAAAATTACTTCTTGTAAAAGTTTAAGAAATAATCATTTAGATATCGTCCCAAAATCATAAAGGAAGCGATGGCTAAAAAAAAAGCCGAAAATCTGTAAAGGCATTTTTTGGGGCGATTGTTTACTTACATTTTAAAACATTGATTTTAAAGGAGATTTGTGTCTTAAAAAAGTTTTCAGCGAGTTCTTACAAAGATTGTAAGAGAGTTTGATCAAAACATTCTTATAAAAAATAGCAGCCGTAAAAAATATTTACTTAAAAAAGTGCAAATCGTATTGGAACTGCATGTACCTACAAACTACCTCGAAGATTTCCCCAAATGTGATCCAAAAAACAGTTCAATATAAGAAGTCAAATATTTCACCTGTATTTAAGAAAATTTTTTTTACTTAACTTCATTTTCTGTTTGTGAACTACTGGGATTACAACTGGAGGAAGCGAGCTATCCAAAGATCGCGGAAAATCCAGAGGCGTATTGGTTGAGGCCCATTATAATGAACTCATTTCTTCGACTTATTTTCCATGAGTTGTTTAAAACGATTACTGACAAGTTTTTGGCGAAAATTTTAAACACACAAAAATTTCATAAAAAGTATTTAAAATCAGCACACAAAAAAAGCTTTCAAGAGGCACAAACAAATTGTTAAAAAGCTAAAAACAAAACCTAGGATAACCCCTTAAGTTCAAAAACTGGAATCAATAAGATAGATAATGTTTAGGGCGTTTCTTTGCAAAAATTTTGTAATTATTGGGTAGTTTTTGAATCGAGTTGGGTATATGTGTAAGGCTTTTAGTTGTACAACCAAGAGTGCCTATTGCGTTGCGGTTGCCATATTTAAGAAACAAATTTGTCGACATTAAGTAGGTTTTCCGGAATAACAGATGATCCGGATCACAAGTTAGAGCTATGACATTGCCGAGGCGTAAGAATGAGCGCTGATTTTCCGCCGGAAGTGGATGTAATATGAACAAGGTCCTTAAAGTTAGGAAAATATTTGATTGTTTTTAAAGTACAGAAAATACAACTCACCACTTTTACGAAGAAAAAGGTATCGGCTATAAAACAAATTTAAATGAGCCAGTAACCCAGAGAATTCGGGTGCTCACAGTTGATCACAAGATCAGCGTCCTCAAAGTTAAGTTACATATTTAAAGTCAGAAATATTGTCCAAACCCAAAGCCCAATTTCTCTATTAAATTTGGCTTAGACCATCAGGCCGTGAAGATTGCTCCCATCTATTGTACCTCGGCTTTAGTTGTCTACTTGCCATGGCAGATGTTTTTCAAAATGCGACAACTGACAACCAAATTGACAACAACGAGAACTTTGGAACTCGCTTGCTTACTTACAACAAGTAAAGTGCTGAACTAACACATATCTGCAAGCATTTCCGGGCGCCCAAAAGAGATATTCAAAAAAAGGACAGAACTAATAATATATTTGGACGAAATTAAACAGTTTTAAAAATTCGGTCCCATTAAAATCTAGAACTATTTCCCGAACCTAGCTTAACTAAACATCTAGCAAACATACGAAGGAAGGACCCACTCATTAATTGTATTTAAAGCCAATTATTCTTTCACATAAATCAGCGGCAACTTGGATTTGACTTTTATCTTATCTCCATCTATCTCCATAGTGGAAAACTTCCTTGCCATGTCCAGATACATGGTCCTATTAATCAATACGTACAAGCACAATGCAAACTAAAAAAAAAAAGAAACCAACCCCCTCGATCGAAGACAAAGTTTCTACATAATTTTCAAGGACTTCTTCAATGTCACTTACAATGTTGACCAAGCTCATGGATGATGACGACGATGACATTCACTACTGCATGCGGACATTGGTGGCGCAAAAAGAATTCCGTGGCAGCAGCAGCTGAACGAATATATTATACAACAAAAAAACACCCTCAAAACTTATTTTGGTAGCAATCAGGAAAGTTTTTCGGTCAATCACGACGAATTTAGTTTTCCAAATGCAAATATTTGGCCGAAGAAGCCTCCCAGGGACACGGCTCTATTTAACGTTATATTGCCCGATTTCGCGCGCAAAGATGATTGCAAAGAGAAGGCAACGATTTCCGGAACGCAGCTGCAAGATTGGAAAATCATCTGCTTAAGTCAACACTCACTGGAAATCCGTCGTAAGGACAAAGTTGTGAAAAAGGATTAGTTGAGTCTTAGCTTTGTCCAGATGAAGGTGGCGGAAGAGAAAGATATAGAGAGCGAGAGACGAGCATGCCATTGTTATAGGCTTTATTTGCTGAATAGGGCAAACTTGGTCCTTGGCTGTGGCGAACAATCACGAGGCAATTGCAAGCAAATGGTGGGGATTTGTTGTTTTTCAATAAGGACCTAAACTTTGCAATCTTTTACGCGCAGTGCTGAAAAAAATATATGTAGGTATGGGAAACTGAAAAGGGCCAGAACGAGCGAATGCATTAAATTATTCTTTTATGTCCGTATCTACGTGAGGAAAGCGCGAAAGAGTGGGCCGCTTTTAATGTCCTGTCGCAAATTAAAGTTCGTTAAGCTTGCCTGAATATTCGCTAATCTTTTTTCAACTTCAACAAAGGATTAGCGAAGTTGCTGTCGATGATTTGATTGTTGAAAAAGCTGTTTGCCTCGAAGTAAAACTTTTAATAGAAGAAAATGTGGAAAAGTAATTAAATAAAGCTTTCAGTTCGGGAACTGGTTTATAGAGTTTGTATCCATTAGTTTATTACAAAGAGGCGGCTGGCGGGACAAAAAAAGGATCAATGCCTTATACCGTGTGTGCATTTGTATTTATATTAATGAAGTTTGCTTTTTCTTGAGAAATGAACTTGAAAACAAAAGAAATCGATGGTTGTGGCGCTTGATTTGCAAACTAGGTGAAAAGTTTAACACATTACTAAGATGATTTAAATTTCCGTGGTATTGAAATATACAGAAGCAGTTTATGTCTAACGATCCCCCTAGTAGCCAGTTTTATCGGAAAACGAAAAACGGAAAACGAAAATCAACTTGCGCCAAAACATTCTTCCCAACTATTCCTCGTGTAAAACTGCAGATAGATTAAAGCTTGCGTTAAAGAAGAGATCAACAGAGACTTTGCAAGCAACAAGAAAGTGCATTTCGTTACGATTCTCGCTCATCGCTCAGTCTTGGCGCAAATGATAGTCGTTTGAAAAATAGAGGCCAATCGAAGTGGAGGGAGGTTCACTTCCTGACGGGACCATAATGTTTTCTTTTAATCACATAAATATACGCAGAATTGACTGTGAGACTTAAGCTGTTCGAGCAAAGAAAGAAGAAGAAAGATGGTGCTCAAAATAGCTCGAAAACGAAGTAGAACTTTGTTTACAAAAGTTGTTGATCTTCTAAAACCACTCATCAAATGGAATCTTAAGAAGAATGTCCAACATTAATTGCTCTGAGGCAGCTCTCCAATTTAAGTTCTCCCGCCATTCAGTAGCTTATAGTGTTTAAGGGTTGCTTTAATAAGGCTTGATTTGATATACTTAAACAGCTTTCGATATTTGGATTATAAAGAATGAAGGTTTTTTCAGGCTTGAGAGTAATTTTAGGACGAGACAAAGCCATGGAAAGATTTCTATGAACAACACTTGCCTCCGGTGAACCTAATTAAAGGCTTTACCAACGAAGGATTTTACTACCTGCTGCCTGTCCATTGTCTGTGGATTGGGTTGGATTTAATAATGAGTTCACAGGAATTGTTGTTTGACGATGAGCATACAAAATACAAATTAAAGCCCCTCGAAGTAGAGGAATAAATCTAGATATCCTACTCCCTTTTGTTCTACTGAATTCAGTAACTTAAAGAATCTATGTATTAGTTGTAGGGTTTAACGAAAACTCCTCGGCAACATCCAAACTTCGCTTGATTAGCTCTACAAAGCAATTGCCTCTTGTTGCTTATACTTTGACCACATGAACATTATTCTTACATTTCGTAAGTCCCATGCACATTTCCTTTTGAACAACTTACGTACTAACGATTGACGGAAAATTTGACAAAGGGTAAGAATATCGATAAAAACTGACACCCTCAATACCGATTATTCCATTCACAGTCCGTGCTTGATATACATATAGATTGACAATCTATTAATAAGACGTACCTATTTCGTTTGCGGGTTTGTTCTCAAGGGATTGCAAAAAACCTGCAACTTTGTGAGCTTAGTCGTTCTTACTACGCAACACGAAAATATAGAGTAGGTGGAGACTCTTACAACTAACACAGACATCTTTAAAACTAAAAAAAAACGCAAATACTAAAAATCATTTGCGATAAGAACAATTCAGTAAATACAAAACTACTTTTTATATAAGCTAGACCAGTTAGGAATATTTAAAAGGGCGTCGCTTTAGCCAAACCTGGAAAAACTTACAAGTTCCTTTAACCCCAAATGTTTTTCCAAAATCTGTTTCAACGAGTTGTACAGATTTGACATTCCCATCAGCCCCGAAGTTATTGACAGTTTAACATAATAAAAATTCCTGAAACTCTATCGATTACAAATTTACTGAGCAGTGTTGCGAGCACTCTCTCTTCATTTCTCAAGAATTTCCTTTTAAATTCCCTCTATAACTTTTTTTGGATTCATTGACATATTATAGATGGACTGATAGCAGCCAATTTTTCGTTGAAGCAAACATAAGCTCACGGTGGAGAGAATCGGAAACACTCAAATGTCATCGAGCAATTCGTGCGATTTTGTTTAAGTTCTGAGTATGCCATATGTTGTAGAAAGTTCGAAATAATAATAATTTGAATAAATCGTTATCTTGCGCAGTTGCAATGTTTCTACAATGGATGTCACTGCGTTCTATGTAAAATGTTTGAACTATGCGGAAAGAAAATCACAATAAATTAACCTTTCTTATAAAAATCGCAGTTTTTTAACATTATACATTATAATGAATTTTTTTTTGGTAGGTACTAGAAAATTTTACCAAAACGTGATTGAAATTTGCTCGTTCTAATGGAAATTTAGGTGAAATGTAGATGTTCTGATGAAATTTTAGCAAACATTTTTAATTCAAATGCTTTTTTTATCAGATTCCTGCTATTTCCTTTTTCCCACCCAAGGCTTTTCAAAATTCCCACAAAAATAGATATTATCCCGCGATGTAACAACACTGATTCTCTGTCTAAAGTTTATTTTTGCTCTGTGCGAGAAGATGAACTTAGCCAGTAGAAACATGAAAGATTAACTTTAGGAAAAAACGAGCAACATATTACACGCGAAGCCATCTTTTGAAGAAGATGGAATTATGGAAGAAAGCATTGCTGCGCTTTCATTATCTTCAATGTCAAAAATTCCTAAAATTCTTGAAAGACTCACAAAGATCAGAGTTGTTGGGCAATTGTGATACCACATAAGTCAGGGTGAGGAAATGTGTCATACTAACGGGAGCCTTAAACTGTATACAAGTTACCTATGATAGGCTCCTTATGAGGCCCGAAAGTCGACCGAAACAGTCGAGCCACAATTAATTCAAATGTGGGTAAATTATAGGTGTAACGTGGAGGTGAAGGAAACGAGTACAGTACCCACCCCAGCACACACTTCTTGTCTTCGGGAAGACTGAGTATGACTGGAAGCAATCTACCCATAATTATAGGCTCCCACAGCGCGTCATTGGGTGTGAGAAATCTGGTCAAGTTGAGGGGACCCTGTTACGAATTGGAAAAACAAATGGTCAGCAAAACAGTCTACCACCTGCTTATACAGTAAAACCCGGATAAGTACCTCCCGCTTAAGTATCTTATTCGGTTTAAGCCCTCTATTTGCCAATTATATTTGCTAATATGCTCAGGTTACACTCGTTTAAGTACCTCAATCAAAACGCACACATTTTCATCGCAGCAAACTTCATGTTACATACCAAAAATTACATTTTCTTTCCATCTCTCCGTATGTTAGAAAACCGGTTAACAACCTTCTTGAGGTAGATAACAGAATTCGGATTTCTGCCTCCTTTTATAAATAGTAAAATGCTTTTTTGTCGTTTAACTACCTCACCCGCTTAAGCACCCAAAGAAAGCAGAAATTGTGAAGAGGTATCCGGGTTTTACTGTAGTCTCTGACAAATCGTTTGAAGAAAGAATGCTGTCTTAGGGTTAGGAAAGAAACGGGGAGTGACTGAAACAATCAGGCCCATTGCCTACACCGAAAATAATGGGACTAAGTTGGGTGTTCAAATACGATATAGGTCACTCAGATCCTCCAATAACGAACTTCCTACATTGGCCTTACGCACGGTGGCAAGAGCTCAAGAACTGTGGTTTATCCTTTCTTCTCGTCTCTACAGCTCCTATGGAAATCGTTGTCTTACTTTGCGGAGGTGCCTTCCTATAAGATAGTGTCCTGTAAACGTAACCACAACGGAACTGATTTTTTACTATTTATAAAAGGCAGTCTCCAATTTTTTTTTGCCATCTAGTTCCGGCCAAACTTGTTTGGATGTTACGCAGATATTAAAACTGTTGCTCCAATTGTTTGTGATTTTAAAAAGGAAACATTTCATTCGTTCCTGCAGCGTGCAGTCCTTGCCAGATGTCAAATTATAAGATTACGACAGATTCGAATGCCAAATGCCTCAGTAAACGCTAAAAAAAACGCTAGTCCTCAGTTTAATGAAGTTTAATCAAAAGACTTCGTAACCTAAAGATCATCTACTTAACTTTCAAAAGAAGCTGAAACTGAAAAAAGTTAAATTTCCAACCATCCCGATTCTTCTATCACTGAGCACTGAACTCACCCTCGATACTATTCAATAAATTGCAGTTGGGCTAATCTCTGAATTGATTGTCCAGTTTACCCTTAAAACTATCTGCTTCCATCTATAATCGTGTTTTATGGCGATAATTCAATTAGAGCACTTCACATTACCATCGGAGCTACTCGTATAAATAAACACCCTCTGACCCTCTGAAACGATAATCCTGATCATAGATACCAGCAACAAAAAAAACACAGCATTCCCCACTGACCCAGATACATAGATACAAAACAGAGTAAAAAAAAAATCGATAACCGATTAATACAAAAACAAGTTTATGACATCCCAATTTATCTGTTTTTCCTCTCTGGCATGGCCATCCCTATTACGACTGACGTCCGATAACAGCCTCGGGGGCACTTCCCCCATCCATTCCATTTAAAATCATTAATCACACCACACAAATGACATCGATAAAGGAAGCAGGAAGCAAAAAATTACACAAAGTCTGAAGCTGAATACAATACAAAAAAAGTTAAAAAAAAACCTCCAACCAGAGGAGAAGGGATAATAAATTCTATACAACGATCGATAACAGTCATTGATAAATATTTTTAATTGAAACTTCTCAACTCAAACTCACCCGGATAACCATTGAGAGGAAAGACCGGAACAACGCCATCCTTGCCTGTATACATGCCAGAAGTTTCAACAACACCACCGCCATCTATAGCACCATCACTGCTACGAATTTTCATCGTTGATTTATCGAAAAAGTTTTCATTCGTCTGGCTGACGTCTTTCTTGGCATTATTTGTTGTTTCGTTCTTATCGTCTTGACTCTTTCTAGAGACTGTCCTGCGTGCGAAATTATCATAACTAGTTCGTTGGTCTTTGTAGAAGTTTTTAGCGGGCGTTGCAGCGCCACTGTCACTCTTGTATTTGATTTTCTCCCTTGCCTTGGTGTTGGCATTCTTTCGGTTACTGCTTAATTTTGTGGGTGTCCTGTGCTCTGGGGTTCCAATCTTCGCTCTGTCTTCAAGCGCAATTCGACCAAACTGCTCGATGGCATTCCCCCGGGGGTAGTTCAGTGTATTCCAGTAAAAGTCATCACCCATACCACCCGCCGCACTTGCAATGTCATCAATTTCCCCTTTATTACTTTTCGATTCGATTACGGAGGAGTCGCGAACAGATGCATCTTCTATGTCGTAGTCTTCGTCGTCACCGTTTGAACTTGCTTTATGGTCGTCGAAGTCTTTACCGAAAAGTGACTACAGCGAGCGCCAAATACATGAAAGGATATGAGAATATATAAAAAGGGAGAATGGCAAAACGGATATGGGATGTTCTTTTCCGAATTGATTTCTAAACGATTTACTCACTATGTCGTCAGGCTCCTGCTGTTGCTGCTGTGTATATTGTTGACGTCGGAAACTTCGAACGACCGCTCTTGGTTGAGATGGAAATGCATTTTCCCTATATGAAGTGACATCGAATTGAGTGACATTTTTCGGCGTCAAATTTATTAGTTCGTAGCGCACAGTGGGGAGAACTTGATCAAACAAAAATAAGTAGTTCAAAAGCTTTTAGTCTTTTGGATATGCCATAAATTTCTGCCGAAAAAAAAAATCTGCATATAACCGAATGAGTATCGCAATTTAGAATGAGAAAGAAAAACAAAGGGTCCTCAATTTGAATAACACTGCCTGGAACATAATGACGTGGACCGATGCAACATGAACTTGGTAAACCCAACGAAATGAAAGAAAAAATGAATTCCCTAGAATGAGGTTAGGTATATGCACTTCTTCTCCGAATTCGAATGTCAGTTCGTTAGTATTCATGTAATACGCAAACGGCAGGTTGGATTTGCTTTATTTTTCTTAATTTTGTTCATTGTTTTCTGCAGAAGGTTTATAGAGAATAAAAGATTATGCACACCATGATTTAGTTGGAGTTGCGTTGCGAGGTTAAATGATCAACAGCTCTGACATTTGTTTGTTTCAACAAACTTGTCGGCGATATATCGGAAAGTTGTGCGATGGCGCATAAAAAGTCACTAACGCGACGGTTCTGAGATAAAAAATATTGCTGAACCGGTGTTGGAGTCTATAGATAGCTCTAGTGTTGTAACACTGTAAAATTGATAGTACAGGTAATGGTTAGCTGCCGAATACATCTCGACTTGCTGTCATATAGTATTCTAAGGGTACACATTAGAGGAATGAAGGAAATAAATTCTTTATTCCTGTAAAAGTACGTTCGATTATGTATGGAACTCGATTTCTTTTGCATGGCCACCACGGGCACGCTTGCAGAAGTCCAGACGCTGAACCCAATTTTCGATGGTTTTCAAGCATAAATCGGCCGATACTGCTGCAATTTCACGTTCGATATTCGTACGAAGTTCATCAATCGTCGCTGGCTTCAAATCGCAAGACCGAGGCGGCCAAGCGACTGGACCGTTTTGTAAGATAACACGTTCTCCAAACTTGGTTTCCAATAAATTGATTGTGACATTCGCTGTGTGGCTTGTGGCGCCGTCCTGTTGGAACCACATATCCTCCAAGTCCATATCATCCAATCGGGGCCAAAAATATTCGGTTATCATTGAACGGTAGCGATTCCCATTCACAGTAACGTGCCGGGCTTGATCATCACGGAAGAAGTACTGCCCAATGACGCCGCCGGCCCATAAACCACACCAAACCGTAATTTTTTCGGGATGCAATGATGACTCATGGAGTACGTGTGGATTGCTGCCTTACCATTACCGCATATTTTGTTTATTGACGAAGCCATTCAGCCAGAAATGAGCCCCATCGCTGAAGATGATTTTTCGCTCTTAACATTGAGGCCACTGACTCCGAATTTCGGTAGCAAACGGCGTCGTTTGCTGTCCCTGTCGCTCTACTTTTGAAGCGTCCATGTTGAAAAACCCTTTCCTAGCATAAGTATGGGTATCCGTAAAAGAAAGATAAAACTAGAAGCAGTTTGCAGAGCCCACATGTTTCTGAGCGCAATTAAGGACTAAGCAGGGACATGGAGCCTATAAAAAGTACAAAACCAGACAAAAAACAGTATAATACCAACAGTAAATAATCGTTTATGTCAGTGTTACCTTCGGAACGATTTAAAGCTATTTTGACTCCTCTCGTAACGCCTGGACTACACTTCTCATCTTTTGGAAAATTAGTAAACTCCTTTTAAAAATGTTGAACGTTTTTTTAATGAGTCAAAATCGTATTGCCTTTAGCCCATTTAATGAAATTCATTCAAATCACCTCATGTACCAACTTAAATAAATAAATAAAATATTTTGGCGCAACAAGTCTGTGGGACACAAGGCGTAGCTTCTTACAACCATTCGTTTTGAGTGAGTTTTCAATTTTTGGGACGAATGGAAGGGATCTACAATTTTACGCCCAGTCCAAACGGCTAATTGAGCAACTCTTTCATGACAGGTTCTACTCTCGGATGTTTGTCATACGTTCGCGAGGGGTGGTGCAGTGGAAAAAAAACCTTAAGATGTAATTTGATTCTTTCGGGACTCGAACCGGGGTCCCCTCGCTTGGTAGTCCAACACACTAACCACTAAGCTACTGCGCCGAGATAACCTACTTGCGTTGCGATAATTAGCTCCAGGAAATAACCCCCCAAATTAAAAATGACATATTTTCATGCGTTTTATCAATGACTACATTCTTCATCTGTATTAAGTTACAATAAGCATATGGGATTTGAAAATGAAAACTAATGCTGGATTTTTTCTTTCTACGTTTTGTCGTCGTTGCGCGTGGATTTGTCGTCGGTTATTTAATTTTATTTTAATCTCATTTATCTTTTTTGGCGTAAAATTATTTGTATATTTTGAGTACTATCGTTAGAAAGGCACCTTAATTGATCTGATTTCTTTTTTGTTGTACATACCTATTTGTAGCAAAATTTGAGATCAATAAAATTATTATTTAAATTTCATTGCCAATAATTCACAGTGTGTTTTTTAATCATTATTAGACCGCGTAAAGTATAAAATAAATTAATATGGGAATGGGCCCTAGTTTTCAGCCAGCACTCTTTTTTGGACTCCATCTGAAAATTTTCAGAGGTAACTCTGGTTGGCGTACACCATTTACTTGTGCAAATTTCGTATTTCGAAACAATAAGAAAAGAGCTATAATAAAATGAGCTGGCGGTGAAATTAGAACCTTTTTCAAGACAGTTGTCTTACCAACGTATTTCGAGTTTGGATAATACCTTGCTCAGGATCTGGAGTCAAAAATTAACTTTATTCTTTGAGCGACAGAAATTTAAACGTTTTTGGAGCACAATGCGATTTTATTGCACTAGGTTTCCACGAATTGGTCCTGATCCAAATCTTCAGAATATGAATCTCTAAAACAGCTAAAGCTTTGTTCAGGCGATTGCTAGATCTGACAATATTGTCAGGTCTACAAATGTTCTGACAATAGCAAACTTCCTTACAATGCTAAATTGCCAGTTCACACGGTTGCCACATTCTGACCCAAACTCTCACAATTTCATTATCAGATGGATGGCCTGGTAATAAATTGTCTGACAACGTTGTCAGGTTGAAAATTGCCAGTTCACACGGTTTACAAAAAATTTGTAGATCCATTGACAGGTATTTTCAGACAAATTAAAAATGCTTTTATTCGGGCAACCTGAAGTTTTTTTTGAGAAAGGTGAAATAATAAAAAAATAAAAACGAAATGGAACAAAAAGAAGCACTTGCAACCGTACGTTTTGGAAAGCAGCGAGGAGGATTAATTAAGGCTGGTACGCTGTTCGAGTGAAGTGAAATCTTCGCTCCTCTCCAAAAAGTGTTGTGAAATTGAAAGTGAAATTTTCACGCGGAAATGTCAAAAATTTAATGCTACGGACAATAAAAGCCAAGTGAAATAGCTGAAGTAACGCCCCTACAAATCACTTTTTGAACAACTATTTTTCACTCAAACAGCGTACCAGCCTGTACCACACAAAAGTCGACCCATCGAGAGCAGGAGGGACAAACAATTCTATGTTCTTCTAGCTTTGGTGACCGGATATTTATTTAAACTCTTCACCACAAAATCCTTTTCTTTTAAACTTTCTTCTTCGTCCACGTATTCGAAATTATTTAATTTATTAATTTTTCGGAATCAAATATGAAAGATATTTGTCTCGCAATGAAAAATTTGCAGATGTGATAAACACAGCACATCTGACAATAGCAAATGAGTCTGCAAATGTCTCAAGCGTCTAGCAATGGCCTGACAATGATAAAATTTTATCTACAATTTTATTGTCAGGTGGCAGTCTGGCAATTATCTGGCAATGACTTTTCTGCAAATATTTGTAGACAAAATTGTAAGTTCACACGGTTGTAAGACATTTGGGACAAATTTTTCAATGAATATCTTACAATATTGTCAGATCTGGCAATCGTCTGAACATAGCTTAAGTGCTTTCCTGGTGATGACAAATTTGAATGTTTCGATGTTCAAGTTCCGAATTCGACTGTTAAACGAGGAGAAACTGCGAACGGCAATATCTTTTTTTTTAATTAATATTAAAGGCATTTAAGACTTGAATAAATTACGGGTGATCATGTCCGGCGCTTACACATCCATTGTGTTCTAAAGTGGATGGTTAAATGAATTGAAAGAGCATCGAGTGCAATATTGGATGTGGTTTAGTTTAAGAAAATGTTAAACTAAAGCGTAGGTAAGTGGAAGAGTAAATTACCAATCAGACGATGTAAGACTCATGGTTGTTCCTCAGGAAGAACTGTCAAATATTTTAACCAACTACTGGTATCGAGGAATCAAGTTGGCGAATGGTACAAGCCAGTCCAATAATCTAGATACCTGTATTTTTTAGAACACTACACACCATTTAGCGCTACAAAAAAAGAATACTACCAGGTGGCTATGAGCTGTTGCTTATAAAAAGGCCTTCAATGTTTCCAATATGCAAGAGCATGGCTTCAATTACAAACCAAACTTTTAACTACTCTACTTGTTCAAAGTCGTGCGTGATGCATTCATCGCTGAATTCGGAATAAGAAAGATAAAAAATATCAATGGCAAACTTTTGCAAAACCTTCGCCGAGGTAGGAATTTTATAGCAGTCTTCAAAAGTTAAACAATCGGTCCCCAGATGCAGACGCGTTGCTGTTGAACATAACATTCACAAGTGTCAAACCTACGCCCGGGCACAAAATTCATCAGTATCTAACTGCATCTTCGGGCATTTAAAAAAATTGCTGCTCTACATAGCCCGCCTATTGCACCTCTCAAAACTAATGGACTATTTGATGCAAGCAACTGCGCCAAAGTTCATCAAACCAACCGGTCTAAGCGTTTTCTTTCCCCCATCAGGACAACACCTTACACAAAACCAATCGAAGAGGATTATTATACCCTCACGTGACGTGCGCTTTGCCCTTAATGGCTTTAGCTTTATGCATACTCCCTATTCCGAAGGGCACCCGTAAAGTCGTAACATTGTTGGGCAACATTTTCATTGAATGCATTATGAGAGTCCCCACTGTGCGAGCTTATCTCTAGTCTGCGACTTACCTCGAAAGGACGTCATTGAAGGGAGACCCCTGGACTTGTGTATTTCCCGCGAATTCGACATCGGCCTGAAATCAGAAAATGCGTATAAAACCAACCCATCTCACTCATTAATTACAACAAGGACTGACCAATTTTCCCTCGTCCTTGTGAATGGCCCCAACTGCATGAGGTTTCTGCGTCTTTCTTCCTGATCTCATATCCGGCCGTTGTTCATATTTTCCCAGCAAACGCGGTTGTATCCCCAGATTTTGCTGTTGGCCCCTACCAGTTTTTCCGCTGACATCAACATGAGCATCAGCATAAAACTCCCCCTGCGGCCTAATGCAATCCTCGTGTTTCCCAGCGACATGTGGTTTCCCTGCATTACTCAACCCACTGAGCCCATATCCAGCGACACCATCGCTGCCAAGGGCAGATGTGCCGACAACCCTGCCAACAGGATGTGCATGTTTCATTCTGAAAGCCCTAATCGTATCCAATCGCGCTGCTTCGCTTTGACGTTCGGCCTCACGAAAAAGTTGTTCAGTTTCTGTGGACGCGTGGTCCAGCTTCGCCAATCCGGAGGCCGAGGGCTGCATTTTCAGTCTTTTATTACGAAACGAATTTTGGTTTCGATTATCCTCCTCCCCACCCAGCTCTGTGAGAATGTCATCGTTCAAATTGCGTTCATCGTACTCATCAAGGTCATAGTCAATGCCATACGTAGCACCATTATTGTCGACGTGCTGCGATAGCCTGGCCCCTTCCTTGCTGCTTGAAGGATTTTTAAGTTGAACAGAAGTGGGAGCGTCCATTATCCCAATGGGGGGATTTTTCTGTGATTCGATCTTCTCGGAGGGTCTCGTCCTTGAATTGGTGGATTTTTCCATTGAGGCTATTAAAGAGATGCGCGTGTTAAGGGGGACTAGAGTTTTATAATGGAAAACCGAGTTCGTGAAGCAATAGAAATAATCGTAAAAATTAACAGCAGCATTTGGTTTTTCTTTTTTTTGTTGTCTTGGCTCACAAAGAAGCTTTGGATTGTTTTTTAATGGAATACAGGGACATGGAGGAAAAGGAAATGTGCGGCGGTTTTAATGCTCTGGATGGAGTAGGTACATATAGTATGACTATCTGTTAAAATGTTTAGAAAAGGAAATTGCGCGAAACTGTTACGCTGGCATTATAATGGCGCTTCGAGTTGTAATTGTACGTAGATACACTGAACGTTTAATTGGAAAAAGGACGTTCTTATTTTGCAACTAAGTGAGCGAAAATTTTTCGAGGGAAACAAAATACACTTAGTGACCAGAGGATGGTTTTTTGCACCGATAATGGAATGGTTTTATGTGAATGGAAACGGAACTAAGTGCATTGAAGGACGATGTGAGGTGATGCATGCAACGCAGCTTACATTGGTCGAGGTGCTAGTCGACATGTGCTCGCCAATAAAGATGAGGTTGACGTCTATTTACACTATATGTCATCTTCATCCTAATATGCATTTCCAAACTGACAGAAATCTCTCACCCTACGCGTACAGTTGTGAATCATTTTTTTTGTTTTCAAATTGGCCCACCCTGCTCTTTTAGGAGGGATTTTTTTCATAACTCACTTGAAACGTTGCCAGAGAAGTGACCAATTCAGATTAGTAGCCAAAGTACGGATCAAGCTAGTGTCGCCGGAGAGCGCCAGAACTTTTGCCAAACGCGAAACCTCTGCTTCGATGAGGTTAGAGTTTTTAACAAGCAGTAATCTCACCTCGGTAGGGCCTCATTGGTTACGATATCGCCAGGAACGAATCAATGCTGCAGAAAAAAACGAAACCTACTGTGATAGCTACCCTTAAGCTGTACGGGTTAAAAAGAGTGAAGGAATATCGACTTAGATAGGTTAGTGCACGAAATACGACCAATCGAATCTATAAAGGGACGCCAATACAGAATCAATGTTCGTAAGTTCTACCAGAGGGTAAAAAAGGATGTACCCAACAATATTTATACAGGCGCCGAACAGAAGTGTGCAGTGATGAACATGGGAATACTTTGTTAGCTTCACAGTCGGTGCTGAGGATGGGAAAATACCAATTCTGCAGCTATTTGGCAGTAAGATCCATTCAACCTACAGACGACGATATTATCAACATTTCCGTCCAAGTGAGCGATATCCAAGCTCAAGTCCAACGAGGCTTGTGGAGCAGATGCAACTTAAGCCCCCATTCACAAGAAGAAAGATACTCCGAACTACATTAACAACACAATATCGCGTATAAGATCCTGTCGACTATACCTACTGTATGAACGCTTTCCTTTAAACCTTATGTCAACAACCTTATCGGCCCATATTAGTTCTGTTTAAGGCTAGAAAAGTCAACCATCCACCAAATTTTCACACTCCGCCAGATCTTAAGAAATACTCAGATCGACGCACAACACGTCCTTAGTTGACCATGCTAGCATATATTGATACGAGCTTTAGATTCGATTAGATTGGGTGGTGGAAGCAAGTTTCCACATAACTACGGCCACCAGTGGGCCTATTTTGATTTCCTTCCATTAAAGCTCGCTAATTACACCGGACTTGGCGATAAAACCTAGTAGATCTTTGAATGGGCTGTCAGATATGTCCTTTATCTCAAGGTAGAGTTTACGTTGATGGTGTTTAAGTAATCTGATTCGCCAATTACAGTGACACAGAATGTGTTTTCTTCGTCCTCGTTGCATAGTCTGTAAGTTTCATAAATTTTTTTACTCAGTGAGGAACTCTGTTGGTTCGTTCTTATGTATGAGATGTTTGGCATGAACATATTGATTTACCTCTTACCTTCAGGGAAGAGCCTTACAAAGCTATGTCAAGTTTTGGCATCGCTGCAAGAATTGAAAAGGACGCGGAATTTATTCTGTCAACAAGAAATGACTTTCAACATCGACAGATTTTATGAAAGACAGATACTATCATTCCGCTAAGTCGCCTCCCGGCAGCAATGAAGCGAAGGCTCAATCCTGTTAATTGCTATTTCTTCAGCGTTAAAAGGCTTGTAAGATGTGGAGAAGCCCTCGCTCATAGAACCAAGGTGTTATTATAAAAGAACCGTTTATTGAAAACGAATGAAAATCTCTAAAGACGCTTAACAGAGTTTTTGAGTTTGCATCAATGGAGTATCGAGGAGAAGATTCAAAGTTAGCATTTATGGGTTATACAGCACGACGGCTAATATGTTGATAAAAATACGCCACCATCCCTAATGGCTACACGGAAAGAATTCAAGGATCAAATTAAGAAAAATGAGCGCAAAATCACGAAAAGTTTGTGCAGTTTTACAGCTTAGCGCAGGATTTACTAATTCACGACTTTTTATTCGCAATTCTAGAAACTGTACAAAGTGAAGATATTGACCCTCAAAAGTCGCGAATCAACACTTTCAATTATCAATAATGCGATCCAACGAAAAAAACGTATTGCCATAACCGATCGCAATTTGCCACAAATAGTTATCAATTTGATCTTCAATAGATTGTAAATTGCAAAACACAATTCGTAAATTGCCACTTTTTTGTTGCAATTAGTGATTTCATCCCTTAGCGAAATTATCGACTTAACACGCAAATTACAACCATGAAGTCTTGAATTGCGAATAAGTAGGGGTGATTTACCACTTCAATCGGTGTAATATACAAATTCTTGGGTAGTGATTTGCAAACTGTTTTGAGGCAAATCAAGAAACTTTATTTTCAATTTACTTCTATTCCTTATGAATCAAAATGCGTAGATTTATTGTTTTAATATATATTTATGTAGGTATGAACAAATACATAGTTGTATAACTTTTTTTTCCTCCTGATATCCATATAAGACCCATACTGTCCGGAAACAACGGTATTTGTCTGTGGTGGTTTTGCTGTCTGCGCTGAGATTTAAAACAAATTTAAAACAAACAAAATGGTTGTGAGAAGCTAGGCCTTGGGTGTGGGTTCCATAGACCTGTCGCGCCAAAATATTTTAGTTTAATTATTTTAAACTTAAACCAGACAAGAACTGATTCAAGCTAATTTTGAATACCGACTGCCTGACGCTGAATTTGAACAGACACGCAATGTTTACTTTTTAAGTCAAACGCTCATAATTGCAGCTGCCCAGCAACATCACACATACGTCAATACATAAAAAAGTTTTTGTCTGTATTATTTTAAAAGGATTTCGATACATGTAATTTGCGATTTCTTTACGTCAATTTACATTTTCAATTTAGGTACATGTGAAATCACCATTCAGCGGTAGTAAATCACCAAATATTTTTCGCAATTTGGGATTGTTAAATGGTAATCGATAAATTTATCTATTGGAGAGGTAAATTGCGCCAAACAATCTCGCAATTCACGATTAACAAGAGAAGCTTGAATTAATACTTCTAATCGTATATCTTTACAAACATAATTTTGTAATTTCCGCCGTTTTCAATCTCAAATTACGAATTTTTGTATCAATCTAAGAAAAAATCGTTGTGATTTGCAAAAAATATGTAATTCGTAAATTGCAACTCAAAATGTAGGAGTTGGTGATTTTTAATTCTTTCCGTGTAACGTAGCAAAAGAAGACCACATTTTAGGCTGCGCGAATAATTCGAGAGCGAACTAACTGAAGGCAGCTATAGGAACTGAAATGGCTCGAAAGGCTTGCTGCTTAAGGACGTGTTCTACTATAAGTGACTGTAAGCGTCGGCCAAAGTAAAAAAGGCAACTACCTATAGCCAAAATAATTGATTCTTCTCATTTAGCGGTGGGCCGGTGGCTAATGCAGTCATGAGAGTGTTAATATGTTCACAGCAAATGAACAAATTAAAGAGAAGAGCGCAACCAGTTTATTTTGTTAAAGGGAATTAACTTTGGTCTCTTTTAAGAAATCATTGAGTGCAGCAAAGTAAGACACGTCCTTCGTAAGAAGGTGATAGACTAGAACTTATCTAAGCATATAATTCCTGGACAGCGGCAAAACCGAGCGGGTAAGCATGCATGAATAGAATAAATAAGTTCAGTTCCATACAAGACTGTAACTGTAGGACTACCTTTTCGTCCTCTTTGGTATGAACGGAGGGTATCTACACAGAATTGTATAAGGCAAAAACTGTACAAGCAAGTCTACTCTCCCATAGCCGTTCTGTTCCTTTTCCTTCGATTACTTTCGTAATGAAACCGGAATATATAAACTTGCACAATATCGCTTTCCTCTTCATTGAATGTGATGAATAGTTTGGCCTTCGGTGGTTCAGTGCCGGTTTTGCCCCCAAGTACATCATAAATACGAATGAATTATTGAAAAACTTATCCAATTCATTTTTACCCTCGACCAACTATCTCTTTTCTATGAAAACTACGAAAAAATCAATTTTCTACTCAATACAACTTTATCCATCTATATGTAATACCCTTCCGCACTGCCGCCATCTCATTTGCAAATCAAAATTGATACAGGCAACCGGATCTCTTAATCAGCAAAGCAACCGCCACAAACTTTGATGGAGGTTGGGAGCATTCTAATGAAATTACACGTCACATCATGAATTATGATTTGATATGTGCGTGTTAGGTATGCGCCTATATAGGATTCTGTTCTCCTCTTTATAAGGGCTTAATTACGGTATGGCCGCGGGTTACAGTGGGGGATGACGGCATTACATGGCATGGTATTGTAGGGCAAAACAATTAAGTCGAACCTTAATTAATGCCAAATTTGAAAGTCGTTCAAGACACCGAAATAGTGTCCATTAGATTTAATTGCTCTTGATTTTGTAACTCTTCGGAAAGTGGTAGATTTTTAGCAGACCTAGCTTATCGGTAAAGCTGGATCCGCCACATTGCATTTTGAAGGATAATTTTTGCGCACACCTCTTACCGATTTAAGAGCTCTGGAGAAATGTACAATTTTCCAAATCGGGAAAGCCACAATTATCAATTGAGTGTTTTTTTTTTAACTGCCAGTTCGCAGTAAAACTCTTTTGTTTTTTAAGAAAGAGACAAAAAATGTGGTAAAAAAATAATATAAAATCAAGCCTTCCGATTTTCACTACGGCAAATGTCTTTAAAGAAGGATATATTATTTGTCGGCTTTTTTGGACCATTTAGGAAACAGCGACAAAATATTTGATTTAATGGAGTTTGTAACAGTCATTATAAAAATACTTACGAATTATATATTTTATTTTATTATTATCATTTCAATACTACCAGTTTTTTCGTTAATTTTATTTTATAATTAGTTTGCAATACAAAAAAAAACTTGAATTCAAATTTGTAAAAATAATTTTAAAGTAAAAATGTAACGTGTAGCTCCTTTATACACAAAATAGAACTAACGCAACGGGAGAATGAAAGCCATACAAAAGCGACCGTTACTATTTTGGGTATAAAAGGCCCACACAAATTAGTCTAAGTCGCAGTCTGATCAATAAACTAGTGAACTGAACACACAACTAAAAGTTGGAGTCTTTTCATTTTCTTTACTATCAGTTGCTCATCCCAGTAGACAGGCTGAACAATTTCTTGGTCGCCTGGCTCTGTCCATCATCGTCGCTGCTTAGACCAACGGGAATATTTTTCGCCACGTAGAACAGTAGACAGACTGAACAACTTCTTGGTCGTCTGGCTCTGATCTATTCGATCGCCGTTCTCCGGGAAATCTTCGTGTGCATTCCACAAACGGAAGCTCCGCACCCCACACACACACCCCGCAAGCATCTCACACGCTTCAATTGGCGCCTAACATTGTGGCCACTAGTTACGTCTGTCATCACAACAACTTTGGTAGACAAAACAGTAGAGCCCCGAACAAGTGGAATACACTAAAGCCCGAAAAAGTGGACTTGTTTTGATTTTTGTTTTTTTGACAATTGGGACAGATGAGAAGAAGCAAACGCTTGTTAATAAAACAGAACGATTCCCAAGCCTCATCATCTGAATCCCCTATATTTGAGTCGTCTTCATCAGAACTATCCGATTTCGAGTCGACGATAGTAGTAAACGCCACAACAAGTGCGGCATCAGAAAATTATTGTGTCCGATCAACTACTTTGCCAACTACTCCCAAACAAACAACGATGACGTCACCAATCAGTCTGTCGGAAGATCAGCTTACACGCTTGGTTGCTGCTATTGGCGTTAAAGAAACCCATGGTACGTTTAGCAGATGCACCGCTCGGTTTGATGGCGAAAGAAATACTTCCAAGCTGGAAGATTTCATAGCCACGATCACAGTTTATAAGAGCTCCGAAAACGTTTCTGATGCAAATGCAGTTATTGGTTTCCCTCTCCTGCTAGAAGGTTTTGCATCAAACTGGTGGCAAGGTGTGAAAAATGAGGCCAAATCATTCAACGATGCGATTAAACTACTACGCTCATCATTTGCTCCACCTAAACCTGCATGGAGAATCTATGCTGAATTATTTGAACAAAAGCAAAAATATAATGAGCCTACGGACGAATTCATTTGTAAAAAGCGATCTTTATTTTCGCAACTAACTGACCCAATTTCTGAAGAAATTATGATAAACATGATTTATGGGCAAATTCTTCTTAGAATAAGAGAAAAAGTTCCTAGAAACTCAGTTAAGACTTTCCAAGATCTCTTAAGGGAAGCTAGAGAGGCCGAGATATTAAATGAAGAAGTCAGACCTCCAGGAAAACTTGTTGAGGGAACGAAGAAAAAGCGTTGCACATATTGCAGGAAGAATGGACATACAGCTGACCAGTGCTTTGCAAAATCCGACAACAACCAAAATGCAGCTAAGAAACCCATTTTGAACTGTTATGGTTGTGGAGCTGCTGGATACTGCAGAACTAACTGTCCCACCTGTAGTAACAAGAATGCTAACAGTCCATCCATGTTAGATTTTAACCTCTTTGATTCAAGAGTAATCGGTAGAAATGTTCCGACGGTTGACGTTAATATAAACGGTCTCAAGGGAGAGGCATACATTGATACGGCAGCTAGAACCAGCGTTGCAGGAGCACGGTTGTACCAACAGCTTGTTGAGAAAGGTTGCAAATTCCAAAAAGTCAGCGCAGAGATAACTTTGGCCGATGGAATTCTTAGGCAAGAAATCGTGTATGCAACTGTTGTGGATATCAGCATTGGGAAAAGATTTCGAAAAATTCGTTTCATTGCTTTACCCAAAGCCAAAGGAAATCGCACGCTACTTGGAATTGATTTTCTTGAACAATGCGGGATAGTCCTGAATATTGCTCAAAGGGCATTTTACTTCATTGATGATCCGGCAACGATTTTTGATTTCAAGCTTACGAAAAGTAATACATTGAAGCCTAAAGAGACGCGAGTTGAGAGCCATTTTAAACCTCCGCAATCAAATCAGAAGCCAAGATGTCACACAGTGTTTCAAAAGGACGAAAAATTGAAATCTGTTGCTGCATATCTAACTTGGGTAGAAAATCGTGAGCCGATAAGTCCTATCGGTAATACACCAAAACGAAAAAGGGTCAATGAGTACTCACCACACGGAATCCAAGCTATTTTCTCTGATGCTGTACCACAAGAAATGAGAACGCCAGAGAAAGGAAATGAGCTATTTAGCGCACCAATACGCGTAGATGTTTCAACTATTGATGAATGGTTCGAACTTAATTCCATTGACATCAATCTACGCCCAGAAGAAGGACATGCAATAAATTCGAGTGAGAAGCAGAACTTAGAAGAGCTGCTCAAAGAGCAAGAAAATATATTTGGAGAAATAAAAACCCCGATCCCATCCATTTTAAAAACCGACGCAAGCAATTATGCTATCGGTGCGGTTTTGCTCCAGGGGGAGCTTCGAACTCCTGATGACGTCAATCACGACCTAAAGACTATCATTCGATCGGAAAATTTTATTCCACAAATCACGCCGCACCTACGACGAATGGCCGATACATTAGAAGAAGCAAAAGAATCCAGTGAGAAGGCACAAGACCGAAATAAAGTCTATGCAGACAAGAAGCGAAGACCCCACGAGAAATTCGACATTGGCGATAAAGTCCTTGTAAAAACGCATCCAATAAGCAAATCCTCAAAAGGTTTTACGTCAAAATTCGCACCAAAAAGAGACGGACCCTATATAATTTCTGCGAAGAAGGGTTCTACAAGCTTTACCATCGCGAAAGAAGACGATCCAACCGTACCACTGGGTACCTACCACGCATCAATGATAACATCATTTTCTGGTGGTTCAGATAAACTACCTACTCCTAAACCTATTATATCTTTCAGAAAAAGAGGTAGACCAGCGAAGACAACTGATGACGAATCCAAACACAAAAGACGGGTTCCATCACCAATTGCTGCCCCATCACCGAGACGATCTATGAGGCAGAGGGGGAGAATGTAACAGTCATTATAAAAATACTTACGAATTATATATTTTATTTTATTATTATCATTTCAATACTACCAGTTTTTTCGTTAATTTTATTTTATAATTAGTTTGCAATACAAAAAAAAACTTGAATTCAAATTTGTAAAAATAATTTTAAAGTAAAAATGTAACGTGTAGCTCCTTTATACACAAAATAGAACTAACGCAACGGGAGAATGAAAGCCATACAAAAGCGACCGTTACTATTTTGGGTATAAAAGGCCCACACAAATTAGTCTAAGTCGCAGTCTGATCAATAAACTAGTGAACTGAACACACAACTAAAAGTTGGAGTCTTTTCATTTTCTTTACTATCAGTTGCTCATCCCAGTAGACAGGCTGAACAATTTCTTGGTCGCCTGGCTCTGTCCATCATCGTCGCTGCTTAGACCAACGGGAATATTTTTCGCCACGTAGAACAGTAGACAGACTGAACAACTTCTTGGTCGTCTGGCTCTGATCTATTCGATCGCCGTTCTCCGGGAAATCTTCGTGTGCATTCCACAAACGGAAGCTCCGCACCCCACACACACACCCCGCAAGCATCTCACACGCTTCAAGTTTGTTTTTGGTAGGTCTAGTTTAACTTTTTTGGACCATTTAGGAAACAGCGACAAAATATTTGATTTAATGGTTCTACTCCATTAAATCAAATATTTTGTCGCTGTTTCCTAAATGGTCCAAAAAAGTTAAACTAGACCTACCAAAAACAAACATTTTTAAAAATTAAAAATAAATAGATTCCGTCCGAATTCTACTAAGCCATATAGATCACTAGAAGCGTATATTCATTAGCTATCAAGTAGTGGAATAAAAAAAAATGGTCCCTCTTCTCTAAATGATTAAAAAAGTAAAGAGTTGATTTTGACAAAAAGAATGCTAAGCTACCCCAAATACCACTCTGGACATTTTATTCCATATGCTACCGTAAGATATCTATTGTAAACAGGTGGCTGCAAACGAGGCCACACACTTGAAGGCAATTCATCCGTGGACAGGCAGACAAACTGGCCACTCGTCCATTCTGAATAAAATAGGATGTATACCCTCCAGACCTGTTGCATGTTCTCAAAGGGAATCTATCTGCTTTTACACAGATGGGTCAAAACCGGAAACAGTAGTGGGGGGTGGAGTATTTTCCCAAGATCTGGATTGTAAGATCTAATTCCGACTTCCTAATCACTGTAGCGGAAATTATGGCGATCAAGGTTGCGGTATAATGCAATATCTGCAAGGGACATCACTATTTTTACCGATAGTCAAGCCGCGATTAAATCCTTGGTATCGGTCACCTTCAACTCTAAGACGCCTTTCTCTCAACGAGATGGCGGTACAATTAAAAATTCACCTTATCTGGGTGCCGGGCCATAGGGACATTCCAGGTTAGTGTACGGCCGACGAACTCGCCATACATGGTATAACTGTCTCCATTCTACCGGTACCGGTAAAGGAGAATCTGGGGTCGAATTACCGCACCCGTGAGCGAGCGATACGTCACTGAATTTTGTTGAATTTACATGCAAAACAATAACAAATTCAGTCACGTATTGATCGATCACGGATGCGGTAATTTAACCCCTGTACATGCCTCTCGCTACTTGCAAACTCCTAATCAAACAAAACACGATTAACGCTACTAACCGCAGGTGGGCAAACTGCACCACTTGCTCTATCACGAAACGAATTTGATCCAGGCTGGATCTGAAGCGCTCCAGCAGTCTTATAAGAGATCCGTCATAAGCACACTAGTAGGTATGATCACGGGGCAATGCATAATAGGGAGACATGCCCTCAGGCTGGGTCATCCCGCTAATGACTTCTGCAGAAGTTACATTTATGAGGAGGAGGAAGAGTCCATTCTTCACCTCCTATGCACCTGTCCTGCTCTTTCTACTCGAAGAAGATTACATCTCGGAGAATATTTCTTTGATAAGCTTGGTGAACTGGATATTAATAATATCAATCGACTCCGCTGCTTTACTTTGAGCTCCTGTTGGTTCAACGGGTAGTTTGAGATCATTAGATCCTGTAGTGTCACAATGGGCCAATTCTGGCCTAAGTGTGGCTGCACTTGTGTGTAGCCTGCCACTATAATCAACCTAACCTACCCCAAAAACATAGTAAAATAAAAAATATCCCGTTCTTAGTGATCCTGAAAATTGGTGTAATCATTAGAAGAACCGCTTAGATATAGGCCTCTTATCCCGCAGGGGCAATTCATGATTGCTTGAATATGAATATTAACAAGATAACATCGAAAATGAAATGTAGGGATCTTATAATGTAAGTGTAAGACGTATCTGCGGAGGGTAAGAGAAAACGCAAAGCACGTGTGGCAATGTTACGTCAAGCATAAGAGTTACTTTGGCTTTTGTTTCAGGTTCAGCTCGCCCACGCAATAGCCATTTACAAAAAGAGGTATCTGCCGGGTCCATGCATAGACGACGAGAGTCCAAGCTACTGTGAGATCAGTTAAAAGGTTTAACTTATGGGAGAACCGTGCATAGGCCACGTATTTTGTATTTAATTACGAAACGGCTACCCATAGGTTTGAGTTTCAATTCACGCGAGAACTTTTCAGCGATAAATATTCAAATATTGTAAGGGTAACTAAAGTAGCTATAAGCACTAGCAGTTAAGTATAGTCTGAAGCTGTACCTTCTACGTACAGTTACAAATAAGACGCACTTCAAAACTTTGATCTTCCGTGAGACAACTTTGGATCTAACGAGATAGATCCTAGCTTCTTATACAAAGGACGCCATAAATTAAATGGTTAGTTCTATATGCTCTGTGGCGATGCTATCTGTAAAGTTGACATCAAGTCCTCACGTAATCAAAGAGTAGTAGATGTGAAATATTCAAAAGTAAAGGTAGTTTTAGACGATATGTTTAATGAACATACGTATGCTGACAATCATATGCTAAAAATTCTCAGCAAACACGCATTTATGTTCATCTGGCGTATGATGCCCTATCACACGATATGTTGAATTCGGTATGCTGAAAAATTTGAAGACCCGTATGATTATATGCTGAAAAATTGACAGATCGCGATTTTAGTATACGTGCGTATTTGTATTGTATTTATCGATTTTCTGCGATTCTGGCGAAATGTACACACATGGTATCTATCGTATTAATGGGCATCGCAGGCGCGGAGTACAAATTACTCTACGTCGACGTCGGTCGCAACGGACGATTTGATGGTGGTGTCTTCAATCGCTGCAACTTTGCACAAGCGATGGATATCTACCAATCAGTTGGGCTTACCACCACCTGAGCCGCAGCCCGGTCGAGAATTTCCCGTTCCGTACACTCTTGTTGGCGATGGCTGCGAACTAAACAACTCAGCCGTTTTCTTTTCAACAAGCAATCAGGACAACAAAATCACAAAAAAGAACACTTACAAAATTGCTGAAAAATGTGGCGTATGCTCATGAGCATACGCACTTTTCATCTCTACTGTATACGCGCGTGTGCGTGTAGGTATTTTTTGCTGCAACATTGTTTGCGAAACGACAAAGTGCTGGTGGAAACCCATTACCCAGTTCCTTGAAAGTTTTCACGCCATCAAATCATTAACAATTGAGCACACAATAGCAAGGCATCAAATACACCCACCGCAAGACTCCCCCCCACAGTAATATAATAACGCCGCTTATATCCTGGTATGCAATAAAGTGTGGAATCACTTTTATTTTGTCGGTTATTTTTTTTGTCAGTATCCGCAACCGCAATTGTGTACACCCGCAGATGACACACTTAATTTTATTACACACCTCGTTTCGGTATAGTCACAGAAAAGTATACCCCCAAATATGGGATAAAGGTTTTATCCCGCCCTCTGCTTGCGCCACTCATAATAAGGACACTCTTAGGATTATCACTTGGAAATTTCATCTCGTTATAGTGCGACGAAGTCGGTTGGTGGGTAAACTTTTGTGCACACACACAATTGTTCAATCGCACACTACGATACACCATCAGTTGGATGCGAAGGACATTAAATATGGTTGTGGTATATATCCTGGCACTAATATCAAATGGAAAATAAATAATTGTCCTAGCATGAAATTAAATTGAAATTAGGAAAAACTTCCGCAAAGCTAACAAGGACAATCCAGAGCCAGACACACAAATAAGGACAGTGACGCCAACCGGAGTTATATCATTTGAAATTTGATGGGAAGCCACGAAAACAGCAAACATCCCGACGATTACTCGACAAGCACGGATACTTACCTGTTCCTGTTTCCAAGTTGCCGAAGTAATTACCTGATACGAGGAGGAGTGTATTACCTTCATTGTCGTTGTGCTGTTGCTGGTGCTGTGCCGTCTCCTGTTGAGCTCGTCGAGGTGTGTGAAGTTGGGATGGTGCTGCCGAAGCCACTGTTCCAATGTCGTTACGATGCACTGCGAAGTTGTTTTCAGGGACGAGAGGTTGCTGCTCACAATTTCCATGGCTGGTGTTGTTGGCGCTTTTATGTCCGCATGTGTCACATCTTATTGACTGAGAGATGAAAGTAGAAAGGACAAAAAAAGAACTGAGTGGTAAGTCAAATTGAAGGTAGTAGAGATGAGCAAATAAAAAAAAAACACAGACTAGCAACTTAAATGCATCCTTGAGAAGGGGAAAAAAAGGACATTCTAGAGACGGTGGATGCATGCACCTGTTTGCTATCGTATAAGTTAACTCGATTGCATCCTTGAGAAGAATGTGAGGTTGCATACTAGATGATGTTGGTTTCCCATGGAGTTTGTATGTAACTTTGGATTTTGATTAAAATAAATAAAAGCATTAGGGGATGATGGTAGGGGTTGCTTGCACGTTCCTCTTCGCTGTTGAATTTCTCTATTAGCATCTAAGGGGGAGGAATTGTTTGAGATAAAATTGCATGCAGATGGAATCGGAGATGCGTTAAACTACTTTCAATAAAGCTTCAGCAGGACTATTTATTTTGTGTATTTGTTTGGAGCTACAAAATTAATTTGTATAATTGTATGCACTACAACAGAAATAAACCAACAATACTGTTAAGCATTGTGATCATTTCATATCGTTTTAAAGCAACAGTCTTTTAGAGGAGCGCGGAATTTTTGTTTACCAAGAGGTTATAATAATCAGTTTTGTTGCTAAAAGAGTGTCGAACGTTATTGACGAAATGGGTGTTTACATTGCTCGGATATCGCGTGTAGGCTTAAGAGTTGGAAAGTATTACCTAGGGTCTTTTACTCTTTCCTATTCTTTCTCATAAAAGTTTGAGATACGCTTTAAAAAGACAAAGTACATAAACCCACTGGAACCTAAAGTTACATTTACGAAATGAGCTATGAGGACCTCCAAACAAGATGCAGTTGGTCAAGTAGGGAATATTTTAGATTGCTGGACGCGATAATGTCACCAATTCTAAAAAATAAATAAATACTAAGCGCAAAAACTCTGTAAGTGAGCACAGATCTAGCTCCTCACAACAATTCGTTTTGCATGAGTTTTTCCTTTTTCGGACGAATGGAAGGGATGTAGAACTTTATGCAGAGACCAAACGGCGAATAGAGAAGCGCTTTCATGACAATTATACTCTCGGATGTTTATTCAAACGTTTATTATGTTATTTAAATTTTTCCAAGGATCGAACGTGGTACTTAGTAGACACATTGTTACGTGTGGAACCACTTAGTCAAAATGGTCATAGCCTGCCTGCCAAGTTTACTCAAATTTAGTAGCCTGCCAGAGTTTTAGGCTAGAAAAACGCGATCTCAAAAAGACCATCAAAAAATAGAAGAGAAAATTAAAAAAAAAATACCCCACCCTTAAATGAAAAATGACGAATCAGCCCGTTTCATATACACGGCATAATGCTCGTGCTGCTTTGTCAGAAGATCAGTATAATGGATCCATAAAATCGTGTCCTTCTTTCGGTCGATGACATAACGACAGAAGTGGCTACAGCAGCTCAAGCAAAACTGCCAAAAAAATGGCAAGTTATGCCAAAATAAAGATATGTGTGAAAAGATCTGCTACTAAAGCTGACATAAAGAGTTAATGTGATTAGCTTTGCTACGATATCGCGGTGGTAACAATATGGAATAACATTTCCAAGATATAGCCTCCACAACCAATTTAGAAATTACTAGAATGAAAAATAATCTTGAGTCTGCCGGCCTAAAGCTTGTAAAAACCAAGGCTGTCTTGGCAAATAATCGGCATTATAATTATGCAATTGTAGGAGTCTACTTTTCACCGACGCATCAGATTGTGCCATTTGCAGCCTTTATCATACTTCACCAAAAATTTCAACAACGCTCAACAAAAATACAGCACTTATGACAGGCAACTTTTAGCAATTTACTCAGCTATTAAGTACTTCAAGTTCATGTTGGAAGCCAGAAATTTTACCATTTTCACGGACCACAAACCCACAAGGTTTCGAAACCCTTCCGCCGTCAAGTTTTCGAATCGTTGCACAGTTTGAGACACCCAGGTAGCAACGCCTCCGTTAAACTCGTCTCGTCAAAATTTGTCTGGCCTTCAATTCGCAAATACTGCAGAGCATGGGCAAAGTCATGCATTCCATGCCAACGATCGAAGATAACACGATTCGAGCATATTCACGTCGATTTCGTCGGAACTCTTCCATATTCACGAGGATTCAGGTATTGCCTCACGGTTGTTGACAGGTATTCCCGCTGGCCTGAAGCTTATCCGTTAGAAGATTCTACTGCTGAAACGCTTGCAAGAACTCTCTTCGCGAATTGGATATCACGTTTTGGACTACCGCTCAAGGTAACATCTGACCGTGGAAGACAATATTTGTCCGATCTCTTTCAGACCTTAAACAAATAGTTTGGCATCAATCATCTTACAACAACTGCTTACCACCCCGCAGCTAATGGCATGTTCGAAAGGTTTCATCGCCAACTAAAATTCGCAATAAAATGCCACGAGTCACCAGCATGGGTCGATGAACTCCCCGTTGTCCTCCTCGGACTTAGAGCAGCTTTCAAGGAAGACCTACAAGCTACAGTAGCCGAAATGTTGTACGGAGAATCCATCAGACTACCCGGTGAATTTTTGTCACCACGAAGAGACAACGTTACCGATCCAACAACTTTTGTGAGTCTCCGGCTTCATTTCGAAAACCTATCGCCAGTTTCCGCTTCTCGTCATGACAGAACAACCATCATCTCCGCTAGTCCTTCCAGCAACGCCTGATGACGTCATTACCAGAAAGACACGTTCAGGGAGATCCGTTCGAATTCCAGAGAGACTTAGGATACACAAGGACTAACCCTTTTCACATCGTAACAAAGTAACTGGAGGGGAAGTGCTTTAGGAGTCAACTTTGAACTGATCGTTATTTACAAATTCAAATACAAAGCTCAAATAAATAACATCAACTTCATGGATCGACCATAAGAGCGCGACACTGAACCAACCTACCATTTTGTATATTGTTCTCATAATTATATAATTATGATATATTCATTCGCGTTCGGACCTTTAACCACTCAACCTGTCATTCTATTCGTCAAGCATTTTAACAATCTCCTTTTTGATAAAGTTTTTACATCTTTATATTTGGCGTTCCATAATAAATTAATTATAAATAAAGATCATGTATTTGGTGAGTGAATCTTTTTCGAATCTGTAATTGGTCGACACGCTCCTATACAATCTTTCAGTGTGAGACCAAATTGATTAGGTCAAAAGAGACCTAAGGTACCTAATAATATTACTCGACAGGCTTATCTAGTACGAAAGTGCCATGTTTTGCAAGTAGCTCTTTCCTGCCGAATAGCAATAGACAATGCGGAACAAGGGAGCATCTCAGAAAGCAAGCAGATACTGCAGCTACCAGCTTATGCAGTTCCAGCCTCGGCGACAATAAAAAATGTCTCGATACAGCTTTAGCCTTTCTGTCCCGAATGCATGTTACAATGCAAAAAAAAAATAAAACACCCGCCGATAAGCCCTGTGTTGAGGACGATTCGTGAGATAACTTTTCCCTAAGTGTAGCGAGCATTTTGTCTCATTGGTTATGGTTCATGGTAGTTGATTCTCTGCTTACCGCATGTGATCCTACTTAAAATTATGTTCAGGACTATAACGCAAAAACAAAGGAAGTTTTTACCGTGATTGATTAATGGAACTCGTAGCTTCTACCATGGGGACGAAGTTGACTTGTTTCTCACATCCAACGCTTAAAAGTATTACCATATACCAGTTAAGTCAATTATCTGGGAGTAATTCTTAATAGGAAACTGATTTCAACTAAATATGTGAAGTCAAAGCTCTCAAAACAACAGTTGGTTATGTTGGAGAATGCGCAGCTGAAAGCTTATCCGTCAGATAATCCGTCTTATATGTATGTAAAGGTCCTTTTGCATTATTTAACAAATTTCAAAGAACTTCATAGGGTCCTTTTCTAGCCGGCCTATACCTCCAGCTTAATGATATTTATCTAACAAACTAGTTGCCTTAAGTACTAATCACGTTGAAAATGCTTTCTAACATGATGATACCGAAAACAACTTATTACAACTGAGCTAAAGAGCTAAAATTTACTTTCTTTCAGGGATGGCTCCACCAAGGATTTGAAGCTGGGGTCTTCGTAGAAGTACAAGGCGCCTGAATATAGTGACTCTTAC
Organism: Cheilosia pagana; assembly: GCA_936431705.1. NCBI lineage: Eukaryota > Metazoa > Arthropoda > Insecta > Diptera > Syrphidae > Cheilosia > Cheilosia pagana. The sequence continues at coordinate 74,015,175 of OW386166.1, read as the reverse complement.
ACCTGCCTTTTCGAACACGTTACCAAATTCAGTCAAAGTTGTTGCCTTCTATATACAACTTTTGGGTAAGGGAACGAAGTTGGACTAATTTGTACGAATGCGAATGGAAAAGACCTCATTTCTTTCTTTTAAAACTTCAGTTAAAGTAAATATACTAAATGCTTTTTAGCAAGACCCAATATCCACATTTACTTACCTTCGAAAACTGCAGAGGATACATGATGACGGGCTCGCCCCGGCTTATCTCAATCAAGTAGGGTGACATTAGCTTTGCTTTGGTCTGCCTTCGTTGGTCGTACACTTCATCGAGTAGCAGAAACTTGTCTAATGTTTCAATTTGAAACGTTGGACTCACTCGGATCTGGACCATCATTTGACGTTCACAATCTGGCTTCGGAGTTGTTCGCCGCTGAACTTTTGGACATTCAAGAAGCACGGCACTAATTGTAGGTGATGATGGAATTGAACTCCCAAATGGTGGCTCCTTTGACTCGTGGGCTCTTTTACGAGTAACCACTTCTTTTGAGTTAACAATAAGCAATACAAAAAGTATGTAAAAATAAATTATTTGTTTAAATGTCATTATTGTATAAATATAAATATTATTTGAATTACATTTCACTGGTACATAAAAATCACGGCTTTATTTTATTTTTGGAGAGCAAACTAAACTGAGTGCTTGTTGAGTTGCTTCAGCGAATTTACATTAGAAACAGCTAATATTGCCATCAGACGCTAGAACGCTATTGTGCTCAATAGAACCAAACTCATTTTCAGTTAAAGAGTGCGTTTAGGCAACTTCTAGAGCTCAAATTAGATTCTATTGACAGAATTGAATTAATCGAGTAATAGTTGAATGGTAGCGAGGTTGAACTTTATCATGGAGAGGGGGAAATGCATAAAAAAAAAATTCTGTTACCTTATTCTGTTATGAACGCAACTGACATAAATCAAAATGAAGTAAGCTAAAAAATAACTCGCGACGGGGACGGGCCCATTTCGTGCTTTGTGTTTCACAGGGAGTGCTTCTTCTAGCTAGCAAAATATATTATAGCCATTTTTTTTTTTGTCGGAGGTTGCTACTATCCGATGAAGCACTCAGACACAACTACTGGTCCATAGTACTGCCAAATAGATACTTTACTTTGCTCTACTTAGTTTTCCCGTCTTTTGAAGAAAGATGAGAAGGAGCTTCAGTGATTAGATGTTCGGCACTTACCACGTCAGCTCCAAAGATACGCCACCAGATGCGAGCAACGGCGGGAAAACTACAGAGGAAGTATTCCGCTGTATCGTCGTCCTCTCCACAAGCAGGACAGATGGTGGTGTCGCTCAAGCCCAATACATTTAAGTGTTTCACAAAAGCTTGGTGGCCCGAAAGGACACCCACAAGCAGTTTAAAGTCGATTCTCCTGAGAGACAGGAGATTACCGGCCGCATTCGTTGGTCTGTCTACACCCAGCACAGTCACGCCACCGACACTCGTGTTCACGAGAAACCCAAGTTTCAATGGATAACCTAACCACAGATGCCGGCAGACCCAACGCAGGTTCAAGTCCTGAGAGAGCTTCTTTTGAACCCAGCCTGGTAAGCTCATCATCGATCTTCTTTCCCTGGATACCAGTATGACCTGGGACCCAAACGAGTTGCACTGTGTTTAGCCTTCCCACCAAATTCAGAGAAAGCTTGAGTTCAAGCACTAACTTGGACGAGGTAAGAGGGTTGAGCAGCGCTTTCGTGAAGCTGCTTTTCGTGTATCACTGCAAAGCATAATTATGCTTCTAGCCCTCCACCTGTCAAATGATAATTCTCGCACAAGTTCTTCAAAATTCCAATGCGCGTGGTACCAAAAGCCACCTCTCTTTAACCGAGAGATGGTTTTCAGCGTACACCTCATGATAAAATTATCAAGGGGTGAGGTTCATCATAACATCTAAAGCAGAGCCCGGAGTGATATAACAATTACTCAGTAACCGGTTGAATTCGTTTACTCAGCGTTTATAAATACAGGAAGAAAAAAAAGTTACGTATACGACCGAGTCTCCCATTTACCTCTTGATCGAATAAATTGTTGTTGATGTTGATATTTCTGCCTGAGTCCAGCCCTCAATAACACCAAATAGTCAGAGATATAACCAAACCATTTCTCTAAGCAAACATCTTGACAAGATCTTGAAGTGTCAAAATAAGCTTTGGTAAGTTTTAAATTCTTAAATTCGAATAAATACATCCGGTCGTATAACTTCGGTCTAAGTAGTATCGACTATCGAGCCAGGAAAAAAAGGGCGAAGAAAATCTGATGAGTCGTCAGTGAATGGATGGAATTGGATCCATATTATCTCGTCTACGAAAAAGATGATCCTTTGTCTTGCAAAAACTAGCGATGCGTTTATGTTGACCTTGAAGTAAACGAGGGCAGGACTATGTTCAATTAAAAAAAAAATTCTGACAACAGTCTAGGAAAAACCTTCAATATCTATAGCAACAACTTCGACGTAGAACCTATATGACTTCGTCTATCTCTGATTAAACATGAACTCCACGGACGACACCCGTCATTCGGAAAAACAATTGGATTCGAAACTCCTACCTTGAAGGACAAAAACAGATCACACCTTTCGTAATACATTTGCCAGTTTACTCATCAGCTATCCAGTGTGTCTAAACAAATTTTGCTTCAAAACAAATGAAAGATAAGAACAAAACATCCAAATAAAACAAGCCAAATTGCAACAATTCTTAACAATGTCTTCTATTTTATTTTTTTTTCTCTCTATCAACTAAATCATTTTATCTACAGAAATTATTTATTAAAGCAATTGCATGTCGTTATTTTTTTTAGTAATTTACATGTTGTGATTACTTGATTATTGTGTTGTAATAAACATTTAAGTTGTTTAGCGATCTTACTTCAAGAGTGGCGCAACTAAAAGCCTTTTTTCGGACGTAACCTGTTGCAGTTGTACTAGCTTGTAACAATTTAACTAAAACCAATCTTTAGTTGTACCAATTTGGAAGCAAGAACGTTATAAATGAACCAAAGATTTAATGGTAAACCCAGTTTGCTTTTTTTTTAATATTTTCTTAACACTGGCGTTCGGTTTAAATTTCTGTATTTATTTCATATACATTTTCTTTTTAAAAATTGTATTAATTATTCATTTTATCACAGAAACAATATTAGGGACCAATTATGTATGGCCTTTAAATAGGGATGGATTTCATCGTAACAGTTGTTCTTTATTTATAATTATTTTCATCCAAAAAAATGTTAAATATTGTTATTTGCCTTAATCTACTATAACAATATCACTACTCACTTGTTTGTCATTGAAAATATTTAACACACGCACGCATGCATAGCTAAACTACTTAATCTTAATTTGCTAATTTAACTTAAATGGTAAATGATCAACAATTTTATAAAATTATTGTTATAATACTAAATCAATGGTCCTAATTGAGTGCATTATCTATTTGAAGAAGTTTTTGTTTTTGCTAAAGACTACTTGTATTTAAAACAAAGAATCGTAAGTAAACCACACAGATTGCAAAAGAGAGAGAGACAGAGCATTAAAAGTCATAGACGATGGGTTTGTTTATTCACTTTTTAACATAGCCTACTCTTATATGGGGAAATTCGAAAGATTAATTGACTGGGTGTTGTGCTTTAAGAGTTTCTGAATTAGGTTTTTTACTTTTCCTCGCATTGAATTACTTCATTGTATTTTTGACCTGACCTGTTTCATAATGATTTTTTTTGTTTTAAAATGGGTATATTATTTTTGTTTGCCAGTTGTCTTCTATAATAAAATCAATTCATGATTAATTGTTTCTACGTATCCGAGACTGCCAAAACGACAGAGCCCAAATTTGTCCCAAGATTGTTTTTGGTGAATATTTTTTTTAAATCGTTTGTTCTTGGTGCTCAATTATTGTTCACCCTTCACCAAGATGCCCATCGTTATGGAACGCAATCTTAGAAAGTAATGTGTCAGACTGTTATTTTTTTCTTTAATACAAGCTAAGCTGACCCGTATTTCTTTTGGTTTATTAGTCTACCACTTCACGAAGTTAGCGCAAATAAATAAGATTCTACCAAAAGCAAGCTAACTCAAATTCTACTGCGTTTTACGTTGTTTACAACAGACGCCATTGTTTAGAACAATGGGCACGTTCAAAAATCTAGTCATTTTAAGTCGACTAGATTGGTCAGCAACGTCACTTTTCCTACGTCACTCACTCTTGACTCCATTCGTAGACTACTTATCCATAAACGTCAACTGTCAATTAAAACTGAGACTTCAGTCATCATCAGCAAACTGTCAGATTAACTAAACCAGATTCTTGTTTGTAGAATCCAGCGATCTTGCTTTAATTCTGTGCATTTTTTAATGGAACAGCAAATGACCCTAATTGAGAGACCCTTCAATCTTGAGGTGTAAAAAAATCGTTTGGCGTCAAAGTAGAATTTCAAGTAAAGTACGACCTTCAGGCAGCGCAATCTCTCCTTGCAATTCAACACATTCATGACATTCACCTATATCGGTTTATGCCTTACCATTAAACCCAATTGAGCTAAAAACCAAGTTTTGATAAAACGCTCCAGGACGAGTGCAAAATAAAACCCTTTCTACGATAGCTTTCAACCGAAGATTCCCTAGAATCCAAACAGATCAAGGACAGAATCTGAAAAGAAATCGCTCAATTTAATCGGTTGCATTATATCTGGTAACAAACCAGCCGAAGCGGCACTACATCACAAATTGCTCCCAACCTCATCTGTCATGAGAAACTTAAATGGACCCTTGACAGTTTCGAAACGTTCCATTCATCAATTATTTTACTTGTCCAATTGTAGAAGGCGTTCCTTATTATAAAATGTCTTGTATTATGAAAGGCTGCCTCATATTGGCCCAGTTCTTAGTCCGGTCTTTATAGCAGTAAAACGAAGCGCACAACTCCAAAATATCCAGGAACGTTCAGTTTGACATTTAAAAAAAAACTCTACAGAATATCCATGTCACAATATGCCTCTCAAAGAAGCAAATCTGTTGAGACAGATGGAATCACTATTAAGGTATGAAAGGAGCCTTCAACTGTTAAAGCTGATAATTGTTCCTTCATAAACTCTTCAATAAACTTGAATGTATTAAAAGTCTGCAGTTTCTTGTCATGTTTCCATGTCACTGCGATATGCTAGGAAGCTGAAGAATTGAATAGTCTAGGTGCTTCCGGTATAAAAAGTATAAGCATACCCAACATTCACTTGAATTGGCGAAAATCTAAGACAGGCTCGCCTTATTTAATGTAGCACTTCTTAGCATTAAGCGAGAATCAAAAGTTCATCGGACTTCTAAGAGAAAAAAAAGGTAGGTACCTTTGTCACAGTAGCAAACAACATTCCCAGACGATGTAAGATCGACTGAAAAATGCAAAGTCAGGGTATCTTCTATACCTATTTTTGCAAGAGCCGTAGAGATAGAAAAAGGAAGACGGCAATTTTGCACTTCTCTAATAATGGCAAACTTTTAAAGATTAGACATCTTTTCGTCTAGGTTAGGTAAGTGGGTTCTGGGTAGAAGAGAAAGGAGGAACCTGTGACCGCCACGTTCAGAGATTCCCAAGGCCTTTGAAAAAGTGTCTTAAGAATTCAAAGAATGTGTAGTGTGTCCACATGCACCTCTTCCGCATCCTCTGCTCAATGTTCGTCTAAGTTCAATTCAGCTAGGATCTTCTTAAACAAACTAATGGAATGGACTTCACACTTTACGATTGAGGAAAAGGTGACTGTCGAACTTGAAACATAAAACAAGAGAGTCTTCAACTCAATTTGACAAAACCAAATCGAACATCGAGCAACGAGTGCATCTGGATCAGATGTTGTGCTCGTCTTCTAATGATATCAACACGAAAGGAATGTTCGTTTTTCGTGGTGCAGTTCCACTGAGTGACTTAGTTCAAACCTTGTGGGAAATAAAACCACTTTCATGAAGTGGACTTAGTTCTCATAGTGGGACTTATTTCCCTGCACTATTTTTCGTATAGCCTACTTAAAAATAAACTTCTCGTCGAATCAAATACTATTGACTAAACTCTACAACAAACAACTATCAAAACGTGTTTTCTCATGACTTAAAATATTGTTGATGGCAAATGGTAAAGGGTTTTCCAATAAGAGGTGTTATTTTGAATAGCCCGCTATTTCGTTAGCTGTCACTTTTGAAGCTGTAATTTTTTGTCATTTGACAAGTAGAAACTACGCCATTACTAAAAATGGAACGATACACGCTTCAACAACGCATTGAAATTATAAAAATATGGTGAAAATTTTGCAGTCACAGTTCGCAAAACTAAAGCATTTTTGGGTCGTCTTTAAGCACCTTGTCGGACCGCAATACAGAAATTTTTGGAAAAATTCGAGCTGTTGGGACATGTAAGTGATGTGAAGAATAAAACCCGTGCACGTCGCTCAAGAACAACTGAGATTATTGCTGCTGTAGCCCAAAGTGTTGAAGAAAACCCAGGTTTGTCCATTCCTCGCCGTTCTTTGGAATTCCACAAACGTGATTAATGATTTTTTTTAGGGCCGGAGTTGGATGGTATTGATCTGGACAACGTTTACTTTCAACAGCACGGCGCTACGTGCCAAACAAGCAACGAAATCATTGATCTTTTACGGGAAAAGTTTCCGGACCGTGTTATCTCTCGAAGAGGTGATCACAATAGGCCACCGAGATCTTGTGACTTGACACCTTGCGGCTTCTTCCTTTGGGGCCACGTGAAAGATAAAGTCTACGCCAACAACCCAGCGTCGATTCAAGACCTCAAAGATGGTATTCGTGAGTCTATCGAGGACATAGGGCAGCCACTTTGCGATTTTGTTATGGAAAATTTCATGAAAAGGATAAGGTCCTGTAAGCGTGGTCGTGGTGGCCATTTGGCTGATGTTGTTTTTCATTATTAACGGCATACCTTTCTCTTTATTATGAAATAAATATCCGATCATTTATCACAAAAATTGGCATTTTTCTTTAAATATCAAAATAACACCTCTTATTGGAAAACCCTTTACTACACAGTTTATGACTCTAAGTGAGTTGACTCAAATAAAGATTGGACTTAGGGATTGCAATTAATGCAAAACCCCGCCTTATGCAAACAAGGCAATTAACATCGCAAACAAGTGCTTTCTACAAACTTCTAACATATCGAAATGTATATAACTCTTAACCAAACGTTCTGTAGTGTAAAATACTGCAAAACTTCTCACTTTCATTCCCTTACAAGTTATAACCAAGCAAAGAGAAAACCATCATGAATTACCAACAAAATTTAACAGCAAATAGTTAAACTAAACAGTCCTACATTTTACACACACACACAATTTATGTAGTTTTTACTTAATTGACAAGTTGAGAGTTGTTCATCAGATACAATAACAATTAATGTGTCGTGGGATTTCCTTAGATTCGGAATAAATATCTAAATACAATTACATACATAGTATAGGTAGGTATATCAGTGCCCAGGAAAAAAAACTAAATATGTATATAACAGTTCCTTTTAGTCTAATCTACTACGATTGGTCTCAATTGGTATATAGTATATAGTAAGTTTAGATTAATATAATTATTGTTGACTGCTATTAGGAAAGTAGGAAGTAGGTAGGCACTCCTTCGTTTTGTCTACTCGAACCGATAGTATGTGCAGACAGGTGTTAGAAGTATGTATTTCTTTGTTAAACATGAAGGATATTCCTTTTTGCTTAGAGAACATTGCATGTTTTTTGAGCGTTTATCATCGATCCACTGGGACATTTGAAGACTTCTGTTGCGCTGCCACCTTGTGCGACTAACCATCCCAAGCTGAAAAAGAAAATTGGACATTAATTTGTTTTTAATGAAATATTCAATGCTCACATATTTCCGAACTCTCCGGCATCCGTGTCGATTCCTACGTACAAGGACTCGGCGCACAACTCCTGTGCCGATACTAAAAAGAAAATCTGCGTAGGTGTTAAATTTAGCCCTGGCAGTCGGGCCATTCCTTTGATCGGTCCCGTCAGCGACAACATTGAATGGTAGGATATTTGCATTCCGCCAGAATGAATGAGGATATCCATGCGGCTATAGTTTGAGAAGATGTTTACAGATTTTGGAACGCATCGCATAGCTTTGTCTTCGAAGGTTTTTGTTATTGAGCGGAGTATCTCCTTGGCAATGGCAACACCGACGGAGGCATATTGCAAATAGGGCGGCAATTTGGCATCGAAATATGGCACAAGAATGACCGAAAGTGGCACAACTGTAAGAGAGATAAATGCAATGGTACTTGTAAATGGGACAAATATTTTATGGAATTGCAAAAGTCAACAATAGGGAGGAAGAAAGTATTTGATGAAGATTTGAGATATGTAAGACTGCTAATCCATAAAATAAGAGCTCCTACTAAAGATTTTAATTAGAGAACCCAGCTAAGAAGCACTGTTCCGGCATTTTTGCCATAACCACCATACGATGTCGAAAGTCCGGTTTTTGACTCCTATCTCAAAATTTATGGCCGTAGAATTTAGATTGGATAAGTGGGCCTATAATCAAGCCTTTCGTAGAAACGCTTTAATACCCTTTGCAGATTCATTGAGAAAGAGTACATCTGTGATAGTCCGGACAGTTTCCAGTTCGACAAAACTGGCTTTTTTGGCAAATCATGGGCCATATAGTTACAAATACTTTAAAAATTCAAGCTCACCCATTCATGAACGGATGAATAGGGTATTTGTAGTTACAACGTCGGTCAATTTGACGGTTGCATATGGGGCCCTTGCTTGCGGGACATAACCACTTTGAATGGGAGAAGGCGATGAGTGCCAACTGGGGAGCAGCTCAACCAGGTTGACAGAAATTCGTTAAATTTGATAACCTACTAATGGGAAGTTTGCCATTAAGAGCCTTGTAGCGTATTATCGATTGGGCAGTTTATGAGTGCTTTGAAAAAACTTGTACAAATTATTTAGTTTATTTTTTTCATAAAGGTTGCCCAATTTAGATTGAGGGGAATTCTGTCTTCGAGAGTTTAAAAAATACGATTGTGATTGTCGCACAGTGTTCCAGGCATTCAGACTGTGCTGTGTACCTGGGCATTGTGATATTGATTGTAACGAAAGGGCAGACGCTCTGGCCAAGGAAGGAACTAAGCTCCCACATCACAAAACGATTGGGGGTATAAGACTGTGGACAGAAGGATTCATTTTGAAAAAAATCCTCAATAAAAACACGATGGCCATAGTTAGAGAGGCATAAGGTTTCAAAGGCACTATGGCATGTTTTAAATCGTAGGAAATCTGAAAAATTTCTCAATTTTAGCAGAACAAAGTTGAGATCAACGATAGGAATACTCTCTCAGCACTGCCTTCTTAGGAAGCATGCCATGAGACTTAACTAATACGGATACGTGCGGGTACTGTGAGGACCTACCTGAGGAGCCTCGGCATGTACTGTACATGTACACTTCGAAGAAGTTGGTTCCGCAAACAGTATTGAGAGATTGAGACCATACTTAAATTCTGTAGGGAAATCGTATACATGGGCGAATTGGTGCAAGTCTTAGCCGTAATGGTTGGCGATGGCCTTGATATGGTGCCCGGTCTATTGCGCGACGATCTTACAGAACCCATCAACCTAACCTAACCTACGATTATGACAAATTCAAAAACACTATTTCCGAAAAGAGGCGGAACTGAAACTCTTCCCTAGGATTTATGAATTTCCAATAATAGATACTCGCTCTCTCTACTCAAAATTGTGCAAATTTAACTTTCTCTGTGGAAGCAATAGGTCTGTTCCTTTACTTTTGTAGTAAGAATGGAAAAGACTGTCAAAATGGCAATGGTGGGGATAAATTCTCTCACAGAGAGAGTCACTAACGAAAAAGTTAGGGAACGCTTTTGTAGTAAACTATGAATAATGACAGATATGACAGATACCTAATTCAATAAATTTTTATTTCATATTTTTTTTTCATTTTCAATACGATGGAATGTTCGAGGTGAACATTCAATATTTATTTTGCCGCCTGTTGATACCATTTTAATGCACAAAAAATCAAAACAAATGCAATCGAATGTCAAATAGGACAAGAAATTTCAAATCAGCTGTGACTGACAGCTTTTCCACTTCGTACACCAAGAAATTTGTTGAGTAAAAATTCGTAAGATTCTCAGTGGAGGGGTAATATCTTGCTCTCTCGATGACGCTCTCTTTTACGAATTTTTCGAGTTAGGGAACGGTATTTGAGTAAAATTCGTAAGAATTAGTATCTAAAAATTCGTAAGATTCAAAAGTAAAGGAACAGACCTAATGTCTGGATTTTATTTTGGACTGGCTGACCCGCGCTCGCCTTGCCTCACCCGCCGTTTTTTTATAAATATGTTCCCTCCCTTGGACCTTTCTAAAAGCAATATAAAGCAAAAACAAAAAAAAAGACAACAAAAACATAATTTTAATTCCTACACAAAAAAGATTTACGCAAAGTTCTGTTATTCGTTCCCTCTAATCAACCTCAAATATCGGCGAAAAGAAGCAACACGAATGAAACAACCCCACCCCAGCCCATTTCCAAACTTTTCCCAATGAACAGCACCTGAAAACGTGTTCAACCTGAATGTATGCGCTGAAAAGAGACGACTGCCCATTGAAGTGCAAAACATAATATGATCACTCAAACACACACACTACTGCAACAATGCTTACTGCTGCATGAGTACTGAAGGAAAATTTTGGGCGATGTTTTGAATAATAATGGTTTTGAACATTGCTCAGCTTCAGGACAACGCAAGAGGATGTGTTATATCTTAGATGATTCTAAATTTACCCTTTTTTTAAATTTTCAATCCGATAAGCCATTACTGAGCTAGGTCTGTATAAACAGAATTTTCCTTACATATATCCGTTTTTTTTTTGACTATGTTGTAAAAACCAAGTTATATTCCGGGTTAAAAAGTATCCTAAAGCCCGACCCAGAACATAAGCAATCACTATGCCAAGTTTCATCAAAATCCGTCCAGTAGTTTCTGCGTGATACGCGGTCAGGCATTTTTCATTCTACAGTTTTATTATATGTAGAGAAGAGATAAGAAATTAGGCTGGTAATTCGGAACATGGGGCTTTCAACCTGGGTCTGCATTTAGCTCAATACTGGTAGGCTTCCTTGGACAGAGCTATAAACCGTAACTATTTAAGCTTGTGCATCAGTGGAGCACTTTGTACAACCGACGCGACGCCTTAACATTTTTTTTGGTTGATCATTTTCTGCTAGTTCTACCGTTCCTCTTAAAGAAATATCACTGATGGCCTTTGACATTTTGACATTTGGCCCGTGCCTTCTCAGGTGGTACGCACTTTTGGAAAACCGCCTCAACCAACTTAGTTGTGGGTTCGAGATGAGCACTCACTTTACACAAGACAGTGTTAACCCTTTTGCACCAATTGACGCAAATTATAACCACAGCAGAAGAAGTAGAAAAGCGTTACATTTTGACTGATGGTACGACAAAGTTAAAACGCACGTGTCTTCAGGCTAGCTGGCGCCCCTCCTGCTTGGATTTTTAAAGTTAGTTTTTACAAGTTAAGTAGAGGAAAAGCCATGTCACGTTTCGGCATTGCTATCAAACTCGTTCGTCCGACACGGTAGATGTGAAGAAATCTCGCTGCTCCGTCAAAATCACCAAAAAATCACCGAGCCTTTTAATGTCGAAAAAGGTCTGACTTGCGCTATTGTGTAACTCCTTTAACACCATCCCTGAAGCAATTGTACGAAACTCACAAGCCCACAACAGAGGTACAATTTTTCAAAAGACTGCTTGCATACGCTGACGATATTGACATTATCGGAAGATCACAGCAAGCTGTCAATGGCGCGTTTGCAAGTATTGACACGGAGGCGGCGGAGATGGGTCTGGCTATAAATAAGGACAAAACGAAGTTATGCTTTGAAGTGGTTAAAGACTTTGTCCACCTGGGCTCCACTATCACCTCGCAAAATGACACCAGCGCAAAGTTTAGACGAAGAATCAGTTTTCCATATCGCTGTTGATTCGGGATATGTCGTCATCTTTGAGATTAAGTTTCAATGTGTGGTTTCTTAGGAAGTTATGACCAGTTAGAGCCTCTACTAGCCTAGAGAGTGATGACCTGTTAAACTGTAGTAGTTTATTGGTCCGGCCACTTCTCGCCAGTTCATCCACCCTCTCATTGCTGGTTTTTTCGCTGTATTCAGGGACCCAGCAGAGATTCGTGGTGTGCTGCGAGCAAAGAACCTTGAGCTCTTCGCGGCAACGTTGGACTAGATTGGATTTTATTTCATGTGCAAAAACTGCTTTTATAGCCGCCTGGGCTGTCGATGAAGATGGTAATATTGCTACGAGGTATTGCCAACATTGACGCCCTACGGGCTGCTTCCGCGATAGCCAGCGGAATACACTGCTAATATCATGTAGTCCGATTGAGCACTGTATATTTAATTCCTCAGAGAATATACCGGCACCGGTTCAGGCTAAGAACGCATCACAGAAGTAAAGCCCTCTTTCAAAGAACAAAGGAGATATATAAGACCCAAATCATCCCGGTCCTGTTGTATGGTGCAAAAGCATGGACCCTGTCAAAATCTGATGATAACCTCCTGGGATGTTTTGAGAGAAAGATTCTTCGGCTGATTTTCGGTCCAATTTGTATCGATAGAGTATTGAACGGAGACCTCAACCAACTTGGCTTGCATAACTGGAGGCAGCCTGCTAGGGACCGAGCTTGTTGGAGGGGCTTGCTGAGGCCGTAGTCCACCCCAGACTTTAAGCGCCACCAAAAGTAAAGTAAAGGTACAGGAAATAGATGGTATAAAGATAATTTGCTTAGGGTTTAAAAAGTCAAAGTTACTTTTCGATAAGCTTCCGCCAAATTTTGTTATTTATTATATTCATTTAAATGTTGGTAACGACAAGGATTCAAAAACATAAGCTTCTGCTAAACAAGCGAACATATTTACCCCTTCTTTAAAACTTATTCGAGAACCCATTACATTCGCTGACCCTACACAAGTCTATCCCTTCCCACCATCGAATCGATCTCACCGACCTGAATTAACTCAAAAGCTCTCTCAAAAGAGAAAATGGTCTCAGGAGTTTACTACAAGCACTGTCTCCACATTGGTGTCTCAATGAACCTTTATTTTAGCATGATTTTTTTATGTGACAAGTTAAGAGGACGGTATGAAAGGTAGGCTAGCCGGACCGACCCGAAAGAATATAAGAACAACCAAGCAAGGGCAAAGAAAGTCGTGGAAAATGCAACATTTCCTGTTTTAAAGATTTGTTCATGAAACCTGATTGTAGGGTAGATTTCAAAAGGCGGGACTACAAAACGAACAACCACTGAAAGCCTTAAATGACTGGGATGGAAGCGATTGAAAACTTCCATCTAACCAACAAAACTTACCGATGGAATGGCTTAACGTATCATAAAAGATTTTGGCAACAATAGGATACGCCCAACTAGAAATACAAAAAAAGTAAGCTTAAAAAGTCCACACTGTAAAATTTGTTAACACTAACGCATCATGAGATTCCACATCTAGTGATATTGAGTCCGGAATGATCTTGTTTCGTTTGTAGATCTTTAAGATATTTTCAAACCAATTGTCCGAAGTAATCTCAATCGATTCAAGTTGCTTGATCATTGCAGTGAAATTTGTGAAGCCATCCCAGGGCTTGGTTTGTATCTTCAGAGCGGATAGTTTAACTAGAGCTGCGCCTTTGAGTGATGGCGCCCGTTTCAGATGCGCTTTCAGTGATTTAAAAACGACCTCTGTCTGCAAGATAGTTGATGGTGTATAGAGTAAGATTTTATGCAAATGTTTACTCAATGCTCACCCTTCGTATCACCTCCCTTAAGTCTTCGGACGAATGCTGTGCTATGAACAGTGCAGATGTGATTTCCGGCAAAGCCCACATAGTAGCTCTCGTACAAACAGCTGGGTCTGGATATCCTTGCGGTAATATACCGAGTGCGAATAACAGAAGCATAGAATTGTGAGCAACTCTGGTGGGATATTTCGTAAGCAGCTCTTCGACCGCTTTTAGGTAGTCTGAGTTTCTGACTATAATCGGTCCAGTCCAATTGCATGGGATTAGCGCTGTCCAATTGAGCTGAAATGATTATCAAATGTTAGTCTGGGAAAAGGTTGACAATGACAATGGGCAATGCTTACAATTGGGTATTTCTCTTCCAGCGATGAAATATTATACAGCACCGAACTGTTCCAAAAGCCACGCCGTGAGTGTTCCACGCGAATCTAGAGAAAAAAAAAACACAAAGACGGATTAAAAAAATAAATTGGTCAACGGTGGTTTCGAACTGCCACGCTATATGTTTTAAAAGCTGACTTTGAAAATGGACTCTTTAACATAACGACGTGTTGGAAAAGTACTTTTTATATTAATTCTTGTCGCAACAAAAACACTTGGCCAAAGATCTTGAGTAGGTCGGAAACAGCCTGCAAGACTTTATCTCCGGCAACGATTGCAGATTTATCAAGTTCAACATAATGCATATTTCAATCTCACCAGTGACAAGAGATTTTAAAAATGATCGTGCCCTATTGTCCATGTCTTTGTGGTAAAATTCTTTATATTTGTGATAACTCAACTGGTTGACTATCTAAACTCAAAGTTTTTCAGTTACACGCACTGGAAAAATAAAAGTTATCCAGATCGGTTGTGCAGAAATAGAATAAAGCAGGAATTGAGAATTAAACAGTTCCAAGCCTTTTCTAACAGTTTCAAAGCCTACAAAAATGTTTCATACAACGGCGCAATCTCAAAAACCACGTACTGTTTGTGTTTTGGTGCATTTTTTGTCTACAGCAGGGGTTCCCAAAGTGTGCGCCGTAGAAAGTAAAGAAGGGCGCCGCGACTTCACAAAAATGCAAATTTTTTCAAGCTTCGCGCTGCTTGTAAACTGAATTTTTAAACGTACCCTCACTTTGCACTTGCTTAACTCGTTTTGTGGATGTTTTAATTGTTGTGCCTATCTATCTATTATTTCATTCAGCTAGAGAAAGGCGTCGTGACAAAATACTAAACTTGTAGGTCCGACGCGGGCTGAAAAAGATTAAAAACCACTGCTATAGAGGATACCTTAGGTCACAATCTACACTGCTAAAGATTACAGAAAGTTACCGTAGTCCGAAAAAAACTAAAATTCGAGTCCGCTTGCTTTAACCACCCCACTAACAGCTGCCGTGAACTAGCCGTACGGCTATGATATCTCTTTCTTTTATAGTTCTGCTTAGGGTAGTTGTATTTTGGTTCATCCAAAGTGTGACAGTTGAATGGTTTCTGTAAAACAACTGATATGCAGTAAAGACAGCTCTGTTTTGTGTAAGTACTATACCTACATTTAATCAGACCAAAAACTTAAATGAAATGTTCTTCTATATAAAAACCTCTATGTAACAGGTCAACCGTGAAAAGTACTGAGTTCTAAATTGCTTCAGGTAAGTTTTTTAGTACTGTTCCAAAATTCTGTATGCACATTTTAAAAAAAGCGAAACGGAGATATCGATGATTTTTGATTTTTTTTTCATTCCCTAGGAGCAAGTAGTCTTAGCTCTAGTCATTATGGCTTATGCAGGCTGAACTGACCAAGGCATTATAAAAGAGGCACACATGCTGATAGCGAGACAGATTTTCGTGCTTCTTACTGCGGTTAAAGGAGGGGAATCATTTTAAAAGTGCGTTGAATACCGATCAAATCTTCACATATTGTTCATCGTGTCAAAAATATTTATTTGCGATTGCCGTAAGCAGAAAAGGTTTATTTAAAAACTAAGTAGCTACATACCAATTTCAACAAAACACTATCTTCGCTCCCGACGGGAATCGCTAAAATTCCGCTTATACATCTAGATGAATGTCACACACAAAAGGGATAATTCAATTTAGCACTGCTAGACACCTGACAAGAGACAAATCGCAATCCGCAAAGAGGATAGAGTGCGTCCAATTGGGACTTTGGGAGTATTGTTTCAAATAAAGCCGATCGAAAGGTAGACAAACAAAGTATATAGGAATTTTAACTCTTAAACACACAATTTAATAGAACCCGTCAACACAAGATGCTAAATAATCAAGTAAACTGAGAAAAACATACATAGCGCAAGACTGTTGGTAAGGAGTCAAGGCAAATGGAGAAGAGTTAGAAGAAAGCTCCGAGGCATATTCGCTGAAAGAATTTAATTCAAAAAATGACTTGCACAAATTGATGTAAAAACCGGTTTTTTCTGTAGTTTAAACCTTCTACTAAGCGATTATGAACGAACTGTTATGTGGGATTCATGTAAAACAAAAATAATTGGACTTGAAGTTGAAGTTCCTTATAATTTCAGTGAATATTGGCTTGTAAAGGTAGTTTTGATTTTATTTTTTTACGAGTGCTTAAGGTGCTATTTTATGAAAATTTTGTTTGGATTTTATAAAAAAAAAATCAAAAAATATATTTTTTTTTTTTGTTAAATTAAAAAAAAACGTTTTTTTTGCCAATTTTTGCCTTTATAAGAGAACAACTTTATGTGTTCAGTGTTGTTCGGATGGGAGACTATATGCATTTGAAAGCCTGATATCTCTTCTATTATTTAGCGCTTTAAGTTGCTGCGCATAGCTGCGACACCCATACATTTTTTTTTCACTTTCGACTTGGCTATGAAACAAAAGTGTTACCTACACAAAGTAACAGTCGTACTAAGTTTCATCCAATGTGTTGTGATTTTGTTACTTATATTTTGTATGTAAAAATTTTCGACTTTGGCTGTACATATGTACATACATGTTCTCCTTTTCAAGTGTATATTATTTTGATACAAGGTATTTTTCATAATTTTTAGAATGGATTTCGAAATGAAAAAAAAAAATATGTTTGAGGTTTGGATTTCCAAATCAAAATTGATGCTGTTTTTTCATTTGTAATGAGTTCTTTTGCTGAAATTATATTTTCTGAAGGTGTCACTGACTTAAGGCAAATATAAAGCTTATCTGTTTTAAGTTAAGTGAGAAGTGGGCCAAGAGTGGTAAGCACCTTGACCAGGAAAAAACTTATCCAAGACAGATTTAGGAAGGAAACTGGCTGATATGCCAACCCAACAAGCTGGGAATACGAACGGCAGGGCGGTTTTTCCTGAGATAACTGGTATTGATATAGAGCTTATAAAAAAGTTCCATATTATTTTAAAAGCCCTGACGTCTGGGTTTCCGATTTAGATGCTTTAGACATATGTGCGACAAGGATTCGGGATTTGTATCTTGAGAAGTATGGGTGGTATTATATGCCAGTAATCGCCGATTCATTATTGTTTCATGGCAAACAAGTGGTTGCTTCTGTATTCTTCAAATTGTTCAATTTTTACAGGGAGCGCAAGAGGCTAAAAATAAAGATACATATTAGAAAATAAAAATATAATTTACAAGAAAAAATTCGCGGTTGGACACAATGACAGATCTTCTTCATAGACTGTTGATAACTTCAAACCCTTTCTAAGCAAGTCTCTAAGCATTCCGAACAGGAAAAAAAGTGTTATTGAACATGAAGTCCTGAAGCTTTTAAATGTACCAACCGAAAATAGAAAGTTCTTTTAGAGTCTGTTTTGCACAAAAATATGAATGATTCTTTACTTAAAGTATGTATTTTATGATTATTTTTGATTAATGTTAGCAAATATTAACTAAAAACTTTTCTCTGTAAGCGTTATTATTTTTTTTCTATGGGTCCACTTTTGTACAAAAAACATGTACTTTCAGAACTCCGTTCATCAAAAATTTGGCAAAATATATAAAATGTTGTAGTTCAATTTGATAATTTAGATATTTATGATCAATCCTACAAAAAAAAAATTATCAAAAAGCTTAACTTGGAACTGTTATTAAATTAATTCCGCTAGATGAGCGAGTTCTCACACTGTGCGACGTCGTGGAGGCATAATAGAGACCCAAGAACGGATAAGCGAAAACAGGACATATTTTAATAACATCCTGAGATTGAAACATGTTTCAGAAAAACAACACCTTCCGCCCAAGGAAAAGTTAGACATTAACATGTGTGCATTAATAAGTTTGGACAAGATGAACGTTGCAAGAGAAGAGGAATCTCTTTCAGCATTTTACAAAGCCCAAACAACTAAAGTTATATCCACATTATCAAAAGGATTTCTAGCACCAATTTAGATGTTTCTCCGGACATAATGTGGACCGTCAAATGATGATGCAATGAAATAACAATCAATAACCATCGGTTCTTGAGCGCTGTCTCGCCTACCATGTTTCCAATTAAACAATAAGCAAACGTGAACTCTCTGCACATTCACATCCATCAGTGTCGCATTCACAGTAATTGGTAGGGTAAGGTGAAAACTGAAACACCGTCTAAATCAATATCTCGCTCATTGGTGCTCTAATAATACCTAACACCATCGTCCTTGCTACGATTTCGAGAGCATGTGTAAAGGGACTGCCACATGAGAATCGGCAGCCACTCATGTGCGTCATTACAGCACAATGGAACCGAATACAATTTACATAACCTCAACCGTCTCGTTTTTGCACACAAAAAAGGGATAGACCAACTTACTTTATTTAATTGTTCAATGAACGTTGATATCGCCTCCTTCTCGGACATCTTCTGGTCATAGCTCAGTCCCGAGGGCAGAAAACTATCCAGCACATCGTTCAAGAGCTTCGGGGCGGTCTGCTTTATTCTGTACGGTGGTGCCTTCGGACCCATCCATCGAATTTTGTTCTGCAAAGTTTACCAAACCAAATTAAGGGATACATAAATGAATACAGCCACGTGAGGTATACCTCTAGAATGGGGGCGGACGTACTGGGATCTCCGATAATCAACAAAACATGCGGCCTCCGGCCATAACTCAAGTCATAGTAGATATCGACTAGGGGCGTCGGACCCATTTCGTAGATTTTCGATATCAATGGCGCGATACTGGACGGGCCCAGAGCGCCGATTGGCAAATACCCACCCAGTTGTTCGAGGACAATTTGAATTGTTGATGAGTTGGTCGTCTGACGAAGGCAACTGCCATATAAACGCCCCAACTTGCGAAAAGGACCCGATGTTGTATTGTGTTGGAGGAGCTCTAGAAGCAAAAAAACAAATTTATTTACAGAGACTACGATTTATGGGAAACTTACGCTGCATTTGTATATCGACAGACTCTTGAGCACTACGCACGGCTCTCAAACTGGACACTTGTGTCGCTGAACAGCTAAACTCCTTAAAATCTCGGCATGGATCAAGGTTCCAGTTGAGCTTTGCTTGTATACTTGAGGCGGCCAGTCGACAGGCGGGTTCATTGCATTCAGGCGGTGGTGCCGTTGTTGGCATACAGTCTTCATCGTCGGAGTAGCAATCTCTTGGTAGTTGCGAAGGCGCTGTGCTAATTAGAAAGAGAATCGGTGATGCTACTAGTAGGGATGTCACCAAGAGGGTGGCTGTTGTGATGGCGATTTTGTGCACTGTCGCTGATGTTCGCAGCCAAATACAGGGGGCGCAGCAAATCCATCCTATTGTAGCGTTCTGCAAATATAAAAAGTTAATGCGATTAAGTGCTATGACGTTTATGTGATTCATTAAGACTGGGTTTTCGAACTGTAAAGTCCTAGTTTTCTTTCCCACCACTTTCCAGCGTCTTATTATACATGGTATCGGGTTCTATATGGTCACATAAACCTGTAACATAACAACCCCTGCGCCATTGCTCCCAGTAAATAGTCTCCAGACAGTTGGATTGCTAGAAAATTGTAAAGCTTCCCAATGTATGGATAATTTCAGCTCCAAAAATAGTGAAAACCGCATAATAGGAGCTCGAGATCAGCTCGAGATCAGCGCGGAGAGACAGAAAGACGCTTTTCCGAGGCTACCTTTTAAAGTTCAACTAGGGCATGTAGTTGAAAAAAAATTCAACAGTTGCTTGGTTTCAACTCAAAAATAGTCCATAGGCCACCGAAATATGCCTTTTCCACTCCATCATTCTCAAAACCTTAGAAAGATTAAAGCATACATATATGCAGCAAATTAAGCCTCCGAAATGTTTAGCACGTGTCACCAGGAGGACGCTTTTCCTGAGTATTGAAAGCGTCAAAGACTTGTCCTATTATATCTATATGTTTACTAAACACGATTGGTAAAGTTCTTCAGCGAATCAGTTACAATAGGCTCCAGCCATCAATTAAAACAGCATCAGGAGACCTCTCGAAACCACAATACGGTTTTGTTAAGTCAAGATCTACCGAAGACGCAATCAATGCGGCAGGCGTTGGAAAGGAGACACTAAAAACTACTGCGCCATCATAACCCTGGACGTAAAAAACGCGTTTAATTTGACGAATTTGTACCAAATCATAAACTGTCTTTACCAGATGGATGTACCGGAATATCTCCGAAAAATGGTAACGAGCTACTTTGCGAATAGAGTTCTGCTCTTTGATTCTGATGAAGGAATTAAATAATACGAAATAACTGGCAGTGTTCCACAAGGATCGGTCCTAGGTTCCTTATTGTTGAATGTTATGTATGATTAAGTTCTGCGGTTTCAAGAGAAGCGTCATGAAGTACCTAGAAGTACGCTTTCAAATACCACCTAGAGCATGTATGCAAAAAGTCAATATCGGATTCCCGAAACAGAAAAGGACACTACTTCTTGCAAGAACTGCCGGTTCAATACTCATGTAGAACAAACAAGGGAAGATAGACACATCGTCTAGCGAAACAAATTTCTGTCTGACCCAGTTATGAACGGGTCACGACCACGGCTGTTACAGAGAATATCTCCTTAAACGCGGACATAAAACAATCTCAAACTCTCCAGGATGCGAAACAGTTTCGGAAAACGCGGAACATCTTTTCTTTCATTGCCCACGGTACGAAACCAAGAGGATTGCTTTACATGACCATGGGAAATGGCCCACTCCCCATATTCGTTAATTACATGCTGCAGAGAGCCGAAAATTGGACCATTATATGCAAAGTAAAAGTGCGCATACTAAGCGATCTTACGCGTTTAGATCGTCAACGGAAAGATATTTTTTTTTTTAAATATGTAATAGAGTAAGTTAACACCGATCATACCGATCCCCGCGAATAATTCCTTACAGCGGTTACGCGCGGGTCAAAGTAATCGGTCTGTTCGGGAAGAGAGATGGTTTTAGCCGGTAAGAATCTGGCATCAATGAACTTCGTATCATTGTTACCTCATGTAATGTTTCCACCTTCCATCGCAAAAAGAAGAAGCTCCGGACGGTAGAGACCGCGCTAGACAGTATAAAAAGAATAAAAAGTGTTAAGAGAAAAGAATATACCTACTTTAGACATTGGGCGTGATTCCAACAATGTCAAAACGAACGCCATATGTAAAATACTAAGCAAGTTGAGCATTGTCATCAGCGTTATCAAGTGGATTGTCAACGTACTTAAAGCAAGGCACTTAATAGCCAAACTTGGGGGCTCAAGCCTCGTAGCTTACACCTACTGAGAAACAGCTCAGGGCAAAAATATTTTCCCACTACTTTGGCCCGTCAGCGATAAGGGCCATACGTCTGTAAGCTATCACGTTCATTATTGCCAGGCAGCTATAAAAGCCTTAACTCTACCAGTTATAAAAACGAACCTTTTGAATGTTCGGGTTATGTTCTCAGACAAACATGTCCCTCTGCGTATACAGTATACCCAATCTGTAAAATAAAGCTCGAAGCGGATATAAAGATCACAGGAGAGGAGAAAGTCTTGCTACCACAAGAAAACTATGGTTATCCTTCTTCGAAGTTAGAACTCAGAACACAGCTAATCATGTGGAATGACCGAAAGTCCTTTTTGTAGGTATGCCAACAGGACACAACACCCTGCGATACCATATAAAGAAAATGCGACTATGCATCTTCTCAGTCTTAATTCATATATAATTTAAACTTATATCTTTATGGCATACTTAAAACTACATAAAAATTGAAATCTTAAATACTGTTGCTTAAAATTCATTTCGATATGAAAAATTTTATTGTACGCTGAATTTCCTTTTGAAATTTCCCTTTCTATATATCACAAAAAAAAATGTAAACGCAATTTTGAAATGGTTGCTCGGTCTCTTTTTGGACTGGACCACAGTTAAAGTCCCAAAAAATAAAAAAAAATATAAAGCAATCACATAAACTTATCAGAATGATTTGCACTACAAGTGGAACTGCTCTTCAGTTTGCCGATATCGGATTAGGATCGATTAAACTGGAAATAACTTAGTGTCCTTGGTGCTTTTTTTTGTCTTTACAGAAATGCTACTTTTCTCCGTCACTCTCCTTTTTTGTTGCGATCTTTCAGAATGTTGCAACTGCAGTCAGCCACAGTCTATTTGAAAACTATTACGAAAAGTTGGAAACGTTCTTTTGTAATGTGAAGAGATGACCAAGAACTTAAAGGAACAACGCCGAACGGTTGCGGCTAAGTATGTTTTCGTTAAATATTGCTTTACTAAGGTTCCACTTACGATTGTGTATTCAATTTTATTGACAATCCGATTGAACTTTCTCCATAACAAACAATTAATTCGGGCATCCACTTCCTCATATAGAGGGCTACATTTCGTTTTGCCTATAAATTCATCACTCGTCATCTTAGTTGAGTTATGTAAAAGTTTTAAGAGTTGGATATAGACGCTTATATCGTGAACAAGGTGTCAACCATTTTGAATGTGTTGTCATTGTATGTATATTGAAATAAAGTATTGTCATTTGCACACCTTTACAATATAGAATTGGCTGGCACGCAATCCCAATCCCAATCCCCCATTACATAAACAACAAAATATGCTAATTCGAGGGATTAGTTTGTTTGCTTTGCTGCGCCTATGTTTGATTTTATTTTAATCGCATACCCAAAAGTCACTTCCGACCTGCCGCACAAATGAATCATAAATAATATTTCCCGCGCTCATAATTTATTACCATAAATCTTGTTTCATTGTGTTATGTGTGGTTGCTCA
Organism: Cheilosia pagana; assembly: GCA_936431705.1. NCBI lineage: Eukaryota > Metazoa > Arthropoda > Insecta > Diptera > Syrphidae > Cheilosia > Cheilosia pagana. The sequence continues at coordinate 73,992,090 of OW386166.1, read as the reverse complement.
ACTAGCCCTCAAGTGGAATCTCTGTCTGCGTTGAATTTTCAACAATCAACATACAACGTTAATTTTGTGTGAAGCCATTCCGCTGGGGCTATCCAACTGGGAATTCACAAAATGGATCAGACATTAGTCGCTGCTGTAGTTTATGCAAATAAAGTTTGCATTTGTATGCAAGATGAAAGATGAATTCATCGCGTAGAGAGAGTTTCCAAATTTGTTGGGACTACCTACATCAGTTAAAACGTTGCTGAGCTGACTGTTTGATTCTTGGATTGAATCTGTGCAGCTGTCAACGGCAAGACATTGAATTGCCCATAGATGTAAGAAAGGCAAAAGATCGAAAGCTAAATACGCGATATAATAAAACGTGTTCAAACACCAAGAAATACATTAAATTGCGATTTGTTTTTTCAACTATATTTAACTTATTAGTGTTACCGGCGCACAATGCACGCAGAGAAAATACTTATACGTCTGATATGTTAAAATTAAATCGGTTTAAATTTAAAGCTTTTTACTCAAAAAAAAACCAGCGAAATTAAATTTTTTCCGAAATATTTTCTGCGAAAAAAAGAAAAGTTTTTGCGAATTAATTTTGAAAATAATTTAAATGTATCCCCTGCTAGTTTTCAATTTGACAAAAAACATGTTGGTGTTAACAAAAATAAAACAACTTAGAGACGATTTTTATTAGATTTATGGAGAGGCCACGACGGGAACGGACAATACAAAACGTCAATTTAAACAATATTAACCATGGTTAAAAAAAAACCGAACGCATTGCTGATTTTGTAAACTAAATATTATTTTGAAAGTCATTCGAAAAAAACCGCCGTAAATTTTGTGGCAGAAATATCTCTGCATTGGGGATATTCAAGACTTTAGGTAGGTTAGATACATGTGGACCCAATGTGATGCCATTGAGATTTCGCAGATAGTTAATTCTTTCCACCTATTTGGCTTTCATACGGGTCTTATTTTCCACTCTCTCTCTCGGAGATTGCAGAGGGGTGGTTTGATCGACTAAAGCGCCCACTCTTGATCCATTACAGATCCATTTCTGGCCAGTTCATCAGCCATTTCGTTACCGGTTTTGTTCCTGTGCCCAGGGAACCAGCAGAGGTATGCTGCTAGCAAATAACCTTAAGCTCTTCGCGGCAGCGGCGGACTAGCTTTGACTTTATTTCAATAGCAGAAACTGCTTTTATAGCCGCCTGACTGTCGATGAATATGGTAATATCGTCCTTGGTATTGCCAACATTGGCACCATATGGGCAGCTTCGGCGATTGCCAGAACTTCTGCTTGGAAGACACTGCTATGATCCGTCAGTGTGATTGATCGGCGTATATCTAATTCCTCATAGAAAATTCCGGCACCGGTTCCACAGCCCATCTTCGATCCATCCGTGTAGATGGAAATTGATTTCCTTTTTGTGGGTTCATCTGTGTCCCATTCGTCTCTGCTGGGGAAATAGCAGGAGAATGGTATATCAAAGTCCATGTGGGACGACGTGTTGTCAGAGATGACAGTATTCGCCACGTAAATATTCAGAATCTGCGCGTGTCCCGGTCTATAAGGTTTCCAACTCTTGGCTTGGCTAATTCTTGGTTTGGCTTAATTCTTTTTCCGAAGACTTGGTTGCATGCGTAAAAAGCATTGGCTGCTTTCTTAGAGTGCAGTTATAGCGACACGAAAAACCAACCCGCAAAAATTGTCTTTTGCTTTTTTTAACCACTTAAACTTAATGGTTGAACTCAATCTTGGTCTTAAAATGTTGCTTAGGAATTGTTAAGATAGTTTGTCAAAAAAAAGTAAGTAAATTATCTTCAATTTTTCTAGAAAAAGAATTCATTTATTTTTCTGAACGAAACAAATTGTACGTACAGAAAAATTAATAAATGTTTGTTTTCGAAAATGTAAAGATAATTTGCTTATTTTTTTTTGATAAACTAACTTTTTATTTCATAAGCAACATTTAAAGACTAAGATTGAGTTTAAGCATTAACTTTAAGTGGTCCAAAAAAGCTAAAGAACATTTTTTCGGTTGCATTTTTCGTGTCGCTATAACTGGCATCTTATTCATTAAAGTTAAGTTTCCAATTAAGCTTCCTGTTAAGTAAAGTCCCCACATATTTAGCACTCTCCGTGATTTTTAGGGGGTGCCATCAATAGTTAGAAGCTCGAAGCTTGGAATTTTCCTTTTGTTACTGAGCAGAAATAGTTCAGTCTTCTGTGGGCTACGACTAAACACATTTTTGTCCAATATTTGTAAACGCAACAGCTCCCTGAACTCTGTCATTGATGCTCAACGTTATCCATGATCTTGTCTTTTGACTTTCGTTCTTATTTTCAAAATATAATGTTGGAGAAGGTACATGTCAACGCATTGCACTATCTAAGGCCTCGTCCCTACAAATGCTGTTGTTTGTGGCCCTCAAACCTATAAACAGATATGTAATGGGTTTCTTAATATTTGTCTACAATCTGTCGTATAATATAAATATTCGGTCGGTTGTGAACTTATATGCTCAATCACGCGATGTTTAGGAAAAAGATGGCGAAGTTTAGAGGGTCTCCTTTCTCGTAAACCCTATGCCTTAAATAGTTCTGAGCAAGCAGTCTGAACAGTCAGGCTTGGTCGACTTCAGTCTACATATTGCTATCTTCACTTCAATTTATTTGGGTGGACATAAATCTTAGCTTCTTTCATATACATTCAATGGTTCGTTCTGGCCCGCATCTCGATTAAAGTCGTCTTCTCCGATACACACCCTGTAGTTTTTGTTCCATATCCCCAAAACAGACAGTGATTCCACGGTTTTCTCACTTACCTACACAACAAGTTATTGTGTTTTAATGGATTTCTTGTTTCATCTATTCGTATAAGATTCTGATGTATTTTTAACATCAATGCTTCTGGATTTGGCACTTAATACTGACTGCAGAGAACTTCTTGGGAGGTTAAGCGATACCTAAACAGTAGAATTCATTCAGCCAGTCATACTAGCTTTGCGATTTTCTCATCCTGTTGCTGTTTAACATATGTTATTTCATTAAAAGGATTTAATAATCCTTTATAACTCGCAAAGACACGCAAGAGCAATGCGGCACCTTTTGATTTCAAAAAGGATTCAAGACAAGGGTATGTGCAGGCACCAACATACCGCGTCTTCGTTTCTGCCCTGATGAGGGACGACATAATATCGAGAACCGATATTTTGAGGGGCTTCTTGCCTGGAGGGCTGAGTCCACGGCTTTTATTTTGAATAAAATGGTCACAGGTTTCCCAGGGAACAGTAAGGCAACAAATTGAATAAAAGTATTTGTGGCCCAATTGCAAACTTTGTTAGGAACTCACTCAGTAAGCAGAGTGAGCGCCCTATAAAGCAATTAATATCCATACTGCTCCGCATAAATTGTACTTGACATAAAATAAAACATAATTGGACTCACTTCACGCACGACTACTGCCAGTTTCTATTGAAATTAATTCACTATACATCAAAATATTTAATACTTTATCAATATAGACATTTGTTGCATGTTTCCACCCAGATTAAATAGAGCACGACTTCCGCACGCCACCAAACGCAATAATCTGCGTGATATTTACGAATTCGCATTAAACGCACGGCACTTGACAGCTTTATGGCATAATTCTCATCGTTAGTTTATATACGTATAAATGCATCATCCCGATAGCAATAATTGTATCGATTTATTGCGGTGGAAGGATTCAAAATAGTTTGCCTTGGAAGTGCCAATAAAAATCGATTGCTGTTCGATTTCACTGTCAGATTATTGACCATCAGTATAAGGACATCCTTGAAATATTAAAATGAAAGAGAAATAAAATGCACGTATATATTCTGTGACGTACATTGTATATGCCGGGAAGGATGTTTCAATTGTAAAAAGATTATACCTATAACAATGAGTGCAGGTGTATTTCTATAGGTTCTCCTTGTAGTGGGTATGTAGGGGAAAGTCTGCAAAGGACATACCCCAGTGTCAGTCATATCCCTTCGGGTTGGTATTGATATCTACCCCACATAAATCATAAGGTGTGTACATATAATGATTTTTTAACAAGTACATATTGGTTTTTGGATAAAAGTCCGTGACTGTAATGAGAGCTGCAGATGCCGCTTGTATTAAGAAAAAATAAAGTGCACGACTGGATCGCACGAAACTTTCTCGTTCATATCATCAGTTTGGTTGGTTTATTTTTCTTTTATTATTGTTTATAGGCTATAAAACAAGATTTTTCAAATTGATGATGCTGGTAGATGGCCATACCTCGAAGTAGGGTTTGTGATGTAAGAATTCGGCGCAGGGTCATAAGTCCACAGGCCAAAAGTCCATAATGGAGTTTTGACTCACCTGAGTGGGTTTTAAGTCCACAAATAAATTGTGAACTTATAACCCACTCAAGTCGGTCAAAAGTCCACAATATTTCGGGTCATAATCTCACAATTCTAAAAATGAAGTGGGCCATAAGTCCACTTTTCTTCGTTTGACTTATAATATGTATTAAAACGAAGTGAAAAATACGAAAATGTTTGTCAATTTAATTGTGTGGTTAAGTATACATAAGTGCATATTAAAGGCTGGCGGTGAAGTGAAATTTTCACTCCTCTCCAAGAAATTGATGTGAAATTGAAAGTGAAATTTTCACGCCGAAATGTCAAAAATTTAATGCGACGGACAATAAAAACCAAGTGAAATAGCAAGTAACGCCCTCTACATATCACTTTTCGAACAATTATTTTTCACTTCAACAGCGTACTGCCTGGTGAAATTTTCACTTAAAAAGTTAATTTGGTCATTTTGCAGTGAAAAATTTGTATGAAAATTTGGATTTCACTCCAACAGCGTACCAGGCTTAATTGATTAATCTGGCACGTATATCCGTTTTTTTCAACTCAATATTTACTGATAACGAGTGTAACAAAGCAAGTGTTTGAAGCATACTTAAGTCAAATTTTAATAAAATTATTTAACATAAAATTCGAGTTTCATTCGGGTTTGAGTACAAAAAATATTGTTGTGGGTTGTGCTGTACACATGCTTCTTAAAAAATATAACTTAACTACTTGCTTCCTTATATCAATATTTAAATATAGTTTCTAAGAAAAACTTCTTTCTTAGAAACTAAATTGCATTTATTTTAGTTTAGTTTTAAACTAAATTGAATAGTTTATTTAGAAACTAAATTGAAATATGTTTTTGTATTAATTTTAGTTTCTAAGAAAAATTCTAAAGTTATTTTGAACAATTCGCGCGAATTTTTCAAAATAACTTTAGAATTTTTCTTAGAAACTAAATTGAAATATGTTTTTGTATTAATTTTAGTTTCTAAGAAAAATTCTAAAGTTATTTTGAACAATTCGCGCGAATTTTTCAAAATAACTTTAGAATTTTTCTTAGAAACTAAATTGAAATATGTTTTTGTATTAATTTTAGTTTCTAAGAAAAATTCTAAAGTTATTTTGAACAATTCGCGCGAATTTTTCAAAATAACTTTAGAATTTTTCTTAGAAACTAAATTGAAATATGTTTTTGTATTAATTTTATTATTTTGAACAATTCGCGCGAATTTTTTAAAATAACTTTAGAATTTTTCTTAGAAACTAAATTGAAATATGTTTTTGTATTAATTTTAGTTTCTAAGAAAAATTCTAAAGTTATTTTGAGCAATTCGCTCTAATTTTTCAAAATAATTTTATCATGTTTAACAACTAAATTTAAATATTTATATAAGGAAGCAAGTTTTTAAGATATACTAGTATATAGTGTTAAAAAGTTTTATTAAAATTTGTCTTAAGTATGCTTAAAACACTTGCTTTGTTACACACGTTATCAGTTAATATTGAGTTTATATTAAGTTTGCCGGCATACACGGCTGACTGAAAAGAAACACTGTTTCACAGGTACTAAAGAAATTCTACGATAGTGAGCCAAAACACCACAACAGATGAGTCAAAAGTCCACTAGAATTTCGTGTGGATTTTTGGCCCATTTGAGTGGGTTATAAGTTCACAACTGATTTGTGAGCTTATAACCCACACTGGTGGGTCAAATGTCCATTATGGACTTTTGGCTTGTGGACTTATGACCCTGCGCCTAAGAATTCAGAGATTTGTTTTTGAATTTACACGTGTTTGGGGGTAAATGAAGTGCGGGTTTCTGATGATGTAGACTCCAATTGGTTGGAATTATGATTAATATGGCTGAGAAAAGAAGAAGTGGGAAATATTTGTTAAAAATGAATTTGAGTTCGAAAAATAATCTTGCTCAACTATTTAGCTAAAAACTGTGTATGGGGTATTGTTTACGATGTTAGAATTACTTGGTTTTTAAAGTTTTTTCCAAATCGAAAATGGCGTTTTCGACATATAAACAGTTTAAAAATGAGCGTTTCCGGTGATTCGAAACGAAAAAGAAGGACGCAGTATTATTGAAAACTTAAATTTTACTCTAAGTATGCATTTAGGTCAAAATCCTTGCAGTAGTTTTAATATAGGTAAACCAGAGAACACCAAATTCTCAAAATATGCCTTTTTTTCAAAAATCTATTATAGACAATTTAGCTAAAAACTGAGTTTGCTATCGTGTTGGGAATGTCCGTACTACCTTAAAAATGTTTTTGTTACAGGCGTATTGACCGTTTTCGGGATAAGTTAAATTTTCAAAAGCACCGTCATTCGACATTTTAGCGAAAAACATGGTATACGCACATTAGCGAATATATCAATTTTGGTTGAAATCGTTAGAGCCGTTTTCGAAAAACTCAAAATTGCTAATAGATACCGTTACAACGGTAACTTTTAACGTGAAAAAAAAAGTGGCCCCGAACTGTAAGCCCACAAACTCCAAATCCGAAGTTTGAAAGAAATCCGTCCAGCCGTTTGGGCTGTGGAGCTCAGGAAAGGACGGACAGACAGACAGACGGACAGAAATTGAATAAATTTTATGTTCAATAATTTTTTTTTATTTTTTTCTTTCCCTTTTCACCCAACAAAAATTATATAAATTTTTTAGTTCCGTTTCAGCCTGCAAACAATTACTCATACAATATGAATTCTTTTGTTTTTGAAGGAAAATTCGCTTTAGGTTACGGGTTTCTTCAACCTAATTTTACAAGCTTACAAGACAATATTTTTTCAAGAAATTATAATTATTAATATTTGTTAACATAAAGTTACCTTGTAATTCGATTATTGTAATCCATTTATGATAACATAAACATAATGTTAGTCATTGTTATTATTATTGTAACTGATTAATAATTTCTCTGACTTGTATGAGAAATCCTCGGAACATTTCGTTGCCGCTGCCTGTCAGCATTATAAGCTGTTTTTGTACACTGTTGTCTGTGATTTGTTAAAAGGAAAACATATAAAGGTTACCGGTCCATTTGTTTGTTTTGTGTGAGTATTATTAATAATTCTTATCCTGGATACCCCCGTTGGAGCTGGGAAGACATTCCTCATGTCATTGATATTGGCCACTGTTCTTGCGAGGGGCGACTTTGCTGCTTCTGGAATAGCGGCTATATTGTTAGAAGGATGCCGTACGGCCAGTAATTCCAAGATCGACTACTACGGAAATAAATAAACGTTTGCCTCAAATCTGTGGCGCTTAATGTGTAGAAACTTTAGCTGATGACAGCAAACAAGAGAGTTACGTTGCTGAACAATCCATCTGCTTAAGATTTGTCTGACTATCGGTAACGACCGATTTTTGCAATTTTGTCAATTAAAAACAGTTAAAGAATGGTTGAGTAAGCGAGCAATTTTACTGGTTAAGAATAAAGTGGATGACTTATACCTTTATTCAAATCGTTGATACTCTGGCATTCAAATCAATCTATTAACTGTGTAACAAACGAAGACGGAGCCACCAACCATCCAACTGAATATTTAAACTCCTATCCTTGGATGTGCCTGGCTTACCACCAGGGCCGTAGCCAGGATTTTATTTCCGGGGGGGCTTGCTTCCATATCTTACGAGGAATTTTTTAAACAAAAAACTATTATATGTAGGTACATTCCAATTCATTGATTTTCATTAGTTTTTAAATCGTATATATTTACTTAAACGAACATAAGTACTTAAATTATTTTTTTACACGCATTTTTTTAAAAGCAGACGACGTCATCATTTTTTTTTTACATGAGATCAATCACCTTATCTGAATCCACATTAATGTCCGAATGAACAGATATCATAGCAAGTGAGCTTTATCTTGCATTCTTTATAACGCTTCGGGGCACTGTTTTAATCCTTTTCATAGTTGAAAAGCTTCTTTCAACACTAGCTGTGGTCACTAACGTGGCCAAAACCGACAGCAAACAGTTTATATAGGTACCTCTAAAGTACGTCTTGTCACTTATATCAAGCAATTTCAAAACTGACAACGAAATTACATTATCAATGTAACATGTTAGCCTTTCCATTTCGTTCACTCGCTCAACTACAGCAAAACCTGGAAGCAGAGCTTGAAACGATGGTAGAACGTCTTCGTTGACCATGAATCTGCCTGTAATATTTCGTATTAACGAATCTATGCAAGGAATCAGTATAGACACTCTAAAATAGGCTTCAGTAGAAGAGGTTTCTGGATTGGAACGCATTGTCTGTTTCAATGAAGTTCTTCGAGCTCTTAATTGAACTTCAAATAGATCCTCGGCAAGTTGGGATGCGGATTGAAAAGCATCTCTGGTGAAATCATCGGAATTTTCTTTGATGTTCTTAAAAGAATTCAGAACTTCTTTTGTGGGTTCGATTGCAGGAACGAAGTCTAAGTATTTTTTTTATAGGAAAACTGATAAGGGCAGCGTTAAACTGAATAGTTTTTCACATACAATCAGGCTTCCTATGAAATCACTTTTTTGGACCGCTGCCAAATGCGTTAATGCTTTCGAAGACATCGCCCACGGTCTGTTCGTTATTTCTTTAAGACTTATTGAGATGCATTTGAAGAGCTCTACAAAGGAAATAATACTGTCATTCCTTTCATTGAATATTGTTTCGCAAAGGCGCAGAAGTCTAGTTTTTCGGCTCTCTGGTGCGTGTTTTTAATGGCATTTTTGAAAGTTAAATTTGAGTTTGAATGGTCGCGAAAGTAATTATTATTTCACTAACTACACCAAGGCGATTGCGAATTGTAGGAGTTGACATGGCATTAGACAGAGCCAGGTTCAAGCGATGGCTTGCACAGTGTACATTCCTAACGTTTGAATACTTATAGAAGGTTTAAGTTTTTAGATTTTTCCCCTGGCTACGTGCTTGCTTACCACCGTACAATTTACAACTAAAGGTTGGCTCGGTTGTTGACTATGCAATGGAACGCGTCTGGAGATAACTAAACTGATGATCAATGTGATTCACGCGACGTGAGGAAGTTCTCAATCTGAGAGTTCCGATGATCCCAACCGATATGCCCTTTCAGTTTAAACGAATTCAATTTCCAAATCGTCTTGCATTCACTATGACGATTTACAAAAAAATAAGACCGATCCTTCCTTGAGTGTTTGTGGTCTAAGTTTAGAAAATGCATGTCTTTCTGATGGTCAATTTGTTCTTGCGGCTGATAACAAAGAGAAAATTGTCGTAGGTATATCATGTGCTTCACTGAAGAGAATCAACCCAAGTGTAAACAATGCAGCAAAATACATAGCTTCATCAAAGCAAACGCAAAATTTTATTACGTTGATTAAAATCATAATTTAAGTTTAGCTAAAAGGTATCACCACATTCATTGACTGTTAGACGGTATGAAGTTCGCCGGGTCAGCTAGCTAATAAATAAAAATAAATCCATTACAATATTTTTTTGGAAATTTATTCGATTAAAATCAATGTAGCTAGGGTCCATACTTTCACTACGATCATAGTGTTTCACTTCGATTTTGCATTAATTTGCCATTACGAAAAATGTGGAAACACTACGATTTTCCATTCAAGCTGCTGACTGATGTTTTTTCAATGTAAATAATATTAAGACGAAGTTAAGAAATAAAACGGTTAATTATACATATTCTTATTTCAAAATCTTACTTCAGTTCAATAATAATAAATCTACGTATAATACGCCGGCCGTTGAAACTTATTAATTTCTTTAAACAGTACAATTTTACGGGCGGAAAATACGTTTATAACAGAATGTTAAATAGGTACAGTTTAACAAAATTATTAAATTTAAAACAATACTTCATGTTTTAGTAATATGCTTTTATTTAAACTTAAATATTAAAAAAAATCCGTCGATTGGAACGCATATGGAGATGTAGATTACCGAATACTTTGTAAACTAATTGAAAGCAAAGTGCAGTTTTAGTGAAAGTTTCGTGAGACCCAGTCGTGCTCTCGATATTTATTGTTGTTTGGAGGAATTGAAAAATACTACCGAATGGGGATAGTAGCTACCAAGGTACCAAAGCGTATCGCTCTAGAAAAATTACTCGCAAATTTGGAAAAGTCCACCAAAGTAGACAAAAGTATGTGCAAAAATTAGCCCACCGCACTCATGCAAACTGACATACGTATTTGCCTGACTTTTGGTAATAAAAGAGCTGATAGCTTTTATGCCTTATGTAGGCGCATAAAGCAGGTAATCAACATGGAAAGACACATACAGACATGTAAAATTTATCTAAAAATGTTTAAAAAAAATTAAAAGAACAACCACCCCCATCAAAATATTAGGAAATATTTTTCCAGCTTCTATAGCTTTGCAGAAAATCCTTGATCATTCCCCTTTATCATATTCTAAATATAGAAGCACATCGAAGAAGACACGAACATCTCTAAAGCATAGGCAGCACATAATTACATTGAAATTAATAGGCATCTCATCGTCACTGTGAGCAATGGAAATTGTGTCAAAATTACCCACTTTATCCACTTTTGACGTTCTAGACATATCATTATAGCCGCATACCTACACCCTTGAGGTCCTTTATTGTACAAGCTCTCGCCATGCACACACCACCCACGCACACTCTAAGAGATTACATCCTGTGTTGGGTTAACATGCAGCTGTGTACATATATACACAATTTCCTCCTTCGGTCAATGGTTATATTGACATTTGACACAGATTTGTGTTTCCTTTACATACATTGGTGAAACCTGACGGGTGTATGATATTTAAGTAGACTCGCTTGACGTAATCACTAATGATTATTGTGTACATGCTACCGAGATTTATAGATATGTTTTAACGGTTTTACTGTTTTATGTATACAACGCGCGTTGGGTACACACGTAAACAGCTTTAAATGTGTTTTTCAGCGCGACACATAAAGGAACACGTTGCGTTTGTTGGCACAAAGCAAATAAAACAAGAAAATAACGTTTCCTTTCCCGGGGCCATTAGGGTATATTAGTGTTTGTTTATTGATTATATTATTAAGATAAACGCATTTAATCGAAAGATAGGGATTTATGCTCCCGAAGTTATTTTTCTTACAAGGGGCTTAGTTTGAGTTTTATTGTGTGTGAAAGGCCGGTAAAAATACATAAAACTTGTTCAAAGGATGGCGACCGAACGCTGGCTGCTTTCAAGTTGATATTCCCCCAAGTTGTCGACAAAGTGGTAGGGAAATGGTAAACCAACAGCTAAACGACTAAAAACGAATTTACCAATTGGTGTGACACTTGTACGTCAAGACGTTAAAAAATGGCGAACTTCTGCAAAAGCACTCGGGTGGATTCAGTAAAAATCTAAACAAATATCACATGTCCTTTCATCTCCTGCCATTAAGAAAAATAGTTGTTAAAATTGCATGTTAAGTTCGAGGATCATTTTCATAGCTCGAGGAGCCACGAGCTGAGTCGCCATATTGAAGACGAATGGCCATCAATTTATTCAAGGCATCTGACTCTCCCGGAGCTATGAAAAGGCACTTGGACCTACTAAAAGAATATTTCTTTATTTCTTCAGGACTTATCATTCACATAATTATTTTTTGTTCCGCAGTTTCGCTTTCTTCAAGATATAGCCGACACTGTAAAGAGTCGGTAAGACTTATTTTGTTTGATGACATTGTAAGCCGTGGTTACGTCTAAATTATCATACAAGTTGTCTCATATCTCGGCTACATAGATCAATGATCCTGTTGACATTGTTGTTGAAAGCGATGAAAGCTCGTTTAGGACAGATTTCGTATGTTCCCAGCGTCTTTTGACAGAATTTATAGCTCATTAAGATGTATAACAGAACGGCTCAGGTCCTGTAAAGGGTGCTTCTGAACCTTTCCTGGCCAATTCATCGGCTTTTTCGATTCCCTCAAAAACTTCATGATGAACAAAAATTCACAAGAGTTTGGATTTATTCCTGGAGCTGTGTTTGAAGTTATTAAAAAAGTGTAAAGCTAGTTTGGGATCAATAAGATTGTGAGCTAAATCCATTATAGCAGGTTGACTCTCCGTGGATATATGGTTACCAGTATTGCAGATATGAACAGGATGTAAATCTGCCCATTGGGGCTTTTCCCTCATCGGTATTGAGACGTCACGCTGTAGTATAGCACTTTCCTTACCCGCTTCCTTATAAGAACAATCCGTATAGTACTTTAAAAAGATCCGGCAGTTTAGTGGGCTCCTCATGGCCCGTGCTTCTCTGGGTAACCGCCGAGACTTATCTCTTTCGTTTGTGCGCGGTTGTACCCTTCTAAAATCCATGATGGCTGTCTTTCGCTTGGATTTAGTGCACAATATTTCAGAATCATATGTTAGAATGACCATCAATGTGAAGATGCAGTGTCCAGTGACTTTGTGGAAATATGTACTCACCAATCGTGCCATTTAATGAAATATTTAACCTCAGTTTATATGTTTTCCGTTTGTGAAAGGAACTATGACGCCCATACTGGGGTTAATAGAAAGATCTTCTCTATTCCACAAGTCTAGGACTGACTTAAGTTCGTTTTGCAAACATGACGTTACTTTTGACCGTTTATTGCCTCTGCTTCTCCAATAATGATGAGCAGTCACCGGTGTAACCTAATACGTTAAACCCTTCAAAACAGGTCATCAATGACCAAACACCAAAGACAACTAGAGGGATGGTAGTACTCCTCCTTGACGGCAGTCTATGATGCCCGATACTGATACTGAATGCCTCTTTCTTTAGAGGGTTCGAAATCTGCTGTAGAAAAAACCAAAGAAAATCAAACACATCAATGAAAAGCAGATGAAAACCTTCTGGGATGCTTTGAGAGAAAGATTCTTCTAGTGATATTCGGTTCAGTTAGTGACGATGGAGTTTGGAGAAGAAGATTCAACGAAGAACTATACGGGCTATAGAGCGACGCTGAACTAGTCAAAAAGGCTGAAAATACAACGTCTATTATATACAACGCACCAGCCCGAAGAGTCGTCGAAGTCACCCAACCTTAGGTGGCGCGCACAATTGGAGAATGACCTCAATCAACTTGGTTTGTGTAACTGGTGGCAGCTAGCGAGGGACCGAGCTGGCTGGAGGGGCTTGTTCGTTAAGGACGTGGTCCACCAAAAGTTAAGTAAGCAATGAAAAGAAGAATATAGAATTGTTAAATTGTAGTAGTCGACCCAGTCCCCAGATATTCCAACTTCACGAAAAGCCAAATATTTCCATTCAGATCGTTATACCGACTATATACCTAGGTTATGTCTGTATGGGATGTCTTGTGCACTGCACATACGTCTATTAGCCCAAACTCATTATCGTGACTGCTTCCAAAAGTTGAAAAAGACCACAAAAAGATATACGATTTGAATAAAACCTGCAAAAAGATATTTTGTTTGTGAAAACTTGTACACACTCATCCTTGCACTGAGTGGTATGCTTGAGTCTGACTCATCATCGTCAGCATCCGCAGAAGCAATGGCAAATTGCAACTATGCACACAAATTTATTGCGGCAGAAAAAAAAAGAAAAAAAAAAACAAATATGAAGGCGACAAAAAGTCACAAGATGAACTATCTCCTCGACCGACGTGAACAAAGAACAACTTTAAAAGCGCATTTCGCTCTTGGCTGTAAAATTCAAAATTAAAACGTACGCCAGGAAACTCTACATAGAAAGTGTGATGTGAATATTTTGTCTTTTATATCATGCCATCGGGCAGACACTCGAAATGGGCGCACGGCATGTGGCTTAACTGCCAGAGAGTAAACTGGTATACCCTTCCTCATGTTGCCGACTGCCGAGTACTTAAATGCATAAGAAATGTGCCAGAAAATGGCAGCCAAAATTTAAGTTTGTGAAACTGTTTGATTTACAATTTTCCAAGAGAATAAAGTTTAGTATGCCGTATCCCGTATGTCATATCCATATCCAGTTGCCAGCAACCACCTCAACGGACTATTAGGCTACAGCAGAAAGTTGGCAACGTAATAATAATGTAATTTCGAGGCTGGGATTTTTGAAACTTTTACTAACTCTGTCTATGATGGACCTTTTTGTGCTACTGCACTACGTTGTAACAAGAATTATGAAAATGTACAAAGTACCAAGCTACAAGTTTAACTGTGAATGGTTTCTGAAAGTGAAATTTTTAAAAAACATTTTTTCTTTTTAGCACTACAAATAAAGGAGTGGATACGAGTATTGAAGCCTGCGTCCAGTTTTTGGTATCAGAAGATCTCAATTGTGAACTTGCTTAAGAAGCTCAGCAATTTCTTAGTTATTTGCAAGGTGTAAATATTGATAAAAAATTATTGTTCCGCAAAAAGATCATTCTTACTTCTAAAGCAATTGGAAAGTCCTCGATGACAGAGGAAATACTGGATAAAACAAGTTGAAACAAGTTGGCCGTACAAAACAACGTATTAGACGTTGTCTTGGACCAGCGTAACCATACTTAACATATTAAGGGGGTCCTCAAATTTAGAATGCAAAAGGGGAAACAGAAAAGTCACCCTTCTTCGTACATATTTTTAATAAACAAAAGAAACGGTTTCCACTTTGCCCAATTTTTTTTAGGATTTGCTTTGCGAAACGATTGTGAACACAATGTGTGTATGAAATGTTATACAAGCCTTCACAACGGAAAACATCCAATCAAGCAATTTATTAAATGAAATATTTAAAAGTATTTCGTTATTTTTATTCTTTTAAATATGGAATTTTAAACATTTTTTTATGTACGTTAAAGTTTTAAAGAATTTAAAGAAGTTTCCCTCCTAAAAATGTATTAAGGTCCCCTTTTCTCTTTTTTAATCTGGTAACTCTATTTGGGAGGGACTAGAAATTTTATGAATTTTATTATACAAACGACTGAATTTAGAGGCTTTTTCCGAATAGTGTAACCTTAAGTTTAATATGCTCTTTTCGGGGGTCGAATCTAAGAAGGCTGGCCCAGTAGACTTTGTAGAGCACATAACCACTGTTTTTAGCAAATACAGAACCAAACCAAGAAATCGGGGAGCAGCCTTAGGCGTAACATGAAAGCTTTATATCGCCGATGTTATTACTAAATTGTTCCTTAATACCTTAAGAAAGATGCTTGTTGTACATAATGAATTGGAGAGCAGATCAACTGCGTAGATACTGAGTCAGCCAAGCTGATATCATAGTCGGTAAATCCTTAAATTAGTGCTTTAACGCCGAAATAAACACGCTTTCATATTCCTACCTATCCTACTAATCGCTACTGGATTATTGGATCTTCCGAAATAAAGTTTCTCAAAACACGTATTTACGCTTACCACCAGCTACTGACGAACAGTGCTGACCTTGAGAGTGCTGACGTACCCATAGGCAATATTCGAATACTTAAGTCAAAATACGCAATTTAAAATTCAAGAAAACCGCGTTATACGTGACAGATTTTTTTCGTTTTGTAAGCGAGATCGACTTAATTTCGTAAACGAAGGTGGCAATCCATTACCAGGGTTTCAAAAATACAAAAAAAGCTTAACTGATTGGCATTGGCAATTGCTTATGTGAACACGACAAATCCTGATGTTTTTAGAGGATTTTATTTTTTAACTTTTATAAAATCTGTTGAAAACAAGAAAATTGACAGGAAAGGATGTCCGGAAATTGGATTTAAATGATAATATTTTAGCAAATATCCATCAGTTGTTTAAAAAAACTCAAAGAAAATAAAATGGCTGATTTCGAGAATAATTGAAGCGACCAGCAAACAAGAAAATTGTGATATCTTATTCATCTTCACCACTATAACAAAGTGCAGCTTACACGACAATTAAAGCCATTGCATTCATTGGGAGCTCGAAAATCAATAATTTGCCGATTTATAAAACAAATTGTAGCTTACCGATGAAATCATTTCTCGATCTATGGCAAATTTTTAGATTATCTCTTAGTATTCAACTGTGATCGTTAAGAGATTATTTCAAATCTCTCAGCTGAACAAATGGTGCACGCTGCAGAAATGATTTGTGCTTAGATCTAATTAACAGCCTTATTCATAACATTTAATTAAAACTGAAAGGCTAAATTGAGTTGAATTTCAGAAACCCTTATTCATAAACTTTTTTAAAAGATAGTTCACTCTTGATCAACTGCCAACAAATTAAATGCCTACATTCGCATTTAGCGGTGAATTAACTTTCGTTTTCTCTGTTTTGAACACAATCAAATAAGATGGTGGATACATTTTCGAATTTTTTTGATAATTTTAATTTTTTATGTAATCAAATCGGTAACCAAAGGCGATTAAAATATTTTTGTAGATTCAGGACGACAGCGCAAATATTCATGGATTCAGTCAACCCACTCTAAGAAATGATCATAATATATAATATTGTAACAATTTTGGATCCCATTGCCTTTCAAAAACCTCTTTATCTTACGTCAGTCACATAAAGAAACTGTCAACTTAGTACTCAGTCACGAGATTCTTGAACGCAGACCCCTCAATTGACTAACTTGTTCATGTGATCGATCTAGGCCAATCAAAGCCGCATCAAATCAGCCAGCTGTCAGATTTAGTAAACCATATACTTGAACCTTGAACGTCTCCATTGTCTGAACTACGGCTGTCAAACTGACTGAGGTTTGAAAGTAAGAAACATCGTTAAGAGAACTGATAGACAAAGAATTGTTTCAGAACGTTATAGTTTTGCAAATTAATTAAAGTTGCAATTGCTAACCCATCCCAAGAATAATGTTTTCGTAATTGCGGAGGTTACATGTCGAGTGGAAAAGCAAAATGCCTGAAAGTTTAAAAGGTGAATGAATATTATATGCTAAGCTGCTTAAAATTGAATGATGTAATGTAAAACAAAATACCTATTAAGTTGTTTAAAGAATGGCTAGACAAATAGTGTATCAACACGCGACTTCCCCCGAAATACTAGGAACTACTTTGTCAGTCCCAAAACTTAAGGAATACTTTCTTCCACCGGATTACAACACATTTTATAGTTCGAACACATTGATTAAGTCCGAGCACCTATAAATATGTCCATCACGCTTCCATCGTTAATCACATTATTTGTATAGGTATAACTTCTAAAAGACTTGCACTCAAAGTTCCTAATGAACTTATAATGCTTGTGAAAACATTGCGTGGCAAGTTCTCTTTTGTGAATCGTTTTATTAGTTTTACTTTCGTAACACAAGATGGGGTTGATGAGAATATAAATAAATAGACAGGCCAGTTTTATGCGGGTGGGTCTAGCTATACTCAGTTACGAGTTTACCTACCGATACAGAAGGGTGCTGCCATGCAATAGCCACAATAATCGTTGCAGTGCATGTTCATATTTTACGTGAGAAAATTCTAATCGATAACAATATATCTATTAACGAACAGCCATGGAAAAATGTATGTAAGGACGAGTGTGCTGTTGAATGAGCATATCCTTCTATATAGATATAAAGGCAAATATTTGTTGCAAATGCAATCAGAAGCTGCTTGTCTACAGGAGGGGAAATCCGCACAAACTTTCGGAACAAGAAAGGAATTGTAACAATGCAATCTTTGGGTACATTGTTTGTATTAAAATGCAGCTTTCGAGGTTAGGGGTAGTTTCATCTTCTAACGAGCGTCGCTTTGTTTCTTTGTAGCATTTTTTTATTTTAACAAGAGTTTAATTTTAAAGTTGTTGTATATCTACATTTCATAAGGATATGCATAAATACCTATGCGAGCGGTTTGAACAAAAGGTTTGTAGGGATGAGTTATTTGATGGCGCGACAAAAATTTCTTGTGCGCAATAATATTTAATGTCCAACTTTTAACATTTGTGGCACGGCAACCTACAAAATCTAACAATACGAAAGGGAATGGAAATCTGTAAATTAAATGTATTTTTTTTAAATTATAGTCAACATTTTTAGTTTACAGCGAACTTTGTATTGCAGTGAACTTAATTCAAACAATTTTGTCTGTAGATAAAGCAACGAAAGCCAACTTGTTTTTTACATAATTCATTTATGATTTATTTAAATTTATTTATATGCTATGAAAAAAGAATGGAAAAGGGCAAAACATGAATGTTCGTTTCCATTGTAACACCTCGCATTGTGCCCCTGAAATAAGATTTTATGATTGCTTACTTTTAGGGGTAATTAAATTGCATACCTTAATGGGTTAATGTGACTCTCCAACAGGTTCTGATCGAAGATGATTAAATTCGTTACTATGGAAATATGACGGCGACAAATAATTGAATAGCAACAAAATGTTTTCGATTAACTGCTAAGCATTTTGTATGGGAAATACTTCATTTTACCAGTCTTAATGGCGACATATACCTACGATTTTTTGTTTCTGCACATCTATGGCACAGTACCTTTCGAATGATATAAGTTTCACTCTCCTCATTTCATGATAAATACTAAAAAAGTGCACGGAAACTTTTGATGTTTACGTATTAATACATATAATGATTATTTGGCAGTAAGAAAGTAAATTTTAAATAGTCGCACTTTACGATTGTGGTTTTATTATTAAAATCCAGTGCCCCTCGGCTTGACAGCTTAGCTCGTACGACAGCCACATACCACTACCACCGCATTTATGCCCAAAACACATGTTTAGAATTTCTGGACGCAGTACAGCAAGCCAGCCCCAAGAGCAGAACTGCTGTTAGGTATATCAAACAATATAGCTGAACGTCAATTTTTTAATTACAGGTGTGGTGTTTAGTGAAATTTCTTCCATTTGTTTATCCTTCACATAATTATTTATTTAATATTTCTTGCGTATATAATAAAACATGTAATTTTCCTTCACGAATTCTATTAATTTTTCCTGTGCCTAAACGTCAATTACAATGATGTCCGTTAAAATTTAGTTTGTTTATTTTTCTGTCTTGTGGTCGCATTGTCTTTTGCAGGGGATTTAGAAATAGAGACAACTTGCAGTACTGCAACGCACGCTGAATTTACATGTGTTCTCTCAAATTTAAACGTGTGTGTTTTATTTCCACTACCAAAAACAAACAAAAGTTGTAATGAATGAAAAAGTTTCTTGCAACACAGTCCTGTACATTATTTTACCAGTTACCACTTTTTGCAAACTCATTAGCCTCTTTGTTACCCGGAAAATCTTTCATATTTCTTGACTTCACAACGACTGACGACTTTTACGTATGGCCCGCTGGGCTGTCAGAGCTTATAACGATGTTTTTGTGGCCATCTTTAAGTTCTTCGAAGCTTGTCTTATTACAGCAATATTTTTGCCTAAAGATTCAGGAATCATCGCTCGCTCTTAATTGTTCTCGAAGGTTCCCTGAAGAAATCTGCGTATATACAAGGTGTTTCAATAGGGACTTCCGAACTTTGACAGTTGTTCAAGCCATATTGTTCAAACTGCATCTGTCAATTTGATCATAGCGTTCTACAACACGTGCAACTGATAAAATTATTGTTTTCCCAAAATGGGTGTTCTGTTCGGGCAACGTTCCCCGTGACTTTCACATTTGACGGGCGCCATAATCGTCCTACTGAGAGGACGTTGTGGATAAATTTGAGTCCACTGGTTCAGTAAGCGATCAACCAACACACGTACATCAACGAAACGCAACATCTGCCGAAAACATCGCCGCTGTTCGGGGGTGTGCACTGTGCAGGAGAATCCAAGACAGTCGATTTCACACCACTCACAGTCACAAGTCACAAGAAATGGAAAAGACTGTCAAAATGACAGTGGAGGGGATGAATTCTCTCTCAGAGAGGAAAACTTACACAGGAACGCTTTTGCTTTTGTAGTATCCCTGTGAAAAATGTCAGACAACAAATTCAAATCAGCTGTCAATTTTCAGTCGACTGACAGTTGTTTCAATTCTTACGCAAAGAAATTTCTTGAGTAAAAACTAGTAAGAGGGGAAATATCTTGCTGTCTCGAAGCCGCTCTCTTTTACGAATTTTTCGAATTGAGGAACGACAATTGAGTAAAATGCGTAAGAATTCGTAAAAATTCGTAAGATTTAAAAATAAAGGAACAAACCCCAGAATTCAGCCATTCGCGTATTTTGCGTCATGACTTGGGTCTGCACGCGTTTAAAATTCAACTGACCCAGAAGCTGTAGGTAAACGGCATTTGTTGGCTGAATGGGATCTGGACCAATTAAAAACAGACCTCAATTTTCATCGAAAAATCATCTCCAGCTACAAACAAAATTGGCAAATTTAAGACTATACCAATCCACATCCAAGAGCGTCCAATGCATCCCAAAAGTGTCACTGTTTGGTGCGGATTTTGGGCTGGCGACGTCATCGGTTCATATTTCCCTAAGAACGACGTTAGCCAACCGTCTACGGCGAGCGCTATAGGTCGATGATTACCAACTTCTTTTGGCCTGAATTGGCTGCATTTGAATTGGTATGGACCCCAACGACATTTGGTTTCAACAGGACGCGACGGTGCTAACCCGCACAGCTCTCGTCATATTCGAGAGCATGGTCACCTCACGTGAAGGCGAACTGGCCACCGAGATCGTGGGATTTGACCCCGTTAGACTTTTTCCTGTGGGGTTTTCTGAAGTCGCATAGGTCTATTCGAATAAGCCACGAACCACAGCGGCCCTCTAAGCTAACATAACCCATACCACTGTCGAATTCAGCCTAATTTATGCACCAGAGTCATGGACATTTAACATTTCAGATGAACGCCACCAAGAGAAGCTGCGAGGACATTTGAACGATGTTACAAAATTTCTATAATATGCAGACACAAACAGACACTACATTTTTGTCCCTTTTCCCTTAACATCGAACAACCATCGATGGCTTTCAGGTGCACCTTATACCTCTGAAACATACCTCTGCACCAATTCAAAGTCCCTGTGGGTCTTGCCTAATGTCAATCTCAACCTGATCTATTCTGTTAATCGCTGTTGCATTATAAGCGTAATCGTTCATAGTCGGCACATCTTTAAAACCCCTCGCTTAGTAGCTTAGCATAAGCCTACGTTTTGGTTACACATCACCCTCCTTTAAATACCCATATAACGAAAACATTTAATTTCCTGTCTATGAAAAGAAAGCAAATGAATAGACGTCCAAATAGCCCAGCAAAGGTCAGGTGTTTTTGCTTACTTTGAATGAAAAATGAACAACCCCTAAAAAAAAGCAGAACGCATTAGCCGATTGAAATAAAAAATGTATAAAGAACCTATATATCTACTCACTTACATCTCTGATGGTAAGTTTTTTATGAACCTTGTCCATGAAACCATAAGCCTCTTAGTAACCGACAAAAATACAACCATTCAAGGTTAACTTTTCTACCGCTATAGAGATAAACGAAATGTCCTTTGAAGTATACTTCCTTCCTTGCCATACTAAGCCGTCTCACACAAGTAAACACATCCTTGTAACCCTATATGATTTGTCTAAAGCCTTCAACATCCTTTCGAGAAAAACATAAACAAGGCAGAGCAACGTGTTATTATTGCTAAGGCAACACAATGTATTCACAGCTTAGAGTCAACTCCACTCGACGATCCTATCCGTTTCATACCCACACCAAAGTCTACATATACCACTGGCAGCAGCATCGCGGCGTTTCACCACATCCTATTGCATTTACCTTCAGTTGGCATCTTGATTTCAATGGCAAGCTACTATTTAACTTGTGTGAGAGAGAGAAAAACTTAGGTCGACGAGAATGGCTGCTGGCTGCTGCAAAACATCCTTAATGTGCCTCTAACTCAAATAGAATCACCAAATGAAAGAGAGCAAACGAGAGAGGGGTTCGCAGAAACCTAACCAACAGAAGTACAACATCCCACGGAACGTAGACGTACTTTATTATACACTCGGATCGATACTTTGGGGTGAAAGTTACATAACGACTTCTGGCGACTGTGCCGGGGCCAATGAAACACACGTTTTCAACGTGTAATAGGCGCGAAAATCGAATTCGCATCGCGTTAGCCCCAGCCGCTGTTAATTGGATCGACAGCGAGCAATGTGTTCAATGGCAACGGCCGGCGCCTGGCACCAGGGTATCCACTCCGCCTAATGAATTTCAACACTATCCAAATAGATGACCACAACAGCAGCGCTAGACGCTGAAGTCATCTTTCCATGTTTTCCAGATTCCCAGGGAACATCTGGCGTATACGTAATTAATGTTTGGCCAGCAATCGCATCGGGGTGATTTGTTTACATTGCGTGGCTATTTATAAAATCGCCCTAGCAATGTGAATTTAATCTCAGCGTTTCAAGGGAAACGGCTGACGGTTACTAACCTTGCGATATCGCGTGTGGACTCCATCGGCGTTTGCACTTTCGATGACTTCAATCTCATCGGCCTTTGACGATAGGCCCGCAGCGCCGACACTACTCTTGAAGGACATTTGTTTCTGCAACAGTGATGTATTGCAACCCCCTGTCGGATTTGGTATTCCTCCACCACCGCCGCCAACTCCTCCGCCACCGCCCCCACAACCTGCTCCGCCGCTGCGAACATTTGCAGCTGCAGTTATGCCACCTCCAATTAGGCTCCTCGATGTTATGTCCACAGTCATGTTTGCACTTAAAAACCAACAAATGAACTCGTGTACATTGATTAAGGTTTAACCGAATGAGACTCCTGCCCGGATGCAAAAAAATACAGACACACACACACCACGCTGGCACTCACACACGCTCGCACGAAATCAGTCCCGAGGGATAAACATACTTTTTCACACAAAAGCAACTTTAGAAAACCTCTGTTTAGAAGGGTTTAAACGATTTATTAATTAATTAGCATCACAGATAGGTTGGTTAGGCCCAATTTAGTGATCCGATTGACCGCACAAAATGAAAAGAAAGGACACGGATATGCAATGCAGCGCACGAAATGCACGCACGTACGTTGAGGCCGAGTAGTTTTGCGTTTATGAAAATTGTTAGAAAACGTTCTATTCCATGTTCAATGAGTGAGAGTGTGTGAATGGATTTTGACGTTTGCAGGGGTGGAATGGCAAGAAACGTGTAGGTGAAGGATGTAAATCGCAAACTCACCAATTCCAGCTGTTTATGGCGTGCTTCTATGGCAGGAGCGAGTATCTAAGATGAAAAGCTTCAGCTTATGAATGTGGGTAGTATCAAATAAGCTTTTAAGATGTGGTTTGTTTATAAGATTCGTTCAGTAGTAACTGCTTAAACCGGAAACAGAATTCTACGATTTTTTTCCAAGCGCTCATGGAAACAGAATCGTAATCGGCACGAGTTTTAAATGGAGATGTAACGGATAGTATTTTAGCCGGATACCAGATATTCGATATGTAATATGATCGGATAGCAGGATATTCGGCCGGACATCTGTCCGAAGAAATGCGTATTGAGACGGACAGATAACTCCACGAGCAATCTTTCTAGAATACCTAAGAATTGCTGGGCTTAGCTCATAGCATGCCATGGAAAGTATTCTATGGGCTGTGTTTTAGTGAACGTGGTCGAAACAGTTTTGCGATAAACGCTTTTTTGTATTTAACTACTATTTTTTATTAATTGCTAGTAAGGAAACGAAGATCAGAATTACTGGATTGCAACTCTTTTCGACCCGAGGTTTAAGTCAAACTTTCTGGGAACGATGCAGGCTGAGAAAGCCCGCCAAAGAATTTTGGTGGAAAGCCTAAAAATGAGTTGTGAAGAAGATAATGCATCTTTGAGAAAAAGCTAAGCACCTAAGCACGCCATATATCCTGTATTCTACAGGATACTCCTGTAGATATTTTCAAAAAAAATCCTGTAGAAAAACGAATCCTGGGTTTTTGAGAAAAACCCTGTAATTATCCTGTATGGGGAACACCTTACACTCTCTACCTCCAAATTCATTCCTTTTTGTATGCACTTTTGTATTTCGAGTCTTATTCTGTAAATTTATGCCAAATCCTTAAAAAAGCGTTCTTAACGCCAAATTGATCCATTCAAATACATCAGCGCATGCAGTTGTGGATGTTTTTACTTGAACGTTTGAAGCGCCAAAGCTGCAATAATTGAAACTAGAGAGGGTTTTTACATTATAAAATCGAATTATAGTTTGAAATCTGCAGAGAGTGCCACGCAGATTTTTCGTAGGTATATATCGTAACAACATCCGGAAGTTTTATAAAAAAACCAAGCACAGGGAATAGTAGATGTATTTAAGCAGCATTTCCAGCAGCTGCTAAATGGGCACCATGTAGAGAGAGTGATAGGGCAAGAAGAGAACCCACGTCCAGTCAATGAAGAACCAGTTCCACCACCCAGTATAGAAGAAGTGCGCTTAGCTATAAAAAAGCTAAAGAACAACAAGGCTGCCGGCTCTGATGGCTTACCAGCGGAGCTCTTCAAATACGGAGGTGATGTTTTGGTAGGGTGCATGCACCGAATCATCAACCAAGTATGGGTGGAAGAAAACATGCCCGATGACTGGACTATCAGCTCTATATGCCCCATCTACAAAAAAGGCGATCCTATGTCTTGCAAGAACTATCGAGGCATATCCCTGCTTAATGTCGCATACAAGATCCTATCCAACGTACTGTGTGAACGTCTTAAACCGTTCTGCAACACACTAATCGGCACGTACCAGTGTGGCTTCCGGCCCGGCAGATCGACCATAGACCAAATTTTCACACTGAGGCAAATCCTGGAGAAGACCAATGAATTTCAAGTCGAGACTCACCACCTATTTATCGACTTCAAAGCCGCGTATGATAGCATACATCGTCAGGAGCTCTACATGGCGATGGACGAATTCGGAATCCCGGCAAAACTGATTCAGCTGTGTCGCGTGACGCTGGAAAACACGCGCTGCAGCGTGCAGTTTGGAAGTAGCTCCTCCGAACTATTTCAAACATGCACCGGATTTCGGCAAGGAGATGCGCTATCATGCGACTTCTTCAATCTCGTACTGGAGCAGATAGTGCGCAGGGCAGCTGTCAACACGGAAGGCACTATCTTCAACAGGTCCGTCCAGCTGCTGGGCTATGCGGACGATATTGACATCATCGGTCGCTCCCAGCGTGCCGTGATAGAAGCGTTCACGGCGATTGAAGAACAGGCGAAATCCGTTGGCCTTGAAGTAAATGAGGACAAGACCAAGTACATGCTATCAACAAACAAACAAACAACTGTCCACCGCCTAGGACAAAACGTCACTGTTGATAGCAAAAATTTCGAGGTAGTTAGGGAGTTTACCTACCTCGGAGTAAACATAAACTCCACGAATGACACCATAGTGGAGATCCGGCGAAGAATTACCCTAGGAAACCGTTGCTACTTCGGTTTGGCAAAACAACTGGGTTCAAAACTCCTAACTCGAAGGACGAAATGTATGCTCTACAAGACCCTTATCTTGCCAGTTGTGCTTTATGGCGCCGAGTGCTGGACCATAGGCAAGAAGGGTGAGCTAATACTGGGCTCCTTCGAAAGAAAAATTCTTCGGCGGATTTTTGGTCCTGTGTGCGAGGAGGGCGAATGGAGGAGAAGATACAACCGCGAACTCTATGAGCTGTACCAAGATGTGGATGTAGTCAAACAAACAAAGAGAATTCTTCTTGCAGGAACTGCCAATTCTATTCTCATGTACGCTATAGAAATATGGTCAAGTGCAATGAAAGTTAAGTCTTACGTGAGGGGAGCCAAATCCATCCACCGTCTTGGTGCATTAAGAGTCGCCTGTGCGTTTCGAACAGTTTCGAACGATGCCATACTCGTCGTATCTTCAATGTTGCCATCGATATACTTGCTGAAGAAATGGTTAAATTAAAAACCGAGCGAGTCCGAAATGGTCGGGTAGATAACGACAAAAGAAAATACGAAAGGAGTCTGAGTATAGCAACCTGGCAACAACAATGGAATGCATCGCTAAAGGGAAGATGGACACACAGGCTTATAAAAGTGATCGACTTATGGATTAAACGGAAACATGGTGAAACATACTTCTATCTGACTCAGTTCTTGACGGGTCATGGCTGTTATAGAGAATATCTTTTTAAACGCGGACACGAAACCAGCCCAAATTGCCCGCATTGCGAAGATGTTTCTGAAAACGCGGAACACGTGT
Organism: Cheilosia pagana; assembly: GCA_936431705.1. Classification (NCBI taxonomy): domain Eukaryota; kingdom Metazoa; phylum Arthropoda; class Insecta; order Diptera; family Syrphidae; genus Cheilosia; species Cheilosia pagana. The sequence continues at coordinate 73,965,634 of OW386166.1, read as the reverse complement.
TTTTTCATTGCCAACGATACGAAACCGAGAGGATATCCCTACGGGACCAATTCGGTGAGTGGCCCACTCCCGATAACATCGTAAACTATATGCTCCAGAACGACGAAAACTGGACCATTGTAAGTAACGTGGCGGTGCGTATTCTCACCGACCTTAGACGCTTAGAACGCCAACGGAATGCTAATAGTTCCAACAATTGAGCAACAAGCAACAAGTCTTTATACCGACCCCCGCGAAGTAATGCCGTACGGCGGTTCCGCGGGGGAAACTAATCGGTAGGAAGCCGGCACTATCAATGGACGTCCGTCGGACCATTGGTGTCTCATGCAAGATTTACACCTTCCATCGCAAAAAAAAAAAAAAAAGAGGATAGGACGGATAACGGATACTAACCGTAAATCCGAGTTTACGCAGGAAGATTTCGATCGAAAAAGTAAAAAAATCGTGAAAACCCCAAAATTGCATTTTGTATGGAAAGGAAAGGAAAATCTTAATTCTTAATGACAAATATTTTTGTAAATCTATCCACCAGGAAAATGTGGAACAGCAACCATCCCCGCTAAGCGTTAGGAGACGAATTAAAAATGACATTTGTTGCGGACGATTAGAAAGTCAAAATGCACAAAACATTCGAATGAGAAGTGAACTTTTGATTGATAGAATGAACCTTTTATCTGTTCGAACTTCGAATGTCAAAATACAGATTCATCGAATCAGACACACTTTCGAAAAAAAAATCGAATCTCAAAATAAGCATGATTTTTGATTTTAAGGCAATTTACTGACGATTGTAACATTTTTGATTGAGAACTTTTCTATCTGAGTGTAATAATGCCGTCGGTAAGACGATCAAACGTTGGAGCTCGCAAAATTCCCACAATTGGCGAAGTAACAGTGGTGATTGTTGGCGAATGTGTGGAATCGCGTGACATAGCGGTCAAGCGACATATTGCAAACAATATCCGTTATTGTCTTGGGAAAGCGATGATGGCCACCATATGCAGAGTACCTAAGCAAAATGCATTGATTTCAATTAGATACATTCCACACAAATTTCATTCTTTCATAAAGGGGCTCGACTTTCGAAAGGGACATTAACAATTTTAGGCGGAGCAAAGTTCGTTGTGTCAGCGAGTTTGGAACAAATATTTTCCTTAAAACTGACAAATTAAGTACAAGTGGGAATAACGCAGGGTAGTGTCCAGCGATCAGAGTCAAATACAATGTTGTTGATTCGGATATCCAGAAAATTCACTGTTGATTGGTTTCTTACAGTTACTGAACCATATTTACATATACACAGGTAAACAAATACAAAAATGTGGGGCATTGGAAAAAATTGAAACAAAACCACTTTGCAGCTGAAATTCTTGCTTTATTTAATTTTAAGTTTCATAAAAGTTGTTGTAAATTTTAACATAATTCGTTTTGTTTTATTTCTAAGCGCATAATAATCAAAATATATAACGCGTTCTTATGATAAATCGATTTAATTATTTACTTCACATCCCTAATGACTCACTAACTGTAATTATGCATTGAAATGACTCTGTCGATCTGTTCTTAGCTTTCGCTGATGGCTTTGATTGTGCAGTTATTGTTCTATAATTAGTATTAGTTATCTTTCTGAATTAATTACTTTTTTCCACAAGAAAAATTGTCGTTAAAAATTTGTGCACGTATAGTATAACTTTATTTGTTTGTTGTTGTTGTTTTTTATTAAGTCATAGGCATATAATTTATTAAACCTATTTTGATGCAGTTGCATTTTCTTTCATTAGATTTATCAATTTCAAATCCATTAAAAGCGAATTTCATTAAAATGGCTACCGTTTTCAAAAATTTTGTATGTGATTTTAGAAAAAATATACAAGTATAAAAAATATTACATCTCAATTTGTTTATATAAATATGTATATAAATATTTCTTGTTGTTTCAAACGCTACAGCTTAATGTTAAGATTCAATTTGACTAATAAGTATTTTAGCTTTTAGTTCAAAAGAGTAATTACTAGAACTAAAATATTGGAAAAATTAACAAAAAGAAAGCAACACTGGTGCTCGTTAATTTATTTATTTAGTTTAATTATTTTATTTTTATGTTTACGGTTTAGATTAGCATTTTATTTGAATAAAAATAGTCCGTTGCGTAAGCAATTTTTTTTTATTATCACAATATTTGTTTTGTTTTTTCAAATTTAAATAAATATATTTTTTTATTAAGAAATTTCATAAATATGTAGTTGTGTGTATTTCGTCGTTAAGTTCTTTATTTGTGAATTTATTATTATAATGTTACTTTGTTTTAAAATGTGTACCATTTAGTATCTTAAATAAATAAATAATTTCGTAGATTTTTATTAAAACATTTGTTTAATTAGTTTTAGCATGTACGAATATGTATTTTTATTCTCAAACTCTTAGGTAAATGACTAGATAAACCAGCAATACAATATTATTTTAAGTACCTAGTGAAAAATGCGTTGTTAGTTTTTTTTTTATTTTATTTTGTGGAATGCATTTTCTAATACATTTTAATCCAAAATGCATTTTTTTTTTCAATTTTCTTTTTAAAGGCAGTAAATGTTAGTAAGATGTAAGAGATTGGTGATCAGAACACATAAATATTTGGATCTCGTTTAAGGAACAAGTAGAATATTCTTTGGTTGTTTAAATCAAAGTGGTATATTAAAAAAAAAAAACAAATTAAAAATAGAAGTAAGTCTAAAACTGAAATGGTAAAAGAGAGCACGTTGTTACATATAATAGAGAATAATCGTTACAGTTTAACAAGGGCATTCGAGGTGGCGATGAGCTGTGATACTTTGTGAGTTATTTTAAGCTTTACTTAATTTTATACATATGTGAGGGTTACGGGGTTATTCCCACGCAAATTCAGGGTTCTTATTTTCACATCTATTAACCGTGCAATAATTTACGTTGGTTGAGATTATCGTCATAAATGCGAAACACATTGGGTTGTATGCAAAAAGATGAGTTCAAGCCGTTTTTTAATCGTTGTTAACTTGTACCTATGCAAAAAAAATGCATGTTAAAGCATGAAGCCTCTCACTCAGAGATCGTACTCAACTTTTTTCATACGACCCTACGACTTGGTATGTCCTAGCTCTATTTGGGATTGAAAATTACTAAGGGTTGCTCGGTCCCAACAAGTTGATTTAATATTTGGTAAGCTTATTATTTTCATGGTTTTTGACTGGAATAGTTAACATAATGTATAGGTATGTATGACTTGAAAGATCAGGAAAGGTCTGATGTACTTTAAAACTTGAGGCAGACATATTTTTATAAACACATTATTTGTTATTTCTACCGTTATGATAGATAGAGAAAAAGTGGATTGGTCGGATAGCTTTATTTAAAAGATAAAAGCAACAATTCCCTTAACACTGTAGAAGGAACGTGTTAGTCCAAAGTACCAAGATGATGAGAAAATGGTACAACTAACCTCTTGCAATTTTTAAAATACGCTCTGATGTCTAGGCCCTTACGTTAACCGGACCATAGCTTAAAACAAAAATTAGAAACGTCCTTTGTGTCTTTTGTTTGATCTCTCTCTGGAGAAATACAAGTTTAACTTCTTAAAAGTGTGTAACTTCTTAAAAAGGCAGGGAAATATCCACTCCTTCGGTAATCGAGGACTGACTTTTTGAGTCAAAAACCACGAATGAGGGGCGCAAAAGGTAAGACTTGCACAGAACGCAATTAAATGCCTACAAGCGTTGTAGCTTAGTTTGTTGGAGTGAAAGACTACTGCGCATGTCCGGAAATAGACAAATTATTACCCTTAATTTTGTTTTCTACTACTGAAAAAGCATCTCAATTGAGTTGCTTCAGTTCAGCCACAAAATTGAAGACTCTTTTTATTCGCTTCAAAATAAAAACTCAAACAAACAAATGATTGTGAGCAACTAAGTCGTTTTTGTTTCATGGATTTTAGTAGTCGCTTCCATAAAGAGACAAAGAATAAAAAAAAGGAATTACCAGAAAATGCACAATAACTAAGTATAGCTAAAGGCTAAATTCTTATTCAGGTCAGCAGATTCGCCTCTCTCCCTGAAAAATAAAAAACAGTGCTTTGACTTCATAACCCCTCAAACTTTGTACAAATTGTATCACAGCTTCTCCTCAATCAAAATTTAATCAGCACCACTGTAATAATACACAAATGTGCCCAATTAGTTTGCAATAATTTCCCTTAAAAAAATATCACACTAAACAAAATATTTCACTTATAACCTAGACAAAATGTAAAAGCCCTTTCGTAGTTAATAAATAATAAATATCAAAACATTGAATTAAACTTAAAATTAAACAATAATAAATATTATGAACGTTAGTTTGACTCACATGTTTCACGAAAAAACTATTATTTTGGACAGCTAAATACCTGCCAATAATTTATTAAAATCTGTGCGTATTCGCTGATTCATTTATACACAAACATTTACTAATAAAAGCAATTCAAAAAGGAATGCCAACAAAATGTAAACTTCTTTTACACTAAAATACAAGCATATTTTAATTTATCACAATGATATATATAGTGTTCACAAATAACATTTTAAAATTAAAAAAAATATGTATATATCTACCACTTGCTCCTTCATCCTCGATCTGTGATTTGTTTGTGATGTAATTACCTCCTAAGCGGGGCTACCTTGTTGGCAACACCCACACTCGGCCGTTTATCTGCTGTCTTTCTACCCGTTTCCAGCTTGTCGCCCTTAGGTGTGGGCGCTCCTGATGGATTTTTGTAATAAATATCGATACGGTTCATTTCCTTAGAGCCGACGTTACCTCCGGCCACCATTGCTGGCAGGGCTTTGAGAAATCCATATGCTCCTGTTGGAATCGGTGGAGTTACGGGAACTGAAGGTCCACAACGATTGTGCAGGAACGGCATGGAGTGTGTTAGATTTGTATGCAGCGTTAGAACCGACTCCAAGTCCGATTCCTGAGCATGCGATATGAAATCATTAAACAGCGTGAGTGGTATTTTGCCATAGTTGTCGAACGAATCGATGTAGGCCTCTGTGTCTCGGTTGTACGTCTCAAGGTAGTCACCTAGAAGCTTGGCCACCATTGCTGAACGATCCTTGCTCATCACGCGATAGTTGAAGGGATTTTTAAAGAAGACTGGAGCTTTAATCCCACCATTTGCCCGGCTTATAAACTTAAGGATCAATTTCTCGTGATAGTCACGGGGTTCCTGAGTCAATCTTCTTAATATCGACTCTAAATATAGGCCAAATGTTTGTCTCGCCTGCAGCTGAGTCAGCTCAGAGCCATTCTCGATGAGTTTGCGAATTTGTTTGCGCAAGCGCACACCTTCTTCGATGCATTTGGTTTCCTTCTTCTTTTGGCCAAACGATATTGGTATGGCTGTCTCCAATACACGCTCATAGCGATTCATTCGCTCGTCGTAACTGTTCTCCTCCTTGCATCCGATCCCCTTGGACTCCTTGCCATACAAGTGATCGAAAAGCATTTGGTTGAAATTATGCGGCATGATCATCGAGTATGTGCCCTGACCCTGAGCTGGGCTGGTAGATATAGGAATACCAGTCGACGGATCTAGAAATGCCGAGTACTTTTGCATGCTGTCCTCCGTCGGAAAGATGCGCACAAATCCACCACGACGAGCATTTTGCAGACGCACATTGCGAATAATTCGCTGCTCCTCAGCAGTAAGTGGAATTTTCTGTTGGACGGAACCACTTTTCTTGCCAATTCCCAGGTGATCAGCAGAGTTTGTGCGCCGACTATAGCTGACATTACGATAACGCGACCATGTGCTATCGTAGTGAGCACGCATCAACTGACTGTAAGCTGGAATGCCGACCAAAGTCAGCAAATCGGTTATAAGTGCGGCCTTGACTTTGGTATCGATCGGACTGTCCACACCCATGGACGGCGACAAATTTATTTCCAGCAACCACGGCTTTAATGTATCGTCTATAAGGATATCGAAGCCATACAGTTCAAAGCAGTTATTACCGTTGGGCACGAACATGCGACATGCCGATATTATCGATTGTGCGGTAGCAAAAATTGATTTGATGATTAAATCTTCAATATTTGCCATCAACTGGCGGGTATCACAACCTTGACTTTTCAAGTGACGCAGTAGGGCACTAAGTGTCCACTTATGGCCAACATCTTCATCTTGTGCATCACTCGATTTGATGTAGTCCGAATGGTATTTGTTGATGCTATAATTGCACAGATGCATGCATGGGTTCCACAGATTTTCAGCATTCCGATCGTACTTTACTGTAGCCAAACGAACCAGGCCCTCCTCGTAGACGTATATAAGAAGCGGATCGAACGAGGTGACGAGCACGTAAACACGCAAATCACATTTATGGCCATCTATACAGAGGGGATCAGCAACGTATTTCGAGACAAGAACCTGCTCATCGGGGCTGATTTGGTCGGGCTGAAAGATAGTAAGAGAAGCAAGTGTTTAGTAAGTGAAAAAGGAAAATGTTTAAAGGTTGGGAATGCTTTACCGGAAGATAGAGTAACGCGGATTGAAACAAACTCCGTGAGGTAGGTTTGTAACCTCTAGTTAAACCCCGCTTAAGCAACTGGGTACATTTTTCACTTACCGAATTCACAATAAAAATTCCTCGACCCCGACTCGACGCCGCCGGCTTTACTATCCAAGGTCCGCGGTATTTATTATGCGCCGACACCAAATCCCTATATTCCATCGGGAGTATGAACGATTGAGGCACAATATCAAAGTGCTTGAATCCCCTCAAATGCTGCATCTTCTCAATGTTCTTGTACAGTCTGTCCTTTCGCGTCAACTCATACGACCTAGAATAGAGCTGATGAAAATTAACGACACTTTCGACTGGGCGAGAAATTCAACCAAACAACGGGGGACATACCTGGGAAAATGGTTAACACGCTGATAGGGTGTTAAATTCCTTAAGATATCCGGCTTCATGTGTACACCTGTCCAGAGAATATTGAAATTCTGCTCACCCTCTGCTTCAGTTAGACCATGCCGTATGAAAATCTTCTTCAACAACTTTGTCTCCGTATTCATGAACTTATAAGTAATCTTCAGCTTCACCGCAGGAAGATCATTCGATTCCGGCTGATCTTCATCGTATACGTTTTCCTTATTGTCGAAGGAATCACTCTTCTGCAGTGCACTACTGGTGCCCGAGTCATCATCATTGTGTGTGAAGAGTGTCGTTCCTTCGCCACTAGTTTCCATGCGTGACAGACGAATGTCCTCCTCAACCTCGAGCGGGTCATCACATTCACTAGATATCGAGGCTTCACTCGACGACAACGACTCATGAAGGCGTTTCTTTGGCGACTTGAGGAGCTCCTTTTGGCGAGCTCCCAGCGGTTGCTTTATAACATTGTTCCTATTACCTAGACTACTATTACTACTGCTTATAGTCTTTTGAAGATTAACATTTTTTGGCAGTGACAATAAAACTTTGGCCTTAGTGCTAGTACTGTGAGTTAAATTGGGATCAAGGGCGGTTTTGGCTAAAATATTAAGCGAGGACGAGCTATCACTGCTGCAGTTATCGAGACTAGTGTTACTGTCAGAGACTCCCTGATCGTCGGCATCATTGCCAACGTACTCATCATTTTTCGCGTTCAGTATGTTCGTGCGAAAGACCAGAACCGCGTCACGAGATCCAATTTGACCGCTGGTTACCCATGAGCTGTCCGAAGGCTTTTCAAAGGTTTTCACACTGAAAAGAAGGGGCAAAATATATTATGAAAATCTGTACTGGTTTAAAGTTGGTGTTGTTTTCACATAATGTCTTGTGGAATGTAGCATGCAATATATATAGTAGTGTCGATAAGTTATGTGTTATGTAGCAATGAATGATAGACAAGTGTGAGTGGTGCTGGTTAGTGGGGCGAAACACAAATTACGTTAGGCAAGCTTTACAAATCGTTATTACCTAAACCTGGGACTAATTACAAGTGATGGTAATCGGCAGAAGTGAATTAACGACGAGAGCACGAAACCATTAGAGAAATCTGTGATAGAAGCGATCGACCGAGTGCAAAATGTGCGTCGTGCTTATGCCTATGCGTATACCGAGGTTAATGCTGACCGCAGACGATGGAGATTCGTTTTTTTTTTTTAAGTGAAGTGGGTTGCTGCTGATCTCGTTGCTAATCTATTCATCTCACAAAGAGGTCTTGATTGGGTACGTAAGTGTAATGTTGTTGAAAGTGGAAAATAGGTATATTAATTATTGGACCAAGTTTTGAAGAATTTAATGTACGTTAAGTGGAATGTTCAAACCAATCTCTACGAATGATTTGATGGGTAAGAGGAGAATGCTTCGCTCTAATGTTTTAAGTTCATTGAAACCTTATAAAAAACTGACTATTTAAACTGTTTTGAAAAGACTTAAATTATTCACTTTTCTTATGGAAATATTTAAAATATATATATTTTGTGTTGAATTTAGGGAACTTCCTTTTAAATGGGAGCTAAATGCTGAAAATACTGTTTACAAATAAAAGATGCAAAATATGTATGTACATATAACACTCGGCACTCCTTTTTTTCTTTTCTTTTTTGTTCTTCCGTGAAATTCGTAAACGACATAGTACCCGTGATTAGTTCATTGATAGGACGTATTAGTAAAGGGTGTTTTTTTAGAGGTATAGAACTTCTAATTGAAATAAAACACAAGAAAATCATTTAAATGTTTATCAATTTGGCTTTATTGGAAGGATAAATTTATGCCATTAATGTTTAAATATGATTTCGGGCATGAGGCCGCCGCGGCTGTTTCGAATAAAGCCAAGTCTAGAGGTCCAATTTTCAACCACTTTTTCGAGCATTTGGGGCTGTATGTCGGCAATAACGCCACGAATGTTGGCTTCCAAGTCCCCTAACGTTTCTGTTTTGTTGGCGTAGACGAGCGACTTCACATATCCCCAAAAAAATAATCCAATGGTGTCAAATCACACGATCTTGGTGGCCAATTGACAGGTCCATTCCGCGAAATTATGCGCTCATCGAATGTTCCCTTCAAGAAATCGATTGTGATTTGCGCTGTGTGGGATGTAGCGCCGTCCTGTTGGAACCACATCTCATCCACATTGATGCCATCGAATTCGGGAACAAAATAGTCGGTTATCATGGCTCTATACCGGTCTCCATTAACGGTAACTAACTCTCCAGCATCATTTCGGAAGAAGTATGGCCCAATGACTCTACCAGCCCATAGAGCACACCAAACTGTTAGTTTTTGTGGATGTAATGGCGTCTCAAGGGTCTCATGTGGATTCCCTTCACTCCAAATGCGGCAATTTTGCTTGTTAACGTAGTTATTCGACCAAAAATGAGCCTCATCACTGAACAAAATTTTACGATGTAAACTTCGCGAACTGAACCATTATTTTCGAAATAAATTTGCACGATTTGCAAGCGTTGTTCATTTGTCAACCTGTTCATGATGAAATGGCAAACCAAACTGAACATAAATGACATTGGGGTTGCCAGATTTGACCACAAAATGTCAGTTTTATCTCTATTCGAAAAACCAACCTCTAAAAAAAACACCTGTATATTATGTGATCAGTAGAGAAATGCCCCGAACAAGCAATATCGTCAAAGTTAGAGCAATCACAATTTGAACTTGGAAACTTTCCTTTTACTCGAAAAAATAAGTGCTGAACTAAGTTTGATTCTGAAAAAATACACGTCTTGCGAAGGTCGGGGGTTGAAACTGACAGCCCTCGCTCAACAGTACTAAAACATAACATGTAAACATCAAATCTAGATTTCCCTGTTCAAAACGTAGGGTTTTTTCCGTATGGTAATGTATTCCATTCCCTTAAAACGTAGTCATAAGAAGGCCACGAAAAGAGAGCCGTCCCATCCATATCAAAATGCCAATATGCAATAGACATTTCATGGGACAGTTGAAAACTTTGAAAAAATTAATTTGAGCTCTGTGTTGTTGCTGGCTTGTTATAATTTTACGGCATAAGAAAAACTTTCATTTCATGAATTTGTTTCTTAACACGTTCGTGTATTAGAAAAGTCAAAAGTTAGTTTGACAGTTAAAGCAGAAGAACATTGCACTACCTACAAATGTAACAGAATTGTGTAACTTTTCGTTAGCAATACAATGCAAATATTTATTGCTCGTCAGATAATATTAAAAAACCTGGAGCGGTACCCGAGTCAACAATTGAAGAAATCATTTAGTTGACAAGTCAATTTTTACGCGTTCGTATACCGAGTCCAGAACCAACTTGGAGTGCGCAACTGGAGGCAGTTAGCCAAAGACCGAGCTAACTGGAGAGGCGTACTGGTTGAGGCCCAGGTCCACCCCGGACTGTAGCGCCACCTAAGTAAGTAAGTAATACCGAGTCCAGACAAATCTAGTTGACGTTTTACATAAACAAAATATCAGGGGTCGAATTACCGCACCCGTGAACGAGCAATACGTCACTGAATTTTGTTGATTTCACACGCAAAACAATAACAAATTCAGTCACGTGGCACTCGATCTTGGATGCGGTAATTCAACCCCAGAACATCCCCCGTGAGAACGTTCAAATGTACCTAGTTTAGTATGTCTGACAGCTGACTCAACTTTGTCTCAATAGGTCTGTTCCTTTACTTTTAAATCTTATGAATTTTTACTAATTTTTACGAATTCTTGCGCATTTTACCCAATTGTCGTTCCTCAACTCGAAAAATTCGTAAAAGAAGCGGCTTGGAGAGAGAAAGATATTTCCCCTCTTACTAGTTTTTACTCAATCAATTTCTTTACGTAAGAATTGAAACAACTGTCAGTCGCCTAAAAATTGACAACTGATTTCAATTTGTTGTTCAATTTGTTCACTGCACTTTATGAACTATCTGTCATTTTTCACAGGTTACTACAAAAGCGTTCTCTAACTTTTGCGTAAGTTTCTCTCTCTGAGAGAGAATTCATCCCCTCCACTGCCATTTTGACAGTCTTTTCTATTTTTACTACAAACGTAATGGAACAGACCTAATCTCTCAATTTTGATCGTCTTAGATTGGTCATATGCATAGCTTTTTTATTTGACATTTATGGAGGGGAAGCCGACGAATTTAGACAAGAAATTCGTTACTGAGTACTTTATTGACTGTTCGCATATGTGGCTGACGTAGGAAAAGTGACGTTACCGAACGAACTATTTTTTGCGTTCAGGGTACACCTAATCCAGACCAATCTAGTCGACATGGATAACTCAATTTTTGAATAGAAAAATATTACACAAACATGTACAAAAAATAATGATAAATAATGCACCGCGTTTCAGTGACACAGGAACCAAAATCGTCTAGTCCGAAATCTTAATTTTTTTTTCCATATACTTCTTCAAGTGCTCACAACAAATTTAAGTGAACTCTCAACTGTCAACTTGGAGAGATTTCGTTAAATTTATCTAAATGGAGTAGACCGTCGAGAAAGGTCAAGGGCACATTAGTGTCGGTTAAATAAGTGTGACTTTTAATCGTTTTACTTCTGACATCTAAATCCGTTGGCCTTGTAAACCAGTCTTAATAAAAGTCGTTAGTTATCGTTTGTCGGAACGTCCTTATCATATTTCTCATACGTAAAATAGAAGAGACACTTACAGAAATGAATGCTTGTCTCCCCTGTTTCAAAATTCGAATCAACTGCTGTCAGACCGAAAAGCCAAGAGTAAACTAACCTTAACCTAACTAAAAATTTCCAATGATTTTACCAAATTCAGACTGTTGAAATCCTAAAACTTCTAGCCGATAAAAACAATCTACCAAGTACTTGGAAAATAAATGCCCAATTATATAATATCTACGGTATAAATGCATTTCAGGTATACATGTGAGAGTATTTGTTACATAAGTCTTCTCAATTTACTTTATTTTAAGATACAGGATATTTTGTTTTAATCAAGTTACACAATAAATTACCGTTTTGTTTTCTTTCTTTTCAGAATTTCAACTTTTGTCCGGGAAATATCGAATGAGGTTCTTGAATTTGTTAAGCGTTCATCATACGACCGCCTTAAGTGGGGTTAGAGAGCATCGCCATATTTACATTTTGCCACAAAATTATGATTATAAGGAAAAAAGAAACATTTTAGAAAGTAAAACGAAACAAACAAAAACATTCATATCTTTAAATATCACACAAAACAAAAACAAAAAACTTCTCACCAATGCGGTAACATTATGAATTGCCTATATGCGGAAAACTTACGTTCTATTTGATGTTTCTGTGTTGCGGTCTGAGGAAGGCATGCCGGTCCTGGAAAGAAAACAAACGAAAAACTTTAACAAATGCAATTGAATACGGCGCATGCAAAGCAACAACAATGATTAGGAATTCCTTTATTTTTTATGGTAATTTGATCACGTGATGAATGAGGAGTTATTAAATTTGTGTATACAACTAAAAGAATCAGCACGAAAGGAAACCACAATGTTTACATTATTGTGCATACTGGTTCAAAGTTTGTCTGTTCAGTGAGGTATCTAATCAAAAAAGAATTGCTGGTAAGGTCGCCCTCCAACTGGAGTTCTTATTAGTAGTGAGTAATTATGTGTAGGTACATAACAAGGCAGAAAGAAGAAATAACTAAAATCCATGTTGTGAAACTCTCAAGTCGGAAATCGGGTATATTTAGTAAAGAGTATTGGTACCAGTGTTGCCAGAATTTTAAAAACCAAAATGCTAAATCACATTTAAAAAAATTCCAAAATGTATGAAGCCAAAATCAAAAAATGCTAACTTAAAAAATTGTTTTATCCAGGGTTAAAAAAAAACTTAAATCACTGCAAAATGACGAAAATAACACAACTTCTGAAAAACAAAACACAGATCAGTTAATATAGAAGCTCAACCAAAGAAAAATATTTTTCCATACACGTTCATACGTTCGTTGGTGGTTGGGTGTTGTGTGAATAGGGATGGGCATCTGATTGGCATCAACTTGGCGATGTCCAGTGTCGCAACTATCTCACACTCACCAATTGTGCTTATTTTACCTCCCCGTGGTCACCACCGGGTACTGGTCTATGTCCACCCGGACTTGACTTGCTAAACTTATAAGCGCGAGTGTTGAACACGAAGAAAATAGCAACACTATAATGCTCTGTCGGATTGACTGTCTGCTCGAGTCTCAGAAGTCTAACATGAGCCCCTCAGAAAGAGGACGTACGGCGGATGAATTCACATGGCTGAATCAACGGTGGCGTCAACAGTCGACATGACAGATACCTCAATGGGCTACTCTGACGTATTTGGAGCTGAGGTCATTGAGGATTTTCAACACTAGTCAGGGTGTTGAAATAGAGATGGTGGCGGAAGAGCCCTTAATGGGTCAACGGCAGCTCTCACATCCCCGCAGCGGGTTACTGACTCCGGAGTATTCCGGCTCCTTTTGTCCAAGGGGTCGCAGAAAGGGCCTGGTCCTCCAGGTTGGGGGTTGTGCGTGGGGCTAACAACCCTACCGCGGAAAAAAGCATCGGTTACGAAGCGACCAATAGCCTCGGATAAGGATGGATTTACTGTTGACGACCCGGACAAACGAAATAAGGACAATGACGTTCGGATCTGCACATGGAATGTTCGAACCCTGAACAGACCGCGTGCAGCCGAACAACTAGCGGAGGCCCTAGACTGCTACAAAGCAGGTATCACCGCCATCCAGGAAGTGCGGTGGGATGGGCCGGGCAAAAGGAAGATGAAAAACTGTGACATCTACTACGGTGATTGCTACAGGGAACAAAAGCAGCGTTTATTCGGATGCGGATTTGTTGTAAGCGGCAGACTTAGGCAAGAAGTCTTGAGCTTTCGACACGTGAGTGAACGCCTTACAACTATTCGCATCAAGGCTAAATTCGCCAACATCAGCCTAATATGCGCTCACGCCCCCACAGAAGATAAAGACGATGCTACCAAAGATTGTTTCTACGAGCTCCTCGACAAAACATATGAGCAATGTCCTAAATATGACGTTAAAATCGTCTTAGGTGATTTTAACGCCAAAATAGGAAAGGAGGACCTCTTTGGTAGCACAATCGGAAAATACAGCCTACATGACACCACGTCTGAAAACGGACTAAGGCTGATTGATTTTGCTGCGGGACGTAATGTTACCATAGCTAGCTCACGGTTTCCTCACCTCGATATACATAAAGGAACATGGCGGTCACCAGATCATCAAACCGTCAACCAAATTGATCATGTTGCGATCGACGTAAGGCACTCCTCCAGTATTCTAGATGTCCGAACTTTCCGAGCGGCCAACATTGACTCGGACCACTACCTGGTTGTAGCCAAGGTACGGATGCGGATATCCCAAACGCCAAAACAACGAGATAATACTGTGAGGAGATTTAACGTTGGACGGCTACAAACGCAACAAAATGCCAGAGCCTTTGCCGATCGCGTATCCCTAAACCTCTCGAGAAGTCCTATGCTGCCAGCATCAAGTGCCGAAGACCAGTGGCGCAGATGCCAAGAAGCCATCAAAAATGCCGCAACTGATGTGCTCGGTTTCACCAGTCCACCCCCTCGAAACCCCTGGTTTGATGAAGAATGCCGGCAAGCGCATGCAGCAAAACAACGTGCCTATGAAGCGGCGCTGCACAGAAGGACGAGAGCAGCTCGTCAGCTCTACGAGCAAAAGAGGAGGGAAGAACACCGGCTTCTCCGGAGAAAGAAGAGAGAGCATGAGAAGCGCGCGATCGAGGATATAGAGAGGTGCTACTCCAGGAATAATGTTCGGAAGTTTTACCAAAAGGTAAAAAGAACGTGTCAGGGCAACAAAACCCGAACAGAAGCCTGTAGAGACGAAGAAGGAAACCTTGTAGTAGAATCACAGTCGGTGCTGAGGATATGGAAAAACCATTTCTGCAGACTGCTAAACGGCGAAGACGACACAAATTCCGCTGTCAGGCAGAATGAACCATTCAACCTGGACGATGACAGCCAAGACTTCCGTCCACCTGACCAAAGTGAAGTGAGGATAGCAATATCTAAGCTAAAGTCCAACAAGGCTGCTGGGCCGGACGGCTTAACTGCCGAGCTTTTTAAGGCAGCTGGAGATGGCTTGGTGGAGAGCATACACCAACTCGTTTCCAAGATTTGGTCAGAAGAAAGTATGCCTGATGAATGGAACCTCAGCATCGTTTGCCCGATCCACAAGAAAGGAGACCCTCTAAACTGCGCCAACTATAGAGGCATCAGTCTCCTTAACACTGCGTATAAGATCATATCTGCTATACTGTGTGAACGCCTTAAACCATTCGTCAACGATCTGATAGGTCCCTATCAGTGCGGTTTTAGGCCCGGAAAGTCCACAACCGACCAAATTTTCACACTACGGCAGATCCTGGAGAAAACCCAAGAAGTCCAAATCGATACCCACCATCTGTTCATCGATTTTAAGGCCGCATATGACAGCATTTAAAGGGACGAGCTATACAGAGCCATATCTGGTTTTGGCATCCCTGCCAAACTCGTCAGATTGTGCGGAATGACAATGGAGAATTCTCGCTGCTCCATTAAGGTCGGAAACAATCTCACCGAGACCTTTGATGTCAGAAAAGGATTTAGACAAGGTGATGCGCTGTCATGTGACTTCTTTAACATCATTCTTGAGAAAATTGTGCGCAACTCACAAGCCAACACCAGAGGCACAATTTTCCATAAGTCTGTGCAACTGCTTGCATACGCGGACGATATTGACATTATTGGCAGAACACAGCGAGCTGTCACTGGCGCGTTTGCAAGTATTAGTACGGAAGCGGCAAGAATGGGTTTAGTGGTGAATGAGGGCAAGACAAAATATATGCTGTCAACAAGAAGGGACACACAACATCGACGAATCGGACAGAACGTCACGATAGACAGCTATAATTTTGAGGTAGTTAGGGACTTTGTCTACCTCGGCTCCGCTATAAACTCTGATAATGACACCACAGCAGAAATCAAACGAAGAATTACACTTGCCAATCGCTGTTTCTTTGGTCTAAGACGGCAATTGACTAGTAAGGCCTTGTCAAGAAACACTAAGTCGATTCTATATAAGACCCTCATCATCCCAGTCCTGCTCTATGGCGCAGAAGCATGGACCCTAACAAAGGCGGATGAAGATCTTCTTGGCCGTTTCGAACGCAAGATTCTTCGAGTGATTTTTGGTCCCGTTTGCGTTGACGGGCTTTGGAGGAGAAGATTTAACAGCGAACTCTACGAGCTGTACAACGACACCGATCTGGTCAGAGCGAATGGACACCAACGCTCCGGCCCGAAGAGTCTTCGATTCCAACCCGGAGGGACAACGCAGTAGAGGAAGACCTCGCCTTAGGTGGCGCGCACAAGTGGAAGGGGACCTCAACCAACTTGGAGTGCGCAACTGGAGGCAGTTAGCAAAAGATCGCGCTAACTGGAGAGGCGTATTGGTTGAGGCCCAGGTCCACCCCGGACTGTAGCGCCACCTTAAGTAAGTAAGTAAGTTCATACGTTCATGCTTTCAAATCTGCAAAAATGCTAGATCTAGCATTAAAAATGCCAGAATGGCATCACTGATTGGTTCATTTAGTCAATAAATAATTAAGTGTCAATTAACGATGTTTAGTTTTCCTTTAGAACTAGTTCAGGGTTTTGTTGTCTGGTTAAGAACGTTAAAGAGGGTTGAGCAATTTTTTAAAAAGAGTTTAAGACCTCGAAAAAACTCAGTCAAAACATACTGAGAACACCAAGACTTCGTACGATTTAGAGTTAGGTATTTGCCTTCAAGTTATATTTTTACAAAGTGACAAAGATTAGCTGCGCTAGTTTTGTAACATAGAAATATTGACAAGTGTCACGTAACATGAAAACTGCAGGTTCACCAACACACTCGCACCAAACTTTCATTAGCTGTTTAAGAAAAATGTAGGTACACATGTTGTCGATGTTTGTCCTTATATTTACCTGTATTATCAAAACTTTTTGAGAAACTGCTTCTTAAAAGACTAGACAGAATAATAGAACAAAGAAGGCTTATTCCCACCCACCAGTTTGGGTTTAGAAATAAACACTCGACAAAAGATCCAGTACATCGTATAACAGATATTATAGAAAAATCATTAGAAGAAAAGCAAGTTTGCTCTACACTATTTTTAGACGTTGCTCAGGCTTTTGATAAGGTCTGGCATAAGGGCTTAGAGGATAAACTTCATAGGGATCTACCAAGACAATACTATGAGATACTTAAATCTTATATTTCAAATAGATTATTTAGAGTTCGCTATGGTTCAGCGTATTCTGAACTCAAAGAATTACAAGCAGGAGTTCCACAGGGAAGTGTTCTGGGACCAACCATGTACTTATTGTATACTAGTGATATACCACATACGAACGATGTGATGATAGGTACATTCGCAGACACTGCTTTTCTATCAACTGATGGATGCGTGACTAAATCCACAGAAAAGCTAAAAAATTTTGTTAACGAGATATGTGATTGGGCCCAACGATGGCGAATTAGACTTAATGAGTCAAAGTCCACTCATATCAATTTTACAAATAAAAAAATAACGAACGCTCCTGTGGTTATTAATAACCAAGTAGTTCCTTATTCTAACACAGCTAAGTATCTGGGTATGAATCTAGATGCTAAACTGAAATGGAAGGAACATGTGAAAAAGAAAGTAGAAGAGTTAAATATTAGGTATAGAAAACTGTATTGGTTGCTAGGACATAACTCTGAAATGTCCACTGAGAATAAAATTTTAATATATGATCAGATACCTACTTAAACCTATTTGGAAGCATGGTATCCAATTATGGGGTTGCACAAAGAAAACAAATGTACAAATAATACAAACATTCCAAAACAAAGTCCTTCGGGCAATAGTAAATGCCCCGTGGTATATTATAAATAATGCATCGTGATTTGCAGATAAAAAAGAACGCAATTCGTCACAATGACCGTCTGCAGATGCATATTAATCCTGAAATAATAGATGTCTTAAATGTACGATATAATATTCGTAGATTAAGAAGAACTAAGCCTCACGAACTTATAATCTAAAAAAATATGAGAACCCGTATTTAAATTGTAATACCTTCTCAAACGCAACTGAACGTTGAAAGTAAAATCATTTGTCGATCTTTCTTTGATTGGTCATGATTAAGGAGGTGTTTTTAGTGCGGTTAGAGTCCCACACTACTCTGGGTTTCTAGCCCCATTGTGTCTTTCGAGATTTTCACCTTCAATAACAAAAAAAAAAAATTTCTCAAATATGTAAAACTTCTACTTTAATTAGTTTTATTAGTCACACAAACCAAATTAAACTTGTTTTAAGAATAATAATAATAATAATTCAGTAATCTTAAAACCATGAACCATTCAACCTGGACGATGACAGCCAAGACTTCCGTCCACCTGACCAAAGTGAAGTGAGGATAGCAATATCTAAGCTTAAGTCCAACAAGGCTGCTGGACCGGACGGCTTAACTGCCGAGCTTTTTAAGGCAGCGGGACATGGCTTAGTGGAGAGCATACACCAACTCGTTTCCAAGATTTGGTCAGAAGAAAGTATGCCTGATGAATGGAACCTCAGCATGTTTGCCCGATCCACAAGAAACTGCGCCAACTATAGAGGCATCAGTCTCCTTAACACTGCGTATAAGATCATATCTGCTATACTGTGTGAACGCCTTAAACCATTCGTCAACGATCTGATAGGTCCCTATCAGTGCGGTTTTAGGCCCGGAAAGTCCACAACCGACCAAATTTTCACACTACGGCAGATCCTGGAGAAAACCCAAGAAGTCCAAATCGATACCCACCATCTGTTCATCGATTTTAAGGCCGCATATGACAGCATTTATAGGGACGAGCTATACAGAGCCATGTCTAGTTTTGGCATCCCTGCCAAACTCGTCAGATTGTGCGGAATGACAATGGAGAATTCTCGCTGCTCCATTAAGGTCGGAAACAATCTCACCGAGACCTTTGATGTCAGAAAAGAATTTAGACAAGGTGATGCGCTGGCATGTGACTTTTTTAACATCATTCTTGAGAAAATTGTGCGCAACTCACAAGCCAACACCAGAGGCATTATTTTCCATAAGTCTGTGCAACTGCTTGCATACGCGGATGACATTGACATAATTGGTAGAACACAGCGAGCTGTCACTGGTGCGTTTGCATGTATAGAAACAGAAGCGGCAAAAATGGGTTTAGCGGTTAACGAGGGCAAGACAAAATATATGCTGTCAACAAGAAGGGACGCACAACATCGACGAATCGGACAGAACGTCACGATAGACAGCTATAATTTTGAGGTAGTTAGGGACTTTGTCTACCTCGGCTCCGCTATAAACTCTGATAATGACACCACAGCAGAAATCAAACGAAGAATTACACTTGCCAATCGCTGTTTCTTTGGACTAAGACGGCAATTGACCGTCAAGAAACACTAAGTCCTGCTCTATGGCGCAGAAGCATGGACCCTAACAAAGGCGGATGAAGGTCTTCTTGGCCGTTTCGAACGCAAGATTCTTCGAGTCATTGTGGGGTCTCAGTATGGTTTGTCTATGGTTTTGACTCTAATTGACACAGTCGAGTGTATTCAAATCAGTTGTCTTTCAACTGCTGCCTTCGTAACGTTTTGTTATTGCTTTTTAAGCATCGGCCCAATTTTACTTCAAAATGAATGCGACAATAACAGAAACAGAGCTTTGTATGCATTAGAACGATACATTTCACAAAGGCCGTGCAATAATCGATCCTTGCGCACAAAGTTCAATAATTATGTGCGATTTGACTTTTGGCCGAATGACGTTGCAATTTTGAACGTAAAGCTTCAAGCAATCGAATATGTATTGCCAAATGGGCTTGGAAGTAGAGTTTTAAAAGAACGCACTCTTGGAATTCGCATTCATTGAGCCCGAGAGCTCGAGAAATTGCATTGGCAGGTTGTGCTCCAAACGCTTTTTCAAAGTATGTACCTTAGGTGAGAATTGAGAAAGATGAACTACAGGTGAAAGTGTTATGTGGTCCGACGATGTTACAGTCAAGCGAATGATTCGCACCTTTTTGATGACTGATTAATGTCGATGTACTCTTATCCTTTGAATTTCTCAAACGGGACCGAAAATCACTCGGAGAATTTTCGTTCAAAACAACTACGGATATCTCTGTCCGTCTTCATTAATGCCCATGCTTCTGCGCCTGCATCATATAGCATGCAGGTGATATTTGGTCCAGTTTGTGACAATGGAGTTTGGAGAAGAAGATTCAACGACGAACTCTACGGGCTATACAGCGACGCTGACCTAGTCAAAAAGCTGAAAATACAACGGCTGCGATGGCTGGTACACGTGGAGCGTATGGACAACAACGCACCAGCCCGATAAGTCTTCGAATCCACCACTGAGGGACAGCGCAGCAGAGGAAGACCCCACCTTAGGTGGCGCGCACAAATGGAGAACGACCTTATCCAACTTGGTGTGCGTAACTGGAGGCAGCTGGCGAGGGACCGAGCTGGCTGGAGGGGCTTGTTAGTTGAGCCCGTGGTCCACCCCGGACTGTAGGCGCCACAAAACGTAAAAGTAAAGCAATACAAGCTCCGAGGTATTTTTAAAGCCCCCACCCTAACCATTCCAAAGATATGGCTATCTAATACGATGTTCATTTGCCGAAGTTGTCTGTAGAAAGCACATATTTGGGGTTGTCCTCATTCTAGCAAGTAAAGTACACGCTTCAATAATAAAGTAACATACAGTCTAAACAAGACATAATTTCAGTCATGCTCAAGTTAAAAGAAGATTTTTTTGCACGATTGTTGAAGTCTTGATTCCTTCGCAAATGGTTAACCGCACTAATAAGGTTCTGCGTCTTTAAGCTTCCTAACGCACCAGCTTGTATAAAAGATATTCGAATGATTACATACACCATATATATCTCTACAAAGCTGGGTGCGAGTGACTTTATACCTTCCAAGTTATACTATGTCCATAATTCGCACGGAGGCGACGCACAGTGTGAGAATTCGCGAATTCTAGCGGAATTTAATTCAAAAAATAACTTGTACAAATTGATGTAAATTTCTGCAGCTTAAACCTTCTACTAAGCGATTATGAAAGAACTGTTATGTGGGAGTTATGTAAAACAAAAATAATTGGGTTTGAAGTTGAAATTCCTTATAATTTCAGTGAAAATTAGCTTGTGAAGGTAGTTTTGATTTTATTTTTTTACGAGTGCCTAAGGTGTTATTTTTTGAAATTTTTGTTTGGATTTTATAAAAAAACAATATCAAGAAACTAGAAATTAAAAAAAAACTACATTCGATAGGGTGTTTATATTATTATTTTTTTGTTAAATTAAAAAAAAATGTTTTTTTTGCCAATTTTTGCCTTTATGAGAGAAAAACTTTATGTGTTCAGTATTGTTCGGATGGGAGACTATATGCATTTTAAAGCCTGATATCTCTTCTATTATTTAGCGCTTTAAGTTGCTGCGCATAGCTGCGACACCCATACATTTTTTTTTTACTTTCGACATGGCTATGAAACAAAAGTGTTACCTACTCTAAGTAACAGTCGTACTAAGTTTCATCCAATGTGTTGTAGTTTAGTTAGTTATATTTTGTATGTCATCATTTTCGACCTTGACTGTACATATGTACATTCCATATTATTTTAAAAGCCCTGGCGTCTGGGTTTCCAATTAATTTAGATGCTTTAGACATATGTGCGACAAGGACTCGGGATTTGTATCTTGAGAAGTATGAGTGGTATTATATGCCAGTAATCGCCGATTAATTATTGTTTCATGGCGAACAAGTGGTTGCTTCTTGTATTCTTTAAATTGGTCAATTTTAAGAGGGAGCGCAAGAGGCTAAAAATAAAGATATATAATAAAAAAAATTAAATTTACAAGAAAAAATTCGCGGTAGGACACAGTGACAGATCTTCTTCATAGACTGTTGATAACTTCAAACCCTTTCTAAGCAAGTCTCTAAGCATTCCGAACAGATAAAAAAATTGTTATTGAGCATGAAGTCCTGAAGCTTTTAAATGTACCAACCGAAAATAGAAAGGTCTTTTAGAGTCTGTTTTGCGCAAAAAAATGAATGATTCTTTACTTAATGTATGTATTTACTGATTATTTTAGATAAATGTTAGCAAATATTAACTAAAAACTTTTCTCTGTGAGCGTTATTAATTTTTTTCTATGGGTCCACTTTTGTAAAAAAAACATGTACTTTCAGAACTCCGTTCATCGAAAATTTGGCAAAATATATAAAATGTTGTAGTTCAATTTGATAATTTAGATATTTATGATCAATCCTGCAAAAAATAATTATCAAAAAGCTTAACTTGGAAGTGCTATTAATTTAATTCCGCTAGATGAGCGAATTCTCACACTGTGCGACGCGACGGTTGCGTATACTTCCCATTTTTTGCGAAATATTCTGATAGAGAATGATTGTGGAATAAAATTGTCGGTAAGCTGCTGAAAGATAAATATTGAATACTGTAAAATCAGAAAAAGTTATGAATAACTTCGGTTGGTACGAGCAAATTTTTATTTACCAAAAATGGTATCTTGTTTACGAAAACGCCTTTGCTCAAATCCTAGTATTTATGAGATAACTGCTTGTGAGTTGTGAGTCACATTTTGTCGCATAACTGATTAGTCCTAACGATTGTACCTATCTCACGGTTAGGCTTTTGATTTAAAAATAGCGTCAAAGTAGAGCCAGGTATTAACGCTAAAGATTCCATCGACATAATGGAGCATAATGCATGGGGACATATCATTATTTTAGAGCGATCTTAATTCCTCTACTTTTGCCTCTTCGCTTCCCTAATGTAATAATACTAACATTCGAACATTTTAATAAAAAAAATAATCAGAGTTCGAAAATACAGCCTACAACAATCTAAGTAACATATCTTCGGGTCTATGTTTCTGTCAACGTTGTCTACCAAATCGTTAAAGGCCTAGGTAAGGTCTTCCTCTAATTCGTTCTCCGTTTGGGCTGGTTCTTGAGAATTTCTCTAAATAAGACCCGAAACCCAGTGGGATCCGCTTTCTTCCTCTTCTTCTTCTTCTTCTTCTTCTTCTTCTTCTTCTTCTTCTTCTTCTTCTTCTTCTTCTTCTTCTTCTTCTTCTTCTTCTTCTTCTTCTTCTTCTTCTTCTTCTTCTTCTTCTTCTTCTTCTTCTTATTCTATCCATAAATTACTCCTTACCAAAGGGTATGGAATGGACTAAAGTGTTATACCACCCGCGCCGAAAGGCAAACTGGGTAAGGGGCCCAGTTTTCAAAAATAGGCCAGTACCGAACGGAGTACCCGCACACCTGCCGACCTCATCATTTCCTAGAAGAAGCAAGTCTTCTACTCAGCCCTTTCGCCAATCTTAAAGTATGGTATCGGCAAAGCGTCTAACACTGACACAGAGAAACTCGTCTTGGGCATTAATACTTTAGATAACAATTGTTAACGCTTTCAGTCAGGTTTTTTGAGCTCGTCCAAACAAAGTAAAATCAGCAGGAAAACGGTTATTAAACAACTATGAACTAAGCTTTGGGACAACCTTTGCATAACGAAAACGGCTTCACAAAGACATGCCTATCGGCTGGAGCCAGAAACCCATAGTGAGAAACTGATGAGGCCACCTGACCATCTTTAAGAAAGCCAAACCTTATTAGCCTCCCCGACATAGGATGCCACCAGAGAAACATCTCACGTTGTATCGGACCACCTACAATACTTTGCAGCATTAGTGGCGCGAAATTTAAATCTTCAAATCATCTACTTTTATTTACATTTCTACTTTTATTTACATTTGCGTCCCTGTCTCTTCTCATGATGTGCGCTATTCGCACTGAGCACTTCAAGCTTAAATAAAACAAACTGAACTATAATCGATGACAAAGAGGCATTAGGAATTAGAAATGTTTTCTTTGTAGCTCTCAACCGCTTCATTGCAGTGCTATCCGCATATTCAATTAAGCTAAACATTAAAACTCTACTGCAACCCCATTACAACTTCTGCAACTAATTTTAAAGATTATTTTAATTCCACATTTATTGGGTATACCTAATTAAAATTTCCATCGCTTCAGTATCTTTTTGATTGATCAAACTTCATTTATCCAGGTCAACCAACCGTTGTTTTTCTATCCTCTTTTCCGTTTATACTTTATACTTTAATTATCGCTGATGTATTTTTGCAGTAGTAAATCGATTTTGGAACATATCCAACATTAGTATCACCCTTTCACCGCATAGCACAGTTTACGAAAGTTCCAGGTCAACATCAAAGACAGAAAATCACGATAAATGGATCTGCAATGTGCGATTTCATATTCTTTGCAGTGTGTTGTTTACACCTTTAAAATGAACAGAGCACACTTTCGCACCTCGATTAACACCTGACAAAACGACTCCGTCTAGACACACATGACATAATTTGCATTTTTCTATTGACAGTGTCCAAGACGTCTATAACCTCTCTGCCCAATGTAGTCCAAATGACTTGCCAATGCCATGGCCATATGCACACATTGCGCTCACGTTGAATATTTTCGCAGTAGATAATAATGAGAAACAGTGACTTGTTGTAGGTATGAGATTTTCTAGTCTTTTTTTGCCCATAAATTGCGAATGTTGTTCTTTCAGAGATGGATATATTTTTTATTCGTATTCTGTGGAAACTGACAGACAACCTTTTCTTTGCACAATTACAGAACGTGTACAACCCATATATGGAAGTCATCTGAACTGATTGTTAACGCTTTTTATCACATAAGTATGTTGACTATCTACAGATGGCCGTCTAGAGATAACTGCGATGTAATAGCCATCTGTTGTTTAGTTTGGTTTCCTTTAATGGAAACTCATAGTAATGTTACTGAGACAGAATGTATATGGACAAGCTTTTTCTTTCTACTAATAAAAATATGTATTCGGGGAATCAGGGACTTATCTTGTATACGTTCTAATGTAAGCCAGATGGCATCGAGTTTTGTCTAGTCAGAGCATCAGCAACTAACAACTCGTTTGCAAATGTATACGACGGGTGATATAAATAAAACGTAGCAATAACTCTTTTTACTCAAAAGAAATGCCAAAATCGAAGCAATTGCTTCGTATGAGTAGAAACTTATTTGAGTTAACTACATCTGTGTTATGTCCGAATTCCGTATTTGTTTTAACGATATATCCGATCGAAATTGGACCCACTATTCAGACCCAGTTTAAATAAAATAAAAACAAGGTAAAAATAGTTGGCCTAGATTTTTTTAGGGACCCACAGCTGTACGCCTATTCCGAAAGGGTAAATTGAGAAGCTCTTTCACGACAGCCATATGTTGTTAGACGATCGCGAGAGGTGGTGCACTGGGAAAAGTCTTAAGGTGTAATTTGAGTTTTTCCGGGTATCGAAGCTATGACCCCTCGCTCAGAAGTGCATCACACTAATAACTGAGCCACAACGCCGCTCAACCTAACATAATGACATAGCTCTCCCTGAGAAATCCACTTTTCCGAAAGCATTTATAATAATTCACCCCAAACTTTATTATCAAAATAAATGTTCTTAAGCAAAGTTTGGATGCGTTGCGTCTATTTTACGTCAGACGCAATGGCCCAACTCTCAAACGATTGGTGAGCATATTCGATACAAACGGTTCGGTAGACAATCAGCAAGCACCTGTTCGTCAGATGAACAGCAGATCAATCGAGAATGTTGCAGCGGTCCGTGAAAGTATACAGGAGAACCTGAGCCAGTCAATTCCTCATCTTGCACAAAAAGTCGGCCTTTCGCAGAATTTAACTTGGCGAATTTTCCATCGCGAATTGTGCCTACACTCGTACAAGATCCAACTGACCCAGGAGCTCAAAGTTAATGATCGTAGACACTCCGTTTATTGTTTGACTGGCTATGGATCGTCTAGAAGAGGAATGCAATCTTTGTCCAATACCGACGAGGCGCATTTTTAGAAGAATCGCTATGTTAACAAGTAAAAGATTCACCAGGTGGCAATGCATTCACAAAAAGTTACGGCGGCGTCATTGGTACGTAATATTTTTTAAATGATCTTAGTGAATCCATCACCATCAACGATGCTTACCAATTTCTTTTGGCTCAAATTGAACGATTTGGAGGTAGGCGACCTGTGGTTCCAGCAGGACTGGCCTACGTGCCACGATGGATATTCTGCATAGGTTAACGAATTGAGAGTATCGTTTTCTCCCGCAGAAGTGATTTGGTGACAAAGATCGTGCGATTTGACTCCGCTAGACTCTTTCTTGTAAGGTTACCTAAATTCACAAGTCTACGGCAAACGATCGATGCTTAAAGCCAAAATAATTAATGCCATCGCTAAAATTTAGCTAGATATATGCGGCAGAGTCAACAAAAATTTGACTACTCCATTCCGTGCCATAGTAAGAAGCCGCGGCGGAGATTTATACCTCACGACCTGTCCTTATTGGAAAACCCTTTACAAAAGATATTCATTCGTACTTTTTCTAAATGGTTTTATTTATTTTTCTATGTGTTTACTGGCATTCTTAATCATCTGTCTCAACACCGACATAAAAACGAAAAGATGTGCCAGTCGTTTACAACAAACGACAACGATAATAATTTATTTTAATTGCCGTTTTGTCGAATAATTTCTCATTTCGTGTTGAGGTCGTTGCTTGCGCCTTCTTGTTTTACCTACGACAAAAAAAAAATGAAATGATAGTAACACACAAAAAAATAAATAAAGTCTTTAAGTAGATAATAAACTAGCGAAAAAAATATCGCTCTAAAAACGACGAATGACGCGACACAAGCGTCGTCGTATACAACAAACAAAAAGGGCAATAGGGGTGACTGTCCTACCAACTCTTATACAGTTCCATTTGTATTTCATAATAGAGGGAAGTTGCACAATAAAAACCTTTCAGTCCTGCAAATCACTGGCAATACTTGTGACAAGTAGTTATAGCCTTTTGGAAAATTTTACCGTGAATTTTCACTATTGCCTTATCAATGTTATCTTCTTTGTTTTGAAAAGCTTTTCCTTGCTCTGAGGTAAGAAATACGTTTTGGTAAAGGAAGTCAACCACATAGGTAAACGGACTTTTTTTGAAAAATTACGTTTTTTTTAAATATGATTCTGACCAAAATACATACGTTTAGTAAAATCGATGTTTTCAAAATTATTGCTTCCTTCATTTCATTCGAATCACCGAAAACGCTGCTTTTTAAAAGCTCTTCATATCTCGAAAACGAAATTTTCGATTTGGACAAAAAGCAAGTAGGTATTGCTTACTTCCTGAACAAAATCTTGTAACAGTTGAGTAAGAGCATTTTTCGAAAAAAAAAACATTGCCTACCTTACCTTGTTACTATTTTATGGGCGTAATTTTCTAAAAACTGCTTAATGATTTTGACCAAAATGCTTATTTAGAATATGGATAACATAAGCATTCTTTAATGATCCACTTCTTATATTTTCTTTAAAAAAATGCAAATAAAGCCGTATTATAAGAATTTTTGAAAAAATACAATTAACCCAAATCCTAACCCATCTTCAAACACTGTATATTTTTGTAAAAATCTATACCGCTCTGCCAATTAAAATGCAATTAAACGAAAAACTTCTTGTTTCGGAAATATTATCCACTGGTTTTTATTTTTAACCATAATAAATAACTATGCACTTTAAAACAAAATGCAACCACTTTTGCTTTAACTTTTTGCACCCCACACGTCCATCGGCATATTCAGTTTATAACTGCGAGTGCAAATTCAAAAACATATCCCTGAATTCTTACATAATAAGCTAAGAAGTCCCAACCTCAGTGGTGGAACAAGGAGCTAAACTCCAAAAGAAGGCAAGTTAGGCACTTTTACAATAGGGCCAAAGCTGTGGGGGATGACATTACGTGGGATCTATACTTAGAAAGTAAAAAAGAGTTTAAATACTTGATCAGGCAATCCAAGAGGAAATCATGGAAGCTTTTCTGTGAAGCGATTGCGGACACAAGCGAGGCTTCCAGACTTCGCAAAGTGCTGGCCAAAGACCCTGCCGTCCCTAGCTTTATCAAGAAATCGGAGGGTTCGTGGGCGGAAAGCAGCGAAGAGGTACTGGAATCACTAGTTGATGCCCATTTTCCAGGAAGTAGCGCGCCTGTGTCCTCGTTACTCAATGGAAATAGGAATTGGGATAGCATTAGTACAACCATAGAGGAAGGATTAGATAATATCTTCACTGGGAAGAAACTGCATTGGGCCATCAAGTCCTTCGCTCCGTTCAAATCGCCTGGCCCTGATGGCATTATACCGGCCATGCTTCAAAGGGCTCCAGTACAGTCATGAACATAATCAGGAATATTTTCAAACATTGCCTTCGATTAGGCTATGTACCTAGGGCATGGAGAGAAGTACGAGTGGTTTTTATACCTAAAGCAGGTAAACCAAGCCACACTTCAGCTAAGGACTTCAGACCTATTAGTTTGTCGTCATTTCTCCTCAAAACACTTTAAAGACTTATTGACATTCACATAAGAAACAAGTGTTGTAATGGAACTTTATGCAATGCTCAACATGCATACTTAAAAGGCAAATCAGTAGAGACGGCTCTACACGAGGTAGTAGGTAAAATAGAGGGCAGCCTTCACCAAAAATAATACGCACTGGCGGCCTTTTTGGACATTGAAGGGGCCTTTAATAATGTTAATAGGGAGGCCATCAAAAGTGCCTTGGAAAATATTAATGTAGAGCATAGTATAACCAAGTGGCTATATGAGATGCTCTCTACAAGAAATATCAACTCCACTATCGGAAACAGTTCAATAAGAAGATCTGTAACCAGAGGCACCCCTCAATGTCATTTCTCCCCTTCTCTGGGTGCTGGTTATAGATAATATACTTAAAGAACTAAATAATGCAGGATTCAACGTTACTGCCTACGCGGATGACGTAGTTATAATTATTCAGGGAAAATTCCTTAACACAATGAGCGAGCTCATGGAAACTGCCCTCAACAGACTCAGAATCTGGGCTGAAGGGTGTGGACTCCGAGTAAATCCGGAGAAAACGGAACTAGTACTATTTAGCTCAAAATACAAGATACCGCTCTTCAGGCTGCCAAGACTTGCTGGAGTGGAGCTTTTGCTCTCAGAAAGCGCAAAATATCTTGGTACGGTACTTGACAGGAAACTTAATTGGAAACTTAACGTACAGGAAAGAGTCCGCAATGCTCTCTTCGCTTGTAAGAACACAGCTGGGAAGAAATGGGGCATGAGGCCGACAATGATGTATTGGCTTTACACAATGGTTGTAAGACCCATAATTACATATGGGGCTCTTGTGTGTTGGAAGGCCACCAACAAGAAGTATGTACGGGATATGTTAACCAGGGTACAAAGAACAGCCTGCATTGCCGTTACGGGTGCCTTACGTACAACGCCCACGGCTGCGCTGGAAGCTTTCTGCATCTTTTACCACTGGACTTACAAATACAGATCCAAGCAGGAAATAGTGCACTTAGACTCACTAATGCAGGGCTGTTTAAAAATAATAGTATAGGTCATGGAATAATTCTAAGGGAATCGTTCTCTGATATCCCCGTAAAGGCGGATGAAAGTCTCGGTACACTTGACTTCGAAACACCTTATGAAGTGTTATACCCGGACAGAGAGGAATGGTCTAAAAACTTGATCCTGAGGGAAAACGAGGCCTCAGTATACACTGACGGCTCCAAAACTAGCGAGGGAACAGGGGCAGGTATATACTCTAGCAAGTTCGACCTACAAATGGCCCTGAAGCTTCCGGACACATGCAGTGTGTTTCAGGCAGAGGTTCTGGCAGTGCTTAAGGCCGCAGAGGTACTTGAGATGAGATCAATATCCAATAAGAATATCGCCATCTTCATTGACAGTCAGGCTGCACTTAAAGCACTAGAATCACAAACCATCAAGTCTGAGCTAGTCAGGAATTGTCGCACAGTGCTCAAGGCATTGGGTACCTGGGCATTGTGATATTGACGGTAACGAAAAGGCAGACGTTCTGGCCAAGGAAGGAAATGGGCTCCCACTTGATGCAACGATCGAAGGTATAAGACCACCCATGGCGGTGGCCAGGAGAATTCTTTTTGAAAAAGTCTTCAATAAAGCAAATACAAGGTGGTCACAATTAGAAGGGCATAAGGTCTCAAAGGCACTGTGGCCTGCTTTAAACCGGAGGAAATCTGAACAATTGATTAATTTCAGTAGAACTAAGTTGAGAACAACGGTAGGAATACTCTCTGGGCACTGCCTTCTCAGGAAGCATGCCATGAGACTAGGCGTAGCTAATAGGTACTGTGAAGACCTACAGGTCACGGAAGACATCTCACACCTTCTTTGTGAATGTCAAGCAATTGCTCGGAGTAGAAGAAAGCATCTCGTAATGTACTTCTTTAATAACCTGGAAGAGGTTGGTTCCTCAAATGGTATTGAGGCCATACTCAAATTCTGTAGGGAAATCGAATGCTTGGGGGATTTGGTTTAGGTCTTTTAGCCGTAATGGTTCCCAGGGGATGGCGATGGGCCCAACATGGTGCCTGGTCTATTGTGACGATCTCACAACCCCCATCAACCTAACCTAACCTAACCTACATAATAAATCTTTGTCAAGATATCGCTAGGTATATGTATCACAAACCCTACTTCAAGTCATAGCCACCTACCAGCATCAACAATCTATCCCAACCAAAATCAGGAACATGCCCTAACAGATTAGAAACTAACTCCTGCTTCACTTGTCCTTGTACTCGAAATTTTTTTAAGTGTTTTAGCGTGACATTTAAAAATAGGTGGCAAACTGTCAATATCGTACATACTTATAAAAGGGCCAAAGGAAAATTACCTGAAACAATTTTAAATGAGTTTAAATCTAATTTATATCTACCAGAATAAATCCAAAAATGATATAAGCAATCACTATCTGCATTTCAATTTTATTTTTTTTTTGACATTTTCTTTTTGGTGAAGTGCTGAAGTTCATAACAGGTCTGTTTGATTTTGTTTGTGTCTGTTCGATTTTATTTTGCGTCGATTTGCGATGACAGATACGTAATTAAAAATTAAACACGTATAAATCACGTAATTAGTATCATGAAAATCTAGGTTTTTCAACAGGGACGCTACAAAAGTAGAGCGACAGGGACAGCAAACGACGCACGCCGAATTTTGCCGCTCTTTTGACATTTCTCTTCAGTAAGCTTTGCCATTTAATGATTGAAAGATATACGAGCAAACAACGAGTCAAAATTATTACAATTTAGTACCGAAATTCGGAGTCAGTGGCCTCAACGTTAAGAGCGCTACGTCCAATTTATGGTCGTCATAATCGTCCTAGCAGATCAACAATTGAGCGTCTAGTGGACAAATTTGAATCCACAGGCACAGTACAAAATGTTCCCGTGCCAGTGAGACAAAGAAGTGCCCAAAGTGTCGAGAATATTGCTGCCGCTGAGGTTTCAGCTGAAGAAAGCCCAAATGTGTCTCTCACGCGTCGTTCTCAAGCATTGGGCATCTCTTTGACGTCGTTGTGGCGAATTTTTGGCCCCAATTGGATAATATGGACTTGGAGGACATGTTCCAACAGGACGACGCCACAAGCCACACAGCGAATGTCACAATCAATTTATTGGAAACCAAGTTTGGAGAACGTGTTATCTCACGACATGGTCCAGTCGCTTGGCCTATTATTAATCTATGGTCTATGCCAACAAGCCAGCGACGATTGATGAACTTCGTACGAATATCGAACGTGAAATTGCAGCAATATCGGCCGATTTATGCTTGAAAACCGTCGAAAATTGGGTTCAGCGTCTGTACTTCTGCAAGCGTGCCCGTGGTGGCCATGCAAAAGAAATCGAGTTCCATACATAATGGCATCGAACGTACTTTCACAGGAATAAAGAACTTCATTGATATCCACAACCGTTTTTGTTTTACTTTTGTTTCGCTCTTATTGAAAAACCCTTTATAATCACGTCATTTATGAGATGGTTTATCTAAGTTAAGTGGATTTAGCTTAATCACGTTGGTGGGAACTTGGTATAAGCCTCACATTGTTATTTGATATGTACTGTTAAATGTCATCTGTTTCATTTGTTTCAGCCAAAAGTGCAATTTTAATATGTTCTTATATTTTTATCTTAACTAGTCTCGTTTCAGAGTTTTTTATCTACACACCTAAAAAATTAAAAAAAAAAAAACTGTTGATAAGTACGAGAAGGTTTCGTGCGACTAAGTCGTGTACTTTATTTTTTGTTGGGAAGAGATGCACTTCTGTGTGAAATTGTTTTTCAATATGTTGTGCCTAAGCCAGATTACTATATCGGTAGAATTTCTACCACAGGGCGATGTCAACGTGGAACGTGGCTACAGAACCGCAGACCGCACTGAGTTTCAGTGGGCTAGCATCAATTTGGCAGAAAGCTGCAGTTCAATCATCACCGATTAAGATAAATCAATGAAAAAGTCTTTTCTTTTAAATACCTACTCTAAATTCCACTGAACATTTTAGAAATGCCTTCGGTCAGTCTTTATCAAACTGGAAAGTGCTATGTACCCACATTCTGCCAACAGTAGAGTTTTACTTCACATATAAGCCACTTATGGAAATAACCAATAAGATGAAAAGAGTATAGGGAGCTCAATAGCAATAACTACTTTCCGTACCAAACGGCATCTGACTATAAAAATAAATTAAAGAAGAACACAAAAGTCGTGAGATGGGTATTATTCCCCCTTACATATCCACAGTGCTCCATCTCAAAGGCACGTGCGCTCATCAACTGTGCAACACTTTAAATTACTATTCGCACCTCGAACGTAAAAAATGATACAAAAATTACCAATTTAACATTCAGTCATAGCTGCATTTTAAATTACAATAACTGAATAAAACATACATATATCTGCTGGTGGATTTTGAAACAAGAACGTTATGCAAATATAGCTTCGCTTCGATCTAGGTCTCACTCCAAATCCGATCAAGTTTATTATAATTTAATTAAAATTTCGGACTTTCACTGTTTTTTTCACACACCAACTGTCTTCAGACACTGTTTCTACTATAAAATTTTTGAATGGGAAATAATTAAAATAATTATGATTTATTGAAAACAAAAAAGAAAAAAAAACTCAAAAGGGGAAATGCGAAAACCACAATGCGACACGAGTTCAACACAAGCGAATACCCGTCGATTACTCATCCACTCTCATCGCGCGGATACAATTTCAACACAACACTTGGAAGCTATCTAAGTGACTGAACATATAAAGAGTTGCCACCATCCGCAGCACCGTCGACCAGCAGCAGAAACACAAAACGCCAGTAATAATCGAAATCAAAAACCACCAAAGAAGAATCGCAATCGAAACTGACTGAACTCAGTGAGGTGCTGCTAGCTGCTACTGCCGTCGCGTCGTCGTATCCAATGGGCTATGAAACCATCTACTATCTACACCGCACATAGATCATACGGAACCGCACGCAAATAGCGCATACTTTATGTTATCGTTCTATCGTCACGTTAGCCAGAGAGCATGGAAATTATGACAGAGGCAAAAACCACCGCAAAGGGTTATGGATAAAGGGTATCTATAGTCGACTGGCTGTCTGCTTCGAAGAGCTAACCCCTTCAGCAACATATAACTGCTGCGTGCTTCCACAGACCTTACACGGGACTATAAAAATGCAGACGAACAAGACCAAATTGGTTTCAGCCGTAAACAGGTAATTTAGAGCTGTAGACTGTAGAGTCCCGTCAGTCGTGCTCCCCCAAAAGTCATGGGCCTAGCCATAGCCAGGCATTTGGCTTATACTCCCGCAATAAATATGAAGACCTCACCCGGGCTGAACAGAAATTTTCATATTCGAATGGAATGGAGTTGGAAGGGTTGCAGGACATGCCCCCTTCCCATTTCAATTGCAATAATTGTTATAGTTGTGAACAAAAATAGCAAACATGTCGCTGTCTTGTGTGCCTTATATGTCATACGTGTCTCTGGAATTACAACAAAGGTATTTCTACCGCAGAATTGTGGCATACATGTAAGTACCATCATTATGACGGCGCACGCAATTTTGGAATAATTTACCAAAGTTGGTGGTACGTTGGATAAGCATGTCCCTTATTGTTGAATGGAATTTAGAAATCCTTTTCGTTGTATAGTCTTTGACATAGTTTCAGCAGTTCGCAAGGAGATTCTAGGGAATCCTTTTGACGAGGACTGATGCAAATTTTGATCTACTTCTGATAGATGGTAATTGTCGGGCATAAACTTACTCATCCAAACATGTTATCGGTTTTTGATCATAAATTCTTATTTGGCATTGATTTATAACCCTTAGGAATATACGAATTTTATTGTTTATTGAAGAGAATATTTATTACTATTTTAGACAGATAATAGAACTCGTCGATTGGTTACAATGTGTGCTGTCCTTTTTAACAATAGGTAAACGTAATGGAACACATTTTGGAGTTGCATCTATGTGCTTATTTGAGCGGTTAGTTTGAACACACACAAATTGCGACCCAAACTTCGTCTGACAAACATCCGGAATAACAACCCTCCAGAGGCAGCTTCTAATTCAACGGACTCGGCATTAGGTTTACTTGTGTAAGGTACCCACACAAGTAACTTATAAATTAGTAGATAACAAAACTCGTTAAGTTTAATTTCGCTATAGTAACGTTTACCAACTTATGTTAGCAGAAAGTTGGATGAACATTGAGGCGCCAACAGCTTATTTAATACAACCTAATTTATAAGTTGTGCGCTTGTTTCTTTTGTGTATAAAGGGTGTCCTAAAATTCACGCAAAATTTAAATTTTGCGCCATTTATTTAATATTGCAATGGTGCCAACGCAAAAAAAAGATAACAATATGACAGCTGACAGTTCGAGGTAAGTAAAAATTAAGCGCTATTCGAATGAACAACGCATTTTAATTTTTGAGCAATGTTTTAAAAATAATGAAGTCAGGATATGATATGGATGTGACCAACATGTGGTTTTAACAAGACAGACGGTACCACATGCCATACAGCCAGAAAAACATTTCAATTACTGTATAATGTCATTTCCTAATCGTGTAATCGGTCGCTTTTGCGATCTGAATTAGCTATCCAGATCTTGCGATTTAACGCCATTGGACTTTTGTCTTTTCAGGGTTTTTTGAAGTCAAAGGCAAACAAGCCCACGATCACCAACAACGCCTTGAAAGAGAAATTGATAGGTGTATTGATGAAATTATTTTATGGGAAACGGTCATAGATAATTTCAAC
This sequence comes from Cheilosia pagana, assembly GCA_936431705.1. NCBI lineage: Eukaryota > Metazoa > Arthropoda > Insecta > Diptera > Syrphidae > Cheilosia > Cheilosia pagana. Next base: position 73,930,273 of record OW386166.1, on the reverse strand, counting down.
ACCCGAACTGATAATTTTCACCAAAAGATTGGGCCTGCAACCAAAACTGATGCTCTGGATGTACACAGCCGTCGTTCGTACGACCTATCTTCACCTACGGGTCAATAGTATGGTGGCCAGGTCTAATAAAAGCTTAGAAAATAACCAAACTTAACAAAGTACAAAGAATGGGCACCACAGCACTCAACTGTCAACTCAACACCCTCACAGTCCTTTTGCATATTTTACGTTTTTAAAGTGTAATTCCCTTCAAGATAAGATTGACAGGAGGGAAGGTTGAACCGAGACTCGAATTTAACAATCTTCACAGGCGGTTGTATTTTCTGAATTTCTAAAAATTTCAAAATCCTTTAGGCTTCCAGATACGGCCAGTGTGCTTCGGGCGGAATTACTTGCTATCCGCGAGGCCTGCCGTCAAATCAAACTACATACAAAAATAGTTTCGAGGTAAACCTCCGTCAAGGATATTACCTCAGTCAATCGGCCCTACCGAGGTATCCGTCGGAACCTTCTCCGATTTTATACGATTCGGAGGTTTTTTGCTTCGAGGTATTCTTCGGAATGTTTCTCCGACATTTTGTAACGCATATCGGCGAATTACGTTGAAGTGCGATGAAGTGCATTTTTTTCTTCAATTTCTGACAGCTGTGTTCCGATATCCTCCGACAAAAATTGGTTGCGGAATTTGCTTACGATTTGAATTTGAGCCTCCGACAGAGTATGCGTTGCGGAAAATTTTCCGTTCCGACGGATAGGTCGCTAGGGCCGAATATTACCTCAAAATTAGCATTAGAATGTCGAAAGGAGCTGGCCTCGCTTGACCAGTTCAAGGTTACCCTGATTTGGGTTCTAGGCCTGGGCAACGTTTGTGAAACGAACATGTTGATGAATTGGCCAGGCGAGGCTCAGCCCTTTACTGTTCACTTGGGGAATCGGTCCACTTTCCGCTTGGTCAAAGCAAAGATCTCCTCAGAATACCTATCGAACTAACCTTACCTAAGATGGAGAAGGCTGACGAACTGTAATCCAGAAACTGTTCGTGCTTTGGTCCATATAGGGGACCGCGCAATCAGACTAGGCATCCCACATAATAAGCACTTACTTACTTACTACCAATGCGCCTGTCCAACATTATTTATGGCCACACAGCGATCTCGCGTTAAGCCATACTTCGACTCCCTTGAAGAGCACCCGAATATAAGGGAACTAATAACCTTTTTGAATTCCACAGGCTGGATCTAAACTCTCCTTTTCAAAAATCTTAAACAACCAGGTCAAATGAGTTGTGGCAACAAAACGGCACAAAGTGCTACTTGGGTTTTTAATTAAACCACCACTCCTACGTGGCGTGGTGTTCATATATCTGGCTGACTTGATGTTTCTCTGTTTTGATTGGCTTAGATCGAACACACGCAAAGCTATTCAGTTGACGTAGGGTTAGCCGACGAATCTAGTCAAGAAATTCGTGACTGAGTATGTTAACTTGACAGTTCGCATATATGGCTGACGTAGAAAAAGTGGCGTTACCGACCTAGTATTTGCCTTCACGGTACATTTAGTCCAGACCGATCTAGTCGAACTAGATTTTTGAACGTACCCAATGTTCGTTGATCCTATACTCTATTAACAAATTTAAGGAAGCAAAAAAGACGCAACTTTGAGGTAATCTAATGTTCTACAAGGTGTCTAAAATTGAAATTTTCGGATCGTCACAAACAGACTTATCAACAATCTGCACGGTTTTCTACCGGTCGACTTATTAAGTAGGAGATGGAAATACTAGTATGAGGCATTTTGGACATATCGGTCCAATTTTGCGTCACTCTTTCGAGCATTTGGAACTCTTAACTAACAAGGCGATAAATATTCCAATTCAAGAGCGACTCACTGACCCAGTTTGGAACATCCATTTTGTCGTTGAATCAAGACCTTAGTAAGTCAAATATTGAACGAGAAGTGTGGCAGGTTCCGGCATCCGGCTGAAGCCATTTATGATTCTAATCAATTTCGTCCATATTATTCGTTCATTGGGTTTCTAAAAAAGACTGTGTACTTTTTTGGGTGGAACTTAGGGGCTCATTATCATTACCATTGACCCAAGTCGACCTCGTCTGTAAACACATAGTATCATAATAAAAATACCGATTCGCAAAATATGTTGGAATGATACTTAGGGGTTCTCGAGGGCGTAAGCCCAAGGTATATAGAACTACAAGGTATGATATTCCGCGTTTATTTTTTGGTTTGGTCTGCGCATGTACGTCACACGACGACAACTATTTTGACGTTTCACTAAAAATTTATTCATATGGGGGTAGTTTTCTGTTTGAAAGTTTAATTTTTAATAATAAAAGCATTTTGTGTGCTGTTTTCAAGAAGTGTAATAGTGTACAAATTAATTGCTTATGGATCATTAATTCAATGTGCATAAAAACGCTACATCGTTCGTGACAGTGTTTAGGAAGACAAGATGCTTCGGACTGGTCATCCACTGGACAATAATGCTGAAGTCAATTAGGAAGATTAAAGAAAATCTTGGCCGATCCAGAATCGGCAAGCAAAGCAGCAAAATGTTCATTAGAATCAATGGAAGGTAATAAAATCAATTTATTTTGTATCTATAGATATAAAATTCGATACTTTTGTATCCATAAAGGTGGCAGAAAATCACTGGTCAGCCTTTTGATGCGCATGAGAATTGCCAGCAGAAGCAACAGCAGCAAAGATGAGGGAATTCCTCAGAAGTGGTCCATGGAAATTGGAAACCATGTCCATAATAATAATAACAATTACCAACTTCCTATTCTAATCAACGGGCACGACGACGGTTTATTTGTGTTTACATTTTCATGTATTTGTGAATTTAAAATATTAATTTTAAAAAACATTTTACATCGAAAAAAAAAAATTGTTTTTTTTTTCTTTTTCTAAGGTACAATTTCAGAAAGAAACATAAGCTAATTTATGTAATTAGAGCAACATTTAAGTGATGTAGAATTAAACTTATTGAATATCGGTATGATCAAGGATTTCCAGTTTTTGTACAAATTCCTGGTTTGGTTGTTGAAGCCCTCCTTCCGAAACTAAGCTATGAGCTAGTATTGTTAATATTCGTGTATTTTTGCATTATTTGTGGCATTTTCAGTTTAATTCTATAAATAATAATATCCAGCTGGGATACTTGTGTTGTGGTTTTCTTCAGTGAAATATGAGAGCAATGTGGAAGTTATGACACTATCGGGACAATCTTCTTTATTAACACAGTCCCCTAGTGACCCATCGAGTTTTTTCTCATCGTTGCTGTTTTTCAACTGTTTCTGTCTTATTTCGACTTAGTTTTTTGTTATTGTTGCTGTTCCAACCAAACACTGCAGATTCACCATTTTAAAAACGATAAAATTAACTTTTATTTGCATTTTAATAATTATTTTTCAAATTAAAAAGGAAAACAGTACGCTTTTACAAAAATGTTTACCGAAAGTCAAATGTGTTGTCGTCGAGTGACGTAACAGTGTAAGAGAGAGATGCAAGAAGACATGCGCAATATCATACCATGTAGTTTTATATACCTTGGCGTAAGCCTGTATTTTTTTATCTTAGCAAAAAATGTAAAAAATATCAAACGCGCTTTGAAAGTTATACCTATTGGGAGATCTTACTTTTTATTTTTTTTTTTAGTCACTCACTTTTTTTGTGTGAGTTTTTTTTTGGGACGAAAGGAAAGAAAATTCTATTCAACGGTCGAATTGAAAAGCTTTTCCAGGGAAGTTTTACTCCCGGATGGTTGTCAGACGTTTGCATGAAGTGGCACTGGGAAAAAAATATTAAAATGTAATTTTTTTGCTTCCCTGAAGATCGAACCTGAAAACCCCTCATACAGTAGTCCATCATTAAGCCACTGCAGACGCCGGTCTTTAAAAACAAAAGCTCCCTATAAGTGTTTTGCTGTACAACTGCGTTTTCAGGATCCTTGAATTCAAATGAATTTACTTGTTCCAACACAAGGTTGGCAGTGGGCACAGAACGATTTTATATTTCAATGTCTAATTTTCCTTTTGCGATGAACGAAATTCAACAAGCAATGAACTTCGATCCCATCCCCAGTCTCTTCAATTCATTTCCTTTAACCACTCTCGGTAGACATTTAACGCAGATAAATAACGTACTCGTACAAACCCTTGAGTAGGTACTTCTACTTAATTTACCTAAACACAAATACTTACGTGCAAAATGAACCCACCTCCATAAATCCGAAAGCTATAACAGGTTATAAAACGGCACCAATCAATAGAGGTAAGTAAAACTGTAATAGAATATTAAGAAGCCAATAACGAGTTCCTTGTCTTCAAACACACTCTGCCCCCTTGATCGCTTTTGCCAAAAATCTAAACGAAATTTATAAACCAACAACCTCAGCCATGACTACAACTACTTATCCACCGAAAAACATTGCAGGCACATTTACTCTTTTTCGCTTCCGACATCAGACCGACTTCGCTGCAAATAAAATTGGCGAGCGGAAAGAATCATTTAACGCCACTAGCACACCGAATTAGTATTCAATTCCACATTGCACTACGGTGTTCCATTTAGGGCCCATAACGACTTTGATATTGTGGAGCCAAATATAGCTGACTGCAGTTCATGTCAATTCTGGTCACGATTTATTTAATTCTCTATCACTTTAGGAGGAGGGCAATTTATTTCTTATTTTAGAACGGATCAAGATGTGTCTCACAGAGGTGATACATACACCTAGGGGTGTCTTCAAAAATCACTCTCTTTGATGGGTGCTCCGTAATTTTGATTTACCTTGCATGTTTTGAAATTTGGATACTTACGTCAACTTACTTTATCGCATCCAAAAAGTACAACCTATGAGTGTAATAGCTCACGCTAAAATATTTCCAATTGTGTGAAAAACTGCATATGACAATGAGGGTTGATACGGCAGCGTATTTTCATAAAACAGAGCTTAAATAAAAAAAAACTAAAGGAAGCCATAGAGTGGTGACTGCGAGTGCGAGTAAAGTAGTATGACAATGGACAGTGGCAACTTGGAGCAATGAGTGAAAGATACATGACGGGAAAAGTAAGAACAAAAAATTCGGTTGCGATTGCAAGTCAAATATACCTTTCGCATTTCGCACACGATTTTTGGCAGCTGACATTTGTTTCTGAGCTGGATTTTTCCCTAAACATATTTTCGCGATTTGCTGTAAAAAAAAAAAGAAGAAACATACATAAATAGTAAGGGGGCAATAGCATTCAGGTGACGTCATGTAGGGATACATCTATGAATTTGAAGATGACATTTGTGTAGCAGTAAGTTGATGAAATAATTAATCTCCCCATTCTGTACACAGCTCTTTGCATTTGGTGTCTCACTAAAATGTGGAGTCACAGTGTGGCAGCAGTTGTTTAGCTTTAAGGCATACCTACATAGTTTTGTTGGCGTTTCCCTGTAACCCCTGTGCACCGTTTACACGCAATCTCGAGTGTACTTTACAAATCTGGACCAGTTATTTTGATATCAAAAGCTAAAAACAGTACACATTTTGACACAACTGATGGCAAAACAACAAAGAACAATATAAAATTAAGGGGACGCCCAAATTATGAAATTTTATTTAAAAAGAAAGGTAGGTACATAATTATTTTAGATTTGACGAGCTTGTGTAGCTTGTTGAACAATTTATGCATTGATCATGATCCTAATGTCGTTTGCCATTGATTTTAACACATGTGTGAGTGTATTTGCATCTATTTTCACCGCGAGTACAAAATAACATTTGAATAATAGTTTGAGTCGAAAACTTCGGTTTTGCAATATTCTACGTGACAAATATACCTACCGACAATATGTGAGATAGCGGCTGCATCGGTATCGCCTCGGTAAGTCTTATATATACCTATAATACGGTATAGTAAAATAACCCCACGAAATTAAAGCTCGCTGGTCTTAGAAAAGAATTAACACTCCGCGGGCTTTATTTCTTCTATAAAATGGTAAAAACAAAAAAGCAATAACAACCACAGTGTACTATATATGGAGGGGCGCGGGCTCTCCCCCTGCAACCACCCTGCTTGGCATCAGTTCACTGTTGGATTTTGAGTAGGTTCGTGGTTGAGTGTTATTTTTGTTTGGAAAAGAGAGGACCCGTGAGCGCTTTTTCACTGAACCAAATAACACAGTGGCGCAGTGGCTTAGTGGTAGTGTGTTGGGCTACTAAGCGAGGGGTTTCAGGTTCGAATCCCGAAAGGGCCAAATTACATCTTAAAGTTTTTTTCCACTGCCCACCTCTCGCGAACGTCTGACAAACATCCGAGAGTAAACTGTCATGAAAGAGCTTCTCAATTAGCCGTTTGGACTCGGCGTACAATTGTAGATCCCTTCAATTCGTCCCAAAAATTGAAAACCCACACAAAACGAATGGTTGTGAGAAGCTAGGCCTTGGGTCTCATAGACCTGTCGCGCCAAAATATTTATTTATATTTATTTATTTAAATAACACATGTGCCGGACCGACAAATCAGGAGGAAGCCGCCTAACTCGTTTTGAAACTCAATGGAAAATGAACCTGTTTTTGTTCGAGTCCACTCAAAAATTGGTGAAATGTTAAAAATGACTGTGATTGTCGATAACTGTTGTTATCGATATTGGAGCAGTTGTTTGTAATGAATAGAAAACAGCAAAGTTACCAGCAGTTACCTCGCCCATCGTTCTTTTTTTTCTTTTCTGTTATCCAAATCACGCAGTCGACATATTTCTGAAGATTATAATCAGTTATTTCTCTTCCGGTGTATTATAAATGTAATAATTTTGTTTAACGCAAGTTGCTATTGAGTATTGAGTCAGTGATGGTAAAAGTTATCTTTCAACCTGGAAGAGTTTTGGAAGATTCTGAAAAACCTGAAATAGTACTATAGACTGTACCATTCCATAAGCAAATCCTAAAAAAATGTTTGCCCTCTAAAACGGGCTATTTGACTACCACCTAAATCTTCTAAAAGACGCGGTCGATTTGTTCCCATTCTCTATTTTGATAGGTCAAATGGTTCATTTCTGTGGTAATAAGTTTGTCGCGTCTTCCGTGAACGAGCACTACGTGACGAAATTTGTTTGTTCAACTTCGCGTCTTCCGATTTGACCCCAGACTATTTACATTTTACTCCTTAAAAGGTAACAAGGTAATTATTGCACAGATGGGGAACGCCCATCTCATTAATGAGTGAATTTAATAGTACGTATACGCCCTACTAATATTTTTTTCGGTATTATTTCTTTATCATAAATAGGGCATTCGAACACATTAGTCAAATTCAGTCAAACTTTGTACCTTTACGAAAAAGTTGGGTAGAAGAGAGCCACAAAGAGAGAACAAAACAGTTTTCCTTGATAAAAAACCTGCAAATAATAGTCCAAGAAATTTCTTTGTGATAGTTTGTTATAACTGACTTTAGCTGTCAAATCTCTCAAAATTCAATTTGAATTGGCTCTTTACTTCGGTTTATTTATTAAGTGCTGAAATATGTTATTGAAAATGGATAAATCGGAAAGAAATTTTCAACGTCAGCTGGTAATTTTTTTTAAGCCCACTGACGTTTATTTTTGAATATTATTTTTCTTTCTCGCATGTGTTTTTAAAAAATGTCATGAAAAACTTTCGTTTCTGGACTTTTTGGTTATATTGAGGACGTTCGGATACCTAGTTTAGTAAGTCTGACAACTGACTGACTAGATGTGTTTGAGTTTTCATTGGCCCAGATTGGCCTCGTCATTAGTTTTTGCAGTTGACGTTTATGGAGGGGTAGCCGACAAATCTAGTTAAGAAATCCTGCCTGCGTACTCAGTTGACATTTTAAAGTGTCAAAATTTAAAAATAAACCACGCGTTTACAACAACAAATAAACTTACTTAGTTAAGGCGTACGGATACCTAGTCCCGACAAATCTAGTTGACGTTTTATACAAACTACGTATCCGAACGTCCCCATTCTCACTCCTTGATATCTGACATTTTGCTGAAATTGGCCAACAAAGTAAGGAAACATATCTAATGTCTACCCTTTGCCCTTTTTTGATGAGTTGCGCTTTTTTAATTTCGTTACCTTTTATTTTGATGTTTTTCAGCTTTTTCTACCTGCGCCGTGCAAAATCACTGAAAGTTTAAAAACTAGAACCGTTTTGTACTATCGAAAAATAAGTATAAACTGAAAATTTAAAACCGAGTTTATAAAACCTTGCATCTCTAATTTATTAAGTCTAACAGCATTATGACAGTTTTTGTCTCTCAGTTGGTGGGTGTAGTAGATTGATCACAAGAACAATTTTTCAACTGGCACGACGGAAGGATAATCGTAGCCGACCAATCTAGTCAAGAAAATTCTGCCTAAATACTAAGTTGACATTTTGAATTGTATTTAGGAGCCGTTCCAAGTGCAAGCTGTAAAAGGTATTTATTTCTGTGTAATAACTGTAAGTGGACTTTTTACACACAACCATAATTTTACTTAAAAATAAGGTTAATATAAATTTATGTTAATACATACATTGAGTACTTTTAAGTTTTGTGTGGTCGACGTTAGAACTTAGAATCTATAACGCGGATCTACGATACTCGGCGACAAATAAGCCGTTCGTACGTAACTGTCAATATGGTTATTTTTATCTTTGAGGATACTAGACACATTGGAAAACTTTCTTGTTCCAGAATTGGATCAATTAGGCCTACAGAACACGTGGTTTACTTTTTTTAGGTTACATCGACCATGACTCCCTGAATTGACCCCGCCTGTTTTCATTCAATGGGGTTGCTTAAAAATAAAAGGTGTATGTACACCAACAAATCATTTGCAACATTGGTGCTGTAATAGCACTAAAAGTCTGCAAACGGCCAGAAGCGGCCACTTTATGTTAAAAACGATAGATATTCGGTCAATAAAATATAAAATATATATATAGAAGGTATTCAAAACAACATCGACTTGGAATATTAAGAATCCGCTGTGCATAGGTGTATTATGACTTGCCAGAGCAATAAAAAGCATTGAGAAGATGGACTCCGAGTTGCAATCATTCAGCAAGGCGAATATCGACCGACCATATCGTTTCGAATATAACCTTGCATCAGGTATCGTTGGAAATCTCTATCTTTACGACGATAGCGTTTGATCGACTCTATATTTGCTTCACGAAACTCAAAAACAAAAAAAAAAAAAACAATTGTCAACTGACTTTCATTTTTTTTTTTAAATATTTCTAATTATTTAGATAATACCCGTTTAATATGAATAACCAATAATTGTGATTCTTATTAAAATAAGCAAGTTTGCTTACGTATTCAGTAAGCAAACTGACATAAAAAAAATTAATGTTTACTGAATATGTCTCTACTTTTAGACAAGAACTAGAAAAGTTTTGTTTAGCTCCTACCTCAGCAAAGCAAAGTAACGTATAAATCTTAACACGCATTTACAACAACTACGTCCAACTTGACATTTGACAAGTAGCACGAACCTAGTTGTTGACTTGTTGTAAGTGCGTGCTGAAAATCCTTCTTTACTTTGTTAGATAAATGCTCGAGCTCGCCTAATGTAATAACAGAAAGAATTGTCAATGTTACTATGTGCAAGTGTATGCGCGCAGATAATTTTCTTGGCACACAACCTTTTTACACGTGGTAACATTGAAAACAGCTAAATCTAGTTTTCAATTGGGTTTCTTTACATTCGCTCTCAGAGCCTTCGACACTTTTCTACGCGTTTTCCATTCACTGGATGAATTTTATATTGAATCATTCGAAATTTGAGCCCCGATTGATTTCTGAACATTTGTTCACAAATATTTAACAAGATTTTTCCGAAAAAGTAAACAAACTCCACTATTTGTCAAAGTCAAACGCACTTGCATTGGTTAATCTCAATCAACTCTGAGAAAAAATCTAGATTCGCAAGTGCTCTTGCTCTTGCTCGGAAAAAGATTGTTTTTTCGTACCAAACGAACATTAAAAGTGGTAAAAAAACAAGTGCTCTGAGAAGCCCAATCGAAAACCACACAACGTCGCCTGAGAATTGTTTTGTCCCATACGCCATTGACATTGTTTCGAGAAAAACGAAGTTAAATGTTTGTGCACTTATTCGGCGCTAGCGAGGTATCCGTCGGAACGGAAAATTCTCCGATTTTTCACGATTCCGAGGTTTTTTTCTTGGAGGTATTCTTCGGAACATCTATTCGGAATATTTCTCCGACATTTTGTAACGCATATCGGCGAATTACGTTGAAGTGCGATGAAGTGCTTTTTTTTCTTCAATTTTTGACAGCTAGAATTGCGGAATTTGTTTACGATTTCTCTATCTCTATCTTCTCTTCTCTTCTCTACTCTCTACATATAATAAAACTGAAGAATAAAATAAAAAATGCCTGACCGCGCATCACGCAGAAACTAATCGACGGATTTTGATGAAACTTGGCATAGTGATTGCTTATGTTCTGGGTCGGGCTTTAGGATACTTTTTTACCCGGACTTGGTTTTTACAAAATAGTCAAATAGCGTGTCATGTTGTTTCATTCGGTTGTTTAATTTTCGACGACATTTGAGATGGGTTAGAGGGAACAAATAACAGAACTTTGCGTAAATCTTTTTTGTGTAGACTTTTTAGTAGGAATTAAAATTATGTTTTTATTCAGGCCTATTCTGCGAAATCTTTTATTCTGTTATGAATCATAATAGATTTCGATAATAAAAGATCTTTTATAAATCGTATTCTGGGTTTCGAACTTTTATAAAACTCTTTTATGGAACTTCGAAAACTGGAATCTGCTACGAAGCTGTCAAAACAATTAGCTCTTTTCATTATTTGTTTTCAACTTGAGCATAACAGGCTTTAAAGAGTATGTTTTGAATTATTACAAACTATATTTTTGTAATAAATTATAAATTTCTGTATGTATTTAGTAAAATAATTGTTTCCTTATGTTAAATTTAACACATATCGTTCTCGAACCCTGGATCCAACGTGGCGCCATTCGTTGCGATTTCTGTGGCTTGATATACATCGTCAAGAAATTGTTTGCATAAAGAGAGTTTCTTGTGGAAAGATCCTCTTATTAAAATTCGATTGAACAACCTTTCTGGTGGGTTATTTATTGGGGTAAATAACCATAGTTTAAGTGGAAAGCCAGACAGTAAAACGTAAAAAATATACGCATAAATATGTAGCTATAGTTGCAAATGGTAATAAAATGCGATCGCTTATTTTCTGCAGTTGTTAAAGCGCCTTTTAGTATCTAATCTTTTCACTGGTGAAACCATCTAAATAGCTGAGTCGTGAACTGATCCAGGAAATCGAGCATCATCGTAAATAACTTTCATATTCGCATCCATTTCAATCCAAAACTTTCTATTTAATAAAATCTTTTATGATAAAAGTCACAAAATTCTGTCTTTTATTCTGTTATGATTTATAACAGAGTTCATAAAAGATTTGTGCACGCAGAATACCAATTTCAGATTCCATAAAAGATTTTTTGACAGTTCGAACTTTTGTATGGAAATTCATAACAGAATAACAGAATAAAAGGATAAAAGATTTTGCCGAATAGGCCTAATTGTCTTTGTTTTTGCTTTATATTGCTTTTAGAAAGGTCCAAGGGAGGGAACATCCCTAATAATATAAAACAAAGTGAATATTTTTTTGTAGGAAGCTACAGAACAAACGGGTGAACGGATTTTGACAATTTTTGTTTTATTTATTAGGTTTCTATGAGGAGCAAGTTCGTGCATTTAAAAATATTTGATTTTGATTGTGGAAGTCGAAGAAATTCAATAATTAGACTTTAAACACAAAAAAAGTGAACTTCTCCTTCGTCTATTTGAATGAAATTAATTCCATTTTTTAGATAGATAAAACGCCCATCTTTTAAGTCCAAAACTAAGTTTCTATTTGTTATATCAGCTGAGCAATATTAACAAATCCTTTGCGAAATTCCTTTTTTTATCAATTTGTTAATTGACCAAGATTTTCCAATCGATCTCAGTGGTGGTTTCTTTTTCAGTTTTCTTTCAAGGTATATTCGTATTTTTTGAGAGAGCGGGAGAGTTTTTTTTACTCAGAATCGGATATCGGAACTGTAGTCGAATGGATTTGGTCTGCTCTGCTCATGCTCAAGTGCTCAAAGCTCAAGTGCTTTGCATCTGCTCAGCTCATGCGTTTAAGGTTGAGCTGAGTGAGTTCTTTTTTAGTTGGCTAGATATAGAGTATGTATATGAATTTGGCGAGTGTGCTGTCTGCTGTCCATTTGAGAGGGACGGAGGATGGTATCGAGAATCGAGATTGAGTGTGATAACAGATAAGATAATGTGAAATTGTGAGGTGTATGGGATTTCGAGCAATGTTGCCAGACTTTTAAAAATGAAAATGCTAAATCATATAAATAAAATTGGTGTAATTCTGTTCAATTCGAAAATTGAATTTGACTGCACATCTTTAAATGCAAAAACCCTAGAAACTGCTGAATATATTTTGGTACATTTTTCACAGGCCTATAGACTATAGAGGATACCTAGGCCTACAATCCCAACTTTATTTCAACTTCTTATCTCTATAAATTCCGGAAAAAAATTGGACAAGAGTAATTTATTTTTTCGTTTCGTTTTGCTTTCACGCTTTGCGTACGAAAAAACTGGTAGCATTAAAAAAAAAAATAAAAGCTTAAAGAGGACATCTGCAGGTATCACTTAGGATAACTATTAACTCGAAAGAAGCTCAACTTCTATTTCATTCAACCTGGAAGTGGCGTGGCGTCTATATAACCCTAACCCGATTCCTACCGACTTCTCTTTTTAAATTTTCACCAGTCAACACTATCTTCCAAAACCCAAAATGGTGCACATACGTAAGCGATGAACTAAATATTGTGTGTCGTGTATCCATTTTGATCATTCATCGTCCATCGCAAAGCGAAGGTCGGGTATCGGGTTATTAAAGCTCTCGCTCTCACTGGATGGATAGTTGACTTTACATTACTTTTTATCCCGTTTTTTCTCTTATGTGGGAATACTACCTCTGTATAATAATGAATGCTATTAGTTAGTAGGTATTTAAATACTGTTAAAATGCGGTTAATTTGATTTGTCTGATTAATAAAACTGGCTACAAGAGAGGTTTTACAAATTCGAAGCATGGTTACTTATTTACCAATTTTCGATATCATTAACACCGATTGAATGTGTACATTTTTTCTAAATAACTGGAGAAAATTGGCTCAAAATGTTATTATTTTATTGTTTTAAACTGTTCTGAAACAACATTTTGCACGGGCAAAGCCGGGCGGGTACAGCTAGTATATTTAAAAAAAAAAAAAAAACGGCGAGCACGGGTCAGCTAGTACTAAATATTTCACTGCGACCAGTGTACCAATGTACCATACCCATTAGATTTTTTTAACGCAAATGTACGTGCGACAAAACAATTCTCAGTTTTATTTTATTTACTTTGTCACACGTAGCTGAAATTCTTAAACCGTTGACTTCGATGGATATGGACAAAGTCGATGCTGTATATCTATCTTAACATTGGTAAGGCGCAAAACGAATTGCAGATTTGAAAAGAGCTTAAAAGATTTCCTTAGAATCAACTTCTAACTAAGGGGCCGGTTAGAGCGATACGTAAAATGCAACTGAAAAAAAATTATTCTGCTTTTTTTAACCACTTAAACTTAATTGTTAAACTCAATATTGGTCTTAAAATGTAGCTTATAAATATTTTAAAGTTAGTTTATCAAAAAAATAAGAAAATTATCTTAAATTTTTGAAAAAAATAACATTTATTAATTTTTCTGCACGTACAATTTTTTTCGTACAGACAAGTTAATGAATTTTTTTCTAGAAACATTGAAGATAACTTATTTACTTTTTTTTGTGAACTAACTTTACAATTTATAAGAACATTTTAGGACCAAGATTGAGTTCAACAATTCAATTTAAGTGGTTAAAAAAAGCGAAAGAATTTATTTTCTGTTGCATTTTGCGTGTCGCTGTAATTACATCCTAAAGGAAACATGAAAATGGCGTATGGGACAAAACAATTCGCAGGCGACGATAAGTACCTGTCGTTGTCGGTTTTCCAAAACGATCTGCAAAAAAAACCAATGACTTCGTAATAGTTTGACAAATATCATTTATGCCACAAGTTTGTGCAAAATAAATGATAGACGACAAGATGATGTTTGAATTACGCGAAGCAAATTGATGACGATCTCGTTAACTATCTCTTGAATGACAATCTGTATAAAAGTTACACACTAACTGCCCTACGAGTGCCGGTCACTTAATATAACAACATATTCATTTAACAACTTATAAAACTATTTCGTTGCAGACACCCGAGTGTTGGATGATGACATCTAGTGTAGCACTAATCTATGTTTGGCATTACCTCAAAGAAATTATTTAAAGTAATAAAGATTATTATACAACTCCATCGCACACAGTTTTTATCTTATTCTACTATTGGGATTGTTCTACTTGTCTTACCTTAAGAGGCATTTATTCCTACCGATTCCAACTGCTCGAAATAAATACATATTCATAACAAATTATTTGTCATCTTTTAATTGTTTATTCTTCCATGTGGACGCAAGATTAACAAAAGATTTAATACTAAAAATGTTAAGTTAAATTCGCAATCTACAGTTACTGTTACTAGGTAAAAGTATTTTTTTTTTTTTAATTACTATAAATACATTAGGTGCAAACGGTTTCTTCTCTTATTTCCTTCGTGAGTTTAAGTTATTTTTTTCTGTGTACATAAATAGCTATGATAATTATTTTCATAAAGTTTACAAGCATTTACAAAAGAAAAGAAAAACGTACTTCAATTAACTACTGTGGATGCTTAAATGAATTCACATTAAAAGTACACATTTGTGATTATTTTGCAAACGTTTTCTTACAACTAAATTTAATGATATTGTTTATATTCAGTTAAATCAGTAGGTGCTAGGTCTATTTAAGGTCTATTGGTTTCGCCAATTTGAGCCGCCTCCTCTGTTGCCGCCTTGACCTTGTGAGTTATTGGAATTAGAGCCCATTAACATGTTGCCACTTAGTCCACGATTTTGTTGGTTGTTGCGCTGATTTGAACCAAATCCCAAACTGCTGCCATCATTGCCACCCATGTTGCGCTGATTTGAGCCAAACGAAGGTCCACCGATATCGTTGCCACCCATGTTGCGCTGGTTTGAGCCGAATGACGATCCAGTTCCATCGTTTCGTGCAGTGTTCTTGTTTGTCATCAGATTGTTAAAATTTGTGTTCATTGAATTTCCACCACCGCCGCCACCGGTGCGGGAGAAGTTACCTCCAAGAGTTCCGCTGCCCATTCCAAGTCCTTGTCCTAGAGCATTGTTGCTTCCTCCACCCATTCCTCCGGAACCACGTTGATAACCGCTATTACCACCACCACTTCCGGTGGGGTAATTGATCATTCCGGAGGACAAATTGCCGCCGAATCCACCACTGCTTCCTCCAGAGTTACTAGCTCCACTGCCGCCTAAGAAGTTATCAGCCCCGCTTCTAGAGAAACCACTGTTGCTTCCTCCACCCATACCACTGCCACCGCCGCTGCCGCCTATTCCTCGTGATAGGCCGCCGATGCTACCTCCCATTCCTCCACTGGAAAAGTTTCCTCCCATTGCTCTGCCACCGCCAGATCCTCCTAATCCTCCTCCTCCTCCTAGTTCTCCCCCTCCTCGAGAGAAGCCGCCACTATTATTTCCACTCATGCTCTGGAAATTCGAACCATATCCACCACTACTGTCTCCACTGCGATTGAAATTCAAACTGCTTTTCTGTGCTAGATTAAAGCCAGCTCCAGTTCCACCCCCTGCATTTGAAGAACCTCCGCCATATCCTCCTCTATTAAAGTTTTCAACAGACGGTAAATTATCCGTGTTACCCATATAGCCACTGCCTCCTCCTCCTCCACCACCTCCTCCAATACCTACGCCGCCACCACCACCAGCACCACCAATGCGTCCCATCGAACCACTGCCATATCCGCCAGTGTTCGATGAAGCACCCATTGTGTTCTGAGTTCGCAGAGAGTTCTGTATGTTCTGCAAATTTTGCCACATCTGCGAGTCTGCACCACTGCCACCAGCTGAATTCCCATCCCGGTTCAACATGCTGACGAAACTATTAATTGATGAATTAGTCACAGATCCTGGCCTTTCGCCCATCCGATCGATGTTACTATTTGAGTAGTTTCCACGACCAGACGATGGCATAGCCCCCGTTCCGACATCGCTGGCTTTCTCTGTCGGAGCTAGAAGCGCTGTCAAAGTGTCAGAAAGCGTCATCTTTTGCTTATCAGCAGCAGCAGCGGAGTCTCTTTTCTTTTTGTCAATCAGAGAGTACACAGCAATCAATTGCTGCAGTTGCTCTGGGTTGAAATCGGTCTTGCCTTGAGCTGTCAGTGCAGCTGCTAATTTCGACGCCAGCTCCTTTTTGTCGATTTGAGAGAGCAGGCTTGCAGCTGCACCAGTAGTAGCCGCGCTGCCCCCCATCGAGTTTGACTGCGGCGAGGGCATAAACGAGCTACCTCCCTGTGTCCACGTCGTTTTTGGGAATTCTTGATGTACTTTCGGAGCTGGCACAGGTTGCGGCACTGGCTGAGGATTGCGTTGCCTCATCTTGTAGGCGAACTTTAGAATTTTCTCAGTTTCCATAATGACAGTGTTGAAAGCGCGTACTTTTGGGCCTTCTAGGAGGCCAGCAATAAGAACACCTTTCAATTTTTCCATGGCAGTTTCAAGAACTGTGCAATTCTCAAGCGTCAATAAGATTTCATTGATTTCTCTTGGATTAGTTTTTTCCAGCAAAAGTGCCTTCGAGAGAAGGTCGACAACTCTTGGTCCCAAACTGCCCAAATAATCTTCTAAAGCGGTCATTAATCGTAAAACACTAACGACCGACGGTTTGTTATCCACCATCACCTGTGGGTATTGAAGCATCGGTTTTACGATTTCAACTGGCTCTTCTTCGATGGGTGTCTTAACGTGATATTTCTTATCCTCCAGCTCATCGTTGGTCATTGGCAAGCACAATCGACGGCGCGAGCTCACCTTGATATCCTCTACCGCTTCGTCATAGAGCTCTTCGATGCGAACAGCGAAATAGCGCACCCATTCCGGTTGGAAATCATAGTTCCTGTGGTCCAAGCCCTCGCGCGACATTTGCTCCTTGCGATGTTTCCAGAATTTCCTCCATTCCTCATCGTATAGCGGATGCTTCTCCGGGTCCTTACGATAATCCGCGTACAATTGCTCCAATTCCGTCTTCGAGCGATCGACGAGATGACGATATGCTTGCCAAACATCTCCCTCACGAAGTGGTGAGAGAGATCGGCGTGCAGCGGCTCTTCGCCGCGACGAGCGATGTGGCGACCGAGATCGTGTTCGACTTCGATGACGCCTTCGTCGACCGCCAGCTGGAGAACGCGACCTTCCTCTGGTATTTTGCAGAAATTCCTCAACCATTTGTTTGTGAACGGCGTCGTCCACGACATTGGTTTCAATTTCATCGCGATATGGACGCCGAGAAGAACTGCCATTGGTATTGCGGCTATTGTTAGGCGGACCATTACCGCGTCGGTCTATCCTAGATCTTTTTATCTCCGGACCACCGATCCGTGTGTCAAAAGTCGGCTTGCGCTTAGGATCTGGCTTGGGAGGATGATACATTTGCTTTTTCTTGTATATCTCGTCAATTTGTTTGTTATCGACTACGTTAGTGAACGACGGGCCAGAATATTCCGATGCATGTCTAAAAGAATAGACTGTCGTCATTACTCCGTGACGATTTGAACGGAACTCTCCGCTCAAACACTCATAGGGCAACTCACGGCCGTGATGGTCCTCGATTGCTCTAGCAACACGATCTAAAATTATTCCCATCACCTGAATGTTGCCGATATGGTCCTTATACTGATTGAAGCACGTGGGAAAATGCTTCTCTATATATTTGTAGCGATGATTGTAGCCGAGCAAATGTGTTTGCATGCCTACCCCGTCCATTACCACTTCACAGAGACAGCACTCGTAGAATGGCTCAGGATCGTTGTAGACTTTGAGAATCTTTACCACGTACTCTACACCAATAATGCCTTCGATCTCATTTGACATCGAGAATTTCTTGGTAGAAAAATTTGGTGCTGCGTCTGCCACCGCTGACTGTTTGTTGGCAATTGGTGACGGCTTCTTTTTTGTTTTGTCGACTGTTGGAATAATAACCCGATTCTGTTGGTAGCGTGGCACATTGTCGGAGCTCTTTTCAGCAGTTTTGGCGAGAAGTGCAGCAGGATTAACGACTCTAATGGTCGGCGTTTTAATGGTGGTAGCGCCTTCGTTGGCATTCTTTCCAGGACCCTTATCATCCTCAACAGTGACTGGCTTCGCATTACTTGGCTTATCGCCGCTTTCTTGAGCTTGAACAGCGTTCGCGTTCGTGTTTGCGTTCTTGTTCGTGTTTGCGTTCGTGTTTGCGTTCGTGTTTGCGTTTGCGTTGCGCTTCTGAGCTCTCTGCGGTTTGGCAGTCTCAGGAGTGCTAACAACTGGTGTGTTACCTGTTACTACTACATTCGGTACAGGATCATTTTTGACGGGATCATCATCGTCATCGTCAATCAGCACAACAATATCTGACTCTTTCAATTCTTCGTCTTTCTTGATGTTCTCAATTTGTTTGGGCTTTTCCTCTGGCTTTTCAGCAGCAATTACCTCTTTGGGCTGAACTTGCTCTGGAGGCTTCACTGCAGTTTTGGCTACAGTGACATTAGTCTTTGGTGCTACAGGTGTCTGCGTCGGTTCATTTGCTTTCTTAGTAGCAATGCCAACCGCCTTCGGTTGCGGCTTGGGTTGAGTTCCCGCTTTTTGCTGGACCGGTGTCTTTGCTGTTTGTGCCTCTGCTTTCGCAGTTACTGCACCTTTCGTTTGCTTTGCAGGCAGACTACCACCTGCAGCACCATTGTACGCATCGAGTATGGGCGTACGAGCTGGAACATTCGAATTCTTTGGGGTTGTATAGTTCGGATGGTAAAGCCTTTCAGCTGTTTGCAAAGCAAAACGATGCTTCTTACCACGTACATGATCTGTAATTGGTGTGGGCCCAACATTATCGACACCACAACACTCACAGTTGTAAGAGTTAAGACGTTTCGAGATCATTTTAAACCAAACTCCTTTGGCAAGGTACTCGATTTTCAGATATTCCATGAGCGGCAAGAGTGGTATAATCTCGCGGAACTTTGCGTCCGAGTATTTTTGTTTGGGGTACGGTGGGGCTTTATTTACTGGCGCTTTATTTACTCCTGCCATGGTTGTTCCTGTTTTCGGTCCGGTTAAGTAAATTAAAGAAATTCTGATACTATGTTTCGTCGCCTACAGAACAATATGTGATTTTGGGGGGGCGCAAAGTGCGTTAGTGTTACTCCGCAGTAAAAAATTCAAATTTGTATTTTTTTTTCCAACTAGAAGTGAATGGAAAGAAAATATTTTTTGATTATGTAAAATATTGTTTGAAGAAGAATAACATACAAAATTATCTACAATCAAAATGTTTAAGTCTTACAAACTAGCTGAAAATAAAAAAAAGAAAATTACAAGAGGAGAAACAAGTACCAAGAGAGAACAAAATCGATACTCGGGGCTGGTGATGAGTCAAACTCTGATTATATCGTATTTCCAAAGTTGTATCGTAACAGCATCATCCACAGGGATAGTTGATCAATCGACAGGTAATGTACTCATAAAGCCTGTTTTGGAAAACGCATCCTATGTTTTGGGACGGTTGATCAAATTGTCCAGTCGTTTAAAAACAAATAAAACAACCGTCCACATCTTATAGGCAAGTGAAGTTAGGAAGCTTCTATGGTCAAGAAATAAAGAGTCAAAAAAGACCAAAGCAGCTGTTTTTGGACGCCCTTAAATCCCTGGTAAACATCTCAATCACCGGAATACATACAAGGTGGGCCAAAAGAGATCACTCTACTGGAATATTCTCTTATTTTTGTAAATGGCCGCCAATGTCAAATCTGTTTTGACATTTGTGGACTAGGCGGATGTAGAATACAAGTGAACAAGCCATGGAGCGATACACTCCCCAAGAACGCGGAATAATCGTGTCTATTTGTTTTGCGTCGGTTGTCGGTTGTGGACTTACCGGGCCTAAAACCGCAAATATTCACACTACGGCAGATCCTGGAGAAAACCCAAGAAGTCCAAATCGATACCCACCATCTGTTCATCGATTTTAAGGCCGCATATGACAGCATTTTTATAGACGAGCTGTACAGAGCCATGTCTAGTTTTGGCATCCCTGCCAAACTCGGTCAGATTATGCAGAATGACAATGGAGAATTCCCGCTGCTCCATTAAGGTCGGAAACAATCTCACAGAGACCTTTGATGTCAAAAAAGGATTTAGACAAGGTGACTTTTTAAACATCATTCTTGAGAAAATTGTGCGAAAATCGCAAGCCAACACCAGAGGCACAATTTTTCACAAGTCTGTACAATTACTTGCATACGCAGATGACATTGACATAATTGGTAGAACACAGCGAGCTGTTACTGGTGCGTTTGCAGGTATAGAAACAGAAGCGGCAAAAATGGGTTTAGCGATTAAGGAGGGCAAAACCAAGTATATGCTGTCAACAAGAAGGGACACACAACATTGTCTACCTCGGCTCCGCTATAAACTCTGTAAATGACATCACAGCAGAGATCAAGCGAAGAATTACACTTGCCAATCGCTGTTTCTTTGGCCTAAGAAGGCAATTAAGAAGATAGGCCTTGTCAAGAAACACCAAGGAGAGGAGAGAGGACCCTTATCATCCCAGTCCTGCTGTATGGTGCAGAAGCATGGACATTATCAAAGGCGGATGAGGATATCATTGGACGTTTTGAACGAAAAATTCTTCGTGTGATCTTTGGTCCCATTTGCGTTGATGGGATTTGGAGAAGGAGATATAACAGCGAACTCTACGAGCTGTACAGCGACATCGACCTTGTCAGAAAAGTGCGGACAGTGCTCCGGCCCAAAGAGTCTTCGACTCCAACCCAGAGGGACAACGCAGCAGAGGAAGACCTCGCCTAAGGTGGCGCGCACAAGTGGAAGGGGACCTCAACCAACTTGGAGTGCGCAACAGGAGGCAGTTGGCCAAAGACCGAGCTGACTGGAGAGGCGTACTGGTTGAGGCCCAGGTCCACCCCGGACTGTAGCGCCACCTAAGTAAGTAAGTAAGTAAGTAAGTATTTGTTTTGCGTAACAATTTGTCGGTAGTGTTGGTGTTGCGCGAATTCCGTCGCCGATTCCACAGCCGTCAGACACGGACTGCGCAAATCTGCGCCGTTTGGCCACCAACCTTGAAGAGTATGAGACCACACGAGACGTTGCCAAGAGTGGCCGGCCCCGGAGCGCCCGTTGTGCCGCGAATATCGCCGCTATTGACGAGGATGTCGAGCTGTTGCCGTAAACATCGACCAGACGCCGTGCCTCGCAATTAGCCACCAGCCGGTCGTCCCTAAGGCGAATTTTGGTCAAAGACTTGCGCATGTTACCGTACAAAGTCCAGTCCTTGTATCAGCTGCTGCCTGTAACCAACACCCAAGCCATCCTCAATCTCGAGGACGAAGTGGACGACTTTTCGACCAAAATCATAATTAGCAATAAGGCTCATTTCCACCTCAGCGGGTACGTGAACAAGCAAAACTATCGCTTCTGGGGCACCGAAAATCCACGAGTAATGCACGAGGAGCCATTACACCTACTCAAAGTTACTGCATGGTGCGTAATGTCGTTTTCCATCGAATAAGAAGAAGCGTCCGGAGAGTCAAAAAATCACTTCCATTGGCACAAAAAATACCCTACTAGTGAAAAAGAGAATTTCGCTTCTCGATTTCATAATACACTCAGGAAGCACTAACACAAATGTATTTATGTATTTCATACAAGCCAGCTGATAGCAGCCATAGATTATTTTTTGGCATTTCACCATACATTTGTGGATTCAACAAGAAGCAGTTTTCTTGTTGAATTAGATTTTAGAATGCGAGAATCCCCGAGTAAAACCAATGGAAAACGAGATTACTGTTTTGGTCACATAAATAAACCTTTATAGGCCACCAAGTGGTTGCAACGACAATTTCGCATTTATAAGCATCACAATGGAACCGAAAGGACTACGGTCCACTTTGCTGGGCACACGGTCATTGGAATGATGGTCATGTCCAGCAAAATATGTGTAGGTAGATTTTTCGTAATTAAAATAAGGAAAACATTTTTGGTACAATATGCCAACTCTCTTTTCTTAATTCACCTAAAATCTATCTTAAAAAGACATCAGTTTGTACGAATGCCTTTGAATTTCTGATGGCAATCCACTTACTTAGTGAAACATTCACTTTCCTTTTCGTTTGTAATTCTGAGTTCAGGCATTTAAAACAGACATACCTAGGTATTAAAAATAGATACACCGGTATTTGTTCGCAAAAGCGAATAAAAAACTCCTAGGCTGCAGCAAATCGTGCTACATACTTACTAGAACTAGACAATTGCACTGCAACAACAAATATGATGTCAAAGCAGTCCAATTTATAGCACTAACACCTCGCGAAAGATAAAATATCTATGTAGCAGAACTTAGCCTTTTATTTTAACTTTGAATGCTTTTAAATTGTGTTCCAAAGCTGATATCTTTTTTGGATTCTAATCTTGAATCGCCTGTTTATTTAGTATAAGACACTATCCATTTACCCCGAGTAGGCACCTACCCACCCTAAAAATTGTGGGGGTAGATACAACAAACGAAATATAACCTCACAACATTAATGACGTATGTTTGCGGCAAATTGTTACCTACTCACAAAACAACATCTTTAGAAAACGCAAAATACAATGCACAATTTAATTATGTATGTTTTGTACAATTTTTCACATTTAATCGAACGAATAAATTTATCCGACATTTTGTGGAGCACCCCGCGTCAAACGAAAAGCACCAGTGAAAAAGTTTAGATGAACAAATTGGCATTACCACATACCTCAGTATGAATTGCGTTCGTATACATCAAAAATATAGTTTAATTCATAATTTCAACCTATGTATTATGAAATTGATTTTTAAACAGTTAATATCTGTGCAAAATTTATATTTTTTCCCGCACGAAGCCCACGAACAAGCACGATGAAAAATATTTAAAATTATACAGAAATTGAGTAGAGAAAAAGGAACGTCAAAATGGCAAATATAACAGTTTGCGTATGAAATAAAGTGATACCAAACCAAACCTAAAAAGAAGAGGAACGTAGCGGGAAGAGATTTCTAATTGGTATTGCCAATTGATGATTTTTAAGACAGAGGATAGGGCAGACACGGCAAATGACATTTCTAAATTTGCTGCAAAATTCAAACGTACCACAACACAAAACAAAATAAACTGCATTATCAAGTCTTTAGCATCATCAGCTTTTGACATTTGCTGAACATGTTTGTTTTTATTTTGGGTTTGTAAGGATGTTGAATGGGGTATTTCCGTGAAGGAAAGAAAACAAATCGAGGAATTTAGGTGACAGCAGACGTGTGGTGCCTAGAAATCATTTCAGTTTCATTATTAATTTTTCATTAAAGCCTAGTGTCGTGCTCGCGCTAAATTTTATCTCCCATACAAAAATTTCTACAAAGATAAAATTTAGCGAGGCAGTTTAGCAAAGCAGTATCCTGTTCGCAAGCTAAATTCTTAACTTCAAATAGATGGGCCGATGAAAAGTCTCCACTCATTTATCTCGCGAAATAAATGTCCGGTATATTAAAACGAAGATAAATTTAGACATAAAAAACGGAGGAAAGGTTTCCGTTGTGTTTACTATGGATTTTTTTCAAGCAAATCGCAGAGAACATGTGCGTGACTATAAAAGAAAACGCAAGACCAAAAAAAAACCTTTTGATGCGATGAAAAAATATTGCTGGGCTTGTTAGCAGCAGCAATGATATATCTACTCGTATAGATTGAGATCGAGATACCTACTCAACTATTGCGGTCGAAAATTATAATTTCAATTACACGTACAAATTAAGTTAACTACCATTTATTGTGAAAATATGGTTATTGTCCCATCTAAATCATGTGTCATAATTTAGCGACCATTTATCTTTGGTGTGGAGAAAGAAAGTGAAGACTAACGCTTAAATTTAGCGAGAGCAAGATACTAGGCTTAAAAATCCGCAGTTAAGCCTAGTACGCTGCTTGAGCTAAACTAAGTTTTAGCTGCTCTCCAACTTTTCTCTCCAAACATCAGCTAAAATCCTAGCTAAATTTTGACATAGGGAGCGGTGTGAATAAGTGTCACAAACACAGATGTTCTTTGAAAATAACTTCCTTGATTCAAAATACAATCAAATCAACTGAGCAAATATTTAAATTTTAATAATTAACAAGAATGGACAGACATGAAGTTGAAGAAAACCTGGTTATTTGTGCAGCTGCACAAGTTATTGCAATAGCTGCAATGAGAAAAAAATGCTCTGTCTCTTCAATAAATGAGTCTAGCTCCAGCTCCAGGTACTCCTTGTCCAGGTATTCACAAAAATCGCTCATCTCTTTAATAAACAGAACAGTAGAGCGGCTGAGCGGCCTGTCAAAATTTAGCTTGAAAAAAAATGTCCCGACCCATTAAATGGGTGCGCTAAATTTTGACAGATACATGAAACACATTCGGAAACAAAAGCTTGATTTTTAGCTCGAGCTGCGTACCACTCGGCTAAAGGGATTCGCTTAAATTTAGCTCAGCTACATTTTGGAGAGAATTTTGTATGGTAGCTAAAATTAAGCTCGAGCAGCGTACTAGGCTTTTAACTTTTAAATAGTTTCCGGAAATTTTAAATGCGAACAAAAAAGCTCTGATCTTTTAAGTTCAACTTCAGACATTTATTTAGATATCATGTAAAAATGCGTGTGGATTTCACGGTTTTCGTTTTTTCAACTTTAGTTTCGATGTACCTATGTAGGTAGCTCATACTTTAGTTTTAACGAAATGCCAACCGACATTAATTAATTTAATTATTTTGTTAAAAGTATTATGTATTCGATTTTGGACTATCGCTCGAAAATAAGTTCGTCCTTTTTTTAAGTTCAGATGCTTGAGACAGGGGGCAACTACTTTCGATTCTATTCGAAAATTGTCCCGATTCTTCTTTCAAATAGAAATGTTCTATTTGAATCGAATTACTGGCCCCAGGGCTATGATTATTTGTAAAACTCAATTTTATTTCTATTAACCTACAACACTAAGTGCAATATGCGCTATTTGCGATAGCAGTACAAACAAAATCGATGATTTTTCCAACTCAAGTGTCATGTATGCAACTAGAAAATAATAAATATTCCCTTTCAAAAGATACACAAATTTTATTATCTTACAAACACGAACGAAGGTAATAAAATGCTAGCATGTAGGTTATTTTTTATACACACCATTTCATATAGGTATAATGAATGTGCGTAGGAAACACATTTATATATCTATATCCGTTATGTCACCACTCATTAGTCATTCTACATACGAGGTTTCTCTCTAATGACCTTCAAAGTCAAGCCCTTTTAAAAAAAAAGAAAAAAGAAAGGAATAATGAGTAAAAATCTTACTAAAATCATCATCCCTTTAATGCTGCTATATAAATAAAAACACCAACTTTTTGTGTTGCTGTGTTTTTTTATACTACAAATATGCTCCAAGAGACATACCTTTGGATTTTGGAATAATAAATAAAAAGTCCTCGCGATTGCTATGGTGACATAAATCATTTTAATTGGAATTTCGTTGAGTATAAAAACCGTGGCATAATGCAATGGACCGTGGCATCTTTGTTCTTTGCTCGTAATCGTGTATATAATCGCATTTAATTGCAGGAAATCGCTTATTGAAACTTAACAATTGTAATTTGATATCTTTAGTGAATCGAGATTCGCTCGATTGGGTTATACTTCCAACTAAGCTTTTGCATAACAGAAAAAAAAGAAATAAAATGGATAATGACACAAGTTTTGAGCGTAAAAAATGGCACTCGACTTCTACAGAGCAGACATCACTGTAGCTCAAAATGTTTGCTGCTAGTACCAGAAATATCAGCACACAGGAAGACCTCGCCTTATATGGCGCGCATAAATGAAAGGAGAGCTCAATTAACTTAGAGTCCACCTAAATAAACAGCCTCTAGCGTCTATAGTGTAGGAGCGCGGCCAAAGCTCATGAACATTGGCCTAAGTGTGATATAAAGGGCATAGAATGATTGAAAACAACTAGCTGCTACTACGGTGAGTAGTAATTTCGGTTGCCCCTAAAGTTTTTGGCCCGGGTAACGACGCAGTCACAAAACAAGAAAACTAGTGAAAGCATCTTTTATTGTTTACAATACACTGACTGCATCGACATTTGACATTCTCGTTAAAATTTTAAATAGAATGGGCAGGGGCACATTCAAAAACTTAGTTGTCTTAAGTCGACTAGATTGGTCTCGAATAGGTGCAACCTGAACGCAAAAACTAGATTGATCGGAAACGTCACTTTTCCTACGTCAGCCACATATATGCGAACTGTCAATTAGTACTCAGTCACGAATATCTTGACTATATTCGTCGGCTATCCCTCCATAAACGTCAACTGAAACAGGTGCCCATATGACCGATCTAGGCCAATCAAAACTGAGATACATCAAGTCAATCAGATGTCAGACTTGCTAAACTGGATACCTAACCGTCCCCTTTATCTCTACTACTGCCAGTGGGAACGTTCAACTATCTAGTTTATTAAGTCTGACAGCTGACTGACTTGATGTGTCTCAGGGGCCCAACCCATAGAATCCGTCGCGTCCGTTGCGGCAACGTATTCGACTGACAGGTTGATGAATACGCAGCAGCTAATGAAAAGTGACCCATAGGCATCGCACATGCCGGATGCGTCATCGGTAGTTAACATGTGCGACGGGTTCTATGGAACTGCTCGTTTCGTCGATTTCTTCAACGTGTCGACGCAACGGATTCTATGGGTTGGGCCCTTCAGTTTTGATGGGTCACATGGGCAGCTGTTTCAGTTGACGTTTATAGAGAGGTAGTCGACGAATCTAGTCAAGACGTAGGAATAGTGACGTTCCCGACCAATCCAGTTTTTGCTTTCAGGTTACATCTATTCCAGATTAATCTAGTCGATTTAAGATAACAAGTTTTTGAATGTGCCCAGTCTATTCATTTCCTACTACTAAAATAAAGAAAGAAACCTATTAATTTGCGCACTGAGGGCTGATAAAATCAATGCCCATTCCTGAAGGTCATTTTCACAGCAAACTCTCAAAGTTACTAGGCGCGAGTGGAACCGTCCTCATACCGGCGCGAGAGGAACCGTCCTCATACCGGCCAATATGCCTATTAGATACAATGGGGAAAATCTTAGAACGGATCATATACTGCAGACTACTCGAGGTGGCAGAGGATAAAGGAGCTTTGTCAGATGACCAGTATGGATTCAGAAAATCGCCTTCTACCGTCGATGCCATTAAGGCGGTAGTAGATACAGCGGCTGAAGCAATACGGGGAAAAAGATGGAAAGATGGAGAGGTGGGACGAAGAAATATTGCGCGGTTGTGACCCTTGATGTTAAAAATGCCTTCAATTCGGCAAGCTGGTCATGCATTAGGAGATCCTTGGTCAGAATGGGTCGGTTCTTGGACCCCTCCTGTGGAGCTTAATGTACGACGGGGTTCTCCGATTAACGCTGCCACAAGGAGTTAAGGTTATAGGCTTTGCTGACGATATCGCTGTGGTTACTGTGGCCAAACATATCCACGAGATAGAGTCCGCTACGGATGAAGCAGTAGCCAGAATCAAGAATTGGCTAGAGTCTGGAGGGCTAGAACTAGCTGACCACAAGACCGAGGCTGTGTTGATAACCAGCCGAAAGACTGTGGAATATGCATCTTTCCATGTTGGAAACCAACTAAATAGATCAAAGGAGTCATTAATGTACCTAGGAGTAATGCTCGACAACAAGTTAAGCTTTAAAACGCACATCCACCACGCCAGCAAAAGGGCGTCACAGATGCATGCAGCTCTTTCCCGGATTATGCCAAACATCGGTGGCCCTGGATACGCCAGAAGGATTCTGTTATCCAGGGTGGTCACCTCAATACTGATATACGCTGCACCGGTCTGGGCAGGGGCTCTTACAACTAAGGAAACAAGAAGTAAGCTCTCGTCAGCATACAGGCTCTGCGCAATAAGAACAATAAGCGGATTCCGAACAATTTCGGAAGAAGCAGCCTGCGTTATTGCGGGAATGATTCCCATCGACATTCTCGCCAACGAAATGCAAAGGATCTACCTTAGGCTAACTGTCAACAGGCAAGAGTTCACCGTAAGAAAAAGGATAAAAGAAGAAGAAAGGGCAACATCTCTAGCACTGTGGCAAGTCCGGTGCGATAACACGGCAAAAGGCAGATGGACCCACAAACTGATCCCTAACATCGAGGTCTGGACAAGAAGAAAAAGCGGGGACTGCAACTACCACCTCACGCAGTTCCTGTCCGGGCACGGCGGCTATCGAAGTTATCTTCACAGATTCGGCCACGATAGCTCGCCTCTATGCCCCGAATGTCCAGATGAAGAAGAGGATACGGAGCACGTAATGTTCCACTGCAGAAGATTTTCAGGAGGAAGAGTGAACATACCCATTCCACAGCTTCTCATAGAGCGTATTTTGAGCTCAGAAGACGACTGGCTGGAAATATGTTCATACATAACGAGCGTACAAAACGAGCTAAGAAGAGCCGAAGGACTACGAAGGGTCGAAGTGGCAGACGTTGATGATTTAGCATGAGTTGCTAACCAGCCCCGCGAAGTAATACCAAACTGGAGTCTCGCGGGGAGAGTGGTAGAAGAGTACATGGGTGTGGTTTAGTACGTAAGGCGCGAGGCACTGGAGAAACATATCCATGCATGCTAGTAGCACGGGCAACTAGTATCTTTCGAAGATTACACATCCTTTGGATGCAACCAAAAAAAGAAAATACTAGGCGCGAGTGTGAATATGAGCATTTTCTTTAAATTGAGACATCATTTCACACTAGACAGACAGCTTGTAGTTGTACGTGGTACGCAGAGCCTTCAGTTTTTATCTCAGCTTATAAGTACATACTACAGTTTGCCCGGTGGTAGAAATTATACAATTATTTACACAACAACACTTCGTGAAAAAAGGTAAGACCTTTGGAACAAATTCACAATTTAAAGACGGATAACTAAACTTGTTCACCCAATTAGGTCGTTTCGATGAAAGATTGACCAGCCTCATAATTATCCAACTGCTCTTAAATGTTTACTTTGCTTTTTTTCATCGTATGCAACTTGTAATAATTATTGTTAATGGCTTTACACACGATATCATTAGTCAAAGAGTAGTATATAAACCGCAGGACATTGAAATATATTATGTCATCCCTAGATCAACCGTCACATGATTCGTGTACATAGTTTGAAAGCAAAAAAATGATGACTCAGATTTGCCATGTTCTCTTTCATCAGAACGTATCTATATAATTACTTCCTTCCCTTCAAAGAGCTCGAGGAAAACCAGTGCTTGTTTTGAAAACAAGTTAAACCAGGACAATGCGCCTTTATGATGTCACTTTTTCGCTAGTATAAAACCTCACGAATCACCGGAATGGACCGATAAAAGGAAACGGCATCCCTAATTTATTATTTTGCAACAACCCTCCTCAGCCTCGAGGGACAATTGTCGAGTGGCATTCCGTATCGATTTTCCCACCTCTTACCGATATATTTCTCTCTCAACAATGTGACCTCGGGGAATTGCAACTTGCAAGTTAAGCATAGAAATACTACAGTCGAAGGGGGTGTCGTATTCCATTTTCAACTCACTGCATGAACATGAAAATATTTAAGCCATTAGACTTTAAAGCATACCATTGCAAAGGACACATTTGTTTAAGTTCAATTGCAGAGGATAATTAACCCAAAATTCTAATTCGCACGGGTGACAAATGATATGCATTGCGATTACTTGTCATTTCGGTTGACTATAACTATAATCTCCAACGCGACAGCCCTGTTTCAAATGTTATATGGAGGTTGCTCGTCGCATGTTCTAATCCACTCAAGTTGGGCAAACTTTTTGACGGAGATTGATGTCTTGTGTATTGTGTCTGCTGTGCTGTGAACAGGCACGGAATGGGAAACTTGCGAAAATATGCTAATCTCTTGCTCCCCGTGTGCAGTGGCTTGAGTTATCCTTTGCCTTTTAGCAACCGCAAATTAAATCGGTTAGCTTTGTAGTTTAACATGTAACATTGTTAACATTGCAACACAAGCTCTTGGAGGAAACATTCCTTGTGAGGTTTTTTTAGAGAAATCTACTTCAAGTTTATTGTTGCTCATGTCGTTCTCGTTGTTTTTTATATTTGTAAAGAAAAAAAAAACGCACTGCACTTTTATAGTCGGAATCAGTCTCACAGAAACCTTTGATTTTAACAAAGGATTCAGACAAGGTGGTCCGTTTTCATGTAACTTCGTCATCGTCGCAAGAGCCGCATTTACTCTTGCGCGGATGACAGCGAAATCATTGGTAACTCAAAGAAGAGTTGGCTGACGTGATTTAAAATATCGAAAAATAAGCGGCAAATATGCGTTTAGTTGTGGAAGAGCACGAAACAAAAAAGGATTATATTGTCAAACAAGACGTGGTATACAAAAATCGACAAAATCGGAAAGACCTTACATTTACTTAGCTATAACTTTGAGACAGCTAGGAATATTGTTTACCTTGCCTACGCTAAAAACTCTAAAAGATACAAGTTCGACCAACGAATTCGATTGCGAAATAAGGCCTGTCAGGAAAACCTAAGGAGGCGCTATTTAAGAACATCATAAACCCTCTGCTGCTATAAGGCGCAGAAGCGAAGACGGATATATTCAGTCGCGTGAATAAATTCGGAAATATTTCCCTCAGATATCCGAATAGAAAACAATCCGGGGGAAATATTATCCCCGAATCGGGTGATTCGCTCTTTTTAAGCGCAAGATCCTATCCAAAGTATACAGTGTGAACGTCTAAAACCGTTCTGCAACACACTAATCGGCACGTACCAGTGTGGCTTCCGCTCCGGCAGATCGACTATAGACCAAATCTTCACACTGAGGCAAATCCTGGAAAAGACAAACGAATTTCAAGTCGAAACTCACCACCAATTCATCGACTTTAAAGCCGCGTATGAAGCATACATCGTCAGAGGCTCTACATGGCGATGGACGAATTCGGAATCCCGGCAAAACTGATTCAGCTGTGTCGCGTGACGCTGGAAAACACGCGCTGCAGCGTGCAGTTTGGAAGTGGCTCCTCCGAACTATTTCAAAAATGCACCGGATTTCGGCAAGGAGATGCGCTATCATGCGATTTCTTCAATCTCGTACTGGAGCAGATAGCGCGCAGGGCAGCTGTCAACACGGAAGGCAATATCCTCAACAGGTCCGTCCAGCTGCTGGGCTATGCGGACGATATTGATATCATCGGTCGCTCCCAGCGTGCCGTGTTAGAAGCGTTCACGGCGATTGAAGAACAGGCGAAATCCGTTGGCCTTGAAGTAAATGAGGACAAGACCAAGTACATGCTATCAACAAACAAACAAGCAACTGTCCATCGCCTAGGACAAAACGTCACTGTTGATAGCAAAAATTTCGAGGTGGTTAGGGAGTTTACCTACCTCGGAGTAAACATAAACTCCACGAATGACACCATAGTGGAGATCCGGCGAAGAAGAAGAGCGAATGGACAATAATACTCCGGCTAAGAGGATCTTCGAATCCCAGCCCTCAGGTTCGAGAAGACAAGGAAGACCGAACCTCCGTTTCGAAGATCAAGCCATCGCGGATGCCAGAGCGCTTGGTCTGGACAACTGGAAGCAACGTGCCCGGAATCGTAGAGGATGGAAGGCTGCAGTGTATCAGGCAGAGACTCTTCTCGGGTCGGGAGCCCGATAAGTAAGTAAGTATTCCTGGAGATTTGTAGATTTTGGAAATCTTACAGTGACATAAAACTGGTCAGGCAATTCAGCCCAGTTGGCTAGGACATATAAAGCAAAAGACGCCCCAAACAAACTTCAATTGAGCAATAGGAGGCTATCGGCTAGC
Source organism: Cheilosia pagana (assembly GCA_936431705.1). Taxonomy (NCBI): domain Eukaryota; kingdom Metazoa; phylum Arthropoda; class Insecta; order Diptera; family Syrphidae; genus Cheilosia; species Cheilosia pagana. The sequence goes on along the minus strand of OW386166.1, from coordinate 73,898,021 downwards.
CGACACTCTTAGACCATTATAAGGTCCCTTGTGATACCACATGAATCCACCTGTTTACCCTTCCTACTCGTTTAACCAGTTGGAACTTCTGGTGAAACGTTGGAGATGTCGAATATTAGTGTTTTTTAGATCGTTCAGATCGCTGTAGTAGAAAGCTCCCAAATAGAGTTTACGTCTTTTTGAGAGAGCCGGACAAATGCAGAGAAGATGGAGAACAGTCTCCTCTTCCTCCTCGTCAAGGCAGCTTCTGCAGAAGTCGTTTGAAAGCACGCCTAGTCTTGCAGCCTACCTATGAGACAGTGTCCTGTGATGATACCTATTGTAGCGCTAATGTGCTTCCTATTGAGGGAAATCAAATATCTAGAACGTTTTAGATCCAGTTTTGGCTATATCTGCTTTGTCGCAAGTCGAGGCGGTTGTCCATCTGAATTTCGTCCTTTCGATAGCATCCAGCTTTATTAACAGAGTACAAGTAGCGATTGGAATACCTACAGAATCCTTAGTTGCAAGCAAAGGTAGTTTAGTTCCGTATTTGGCGAGTTTATTTATCAGCCTTGCAGTTTTCTGTGATGTCTCTATTTGCTGGTACCCAACAACAGAGGTGAATGTTAAACTGCTCAGCCATATCTCTGATAGACGAATGACAGTCTTGGGCTGTTATAAAATTTGTAGAAACTGACTCCAGGCACTTTATAGCAGCTTGACTATCCGAGAAAATACGGCTATCTTTAGCAGGTACCACGTTTTCTTTCAGCCAAGATAAGACTTCTTTTATCGCCATTATTTCTGCCTGCAAAACGATTTGACTTAGAAGTCAAACTTGTCAGTGGTGCCTATTGAAATCGTTTGGTGTTTTATGTCGTTTTCCATTGGAACAAAAAATCAATCTTTTTTTTGATCTAGATCACTTTTCATTTTCCATTGGGCAAAAAAAATCAATCTTTTTTCGATTCGGAGCACTTTTTGCAGATCTCGATATTTTTTCAGATCTACACATACTGCCAATAACACCAATACACTTTGCACAGCTGTTTAACGTCAACTTAGGAAGTTTGTTTTCAAAACAATTGTGCAATGTTTCGTGAAAACCCAAATAAAGAAATACTAGCCATGGATAACTGGGACATCAATAAATTGTTTTATTACTCGTCGAATTCTCCAACCGAATCATCCCATTTTACACCAAAACTATTCCATTTTTATCTACAAAAGGGGAAAATTATTCAAATTGATATCCATATTTGCGATTTTTCCATAAATGAATGCAATTTGAACAGCTGATAATGCTGTCAAATATCGCATTAATACATTTACAAAAGCAGAGCAATTTCGTTGCATGTTCCATTTGCCGGGTAAAATCTGAGATTTAAAAAAGATTTCTGGTGGTCCCAATGGAAAACGACATTAGTTTACTTATGAAACCGGATTTACTGCATATTCTTAGGGTGAATTGACAGTGTTTTTTTCTATCCTAGATTAGCAGTTCATCCAACATTCATAGACGATTTCTGAGTAAGTACTAAATACCCAAAGAAATTGTGTTCTTCTTTTTGTTATCGTGAATAAATTTCAAGGGATATTTTCTCTTTTTTAGCAATGTACTTTAATTCACGACAAGAGTGATTCAATTTAAAGGCCTATTATCGTTAGCGAAACGAATTATTCGCGTAAATCGAGTTAGTTGTCGAACCACTCGCCTTTACGATTATGTTCGGCGAATTAATTCATTCGCCTAGAAATCAAATGCTACCAAAATAATAAAAACGAAAATGACAGCACCAAAACGCCAATTCGAACATTTATGTCAACACAAATAGAATTAAAAATAAAAAACGTATGTGCCAAGTTTTGTGCCCAACTTTCGTTTAACCAAAGAATCAATTGTGCATGTATTGGACCAAATAAAAGACAATTTCATATTTATGCGCTTTTCTTCAATCCTTCCAAAGTTGGCCTGCGCACTTAGATTTTTTGCTGATGGGAGTTATCAAAGGAGCTTAGGCAACGACTTTGATCTGGGTCTCGCGCAACCAACTGTCTCTGTGGTTCTGAATGAAGTTTTAGATGTGTTCCAATCTGGATAAGAATGGATAAACACAGAAATGACCGAAAATGAAAAACAACAGGCAAAGAGCTCATTTTTCGTTAAAACTAGATTTCCTAGGGTGGTTGGCTGTGTGGACGGAACGCACAAATATCCCAATAATCTCTGTTGGATTTTTTCGATGATCCAAATTGTACCAACCCTTTGGCAATATCTGGGTTTTGTTCCATGAGCTCAACTAGTTTCTGGATTTGTCTGGAATTGGTTCTTTTAAAACTATAAAAGACATTTTTCATTATATAAACATAGGTATTTCTATACTTGAATTAATGGGTTTTATAGGTTTTTTTTTAATTTTCAGTCATTGTTATAGCTTATCAAATACATTCGCCTCTGGTTTCATCAAATAATTTTGTTCGCCCAAATTTGAAGTTTAAGGCAAATGATATTTCACAAATTCGCAAACCGCAATAATTCGACTTTACATTCGCCAGCGGTTTGACAGTTTAGGCGAATGAATTTTGTTCAATTCGCTTACCAAAAAAGTCGCATTCGCAAGATTATTTGTTCGACTCGCTAACGATAATAGGCCTATTAGTTTTCCCTTTCTTTAATGCAGTGCTTTTAATACTTGTTTATACCGCTACTCATAGCGCTGATAGGCGTACCCCATAATGAAATTGGCAGACGTATAGACTTTGCGTAAATACCGACTGATTTACGAGCAATGCATGAGCACATTTACAATCAAATCAGGTCTAAAGCAAATCGTTTAAGCAGCAACACGTAGGTATTTACGGTTTCGTTTATCGAAGAGATTCTTTAAAAATTCAGTTTAACTGAAAGCAAAAATTGCAACCCGAACACTCAGAATTAAGATACAGCAATAACAACAAATCAGATATATACATAATCTAGAAACAGGTATCCATTCCGATTTTAGTGTCGTCTGTGATTATGGACTGTGAGACATTTTGAGAACTCGCCCACTATTAATATTACCTCATACTTCCATGACAAAAACATTTTGTATGAGACTATTATCCAACCTGCTCTACTTTGAACATTTAATTTATCTGTCGACACCACAAATCCATCTACATAAAAATAAGCTCAACCAAAATGTAAATAACAGCAAGATCACGCCCATCTATCTTGTGAAATATGGATTCAAAGACACGGCGGGATACCGCATCTCCACCCGCATCCGCATACGAAATAGGATGTGTTTCGTTGAACACTCCAGCAAGTCGTCGGCATTAAATTAACTCTTTGTTTATACGCGTACATTCTTCGCATGCAGGCACTACTCCGAACGAACGTTTAAATAAACATGATACCGAAAATACCCAATATGGCATATTGAACTTAGTAGGTGGCATAGATTTATAATTTGAATATGAGTGATGAGTTCAAGGAACCCTACATTTTCCAATTAACGACAAAAATAGCTTCATCGGAAGACGTCAGATAGTGAGCGCTCTACAATGAGTAGTTTGATCTAATTCAATGGGCGCGTGCTGGTTAAAAGTTTAGGTTTCGACACGCTCACTTATTTAGCGTGCCATTTGAGTTCATATCATCCATGCGTTTTAAGTTATATGGATGCAGGCCATTTATAATGACATGCTTATGCAGTGCAAGGTACAACCCAAAAGATCTCATGGAACAAGATCATAGACTTGGATCCAGCTATTTGGCAAAAACACAAAAATCGTGAAAGAAATTTAGCCTGCACACTCAGCGCAGGATGACTAAGGCTCTTTAGAATATCCCTCAGTGCCACACCCTCAGTGGAAGACCCCTTCTAGTCGTGGCAGGTTATTTATAAACCATGAATTTTCACAATTGCCACGCAGAGTGAAAAGGAAAACTTGCGTGCTTTTAATAAATTACTCGCTTAGAGACTGATTTCACGGTGCGATATGGATGGATGCAGGAGGTAATTATTTTATTGGAATGCCTATGCCTATGCCTAACCCCACGTCCTCGAACAAGACGTGTGTTTTCCACATCTCACCATCAACACCCTGTTCAAGTAGCACTGCAGCAGAGTCAAGGACACACATAGTTTATGCCAGAGCATGCTGCCACTTTATTATGGGTTGCGCCCGCAACAATTTTTGCAGATAGCAGATCCTACACAAGCAACAAGGTTAGCCAGAATGAAAGGGAAACTCGTGTTAGAAAAGAAATATATTTTTAAATTGAACAAAACATGCATGATAGACGAGACATTAAATTTGTGTGCCAAGATGTGCATGAATATTGCTTGGGTGAGTAGAGTATTCCATCCACCCCAGACGTTGCTTTGATTCTTATCGAGAAATTGCCGATTATTTGCAATAAGAAGACACACAATGGCCCAAAGTGTATGCACTTTAGTGCGCTGCAACCCCCTCCCTACTTCTAGTTCCTAGAGAGCCATAGAATAACAGAATTTTATTGATTTTTCAACCCAAACTGCAGTCACACAGCAATGAGCGATGTCACGATTGTATGATATGGTGTGGGGGGAGGTGACTCGTTGGCATGGACAGAAATGGTAAATGATCGCTATCGCGAAATCAATGAAACTTTATAATATTTCTTTAGATTAAGAGTTTCTTTTCTGAATATTGGACTTACTTGGTAATTCAGTGTCAGGGGTCTTATTTCATATCCATACACACGCGTCGAACTGGTATGTTATACGACCGGATAACACTGGTAGCGAATTTTCAATTTGATTACAGAAAACGTATAAGATAATTTTATACTTCTTTTTTAGTTTTAGACAAAAAAAAACACACTTGCAAAAATTTAATTCACGAGGATGAAAGACAAATTTTGCTACTCCTTTCGCCGGTCACACAATCAAACTGAGCCGATTCGGCGTTTTCTTGTTTCTTTTCATTCAGTGCAGTGTTTCATTTCGCGTTCGATCCAAAAACGTCACTATGAACTGTCATTTCATTTCAATTTCGAAGTAACATACCTACAGTAGGTACCTACAGCAAATGCTCAGCTATAAAATCATGCAAGCAAGCTAGGCACCTCTAAGTGTTATACTTATGTTATGGGGTATTCGATTGCATTTTTATGTTTGTTTGATACAAAAAAAAATAATCTCTTTTCGATTTAGAGCAGTTTTGCGAGACTGGATATTTTCGCAGAGTTAGGTTAGGTTAGGTTGATGGGGGTTGTGATATCGTCACAATAGATCAGGCACCATATCGGGCCCATCGCCATCCTCTGGGAACCATTACGGCTAAAAGACCTAAACCAAATCATTCGATTTCCCTACAGAATTTGAGTATGTTTTCAAAACTATTTGAGGAACCAACCTCTTCCAAGTTATTAAAGAAGTACATGCCGAGATGCTTTCTTCTACTCCGAGCAATTGCTTGACATTCACAAAGAAGGTGTGAGATGTCTTCCGTGACCTGTAGGCCCTCACAGTACCTGCACGTATCCGTATTAACTTTATGCCAAGGGTCATGGCATGCTTCCTGAGAAGGCAGAGTTGCTTGACACCCAATTTCAATGTTGACGTAAATGCCAAATCGCTTTTTCATGTTCGATTAGACGCATAAAATCTGAGCAGCCCAATCAAACACCAAATTAGTTAAAAGTTTGAATTCTTTTTCGTGGAACTTTTGACTGCTAAAAATGCATTGCCGCTTCTACCAAAGCAAAGCAAAGTAGAAGAATGCACAAAAAACGGTTCCAGTTCACCTGCAATGTCCACCCACCTTTCTGGTGATAGGTTTAAACATAAGCTGCTTCTGTCAAGTCACTTCCACGTCGTGCAAATCTCGGAAATGCCAAATAGGACGTAATTATAACAAGTAATTGCGTGCTAAAAGTCCTACTTTGCTTTTCTTTGCTGAGATTTGAGAAAAAACTTCTCACACAAAATAGTTACATACTGGTATACCTATACAGCTCTCAGACACGCTTCTCTATGTTTAATCTAACAAATCTACTATTGTCAAAAAGATGATGGAAAAATCAAACAAACCCTGTGAAAAAACAAACTTTTGTTGTTTGTTTGACCGAATTAAAACGGAGGTAAATTAATGTGTGCTGTATTTTAAATGAAAATCAAACCGATTTAAAAATGTCTGTCGATCGCGATTATCTCCTGGCACTGGAAATGCAAAACAAATGGAACAATGGCGCTTCAGATGACGTAAACTTCTATAGCAGGCAATTAATCTTTCTTGTAGTAAAAGTTGGTTTCTCTTTAGGACATTCAACTAATCCCAGACAAAACACCACCGAAAAAGCGAAAAGTCGTTCAATCAACCGCCAATGGTAAGTACCGCTCAAATCTAGATGATGACCACCTGAATCGCACCGACAATCTCGTGCATCCGCAATGGGAGGTATTGGATCCCACACCAAACACTCAGGCAATGTTTCAGGCATTCGATGACAAGTTCTTCCAAAAAAGACTTCGATGTGTTACACTCGAGTGGAGCAAACGTATGTACAGCTGTGCTGGAATTTGCTACTCTCGGAGGAATGGTTTAGGAATGGCTATTACAATACGTCTGAGCGAACCACTGCTAAAACTACGATCTAGAAAGGATCTCGTGGAGACAATGTTGGTAAGTACCTAACAGTATTAAAAGCATTTGAAGGCCCTTCTTGAATGTTGGTTGGTTACATATTTTAGCATGAAATGATACATGCGTACTGCTTTGTACTGGGTATTCGTGAAGGCAACGGAGGTCATGGACCGAATTTTAAGAAAATCATGCAAGGTATCAACAAAGTGGCGGGAACAAATATCACAGTGAGAGTTATTGCGTGCAGTTTGTTTTCACTTTCAATCAAAAATGTTTTTTAGGTCTACCATACATTTCATGATGAGGTAAACGTCTACAAGACACATTGGTGGCGATGCAATGGTGTTTGTCAACATCGTTCACCGTTCTATGGATACGTAAAGCGTACCTCTAATCGCGCTCCTAGTTCCAATGACATTTGGTGGATCCAGCATCATAATTCGTGTGGTGGGACGTTTATGAAGATTAAGGAACCCGAAAAGCCCGCAAAAAAGGCCAAGTCAAAATCGAAGGCAGTAGCAGCGAATGCTGTAAAAACATCGAATGGGGCCGATTTAAGGAAATTTTTTCCAACATCTAATACACATCGCACTAATGGTACGTTTTCAATTCAAGATTAGCGTAGATCTATTCTGCATATGTTCACCTCTCTAGGTCCTGTTAAAACTAATGGCGGCGGCACTTTGGTTTTGAATCCCAAAACTGCGCCACCCAGCATAACCACTTCTGCAGACACACCTCGACCAAAAATTCCAGAAACCAAGCGTGCGTCAGGAAACCTAGCAAATGTTGTCGGCTTCAAGGATTTGGGTACAGTAACAGTAACTTAAGACACCATCAATGTAGTGTTTACTAATTTTTCTTATTTCAGGAGACGGTGAGTCGCCTCGACAAAAACCTATTACCCGTGACTTTTCGATGACTGGAAAGGGTTACTCTTTGGCCAATACCACTGCCAGTGGCTCTGTCGAAACACCAGTCGATAAAGAACACCTACGCAGCCTGTGGCTAAAAAGGTTCGCAGGCAACGCCGAAAAGACCCCTGAGCAACCACTTGAAGCCATTACAAGCGATGAGACCCCGGCTGGCAATGCGAAGCGTCGCAGATTGTCAATTCAGGACGACGACAAAATCAGTTATGTCGCAGACGAGCCAAGAAAGAATAGCGATTGGACCGCCATAGATGAAGACATCATGGTTCATGAGGTCGAGAATGATGTCATAGCTATATCTTCGTCCGATGATGAAGATTATGCTTCCGAAAACAGTCGCAATACAAGTACTCCCCTCAAAGCCATGGTGTTTGCAGACGCAGACGCACGCCATAAAGAAATCAAACGGGAAATTCTGAATGAATCCAGCGATCTATCGAATGGAGTTGACGATGATATCGTTCTCATTGACGACGAGTACAATGATGACGTGATTAACACTACCATCGAATTAGCCGACACTTCACTCGTAGACGATCTTTTTGGGGAAGATACCCTCCTAAAAGAGTTCAAGAGGGAAAATGATGTTGCACCATCCTGCTCGCGATACTCTGATAATCCATTGAACGACATTATAACCTGTCCCATTTGTCAGGAGAAAATGAAGCGTGAACATTTCTCCGATCATCTGGATGGATGCGTGGGAATTACTGTGAAAATTCAACCAAAATTTGTTCTACCAAAACCAACAACGAAATCTAAGCCAAAGAGTAAATCACCCAGGAAATATGTCCATCAGCGCTCTCGCAACAGAGAGATTCTGCTAAGCGCCGGTTATACCGAAGAGGATTTGAAAAACATTTCAGAAGAGCCTGACGAGATAAATAGTGAAAGTGATGGGGATTTGAATCTTAGCGACAGAGAGAGGCGTATGAAGGGCTTGTATACCCAAACGAGGACTTGTCCTTCATGCTGCCAAGAGGTGGAAGTCGATAAAATCAATGATCACTTAGACGAGTGCTTGAGCACAAGTCCGTGAATTACTCGTTTCGATGAACTATTATTTTTCTTTTTTATTAAATAAATTACGGCGATGCCCGTTGCGCCACTGTTTAACTCATTAAATGAAATTCGTGTTAAATGTTGTTTTCCTGATTGAAAAAACCACGTTTGCAGGCGATTTAAGAGGCTTTATTTTCACATAAACTTTCCTTAAAAACTAACTTGACTGCTCCTTTTGCTCTTCCCTCTCAATGTCCGCCTTCACTTCATCGATTAGGGAATCGATTTCTTCAACCGAATACACTTTCTTCTTAAATTTCCGAGGCGCTTCCTGTATATGAACTGGTTTGTCCATCTGCAAATACAGTTATCAAAATAAACAAATCGCATCTAGAACACTTGAAAATCAGTACCAAAAAGTGTTTGTATTCGGGTGAAATCGATTCCAGATACAAGATCTTATTCTCGATCGCTTTGATCCTCTCGTATACGTGCTTTGGATTAATAACTCTCATATTCAAATGACTCTCAACGTTCTGCAATCGTTCTCTGAAACCCAAAGGCAAATCATTCGAAACCGGATCATCTTCTTGGTCCATTGCCTCCTCCTTAATGACGGCATCACTGGCCGGCTCATTCTTCATAAGCTTGTCGAGTGCCTGCAGGTAGTCGGGTTTGATTTGTGGACCGATGCGATTTTTTACTCGACGAACTGTGAAAAAATGTCACTTGAGTGATTGTAATCAGAAAGAAATATTTCGTTTTCATTTATACCCCTCAAATGGCCCATGGAATCTGTCTGCTTAATGACTCTGCTGTTCGTTCTGGCACAAGAATTCTCATCGGTTTCTTCATTTTTCAGTTCGTCTTTTGTGCGCTTTGTCGACGTAAAGTCCATAATATTGTTCAAGTCTATCTCTTCGCGTTTCTTTTCTACAAAACATTGGATTCGTCGCATGATTTCCCTTTCATCGGCGGCGATTTGAATGAGATTTTGCGAAATTGACTGCTTCTCAATGTGGCAGGCGTTGAAATCCAACTTGCAGCGTTTCAGCTTCCCAGCGCCGTCAGAACCTGTAAGTGGATAATAAACTGAAACGCTGTGCGTGGTAACAAGAATAAAGCACTTTATTTCAAAATGGTATGTATAAATTCAACTACAACAGGTACAAACTACAAAAATTAACTGTCTTGGCGAAGATCTTTTAGCCACTGACATTCTTTGTTCTCCTTCCAGGTCGATTCGTCCGTAGAGTATTTCTCCTTCTTCCAAATGGGGACGGATTTTTTAAGCTCTTCGATTGCGTATTGAACCGCCTCCAGACTGGCTTGGCGATGTGGTGATGAAATTGCTATGACAACACTAGCTTCTTTGACCGGAACAATGCCCAGGCGATGATAAATGGCGATTTTATATGCATCATCCCATTTGTCACGGACATCGTCGCAGATCTTTGTCATCATTTTTAATGCCATTGGTTCGTAGGCCTCATACTCGAGGGTAAGAACCTGCAAATAACAAAGCCAAGTTGTAAGGAAATACGATTTAGGCAAATGAGAACAAGACTTCTAAACGGGATAGGTAAGTACCGTACCGACTTGCTTTCAACTATACGATGAATATAATTTATCAGCTTTAAAGTTTAAACCGTGTCATAAGATAAGATACCGTGCATCTGTCTTTTCATACGATTGAACACATGTATGTACTATATATTATTTAAACATTATGAGGAGAAAAATTGATACGCATCACTGCTACCACTTGCCTTTTTATCTTCGAAATTATCGCGTGTTGTACCCACGAATAGGGAAATAGCTCCGCACGTATCATCCGCTACCAGGTCACTAATAGTGCCAACATTTAATTTGTCCGTTGTTAGCTTCAAATAGTTCATAGATGAGTCCATATTTGATAGAATTTGTGATGTTATATGGCCAAATGTGATTGACTTATCCTCCACTGATTGGTGGAATCACAGCAATCTCGTCACCAGCGTTTAATGATACCACTTCCTCCAAATTATCACAGTACTCTTCGTTAATTGCCAAAATTACGTGATTTTTGATTATATCCAAATTATATTGTTTACTAATCGTGTTTAACAATTCGGATACTTTTGCTTGAGAGGGTACATTTACAGTTGTTTCACCAACACCGGACAAATCGCGAGTTTTTGCAAAAAATAATAAACGAACATTTACAGATGAAATGCTCATTATTGAGCAATAATGACCATTTATCTTTGGTTGGATAGTTTTATTACAAAATGATCTCACAGAGCCAAGAAACTGCGACAAAAAACAATAAAAAGGTTGAAATTGACCTAGACGACAGCGGTATGGTTGGAAATGGAGATGGACTGATCAATTTTTGACTTTTCCTATCGTACTGTTCCAGTTCCAGTTGATTGTGGTTGGTTTGTTTGCAAAATGCAATGTCAAATGGGTGCGTTCGAAATACAGTATTTGAATTTTGTTACCTAATTCATTTAAATTGTATCAGCCGGGTTGCGCCTCTGTAGCATGCAGTAGTGACGGTCATGGACTTCCAGAAAAAAAGGAGTAGTGAAATAATTATTTTCACAGATGGATCCATGATGGATAGCGGAGCGGGTGCCGGTATCTATTCAGAAGAGCTGGAACTAGCCCGTCACGTCAGCCTCGGGAAACACACTTCTGTAAATCAGGCTGAGATGATTGCAACGCTGCATGCGTTGGATTACTTGCTTGAAAGTCAGGTGGAGGGAAGAAATATCCTTATAGCACTGGAAAATCAGGCGGTGATCAGATGCATTGAACAGACAAACATCACAACATCATTAGCACTGGAATGTGTACTCAAGTTCAATAAGTGTTCATCTAAAAATGAGGTAACACTGACCTGGGTACGAGGACACATAGGGATCGAGGGCAACGAAAAGGCGGACTCCCTTGCAAAACAGGGGTCAACCGAAAAGTTGCTGGGACCAGAACCATTCTCTTTAATTGGCAAAGCAATGGTAGAACAGCTGATTCACAAATGGATCACGGCAGAACACCTGAGAAGATGGTCAACCGTGGAACAATGTAGACAAGCTAAAATGGCAATTAATTGGCCGACCTACTCCACTCAAAGAAGGGATTTAAGCATGAGTCGACAAACTCTGAAATGGGTGGTGGCTTTATCTACAGTATACATGGTAATTTCGGGTATCACTTAAGGAAGATGGGCGAAGATGGGAGAAGATGATACCTGTAAACTATGCCTGGAAGAATCTGAGACAGCGGCGCATATACTGTCCGGCGTTGGCAGGCAGAAGAATGAGGATCTTGGGACATCACTGGGTCGAGACCCAGTCGATGAAAGAGATCTTCCATAAACAGATGCTAGCGTTAACAATAGGAATCGAGAAATCCAGAGAGTCTCTCTGGGTAAGTTTTATAGTGGTAGAGAGACGAAAAGAGACCTGACATTGGTGGTCTGATTCGACTATCTCTCGAAATCTATATATATAACGGTCATGAACTAAGTATTGAATATTAAATGGCTGAGTTATTGCTGGACTTCTAGGTACCTAGGCGTGAGGTATCAAGTTCGGTTATATCTCAACGGTTTCTTTTCCACTTTGCCACCTATCACGATTCACGAACGCTTGAGAAACATCAGAGACAAGAGTAAAACATCCTCGAACATTCAAAAAATTAAAAGCTCACATAAACGAATAACGAGTGGTTGGGAATTGTGATTCTGAGAAGCTAGGGCTAGGCTATGCGATCGCATACGGTACGGGTTAATATTAATTTTATGAGTAAGAACACAAACCTATCGATATACTTCTCCAGCTATGTCGACACAAGCCTTGATTATTTGATATGCATCCACAGCTACACCATTACTAGAATGCCAAATTCGCATAAGGATAAAATATTTGTCAGATAGTTTTGAACTACTGTGCTTAAACAATTTCAACAAAAGCCATTCTATTGGAATTTCGTGCGACCCCGTCGCGCACTTTACATTGATAAGGAATATTAATCCCTGACAAGATTGTCAGATGCTGCGTTATAACCTAGAAATGTTAGAACAAAAGCTCGTAGACGGTCGAAACAAATCAAAATAAAAGTAAAACTCAAAGTTTATTTCTTATTTGTACATGTTTTTATTATAGTTAATACGATTTATGAAATTATATGAATTCAATGGATTACTTTTCGCTGCCAATAGTAAATTTTGACAAGTTCTCCAAAAAGCCAATATACGATGCATGCTCGTATGATGTGCTAAAGTCCGATAACTTCTCAGCAAAATCATTGCTGATACCCTTCTCCTCAAGTAAATTCATCAAAAGATCGTACAAGTAACCATCCAGAACGTCTCCAGCGACGGCATAGACTTTCTCGTTCCACTCTCCGTTAAAAATGCAGATTTCATCGATGCCAAATACATCGTTATATTCACCTTCCTGGGCTGCCCCTTGTAAAAACGAGCATGTAAATGACAATGTGGTATTTCCATTAATGATATCGACTTCGAAATTGGGTTTGCTGCGCATCTCGGCCATATCAGGCTTTTCAGAACCGCCAACATCAACTTCAGGATTTTCATCCTCTGCATCTACGGTGTGATTAACATTGAAGCTGACGATAATCTTCTCACCACCAATCTGTTTAACCAATTCCACATCAGCGCCGTACAAGTTCACATTGAATCCATCCACAGCAGTTGGAACAGTTTTAATGGCCTGTGCTTTCTTTTCGGCAAGAATTTCTTCTGTTAGGAATTCAACCAATTCTTTTGCACTTTTTGTGTGGGCAAACTTTGGTCCGGCCACAGTGACTCCAGCAGTTTTTGCCTGACTGTGTAATGTGAACGAGTTGTGTAATGTCTTTGGCAGAAGACAGAGATTCCTCACTTCCCGGTAGGAGACATTTTTAAGTGAATTATATGAAATTGCACCGGCTTTTGTAATACCCTTAAAAATTCCCAACATTTTTCACGGTTTTTTTACGTAAGTTCTTTTGATCGACCGGCCGGGCTGAGTTTTTCTTTTACACGTGGGAATGACAGATGTCAAGAGACGATAATTGCTTCGAATTGGAAATGGAATTGGAAACTTGTGAAATTCTTTTGAAGGTGTGTTCGAATCAAAGAATGATGGCTGCCTTTGAGGATTGAGCATTTCAGAACACTTTTTGTGGTCTATTGGAACATCTATCTAAAGGTAAGATTAGACGGTATGCCAAGTGGTCATAAAATGCCAATTTCTGACGGTTCTTCTGTCAAAATATGGTCATACAGTGTAATGGGCATATCCCATATGCCCTTATGACCTAAATGCCACATATGCCCAGACTGATTTTGACAGATAAAAATGCCAAAATAGCATATAGTGTAATGGGACAATAAGCACGAATGCCAGCATAAAGCCTATATGCCTATATGCACTTTATAGAAATTTCGTTGTGGCATTTCTGGCATTTTTGATGGAACAAGAATTTTTTTGTTGTCATCAGTGATTGTGCAATTGGGATTAATTTTCATTTTCGTTCTCTTTTTTTTGTAGATTACTGAATCAATGATCTATAACTTTTGGAAATTATTTAATTGTCTTTTCTTTGTAATTTGTTTAAGTTTATTTTGTGGTCTTGTCCTTTTCTAGTAGTTGTGGTTATTTATACTTTTTTCCTGTTGTGAAATTTTGTTTGTGAAGAAATTTTTTGCTATCTAGGTATTTGGTGTGTGATATAGTTATATGTATTTTTGTTAATATTCGTTATGTATTTTCATGGGTTTGAATAAATTTTACTTGGTGTATTTATTTTGTTTGTTATTTTACCCTTTTAAGTTATTTTTGTGTGTTTCCTTAACGTTTTTTGGTACACACATCTATATGTTTTTGGGGATTATGGAGGAAGCAATAGCTGACAGGGCGAGGAAGAGACCGACAAAGCGATTAAAGGCGAATGGTCAGACCATCTCATCCGCAAATTTATTTCGGCTGTCGAGATCCGTCCCAGACTTTACGATGTCACAAGTCGTACACATCGGATCCCTTTTTTAGCTTTGTTTTTGTTTACAGCATTACCCTACTACAACATTTGGTTATAAACAACAAATGCCTTAAATGACCATCAAGGCAAATATGACCATATTGGTAATTTTGGTCATATAGTCTGATATACAGTTTTAATAATCCTGGCATTTTGGTCATTTGACAGCTACTCTGGTCATTTGCCTGTTGGCATTCATATGCACAATTGGCATACAGTCTAATCTTAGCTTAAGGAACAATATTTTTCGTATTTCTCAGAGTTGCTTGTGATTTACCAATCATATTGGGTTGGGTTTAATTTCGACAACTAGTGGAGTTCGTCTTGCAAGGAAATACCCTGCATCGGGCGGGTGGATATATTTTTATTAATTATTTATAATTATTTATGAACAAATACTTGGAAATCAATCATGGTGCGAAATTTCAAATATTAAATAAAATAATTATCCAATGAATAAAAAACGCATAGAAAATTGTCGATGGTTTTTTCGTTTTATTTTTCTTATATCTCTCTTTTAACCTATATATTTGAAAAAATAAATAAAAAACCTTAATATTTAAACATAGATTTATATAATATATGTCTCCGACTGCATTTATTATTAAAACAATTTGAATGGAAGTCAAAGATCTAAATTGTTAATGGTGGTAAAAAAACTACCATACCTAGATAAACATTTTATTTTCCGAACGGATTTGTTTCTTTTCTACTGTGTTCCTTGCTAATTTCTGACATTTGACATTTCGTACTTCAATTTAACATTCGGGCAACGTCATTCGTGAAATCAAAGAACAAAGCTTTGCCTTTAAGCGATGGTAGATAATTATATTTAATTTAATTCTTCGTGTAGAATCAAAACAATAAAGAAAATATGAAAACGCGATTCAATACATTTGACATCGTGTGCGGTGTCACCGAATTACAAAAGTAAGCCTACTAAGTCGATTCGAATCATATCATAACTCTTTCTTTTGCAGGCTCGTCGGTCTTCGTGTCAATCAAATTTACGATATTGATAACAAAACTTACTTAATTCGCCTGCAACAAGGTGAGACGAAATGTGTCCTATTACTTGAGTCTGGAATTCGCTTCCATACAACTGCCTTCGAATGGCCCAAGAATATGGCACCGTCCGGTTTCAGTATGAAACTAAGAAAGCATTTAAAGAACAAACGTTTGGAGAAGCTTACACAACTTGGCGTCGATCGTATTGTGGATTTTCAGTTTGGAATGGGCGAAGCAGCCTACCACATTATCATCGAATTGTATGATCGCGGTAATGTAATACTCACTGACCACGAGCTTACCATCCTGTATATTTTACGTCCGCACTACGAGGGCGAAGAAGTTCGATTTGCGGTGCGCGAAAAATATCCTACTAATCGAGCAAAAGAAGCTTCGTCGGAACTTACCGAAGAGACTGTAAGGGAATTGATTGCCAATGCAAAAGATGGAGATAACATACGAAGGTTGCTAATGCCAGTGTTGGACTGCGGACCAACAGTAATAGAGCATGTTCTTCTAAATCATGATATTGCCGACTGTACCATCAAGTCGTCTACAGATCCCAATGAGTCGGAGCAGGCTTCCGACAAGCAGGATCAAAAGAAAACACGCAAGCAAAAGAAAAAGGATGGTGGTGGTGCAAATGCTCGTCCATTTGAAATCGCAACTGATTTGCCTAAGCTCATGAGTGCGATAAAAGAAGCCAACGACCTTCTTATTCAGGCTCGTACCACTGAACCAAGGGGCTATCTCATCCAAAAGAAGGAAGAGAAGCCCTCTGAATCAGGCGAAATTCAGGAATACTTCTATCAAAACATCGAATATCATCCATACCAGTTTGTGCAGTACAAGGATCAACCATGTGCCGAGTACGATTCCTTTATGTTGGCCGTTGATGAATTCTATTCAACGCTTGAGGGTCAAAAGATCGACATGAAGACTATGCACCAAGAGAGGGAAGCTCTTAAGAAACTCTCTAATGTAAAGAAAGATCATGCGAAACGTCTGGAAGAGCTGATGAAAGTCCAAGAAGTTGATAAGCAGAGGGCAGAGTTAATCACTCGCAACCAAGCGCTGGTAGATAACGCGATTTTGGCTATCCGCAGTGCTATTGCCAATCAGATGTCCTGGCCTGACATTCATGAACTGGTCAAAGCAGCACAGACAAATGGTGATCCCGTTGCGAGCACTATCAAGCAGTTAAAGCTGGAGATCAATCATATTGCATTGACACTTACAGATCCATATCGTGTCCAACCGTATGATGAAGAGGACGAAGAAGCCGATGATGGCATACCTACTATGATAGTGGACGTAGACTTGGCCCTATCTGCGTGGGCTAATGCCAGAAAATTCTACGATATGAAGCGTAACGCCGCAAAGAAGGAGCAGAAAACTATCGATGCATCACAGAAGGCATTGAAATCAGCCGAAAGAAAGACGCAGCAAACCCTCAAAGATGTCCGAACGATTTCGACAATTTCCAAGGCAAGAAAAGTATACTGGTTCGAGAAGTTCTACTGGTTTATCAGTTCGGAGAATTACCTTGTCATTGGCGGACGAGATGCGCAGCAGAATGAGTTGATTGTGAAGAGGTGAGTCTTAGTCTTAGCTTCTCCTCTATGACACTTTCTTTTTCATTAGAATAAGATCTAACTTTGACTTATGTTGGCAAACAATAAATTAAGGGCGCACTAGGGATACGTCGTTTCTATAGTTGTCTAAGAACGTCATAATAATGGAGTGTTGAGTAACCTATCATTTGTCTAATCTCTTTAATCAAACCAGGTATATGCGTCCATCGGATATCTACGTACATGCCGAAATCCAGGGAGCTTCCAGTGTTGTAATACGCAACCCCACAGGTGCCGAAATTCCACCGAAAACCCTTCTTGAAGCTGGTACTATGGCCATCTCATACAGTGTCGCCTGGGATGCTAAGGTTGTAACCAACGCCTACTGGGTTAAGAGTGAGCAAGTGAGTAAGACAGCACCCACCGGTGAGTATCTCGGTACCGGTAGCTTCATGATTCGCGGCAAGAAGAACTTTCTACCACCATGTCATTTGATATTGGGCCTGAGTCTTCTGTACAAGCTGGAAGATAGCTTCATTGAAAAGCACAAGGGCGAACGCAAGGTGCGGACATTCGAAGATGAAGGTAGCGCCACTACCAAGCTCAAGGAATTGACAATCGAAAACGAGCAATTAGAACCGGTTGTCGAAGATGTTGAAATCGAATTAGAAGCCTCCGACAACGAGGACTCAAAGCCGAATGATGATGAACAAAATATTGAGCAGGAGGACGATGAGATAACTTTTCCAGATACACAAGTGAAAATTGAGCACGATACTGGCAAAGTCACATTGCGTAGCGATTCCACAACGGAAGCTAAATCTGCTGAAACGATTTTGACTATTAAGCAAGATGATGCCGAAACGCCGTACATTATCCCAGCAGTTGCTCCGCGGAAGAAACAACAGCAAAACGCAAAGAAACGCAAGGAAGAGAAGCAGAACCAGCTGCATCAAAAGCATCAACAACAGCAGCAGAATCAGAAGGAAGATGCTCAGTCAAATGCACAATTGAAGCGCGGACAGCGCGGTAAGTTGAAGAAAATCAAATCAAAGTATAGGGATCAAGATGAGGAAGAACGGCAGTTGCGCATGAATATCCTTAAATCTGCTGGCACGGATAAGATGAAGACGGATGCGGATAAGATCGAAGAAGTGGCGGCCAAGTTCAACCAGACAAAGCGTGCGTTTGAGCCAAAGCAACCGAACATCGAAGCCGATGATGATGGGGAAGATGTGACCGCAAATGCAGACGTTGATATGTTGGACTCGCTTACTGGAACTCCATTCGAAGAAGATGAGCTGTTGTTTGCTATTCCTGTGGTGGCTCCATATCAGTCGCTACAGAATTATAAGTGAGTTGTGATGTTTTTGTGCTGCTCGTTAAAATGCTTTGACACATTGTTCCTTTTTAGATTCAAAGTTAAGCTGACACCAGGAACAGGCAAGCGCGGTCGTGCGGCCAAGACGGCTCTGTTAATGTTTTCGAAAGACAAAAGCTGTTCGATTCGAGAGAAAGATTTACTAAAGGGCATCAAAGACGAGGCGTTGGCTCGCAATATACCTGGCAAGGTAAAGTTATCTGCCCCGCAACTGCAAAAGTTTAAGAAATAGTTGGCTGTATGATTGATGGTTTGCATTTTTGAATTGCCTACATGCGAATTTGGGAAGAGAATGTTTTCAATAAAATATATTCTATATTCTGTTATACATGGTGTTTTATTTTACTGCAGTATAACAAATTGCTCCTTGGAGAGTTATGCTTATGATGTCTGAAAGTTGGACACAAAGTTTATTGTATGTATGTTGAAGTGGCTCTCGGTGAGAGAAACAATTAGGCCGTAAGTCGGCCCGTTGTGCATACCACTGGTGATTGGTGGATTCATCAACCGGGTACTCATGTGAACCATTTGCTACCATTGATAAAGCTAAGAATATTAGCAGCACTGATGAAGCTTAGATCGATTAAATCATTTAGGAAGTAGTTACCAAAGTAAGCCCTCCTTAAGTTGGATAGGGCGGGGCAGCTGCAGAGGAGGTGGGTGACAGACTCGTCTTCCTCCTCATCCATGCAGCTGCTGCAAAAGTCCCTGTGTGGCAGTCCGAATCTACGCGCGTGTCTACCGACAGACTAGCGCGATACTAGATCTGTTGAGTCGCAGAAGCGCCTTGGTTCTTTTAGTGTCCAGGGTTGGCCAAGTAAGCAGTATCCTAGATGTTTCCATCTACCTGATGTTGCTCTACCTGTTGCGTCTGCGTGAATGAGTGTTTAGCGTAGGACAGCGGTGCATGCACGTTGTGCAGACTGACACTATCAACGCCGGAGGAGCCTTTTCTTGCCGAGTGGTTAGTTGCACAGTTCCCCGGGATATCACTGTCCCGGAACCTAGCAAAGGGTGAGGTAGTTCCGTCCAGCTATCTCGTTGAGAGATACGCGGCAATTTTCCACCGCCTTAAATCTTAATTCGCTGGATTCTAGGGACCTAATGGCAGCCTGACTTAATCGACAGCCATGCTGTGGCTTGACGAATGGCTGTGATTTCGGCTTGAAAGACACTACAGTGCTCTGGGAGGGAGGAGAAGGAGAGGCCCATGTTCAGTTCTTCTGAAAAGACCCCGGCTCCGACTCCATCTGCTGTTTTGGAAACGTCCGTAAATATTGACAGTGCTCCTTTTTCGAAGTAGTGAGAGGTAAGGCGCTAGTCGTCCGGAGGATGCTGGCATGGCCAGTTGATTGTTCTCTCCAGTGCTTCCCTTCGCCTTACTGACGATGTCTAGAGGAAGAAGGTTAAGCATTGTTTGTAGAGCAGCGGTGGGAGAAGTCCTCAATGCGCCAGTGATGCTTGCTAATGCAAGCCAAGCGGTGAGTCTTCTCGAGGACCTTCGGATTGGAGTTCTTCTCCAAGGCCGGCCACTATGCCGTATAGGATAATCGGTCTAATGACCGAGGTATAAAACCAGTGCATTATGTTTGGTTGTAGGCCCCATCTCGAGCCTACAGCCCTTCTACAGGAGTACAGAGCCACTAGGCATTTCGGCAATGTTATCTCTCCATAAAAGCTTACTAGCTAAAACCAACCCCAAGTATTCGGCGCTTTTCCAGAACACGAGGGGGGTGCCGCGCCGTTGAGATTAGGAGGAGTGACTACAGGTATCTTAACCCTTCTGGTGAATAAAACTAGCTCCGTTTTTGTCGGATTAACGCTTGGACCGCAGCTTTTGTTCCTTTGGTCCAGGAGAATAGTTTGCGCAAAGCGAGTTGCAGTATATCAGAAAGTTTATCCTGAAGTAAGTAAGGTGACGTCGTCCGCATAGGCCACAATTTTGCAACCGGAAAGCTCCATTGAGATCAATAGCTCACTAAGTTCCACAGCAGTGGAGATAGCACTTCCCACACAAAGTGTAAGAAATGCAGAAGACGGCGAAAACATACAGGACAATGGGTTACCAGAAAGATGATCACTGAGAGAACTCTTCTGTTTTATAATCTGCACTGGTAGGTAGTTGCCCATTGTCAAATACATCCAATTGCACGTTTCAAGTCGTTTAAGGTCCAATTTCTCTCTGGGCTTCATCTTAAGCGTGGTTTTCCTCAACATCGATGTTCTTACAGGTTTGAAACGGAAATTTCATTATAGTCTATTTGCCTCCCATAACGTAAATGCCTTGCAATCAGTTTGCGGTCTGGATGGTATGCGATGCCCCAAACAAAAATTAAAAGAACTCTTATGATGTCAAATGCAACATAATTCGTATTTCAAAAACTGTCTTGTAACACCGCAGGGGCTTTATTAAACTTAAACATTCTATGGCTTTAACTCTAAGCAAACAGCATCTTCGAAATAGTATCCGATCTCCATTATTATACACAAAAGAGAGCAAACAGTCTTATAAGATCCCGTCATAGTAGGCACAGCGCCTCAGTGTGTACTTAACGTGTTACTTAAACTTCAACCCCAGAAACACACATATCATTTAGTTTTGATAAGGCACAAAATTGTAGGATAAACACAATAAAACGCACATAAAACGAATGGATGTAAGAAGACAAGGCCTAGGGCTCTACAGGGACTTGCTGCGCCAAACACTAATTTGTTATTATACCTAAATTCTTCCTACACATTAAGTTGCAGCGGTTAGGTAAATAGCTATAATATACTTTTTTATGATTTCTATACACATATAGTCTTAAGGCTTCTCTAGGAGTATATACAATAGATCGTTTTCCTTTTATGGAGAGAACCTTACAGCAATTTATTTTGAAACTCGTTAATTAATGTCGCACCTACGGGTGCTAATGTGGTCTATCATTTAACATTTTCCAGCGCCTCTTGGACATACCTACTTAAAAAGATATTTTTTCCAAATACCTAGGGCTTGATATTTAGCATTTATGTTGGACAAAAGTCTAAGATACTAAGAGAATTTTTCAGGACTTGCAAGATCATCATTAGACCTAAAAACTGCGAACAACAACTAAGAGGAGGCCGTGTTTAGGTACCCTCAAAATCTGCCATAAAACTACAAGAGATACTGGGAAACTGCACTCAGTTTTCCATAATCAAATACCTTAAATTAAGGCCAATGAAATGCATCCGTCTATTCTCAAACTATACAGCTCAAACGCCGCAAATCCCTTTTTAAGTAGCACTCTTATGTCCCACGGAATTAATAGAAAATTAGTACATAAGCATAATTATCTTAAGGCGAATAGATTGGTCTGGACTTGGTTTTCTCTACCTTGAACGCAAAAACAATATTGTTCAGTATAATCTCATTTTTATACGTCACCCATATTCTTATAGGAATTAGGAACTTCTAAAACTTCATAAAACTCTTGACTAGATTTGTCGACTTCCCCTCAATAAACGTCGATTGAGACAGCTGTTCATGTGACCGATCCACGCCAATTTGCTTTTACATTGGGACAATGGATCTAAATCACTTTTCATGTTCCATTGGAAAATAAACAGATTTTTTTGTTCGGATCACTTTTTGCAGATCTCTATTTTTGAGATTTCTCATAGATACCTACTGCCACTTTTACAAATATAAGTTGCAGTTTTGCGTCAATATAAGAAGTTTGTTTTCAAAACAAATGCGAACCTTTCGTGAAAATCAAAATAAAAAAATAAAGAGCAAATAGCCATGGATATAATTTTGTGATCTCCTACGTCTTCCTCGTCATCTGAAGATTTTGAGTTTTCGTCGCCAGAAGGCGAAAACATTAAAAATTTGCTAGAATTGATTTTTGCAAGAGAACAGCTTATATTGCTGTCAATAACGCCCTAATGCAGTTACGAAAGCAGATCAAATATCATTGCATGTTTCAAGAAACGCTTAAAATCTGCGATCTGAAAAAATATAAGGTGGCCCCAATGGAAAACGACATGCGGCACATCCAGTCAGCCAGTTGTCAGACTTACTAAACTAGATACTTGATCTTCTCCATTCGTAACAAAAACGAGTTTAAGTAACTCATCACTGCTAGTGTTGTCGTTTTAAAAAACGACTAGAACTAGAAGCCGAAAACTGGCTGATCAGGAAATATGAATTCTTAATCAGGAATAGCTTGACTTATGTAGTCACTTTGTTGATTTGGGGAAAGTGATCCTCTTAACGGGGCACTTAATGGACTTGCTATGCTCGAGTAGGAATTTTGGTCATCTGTTCCTTGTTCAAGGCAATAACCTCTCACCTCAGCCGAAATTTCTACAACATGCATCTTCACCATCTCTTAATCTTCTTGAAGACTTCGCCTTCTTCATTTCGATCTCGTTCTTAAACTTTTCTCTACTTGAGTTACCTTCCCGGATGTAAACGGTATAAAATGGTCTTCAGTTTCCTTCACTGAACTCTTACAGTTGGACTTTCATTTGTATTTGAATTTTGAGTTGTGCGTAGTCGTAAAAGAATATTAGCCAGACTTTTTCGGATATTTGCTGTTGGAATTTTCGTCAGATAATTTTTAATTGTCTGCAAGAACCGTCCCGCTTGTCCATTTGATGCGGGGTGGTACAGTGCCGTGCATATATATTTGTTACCACTTGCCTTTATGTAAGATTCAAATTCACTCGAAACGAAATTTCGACCATTATCCGAAACGATCGAATCAGGAATTTCGTGTGTGGCCTGGCAAATATGTCTCTTATCTTTTCAATGATCCTTGTGGAATTGGTATTCTTAGTCATTGTTACTTCTACCCATTTACTATAGGAATCCACTACGATCAGTAATTAAGCACCCAAAAATGGACCCGCATAATCAATGTGTAAGCGTGACCATGGTTTTTGACTTAACGGCCATGGCTTTGCAGGTGTGGCTGGAGAATGTTAGCTTACCTTAGCGCATTGTTCAAACTGTCTGGCTGTTTTCTCTATCTCGCTGTCAAGGCCTGGCCACCAAAAATAACTAAAGTTCTGTTGATATCATTGCTGTCATCCCTTGATGAAATTCATGAAGTGTTTTAAGAACCCTGGGTCGTAGCTTTACTGGTATAATTACTCTGGATCCCCACAGCAGACACTGGGCGTTAAGCACATTAATTCGCTTTGAAAGTGGACAATCCAAATTCCATTCAAAAAGTTTAAACTTTCGACCCAGATCCATACCAACGGTATTGGAATAGCAAAGCAAGCTACTGAGTCTAACGTTTAGCCTGTGGATATGATAAAAGTAAAGAGGGTAGGTATAACGTATACTGTGGTTCTGATTAACCAAAACTAGACCCAGGCGTTGCTTTTCAAAATGGTAAAAAATTATGATAATATGGACAATTACTTAGCTATTGTCAAATTTGTATTCCACACAATTTGTATAACAAACTCTTAAGGTAGCAAGTTTCAGCGAATAGCAATTTTGTTGTTATAACCCTTATACGTTTCAAACGTCCTTATTTCACCTACAACGAATACCAACAACTGTTTTCAAATCAAATTCGTTCGAGTGTCGATTAATCGGTTAGCATTCGAATGTCCCGCTTAATAAATTCCAACCCACCAAAGGACTACATTGAATTCCGACCAAAGGACTTTCGGAACTCCACCAGCATCGGCCATTATCGAAAAAGGCACAATAATACAACCATCTGAGTTCTAAGCATGCGTCCTGCGTATCGGAATTCGAATTCATGTTTTTTTTTGCCATTTCGAGTTCAACCAATCTAGATGTAAATGGCTGCCTGTTTTGACAACTGTTCGGGAAACGTTCGTGGGTCCTGAAAACGGGAAAAAAGTGAAAAAACCTATCGAACGGGCAATCATTTTATTTATCTCAAAAAACGGGCGCAGTCAATATTCTAATTTGTCGTTAAATCTTAATTCCGCGATTCGCGATATCCTCTCTACTGTTTGTTAATGTTTTTTCGCAGTTTTCTTCCGAACCTGAATGGTAAATTTTCGTGATTCCATCCCAGTGCTTTTTCCCATTCCATAGTTTTTTTTTCCTTCCATCATGGCCATTGGGAGATGGCAAAACAACGAAAAAAGAAAATAAAACCCCAAAAAGGATATACCTACGCAGCTGATATCATACGACGATATATGAAAAATAAAAAAATATACATGCCTATATAGAAACGGATTACAATTAAAACAAAACAAATCGATTACCAAAATGGAATACATATACGACGAAAATTCGACATAAGGATAGGAAGGATATGTGCAAAAAAAAAGTTTTTTAAAGCAATGTTCCGTACAACTAATTCAAGTGAAAAGGTGGACATTTCCGTGTCCTTTGGTGTAAAATTTAATATCAAATGATATGTGCAGTTCTTTGTAAATAAGTTTTTCTTTTTTGTGGCATGGCAAAGAAAAGTGTGCAAAAATATACTTGGATTTGTGTTTGTGCAGAACGTGGATACAATTAAGGAGACGAATTCGCAATTGAAGTGGAGTTTATTTAGGTGCATTTGCACTCCACCCAAAACACCTATACAACTACATAATGACGTTGGCATATTCTTGTTCTTAGCGCAAAAGATCAGGATAAATGTCCACACTCGTTGCTAAGGAGCTGACAGTTGGAAGCTGCATAACTTTTTTTTTTGTTACAGTTTAAATGAGAAAATAGTACTTGATGAAAGAAGTACGGTCGTCCTTACCTACCCCATAAATTGTTAGCAAAATTCACCCCCAAAATACGCACACAACAGCAAATATGCACACATCTTATTCTATGTTGAATATAGGGGGAATTCACCACGCAGCGCCATCTCGTGTAGGGAAGTATTTCGCGCTGTTTCCTTTGCCATCCACCCGAGAATACACACCCACTCACATATTGTGCAGGAAGCAAGGAACAATTTTCTTCTCTTCGGAAAATATAAAGTCACCACCCCACCACCCCTGCCTACCACCTTTCGGCACCACTTGAGAAAAAAAGGAAAATATGTCATAAGCACGAAGACGATGTATCGCACGCACCCATGCATCAACATTTTTTTCGCTGATGTTTGTCTGATGGATGGATGTGTGCGTTATTGTGTGTGAGTGTGTGAGCGGTATGTTGTTCTTACGGCACCATGCCCACTACCGAGCGTCAACGCCAAGTCAGAGAAAAAAATAAAAAAATTCCTCCGGCAATCATGATCCACCAACCCTTATATTTGTCGCTGGGCGGGAGTGGGAGATGGGAGCTCTGTTTTGTTGTTGTTAGATGAAAACGTTGTTCCTTTGCAATATTTCTCTGCACACACATACGACAGGCTAAACATTATTTTTTAATTCAATTTCACCCACCACCTCCCGGAATATTCTCTACCACTCTGCCGAGTCCCCAATCCAGTTTTTTTTTTTTAACTCCCCGAAGGGGGTGTGTGTGTTTTGCTTTCGTTTTTAAATGTAGATACGTACCTATTCATATACGTATACATTCGTGTGTTCTATCCTCTATGCCGTTTGTGACAACGCGGGGGCAACAAACAAATTTGTGTGTTGTGTATGCGAAATATTTATGTTGAAATGAGTTTGCTGAGACTTGAAATAGGGGATGATTTTGGTTTACCTGCCTATTTCTGTTGAGAGCAGCATAATATAACTACTAGTGGCAAAAGGCGGATTGTTTATTATGACACGAATATGAGAGGGTAGGTACTTTATTTTTGTTTTTGTAGTCAGAGAGATTTCAATTTTGTTTATTATATTGTTTGGTACTCCCCACACTATGGTGATGCATAGGTATAACCAGTAGCAGTAAGTTGATTTTAACGGGCTATCAATTCAACTGTTTACATATTATTTTATTACAAGTTGATGTAAAGTATGTTATAACTTATAAGTGTTTTGAGTTTAATTAAAGTGCTCTTAAGAAGAAGATAAAAGTTCGAATTTGTCTAACAAATGTTGTTTGTGGAAACCTTCTCAATCGGCAGTCAATCACAATTAAAAGTTTAACCCACTTTAAACACATTCGGTTGTTTGTCACAAAAAGTTACTGTGTTAAAGGCATTGTCTTTCTGAAAATTTTCATTTTCTCAAATGTTTCATGAGATTGTTTCTTCAGTATGGATATCAATAATTATAAAAACTCTTGCAATAAGGACGAACTGAAAACAGGTGGTTGGGAAGTGACAGATACCTACATAAGTGGTAAAGTTTGTTGTTTAAAATGTCAAAATCAATGGAAAAACACAGAAAATATAGTCTTATAACTCTTTACGAATAATAAAGTATTCTTTAGGTTTTACATCGGAAGTTGGTTATTAAATAGGAGAACAATTATTGGCCGCAAGATAATGAGCGAAAATGAAAGTCAATGGGGCATATTCATAGATCTTCGATAAGTTATTATTACAATTACAATTAAATAATCAAAATAAATAAAAAAATGTCGGTCGATTACAATATTCCTTGACACTCATCTGCAATTTTATAATTCTTGCTAATTGAAAAAAAAAAACATATGCGTTTATTAAGATTCTTACTATGTTTTGAAATAGCACAACCACAATCCACAAAAAAAAAGTTACTTTTGATATAAATTGCTGTCATTGTGTGTTTACGTAATAGATTTGTAGTAGAATACACGTTAAACTCGTATCTAATTAAACAGATCTGCCAATTCGTTTATGAATAGCAGTCGCGTTTTAGCTGTGGTTTAACTTTAGACTCCAGTTCAGTTAGACACGGGTTTAGAGTGCAATTATGAATATGCCACAATCTGTTTTTTGAAAAAAAGCGACAACTAACCGTTTGTAATAGAAATCTTTACATTTCTGCGGAGTTTTAAATGTTTGCAGCTTGCAGGTAACTTTCGGACGATCGTAGTTGATGGCATTATAGCATTTTTCATTGAATAAAGTCCAGCCTTGCTCCTTTTAATAAAATCCGTTCGTCTTTTTTGCAATTTACCTACTTGAATTGAATGTCAGATATTATTTCGTTGAAATTTTCTATATGATTTTACGAAATGGGGACATGCAAATATTGGAATGACAGACATTTACACACTTCAATTTTATTAAATGATTTTTTAGGGTCGCATATACCTAGCACAACAAAAAAACATTTCAAGCTGAAATTTGACATGTTTGTACAGGTAACTTCGACACAAACCGTTCGATAAGAATTTTCATGTGCGTCTACATAATTGCACATTTTTGAAAAATGAAACATAGAAAAACACGTCTAGATTTGATCTTTTGATGAAAGGGTAATCATTTCCTTCAATCAAAAATGCCATTAGATCGTCGGCGAGAATTTGACAGATCGTTTAAAGTGCACGTTTCTATTTTACTTGCTCAGGTTTTTCTCCCATCGTTAAACTGTGGGAGTTTGCTTCCAACGGATCGGAGAATTCGCCAATTTTATAGGATTAGGAGGATTTTTGCTTCGAGGCATTCTTCCGAACAGATATTCGGAATATTTGTCCGATAGTTTGTAACGCATATCGGCGAACTACGTTGAAGTGCGATGAAGTGCATTTTTTTCTTCAATTTTTGACAGCTAGGTTCCGATATCCTCCGACAGAAATTGGTTGCGGAATTTGTTTACGATTTGGATTTGAGCCTCCGAAAGAGTATGCGTTGCGGAGAATTTTCCGTTCCGACGGATACCTCGCTAGGGCCGATTATTTACACAGCAACTGTAAATGTGCAGGACCTTTTCGCGTACCTACATATTTAATGAAAAATAATAACAAGGTCCCATAAAATATCATTTACTTCCTGATGCGATCAAATTTCTAATGGAATAGGTACATTTTTAACTCAGCGATTCTCTGCATATTTGTTTACTACTACGCTTAACTATTTTTTAGTCAGATTCAGAGTCTTAAAACATTTTCCACTCGTCGTAGGTTATTAGTACAGTCGTCTCCGCTTAATTTCCATTTAAGTTAAATTCTCGAATAATTTTGTGTTTCAGATAACCGATTTTTTTTATTAAAGCTTAGTTCAGATAGGTGGATCATTTTTCTGTGGGGCTCTATTTTTAGGACGAATAATAGCGATCTGTATGAAAATAATGAAACTTTTTGATAGTTCTAGCTACAAATTTGTTTAACTCCGCACTATGTTAAATTAAACACTGCACCTTATTTAAAGGGAATCGCCACCATACAATGTATTTACTTTTGATCCGGAAAGTTTGTGCTCCAACGATTTTCAGTCATAGGAATAAATTTCAAATATAGCCGAAATGACTTTTTTGCATGAATATTGCTCAGTTTGTTCCTAAAGGCATGGGTGGCCGTTGGTTTGTTGGCATAAAGTTTTTACTTAAAAAAAACCCACAGAAAAAACGTCAACAGACTTAAAGCGCATTGATCTGGACGACTAAAACACATACCTACTGTACTGTCGGCGCAGTGGCTTAGTGGTAGTGTGTTGGGCTACTAAGCGAGGGGCTCAGGTTCGAGTCCCGAGAGGGCCAAATTACATCTTAAGGTTTTTTTCCACTGCGCCACCTCTCGCGAACGTCTGACAAACATCCGAGAGTAAAACTGTCATGAATGAGCTTCTCAATTAGCCGTTTGGACTCGGCGTAAAATTGTAGATCCCTTCCATTCGTCCCAAAAATTGAAAACCCACACAAAGCGAATGGTTGCGAGAAGCTAGGCCTTGGGTCCCATAGACCTGTCGCGCCAAAATATTTATTTTTTACTGTACCTAATCGTTTTTTTGTTGGGCTTGCGGAAACCATAATATGTCGTTCTCATCCACATCTAGAAAATTATGCGCAAAAGCCTGGGCAATCGTGCCTATTATTGGTGAAAAATGATGCTACCAGCCCAAAATCTCTTATTTTCAACTAACTTTAAAACATTTTTGATGTAGGTACCACATTTTTGTTTAACACCAACTTCAAGACGAAAATGAGCCCCATCGCTGAGGTATCAAACTTGCGAACTATAGATATCGAACGTTCATTAGTTTTTAAAATAATATTCATCAATAAAAATGGGCTGTTGGTCCTTGTAGCCCATTTTAAAAAAACTATAACGCTTCATATTTTTTTGTTGGCATCACTTTACCGCAAAAATAGCGCAGTTGCATTTTGGGACACCCTTTATCTATAAACAATTTACTTTTTAGTTTATTTGCGCTAGAGCTCTCATTTCCAACTCTATGGAAGAAGATTCTGTTTTACTTTGTGTTCATTTCAGAATCCATGGCGCCATAAGATATCGCATTAAAACTTTTTTCACTCGTCTTCAGCTCCGAAACTCTTGTTTACCATTTAAGATTCGACATTTATCTTGCTAACAAAGTTTTCTCAGGCATCGAAAGTCCACACAGAGATTCTGACACACTGGGTTTCTAAAGTCGCTTAGATCCGTTGTCTCTTCAATAGTCTTACCAGCTTGGCCCTTTGGCTGTAACTTTAAAAAATTATGAAAGGTTGTTATGAGGAAAAGTTAGACGAGGCAGCTTTTATTTTAGTGCTCGACGTATAGGCATCGGTGCTGGAGGAAGTCAGACGGTAACAAACGGATGGATATAGCGATTGCACCTAAATACTAATAGGCCATACCCTGAGAAGCCTACAAATCAACTCTTCCCCTATCAATGATCCAAACATCCCTCGTTACTCAAAACGCGATGTAAATATAGTTCGCTATATGTTACCTGTACATAATCACAAAGTGCTTATGACAGTTACATGACAGAAATGCAAAATGACGACAATTTCCTTCAGCCCAGGGATTGTCTATCAAATTTACACTTCTGTACAAGAGTTTCCGTTCGCAGACGTTTCATGAAGGGTGCGGCGCGTCGTTTCCACTCACCGTTAATACATTTAACAAAAGTTTTCATTTCATGTTTGATTGCAAAGATATATATTCTCCGAGGGGACAAGATAAATGATAAAGAACAGCACACAATTTTTCCCTCCTGATGGAATCGAAATAAAGCTGCTGCTATATAGGTACGGGGCATCGTGGACATTTTGCCAGTAATATCGTTAATTCTTGAAAGGGCCATCTGCAATTTAACGTATCTTCACGTTGATGACATTTCCTCTGAGGGAAAGATATGGTTTCATGTTAATTGCTAGTCATTAGAAAATTAGACCGAAACTGCCAAGTGCAAGTATATATATTTTCTCTGCTATTAAATATTAAATTAAGTTTCAACTTGTTTTTAAGGCAACACACTCATAGAAGTAGTGCGGTAGTTTCAAGCAATAGGTACTTAAATTTGTTTTCATTAACATTTTGTACAGCCTTCATTAAAAATTATGTAAGCGGAGACATTCTTGTCTTTTTGTGGGGCAACCATCTCATATGATGGGCTGTTTGAGTTTGAGTAGGTATAACCAGGTCCTTTTGACACCACAGAGACTCATTAGTTAAGTAATGCGATGCTATTCGTGTGATGATAAAAATAATGTTATAGACATTGTGATAGTTCGTTGGCAGGCTTTGATTGTCGTTCCTGTTTTTAGTGTAGGTCTCCAAAGTTGGTGTAAAGTTGCCTTGGAATGCATAAAGTTGATCTTTGCGGCCTCGATATGGAGTGAGCAGCAGGGCAATTCGATTTAATGATCTAAATGACCTGCTTATAGTGATAGTAGCATCAAAGAGTACACGACCTTCAATTTAAACATTCCGCATACGATGTACCAATATAGTTTGCGAAATTCTGAACTGCTCGGGTATGGGAAGATTATGTCAAGCCAACATCATTTTAAGCCTTAGTCTCCTTAGCCCTACAGTATTACTTAAATGGTTTATCAGGTAAAGGATAAAGGAGGGCAAATGATTTTACTACAGAGATTTATGTATACTAGTACCGCCCGTGGCCGAAATTCGACCAATTTTGCCTGTAGATATAGTAACGAAAGCCAACTAGTTTTTAAAATTATTTATTTATTATTTATTTTAATTATCTTCTTCTTTATATATATAATTCTACTGTACGTGTGTATGTCACTGAACTCCTCCTAAACGCCTGGACCGATTTGAATAAATTTTTTTGTATGTGTTTGGGTGGCGCCCTGGATGGTTTAGAAGCCGATTGGTCAAAATTGGACAAAGGGGCGTGGTATCGCCCATACAAAAATAACAATCAAAATCTTATATCTTCAAAGCCACCGAATCGATCGAGTTAAAATTTACACATAATCTAAGGTATTGGCCTAGGAGTATTTCTGTGAAGATTGGTCAAAATTGGACAAAGGGGCGTGGAACCGCCAACACAAAATATACATTCAAAATCGTATATTTCGAAAGGAACCGAATCGTGACCTCAAAAATATAAGACAAAAAAAGTTGTAACAGTATCACACTCCACTGTTTATACGGAACGAAGAATTTGAGTGTATTATATTAAACGTGTTTCGTTTGTTTGACATTTTAATTTTTTTGTACAGAGTGCTTTAATATTTCCGGTGTCGCATTTCAGTGAATATTATGTCTATTAACATATACACTGCGGGTCATTTGAATAGGGACAGCATATCTTAGAATCATTTTACCTTATATGTTTCGTTCCTAACTTCCTACTATAAAAATTGTTATACGGTATGAAAGGTTATTTCATTGCCCTCTCACTAGATGTGTTATATTAATACATTCGGAATGTTTACCAATTTCTTTCCACAGTTAACTGTGATGATCTAAAAACCATGCAAAAAAAGTAGGTCAATAGAATAGGGACACAAGCAATATTCTGCTTTTACTTCCCGAAAAGTGACAAAAAAAGTATGCATTTGTTTTTTTTAGTAATGAGTACTTCCTCCTTTATTTAAAACTAATTCAAAAATTCTGGTATTCATAGAATCATATAACGATTTTAAATAATCTAGGGAAATTTCACCCCAAGCAAGTTTGATGGCTTCAGTAAGCTGATTTCTGTCCTCGAACTGCCTGCCACCTTCGTACACTTTTCGCGTGAGCCATCCCCAAACATTTTCCATGATGTTTAGGTCTGGGGAATACGGGGGCCATGTCATCAAATCGACATTTTGAGCTTGGATCCAAGTTTTTATTATGCGGGCTGTATGGATGGGAGCATTATCCTGCTGGTATGTCCACCTAAGGGGGCCGAAAATGTGCTGACATTGCGGAAAAGCTGTTTCCAGAACTTGATGGTACGATTTTGCTGTCATTCTTGTACTTTGGAAGTTCAATGGTATCGCACCATAGTAGGAGACAGCTCCCCAAACCATAACGCCACCTTCCCTGCTGTGATGCCTCGTCAAAAACCGTTCTTCCTTTCGCAGATCATGGAAATAGTAGTTGAATCCGTCCGGACCATCGAGGTTAAACTTCTTTTCATCCGAGAAAACTACTTTTTGCCACCTCTTTACCCATGCCATGTGCTGACGTGCAAACTCCAAACGTTGTTCTTTCCTAACCGGATTTAATGGTGGTTTTTTCTTAATTTTTTTAAGTTGCAAATGTGGGGCCCTCTTAATCACTCGTTTAACTGTTGATAAACTTGCACTTACTCCAACTTTTTCCCTGATTTTCGCCACTGATCGAGCCGAATTAGAGGCTTCTCGTAAGATTGCTCGTTTATCTTGAGCAGTTAGCACTTCCCCCGTACGTCCTTTCATATTTTTGCCATAGTTCTCTTTATTTTTTAAATAATTATGCACAACCGATTTGCTTTTCTCAATTTTTCGGGCTATTTCACGCAAACTGTGACCGTCCTCTTTGAAAGCGTCGATTTTTGCCATATCCGCGACATTTAATGGCTTTCCTCTACCCATTATTATTATTATTATTACTATTAATGCAAAACAACAATCTCAAAGCACGCTTGCAAATTCACAAAATTTTAGTTATGCTTTTTGGATAGCACTTTTCGAATTGACGACCGAATTGCAACTGTCCCTATTCTATTGACCCAATTTTAAACGTGCAGTTTATTAGTGAACAAAGAAAAAAATAAAGAAATATAACTGTTCTTAAATAAAACTCTCTTATTTTGCTCAAATGTGTGAGCAATAAAGTAATCTATCATAACGGAAACTAATTTTTGCTTTTTGAACTAAAGAACTGGAGATTTAGAGTAAAACAAATGATGAAGCGGCTGTCCCTATTCAAATGACCCGCAGTGTATGTACATAAAACAATGCCACGTCTTCGTGAACAAGGAGGAAATATTGGTCGACGTACTCCGAACTCACAATTAGTCCAGAACCGTCGATTTAAAAGATCGGCAGAAGATCAATTGACGGACAATGAAAACGTGCAATCATGCAAATGAAAGTCAAGAGCAACGCAACGAACGCCTTCGAGCTAATGCATTAAGACAAAGACTGGCCCGTCAATGAGACACCGACACATTCAGAACACGTGAACAACAGCGTTTGCAAATTGCAATTTCGTTTGAATATGAGTCGGACATCGACTATTCGTCATATTCACAAATGCCAACACTGTCATGCACTCAAATACAAAGGTGAATCGGCCGGTTTTTGCTGCGCGTCTGGAAGAGTTATATTGCCATTTGCCACCATTTAATTCGCTGCCAGAACCATTGAAAGCACTATTGGCTGGAGCTACATCACAATCCAAATTGTTTTTGCGTAAAATTCGCAAATTCAATTTCAAATGACCTCATTTGGAGCAACAAAAATCGTTCAAAATGCGGATGGTCGCAATTTTCAATCAACTTTAAAGATTCAGGGCCAAGTGTATCATCAAATTGGTTCTTTAATGCCGATGCCTAATACCGATTCAAAATTTCTCCAAATTTACTTCATGGGTGAACATTGCCGGTCATTCCACGACAATCATATCCATGGCGAAATGTCTGTACATTACGTCTTACCACAAATATAAGAGTTCAACTGCAAAACGATCCACTGGCACTATCATTCTCCGAGCAATTGCTCAACATTGGAAATGGAGCAATATCATTGCATGGAGACACACAATGCATCAAATTGCCGGACAACTTCTGCAACATGGTAAATACGAAAGATGCTTTGATTGAAAGCATATTTCCCGATTTACAAGCTAATTATATTAATCATACGTGGCTTGAAAAAGCATGCAGGTCAACGTCTGTCGGGTCCGCTAGTTATTTATATATTTATATTATTTATATGCTAAATCTTTATTCATATACCTTACCGCTATGAAAAAAGAATGGAAAAGGGCAAAACATGAATGTTCGTTTCCATAGTAACACCTCGCAGATAACTCTGTAATGCCCCTCAAATAAGATTTTATGCCTGCTTACTTTTAGGGGTAATTAAATTGCATACCTTTATGGGTTAATGAGGCTCTCCAACAGGTTCTAATCTAAGATGATTAAATTCGTTACTATGGAAACATGACAGCGACAAATTGAATGACAACAAAATGCTTTCGATTAAGTGCTAAGCATTTTGTATGGGAAATTCTTAACTTCATTTTACCAGTCTTAATGGCGACATTACCTACGATTTCTTATTTCTATGGCACAACACCTTTCGAATGATATAAGTTTCATTCTCCTCATTTCATGATAAATACTTAAAAAGTGCACGGAAACTTTTAATGTTTGTGTAACTGAAAGGCTGCTTGACTATGGGATTACATATCTATTATCTACTTACAACATAGCTCCTTTATACCCTTAAGGTTTCGAGGTACTATTCTGGGTTGCCTTCCTTCTGTTTTAAAATAATTACTAGAGGATCATAATTCTTACTGCTACTTTTGCCCAGCTCTAACCTCAAAGGAGATTATGGGCTCAAGGATATTGTTAAAAAATCCAGTGAAAACCTTGATTCGCATTTCCAGAGCCAGACAATGTAACCTTGGCACACATTGCAACACTATTTCCTCAACTCATCGGGACGGTCGTTTGGCCTGATTTAATGAACACATCTTAGCACAGTAAATAAGACAAATGCACAATGAAGCAGTTTACATTTGTGATGGAGTGGTATAAACTGGTATATATTTTGTTGTGTCTCCATTGTTAGTTTAAGTTCTCTCTCGCTGAAAATTAATGGCGCTTACGAGCAAATCAGCAGAAAGTTACCAACATGAACCGCGGCGCTGCTTTCAACTTCAGTTTTAAAGAATTACAAAAAACTCCATAACATACAATTCAGTGAAATCTGTCACACGTTTTCTTTGGGAAGCCTAACACATATGCTTGCTGACTTTCCGCTGCTGACTTCGAGTCACTCTGCTTACTATTTTTGCAAACTCAACGGATACAGATTTTGAAGGAAATTTAATCACAATCCATCACAACCGGAAAGTCTCATTAAACTTTGCGTAAATATATATAAGAATGACAAACAGAAAAGAACGAGAATTCCAACTAAAATTGCTGCTAAAAGCGTTGGCAGAATTACAAATTAAATGTCACTCCGCTCTTTTCCGAATTCGACAAATAAACAATGTCCTTTTTCCGCGCAATTGTGGAAGGTCTTTCTGTTGAAAAAAGAAAAGAAAAGAAGTAGTAATAACAAGTACCTGGAAACGTTCCCAGAATGTTAAAAGAAAGACAAGTAATAAGAACAATAATTCAGAAAAAAGAGTTGTTTTATTTGTGTCCCTATACCAGTGTGGAGTGTATGTTCCCACAGCGCTCTTATCCGACTTTTGTAGTAAAAATAGAAAAGACTGTCAAAATGACAGTGGAGGGGATAATTTCTCTCTCATAGAGGGTAACTTACGCAAAAGTTAAGGAACGCTTTTGTAGTAACCTGTGAAAAATGACAGATAGTTCATTAGTTGAAGTAAACAAATTGAACAAAAAATTCAAATCAGCTGTCAATTTTCAGGCGACTGACAGTTGTTTCAATTCTTACGCAAAAAAAATTGTTGAGTAAAAACTAGTTAGAGGAAAAATATCTCGCTCTCTCGAAGCCGCTCTCTTTTACGAATTTTTCGAGTTGAGGAACGACAATTGAGTAAAATGCGTTAGAATTCGAGAATTCGTAAAAATTCGTAAGATTTAAAAGTAAAGGAACAGACCTATTATATATGACACGCTCAATGTCGTTGGCCTTTTGAAATCTTTGTGTCAAACTTCTGGCGAATATCAAGAAGCAAGATAACGTTTTGTTTAATTGAGTTCGATTGTTCGAAACTATCTAAATTTATTCTCCCATATAAGAAGGTCCATGCCGGTATACCACACTGTTTAATTCTATTCGTATGTATGAAACATTTAAGGAATGGTAAATTAAAGGGAAACCACATTACATATCACAATCGAATGCGCTTACCAATTGGGAATTTCGAAGAAGCAAACAATACTACGTCCCCTTATAAGAAAAACAAACGCAAAGGAATATTATTATTGGACACAAAGGATAATATTGGGGTAACATGAATTGGCTGTGTGTGTGTTTGCTTCCAAAATGTCTATCTTGATAGGTGGGGTATGTGTGGTATATTGTGGCATCGTTACTGTTATGATGATGGTTTCTTGTATCATAATTTATGCATAATATATCCAGACACAAATTCGATACATTGCTTCGCCCTCTTTTTATTTTATTTCGTATTACCTAACCTAACCTACAACTCTATAACCATTTTCAGAACATGTGTATGCGTGGCACAGGCTGGAGCAAAAGTTTACATACAGGTTAGATGCTTTTAAAGTGAGTAGGTATGTTATACCTAAGTTGCACTTATTTTGTGTACTTTGTAAACGATATTTGACGCCTGAATTTTCAAATATTTCCTTCAGCACTGACTGTGAGAGAAATGTTCATCTATACATCCCTGAATTTCTCATCACTGTAGCACACTCAGAAAAAAATACTATAATATCAATAAGAAAAGTAATTGAATCAAAGGTTTTATACTATTAAAATTGGTCAATGGTGTTCATCCAATTGAAATAATAATTTCAATACTATAACAGTAATGGTACGATTTTCCATGTGTATTAATGTTGTCACCCCTTTGATTCAATATTTTGTCTTATTAATTAATAATAGTATGTACTTTTGTTTGCGATAGTTTTTAATAGGAAAATACAATTAATTATCAAAAGTAAATACCATGAATAGTAATAGAAAATATGATTAAAACAATAACACCATACTATTATGTCAATAGTATTTAACTTATTAATTTAATAGTATTTACTATTACTATAATAGGACTATACTGCTAAAACAATAACCCAATACCATTGTTTTAATGGGGCCCTTATAGATATAAAGTTGCGTATTCTCTTGAAAGTAATGGTATCTACTGTAAAAGCAATGGGACTCTACTGTTAACACAATAATACAATACCATTGCTTCAATCAGCCTCCTATAAATTTTAATGGTGTACCCTATCGTAATTAATAGTATATACTATTGCAATTATAGGACCGTATGGCTGAAACAATAACCGAATACCTTTGTTGCAATAGCGATCCGACTAAATTAAAGGGGCGAATCCTTTTAAAATCAATGGTACAACACAATATATTTTTATATAGGTATCACCTTTCTTTATTGTTTAAAATGCTAAAAACATTGGTTTACAAGCCTATCGGCAAACTTAAGTCCACCATTAAAAGCAAGGGTGTAGGAATATTGGTCCTTGAAGTCATAGCTTTTGAAGCCTGCAATAAAAGAGTTATTTATTAATTCCAAAGAAATAATGAGATGAATAATGCTTCGATTTACCAGTGTGTGGCCATTTTGTGAGGATATTTAATGCTTTATAGATCCGTTGTTTTGCGACTTCAGTCTATTTAGTCCGAACTCCACTTCATCGCTCAATGTTATGTGCTAGCCATAAATAGTTGCTTCATACGTCGGTGGATCAGAGACGGTAGTTTCTACAATTACTCAACAAAAAGTTAAAATCGATTACCTACCTCAAAAATGAAACAAACTTAAATATATTAAAAGCCTTATTAAAACCTGTATTAAAAAATAATAATGTATAAAACACTTTTAGTAATAATTATCCACGGATGTTAAGAGTTTTAAACCAAGAAAATATACAATACAAAATACCTTCGTCCTTGTTTTCACTTATCAGTTGTGTTGTCTTTTCAAACCTTTTATTTTGATTCTGGCATTATCAGCCTTATCATGCAGCTTTCCAGTTGGGTTGAGACCACGTCCTCTCTTACGCAAATAGTATTCCTACAAATATTAAATAAAACTGAATGCAAGCAAATATTTCATCAAGACAATTGTTTCAAACAATTATTACGTACTGTACAATTCATTGATTTTCATTTAATCGAAAAATGTATTTACTCGAACAAAATATTTAATTTGCCACAGTTAGGAAAAAAATATAACACTACTATGATCAAAGAAAATTATTTTGCACGTGATAATACAATATTAAATGTATAAAATACAAATTTAAGAGCATTTTATACACCTTTCTTTTGTTTTATCCTTTCTGGATCTATCTAATGACGCGCATATAAATGCACTTCCAAAATTATAAAAAAAAGTAGTTTAACATAGTCCCAAAACACTATAACTATGAAATAAAATTCATTAAATTATACCTGAGTTGCACTCGTTTTCCAATTTAAAAATGTTGATTTAAAAGAGGAAGTATATTTTACTATGAACTGCACTTTGTCACGACAACGATAGTAATGGCAAAATTGTACGAGTCTAAGTAAAAAAACCTTGTAATATACATACCTACTGTTCTTACCAATGGGATATACTATTAATATAATTAAAGCTATAAGATATACTATTAGCATTTTGAAAAACTATGCTTTTTAATGTGATATACCATTACTTTAAATATGAATCCCTTTAAAGTAATAGGTTTTATACTATTAAAATCACTTTTAAAGAATTTTGTACAGTTACTCTAACGGAACTTTTATTGAATGACGCGGATATTAAAGGGATATACTATTAACTTTAAAAATGTATCACATTGAAACAAATCAACTATTTTAAAGCGGCAACAAATAATTTGTTTTCTTTAATTTTATATTATACAATTTTGATATAAGTTCCATATTATGATAAGCAATTATAGTATGGATGTTCTATCAAAATTGCTTTCAAACCATAATATCTGAAGCTAGACCAAAAAGTTACAAGATTGCTTTTATTTGCAGCAGAAAAGCCTGCATACATTATGTGTTCTTATGCTACAACAAATTTCGTAAACTAAAACTTTTATAAAAAGTTAAAAATACTTACCTATATTTGTTTCTTTTTTCACTTCATTTTACTTTTTTCACAATCACACACTACTTCGGAATTGCTCGTTTCGAATGTCACATTCGTATTAAGGACTGAACAATGTTTTTATTGCAATTCATTGGAAAATTAATGCTATTTTTAATTCGATTAATGGTGCGTTTTAAAAAGTAGTACTACAATATATTTAATTAAAGACCCTTCACATTGATTTCATGGGATACGCTATTAAATATATATTGTTTTCTAGCATTAAACATATTTAACTACATGGAACTATTATAACAATAGTTCATGTTATTGATAATGAAAATATCAAATCCTATTAAATCAATAGTTTTATCTATTGCTGAAAAAAATGGTATCAATGTTATCAAAATAAAAACAAAAACAATTAAATTAATAGTCCTCCCATTGAAATAATAAGACGGCAATATTAATATGAAGATTTTTCAATGGTATTCCATCTATTAGTAAATAATAGTATTTATTAATGGGACAATAGTATACGTTATAAAATATTAATGGTAAAAGACTATTAAATGAATAGTGTTTCCCATTATATTTATAACGTATACCCCATTAATATTAATAATTTCAATACCATTGTATTAATAACCCGAAAACCTTTAATTTTATTAGAAAACTATTGTTTTAATAGGAAAATCTTATTAAAACGCGTCTTATAAATCCAATGGTCGTACCATTGACAAATTAATGGGACGTTTTTCTCTGAGTGCATGTTCGAAGCAGCAAACGGTGTAGCCTGTAGCCTATTCAGGTGCTTCTGGACAGTTTTCTGGGGGCTTTTGTCCACCATACAACCATCGTATACATCCAGTACGCTAAGCTAAAAGTTGTCCACATAGACATTTGCAGCGATGTACTACCCTTGTCTTCCGGATCTTCTGGATTTAACACGGTAGTTTCAAGATTTTAATTTCATGGTAGTTTCTAGTTTGGATTCGAATAGTGTTATGGGTTGAAATTCCAGATTTGTTGTCTTCCTAACTACGATTTTTAGATTCCTTTTTCCCGCCTTAATGGAGACACCTTGATGCTTATGGTATCTGTACTGTATGTCGTTGGAATATCCTACTGTATGAATGCCAGTCTACTCTAGTCGAAGAGTCGAAGAGTCCACAGTGATATTTCAGAGCATAGGGATGAAAAAACATCTTTATGTCAGTGTTGCCATTTGCTTCAATTGAAATTTCCTATCGGTGACCTTTATCCCCATTTTTTGAGTAGGCATTACCTATGGATGCTTTTTAAAAAATAAATGTTGAGAGTAATAATTAGATAATAATTAAAAATTAGTTTTTTTTACAAAAGTTCCAATGCAAAATCTTAAATGCAGTTAGAATGAACACAAGCATATTAAATACGCCTCATTTTCCAATCAGTGGGCACATTCAAAAATCGTGTTATCTAAGTCCACTAGATGTACCCTGAACAAAAAAAACTAGACTTGAGGTTACTGTCACTTTTCCTGTTTCAAAACGAATATTAGATAGAATAGGCGTGTTATTATTTAATTATTTTCTCAGCATTTTGTTCTTGAAGAGGGAAGATTCCCCTTTTCCACTTTTATCAAATTTTTGACTGAAATCCCCCACAAAATGGGAATTCCCAACTAACAGTCAGCATTTCCTTCTGGTTGTGGTTAATTGCTTGAAAATGTATAACTTTTATATTTAGAATATTGTCTTCATTTTTGCAAGGCTTGTTTAGGACTTTCAAAACATGTCTTTTCGAAGGCACCTTTAATGTCCATTGCAATATCCTCAGTATTAAGCACTTCTTCGCAATGCGTACGACTTGATGCAGCGCTGCTTCCGATCTGTAAGTGTACTTCAGCGTGGTACTCTCAATATAGTCCACATCAATCCCTTCCATCGTTTTTAATAGAAAATATGTTAGGCTGACGTGACCGGTTTAAAGGACTTCACCGCGGTTTCGAAAGACTACATTTGCCTCCCTCTCTGCCACCGCAATGTAGTATCTCCGTCGGATATCACTAAACCCTTTGATTGGGCCACCTTCAACTCCAAAACTGCCTTTACTTGACGTTCATCTCTTAAAGAACTGACAAAATTTGGGGCATGCTGGAACCTGGAACTAAAGCGCTCTTACAGTTGGCTATAGCGATCCCTCATCATTACAACAGTGGGTGTCATTACGGGATAGTTCATGCCCTCAAGATGGGTCACCCTGTAAAGATTTCTGCTAAAGCTGCATGGTTGAGGAGAAAGAGACGAAAGAGACCTCACATTACCTACATCTCAACTCGAAAAAGATTATGCATTGAGTAGAATTCGGGTGTTTTCATAAACGTCGAAAATCTGCGTTAGTTCAATCGTCTTTCTTCTTTGTTGCATTATTGAACGCATTTATTCTGCAGAACGTGTGCAGGCCTGCTTAAGTACAATTTTAAGTAGCCACTGAATGTTCATAAACGTCAGACAAAAATCAGAAATGGCCGCGAAAGAATTAGTAAGGAGACTTATATGTGACAACAAAAATAAAATTTCTATTTTCCAGAGTTGAGTTCTTCTATCAGAATTCTTTTATTAGTTAAATTTAATTGTTAAAAAAAATATCATTTAAACTTAAATTTTTTCCCAATTTTTTCCACGTTTTTGAACATATCTTCTGCAATTCATCTGCGTTTGTTCGATCAAAAATCTGACTTTATGAACAAGTCCAACGCAGGTCTTAGTTAGGCTGACGTTTATAAAAACACCATTCTTCTCCCAAAAAACTCTGCGAGCTAGCTAATAAAGGTTCTTTCATTATGGACTTGACAACTTATTTTTTAAATAAAATGCACACTACTTGAGATATCTAAAAACATTTATGAATGGAATTCGACTTCGTTTTTATGTCCACCAACTGTCGATACGTTGAACACAATTTTAGATGACTGGGCCGCACATTCAGACCGATAAAAATATAAAATAAATATTTTGGCGCGACAGGTCTATGGGACCCAAGGCCTAGCTTCTCACAACCATTCGTTTTGTGTGGGTTTTCAATATTTTGGGACGAATGGAAGGGATCTACAATTTTACGCCGAGTCCAAACGGCTAATTGAGAAGCTCATTCATGACAGTTTTACTCTCGGATGTTTGTCAGACGTTCGCGAGAGGTGGCGCAGTGGAAAAAAACCTTAAGATGTAATTTGGCCCTCTCGGGATTCGAACCTGGAACCCCTCGCTTAGTAGCCCAACACACTACCACTAAGCCACTGCGCCGACACATTCAGACCGATACGGCCGCTATTTGCCGTTCAGTATTGGCTCTGAGCTAACCTAACGTCGCCGGATTGTTGCCATCCATAGACCAATGAATTAATATTGCCCCATAAAAAAGTCTAGAGGCGTTAAATCACACGATCTCGGAAGCCAATCGACGGGTTCGTTTCTCGAGGTAACACGTTCAACGAACTAAAACTTCAGTCACTCGATTGTTGCACCCGCTTGTGGCTTGAATGAATATTTTGACATTGACAGTTCAGTTCGGTCTAAGGGTGCGTTCACACTGAAAGTTTGAAGTTGTTAAGTTGCTAATGAAAGACTCTTTAAAAACATTAACCGCCTTCAGCACTTTATATGAAGCTCCTTTTGGTTCAACTGTATAGGTTGAGAATAACAGATCCTATGGCATCACGATGAGAATAATGTGGAATAAGTGGATCTACTTTTGCTGATGTACCTTATAATAATACTTGTGCATAATTGATTCCCTTACATATCTACACACGTGCGTAACGTTTCAAATACATATACGAACATCCTCCTATCATTTTACACATTTAAAGGGTAATTTTCAAGTTTAAAAAATTTGCATTATTTCCTCAAGTGAAAGCTGAAAAATAATCCACAACATGTGAGGTATTTTCTACCATCCTGTATGCCAACGAAAACGATTTAAATTCTGCAAAGAGCACAAAATAATAATAATCTCATAATACAACTGATAAGAAGCGATAGAGAGAGAGAGAGAAATTTATCAAGAAGAGTGGCATAGCGTCCTTGAACGCGTAATGAAATGGATCGATCATCAATGTGAATCCTACTTGAATGTTTTATGTGCCAGAAGACATCCCCAGGAATGGGGCATAACATAGAAGACTCTGGCATTTTTTATTCACACAAATTATAATGATAGGATTCCGACTCATATATATACGCAGGTCGGTTTATTTTTTGTCTACCTAGTTTGATCAGCTCAACTCCAGACGCTCAGGACTCAGGCGGCTAAATGGTGAATGGAAATTGCCAAATTCAAGTCATATTTAATTTTGAATAAGTGTGTGTATTCATGGTAATTTATTTCAGTAG
This sequence comes from Cheilosia pagana, assembly GCA_936431705.1. Classification (NCBI taxonomy): domain Eukaryota; kingdom Metazoa; phylum Arthropoda; class Insecta; order Diptera; family Syrphidae; genus Cheilosia; species Cheilosia pagana. The sequence continues at coordinate 73,853,979 of OW386166.1, read as the reverse complement.
GATGGTGCAAAGGATAGTTGCTCGCCTATCTGCCTACGATGACGGTGTCGTTCTATATAAATATATGTATCTGTTGGTGGTGGCACTTTTAGGATATAATCCATTTTAAATGATATCTAAGTGTATTAGGCGGAAGAGTGATGGCCTCAGACGGGATTGGGTTGCCTAATAAATTCTACTCTGTAAGGGAAACAAATTTTGATATAAGAACCTCGAGAAGTCGTTATGTGGGAGTATTAATGGGAATGCTTGTTTTATTGGTTGATCGCTTTAATCCAGATTGGGAGGTTTTTGCATATTATTTTTACGATATCCCAAGGCCCGCACCAACCCACTCTTTGTGGGAATGTAGTAAACCAGCGCATCAGCTGTGCGGTTGGCACAATTCAAGTGGACTCAAGTGAAAAATTCGCCCACATCGATGGAGAAGCTTGAAGATGAGGAATCTCATAGAGGGGACGGTAATAATTCGAATATAAATCGAATGCGCGATTGTGTTCAGCTTAATGGAAGAGCTGCAATTCTATTGAGAGAGAACCGTAGCTACAGGATAAAAATTACAGCATCAAAATAAACACATTCGGAGAAAATATCGCATACTCGTAGTAGATTTTTAGCAAAAATGCATCGTATAGTATCCTACTAATAATACAATTCAGCTTTCACCTTCACCTCTTTGTAGGACACAAGAGTCTATATTTTTTATTAAAAAAGTTTTGTTAGTCAAAGTTATATTGGGCACTAAAAATTGGTTTTAGTCCTACGCACTATTTTTTTTAAGTAGATCACAACACCGCTGAAGCTAGGGTTTAAAGTTTAGTACGGTCTTTAACGCGGAAGTTGAAGGTATTTGCTAGACTACTGAGTGAGTCGTCTTAGGGGCGATCCCCCGGAAAAACACAAATCACTTCTTAAACTTCTTAATACAGTCACTTGGACTTGATATAAAATTGTAGGACCTTTTCATTCGTCAAGGAAAAAAACACACGCAAAATGTTTCTGAGAAGCAAGGCCTATGGTATCTTTCAACTATTCTTCTATGATGCTTTTCAAATAACCTGACCCGCATTACTATTTGTGGTACTGGGTACTGGCTTAAATGTGATGCTCTTATATTTGGTACCAAAAGAGGCTTCAAGTCTACAATTTAAAGTTTATCAGCACTAAACAGCAAAATGTCGAAGTGATTGCATTAGTAAGATCATCAAACTTGGCAGAAACCAAGTGGGTGTGGGTGTTGAACAAAGAGGTGTAAAGTCAAACACAGTCCTCATGCTCAGGGAAGAAAAAAAGCGACACAAGCAAATGTTCTCGTAAATTCAACTACCCATTGATAGCGTTAATAACCCGACATATTTAGGGTTACCTTCACTGTTCGCTGACGATGACAATGACAATGACGATGATGAACGAAAATGGATACACACACAACATTTAAAAAGGGAAGTCAGTAGGAATCGGGTTATATGGACGCCACGTCACTGCTCTCTAGTTAACTAGTCTTTTTTGTTCTACTGCATTGTGCCTTCGGGTTAGACTACGAAATCTTACCGCCCGGAGCTTTTGTGTCCATTCGCTCCTCATTTTCTAGTCATCTTAGACAACTGATGCGCAACTTTTTGACAAAGTCGATCTCGCTGTAGTATAGCGCGTACGGTTCGTCGTTGAATCTCATTCTCCAAAGCCTGTCAACGCAAAAGAAAAGAAATTTTACGCCCGAGAATATCGTCTCCCGCTTTAGATAGAACCCAAATTTCAGCTTTGAGCTAAAAGGTAACAGCCAAGATGTTTTTTACGTTTCTGATGTGACGTTGTAATCAGAATTTTCTGACTTATTGCTTAAGGAATTTGTCAAATCAGCTACGAGAGGATTTTTTTTTATCATTTAACAAAAAATATACACGTAGATGACAGATAGATAAATCATTTCAGTCTCGAACAGCACATGAGACGTTTCAATTCTTATTAATATGTTTATACTAGCTGTACTCCCACGGCGCTGCCCGTGCCTTTCGTATTAAGTCCCGCCACAATTCGCAGAGTCGTTTTTTAAGGGAGGTGCAACGGCGCCCTTTTTGATTACTGCCCATTGTGTTGAACACCATTTACAAAAATTCAAGGCTTCATAAATGTCCAGATACCTATATGGCAAGTGCCATATCCCGATTTCTATCCCGATTATTTTTTGCAAATGGCTTTGTTAACGAAAGAACCAAATTACATCTTAAGATTTTTTCCACTGCGCCACCTCTCGCGAACGTCTGACAAACATCCGAGAGTTAAACTGTCATGAAAGAGCCGTTTGGACTCGGCGTAAAGCTCTAGATCCCTTCCATTCGTCAAAAAAATTTAAAACCCACACAAAACGAATGGTTGTGAGAAGCTAGGCCTTGGGTCCCACAGACCTATTTATTTATTTTTAATCCAAGGTTTTTCATTTGTATTGTTTTTGATTGCACTTTGTTTCCATTAGGGCCCAAAACTATACTATCTTTCAAGTGGGAATCAACCATGCGCATTCACAAAGTTTCATTGAAATCGGTTGAGCGGCTCTGAAGATCGACCACAGCGCCAACCTGTTGATTCTCTCGCACTTAGCAGTAAAGTGTTTCTATCACAAAAGATCAACAAACTGTGATTTTGAAAATATTTTTTTTCTATATTTGAAGTGTCACTACTCGATTTCTATCCAGTTTATTTTTTTTTCAAAGTGCGTTAAGAATTTTCCAACTTTTCTTTTCTTCTAAACCATCGCTGATGTAAGACAAACAAAACAAAACAAAGATCATTCAAATCGGTTGAGCCGTTCTCGAGTTTTAAGCATCCGAACAAACCAAGATCCATTTTAATATATATAGATTTTCTTGTGCTGAATGTCAATAAGTGTCAAGCCATACACTTATTGACGTTCAGCACAAGAAAATTGGTTAGGCATCAAGTTGAAAATCTATCCAAGTCTTTCCTCAGTTGAGAACAGTCAGGGAAATACCAGATATGCCTTGGACAGCTACAAACCTTGGGGTACTTTAGAAGCGGTTTAAAACATTTGAGACCAACAAATTAAGTTATTCGACGCCAAATTCTGTACGAACTTGGTCTCTACGTTTAAAACTCAAAAATAAAAGCCCTTACAAATGCTGGAGTCATACGCATGACCGGCAACAAGTTTTCCCGGTATCTCAACTGCAAAAGGTTATTGCAAGTTTTTCATGGTTTCAGGTTAAATTGCAACTTAGACAACTCTGAAGTGAATTTTGTCGTTCTACTAAGAACGGTTTACTAATAAAATAAATTGTTGTCGTAAGAGAAACGTAGACGAAAAGAATATGCCGAAACTGAACGGCTTAATTGGGAAGGTTTTTCAAAACGGAGACTTATAAAATGTTCGTGAATATTCGAAAAAAAACCCCAATGCGTTATTTATGTTTGCCGGGGACTGAGACTTAAAACTTTTGGTCGGTAGTCCAGCAGCACTAAGAACTGAACTACAGTGGTTATTACTACTAAGTACTCCGCTTGTCTCTAATAATATAGTGCCATTGGGATACCATACAATTTTGTGCAAAACCCCTCCATGAGAGGTGATGTAGGGCATGCTCTACTTTTACAAAAGAACCAACATCTAATTTGCACTTCCCCTTGTAAAGGGTTTTCCAATAACGGTGTTATTTTGATATTCAAAGAAAAATGTAATTTTTTGAGATAAATGAGCGGATATTTATTTTATAATGAAGAGGAAGGTATGCCGTTAATAATGAAAAACAACATCAGCCAAATGGCCATCACGACCACGCTTACAAGACCATATCCTTTTCATGAAATTTTCCATAACAAAATCGTAAAGTGGCTGCCCTATGTCCTCCGTAGACTCACGAATTCCATCTTTGTCCAAATCAATACCATCCAACTCCGGCCATAAAAAATCACTACTCATCTCTCGATAGCGCAATCCATTCACCGTAACTGTTGATCCAATCTCATTTTCGAAAAAGTAAGGTCCAATGACCCCACCGGACCATAAACCGCACCAAACAGTTACACGTTGAGGATGGAGAAGCTTCTCAACAATAACTCTTGGGTTTTCCGACCCTAGATGCGACAATTTTGCTTGTTGACGTAGCCACCGAGGTGGAAATGGGCCTCATTAGTTTTGCGAACTGTTACTGCAAAATTTTCACCATTTTTGTAGTGAATTTTTATAATTTCAATGCGTTGTTGAAGCGTGTATCGTTCCATTTTTAGTATTGGCGTAGTTTCTACTTGTCAAATGTCAAAAAATAACAGCTTCAAAAGTGCCAGCTACCGAAATAGCGGGCTATTCAAAATAACACCTCTTATTGGAAAACCCTTTAGTACGTCAAAAGGCGACTTTATCCATTTCTTGGTTTAGACCAGAGGTTCCCAAACTATTTTTTTTTTCGTAGACCACTTTTAAAATTAACCTGGTTTCGGTGGACCCCTGCTGCTACCTTTTTACCATATTCCCAAAACTCGTAAAAAATGTGAAGATTAGATCTAACGGTGGAAATTTGCGTCGCGGCTGAATTCCAACTCTAAAATCTCTGAAACACAAGTCGTATTTCGTTCCTTTTCACGTCTGAAGAAGCGTTGCGGGCGGTTCAACACGCGTTACACTGAATATCGAATATGCAAGTTTTTACAAGTAACAGTCGTAAAATACACTGTACTCAAAAAAATTAAGGAATGTTTTTTGAAAAAGGGAAGTAATGGTTAATAAACTATCTTCTCCACATGCCAGCGAAACTGAAAAAATGTTTATTTGCTATCAAAACAAAAAAATGTTTCATCACTTACAATTGGTGAAACCCCATTTTTTTATGCCAACGTAGACCCCCGTCGAGTCTTCAGTGGACGCCTGGGGATCCACCTTGACCACTTTGGGAATCACTGGGTCAGACCCTGCGCCTCGTCCTTTTTAATTGATTACATTTTCCTTGACCAAGCTTCGTTTTTATTGTTAAGTATGACAACAATGTGAGAAATGGACGCTGAATAATTGATGCGCAGTGATTCCGATACTCCAGTACGAGTTTTACCAGAACCCAGTTCTTATCAATCGAGATATAGCACTCAGAGAAGATTATTTTTTATAGCTACTGTCCTGTACCTCAATTAGAATATCCCTCCAGCCAACTGCCCCTATTTTCGCACGCACTGTAGGTTGAGATCCCCATTAAACTGAGTGCGGCACAGAGGTTAGGTCACCATCTACAGCTTTATATACCCTTTACAATACTGCGTCTTGAGGATGTTTCAGCAATCTCAACGTATAAGTTCGAAATCATATCTTTTTGACAAGCTCTGCAGTTCGTTATTGTACCTTTATTACTTATTTATTATTTCCTGACAGATTACATATTTCAGCGGTCTTTGTCTTTGTTGAACATTAGCGGTTATGTCACTGCTCCAAAATTATATCTGTGATCTGACATCCTCGATGGGTTTGTCTCTTAAATGAAAATTAGGTTTCGTACCTTTCTTGATATGCTCTTTTAATATGTTCGCCACGAAAAACCGCTTTGATGTTTCCAGCTTTAGTTACCTTTTACTATACAGGCGGAGTACCTACCTATCGAGAATGTTCTCCAATATTTTCCGCAGAATGAAGTACCCACAACTAGAACAATTTTATCTATCTATCTACATATATAAAAATAAGTTGAATTGTGTTTGTCGCCAATGTTCTCTGTAATGCGTGAACCGGTTTTAATTTTGAAAACCTTTTCCCATGAAAGGTGACGTTAATACCATGGTTTGTAGGCATATACGGTCTTTGTAGGTTTATTGGTTCATGAGTTATAGGGGCGTGGCAGCTCCCATAGAAAAAATGCATTCAAAACATTATACAGTCAAAATCGGTTATAACGACCCCCAAGGGACTGACGAATTTGGTCGTTATAAGCGATTTTTCGTTTCTGACTCATTTTCCAATTAACTTATGCATACCGAATAACATCAAAACTCTTCGACCACTCGTCACACAGAAAAATTTACACTAATTTCCCCACCTACTATTGAACAAACTCAAAATAAATAATAAGCGCAAAACATAAAGAATAATAATATGTATCTCAACAAACGGTGAGCTGTAACATGTGTCTAGACAGAAACATCGCATGTACAGACCCATAAATAGTTTACCGTTTCAGAAAAAATGCAGTCGCACCAACAGCTGCGTCGATCTTAGTCGTTATAACCAATATTTTATTTCAAAACAAGGAAAAAATCGGTCGTTGTAAGCGATGTCGTTGTAATCGATTTGGTATTCAATGGGTTTATAATGGAGCTCAGTCGGGACCTAAGAATTTGGTCGTTATAACCGATACGTCGTTATAACCGATGTCGTTGTAAGCGATTTTGACTGTATTTCGAAAACCACATAATCGATTGAGTTCAAATTTACACACAATCTTAGGTATTGGAGCAGGAGTATTCCTGTAGAGATTGGTCAAAATTGGACAAAGGGGCGTGGCACGGCCCATACAAAAAATACGTTGAAAATCTTATATCTCGAAAACCACAGATTCGATTGAGTTCAAATTTACACACAATCTTATGTAATGGTACAGGAGTATTCCTGTGAAGATTGGTCAAAATTGAATAAAGAGGCGTGGCACCGCCCATACAAAAAAAAAAACAGTCAAAATCATATATTTGATTTCTGATTCGAGTGCGTCAAGTTAATCGTAATCCTGTAATGGACTTCATCCGGAAATTTACAATGAAGCAATGATTTTTATTGAAGATTTTTGTTTGTCGATTACTAATAAAGCATTAGCACAGTTTGGAATGCCATCACCTAATCGTGCAATGCATGCAATTTTTGATATAGAATTGCAACGTGAACTACAATCGATCGCAACGAATTAAACGCAGCACACTGCTTTGAAATTGCCTATGAATTACCAAGTTATTGAAACTCCAACATGTAACATTTTAAGAACATCTGGAACGGCGAAAACGTTGCGGTATCATTATTTGGGATGAATGCACTATGGCAAATAAGAAATCTGTTGAAGCTTTGGAAAGAACAATGAAAGATGTTCGAGATACCTAATTCAGAGTTATTTGCTGGTGCATTGATTTTATTGTCAGGCGATTTCAGGCAAACATTGCCCGTCATTCCTAGATCGACAACTGCTGATGAAAATGACGGTTGCTTAAAGTCTTTATAATTATGGAGATTTGTTAAGTCGATGCGATGCCATTGCCAAATGATTTTTGCCGTTTTGTACTGTCAAAAGAGGAATTAATTATCATTTAGGAATAAACTAATCCTTTTGTTAGGCTTTGGTGGTAATTTTTAAGTATAATTTTTTGTATTAAGTATCTAATCTAGCGAGAACAGTAGATGTACTCATTTGATTGAAAAAATAAATAAATAAAAAATTGAAAGTGTTTTCCCTTACATAGCACAACAGTGCGTGGTTGAGTGATAGAGCAATTTAATCTGCTAAGAACAAAGATGTCAGTGAATTTAAAATGGGTTACAATCCAAGATTTCTGGCGACTTGGTACACCGAAAATGGAAAAACCAAATATAGTGTAACACAAAGCATTACAATAAAACTATTTACCACTGATTTATATGAATTTAAATTTTATTTTTTTTATATTTCTATTTTGCACTACGAAGTGTGCAGGAGGTCCGCTAGTACTTTATAAAATTATTTATTCTGCGTCACCATTACCAGTCGCTGTTAACTTCCTATACGATATATACCCATGAAACTCAAACGGCGGCCATTGCACCCCCCTTACTCAACCGGCAACTCACTCAATAATATAAAAATTAATTGGAGATATTTTACAGCAATTTAGAGCTGCCCCCACTGCTGCCCCTAAGCCCATCATTGTATTTCATCATCAACCTCCCGCATTAAGCAAATTATATTTCTACCCAAATCCTTGGGTCATAAAATATGTACACGCATTCCCAGGTACCTATATACATGCTCAAAAGAGTATGATTCCTTGGAGCGTGCTTTTCATAATTCCTAATCCGCATTGCCCTGCTGCACATCATAATCCTAGCTAACGCAGTTTTCAATTGGTTCATCCTGTAGCCACCCCCTCGCACTCGTCATGCGAATCCTTATCACCCAGATAGCACACTTAACCCCCATAAAACTATTAAAATCTCCAACTCTTGCATATGGGACTTGCAAAGGCTAGCGCTACTGATACATCGAAGGAGAGCGAGAGCGAGAGCGAGATAGAGACAAATCGCATCACATCATCATAACCCAGAAAGTAGAGTGACTTAAAGTTGTGGAAAAACTCTTGGAACCGGCGCGGCAAGAAAACTATGCCATTGCCGTTGTGAGCGAAAGTCAAAAACTTTCAACGTTGTCAAACATAATTGAATAAATTGCATCCTTAGCAGAAAAGGATGAAATAGAATACATCCGAAACTCACTCACACAAAACTGGGTCAGATAACGCAGAGTGGGATTTTTTTTTTCTCGCTAGAGTATTTCACCGCTGTCTGTTTTGTCTGTGCGATATACTATGGTGTGCTCCTGTCTATTCACATGGTTTCCATTTTAACCTTAACGGGTTGTGACAAAAAGTTACTTTTTGCTTAAACTCACTTTGACATGAAACGGTTGATCCTTTCGCAGGAAGTGCTTGTAATTCACCTTGACTCCTGCGATGTGTGCATGAAGGATCTGCTTAATTGGTGTGTTATTCATGGTAAAACTAGCTACAAGGACATTGTATGCCAATTCCAGTGGAAAATAAAATGAAATATAATATTGTCCATGTCCGTGCTCCGTGTTACTTTATGGGCGTACTGCATTTGCAACTGCAGTAGGTATAAATGTAATCCTTGTTCTTAACAAAAGTTAGACTCGTGTAGCAGAGTGTTGAAGAACAACATGTTGTCATGCCCCCCCCGCTCTGTGAGGATGGGACGAAAAAGTAAATTTTGCGAAATAAATGCAAACTATTTGACCAAAAGCAACGGCCCTTTCAATGTTGTGTCCTTAATATATATATGTGTCTGTTGAATAATTAAGAAGCATTCGTTCTCTCCTTACAACGAGGCGTATGTGTGTGGTGCGGCCTCCGTACCGTAGAGCAGTATCACTGTTGCTGGCTTTCTGATGATGGCGGCGGCGGTGGTGGTGTTGGTGATGGTGGTGAGTCGCTTTCGCTTCTGGGACAAGGATGTGGAATTCTTCTTCACTATACTGGTATGCTGCATATGAATAATGTACGACGATGATGTGGAAGGATATAGTGGAATGCATGCATGTGGTACATGCAAATATACTCTGGAGTTCAGAGTTCCTCCCATCACAGCCCCCCCATCCGCCGCTCGCTGCAACTACTTCTCCTGGTTGTTCGTCATGTTAGTTTGAACGAAGTAAAGTTGGATGCATTTTTCTTGTTTCACCGACTAAATGGGCACAAGGATGAGTGCGGTCCGGGAAGAGGTTTTTTTTTCTGCACTTTTCGCGCTTTTTTTTCCATACTTAAGAGATGTACACAGAAACTATTATGTGCATGTCCTTTGTGAGGATATAAATTGAAAATCTATATTGTGGCAGTATATGGAGAAGGATGACTGTAGTCCTCCTCACATACACGGCTGGCGTTGCGAAGAGAATTGAAAAGTAAAGCATGTGCCTCCTTGGTGTGTTTCAGCGTGTTTCTCACTAGAGTAATGTGTCAGGGTGCGGAGATAAAATGTTATTAATTCTGACAGGGATGCAATAAAGTGGTATTTACAATTTCATTGTATTAAAAGTTTATAAAGGAATGGATGCGGCAGTATGTGATGGTATTTCGAAAGTGAGAAAACCGAATTTGGAGCGCATTAATGAATTATTTCCTTTTCGAGGATGTAAAGTAAGGAGTGGCCTTTTAAAAGGACTGATGGAGATCTTTTAATGAAATTTCGTACAGTCGGTAATTTATATCCTGCAGCAACAGCGGATATCTTGATGCAATGAAAATTTATTTTGCACCATGGGCATAGTGGCGGATATGGCAAACTGTGTATCCTTTTATCCTTTTCATATGGTTGATTTAGTATGACAGACATCGTGGGATACAAGGTAATATGTTATGGTACATGCCTTCTTGTATCCATATTACCTACTGATGATGTTTCCGGTCATAAGGAAAAAGCGGTACGCCGAACCTCTTCCTTACACAACATGTCCTTTCAGCTGTGTTTGAGAAAAGTCTTTTCATATTTTGAGAACCATCCAGTGGACGAATTTTCTTTTTTAATTTGGGAGTTGCTGCCTTTCGTGACATCCCTGCATATTTTGGATATAACTTTTCTCGCTACGCTTTTGTTGACTTATTTTTCGTCGACATTTCAGCTTGTCGAGCTGGTAATCGGCTACACCACAAAGCACATCATTATGATAGACGAAAATCACGCAATAAGTGACTTGAAGAACTGTAGGTGAATGCCCGCAATATCAGGATGTTTTTAATCACTGCATTGTCTCTTGTGAGATGTGTCGGTTTGAAATTCAACTGCTTGTCACTTGTGTTTTTTTTAAGCTAGCGACACATAAAAAAATGCAAATAGGTCGCACTGTGAACCTCTCTTGACATAGAGGGCGCTTACGCTGGACTTAATTTTTTATCTTGTGCTTGGCAAGACGGAAATATGAACAACATCATTATAAAATAATAGCAAAATATATTAAATGCTTTATTATGGTCTTTTAGGTCTGACGTTAGTATAAGTATTAGTAGTGAGTGGCGAAATTCATTCCTCGTTTGGTCTTTTACAAGCTAAAAAGATCTGCTTTTTATACAAACTCATTAACTATAGACCAATTTAAAAATCTTTGTGAAAAATTAATTAAACGTTGCATAAGCAATCAAGCAAAATTACCTTAAGACAGAATTTGACAGGCGCAGCTGTCTATTTCACCAAGGCTCTGACACTGTTATTTTTCAAGCGGCGTTAAATCGAACGATCTTGGAGCACGAGCAGCTCCTGCACATCATGGTTGTTCAATTGATGAACGAAAAAGTCATTAATCATAGCTCTATAGCGGTCACCATTGACTGTACAGTTCTGGCCACCATCGTTTTTAAAGAAGTACGGACCAATTATTGCACCAACCCATACAGCACACCAAACCGTCAGTTTTTGTGGATGTTACGGTGTCTCAAATACGGCAGTATCCATTCAACCATAAGTGAGCTTCATCGCTAAACAAAATTCGCTTATAAAAATACGATACGTATTTTGAACAGAACCATGATTTTCACAATAAATTTGGAAGCGTTGTTTAGGCGTCAGTCTATTAATGTTGAAATGCCAATGCCAAACCAAACTAAAAATAAATCACTTGACAGCTGACAAAATGGCCGCCAGTTAAAATAGTGTTGCCAACTTAAAGTTCTTTACCCCTTAAAAAACACCCTTTATATGCAACATATATCAATAAAACAGCTCTCAGTTAAGTAAGTCTGGTAGGTAGAAATAAAAAAACAAGCATAACATATAACTTTGCTCCCCGAACTTCCATAGCCATTGCGTTTTAAATAGCTCATCACTCTTCGCAAATGTGTTTACAATTAAAGGCGTCTGCATTAGACATAGGTTCCCTTACTTTAGGTGCCACTGACTCCCAATCAATTTAAAATTGCTTAGATTGTCTACTAACAGTTCTAAAAATGAAAAAAAAGAATGCACATAAGGGATTTGAATTCTGAAAGATGAATTCTGAAGATTATTACTTTTGAAGTCAGTAGTAAAAAGCTTTTATGTCCCCACAAAAAGAGGATGCAAAGCATTTTTTAAATCGTCTCTTCACTTTTTCTTTGTTCTCAGCTAATTTATACAGGTTTATATATAAAAGTAAAAAGCCGTTTTCGCTGTAAAATTTGTGTCGTGTATCCAACGTTGAGGAAAAGGAAGCAAAAAACGACCAAAAACTAACCCTGTTTCATGTTCAAACATTTCTCAATGTGAACTGATAGCTAAAACTTCAAGTTGTTGCGTAATTCAGAATAGTTGACCGATCTCGATGAAGTAAGAATCAGGAGATGAGATTGTAGTTCATTCGGTTGACAGATTTAAGTTGCGAAGATGGCTGAAAAGGTTTGTGCTCACCACCTTAGGCAACCACCAACAAGTATTCTGTTTTCGCTGATGTTGTGTCAAATGTACTCACTTTATGTTTGACACGAACTCTGTAATGAGAACAGACCATTAATCTAAGTAAGCCTTTGAAACTTGTGTGACTTGAATAAATGTAATTGAGACTAAGCTGTTGTTCATCAGTCATTATACAATAAAGGTTACAAGTTATTAAGATCATTCATGGGAAAAGTAATGATTTACTAAAAGAAAACGCTTTCATATAAATTGATGTAACCTTTGATCTTAGAAATGACTGCAATATCTTAAAATTAGTAGAAATGTCTGGCAGACCATCGACCCCAATGACACTCAAGCAAACAGCTTTAAAGACACCGGTTATCTGCTTGATAAATTTGTCAGTCTGATCAATTCTCCTAGATTATGTTTTGTCTCCACCTGCACTCAAAAAGGCATCAAATAAACACTCGTGCACTGATTAGACGAATAAATGCACTTGTTTTTACACTCTTTCAAAACCGCTGCGTAAGCTTTTTCATTTATAATATTATTCTTTTCGATTATTTCCGTGTATATGGGAAATAGCGTATGCTCAGTTCGTCCCTTGCATATTATGATCTCTTACTCAACAGATAGTAACTACATTTCTCGACATTAAAAATAAATGGGTATTGCATGGTTTCAACTCTGAAACATATTATGTAAGTTGATTATTATTAAGTGTGAGTTTATCACAAGGACCATATTGGGCCCATAGCCATCCCTATAGGAACCATCACGGTCAAAAACTTCAACTAATTTGCACAAGCACTTAATTTCCCTGCAGAACCCAAAGATGGATTCAATTATGGGTGTTTTCGGAAATGTAAAAAAAAGTCATTTGCAATTGCATTTTGTGCAGTTGACTTTTGTCGGGTCAAGATTGTTTTTTTGCAAATGCAGGCTGGTGTTTTCGAACACTACAATGAACAAATTCAACCCTTATAAAAAACAAGTTTGTTGGACAACTTGATGCAAAATTTTAATAATCACCCCTATCGGGAATAATATTTCCCCTGAAAATTCCAAAAATTATGATGATGAATCCATTTCCAAATGTGACGCACTTTTCTTAAATTTTTTTATTTATTCATTTTGCACGGCCGCCTGCTATCTGCGTTTCTGCAGGGCAGATGACACGCAAATGACTTTTACGAACATCTGACCTTTGCAGATTTGCATTACTGAACACATGACAATACAGTTTTGCTATGGTGACTTTTACGAACACATGACTTTGGCAATTTGCATTTTCAAACATGCTGCAAAAGCAATTTGATGCCAATGACATTTCCGAAAACACCCTAGGTATGTTTGCAAAACAAACTTCCTCCAAATTTTCGAAAAATCCCTTCCAAGGTATTTATTTCTCATCCGAGTTTGACATTCGCAGAGAATATGAGTATTATCCTCTGCGACATGTAAGTCCTCAAAATACCTACATGCATCCGCATTTATTAAGCCTAATCTCCTGGCGTGTTTCCTCAAAATACAATGCACCGATAGTACTCCTATTCCGCAGTAACTTTGATCTGCTTAGTTCCCAGCTCGGCTGAGGTAATATAAATTATATAAAATGGCTGACTGGAATTATTCCTTTTCGAAATTTGACAACGCCGCATTACAATAGATAATGTGATACGGCCAAGGAGCTTCTACATGTTACTGTGAAAATTATCATGTAACTTTAAAAGAAACCAGCAGCACCTTTCTTGACATTACAAGCAAGAAAATAGTGCAGCACTTATTTGAAAATCAAAGCCACCAAAAACAAAAACAAAAAATACATCTTTAGACGCTGTAGGGATATGAAAAAATAGTTCCGTTGGCAAACAGCACGAGTAACTTATCAATGGACTTTCTTTGCCTTGCCTGTTCACAAATTACCCGGTCAACAGGAAGATTTCTCGCACCCTTGTACAAGCCAAAGTCTCTTGCTCCCTGGTGCACAAGCACAAGCATTAACTGCACACATATGGTGAGGCACCACACTGAGGGAAGATGTTAGCAATCCGTTCGACAAATGATTATAACAAGCGGTTGTTGCACGCGTGCATGTTCTTAGACTGTAGTCTTGGGCGCACCCCACAACCATTTGTTAGCCACTTTGACCTCATATGTCCGAACAGTTTACTCCTATATACCCGCACTACCTATGCCATACCATGACTTCGAAGTTACACTCAACTAGATTAATGATGTAGGTACCATCCTTTTGGATTTTCCTACCTTTTTCCACTTCAAAGAAAGTTGAAAAGTTCCTGCGGTGCAAAATGTCAGAAAAATTACTAAAAGAAGAAAACCAAAATATACACGAACACGCTCCAACCGGCCGGCGTAAGCAGGAAACGTCCATTAGTTTTCCTGTCCTAACTTAACCAACCCCGGAATGGCCTTTTGACAAAGTAACTCTGATCAAATGCGAACAAAACTTTACGCCACAATTTTCCGAAACAAGTTACTGCACTACAAGTGGACGTGTGGGGTAAGTTTTGGTCTATTGAACTGTAAATTTACAATGAAAAAGCAAAACAGGATAACTAAGCTGAGGTCATCGGGGCCAGAGTGGGACTGGAGAGAGAGATAGTAAGAGTTAGCTCCTTTCTGTCCACTTCCATGTGATTAATCACTGTGAAATAATATTTTCGTACACACATAAACGTTGTTTAGAGTTGGCAAATTCCGGTGCATCGTTGGAGTTCGCTAGAATTTTCGTTGTTAGCATCGATGCAGCAGGATATTATCCGTGTACAGAAAACAGAGAGATCCAGTGGTGCAGTTCTGGCGGCGTTGCAATAACTTTGGATGATGAGTTGTTATGTTTCGTGCGCACAGGGAGGTTACGAGCTTGTAGTTTACTAAATTGTAGTAGTATGTTGCGGGGCGTATATTTAATATGCACAGTGAAACAGAATTCCCAATGGGCGGGCAGATTGTATCATAAATATGTTGGTGACCCGGGGCAAATGTAACACAGTGATTACAAGAGCCACAGGATCTGTGCACTGCAACTGCTGTTCGGCCATTGCAAGTGGTCAGATGAACTGGTTTATGTTACAGTGAGTATAGGATTTGATGTTTTCATGTGAAGGAAATTGAATGTAAACACGACCGAGATTGAATGGGATGGGGTATGGGCAAAAATAATTGGGTTCTGTGGAAATTGGAAAACGAGAATACTAGTTATTATTTTCTGGTGGTAATGGAGACTGCTTATGAATTGCTAGAACTCACTGCTGACTTTGGCATAGGTACGTTTTTTGAAAGTAGCATCAATATTTGCTGTGATTCAAAAATAGTTCGTCAAAATAAACATACCAGCCAAAGGTATATTCTGCCCTAGCGTGGTATCTGTCGGAACGGTAAAATTTCCGATTTTATACGATTTGGAGAATTTCGGCTTCCTTCTTCCGAATAGCTATTAGGAATATCTTTTAAAAATTTTGTAACACATATCGGCGAATTACGTTGAAGTGCGATGAAGTGCATTTTTTGTTAAATTTTTGACATCTAGGTTCCGATATCCTCCGACAGAAATTGGTTGCGGAATTTATTTACAATTTGTAGTGGAGCGTTTTCTTTTCCGACAGCGGATACCTGGATTGTAATTTGAGCCTCTGACGGAGTATGCGTGCGGAGAATTTTCGGTTCCGACGGATAACTCGCTAGGGCCTATTAAATGTGGAATGCATCTGAAATGTTACTTCCAAGTTCCAAGCACTTTCAAAACACTACACGCGCTACTGTTTTACAGCAGATTAGCGGGGAAAGGTATCCTCCGCAGATGATAGACAAAGATACACGATACATGTCTGGAAAGCTTTTGCCTTTAAGACTGATTGTATACTTAATGGTGCTACATAAAAGAGAAGCCTAATTGAGCTGAAACCGATAATCCTAGGTTCATGACACTTCATGACACTTTCAGGATATGTCTACACAGCTAGTAGACGCCCACTAGGGAGTGATTTTTGAATACGACCCTCCCTAACCCTTTTGGGGAGTTTTTCTGTTACTCACGAACCGTTTTCGGATTTTTTTTAAATTCGTCTTATAAAGCTTGAAAAAGAGGGTGCAAACTTTTTTATTTTAACCTTCTTCACTCAAATTGAAACATAAATAAATTCAACAAAACTTTGTCAATCCGAAAAAGAGTAGCCAATACTTCCACGAGTATTTTAAGCCATCATTTATCTTTCTGCTCCTTCCAGAGGCTGAGCTAGAAAAAATTAAAGACAGATCTTATTTAATCCACAACAATTTAAGATTGATTCCTCGATTGTGAGCTCTGCTTGACGGTGGTTGGATTGAGTTTTGAGTATACTGTACCCATGGAAAGTATTGTAGATGGATACCTATAGCCCCAGTGTGTTCGGTTTCTCCAAAAATGGTAAATATTGTTACGACTCGATGTTCCATATTCCATTCCGTATCGGTTTGGGACTTAGGGTTGGGGTCTGGGATCCCAGATTAAACAAAAAAATATCCCCCTTTTTTAACACCAAAACGATATCTTTTCCCATTTTTCAAATCTAAAAATCCCTTTTTCCCGTAAAAACAAAAACGCTAATTAAATCAATAAATAGTAATATATAAATGTACCTTAATGTTTATACATTGCACTATTGTGAAGTCTTAAGCAGCCTTTTTATACCACAAAGTCATAACAATCATTTTTTTAATAACTTTTTTGTGTACAAAATTCTAGCCAAAGTAGACAGTTTTTTTCGTGTGAAGAGGAAGTTTTTTCATGTTCGGAAACGTAATATCGTCTTCTTCAAGCAACATAAAACAAAGTTGTATGTAACACGTTACATGGGCCCATTAAAGATTATGATCATTGAATGGGTTTAAAAAATAGTGTAGTCTTTCGAAGACTTTATTTAAAAAAAAATGCTAGTGGTTTTTAGTGAAGTATGGATATGTATGTAGGTATCATTTGCGCGAGCGACCTCATGCAACATTTATCTGAAGATTTTAAGCGGCATATTGAATGACGCAGTGGCGCAGTGGTAGTGTGTTGGGCTACTAAGCGAAGGGTCCGCGGTTCGAATCCCGAAAGAACCAAATTACATCTTATGGTTTTTTTTCCGCTGCGCCACCTCTCGCGAACGTCTGACAAACATCCGAGAGTAAAACTGTCATGAAAGAGCTTCTCAATTAGCCGTTTGGACTCGGCGTAAAATTGTAGATCACTTCCATTCGTCTCGAAAATTGGAAACCCACACTAAACGAATGGTTGTGAGAAGCTAGGCCTTCGGTCCCACAGACCTGTCGCGCCAAAATATTTATTTATTTTTATATTGAACGACAGGTCGAAAATGGCACTGAAAATCTTTTAGACAAAGTCCAAGAACTGATAAATCATATTTATTCGGACATTGCTAAAAGAAGGATAAGCCTTTAGAATTGTTTTGCGAACGAGCAATTTTGACTCCGTAGAATGATCAAGCTGCGTTCTTTGACATCTTACTTAAGTCCTTTAACGGGAAAGAAGTGGACTACAAATCGAGAGGCACTGCATCGGGTATTCCGTACCATAGACTAACTCTTCGGAAATGCTCCTTCGGAACTTAAAACCACCAAAACTATGTAATGACACTAGACTGCAAATCAAAGCTTTGCATACAAATTTAATTGAAGCTATTATATTTACCGGGGTTGTAATATTACTGCCCCAATAAAAAAAACATTTTCTATACAGAAAGCCTTAAAAAAATGTAAGGAACAATTTTTCTGAAAAAGTAACTGCTAGTAACATTATAAAATAAATTAACTGTCATAATTTTGAAATATTTCTCCCAGCTTTGTTCTCTTTTAAGTGAGTTATTTTATTTTTCGTTCCTTTTGAATTTTTTTCTTCATTACCTATAGTTTTTTTTATTTATTTGTATAATTTATACAAAAAAGAAAAATAATAAAAAAAAATGATTAAACCAATATTTATTATCTCACAACTATTCGTGCGTGTGAATAATTATTTAAAAATCCATCGGCAAAAAATATTTAATGAGGTTAATATTGTTAAATATTAATAACAATCGCTAAAGTAAAATAATCCGTAAAATATCGCTTGGAGGAAGGATATTCATTTCGGAGAATTTTTCACAATTAAAAGTCCTTCGAATATTGTGCTGCATTACATGAAGGTATTTATGGCACTCTGTTAACCAATTACAAAAAAAATTCCCCCCCCTTCATGTGAAGAGCTTTATTAATAAAATCGTTGTACATATTTACATAGCTGCTGCGATTGAAACACTCAGACCAACTACAACTGAATATGAGTCCTTATTATATAACGATATTGAATATTGTACGTAGGTACGTATAGGCAATCGGATTCGGGAGGTTTATTGATTATCCGTCAGTTTGCTTATAGCTGTGGAATATAATTAGATCTGCAAATAAAATGGTCGAATGGTTGAAAACCTCATTGAAACTTTCAATATTTGCAGCTCGAATCCAAGCAAATTGGACTTTTGACATTCCAGCCTTTTAGAGCTTAGTACAGAAGTATATTGTTGCTGTTCTGTGTAGGGTTGTTAAGATAGTGTAATTATATTCGGTACTTCTAGACATCCTTCAAATGTCCACTACGGTTCTTTTCAAACTGACGCTTCAACATTCAAACAAACAATTCTCTGTTATACAAACGTTTATATAATCAGATGTTTTTCAGACTTTCGAGACTTCTCGGTCATTAGTCAAGCCTTGGAATCTAGAAAAAAGGAGCTTGATCCTTCTCGATGTACTGTATATCAGCCGTAAAATAGGTGCCATCAATTCCTTCTTGGGGCATATTTCAATGATTTTATATTTTTAAACAATTTAATTAATATAGACCTCAAAAGCCTTTTATGATTAAAGAGTGGAGGGGCAAACCTTCTACTAGATTCACATTGTATTACAGTGGAACTGTAATTTGTCGCAGTGTGTATTTCTAAGCTATACTGATTTTCCATGAACAAGGGTGAATCCTTCTTAACTGTTTACTATAACCAGAAGCCGCGTCTTTGCATATGACTCTGATGTATAAAACATGCCACGTTCTGTTGCCCAATTCCGCCCACATTATGCGTATCAGTCTATCCAATTTGGGAACCATAACTGCAATAAGTGCCAATATATACAGTCATTTTAATGACTTCGTCTTAGCCAGTCTCTTGGCTATTGTGGTAAGGTTACATTGAAATGTTCGCGCCTTTAATTATAGACCCTTAACATTGAAAAGGCAGCTGTTGTGTGCTGTAGGTAGGGGTAAATAATATATTCTCAAATGCTTAATTCTGAATAGAGGACATTCCTACTGTCAGTCGTCCTGCAATAAGCTCCACTTCAATTTGAGGGACACTTTCGAATAACTCCTTCGATTTTGTTTTCAGGCTAAGTGGATACAACATATAAATCCATCTTAGATTATATTTTCCTGTTAATTAATTAATTAAATGTTTTAAATAATTTATTTTTCAGTGCAAAATGATTCGCCGAAACAAAGTAACTGAACCGCATATCAGAAAAATATGTGAATACAAATAAAAAAGTAAATCAATACTCTGCACGGAATTTCTCGGAATAGGCTTAAATAAAATGAAAAATTAATAAACATGTTGTTATAGTGAATGAAATTAAAATAAAATAAAAATATTAATAAGTGAAAAATGTCGGATTAAATTCACAATGGTCACTTGCAGCTAAGAGTGACTACCATAATATTTTATGTGTGCGCGTGCGTGACGTACGAGAGCGTGCCATAAGGACGCGGTCGAAGGAGAAGACGACGACGACGACGAAGAAGAAGACGGAGACGAAAACGCAGACGACGAAGACCGGAGTAGTAAATTGTTTTCATCTTGTGTGCATGTGTGTACGTGTATTTATTATCTATTATCTGTATATGTCCAAGAGTCTGTCCATTTTAATGCATAACACCAAACAAAGCCGCGACTCGTTGCCAAGAAATGGATCCAAATAAATTCTATTGTCGCAACAACATTAACACCAACAACAACGGCGGCTCACAATCGCAAACATCACCAGCGGCTTCTTCCTCGTCCTCGGTATCATCGTCTGCGGCCGCGGCGATAGCTGCAGCAACTGCTGCGGCTGCAGCCGCAACAGCGGCCTCATCGAACATCGGACAAGATATTGTACCAAAAGGCAAATCCCAGCAACTGAATCGGGGGACCAATACAGGAAATTACATAAATGTCGTGCCGGTACCCATTGGAGTGCAATACCATCGGCGGAAATTAACGCCACAGGAATATCAGTAAGTCATGCTTGCTAAATGTGTAATTATTAATTTTCAGCACGAGCCCACTCATTATGCGATTTTTTTATTTTTAATATCTGCAGGGACTCATATTTTTAACTTTCTCGTTTTATTTATTAACATCCATGTCCTTTCCAATTCACACTCCACACTGTCGTACACAATAACATGCTTCAATAAATAATCATAACTGTTAGTTTAAATATAATTCCTTTTTGTTGAATAAATATTTGCATAAAAGTATAGGGTGGTCCTGGGGTTATTCTACTTAACGTACATAGGTAAATGTGAATGAGACGAGTTGCGGTCATGCACCAATTGCGTAAAATGGCTTATTGCCCTCAGAGTTTCGAGTTTTTTCAATAAACTTTTTTGCGCATTTAATACGTTTAATTTTAAAATGTAATTTATTATATAGCTCCCTGAAAACGAATGAAATTGCAATAGCAATTCCAGTGTACTACAAGGTGTCTCAAAAGAAAGTTTCTATTTAAAGGATAGATTAAACAAAATTAAGCTTGAAAAAATGTTTATTCATTATTATTAAAGTGTACAATTTGTGAATTTATTTCTTAAAAATAATATTATTTAAATCATTTAATCGAGCAGTAAAATGTCCTATGACAGCTCGGATTACTAACGAATGAAAAGGTTCGGATCGTTACGAATATAGGCTGATTAAAACGCTTCACGTTTTTTACTTTTTGTCATACCGATCTCTTCAAACTTTTTGACCCATTTTCGACCGAGGAGTGTGTTTGGCGCATATTTTAAGTATAGACCACTTCGAATATTGCAGAATCTTCTACGCGCTAAAGACGCTATCATTGTTCAACTCTCGACGCTACACGAGCGGTCCTCTCCGGTGAAACGCTACAAAACGACTCAATTGCTTATGTAGCTAGGCTACTGACAGACATACCCCACCCGCCCCTCGGTTTTATTGCGTTCACGCAGAAAGCTTAACAAATATTAACTTCCTTTGAGAGACCTTGTATATACACTGGACACGCTTTAAACCGCGACTTCGACCGCGTGGGAAAAATTATTTATTGTGACCTAAAAAAAATATTAAGGAAATATTTAATAGGCTTAGAGCAACGGCTCTAATTTTACCAGGCTTATGGGCGAACTTACGTGAGAGTATGTATTATCGCAGCTTTTGATATTTTTTTGGAAGAAATAGGTTTTAGGCTGTCATGAAAAAATACATGAAATTACGTTATAACTCTCAAGCAAAGAGCGACAGCTGTAATGTACTCGTAAATACATCTCGGAGCGGAACATGCAAGAACTTAATGTCAGTGCCAGATGAAATATCTTTTAGTGACAAACCAAATGAAATTAAATGTTGAGAGTCATTTGGGAACCCTAATTCAGAAAGCACAGACAGCAGAGTTCAAAAAGCCAAGTTTCCTTAAAGGGCATCAGTGGGGTTCGTATCAAAAAATGCCTTTTTAATATACATGTATCGAAAAACATGGTCAAAGTTTTATGAATCTTCGATTTGCAGTTTGTCTGGTGCGTTGTCTGTCAGTCTGCCAGCTAGTAAATAGAGATAGGTGGCGCTATAATTTAGGGTAGACCTAGATCTCAAACAAAACGCTTTTCCGTTCGTGTGGTCTTTCGTTAAACGCCTCCAGCTGCGAAGTCCAAGTTGATTAAGTTTCCATTCGACTTTTGCCAGGCACTTCTGGGTTGGAGATTATTTCCTCCACATTTCATATAAGACGATTGATTTTCACTTTTCAGGCGATGTATGTCAAAGCGACTCATATAATTCCATGTTAGATAATTTTTTTTTTAAATCGAACAATTTTGCAATCAAATCGACCAAGAATATCTTCATCCGCCTTTTCCAACGTTCATCCATAGATCAGGAGTTAGATGATTATGATCTTATATAGAAGTGCGTTTGTTTCTTGCCAGGACATTGTTTGATCAAAGAAACAGCGATATTCAAATGAACTTTTCGCTCCATGTCTCGTACTTGGCTTTTTTGTATCTGTAACTAGCTCGAAGCTGTACCAGTCTAATATCAAGTTTTGTATATGATTTGTCAATTCTATTTTTTTTTTTTTTTTTGTAATCAACATGCCCTAAAGAGGGGCATTAAGGAAATTGGGATAAGGAAGATAGGAGATTCCGATGCACATTGGTCTTAAATGCCTGTAAATTGTACTGAGGAGGAAACACAGAGCTAAGTAAGGCATTCCACATTCGTGTTGTACGGCTTATGAAAGAATCTCTATATTTCATAGTACGACCGAAAATAGGCTGAATGGTAAACTGATGGGCATTCCTAGCATGACGAGTATTGCGGTTGAATTGTTGAAGGTCGGAATGCAGCTGGCGATTTCGTTTGAGCACTGTTTGTTAAAGTAGCGATAAAACAGTGAGAGACATGCTATATTTCTGCGATGTTCAAGCGAATTTATTGAATTCGCGATATTTGTTTCTCCGATTAGTTTTATCGCCCGATTTTGGATCCTATCCAGGAGGTGTAGTGTGGTTTTTGGCGCACCAGACCAGATATGAGAATTGTACTCAAGTTTGGGGCGAATGAACGCCTTATATATATTAGCCAGATCAGAAGGGGGAACATTTTTCTTGCACCGTTTGAGGAAACCTAGACATTTCGCAGCATTCTTGGCGACTTCGTGTATATGGTCGTTCCAACGAAGGTTGTTATGAACACACATACCGAGAATGGAAAGTCTTTCGGTTTCTGTGATACAAGTGCCATTCATAGATAATGGCTGAAGGTTCGGGTTTCGCTTTAGAGACAGCAGACAGCATTGTGTTTTAGAAGCATTAAATTCCACTCTGTTGGTTGAACCCCAATTTATAATGCTGTCAAGGTCGGAATTTAATGAGCTTAACATACGTTGACGTTCCAGTTCTACGGCCGAAGAGCAGGGACGTGAGTCCTGGAATGAATATGAGAAGCTGAGGGTGCTGTCATCAGCGAAAGAGTGGATTGGATTAGAAGTTACAGACAAGAGATCATTTATAAAAATGAGAAAGAGAGTCGGAGACAAAACTGAGCCCTGGGGAACACCAGCATTTAAATGGTGAATTTCAGACTTGAAACCATCCAAGACAACTTGAATTGAACGGCCAGAAAGGTAGTTTCTAATCCATTGAATAAGAGACGCATCGATCCCATAGGCACGCATTTTCGACAAAAGAGCTTGATGCCAAAATCTGTCAAATGCCTTTGAAATATCAAGCGCAACAATCTTCGTTTCACCGGAGTGATGGAGAAATTGGTTCCACTTTTCGGTGAGATAAGCCATCAAATCACCAGTGGATCTGTTGCCACGAAAACCGTACTGCCGGTCATTAATAACTTTTCGTGATTCAAGATATTTCATAAGCTGACGATTTATCAGCGTTTCCATGACCTTAGAAAGAATGGACGTTAGTGCTATGGGTCGGTAATTGGTGGGAGAAGAAGATTCACCTTTTTTAGGGACGGGCTGGATAAATGCTGTTTTCCACCTACTCGGAAAGAGTCCAGAAGAATAGGATAGATGAAAAAGCTTACGCAATGGTTTTGCCAGCGTGGAAGAACACCTCTTCAGAACGATGGGGGAGCTACAGTCTGGACCAGCGGATTTATTTATGTTCAGATCGTAAAGTACTCTTGCAACTTTACGAGTGCGTTGTCCCTTCTTATTGACAGAATAGAATTCATCTTAATCTCACTTATATCTAAACAGTATTTCCCTGTTTCTACCCCAGTATTTGCAAACGCTCGCTGAGTTCTGCCAAAGTCATCATCGTATAAGCTTTAAAAAAGTATTGCTGCTGGTTCATGAGTTTTGCAAAATCTCACGTTTTTCTTGAAGAAGCCGATATGTATAAACGTTGTTGTGTCTAGCAAAATAGCTATGAAAAATATAGCGCCATCTAGTGGCGAGTAACACCAACGTATACGATATACCATTAAAACCTTCTCCATGAAAAATACCAACATACGTTTTTGTATTGTATTTTTCATTGTTTCATAAAATGTTGCACCCTGTAATGTAGGTAATTACATTTTGTTACATACCTTTTTTGATTTAACGTCTACTTTATTTGTTTGTTTTTTTTTATTCGCAGGTCACGCTTGTATTATAATGGCACGGACTATCGATGTAGGGAGGACTATTACAACCTAGCAGCGGGTGGTCGATTGAGTACAGCATCCCCATCGCCTTCGTTGCAACAGCAACAACAACACCAACAGCAACAACAACAACAGCAGCAACATCATCAACAGCAGCACCATCAATCACAGCAACATCACCACCATCATCTCCACCAGCAACAGCAACATCATCATCAGCAACATCAACAACAACACCAGCAATTAGTGAATCAACACCAACAACAGCAACAACATCACACGGATATTGTTGATGAGGTGTTGAACAGTAGTCGCGTTGTTGCCACTCAAACTAGCAACGGTAATTGTGAACAAATAGTGTCGACAGGTTTTGGTGCCGGCACCAATGGTGTAGGTGGTGGGGGTAGTAGTGCATCATCGTTACCCCCACCACCAGTGTTGTACACGGTGCATAGGGTAGTGACAACAGCCCAAATACAAACGGCTGGTGGCAACACATTCGCCTCGTCGTCGAGTGTATCGAGTGTTGTTAGTGCGGTGCGGGGTGAAGCGGACTGCTTAACGGCCTCGGGCAATGGTGTGGGGGTTGGTGGTACAGCGGTAGCAGCAGCAGCAGCAGCGGCAATTGCCTCAGCGGGAGGTCTCCGAAGTTCACCTGGTAAGTAAATATAATTAATGATAATGTTGTTTTGTGGTGTGAACTTTCGTCCTTCCTTGTTATTCGATTTTTTTATGCCTACGGAGGATGTCATTCGATTTTATAATAAAATAAAACGCATGTCTGTAAATTAACATGACAGATGACAATATTGCGTATTTTCCATTTTCCATGCCACGGGACATTTATTGGCTGGATATACATTTAACTGATAATGAGAAGAGTCCTTCAAAAGGATGTAAAAATAAATTTCATAAAATTCGGCTCTCTGTAAATACGAATAGTAATAAATAAACACACACACAGTCAACTTGGACCGTATCCATGCAAAAGGTACAAGGTGACTCGGATTTGGAGGTGGGCTATAAAAGGTGACCTTTTAAACATTGAGATAAGGACGTCGTTTAAAATGTTATGGCCGTTCAGTAGTATTTCACAAATTTCGATCAGAAGATGGGATGCCTTTCTACCTATATTGAAAGGTAGAAACGAGGACATTGGTTGTATTTTTTTTATCTTAAGGGATGGCAGTAACCATTAAATTTCATCATCATATTGACAGCGCGTTTCAAATTTGAACATATTTCTTCGAACAGACGTTCAATATTTCCGGCAAATTACTTGCGTCGATAAAATTTAACAGACATTACTTAACGGTATTTGGTACTTGTCTGCGAAAGTTAATGGCATGGGAATTTGATAATGAAAATCTGTATAGGATTGAGATTAAATAAATATTCAAATGAATTTGTCAGAAAAAGACTAAAAGAATACAACTCTGACTAGACCCAGAAGGAGGGTAATGTTTTTCGCATAATGTATGTATGTCCGTTCTATTATGACCGCTTCACCCCACACCTCTAACCTAAAGAGGATGACCGATTTTGAAGAGTGGTGTCATTAGATTCGCATTCCTCCCCGGAGTGTCATAGCTAATACGACGTCAGGACTAAACCCAGCGCTACGAACGGAGTCACAATATTATAAACTTACCTATTTTGTACTTACCCTCGACTATTTACTAAAAATATGCTAAACAAAGTTAACCTACAAAATAATATTAATTAGTAATAAATGTAAAACAAAAAAAAAACTTTGTAAGCTTAAACAGTCTCAGCCCCACTAACGAACTTGAACTTTTTTCAACGTTATGGATATTTGGTCATTATTTTGCGGTAGGAATCCTTTTCCGTGAGAACGGTTATTCAATTTTATTAAACAAATTTCGGGGAAGCACAATAATGTCTGTTATCCTATGTGACAGTCAAACCGATACCCTTTTGCTACTATTTGCCTCTTTTTTGTATTTTGATTGTAAGTGCAGTAATGAAGCTCATGTACCTTGATGGTCATTTAAGGCATTTGTTATTTTTTATTTGTAACCAAATGTTGTAGTAAGGTAATGCTGTAAAGAAAAACAAAGCAAAAAAAGGGATACGATGTGTACGACTTGTGACATCGCAAAGTCCGGGTCGGATCTCGACAGCCGAAATCAATTTGCGGATGAGATGGTCTGACCATTCGTTTTTAATCGCTTTGTCCGTCTCTTCCTCGCCCTGTCAGCTATTGCCTCCTCCATAATCCTGGCATCGCTAGCCGCTTCGATTGAGCTCCCCAAAAACATATAGATGTGTGTATCACAAAACGAAAAGGAAACACACAAAAAAAACTTAAAAGGGTAAAATAACAAACAAAATAAATACACCAAGTAAAATTTATTCAAACCCATGAAAATACGTAACGAATATTAACAAAAATACATATATCTATATCACAAACAAAATACCTAAACAGCAAACAATTTCTTCACAAACAAAATTTCCCAACCGGAAAAAAGTATAAATAACCACAATTACTAGAAAAGGACAAGTCCACAAAATAAACTTAAACAAATTACAAAGAAAGACAATTAAATAATTTACAAAAATTATAGATTAGATTCAGTAATCTACAAAAAAAGATAACGAAAATGAAAATTAATCCCAATTGCACGAACTCTCTATCGACGATGACAACAAAAAAATTCTTGTTCCATTAAAAATGCAGAAATGCCACAACGAAATTTCAATAAAGTGCATATGGGCATATATGGCTTATGCTGGCATTCGTGCTTATTGTCCCATTACACTATATGCTATTTGGGCATTTTTATCTGTCAAAATCAGACTGGTCATATGTGGCATTTAGGTCATAAGAGCATATGAAATATGCCCATTACATTGTATGACCATATTTTGACAGGAGAACTATCAGAAATTGGCATTTTATGACCACTTGGCATACCGACTAATCTAACCTTAAAATTATAGAGAGATGCAAAAAGACAGGTACATTAAGTTAACCTTGGTTCAGCTCCTCATAGCTGACTGTTTTGTGTAAGTTTTTATTTTTGGATAGTTATATATTATATCATTTCGAGAGATATTCGAATCACACCACCATTATTGGGTCTGCATCACTATCACCATCAATCTTAACCAGAGACCCTCTCTAGATTTCTCAAGATTCAATTCATAGTGTCAAAGACCCAGTAGATTAAACAGATCTCCCATGCATCTGTTTAATCTACTGGGTCTCGACCCAGTAATATCCCAAGATCTTTATTCTTTTGCCAGCTTCTAAGGCCATCTTTCTTAAATAATAACCGAAAATACGATGTCATGTAGGCAACGCCAAAACCCATTTCAATGTTGCTCTACTCATGCTTAGAACACTTCTCTGAGCGGAGAAGGTCGGCCACTTTACTGCCATTTTAGCTTGTCTACAATGTTCCATGGTTGACCACCTTCTGCAATCGTTCTGACGTGATTTATTTGTAAATCAGCCATTCTACCATTCCTTAACCATTTGTAATTTTTGATTGATCCTGTGGTATCGTAATAGGCCTGCTTTGGCCTAAGTGGGGCTGCACCTAGTTGTGGCCTACAACCCGAACCTAACCTAACAAACCTATTGAAGAGCCTGGTTATGCCCCCCCAGCGACTTAACAGTTAAACCCGTTATTTGGGAGTCCCCTAATCTTTCTTCTAAAAATCATCGAGTATCATCGAGTCATTTAGACATCATTGCTGATGATGCTTTGCTGTGAAGATTGAATTAACCTAAAGTTTTCCCGGTCCATCCGTCCCTTTTCAACTCGGTTTCAGGAAACATCATTCCATAAAAAAATTACTCTTGCTAGTCGCTATATCTTGGAGCTGAGAAGTAACCTAGGAACGTTCTGCATAAGAGACAATCAATTCGATGTGCCAGAATTTGTTTAAAATTTGTATACTGTAAGTGAAAAGATTTTTAAGCTTACAGAGCGTCACATACTCAGCTCGACTCTACTACGAGGGTTCCTTCGTCATTATAGTTTTTTTTTTACCCAGTCACCTTCCTTTTATCCTTTGATAACATTTTCGTACTTTATTCCTAAGGAAGCAGCCCCTTATTTCTTTTGCCGCTTGAAAACAAAGAATATAAGACTGAAAGGGGCCTTTAACAATATCAAAAGAAAGAGAAGCCATTACCAATGCACTCTACAACTGGCAAATTCGACAAGTGCGTTGGGATCGAGAATAGGTTAAGCAGCTATGGTTCTACCCGAGCTGGGAAGTTGTCAAACGAAATGTCAGTGTACTGCGGAAGAAGTGCTCACGCCAGATCATTGGACGTTAATAGTAAACGAAGCACTTATCATTCTGAGAAATGAAGAGTGCAAGGCTACAGCCTATGCAAATGACACTGTAATTGTTATCTGTGGGAAATTCCCGAATCTGCTCTGAATAAGCTTGCCTAATGCATTTGAGGGTAACCCTTTCATAACACGTATTTTTTTTCACAAAAAGATATAAAGTTCCAAATATAGTTCAACAATAAGCTGGATAAAAATTTAAAAATGAAAAAATTCCGCACTTGTGGCGGAATACCCTATACTGTCCAGTCTCCAGTCACATTCTAAGTTTGTCTTTAAAACAGCCATTTTAACTATCAGTCGAAAAGATCCGTTCGTCATTCAAAAGAAAGGAGATACCTACATACTTTGATCAGTGCCAACTACAGCGAAATAAGTCCTTTGAATGGTGTTTCGGCTACCCTGTGTGAATACATGAATCCATCCCCCAAAAAATAAATCGGCCCGTTTATCATTGCGTTTTTACTGCGCGATGAAAAAATGAAAGTCAGCCATTAAAAAAACCTTCTCCGGCAATTGTTTAAAAGACGCAGAAATAGGAATCCCTCTCTTTCAAGTTGATAAGAACACGACTGAAACCTTTGACGAAATATAACATAATCTTTTTTTAACACCACTCTTGCAACCACAAACTGTGCAAAACTCACAAGCAGAGGCTCGATCTTACAGAATTTCATAGCAAATGCTGATGATATGATTTTCGGATGAGACTTCCAATGGTACCAAAATTTAAGTTACTGTCATCGAGAAACATTTCATTCTACATGCTTTACAATTACCTCGCCAAATGACTTCATTGCATAGATCAAGCTTCATTTTTGTAAACCGCTGCGTAGCAAGTACATGAGCTTCAGAAAAAGCCGATGAAAACCTATTGAGATATTTTTATGAACAGATACTTTGTGTGATAACTCGTTCAGTTAGTATAGACGAAATGTTTAGGAAAATACTAAGCGATTAACTTAAAATCGATTCAGTTGCTAAGATTTGTAACTCCAAACATTTATAATGTCAGTTGACATCGCAATCGATTTCTGCCGCACAGTCGGTGGAAATCGATCACCGATTGGGCGTATTACTCAATCCCAAATACAATTAAAAACTTGTCTTACTTGGCACATAATCGATAGCTATTACATAAACTCGCAAGACATGTCAATATTAACCCCACCGACAGAAATATCCTTAAATAGGTAACGGGGCAACATATTCCAATTAGTCAGAAATCGCCTCGCTGCGGCAGCATTCATAATCGTAAATTATTTGAGGCATTTAGCATACAAATCCCAATCCTCTGTTTACCTTTATAGATCCCATTATATGTATTTTCCGGACAATCCACGTTAATCATACAAAATAGCACTAATTACCGTAAAAATAGTAAGTATACGCCCCCGGGTCATGCCCGTGCAACCACTCAGTTGAATGACAATTCGGAAATGAGTTTCATGCCATAATGTTACAAAAAATAAAAACCTTTACATTTGTGTCAACATAATGGGTGATTAAAAGTGACACAATGACATCTCTCAGCACGGAAAGTGCTTATCAGTAAAAATAACCAACTTTTCGATTTTGGTTTTAACCGCGTCAAAACAGTGAACCTTGTGATACACTATGCGGTTTGTGGGTTGCTAATGACACACAGGAGCTTATTTGGAATTATTTTGACACATAGAGGATTAATTTCAGATGCAGCCTTTATTTGGCTTTTTTTTCCATTTTTTGTATGGTTCTGTTTTGAAGTGCACTTCATGTGATGTGGAGCCAATCTGTATGAATTTAAATTTAAATTCACATTTCATGTGAGTGCAGGCGAAAAGGAATTTATTTATTCCATGAAGGCAGAGAAAAATGTAGTTAATTAGGACCTATGTAAGGCACTTATGTAAGTGGTGTGCGGAATAATGTGCGCCTAATTTTATAGACGTTTATTCTTTCAATATAAATAGGCCGTTGGGTATATACTGTGGCAGCGAATCGACTCAAGCTAATGCTTATCTTAACGATGTATGCCATCGTCGTTAAATCCTTCAGTTAATTGTGCGTGGAATATAAGAGGCAGACGATTATTTATTAACATTGCGTGAAGAACGATAATGTGTGTGAGCGTTGGCTGTTTCAAATATCCCAGTAGTAAAACAGAATCCATTACGTTATCGCATGTGTGGCGTGTGGGAGAAAAAATCCACTAATATTTAAATTCCAACTTATTGAAATTGAAAATGCTTTACGTTTACAAAGAAATAGAAATAAGTTCCTAAGATTAGTCATTAAACAATTCTTACAAAAGACACGTCATTCGTGGGCGTTAGTTGATTCTGTACAAGAAATTAGGAAACATGTTTGCAACCTATTTTATTTTTTTAACACAACCATTTTTCATTTATTAATAGCTAACAGACATGTCAGGTTTTGTAATTCATCAACAACGAGCATACATTACCCTAAATTTATTTCTACATAAACCGTGGCAATCCGCTTGACTGGGGTCACTGTTTAATTTTGAGTAGGTAGGGGCGAAGTTGTGTGTACGCAGAGATTTTTCAAATCCATGCTAAAAATGTTTATAAATATATACAGAATTTTAATATGAGACTCGTTTCCATTATGTTCGGGATAAAAATTAAAATTAGTCTCGAAAAACGTTGTTACTTTCGCGATTTTTTAAAGATTTCTACTTTGGTTTGAATTTCTTTCTTTTGAGTATTTTAAACTAGGTTTTCGAGATTTTTGATTCTAGAAATTTTTTTTCGAGATTATCTATATTTTTAAATTTTGTTTTGTGTTTGAGATATTTTTTTTTCGAGTTTTTGGTTTTTTTTATTTAAAACTTTAATTCAAAAAACACTGTTCTTAAACTGCTTCTCTAAAAACTGAGGTTTTTTTTAAGATGTTGGGATTTACATTTTTCTCCAAATCGAAAACATGATCAGTTTTTTGAAGCACGGTTTTCAGGTTTTCGAAAAACATCAATTTTACTCCAAGTTTGTATTTTGATCAAAATCGTAAGGCATTTTTTCATGTAAATTATAGAAAACCAAATAAAAAAAAAAACATTTTTTAAATTAACTTTGCGATAACTTTGAGAAAAACTGAGTATGTCATCAAGTTAGGAATGACTTTATTACCCGAGCAATGAGTTTTTGTAAAATCGTTTCAACTTTTTTCAATATAAATGCCATTATTCGATTTTTGAGCAAAAAACTTGGTTAAATCGTTAAAAATATTAAAAAAAAATTATTTAAATCCGAGTACCTAGCGTTAATATTGAAGTTTACGTGGAAAAAAAATAGATACAAATTGTAAGTCCACAAACTTCAACTCCGAAGCTTTAACCATATACGATTTTCCTTTTAAGCATGGCTTAGGAGCATATTGCCAGATGGACAAAATTGCGAGACCCACTTTTTGAGTTCATCTATCATCGAAATGATAGCCAAATTTTGTACGAATACATTTATTGTCTCTTATTATAAATAAACTAGCTGTACTCCCACGGCGCTGCCCGTGCCTTTCGTATTAAGTCCCGCCACAATTCGCAGAGTCGTTTTTTAAGGGAGGTGCAACGGCGCCCTTTTTGATTACTGCCCCATTGTGTTGAACACCATTTACAAAAATTCAAGGCTTCATAAATGTCCAGATACCTATAGTAATTTAATTATTTTGTTACCTATATGGCAAGTGCCATATCCCGATTTCTATCCCGATTATTTTTTGCAAATGGCTTTGTTAACGAAAGAACCAAATTACATCTTAAAGTTTTTTCCACTGCGCCACCTCTCGCGAACGTCTGACAAACATCCGAGAGTAAAACTGTCATGAAAGAGCCGTTTGGACTCGGCGTAAAGCTCTAGATCCCTTCCATTCGTCTCAAAAATTTAAAACCCACACAAAACGAATGGTTGTGAGAAGCTAGGCCTTGGGTCCCACAGACCTGTAGCGCCAAAATATTTATTTATTTATTTTTAATCCAAGGTTTTCTATTTGTATTGTTTTTGATTGCACTTTGTTTCCATTAGGGCCCAAAACTATACTATCTTTCAAGTTGGAATCAACCATGCGCATTCACAAAGTTACATTGAAATCGGTTGAGCGGCTCTGAAGATCGACCACAGCGCCACCTGTTGATTCTCTCGCACTTAGCAGTAAAGTGTTTCTATCACAAAAGATCAACATACTGTGATTTTGAAAATATTTTTTTTCTATATTTGAAGTGTCACTACTCGATTTCTATCCAGTTTATTTTTTTTTTCAAAGTGCGTTTCCCCATGAAAAATGTAATGTGTGCCTACAACGCCACCTGTTGAGAATTTTCCAACTTTTCTTTTCTTCTAAACCATCGCTGATGTAAGACAAAGAAAACAAAACAAAGATCATTCAAATCGGTTAAGCCGTTCTCGAGTTTTAAGCATCCGAACAAACCAAGATCCATTTTTATATAATATAGAAATATTTTGGCTCGACAGGTCTGAGAAGCTCATTCATGACAGTTTTACTCTCGGAGGTGGCGCAGTGGAGAAAAAACCTTAAGATGTAATTTGGTTCTTTCGGAAATTGAACCGGGGACCCCTCGCTTAGTAGCCAAACACACTACCACTAAGCCACTGCGCAGATTGTCTCTTATTACGTATTCGATTTCGAGCAGTTAATAATACTACCAGCTGTATAAATTTTGTTTTCGCTAAATAACCGTCGTCGTTCGTAGGAAACAGTCTTTTTCTGCAGAGGAAGATTTTTAGGCCGGGAAATTGAACACCCGAATGTCAAATTTTTGACTCTTTTGCCGAGCAGCTGGGCGACACACCTATATCTAGTTGTGTTCATATGACAAACTTAAGTCTGCTGACTATTGCGCTTAAAACCAGACGTTGAATCCACTCTTATCATGCGTTGAAACCCAATTTCTGCCAGAAGCTCAGTTTCTGAACAAACAAAAAGTCGAATGTGTCATTTCTTTAAGATCGGCAGCATTCATACAAGACGTGTCTTCTTGAAATAATTACATAAACTTTACTCAAAAGCTCCGAAAACTATCTTGAACGATGTTTCGAAAGATGCAAATACAAATTGCACTACACAATTTGAAAACACATTCCATTTCGAAGATAAGTCATTCCAATTTACCTTCTGTGACACCTTCAGCAAAATCCAAACTAATAAATAACATTTGCCTGACATTTCATGTCACGTTGACATTTGTTTCCTGCAATTAAACATTGTGCTAAAGTGTTTAATTAAATTAATCGCAATCCCCAAGCAATAGGACATGTGTTTTCTTTGCAAGGACTATTCTGAGCACGTTAAAGTATGCATATAGCTGTAGTCCAACCATTCCTTGTCTTGGGAATTAAACATCTGGATCAGGAATACTTTTCTCATGTCTTTACTCAAAGCCGGCTGCATCATTCACTTTAGCACTTGTGCATGTAGCATTTATTGCAATAAATCACACACGTTGCGTTTGCCCCTGTATGTGTGGGCAAGTAAATTATAGCTTAGGCCACCAAATTCAACTCCTCATGATGTGATTGAAATCGAAGTTTATTAATTCATTTCGATCGAAACTCCAGTCCATTATGAATAAAATGGATACTTCGCAAAAATAAATACGAATCCGTAAATAAATTAATAGCTCTCTGTGAATTTTCCAACTATATTTATCCATGCGACACAACCAGTCTGTACCTACCTATTCATTATTCACATCCTCAGCCGCATGGAGCATGGTATGTCGACCAGAAATAACACAAACTAATCCGTTTTTTAGCTAACATCAGACGTTTTTTTACGGAATTGCACAAAATGCAATCGTTATTTATTCAATATAAAAATATTTGTTTATTTAATGCAGAGCCACATTGGCCGTAATCCGTTTCGAACAAGTGCACGAACAGCGAGCGAGAGAGAGGGAGAAAATAAATGTGAAATAAAATATTAATAGATAAAACGTCAATCGGAGGAGTTTCGTTTTAATTTCAATTTATTTTATCCGACAATCGTTTGGCCAAGTCCATTTAAAAGGAATGAACAATGCAATGCAAACGAATAGAGTGCATCCATGTGGAAAAGGATTTCAAAACAAAGCCGAATAGAAAGCGACAAAACACGTCAGAATTTATTTACGAATTTCAATCCTTTGTGAGTCATTGTGTGCGGTGAAATAAAAACAAATATGTGTACAAAGGGCATTTTCCGGCAAAAGTTAATTAGATTCGTATTGTGTGTAAATGCAGTTGTTTTCCCTATTCCGAGAATGCACTCACTAAAGGGAAGCACCAAAATAGAGAACATTATTAGGTGACAGTCGGTTTAGGTTTTTGTTAAACTTGACAAAAGAGGTTTATACTCACATTAAATCGATTGTTTTTTATCAAAAACAGTCCTGCCATAAATTCTGTTACAAATATTAAGCGGCATAGAAAAAAACAAACGAGTTAACATTTTGGCTAGATTTTTCTGTCATTTATTAGACAATAATATTGATTAATAAAAAAAATACATCACTCGAAATAGCCACCTTTTGATTTAACACAAGCTCTTAAACGTGTTGGCCATTGAGCCATAGCGGCACGTTTAGGTTCCATCTGCAAGCCTTGCTCTCCAATTCTGACTACAATCTGTAATCCATTGGATTCAGATCTAGACTTCCCGAATTCCAATGGTCTGCTACTATAAAAGCAGGAATATTGACTCTGAGCCAGCCCTGCGTGGTTTTGGTTTTATGCGCCGGACCAGAGTCTTGTTAAAAGACCCATCTTTCTCCAATAAATAGAGTATTTATTAGCGTCTTTACAACACCCTCTAGCACGTCTTCCTGATAAACTTTTGTCCTTTTTTAACACCTTTTTCACATGTGCCACTTTGGTAAGAGATCCCCCAACGAACCATTACGGAAGCAGGATGATGGCGACTCTGAACCCTTGGAATAACTTTTTTCGCTTCCTTTATGATGTTATGACAAAGCATAAATCTTATCAATTATCATTTTGCAATTGAAAACCCACACAAAAGGAATGGTTGTGAGAAGCTAGGCCTTGGGTCCCATAGACCTGTCGCGCCAAAATATTTATTTATTTATTTATTTATTAATACCAAAAGTCTCTTGGTTCTCTCCGCCCTAATTTTTTTTATATGAAGATCATACCGAACCAGCCTAGACATTGATCCGGAGAATATGTCTAGCTCCCTGGACATGCTCTTCTGCTTCCGATGGGTATTTCTTCGAATATGTTCACGCAAAGCTTCTACTACCGGGCGACCACTTCTTAGCTTCTATTCTTTAGTAAACAATGCACATATTTTGAAAAAAAAAGTTAACGGGTCTTTTCCAAGTTAAATGTGTAACAGATTTTATGGCAGTATTAGATGCCTTTTCCTTCATATCATATTTTGATGAAGATGTAGCTCAGAGCTTCTGCATGATACAGAAATCTGACTGAAAGCTGAAACTAATGGCGAAAGTATTGACTTCTTGAAGTGTTATGTTTTTTTTTACACTAATTAGGAACTATTTAAGTAATGCGAAGTTAAAGTCAGTGAATTGAAAGAAATTAACAAATTACATTTTGATGGAAAACGCTGACAAAATATAGGCATGGCAATGAACGACATATCCAATACTGTTTTCAGAGTCTTAAGAAATACTTTAATAAAAGTTTATTCGAGATGTGCCCAGTAACAAACATAAAACCGCACTACTACATTTTCGTTAACATCTCAACCTAGCGCCACCTGCCGGGTTTAAAATTTGTCAGAGACTTTCCTTTTATTAAAATCTGGCGTTAAAACTAAATTGGTTTTATGCTTGAGAATATTTAATAATTATAATAAAAAAAAAATTGAGCCATAAATAAGAATTTTAGAAAACAACGACCCCAGCGCCACTCAACACAAACTTAAACAATCCGGAGCACTTTGGAACATTTTGTGTCAATGGGACTTATTGTTCATTTTCAGTTTGTGCTTCATTTACAGTATTTACTCATGACATTTAATTAAGGACGTTTTTCTCAAACAACCAAAAAACTAAATGCGATAAATAATAAAATCAAAATAATATGTAATCAGTTTCTCTAATTGACAAGATAAAATTTTCTTTCATAGACCATTCGAACAATATTTTTGCATTTGGAAGTCAACTGTCAGACTCTTCATATATTCGTTTCAAATTTTGTCTATCGTCAATATGACAGCTTCGTTGGTAGTTGGAAACGTGTATGGTAATTTCCTTAATAAAACCTGTTGGGGTAACCTCACGCAAACCTAAATCTCTGCATAAACCAACCCAGCGACATCCCTGTAAAATCTGTCCATGCCCATTTACTTTTCGCCTCTGATGACATATTTCTTTCCTGTTTGTTTATTGATAATGGCAACGGTGTTAGGTCAAACCGGAGGCCAAATTTATCAGTCACATAATTAAAATTAGTTGAGTGTAGTCAGTGGCTGAAATGATAAAGGATATGGGACACACATGCCCGGCAGATATTTGAAAAGTTTAAACACATTTCAACTGTTACATATTGAATGTATGTAGGTATGTATATTGGCCCTTAAACCAATCAACAGGGGGTATTTAATATCGAGAAAAAGCTCATATACGTTCGAAGCAGTCTATGATTCGACGGCTTCGCTATGGCAAATAGTTGACGCCTCCAATACGCTATGGAATTCTTGCCATCAGATATGCCATATGCATCCAATGGGTAAACCCCATCTTTTTGGCTTTTAACTTTCCCATTTAAATCCGTAATAACTTTTCGACGAAAAAATAAAAACAGATGAAATAACTTGCAAGTCAGAGTTTAGTCCACGAGCTTTTTACATACAAGATGGGGAAAAGTATGCTGGCTTCTGTTGTAATTTTAAGACTTGTCTGCATTTTTGTTTGACAACATTTTGCATGATCTCTTGAACTTGTGCCAGAGTTATAAACGGATTTCAGTTTGAATCTAAACTTTCAGCTCCTCTTAAGCCCCTGGTGGTTTGCTGATGTATCCCTACTACTTCCCTAGGCAAAAGTCTGTAGATCGAGTTGCCATTTTTTGAGATTATTTTTGAAAATATTCGCGAGATTATCCCGACCAAAACATCAATACGAAGTGGGGATGTGAGGGACGTTTTAAGGCATTTTAGGCAGTACCTCAAGTATCACGACCAATTTTGACAATTTCAGCAAGTTCATGTAAGCAGAATCGAAAACATACAAAGAAGTTTTCTACGATTTGCCCTACGCGGTCTTTCTTGTAACGATCCCCTTAGTCCTCCTCTCTATAAAGATGCTTTTTTGGGCTACTGAACGAATTCATAACTGAATACTCCTGTTATGATTCTCGGGCTATTATTTTCCAGGAAGCTAGATTTCCTGGGGTAAAGTTGGTGCAGTTCTGCCCAGGTTATTTAAGCCAGACTTCATTGGATTCGATGCGAGCCCGGTTCATATCATGGTTTTTAAAAAGCCGTTTGCTGACACCGCAGAGGAGTTCAAGTTTTTCATTGCCATCAAAATCGCTGTGGGCTGGGATCCAGTCAAGAATAACAAGATTTTTCCTAGCAAGTTTCTAAATGGCCATGTACGTTTCCAGTAAAAGCTTCAAGAGCTTTGACTGCTGCTTGGCTGTCTGACAAGATAAATATGGTTTTTCTACGTGTGTTGGATCTTAGATTTATTCTAGTGCAATAGTTCAAAGCAAGAACTTGAGCCAGGATGATGAGTTTTGGCCAAGGTTCGCTAGATAGTTTGCTTGAAGTGAACACATACACGCCTCAAAATCTTATAAAGTAATGTTAAAAATAGACGAATTTAGTAGCAGTTTACAGTAGATACCATATTCTCCTGAACAAAACTGTGTAGCTGAGCGAAGGGATATGCCTCTAACAACGAAAATCAGGATAATAGAAACACAAAAAACACGTCCTAAATTCATCCAAACTTCAAAAATATCAAAGCCGTATGCTAAAAAATGTGGCGAATGCTCATTGCTCATGAGCCTACTTTAGCTCGTCAGCATATGCCGAAAATGTGTCCGAATGTTAGCATACAGTCCCAAAAGAGGTATTACACGATATGTTGACATCATCGGTCGCTCCCAGCGTGCCGTGATAGAAGCGTTCACGGCGATTGAAGAACAGGCGAAATCCGTTGGCCTTGAAGTAAATGAGGACAAGACCAAGTACATGCTATCAACAAACAAACAAACAACTGTCCACCGCCTAGGACAAAACGTCACTGTTGATAGCAAAAATTTCGAGGTAGTTAGGGAGTTTACCTACCTCGGAGTAAACATAAACTCCACGAATGACACCATAGTGGAGATCCGGCGAAGAATTACCCTAGGAAACCGTTGCTACTTCGGTTTGGCAAAACAACTGGGTTCAAAACTCCTAACTCGAAGGACGAAATGTGTGCTCTACAAGACCCTTATCTTGCCAGTTCTGCTTTATGGCGCCGAGTGCTGGACCATAGGCAAGAAGGGAGAGCTAATACTGGGCTCCTTCGAAAATCTTCCATTCTTTGGTCCTGTGTGCGAGGAGGGCGAATGGAGGAGAAGATACAACCGCGAACTCTATGAGCTGTACCAAGATGTGGATGTAGTTCAAAAAGCCAAAACACGTCGACTACATTGGCTCGGCCACATCGAGCGAAAGGACAATAATGCTCCGGCTAAGAGGATCTTCGAATTCCAGCCCCCAGGTTCGAGAAGACAAGGAAGACCGAACCTCCGTTTCAAAGACAAAGCCATCGCGGATGCCAGAGCGCTTGGTCTGGACAACTGGAAGCAACGTGCCCGGGATCGTAGAGGATGGAAGGCTGCAGTGTCTCAGGCAGAGACTCTTCACGGGTCGGGAGCCCGATAAGTAAGTAAGTTTAGGTCGCCTACAAACACCTTTTAGCATACATATGCTGACAGAAATTTCGCTATTACATGATATGTTATGATTGGGACACATTTTTCAGCATACGTATGCTGATTCAGCTTTAGTTTTTAGTTATAGTATTGTAACTTTATTTTTCTAGATTGTACCTACTAAGCCTAATAAATGCGGACATTTTGCACCCAAAAAAACACCAAAAAAGCTAAATTCTAAGTCATATGACCGTAGATGTTACCGAATATACCTTCAGTGGTATTTATTTGGATGACTTAAAATCTAATCTCAAGCCCCAGTCTCTCATGTTCTTACAACCTTAGCGCAAGCTGACATTTGTTGATTTTAATACCGTATGATTCGCCATAAGACTAACCGCTGAAAAGTTTTCGCGAGAATATTTCCCTTCCGGCGAACTTGGATTGTAATGGAAGACGAATAACTTTGAATTAAAACAAAACAGCTGCAGGTTTCTGTGTGCGTCTTCGCGCATTAAAGGGAAAACAACTTTAACCAATCTGAGGGTCCGAGAAATTCCTACAAATCTGTACTGTACTGTCAAAAAAATACTCTTTGGCTGACAGCGAACTGTGTACTTTCAAATTGGTTCGCAAAAGACAGCTGTCCCAACCAGAAACCTTTTTGCTTCATAAATTGAATTGAATTAACTGCTTAGCAGAGTTACACTTAAGTTCGCTGCCGCCCGCGGAATATCAAGATTTCACTAAGGAAATTTAATATCCTGGAATAATTCCGCGCTCACTTTTTTGACATTCGATTAAGATTTGTTAAGAAGCGATTTTATGCAAATTTCTTCTGCAAGCGGGTCAACATAGATCCAGTTGTTCATATCCTTTGATTTGTCTTTGATTGTGTTTCGGTGTGCACATATGTGACTGGCAAAACTATTTCCCACAGTCCTTATCCACAGCTAACTGATGTTCGAAATAAAAGAAAGAAGCCTGCCTTGCCAAACAGCAAAATCCTTTCACATTCACTGAATAAATTTGCAATCTCTCCCACCAGCTGATGGCGTTCGCAAAAAAAAAAACAAACGATGTAGAATATGGGAAATCGATTTTGCCAGACGTGACATCAAATATTGACCAACTCCACCCTCACATCTTATTTTCAATGACTAATTGTCGCCCTACGCCACCGCCCCCCCTTCCAAAGCCAATTATATGCACACACGAACGAGACGAGGAGCAAAATCGAACAAAAACTGTGCACAAAAGGAAAGAAAACACCTCCGCAAAGAACTCAATTTAAACTTCAAAAACAAATTGGATACCAAATTTTCACACAGACCAATGGGCGTGGCACTTGCAGCCAAAAAAGGACTAGTTAGGAACTCATCCTATCGCCGTATAGAGTAGACCGCCAAACAAAACCTCATGCCTTTCAAGGGAATTTCCACAAAGGAAGGAACACAAAAAAATGAAAAAGAAAACCAGGACTCGCACTCTCATTCACTATGCGAACTAATATCAGCTTTGCTTCTTTAGAGCATCCATCTAGCTAGGCCGCCGAAATGTTCCCAAACCATCCTCTCACGTTTGTGGCAATCGCAAGCCCACAACCCTTCTCGTTCTGTACTATGCTGCTGCTGGGGGTTGGTATTGGTTGCAATATTTACGATGCATAAGTCGAACAGTTTCCGAGAATGCATGACATGCTGTGCTCGGTGCGCTACATCCCCCAACCCCGGCGGCTGGCCGCCCATTGCCAAGTGTTCAATTTCGAAATGAAGATTAGATAAAGGACTTTATCCTGGCTTCCGTTACTGCGGCGGCATTGAACGAGCTGAACACAGACAGATTTTCATCTCCTGCACCCCACCCAGTCTCGGTGGCCTAGGAACAACGAGAGAGTGAGAGAAATAGAACTCTCCTCCGCCCGCCGCAGCCGCTGCCTGTGCCACACCAACTCTGAGATAGCTGTTGTCTTTCATTTGCATGTATGGTATTGCTAACGGGACCGAAGGGAGAGAAAAAAGGAAATTGATTACAGTTCAATGGAGCATAACTAGAGAATTGTAACTACTGTGTCCTGTGTGTGGGTGCGTTGTGTTGGGTGTGGGTGTGCCTCTTAGTGGCATGTTCAAGGATATGGAGTGGTATTTGGGGCGTTAAATAGTTTGCTGGATGAGTTTTTACCATCCAGCTGGTATTTGACTGTTTGTTTTACAAAATGATTATTATTTTCGTTTTTTTTTGTTCTTGTTGTCTGTTGGTCTTCTCCTCATCCATCACACTAATTGACTTGTGTGTAGTGTAGGCGGTAGATCCTTTCTGAATAGTTGGATTAAGCCCAAGTCCTTGCTGGCACTTTTGATGTTTCATATATAGACACTGAAGCAAAACAAGAAGATCTTACGAATACAATGCACTTCTGATGATGGTGGTTATACGAGATGCTGTGCTGATATGATATGAAGGATGTGGTTATCTTGCTGCAAGGTTAGCAATCACTCAGCCTACAAAGCAGGGGTGAACATTTCACCTAGAGGATACTACAAATATTTTGTGCATGCCTCAGGAAATTTAAGTGCTCTCAAGATCCCACAATATTTCGGTTAGGGCCTTGTGATTTTAAATGCATGTCGGAAGATTCGTGTGTATGTGTTCATGTATCTGAGCGATTATTTGTATTGACAAGGCGTGGCAAAATATCTATACGAAAGCATAATTCATTGCACACAACGTTACCATTGTGTACTGATGGATTAAGAAATGTTTGGCTTGCACTTCCATTTGGCTTCGTTTCAACCCACTCTTCTTAAGACTGGTTTAACTGCTCGAACCTGCCTGATGGGCAAATGCATTTAATATTGGTGGGGGCGGTACCTCCATATATTTGGCTTAATACAAGCTAAAACTAACACATAGTAACTTAAAGTAACAACTTAAAACTAACTTAAAATAAGACATGAAAAACTATAAAACTAAGACTTAAAGATAGGGAGAACGGTGAAGGAAATCGAGTTTGAGGTGGGAAGTGCTGCGGTTGAAATCGAAAGCTGAAAGGTTAGAATTAACCTTTCGCAGCATACGGGAGATTGGTTCATGGGAGCCATATGAGGTACGATGGGTTGATAGGTAAAAGAGTCGAGGTCAACGTGAATTACGGGGGTTTGTGTAAAAGAAAATAGAGTTATAGAGAGACGCACAGTCAACGGAGCCAGAGAGAAGACGAAAAACGAAAAGAATGTCTGCGGCGTTTCGGCGTTTCTCAGGGGTATTCAGACTAATGAGATTGTGTCGGTCTATGCAATATAAAAGGATCGTCCCGTGGCAGGCCACGAAGAGCAAATCGAAGAAAGCGACGTTGGATGTTCTCAATTCTATGCACATGAACTTGATGAAAGGGAGCCCACAGTTGGCTAGCGTACTCAAGGAGGGGGCGAACGAAGGTGATGTAGAGGGATCTAGTCACGAAGGAGTCGGAAAATTCTTTAGACCATCGTTTAACAAAGCCGAGTAATGAATTGGCCTTACAAATTATTTCGTTAATGTGTGAAAGAAAATTTAGCTCCCTGTCGTACAATACGCCAAGGTCACGAAGAGATTGAACGAGAGAGATTGGTTGACCGTGAAGAAGGTAAAGTCGGTGAGGGGACCTGTTGCGCTTGCGCGATAGGGTAATGGATTGACATTTGGTGATGGTCCAGGTCGAAAAATGATCGAGGTCTTGTTGAAGGAGAAATGAGTCTTGAGGTGAAGAGATGATTTTAAAGAATTTAGTGTCATCAGCATAAAGAGAGAGAGACGAGGGTTTAATGACCTTCTCAAGATCATTTATCGTTAGAATGAATAGAAGGGGACCCAAATGGCTGCCTTGTGGAACACCAGATGTCGCTAAGAAGGAGGACGATAGTACGGACCTAAAGCGAACGCTATAATACCGGTTTTCCAGATAGGAAGATATCCATTTTAATAGTATAGGTTCAAAGCCGAGAGCAGACAGTTTGAAGAGGATTAATTGATGAGATATCCTATCAAAGGCTTTACTAAAATCAGTTGCAATAACGTCGACTTCGTTACCGCTCTCTAAGGCTGAGAGGGCAAAGGATACAAATTCCACGAGATTTGTGGTTGTTGATCTACCTTTCAGAAAGCCATGTTGGTGGAAAACTTAAGACTTCGTATAAAATACTTTCGAAAAGTTTGGGTATATGAGAGAGTTTAGCAATTGGGCGGTAATTATTAACTTAATTTTTGAACCTTTTTTGTGTATCGGTGTTATGAACGAGGTCTTCCAAATCTGAGGAAATTCTCCTTTTACAAGAGATAGCCGAAAGAGATTAGAAAGGGGAAGCGAAAGATTGGAAGAACACTTCTTAAGAAAAATGGCTGGAAGACCGTCTGGGCCAGGCGAGAACTCATCATTGAGCTTTTGTAACTTATTTTCAATAAGTGAGGGGTCAACAGTTTGAGAGAGAAATGGGCCGATAGAGAAATTAGTTAGGTAACTAAAGTAAGAGGGGTCAGGTGCGAAGGATTTGTTATATTACTCGACTTTTCATTTAAGTCTGTAGTCAGAGCTCGATGTTCCTATATTAACTGACGTGGATAGCACTATGACTTACCTGATGCCTTATGTTATCTACACGCTAATAGAAGAACACTTTAAAGGACCAACGAGCAAAAAAGGCTGCCTTTTTAAAAGTGGACACAACAAAAAATATCCCGTTGAACTGTTTATAAAACCTAAAGAAGACTCAGATTCTGATTTAAATCATTCTAAAGTAGGTATACGTTGTACATTTGGGGGCGAAACATCAATATCAGATAGGTGATCAGTGATTCTGTAAAAAAACGAAAATCACTTTCGCATTTCAAGAAACGAAAAAAATTCATGCGAAAACGAAAATTCGCAAACGTCAATGAAAAAGGTTTTGTTTTTTTGCTTTCCTGCGAGCTGCGAACAC
This sequence comes from Cheilosia pagana, assembly GCA_936431705.1. Classification (NCBI taxonomy): domain Eukaryota; kingdom Metazoa; phylum Arthropoda; class Insecta; order Diptera; family Syrphidae; genus Cheilosia; species Cheilosia pagana. Next base: position 73,809,303 of record OW386166.1, on the reverse strand, counting down.
CAATTCCCTTCATTTTTGAAGTCACATGAAGCCAAACGTACCGCCCAGTCTTAGGGTTAGGGTTAGGTAAACGGGTAGGTAGAGCAGGGCGTACCCTGCAATACCACACTTAGGCCCTAGTGTACCCATTGTGATGCCCTCTTTTTACGGTTGTATCGGTTGTTTTCTTCCTTTCCTCATTGTGGTAAACAGATGCTGTCCAGCCATCCCGATGTCCTTAAAAACTTGCAAAGATCAGACAGTGAGATTTTAGAAAGTTCTTGTACGTCTTGGTTATAATATTTTCCAAGCGTTCTTTTCATCAAGTAACCGAGACTCGGACAATGACAAAGGAAGTGAGGTGTGTCCTCGTGGACTTCTTCGTCTCCGCAGCCTCTACATATGTCGTCATCTTTGAGATTAAGTTTCATTTTGTGGTTTTTTAGGAAGTTATGACCAGTTAAAGCCCCTAATAGCCTAGATATCGACGTCCTGTTGAACTGTAGTAGTTTATTGGTCCGGTCAAAGCTTCCGTGATATTTCACAGGTAGTAAGTTCTTTTCATCTGTTATTGGTTTTCATACGAATTTTGTTTTCCACCCGCTCTCTAAAGTTGCAAAGTGGTTGTTTGACCGACTGAAGTGCTCTATCGCGGTCCATTCTCGTGATTCGTGGTTGGCTGCAAGCAAAGAACATTGAGCTCTTCGCGGCAGCGTTGGACTAGTTTGGATTTTATTTCATGTGCAAAAACTGCTTTTATAGCCGCCTGGCTATCAATGTAGATAGTAATATCCCTACGAGGTTTTGTCAAACTTGACAACCTACGGGCCGCTTCCGCGATAGCCAGCACCTCCGCTTGAAATACACAAATGATTGAGCACTGTGTGTATATTTAATTCTCAGAGAATATACCGGCACCGCTTCCACAGTCAATCTTTGATCCATTCGTAGATGGATTTTGATTTTCTTTTCGTGGGTTCATTGATGTTCCATTCTTCTCTATTCGGAAAGAAGCAGGAGAATGGTCTGTCGAAGTCCATATGGGGACTCATATAGTCAGAAGTGTAAGGATGGACGAGTAGGTACTTCTCTTAAATTTGTTCGGCAAAATGAATTTCTCTATAACAAAAGAAGTTGGTTATGGCTGAATAGCAAATTTCTAAAATTTCTATTTTGCTGACTTAGAGCATTGCTAAGTATTTGTACAAACAATTTTTACAGAAAGCCGTAAGCTTTTCACTTTTTGTAGTTAAGTTAGATTTTGTTTGTGCAGGAAAACCCGAAAAATGTGGATCCGATAAGTAAGTTGACAAACAAACAATAATTGTTTCATTTCACTCGTCAAAGTTTGGGCTTATTTTTTTTTTTTTGATAAAAATGTGGAGACGCAATCATTCTTAAGGTACATTGGAGGTCCGAACTTTAAGGTTAACATTTCTAAAGCCTATTGGTGTTTCATAGTTTTTCTTCATCTAAATGGCTTTTGTAGCATAAAATATTTCTAACCAATGATTGGCTGCAATTCCCTGCATCTGAAAAAGAAATGACACATCACCAATCAATTTGGCAATCAAAAATCATGGGGCCACTCACATTCAATTCAATTTATTTGCAATAATCTTAACACAGAAAGATACAGTATCTTCTAAAATTGTGCAAGCTTCAATAATGTATACATTATTATGTTACTGTTTGGAAAAAGTTTGGGCAGTATTTTAATTTTTAAATTTAATTCAACTGGTCAGGGGAATTAGAAGAATATGTACAGAAATTTTAGCACTGGATAATTCAAATCGTGCATTCCCTTCAACTTCTAAGATAAAAAGTTAAAGTAAAACAATTCAAAAAAGTTCCTAGGGAAATGTGTGAAATTATTGCAGGAAGAAGAAAATTTGTTAACCTAATTTCAGGGTGAAAGCAGTATGTATATCTACTCATATAAATTTTTTTTTAAGTAATTGAAATATGTACGTATATTTCTTAACAAATTAAAATAACTTAGTTTCAAAATGAAGAGTTCAGAAGTCGCAAGCACAATTACACAGGTCCTTGAAAAATTCAACATTCGCTTCCACCGACCACCGACTGTAACCGAATACCTTGGCAACAGACAGTGATGATTTGGTACAGTGATAGTATGCCATTGGGATGATTTTCCCCTCGAAAATACATTTTTCCCTTCTTTCGACCGCATATTGTTAAAATTCTTTCAATTTTGCTTTTATTTGATCACCGAAAATATTTTTAAATAATGCTGTAATTAAGACATGTAATAAGTCTTCCAATTTCAAAGCATTATTTTGTTTCGCAATTATGTATACTCTATTTAAAAAAATGGAATGTGCGATTTTTATTATGCTCTGGTGATGTGCTCTAAATACTCGATAGTAACAAATAAATGTTATTAATCTTAGAAATGTCAACTCTAGTTACTATGCTAAATATTTTTTTAGGAGCATTTTAACCTTTTTCCGGGAAAATTATGTTTATAAAAATTAAAAATCACACGCTGTTTGTGTGTAAGCGCATAACTTGAAAGCGGCTACACTGAATTGACTCTTTTTCTTTTAAAGATTTCGTAATTATTCGAATTATGTTCTTAAGGAAATTTAAATCAGAAAAGTTTCTCGAAAAATTGAAAAATTCAGCAAAAACTGACAGCGTTTTTTCCCGTGGTAGATAAACATTTGTGTGTGACCATAATTCACGACTCGATCGATGGATTTGCGCAATTCTTTTTTTCGTTTTGTTTGTTATGGTCCTGTGATAAAAATATTTACAATTAAAAAAGGAGAGCCGAAATTCGGACAAAGTCCAAAAATTCAAAGTTTTGCATGCCCTCTAGATCCCAACTGACGATAGGAACGTCATGTTTCGTCGATTCTTTTTTTTTGCGTTTGTTATTTCAAATTAAGCAATATTTCAATTTTCTGCAACATGATTATTTTTAGATCATCAATATTTTAAAAGTGTTTTTCAATAGGGACGGGTCGGTGCTTAAAGCCTGTGGCCATCATCTTTATTTGTTGGTAGGTATATGTAGTCACTGATTCCATATAACCATATGGCAAGTTAAACCATTGAATCCAAATGACAAAACTTTACTATCAAAATAAGTGTTCTTCAATTCAAAAGTTGCTCGCAATAACTCTTTAACATTTGATGGCCAAATTCGAGATAACGGATTCGGTAAATATAATCAGTCAACACCGGTACGTCAAAGGAACGTCAGATCGCCCGAAGACATTGCGGCGGTCCATGAAAGTCTACAGGAGAACTCGAGGCAGTTAATTCTTCGCCATGCATAAACAAATTTGGCCTTCGCAGATTTCAACTTGGCCTAAACCCATACAAGTTCGAACTCTCCGAGTCGCTCATAATGCATGATCATGGACAAGGCCGTTTGTTCCCTGACTTAGCTTCGGCGTGTTTGGAAGAGTACCTCAATTTTGGCGACGAGGTGCATTTGGCCTTTCTAATAAGCAAAATTGAAGTATATGGGACGATGCTTACTGTTTTTTTTTCTTGTTTTGTTGGCAGTACCTAAAGCCTTTATTTCCTCATTTGGCGATTTCTATTAACACTTTCACAGACGGAGAAAATTGCACTGCGTAGGTGCGTACTCTTAACTGCTGCGCACTTTTACCCCAATGCGTACTAACTAAGATCTTTCCAGTAGCATTTCAAGGTCTCGCATACAATTACAACCACGATAACGACAGAAACCCAACAGATGTAACAACAACCAAATAAATTGATATAATATAGGTACCCGCTCCCTCGACGTTGACCCAATTCCCGAAATCAATTCCCCATGCCATGACCCAACGGAATACCTATCTATCCACGTCCAAAATGTTATGCCAACCCTTCGGGCGATAGAAACTCAAGTAATCGAGAAACAAATAAACAAACAAACTCAAAACTCTGCGACAACGTTTAGCTTTTATTCGTATTATAGATACGGAAGTGCGGATGAATTGAATAGGTATAGATGGCTCCTACCTATCCGATTGCGACAAATTTAATGCAATAAGACCATGTAAATCGTAACCGGTATCAGTTCTCTGTCCCATATGATACACACAACAAAACCTATCTGTACATTTTCCCTTCTTAAACCAACCGACGAATGGGCAATGTAAAAAAAATAAAAAAAATATGTCAGATAATCATAAAGTAGCAAATTTCAGTGCTAAGCTCGCCAGGACTAAACAATCTAGAAAATTTGCAAATATATCCACCGGAAATTGACTGAAGTTGATTTGTGCGGTGATGTTGAGATCGAAGCGCCCTAAAGGCATAAGCATACTCGTACAAGATACAACAACCACCCACCCGCACAATGTCACGACCATGGAAATCCGTTTCGTTTCACAATGGGGTGGATAGTTATACGTTACGTACCTAGTACATTACTTGTGTTTTAAGCCGTTGAATGGAAGCCACCCAATTGAGGAATGCGCATCCTTATACGGGCTAAATGTCGAAGGTTGTCGTCCTAGTCGTCGTCGCTCTGTTTGTGTTCATGTCGTGCCTGTTGTCAGCTTAACGAGCTAACGACAGCAGAAATAACGAAAATACAACAGACAAATTGTTGGAAAAAGTAAATGTATCGAAAAAATATACATAAAACGAGAAAAACCAGGGCATCAGGATTCAGGACATCCCGTCATGGTGCTGTTTATGTTTGCGTGGCATTAGAAAGGGGCGTTGTGCGACTGCAAGCTCCCCATTCTGAGGATAATTGGAATGTGACGATGACGACATATTCACATGCCTGGGCCTGTGCTGGCATAGTTCCACAATTCAGATTTGGCTTATCTTTTCTTTTCATGTGGATTTTTCTATTGCCAGGATGCGCTGTGCTAGGCTTTATTGTTTTCGGTATCCTTTCATAATTGGATTAATTCGGAATCCTACACATTCGGATGCCAAGTGATGGATGTCAGCTTTTGAGTTGGGTTTTTTTTTTCTGGCACGCACGGTTGGTGGGTGCCTAATTATGCGGGGTAACATATTAAAACCAACCAATGCTGGAGTCAATCTGCAGTGACTTTTGCGATGTTGGCGATGAGTACCACCAAGCGGATGCGGAGGTTAAGTAAGGTGGCCATTCAAAGTCATTCACTTAAACCAATTGCGATGTCGATTGCTATACAGAGGCGGCTTGCATTTTGGAGAAATATTGACTCTTTACATATATTCCTAGGGGCTTAGATGTGTCTGACGAAAGACTCCGCCTTGCTGATCATAAAATGTTAGAGAGCAAAATGAATAAATGTTTCATGTAATTTGGTCAAATGAAATTCATACTGGAAATAAGTGAAGTATAACAGTGTCAATGAGTGGCGGCAAGCCCGTACCATCCAAAGAATTGAAAAATTCCCTGCGATAGCTGGAGGGTTCGTTTTTAATTCAATTCAAATAATCGACATCCTTGCCAAAATCGCTTGTGGACTCAGCCAATCATGGTCGTCAACATAATTCTGAGCGATATTCGGGAAAACACTCGTGATGAGCTCTTCCGGCGTCATTGTAAAGTGGTGAAAATTCAGTAGAAATTCAATCAGGCCGGTGACTAAGTCGACTGGAGTCACCATTGCCCATTGCCAACAATTGCCTATAGAGAACTCTGCAGCGAACTAGTCAACTGAGCAACTCGCATGTTGGTTATCAATTGCAATTTCTTCACGTTTCGCCATAAAGCCGAAGCCTTCAGGCAAGCGTTCAATCTATCGGCCGGAGATAGGCATTGTTTTAGAAATATCGCCTGGCAGAAAAATCATTGCGCCACCGAAACGTCGTTTATCGTTTCGTAAATCTTTCAACGTGCGATCAGGGCTTCCAAAGCACGCTTTTGCAGCCATTGTGCAATAGTCCCAGATCATAACTTTCGTCATCGCAGTGTTCTTTAAAATTCATGTATGTTCTTTATCCACCTATCATATTGTGCACGCCACCTGACGGTTTGTTTAAATCATCAACAAATGTTGAAGCTGATGTGCAGCGCCATCTGTTTTCGAATAAATGTACTAAAAACCGGATCTTCCTGGATTTTTCTCCATAGTGTTCTTCCTTGGACCAATGCGAATTCCACCAAGCCCAAAATCGTGAAACTCAACCGATCCGTTCTCGAGTTATGAGAGTGAGTGCACTTAGGGACGGCAGTCTCTTTTATATATACGGTCGATGGCATGGGTAATTTTGGCTTTGAAGGCCTCTGTGGTTTCTGGCTTAGCAGTGTGGCGTTAGCAGTGTGGCACGTAGCGCCGTAGAGTAGTTAGGCTATGCGGGTTCTGGCACAGGAAATGAGTCATCGAATTCAAGGTCACAGAAATACACATGCACACAGCCCTTGAAGTGACCTTGAATTCTTATCTCTGATGACACATACACACACAGGCCTTGAAGTGACTTTGAATTCGATGACGCATGATGACTCATTTCCTGTGCCAGAACCCGCATAGCCTAACTACTCCGTAGTGTTGAAAGCACTTGTCGTTGAACGCTCTTAAATTTCATGTTGATCGGTATCGTTCCGAATTCGACAATTTTGTTTATTGACGTACACATTCATCCAAAAATGGGCCTCCGGTAAAATAAGCGCGCAAAACTTTGCCCGCATAGAACACACATTTTAATAAGAACATTTTTTTATCTGAACGTGTTGTTGAACGCTATGTCCATCCATGGTGATTTAGCAAAACATAAAAATTAATGACAGCCAAATTCCTATTCTTTGTTTATTAATTCGCTTGAGAAGCATATTCTGAGCTGTCCAATCATAAGTCCTACCATGGTGAAGCAACCCTTGTACGAAACATGTGAGATGGATTCCTTTTAAAGTTGGTGCTTCTTTATATGATTCCTCAAAACTCCGCATTATGGTTCATTTGATCAGCATTGCGAGATGTGACCCCATTAAACCTCCGAAATTTGGAAGGCATGTTTTTAGGTATAACTTTCGGTATGAATTTACAGTCCTTTTCCTCTTAGGTGATCATACTCCATTTAGCGGATTACAGCTTTGCAAGCCCCTTCATTTTTTAAGGAGTCTGGCGTTTTAAATTCCTTGGCGAGCCGTTATTTTTCCACAGTGTTGACAATGAAATAAAGGACTAAAAATATTTTTGCTTAACTATCATATCGTATATTCAGTTCTTTCAGTGTTCTCAAAGGACGATGGGCTGGTTTTTCCCATTATGCGTAGATCTTACTTTAACATGTTTCCCATATTCAGGTGGCGGACTTAACTTGAGTTGATCAGGCACTGCTTTTAGCACGTTGCAGGCTTCAAAATGTTGTTATTGATCGCTAATATGATTTAAGCGGTTATCCTTATAATACTGAGTGCGAATAGTACTATTGTCTAGCGGCTAAGGTTACCTAAATAAATAAATAATGGGCTAAGTTTGAGCAACTTTTTTTTTAAGAAGTTGTGTGATGTGGGTTTGTCTTGTTTGATCTTAGAGTTGGTCTTGCTTAGTCGGAAATTAAACATCTTTGAACTAGCTCGTTCCTCGCTACTACAGAAGTAGGTGTGGCAACAGATTTTCACATAATCGACTACGCCATCTTCAAGTCACGGACTGAAACTTTTGCCCACACCTTTGTTTGCTTGTTTGTAAGAAACCCTTTCTTTGACATAATTATCTAGCTGTCATAAACAGATGCTGTAAAAATCATTTCAAACTTTTGCAAATGTTTTTTCCCTGCATCTGTCCTTTTTCAGCTGCCATACTTATTGGACACTCTTCCAATGATTTATTGAATAAATTGAATTATTCAATTCGGTTTGCTACGCAATTAAATCAAAAACAAAAGTGGATAAAAATAAAAATAAAACTGAAATAACTATTAAAAAGAAACTCTGTTATTTCAAACCCACATAGGTACAATAACAGCTGCCATCTATCAGTCGATTTTCGAATGCCAATGCCACCCTCCCAGTCAAATAATGGTCCCTTAGTTGTAGATCCTATACTTGCTATAGAGCGCAGCCGCATTCATAAGAATGATATATCACACGCACTGCCGTCCAACAGTAAATCTCTTAATGGGGACTGATTATTTGATGTTGCTGGTGTGACAGTTGCCCCCTCCTGATATTATGTCTAGTGTCGTGCCTTAAATATTGTCCCAAAATGACAAGAACTATGGGAGTAAATGAAGATCCACCAAAGACACTGCGGATGCGTGGATTATAGAGGATGGAAATGGAAGGCTACAGTATCTCCCTGAGCGCTCAAGTCCCCAATCTCTTTATTTGCGGCCGAATTGAAATCAACCCCTGCCTTTTCGTAGAATATCATCATAGCTCCAATAGGAAGTAACGCTGTATATATAATATTACGTTCCGGAATCTGTTCAGTTCACAAGTACAGATTCTCGCACTCGTGTCGAATGTTGTCCTTGAGGGCTTCTAGAGTCTCGGGCTTGTTCACTTACGGGTTTATGGGGACTTCAAAAAACCCCACAAAAAAATCTGGAACGGTTAAATCGGGCAGGTCAGTGCAAATCGCCAAAACGAGAGATGAGGCGACCCGGGAACGCCGCCTTCAGAATATCGGTTGTGGCTCACGCAGTGTGTGCCGTAGCTCATTCATGTTGGAACCACATATCCTTCAGTCCTAATTCGTCCAATTGCGGCAGAAAAACTCGGTTAACATAGCCCTGTAGCACGCACCGTCCACTGTTGTCGTTTGACCAGTGGCGTTCTCCGAAAAAAAAAAAATGGCCCGATGACTCCCCCAGCGTGAACAGCGCACCATGCAGTAACTTTGAGTAGGTGTAATGGCTCCTCGTGCATTACTCGTGGATTTTCGGTGCCCCAGAAGCGATAGTTTTGCTTGTTCACGTGCCCGCTGAGGTGGAAATGAGCCTTATCGCTAATTACGATTTTGGTCGAAAAATCGTCCACTTCGTCCTCGAGATTGAGGATGGCTTGGGCGTTGGTTACAGGCAGCAGCTGATACAAGGACTGGACTTTGTACGGTAACATGCGCAAGTCTTTGACCAAAATTCGCCTTAGGGACGACCGGCTGATGGCTAATTGCGAGGCACACGGCGTCTGGTCGATGTTTACGGCAACAGCTCGACATCCTCGTCAACAGCGGCGATATTCGCGGCACAACAGGCGCTCCGGGGCCGGCCACTCTTGGCAACGTCTCGTGTGGTCTCATACTCTTCAAGGTTGGTGGCCAAACGGCGCAGATTTGCGCAGTCCGTGTCTGACGGCTGTGGAATCGGCGACGGAATTCGCGCTGCGTCAACACTACAGACGAATTGTTACGTTGGGGAGTATATCGCTCCATGGCTTGTTCACTTGTATTCTACATCTTTCTAGTGTGATCTCTTTTGTCCCATCTTACCAACTCCTCGTAGGGTCGTAGGGTTTTAAGTTTTCTTACGAGCTACTTAATTTGTCTCCGAAATTTCCAGCCGACATCGCATAGATCATTTTAGCTGCAAAAGAAAAAGTCTGAAATCATTCTTACCGTAGCGGGACAAATTCGCATGACCATTATATAAAGACTTAAACGTATTTCTCTGCGGTGCCCAACCCTTAGCGTCCATCGTGTCCATAGACGGATACGTCAACGTCAACATTTTTAAGAGAATGACAGCATCTTTTGTTATTGACCTGTGTAGCGTAGGTCGGGGTTTTTATCCGTTATCCGTCAGGTAAAGATTTCGCGTGGAGCGCAAACTTTTCAATTTCGCTGGCAACGTGCGATGGTGAATGATGGTTTTGTTCGAGCCGGTTTGAGAAACTGATCCAATTCGAACCAATGCTCCTTTTTTGTTAAAGACAGTTGTCTCTTTAAAGGCTTGTAGGTCTTGGTGTCTATCTGCAATCCTCCCATACATTGGGAACTAGGAAGATTAAACCGATATTGAGACAGCGAGTTGATAGTGCGCTTTAGATGGAACGCTACGCAATTGAGGTGTAGGTACTTAAAGCTCTGTGATGGGCGATTTCGTGGTCGTTGGGTACTTTCAGCAAATCTCACCTAAATCACTATACATGTAAAATGAATACGCTTATCCTGCGTTGCTTATTTTTTGTAATAGGGTTTTTTCAACCCGATTTTAATCAATCTGATATACCTATTTTTGAAAAGTTCACTGTGATAAAGAAAAATTGTTCACTCTTGCACTCAAAATTGCTGGTTGGTTCTTGCACTCACTGTCACAAAGGAATAGGAAGATTTTTCGAGTTTGCATAAAAGCTTATATGCGGCGTATATCTATTCACTCAACAGCAAACAGGAAGTGCGTGGGTGCCATGTTAGGTGCAAGTTTAAATTTGGCGGTTAACATTTCGGATGGCAGAACATGAAAGTAAAAACAACAAAGGGATATGCTACACCTGTCATCGGCACTTGAAAAATTCCGCCAATCAATGTGCTTCATCTAAAGTCATTCAACGTCCATGACAGCTACTCTCAGTCTTTCAACTTTCTCTGTACCCGTATTCCATCCATCTGCAAGTTAAATACCTTGCAGCCAGATTCCCTGGTTTGGTCCGTCAATAATTTCCAGATAAACCGCACAAACTAAAACTCCAAAATGTTTGTATGCTTTTCAAGGAATATAAATATCGTTGCTGCCTTACTCAAAACTGATTAAAAGCAATAAACAAAATGACATACACACAAATACCCACGTGTCTAAGTGTCCTAGCGTTTCCTCAAGTTGACCTTTCCAGGCGAACTTATCGCTCACAGAAAACAAACTTCCAAATAGTGGTGCGTAGGCAACTTCAATTTGTCATCCATAAAACGAGAAACCTGACAGGAATCTCTATTCATAAAGTTTCAAGTTTACGCATACAAAATTCTGTCAACTAACACGCCCACACGACCGCACCAGGATACCAGGAAAACTTGTTTTCAAGCAGACAGACAACTTCGCATAAATGCATATGACATCAAATTAATTTTATCGATATCTAACGGTGTTCCTTTTTTTTGTCGTATCGAGCACGTCCCCTTGTAACGGTTGTATCTCATTGAAAGAATTAATTTTCTATGCTAAATATAAACAAACAGCAATCGCAATCAATACACAATCGGCCAAAGTTGACTGTTTGAATCTATTTAAGAGCCCAACTCCCAGTTCTGTCAAAAAAAAATAAATATATATATATTCCAGCCCGAGAAAAGGAAAAGGACAACTTTCTTCAGCAATCTTTCAATTTATTTGATTTCGCTTTTATTTCATGTATTATTTAAACACTTGCCCTGGTGCCCGGTCTCGTCCGACCCTCCCTCCCGATTGTCGCAAGCACAAAAGAAACAGAGGAAATCGATAAAATATCTTCCGTCAGGGACGGCTTCCTCTCTTTTCCAAACGAACTAATTCAACTCACATCACAGCAACGACTAAATAAAGGATGATGAAGAAGGGGCGCCATTGGAAAGTGGATATTTCCAAATGACTCCTCGGAAAAACCGAAACCCCAATCCAATTCGAGAGCAGTCATTTTTTTTAACCGAATAAAGGAGAACACAATATATACCTATAGCTATACACACAAATAAGTCCTTTTCATTCGCTAAGGATGAAAAGGTGACTCTGACTAAGTTAAAGCCATCACTTGAATTCAAGGAAGACCGTTAATCCGATGCGGATACAGAGGTTTCCTACTGTGTTAAGCTTTTCGTCCTGCCAACGTCTGTCTTTGGATAAAAGTCTCCCAGCACCGACGACAGTTATGCTGTGTCCTCCTAGCGCCATTAACATAGTTTTGTATAGAATAGTGCAGAGGTGGCTGACGGTGAATAAATAAAAATGAGTTCTCTTGTTATGAGCATAGGTAGGTACAAAGAAAAAGTCCAAGATATCGCATCGGGAAGAATAAAGTAAAGTTGGCTGATGTAAAGATGTTTGCTGTTTTGTGTCTCCTGTCACTCGTTGTGTGCCAGAGATGTATGTGCGTACACTCTTTGTGCAGGATGCACGGTCCCCGTTTGGCGAAAATTGTTTGTCACTCTCGTCTCGGGTGGAAGAAACTACCGCTGCACAACTGTGTCAGCGTCAGGTGATAATCTGAAAGTTCTGGTGCATAAAAATTACGATTCTGATGCGGGGATAATGGGAGTTTCGTGTGGAGGTACCTAGCATGGCTGTGTCTATGTCCTGTTGTCTGACATGGTGTGTGTGCACATAAATTTTCATATTTTTACGATGTTACTGTCGTCGTTGCGCTTTCTTTTCAATGAAAGTTCGATATTTCTTTTCAAAAATTATGGCTGAATTATGTGCTCAGCTATAAAGTTTCTGTTATACGGTACCTACGTAAAGGATGTAATTTTAGTATTTTTCGCGCGAAACCGAGACTTTGTTGTCGAGCATAAATAATATCCAATGCATACAAGAACAGCGCGTCTACAGATTGGGTGAGCGTCTCTGTTGGGTACCTTATTAGCATAGGAGGTTGCAGATTGCGAAAGGACCTACAAAGTATGATCCTCGTTGAATTGCGATAGTATAAAAGGGTTGCAGACAATGTCTGGATTCACTGTGAAATAAGATTCGTGAATGTGAAAATATTCGGAAGGGTTGTTTCTCTGGTTTTTGTCATCATTTGGATATCATTGTTGAATGTATAGGTATTTTCGAAAGAGATGTCGGAAACCGTTCTTTTTACTTTCCCACATGAAATTATCGTTGTTAAGAATCAAGCCAGAGAAAGAGGGAGAAAGATGACATTGATTTTGGTGCAACTAACTTGCAGCCCTTTATGTGCCTGCGTTAATCCCTGGATAAAAGAACAAACTCCTGCATTGTGTATCTTCTTAGTCATCGCAGAATTCGGAACCTTTAACTTGATACTTTTTACTTGTTAACAAATTGATACTTGCATTGTTATCCAAGGGTCGAATCGCGTCATTCGTTAACGAGCATTATGTGACGGAATTTCTTTTTGTTTCTCATGTAAATTAGCTTAATTACGTGAACGTAATGCTCGTTCACGGAAGACGCGATTCCAACCCAGTTCTAGGAGGTGTTTGTAGTTTCAAGTTAAGTTTTGTTGCTCGTGGGGAATATGCCTACTTATTTCCTATGGTATGGCCAGGGGTTAGATTTGGTGTTGTTCGGTGGAATTGGACGCGGAATAGTAGGATATTGAAACACACACATAGATATTTGATTGTCTGTTGATATTTCATCAGTCCTTCCAAGGAAATTTCAGCATTAATCCAGACAATTTGAGGCTATGTAAAATGATTTTATTTACAAAAATTAATTGTCAAAAACAGCTGATCTCGGTTTCAGAACAAAAAATAATAGATTTCAGGGTTTTATGTAATAGTTAGGTATTCGATACCCGTTTATCTAACCTCGTTAGGTATAAATAAGAATTTCAGGAAAGCCAAGTAGAAGCTGCGTAAATTATACGGCTGTCAGTTTTTCGCTAAAATATTTTTGAAAATTGTACTTATCTTAAAAATAGTTCTTATAATTTTAACAAAAAATTCATTCTTAGGGTACTGATATAAATTTATTTCTAACTAGCTGACCCGTGCTCGCCTTGCTTCATCCGCCGTTTTTTTTTATTAATATGTTCCCTCCCGACCTTTCTAAAAGCAATATAAAGCAAAAACAAAGACAATAAAAACGTAGTTTTAACTATTAAAAAGTCTTCACAAAAAAGATTTACGCAAAGTTCTGACATTTGTTCCCTCTTACCCACCTCAAATGTCGGCGAAAAGAAGCAACTTGACTTTGACACACGAACCCCACTCCAGCCCATTCCCAAACTTTTCCCAATGAAAAGCACCTGAAAACGTGTTCAACCTGAATATATGCGCTGAAAAGAGACGACTCGACTGCCCATTGAAGTGCAAACCATATGATCACGTTAGAACGCGCACATACTCACACACATATTACTGCAACGATACTCACTGCATGACTACTGACAGTGGTATCCTCGAAATAAAATTGTGGGCGATGTTTTGAATAATTGTTTTGAACATTGCTTAGCTTCAGGACAACGCAGGAGGATGTTTTATATCTTATATGATTCAGGAGAAAATTTACTAAATTCACCTATTTTTTTATTTTTCAATCCGAAAAGCAATTACTGAGATAGGTCTGTATAAACAGAATTTTCCTTACATATATCCATTTTTTGGCTATTTTTTAAAAACCAAGTTATATTCCGGGTTAAACAGTATCCCAAAGCCCGACCCAGAACACAAGCAATCACTATGCCAAGTTTCATTAAAATCCGTCCAGTAGTTTCTGAGTGATGCGGGGTCAGGCATTTTTTATTCTACAGTTTTGTTATATATAGAGAAGAGATGTAGAGAAGAGATAGAGATTGGATTGCAAACTCAGTTTCTCTCTAAATTATCGTACAATGGATTTTTGAAAAAAGGCATATTTTCAGAATTTCCTATAATTTTCCTACATGAAAGCGGGCAAAATGATTTGGGCCAAACTGGATATTTGAGCAAAATAAATATTTTCAAAACGATTGCCTTCTTCGTTTACCATGCGAATAACCGAAACCCTTCTTTCAAAAACTGCGCATATTTCGAGAACCCCATCTTAGATTTAGATAAAACTTTAAAAACCAAGTAGTTTTTACACTATGAAAAATACCTCATACTCAGTTTTTGGCTGGTTGAGTATTTTTTGAACAAAACATTGCAATATTTTTTACTATTGCCTTTGCATCATTTTTCAAAAACCGCTTTAACGATAATAATAATAAGATCCCGTACTTAGTTTTTCTTAAAAAAGCCATTTTATACGACTTGTTGAAAAATGACAACCTAAAATCCCAACCAGATGTCTAAGGTTAACAGCCCGAAGGCCAGCATCACCAATCTATCCCAATCTACATCAAGAATATGTCCAAACAGATCAGAAACTCTACCTACGCTTTTCCTTGTACTCTAAAATCTTTTAAGAGCATTTGGCGCTTAAAACGTTTTAACCAGAACTTTTGAAAATGCTTTTTACTGAGACCTTAAGCCTCAGTTTCATCAGAAATTAATATGCTTAAGCCAAAAGTGTTTTCTTATGTTTTGTGTACTGTCGCAGAGGAATTTTGTAGACATACGTTGTACCTACACAGTCAGAGCCTGCTCTATGGTCTTCGACCAGACTTCTTAAATATGAGAACAAATAAATAAAATTAAAACAGTTTTTCGAATCTCTAACATAAATATTTGTCATACATTATATGGTAAAATAGTACATGCGGAAATTAATCTTTCATTTAGTCCATATTTCATAAAATTTGGATTTAAAGTAGGTACCGTTCTAATTGATACGACAAAAAGGTGCAGCCTTATAGGATGAAAGTGACTTAAACAATGGATAGACGTAACATCTTAAATTAATGGTAATGGTAGTTATTTAGTTTGTAAAAGCCGTATATATAAAACCCGATATTTGAAGCATTGTTTTGAGTTGGTAGGCGTTTTTTCATACATATCTTTCCATAGAAGGATGACCGAAACTTGTGGAAAATCGCGCCTCGAAATTTCCGCATCAAAATCATAATGAAGAATTCCGTGTCCATACTCGTTAGAAATGCGTTGTCAGTTGATGGAGATAGCCAAGGTTTTCCGATTCGCAAGAGCGTGCGGTAGGGTATGGTTTGATACCCTCTTTGCAGGTCAAACCCCTTGTATCGGTCTCGTTATTTACGCATTAGTAGCGTCTACGGTAGATCTTGACCTACAAAACCATATTGCTATTGCCATACCTTCGGCGTCAAACTCTGATGGATTTTTAATGTCAAAGACCTAACAATGCACCTCTTCACTTCGTACTCAACAGGATCGATGGAAAAGGTAGAAAAATTCCTCTTTTTGGTTCAGCTTTGGAAACCACTCCAAACATAACCGTGTACAACAAAGGAGAAGACAAAATACGGCTATGATGAGCTAAGTAAATCTTTATAATGCGAAATCCAACCGGATGACACAAACAAGTTCCAAAAACACAATCAGATCTTCAAAAAAAGCTTCAATCTTCCGTTCTCATTACTCAATGATTCTTAAAGTACTCACCGAGTCAATCAGAATGCGACTCCCACTCCAATCGCTGTTTAATGATTTTCACGTAATTCGACTTCAATAAATGGTTCAGCCTACCACATCCTTCAATAATTCACTGCAGTCCTGACTGGCAGAGGCCCATAACTTCTTGCTTTTCAAAAAACTATTTACAACGCTTAAATGTAAATAGTTTTGCAACGTTGGTTTCTTCACAAGTCTCTTGAAATTATAAGAAGACACAAACAAGGGGAAACTTTCAATCGCTAGGATTTTAAAGAAACTACGTATAGAGTTGGGGAAAGTTCCTCGTGGCTGCGAATAACGACAAGAAACTAGTCTGAACTTTGATTTATTGTAATAAAATATCTTTATGGTGTAGAGCTCACAAAGTGTATTAAGAGAACCCTCTGCGAATCCTTGAAAATCTATAGCTGAAAAGTCCCACAACGAAGTCCTTATTTCGGGTAGTTTTTTTTTTATTTTTTTTTTTGTCTAGCTGAAACAAAAGTCGAGGGGAACTGATTTTGCTTTGTTGTTTGTTTTCATTTTCGCTTCTCGTCCTTTTCGGCTAAATTGTTGTAGGAAATTAAAATTGGTTTGATGTTGACGGCTGGGCTAGGGAGGCCTCTCGGTTATAACAGTTTATTTACGTGTATGTCAGTAGTTTTCTATGGAAAATTCATTTCCGTTAAAAGCACACACTAAAACAACACACAAACACATCGAATTGGGTCACAATCACAAGGGATGACAATTCAAATTGATGAAACGGATATAGTCTGTCTATGGTTGAGAGGCCCATTCAGTAACATAATCTCGGATCATTGTCTTCTAATGAATGGTAGATTACGGGTAGATATGTATCTCGTTAAAATTAACAACAAACGTAGGTCATTTAGAGTAATATTGTCCCTGGAATTTGGGAGGTGGAGCAGGTTTATTTCCTTTTTGTTACATTCAAAGAAAATGATGATATTGTGACAACATGCTGTTGGATCAGTGACAACAAATGTTGCCATTATAGTCTGTGTGTTTTTATCAATTAGATTAACAAGGGTTCGTTACATTTGTGGGCTTTCAGAAATATCCTTAACGGAAATTGTGAAAAAAAAGAAAATTACTCGAGTGTAAATTGCGTTTGAAATGCCGTGAAGTAAAAATGAACTGTATTACGTATTGACTATGAGGATATGTGGGGGTCCACTTCCGATCTGTGAACAGAAAAATAGGACATCATATCATGGGCGGGATATTTATATAGAGCACGAAAAGATGTAATTTTGTTTTGTCATTTTAATTTTTATGCGGAAGATACTTTCTGGTTTTAAATATTTCTTTAATTTGGAACTTTATTTTACCTTCAGTTTTTTCCCACTGCATGTCGGTCGGTGGATAAATGTAATTTATCTTCGCTATCTGAATACTCACGTTCTGAGTCTAAAAAGAAATATTCTTGAACGATACTCGCATGCTAAGTAAGAGTTTAGACCAATTTCCATTACTTTCGAAAGCTTTCGAACGGATTTTAAAAAAGCAGATGAGCGAAGGCCTTGTCTAAGGAGACTATATAAGACCCTCATCATCCCAGTCCTGCCATATGGTGCAGAAGCATGGACGCTATCAAAGGCGGATGAAGATCTCCTTGGTCGTTTCGAACTAAAAATTCTGCGAATGATTTTCGGTCCCGTTTGCGTTGACGGGCTTTGGAGGAGGAGATTTAACAGCGAACTCTACGAGCTGTACAACGACACCGACCTGGTCAGAAAAATACGCATCAGTCGTCTAAGATGGCTAGGATATGTAGAGCGAATGGACACCAACGCTCGGGCCCGAAGAGTCTTCGATTCCAACCCGGAGGGACAACGCAGTAAAGGAAGACCTGGCCTTAGCTGGCGCGCACAATTGGAAGGGGACCTCAACCAACTTGGAGTGCGCAACTGGAGGGAATTAGCCAAATATCGCGCTAACTGGAGAGGAGTATTGGTTGAGGCCCAGGTCCACCCCGGACTGTAGTGCCGCCTAAGTAAGTAAGTAAGTAAGATAAGCGAATTTCTTAAGGCGTATAATTTGTTAAACTTAAAACAGTGGCTTCCGTGAAAAACATAGCTGTGTTACTGCTCTTTTGATGTCATAGAAGATCTTCGGCAAGCACTTGAAGGCATTTGACACAGTGGTACATAGCAAACTTGCGGATAAACTTCGTCGGGCTTACAATTTTCCTCCTGAAGCCGGAAATCTTATAATGTCTTATCTTACAAACAGAATGCAAGCTGTTAAATTAGGTGATAGCCTATCAGACTTTATTTCAACTACTAAAGGTGTCCCACAGGGTTCAATCCTAGGTCCTTTAATGTTTTCCTTGTACGTAAATGAAATTCCATCTGTCTTCATAAACTATTCGTCTCATGTGTATCTACTCTGATGATGTACAGATGTTTTACGGTCTCATCGAAACTGGTGCTTGTTGTGTAAATGCGGATCTTGAGAAAGTAGCTTACTGGGCTCAACTTAATGGTTTCGCTATAAATCCATCAAAATCTAAGTGCTGCTACTTATCTTATTAAATAGTGCATGTACTGAATATGTCTACTAGGAACTACCGAAGAATTGAAGCAGGAATACAAGGACGATGTCGCACAAATGTCACTTGTACCAGTAATGCCAACACGGATTTTAATGACTAAACCTGAACATATTATGCCTCTACAGAAAACGAGATAAACAAAGAAGAGAGTCTCAAGTAATATATGCTTTCTTGTTTTAATATGAGTAATTCCGGCAGAAGTCTGCACTTTGTTTCACAAGGACAAAGAACGTAAAATAAATAAATAAATTTGTTAACAAAATGCTGGTTCATCCCACTTTTTCAGATATAATTTTGTTTGACGTCGACAGCGTTTGTTCGCTGAACCTCCACCAAATTCATCGTGATCAACAACGAAAACATAATGCATTACCATACAAAGCTGAATGAGACAGGCATATTTTCAGATTTGATTTCGCATTTCGGCGCACAGTAATAAACGAAAATTATTGATGCGACTTTGTTGTGAATTATTGCAACAATTATTCACAACAAATGATGCATTTAGTTCAATGCCTCAAACATCGGAATTATGCCTAAAAAGCATAAATATGCGTAGTGGGCATCACTGCTTATACTTGTGTAGCAGCTGATGGAACTCTTCATAAATTATTTGCCACTGCCTTTTCGCAGACAGAAAATTCGTTCCCAGTCTTAAGTCAGAAACTGTAGTTTTTCGTTAAACCAAATTAAAAATAGTTTAATACCATTTTAATGCATTTTTCTGGCATACCTACCTATTTCTAAAGACTAAATTATTACGATGGGAAGCAGTTGTGCTAGACTTAAGTCGTTAATACCAAACAAAAGAGCAAAAAAAAAAAAAACGTGAGTTAAACCCAATCAAAAACCCAAAATGACTTACGAACTTTTGCCTAACGTCGAAGAATTAAATTCCGAAAACACTTGCTCTCAATTCGTATTTCCACAAGTGTAATCAATTCTAGTACTGTGGTATGTTTGTTGGCTTTCTAAACTCTACTCTTGTATTTATTAGAAACCATTTGAGTTCTTGCAAGTTGAGGGCCGTAAATCTGTGAAAAAAATGCATTTTGGTAAAAAACGCTTATACAGAATACAGGCGCGGCAATAATAAGCAAAGCATTGACATACTAAACAAGGACTGCGAGCAGCCAATTTTTCGTTGATGCAAACATTAGGTCTATTCGCGTACTTTCCCGAGCTAAGCACTAAACATCTGTCAATCTACAAAAATTCTCTCAGAGAGCGAAAAATATACTCCAAAGTACGTGTATAGATTTCTAGCTACTTTGAGCCACTTACATTTTTGACATCCACTACGTCAAAAATGAAACAACTGAAAAGTTTTTTAAAGACATCACAAAAAACTTACCAGTTTGCAACAAATGAAATGTTCTGGGAGAACATTATACCAAAATGAAATTTTCTTTATTTTCGCACATTTTTTGTGCGCATGACTTTTGTCGGATTTTGAATTTGTGTCAAATTTGTGGATTTGACATATTTATCAGAACTTGCCGGCTGAAATTCTCTGAGCTGGTTTTAGCCAAAAGAGGAATTGCTCGTTACTCGTTATTTTGCTAATTTTCTCTTTTCCTGTCATTTTTGATGAGTACGTGTATGGACTTTGTGCGATTGCGTTCGATTTAAACCGCGTACGCGAACAAACCTATTAGGATAAGAATCGGAAACACTCAAATGTGATAATACAATTCGCTCCATTTGTATTTTAGGTAATGTCAAACAACATTAAAAACTTATAAGCAATAAATGTACAAAATTTGTCCAGTTTATGGGACAGTAAAAATATAAATAAATTTTCATTTTCAAACTAAACGATTAATTTGTTTAAGTGCTGAGTATGCCATCTGTTGTAGAAAGTTGGAAACAATTTGAATAAAATGTTATGTTGCAATGTTTCTACAATGGATGCCACTGTGTTCTACGTAAAAAATACCAATGGCGCGCAGAGGTTTCATACTTTCGCCGTAGTGAACCAACAGGCCTGGTGCTTATGTTTGCTTCATTTTTCGTCGCAGGTTTGTATGAAACTGACATTTCACTAGCAGTTCATGTACCTATCGTATGTCAGATGAAACCTTTAGTGCTCTCGAAGTCTTAAAAATCATTGAAGAAGAAGTTTATATCAACATCTGTCAAGTAGTTTTCAATCGCGAATAAACATAAGGTCCTCTACAGTTTTATTACATGAACAGAAGTCCGCCTTGAATTAGTACTGAACCTAATCACAACCCATTGGAGCGTTGATATTGTGCTCGTCATATGTTTTTCTTAGATTTTGCTTTGGACTCGGCAACACCCTGTGAGAAAGGCCCCAGTTATAGCGATACGTAAAATGCAACCGAAAAATTTGGAACAGTATGAAAATGAGTTCCTTTTCGTTTAGGCGGTCATAGCAAACAGAAAAAAATATCTTTCAGAAAATCTAATTGTCACTGTGTTGTCAGTACAAACAAATCAACCACCACTGATTAGATTCCATCAGAAAAAAAAATTCCTGACAGTTGGAACAGCAAAGAAATGACACATTTCAGTGGAATGATTTGTTTTTTTTTTGTGTGGAATAAACTGAAAAGTTGATCAGAAAAAGGTTTTCGTACGGAAAAATGTTTTTTATAGAAAATTTAAACATAGGTAATTAATTTTTTTTTGATAAACTAACTTTACATTTCATAAGCAACATTTAAAGGCCAAGATTGAGTTCAATCATTAACTTTAAGTGTTAAAAAAAGCAAAAGAAAATGTTTACCGTTTCGCTATAACTGGGGCCTAAGCTGACTATTAATAAGTGCTCATTTTGGTTTGCGATTTCACCACGAAAGACTAAGGACACGCGGTCCTATTGCTGTTCGCGAATTAGACTTCTGTTTTTATATATATAAAAAAATATCCTTTTTTAAAAATCGCCCAATATTTTTTAGGCCAGCAAACGTTACTAGCTTTTAAGTTGGCACACTAACTTTGTTATGGAAAATCGTAGGTACTAGGTACCCCTAAAATGAAAAAAAAATCATTAAACACCCCTCTACTGCGAATGAGTGACAAGGTACAGTTCACATATCAATTACTTTTAGGCATTTAGGAAATTGTATCCACATTTCGAAGTTTACACACGTTAACATATATACATCCCTGAATAACCGTCAAAGTCAAAATGTCACACTTCCCGTCCCGATGAATTTTTTCCATTGTCCTAGCGCCAATCTCCTCTTAGTCGCTACTCTCTCTACCAGTATACCAACACGTCCTTACTTATAGCGTAGCAAGACGACCGATATTCACAAATTGTTCGCATTCCCGTTTGTTTCTGTTTAGGGGGGTATCTACATTATTACAAAAGAAAAGAACAGAAATGTATTACATGCGCCCCATTAGCGAAAGTAGACGTACTGGGAAGACACCCTGTTTAAAGACAACCTCATTAGGAGCGCGCTTAATTTAATTTACTCTATCAATTCTTCAAGCGAAGAAGCCTCCTGCTTGCGCTACGAGGTATCTATTTCCATATCGTCTTAATGCAGCCGGTTCCTTCCCCAATCATCCAGCATCTCGTCGCCCTTCCCTATGAACGTGCTCTTTTCGCTGTATATACAAGGATGTGTGGGCTTCACATTTGTAATTAGTAACTGAAACTCGACTTTGCAGGTATAATTTAATTCTTCAAGTTGAAATCGTCAAAACGGCAACGAACGCCATGGCCTGGGGTAGATGGATGGATGAATGGAGCGGGCAATGAAGGATTCTGCCAACGCAGACGAACGAAAGTCAGATATGCTTCCTATAAGTGTAGGTATACGAGTGTTTGGTTGTTAAAGGGAGTTTTCAGAACCCTTCGCATTGGAGCGCCCCCATTTTGGCATAAATTACTAAAAGTATAAGGGTGGCAGACGAGATGTAAGGATGTGAGGCTTGTTATGTCGCCATGACCTGGCATGAGTCAGGTGGATTTATTATTCCTGTGTAATGACATTATTAGGCAAATAAACACACACTGGAGCAGAGTTGCTTATACCATTAACTAACGTTCGGCTCTCTTCAACGAACATAATTTCGCCATCCCCCCTCCAAAAGCAATGAGTACTTTAGGAAAGGCGACAGCCATAATCACATGAGTTGCTGAAGTGAATTCCCAAGGGCATACGTGGCGTTCTATAAATATTTTCGCCAACACTGTGTCCTACAAGTTTTCGGTATTCGTCTAGAAGGTTATTGGTGTCAATTCGGTTACATCGCATTTGGATACGATGAATTATTTACGCAAAATGGTAACAGAGACTTGACGCGTTCGACTTTGAGAACAAAAGGGTGGCAAAGGCAAAACCTGCCGTCTTTGATATTTGAAACTCGGCAAGGCATACACATACGTAAACTTCAAGTGTCGGTTTTCGTAAATCTGTAATGTCCTTCAAAGGTGAATAACTTAGTGCCGCTTGAATTAATAATGATGAAACAGATCGTTTGTGGAATTAAATGCTCTTAGCTGATAAGTTGAGCATTTTTTAAGAATTTCTGTTCACTCGCTAAAGACCCAAAAACTGGTCAATTGTAAAAATTTCTTTGGAATAAATTGTTCGCCTATTACTAAGAAAGTCGCAGGATGTTTGACCGAAGCCTTCAAAACTTGTAATCTTTCGCCGGCGATATTTTTTTTTAATGGGTATTCCAAATCCTGGAGCATTCATACCGTTTGCCGTCAAGAGATCCTTATTTTTGGTGTAAAGCTCGAGAAAATCTAACTTCCTTTCTTTCTATGGTCGGTTGCGAGACTGGCCGATTGTATGGTAGGGCTGCAGCAAGGACAAACATTCATGAAACTCTCTCCAAAATAGTCCAGAGACAAAATCAAATCATTCCCTGACCTCTCTTTCGTCTATATTTGTTTTAAAGACATCAAAACTTTGTAAACTGATTTTTGGTAATTTTCGGCAATAATTGCGATACTAAAACGGAGAAGTGTTTGTGAAAGGACAAAATATATGCCTCATGCGACTAAAGCATAATCTCATGGTACATTAATTCAGCGTAATAACAGGACTATCGCCCTGGCTTCAAAAAAGCTAGTAAATGGTCAACTTTATTAGGGTTCTTTTTTATGTAGTCAGAGAGTCAGACTCTGACTGACTCTCAATCACCTTTGCAGCCCTTAGCGATGATCGGCATAGTAAGGGACACCGGACACATAGCATATGACCTTTACTGTGGAGTTAAGTTTGCTGCAAAACAGTCGGCTTTATAGATCATCAGCCCTATTGTCCCCAGCAAGACAAGCATCTATAAATTGTACAAATAATTATTCTGGCCATCGATACCAAATAATTCGATTTTGTTTTTCACGGAATCCTCGATTTATAAAAGATATAAGATATAAGCCGTATCACTGCGGCCATAGGAGGACCTAGTGTTGTCTTACTTACTTAGACGTCTTTTATGGTATCCGAATTAGAAGTAAATCCAAGTAAATCTAATTGATATGTCCTCCGTCTCAAGGTCGAATTGCACTACCTCGTTTGCCTTTCGGGTATATTTTCTCTCTTCATATCTTGACCATCTTAGATGACAGATGTATACTTTTCTGCTTAGATCGATGTCGCTGTAAAGCTTTTAAAGTTTGCTGTTTAATTTCCTCTTCCAAAGGCCGTCAACACATACGGGACCGATAATCAGTCAAAGAATTTTGCGTTCAAAGCGACCAAAACTTTCTGATGAGGGTCTTATATAGAGTTTCCTTAATTTTTCTTGACAGGGACGTACTGATGAGTTGCTTTTATTGACCAAATTAGCAGCGATTCGTGAGTGTAGATAAAGTCTCTAACTACCTTAAAGTTATAGTTGTCGATGTTGTATGTCCCTTCTTTTTGACAGCACATATCTTGCCCTTACTTACCACTTAGCCCAATTTTGCCGTTTTTGTACTAATCCTTGCAATGCTTCAGTGACAGTCGCTCTGAATTTTGAAAAATTATGAGCACAATTTTTTCAAATATTATTTACGTATGTTCACATGATTAGTGCATCACATTGTCTAAATCCTTTGTTGACATCAAAGGTGTCGGTGTGATTATTTCTGAGAAAAAACGATCTTCATTGTCATTCACTGCACATTCTGACAAGCTTGGCAGAGATGTCAAAACAAGACAGGGTTCTGTATAATTCGTCATTATAAATGCTGCCATATGCGGCCTTAAAATCTATCAAATCTTAAAATCTATAAAAAGATGGTGAGTATCGGTCTGTTCTTCTTGGGTTTATTTTTAGCTTCTGCCGTCGTGTGAATATTAAACAGTCGTGGACTTTCCGGGTTTTCCTATTTGACAAGGAAGTGATTTTGGTAACTTTGCCGAGTCAAAAGTCGATAGATCGCAATCGTTTTTGCTGATCAAGCTTTGAAAGTATATCAAAGGTGAGAAGAGGAACAATATCCCAAGAATCTGCTGCTTTGTTGGTAAATGACTTGTTTGGGTTTGAATTTTAAGTGACTTTCAGCGGCCAACTTCTGACGGTTTTTTATCCAATTTCTGAAGTGACTGTAATGCAGGTCGCGCGTGCTGATTTAGACCTATCGGTTAACATAGGTTTGCTAGGCTCACATAGTACCGATCATTTTTCTGTGGGTATTGGTGGTTAAAATTGGTGGATAATTTTCTTTTAATTTCTTCGTTTTCGCATTGAAAGATCAAGTCCTTTTACAGAGGGCCTTCTTCGATCTGAATTTGATGAGAAACACTCTGCTTGAGGCTCGATATGAAGGTTAAGCGTTGGTCAAGCTCATTTTTCATACATTAACCTTCCATTTCATATAACTATTCCATTTTATGCGAAAGAATCTCTGTTATGTTTTCACGTCTAACACGCTAAACCAATTTTTATGAATTTTGGTATACAGATATGTGGGGTCTTGGAGAGTTGCATAGGTATAGGTACTTTTTGTCGGGAAAACTAAAATTGAAGTGGATAAAATAGGGAACGAACTTTGTATTTGCAAGCATTTGTTTCTAAAGTAAGGGATACAAAGACTCATCATATCTTTAGTTTTGGTAAGAAATAAAGAAGGACCCTGCGTTTTTACTAATCAAGGTAAAATAGGGGATGCTTTTGATTATTACCTTGTACATATATCTTTATAACTAAAGTCTAACCGCTGAAAGTTCTCACCAGAGACTATTGAGGTTTATAAGTTGTTAGCTCAAAAAATGCAAAAACGCACAAGACTTGATAGCGTTTACCAGCACGTGCAAATTATTAATTTGTTTTATCAAAAGCAGTTAGAAACTGACCCTTATTTTCATCGACAAATCATCTTCAGCGATGAGCCTCGTATCTGGATGAATGAGTACGTGTACAAACAAAGTTGGGAAATTTAAGACTATGCCAATCCAGATGGGATCCAAGAGCGTCCAATGCATCCCGAAAAAGTCACTGTTTAATGTGGATTTTGGGCTGGCGGTGTCACCGGTTCATATTTCTTTGATCTTTTATCTCATTTGGAGTTGATATAAACTGCCCACCGAGATCGTGCGATTTGACCCTCTTTTGACTTTTTTCTATGTTTTTTGTGGGATTTTCTGAAGTCGTGAGTGTATGTGAATAATCCACGAAACCCCTTAAATCCAACATAACCTATACCATCGGGGAAATTCATTCATTCAGTCATGGAAAATTGGACATTTCGTATGCACGCCACACAGGAAAGCCCAAGCATTAAACTAAAAATTCAAAAAAGTAAAATGTTTGATTGAAGCTAGATCGTTGGATTTTTCCAGCGTTCGTTCAGTGGAGGATATTTTTTGTGTGTGAAAAATCTGTTTCTCTCCCTGTAGCTTTTGTGCTGCACTTTGAAAAACTTAGTTGTCTGAAGTCGACTTGATTGGTCTAGACTAGATGTAACCTGAACGCAAGAAGTAGATTGGTCAGGAACGTCACTTTTCCTACGTCAACCACATATGCGAACTGTCAACTTAGTACTCAGTCACTAATTTCCTGACTAGATTCGTCGGCTACCCCTTCATAAACGTCAACTGACACAGCTGCCAATCAAAACTGAAATACATCATGTCAGTCAGCTGTCAGACTAACTAAACTGGAAACTTGAACGTCCCCAATTTTTCGGTATTTCGGACAACCGGTACAACATGCATCCAAACTCAATCTCTCTCTTAAACCCACTCATGTGAATCTCAACTCCATGACCCTGGTAATTGCAGATAATAATTTGAAAACAAAACTCAAAATATTTCCTACTCCCATCTAACGTGAAAACTGTGAACACATTCAAATCGAAGAGTTCCCCGACAAGTTCAACCACAACTCCACTACAGTAATATTTCCCAATAAATAAATTCATAACCTAAACAATCATTCAACCGGCTGCAGTGAACCATCCCTATGTGAGTGCCAAATAAATACACTCACACACACAAACACCGATCAAATATTGCAGCCCAGTAACCAAGTGAAAAATTAAATTTTCCATGCAAACAATGCACATTCAAATGGCTGAGTTAACAATCGTTTTGGGTCAATGATTTTACATGGTAAATGGACCAAGAGCGAAACCACTTTCCAAAACAGCCCTTCCCCCGCACAGCACCCGTTTCAAACTGAGGAAGAGATAGAAAAACATCTATATACGAGTGCCAACAAAGTATAGGTATATATACAGTCGCTGCGAACCCCTCGGCAACAACTGGTGCTTCCCCAACCGCATTAACCGAGTGTCACTGGGTATTGTGCTGACAAATTCATAATCTTCCAATTTAGTCCTTGATCTGGATACAACTCAAAAATAGAGCATGGCTATACGACTACAACTACAAGTGTGTGCGAATGAATTAAAAAGAATAACCACCCCATTCGCCTCGCACACACACACACAGGCAGAAAACCAAAATGAATTCCTCAATAGGAAAACTATGGAAAATTAGCAAGCAAAGTCACGTAGCTCCCAGCTTTTTGTGTGATTTACGTTGCCTGGCGGCGGAAATTAGGGGCCGCATTGACAGTACTCTCCAGTTGCGTGTGTACCATACCGATACCACACACAGAGTCATTCGAGCTACTGCTTCAATTTATTTGGAATTCATTGCACCGTATATCCTCGATTTTCATCTGCAAACTTTGCTGCAAGCATCTCCGACGCGTTATGAATTGTTTCTTTGATAGATTTGGTCATGCTGCTGCTGCTGCTGCTGGTGGTGGCGCGATATGCGTAGCCGTGTTTCTTTACGTGGCGAATTAGTGTCAACTTGGCCAAATGTTTTCCCAGTCAATTATCGTCCATGGGAGGGATGGCGTTTTTAATTAATTTTTTTCGTTTTTTGTTTGGTTTTACATGCGCGCGCAGTATCCCCTTTCCCCTATGCAAAGGAATTAATTCACTTCAATCAAAGTTGCGGCACCTTAAACAGCTGAAGAAACTTGAAAATATGGTCAAATTTCGAGTGAACTGCGGAAGATGGTATATAGTCGTGGCATCTATCGCCCAAGTGCCTCGAAGAAGATGAAAGTTAATTGAAAACTTTAAATTGCTATTGGTATACAATTTCGGGACGTGTAATGGAAGTTGAGGAACTGATTTCACAACCTCTCGATTCGTCGGCATCACAAAAGGAGAGTTTCAGCATGATGCGAATTGGCAGTTTGTTGGGTACTCGGTCGTGGTCCGAGTTCGACGGCTTGGGGGCAGAATTAAAATGGAATTGTAATTAAAAAGTATGCTGGTACAGTGGTATCTAATCGGGACTATAGAGGGAGGAGAAAATTGGGAGTAGAGTTGCTTTGTACGGGTGTTCATTGAAGAAACTGCGGGTACTTTGATTTTACCACAGTTTTCGATCGTCGGTTTAAAAATGAAACAGAGACTGGGGGTACAAAGTTACCGCACTTGAAGATGTTAGAATGAGTTCACTGAAAGTTCATCATGAAGTAATTTTTACATCGAGTGATATGACGGATGTTAAACAAAATGAAATCCAATAGGATTAACTTTGCCCTTGCCGACTATCAGTTTTCTGAGAAGGGTCAATATCAAATCCTTTAGGTTAGGCTAGGCGGTATAAAAAATAAAGGGAAAAATATCCCAATACTCAATTTTGGTTTATGGAGTCTGTGGAGCTGAACCGAACTCTAATACTATGTTTAAAATCTTATTTAGAGGTTCAAAATTGTAAACAGACTGATTCGACCATTTGTGCTCTTGCAACTAAATATTTTTACACAAAAATTAAATGTATACCTATACCTACTAGATCCTAATGTTTTTTTTCTTATTTATTTTCTAGGTAAGTCTTTACAAGGATACTATGTTAAGGAGACTATAGGCGGTAAGCTTTGAAAATAAGAAACTTTTAAGACATTTTTCTATGGCAAGCGATACGAAATTAAGACTCTGTGATGCTGGGAATAGTGCCGGCTATGCATAAGTTGTCTCGTCAACTACAAGAGTCGAGGATTCTTTCTTTATTAGTTTTTACTACGCAATCTATATATATAAAAATTGTGTGAAAAATGTATAGTGATTCATCAATTGAGAACAGCGATTTGGCTCAAATTAGGGGCCCTTTACCCTTCGATTCCCTGCGTACTGTAGATGGTGTGCTGTGCGCCACTTTTCGGGAGGTTTACCATTGTTTAAATTTGCTTGAAAACGATACACATTAAATTCAACGCTCGCCGATGCAACTTTTTCAACGCCAGTGAATCAAATTTGTACATTGTGTTCGACCATTCATTCCTTGAATCCGACCGCGAGGTGGCTGACGACATTTTGCACAGGCAACTTCGAATTTCGATCTTGAAATTAACGACGAGTTGCGCAACGACGAGTTAGTTCTGATCGAAGATATGTGAGGCAGTCTGTTGTCGTAATTGGGAATGGCAACGCAAAATTGTTCGATGCACGATGCATTGAATTGCGAATTGCAACGGGGAAGACTATGATCGAGATGAGCTGGCCGAAAGAGTCCAAACATCAGATGTGCCGCTGTTGAATACCGAGCAGAAGAAAGTGTACGATTCGCTGATGAGGGTTGTTGACGATAAAACGGGAGGCATTTACTTTCTCGATTCTTTCGGTGCAGGTCTTGCCTGTCATTCGTCATTTCGTTGATACTGGCAACAATGCGTCAAGATATGAAATTGCTTTGGCTGTTGCATGCTCTGGCATTGCTGCCACACTGTTGGATGGCGGTCGAACTGCACATTCCGCTTTGAAGCTGCCGATGAATCTTCTCAAGGTTGACAAGCCAACATGCATAATGACCAAGAATTCAGCGATAGCGAAATTGATGCGAGAATGCAAAATTATCATTTGGGATGAATGCACGATGGCGCATAAACGAGACTTGGAGGCAGTTGACCGATCAATGAGGGATTTACGAGGTGATTCGAGACGATTTGGTGGGGCTATGATATTGCTCTCCGAAAATGTTCGTCAAACGCTTCTGGTCACCCCGAAATTTACTGCTGCCAATTAACTGAATGCATGCCTGAAATCGTCTTTTTTGTGGAGGCATATCAAGAAGTTGAAATTGACCACGAACATGAGAGTCGCATTTCAGAACGACCAATCGGCTGCTGAATTCTCGAGACAACTTCTGGCACTTGGCAATGGCCAAAATCGTGTTGATGTTTCGACTGAATTGATATCGTTCTCTGCAAAATTTTGCGAGTTCACATCATCAAAGGAGGAACTCATCACCAAAGTGTTCCCCGCCATTGCACAAAATTATAAAAATCTCGATTGGATTAGAGAACGGACAATACAAGCAGCGAAGCATAAGGACGTCGATATCTTGAATTTGATTATTCGAAGTCAAATCGCTGAAGAATTGCATTTGTAGAAATCCATTGCCCTCGTGACCGACGAGGATAAAGCGACCAACTATCTGACGGAATTTTTGAACTCGCTTGATGTGCCAGGAACTCCGCCGCATAATTTACAGCTGAAGGTCGGATCGATTATAATTATGTTGCGGAATCTACATCATCCGAAATTGTGCAACGGTACGCGGTTGTCCGTCAAGAAACTGATGAACAATTTGATTCAAGCTACGATCTTTAACGGCAAATTCAAAGGAGAGGAAGTCCTTATCCCAAGAATTCCGATTATTCCAACTGATCTCCCATTCCAGTTCAAGCGGATTCAGTTTCCCGTTCGATTGGCTTTTGGATGACAATCAATAAATCGCAAGGCCAATCGTTGGAAGTCTGTGGGATTAATCTCGAATTTCCATATTTTTCGCACGGTCAGGTATACGCTGCCTGTTTTTACGCGGAAAATATCGAAAAACATTGTTTATCATATTGCTCTCTACTGATTTCGATTTCATTGAAGCAAATCAAATTGAAATTTAAGCTATCTGTGTTGTATAATTACTTTATAGAGTTTATCTGAAGGCGAGACGAAGTTCGCCGGGTCCGCTAGTTTAATATAATTTCTCTCACATCTTTGTGTTACTTTGGGTTTATATTTCTCTCAATTTGCTCAAGATTTAGATATTCTGCAACCAACTTTTATACATAAAAAAAATAAAAATATTTTGGCGCGACAGGTCGATGGGACCCAAGGCCTAGCTTCTCACAACCAATCGTTTTTTGTGGGTTTTACATTTTTGGGACGAATGGAAGGGATCTACAATTTTACGCCGAGTCCAAACGGCTAATTGAGAAGCTCTTTCATGACAATTTTACTCTCGGATGTTTGTCAGACGATCGCGAGAGGCGGCGCAGTGGATAAAACTTTAAGATGCGATCTGTGGTTTTTCGAACCTGGACTTAAGAGATGGAACAAACAGCGAACTAAAGACCGGATTAGGATTGTCGAAGGTCCGTCTTGTATTGTAGCCCCATTGATACTAAAGTAACTTAACTTTGACGTCAACTTCAGTTATCTAGATAACCGAGTGAGCTATAGCTGTTACAAAAGTGACAAAGCTTGTCCAATCCTAGAGAAAACTCAGCATTGAATTTTCCAGTGATTGTGTAGCAAACCCTGAGATACTGAAACTTCTCTACCAGTTTCAATGGGGCTGCAATTTTATCCCAGATGGACACAGTCGGGATTGTGCTTAAGAGTGACCAAGTACCCACATCGAAAGCATGTGACTTATATTTAGGTCTGCAAATTGGGAACGTTCTTTTGAACGGCTACCCAGTACCATTATATAGTTAAAGTGCATTGAATGAAAACAAAAAGAGAGAAAAGGCACCACAGACGGGCTCTAACTTCCACGGTGAAAGGTATTGCCTAGCTTCGTTCAGCTGAATGTACCTTATAAACCTAAAACGGTCGACTTCGGACTACTCCAGCGTTTTCAACCACCATTATTCATTTACATTCAGTGGAGCAGTTGTAAATTGGATTTTAAGATTCATATTGTTACCTTCCGTAACCCGGTAGTTCTTTAAATTCACCCAATCGTACCCCAGCATACGCCTTGGAAGGCCATAAATTTCATCGTTGGTATACAATTTTCAAAATACAAGGGACTGCATCGTCTTCACCTACAACAGTTCCAGATTCAATATACAAAGGTGGGACAAAAGTTGTCATCCGAAGTTCTTTGGCTGCATTTTTTTTCATGAATGAAAAACTTTGGTTCTGCTTTTGGATTAAGTTTATTTGATGTTTCAAATTGCTTTTCCATTGAGTCGCCAAAACTGATGACAATATGGGCCCGATTTATGGCATTTTCTATTATTCTTGACAGAACTTGCGGCGAAAGGTCTTCGAAGTTTTAACAAATATTCTCTTTGATGCTTCAAGACCCTGACCCTTGTTGACAAAAACTCGTGAATTAAAAAAAAAAAAACACAGAAATTTAACAAAAATAAAAATACTAGTAATTGATAACTTTGAATTAAACTTTATTATTAATATACGATTCACGTCCTTCTATCGTCAACTTGTGATTCAGAATGAATCCGTGTAGAACGGAATTACTTTGTCAACCTCTTATCCTGTTGTCGTGTTGTCTCCTTCCTTCTGCAGCGTCTCGCTCTCCGACGTTACAGAAAGAAGTCTGGAACGGTTGAATCAGACGATCTTGCCGGACAGTCTTAATTGCCAAACCGAGCTACACGTACACGCCCTCGGTGGTCAACAACTAACAGCTGACGCACCGTCCGCCTTTTGATAGAGACAGTTTTTACCAAAATTCTCTATAAAGACCGACGATTGATGCCCAATTGCTGGCCAGACCAGGCATTATCTCATGTTGTCCCATACTCTTCTAAGGCAGTGGCTAAACGTTGTGGTGTTTGCCCAGTGGTGTTAGACGACCGGGAAATCTGCGCCGAAATTCACTCTGTGGCAACACCAATGAAGAATTAACGACCGGGAAATCTGCGCCGAGATTCACTCTGTGGCAACACCAATGAAGAATTATTCCGCAAAAAATGGAACAATTATTCTGTGTTTTTTAGGAGTAAAGCGTTTTATGTCTTCTTGACGTGCATTATAGCATCTGACGATAGAGTGTTGACTTTTGCGCTACATTGTATAAAACTTCACTTGAGCTAGAGTTGACTCTTCAGGCTTATGAACGCAACTCTCCTTCCTAATGCTGTCTACTGCAATATATGTACAACTAGTTCGACCTTCCCAAAAAGCAACGAGATATTTTTTGATACTATGCTATACCCCAATTGGTTCATGGTTGGAAAGCTTGACCAGCCGACTACTAGATCACAGGCCTGCCTCCAAGGGGCGTCTTAATCGAACAGGTTTGGAAAGCTTACATCTTCTTGCCATGATCAGTGTGTGCTTCAATAACGAACTCCAAAAGGAGCTTAGGGAGCCTACGCTTTTCAGTCTTTTGTAGACAATGAAGGCTAAACTCGCCTTACTTCGTCCTCGCCCTTGTCTATCAGACCAACTGATAGTGGGCATTGTAGACAGATGAGAACACTCTCCATTCTCGCGATAATCGTGCAAAATGTTGTATTCCCACCTACAGGTAGATGCATCATTTGAAGTCAGCTACCACTTTTTAAAAAAATCAAAAGGTCTGTTTCCTAACAACAAAGCATTCGAAAACATCAGCCAAATTTAGTCAAATTTCATTCCGTTCTACCCAACTTTTGCGTAAGGGACTAAAATTTGACTAATTTCAAATGCAAGAGGCCTTAAAGGGGGCGATTGGGAGAGATTGTTTGACGTTTCCTCAGTTTCTAAGTATAGCTATAACTATTGAAGATCTGAGTTAAATTTTCCTTTGATTTTAGACACACATTTCCCATTTGAGACTGACACTAAGCCTTACTCCGTCATCGAACATAGATGTCCTTGACTGCGTAAAAGCCACACTCATTCCCAGTTTTCTTTTTCAATAAAAATTCCCAAAGAAAATGAAAATTGCTTAGCTTTTCACGATTTCCTCAACTGTGAGGGATTTTTTTTTGACTGCCGCATTCTTTGTTTTATGCCTTTGTATTTTTTTTGCTGCGTCTCCTTTGTTTTAAAGAAAATATTCCTCTGTGTAGCTTGTTTGTATTTGCAATTAGATGCGCGTCAATGGGCTTTGGGCGGTCCTTAAAGTCTTGACAGCATAATGTCGACGAGTCTTGTTCGCTGTTTTATACATCACCTGGGCTTTATCTTTTCAAATTTCATATGAAGTTCCAAAGGAATGGCAGAATCCTTTGAAGAATCATCTATCTATGCGTTTTCCATAAACATTTTCGTATTTTGCTTACTTAATGCTCCGATGAACCTACTTACCAATATACATGCAATCGGGAAATATATATTAACTAAAAAAGAATCATTGCCTTCTTCGGCTTAAGTTTATTTCTCGGCAATCCTTCGCGGAAGTCCATTGGCCATGCAAGTCTCTTCGAACGATATCCTCAGTATAATGCGCACGCATCACCGGACTCGTGTCCTTAGTGGGTTTTATTTTATTTCTGAATAAATTTTCACAATCATCCCTACGTCCTGAGCTCACCCCAACCCTACTCTCTTCTCAGAAAGGATATCCAGAGTACAGGTCAGGAAAGTGAAAACGGAAAAACTTTAAAAGTGAAAGCAGCGACAAAACCCACACCGCTGAGTGTGTGAATAATCGTCAACTCCTCATCACAGGTACCTATATCCTCGTGTTTCCTCTGGGATTATTCGATTTGTTTATGGGATTTGGTTGCCTGATTCAGCGAAAATATTCGCACTTCACACATAGCGAAATCCTGTCGAGTGTGTTTATGGACTTAAAAAAAAAAACTTAAAACGCGACACAAAAACTTGCGTCAGCATCCTCATGCATTGAGGAGGCGTCATGTTTTCAGATCAAAAAATAATCCCCAACCTGCATGTGGCAGGTATGCGAAACTTGTTCACTTTTTTATTTGACTGACATGACAATCCTTGCGAAGAGTGCTTTCCATTTCCGTTGAACAAAACATGTACACATCTCTTTCAGTTGATTTTCTGGACTCACCATAATCATGCAATACGAGCATTATACTTTTTCGTGCGACGTCTTTTCTATACATGCCGACCTTAGCCCAATGTCCTTTTTTTCGGTTGCTGTTTAATTTTTTTTTTATATTTTTGTGCTTGTCATTGGAAAATCCCTTCGAGTAGAACAAAGGATTTTCCCATTTCTCTGTGATGTGGTTTCAAGAGTGAATTTTCAACAAAAGACTAAAAAAGAAAACAACAAATTATGTATACATATAGACGAGTTTCAACTGTGTAGTGTAAATAAAAACAACACTTCTGTGCAAATGAAAGGAGAAAGCAAAAAAAAACAAAAAATGAAAATAAAATTGGAGCAAAATCGTTTTGCATTTGCAGAAAACAGAAAACTCCTTCCTACAAGGACCGAAATGCCTTTACAAAAGGAATATTCGGTTTCCATGTACACTCGTACCTTACGTACATTGTTTTCGCATCTTCATGAAGTTTGTTTTTATTTTGTTCGTATTTTCGGATTCATTACTGCCAGATGTGGAATGAAATCGGTTTCTGAATAATGCTTTGGTAGATGTGTTAATCTCTTTCTGCGCAAGGATATTTGGAATAAAACAGCTTAAACAGGGTCGAGTTCGAGTGATCCCTTGTATTTTTTTTTTGCTGTTGTTTGGTTTTAATGGATACTAAAAACGAACCGCATTTGCTTAAAGGATGTAATATGTAGGTGTGCCGAATTGAAGGAAATTCTAACTGAAAGAATGATATCAGCTGGGTATGTGCTTTTAAATTTGTCTTCTTTCATGAGAGTGTTGAATGGATGGATGTACGGCATTTACATCAGCAAGATATTTGAATTGCTTAAAGGCAGAGTGAAATCTGCCAAAGGCGAAAAATTGGTTCAGCTAAGCTTTTATGCTTCTGATGTCATACATTCGACGGAAACTTCCAGACAGTTGTGTTTGTCACAAACTATTTTATTTTATTCCATAAGATGGACAAAAGAACCCTCCAAGTTCGGTTTTTCCACTGTAAATTAAGCCACCATGTGACAGCGATTTGAACCCGTTGATCATTGACATACTAGGTATACATGGACTGCCAGCAGCAAATTTTTCGTTGCAGCAAACATAAGAGAGAATTGGAAACACTAAATGTCATCGAGCAATTCAATCAATTTTCTTTAAGTGCCGAGTTGCCCTCTGTTCTACAAAGTTGGAAATAATTTGAATAAATCGATATTTTGCGCAGTTGCAATGTTTCTGCAATAGTTGGCACTGTGTTCTATGTAAAAAAAATACCAATGGCGCGCAGACGTTTCATACTTTCGCCGCACTGAGCCAAAAGGTCTAGTGCTTATGTTTGATACATTTTTCATCGCAGGTTTGTATGAAACTGTCTTTTTACTGCAGTCCATGTATAGTGTGTCAATGCCGTTGATGTTTAGTTAGTGTATGCAAGTAATTGTAGGTAGTACTTGAGCTTTTATTCAAAACCGTTACATTTGCCTCAGCCTCTGGCGTCTGACATGACAAGGGAAGTCCTCATTATATTCATTTAATCTTTCGAACATGTGTTAGTTTAAAAATGCATCAAAAATTAATACTGGAAACAAATTCCTAAAATGTACCCACTTTTGATCATCAATGACAATGTTTAGTAGCGAGTCATGGATGGGTTTGACAGAATCAGGTCTTAAAAATGCCATCCTAATAATATGCTATGGAAGACCTACATTACCTACATTTCCTTACGAAAATAATCGGACTATTAATTCTGAGTCTACAATAACCCACTTATCAGAATATGACAGATGGTTTTGTTCTTGTGACGCGCTGTGCAGTCTGTGATCTACAAAAACTGTTCAAACAGTCGAAACTACATGACTCGTATAGGAGGAAAGCCTTAAGCATCAAGCACCAAGGCCCCAGTTATAGCGATACGTAAAACGAAACCGTCTTTTGCTTTTTTGACCACTTAAAGTTAATGCTTGAACTTAATCCTGGTCTTAAAATGTTGCGTATGAATTATAAATTTAGTTTATTAAAAAAAGGTGAATTATGTTAAAATTTTCTAGAAAAATGATTTTTCCGCACGAAAACCTTTTTCTGATCAACTTTTTAGTTTGTTCCAATCAGTTTTTCTGAAATATTTTTTTAGTTTTTCGGTTGCATTTTACGTATCGCTATAACTGGGGCCTAAGGAAGTGTTTGGACAAGACTAAAGTCACTTCAATGGACTCATGAGATTACATTTCTTTTCGCACAAGGTTTCAAACACGTTTGGACCACAAGACCACATTTGGCGAACTTCGAAAGAAGCGGGTTCGAGTTCAGAAGTTCTGGCTGTACTTAAGTGAACATCTTAGTGAATCTAAAAAGCTATTTGATAGCTTAAAATGTTTAAAAGCGTCTGTCCCTTTCAAGCATTATTTTTTCTTACTTAATTCAAGTAATGAAAGTCAGAAACAAAATATGTACACTTTGTTCAAATACGTTCTAAAAGGAAGGCGTGGCCTTGGTGGCCCTTTTCATTTTATGTCAAATAAATTTAAAATTGTTGGCATATTTTTACAGTGCGTGAACACAGAGTGGGAATAGGGTAGTCTTTGTTGATATACATTGCTTCTATATTGTTTGCACATTTTTATTAAAAAAAAATAATCAAGAGTACCTACTGAGAATGTTCTTTGATCGTTTAGAGTTACCAGTCATTGGAAAGACCTTAATATTATACTCAAGTTTCATTAATATCGTTGCATTAAAACCATAGTTAACCGATTTTAAGTTTTAAATGTTAATACCTATTTGAAAATTCTATATATATGATAATGATTTATTTATTTGTTTGAAGTGTTAAATCGTTTTTTGAAAAATCAAACTTTTCATAAGGGTCTTATGGATAGAAAAACTTAAATCTTTCTAAACTGTACGCATCAGTGGCAAACGAACATGCCAACAATACTTTTTTTGATGAGGTCCTTTATTGGCGCAATATATCAGAAATTCAGAATTGACTAACATCATGCACTCGAAACATTAGATACAAAATAGGATTTTTTTTTTTTTAAGTTTTTGTGCCCGTATTAAAAAAAGCCAAAGTCGCTGCACAAATAGGTACTTAGAATCTTAACTCCCCTATTTCCATTGTTTCTTAAAACATCGCCCAATATGGCCATATTTACATAAATATTTGCAAAGGCCAACGCTAGAGTTTCACCGGACAGTCCACAAAAGCACCGTAATTTCTCCATGCGGCCATCATTCACACATAAATTCAGAATCAGATTTACAGCGACAGTCAGTGACAGTTAGGCAGCACGCTCTAAGCGGATTTGACTAGGAAATCGGGTAGCTTAACGAAGGTCTATTTTGCATAGTTAGGGTATGCTGCCTGAAGTTAAATTGTAACCTAGGTTTAGGTGACGAAAACCGAGAGTGCGTGGGTGGTATTTTTGAGGCATTGTCAACTTTTTAAACTACTTTTTTAACATAGTCTGGCTTTAAGACGAGTTATTAAGAAAATCAGAGTTTACCTCCTTAAAAGACGAGCAGAAAATCGTCAGTAATAGTGAAATATATCATTAAAGCTTCCTAAGCAGGCTAATTTTAGCATTTCCTAACATCTGATTATTTCATTTTCCCAATCCGAAGCTAGGTACCTATAAATAAATAAATACATAAATAAGTAAATAAATACATATTTTGGCGCGACAGGTCTATGGGACCCAAGGCCTAGCTTCTCACAACCATTCGTTTTGTGTGGGTTTTCAATTTTTTGGACGAGATCTAAAATTTTACGCCGAGTCCAAACGGCTAATTGAGAAGCTCATTCATGATAGTTTTACTCTCGGGTGTTTGTCAGACGTTCGTGAGAGGTGGCGCAGTAGAAAAAAACCTTAAGACGTAATTTGGCCCTTTCGGGATTCGAACCTGGGCCCCTCGCTTAATAGCCCAACACAGTTTTCAATTCATTTTTATTTAATTCATTCATTAACCAGTAGCCCAACACACTACCACTAAGCCACTGCGCCGACCTAGGTACCTAGGTACTTGCAAGTATTCACAATTGCTGTCATTCGCTAGCCATGACGCGTTTCCTTTGTTGTCGATGCCTACTTACCATGATCCATGAGTCGTTTCTCACCTTCCGGTTTGTCGTATTGAAAATGAATAGTTGAACTGACAATGACAGAGACAAATGACGTCAGCTATGGCATTTTGTAGCAAATTGAAATATTCAAGCAGAGGCCAATAAAACTAAACTACAAACAGCGTACATAGGTGCCTATCTGCCTAGGCCTATACTTAAGTACACGCGTGAAATCGCCAGATGTCAATTGTCAAAGAATTCGACTGAAAGCAAAGCGACATTCACATTTTAAGGTTCAAAGCTATCGGCAAACAATGGTTCTCATTTACGGAACTACAAATAAAACAATTTCACCCGAAAGGTCAAACAACGTAGCTATATTAAATCTCAACGAACTGTTTGCAAAGAAGAGAGTGTATGCTAAACAAAGAAGAAAGTATGGAACGTGAGCGAGAAAAGGTCAACAGATTAATGCAATTAAAAGTTTGCGAACTTTGTCCCCGAATAAACTTGATTAAGAGGGCTAATGGCAGCAGAAATCATTCTAGGGGTTCGACTTGTATCCGTCTTTTACTTTTTACATCGTTCATAATTAATTAACACTTTGGACCGTTATCGTTTTTGTTATGTTGGAGATTTTTTCTTTAATCTCCAAATGGGGTGGGACATCCAATAAGTGATCTCCCCTGCTGCTTCCGAATTGAAATTTTATCGTAGTAACGTTGTGTGGGTATTTTTCTCTCTTTTTGTAAAAAGGATGCGAGCAGCAGCAGAAAATACAGAACGGTAATGGGAATACAACTTTTGCAATTGAACGAATAATCTCGGGATTCTCCTATATCGTACGAACAAAAAATAAAATAAAATGCTGTTTGTTCAGTTTTTCCTTTTACTCTTTCCCTAACTGACCTAGGTACTTATGTATGTCGCCATTGGCCACGGCCATCCTTGTACATATCTACTTACTGTGGAAGGACGGATGCAGTGTACAGAGCAGAATGTAGTTCACTTGATTCATTCATCTTTTAATGTGCTTTGTCATCATTTCGATTTCATTTCGTCCTGACTTTTCCGTTATTTGTTTTTCTTTTGTTTTCCTTGCCTTTTTATATTCAGAAGTATTTTTTGTATATTTTTGTGATTTTTTTTGCGGCGGCAATTCAAAAGAATCTCACAGTGACGGGAAATGGGGGGGGGGGGGGTGGTAGGTAGGATCCTTGACCCAAATGGGATGATTTGACCGGTCGAAGATAAGGGGAATGACTGACTGAAGGGGCTGCATTAAGTTCGTCAAGGACGCACTCGGTGAAAGTTACCATATTTTCCATTGAAAAGGATATTTTCGCTGTTTTTTTTTACTCTTTCTGTCGACTGGAGGCTGGAGAAAATCAGAAACGACTAACCGAAGGAATGAAATGGAAGATGCTTATTAAATAATGATGCCGTGTTAGTAAATAAACTTTTCCGCCACGCAAACTTTTAATGAAGGTCATAGAGACGTCAGAACTCAAATGTCGGTTTCAGCCTAAACTCGGGGGAATCGAAAGGCAAACACCAAAACATGTGAGTAAACAAGCCAAGGAACATTATTTGACTAGTACACGTGCTGACTCTGCTCGTACGTATGTAGGCCCCCCTAATTATGTAGCAGGGTTGGTCCAAGGAGATTGTATAAATATATCATTCCGTGCTGGAGTTGGTTCGGTTGTGTAATTTTTCGATGAGGCTGTGTGAAGGAAAAAAGAATGATATGTTCCAAGCCAAGAATATTTTCCAAGCAATATTTCACCTCTATTGATTGGTATCTCAATAGAGATTTAAACGGGGGTGAAGCATTGGGTGATATGGATAAAACGTAGCAATTGCTTTTATTCAAGAAAAATCGAAATATTCAAAATCGAAGCATTTTCTACGTTTCGTATGATTTGTGTTCCCACCAATTTTTGACATTAACGAAAAGCGGCCCCAGTTACCTTTAAACAATCCAAGCATTGTGCATTTTCGATGTTTTGTTTATAAATGTAGTTAAGTTAATTTTTTTTTGTGCAGAAAAACCAATAAAATTTGTACCTACGCGAAGTGTGGACTATTTGGCTAATATTTGAATTTATCTATAAACATGAGACCCATGTAACACTTTATAAAAATCTCGGCAATTTATAATTCTTCGTTAAGTGATTAACTTATTTGTCTAAAAATATTCCCGAAATTTTAAAAACTGATTATCGGATACAATTCCCTGCACCTTAAGAAGAAATTAAAAATCACCAAGCTGCTTGCAATCAAAAATCATGTATCCAGGTGGAGCTGTAGATTTTATGTTTCGTTCACTTATGTTCAATTTCTCACAAAAGTTGTTACACTTTTAAGGAAAATTAAAAAATTCAATAATTAAAATTTACTGGTCAAGTTGGACAGGGACTGTAAAGCAAGTACACGTCCTTCGAAGTATATAAAATTGTTAAAAATTTTGTATAAAATTGTTACTCAACAAAGTCGCGACCCCGACCAATAATGAGTCAAGCTTGCAGATAAGCGGAAGCTTGAAATTTCTTGTTGTTACGATTCGGAATGAAGTTAAGTTGTATTTTGGACGAAAATTGTAATTCGTCAATTTAAGTACCGAAGTAAATCACTTAGTTTCAACATAAACTCCATATTCATTCCTTTCCTTACTAACCAACTAACTTTCTGCGCAACTTCTTCAACGTTTTCCCTGCAAATCGAAACATAATTTTGTAGCTGAAAAGTCGAGCTGTCAAATATAAATTTGCAGTGTTGCAGTGAGCCCATAGCATTTCTAAGTTCACGGTCTTTCTTTCACGGATTTTTATGCGAAGATTGTTTTGCACTTTTGTGAGATAATTGTGTTCTGCTAGTGCTTTGGAACCAATTTAATACAGCTCTCTAAGTTCTTCGTAGCTTTGTTACCGTGCTCAACGTACATCTCAACGTACGTCATTCAACGTGTCATTCGTCCGATATTTTCTATTCTCTGATACTGAACTATTGCTACTGAAGCAGCGGCTCTTCAACCCTTTTAGTAATATGGCTCATGCTTCATGCCGTGCACCGTCTTGTGAGTCTCCCCATCTTCTTTCCTTAATTTTTGTCCTGTTCTTCACCATACTTCTTCCAATTTTCGTCCCTTGTGCGCATTAACGTGCCGATAATGTCCTACCTCTATTTCTATACACTGTCCTGCAAAAATTGTTAGTACAGGGAAGATAAGATGCTTCTCAGTCTAGTTGTAGTAGCTTGCACAATTCTGTCACTGTTTCGAAATCGTAGGATTATCATCTGCTGTTATCTAGCACTTTAACCATTTTAAAGGAAAAACTCAAAGGAAACCTCATATTGAATTAAAATATTTTAAATATTAAAAATTCAGCCGAAAAACGTAAAATCCGCTACAAGAAACGCATTGAAAAACGTGTTCTGAAAGTCCAACAAAATAACGAAAGAATGAATGCACTGAAAAAACATGTAAAAAATCAGGACAAAAAAAACGCAATAAAAAACTCGAGGGTAAACTACCAAAAAAAGTGTCAACAAAATTTTCAAAAACATGACGAGTATCTAATTTGTGACAGCAAATACGTCAAAAAACACGCAACAAGAAATAACTAACAGCGTTAAACAAAACCAGTTAAAACATACAAAAAAATTAGTCGAAAACCGTGACAAAACGCGAAAAAAATTGTACAAAAAACGAAAAAAAATAAAAACGCGCCTTAGAATATTAAAAAAAAAACTTTGTTCAAAAAACGAAAAAATTAAAATCGCGCCCAGGAATACTTAAGGAAAACTTTGCGAAAAGCTGCTCAAAAAACGGTAAGAATTTACGCTACACCTCATGAAGTGTTTTCGCTTTTATTTAAGAGCTTGTAGAATTCATAAACTTTTTGTGACAGTGCTCTTACAAATCTGAAGATCTAAGCATTTCTCAAGCGAGAAATTGGGGTGTCAAAAATCACTTGACAGTATTTATAGTTTACTACATAATGAGCCATTTTTCATCACACTGCATTTCGCAAACGTCTGACAAACATCAAAAGGTAAACCTGTAAAAGAGCTTCAGTCGTTCGGATTCCGGCATAAAATTTTAGGTCTCTACAAATAATTGTGAGAAGGTGTAGGTGTAGGGTACCTACGGATCTATTGCGCCAACCATAAAAAGACACATAGTAAGCCCTTGGTATCGGGCTTTTGGTTTGACGTTTTCCTTTCTGTGTTTTGTGGTTGCATTTAGAAATAGTTTAACTACTTTCGGCGATTAAATAGACCTACTGCCTATGTCCACGCATTTTTTGTGACCTTTATGAACCAAGTCAACCTACCAAATGTCCCCAGTGTACTTAAAAAGTTCCACTGGTGACTCAAACGGTCAAGATTCGGAGGATGTTAGCGTTGGTATTCTAAAGGTGGTCGCTTAAGTTCGCCTTGAAAACTCTTACACCCTTCTCCCAGATATGATCTCACTACACTAAATAGTTTGACCTTGACTAACCATCAAATCGATTCGCTGTTGCCTGCAAAAGTGAGATAATATATTAAATAATCCCTCTACCATGGGAAGGCAGCTTCCCCTATTGTTCGGTTTACATTTTTAAATTAAAAAGCAGATTTAAAGTTTCGAGCTTACTCTGCAAGCAGTTGCAATGAGATTAAACGCTTCCAGCACCAACAAAATGCGGTCAAGGGCTTAAATCCAACCGCACGCTGTGCGAAACTAATACGACATGATTTAAGGCACAGAATTCTGTATCACCAAACTGCAGAAAATCCAAAAATCAAGGAGACCATTTTCAATAGCCACAAGCCACCAACCACAACC
The DNA here is from genome assembly GCA_936431705.1 of Cheilosia pagana. Lineage (NCBI taxonomy): Eukaryota > Metazoa > Arthropoda > Insecta > Diptera > Syrphidae > Cheilosia > Cheilosia pagana. Next base: position 73,765,369 of record OW386166.1, on the reverse strand, counting down.
TTAAGCAGTCAACTATTATGTTTAAAAAAAAAACACACTTCCAAGGACATGGCGTTCGGATGGTCGGCGCACTGTTTGCCTGAAATTTAAGCGGATTAAAATACATCAATACAAACAGAGTGCACTATCGCACGTATTGAAACCCCAGGAAGCTCTTAATAGCTGCATCATAAGCAGCATGGAGTTTATCGGGAAATTTCTTTAGCCCACCAGCAACCTTCACCGAAAGCGGAGCCTAGAAGTCGAAATGTCTTTGTTTATACGTTTTTCGCATCCGCAGATAAATACGAAATAAATTTCCCAATAAAAATTTTATCGTCGTTTTGCTTCTTTGCCACGAAAGAGGTGGAACGGTCCGCTTTGCACACTTTATCATTGTGGAGGGAGTTGGGGTTTGCTTCTAAAGGAAGAAGATTAAAGTGAACTCTTCTTGCGGCCGGATGTGGTGAGTGGTTGGTAAATTAAAAGCTTACCCGAGCACGTACTTGGCACATTGTAAAATGTTAAAACTGTTTCACAAATTCAACTGAGATTTTTCATGGCCCCTCTGGGGATGGGTGCTAATTTGCTGGCCTTTAATTATCGTGAATGCTTTGATTTGCTTGTTCACTGGGTCATAAATTGCGATAGGACTGAACTATTAATTTTCAAAGTCCTAAAGATTGTGGCAAACGTATGGCAAAGTTGATTGCGAACTTGATTACCTACTGATGATAAGAGGAATGATGTCTTATATTTACAAAATATAGCTGGGACCGCTGCAAAAAGGCGTAGCACCTGCTTATTAGAAAGACTAGACAGCATTTCTGATAGAATAGCTTTATTTGCTGGCCGCCGAACCTAATTCCACCAGTTAATAACTGTACGAGATCATACAGAAATATTGAAAACAGAAGTTTCAGACTCTTCTGGGACAATATTTTTTTGGCCAATGGCCTTGCCAGTTAAAGGCAGCTCCTTAGGTAAAAGTTCTATCGAACTTCTCTTCGGTAGTAAGTAGATTTCTGTTTTCTCTCCAATCTTATTTATTGGACTGGTAAGTCTTGGCATTAGCTCGTTCTTCAAACGCGTTGGAGTGTTTGTTTTTTTAGCCAGAGATTGTAGGTAGGTAATTCAAATCTTAGAAATTAACAAAATTAAATTGTAGGAAGTGGAACGAAAAGCTTTTTGAAACAATTGCACTCAATGCCGCCCCTTTTATAACCCCGCGATTTAGGCAGACTGGAGGCGGTTAGCTAAAGGGAAAGTGAATTAGGTACCCTTTATATAAAGTCGTGCTCATCACGATTTTCTTTCCATCTTAGTTTTCAAGACTTAACTGCAGGGTGTTTTAAGGAGTTATTTGGTTTTTATGGCAGCGTGGCTGTCGATAAATACAGTATCACAAAGGGATATAGCTATATACATCGACATCCAGGCTGCCATTATCTCCCTAGTATTCAGCGAATACTGAATCTGAAACTCAACAGATCTAGTATCTCGCTAGTCGCTAATGTCATTACCGGGCATGGTATTCTGTGTGGACACACGCCAACACTCGGACTGCATGGATGAGGAGGAAGGCGAGTCTGTCACCCACCTCCTCTGCAGCTGCCCCGCTCTATCTAACTTAAGGAGGGCTTTCTTAGGTAACTACTTTCTAACCTAAATGATCTAAGCGATCTAAGCTACATCAGCGCTGCTAATATTCTTAGCTTTATCAATGGTAGGTAAGGTTAATGGGTGGATACAACAAAGCGAGCTCAGTAGTACCCCACTTGGGTTCATGTGGACACATTATGATTCCCTTGTTGGGGGGTTGTCCGATGTCATTATCGATGAAATTTCTTCACTCTTGCAGCTACTCGACCATGTCCAGCCATCCCGATGTATTTATGAAACTGTAAAGATTGGTTAGTGAGACATCAGAGAGTTCCTCTATATCATGGAAGCAGTAACTTCCAAGCGTTCTATTCCTCAAGTGACAGAGACTAGGGCATAGACAGAGGAAGTGAGGTGTGTCATCACGAGCATCCTCGTCTTCGCACCCCCTGCATATATAGTCATCTATAAGATTCAATTTTATTATATGTTTCCTTAGAAAGCTGTGACCAGTTTGTATAGCGCCGTTCTGTCAAACTGCATTAGCTTGTAAGTCCGACTGATCGACTCAAGCGACCGCTCTTGATCCATTACAGATCCATTTCCGGCCAGTTCATCAGCCATCTCGTTGCCGGTTTTGTTCCTGTGTCCATGCAGCAAAGATGCGTGGTATGCTGCGAGCAGAGAACCTTAAGCTCTTCGCGGCAGCGCCGAACTATCTTTGACTTTATTTCAATAGCAGAAACTGCTTTTATAGCCACCTGACTGTCGATGAATATGGTACTATCATTCTTTGGTATTGCCAACATTGACACCATATGGGTAGCTTCGGCGATTGCCAGAACTTCTGCTTGGAAGACACTGCTATGATCCGGCAGTCTGATTGATCGGCGTATGTCCAATTTATCGCAGAAAATTCCCGCACCGGTTCCACAGTCCCATTAGATGGAAATTGATTTCCTTTTTGGTGGTTCATCTGTGTCCCATTTGTCTCTGCTGATGTAAGAGAACGGTATATCAAAGTCTATATGGGGAGACGTGTAGTCAGAGGTTACAGTATTCGCCTCGTAAATATCCAGAATCTGCTCGTTTCCGGGTCTGTAAGGTTTCCAGCTCTTTGTTTGGCTAATCCTTAGGTTACTTTTGGTGCAATTTAGGCGATCATCAGAATAGACTCAGGAGCTGTAATTTTAGTTGCAGATAAGCTGTGCAAGTGAAAAGTGTCAAATTGTCTTCTAAATCAAATTCTGAATAATTTAACACAAAATGGGGCGTGGAGCAGCACTAACTTCGGAAGAAAGAGGCAAAATATTGGCGTATCAAGACTACAATCTTTCAACCAGGCAAATTGCTGGAAAAATTTTCTAGAAGTCAGTCTGTTGTTTGTCATTTTTTAAGAAACCCATCGCCATACGGAAAAAAAGGAAAAAATCCTCCTAGAAAGCACTTAAGCCTTGCGAGGAACGAAGGATCCTTCGAGAAACTTCAAACTCAAAGTGTTCTGCAGCCAAAATTCGACATTTGGGTGTAAATGCAAGTGAAGCTACCCTACGACGAGTAATCCGCAAGGCAAAATATCTAAAAAGATTAAAACTAAGAAAAAACCACCGCTTACCGACATTCGTAAGCAAACTCGCTGTCTGTTTGCTAGAAGTCACACGGCATGGAACAGGAAGCGGCATAAAATCGTTTTTCCTGATGAAAAACGCTTTAATTTGGATGGACCGGATGGACTCAACTATTACTTCCATGATATAAGAAAAGAAGAACACTATTTGACCGGTCACCATAGTTGTGAGGGGGGTATAATGGTATGGGGTGCCACGTCCTATTATGGTGCATTTGATATTCAATTCGTTTCATCTAAGATGAACTCAATAAGATACAAAGAGCTGCTCCAAAATGCATTCCCACATTTTTCCAACCTTTTTGAGCCATTATCTTGGACGTTTCAACAGGAAAATGCCCCAATCCACACTGCTCGAGTAGTAAAGAAGTGGATAAATGACCAAAATGTAAAGTTAATGGAGTGGCCTCCATACTCTCCTGACCTCAATATTATACAGAATTTGTTGGGATGGCTTTCGCGTAAAGTCTATTAATCTGGTAGACAATTTGAGGATATAGAATTATTAAAATCTGCCATTAAGAACGCCTGGAACGAATTGTCCCTGGACTATCTAAAGGCTCTCTACGATTCAATCCCTGACCGAATTTATGAAGTAATTTCAAATAAAGTTGGTTATACACATTATTAATAATTAATTATAATAACTTATTTGATACAAATTTTTTCAATAAATCTGTGATTTATATTAAGTTGTAAACCGTCAGTCTATTTGGTTGAGGGATAAAAAGTGAACTTTTTAGGATCACCCACAAAAAAAAAAAGAATTTAAAAATTTACCATTGAACTTAGAACGCTGATTAAAAAGCCACTCCGTTTTTCTCAAATTACGTACAAGGTATTTAAAAAAAAAAAAAACATATTTTGGGAATTTGGTTTTCTAAAGTTTACCTACATGAAAACGGCTACAACAATTTTGACCAAAATGTATACATAGAGCAAAATTTATATTTTCAAATTTACTGCGTTATTCATATTCCATTCGAATTATCTACCAAAAACGCAGCTTTTAAAACTGTTTATATCCCGAAAACGCCATTTTCGATTTGCATAAAAATAAAAAGGTTTAAAGTTCTTAGCTATTTTTATTTATCGAATAAATCCTTGTTATACGAACTTGTTTCTATATCCTTTGCATAATTTTCCGAAAACCGCTTAAACGATTTTAACCAAAATACATATTTATGATAACATAAGTATTCTTAATAAGATTCCGTACCTAGTTTTCTTAAAACAAAAACTTATCCATATTTTAAGAATTTTTGAAAAATGACAATCAATTAGATATCTACGGTTTATAGGCCCGGAAACCAGCATACCCAATCTATCCCAGTCAAAATTTAGAACATCTCCCATCAGATCATAAACAGTGCAAACGTTTATTAATATTCTCTTAGTTTACGTTGCTTCTCTCGGCGTTAAAATAAGTCTGGTATTTGTACTGTCGACCGAACAGTCTGCAGATAATGAAAGTATGGTAAATGCCAATTTTATTGAAGGACTACAAATGCAAGTTCCCATCTTCCACTCCCATAGGAAAGAAAAATTCATCCTTAGATATCCCTCCAGTCAATCGAAATATTACCAACTAGAACACGTAATAAAATTTGTTGGTCTGATGGCAAACACATGCTTGAAAATAAACAATCGCATTCGACATGCTTCATTGAACATGATTGAATTCTCCAGCGAATATAAAACGACGCAAAATCCATATAGATTATCACACTTCTAGACTACTAATTTCGCACGCCTTTTCAACCACATACGAAACAAAAGGAAAACATTAAACTCCTTCCATGCGTCTGTAAGGCTTCTAACGTCTGCCAGAATAGAATTTTCATAAACCTACTCCAATTTTCACATCACGGCTATTTGGGAACAAAAAAGAAAAAATCTATACGAAAACGTATGCATACCAATCACTATGACATAAGAAAAGGATTTTCCAAAAGAGAAAAGCCCCTAAAGGATACACCGACACTTTTGATTTATACGATATCCGTTTCCCACCGCACACAGTGCTGCAGCAAGGAAGCTGCTAAATATGATGAGCACATCACTTTCCATTCCTGTCGTAAATTCCGATTTTATTTTATTTTGTTTCGTCCCGTTTTTCCACATATACACATTTTCTAAGTGCATTCCACGCCCATAGGGATTATTTGAGTCTTTTTTTTCGCCCCAGACCTGTTCGTATTAGGGGCGAGTGTTGCTTTTACATGAACCCAAGAGTTCAATCGAGCGGTTATAGCAGTTCGAAATCAACAATTTTACTGTGCAAGGTATTATGAAGTACATCGAAACTAAAGTTATAAAAATTAACTTGAAGGCGAAAAATTGGTAAAAAATCAATATTCAATAGAAGGGAAAAATAAAAAAGTACGCGCGACCTACTTCTGGACTTTATTGTTTTTTTTCCTTGTGAAACCATCAACTTAGTGTGTGTTTCAGTTTTGGTGAGTTTCTTTCGTGCCGTAATATTTAAAGCTGTTAAAAGGAATTTTATGACACCCAAAAGAAAATCAAGAGAAAAAGGCTGAAGAACGGAACAAGCATTAGAGCAGGCGACGTGATTTACAACCCATATACGTTCTGTGCATGTTCTGCGAAGGGAGGACATGCTATAAACGCTATTTGCCACTAACTGGACTGGAGGAAAAAAAATATATTAATGAGATCACAATTTCGTCCAATTTGGGGTCATTTCTTTATTCTTTTTATCGGCGGTTTATTGCATATAGTAAATCCTTTCCGGGCGGAAGTGCTTAAAGTGTCTGAAAATTTAAGGGTACACTCAACTTCATAGGGATTGTTGATTTTTAACATTTCAGATTAATCTCCAGATATTGATTTTAATTTAATTCTGAAAAATATAAATAAAAATAATAATAATTTATACGTATAAATAATATAAATAAATACAACTTTTTAAATGGTTATGTTTAGGAGTGGAATGAGGGACTTCTCCTCAATCGCTAGCGAATCAGTTAAATAAAAAAAGGGAAATACATACTTTCCGTAGAAACATCCGATTGCCCCAAAAGGATTTAAGAGGACATTAATGTACCTTATATATACTTTAAATATCGAAGGATGTATTTAAAAGAAAAAATCCGGAGTCTAGTGGCTTAAATGTTAAAGCGCCGATCTAGGGTTACCAGAATGAAAATGGAAAAAATTGCGAGTATTTTAGGATTATTTAAAAATTATCGAAAATTTTATTAAAATATTGACACAATATTTTTTTTCTTGTATTTATCAGAAAAACAAAAACTTGAACATAAATACTATCAGTTAAATATAAAAAGTAGACGATTTATTCATACTTTGAAAGGACTTTGAACTTCAAATGAATGTGTGCACAGAGAATCTTTTTAAAAATATTTAAGGAACGTTTTTTAAAGGTTTCTGATTGAATATTAAATAAAGGGGGCATTGGTTTGTATAATTCAGTTTTTCATAGACTCTTCGGGATTTAAAGTTTACTAAATTGAATTGTCATCTGCGGCAGTTAATATAAAATATGAATTCGGCCTGCTTAATACGCTGCAGTTCTATTTTATATACAGGTCATATAAGTTCTAACGTTGCATATAATGATTATGAAACTGTATAAAGGTTTCTTCTCCTGCACGCATCCTTCTAAAATTTAATTTTCTGTCATGTACTTCTATTACGAAAAATGTGGCGTCCTTCCTATCCTGGTGATATTGCGCATTTTTCAAGAAGCTGTGTTACTCTAGCTATCAGTTTTATATATGAGCACTGCAGGTCTACAGTGCCTACAATAGCTTTCCTAGGCTCTGCTTTATAAGGGGTTTTGAATTGGGAGATTGCCTTGGTCCGCAAAACTGTACAGCAACCCGAGGCAGTCAATTCATCGCTTTGCAAAAGAAGTCGGTCTTTCGAAGACTTTTTTGGCCTACTCCCGTACAAGGTCAAGCAGCTCAAAGTTAATAACAAGAATCGACGTTGTTGGTATATCTGACTGGGGTTAGGGGTGAATTCGAAATGACATGTCCAACGGGACATAATATTCTTCGGTACTCCAACACTCTAACACTGCAAAAACAAATTCCTTGGGAGGTGGTTCTTTCGCTCCCTAAAATTGCCGTTAAAATTCTGTCTGGAACTCATCGTCAATATGCTACCATCTACCATCGAATATTCCTTTCGTCATAGGGAGTGTGGCTGTATTCCTTGCCAGCACTTGCTTGATGAGTTGATTAATTTGTTGCATATTAGGCAGACATCCAACTCTAAACTTTGTCAGTAGATGACCATCCCCAAAATTTGGCATCCTCCTTCTTGTCTTAAACTTTGTGGTCAATTAAATGCTTACATGCCTGAATTCGAAGGGTTGCAAGGTGCTTGCTTATGCGGATTGCGTAGCTATTGTCGTCTCAGGGAAGCACCTACATACCTTCAGGTATTTAACATGTAGGACCAATCGTTGTGGTTTTGGGTAAACCCTAACATAAGTGAACTTGTCCTCTTTTCCAGAAAATACAAAATTTTGTATATCGTCCCTTCATTTATAAATAGAACAAACCTGACATTTTCTAATAAAGCTAAACATTTGGGTCTTATTTTATAATGAAAGTAAGGCTGGGAGCTTAAGCTACAAGAAAGATATACAGAATATGCTACTGTTGCATTCATTGAGGCGAAGGTATTGGGGTCTCCAATCCTTGTATGTCATTATACCGTTCGGCGATAAGGCCTATGCTTCTGAATCTGAGTCCTCGGAATCAGTCTCTGTCTCTGTATAAACTTTGCAGTAGCTCTAGACTGTCGCTCATCTCTTAGGAAGATGGCGAGGCCGTTCAATATTCGTCTGGGTTTCGAATACCGGCCCAAAGAGACACACGGGAAGAAGGTACCTTAGGTTTTCCGATCGCTATTTGCAAGCATTCTGCTATCGACAGAATTACCCTTTGATGGGCAGTTGGTAAAGCAGAACGTTTCTAGAGCTTGTTCTCTCTCGACAGACTGCATATCAAGGCTGCAAAGGATGCCATCTTTAGCGCTGGCTTTTTACAATGACACGAGTCCATTCTCCAATTTTTCTGCACTTATGAATCCCGAACTTCAAACTTCGACACACGAAGCCTCATACGGTTAATTCAAAGCTTGAACTGAGGGGGGGAGGATTCTGTAAAAAACGAAACGAAAAACACTTTCGCATTTAAAAAACGAAAGAAATCACACGAAAGCGAAAATTTGCTTCATGGAGCTGCTTTCGTTTACATCTTCTCCTCGTTCGCAACGATTTAAGAAACGACGTGACAAAAAATTTAAAGTTTGAGAAGTTGTATAATATGTAGGTATATCTATACATATAATAAAACTGTAGCCGTTTTCTATGTTCGCAGTTGGCGTGAGAACTACTGCACTGATTTCGATGAAACTTTTTTAAAATGTTAGATAAGGTTCTGAGACTTTTATTACCATGCTTATTTTTTGGTAGCGTTTTTAGCCAAAATGTGTTTTTTTTCTGACTTTACTGCTTTTAGCTCGCCATTACTCAATCAATTCTTAATCAATGTAAACCAAACAAAAAAATAAAGAAAGCCAACACTTCCATAATTATTTTAAGCCATGAATCAGCTTTCTGCGTCATCTAGAAGCTGAGCTACAACCCAAAATCTAACATAAAAAAAACTTAACTTATTTCCTCAAATCGAAAATTTTCCACAACCGTTGAAACGAAAGAGAAGTAGGCGAGGTCGATCTTCCTGACCCGACCCGATAGGTTGCGCTGTTGTCGATCTTCTTAACCACTCAACCGATTTCATGAAATTTTGTAGGTGGGTATGGTTGGTTGAAGCTAGATGGATAGGATAGTTTTGGACCCGATAGGTGGCGCTGTTTTCGATCTTCTTAACCACTCAACCGATTTCAATTAAATTTTGTAGGTGGGTATGGTTGGTTGAAGCTAGATGGATAGGATAGTTTTGGACCCGATAGGTGGCGCTGTTGGCGATCCGCTTAACCACTCAACCAATTTCAATGATCTTTTTTTTTGCTTTGTATGGTTATATGGAAAGATATATTTTTTGAATTTTTTTAACTAAACTCTCATTGAAGTGAATACCTATATGGGCACGTTGGAGTGAACTGAAGAAGCTAGGTTTTATACAGATACACAAAAACTCTCGAAATAGAAATAGAAAACTTTGGATTGGATAAATTAATGCATACAATTAGCTGTATTAAGATTATAATATTAGGTATAACGATTTGGTTTTTTAATTAAATTTCTTAATGAAATTCAACATACAATACAGTTCAATTTAACATCCACATCTGGCGTGTGGTCACAAGCACACTCTGTTTTTTTTTTGTATATGTGTAATAAACGACAGCAATGTGCAAGCAGATCTTCAATTTTTTTTGTTTTTTCAAAAGGTATTTCTACACCACTATTGGCACTATTGCTTTAGTTAGAATAAGAATTTATTGAAATTTTGTATCCGTTTTAATAAGTAATGCAGAAAAGGACAAAGGGTTCCTTAAGTGTACTTGAAGTGATTGACAAAATCAGCATTAATCGGCGAGCGAAGCCGCGGGCAACAGCTAGTATCAAATACGTTGTTGTGAAGTAAATATTTCGTTTCTTCGACAATGTACTCTGTGTGATAGGAGACGCGAAATGGGAGGCACATATGTGTTTCGCGTTAAACATAATAACATTTGCTGTATTCCTTTTGCATGAAAAGAAAACGTCTTTCGTTTTCAAAGTTACGTGAAGCAAAACGTTCGTTTAAACGAAAACGATTGAACGTTTTCATTTTACAAAATCCCACCGTTGGCGCTGGTTCATCAGAAAAAACCTCAATGTTTTAAATGTTGACTGAAAAAAAATATCTCTCTCCGCTTACCATTTTCCATCAGCCAAATGGCATCGATATTGATTTTCACCTTATACGCACAATTTCATTAAGTATTATTGCCAGAATTCTTGCACAGCAATTATTGCAAAAACTATAGTGCTCTAAAAGTAGGTTAAGAACAGCTCTTTCACAAGACAAACGAACACAACAAGGTAGAAAGCATATTGAACAATGTCTCGCTAAAATACGTGCTTCAACGGTGTATGCTTGCTTTTTCCTTCGCTCCATTTCTTGCCATTTCAGATTGTTCTCACCTTGTATCCGTAAATACCGTTTCGACATAAAATACTTCTAGCACCCCACAAGATGCCAGTTCGCATTTACCTCGGCCCCATCCATTTGAACTGAGTTTGAGTTTATATATTTAAACTTATTGTTCCACAACTTTATAGTAGGTGTTGCCTCTTTCTTCTTTATGTTCATTGTTGCATTGGGAAAATCCTTTTGCTGGTAGGTTCATAACAAATTTCATCTAAAAATGGCAAAGTTGTGCAAGTCAGAACTCACAGAGTTGACCTATTCATGCTGACGCGTATACCCACTCTAATGCAGCTCTAATATTCTTCTACACCAGTCGTCTGAATACGGCTTGGTCTTTGCCTGTGAAAGGAGAAAGGATTGCCAAGGCACAACGACGAAATATGGAAAAACAAAAATCATTCAAGTTCGTTTTCGTAATATGCCAGAAGAAGGGCAACAGCTTTATGTCCGCCCTGTCAGATGAATTACACGCGGCGCACACCCAGGCTGAGTTGGACTCAAAAGGATATAACATATAACAATAAAATGCACATCGGTGTGAGTGGAAGAAGGAGTGCTGTACAAATTCAATGCTTACTTCCCTTTCGAAGACTGCATTCCGATTCATAAGCTCATAACTCTGAACGATGTGGGGTTTGTTCGCTTCCAGTTCTGAACCATCCAAGAACCCCGCCGTACCTCGTTTAATATGAGGTGCACGCCATGAAACTGTTGTACGATTCTCAATGTTGGCCAATATTATTTTTGCTTTGTTTTTGGCTTTTGTTCATCTACACACACATGTTAGGTGGATGGAGAACCTTTTGATAGCAGAGAATGAAATTTGTAGTTTCTAAAAATACACAAGCAAGGACTGCATTGTTGCGCCAACTTGAATGGCATGAAACTCTCATATGGATAAATACCACCTACTCCTGTCTATCTGCCCAAAGAAAAGTATATGCTAAGAGCATAGACATTTAATTGCAAAAAGACATAAATTACTTGAGTGCAGTCGCAATGAAGTGCAGGGCTGCCTTGCTGTTTACCGGGCACCAAGGAGTTGGTAGTAAAAGTATCTTGTTCTCATTTATTTTTTTGTGTTCTCTGCAAAAGGGAACTTTGGGCGAGAAAATGTTTTTCTTTCAGTTTTGTTTCTGGTTTGAAAAGTTTTTCTTTCTAAAGTTGTTCTTCTTTGCTTTTAAAATGTTTATTTTTAATTCCCGGTAAATGGTTTAAGTACGAGCCGAGGGATACGAACCTCTTCAGATAAAACATGCTTTTTTGTCTGTGAAAGGAAGTTGTAAAAATGTCAGGTAGTTGCATTTAGCATAGGTAGCTGGTCGCTGCCCCATCTGGCAGTTATAATGAAAATCACTTTTATTTGTAGTCCTTATTTGGTGGTTAGACTGTGGGAGGGAGCTGCTGTTTAATTTAGAGAAAAAAAAACCTATAGGAGCTGTTTAGGTTTAAAATATGGATCATTCTTTGAGACAGGGTAGATTTGAATTTGTGGGCCCTGCTCGAATGACAGTGAGTCCTACTGTAGAAATATTTAGTGACCCATTAAAAGTTAAATGAGACGAGACGGAAATTTCGACTTTTGGTAGAAAAAGAAAATCTCATTTTATAATGAAAACATTTTAAGTTAGTCAAGAATTGGTTGGAATAATTCATGGCTTTTTTTATTTGCGTAGTGGGTGCGCCATCTTTTATTTCGGTACGTATGTAAACATTGAATAATTTTGACATTAAATCAACCGATTGACTTGAGTGGAAATGGGTGTGAAATTTTGTACAATTTTATACATGGATCGCTTCACACCGAACCAACGCACCGAAATAGTGACGCTGTACATTGAAAATGTACTTGTAAGCAAAGTGCACGCAAGAAAGTCTTTGAATACTGACGAGCTCAAGGTAGACAAATGAAGCCAACTCGCGGACTATCATGAAGTGCTACAAAAACATCAATCACGAAAAAAGGACATTGGTTCGATTCTGAGTCGGCATAAGTTCCTTCTAAATTCCTTGAAAGCGCAATCTCGGAACTCTAATTCAAAATAATTGTGTAAATAAGTCTTTTTCCCAGGTTTAAAGTGATTTGCTTCCTTCGCTTCGTTCAAAACCCCTGTACCTGATGGCATTCTGCTGGCTAAGCTGCAAAGGGCTCCAGGTACAGTTGAGAATAGATTGGGAATATTTTTATAATATTTTTATAAGGTGCCTAAAATTAAGGACGACTGGTATTTATACCTATAAGCAGGTAAACCAGCCCAAAATTCAGCGAAAGACTTCAGGCCTTTTAGTTTATCTTTTCATTTCTCCTTATAGACACCAGAAAGACTTATTAATATTCATATATCTATGGCCACAAGGAAAAACAGCTTAAGTCGACTTTAGATAATAAATTTATTTGTTTTTTAGTTTTTTTTTTTTTTCCTTAATTCAAACTAAAAAAAGTGTCTTAAGGTGTTACGTTTTCTTGAAATTGTTGCCACTTATTTAAGATAGAAAGCTGAAAAAAATTACAAAATAGATGTGAGTACGCTGAGTCTAATAACATCAAAATCTCAATTTCGTCTAAAGTCGACTATAGCGGTTATGGTTCGTGGCCACAGATATAAGAAGCAAGTGTTATGCAATGCTCTTTATGCCTATTTAAAGGATAAATTAATAGAGAGCAAAATAGAGAGCATCGGGCTTCACCAGATAATATGCACTAGCTGGCTTAATAGACATTGAGGAGGCTTTTAATAACGTCAAGAGAGAGGCAATCGAAAGCGCTTTAGAAAAGATAAATGTCGGGGAAAGCATAACCAATTGGCTTTGTGAAATGCTCTTACCAAGAGTTAGTTGAGTTAGCTCCAAATGTTGGCTGAAGGGTTTGAACTTCGAAACAACATAATATCCGACTCTTGTCTGGTTAAAAGCCGCAAACGAGAAGTATGTATGTACGAAATATGTTGACCAGGGAACAATTAACAGCCTACCCTGAGAGGGAGTATTGGCATAGGAATTTAGTTTGGGGTCAGGTATATACTCCAGCGAGTTGGACTTACAGTCAAAGGTTCTGGCCGTACTACCTAGTCTGGAATTGCCGCACAGTGCTCAAGTTATTGTGCTCGAAGAACCGTGTCAGACTGTGCTGGCAACATGTGCCTTGTGATATTGAGGTTAAGGGAAATTGCCCAAGGTCTGGCCAACGAAGGCCAAGGTTATAAGACAACCAACATAATGGCCATGGCTAGAAGTATGGTTGCTTAAAACAATTTTCAATAAAGCAGCCACAAGATGTTTAAAACTAGTAGGGTATATGGCTTCAAAGACGCTGTGGTCTGTTTTAAGTCAGAGAAAATCTGAAAAATTAATCAGTTAAAGCAGAATAATGTTAAGATAGGAATACTTTCTGGGCAGTGTCTCCTGAGAAAGCATGCCTTGAGACTAGGCTTAGCCAACAAGAACACTTGCAGGTATTGTGAGGACCTAAAGATCGCAGAAGACATCTCCAGCCTTCTCGGCGAATATCAAGCAATTGCTCGGAGGAAGCACCTCGAATTGGTTTAAAAAGGTATTAAATAATATACCTATGAAATATCATATGCAGTGCCATCATGGACTTCCAATACTTAAATAACTTTAAATGTATTACGTATTTCTACCGGTGCGTAGTTTTTTCTTAACAAATTCGTTAAATTCAACCAGCAACGAAGGATGTTGCCGAAGAGCAATGAGTTTGTCCACCAGAGTTGTCGGTCCACGATAAGTCGAATACCCGAATAAGACGCCCGTTCGCATTACCTTTCGTCAACTTTCATCAATGTAAAAGGTCGTATTCTGGTGGATATATAACATTTAGATGATCGAGGAGCGACCCTGACTCAAAACTAAATAAAAGAACAAAGTTTACGAAATCGGACACTGGAAAGAGACAACATATTAATCCAACGACAGAGGGCTATACCCTTTCTTTAGCAAAGCAAAATAAATTAAATACTCATATGGATTAAGCGACTTTCCCACGATACTCCACACGTTGATGCATCTGCCGCCAAAAGCCGCTTCACCCTGTACCTGTCCGCAACTATCTGCAATTTTGAAATGCAATTATTGGCGGCTCCGTAATAAAAGCGAAAACTCGGAAAAAAGCGTAAAACATTTTTATTCGAGCGGCTGGAGCAACTTTTTGACTTCCTTGTCTTCCGTTTGCTTACCTTTGGGATATATTGCTAAAGACAAAGAAAAGCGACCACAACGAAACTAAGAAAAAGAGGAAAACTTATAATGCCACTTCTGAGAATTGCGGTCCTTGCTGTTATATGCGGCGCAGCTTAATGCGCCCACCGCACAACAGTATCACGACTTAAACTATTTTCCTTCCAGAAGACAAAATATGAAAATATGTATGATCAAAAAAAAGTTGTTAAAGTGTGTAACAAAAAAAAAATCTCGCCTCCCTACTTCATCCGACTGCCACATCTAATTCAACACAGTTTTTGAAGGTTTTTTGTTGGCAACAAAAAAAAAGTATACCGTCAAAATCTGCTGAAAGTTTGCACACGTTCATTCCGCATCCTTTTGCCACCCTCGCTCGTCACCACTCGTCAACAGTATGGCATCCACCCAAACTGAGTGCAAGTAATAGATGTGAAGTGGTTTTTGCGTGGCAAAAGGAAAACTTTTCGACTAGAATTTCAAATGATAAAATTAGAATAGAAAGTTTGTCTATGAGTGTGGAGATACCCCACCCTTAGATGGGCGAGTGTATTCTTTGCACTATTCCAGCATTAGTTGGACATTTTAATTTGAAGTGGTAGCGAACGGGGCTAGACGAGAGCAGACACACATGTAGAAGTTTTTTTTTGGTTTTCTACACATGTTTTCCGCTTTGAGGATTTGAATGGATTTACATTTTCATTTTTTTTCTTTTGGTTTTTGGGGAAAGTTCGTTGGGTTTATTCTCCCCCTTTTGCTGTATTTTGTATATTCTCCCCTAGTTAATTTGTATTCGGTGGTAGATAGGATTTGAGATTAAAGTGTGATTTGACATTTTTACCCTAAAGGTTAACAGTCAGCGCAGCATTCAAGATCAAGTATTCTAATCTTCAGAAGTTATAGATTGAGTGGAATTATTTTTTGGGATAAGTATACTTTTATGTTTTTGAAATGTTCAAATGATTCTCTGTGGGTGGTCTCTTTTTGGGGGGAATCTTAAGAAGGATCAAGACGATTTTCGGCTATTGCGGGACAGTTTCGATTGGTGGTGGTTAATTCAGTGGGCTATAAAATATATAACGGCAGATACTGCGCGATGACGCGTGAAGAAGGTGTTGTGTTTTTTGGAAAATGCATCTGCTTTTTGTTTAAGAAAAGAGTCGGAGGATAGTCATGATTTTTTATTAGAAAATATGAAATACTTAGTCGCAAGGTGACTGATTTTGTCTTTATTAAAAGTTGTTTTAAAAGATCCATCCCAATGATTGCATTTTGCGTGGTCTTGCGACTGTTTTGTGTGCTGACAATTTTGGGTAACGTCTTCCATCCAATAACTCCGAGAAGCGACAAAAATAAAAAAACTGAGTTTTTAATGCGTTTTTAAAAAAATTTAAGATTTTTTAACCATAGCCTTTGGTTTTTTAAAGATATTAATACCATAAAAACAGAAAAGTTGATCACCATTTTGGTTCTTGTAACGCTCCAGTCTTATGTTTAAATTTTTGCAGCGGTTTGTCAATTGATCGACCATGATCGTGGATTTCTCAAATTTAGTCCACTCACTTTTAATGATTGTTCTTGTTCTTTTTGTGGATGTTCACCATACAAATGGTCAAATAGCTATGGTCAAATTTTTTTTGCAAGGTGCCACGCCCTGTATTCAATTCGGCCCACATTTTGTGAATTGCTTGGTAATCAATACAATTTTATGATTCAAATTTCGATAACCTTACCTGCCAAAAGTAGCATTTTAAATTTTGTTTTGTATAGGAATTGTCAAGCCCCGCTATTCAATTGCGGCCACATTTTTTAAAACTACATACTTCCAATAGGCAGTTTATGTGCTGTTACCAAATTTAAAAGCAAATGCTGCCAAAAATATCATCATAATGTAGGTATTATTGTATTTTAGGTGCCACGCCCCACTTTTTATGCTCCGCCCATATTTTTTTGAGGTGCATTGTTCAAATATTGCACATTTGAATTCAAAATTTTCGTTTCGAATTTCGAAAAATAGCATTTTGCTTTTGAAGTTATACTTTTTATGTCTTAAAATTTTCACTGTTGCGGACGTCATTGTCACGTTATGCAAGTCAAATTACCTTTCGGCTTTCAGGGGTAAAAAGAGGTGCCCTTTTTGTTTCGTCAAGGTAGTTCCTCTGCGTTTGTAAACTCAAAGTAGGTATTAATAGTTCGCAACAATTTTTAACTAAAGCGTGTCAATAAATAATATGTTTGAATTTGTTTTATAGACGCAGGTATACACAGCTTCTGAAGTTACAGCACTATGAAGCAAGCTATAAAATAGTTAACAAAACGAAAAACAATGATTTTCGAGTTTTATTCGGCATTCACTGGTCCTTGAGCTTTGTTGATTGTCATCGCGAAAGGAAAACGTTCAGGAAGCTATAGTCGATTGATTGAAGACCAGTTCAGTGGAAATCATTCGCTTTCGTAGAAACCCCACAAATTCTCCCATACATTTTTAGCTAATTTATTGGCATTAGGCACACCTAAGTTTTCTATTACGGAAAGTCTGGATTTGCCCAAATTTAGCTTTGTAACCGCATCAGCAACTTTCAACTGAATCGTTATAGATAATGCTGCAACGTCATCTAGCGGCGAGTTACAATAAAGTGGGGCATGAAAACCAAAGCCATTTTTCAGTGTGATCGGTAAAGTTATAAAAAAAATAGTTAACAATAATTGCAAAAAGTTAATTTCTTTATTGTATGATAATTCAAACTCAAACAAGTTTACTTTTTAATTTAATTCATTACTTACAACCAGAGTTACTTAAGCTAACTCACTAGTTGTGGTTGACTGAATGCGTGGTCTAGGCCGAAGAAAGTACGGTGATCGACTTTTATTTTTAACTACTTTGTTTTCATTGTTTATGCACACCCAATAAAAAAGTATACGAGCTCTGTTTTTCATTTTCTCGCTTCCTGTATGCGAAATATGAAGCCAACGTAAAACTTCATTTTGCAAGGACTTTGGAACTATGACTTTCTCGCCTAACAAAACTAAACCATCTTCACAAACAATTTCATTTCTAAATTTATTCATATATTTAAGACAAGGCGTTAGACTATTTTTTACATTCGGCCAACCATTCCTATAGAATTTCAAAATTGCTTTCGATCTTCATCCTCAAATGTAGCCTGCTTAAACTTATCCCGCTTTTCATCTGACATATTAATCGCATGCACACAACCATCTAGGTTTATTTCCTCACTCTTGTCATAACTATCATCACCAAAACGTGACATTACATCTGCAAGAAGCAGATACTTACCGGGTATATAGCAAATATTTAATGTATATTTCTCCAGCTTAAGCCGCATTCTTTGAAGTCTCACGGAAGGAATTTTGTTAATACTTTTTTCGAACAGAGGAACCAAAGGCTTGTGATCAGTCTCTACTAAAACCTCACGTCCATACAAGTAAAAATGAAATTTTCGACATGCAAATAAAATAGCCAAAAGCTCCTTTTCGATTTGCCCATAGTTCTTTTCAACATCACTTAGTCCCCGTGAAGCGCATGATATGGGTTTCTTATTTTGTAAAAGGCATGCACCAAGGCCATATGAATTTGCGTCGGTCTGTATGATGATGTTCTTTTTGGGATCAAAATTTTGCAGAGATGTTGCATTTGCTAAAAATGCTTTTATTTTGTCCAAACATGCGGAGTGTTTTTGAAGCCAACTATATACCACATTCTTTTTAAAAGCTCTCGTAGTGGTTCAGTCTCTTTAGCTAGATTAGGCAAAAATTCTCTCAAGTAGTTAATCATCCCTAGTATTTTCTGTAGTCCTATAGGACTATACCTTTGATTCTGGGTCTTTCAACTTAATAATTGACTCAACTCTTGTCTCATCGACCGATAGGCCACTACTTGACAAAATAAAACCCATATACTTAACCCTCACTGACCTAAATTGTATTTTTTCTTTATTGAATTTTACATTATGTAGAATAACAGCAGCGATCACTTTTTCTAAAATAGCATCATGTTCCTCATATGATTTTGCAAAAATTAGAATATCATCAAAGTACACGAAAGTACCAGCTATTCCACCGAAAATACGGAACGTGTATCTTTGAAAGATCATTGGGGATAGTCTTAACCAGAAAGGTAACCTCAAGTACCTGTATGTGCCATGAGGTGTACTAAATGTGTACAAATAACTTGATTTTTTATCTAGCTGAACATGAAAATAACCATCTTTTAAATCAAACACGGAAAATACTGTCATGTCTGCCAACTGTGCTCTGAGCTCCTCTAGAGTGGGAATTTTGCACTGTTCTGCCACTAACACACTATTTAAACATTGTGGATCAAGACAAACACGAATTGACTTATTTGGCTTCTCCACTATAACTATGTTGGAGGTCCATTCTACTGGTTCCATAACTTTTGTACTTATTTCCATTTTTTATAGACGATTTAGCTCACATTTTAAATGTTGTTATAAACTTAGCGCTACTCTACGCGCTGGCTTAGCGTTTGGTACAGCCCCACTCATTATTTTAAGGGAATACTGTACGTGACCTACCTTTTGTATTGAGTCCCATCCACAACCCACAAGTGCTTTGTCTATCTATGTTCATAATTTGAACATTAATGTTCCGAATTTCACAATTTCAGCTCCATTGAGTGTCGACGAATAGCCTTTGCAACGTTTCTTTTTTTTTTAATGAGAGGCGCCACTTAATACTTTCGAAAGAGTAGGTAAGTAGCTAAAATTGTCTGACATAATCGTATTCTCAAAATACCAGACATGTGGAGCTTCTGACAAACATTTGTTCAGTTAATTGATGTGTAAATTAAAATAATTGAGTTTACTTCTTTAAATGCTCTGCAATATCTTGCGTCAATGTCCAGTGGCGTTACCTCAATATCTGCCTCTACGCGACATATATAAATCGGGAACGCACAAAACACACGATGGCAACTCTAGGGTCACTTCTCACATTAAAATGACTGTTTCGCTGTGGCCCTAAAATTGAGGAGTTTTCGCAGATAATATTGGACTACCTGGATCACCCAGTTCATGTTTTAAATTGAAGTCACAACAGCGCTATCCTTGGTTCAAGTCACGTAAGTTGAAAATGTAAAGACAAAATTGCTCAAGCTACCCATTTTCTCAGTATCGATGACAAGTTATTATGACAAAAGTCTATATACAGAGGAGCTTATCCTCATAAAATTGTTATTTGCACGTAGAGCCCCATGTCAAAATGTTTCGAATACGAAAGCAGCAACCGCCCTCACTTTAATGCCAAAAGTCTGTAATATCACTCACAAGGACGAATAAAATTGTTCATTCATTGAATCTAATGACACAGTCTCCCATTAAAATAGAAAGCTCACAATGAAACTCAATTCATTAGAGTTTTTAGCTGTTTTCGTTTGAGTATTGCATCGCCAAAGTGACTTCCATCAACAAATCTCGCTCCGACCGACGACGACGACCGACGCCATTATCATGAATCTGAAATAAACTCCAGAAGCTACTTTATTCGCGCCATCCTCACCGCATACACTTTCAATTAAACGTCTGCCAATAATGAGTTTTCTTTCTGTGCCCTCTCTCTTTTATCATTGTCATGACATTCGAAATGGAATCGGTGGAGAGAAGTATCCTTTGTAAGCGCGATGCCATCCCCCTACTGTTGGTGGACATTGGATCTCAAGCCACTGGAGCAGAGTATGGGAACTACAAGAAAGTATACTCTTGCTGCTTGGAGATATGGATTCGATTTCATTGTTTAGGTGTATTGCTATGGTTTTACGCTAAAGAATACCTATAACCACCGCCTGCGGCGACCTCCCAAAACCAAGCAACCGCAGGAGGAACTAATATCTGCGGATGGATGCTATAGCCTGAACTTCTTCTTTATGCGAATATTAATTAGAGGGGAGCAATAAATCGAATCAATAAAAAGAAAAATTGATCCGTGTTAACCGTTGGATTTATTATCTTATCCTGAGAAATCGCATGTGCGTGGGTGGGCACTGGGCAGTTTAGTGGGTGTGAAGCGTATTCTCTGGTGAAATAAAATATGCAAGGAAAAAACCCAGATGAATGTCCTTCAAAAGATCTTGAGCAGGAGAATACTGTAGTCTGGTAAAGAAATTTCGTCAAAATTAATCCACCCTCTGTTAACCACGGCGGCTTTGTCTTTGAAACGTTCTTGAAACGGACGGACGTTCGGTTTTGGTTATCGTCTCGAATATGGGCACTTGTAATCGAAGGTCCAATTGTTTTCCCTTCGCTCAATGAGGCGAGCCAATGTAGCCGACGTATTTTAACCTTTTCAACAACTTTCACATTCTTGTACATTTCAGTTTGTCAGGTCTGGTCGCTTTCCTCCTTTGTTTTTTTTAAATAGGCAAAATAAATTTCCTTCGCTTATATTTCGTCTTTCGATTAAGGAATTTTGGGCACATTTGTTTTTTTAAACCGAAGTTGCAGCAACTACCGTTTCATATGATTACACTTCGCAGGATCTCTTCGAGACGTATATGTTGTAAAAGGTGGAAATTTTTGCTAAGGACAGATGGTAGATGGTAGCACGTATCTTGTTAGGGTAGGTTATCTCGTGAATCAAGCTTCTATTACGGGCCACTTGCTATGCAACGTTCGGTCAATATATAAAAATCGTCTGCTTTCCAGATCCAAATGGACGGATGTGTAGAAGATAGTTCTCTAAATTTTGAATTCTTATGGACTATCGACTTCCCAATTTCATAAAAATTCATATTGCACTGCAACAAAGTTGGTTAAGTTTTGCCGGGATCCTAAATTTGGCTTTTAGTTCTTTTGATGATGAATGCTATCAGAAGTTCCTTAAAATCGAAAGAAATGTAGGCTTGAGTGTCGTGTTCTCTTCCACGATCTGATTCAGTCTGACAACTGGGTATATGATGGTGGATCTCCCGAGTCGAAACCTTTCATTAACAGGAAGTGGGTTCTAGCTCGTTCTCTACTGACCCCATTATTTTTTCTACATTTTGTTCATTAAAAAGCTGCTGAGAATGCTGTTAAATAATGTATTACTTCCTCTGGTGGCTAGACTTTCCGTCGAAGCTGCGTATCAAACTGCGTGGTTTTCCGATCCCGAGAACTGGAATATCTACGACAGGACCTCTTTTCTTCCACTTTCTGGATCGATGTCCTTTTTAAATTAAGCTTCCTATCATGTGCTTCTTGTAATGTATACTCTTTTTTTGCGGTAAGACATACAAAGACCTTTTTTCTTTTATTAGGTACACCGTACACCTTATCATTAGAAACCTAGTTCTATACTATTTTTAACGTTTTTCAAGCTGCCTATAAATGAATTACGCGGTAGCGATATTCCCTTGGATTCTCTGCTTACCTACAGTGTTGCCAGAATTTGAAAAGGGAAAATATAAAAGATACGCTAGAATGTGTAAAGCCAAAAATAAAAATTCAAAACAAAAAAATGTGTTTTCCTTAGTTTGTTTTTTTTTTTAAGATAAGATATTTATTATTTTATCTCGTCGTTTAAATCTGCATAACATTTTATTTTTATGTAAAAATGTAAACTAAAAAATAAAATAAATAAATAAATAAATATTTTGGCGCGACAGGTCTATGGGACCCAAGGCCTAGCTTCTCACAACCATTCGTTTTGTGTGGGTTTTCAATTTTTGGGACAAATGGAAGGGATCTACAATTTTACGCCGAGTCCAAACGGCTAATTGAGAAGCTCTTTCGCTCTTTCATGACAGTTTTTACTCTCTGATGTTTTTCAGACGTTCACGAGAGGTGGCGCAGTGGAAAAAAACCTTAAGATGTAATTTGGCTCTTTCGGGATTCGAATCTGAGACCAATCGCTTAGTAGCCCAACACACTGTTATATGATGATGCAAAGAAAAAGACTTTGTCTCGTAGTCACGAGTTAAAACGTATATTTTAGTCTGAAGACAAAATGTGACTGACTTCTACTAACAAGAAGCAAATAGGTATATATATATATATATAACAGTTATAGAAGATAAAATATAAGAGAGCTAGATTATATAAGCAGAGAGAGAATCAGTACTTCATACAACATCTCGCAATTTAAGTTAAATTAACAAAGTAAATTCATATAAGGAAAGTATAATACATAATTGGCTTAATGTACTAAATATATTAAGGTAAATAAATAAGAATTATATAAATCAATTCTAAATTCATATAAAAAATGTAAATCAGTTTTTTAAAAAAAAAACAAAAAGAAAGGAGAACAGCAAAACAATAAAACTACTTAATGTGATCCTTAGGATATGTAAATTTTGACGGTGGTACTATTTTTCTACCAAACCGACTAACATTTTTAAAGACAGTTGGCGATTTATTATTTTCTTTTTCTGGACTTTGCTGTGGTGAAGTTGAGGCTTCTTCTGAATGACTATCCAATATATGTTGTCTATTTCTTCTGTATATATTTCCATCTCGATCTTTTAGAACGTATGACTGCGGTTCTTGACATTGTTCTATAATTATTCCTGGGGACCAATAAGATGTAGGATTCTTCTTATACATTATTTTTTGTCCTGGAACTAAAGATTTTAGTACTTTAGCTGTTCTATTGTAATATGATTTAGTTTTTTCAATATTGTTTTGAATGTCTTTCTGATATTGTTTGTAATCAATTGATTTGGGTAAATAATTAGTTGACATAGCCGGTAATTTTGTACGAAGTCTTCTAGACATAAGAAGTTCTGAGGGCGACGGTAGGTTGCCTTTTGAGATAGTCCTATAATGCAACAAGGAAATGTAAGGGTCTGATCCAGATTCCTTACTTTTAAGTAAAAGTTTTTTGACAGTTTGAATAGAACGTTCTGCCAAACCGTTCGATTTAGGATGATAAGGACTTGAAGTTTTATGTTCGATATCCCAATCTCGGCAAAACTTTTTGAAAACTTCAGAGTTAAATGGCGGGCCATTGTCAGATACCATTATCTGAGGTATCCCATGACGAGCAAAAATGGATTTCAGCTTACTGACAACAAATTGACTACTATACCCGGAGGCTAGCAATTCGATCTCTATATATTTAGACCAATAATCCACGACTACTATATACATTTTCTTGTTGAACTCAAATAAATCAGTACCTACTTTATACCATGGAATTGCCTCAATTTTATGTGGATGTAAAGGTTCTTTTGGCTGTGAAGATCTATGACGCATGCAAATTTCACAATCGGTGACAATATTGTAAATGTCATTGTTTATGTTGGGCCAGAAGACTATATCTTTTGCCAGACTTTGACATCTTTGGATTCCTAAATGTCCTTCATGCAAAAGATGCAAGATTTCTTGGCGTAGGGAAGAAGGGATAACTATTCGGTTAGATTTAAATAAAATGTCATCAATAACATGCAATTCATCTCTTATTTTATAATAAGGCATGCATGATTTTAAAACAGATTTTTTATTGTCGGGCCATCCAGATTTAGTGTATTTTTTAACGTTTGTAATCACATCGTCGGTATTACCAGCGAGCTTTATTTTTTCGAGTTTTTCAGAAGATACAGACAAATTCGAAATTAATAGATTGCAATGAAGGTCAATGTCACTTTCAAATGTTGTCATTGCACTTTCTGGCAATGCTGCCCTTGAAAGCGTGTCAGCTGTATACATGTACTTGCCAGGTTTGTATACAACATCCAATTCGTAAGACTGTAATCGAAGCATAAACCTTTGAAGACGAGCGGGGACTTTATATAGTGGCTTTGTGAACAGCGGAACTAGCGGTTTATGATCGGTCTCTACTAGGATTCGCTTACCATAGACGTATTGATGAAATTTGATACACCCAAAGAGAATAGCGAAGAGCTCTTTCTCAATCTGAGCATAATTTTGTTGACTAGTAGTCAACGTTGCAGAAGCATATGCAATTGGACTGTTTTCATGCGCGATAACTGCACCGACAGCGCTTTTGGAAGCGTCAACCGAAAGGGTTATTATTTTATTTGGGTCATAAAATGTTAATACTGGGGCATTAGATATAAGCGATTTTAAGTTAATAAATTCTTTTTCATGGGCTTCACTCCACTGCCACGCTATATCCTTGTTTAAAAGTTGACGAAGATTTTTGTTATTGACTGATAAATTTTTAACGAAGCTTCCTAAATAATTAATCATTCCCAAAAATCTTTGTAAATCACTGACAGAAGTAGGGCGAGGCATTTCACAAATAGCTTTAACTTTGGAATCATCTGGTCGGATACCATGCTTATTAAATATATGCCCAATGAATTTAATTTCGTTCAAACAAATCTTTGATTTGTCCTTATTGAATTTAAGACCAATTTGTTGTGCCCGTTTTAAAACTTTTTCCAAGATTTCATTATGTTTCTTCATAGTCGAAGCGTGTATTAAAAAGTCATCGATGTATATTATAAGACCATTAATATCACCAAATTGTTTCACCATTTCAGCATGAAATATTTCTGGTGCTGCATTAATTCCGAAAGGAAGACGCAAAAAACGATATCTACCAAAAGGTGTGATAAATGTACACAATCTGGATGAGTCGTCATCCAATGGAATAATCCAAAACCCAGAATTTGCATCTAATGTGCTAAAAATAGTGGAACCATTTAGTTTTGACTTGCACTCATCGAGATTTGGAAAAGGATAATGCGATCTAAGAATAGCTTTATTTAAATTTCTTGGATCTAGACAAAGTCTTATTTTCCCATTCGGTTTTTTCACTAATACTATGGAATTTACCCACTCAGTAGGCTCCTCAACTTTCACTATCACCTTTAATTTTTCCATGCGTTCTAATTCGTCTTTTAATAATTTTTCTAAAGAAAACGGTATTTTGCGCGGTAAATCTATTGTTGGAGTTATACCAGAAATTAGTTTTAAATGGCATTTGTTTTTTAATAGCCCTAGACCTTGAAAAATGTCACTATACTTAGTTAAAATTGTTTTGCAACTCTTTACATCTGTGAAATTGTTAATATTTGAAGTATTTAAATTATTAGAACTATATTTATTAATGCATGCAATTTTTATTTGATCTACCTTATTTATAAGCTGAAGTTGAACGCATGTTGATAACCCAAGTACTGCATGACAATATAAATCCAATATTTGAAACTCGATCGAGAAATAGTGTCCATTATACTCGCATTCCATGGAACAGCATCCTACAACGGGTAACCTCTCTCCACTGAATGTCATAATGCGAGTTGATGACGTTATTAGTTGATTAGATGAGCATCTCAGATGATTAAACTGCTGCAGCGACATAACATTTGCCTGTGCCCCCGTATCAATTTGACAGTCGATCGCTTGACCCTTTATTTTCAGCGATATTATCCAACTGTTTCTTGGCATTGGTTTGGTTTGCTTCAGAATGCCCAAGAATAAAGAATCAGAATCACTTTCCCGTTGGGAATCACAATCAGCATCGACATTTCGCACGTATGCGCTCTTTGCATTAGCGTTTTTGTTGTAATGGCACATTTTTGAGAAGTGATTATTTTTTTTACATGTGTTGCATGTAACTCCAATTGCTGGGCAACGGTATCGGTGAATTTCTCCGCAACGGGAGCAAGTGCTGCTGGTTGATGGTGTCTTAGCGAAGCGTGGTTTAGATTTGTTGTGTTGAGAAAATGATTTTGATTTGTGTGTATTGTGTTTTTCTGTATTGTAATTTTTTTGACTTTGTGCATGCTTATTAAAATGACGGTTTATGGCATTGATTGTTTCGATTGGACTTTGTATTTGTAATTGTTTTGCATGATCTTTCGTTAGTTCAATCGATTTAGCTATTTCAAGTGCTTTTTCGAGTTTTATAGAACCTTCGTTTAATAGTCGTTCTTTTATGATTGACCAATTATTATGTAAGCCACACACAAAGATATCTCTTACTAAATCCTCCCGTAAAATACTGAAGTCACATGAGAGACTTAGATTTTTAAGAGATGTGACATATTCGTCTATAGACTCACCAGCTTGTTGAATTCTTGTGAAGAATTTATGTCTTTCCATGACAATGTTGACTTTTGGCAGAAAATACGTTTTCAATCTAGACACCAAGTCATCATATTTGACAGTATCCAGGTCCATATTGAACGAGTGAAATACGTCGAGGGAATCAGGACCCATGTGATGCAGCAGAAGTGCCACTTTCCTTTGATCAGTCTGCGAATCTAGGCTGGATGCACGAAGAAATATTTTAAATTGTGTATGCCAATTTTTCCACGTCAATGGCATGTTGGAAGATTTCAAGTCTAACGGCAGAATTGTCGGCGCGAATGTTGGCGTCACCATCGTTGTAGAAAAAACACGA
Organism: Cheilosia pagana; assembly: GCA_936431705.1. Lineage (NCBI taxonomy): Eukaryota > Metazoa > Arthropoda > Insecta > Diptera > Syrphidae > Cheilosia > Cheilosia pagana. Next base: position 73,738,471 of record OW386166.1, on the reverse strand, counting down.
CCACTTGGTTTTGGTTCAACCGTTTCATCAAGCATTTTATTTGACGTTTTTAATTGAATCGACTTTACATTACGACTTTAGCACATCTGACACCATGTTATATGATGATGCAAAGAAAAAGACTTTGTCTCGTAGTCACGAGTTAAAACGTATATTTTAGTCTGAAGACAAAATGTGACTGACTTCTACTAACAAGAAGCAAATAGGTATATATATATATATATAACAGTTATAGAAGATAAAATATAAGAGAGCTAGATTATATAAGCAGAGAGAGAATCAGTACTTCATACAACACACACTACCACTAAGCCACTGCGCCGACATTCAATTCCTATAAATTGCATTGGGAGCAGAAGGTCATTCCTGTTTATAGTCTTCCGCTTTTAAGAATATAAGGCTTATACTCCGATACGGATCACAGCCATGCTATCGCTTATCAGATACCCATGAAATGCATCAGAGTGGATCCAGTGGAAAAGAAATTATTTAAAACTGCCTGTTCTCGCCTTGCGTCACCCGCCGTTTTTTTAAAATATGTTCCCTCCCTTGGACCTTTCTAAAAGCAATATACAGCAAAAACAAATACAATAAAAACATAATTTTAATTCTTACTAAAAAGTCTGCACAAAAGAGATTTACGCAAAGTTCTGTTATTTGTGAAAACGTGTTCAACCTGAATGTATGCGCTGAAAAGAGACGACTGCCCATTGAACATTGAATTGCAAACCATATGATCACGTTAGAACGCGCACATACTCACACACATATTACTGCAACGAGCAGTGAGTGGCTGCATGACTACTGACAGTTGTATAATTGCTGCTCAGCTTCAGGACAACGCAGGAGGATGTTTTATATCTTAAAAGATTCAGGAGAAAATTTACTAAATTCACCTGTTTTTTTATTTTTCAATCCGAGAAGCCATCACTGAGCTAGGTCTGTATAAACAGAATTTTCCTTACATATATCCGGTATTTTTGACTATTTTGTAAAAACCAAGCTATATTCCGGGTTAAAAAGTATCCTAAAGCCCGACCCAGAACATAAGCAATCACTATGCCAAGTTTCATCAAAATCCGTCCAGAAGTTTCTGCGTGATGCGCGATCAGGCATTTTACATTCTACAGTTTTACTATATGCAGTGAAGAGATAGAGATAGGTGTGCAACAGGGGTCGGTATTAGGGCCGTTAGTTTTTTTTTTTTTTTTAAATTCGTATAAATTTTCAAATTAGTTTAATATTTTATTTTTGTGATTTTTTGTTTGAAAGCGAGGAGTAACAAAAGTAAATTGGGGAGCGGACCCTGGTGAATTTTAGACGAGTTTTTGATTTGATGCACTGTTTAAAAGAACAACAACTTTTGCTAACCAAACTGCTTAATATTGACAACAGTTGAAAGAGATTATAGCTTTTCCCTAGCCAGGAAGTAGACCTGCACTTTGCCGTCAATTGTCCCAGCATTCCAATCGACAGGAGCACTTATACTATGTTCCCACCAACATGATTTAGCTGAAGTAATTTACAAATCACGATAGGCGTTTCCACCGAACTTTAAAGTGTTTAAGTGTGACATTTGAAATTAGTTGGCAAACTTTCAATATCGTACATATAAAAGTATAAACGAAAAATTACCCGCAACAATTTAAAATAAGTTCAAATGCTTTGCACGTAATTAAAAATTAAACAGGTATAAATCACGTAATTAGTAATCACGACAATGTATGGTAAATCACATCATTAATGAGGTAAATCAAGTGGATTTAGCTAACTCACCTTGGTGGGAACATGGTATAAGCCATCAATTCTTAAATAGGTAATGCATTTTTTTGGCTGCTTGTACGAAGTTTTTATCGATCTTTCGAGTCTTCTTCTCCTTTTGTTTCATTATTGAGAACTTCGGTAAGTTCAACCATTGACTCTAAAATTAACTTTTTTATATACATCAGGTGCAGGTATTTTTTTTATTGTTATTTAGGGGTAAGTTCAAGTCGACATCTGTATTTGATTATTACAGGTATTGATAAGGTCCTTTGAAAATTAATAACTCATAGCAAACTGTGTTGGGACCACCGACCGGCTGACTTTACGCATACCAGGATGGTAGATACATCGTAACATGTCACATTCTCCATTTGTTTGCGAATAAATAAAACTTGCTGCCACTTAGCCTAACTTTTAAAAATATTTGTTACAAAAAACTTGTCAACTTGACAACATGTGTAAAAATGAATTAATTGTTTTATGTTTGTTCTTTACTTACAGGAATAAGTACAAATTCAAATTATCAGCCACATCAGCAACCATGCAGTTCTGAAGTTCAACATCAACAACAACAACAACAACACTCATCATCAAGGATATCAAATAATTTTAATTCAACCACCTCATCATCAAATACAAATTACTCAAGTGGTGCTAAATCGTCGACGTCGATACCAAGGCCTCTGCAAAATGTAAGTACATAAAATTTATTATGTAAATACATGTACATACTGTACTTAGATATACAAGCCACGAACGGAGAATATGAATTATTAAGGGAAAACAAAATGTGGGTAGGCAAGGCACTCCTGAACTCGGCACTGTAGCCGGGTGACTGCGAATCCCTTTTCACGTAGCTTGGTTACAGATGGAATTTTGGTTTGGGCGATTCAGACTAGACGTCTGTCTGTCGCAGAAGAACAATTACTCAATGTGATCAAAATGCTGTCATTTCGGGTGAAGATTTTGTTTCGTTTTTCACATTGTTTGTCTTCAGAAATGGGATCACTGTTTAACGACAAGAATGAGTCTAATCTGAAATTTTGACACCTCAGGTTGAATGATTTTCAATCGAATCGAACCCACCGATGCGATGTGTCTGAAATGCATATGCAAATTCCATTAGATGTTGACTATGATATTAATTGGGTTGAATGTAACGAGCCATCCGAAATTGTGTCTGCGTAATGTTACTTTGGAAAATGTTTACTGGCAGTGGAGTGGTGTTTCCTAGCAATTGATTTAGGGGTTCAGCTTTTCCAAGACACAGAGGAGTTTTATATTTTGGATGCGGTATGAATAGGCCAAACTCCTATGGAAGTAATTGTCGCGAACTGTCCATCCAGTCATAGACTTGTCTTCTCAATTCGACTCGAACTCGAACTAGAATTGTTAAAAAAATGCATTAATTTAATAAGTACCACTGGCTAAAAACTAAATAAACATAAACGAATATTAAAACAAGCTTCATTGAACGATATATATGTCTTAAAGCGTTTTCTAATAAGGACAGGCCTATGTTTAAATGGTATAAAACAAGCTGTTTCTATACCACTGAGCTATTAATAAAATGTATTTTTTTATTTGAAAGGCCTATGCGTGCCATTGTTTATGAAAAACAACATGAATCAAATGTCCGCCGCGGCTTCTCATAATGACACGAATTTGACTGAAATTGGTTGGTTATGTTGATTTTTAGGACATGGTACATAAGGCCATGCGACATAAGACCATATTTTGAAATATAGCCTTATGACACTTTCACAAAGCGTCATAAGGCCATATTCGAACATATGGCCGTTTGTCGCTTTGAGTATATACAAAACAGGAGCTGCAGCTGCGGAAATAGTTTCTGTAGTAACAACCAGCAAGTAGAAGATGACACTTTCCTTCGTGTCGCGAAAATCCGTATCTCCAAAAAATTTAAACCTCTTTGCAAAGGATGTAAGATTATTTCAAGCTTAAAAAAAGGAAGAGTTTTCCATCATAAATGCAGTGGATTTTTTCCTGCTAGTGCCATATTGCTTGTGTTTTGACGCCTGGCTCAAAAAAAGTAGGGGAGACCGGTGCTAGTTGGCTTAAATTAACATTTTTTTCTTTTTCTCTTGAACTAAGACTGATATCAAGAAAGCTCAAATATCATTAAAAAAAACAAAAAAAACAACGTGAATTCAATGTTTTCTTAATTTTACTAGAGCACCTCGATTGCGTCAACTAACCCCGGTACCGGTACTGAATTCTTACAAAAAATCTAAGTATAGAGAAGTCGCTTATAACGACGGTGGAGGGACCGATAAAATGAGGTCGTTATAACCGGCGGTCGCTATATCCGCCTGCCATATCTGGCTTCCACATATATTCAGGAATAAACAAAATCAGATAAAATGATAACTTTTTTGTTTAAGACGCGTAAACCACAGCTAATTTAAAATCAGTTTTTGCGGCGACACATCAAAAAAAATGCCAAAATATTTAACAGACAATTTTTTTTTATTTTCCCTTATTCTGTTGTTATAACCGACGACAAGGACCAATTTTTTTCGAAGAATTGGTCGTCATATCCAACATTTCGTTATATACGACGAGTCGCCGACGTTATATCCGACGGTTAATTAGCTTAAAACATAATGAACCAACCAAAAGAATTGAAAGCGGACGTTATAAGCGAGGTCGTTATAAGTGACTTCCACTGTATTTGCTTTTTTTAATAACATATATATGAATTCTGTACCTACTTAACAAACAAGTATCACCAGATAGTAACAATATTTTCAATATAAGGCACTTATGTAGGTTATGTCAACAAAAAACAAAACCAGTTCTTGTGGTGGAAACAAAAATGCACTCAATGGCCATTTACTAAAACAATGCAAAATAATAACATAAAGAGACATAGGTACATACTTCCAGAAAAAATCTATGATTTTAAATTAAGCAAAATTAATGAATTAAAAGCCACTTCCTGTGGTAAATTATTGAGTCAACTAGCCCCGAAAAAAATTAGTCAATTAACCCCGCCCGACCATCTGTCAAACAACAAGACTTTTCAGAAACAAAAACGGAAAAGAACTAAAAATAAAAGACTTGCATGGACAACTAATACATAAATAAATAAATAAATATTTTGGCGCGACAGGTCTATGGGACCCAAGGCCTAGCTTCTCGCAACCATTCGCTTTGTGTGGGTTTTCAATTTTTGGGACGAATGGAAGGGATCTACAATTTTACGCCGAGTCCAAACGGCTAAACTAATACATACATACACATATTTAAAAAAAATTTGCGCCAGACGGAGAGAAAGAGAAAAATAAGAGAAAAACAAAGTTACTTACTGTAGCAAAAAATAGTTTTTCCTTAATATTTCTTAAATGACATGCACTCGCGTTGAGATACAAAAAGAGACTAAACAGGTATCGGTATTAAATGTAAAAACAAGAATGGATATTAAATTCATTTAACTTCTCTTTAAAATAAATGGCAGTGATTTAACTTTCCCCTGGTGCCAACTAGCCCCGGTCTCCCCTATATTCGATTTTCCCACACATATTACGAAAAGAAAATGCAGTATTTATAGATAGATAGATAGATTAATTCAAAGTAATTCATTTGTAGTACAATAGATTAGATTCATTCTTCTTTTACAAATTGGAGTAAGTATACAAAAGCAATAAAAAATTACTAAAACAAAAGAAAACAATAATCTTAATGAGTACACCTTTACATAACTATATATTAAAGAAACAATTGAAAAGAGAATTCGAATTTAGGTATTTAATCATGAATTATTTTGAAGACAAAGCAAACACTTTGTGGCCATTAAAGGACCAGTGATAAGTGTGCAGTAAATATACTTTTTCGAAAAGACTACCAGCGAAAGACAAAATAGAGCAGCGCGATTAGAAGGTTAAGGTAACTAATATTAAAATTGGACCGCGATAATAGGCGAAAACAACAATAATTACCAGAGAGGCAAAAGAAATAATTATGGGACAACTAGTTTGAAAGCAATGAAAATTAAACGAGATAAAAAAGAAAAAAAAAACAGGATCAGGACACAACATTAAGTAATGTTTCTACTTCGGATCTGGAAAGGAGTCATTCTTTTAGTGCTTTTAAAAATCTGTATGGCTGTGTAACTAATGTGCATATATTAGACGGCAGTTTATTAAATATAAAAGGTGCAATATTTGATAGAAAACGTCTACAGTGCTCTTTTCTTACAAATGGGACTACAGCAGTGGTCATATTTCTAAGTAAATATACTTCATTTATTCTTAAGTTAATATGTCCACTTCTTATAAAAAATATTTTTAAAACTTTGTAAATATATAGATATCTGAGAGGCAATATTTTTAAAGATTGAAACAACGGAAGTGATGGTTCGTACCTATTTCTATTTGATATCACTCTAACAATCTTTTTATGTGTGACAATTATAGGTTTCAGACTTGTCACATATGCACTACCCCAACATGCAAGTCCATAATCAAGTCTTGATTGCACTAAGGCATAGTAAATTATCAATAGTAAATTGCGTGGAACCAATTTGCGTAAATAAAAGAGTTTACTTATTGAAACGTAGAGCAATTGTTTAATGTTTTTGATATGCGCTTTCCAGTTAATATTAGAATCCAATATGACTCCTAAATATCTGAATTCATTTACGAACTGTAGTTGAAAACAATTATTTTTTGAACAGTTAGCCCTAATACAAGTAGAATGGTGGTAATTCAGATCCATAATTACATTATTCGAGGTTATTGAGAAATACATGGCTTTGGATTTTTTGCTAAGTATCATCTGATGCAAGTCAAACCACTTGCTGAGCAAATTTAAATCCTGCTCCATTAGTGATCTTAAAACATCCAATGAATGCGCAGCATAGGACAATGCTAGGTCATCAGCATACGCAATTATCTCTCCATGGAGTTTCATACTAAAGATGGAGTTAATATAAACAACAAAGAGAATCGGTCCAAGGACAGAGCCTTGAGGTACACCCACATTAGGACACACCTCGTCGTCACTTATAACTCCATTTGTCTTTGTACGCTGCCTCCTATTAAATAAAAAGGATGCGAACCAATCATTTATACTACCTCTGAAACCAGCTGCACTAAGTTTTTCAAGTAGTATCGAGTGGTTTACCAAGTCGAAGGCCTTGGTTAGATCCAGAAACAAAGCTGCTAATTTATCGGCAATTGATTTAAATTTCGAAAAAATGCAGTAGATCTACTGCTATTGCAGCAAAGTAGCAACCCTGCCAGTAACATATATAAACCTTAATATTAATAGACCATGAGGAGTTTTGGAAGTGCATTCTGATCTTTCTTAGTTAGTTTAGACTTGTAGGGTCTAGGGTGGTATATGCTCCGATATAAGCAGTTGGTGCAACGGGTCCATAGGGGACGCTAAGCCTAGCTTCTCCGAATCCCTGCTTTTTGTGAGTCTCTTTTGTAAGGATAGTTTTATTTAGCGCTAAAGAATTGACAACTTTTAAGGTTAGATTTTGCTTCAAAAGTTCACGAATTTCACCAATTTTTATAATTTGATTGATACGCATATTGAGAATTAAGAATATTACACAATACTTATTCGTTCGCAGGTGATACCCACATGCGTGTACCTAATGTCACGCATCGCTGTACATATGGAAATCGAAGGAACGGCCCAGTGTCCATCGCAAGTGATGCTGGCTGCTGCTCTGGGCTGTGAAGAATTAGGAATAGCTAACAAATTACTAGCGCAAAGTATATTCGGTCTCTGGATGACCAGTGCACTTTTAGAAATCCAATTGAAATCCCATCATCGACCTTATGTAGTTAGAATAGCGTGGCAAAGTCTGCTCGAGAAGTTCAGCCATGGCAATCCGATCGAAAAGAAATACGACGAACCGATGATAATGCTCAAACGAAACGTGTTCTTTTCGAAAAAGGACGAAGAAAAAATCAAGTAAGTTCATTTGTACACAATGCCTTCTCTTGCACACAATCATAACGCCCTTTGAACACAGAGACCATCGGATATTGGAGCTACTCTACGAGGAGGCGAAACACAATGTGCTGACGGGTCGATACATCATGGAGCCGGTGCATTCGGTCATGCTGGGCGGAATTCAAGCGCGAATAGAATTGGGTCCCTACAATTCGCACACCCATACAATCAGTTTTTTTAGGTAAGCAACACAAAATTTGCGCTTGTCACCTCCAACTAACAATACACCACCTCCGTACAGAGAGAATCAATCACGATTTCTGCCACAACACGTTGCCAAAAACTCCAGTTGGTCCTGGTTGCCAGTTAGTCGTAAGAATTCGGCGGAAGTCAAACTTTTAGAACAATACAAGCGAGTGCCACAGACAGCGACGACGAGGAAACTCATGAGGAAATACTTGGAATTTTGCTGGGCGCTTCCCTTCTACGGGTGAGTCTGAGTGTTGAAAACGATTTTGTATTTCCTTTTTTTTATTTCTCCACCCATACCAAACCAAACACCGGCGGATATTTGGGGGGAAGGGTTGGTTTGGTTTCATTTAATTTAATTATTTTTGGCAAGAAATCTCATGGAATTAATTAAAAGCCAAATCTATCCGACGAACAACAGACAGCAATGTGAATGTGCCGCACTCGATAAGAAGTTCTTGCCAAAGTTTACATCAAGTTCCGCTGCCGCGCGCCATCATAGCCATGCAGTATATATGCGAGAACGGGCTGAAGCTCAACAGAAAGTGCAAACAAGTATATTTCTAGGCTAAAGCGGGATAAATTGCAATTAGACTACTTTTGCATTTTATAAACTATATACGTATTTTGGGGGTAAAATTTACGAGATGCAAATTTCCATAGTATCCATGCCGGTCGATGGATGGTTGGGGGATGGGGGTGCACGGTCTACCGCGAATAAGTGTCGGATTTGAATAAGTCGAGTTCTTCGCATTTCTAATTGCTGTTCTTGGGCGGGAAGTTGTTGTTCGAGACAAGTTTCGAGTTTATAATTGTTCTTGTGTAACTCGAGCAGTGTTTGCCTCCTCGGCTTCGATAATAGACCAAACATAATCACGAAGGAATTAAGTGGGTCGTTGCCATTGGTATAGGTGTGTACTGTGTACACTTGCGGGTTGTTGGTTAAAAACTCCCAATTAACATTTAAGTGGGCATTGATTTGCATTTTATATGATATCGTGTTTCGTTGGAGTCTTCTCTGGGTATAAAGTTCTCGTGCGCTCGAATTTCCCTGGGGCAGGACTGAGCGGTTAAACACACCTACAGGTACAGTGCGGGTAATTGCTTATTAAAATTCATAGTTTTGAAGTGAAAAGGAAATTGAAAAGACTCGACCGCCCTTAATTTACTGCCAGGAATTGCATAGAAGAAATTGAGGTCCATTAAGGGTATTTATGCATTCGACTCAGGTGTAAGTTTTGTGAATTTCCCTTTGAAGTGCAATTACGGGGAGGGACGGGAGGTCTGCTGATGACTATTATTCAAGGTTTTATTTTCTTTAGAAATTTTGTATAGTGGTAAATTAGCTGTTGGCCGTGTGGTGCTTGTCCCGTTTGTGTTGGACCTGATGAATTTGAATTTCAGGTTACACGTTGTGTTTCGGAAAATATGTTTTTCAAAAAAATGTGCACACGCAGCCAACACCACCGTGACAATCAATACATTGCAAAGGAAATCGTATAGTAGAGAAGGAACTTATGAAGCCGCATTTTTGCAAACGCCAAAAAGACCTCCTTATGGTGCATAAAGCATATATCCTCCCCCCAAAGGGAAAAAAATGTTCGAAAATTGTACCGAATTGTAAAACGATCTATAGAAAGAAGCCTACACTCTGCAAAGCTAAGCGGTCGATTATATTTTACAGTCGCGTCGGGGAGGAGAGTCAATCCTTTGGACATTTCAATTCAAATTTTTCAAGCCTAAAGTCAACTGTCAAAATGATCTTTTAATTCTGAAGAGCCAACATTTAAGTTCACTCAACCCACACGAAGTCCGTCAATTAAGTCATGCAGGATGACTTTTAAAAGACATGTACAAACTTATCTGTCGGAGACAGTCTCTATGAAGAAATTCACCCTCGATACAGAAGGAGCATTTAATAATGGTGAAACCAATTCGACTATCAATGCCCTGCTCCGGTGCGAGGCACATACCCTCATCCCAGAATAACCGATGTTTTATTTTAAGGTGGCATGCAGAACTAGGATTTCCTCGGGAGGGAGGGGTCCCATTTACCCTGGAACTTTGATCCTAACAAACTCCTTCTGCGCAGGGTTGTTGCTTACGCTGACAAGTTCGCTGTTTCTCACAGACTCTTATCGACGTCCTACAATCTCGCTAAACAAAGGAGTAGACAGCGCTAACTCATTCAAAACGTCCCTTAAGTAGAGTTATCTTTTTGGGCTTGAATTTAGATCTGAAGGGGCTATGAAAAAATAGCATTAACGAACGTGTCGTGAAGGCTCTGGTGTCTGATTGCCCTGTACACCCCCAAGAGAACAGTAGGCATATTTTGGGGCCTTCAACCGAACACTGTTCATTGGTTTTGCACTGGAGTAGTAAAAAGACCCACCCTCTTTTATCGAACTAAACTCCTTGAACAAGTCCAACAAGCAGCTGCGTCTCAGCATCATGAGATACTGGGAACTTCTCCAAACCATGCTTCACATTCTTTTCCATCGCCATCGTGCGGCGGCAGACAAATATGTAGCTACAAGCTTAGCCTAACGACTGAGAGATTCTCGATGACGGTATTAGTCATGTCATTAGTCTGGTGCCTTCTCGAGACACATCGCCCCCACGAATTATTTCAGCTTTCTTCAATCTGAAGTCACGGCCATTCGACGACTGGCTGGCGATAAGCCCGGATTTGCATAAAGATGACCTTTCATATATCGGCAGTCAAAAGGCTATTAAATCCATTACACTCAGCACAAAAAAAGTGAGAGATTGTCTTTGTCAAACATTTGAACGTCAATCTTTGCTGGGTTTCAGGTCTTCGCGATGTCTCAGAGAATGGCGAACTGACGAACAAACGTGCGCCGCAAAGGCAAACCTTCCCTGTAGCAGTGCATCACATCCAATCTTATACGGCCAATGTGGACCACTAGTAGGTCCTCGACTGTACTTCTAAGACACGAGAGAGGTATACCATTGCCACTCTAAAAAAAAAGTTATAACCGTCAGGCACTGCGATTTCGGTAGACTTGTTCAGAGGTTCGGTATTCCAATAATGATTTCTGCAGATATGAGTAGGAGTAAGTCACAATAGGGCACATTTTATGACGATCCGAACGCCTCCAGGTCCAGGTGCGTACAGAAAGACTCTCCGGAGAGGCTGAAAGACAGGGGAGATGGAAGATAGTTTGGTCAAAGTGCACCTCCATGGAGAGACTCTGATCTAAATCAACTACAGTACAGCTCTGGAGTTGGTCTTTTGAATGTCAAACTTGCAGACATAGTTCCTTACGACATCTCAAAATCATAGCTGGCTATTGCGACGTGTTTTGTCTGATGCCCCTTGTTGTTCACAGCATATACTTGACCTTCTCCTTGTTAATGCCTAAGCCCATTATAGCCGTTTCTTTACTGCAAGTGACCAGTGTGTAAAATCTTGTCTATTTGGTTGGCCTGTCAGCTTCACGCAATTGGTTCAAGTATGCCTGTATCGATTTTCACATTTAAGGTCTCGGTAAGTTAGTTACTGACCTTCTTTATAATCATCCTACCACAGATGGATGACTTTTGTAGCTATGCAGAATTTAACCATTGCTCTTTAGAGCATGCTTCTATAACTGCTGGCCATAAGCGACTTAAAAATCGATAAAAATATCCAGACTATCGATTTGAACTTCTTGATCGACTGTGGACTTGTTTAGCCTTAAACTGCAAGGATGTGGCCCCATATTTTTGAAAAAGAAAGGCTTTAGTTGAAATGATTTCCTTTCTTGTGATCTTCTGGATACCATGGCTCCATTTTCATCCAGCTTTTATATTTTGGAATTAAGTTCTTCTTTTTAAGAAAGTCAGTGTGAATATTGCTTTCCTCACTTCGTGTTGATCAACTGGACAAAAGTTATATATATCTGCTTAATTGAATGGTTGGTTCCGCTTGACAGCGTGATCTTGATCTATGTGGTCGTTAGTCTACACAATTAGGTTCTCTTATTTATTAGCTCACATGATTTTACAATAAGCTTCCATTCGTCATATAAACAGGTTTCTGTTCGACGATGTGCGTTTTCGCTTTTTCACGAGCGAGTTCTAGTTCTAGTTTGCAATGGCGGCGGTGGGTTTCCTGTGTTTACTAAATTTGACGTTGTTCCCCATGGTAAACAATTAAGCACATCAGACCCAGATATGGGTCGGGTTACCGGCCGTTGGCCTTTTGAGAATCCATCATCAAATTTTCTTTTCCGTAGAATTGGAACCGCTGCGAAGTGTCTAGGTTTCCTCAATAGGTGCAAGATCTGGCTAAAATATATAAGCAATTATTCGCCCAAAACCTGAGAACAACTCCGACTGTTTTTATTACTCTTATTTTTATTTTTTTTAAGCCTCAGACACTCCGGGGTAGAATACGACAAAAAAAAAACACGCTATCCTTGTAAAGGGTGGTCCAACGAAAATGCACGATGTTAAATGTTAATAAAACAAAACGTTTTCAGAGAGTTATCTTAATATTTTTCTATGATAGAAGAAGAATCTATGATAATTATGTGTGAAACAAAATATCGACCAAATGCTCGCCACGGTTTCGGGGGCATACCTCTATCTCTATCCGATGGTCCATATTTTCAATGACTCTGAGACATAGTTGAGGTTCAATGTCCTTAATTTTCTCATCCTTTAGAAGAAGTCCAACGATGTCAAATCACATGATCGTGGCGGCCAATTAACATCGCCACGACCGACGTGAGATAGCACGGCCATTGAATTGCTCGCGCAAAAGAGCAATTGTTTCGTTGGCTGTGTGGCAAATGGCACCATCCTGTTTGAAGCACATGTCGTCCAGGTCCATATCCTCAATTTATGACCACATGAAGCCCGTTATCATCTCGCGATAGCGAATATCATTCACGGTAATTGCTTGGCCGATCTTCTGCCACACTATCGTGAACAACAGCAACGTTTTTCGCAGAACGAACTGGTCGAGCATGCACAGGTGTTTTCACATTTCCTACAGACCCGGTTTGCTGAAATTTGCGCAGGCACAATTCTCCCGAATGTGGACAAATTTGGTCGATTATGCTGGACCTAAAAAATCACGAAGTACACGAAAGGCATTTATGTTGGTGCCACAAGTGATTTTATTTAAAAATGTCTTCCGTTGCCACCTGGAAGGTTGGGAGACACTTACCTTCCAACACCAGGTTGGTAACCACTCAATCTTCAAGCAAGGTACTAGGCGCTTGGTGGTTAGAGTAGGGGTTTATATTTTTTATAGGCTTAGGGGAGAGCGCCACAAATGTTCACAAGCAATGCAGAGTATTTTCTTTGAAGTGATTTGATGGCGTTTGTCTAAATTTTGACGAAGCCCTTCAAAGGGAACGAAAAGATAACTACTTTCTGGACGATGTGTGTTCAGGCTCGTCATTTGCGTGGAATCGACTACAGGCTTACAGTCTTTTTTCTCTGCTCAAAGATGAAGGACTTAATTTTCTTAAAATTGCCAAGCTCCTATTTTCTATTCAAGTTTGAATTGGTAGAAGCCTTTTCGACGGCTTAATTAAAAAGAATTCAATTTTCGAAACACTTTCAATGGACCAACAACTCCTCAGACTCATTTGTATCCTTCTCATGGAAATATGTGTTCACCCTCGAGTGCTTTATGCCATATTGATTTGTTCAATGTTCCGTCCTCTTACCTTACGAACTGCGTTTTTGTATCCCTCAACAAAAAAAACTGGTAAATAGGACTGCTTTGATCCTCTGTTACATGGGATCCTATCAACTGCCAACCAATTCTCCGTCCTGGCCATTACGTTTTATAGCCCAATTACGCTCATTTTGATTGACGTTGAAATAATTACCTACACCGGCTAATTTTCTACAACATTGCGTATCGGCAGAGTCCTTGCTGTGTTTTCCCCCATATCCTCTGTGTGCCGGTCGTAAAAAGTGAAACTGCATTTACACAGCTCCCCATATACCTAGCTCTGTTTGGGAATTGCGAAGCGGAATCTCCAATAATATTGTTGCACCATAAAATGGATTAAGATCTTCCACTCTGAAAAGTCCTCTCCGCTGTTGGTGGGTTGGGTATAGGGTGTAGGTGCATGTATGCGTCCTTTTGGAAAACTTAAACACTATCACTTTCGAATGTAAACAAAATACACGGGGATTACAAGCAGCTCAGCAAAATGTTATCCTTTAAAAAGGCACGTTCCACAACAGAGAACAAGCCATATGCTGCTGCTGTTCCTACACAGCTTGTCCTTATGCCACTAGCTACTGTGAAAGAGTCATTCAACGTGTAGGCGGGGGGGGGGGGGGGAAGTGGCTTCCGCTCACCCATCTGGTACTTTCGTCCATTCCACACACACACAGAGGCTCTAACAACACAAAAGGAAGCTTTTAAGAGCATCACTTCAATAGTACGCCTTGTGCAGTTGTTATCCTTCCTCCCAGCAATAAAATGCAGAAATAAAAGCACGTTCATGTTAGGTAGTCGGTATAGCTCTCCCTATGGCTGTCAGATGAAGTGAATACATGGGAAATGGGAACGTGTCCCGGTGGCAATTAATTGCGCGCCGCACATTCTTTTGTTCTCATCGCCGCCGTTCTGTAGTTTCCTTGTCCTGTATCTTTGTATCCTTTACCATCGCCCACTAATGTTTGCCTTCATTCTTTACATTCAACCATTTGCAGTGCTGCATTTTTTCATGGTCAAGTGGAACAGCCAGTTCGTGGTCTTATAAGCTTAGTGAATCACAAGGATGTTTCGGTGATTGTTGCGATAAACGAGCGTGGTATCTTCATCATTGATCCTGTGGAATATGTAAGTAATCGATTAAATGTTGTGCGAGCCTATCGTTCATGTCACCTCTATTGCAGACACTGTTGCTGGGACTCAGATATGAAGACCTGTCCTGGGACTTTGCCAAACCGAGCGCGAGTGACGATTCCGAATGCCAAACGTGTATATTTCTACAGGTGAGTATCATCTATTTAAATTGCTCGCTCTGACATTACACACCATCGACCATGTGGAAAGTTTTTTTGTTCGTTCGATGAAAGGACTTTTTTTTTTTAATAAAATAGGTATTGTGCTAATTGATATAAATACGATGGAGGCGTTGCATTCATTGCGCGCCAGCTTTCAGTTACCAGTAGGCAAAACTATGCAGGATGCTTGCAACCCCTGGTGGTGGTTTATAAAATAGTTCCGTTCCTCACTGTATACGGTTGGATGTTTAGCCAGTAAGTAGGTCATGCCAGGTTGTGAGGAAAGTTGTCGGTGCTGTGTTTATGTTTGGTTGTTTCCACATCAAGCCAAAGGCAAATTGTCTATCTGTAGCTGTACCCATGCACTTGCGTGTGGTATTGATTGAGTTGGGTATGACCCGTGTCTTAAAAGATTACTCGATGTCGGACGAGATAGATGCGCCTGGATTATTCATCTCTTCAGGGTACTAGAATGCTTCATTTTGAGAAGCATTTAGTGGAATTACTGGGAGTCGTATAGGTGCAATTCATTGGGCAACGAGGTAGGGATTGATTGTCATCCTCTTGAGTTGAGGAATTTATTCTCAGAGGTTTATTGCTGGTTGGAAATGATGATGCTTAAGATCTTAAGCCGTTCGGAAAACTATATGCCATGGCAGGGCTTATCGTATTTGGACGTAGATGATTTGGTGAGTTCAATAGTGCAAGCACACTAAGCACTGATCCAATGCATACGTTCGTTAAGGCCAATATGTCGTATGACCTTTTACACAGAGTGGGCAAAAAGTCAGAAAGGTCGTACACAATACTTTGTTCTGCACGGATAGCTTTGGGTTTAAAACCTAACGCCTAACTTGAATGGATCCTCAAATACCTACCTTTTTGATATTCTGCATTCCCTCTTATTCAAATGATCTCATGGCCCGGCAATTATAAGCCCAGCATCATTAACCTGATCGATCAATTTGTCTTGAGTTGTCCCTCGTAGGCTTTGAACTCCATTAATTTGTCAGAAGCGCCATATAATTTAAGGCAGTGACAAGAAAGGAAGCTTCTTTGGAAGCAAGGGCAGGGAAAAATAATTCAGTTCCAACAAGGGTCTTAATTACACCTATAATCCATAATTATTTACTTAGGTTGCGCTACTGTCCAGGGTGGACCTTGGGCTCATCCAATACTGCTCTCATTTGCGCGATCTTTAGCTAACTGCCTACAGTTGCGCACTTAAAGTTGGTTGGTTGTCCGTCCGGGTTAGAACTAAAGACTCTTCGGAGCGTCCATTCGCTCTACGTGACCCAGCCGTTTTAGATGACCTACTTTTCTGACCAGGTCGCTGTCGCTGTACAGCACGTAGAGTTCGCTGTTAAATCTCCTCCTCCAAAGTCCGTCAACGCAAACGGGACCGGAAAAAACTCAAGGAAATATGCTTCGAAGCGACCAACGAGTTCTTCATGGGCTTTTTATAAAGTCCATGATTCTGCACCATAAAGTCTTCTTACTTATCGAAAAAGTACAACAGCAAGTCTTAATCCTTTTTAGACATCAAAGGTCTCGGTGATATTGTTTCCTACCTTTATTGGATATAAAGCGTTCTAAACCTATAATCCTAACTGTTGAGCTCAGGTACATTGAGGATCACAACAACCGCCATGCTTAACATTCTCCATCTATTCACCCTGGGTAAAGATAATGCCAGACCAACAGAGTGGTAACCCATTTCCCCTGATATATGGGACTACCTAAAAGTTGAGAGTTCCCTATATCAGTGTTTTCTATCAGTAGGTGGAACGAAACTCCGAATCGGCAAAGCAAACTCTACGTTTGGTATGTTTGGGGAATGATTAAAAGTAAAGATCGCAAGAATACAAGCTGCCAAAATGAGGTTCCTTCGTTGTGTTACTGAAGTGACTCGTACAGGTCGTTTAAGAAACACCAAAATAGGTAAGGTACTCAGTGTCGGGCTACTAAGCGAGGGGTTTCAGGTTCGAATCCCGAAAAGGCCAAATTACATCTTAAGGTTTTTTTCCACTGCGCCACCTCTCGCGCACGTCTGACAAACATCCGAGAGTAAAACTGTCCTGAATGAGCTTCTCAATTAGCCGTTTGGACTCGGCGTTAAATTGTAGATCCCTTCCATTCGTCCCAAAAATTTAAAACCCACACAAAACGAATGGTTGTGAGAAGCTAGGCCTTGGGTCCCATAGACCTGTCGCGCCAAAATATTTATATTTATATTTATTTATTTCCCTTGTTGGATTAGAGTCGGTGATTCAGTTAAGCATCCTCCACTTGTAACCCTTTTAATGGATAAGTGGGATATTGAAAATGAATGAGTAAAAAGTTGTTTACCGATATATGTCTACAATTTGACGCTTGTTAGGAATGGGTAAAGAGAAGGACAGTTGTACTCTCAGATGTTGGATCAATGGAAAAAAGATACTTTAAATGCAATTTTGGCTTCTCACTTAGCAGTTAGCAGTCCTTTTGGCTTACCTAGAAAACTAAATTCTCAGTAATCTTGGTAATATCTGTACTGGTTACATTCTTCAGGGCCCAACCCATAGAATCCGTCGCGTCCGTTGCGGCGACGGATCCGGCAATATTGAGGTATTCGACGGAACGAGCAGTCCCATAGAATCCGTCGCACATGTTAACTACCGATGACTTCACTTCATACATAGTCTCAATGAGATGCTCCTCAAACATGTTTCTCGAAGAAATTTGGGTACGAATTGCATTGAAGACACAATATACTCACATGTGTTCTTTAAAATAGTTGTTTGCCCGTCACAAAATATTTTTATTTTGAATTTTTTCCAAACCACCATGACAGTTTTTCTCTTTCTCAGTATTTCCACCAATAAAAGAGCTTCCTCTCCCGCTGTGCCAACTGTCAACGCATGCCGCACAGAAAAGTAGAAAGTAAACCTACTTTATCCGTCGCATCCGGCACGTGCGATGCCTATGGATCACTTTCCATAAATGCTGCTGTGTATTCTATTAACCTGTCAGTCGAATACGTTGCCGCAACGGACGCGACGCATTCTATGGGTTGGGCCCTTTATTCACACGAAAAAAAAGATTGTATGATCCGTCAGCAAGCGACTCGATCACCCTTTTCCAGTGGTATTCACAATTGTCCGATCATAGGCTTTTCTCAGTTGAAGCCATTAAAACCAAATTAAGCTTATAATCCTGTATATCATTTGCCGGTCCTACTCTTGACGTGGCCGTTGTAAATTACTCTCAGTTGAAGCGAACCAATCGAAGGATGTAAGGTTGGGTTACAAAAGTTATGTGACAGACGAAAACTCATCACGTCCACTCGGTGACTAAGAAGAAATTTAACAAACGTATATCAAGTTACTGGTCGGCTTGGGTACCAGTTTGTGGGATTCCGAAGAACTTTGATCCTAGAGTAGGCGTCGTTCTTCCAGAGTATATAGGAAAGTGGCAAAGCAGATGCTGCATTGACTTCACTTCGAACTTATCCCCGCAGCTCTTCTGCATATATCATTGGACGCTATACTCTATTTACCTATAGTAACTCTAATGACCAAGTGCTATGATGCGAATGAAGGTCCTATGAGTGCTGTTTTCTTTTTGTCTGATTTGCCGAAAAGTACGAGAGTCCCTAGACAATCAGGATTAGGCCTTTATCTCTATTTCGCCGTCGTGTATGCAATACAGCTTTACGATCAGCGGCAGAATGGTCGTATCTACTTCGTTAATGCTTATTTTCAACCCCATTCCCGGTAAAGCTTTCGCCTCTTTGTTACCTACTTTCTATATTGCTATGTTTGGGAACCTAGCAGAGTTTGATGTAATGGTGAACATGCACCCTAACCGCCTTTGATTTGATTGTATAAAATTGAATTGATTTCATAGCGACTGCTAACAAATATAATTATATCCCTCCGAGGATATATGTGCGTTCCTTGCAGCTTTCTCTTTGTTAGTTTGAAGTGCACTACACGCTCCTGGTAATCTCAAGGATTCCTGTTTTTGCAGTGACCCCGAGTAATAACATCCTCCCGTACCTTTAACCATTTCGGAGCCATACTTGTGGATTGTGATCCCTAAGTCATTTTCTTTATACTATTGGATTCCCATGGAAGTCCTTATAAAGGGCAATATGGTCCGATGTTGCCGTGCGGCCTTTGGAACTATATTGCCGACCCATTGCCTTTATTGCATTCAATATTACCTCATGTCCATAGGTCATCTGTTTCTACGGTTTGGACACTCTTTATCGGAGAGCTCTGTTTGCTGCAGAGCCTATAAAGAAAAATCATAGGTGAAGGGTAACAAATATCAAGTCCAGCCCTGCTTTCGGCGGGCTCTTTCAAAAAGCTGAACCTTTAGTCCTCTGCAAACATATCTCAGGGAAACGAGTCCAAAAGCTTGGTTGCTTTTAACCAAAAAAGGTTTTCGAATAAAGGGGGAGAGGCCTCCTTTCCTGATGCGCCAGCTATTCCTACAGTTATAAGATAACGAAATTAGGGAAGACCATTTTCCCACTGAATCATAACAAATCCTTAAGTCGATTACACTGCCCAGTGGCCGTCGTAAGAAAGTGAAACAAAAGGCTTAATTAAAAAGCAGAAATTTCGCCTCGAGACTACCTTGAACGAGTCATAAAACTTTCTCCATCGAACCGACACGTTAACTATTTTGTAATTTATCGCAATACCATTTACCTAAACTTTACATATAATCCCATCACAAAGTTTGATAACCAAAGTTAGTTTACCAAAACTCATCCATTTAGATAAAAAATAAGTGACATATTTTCCATTCCAGTTCGATGCGGTGGAAAACGGAATCCAGGTATCAAAACTGATGCAGATATTCTCAAGACAAGCGGCAATGATGGATGCCTTAATCGCTCATTTTGCGGAACAAATGAGACGCCGGCGAGAAGGTGGCGAAGGAAGTGCTGCCGAGCATATCCACGATGGTAAGTGTTACAAACACACAAAAAAAAAATAAAACACCCTTTTTTTTGCAAATGAAAATATGTATCCCGCTTTTTGGACAAGCAAAGTTTTACCGGACAACGACGAGCCCCATCGCTACAGACTCTCCAGTCTGCACAGTTCCTGCTTCCGTGTGGTCTGGAGTCTGGGGTGTCTGGAGACCAAGTTTTGTGCAAAATTTTATAATGTTACCCGGAGGAATTCCTTGAATGTGTCCTGCTTGTTTGACACTGCACAAAAAGCAATTCGGTGTTAAGGAGTTATTTTCTGTTTTAGCATTTTACCCATTGTTGTCGGGGCATCCTTAATGGGTTGTACTTTCATTATCTCTCCGCCTCTGTACAGACATTTGCCAATGCCGAACCCCTTCGAGAAAGGACAGCGTACACCACGACGAAAGTTTATTCAACGATTTGTGTCGGTTGCTTTAAGCCATTTAAGCAATGCTTATGCACGAAAACCGAAAATCTTTAAATCGACACAAACAGAGGGCCATTGTGCTGGCTCCTGCTGGTAGCTCGTGCCACTCTTACGAAACATCCTTTTATCCGGCCGGCCTCCTCGTGGGGGTGGGCTGGGAATTGTGACATCATGTGTGGCTCGGTGTGACTCGGTGTGGCTCGGTGTGACTCGGTGTGACTCGGTGTGGCTCGGCGTGGCTGACATTCGACGTAGCGACGCGCTCCTGGAACGAGTGTAATTAATGCACCCATAACACCATGGCGGGGCGTAATCTCTTTCGATGTCATTTATTTATAACTTCCGACACATATCCGGCGGAATTAACAAATTCAGTGGAAGTAATTATTATTCTAACATAGGATCTTAATAGGATAAGAATCTTTTGGTGGGTGCTGGAGTACCGCTGTCGCACCGAGCCCCCATCTCACCGACATAAGTCATTATTTCCTATTCATGGGAAATTCGCTGCGAAGGATGTTAACATTTGTTTTTTTTTTGTCTGCTCTTTCGCTTTCCTGTCCCTTTCGGGACGTTTTTATTTTTTCTCCTGGCGGTAGCCTCGTTGTGAATTTAATTAATTCGCTTGTATATGGCTCATCCGTGGGAACACTGACAGCGGTGCTGGTGGAGCTGTTGGATTTTATTTACGTTACACTAAGTCGCCAGAGTTTTCAGGTGACATTGACAGAGGTTGGGATTTTTTTCTTCTCTCTCTCTGTGTTTTTACTCGTCTCTATACACAAAAACGGTTTCATTATGGATACTTACTTGTAATTTGAATTTATTGACTAATTTTAATCG
This sequence comes from Cheilosia pagana, assembly GCA_936431705.1. Taxonomy (NCBI): domain Eukaryota; kingdom Metazoa; phylum Arthropoda; class Insecta; order Diptera; family Syrphidae; genus Cheilosia; species Cheilosia pagana. The sequence goes on along the minus strand of OW386166.1, from coordinate 73,717,295 downwards.
AAGTAATTCGTGGGGATTTTCGCAGAGCGAGAGAGAGAAAGGAAAATTTATTGTTGCCAAAAGGGATAAATTCGATAGATGGAAATGCCAGGGCTCAGGTTGTGTAACAATGTTATCTTAAGGTAGGTAATGTCGATGCCCCAGGAGGTTTTCACAAATTTGTTGGCTTATTATTAGAACGTAATAATGTTTTATGGTAGAGTCTACTAGAGTCTGTCTTTCAGAGGTGGAGCTGGTAGCTGAATGGGTGTCCTTGTGTGTACGTACGTTTCTAGAGTGAATCATAGCTGTGTGCAGAGAATAACATTTTGGGGATAATTAGTTATCTTTTGTGTGTGCCAGAACCTTTTGTATTCACAAAGGAATCAACGTAATGGACTAACATTGATTTTGGAAGTTTCGCCCAAACAAAGGGTCATCGTAAATATTGTAAACTTAATTGACGATGAGCTGGTATCTGTTGTAGGGGATCTATTGAAACAACGTGTCAAGACATAATTACATACAGTTGAGGGAATTGATTGTCAGTCTTTGTATTGTGCAGTGATTCATTTTAATGCGTATGGCACTGGGCCTTTTCGTGGAAGAAACGGAAGTGGTTCATTGGAATAATGGTGAGGCCAAAAGATTGAGAATTTACTTTTTTTCATTGTGGGTATTCAAACAAAGGAAGATGTAGCACTTCAAGAGTAGGTATATGATATGTGTGTTCAAAATAATCAAGTTGAGTTTGGCACCACACGTTAGTTAGAGGTACCAGTGGCAAGTGTCAAAGTATCAATATAATATGATTGCGTATATCCGACGGGAATCTATAAGTAGGTTTATATAAAGATAATAAAGATGCTTAAAACTTGAAGAAGACTGGACTAAATTGGATTATATAAAAGAGCGTGCCACTTGCCGTGCAAAAAAAAATTCGTTACACTGTTTTATAATACTTATGGGAGCAAATGTTGTACATTTTAGAACTTTGAACTACATTACCTTAACAAATCACTTTGCAAAAAATAAGCGGGATAGGAAAATGGGGAATGGCACTTAGCATATAACAAAATTATTTAAATATGTACTATATCTTGGCGCATTGGCTTAGTGGTCGGTGTGTTGGGGTTCCCAGGTTCGATCCCCGAAAAAAAAACGAATTCCATCTCAAGGTTTTTTTCCAACTGCTCCACCTCTCGCGAACGTCTGACAAACATCGGAGAGTAAAACTGTCATGAAAGAGCTTCTCAATTAGCCGGTTGGACTCGGGGTAAAATTGTAGATGCCTTCCATTCGTCCCAAAAATTGAAAACCCACACAAAACGAATGGTTGTGAGAAGCTAGGCCAAGTTTCCCACAGACCTGCTGCGTCAACTATTTATTTATTTATTTATTTATTTATTATCCTGACATTTCACATATGTTCAGCCTTGAAATTCTGTAAATGGCATTTTACACAATGTGGCCAGTCGTTACATCTCCCTTAAAAAAAACACTCCGAAAGGTGGGAGGGACATAGTACGAAAGGCACGGGCAAATGAACTGTTCCGTCCTAAACCTAGGAACTCTAACAGCGTTTGATGAACGAAGTGAAAGCAATTCATATCCCCGTATTGTTATTGTTAAACAGCATTTTTAGTACAAACGAGGCTTTCACAGCTAAGTATCCATTCCTAACCAAGCTAATGTAACGAAGAAGTCTAATGCTTTTCATTGCATTACAGCTGTGTGGCTTTTATAAAGCTATCCTTCTCGCGGCTTCTTTGTATGAATATAAACATAAGTAAAATGCATTTATGTTTCCCTCTACCTCCCGTCATTTTCAACCAATTTAGCTTTTTTTTTTAATGTAGATAATTAGGTTATGTAAAAATGTGAAAGACAAAAAGGCTTGTGTCTATCATAATATATGAAAGAGAAGAACAATTTAATATAGTGCTACATACATGTAACCGTATATCGCCCGAAAAGTAAAAGGTGGTGTCAAAAACCAAAGCTCATCTGCTCTAACTTCTTACTATGAAAATGATTCTATAACTACGTAGGAAGCTGGATCCTCCACATTGGATTTAATTGCTATTTTTGATTTAGTCGCTCTTCGGGAAGTTGTTGATTTTGTGAAGAACTTAGCTTACCGGTAAAGCTGGATCCGCCACACTGACTTTTGATGGATTTTTTGTACATTACATATTTAATCGCTTTTTTTGTTTTTTTTTTAATCGGACAAACCGTTCGCTCACAATTACCATTTGAAGGCTTTTTTCATACCCTAATTCGCAACACTCCTTTGCTTTTCAAGGAAAAGAAAAAAATTATTGTAAAATAAAACAAACAAAATGATACCTTCCATATTTTACTACGCTAAATGTCATAAATTTATTCGGGGCAGTGGCTTAGTGGTAGTGTGTTGGGCTATTAAGCGAGGGGTACCCGGTTCGAATCCCGAAAGAACCAAACTACGTCTTAAGGTTTTTTCCACTGCGCCACTCCTCTCGCGAACATCTGACAAACATCCGACAGTAAAACTGTCATGAAAGAGCTTCTCAATTAGCCGTTTGAACTCGGCGTAAAATTGTAAAAAATTCGTCCCAAAAATTTAAAACCTACACAAAACGAATGGTTGTGAGAAGCTAGGCCTTGGGTCCCACAGAACTGTCGCGCCAAAATATTTATATTTATTTATTTATTTTAAATGGCATAAAAGAAGCGTCCATTAAATCAAATATTTTGTCACTCTTCTTTAAATGGGCCAAAAAAGATAAGCTACCTTCCAAACACAACAATTTTGAAAAATTAAAAAACAAAATAGACTAAGAGAAGCGTGTGAGTGTCTATTCAAGCTATCAACTTATGAAAGAAAATGGTTTGTGGCTCTTCTCAAAGAGTAAAACTGTTACAAATAAGTTAGGCTAAACCTTCCAGAATAAAAATTTGGAAAAATTCAAAACCATATTCCTTTCGAATACCACTACCACTGGCACTTTGCCACATGGCTCAAGCTTTTATAGCTTTCAACATAAGAATAAAATAATTTATTATTATTATTAAAATTATTTTTTATTTATCTACCGAGCTTAACTCAATTACCAACTATGATTAAATATTATAACAATTCAATTTGCCGCACCTCTAAATGTGTGGCAAAAAGTTCATTTCACAAAAAAAGCTGATGGTAAACACAGTCACCCTGGCTTATCTATTACCATCTGATACTTTTCAGACTAAGATGTTACTTGTTTGGTACTCTTTCATAATTTTTATTGAAATAACTCAACTCCTCTGGTTTGTCTATCTAGTAGTTTCGGCTTTTGAAGTAAAGTGTGGAAAGACATCTCTCTAGTGTAGGATAGACTTCGCAAGAAGCAGATCCTTGCTCAATCCCTTCTATATTCCTATGGCTGGGACGAGAGTATGCTTCATTTCAAGTCACTACGAATGTTTAAAGGTGCAAAGAGATAGTGACTTAAAACGGTCTATTATCGATTACTCGACAATGCCAGTGTCCCCCTTTCCAAACTGGATGGAGATCTTACTAATAATTTGTTTGGCAAAACTGCCAGTAAAGCTGCCTTTTTTAGTCAAACATTCCTCCTTTCTTGGATGATGATTTGTTGCAAGCGCCCTTTCAAAACATCAACACATCATTTGAAATGCTGCATTGGTAAGCCATCAGCGATGGCGGATTTATTTTTCCCTTTTTTTAAATAAACCCAACCTCTTTCACTCCAGATGGTGTAAACTTGGTTTTTTATCGACTAGGCGTGGGTCCTCTTCGAGATCCCTGAACTCGAAATTATACTCAGACCGACGGATAACGCGCATTAATACCAGGTTGACCAAATATATATGACCTTTTTAATGGCTCTAAATAAAAAAAACGAGACCCACATTTGTGAGCTCCTATATCGCCTTAATGTTAGAACTGATAAACATCTCGCGTTAGAAATTGTGTGCAAAATTCATCTTTAAACATTTCCTTACGTCTTCCACTAACTTAAAAAAAGATAAACAGTTAATTAGTTTTTTAATGCAAATATTTAATTTAAAATTTCAGAACCAAATCCGATACAAAACAATGGTAACGGTGTATTGTGCAATAAACTATCCCGCCTGACATTAGCAACATTCGACGATGAAGGACGATGCATAGGACAAATGGGATCATTATCAATAAGTTATTAACAGTTCATTTAGTTAATTTCTTTTCTAATTGTTATCATATTATCTTACACAAATTTAGGAGAAAATTTATCACAAACAGTTCTCGTTAATGAAATTCCAAATTTTTTACAATTCCTTTTATACGGGTATTTTTTTACAATTACATTTTGTTATTATATTACACTTTTAGTTATGCTAGTTGTATATTTGTAAAATAAAATTAAACACTCACAATTAATATTCAAATGAGAAACGAGCAAAAATAAAAACGCTAAGCAATGGAAAGAAGGAAACCTAAGATATGATTTGAAGATGAAGCTCAATCTTGAAACTGTCTTCAAACTTACCAACGAAAATGTAGTTTAATGGAAGAAATTGAACAACTATTTTAAAAAATATTAAACAAAAAAGTGAAAAAATTAACAATGATGATTTGAAATCCGTTGAAGGTTTTTTGCAATTGATAGGGAGTCTGATGATCGACGGCCATATGATCTTTGCAACATTTAAATATGATCGTCAAAGTGGTTAGGGGGTCGTTCCACTGAAAAACTAAAAACAGCTGAATTCAGGAAGATCGACAGGCACTTCTACCTCTCAGTTTCTTTGGAATGTATAAATTTATGAGAAAAAAAGCTTTCGCTACTGCATACAACTGCAGACCGCTTCTAATTGCTTTAGAAATAAAACTTGGGTAACCAACTGATTTTGTGAATTTAAGCCTTACCTTTATGGATTTTTCAAGTTGAAAAAACCTAATTATAAAAAGAGGTGTGCTATTGTTTTTGGAAAGCCCCATTTTGAGGCAGACCACGTTTTTATACAGATCGTAAGTAGTGTTTCCTGTTAATCCCTTTTCTTTAAAGCCTGTCAACAATAAATAGACCGCCAATAAATAGACCGCCAGACAAGCTTTTGTTTGGTGAAAGGTTTTTCCATTTATTATTGGGACGAACAGAAGGGGATATACAATGTTATGCCAAAGCATAACGGCTGAATTGAGAAGCTCTTTTATGGCAGTTATGCTCTGAGATATTTGATAGAATCCGCCTATAGTTAAAGTGCATGTACAGTGTACATGTAAGCGGCGAATCTAAAGACAGCTAAAAGACATACAATTTTTGGAAATGGTTGGGTCTTGGCTTCGCCCAGGACTTACAGATGAACTTGCCAATGAACACATAAAGGTAACTAGTGCGGAAAACCGAAAGGGAATCATGAAAATTGATTAAATTGTGACTTTACGCTTGGGGCAAATCATTTGCTTATGATCTACTGAAAGCAGTATATTACATTATTCAAATCCATCAGTCTTCTAAGGATTGGTTGCAACAATTTTCAACGGACTATTTATTTTCGTTGTCACTCGTACAGACTTATCTTTCAATTTTATTGTCTTCGCTTATTTTAACTTCCAAACTTATTCCAAACAATAATTTATTCAATCCAATGGAATCCTCTGACAAATTTTGAAAAAAATTTTAGATATCGCGAGTTTTTTTTTTTTTGAACTTAAACACACAAGAAAATCAAAGTGAATAAAGCCTTCCGACTGACTGGTGAAAAAAAAAAAATTAAATTTCTTTTATATAAGAAATATTTGTACATAAATGTAAAAATAATAGAATAATTAATTTAAAAATAAAAAAAAAAAAACGTTAAAAATACACTTCGTATCTTGTACCACCACGTGATTTCATAATTAACAAACAAAAAGATGAAACAAAATATTTTTAAAATTCAACAAACAAAAAATCGTGTATAAGCAACATTTTCCCATCCCCCCAAACGAAACAAAAACATATACCAATTACAAAGAAAATAAACAATTAATAATAAAAGCATGAAACACAACAAAATTAAATAAAACAAAAATTGAATAAAGTAATAAAGAAATCAATAAAATTTAAAACTTAAGTGAAACATTAAATATTTTTAATGATGAACGGCAGAACTACAAGAAAACAAAAAATATATTAATATTATTATTAGTAAGGATATTCGCATATTGTAAAAATTAAATATAAAAACAAACAAATATTTAGGTATATTATTTTATCATGTAATAATTAATTATTATATAAATATATATATATTGAAAAACAAATGGAATAATTGTTTTCTCGTATTTAAAAGAAAAAAAAAACTTTGAAAATGGTTGAGAGACGAGATCAGAGTACGCGTATTATTAGCTGAGAGGAAAAGTAGAAGAAAAAATATATGAATAATTTTTCGGACAACTTATATATTGAACAAAAGTATAATAAAAATATTGTAAAAAAAAAGAATACAAACACAGACTAAGGAGGATATAGTGCGAATATAAAAAAATACATATTTTAAAATAAATACATTTTTTCAATAAAAAACAACATAAAACAAAGTTGAGTGTGTATTTTTTTAAGGATGGTCATTTAAACTTTTGGGATGGTTTTTGATAATTGTTGAAAAATACAAAATTTCAGTTGTGGGGTGTTGTAACTTTCGATATTTTGAATTTTTCGACTTTTTCCAAAAAATTCCTAAACATCGCCAACTGTTCCTATTGAACTCCACTATCATACAGAGGTCTTTAAACTGTCGTTTTAATCGTTTATGAAAAAGGAAAAGAAAAAAGTTTTAAGAAAAAATTGTTTGAACGAAACTTGATGACGCAGAGGAGCCAAATCTACAATGGCGGGGGACTCTAAAAACTCCACGCTGGACCAAGTACCATTAGAGTAAAAAACAACCGGACATAAGTTTGCATTTTTCGCCGCCTCTGACTCATAAATTCAAGGCCTCATCAAAAGTTGTGAATGCTGATAATGAAATAAAGAACCAACCAGTTATAAAAATGCCCCTCTTTATCTCGTCGCTCTTAGTCACAGCTTGTAAGAATTAATTGGCGACTAGCCACGCTTTGCAACTTTGCTCATCTCAATGAACTCACTAAATACATAGTACGCAAACAACCCATTAGCCATAAATTACGTATCGTGACCAACACCAACAACAAACAAAGAAACAACAGTGCTTACTCCGATATCGTAAAACCACTATACCTAATTTCTAATCGAATCGGAAATTCGATAAACATAACCTGATAAACGGCCATACAAACCTAAAACCATACTCCACCGCGACGCCAACAAGAAACAATAATAAAGAAAGCTTTCACCCGGCCCATCATCATCATCGGTCACCGCGCCGCCCCCACCGCAGGCCGACGCGCCAGACGCCTAATTTGTGTGCATTTTTGTGATTCCAATGAGCCGATCGACTTCAGTAGCGTCCAACCTTAGCTGATGAAAGCAACTTGAACGGGCGGGACGTGTTTGTCGCCAACAAATTAATACTTACGCGCCTTCAGATGGGAGTGCAACCGGTCCCTGCCTGATAAGATAACGAAACTTGATGTCATTTGACTTTGAGGGTGCGGGCCTAAGAATATCGCAACATTTAGTAATTCCCTTTAACGGTGAAGTCATTTGTTTGGTCACAAGGTTGAAAGTTTATTTCGGATGCAATTCAAGTTGGTTTACTTAATACAATTGTGACAAGTGAAGAATACCAAGCAGTTGGAAGTAGGTGGGCTTGTGCAAAAATTTAATAAAAAATTGGGTTTTCTTCGTAACCTAAAAGTTGGATATGTACGTGAGCAAGAGTGTGTCGAAGCGAATAGGTTAAGTGTTTTTTTTTCTCTATTACAATAATATATGAGCTGAGCATGCTAATATTATACGCTCGAAAATACCATCAGTGCAAGTGGTTAACTTATGTTGGCGCCTCTCATTGGATTAGCAAATAGACGGACGTCTTAATAAAATTAAAAGGATATAAAACAGCTGTCTTTATCGAGGTATGTGAGTGCGAGTGAATTTAAATTTATGAAATGATATGCTTAGATTTGTTTATGCTTTTGTGGAGACGTACGTACCTACGCTAGGTAGGGGAGAGCGGGGCTAGAAGTAAAACTTTTGACTTAAATTGATGCTGCTTCTATAATTCTGCAAATGAGGCTGCTGAACCTTTTAAAACAAGATAACTAAGCGACAAAACTCAAATCCAATAAAGACTTTTGAGAAAATAATAAAAGATCGCCATTTTAAAATATGACTTTTCTCATCTGTTTTTATAAAAATGTATTAAAAAATCTCAAAAGAACAAAATAAAAATTCACTTAACTACATTTTTTTTTTCGCCTGCTTTTTGAATGGTCTTGCTGACCTTTTTGGCTATGCTTTTATTTATTTTGTTCAATAAAAGTTCGTTTCTCTGAAGTATCGGTTAAAATAGCTGATTTTCTTACTCTCCGCTAAATCATTAAGTTTCTTGGACATGCCTTTGAGCAAGGCCTTGCATCCTCTTGGAACTGTGACCAACGATGCATTCTGCACTCCATGTTGCAGGTAGCCCCGCCATGAAATTAAACACAAAAATATAAAATAAAATCGGGAATCCATAACATAAAATTACAAAAAGATAAACGCATTGCTTAAAAACAACCGTCCGATGTGAGATTGTGAGTATACCAAAAATACTAAAAAACAATTAGTCACAAACCATCCAATTTCCAAGTACGTCTCCAAATGACGATCAATTCTAAACTTTAGTAGCACGTCGTTTGCTTAGGAGAAGACAAACATATTTTGCTTTCACGCGACTCTGAATTTTAAGGGGAACCCTTATTTTTTAAATGTTATCCTATTAACTGTGTTACTTTCAACCCCGCTTTCCCTTATATCGAAATATGTGCTGTCGGATTTAAAAATTCAATACCCAGAAGGAACATTTTTTTATTGATTATTTTAAAAGACGAGTTAAACTAGATCAGTTACAGTTGGAAGAAACGATACAGACTTTGACCTATCTCAATTGTCTTCTTATTTTTTGGTCGTAAATAAATAAACTTTGTTTTGGATTGATTAAAACGAAGGTAATTATAAAAGACAACAACTGACGACGACGAGGCGTAAAGCAAAATAGAAGTGGTGCTCAAAAACAACTAGTGAGATGTTTATTAAATAACGATGTCTAATTTTAGCCACTTAGTCATACAGTCGGGCATGGGCATAATAATGGAGTTCCACTTATAAAAGCCTCATCGCAGCTGGGGATGCCCACGTTAACGAGCAAGCGATCCGCTTTTATGTCCGACGGTCGACCGGCGAGGTTTGGAGGTTTTGTTTTCGTTATGCCTAAATCGTCTTTAAAATTACTCAAATTAGATTTTCCTTAGAGGTTAAGTGGAAGAAACGTTCTATCTTCAAAATCGACGGAAACGAAAAGGCGAACTCTCTTGCAAAACAGAGGTCAACTGGCAAGCTGGGACCAGATCCATTCTCTTCAATTGGTAGAGGAATGGTAGAACAACTGACTTCCGAATGGATCACGGTAGATTACTGATCTGATATTGAAAGACTGATTGTTGAAATGGCAGGAATGCGAAGAAGTTTGAGGACAAATTAAAGCCATGCAAAAACACTCGAGCTGTGCCAAACATTTTAAAACTAGCGGCAGTGATACTTGATCTTCGCAATAAGGGTGTCTACTGTATAACTGCGAAAATAATCCAAGAGAATTATAAATCAAATAGTTTTTGTTTGTTTTCCGTAAAGATCATACACATTTCTTTCGTGTTTTGTAAGATGAAGCAAACCGATCGTACAAAAAGGCTTGAACAAAAGCCCTTGCTGTGCAGAGTTCTACCCTTGGATGATTGTGCTATGTTATATTTGTATGTACCCTTCATTACTCCAGGTCTTCGGCCAAAAACTGTTTGTCATAGTCCCAGCAGTGGCGCTGTTTTTTTCCACTGCGTCACCTCTCGCGAACGTCTGACAAACATCCGAGAGTAAAACTGTCATAAAAGAGCTTCTCAATTAGCCGTTTGGACTCGGCGTAAAATTATAGATCCCTTCCATTCGTCCCAAAAATTGAAAACCCACACAAAACGAATGATCCCACAGACCTGTCGAGTCAAAATATTAATTTTTTTTATTTAGGTACTTAGTCCTAGGTGCCATCTGGCACGATTTCCATTGCAGATTTACCATTACGAAACGATCGATCTTACATTGGTATTTTAGGATGAAAGCAACCTTATTCGATTCCTGCTGAGTTATTTCTGAGAGGGATCACAAAAGCAGAGGTTGATCAGTTTTATGTTTGCGCTGATGTTTTTGTATATGTTTAAGTTTAATACTAAATTACTATAACCATTGTAACGTTCTGTTTTGTGGAGCCAATGTGAAGAGTATTTCTTATAGCATTTATTTCGTTTTGTTTTTAAAACTAATTTTAGCTAAGTTGTTGTGAATTATAAGAAAATTGTTGTAAAGGTTCACTCTTTTAAATTGGCAACACTTTTTCCAGTGATTCCAGTTAAACAGCTAAAATCTCATGTATTCTCATAGTGGTTTGCCATTGTACAGCAATACACCGTCTCCAACTACTCTAAAAACTAGTTCAAAATTATACTTAAATACATACTTAAATACATTTTAATAAATTTATTGTAGAAATAGGGAAGTATGTTAAACTCCATATAAGCGAATTTCCCGTAAAAGGGATTTTTCTCACCTTGTCCCAGAGTTACACAAGCAAACAAGCAAAAGGAAATAGCCGAAGTGAAAATAGCATGTTCCAACGTCCAAAATTTTGTAAAATCCTAAACAACACAACATATATCATTTTGGGGCCGCACGCAACGCTGGCTCACTGGGCACCACCAGCTTTTTCGCTGGACGCCCAGGATACAATGCAAAGGAACCCAAGCCTATTCCAGCACCTTTCTTAAAGATCATATTCTTCGATGTGTCTAGATTTACTGTCAGTCTTGAAGAATCAATTTAGCACTGATTGTAGATATTCAGTTACGCGAGTAGCACCATATATTCTGCAAAGTATAAGACTTTAATGATGAGTCCCTCGAATTTAGTACATCTTGGAAGAAAAGGTCTATGATCAAAAAAAGCTGTGCTTTGTGGACACCAAATTTCGTTGGAAAAGTTTTCGATAAATTCCCAATTTCCACGTACCTAAAAGTCTTTAATTACTTTTTCAAATGCCTTTCCTCAACACTGAAGAACCGTTTGTCAATACCTCCTATAAGGCCATGAAACGATCCGTGGAATGAAAAGTTGTAAGCAGTGTGGTTGCGGCGTGTGAACTGCTGAGTACTAAATCAGCAGAGGCTCAAACATTGACTAACTAATAAGAAATAGTACAGTTTGATCTCTTGAAAAATCCACTGTTTATATCCAAGAGTACCTTACGAAGGCTTACACATTTCACCCCACAAATCGCTCCCTAGCTATGCCTTGTATTCAGCGCGATTTGTTTGGACACAAAGATTGTAGGTCCTATAATTGGAAATATTTCAGGTAAAAGAAATCGACGGTTCAATCAGAAATGGAAAATGGACAAATTTAATGCTTGAACTTTTTGATAAAACTATCGAACCTCATTTACTGAAGTGACAACTCTCTAACCCCGCGTTTGCTTTCTTATTTTCTCCTCTGTCTGGGTGTCGCCAAAGTCAGTCATTGCGACCGCACTCACCATTAAACCATCAACATTGTTAAACCTATAATATAAGAAACAGCACTTCAGGTGGTCTCTGGCGGAGCTTCTGCACTCCAATCTGACAACACTGAACTTCAACTCACTTAGGAACTACTGAACTCACGTAATTATTATCATAACAACTTTTTGCCTATTTTGTAAACATGGCTTGGCATAACAGATATACACACTTTCCTACTGTTTGAAACTCTCAGATCATCTACCTTGAGTTGGAGTTCCGCAACTCATCGGGCCAGTTGGACTTTGTGGTCCACTATTAAACAAAGTATGACAGAAAAATCCCAACAAAGCTTTTGACAACAAATAAATTCCATTTGACACAAACAGACTCATTGACCCACCGTTTAGATATTCCATTTGTTTATATTTGCATTCCCCCGTTCCTTCCGCTTCGTTGACGAGCGGTTAATACTTATTTTGTCAAAGCAGTCATCTAACAGGTCTTACTTCAATTTAATTAGATTTTTGTTATTGCCTGCAAAGTCAATGAGTCATTGCAGCGATGAAAGTGGCTGTGACTAATGGGAGTCTCTCGGTCCGGCGAGAATCCCTTTTCGGTGGGAAATTATATTGAAGACGCAGCGAGATAGGGAAATGACTTCGTCGTCCCCGTTCAGATACGTCGACCACAGAACCTGGTGACATAAAGGGAAATGGTTGGCCATTTTGATGGGACAAATATACTGTGTGCTGTGTTGTGTCGTTGTTGATCAAATTGCGGAAGGAACTTTCATAGAAGGTCACATTTCCGACTGTCGAAAGTTCCCTGTGCATTGAATAAATAATAAAAGGATATTTACTTTTCGATGAGAGCATACAATACAGTCGCCTTTCATTGTGTGCGGAGTAAACTGTTGGCATTGCAAATGGCAATGGGTGTGGAGCTATTTCTTTGAATTCGATTCTCGCAGGGCTTTTCTGGTGCACGTTTCAAATTGAATGAATAAATTGTTGTATATCTACCAATCAGCCAAAGTATATATATTTTTTTTTGCTTTTTTTAGTCGCTATTGTAATTTGGCGGAGCGGTCCGCAGAAAAATGTCTCAACATCAATTGGCGTTATTTGCATTCCCATAGCGGCGGTAGATAAGTGAAGACTCGGAAAAACAATGTTTAAGTGGCAACTTGTCAAGCGGAAGAATGATTTATTTAACTAACGATTGAACTGAAGGTTGAGGAGAGTAAGGACGTGGGTTAGCGGGCGAGTGAAATTGTATCTCTTTCGAAACAACTTTTTAGTCATGAAAGTAGTTCTATTCTCCTAGTAACACTTTACTGACCGTTCTCGTCATTCAAAATAGAGCAGGAGCATTGAAACCCTTGCTTCAGAATATTAATATCCCAAACGCTATGTACTCGTATCTGCGGGAGGTTGGAAGACGGCAGTCGCAACAATTCAAACAGCTACGAACGCAAAGGAGTGCCATACATAGGGATATGCCAATCTAGGAATGAAGTCAGAAAGTAACAAGAATCGACTACTGAGAGATACAACATGGCAGCATAAGAAAAGAAAGACATTCGATGCTTGTTGAGACTTAAAAGTACTACCTACTTCTACAGTTCCTTAAACGGCGGCCAAAATTTAGCTGTCAGCCGCTATGAGTAGCTTAACCGAGCTGTTGAAAGACAGACTAAGACCGATCGCCTGCCGCTGACATTTTCAAAGCTGGAAAGGACGGCTTTTTGGAAACCTTGCCCCATTTCATCTTGTAGTGTTCTCCGCAGATTTCGTCAAGTGCGTTCGTTCCCTCATTGCGATAAATGATCCTACGCCACTGGCATAACCAGGGAACAGGGAGAAATCTTTATACATATAATTCTACTGTACGTGTGTATGTCACTGAACTCCTCCTAAACGGCTGGACCGATTTGAATAAATTTTTTTGTATGCGTTTGGGTGGCGCCCTGGATGGTTTAGAAGCCGATTGGTCAACATTGGACAAAGGGGTGTGGTACCGCCCATACAAAACTTACATTCAAAATCTTATATCTTGAAAACAACCGAATCGATCGAGTTCAAATTTACACATAATCTTAGGTATTGGCCCAGGAGTATTCCTGTGAAGATTGGTCAAAATTTGACAAAGGGGCGTGGTACCGCCCATACAAAAATTACATTCAAAATCTTATATGTATTTCAAAACCAACCAAATCGTGACTGCGAGTTTTTAAGTAAAATACAAAATTGATATATTTATTTGGAATATACCTATAAGACAAAAAAAGTTGTAACAATATCACACTCCACTGTTCAAACGGAACATACAAACACAGTGCCCCAAAAATCGATGTTATATTAAAAAACAAAATTGTAAAAAAACGCCTTTTTGTACGGAGCCTTTTGATATTTTAGGTGTCGCATTTCAATGAATATTAAGTGTATTATATTCACGTTTACATACAACAATGCAACGTCTTCGTGAACGAGGAGGAAATATTGGTGGACGTACCTACTCCGAATTCACAAGTAGTCCAGAAAGGTTGGCTAAATAGATCGGCAGAAGATAAATTGACGGACAATGAAAATTTAAGAAACCAGGCTGTAATCAACGTGTAAATGAAAATCAAGAGCAACGCAATGAACGTCTTCGAGCCAATGCATTAAGACAAAGACTGGCCCGTCAAAGAGTCACCGATACATTCAGAACACGTGAACAACAGCGTTTGCAAGTGTATCGCGCATTGACACGTGCATCACTTCTTCACCTTGCGTTTGAATATGAGTCGGACATCGACTATTCGTCATATTCACAAATTGTAATCGGTGCTATGAACAAACAATGCCAACACTATCATGCACTCAAATACAAAGGTGAATCGGCCGGTTTCTGCTACGCGTCTGGAAAAGTTGTATTGCCACAATTGAATTCGCCGCCAGAACCATTGAAAGCACTATTGGCTGGAGCTACATCACAATCCAAGTTTTTTTGCGTAAAATTCGCAAATTCAATTCATGCTTTCAAATGATATCATTTGGAGCAACAAAAAATCGTTCAGAATGCGTATGGTCGCAATTTCAATCAACGTTTAAGATTCAGGGCCAAGTGTATCATCAAATTGGTTCTTTAATGCCGATGCCTGATACCGATTCAAAATTTCTGCAAATTTACTTCATGGGTGATGAGGAACAGCAAATAAACGCACGCTACCAGTACAACCATATCGAGCAGATGGATGACCGACAAATTGTGGGTATTTTAGAACCGTTTTTACGGAGTCACAACCAGTTGGTCCAGTTAGTTTTTCAATACCGTTTCAAACAAACTGCAAAACGACAACCTTCCGATCGTCATCAAAGCAGACAAAGTACCATCTGGGCAGCATGCGGGCCGATAGCATGCAGGACAACGTCTGTCGGGTCCGCTAGTGTATTATAGATCATCATCTTTTGGTCTCAAAGGCAACTGTGCAGTTGCACTGACTCGCAAGAGTGAGTTAGTTGGTTTTTGGTGATTTAGCCTGTCGCATGCGGTTGCGTTTAGGTTGTTAGTACAAATCTAAAATTCATTAATAAGTTGAGTTGAAAGAATTAAAAAATCTTTTCTTTAATTCGAATGACTACCCCCCATTGCACACACGTTCCCACAAGCTTGTACAATCTGTCAAATTAGGTCAATAAGCCGGCAAGCTTTGCAAGGATGCTGAGGCAAGTCTTGGCTTCGTATATCCGGTGTATATAGAGGGAATATATTTCTGTCGTCTTTCAAAAGCGGTCCTACAGTTCAATAGCTCACCGAAAGTGTTGCAGATAAACTTGTCCTATAGTAAAATAAGTTTTGGGAAAGTTGTTGTGTCAGTGCTATAAGTCAGTTATGCGTTGGTGGTAGGTACTACATATGCATAGAATACGCATTGGCCCCTTGAATAGTTTTGAATCCGTCCATGAAGATTCGACCTCAATTCGGCAGTGATATCCAAGCTGCTCAACCCTCTTACCTCGTCCAAGTTAGTGCTTGAACTCAAGCTTTCTCTGAACTTGGTCGGAAGGCTAAACACAGTGAAACTTGTCTGGGTCCCAGGTCACGCTGGTATCCAGAGAAACGAGATCGTTGAATAGCTTGCCAGCCTGGGTTAAAAAGAAGCTCTCTCAGGACCTGAACCTGCGTTTCTTGGGTTTCTCGTGAGCACGAGTGTCGGTGGCATGACTGTGCTGGGTGTAGACAGACCAAACGACTGCGTCCGGACATCTGCAAAAGGTCCGCGTCTTTCTTTTTTGTCTCTCAAGATCATCAACTGTAGACTGCTTGTGGGTGCCCTTTCGGGCCACCAAGCTTTTGCCAAACACTTAAATGTATTGGGCTTGAGCGACACCACCATCTGTCCTGCATGTGGAGGGGATGACGATACAGCGGAACAGTTCCTCCGTAGTTGTCCTGCATTTGCTCGCATCAGGTGGCGGATCTTTGGGGCTGACGTGGTGAGTGCCGAACATCTAAGCTCCTCATCACTGAAGCTCCTTTTCATCTTTCTTCAAGAGGCGGGAAAACTAAGTACAGCAATGTTAGGTGTCTGTTTTGGCAGTACAATGGACCAGTAGTTGTGTCTGAGTCTGAGTGCTCCATCGGATAGTATAGCAACCTCCAAAAAATATATATATATATGCGGTAAGGGCGTCGAACCGCAAGTTCCACCTGACGCACGTCTTCCTCTTCTGATGAGGACATCATCGTTTCTTCAACTTCACACAAAAAATTGAGTGAATATTATGGAAACTGATTTAAACCTTCAGAAAAACTATGTAAACCGGTCGTCGGAGTGCGGTTTAAAATCGAAGTGGTTTATCTGATGAAAGGTTTAAAAAATTACGTTTATAAGGTTTAAATCGAGTGAATAATACGGAATTAGGAATTTATATGGTTTAAACAAAATTTAAACCACGGTCTAACTTAAACCACTTTTTTTAACCGAGTGAATAATACGGCCGTTAGAGTTCGAATTTTTCCAAACCGCTATTTATGAATGAAGTTTTTTTTCTCTTATCGTTTGGGCTGGGCGTGGATCAGCAGTTAGGACAAACTCTAGTTTTATACATAGAGATGAACATTTTCACCTACATCCATAAAAAAACCAAAGTAAAACTGGCAATCGAGAAATCATTTTTTTTTATTGGTCAGAAAAGGTCTCTTTTCAATTCCTTCTAGCTTAGCCTGTGAAAAGAGCAGAAAGATAAATGATACCGCAAAATAATCGGGACAGTATTGGCTAAATAGAATTTTAAGCTTCTTCCGATTAACCTAGATTTATAAATGTAATACAAAGTTAAATGGACCAGGGTTAAAATAAAAAAGTTTGCAACCCCTTTTAACAGGGCCGCTACTCTTATATGTATGGAAAAGAAGAAGACGTTTAGAGATTTGAGCGATTTCCCACTATGGCATTGCTATCAAATATAGCTTAAGTTCATCTTGGATGTATTGCAAACAAATTAAAGAAAATCCCATCTCAATACGTTTAGTAGTTTTTGAGTTATTTAGCCACAAACATCCAAACTCTCACATTTATAATATACCTATATAGGATATAGAATAGGTTATAGGATACGATGTAAATGGTCTATTGTCGAGTGCTTATTTCTAAACCCGAACTTGTGGGAATAGGTCTTCTTTGCTCTATGATCCTATCTAAACTTATCTTTTAAAATTTAAATCAACACTTTTACTGAGCCCGGTCTATTCTTTTTGTCCCTTTTTGTACAGCCGCTGTCACCACACTTTGAGATGGTCTTAATCCTGCTGTGTTGCTAACTTTTGCCTCCGATGAGTGTTCGGTTACAAGCTGTCTAGTAGTGTTAAGGGTTCGAACATTCATAATGCTAAAGTTCGTTGATATTTTTTTTCTTTTTTCGGTGTTCTCAAGAGTAAATGGATCTCAGACACTTGATTTCATCGTACCGTAAATGTTTTCAAGTACGGTCAACTGGAGACTTCTTGGCCTGTACTATCAACTATCAGTTCACCGTACGACTTCCTGGTGGGAACATTGCTTCCAGAGAAGTACAATTTACAACAATCAAAGAGTAAACGTTACACAGCTATCTGCCAGGATCTGAGAGTGCTTTCGAAACATTTATTGGTCCGTCTTTAAAAAAAAAAAACAAACAACCCAAAGCTCTGTCAGTAAACGCCTTTAAAATCATTTAAGGTATCTATGACGTTCATATATGCCTTCCTGGGGTAAGAGTTGTTACAGTCTAAAGTTGTCCATGCACGACCAAAACAATTATCCGTCTATGCTCCTTCGCACTTACTGTATGCATAGCCACCCAGTGTACAAGCGTTTAATTGAATTCACCGTTACATGAGTATCGGATCCACTTATACGCTTGTTGTATAGGAGATTTAATTTGATACGTCGATTCCAGTTGATTATTATATTGAATACATAATTCACTTCATTATCTCTATAAATTATCAGACCCATTTGATCCTGTCAAATTGTATTCGATAAGATACTCAATTACAATAAATGAATTGCTGTCCACTTGCGTGTACTCCTTGATGGCCGTCCATGTATAGGTATGTGTCAGATTCACTTTTCTGCTGTAAATAATGTTCAATAATAACAATTTACTACACTCGTACAGAGAAATCTTTACTACTTGTTCACTCTAGTGGTGGTAATACAAATCATCATACCAAGAGTGTCCTCAATTCTAAAGGCAACGAAATTCTGAAGTGGACCTGCCTATATTAATACGTAATTAGGCAAAGTCAATTGATACATTTGGCTGCAAGGTGTTAATTGAACCGGTTTATGGAATTTTTGTGAAAATCGAAATGAAATTAATTATTCCAAATTTAGCCAGTGATAACGAAAATATAATATAACGGTCACCGACCCCTTTTTTTGTGGAAAATACACCACTGATAATGCAGATGCGGGTGCAATGGCCTTGGGAAGGGTCGATTGTGAGTATGAGGTGGAGTTTTTGTTGAAAAATCATATACCGGATTTCTCTTGAAGGGTTTTTGTGGTGTTCCTTGAGTCTGCTATATTTTTAAGATTATGATACTCAAAGTATTCTTAGCTTGCCTCCGAACATTAAAGGTTTTGAAGGGCTGTAGAGCTTCATGCATTTTCTTGTATTATTAGGCTTTATACAAGCTATGAAAATGATTTAAAGCTAAGAGTTTCAATCTATGGTTAATATCTAGAGCTTATAACGAGCGTCTGAAGCTAAGGATGCTTTAGGTTAGGTTAGGTTCGTTTTCTATTCGAGAGATTGGTTCGGTAGAGACATACGATGTACAGTGGTTTAGTAGATAGAAGAGACGGGGACCATTGTAGACTACGAGGGTTAAATCAAATAGAGCTGTAAAGAGACGTGCAATCGACGGAGCCTAAAAGGTGTAGGGGGCGAACAAAAGTGATGTATAAAATTCTTTTCACGTCTTTTGACGATTTTATTTCTCACACCCATTTGCGAACGGAAATTAAGCCCACTGTATGGCATAACATGCCAAGATCCACAGTATATGGAAGGAGAGACTAGGTTGGCTGTCGAGAAACCTAATTCCGGAAGAAGTCAAGTTGCATTAACGAGAAGATGTAGGTATACTGATGGATCGAAAATGGAGTCTGGAGTAGGTGCTGGTGTCTTTGGACCCAACACCAAGGTCTCAATACCTATGGGAAAGAGTCCCACAGTTTTTCAGGCTGAAATCCACGCCATCGAGGTCTGCGCTATTCTAAACATAAAAAAGGGTATTAAGGGCGCTAAAATACTAATATTTTCTGATAGTCAGGCAGCTCTGCAGGCCCTATCGTCCAACACGTTGGACTCACACACAGTAAAGTGCTGTTATGATGCCCTGCAAACACTATCCAAGCACAACAGGGTGAAACTTGGATGGGTACCTGGTCATCGGGGAATTGCAGGAAACGAATCTGCGGACGAGCTAGCTAGGGCTGGATCGGAATCCGCGTTCTGCGGACCAGAACCATATTGCAGAGTCAATTGGGCTACTGCTCTAGGGCTTATCAACGATTGGGAACAACAACTCCGCCTAAACCAATGGGAAAATGTCACAGGTTTAAGACAATCAAAAAGACTAATTAGGCCCTTCTCCTACAAGGAAATCCTTAAACTAAACAAGGAAAGTATTAGAAAGCTAGTGGGCTTCCTGACAGGCCACTGTGGCTTGAGATACCATCTTAGCAAGTTGAATTTGTATCCAGAGACAGAATGCAGGTTTTGCCTAGAGGATGATGAATCCCCAGAACACCTGCTCTGTAACTGCCCGGCACTTCACTGGTTAAGACGACGTACCTTTAACAAAGAGGTACTCTCACCAGCAGAATATTGTATTGATACAATAGATCTTTTAGGTCGCAGTGTCAGCCATTGGGCAGGGAATATATAAAAAAAAAAAAAAAAAAAAAAAAAAACGAGAAGATGTAATTATAAGACATTGAGCTCTAAGCAGCACCTCGAAAGCTGGAGTCATGATGTGAGGTAATTGGTTGAACAAATTTGGTATCCTGCGTCGGCGTAGGCTTATAGACCTGGTACCTGGAGGCAGTTATGCCATTCTGGCATTTTTAATGCTAGATCTAGCATTTTTGCAGATTTGATACATTTTTTTAAAAAGGAAAAATGCTAAATGCTTTTTAGCATTTTCTCGAGTTTGTTCTCATTTTTCCATTCTTGCTCTATTTTGCTGTAACTTTGGTCATAAGTTTACTTCCTTGCATTCCAGATGTTTCCCATCACTTTCCACCGCATTGAATGAAATGTGAGGTGTCTACGGTCCAAGTGTTTGCGAAAAATATATAGTGTATCATTGTATGAACGTGTATGGAAAAATATTTTTCTTTGATTGAGCTTCTATATTAACTGATCTGTGTTTTGTTTTTCAGAGGTTGTGTTATTTTCGTCATTGTGCAGTGATTTAAGTTTTTTTTTTAACCCTGGATAAAACAATTTTTTAAGTTAGCATTTTTTTATTTTGGCTTCATACATTTTAGCATTTTTTTAAATGTGATTTAGCATTTTGATTTTTAAAATTCTGGCAACACTGCTGGAGGACTGTCGATAAGACGGACCTAAAGTGAAGGTTAAGAGATATTCATTTTATTTTATTTGAGTCCGAAGCTGAGGACAGATTTTTTGAAAAAGATCAATTTTTGAGATATCTTATCAGAGCCTTACTTAAGTCGACTTCATTACCGCTCTCTTAGGCTGAGACCTGAGAGAGAAGACACTAACTCAACAAGGATAGAGGCCAGTGGGAAATAACAGACCCACGGTCATGAGTCAGATAGAAGTTTGCCTCGCCATGAACTCATTTATACCAAGCGTCCAGTCACTATCTACCAGCGAGACGATGCGTCCGTCCATTTTTTCCGAGATTTCGATTTCTTTCGAAATTTTTTACCCGGTCCTTATTTTCTTATTCGGTCCTAGATTAAAAATACGACGAGTATACTCGTAGCTTGAAACCGTGCGAATAGAATTTCTCGCATCTAAACCTTAACTTTCCCTTTGCTTGAGCTAATATCTACTCCATACATTAGTATTGAACCGGCGGCTCATGCTAGTAGTGAATTCCGAATTCCCAAAGACCTACCTGGAACTTCGCTTTGAACACTTCGGGAATATGCATTTGTCAGCATGACCCGAAGTGTTTGCATTTGCTTAGTAGGCCATGGCCCACTGAACCATTGCGTCACGAAAGTGAATCGCTGGATTGGAATTGTGTTATTATGTTATGGGTTATTTATGTTATTACACTTCCACTTTGAAACAGATTAACTGACGCAGCTACGATTCAGCTAGCCATGGCTTCCATGCGTATTTGGGGCATAACAGTAGTCCCTTATTTCTGTTTTAGTTATCCGACTTGAAAGGGGCTAAACGTTTTTGAAAACGTTTTGCATAAACGCTCTAAATAAAATTTGAGGCTTTAATATTCACTGCAAGGTATTTACCCGAACCCTTCCACTCGGGATAAGCAAATAGTTTAAGGATTTGCTAGAGCAAACTACATACAGTAGCAACTGTCCCGGTATAGTGCAGTTTGACATCTTCTATCGAAGACTGAAGTGACTTCTTGACTTCACTGTTGTTCGAGAGGCTTTTGCCGGTTTCAATAGCTATCTGGAACATATTGTAAATTATCCAACTGATGATTTTACCAATCATATCTAGTAAGCAATGATGGTTGGTTTTGATTCCCTATTTCTTCCAACAATAGTTTTGCGCTTCAAGTGGTCAGGAAAAATGTATTTTTGAAGTCATTTTGGTAAATAAGTCAGGTCGTGTTAATGGCTTATGCGATTTGTAGGTCTCCATTTCAAATAGAATCTTTGACGTAACTTCCTACATTAGTCGCGACCTGGTGAGCACCTTGAAAACCCATTAAGATATGTACTTCCTTGGCGAGGAAAAAGGCTCTCGATCTGAACTATTTGTATTAACAATAGGAGCGATTGCATGTGCGAAATTTTTAGGTTTTACAACAGAGCTTTTAGAAAATATTTAAAAAATAGAGACGCATACTAGGGCTCTCACTTCTGGAAGTACTGAAAGTTCTTTCGCGTTGAATGACGGAATGATCTGATAGTTCCGCGGTTAAAGTAGTATTTAATTCCACTAATGGTTGCTACTTTCCCATTCCAAACCTGGACCTACCTATTTTACGAATTTCCTTGCTGACGATCATCACTTTACTGACTAAAAAGCTTGGAAAACCTTAGCGTTGTGGTCACTTTGCATAAAATGGTGTCTCACGCTCCAGTTGCAGTCTGCTGTCGATAACCGAAATGGATCTAGCTTTACTTTACGTGTTTCTACTTCCGCAGCTATCTAAAGCAATATCTGAACGAGGAAGAGAGCTTCAAGTCTCATCCATTCGTATACGAACTGCTGCTTTGCGAGGACCACACGCGTTAAAATCTCTTACGTTTATGACACAACACAGACAAGGAACGTTAATTTACATTGTCTGAATGATTTTGAAAATAGTTGACGCAAAGGCATTAATGCACATCTAATGGACACCCTCAAGTTGTATCTGCTGCTTCTTGGAGATCATCGTTTTCCTTCTGATCGCGATCAAGCATCCATTTGGATCCATTTGGCTAACTCCCTTTCTTCGCTGCGGTCCTAATTATTGTCCTGAATTCATCTACAAATGGATTGGACTTATAACTCTGTGAAACATATTTCAAATTTACTTGCCTTTCTTTAAAGTTCGAAATATAGTACAATGCTTGTCTTATATTCTGCTTAATTGTCAACATGAGTCTGTGTACGGTACTCGCATAGTAATATTTTCGGGGATTACTCGGAGGGCGGCCTTTGGGTTATTATTATGCGACAATGTGGATTTTCTTTCTGTCATTGATTTATTTATACAGCTTTGGTCTTCGATTTATTTCCTAGTGGCAGATATTTTGACAGCAATGATAAGTAGTACACTACACCTGCATGTCAACAATTCGGCGTGTGGTGCCATGTCAAGATAGTGTTATTGTGCCCCTCCTGACAAAATATGCTGTCAATATGAGGTGTATTTGGATTGCAAATAAGAATAGCCATTCAAAATAATTGACAATTAGTACGCAAACATTTTATTAGACACCAGTGAAGTTACCTCTTCGACCAGAGGCATGCAAATGTTTACACTGTCCGCCCAAAGTAAATTGAGCTACCAATATGAGTGAAATGTCTTCCGCGAGTATGAGTTCAATATTTCTGGTATTGCGTTTTAATAAATATTCAATAGATGTCCCAACGTTTATGGGCGGCGAAATAAACAGGTATTTCTATTGTCCGGTAACAAGATATAAAACCAAGCCAATTGTTGGATGTGTAAGCGTAAGCTATGTCGTGCGCCAGCCGATATTCTTCTCTTCTAGATGTAAAATTTAAAGACTTTCCAGAAATTAGTTGTCTCTATAATGATGTGCTAATTTCTATAACGATTTCGCTTACAAGAGGTAATACACCAAGTGAAGCAGTAATCTATGCATATTTGCAAGCGAATGTGCTGAAGAGTCAAGTAAAGTGAAAGGCAATCACAAAATATAATTTTACTAAAAAAAATGTAAACAAAAATGTGATTGACTTCATATAGATACGATAAACGAAAATTTATGTAGATAAGGTATCGAAGGCAAATTTCTAGTAGATAATTGGCATGAATAACTCCCGAAACTAAGTTAAAAATAAAGCGATTACAAAGCAACCGAAGGCCTCGGAAAAGTGAGTAAACTGAGTATTGGCTGCCGTACAATTAACGGAAGCAACTGACAGCAGAACTAGGGTCTTGCCTTTGAAAAGACGTCTTGAGCGCTAGTTTTCCAGCATTTGCTTCTTGTCCACCAAACTGTTCATAAGAGAAGTTAACCTAACTCCGTCTTACATTTTTATTATCAGAATTGATCCTTATATGCTCAGAGACAATACTGAGACCCCCAACTTCGGCCGATTTACAGTTATTTGTCAAGAAACTCTATTTTTACAGGGCTGACAAGATTAGGTGCGTTAGTATTGTTATACAGAAATTCGTATTGATATATGGGTCGTTTGAATAAAAACTAGCATTAGCTTTGAGCAAAAGGTTTTAGCAAAGTAAAAGCCCTTAGCAAATGCTTTAAATCGGTATGAATAAAAGCCTAGTTTGCTAAAGTAAGTTCGACAATTCGAAAATAGCTTTTACTTCGCTGTACGTGTACTTGCCTTGCAATTTCTATCAAACTTGACGAGTGGCAACTGTCCGGTGGTTTGTTTATTCATTTATTTTAAAATTTTTGTGGGAAAATTAAGTCAAAAGTCAAAAAAATTCAAAAGAAAAACTGAAAAGAAATAAATAAAAAAGAAAAATAAAGTGCACGACTGGATCGCACGAAACTTTCTCGTTCATATCATCAGTTAGGTTGGTTTATTTTTCTTTTATTATTGTTTATAGGTTATAAAACCAGATTTTTCAAATTGGTGATGCTGGTAGATGGCCATGACTCGAAGTAGGGCTTGTGATGTAGGAATTCAGAGATTTATTTTTGAATTTGCACGTGTTTGGGGGTAAATGAAGACTCAAATTGGTTGCAATTATTTTAAGGTTCATGATTAATATGGTTGAAAAAAAGAAGAAGTGGGAAATATTTGCTAAAAATGAGTTTCTAGTAGTTGTGATTACATTTTAACTGGTACCTAGTGCGCTAATATTTATAAGACGGCATTATTTGCATTTTCCTAAGAAAAACTAAGTACCGGGTTTTATTAAGAATACTTATGTTATCGTAAATTAGCATTTTAGTCAAAATCTTCAAAGCTGATTTTGGAAAATAATGCGTACAAAATAGTAACAAATATTGCAATGTTGAGTTCGAAAATTAATCCTGCTCAACTATTTAGCAAAAACTGAGTATGGGGTATTATTCAGGATGTTAGTATTACTTGGTTTTTAAAGTTTTATTCAAATCGAAAATGGCTTTTTAGAGATTTGAACAGTTTTCAAAATCAGGGCACTGATTCCGTATGTCAATTATCATCAGACGATAGCGTTTCGACGATAGCTTTGCTCTCCGTAACTTCAATAATCGTCTATCGTCCGGGTGATATCGTTTAGACGATTCAACATTTGCTTCACGTAACTCAATAATCGACATACCACTATCGTCAAGACGATAGCGTTTGCGCGATAGCTAAAGAGGTATCGTCTTGCATTGATTTGTGTATTTTTCCCGACAATTGGAATATTTTTCATGAATTTTGTTGTGGAAATTGACTTCGTAATACTTTAAATGATTTAAATGTTCAAGATAACATTACGGCAATTGAAAACGAAAACTTGGCGATGACAACTACCTAAACGAAGAATGTGCAAGTTGGAATTGGAAACCAACCGGTTGAAGGAGTTGGCGCTAAAAATAAGGGATGAAATAAAAAATGCGTTGTGCAGATAATGATTTCTTTATGTATTTACACAAAAAACAAAAACAATGTACTCCAATGTACTAAGAAATATAAATATCACTTTCTCCAAGCAGTCACGGCTATCGGCATTTAAAATTGCAATTCATCCCACATTTTTTTATCTAAGAAGTTTTAGTCAACGCTTTCATCTATCAGAAAAAGCATTTTTGATGGTTTTGAAAATAATAAAACTGACAGGCGGTTGCCGTCTAGGATACATTCACCAAACACTTTAAGCGAAATCGTTTAACAAACTACAGTTTGTGAGCTACAGAGATACGGAAAGTTCTCAAACTTTGTGAAATAATGTTCTCAAACTTTATACCAAATAATCGAGAGACGAGACGATAGTTATAGACTTACGGAAAGCAAAATGTTGACGAGATCGTCGACTACTATCGCGCGGACGATTATCGTTTTAAAAGATACGGAATGAGTACCTAGAGTTTTCGGGGATTCGAATCGAAAATGAAGAACGCAATAATGTTAAAAACGTCAATTTTACTACAAGTATGCATTTTGGTCAAAATCGTTTTAGCCGTTTTCATGTTGGTAAAACAAAAGAAAAAAATTCTCAAAATATGCCTTTTTTCAAAAATCTTTGAGATATGAACAATTTTCAAAAATACCGTTATTCGATTTTTCTGTGAAAAACTGGGTATGCAGCCATGTTAACCTGAACTACCTTAGCCTAAATATCAATTTTGGTTAAAATCGGTAGAGCCGTTTTCGAAAAAATCAAACTTGTTAAAAACCGTTATATGGGAAGTACCGTTCATAATAGGGTTAACGTGCAAAAGAAACAGTGTCCCTGAACTGTAAGCCCACAAACTCCAAATCCGAAGTTTGAAAGAAATCCGTCCAGCCGTGTGCGCTGTGGAGCTCAGGAAAGACAGACAGACGGACAGAATTGCGAGACCCACTTTTTAGAGTTCCTGTATCATCGTAATGTTAGATTTGATTAAAATCTTGAGTTCGATTTTTTGTACGATTACAATACCTTTCTCTTACTACGTATACGAGAAAGTTAAAAATATGCTGAGCGACTCTTCTAAATTTTAGCAGACGATGAGGAACTTCCATCTACCTCGTCTACTCCCAAGAATGGCCAAAATGAGTTGGTTTGATCAGGTCATAGAAGCTGTAGCAAATCCCAAACTCCAAATATTAAAAAGAAAGCTGCGCTTAAAATGTGTGATTTTTTATTGTCTAGGTGCTTAATTTTGTACACGCCAAACAAAATTGTTAAAAAAAAGTTTCAAATTTAAAGCAAAGGGTGAAGAAGAAATCTGACATAAAGGCAACGGGAAATACACCCATTCGTTTGAAGGAATCCGTTGGTTTTCCTGCACGAACAAAACTTAATTTAACTACAGTTGAATTCGCTTATAACGACGGTGAAGGGACCGATGAAATAAGGTCGTTATAACCGGCAATCGCTATATCCGCCTGCCATATCTGGCTTCCACAAATATTCAGGAATAAACAAAATCACATAAAACGCTAACTTTTTTGTTAAACACGCGTAAACCACAACTCATTTAAAAGCAGCTTTCGCGGCGACACATCAAATAAACTGCTATAATATTTAACAGACAATTTTTTTAAATTTTCCCTCATTCCGTTGCCATAATAACCGACGACAAGGACCAATTTTTTCCGAAAAATTGGTCGTTATATCCAACATTTCGTTATATACGACGAGTCGCTGACGTTATATCCGACTGTAAAATAGCTTAAAATATAATGAACCAACCAAATGAATTGAAAGTGGACGTTATATGAAACTGGTCGTTATAAGCGAGGTCGTTATAAGTGACTTCCACTGTATTTATAAACAAAACTTGGACAATTCACAATATTTAAATTGTTTAACGTTAAAAAGTTGCGTACAAAATATTTAGCAAAAGGTCTGAGTCAACTAAATAGCAGACTCAGAATTTGCATAGCATACCGATCTGAGTAAAAGGTCAGTGCCGCCGTTTTTCGAACATGTCAAAAGTTGGAACTAACTCAAATTGGTTTTTATTCATACGAAACGTAGGAAATGCTTAGATTTTGACATTTCTCTAGAGTAAAATCAATTGCTACGTTTTATTCATACGACCCAATGTCACATAACTTCCGGCTCAACAACACACTCGTACATAATCTTGTATCGTCACTGCGGATAAAGCGCTCATAGAATTTTATCCGTTGATAATAAGTGTACATTTGCTTAAAAAAGTATGGTTTGTCTCTAATGGTCTTGGTTATGGGTCAACTAAATTATAAGTGTGTGGGCTTAATCTTGTTTTAAAAATGTTAAAAAAAAACACTTTAACTCACTGACTTGCATGCAAATCTGTTATGGCTTCCTTTTAACATTAAAGAGTTATGTGTGTCTTCCTGGGGATTGCACTCAGCAACCCTTGCTTACTAGCATAGCACACTGTCACGACTATTCCCACATTATAATATTACTCCGCTCCCGCGTATACCAAAAGTCCATACGCGTCTCCTTTCAATACTGTACCTTCGTGTTAGACAACGGGTTTGGCAACTGACCGCAGAGCTCAATAGGACGAAATTTGCCCCACTCAAAGAGAAACTCTTTGGCCGCAGCAAATCTCTTTGTCTTATACGTGTCTTCGAAATGGACCAATATTCAAAAGCTGTTGATATTCGTCGTAATTCGACGTAACGAAACGTCAAGGTTAAATCGCGTCGAATAGTGGCAAGTGGCAAAAAGGACTCTAAACTCCATTTTTAAGCTTCGTCCTGTTCGTTTTAGGTCCCAATTGTGTATTCTTAATAAAAATACCATTAGTAGCCGTGTACCGCAGCCTCCCAAACGTCAGTCAGTACAAAATTTACGGGCGAATAACCACTTCGATAGTTCAAACGAGCGAGTAACGTCTTTCAGTGCGGTACTTAGTTCTCTGAAGGATGATGCTGATATATGTCTACCTACCTGAGTCTTTCTACTTCGATAACAATTCATACGCCTCTTCTATTTACACAGAAATTCCTAGAAACGCTTGTCCTAATGATTTCGTTTTCGTCTTTCCAGCTCTGAACCCGGCAACCGATTAATCTCATCGCACCATCAAAGTTATTGTGAAATGATTTGAACCATGGCGAAGAATCTCACGCATGAAGACATCATCGAGGAGGAAATCGTGGAACGCCTTGAGACTGAAATTAATATCACCCACCCGCAATCGTTGGAAATCCAATTAAAATTATACGACATCTTCATTCCGATTTTGTGTTCCATAATCATATTTGTAAATCTACTCATCGTCCTGTCAAGTGGCCTCATCCTACACAAGAGTAAGTCCTCAATACAGTACAACACATTTGAGCTGACTGAGCGCACAACTTAAACAACCCCATTTCAGGACAACAACCCCGAAGTACGTACATATTCCTGGGAAATGTTGCCCTCTCGGATCTGGCCATTGGAGTCGTGACCATCTTCGGCCAGTATTACCCGCACGAGCTGCGCAATGAGTTTGTCTGTTGCCTTAGCATAGGTAAGTCCATTTGTACTTGCGTCTACGACTGCGTTAACCACAAGAATGTGCTTCCAAACAGGCATGACTGTGGCAGCCACCCTGGTGTCTGTAATCAGCGTTGGACTGATCGGCGTGGACCGGTATCTCTACATTCTGTACGGCCTGCAGTACCAGAGATATGTCTCTTCGAAACGGGCTCGCATCATGGTCCTCGCCACGTGGGTCATAGCCGGTCTGATTGGCCATTTGCCAACATTTGGAGTGCGCAATCCAACCGACAACGGCAAGCTGTGCTGGTTCATTGTCCTGGTGCCGCCGAAGATAGTTCTGCTCATCACAACAATCGGAATGATACCCCTAGTCGTCATCGTTGTACTGTACAGCATCATTTTGAAACACGCACTTGGCAGGATAACCCATCTGCAGCGGGCTGCAACGGGCAATCAGGGAACTCAAGTAGGTGATTTGCGTCTTTTTCGAGGAGGAACCGCTGCACAGAGGACCTCAGTTGCGTCGTTGGAGCCGCCCAGTAACAGAGTGAGTTACATCCAGGAAGCTGGCGAGGAGCCACCCGCTGCCAAGCGGTCCATCTTCAATTGCTGTCGCAAGTAAGTAACCCAAGATGAACATCTTGCATGACTAACGTACATCTTTCAGAACGAATAAACTGCAAATAGCTCCAGTGTACAGCGCGAACAAGTGGAAGGCAATCAAAATTGTGCTGCTCACTACGGGAGCGTTCTTTGTCACATGGTTTCCATACTTTTTTGCATCCACCCTGTATGTGATGTGTAGCCAGGACTCGAATCCCGAATACTGCGATGGCCTGCGTGTGGCAATAGCCAGTCCATTGGCCATTCTTGGTTTAAGCAACAGTTTGATAAATCCCATCATATATGCGTGGTGGCATAACGGCTTTCGGGAATCAGTCAAGAAGATCTACCGCGGACTGGTGGGGCAGCGATTTCGAGGGCAACCATTGAAGTCGTCGGCGAAACGCGGCCTTGCGGCGACGATTAGTCATGGCACAACGACTACCATGACAGAGCTAGAGAGCTCCGAATTGGAGCAGAGATTCTGCGAGCCGCAAATGGTGGAGAAGCCATCATCTAGGTCTAGGCGACGCAACAGTACTGGCGGCATGGAGAGTTCGAGCGAAAACGATTTGCAGTAGAATTGTAGATATTTATTGTATTTATTTATCGTCTAGTACTAGTTTAGGAATATTGTAAGCGCCCTCTGTTGGATTGTAAATAATATTAGATTCGCAAGTGGAATGGGTGTGTGTATTTACTATTTTTGGGCAGTTGCTCTGAGGGTTGTGTCATTGGGTGACATTGTCATCGCGGATATTCGAAAAGGGGTGTGGATTGGGTGTACACTCACACAGTAATGGGCAAAATTATTTCGTGCTGTTGTGTACACTTTGTGTCTGCGCTAAGTGCGGTTAGTTGTTCTATTTGCCAGTAGATGACTCTTTTGCGTGGAGCTGGATTTTAAAATGTAACCGTTGGAGCAGTGGAATGAGTATTTCTGTGGCCACAAGGAAAAACCGCTTAAGTCGACTTTAGATAATAAATTTATTTGTTTTTTAGTTTGGTTTTTTTTCCCTTAATCCAAACTAAAAAAGTGTCTTAAGGTGTTACGTTTTCTTGAAATTGTTGCCACTTATTTAAGATAGAAAGCTGAAAAAAATTACAAAATAGATGTGAGTACGCTGAGTCTAATAACATCGAAATCTCAATTTCGTCTAAAGTCGACTTTAGCGGTTATGGTTCGTGGCCACAGATTTATCGAAATTATTTTTTGTTAGCCAAATTTGTCTTGAATTTATATTAGACTACTTATATCTGCCAGGAACTTTAGGAAAGCAAGTGACTTGCCTTTCGAATTAAGTCCCGCCCAAATGTCGAAAAGTGCTTTCAAAGGACTCGAAATATTTCTGCTTTCGAACTGAGGAGTTTTTGCAGGTATAACGTTTTGTTGATACTTGCTCTTGCATTCATACACACGATTCGTGTCAAACCTCTTCTAACTCGAATTTTTCGACCTAATTTTTGCATTCCCTTCAATTTTGCATATAAAGGTCATCCTCTAAGTCGAAAAACCCTTTAACTCGAACATATTCTTTTGATTCTTGACTTATTACAATATTCCATTAGGTCGAGTTTTTCGTCTGAAGAAAATAACATCAAAAAAAGATCTCCCTCCCGTTGCGTCGCGACGATACGTTTTATTTCTTCATACAATGTGGTATGCAATAAGATAGTACATACATATTTTTTTACCTTAAATAAATTCGCTTAAAAAAATATAGTTAAACCCTCTAACTCGAATTTTTCCAGAAATCCCTCTAACTAGAACTAATTTTTAACTCCCGTGAAAGTTCTACTAAGAGGGATTAGACTGTACTACGTCATATCATATCTCTACTATATGTCATATCTTTGGACTTAATTGCCAACTCCTACTCTTGTGCTCCAAAGTGTATTTAAGTAGTTTTGAAGCCAAATTTGTTAAACCAGTTTTTAAGCAGTTCCAAGCTCTACTGGCATCGCCTGGGTCTTAAAATTGGTTATACCTAACGCCTTGATGCAAGGGTTAAGCTTGCTCCTACGAGTAGTTTTAGCATGTACAAGCAATAGATTTACGAATGTCAGCTATGTAATGTTTATGGGCTCTGTGCAAAACATAATAAGCACTTCTTGCCATCCTAGGACCGTGAAATTTGGCACAACGGCAGAACCACTGGTGCATGCACTGCGAAAAATTTCTGGTTTTCCATTTAGAGAGCGTGATATACACCCACTTTTAAAAATAGATTATTATTATTATTTATTTGGGACAATTTCAATTATCGTGAGG
The DNA here is from genome assembly GCA_936431705.1 of Cheilosia pagana. Lineage (NCBI taxonomy): Eukaryota > Metazoa > Arthropoda > Insecta > Diptera > Syrphidae > Cheilosia > Cheilosia pagana. The sequence goes on along the minus strand of OW386166.1, from coordinate 73,685,289 downwards.
AGTTGAACGTAGATACGAAAAGAAAAAACTCAAATCGACAAAAGAATCTTAGTTTAAGAAGGTTCAATGCTAAACAAATTGGTAGATTTACTTGGCAGGCTTTTCGTTTAGTAACTTCATTATGTACCTTATATTTTAGAATTTGAAAATTACCAGGAAACCTGTCAAGTTTTTTTGCACCTCTGAAACTAAGAACTTGGTGTGCATTTAGATCTCATAACTTTTCCTGTCTGACACTTTTTAATTTTCTCGTATATGTAGTAAGATGTAGATGTTGAGGTATCCGTACAAAATTTTAAACTCAAGATTTAAACAAAATTCTGACATTACGATGATACAGGAACTCAAAAAAGCGGGTCTCGCAATTCTGTCCGCCTGCTCCTGAGGTCTATACAGCCTAAACAGCTGGATGGATTTGTTTTAAACTTCGGATTTGGAGTTTTTGGAATAACAGCTCGGGGCCACGTTTTTTTTGCACGTTGGCCCAATTATGAACGGTACTTCCCATATAACGGTTTGTTTTGTTATGAAAACGGGTCTAACGATATTAACCAAAATTGATATTTGAGCTAAGTTGGTGGGGATAACATTGTTGCAGAAGTGCACATCCATTTTTTGGTTTGTTGGAATTTGGAATTTTTCTCTAAATTGTCTATAATGATTTTTTTTAAAAAAGGAATATTTTGAGAATATGTGTTGTTTTGGTTTACCTACATGAAAACGGCTACAACGAATTTGACCAAAATGCATACTTGGAGTAAAATTGACGTTTTCAACAGTATCGCGTCCTTCATTTACGATTCGAATCACCGAAAGCGCTGATTTTGAAAACTGTTCATATCTCGAAAACCCCATTTTCGATTTGAATAGAACTTTAAAAACCAACTAATGCTTACATCATCAGTTTTTAGCTAAATAGTTGAGCAAGAGTATTTTTCGAACTAAACCTATCAATTTTGACCAAAACGCTAACCTTGGATAACATAAGTAGGAATTCTTAATAAGACCCCGTACTAGTTTTTTTTTTTAGAAAAATGCAAATAAAGCCGTGTTAAATAAATGACCGCACTACCAGTAAAAATTTACAATTACAACTACTAAAAAATCCTTTTTAGCAAATATTATCCACTTCTTCTTTTTTCAACCATATTAAACATGAACCTTAAAAAAATTGCAACCACTCACAGCTCAGACAATTAGAAACGCACACTTCATTTGCAACCCCCAAACACTTCCAGTCCAAGAGGCACAATTTTTCAATTACTTGCATACGCAGATGACATTTACATAATAGATAGAACACAGCGAGCTGTCACTGGTACGTTTGCATTTTTGCATAGTGGCAAAAATGGGTTTAGCGGTTAACGAGGTCAAAACCAAGTATATGCTGTCGGGAAGAAGGGACACACAACATCGACGAATCGGACAGAACTTCACGATAGACAGCTATAACTTTGAGGTAGTTAGGGACTTTATCTACCTCGGTTCCGCTATAAACTCTGTAAATGACATCACAGCAGAGATCAAGCGAAGAATTACATTTGCAAATCACTGTTTCTTTGGCCTAAGAAGGCAATTAAGAAGTAAGGCCTTGTCAAGAAACACCAAGGAGATTCTATATAAGACCCTTCTCATCCCAGTCCTGCTATATGGTGCAGAAGCATGGACATTATCGAAGGCGGATGAGGATATCCTTGGACGTTTTATACGAAAAATTATTCGTGTGATCGTTGGTCCCATTTGCGTTGATGGGATTTGGAGAAGGAGATATAACAGCGATCAACCAACCCAGAGGGACAACGCAGCAGAGGAAGACCTCGCTTAAGGTGGCACGCACAAGTGGAAGGGGACCTCAACCAACTTGGAGTGCGCAACTGGAGGCAGTTAGCCAAAGACCGAGCTTACTGGAGAGGCGTACTGGTTGAGGCCCAAGTCCACCCCGGACTGTAGCGCCACCTAAGTAAGTAAGTAAGTAAACACGTCCAGTCCCTAAGGCATAGGTATATAATTTATAACTGCTAGTGCAAACTTTTAAATAATAAATCTATGTCAAGATATCGGTATACCACAAACCCTACTTCGCGTCATAAACACCTATCAGCATCACCAATCTATCCCAGTCAAATTTAAGAACACATCAGAAACTCTTGCTTCGCTTGTCCTTGTACTCAAAAATCTTGTTAGTTTTAATAGTCTACAGTGCATTTGGTGCTTAAAACCTTTTAACCAGTGCTTTTTACTGAGTCCTTAAGCCTCACCTTATTATTTAATAAGTTTATGAGAACTTGGCTCTTTTTGATGTTGTTGAAATGAATACCTCGGATGGCCGATAGGTCGTCAAAGAAAGGACTACCCAGGGCACTGTATCTGGTTTTAGCAAGAGCCAGACATTCAGAAAGAAGATGGAACACTTCGTCTAATGTTGGCCAAATCTCTCTTGAAATGATGCAGTTTATAAGGTTCACCCATCTAGACACCGGCCCAACGGAGGGAAAACTTCCTTCGGATGAGATACGCACAGAGCAGAGCTAAGTTCATCGGCTTTCTCATTGCCCTGTATGGGCTTATAGCCGGGAACCCCGACGGTAGTGATTTCAAACCGATGACCTGCCCTGGCCAGTTTCTCCCTGCAGTCCACAACAAGTTTAGATTAATTACTGGCCGACTCCATAGCCTTAATCGCGGCCTGACTATCGACGAAGATGCCACCAAACGAGTGATCCATATGTGTGGATAGGGCGTACCACCGCTATCACTTTCCCGAAATTGCCAGATGTTAAGTCTCTTCGCATAATGATGTTGGTACTTTTCTATTAGACGAGGTCCGCCAGTTGGAAGATTTTTTGTTAAGTAACTTTTTATCCAGGCAGCGATACCTCCATTAAATGTAGGGCCTTCGCGAGCAAAATTTCATTTAAATATACCTACCTCGCGATAAAATTTTCTCGCAATTTTTCAAATTCTACAGATTGACTTAGGCATGTTGAATACCTACCCGCCATGTATTAAATTTTTTTATGATGGAACTCATTTAGAAGTGTTTTATTTACATTTCTCGCTTCGACATACGCTACACAAATTTGACGTCAAGTAACATGACGTATAAACGCCAAAAATGCTGAAATAGTAATGTTGATAAAAGCAAGTCCATGCAATTGGTCGCCATGTTTTAAGAACACAGAAATGAACTGCGAATATGTCTAGCGAAATGCTCTATAATTGTTGCAAGTCTGTCTTCTGATGATGCAGGTAATTTTCCAAGGGAGCTGTTTTTTCAAACTGTAACGACAAATTCACTTAATTCACCGTTGTGAACTGGAAAATAATTTAAATGTCCTCCGCATGTGAGTCGACTCATTGTCATAGCGAACAGAGGCAATTGAAGTGAAGCCTTAAAATGGTTCCGCTTATTATTTAGCTGCCAGTCTCATCATTACTCAAAGCCGGATTGAAAAATGTCAAAAATATTCACTGCGTGGGATGTAGCAATGAAATTTGTGTACATTTCATTTTTCACAGACTCCCGATCGCTACTACATTCGCTTCGACTTATATCACCACCAACCTTTCCCGATTTCATTACATACCTATGCCCACTTTCGGCAGATGTCCCTTTGTACACAATGCAACACGCGCATCCTGCACATTTCACAATCATATGAATAGCAAATCCCATAATCGGGATTCTTGGATCATTAAAAATACAACAATAGTGAAGAATACCAAAAAAAAGGACAAAGCCACAGTTCAAGATTATGAAAATATTAGCATGACACTGTGATCAAAAGCAGGTCTTTCAAAAAAAAGCAGATAAAAATAATCATAATAATAACAATAATGCAGCAAAAAAGGATAAACAGGATACTTTCCATAGATCCCCCCTGTTGCATTTGCATTTCTTTTTCTCCTTCTGGGCCAATGCGTAAAGGTGAAAGACCTCCAAGACCTCTACGAAAAACAACACAAACATATGCAGGCACACCTTCGAAAGGATACAAACATTTCTTTTCCCCGCTGATGTCTATCCTTTTCACGGTTAACTGCCATTTGGGTTGATTGTGCAATCCCCAGATGGGATAGCAAGGACCTATACCACATCAAAAGTGCAAGTAAAGGATTTAATTATTTTTTTTTTCGTGTGGATAAAGATTGTGTTGTGATAACAGGATTTACTGGTCGACCGTCCGATAAAAGGACTATTTTGCATAATTTCGCTCGGTTTTTATTAATTTGTGAGGGTATAACGACAAAATGATTTCTCAGAGTCTGCTGGTGGTAGGCAGATGTATTTTCAAGAGTGGACTATCCAGATCCACCCAGCAGCTATACATAGTCGTGATTCGTTTTTGAACAAAGGATCCGCTTAGATGAATATGGGCTAATTGTCATATCGTATTTGCATTAAATTTTTGTCTGTTGCGTCCATGTCCAGTTGACCTTATGATCCATGCATATGATTTATGTTTCTAAAATAATTTAGAGTTCGGGCGGGCTCTTACCCAAAAGCGAACTATGATTTTTTTTTAAATTTGTTAGGTAAGAAAGACATTGATATACTGTCTTACTAATAATAATACACTAAAGTAGACGATTAGGTGATTGCCAGCTTTAATAAAAATGTACAGCACTATTGAAAACGGTAGTAACAATTTGACCTAAACTTTCTCCTAGTGCGACAAATTTTATATACAAAAATTGCAGTTAAATTCGCCCAAGAGAAAAGGCTTGATGTTTCTAATTAAAATCAAATAAACAAATCGCAAATTATGGGGCCAGCGCCAGCCCATAGAATCCGTCGCATTCGGTGACAGGCTGTGTTATAGCAATCTCTCTCTTTATTTTCCCCACAAAACGTATACTAAGTAGTTATTTTCCCTTTCACCGAACTCAAATTCCACTGAAATTACCGCAGTACTTGGTTAAAAAAACTCTAACTTTTAAATAAAAAGATTCCACATTACGACTGAGGATCATTATCTGTCCAAAAAAAAATCTAAGAGATGTATGGTGATTGACAGGTCATTATTTACATAACAGACTTCCGACCTATGAAAAGTATCTGCCTGATACACTACAGCTTTCCATTGTCTGCGATCCCAGGCACACCGCTTTCAGTTATACAGACCAGGCGCTCTATAAAGCGGATATTCGTTCTCCCTTGTTGTCTCGAACCAAGGGACTGAGATTCGAAGATCCTCTTTTCTGGGAGCATTATTGTCCATTCGCTCGATGCGGCCGACCCAATATAGTCGAAGCCTTTTGACTTTTTGGACTACATCCATTTCTGCGAACAGCTCATAGAGTTTGCCGTTGCATCTTATTACCAAAAATCAGTTCATAAATTTATTTGCGAAGAAGGCCAGTATTAGATCTCTATGCAGGATAGGTTACATTTCGTTCTTTGAGTTGGGAGTTTTCATTTGATTTGCCAAACGGTCGACTTGTTTGTTTGTTGATAGCATATATAATGTTCGAGTCTGAGTTGGGCCGGAAATTAGTTTTTGATATTTCTTTTCAGGCAATGATTTTGCCCTCTACTGTTTAAGAAATGACTTTACAAAAAAAACAGTTAAAACGTTATACTTTTCTTCTCCTCAGCTCCCATTAAGCCTTGGTTCGCGCTTTACATAGGTAAATGGATTGCACGTCTTACAAAGGGGGTGACTTGCTTATGCTTATAGGTACATCAATTCAATAGATACTCTTTGACAATACAAGTTAGTAATATTTAATTAAGCCCCCTTTATGATCTGGGTGTTAAAAGCCATGTACTCTCTGCCATTAATTCGGCCATCATAAAAGCTCCAGTAATAGTAAGAGAGAGTTCCCATTCCCATTGCTTGCCGTGCCCATTGCACGCGTTGCACATTTAAAATTTGGTAGTTGCATTTCTTCCTTGATCGGGTTATCGTTTCGCGTTTTGTTTATAATTAAATATTTTTGTTTAATGTGATCGCGATCTTTTTAAATTACTACGTCAGGCAAGCGTATTCCATGACGTATCACAAGCCTTTGATAAGGTGTGACATGTTCTCCCCTTACGCCTATATGATATTCTAGAATCATATCTCGGGAATAGACTCTTCCGTGTTAGAAACGGAAACGAATACTCGGAGCTCAAAGAAATTTCGGTCGGCGTACCGCAAGGAAGCGTCCTTGGGCCGCTTCTTTATCGGTTATATACTCGCGATATACCAAGAGAAGACGGCACTAGCCTTGCTACATTCGCCGACGACACCGCTATCCTTGCAGTTGGTAATACAATCGAAGAAACGACTTCGAAACTGCAAATCGCACTGTATAAATGTATAGGTACAACTTTGGAGTTGTACCAAGAAAACGAATGTAAATATTTTACAAACTCTTCAAAATAAAGTGCTTAGAGAAATTGTTCAAGCACCATGGTACATTAGAAACGACGATATCCACAGAGATCTCGGAACTCCAACAATCGAAGCTGAAACTAGAAGCTTCGCGAGAAAGCATAGAAACCGACTAATCGGACATATTAACAATACTACAAAGACTACAAAGAACGAAACCGTTCGACTTGGCGAATTAAGATTAACCGCGTCTAAATTGCGGACCATGCAGGACCTTTCATTGGATCGTGATAGAAAAATTGCTTGATAAGTTATATCTTAGTTGCAGTATCTAACATAATATCGAAGGGTGGTGTTTTTAGTCAGTAAAAAAATCTGACACTACTATAAGCGCGCTGTGGTGTTATTTTGGTATATTTTTTGTATCACTCTTAGTACTTTTGTCGAAACGCCCAGGTTGCTCAATTTAAAGAATAGAGCTCTTCTGTCGATACAATCGAAAGCCGCTTTAAAATCTACGAAGAAGGCATATAGTTTTTTATCCTTATGCCTTATCCAAAAACATTCGAGCGATGCTTCTTGCGGAAACCAGCCTGAAAGTCGGTCAGTAGGTTATTATCTTGTATCCAATTTGTAAGGCGTTCCAAGATAATTCCTTTCAAGATTTTGAGGACCGCATTAAGAAAAGATATACTTCTGTAGTTGGTTGGGTCGTTTGGGTCTCCTTTCTTGAATATCGGAAATATTCATTTTTTTTTTGAATGAGGATGGCACCTCGCCAGTACAGAAAATGAATTCATATGTCTCCGTGAGCTTCTGTAGAAAGGCATCTGTCGCATTTTTAAATAAATTCGTAAGGAATACGATCTTCCCCAGGAGCTTTATTTAACCCAGTATTACTCTTGTGACATCCTGGAAGGTTATAGGTCGGTCTAACATATTTACTTCGAAGTGAGGTAGCGCAAATTTTATCTGGGTTGGATTTTGCAGGGGATTCAGTAGTTTTTCGAAGTAATCAGTTAAAATTGGTGCGTCAGCTTTGATGCTTTTTGCAAAAGGGTTTTTGCCATCTACCAAAAGGACTTGCCTGCTATGTTTGCAAGCGCTAAGGATGATGTCAATATCGTCTTCATACTCCGGAACATTTGAAGATAGTGCCTTCCGTATTGACACATGCTCTGAGCACTTTCTGTTCCAGAACGAGATTGAAGAAATTCCATGATAGCGAATCACACTACATTCAATAGAATCTTATATGGGACATTAAGCAGGTATATGCCTCGCTATTTCTTGCAAGACAAAGGAACGCCTTTATTGTAGATGGCGCATATGGACCTGGCATTCCAGTCATCGGACATGCCTGGTTAATGATTTGGTGCACGCATTACATCGGGAAGCTTCTCTGGTTTACTATCAGAGCCTGCGGCCTTGTTATTCTTAAGCTTTTTAGAGACAAGCCAACTTTTTTTATATTTATAATGGGTGTAGGTGCGGTGGAACTGGTTCTTCATTGACTGAACGTGGGTTCTCTTCTTGCCCTTTTATCTCTCAACATGATGCCCATTATGCAGCTGCTGAAAATGCTTCTACATATTCCCCACGCTATGGTGACTAGGTTTCCTTTACTATTTCGAGAAGTCCGTTTTACGGTCTTGAAGCCAGTAGTCAGTTGCTGGTCATTCATCGTTCGTAATCACTTGAAGCCATACCGCAATTACGTTTAAAATGATTTTGAATGGACCATACTGACGGCCGGCGTGCATGCTTTTCGAACTTGCTGTGACAAAAGTTACCTTCAGCGTACTTAGGTTGACTGAAAATTTTATACAAATACCTTGTGATGGCTTGGAATGTGCAATAATCCATTTTGAAATCCTTCTTACCGAAAACGTTCTTTGGATATTTTTACGGGCGCCTTTCATATTTTCACATTTACTTATCACTTTAACCACTCATATCGGTCACATGAAAACGACATTTAAACATATTCCTATAGGCATACTTAGAATTCTGTACGAACAACAATGCCACAGAAGTTCCTCGCACAACATTCAATCCGAAGCACGTGTAAAGGATAATGAAACACACCTAATTGTGCGTATGCAAATCGAATATCAATGTCCCCTGATCTCGGGCGAACCAGAAGCATGCCAAACCAATTGCTGGAATGTCTTCACAATGTTCAACGCTGGTGAAGTGCAAATTGGAGCTTGGTTGCAGATGAGCTCCATTGCTACTATACGAAATACGACTCGTTCAGGGCAATGTCATGCGGCATCATCCACCGTCACAATATTATCAAGCGCACATCACCGGAAATATTGCCTGCGAACCGCATGCGATCAGAGCCAGCAGAAGGTAACACTGCAGCGGACACGCGAAACCTGCACACAGAATTATTGTCATCAAGATCGGGGCCACAAGCACACACACACACATATATCCACAGCAATATTAAGATGGAGGCTGTTTTGGGGCCATGCGATCGGACAATTCGCATGCCATAAAGTCGCTGACATCTCGCAATCAAATCCCCACACCATATACCTACTCGTAGTCGAACGTTTGCCGCGAAGTAGCTGTTTAGAGCATCCGACGGCCAGTGGGTGATGTGTGCTCCCTGGCATGGCGTATGGATCGCCTTTTATTTGATTCCTCAAAACGACCATCATGCAAGGAGTAATTCACGCGAATAAAACTGTCTATCGGCGGTACAAGGAGCAGGAGGTATATAGAGAGGACGCAGACCGGAGGGACCGCAAGAATTGTGTTTAATTCCAAATGAGCTCATTCGCATTTTTGCGGTTGTTGTTGTTGTTGTGTCTCAGTTTTCATCTTTCAAAACGTAAATTACGAGGTGGTATTTATCGCGAGAAGGATTTCGGGATATGATTAGGCGCACGTAAGCGAGCGTATACTGCCCTTTGGCCAATTTTATGCATGTTGGGGTCCGCGATGTGCGCCTGTGTGTGGATACATGGCGTGGTACAAGTTTTAATATGCAACACGAACGAGTTGCCAACTAGAGATGAATATTGGGAATATACTCCACAGATGGTGTGGTACGAAGTTATGTCAATTAGGTATACCATTTCGGGGGGAAGTGGATGACCTGGTTGCACAAAAAAATGTGAGGAACATTTTACGCTGACGACGAAATGTAAACTCACAGGGCTTGCTGATGACAAGGCTGTTCCTTCTTAGATTTTTGATAGCTGATATCAAGTAGGACACATAAATATTAAAACACTGGTTCTAATTACATAATTTAGTTATAAGCTGTAATGTTAGTTTTAAATGCGTCTAGAGTTATAGAGTTCCCGTACATTTTTTCTACGCCCCACAGAAAATAAAGTGCACGACTGGATCGCACGAAACTTTCTCGTTCATATCATCAGTTTGGTTGGTTTATTTTTCTTTTGTTATTGTTTATAGGCTATAAAACCAGATATTGGTGATGTCGGTAGGTGGCCATGACTTTAAGTATGGTTTGTGATGTAAGGATTTAGAGATTTGTTTTTGAATTTGCACGTGTTTGGGGGTAAATGAAGTGCGGGTTTCTCATATTGTGTACTCCAATTGGTTGGAATTATCTTGAGGTTCATGATTAATATGGTTGAAAAAGGAAGGAGTGGGAAATATTTGCTAAAAAGGAGTTTCCAGTAGTTGTGATTACATTTTAACTGGTAGTGCGGGAATGTTTATAAGATGGCATTATTTCCATTTCTCTTAGAAAAACTAAGTACGGGGTTTTATTAACAATACTTATGTTATCGTCAATAAGCATTTTAGTCAAAATCTTTAAAGCTGATTTTGGAAAATAATGCGTACAAAATAGTAACAAATATTTCAAAGTTTAGTTCGAAAAATAATTTGGCTCAGCTATTTAGCTAAAAAGTGAGTATAGGGTATTGTTCAGGATGTTAGTAGTACGTGGTTTTTAAAGTTTTATCCAAATCGAAAATGGCGTTTTCGAGATACGGACAGTTTTTTAAAACCGCGTTTATGATGATTCGAATGGAAAACTAAGTACGCAATGAGAACGTCAATTTTACTCCAAGCATGCATTTTGGCCAAAATCGCTTTAGCCGTTTTCATGTAGGTAAAACGAAAAAAAAAACAATTCTCAAAATATACCTTTTTTTCAAAAATCTATTATAGACAATTTAGAGAAAAACTTAAATTACTATCATGTTAGGTATGACCATATTACACAAAAAAATAATTTTTGTTGCAATCGTATTGACCGTTTTCGAGATAAAGCCACTTTTCAAAAGTACCGTTATTCGACTTTATACCCAAAAACTGGGTATGCAGCCATGTTAACCCCATATAGAGTAGCGCAAGTATACATTTTGGTTAAAATCGTTAAAGCCATTTTCAAGTAAACCATATTTAAATAAAGCCTTAAAAAACAAAAATTTTCCAAAATAGTCCGTTGAACGATAATTTAGGGAAAAACTGAGTTTGCCATCATGTTGGGAATGACCGTATTAGGTACCTTAAATATGAATGACCAATTTTCAAAATTACCGTTATTCGATTTTTCTGCGAAAAACTGGGTATGCATCCATCTTAGTTACACCTACTTATGCCCAAATATCAATTTTGGTTGAAATCGTTAGAGCCGTTTTCGAAAAACTCGAAATTGCTGAATACCGTTACAACGGCAACTCTTAACGTGCAAAAAAAAAGTGGCCCCGAACTGTAAGCCCACCAACTCCAAATCCGAAGTTTGAAATAAATCCGTCCAGCCGTTTGCGCTGTAGAGCTCGGGAAGGACGGACAGACGGACAGACGGACAGAATTGCGAGACCCACTTTTCGAGTTCCTCTATCATCGTAATGTTAGATTTGATTAAAATCTCGAGTTCGATTTTTTGTACGATTACAATACCTTTCTCTTACTACGTAATGCGAGAAAGTTAAAAATATAACGATGTCAAACCATATGATATTGGTGGCCAATTGACGTTGCCAAAACGTGAATTTACGCGACCAGGAAACTTCTCACGCAATAAAGCCGTAATTGGTCGTGTTGTGTGGTTTGTTGCCCCGTTTTGTTAAAACCACATATCGTTCAAGTCATGATCTTCAATCACCGGCCAAAAAAAATTGGTTATCATTCGACCATAGCGCTCCAAATTGACTGTAACCTTATGCTCCATTGTCATCTTCGAAGAAATACGGACCAATGACACCTTTCGACCATAGAGCACAGCAAACAGTCGTTTTATCTGGCTGCAACGGCACCTCTTTGATTACTGTGGGTATTCTAAGACCCATATGCGGTAATTTGGTTTGTTTACATACCCACCGAGTGAGAAATGTGCCACGTCACTGAAGAAAATGTTGTTTGAAAAATCGGTGCCTATTGCCTGTTGTTCCAACACCCAAGAAGCGTATTGTGAATGGTCAAAAGGCTTCAATTGTTGCGTAATTTGAAATTTAATAGGATGCAGATGCAAATCTAAATGTAAAATACGCCGTAGTGAGGTATACGACATGTTCAATTGCTTTTGAATTTAGTTACTGGAACTTGATAAATTTGGTGCTAGATTTTAATAACTATAGAATGTATCTATTTACCCATTCATTCCCTGATGAAATGAGTTAATTTTTAAAATTATACTGTAGAACCTAAATTATTTTTACATAGTCCTTCTTGTAAGTTAAGTAAATTATAATGAATATTGTATTTACTGTACCAATGAAATGAAAATCTAGGTCGACCATCGTACTTTTTAAGCGAACAATTGATTACAAAAAAAAAAATGTTTGTCTATGAAAATTTGTGGGTGATAGGGGTACATTCCAAGAATGATATACAGGAGCAATTAATCTCTTTTGAAAAGTGCTAGGAAGTTCTTGAGGGTGCGGGATGGTCTCAATTTGGTTCACGTTTGTGTTCCTGTGAAGTTTTGATATCGGAAGCGCAGTTTTTCGGTAGAGTTCTGCTTTGCACTTTCCGTTGGTGGCCATTCCCAAGCTACTGCATACGTCTACGTCGATAGTAAACATTAGATATTGTGTGGATTTGTTAAAGAAAGTGGTACATTTTCTAGCAGAGTATTGAGGCAACTGTATGACATTGTACTTTATTTTGTCTTAAGCCTTTCTATATTCACTTTCTCATGGGCAGCTTTGAAATCAATTTTTGGGTCTTTCCTATGATCCGACTTCCCACATCTGATGTGCAACTGGAAAACCCCTATTAGAACATTCGAAAATGGCTTAAAATGTTTCGCATAAACATTGAATGGAACTTTATAAGCGGTGCTTAGAATTCGAATGATTCTGTAGATGGTGCAGAGTCCATTTGGGTGGATCAGAAAGATGATACTGAGGCTGCAATCTGCTGGCATACTCTACTCTGATCACACTTTTAAGATGAATTAGTGCATACAGCATACTTCTGATAAGCTCATCCCCAGAGCGTTTAAATAGCTCCGATTGTAGTCCATCGGGGTATGCTATTTTGTTAATCTTTGCGTGAATGTTTTATATTTCATCTCACTTTTGTCGGGTGGTTGAAACCAAATTCAAATTGACTGGCAATGTTTGTACATTGGTGCGGTCTTGATTCTTGATTCTCTTTTCACTCCTCTCCAAGAAATTGCTGTGAAAGTGAAAGTGAAATTTTCACGCCGAAATGTCAAAAATTGAATGCGACGGACAATAAAAACCAAGTGAAATGACAAGTAACGCCCTCTACATATCACTTTTTGAACAATTATTTTTCACTTCAACAGCGTACTGCCTGGTGAAATTTTTACTTGAAAAGTTCATTTCTACATTTTGCAGTGAAAAATTTGTATGAAAATTTGGATTTCACTTGAACAGCGTACCAGCCTTTAGCAAAAGATTTTTCCTTTACATGGCCGGCTTGATAGGCCTGCGCATCACAGAGATCATTTTTGGGGCTGGTTCACGGGCTTACGTTTGCGTTTGTGCCTCCTTTCCTGAGAAGGTACTATATCTATATCCAGCTGATCCGACAGATTCATCGCTCATTTGTTAGGTAACCTTTTATCCAGAGAACAATACTTAGAGGTGAACTTTTTTTAAGCTTTTTATAATAGTTAGTTAAAAATATGTGGTACATAACGGTTACGGTATAACGCGGTTACTCAATATTATGTAGTTGACAAGCTATTTTACACTTTACACAATAAAAAACCGACTTCACCTTTAGTTTTAACGTCACCTTCCAAGCACATGCTGCCTTCAATATAATAAATACCCACTCTCGAAGGCAAACTACACAAAGTGGATAGGCACTTTCTCGCAACGTCGCCCATACAGGGTGGGCCAAATACAAGTTTCTTTTTAAAACATGCAATAAAATGATCAAAATTACCTTTTTTTCTATGTAAATACTAGGGTTTTATTAATAAAAGCATAAATTCCCATTAATTATGGAGCACAACGTCGTTCAAGTGGCTGCCTCGGCTGGATTCGCAGTAGCGCATTCTGTCACTCCAATTTTCCAAGGCCTTGTTGATGGTTTCGGGCTGTAGCTTGGATGATTTTGGCCTTAAGTGCTTGATTCGTTTCCGGATTTTTGGCATTACATCGGCCCCTCACGGTTCCCCAAAGAAAAAAGTCCAACGGGGTCAAATCGCAGCACCGAAGCGGCCAATTAACATAGTCAATACGTCTGATAACACGATTTGGGAATTTGGTGGGCGAAAGATCGGTTGTCGCATGGCACGACATCCTGCATGAACCAGAAGTCGTCAAAAAATTTCGTTTTTAACGTACCCATCGGCAGAAAAGTTGATTTTCACCCAAAATAGCACGGCACTCACTTTGGAAATAATATTTCAATATTTCCCAACGTTGTTCAAACGTCAACCGGCTCATTTCGTTCCGCGGAGGTATGATACTGACTTTCTGTCAAGATCGAGCGGGACGCTGTCAGTGTCAAAATAACCTATGATTTAAAAAGCAACCACTTGATGGCCCACCCTTTAGTTAAGCCTTACAATTAAGCAGTTCTCTTTGGTTTTAAAAATTTAAGAAATCAATTCTTTCAAATGCACACGTGGATTTGTACATTAGCTGCCTGTTCGATTATCTTTAAACTGCAGACTCGTTTACAGTCTTGTCAAAAATCATTCGAAAGATGAATCTATTTATAATTTTTTGTATATTTCAGTCCGTAGGTTATATGCTGATGTTTTAAGGGGGACCAAACTTAGTTTTAAACCTTAGTTGTCGACTTTAACTCGGTGATAGTTTTAACATATGAGGTCATATGAGGATTTTTGGTTGGTGGTACCCAATGTCGAGCTGCCACCTCTCCGGATGGAGCAGTCATTGCTTCAGTCGAACTTGAATTCCAAATCGTCCTATTGAATCCGAACTATTGGGTAGACGTCCGCTAGGACGAGAGGGTTAGATCAAGTCGACAATTGTTCTGGCCATTGATGACTTTTTTGTGTAAGATTGTCTTAAAACTTACTTAGTCAAAGCCACTTTTCTCGGTTTTCAAAGATACTTTTTTAACTTTTTTTCCAAACTCTGGATTTTCATTTTAAGCGGTATTTAATTGCTCGGCATAGATGGAATTTTTCGAAGGAGATACAAACGTTGACTGCTAAAACGTTCTGCCATTCCAAATGTCCATGCTTAATCACTTATAAGTGACATTTGTCTGTGTTTCTCTCTACTATCAAAACCACGTCGCAAATTATTAAATTTCCTTCAGGAATGAATTATTTATATTGATGAATTGCGACAGCATAACCATGGCCAGAAGTAAGTGATGGCAACCCCGAACTAGTTCATTCAGCAAACGCCCCACCCTCTGACAATCAAATAAAACAATATCTCGAACGCAACCGCAAATTCGTGTCAGAGATTTGTTGCAACCAGTGTCCGAATGTATGTAGAGAGTACTCTTGCACCTTTCAAATTGCGTGCAGCTTCAATCGTGGAATCAACCGCAGCCACCAGTATCGTCTCGCTCTCAATATTCGCATGACAGAGCTGTAAAATTCCCAGAATCGCTGGGAAGTTTCAATAAAGCACTACATCGTCGTCGTCGGTCGGGTATACGCTTCTTCGTGTTATATAAAAAAGTAACCGCCGCGGCTGATGCTGCATTCGAAACCCACGTGTTTTGTGTGCATACGACATCAGCGATAGGTATATGAATATTTTATCGTTTCTCGTTTTAAATCTAATTTCTTATGCAATAAGTAGATAGTTCAGTTTCGCCCCACAGAAAGGACTACAGTTTCTTGATCACACAAACTCAAAAGCCCGTAGCGACCGATGATCTTCGGCGATTACGTGTCAGCTCACTGTCCGACAATGGGACAGTGCGATTATACTTTCTAACGGTCAAGCCGGTTTGATGACATATCCTTTCAAGAAAAACAACAAGCTCATCTGAAGACGGACCATTTGATTTCAGGAAAACCATCTACAGAGGACCACATGAGGAATTAACCTCGACATCGATAAATTTCTCATGCGTAAGGGTAAACAAAAGGATATCAAGCGGAGAAAGCATAAAATACAAATCAAACAAAACAACACCCATCAAATGTCCTTCACAGTTGATTTTTTTCCTAAAAAAAGAAGAAGAAGATACACACACGCAAATTTACATACACTCACCCCGATGTATGGCTAAGCCTCAAATTAATGATTCGTAGATTTATCACATTGTCATAGTGCTGTCAGGATATTAGGAAACTTCGGGACATCCCGCAGTGGAACGAGTATTCTGACATATACGTATGTTAGCTTTATTGATGGAAAAGGACATTCGTGGTAACAAAAGAACGTAGGTAGGTATGTGAATATGGTAAACGCCTCACTTTGCGCCACAGTATGCGGTGTCCGTGTGCAATTTGTTTGGATTAGTTTCGATTGGACCGTTTTTATTCACCCATCCCGTTCCGTTCGTTCATCAAATACATCTATAGGGATCTAGAAAAAAGGTGACAATTTACCTAGGACATATTTTAAGTAGCAAATTTGAATGCAAACGCACAAAAAACAGTTTTTTCTTTTTGCGTGTGTGTCTTCTATCATGTGCCCATCAGGATGCGGACCAACCCTTTAATGTTTGATTAAGAGTCCGTTGTAGTTGGTCCACTCTGGGGCAATGACCATGCGAAAATGTTTCATGTACGCACGTACGCTTAGGAACGCACATTATGAATACATTTTTGAAATTCATCCCAAAAGAGGATTTCCGTCGTCTCAACCCGATCATCGTCTATAGTTTGTTGGTATGGCGTTTACAATAATTTGACCGTAAATGCGGGGCACAGAGACCTGACAAGGAAAAACAAAAACTTAAATCACGGATTTCGTTTTCGGAGGGATAAGCAAATCGTGTACGGGTATAGGTGAAAGTGGAGCAACTTAAAGTCTAAACAAAAACAACATTTTATGTAGTGACCAATTCCACCCTCAAACCTATTAGTTGTCCACTATGAGTATACCAGCGTGAAGCGTGGAATAGCACACACGCAGGGTCGGATTTGGCAAATACAGGGCCTTGATTTAGTAGCAAGGGGCTACCCTTCACCTTAAATATTCTGTAGGTGGTCACAACGGATCATTTTGTATCAACAATTTTGTCATTGTGAGAGTTTCTTGGCACTAAAAAATGTTATAACTTATAAGTACCTACTGCGCAGAGGCTTGTTTGAAGTAAGCTTGATCGTTGTAACCATTCTGCGAGTTTTTAACGCAGCGACATTTCTTAAGAACTTTAATATAAAGTATTCCATTTTCGAATAGTGGTGCGTTGTGACAGGAATTTCTAACGTCGGTTCTTGCATTCAGTAGAATTCCTCAAAAGTGACAACTTAGGATTAGGACCCTTTGAGAAAATCAGGGCCCTATTTAAAGAAGTTATCGGACTATTTGCTGGCCGTTTTCAGAGCAAGATGGAGCAATGCAAATCAATAAAGTGTGAGACCTCTTTGTGTTTGTTAGGGATAAATAAATAAATATTTTGGCGCGACAGGTCTATGGGACCCAAGGCCTAGCTTCTCACAACCATTCGTTTTGTGTGGGTTTTAAATTTTTGGGACGAATGGAAGGGATCTACAGTTTTACGCCGAGTCCAAACGGCTAATTGAGAAGCTCATTCATGACAGTTTTACTCTCGGATGTTTGTCAGACGTTCGCGAGAGGTGGCGCAGTGGAAAAAAAAACTTTAAGATGTAACTTGGCCCTTTCGGGATTCGAACCTGGAACCCCTCCCTTAGTAGCCCAACACACTACCACTAAACCACTGCGCCACACAGTTAGGGAACTCCCTTTTATATCAAGCAGTCGGTATCTGTCCCCAGCTATGCCTCACCGGGACGACTTTGTAGATCGTTTTTGAAAGGATTGCAATGATTACAATAAATAAAGCTGTTTTTGTGAAAAACTAAAAGGTTGGACAAAGCCTGTGAATCACCTGTTGGGCTTCGTTAAAATTAACAAAACTTAAGTTCTTAGGGCACTGTTCACTTCTTGTCCAGATTTTTCAATTCGAATTATGAATTTACACTATGAGACCTTGAAATGGACACAACCTCCTATTTTCCATATGGCCTCTACAATTTGTTATTAGAGGTATAGAACTTTAAGTTGCCAACACTATTTTTGATTTATTTTTGTTTTGGTTTGGCATTTCAACATGAAAAGAGTGACGCCTGAACAACGCTTCCAAATAGTGCAAATTTACTTTGAAAATCATGGTTCTGTTCGAAAAAGGTATCGCGCACTTCGTCAATTTTATGGGCAACATAATCGTCAATTAATTCGGTTAACTATGGAACGTTTTCGCACCCTGTTTACTCTAAATGAAAATACGCATCCATAGAGACGTCGTACAGTGCGTACAGAAGAAGTCATTGCTGCTGTAGAGCGTAGCGTAGAGGAAGAAGCAGATCTGTCGCGCCAAAATATTTATTAATTTTTTTGTTAGTGTGCTTTATGGGTTTGTGAAATAATTTTTATTTTTTTTAAAACTTCTGACTCGCCACAGCGACATAAGACACTTCGACCTGAAAAGATCTATTGTGCCACAGGTCAGAAAAATTAGACTTTCTAATTTCCTAATGTAGCTGATGATACTTTCAGCAGAGGATAACTTTACTTCTTCTGGACTTATTATTTCCCTGAAAAAGAAGTTTCTTCTAATACCACAGACGGCTGGGCATTCACATAATATATGCTCAGTTGTTTGGTCTTCTTCAAGTCATAGGCGGCACTCCGGAGAGTCCGCTACGTGTATTTTGTTTAGGTGATATCGCAAACCGTGGTGCCCTGTTAGGTAGCCAACTAGGTTTTTAATATCATGCCTGCGTAGATTTAGAATATTTTTTTCATTATTTTTAAAGGGTTTAATAACTTTTTTGGCTTGTCTTAAGCCTTTGTTCCCAGCTCCTTATAGCAAGGTTTGCCGCTGTTTTTGAGATTGCGCAGTAGGGTTCGGGACCTGAAAGGTGTTTCCGAACCTCTTCTGGCCAATTTATCGGCTTTTTCGTTTCCTTCAATTCCCTTGTGGCCAGGAACACACCATATTTTGGTTTTGTTTCTGGTACTTAAATTTTGTAGGGTATTGAAGCAGTGTAAGACTGATTTGGAGTCAATGATGGGTGAGCTAAGGACATTTATAGCTGCTTGACTATCCGTGAATATATGGATGTTTGCGCCTTTGATGCCTGAGTTATAGATAAGGCTTGCGCATTCTTTAATGGCGTGGGGCTCTGCCTGAAACACGCTTAGGCTTTTTCCCATTGGTATCGAGACAGCTTGGTTTGGTGGTGGAATAATTGGTCCCCGTACTTCTTTAAAAACCATGCTGGCCAGAACGTTATACTCAATGGTGACCGCTATAGAGCCATGATTACTGACTTTTTTATTCACCAATAATCATGATTTGCAGGAGTGGTGGTTTTAACAAGACGGGGCGCAACATGTCACACAGCTCTCGCTACAATTGATTTATTGAAGGAAACGTTTGGTAACCGCATATTTTCACCTTGCGGACCCGTGAATTGGTCTCCACCAAGATCGTGCGATTTAACACCGAATGACTATTTTCTCTGTAGGGATAGGTCATAGGTATGTGAAGTCGCTATAGTCTACGCCGATAAGCCCAGACCTATTGACCACTTGGAGGACAACATTCACCGCGTTATTGCTGATATACGGCCAAAAATGTTGGAAAAATTCATCGAAAATTGGACCTCCAGATTAGACAATATCCGAGCCAGCCGTGGCGGTCATATGAAAGAAATCATATTTAAAATATAATGCTAGAAGATTATCTTTCGAATAAAGTAATTTTCATGTCAATTTAAAAAAAAAAATCGTCTTTGTTTTATTCCATTTCAAATTTCTATACCTCAAAAAAACCCTTTATAAGAATTTATTTCACTTAAGTAACTTCTCCTCGAAATATCTTTACGTTATATGGTCCGGAAGGGTCCCTCAGCTTCAGGCCTAGCTTCTGAGAACCATTCGCTTTGCGTGAGTTTTTCTACAAGCTCTGCTGGCTTAAAAGAATATACCACAACTACACTGCTTTTATCCTGTAGCCATAAAAAGACTACCTTCTAGTTTAATTTTCTCTCCGGAAGAACCTCAAGGTACATTGCGCTGTCCGAAAGCGGTATTTTTCACACCTTCGGGCTTCTGAAGGTTGAACTGCGGATCTACTTATTTCTGGTCGAACGAACTTGTTCCTTTTTGGAGGAGTTGGTATCAAGGCCCCAATAAATCTTCGTTAATATTTTAACTGTAAAGTTTGTCTGTGAATTTAAACACTCGACACCTGTGGGCAGTGATGCCAATTAAGGCGTACCCTATGCCTTTTAGGCTTAATTGGGATGCTTGAGGCATAGAGGAATAATTTGAGCAAAAAGGCATACAATTTTTGTGAATTGATTTTACAATCATTCCAAAGAAATTAATTTTAAATTTGGTAAGTCTAGGACTTCAAACAAAGTCGCAACAATAAGCAAACATTTTAAACTTGAGACTTTCTTTGTTATTCATCTTTTTTTACCAAAAAGGCATACATGTTACTTTAAGTAAACCTTCTTTGTGTTGACCCTTGGGAATATGGCCTATGGTCAAGAAGTTGTCTCGAGCAAAAGATTTAAGAGTTTAATCGCATTATAGCTTCGAAATATTTTACGGCTTAGAAAGCGCAAGTGTAGGACGTTGTGCGTTACACAAAAGTAAACCTCAAAGTCACACGTTCAGCTTTTATTATTTTTTTGAGTTGGGATTGGTTTAATTTATAAAAAAACGTCATCGCGACGTATTTTAGTGGGCCGTTTTTATGTAGTATCTTTTTATCGAAAAAATGGTAATTACGAGCCACATTTTCTTTCAGTCATTTTCGAGACATCTCTTTAAGGATCCGTAGAGTTCTCTGAAAATTTTCAAGCAAGTGATCTGATGGAGCAGATGTTTCCCGATAGTAACTGATGAACAAGTTAAGTGGTATCTTGCCTTTGAGAAGATACATTTCTCAGGTAAATCGGCAGCCCTGAGTCAAAAACCTCGAGGAATTGCTTATCTCAGCCACTAGTGCAGCATGGCAGTTGGGTCTCATTCGTGTTGCATCAGCATATCCAGCAAACTCCAAAACGCTGGCACGAATACTTTACAGATCTTATGTCATGATATGGTGGTATCTTACCCGTCGACAAGTTTTAAGTTCCTGATATCTACCACTAAACATTTGCATATTAGAATTCTGATTTAAAATACTGCTTGTGAACTAAGGACAGTCTTTAAAAATAATTCGTAGCAAGTTCATCGTATATCTGTATACTAAGACTTACTTTACTTAACTTGTGAAGAGCCTTTGCCTGGGGCACCCTACGACATAGGGTAAGCTGCCTCAAATTATCCTGAAAAAGCGCTGTTTGATCCGCGATGAGTTGGACTTTGGAACAGAGGTTTTTCAAAGGGGGCTATTATCCTGCTATTCGAATATTTTCTATCATTTTAATCGGAGAATTTTTCCTCATTTTTGCTCATAGAGATCGCGTATGTATCTTCTCCTCTATTTGCCCTGCTTGCAAATCCGTCCAAGAATTTTTCTTTAGAAGAAACCCAGTATTAGATATCGTCCAGTACTCGGCGCCATAAAACAAAATTCGCAGAATAAAGTGTTTTAGCCTAGCTTAAATTTCATCCTTTGAGTTAGGAGTTGTGAGATCATTTCTTTTGCCAAACTGAAGAAGCAGCACTTTCCTAGAAAAATTCTTCGCCTTATCACCACTAATTGTTGCTTTTAATATTTTTGTCCTCATTTACTTCAAGGCCAACAGATGATATTAATATCGTCGGCATTATCCTGCGACACAGCTGTATAATTTTTGCAGTGCCACTGACCATAAAGGTAAACAAATCGAAAAAACGGGGTCTTCTTTGGAGCTTGATTGCTGCTGCAATATTTTATTGAAATTTGACTATAGGTACTAAGCATAGTTCAGATTTCGACAAGTTTCGGTGGAGCCTCCAGTATGGTCCGCAAAACTCAATCGCCCAATACAATCTACTCCAAAAGTCCGTGCCTAGTCCTCCCCTGGCATCAGCCAAACCTACACGCACATACATCTCTGTCCAAATGGCTTAAGGTTTCTTTCCTAGGACTCTCTCCTGCCAATAACCGTTGTTAAAGTAAAATAAAAAAAAATAAAATGCGGTATCCACAACCCTTTTTTGCCATCCGCTTAGTGCCACAAAAAAAAAGGGTCACTACCCTCTAAATACCATCTCCCGTGTCCCGTCCACTCGCCACACTACACGTGTGTTCGTGTGCGTGTGTGTTAATATCAACCGAAGAGGCTTAAACGAATATTTTCATATGTTTATATAGTACACGCTGGCAAATGGGTTTTTTGTTGCCTCCCAGTGGAAGGGGCACACCGGCAGGACCGAACGGACATCATTTGCTGTTGTTGTCCCGCTGCTATCCTTCGGACACTCAGGAGATTGCGTTTTATTCCATCTTGCCCGTCTTCTTAGCCGAGATGGGGGTTTAAAGGTATTCCTAAAGGCCTAGCAAATATTTCCTAAACAACGGAAATATGTAAGTACATAAACCCGAATGCGACATCAATTTCGCAGAACGCTGGACCATAAGCTTTTACCCTTGATGCGTCCAATGGAATGGGGGACGGTCACTTGCGGCACATGGGAGATGGGTGGATATTTTGGGGTTAGCTCATATTTTGCGTTCTTCCCTTTCCCCATTTTGTTCAGCTTTATTATTTACATTTTTTTTTTATCTTATTGTTTTACTTGTGCCTGTTTTAAGGAGGAATATCAATATGTATTTGGATATCGAACCCATCACCAGCATGGGTGGGGATAAATATCCGTGTGGTCAAAATCTCTCGCACAGATTTCTTTATCGATTCGCTGTAGGTGGACTGTTTGCCATTGCCTGACAAAGAATTAGAAATTTAAATTGCGGTCATGGCTACCTTTTTCAAAAGGTAAACACAGTCAGCTTGAGATCGGAACTTCTTGAAGGGATTATACTAAAGGGTTGGGGATAAAACAAAAGTAATCTTTCGCAAAGCGTAATCTTTCGGAATTTTTCCTGCCGCATATATATGGAAAATAAGAAATTGTTTCCTCTTACCTATATATACGCATGAATGCGTATAGCGTATATGTATCAAGAGATTTTGAAGGATGTTATGTGGATGGCAAGCAGGTCTTAGTTGTATCTTAGCTGGAGTCACCTCAGAGGGATTTATGCGACTCCACGTGGCCAAAAGAGGGGCTTAAATGTGAAACAAGCTGTGAGTGACCTTAGCTCTAGGCATTGGAGTTATGGGATCACAATGATATATCACGAGTACTATTGTGGTGTTATACAAATAAATCCAATTGACTGAGATATGGAGTTATATTATAAGCAAGCACCAATTGAAGGGTGAGGAATCTATGAGGAAATTTTATCTACAACTCAGTTTTTAAAGGCGAGAACAGTCCGCATATATTCACGAACAGTCAAGAACCTATAAATCTATAATACTACCAAGGCATCCTTCAAATCAATCAACTTTCATCAGAAAGGGGCTTACCTAAAATGCAATGAATACCTCAGTGTTGTTAACAGGTAATGCACAAGATCCAATTTTTATTTTGCATTTTATGATGAGGCCTTCTTTTTGCCACATGTGTTAAACGTTACACCTGCCGATAATGGTTTTACTTTCGATTAATGCGTGTGCCATTTTTATTCGCAGGACTTCAGAGTAAGCGCTTAACCCGCACATCTTCAAATGCAAGGCAAATGCCAAGAGCACTATAAAACCGGTCGAAGAAGAAACGCGTATTTGCAATAAGAATGCCGTCGTTATAATCCTTATCACCACAGCCGCAAAGCCACTGTTTTTTTTTTTTGCACCACAAACCCCTACCATCATGCTACAGAAGTTGACTATACAATTTGAGATAGTATTTATAGCTATAAACAAAAACTGAGGCGAGTTTTTTAGCTGTCCTCCAAGGCCAAGTTAATTGAGTATTTTAATCTGTCTTTCTCTCAATTCGAGATTGTTTTAAGTTAAGCAAGTTGTCCGACTCAAACTAAATTTTCAGATTGTCTATCGTGATGAAAAGTCATTCCGCCTTACTAATAATCATTTTTAACCTTCAACTTATGTATTTCGTAGGTCACAATATGCAATTTTGTATAAAAAATTTCGCCATTGTGAGTTCGAAAAATTTAGTCTGGACACTAAAAATGATTATTAGTACCGCGGATTGATTATAAAAAGGCTATGGTTAATAAAGGTGTTTTTTTAAGAGGTAGCCACGGCTGGTTCGGTCGTAGTCTAATCTGGAGGTCCAATTTTCGATGATTTATACCAATTTTATATTTTGTAATAATTAAGTTGCTTGAGGGCTTAAGTCATTTTATGACCACATATAAAAATTTATTTATAGTTTTAGTTATTATTTATGTGAATTGATTTAATGTTTTCAAATTTATCGATGGACGCGTTTGGGGGTTGCAAATGAAGTGCGGGTTTTTGATAGTGTAGACTCCAATTGGTTGGAATTATTTTAAGATTCATGATTAATATGGTTGAAAAAAGAAGAATTGGGAAATATTTGCTAAAAAGGAGTTTCTAGTACTAGTTGTTATTACATTTTAACTGGTAGTGCGGTAATGTTTATAAGACGGCCTAATATGCATTTATCTAAGAAAAACTAAGTACGGGGTTTTATTAATAATACTTATGTTATCGTAGTCAAAATCTTTAAAGCTGATTTTGGAAAATAATGCGTACAAAATAGTAGCAAAAATTGTAATGCTGAGTTCGAAAAATAATCTTGCTCAACTATTTAGCTTAAAACTGAGTATAGGGTATTGTTCAGAATGTTAGTATTACTTGGTTTTTAAAGTTTTATCCAAATCGAAAATAGCGTTTACGAGATTTTAATAGTTTTCAAAATCAGCGTTTCCGGTGCTTCGAATCGAAATGAAGGACGCAGTAATGTTTAAAACGTAAATTTAAATCCAAGATTGCATTTTGGTCAAAATCGCTTTAGCCGTTTTCATGTAGGTAAACCAAAGAAAACCAAAAATCTCAAAATATGCACTTTTTCAATAATCCATTAGAGACAATTTAGGGAAAAACTGAGTTTTTGTTACAGTCGTATTGACCATTTACGAGATAAGGCCAATTTTCGAAAGTACCGTTACGCAGCTGGTGTGAAAAATGTATAGTGGATCATCAATTGAGAACGGCTAGGTCGATTTATCTCAATTTTTTTTTCAGTTGTTCGTAATTACCAGGAGATCATTGTTACGAAAGAAAATTTTGGAAAACCCTCCGGGAAAGTGGGGAAATTGGAAAATTCAAAATTAGATTTTTTTGTATGGAATTTTTTGTGCAATTGTTCCGGAATGGCTTTTCGGATGGAAAAATAGAATATTCTTAGGGGAAATTTTAGAAAAAAATGAAATTTATCGCATGATTTGATGATTATGGTGAGCATTAGGGGCCCCACACCGACTCCCTGCCGACCGACTTACTGTACGCCCGTTTTCAGGAGGTTTACCAATGTTTAAATTTGCTCGAAAACGATACACATTGGGACTCAACGCTCGCCGATGCAACTGTTTCTGCGTCAGCGAATTAAATTTGTACATTGTTTGCGATCATCATAGCGACATTTCATCCCTCGAAACCGACCGCGACGACTTTTTGCACAACTTTGAATTTTGATCTTGAAATTAACGACGAGATGAGCAACGAAGCTTTAGTTCTGATTGACGAAGACATGTGCGTACTCATGTGCGGCAGTCTGTTGTCGATATTGAAAATGTCAACGCCAAATCGTTCGATGCACGATGCATTCCATCGCGAATCGCAACGGAAGGAAGACTGTGATCGGGATGAACTGGCCGAAAGAGTCCAAACAGATGTGCAGCTTTTGAATGCCGATCAGAAGAAAGTGTACGATTCGCTGATGAGGGTTGTTGACGATAAAACGGGAGGCATTTACTTTCTCGATGCTCCCGGTGGGACAGGCAAGACATTCGTCAATTTGGTGATTCTGGCAACAATTCGGTCAAGATCTCAAATTTCATTGGCTGTTGCATGCTCTGGCATTGCTGCCACACTGTTGGAAGGCGGTCGAAATGCACATTCCGCTATGAAGCTGCCGATGAATCTTCTCACGGTTGACAAGCCAACGTGCACAATGACCAAGAATTCAGCGGCGGCGAAATTGATATATATATACATATACGAGAATGTAAAATTATCATTTGGGCAATTTACCGAACAATGAAGGATTTACGAGGTGATTCGAGACTATTTGGTGGGGCTATGATATTGCTCTCCTGAGATTTTCGTCAAACGCTTACCTTCATCCCGAAATCCCCTGCTACCGATGAACTCAATGCTTGGCTGAAATCGTCTTTTTCATGGAGGGAAGAAGTTGAAATTGAAAACAAAGATGAGAGCCGCATTGCAGAACGACCAATCGGCTTCTGAATTCTAGAGACAACTCCTCGCACTTGGCAATGGCCAAATTCCTGTTGATGTTTCAACTGGATTGATATCGTTCCCTGCAAATTTTTGTGTCGATAACTTGAATTTGATTATTCAAAGTCAATTCGCTAGAGAATTGCAACTATGCGACGGAATTTTTGAACTCGCTTGATGTGCCAGAAACTCCGCCGCAAAATTTAGAGCTGAAGGTGGGATCGATTGCAATTACGTTGCTGAATCTATTTGTAATACAAGAAACTGATGAAAAATTTGATTCAAGCGGCGATCAGGAAGTCCTTATCCCACGAATTTCGATTTTTCCATAACTGATCTTCCATTCCAGTTCAAGCGGTTCAGTTTTCCGTTCGATTGTCTTTTGCGATGACAATCAATAAGTCGCAAGGCCAATCGTTGGAAGTCTGTGGGAAAAATCTCGAATTTCCCTGTTTTTCGCATGGTCAGCTGTCCGTTGCCTGTTCGCGTGTTGGCAAACCTTCTTCGTTGTTTGATTAAGCCCCGGAAAACAAATCGAAAAACATTGTTTATCAAATCGCTCTCTACTGACTTCGATTGAATTCAAAAACATTACATTGGAATTTTAACTATCTGTGTTTTATTATCACTGAGTTTATCTGAAGGCGTTAAATCGGGGCGAGACGAAGTTCGCCGGGTTCACTAGTATTCTATATATCTTATGTGATAGGATGCAGACAGATTTGCACAACCGTGCTCTACCGCGTCTCGTTTTTAACTTTACTAGAAAATGTTCTGTTCTACCTTTGAACACGCATGGGAAGAAAATCTGCGAGTACAACAACAGTATGCAACAGTTGGTAAAATCAAAAGTAGGTACGCATAGGAACAAAGTGATCATTTTATAATATCCTTTTGAATTTGTTTTTTTTTTTTGCAACATTCTAGATTAGTATATATATACCACAAGACTCATTTTATGGAGCTTTCCTAAATAATCCGAGTTAAGTGTCATACTTAAATTATAAATAAATATAAATATTTTGTCGCGACAGGTCTATGGGACCCAAGGCCTAGCTTCTCACAACCATTCGTTTTGTGTGGGTTTTCAATTTTTGGGACGAATGGAAGGGATCTACAATTTTACGCCGAGTCCAAACGGCTAATTGAGAAGCTCATTCATGACAGTTTTACTCTCGGATGTTTGTCAGACGTTCGCGAGAAGTGGCGCAGTGGAAAAAAACCTTAAGATGTAATTCGGCTCTTTCGGGATTCGAACCTGGGACCACTCGCTTAGTAGCCCAACACACAACCACTAAGCCACTAAGCCACTGCGCCGACAAAGTGTCATACTTGGTATCAGTAAATTCCAGAGAAGGCTGTGAAACAAGTTTAGTATTACTGCCAATTGTTGTCACTAATGAGTTTTTAATGTCTTGATGCTGTATAAAGCTGTTAAAGTGTTTTAGTCTCCTTTGGGGAAATCGCAGGGTATTCATATAGGCAGAGTCCGCATATGTCTATGGAGCTTTTATCGATTTTGTGAAGATAAGAGTTTGAAGAGCAATGACCGTGATTATCAGTTAAAGCGACAGTATCTTGTTAGCTCATTGACCTGACGCTTACCCTGTGTGGAGTTTTAATTCGATATCCTTATTCGGAGCTCCAAGGTAGCTTGCCGAGCCTTTATGTCGCTGGTTGGCAGATCTTGCTTGCAGAGTTCCGTTGCTTTTTGCTTTCGTGTGCCTGGTGACCTGGAATCAATGAGGGAGGGATTTTGTTGTGATCAGCAAGCTCTGGTCAGACTATTCCATATGAGTCTGGATTTGAATTTGTAACGGTCAAGAGCTTTTAACGCTGCTTGACTGCCTGATAATGCTGATGTATGTTTGATCTTCGATACTCGCGTCCTTAGCAATCTCTGGCAATTTTATACTTAGCTGATAAATCGATGTTGTATGTCGAACGGGATCGATTTATTGCACCGACGTTCACTGATTCCTGGGACCACATTTTGTACCTTCGATGGAAGTTTACTTTTAAGGGCATAAGTCAGTAAGATCGATGTCTTCTTAAGGCCCAAATGTACTAAAAGAAGGTTGAGTAGTTCTTCTTTATTTGGACAGGAACGCATAGCTTTTGTGTTGCCAACGCACGCGAGTCTTAGCACTTAGTAAAGTGCATTTTGAGTTGTGGTTTAATTAACATTTTTCATCCACACTTAAGACGACTAAGTGATAATTGATATGACCTAGGACAAATGTCTAGCGGATCATTTTTGTATGGAGACCCGATTTCTGGCGACCTAATCTAGCAGAAGGGTTAAACGCATGTTCAATTTTTGCGTTTTAAACGGACGTAAAGCTATTCTCATGCATGCTCATACTTGCACTAAGCAAATGTATTTCCAAAGCTTTATTTTTAATTTTAATTGTTCCTGATTTATCCCTTATGGAGCAATAAGAGCAGTTTTGTCAACAAACCTTTGAAAAAATGCACAAACCAGTCGTGGTTATGGACAAAAACCATTAGAAAGACGTCAGAAGATTAATCTCCAACTCAGCTTATATCGCCAATTAAATTAAATTTTACATTCCAAATAATATACCTATATGTGAAGCATTAGAATTAGGTCCTTTAAAATTTAATTTTCATCAAGAAACTTCACCCACATAATTCCGCAACGCACTTAATAGATGAAATGGTGGCTGGGGGGCGGCCATGGCCCACGAATGTGGTGAAACAGAGACAGACTACGTACGAGCTTATGTGTATCGGAATGGGGTGAGATTGTTCAAAGTCCTTCCGAGCAGAACAAAGAAAATCGCTTAAATCATCACCAAAGAAACTCGAAGCAAACTTTGAACCAAACCCGAACTCTCTCTCTCAAGATGACCAAGACCCAGTCCAAGATGACGACGCACGGAGAAGCGGAGGAGAAGAATAACAAGAAATTGCCTCCTGCCCGGTGCCTCTTGTCCGAAAATTAATCAAAAACCACTTCGCCTGCCACTCATTCAAAAATTATACACGCCCATCTCTCGCACACACATCGTTCCCCATATCCCAAAGGACCATCACTCACAGCATTTGTAAGTGCGGCCGAGCGGGATTTAAAGGAACAACAAACGAAGGGACGAAGCAAACTGTAGCTGCTACTGCTGCTAACAATATTCCTTAGACCAAGGCGAACCTACGAACGACGACGCGACGAACGCTTGAAGCTTGTGTTGTATCCAAGATACACAAAGTGCTCTCGACAAACGCGTTCCCATTCCCATTACCAGTCCCAAGGTATAAATGGATTTCCATCTCTCGCAATCACATGGTCAACGAAGGAAGGACCAATGTACCCAGTTAGATCTTTCTGCAGCTGAATGTATGTGCTATACCCATCGTTGCTGTAGTCCTCGTCCTCGCACGAAACATTACGACGGAGCTGGTTATGGGAGACGCTGGCTAACCGATGGACATTTCGGCCTACATACACGACGACGATGACGACGACGACTGAGGCCATTTATACATACGATAGTATTTCACATGCCCACATGTGTGCGTATAAATATTTCCATAGGTACCAGGAATTTTGTTGTGTTTCGTTTCCTCCATCCCAAGATGGAGTGTCCATTTATACAATGTTCAGTTGGTGGTACTGCTGCTGCTGTTCGCAGTAATGTCCGGCCAACGCTGCCACATGCTTCAGCATTACCACCCACGTTCACATCTTATCTTTGAAAGGAAAGGACACCTTAAGCAGTGGGATTTATTCTTGCGTACGGAAAAGTGTGTATACGACATACGACGACTGTATACGAGGATGTGAAAGTTTTCATTATTGTGCGTGTATGTAACATTTTCTGGGTATTTTTTTTTTTTTGTGCTTCCTTAGCAGATATCGCCTTGGACAAGGACTTAAGGTTTTAATTTTAAATAGACGTAGAGTTCAGTTGATCTACGGTTGAATTTTGTGCATGCATGGGATACAGTAGTCACTGAAATAGAAGGATTCATTGAAACAAATGGCTTTACTTGGGATTGCCATTCTAAAGGAGATAAATTTATTTGTTATAAGTAATAACAAACCTATTGGATATCTAGCATAAAACGCCAGTTCTTAAAACTGGTTGTGCTAGCCAAAAAAACAAAACTGTACTGTACTCCAATGATGGGTAATATCGCTAAAAAGTTTCGCTACCCAGTCTCTCTTAAAAGCCCTTCGACTAGATTTGGTTCAAACTTGGGCTCGGGAAGTTTATATTTTTTGCACTTTAAGATTGGTATATGTACTTCCTTCAAAACGCTTTCAAACGAGTTCGATTTGTTTAAAAAAAGCTCCATAGATTTCAACCAAAATTTATGTTCGAACTAATGTAGCTGAGTTTAACATGGTTGCGTACCTTGTTTTGCCCTAAAAATTGAATGATTGGAATTCATTCCTGAGCCAATATGGTCATTTCTAACTCGATTGAAAACACCTTGCAGATATGAAAGGCTTAGTGCACACAAGAGATGGTGTGCCGGTAATTTACCACCGCCACCGCGGCGCGAGGGATAAGCGGCTTATCCACGACGGGAACGCCGCCAATGCTCAGGAGCTCCTCCGATTTAGCACCGCAATAGCGGACCGGGACATTGTAGATACGGAAAAGCAATTCACCGAATTTTGGTGGCTTGAGGAAGGGGTGAGGGTAGATACGCTCTCCCGGGCTGGTGCGCTACTTATGTAGCATCCTCCTAGTTTTAAGCTAGTATTAAGTTAGCTAGGTTAGATTAGGGGGTCTGTGGGAGGGGCCGGGCTCGTCAATATGATGAGTGCCTTCGGGATTTGACCGACGCTTATGGCCTCGCTCGAGTCCCGGCGGCGCAGATGAACCCAGTTGGCGACTGCCAGGCACCCATGGACGCGATCAGGATGGTGACCAATCCTTAAGATTGCTCACCATTCTGATTATAGGTAATGTAGGTTAATTAGATTAGGTAGTTTTAAGTAGTTTTAACTAGTTTTAAGTAGGTTTAAATAAAACAAATAATAAAGAATTCCAGTTTTTATCAGTTTCTGGAAAAATAAAAAAACAAGCAAAAATAAATATCGATAGATTTAAGGCCGAAAGGCAATAGTTTTAAGCATAATGTTAAGTTTAGAGTGCTCGCTTGGAGCCAGTAAGCTAGAATTAAGACCATTGTTAGTTTTTAATTAGATTTAATCGTTTTTGTCTAGAATTAAATTTAAATAAGGAATAAATAAAAATTAATTAAAAATGCAAAAAAAAGAAAACACCCATTTTTTATAGTATAGTTCAAAAATATACCTAGTTTTATAAAAAAAAAACTTTAGTTGACATAAAAAACGGCTCTAAAGATTTTTACCAAAATGCGTACCTACTGGAGTAAAATTTCTGTTTTAAAAATTTATTATCCATCCGAAACACCGAAAACGATACTTTAAAAAATTGCTCATTTCTCAAAAAACCCTTTTTCAATTTGGATACATATCTTTAAAAACCAAGTAATGCTTTTTCTGCGCGTGCCCTAACATATCAGAAAACAGAAATTCCTCTTGCTACGCTTGTGCTTGTAATTAAAAATCTTGTAAATTGTAAAGAGTTTATATATAGTACATTAGACTTTAAACGTCAAACACGTTCTTGCACATTCTAATTTATATGTACTGTCATATCAGATGAATAAGCCTAAAGTGGATTTTATGTGCAATGCGGCAGCTACTCTAAATTGCAACAAAAAAACAATAAAAGAGAATAAAGCTAGGTATTCGATTTTTAACACACCCCAGTCTCATAGACCAGTAGCTCACCATTAGCGGGATCTACGGTTGCTTTTGAGCTTTTTACCTTCCTAATAATTAACGTAAATAGAAAGGCTTGTGAATTTGTGATGTGCGTTTTTTTACAGGCCGATGTTTTGTTCGCCGGATCCAGTTTACCAAAAGAAACACATAAAACTCTGGTAAGAGGGAATTCAGCCGCCGAAAATTTAGGAACAAAAGACCGAAGTCACTTACCAACCACACTTAGACAAGTCTCCCCGAATGGAAAATTCGGGTACTCTTGCTTTTCCCTTCAATAAGATTAATAAGTGTGAATTCTACTGACCAATTTAAATTCTGAATGTTGCAATAACCGCCAGTGAAATGATCGTGGCTGGCTGCTGGCTGTGCACGGTGGCAGTGGCGGACATAAAAAGTGTGACGAACGGGGACGTTTCGTTACAAGCTCGACTAAACTTTGTGGTTCACTTTATTTTTATCAAATTCATGACCTTCGACAGGAGTTGCTAACTTGCTATCTTTAGAAGATCACTATAAAAAGGAATATCATTTTTAAATCAATTTTAGAGACTATGATAACTAATAAGTAAACTGAACTTACATTTAAAAACCGAAACTACTATGATGCACAGTGGCTTGACAAATGCCATTAGTCAGCTTAAAAAGGAAGTTCTGCTGAGGCAAGTATTGAAACGAAGCATTCAAACGGATGCTCCAAAGGTGGGTCTGGCTGTAAACGAAGATAAATCGACGACTCTAAAAGTCGTAAAAGACAGATACAATTTTAAAGGAGTTCAAGACTTTGTCTACCAGAGTCCAGGGATCTACTAGCAGTATAGAGGAGGTCCGCACAATTGAAGAGCGACCTCAACAAACTTCGAACCAGCTAGCTAGGGACCGAGCTGGCTGGAGGGGCTTGTTGGTTAAGGACGTGGTCAACACCGGACAACAAGCGCCACCAGAAGTAAAGTAAGTATCTCAAGGAGTCGTACAATTAAATTCCCATGAATAATATCGGAACTTATTTCAAAACGTCGGGACAGTTTTTCGTGCTATAGACGCGTTTGATATACCTAGGGCCTTTTTCTGTGTAAGCTGTAAGGAAACTTAATAAATCTATGGTGTCCTTATGTTCATACGGATCTTCTGAGCCAACAATATATTTTAATTTTTCCTGATTCAAAAAATCACGAGACTTGTAGCTGGTCAGTACGGTAGTGTGAGTCATTCTTAAGATGCTGATAGAGCAACGACTATGGACAAGTTGAGTACCTATTTAAAGTCTCAGAGTCTGCGAACCGTAAAATCCGATTTCCGAAGATACCACCAAAAACGGCCTCGTGGCTGCTGATGATTACTTTCCAGCGACACTGTGCTTTATTTAAATATAATCCATTTGGTTCCCCTTGCGCCTCTCATGGTTCAGCTATACCGCTCAACTGCAGCAGCTCTTTGCATCCACGCTTGGTGCTAAGAAATAGTAGTATAAGTGCATCCTGAGAATATGACCAAGCCAAATGGTGCATGGTCGAGCTCCTTGGCATCCGAAAGGACTTCTAACCATCCATGCACCATATGCACATTAGAATATGATTTCATATTTATATGTAGAAATACGTGTGTGGTGTGTGTATACTGCATACACATCCATTAGCACGGAAAATGTTGAGAAACTACGAGTATAAGCAATCTTGCTTAATTCCCCAATTGCTGGGGACGAACAACGACTAATTCTTGATTGGTGCTCCTTGGACTGAGAAGGCAAGAACGAGATGGAGAAAGGAACAAATAGGAAGGTGGTCAATTTGCAAAGTGACCCACATGAGCCAAGGACTGCGTGCACAGAGATTTCTTCGCGAGCCAAACTATAGGCAGAAGCCTTTGGTAAACCATGTTCCTTGCAAAGGATATCCACCCGCACCACACCAGTACCTACATCTACCTATACTCCATCACTGTACTGAAATTCGAATGCTTCTTCCTTGTGAGCAGTGCCCGAAACAACAAACAGCAATATTAGAATAGAATTTCGTGTTCAAGCCATCTCCGGGTAGGTACTTGGAATCCTCTTATTTGTTGTTTTGGAATAACGACAGCGATGGCGACGAGAAGGACGTTGCCGCAAGGCAACACGATCGATAATTTTCCATAGAGTTAGTTTCAGCACTAGAATCGCTGGGTGGTGGGTAAAGTTTTCATCATCCAACTGGACCAACTTGCATTCGAATATCAGAATCAGAGCCGAAAGAAGAAGATGCAGAACATAGAAGATGCAAAAATCTCTAGAGCAGGAGTTGGGAGTCAATGCACACTGGTTGTCGACTGTTTATGGTCAGTTCTGCCCCGTTTCTCTGCGCCTCCTTTAATATTGAGGGTCCTTTATGTAAATAGACGAGCAAATTTCCCATATACACATTGAAGATGGTCAAGAAGTAGCCCTAGCGAAGATGACGACAACGACGACGATGACGACGACCACGTTCAAGATGAGGTACGAGTATATATGCGAATGGAAGTGTGTGCGTATAGCAACAAGGTGTGTGTTTAGGCCAGAGAGGGTGTGTAACTGCTGTATGCCTAGAAACATCCTTTTCTTAAATTCGAATTTTTTTTTTCTCTACATGCCCAGTGAAATTTGCAAAAGGATACGACCCCACATCGATATTTAGATACACAAATTCGGCATCCATGTACCGGTAATATGCCACTGTGTATCTATATTATAGTGTGTGTGCGTGTGCGTTTTAATTTTCTTAGAATGAAAATGTTATAATTTGCATGCATTACAGAGATACGAGTAGGTGACCGAAGGTAACGTGATGGTATTAGTAGGGAAGTTTCCAAGGAATCTAATTCCACGCTATAGTGTGGTTTGTAAGACAGTTTGGCAAAACAACACATAATTGAGATAAATGCCAAGAGAGACCTACAAAATGTGATAGGTTTTGACAATTTTACAAGAGATCTGTGATTTTATAATAATTTTTGTTGTTTCTTTAACATAACGAAGCTGCAGAGCTATAACGTTGTTTGCTTAATGTTTCTTAAAGGGAGGCAAAGCGAAGGCAAACTTTTGTGAAGGCTCAGCTTTTCTTTGCGGATAGCAGGATGTTGTTTCTGACTGCCTGAAGAGAGCATCATGTTTTGATAACAAATAGAAAATAGTTTTTAACTTTTATTCAAACAAGAGAATGCTCTTGTTGCAGTAATTATTATATGTAGTAGCTGAGAGTTTTGAGAAAATATTTTTCGGTTCAGATGTAGGAGATGTTTTACAACTTTTCGTTGTTGTCATAGAAGTTCGACGTTTTCGTAGCCCAGATATCTATTTATTTTTTTACCCATCAACATTTCAAAAGGTTTTTTACCACCACATCAATGCAGATATGTTGTAAATGTGGCTTACTTAAGGATCCAACGCACAGAAACCGTTCATTCCGTCGGCAATACATCGACACACATACACACAACCGCGTTACCAGACTAAAAAAATATGGAACACCAACCATAACACAATCAAATCAGTGCATTTTTTCGTATTCGAATAAATTCCCCGTCCGTTTTTCGTTCAATAAACGTACGAGTATGTCGAGTACAGCAAACTTGAAAAACATTTAATATTAAATATTTCATAAACTGATAAATGTTTAACATTAAACAATGTTTATGAAATATTTATGAAATGTTAAGCAGTTTCCCAATCGTGCTGGAAAATCACTTTTGTTTCACAAGTTTTCCTGCAGAAAGTGCGAGCGTTGTTTTTCGATTATAGTGTTTTTGAAAATAAAATAAAAATTTCCAGAAAAGCTTAAAATAATAAGTTTTTCATTCATTTAATACAATGATTTGAATTAAATCTCTTGATGTTTGATTTACGAAACCAAAATTAAAACTTTTCAC
Organism: Cheilosia pagana; assembly: GCA_936431705.1. NCBI lineage: Eukaryota > Metazoa > Arthropoda > Insecta > Diptera > Syrphidae > Cheilosia > Cheilosia pagana. Next base: position 73,649,291 of record OW386166.1, on the reverse strand, counting down.
GCAGCTAATATTCCTACCACTTTTGAGTTCTTATCCAAAAATGAATAAAATTGAAAATTGAAATGTTTCGCTCTTGCTAGCAACAAAATATTGTGCATGTGTTGCATATTTGAACATAAATTCTTAAATTAGTTGCTAAAAAATTTCGAAAAGAAAGATTATGCAAATTTGATTGAAATTGTAACACTTCCGACACTGCAAGTATGCCTTGTATTTAACTGTTGTAAGTGAGGCTTAAGCTTTCAGTAAAAATCATTTTTCAAATATATTAATACAAGCGGACCCCGTGCACACTTAGTAATGAAATATAAAAAAATCGAATTCAAATTCATTTAAATCAGTGATAAATATTTTTTTTTTGTATAATGCTTTGTGGTAGGTACACAATATTTTTGGTTTTTCCATTTTCGAAAATACCAATGGTTTGCGAACACGCGAACAGGCAGTGAGAAAACTGAATACTCTAAATTCACTTCACAAATTCCTAACGTTTGTCGGCTAAATTCAAATGGAATACCTATCGCTATGAGATGGAATCATTGGGAAGCGTGTTAAGAATACGTCTTCGCCTTTAAATTTTCCAGTGAAAATAGTAGCTTTATTTACATAAGCACTTAATCGTTTAACAGAAAGTCTAGTACCATTACGCAAACGGGGTTGATAAACATTCCGAAGCGTAATAATAGTGACTCCAACTTTTACTTGGAGATTATGTGGAAGCAATCCTGGTTTTCGAGATATAAGATATTGATTGTTTTCTTTTTTGTATGAGCAGTGCCACGCCTCTTTGTCTAATTTTGATCGATCTTCACAGAAATACTCCTGGGGCAATAATATCTTAGATTGCGTGTAAACTTGAAGCCAATTGATTCTGTGGCTTTCGAAATATAAGATTTTTAATGTTTTTCTTTGTATGGGTGGTGCCACGCCTCTTTGTTCAATTTTGACCAATCAGAAACATTCGCGGGCTTATGCACAACAACTTTGCTGAAGATCAAAATATGTGGCGTGTGGGGTTGCAAATGAAGTGTATTCAACAGTGAAAGGTGTTGCTGGTTATTTGAGCGTTAGGTATGATACAAAAAAATATCAGAAATGGATAATATTTTGTAAATAAAAGTTTTGCGTAGCTGGTTAGCTAAATATTGAGTATTAAATAATTTTTTAAGTTATAGATATCCAAATCGAAAATGTGATTTTCGAAATATGATCAGTTTTTCAAAGTACCTAGCGTTTTCGATGAATGGAAGATGAATGACGGAATAATTTTGAAAACATTAATTTTACGCTAAATATGCATTTTGGTCAAAATCTATATGTGTCAGTTTTCATATACCACTATAGAATACAACATTTTCAAAATATGTCTTTTCAAATTAGGAATGGAGCATATTGTTTAGGTACGTTTTCCAGCTAAGCCTAATTTTCAGAATATTTATGTACCTTTATTCAAGAAACTGGGTACGCAGCGAGCAGCGAGCGCAGTTAGCCTCTACTACTTCGCTTAAATATCAATTTTAATTTAAATCGCTAGAGCTTGTTTCTGTCAATTATGTGGGAAGTGCCGGTAAAAATAGTGCTAACGTGCAAAGAAAAACGTGGCCCTGAATTGTAAGCCCACAAACTTCGTATACGTAGGTATACAAGAAAGTTAGAAAACAGTTACCGCAACAGGTTTGCGTGAGGGTTTATATTTTTGACCTATAAAACGAAAAAGACCGAAAGCTGCTTTCAGTTGATGGAACTCTGTAAAAAATGCGATGTAAAATTAGAGATTTACCCAACTCACTTCAATTTGTTTGTCAGGTTAGGAAACACTGCACTGGAGCGATCAGACACATCTGGAACATTTTACTACCAAGAAGCAAATTCAGTATCACTTTTTTAGAAATATGAGAATGCACTTCAGCGGTAAGGAGCTGCAAGACGCACCAAATCATCAGAGCAAAAGGAGTGATCCGTTGTATTATTTCCCTCTCCACAAGTGTCGCAGACAGTGATGTCACTAAATACTAAAGCATGTCAAGATCAACGAACTATTCTTCAATGTATTATGCAGCGCATGATAAAAGTTAGAAGGCGAGATAAATTAAGCAGAGCATCTAGAGCAGAGCCAGGTGTAGGTACTCGGAAAAGCTCCCTTGTAGGTGAGGCAGGACTTTATTTGGAGCTTAGTGCAGAAGGCAACGACACACTTTAGCCAAAGTCCTTTCCACTTAACAAGTTAGTCCATCGTGTAGTGAAAGAACAACTTCAGTTTTCAAAGGATCGACCGAAATCTCACCTCTGATTCACCAAAGCTGTCTTAATATTAGAATAGATCGTCCAAGGATAGATACGCAGCAGATATTCAACTAACATGCACCATTCCAGTGGAGACAAAACGCCACCTTGCGGATAGCCTCTGGTTACCCCTATCGTAACATGACCCCTGTACAGTCCTGCATATACCTACAAGCACAGTTCTATTCGGCAATCCCCTGATCCACAATAGCCTCGAAATTCATTCTGCTGAACGGTTTTTCTGATCGGATTCTTTCCAAGAAAATACAGAGCTCGTAGGGTGATGGCCTTTTAACTTTTTTGTCTTCGTTTCTCATCAAAAATCTATTGTTCAAGTATTTAATCGAGTATTATCTAGTTTCTTTGATTGTTTGAAGTGCCTAAATTGGAAAATACTAATTATTAGCTACCTTATGCAAGTAGCGGTTATGCTAGTATCCAGTAGTCAGCCCCAATAAGTATTTATAAAATTTTATTCAAACAAGGGCTCACAACTTAAAAACGTTTTAAGGGACCGTGTGTTTCATAGTCAGCCGCCATTTCTCTACTAAAAAACAATAAAAGAATTGATCTATATTTTAGCGAAAATCAATAGAGGTAGCTTCCATTTATATTGCAAACTCAGTTATAGGTAGGAGCACAGATACTACAGTTCCATGGGAATCGCATCCAGTGCAAATAAAAATGACCACTTTTTTAAACCCTTATTTCAAGCGATTTGTTGGATTCAAAACTTGCAACCAAATTCAACAGCACAAATTCAAACCTATAACACGATTTCCAAACAACAGGCAAAAGTGAGTTGCATTCGAAAGATTCATTATTGTGCAGTGCACTATATTTTGTATTCAGAGGCTGACTACTGACAGGCCGGGGGCTGAACTTACACGCCATTACCCTACATAAATGGGTTTGTAAACTCATTCGACTTCAGCAGTTAAATCGCTGTTTACCTATAGGCATCTCAAACTACCTATATGCGGCTGCAGGTCACGATGAGTCCACATCGACCGACACCTGTTCTGTTTGCCAAAATAAACTTATTTGCTTAACACATCACCGATATGGAGGTGTCATTGATATGTGCCACACTTCATCAACCCAATATCCACTAGAGTCGAACTCATCTATATACACACAACTGTTTGCAAAGAGCTTAATCTCACTACCTTACCCCAGACCCCCACTCCCAGGATTGCCTTTAATTTCATTTGCATAACATTATCCTCAATCAACAATCAACAGATTGTTGCTGCATCACCTAATTATATAGATACATAGATATACCTCATATACAAACATCAGTTACTTATAATTCAAACAGCTAGCCACCTCTAGGACATCCATAATCATGTAATGACAAAAACACGCAAACATATACAACACCACCTAAGTAGGTACATATGTACAAACATCCATACCGACGTTCAGCCGTACCTACATATAGTATTCATTGGCTGCACGTGAACTTGAAATCGAAACGAAATGATAATAATAACAAAAGTCAATGGCAATAATGTTATGTCCTGGTGAAAGTTTAATGACCTATATGCCCACCCACCCTCCGATATGCGAGTGTGCTCATGTGCCCACATTAGTCTGTGCATGTTAACTAAACATATGATTGGGGATACATTATTACCATACATTATCTATTCTGGCCACCGCCACCGCCTACCACCCCCTCATTTCGACCGACATATAAGTGAATCGTGTATAATAATCACATAACGTAACTTTCGTCATGACATTAAGTGAAAACTTTCTCTTTCACGTGACTTGAGTAGATCCCATAGACGTATGCTTGTGTGTGTGTGTGTTTGAGGTGGTGGCAGGAGCGGGGGGAACCGAAGCCTGAACGAAAAAGAAAACGTGCACGGATGTACGATAGTTGCTTGGCTCTGAAATGTGAAAAAATGCCGGCTGTATCCTTGCAAGCTTCCCATTCATTTCCTTGAAGTTTGTGTAAAATACCACAACAACGTCACAGTGGTCCCCCAACCCACAAGACGAAAGGAAAATCAAGAAGAAAAAGAAATTCCGTTCCCTACCTCCTTATATAAAAGGATTATCAAAGAAAGACCACTTTAAGACTGCACCACCCAACAGAATCCACCCCAGCAAATCTCTATACAGCAGATACCTATACAGACGAAGGATATAGGACAGACAAAAGAAAAAGAAAATAAAACCCGAAAGGACATTGATGGTCCAAAGTGTGTGTATAGACGCATTAATCTTCTCCATATCCAACTAAAAGGATAATGCACTGCACTTGCTCCTGTTAGACGTCCCTATCTACACATAGGTATATCTGTGAACATCACACATTTGTATAGTAGGACCTGCCGGTACTCTGTAACAGCATTAAGCAGGCCAAACACACAGCAAACGACACAAACAAAAAGTAAAGCACCTACTACACATGAGAAAAGAAATGAAAAATATATACGAAAACCAAGAGAGAGAGAAGAAAAAAAAATTCCCAGCCACACACAGGACACAGCACAGCAAGTAGCTGCTGTAGCCAAAGAAGAAAAATAATAAAAGGACCAAAACGAGAGCACTTTTGACACAGTAAATCAACACTTTTACGACATTGACCTAGAGAGCAGCGGCGCGATGTCTTCCCCCCTCAACATCCAATCCAACTGCCGTGATGGGAAAAAGCCTCCCCCTTCATTGTAAAAGTGTATATACAAAATATATAGACAAACAATAGTGACTGCAAAGGAGTGCAACTTTTACTTTTCCCTCTGTATAGGTTCCCCATCACAAAGTCCTTCACATACACAGGCAAAACATTTTTTTGCAAGAGTTTTTCTATTTTTTTTTTTGGTACCTACATCCCAGCCTGTTTTGCCACCCACAGATTTTTATATGTACCTACACATAATCTATATTTTTATGTGTTGGATTTTTCATTATTGTTATCCTTTTGCTCTTTGGGGATTCCCTCGCTCTTCGCCTGGAATGGAGCTCTCTCTTCGTCAGCTGGAAGCATAATTCTCAACTCGAAGTCGAAGAGTCGATTGTGTTGTTTTGGTCCTTGGTGCACTATACTCGTTTAAAGGAGCACATGGCTCCAACAAATTGTGGGTGGATTTATTTACATGAGGGTTTGTTGGTAGATTGTGCTACGCATGTTCTTAGCTCAGCCAATATGCGAGATACGATCTCAGCTATCGCACTCATTACCATGGCATTTGGGGCTGAGGTTAGTGTTGGCCTTTCGTTGAATCTGCGTAGATGTGTGGCCTATGAGAGGCGTACTTCTGGTTGCGTATAGCTGCGTATTTATTATAAACAAATGCACTGTTGCATTTGAAGGACGACCGACATTTTTGGTGATTGCTTGACGTACAGGGATGGTATACAGGCATGATTTTGGGACTGGCTATTTTTATTTTTTGCTTATTAATATAGAATAAGTGTTGGACGAAATGGTTTCTAATTGATATTCTATAAGATTGGATGGGAAATAAAATGCAAATAAAGGGGGCAAGGGGCGTTTGAATATTTATAGATTAAAACTGCGGCATCTACTGGTGCTGGAAGGAATGCAATTGCGTAGGAAGGTTTGCATTTAAATGGGTTTATCGATAGTTTCCTTACTTTTATCTGAGCTGGGGGTATATTGGCAATTGTAACAATTATACCTATTTCAACTGTAACGCACAATTTTCAAATATAAAAGCTTTAAAAAAAATATAACGTACAATTTTTAAAAAATAAAAGCTTTTACTTTATAATGTACAATAAGCAATAACTTAAATAAACAGCTTTTAAAGCTTGATTGAACTTGAATATAAAATTTAAATAATTTCTGTCGATTTATATAATTCTTACTGACTTACTGATAATAAAAAACCGGATAATATTGACAATATTATATTGTAACATTTCAACAAGAATAGTTTTGTTGAACTGACGAAAACATTGTTGAAATGATAAATTAAATATTAAATTGATCAATATCAACTGAAGTTTTATCAATTTGAACGATATTTTGTCAAACGGATAAAACATTCACTTTGTAAGATTAATAAGACAATTTTCATTTCAATAAATCGAGATTTTATCAATTGAACAATTTTATTGTCGAATTAACAAAGGTTTTGTTAAATCCATAAAAACAGAACCAAAAATCGCCTTTGTAAATGTTTGTCTAATTGATAAAACTTATGCAAAATGTTTATCAGCTTAACAAAATACAGATTAACAATAATACAAACATTTTGTTGAAATGAGAAAAATGTTTGTAGATATGATACAAATTTTGTAGAATTGATACCACTCATGTGTTAATCGACAAAAGTACATTTTAAACATTGCAATCTTTTGAGTGCAATGCTATTGATGACCTCATATATATTTCACACGCGAAGTACCTACCTACAACGAAGCAGCAATTTTGTTAGTGCGCATAAAAGTACCCAAGGTAAAGTGAATTGAAAAACACATATTAAAACTAAATAAATTGACGAGGACCTCGTTCAGAATTAAATTATGAAATATGTAAATGTATAATGTATTTAAGTATTTAAAGTCACTCAATTTTAATGTTAGATGTAAACGCCGTCAATGTTTTCTAATCAGGTCTCTATATGTCAAATGTCAAAAATCTTATCGAAATTTTAAATCAAATGTCACATTGTTTTTGTATATAAATTATATCAATTTTGTAAAATAAAATCATTCATTCTGTTTAACTCGCTAAAATAAAATAAAATAGTTTATAACGTTTTAAGAAAAGCGGAGTTTCATTTACAAAAAATTGGTTTTCTTGTCCAACACATAACAGACCTAGTTAAATAACTGAACCTTTCTTCAATAAAAGAAAGACCCATATAGAAATATTTAAAAAGTAAGTGATAGTGCGATAATATGCAGGTAAAAGTTTATTGAAGACAAAACATCTGCACTTACAGCCAAGCAAAAACATTTCCAGCCAAGCCAGCTAAAATTGAATTCAACGGCCGACATTGTGGATAAATGGAGAGCTTGCCTCTTGGATACAAATTGGTAAGAATTTCAAAGAATTTGATACTATAGGATATTTAATTTCGCATGTTTATTTTTATAATAATTTAAATAGATCCAAATGCTGCAAAATACGATCGAATTATAAAAATGCTTCAGCAGATGAGGTTAACAAATCTGTTTCTGTTTTGGAAAGTAAGTGTGATATCGCATAGTAAAAATTTGTAAACTTATTATTTTATGAATTAATATATGTAATTTGTACAGTTTCATTTTTTAATAAATCAAATTTTTAAACTTATTTGTTTTGCGTATTATTTATTAATAACTAATATATTTTGCAAGGGTTTTTAATTTAAAAAAAAAAACAATAAATAAAGAATTGACAAAATATTTCTATTCACTCAACAATCCTGTTGTTGAATCAACAAATTAAAATGCTGGAGCTGACAAAATGTTGCTATGCAACCAACAATCTGTTTTTACATTCAACAAAACTGTAAAATTATTTCTGTACCACCAGAAAAAATTGCTCTTGATTTAACAATAACTGAATTGACAAACTATTTTTGCTGACCAAACAACTTTTTTACAATAACTGAATTGACAAACTATTTTTGTTAACACAACAACTTCTTTTTATCATAACAAAAGTTTTAGGGCAAGATAAAACTTACAAATATTTTGTCAGTCTGATAGAAACATTTTGTTAGACGTATATTGACAAAAAATTGTTGAATCAAGCCTCATTTTTATCAAATATACCTACCAAGGTTTTATTTTCATTGTATGAAATAAAATGCAACAGCTTCTGGTCAACAACTCGCCTTACGCAATGATATTTTGATGAATAATTTCGACTTGTTTGGTTGCATTGATCGGTCAAAGTATGTCAACCAGAAATGATGGGCTTATATCAGCTAATTCCTGCCCAATTTTTAATACTATGCTGGTACCTATACCTATCTATACGTCAGCAACAGTAAGGTAATAGATCAACATATACTGGCTGTAGGACCTTCAGACAATGACACCAGCGCTGAGGTTAAGCGTAGAATAACTCTTCTCAATCGTTGTTTCTTTGGGCTAAGGAAGGCAATTGAGTTGCAAAGCCCTGTCCCGAACAACTAAAGTGACCCTTTGTGAGACCCTAACCGTCCAGTCCTGCTTTATGGCGCAGAGGCATGGACTCTATTAAAAGCGGATGAGGTAACTCTCGGTTTTTCGAGAGGAAAATTCTTCGACTGATTTTTGGTCCCGTCTGCGTACGGCCTACAGCGACATCGATCTACCCAAAAGAGTGAAGATCGCGCTGGCTGGAGACGCTTGTCGGTTGAGAACCAAGTCCACCCGGACTTTAGCGTCACCTTATGTATAAAGTAAGAAAGTTTTGCCAAATCAACAACGCGTTGAACGCTGGAATCTGACCTTAAATTTTCGTCAAAAAATCATCTTCAGTGATGACTGATGAGTCCCATTTCTGTATGAATATGTGTAGATATGTCAACAAACAAAATTGTCTAATTTGGGACGATACCAATCCATATGAGATCCAAGAGAGTCCAATGCATCCTGAAAAAGTAATTTGGTTGGTGTGGATTTCGGGCTGGCGGTCTCATCGGTCCATATTTCTTTGAGGACGACGTTGGCCAGACCATCACCGTCTATAGGTCGGATGATTACCAACTTTTTTTTGGCCTAAATTGGTTGATATGGATGCCAACGACATATGATTTCAACAGGAAAGCGGTACGTGCCACACAGTTCACGCCACTTGGAAATTGTGCAGTTAAATCAGGCTTCACGATATTAGAAGCGTAATCCAAGCTGAGGTACTGGCATTGACAAGTGACTCACGGTGAGAGAAACACTTAGGCCGTAAGCCGGCCCATTGTGCATACCACTAGATCATTAGGGAAGTTGGACAGGGCAGGACAGCTGCATAGAAGGTTGGTGACAGACTCGTCTTCCGCCTCATCCATGCAGCTTCTGCAAAAGTCATTGTGTGGCAGTCCGAGTTTACGCGCGCGTTTACCCAGAATACCTCGTAATGACATTAGAGACTAGCGAGATACTAGATCTGTTTAGTCGCAGAAGCGCCTTGGTTCTTTTAGTATCCAGGGTTGGGCAAGTAAGCCTGGCAACATCGCAGTTGCCTATATATTTCCATCTATGACTTGCTTTACCTGTTGCGTCCGCGTTAATGAGTTGTTTAGCGTAGGACAGCAGTGCATGCACGTTGTACAGACTGACACTATCTTCCTAGATACTAGTAACCCGAGTGCTATTAGCATGCACGATTCGCAAATCCGAGTGATAGATTTCAAGAACCCGCCTTCTTACTAAAAATACACCATACACACTTCAAGCACTCTCCCCGCAGCGTTAGCATTCAAGCTATTCGTGTCGTGTCCCCTGTTTCAGGTGTTTCTATACGGCCCCTGAGGCTTCTTCTGTGGCTTTTCTTAGCCGTTTCATTCTTCGTAGCTCATTTTGCAGGATTGTTACAAATTACATACTTCCGCCCAATTCTCCTCACGCTGTAAGATGTGGTCAACTACGGGCTGGGAAGAGTAGTTCTCCATGCCATAAATAGTGGGCAATGAAATACTACGTGCTCCGTGTCTTCGTCCCATGACAGGAACTGTGAAAGGTTGTAATTACAGTTTCCATGGTAACGTTCTACCCATTTCTGAAGTACAAGTCCAAGTCCACCTGCCTTTAGTTGAATTATTCCAGCGAGCTTGCCACATTGCCATTGACGCTGCCATTTCTTTAATTTTAATCCTCTTGACTCCACTGGCATCGTATTGACGTAATGCTCCCCTGTTATATATTGTCAACATTTGGTCTGCAAGAACCATTTGGACGGGAACCACTCCGGCTTTAACACAGACAGCTTCATCCGATATGGTTCGCAAACCGATGATTGTCCGTATAGCGCGCAGAGTCTATATGTTGACAATAGTCTCCTTCTGGTATCCTTTGTCCTTCGTGCATAGTGCCTTCGCCCAGACTAAGGCTGCATACAACAGAACGGATGTAACAACAATGGAACTGTGCGTATCCATTTCCACCAATGTTGGGCAATATGCGCGAGAGAGCTCCCTGCATTCGAGATGCTTTCTTGGCCACGTGTGTTTTAAACCGCAGTCTATTGGCCAACATTACTACAAGGTATTTAACCGCTTCTTTGGACTGTTAAGTTAGCTAAGTTGGCGAACTCTAAAGTTTTTCGACTGGCTATGAGGACAGCTTCTGTTTTATGATCGGCTAGTTTTAGGCTGGCGGCTGCTAGCCACTCCTTTATCCGGTTAATTGCTTTATTTATAACGGATTCAACTTAGCGGATCTGTTTACCTACTGTCACAACGGCAACAACGACAGGCAGTGCCAATCGCAGGACTCTATCGTACATGATGTTCCACAGTAATGGCCCTAAGACCGATCCTTGAGGAACTCTGGCATTGACATTATAGAATTGTGTAATAACAGCATACAATTACACCTTGGGAATCATCACTAGCTATGGTTCTACAGGTGTATCATATTGCACATTCCGTTGGTGCATACTAATCATACATTGTGCTTGTCCAATGCCGGCAGTTCGACTTGAACTACCAAACCGAGCGGTATCATTACAATTGTTCGCCTTCATTCGTTTTATATCTCAACCTCCTTCTACTGAAGTATAGCTTATCACTATACGTAACAATTAACCTGGAGAGGGATCTTCTAATGGACCACCAGTTCGCCGAGTTAAAAGCATTTTTATGACAGCTAAAAACAAAATAATATTCAGAAATGACGAAGTGATAGGTAGCTATTTTAAGAACACCTTACGTATTAGTAGAACGATTTGACTATCGCATTTGACTATCGCAAAAGTGACACTAGGCGACTCTACACCTCGTCAACTATTAGCTATCGATGTAAAATAACTGACTAAGTAACTAGGTATCTGCCATTTACTTTTTTAAGTGTCCCTCAGCACAAGAAAATTTAAAACGATAACAGTTATCGCGGAAATCTGAAATTTCTTTTTTGAGTTATGAGTACAATTTTGAATACTTTTTTGTGAGTCTAAGGTTTGTTCGAATCCCTAGAACACATTGTTCTAAGCCTTCTTCTTTAATTGCATGCATTAGTATTCTCTTTTTAGCGCAGTTTTTGTTTAATTGTTTAAATCCCTGCTGTCGGCTTACTAGTATACAGAAATGGTATCCTCAACTGGCATCAGCCTTTCTCCCATTAGTGCTTCCAGTAACTTGCAACTTTTTTGCAACAGTTCCTTGAGGCACATTCCTTTTTCCATGCGCTACGATCAACAAATGCGATTTCCTCCTTCTATTTTCCTTTGAGCCTGCCCAGTTAAAATAAAACTCAGTTTTATTTACTTTGGATGACTTGTTTGACACCCTTACTTGCATTTCAACATGTCATAGTCATTTTGACATACATTTTTATTCTGCTGCATCCGTTCACTGCGAAAAGAGACCTTCACAACAAACAGTCCATAGTGATATTAATAACCAACATCTTCGATTGTGCGGTTCTTACTTCCTCACCACAGCCCAAACACACACACACACACGCGATTCACCCGAAATGCAGGACAAAAACAAAACAACATTCCACACCACATGTCGGTCAAAAACATCGCACTTGCAAACATTTCTCAGGCGGTAATTGCTTCTTAATCATATTTTGCGGTTTCTCATCATCCTGCAGGCGCTACCTACCAGAAAAGTATGGGTAGAAAGACAGTAGACACTCTCCGCCATACACACATGTACGAGTAAGTAATGTCCAAGTTGTCAATCAGTCAGCGATCAAGAAATGGACGGATGGACGGAAACCGCTTGCACGCAGTTTGGCGATTTTCGCTCGAATTGTGGTGGTGGAACTTTAAACAGGGACATGACTGTTCTCATACTGTGTGTGCTGTGCATACTGTAATGTGCGTGCAGTTTTTCTTGCGTTGCCGTCTTCATGCGCCTTTAATCGCCCTTGAAGGATCGAACTGACGGTTAGCTGATAAATTATAAAGTTAACTGCAGTACCTTAGCATATAGGAGGACATTCGATGCAAAACGAAAGGATGGCAATTAGATTGGTAATTTTTCGTATGCACGCCACGCCACGATGGATTGTCGAACCGTGAAAATATTGGGGGCCAAGTCCCGAGTCCCCCGGCCAACAGATGTAGGACATGTCAAAATTAAAATTCAACAAAATCCGGCTATTATCCACATGACAAGCGACAGCGTATGTGGGAATGTAAAAGGGATGCTTTTGCTACTGCCAGCCACGCAATGCTGTCAGTAAAGTGGATGTTGAACATATTTCGCGATGCCGACGACTCTCGTAATTGGGTTTCGTTTCCATATGTAATAGCAATGAGTTCTTCCTCTGATTAGTGACTGGAATTCTGTGATGTCACTATTAATAGATGAAATTAAACAACGATTCCCCGTCATTCCCTGTTGACAGGTCAAAAGACTGCCAGCTCAAGTCAATGAAAATATACTCGTATTTGCGGTGATAGCTCAGGCACTAGGCAACCGTAATGAATGAGTCCGGCGCTGTCAATTGTCATTTCACAGCATATGGCCTTCCGCAAAGTCCACAATAGACGGCAGTCAAGACAACTGCAAACTCCAACCAAATTGACCATTTTGCCATTAGTTGCCATTTCAGGAGTTGTCTCCTTTACAGACGAAGGGCGGATATGATATTCGACTACAATTTTATACGACAGGTAAATTGTCATTAAAGGATCTATTTATCTATGAAATGGATGAAGAATGCAAGATAAGTCATAGCTCGCTTACTATACCTATAAGTATATAAATTGAGATGATGTTAATGGGGTAGCAGTCACTTTTGCCACAATTCATGATTTGAGAGTCGCACGGCCGCACAGCTAGGAGGGGCCTAATGGACGATAAATGTTATGTAATGCAATACTTTTTCGGTAGAATATTTTGAAAGGCATTGGCGTTGAATGAAAGTAATGCCAATTGAAGAAATAAATAATTTACCATCAATGAAGTCAATCTACAATACCAGTTACTGGACGACAATCATCATGAGGAATGCACTCAAAGTGGTTGAACTGTGATGTCGAAAACAAGGAGTTTCCATTATTGTTTGGAGAAAAACGGAAATAATGGTCTTTAATTGGGGCGAAACGCATTTTGGACTGAAGTCCACTTACTATTTGATGAAAATCACAAAACAACTCCACACAATTCGAACGTACGGTCTTCAACAACGACCAACTGGCCTAAAATTGAATCGGTTCGGTTGTATGGAGGGTAAAAGTCTTCCAGAATTGTATGAGGGTCCAACAATTGTCATGTATATAGAAGTGATGATACAAATTGAGTAGGGACATAACTAAACGACGGCATAGTCGCACACTTAATCGGAGGAATAAAAATGCTTAACACAATATAGAATCACTATTAAAGTATTGAACACAGTGATGCTTGATGCATGCAGATGATATCCGGCCTTACTAAAATAAAACACGACGATTAGATGACTGCCAGATTACCCATAAACAATAAGGCCTCCACATTTCCTAATGCGACAACTTTTTTGAATCTATTAGATTTTTTGCTGTCATCGTTCGTTTTCGTGGAATGGTTACTTTTATGACGGTTTTATCGTAAAAAACTGTAATACATAAATTGTAATTAAGTTCACTTAGCAGATATCATCCAAAGGATTGATGTCGCTATGAAAATACAAAAACAAAACACAAATTAAGGGCCCATCCCAAAGAATTTGTTGCTTATGTCGACGGAACGAGCAGCAGGGCTATCGTTGTACTGCAAAAGCTGTATTTGTACAGCTTTCTGTACGGTTGCACTGCTGTACTGCACTCCCTCTTAAAATACTACTTTTCTTAAAAGACGCGCCTCTTGGATTAGAATTTTCTTAAATAATACCTTAAATATTTACTTATCAATACATTTTGTAAGACATTATTATTAGTTGAAAGGCTTTAAATATTCCAGAGTTAAGAAAACCCGAAATTGGTCAACTTTGAATTTGCTCAACTCACCGAAATAGGAAAGCAACTTGGTATTTTATGTCTAAATTTAGATTTGTTTGGCGGTTTAGGCTGTTAGCTAAGCAAATCACTTGACCAATAATAATAAAAATATTAATATGTAAAATATCGTATCATTAGAATTACTTCTGCTATTAATTATAAGAGCAGCGAAGATGAAGGAGAGTAGAACAATTTAGTGAGAGACAGGAATACAAGATCCAAGATGCTACCACATGTTTAACTTGAATAATACGACGATCGTGACTTCATCTGCAAACAGTACGTTACAATTGGCGCGATTTATTTTGTACTCATATTCGCATTTTATCAACAATCTAATCCTTTTCCTTAAACGTTCAACTGGGTTGAACTCAATTTACCTTCAATTGTGTCCCTCGATACTTTGTATGAAAATAAATCTAACTTTTAAATGCAAAATTTGTATTGTGCGGAAAGAAAATTACATTAAATTAACCTTTAGTATTGATTATGATTATTTTTTGGTACTAGAAAAATTTGCTAAAAGGCTCTTTTTTATGGACATTTTGTGCGTTGACATATCATCGTTAATTCTGTGGCCACAAGGAATAACATCATAAGTCGACTTATGTCGAAATTGAGATTTTTACACAATCTGATGCGCAATAAGCGATTCTATCTGTCATTACTTTTTCATACTTTTATCTCTTACGATTTATGAACTACACGCTAAAGAGTTTTTGTTTTGTACTTGATTTGTAATGGCAAGCCAAAGATTTAAATGGCTCTTCCTTGTTGCCACAGAATTATAACGTGGGTAAGGCTTGGTCCGCCACATTCAAATTTCGCCAAACAAAGTATATTAGATTTATACGGCCCCAGTTATAGCGATACGTAAAATGCAACCGAAAAAGTTTTCTTTTGCTTTTTTTGGCCACTTAAAGTTAATGCTTGAACTTAATCTTGGTCCTAAAGTTAGTTTATCAAAAAAAAAATAAAAAATTCGAATTATGTATGTTTAAATTTTCTAGAAAAATAATTAACTTATTTTTCTGTACCAAAAACTTTTTCTGATCCACTTTTCAGTTCATTCCACACAAAAAAAAAAACCCAAACTATTCCACAAATATGTGCCATTTCTTCACTGCTCCATTTTCATGCTGTTCCAACTTTTTCGGTTGCATTTTACGTAGGTATCGCTATAACTTGGGCCTTAATTGCTCTACTCTTGACTTTGTCGCTCTTCGGGAAATGGGAGATTCTGTGGCGGACCTAGCGTACCGATAAAGCTGGATCCGCCACGTTGGCTTTCGAACGATTTTTTTTCTCTGGGAATATGCATTTTTTTTTTCAATCTGATTGGCCGTTCGGACACAATCGCCATTTTAGTATTTTTTGTAACTTCCAGTTCGCAATAGAACTCTTTAGTTTTTTAGCGAAAAATCAAAAAATTATGATAAAATTAATAAAAAATTAACCCGTTCGAATTTTACTGCGTCGAATATCTCAAGCGAACCGAAAGGGGGCATTGTACTGCGACCGTTTGGTCTATTTACCCCCTGATCACGCTTACGCTTCAGAGAGGTATTTATATTCCCTCTTATGAGTTTCCCTAACATTATAATTTCTTTCGGAATCATTTTAGAGGTTCTTTTACTCTTTCTATAAGATAATGTCAGTTAAATTTATTTGAACGGTGCCACGCCCCGTGTTCGTTCCCGCCTACATTTTGCGAAGTGTTTTTTTATTTTATTTTATTTTATGTCATAAACATTTTTGTTTCAAGCAGCTGTCACGCCTCCTTGCCGAGTTGCGTCCACGTTCGTTTAAAAAATGCATAAGAGTACGCTGCTTTAAACGCTAAGATAGGTACCACTTCCCGTTTTTCAATCGTGCTTACAGTTTTCAAATGCTCTCAACGGGCAATATACGTCAATTTATGAAATTTCGCGTGGAGGAGTAATAACATTTTTCCCTTACGTATATTGCGGAGCGGTCCATGGGGAATTTTTGTCGTGCCTTTTAATTATGTATCGTTTGAAAGAACCACAACTTTGTCAACAAAAAAAATTCTTACAAGCTCTGGTAATTTGTCAACAAATTCTCTAAGTGACTTGTTTGAACAGTTGCATTCGGACTGTCAAATCTCCGGAAAGAAATTTTAGTTCTCCACATGTTAGGAAGTGAATTTGCACTTCGATTCGCAGTCAATTTATTGGTCATCAATTCATCAGGTCTTAAATACAAAAGAGAAATTGGCATCTTTAGTGTGGCTTGTCTTTATTTTGGTTTTCTTTGGTTTTAATGCTGATTTTTTAAGATATTTGTTTTGTTTTTAATTAAAAGCGTTTTGCATTGATTTTTTGCCAGGTTCAATATTGAGTTCAGGTGGCCATCTTGTCATTGCTCACTCTTACGCTTAGTATTTCCTACATAAGGACACTCTGATACTCAAATATATAGTTTCATATAGTCTTGAGAAAATTTCCTGCAAAACTATCGGCAAACCAGTTTTAAACTCTACCAGTCCACCAATTTCTGTATACTCAATCAATTTCGTCTATGTTTACCTCGTAATTCCCTCCAATTTGCAGCATAGCTATGCCCCTTTTCAAATCGTCCTTCTTTTCTTTATTTTCATTCAAGTGTGAGACCAAAACAAATATTTACCCAAAACTGAAAACTTGTCTTCAGGTATAAGAAGCCCATTTGGTTTTTTTTTGCAAGCACGAAAAATCCGAAATCCGATAGCGGGACAGTAATTAATGATTCACTAATTATTTAGGATTACGCAGGATGAAATTGTTACACAGCGATAGAGAACAAACAAAAGGACTCCTGTGCGTTTTCACCTCACTGAAGTCCTGTGATTAATGATTGTTGAAAAGCGAAACAAGATCGTGAAACAGATATGTCAGAAAGTGTAGCAATCGTTAAGGAAGGATCAGGATCGCGTCGCGGTATAAAAATGCATTTTTAATTCCCGTAAAAAGGTAAATACACCATCAGGCATTATTCCGTAACCAGTGGATTCGGGATTTGTGCATTTGTTGAAGGGGCGCCGCGCCGGCCGGCCCTTTTTAACGATTCCCTCCGAACCAAGCGAATTCCTTCACGTATCCCAAATCCTCATACGTATGTATGTAAACCGCTAAGAAGATTAATTGTTTTATTATTAGCCGCAGTGGTGGCAGTAGCATCGGTTTGTTTGCATTGCGCGGCGGATGCCATTTCTCTGTTGATTTTTCCGCTTTTCTTTATTGTTTTCCTCGAGGCCGTGTTCTCAGCCATTCGCATTGTCTGCCCCGTTGAGTCGTCGTTGCCGTCGTCGTCTTTGGTTGCACAATTGCACAGAGACAGAGGGGAGACAGAGGACAATCCTTTTTTGGGACACTTAATCAAATTCTACATTCCGCGTCTCGCCGAGAGGGAAGAACCCAGGACAAGAATTAAGAAAAAGAAACGAAAAAAAATCGCCCGTCTCCCGTATTCGACTCGCTACGTTTTGTGGATTTAATGAAGGGTTTTAGCGGTGCATACAGCATACACTGCCATATCATCGCGCTGCAGTGCAATGGGTCGCAAATCGCAATCCATGCAGCAGCGTTTTCATATCACCTCGCTCCTTGGTGGCACCACCACCAGCCAGAAGGCTGCTGTACACAATTTCTCATGATTAATTTTTATTTTTTTTATTTTTCGTGAATCGGAGGCACAACAATTTTAATTAGATTCCCAGATGTGGTTTACTGTACCTACTCGCTGCGGTAGTGCTTGGGCCTGCTGCGACGACCGGTGTGCCTGGCCGTCTGCGGCTAAATAGTCGTGAGCATTGGCAACTAAATGCTGCTTAATTACTCTTGGCTGGATAATAAGGCTTGTGGCGGTCTCGCTGCGCTGTATTTTGATACCAATTACGCGGATTGCGAGGTTTGAGCTTGGATTATTTCTCTTAAGACTACGGCAGGCAATGCCGTTGCCTCTAACCTATGACTGCTTTGATTTTGTGGCCACTACCACCGACTGGCGGGTGTGTGTCTCTTGGATCTGGCATTTCCATATTAGTGGATGGGGGGAGGGACTATTTTCGATATTTTTGGAATTCGCATTTAATTAAATTCACCGTGTAGCCATTTGTTGGAGAAAGAGATTGAGTAACACTCGAAATGTGTTCTATTTGGCATTGATTGCCGTCCGTAGCATTGCTAAGACGATTGCGGATCAGACAGAGTCCTTACGTAAGAACTTAGAGAAAGGTATGACGTATTTATTTCCACAAATTCAGCTTGACATAGTGATGGTATATTTTGTATGGAAAAACTGTTTTGTGGAATTTAAGTCGGCTCGTATATAGGAGGGGGAAATTTAGGTTTGAGTTGCTATCGACGAAATTTGAAAAAGCGTGACAAGTTCGTCCAAAAAGCCGAACAAGCTGCGGCCAAATAGATGTTAATTAGTTAGCCCTTAAAACGTTCTAATCAGAACTTGCGAAAATTGTAAGATGTTAAACTCAAGCAAAACTTTTATTTTTTATGCCTACTTCCATATAAGTTCAAGCCAATAGTGCACTTTTAAACAGTTTTGTTTTGTTTTCTTCTAAAATCTCTTCTGAATATTTTACCAACCTTCCTATATACTCGTACCTAATAGTAGTGCCAGTTCGTCATCAGAATATGCCGCAGCTATTGGTCAAGCAAAAAGTCTGTGTTCGATTCTTGGCCGCAATTAAAAGAACCATATGGCTACAAATTGGTTATTGCCTGTGACTCTTTTTAATACATATTATTTATGTTTTTTTTCTAATTGTTCTTTCTACTACTATTATGATTAGCTGGAATCTAGTTTTAATCATATTTTTGGGGTCAAAAATCAGTTTTTGTACCAACAAAATGATTTTGTGGACGTCATGCTTTCACAAGTTTTGCAACGTCACCTTAAAAATGCCGCAGACATTGACCTGCTTGGGGAAGTTAATGTAAATAAAGAAAAATTTCACCGAAGTATGTTCACTGCATAATGTGCACATCTGTTATTATGTACAGTTTTTTTTTAATATATTTAAGTCTATTTGAACAGTTGCGATTTGTGCCGCAATATTTAAGCTAATCCAAATGCTGTTGCCCAATGGAATGGAATGGAATGGAATGGAATATAACATACAAAATGGACAGCCTGCCGCGGGCAATTGATATGCTTGAAGGCATTTAACTTCTTTCGGTGGGAGTATTCGCCCGCCGCGCGACTTATTTGGCAGTTCAAAAACTCACAGATTTACGAACTGTCAGACGAATCGCCAAGTCCGAAATGAATACTCAATATAGACGCGAAACAGAAAATGAGGCAAGGAATAAACCAAACATCTTTCGAAGCAGCTTAAACACTGCTCAATCAGGCTACCTGATAGTAGTAGTGTGTTCCAAGCGGAGGTGCTGGCTATCGCGGAAGCGGCCCGTAGGTTGTCAATTTTGGCAATACCTCGTAGGGATATTACCATCTTTATTGATAGCCAGGCGGCTATAAAAGCAGTTTCTGCACATGAAATAAAATCCAAATTAGTCCAACGCTGCCGCGAAGAGCTCAAGGTTCTTTGCTTGCAGCACACCACGAATCTCTGCTGGGTCCCTGGACATAGCGACATAACCGGCAATGAGAGGGCGGATGAACTGGCGAGAATTGGGTCCGCAATGGACCATGACAGAGCACTTCAGTCGATCAAGCCACCGCTTTGCAACCTTAGAGAGCGGGTGGAAAACAAGATTCGTATGAAAACCAACAACAGGTGGAAAGAACTACCTACCTGTGAAATATCGCGGAAGCTTTGGCCAGAATATAACAGTGGCCGGACCAATAAACTCTTACAGTTTAGCAGGTCTTCACTATCTAGGCTAGTAGGGGCTCTAACTGGTCATAACTTCCTAAGAAACCACACAATGAAACTTAATCTCAAAGATGACGACATATGCAGAGGCTGCGGAGACGAGGAAGTCCACGAGGACACACCTCACTTCCTTTGTCACTGTCCGAGTCTCGGTCACTTGAGGAACAGAACACTTGGGAGATACTACTTCCAAGACTTACAAGAACTTTCTGATGTCTCACTGTCTGATCTTTACAGGTTTTTGAGGACGTCGGGATGGCTGGACAGCGTCTGTTAACCACACTGAGGAAGGGAAAGAGGACAACCGATACAACACCAGCGGTTAACCCCCAAAAAACGGGCATCACAATGGGTCCACGAGGACCTAAGTGTGGTATTGCATGGTACGCCCTGCTCTACCTACCCATCTACCTAACCTAACCTAAACTCTGGTAAAAGAAACAAAATATATTAGAAATGATTAAATAGGTAAAAATTGTGATTATTACAGATGTTTTACTGTTTGCTTTTCTTTTTTCCCCTTTCAGAAAAAAACAAAAAGTTATTTTGAAAACTTGTCCAAATGTTGTCACAAGCCAAATAAAAGACTGTGTGGAAAAGCTTGACTGCAAATATAAAATCTCAAATCGATTTACGAATGCATTCAAAATAATTGTCCATTCGTTGTATTTAGCGACGTTCGTTATCGACTGGCGTTTGTCTATGTTTACAATTACAACAGCTGTTCGGCAAAACTACTCGCAACTATGTTTATTTTATTTATATACTTTATGGAGGCCCATCATATAGAGCATACGCTTAACAGAGGATCATCTAAAACTGTTAGAACACTACTAGGGTTTATAAACAACACCGAATCACTGAAAATAAAACATCAGGTAATTTTTTAGTATTTTTTTTTTAAATGTTTACTTGTTTGACTTTGTCAGATTAACAAAACACAAATTTCAATTTAATAAAATTGAAAAATCGATACTTCATCAAATTCAAAAACGGACCCGAAAATTTCGACGTTTGTAAAATTTACAAAACTATAGTAAACGTTTGTTAGCCAAACAAAATACAGATTATGAATATTACAACAATTTTGTTGAACTGATAACACAAGTGTTGAATCGATAAATATACATTTTAAACAGCATAATCCTTTCAGTGTAAGCAAAGAAAGTTAGTAAATAGTTTCCAAGTGCGCATAAGAGTCCTATTACGAATGGAGACAGTGGATCAAACCCTTCTTTTATAAAAGAAAACCGGATATATTTAAAAACTTAAGTGGAAAAAAAAATATAACATGTACATATTTTACACCTTTGAATAAAATGGACACAAAATACATAGCTCCAAAAAATTGCGTCATATATACGTTTGCTTAATTGCAAGTTTATTTTTTTTAATATTAATTAAATAGATCGAAATTGACTTAAACACTATTTTCCTGGAATCTTCAAATATGTGCTGCAAAATGCGATCGGATCATAAAAATCAAAAACGCATTTTTTTTATTTTCATATATTTTTTTATTTTTTGAATTCCTTATAAATATTTCCAGCAAAAATAATTTAATGTTATTTTTACCTTACATTTAAGAAACAATTTAATATTTATCATTTATTAATGCCTTTAATCAACAAAATAAAATGATGGAACTGCGAAAATAATTCTTAACAACTTACAATTTGTCTATAGATTCAACAAAACAGAACAATTGTACAGACTTATTATTTCTGTATAATCAACAATATTTGCCGGTGATTTAACAAAATGACAAACTATTTGATATAAGTCACAACTTTTTTTTTGTTAATTTGACAAATTAATATTATTCAATTTAATAAATTTCTTTGTAAAATAAACAGCATTTTGGGTAACAAACAATTTCTATACGCACAAACAAACAAGTTCTGTAACCATAATAATTTTTTCGTCATCACAAAAAAAGTTTCGAGACAAAGTAAAACTTTTAACATTTTTTCAAATTGATGCAAACATTTTGTTAGACGTATACTGATAAAAAAATTGTTGAATTGAGCCTCATTTTTGGCTCCCTGAAATTACGCCAAAGGAAATTACGCCAAAAAATGAAAATGGAAAAAAAGCCCAAAAATCTCCATACAAAGTTGTGGTGGTTTTTCCTAGGAAAAAACGCCCAAATATTTTGGCTCAAATGCCGCGGATTTTGTCCTTTTTTCCATAAATGTTTTTGGCATTTTTTCCATTAAAGGAAAATAGAAAAAAGCCCAAAAAAATATTTTGGAAAAAACACCAGAAAAGTTTTTGGTCTTTTTTCCAAATTAAAAAGGAAAATACGGCAAATATTTTTTTTTTAGAAAAAACCGCCATAAAGTTGCACTCTTTGGCTTACTTTTTATATTATTTTGCCGTTAAATTTCAAGAGCATTGATGTAACACGTGCGATCACGCGTGATCAGTATATAAGTTAGTGGCAAGAAAACAGGCAAAAAGGTCAGAGCTTGAAAACGTTATTTTATGTGTAGTGCGTCAAGCGCTTCAGCCAAATATTGTAATGTTGCCATGCAAACACATGAAGGTATGTTCCGAGTGTAACATTAAAATACAAGCCCAGTCAGTGGCTGATAAAGAAGACCATTATAAATGTCCTTGTTGTCGTGAAATTGTCGCAGATATCCTTCAGGTGTTTATATAACTAACAGTTCAATTGTATTCACAAATAAAAAAATAAAAAAGTGATTATAGTACATGTTTTATTATAAATGTTTCAGGTTTCAAATTGCAAAGACCTTGGTGGCCGCGGCGGCGCGGGGCGGCGCGGGGCGGCGCGGAACGGCGCGACGCAACGCGGAACAACGCGACCGCGCGATGGCCGCAACGCGACGGAACCGACCCCCCCCCCCACCCGCGTTTCCTCACGCATCTTTTATTTGAGAAGAACTATGGACACAGCGAGTTTTGGGCCTAATTTCCACAATAAATTCTGGAAATTATGCCAGAAATAAAACAGCTTTTTTGGTCTTATTTCCAAATCAAATTTGGAAATTATGCCAAAACAAACTTTTTCTGGCGTTATTTCCATTTTATTTTTTGGGCAGTTTTTCCAAAAACATGGCCTAATTTCCTGTCATTCTGGCGAATTTTCCATTTTAGTTTTTGGCGTTTTTGCCAAAATTATTACGCCCCAATTATTTTGGTCTTTTTTCCAAAACATTTTTTGGCGTAATTTCTTTTGGCGTAATTTCAGGGAGCCTCATTTTTATCAAATACCAAGGCCTTTTTTTCAGTCAGTTTGATACTCATGCACGCAGTTATGCATAGGTACATTGTAAGGCTGCGAAGGTCAAGATCGACGTCCTAGAAGTTATTTCCATCCACGGCCTATTTGGGATCGACTTTCCGCTGACGTTTACTGTCGCATTTCCGTGTACAAATGAGTGTATTTACTGCAACAATTTTCTCGCGACTCGAAATCAGTCTATATAATTATATTTCTTACAGTCAAGTTACGACGGACATTATTATGAAGGAAAACCAAGAAACACCTATAGGGGGACTGCATATCTAATATATCAAATAAATTGACTGCAACCTGTCAACATTGTATTCTTTGTATCTTATGTAAGCACACCACAAGATAACCACCTATTGTGTTGCACAGGAGCCAATAGATGAAGGTGGGCTAATTCGCAACAATCTAACCATATAATCCTTCGCTTCATATTCACACTCGAAAAGTAATTATCCACCCCATTTCCACCCAAATATACAGAAATCACTCACAGATACGTTGTACCACCACCGCAAACCACCGCCCCTCCTCACCATGTCCTCAGTGTCAATTTCATCTTCAATTCGAAGCGCTACACACATCAATGGCAATGGCCATATCGACCCATATCTCACCCGCTGCCACCGTCGTCGTCGTCGTCGCCGCGTTTGTGCTAGCCGTCGTGATTGACCCCTGCCACAACTACAACCCATCCGTTCGACTTCTTCAAATGATGTGTACACAAAGTCGCAATCGCATATATGTATCTCTGATTTAAAATAGTTCTTGGGGACGCTACCTCCACCACTGACATTCCAGGGGCCCATTCAAAACAACTCTGTGACATTATCTCGAAAAGGCCTTATCGAATGTATACAACATAGATATCCGCTTGTATACTTATAGATATACGTGTATGTAACCCAGCGAAAGAATTAACTAAGTCCATCGCAGATCATCAAAATGATGAGGCAGTGTAGCGGGCCCCACATTAAAACGCTTCCAGCTACCATTTTGGGTATGTACGCCAGCACACCCCACCCCCGAGCTTTAGTTTCGTATCCGGCTCATTTAGCGATTCGCACAACCCCCGCCCGGTCCACCCGTTCAACGGAAATGTATCCCGCCAGCATGAAATTGTCTAGTAGGTCATATCCACTAGCACTGCCGCTGTCACATCGCATACACTACTTGTCTTATTTAAACAGAAATCTTGGCAATCTCGGAGAGCGCTTCAGTCACACCACACCATAACCAAAAAAGAAATGGAAATTGTCAAAATCCTATCCATTAGAGGCAAAAACCGGGGGGATGTGCGGCACACGCAGAGAATGACCCAACTCATTTGTGACAAAGGAAAGTCGCTCATTGTCGTCGTCCCGGAGCAACAATTTCATATTTATGGACATTTTCGTGTACGGGTTATCATCCGCACCACTACAACCCGGGAGCTCATCCCCTCATCGGCCAGCGGACCAGCATCCCCTGTCCCACTGCAGTAGTTTTAACATAGTGCGATGCCATTAATAACATAACCTGGGCATCATATCGAGTTACTGCCTGCCTGCTGTGTGTGTTATCGCTATATATGTACAAGAGAATGCTCATAGACTTTTAGACGCGAGAGTATGCTTAGAACTCGTTACTTTTTGTATGTCATGCCTGTGTTGGTGTGGACAATTTTACTGCGGCAGCGGAGAGGCACAGTGATGAGGGAGAGATTAGTTAAAAGTTTCTAATCGGACAAAAGTCTATTTTTGTGAAACGAGTGAAAGTCTCCGAAATTGAGGCCATTATCCCTTATGAATAACGCAAACATTCCTTTGCCTCTACCTACCGTTGACTGCGACGGAGTGCGGATAGTTGAATAGTTTTGAGTGAGGAAATATGTACGCACACACACACACTTATATGTGTATGTGGGTTTTGCAACTGTTTAGAAAAAAGTATACTCCAACTGAAGTTTAGTGAAAGTGTTTGACACATTTCATCTCTACATCATCCGAGTTGTGGAGGAACGTTATCTATGTCTAGAAATCAAACCTGTTTTTATGCATTATCTGTTTCTGGATGAAAAACCATCCCCGATAATGTAAAGTTTTTGAAAGTGAATGACACTTTCCAACAGTCAGCAGTCGGTAATGCAAGTAATATTCGAATTATTATAATTTCCTAACCGAGGGGAATTTTCGCTCAGTTAAAAAAGGCATTTATCTTAATGGTAATTAAGAAATTCTCATGAAAGATATACCACATAGGGTTAGTCGAAAAATCAGACTACTCTGGCTGTAATTTTTTTTAAAAAGAAAAACTTTGGTTTCACTTTTGGATTATGTTTATAAGATGTCTTGAATAAGTTTTTGCCATTAAGTGAAGAAAATAATATCGGCTAAGAATTGACGAGTGACGACCATTCGGACCCGATTTATGACATTTTACTCTTAGTAGAACTTCTGGCGATAGGTCCCCGCATTTTCGGTGGCAATTTTCCTTGAGGTCTTCAAGAGTCTCAAACTTTTTGACATCATAACTAGTGACTCAAAAAAAAAATCACTATCTGGCACCCACGATAGATTGGTCTTTAGGACGGCACGTGGTTTGCGTCTTCCTTGCCGTCTCAAATCATCAGGGGGATGGGAATCGAAAATTCTCTCTCTCTGGCGTATTATTGTCCATTTGCTCTATGCAGCCGAGTCAATTTGGTTTTGGACTACATCCACATTTTGGTACAGCAAATAGAGTTCGCGATTGTGTCTTATCTTCCATTCATCCTCCTTGCACACAGGACCAAAAATCGTGGTAGAATTTTTCTTTCGAATGAGCCTAGTATCATTTCATGGACTTTAACAAAGGCGGATGAATATCTTCTTGGCCGTTTCGAACGCAAGATTCTTCGAGTGATTTTTGGTCCCGTTTGCGTTGACGGGCTTTGGAGGAGAAGATTTAACAGCGAACTCTACGAGCTGTACAACGACACCGACCTGGTCAGAAAAATACGCATCTGTCGTCTAAGATTGCTAGGACATGTAGAGCGAATGGACACCAACGCTCCGGCCCGAAGAGTCTTCGATTCCAACCCGGAGGGACAACGCAGTAGAGGAAGACCTCGCCTTAGGTGGCGCGCACAAGTGGAAGGGGACCTCAACCAACTTGGAGTGCGCAACTGGAGGCAGTTAGCAAAAGATCGCGCTAACTGGAGAGGCGTATTGGTTGAGGCCCAGGACTGTAGCGCCACCTTAAGTAAGTAAGTAAGTAAGGAGCCTAGTATCAGCTCTCCTTTCCTGCTTATCGTCCAGCATTCGGCACCATAAAGCAGAACTGGCAGAATAAGGGCTTTTGTCCGAGGAGTTTTCGGTTTACTTTGCCAAACAAGGGTTTCCTAGAGTAATTCTTCGCCGGACACTAAGAGAAGGTGTCATTTAGGGAGTTCATGTTTACTCCGAGATAGATGAACTTCTTAACTACCTCGAAATTGTAGTGACGCTTTGTCCTAGGTGGTGGACAGTCTCGACTTGAAATTCGTTGGATTCGTTGGTGTTTTGCAGGATTTGCCTCATTGTGAAAATTTGGTCTAAAGTCGATATGCCGCGCCGGAAGCCACACCGGTACTTGCCGATGAGTGTGATGCAGAACGGCTTGAGATGTTCACACATTAAATTGAATGGAATCTCAATGGTTATATCAGGCGATGAAAAGTTGTCTCTCTCTCTCGTGGTCAATATTGAGGATGGCTTGAGCGAAGGTTAGACGTGCTTGGCGGTTAACAACTATCAGCTGCTGCACTTTGAATGGGGAAAGACTCTCACCAAAGTTCTCTAAAAGGACCGCCAATTGATGCCCAATTGCTCAACACGTCGTCTGCTCGATACAGCGTGGACCTTAGCGACACCTTCACCCACAGCTGCAATATTCTCAGCAGAGGGGCTTCTCCTGGGTCGGCCTGACCTGACAGTATCTCATGTTGCCCCATACTTTTCTAGGCGAGCAGCTAAACGCCGTAGTATTTGCCCAGTTAGTGTCGGGCCACCGTGAAATTTGCGTCGAAATTCACGCTGCGGCAACACCACCGACAAATTATTCCGCAAAAAACATGAACCAATTTTTCCACGTTGTTTAAGTTAGGGTTACCAAATTAGACTACGAGAAAATTGTGACTTTATACGTTTTTAGGGCGGACACTGTAGGGGGACAAAAATAAAACTATTTCATTCTTTTCCCGATGTTTCGGTGATGTTTTTTCAACTTTTTTATTGGGCTGAAATTGCACAATACACAATTACATCTTAACAATATGAAGGCTAAATTAATTTTAAATGGTTCTTACTTTTACATTATTTTAAGAGTCGTTTTAACCATTTTTAACTTTCTCGTATACGTAGTAAGAGAAAGGTATTGTAATCGTACAAAAAATCGAACTCGAGATTTTAATCAAATCTAACATTACGATGATAGAGGAACTCGAAAAAGTGGGTCTCGCAATTCTGTCCGTCTGTCCGTCTGTCCGTCCGTCCGTCTGTCCGTCCTTCCGGAGCTCTACAACGCAAACGGCTGGACGGATTTCTTTCAAACTTCGGATTTGGAGTTGGTGGGCTTACAGTTCGGGGCCACTTTTTTTTTTGCACGTTAAGTGTTGCCGTTCTAACGGTATTCAGCAATTTTGAGTTTTTCGAAAACGGTTCTAACGATTTCAACCAAAATTGTTATTTGGGCTCAAGTAGGTGTAACTAAGATGGCTGCATACTCAGTTTTTCGCAGAAAAATCGAATAACGGTAATTTTGAAAATTGGTCATATCTCAAAAACGGTCAAAACTATTTCGACAAAAATTTATATTTAAGGTAACACGGTCATTCCCAACATAATGGCAAACTCAGTTTTTCCCTAAATTATCGTTCAACGGACTATTTTGGAAAATTTCTGTTTTTTAAGGCTTTATTTAATTATGGTTTACTTGAAAACGGCTATAACGATTTAAACCAAAATGTATACTTGCACTACCATATATGGGGTTAACATGGCTGCATACCCAGTTTTTGGCTAAAAAGTCGAATAACGGTACTTTTGAAAAGTGGCCTTATCTCGAAAACGGTCAATACGATTGCAACAAAAATTAAGTTTTTATGTAATATGGTCATTCCTAACATGATAAAAAAATTCAGTTTTTCTCTAAATTGTCTATAATAGATTTTTGAAAAAATGCATATTTTGAGAATTTGTTTTTTTATTTTTCTACCTACATGAAAACGGCAAAAGCGATTTTGACCAAAATGCATACTTGGAGTAAAATTGACGTTTTTAACATTATTGCGTCCATAATTTTCGATTCCAACCACCAGAAACGCTGATTTTGAAAACTGTTCATATCTCGAAAACACCATTTTCGATTTGGATAAAACCTTAAAAACCACGTAATACTAACATCCTGAACAATACCCTATACTCAGTTTTTAGCAAGATTATTTTTCGAACTCAGTATTTCAATATTTGTTACTATTTTGTACGCCTTATTTTCTAAAATCAGCTTTAAAGATTTTGACTAAAATGCTTATTTACGATAGGTAATAAAACCCCGTACTTAGTTTTTCTTAGAAAAATTATAATAATGCCGTCTTATAAACATTACCGCACTACCAGTTAAAATGTAATCACAACTACTAGAAACTCCTTTTTAGCAAATATTTCCAACTACTCTTTTTCAACCATATGAATCATGAACCTTAAAATAATTCTAACCAATTGGAGTCCACACTATCAGAAACCCGCACTTTCCTTTCAAATTCAAGAACAAATCTCTGAATTCTTACATCACAAACCCTGCTTCGAGTCATGGCCACCAGCATCACAAATTTGAAAAATCTGGTTTTATAGCCTATAAACAATAATAAAAGAAAAATAGACCAACCAAACTGATGATATGAACGAGAAAGTTTCGTGCGATCCAGTCGTGCACTTTATTTTAAATGAAAACAAATAAAATACATATAACATAAGGACTATACAATACAAGTGTTTGTATGGATGCTCTTACAATACACAATGGTTTTGCAAATACAATCAAAGAGAAGAGAATAGGCTGTGGTTTTGCTTAGTGAAAACTTTTCTGTCACCCTTTTGTATTTTGAATTTTCAGTAGACAAAGTCATTTTTAAGAAGTCAAAAATATTTATGGTTTGGTAACCCTAGTCAAAATAGAATTGACATTTGCCGTCATTTGCAAAAATTTAAGTATCTTTTGATAGGGTGATGACCATTGCGCCACCTTGCAGAAGGTATCAAGAATTTGTGGATGTCAGATCTCCAAAAACACTTTCTAGAGCTTGCTGACAGGAGAGTTTTATAAAAACCCCATGTTTTTGGGTCGTACTGGCTTCATAGAAGTACGCAACGAGGACAACATTTTGTTGTAGGGTCACCAGGACACAAGACTCGTCGTTCAACCACAACTTCGTCGTTGGTTTAGGTTAGGTTAGGCAGGGTAATTGGGTTGGCGAGCCAGGACAATCCTACCCGCCACACTTGGATCAATGTAGATTCATTGCGTTAGTCTTTTGACATTAAAACATTATGAAACCCTACGGACTGTCAACCCCTTCCAAGGCTGTTACAAATGTATGAAAGACTTTTCAAGACTTGTCAAAGGAAAAATAAAGTATCTTCCAAGAAGTCGTGGGGTCCCACAGAGCAATGCCTGTTGTTGCACCGCTCTCTGCAACGCACAGGCAAAATCTTCGTCCGGATCTCTTTACTATTTTCTGTCGGTCCATGCTACCAGCGCTATTCGCACACCCGAAAAATCGATGCCAGGAGTGAGCCGAAGTACTAATCAACATCCTTCCCCCTGCAAAGTGTCTTCAGTGGAACATTGCATGTTCCGTATGTGCTTCTTCGTCTGGGCATTCGGGACAGAAAGGATAGTTATAGTGGCCGAGTCTTTAAAGGTGTTTTTCGATAGCTGCCGTGCGCCGTGCCCCGTGCGCCGTATTACCCCACCTTCTAATAACGCTGACCTCCTGTCGGTTGGCTGTTTGCCTAAACTAGATCCTTTGCATGTGGTGAGAATGTCAATGGGGATCATTCCATTCTTCCGAAATAGTTAAAAATCCGCTTATCGTTCTAATTGCGCAGAGCCTGTATACTGACGAGAGCTTTCTTTTGGGTGGTTATCAAGACAGTCTGAGTTTGTCAGTTTAACCCATCTTGACTCCTTGTGCGGTAGCTTTAGGCGCAGGACTCCATAAGACTAGCTTCGCACATATTTCTGTGATTTTCATATTTTGGGATGAATGAAAGGGACCTTTTATGACAGTTAAAATCTCGGATGGTTGTCAGATGTTCGCCAGAGGTGGCGCTGTTTGGAAAAAGCATATAAGATGTAATTTGTAATATCGAAGATCGACTCGCTCAGTAGTCCACTACGCTAACCGCTAAGCTACTGCGCCTACTACATATGAGCGAGGCATTTGGCACTTTAGCAGTCACCAAAACTGGGGTTTAGGTAGGGGCACTTGTACAACTTCTTGCAAGACACACAGTTTTAAGCTTTAAATGCAAGGTAAACGTGAATAGTCTAGTGGTTTGTTGAGATACGTTTTGGACAGTCTCTCAGACACACAACCACAGCTGGGATGAGATGCATTCTCATTTGCAGCTGTTAAACTAAAATGAAAGCATCTCAGAAGTCTCATTATTTGGCCGGATCGAAAATATCCAACCTCGGGGCACGATTGGGATTGGCATTGGCAAATAAAATACAACGATGGTCATCGTCATCTTGGCCATTGTTTTTTCAGTGTGTGTGTGTGTGTGTGCTCAACTATACTGCAGCAGCATTTACGTCTGCCAGCAGGATTGCTTTCCTACGCCGTCATCGTCGTTGTTCACTTCCGTCGCATTTTCTTCAGAATCTAAAATCGCCATCGGTATCTGCATCCACCGCCTCAATGTCCTCGCTAATACCGAATCTCACTGATGAACACACATTGGACGGCGAGAATCCTTTCTCTTCATCTCGTCGGTACACGGCTGTACATTCGCACAACCCTTATGTGTTCGTTGTTTGTGCGGACGAGGAGTTTTCCTTTTCCTATATAGACCCGGAGAAGGGGCTGCGATATAGAGATGTACGATTACGAAGTGTCCCCCGTTCTGGGGGTAACAAAATGCAGCACAGATCCTGAACGGTGTACATATACGGCTATACACAACGAGGCATAAGGAAGTCGCTGTATACCGTCTCACGTATATGCACGTTGCTACCGGGATTCTTTGGTCATTGTTGGTCCTCATCGTTGCCGTTGTCCATTGTGGCCGTGCAGCAGTATAGCAGCAGTGTCCAGGTCCACCATGATTATTCAGAGAAACACCATGCGGGAGACCTGATCCCAATTCGCATTTCTCCATTGCTGCGGCACAAGCAAAAGCGGAGACGGGACAGACACCTTTCATGGAAGACGTGACCATTGGATCAGGTGAACCAGTTAGCGGAATGGTGTATAAGACGCATCGACATACAAAAGCTTTCTTATACCAGGGAGGGACAGAAGCGGGCTTCGGGAATTGATGTTGGCGCTACACAGCGATAGCTCATGCACCACATCCTATACTGCGTCTGCCAGAGGACATACTGCCTGATGAGAATGGCTCTGACGAGAATCATGCGGCATTCTATATAAATAGTGTTTTGTACCGGTCGGTGTTCAGCGAGCGCTTGGGACTTGAGTGGTTTTTGTTTAATAAGGTGAACCCCCAAGAATCCAAAGACTGTGTGTATGCCAACGGTGTATACACATCGGTTCGGTATATACAGAATGACGGACGGGGTGGAGGTTTGAGAGAGAGCCCATATAGAGGAAATGACCGCATCATTCCTCTGCTTGGTCATAATTTAAGCGTCGCGCATACGGAAACCCTAAGCAGTTGCATTTACAATATATGCACTCAGCGGGAACTAATACACAATAGCGATTCAACGGATCTGTGCTGCATCAGCAGCTGCGAGTATAACAATGGTTTACTTATAAGGGATGCGTTATATTGGATTTGAATTAGATGCGGTGTGGTTTGGGCGGTACAGCTTCTAATAGGATTTAGGCCAATATTCGGGGTATTGAGGATTGTGCCAATTTCAAGCTCTAAAGCTGAAAAAACGTTCGGTCTGTCTGAATAAAAGGAGTAAACCGCAGCAAATGTAATGCACTAATACATGCAGTTCGACTATCAGATGATAATCACATTTTTACACCCGTGGGGTCTAAATATTGTGGGGCTTCATAGATTTATCTCCAATGCGAATGTTCCAGCAGTAGGCATCTATGTTTGATACTTACTTAAATTATTCTCCCGTAGATAGTCATACAAAACGAATAGTCTGGTGGCGGGGCATTATTTTTTTTTTTTTTTTGAGGGGGGTTGAGCATTTCTTTACTATAGCTTCAATAACAGTCAGAATAATAACAAAAATTCAATCGAAAATATGCCAAATATAGTGATGAAATTGACAATGGAATGAACAAAAGAATTTTTTAAAAGTTTTTGAAGTTTTCATAGGTTTATCAAATATTACCGGGTCTTCCAATAGGGACCTTCGAACTGTGTCAGATGATAGGGGACATATTTTTGAAGGTACATCTGTCAAATTGGCTGCGATTTATTCAGTTTGTTTTACCAAATTACCATTAATAGATATAGCGTTCAACAATGATGAATGGTACTCAAAGCCAACATAACCCATGGCATCGGTTAAATTTAGCCTAATTTATGGATATGGACATTTCGGATGTGCGCCACACAGGGATGCCGCGGCGGACAGTTGAATGACCATTCGAACGAATAAAAAATGTCGATGAAATCTCACGCACACTATTCTATTTAAAAATAAAGTGCACGACTGGATCGCACGAAACTTTCTCGTTCATATCATCAGTTTGGTTGGTTTATTTTTCTTTTATTATTGTTTATAGGTTTTAAAACAAGATTTTTCAAATTGGTGATGATGGTAGGTGGTGACTCGAAGTAGGGTTTGTGATGAAAGAATTCAGAGATTTGTTTTTGAAATAAAGGGTTTCTGATAGCGTAGACTCAAATTGGTTTGAATTATTTTAAGGTTCAAGATTTATATGGTTGAAAAAAGAAGAAGTGGTAGTGCGGTAATGTTTATAAGACGGCATTATTTGCATTTCTCTAAGAAAAACTAAGTACGGGGTTTTATTAAGAATACTTATGTTATCAGAAAAATAAGCATTTTAGTCAAAATCGTTAAAGCTGATTTTGGAAAATAATGCATACAAAATAGTAACAAATATTGCAATGTTGAGTTCGAAAAATGAACTTGCTTAACTATTTAGTAAAAACTGAGTATAGGGTATTGTTCAGGATGTTAGTATTACGTGGTTTTAAAAGTTTTATCCAAATCGAAAATGGCGTTTTCGAGATATGAACAGTTTTCAAAATCAGCGTTTCCAGTGGTTAGAATCGAAAATGAAGGACGCAATAATGTTTAAATCGTCAATTTTACTCCTAGTATGCATTTTGGTCAAAATCGCTTTAGCCGTTTTCATGTAGGTAAAAAAAAAGAAAACCAAATTCTCAAAATATGCCTTTTTTCAAAAATCTATTATAGACAATTTAGAGAAAAACTGAGTTTGCTATCATGTTAGGAATGACCATATTACCTTAAAAATTAATTTTTGTTGCAATCGTATTGACCGTTTTCGAGATAAGGCCACTTTTCAAAAGTACCGTTATTCAACTTGTTAGCCAAAACCTGGGTATGCAGCCATGTTAACCCCATATATGGTAGTGCAAGTAGGTAGGTATATATTTTGGTTAAAATCTTTAAAGCCGTTTTCAAGTAAACCATAATTAAATGAAGTCTTAAAAAACAAAATTTTTCCAAAATAGTCCGTTGAACGATAATTTAGGGAAAAACTGAGTTTGCCATCATGTTGGGATTATGAAATATGAATTTTTGTCGAAATAGTTTTGATCGTTTTTGAGATATGACCAATTTTCAAGATTACCGTTATTCGATTTTTCTGCGAAAAACTGGGTATGCAGCCATCTTAGATACACCTACTTAAGCCCAAATATCAATTTTGGTTGAAATCGTTAGAGCCGCTTTCGAAAAACTCAAAATTGCAGAATACCGTTACAACGGCAACTCTTAACGTGCAAAAAAAAAATGGCCCCGAATTGCAAGCCCACCAACTCCAAATCCGAAGTTTGAAAGAAATCCGTCCAGCCGTTTGCGCTGTAGAGCTTGGGAAGGACGGACAGACAGACCCACTTTTTCGAGTTCCTCTATCATCGTAATGTCAGATTTGATTAAAATCTCGAGTTCGATGTTTTGTACGATTACAATAGCTTTCTCTTACTACGTAATGCGAGAAAGTTAAAAATGGATAGCGCTTAATGAAAAACCGTTTAAATCAATTTTAAACTTGTTCTGAAAATGACATCTATGGCAAAAAAAAATATTTTAAAACGACAAAGCGTTCCAAATTTATGTATCTATATCGCAAACGCCAGAAGTGGGTCTTTGAATTTTTGAAAATTGACACGGAGCAGATCTGATTTATTTTCCAATCAAAAACGACATAAATGTTTTTTTCTAAGCCATTTGAGTATTTTTCTCATTTAAAGCGTGTACCAAGATTTACGCAATAATTTAATTTTGTGCTATTGTCCCGTGAAGACAGCATGCCAGATGACAATCCAGAGTTATTAGAAATGGAGGGCGACATGAAAGAACAATAGGCTTGGGTGAACAGTATTTTAGAAGTAATAAATCTTTGTTGATAAAAGATGGCAATTTTGTTGAAATTTAGTAACGGTATGCAAACGGCAATCAAAAGATTCAACAAATGAGTCCGTGGAGGCATAAAACTTTATGAGTCGATACAAAATTTAAAAATTACAAATAAAACCTCGGTTTTCTATCCAAACTAAAATTCGGTGAGTTTTAAGACATATTTTTGAATCATTATTCTGTAGTTCTACACAGAAAAAAACATAAACAGTAGACGCTCGATATAGTGAAAAGTGAACTTATAAAAACCAGGCGTGTTGACTCTATCAAAATTGTTCACTATTTCGAGCGGAAGTTTTTAAATTTTTTAACAAAACTTTGTTTGATATAAATAAAATTATTTTTCTTTATTTTAGATATTTTTATTGGGTAATTTTATAGATTGAAATCAAATTTTAATTGAAATCACTAAAATAGGCAACAAAAAAATAATAAATTGTATCAGTTTTTAAATAACAAGAGATAAAAAGAATTACATTTCTGAAAAATAATTTGCTAATTCCTGTACCCTTTCGATTTAAATTTAGTTCTTCCGCTTTTCTTGGAGGCGTTTCATAACTAAAATTTTAGAATATTCTGCGTTTAGAGTAGCCTGTGTAAAATGTTGGTGGCTCAAAATATTACATGGAACCTTTGGTCAACAGACAGATGTGAAGAAACGAATCTGTACTCACACATATCACAGATCACAGTTATGGCAATGGACAATTCAATTTGTTGTTGGTAACAGGTATCGCTTATTCCAATCTATATGAATAAATTATTAACTATACCGAACTCTCGAAACAGAAATCGAAAATTGGTAAATCCATTGTCCATGATGGACTTATATCGTTTTGCTCATCGATTACACTAGAAATTCGTATCGAAAAAAATCCCCAAACAAGCTAAATTCAATCAAACAAATTTATTTGCCCATCATAGGTATAGGTACACACAGCCAGCCTCACATTAACATGCTTAGTGTTATTGGACACCGAAAATCATTTAACAAATAAATACATATTTTGATTCGAGAAGGTACATCACATTTGATATGCCTAAGAGTATAATCCCCGCTCCTTCAGATATTTGTAAGGACATGTATGCGTGTGTCCCTTTTGAATATCAAATTTAAGCCAGCCAAATTGGTCATACCAATTATATTTTACTTGCGTACAGATCGAGCCTTCGACAGACTATACCAAACTGCATTCGCATCCAAATTAAAGCTGACAAATTGAAAATAGATTCTCCCATGTCCCATCTGCAAAGGCGGCCGAAGAGGATTGAGACGTTCGCCTCCAACCAGCGTACCCAGTCCCAAGCCAGTAAGATCATATTTGAACTTTCCGAAACAAAGCGGCCGCATTGGTATACTCGCACTCATTACGATTTATTCCTGCTTGGGATGATAAAGCCACCCACGTGTGTGTGTGCACAACATTAAATGTATTGTGTTCCACCTACATGCAAATTGTGCAAGTGCGCCTCCTTAGTCCTTGGTGCTGTGACCATCAGGCCACGGTGACTGCCAGCCAGCGGTGGCGATGAAGGCAGGAGCATGCGATAGAGAACGTAACTGTAAAGACTCTGGCAAAAGGAATTCCTAACTCAGTCTTCTATCGTTCGTAATTAAAGTCCATCTTAATGGTTTTCAGGTCTTTTACAAAACCCAATCAGTGTTGAGGTGGGTGGGGGCGTGATGCGGGTGGCTGCAGTAGACGCTCATATATATGCACATATGGGACACACGTGCACTCACGCAATTTGCTGTACAATTTATGCGACTTGATGACCATATCCTTGCATGAATGGTCTCAGCAATCCGTTTATTTCACGTTTTCTTCTTCTTGACCGCACAGACAAGGATTGCCTTGCTGGCATGTGGTGGCTCTGCCGTCTCCGGCCACCCATCTTATAGTTATTTTCATCGTCTTCGTTATGTTGCACGCAAAATTATTTGCATTTGCTTAGAGTCGAATTGCAAGCCCGCCTCCTTCGGCACACACTATATGAGGGGTGTGTTGCGGTGATAGCACATGTAGGGGTGCCGTTTGGATGTGTCATCTTCTTGAGAGAACATAAATTCAATTTCCTATTCGTACATAAACTTGAGAGATCTTCATTCAATGTTTAATCTCTGCTATCGTATCCCAGCATAGTTCTTTGCCTTCATCTTGGATGGGGTATTGTGCTGCCACGCCTCCATGCACATATAGAGAAATGAAATTATTGTCCGGAAAGTGCAGGCAGCTAGTGGAGGCTCACGAATATAGAGTCCCCGGCGCACCAGCACCGACCACATGGGACATTCTCATCGTCCGGCGTTCCAATACACCAACTGGCATACCTATATCCTTTTTGCGTTCATATTTCCTTAGGAATTGACCATAAGATGTAGTGCAACGACTACGACGACTACGAATACAACGTAGACGACAAGGACAACGATGAGATGATGATGACTATACGATGACGACGAAGACCACCGACATAGCCATGTTGGTTAGTTTCACTTGGCACTATTGCTCCAGCACTGTGTACAAAGATGGCCGACCAACGCGAATTATTTTGACCATCTCTGGAGGAAATTTTGCATCATCTAAGAAATTATAATTGAAATGGGCCAGCAACCAGCAGCAGGGTGTGAGTATACGGATGGACGTGCAATTGCAAATGTCCGCATGTCATTTGTGCCAACAGGACACCTAACATATGGAAGGACATTGTACGCACACATGAAGACGACGAGAAGATACAAGAAGACAACAACAACAAAAAAAAAACCCATCGCACCAAGAAACCAAAATTGCAGAGCACAAGCTCGACCAGAGGACACATCACCACAGGAGATACGGCAGACAGAGTGGATCATCGCATATTTCTTAGCCTTAACGATGCAAAAAGGAGTTTCTGAAGGATTTTCCAGGAGCCAACACACAACACAGCATGGACGGACTCTGGGTGCAGTCTTTATGTGGTGGTTCCTGATTTGCAATGTGGTACATGCTGTCTATGTACCATGTATCCAATTCGTGTCTTTAAGGACATAATAGACATATAGAGCATAGCGGCACTGTGCATGCCAGTTCTTCGATATTGTCCAATGTCCAGCACAGTCTTCTTGGCATATAATACTGACATTAAGCCAGCCTGCGGATAACTCGAATCTCGTCGCATGTTGCAGATTTAGCGCAAAACCCTGGTCCGGTATGGCAGCAGATTAGTGGTCAAGACTCAAGGTTTGAGGATATTTTGCACGTAGATTTTTTCTAATTTCTATAAAACTACTGATTGCTACATAAAATAAACATAGCTTAAAAAAGAGTGTCAAATAGTGTTAACAAAAAAGACAGCATACGTCGCATCGCATAATCCACACTGACTGTAGGCGACTTCCAAGAAATAGTCATCATCCATTGTCGAACGACTTTTGCTATTCGATTGTGCTTCGGCTACGTAAGGAAAGGTTGTACTGCGTTAAGCTGGGAATGTGCCTATGCTCATCATTTTCGTCTTCCTTTTAGGCAGGTCCTTCTATCATTAGCTTTATATCATAAGGACCTAAGATTATGCGGGGTTCCATGATGCCCTATGGTTCCTAGGTGGCTGAAGGCGGTCAAAAGACTGGCTGAATTCAGTTAGGCCCTAAGGCAAAGGGTGCTTTCTGAATACTGAATGGCCGAAGCAAGCTTAGTGTTGAATAACTTAAATCGCACACAATCCGCCAGAAGCTTTTCCTTTCTTTTCGCTGAATGTTGCAATAGATTTAGGCGAATCAAAAGATTTATATCCGCGAAGTACCGAAGACCAGAGGCAGAGATTCCAGAAGCCCAATCACCCATCTGGTTTGAAGAAACACAAATCAACAAACAGAAAGACGAAGGTGATTCCGAAGATCTCCAAAAAAGATGAGAGAAACACGTCAACTTCTCCAAAGGCAAATACAGAGCTTGAACCTATTCGGGGCAAAATAGGAAAGAGGAATTTTTGCCAATAAGTGTTGAGGAAATTACGTCAAAGCATGAACTCTTGAACAGAGACCTTCAGAGATCAACAAGAAGTTATCGTAGAAGAAGAGGGTTAATCACTTCGGACGACAGTAAAACGGTGGAAGCTAGCCAAAATGGGTTGTTGGCCCGAGTGAACTATTCAAAGATCACCCTACCAAATTTGGGCCCTGTTAAACTATTAAGACAGTAACTTGGATGATAGCATGAGCCTACTCATGTCAAAGAGTTTACCAGAGGAAAGTATGCTCAATTGACAGAATCGTTTGCTCGATCCACAAGAATAGAGGTCCTCTAAATCGCTCCTATAGTTGTACGCATCAGTCTC
Organism: Cheilosia pagana; assembly: GCA_936431705.1. Taxonomy (NCBI): domain Eukaryota; kingdom Metazoa; phylum Arthropoda; class Insecta; order Diptera; family Syrphidae; genus Cheilosia; species Cheilosia pagana. The sequence continues at coordinate 73,609,736 of OW386166.1, read as the reverse complement.
CTTTACATCGTATGCAAAATCCTGAGTGCCAACAAAATTTTTAACAAACTGATTGGCTCCTTCCACCATTTTGGAGCAGGTGCAAGTCCAAGCTGGCCAAATGTTTAAACTACGACAAATCAAGAAGAGTTTGGAGCACGAACCTCACCATGTTTTTATCGGCTTTACTTCAACATAAAATGGTTAAGCGGTCCATATAAAACCCTGGACACTGCTTCCCCAGCTATTTGGTTGTGTGAGTTATATTATAGGATGCTGGTAAATTTTACGCGGGAGTTGGGAGGTTATTCAGGTGCCTAGTTCAACTCTCACACACTTGCTAGTAGTCCTGTTGAATACTCAAATGCGTCTGTGCACCGCTTAGCATACGACAGCGTACATGGAGGTGCATGTCTGGTTTTGACATTCTTGTGCCAGGTGGCTAGCAGTATGACGGCTTGGACCTTCTTTGGAAGAACTTAACTAGCTCTCTCTGATGGGTTTGAAGATTTTGGGACAGAAGGGGACAAAACGCGATTGTTAGTGAAGCTGGGTTAAAATTAAATATATTTTGACAACCAAATGTCATACACCTACGTACCTACGAGGCAATTAGGGACTTTGTTTACTACGGCTTTGCTATAAACCCTTGTAATAACATAACTTTCATAATCTATGGTGAGATTTGTCAAATGCACATCCTAAAAATAGAATAAATGAGTAAGACTTTGTTAAGAAACATAAAGTTGACTCTGTATAAGACCGCCATCACACCAATCCAGCTCTACGTCGCAAAAGTATAGACACAGCGGATATCCATGGCAGCTTTTGCAGCAAAATTAAAATTGAGTAATCTTGTCCGGGGGATTTAAGAGGGTAGCGACTTGGTGAAAAAAGTGGGAATCTGTCGTTTAAGATGTGTAGGATATAAAGAGCGAATGGACTGTGTTTAATCTCGTAGTCAAATGAGATTGGTTACGATTTATTTTGAATTATGCTAATCCTCCTTACCTCTCATGGGAGTAGTAATAAGGATAACTAGTTGCACTCAGTGGTAGAATTAATTAATTTCCCCTAACTCATTTGCTTCAATACATCTTATCACAATGATGCTCTATTGACTGACGCCTTATGCATATGCAATATGCATGCTGTCGTAGTTACGCCAAGTGCTTCACCAATTCACGAGTATTACGTCTGTATGGTGCATTTGCATTCCCTTCATTATTTACCAGTATTTCTTATGTTCTAGTTCTTATAAGTTAAATTGCTGTTTTATTTGTTGACTATGCCAACAGACTAAATAATCCCCCTCCGCTTTAGGAGATATATACAAGTCAAAGTAGACCTTTAGCAACTTGACTGCGTAATTAGAAACAGTTTGTCAAACACCCTCAAGTAAGTCCGTCATATTTCTAATAGGTACTTTAATCAAAACTCACCACATCAGCAACGAATGTCTGCCACCTTTCAGTTTTTTTTTACGATTTGAATGGCGTTTCAAGATATCGACGTGCTTATGCTTCGCTGCTAGTATTGTCCGTTCACTAATCCAATCGAGATTTTTATAATTTTGTGTAATGGCGGGGAACACTTTGGTGATGAGTTCCTCCTTTTATGATATGAACTCGCAAAATTTTGCAGAGAACGATATCAATCCAGTCGAAACATCAACACGAATATTTAGCCATTTCCAAGTGCCAGAAGTTGTCTCGAGAATTCAGCAGCCGATTGGTCGTTCTGCAGTGCGACTCTCATGTTCGTGGTCAATTTTAAGAAAAATTCACAAATTGAGTTAATTGGCAGCAGCAGATTTCGGGATGACCAGAAGCGTTTGACGAATATTTTCGGAGAGCAATATCATTGATCAGTCAACTGCCTCCAAAGCTCGTTTATGTGTCATCGTGCATTCATCCCAATTGATAATTTTACTATCGCTGAATTCTTGGTCATTGTGCATGTTGGCTTGTCAACCGTGAGACGATTAATCGACAGCTTCAAAGCTGAATGTGCAGTTCGGCAGCAATACCAGAACATGTAACAGCCAACGCAATTTGAGATCTTAACCGCATTGTTGCCAGAATCAACGAAATGACGAATGCCTTGCCTGTCCCACCGGCCGGCAGCATCGAAAAAGTGAATGCCTCCCGTTTATCGTCAACAACCCTCATCAGCGAATCGTACACTTTCTTCTGCTGGGCATTCAACAGCAGCGCATCTGTTTGGACTCTTTCGGACAGCTCATCTCGATCATAGTCTTCCAGGGTTGCAATTCGCGATTGTTTCGCATTGGTATTCCTGTTTCGACAACAAACTGCCTCACATACATATCTTCGATCAGAACTAACTCTTTGTTGCGCATCTCTTCGTTAATTTCAAGATCGAAATTCGAAGTTGTGTGTGCAAAATGTCGTCAGCCACCTCGCGGTCGGATTCGAGGAATGAAATGTCGCTTGATGGTCGAACACAATGTACAAATTTGATTCACTGGCGTAGAAAAAGTTACATCGGCGAGCGTTGAATTCCAATGTGAATCGTTTTCAAGCAAATTTAAACATTGGTAAACCTCCCGAAAAGTGGCGCACAGCACACCATCTACAGTACGCAGGCAATCGAATGTTGTATGGCCTCTAAAGTTCACCAAAAGCTATAAATCATCAAATCATGCGATAAAATGCAAAATAAAATAAAATTTTTAGTGTTTTTTCCGAAGTTTTCCAAATTTTGAACTAAGAATTTTATATTTTTTCATTCGAAAAGCCATTCCGGAACAATTGCACAAAAAATTCCATACAAAAAATAAGTCAAATTTCGATTTTTCAAATTTCCCGTAATTTCCGGAGGGTTTTTCCGAAATTTTCTTTCGTAACAATATGCTCCTGGTAATTACGAAGAACTGAAAAAAGATTTGACCCAAATCGGCCCAGCGGTTCTCAATTGATGATTCACTATACATTTTTCACACCATTTTTATAAATATAGAAGATTAAATCTAAATCTTTAGCACGTGAAAAGAAAATGCAAGTAAAAAACTCTAAAATTAGAATATTAATATAAATGAATGAATGCACTTAATCTATTAAATGCAGACTTAATCTAACTGCAACACAATTGAATTTAACAAACTTCGTCTCTTTCTATCCAACTTTATTCCCTTCTATCCAACTTCTTATTGAAGCGGGAACTATGTTTTGCAACTGTGTTCAAACAGAAATAACCCAGCCTATTATATCCACATTTAGCTAGAGAAGCTTCACTTCTGGTTTGTGGTCACAAGTACACTCTCTCTTTTTTTAATGAGTCCAATTGAAATTTCAACTAACTAGAACCCATACAGATAGACACTACAAGCCTATATCCCACAGAGCACCTAGCCTTAAAATAAAAATAATAATAATAAGCGCAATAAATATGCAAGGATATTATTACAACGGCACGTTGGTCGTGAATTAGGTAATGTCTCTATCATTAAGCCAACATAACATATTGCCACTTGATTCTCACTTATGCCATCATAAATAAGTATAGGTACACATTATGTCATGTACCAAAGTGTGTGTCCTTGACCTCGAAACATATTAAACTGCTAATGGGTATCGGTGTGGTGTTATGCTATAATATGACTGAAGTGACTATACCCAATACCCATCAGTTGGGACATACTTCATACAGTTTCATAACTGATGTACCTAACTATGCTATATGTAGTATCGCATAACTTTCACTTTATGGAATAAAATTCGAATTTCACTCCTGTGAAAGTAATAAAATAAATACAGCTAGGGGAGTGTATGTCTATCCTTGCGTCTGTTATTCTATACACCCTCCATGGCATCCATTCAACGAGGAGAAGGATGGCTTGCTGGTTGAGCGTAGCGCCAGTCTCTAGCGAAAAAAAGGAAACCTCCAAAGAAGCAATGTTTGTCGTTCGGTTTACTTTTATTTGTTTTTGTATTAACTGTCACAGGGAATAAAAATGTAGTAAAACTGATTCCGTGTCCGTTACTTTTTTATTTGCCTTCCTGTTGATGATTTCCCATTTTTGTGAGTAATTTGGTGCAATTTGTCGCATTATTAAAGTGGTGATATGGTTTTATGAGATTGGCAACCAGTTAATCAAAGTGAGACAACATATTCGCGCCGTTACTTGGTGTTATTTGATGTGCGGACTTGTGTGCTATTATACTCGTAGTTGTAATGAATTGATGCATCAGGCTAAAAGGTTTTGATAATCTGTATTCAAGATTTAGTTGGATAGGTTAAGGGCTAACAAAGACCGACATTATTTTTAAAGTGTCCTAAACAATCAAAGAAAGCAACTCGGAAGATATAACTGTCTACACTGGGAGAATGTGGTTAAAAATCAGCCACCTTGTTGATAACCAGGTTTTTAAGTTTATGCTTAAAACATATATCTGACAGAATTTTGTATGCAAGTATTGAACAAGATGCCATTGAAAGTATTTGCATTTATTATAGGATCGTGCAAACTATCTTTCCAAAATCCTATTTATTTACTTAACAGGCTCCCGACCCATAGAGAGTCTCTGCATGAGACACTGCAGCCTTACATCCTTTACGATCCCGAACGAACTGTTTCCAGTTGTCCAGAACAAGGGCTCTGGCATTCGCGATGGCTTCGTCTTTGAAACGGAGGTTCGGTCTTCCTTGTCTTCTCGATCCTGCATACATTTCGTCATTCGAGCGGTTTCCTATTGTAATTCTCCGCCAGATCGCCATACTAGGATGTCTTTCGTGGAGTTCATGTTTACTCCGAGTTAGATGAGCTCCTTAACTACCTCTAAATTGTTGCTATCAATACTGATAGCATAGATAGTATCTTTCCAAAAAAGCGCGTTAAAAAACACGTCAAACAAAAGCGTGAAAAAACGTGTCAAAAAAAGCGTCAATAAAACACCCCCAAAAAGGGTATAAAACACATCAAAAGAACACATGAAAACTAACGCGTAATGAACGCTGATGAGCTTGCCAGGCTGGTTTCAGAAGAAGCTCTCTCAGGCCCAGAACCTGCGTTGGGTCTGCCGGCATCTGTGGTTAGGTCATCCATTGATACTTGGGTTTCTCCTGAACACGAGTGTCGGTGGTGTGACTATGCTGGGTGTAGAAAGACCAAACGACTGCGTCCGGACATCTGCAAAGGGCCCGCGCCTTTCCTTCTGTCTCTCAGGAGAATCGACTGTAGACTGCTTGTGGGTGCCCTTTTCGGCCAAAAAGCTTTTGCCAAACTCTTAAATGTATTGGGCTTGAGTGACACCACCATCTGTCCGGCTTGTGGAGAGGATGACGATACAGCGGAACACTTCCTCTATAGTTGTCCTGCCTTTGCTCGCATCAGGTGGCGGATATTTGGGGCTGACGTGGTGAGTGCCGAACATCTAAGCTCTTCATCACTGAAGCTCCTTCTCATCTTTTTTCGAAAGACGGGAAAACTAAGTAGAGCAAAGCAAGGTGTCAGTAGTTGTGTAAAAAAAAAAAACAATAAAACGCGTCAAAAAAAACTGAGCCAAGTAATAATGCAAACAAAAATTAGCTTCCTCTTTCAAATACGCTTAAAGGCTACCACAATAAACCGCTCTCTTACATTCCTATCACTGGCGCTGTAGCTATATTCGATGTCCTCCTGTACGATTGCATCAAATGAGCACGAAATTAACATGACACTTTAATAATGCCCGCCAAAGTATTCCGCGGCACGCATCTAACTGAAACAAATCTCATCCCTCAGGCTGGCGAGAAACATGAAAAAAAAAAACACAATATCCCAAAGGAAACAAGGATCAAAGCGAATAACAAAAATAAATTATTTCGTAAAGGATTAAAAACTAATGTCCGTCCATTATGAAAATGATGTCTGATATGCTGGGAACAATGGCGCTAGACAATCTCAAAGCACGCTATCCAGTTTTTTTCCCTACACTCAATCGCCGCCGGACACACACAAAACACACGTACAAATGATGAGAAAAGGATCTGAAATCCTGTCTATAAACCGCGAAGTTAGAAATCATGTCACGTATGTGACGTCGTCATCGTGTGTGGATCGAGGTAGATACAAAAAAAACATACCTATAGCAACCAACATCCAACAAAGAGAAGTATCTGCAGCTACAACACCGAACAATTGAGGACGATAAAAAAGGATATTTTATCCTTTCGTTTTGACATATTCATTAGCATGTTTATACAGTATTATGTTCTTTTCGCCGTCACTTAGTATCCCATCAGCCATCGCATAGCGAATGCGCTTACCTGCACTGCTGCTACATCACCGCACACTACTCGTGCGAGGGGGATTTTCTTCTACCGATCGACCAGACCATCCCTGTCATTTAAGGATATGCAGCAATTAAATTTGTGATTAGAAATTTTCCCCGTCGTACGTGCGCGGAGTATTATTTTTCCCGCGATCCGCCTCAAGGAACGGATTAAAGGTGCAGCCTTAGTCGATCAATGGGACAGCGCGACGACCCTTTTCTTAAACTTGACAGTTGATGCGACTTTTCCGCTCGCGTTCTGAGGCCACCCCGTTTTCTTATTGCCCGCCAAGGACCCTGTCAGTGAGTGCAAGTTAATTTAGAAGCTTGATTTATTCGTTGTGAAAACATTGCACGGCGCATTGGGACGTAGAGCGACCGGCGACCCATGTCTGGGCAATTTAAGGCTGATCGTAAGGACGACGAAGACGATCAAAACAATGACAATCATAAATTGAGAGTAAATCGGTGCAGGGATTTTGAACGCATCAGCGCATTTCGGTTGGTACTTTAGAAGGAAATCCTTTCGGGTGTAATTAAGTGTGCATATATAGTGATGTTTCCTTTGGCCCTGGTAGACATTGTGTTTTTTGCCTCCAAATGGGTTTCGCCTTATTTAAAGGTTTGATCTTGGTGGACGGGTCAGGGTACCGCAATGTTTTCACAATTACCGGCGCTGGTTTTCCTTAGAAAATGTAAGAATAGAACCGGTTTTTTCATCAGCAAAATGGAGGTGTAGTTTTTATATTTACAATCAGTGGTAGATGACGTTTGTTTTTCGTTGTTTACCAGGAAACAGAGAGCAATTGCTCTTACGAGGGATTAAGTGGCCCAAATGCTGCAAATAATACAAGCTTTCTGGCAAATTTCATACAGTGGTAGAAGACTACATACTCGTACACTTAGGAAAGCTCACAAGTGTTTTGATCTCGTTTCTACTTGATCACCGCACATTTTTGGCATTTTGACACATTTAGGGAAAAGTGACAAATTATTGTGAGATATGTGCTGATAGCTAATGAATACACGCTTCTCCTGAGCTAGGTATGTGGGATAGTGGGATTCGATCGTCTACCTATATATGACCTTTTTCAAATTGTCTTATTTTTAAAACTTCCTCGATGTAGTATTCGTACAAAATTTCGAAATCGAGATTTTAATTAATCCTGACATTCCGCTGGAAGAGAGACACGAAAAAGTGGATCTCGCATTTCTTTTCGTCCTCTCCTGAGCTCCACAGCCTAAACGACTGGACGGATTTGGATTTGGACTTTTTTGCACCTTAGCAATTTCATTTACTTAAATTATTTTCTTAATTTTTTGAAACCGGCAAATACGAAAATGATTTTAACCAAAATTGATAATTAAGCTTAGGTAGGTGATGTTAACATTGGCTGCATACCCACGTTTTCACTAAAAAAAATCGAATCAAGTTACTTTTTAAAATCGGAATTATCTCGAAAAGGTCATTTCCAACTTCAAAGCAAACTCAGTTTTTTTTCTAAATTATCGTAAAATTGATTTTTGAGAAAAGACATATTATTTTGAGAATTTGGTTTTCTATGGTTTACCTGCAATAATTTTGACCAAAATGCATACATGCAGTAAAATTGATGTTTTCAAAATTATTGCGTCCTTAGTTTTCGATTCGAATCACCGAAAACACTTCTTTTAAAAACTGCTCATATCTCGAAAACGCCATTTTCGATTTGGATACAACTTAAAAAGCAAAGTACCTTATGCTAACATATTGTACAATACCCTTAAATCAGATCTTAGTCAATAGTTGAGCAATTAAAGTTTCCGAACCAAGTCATTCCAATATTTGTTACTATTTTGTCTGCATAATTTTCCATTAACTGCTTTAATGGTTTTAACTTAAACACATGTTTAGGGTAAACATGCAAAATGCTATTATATCAACGAAAAACTTATTTTATGAAAATAGAACACACTTCTTTTTTTTCAACAATATTAAGCCTTTACCTTAAAATGTCCACCCATGTCTGTTGGCATATTCAGCTTATAACTGCGAATGTAAATTTTAAAACAAATCCCTGAAATCTCCAAATTTCAATCATAGACACCTAAAACCAGGATCACCAATCTATCGCAGTCAAAAATAAGAAAATGAACATAAACAAAACATGAACTTGACAAAAATTCTATATGTTTGCTCAGACATAAAATGAAAAGGAAACCAAGTACGAACAGCAAAACTATTTTACTTCCGCACTGAAATAATAAATAGTTTTGATAACTCGTCAAGAGGCCTTTTAAGTCATCTGTCATCTACGAACTGCGATCTTAACTCAATACGTCTGACTCACTTGGGAAGCTGCATTGTGCAGTCCTACAGAAATACTATCATACCTTAGAGCAGGAGGGATTTTCTTGCTCAATGAAGTTGTTCCTGCTTTACAGGGTAACACTACACAAGGTAAAAACATGGTAAAAATGTTAAAATTTTAGATATGGTACTTCCTTTCATCTTCCGATAGCTTGCGAGTTCAGAACAAAACCGGTCGCAAGACTTATTCCTCCATTTCGTGCTCTGGAATTAGAGTCAAGGATTACTAGTTCTGGGAAATTAATATATCTATATTTTCAATACAACGAGCCGCTTTTAAAGTTTTGGTGTATTCAGAATTTTATATATCAATCTACAACTTTTTACCGATTCGAAGGATAAACTAGAGTATGCTGGATATAGCAAGCACCAATTGAAGTCTGAGTTCGGTTTAGGAAATTTAATTCCATCCAAGAAAAGGTGCAAAAATAAAAAAAAAACGACGAAAGAACAGCCCGCATGCTTAAGAGTCCTGGGTGGCCAACACACAACAACACAGAAGTTCAAAGAACAAAAAATGCCAACTCCTTGTTTGACGTCCATAACCATAACCATTCAAGGTGGTCGATTATTATGTTGTAGAACGGTTTGAGACATTCACACATAGAACATTAGATATAATATGCGATATTTAACAAGGATATGCCTTACTGAAGTACCCAATTGGGTTATTTAGCTCATGTATTTCAGCTTTGGCTGAATGCTCCAAACCAAAGGGAAATGACTGACATTTGTCTCAAATCGTATGTCGTTTTCCATAAAGATTTTCAGATTTTGCTCCTAAATTTCCGATATTTCGTCCCCAATGGAACAAGAAAGGAGATATTTTTTTTGCATTTGTGATCTCGTGATTTAAAAGAAAGCTGTTCTTTTATTGTAAATTGTGTTTACAAAATTCAAATAATTTTTGTAGCCGGTCAAATGTAAATTTTTCAGAAACTTGTCGTCTAAAAAATAAGAAAGTAAATAAGAACACACTTTAACGTTTGACAAATGGCAAATATGGTTGTAAGTATTAGTGAAATGCGTTATTCTCGCTAAAAAATCGAGTTTCACAAAATTGCTCTCACTCTAAAAAAAATGTGTTTTTTTTTCAAAACGAAATTAAATATATTTTCTTTTCTTTTTTTTTAATTTATTATTTTATTTTATTTTATTTTAAATTAAAAAAATAAAAAAATAAAAAAATAAATAAATAACGTAACTTTGAATTTGAAAAAAAAAGTTACCAGGAAATAAACAATAGTTGGTTAAAACGATTCACGAAGTGTAACAAATTTAGCGTTTATTTTAAAAAAAAATTACAAAAAACTCCCCTTCCCTTTTTCATTTAACTAATGTGGCTGAAACTTTTATGAAATGGCTCAACTCCAAAAATGCTCTGGAGCAACGCGGCTTCATTGCAAGGCATAGAATCGTTTTTTTATTGAAGAGTCTATTAATATAGTCATCGGGCATGTTTTCTTTCACCCATACTTGGCTGGTGATATTTGGCATGCCTCCACCAAAACAACCAGACGGAATATTAAGAACTCCGATGGTTAAATATCAGAGCCTGTCGGCTTCTTTTTCTTAAGCTTTTTAATAGCAAAGCGGACTATACTGGGTGGTGGAACTGGCTCTTCATTTACTGAGCACGGGTTCTCTTCTTGCATTATCACACTCCCTCTTTACATGATGCAGATTCATTAAGCATCTGCTGAAAATGCAGCTTGACCACATCTACTATTGCTATTTTCCGGCCTTGGAGCCAGCACCCATAGTTGCTTGGTTTTCTTAAAAAACCTCGGGATTTTTTTTATTAAGAGACTCTTCTATATTTTATTTTCAATTGGGATATGTTTTGTTTCATGTTATTGGAAGGCGCAAGTGAATAGTAGTAGTAGTAAAATGTTCTTTATTTTCAACTTTTTATATTTTTACATTATTTTGATATTAAAGTGTTAAGTTTTTGTTAAAATATAAAAACTTACGACAATGACCATAAACAGTCGTCTGTCGGGTAATTTACAAATTGCAATAAAATTTGATTTGGAATTTGATTTAAAAACAATTATTAAATAATGGAAAAGATAAACACAATGAAATAAAGTTAAACCAATCTTTAAACTAATGGAATTCAGCTACAAGTTATTTTCTGTACAGTAATGTAGTTGACCGGCCTGTTCCAAACATTCACGATCGCTCCATTAAGTACATTAATAAGTTTACCTTCACTCAAAGTTGCCTTTTTAAAGTATCTCACTCTAAACTCCCTTAGTACGGGCATCTGCCTATGAAGTGATGAATATTTTCTTCTTCTCTTATATTACATATGGAACGTGTTGTTGAAATGCTGCCCCCAAGTCTCCGCGCATTAAGAAGGATCAAATCGCGTCTGGCTTTAAAAATACACGATATTTTGTTGATAGCGATATCATAGATGGGATAATGTTGACCTATAGAGTTATCCAGAAACCTTGCTTAAGAAGCAATACCATGTTGCGTTGATGCTACTCTTCGCAGCGTTATTTCTTTTCTCCACATGCCTTGTGAAGTTCATTTTCGGAGTGAGAAGTACACCAAGATATGTACTGAGAAGCTATTCGAATTTCTTCCCCTTTAAATTTTCATTTTTCTTGACTTGATAGTCTGCCACCATTTCGAAAAACCATGATTTCTGATTTTGAAAGGTTTACTTCCAAACACCATCTCTCTCAGTACTCTTCAAAACGGACTATCATCTGTTGCATGACTACAATATCATCTGTTATAATCGCCATGTCGTCGGCGTAGAGCAGTAAACGTATGTTTACTCGATATTGAGACCTCTTCCTATATAATCATTTAAGTCATTAAGGTACAGCGCGAAAAGTAACGGCGATAATAAGCATCCTTGCTTGACCCCAAAAAGTGTTTCAAAATAGTCTGATAGCTCATTTCCCGTCCACACCGCTGATTGGGTATTCGAGTATATGCATTCAAGCAGATTAACAAATTTGGTTGAGACTTCCATTTCACGTAGCTTATAGATAAGCAATCTTCTCGAGATTTTATCAAAAGCGGATTTTAAATCCACGAAGAAGGCGTATACTTTCTTTTTTTCGACCAGCTTGATGTGTACGATAGAAGCTAAATTATATAGATATGTTATCTACTGTAAAGACATTTTTTCTAAAGCCCGCCTGGTGCTCAGTTAGAATGTTATTTCTATCCACCCAAGTGTACAACCTCTCATTTAGGACTCCCATCATAATCTTCGCTATGCAGTTCATAAAAGAAATACCCCTGTAGTTGCCTGGGTCGTTAACATCCCCTTTTTGAATATTGGGAATATTATGGATTTCGTAAAAGTTTTCTCTATCCTACATTTATCTAATATTTTGCTATATGTTGTTGCTAGTTCCTGCAGAAAATCATCGGTCGCATTTATAATGAACTCATACGTTACCCTATCTTCTCCTGGAGCTTTGTTCAGCTTTACCTTTCGCAGCATGTTCTTAATTTCCTCGAGAGAAATCGATCTGTCCAAAGTGAATATATGTTCGAAGTGATATTACTTTAATTCTATACAATTAAATATATGGCTTTGAATATGGCCAACAACAATACAACAAACATGTCTCCAACTATTGCCCAATAATGCACGTCTGCTTATGGGGCAGCTCACACCGCACATGGAAAAACAAAGCGAAACAGAAAAACACGTTTCGATGTGAAATAGGTTGGTCGACCCTAATGGCATTTTTTCAAAACCCTTCCGAAATTATTTCCACCGTTAGCCCCTGATAAGGACAAATAAAATCAGCAAAGTTCGAATCGTAAGCCCATATTGCATTTATAACATCACAGCACCTGAACATTTTGAATTTTAGCATATCACGGGGACAGTTGAATTCTTAGAGAGGGTTGATTTAATTCATCTCCTTAAGTTTCAGTTCGGCGAATCGTTGTCCCACAAAACCGTCCCGAAATCATCCGTAGGTAACACTATAGTTCCTCAGTAAATATTGCTAAAGATGGTTGGAAAATAAATATGCGCCTCATTCCATGTCCGTCAACCAACACAACTGATGCTGCCGCACATTTTCATTTTTTCGATTATTAACATTCCACCAGCAGCACTTATTAGTTCCTTATCCAATCTGCTTGCCTCTTCAATGCTGAAAGCCTACCTTTTCCAACTCGGCCTAAATTAATTCCAACTAACTGTTCCGCACATTTCGCACATCTGTGCGACGATGATAAATCACTCCAAAGAAGCAAACCCCAATATTGTCGTAGCAAAAGTAACCAAATTTGGGTGGGCCTCAGCGTCAGTATCGAGCCTTGACACAAGTCACCATCACCATAACAACGGCCCCCCCATCATATGGACATGGACACGGACAGTCCGAAACTACATCAAGTGCCTATAGGAAAAAAAGGTCGAAATCCAAAAGTGGGAGTTACAGGTCGACGGGCATCGCACCCCTAAAACTACGACGACCGCTGGCCGTTGCCAAAAAAGGTATACTCGAATAGACGTTCTGCTGTCTCCGCAAAGTGGAGAAAAACATTTGACCCATCAGAAAATGTGTCCACCACCGAGCTCCTCGGGGCCGGGCAGAGTACTATGCCAAAATGACGGCAACATTACCGCAGCGCACATGCCGATAGAGAAGGAGCCAACATTAGCGATGGCAACGGTAACAACGGCGACTGGACACGAAATTGTGCTGGCTGCCACCGCAATGTCCACCAAAAAACTAAGACCAAAGGAAGAAAACCCCAAAGTCGTAGCTACACCCTCACATCGGGCGCGCAGCATCATCGAGTGCCGCACAACCCTGGGACTGTTTTAATGGAGAATGCCTGCACGTGAAGTCCTTCCTTTACTTCTTTATCAAGTACTCATACATATTGTTGGGGTCGAAGGAGCGCGGGGCGTGCACAAGCATCCACAGCGACATGCTGGACCATGGATTAGATGAGTTCGAGGACGAATGCTCGGCTATCGTGCATATCGTGCTCGGTCACCACCGTCGCCGTCGTCGCTACCTCTTGGCGTACCTCTATACCCTTTATTATTATCCTTCGAAGGATGTCACAAGTAAAAGTAGAAGGACTAACGAAACTAGTTCGTTTATCGTTTATCGGCGCATACACACACACATCCGTATATATCTATACAATATAAACATTGACATGCATATATGTTTCAGGAGTAAGTGTAGGTATTTACAGTTCGCCGAGTCAACCAAACTAACGGGGCAAAATGAGGGTCCAAGCAGGATATAGTACCACCTCAGCCAGCAGCAACATTCATAGAAAAGGAGTCCCGTGCGCTGTGTGTGTGTGAGTCGGACCAACATCAAATAACTTCAGAAACTATTTCGCTCCTCGGATGTCCTTTCGCATCGCAGCAGACACACACTCTTACATAGAGCGAACGCTCCAGCGGAATGGGTTGGGAATAATTTATCTATACAAGACATACATTAGGCACATAGATAATGGTCGCTGCCGCCGCCGCCGATGTTGCCACCACCACCCGTCCATCCCCTAAGCCACTGGTCAGTACAACTTGTCGCTATACGTATAGTCGTCCACTTCTTGTAGTTTTTCGGGCAACCATATCCCGGACCCCATTCCAGCAATTATATTTCGTAGCGTACATCCGCATATTGTTCTTATTCTGAAGCGAAGGACATTCTCCTTACCGGTCGTCGTCGTCGTCGTGGTCATTATATATGCCATCGATGTGAGTGTAGGAATTTTCGCCGCAATGCTCATGTTAGATGATGGCCGACAACGAAAAGGCTGCGACGGCTGATTATTTTCTAAAACTTACCACCACCCCCGACCGCCAGTGTTTGTCGTCCTTCTACCATCCCTCGGCCACATCGCTCAATCGGTCATTGCTGATGGTGCCACCAAGCGGGGGGGTGAGTGTTTCGCTTATATTTGTCGGTACCTGGTCATAAGCATGCACACACTCACATAGATTCAAGTTCCAATTTAAGGACAAAGTTCCCAACTCAGCTGAAATTGTTTACGTACACTTAAGATCTCTCAATTTGCGTTGGCTCGCAGTGTGCGCGGGGTTAGATGTGTGCTTTGGGGTGTGTTTGGGTGGCCAACACTATCTCGCCGGCTTGAAGGGGGTTTATGGCATTGAATATTCATTGGTGATGTATGTAGGTCTAGGTATGCTGGCTACGTGTCGTTTATTTGTAAGGATAAGCGATGCTAGTGATAAAGATTGTTCGGTATTTAAATAAAATAACAGTAAATAATGCTAAAGATGTAATAATTTTTAAAACGAGTTAAACAAACTGTACTGTGCCATACAAGTGTATGTGTGTATAGGTAATCGGAGCCGTTCATACAAAGGTGCGAAGGGATTAAGTTAATGAAGCGTAGGTGAATTTATTTATTCTGTTGTCGTATGTTGGCACTTTTAATATGATATCGTAAATTCGTTGACTGCAAATGGATAGTGGAGTCGATCTATAACCTGGCGACCATTCGAATTGTAAAAAAGGTATTGAAACAAATGAGAGATTTTTTTAGAGTTAATATCTGTCGCTGGTACATAGGGTGGTGGAACTAGCAGATGTTGGTTAGCTCAACGTGGGTATAAAGCCGTCGAAGAGGGTAAAAGGAAAGGTAAATAGCTTCGCTTGGACCTTTCAGTTGGGTCCATTGTGAACCATCAGTTGCACACCTGCTGTAAGACAATAATTAAGCCGATTTTCATATTAGAGCCAAATCTATTTGGTTTGAATCTCATGGTATCTCAAAGCTCTTTTGTATTTAGATTCTCTAGTTGTTCTTTCTAAGAGTAACAAATGATAGACAGAGTCTGTTTACCTACTAGAACCACTCAGATTTGAGTATGAGTCTCAGGAGTACTTTCAGATCCAAATTCTCCAGATCCTCTAGTTTATCGAAGAAGTAATTGTTAAGAATCCTCTGTCTATTTTTTTAAGGACTGCTTCTTCAATAGTCATTATGCAGTATGCTCAAGGGTTCCGCGTGTAGGTACGTGTATCGCACAGTGTCCAGTCGAAAAGGGAGATTGTTGTTTTTTTGAAAGTTAATGCATTCGATTTGGGGTCGAGGGAAAAATTCACAAGAAATAGGTGACTAGGCGATGAGTGCAAAAAGTTGAAGAATCACATCTATCAACAAACATCTTTCCAAATATTTCGACATTTTGGCTAAATAACTTTTTCATGACAGAGTACATCTTAATGACATCCAAAGTGACTGCCAGACATTACATCAAATAATTCTTAATTTCGCTAAGTCCAATACGCAGTTCATCGTTGACGCGATGACCTTTGACTCGATGATACGTTGACACATTGGCACATAGACACCATCACACGTTAACACGATGACATTTTGTCATGAGGTCAAAGGCAATCATTTCAAAAGTTCAAAAGTTTAAAGAATCAGATGGTCAACATATCAAAATTAGATACAGCATTTCTCACAGGTTTTGCCAATATTATGGGAAATCGCTTGGACCTGTACGACTTTCTAAATCCACTTCGAAGGTAGACAGCACATAATTTTTGCTAGCCGGTCTTTTATCGTCTATTACCACATTGTCAGGTATAGCATGGTTAGGTTAGGTTAGGTTGATGGGGGTTGTGAGATTGTTACCCATTTATGTATGGTCTCAAAACTGTTTGAGGAACCAACTTCTTCCAAATCATTAAAGAAGAGATGCTTTCTTCTACTCCGTGCAATTTCCTGACATTCACAAAGAAGGTGTGAGATGTATTCGGCTACCTGCAGGTCCTCACAGTGCCTGCAAGTATCCGTATAAGCTAAGCCTTGAGCACTGTGCGACAATTCCTGGCGGGTAAAACAAACAAAGATGTTACCTTGTTTCTTCTTCTTAATTCATTAAATTTTTCCAGGCATCCCCACACAAGTTTAGACTAATTGATGAAGAAGTCAAAAGCCATGATAGCTTGGCTAACATTTCAGCTCCATCACAGACTTGGCTTTGTCGAGTTTGATTTGGACACATCGATCTATATAGTCTGGAACTTGCTCATGCTTTTGCCCATCAATACAAAATATTTGTTCTTTACCCATCTATGAACCGCACTTTGTTGTGTACCTAAGTTTTTGGACTGTGGATACCGGCTGGGACCTTTGCCTTAACCAGCAAGCGTCCCCAGGGCCGAAGCACTCGTGTCTACTCTAGCTAGGTCGATGTCGGCTTACAGCTGGTACAGTTCGTCGTTTTATCTGCTCCTGCATTCACTGTCTATGCAGAAGTAGACCAAAAATAACCAAGAGTATGACCTCATCCGCTTTTGACGGAATCTATGCCTCTGTGCTATAGAGCGGGAATTTTCGTGTTGCTGAGCTTGTAAGCAAATTTATATTGAAAATTATACTTCGCGATAATATCGTCTCTAGGAGAGGCCAAGGGAGGCTCTTTTTTTTAGCATTTTCCTCGTTTTAGTAGCAAGTTCCTAATTTTAAGGTTCCAAAAAAATCAATCCCGTAGCACCTCCATGACTGCAATTGGTCAAGTTCTTATGGTCCCTTTAATACTACATATACCTAGGCATATCAATCATTAGACTTTGCTGAGTGTTTTTCTCGTTCTGTGATACTGTGAAGTTAAAAGTGTTTTCACAAGTTCAAGCTTAAATCGATTCTCTATTTACAGTATGAAGAAGTGAAAATCAATGTCAACATTTTTCCATATTATAAATAACAGCTGTTTCATTTGTAAAGAACTGTGAAAATCATAGAGAAAGTTGAGACCTACCATGGAAACGAAAATCCTAAAAAAACTATAAATTTGTATAAAGTTCTCCTCGGTAGTAATTTCGAAGGGGTTATAATAATCTTAAAGGGAGCATCAAAAAATCGCCATTGTATAATACGACGCCTATTGTTATAAATTACCGATATTACAGAATAACTACAAAAATTATATTATTATTTTAATTTGATTTGATTTGTCAACAAAGTACATAGCCTTTCTAAGACGTTTGGATATTTAAATTAAAACAAAGCAAAAAGTATAAATTTAAACAAAATAAGAGTATAAAAATACACAAAAAAAGGCAAAAGAACATCATGAAGATTAACAAGACTTAAAATGTCAGGACAGTCAATCTCCTTACTAAATATTCTGTGGAGAAAAACAACCCTTGACACCTTTCTCCTAACCTCAAGAGACAATAAGTTGCAGTCGTGCTGAATAGTGGGGTAATAGAAGATATCTTTTTTGAGTTGTTTCGATTCTTGAAATATGATTGTTCTAGTATGGACACCAAACGCCTGACTCATATTCCAACAAAGATCGAACAAGCGACACGTATTACTTTTTTAGGTAATAGGGGTTCGTGAAGACTCTAGCACACCTATCCCGCTTTAGCATTCAGCACGCTCTGTTAGCTGTATTCGTAATTGAAGGATAAATTAAAATCCAGAAACATGAGGAACAGCACTGCAAACTAAGGAATAATCGGGAATACGAGGTGCCACTGAGGGAAAATCCACGACCCGAATTTAAGTACTTTTAAGATTAACTTTAGAAAATATACATTATTAATCAAAATTCTTACATTAAAATTGATTTTTCTTACTTCAATAAAAAAAAATTTAATGTAAAAACGTGCGAAGTTAAATTAACGCATTCTAAATCTAACAACATATAGGTTCAAAGTAAGAAATAAAGTGTTACAAGCGGATCAACTTTTCGCCATATATTGCATACTAGATTTAAGGTTTTTCAGAGTTAATATTACTCATATTCTCTTATTTATCCGATTAACAACAGGCTTTTATATATTGTGTATCAAAATTATTATTTTTTTTTTGTGAATACGTATTTTATGTTAAAAAAAATTGTTAATTAAAAAAAATTTGTCATTAAAACAATAAAATTGTTTCTAAAACGAATGTCGTGTTTCTTTTTAATTCACGTAGCAGGTCCATCTCTGAAATCAAAAATTCGTCACAAGAAATATAATTACTAAATTGAGAACGTCAGATCAATCAAAACTTCGATTGATATTAAATTAAACTAAGAAAAAAGCGTTCTGAATTCAATAGCACACGGTGATATAATATAATATAGGTAATAATAATAATATAATAATCAAAATCAATTTCAAATTAAGAATGCCTAGTCAAATGATTAAACTTAAATTAAGCACCCATCGTTCTTAATTCAATAATATTGCGATTAAGGAATAAGAAAATTCGCTATCAATTTAAGGACTCGTAATTACTACAAAAGTTCTTAAATTAATCATGCGAATTCTAAAAGCAAGAATGGCATATTACCAGTTTCAGACCGACGTGATTGATTTAAGCACAGATCGGATAGCGATGAATATGACTTGAAAATTGAATAATTTAAGTGTGTTTTTGCTTACTATTACTCTATTTTTCTCTCGGTGTGAAGTACGACGGGAAAAACTAATGACAGAACATTTACTAATATGAAGAGTCAAGTAATTATAACACAGGCCGCCAACAAATGACACATACTTCAGGGGAACACTGGAGAATTCTTAAAAATTGCCAAAAAAGACACGAGAAAAAAGTGTTATTTCTGAAGCTGCTATAGGTATTGTTTAGAAATGAATTTACATTTAACTAAATTTACTTTGTCTATTTTAAATATTCCAATTAATAATTAACTTTTCTTTCGACCAAACATTGTGTAGCTTACCCTAATTTGACTACATGAGCAAAGATGTGCAGCTGTACCATTTTATATAATTATTGCCTCATATAACTATATATGTATGTACATTGTACACTTGTGCATTTGTCCCGACGATTTCCCATAGCACAGCGCAAAAGCTAGCGGGTTACAACTACGGTTGGTTAGCTTGCTTATGTAAGGCATATGCATTTTGCTTTTGTTGTTTGCACTTGCTGTGCTGTGTGATAAGCGGGACTTTCGGTTTCCTTTTTTTTGGTTGGTGAGCCGACACTTCTTTTGCTCGATCTCTTTTGATAGCAACCACCGCCGCGGAAACATCTTTGCTCGCGCTAGTCACGGGACTTGTAATTTTGCCCAAATAAAATAAAATCATTGTAACGTGTTTGAAATCTCGGGTTTTATTTTATGATTGATTTGATACAGTCTCAATCAAAGTTGGTCCTTCGAGCCGGATAATTCGTTAACTTTTTGTTCGTTTGCTTCGAAACTGGTGGTTGCTATCGTTTTTGATATCTCCTTTGGATACAGTCCACAGAATCCTCATTGCACCAGAGGATAGGTAATAAATTTATATTACAATTAATTTTGGTATTTTCTGCTGTTGCTGGTTTCTACATTGAGTTTTGTTGCTGGTTGGGTGTCCTGAGGCGTAAGAGAACTGTCTTCAATAGTAGGCTTCGTTGAGCTCGTGATTCTTCTTCGTTTGGGCTTTAGTGCATTGACATGGACACTTTATTGCAATCGCGAGGTCATATCAAAGCTTCCATTGACCGCGTATATAATTTCGCGCAATCGATTCCCGAAGACACTTTACTCGAGGCTCTGGAAGTGCGTGTAGATCGGTTGGAGGAGGCTTGGAAAGATTTCAGCGGAAATCAATATGATCTCCACCAATACCATGCCGAGGAAGGATACGTTGATCCGGAAGAAGAGTTTGCGAAATTTGAAACCAAATTTGTTACGGCAAAAGCATTGCTTCTTAGGGCCCTCCGAGGCAGAATTCCCGCTCGCGATTCATTAAGCGGGAGAGTTACCGCTCGTGATTCTAATGTTGGAATCCGAAATGATCACGACTTCGTCGAACGTAGTAACCCGGTTTCCAATGAAAAAGCTTCAGCTCGGGAGGATGCACCTGTGTTTAGTGCTGACTTAGAAAATGTTCCCTCTACTTCGAACAATATTAAATTCTCCGAAATTGAATTACCGTCGTTTAAAATAACACCCTTTGCTGGTGATTATCGGGAGTGGCCGTGTTTTCGCGATATGTTCCTAGGTAGCATAGATTGTAGAAAGCATTTATCCGGGTCGCAAAAGTTTCGGTACCTCAAATCCTTTTTGCGGGATGAACCTGCTAGTTTATTAAACGGTATTTATATATCCGATGCGAATTATGAGCCCGCATGGGAAAGGCTGGAACGTCGATATAATAGGCCGCTATATATCATTAACCAATTTATCGAGACATTTTTGAATATGCCTTTGGTGACTAGTGCAGATAGTGGTCAGTTGCGAAAATTAGTGGATACTGCCGATGAGGTTGTTCGTGGTTTAAAGGCTATGGAGTCTGAAAGTAGGGATCCATGGCTGATATACCTCTTAATAAATAAAACTGACATTGAAACTCGCAAATCTTGGGCATTGTTGAACCCAAATTCTGAGGTCGCTACCATTAATGAATTGTTAGACTTTCTTAAAAATAGATGTAGTGCCTTAGAGACAAGTGAGACCAAGTTTCGTGTGAATAAAACCGGTTCGCGTTCGTCAAACCCTTCGGGAAGGGTAAGAAGCTTAGCTGTTGCAAACTTAACTTGCCCAAAATGCAAGGGTAGCCATCCCTTATACCAGTGTTCGGACTTTATCGCTTTGTCTATTGAAGATCGTCGTCGGTTTGCTAGAGACCAAAGACTTTGCTACAACTGCCTAGGAACACAACATTCGTCGTCGCGTTGTCATACAAGGAGTCGCTGCTCCCATTGTCGGTCGCGCCACCATTCGTTGGTGCATCTGGATAGTTCTGGGTCCCCTCGCCCGAATAACGTTAGCGATTCTGCAAATGAGTCAGCCCTAGTTTCTTCCCCATCGCCATCGATTGTGAGCCATCACACCAAACCCGGTAACCCAGCCTCTGGGATTTTGCCAACAGTCGTCGTGGAAGTGTTGGATGCTGCAGGATTTCCTCAACGTTGTCGCGCTCTTTTGGACACGGGTTCGCAGGTTTCCTTTGTAACAGATCGAGTGGTTAGGATGCTAGGGCTTTCTCGTCGTCATTCTCGTTTGCCCATCTCTGGGATCTCTGCTGTTGATGCTGGTGTTACGCAAGGAGTCGTAAATCTGCAATTGAAACCTCGCTTTGATACTTCCATAATGAATGTGGAAGCCTTTGTATTGAAAACCATTACCTCAATTACACCCACACTCTCTTTTGATTTTGATGGCCCTCTTCCTTTGACCGATCTGCCGTTAGCAGATCCTGGATTCAACACCCCGGCTCCGATTGATATTTTGCTTGGTTCGGACAGGGTATGGAGTAGTTTGCGAGATGGTCATCGTTCAGATAGTGTTGGAAATATTATTGCACACAACACTGTTTTTGGCTGGGTAGTTGCGGGAAACATACCCAATAATCAAGTTATTTCCTTGCACGTTGGTATGGATATAGATATGCTTTTAAAATCCTTTTGGGAGATAGAAGAGGTCGGGTCTCATACTCCTTCGGTCGGCAGTGAAGATGATGCGGATCAGCATTTTGAAGAAACCTTTTCTAGAGCTCCCGATAACAAGTTTATTGTGAATCTGCCATTTCGCCGGGCTGATGTTAGTTTTGGAAACACTCTTTCTGGTGCCATATCGAGGTTGTTTAGTTTGGAACGTCGCTTTTCTCGCGATGAAAACCTTCGTGCAGAGTACTGCAAATTCATGAAGGTATACGAAGATCTGGGCCATATGAAGCGCATTCCAGACAGAGAAGTTGAACCTACATCGGGAAGGACATTTTACTTGCCTCACCATGCCGTCGTAACAACCAAAATGAGGGTAGTTTTCGATGGTTCACACAAGGATTCGACAGGTCTGAGTTTAAATGAAGTTCTCCACATCGGACCTCCCCTGCAGAAAAATTTGCTTAATGTTTACATGCAGTTTCGGTTGTATAGATATGTCTTTTGCGCGGACATTGTAAAAATGTTCCGGCAGATTTGGGTCAGCCCTCAAGATCGCGATTTCCAGCGTATTGTTTGGAGAGAATCTCCCAATGACCCCATTGCTCATTTTCGTCTTAGTACGGTCACCTATGGTACTGCACCTGCCCCATTCTTGGCCATAAGAGTCCTAAGGCAGTTGGCTAAGGACTACAAGCAGCAGTTTCCAATGGCTTCCTACGCGATTCTGCACAACTCTTATGTGGATGATTTTGCGGCTGGGTCGGATTCGTTATCTGGTGTTTTGCAGCTAAAGGAACAGTTGGTAGGACTTCTCTCTTGTGGTGGATTAGAGCTAAGCAAATGGGCGTCAAATTGTTGGGGGATTCTCAGTACAATGGATGAGAGTCAGACTGTTTCATTGGACCCAGAAACTGATTGGAAAAAGGTTCTTGGAATTGTCTGGAACCCTTACCACGACACGTTCACGTTCAGGATAACATTGGACGATTCTACAGCGCCCACCAAGCGAAATTTGCTTTCAGAAGTGTCGAAAATCTTCGATCCTATGGGGTTCTTTGCCCCTTCCATTATCCTTTTCAAGATGTTGTTCCAGGAGCTTTGGTTAATTAAGAAGGACTGGGACGATCTGTTGCCTCCAGAAATAGCGAAAAAATGGCTTTCATATAGTCAGGAACTAAAGCATTTTGGCCAGCTAAGGATTCCTCGAAGGTACACGTTAGATGCAAAGGCCTTTGATTTGATAGGATTCTCCGATGCATCGGAAAAGGCCTACTCCGCTGTAGTCTATGCTCGCAGTGTTTCGGAAAATGGTGTCGTTGAGGTTCATCTTGTGGCTGCTAAAACTCGAGTCGCTCCTGTCAAGCAGATTTCGATTCCCCGCCTTGAATTATGTGGGGCTCTTCTTCTTAGTCGCATTATGAAGCTTGTTTGCTCGTCGTTGGATGTCACACCAAGGAACCTCTTCGCTTTCACTGATTCGACAATTGTTTTGGCTTGGCTTTCTTCTCTTCCTCGTAGATGGGGCACATTCGTAGCTAACCGTACAGCTGAAATTCTGGATAACCTGCCTCGTTCCGTCTGGAGTCACGTTCGTTCCGAGGAGAATCCGGCTGATAGCGCCTCTAGAGGAGTTGCACCAAGCAAGCTACTAGATTTGGATTTGTGGTGGAAGGGCCCTGCTTGGATCGCATCAGAACTCAGCCAATGGCCGGTGACAGATATCCAGGAAGTGCACAAGGTTCCTGAAGAAAGGAAACTCCCAGCTGCTGTACTAACTTCACAACCGGAAGAGCATTTTTTTGATGCACTGCTTGGTAAGGTCTCTTCTTGGCCCAAGTTAATTCGCATTGTTGCATATGTCCTACGTTTTGTGCGGAATAGCAAGCTTTCACTTGAGGAGCGTAATTTCGACTTTTTAATCTTCTCTGAGCTTCGTACCTCTAAGGAAACTTGTCTTCGGTTTGGTCAAAGAGAGTTCAAGGAAGAAATTCACATGTTGAAGCAGCATAACAAGGTTTCACAACGGTCGAAATTATCTTCGCTATCTCCGTTTGTGGATGAGGTACACTCAGAAAAAAATACTATAATATCAATAAGAAAAGTAATTGAATCAAAGGTTTTATACTATTAAAATTGGTCAATGGTGTTCATCCAATTGAAATAATAATTTCAAAACTATAACAGTAATGGTACGATTTTTCATGTGTATTAATGTTGTCACCCCTTTGATTCAATATTTTGTCTTATTAATTAATAATAGTATGTACTTTTGTTTGCGATAGTTTTTAATAGGAAAATACAATTAATTATCAAAAGTAAATACCATGAAAAGTAATAGAAAATATGATAAAAACAATAACACCATACTATTATGTCAATAGTATTTAACTTATTAAATTAATAGTATTTACTATTACTATAATAGGACTATACTGCTAAAACAATAACCCAATACCATTGTTTTAATGGGGCCCTTATAGATATAAAGTTGCGTATTCTCTTGAAAGTAATGGTATATACTGTAACAGCAATGGGACTCTACTATTAACACAATAACACAATACCATTGCTTCAATCAGCCTCCTATAAACTTTAATGGTGTATTAATAGTATGTACTATTGCAATTATAGGACCCTATGGCTGAAACAATAACCGAATACCTTTGTTGCAATAGCGATCCGACTAAATTAAAGTGGCGAATCCTTTTAAAATCAATAGTACAATACAATATATTTTTATATAGGTATCACCTTTTTTTATTAATAAAAATGCTAAAAACATTGGTTTACAAGCATATCGGCAAACTTAAGTCCAGCATTAAAAGCAAGGGTGTAGAAATATTGGTCCTTGAAGTCATAGCTTTTGAAGCCTGCAATAAAAGAGTTATTTATTAATTCCAAAGAAATAATGAGATGAATAATGCTTCGACTTACCAGTGTGCGGCCATTTTGTGAGGATATTTAAGGCTTCAGTTTTGATATCATAGTGCCGTTGTTTTGCGACTTCAGTCCATTTAATCCGAACTTCACTTCATAGCTTAATGTTATATGCTAGCCATAAATAGTTGCTTCATACGTCGGTGGATCAGAGACGGTAGTTTCTACAATTACTCAATAAAAAGTTAAAATCGATTACCTACCTTAAAAATGAAACAAACTTAAATATATTAAAAGCCTTATAAAAACCTGTATTAAAAAATAATAATGTATAAAACACTTTTAGTAAAAATTGTCAACGGATGTTAAGAGTTTTAAACGAATAAAATATACAATACAAAATACCTTCGTCCTTTTTTTCACTTATCAGTTGTGTTGTCTTTTCAAACCTCTTATTTTGATTCTGACATTATCAGCCTTATGATGCAGCTTTCCAGTTGGGTTGAGACCATGTCCTCTCTTATGCAAATGGTATTCCTACAAATCATATAAATAAAATTGGTGTAGTATTAAATAAAACTGAGTGCAAGCAAATAATTATTTCATTAAGACATCAAACCGATCGCTGTATTTTTCTATTTTTCGGTTGCGCTATGTTTCAAACAATTATTACGTACGGTACAATTCATTTATTTATATTTAATCGAACAAAATATTTAATTTACCACAGTTAGGACAAAAATAAAACACTACTATGATCAAAGAAAATTATTTTGCACTTGATAATACAATATTAAATGTATAAAATACAAATTTAAGAGCATTTTATACATTCTTCTAAATCTATCTAATGACGCGCATATAAATGCACTTCCAAAATTATTAAAAAAAAATAGTTTAATATAGTCCAAAACACTATTATTATCAAATAAAATTCATTAAATTATACCTGAGCTGCACTCGTTTTCGAATTTAAAAATGTTGATTCTAGAGTATATTTTACATCGAACTACACTTTGTCACAACAACGATACTAATGGCAAACTTTGACGAGTCTAAGTAAAACAAACCTTGTAATATACATACCTACTGTTCTTACCAATGGGATATACTATTAATATAATTAAAGTTATAAGATATACTATTAGCATTTTGAAAAAACTATGCTTTTTAATGTGATATACCATTACTTTAAATATGAATCACTTTAAAGTAATAGGTTTTATACTATTAAAATCACTTTTAAAGAATTTTGTACAGTTACTCTAACGGAACTTTTATTGAATGACGCGGATATTAAAGGGATATACTATTAACATTAAAAATGTATCACATTGAAACAAATCAACTTTTTTAAAGCGGCAACAAATAATTTGTTTTCTTTAATTTTTTATATTATACAATTTTGATATAAGTTCCATATTATGATAACCAATTATAGTATGGATGTTATATCAAAATTGCATTCCAACCATATATCTGAAGCTAGACCAAAAAGATTGCTGTTATTTGCAGCAGAAAAGCCTGCATACATTATGTGTTTAACTATGCTACAACAAATTTCGTAAACTAAAACATTTATAAAAAGTTAAAAATACTTACCTATATTTGTTTCTTTTTTCACTTCATTTTACTTTTTTCACTGTCACACACTACTTCGGAATTGCTCGTTTCGAATTATTCGAAACATTCGTATTAAGGACTGAACAATGTTTTTATTGGAATTCATTGGAAAATTAATGCTATTTTTAATTCGATTAATGGTGCGTTTGAAAAAGTAGTACTACAATATATTTATTATAAAGACCCTTGACATTGATTTCATGGGATACGCTATTAAATATATATTGTTTTCTAGCATTAAATATATTTAACTACATGGAACTATTATAACAATAGTTCATGTTATTGATATTGAAAATATCAAATCCTATTAAATCAATAGTTTTATCTATTACTGGGTGCCTAATTAAAAAATGGTATCATTGTTATCAAAATAAAAACAAAAACAATGAAATTAATAGTCCTCCCATTGAAATAATAAGACGGCAATATTAATATGAAGATTTTTCAATGGTATTCCATCTAGTAATAAATAATAGTATTTATTAATGGGACAATAGTATACGTTATAAAATATTAATGGTAAAAGACTATTAAATGAATAGTGTTTCCCATTATATTTATAACGTATACCCCATTAATAGTAATAATTTCAATACCATTGTATTAATAACCCGAAAACCTTTAATTTTATTAGAAAACTATTGTTTTAATAGGAAAATCTTATTAAAACGCGTCTTATAAATCCAATGGTCGTACCATTGACAAATTAATGGGACGTTTTTCTCTGAGTGTAGGGTTGCTGCGAGTTGGGGGACGGATTTCGAATGCTCCATATGTTTCTTTTAGCATTAAACACCCAATAATTCTGCCAAAAAACCATCGCATTTCGCAGCTTATACTTTTGGATGCCCACGATAAGTTTCTTCATGCTGGTGTGTCGGAGTTGTTCTCTGTGGTTCGACAGGAGTTCTGGATACTCGGAGCCAGAAACCTCATACGTAAGGTGGTACACGACTGTATGGATTGTTTTCGCTTACGTTCTTCAACCTCCTCGCAGCTGATGGGAAATTTGCCTTTGTCTCGTCTTTCGCCATCGTTTGCCTTTGATCAAACCGGTGTTGACTATGCGGGTCCAATTACGCTTCGGGCATCGAAACTTCGAAAAGCAAAGCTGATAAAGGGGTACTTTGCTCTCTTCGTTTGCATGGCGACCAAGGCGCTGCATTTGGAAGTCGTCAGCGACTTATCTACGGATGCCTTTATTGCTGCCCTACGGAGATTCATCGCTAGAAGGGGAAAGTGCGCTGTTATCCATTCGGATAATGGCACCAATTTTCAAGGAGCGGCTAGAAAATTATCGGAGGTGTACGAGTTGGTTCGGTCTTCTAAGCATAACGAGTTGGTGTCAACGGCTTTGGCAGCAGAGAATATCCGATGGGAATTCATTCCGCCCCATGCTCCCCATTTCGGAGGACTGTGGGAAGCGGGCGTCAAATGCGTTAAGCGGCATCTCCATCGCATTGTCGGCAGCAATCTCCTCACCTTTGAAGAAATGGGCACTTTGTTAGCCCAGATAGAAGCTCTGCTGAACTCTCGACCCTTATGCGCCATTTCCGATACCGATTTGAACCCATTAACCCCTTCTCATTTCGTTATAGGTCGCCCTTATACAGCCATACCGGAGCCTAGTTATTTGGAGGTTCCAACAAATCGATTGGGACGTTGGGAACTGGTGCAGAATATGCTACAAGGCTTTTGGCAGCGATGGCAGTGCGACTATATAACCTCGCTTCAGCAACGTCCAAAATGGAAACAGGCCAAACGAGACTTCAAACTGGGTGATCTCGTTGTTGTTAAAGAGTCTAATTTGCTTCCTTCCCAATGGGCTTTGGGTCGTATCGAAGAGGTACACTCAGGCAAGGATGGACATATACGTGTAGTTACCCTTCGCACCAAGAACGGGCTGTTCAAGAGACCCATTACCAGGCTGGCTCTGTTACCAATCTCCTGAAGTGCCCTTCAGGGGTGGCGGCGTGTTTAGAAATGAATTTACATTTAACTAAATTTACTTTGTCTATTTTAAATATTCCAATTAATAATTAACTTTTCTTTCGACCAAACATTGTGTAGCTTACCCTAATTTGACTACATGAGCAAAGATGTGCAGCTGTACCATTTTATATAATTATTGCCTCATATAACTATATATGTATGTACATTGTACACTTGTGCATTTGTCCCGACGATTTCCCATAGAGCAGATGGAGAAGCTTACGCAATGTTTTTTTCAGCAGTGAACGACAGAACGACTAGAAAAATACAATCTGGGCCAGCGGATCTGTTTATGTTGAGATCATAAAGTTCACTCGCGACTGTACGAAAATTGATTTGTCGCATGGTAACCTCTACGCTCTTTAGTATAGGTTGGGACAAGGTATCTCTTAACTCAACTTCAATGAATTTTCTGGCAAGTAATGGTTTTCGTTTTGAACTCGCTAATGTTTATTTAAGTACAAAAGCAAACAAAAGCAAGCAAGAAGAACATAAAAGCGCCTCCTAACTTTTTCAATAGCGGCTCTAGTTAATGAGCTATAAAGGAGGGGACGTTTTTCGAGAAAACTTATCAGCACAGTATTGAAACTGACACATCTTCTATACAATTTCAATTTTTTGGCCTACTGATTACGTACGACTTAATTTCAATGCAATTGGTCCGTATGTGATCTGTCAATGGTCAGGCTGCATCCCTGCGCTTGCCCGCTAGGTTTCCCCGTTGCTCTTTATGGTAATCTGTTATTTTTCTCAGATTAGTTTGCTGTCAAGGATTAGTCCTAGATAGTTAACTTCTTTCATGTCAGTAAACAAAATAACAAACAGCTTTATCTCCATCAGTCTTTGACATTTTATTTTCCTTTTTCAGGAAACTGTATTTAATACAGTTTTTTTGTAGAAGAATTCCACTTGACATAAGAAAAAACCTACTCCCGAGATACCGATACCGAGGGTGCTTGAAATACCCTTTGTACAAAATCAAATTAGGGTTTCCTCAAAGTCTCCTCTGAAAATATCAACTACTATGACATCAGATATCTGCATGTGCTATAGACAGCTAATATCATAGTTTGCCAATTTCTCACGAGGATGGCTGAAGATGGCAGCCAATCTTGAATGAGAACATACAAGGCAGCAATTTTTGGCCATAACGTGGCACTAATGTTCCAGCTCAAATAGACTTATTTGAAACTGCTACGTATATAAAGTTGTAAGCAGGCACGATAATTACAGTCAACTCCCGAACATATCATCGTTGCCGAGCCTGGCTCATTCACCCGTATGAATTATTTCCAAATCTCCCATCATAGTGGGAACGTATAAAGGACAACGTACACCTACTCTGACAGTTTTCAATTTCTTTGATTTTTTTTCCTCGTTCAAAACTGATCAATAAATCACCCACCACTCCACTCCAGTTCCCTGAGCACAGCCCTAATGGAGTACTTCACGTTATGTTTCACTGATTAAAAAAAATCCTTGGCGCGCTGCAAACATTCAGCCAAGCCTAAGGAATCGCGCTTTATTTTGCGCCGCAAGGACACTGGCTATCCCCCGCATATAGAAACCAGCCAGCGGACGGACACACATGAAAGAATTTATCTCTAAGCTCAATAAAGTAGATGCCGATGGTGGGTTTGCGTTCCACCCCAAGCTTATATTCCCTTCAAGATAATTCGTTTCGGCCGTGTAGTTCGCAGATGGGGTATTGGAAAATAAAGATTTCCACGAACTCGGTCATACAAGAAAATGTACTTGACATCGCAGGACTAGAGATTCTATTTCTTTTCATGTTTTTTTTTCTTGCTTGTCCGTCCTTCCGACGTTATTTCGCTTGTCCTTCTGCCCGAAGTGATGTTTCCCTCCCGCGAGGCACGACTAACAAAAAACTAAGCACAGAAAAAAAAATTAGAAAATTCTGTGTCATATGAGTATGTACGATGTGTGTAGTGGTTGTGTCTGATATGTGTGCCAGATTGTGTTTTCACAAGGACACATCAGCGTGGTGGCTATATTCTATATCTGTTATGTGTGATTTTTTTTTTTTGGTCCATCTTCGGATTCTTGCTGCGAAGTGGACGCTTTTTTCCCCAACAGTTCTCTACTAAAATCCTTAGCGAAAAACATTTTTGCTTCGTTTTTCTTTTTCCTCGTGTTCTTTGGCAAAGGCCACTTTTAGCGGCAAAAAGCGAACAAAAAAATGCCCATGCAATAGCGTTATGTCTTTGAACGCCCATTCCAAGTCCTGGCCGCCTTTTTCTAATGAAATTTCCATGTCAGATCGCATCCTACTCGTAGTTTTGCCACTACACACAAAGTATTTGTGTAGTGTACATATATTTTCTTCGGGTTTTTGCGCTTTTCTTTTTTCTCTCTCGTGCTTTTGTGTTATCATTCGTTTTCGCTAGTAGTCTTTACCGGTTCTTTAGATGAGTAATTGTATTTGGGTTAAGAGCCATTGATATCACATCCTAGCGACGACGAAACAAAAGCACTACCCACCCACCACCAATAACATCAGCAACATCAACAGTAAAAAAAACAGAAGACAAAAACAAAAAACCCGCACACAAAGCACAGGGGGACATGAAGGTAAGTGAAGAGGGAAAACAATAAAGAAAAACAATCCCTCATGCACATCGCAGCTAAACCTGCAAAAAGTCCAGCGGAAGTTCGAAAAAAAACGCTGCCGTCTCCCCCATCCGCAACTAAAGATTCCAACTAATACAGGGCCCCCCGTCACACACATGTACGATGTACCACGGCGGCTCCTGATTCTTGACATCCATCAGACCACCGCGAGGATGTGTTATCCATTCCGCTTGCTTTGTGCCCCACACTGCGCTGCGGATTCCGTGCTCAATGAAGGCAAAGGATGTACGATGTATCTGCCCTGGTGAGTCGTTTCAGGATCTGGGTAGCGAGAGTGAGAGAAGAAAGTCGCGCTTTTCCCTCTGAGTGAATCCGCAAACGGAGGAAATTCTTTGAAAGGCCAGTTAGACACAGGGCGATGCGGGTGCAACTTGGGGATGGTTTCTTTCTCTTTATCATGTGTGCACATCCACTTATAATGGCCAAGTTTTTCATACATTCCTCTTTTTTCTTTTTATTTTTCGCCTAGGCAGAGGCAGAGCCTTCTTCCTCTGGCTCTTTTGCAGGTTTTTGTTCGTTTCTTAGGTGCGCGCTGTTTCATTCAATGGCGATGGCCCCCATCTCCTCCCCGGCCATATAATAGTATCGCAACTGAAGTAGCCATCGCGGTTGCTACTCTTACCGCTTGGCAGCTGTATATGTACCAACGGGCAACGGCTGTATAGAGTAGGCTCTTGTGGTATCCTCCGCAATATGATGAGCGGAAATCCACTCGGTTGTGTGCGCTTTGTGCGCACTCTTGTTCCAAGGAAAATGCCTCCTTCTCGTATTAGATTGAGGAAGCTGGCTCGCAACTTGGGGGCATAGGCAAAAATCGCGCGCGATTGTGTTTTATTGATTTAAACTCACACTGCCGGCACTGCTGATGATGATGATGCTGGCTCACAAGGACGAGAGACAGGGTGACTGCCTATTCAACTGTTGTAGCTGCGGAAACTCCTTCGAATCCTGCTGATGTTGAAAATAGTTTAAATGTACGAGAATAAGGTCGCGACTACAACGACGACGATGGGGTGATTGCTGCTGGTGTATGAGTAAGCCCGTTCGTGTGTACCTACTACAAAATGCGCTGAATTGGCTTCGTCGCCGTAAGGGTGATGCTACATGGCTACAACTGCTGCGGTAGTTGATGCAGTTGCAATTGAGTTGCAGATCCCGAGATGAGATATTGTCGTATATAGTCTGTGGGGAGAGACTGGCGTCGTCGCTAAAGCACTTAAGCGCAAGTAAGGGTTGGACTGGGGATAATAATAGTGGCATACGTGTTCGACTAGGCGACACAATGAGTTGCCTGTACTTGTATGATATATCCGCGATTGGTCATTTGCCGCAAGCCCAACGAAAGGGCATGGGTTGTTAGCGCCATATAGATTGAGGATAAATCTCCTACAGTAACAAAAGGAGTATAAGCAGGCTGTCAGTCAAGGGCTGTTGCAAGTTGGAGTACTCTGGTTACTTTAGAATTTTGTATATCTACCTGGAAGACTGTCAGTTAACTAATACAAAATAGCTCAGAAGCGGATGCGAGCTTGTCTTCGTCATTCGAGGTCTTTTCGGACCATTTCCTGTCGGCAGTGTATTGTTCATTGTAGCTTTGAAGGCTCAAGAAGGCTCTCGTAAGAACACTTGGAATATCAAATGGTCTAGGAGTTGGTTTGACGCCTAGATGCTTCGAAATGTTTTCAAATTGTTATCAGAAGTTTAATCGCTTAGACGTACTGTATACTGACAATTTATCTGAATAGCTCCGCACGAGTTTTTTCAGTACCGTGCGATGACCTGCTAGAAAGGCCAAAAGAACTTGTTCTATTTTTCTGGAAAAAAAAAAACAAAATGACCAGAACGCCTGATTTCTGTTTAGTAAACTTCGAAATATAAATCGGTACGTTTACTTACTTCCCAAACAACTCAATCAATTAAGTGCACTCAAGACTGTGATTGAGCTTGCGTGGATTACAATGAATTTAGAAAGCTGTCCCTGGTCGTATTCTTTGATGCAAAAGCTCAGAGATGAAGTTATTTCCGGCGCTTCATAGTTTATACTACCAATTGGATCCGCTGGAGGACTGGAGGCTATTGACTTAACCATAACCCTATGTCCAAGAGATATTTGAGGTCGTCCATAAACTCGAAGGTTCGGCCGGAGGTATGGTTGTCAAATGTAGGGTATACCTGTTTAGAGGTGTGAGGTGCTCATTTCCCAATGTGAAACTTTCCAATAAACTTTTGAGGCCTCTGAACAAGACCTGAAGTAAACTTTAACCCAAGAAAACTAGTTCCTTGGTGAAAGCCTTATCTATATGAACATCCTAAAGATACCCGAAAGCTTTTAAATCTATATATATAAAAATAAGTTGAATTGTGTTTGTCGCCAATGTTCTCTGTAATGCGTGAACCGATTTTGATTCTGGAAACTTCCTATGAAAGGTGACGTTAATACCATGGTTTTTAGGCATATACGGTCTTTGTAGGTGTATTGGTTCATGAGTTATAGGGGCGTGGCACCGCCCATACAAAAAATGCGTTGGCGTCTGGCGTCTTCTGGGTCTTCTGGCATTGCAGCCATTTTGTTAGATGGTGGTCGGATAGTACATTCTGCTTTGAAATTGCCTATGAATTACCAAGTTATTAAAACTCCAACATGTAACATTTCAAGAACATCTGGAACGGCGAAAACGTTGCGGTATCATTATTTAGGATGCACTATGGCAAATAAGAAATCTGTTGAAGCTTTGGAGAGAACAATGAAAAATGTTCGAGATACCTAATTCAGAGTTATTTGCTGGTGCATTGATTTTATTGTCAGGCGACTTAAGACAAACATTGCCCGTCATTCCTAAATCGACAACTGCTGATGAAATTAACGGTTGCTTAAATTCTTCATATTTATGGAGATTTGTTAAGTCGATGCGCTGCCATTGCCAAATGATTTTTGCCGTTTTGTACTGTCAAAATAGAAATTTTTGAAAGTGTTTTCCCTAACATAGCAAAACAGCGCTAACATGCGTTGTGTGTGCGAGCAATTTAAGTTGATAAGAACAAAGATGTCAGTGAATTAAAAATGGGTATACAATCCAAGATTCCTGGCGACTTGGTACACCGAAAATGGAAAAACCAAATAAGTGTAACACAGAGCATTACAAGAAAAACTATTTACCACTGATTTAAATGAATTTGAATTTGATTTTTTATATTTGTATTTTGCACTACGAAGTGTGCAGGGGGCCCGCTAGTAGGTCTCTAAAGTAAAGTTTGGAAGAAGAGTTCCTCCTTTACAGATTGAAGGGACTGTCAATGCTAATACGGGGGTGGAAAGGAGCTTCTCATGGACCTTTGCTAAAAGATCGAGTTTTTGAGTGCAATCAGTTGAAGATAAGCCACTGAAACCTAAAAGACCCGACTAATGCTTAGTCAAGAGTTTTTGGCAGGAAACTGAAACCCATTAAAGGATTGATAGAACTTTAATTGCAAAAATTTGATCTTTAGATCTTCTCTCTAATTAGGAGTCGCAAACAGTGCTGCAATTATTTTAAAAATCAAAAAGCTCAATCACGTATAAAAAAATGCTAAAAAAATGCTGAAAAAATAAAAAAAATTCGCGAAAATGCTAAAAAAGCATTTGGCATTTTTCTTTTAAAAAAAATGCTTTCAAATATGCAAAAATGCTAGATCTAGCATTAGAAATGCCAGAATGGCATTACTGGTCGGAAATTATTACTATGTGAAGGAAAAAAGCGATCCCACAACACAACACGGAAGGCTAGTTTCACTCCTCGCAATGAAATCCTTAACTAGACTATAATGTAGTGCTGCGAGGATCGGGGGTGGAAGAGGAGGTGGGTTTAGTGCGTAAAAGTCCAACACTACTAAGTACGGCTTCAATTTCGTCCCACTACATTCCTTCACAAAAAAAGGAGAAATTCTTATATTTTATGCAGACCACCAGGAACGGTCCGTAAGTACCATTATCCCAGTCGGATATGCGTTTCTGGGTTTGAGCGCCAGTGACTCCAAAAAGCTCTATAGGGAACAAAAAGTCTCTTAAGATTGGATGACGGCGTTCGTCGCACATGAAATCATAATCACTGAAATCACAGTCCGGCTGAATTTTTTAAAAGTTAGAAATGTTTCATCATTCTTCAAGTAAGTTCCTTTCAAGATGACTAGCTAATCTGCATTGATCGTAAATGTCAAAAAACCAGGTCAATTTGATTTCTTCCTCTTATATCTGCTTTCTGCTTTGTAAGCAAAGTTGGCAGGGATATCAGATCAGATATGGAAACGTTTTATGCTTATAACGAGTTATGAGTAAAGATTGATGTGAAACGGCTGGTTTGTGTTTTAAACAATACTCTGTTCAATATCGCAAAAAAAGTGAGAGTTGGAGTACAAACTTCTTTTATCATACCTTGTATCATAGGTATGAGACTCCCGCGTTTACAAAACTATAACTTTTGACTCGGACGAAACTGCACCTTGCTATGGGCGTGTTCAAAAATCGATTTCGTCATCACTGAAATGACAAGAACATCTCTCCTTCTAGGGCTCATTGCGGGCTTTTCTTCACTCATTAAGAGTAGCACGACTGTTGGCCAATATGGTTATGATACGCCAGAGGACAACCCTCACATGAAAACAAAGCAAAGCTTGGGACCGTAACTCTTTAGAATTGAGGATCTACTGAAGCTCGACTTATGCCGCTTATAAATTTTGGCTTCGTGGCAAACAATTTAAACGCTTTGATACAAACATTAGTCTCTTATGAAACT
Source organism: Cheilosia pagana (assembly GCA_936431705.1). NCBI lineage: Eukaryota > Metazoa > Arthropoda > Insecta > Diptera > Syrphidae > Cheilosia > Cheilosia pagana. The sequence goes on along the minus strand of OW386166.1, from coordinate 73,573,875 downwards.
GTTAACTATTTAACTATTTCAGAATGCGACGGTTTAAAAAGTCTATGCCAGCAATTGTCGGATGCGACTTATTTCAACAAGACCTCACACTGAAATAGGACCAAAAACCGATGAGCTTCAGAATAAGAGCCCCTTAAAACCGCCACTAAAAATATATTCATCCAACCAATTTTATTTATTAAACAAATAGTTGGTCCCTAAAGTAAAATGAAATCCTTTCCGGTAGCCCCTTCTACAGTGTTAAGTTGTAATTAATAATCCTTTCCCGAACCAACATCTCTCAATAGCTTTATCTCATACCGCGTACCTAAGTCAAATGGCCAATTTGACGTGTAAGTACTTCATTTTTACCTCCGGACAGGTTTAAATAAATTCCGCTGATAAAAAAAAGGATAAACACCATATTAAGCGAACAAAAACGAACACACACGTCCTCTTTGCACATTCACGAAATCATTTACAGCTCAATTACAGTCTGAAGAGCTTCCCGCAAGTACACGCTACGCTATATATACAGATACACTGTGTTCATTTAAACCAGTCTATATCGCGTGTACACATCAATTACGGCTGTGTGTACGCAAACATTGGTCCAACAAATCCTGTTTCCGTGTCGAAAGATATAAAAAAGCGTATTCGCGCGCCGATTTATCACACAGCTCCTGCCCAACAGAGGGAAGGGCCACGTGTTGCACAACAGGAATTCGAAAATTTTCGCATAAATTAGAGCGCGGAGCGGCACCCCAATTTGAGAGTAAAATTGTATTTCTTCCCCCGGAAAAGCGCACACACATAGCTCGCTCGTTCAGCCACCAAGTATCAAGGACGCTATAGGTAACACGAACCAACAAGCGGCGCGGTGACAGGTAAAGGTCACTCGCGTATATGATCTCACATTTGCATATGACATTTGGATGGGAAAACATCCTTTTTCGCAGCTTGCTGCCCATTCATCTCTTTGATATGTGAGCAAGAGCATGCCGTGGAATCTGCGACGCGTGTGTCCATCTGGTTCTCGCGGGGTGAGTATGACAGCGCGGATAAAGCTGTGTTTTTTTCGCTTGGGGTAGGGGTATGTAAACAGTGATTGCTATTCTGTTTCCGATTGAAGTGTAATTTGAACGAAAAGGGTGTTAGGTGTTATGGTTACGCGGAAATTGAAATAAAAGGAATGACGGAATTATATTATGCAGATTATTTAGGTTGTAGGTAGGTAGTCAAAAATATAATAGGACGCGTCTCATGTGACGTTGATGAGGAGTCATGTGGAGTGGAAACAATCCATAACATGACTTTTTACTTTTTTATTTGTTAGATAAAGGATTAAATTGTTGTTTTCTGGGGTATTTTCCTTGGTAAAGGAATTGAACACTTTAAATTCGAAAATAAATTAGCGACAAAGTGAAGTCAACGTGCTTTTGTGCTGAGGAGCATTGCGCCCTTGGAAGCAATTATTATTTAATTGTAGATCCTGTTTCTCGTGATGTACTTTATGTTTGAGTTGAAGTGAAGCTCTCAGAATCACCACTGTTCTTTACAAGAGACACAAACGCTGCGGTTGAGGAGTTATTTGGTATCTTTAAATATTCGTATTGAATGTAGGTACTTTATCAATTCTTTCATGCTTACGATTACCAGTCCCTTAACAAGCGTTAGTCGCCCTAGAACTTGTTAAATTCATCAGGATTTGCTATATGAGTAATATTGTTAATCATTGCATAATAGTTTCGAAATTAAATTCTTTTGAGTCACTGTACCTAGTTGTTTATTCTTTACTTTGACATTTTTATAAAAACCGATCTTTTGTTAAACATTGAAATAAAACGTTTCTTCTGTTCGTCAGTACATCTCAAACCGATAGTTTCTTTTCACAGAACTGAAGTTCATTAACTTGAATCATGCAGTCGCAGCCTGGAGTGGTGCGTTCAATTACCTCTTAAGGCGGTCCTGGAAATCATTAAGTCCACCTTAAGGTAGGCTTACGAACATGGAAAATGCAGATATTGCGAACTAAGATTTACCCTAAAATTTGCTCGCTGGCCTAACGTCCTTTCCAACAGGAATCGAGTGCGCAAACTCTATTGGCGAACGCAAAAAAAAAATATTAGGTCATCGATGCCCAAGTTGAAGGGTGGCTAGGAACGCCATAGCAAAAGTAGGAAAGAAATCGCCACATTCTTCAACCCAGTGATATCTTTATCTTTGTATGCCTTATAAGTGGGCCAATGCAAGAGAATACCCTGCACATATAGCTCTCATCAGTTGTGAGGTATGACGCGATGTGGCCAAATCAGATTTCCGTGGCGAATTATCCCGCGGCTGATGTAATAAGGACTGATATTAGCGACTTGCGATAAGACTTGATGGAATGCACTGTCTAATGGTAGTGTTGTTCTTTGTTTACCTTTGCTTTACGAACCGATATACACCCCTATCGTGGAATACGGCGTATTTGAGATTCACTTCACCTACTCGATTCACTTTCACTTTCCGTATACATCGTGGAATCCGCCGGGGAAACTCCCTTATCGACAGTTAATTTCAAAGTTGGTCGGTAAATCAGCTGTTTTGCTTTAAATGACAGCAGAGAAAGAGCAAAACAATTTCAAACTTATTTTACCAAAAACAAATTAATTAATTTATGTTCGAAAATCAATAAAATGGATAGTATAGCCTATTATATATTTAACAATGCTGAAAGAGCTTCTTATGACAGAAAAATGCGTGCACAATTAAGAGGAACTGCGAAAAAATGCGTGCACAATTAAGAGGAACTGCGAAAGATAAACGTTTATTTATTTATTAGATTTACTAAGTTGTGTTTTGTTGTTTTACACTTTATTTCCAAAAAAAAATCTGTTTACTTATTATGTACCTACTTACAACATTTTGAGAAAATCGCAACGAAACCGCACAACAAAGGCCAGGATACGCAATGAATTAGCTGCGTATTTGAAATGTCAAAGTTTGTATGGGGAGTTTCCCTTCGATCATTTTCTACGATGGCGTTAAACGCATTCACTTTACCGACAGGTGAATCTTTCACTTCGAATGTATTCTACGATGCAAAGTGTTGAATTTGAGTGAAACGTTCCCCCCGGCGTATTCCACGATAGGGGTGATAGTTTAGCATGGGGGATATATCGTATTTGTGTTGGTTATTTTGGTGCACCGAAAGCGGAGAAAGTAATCTTAATCTTTTTTTCAAAATACAACACGAAACAGAAAACATCTTTGCCTATTGCCTTCTCTTTGAACGGTTGGAATTTGCGAAGCCGTTCGGCCTTACTAATAATCAAACACTAATATCGACTATTAGTTGACTGCCAGTTTAAATTAAAATGTGCAGCATTTTTGAAATGGTACCAATAAACAATTTAACCTCCAGTTTTACTAGTACGAAGACTTTCTGTTGAATCTATTACAAATTTGCTGTCAATTGTTGTCAGTTATCAGATGTGAAATCATCTGTTTTTGTTTTCATGCAGTCTTTTTCGAAAAAGTTAATAAAGGTTGAAAATGATTTCAAGTCGAGACGAAGATATTTTTGTGGACCTGTGGAAGAACTTGCTCCACGGACGAATCGGGGAGGAGCACTTTCGGTGGAAACAATAGTATTAGTTGCAATACGATACCTAGGGAAAGGATCCTATCAAAGCAATCAAATCAGTTCGTTGCCAATTTGTTTTAGATGTCTACGTGTGGATACAGGATATTATGCTTCTATTGTTTAATACGGTATTTTAATTTATTTGGTCGTTTCATTTCATTTATTTTCATTTTCGGCTTTACTAATAGAGAATAGTAAATATTAACTGAAACATCAATTTGCAACAATTATTTTTTCACCTAAGCGGAATTTTCTTCTAAGCGAATTTCGGATATTTAAAAAAAAAAAAAAAAACAGGAGTTCGGACGAAAACTAAAACCGATTTCACTTGTGTACCTATCCAGCTTAAATATAAAAAAACACACTTATTTCTAATAGGTATGTCAAGATTTTCACTGTCGGCGCAGTGGCTTAGTGGTAGTGCGTTGGGCTACTAAGCGAGGGGTCTCAGGTTCGAATCCCGAAAGGGCCAAATTACATCTTAAGGTTTTTTTCCACTGCACCACCTCTCGCGGACGTCTGACAAACATCCGAGAGTAAAACTGTCATGAATGAGCTTCTCAATTAGCCGTTTGGACTCGACGTTTAACAAAGCCAGTTGCAGAGTAAAAATAAATAAATAAATATTTTGGCGCGACAGGTCTATGGGACCCAAGGCTAGCTTCTCACATCTATTCGTTTTGTGTGAGTTTTAAATTTATGGGACGAATGGAAGGGATCTACAATTTTACGCCGAGTCCAAACGGCTAATTGAGAAGCTCTTTCATGACAGTTTTACTCTCGGATGTTTGTCAGACGTTCGCGAGAGGTGGCGCTGTGAAAAAAAACTTAAGATGTAATTTGGTTCTTTCGGGATTCGAACCGAGTACTCCTCGCTTAGTAGCCCAACACACTACCACTAAGCCACTGCGCCACTGTTGCAGAGTAAGCTCTGCTAATTACTGTTGTCCATGTGAGTGTGGTGTTGAAAGTTAAGATGAGCGTCGCAGACAGACTCGTTGTTAATGTAATACATTTGACATTTTTTCACATTAAGCTCTTAACTATTCTGTTGACACAAAGTGTCGAAGTGGTTATCTTCAGTTCAAGATTTGGTTAGATAATCTTATATCATCTGCCTAAATCTCCAGGCCAGAGATGACAAGCAAAGTCATCATTTATTGTCAAATTAATGGTTAAAGGTCCAAGATGACTACCCTGTGGTTTCAGCGAACCCTTTGACTGGGTTAGAAATGGAAAATAAGACTTGATCCATGAAGTAAAGCCTCGAAAACCGATCGTTTTTAGTTTGAGGAGTATGACTTTGTGAGAGATTTTGTCGAAGGATTTGGTGATATCGTTAGCCACAAAATCCACTTCCTTACCTATTAAGGGCGCCCTGTAGTGGCAGAGCTTTTTTTTGCCGATAGTCAAGCCTCAACGAGAGGGCTGAACAATTTAAAATTCTGCTTTTTTGGCTGGCGGATCATATATGGAGATTCTAGGTAATTAAAAAAAAATAAAGTTATTTTTTAAAATAAAAATGTTAGTTATTTTCTGAAATATAAACAAAAACAAAAAGGGGTGCCATATTTGCCGACTTTACCCTATATCGGTCTCACCTATGAAGGAGAATCTCGTCATGCCTCTCGCAGTTGGTCGAACGGCAGCCTGTGCTCCATCTGGCCCGTAAGGAAGTCTACTTTCTTTATGGGATTCATATTTGCTTACCTCATAGTATTAGATATACTTATTATGCGTAGTGGGAGAAAAAGTTGTGACAACTAACAGGCTGATCTTTAGACTTGCTTCTCAAACGGTTTATTTTATGCCTTTGATAAAATTTGGCGTAAGAGTCAAGGGCTTTCTTCAGCGCGTTGAGCAATGAAATTCAATCCTTGCTAAGAACAGGGCAATGTGACCATTTCCATGACTATATGAGTGCCACGAACGACGTGGCTACAGCTTCAAACCAAAACAAGGTATCATTGGAATTAAGGACATTTTGGCAGGTGCATGAGTTACATTAAGTCGAACCACTCATCTCTGTATGCTGTCGAGTATCTTTATTGACCCCACGTTGAGAGTTGGTAAGGTAGCAGCAAAGGTAGGGTGTGATATACCTAAGCCCCGTGAAAACCTTCTAACTATCGCATGAGACCAGGGCCGAATTTGGAGGTTTGGAGGCCCTGGGGCAACAAATGAGTAGAGTCCCTTGGCTTATGATAATTATGATAATTATAATAATTTACTGTGAAACCAAATAAACCTCAGTTCTCGTAGTAAATCGCTTTCAATGCTGAGTAGGAATAGCTTTGATAGGCGGTTTTGTCCCACTGTAGTTCGAGCCTTTTTCTATAGTTATCATTTTTGAAAATGAGCGCTTTCCACTGCACCAATTCTGGTGCGTGATTGCACATATTGGTCAGTATGACATATTTCTTTAGCTGGTTCTTTGTACTTATCAACATCTTTTGGATTCAACGAATGATTTAAATGATTTTAGGGTCCTGCAACATCTTGTTTGTAGCATCGAATCGCTCCAAGATGTCGTTCAGCAAAATGTCGTCCTGCAAATAGAGCGGTTTCCAGACAACTTATCTTTTTTAAAAGGTTCGATGCTTCATTCCTCACGATATCTTTTTGCTCCTTATCACAAGATATGCTGGTTTGAGCTCCTTTTTACTTTAGAATTGTTGACAATGGCTTTCGGAGCTTCAGCTCGACAAGACTAACGAGTGTCCGCTTTTTTCTGCGATAATTTTTTAGTCGTTCTGTACTTGCTGTGAAATTCTAAACGAAATCAAAGAATTAAACAGCCGATGGACGAGAGTTAGCAGCCATAGTCATGGTAAACATGGTTAAAACGCCGATAGATCGGTTTTCTCTAAAATAAGAGCCTGCGTTCGCAGTTGGAGAAAAGCCAGAAAAAGCCAGAATCGATTGACGGTCTCTTGATATTTATTGTGGTGTGTAAACATATTCTTTGAACATTTCCGGAACTGAGGAACAGAATTCTGCAGAGTTACTTCAATGTTGAAGTTCTGTGGAACCTTTTTCAGCCGAATATTCGATAATTTCATTTGCTGTGCGGTCAGGTCAAAGACCAATGTTATTTTTTTTTTCGAAGTCTATGGTGGGGGCTGTAGCCCCGCCTGCCCTTCCCTAAATCCGGCACTGCATGAGACTAAAATAAACTCGTACCTCTCTTACCTCGTAAGGAAGATTCAAACGCAGAAAACCAAACCAGTATTAGCACACGTCAGACCTTAGTCTGCATGGTTTAAAATGTTCCCTGATGCTGTCAGCAATTTGAGGGATCAATTGTATAATCATAACAGGCTGTCTGTCAAAATCCGTTTAAAGACGGAGTAAAGTTTATATGCAAAGCCTAGGAATATCCCCTATACAGTAGTCCAGATTGGGATGTGCTATAACTAAAGGAAAGTTGAGTCTATACTTTCTGACCACCAGCGAGGTCTGCTTTAATTTGGTTCTTAAAAAAGTCTGATAATCGTAAAGGCGTCATACAAAGTTTCAGTCTCTTTCTCCATATACAAGTGTAGGTATCCCTTAGAATATTCGCAACGTATGTATCTCTGAGCAAACTCGCGGTAGATATCTTTTCCAGGACTACAACCCGCGATTAATAACATAGCTTCATACCCTACCCATGCTGCTGTCGAGAGAAATTGATTTCACAATCGATTGTTGCCAGCGAGAAGAAGTGGTCGCTGCAGGGTGATTTGACAACGACGACGACGATGAAGAGGAACGGGAATGAAGATAAGGTCGGTGACGCCAAAACTCGCCCCCCAATTATTATTGCTGAACTTTGTGTTGGGTTATCCAACAAACCCCTCATATGGGACGCCAACAGCAACTCCAAAGGTATAAAAAGGGAGACAACAGTAGGTGGGGTGGCCATCCGGAGCAACCACCACCGCCACTTTCCTTCCATCGATGGCTGAATAGATAGACTTTAGCCTCTTCACATCACAAAAGTCATTCGCATCACTGCGGATAAAATTCAACGACCACCGCGCGCCACAATGAATAACCCTTGCGGGGATAATGGACCAAGTCCTGGCGCTGTCAAACCCATTTCGCGTTGTCGTCGTCGTTGTCGTGGTCGTGGTCGTGGTCGTCCTTTCGTATATATTTTTCGCTCCTCTTAATCACCCGCCTTGTGGTGTTTTTGCCTCCTCGAAATGCTCTTCGCTTTTCTTCTTCGACTTCCATATGAGTGTATAGGGTATAGTAGTGTATGTCGTGTGAGTATGTGCTTCGCTGTTTTTGTTGCTGCCGCTGATGTCGATGCCGATGGCCTGCACGGATACTTGCGCCTTGGCCCCCGCCGCTAACTAACATCCCTTTGTGTGTCCTGTGTAGACAGCCTCTCTGTTGTCCTGGAAACGTCGTCTCCATTTCATTCCGTGGGGGGGATGTCCTGTCAATTTTCGCGAAATTCAAACGTGGTGGGGGCTAACCTATTATACATACTCACACGTCCAGCCCATGCCATCCACCGCCCACACTTGTCAGCCAAGTTCTACCTGACCCATGCCGAGGACTAGAGTGCAAACTTCAGGGATCCATTTGGCCATCGCCGTAGTCGCCAGAACTAGAGCCACCGCCGCCGTCGTCGTCGTCGTCGCTGCCGCCAATGTGGTGGTGGTAGTGGTGGTGGTGGTCGTCGAATTCGTTAGCCGTCCCAATCGCAATACGTGGCATCCCTTAGCGGGAGACGTGAATAAGATGAAAGTGGATATTTTGTCGTGGGTTCGCTGCCTTCTTCCACACACAACTCTAATACATGTGTATATGTCCGACTACAGCACATGTGTAGGTACATATATCACCAGAAGGGAAAACTTGGGCAATTTTCATGTGAACGGTCGAGCTGGGGGTGGCGGTGGCAATGGATTGAGTGGATTTCTCTCTTCTTCTTTTTTCGGGTGAAAATTCCCGTTTTCTCAACGTTGGACAGTTGATGCCGAGTGGCAGGTGGAGGCATGAGGGTCTTCCACCTTAGATTAGAATGCTTGTGTGCCATGTCAATCTGCGCGCACATAAACCCAGCCGAGGGGTATGCGGTGAAATTCTCCGTGCTACTCGCATATGGGAGTGGGGGATGACGATTTCAAGATACATTAGAATCGGGATGATCGGCCATCCTGGGGTGTGTACACCAGCGACCGACCAAACACGAAAGTCTTTTGTTGTTAGTATGATGGTGGTCATAGACTAAACAAAAAAAAATCGCTCCCGTCAACTGTCGCTATGGGTTTTTGCTTTCTGTATATCGCGCATATATCGAAGATTATCGATTCCATTTTACAGAAGTTGACCATTCGATAAACAACATATGTAGATGTAAGAATATTCATTTTTCATTCGGTGTGCACCTTATAAATGTGCGATGGAAAATGAAAAGACCCCGTTACCGTCCCGCAGATAATATAGAAGACATCGCTGCGAACAGAGATACATATTGAAGTGAAATATTTATGGACTTGGCATGGCCGTGGTTGGGCAGCTTTGTGTTTGTTAGTGTAACTGACATTTTCAATTTGAATCGAGAGCAATCAATGATTTCGTTTGTCGCTGAGCGATGTGAAAAATTGCTTTAACTGGGTCGCAAATAGCAACTTTAGATATTATACAGGGTGCTTCCTTTTTCGAAGTTCAATAAATCCCATTGGTCGGCGCAGTGGCTTAGTCGTAGTGTGTTGGGCTACTAAGCGAGGGGTACCCGGTTCGAATCCCGAAAGGGCCAAATTACATCTTAAGGTTTTTTTCCACTGCGCCACACGGTCTAAAACCGTTCTGCAACACACTAATCGGCACGTACCAGTGTGGCTTCCGGCCCGGCAGATCGACTATAGACCAAATCTTCACACTGAGGCAAATCCTGGAAAAGACCAACGAATTTCAAGTCGAAACTCACCACCTATTCATCGACTTCAAAGCCGCGTATGATAGCATACATCGTCAGGAGCTCTATATGGCGATGGCCGAATTCGGAATCCCGGCAAAACTGATTCAGCTGTGTCGCGTGACGCTGGAAAACACGCGCTGCAGCGTGCAGTTTGGAAGTAGCTCCTCCGAACTATTTCAAACATGCACCGGATTTCGGCAAGGAGATGCGCTATTATGCGACTTCTTCAATCTCGTACTGGAGCAGATAGTGCGCAGGGCAGCTGTCAACACGGAAGGCACTATCTTCAACAGGTCCGTCCAGCTGCTGGGCTATGCGGACGATATTGACATCATCGGTCGCTCCCAGCGTGCCGTGAAAGAAGCGTTCACGGCGATTGAAGAACAGGCGAAATCCGTTGGCCTTGAAGTAAATGAGGACAAGACCAAGTACATGCTATCAACAAACAAACAAACAACTGTCCACCGCCTAGGACAAAACGTCACTGTTGATAGCAAAAATTTCGAGGTAGTTAGGGAGTTTACCTACCTCGGAGTAAACATAAACTCCACGAATGACACCATAGTGGAGATCCGGCGAAGAATTACCCTAGGAAACCGTTGCTACTTCGGTTTGGCAAAACAACTGGGTTCAAAACTCCTAACTCGAAGGACGAAATGTATGCTCTACAAGACCCTTATCTTGCCAGTTGTGCTTTATGGCGCCGAGTGCTGGACCATAGGCAAGAAGGGAGAGATAATACTGGGCTCCTTCGAAAGAAAAATTCTTCGGCGGATTTTTGCTCCTGTGTGCGAGGAGGGCGAATGGAGGAGAAGATACAACCGCGAACTCTATGAGCTGTACCAAGATGTGGATGTAGTCCAAAAAGCCAAAACACGTCGACTACATTGGCTCGGCCACATCGAGCGAATGGACAATAATGCTCCGGCTAAGAGGATCTTCGAATCCCAGCCCCCAGGTTCGAGAAGAAAAGGAAGACCGAACCTCCGTTTCAAAGACCAAGCCATAGCGGATGCCAGAGCGCTTGGTCTGGACAACTGGAAGCAACGTGATCGGGATCGTAGAGGATGGAAGGCTGCAGTGTCTCAGGCAGAGACTCTCCACGGGTCGAGAGACCGATAAGTAAGTAAGTAAGCCACCTCTCGTGAACGTCTGACAAACATCCGAGAGTAAAACTGTCATGAATGAGCTTCTCAATTAGCCGTTTGGACTCGGCGTAAAATTGTAGATCCCTTCCATTCGTCCCAAAAATTGAAAACCCACACAAAACGATTGGTTGTGAGGCCTTGTGTCCCACAGACCTGTCGCTCCAAAATATTTATATTTATTTAATAAATCCCATTTAAAGAATTAAAATAAATTTTATATGCTTTATTTATAATGCAGGTGCATATCTACAGTTTTATTTTACAGAGTTTTGAAAATCACATCAGGTAGGAGATGACCGCCATTCCCATTCGCTTACCTTACTCTCATATCGGTGAATATGATGCCTTCAGTCCTCGGCAAGCCAAGGTATTGATGCCATAGGATATGCAGACGACGAAGCAATCGTTGTCAGCGGCAAATTCGAAAGTACGGTCTCAGACTGCAATACGCATACTATCCACTGTTCAAAGAAGGTCTTTCTGTGAATCCAAAAAAGATGATCATATAGCTAGTCCCTTTTATCAAAAGAAGGAATCTAGACCTCCTCATTCGCCCTACTCTGTTTGGCGAAACTATTGAATTCTTCCGGGGAGCCAAATACCTGACAGTAAACTTTCATTGAATCAGCAAATAGAACGAACCGTAAATAGGGCTACCAGATCGTCTGCGGTTATAACTGGGGCCTTATACCCCGGATGATATACTGGCTGGTTGGACCAGCGATCGTCTCTGCTGCAGTGGTCTGGTGGACAAAAACTAACGAAGTCACCACAGACAAAAAGCTAGAACGGGTTCAACGTATAGCCGGAAACTGTATGACTGGCTGTCTACGATCCACCCTGACCACGGCACTAAATGTCATCCAAGGACTAACACCCATTCAAACACGCATTCAGATGGAAACAAGAAGCTGACTCACTTGCTGAAATCGGCGCTGCACTTCCGCTTATCGGACCTGAACCCTTCTGTGGAGTCAGCAAAAAACATTTCAGAAGCTACATCAAAAACCTATCAAGTATTGAATCCAATGAAGTCTGGCTTACAACTCCTGGGCAGAACTGTACCAGAAAATTTTTCTCCAACTTCTCTCCCAGGAAATCTTACTTTCTGATCAATTTAGACAAAAATAACCTGAAAATACTAACAGGAATAATCAGTGGTAACGGCCTCATGAAAAAACACCTATACCGCATTGGAGCCTCTCCGGATCCAACATGCAGACTTGTCTTGAGAGTGATGAATCTCTCTTCACAAACTCATGGAATGTCCGGCTCTATTCAACCTTAGGAAAAACATCATTGGTGATGAAATTGTCACCTCAGCAACTCTTGCTGACATACATCCAGAGAAGATCAAAACCGGATGAGCGGCCTGGCCATTGTCAATTGCCCCTAATTGAAATTAGGAGCTGTAGAAAGTGTTCCAAAAAACATTCATCGATGGCTTTCAAGTGTGAGCCTTATATATCTTATATCTACTGGCGTCTTCATATTATCTTGATAGATTGTTCTTCGTGTGACAAAGACAAGGAGAACAAAGAGAAAGGGAGCTGTATCTTCTCTACATCAGCAACCTTTATTATCTACTCGAGAAGACGTGCAATAAGTACTTGAAAAAGAATTATAGGATTGTTCTTTGCTGCTTTAGCTAGAAACGAAAAGAATGATATTAGAAAAAATTGAGATATGTATGAGGATTCAGATAGTCTTAAACCTTCTTCTTCTATAAGATTTTGACCAAGCAGCGAAGTTCTGCTACTGCCATACTGCATATACGAAAACTTTTGCAGTTTCTGACGAAAAAAAAATATCAATGTGACAGCCGACAGTTCGGTTAGTAGAAATGGAGCGGTATAATTTTTCGAGCAAAATCATTTAAAGTGATGAAGCTCATTTTCATCTTGATGGCTTCGTTAATCATCCAAATTGTCGCATTTGGGGTTCAGAAAACCCACAAATAAATGTTGAGAAACAAATGCATCCACAACGCTTGACTGTTTGGGTCGGATTTTGGGCTGGAGGCATTATCGGACCGGCTCCATGAAATTATGCCCCAATGAAAAATGGCCCCATCCAGATCTTGCGATTTAACGCCATTGGACGTTTTTTGAAGTAAAAGGTCTATGGAAACAAGCCCACGACCACCAACGCCGAGAAAGAGGAAAGTGGAAGGTGTATTCAGCCACATTTATGCGAAACGGTTATATAGAATTTCAATAAAAGAGTACATGCCAGCAAAGCCATGGCGGCCAACTATCTGATGTGCTATTCCATACATAACTCCAATCTGTATACTCTATGAATCAATAAACAATTTAAGCTTTCTAATTAAAAATCTGTACTTTCAAAATTACATTTTGCGTCGCTATTTGCAAGTTCATATGGAGCTTCGAAGTCGAAAAGGTGGTGTGTGTCGATCTGGACTCTGGAGTTCCGGGTTGTTTATTTTTCGAAAATTTCCCAGACCTGCCTGTTGTTCAGCCATTAGAAGTCTCAGTCATATTTATTTACAGTTAAGAGAATCTCATTTCTTGTGGATTGGGCACACCAGACTGAGAGGTTCCATACTTAAGCCATGCATTTATCTGACAAAATTTGGCACATTAACTGGTGCACGCTCCTTGTCAAGTTACCTCTCACTGCTTTGAAAAACTTGCCGAAATGTCATACGTTCGCTGTCCTATTCGGGTGGATGGAAATTTAGACTATCATCGACCTAGGAACATCGGATCATACTATGAGCGACAGCGGACTGTATCAGAAGTTTCCTTATCAAATCCCCAGCACCAAGTGTAAATGTTGGTACTACTGTTTTACTATCGTATTTCCAAACTTCTGCCCGGGTTAGGTTAGATTAGGTTTGATCCGCTACAGACTAAGAATGCCATCATAGTTAGACCAGTAATAGGCCCATTGTAGTACCGCTTGGATCGAAAATCCCATATCACTACTCACAAAATCAATTTGAGCGAAGAAGACTGTTGTAAACAAGATCGCTATCGTAGTTAAAGTAGAAAGCCCCGGATTCGGATAGTCTCCTCGTCTTTCTCATCTCTACAGGTCTACAGAAATCGAAATAAAACGCTAAAGGACTCATCAAGAAGGGCATTGATGACCAGCGGAACATACTACTTAAAGTCTATATTTGGAAATTATCCATTGAAGGAGATAAAAATCGCTTGTGACAAAGCAAATTATTATTTAAATGTTTGTTTATTTTAATCTTTTTATACTCAACTGCAATGAAACAACCTATTTACACTTAAAATAAATACAGAACTATATTAAAATGTAACAATTTTGGTATTAAATTATATTCCATCTGTATTAAAAGAAAATCTAAATTTGTAATAAAATAAAATAATATTTTATTTAATTCTAATATTCCACGGGTTTAAAAAAAAGCCCAGGAAATATTGAATTTAAGGTGTTGATATTAGATTTCAATACACAGTTTCATTATTTCTAATACAAATGTATTAAAACCCTATATACAATTTTTATATCTCAGGGTTTAATTTAAATACTTCTGGCATAGAAATCAATGTTTTCTCTATTGAATTTAAATATTACGGATATATTTTGTAATAGCAAACATTATTTAGTTTCAATAAATCTGTTATTGATTTCTCAAATTGAATATATCAGAAATATTAAATTCTAATATTTTTCAGCGTGGACTTATTTACAACTACAAAAATAAAAAATTTAACGCCAGTTTTTTTTTAACCGTGTATCTATACGTATTTTTTTAGAGTGAAATAGGTTTAAGTATACAGGCGAGTTTATCGGCCATAGTATTCCCTGGTATAACTCAATGTCCCGGCACCCAATGGAGCTGAATGTTAAATTGCTTTGTCATCTGTGCAAGTGACTGCAGTCTAGAGCTACCTTCGAATTGTGAAAGACGGATTCAAACGATTTGATCGACATTACTTCCCCCTGGAACACGCTACAGTCATGTCAGTGTAAAAGTGAACCACTTGTCCTCCGGAGAAACTTCTCCCTCCCGAAATAATCTGGAGTAGTCCGTGTCCAGTGTGATATTGCTTTAAGACGATCAGCTGCACTAGCGGCGGTTTCAAGAGCAAAGATGCCAATGGGAGGCGGATGGAACAAAATATCCAGTGATGCAGAGGGAATCGTTAAAAGAGCTCCACTTATGCACTTTGGTTTCTTGTAGAACATTCAGACGTTCCCTCTAGATAGAGAACCCAACCTATAAAGATTGGCACCTCCATTTCGCATCACCATTGTCCTACGATTGTCGTTGTTTCGTTAATCATTCCTTCTAAGCTGTAAGGTAAGGAAGCTTCGCGACATATAAACCCACCAACCTGAAGTGTAAGGATCTTTGGTTGTTCGCTTAAATCTGTCAAATCAGCCAATACAGGTGAGAAAAAAGAGTTTAAACGATGGGAGCTGTATAATGCACAGTTGAGTTCACCTAAGGAACCTGCCGCCTAGTACTGGAGGAAATAGAATTCTCGCCTCTCTAGGCTGCTGCCATCAACGACCCTCCAAGGGAGGTTGATAATCCAACACGATTTAGAGGCTATATGGTTCCCAGTCGACACAGACAGAAGGCAGTTAGTTTAGGATATTGACAAAACTTTCGGCCGGTCACTCAAAAATTGTTAATATTCTTTCACTTCGCATGATTTGAGTTCTTTGCTCATTATCATTTGAATGTTCTCATGAAAATTAAGGACAAAAAGCAAAACCTCAGCCGTTCACATGTTTGTCCCTCTAAAAAATTCACGCACTTTCCGACACTCCATCGGAGCAACAGAAAACTATGAAAAATACTTCAGCTGTTCATTGCGATGTCCTTGCGCTCGTCATAAATTCCTATACAGCTCTATCGCTGATTCCAAAAATACATATGTAGGTATATGTACACTTAAATGCGCATAAGGGCAAGTACATACGATGAATGGAGTCGATTTCATCAATGCATGTCCTTTTCGCTGGCCTTCTATTGTTTTCCCTTTCTCAGGAAACATCACTTTGTACACGCACATAAGCTGTACGACTTTCTTGCCTTCCATTGCTATTGTTTTCTTTTCCGCTTCATTTGTATCGAAAGTCGCGTTCATTACAACAATAAGCCAAAAAGGACACACCACCACTTGATTGACAAAAACGAACGAGGGCAGCGAAAATAGAAAGCAAACTCCAGGGGTTACTCGAAAGAACACAGTATGCGTATAGCCGAAGGTTTTTTTTTTTTTTTTTTTTTTTTTTTTTTTTTTTTTTTTTTGCGATGGAAGGTGGAAATCTTACATGAGACACCAATGGCCCGACGTCCATTGATAGTGCCGGATTCCTACCGGCTAAAACCACCTCCCTTCCCGAACAGACCGATTAGTTTCCCCCGCGGAACCGCCGTAAGGCATTACTTCGCGGGGGTCGGTATAAAGACTTGTTGCTTTTTTCTCAATTGTTGGAACTATTAGCATTCCGTTGTCGTTCTAAGCGTCTTAGGTCGCTGAGAATACGCACCGCCACGTTACTAACAATGGTCCAGTTTTCGTCATTCTGGAGCATATAGTTTACGATGTTATCGGGAGTGGGCCACTCACCGAATTGGTCCCGTAGTGATATCCTCTCGGTTTCGTATCGTTGGCAATTAAAAAACACGTGTTCCGCGTTTTCAGAAACCTCTTCGCAATGCGGGCAATTTGGGCTGGTTTCGTGTCCGCGTTTAAAAAGATATTCTCTATAACAGCCATGACCCGTCAAGAACTGAGTCAGATAGAAGTTTGTTTCACCATGTTTCCGTTTAATCCATAGGTCGATCACTGGTATAAGCCTGTGTGTCCATCTTCCCTTTAGCGATTCATTCCATTGTTGTTGCCAGGTTGCTATACTCAGACTCCTTTCGTATTTTCTTCTGTCGTTATCTACCCGACCATTTTGGACTCGCTCGATTTTTAATTTTACCATTTCTTCTGCAAGTATATCGATAGGTAACATTGAAGATACGACGAGTATGGCATCGTTCGAAACTGTTCGAAACGCACAGGCGACTCTTAATGCGCCAAGACGGTGGATGGATTTGGCTCCCCTCACGTAAGACTTAACTTTCATTGCACTTGACCATATTTCTATCGCGTACATGAGAATAGAATTGGCAGTTCCTGCAAGAAGTATTCTCTTTGTTTGTTTCGGGCCCCCGATGTTACTCATCAGCCTTGAAAGCGCGCTAACAGTTTTTGACGACTTTTTGCATACATATTCCATATGGTGTTTAAAGCTCAGGCGAGCGTCTATAATTACTCCGAGGTACTTAATAAATGGTTGGGAAACTACTTCATGCCCTCCTACTCTAATCGTTATCGTTTCCCGAACTTTCCTACTAGTAATAAGTACTGCTTCCGTTTTGTGGTCGGCGAGTTTTAAACCTGCGCTAGAAAGCCAACTACGTACAGTTGCAACTGTCTCGTTGCAGTGTAGTTCGACTTCTTCTATTGTTTTTGCCACAACTACCACAGCTATATCGTCTGCAAAGCCGATAATTGACGCTTCTCTTGGAATTGGTAGACGCAGAATTTCGTCATACATAACATTCCACAACAAGGGGCCTAAAACTGAACCTTGTGGTACACCGCCCGTTACTTCATACTCTTTTATTCCCTCATCCGAGTCGTAGAGAAGAACTCTATTCGAAAAGTAACTCATTATAATCCTACGAAGATAGTTCGGTATTCCACTCCGGTATAAACAGCTCATGATACGTTCCCAATTCGCCGAATTAAACGCGTTTTTTACATCAAGCGTTATAACAGCGCAGTATTTTTTGGTTCCTCCTTTCCAACGCCTTCCTTCTATAGCGGCTCGAGCTCTCGTTATTACCGCATTGATTGCATCTACCGTAGATCTTGATCTACGAAAACCGTATTGGTGATCCGAGAGGCCTCCCGCCGTTTCAATTGCTGGCTGGAGCCTGTTGTAAATAATTCGCTCGAGAATTTTACCAATCGTGTCCAGTAAGCAAATAGGACGGTAGGAGGATGGTTCGTTTGGATTACCCTTTCCTTTCGGCAGTAGGACAAGTCTTTGGCGCTTCCACGGTTCCGGAAAAATGCCTTCCTGAAGACACGCGTTGAACATTTCGGCAAATAAGTCAGGTCGTGTTTTAATTGCAATTTTTAGGGCTCTATTTGGGATACCGTCCAGTCCCGGAGCCTTTCTGTCGCGTACTTTCTTACAAGCTTCGGATAATTCTTCGCGTGTTACGATGGGTATAGGCGCAATTTCGTGTATACTTTGACTACCGAGCTCCGTACCTTCTTGGCGAGGAAATAGAGTTTCAACTATTTGTCGTAACAAAACTGGACACGTCGGTGATTGCATACGGGGTCCTTTTAGCCTCATCGATACGATTTGGTAAGCTTTACCCCAGACGTCGTTGTTGAGTTCTTCGCAGAGATTCCTAAAACAAAGGCGCTTGCTAGACTTGATAGCTTTTTTAAAACGGGTTCTCGCTTCTCGGTGTGCGTTTCGTGCAAGTTGAATTTGATGGTCATCGGCGTGTCGTATCCGGGAGCGCTGGTAAGTTCGTCGCGTTCGGTGACACAACGATCTGAGTTCCGCGATCTCAGGGGTCCACCAATATACTGGAGGTCGATGCTTTCCCGTTCCCAACCTGGACATTGATGTATTACACGCGTTGACTACCAGCCGTGATACCTGGGTTACAAATTCCCCCGCATTTCTGGCTTCAATTATCGCCTCACTGACGACGAAGCTTAGGAGATCTTCATCTAGCGTGTTGACATTCCATTTAGATCGCTTCAGAGTCATCCTGTTATGATGGTGTACTAGTACAGTGTTGGCTCTGAATAAAATGGCGTTGTGGTCGCTATGCGTGTAATGGTCGCTCACACGCCAGTTAGCATTTCGTAGCAGGCTGCTACTTGCGAATGTAAGATCGATGATAGATCCCGCTCTAGCTGTGCTAAAAGTGTTAGTACTTCCGCTGTTAGCTAAAATGATGTCCAAACAAGAGAAAGCTTCTAATAGAACAGTCCCTCTACGATTCGTATACGAACTGCCCCATTCCGATGCCCATGCGTTAAAATCCCCTGCGATTATAACGGGACTCTTACCCGTAGCATCAGCAACTACTCTATCTAAAACTCTCTCGAAAATATCGATAGTAGCGCTAGGTGGAATATAGCAGCTGTATATATAAATGCCGTTTATCTTAACCCATATAAAGAAGTCCTCGGGCACCTCCGGGTATTCCTGAATGGAGGCGTCTCCGCAAACCCAAATTGCAGACGTTTTTGTCGTGTCGGTAACCCAGTTGTTTCCAGTTAGGTTCCTATATTGCTCACAGAGAATCGCTACATCAATTTTCCGTTCACGAACAGTTTGCTGCAGGAGGTCCTGGGCCGCTTCACAATGATTTAGATTGAGCTGTAGTATATTCATATTTTTTTCGAAGAAGTTTCTATCGCTTTTTTGTATTCTGGGCATCTTCTGCTACCAGTAATATGTCCAGACTCGACATTTTTGACTTCACAAAGCAAGCATTTTGGCCTGGCTTTGCAGTCCTTCAACTTGTGACCATTTTCTCCGCACCTGATACACAGATCCGTTCGGTCGATAGAACTTTTGCACGCTCTCGCGAAGTGTCCGAACTCAAGGCATCTAAAGCAACGCTTGAGTATAGTTTTTTCTCGTATTCGGCAGTAAACCCAACCGATTCGCACTTTCCCTATTCTCAGCATCCTGTTCGCAATTTCCGCTGGTACGCTTATGGTGGCTGTTTGCGTTCCACCATATGCCGAAGGTGACATTGCGAAAAGGATGTATACATGTTGATTACCCCTATCGATATAAAGGAAGTCTTCCCAAAAACTGTGCATAGTTAAAGTAGGAATACTGTGTGACTTTAGTGAAATGAGTTCATGCCCTCTCCATGTGACAATAGTATATGACAAAACTGTGTGCCAAGATGGTGACGTTTGTGCGAATCGCCTCCTTGAGAGACTCGCTAAAGGACACACAACATGTCATTCAATCAAATATTGCGTGTAATTGATACCCCCTTCTGTTTGACAGGCATGCAATTTGCATTTGCATTTGCATTAGCTCCTCGTGAAAGGATTACTTTTCGTGCACAACCATGCAACCGATCCTTAAATCAAATGAGGTGGAATGTAGCATTGAATTTGCAATTCTTGCGAATGTTTTGGTTGCGCGATTTAATTGAATTCCGATTAAGCAGATCCTTGCTGGGAGAAGGTGAGTGGATTACGACATGTTATTCCTGCGGAAATTGAGCAGTCAAATTGATTTGATTGATCAACGTGACGAAAGGATTTGCCAAATGCGATTTTGAACCTATTTGTGCATGGGACAAGGTTGCGGTGGTTGGTTTCCCGTATTTTTTTTTAATATTTAGGTATTTGTGACAAGGATTTTGTAACGAAAACATTTTGTCACCGTGGGATACGGTTTTGCCAATTGACAGATTGTAAGCCTCTTTAAGGTTTCTGAAATCGATCCAATTGCCATTTGATTGATTTTTCCGATCTGATTTCGATCTCATCAAAGTGATATTCAGATGCAAATTTGGTATGGAAAGTCGCTACAAGGCAGCTTGTCTAAAGGAATTTTGGCGATTTGAGCGCCTTTTTACTGGGTTATTGTTTGGGAAAAGTCGTTATTTTCAAAACTCTTATGATGACTTGAAAGGAAGATGAAAAGTTGAAAACAGAAGGTCAGAAAACATTTTAAAAACGTATTCTTCCCACAAAGTAATCTAATATAATAAGCAGTACTTAAAATGTCTCCAAGTCGTGAAGAATCACTACCTTGGATATAGCAACCTGGCACTTTGGTCAAACTGTCCAAATCCGTTCCAAAAGCGGGGCTATTAAAATCGACAAGAGAAGAAAATAAACAGGTTGCGCAACAGGTCCATATAGCTTAGCTAGGACTAGGCCGCGGCTTGAAAGTGTCTCTTTATTATGGACCAGCTATAACGGCGGCCAAGTGAAACTGCCCGTGTTTTACATATTAGAAAAAAAAACGTGTACAATTGTTGGCAAAAAATCATTCTGAGTGACGAAGCACATTTCGACTTAAATAGGACCGTAAATTTGGCACACCAAAAACCACTAAAACCTTATAGAGCAACTGTATGATAGGTATGTCATTTGGACCGTCGACATCATTGGGTCTTATTTGCTCAAGGATGCTTAAAATGCTAAGGCCCAGAATTCCTAAAAGCTAAAAGGTCGTGATCCCCTGATTTTACCTCTCTGCAATGGTGTAGTGGTTAGAGTCATTGCTTGTGACCCGGTCGGCCACCCAAACATATAAGAGAAACGAATAATATCAGAGTTTTCTCCCTCACTACACCAAAATAAAGAAAAGAGAGACGAAAAGAGACCCGACATTGGTGGTCTCATTCGAATATCTCTGTCTTATTCTTTATTATTATTATTATTTCCTCTCGAAAAGTCAAGCGGGGTCAAATCGCACGATCTTGGTGGCAAGGAATAAACTTATTCTCAAGTCTTTCAAGCTGAATTTTCATTGATTCAACGTTATCACCAACGTGTTTTCAAAAAAGTATGGACCAACGACGCTATCGGCCGCCCCGAAACCCTCATCAAACAGTAACTTTTTGTGGGCGCATTGCCACCAGGTGAACCTCGTGTGGTTTAGCGTCGTTCCATATATGGCCATTCGTCGACTTTTCGGCCAAAATTGAGGTCCTCATCGAAATACTGCGAAGCCCAGTCAGCTTCAGCGAACAAACGGCGTTGTCTATGGTCAGTAACTTTGAGCTCTTGGGTCAGATGGATCTTGTACGGGCATAGGCACAAATAAGGACGCAAAATTCGCTTAGTTGAAGTATGGGAACGGTCGACTTATTATGCACGGCGAGAAATTGACTATATCGAGTTATTCTGTAAACTTTCGCGGTCAATCTAGAGTTCCTTTGAAGTACGGGCTAATTGGCTCATTGGCAAGGCATGCCAGTAAAAATTCCCATTCTCTGCTTTTAGACGAAATTGAGTAATTCCAATACATGGTTTTGAGATTTTTCTCGCAAACTGAATGCAGCTCAAAGGAAAGCGGTTAACTTTTCTTTTGAAAGTTTTTAATTTCAAATGGTTAATCAGGGGTGGGTCCCTTATTGTGCTAAATACCTATGAAACTATAGCCCAATTACTCATTCAGCCGACCTCCTCGCACACAAGACCAAACTTCCAACAAAGAATTTTGTTTCTATTGCAGAGGACTTATACTAACTTCCTCCAAAGTTGGGCTGTTTGTTCCAGCATAAATTAAAGGAGCCCCACCCTATTCCCACCCTTTCTTAAAACTTCTTCGAAAATGGCAACTTACACGAAAGCAAAAGCTATTTGCTTCCCATGATCTCCAGCGGTAGGTGTCATAAAGTAGAACTGACAGGTGACTGGCTTGACTCGACTTTATCTGTATTGGACACGACATTTTTATAGAAGGGCAGCTTGGATTGAATCCAAAGACCGTTTAGGAACATAAAGGGTTTAAGCTAAAGGTAAAACTGGGCTTAAGCAAAACGTAACTCTGTCCAGAATATTGGGCGAAAAGGCTGAATAATCTGATCCTTTATTGGACTTTTGTAATTGAAAACCAGCCTTATGGTGGTAAAATTAACGTTTTCGAGTCATCTATATATATATGATCAATAAAACAGGACTGACTTCTAACCAGCAATCAACATTCCCAAAAAGTCATCCCATGAGAAGATTCCAACAAACCGACAGTCTTCTCTGTTTTCCCGAAACTTATGGCAAATTTTATTGTGAAAGAATTGAAGATCAAAGTCTGAAGTCAAGCGGACTTAATAGGAACGGCAATAAGCAGAAACTCCTATCCTGACCATTGATGTCACAGACTATCCATCTTGCATCTTCACTGTATAGGTATAAGCTGTCTCAACCTCCAACATGTTGTATACTCCCAAAAAAACATTCCTTTTCGCTGAAAGAAGACAATTTTATAAAATATCGAATTCAGAGCCGCAGCCTTGGACATTTCAAAGGCTTTTGATTGGGTTTGGCACAGAGCCCTCCGAATAAAAGAAGAAGATCTCAAGCTTATATCGAGTCCGCACAAAACAGTACTCTCTTCCCTAGGTATGGCTATGCACGTCATAGATGTTCAGATGAACCTATAACGAAATTATATTCTTTGAACACTCGGTACACCTAACAAGCGCGAGGACATCACCTTTCCAAAACTTTATTGGCTACAGGAAAAGTTAACTTTGGAACGTGGTTTTTGACAACATACATATTTCAGAGGACTACATAACAGCAATTTAAGAGCAGAGTTATAACACCTTTCGGCAAGCATTTCATAGCTCTCTTGAAGCGTTATACAGGTGCGCCTTTCCCAAGAAAAAGTACTTAGGAAGGACGTTTGTCTAGAAGTTTGCTTCTTAAATTGGTGGCACTTTTTCCAGCAACAACGAACGCGACAGCTGTCTTCTGCACACCCTATACTTATACCCATCGCAATACTTCATAGTAGGACCCGGTTGTAAGTGTCCTTCATCCCAGCGTTTCGCGTTTATAACAGATCAAATTCCGCTTAATCCGTATGGGAAAATAGTCAAATTCACACGGAAAACCCATCAAAAACATAGATTTTTTTGCCCCAACTGTCGCGTCATCATCGCAATCACCGAAGGGCAATTAGAGACCAACAAAGGAAGGGAAAGGATGCGTGATTGCGCTCTATTTTCTGAGAAATTGAACCATGAATGCATCCTGACGACACGGCCCACACACTGTCAGATAAATCGCAGGATAATGTCCATTTATTTTTTCAAAAGGCTCAGTTGAGCAGGGGAAACAAAACCAACGCAGAATAGCGAGCAATTTACTACACAGCCAATCGCTCGCCAGGTCCTTTGGCTGATCCCGCCACGGTTCGATACACTTAGCTCGACCTTGGTATGTCAGCAGCTACATCCCACACGCCCATTGTTTTCGTAAATGTTTTCCTCTCGCTCTTATCCTTTTTTTTTGCTTTCTGTCCGCCAGTCAATCTATGTGCAGCGATCAATCCTAAGTATGGATTACAGTCCTGCAGTGGCTGCAATAATGCACAGAGCGATTGAAAAACGCGCATTTTCCGAAAGCATCCCGCTATTATTTTGAGTCCCTTTTCCTGAATTCTCTGGCTCTTGATGGATGTCATGTTTGTGAGGAGGACGCCGTGGAACGGTGCATGATTTTGCACACTCTTTCTAGGCATTGTTGGATTTTCTACACATTTTTTTTGTACCATTGCCGTGTCCTGCGTTTGTTTTTGTTAGCATTGTCCGTGCGGTAGGTACAGCCGTGTAGTAGAGGCAACAGGCGCGCAATGTAAGAGTCGAAAATGGAATGCGTTTTGTTTCCTTTTTTTGCATTTGACGACACCATAGTCGGTTGCAACAACAATATTGTGCAGGCAGCTGTCATGAAGATTAGTGGCCAAACAGTTTTCGAGGGAAATGCTGCGACCTTGTCCTACGACGGGCCATTTCACGAAGGACGAAAACATGACGATGGTGTTTAGTTTTTTCTGTTTGGGTTAACTGCGATTTTTCGTAGCAACTGATTGAAAAGATTGCAACAGATCACATAAATCACTAGAAGAGGGAGGAAGGAGCGGAGGATGTATTGTTGCACATTGCATTGTGGTTAGCATAGGATTATTCAGTAAATTGTTGTTGACTTAACATTTTGTGAAAGCAGCAGTGGGTGTTATATTCAAATCGGTGTGACACATGAAAATTGATTGACTTTGTATAGTATAAGTGACTGATGTTAAGGCATAAGGATCAAATTAGAACATCAGCTAATAGGGAAGAGGTGTAAAGAGTTTATAGTTGGAAGTGGAGTGCTTAAAATCCTTAGACCGAAGTTTGTCTTTTCAATACCAGAAAGAGCACAGGTAAACATGTTTCAAAGAAAAGATAAGTGAGTTAGACCAAGGGAAATAGGGAAACTTAACAACCATGCAAAATAGGGTTGCTATATCAAAATTAGAATTATCATTCTTGAAAGACCTTTTGGGGAGAGCAGAAATGCATTATGCACCATAAGGAGGTCTTTTTGACTTTGACCATCCCCGTGTGTCAGACTTCCATTTGTACAACGTGCATTTGTACAGGGTTACGTAGACTAAAACTCCTCCTGACCCTGTGGTGAACTACGCCACTGGTCCGGTATAAGAGAGAATTATAAGTAGGTATTAGAAGTATAACCTAAGGCTTGCTACGGTAGTTTTAATCTCACTGTTTTATAAAATATATACAGTGCCGAATAGCGGAGTATAACCACTTCATACCTTCGGGTTCTGACCCACCCCCTGGAACCGCTGTTCGCATTTCTTTAGGGGGCTGTCATCATACGCCTCGCGGGAGTGCTCTTCTTCTCTTTTTCTTTCTTCTGAGAATGCGTTGATCTTGTTCCAATTATGCTCGCTGGCCAGCATCTATTCTGCCATGATCTGATTTCTGTATTTTTCCTGTCGAAATGCGTCTGTTCAAATTTCACATCCGTAGAGGAGGATGGCATGCGTTATCGACATCAGGAGCCTTCGCTTACTGGCCGTTGGACCGCCTACATTCGCCACAACCTGCTCAGTGACGCAGTTCTTTACCTGGTGCCAGAACGTAAGTTTGGTGTTGAAGGTTACACTAAATACTTCACGGCGTCATTGCTTCTTATTACACCCTGGCCGATTTAAAAGTCGATTAAAGTCGATTAAAACCTACTTATAATTATTTCTATTTTAATGTATACATAAAAATGAATCCTAACTTCCCTTGGTCACGGCGTTACTCGTGAATGAAACGAAAAAGCGCCAGGAGGCAGTAGGGCGCTTGGTGTACTACTTCGAGCATGTCTGCGTTTTTTAATTTCTGACCGGCATACTCGCTGCGTTTATTGAAGATTCTGGCCCAACTTTTGAAATTTTACATTTTCCTACCAAAAGACCAAGAATTTTCTTTTATTTTGTTTTAAAGACTCCAACGTCAAAAATGTTTTAATGTTCAAGTGCTTCACAAAGTAGACCACTTTCCGTCTTCAATTAGGGTTCGCTGGTAGCTTTCAATGATTCTAACATTTTCAATTCCATTCATAGTCATATAGAAGTCCTTGATATAACTTGTGATGAAGTTCAAGCCAGTGTTGCCAAGTCAGTGCTTTCAGCGTTAATTTTAGTGCCCATAACTTCGATTTAGTGCCCAAAAAATAGGTTTAGCGCTTGGGCGTTTTTTTAGTTCCTTAAACAAATATTTTAGTGTTTTTTTTTAACTATGTACCTATTATTTCTTAACTTTTGTATAAGTAGGTATTAATTTTTATTTACTTTTATTTATCTACTTTTATTTATCTACTTTTAACTACTTTCGAGCTGTCATTCATTTCAACGCTGACATTTTTAAAAGCGGTGCTCAAACCCCAGAATGACTTTGCAACGCTGGTCATACTTAAGTACCTTTTATATCTAAAAAGGTTTTCAGTTTGACTTTGCTTAATCGGTTCTCAATATTTTTTTAAAAATGTGAAAGCTATTCCTGTGGGTAAATTAGAGCTTTTCCATTCAGAAACTGTTGTTCACTGTTCAGAAAGTTAGAGCCAATATCTATACAAAGTGAAAAACGGATTCCGTCTCCACTCGGTATACTTGGTAGCCCAGTCCCCAGTTCGTTTTGGAGGTCAGGTCCAACATTTTTTTGTTTTTTTCTGATTGCTTAGCAGTTCTGTATTCCGCTAAGATTTATTTGGTGCGTTCAAAGTGTAAACTTTTTCTATCAAGCGTCCTCTATCATCATCTAGTTACGAGCATACAAGACTCCTGCCTCAGTTTTGAGGCCTTGAGCCGTCATTGAACATCGAGCCCTAGCGAATTTTGGCTATCTCTTGAGCCCACACTATTTGTTTTTCACTTTAGAGTGTTGGCAGTGAAGTCTCGTCAAATCACTATCGTCAAACATTGCAACGTGAATGGAAGCAAATTGAGGTATAACAATTGCTTCCGATTGAAAACGGCGAATAACCCAGAAATTAATAAGCTATCTGATGAATGTGGATGGTGCATTTATGGTAACAAAATGGTTGGTAACATTCTCATCATTAAACCGGATCATGGACGGGTCTGTATAGAAGATGTTCATGATCTGCCCATCAACCCGAAACCATCCCGTCTGTAAATGCTGCTACGCGAACGGTATCCGTACCGTGTACGCTGATTTCCAAAAGATAAGTGACTTTTCCTGTAAATATTCACCCCTTTCAGTTAAATCAGAAAAATTCCTTTAAAAAAAGGCAAATTATAACCAGCGACTCGCATTTTTTTGCAGCAGCAGTCTTAACCAACTTACCCCCAGCCAAGTGGTGGAAACCACCCCTCATTTAAAGCGCACACACTCACACTCCTCCGCCATTCATAAAGGGTAAACATATAGTGTTTGAGTTAATAGTTTTGTCCTGATCCGGCAGTCGGTCCCTGCTAACCCCGCATGTTTTCCTTATTTAAACAAAATTAAATAGCTAGCGTGAAACGGACATTGCCAATAAGGGGTTGCTGGCCAGCGTTAGATAGTCTTTTGCAAGGCATACATACCAAAGGTATACACATCCACACACATCGTTGGTGCGGTGCAAAAGAATAACATACCTACATAATATAGCGCCTGCCATGACCAGTCGCACATACATATGTACGCGCGGCAGTCAAATCAACCCTTCGTTACCATCGGCGACTTTGTCGTGTTGTTGCTCTGTATTATCCTTCGCCTTTTGCAAAAGCAGCAGAAATAGCAAAAGCAGCAGCGACAGCAGCATCCGCAGAGCAACCGACCATCAGCACCCCACGGACATGGGGCGGCCATTTGATGAAAAATCTACTTACAAACAAAACCAATTTCTTATGCTGTCCACTCTACGTGCCATATCCGGGACAGAAGACCACCTTCCACGGCATCCCTCGATATATCTACACGTGCGCACATATCTACACACCCATCAGCAGCATGGCCATACACATAAGACATATAAACATCCTTGGTCACACATGAGACACGCGAAAACGTGTGTAGGTGGCATTTCTTGCCATTTCGCAAGATGAAAACGGGAAAAATGCTTAAAAAAAAGGACGAAGAAAACTGTATGTGTGCGATGTTTCGTGTTGTGGAAAGTACCAAAGTCTTTTGTGTTCACAAAGGCGCGCTGGTCGCTGTCACCAGCAATTTGTGCGCGTCCGTCAGCCCGTCCGTCAAACACAAATAGATATGCTGGGAGCCATACAATACGACGACGACGACGACGGTTTTTCACTTACGTACTCCATTCTGCACACCGTATGCGATCATTATTAGTACGTGTACGTACGTGCGCCCAAGTGCCAGCGGGGGGTGGGGGTGCACTGCTGTTGTATAGCGAATGTCGGTCCACTAAAATATCCTTGAAAGTGGAAAATAGAAAATAGCTCTACGGTCCTACGGAATATCCTTAGGTTTTTATGCCAAAACCCCTCGCCCCGCTATATGACTTCTTCTCCATTATCCTTCAATCAACATCATATATGCATAGCGAGGCATGTGTGTAGTGTGTGTACATCCATATACCTACCTACATACACTACACATCCTTACGTAAATTCGAAAAGCTGATGCTGAAAAACATTCTCGCGTGTCCAACATACACGACAAGGATACTGATGCGGCATATTCTGATTGAGAAGGGACAAAGGGGAGGCGCTGGGTGGCAATGGCCAATGCTACAGAAAATGCAAAGTAAAAGACGGGTCCCGACCAGTGCAGACGACGATGAAGAAGAAGAAGGCAGCAGAGCAAATCGAGGATGTCGTTCGGTGGATAAAGAACAAAAAAAAAGAGGATAAATATAAAAAATCACACGGACATCAAGACGACTGTAAAAAGGGTCGCTCGCGGCAAAATTTTGCTGGCAATAGATCACATGCGAATGCTGAACGTTTTCAAAGGACCCGTCCATCGACGTGGTGTCTCTCTCTCGCGCCCCCTTCGCCCGAGATAGACAGTGGAGGATTCACTCCCTTCGCATATATATGGGTTATATTTGAAAGATGATGTTTGATGCGGACTGCGGCCACACGAACTGGACCTGGACTCTCCTACGATGCCGATGCTAGGCTTATGTTACACAAAATTGAAATACAAAATAACCGTGCCCATACACATACGCCCATATAAGGCATACATATTTACCCACATGTACACATGATATAAGGGAAAAGAAAATAAGGAAGAATGTCTAAGCGAGGGAATGGGGCAGGGATGATGTGAATAGGAAGTCCATCCGCTGTCAGGATAATAGCGAAAGATTTCTGGACCGTTGCCGATGACTTTCAAGCGAAAGCATCAAAGAAAATGCGGCTAAAGGATGTGCGCTTGGCGTGGGGTGGTAGGCGGCCGAGTTGTTTTAGGCCGATGCGGATGATGCTACTACAGATGGATACCGCTAGTACAATAACAACAAAACGCTGGAAAAAAATGTAAACTTTGAGAGCTATCAGGATGAGACAGCGTATTTTGTTCGACTTGAATTTCATGTTGTTTTTTTTCTCGTTTCGTTTTTGTCAGAAAAGTAGAAATTGAAGAAGAAGAAGAGGAGAAAGATTAGAAACTGGGTAAAAAGGACCCTTGGAGCGAAATTGGATTTTTCTTTTTTGATTTTTTTTTCTCTATATTTTTGCTTTTTTTTCGCTTGTACAGAATTTATATTTATATTTGTAGGGATTTCTGTATGTACCGACGGACGTTCACCGATACGTAAGGTCCGGCGATGAAAAAAGTGTGAAGATAAATGAGTGGAGTGTTATTTGGCTGATTTCGTTTTTATTTTCATAGTCCAGCATGTGGTCCAGATACAACAGAGGGCTATATGTGTTCTGAGAATGAAATTACCAAATTTGAAATTGAAAGGAAATTCGAAAGCTCAAAAATCAGGCGGGTATAGGTGTATGACGCACGGCATTTTTTACTGAATAACAATTTGCTACATCATGAGGGAGCCGAAATGGTTGGGGAGCCACATGTTGTTGCTTTGTATAGGTGTAAGTGCAATTTCCGCATAGTCGCTTGATGAAAACAGGTCACACAAGGCGACCGCGTGTATAGACCTATAGATCTCAGTGATTGGTATTCTTTCGTGATAAACCAACGAACTTGAAGACTGTACAAGGAAAGGAGCATAAATGTGTTTCTTTTTATGATTTCTTAGAAGCTACCTAGAGAAAGAGTTTTTTCTTCAAGTGGCTTAATTGAAATAAGTGCAACAAGTTCCCGATTTGACTTTACACATTCTTCTAGGTCAGAGTCAACCTAAACCCTCCCCTAATTTTTTAGCGACCTTTTAGTATATTGAAGCTTAATTTCCGTTCGCATATTTTTGAGAAATTTCAGTCAAAAACATCACTAGGCTTTGTTGATAGACAGTGGAAGTAAGTCGGCAACCCTTACGCATGTTTTATCCCCTCCTGAAGTACGCTAGACAAGTCCAGTGAATCGAGTGCATCGAACTCGACTTGCCTATCGTGGTCTACATTGGATCCAAACACATATTCTGTCCTTTCTAAACTTATTACCTAGAATTCCCTTGATAAGTAGGGTGAGTATAGCCGACTGCACAAGCAAAAAGAAGCGTATATCCGCTTCCTTAAGCCTTGAGATATGTAGCAGTAGCATAACGATATGCAGTAATATTAATAGTTTTTTTTTGCAAGGTTCAAAAACTGAAATACCTACATATAGTTAAGAAACAATTTAAGAAGGGGTTTTTGATGACCCATTCGATAAAAGATTTTTGAAATATATTTGAATATAAGAAACAATTTTTATTGGTCAGATGAAGGCGATCTTTTTAGGGAGAAAAGGTGGAGGGGGAGGTTGTTAGAAATACGGTTTGGACGGATAACCTTACCTTAAATGCCCCGTTTTGGTAGGCACTTATGAGGGTTAGGCAGTTATTAAAAAAAAATCCGCTTAAGTGCACATAGGCACTTACCTCTAAATTTAAAAAAAAATGTACAACAAAAAAATTTAATTATATTTAAAAAATAAGAAAATTCATTATACTAACTGACTAGTAACAGTAACCTTTAAAAAAATCTTTGTACTACTTATGAAACACAAAGAAGCTCTGCAGAAAAAAAGCTTTTGTATTTTTTCACCTGATTTAAAAAATGTGTACTTAAAAATTGTTTTTTAGGTAAATTTTAATAAAAGTATACAAAATAAAACGCAATTAAGCGGAAAAGGTAGTTAAGCGAAATGTAGGTACTTATAAGATGAATTTTATATGAAAAAAGCGGGCATTTTTGTTGTAAACTGGAACAAAATAAGAAATTAAAGTAGGATTTTGGTACTGGCAAACTTAGATTTTTTTTTGCTTAATGAGATATCAGATAATGTGACATCAAAACCAATATTTTCATATGTTAACAACTTGTTTCTAGATGTACCCGATGTTAAAAAATTTAGTTTCTCAGAAGATTTTTAATAAAAAAGGAATTCAAAAAATATCAGGGGTCGAATAACCGCACCTGTAAGCCAGCAATTCGTCACTGAATTTTTTTGATTTTATATGCAAAACAATAAAAAATTCAGTCAACCCCAGCTTAAAAAAAATATTCCGTACTTGTAGGAAATAATATTTTCTTGTGTTTAGAAAAATCTCTGCAAGGAGAAATACGTTTATTTGCGTTAATTTGCAAAGCCAATATAAATAGTTAGGGTATTCACTTAATCTCATAATTTTATGCAGTGCGTAAATTTAGAAATTTCTGTGGTGCTTTATGTGAACACACCTCGGAAATGTCATTGCGTATTTCGCGTAAATCGACTGTGAAGTCTCTTGCAAAACTCAGCTGTTCTTAGACTTCCCCAAATTTATCGATATGCCCAAAGTAAATTTTTGATGAAATTGGCAGTAAAACAAAGGCAAATACATATTTCCATCAAGTGTGCTTTTATAATAATATTGACATAATAGGACTGTTCCTTTACTTTTGTAGTAAAAATGGAAAAGACTGTCAAAACGACAGTGAAGGGGATGAATTCTCTTTCACAGAGGGAAACTTACGCAAAAGTTAAGGAACGCTTTTGTAGCAACCTGTGAAAAATGACAGATAGTTCACCCACCAAAATGCCAAATAGAACAGCAAATTCGAATCAGCTATCAATTTGCAGGCGACTGACAGTTGTTTTAATTTCTTACGTAAAGAAATTTGTTGAGTAAAAACTAGTAACAGGGGAAATATCTTGCTCTCTCGAAGCCGCTCTCTTTTACGAATTTTTCGAGTTGAGGTCGAATTCGTAAAGAATCGTAAAATTAAACAGTAAAGGAACAGACCTAATTTTATTGGTTTCGAGGCCATAAACAACAACACGAAAAACAATACACACGACCCAGTTTGATGTTCAATAATCCACTCAACGAACTGTCTTCCCTGGTTATTTGGTTTTAAATCTTTTTTCATTTGAACGCTGTAAAAATCTTTTTGAAACTTGCAATCTGCCCACGATTAACGCCGAATAGGTTTAGGTTTGTTCCTGGATTCTCTCTCACAAACAATCTCACGCACTGCTTCGATAAAATTAATTGAATTGTTTTTGCTTAGTTGTGGATAAAATTGTTTTCCGACAGTCACATGTGTTTTTTTTTCAACAGTGAATACGTTGTCTTTTTGCAAAGAGTGCTCCATCGTTCGTTACTAACGCTAAACTGTGGGCTGTCAATTTTGTTAGCCAACACTTACCGCACAAATGGTCCAAATCGTACATGAATTTTGGGACACCCTTAATTAACATGATCTAAAAAAAGGTAGAATACGAAATGAAATCAAAGAACGTTCTCATTATCTTGCTGAAATCCTGCAAAATCATTATTCTAAGCCGCTGTAAATTTTACTTTAACAAAACAACATTTAAACTTATTCAAAAAAAGCTCATAAAAAATATTACTATCAAAAAAAATAATGCTTGAATGTTTTGGTTTTTAAATTTAATTAACAAAATTGGTTTCTTAAATTGAGAAAAATATGCACCAAATTAAACAAGATTTTGATGCATATTTTTTGATTTCTTTAACAGCTAAAAATTGTTTGCAGCTAACCTAAGTTGAAGTTTTTACAGGCAGAGCACCGGATAACCTACTTATCATTATTTTGTCGGTGTTTTTCTTTTAAGAATTGCATGATCGAAGAAATACTAGCGCGCTTAGGAGGTGGCCAGTTAGTTCTCTGACCTAATTTTGCAAGTCAACGTTGAAGATGTCCATACAGATAGATCCAAAAACGTTAATAAGCTTAAATGGAGCAGTCGAAGTACCTCAGGTTGGATTTTAACACTTTGCCATTCAAAAATTTAAAGCATTGTGCTTCAGATCCGATTGGTTCAGAATATGGATTGAAAGATATCTTGGAACTTTGAATAAGGCTGCTTAGGAGATAGTTGCTTGATTTGAGAGAGATTTGTTTCTCGGTGTTTGCGATATTTAAATAGGTCGGCTGAGGTTTGATCATCATTTAAAATGCCCAATTGCCCAAGTCTACATCTCTATCACAGTTTTCGGTGCGAATGGTTACAAGTCGTTTAGTCACGCATGTCAAAAGCAAAAGGCCCTTGCCTCAGCCTTTAGCTTTTAACAATTCCAAATAGCTTGGCCACAGCTTTTTCTTTCTCTTTTGCCCGGCTCATTCCACCACAGTTACTATGCCCGTGCCCCGGAGATATCACCTTCATAGCACTTTAAGAGAGAACTGCCTGTTAAGAGCTGAAAAATCGAAGTACGGCTCTGGAACGTTGTCATTTCTAATGTTTTGCAGGGTCGCCAAGAGCGGAATCTTGCTTTGTTAAAGGATTGAACAGACAGTCAAGCATTAAAGACCAAGTGACTAAATGTAGAGCGAATGAACCCCAACGCTCCGGCCCGAAGAGTCTTCGATACCAACCCGGAGGGACAACGCAGTAGAGGAAGACCTCGCCTTAGGTGGCGCGCACAAGTGGAAGGGGACCTCAACCAACTTGGAGTGCGCAACTGGAGGCAGTTAGCCAAAGATCGCGCTAACTGGAGAGGCGTATTGGTTGAGGCCCAGGTCCACCCCGGACTGTAGCGCCGCCTAAGTAAGTAGATAAGTAAGACTAAATAGATAGTTTATGATAAAAAGGTCTGTTTTCAGCGAAGGCAATGCCCAATGAAACAATTCAGCCTGCAGGTATGCAAGTATTTTCGCTAAAGTGGCTTAAAGCGGTTACTTCAATGTCTGTCTCGGCTTTTTGTTTATTTCAGCGTTCTCCTTGTGCCCGTGACTTGTGATCGTGACTGGCGCTAAAATGATGGTCATGATTTTAATTTTAGCTGCTCCCAAGTCACTGGGAGCTGTGATTCTCACAAGAGTCAAAAAGAGTGTTGTTGCTGTAATTCCAATTCACTTTGCTTAACTGGGAGAAAAAAAGGCCAATATTGACCGCAAAGGAACAGTGATTGTATTGCCGTGATACCCGATGACGTGGAAGAGTTCATTCGCTTCTTACAAAGCCATCACATGCAAGTACATACACTCAGAAAAAAATACTATAATATCAATAAGAAAAGTAATTGAATCAAAGCTTTTATACTATTAAAATTGGTCAATGGTGTTCATCCAATTGAAATAATAATTTCAAAACTATAACAGTAATGGTACGATTTTCCATGTGTATTAATGTTGTCACCCCTTTGATTCAATATTTTGTCTTATTAATTAATAATAGTATGTACTTTTGTTTGCGATAGTTTTTAATAGGAAATACAATTAATTATCAAAAGTAAATACCATGAAAAGGAATAGAAAATATGATAAAAACAATAACACTATACTATTATGTCAATAGTATTTAACTTATTAATTTAATAATATTTACTATTACTATAATAGGACTATACTGCTAAAACAATAACCCAATACCATTGTTTTAATGGGGCCCTTATAGATATAAAGTTGCGTATTCTCTTGAAAGTAATGGTATCTACTATAACAGCAACGGGACTGTACTGTTAACACAATAACACAATACCATTGCTTCAATCAGCCTCCTTTAAGTTTTAATGGTGTACCCTATCATAATCAATTGTATATACTATTGCAATAATAGGACCGTATGGCTGGAAATATAACCGAATACCTTTTAAAATCAATAGTACAATACAATATATTTTTATATAGGTATCACCTTTTTTATTAATAAAAATGCAAAAAAAATATGGTTTACAAGCATATCGGCAAACTTAAGTCCAGCATTAAATGCAAGGGTGCAGAAACATTGGTCCTTGAAGTCATAGCTTTTGAAGCCTGCAATAAAAGAGTTATTTATTTTATTAATTCCATAGAAATAATGAGATGAATAATGCTTCGACTTACCAGTGTGTGGCCATTTTGTGAGGATATTTAAGGCTTCAGTTTTGATATCATAGTTCCGTTGTTTCAGTCCATTCAGTCCGAACTTCACTTCATCGCTCAATGTTATGTGCAAGCCATATATAGTTGCTTCATACGTCGGTGGATCAGAGACGGTAGTTTCTACAATTACTCAACAGAAATTTAAAATCGATTAACTACATCAAAAATGAAACAAACTAAAATATATTAAAAGCCTTATTAAAACCTGTATTAAAAAATAATAATGTAAAAAACACTTTAAGTAATAATTATCAACGGATGTTAAGAGTATTAAACAAATAAAATGTACAATACAAAATACCTTCGTTCTTGTTTTCACTTATCAGTTGTGTTGTCTTTTCAAACCTTTTATTTTGATTCTGGCATTATCAGCCTTATCGTGCAGCTTTCCAGTTGGGTTGAGACTACTTCCTCTCGTATGCAAATAGTATTCCTACAAATATTAAATAAAACTGAATGCAAGCAAATATTTCATTAAGACATCAAACCGAAAAATGTATTTACTCGAACAAAATATTTAATTTACCACAGTTAGGACAAAAACAAAACACTACAATGACCAAAGAAAATTATTTTGCACGTGATAATACAATATTAAATGTATAAAATACAAATTTAAGAGCATTTTATACACCTTTCTTCTGTTTTATCGTTTGTGGATCTATCTAATGACGCTCATATAAATGCACTTCCAAAATTATTAAAAAAAAAGTAGTTTAATATAGTCACAAAACACTATTATAATGAAATAAAATGCATTAAATTATACCTGAGTTGCACTCGCTTTTCAATTAAAAAATGTTGATTTAATAGAGGAAGTATATTTTGCAATGAACTGCACTTTGTCACGACAACGATAGTAATGGCAAACTTTGACGAGTCTAAGTAAAACAAACCTTGTAATATACCTACATACCTACTGTTCTTACTAATGGGATATACTATTAATATAATTAAAGTTATAAGATATACTATTAGCATTTTGAAAAACTATGCTTTTTAATGTGATATACCATTACTTTAAATATGAATCCCTTTAAAGTAATATGTTTTATACTATTAAAATCACCTTTAAAGAATTTTGTACAGTTAATTTAACGGAACTTTTATTGAATGACGCGTATATTAAAGGGATATACTATTAACTTTAAAAATGTATCACATTGAAACAAATCAACTATTTTAAAGCGACAACAAATAATTTGTTTTCTTTAGTTTTTTATATTATACAATTTTGATATAAGTTCCATATTATGATAAGCAATTATAGTATGAATGTTATATCAAAATTGCTTTCAAACCATATATCTGAAGCTAGACCAAACAGTTACAAGATTGCTTTTATTTGCAGCATACATACATTATGTGTTTAGCTATGCTACAACAAATTTCGTAAACTAAAACTTAATGAAAAAAGTTAAAAATACTTACCTATATTTGTTTCTTTTTTCACTTCATTTTACTTTTTTCACAATCACACACTACTTTAGAATTGCTCGTTTCGAATGTCACATTCGTATTAAGGAATAAACAATGTTATCTCCCACTTTAATTTCTTACAGCGCAGAAAGTTATAGATTAGATTTTGATCTGAGATTTCTATTTAGACTTCTTATGCCTGACTTTTTATTATTATTTTGATATTATGACATATTTTTCTCAAAAACATCATTTTGGGACTTGAATTATAAGTGGATATACAAGTTAATAGATCATTTCTTTTAGACCTGTATTACTGTATTACACTTTGATTTTTAGTAAATTCAAGCTTTGCACAGTTATTGAAAATTAAATATTTTGGGATACCCGTTTTATTAATATTAAGGAAGGATTTCTTGTAAAATTAATGGTAATGGTATTTTTACGTTGATTTTATGGGATGCGATATTAAATATATATTGTTTCTTAGTATTCAATATATTTAACTACATGGAACTATTATAACAATAGTTCATGTTATTAATATTCAAAATATGAAATCCTATTAAATCAATAGTTTTATCTATTGCTGGGTGCCTAATTAAAAAAATGGTATCAGTGTTGTCAAAATAAAAATAAAAACTTTTAAATTAATAGTCCTCCCATTGAAATAATAAGACGGCAATATTAATATGAAGATTTTTCAATGGTATTCCATCTATTAATAAATAATAGTAATTATGAATGGGACAATAGTATACGTTAAAAAATATTAATGGTAAAAGACTATTAAATAAATAGTGTTTCCCATTATATTTATAACGTATACCCCATTAATAGCAATAATTTCAATACCATTGTATTAATAACACGAAAACCTTTAATTTTATTAGAAAACTATTGTTTTAATAGGAAAATCTTATTAAAACGCGTTTTATAAATCCAATGGTCGTACCATTGACAATTTAATGGGACGTTTTTCTCTGAGTGTATAGCTACACCTTCAGCACGATGACCAGCTTGGAATTTCATTTCGGTCCGTTAGCTAAACAAAACTGCAAACCTCGCAGAAAACTTCCTTTTCCCTATTGTGCGATAACAAATGTGGCTATACCTTCAGAAATATCCTGCTGTAGTGACCGTTCCGCATACAGCTCTCGACAGATGACCTTATATTGGTTGCCAATTTCGTTGCTAAAAAAATCACCATCCAAAGCCTTTTGAGTTTC
The DNA here is from genome assembly GCA_936431705.1 of Cheilosia pagana. Lineage (NCBI taxonomy): Eukaryota > Metazoa > Arthropoda > Insecta > Diptera > Syrphidae > Cheilosia > Cheilosia pagana. Next base: position 73,536,048 of record OW386166.1, on the reverse strand, counting down.
TTTTCTTCTTCGCTTTTTTTCTCAAATAAAGGAAAAGACTCATCTCCGTGAGCAGCGAATTTCCATTCCTCGTCCTTGTTACCATGTCATCAGTTCTACTTTTCCTCACAACTACCTATACCTACCCCTTCCATGACAGAGAAACAAAAAGAAATAGCCTCAACAAGGACAAAAATAAAAACCGACAAAAATAACGGTCGCGTCTAGCAGCTTTTTCTTACTTCACCCTCTGTCGTCGTTCCAAATCCAGTTCACTCTTGAGTGGGGCGACTTCTCATGCATGTCCTCCACGATGATGCGGGTTTTTTTTTCATATGCTTCAATTGCTATATGGTTGGTGCAAGTGTCGGTGCCACTGCAGCAACTGTTCTGCTGAGATATGAAGTTTCAATGTACCGCAATCCCACCTCCTCCAACTTTTTATTCCGCTGTTGTCGACGAGAATACGCCATTCTGGTGTCCATGTGTCGTTGTTCCACCACAATTCTCTGGCTGCCTGCCCTCATAAAATATATACGTATGTATAGACATAATGCCGTATAAATTGTGCATCCCTCCAACATCTTAAGAAGAACGTTTCGCTGGGTGGTGTCTGGCTGTGGTGTATGGATGGTTGCAGGATACTCTTGCTTCTTCGTATTAGGCTACGTTTGTGTGTGCCTATGTTTGTTGGGTGCCTTCAAGTGGAATTATCTCTTTTGGTCCATCCGTCCGTTTCGTCGTCCGATCATTGATTTTGCGGAGCTCCACCGTACACCATTGCATTGAAGTCCGCCAGCCACTGCATGACGACGGGGTGGCATAATGCCGAAAGGGTTTGGTTCTCCGCGCGCCAGTCGCCAGCGATGATGCTGCTGCGCTTATTCATTTCCAGTTGACATATGGCGCCTACTGCTGACGTTTGCCATAGTGGTGGACAGTGGACTGGTGGTGGACAAAGTGTCTGCGAGATGGCGACTGCCATGTCAACACGGGGCCAAGAAGCAGTGTGATGGAAAAATTGCCACTGCATGTAAATAATTTTTATTTTGCTCCTGATGTGTGGATACGGTGCGCGCTGTGCAACCACATTAGTGTGGGTGGGCCCTGCAGGGATAATGTTCAATTTAGCGGTTATCTCCATCGTCTCGCCATCGATGGGAAGAGATGTTTGCACTTTAAAGTCGATAGGAGACTGATTTTTAGGTAGAGGTTAAGGTGAGTGGTAGATTTATATAGATGGTTGAGCCTGCATTTGGTCTTGCCAATTGAGAACTATTGCACAGAAAGGATAGTAGACTCGTGTAGCCTTTTTAAAGAAGACTGGTAGGTACCTACCTACATTTTATTCACAGCAGGCTCCCTTGAGCCATTCTCATATAATTTGGATGTGGTCGTATTTACCACCGCATTTACGGATCACTGTCAGGCGCATCTTTCAGCATCTTCCAGCATTATTAAACATCAACTAACATCCCTCTACTAACAATACTGATTTATATTCAATACAGTCGGCGCAGTGGCTTAGTGGTAGTGTGTTGGGCTACTAAGCGAGGGGTCCCCGGTTCGAATCTCGAAAGAACCAAATTACATCTTAAGGGTTTTTTTCCACTCTCGTCTGACAAACGTCTGACAAACGTCTGACAAACGTCCGAAAGTAAAAAAGTCATGAAAGAGCTTCTCAATTGGCCGTTTGGACTCGGCGTAAAAATGTAGATCCCTTCCTATTCCTATTATAACATCTATCCCTATGTGTAAGTGATTATTATGATATGAGTCGGACAACAAGCTTATGCGGATTGATAGAGCGTCGATATTAAAACTGTTAAGGGCTCTACCAGGTAACAACTTTCTAAGAAACTATACAATGAACTTGAATTCCATTGATAACGATAAATGCAGGGGCTGCGAAGATGAGGATGCTCATGAGAAGGAGCAAGGGGGACTCACCTCACTGCGTCTGTCAGTGCCCAAGTTTTTGTCACTTAAGGAAAAGAACACATGTAAGTTATTATTTCAAAGATATACAGGACCTTTCTGATGTCTCACTATCTAATCTTTACAGGTTCATAAGTACATCGAGATAGCTGGACAAGGTCGAGTAACCAGAAGAGGAAGGACATCGCATTGGCAACAACAACGGCTACCTATGGGTGAATAAAAATTCAGTTTCCCTCCTTGTATTGATAGCATAAGATTGAAAAGAACGGCCAAGAAGACTTACTAGAACTCTACAAAAATAGAGAAAGAATATGACGTAATTTGAACCAAACTTGTAACAATCTTCACAGAACACTTTTTTGGCCAGAAGCAGTTCTTAAAACAGCACTCAGAAAAATACCTACTGTGTAATATTTTTCAAGCCGCAATAGGCTGAACCGATTTATGAAAAGCAAAGCTTATGAAAAATTTGCTAAGTTGCATAAAAATGTTTATTAGTTTTAACTAAGAATAAATACCTACTTTTTTTTAAGTCTATGGTATCACATCATACTAATATACAAATGTTAAAGTAACTCTCTCTGTCTGTCTTTCACCTTTTCCCGATTAAGCCTCTTGGCCATATTTTAATGTAACTTGGCAAAGAGGTGCTCCGCGGCATAGAGAACGACTTATGCTATGCATAGTGTGTGTATCGTAGCTCAGGGAAAAGAAGAAGAAACAAAATAAAAACCGCCGGAACAAATAAAACGCAATGAAACTTTAGTGGAAAAATATTAAAAAACACTTTTATTAGACCTGCGACCTGCTCATGCTCGCTCCTGCTGTAAGACTAACTCTCGTTATACAATTACTAGATCCTTCTCGCTCTTTCGTTAACTTCATATACTCTTTCAATACATCGACTGCAGAGTTGCAATACTCATGCAGTTCGATACAGTGTGGTCAAAATTTGGTAAAGAGGCGTCGCACCTCTTATATAAAAAAAAAACTTATATCTAGAAAACCACTGAACCAAATTTTTAGACAGTCTTTGGTATTGGCCCGAGTGTGTTTTTGAGACATTTTGATTCTCGGAAGCTTGTCAGACGTTCGTTTGGTGTAATATATGTTTTTCCCGGAGTTTTAACTGATACCGATCTTTCAGTATTTCAATACACGTATACCATCGAGCAATATCAGCAATTAGATTAAGCTGGAATTATCAAATTGGAAGACAAATTTAGCCCGTAGGTAGGTATTTATGAAATGAATCGATTGGAGACTAAGAACTAAAGCCAAATGACCATGTACAGCGAAGAAAGTTCATTGAATGGATTATTGAATAACAAAATGTGGAGCTGATTATTCGACCAAAATCTTCCTCTGTGATAAATCCCATTTTTACTTTGATGGCTTTTTTGATAGGCAAAATTAAGACGTCATTGGACAATGTTTTTTTTTTTCGAAAATAAAACTGGTCAAGCAGACTGATGACATGCTGTTTCAACAAAACGGTGCGACAGGCAGACTTGATCAGAGTCAGAAGTGGCCCCGTGGATAATGTAATTATTTGAAGTCAAAGGTCTATCGTCTATGTCAATAATCACACACCCACCCGTGCATTGAAAAATAATATGCAACGGCATCAATGAAATTTTGTGACATTTACCTATGCAAAATAGTCATAGAAAAATTTTGACAAAAGAGTGCGTATGTTCCAGAAAAGTCGTAAAAGTAATTTTTAGGATTTATTATTCCAAAAATAGGTACCCCTATCCTATCTACTTAATGTTTGAAATAAGAAGAAGCATGCAATTAAAAAGAAAATGTATATTCAAATTAAATCTTGCGTGCATTTGCGACACCCTCTACAATTTCCTTCCCTTTAGGAACAGCACGCACCAAATTATATATGACAGCTTTTGAACCATTTTTAGTTGGCTATTTGACTATCTTTAAAGAAGAAGAAGATACATTTGCTAAAATAAAATAAAGATACATTTACTACTAAAGATCTTTATGCTAGCAATTCGTTTACCTCAGTCTGAACGGCTGGCTTATTTCACATAAATCTATGGCCTGCTTAAAGTCAATATTAAAGAGTAACGCATTTAATAATAATAGTTAATTGTTTTCATGCAGCCTGACCCATGTCAATATTGACTAACAAACTTTTTTTTGTTGAAGGTAGGTACACTACTTGTGGTGGGTTGTGCCCGAATGTGCATTGCATACGCAACTCCAACCTGAAATGAATAGACGCTTCTCTTGATCTATGTGGCTTAGTATAATTCGGACAGAATCATTTTTTCAGAAGAGCGACAAAAAATTGATTTAATACAGTAGTAGCCTGCAAATATACGCTTCTGTTGAGATATTCGACATAGTAAACGTTCGAAACGGCAAATTAAAAAAAAAAATTTCATAATTTTTTGCCTTTCTCATGAAAAACAAAAGAGTTTTACTGCGAACTGGCATAACAAAAAACACTAAAATGGCGATTGTGGGCGATCGGCTTATCAGATTAAAAAAAAAAGTTTTCCCAGAGAGATTATATCGGTACTAGGTATGCGCCATAAAATTAGTCAAATGTAAATGCTGTACCGGTAAGCCAGCTAGGTACGCCAGAAAATCGACCACTTCCCGAAGATCGCAAAAATCAAGAATAGAGCAATTTAAAACCTTGACAACCCTTTAAATGATGAGAAAACGAAGTTAGTAACAACTACTGGTTTGAGTAATAAATAAACAATCACTACGGACTAGGAGATAAGCGAAGTGAACGTTTTTTTTTTATTTTTGTACCCATTTCATCTAACTTTTATGGTAAGTAATACAACTGTAGGTAATATTTTTATTATGTAGGTTTTTCACATTGGAAGTGCAATTCAGTGCACCTTCATTCGTTTTAAAATCATTAATAAAAAATAGTTTATCCTGAGCACCAGGCAAACGTTTTTTTTATTAGTCCCAAAAGTAATCGAAAAGGAGGATTTGACATTTTTGCTGAAGGAGGAATTGACAAAGTGCCCCTAATGAGTCAAAATAAAAATTGTGTGGTAAGACTTCATCTTACTCTTTTCAGAATGTAAAAATGCCAAATGTTTACAAGAACAAAAATCCCCATCCCAACATCGATTCATTTATATTTTAAATTAAGTTTTTGTGAAATGTTTTTCCTGTTGGTAAATTTATTTTGTTATTTTAATTTTACGTTCTCAAACTTAAATAAAAGTAGAGTGAACTATTAAAAATAAATAAATAGGTATGCGTTAAAAATAAAAGAATTATTATTTGTTGATCAAAAAATCAATATATAAGTTGTTTTATTATTTTAAAAATGTTGTAAAATAGTCATGTGTCAGATCCTCCTTAGGCAGATGTCAAATCCTCCTTCATTGTAGGAGAAGGTTTTTCCCAAAACCTTACAACTCTTTTAAAAATGTTTATATCAATTAATCATTTATGCTTTTGCTAAAATGGTATTGTAACTTATGTAGGTAAATTTGAAATTGAATTTGGAATTGGACTAACGAGTGTTTGTTTCAAAATTTGCGCTCTGACAGGTTGATGTTAATGTTATCTGATCATGTCAATTTATTTTTTATTTTTTTGTTTACTAATGAGTCCGACCTACGATCTTCCTTAATTTGGAGATATTTAGTCATACATCATATCCGCCTGCCTAACCATTGAAAACAAACTTTAAATGTGATTTTTCATTGACTGATCCTGTAACTCTTCGCGCCGCAGTGCAGGACATAGGATCTCTCTCCTATTCATCCAAGAAGCGATACAAACACTGCGAATACAAATTCGAGAAGTTGTAGCACATCCCCTAATACACTTGTATCTAAAAAAAAGTTATTCAAAAACACAAAAACAAACTCCTAAATCCTAGGCCAATGACCACGAACCTCAACTCTGTTCACCATCTGAGGAACTTGATCCTTGCCTTGCGCATACCTACGCATTGTACTTTAAAAAAAAAAACACACACACACGCGCAGTGTCATTGCATATTTTTCCACGAAAATTCACTCATCGCTGGCTACCACCACAGGCTATGGTATGGTATGAATACCGCGCGCCGTGCAAAAACACCATCCCAACGAAGAACGAGTGCGATGCGAAAATTAAAAATCGCGTGTTCGTAATTTCCGCCGAACGAATTATTGTGGCAGCGCCAAGAGATTGAATTGCACCGGGGATCGCAGAGCAAAAAAAGAAAAAAAACCTTGGGAGCCTCTGGACATGTCGATACTCATCCGTTGTTTTTGTTGTTATTTTTTTCTCCCGCTTTTGTCTTTTTAATTTTGCTCTCTTTTCGTTAATCCGTCAATTCAGTTGAAAAGTAAAGTGAAGCAAGCAAACAAAAAAAACATCCAAATGCACTCCAGAGGATGGACATGAAGCAACCGCGCCAATTGAGATGACAGGAAGAGGCTAAAATCTCGTGGTTGGCGGTTAGCACCAAGAACACTACACCGCTGCTGTTGCGATCGACTCAGAGTCAGAACTCTCGTCGACCACCACACTAAGGCTTCACCGTCACCGGTTCCACCATCCACATCCATACTCATTATCGCGAAATTTCTCATGATCATTGTTGCGAACAGTTTAGTAGCATGACGGCACAGGAGGTGAGTTCCAGCAAAACACGCAGTAGGGCCACAGGAAAGCGCAATTCAACCTGCAGGATAGGAAGCAAGGCAGTGACTCGGTTTCAATTCAACATGCAAGATGCAAGCAATCATGTTCATCTCGTGCCAGAAGTTCTATGCGAGAGGATTACCTACATGGAAGTAGGGCACTTGTCTTCGCAAGGGAATTCGCGCGTATTACCGGATAACAATTGACGATTGGAACATAATACCAGGTAACTTCTGCTTTGAGTGGTGTTTTTCGAAGCCTTCAATATGGGCGAAAGGAAAAAATTTGCCCTTGGCGATGTCTTGCGTATCGATGCACTGCATTTGCATGTGAACGGAGAAGTGTGTCCATCACAACATATTGATGGATGATAGGCGTCAGTCAGTGGCACTTTTCGTCAATTCCGAAGAGCTAAATGCGACGGATGTAGTTACAAAATCGGAGGTTATTTTTACCCTCGGAGCAGGTAGTGTTCACAAGGTTGCACGAACCATGATCGGTTGGAAAATTGAGTGCTTTAAAGTTCTAGCTGCTCAAATACGGACCATCAGACCAATAATGTAACAAGAATTTTTTTTAGCAAAAGCTTGAGCTTGTACAAATTGCTCTCCATCAATTCACATCAACTACTCTAGTTCTAAAAATCAAAGTCGAGTCAGAGTAACGGTCACTTGGTACAGGTTTACGAGGTACGGTGGCAGCATATCCATTTTAGTAGCACCAACCAGCAACGGCTCTCGATGAGGTCACAGACAATATAAGTCTAATATGAGACTGCAGAAGTGCAGCTTAGGCAAGGGTTCGTAGACTTGTAGGGGTGGCATGCACCATACCGATTGTTGATTTTCAAAATCTTTTTTTACAATGCACTCAAGTTAATCAGCGACTGATTGTAGAAGGCCAACATTTCTCATGGCCCATTAGATTAACGAATCCGACTTATAATTTTATGTCTCATTGAAGCCTGCATCTGCGACAAGTCGAAAACTTTGGAACAAACCTAAAGATCCAGTTCTAAGGCGGCTGAAACCGTAGTAATCAGTGTGGGATGACAATACAAACTAACAAGCTAGAAATTCTATTCACCGCTAAATATTTTACCAATAATAATAGTAATAACAATTTTATATATATAAAAGAAAGTGATGTTATTTACTAAGCTTATAACTCAAGAACGCCTGGACCGATTTCGGTAGTAGTAAAAAATAGTATTTAGTTTTAAAAATACAAAAAAGAACGCATATTTGTAGTTCCTGTCTATGATGACAGTCTTCCCAAAATATATTTCTAGATACCCCCCTTGTGCCTTGTGTAATATAATAGTGATTAGTGATCCGGATGAGCATAAGTTACATCTTAAGGTTTTCGCCACTTATCTGACAAACCTGCGAGAGTTTAATTATCAAGAAAGAGCTGCTTAAATAGCCGTTTGAACTCAGCATAAAATTGTGGATCTATTGCATTCGTCCCAAACATGAAAAACTTACACAAAATCGAATGATTGTGAGAAATTATGAATAGGATTTATTGTTCTAGAAGATCTTTGTTCATTTGGCCTAATGGTGGCGGAGCTCCCAAATGTTTTGCCAAATGAAGACATTCTTTCTTTTGCCAACACTTTCTGCATTTTGTTGAATACGTGTTTCCTGTGCTTTCTTTTGACAATAGGTATGGTGACAACGATGTTTTGTACCCAATACTGCTAAGTTTAGTCAATAAATTATAGTTGTTTCATGCTTTGATTTTGGCGACTATTTTCTTTTAAAACTAAATAACTTACCCACCTAAGGCTGTCATCGTATTGCTGTAGATAATTTCCGTGCTATCGCCAAATAACCCTAAGTAGGGGTCGTTTAAAAAGAAAATGCAATACCACCAGAAAAATTATTTTAATTCTTCTACCAATTTGTTAAGTATAAAATCACCACGACTCAAATCAAAATCGTAAAAAGAAAACAGGCTGAGCTTTCAACTACGTACATATGGATACATTAAAATGCAGACTCGGTGACCCTTCAAAGTTCAAATTCGAGACCACCGGAACAGTAAACAATATGCAAACCCATATGTCATAGAAAATTCAGATCGGCAGTGAACATTACCGCGGTCCGTGAAAGTGTACAGAAGAACCCGAGTCAGTCAATTCCTCGCCGTATACAAGAAGTCGGCCTTCCGAAGACTGCGAATTTTGAATCGGGACGTGGGCATATGCCCGTACAAGCTCCAACTGGCCCATGAGTTCCAAGTTATTGACCACAAACGACTTGTTTTATACTTTTTACCAATAATAATAGTAATAACAATTTTATATATATAAAAGAAAGTGATGTTATTTACTACGCTTATAACTCAAGAACGCCTGGACCGATTTCGATGATTCGCACAAATTCGGACTGGAAAAAAATTATAAAGAAAGTTCATTTTCCCATTAATTTTGTATGGAGCGATTTTACGACGCCATCCTCATAATTTTTTTTTTTTTTTTAATTTTTAAAAAGTGGATTCCAAATCCTGGAGCACTCAGATCAGATAAATACCCGTCTATTGTACTCTAAACAGAAACCCCTTTTTTGTGTAGTGGGGGAGAAACTCTGATATCATTCGTTTCTCTTATATGTTTAGAGGTCGAGTATAATTGCTGTCCCCCGGAGGCCTATACCGGCAAGTATTTCTTTTTTGCTATTTTTGAAATTGCCTTAACAAAGCCTTTTGCAAAAATAAAGCTGGATAGGAAAATGGGATAAGGCACTTACTAACAAAATTATTAATATACTATATCTGTAATTTTATAAAGCCTTGAAATTTTGTAAATGGCGTTTAAATTAATGGGGCAGTATTAAAAAAGGGCGCCGTTGTACCTCCCTTAAAAAAAAAACACTTTACAAAATATGGGCGGGACATAATACGAAAGGCACGGTCAAAGCCGTGGGAGTACAGTAAATAATATAATAAATCGGTAACTTTATTACGTTTGTTCGCCATAGGTTCAAAAACTTCACCACAGAATTGACTTCGACTTAACATTTGCATTGCACAATGTCACGATTAAAACATAGGATATGATGTCTTAACGTTATCCGCTGTTCGGAAGCGAAGATTCAATGTGCTATCCAAGCAGATATTATTTCACAAATGCGTTCTAGCTCAAAGCTTTGAAATTACTTATCAAAATTGCATAAACTTAATTTTATTACAAAATACAATTATAATGTAGATATACGATTTTAAGTCATCATAAATATCATTAAATTAATTAATTGCCATTAAATAAATAAAAGTAATAACCTCGATTGGAACTACATCCCTCACCGACCGACCCGTGGAGGCAATTATTCCTGTGTGCCGGAAAATGTGTTTGAGCCTACTGTAGATACTCCTTGGGATATGTGTAGAATATTATTAAATATATATATTATTCTCTAGATATTGTTCAACCATCCACAAAGGAAGACAAATTTAATTATATTTCAAACGAATTTAATCATTCCAAACGAATGTAATCTATAATGGATGATTATCGAATTAAATCTCTTATTCAAAATTCTGTTTTTCGAATTAAATCTTTTGAACAATTTATGATTTTCAGTTTCAATTTTAATTTGGGAAAAAGCTGCACATAGCATGATTGTAAAAATACACAAATAAAAATAAATAAATAAATAAATATTTTGGCGCGACAGGTCTATGGGACCCAAGGACTAGCTTCTCACAACCATTCGTTTTGTGTGGGTTTTAATTTTTTGGTACGAATGGAAGGGATCTACAATTTTACACCGAGTCCAAACGGCTTATTGAGAAGCTCATTCATGACAGTTTTACTCTCGGATGTTTGTCAGACGTTCGCGAGAGGTGGCGCAGTGGAAAAAAACCTTCAGATGTAATTTGGCCCTTTCGGGACTCGAACCTGAGACCCCTCGCTTAGTAGCCCAACCCACTATCACTAAGCCACTGCGCCGACAAAATACACAAAGCTTAAGTTATTATTTTGGGTTAGGTCTGTTAAACAATCTACTTTCTACCACCACATGCATTCCTAATTTACAATTCAGTGTCAAGATAGATATGCTGGTTTAGACTTGTTCCTATTGCTTACTGCTAAGTCAATTATTCTGATATTCCGATTAAGCTAAAAAAGAAACACAAATTCAGAGCTCAGATGCGTCTAAGCTGAGAAGGACTCACTTAATTTCTTACAGTCCATGCTCAGAACTTAAGAAACGAAAAAAACTACTATTCGCCCAAAAAATAAGGAGACCACTCGCACAACAAGCTATGTAGGTATAGCAGTAAAATTCACAAGTTAACACTTGCGGTTTACCACTCTCTTATTCACCAAAAGCCAAGGCATTTTTTTTTTCTACGCGGTGATTACTATAATTCGCTCAAGTCTTTTCGCGGTTTGGACCATCTCAGGCATACAGTCCACAGTAAGTTGGTAATTATCTTAATAATAGTTATTGCGTGTGTAAAGCGTCGATTAAGTGTAAAGACAAAATAATATACCCGAATCCGCACGCAGAAGCGGAAGGACCACTGACAAATCTCTGCATTTCCGCCTGAGGGACATGACAAATCGTTTGTGGTTATGTCCACCATGTGTGTTCTTAGCCAGTAGTGTCGTCAGCTTATATCGCTTAAATGACCTGATCGGTGATGTGATTGTATAATGGGAACTCGAAAGTTCATCGTACATTGAACATTTAGTGAGTAGGTTTGCGGGCCAACGCGGCGCACTTAAAAATTTAGGCAGTCGCAGTCGCCAAATTTCATGAGCTTCGCGTAAAGGTAGTCGAGACAGGAGTTCGATATCAGTATCAGTCTTTCTCTCATTTTCGACATATATTTAAGGTACCCAAACGAGGAATGCGTTTCTGCGGCCAATAAATCTGCAAAATTCTCCATGCCTCGTTTGTCAATGGTCTTGCAGTTTCTATTTGCCGATGGAACTCGTCCATCACCAGTTTCAATTGACAAATAATGCAGATGGACTTGCAATCATCTTTTCCATTTAATCCAGGCTCATCTACTGTCACAGGCAAAAGCATTTTGCGAATAATTTCGCAGTGCAAAATTTGCGAATAATTTCGCAGTGCAAAACCGACGATGAAGGAGTAATCTTCATGCACACACGACACGTATCCATCAACAACAAATTATCCCGATTACAAAACCATAAACGAGCCAATAAATCCAAGGATTTTATTTAATTAACTCCTCATGATTTTATTATCCCTCTTAGACGCATACTTCGACAACCACCCATTCGGATTCACAGACCGGGCAAATGTAATCTCGTTTTTATCACCGATTTTTTTTTCTGTCCCCGTTCTGCCCCCACCACCCCTAGACTATCATCGAAGTGTCTGTCTGTCTGGTGATGAGTGAGAGAGGACTAACCGACCGGTCGTAGCTCTTCTCTACCTCCATGAGATGGGAATAAACGCAATCGTAAAAGAATTTAGTGACGATAAACACATCATCAATAAATGAGCGTAGTTAACATAAAATTCGCACTCATAAAACATAAATAAAAGGAGAAGACGAAGAAAAGTCCCAACTTCCACCAAGTGAAACCGAACAAGGATGCGTTCGGCAGTAAGTCCATCTGTCCTGAGAGCGTATACAAACACATCAAGCATCAGCATCGTCTCGGAAAAGCTATAAAAGTGAACCACAAAATTCCAATGCCGACGACGGGGATTGGGGGTGCTATTAAAGTTCATTCTTTTGGCTCTCCACATCGTCGGTCGTTCTAGTTTTGGTCCTTTTGCCTTAGATGGCAGATGGGGGTTTTTTTTGTTCTTCCTATTTCTTCAAATAACATTGTAAGAGAAATCGAAAGTTATTCCTAAGATCTCGAACCGGGTTGGCAGAGGGACCTACTTAAGAGTATGAAGAAAGAAAGCAAAGAGTATATAACGTCGATAGAGTTTAAGAAGGATAATTTATTTAATGCTCAAAGGAAGTGTGTGCATAAATATGGGGCAGCGCAGCCAACGAAAAAGATCTATTTGCAGACTTACTCAAGAGTATTGTAGCACAATACGAGTCGTACGTCATCGTGGAGAGAAACGGTTGGATAAAAACGACCAAAAGTGCCACCCCACCCCACCGGATCCAACAGGATACGAATCTCCTCTCTGTACGTATATGCACTGTGGCGTTGTACTACTGTTTCCACAACTATACGCTGGGGCCATAAAATTACTTTCGTTCTCTGTGCACTTGTAAGCGGAATGCTAGATGGCTGTTGTACTCTCGTAGTAGTTACACACAAAGCCGGGCCGGGACGAGCTCAACAAGTGGCTCATAAAATTTAAATCAATTCATTTATGTGTTTTTGTGTTGTTTCTTTTATTCTCTTCCTCATTCTTCCGGTTTATTTGATTCTGTTTGAGTGTACAGTATTTTTTTTTCTACGTTGTCCCCCCTCTGTTGCGTCTTTCTGCATTTTTATTCCCTTTTTTTTGTTTGGGGTTTTTACTTTTCGTCGGTATAAAAGCGTGTATCGTCCTCGTCGTCATCATCATCATCCTGGCGCTGGCTGGTCCGCATGGAGTGTGTGATCTTTGGTTTTTGGACTGCGGACTGGTTCGGAATTCATGGCTGAAGCTGAATGTGGACGTGCGGTGTGTAAGTGTTTTGTCATTTCGTTTATGTTACGGTTTTTCATTGCGAGAGCGAGCTCTGGCCATGGCCAATGGTTTTTATTGGCAGTGTATTATGGTGGTCGTGGTGGTGTCGCTATTACAGTTAGTAAATATGTTGCCTGGCTTGAAGTGGCCCATTAAAATAGATTTCGTTCATGCACAAGTGTGCATGCCCGTTGGACTAGGGGTCTTAAGTGATAAATTCATGTTGTGGCGTTAATGGTTGTAATACTTACATTAAAAATGATGTCCAGATGTCCGGCAGAGGTTTTTGCTTCGGCACATTTTATGGTCAGGTAAAAACGACGCCGCAAGTAAACACTCAATGCATGTTTACTTGCGCCAGGCCGATAGAATAAATTTGCAGGAAAAACATTTCAGTCTCAAAACGAAGAGTGACTGTTTTGTCTGAATTCTTTTGGATGTCGGCAGTGGAGTGCTACTCCAATAGGTCAGGTTGCAAAGCAAAAAGTTAAAAGCAGTATTGGGGTGCAAGGGAATCAAGCGGAAGATAAGCTCCCAAGCGCAGCTCATAGTCGAATAAGCTTTCAACTGACAAGTACCTATAATACCTACCTATACCTCTTAGATGTCAAACACAGATTATAGCTTCAATTAGGTATAATAGCGTCTGGTTAAATTTGGCTATAGAATTATTTCACTTGTGTTAAAATGATAGTAAATAGGTATTAAAATAAAATAATACTCATTGAGACCGTGTCTTAAGGTCCAAGTTCATTTTAAGATTGAATTCTTTAGAAGTTCAGGAATTGGGATCTTTTCTAATGTCACTGGACGTTCTGGGAAAGATGAGATTAAATAAACATTAACTGGAGATGAGAGCTTGAAACTACCTATATAACACTGCGGCCCATTTATTGTGATTCCCCCAATTTCGAGCTAGTTAGTAATACCTACTCGGGCTAGCAATGAATACAAGGGAAGCTTTAAGTGAACTTGATAGTTATGATCTATGCCTCAAGGTTGAATTTTCCTTAGTTATGTGTTTACATTTTGGACTCTCTGTTACATTCAGTCTTCGTTCAGTAACTTTAAGCTTCGTTTCTCAGCCAGTTGCCCTTTGCCTCTGCAGCATTTTGTGGTACGGTGAGGTTATTCAAAGGAAGATTTTGGGATCATAATGCCCGTTGTATTCTTGCACTAAAAATCTATATTTATTGTAACTATTCTTACCTATAACATCAATTTGCTCGTTTAAGGATTACTTTAATTTCGTAATATTTCGGAGGAGGCACGTGATACTTCCCATACAAAAACAAGGAAATAAAGAAATAAAGATATACCTACAGTAGACGCTAGGTATAGTGAACATTCTATATAGTGAACTATCCAATATAGTGAACCACCAACATTTTACACAGACTACCTACTCTAAATAGTGAACTATGAAAATCTCGATTTTTTGTAAAATGTTCGTAATCACTTATGAAAATGTTGTCCAAACAGTGACTGACGCAGGTGATTGGAACGGGGATAAGTTTGCGTCAGATGAAGAATCCGATGTCGAAGACAATGAAGAAGATTCGCAGTTTGTTATGGAGCCTCCTGCATGTTCAGTTTCTTCAAAAGATGCTGTTATTATGATTGATAAGGTGATTGAGTGAATTCTGATATTTTAGTTATGGTTACGCCTTCACGAAAAAGCGGTACAACTAAATTTATATCTAAATAGGAAAAAATTATGTAATTCTTTTTATCTCTGTATTATTTAAAAACTGAAACAATTTATTTTTTTTACCCATTTTAGTGGTTTGAAATATAATCTAAGGTACCTATGACTTTATGTTTTTTTTTTTTTAATTAAATTGTTGAATTATCTATCGAATAATCATATCTAAAATAAAAAAAAAACAGAATTTTATTTGTATCAAATAATTTGGTAAAATTTGGTAAAAATTTTAAAAACTCCCGCTCGAAATAGTGAACAATTTCGAAACAGTGATCAGGCCTTGTTTTTATTAGTTCACTATATCGAACGTCTACTGTAGTTCCATTAATAGAAGTATCCAAACAAATCACTTTACGAAATGATTATTTTTTTTAGTTGATATGGATTTGTACTTTTTATTTATGTATTTATTTTGATGCTATTAATTTATATTTGTTTTATAATAATAAACATGAAGAATATATATTTATGTAACTAACAAAATCCTTGGGAACGTGAAATGCCGGCTAGAATTATATATAAAGGGAACGTGTTGTCTCAAAATGCAAGCAAAACTTGAATTAGCCACCATTTGTGAGGTATATATATTGTCAAAAAAAGAAAATATATTCAGTTTGACTCCTCTAGCTACATTTTTTTAAGGCGAAGATATATAGGCAGTAGACGGGGGTGCATTTGCCGGTATTTAGGAAGTTTGATCTTACGCATAACATTTACCGTGTTTTAATTGTTTTTGATATCAGGTATTTACCTTGATTTATTATTTTCACTTTAAAGTACATTTCATCTTGATCAGTCAATAATTTAAATTTTGTATTATTATTTAAAAAAAAAAAAAATGTCCTGGCAAAGCCTCCTTAGTTGGGATTTTTTTGGGTTTTCCATGGGGA
This sequence comes from Cheilosia pagana, assembly GCA_936431705.1. NCBI lineage: Eukaryota > Metazoa > Arthropoda > Insecta > Diptera > Syrphidae > Cheilosia > Cheilosia pagana. The sequence goes on along the minus strand of OW386166.1, from coordinate 73,520,263 downwards.
TGGGGAGGGTATACCAGGTACCTAAAAATGACTGTTCAACATTATAAAGTTGTAAATTTTGCAGACATAAAGCAACATTTAATACTGTTTAAATAAAGAAGACAATACCATCGTAAAAGTAACCCACAGGGTGGGTTTGCCACTGTTAAAAGCACCCCATACGGTGGCTTTGCCAAGCAAATCTATTTTTGGATAAATAATTTATAACTTTTTTCTTTTTTGGAAACATTATATCAACCACTTTTATAAACTGCAGCAAACATATTTACGACAGATATATGCAACCAACAGTTAATAAACAAAAAAATATATCTATACATATAATAAAACTGTAGCCGTTTTCTATGTTCGCAGTTGGCGTGAAAACTACTGCACTGATTTCGATGAAACTTTTTTTAAAATGTTAGTTAAGGTTCTGAGACGGTAATAGGCTATTTCTTTTATTACCATGCTTATTTTTTGCCAGCGTTTTTAGCCAAAATGTGTTTTTTTTCTGATTTTACTGCCTTTAGCTCGCCATTACTCAATCAATTCTTAATAAATGTAAACCAAACAAAAAAATAAAGAAAGCCAACACTTCCATAATTATTTTAAGTCATCAATCAGCTTTCTGCGTCATCTAGAAGCTGAGCTACAACCCAAAATCTAACATAAAAAAACTCAATTTATTTCCTCAAATCGAAAATTTTCCACAACCGTTGTTCCTGAACGTTGTTCTGCTTGGGGGTGGTGGGTGGCGCACATCGCACAAGCGAATGAAATTTTTAGGTGGGTATGGTTGGTTGTAACTTGATGGATAGGATAGTTTTGGACCCGATAGGTGGCGCTGTTGTCGATTTTCTTAGCCACTCAACCGATTCGAATGAAATTTTGTAGGTGGGTATGGTTGGTTGTAACTTGATGGATATGATAGTTTTGGGCCCGATAGGTGGCGCTGTTTTCGATCTTCTTAACAACTCAACCGATTTCAATGAAATTTTTGTAGGTGGGTATGGTTGGTTGAAGCTAGATGGATAGAATAGTTTTGGACCCGATAGGTGCCGCTGTTGGCGATCCGCTTAACCACTCAACCAATTTCAATGATTTTTTTTGGTTTGTATGGTTATATGGAAAGATATATTTTTTGAATTTTCTCAACTAAACTCTCATTAAAGTGAATACCTATATGGACACGTTGGAGTGAACTGAAGAAGCTAGGTTTTATACAGACACTTTACACAAAAACTCTCGAAATTGAAATAAAAAACTTTGGATTGGATAAATTAATGAATACAATTATCAACTGCGCTGAATTAAGATTATAATATTAGGTATAACGATTTGTTTTTTTAATTAAATTTCTTAATGAAATTCAACATACAACACAGTTCAATTTAACATCCACATTTAGCGAGAGAAGTTTCACATCTGGCGTGTGGTCACAAGCACACTCTGTTTTTTTTTTGTATATGTGTAATAAACGACAGCAATGTGCATGCAGATCTTCAAATTTTTTAGTTTTTTCAAAAGGAATTTCTAGACCACTATTGGCACTATTGCTTTAGTTAGAATAAGAATTTATTGAAATTCAGTTGAACTAATTTTGTATCCGTTTTAATAAGTAATGCAGAAAAGGACAAAGGGTTCCTTAAGTGTACTTTAAGTTATTGACAAAATCGGCATTAATCGGCGAGCGAAGCCGCGGGCAACAGCTAGTTCTAAATAAAGGATGACGGAAAACCTGGTTGGTATCTGGCGGAGAACTGTCAAACTTTGTGGGAAGTTTGCACTAAAAAGTGATCAATGAAAAGCAATTTTTCGATGGCAAATGCACCCCCGTCTACCCTACTATTAAATTTTTTGTAAATCACCACTAGATGGCGGTTTAGCATTTAAACGTTCATAATGTTATTCGAATAAATAGCAAAGACTGAACTGACAGTTCTAGAAGGATCTAGAAGAACAACTGTCCTTGTGGAAGCTGTTCTATTTATATTATGACTCAAAGGTTCCTTCCATTCTGATAATGGTAGTGAGAGGCAGGACATTAAGTCCTGTACTCGGATAGATAGTGACAGTTAAAGATTCACAAATTCCGTTTTATTTTTATTTAAGTTTCTAGACCGCAGCTCTTCAGAATCAATTTACATTCGCACGTCCAAATGACAAAACTTTGTTACCAAAATCAGTAGTCTTGACTCTCCAACGTTTGGCGGCCAAATCCGAGACAGTGGGTTTGGAAAGCAATCAGCTAGAGGACGAAAATATGTATAGGCATATAGGAGAACCCGGCGCAGTAGTTTCCTTGCCTATAGCATAGGTTTGAGATGTCGGCCTTTCGCAGGCTTCAACCAGAAGCTTAAAGTTAATGACCATAAAGACAGCTTCGTTTGTTCGCTGACTAGGCTTCGGGTAGACGCCATGGGGTTCTATCAACACCGGGCTGGTTATCTGTTTCAGATGTAACGTAAATTGGCAACTAATATCGTGCGCTTTGACCCCGCTGGATTTTTTTGTGAAGTAGCAGGTCTATGCTAATAAGCCGCAATCGACCAATGCCTTAAGGCCAACATGCAACATAACCAATCCTATTGCTCAAATTCAGCCGGATCTTGGACCACTTGAATCCGTGCCATCGTGAAAAGTCGCGGCGGATATTAAACGATGTTTTATTTAAAAAAAAAAAAACAGTTTCGTTAACACATCGCACATAGGTTATTTTATTTTATTTCGAAATCGCTACATCCTTATAAGGACAGGGTCAGGAACACCAAGTTTGTCATGACAAGTGCTCTATGTATAATTTTTAAATTTGTTAGAAGAGATTTTACGATATATTTAAAAATTGTGTATTTTTTAGCACCTAACGACTTAACACAGAGTGATCTCATTTTAAATCACGGCTTTTAAGCTACCATTAAAGCATAAGTCTATGGACTGTAAGGACAGATAGGTATATATGTTTGCCTAGAAGATGTGTGCCATTTTTATCATAGCTAAAGAATAAGAATAAGTGTTTCGGCAGATTTCGCAGAGCTTAGGTTCTAAAATCCAACTGCGAGTAGGAGACCAAAAGCGATCGTGAACTTGATGTGGTAGGATTGCTACATTGTTGCTAAACTTGTATGCCACAAACACTTGCTTTTGAACACTGATCTTGGTCTTCTCTCAATTAATATCAAATTTGACCCAAGAAGTGCTCATGAAGCGACTTCAATCTATACGTTGTTCGTGCTCGTTCCTCTAAATGATTATTCCGGAAGTAGATCCAAGTTTCAACGTCCTACGTATTTTTCAGCGCCATTCGCTTGTCAGTCCCTTCCGGGGGCATATGAATCTAAGAAAGGTAGCTATTTCCCAATAGATGTATTATAATACGCATTTTCCACTCCCAAGCATCACTCATCCCCCCGATCCTTCGCAGGAAAAAAAAGGTTACATACTTAACCGTGAACCACAAATACATGTTCTTGCTTATAAATTATCCCGAATCATTCTTCTTAGTATCGCCCTTACGTTCCCAGACAAAATGGTCAAGAAGGCCAAATCAATCTAAAACCTCTCGGAGACCCCTTCGCATTTGCGGCACACTGGAAAATTGCCACAATTCGATACGTTTAAGTCTTCATTTAGTTAAAACGGTCCAAAATTACCGTTCAGCTATACCTCCCGAGCCAAACTCACCCCTCCTCCGCCACCCCCAAAAATAAAACCGAAAGGGATGAACGCACATTATGAATTATTCAATGCGGCATGCACACCACAGTGCGAGACCTTCTAAGTAGTCGAAGCCTGCTTCGTTTCGTCCAAGCTCCACCATCATTACAGGACATACTGGAAACTAAAAAAAGAAGATGATGAGAATAACACACGCTATAACATTGACCATGTGCCCCCATCCTCCGTCCAATCTCCTGGAAAAGATGAAAAATATTTTCTCTTTTCTGTCCGTTGTCCGTTTTTATTTTTAGTCAAACAGCCACATACAAAAAAAGAAGAAAAAAATCCGTTTTAAGAATTCCCCAAAGGGTGAAAAGAAAATCCATCTACAGCCCACCAACACTGCCCGCACTGCCACCCGGACCCGCACTATTCGTAATCATCATCATGCAGTGGTGAGCCTTCTTTCATCTTTTACATTTTGCTCTCCTTCCCTGCTCCTGCTACTTTTTTCCAATTTATTCCACATCTTATGTATGGTACATTGTTAACAGAAAAAAAGGACACACGAAAAAAATACTCACATGTGAAAAACCATCAGCACCAGCGATGGCAGAGAATAAGAAAAGGCCGAAGCACAAAAAAAAATTACATATATCCAACCTAAGCCCAACGGTGGCCAGCAAAAAAGCGCTAAAGGAAAATAAATAACGCGCAGCCCATCACACGCGTGCAAAAAAAAAAAAACCGAAAGAAACGGCGAAGAAGGGGGAGTCCTTTTTGGCAAATGAAGAAAAAATCGCCAGCCCTTGGTCCTTGAACACAGCCAATATACAACGTAAATGTAACCTTCGCCGAAGGGTGGCTGATGGCAGGGGAGGAATATCTTATTTCGCATACAATGCACAAGGATATTATATGGAAAATCGCCTTGTGCGCGTCGTTGCGTTGTCCGAAAATGTGTGTTCCCGTGTCAAATCTTCGCTGTCCCAAATGGACGGACCTCGCATGTGTACATGTACGACGGGTCGGGTAGGTATAGCAAATGTGCGTGTTCTTGTGGGGCGACGAAAGGGATGGCTGAGTTTTCAGAATGCTTTAAAGGATATGTGAAATCGCCAGCGGTGGCACAGCGGCAACAACAACAACAGCGACGACGACGACGGTGGACACATATAGAGAGCATTTGAGTCCTACTGCTTTTGCTATATCTTGCGGGGTGGTTTCCGTTTTTTTTTTTTTTTTTGAATTTCCAGTTTTGCGGCCAACGGGCGGAATAGCCTTGGGAGCCCATCAACGTGGAAGGACCCTTTTCTCGACAAATGTACATGTCGGACAGCGCAGCAGTTGGGGTTAACAAAATAGATGATATAAGGAGGGCATTTCGTCCCCTAGTTTTCTCGCGGAAACACACGGACAACGGACGACGACGACGACGACGGCCGAACAACGAATATTGGCAAAAAAGGACAACACAGCACTGCTACAGGACACTCTTATCCTTTTCTTTATCCATGCGAGGTTACGGTCCTTGGACAATTTGCGCTTGTGTCTGTGTGCGAGTGTGGGTCGTCGAAAACGACAGCCGGATGGATGGAAGGCGAAATGTATGCCTCCATCCTCCAATTTCACCACCCCCCATCCACGAAAAAACCGCCTTCGCTAAAATGTCCTTTTCGACCATACGATCCATCCATTGCTAGGTACGACTTACATACATACATTTCTAATAACATCTAAGAAGGACATATACACATGCCTGTGCACATGGCGGGGGGGTTGGAATGGGATTGGGAAATGGCGACGCCAGCGACGAGAAGATGCCAGATGCCCACTATACGGAATGGACACAGAAACACGCGAAGGAGTTGGACGCAAGAGCCTGCAGACTTGATGGATATTTTCGGATCAATAATTTGAAGCTTGACCGCGCATATCGCCCCACACTCCGGCGAGGCGTTCGGTTGGCATAGCAAGCCAGCGTGCAGTCAGCATTCGCGTTCAATTCCAATTTTCAAAATGAAGCCAACCCACGGGATAATCAGAATTTTAATTAAATTCGCCTTTATCTCGACGGGTAAATACCATCGACATATCCCGTGATGCTGCTATATGTGATGGTGACCTCCCAACAGGGATGCGGGGCTGGTATAGCGAGCATAAGAGACGACACCATGTTGTTGGCGTGTCTCGCGTTCGTTGATATACACGAAGAAATTAGATTGTTAGCAAGGCCCGCAAAGGACATTCTCCTCATAGAGTTTGCTCGAGTTTCGAGTACGAGTTTATCTCGGACGTGTTTCCTGGCACTTTTTTTTCTTTATTTTTTTTTCTTTGCATTTGCTTCTTTTTCCTCTGCTTAACACGGACATCGTCGAGTGAACTAAATGAAACCAACCTACACTGACAAGACACCAGCGACGCCATTCACGGACCGCCGTCGGTCGGTCGCTGGGGGAGGTGTGGGGCTAAAAGGCGACAAATACTCAATTGAATTCAATAAGGAAAGGCTACGAAGCAGCTACTAGGTGAAGGTGTGGGTGGGCTTTGGTGAGTGAATCGTGTTTCACGGCAGGGGGAAGATCGTTACGAGAAAGCGAACTAAATCGCTTTTCTGACGGCGAACGACAATGACTAAAGCGACACGTCTATGTCGCCGATGTCGGCAACAAATATACTCTTATAACATGGACAGCGACAACGACAACGCTATTGAAGGACTTCTCTATACAATGTGAGCAGAATGACGACGACTACGACGACGACGATGGCGGCTAGCGATGGTAAACGACGACGTCTTGCTTCGATGTTTCGCACGGGGACATTTTTGAAAATCAATTTACCGCCCGTTGGGAGGGTTGTTAAGGTATTTATTTTTGCCACCCTTCTGTGTTTCTGTTCTGTGCTTCTTTTTTTTGACACTCCGTTTTCATCTCGCTTTGAAGCTCACCAGTGGACAGAGGAAACATGGTTTGAAATACCAATTGATTAGGTTTCCACTGCAAGTTTCGCTATGTTGTGTCATCGCACACATCCTTTATATAGCTAGCATCTTTGTACTCTGGATTTTGTTGCTCATCGATTTTCTCCAATCAGAAGCTGCGAGAGCTAAGAGTCGTTGTAGTCTCCTTTGATGAACTTGGCCATAAATTACGATCTGGTTTAACGCTTTTAATTAAATAGATGAAGAGTTGTTGATTGCAGCAGCGCCGAGGGTGGGGGTCCAATTGGTATTCCTTTTTTCCAAACTTGGTGGTGAATTGATTAACATCCTGGCGAGTGTATTATCGAATTACAATGTTTTGATTTTGACATAACTGTAAATATGCTAGCGGCATCCGGACATGAAATGTGTGCGCACTTTGCGGGAGGTAAGTCATATTTGCGCGTCCCAGTGTCAAATGATCATCTGTGTGCTTTTTAGGGATATCCCGTCGCGCCAATATTCAAATATGCAGGTGGATTGAACTTTAAGGGGGTGGCTGGCTGGCGTCACATCACAAATGCGACCAATTGAGTAAAACATTCAGCAATTGACCCTCGTGATGCCAAACATCAACAAGGCATTTACTTACAAAAGTAAGCAGATTGAAAGAACTGAATTCGGATGCCTGTCCGAACGGCCCTACGGTCATACCAATACACGGCGTATCTCCACTCAACAACACTCAAACATAACTTCCAAAAACGTGTGCTAGATTCTCTTCAAGATCGCAATGAAAAAGAATTCGACAAACCCATCGTCGCGGATGCTTCTGTAAAATGGAATGTGTGTGGGAGTCGGCGTATTTTCAAAAGACTTAATAAATTCAGGTTCAGCGCAGGCAGAAGTTCTGGCAGTCAGACGTTTTATGTCAAAAAAAAAAGGTTTACACAAGGTAATGCGCTGTCGTGTGACTTCTTTGAAATAATACTTGAGAACATTTTGAGAAAAAGGGGCACAATTTTCCAAAAGTCTGATCAATTGCTTGTATTCGTTGATGACAGTGACAGAACATAGCAAGTTGTCACTGGGCACATTCAAAAACTTAGTTATTTTAAGTCGACTAGATTGGTCTGGGGTAGATGTAACCTGAACGCAAAAACTAGATTGGTCGGGAACGTCACTTTTTTACGTCAGTCACATATGCGAACTGTCAACTTGGTACTCAGTCACGAATTTCTTGACAAGATTCGTCTGCTACCCCTCTATAAACGTCAACTGACACAGCTGCCCATGTGACCGATCTAGGCCAATCAAAACTGAGATACATCAAGTCAGTCAGCTGTCAGACTTACTAAACTAGATACTTGAACGTCCCCACTGATGTGTAGGAAAGTATTAATACAGAGGCGGGAAAAATGGGTTTAGTTGTGAATGAGGGCAAACAAAATATATGCTCTCAACATGAAGGGACACATAACATAGACGAATTAGACAGAATGTTATGATAGACAGCTATATCAAAGTCGAAGTCATTTCAACTCTCATTTCAAATCCTTGATAAGATATCTCATCAAATAATCCTCTTTAAATTTTCTGCCCTTGGTGTTGAACCTACAGTCAAATTTGCTAACAACGAAATCGGTTATAACGATCAAATTCTTAGGTCCCTTGCAGGTCGTTAGAACCTATTTTGACTGTATATAGACAACATGAATATCTTCCTTGAAAACCGGTATCTATGTTCATATTTTCGTCCTTCTTCTTAAAAACACCTGTTTAACACAAGGCATTCATTTAAGCTCCCTTCTCTTGATCCTTACAGTAAATGTTCTTAACACTCGTCTCTCTCTCTCTACGCGGATAATAATAAATATTTCCAAATCTTCTCTTCACCTTAAGACTCCTGTCTCCTTCAACAAGACCTTGACTTTTTTTCCACGGATCTCCTTAAATCTACTGGAAATAAAATACATACAGGTAAAATTGTAACAGAAAATAACTTTTTATAATTGCATTACATTTTTAATTCGTATTTCCAGAATAAATAGGATTTGTTTTGTTTTTTATATTTTTTTAAATATGTACAAAACAAAATACATACTTTAAAAAAGTTATATCCTGATTTTTAAATTTTCAAGAGTTTTTACTTTTGATAAGTTTTTCTCATAAATGAATTTCACATTATTTTTACCAAGTTCATCTTGTTTCAAGATGCCGTCATATTGATTTTCAACAAGATGTCTTGTTAACATTATGTGGCTGTCATATAGAAAATTCATCAATATTTTAATAAGATTTTCTCTATTGTTTTGACATGACTTTCTTCTTGTAAAAAAACCATAGAGAAATCTTATAACTATTCTTCTATTTTATGTGGTGTTGCGTGCTCTTTGCAACCTTGGCATATTGCTAAGATTTCGTTCGCATATTGACGAATATTCGTTCAAACTCAATCTCCTCCACCATTCTCCTTGTCTTAGTTGTAGGGCTTTTCAAGACTTGGTTTCAAGTGCCATAGTTTTAAGATTTAACATTAAACCTAAGTGTTAGTTTAAGCTTGTATTGAGCCAAATAAATGGATGACTTTTTCTACCTTGGCTCGGCTGTTAACTCAAAAAATAACACCAAGCGAAGAGTTACACTTGCCTCGCCGAAAATGCAACTTCAATTTCTGAAAGACCTTATATAGAAGAAAATACCATCCGCAGTGGGTTAGAGTTTCGCAAAAAAAGCATCCCACATTTGCCAGCAGTAGGTTATTACTTCGGTAGGGAAAAATTTATTTCGGTAAGAAACTTCCTGTACGGCCTTACCGAAACCTAATTCCATATCCCTCTATAAAGTTTGTGAATATACTTCGCAAAGCTCTTACAGAAGCTTTATTCGAAGCAATTACTTCGAATTGTTCTACATCGCTTAACAAATACTATAGAAGCTCTATCGAAGCTGTTGCCTATATAAATTCCAAATTTGAACCTTACCAAAGCCAACTTGTTACTTGGGTTTGACCTAAGAAGGGAAGGGAAGGGCGGATGGAAAATCTTCTTAATCGTTTCGTTAGGACATGGTAGATGACAGGTGATTAAACAATTTTGCTAAAAGTTGACGGCATTATGTCAAGGGCGCGTGACGTCTAACTGGTGCGTCATCTTTTGTCATCTTCGTGATGTAAAAATTGAATAACTTTGACATTTATCAACCGATTGACTTTAGAAGAAATGTGTTCGAAACGTCTTTTCAGTACAATTTTAGCCATGGATCGCTTCACACTAAAACTACAGCCGAAATAATGACGCTGTAGGTACATTAAGAATAGTCATTCAGTTTTGTTAACTAAACTTAAGCGTCGTCGAAAATATCGTGGGCAACAACCACCGGCTGGTAACACCATTCGTCGTTTTCTATCGAATTTTATTGAGTACGGGACTGTGGGAAATCGTCGACAAGCTGTTTATCAACGTCCAATACGTTGTAATGAACTGGTTGAAGTAAGAGAGGTGCTGCCGAGTTACCGCTTTCAGCATTTTGGTGTAAAAAAGGTCTGTACAGTTACTGGTTTCAACAAGACGGTGCACCACGCAACACTGCGATGGGAAATTAAAAAATGCAGTTTCTGCAACGAAAATTCCCTGCACGTGTGCTGTTCAAAAATTGCAACGTTGACCCCTTCGGACTTTTTGTGGGATTATTTGAAAATAAAAGACCATTGACGAGTTCAAGGCAAACATTGGTTCCGAAAACATCGGTATACCGCTAGAGATGCTCGAAAAGGTGAAGAAAACGCTGCAAAAAAGGGACATTTTGCTTTGGTCAATAGAGGCGGCCAGTTTATTGATGTTGTATCCCAAAACAAGTCCAAATAAATTGTAAGGGGCTAACATATTGTAAGAGATCTTGTGCAGTTCCTTAAAAAATGTCAAGGTAATTGCTTGGTACGATTGACTTATGAGTGATGAATCACTAACAGCCTTGACAGATGCTCAGTCAAGTCTATGAGATACCTGTTACAAATAATTCCCCCTATTTATGATAGCTCTGTTATATGGTTGGATGGTAGGGATAGGATTTCGCTCTTCACTTTGGCCTTCAATGGGTCCATTGTGGAACCATGCTATTCGATTTATGTGTTAACGGACCCCTTTATATTTATGGACGGTAAAAAAGTCTTAACGAATTTTATATTTCTAAGGCGTATTCGATCTTCTACCAAAAATGCTACCTATTAAGCCGATGCACCTTACACCTTCCATACATCGAACGAGTACTGATGAACTTCTGAGAATGTTTCGTAGTTCAGCTGTTCGAAATAAGCACAAAATGTTCGCCCCAAAAATAAACTTTTGTGAAAATCTACATAGGTCAAGGGTTCCTTTACGAAACATGTGCACCAAGCATTTATTTATCTTTCTTTTCGCTTATTTTTCACAAACCGGTGAACCAGTTAAAGGGAAGGTGGTCAAACGTCAAAGACTAAATAGAAAAGAAAAAATATCAGTAGCTCCATCCCGAAATTGAGATTAAGGCTGCCGACCTGCCATCCGAAGTTACGACACAAAGTCGATAGATCTACAATTTGTTAGTCCCATCGGGACACTCTTGGTTAATTTTGACTAATGGTTTGCAGTGATTTTCCATTGGAACTTGGAACACATCAGCTTTGTTGCAGGTACAAACATGACCTCAAAGTAGCCTTATTGTGATCAGCGATTCAATTTAAAAAAATTCCTGAAACAACAGGTCCGTAACAACGCTAGGCTTAGCTTCTCACAACCGACTCCATTCAAACGGCTTATTGAGAAGCTTTCATGAGAGCTTTTCTTTCGGATGTTTGTCAGACTTTCACACCTTAAGGTGTGATTTGTATTTTTCCGCGGATCAGACCTGAGGCCCTTCGCTTAGTAGTCCACGGCGCTTACAATTGAGCCAAATTTATGACGCAGTACCTACTCACTGGCGAGAAATGATTCATCAAAAAGAGCAGTTTTGGTTATGGTAATTGCTTTCATTGACTCGATGCAGTAGAGACATTAATATTCGCTAGGGGAGCCACGGGACAACAGCCAGTCCTCTGGCTAGGGTTACACCTGAACTCGGGTATTATTATCTTCCACCGCGTAACGGTTGCAAAAACCCGATCCGTGTCGGCCTACCTCGCGCGGTATAGTAGAGCAAAACATGCGGCAAATTGATATTGTACACCATCGCCCAAAAAAAAACGATCTTCCTTCTTAAATTTGGATCGGCGCAAAAAATAAAGCGCTTCACCGAACTAACGGTGGCTGAAATTCGATCCTCCAGAAACACGGTGGCATGTCCAGCTACTTTTAATGGACAAACGGCGACGCCACCATGCCCGTCAAGAGCCATCAAAAAACGGACATTGCTGCGAAATGATAATAAAAACTCCGAAAACTGGTATAGGCCAACCCGAACTTGATACTTTAAAAGGCAAATCAATCTCCACCATCGGATTTTTTGTTTTGGATGTTGCTTTAACCGCACACCATCTGTCAAGTGGCGTTAATTTTTAATTATCCTTCTGCTCCACCACACCGAACCGGATGACATCGTTCTGGATGACTTTGACTGTGCATACACACTTTGACTGATTCAAAGCAATTCAAATTAATTATATCAACCCGACTGGGCCAGCGACACAAACCCAGCAATTTGATGTCCCAACAAATCCGAGACGAAGGCCACTTTAAAAGACTGACCAAGACCCTTTTTGGGGGTGCAAATTACTAAAGGTTCTTTTTTGTGCGGCCCACCCCATCAATATGTACACAGTGCATGCTTAAGGAGTTGAATTTATCTAAAGTATAAAATCAAAATGGCTGCCGCGGCAAAATTTCACTCTCGTACATACACACACAGCGTCCGTATATTGAGATCTGGAGCACAGAGCAACGATAGGTATAGCTAGGTACGTGTATACACACACTTTGAGGTTTTAAAAGGTTTTTCAAAGGGTCAAGCCCAATAGCAAACCAAGTCATTTCCATTCTGTCCATTTCAAAGAGTCCTTCTTCCACCGGCTGCCTACCCCTCTCATATCGGGCCACGTATACGATATGTAAGGATTCCAGCATCTCCAGTGTTTCTATGAAAATCCTCAACCTTCAATTTTCAAATATCCCATCCTCCTTCGAGTCCTTCGGATATCTCGGTATGTTGCACAGCTATACCTATATTTATATATAGGAGTGTGTGTGTGTGTGCGAACCTAATATCCTTTCAATTTACGTACGAAATTTCGTCGTCATCATCATCATCATCATCATCATCAGCAGCAGCAGCAGGAGCAGCAACGGCCGGCCGACGCACGGTAAGATGGAGGCGGGAGAAACACCATCAGCATCGTGGTCATAGCCGTCGTATAGTCCACCACGTCGTCGTCGTCGTCGTTGTCGTGAAGGTGGACAAGCAGCGACCCCACCCAAATCCCACTTCTAAATAGTGGGCAGCTGCTGCTGCTGTTGGCTATTTGATGTGGAACTCTCGGTTTTTGGTCAGCAAATGTTACCGTAGCTCACAAGAACATTTGCCCTCCCACCCCTTTCCGCCGCCCCCTCCACCACCCATTATCCTTGCTGCTATAGCAGCGAACTGGATATTTCTTCAGGCCCGAACCCTTCACTGCCTCTTTAAAGATATATCCTCTCACTCAAAATGCACAGGACTACTACGACAAATAGAAAAACAAAAAAAAAAACAAAAACTGAAACGCTACGACAAGAAAATAACACACGAGCGGAGCGTGTAGTATAGCTTCTCCAAATATAAGCAAATGTTCTCGACGATGGATTTCGCAAGGATACACACTTGAACATACGAAGATATGAAGATATACACCAACAATTCCTTTTATGTTTTTCTGTGGGCAGTGGTCGAGATGGTGGTTCTTATTCGCAGGACGACGACGACGACGACGAAGGCCGGCGACGTCGACGACGATGATGGTGTGTAGGCGAAGTGAAGTGAACTCATGTCTTTCAAAATGGAAAACTGACCAGCAGACGAACGTTTGCATGTGTGCATGGGTGTGTGTGTGTTGATACCCTTTTTCGCCAAGAGAGAGGGTGGCGGTGGTGGTGGCACAGAGAGAATGGTCAATTTATTTCTCGTTCGCAAGGATGCTATTACCAGTGGTGCTGCCTAGCAGATTCACAAGACCACTGCGCTGGGATTGGGCAAAGTGGTGGCTTGTATGACTATCGAAAATTGTGCGCTGCTCACACATCTCCTTCGACTTGAAGTTGTCCGAAAGTCCGAGGTACAAAATATATCTCGGTACGTCTTCGAATATCCCATCGCCAGCTGAAATCCACCAGTATGTAGATACAGCACAGTGGATCCTATGTACCAGTGGGAGTATGTACCAGTGGGAGTAGGTAGGTATATCCTTTTCGGTCAAGCAATGGTGTAGGTATCTGCTCCAACTCCTTCTTGACAAAAAGGAGCAGAACCCAAGCCAGAGAGCAATATCTTTTGTATATATGGAATATCTCACGAAGTGAAATATCCTTCCACTTGCTCGTAGCAGCACAACAAATTACAAATACAAACCACGCCACATGCTATATTCGCATGTGTACCTCCTCCTCCATCCGCCGCATCATCATGATAAGTGTAGTCGCAAGAATGTGTGTATTTACGCTCGATGGCTTTCCCAAGTTCTCCAGCAGGGCCATTTAGCGGCTCCTCCGGAAGACTGTTTTTGTTGTATAGTACCTACGCGCGTTTGGCACTCGCATAGGCAAATCGGACACTCGATTCCTCTTAATTCTAGATGCACATATCAACCCAAGCGCAGGGAATCCCGCCCGAAAGACCCAACACAAAGTCGGTATCCTGATGGGTGTCAGTGTTCGAGGTGGTAAATACGATGCACACATATAGATGGCCTGGTTTTGGTTTTCCTGCAGCAGCACAAAAGGATAACATAATGCATTTAGCTAAGGTTATTGTTTACATTAGTTCGCCTGCATCGATTGCAAGACGCATATACAGCTTCGCAGCGATGATAGTAATGCTGATGAGCTGGACGGAAAGCACTTCCTTCAGTTTGGCTTTGGATGTCTTCTCTGTTATCTCTGGTCTCTTTCTTTCTGCATACATGGGATGTTATTGCGGCCAGAATTCTCGTTGTCTAAAGAACATGACCTCACCCATAATAATTGTAAGTCTATACCGCCACCCCCTGGTCAAGCCCACCTGGTGGCTGGTGCCTTTGTGAAAGTTTAAACCATAAGCTGGTTTGGAGCAAATATTTTGTAAAACCCAACAATACCATGGGAGGCGGTCAAGAAATCTCCAGAAACTAAATGAGGGGTATTCGTCAAATAAATGACCAAACCAAATTCATCATAAAAGGCTAAATTCAACCGCCCAAAGTATCACCCGGGAAGATGCATCTTCAGCTTGATGCGTTTCGTAGCCGGGTGCCTAATTGCACACTGCGTTCGTTCTCCAAAGCTCTCGCCCCAATGCAGTGTGATCATCGTACAGGACTCATTTTCTGGCAAAATGTGGAATAACATTTCATTTGTGTGTGTGGGCTCATTTGTTTTTTCCATTCTTCCTGGAAATTTCTCTCCTTTTGATGCGTTTTCCTTGGGAATCTAGCTGGTCAATGCAGCACAAAGAAGAAGCTGTCCATTGTGACCGCATATTGTGGGTGTTGCTAAGGTACATATGAGTAAAATTTCTAAATAGTTGTATACGTGCGGGATATAACAAATATGTAGAGATTGGTCTTCAGAGCTGGGGCGCACGTACTCTTAAGAATTTAATTAAACAAATAGAAGGGCTACCGAGAAATGGAACGGTTTCATTGGAAACAGAACCACCAGTGGTACAGGCAACTCGTGCAGCTCCATATGGAGTTACGCAACGAAGGCGTTTCTATATATTTCTTGGCTGAAAATAACACTTTCGCACGGTTAACGTATAACTTTACTATGAATCCATAAGGCAACAAAATATCAGTTTAAAGGAAAACAAAGATGTGGCAAGCCGCTGCGACTGTGGAACAGAATCCTCAAAGGCCTGATTTTTAGCCACAGATTGACCGAACACGTTTCAATTTCTTGACTGTTTAAGACGTATAACACTATAACACCTCGTTTTTGACAATGCTGAAAATAAAATACCAGGTAATTTTGGCAGCATCATTTTATAAAATTGCAGCAAATGTTGTTTTTTTAACTTTAAAAAAAATTTAATTAAAGTTTACATCAATTCAACTTAAGATTTAAAAATTTTAACGAAATTGTATCAAATTTCTTAAAAACTGATTAACATAACATGCTTTTGAGTTTTATAAAATTAAGAAATCGATTTTTTATTAAATTGAAAAAACTTAACCAAAAATCGCTAAATGTTTTGTTAGCCAAAAAAATTCAGATTATCAATACCTAACAAATTTTGTTGAAATGAAAAATCAATTTTTAAAACAACATCAATTTTTTTGATTTGAGAATACGAGTGTTGAATCGAT
The DNA here is from genome assembly GCA_936431705.1 of Cheilosia pagana. Lineage (NCBI taxonomy): Eukaryota > Metazoa > Arthropoda > Insecta > Diptera > Syrphidae > Cheilosia > Cheilosia pagana. Next base: position 73,504,196 of record OW386166.1, on the reverse strand, counting down.
TACAACACTTTATACTCCATAATCATTTTAAAATTATTTATTACTTGGCACACTAAGTAAATAGTTTGTTAGAGCGCAAAAAAATATCCGAAAATAGTCGGCCTACTAACACCAAATTTAGGCTCGAATTTAGTCGAAATTAAAATAAATTGTGTACCATTCTGCCGGTTATGGCACCAATACACTGCGGAAACATCGCGGTTCTAAAAAAATCTGTTTTAAGCTGGCGAATTTCATTGGACTTTCCGGATATTTTATGAATTGTCCCAGTTTGGATATCAATGCAACTGCGAATTTTTTTATGCAATTGCTCACGGATTGTTGTGAAATATTATGCAAATCTCCTTTAAATTGCTACTTTAATTTTAATGCTTAAGGAATGAATATTGAAATGTTATTACCAACTTTAATTTGATAGGATCCTTTTTATTGCGGTTAAAGCAATAATTTCAGCAGACATCGCTCCACTATTCCTAGTTATTGGGACAATATCTTCGTGGACTTTATTTATAATAAATCGAGCAGTGTCTTTGGTAAATCTGTTTAAGTAGATTGAGTAGAATCAAAATAGCATTGTTTTATTATTGCCAAAGAACAAAATACTAAACCTGTAGTGCGCAAAGAATTCGTTCTCGTCATATTTCTCAAACGGGTCTATTTTTCTTTTAAATATACACTTTTCATTTTCGAGAAAACTAACTTTATTAATATCAGCAAATATATCCTCATCGCTGATCAACATTATTGAAAAAGTAAATAATTAGAAGACAGTTACTTAAAATACAAGGAACTGTCATTTTCATCAATTTATTTGAAAGTTTGGAAAATAATTATAACGCATTTGAGTTATACTGAACTGAATCGTTCTTCCATACAAGAAAGCCAGATATATGGAAATACTTGAAAGGAAGCGAAAAATGTAATATAAAATAAAGTGTGATTTAAATATTAGCTCTTAAGAACCTTGTTAAAGGGAAAGCCTGGGCAGTTTTAGAGAACTAGAGTTCCCCAGTGAAAGAAATTCTACCAATATAGTGATCTGGGGTAGAATTATGTATAAATTACGATAGTTGATAGTCACAAAGGTTTTTTTTTGGTCTACGGAAGCTGATAATCACTGTGATTGTCGCTATTTTGCGATCGTTTTTTTGCAACAGCTGTTTAGGTGTCATCGTCATAATTATAATTTAATATTTCTTTAAGTGTTGTTGCCTTGTTGGCATTCGAAATTTCGAAATCATAGAGATAGTCAGGAAGATAATAATTGGGGTTTTTTTTTTTTTGGTTGCGTCCAAAGGATGTGTAATCTTCGAAAGATACTAGTTGCTTGTGCTACTAGCATGCACGATTCGCGGGATATGTTTCTCCTGTGCCTCGCGCCTTACGTACTAAACCACACCCTCTCTTCTACCACTCTCCCCGCGGGACTTCCGTTAGGTATTACTTCGCGGGGCTGGTTAGCAACTCATGCTAAGTCATCAACGTCTGCCACTTCGACCCTTGTTTGTCTTTCGGCTCTTCTTAGCTCGTTTTGTACGCTCGCTATGTATGAACATATTGCCAGCTAGTCGTCTTCTGAGCTCAGCATACGCTCTATGAGAATCTGTGGAATGGGTAAGTTCACTCTTCCTCCTGAAAATCTTCTGCAGTGGAACATTACGTGCTCCGTATCCTCTTCTTCATCTGGGCATTCGGGTTCGGGGCATAGAGGCGAGCTATCGGGGCAGAATCTGTGAAGATAACTTCGATAGCCGCCGTGCCCGGACAGGAACTGCGTGAGGTGGTAGTTGCAGTCAACGCTTTTTCCAGACCTCGATGTTTGGGATCAGTTTGTGGGTCCATCTGCCTTTTGCCGTGTTATCCCACCGGACTTGCCACAGTGCTAGAGATGTTGCCGTTTCTTCTTCTTTTATCCTTTTCCTTATGATGAACTCATGCCTGTTGACAGTTAGCCTAAGGTAGATCCTTTGCATTTCGTTGGCGAGAATGTCGATGGGAATCATTCCCGCAATAACGCAGGCTGCTTCGTCCGAAATTGTTCTTAATCCGCTTATTGATCTTATTGCGCAGAGCCTGTATGCTGACGAGAGCTTTCTTCTTGTTTGCTTAGTTGTAAGAGCCTCTGCCCAGACCGGTACAGCGTATATCAGTATTGAGCTGACCACCCTGGATAACAGAATCCTTCTGGCGTATCCAGGACCACCGATGTTTGGCATAATCCGGGAAAGAGCTGCTTGCATCTGTGACCCCTTTTGCTGGAGTACTGCATGTGCGTTTTAAAGTTTAACCTGTTGTCGAGCATTACTCCTAGGTACATTAATGACTCCTTTGATCTGATTAGTTGGTTTCCAACACGGAAAAATGCATATTCCACAGTCTTTCGGCTGGTTATCAACACAGCCTCGGTCTTGTGGTCAGCTAGTTCTAGCCCTGCAGACTCTAGCCAATTCTTGATTCTGGCTACTGCTTTATCCGTAGCGGACTCTATTTCGTGGATATGTTTGGCCGCAGTAACCACAGCGATATCGTCAGCAAAGCCTATAACCTTAACTCCTTGTGGCAGCTGATAATAATTAGGGTCAAAGGGAGTAATTGTAAACGCACTTAGATAGGTAATTTCCCAAAAACCGCTTTTCCATTGGAACATTTGATTATTTGAAAATAGATACGTTATATTCCCGTTATGCTGACACGTGCCAAACGCAATCTGTAAATTGGTTAGTTGCAGTTTAATCGTTTTTGTGATTTATTCGGTTTTTCTGTGTTTTCAGCTTTTTTGGAGGTGGCGCAGTGGAAAAAAAACCTTAAGATGTAATTCTAAAACTCTAAGCAACTGCGCCACATTTTGTTCACTTTTATTCCTGAGCTTCCAAATGCAATGTAAGTGTCAGTATATTTGCATTATACCATAATTATTAATCATTCAGTTTTTTTGAAAGATTTTCGATTTTTGAAACGTATTTTTAAATGTATTTTTAAACTGTTTGCCTTCTTCAACTGACTACTTCAATATTCACGGAAACAACGGATTTTATGATTTAAATGCTTTCAACCATTTCAAGTATTAGGTAGTTAGCAACAGAGAAAAACGATCCTTCACAAAGAACTGAATTGATATTTCAAATCATAGCGTCAAATTGACTCGTGCACCACCAATTTCGGTCTATTGTTAGCTGATTTGTAAAACCGTTTCCTTATCAAATTACAACCAGATTCCAACAACCTGAAGCTGGAAGGACCGCAGCGGAAACTGTTTTTTCTTTTAATAACAAATATAGGTAGGTAGGTACCTACCCGTACTCGTCCCATCTGTGCTCGCTACATGACCAGTAGCCGCAACCAACAAAACCACCGAATGATCTTGGAATTGGAAATTGGAACTGCTTCACAACAAGGGGCCCTCCATGAATCCATCCACACAGTTATAAAAAAACAAGTCTCCTCCTCACCGCCACGTTTGGAGAGATCAAATTTCTCCTTCTCGGCGACACACACAAATTAAATTACGCATCAGTCATTTTCGCGCATTTTCCACATCGCGGCGTTAATTCCTCTCATGTTCCCAAGCGCATGATAAACAAAAAAAGATAGACCCCAAGATGAAGCACCCGCCAGTTACACAAAAAAAAATCACTTGCCGGTGAAATTTCAATTGACGCCAGTTGACTCACTTGGTCCGCTTTGTCTCCTCACCCACCATACGGCATACTGCCGGCACCTGTTGCACTCGCAACGGGTTAACTGGCCTGGTCGCCGATCCTGTCTGCCTACTGAATATTAAGAGTGTGAATGCAGAAAAAAAACTCCGTTAAAACAAGGATGTGACATTTTGTGCGAATCCAGTGAGCAAAGTGCAGTCTATGCGCAAAAAATGGTCCTGCGTCCAAACAGCAAAAAAAAGAAGAAAAAATCGCTTCATCAAAGCTGTTTGCTGCTGCTACTGTGCTGTTGTTGTTGTTGTTGTTGATGGTAGGTACGTACTCGTTTAACATTACTCGGTATGCTGGGGCACTGCGTTTGGAGGAACTTTGGTGCCATAAAGACCACACCAATTATATGCTGTAGCTGACCTATGCGTTGATGTTGATCGGTGGAGGTGGTGTCGTTGTTCTGTCGGTTCGTTGCGGCGGCGGCGGCCGGCGGTGGTGGTGGTGTTGATGGTGTTGGCATGTTGTTAGCTCTACACTCCGAGTCCTTTGATGGGAGAATTTAGTGATTCACAGGTTGTTGGAGGAGTGCATTTGGCTCGGTAACAACAAGTGGAAAGAGGGAACATTTATACAAAAAAAAAATTGAAAAGAAAAAAGTCCATTCTAACGGGCCGCACAGCGCGTCTCTATGCAATTTGCATGGCTTTGCACGAAATTGCACTTTTATTCACTTTGTCGCTGTGGCATGCTTTTGTGTGCGGAGGAGCCGCACCATGACGATAGATGTTGGTGGTGCTGATGATGATGATGATGATGGACAGACGATATGTGTTGGCATAGTGTGTACAGCAAGTGCAGATTAACTGACGTGCATCCTGTTTTTGGCACACACTGGTGAACGCATGCATAACTTGACACAGGTGGTGTTGTTGTTGTTTGATGGCCGGGTGATGGCAGTAATTAAGGTACTTAAACGGAAGATTCAGGGTTATTTTTTTTTCGGCAGCGAATAACATGCCAATTGGCTGATGTTGTTAATCATACACTTGTGGCGTGGACTGCGTTGGGTAGAGAGTAGTTTTATGCAAATTTACCTTTGAATTAGGTTACGCGTGCAGTTTCGTTGCGCCGATGTGCGGGTGTCCCTTTTCACTTAGATCAGTTTGCAAGTGAATAATGGCAGGCATTGAATGCGTGTCTGCGGTACGGAATACACCTCACGTGGGTCTGATTGTCTCCTAAAGTAGCTTGAGTTGCAAGGGAACACTTAAGACAAAGGAACAGACATATGTGGGTCCAACAAACAACAGGGCTAATCAGAGAGAGAAGTTAGACGGCCTATAGGTGCTACATTCAACCAGATTTTTGGCACAGCCTTTAGGGCGTTTTTGTTCTGTCTTTGATTAACAATTGGAGTTCTCACCAGAGCTATTTTACCCTAGCTCTATCAACAAGCCTTTTAATTAAATCAATAAGACTCAACGATCTCACTATCTCAAGTGAAGCCACCAAAATCAAATAGACCCTAAAAAGTTCTCCAATATTTTTATTGGCCGTCAAAAGGTAGTTGAGCGATTATATGAGAAAAACTAAGAATTGTCATTCTAGCCTCTCATTCTGAACTCCTACTCTCACATGGACGTTGGTGAGTGCCTGCGGGTGCCTCTGCTCTGACTCTGATTAGGTAGTGCCTCGACTTGGTGAGGTCGTGAGTGTCAGCGAACGAGGATGAGTATGTTCCTTACTTAAATCACCGTCCTTAATCCAGGCGAGCGCAGAAGAAATTAACGACGGCATCTATGCAGATCCAGTCAAGCCGAACTATCTAGTGTTATCCCTAAAGGAGGTGCTTCGATGCCACCGGACTCCAGTCCATAGGGAGCTTTATAAGCGACCAACAGCAGAGCTCATATTCCGGAGAAAGTTACCACAGCCCATCAACCTTTAAAATGGATCTCGCTTTTCATGTTTGAGGCTCTGCGTCGGAAAAGAACGGACTTACTATTGACGCCGTTTAAATAGAAATAAAAACAAGCACATCTGCACATTAAATCTTCGGGCACTGAAGCGAGACTTCTATAAGGCAGATTATTAACTGTTTGCTGGACCGGAAGAAAAACGCGTTAGAAACTGCTTCGCCCTTGATGGTGATTATCTGTATAGAGAGCAAGAACAGCGCTTGTTTGGTTATATTGTACACAGCGTACAGCGTATTGTAAACGTCAACTGCTATCAATAGAAAAAGTCTTTTGCAACGATACCCTTGTTGTCCTCTAGTAGTACTACTAGCAAGGACGGAAAACAAAATAGGTAAAGCATTTGATATTTCTCTTTGTTTTTTCAAGGCCTAAGATTCATCAACTTTAGCCTACTTATGTCGGGTAAATCACGTAATGTAAAAAAAAAATTTGCTTTTGAATGCAATTCCAGATTTTTAGTTCGGAGGCCAAGGACTACTACAGTATTCCTATATAATTCTACTGAACGTGTGTATGTCACTGAACTCCTCCTAAACGGCTGGACCGATTTGAATGAATTTTTTTTGTATGCGTTTCGGTGGCGGCCTGAATGGTTTAGATTCACGATTGGTTGAAATTGGACAAGGGGCTTGGCACCGTCCATACAAAAAAAATATTCAAAATCTTATATTTCGAAAGCAACCGAAGATTGAGCATTGCAATTTGGTAGATGGCATTCTAAAAAGGCGCGTTGCACCTGCTTTTAAAAAAAATCACTTTGTGAAGTGTAGGCGGGACTTAATACGAAAGGCACGGGCAACGCCGGGTGCATACCGCTAGTATGTATTTAACTATTGAATAATACGGATTTTTTACAAGTCTCCCTCGATAATGCATTTGTAATTTAACAATAGATCTCAGCCTTGTTCTCAGTTAAAGATACCGATTGCAACTTCGTCCTCCAGAACATTAGAACCGAAAAATTGTTCCCGGGGTTTCCTTAAAATTTGACATATAGCTAAAATGTAAACAAACGATATACCACACTCGTTCTATCAAGTGTTATGGTGGATTTATAACATCACGCAAGGCGAAAGGCACAGTACTACCTAACAAGAAAATAATACGTGACACGTATTTTGGTCGTCCATCTTGTTTATGTGTTGAAATTATGGGCAAATTCTGTAGGGATGTTAATAATTTTATAATTTGTATAGCAATCGCTTTCCTTCAAAACAAAACGGCTGCCGAAAGAGATGCACGGACAATAATTTATTTATTTCTTGCACCCAATTGATTGATGAATTGTTGGTTCAATTTAGTGGTGTGGAACTAATTACCGCTCTCATTTGACGTGTTTTAAATCAGAAATGGAAACATTTTCAAGTGAGTACAAAAATGTTGGTCGCCTTAGCTTGTGTTTATCTCCGTTTCACATAATCTGTAATAATAGGTACAACGTAGAACATCGACGCACATCTCTTTCAAAAATGTGGTGCGTGATGTTGTAAAACCACCATTATCCATATTACGCATATACAACCTACAGCTATGAGTCGAGAGTCGGACTCCACAATCAAACAAATTCTGTACAACAGCGTCTTTTCATTTATTTTATTGCTTTTACTGTTGGCCCACCACTCCAAAGATGAGCTAAAGTCGAAAATATTCTACACTTATTTTGTTTAAACTGTTCTTGTTTTTACTTTTTTCGTATTTCGTATTAGATAAAACAAAAACTGCAGCTCAGTCTCTGGCTTAATGATTAATGACAGTTCAAAGTGTCGCCTTAAAATGCTTTTAAGCTAACCAGTCATCTGGCAATCAAATTTTCAGGTTTCTGACAACCGTCTGTAATTCTATCAATTTGAATAGGCGCAGTGGCTTAGTGGTTAGTGTGTTGGACTACTAAGCGGGGGGGTCCCATGTCACATTCTATTGTTATGCATACTTTTAGCTATATGCTCGCCAGGTGCCGTTTGGGTCATGAGTCCCATTCTCCAATCAACTCAGAAAAGTAGTTGCCAAGTTGAAAGTCCATAAAAGAAAAAGTATGCAGGTAACTTTTTCTTTTATGGACTTTCAACTTGGCACCACTGGCACAGTTTTTACCCTTCATATGAAGCGCCTATTTCTCCGATTTCCAATGGTATAGGTTCGATTCTCCGGGGAAAACGCAAATTATTATATTGGTGTTTTCCACTGCGCTAGCACTCGCGAAATTCTGACAGACATTCGATAGTACAAGTACAGCAACTGTCATGAAAGAGCTTCTCAAATCTCAATTACCCGTTTGGACTCGGCATTAAATTGTAGATCCATTCCATTCCTCCCAAGCATCTCACACAAAATGACAGTAGTCTGGTCACACAATTACCGTGTTCAATTGATCTTTAGACGTCTAGCACATAATACGCCAGATGCCAGATGTAGAATGAACGCAAGCGAAACAAAAATGACGATTGGTCAATGGTATTTTTCAATTTACAATTGTATGGGTGCAACTGTTATCTTTAATTTTTTATAATAAATCTGGATTAAATATTCAACGAATACTTTTAAAGATATAGATTGGCGTGGTTGGGTAGGTTTAAATAAAACATTACAAAATAAAGACTTCCTTTAGATGTTTAAAAAATATATTTAAAATTGTTCATTCTGGCATGGCTGTCTAATGTGGATGGCCAGGTTCAAGCTTATTAAAAGCAAAGCACGTGAATCCAGAGCAGAAGCCTGCTTTTTTTCGTCCAGTGTGGGTTCCAGTTATTGCACTTGTTTTAAATGATATTTTGAATGTTACCTAACTTTCGACCGTGAAAAAATCGACATAGTTATAAATGATCCCTCTCTATTTACAACCGAGAAGGTGTACCTTAGCGCTTCTTCAGAATATACGCGTTACTAGTTGACAATAAGAGTAAGTAAATAATTATTAAAGGGCCAATCTCCCAGGTGTCATCTATTTCGACGTGTACCCCACCATTTATGGGTGTGTAAATAAAACCTGAAAAATAATAACCAACAGAATAAAAATCACTCCCACCCCATTAAACTTTTATAGCTTAACACACTTTTATTTAGCAAAAAAAAGAAGAAGAAGCAGAAGAAGAAGGAAAACCTGAATGAATTGCAGCACCAGCACGAGAGTGGGATCTGATCCAGTTTTTATATATGCGGGCTATATGTTAAATGTATTTTGTCCTTAATCCAGGAATAGATAGATGGATACGGTACAGAGGCAGACAGACAACAGGTTGTTGCCATGTTTTTATCGAATCTCATAAAAATTTTATGTAACGATTACGTTTCTCTGCTCGCTTCTGATCCTGGTCGTCGGTCGGTCGTCTCTGGCTTTCCAAAGTGTATTTGTATTTTGTTTCGTTTCGTTTTTTTTTTTCTTTGTATTTTGTCTGTGGATGCTGCTCGTTGAGCGTATGGATGGGGATGGTGGTGGTGGTGCTTTTATGCTACACTCGTCTCCTTTGCAAAGGCACACTGCACACAGAAGACGAACGAGCTATAAAAATTATTCCTAAGGACTCCCACCATTATTATTATTTCGTTTTTTTTTATTATTATTGTCTGGTAACTGGGTGCGGGAAGGGTGGCACTGGGTGACGAAGATGAAGTTGGATTTTCTTTTTAATGGCTATTCGTACACCGGCGTTTGTCGTCATCGTATAGGTCTCGTGGCTGTCGTCGTCATCGTCGTCGTCCTTGTAGTAAGTTGTGTAACTTTCTTGGAAATTTTTGTGGGGCAAGGTTTAATATAGCATATCTACCTTCCACTTGTTCCTCAACAGAACACACATTGGTATCACTATAGCCGGCCGGCTCTTGTGAGCATGGAAGCATTCACCGCCCACTCTTCGTCCTCGCACAACCAATAAAACGATAATAAAATTTATATGATTGAAAATAAAGTTAAGTGTTTGTTGGATGGTTTGATTTATCGTTCGGTAATTTGTTAATAGGGCATGATTTACCCCGTACGAATGAGTGGTCGTCGGCGTCGTCGTCGTCCTCGGTTGGGGCTTTATGGAATCTTCCTTTTTTATGTCCTTACGTGTTGGTTTGTTAGTTCGTTTGGCTGTTTACGATCTATTAAAGATGTGTTCACTCTACTGATGATGATGATGATGACGATGACGATAATGATGCTGATGGGAGTTGTTGTTTGTTGAGTGTTTGTTTATTTATATGCATTTTCTGATGCTGATGGTGGCTATTTGGTTGCTTTTGATTATAAACGATGGATGTGTATGGGGAGTAAGCGATAGTTGATTATTTAGTGATGACTGTAATTAGAGTCAATTGCGGGTATACTTGGATTGTGTTGAGTGGTATGTTAGTTGAGGGCAGCATTTGCATTTAAAACTATATGTTGCATGATACTACCTTTGCCTTTGGTTGGAGGATCAAAATTTCGTTGGGGGCTTACACGAATCCTGGTAATTGATGCGGGTACAGGTGTTAGGCCGCGAGTTTTAAGAAAAGTTTATTAATGGGAATGTTTTTGATTTTGACTAGAATAGATAAGTGACGCTGGATGAAGGTGTTTGCATTCATAGTTTTGAAACTGAAATGGTGATGGACGTGTGTGGGGGTGCTAATCCCGTGTGTGAACTTGTGAGCACCGATTGAGATTTGGCATTTGGGTAGTCATTTTTGAGATAATGCTACACTTGGTTGTTTCTTGCGGAAAATTCTTCGAGTAATTTTTAGTCCCGTCTGCATAGAAGAAGAATGGAGGAGAAGATACAAGAACGAGCTGTACGGGCTGTATAGAAACATCGTAACATTGCAAGAATAACGAAGGTCCAACGACTGAAGAATGAACACGAATACGCTGGCCTAAAAGATCTTCGAATCCACACTGATTCATGTCTCATCTCTCATGTCTCATGTATCGCACGCAATTGAAAGGGGACCTTAACCAACTTAGCGTACGAAACTGGGAACGCTAAAGAGGCTAAAGATTGTGCTGGTTGGAGTCGCTTGTTGGTTAAGGCCCAGGTCTACCCCGCCACCTTAAGCAAGTAAGTAATTTGTGAGAAATATTTCTAATACGGCGTTGTTTGCATTTTTTTTAAATATGTGATTCGATCAAAATTGTTGGAGCGTTCTTTTTTTTATTTATGCAAACAAAATTCTAACAAATACCTACCTAACATTTTTTTCAGCAGAAAACTAAGTAGTAGGCATTAATCGGGATATTGGTATTACTTAATTTTAATGTTCAAATAATTGCGTTTTCGAGATATGAATTATGAACAGTTTATAAAAGTAGCGTTTTCGGTGATTTGAATGGAAAATTAAGGACGTAATAATTTTTAAAGCATTAAGGCCCATTTTATTCACCCGAAGTTGAACACAGCTCGGGGATTTTTATTCTCAACTTCAGAAAGTGTTTTTATTGACTCAAGGTAGACAAGCTTTACTTTGGATATTCCGAAGTTGAGAAAACGGACAGTTGTTCAATTTTTGATTTGCTCAACTCCCCGAAATAGTAGATAGAAGTTGTAGAGCAAACTTGGGATTTTCTAACGTTAAGTTTCTGTTTTTTTTTTTCATGTCTGTATTTGATTGTGCGAACTTTAAATCAAGTGGCGAAAATAATAAAATATTAATTTAAACAATGTATCTTTCAAATTATATCTGGGTGGATTGACCATCGCCAAATTCGAGCAGGGAAGATGATGGAGAGTAAGAAAATTTGGCCGGTGAGACACAGCAATACGGGATGCTACCATGTGTTGAATTTTAAAAATTGGACGCCCGTGGCTTCATCTATCGTTTCCGCCTTTCAAAGCGGATGACAATGATGATGCTCCAACGTTGTACCTCACCAAAAGTTTTGAATTTACAGTGCATTTTATTGAGCTCCGTGGTTTTCCACTTCTATAGATCGCATAAATTTTAAATTACGATCAATAAGCTAATTATTAATGCATTAGGATAAATTCAATTGGCGGCTGCCGATTGCATTGGGGTAAGCATTGCAACAGCGCATTTTTTTTGTATTAAGAAGTGTCGATTGTCCAAAGCAATTGTCAATCTTGTGCTTTCGTATGGAGACGCAAGGGGAACTAGCAAAACGTCTAAATATTTTGTGCTTCGAGCTTGACGATAAACGATATTTTCGTCGTCAGATATTGCTCATACATGAAAAATGTAATTTTTAAATCGACTTTAGTTAATAAATTAATAGGTTCTCCATAAAATGAAAATACAAAATATGCTATGACGAAAATGACGTGCGAAATACAAATCTAAAGTTGAAACTGACATATTAGGTCTGTTCCCGTACATTTTACAAGAACGTAGAATGGAGATGTATAATGAAGTTCTATTTATTTATTTTATTTTTTATTGTAAAATTCTGTTTCTTTCTTCTTCATTTTTTTTCTTTTTTCTTTTTGTGAGTTCTATTTTAATCTTATTCCCTCCGAAATTCCTGTAGCTTTATTTTCAAATTCGTAATTTTCACTAATTTATAGGACTATTTTGTCTTAAAGTGTAAAATTTCAATTAAATAAATAAATAAATTGTGTATCATGTCTCATGTGTCACAAATATCCCAGGGATATTATAGAATCTGCCAGTTATCCAACTTTTGAATTTTAACTGCGGAGTTGAGAATTAAATTAGTGAATAAAAACGATTTTCAACTTGTCGCTCAACTCTCTCTTTCAAATCAACTCCGAAGTTGGTCAACGGTCAACCTCGGAGTTATCGGGAAGTTGAACAATAGTGAATAAAACGGCCATAATTTTGCTACAAGTATACATTTTAGTCAAAATCTTTGTAGCCATTTTCATGTAGGTTAACTATAAAAAAACAAAGTTCACAAAATAGGCTTTTTTTCAAATATCCATTGTACGATAATTAAGAGAATGACCTTAGGAATGAATGTTTGTTACATCCAATCGTACGGTTCGTTTTTTTTTTTAAATAAGTTAAATGTTGGAAAAACTGTGTAAGCAGCCATGTGAAATACATAAGCTCAAAAATCAAGTTTTGTTCAAATCTTTATAGCTGTTTCCGAACAAATCAAACTGGTTTGAAACCATTCCATATGGGAAGGAACATTAATATTGGGCTTAACGTTCAAAAAAAAGCAATTCTCCCGAAATATAAGCCCGAAGTTTGGAACAAATCCGTCCAGCCGTTTAGACCTTAGGAGCAGACGGACAGAATTGAATAATATATCGAGTTCGAAACTTTGTACGAATACACTATCCCTCTCTTACTACCTACGTACATGTTTGTGAAAGTTAATAATCTGATGATGCCCACCGAGTCCAAGACGTTCCGAAAAGTAAGTTTCACCGTGTGGAAGAGCTCGTTGTCTATATTCACTTTAAATGCGACCAATTACTTTATTCGTTCTTATATATTTTCCTACCCGATTTACCTATAGCTTGGTTGTTAGATGGTTGAAATGGTTGTTTTCAGTGCTACCTGACAAGGGAAAAATGCAAGTAGCGCCGTTTTGAAACAACACATAAACCGAACCTGTAGATAAAGAGTGAATAGTATGTTATGATGATCCATAGATTGGCCAAATCTTCCTTGAAATGCCACAGTTCTTCAGTTTCAGCCACCTAGTTACCGCGGGAGAATTTCTCTCTTACGCATATGATACGCAAAGAGCTTAAAGCCAAGTCTGGCAAATTCATCGGCTTTCTCACTCCCCTCTATGTTTCAATGGCTGGGAACCAAGACGAGAGTGATTTCAAGCAGATGACACGCCCTGGCCAGGTTCTTCCTGCAGTCCACAACAAGTTTGGACGTAGACCTGGACGTGGACCTTTATCGCGGCCAACTAACCAACCATACCAGCAATGATCGCTTACCTTTAATACTTGCACTAACCAAGTCCTCTGCTCTCACAGGAAAATTTCCCATCGTCTGGTGGTAGTGTAAGCTTCACTTTAAGTGCCCGAAAGTGTTTACGACTTTCAAAAAACGAACCCATTTAAAATGGACTATAGTGGCCATCATTTTCTACGACACACACAGCGGTAGGTGACACCTAACCTGTAATCTAACTTCGAAAATACAAACATGTAAAACGAACGCGTCAAATTTATTTAAAAAAAAAAGTAAAGTAAAAGTAAAAAAGTAAGCCAATCCCTCATTCATTCCCCAAACTACTCTTCAAATTCAGCCGCCTATCCTTGAGCAGTGACTGTTTTACCAAATCGTATTTCTTCTGCGCCTCTTCGTGAGTGATTGTCAGCCGTTTCTGCACCATTCTCTTGTTCAACTCAAGATCCTTGGACTCCTGCAGTAAGCGTTCATAATCAAAGTCGTCGAATTTATTCTGAAATTTGTTCAGGAATTTCTTCAAGGACTGCGCTTCAGCCGTCAGCTAAAAAAGAAAGTATACAGTTTTATTTTCAAATGCTGAACCGATTCCAACTCACATCCTCATAGCGACGCTGCAGCTCATTCAATAGGGAGACAAACCGCGTCTTTAAGTCATTCAAGCACGCATTGTATGCCGCCCAGGATTCCTTATGCGACAAAGTCCGCCCTTTGTACGCAACCAAGTAGGGCGCCAAAAAGTCTGGCAGATTTGCGCGTCTCTCCTTTTTGGTTTGTTCCTCCGATTCGTCCTGCAAATTATAGAAAATCTTAAATGTCCAAAAATGATGCTTTAATACCACTAATTAAGTTCAAGGTCCTTGAGCAACGAACCCCAGGCAAACACACGCCTCACACATACCTACACACACTCAATTAAGTGCCAAATATTGATGCTTTCAATTATGCATTAAGAAGTGGGGCCAGCAAACAATGGAGTGACACTATGTCACTATCTATTCACTAGTTAGTAATACAAATGCATTAATATGAATTGCCACCACCTTCATCTTGAACTCAACTCTCAGACAGGCCCCCTTTTCGGTAAACAGACCGAAATTAACATATATTATGAGTAAGGGGGTGGTATTGGGAGCAAGCATGTATGCAGTGTACTTAGGAGCTGGGGTGTGTCCCAAATATGCAAGTAATACCAATTACAGCTGGATTAATGCATTTATCGGACAATGAAGTTCGAGTTCATTACCACCAGTAATTAGGTCACTTTCATTGATGCAGCAATTAGGGGTAGATGCAGGTCGAATGGGCATATGACCGCACGGATTATACCTACCATTTCGAGACGTATTTTCCTTGCCGCGGAATTTCGCAACGGGTCGAAGCATCTGAATTTCAAAATCGTGTGCTTTCGCTCGTTCTTTCTCAGCTCGAAGATGCCGTTCAGCTCCTCGATGTGTTTGTCGAATGATTTTTTGGCGCGCTCCTCCGCCCTCAGCTGCTCCAATAACAACAAATACAGTTCTAATTGAGTGGGATCGGGATCCGAGCCGCCAAACTATGAAACAAAACCGGATTATTGAATGTTGATTTTGCAAGGACAATGCGGAAACGTTTTGTGAGTGTTTTGCAATGCCGACGGCATTTCGCATTTATGAGTGCCAGCGTGCAAAAGGATTTATATTCGCGCTCACCTTGTATCCCTTTGTGAGGGAGGGATCGAAGATAATCTCTTGGCCGTAATCCGGCTTTGGCGGTTTAATAAACTCCCTTGTTGAGGCAGTGAGTGCACCTCGCATGTAGTGAAATTTCAAGAGGATTTTATTTTGAGCCAGCAAGAATGAACGAATCGCAATATCCTTGGACGCTGGTTTCTCGGGATCTCGTTGAAATTTCTCAGTAATTTCCTAAAGAAGAATATACAGTTTGTTATTACGAGTGGTAAATTTGCGGTGAATTCAGGAACAACCTTTAACTTTGTCATGTCATGTTTGGTGAGGAACTCCTTGTAGAAGCACCTGTAAAATAGACAAAAGTTATTTGTAAAATGGTATATTTTGAAAGGATTAAGGACAGAAACGCAATATTGAACAAGTTATTTGGGTAATGGTACATCTTGGACATCGTTTCCAAGTCTTTACTGGCGTTATCATCGTTTTCAATGTTCCATCTATTTAACGAAGGCTGCTGGTCTAAGATGAGACGACCCTCAGGATTTTAGAGGAATCTTCAAATACAACAAGTACAATCTACATACGACATTTCTAAAATTCACAGCAAGGATCTTACCAAACATGTTGAGCCTTTATGTATTATTTTTTTAAGGAAATTTTTCATTGTGAGGCTGACTCCTTAGATGAGCAGAACAGAATTCAATAGCCGTCGGTTTATAGGATAGAACTCAAAACGTAATATTCCTTTGACTATTTTGCGATTTGGAAAATGAAAAGGTTCGTAGAAAGTTGTACCGCAAACAGATTTTCCTTATTTATGATGTTTAAGTAGCTCTTAGTGCGAGAGAAGCACTTAGACCCCTAGTCGGCCCATGCATTTTGCCTACCACTGATGATTAGGGGTTATTTTACTGACTACTCAGGGAAACCATTTACTTCCGCAAGAATATGCTAGCGGCGCTGGTAAAGCCTAGATCGTTTAGATAATTGAGCAAGTAGTTTCTGAAGTAAGGCTTCCGTATGTTGGATAGGGCAGCTGCAGAAAAGGTGGGTGACGAACTCATCTTACTCCCCATTTGGACAGCTTCTGCAAAAGTCATTGTATGGACTTGTATAGACTTTCGCTATAGTGTAGCAAGCTTAAAAAAAATGCAGGTATGTGTGCTAAATTTCTTAATATTTTGTTCCCCTAGAAAATATTCCTCCTATCGGGAATCTCCTATCTCCATCGGAATTTATTTCCCCCGTAATTTTTCGAAGACATGTCCGAATGAATTAAGAGCTGCCAATTAAGCTCATATTTGGGAATATTTTGCAAATATTTGTTCTAAACCATTTAATTTCGTTAATTTGAGCAATTGCAAGGACGCGATTTGGATTAATCCGTATTTTAGTAAATAAAGTGTTCAATTCGGTAAAACAGAAACCAAAATATAAAGCTAACAAAATGCACAGCGCAGTGTTTAGAATTTCGATTGCTGGCTGAGGAAAAAATTCAACTAGAAAAAGAAGTGAAACTGAACAGAAGAACTTAAAGAGATAAATCCAATCCAAGGAGTTACCAAAAGTTTTGTAAGTAAAAATTTAATAGCGTTGCAATACAGTTACTACATATTCGTTCCTTATTAGATTTCACCAGTCCTGTGGGGTAAATTATATATCAATGTTCAAGTATCAACTGAATTTTCTTTCTGCCAATTTTTCAACAATCATGGATCATGGATTGGCAGTCTTCATTCTCAGAAGTTCTTTTTCAAAAACTCCCATAGAAACTGCTTATGTTTTGAATTTCCACCTGCAAATTTTACGAAGTAAATATTCCGGGGAGAATTTTTTCCCCTTTTCGAAATTCATCGCCGATAGGTACCTATTTTTTAAAAAATCGGAAATGTTTCGGGGGAAATTTTGTTCACTATAGCCCTGATTATATTCGTAATTAAAATCCAATATTACATTAAATGCGTCCGAGGACAATACGAAGGCGGTTTAAATTCTTCCTGAGTTAATATGGAGCGACCATAATCGGTACACCTTTTAGGTACAATTTACAAACACTCTGCCAAACATTACAATATTAACATAAATAATTTAAAAGCCCTCCGCCACCAATGACCAAACATAGTAAGGGTATTCACTTAAACGCATAAAACCCTCATAATCTGCGTAAACTGCGGAAATTTACCACCTCGTAAATGAACTGTCAGATTTTGTATGGAGAATAGTTTACGTTTCAAATGTCAAACTGTGACAAGCGGTCGTGTTAATTTATTTTTCATTTAGAGTTGCAGCAATGACGGTAGGAATTTATTTTATTGCTTTATCCTTATTTGCAACAAAACAAATCGAAACGAAATCGCTTAAACTTCACTCACCTTTGGTCGCATACCGATAATTTTGGGAAGTCTGAAAACAGTTGAGTTTGAAAAGAGACTTGATAGTCGATCTACGCGAAATACTTAATGACATTTCCAAGGGGTGTTCACTTAATGCACCGCAGAAATTTATGAATTACGAGCTGCATAACATTATTAAATTAAGTGAATACAGAATACCCTTAGTGCATTAATGTAGAGGAGAATATATAAACAAGTCCGAATTGAAACGAAAGAGAAGTAGGCTAGGTCGATCTTCTTAACCACTCAACCGATTTCGATGAAGTTTTGTGGGTGGGTAGGTAGTTCCTTAAGTGTACTTGATTGACAAAATCGGCATTAATGCGAGCGATGCCGCGGGCAGCAGCTAGTTTTAAATACGACAGTACCTGTGTTTCTTTCGTCCCGTAACGGCTATAGGATAAGCAAAATAAAAAGATCCCTTGTTAAATAGAACAAAAACTTAACCTGGATAATTATCGAGGTTAACAGATTCGCGGAGATAGAGAAAAGTGTAGCCAACACAAATTTGTGTATGTTTCGATGACTTGTATGGAAATTTCATGCATGCTCATAAAAATCAAAATTAAAAACTGAAATTTGAAAAAATGTCTCAGCATCAGCAAGCGGTCGAAAAAAGCTAAATTACTAAGAAATGTTAGGTATATCTGTAACAATACACAATTTGTTATTGTGTTAACTTGATCCATTTTTGGTACCCCTGCTTCGTTAGAATTTTTCATTAATAACATTTTATCAAATTAAATTTTACTGTCAATGTCAATTTTTCTTTCAGATTGATGCGCTGGCAACTCATGGCTTAATTCTTCGATGTTCGTTTTTTTTTCGGCAATCTTTGATAGGACGAAAGAAACGCAGCCAGTTTGTTCTTTTGTCGGTGTTATATGCCAATTAAAATCCGTGTAAAGTGCAAAAACATAAAAGAAAAGAAAAACAATGCTGCCAACCGTTGTGGAATGTGATATAGGGTTCGGAAATACTTTATTTCAACATTACTGAATGCTGTTGGTTAGTTATTATATATTTAGCTAAATAGAGACTAATTAGATTTGATTTAAAACATTTAAGGATACATATGGACCTGGTTACTTAATTACCACTTTCCGATATCATTAACATCGTACACATTTCTTAAATATCTGATGAAAGCTGGGTCAAATTATTATTATATTAAACAATACTGCGTTATTTAATTTTAATAAACATTTTAGGCAAATTTTTACCTTTTTCTAAAAAAAAATGCAATCCAAATGAAAAGAATAATTTCAAAGCTTGGAGCAACAAAGAGGAAAATCATTTGTTGAGACGTTAAAGTAAAGCCTTAAAGGTTCACGTTTTCCGATAAAATTATAAATCAAGCTGCGAAATTCAAAGCAAAATGTACAAGTGGTACAAGCCACAAACGAACAAAGCTTTCCTACAATAAGAAGTCAACTTACGATCCGGGGGTTTTCTCGAAACTCAAAACGACTTTATTCTCGTGCACCTCGCAGTACTGCAATGAATCCAGCCGCGGAATGGAATAGAAGTGCAATATCTTTGGTTTCTTCTCGTCGACGTTGTGTATGAAATCTGCAAAAAAAATGAATCCTTTTCACATTTTTACAACATAAGTAAGTGAACCCAACTCACACTTAAGCGAATCCGGTCGCCCTCTCAAAAAAGACTCCTCAGTCTGGCCGGTGGAGAAGACAAACTTAATTTTCACCATCAAATCAGTTCGATTGTCATACCAATCCCAACGCACCTCCGGCACCTTATAGCTGTCATCGGAGAACAGAGTCACTTGTACCATCTTGCCGTCGGCCTGCATGTGCGATGAGAAGCGTTCATGCAGCACGCGCTTATAATAAATCGCCTTGTGCAGATTGGGGTATCGTTCGTCGAACTCCTTCTCACCGATGTTCAACTTCTGAACCCATGACCGACTCATGTCTAGGTGCTTTTCGACAGACACCTTATTGGCTTCGTCTAACAAGTTTTCATCGGACAACTCCTCGACAACTCTCATCTCGGGCGGTTCGCCTGGCAGGAAGTGCTCCCACTCCGACGTTTCACGGAGATCCCATTTCATGTCGCGTATTCGACACTTTTGCACGTTGACATAGTAGTTTGTGTGGTCCCACACGCTTTCCACGTGAATGTAGGCCTTCGTCGACGTGTCGTGCTGGAATCCGGTAGAGGGTTCTATAAATGTGACAGTTGGCGGCGCATCGACTTCGTCACCATCCTCGTTAAGCAGTTTGATGCGAGGCTTGATGCTCCAAGGGGCGTTATTGACAACGACCACCCAAGCGTGGGACAGCCGGTGGGGATCGTTGAACGAAATTTCATCCTCCAAAGCCTGAAAGGGAGGAAAACAAAGTTAAACAAAGTGCTTCCCACGGATGACACTACACTTACTTCACGTTCAACTCGAGCGGCTTCTTCCTGCTCACATCTTTCCCGAGTTTCCTTCTCCAGCTTGGCCTGCTGCAGCTTCTCGGTGAGATGGCTTGTCAAATCGGGCTTTGGCTTGAGCCTGTATTTATCGCTGACTTGGAGTGCTGCTTCTAACTCGCCTCCTTCTTCGTCGTCGTTCGCTAAATGCTCATGGTCATCAGCAGGTAGGGAATATTCGACATTTCGCTGGTCGTTGTTCACCGTCTCCAGTTTTGCTGCTCCGGAGACAACCATTGCTGGGAAGCCCGCACCAATCAGCATGCTGCACAGTAACGTGGCCATTTCGAAACTATTGCCATGCCGACGTCGAAGTAAAGTTGCCGGTGACACCAAACTGGGCGGCTGTGGGAGAAATCAAAATCAATGCACTCTTCATGACCCAAATACACTTGGAAGTTGGAAGGACAAAAACAGAGAAGCTCATCATATCCTTCGTCTCTCAAATCAATAAATCATTTGACGAGTGGACTCCCGGGGAAGTCTTTGTAAATACGACAACGGGGCTAAGAAGTGTTCGTTCGCCTTTGTGACAGCCATCGTGTCGGATGAACTGCAACTGAGCAAAAAAGGTAATAACAAAAGAGAAATGTCCTCGAAGCAGAAACAATGGAAGGGTTCAGTTTGTTGGGGCTTTTTCTATTTTTTTTTTTCTGTTCAGAAACTCCACCAAAGGCAATGGCTTAGATGAGGTGGATCTATAGCGCCTGCCGTCCGCCACAAATTATGTAGAGTACACATTTAAATATAGACAGGCGGGGGGAGGCATTCGCTTTAACCACGAACCAAATCAAAACGATGATGAGCACAGTGTGCACTTTGATGGGACACATTTTTATGCACCCCAGTGTGTACCGCTATATGCACCGCGCCAACTACTTTCGACTTTAGAGGTTTCTCTCTGCTGCTGCTGTTGTTGTTTGTTTTGTTCATCTTCATTTCGTGTGTTTCTTTTGTTTGTAGAAGTCTGTTTGACGAAAAACTTAAATGAGTGGCGTTTGTCAAGCCGCAGAATATTTATACGAGAGCTCAACTTTGCTCTGTTTGTGAAACTGACTTTAAAGTTGGCGTCAATCTTCTTCTACTCACTAAAAGGGCATGTAAGATGCCACACGTCGGTCTAGATGTCATTTAAGATTTCCAGAATCTATATCCGATCGTCGAACATTTGTGGGTTAAGGGCAGAAGCAATAAGCGAAGAGTTTCAAATTGGGGGGCGTGGCGCTTTCCATACAATAAATTCATTTAAGAAACTAAATTCATCATGGTGCCTATGTAAGCTTCATCTTTGAAATTTGGTAAGCATTTTGGAAAATGTGGGCGGTATTCGATAAAAACATTTAAAAGTCTACATACGGGGACCATATTTTTTAATTCCAAATAATGAACAATAGTAAAAGTAACAATCTCAATTTTCAATTATTCAATTATTTATTTCATTTAATAAATAGGAAGGTATTTAAAAAAAATGTAACAGAACACAATATTTACGTACAATCATTATAAATGTGGGTAGGTTTACGTTATTTAAATAATATATATAGAAAATAATGAGCAACTTATAAAATACAAAATAATTCATAATGAGCATCATGTTCAAATAAAGAACTGTTCATTATTATAATGAATGAATGGTCACCGTACCTTTAACAGTGTTTAATGAGATCGATTTAATGAAAGTAACCAGAGTTTTCTCTGGGTTACGTAGTCCTAAAACTTTAATTAAAACTTGCAGGATTAGCTGTGTGGGGTGTGGCAGAGCTCTCAATATGTGCAAAGTACTGATTCAGGACGAGTGCGTTATGACTTACAAAACAGTCAAAAGGTGCAGGAAATATGTGTCCGATAGCTTTAACCAATGTTTGTCAAACTTCAAGAGTTTATTGAGAATTTTTACTTAGGCTTTGCAAAGTTCCGCTAGGGAATAGTATCTACCTACGTACCTCGGTTTTTGTTTAGGCGTTTTAAAGGTTTTTGAAAGAATGAAGAGCGTTATCAATTTATTTTTTACTTTGAGGAACGAGGGGTATAATTTCAATACATACCCCTCTATTCCACTTTTTTCAAAAATGAATTAAATATGAGAAAGTGTTATTTAATTAAAATTTATCAAAATATGTTATTTCCTATACTTTTGAGTGCTTAAAAAGTGATTTTTTTTTCAAAACTACACTATTCCACTCTTCTTTTCCTATGCAAATCAAAGTAGCAGATTTCAAAACTCATGTATTCCCATGGCATTCCCGTGGATTTTTGTTATTTTAAGAGTATTCATTTGTAAAACTAATATAGTGTTGCAATAATTTATGTGAATAAAACATCTTTCGTAAGCTCGCAGATAAAATAATAAAAAGAAGTTTCAAAAGAAGTTCCACAAATTCATAATACAAATACATTGCTCTGGCGTTATTTTTAAGTTTTTTTTAATAATTAATAATATCTACTTTTTGTGATCTAGTTTATAGGTTGAATCAAAAGGCAACTATTCCAATCGTAATTTTCAAAACTCTTTTCCAAATTAAATTGATTTTTTTTATAATTTTTAGGTTTACCTTATATGTATACAACCATAAGAAAAAGATAAAGATCATTTAAAACTTACAATTTAGCCTTCAAACTAATCGCTAGTATCATTTAAGCAGCTTTTAACAGTTTTTTTTTCGTTTTACTCCAAATTCCCAAAAGTGGAAAAGAAGAGTTTTGAAATTATACCCCACGATTTCCAGCAAATGTGTTAGGTACTACAGATATATGAAACCCAGCTTGCTTTCTAAAGCGCAAGCTCCAAAGGCTCTTACACGCAAGAGATGTTTTACCAATCCGACAATACTTTGCGCGTCTAAAGGAGTATAGCTTTTAACACACGCGGGCGTAGCAGCGGGGTAACAGATATATTTTTCAGGTAATATTACTGTCAAAGGGTCGCCTTGCACTTATTTATGTACCTCCTAGCTGTTGAGCTCTTTCTTTCCTGATTTCAAGTCTTTCTGTCGACCTTCTCGTTATAAATAGCTATATTATAGGATTATTCTCCAAGGTATATTGTGACCTGGTCAGCTCAATTCTGGTGTATGGCGATGTCACTTGTCAATTGTCACCACAAAATAAATAGCGCCCTATGACGATTTTGCAATCATCATACCTATTCAATGACCCGTCTTCGTCTATGTAATACGGACCTCCCATAATTCTCGATCTTTCGCCGAGACAAAGTTATCAGTGGCAGAGCAGAAATATCAGACTTCATTCATCTAATGGCATGGCAAATGCGTTTAAGAAAACCACCGAACTATGGGAGAATTATCTCTTCATGTCTAAACCTGCTTGACTTTGATAATATCAAAAATACTTGGTAGTATTTCTTCTCTCTATGTGTAATCCGGTAGTGCATAAAAGACTACGACAGCTGACTTTTGACATCAAGTTCGGATCTTCTAAGAAAAGATTACCCTAGCTTCATTCTTCGATAAGACCCTGCGGTACCTATCTACTACCTTTTTAAGAAATCCCGCGGAGTTCATTGAGCAGGCGATAGTGAGACGACCATCACTTTGGACTTGTCCACGATTACAATTACAGTCGGCTACGGACGACTACAAAAAAACGGCTAATAAATATCATTCTGGGATGCCCAAAACAAGGATGACCAAATCATCAGCGAAGAGTCTGAAAGTATATGAACAATTTGAGCATAGACACCTGCGACATACTCCCGAATCCCGATAGTCTTGCCTCATCTACAACCATTATAAGACTGGGTAGGCTATACTGCTTCCGAAGAAGAGAATGCGTTTGACTAAATCTGACAGACTTAAACCTTTCTCACTAGCAATGTAAGCCTTCTTTTCACGGTCCTAAATGTTTAGCTATCTAAAATTGTGTCTAGAAGCTTAGCGTGCATCGTGAATGTAAGCCCATCGCTTCCAATCGCCATGCTGGGAACATTTTATCAATTTTTGCATAAAATTTTACAGGGTTTGACATTAAGTCCAAAAGGCATCGTCTATTTCCCCATACAGTGTTCAGAGATTTTAAAGAGATAGCTATATTATCTACTTGGCTACAACCTACAACCTTATACCCCAATCATCCTATGATGGTAAGTGCCTTGTTCGCTGCTTAGATTCAAAATAGTGGAAAAAGCACTCCTCCCTGGCGTGCAACTCTGTTTTCTGTTCAAACGCACTGGCACTTATGACCTTACAATTTTCTTGGACTGCACTGGATATAGCGATAGCCTATATCAATCAACGCAATCCACCGATTTTTCATTACCGCTTACCACCACTAGCGCCTGTAGAACTGTCTCCACAAATAATAATAGAGTGGTGGGAGTTGGACCGCGAGTTTGTTTCTCAGTTATTTTCAAAATAGTTTCGTCAGTTTGTTTTTAAAACAAAAGACTTATTGCAAGACTTAGAGACTTATTGCGAAGCCTTCACGCAACTTTTTATAAAAACCTTTTTGTAAAAAAATCACTTCAAGCCAAGGGTAAGTATTGCAACTTGCGAGTGTCTTTGGAATCTCCAATTGCGTTTCCCTGTTAGGCGCAGGAGACTTATGCAGAAGAAAGCTATTAATTAACAGTCTGAGTCCGATGTACATTGTGGTTGTTGACAATCTCTTCCGGTAGATCTTGGACTGTGTTATCGTCTAATGGTACGCTAAAGGATACTTCGCTGAACTTGAACCATTGAAATTGTTTGAAAATATAAAACTTGCAATATACCTAGATTCAGATTTGGAAATAATTTTCCCTGCCCAGCTGAGGTCGCTAAAAAGTAGTTACGGTCTTACTCTTCGCACAGCTCCTTTTCAGTTTTTGTTTTGCTACTTTGACAAATTTATCGTGTCTCTGGGCACCTATTTCGATAGGTTGAATTTACGCCTTAAAGGCTTTCTCTTCTGTCTTAACAGAACTTCCGAAAGTTTTCACCAACGCAGTTCTTTTGTCATAGCGCTTAAGAATTACGCTCTTACTTTTTTCAAAGCCGGGTTTAGAGAAGATTTCACTTACAACGACTTCCTTCGCAGTAATAAAGTAATAAAAAAAAAATCCTCACAAAACACCCATCTACACGAAATTAGTTTCAAGAAGTGTATCACCTGGCTACCATTAAAAAAGCTTGCAACACATAATACTTCGCCTTTTTTCCCCCCATACCCAGTTCCCTTTTAATTTTGCACATTGCAGTAGGCTGCACAAGGACACAAAAACATAATAGAAAAACAAATTAAAATTAAAACAACTAAAATAAGATGAATATAAAACAAAAACAAAAATAAAAAAAGCATTGCAATATAGCAGCCCATTGCTGCGTCCTGCAAAGAGAGAAACCAGCGCAGAGCATAATTTCCTTTTGAGTAATCATTTCTTTTGAGCTGTTGTCGTTGGCCATATCCACTTTGTGCAACCCATAAACAACGCAGCCAAACAAAACCAAAAGAAATGCATAGAAAACAGAATCGCAGCAAATGTCGCAAAGCAGACAAAAAACAACCCAAGAAAAGAAATGTATATACAAAACAACAAAAATCCAACAAAAAGAGAAAAACCGTTGATGAAAGGATGCCGCAATATGACAATTACAACGGATTGACTGCATACTCAATCCGTCATCACATTTGCAGTTAGATGCTTTTTTTCTAGAACACACGATCCGTAAGCGCTTCAGATTAATTCAGGCAGACTGCCGAATATTTCTAATTCGGAAAAAAACCCACCCCCACCCCCCAGGCAGCCGTGCAACGTATGATTTTGCGATTTTGCGAATCAAAGTAGCCGGGCGGGCAGTGGGTATAACGTAAAACAAAATAAAACCACCCAAAGGATACTTATCAACTCTAAGGTCCGACATGCATTTTCCGTATTTTAACTATCAAATAATTTCCATACCCTCCGCAAAACAGAATAAAAATAAAGTGCACGACTGGATCGCACGAAACTTTCTCGTTCATATCATCAGTTTGGTTGGTTTATTTTTCTTTTATTATTGTTTATAGGCTATAAAACCAGATTTTTCAAATTGGTGATGCTGGTAGGTGGCCATGACTCGAAGTAGGGTTTGTGATGTAAGAATTCAGAGATTTGTTTTTGAATTTGCACGTGTTTGGGGGTAAATAATGTGCGGGTTTCTGATATTGTAGACTCCAATTGGATGGAATTATTTTAAGGTTCATGATTAATATGGTTGAAAAAAGAAAAAGTGGGTTGGATACTATTTGCTAAAAAGGAGCTTCTTTACCTAGTTGTAATTGCATTTCTACTAGTAGTACGGTAATTCTTAAAACACGGCTTTAATTCCACTTTTTTAAGAAAAACTAAGTAAGGCATCTTATTAAGAATACTTATGTTATCGTAAATAAGCATTTTAGTCAAAATCTTTAAAGCTGACTTTGGAAAATAATGCCTAAAATATAGTTACAAACATTGCAATGTTTAGTTCGAAAATTAATTTGGGTCAGCCATTCAGCTAAAAACTGAGTATAGGGTATTGTTCAGGATGTTTGTATTACTTGGTTTTTAAAGTTTTATCCAAATCAAAAATGGCGTTTTCGAGATATGAACAGTTTTCGGTGGTTAGAATCGAAAATGAAGGACGCAATAATGTTAAAAACGTCAATTTTACTCCAAGTATGCATTTTGGTCAAAATCGCTTTAGCCGTTTTCATGTAGGTAAAAAAATAAAAAAAAAAATTCTCAAAATATGACTTTTTTCAAAAATCTATTATAGACAATTTAGAGAAAAAATGAGTTTTCTGTCATGTTAGGAATGACCATATTATATACAAAATAAATTTTTGTTGCAATCGTTTTGACCGTTTTCGAGATAAGGCCACTTTTCAAAAGTACCGTTATTCGACTTTTTAGCCAAAAACTGAGTACGCAGCCATGTTTACCCCATGTAGCGTAGAGCAAGTATACATTTTGGTTAAAATCGTTACAGCCGTTTTCAAGTAAGCCATAATTAAATAAAGTCTTAAAAAACGACATTTTTCGAAAAAAGTCCGTTGACCGATAATTTAGGAAAAAACTGAGTTTGCCATCATGTTGGGAATGACCGTATTACCTTAGATATGAATTTTTGTCGAAATAATTTTAACCGTTTTTGAGATATGACCAATTTTCAAAATTACCGTTATTCGATTTTTCTGCGAAAAACTGGGTATGCAGCCATGTTAACCGCACCTACATAAGCCCAAATATCAATTTTGGTTGAAATCGTTAAAGCCGTTTTTGAAAAAATCAAACTTGTTTAAAACCGTTATATGGGAAGTACCGTTAATAATAGGGTTAGCATGCAAAAAAAAAAATGGCCCCGAACTGTAAGCCCACCAACTCCAAATCCGAAGTTTGAAAGAAATCCGTCCAGCCGTTTGCGCTGTGGAGCTCAGGAAAGGACGGACAGACGGACAGACGGACAGACGGACAGAATTGCGAGACCCACTTTTTCGAGTTCCTCTATCATCGTAATGTCAGACTTGATTAAAATCTCGAGTTCGATTTTTTGTACGATTACAATACCTTTCTCTTACTACGTAATGCGAGAAAGTTAAAAATAAGGGATGGGAAAACGTAAATAAAACAACAAATAAGAGTAACTCACATCAGAAGGTCCAGCAGCTAAATCATGCTTTTCACCCACTCCATTGGCAGACGTATATGCGATATCCTTTTTTGGGGCCGTCGCTGTAGCGTGGGTGTAAAAGGGATGAGGACGACGACGACGACGTCGAAATTATACATCTTCCAGGTTCCAGCTCCCGTGTGGGGACTTGAGAGTTTTTCAGGTGCACATGCAAAGTATTAAATACTCGTACTCCAGTTTGATTGTAAATACAACATCAGCCGGGGTGGCTTCTCGTGAGCGGCTATTTAGCCCAGGGCCAACTCAAAGCCGTACTTTGTACTTTGGCAACTGGACGCTACCCCTGCCCCAGCTGGATTTATTATTTCGATCGAGGATTGCCGAGTGGAAGAAGTGGGGCGTTTTTTTTTTATTTCGTTTTTTGTCGAATTTGGTTCTAGTCGTTAGGAGAAGAGTTAGTTTCTTGTTTTTATTTTGTTCCTATGCTTCTTCCTTGTGTTGCTGAGTTTCCTTTTACTTTTCACAATTTTCTGCATGTGTGTACTGCGGTACTTAATTTTACTCCTGGGTACCGCACAAATTAGGGGATGGAGTGGGGCGGCAGACGTGTTCATATGCCAATAGTTTGTTACCCATATATACCTATGCGGAACAAAAAAGACGAAACTTCCAAAAAGCAAGCTGATAAGGGTTCGACGGTGAGTGAACTTAATAAGTAGTTAAATTAATCAGATTTACGATAAAAGTGTTTACGCTTAATGGCTTACTATGTGGTCCTGTTAGGGCGTTCCTTGCAGATTTGTGTTTGAGATGTTTTTTTTAGTTGCAAGCGCATAATGCGTGTGGTTACCTCAAAGCCTTGTTCTCATTACGTCGGGTTGTACTTGTCAAAAGGGATAATTATATACATATGATACATGTGCATCGAGTCGCACACGTGCATGTGCCAAACAATATTGCTGATGGTTTAGTGTCGCCCCGAGAGGGATAGAGTGCACACATATTTCACGCGCCATTGAACTGCATTAAGTCTGTCAAGATTTGTACCGTCGGTAAATGAAGATAGCCATAGACAGTTAATCTCAAAAACCGGGAGAAAATACGGCGGGACACCCAAACATTTGAACTTTTTAGCAAAAGTTGGACAGGGCGATACAAATTCAAAGTCTAAAAATAGGGAAAGGGCATACATCAGAAGCATGAAGGGAAGAAAAAGTGGTTGCATTCCTAAAGAAGGATAGGGATAAGGGCAAAACACTTACCAATTAGTCTGTCGTCTTGAATGCTAAAAGGCAGACAGCCACCGAGTGCATGGAATTTGTTAAAACGCTTACTGACCACGACACAAATTGCAACAACAATGGCGGACCGGCAGAATAACTGACTGACCAGCTATATGGACCTGTCGTTTTATGGCAGCTCAATCGAGCAGAACCGTGAGATTCGTGAATTTCAAGCTGGTCGGATGAATGTCGAGGAGCGTTATGGTGAACATTGGTTGCCAAGGACACCAAACGTGACCACAGACTGTTACGTGCAAGATTTGAATGAAGTGATATTCGTGTGAACCAAAATCCTGGACTGATCATTCTACAGATGGGGCTTATAAGCATAACCGAATCGCTGGAGAACTTGCCAAGTTGAATCCACACTGGGATGAAAGGCTGTTGATCCAGGAGTCGAGGAAGATCAACATTGCCCAGTACGAACACATCCAGCTACTATACGAGTGGTTGCCCACCTTCTTAGGCACGGAAAATATGTTCAAAAATAGGCTCATCTACAAGCTGCCCGAGGATAGTGCCGTCAGTGACTATTATCCGAGTGTTTTTAACGAACACACTATTGCTGCTTTTAGGTACTTCCACACGCAGATTGAGGGCAGATTGGAGTAAGTATTGAGTGATGAGAAGGCGCACTCTGCTTGATTGATCAATAGAAACCCATGTCGGAACTGAATACTGCAATGGATTTTTAGGCGAGCTACATCAGCATGTAAAGATAAAGCGGAGGGGCAAAAACAGGAGCATTACGTTCACGGAATTAAATTGATTTTACTTGTGAAACAAAAATTAATTCCGTCACGTAATGTTCGTTCACGGACGACGCAATTCGACCTCTGTGCTCTAGTACCTATCCTTGACATAGAAGGTCCGTCTTGAATGAGGCGAACACGGCGTTACTCATTGGACCAACAACGTGCTTGGAAGTTTGAAAACTAACTGCTCCCTTGGAAGAAGGTCCCTATAAGAATGTCGGTAAGCATGGTTTCTCTATCCAGAGGAACCCACAGGGGTGGAAGCCCATCACCTCCCTTGGGAGAGCTGATTATGCCAATATTTTATGGGAATCTATGGATGACATTGTAAGTAAATCATGTAAGTGAGATTTTATTGTGTGGGATCAATGGAAACTAGTCCAAAATGGAACTGAACTAGTACCGTTTACAAGATGCTGTAATCCAGCTTTCAAAAGACAGCGCATTGTTTCTTGGTTTACAAAAAGTTTAACTGGAAGGACAAACAAAATGAAAAAAGCATATTGAAAAAAAAATAGGCGTTTGGTGAACTATAGTTCTGGAAGGTAACAAACAAAGACCATAGTCGGGAAACTAGCGAAAAGGCATTAGAGAACTGCAAGCCATAAATGAGGCGTTCCGCAAAACCCATAAAGCTGCGCAATGGGCATCTTTCGGTCCGTTTTACCGTAAGAATTGTATATTTAACAACTTGCAGGGAACAGAGCGCTACGGCTTGCTGTAGTTAATTGGAGGCAGCTTTGGATGCTATTAGAGATCGGATCTGGCCAAATCTGGTTTATATCTTTTATTGGCCGGCTTTGACATTTTGTACGAGGTTCGAGGTTTTGTACCCGAATAGGAATGAATGGCAAGGCGTAAAGTAATTTATCTTTTTGGTCTAAACAAACAAATAAATAAATAAATAAATAAACAAATAAATAAATAAATGGGTCTGTGGGACCAAAGGCCTAGTTTCTCACAACCATTCGTTTTGTGTGGGATTTTAATTTTTGGGACGAATGGAAGGGATCTACAATTTTATGCCTAGTCCAAACGGCTAATTGAGAAGCTCTTTCATGACAGTTTTACTCTTGGATGTCAGATGTTCGCACTACCACTACGCCACTGCGCCGACATGGCGGTCTAAACAGGTGGCTTGAAAACGACGAAATGCACTGAAAGTGTCCATACACTCTATACGGCCTATGCGGCTACATTCCGTTTTCAATCTTCTTAAGCCGCCAGAGCATACTACACGAATTCTAAAATACCGGGTGAGACCCAGACCAACGAGAAACGAGAAACGAGAATACGAGACAGAGAGCAGCTCTGGATACTTTACACCATCTTGTCAGACCGCTGTGTACGATTGCCAAAAATAGAGACCTGCATGAAAAATAGGACATATAGGTACTATGCAAATGCGAAGAATATCTTGCAACCGAAGGGAGTTTCTTGGAAGGTATTTCTTCCAAAGGGGTATCTGGTGTTTGGAAAGCTTTTGGCTCTTATTCAGGGCTGTCGGCAATTCCGGGGAAAAAAATTCCCACCAAACATTTTTTGTTCCCTGGAAAAAATGCCTCCTATCGGGAATCTCCATTGGAATTTATTTCGCCCGGATCTTTTCAAAAACATGTTCGAATAAATTGATAGCTGGCAGTTAAGCTCATATTTGGAAATTTTTTGCAAATATTTATTTTAAACCAATTAATTTCGTTAATTGGAGCAATTGCAAGGACGCAAATTGGATCGGGATCTGTATTTTAGTTAAGAAAGAGTACGATTCAGTAAAATAGAAAACAAAATATACAGCTCAGTGTTTAGAATTAAGATTGCTGGCTGGGGAAGAAATTCCCCAAAAAAAAAAGAAGTTAAACTGAACAGAAGAACTATTAGAGATAAATCCAATCCCCGTTGTTAGTATACCAATTTAATAGTGTTGCAATACAGTTATTACACATTCGTTCTTTATTAGATTTCATCAGTCCTACGGGGTCAGTTATATATAAATGTTCAACAATCATGAATCATGAATCATCTTCATTTTCAGAAGTTCTTTTTCAGCTCTTTCTCTAGAAGATTCAAAAATTATTAAAAAGTAGTGTTCTATTTTGTTTGAAGTATACCAATCCTATGACGCACTTCTATTTTCTCGGTTCAAATCAACCAAATTGAATAAAAAACCGAAAAGACTTTAAACTCAAATAGAAACTGCTTACGTTTTGAATTTCCACCTGCAAATTTACGAAGGAAATATTCTGGGGGGAATTTAATCAAATTTCGGGGGAATTTCTGTTACCAAATTATTCCAGGGAGAATTTTTTCCCTTTTCTGGAATTCATTGTCGATACCTATTTCTAAAAAATGGAAAATGTTTCGCGGAGAATTTTGTTCGCGATAGCCCTGATTACCGTATGGGTTACCTTTCTTTCTAACCTAACCTTACCTTGTCGGAAAGCTAACCACTTGAGTGTGATGCATCAGTCTTTCGACTTATAAGTGGTGACTCCAGTTGTTTGACCAAAACGAACTTGGTTCATGGACTTTTAGACAAATGACTATAAGTACCTGATGGTAGATTCTTAGATCAGTTAATATTTTTGTGGGACTAAACTCAGTCTGAACTTCAATCGTCACGGAAATTCTTATTCATTTCTTAGCTTCGTGACGCGTCAGCATTCGAAACAGCTTTTTGGTCATATATTGAGTTTTTCTTTTTGAAAAGATCTGCAGCTACAAAAAGGGCGGTTTTATATTTTGCAAGAACTATCGAGCAATAGAACTTGCCAATCCCTGTTTTTATCCTCAAAAGGCATCCTTATGCCGTCGAAGCTAAGATTCTATTTAAAGGTAGTTGAAGATATCATTGGCCATTTCGAGAAAGGTTCTTCGTAAAATGGTCGGTCACAAAATGCGCTTGAGGTGGAGCAGATTCAACGACAAACTGTACGAGCTGAACAGGGACATGGACCTAGTGAAAAAATTAAGCCTCTGTCGCCTAAGATGAATAGGACATACATAGTTTGAGTCTAACTCGATCAACTCAATCGCAATCGACTTGGAGTGCGCGACAGGAGGTGGTTATCTAAGGATCGGGGTTGTTAGTTGCAGCCTTAATTCATGCCGAACTGTAATGACTTTAATGTCAACTGATCGGATCATTAAAGATGATATATCTGATGATAAATAGCCTTGTTTTAATTTTGTTTTGTTAACTCTTAAGTGAACTTGTTCTATTTCGGGTGGTGAACCTGTTTCTTTATTGACTGTGGATGTGGCCATGCGTGGGATCGATCACGCTCATTCGATTTTCCTCTCTGTCTTACTAAAATTTATACAACCGCGTGGTTTTGTGACCAAACTTCCATTGCTGAATATCGTTTTTAAGAAGCTTGACTTTTTCAAAACCATACTGAACGTAGATTCGACCATAAGAATCTTTGCAAGGATCCTCTTTTTTATACGCAGAATCGTCTTCTCCTCTCTTCTACTAGCTCGATACACTTTCATTGCTCTCCTTTTTTTGCAGCTGCGTTTTCACATGTGCGTCCCCTGTTACCTTTTCCTATAAATTCTCATTAAAACAAGCTATTTAGGACATATCCCTACTCTTAAAGAATGATTCTTCAAAATCTCTTGTAAAGCGGTAGAAACCTTCACTTGGATATACCACATGATCTTACGAACGCTAATAGGGAGTTGTCAGGACACTCTGATTTAAATATGGCACAGGGTATCAAAAGACTTGTGTGAGTTTGAATCGGAAAAGGTCTGGAGAATCATTAAAACAAAGGTATAGTTAATGAAAATTAATAATAGCCAAATGGTCATTAGGTTAATCGAATCCGGATGCATGATTTACATATCGAAAGGGATTGCCGGAGTAGAATAAAGCATCTCGCGGAAGACACAATGCTGCAGCAATATATAGTAGGTCGGTCGCCTGGACAAAATTGGAGGCATTTATATAGGATGCGTGGGGAAATTAAGTGATTGGGGCGAATGGGTTAGGCTTTCTGACAGTGATGGTGTCCAAGTTCCCCGGCGCCTTATGATCAAATCTTAATCACGTATAACGCTACCAAAATCGATTCGTTAGTAACCAAATTGGGCCCTATTAGTGCAGTTTAAGGCCAAGAAAGTCAATCTTTGATAACCTTTTTGGCACTTCCAAAAAACCCATAAAATCTTAATCGATTGTTATGATATTTTCATTGATTCTACACAAAGGTTTGTCTAGTTTTCAGATCCCTCACAAATGAGTTCATAGAAAAATGAAAGTTGTATAAAAAGGATTGATACGGCTCAACCGAGGCCTAGCCCTATACCGACACCTTTGATAAAATAAAGAAGCGAATGAGCGAGGTATCCTCTTTAAAAACTCTGTTTAACTATACTTACTTAAGTACAAAAACAAGACTTAAGCACAAAGTTAAGTAGCATATTCTATTAACAAGAAGGACACTCAAAGTAAATGAGTCGAAAATAACGTATAGAAGTACATAAAGACAGCTTTAACTTTATGGTTCTTCGCCTATTTAACCTCTGCTATAAAAAGAAAGAAGCAGAAGACCATTTAACATCGAACTACAGATACATCAAAGACGGCTACCACTTGCACTGTGAGTGAACATCGTACAGTCTTCCATTCTAACCTCGTGGGTCAACAGGAAGAACTCGGAATCATATACACTAGAAGACAAATGACCCTAACCAACCTGGAGTACGTAGTGCGGATCGAGCTAGCCAGAGAGGCTTGTTAGTTTCGGCCTCAACCGCAGCTCCAGCATGGACATACGAAAGACACATTCAGACTTGTTTATTTTTTGACTATCCATCGACACAGTTTTTAGGAAGAGTTCAAGTTGGGTTAGGTGGATTCGGAGTTAGACCACATAAGGTCCATTTTGTCACCGCACGCATAAAAGTTCAAGTTAGCACGTTCCATCACAGATCACACTCACTGTCATATGTAGTCGAAACAAACATAGAAATTAATAAAAGCCACCAAACTCTGAATACCGATTTGCAAGGACTTTTACGCATTTAAAAGGTGTAGAGGCGCCACATCTCTCGTGGATTTATGGTGTCCTTTAAAGAGCTCCGTAGCCATATCTTATCCAATTCCTTCGTTTATATTTTACATATAGAGGAACCTTTCCGTCGGATTGCCATGCTGCGCTAGATAGCTCTACCCAACAACCGAGCGGTCATCTTATCTATATAACACGCACCATCGGGATACATAGCCGCTCAACTACAGCACAGCTCGTCCTTCCGTTCCCATCCCATCCCATCCCGATTTCACACATGAAAGACAGAACTTGTGAGCTTTATTTACATATACCGCTTGGCAAGGATGTGCATGGTAAATGATTGCATACCACATACCTACACATAGTCCTGTCGTAGGTACGAGAGTTCAGGCGAACATCAGCAAGAAGATTGCGAAGAAGAAGAATAAGGAACACCAGCTGCAGAATTGATAAGGACATTAGGAGATGCAATGTTGACCAGGCGAAAGCTGAATTCCATACGATGCTATATATACATACAAAATAGATATTACCGGGACTCATTTTGTCCGTTGGTCAGAACTAATGCTTTGTACTATCTCTCGCCGGACGGCACGATGAGAAGCACAACTACTGCGCTGAATGAGGGTGCACAGCGCACATTGTATACGCTCGCCTTGCTCCATCACAATGTTATAGAGTATACCTGGTTTGATTCTGTCAAGATAGATACCACGCGGCGATTTTGTATTCAAAATGGTTTGGGGTATTTCAACTCCCCAAGTTTGGTCGCCCCTAGAGACAACTCAGCTATAAGAGCAAACAAGAGAAGAAGTATTGTATTCCTCATATCGGTCGTCGTCATCGTCATCGTCGTCGTCGTCGTCGTCGTTGTTATCCTCCTGTATACACCAGCAAGGAGCTCTGTTCTATTTTATTCTCTTATGCAAACTTTAGAGCGGATGCATTCAAGAGAGAAACTCATGGCACCAGCATCGCCATCACCATGCAGCCTTCCGTTGTCCGCTTACCAAAAGGATTCATCTCATCCCACCAGTCGTGTACTGTTCAACTTCCTCGAAATTGGTGCACAATATACGTATAGCGCTGTGTTTGACAATCGGACATATACGTTACGTATACCACATATACTCACCTCACCTTTCGCAGTCGCACTTACTCATTTACTGTTGGGATGTCTACATCGATATAGATATACATATGCGTCCAGCGTTCTCAATCTCCATCCTTTATAGTAGCCGTCCTCATCGTCGTCGTCGTCGTTTCGATGGTGGCAGCTCTGAGTTCTGACCATTTGCCGCAATATGCATGTCCACGTCTGATTTCCTAAGACCACCCACACTCGATATAATCCCCGGCATCGGATGCAGAGAAGGAATATGGCACATCAAATGCATTAGCCAAAGGAGCCATGGATCCACATCTTCCTTCTTAGATAGCCTTCGTTATACGCCGCATACCGTCTCTAACCACTCGTCAGCGCAGAGAAATGAGTTCAGTTCGCTGACGCACAGTGTGACCAAAGTTCAAAGATAGTGGTCATGTTATTTGTTAGGAGCGTCATCTGACCTAGTTTCTGAAAGGTGGGTCCGTAGTATCATCCGTTAACGAGGTTTAGTTGCTCTCATTTTGTATTTCGGTACCCGATTTTGATGCGCGTACCAAATTCTTAGGACATTTGGCTTGTATGTGTAAGCGCAAAAAATCCTGTGGAACTGCGTCCATGGCTGTTGTTCTAAAGTACGTACTTGTGGACAACGTAAGGCCTTAATACGAGTTTGATAGTCTATTGTTCCATTTCTTAATTTAAACGGCATACTGCTAATTTTAGTACAAAATCTGCAGAAAATGTGAAGCTCACTCACGTCTAGTACAATAATGGATGACTTATTTTTAACATGATCATCCGTTTCTGCGGAAGTGTGCAAATATTCTGATCGGCTTTAGACCAAATTTCCTAACTGAAGCAGTGGAAATGACCTACGAACCGTCAGTATTTACGGAACCCTTGACCAGTAATCCTTAGAAGTCCAGGAAAATTTCAACCGACGAAACGCCTTCGGACAAAATTAAAGCAGCACTCATGGAAAGGGGGAAGGGCGATATTATGAGAGGGTTCAGGAGAATGAAATTGTCACCTAGCTAACTGCGAGTAAATTTTAAATAACTTTGAGAACAGTTACAAACCTCTAGGAGGCAGTCCGAGCTCTGAGTCTAGCTTTATACACCCAGAGAAAAAACAACGTAAAATCAAAGAAAACCACTTCGATTTAAATATTTTTCGGAACGATTTAGCTTCGACTACGAAAATTTTTAAATCAAAGTGGCATCACATTAATTTAAAGTGTTTTCATACTCTAAAAAGTATGTATTTTGAATTTGATCCAACCACGTATGTACATTGATTTAATATGGAACCATACTTAAATCGAATTCATCAATTTTTAAAACAAAGTTTATACATTTCAATTCAACCATAATGCATCGTAGATTCAAATACATTCAACTTTAAAAATTCTATGCTTCAACTTTAATTTGACAATGATTCATCGTAAAATCAAATGGATTTGACTTCAAAAACACTACAAATACATTTTGAAGTAATCACTGTGCATTGTGCATTCAAACAAATCCAACTTTGAAAATACTATGTTTAAGCTTTAATTTCACTTCGTTTAAGTATTGATTCAAAGTGAACCTATTTTGAAAAAAACATTTTTTAACTTTGATCTTACCATGCCGCATCGTAGACATAACTTCTTTAGACTTTGAAATTACCACGTTTGTTATTTGATACGACAATAGTTCGTTGTAGAATCAAATGCTTTTAACTTTAAAAGCTGTATATTTCAACTTTGATTTTATTTGATATATGTATTTTCAAAATAAATTGATCGTCAAATTTAAAATTTGAGGAGGTACATAAATCTTGTTTTTTTGTTTTTTTTTTTAAATAAAAATCAATACAACAATAATTTGGAATTCATAAATTTTATTTTCAATGTACATAATAACATAAAATTCTTGTATTATTCATTATTAACCTAAAGATACATTAATAATTAATAAAATTATTTTGTTTTTGTCTAAATAAAATTATTTTTGAAATATGTTTTCCCATTATTTACTGGGTATAAATGTAAAGGTGAGCTCGTAAAAAATGATATATCTTTTATCACTACATGATTCATTTTGTTGCCAATTTCAAACGCTTGAAAATGCTTACTGAATGATTTTACTTCAATTGGATAACAAAAAGCAAACAAATTATTATTTTGAACAGCAAAAATATGTGTTTTAAATAATTCCATTAATGGTTTTTTATAATAAGCCAAGTAACAATTTTTCTTATACAGAGTACCTTTATATTCGACAGAATCTGCAACATTGACAATATCAAAGTTAAAATGTTCAGGGTTTTTAATTAGTGCAAAAAAATCTAATTGACGAAAATTAAGGGTTGTTGTAAATCCATTTTCGTCTAAAATATTTTCAATCCCATTTTCGTATTTTAACAATAGATGTGAAAACTTCAAAGAAGATTTAAGAGCCAATGAATATGATGGATTCAACCTTGATGTAATCGAATTAAAGTAGGATTTAGCTTCCTTGTGCTTTGCTTCGAACCGCATAACCCAAGAAAATTTTAAAGGTCCGCATTTCTTAATTGCTTGGGGATAATGTACCATAAAATGGTGTTTTGGTTTTAGACTTGCACCAAATAGTTTAATGTATAAAGTGTGGTGCTCATCTATTAAATCTCTCAATTCAATCAATTCAATTTCCGTATAGTATGGATGAAATAAAAAATCAGCTATTTCTATAAGTTTAGTCAGTAAAATCCAATATTCATTTTTACTATCAATTAAATCTCCAATCATAAGTGGAAGAAATTTAATAAAACACCAAGTTTCACTAGCTGTCATCTTCAAATTATTTGATTTAAGTCTATTTAAATCCAATGAAATGGATGAGTTTCCTATTTCTAATTCTCCGTATGGAAACAACTGTTTTCTGCTATTGATAATTTCTAATGTTATTACTTTATCGCCTATCAGGCCTAGTAAAATATTGCAAACATCGTAAACGCAGACACCTTCTAAAATGTCATGCATTATATCAAAGTAAAAATTGTCTGTAACATGGAAGCTACTTAACTCATTAAAAACGCAAGAATTTTTGACTCCGGTTTCTTTAAAATTATTTAAAGATAAATCATGCTCATAGTTCTCTTTATTCCTTAAAGAGCTGTTTATTTGTTTACTGTCACTTCTCATTTGCTCTCGGGTTCTTGTGCAAACCCGACAAAATCTTTTCGAACTGAATGATTGAATAAAACCGAATAAGCTATTGAGGCCTAAATTATCGCCAACAATCAGCGCTAGCACGAAACGTACTTTAAAAGTTTTTCCTAATGCATTTATTTCTATACCGTTTTCTAATTCTTGCAGTTCATTTATCAAATGATGAAATGTCACTTCATTGCCACAGATTTTTAAATTGCTTGAAGAAATAAAAGCGCCACAAAAAATAAAATCAAGTTTAGATAACAAATATTGTGACAACGTTGGAAACGAATAGTAGCAAGCACAAATAGAAGAAACGTGCGTTCCAATGGCGTTATTAATTTGGAAGTCATCGAAGTACATATTATAGGGTATAACTATATCTTCAGAACTGAAATAGCTTTTCCTTAATCTAAAAATATCGGAATTTACTAAATTGTTAATTTTTGCGTCTTCTGTGAATTTTTTTTGATTTTTAATAACACTATCGAATACATTCGGAAGCTCAAAAAAAGATTTAAATTGAAATTTTAAAGACAATATATAAATATTGCGTGGTGTTGCAGATAAAACTGGATTACCCTGTATTACTCTTGAAGATATTGTGTTTTGTACTAAAAACGTTTTTGGATAGTCAAACAGTTTCATTTCCTTTAATGTTTTTAACATACGATGCTCAGTTTTAATCTCTTCAAATGGACTTCTACAAAATTGTTGTATACTTTCTAAATCTACTTTGATTTTCTCATTTACATTCCCATCAGTAATTTTATTTATTGCACTTGAAGTAACACTCATCATTTGTGATATCATATCTTGGATTTCTATTACTTCCTTCCTTGGCATAAATGACTGTGCATAAAGTTTTAATGATAATTTAATAGCGTTCTTTCTTAAAGTGCCTATTATTTCATCGCTGCTGTATATATACTCGTAAGCATTTATATCTTTAGAAGTCTCTCCACATGAACTGTTATTAGAAATATTAGTATTCGACAAATTGTTCGTAAATTTTAAATTTGTGTTGTGTAAATTGTATGAGCAGTCCGGGTTGGATGAAGTCGTACTAGGATTACTGTTAGTCAATAAAGTTTCCGGAAAATTTATATTTTTGTGTAAATTGTTAAAATGGGATCGAAAGCTTTTATAATTAATGAAAAGTTGGTTACAATTGTTTTGCTTACATTTTAGGTTTTCATTTTGTTTGATAAGATGATCGTACTTCAAATGTCGTACGAGAATATCGACAGAAGGATATTTTTTTAGGCACTTAAAACATACATACATTTTGATGAAACAATGCTGAAGGCGCCTGTACTAATTATTATTATTAATTTCTTTTTAGAGCATGAATAAGGGATGTTACATTTGAGGATTTAAAATCATATGAAGTTTGAATATCGTAGAAAAAATGTTGGATAAAAAGCCAAGAAGCTTGACAAGCCAAAGGATATTGAAGTGAAAACGTTTGAAATATTTTGAAACATACATCTAATGCTTCAATAAAGGACGGAAATTTGTATAAAATTTTGTCAAAGTATACATAAAACGCTACTAAATGATCATCACTTATACCTTCAGCTATAATAAATGGCTGGATTGTAAGGCTAATACTATAATATTTATTTACGAGCTCATCTACCTTTTTTTCGTAGTCATTTATGCATATAATGCGCAGTATGAAACTCTCCTGTGCATCTGATATGGTTATTTTTTTCTGTTTGCTGCCACCCCGATCTTTAAATCTAGCCACAGGAGGAAGAACCGAGTTCAGAAGTGTCGTTAGAATATAATCTTGGCAATCTGAAATTATTTTTTGTTAAATTTTAAGAAACTTTATTTATTGTGTTTGTGTTCAAACCCTGATTTTGCGAAGCTTTATAAGTAAGAAATAGTTGCTTGCAGCTTTCATTATGAATATTTGATTCATAATATTTTCCAATGTTTTCTTTAAAAAAATCCCATTTACTGAAAAGCAAATGACCTTTTTCAGGAAACAGGATTTTGAAATCAATGTTGATCTGAAAAATCGTATGCTTTAAGTTAAAGAAACAAAAATATTGAACTTATGTCTTACGTACCAAATCAGCGACCCTTGAATCTGATAATTTTGGCCAAGCTTTAAAAAATTCTTCCTTTGGCAACGTATTTAAATCTTTTTGGCGAAGACTGAACGTTTTTTGCCATTTGTCACAAACAACATCCCAATTTGCAATGTCTCTGCTGAGCGAAGTTTTTAAGGCTATTGCAACAGATTCATCAATTTCAGGTAGGCAAACATTAGGGTCACCATAATAAATATCGTTCGAACATTCCTCTTCTGATTTGGATGATTTTATTCGCTTCGATTTGCTGTTTGTGTATTTAGAATACAATTTTCCTGTTGGATTCTTTTTACCCTGTCTTGGTATAAAATAGTAATCCTTTAAAAAGAAAAATAAGAGATACAGTTTTTCCAAACAATCTTTATAGTTATGTATACCTTGACTTCGCTTTCAGAAGGGAAAACTGAAATAATTTGATCAACTAGACCAGGGTAGTCCGACGGTCTTATATTTATATTAGTGCAGTTTGCTTCTTCCACAATAATTCTTATTATTTCGTCTCTGTGAATATTTTGGAGATACGACTTTTGTTCATAGAAATCAATTAACTGTTTGCCCTTAGAGCAACCGTGAATTAAAGATGAAATATCCTACATACATAGTACTTATTTGTAAAATTATTTTATTGTTTAATTTGTTCGTTACTTACGATTTGAGGCTTATATAATATTGACGCTGCTGGCGAATTTGTGGATTCTGCGGCTAATAGGGAATTTGGTTTAAAATTTTGTTTCAACCAATTAAGAACATTTGCATTTTGGGAATCAAAATCGTCTTCATTTGGATACTATAATGAATTTGATATAATATACCTACGGTTATAATTTTAATTTTTGTTAATAATTCTTACCTCTATTTTTTTCCAATTAAATAGTTTAACCCTGAATTCTGCCCTCTGGCCGATACTAGAAATGGTATTTGTTATGTCCTCATTTGTTAAATAGACTAATCTTTTAAACGTTATGTCATTGGCTGAAATAAAATTCTTTTTCAATAAGTGAAAAGTTTTTATAAACAAAATGTAATAAAATTAAGTGCAATCCATTGGCAACTAATATGGAAATAATTTTTGGTTGTGCATTCTTGTTGACTGCTTGAAAAATTGTACTTAATTACTTAAAATTTTGAGAAAAATTAAAAAAAAACAATGATTTCTATAAAAAAATGTCTAATCTAATCTGTTTAAATATGCACATTATGCACTAATTAACCAATTTGTATCCAATTAATAAGTTTCTAATCGAACACTTTAAACAAGTTGGGTTTTTTTTCGACACCGGATTTTAACCTGAGATATATTAAGTTAATACTTTTTTCACATTTAAATTGCACAATTATGGTTCTTAACTAAATTATTTCCATACGTGTTTAACTTTACACTTTATTTGTTTCGTCTACCATTATTGCACTTAATTTTATTTTTACAAACCAGGGGTTAAATTTAATCACACAAAACTCACATTTTAGCA
This sequence comes from Cheilosia pagana, assembly GCA_936431705.1. Taxonomy (NCBI): domain Eukaryota; kingdom Metazoa; phylum Arthropoda; class Insecta; order Diptera; family Syrphidae; genus Cheilosia; species Cheilosia pagana. The sequence goes on along the minus strand of OW386166.1, from coordinate 73,461,748 downwards.
CTGGAAACAGGTATTCCATTTCAAATTCCTTCAGTAATTTTTTTAATTTTTCGTCATCTTCAGATAATGAACACTGAGTTTCTTGAGATGGAGTCAAATCAAAAATATTTATGAGCTGCCCATTTTCGTCGACTACTTCGATTTGCTCCATCTTTACACCAATGAAGTAGAAACAAGAATAACAAACACAATGAGCTCACCGTCACCGTCGCGTCGCGACACTTAGCGGGACTTACGAATAAAAAATATTTTTCCCTTTGAATCTACGTTGATCCTTATTGAAAAGAGTAGCATCAATGTACGAATGAACATGTTCTACTTTGATTCTAGATTGTTGTCACCTAAAACATAATATGCAACACTTTAAGTTAACGTTCATCCATATTTGAAACTACGTTGTGTGAAGGAAATGCATGTAAATTATTTGTTTGCATCGTTTAATTTCGGCATAAAAAAAAATTCAACGTGTTGAATTATATGGCGACTAAAAACAACGTTAAATTAACTATGCAACACTTTGAATGTACGTAGATGTCATTTCGAAACATAATAATGGACAAATATTAACATGTTACACTTTGAAACTACGTTGAGAGTAGTTTAAATATATCAAAAAAAATGGTATCAAAGTAAAAGTGAATACGTTTCACTTTGAATCTAGGGTGACTTAATTTAAAATAACATTGCGTATTTAAATCAAATATGTTTCAACGTAGAAACAAATACTATTTTCGAAATTGAATTCAACGTAAAATCAAATAGATCGTATTACATTTTAGTTTTCATTTTTTCCCTGAGTGTAGGGTGCATCATACAGGATAGTGGGCTAGTATGTAAAGAACAGGTGTATACATCAATCTTAATCCATCTGTGGGTTCTACCCTATACGAGGCGGCGCAACACCATCAAAGTCGTAAAGATGCACCTTAGGTTGAGAACTGTTGACAGCTCCCAAACGAACCAGTGACAGCTCGTGTTTTCCACCAACTATGTCAATAGCGGTCGGCTTTTGAAAAAATTTAACGAACATTTGAATGATAGTGTCTTGTGTTCCCGAAATTTGTGCAGATTGTTTTTAAAGATGACCTACGATGATAGTATTTTTTTTATTCCTAATCACTCACTTTGATGCAGCTGCAAGCTTTTCCCATCATTATCCCATCGCTATCCAACAAGCGCGTATGAGTCTTACAGGGATGCCAAAACCACACGTAGGTCAGTATAGCTCGCCTTGATGCGGTCGCAGCAGGCTTCAAAATAAGCAGCCTTTTACCCGCCAACAAATAATGTTTAGATGCCATATAGAATTCTTCAAGATCCGTTCTAGTAAAACAAGTCTATTGACGGTGGACTTTTCTGTCCAAAGGTTTGTTACGATGAGTCTTAAGCATTCAGACAAAGGTAGCTAGGAGACTAATGCCTCGTTGAAAACATTTACTTTGCACATCTTAAGAGACCTCTTTCTTGTGAACAGGGCAAAAAATTGTAAAATTTTATATAGCTTACAGCTAGATCTATCGGTCCTCGAAACCATCATAGGATTAACAGAAATGCAACTCGTCTTAGCGCAAGATGTCACAAGGGTATTGGTCCCATTTAATTAACCACATGTAAACACAATGGGTCTCCTCTTCTAGTTTAGTATATATATTGCCTTTTATGATTTTTTTAAACGACATATTTCTGCCCTTGCACGTGTAGGATTGATCGATGATCTAATGAAAAGTTTAACCTTGATAAGGATTTTGCCGATACTAGAAAATGTTTCTCCAACTCAAGTAACAAGGTTTGATTTAAAATTTGTGATTTTTGCAGGCAACAGCTTCGATTGAGCTTCTATAGTATTTGTGTTAGCTATTTCGAAGTAATTGTTTTGAAAATAGCTTCTCTAGGAAAGCTTTATGCAGGGATTTGAAAAGTTTCTGTATAAAATCTCGATCGAGGCTTCTGAAAATGTTTGAGGAGACGCGTGGAAAATTATTTGTTTCGATAAAGGTTCTAGTTCTGCGGGGCAGGAAGCCTTTTTAGAGCTTCAGACCGGTGGCATTACAACTTTGGTCGAGTAAACTGATGCAGGTTGGTCGCGAGTTAAAAGTAAAAACTTCTTTAAAGCTTAGATTACAGTTTCGGTGAGTCCTTTCTGCAAGTCCCTTACCCTACTGCTGATAAGTGTGAAATGCTTCTTTTGCGAAGGAATATCCCACCAAGGATGTTACCTGCCCTCCAAAAGTTGAAGTTCTTCTTTCTGTAAAGCCTCTCCAAGCTGTTCAGGAATTACGAAGTCTTACGCAATAAATAGCTGTATAAAAGTTCGCCAGATACGCTTCTGTAGGCATTATTGCGTGAGAGGAAATAGCGTCGATATGCCCTTACCGAAGTTAAATTCTTACATGGGAAGACTGCTGTGACAAATGACAAACCCACATCCAAAGAAGCCGCCTATACAAATCGTCTTAGTAGATATTTTATTTGCTTTTTGTTCGCCGCCGTTAGCCTATTACGGGTTCGTTCGTCCTTCCCAAAACCCATGCTATTGTCCATAGCCCTGTGAATTTAGCTGGTATTCTTAGCATTTCGGCAGGACTGGATCTGGACTGAAGGTGAAGCTTAATAGCTATTCATGTTAAATTCAAGTACATAACACTGATTTCAATGCGAGGACCCATTGGGATCGAAGAAAAGTAAAAGGCGATTTACCTAGCATAACAGAGGTCAACTGTCAATTTTCTTCAATTGATAGCGGATATTAGAACACAATATCGACTTGAGAAGGTGTTCAACCGTGAAACAATGTAGACGAGCTAAAATGGCCACTCCACTCAAAGAGGGTTCGAGCGCATGAGTCGAGGAACATTAAAATGGCTGGATGCGTTATCCACATGACATGTTAACTTCGTTTGTGATTTAAGGAAGATTTATCTTACAGAGCCATCGCGGATGCCAGAGCGCTTGGTCTGGACAACTGGAAGCAACGTGCCCTGGATCGTAGAGGATGGAATCCTGCAGTGTCTCAGGCAGAGACTCTTCACGGGTCGGGAGCCCGATAAGTAAAGTAAGTAAGTAAGTTATCTTACAGAGAATGCTATCTGACGAAACTCTATGCCTTACTTACTTACTTAAGGTGGCGCTACAGTCCGGGGTGGACCTGGGCCTCAACCAACAAGCGTCTCCAGCCAGCGCGATCTTTAGCTAGCTGTCTCCAGTTTCGCACGCTAAGTTGGTTAAGGTCCCCTTCCACTTGCGTGCGCCACCTGAGTCGCGGTCTTCCTCTACTGCGCCTTCCCTCGGGTATGGATTCGAAGATCTTCCGGGCCGGAGCATTCGTGTCCATTCGCTCTACATGACCCAGCCACCTCAGTCGTTGGACCTTCACTCTTCTGACTAGGTCGATGTCGCTGTACAGCCCGTACAGTTCGTCGTTAAATCTCCTTCTCCATTCACCGTCAATGCAGACGGGACCAAAAATAACACGAAGAATTTTTCTCTCGAAACAACCGAGAGTTACCTCATCCGCTTTTGATAGCGTCCATGCCTCTGCGCCATATAGCAGAACTGGGATGATAAGGGTCTTATAAAGGGTCACTCTAGTTGTTCGGGAGAGGGCTTTGCTACTCAATTGCCTTCTTAGCCCAAAGAAACAGCGATTGGCAAGAGTAATTCTACGTTTAACCTCAGCGCTGGTGTCGTTGTCTGAGTTCATAGCGGAGCCTAGGTAGACAAAGTCCTTAACCACCTCAAAGTTATATCTGTCTATTGCGACGTTCTGTCCGAGCCGTCGGTGTTGGGTGTCCTTTTTTGTTGACAGCATATACTTCGTCTTGCCTTCATTAACCGCCAAACCCATCTTCGCCGCCTCAGTCTCAATACTTACAAACGCGCCATTAACATCACGCTGCGTTCTGCCAATTATGTCAATGTCATCGGCGTATGCGAGTAATTGGACGGACTTTTGAAAGATAGTGCCTCTGGTGTTGGCGTTTGAGTTTTGCACTATTCTTTCAAGAACGATGTTGAAGAAGTCACATGACAGCGCATCGCCTTGTCTAAATCCTTTTTTGACATCGAAGGTCTCGGTAAGTTCTTTACCGACCTTGATGGAGCAGCGTGCATTCTCCATCGTCATCCTGCACAAACGGACGAGTTTGGCAGGGATGCAAAAACTAGACATTGCTCTGTATAGTTCGTCCCTATAAATGCTGTCATAGGCGGCCTTAAAGTCGATGAAAAGGTGGTGGGTATCGATTTGAAGTTCCTGGGTTTTCTCCAAGATCTGCCGCAGTGTGAATATTTGGTCTATGGTGGACTTTCCTGGCCTGAAGCCACACTGATATGGACCAATCAGGTTGTTTACGAAAGGCTTCAGGCGTTCACACAAAACGGCAGATAAGATCTTGTAGGCAATGTTTAGAAGACTGATACCTCTGTAATTGGCGCAGTTCAGAGGGTCTCCTTTCTTGAGGATCGGGCAAACAATGCTGAGGTTCCATTCATCGGGCATACTTTCCTCCGACCATATTTTACAGATGAGTTGGTGCATGCTCCTAACCAAGTCATCGCCTGCCGCTTTGAACAGCTCGGCGGCTAGGCCATCTGCTCCAGCGGCTTTGTTGGACTTCAGTTTAGATATAGCTATCTTAACCTCGTCCAAGTCGGGTGGACGGTATTGTTGATCCTCATCGTCCAGGTTGAACGGTTCATTCTGCCTGACAGCGGAATTTAAGTCGTCATCGCCGTTAAACAGTCTGCAGAAGTAGTTCTTCCATATCCTCAGCATCGACTGCGATTCTACTACGATGTTCCCTTGTTCGTCCTTGCAGGCTTCGGTTCGGGTTCTGTAGCCTTGTGAAGTTCTTTTTACCTTCTGGTAGAACTTCCGAACCTCATTCCTGTTGTAACATCTCTCTATTTCCTCGATCGCGCGCTTCTCATGCTCTTTCTTTTTTCTCCTTAGAAGCCGGTGTTCGTCTCTTCTCTTCTGCGCGTAGAGCTCACGAGCAGCTCTTGTCCTCCTTTGCAGCGCCGCTTTGTATGCCTCTTGCTTCGCTGCATGTGCTTGCCGGCACTCGTCGTCGAACCAGGGGTTTCGTTGTGGTGGTCGGGTGAAACCCAGCACATCAGAGGCGGCGTCTCTGATGGCTTTTTGGCAATGTTGCCACTGGTCTTCAATACTTGATGCTGGCTGAATAGGACCTCTTGAGAGATTGAGAGAGACTCGATCGGAAAAGGATCTGGTGATCTCTTGCGATTGTAGCCGTCCGACGTCAAACTTCCTCACAGTATTTACTTGTCTTGGCGGCGTTCGGGATATCCGGAGTCGTACCTTGGCTACAACAAGGTAGTGGTCCGAGTCAATGTTGGCCGCTCGGAACGTTCGGACATCCATAATACTGGAGGAGTGCCTTGCGTCGATCGCAACGTGGTCAATCTGGTTGACGGTTGATTGATCAGGAGATCTCCATGTGCCTTTGTGAATATCGAGATGCGGGAACCGTGTGCTAGCTATGACAACATTTCGCCCCGCCGCGAAATCGATCAGCCTAAATCCGTTGTCGGAGGTGGTGTCGTGTAGGCTGTACTTTCCGACAGTACTACCAAAGATGCCCTCTCTTCCTAGCTTGGCGTTAAAATCGCCTAAGACAATTTTCATGTCATAGCTAGGGCATTGCTCGTAAGTGTGGTCCAAGAGCTCGTAGAACCTTTCTTTGGTGTCGTCGTCTTTCTCCTCCGTGGGGGCGTGCGCGCATATTAAGCTAATGTTGCCGAATTTAGCCTTGATGCGGATTGTCGTGATGCGCTCGTTTACATAGTTGAAACTTAAGACTTCTTGCCTAAGTCTGGCGCCAACGACGAATCCACATCCGAATAAGCGCTGTTTTTGTTGCCGATAGCAGTCGCCGTAATAAATATCGCAGTTTTTCATCCTCTTTTTGCCCGGGCCATCCCATCGCACTTCTTGGATGGCGGTTAGATCTGCTTTATAGTGGTTCAGGGCTTCCGCTAATTGTTCGGCTGCACGCGGTCTGTTAAGGGACCTAACATTCCACGTACAGATCCGAAATTCGTTGTCCTTTAATCGTTTGCCAGGTTCGTCAACAGTAAGATCATCCGTATCCGAGGCTTGTTGATGCTTCGCAACTATGTAATTTTTACGTAGTCGGGCAGTTACCCCGGCGTACAACCCCCAACCTGGAGGACCAGGCCCTTTTTGCGACCCCTTGGACAAAAGGAGCCGGAATATTCCGGAGTCAGTAACCCGCTGCGGGGATGTGAGAGCTGCCGTTGACCCATTAAGGGCTCTTCCGCCACCATCTCTATTTCAACACCCTGACTAGTGTTGAAAATCCTCAATGACCTCAGCTCCATATACGTCAGAGTAGCCCATTGAGGTATCTGCCATGTTGACTGTTGACGCCACCGTTGATTCAGCTATGTAAATTCATCCGCCGTACGTCCTCTTTCTGAGGGGCTCATGTTAGACTTCTGAGACTCGAGCAGACAGTCAATCCGACAGAGCATTATAGTGTTGCTATTTTCTTCGTGTTCAACACTCGCGCTTATAAGTTTAGCAAGTCAAGTCCGGGTGGACATAGACCAGTACCCGGTGGTGACCACGGGGAGGTAAAATAAGCACAATTGGTGAGTGTGAGATAGTTGCGACACTGGACATCGCCAAGTTGATGCCAATCAGATGCCCATCCTTATTCACACAACACCCAACCACCAAAAACTCTATGCCTGGAGGAAGTTAAAAATCTTGGGACGTCACTCGGTTGAGACCCATTTGTTTATTTAAATTTTTTTATTTAGGTACTTGGAGTCGTTAACAGGGAAGAATCCTCTCAACAGTGTTTTTCCCCATTTCGATTGCGTTCAAGACTAATTTCTCTTTATTGACACATCCATTGTTGCTTCTTTTGGAAATTTAAGGGTCAGAATTTGTTTATATAGGGACGGCTGATAAGCCAAGCTGTATATAAAATACTTTATTTTTTACACTGTTTTGTAACCTCAAATAAATAGGAAATAAAGATTATAAAAAAAAAAAAAAAAAATTTGTTTATATAAACGTTTCACACCATCAAGGCGCTTAGGACCGAGTCTTGCGGCACACCATCATCGCATTGCACGCCTTATTCTTTCCCTTTGCCTTCTTTTTGAGCGCCTTCCCTCTGTAGAGCCTCTGTCTGTCGTGTTTTTTGCGTGTGCTAGATTTCATTGATTCGTGACTAAGAAGCAAATAGAATGACTAAAGGAAGGTTCATTTGGAATCACTTTTCGTTTCGAGTGTGAATAATGAGGAATTCAAAATTTGAATGATTTAAAAATGGTTTAACTGTCTAAATGAAACCTTATCTCAGACCTATGGAATAGCACGGTCGTAAGAATAGTAGGACTTGCGAAAACAGTTCTTAATCTCACTAAATCGAATGTCTTCAAAAACAATGGGAATCATTTAAAGGCTTGACTTGAAGTCAGTACAAAATTACCTATATAGAAAGTAGGCGTGGCAATCATCGACAAAGATTATAGCATTCTTGGTGTCAAAAAAGATTTATCAGAATCTGTTCATGGCAACCGGCTACAGACTTAAAGCCTACCTAAAACTCCAAATTCCTACCGACTATTTTCAAGTGAAGAAAGTTGTAACTCACACCTCTAAAGCATGATAAATAGGCATAAGAGAATTTTTTTACATTTTTATTCGATTTGTGGAGGCATGTTTGAAACCAATCAGGTGAAAGGGCTTTTTGAACTACATATCAGAGTAAATGCAAGCGGAACTCAAGTATTAACTGAAAAACGGGCTGTAGGCGCCACTGTGCATCGCCACCATATAATCCACGTCGTCATCTGGAAACAGTAGATTCATCGAAACCATCAGCACAAAAGCGGCGGCAATGGCAGCGGCAGCGCGGTAAAAGCGATTCCTATAACATCAACGGCTAACGTATGTAGATGCGCTGTCCACCTATGACCATGTTTCTTCCTTATCCGCATTGAGAGTGCTACATGTCCAGCTGGCTCATACACACGCGTGTGCCTGTGTGCAGTTATAAAATCATTATGTGCACGTCTAAGAAGAATAGAAGTACGAGATCCTGGAACAGAGTCCAAGAGTCCGACCAACGGCCATTGCTGGTGCGGCATCTGGCCCTGTCCCGCCCCACCCCCCATCATCGTCACAGCACACCATACACATAGACGATGCGGGGTTGGACGACTGCAAGGGATGCATTTGGGTTTTCTTTTTATTTTGTATCCTTTCTTGGAGCGTATATATGCATACACTCCGCACCATGTGTATAAATTAGAAATCGGGAAGTGTTCCTCCATCTGTACCCAGGTAGAGTGGATATTGGCAAGGATATGAGAGCGCGCACATATAATCATCCACCCACCCACTCCTAAAATTTGTACCGAAAAACCGATGGACGGCATATATAGAAATAGTAAACGACGAAGAACAAGAACAAGAACAAGAACAAGTAGAACCAGAATCCAGCAAGGATCTGAATATATATATATATATGTAAAAAGGATTGTGTGAGTGCGCGCATTCAAAATTTCACATTTTGCCAACTTGCAAACGTACAGCACCAGGCACAGCCTGATGGGTTAGAGCATCTCAAGTGCGGATGTATGTGACCAAAGACCAATGTCCAGTTAACGGCTACGTGCGATATATATACGTATACTACACGGTTATATCGCATATACCTACTCGAACTCGAATCACCAGAGCAGTTATTCTCTGGCCCACTGGATTTTCTAAGTGCTTGTGCTAGTGTTGGTGCGACCGAATGTGCAAGTAGGTATATCCCGAAGGATACATACACCAATCATTCCATTCCGTCAAGAACAAGAAGAATCGCCGCTGTTACCTTCTCCTTGTTTTTGCTCCTTGCTACGGTGATGCCGCCGCCGCTGCCGTCGCCACGGCCACCCACTTTTGTGTGATTAGGTCGCACAGAGATGGGAAATTCCGAGATTTTCGTTCGGTCAGTGAGGGGGTGGGGGGATTTAAAGCCAGCTGCTTTCAAACGGGACGACAATGCCGGGGAGGATGGTGATCCAGTGGTTGGTTGGTCAGCAGTCAGGAGCGATACGAGAACGAGAACTGCTATCGCTGGTTCCTGGCGCTGCCTTAGTGGATCATAAGTAGTTGCTTCCTTTCTCTTCATCATCTTTTGCTTCTTCATCGTCGTTGTTGCCGCCGTCCTCGTGCACACGTCATGTGTATGTCCATTACAAATTTAGATTCTCGGGTGGTTCAGTGCTCGGTTTACGGATTCGATTCTACACTTACCATCATACCCTGTACGCAGGCAGTCTCTCTCCTACAACCCCCCAACCCGGGTGTGTTGTATAAATGCGGGATAGAATACGATTGCTTTATGATACACAGCGCCAGAAGAAACAGTAGCAGCAGCAATACTAGCATCGCAACGACCCACGACCCACGACCAACGACTACGACGACGACAACGAAGATAAGAGCTACTGAAGTGGGTACACGCTATTTCAAGAGAAACCGTTCTACAACACTGGGACCACAACGAGTGCTGGTGGCTGGTGGCCCCTCGATAAAAGGGGTGGAATGGTCAGTTGGTTGGCGAGTTTTGAGAATCCACTTTCCTGGGGGTTGGCAATTCAGAGAAATGCTAATGACGATTCCACTTGCTGGACGCTGTGCAGATTTTGCGGACTGAAAATTTGAATAAGGTAAGACGTGTATATGCGCTGTTGCGGCCCCCTCCTCCTGCCGCTGGAAACTTAAAAGGACCACCACGAAGATGACTATACAAATGTACAACGGCGATGGAAATTTCTAAAGTTCCCGTCATTCGAACTCGAAGGATGGAAAGGAATACGAAACAAGTTTGGGGTTGGGGTTGGGCTTGGGGTCGGGGCTATATGGGAGCGATGCTGACGAAGAACAAGAAGAAGGCGAGTAAGCAATCCAAAACCACACACACTGGACAAAGGTGGACGGACGTTGTGGTCCTCCAGGATAAGAATGTCTATAGCTATACACAACTATCCAAGTGAGTGTGTGTGTTTTCAGTGTCGTAGTCTGTGTTGCGTATATGTTAAAATTTTCGATATTTATCCCATATTTACATCGACTTTGTGTTTCTATACCGCTTTGGTGTTTCCATGTATTCATTATCCTTGCCCAAAAAAAAAACCCAAAACCGAACAAGTAATAAATGAGTTTGAGGTACCTACCAAGAACCCAAAGCTTTCTAGCCTCCAGCCCGCACATACCCTTCCTGGGTGCATTTATGAATATTGAAAAACGATTGCTTTAAGGCTTCTCAGTGTTTCTTCTCTTTTTTTGTTCATTTTAATGTTAGTGACCGTGTTACGGAGATGACTCCCATTTGGCCATTCCCACTGAGGTTGACTCGTAATCTCTACAGCTGAGCTGGGCACATGGGTGTGGTATGGTATAATATTCCGGCTTGTGTATATGTAAATAATTAAATCAAATCCACGAGACTGGTATTTAGCAAAAGCCAACCAACACGTACCAACTTCTGCAATATCACATTGGTCAAGTGTGCTAGAAGATGCAAGGCAACAGAATGCACTTTCGAAAATGTGTTTACCCAAAAATTTATTATTTTTGTGCGAAAATAATTAAAACGTTGTTGCGAATGGAGTTTTGACAAGTTAGACTTTAAGCACTTGTGTCAATATGTTTTTAAAAGAGTTTTTTTCTACAGAATGTATATGGTAACCTATATAAATTGGTTACCATGCTAACTTGGGCGTTACCATAGAGAGTCATTGAAGAGTTTGTTTGTGAATGCAAATAATATTTGAATGGCTGCGACTGTGAAGGGACTTTTGTTCAGCATTAGTTTAACTTAGTTGAGGGACTGAATATGTTTTTGGGTTAATTGTTTTAAAACTGGCACATTCTTTGGAAAATTCCTAAGCTGCGAGACGCTTTAGACATCAGTTTGGCGAAGAGGTTTGACTTTAGGCTATAGATCATTGAATTTGGCGAATGGCAGCACTTTCTTTTTCAAAAAGTGAGGAGTAGTTTTGTGTTTTTCCTTGTTTTGACAGTATTTTATTTACGATCTTGTCATTTAACAAGCACCCTGTAAACCCTTATCACAATCATCAAAAACCTCTTCGTTCCCCAAAAACGATGGAGCAGGCAGGGATTTGATAATAGGTATCTTCGAAAATTCTTGAGCAAACACATGATACATGAAGGGTCGTATGAATAAAAACAAGCATTTGCTTTGAGAAAAATGTTGTAGTAAATTAATAGAACTTAGCAATTTCTTCTAATCAGTTTATGAATAAAAACCTGCTCTCCTGAAGTTAGTTCGAAAATTCGAACAAAGCATTTACTTCGCTGTACGAATGTACTTTCCTGGCTAGTACCTGTCAAACCTGACCAGTAAATTTGAATTTGTGAACTTTCCTTGAGAGTGTGATGAGTGATGACATTTGTGAAAATTTAAGAAAAGTAAACAAAGTTTAAAAAAGTCCTACGATATGCGTCGAAATCTACGGCTTCACAGTTGGAAACATGATTTTTGTTTGCAAATAGCCTGTTGATATTTGATTTCTTCCTCACGTGCCGGAAATTTTAATCGTTCCTCGGCATCTTGGAACTGGGAACTGGGAGATAATTTTAGACATACAAGCAGATTAGTTAAAGAATAACAACTTTGAATTGGCGAGAGGTTTTTTAATAGGTTTTGATAAGATTAAATCTTAACACTTTCTTCTAACAAAAGTATTATCCAATTAGGCAATTAGTCCTTGAAACGAAGCAATTGCTTATTGTTTCTTTTCGTGTACAAAAAAAATTGAACTTAACTATTTGTAAACAAAACATCGAAAATTCACAATTGTTTAATGTAAAAAATGTGAGCACAAAATACTTAGAAAAAGGTCTGAGTCAGCAAAATAGAAGACTTGGATTTTCGTAGCAATTGCTACGTTTTATTTATACCAATCCGAGTAAAAGCTTTTCGAAGTTTTCAAAAATTGGAGGCAGCTCAAATCAGATTTTATTCATTCGAAACGTATCAAATGCTTCGGTTTTGAGTAAAATCAATTGCTACGTTTTATTCATACCACCCAATGTGACTCCTGGCTGAATAGGTAAAGTAGAAGAAAGTTTTCACGCCAAAATTACGGCAATTTGAGGCATACGCAAATCCAAATCCCAAATTGACCGTGAAGAAAGAATTATTGTTTAATGAGAATTCATTTATCGTAGTCGTTTCCGAGGCGTCTGCTGTGTCAAATTTATGAAAATATGGATGGTATCGACCATTTCTCAAACAATGCAAAATATCAACAGCGCGTGCTCAAATAAAACAAACATATATTAAAAAAAAAAATTCACAAAAATGTAATAAATATTTTGGCGCGACAGGTCTATGGGATCCAAGGCCTAGCTTCTCACAACCATTAGTTTTGTGTGGGTTTTCAATTTTTGGGACGAATGGAATTAAAGTCAACCTGTTCAAAAGCTTAACCTTACACTTCAGCATACTCATAGTTTCTCTCAGTTTTGCTCAAAAATAGACAAAGTTATCCTACTAATAACTCATTTCTACGTCATACCACACATTGGCAACATTTTGCTCAAACAATCCTTCAAGTAACAGTTTCAATAAAAAAGGGAATTTTACTGCGGATGTGCGTTTTATATTTTTCTTCCATTTTCTGTTTTTTTTAAAACATTTTTGTCAAGACATAATGCTATTCTAGGCAAGCTCTAGGGTTATTTTAACTTTAGTTGGAAATGGTCCCTGTTTCACTAAACTACAAGTCGCAATTTACAGCGAATTTTCGTTTGATTTTGAAACTAAAAATTGTACAGACGTTCCAAAGAACTACAACAGACTTGAATTTGAAAAAATATAACTATAATAATTCTACGGGCCCGTAATATTTTTATGTACCTAACTTTTCAGACCTATTTATAATTTTAATTTGCTCGTCGCTAGTTTATATCCGAACCAACTTTCATGAAATGACTGTATAAACTTATAGAGTATCTACTTCGAAAATGGATATCGTGAAAAAAATTATCGAAGTCCAATATTGGTAAAATAAAAATGAAAATAAGTTCGAAACATTTTCAATAATATCTTCAAACTATCTTTCTGTTTGTGTTTTATATCGTTCGATCGCCAGGAAATCTATTCTTTTTGACTTGATTAGGTTAATATGGTGCTGGATTAGGAATATTAGGATACACCAGGGTTGGAGAAGGCTTATACCGAAAGCTTTTAACTTTAAAATTGAGGGATTTTTTTGGAAATTTTCTCTCTCAGTAATAAACTGCTCAAGATGGCTATGCAATTATGGATGTGCAAATCAAGTGGAACTTTTCAATTATGTAGGCTGTAGGCTCTAATTGGTTACTTTAAGGCGAGGGTCACAGAAAGACATTTTTCGTAGCTGTGATTACATTAATTGGTTTATTTAAAGTCAAAAACTGAGCTTTTCAAAACTATACGGTGTGTGAACTTAGATCGGAAATTGGATAAACATTTTTGAGATATATTATTTAAAAAACGGATATTCTTTAGATTACTTATTTCAACTTAAATATGATTAAAATTGTAAGATCGGTTTTTGTAAAATGAAAAAAAAAGAGTTTACTGTCAAGTTCGGAATATACCCATATTAAGATTGAGTTTCGTTCAATTTTCGAACGTAGGTACCGTCATTCGATTTTTTTTTAGCGAAAACTGGATCAACTATATCACGTTAAGTTCAACTTAAACTAAAATACAAAATTTTATTTCCCAAATAAATATATTTTATATGGGAAGTACCGTTTATATTAATGTTAACGTGAACGAAAACAAATGAGCACACAAACTCCAAATCCAAAGTTTGGGCTAAATATGTGCAGCCGTTTAGGCTGCAGACCTCTAGAGTTCCTCTATAATCGTAATTTCAGAATTGACTCGAGTGCGAAATTTGGTACAAATACAATATCTGTCCCTAAATACATAAGTTCACGAGAAAGTAAAAAATTATGTTTAGGTAGGTTTTCATCTTCTCCATTTATTGGAACAATATGAAATTTAAGCCCCATTTATGAGGTCCGTGTCAACAATAAAATTGAAGTAAAATTGGAGATGGAATTAAACCTTGGGGTGTTACAGAGTGACAATAAAATAATGTGGAAGCTCTTATTTATACAAACATATACTCTAAAACAATCGCTTTGAATCCTAATTTTGGACAATGTAACAATGTTAGGAACAGCGAAAGGTTTAAATGTAGATTCAAATAGGTATATCAATACCCGCCATTTTTTTGTCGATTTTCAAAGCAAAATCAAGTACATATGTGTTGTCAACAAAAACGGTCACCCAATATCGAAGATGTTTTTCAGGCAGAAATAATGGCGATAAAAGAAGTCTTACCTTGGCTGAAAGAAAACGTGGTATCTGCTAAAGATATCCGTATTTTCTCGGACAGTCAAGCTGCTTTCGGGTGCTTGGAGTCAGTCTCTACAAATTCTATAACAGCCCAAGACTGTCGTTCGTCTCTCAGAGAGGTGGCTGAGCAGTTCAACATTCACCTCTGTTGGGTGTCGGGACATAGAGACATCACTGGTAACTGCAAGGCTGATGAACTCGCCAAACACGGAACTAAACTACCTTTACTTCCAACTAAGGATTCTGTAGGTATTCCAATCGCTACTTGTAAACTTTTAATAAAGCTAGATGCTATCGAAAGTACAAATCTTAGATGGAACTGGCTCGACTTGTCTAGCGACAAAGCAGATCTGGCCAAAGCTGGATCTAAAACGTTCTAGATATTTGATTTCCCTCAGTAGGAAGCCTATTAGCGCTATAATAGGTGTCATCACAGAACACTGTCTCATAGGTCGGCATGCTGCAAGATTAGGCGTGCTTTCAAACGATTTCTGCAGAAGCTGCCTTGACGAGGAGGAAGAGGAGACTTGTTCTTCATCTTCTCTGCACTTGTCCGGCTCTCTCACTAATATTCGACATCTCCAACGCTTCATCAGAAGTCCCAACTGGTTCAACAAGTAGTAAGAGTAAACACGTAGATCTATGTGGTATCACAAGGGACCTTATATTGGTCTAAGTGTGTCGGCTAGCCGACAGCCACCAAAATCAACTATCGACGAGTCAGACAACCTTGAGGTAGTAAGGAACATTGCCCACAACGGTTCTGCTTTAAATTCTGCCAACCACATCAAACTGATAATAACTCTTATTTTCTTGGAGAAGATAATAACCAATTGCGTTTCTTTGGGCTCACAAGTCTATTAAGTAGTAGAGCCCCATCTTGACTAACTAAGGAAATTCAATACATATATGACATTGCAAATCCAAGTCCTGCTGTATGGCGCTGGAACTTGGACATTGTCTAAAGCATATGAGAAGATATTCTAGGTTTGAGAGGAAGATTTTTCGTAAAATTGTCGGTCCCGTTTTCTTTTTCGTTGACGGTCTTTGGAGCAGAAGGTTCAACGACGAACTGTATGAGTTGTACATCCGCATTGAATCCGTCAACAAACTAAGTATCAATTATCTTAGGTGGGTTCGATATTTAGAGCGAACAACGCAATGGCGCACAAGTACAGAAGGAGGTCTTAACCCACTAGGAATGCGCAACTAGAGGCAGTTGGCTAAGGTGAGGGCTAATTAAAGGGGCTCGTAAAATGACGGCTCGTTGACGTAGAGACGCCTCAGAAAGAATGTAGGCAGATTCACAAATTGACTACCGCCTGCATTCACAAATACAATCAATTATTATTCCAAACACAATTGGGCTTGAGAGAAACCAAAGTTTTAGTCTCACAAAATATTTACGAGGCGTTTCCATTTAAAACCGCTGCTCTGTATTTTTATTTTGAATATTGAATGCACTCGCTGCTGAGTCTCTAAACCAGCCGGTTGGCTTGATAAAGTACCGGAGTCAATTGCAGTTAATATCGTCGAGATTGTCAAGGAAAAAAGTTCTCATGAGCATCATTATTCTTCAAGGGTAGAACAGTTTCATTCTCTTCCTGTCTCCCAGCTCATAATCCATTTGAAGTAGAGTCGATCCTGATTTCTGTCGGTCCTCTTATAGGTACAATAGAGAACGATTCGGATTAAGGCCAAAAGTATTAACTAAATCGTTTGGATGGTTTCGAATTCGCGCAAGCTTACCCCCAAGATGCATAAGTGCTTTAAAGTGCACAAAATAAATACAGTTTTTAAGTTTAGTGATGGACTCTTATCGCAAACTTTTAGCCAAGTCCTCCCGATTATTCTCTACCCAATGCCCAGAGTTTTTCTCTAATAATCCATCATGTTCATGCCATTTGCCATTATACCTCATACAACATTTTAAGAGACATCAGTTGATATCGATCACCCCTCCCTCGCATTTGGAAAATAAATGCAGACAACAGACTTGTTCTGCTGTACATGACACACTTCTACAAATGTAAAAGTACTAACCCCAAACCATACACTAATAAAAATAAAATAACAACCGATAAAAATGAAAAGAAAACCGAGAAAAACTCAAGAAACTCTCATTCAATGTCAGCCAGCACTTAAACAATAGCAAAAGATAAACACTGGGCCAACCGGCAATAGAAGAAGTACATACCCATCCAGACACAAACTGCAGACTGCTTGCTACAGCCCTAGCAAGAGCTGTTGCAAAAGAACGTAACTGCACCAAGGGTAGAACTTTCTCCGGCGGTAAAGGACAATAACTTCTTCCAAACCGGAGAAAGTTGTTCTACTTTTCGCAAAAGCTACAAAAGAAAACAATAAAACCAAAGCAAACAGCAAAAAGGAAGAAGGCAGGGAAAAAGAAATGAAATGCTTTATATACCCAAGAAGCAGTCATAATGAGATTTATGTCCTTGAATCATAAAACCAATTTTTCGTGCATTACACAGCTATACCTATATAGCTAGTTATTTTTGCTATACTACTCCTCTCTACAACTACAACGTCTGCCCTTTTGCAGTTCATTTACAGATACACATGTATCACAAGCAAACCTATTATGAATGTATATTCTGGCATGTCTAACCAGAATTTTATTGTCCTAGGTTAGTTTTATCCTTTTTTAATATAATGATATCTATGTTGAACTTTGCTTCCTGCACAGCCCTGCACGCCCGCAGGCCACCCATCCCCCAACGCCCCTGGTTTATGTGGCTATAGAATTTTTCTTCAGCATTTTTTTCCCTCCCTCCTTGGTTCGTCGTCTTCTGATCCCTTTACCATCATTTTAATGCTTTTGCAGTGTATATCTGTCTGTCTGCTTGCATACATATACAAAGACTGGGTTCTTCCAGAGAGAGAGAGAGAGTATAGCATGAAGGGAGTGCGAGGGTTGGCATTGGCAAACGAAGAACGACCTTCCACTCATTCAGACTTCAGAGTCTTGCAATAAATTTTTCATTCATTCATGTCTTCCCTAAGCACAGGGCTGATGGTGTGTGGTGCGCCACATAAGAGTGTTGCAACATTAAAAAGGGCCATAGACCTCATAGACTCTCTCTCTCTCTCTATCTCAGACGCAGCCGACCCCCCAAGAGCCCCCACTCCGACTCCGACCAAGAAAAGTTTACTTTTATTTTATTATTATTTTTTTTTGTGTGTTATCCTTGTTAATACTTCCTTCTTATTTCACTTCTTCAGTACCCTTTCTATAGGGGTATAACGACTGGCATTGAAAGTGGTTCGGTTTGGATGTAAGAAAAACTTCTTAAGAGAGAAACTTACACAAAACGTTTTCAATGCACACACATTCCCAGTCACTTCGTTATCCCTGATGATGTTGATAATGATGATAGCATATAGATACAATGGCTTTGGCTACATAGAAACGATAAAAATACATTATGTGAAGAAAAAAAAAAAAACGGCAAATATCTACACATAATAAGGACGAAAGACTGGGGCAGGTTTGGGGAGTAGTTTGGTAAAAGAATTATATGTTTTTATGTCCTTTCGGTTTCTACGGTGCTTCGAGAGAGTACCTAGTAGGGTTGTGTTTATTTTTTTTTTCCTATTCGTTCATAGACTCTCTTTGGTCGTAGAGTTTCATTCATTTTTAGTGGGTCACACCCACACTGCAGCTATTATTACCAACACTATACACTAACAACCTTATTGGATGGCAGAGGCGACCCCAAAGAAGAACGAAGAATGCAACCAGAAATTACTGAATTAACCTTCAACGAAAGGGAATGGCAAAATGGGAAATAGAATAAAAAGAAAGCAGAAAATAATACATATTCTGTTACAAAACTAACATATAAAAAAATCCATTCAAGGACTAAAGAGTGTTGGGATAAAAATGTGAGCTCAGCTCCTGCCCCGCACAACCACACTTTGCAGTGAAAGTAAAAGTGGATAGAATTTTTTTATTGCTGCATTGGTGCAAAAAGAGCTGAACGAAAAAGAGCTCGTCCAGGAGTCATTAGGGAGGGCGGTGTCAAGTGCATAGTCGTATAAAGTTAAAGTTTCTGTGATTTTTAGCGCAAAGTCACCACTTTCAGTTTATCGAAAAACAAAGGATTTTGAGCGCAAGTATCTTGAAAGGGACTGAACTTTTGGACCTACCATATCTGAGAAGATTTCCAAGGACAGGATTACCATCTGGGATGTTTGTCAGACGTATGCGGCCGCGACAAATATCTTCAGGAGAAATTTCCATTTTTTTTTGTTACCAAACCGAGAACCCAGAACCATTTAACCATTGAGCTTGAGCACCTGTGGCTCATAATAATTGGTGACTTGCAAATTTAAGAAGGCAACCGTCTCGGCTCAACTCGCAATGGCAAACGGGTAGATGTCCTATGTTCTAACGGGGACATAAGTAGACTTGCTGATTCTCAACAAACCCACTGAGGATAGGCGCATTTAACATCAAGGAAGTGGCAAGAAAGCCTTCAGGAAAGTACCATCGGAGCCTGCTGCGGTGGTTGTAAAAACTGCACTAGATATAGTATGGCGGTGTCTCGACCAGGTAGGCAGAGGGGTTTTAAAACTATGAATCTTGCATCAGATGTGTGAAAACTCGTCATGTAAGCGCAAGTATTTTAAGTGTCTGCTTAGGCTGCAATGAGGATAAAAGGCAGTGAAGTGGATACATAGAGAAGAAATAGTTGCAACCTACTGTCGGCCTAATCAAACACTGCCATCATAGGGTTCAGTCCAAGGAACTTTGGCGGTAATTTGACATCAAAAATCTAGGGAAATTATCAAAGCAGGTAAGTCTGAGAAAACATGCAAAAAGGCTTAGACTGGAAGACACAGACCTTCAGCTCCTGCAACGACCTGCAACCCGAGGAAAATGTTGCACACATACTGCCCGAATGAAAAGCAATATCTCACAACCGAAGGAAGTTTCTCGGGTACATACTTATTACAACTTCTAGAGTAAATATAGGCTAAACGAGCAATAAAGGTCTATCTACATGGTTTCTGCAAGAAGATTTAGTGTTTTTCAAGGCAACATTTTGAGGTGTTTTTCAATTTAAATTTCCTGAGGATCGCGAAATGACCTGACTAATCCGTATCCTTCTTTCTACTAACCCTATTAAACATACTGCCGGAGTTACCAGCTTTCATAGATAAAATAATTGAAAAGGTTTTGTGATTGTAAGGAACGGTGGCCCCGATCAGTACACAAACAAACAGAACATTTTGGACTAATGATGTGCAAACAGCTAAAGGAATTGGCCCACTGAGGCAGTATTGAACTTAAGTAGGTTTTAAGGCAACGGGTACAAAACGACCTTTCGTTTGTTGCTGTAGTGACAGGCAGACCAGTGGTTTCTGCCCTTATTAGTTAGCTGTTTGAAATCCAACGAATTCTTTTTAAATTTATTAATTTTTTACAACGATGCGACTTGTTCAAAGCTAAGCTTCATGTTTCCTTTCTACAGGGAAAGTGTCATATATATACAATTTTTTTGTATAAAGGGTTTTCCAATAGGAGGTGTTATTCAAAGAAAAATGCCATTTTTTGAGATAAATGATCGGATATTTATTTCATAATAAAGAGGAAGGTACTTACTTACTTATCGGGCTCCCGACCCGTGAAGAGTTTCTGCCTGAGATACTGCAGCCTCCCATCCTCTACGATCCCGGGCACGTTGCTTCCAGTTGTCGCGACCAAGCGCTCATAGAGTTCGCGGTTGTATCTTCTCCTCCATTCGTCCTCCTCGCACACAGGACCAAAAATCCGCCGAAGAATTTTTCTTTCGAAGGAGCCCAGTATTAGCTCTCCCGTCTTGCCTATGGTCCAGCACTCGGCGCCATAAAGCACAACTGGCAAGATAAGGGTCTTGCAGAGCATACATTTCGTACTTCGAGTTAGGAGTTTTGAACTCAATTGTTTTGCCAAACCGAAGTAGCAACGGTTTCCTAGGGTAATTCTTCGCCGGATCTCCATTATGGTGTCATTCGTGGAGTGGTGGACAGTTGCTTGTTTGTTTGTTGATAGCATGTACTTGGTCTTGCCCTCATTTACTTCAAGGCCAACATATTTCGCCTGTTCTTCAACCGCCGTGAACGCTTCTATCACGGCACGCTGGGAGCGACCGATGATGAGGAAGGTATGGTATGAAGGATGAAAGAGAAAGGTATGCCATTAAAAATAAAAAACAACATCAGCCAAATGGCCAACACGACCACGTTTACAGGACCATATCCTTTTCATGAAATTTTCCATAGCAAAATCGCAAAGTGGCTGCCCTATGTCCTCGATAGACTCACGAATTCCATCTTTGAGGTCTTGAATCGACGCTGGGCTGTTAGCGTGGATCTCTTCTTTCACGTGGTCGCAAAGGAAGAAGTCGTAAGGTGTTAAATCACAAGATCTCGGTGGCCAATTGTGATCACCTCTTCGAGAGAAAACACGGTCCGGAAACTTATCCTTCTTTAAAAGATCAATGGTTTCATTGCTTGTGTGGCACGTAGCACCGTCTTGTTGAAAATAAAACTTCATAAGCCTTAAGACCCAAGTCTTTATGCAAAATACGGTCTCATGAAGTTTGTGGAATTTCCAATTCCAAAGAACGACGAGGAATGGACACAAACCTGGGTTTTCTTCAACACTTTGGGCTACAGCAGCAATATTCTCAGTTGTTCTTAAGCGACATGCACGGTTTTATTCTTCACGTCACTAACTTGTCCCAACAGCTCGACTTTGTCCACCAATTTCTGTATTGCGGTCCGACAAGGTGCTTCACGACGACCCAAAAATGCTTTAGTTTTGCGAACTGTGACTGCAAAATTTTCACCAATTTTGTAGTGAATTTTTATAATTTCAATGTGTTGTTGAAGCGTGTATCGTTCCATTTTTAGTATTGGCGTAGTTTCTACTTGTCAAATGTCAAAAAAACAACAGCTTCAAAAGTGACAGCTTCCGAAATATTGGGCTATTCAAAATAACACCTCTTATTGGAAAACCCTATATTTATTTATTTATTTTTTATTCATCAAATTTCGATACTCAAATGGAGGCCACCATTTAAAAGATTTTGAACAAAAGTTTTCTTTGGATAATTAAAGATTAAACACTTTCAATAACACATACAGTCGGATCCCTTTAAGTCAAACCTCCTTTAACTCGAATTTCCCTCTAACTCGAATTTTTCGACCCATGTTTTTCAATCCTTTAAATTTTGCATAGAAAAGTCATCCTCTAAGTCATCCCTCGTCGAAAACTCGAAAACTCTTGACTTGTTATTACAATATTCAACTAAGTCGAATTTTTCTTAAGAAGAAAACAAAATCAAAAAAAAACTTTCCTTTGTGTTTCTGCTTTATCCATAATTCCATATACCTATTCTGCTTACAAATTAAATGCGACACACTTGTGTTGTTGTTCTAGTAAGAAGGATGGCATTTTTTTTCAAAATGTACCTAATTTTTTACCTTAAATAAATTCGCCTAAAAAAACTATTGTAAATCCCTCAACTCGAACTTATTTTTATCTCCCATGAAAATTCGACTTAGAGGGATTCGATTGTACGTGGTTCGGGTTCCTTATTGTTACTCCACAGTCGTCAAAGCTGAAACTATTAGCAGCGCAATGAAAATAGAGTGCCAATGCCAAGTGATATACATATTTCTTTGATAAAAGCTTGAGGAGTGTTTGAAGGTGCTTTAACTTTAACTGAAATTCCCCATCATTCATCCCCCAAATTCACCATTTTTCGCCATTCTTCGTGAAGGCATGGCCTTTTTTTCAAAAAGAAATATTGACAGTTGGAAGAATAATAATTAAAAACAAATTTTTCATCCAAGCTCCAACGCAAAAACTTAAATTTAAATGCAGTAAGAATGACCCCCCTGTCGGCGCAGTGGCTTAGTGGTAGTGTGTTGGGCTACTAAGCGAGGGGTAACCGGTTCGAATCCCGAAAGAACCAAATTACATCTTAAGGTTTTTTCCACTGCGCCACCTCTCGCGAACGTCTGACAAACATCCGAGAGTAAACTGTCATGAAAGAGATTCTCAATTAGCCGTTTGGACTAAAATTGTAAATCCCTTCCATTCGTCCCAAAAATTTAAAACCCACACAAAATGAATGGTTGTGAGAAGCTAGGCCTTGGGTCCCACAGACCTGTCGCGCCAATATATATTATATATATATAAGAATGACCCCCTTTTAAGTCATCTTAATTTATCTGGACTAGATGTACCCTGCACGCAAAAACTTGACTGGCCGGTAATGTCAATTTTGTCTAGATTCGTCGGCTACCCCTCAAAAAACGTCAACTGAAAAAAACTGTTTTTTTTTTCTAAATTTTATATTTTCCTCACAAGAGGGAAGATTCCCTTTTCCCCTTTCATTCAATTTTTTACTGAAATTCTCTTGAGCCTTGACTGAAATTATAATGCCAGGATACGTAAGGAAATCGAGTCAGATTTTCAACAATGCTTTTCCAGTTTAATCGGCTACAGGCGTGGAACTCAAAGAGTCTTTGCAAATTTTGTCAATCATCGCTTTATTAGAATGATATTTCATTGTTCATTGTTTGACGTACAATGATGAGAACTTACTTTCGTTGTTCGATTTGTTCCATTGCTCTACAGAAAGCTACAGCGCTTAATAAAAAGGTTCTTGAGGCCGTTAGTTCAAATGGGATGAACTCTTGAAGGGCCAGCAGTGGAGATACTATACACTTCCGTATTGTAGTCAAGGTGAAGAAAAATGTCAACAAATCTGAAGTAGTTGTCGTCTCTAAAACGCCTGTTTGAAGTTCAATTTAAAGGCAGACAGATAGGATATCAGGAGGACCAAACTTGGTGTCAAAGCTCAGTTATCGGATTTCATTTCGGTGTATGTTCCATCAGAGTATTGACCGAAAGGAGTAGAAAGCGGGTACAAGCTCCCGACTGAACAGGATCATAAAATAAGCACCAGAATAACTGATACATTGAACATCTGAACAGCTTCTTCTCCGAATGGACCGGTCCATGGGTTCAAAGTTAAGTTCTGTTGGATAAAACGCATTTTGGTTTGCAAGATGTGCTATTATTTTTTGATCTCGCATGACAGTTCCCCTAGGTAGGTCCAAAAGTAAGATCAAGACTCTGCTGTCAACAAGTACGGGGAAACGCCTGACAGTCATTGGCGGAGGCACTTATACCTCCAGCAACATGTGAAGGAGAGAAATCAAAAAGAATATTGGCAAAGTGACGCTGCTTTCCAAATTAAGAAGTCGATTTGAATACCGGAATTAAGTTAACTCGGACTCGGTCCTTTTCAGTTGACTGCGTTTTCAAGTAATCTGCACTTAAAATTTAACTGCTTGAATAACGTTTATTAGTTTGACTAAATTTGATCTTTCAAATGCCACTGGGAGTCATCTTAATCAACTTTTCTATACGGTTTGAGCCTCAACCAGCAACTTAAGTTAAATGGGATACGTGCCACATCCTTTTCGAGTTCACATCTTATCTCGACTTGCTCTTGTTGACAAAACACATGACCACAGAAAGACCAACCAAAAAAACTTCTACTACACCAAAAACTTTTGTTCGCTTTTTCTTAGGTTTTTTTTAAACTGCTGCATCCGAATCTGACATCGCAATTTCCCTCTAAGATGACCATTTTCTCCTCGCACCCCGCATATATGGGCTCACATTTTCTTTGTCGCTTTCGATGGCTCCACATCTGCGGATATATTCACACCGAAGCATTAAAGGATCCCAATGCCAACGAGCGAAGGACAACGAATTCCAGTCCCAACTTATAAATAAACACAATGGACAGCCATTTGACCACCACAGTTGCCACGACCGCTGCCATACCACCGCATGAATACCATCCTCTGTATGTGCTATTACCAGCACACACTACAACCAAAGCGCCCTCACCCACTGCGGCCACCTTCACAGATTAGATTTAGCTGCTCCAAATTGCTACACAGTGGATTGGATTCTTTGCATCCAAGATGGCATCCGCAGCCACTTCCAAGGATGAAATTTAGTTTGATGCTGAGGCTAAATTAATATGTGCGTTCGGTTTGCGGGCAGACGACGCACACATATTGCGACCACAGGAATAAACGCCATCACGAGGACATTGCTCAATAAAGCTTGGCAACGACTGCGACGACGACGACGACGGCGACAACGATAACGACAACGACGGCGAGGTTTTAACCCCAACGCAAGGAGTTTCTTGCAATTTCAGACTGTCCACTGTGCTGCGGTGTACATAATTTAATAACATGTCCACACACATATACAGTATGTATGTATGTGACTACACCTACCATGTCCTGTGCATATCACTTCGTACAGCGTAAGAATGGAAAAATTAATTGCACCGCTGATGTGGCTGAATTGACAGTGCAACTTTTTAATTAAATTAAAACTGCAACTTGTTAAGTATTTAAAGTTTGTCATTTTGACGAATTTAGTTGATTGATTGACGGGACAGGTATTGAAAATAAATAAAGAATCGCACAGCTACATTCTGATAAGGTTAGGTTTTTCTGTGACAGAAAAAGGATGTTTAGAGTCGGCAAGAATTTCACTGTCATCTTGGTGTAAGAAGTGAGAAAAATGTTCCCTTTCAGCGTTTCATAGACAAACTGAAAGACCTGCATTCGTTGTCTTCCGCAACCCAGTCAAGACGCAAGCTTGACCTTGGATTTAAAAGTGTTGAGTAGACCAACTCGACTTACAATCGTCGGCATAACTATTTTGACAGAAATTCAAGTCGCATAACTCCTAAAAGCTACTCATTTACACTTACCAGCTTTCACTAAGTGATTGCATACTGTGTGGTCTATGGTAGCGGGTGTAAATGAAATCAATTGGGTCCCATCGCTGGTCAGGTCAGACATTTGTTTGACGAAAAATATTCTAATCGTTTGAATTCAAAGTCAGTTATGATAGATTTATTGTGAAGAGGTCCATTTTGAATAAAATTTGTGAAAAATGACAGAGTTAAATATGAAAAATCGAGCAGCTTTTATCGCAAAGTACGATTGCCATCTTTCTGTTAAAAAATGATTGGATAATTTAACTTATGGAGGCAAATCATAAAAGTTAAAATCAACAAGCACAAAAGATCAAATTTTGTGAAAAAAAATTACATCGCACTGGTTAAAAACGAAAAAGTTATTCCACGGAAGATAGATTTATTTTTAGTGACTTTATGACTTTATTATCTACTAGCTGACCCGTGCTCGCCTTGCTTCTCTCTTTTATTTTTAAGACCGATAAGCCATTACTGAGCTAGGTCTGTATAAATAGAAATTTCCTTATTTTGTAAGAACCAAGTTCTATTCCCGGATAATAAGTATCCTAAGTCCCGACCCAGAACATAACCAATCACTATATTGATGCTCGAACGGATTTATTTAATGAATTTGTGTTGTTTCGCTTTTAAAGTTCAAGTTATATTTATTTTAAGTAAAACTTATTTGTCAAAATATATGCCAAATTTACACTTTTTAGAAACTTTTCGTTTACAGCTTTAGTGTTGCGCAAGTCAGTCATTTAGGTCACCCTCATTTTATGCTAACGACTAATGATCTTAAAAGGGTCATTAAACACTCCGCCCTTTCTCTTTTTCAACAATTGTCACCCTGTATTCCTAACTAGCTTAGGCCTTTATATCAATAAATAGCATACCCACTCTCTCATAGCTGCAACCTCCTAAATTTACCTTCTCTTTGTCTCTAGTTGAATACGTTGTTGACCATGGCGTATTAAGGAGCTTTATTTCCCCTACTAAGATAATTCTTAAAGCAAACTCAACACTTGAATAGATCTTTGTACATCACTTTCGTTCGCCGCACCTCCTCGAGTACGCTAGCTAAGTTTGGTCTTCCTGTAAACGAGGTCATGTTTCTTAAACATCTCTTCGTGGTCTTTCTCGGAACTATCCTCTAAGCTCACTTTCTTATCGCGACCGCCTCAAATTTATGAACCTTAACCCTCTTGAGGAACGCAAGGACGCATCAGACGTTATCTTCATTTAACAACTTTTCTCTAGGCTCCGTCGTAGTCTAAGTTGACCCCAGACTCTTTTATTTTCCAACCCACCGTACCTCACATGACTCTACCGAACCAATTTCTCGCATGCTGCGGAAGGTTAATTCAAACCTCACTCTTTTCGACTTCGACAGCAGCACTCACTACCTAAAATTCTTCTTAACATGTTTAGTTTTAAGCGCTATTTAAAGATCTAAAATTTAGGCTTTTAGCCTTAAGTCTTAAGTTTTGGCTTCTGAGCCTATTAAAAGGGGTATGGCTCTTAATAAATTTATTTCGGATCTTTAAGTATGCTGATTAGTATCGAGGTGAAGTTTCAAAACTCTGGTTGTAGCTTTAATTAGTTCACGACTGGCTCCAAATGTGAATAATCGGCCATCGGTGTACCTTTGACTGAAGAACCCACAGTTGTTTAGGTCGTCAAGAGGTTTATCTGTAAGCATTCCTTCTTGTGGCAACACTTTAACAGCTTCAATTGCTGCAGATGTTAGTCCAAGTTTGAAGCTAACATCGACCATATATCCATCTTCGCACTGTCGGAGGTCAGACTACCTTTAAAAGGCAAATATGACGTCCTATCCGGAGCTTCAGCTATCTCTAGAAGGAGGATTTCATTTCAATTGACCCTCTTCTTTGCTATAGTATAGCTATAGCTAATGAAGAGAGTTGCCAACCTGTTCTTTAAGTCTTATTTTGTCCATAATTTTCAGAATGGAGAATGTCCGGCTTATTGGACTTAAGCGCTTTTAATGCCAGCATTTGCTGTGAATATCACCATACGTCAGTAGAGGGCACTAAAGATATATTTTAAGGTTAATCTTGGATCTAAACAGGGAAGATAATGTCTCGATTCCGTATTTTAATACTGCAGAGGGAATATTCCAAGCCCTTCTGGAGATTTATGGTTCCGCTGGTTGATGCAGCCCATTTGATCGTATTATGATGGAAAATCTGGCCTGATAAACTTTTAGCTTAACCTGCAAGCATGGCCGCTTAGCTGTTATTGACCTCTGGCATTACTAACTAGCTCGTTACCTGATGATACCTTTCCGAGGCTTGCTGTTCCACTACGACGAAGTCAATACGTGGTGGATCGGCACCATAAGAGCAGTGAATTCCCATTGTATGTGCCACCCCCAACACATAGCGCTACATACCAACGCAATTGAATATAAATCAGTTGTCTGCCCAATTTGAAAAGTTCGTACAGGTCTTCTTCTTCCAGTTCGACAAACATACATCACACATGTACATTGTACAACCCCTACGACGCGTCGTCCGGAAACTATCTAAAACACGGTCAAAACTAGACAAATCGCCCAAACATTCACGCGCCCTTACAAATAGGTATATGCCCAAATCACATTTATGATAAAAAAAAGAACCCACTTACATCCGTACCTAATTCCATTCGTCGTAAAGTGAAAGTGGAAAAAGCTACACTCCACGGATAAGCATCATAATCCTCCACCCTCTGCACTCTCAAAAACTTCTATCCCAAATGACACATGAACCACCCCGTCCAGTGCCAGAGCCCTTTTCCTCCAACTCCATCTGCCAAAACCTCACTTACACACGAATGTGTACACGAATGAGATACAGAGGCCGAAGCTGGATTGAGTTTGAACAACAACAACAACGAAGATAAAAAAAAACTAGGTGTAGAGAGGAAAAACAACTTTTTGGGTGAAAAATGGCCACGGGCGACGCGCGTTACAACGCAACTTAACTAATTAGACTCAACTCACATGGGGAACTATTGCCTACACACATGAGTGTGCGTGTATCTCTAAAAGTGCGTATGCATACATCACGCATACACTAAATGTGGAACAGGACACATGCCCTTATCCCATTTCGGGAGGAAAACAAAACAACAACGAAAAAAAAAACGCCAACCTTCAGGGACATCATACCCGCCGCTGTACAGCGTCCAGCAAGGAGTGTGGCATTTCGTGTATTCTTCAACCCTTGTAGTGAATTTAAAGTGAAACCCCCCGTAACATCCGATTGCCGGATACGGGATGGGGTACACTGTGCGGGGGTGAATGTATGCTTGCTGCCCGCGTAACACCACATCCTCACATCGCACGTATGGACTCGCATGGGGGATTTGCACAAAGTTTTCCTCGAATTTCTTCGCGTTGCGCGCGTTCCTGTCTTTCTTCTTATTACGCTTATTTAGCGCGAGTTTTATTGTTCTACACGCACACATAGGCGGCACCACACTTTGGGACTAGCACATGCAGATCCGTGGAATGTGATATACCACGCCAAAGGGGGTAGCAATACATATCACGAGCAATTTGGATTTTTCTTCCTTTTTTTTGTCCTTCGGTCGCCCCCTTCAATTCTGTGTAAGCGTCTCAATTGTGTCAACCCTTGGTGGCGCGGCGCGACGGCAGCAGCAGCGACTATGCCACGGCAACGGACGGCTATCTGTCGGGTTGTTAAATCGCTGGAGGGAAACATGTGCATAAGAGTAAGAGTAAGAGCCCGAGTGTCTTTGTGTGTAGGTATATCGCGCTTATTATGTATCATTATAAGGATCTGTGAACTCGGGTGTCCCGTGTTTTTGCAATGCGAAAATCTTTCCACGTTTTTCTTTCGCATTTTTTTTTCTGTTATATTTTCGTCCTGATTTGTTCGGTCTTTGTTTCTTTTCGCACATTCGCACAGGACAGATCCTTGTGAGCCATGTTATAGACGTTCGCGTAATTTGAGATTTTCCCTTCTCGATGCCCTAATTTGACACGTTGCGACGCCGACATTGATGACTCGTATTTCGCGACGTTCGATTGGGGTTGGCGAACTTAATTTCTAGTCTTTCTTTAGTATCGATTCAGGGAATTATCTATGTACCGGCGTCGGCGATGTATGTCACATGGGTGGGAATATTATACTCAAAGGGGCACATTTCACCAGACGGTCAGGGGACAAAACAGTAAGTGGCTTATAGATCGCTGTTAGACAATTTGTTTCTACTTGCAGGACGAATTGTTCAAGGAATACTTTCTAGCAGAAGCGCGTGGTTTCGTAAAAATGGTTCAGAAAAATGTTTCTAATATACGTTGGCTGTACTGTTGAAGGCATTAGGCATGGACTTCCCGATTATGGCGCAAATTCCAAAAGCCTAAACATCCCAGTGCTATACTCGAATGCGCAAAAGCATGGTTGTTAAGGTAGAGGGTAAAAGACATATCCTTAGGTTAGGTAAGGTTCGAGTGGGAGTTCAAAGCTGGTGCATCAGATGTGGGTAAAGCTGGGTCTGAAATTCTGTCAAAGTATGTGGGATTTAATTGCTGTTGAATGACAGTTAAATTGGTCTATTCATGATTTTGTCGCTTTTCGGGAAGTGGAAGATTTTGTGGCGGACCTAGCTTACTGGCTGGATCCGCCACATTGACTTTTGAAGGATTTTTTTGGTATAAGCATTTTTTTTCAAGCCGTTCCCCCACAATCGCCATTTAAGTGTTTTTTCTACTGCCAGTTCGCTGTAAAATTCTTAGGTTTTTCAAGGAAAATGCAAAAAATTATGAAAAAAATAACTTAAAAATTAACCCGCTCGAATTTTACTACGCCAGATATCTCAAAAGAAGCGTTTATTTTTAGGCTGTTACTCTATAAAATCAAAGATTTTGTCACTCTTCTAGAGCTACCCCGACCAAAACAAAAATTTAGAAAATTAAAAAAAAAGAATTTCGTCGGAATTGTACTAAGCCACATAGATCTGAACAAGTTGATTTTTAATAGCTATCAACTCATTGAATAAAATAATTTGTCGCTCTTCTCTAAGTGTGTCGAAAAATAAAAATATATTTAACGATCGTACAAAAGTCAGCTAAATAAAAAGTCATATATTCCGTCCGAACTCTATTAAGCCACATAGCGTGTATTTATTATTAAATTTGGAAAAAATATAAAAAGTTATACCTATACCGGTCAGGTCTTCATCTTAACTTGTTGTGGACTGCAGGGAGAAACTTGCCAGGGCAGGTCATCAGTTTGAAATCACTCTCGCCTGGATTTCCGGCCATAGGAACATAGAGGGGAATGCGAAAGCCGATGAACTTGCCAGGCGTGCCTCTGCTCTGAGGGTATTTCATGCGATGGAAGTTTTCCCTCCGCTGGGAAACTTAAAGAGAGAAATGCTCCTGCATTACACTGCAGGGGCGGTGACTAGATCAGTAAACCTCACAAACTGCGTCATTTCAAGAAAGATTTGGCCAACATTCGACGAAGCCAGAACAAATAACCTCCTTTCCAGAACGCGTGCAGATGTCGCTAGACTTTAGGTAATTAGTACAGGCCACTGGCCTCTAGGAACTCACGCAGTCAAGCTAGGCATCCCCCATAAATTAAAAAAAAAAAAAAAAAAAACACCCACTGTCGTAGCTGCGCTGACACTAAAAAGAGTGAAATAGCGTTCCATCTTCTTTGTGAATGGCTCTAGCTAAAACCAGATACAGTGCCCTGGGTAGTCCTTTCTTTGAAGATCTATCGGCCATCCGAGGCATCCATTTCACCAACATCATCAAATTTCTCAACTCCTCAGGCTGGTTTTGAGTTTCTTTAACATGTGTCACCCTTTTTATCCAGATTCTACTAGTTATGGTTTCAAAACGGCGCTAAGGACTTGCGTTTTTCCCTCGTCAGGATGGAGGGAAAGCAAGCACCTAAACCAACCAAGAACCAACCTATACCGACCGAAGATAAGTCAAATTCGAACGGATTAACTGACAATTAAGATTTTTTGAGAAAACATCTCCAACCCACATAGGTATGTTTTCGTTTTAAAACCGTCTGTATAGTAGCAAACCGATCCCATATGCGACATTCGAAAGGGCATCCCAAAATACACGCCAAATAATGCAATTTTGATAAAAAATACAGATAATAATAAAATAAAAAAAAATAAAATAAAATATTATGTGGCTGAATTTTATTAATACACCTACTAATTTATGCTTTCAAGGCGTTGGTGATCTGGGTGTGTTTTCATAAACCTTTGACTTAAGAAAACCTTAAAGAAAAAAGTCCAAGGCGTTAAATCGCAAGATATGGATGGCCAATTCTGATCGTAAAAACAGCCGATTACACGATTACGAAAAGACTCATGCTGTGTTTAAAAACACATGTTGGTCACATCCATATTTTGTAATTTAGGCAATAAAAACTGGATTATTATGTAGTGATAATGAGCGACATTAATTGTTGCTGCATGACCAGCCGCATTTTCGAAGAAGAATGGTCCAATAATGCCTCCAGCTCAAAATCCGCACTAAAGAGTAACGCGTAATGGATGCATTTCTTTTTCAACAATTACTCGTGGGTTTTCTGAAGCCCAAAATGCGACAATTTGGACGATTAACGAAGCCATCAAGATGAAAATTAGCATTATCACTGTAGATAAGTTTGTTCGAAAAATTGCAGACCTTCATTATTCTTAAAATATTGTTCAGCAATTAAAATGCGTTGTTCTTTCGTCTAGCGCTCCATTTTTACTAACCCCGAGCTGTCAGATGTCACATTGTTATATTTTTTCAGTTGGCATCATTGTACTATTAAATGGCGCAAAAATTAAAATTATCTATCCGTGAATTACGGAAAACCCTTTACAAACCGAAAGCGTTGCCGCTGTTTTCTTGCAATTTGATCCGCATTCCATTGAAATTTCTATTTTACCGGGGGTCGAACTCGTAACCCATCGTTCAATGGTCCAACGCACTAAACTACTCCCCATTCACTCATATACAAAATCTACGCATTCACTCATTTTTGTTCTAGGTATATCCACAACAGGTGTGCTAAAGGTAAACACATTGTCAGTGTCACACAAAAGTCAATTAGATATGTATTGGTATTGGAATTGGTCCTTCTATACGTAGGCCGTGTCTCTCAAACAAAACTCCAAAACAGACAATATGAACTGCCGATGAAATTTATGTCCTCGTTCAAGGTGGCTCCCACCATTAAAGCAAAACAAACAGAACACCAACTGAGTAAACACGAATTGCACAATAAACCACCCTCGCGCATAAAAAAAGAAACAGTCACCAGGACTGAATAGGACCACTCTTAAATGTCAATTTTTCGCGGAAGAGAAGTCACCTAATTTACTTGACTTTAAAACATCCATTCAAATGGTGAAACCATAAATCACACAGGTACTTGTAAATCACACATCTTCTTTGCACCCCCTAAAATCACGGACACATACTTGCCGCGTTTTAGTGCCCGCAATAAACGCGACCGGTCTTAAACCAATGCCACGATTGATTTACAAGGACTCTGAAAATAGAAATAAAAGTTCCTCCAAATGGCTATAAAATCAAGCGGTAATGTGTGTCATAAAATCGGCGCGCACATCCCTGACATTCTGTCAATTTCAAGGATATGCCTGCGCCTGGTAGCTTCAACCGTATGCCCACCAAGATTCACGCCCCCGCCCCACGTCCGTTTTTATGGACATCCTTAGATATTGGTTTAAGGATGAACCTACACACGTCTTACGCAAACACAACCACCGATGCGCGGGTGTTATATGTGTAAATGTCTTTTTGACGTTCGTCTGCAATTAAATGCGAAACCGTTCAAATCACATCCCATAAAAATGTCCCTTGCCACAATTGCTTGCATTAGAGGCGAATCATTGTGTATCTGATGAACATTTTCGGAATTATGCACTTCGTCACGCTCGCAGTCGCATCCCTATCCGTCTTATTCTGTTGTCAATTGAATTCGATGGAAAATTTTATCGAAAAAACGAAACAAATATACGCTCTGCTTGATGTGTTCTGCGAAGGCAGGAAGTTTGTACCCTCGCAGCGGTTTTAGTACTTACGCAGCGGGTTTCCCAAGACCCAAACGATTCTTATTGAGATTGGCAAACAAAAGGTGCCTGTGTGTTTGTGTGTGTGTAATGCGCGACTTCAACAATCGCGTTCATTATTTTTTCTGTGTCTGATGGTGGTTCCTCAAAAATTAGGATCTTGTTTTTATTAGCCCTACTGCGTGACCGAGCCATATACCCATACCTCTCCGATTAGCAATAAACATTTATTGATCTGATCCTTGCTGGAAGACAGTATAAGACAGTTAGAGAAACGAGAGCCAACTGGGGGTAAAAGGATTAGATGTGATGTGCGTTTTCCTCCCTTATAGCGATGGGCGACAGACAGCAAGCTGAAATGCTTGGGCAATTTTACAATTGGGATGCGCGTTCTCCCTAGGGATTGGGAAAACAAACCGTGCAAATGTCCGTTTTTCGGGGGAAAAATTGTCGAATTTATTGAATATTTTTTTTCTCGCTGCTTAATGCGCTCGGGCGGGGAAATGTGAAAATAAATAAGGATGCAGATGTTTGATCTGCGAATCGATGTGAAAGTGAGCATTTTCTTTGATTAGAAATGAATGGCGAGTTGAAGAACCGCTAAAATTGAAAGGATCGCATAGAAAATGTGATTGAGCAATAACAATGGCTGAATGTCTGTGGCGGTTTATCAGGCATTTGTTATTTTCCAAGGACACTGAGTAGATGTTTGTGTCATAAAATAATGGCGCATTTCTTGGTATTAGTAGATATGTCTTTGAGATTTTTTTTTTCAAGAATGCAACCTAGTTCTGCACTAATTTTGAATTCAAATCCAAGGGATTTCTAAAAAGCAGACTAACTGCACCAATTGAACTCTTCCTATTTAACATAAAGTCTCAATTAAAAGAAGCATTATCTTGTTCCAATTTGAACAAGGGCTTTAACTAGTAAGTTAGGTCAAAGGTCACCGTTTTACCCTTCACACGTAAAGCCAATTGGTTTAAGGCCAAATATTAAGATAGCATTTTACAAATGCGGCATCTCCATGCGCCATTTCCTTCATGCAAGTTAGTAGCAACCGTACTAAAAATGTCAGCTCACTAGACCTTTGCAAAGTCATTTCGTACCCATATAGCTCGAGCGCATCCAGGACACCGGCCGGACTCATCCACTAATATCAGCCACATTTAATTAAAGCCTTGGGAAAACCTTTTCACTGGACATACGGGAAGATGTTGAAAAATGAAAATATTGATTGAGAAAACTTTGACACAGCATGGATATGCAAGAGGTCTTGTTCTGATTATAAAGAGATCACCGTTGGTAAGTGAGGACCGGTGATCCAAAATAAAAGGGATCATCTTACAGCTTTGCTTACTTAATGGAAACCAAAAAAGACGAAATTGGGTGCAGGGTTGGAGGAACTCCCCGACAGCTTCACTCTAAAGAAAGCCAAAAATGATCTGCCAAGCAAATTTACAAATAAACGTTGGGGCAACATAATTTCCTTTTTTCAAAACCCAGTAAAGTCCATGAATCAGAATTTTTAACTTTTTCGTATTTCGATAATATATGACAGTTTTGAAAGTCATATATCAAGTAGGTGACCCCTGCCCGATTTCTAGAAGAGGGAAATCTGTTATTGGTTATTACAAACTGCCCAGATGTTGACTTTCAGGTCTTGTAAGGTCTTAGGAATATTGACATAAATGCAAGATTTTAAAATAATCCCTCAGTATGTACTAAGATAAGCACTCCGGGTAGTGTTCCGAAGTTGCTCCGTCCTATTGGAATAAAATTAGTCCTAAGACCAATTTATCGAGTCCCAAGTCAAACTTTAGTCTTCTTAGGTGAACTGATGGGCCGAGGAACCACAGATCTGCGCCTTTTCACACTCACGGTTAGTTTGAATGTAGTGATCCATCCAACAATTGATTGATCGGTCCAGGAGAGAGCCCATCGGGGCTGAATTGAAGCGATTTCAGAAGGCACATATAGCACTGGGTTGCTATCACAGAACCCCCATTCACAAAGTAGGCCTAGACGTCGCACTTCTCACCGTTTCAAAGCATGATGGTGATCTTTAAGGAAGCAAAGTTTTAGAACCACACCTGTCAAATAGACCATTCTCTCCCCTACAGCCTGACTGGTCCGCATTTCAAAAAATGAGTTTTGTTGCCGCACTTTGTATAATAAATCTGTCAGATTGCATGTGGATTTGAACGCGAATCACATTCAAACTACTCACCTAATCCTTAGGAATTTTTGAGAAAAACAATATGGAGTAAAATTTTGCACTTTCTTTCATCCAATTGTCCAAGTTATTCTTATTTAAGAAAGCCTTAAAAAGGGTGTTTTTTAGAGGTATACAACTTAAAGTTGGCAACACTATTTTAACTGGCGGCCATTTTGTCAGCTGTCAAGTGTTTTATTTTAAGTTTGGTTTATCATTTCAACATGAATGATGAACAAAGCTTTCAAATTGTGCAAATTTATTTTGAAAATCATGGTTCTGTTCGAAATACGTATCGTATTTTCATAAGCGATTTTTTTACCGATGAACCTCAATTTTGGTTAAATGGATACGTCAATAAACAAAACTGCCATATTTGGAGTGATACTAATCCTCAAGTGTATGTTGAGACACTGTTACATCAACAAAACCTGACTGTTTGGTGTGCTTTATGGGTTGGTGGAATTATTGGTCCGTACTTCTTGAAAAACGATGCTGGCCAGAAGGTTACAATCAATGGCGACCGCTATAGAGCCATGATTACTGACTTTTTCGTTCATCAATTGAGCAACCATGGTGTGCAGGAGTTGTGGTTTTAACAAGACGGCGCAACATGTCGCACAGCTCGTGCCACAATTGGTTTATTGAAGGAAACGTTTGGTAACCGCACAGTTTCATGCGCGGACTCGTGAATTTTCTGTGGGAAAACAAAAAAAAATTGACCACTTGAAGGACAACATTCGCCGCGTTATTGCCGATATACGGTCACAAATGTTGGAAAAAGTCATCGAAAATTGGACCTCCAGATTAGACTACGTCCGAGCCAGCGGTGGCGGTCATATGCCAGAAATCATATTTAAATTATCTATAATGTGAGAATAATATCTTTCGAATAAAGTAAATTTCATGTCAACTTATAAAAATAAATTCTGTTTTATTCCATTTCAAAGTTCTATACCTTTAAAAAAAAAAACACCCTTAAGCTCGCAGTTATCTCAGTTATGATTGGGAAATGTTAGCGAATGGACTCGTGGTAATTGCACGTCGCTTTATTTTTCGTCGACTGTTCAAAAAACACCATCGATACACATGCGTGTATGAGCTCAGCAGAAGAGATATACATATAGGCATTTGCGAAATGTCTAGAAGATGAGATTTGGTGTTGGACTAAGTACACCTGGAGTAGGTCTACAGTGAGCACCTGAGTTAGGAACTCTCCACTGTGCATTTAACTACTTCAAACGCTGATGGTTATTGGCCCTTATATCGCGACAAGTAAGAAGTAGTCAAAACCACTTTAGGTTACAGCCGGTGGTGCGATGATGCACCATCGAAGGATATATTAACGCTGAACCGCAGTGATTTTTATCTGTATAGGCTCTCAGCATATTTAGCCAGATTGAAAAATGAAGATCATGACATTCATGAGTTAAGGAGTAACAGGGTGTGGAGAGAACACTTGTGATGCGCCCATTTAATTAAAACCAAGTACACTTATGGCTTGGCTGAAGGGAAAACTGTAACAAATGTATATTGAAATGGTTTTGCCTATTTATAAAATTTATTTAACACTCGCTTTTGCTAATAAACATCACTAGCATGCGAATCTGATTTTATTTCGGCTGAGTTCTTACCAATAACTTTTGTACCAGTTTCGTGTAGCATCGGATGGACCTTCATGGGAACTTGTATGACCTTAAAAAGCAATTTTTTATGAAATCCTTTTCCATTTTCTTTTCAATTATTACGAGACGTGGAAATCTTATGTACCTAGGTACGCGAAAAAGGCATTTGACGAAAATTAGTTTTTGAAGACACAATTTAAATTTTATTTCACTGTCCATTTTTCAAACACAGAAGGAGTAAATACTTCGAGAGACAATTAAATGAACTCTATCGGATCCTCAGTATTATACTTTTATGTGGCAGCAAAGCAAATCAAACTGACTGACGCTTTTTGGTAGCACCCTTTTGATAACCATTTTTAAATAGGAATTCAATGACCAAGGGAAAATCCTTTTCACCAATTAGCATCACAGTGGTTCACTTTAACTGGCGTTTTAAACATGATTTTATCCAGCATCCTGTCGGTCTCATTTCGAACATTTTAAAGGCTATCTAAAAAAAATGGACGGAATTTTTTGCTGCCACGACCACCCGCTGATGAACATTATGTAACAGATTTATATGTAATGGAGTCGCATCAATTCGCACGATCACTGGTCCTTTTCGCGATGTAATACGTCGTTAAAGGGTCGAGGCTTCAGTTATTCGATGGCCTCATAGCAAGAACCGCCTCACTGTGAAATGTGAACCATATCTATATCTTCCGGATCGATGCTGTCGATATTTTCTCAGTAATTACCACTGTTTGGTCGATAATGGAGGCTGCAGAGTGTAATAAGAGTAACGCGGTCATATGAAAAACGAAAAGATAATGCCACCAAAGTGAAGACCGCCCCAAACAGTGCAACTTGTGCGTAGCTTGTGGGTTTTTCTCAATCTAAAACCCCCAATTTCGCTTATACCTACCAGAATCTCAGTCAGCCTTAACAAGATTCTGAGATAAAAAAGTATACCTACCTGTCAATATAAGTTCAAATTATTCTCATTGAAATATCTTTCAGTCGAAAAGAGTCCCTTATATGTTACAAACTGAAACCGATTATTGAAATGTTGAACACCCTGTATCTATTTGGTAGCTTAAAAATGATTCAGCGTTACCATTAGCAATGTAATGAAGGGCTATCTATATCAATTTCGAAACCAAAGTTAGAAAGTTTTCTAGCTCCTTAAATTGTTAAAAAACGAAAAAATTCCCTGGGTCTCCGATATGAGTTTTTCTCGATTTAAAGAAAGTCTGCGTGGGTGTACAAAATTCCGTTATATGTATTTTGAAGTCCGCCTACCTGTCAACCAGGCCAGTTCACACCCATTAGCATACAAATTTTCAACTCCTCATTCGAATACCTGTATACCGCGCAAAATATCCTTTGTTCCTCTCTGTCACTTCAAAACATCCATCATCCACTCGCCGGACAGGTTTCACAATACTAACGGCTAGTCAATAGAAAACATCAACACCACCGTCTGCCTCTCGCAGTGCAATTGGAAAATGTATTGAAAATCAGCGCGAAAAATGCAGAAAAGGCGGCAAGCAGGATTTCCATTTCAAATAAGTACGTGCACGCATATTGCCAACATTTACAAGCATTGCACTGCTACGGCAGTGCTAATGGAATTATCCCCGTTTCTCATCCACCATTCTATTAAAAACCCTAGGCGATTGTGGATGTCCTGCTGTGATTGCCAAGAAAGGACCGTTTTTGCTTTCCGCTTGCGTTGTCAATTTAAGCAGCGTGGTCCAACAACAATATATGATGTCCTGCAATTACCCGCACCTCCGCTGCATGCACGCCAGCAATGATATATGTACCTAGTTCGAAACTAACACCACCAAGAGACCGCACCGGTTTATACTTGTTCCCTTTGGTTGGCCCGCTGTTTGTCTTGCGTGTCCCTTTTTTCTGGTGAATCTTCTAATTTTTGGCGGTTTTCCGATAATTTATCCTCAGCCATGGGAATAGCGTGCCAAATATATTAAGGATATGCGAGGGATGGCATTACAAATAGCACATCGAACCCATCGCAGAGCAACCACAACCGAACGACAGAGAAAAGGGCGAATACGAAAAAGCAAAAAAATAATTCAAATCGCGAAAATCAAGCGGAAGTTGACAACAAAAATATATTCACATGGTAAGGAAATGTATCCTTCCCACTAAACAGAGCAACAAAAAAAAATGTCTCAATTTGTGAGCGGTTTCGCAAAAGGATTTCGCTTAGGGGAATGGAAAATGCGCGGAAGTATAACCCTACCTCGAATCCAAGTGCTGCTGATCCTTTTCTTCTATTTTCATTTAATTGGCGTGTTTTCTAAGTACCGCTTTTTACGTATAGTTTGATCCGTTTTGGTTCGCACAGAGCCCTCCTTTGGCGCGGGTTCTACCTTCTACATTTGCTGTTATGAATTATTTAATGCCACTGACACGGGGCCTGTCAGTGTTGTTCATTACCCACCGACAAGGTAAAAAGAAAATAGAAATCCTTGCAAATAATCGATCCAGAGTAAGTGTCCTTTTACAGGTAGATTGCAACATTATGATCACCCGGCTGCGTTTGCGTACACCGATCGTTCTTAATGGGAAGGTTTGATCGTCTTAATTCCTTGAAAGGATCGCTCATTGTGTAGTATTTTCTTTTTTTACCGTTCATCCATGTGTTGGTAGATTCTATTGCTGTGTGAGTGAGTGGAGTGAAAATACTTTTCGCGCGTTTTTCTTTTTCGAATGTCCTTCCTTATGGTGCAGTGCGATTTTGTGTGCGCAAACAATGCGATTTTTTTTTGTGCCTCGTGAAATTTGAGGATGTTTCAATGTTTGTCGGAGGCATAAATAAATAATTCCTAAGCGAGGACGGAAGTAGTTGTTATTTATTGACGAAGCCACAATGAAAGGAGAAATTCCTGGTAATGAGTTGAAAGAAAGCAGGAGTTAATGGCGTGCATTGAATTGCATTTATGGCGAAGTTTACGACGCGTTGGGCGTTGTTTGAACAAATTTATTGTTAATTTTGATTTGGTAAATATAAGTAGGTATTTCGAAGCGGGATCCCTTCGTTGATTGAGCTATATTCAAATCGATGCAATTGCAAATCAATCAGGTTTGGAGTTACCCATAAACGGAAGGGGTAAGATGGGAATGTGCATGACTTGCAGTTAGCCAAAAAATAGTTTAAGGAGAACCGCTTATCCAATATAATTTGAGACAGCGTCCTGTTGTTAAAACTCTAAAAAGTGTGTTTTGTGACCAGAACTCGTCGGGTCTTTTGGAAAATGCTCATACTTGTGTATAGGACTTAGTTATGCAAAGGCGGCTCGAGGTGTGACCGAGGCCCCAACTAACAAGCCTCTCCAGTTAGCCGAGTTTAAAACTAATGTAGGTAACTGCCTCCGGTTGAGGTCCCCTTCTATTCGTCAGCTCCACTAAGACGCGGTATTCCTCTTCTGAGTTGTCCATCCCAGTTAAACTCGAAGACTCAATTGCGTTCATTGGTTTATTAATTTTTGACCAGGTGGATGTCGCTTTAATATTCATCATTGGATCTTCTCCTCCAGAGCATGTGATCGCAAATGGAACCGAACATTTTCTGAAGAATCTATTTCTCAAAGCGACCGATGATGTGTTCATCTTCTTGCAAGTGGGGTGCTACAGGGCTCGCTCTGCTGTACCCACCCATTAACCTAACCTAACCTAAGACTACATTTTAGGGATACTACTAGTCGATTGTGTGGGAGCAAAGTCATATTGTGTTTGTGACAAAGAGTCAGTTTATAAAATCAGGAGATATTTACCCAAGTTTCTCAATGACCTGAGGAACTTCCTTGTATAGTTATTCTGAAGAAGAGACTCCCTGAAACGAAAGTATCTCCTTATGCCAATGTATTCACAATGTATTCGCTTTTTAGCCATCTTCCAAGCAAAGAAGTGGTTACAATTATTTGAATAAGATAGGTACCTATCTTTTGTTATTTCGTTGCTGGCAGTGACCCTTAATCAAACCTACTATAGTCTTTCGATATCACCTCTTTACATGTTAATTAAAGCAACAAAATGTCTCTTAGTTTGTTATTGAAGTTCCTGGATAGTACTACAAAGGTAGGGAGAGACAGACCTTGTTTTCCAAACTTTTGTTTGTGATTTTAGCGTTCATATTCGACAGCAGCTAGCCCACCCTCTAGAGCTGTAATTTTTCCAATTGGATGATGCAGGACTGAATTTAAGTAAAACTCGTCTAAGCTCAAAGCTACAAGTTCTTATTGAGTGTCCTGGAAACACTTCTTATCCCAGATTCGAGAATGATGCTTGCACATTCCTGAGTGGCATATAGTTTTACTTAAAGGATTGTAGCGTCTATGCTTTGGCTTTTAATAGAGATCCATTCCATTGTGACTATTTACCCATACAACTCACGTTGAGTTGGAAAATATCCGAGAGTAGCTGTTTTTTGGAGTGGTTCAATTAAATCTTTTGTAGGCAAGTGCCTTGTAGGCGCTGAACATTTATGATGAAGAATTCCCCAAATCGTATTAATGATGAATTAGTTACGATTTTAACTACCATCACTGTGTTTATAAAATATCTCGATTTCGGGGTTATTTAAAAGGTATTGTCAAAATGCAACGACAGGTCCACATGGCAGTAGTTGTATTGGCAGTTTTGTACTTCAACTTCAAGTCTGAGCACCAATGAAGCATTTAGAATGAAAAGGGGTTAAGCGACATTTTTGAAAATGTTGAGGTTTTTTTACATAATACATTTTTGTCTGTTCACCCGCACTTACTACAGGAGTTGTATATAGATTAAGGTGATAAGTGCACACATTTTCTTAGGTTGCATAGCGCAATAAAGCTTTAAAATTACCTAACCCCTTTGCACACATAGAAATCCTTGTGTACAAATTTTATTTTGTGTATAAAGGTGTTCACTTAACACCGTCTTGAAAAAGTTTTACGCTAACTTAAAAAAGGAATGCACAGCAGAACAATAAAGAACAGAAACAATAGTGTAATTTATGAGAAAGCCATAGCTTCGGGTTCTAACGATATAAAAGTTAAATGGCATACAAAATTAAACTGACGCTTAACACCATTTTTTGAATAAGAAGAAGATCATCACTATTTTTGCATAAAGGCCTAAATTTTTTCAAAAAAAAATACAGTTATCATAACATTTCAAACATTACAAACGAAGTAATATTTTCTAAAATTATATGTGCTTTTTT
This sequence comes from Cheilosia pagana, assembly GCA_936431705.1. Taxonomy (NCBI): domain Eukaryota; kingdom Metazoa; phylum Arthropoda; class Insecta; order Diptera; family Syrphidae; genus Cheilosia; species Cheilosia pagana. The sequence continues at coordinate 73,419,338 of OW386166.1, read as the reverse complement.
TTACTTTTATTTAGTTTTACCGATTTCCAATTGATTTATAGGGAAATTTCGGGGCAAACAACTTCAAACCTTTCTCACTCGAAATTTTAAATTTGTCACTTAACCCTTTCTCATTCTACACGCTTCGATTTCGTTTTTCATAGACAAAAACACCCAGGGAGTATTTCTTACTATTGGGATTGAGGATTAAATTGGGGAGGTCACACACGGATTCTTATTATGTTCGCTTTGCTAAAACAAATTTTGAATTTGGAAAATGAAAAATGGAAATTTTTCTATCGGAAAAGTACTTTCCTATAGAGTTAGAACCATCACAGAGGTTTCGAAAACTGTGGACGGTGTTGGTGGCGACAGACTTTATCTTACTCTCTCTTTGCTCCATCCTAATCACTGTTGATTTTTTTGGGCAGAAATAATGGCGATAAAAGAAGTCTTATCTTGGCTGAAAGAAAACGTGGTATCTGCTAAACACATCCGTATTTTCTCGGATAGTCAAGCTGCTATCAAGTGCCTGGATTCAGTCTTTATAAATTCTAGAACAGCCCAAGACTGTCGTTCGTCTCTCAGAGAGTTGGCTGAGCAGTTCAACATTCCCCTCTGTTGGGTGTCGGGACATAGAGACATCACTGGTAATGGTATCTGCAAGGCTGATGAACTCGTCAAACACGGCACTAAACTACCTTTACTTCCAACTAAGGATTCTGTAGGTATTCCAATCGCTACTTGTAAACTTTTAATAAAGCTGGATACTATCGCAAGTACAAATGTTAGATGGACAACCCGCTCGATCTGGCCAAAGCTAGCTCTAAAACGTATATTTGACATCCCTCAATAGATAGCACATTAGCGCTACAAAATAGGTGTCATCACAGGACACTGTCTCATAGGTAGGCATGCTACAAGACTTGCCGTGCTTTTAAACGACTTCTGCAGAAGTTGCCTTGAACGTTGAGGAGGAGGAGGAGGAAACCGTTCTCCATGTGTGTCAAAAATGTTCTCTTCGTGTCAGACAAGTCATCCCGAAGTTGCTGTTGCGTGCGGAAAAGCTGCTCGGGTAAGTGTTGTTTTTATCAAAAAATTGCGCCAATGTTCGTCTTGGAGGAAGAAGCGGTTAGAGGCCACAAGCTTAAAAGCCAATTTAAGGACAAATATTAGAGTTGATGAATCAAGAAAACAACAAGCCAACTAATTTAATTAACTCATCATTGGCCCCCATATGGAAAACCAACCCAAAGACTCGAAATTTCGCCCGCTGAATACTACTTCACGAGTTCAAACACCAGTTAAAAATGTAGACACCCGTCCTAAGGTTTAACCCCCACCCAAGTCTGAACCAGCATCGCAACAGATTCAGCCGGAAAATGTTCTTGTATGTAGTCCTTTAAATCCTTAACAAAAATCCTATAGGATGCAGATTTTTTTTAATCTTGAATTCAAGAAAATTAAAGAAAAACAAACCAGCTCGTACAAAATTACACACACAAGAGGGACTGCAGAAAACGATTCTGCTTAGATAAAGGAACCGTGCATGTTACCTGACGGCGCGATGACTTTGCCATCACCAGCACCGTTTCTTCCCAAAAACCAACGAAAATCAGCAGCAGCAGCAGAGTGCAAAATCAACAAACACGAGTCTTTCCATCTTTCTTGTTCCTTTTTTTTGTGAAAATAGGGATCACGTCACTAGGCGTATCCTTTTCGCCGCTAATACTCATCTAAGCCCGCAAAAGGAAATAATCTCCACTCACCAGGGTAGAGGTAGAGGCATGTTGTTGACTCGATGACCAGAAAATCTAGAACGTTCACTCTCCAAATAGAAGAATTCTTTCCAAAAAAAAAAATTAAGTGGCAGTCGCAGCGTAGCACTCGTATATCCTGCAGAATGTACAAAAATCTACTCTTGGACGCGAAAATATTCATGTGTTTATGTGTGCGCGTTACGCTGCCACTGCCACATACGAGATACGAGTGCGGCTGTGATGGGGTCCATCTACACTGCACCTACGTCGTCAACTTGAAGTTTTGACTGCGAGATCTAGGATATTCTCATGTTCTTTTCAAAAATTTTGCGCTTAAAAAAAAATAAAATAAAACATGAAGCGAAAAACAAGGACATAACAAACCATCTCTCACTGATGCGATTTAGCACATGGAGCAGCACTCTAGCAGACACGAATAAAACAAATGGCGGAGGGAAAACTACAAAAAAAAAACATCAGCAACAACAACAAGCCTCGTCCTGGGATTTAGATTATTATCAGTCTGAATAAGTAGTGAAAATAGAAAATTAGATGGAAGCAGAAAAAGTTTATGCGGCTGGTCCTCGGCATGAACCTATTCAAATTATTTCCATGTCATTAAATGGAACTACCTTTGTGCTGTTTAGCAGCGGAGCGTATACCTAGTTATGTGTGCGGTGTAGTGCTAAAGGATGCGAGTGGAGATTGTGCACCTATGTCCATGGTTAGATGACCGTAGGTATTTTTTTTTGTTTGCCTCTGCCGTAGAGCACATCTATTAAGATCATTTACCTGGAGGGTGCACCCGAATGGTTATGATGCGGACATTTTATTTCGCTTCGTCTTTCAAAGTCGCAAACCCATTCAGCAACCGCATGAATGACATAAATGTTTTTCTTATTTGCAATTGCAAATTGAAATGTGAGGTGACGAGCAAATGAGCAGGCTGTTGATTAGATTTGGGCTTTCTCGTAAATCCCAAGGAGGGTGTCTTACTTCTGTGAAATAATTCATGGGGCTGCCTTTTTGTGTGTTCGACTACAGTCCGTGGCATATACTGAATGCGATGGTTACCAGTCGGTTGGACAATGATTTACATACGATTTATCTGATGACAGGAGCGTGCTTTTGGTTTGCTAGGTTGGTTGGTTGACAGACTTAGTCGAACATCCTCAAAAACGCTTATTGTCTTAAAAAAATATAGATTTAAGCGAAAGGGAACTGCCTTTGAGCCAAGCGGTCTTTTATTAAGTAGCTTTGGCTATCCGCTGCCAAATTTGCGTACCTAGTTCTTTTCGTTCAAGATGAAATTTGCTGACTATAAACACTTTGATGGACCGATTAACATCGAAAAACTAAACGCTTTTAAAAGGTGGAAATTTATTCAAAATTAGAGCTCAACAGTTCGACATTTCCTTGGTGGTGTCCCAAAAAATGAAATATCAACTGAATGCGTTTGAGAAGCAAGGTCTATATCGCGATGTAGACCAGCAACCATATTTAAATTTTGAACGGCCTTTTTTATTCAGACGATATTCAACAGTCGATGGTGACTTTTCTAAGGAGCCGGCTTGAATCTGTGTATCGTGTGAAGCTTAACTATGGACCAACGGTGAAGATATGTTTCACCAAAGGCAAGCAACAGCTTACAAAATATTCCTAGTTACTGAAGGCTATCGGAAAGGGTGCGTTCACAGTGTCAAAATTTGCGTGCGACAAGTTTGGAGATTCCGCAAATTCGACGATGTCATCAATATAAAGCAGGAGCGTATTGTTAACAACTTCAACAGCAGATACCCGACCAAATCTTCTACGAAAATTGAATATACTGTTATCTTCTAGAGCTTTTAAGTCTTTTTGAAACTCCCACATTGCTTACTTTAAATAAAAGAACTCTTCTGTTGAAGGAGTCCATGGGCAACTAAAAGCCCACGCACGAAGAATTTATCTAGTTTTTTCGAACGATGTTTGTCATGTGGAGCATTTTTTTCGAAAACCGCTCCTTTTTTAAAAATCGAGAAGTTATAGGTAATATGTTTTTGTATTTTTTTTCCAAGAAGTTATCTGATCCATTTTTGAAGAATCCATATAGGGGATCCGATCTTCCCCTGGAGCTTTGTTTAAAGCAATTTCGTGACGAAAATCGACGTACTTTGCGTTTTTTACGACTTGTCTTAAGAACCCCCTAAATTGTGTGCCGAGTGGCCTTCTGCTGTTTGATATGCTTGTCGAAGTCTTTTGTAAAATATGCGTGTAAGAATATTTCTGAGACCATCACGAGTTAATAAAGATCACGATTGTAGAACTGTCACAGGTTCCTCCATACGGCTGTCGAAAAACGCCTGTATTAACAAGTGATTTGAAGGATATTTTTTAGAGGTTTGCATTTAAGTTGACATCACTCTTTCCAGCGACAATCAATTCGACAGCTGACTGCTGATTTTTAATTCAGTGCGTTTTAAAAGACTAGGATTTTACACATTGTTTTCGAAGTTTTCGTTATATGTGCCGCATTTTTTTATGTCTGTAGACGTGTCTGTTCGTTTATTTATTTTTGGGCGACTTCTTCTAGACACATCATACCAACGCGCATTTTACGCACTCAAGTGGCATATGACAAACTTTGATGTCATTTTTTTACAGGATACCCGAAAATATGAAAGGAAGACCAAACGAGCTTCTAGGACGGAAGAATGCTTGGCTAAAGCTGTATTTAAACAATGGGAGGGACAAATTGTATTTTCAAGGCAGTACGCAAAAATGTTGAGTACGAAGGCCTAACCAATTCCTCTGATGGCTTCAGGATTAGTTTATGCCAAGAAGTGAGGTCGAGAAGCTACTTCTAATCTTTGATGGTAATAGTTCCCATTGTTCGGAGATCAGAGTATTGAACTTTGCAGCTGAGATTGACTTCAATTTGGAAATTGCCCGATAAATTACCCTGGCATGAGGGTAAGAAACCATTTTTAAAGCTTTTTTTTAACTCAATTCGGAATGAATTATAAAGATAAAAGCTATGTTTTTTATTTCATAAATAAAATTATAGATGCGTTTTATTGTCATTAAGAAAATATTTTAAAGAATTGGACATTTACTATTTAATTTGAATTGTTAACTGTTAAGTATGGCATATTCGCCCGACTTATTTTACACGAAAACTGCAAACCACATAGAGGGAGTTTTTTTAGAGGTTTGTTTTTCGAATTGACAACAGTCCTTCCAGCTGACATTTTGTTTATGATCATTGTGGATTTACCATTTTATCATAAGTAGGTATAGATTTACGATACAAAACTGCTCAATAAACTAGTCGAAAATTAGACTTTCGCATTGCACTTTAATATGCCAAAGTCATATTATTTTAAACCTGTCAACAAAATGGTCATAACCAAGATCTGCGTGTCTCCTATTTCAGTTCAAGTTTCCACACCTACCTACCCCCTTTACAGTTTAACAAATAATTCGAGTCATATTGAAGTCTCTACTTATCTGAAAAACATTTTTCGCATATCGAGCTACCAACCTTCTTTACAAAATATTCGTCGAGGGTTATGTTCACTCCTTCGTCAACACTTTGACTATTTTTTTAAATTTTGACTCGCCAAGGCGATGTAGATTAGTCACATCGACCTAGAAGGTTTATTGTGCCAAGACCGTCAGAAAATTGCATTTAGAGTAGGAAAGTTTCTATTCTTCCCTAAAGTAGCTGATTATGTTTTCAGCTGAGGATTTAGGCAGTTCTTCTTGACTTAGCAATTCTCGGAAAAAGAATTTCCTTCTGACTTTAGATAAAGCAGGGCATTCGCACATGATGTGGTAAGCTGTTTCGTCTTCTTTGAGACAGCTTGACTATGTGCATTTTGTTCATGTGGTACAGGTTTTTGATATCGTGCCTTCGTAGGTTTAAAATTTTGTCAGAATTGCCCTGTTAGCTGTTTTAGTGACAGTACAGAACGGCTTTGCTCCTATAAAATGGGTTTCTAAGCCCTTTTCGACAAGTTTGTCAGCTTTTTTATTACCTTAAATAGCCATTTGCCTGCGAACCCTCCATATTTTGGATTTATTCCTGGAGACGAAAGTCTGGAGGACTTTGAACTGTGCAGGACTGATTTTGAGACAATAAATAAGCTAAGAACGTTAATGACTGCCTTGCAGTGATCAGTATTGAGAATCGTAATTTTGTTTTTTCGGAGTCGGTCAGTCACCGCACAGATCATATCAAGTAGTTCCGGTAGTTCCGAGATAAGGGTCATTAGTTCTGGATTACTCCTAAGGATGATGACTAGGTCATCGGCGTAGCTTACTATTATTCAATACTGAGGAACTCAGCTAAATAATAGGTACTCGATATAATACTTTGATTAACCAGCTGCCTAGTCGTTTACCAAGTAAATAGGATCCCAACTATGTGTCGGGCGAAGTGACCTAGTAACCGCATTAATGGAATTTTGTCAAGTTTGTCAATAGGTTGTGGTTTAAGCTGATAAAATGCTTGTCAAGGAAGGAAGACCTTAGTCGTTTCCACATACCTATACAGATCTTATTCTGTAATAGTAGAAGATGCAATTCCAACTTGTAAAACTGTTTGACTTTGTCTCATTATTCGCGACTTGTGCCATTTACCAGACAAAATACAAAGCTAGCACCAAACAATGGCAACAAAAATCCCGCAGAATTATCCTTCGTCATAGTCTACTTGTTTTTAGGGCATTCTCCATAACATGACGACAGATGAACTGGTGGACTGGATTGGGGTGGTGTACTGAGTATGAGGAGTTGTCCTCTATGCACTTTTCGTCTGCAAATTAAACAAAAAAAATGCCGCTGGCTAGTTCCTTTTTTTTGCGTTCTTCTTACATGATGCCTTGTTTTTGTTTTTGTCTCACTTGGGTGCCATCGCCATGTGCTGTGCAGTGCACCACGTTGGCGGAGTAGCATAGTAATGTGCATATGCACGCCAAGTCTATTGTAATCGTCACCCAGCCAGACATCTTTGGGTTTTGTTGTTTTTTTTTGTCATCCCACCTTTTTTCCCATCTTTGGATTGTCTTCTTCATATAGGGTGCGGTGCGGGCTAAAAGCATCTCAGAGGAGGAGACAAAATATCCGCATAAAAATCGCAGAGAACTACTTTAAGTATGTGTTGTAGTTGTGCATGGTTATGTGACACACGTCCATCTTCTGATGAGCAGCATCATATACGGTAAAGGGATACAGACGATGGAATGTTTTTTTTTTTTTAAGTAGTGGTGCATCAAACTAGAAAATTTGAATGCGGTTTAACGCTTCTCGCTACACAGTTTGAAAGTTTAGTCAACCCAAAAATTTCCACCGATTAAACATTACGTACGTGGGTACTGGGTAGGTAGGTGTGCGTTCGTCCGAATGTTTAAACTATCGGTACCCACTAGATTAAACGCATTTGGGTATCGTATGGACGATACAAAACCTACAGGTAGTATAGGGTAGGTTACACACATAGGCAGGCACCTTCCGCCTAAAAGAAAACGTGTCGACTTATTGGTCAACATATATCTATCTAAGCTAATACGTCTTTCTGACTCTGTCCGTTCGCGGTACCATTTTGTTCAGTGGGACTTAATATTCATTCTGAAACTCCACCTTATTGCAGGTCACAATAGTAAATTCAGTATGGTTCGTATTTCGTTTGCCGGAGAGTTCGTCTGAGAACTTGATATCTTTCAGCACAGAGTCATAGGAGAATTTCGCAAAAAGCTTAACGAACTCGGAATTCTTGTATGATATTCGTCTGTGTAACATGTAAAGAGAGAGATAGATGATCACCATTTCCGATAAGAAAGTGTCGCCAGAACAGCTACCAGTCTCAGTTTCACGACGTCATCAAAGGTAGCTGAAACCGTCGTATAGGTTACCAGTTATTCAAGCGAGAAGATTCTGCATACGTGCTCGTAAATATACCTACAGCGAAAGTCTAACATGTGAAGGAGCATCAAGCAAGCGAGGAAGGGGCATCAAACAAGAAGACGAGAGGGGAGTAGTGCACCATCTTAAGGAGATGAAAAAATCTCGCGATCGGTTTCCTAAAACACGTGCGGAGACTCTGTGCGACATCGAAATAACACTTTCAGCAGCTGCTAAGTGGACAATATTGCATCTTTTATACAGAGTGTTGTGGGTGCAACGGGTCCCCATAATCATTCGTGGTTATTGAAAATTCACACAAGCCTACTTATAACATCTTTGGCAAAGGAGAAAAGAATAAGAAGACTTCTACGAAGAAAAAAAAGTCACGCCAGGAATTAAGGCCTTAAGGTTCAACAAAAAGTTGCCAAGGCTAAAAAGTCAAGTCAAAAGTCTGCCTGAATATATGGCAACATTGAATAAGAGTCTCTGTCGGACCTTTGAAGATAAAAATATCAGTTCTGTGGATCTTCAAAAGCTGATGACAACCGGGAACCGTCTGTGTAGTTCTACCGAGCTAATCCACGTTATCGACAAAAGACAATAATTCTATCCACCTGAGGGTAGCTCATATTCACACTTCAATCCAACAAAGCTTCAAGAGTTTGTGGCTTGCCTGCTGAGCTATTTAAAGCTCGACAAGCATGCAGAAACTTGTACAATTTTAGAAAACACAGAAGCCAGAGGCAATCTTTCCAATTCTGACATAGTATACCGATGGCGTTGACATAATCGAAAGAACTGCTGCGAGTTCTGTCGGTAGGTGCGTTTTTTGACCTTCCACATTAGCAAAGCAAAGTAAATTAAAAGAATAAACCAAGAAACGTTTCCAGTTCCGTTTGTGCTTAAATGGTATAAACTGCTATAAAAGGTTGTGTGTCCCGACTTTTAGTTTCCAGTTTGCTAGTAATTTCCACCCACATCACGAGAAAAATTCCGACAAAAGCTGCTGCTGTCAAGTGACTTCCTCTTGGGATTTGTGACAAGTTTGAATCTTGGAAATGTCAAGTCGGACGTAGTTTTTGTAATTGAGTGCTAAAAGTCCTACTTCATTTTGCCTTGCTGAGATAGAGGGTCAACAAACAGGCCTAGGTGGAGGCATAATAAAGAACCTTATTAAACTTAAAGCGATATAGACGTAATTAGTAAGATTCGATTTAGAACTTGCCGAATAATCTTCAACTCTGCCAATTTTTTGAATGTCAATTCAATGGCGAGATCAATTGGAGGCAGCTGGCAACGATACGTGTTGGCTGGGAAGGGAATACCTGGTGGTTTAGGTCCATGTCAATCTCGGACCGTAGCCTCGTCAAAAACTAAGCTCGTCTTGTAGGTATCAGTTTTAATTTAAGAACAAAAATAAGAGGCCCACAGTTCTAAGACGCATCCAATCGAAAGCCTCTATGGGTTTCTTTGTCAAGACTGTAAAATTGATACTTTAGTACAGAGTTTCGAGAAGTAGTCAACCTTAAAGAAGTTTAATTTTAATGGTTGAATACACTTGAGATATTTTTTTTTTGTAAATCTACCGACTTGTTTGAGTCGGATGTAGAACCTTAACATGTAGCTTTGTGCAAACATTGGCTTACTTAGATGCCTTTCAGGCCTCGCCAGACATTTCAGAGACACTTTCTGGTGCCCCTGATTCTCGAACCTTACTTTAAGAGGTGAACTATAATTTTCTTTCGATGCCAAAGAGGGTTGAAAAAAAACGCGTACGAATTCGCGCAAGCATCGAAAGGGCAACCCTGACGCAATACCTACAAAGGTTCATTTGACTATTTTCATAAGAAATGCGAATGGAAATGCTAAAGGTGCACAATGCTTCAATCACTTTTCCAACCTACGCGACTTTCAATAATTCGTTAATTGCGTCAGCAAGTCGACTAAATTCGAGGAATGCCTGCGATTTCGTATAGCCACAGCTTATGTACCATTTCGCCCACATACCATACTCCCTCGCTACGCGGTTCTTGCATGATACCCTTGAAATACGTCGCGCTAAATCTACCCATCCAAGCACGTCGACATCTTCACATTTCGCTGTCATTACCATAACCAGACCGACAAAAGGAAAAATAGCACGTCACCTATCGTTTCCCACAGAGCTAGGACACATGACTATAAAAATGTGTGTGTGAATAAAGTACTGCATAATGCCTCTCATACACTAAAAGCGATGGCCAACAAATTACGCGATCCAACTGAAAACTGGACAAGGGGTGAAAATTAAGAATACCCTCATCACATCACATCCCAAGCACACTATACTACTTTCAATATAATTGTGTGTATATAAATAGGTAGGTTTTTCTTTTTGGTCCTTTCGCTACACACAATGCCCGAAGAGTGGATAGATACAACTATATGTATATCGGAACATAAATAAACCTGCTATACTAGCGCCGACCGCCGGCCGCCACCAAAGCCGCTATTGCTTTCAGGACACTACCCTCATGTGACGTTTTGGCGATTTTCTTTCCACCCCTCTCCCATACGTTTATCCCTTTTCCGTTGAATGTCCTTCGCGACAGAACATATACAAAATCTCTATACCCTTCTCCATCTCCGCCCACCATCCGGCGGCATAAAGCGCGCCTGCCACCAAAAAACTAAAGCAATCAATATATGTATAGAAAATAATAGAGAATGAAAATATATCGTGCTGGGATACGACATACGACAGTACCTACCTACATATGTCCTGTGTGTACGGCCATGTGCATGTGGGTTCGCTAAGCCGATAGCCCACCCATACATATACTTGACATTAAATCGCGTTTCGCGAACTCTTCGCAAACTGTCCGTTCACATGCAGAGAAGAAATAAATACAGCAACAACGACAACAACGACGACGATGAGAATGCCCGAGGAAATGAAGAATACGGTGAAGCAGCAGTACTACAGGAGAAGATATGTGGAAATAGGGGGAAAATGAGAAAATAAATGCAAAAAAAAATAAATAAAAAAAAATTGCCAAACAGAGAGGACATGGGACGAAAAGATAGAAAATCGCTTTTTGGGATCAGATCCTTTTTTCCGTGGACTACAATTCTCTGAAGGACATGGGATAAGAGGAGATTTCGCATTACTACAACTGTTCGATGGTGTTTGTGAGATATATGTGTATGTATGTATGAAAGCGACTTTTGCATGTTTCAGTTTTTTTCATCCTTTTTTGGATAATGGCCAAGGATGAAGAAGACAATGATTAGAATGCATACAGGAGACGAACAAAAAAAAAACACACACAAACAGATAACGATAAAGGTACAAAATAGTTGTCAATTAATCCTGTTTAAGAAGAGAGAGCCAAGAATTAGATTTATGTTTAAGGCTTTGTGTCATGCGGACCAATAAAAGAGGAGTTATCACTTGACACGCAGGATAACGCAAAGATAAAATGAAGTTGGACAAAAGAGTTAATAGAGTGTTCGAGTAACATGCGTATGTTTGACCAATTTGACTGTCAAAGCTGTTAGTATCCGGCTTGTGCCATCAGGCAAGGCGAATATTTAATTCCTTTTAAGGGCTTTAAGAATGGATCGTGCTTGAGAGTCGTCCTGCCGGACATATCGCATCGGAAATATTGTTATTGCATTTTCATTTGCGTGCTTGTCTGAGGACTACCCATGCAGAGTATGAAACCCATGCCCAAGTCTGAACAAATTCTGAAATTCCATCAATTTTACTGCTTGAAGCATGAGCTGTTTTAAAAAAGTACCAAATTATACGAACTGTAAGTCATGGGGTGTACAAGAAGACTCTTCCATTCTAACCAACCGCGTAAATACAATAGGTAGACAACGATCTACATGTAGAAAGGCAGTGGACTAAGGACCGGTACAGTCAACAGGGAGACCAGATCCTAATGCACCTGCCGTCAAAACTGCGGTAACAATTGGGGTCTTAGTCCCCGGATGATATACTGATTCGCTCGTGATTAGACCAGAGTGGTCTGGTGGACAAAGACTAACGAAGTAACCACAGTCAAAAAGGTAGAACGCGGATTCAACGTCTAACCGGAAACTTTATGACATGCTGTTTACGGTCCACCCCGACTACACCACTGAATGTCGTCCTAGGTCTAACACCTATTCAAACAACCGGAGGCAAAACTGAGTATTCATTGACCGTTCCATTCGAACAACATTGACCTCTAACGCTATGAAGCCATAGCATGCCGCTGGATGACATGCTACCGGAATATGGCCTCCAAAATACTTCTTTATCATTGTCCCACCAAAGACTGGGAAAAATGCAAATGAAATCCATCACGTTCTGACTTCATTGGTACACAGACGGTTCTAAGATAGAATCAAGGACCGGACCTGGAATCTATGGAGAGTCGCCTTCCCAAATTCACACCCATATTCCAAGCCGACAAGATCCTATCCAACGTACTGTGTGAACGTATAAAATAGTGTGGCTTCCGGCAGATCGACTATAAACCAAATTTTCTTCGGCCGATTTTTGGTCCTGTGTGCGATAAGGGTGAATGGAGGAGAAGATAGAACCGCGAACTTTATGAGCTGTACCAAGATGTGGATGTAGTCCAAAAAGCCAAAACACGTCGACTACATTGACTCGGCCACATCGAGCGAATGGACAATAATGCTCCGGCTAAGAGGATCTTCGAGTCCCAGCCCCCAGGTTAGAGAAGACAAGGAAGACTGAACCTCCGTTTCAAAGACCAAGCCGTCGCGGATGCCAGAGCGCTTGGTCTGGACAACTGGAAGCAACGTGCCCGGAATTGTAAAGGATGGAAGGCTGCAGTGTCTCAGGCAGAAACTCTTCACGGATCAGGAGCCCGATAAGTCCATGCTTGAAGTCCTTACTATCAACCACGGCACTAGAATAAATCTAAGTTATAATACACGTGCTAAAACCATGCTAATCCTATCGTCATAAAATCAAACCTCGTCCTGAAAACATTCATCCTTGCTAAGAAGAAGAAGAAGAACCTAGTCACTCCACTGTAATTCAACAGCCCACAGTTTCTTTGAGGGTAATAAAACTGCAAACTCTCTACCGCATCTCCATCATTAATAGGACCGGCTTCCGAACTATAAACTGGACAAAAATAACCTGAGAATCGCAACAGGATTATTCAGTGGACATTGCTTCTTGAACAAAAATCTTTACTGCGTTGGCCTTTCACCGTACCCCACATGCAGATTGCAGACTTTGTATTGAGAGTGATATACTCATGGAATATCCGGGTCTCCTTCGTCTCAGGAAAAAAACCTTGGCGTGGAAGGTGGAAGTTGTCACATTGGCAAACCTAGCTGAAATCCTTCCAGAGAAGATCCTTGTCTTCCTGAATGCCTCTGGAGTGAAAAGATTGCTCTAGGACCTTATCAGGGACGGCACAATAGGCTCCCTTAAAAAAGGCGGCAGTGCCAGAGTCCCAGGAAGGCTCTTCCGTTTCAAAATCGAATCTATTCTTATCTAAGTCCCGGTCTACCTCAAGAGGCTTGTTGGCTGAGATTCACTTACATAACCGATGTCGTAACCTAAATAGAATAGTATGTAGGATTCGCAACTTCAAAAGATTAAATGGTTTCTTGTCGGTTAAACACTTTAAAAGGGGTTTGCATTGTTTTTGAGGTACCTTACGGAAGTAGATATACTCATATCTGACTCAGTCTTGCTGAGCTTGACTACAAATACTGTAGGGTGGATATTATAGGAATAGGGTTGACATTAATTGGCGACATTTTTTTTTAAAGAGAAACGCTAAACAAAGGCCTTAGGCGCACACTTGCCTAAAGAAGAAGCTAAATATTTTATGAGGAGGAGTCTTACGACTTCATAAACGGAGGGACTACGATTTCGAAGTTGTGATCATAGTCTTCAATTTTGAAATCAGAGAAGAAAAAAATCTTCAGCTGCTTAGTTAGTACCTATAAAGGACGCTGCCAAAAGGCACACATAATCAGACTTTCGAATGCAAAATATTCACAACGTACCCCCGTTCATGAGTTAATCGATAAGAGGCATGCACCGCATCAATATTAACGTGCACAATGCCGAGGGTTGTACGTCAAATGTGCGACTGTGATCGTTTCGATTTGGCCATAAAAGAAAAAAATTCGAGTAGCTCTGAACATACTCCACCCAGAGCATCTATTTGTAAGAATTCACACATTGTGACAAAAGCTGCCTGCATGGTGGCCTACCTATTTTTCTGCTGCACTCCCTCAATGGGTTAAAATGGTTTCTCTAGTTGACTCTATTCTAGATGCTTTGCTTAGGTACCTGACTTTGACACTTTTATGTACTACCTAAGCAATATATACCGTGTCTTAGGCAGGGGGTGGCTTTTAAGCTATGTCGCCATATAAACACACAGCTTTGAGCCTCACTTGTTGTTAGGTGAGCATTGACATTGCTCTTGTTTTTCCAATGGAAATGTTGTTGTCTTAAAGGCTTTAATGGCTGCCGACTATATTGTTAAGAATATGTGACAAAGTGGGAATATCTACGTCTAAGATCTAAGGCCTTGTTTAACTCCTGTAACTATTTTTAAAATAATCCACTATAAGCAAGGACTACTAGTATTTGAGTTCGCCCGTAATTATGACACCTTGCACTCTTTTCTAGGTTCTAAGTTGCAATGGGAGTGTGGAAAAAAAGATCTCCGATGTCGAAGTCTCAAAGGCTGACTTATTAAGATCTGCATACCCACATGCATCACTGATGCAAGTATTTCAAACATATTGCCTTTAGTTGCATATGAGAATGAGTGCATATATCAATTAATTGTAATAAAAATTCTAACAACAATTTATGTGAGTTCAACTTGTGTCTAAGATTAACTACCCGCGCGTTCTTAAACAACGACAAAGTATACGTTGAGCCGCATCCACTTAAAAATTGTAAGTCGAGTAGAGGGTAGAGGAATGCAATTCGAAGTGGTTACAAAGAATGCAAATGTAAACACCATAAACACATGAAATACGCTGGGTGACCCGCTTCAAGTAGCTAAACAACAATCGATACCCGTTGAAATTATTAAAAGTCATTAACAATATGATATGAAACTCTTTCTCTCTTAGTGGGGCGATTCATATGCAGTGCCACGTAATGCACTCTGTAACTTGTGTGCTTTTATGGAGTCACTCTGTTACTTCGAATTCAACGAATTCAATTCAATGCTATAGTTGGACATAAAGTGGTGCTTGGTGCATTGGGTTGACTGCTGAATTTCAATTTCAATTCACGCAGGGCATCTTGAACCACTGTCTAAAAGACCCATTCCTGCTCCAAGTCGCCGAAGCTTGCACTATGCCTTAAACAGATGCAGATATATCCTCAGGTTTGTGTGTTGGATTACTAAGCGAGGGGTTCCCGGTTCCTCTCGCGAACGTCTAACAAACATCCGAGAGTATGTATGGACTCGGCGTTATACTGTACATCCCTTCCATTCGTCCCAAAAATTAAAAACTCACACAAAACGAATGGTTGCTAGAAGCTAGGCGTAGGGTCCCACGCATCTCTTGCGCCAACTATTTATTTATTTATTCGTAATAATTTGGGTCCCCGTTGCGTTGGCCGGGTTTAGATGAGAAGATTTATCGACGTACTATATGACACAAGAACAAAAATGTTTCACCCGTAAAGTCTTAAAGTTTAAGCTGTAGACACAACCCAGCAGACATAGACCAACCTACTTATTGAAATGTGCAACTTAAGGCAGATAGTATCGGCCTAATTGAAGAGGCGAGGCATCGGGTCACTTAAGAAAACATTTTCACACTTTCAAAGATTCTGACGAAGACTCAGATCCACATTCACCCCGGTATTATCGATTTCAAATAGGTCAATGATAGCATTTATGGCCATTTTACATTTTGACATCCTTGTTTAAGAAGTCTGTCTGTGCAAGAGGATTATGACCCCAACAATGTTGCTAACCACCTCGCCTACATATTCTATGTTACAAAAGGAACGCGCTGGTATGTGGCATTTCCAAAACCATGGGAAACTCCGATGGATAGCCGATAAGGGCAGCATAAAGCTGTAACATCGAGGTTGCATGGACTGTATCAGCGAAGGCTTTGATTGCATATGTAAATACGGCATTTCCATAAAAATCAGCATAATGCCTCAAACCGAATAAGAAAACTCGGGAAAGCTCTAAATGCGACCTTAATCCAAGTCTTGCCCTATGGAACCACTTTATTTGGTTCAGTTTAACTTAGAGTAGACGATTCAACGAAGAAATGTAAAGCGACATTCCAAATAGGTGCATTTGTCAAACTAGAAGAATAGTAATCCCAATCGGAAGAACAAGTCGATCCATTCCTGGAATAGTAAATTAGCAAACGTTTTGTAAAATAAGACCCGTGAGCTTTAATTCTTTGGGGTATAATTTACTGCACCATTTTGCATATCGTTTGAGGAGCAGAATTTTGTTGTAGTTGGTCCAGTGGCCCCAATTTGATTACAGCCTTTCCCAAAATAAAATACAAAAATTGTCCATGCCGGTTATGAGATCGTTAATAAAACTATAGCATTTACATCCCTTCGGATACTGGCGAATACAGGGCAAGTTCATGTGAAGTAAATGTTGGCCAAGGTGCGTTTAACAACACATTGCATTGAGTCCACTTCCATCTGTGTCTATTGGTAGCTGATCTTTTGAAAGATGTTGTTTCATCATAAGTATGGATACGACATATAGCGAAACGACTTCGCATTGATCATCGCAGATAACTTGGATAGGCATCGTTAATGGCCATCAACGCCCCATCCTAAATTTCAACCTCTTTAGCCAAGACGGATCTGACTCTAGGTGGCATTCGTAGAAACTAGGGATCCATTTTTTTAAATTGACTTCCAGTGGCAGTTCTCAAAAAAAGGTCAGGCTTGTTGGTGATCCACGGATCTTCGTGGTATAATTATGTCACATGTGGGGACCCGCGTTACGGTCTTCACAGCAAATTTGATGTAAACCTTGGTTGACTTTCAAATAGAACCTTATAGGTAAAGGGTGAGCCATCTTTCATAACTTTGACATTTATCAACCGATTGATAAACATGATTTTGAAACGTCAGTTTAGCATTGATCGATTCACACCGAAACAACGCTCCGAAATAATTTTGATGATCGATGATTTCACCCCTCCGGACTTCTTTTTGTGGGTTTTTTTAAAAAGCAAAGTAAGTAGATTCAAACCATTGACGATCTCATGGCAACCATTCGTGCCGATATCATTTCTATACACTGAACCAAGAATAACATGATGGTCATTATAATGTTCAGCAGTATCAACTCAAGTCCAGTTAACCTTTTCATTGTTATTATGAAAAGGATCTCATCAATATTAACTATGAACATTTTGTATTATAAAACGTGTTCATCAAGCATCAACTTTGTTCATCAATAAGATGACTGTATTCATCATACTGACAATCTCATTCATCAATATGATGCACTTTTAATACTGATGAACGACTTTCATTAATTAAGTGAATTTATTCATTATTTAAATGATTCACACTGGAGATTCCATTCATCAATTTGATGAATACATAGGTGAATTTTTTTTATCCATACTTATGATGAAATTTATCATCTACAAATCAACTCACTTAATTAACTCCTTAATAAATATGAAAGACTGTTTTGTGATGAAAGCCGTCATCGATATCATAACGATCATTAATGTAATGAAAATTCAAAACTTAGCAATCGGTCTTTAAAATGATGATTCCATTTATCAGTGTAAAATTAACGGATGAACGAATAACGAAAATCATTAAAATAAGTGTTTTTATCATAAATATGAAACGTTTTGATGAAATAATGAACCAAGTTCACAAGAAAATGCCTTTAAAGTTTTATAAAAAACATAAATGCACTTTCATGCACTTTCATTATGTTGAAGGACGATTCATAAATCATCTAAAAGTTTTAACAAATTTGTTCATCACATTGATGGAAAGTACATCTATTCAATGAATTTTAGTTGATGAACGCCATTCATCGATATGGAGACGTAGTTTGTTCAGTGTACGAGTACCAACCGCCCGAAGTGCCCGAAAAAGTGATGAAAAACGCTGCAAAAAGGACGCATTTTGCTTTGGTCAATTTGATTGATTAATAGTATCCAAAAACTATTCAAAAAGACGAAATGTAACAAAAATATCTCAAATCGGCTACTTTAAAGTTATTCAATGTTCTCATACCGACATAAGAGATGACGCAACCTGTACCTATACATAGTCCAGCTTGAGTCGATTACCTAATGTCGACAAGAGTTTACTTAATATTGGCCCTAGCGATTACCAGTTGCATCCCCCTAATCCTTCGAGGCTATTTCTATGTAATACCTGCATCGGAACACCTATCTCGAAGGTGCACAAGATTCAAACTGGTTGCTGTGCAGAGTAGGTGAGGTATGTGCACTACGTGTACAATGATGTCGAACACGATTAAAAACAATAATCCATCTAATATCATAAATATTTTAGGTAAAAATAATTAAAACCGTAGATCCATTCTGTGCGCAAACATGTGACCCCTCGCATACAAACAAAGAAATGCATTTAACTTTAACGAATCCTTAAGCCAGCTTGTCCTTCTCATATAACAAACTGGACCACCAGCACCAAACAACAATGGATCACATGTTCATTCACTGTGTGTAGCAGCAAGTGAAACAATGCTGCCATCGTCGTCGTCGTCATCGGCCTTTTCACCTTAAAACGCACCATTGCCCAGCCACCTCCCGTTCCCATCCATACTTAGAGGGGATAACCCATCGGCCCACCAGCACCATCCCACCCGCCCCTACCACCAATTTATTTTCGACTCGTTTCTTATGGCGCACAACCTGAGGAGGACTTAAGCCCGAACGTAAGGAACTTCACAAGCACAAAGGATGTCATCCACAGAGGCTAATTTCGAGTGGACGTTTGTTCATTGCCTCATGTGCCGGAGCGTGTGTATACCCATACCCATACCCACCAGAGCCGAAACGAACTTGGATGCTAAGACGACGTTTTCTAACTATGTGTACCTATACACACATAGCCACATCAGCCCTCGAAATATCCCCGACCGCTGTTCGTTAGTTCCCTGCGTCCGCTCCAACAGGACATTTGCGAAGCGAAATTCTTCGTCGGAACTGACTGGACATTCGACCCATATCAAATAGGAATACCATTACCACCGAATCCCCACCCCAATTTATACATATATACATATATATGTGTGTAGAGTGTATATTCACGAGTGTTTCGTTCGTCAACATCTGACACCACCCCACCGCCGCACTTTATACCGTCAGTAGGTATGCCGTCGCCCCCCCCCCTCGGCCGACCTCACCCGGCGGGTTCTCTGTTCGCTGACCACGTATTTGTTCATCCCTCATCCTTCGTATCCCGAAAATGTTACGTTAATTTTCCCAATCTTCTCCTTCTTCGTCTTTTGCATGTTCCTTTGCTTGACCCAACTCTGACAAGCATCCGATTCCACCACCTCATACCACGGACGCCCCACCCCGACCCCCACAAGCGTTCCTTCGTTGCACAAATGTGTGTCCGGCCAACGTTCGTCGTTCGTATACCGTATTACCACCGAAAGTGTCCTCCTTTGGCAGCAACCTGCCCAGGCCCACCCCTTCAAAGCAAAAGTACACACAGTGCAAGAATTTTGAAAGGAAACCCAAAGGGGATGCTAGGTATATTTCGTCCACGTAAGTCGTATAGGTTTGTATACATTTCGCTGAGATCTAGAGGATACCGTTGCGATAGAATCAAAGGATACACTTTGCCTTCGCTAGCCAGCGAAAGAATCGAACATACACACACTCCATTTGCGCGCCCATCTCTCTAACCCGCCGCCGCCGCCGGCCGGTAGCCCCGCGTCGCGTCGGCCGTAGCCGGATAAAACGAAACCAATGTACCATTCTTCCACGTATCCTTCACCCCAACGAAAAATCCTATCGGCATATAATGTATCCGTGTGGCGGCTGATGGGCACAAATGGCCTTAGAATTCCACCCCTCTGCCCCGCACTTTGTCAGTCCCCATATAGTGCATATATTGCCGCAATGGACGAAGGACGAAAGACGCGAATACGCGAGCATAATCGCGCGAGAACCACTACGACGACGACGACGACGATGCCTGTTTCTCTGCTCCGTCGGTCGTCGTTGGAATCATGCCACCAGCCACCATTGCTGGCTATTCTCTTCCATATCATCATCTTTTCCTTTCACATATCTAATGATGGCCGGCCCGGCAAGGATTCGGCAGCGGCGGCTCTCATACACTCATATGTGTGAGCCATCTCCGCGCGATACTACTAGCCATCGCTACTCACACAGCGTCAACCCCCTCGTAGCAGATATCCAAACAACTTTGAGTTTCTCATGCAAAAGATAAAAGATGGATGCTTGCGGACATTCGTCCTTACACGTGAACGTTTTGGTCCCGTTATATCTCCTTCGCACATCCCCTCGCCCTCACCCTCGCCATGTGCTACGTGTGTGCAAAGACGAAGCACGAAGTCCAATATGTCGGCGGCCGGCGCGCGGTGGCAATGGCAACCTTTTCCGCTGGTCATGTGTGCACACTTGATATTTTTGATTGTATGAGTGTAGCATGTCGGTGTAGAAGGCAGGAAGGGGGATACTTGTCCTTTGGCAATTTAAAAGAAACCAAACGGGATTTCCACCGCTGGACTGTAAACTAGCGATGTGCTTAGATAGGATGCCCGTCGTCGCTGAGCTGAACGGCATCGGCTTTCGCGCTCTATCCCTCTTTCGCTTGCTCACACTCTCAATCACTTGACCGTGTGGGATGGGGGTGAACACTGAACATGGGCATATATGGTTGTTGTTGTTGGCGTCTGTGATGGGGTGGATATGGCATCAAGAAGAAAGAATGTTTAGTAGTAGGCTGAGTTTGGGTGGCTGTAGCGATGTGAGAATGTGCGTTGTTTTTGTTTAGTTCTTTGCTCGGGGAACTTTGTTCGGTTTCAAGAAGAAAAGTACTTACCTTTTCGAAAGTGTTGCCATTGGTGGGAAATACGGTAGTAAATTAAGGTGGGTTGTGGAAGTCTATCACCGACTTCTAGACCAATAAGTTCTTTTGAAAATAGCAGAAGATATGCGCCATGCTTACTCAATATTAAGTAAATTTAGGATAAGGAGTTAGTAACTCAATTTTTACTCATTTTAATCAAAAAAGTGGCTCCAATCTCAACCGCAGGCATATACCTTACTTACTTACCGCAGAGAGATATTAAAACACATACTTATCGTTTAACACATCACAGACGAAAGTCGTTTAGTTCGTCGAGTTGAGGCCAAAAATATGGAACTAGGAGGGGAAACAGTTAAAAATAAGAAAGAGGCTTTAAAACCAACATAACGAAGGCACATATCTTCGGTTTAATATTTGCATCTTGAGCATCTCGCATCTCACATCTCGCACCTAGAGCTCAATCTTCAAATCCACAATTTGTGTTGTTGAAAAATAAGCTCTATGAGCTTTTCTCGAGAGTTTTTGTAGCAGCGTTTAACCGAGTATCGTCTAAATATACCTAAATAAATAAATATTTTGGCGCGACAGGTCTATGGGACCCAGGACCTAGCTTCTCACAACCATTCGTTTTGTGTGGGTTTTCAATTTTTGGGACGAATGGAAGGGATCTACAATTTTACGCCGAGTCCAAACGGCTAATTGGGAAGCTCATTCATGACAGTTTTGAGCTTCCCAATTAGCGCGAGTATCGTCTACTCGATCAGAATTATGTTTCTGATAGTCATTTTGAGTCGTGGGCTTAAATTACTAAGAAATGGACTTTGACAATTATTGCAAATATTTGCACGCAGAATTTGGTAATCAGAACCCGATGGCGATGGCATCTTCGCGACTGCGATTTTAAAGATCGATGTAATGCTGACAATCCAGAAAGCTCTTAAAGTGAATATTGTTCGCACTATTCCTGAGATAGATCCGGAAACAGTTTTCGAGGTGTTGCAAAATTGGGTTGATGAGATTTGCGCAGCCATCCGAAGCAGTCACAACAATGTAGTCGTCTCGTATTTCATAAATAATGGGAATGGTTGATCTTTCTAAAAAAAAAAAAAAGCATATATCATACTTCCTTGCATTTTATTTTATTTGCAAAAGGAAACTTGCTACGATTTTTCTCTTTAAAAACACACGTTGGACTACTAAATGGATTGATACCCGTAAAAACCAAACATCCGAGACTATAACCTGTGATTTGTCCCATTCCAACTCAGCATACCTACTTTTTTAGTTCCCTTCCACTTGTCCGAAAAAAAAACTCATACATAAATGAATGGTTTGAAAAGCAAGCCCTTCCTTCTGACTTAGATAAGGCGCTACCGAGGCTATTTTGCCTCCCGCAATATTTCCTGTACCTATAAGGCCTTATACAAACAAATTTGGAGCACTTTAACAGAGGTAATTGTTTCGATAAGACCTTACTGAAAGTGCAATTTCCTTTTCTGTAAGGCCTTGTAAAGGGTTTTCCAATAAGGGGGGTTATTTTGATATTAAAAGAAAAATGCTATTTTTTGAGATAAATGATCGGATATTTATTTCAGAATAAAGAGGAAGGTATGCCGTTAATAATGAAATACAACATCGGCCAAATGGCCACCACGGCCACGCTTACAGGACCATATCCTTTTCATGAAATTTTCCATAACAAAATCGCAAATTGGCTGCCCTATGTCCTCGATAGACTCACGAATTCCATCTTTGAGGTCTTGAATCGACACTGAGCTGTTGGCGTGGATCTTATCTTTCACGTGGCCCCAAAGGAAGAAGTCGCAAGGTGTTAAATCACAAGATCTTGGTGGCCAATTGTGATCACCACTTCGAGAGATACCACGGTCCGGAAACTTTTCCCGTAAAAGATCAATGGTTTCGTTGCTTGTGTGGCACGTAGCGCCGTCTTGTTGAAAATAAACGTTGTCCAGATCAATACCATCCAATTCCGGCCATAAAAAATCATTAATCATCTCTCGATAGCGCAATCCATTCACCGTAACTGTTGACCCAACCTCATTTTCGAAAAAGTAAGGTCCAATGACCCCGCCGGACCATAAACCGCACCAAACAGTCACACGTTGAGGATGAAGAGGCTTCTCAACAATAACTCTTGGGTTTTCCGAGCCCCAGATGCGACAATTTTGCTTGTTGACGTAGCCACCGAGGTGGAAATGGGAAAAATGGGAAATGCTTTAGTTTTGCGAACTGTGACTGCAAAATTTTCAGCATTTTTGTAGTGAATTTTATAATTTCAATGCGTTGTTGTAGCGTGTATAGTTCGTTTCTACTTGTCAAATGTCAAAAAATAGCAGCTTCAAAAGTGACAGCTACCGAAATAGCGGACTATTCAAAATAACACCTCTTATTGGAAAACCCTTTAGAAGCAGTTAACATCCGCAGTGAGTTATTATTTCGAAAAAGAAGCACTAGTTTCGGTTAGATGCTTGCTGTAAGGCATTACCGAAACTGTAATACAAAAGTTATAAAAACTGAGATTGTAGTAGGTAGGTAGGTAATTATTATTGTTTTCATTGCGCAGTGGCTTAGAGTTAGTTTGTTGGACTACTAAGCGAGGAGTTCCCGGTTCGAATCCCCAAAGAACCAAATTACATCTTAAGTTTTTTTTCCACTGCGCGAGTCACTTAGGCGAAATCAGAATATTGCTTATTTTTGGCCGTGCTTGTGCAATGAACTATTACAAAAGACGTTAATGAAAATGCAATAAGACAATTAGGAATGCGAATGATCAAAAAGACTAAAAGCTTCCGATCGCACGTGGAAAATACAACCCATACCTAGGTACCTATCCTGCATTCTGCAGGCAACTTGAAGTATGCTTTGGGTCGAGGTAAAAACGGACATCTAAAGGTAGCTAGACGATGGCTATTCCTCACTTTGATTTATGTCAATCACAACAGAATACGATTCGAGTAGAATGGCAACACTAATCCGCCAAAGAAAAACTACTATTCGCAATTAACTGTATTAGGCGAGGCGCAGACCACCAGCAGGCTGGGTACCTACCTAGCTATATGTAGGTACCTTTCGAAATGTAGGTAGCTATCTATAGGTACGTGTTCGTACATTTCATCATCAGCAGGACATAAATATAATCTTCTATGTCATTCCGGCGAAAGCGGCATCCAGGCTGCATATTCATTAAAAGAAAGGACACAACAACAGCAACGTACAAACGGACTCTTGAAACTAGGTATAGGTATGCTGAGCAACACCAAGGCAAGGCAGCAGCAGCGCGCAACACATCGAATCCCACCACCAACAACAACAAGACAAAAAGACACAGAATAGAAGAAAAACAACAAAAACGGCAGAACCTTTTCAAAAGAAAGGAAAAATTGTGCACAAGTGAGCGATGAGAAAGAAATGCTCGTGCTCGGCTGGATGTGGGCGCTCGGGGGGCTAACTTTTCTTGTGCTCTGGACACATGACTAGACGGAAAAATGCAGCGGTACACATATCCATACGTATACCATACACCCATATTCATATACCTACCTCGCCTTCCACTTGAGCAAAAGAAGAAAAAAAAAAAGCGCCATTCTCTAGATTCTAACCCTACAGTCAGTCAATGTACCTATATCCGCAAGCGTATGATTTTGAAGAGACTCTCCACATATGGCAATGACGAAGTCGACGACGACGATAGTTCCAACTACACACGGACTCTATATGACTGTGTGCTGTAGCTAGGACGATAGGTTCCCTCTTTTTATTCACCATGAATGGGGCGAATTCTTTTATTCAGATATCCGCCAAACTTTGTTGCGAAAGGATCTAGGTATAACGCTAGTTTCTGTGTCTGTTTCTTTTCGAATTGCGTTGCTATAGTTGCGCTTTTACAAGGACTTTAAGTGAACGCTCCGAAATATCCACTACAACGTGTGCCGGTTCTCAGATTTGAATTTTAAAAATCTTCCGTTACATTTACTCACGCACACATCGACAGGGAATCGGTTAACTTTCCGTGGTCATCCTTACAAGTATTTATTATCCCACGAGCCCGAAAAAGGACACTTCACACACCGGATAGGCGATTTATGCCAAAAGAAAGACTCGAACAGAGCGAGGGGTGAAAATGTTTATTTTAAAGTAAACTCAAGAAAAATAACAAACAATACTACAGCAACAACAACAACAACATTAGGTGAAAGGACACTTTGGGCATTGTGCGCGCAAATCGCCTTACAAGCAAGGATAAAGAAATTCGCTCCTAGGGCATAGGACAGCACAAGATAAACATAGGAATACTTTCTACTTGACCACAGTGTCCTAAGGACTAAGGATACGTGTGCAGCAAGGAATAGAAACGGGAACACATATAAACAATCTTACGAACACACACGCGCTCGCTTAATACATGCTATGATGAACTCTCATGCGTATACGCACACGCATTGGGAGTGAGGCGACTTTAAATTGAATGGTCACTCGACGCAAAGTTTCTATCGTGAAAACGAAAACCATCACCACCACCACCACGAAGACGACGACGACGACGACCATTGAATTGAAATCATTCACTCAGCGGACAAAGGGGCGGGTAGCCCAAAACTGGACTAAGCGCCGTTCGTCTGTATGTGTTACAGTTTCGATTTGGGAAAAACCACCCCCAAATCAGAGCAATAAACCACCCCACTTATTTGGTGGACAATTTACATAATAACACACACGACTCGCGAGCGAACCCATCAAGGAGAAGAACAAGAATACGAAAGGACACTTGCGGGCCCCAACATATTCTATACACGCGCAAGATTTTAGGTACATCGTACATGGTCAACATCAAACTTTAAAGTACAGCACACATATCTACGCAGAGGCATAAAGTCCAAGAAGTCTACACTCGCACTCGTGCATGTACGACCACCCACCCATTTCCTGTTCTCTAACTGACCAGCGCCAAATCGAGCCGTAGAGAATCGGTTAAAGGATGCTTCGGCTCCCCCATCCAGCAAGCATCGTCTAACGTCTTGCGCTCGCCGCTCGCTCACCATAGAAGAGAGCAACAGCACACAGCAAGCACACAGAATCGGAATCGCCACCTCGTCGGTCGTCGCTCGTCCCTGCCCCAGCCGCATATGTCCACTTAACTCCTCTCCCGATCACATATTCACATGAGCACAACACACACACACACACACAAGCTGTAGGTATTTGTGAAAGATTTTAGTGTATTTGGCATCCGCCAAATGGACATGGACACTGGTCAAGCTCAAGCACACAAGAATATCGCAAGGATATGAAAAAGGAGCAGAGAGAATCACGGATAAGAAGAGAACCAAGATATTATACACTCTCCATCTCAATTTATTATCCATCGTGCTGTGATTCTTCGCCGCCGCGACAAATGTGTGCCCTGCTCACCTTGGTGTTGCCAAAAATCTATCTTCATCATCATACGGCATCTTTACATGTATGCGAAGGCGAATGCAAAAGGAGAAAGAAGGACCTACAGCAGCAATAGCAATTATTGTCGCGAGAAGCCAAACAAGAATTCAAACGAATCCCCATCCCCACATAGCCAGCCACCACACCGTAACGCACGGTATGAGAAAGGACAATAACGGGAATATGCTACACGGTTGGCATTTCTGTCGCTGACTGGACGTGGACTGTGGTGTCGCGCACATATCGCATCCGCAATCATCATCATCATCCTCGTCGTCGTCGTCGTCGTCGTTGTCATCCAGCATCCACCAACCACCACCATCATCTTCGTTGTCTTTCTTGGTCGTCATCCTCACATATCCTCCTCAACCTCACACCACCCGGTACGGCATACACGAGTATTAGTAGGTCCTCTTTTCGTGCACATACAACATACTTTCCTATTCTGCTCTACACACTACTCTTCTTCTACATCTTGTTCTTCTTTTGGGCTGGTGGATGTTGTGTGTTGTGCTCGCCGTATCACCGTCATCAGCAGCAGCCAGCAGCCAGCATCGTCGTCGTTGTTGTCGTCGTCCTCGTGCTCGTCCCCATAGCCGCCGTGTATTGTTGCCATTGCCGTTGCCGTATGCTAGTAGATTTGGTCGCCGTCGTCGTCGTGGTCGGTCGTCTCATCATCCATACGTGACTTGTTCGTCGATCAGTCAAGTCAGCAACGCGAGAATAGCGAATCGAGTGAAACAAAACACCAACAACATACTACCACGGCTACGGCATACAAATAACGGTCACACACAAGAGTACTACACAACAATAGCGGCGCAAAAAGGAGTTCTTGGTGGTTGGTCGTCGTCGTCGCCTTGCCTTTGCCTTCCTCCTTTTTAGATGCCTTCAATCCGGCACCAAGTTATCGCTATTAATCATTGTACATTTGGCTGCCGACACGAAAAGGCGGTGTGCGCTACTTACACTGCTATTCATGTGTGTTATCCTCCAACTGCCACACTATCAACAGTCAATAATAAGGATAAATATTTTTTTTCCGCGAATCGGTTTAATCAACGGTTTTGTTCGCAGTCAATAATTTAAAAAAAAAAAGGATTACAATAACTGCCAAGTGATTTAGTGTTGTTTACACCACAAAGGATACGAAATAAGTGTGTGCAGAAAATAATTGTAAAAAAAAATAAAATAACTCGTGTGTGCCAACAGCAAAAATAAAGGATGTGCAACAAAAATAATTAAACAAATCTCAGAATCGCATTATCAGTGATTAATCAACAAACCCAGCAGACTTGGTGCAATTAATTTGATCAATTAACAGAGCGAAAGGGAAATATAAACAACAACAGTACAAAAAAAAACTCGTAAAACACGCGACACTTTGAATGACATCGCCGTGATTTTTTGACGAATGCTTTATGATTTTTATTTTTCCTTTTCTTCGGATTTGTGTTTTGGCAAAGTGTATGTGTTTATTGTCTCCTCTGCGCAGAGAGGTTAAGTGGGCTGCGTGGATTTTGTGAATTAAAAATAAAAAATAAAAGAAACGGAATTTGCAAGAATTTCTGACGATCGCGCATCATTAATTTACACGCTCAACAAGTTGAGGTAAATTAAAGAAAAAAAAATTGCTAAACACAAAAATAGAATTGAGTGCTGTTCAGTTGTGGATACCATCTACGATCAGTTCCTCGCATCGACATCGCCGTCACCGGTGTACGGAAGTAGAAGGATTTTTGGAAATCTCGGTAAGTGTGTACATAGATAGATCCAAGTTTTTGAAGTCTGACACCTTTTGGTGCGATGCTATGAATGGGATTTAGAAAAAAATTCGCTTTTGGTATAGGGTGCACTAGCGGTCTTCGAGCTCTGGTTTTAAAAGGCTTTGACCCCATTTGTCAAATGATTCTAATAGGAGTAGTTAGGGAAGTAACAGCAAATTAGCTTGTGACCTTTAGTTATAAGCTTCTGCAAAGGTTGACATTTTTGAATGTGAGAAAAGACTAGTTATGTATTTAGGTAGGTAGGTACCTAGTCTTTTATAAATGAGACCTGGCCATTTCGGTTAAAAAAAATTAAATTCGGATAGTGAGTTCCATTTCGTTGGACGTGTCGAAAAAGAACATTTTCAAACTTAGGCGTTCCAAAAATAATTCTCAACCAACTAGTGCCAGGGCATTGCTTCTGTTTTTTTTTTATCATTTTGCTGACGATGAGTTTTAAACAAACCTTTCGATAGTGCAAAAAGAACGGTGCAAGAACGCAAGAACTGTATACCTAGGTACCTGTGAGGACAAAAACAACAGTGTCGGACAATAAGTACGCCTCCAGTTGCAAAGTTTTGTATAAAGTAGGTAGGTATAAGCTTCTTATACATTCCCATTCGTATGGTTTTTTTATCAAACTTTTATTAAAGATTTAAATTCTTTTTCCAATGAGGTCACTGCCATTTTAACCGAATTGAAATAGGTATTTGTCATTTAGGATAACAGACAACGTGAATCGGGTTGGTAACTTATTTACAAAAAATTGGCGGCCAATTTTACAATTTTTCTTTATTTATAAAAATTAACTAAGAATGGTTAAAAACTGTTTAAAAATGTTAAATAGGTATAGAAGGATTAAAAGTTACTTTTTAATTATTCTTAAGCTAAGTACCTACAATTATTTAAAAAGAGTTACGTGGCCATGCCATTTCGCTAGCACGATAAAGATATAAAATATAGGTGTATCCACTTTGCAAAATATGATCAAAATGTACCAAAACGCAAGTTTGATTGACAGCACAAAATACCTACCTATGTAGTGTTTTTTTAACAAAACTTCTCTAGAGAAAGTCGAACATATTAAGCATCAATATCGCCCCAACTTACCTTCAGATAAATGGTTCTCTCGACTAAAATTTTGTTCTAAGTACTAAAATATGTTTGGGAAATAAATTTGCAGCTGACGGCTTTTTTTTAATTGAATACGTAAATACAAGGATACCTAGGTATTCAGAAATGTCAAAATAGCATAGGTATAAGCTTTTTGTTTGAATAGTGTTCTTTGTATTCCAAATACATATTTGCATATAACAATAGATATCAGATATTAAAACCTAAGAATAAATTCTGATGATATTTAAATACATTCCTAGAGACTACGTTCAAACGTCGATCTGAACAAGTGAACATATCTCGGGATGCTTTTGAAACATAAATAGTTCGCCGTTCGTTAGAGAAATATAAAAATAATAAATGGAATAAAATAATGTTATGTAGGTACCTACCTATCTGACTGTTTTGAGGAAAAAAAGGGAACAAATCCCAACTATTCAAAGGAAAAATGATAAATCTAGCATACTAACACTGACCACGGCTTTGAAACAAATTCTAATAAATGAATAACAATATTGTAAGAAATTGAATGAAAAATAAATGATTTAAATGCCGAATAGTAACATCTGCTCCAACTGACTAAATCTACAGTCAAACTCGTATACTTGTCCTTAAATAAAAGCCGCCTAAAGTTCAAAGCGACTGGAGCAAGTAGAGACCATTTACCAGTTTCGAGGACCTTCATCAAACTAAAATTGATCATTCAAAAAGATAAAAAATAGGTACCTTACTTGGTATTAGCAATAGCTCGCTGTCCAAAAATTAATAAATGTGAAGACAATAATTACGTCAAATGTATGTATGAAGTTTACTATCCTTATAGCTCATCCTGTTCTTTTTATTAATAAAATGGTTTGAATTCAACTTATTGAGGTAGGTACTTATCAAATAAACGAGCCAAAATCCTAATGCGTACGGAGGGAAGGAAGCCTTCTAGAGAAAAGGTATTTGTGAAGCCACATAAAAAACCACGATTGGTAATTGCTAGTCATTTGCTTTGTATTCAAATAACTCAATAATTTTGGGACGTTTACAAAACCAAACACATTTAGGTACAGTACAATCTAAGAGTTACTGAACTGAAATAACAGAATTCAGGACAACATGACAAACAATGAATTTATATATTTTTCTGACCCTTCGCATAGAAAACTACCTTAAATTTAGTGCCAAATCCTGTCTCTTTACTACAGGACAATACCCTTCTGATCGAACTACAGTCTGGCTAATAAAACTATCTCAGAATCAGAATTTTTTCGTTTTGTATAGGCATGGGTTTTCTGGATAAAATGCAACAAATTCGGTTAACGAAAATATTTCAAACTTTTGTTTTTCCAAATCAGAAAATTAGTTTCGGCTTTTACCGAAAGTCGATCCCCGTATGAACCTTTTTGATCGCTACTGTATGTATCTGAACTCGAAATATGAATATAGATACTGAGTTAGGAGTGTTTTTTTCTTTACTTAGGGCGACGCTGTTAATCGTTACGATTGCCCTTAAATTTTGATCAGTCTTGCACAAAATTTGTAGACGAAAACTTTTTGCTTACACATTCAGAGAAACTTCTCTGTCAAAGTTTCTTTACGAGAACTGCGAGTGGTGGCGACCATCGGATTTGTAGTTTTTGACACGTCATAAGAGAAGTCATGTAGGCCCAGTGAATCAGTGATTAGTGTGCTAGACTACTGAGCGAGGGGTCGCAAGTTTGAACTTCGGAAACCTTTTAAATTTGTTACACAAAAACTACATAGAAATCATGCCGATTTACAACGATAATTTTGAAAATCATTCGGATACCTATGATGGTAGCCAAAAAGGAGATTTATTTAAATATATTCAGTTCCGAAATGTCAAAGGGGTATTCCTGTATTTCTCATCATTATTGTGGTTATATTTAAAAAGTACCATAAATATTATTACAGGTAGATGTTTACCTGTTTGCAAAGGTCGATAAATTCTCAGAACTGCTATGAAATGAATAGAAAGAGAGATATATACCTACCTACGTACGATTACAGAAAGAAGGTGTATTTTATAAGCAGGTGCTCTAATTGCGGCGAAAATCGCAAATTCTTGGAAAACTTTCGAAACTGTTTTATTGCATGCATCTGCAAAATCTTTTTCTAATCTGCTAATCCACCAAATCGGATTATTATTTTTCAAGGGAACGCTTTTAATATTGTTGATTTACATAAAATTTGCATGCAAAGCAATACATATGACACTTTGCGGTGATGAACGTTCAAACACGTTTTTTACATAGGGCTAATTTATCAATTCATTGGTTATGTGTACATTATTTAATTTAGAAAGCAGTGGCAATAACAAGATTTATTTTAAAAGCGGGAGATATCCATATCGTCAATTGGATGTAGGTAAGTCATATTTTGGAACAGTTCCTATTTAGCGAGCCTATAAATGATTCAGAGGTATGACTAGCTTTGGTCGACATAATGGAAAACCAAACCTAAACATTTTCCCTTGAGAAACACTCAATCTCCTTACAGAAACTGAGTAGGCAGGTCCTTTGCAGTTTGTGTGGTCTATATCTCCTAGAAAGATATTGGAAGACAAACTTCTTCGATTGTAAGATAATGCTTCGCATTCGCACAGTGTGTTTGATATTTCCATCAGTTTGCAGTGCCCTGACAGGATTCCCGAACGGTGTTCTGAGTTGTACCCTACATAACCTAGTTTGTAAATTTCCCAAGATCTAGATAGTTATGACCACAACAGAACTATATTGCAGAGTCAATTGGGCTTATCAACGATTGGGAACAACAACTCCGCCTTAATCAGTGGGGAAATGTCCCGGGTCTAAGACAATCAGAAAGACTAATTAGGCCCTTCTCCTATACAAGAAATCCTGAAACTAAACAAGGAAAGTATTAGAAAGCTAGTGGGCTTTCTTACACGCCACTGGGGTTTGAGATACCATCTCAGCAAGTTGAACTTGTGTCCGGAGACAAAATGCAGGTTTTGCCTAGAGGATGACGAATCCTCTGAGCACTTACTCTGTAATTGCCCGGCACTTCACTGCTTAAGTCGATGTATCTTCAACGAAAAAATACTCTTACCAGCAGAAATTAAAAATTCTGTTACTAAGGACATACTGGCCTTCACTAGGGAGGTCAATCGTCTCTTAGTCTAAACCGCACCCTTCCATGATACAAAAGATCTTGTAGGTCGCAGTGTCAGTCATTGGGCAGGGAAAAAATACAAACCGTCTATATCATAATAACTTAAATGCTGTTGCATCAATTATATCGGCGGTAGGTACATAAGATTAACATTTTTCAGAAGTGTCTGCCTAAAGCCACCTAGTGACAAGAAGCAGAGCAGAATGTACCTACCGGATTTTGTTTCTGCTGCTTGTCACTGACTGGACAGCTTGAGGGAACGTACAAGGTTTTGAATACAAAATATAAAAGCTTTGCTAGTAAAAATTGTCGAATCTACTAAGGGAAGTATAGGGTACAAGAGATTTTTTATTGTGCCTGCTTGTTCAAATTATCCAATCTGGCAAAGTTAACCAGCTGCTGTTATCTCTCGATAAAGCCAATTGCGACTCGATAAAGTCCTTGCCATGACCATATCATATTGCACTCCGAAAGAAAGCACGGTTCTGTAAATGAAAAGAGAGCTGTATAATCTTAAGCAGGAAGCTGCTGAAACTATCCGAGTTTAGCCTCAATTTTACTAGATTCGACTTAATACATATGCTGTCATATACCTTTTTTGAAGCGTGCATTCAACCAACTTAAAGAAGATTGGGAATAGTTTTCTAGTTTCTAGTTTCTAGTTTCCAAGAATATAAATTCTGAAACACAATAGATATGGTTTTGTTGGCTTAGCTGTAGATTCATTAAAAATATTTAGGTATATGTACAATTTTTTTCAAATCATTTTCAAACATTTCACCCGCCAGTCAGAAGTCAAGAATTAGGTACCAAGAAATTCAAAGTCCGTTCACGTGATTCTTTATTTCCAGAACATTGAAAAGGTCATACCAATCGAAGGCGCACAAGTAACTAATAATATGTTTTTTTTTTTGACAAAACCTGTCATTCAGTATTCTAAAGCGATCCTATCTACGTATTTTAAGAACTAATTTTATTTAATACGACACACAGGGTCCTTTCTGAAAATCGCTGAAGTTTGACGTGAGCTCTATTACTTTTAAAGTACTCTGAAAAAGTGACTCTCTGAAATAAATCTTATAAAGTGTTGTTCGATATGAAATTAGTAGATAATCACTTTTACATACAAATTAATTTCGCAGAATCAACCCAACATATCCTAAAGTTGGCGGCTCTACTCGTAAGTTTGTGAATTGTGATGTCTCTGACATCGTATGAAGTTTGCAAAAGATCTATAGCGTTAACCGAAACGTTAGGTCTGTTAAATTACTTTTTAAAATCTTGCGATTTTTACGAACTTTTACGCATTTTACTCAATTATCGTTCCTCAACTCGAAAAATTCGTTAAAAAGGGCGGCTTCGAGAGAGTAAGATATTTTCCCTCTTACTTGTTTTTACTCAATAAATTTCTTTGTGTAAGAATTGAAACAACTGTCGCTGTCAGTCGCCTGAAAATTAACAGCTGATTCGAATTTGTTGTTCTATTTGGCATTTTTGATGGGTGAACTATCTGTCATTTTTCACAGGTTACTACAAAAGCGTTCCTTAACTTTTGCGTAAGTTTCCCTCTGTGAGAGAGAATTCATCCCCCACTGGCATTTTGAAAGTCTTTTCCATTTTTACTACAAAAGTAAAGGAACAGACCTATTATAAGCTACCATGTGACGTACCTACTTGAGTCAACTTTAATATTCCCCTTGTTTAGAAAAAAGCAATCTCGCTTTCAAACAAATACTGTCGAGTTTGAAGGAAATTGGGCTTGCTCGTCGCTTAGGAATGTTACCTACCTACCTACCTACATAGCTATGACGATGGTCCCAATAGCCCATAACTCCTAAACCTTACCTACTTCAAGTTAAAAAAATTCACGGCTGAAGGTATTTCTTCACGACTTGAAACATGCGTTGCCCACACATTGCAGTCGTAGGTATGCGCTTATTGGACATCATCGGTGCTAATGGGCTATCGAACTACAAAATGATCGAAGACAGATATTTAAACAAGCTCTGCACGTATGTTAATTAGAGCTGCAATCAGCCTAGCATTCAGCCAAACAATCTATACACTCTCAAACTTACAAGTACACTAAGCTCAATCTATATCCACTGTTCTAATCCGCTATGCACTTCTTCATAACTGCAAAATTTATATACCTACATAGGTACATATGAAACGCAAAACTTTCCACTTGTAGCATCATAATCATTATCATCATCAATTTCAATTCCACCACACTAAACGCTCCTATCTCTTATCAAAACAAAATCCGGCACACCAGTTGAGTGCACTCCGGGCCAAAAGCTAATGCGAGTAAAATGTAGTAGTCAACACACGACCCAGCACCAGCAGCAAGCGAGTACGTTATCCGCAATAAAATTACACGAGGAGTTTCACCCAACTTCCCCCAAAAACACACAACAAAAACCACCAGTAAACAAACGCACAAACTTTACAGGATCCCACAAAAAAAAAAAATTGTGAAAAAAACAACCAGATGCATACCTACTGCTACCATGCATTGCAGCAGTATCACCATACCACACCACCAACTCCAGTGGACCTCAACACTGGCAGACAGTGCGATAGGACAAGTTCTGGTGCAGCTGATGGAGCCAGTCATTGGGGGGCATATATAGTATAATGTTTCCCTTACAGCAGTCTGAATGTCAAAAGTCACGTACAAAAATCAGCTGATTATTTACATAAAAATCTCATAAAATGTTTATATCCACACATGAAATCAACTACTAACGTTTGTCGGCGAATTCGGTTGTGCTGTAGTGCAGTGACGTACACATTGGACACAAACACAAACACATATGCGAGGCGACATATAACATCATTATCAAATTACATTCAGTCATTTTTATTATGAATTGGAATCAAGTACAAAGAGGATTTTTGTGTCCTTTCATTTCCTTTTCGTCTTATTTGTATCGTTTGGTTTTTGCGAACTAGGACAAAAAGAAAGGAGCAGGATGTTCAGACAATTTATAAGTATAGGATAGGTAAACATTTTTTTTATGGTTTAGTTAAGTTGGGTCGTGACGTCAGGGGTGAGGTCGCTGGAAAAAAATATAAGAGAAAATGGGAGGAAAGAGAATTTGGTTATATTTTTATTTTTACACAATGCACTTTCTTGTGATGAGATGATGTTAAGACTTAAGAGGTTATATCGTTGGGGGTTGTTTCTTGTTTTAGATTTAAAAAAAAGGTAGGTACGTATAAAAGAAATAATCAAAACATTTTAATAAGAAAAGAGAGGATTATCCACGTGTCATGTTATTTTTTTCTGGTGGAACTGCAATTTGTTTTTCGGAGGTGATTAGAAAATTTGGGTAGCTACCTTCATTTTCTTAACATAGGTACCTACCTGAGAATGATCCTACATAAGAGGATTGCAACTAATGGACACCTACTAATTTTTTGGTAGGGTTTTAAACTATTTGCATTCAAATCGGTGCTAGTCAGATCATTTCTACAAAATTTCCACAGTGAGGTATACCGATAAATTGCCGTTCTAGATACCTCGAGTTTTCAATATTGTATGTAGGAGTAGGTATCCTGCGGACTTCGACTTCTTTGATTCAGTCAAATATTTCTGACTAAATGGAGACCAACGCTTTATAAAAATGTGCTTTTTCTCTAGTCGGTATTTTTGTGATAAGCCAGGCTTAGGATGCTGCTAGTTAAACAAGATAAGGTTATTTTAGGATTAAAGTTGAGCACTCTTTGGAGCTCGATAAATCTGTCTTTTTTAGAAGGCACTTCAGTTATCCAGTTTTGCATTTAAATTTTTGTTTCATTTAAGAAGGTCTTCAAATAAAGCAACAATTTTCAGCGAAAAAAAGCCTAGCTATTTTTGTTCCAAGTCTGTCTCATTTACACAGAATAAGTTGAATAAATTTTGCAAGTAAGTTCCTTAAAAATGTAGGATTTACTTGAGGAGGTGGAGTCCATACGTACAGATTTTTTTTTATATAAATGAGGGTCCGCCAAATTTAACCAGGTCCCACTAAGTAAGGTTTCACTGCAAATTGAGGTTTATTAACGTGAGACAGAAGAAGTAGGTACCTAACCTTGGTAGGTATTTATTTACATATTTCAGAATCAATAACCAATTGGCAAAGAAGCGGGATGCGCAAAATTTTCTAACAAAAATTGGCGAAGTTGTGGACTTTTTAGAAAAATCGTCTTAGTCGTTACGTGTGCAGGGTAGAAATGTATACCTAAAAGTTCATCTCCAAATTATTGTTTATCACAAAAAAAGGATTGAAGGCGAAGGTTAGAAATGGTTCTTAGAACGGCTCATAGTGTAGATCTATCCATTGCGATTGCGACTGAAACGTGTTAGGTTAAGGTTGATAAAATATTCTGAAATATGTTCTGGGTAGGTGGAGGAGGACTGTAATTTAAAATTCTCATGTCCCAACTCTCGCGAACATCTCACAAAAATTGGTTAAATACCTTGAGAAAACTTCTCAATATAAATATAGCCGTTCCGACACAGCAAAAAAAACATTTTGCCCTTTCAATTATCCAAAAATAAAAGCCATAATGCAACTGAATGGTTTTTGGAATCATTATTTAAACTTTTTGCACATTATATTTAAATATTTTATTTTCGAGCTATCCGGACAATAGATATCAAAATCGAGTTTTACAAGTTTAATCAGTTTTCAGTCAGAGCGTGCCGTTAAAAAAATGTTAAAATTTCTCCTAAAGCTCCTGTTTTACGTGCAAACAAAAATACAACAAAAAAGTACTGTCGAAGGTTGTTTTAATGCAAAATGTCTATTTTCTAAGCTCACAAGCTGGGTTACGATGATGGTTGTGTATAATTTCGATTCATTGGTTTTAGGTGTTGCTTTGCAAAAATAGTTGCGACAATTGCAAGAAAACTGAGCACGTTGCCCTTATTATGATGAAATTCAAAGTTAGACACCGTAAGACATACTTTGCGGACACTTTCATCAATTTTAGTTCAAATTATTCACGAACTAAGACAGAACACCTTTTTGTGAACAATAAGAAGACAACTGATTTTGTTTACTCAAATATTTTATAGGTAACTTTTGACCATAACGTGGTACACGACCTCATAAAATATTTTTAACCTTATCTAGATCGGTCGGCGCAGTGGGTTAGTGGTAGTGTGTTGGGCTACTAAGCGAGGGGTCCCCGGTTCGAATCCCGAAAGAACCAAATTATATCTTAAGGTTTTTTTCCACTGCGCCACATCTCGCAAACGTCTGACAAACATCCGAAAGTAAAACTGTCATGAAAGAGCTTTTCAATTAGCCGTTTGGAATCGTCGTAAATTTGTAGATCCCTTCCATTCGTCCCGAAAAATTTAAAACCCACAGAAAACGAATGGTTCTGAGAATCTAGGCCTTGGGTCCCACAGATCTGTCGCGCTAAAATATTTATTTATTTATTTATTTTTGATTGTGTGAATTTTGTTTGCATACAAATATTTTTTATATAGATAATAGGTAGGTACAATATGTTTTTTTCTTTAGATGGGCAAACATTTTGTTACCATAAGTCTCCGCCAAAGGAACTTTTACTATATACTTGTGTTGAACGAATTTTGGATCAACAAACCGACTTTTTGTTTGCTTTCTGTTTTCGATGCAAACTTGCGGTGCTTTGCTTTTAACTCTTTTTATACTTAGAACTTTGATTACAACTTTTGGCCACGGTCTTATAGCATTGTCTCTTCTCTGTCTTGTCATCTACTTTATTTGTTATTTCAATGTTTTTACACTTTATTTTAAATCATTTAGAGAAAATAATTCAGAACCGGACCGGAAACTGTTTTTAATTTTTATAAGTTGTGCAGAGCTAAGTATGTCTAGCCGCCTATTCAAACTTGAAGTGAATTATACATGGAACTGTGAGCCTTACCTAAATAAAATAATACAAACAAAAGTTGCGCTCGTCCATGTAAACAAGGACAGAGCAACAAATTTGAAGCCAATCTCTTGCCATTTGTCCATACCCCACAAATGTTATCTTATTGTTTTCAACAAATATATTTATGCTATTAAGCATACAGCGCAATTTTGATTTTTGCAACAGTTTCATGTTTTTAGTAGTACATATTTCCAACGGTAGCACTTGTAGCAAAAATGGTTGTTTCAAATTCCTTAGCTTAAAAATGTGAGCACCTGTTACAGAGATAGGTAAGTTTTAAAAGGGAGTAGATACTTAGGTAGATATGACTAAGAAACTAAAAAAGTATTTTAATAATTTTCCGCCTAATTTTATTTGGAACTTACAACTGTACTAACTTATTTAGTTTATTTAGTTGTCGCCAAATTTGTGATAGCGTTACCTACATAATTTAACACCCTCTATGTATAAATACCTAAGTAGTTAGTCATTGATATTAATAAACCACACACGCCTAAGTGAAAACGAGTCAGATTACATAGGTATATGAATTTAGATCTGAATAGGTATCTACCCATCTGCATCAGGAACAATTGTAGGCCAAGTTAGGTACCCCTTTTCTCGCCTGACTTTTTTTCTAGAGCGACTTAAAAATCCCTTTCAAAGTTATTGGCAAAGAAAACGAAAATTCATTCATAGACTCGACCCTAAACTGAATCACACCGCACAATCGCCATCATCCATCATGTGCAAAGTGCAACTGCACTACCTATATCAAAATCCATACCAACATTGAGAACCACGCGCGACGACACTATTTCGATTCGAAAATGCATGCATCCAATTCCTATATCTATGCACATTGAAGCATGGAAGAACTGCTTCCAGTAAGAGAGTCGACGACTTTTAAAGAGAACTCACCAAGTGTCTCTTCGTTCCAATCTCACCCACAAACGAAAAAAAAATACAAATAGCCTTGCGAAAATGAGCAAAACAAAAAAAAAATCCCAGCGCATGGTAAACAGGTTCTTTTCCTATACCACTACTACAACCGCATCCACCACCTCTACCGGTCACACCGCCTCATAGCTCATACCAGTAATAGGGCGGAGTTACACAAAACATCCTATACACCTTCACAACACGCATATCCATCCGCAAATAGGAATTTGTTCGTGCCAGTGTATGTGTGTTGCGTAAATCATCTCTATCTGCATATGCAAGCATCCTTCTGCGAGAAGTTTGTTTCTTTTGTTTTTAGGGCTGTCCCCGCCACCACCACTACCACCAAAGCAAAACAGGTAAACAAAACATAAATCACTGCAGAATCCGCCGCTGTAGCCATGGCCAACCACGTGCTCCTTTGCGATTCGCTGTTCATTCGTGCATCCGTGGTGGCGGCGCGTAGTTGTACTTTCCTTTTTGTCAATACGATATACAAATTTTGCATTTTAGGCTTGAGGTGCGTGTACACTGTACAGTATACACGTACCCACTAGCCGTCCTTCGTTCACACTGTGTGTAGAGCTGAACTTCAGGCAGGCGTATCCTTTTCGGTTGTTTCAAGTCGTTT
Source organism: Cheilosia pagana (assembly GCA_936431705.1). Taxonomy (NCBI): domain Eukaryota; kingdom Metazoa; phylum Arthropoda; class Insecta; order Diptera; family Syrphidae; genus Cheilosia; species Cheilosia pagana. Next base: position 73,379,705 of record OW386166.1, on the reverse strand, counting down.
TTGTTTTCATTTTTCGAGGGGGGCGATTGGAATTTTAAATCGCGACGCGAATCGTTCTGATTCGTGAGAATTTTTGCATTCGAATTTGAGGGTAGGACGATGCAACGACGACTACCTACTACGATATCCTTTCTAATGAAGAATTTTCTCATTCTTATCTTTGCAGAAATTTATCCAACAACCGCTCAACTGAACGGCCTAAAGGTGGATATATCCACATATCAACAAATGAACATCCGGATGACGACGAAGGGCAAGCGCCCCTTGCGGAGCTTGACCCCTAGTGATAAGATCCATGCCATCCAGAGGATCCACGATGGCGAGTCGAAGGCCTCGGTGGCGCGCGACATTGGCGTTCCTGAGTCCACACTGCGGGGCTGGTGTAAGAATGAGGATAAGCTTCGGTTTATGTCGCGTCAATCGGCCTCAGATAAAATGGCTGCCGATTCGCTGTCGGATAAGTTGGTGGACGGAGCTGCAGCGCTGCTCGGCGGGCCACCAGAGAAGCGTCAAAAGATGGACCCATCAATGCCGCTGAATTTCTCCAATAAAATCAAGTACGAGGACCTGGCCTACAAGCGCAGTCCATTGAACGGCTTGGACTTCAGCACGAACAAGGCACTCTCCGATCTCAGCTTCAACGGCCTGGGGCCTGACTACAACGCGTACAAGAACGCCGAACTGGCTGCCATGAATGGGGTAAAAAACAAGGGCTACGGTGCCGATTTGTCTCGCCAAAATGACCCCTCTCTGGCGGCCATAAGCCCCCTTTCGAGCTTGAGTCACCTGTCTGGGTTGACAGGATTGGGTCATAGTCCTCTAGCGATTAGTTTCAGCGAATTGACATCGAATTTGAATCTGATTGCCCAGCTTAATCCGAGCCTAGCGGCAACGATGTCCAGTCTCAACGGTCTGACAGCGAATTCGCTGCGCAACTGTAAGCCAAAGGGTCAGTCCATGCATAGCCCGAGGAGTAATGACGGCGATCGGGTGCCGCAAGGGCTGTCGGTGAAAAATTGGGCCAAACAGAAGAACTCCAGCGACAACTACGGACTGAATCTTAGCGCGAATGAGAAGAACAAAATGAAGTGTCCATCGCCATCACTGGCGCCGTCGTTAGGCACAGGAATCCCTGCAATGGACGACCCCCTGCTGTATTGGTTGAAGTCGCAACAGGCTATGTTGGGGCTAAACAGCTTATACCCACCAAACCCACAGAGCTCGTCCAGTCCACCGATTCGTTCGTCCACGCCCCAGCACCACGCGCATACCTCAACGCCGCCAATCTCATCAACCCCGCAGACTCCGTCATCGACTCCATCGGGAAGTCTGGACGATAAGAATTCGGCCTGGTTTAACTGGTGTAAAGCGTTCGGCGCAAGTCTGAACTCCCTGGCCCCGCACAGCGCTCTCCACCCGACCTCTACCACCATGGACGTGAAACCACAATTCGAGAATATTCTCTACTCACACCTGACCAAAGAATCCAGCTCTCCTCACAGTACAGACGCCATGAACAACAATAACATCAACGAAGTTACTAGCAACTCGAAACCAGAAGATCTCTCGGCGAAATCTACATCTGCAAAGACGCCCAGTCCGGCGCACAGTCCAATCATCAAATCCGAAGCGGATACAGCGTCGACAAACACCTCCAAGGATGCGTTGGACAACTTACTGTACAAGCTGAACCACAACAACAGCGGCAGCGGTCATGCGACCCCAAACAACAATCACCACTCGGCGGAGAACCATGCAGACGCTGATCGCGAAATGGAGAACAACAGCAGCGCCAGCAGCAGTCACAACATGCACGTGGGCAGTGACAGCGACGCCAGCTACAACAGTGACAATCTGAATAACAATGACAACCACAATAACAACAACACCCACAATAACAACAACAACAACTCGAACAAAACAGACGAGGAAGAGCGGGCCAAATACTCCTCCGACTGTGAGGACATGGAAGCCATCGAGCACGGCGAGAAGTTCCTTAAATGGCTGGAGAATTGCAGCAATCCTCGCGTTACTTCCGTTCAACTAATGCAACTGCGCTTCCTCATTTCGGCGATAAAGTCCGGCAACGAGAAGCAACAGGCCAAGGACAGCGATGAAGAAAACAAGGTGGCAAAGATACGCCGTCGCAAATAGGATCAACCGAAATTGGCGCTAGACGTTGGAGTGGCGACACTTTCATCCGAAGAATGGGAAGAAGACGACACCATCGACAATGGACTCTATGTTGATTATGACCAACAGGACCCCGATCCGGACCAACAACTATTGGCATGGCATCAGGACTACCGCAGCTATACATTCTCGCCGCCAGCAACTCTCCTCAGCACATATAACATTTACCCCTATTGTGATGTTGTCGAACCAATCATCGACAGCTGCAGCCCCTTTCGGCCCGAACCTGATGACGACGATGACGACGACGACGAAGTACCATTTGAAGAGTCTTCCTCTAGCGGCATCTCGGAAACATGCATCACAGCAGATCCTTGCGATGCAAATGGATCAGATCCATTATTCTGAATTCAATTTTTGTTCCGTTTGTTTTCCTTCCAAATTTTGTAGTTAAATTTTTATTAAAAAAAAAAACAAATTCTAATTTCATGTTAAATAAGAAAAGAACAAAATACCAAAATACATTGTACATATTTATTTTATTCTCTAAACTCATTCCTCGTAGAAGTAGACTTTTAATTAAAATAATTAAAAACAAATCCCTAGAAAAATGTTATCGTTAGTTAAATTATTATATATATCTAGTTATAAATAGTTTCCAGAAAAAAATAAGTAAAATAAACAAATTTAACAAAAAAAAAAAGACTTTTCTACAATTTTGAATATCCTTTTTGTAAAAACAAATAACAAAAAAAAAAACTACAAACCACAACAAATCTTAAATAGCTGTGTAAAAAATTACTGATTCCCTCTTAAGATTAAAATAACTCATCTAAATGTTGAAGATAAATAAAACTTTAATAAATTTAAACAAGCAATTTATTTAATGTGTATAAAAAAAAAACTGAAAAAATATCGCTCGATAAAAACTAAGTTAATTTAGTTGAAATAAATGAAAATATTAATATATCGAATTACATATTCCAAAAGTCTGCACATCTTTGATAAGAAGAAGACTTCAAGCTCTACATGTAAAAAAAAATACAAACTTCCTAGGTGTTAACAGTCGTAGCTCATCTTTTAGTTCTATATTTTCTTCTTTTCTAACAAGGGTATAAACAAGCTTTTTGTTTTTATTTATTTATACTGAATATACCGTAACTCTTCATTTAAAATGTTATTTTTATTATTATTCGTTTTTTTTTGTGCATGAATTTACACTTTTGTTTTACACGAAATGATTTGATGAATGATAATGTGTGTGTATCTGTTTTGTTTTCGGATGGAAAATGTTAAAACCAAAACTAAACAGGAAATCTAAGAAAATAAATTATATAAAAACTATAAAGAAACTTAGTGTTATTTGATTTATTTTTCACGGCTCGATGTAGATTGTAAGTGGTTGCCCTGGTAGACAATTGAAGTGTCAATGAGTTCAACCTAAAAGGGGTATGCTTTGAAAGTGCCTACAGGCGGTCCAGTCAAATCAACGAACGGAGTCACGCTACCCAAGAAATTCGACGGATAAGATGGATCTGGGGTTGAATTACCGCATTCGTGATCGAGCAATACGTAACTGAATTTGTTATAGTTTTGCACGTGAAATCAACAAATTTCAGTGACGTATCGCTCGCTCACGGGTGCGCTAATTCGACCTCAGGATAGGAATGATAACAAAATGGTCACATCTATTATCCAGCAGACGATTGTCCAATGTCCACTGACTTATAACCAAAAAAGGAATAATAGGCAAAATATCGTATAAAAATTAGGGATCTAGAGAAGAGCAATAAATGGCAAATGTCTTAACCAGGCCTTTAAACTGTATTAAATTGTCAATAGACTTGTAAGTTGTAACTAGTAGGTATCAGTGAGTTTCAAAATATATCTCTGACTTATTTGTAGCTTAACTTCTGACAAAATCACCGACTTCTCCCTTTGGAAGGCTGCCTCAAGCGGAAGATTCCGCTTTAAAAAGATTTGAATAGTTCAAACTCTATTAGCACGTCAATTGTTCTAAAACTTTTCCACGTAGCGAGGCAGGCGAACGCCTTGAATTCGCCGATGGAATATATAAAGACCATCCTTTGCTTTAATGGTGCTAACAACAGCTCCTTTTTGCCTAAAATTTCTTGGCAACTCAGCACCAGCGAGACTTGCTGCATATACCAGACCTTTTACTTATGTCGGTGTGGATTACTTTGGCCCTATACTTGTAACTTCTGGCAGACGATCTGAAAAGCGATGGTGTGCGCTTTTTACCTGCTTAACAATCCGAGCAGTGCACTTGGAAATGGCCTATAATCTCACGACTGATTCATGCGTTATGTGTATTCGAAATTTTATCGGAAGGCGAGGAATGCCAAAGGAATTTTACTCAGACAATTTTACCAATTTCTTTGAACTTTGAGAAGCACTACAAATATTCAATAATACCACTATCGAAGAAGCAGCTGCGAAAGATTGATTGGTTCTGTCAGGCTCCGAAATGAATCACCTCAATCATTTCTAATCGAAGTCAAAGCGATTAAATCAATTCCGGTCCTCTAACATACGTTCCACTAGAATTCGATGATCAAGAAGCTCTCACGCCAAATCATTATTTTATCTTGGGAAATTCGAATGGAAGCAAATTACATGGGAAATTTGAAGAAAAAGACTTGTTACTACAAAAAAGTTGGAAAAAATGTCAACGACTTTCGGATCGGACATGTTTTGGAAAAGTTGGGTACGAGAGTATTTGTTCACATTCATCTCTATCACAGAATCCGTCGTATTCGGAATTTTGCTATGAACCCCGAAAGAACTATCGCAGAATCCGTCGGTCGTAGGGGAAATGTTTGCTACGAATTTCGAAACAACAAACATTTTGAAGTTAGAATTTTAAAATTCGTAGCAAACATTTCCTCTACGACGGATTCTGTGATAGACGTGATTAACTCGAAGAGCAAAATGGTTTGGGCAGACGAAACCCATGGAAGTAGGCAATATTGTCGTTATTGTAGATGATGAGCTGCCAAGAAATTCTTTGCCAAAAGGAGTTGTTGTTAGTACTATCAATATCAAATCAAAGGAGGGACAAGTTAGGAGGGTGACTGTGAAGACATCCACTGGAACGTAGGTATATACGACCTTCAGTAAACTAGCAGTAGATAATAGTTCACCTATTCAGTTCTTGCTGCCGCTGCTCTGTTTTTCTACAGCTTGGCAAAAATAACTTCACTCAATTTCTTAGTTCCCAGAAACCTGGGTTCTCAATTAATTTATAATTATTTTCAATTTAATTTCAATTTAATAAAATAAAATTTTCAACAAAAAGACAGTTCATCCATTTATAACACTTGCTTTAAGCAATAAGGCAAGGCTCTACGAGTATAAGAAGTCAGCGCATGAGGTCAATCGCACTTTTATCGGTATTAAAAAAAAACTTTTCTAGAAACTGCTTCTTAAAATACTACAGATAGAATAATAGAGCAAAAAAGGTCCGTGCCAAAAAATCAGTTCAGTTTAAGAAATTAGCACTCGACACCAGACCAAGTGCTCGAAAAAAAAAACGCTAGACGGTTAACAAATTTGCTCTGCAATATTTAACGTTGCACAGGCTTTTGATAAATTTCGACATAAGGCAAATAGTTTTTTACGCTATGTCTACGCGTACTCTAATCTTAAAGAATTATGCAAGCAGGCGTTCATAGGGAAGTGTTTTAGGTCCCATCCTGTGTTTACTATAAACATTTGTTACCACACGCGAATGATACGATGATGGCAACATTCGCAGACTGCTGTTTCAGCAACTGATGGATTCATGACTAAGAAGACCTAAAAATTACGAAATGGTAACCTGAATTTGGCATCATCGGCTTTTGATATTTCCTGATACATAGTGTTTGTTTTTGTTTTGGGTTTGTAAATAAAGTCACAGTTTGGTGCGGTTTATGGGCGGTGGCATCGTTGGACCGTACTTCTTCAAAGATGATGCGAATCGCAGCGTTACTGTCAATGGTAAACGCTACCGAGCGATGATAACAAACTTTTTTTTGCCCGAAATGGAAGTTCTTGACTTGCATGATATGTGGTTTCAACAAGACGGTGCCACATGCCACACAGCACGCGAAACAATGGCGCAATTGCGAGGCGAGTTTGGTGAACAGTTAATTTCACGTTTCGGGCCGGTCAATTGGCCGCCTAGATCGTGCGATTTGACACCATTAGATTATTTTTTGTGGGGGTATGTCAAGGCTAATGTGTATAGGGACAAGCCCGCTTCGATTGACGCACTGGAAGCCAACATCCATGCATTCATTCGTGAGATACCGGCCGATATGTGTGAAAGAGTATGCCAAAATTGGACTCAGCGGATGGACTACCTGAGACGCAGCCGCGGTCAACATTTGCATGAAATTATCTTTAAACATTAAATTGCAAGGTTCAAACTATCGATTCAAATAAATATTTCATTCATTTTTTCAAAATTTTTGTGTTTTTTTTTTTAAAAAAGTTCTAAACCTCTTAAAAAATCACCCGTTATAAGAAAGGGGTTGACCTATTTATGAAAACAGAAAGATTCGGCTCTCTCAGACCGTCCCGAGACACGTGTTTGTACAAAAAAACATCACATATTTCTGGCTAAAACTATCGGTCATAAAACCATATCCAATGTATGCTATGGGCTCTTTAAACCGTCTGCAACAATTTTATCAGAACAGTGTGATTTTCCACCGGACAGATTTACCACAAATCAAAGACCAAGTATTTAGTCCTAAAAAGTTCTACCAAATTTTAAGGCGAGGACAAAACTCGTTTATAAGCAAGACTAGGGCAAAGCGTCAGTATGTGTAGCAGCGAATTCAAGGAGTTCACTTACCTTGATGTCAACATTAACTCCATTTTCTAATTGAGACTGCGAAACGGCTGCTTATTCAGTTTGACAAAATAAATATGTCAAATTTGCAGAAAGGTTTTGGTCATTTTAAAAATACATTTTTTCAACGATTCTTTGACATGACTGGGATGAAAAAGGTGAAAATATAACAGCTAACTTTATGAGCTATACAAAGATGAGTATGAAATCCGAAAAACCCAAAATATGTCAACAGCATTGACCCAATAGACATAACGCTGAAGTCTTCTAAACCCACTCCGACATGAAAGATCGAACCTCTGTTATAAAAAAAAGGCATTCCGAATGGCAACCCTGTTGGTCTGGACAACAGCAAGGAAGGCTGCATTCGTGTTTTAGGCAGACAATCCTCAACTGTGCGGACCCACTGAAGAGAAGGAAATGCAGAAGCGATGAATAAAAACCAGCAGCAAGCAGTTTTGGTTTGAGAAGGATTATAAACCTATATTCAGACAATTGCCAGATCTGACAATATTGTCAGGTCTACAAATGTTTTGACAAAGAACTGCAAATGACCTGACAATAGCGAACTACCTTACAATGAAAAATTGTCAGTTCACACGGTTGTAAGACATTTGGGAGAAATTTTTCAATGATATATCTGACAATATTGTCAGATCTGGCAATTGTCTGAACATAGCTTTTATACGCAATATTCAGTAGCCTTGGCGAAATCACGTACAATTTTTGCATTCAACCCTTACTCGATTTAATTTACTATTGCGACTTGTGAGTTTGAAAGTCATATAGCTATCTAAGTTAGTAGGGCCTTTAACTGGTACTAACTTTCTAAAAAATCGCAATGAAACTAAATCTTAAAAATTAAGACACTGGTTTTTTCTGTGTTTTTCTTAGAGAACAAATAGATTCAATCACGTGTCAAATATGGCCTATATGGAGGCTGGCTGAGACAAAAAGGTTTGACAGGACACACCTCACTCCCTTTGTCACTGTTCGATTTTCTTTTCACATTTGAGAAACAGAACACTTGGAAGCTATTAATTCCATGACTTACATTAATTTTCTGACTGCCTGATTTTTACAGGTTTTTAAAATTATCGGGAAGACTGGACAGCCTCTGGTAATCACAAGAAAGAAGGAAATGAAGACAACCCAAGCAATAATTACCTCCAATAATTGGAAGTCCACGAGGACCTAAATGTGATATTGAATGGTGCACCCAGCAATACGTTGACAGTGTTTCGTAAACGGCCGAGGTTTACTCTCACTTTACATCAGAGTAGCGTAAAGGCTTCTTCCGATGCAGCTCGCTTAAAAAAAATCCAAAAACTAGGTACCTAGGTAGGTACCTACTGAAATAGTAAACCAAATTTTGCAAATAATGAAAGTTAGAAAAGAGAGTGATAAAAAATGTAATAAGAGAATTGAGATAGTTTAGAACTCTACGGGTGTTGCTTTAAAAACCCTTGGATCTGGCTTGTGGATTTAATTTATGTCGTTTTTGAAAATACGTCTTAGACTTTTAAACTTTCATTTACTGCTAAATTTGAGCTACCCTTCCGACACCGTCCATTGCATAAACTTTAACGAGTCTTTAGGTGATTGCTCAGCTCTTTGGACTGCACTCCATGAGTACCAAATGTAAATAATGTCCTTTAATATATCAGATCAGACTGTAGTAAAATTTATGAAGTTTTGCTCTTCCAAGGTAGTAATCATTTAATATTTAAAACTTCGTAGGGAAAAACTGATATATAGTTTAAATAGAAACAACTCACCAGCGCTCCTGGTTTGACCAAGGGTTGATATTCGATAAAATCAGCAACAAATCTTGCACACCCCTCCAAACTCGCAATCAACGGTTCATATAAAAACGAAGTTGGTCGAATGGTTGTACAGACGAGTTTCTGCAAAAGACAAGTTGAAATCGCCACCAAAAAATTAGACAACAACATTAATTAACTCACCTGAACATCGCATTCGTTTTTAACCGCCAGCACAAGAGGCCTCCTGTCCGGATAGACACTGTGAAATTGTTTACGAAAATTCTCTGCAAACAACAAGAGCAATCGATCTTTTCCCGAAAGTGTGTAGTAACTCGGAGGATAACATTCTGGCGAAGATTCGTATGCCAAGTTCTCGGGAAATGCCAGATCTACTCCGCCGGCATCATGAGCGGCAAAGAATTCTTCAACGGACAATGGTGGTGGTGGCTCAACGATTTCCTCTGTCATGACTGCGCCACCTTCTTGGACGTCCTTTTGACGAGATTCACTTTCACAAATGTTCTGCCTGATAGGTGGTTCCGCATCAGGGAGTCTTGTTTTATCGATAACTGCGCCCGACTCCCTGGCAACGGAGCTCGAACTGTTGTCATCTTCCCGGCAAACCGTGACCCGAGTTTGCTTTTTCTGCATTCTATTTTCTATCGTTGGTGGAAAGGACTTCTTTTGGGGTAGAAAATATATGAAAATTGAAATAGAACTCGACTTTGACAGTTCCAAATTAAATTCAAATAGCAATTGTAACGAGTGACATTCAAAAGAACGAGAGGAGGGTTGTGGTCATGGGTAATGTTGACTCCGATTATTCGGAGTTAAGTTTCTCTTGGAACCACTAGCACTTTTGAGCACCGCCACCTAGATGACAGTCGGTGTAACAAGTGCAAATAGGATTCAGTGTGTCTCCGGCATGGTTCGTGTATTTGAGTGGTAACAGTTGGCTCAGATTTATCCAAAAACCGTTTCCGAATAGTAAACAACTTCGATGGTTCATCATTTTGACAAATAAATCTCAGCAAACTTGCAGGTAAACAAAATTCAATCACCGCCATGGGAACAGATTCGTAAGGTGCTGCTGCTTTGCTTGCTTATACGTCATACCTTCGCTTACTAGCCGATAACTGGAAAATCCCCTTCCTACTTTCTTCTCCGCCCATGCCGAAGAACAAGTTTTTTTTCTTTTTCTTTCTATTATTCTTTTGCGTCCGCTACTCGCGAGTCTCTTTGTATTATAATCTGCGGTGCGTCAAGTCTTAAGTGCAGTCGACCACATTAGGAACTTTTGAAAAGACACGTCGCCAGTAGAGAATATGTTTTGATTTTGTTTACATCGCCGGCCAGTTGGAATTTTGTTGCTCTTATTTAGTTAGTAGTTGTTATTAATATTTATTTGGTTTTATGTAAAATGTGTAACAAAAGTGATGCGAAGAGTGAAAGCTTCAACAAACGTCGCGATTGTGAAGAGGCTGCCTGCGAAAATGGAAAAGATGTCGAGAAATTGTAAGGCAAAACAAAAGAGTTCATGTGCGAACAGTGCTTTAAGTGGCATTTCTCGGTTTTACTGTTATAAAAATGTGATTAACTGGGTACTTGTCTTTGTTTACAGAAATTGGTGGATTATTTTCGGTGCGGTTTTGATTCTAACCTTTGCGACGAGATACTATAAAGTCACTGAACCCGATCATGTGTGGTAAGTTTGATTTAATCACATTCCTGAGATGGGCTCAATGCGGCTCCGGTTGACCTAGTTCGGTGATTTGAAGACGAATATGAGGTGCGGTATTTTTGGCAGTAAACAAGTGTCATTAGTGGGTCGTTAGGAGAATAGTTGTTGCAATATTGTTGTTCGTTTAGTATCCGCTGATGAGAAGTGTTTCACTTTATATAGGGTGTTTTTGTTTGCAGAGGTAGGGTACCTACTTTAAAATGGATTAAAAGAAATGCAAATCATGTCAGGTATTGAATTTTGGCGGCAATTGCAACCGCAAGGAAGATAGGTTTGGGACCCGGTTTTTTACTCGGTGTCACTATACAAAAACAGGAATCTTTCAGATTATCAAAAGCATTCGGCTGAACTCTACTGAGTTTCGGGACATAGCAATTTATAAGGAAGGTAACGAAAAGGCAGATGTTTCCGTAAGAATTGGGTAGAAAATGAAACTGCAATGCATTTCATGAAAGGAGGCTAACTCATTTTAGTTAGGTGGGGGAGAATGTGCCACCTCTCCAACTTTATGGCTGAGATTATTTGGCACTAAATAGATTATGTACCTATCCGCATCATAACTGGAATAATCACAGCGGAGGAAGATGTGGAGTCAATGCACTGCCGCATTGCGAGAGAAAAGTCCTTCGCAATCACCTCAGAGTTAATTGGCTTTCAGATATTGGTTTAAAGCCCAATGGCTGATTACTACAAGAGCATTTGAAATTACATTTTCCCCCTCTTGGTGAAGGCTACCAACGACTCAATTGTGTTTTCACCTTAGTCTGTGAATTAAGGTTCCTCTGGCGATTTTAAAATACTTTGAACGTTGAAACTTGTTCTTACTATTGGTGTTTTGTCTCTTTGCCATATTTTTAACAAATGCATATTTTGGACTTCCACAATTGCACATATTCACGTTTTAGAGCTCTCTAAACAAAATGCTGATATTCTCTAAGAGGACGTAAGGAGAACGTATCTCTCGTATGTAGAGAGAAAATATATTGATTTTTATGCAATCTAGATTATGGATCGTATTTTTGATATCGAGGGTATAGTTGATAGGGACATCGAACTCCCAAGAGGACTCCAAGCTCATTGTTATTTCGTGTCTGAATTCTCCAGAGTTTGGATATTGACATAATCACTACTAAATGTTGTGCTCAGTTGCACATCCAAATAAGGCTGAGGCAAAAGTGATCATCAGCGGTTAGTATATGTTGAAATATTGTGTTCTTAGTCAAAAGGAGTCAGAACTTGGGTTCTAGATACCTTGATAAGATCACCAAATGTTTTAAAGTTAAAATACAATTTTCCTTCAGTAAAAGTGGAAATAAAAATCAATCCTTAACTTAAAAAGTTAGAGCATGTTTAATTAATAAATAAAAAAATATGATGTGGGGAAACCATCGTTTATTTTATAATTATTGGTCTTGGACTTCATTATAAAAATTCATATACAAATCAAGGAAAACAAAACATTTAAAATTTATAGGAAAACAGTTTTAAAATAAATTCAAAGATTAAATAATTAATTAATAATTTGTAAGCAGACATTATGACTTGAACATTGACTTGTGCTGATGATTATAGTAACATATTGCTTTTAAGTAAGGATTCGAGGGCATCCTAAGTAATAGTGAATAACTCATCTATCCTTTTTTTAAAAACGAAACTTAAATTTACGTCTGTCTGAACAGATAAGGACATAAAGGGGTTGTTACAGTGAAGAAGTGCGTAAAATGGTTTAGTCACTGATTTGACTAATAAAAATTATGTTAGCATAAGGGTACCCATTGGTAAAATACGAAGGTTTCTAAATAGGGGCCAGCTCTGATTAAAATGATTTGTATTACAAACAATCCTCATTAGATGATAGAGAGCTACCAGTATATGGCTTGATGAGATACGTTTTGCGAGTTACATGAAGCATATGCGATTTGATGGTTTGAATATGATCCTTACAATTCAAATTATGGTCAATTAATACTTCAAGGTATTTAAAATGGCGCAGGGCCTTAAGTCCACGAGACATAAGTCCCGAATTGATTTATCGGGACTTATATCCCACTTAAGTGAGACATAAGTACCGAATTCAATTCAAGGCTTATTTCCCATATATTAGTAAATATACGCCCAGAGAGAAACGAAGAAGACCTCCCCAAACCCCAACTGCCATAGAAAATAGTCAAACCGGTTTCGTTATCTCGAAACAGTTTTTGGGTATTTCTTAAAAAAATATGTAGTTAGCTATATATATGAGCAGTTGGAAAAAATGCAAGGCATGAAATTTTGTTTTCTTTGTTAATCGAGTTTGTGTTTTTATTTGATCAAATAATCCTCAAAAAACATCAATTAAATACCTTTTCTCAGTTCTTATGACTTCTTCTGAAATCGATGTTTTTGAGAATTTGATCAAATAAAAAAAAATAAAGTCGCGCTGTCTGCTTTTCGAGAATCCTCCAAACATACTTTTACAGCCTGGTAATCATTGTAAAATGTGTAGTTGTGGTTTCTCGAAGCTGAATGAAGAGGCAATTGCACTAAAAAATTAATTGTTGTGTCCTTTCTGTCGTCGACAAATCATTAAAAGAACTTGTTGTATTTATTTGTAAAAAGACCAAGTTTTGGCGGTTTGCTTGATTTGTATTGATTTTTTTATTGTCAATCAAATTTATCTCATAAACTTATGAAGATTAATAAAATACAAAATATTTCCAATTGTTCAATTTCTTTCGGGACTTGCGTCCCATTTTCAACGATAAAAATTCGGGACTAATGTCCCACTTAAGTAAGACATAAGTCCCGAACTTAATTCGGGACGTATTTCTCACTAAAGCGGGACATATGTCCCGAAAAATTACGAACTTATAAAATTTTAAATTTTTTATGTAAAGGTAAACAGATTTTTATAGGCATAGGCATAGGCATTGAAGCAGAAATTAAAGTCATTTCAAACATTATACGATATTTTGAAGGTTTTCTCGCTAATAATCAGTTTATGTTCCGCAAACCGTAGCCTCAAATTTTGCAGATCTTGCGTGATCTTTGCAATCCATTCGTATCCCGTTTTAAACTTTTAAGAAAGGCGATGTTGTCATAAAATGAAGTTTATATAAATTAAGAATAGCAATGGACCAAAAACTGAACCTTGTGGTACATCGTTTTTTAACACTGGATGGTTATCCTTATTTTAAACACACTAAGGTTATGCTTCGTTGAATCGACGTAGTCCACTTTAAAACCTCCATACTCCGAACTGTACTCCGAACTTTGTCTTACCTTTAACCTGAATTTTTTTAACACGACTCTTATACCATGTTCCCACTAACGTGATTTAGCTAAATCCACTTGATTTAGCTAAATCACCTCATTAATGTTTATTGTATGTTATTAATGACTTCAGCTGTTTACGCAAAAACAAACTGTAAAAAAAAAGCAGATAGTAATTGTTTATATCATTTTTGGATTTATTCTGGTGGATATAAATTCTATCCAAAGCATTTGAAGTCATTTTAAATTGTTGCGGGTAATTTTCCCTTTTGTACTTTTATATGTACGATATTGAAAGTTTGCTAACTACTGCCAAATGTCACAAACGCCTATCAGCTAAATCACGTTGGTGGGAAAATGGTATTAGGCATAGGTATTTAAACTAGATTTATTTTAGGTCTCCACATTTCTGCCAGTTTTTAAACGTAAATTAAATATTATCAATTCATTTTGTTACATTAACAGCTATTGATTTAAAAACAATAAAATAAAACAATAGCACACGCAAAATAACATAAATAAAAAGTATAAATACATATCAACTACAAAAAATAAAAAAAGACAGTATTATATGCAAGAAGCACAGGCTTCAACTTTGTGCTCACCGCAGATGCAAAAGCTATCGTTTGTCGTTTCGACAAATACATACATACATACATACCTGTATACAAAAAAATATTTCTGATAGAAAACACACCCAACTAATGTTGTAAGAAAGTAGAATAGAATAGGACGAATAGTTTAAGAGAAATCATAAAAATGAAAACAGGTGTTCGTCGATACGACGAAGGGTAACCATCCAGGTTTAAAATGCGAGTGTCACAGGCTCCCTGTTTTTTTTTGGAATCTCTTTTCTCCTGTCTATCACTATAAATCTTACTCAAAAACGGTCTAGATTCTCCACAATTCTTCCCCGGATTCGATTCCTAGTGCTAACGCTAGCATCTAATTATGAGCGACCTTCATCCACTGGGTCGCCAGCAAGTGATCTCCTAAGATGCTCATTCTTTTGCCAGCCAACGGTGAAACAGTATATGTGCCGTTGTTTCAGAATCCTCCAGGCATCCCTCCAGAATCCTGCAGGTATACACTGCTCTTAGGCTCATCTTCCTTAAATATACACGAAACTACCACGTCCTGTAGACAAAGCTACGACGCTTTTTTATTGTTCCTAGACTCATGCTTAGAACCCTTTTTTAAAGAAGGCCGCTTTATTTTTTTATTGCCATTTTAGCCTGTCGACAAGGTTCCAAGATTAACCACCTTCTTGGGGTTTTCTGCCATGCTCTATTTGTGAATCAGCTACTCTACCATTCCTTTACCAATGGAAGAGAATGTTTCTGGTCCCAGCAGCTTTCCAGTTGATCTCCATTTTGCAAGGGAGGCCGCCTTTTCGTGGCCGTCGATCCCTATGTGTCCAGTGTTACTTCACTTTTAGATGATCGCACTTATTGATGTTGAGTCCAGTGCCAATGATGTTTGCCTGTCCAGACATCTGATCACCGAAAGATTTTTCAGTGCTATAAGGATATTTCTTCCCTCCACCTGACTCTGAAGCAAGTAATCCAACGCATGCAGCAATCATCTTACCCGGTATACAGAAGTTATTTCCCGAGGCTAACGTCAAGGGCTATAGTTCCATTTCATCTGAGTAGATAGCGGCCTCTGCTCTGCCATTCATCAAGTATCCATCTGTTAAAATCCCTAAAATATACTATTTTTCTGCAAATAATCCTTTGCGATTTCTTTCCATAATACGCATCCTTAAGTCTTACGTTAAAAAAGACTTACGAAACAACGCAGATTAGATGATGACCTTCGCGACAGATCATTATGTCACTTAGGGCTTAAAAAGTTCGGAGTTTTGCGCTGCGATATTCTGGGAGGACCTTAACCTCACCCTTATCACCTGCCCGCCAAAGTATTACTGTGTCCTTTTGATAAGGAACATAGAAAGTTTCCTTATTCCGTTTGTCATATATGTATGCCCAGACTTACTAAATACGGGAGTTCTTTAAATACCCCGACTTGGCATTAACATCCCTACAGATATGCGAAAAATCGAAACAGTCGAAAAGCACGGTCTATACGACATCACGTCTGGAACCGGACTTATGCTAATCGGCGCTGTTTCATCCAGAAGCATTTTTTGGCACCATCGTGTTAATCTTCTGTAGAAGCATGAGCGCATATAAGACTCTTTGTTGGTGAATTTAGCCCTGTTGCAAATAGAAAGGCGTTCATTAACGTGCCGTACGCTCAAGACTTCTTTCCTCATATGCTGGAAAATCCTCACAGATCTTTTGCCTTTTGACGGGGAGGTAAAATAATCACTATTGATATTTATGAGAGAGTTGCGACAATTCGACACGACGAAGTTGATGCAAATCAGAGCCAATCCCAACCAAGCGGAATTATAATTTAACTTTTCACTAAGAAATTCGTTAAGTATAGTAAATCATCCCTGTAGAAAGTAACCACCTTTGGGAACAAATTTTTGAATTATCAGAAACCAAATACACTTAATAACCAACAAGAGCAATACAGCAATACACGTCTTCATTGTATTAAAATCATTCCTGATATAGACATTTTGTACCAGCCAATGCCTCACATACCTATAGGTTTAGAAAGCCCTTCTCAAGGATAACTGACAACAACAACGAAAAAAAATCGATTTCTCATTAGTTTATCATTTTGCAAACATCTTCCAGTTGGGACGAAACCCATTTCGGCAAAATGGGCAGTTGGTACATCAACCGGACATTTTTCTTCGATGTGCACCCACCCCTCGGCAAGGTAAGTAAACATTTCCTCCCTTCAAACAGCAAACATTTGCCATCCAGAAATTTAATTTAAACGCAACCCAACTCTAACTAAAAACCATTTTAGATGTTAATTGGCCTATCTGGCTACCTGACCGGATACAATGGAACGTACCCATTCGATAAGCCTGGCGATAAGTACAACAACACTCGTTACGAGGGGATGCGTTACGTAAGATTTCATTTTAGATTCTATATTCCTCCACCCCAGACATCAAGGGGATGCGGTGGGGGCCAAGCGTTCGTTCTTATTTTCATTTTCATTTTCATGACCATCAATTTGCAGTTCTGCACCACCCTGGGTGCCCTCATCATACCGATGGCCTTCGACACGGTACACGACCTTACTGGGTCCAATGAAGCAGCCCTTGTGGCGACAGCCTATTTGATTTTTGGTAAGATACCGAGACCGAGGCATTTGACTTGTCCGGGGAATAATTCTCTTTCGTTCATCGGCATCACCCGCAGATGTTGGACTCATCACCCTCAACCAGTACATCCTGTTGGATCCGATTCTATTGTGCTTCATGGTGGCCTCGGTCTGGGGCATGGTCAAGATCTCGAAAGCGACAAGAAGCGGCGCATCCTATACGCGTCGATGGTGGCTGTGGTTGTATTTCACCGGCACCATGCTCGCCTGTACGACAAGTGTGAAATTTGTGGGCCTCTTTATTGTGCTGCTGGTTGGTTTCCATACAATCAATGAGCTGTGGGTCATCTTGGGCGACCTGCAGAAGCCTCTCGTAAGTATAGCTGTTCGCTGTCATATGCGTACACCGATTATTCGATGTTTGACGTTCATTATACATTTCATGTTTGGTCCTGGATATACCGTTTATATATGTACCATCAGGTGGAAACTATAAAGCAAACATTCTGTCGTGCTATTGCATTAATTTTATGGCCAATTTTCTTGTACATGGTGTTTTTCTTCATCCACTTGTCGACGCTGAATCGCAGTGGCAATGGCGACGGGTTTTATAGCTCCGCGTTCCAGTCCCGGCTCATTGGCAATTCATTGTATAATGTGAGCATGCCGCGCGAGGTGGCATATGGAGCTGTCGTTACCATTAAAAACCATAAAACTGGAGGAGGATATTTACATTCGCATTACCATTTATATCCGAAGAATGTAGGAGCCCGACAACAGCAGGTAAGTGAACGCAACGAGCGCTCGTTTTCTGATGATCCTGGCCTGAGTGTGTGAATGTGAGTGTTCATGAATGACTGAGACCGACTCGTCGTTTTTAAATTCATTTAATGACTCGAAGCTGCCTCAAAATAAGGGGACACGAGACACCATGGTGGGGCGGTCACCCACTGCGACATGGGGTGCAGAATGATGTGACGTTTGCAGGATAGGCCATTAAACGCAAACGTTTTTTTTTCTCTTCTCTTATTAAATATTTCCACTAGCAGGATATTTATCGAAGTTTTACGATTTACGACTGAGGATACGGGGCCGGGGTTCACTGTCTTAGTGGCATGCCAATGGGTTACTGCCTATGAATCGCATATGTCTGCATTTGAACTTTTTTATTGCCGTAAGCTGGAAGAATTTTATTTTGCTTATTTTTATTACGGATTGAAACGGCATAAACGGCTGAGAGAAAATTTGGCTTCATTTGGACCGCAGATTATTTGCGGGATTGTTTTTGAAAATTTTCAAAAGAGTTTTTGCGTGCTTTATAATCAAAAATTCTACAGAAAGTGGTACAAAAATGTGATGCTACTTATGGTGGTTCAATTCGGGGGTAAAATTTGAAAAACCGAGCTTTTAAAGCATTTAAAAAATCTGGTAATACCAATGATTGCGACAAGTTTAGATAATCACGTAAAGAATTTACGTACCTTAGCAAGTTTCTTTACAAGAATTATATAGAAAGTAAAATTAAAAAAGACAGTAAATCCTTCTCGCATTTTATAAATTAAAAGACTTCTAATGTAGAGTCTACCTTAGAACAGTTCGCTCCTTTCTTTGAATCGGTTTATACTGCTGGCAATTATCATATCAGTAAAAGAAACAATATTGCTAATCTTGTCAGTACTAGATCTCTTGAACTAAGCTACGAAGAGGTTTTGTTAGGTCTTAAGTCTCTCAGACCAAACCCAAATTGTGGCGTTGATGGCATACCAGCAATTATATTTAAAAATTGTGCCATGGGTCTTTGCACTCCACTATTAAATATTTTAAACCGTCCCCTTACAGAGGGAACACTTCTTAATGATTGGAAGACTTCGTTGCTTGTCCATATTCATAAGGCTGGTGAAAAAAATAACATCGAGAACTACCGGGGTATTTGTAAGGTCTCAGCTATTCTTAAGCTTTTTGAAAACATTGTCAAAAATAAACTAGAGTTTTTAACGAAAGGAATGTTTATCTGAAGCACAGCATGGTTTCGTATCTGATTGGTTTACCGTCACCAACTTGGCTTCCTTTTCATCTTATGTTCTAAATGAGATGGAAAACAAAAGCCAAGTAGATGCGATATATACCGATTTAAGTAAAGCCGTCGACTCGGTCAATCAATCAATTCTTCTTGAAAAGCTAAAAGCTTTTGGGATTCACTTTAAAATGCTTCAATGAATTTCATAGTTCCTAATATTGGTCGCTCTCAACGAGTTAAAATTAAAACATCGCTCTCGAAAAGTATTAGGTGTACTTCGGGTGTTCCGCAAGGAACGACCAATGCTCTTCATTGTTTTTATTAATGATATCGTTTCAACAGTCAAATATAGTCAACGCTTACTATAATCGGACGCCAAAGACTTAAAACTGTTTTCATGTATTAAAAGTATTGGTGACTGTTCTTTGATCCGATCGGATCTGGATAGAATAACTGATTAGTGCAACGCCAATAGCTTAAAATTAAATATTAAGAAATGCAATGTGATTTCTTTTAGAAGATCTGCATTTACATTTGAGTATGACTACTCTTTTAATTCAATTCATTTAAATGGAGTTATGAAAATCAAAGATTTAGGAGTTATATTCGATACGACACTTTCCTTTAAATGTTATATTGTCCCATGGGATAATGCCATTGTGGGGGCTGTGATTACCCGAAATCGCGGGAACTAGTGCTGTTCATTAGAACACAGAGGTGTTGATGGACCACGCCCCGATCACAGGGCTGGATGGTCTTACAGCCATTCGGAAAGTGAACTAAAGGTGGTCAATTGCCAACCCCAGGGCGATTTGTCAGACGTGTTTCGTAACAGATCTCTTGTATTGTTGTCTAATGTGATTCGTACTAATCAGCCTGGTTATCTCTTTGACAAGCCTAGCTTAAGTGTGTTTAAGTTTCAACTTATACATTTACGTTTTTCTTGTCTTACATCCGAGCGACAGCTTTTTGTAAACTCTACCCGATTATGGAACTCTTTGCGATTGCATTTTCGAAGGTCAGACGGCACTGCGCAGTTCTGGACAGAGCTTGAGTCTTTTTTTTAGCAACTACGACCTGTAGTTAAGCCAAATGTACGTCAGTGCTACATTGATTACTTTAATGTATATTGAACGTAGGTATAATTTACTTGTTGCAAGATTACAATTTTCCTTGGGCCCCACGGACCTGTCACGCCAAAATATATTTTTACTTTTTCCATTTCCGCAGCTCCAGCGTGCTTATAGATATATTCACTTTTAAAATTAACTTGAAAGAAACCGTTCTCATCCACAAAACTTTATTGAAATCGGTTGGATGGTTTCGGAATGCGACTACAGCCCCACCTGTCGGGTCCAAAACTATTCCATATTTCAAGCTGGAACCAACGATTGAGTTGAGTGTTTTCGGAGATTAGCGTGTACCAACATAGCGGACGTGATTTTTATATAAATTGAGAAGAAGATTACGTCACTTCCGTTGCCTCGCCAGATCACAATTTTCGTAACACAATTACCAGTTAACTCCCCAACTCCAGCTTTCCCATAATAATAGATATTCAGATTCACTTCAATAACTGGTGCTCAATCCACCTCCATCCATCCGCTAGATGAGACCATATTTTCGACTGACAGGATAAATAAAGTCCTGGCATAGGGGGCGTTTGCCCGAAATCACCTTTAAAAAAAATCGAGTGCCCTGAGATTTTCCATTTATTTAATTTTAAATCACCATTTTTCCATCATTTCAATTTTCTACAAACATCCCATGAATGCAAAGTTACACCACACCTACGGGTTAAACCCCAACAATCCAGCTGTTCCGACTTAAATCCTTTTCAGTTGGCTATGGAATTGCACTAAAAAGACTAAATCATATTACAAAGCAACATAATTAAATGAAATAAATTCCAACCAACTTAGTTACTGCGGCCAACTCTATTTATAGCAACGGCAGAAATTGCTTAAATGTCAGGACAACGGATTATTCACTGTGAATGTGAGCAGAAAACTGCATCACGACAACTAAATCCCAGTCGAGTGGGGACTGGGGAGGTAGGAATAACTTTCTCATTCAATTAACCCCAGTTGCACTGGTCAACTGAGCTTTGATCATTTTTAACTCCTGTTCTACTGTGCCCTGTCCACTTAAACTGATTTTTTTTATCTTGCTTTGTTGTTGTTGAGATTTTCTCTCGTTACTAGCAGCAGGCTTAATTAATTCTTTTTCATTGGCTATTATACTTTTTCCTTAATTTTGCTTCGTAGATAACCACATACACACACAAGGATGAAAATAACAAATGGCTTATAAAACCGTATAACGAAGAATCCTATCCCGATGTCCGAATGCTTAAGAACGGCGATTTGATACGGCTGGAGCATATTCCAACTAAACGAAATCTACACTCGCATGGAGCGCCAGCACCATTGACAAAGAAACACCATCAAGTGACCGGTTACGGTGAGGTATGTTGGAAATGTATATAATAGTACGTATGGGACAAACTCTCTTGGCAGGATTTTAGGGTTTTACATTCATTATAGAAATTTTAGGATTTTTTTTTCTTGAAACTAATTTCCTTACCTACCGCCTTATTGAATAGTTTTGGGTTCTTTCGTTGGCACGTCCTTCTGATGCAGTTTAAATGACAGTAGTTTTGTTTCGAAGTATGTGTTGCAAGAAAGTTACTGCACCAGTTACTGTTACATTTTTAACTGTTACCAATATGAACTGGAACCCAATTATATGACAGCTTTAAAGTACTTTTTAAGAGGTTTAAACGATAGTACTATACTTCTCTGCCATATATGTTTGAAATGGCCATGATGACACAAATCGGAGAAGTAATTTTGTCTGTCTTTTGGGTGAAAATAGACTTCTTCGTTTCCACGAGAACAAACCTTAGAGTTCGATAACATAGCCCTAACAATGAACTCATATTAATATGTTTTATCAACGACTTTTTTGGTGATGAGCACCACGTCTTTCCAAAAGATGCCTTGTACAGTTGGAGAGACGGCGCTTTCAAGACTTCTAACTCGACAATTCCAGCTTTCTAGCAAGTCTCAAAATAAAAGATAGATAAAGGAAAAAAGGATTCAGACAAGGTGACGCGCTGTCATGCGACTTTTTCAACATCGTTCTTGAGAAAATTGTGAGAAACTCGCAAGCCAACACCATAGGCACAATGGCACATCTATATCATTGGCAGAACACAGGGAGCTGTCACTGCTGCGTTCGCAAGT
The DNA here is from genome assembly GCA_936431705.1 of Cheilosia pagana. Classification (NCBI taxonomy): domain Eukaryota; kingdom Metazoa; phylum Arthropoda; class Insecta; order Diptera; family Syrphidae; genus Cheilosia; species Cheilosia pagana. Next base: position 73,357,492 of record OW386166.1, on the reverse strand, counting down.
ATGAGGACGTTCGGATACCTAGTTTAGTAAGTCTGACAACTGACTGACTAGATGTGTTTGAGTTTTTATTGGCCCAGATTTGTCACGTGATCAGTTTTTGCAATTGACCTTTATGGAGGGTATACATAGAGACATTTTATAGTGTCAAAAATAAACCCCACGTTTACAACAACAACTCAACTTACTTAGTTAAGGCGTACGGATACCTAGTCCAGACAAATCTAGTTGACGTTTTATACAAACTACGTATCCGAACGTCCCCTATGTATCAGTACAGAAACGACAAAAATGGGTTTAGCGATTAACCAGGGCAAAACCAAGTATATGCTGCCGACAAGAAGGGACGTAGGTACAACATCAACGAATCGGACAGAACGTCACGATAGGCAGCTATAACTTTGAGGCAGTGAAGGGCTTTGTCTACCTCGGCTCCGCTATTAACTCTGAAAATCAAAGCGAAGAATCACACTTGACAACCGCTGTTTCTTCGGTCAAAGAAAGCAATTGATTAATAAGAAATAAGGCCATGTCGAGAAACACTAAGGAGACTCTATATTTTTATTATCACAGTCCTGCCCTATGGTGCAGAAGCATGGACGTTATCAAAGGTAAAGGCAGATAAAGATCTCCTTGGCCGCTTCGAACGAAAAACTTGCGTTGACTTTTTGGAGAAGGAGATTTAACAGATTTAACTACGAGCGTATGTAGAGCGTATGGACATCAATGATCTGGCTCACAGAGTTTTCGATTCCAATACGGAGGGTTCATGGCAATATTTTTCTTCCCATTTGCGTTCATCGCATTTAATTTTACTTAAGCTGGACTTTGGAGCCCGGTTGGGCCACGAGCGCTTCGTGCCAGCTGGCTACACTAATGAACTCCAACTTTTTTAAGGTTGCTTGCTAATCACAAGCGCCCACCAAATGTAGAATCCATCCCTCTCCTGTTTTGTCTCACAAAATTGGACATAAAAACTCGTGGGGTTGATCCTTTTTGACAACTTTACCATTGTAAAGTTGTTTGTAGAATTTCCTCAACACACCGTCGAATATTATTCGAAGCATTAACAGGTGCGAAAAGGTCTATATTTTCGACTAAGTCCGTGCTCTTGAGCCATACAACAGGACTGGATTGAAAACGGTCTTGAACACTATGACATTGGTTCTGTGGAAAGAAGCTCAGTTGATTTCTTAACTCTAAAGAACAAACATTATTAGCCTATGTAGACTAACCTCCTTACTAAAAACGAATTTAAGTATCAATTTTGAATTTACTAAATTTGTATATGGAAAATATTTCAACTGTGTTCTCATCATTAAAGTGGAAACTGAAATAAGTTATAAGTAGACCCTTACGTCTTTAACTACTTTAAACTAATATCTTTTAATTTTGTCGTTTCGCCAAATTTCATAGTACATTCTCATGGATGAAACGAAAAAATGTTACCTCTGATGGTGGATTGTTTCTTTCATACAAGTGCTTTAAAACTGATGTCAAAAAAGTTTCTTTGTCACTTTGTCTTAACACTTTTTCGAAATTATGGGATACCGCGGTTTTTTTTGCCATCTGTGACGGGACAGTGAGATTTCTAAATCGCCGTCCTGCACTTTACTTACTTACTTATGTCCTATATCCCCTTGTGGGTCCTAGGGCCTCTATAACGCCTACGCGCCATCGGGAGCGGTTCTTGGCCGGTTCTCTCATAAAGCTGTTTGTTCGAGATACGGCTTGGCCAGAAAATCCTTAAGATGTTACGCAGGTACCTATTAACGAACGTTTGCAGCTTTCTTGTAATAGTAGAAGACTTCAGTTTTGTTTTTGCCGAATTAATTTTCAGCCCGTCGTCAGCGTAGTCAAGGTGTTTGAGTTCAGATGCAAGAGTCCATCGAATTCCTCCATTTCCCTTCGATAAAGCCGCATTTAGCACATCGCTGATCGCCAATAAGAACAATATTGGTGAAAGAATGCAGCCTTACCGAACCCCGCTTTGGACTTCGAATTCCTCAGACAGTTTTGCTCTGTGCAAAACGTGACATGGATCCATCGTACGTAGCCTTGATAATTGGTATTAATTTATCTGGGATACCTCTCCTGCGCAAGGCACGCCAAATAAATTCCCGATTGACACTATCAAACGCCTTTTCGTTGATGTGGTGTTGATGTGGTCGACACAGGAGGAACCAGAGCGGAAACCTGCTTGTTCGGCGTCGAGTGTGTCTTCAAGGAGTTCTTTAATTCGTTAATGCAGATGCCTCTCCAGTTTTCGCACAGCATTATGTTGCCTTTTTTAGGGAGCTTGACGATCATTCCCTTTTTCCACTCATCCGGAAAACTCTTGGCCTCCCAGGTTTTCCTAACAAGTGGGAGCAGTAGCTCAGCCGATGCAGCTGGCGCAACTCGAAAAAGCTCTGCGGGTATGCCATCAAGCCCTACCGCCTTATTGGTTTTCAGTGCTTTGATCGCGGTAATGATCTATTCCTTACTGGGAGTAGTGATGCGAATTCGGGCCTTTCTGCACTTATCATGGATATGTATAACTCATCTCGACGCTTTAGAGAACAGTATTTAAGGTCAACAAAGAGACGGTATGAATCTGGAATTACTTAGTTTTGGGCTAGCATTTGCAAAATGGGAGGTAGACATGGATGAATGGATCATTCTTTCTGACAGCGAATTGTTGATAATCAGCGTAGAAACTTTCTTTGCGTATCCTGTGATTTTACTTCCTACCATATTACCATGCATAACCATCTCGCTTATTGCATCTTAGGAGGATCATGTTCACCCTCTCAATAGAACATTCTTAAAAGCCGACGTTCCTCTCTTCTTTCGGCATCACATTGGCGCTTTTTTGGTCTCTAGGATTGAAAGGTAGGCCACATTCTTGGCTGCAAGTGACAACCGTCACTTTTCATCGAAAGGTTGCTCTTCTGGATGGATAGTGCGACGTTGCCAGGCTTACTTGGCCAACCACGGACACGAAAAGAACCAAGGCGTTTATGCAACTCAACAGATCTAGTATCTCTCTAGTCGCTAATATCATTACCGGGCACTGTATTCTCGGAAGACAAGACAAGACTCGGACTGCCATACAATGACTTTTGCAGAAGTTGCACGGATGAGGAGGAAGACGAATCTGTCAACCACCTCCTCTGCAGTTGCCCCGCCCTATCCAACTTAAGGAGGGCTTACTTGGGTAACTACTTTCTCAATTATCTAAGTGATCTAAGCTTTACCAGCGCTAATATTCTAAGCTTTATCAATGGTAGCAAATGGTTCACAAGAGTAACCGGGTCAGGAACCCCCAACACCAGTGGTATGCACAATGGGCCGACTTACGGTCTCACCGAGAGTCACTTTAACATGCATACATACATCCTGCAACATCCTATGTTTCTAAATCGTGGTCCGAATAAATGTTGGCTGATATTTGACTATAAAATAAAAGATAATAATATTAAAATCGTTCCCTACTTATCATCAGTCCTGTTCATAGGAACCTTTTATAGGTTGCTTTTGATCAGCTGATATAGCAGACTAAGTCAGACTCATGTTGGTGTAATTTGTAATATAAACTCAGTCTAAGACAGACTCTCAACTAATTTAGGAAATAATGCCGAACATACTGTACTTTCCAAAATGAATACAAACAAAATTCTCATCTTGCAGGAAGGCATCGGCGACGCCAACGATGTTTGGAGGGTGATTATTGTCGGCGGTCGTGAGGAAGACGTTGTCCAAACGGTCTCAACGAAAATCTTACTTGTCCATTACATGCAGAACTGTGCTCTCACCTCGACGGGCTTGCAATTACCAAAGTGGGGCTTCGAACAGCAAGAGGTGTCGTGCAATCCGAATTTGCGCGACCGAAATGCACACTGGAATGTAGAGGATAATGTGCACAAAAAGTGTAAGTCTCGTACTCGTCCTTTTGCCTCTTCGCAGTTCGCACGAAAGATGATGATAATGAGTAATTTTCAATTTACAGTGCCCAGCGTGAGTTTTCATGTTTATGCGCCAGGATTTCTGTCGAGATTCATTGAATCACACGCTGTGATGTTCCAAGGCAATTCTGGACTCAAGCCCAAGGAGGGTGAAGTCACAAGCAGACCATGGCAGTGGCCTATTAATTACCGGGTATGTACCATACAGCACTTGTCTTAAGTTTAACAAAGTGTACGAGAGAATGGCTTTTATTTGACTATCCTTGCTTTCGTTTTCATATGGCAGACTATGCGTTAGGTAGAATATTTTTCCTTGTTAGGTTGTGTGTACCGGAATCTCCTGCTCATGGTCGGTGAGGATTTTCGTGTATTGAAATTGATGGTTTTGTTTTTCCCGAGGTACTATATTTGGGTTGTTAAATTTGTCCTCGTTCCTAGGTGTAGCGGCAAGCAGGACGTGTTTTCTAAGTCGAGTCGACTTGGTTGGGCACCCAATGTGCTGGTATTTCCGGAGGTTGTTTTTTTTTCATATTAACGATCGCAATTTGTGCCTGTCGTTAGGGTGTCCATTGAACTTTATTATTGAGGATTTTTTAACGCTGTTAAAAGTGTGCGGTTATTTATTGTTGCTTTTGTGCGGGCATAGGGAAGAAGGCGCATGAAAAAAAAACAAAAGGTATGCTCCATATCGTGAATGGCCAGCGTACTGAAGGTGTGTGATGGCAAGACTGATGTTATTGGCTTAAGGATGGCACAGAAGAAGGATAACGAATGATGTGGCATTATTAAAATTTACTGACACGATTAGGTGTGTTTGTGTTGCGGAGCGATGTTTCTTGGTCGTTTCGTCAAATTGGGTTAAATTTATTTTGGCTATCGATTCAAATTTGTTTACCTAAGTAAGTGGAATGGTTATACTGATGGGCTGTTCTAAGGATAATTAGGTATGCGTAGATACTGGTGAAGGGTCACGGAGGTATGGTATTGATTAAAGGACTTTGAAATTCAGTGCTTAGTTTGACTATGTGGACAGGGGAGTGTTTTAGACAAATTCAACTTTTAAGGGCTTAAAAGTCACAAAATGTTATTGCTGCACAAGGTAGTTGCTTTAGAGGTGCAATTTTATGTAAGCGCCTGTTTTTTAAGCTTCAAGTCCTTGCTTGTAAAATAAAATGATCAAAAAGAAATCCAAACAATCCAAGCAATGGTATAAACATTTCTTACAATTAGCCTGCTGTCGGTGGCTTGCAGTTACAGTAGTCCTAGAGCAATATGTCCATTTCACCGGCTCCTTGTTGCGGCGGTAAACTAGCTATGGCTCCTACATCTTGCCGAGCATGTTCAAAACTCTACGCTCAGCTGCTACCGACACGAATTGTTCCAGCAGTGTCTCGGTGCTGTCTTCGTCGAGAATTTCGTGAAATTGTATCACGGCAACACCAAACCCCGGTTAATCTGTCTTCAAGCCGTTTGTATTCGCAACGAATCTGAAAATATCACCTCTAACTAAAGTGCCCGACGGTAAAACGGTTACTCTTTTGCACAAACTGCATAGTCAACGTAAGACCGAAGCCGCTCGCGATCTCAAAATTCTCGAAGCGACTCGCGTCGAAGAGGTTAACACTTACTTGAAGGAGAATCCAACGAATCCAACCCCCACTGTCGAGTTGGACGAATTAATGAAGGACTGCGTTGAAGCTGAGGTGAAAAGCTATCGCTAAATGGGATAACGAACAACCTTCGACAACGTACATATTTATACTGACGACAACCGACAAGTATTTCGATTTCTTTTTACTGCGTTATTGCTTTTCGTGATATTTAATGGACCGGTATTTGATAAGCACACATTCCTCTCGATGATTATTTATTCTTTTAAGAACTCGCATTTTTGTATTATTTAATTTGTTTGCTTTATTTGTGCGATTTTCGAAAGAAATACCTATCGAGACTTTAGTTGCTGGCCAGTGGGTCGTTGTGGGTGTCAATGCGCGTTTTAAGTATTCGTTTGTAGTGTCCAATTTAGTTTTATGAACTCGCTGAATTTCCATTTATTAGTAGGGCCCTCATTCATTCAGTGAACAGCGCCATCTATCACAACCTTACTAGTAACAATTTCCTTATAATCTTTCAATTTTTGGACACTAAAAAATTATTACAAGTGCCGCGCTTTGACTTCCATAACTCCCTTCTCATTTTGCACAAGCCACTCAACCCTTTGATTTTTCTTTATAAGCTTGTTATGTGATTTTGTATTATTTTTTTGTTATTTAATATGTTTATTCCTTAAGTTTAATTTATTCAAGAACAACCGCCGCAGTAATCTTATGTTTCGAAGCACTTGTTTCCGAAATGGTTTAGTTAAACCGACATTAGTAGGTGTATATTGCGCAAACAACAGTTTTTATCACAAACGAAAATATTTACGTGCAGCCATTTAGTGTTAAGTCAAACTAAATATTAAAAAAAAATGTAAGCCATAAGCAAGTCAGAGTTGACAAATTTTTTAACAGAGTTTGTAGTAATGATGTGATAGCAAAACGTTTGTACAATTTACCACATTTTGTACAAGCGATACAATTTAATTAAAAATGTTTGCAAGCATTAAAATTAAATATAAAAAGTACACCATTTATTCATACTCTGGAAGGATTTTGAACTTCAAATGAATGTGAATCTTTTTAACGTCTGGTAACCCTAACGCTAGTTATAATTAAAACTATGTTTTCTATTTAATTCAAATCATGCGTCATTTCTGGAATACCCTTTATATAATAAATTCAATTAAAGCGATATAATATTATGAACACCGTTGGTTTACACTATGCTAAAACAATATTTCAAACTACTTAGATAGTAAGAACTGGTTAGATGCCTTTAATAATTGGAATTTAGATAATTAGTTCAATTTATTTATGAAAACCTGTGATTTCTTCAATATTGTCAATTTGGAGTGTTCAATCCTTAAACTTAAATTAGCTCTTTCCTTATTAAAACTATATGAAAATCCTGATGTGGATGACATCCCCCCAATTTTAATTTAAAAGTGATCTTTCGCGTTTACTGCACCCTGTGTTTACTTTTCAATTTGTCTCACCAGTCTGGATTTTTTTTTTTAAATGTGAAAGCTCGTTTTTAATGCCTATTTATAAATCTGGACAACTACCGACAAACTACCGTCCAATCCACAATTCCTAAATTGTCTAAAAAATTAGTTTGCGACAAACTTACACCTTTTTTAATGAGATTTATTGCCCCGTTTCAGCATGGGCTTCGTTGCAGGCCGATCTACTAAATCTCTCAATTGTTGTTATACTGCCTTGAATTACCTTGAGAATGGCTTAAAACGTGATGTAATTCATACAGACTTTGCTAATGTATTTGATCACGTTAACCACAATAGATTAATTTCCAAACTGACTAGCTCAGGATTTCACTCCAATGTCTTAAAGTGGATTCATTCCTACTTAACGAATAGTATCCAATATGTTCGCATTAATGAAACGCTCGCCTCACCAATTTATGTTAGCTCTGGAGTACCTCAAGGTAGTCATCTGGGCACTCAGATCTTCCTTCTATTTATTAATGTCATTCCTGACTTGTTTTTGAGTTCCCAATGCTTTATGTTTGCTGACGATCTAAAGATCTTCCGACCTATAAGTTCAATCCTGGACTGTACTCTTTTACAAAAGGATCTTAAAAGACTTTTCATATGGTTTCATAATAAAGGCCATCTCAACGTCTTTAAAAATGTCACAGACTTTTTCTTTTTATCGTAGGTTAGGTTAGGTTATAGTGGCAGGCTACACATAATTGCAGCCACACTTAGGCCAGAACTGGCCCATTGTGACACCACAGCATCTACTGATCTCAAACTACCCGTTGAACCAACAGGAGCTCAAGGTAAATATCGAGTTCACCAAGATTATCAAAGAAGTACTCTCCGAGATGTAATCTTCTTCGAGTTGAAAGAGCAGGACAGGTGCATAGGAGGTGAAGAATGGACTCTTTCTCCTTCTCATCCATGCAACTTCTGCAGAAGTCATTAGCGGGAAGATCCAGCCTGAGTGCCCCGTGATCACACCTACTAGTGTGCTTATGTCGGATCTCTTTAATCTTATAAGAGTGCTGGAGCGCTTGAGATCCAGCCTGGGGCAAATTTGTTTCGTGATAGAGCAAGTGGTGCAGTTTGCCCACCTGCGGTTAGTAGCGTTTATCGCGTTTTGTTTGATTAGGAGTTTGCAAGTAGCGAGAGTTATGCAGAGATTCTCCTTTTCCGGTAGAACCGAGGCAGTTGTGCCATGTCTGGCGAGTTCGTCGGCCGTACAGTTGCCTGGAATGTCCTTCGGCCCGGCACCCAAATAAGGTGAATTTTGAATTGTTCCGCCATCTCGTTGAGAGATAGGCGGCAATTGAGGGCAGTCTTGGAGTTAAAGGTGACCGACTCCAAGGATTTAATCGCGGCTTGACTGTCGGTAAAAATAGTGATGTCCCTTGCAGATATTACATTATACCGCAACCACGAAAGGGCCTCCTTGATCGCCATAATTTCCGCCTGGAATACGCTACAGTGATTAGGAAGTCGGAAGGAGATCTTACAATCCAGATCTTGGGAGAATACACCACCCCCCCTCCTGTTTCCGTTTTTGACCCATCTGTGTAAAAGCAGATGGATTCCCTTCGAGAATCTGCAAATCTCTCCCAGTCAGCTCTGGAGGGCATACAGGTTTCAAAGTGTTTGTTGAACTGAAGTTGAGGGAGGGTGTAATCAGTGTCTTTTGGTATACATCCTATATTATTCAGAATGGACGAGTGGCCAGTTTGTCTGCTGATCCACAGATGAATTGCCTTCAAGCGGGTGGCCGCGTTTGCTGCCACCTGTTTACAATAGATATCTAACGGTAGCATATGGAATAAAATGTCCAGAGCCGCCGTTGGAGTGGTTCTGAGAGCTCCGCTAATACAGACACATGCCGATCGTTGTACGCGACTGAGGCAGTTAAGTTTTTATCGTAACCTCTCTCCAATTCCGTTTACGTACGTAATTGATAATATCATATTTTGTCCATTATTTCATATAAAAAAAGAGGTAGGAGTTATTTTTAACGTTAAGCTTAGCTTTTACAAAAACATTGAGTTTTCACAAATTCATAAATATCTATTTTTTGCATTTGTTAGATCTTATCTTGAGTGTTGCTGCATAGTAGAAAATCCAAAAGTTGCTTACTAGAGTAGCCTTTCGTTGGTAGACTGCGATGGAATATAGAAATGTCATCTTACGAGACGAAGTGCAAATTTTTCTGTACCTTAGATACCTCTTTTCAGACGTAGGCAATATATTTCTGTTATGTTTACTCGTTATTTGGTAGAATGTCATGTCGATTGCTCTTTCCTATTACCTTTGATTGATTTTTATGCTCCTGGCTCCTGGGAGAGTTCTTATAGAAATCCGCATCATAGAGTTAATTATGGATTTCTAGATAAGGGAATCCAATAAATATTGTAGTATATTCGATTTTCATCTTAGGTGTGTAAAACACTAAAGTAAACGAAACTGTCTGCGCGGACGCTAACTCGAGAAGACGCCCTTCCTGGTCAAATACAAAAAGTGATATCAACTCAATTTGCCTGCCACATCCACCGAGCTGCGTTTTGCAACCTACTCTATGCTACCTTCTATAGCAGGAGGGATTTCTCAGTTCTCTATCAATATCGATCTCGTCGTTTAACAGTAGGGATTCATCCCTAATAATATAAAACAAAGTGAATATTTTTTTGTGGGAAGCTACAGAACAAACGGGTGAACGGATTTTGACAATTTTTTTTTTATTTATTAGGTTTCTATGAGGAGCAAGTTCGTGCATTTAAAAATATTTGATTTTGATTTTGGATGTCGAAGAAATTCAATAATTAGACTTTAAACACAAAAAAAGTGAACTTCTCCTTCGTCTATTTGAATGAAATTAATCCCATTTTTTAGATACCTAAAACGCCCATCTTTTAAGTCCAAAACTAAGTTTCTATTTGTTATATCAGCTGAGCAATATTAACAAATCCTTTGCGAAATTCCTTTTTTTATCAATTTGTTAATTGACCAAGATTTTCAAATCGATCTCAGTGGTGGTTTCTTTTTTAGTTTTCTTTCAAGGTATATTCGTATTTTTTGAGAGAGCGGGAGAGTTTTTTTTCATATAAATACTCAGAATCGAAACTGTTGTCGGATGGATTTGGTCTGCTCATGCTCAAGTGCTTTGCATCTGCTCAGCTAATGCATTTAAGGTTGAGCTGAGTGAGTTCTTTTTTAGTTGGGTAGATATTATAGAGTATGTATTTATATGAATTTGTCGAGTGTGCTATCCATTTGAGTGGGACGGAGGATGGTATCGAGAATCGAGATTGAGTGTGATAACAGATAAGATGATGTGACATTGTGAATTGTATGGGATTTCGAGCAACGTTGCCAGACTTTTAAAAATGAAAATGCTAAATCATATAAATAAAATTGGTGTAATTCTGTTCGACTAAAATTGAATTTGACTGCACATCTTTAAATGCAAAAACCTTAGAAACTGCTGAATATATTTTGGTACATTTTTCACAGGCCTATAGACTATAGAGGATACCTAGGCCTACAATCCCAACTTTATTTCAACTTCTTATCTCTATAAATTCGGAAAAAAATTGGACAAGAGTAATTTATTTTTGCGTTTCGTTTCGCTTTCACGCTTTGCGTCCGAAAATACTGGTAGCATTAAAAAAGAGTAACTACCAGCTTACAGAGGACATCTTCAGGTACCTACCACTTAGGATAACTATTAACTCGATACCTTTTAAGGCTTTTAAATAAGTAGACAAAATTTGAAACATTTCTACGATTTTCACCTGAATAAGTAAATAAGGATAAGGATATGCTTTTCATTCTCAAATCAAACAAACCAACATGATCATCATGACATCCCTTTTAGCCTTATTTTTCTCCTGTGAAACAAAGGGAGATACACATAGGCAGTATGCTGTTTGGTTTGCTAAGAAAAAAGGAAACCTATAAAAGAAATTCCGAATTTGTAGGAAAGGTGTGGTGTGTCTGCTCTCTTCCTCAACTTCTATTTCATTCAACCTGGAAGTGGCTTGGCGTTCATATAACCCTAACCCGATTCATACCGACTTCCCTTTTTAAATTTTCACCAGCCAACACTATCTACCAAAAACCAAATTAATCTACATGAAAGCAACCAAATGAATTTAATATTTAGAAAATGGGGCACACACGTAAGCGATGAACTAAATATTCTGTGTATGTATCCATTTTGATCATTCATCGTCACAGCAAAGCGAAGGTCGGGTATCGGGTTATTAAAGCTCTCGCTCTCACTGGATGGATAGTTGACTTTCAGAGAACATTACTTTTTATCCCGTTTTTTCTCTTATTCGCCAGCCAAGGCCAACTCAAGCGTTATGAGAAATGTGGATGTGATAGAGTTCGGGAATACTACCTTTAAATAATAATGGTTAGTAGGTATTTAGATATTGATAAAAGGCGCTTAATTTGATTTGTCTGATTTGAAGCATATTAATTTAAACATGGTTACTTATTTACCAATTTTCGATATCATTAACACCGATTGAATGTGTACATTTTTCCTAAATAACTGAAGAAAATTGGCTCAAAATGTTATTATTTTATTGTTTAAAACTGTTCTGAAACCACATTTTGCACGGGCAAAGCCGGGCGGGTACAGCTAGTTTAGGAATAAATTAATTATTTTTGGTGGTCATTTTAAGTATATTTTTTTGTGTTAAGTAAACAGTAGATGTACTCATTTGATTAAATAGAAATACAACGTACCATTTGGGTACCTACTTGTCGCTTTCCAATTCTGTACAGTCGCCCCTAAAATATTTCTTTCGGTTCAGAATCATTTTTTTATGAAAATGGGGTTCTAAAATCTAAATTGCTTTCTCATTTTGCTTAGCTTCCCTCTTTGTTCGCATTTAAACTGCCTACGATAAATCATACTCGCGTTTCAGTCCGTTTCGATAAAGGTACCGACCGCTTGTGCCTTTTAGTGTAGGTACTTTGCCCCACTTAGACTCGAAATTAATTACAATTAAATTCTCGCTTCAATTTAACTTCCTAATTTCACTGGCGCAAATAATATAAATTAAGAGCACTACGGGTACTTCCAACTAATTGTGGCGATATCCTAGCTGTCTTCTTCTTACTCGTCTTGTGCTGCTTTTTGTGTGTCCTCTACCACTCTTTCTCGTTACACTTTTTTTTTGCATATTTTTTTGTAATATTCTAAATTTTGTTCTATCTTACTCCTGCAAAAAAACAAAAACGAAAACAGGGGCAATTCTTTTCAGGCACTGCTTATCGTATATACTTATTAGGAAATCCAATAATCTGGTGGAGCAATCTCATTTTCCTGGCGCTGTTCTTAATCGTTTTCTTTATTACTGCCGTTAAGGAACGCCGACAAGAAGGACAAACACAACAACAACAGAATCAGCAGCAGCAGCAGCAGCAGCAGCAACAAAATAAACAACTAAAAGGACACACCGACACGTACTACTTAAATGGTGGTGGTGGTGGTGGAAATGCCACTAGTACCGCTGCTGGCAGCAGGAGTGTTACTCCTGTTGGAACTATAGTGGCTTCAGTTCCTGCTCCTCCTAATAACAACAATGGAAATGTCGGCATGGAGAATGGTAATTTTATTCGCATTTAATGTTTTGCCAGAGACGTGCACATCCTCGAAATCGTGTGCCTCGCGTACTTCTTGGCCATAAGTTTAAGCGCTTGTTGAGCCTTTTTGTTGAGTTTTACATTTTAATTTTAAATCTCTCGCTTTCGTTCTGTTTATCTGGGGTTGTTTTAAATTTGGCAAACGAAGCTGGCCGCTGTGAGCGGCGTCAATGTTGGTCATTAGGCGGTAAGTTATTGTGGTCGACCAGGGGGTTGCAACGAATATGATTAGTGGACTAATTAAAGCTTTACCAAATCAAATCTGAAACAGTCCCAAGCGCTCGTGAGGTTCCCACATATATCTCGAAATACTATCTAGGTATACAGGGTGTCACCTGAGAGATAAAGTTTTCGTTAGCTCCGTTCATAAGGTCATAACACTCCTACCTGATTGGTCTTCAACCATCGGCTTCTGAGGTGTACAGTCTAAGGCCTTCTTTCCACATTGAACTTGTAGTCCATACGATATTAGAAAAATATCGTTCTAGCAAAAGTATACTTAATAAGATCTCCTACTTAGTTTTTCTTTAAAGAATGAGAATAAAGCGGCGTTATAAGAGTTTGTAAAGAATGACTATACCCAAATCCTAACCTATGTTCACAAACAGTTTATTTTTGTAAAACTCTATACCGCACTGCCAAGAGAGTTTGCAATTAAATCTATTCAAAGCCTCCATTTAGCAAATAAAAATTCACTTTTGCTCGTTTTTTAACATACCTACATCCTACACCCTAATATAACCTACAACCACTAAGATGCAAGAGAGCGCCACCAATCTACTCCAGTCAAACACAACACCCAGAGAAAAGCCTGTGTAAACTTGACCTAAATCGCGGTATAAACCACCTTAGTCCTAAGGCCATTTTCAACTTGGTAAGTTCTAAGGTAACTTGCCTTATATTCCTTATGTAACCCAACTTTTTATTAACATGTGTAAAATCAAGCTAGTACTTGGTAATGGTATGCTAGGTTGCCTAAGGAATTTTACCTTAAACCTAGGCTGAACTTTGCCTGCCATTTAATGTACCTAAGGAAATGTTAAGGAATTTAAAGAAATGTTTTCAATGTTAAGTAATTTTTTTTATTTTTTTCTGTTAATTTGTATATTTTTCAATAGGTGCGGTTTATGATTCCTCCCTTTTTTACCTAAAAGAGAACTGACATGACAGGCGTCCTGTACTTCAAGTGTGAAAGATGATTTGGAATCTTCAATGGTGTATTTTTTGCAGGTTCCTCCTAAATTCCTTGAAGTAGCCTAGAATGCAATGTTGATATTATCTGAAAAAAGAAAACAAATTTAAACGAACTAGAGGCAAAATCATGTGATTATAAAGTAAGGTCAAATTTTACCAATTCTTGAGCACGGAAATATTTTGTAGAGGGACCAGTCTTGCAAAATGTGGTAAACATTTGGGTCTTGGTTCGCTATAAGCAATGTGTTTTTATAAATATATAAAAAGAAAAGGGAGATTTCACTGTACTTACCTTAAACTTCTTCTCCGTCGGTCTTCTTGTCTAATTTATTTGTTTTATTTGTCTAATTTTTACTGTTTTAAATTTTTTCAATTTCACTAATTTACCTATTGAACTTATTATTGATTTTTTTGTCCTTCAAAAAGCACGTCCACACATTATAAAGGTCAGATCGGAGTGGTTTGCGATGCCGCAACTGAAATACTTTGCATGCAATAAACGAAAATAAATTTAATTGGCTGTTGCAGGCGGCTTCTATGAATCAGTTGTCTGACTGCACCTGGTATGTAAGACTTTATCCTCCACCGGATTTATTAACTTTAGAACTTGGGTAATTTTGCAAACATCACATTATGCCTAAGGTACATTTACCTAGTACTAAGGTAGTTTTTATACTGTTTCTGAATCCAACGGTACCCACATTCCGTTTCAATAAACGAAAAAAATGTTTAAGGAAATATTACCTTAGTTTTATAAGCAGGTTTACGTATGTCCTAAGGTGGATATACACTTATTTGTATGTAGGTTAAAATACCTAAGGAACTTAGGCAACTTAGCCTATTTTTCATTACCTATGCCATGCATAAATAGTGTTATTTTTTGGCAGAGTTATGCATGTCCAAAAAAATCCATACAAAAATATTTACCTAAGTCGTTTAAGGCAATTTTACACTGTAGTTTTCTCTGGGTGAAGAATTTGTCCCTACAGATCAGCAGCGCTCGTCCTCGTACTGCAATTTGAAATGAATATCTTTAAACCATAAGTGTTGCATCTTATGTTTTGTGTAACTGTTGAAAGTTTCGTGGGACCCAGTCGTGCAATTTATTTTTATTTAATTATACAAGTGTCACTTGGCCGTAGTTATATAGTCGACATTCCTCCAACTTTTCAAGTTATATTCTGCAGGTGCCATCCTCTAAGAGTCCCATCTTCGTGAGGAGGAACCTAAAGCTTACATGTCTTGTAAGTATCGCTGATGCCCAATTCACTTCCCTTATGGGAGATTTTTAAAGCCACTAAACGCTCAGTCTTTTGTTCTAAAATGATTTAAGTTGAATTTTTTTCCTTTTTCCAGTAAAAACTACTTCTTGGCCTTTTGAGCGACAATTTGTCTTTGAAAGCTTTTGAGCAGATGGATTTGAAGAAACCTAGCCGACACCCATCCTTTCAACGGCTTGCTTTTCTTTTAGATCAAATGAAATCTCGTGGTGCCACGCAACTCGTTCAACTTTGTCTGGCTGATATTCTTATGGGTAGCGTTTTTGCTCCATTAGTTCAGACATGACTTATGCTGAACTGTTTCCCTTTATTTTTAGGCTTGATCCGGTCATTTCTTCTCCGTTCCATATAACAGAAACTGTGTTCCGTAGACAATCTTCTGTGGCCTCTAGAGGACCAGGCTTCCGCTTTAGGCTTTTGGTGGTTTAATTTTTATAAAATCTCATCTGATATCAACTCGAAATACTTTGAGGTAGCTCCCCAAACTGTTGATGGCAACACTGTTAGATTCATTTTGTAGATGCATCTACAAAGCGTTCATAAGACACAGCATATCATTCAAATCTCTTTTTCAAAATCAACATTTGAGGCTTATGAGCTTAGAATGCCAGGGGCAGTGGCTAAGTGGTAAGTCTTAATGTCTTTTTTCACTACCCTACCTCTCGCGAACGTCTGACAAATATCCGAAAGTATAACTGTCATGCAAAAGCCACTTAATTAAAATTGTAGGTTCCTGTCATTCATTACAAAAATTAAAGACCAATCACTTATTTATAAGCTTGGCATAACAGGTATACGACTGACCGGTGTATTTAACAGAGAAGAGGTATTTTTTTTTCAAACTGAAAGTTTGGCGACAGTTCTGAATATTAACTTATTATACATGAACCAAATATACTACAGAATGAAAGAGAGAAGTTGGAAAGGAAAAGTAACTATTAAAACGAACAAACAGAATACACTTTAAAAATTATTATTGAAAGAGTCGATGACAAAGTCGTACATTTCTTAGTACCAACTTTATACTCGAAACTAAAGTTTGAAAGAACTCCTTTGAATACCTAATTTATATAAAAATCTTTTTTTTTTCCTTTCACAGACTTTCGGAGGAGATCACTGCAGGGAGCTACGTGGCTCTTCTTCGGATGGGTTCTACACTATTTGCCATTTTGGGCAATGGGACGAGTCCTTTACTTTCATCACTATTTTCCCGCTCTGATATTCAACTCAATGCTTACAGGTTTGTTCATCCACACATACTTTTCGACTAACTAAAGAGTGAAGAGCTGCGCGTCTTCTAGAACAAAGTTTACCTTTCCCTTCAACTTTTTCATTTATGCACTAGGGTATGCGTTCTCATATCCTCTGTGCAACGACAAAAAAAAAAAAACTTTTCCTATTCCAGATCGTCGCTGTGAGCGCTAAGAGTTATTATTTTTTTTTGTTTCTAAGCGGGATTGGTTTAAGCGACTTTTATGAAAGTTCTATTGTGAAAATTTGTCGCAAGTTCACAAAGTTGATTTAAAAGTTAAGTCCTTTTAGGATGACGTTGCATCGGTACCGGTCTGGGGTCTGCAAATGATGGCTGGCCGACATATACGAAAGCAATGAAACAGTTTCTCACTTAAATACGCGAAGGTTAATTTTCGCCACTCAAACTCGAGCCAACGAACGCGAATGAAGAGAGCCGTACAAAGTTTTCCCGGTTAGATGGAAATTTCGTCAACATTTTTGATACTGAATTTGATGAGATTTATTGTTGCACCTCAACTCTCGCAGGTTTTTGAGTTGATGAAGTTTTGCAATTGACATCGAAGGGTTGCTAAAAGTTTTAACGTATAACTTGTGTATATATTTGCGAAGGAATAAGTTGAGAATTTTCCCTAATTGAACGGAACAAGAACAATAATGAGTAGTTAAAATTAAATGTTGACTTTTGTCGAAATTTCAAATGGCACTGTTTTAAATAGATAAACATTATATTAATTGAAATTAATATCAAAAGGTAATTAATTTGTTGTAATTGAAAGCTGTTTTTTCTAATTTAAATAATTGAAAAAGGGTTATTGTTGAACTTTTAATTAAAAGAGTACACAAGACTAGGCTCTAGTAGTAGGCGATTCTATAAATCAATAGACTAATTAAAGCGCTGTGTAATTGTGTATATAACAAAAAGCAATTAAAAGTTAGACATGATTTGATTATATTACGTAGGTATATAATACCAGTGGTTGTATTTTGTCAACAGGCGAGGTGTTTCTATATTCAGCCATTAAACTGTACCCACCCTTGCCCTATTCAACTGTTACCCTCTGAACAAGAGAGATATTTATTTAGCTATTACCGAAAAATGGTATTTTGTTTGTAAATATTAACTTTTTTTATTTGTAGTTATAATTATTTCATTTAATTAATGCATATAGATATGGTGCATAAAATAAAATTCGCATGCGTTCGCGCTCTTGCACAATGCACAATCAACATTAAGGGTCGTTGAGTGCAATGAACGAGTTTTAATAGTTCCCTTTGACTATTATCGATACTATCTAGGAGGTAGTCTGTAAAAAACGAAAAGAAAATTAAAACACGAAAGAAATCAAGCGAAAACGAAAGTTTGCTTCAAGTAAGCTGAACCCACCCGGCTTTCCAAGTGCCTCACTGTCGCATTAAGTACTGACCGATGTATTCGATGTAGACCTCTAAGTGTACAAACAGAGTGGAGCGAAGAGCAACACTGCAAAAATCGTCAGAGAAAAGAGCAAAGAGCACGAGAGGAGAGCAAGGATGTAAGCTAGCCAGAGTGAGGAGCAAAGAGGAAAGAGTAAAGTCAGAAGCAAACAACTCTTGCTTCATTCTTTATTCTTTTCCATTTGAATAGTTTCCCTTTGTGAGGATGGATCCTAATATTTTTAATTTTTATTTTAATGAAAACCCTTCATGTAATTTGTGGTATTACTTGACACGCGGAAACAGAAGTGAAGGAATTCATATAATTAACCGATCGCGAAGTGTCTATGGTGAATTTCATCATTTATTTATAGAGCTTCGTGAGGATCACGTCAAGTTTCAACAATATTTTCGAATGAGCACAAGCACGTTCGACTATTTACTTGACAAAATTCAATACAAGTTGACAAAGAAGTGGTGCAATCACTCCACGACCACGAAAAATCAAAGCGATGATAGCGGAAAAATCAAACATGTTTGAAATCGCCGCTTTGCTCTCTTGTCGCCGCTTTGCTCGACCTTCGAACGACGCTGCACTCTGTGTGGTACCCTTTCACTGCACGTGTTTGATTTTATCGCTTTGCTCTTTGCTCTTTGCTCTTGCTCACTCTTCGCTCCACTCTGTTTGTACACTAATGCTCAGCTCTCTTAAGTCATAAACCTTCTGTGAGAAATTCCGATCATGCCAGGGAAAACTGCATCGAAATTCGTTCATTGGTTCTCGAGATTAGCGGCAACGACTCTTTTTGGGGACTTTTCAGGAAAACATATAGCAAAAGATGAGCGGTCCTTCGAGCCGGAGTTAAAAGAACATTAACATGGATTCAGAACAGTATCCTATTGTTCCGCGGATTTAAAGTGATGCATCGTAACAGTCCAGTCAAGTGAGCGCAAGGAAGTTTAAAAAAACCTAAGACGTAATTTGTATTTTCCGAGGATCAAACTTGAGATCTTTCGCAAGGAACATTGTCTATTCCAATCGGGGTCGTCATTTTGTATATGATATTTTGACAATAATTTTAGGCAAGTAATTTGTGGATACTAAAAGAACTGGCAGACGAAAATATTATATCAAGCAAAAGCTGCAATTCTATCGCCCATATCGCAACGGCTGATAACATGCCTAAAGCATCATTTTTATTTTCAATGCAAAGATCTTTCAAGGGCCCAACCCATAGAATCCGTCGCGTCCGTTGCGGCGATGGATCCGGCAATATTGACGTATTTGACGGAACGTCACTTCATACATAGTCTCAATGAGATGCTCCTCAAACATGTTTCTCAAAGAAATTTGGGAACGAATTGCATTGAAAACACAATATACTCACATGAGTTCTTTAAAATAGTTGTTTTCCCACCACAAAATATTTTTATTTTGAATTTTTCCAAACGGCCATGACAGTTTCTTTCACTCTAAATATTTCCATCAATGAAAGAGCTTCCTCTCCCGCTGTACCAACTGTCAACGCATGCCGCACACAGAAAAGTAGAAAGTAAACCTACTTTATCCGTCGCATCCGGCACGTGCGATGCCTATGGGTCACTTTCCATAAGCTGCTGTGTATTCTATCAACCTGTCAGTCGAATACGTTGCCGCAACGGACGCGACGGATTCTATGGGTTGGGCCCTTTAAGGGCTCTTAATAAGCAGAGACTATTACTTCATAAGAGAATGCATTGGAAGGCGGTTTTTGTTTTAAATAACTAAACCGTTGACGTGTCGCAAAATAGAACATGTGACACTTCGCTCTTTGCTTACTAAGAGATGTTGAGAGATCTAGAGCTATGAGGGGCACATCACAGAACATTGGAGTATCCGAGTGAAAGGTTCTTAAACAAGCCATTGGGACTGGACATCAAATTGTAGGTCCATTCCATGCGTATTCGCTGTTGTCAAACTTGATAAAATCATCTTATACTGGGTCCAAATTCTCTAAATTAAATAGATATTTATTTTCTAACCAAAGTCCTATTGTTTTATTTCTGACTGTGTTTTGTTCAATTGAACAAATGCTCGTAGCCTCTTAGCTAAATATTAAACGAATTCTAATACTTCTTTAAAAATTTTTTTTTTTTTTTAAATCAGTCTATACATCTTCATCAATATCATTCCGTCTTCTTTGCATGTATAGCCGCGGGATACACCTGCAGCTTTGCAGTTTGTAATTATAATACAATTTTTTCCATTTTTTTTAATAAACCAGATGTTTGTATAATGCAAAACCGACTCTTTAAAGCGCCTCCACAAACGACAAACATCTTCTAAATATTCACATTTTCACATGTTCAATGGTTTTCATAAAAAACCGTACAAAATTTTTATAGTTTGATTTTTGAATAATTTCTTCCGTCTGATGAGTGTCGCATGCTCGCCATTTCAATGGGGCAGACAGTCTGGCAGAGATAAAAAATCTCCTCTCTGGCAAAGCTGACCACTTGACCACTCACAATAACCGAATATACCCGCTCATCTGGAATTCAATTAGTTTTTTCTATACCAAGCACGATACGCAGAGAAATCTATTTCGCCGGGAAGCCTCGTTGTAGCCCCAAAATCACACATCCCATTTCCGCGGATTATTGCTTCTGGCTTAAAATACGCAGCATGCAGTAGCATCATGGTGCCCAAAGTCCTTGTTTTTGCACAAAAAAAAAACAACAAAAAACAAAAACGGCAACGAAATCCCCTTCAGCAAAACCATACCACGAGTTAAGCAGTCGAAAAATTCAATTGCGCCACTTAATTCGAATATTCGGGAGCATTAGTGGGGATGAAATAAATGTACCATGGTACCGTACCTTCGTGAATATGGTTGCTCTTTCATGGAGGAATATTTCAAAATTTGCAATCACCACACTAACGACCAACCCATCCATCAACGTCGGCGGTGCTCAGTTCTCTGCACAAATCATTTTCGAATAGTTTGGTAGTTTGGCAGTCTCACTGAAATGGCCAGAACGCAGCCAGGGGTTGTGTAAGCCATAGATAGCTTACACAACCCCTGGCTGCGTTCTGGCCATTTCAGTGAGACTGTTTGCATCATTGAACTAATTAAACGAAGCAGGGTAAAATATCCAGAGCTGGAAAGAGTACCATGGTAATAGTGGACAGGTCGAGCTGATGTTTGTCTCTCATCGTTCCAAAGTGGAAAAGTTAAGCATTCTATTGATACAAAAGTAGCAGGATGTATCATTTAGTACATTTTAGCATAATGGGTAGGTACTCGTAAAGTGAAGGTAGCAATAAAAATGTAGTCAGACTAGAGAGCAAGAAACAATTTTAAGATCACAAATATTTAAAATAGATGTCGATCTCTTCAGTCTTTACACAACAAAGGACTTACACTTCCACTTCTACATAATTTAGTCTTATTTTTCATTTCCTTATAACTTCAATAATTTTTGCAGTCGAAGTTTTGGAAGAAGTTTGACACGTTTTTCTTAATGCTAAAAGTCTGCGTTTCCTCTACAGAGTCTCAGGTTTGACCAAACATTGGATTCTGAGTGCCTTGGTTTTTGTGATGCGTACCTATCTGTTTGAAATTAATAGACTTGGAAACCGTTTGATCCTGAAAGTTTTTATTTTTTATGGAGATTTTTGAGTAATGCACCAATTTGTAAGTCACTAATAGATGGCGCTGCAGCAAACAACTTCTAAACTGTTTAATCCATAGACAAAACCATCCAAACGATTTTTAAACATTCTCCAACATTGGTCCGAGAGTGTTTCTGTGGACTTTGGCTAATATCAGGCAAAGGGGGGTGGTTCGTGTATTATACAAATTTGCCGACACTCACGGAAGCTGAAGTTGTAGAATTAGAAGCATTGATATTCGGTATCCGATCAAAATACAGGCGGGACATAAAACACGAAAGCTGCGCCAAAAAAATACTAGAAAATTACTGGAAAATCTAGAAAATACTAGATTATAGCATTAACTGACTTAATTTTCATAACTACAATAGATGTAGCTCAAACTGGGATCAGGACTCAGTTTCGCTTCTATCCGAATTCTCTGGTAATGGCACGTGCTTGACTACTTCTGGCGAAGTCTGACGGCAAGTTTTGTAAATGACAGTGAGATATAGAAAACACGATAGCTAAATACCTTGGTGTTATCTTATAGACGCTAGAATACCGGTCGAACACCACTTCCAATGCACACCTGAAAAGCTAGCAAAATTAAGGGTGCAATTGTAGCGACACGAAAAATGCAACCGAAAAAAATTTATTTTGCTTTTTTTTAACCACTTAAACCTAATTGTTGGCCAGGATTGATTAATATTTCTGAGCAAATCATAAAATGTTCTGCTCATGCGGACGTTGATAAAATATTTATAAAATGTTGATGAAATGTTTCGCTTTTATCCATTTTTACACTCAAAAGTGGTGGGATTATCAGCATCTTGCTTTATTATCACTAAAAAACTGAGAAAATATTTTTTTTGTAATTTTGGTCTGAAAATTCCGCATCACGCGATTTAATTCAAATTATTGTATTAAATGAACCGCTTTTTTATTATTTGAAGCTTTATGATTAGACATTTACATTTTATTTTCAAAAAGAAGATAATCAAAAAAAAAAAACACTCACTAGTGAAACTAAAATTATTTGCCATGGCGTTGGGGAAACTGCCAAACATTTTATAATTGTTTTTTTTGTGTCCAAATAAGCGAAACATTACATAAAAATTTCGTAAAAAAATTGTTTTCCTTAATAAATATGCTTGAAATAATTATGAAACATTTATTTATCTTTTTTTTTTAAATTTTAAAGTGTTTAATGTCAAAACGGCAGGCAGTTTGTAAGGCAAGCTGTATAACCACTGCTTGTAACTTCTCATAAAAATTGAAAGCAAAAATTAATTATCTATCTACTTTTGGAAATGTCAACTAATTTTTCATTTAGAAATTGTTTAACAAACTTAAGGCCTCGTCAAACAGAGCGCGTTTTAACGCTCCGCTCAACCGCCGCGTTGTAATATACTGAATAACATATCCCCCGTCAAACAGAGCGCGTTTTCAACGCTGCGTTGAATTCACCACGGCGTTTGAACGCGGCGGTGAAACGCGGGGTTGTGAAAAATTACAGATTATTTTATGACGCGGCGCGTTTGAAATATTTTTTCACGATTTTATATCCTAAAAAACGGAAAAATTAATCGAATGTGTTTGAAATTACCCATATTTGTACGTTATGTTCGAGAATCGTATACAAATGCAGTTTTAAAGGCTGATTTATGGGAGGAAATATTAAAAGAAATTCTCTTTTTGTAAATTTCGTGCACCTAAATCCTTTTTCTTTTTCGGAAATTACGTATCAGGGCAAATAAAAGCAATAATTGTTCCTCCGAGTTGGTTTAAATTTTTTAGACAATGAAAACCAAGAATTATGGACATTAATGAGATCTTTCTGTTTGACGTCCTCTAACGCGGCGGTTAGAACGGTGCGTCAAAATAATCTTACCGCCACGTAAATTAATCTCACCGCGGCGGAAAAAACGCGTTCTGTTTGACGAAGCCTTTAGTCGGCTACCTATCTGTCAACAACAATTTTAAATTTGGTTGATCAATTTAAATTTAGATACTTAACTTGATATCCGCACTTCCCCAATACGGTTATAAACTTTTGAGCTCCAGAAACTTATAAAAGAAAACAACAACAAAATCCGAAGACTCAAAGAGGATCCTCCTTTGTGACTTTTAAAATTGTATACATACCACAAAGTTCATAGTGGTTAGTTAACCATAAAGTTATTCATAATTGCGCCCATGTACCTATACAAATTACACAAAAACATACAAATCTCTTTAGGATCCCTAGAAAATAGATTTCATTCTCCCCATTGTAAGTGTTTGCATAATCAATTGCTGAAATTGGCAATTTTGTCGAAGACGCCAATTCCACATAGGTATATACGTTTGCAGTTAAGTTTTATTTTTCGTCCTTATTGGCTTTTCTTAAATTGATTACATTTTCCACTCAGACAGTGCAAATTTCATTTGGATGAAGGAAAAGGGATTTCCTTTCTTCCCCGATCGGATGCATGCAAAATTATTAACTAAATTGAATTTATAGAAAATTCGTTTTTGCCCAGAAATCATAGCGTCGCGTCGTTGTCGTTAGCAGCATCATCGTCCTCCCGCATACAATTCTTTCGACACACCATTGTGTTTGTATGTGTGTGGGCGCAGAGTACACGTCATATGCTCTAGGATTAAATGAAATTTATGCAAAATATTTACGTGCAGCACACTTGCAGCGACACGAAACGACAATATCGATGAGCAATTTTTCAATCTAAATACACTTTGGGGGCTTGTTACGATGGGATAATGGATGCTGTCTTCTTGCCCAGTCCGTTGGATTTGCATTTTCAATAAATTTGATGTAAACCGGAATAATGGGATTGAAGTATGTATATGATAATAATCAACAGATGGATGTCTGCTATTGAATTTATTTCGGGGGATGCTAATAAAGGAAGCTGAGAATTTCGCGTTAAATGGTGCGGAAGTGATATTTCTTTTTAGCCGAATTTTGACTTCATTATTTAAATACTCTGATATACTTAGAGTTTACTTCTGTACCTGACCACCAAACAAACGAATCAGAATCATTAATCATTCATAAGGGCAACCTTATCCCGAAGATTACTCTGACACGCTTCTTGTGCAAAGTTAGCTCTGCCAGGCGATTGGTAAGTGATATGATGGTGCACATATTTTATGGGTACTTGAGGTCATCAAAATTTCGACCACATTCACACCTCTTCGCATGGGATTGCAGGCATCTGGTTTTGAATTTTCAATTAAACACTCCCTCTCGCCCAAGAGCATTTCAGTTGGGTACCGATGCATGCTGAAAAGTCATAAATTACTCGAACCTATATTAGTCATCGTCCTGTCTGCATTCTAAAACACCCGCATATGATGATATACATCCATTCGAAGAGCCCTAATCGAACATTCGATCGGGTTTGCATAACATAAGCCACTTGGGGTTGCTACCTTGCTGTCGAATACAGTCGCTCGGTGGCTGATGTCCTATTTACCAACCTACAGAATCTCAACGCTGAGTCGAAACTCAAGTGCTTAACAACAAGAACTCCTAGTAGATGAGTTTTTATTTTTGTTACCTTGCGTGTTCCTGATTGATACTAATTTTGTCTTTTTACAGGTATAATGTTCAACTACCTAACGAGCAGCTTAACAAGATGGACGAAGCACATACTTTTGGGGACCCTGCTGGCGATATTGGCCTACAGCTTCATGTTGTTTTCGCCGCTTGCATACGGAGCGACGGGACCCATGGCTAATGAGCCCAATTCAACAATGCACGGCCTAAAATGGCTATCATCGTGGGAATTTTAATTAGTCTCTTGCCTCGAGTTACGTACCATGCTGCTGCTGCCGCCACACCACCATCAACATCAGCGTTTATCGTTACCATCAGGATTGCAGCATCCCTATTTCGACCCATTATCTTCAACAATGTGAAACACGAGTTCAACACAAATACGAACACGGACCGGTATCATTATCTTCAGAGTCTACATATCCCGGACATTTCATGTGTCTGGTTGCTGCTTCATGCGAGTATTGAGTAAGCTTCCTGCAGCTCGGTGGGATAACTTGTAGCAATGGTAATTGCTACGTGACAGAATATAAATTTTCCTTCATCACGCATTTTGAAGCCAATTTTGTGAATCGTTGGGAATTGTTATTTTTTTGTTATGTTCTTGACCAAGTAAATGATGAATGGTGGACAGCTGAAAGGCTTTTAGTTTAATCGGTACCGACAAACTCATATCTGTAGAAAATAAAAACGAAGTACATAGAAATTCAATGAGTTTTTTTTGTTGTTGAAAATGTTGCGTATACGCAATGGAGAACGCGAGCCATCTGCAATCACTCAAATGTTACTAGTACGGTAATATAATTTTTATTTTTTATATCTGGTGTCGAGTTACCGCCCCCGTGAGCGAGCAATACGCCACTGAATTTTGTTGATTTTACATGCAAAACAATAACAAATTCAGTCACGTAGCACTCGATCACGGATGCGGTAATTCAACCCCTGCTTTGAAATGTGTGATTGTTAAGTAATATTTATGAGAGAATTAGCTGATGCCCCGATATTGTGCCTTCAGATGGAGAACACATTTGTCGCAACTATATCCAAGCAATTACTTGCAAACCGCATATCGGTGGTACTTCTGCCGTTTTTTTTAAATACTGCTGCTTTGGTGGCAATTGGGAGCAATTTGTTTGCCTTGATTTGCAAAGCCAATTTTTAAGCTAAGCAACTGCTTATACAGCCCACTCTGTAATGGACAAGAGTAAGACCTCATCACAATGGGTCCATGATGACTTAAGTGTGGTATTGTAGGGTACAAACTGCCTAACCTCTGACCCATAATTAAATAAGGCGCTCAAGCCTGGTGGAAGGCCATTAACGGGTGCTCACGCCTATGGCTGCGCTGAAAGGGTTTGGGGATATTTATACAAAAGCAGGGCTTTTTAAGAACATTTAGTATGGGACAGAGACATAGCATTATTTTAAGGGAATTATTCTACGACATCCCTGCAAAAGCTCCTCTTGGATACTTGATTTTGACATGCCGCACGATGTGTTGTACCCTGACAGAGAGGATTGGCATAGGTACCTAGTTTCGAGGAAAAATGAGACATCAGTAGGATGGCTGCAAAATCAGTAACAGTCAGGTTTATATACTCTAGCCAACTGGACCTACATATGGCCCCAATTCTTCTGGACACATCCAGTATGTTTCAGGCGGAGGTTCTGGGCAAACTTAAAGCTACGGATGAACTTGAGATGAGATCGATAGCTATCCGATAAAAATATCGCCATATATTGACAGTCAGGCTGCGCTTAAGGCGCTATAGTCACAAGCCACGAACTCAAATTTAATCAGGAATTGCTGCACATTGCCCAAGGCATTATGCTAGCAGAAACGTGTCAGATTGGACTGGGTAACAGAACTTTCTGATATTAAGGGATCTTCCACCTTTACAAGTAGTTGGTTTCGCAAACAATGTTAATGCTAAACTGAAGTTCTGTATCAAAATTAAATGTTTGGGCGAATTGGTTTTGGTATTTAAAACGTAATACCTGGTGATGGCGATGGACCGGCTATGGTGCCTGGTCTCTTGTGACGATCTCACATCCCCGCTCATCATAACCTTGCCTAACCTATTTAATGGACACTGTAGTTTTTCCATTCTATATTGTTTCATTGGACACAGTAGATCAGCGATTTGTGTCATTTATTTTCTGAAAGGGATACATTTGAGGTCTAGTTTGTAGTCTTCATTCTTAAATTAAGGTTTTTTAGTCTTTGCTTTTCCTCAAAACAAACATTTTTTTTTTTTATTTCATTTATTTCTTGTCAGTTGTAAACTTTTCCCAGTAGAAAGACATAAATTTATCATATCTCTGTATTTAAATTATGTAAATTGTGCTATAACAAATTGTAAATTCTAAACGAAAAAAAAAATAAAATTAAATTAAAATTAATACCCACACCCAATTACCAAAAAGCTTTATCAATAAAGTGTCTTCAAAAGGGAATGATAGCGCATTTCCCGAAATAATTACTTTCTATGTTTTGGCAATTAGTCCAATAACCAGATCACTAACTACTTCTGCAGATGGAAGCACAAAAACAATCTGCAAGATTTAACGAAAGTCTTAAATCTGCATAGATTCAATTCCGCCGTCAATTCAATTAAGTGCTTATTACTGAACGTAGATTGATGTTGCTGACGTACATAGCATTTTGAATATTTTTTTTTAATAGCAGCTACCATGTACCACGCCCACTTTGTGTAAAGGAAGTCACCACGCTTTATTATACAATATTTTGCTTTATATTTTGTTTTGAACAGGCAGTAAACATGTATTCATCAAATTTCGAATTTAGAGATGCCATATATGTTAAGACGAACTGTTTTTGCAATGAATTTTTTGTATGGACAGTGTCGATTAATTCCCACACACAGTCTGCGAAGTGCTTTTTAAAGACGATTCAAGTTAAAGAGCGTCAAGAAACGAAATAACAGATGCTAGAGCAAAGCGGCTTAAAACACTAATGGAAATACATGGAATGAACAACTTGGGAGTACAACAAGATCGCTGTTCATTCAATGCGTTCCTATAACCTTTTGTTGAAGATTTCGGAGTTCGAAAGACGCTGTTTTAACATTTTTCATCGTCGAAAATTAAGTGAATTTTTGACCTATTTCATCAGAAATACAATTAATTTCTGGATTAGCTGCTGAGCTATTTTCAGTTTGAAGAAGGGAATTGATTTTTATGGCTGTTTTGGATTGCATAAATAGTAAAGAAGAGGAATTTATAGTTTTCGTCTAAAAAGTCTTAATTATACTCCAGCTATTTTTTTTGCTTTATTGGCATTAATGTGTAAAATTATTGTTAAATTTGTTGTCAAATCCCGGTAAACGGCTAGGCCATGCTTAAATGTATAAAATTTGTATGTATAGTTTTAAGTGAAAAAACATTGATATAAAATTGTTTTGTTCTTAATTTGTACTAAAAATAGTAATAAAGTCTACAGCAAAGGGGTTAAGTAAGTTCATAAAGTCACCACGCGTGATATGCTTTTAAAATAATTCATGAGTAAATTTTACAAAGCTAACATCCACTCATCACATAAAACCTATCAAAAATATGAAAACTTAGTGGAGCTTTAAGTAGTGCGTACGTCAGTTTTGAAACACAACTAGAAAACACCCAGAAATGGATCCAAATCTGTCCAAAAACGGTTCTAAGAATCAGTGAAAAAACGACGAAAATAACTCCGAAAAGACGTGTTTTAAAAGGCCTTAAAAAGCGTCGAAAAATGCATCCAAAAATCGGTTAAAAATGTCAAAAAAAGCCAAGTACCGCTTCGAAACACCCGTCCCAAAACAAAACAAATAACGTGTTAATACACGTCGAAAAAAAAGAGTCAAAAAATGTTCGTTTAAAACCGTCGAAAGGTTAAATACAGAGTCGAAAAAACACGCCTTACAAAACACATAAAATAACGCGTCGAAAAAAAATTGTACAGAAGCAACGTAACGTTCAAAACCAGACCAAAAACGTCCAAAATAACTCAGCAAAAACGTATCGGAAACGTCAAAAGTCAAGACGTTAACACGTTAAGAAATCCAAATTTATTGTAAAACTAAAACTTCCTAAAGATAGTGGGAGCAGGACCACTAGTGATTTCATGGCAGACGTTCAGTAATATGCACCCAATTCCATGCTGTCTTCAACCTCAACTGAAGATGTTCTCTGTTCAAAAGAACAAACTGACAAATAGTGAAATAAAATGAAGTTTACAGCTTCATTTGTAGATTTATAGTTCACTTGCCCTTCCTTGTCTTACAACTATTTCTAGCTCTTTCAAAGCCTATATGCCATATAGGACGGACTTTTAAGTATAGAGATTTTTTTATAAGTTGAAAAACACGCAAGTGGAGTGCAATGACTCTCATGGTTTTTCCCTCTCATTACCACCCACAAATGTTTGAAACCAATTTGCGCCTAATGACCCTGTCACTCGTGCTGTGCATTAGCATTATAATTGGCAACGAAAACCTCTTGACCACCAGTGAATTAAAAATCAGCTACATGACTATACGGTAAACGTTCTATATTCCCCAGTGCGTCCTTGACTCTGTCAGTTAGGACAATTTCTTTTACAGGTAGGTACAGAATAAGACAGTGAGAACAACCTTTTTCACTCAAACTGGTTATCACCGTGGCAATTTTTTTTGGGAAATTACAGTCCTAATTCACAATGGACTTAATTTGGTAAACCACCGCCTAAAATCAACAAATCAATCATTAAAAGAAAAGCATGTTGATTGAGGTCCATGCTCGCCCCAGACCAGGCTAAGGTCGTTTCAATGAATATAAGCAAAGAGGTATGAACTTTCCGGTGCATTGATTTGAAACATTATCCGCCTACGCTTGTTCTTGTTAACTACCCCAATCAAGCAGTCAATTCTTAATGGCTCTGTATGTTCATCATCACTTTTGACATAAATAAGCTAAGCAAGCAATTAAATATTTAAAACTCATTTTCCACTGAAAGTACTACTATAGAGCAGTTTAACCCGACATCAGGACTTACTGACCTCGATTGTAATTCCAAGCGCCTGTCATAATTTTCAATATCTCCACCAAAGGCTGTGCAATACTTCCGCCGCCCAACATCCATTCCTCTAACGAGAAAATTTAATTGAAATTCGAGTATCCTGGAAACACAAAACCGAAATAAATCGACAATATCCCCCGCACACAAACACGCATACCGTATAACAAATCATTCCATCAGCGTAATCTTGTGCAAAGCAGTACTATCCCGGTATACTTTTCGCTGTCATCCGCAGAAATTCAAATTCAAATAAACACCCACCCGCACCCATGATGAGAGGCAATGGCAAATTTAAAGCCCCATTTACACTTTTTTTCCGACTCTTGGGCTTCGCATTGTCGAGTCATCCCGACAGGCGATAAGAAGTGAAATAAAGGGATCCTCCAACCTGTATATATAGTTAGGCATTTCCTTTAACATCGTAATGAAACTGATGAAGCCTTTGTAAAAGGTATTCCTAACAGGATTACCTTGATTTATTTCAAATAATCAAGATTCTCCGCCTACACTATGCGTGTGCGTTCTCGTCCTCGTCCTTACATAATACAGATACATATACATTTATGTCTGCGGGTATAAAGGAATATTTTCAACCCCATTTAATTCATTTCGAGGGATGTAATGGAGCAAGAGGAATGCCTATCTATCGTTTTGGGGATATCAAGGTGATTTCTTCAAAATTTTCGGCGGGGTGAAATAGCGAACGAATTCTTCTCGTTAACAAAAGGGAGAGACACACTCCGAGGTCATTGAAAAGATTATATTTTCATTTTGAGAAGTCACTGACTTTGAATCATAAATATAAATAAATGCAAATAAATTTGTCACACTCAAGATGTCAGCCGGCTGACAAATCGACTTTACTGCGGCATACGAAATGAGATTAGGGTTATATTCACAAGTCAACTTGACTTGCTATGCGAATTTCGCGTGCCATTATTAAAATAAACGACCACAGGAAACCGTCAAGATTTCATATGCACTGCCATATGACATCGGACACGATAATTCACATCCTCACTAATGTAATCCCATAATGTCCTCAGCATACGCGATGGTACAACAGAATGTCGGCCTTTAGTCCACGATCTCTGTTTCTGTTTACAACATTTAAACATCGATCCGTAATATTAATTACCCCGGCTAGCGGACATTGGGAAAAAATTAAAACATGTCCACATGATTGAGGGCAAACCCAAACCACCGTTAATTGAATTATACAAAAACCAACAAGAATTTCCATTAAAACTCTATGCTACCCCCTCCTGATTGGGGCAGAGACGATTGACGTTGTCCTTGTTTATTGTTGCCCACAGCGCAACCATTTTCCATTTCAATTACTGCAGACACACAGAAAACACAGAATTAAATTTTAAAAATAAAATGACAAAACCAACCATCACACATACGTGCGTACATATGCACACATAATTTAAATTAAAATCGTATAATAACACGCACAACAAAATAATTGCATTCAGTGTTATTCTGTGTGTCCTCTGGCTCTCCGTAGCGGGGTGCCATCATAAATTAAATATGTATACAAAAAAAAAAAAGATTCAGAATAACAATGCGAGAAATCAGAGCGTGCATAAATCTCTGGCAAAGTGGTCCTTGTCAGGGGAATATCGCAAATTTGAGTATTTTCCCTTACTCGGAAATCAGGATCAGAATCTCAAGTTATATTTATTAGTCTGATAGTTTTTTTTACAGTGGATTATCTTGGGTTATTTTGCTCGGTATGCAATTTTGGCTCGATTGAAATTTAATTATAAATTGCTTTGTATTTAAATCCATACATGTCTAGTTAACTTATTGCCTTAAAGAGATGAAAACTTGCAAAGCTTTTATACATAAGTACCTAGTTATAAAAGCCCGCATGTTTTTTTTCGATAAATACTGATCAGCTGCTGGCTATTATTCAAGGTTTTAAAAGTCGGTGCCCGGCCCGGAGGGCGTCGTTAGACTTAAGTATAACTTAAAAAAAAAATATACAGGAGCAGGTTATGGATTTTATTTATCAACTCCTTAGCTTCGTATTTGTTGTTTCGTTTTTCCTTCGCTCTTAGCTTCTAAGCAGTGTATTCCAAGCGGAGGTGCTGGCTGCTGTCTATCGCGAAAGTGGCCCATAGGGCGTCAATGTAGCCAATTCCTCGCCGCGATATTACCAGTCAGGCGGCTGTAAAAGCAGTTTCTGCTAATGAAATGAAATTCAAACTTGTCCAACGTAGCCGCGAAGAGCTCAAGGTTCTTTGCTCGCAGCTCACCACGAATCTCTGCTGGGTTGCTAGACACATCGACAAAACCAACAATGAGAGGGCGGGTGAACTGTCAAGACCGTGATAGAGCACTTCAGTCGGCCAAGCCACTGCTTTGCAATCTTTGAGAGCGGGTGGCAAACAAAATTCGTATGAAAACCAAGAACAGGTATAAAGAACTTCATACCTTTGAAATATCGCGGAAGCTTCGGCCAGAATATAACAGTGACCGGACCAATAAACTACTACAGTTTAACAGGTCATCGCTATCTAACTGGTCAAAACTTCCTAAGAAACCACACAATGAAATTAATCTCAAATATTGATATATGTCAAGGTTGCGTAAAAGCTGCGGAGACGAAGAAGTCCACGAGGACACACCTTACTTCCTTTGTCATTGTCTGAGTCTCGGTCACTTGAGGAACAGAACACTTGGGAGATATTACTTCCAAGACGTACAAGAATTTTCTAAGTTCTCACTGTCTGATCCTTACAGGATTTTGAGGACATCGGGATGGCTGGACTGCGTCTGTTAACTACATGGAAAGGAGGGGGACAACTGATACAACACCCACGGTTAACCCCCCAAAAACGGGCATCACAATGTTTCCACGAGGAACTAGGTATTGCATAGTAGGTACGCTCTGCTCTACCTACTCATCTACCTAACCTAACCTAACCTAACCCAGTTTCAAAGCCCCTTACATTCCTGGTTAGATAATTCATTGGGAAACATCGAATGCAAAAAGGAGAAGAAACACTGCAACACTTACCCGAAAGTGTGTTTGGGAGGAAAACCAACCAAATGTACTGTGTACGAAAAAAAAATGATCCTATAGAGGATTTTCAGCAGCTAAAGGAAATTTTACTTTAAAAAAAAATAAGTTAACATCGAAAAGAACGAGCTAAAACTCAAATGAAGAATCAAAGAACTCTTTTTTCATCTTAAAGGGCTGCCAAACCTTGAAGAGTTTCTATCTAAGACAGCGCTGCCTTCCATCAAAGCTCTCTGGTATCTACGATGGCTTTGAAAGAGAGGTTCGGTCTGTATTGTCATCTTGAACGTAAGGGCTCCTGTCTGGAGCATTATTGCCAATTTTTGGCCTACATCCCAATCTTGGTACAGCTCATAGACTTCGCAGTTGTAGATATCTTCTACTCCATTCGACCTCCTCGCACTGAGGACAAAAATTATGTTGAATAAATTTTATTTCGAAGAAGCCCAGTATTAACTCTTTTTCTCCTTGTGGAAATCCAGAGAAGCATGGCATTATTTTCCAGTTTCACGCGACACTGAATCAGTTTTGGCAGTATTCTCAATTCAGACATCCTCCTGACGATGAATGCTATCATATGCGGATTTGAATTTTGAAGTCGATAAAAATATGGTGAGTCTTGACTTGAAATTCGTCGGTCTTTTCCAGGATTTGTCTCAGATTTAAAATTTGGCCTTTAGTAGTCGGGACCTACAGACAATGAAGGAAGAATATGTATGCGAGAGAATCTTAGAATTGAAATTGACGCCTTGAATAACAGAGAAGCCATTACCTAGTGCGCTAGGGCCAGACACTCACAGAAAAATAGAACTCTGTTTCATATTCATTTGTGTAAGTGTTATGGGGTATGCCAAGTTCGGCACAAATTGCCATTATAATCAAATCGTCTTTAATAACGTAATTCATTGGATTTGTTCACTTAGTCAGTGTGCAGTGTGATGTGCTGTGGGATGTCTCTCTTTACGTATATCGTGGTGTAAACTCTCTTCGGAGAAGATACGTATAGAGCGGAGCCGGAGATACGTCTGGCAAATTCATCGCCTTTATCATCTACCATCTACATTCCTATTGCCGGAAATCCAGACGTACTTACTTACTTAGGTGGCGCTACAGTCCGGGGTGGACCTGGGCCTCAACCAGTACGCCTCTCCAGTTAGCTCGGTCTTTGGCTAACTGCCTCCAGTTGCGCACTCCAAGTTGGTTGAGGTCCCCTTCCACTTGTGCGCGCCACCTTAGGCGAGGTCTTCCTCTGCTGCGTTGTCCCTCTGGGTTGGAGTCGAAGACTCTTCGGGCCGGAGCACTGTTGTCCATACGCTCTACATGTCCTAGCCATCTCAGACGGCTGATCCGCACTTTTCTGACAAGGTCGATGTCGCTGTACAGCTCGTAGAGTTCGCTGTTATATCTCCTTCTCCAAATCCCATCAACGCAAATGGGACCAAAGATCACACGAAGAATTTTTCGTTCAAAACGTCCAAGGATATCCTCATCCGCCTTCGATAATGTCCATGCTTCTGCACCATACAGCAGGACTGGGATGATAAGGGTCTTATATAGAATCTCCTTGGTGTTTCTTGACAAGGCCTTACTTCTTAATTGTCTTCTTAGGCCAAAGAAACAGCGATTGGCAAGTGTAATTCTTCGCTTGATCTCTGATGTGATGTCATTTACAGAGTTTATAGCGGAACCGAGGTAGATAAAGTCCCTAACTACCTCAAAGTTAAAGCTGTCTATCGTGACGTTCTGTCCGACTCGTCGACGTTGTGTGTCCCTTCTTGTTGACAGCATATACTTGGTTTTGCCCTCGTTAACCTCTAAACCCATTTTTGCCGCTTCTGTTTCTATACATGCAAACGCACCAGTGACAGCTCGCTGTGTTCTACCAATTATGTCAATGTCATCTGCGTATGCAAGTAATTGTACAGACTTGTGAAAAATTGTGCCTCTGGTGTTGGCCTGCGAGTTTCGCAAAATTTTCTCAAGAATGATGTTGAAAAAGTCACATGACAGCGCGTCACCTTGTCTAAATCCTTTTTTGACATCAAAGGTCTCGGTGAGATTGTTTCCGACCTTAATGGAGCAGCGAGAATTCTCCATTGTCATTCTGCACAATCTGACGAGTTTGGCAGGGATGCCAAAACTAGACATGGCTCTGTATAGCTCGTCTCTATAAATGCTGTCATATGCGGCCTTAAAATCGATGAACAGATGGTGGGTATCGATTTGGACTTCTTGGGTTTTCTCCAGGATCTGCCGTAGTGTGAATATTTGGTCGGTTGTGGACTTACCGGGCCTAAAACCGCACTGATAGGGTCCAATCAGTTCGTTGACGTATGGCTTCAGGCGCTCACACAGTATGGCAGACAGGATCTTGTATGCGATGTTGAGAAGACTAATACCTCTGTAGTTGGCGCAGTTTAGAGGGTCTCCTTTCTTGTGAACCGGACAAACGATGCTGAGGTTCCATTCATCAGGCATACTTTCTTCCGACCAAATCTTAGAGATGAGTTGGTGTATGCTCTCTACCATGTCATCTCCCGCTGCTTTAAATAGCTCGGCTGGTAGGCCGTCTGGTCCAGCAGCCTTATTGGACTTCAGTTTAGATATTGCTATCCTCACTTCATTTTGGTCGGGTGGACGGAAATCTTGGCTTTCATCGTCCAGATTGAATGGTTCGTTCTGCCTGACAGCGGGATCTTGGTCGTCTTCGCCGTTTAACAGTCTGCAGAAGTGGTTTTTCCATATCCTCAACACCGACTGTGACTCTACTACAAGGTTCCCTTGCTCATCTCTACAGGTCTCTGTTCGGGTCTTGTTGCCGCGACACGTTCTTTTTACCTGTTGGTAAAACTTCCGAACATTACTCCTGGAGTAGCACCTCTCTATTTCCTCGATCGCGCGCTTCTCGTGCTCTTTCTTTTTCCTCCTGAGAAGCCGGTGCTCTTCCCTCCTCTTTTCCTCGTAAAGCTTACGAGCCGCTCTCGTCCTTCTCTGCAGCGCGGCTTTGTAGGCGAGTTGCTTTGCTGCATGTGCTTGCCGGCACTCTTCATCGAACCAAGGGTTTCGTTGTGGTGGTCGGGTGAAACCTAGCACATCAGTTGCGGCGTCTCTGATGGCCTCTTGGCATCGATACCATTGCTCCTCGGCATTTGATGCTGGCTGTGTTGGACTTCTGGATAAGTTGAGGGATACGCGATCGGCAAAGATTCTGGCTGTTTGTTGCGATTGCAGCCGTGCGACGTCATATCTCCTCACAGTATTTCGCCGTTGTTGTGGCGTCTGAGATATCCGCATACGTACCTTGGCTACAACAAGGTAGTGGTCCGAGTCTATGTTGGCCGCTCGGAACGTTCGAACATCTAGAACACTGGAAGAGTGCCTTACGTCGATCGCAACATGATCAATTTGGCTGACGGTTTTTTGATCCGGTGACAGCCATGTTTCTTTATGAATTTTGAGGTGCGGGAACCGTGTGCTAGCTATAGTGACGTTGTGTCCCGCCGCAAAGTCAATTAGCCTGAGTCCGTTTCCAGACGTGGTGTCATGTAGGCTATGCTTACCAATTGCACTACCAAAGATGTCCTCCCTGCCTATTTTGGCGTTAAAATCACCAAGGATGATTTTAACGTCATACTTAGGACACTGCTCATATGTTTGGTCGAGGAGCTCGTAGAAACAATCTTTGGTAGCATCATCTTTTTCCTCTGTGGGGGCGTGTGCACATATCAGGCTAATGTTGGCGAATTTAGCCTTGATGCGGATTGTCACGATACGTTCGCTCACGTGTCGATAGCTCAAGACTTCTTGCCTAAGTCTGCCGCGTATGACAAATCCACATCCAAATAAGCGCTGTCCTTGCTCTCTATAGCAGTCACCATAATAAATGTCACAGTTTTTCATCTGCTTTTTGCCCGGTCCATCACATCGCACTTCCTGGATGGCAGTTATATCTGCTTTGTAGCATTCGAGGGTATCCGCTAATTGTTCGGCTGCACGCGGCCTGTTCAGGGTCCGAACATTCCACGTGCAGATCCGAAAGTCGTTGTCCTTTTTCCGTTTTGCGGGGTCGTCAACAGTAGATCCATTTTTTTCCGAGGCTTCTGGTTGCTTCGTAACTGGCTCAATTTTTCCGTGGTTGGGTAGTTAACCCCACGCACAACCCCCAACCTGGAGGACCAGGCCCTGAATTGACCCTAGGACAGCGGGTCGGAAACTCCGTTGCCAGTAACCCACTTCGGGGATATGAGTGCTGCCGTTGGCCCATAAAGGGTTCATCCGCCACCATCTCTGTTTCAGTACCCTGACTAGTCCTGAAAAATCCTTACTGACCTCAGCTCCAAATATGTCGAAGTAGCTCAAGTAAGGTATCCGCCGTATTGACTGTTGACGCCATCGTTGATTCAATCTAGTGAATTCATCCGCCGTACGTCCTCTTTCTGAGGGGCTCATGTTAGACTTCTGAGACTCGATCAGGCAGTCAATCCGACAGAGCATTATAGTGTTGCTATTTTCTTCGTGTTCAACACTCGCGCTTATAAGTTTAGCAAGTCATGCCCGGAAGGACAAGACCAGTATCCGGTGGCTACCACGAGGAGGTAAAATAAGCACAATTGATGTGTATGAACCAGTTGCAACGCCTGGGCATCGCCAAGTTGACGCCAATCAGTGTCTACCCTATTCATACAACATCCAACCATCAGACGTGAGTAATTTAAAACCGGTTACACGCCCTTTCCAGTGTCTCCACAATAAGCATGAACTTGGACTTTGCCGATTCGAAGCCTGACTGTTGACGGAGACAGCTATCGCTTGGTTCATGAGCAGTCTACGTCCCACCCTGCTTCCCAGTGCTTTTGCCTGTACTTAGGGTAGATGAAAAGATTTGAAAATGTCTAATTTTCTTGAGAATACGATCAACTGATTTGGTTTAAAGGCTGTTATTAAGTCCCCCGCTCTAACCAATCAGACTTCTGCTGGTCTACAGAGAGATCCTGGATTTGTCTACGGATTTCATGAGAGTTTAAACTGTTTCCTCTATTACACAATTCTATCCTGATCAGAGACTCTCAATCAAAAAGGGCAGCGTCGAGATTTCTGACTCGATCCAACTGCCTATACCTGAAAGACGCCCATCTACACTCACTGATTCCATAGAATGACTTGGAGGAATAATCGGGAATATCACCAAATAATAACTAAAACATCGAGTGATGGAGTAATCCTTGTGGGAAAACAGGTACTCATGCGGGAAACCTCATCCAACTTGTAGCAAATAGAGGCAGTTAGCCAAAGGCCGCTGGGAATAAGTAATGTTGAAGGTACAGGTCTCCAAGGACTCTAAAGCCTACTCAGTATATAGACAAGCATGTACCGACCAAAAAAAGAATAAAATACGTTATTAACTCTATCAGATGTCACTACATGAAAGAGATTCGAAAATAACACAGCTACTGATGGAATTTTAGCCCCCAAGGATGCACTTTGAAAGTGTCACTGACTGTTAAACTGTAATGACGAAAGAAACGACCTATTTCCACAAGTGATTCCTATGACAGCCAGTACTAAACAAAAGATTAACGCGATGCAAAAATCGATTGCAATCAATTTTCCCATCGTCGTCGTTACAACAAATTTTGCATCTCTCCGCACTGCGCTGGGGTTGTTATTCTTCCTAGGGAATCAATTCGTTTCAATTTGTATAAACCGAACAGATCACAGCCCATAATTTTTCTATTTACTTACTTTTTCCGCAAAACAAGCAAACCTCGCAACCGTGGATGTACAAAAAATGCAATCCCAATATCAATTATCCCCACATTTGTATATGTAGCTAGCTACGCATTTAAAAAAAACAAGAACATGAAATTCCAATTGAAATTCTGCCAAAATACCCCAAGCTCCCCCACAGATAGATGCCCTGGAGACAGATAGACATTCCCAATGCTGTTATGTGCAACAGTGTTAAAATTAAAAAGAAAAAAGCAAATGGGGAACGAGTTTATACGGAACCAACCGCCTTAAATCAAGCAATTGAATAAATCAACATTCACACCGCTACTGAACCGCCAGACCGCGAGAACCACCGCCTCTGGTCGCATACCATGAGCATTCCGACAAATCACTTCATACTCGGATGAGGAGAGTTACTTCCACCAAAGTCCCGTGCTGATGCCGCCTCGTTTCTTCCAAAGGATGCTTGTAAAAACTCGCATTAATAATTACGTTTAAAAACATTCAATCAAAAAATCAATCCTTCCATTGCGTTATTGCCGCAGCGCCGCCATCATTGGATGCCTACGTCGCGTCGTCAGTTGAAATGGAAATTTTCCATTTTCATTTACCATTGATTCCGGTTGCGGAATTCAATGAGCGAAAAACGCTCTCCCGTGGGGTATTTCCTTCCCATTCCTATTTCAACGCCGCGCTGCAACACATCCAACTTTACTCGCACACTTTGACTATCAACTCGTTCTCGATATCAATGGAGCTCTGCGCCCCTCTGTCCTTATATGGCTGGATGTTTGATTTTAGCAATTGAAACGTGAACTGCGATTGCAAAAAAATACACACCTAGCTATAAATATTTATACAGCCGCACTATACAAAAAAAAAATTTGCTGAGATTCCAATCAACCGAAAAACCAAAAAAAAATGGAAATTCTATCAAACTTCTACACGCAAACAAAACCAGCAAAAATGTGGTCCTCACACTTTGGTTTTGCGGCTAGATTTTTGCGGATTGTTAGTACAACCACTAACATTCTTTTCGTAGGGTGTGAGGCTGCCTCCCGACAAGTGTTTCAATTGAATATTTTTTACAAAATTGCTGCGGGAGAGTAATTATTTGCTGAGGTCTCACCGGAGCTATTGGAGAGGAGTTTACCCTTTTTATTGAGGGGACGTTTTTACTGCCCCCAAGTGGGTTCCTATGACGTTTGGATATGTGTTTGGTTCTCTTAGTTGGGTAACGTACCTATACTCGTCACGGTGAAGTAGGAAGTTGCTTGGCATTTAAATAAATAAATAAATAATAAACAAATATTTTGGCGCGACAGGTCTATAAGACCCAAGGCCTACCTTCTCACAAGCATTCGTTTTGTGTGGGTTTTCAATTTTTGGGACGAATGGAAGGGATCTACACTTTGCTTGGCATTTGCGGAAACAAAACAATTTGGAAAAGGAAGCAATTTAAGATCAAAGTATTGCCGGTTGATACTTTTCAATAGGCGGTGGTTATTGTATCTAATGTATTAACGACCTTTTCCAGTTAAAAGGAAGTACTTAGAAAGGCTTTGGATTGGACATATACTGAAGAAACCAGATGACAATATAGCGGATCAGTGGTTCCAATGAAACCCTAGAGATACAAGGTGGCGCAAAAGTAATCCTCCTATCAGAAAATGCTATAAATTTTGCGATTGGCCCCTAATGTCAGTTCTGTTTTGACATTTGTGTAGTAAACGCATGCGAAATACACGTTAATAAACAATGTTACGCTACACTGCTCCAGAACGCGGAATATTGGTGACTATTTATTTGAGCAATAATCGGTCGGTGACTTTGGCACAACGTGAATTTCGTCGCAGATTTCCTAGCCGTCCAACGCCTACTGGTGAAACACCGCGACGTTTAGCCGCTCGCCTCGAAGAGACTGGCACAACACGAGATGCTGCCAGGTGTGGCAGACCCCGGAATAGCCGATCGCAAGCAAGATCGCTGGCCAGTGCAAATCAACGCTCCAGACTTCTTTTTGTGGGGCATTTTGAAGTCGCGGGTTTATGTCAACAAGCCTCAGACTCTTGCAGCTCTTAAAGACAATATCCGTCAAGAATGTGAGGACCTATCGCCGGAAGTTTTGGCCAAAGTGATGGAAAATGCCATAAAAAGGGTTTAAATGAAAATCAACTGTGGCGGCGGCCATTTACATGACATCATATTCTCGACTTGATGTAAAAAAAATTAAAAGACCAAATAAAAAAAATCCGCAAGAAGAATCAAAGTTTTTAAATTTTTTTTTTTAAATTACAGCCAAGAAACATCGGAAGGTTATTTTTGCGCCACCTTGTATAAAAGAGCTGGTTGGCCAAAAACAACATGGAGGTCAACTGTTATGACTGAAGCTCTGTGTCAAAGTATCGAACTGCAAACAGAGAGATATTGAGGTACTGATGCTGGCAGGAACAAAGACGTCCGTGTAAAATATATAAAAATAATATTTTTCCGTTCTGTTCTCTGATGGCCTGTCGTTTTATTTCTAAACACCAAAAAAAATACATTGCTGTCTAAGGTGCAAGCGTGAATTACTTATATAGGGCATATGCCGTCCAAGAGTAGTTGAAAGTAGAAGCTATCCAACGTCCGCAAGGAGGATATCATTATATCAACACATTTTGGATTAAATGAAACGCTTACTATTTTTTTTGTTTTTGATTTTATTTAACCGCAAGAGCTTTTTTGTTTTGCGATAGTTTTAAGTACTACATATTAAGGTTTGAAAAAATCGATTGAATACTTGCTAAGAAATATTTTTTTTAGAAGAGAATGAAATATCTGAATACCTGAATATCTACCTCCTTACCAAGGCGGTGGATGGATAGCGGACGTTTGTACAATTTCAGTGTTTAATTTCCAAGTTATAGACATTTTTATGTCTTTGATTTTATTTTATTTACAACTAGCGATACCCGCCCGGCTTCGCCCGTGCAAAATGTGGTTTCTTTTATTATTCGTTACAATGTGCTTAGTATTTTTTTTATCTGCACACATTCAGGAAATGCGAATTTTGGATAAATAAAATTAAATGAAATAGAAACTCATCAAGAGAGCAGAACAAAGACGGTATAAAAGTGTCTGCAGCATCGACACACACGAAACACCTCACATTACATACCTGCACTGCATCCGTTGTACAGTACTGTTTTGTATGTGTGTGCGGTTGCGCATGGCCAAGCGGGTTGAACAAAGAGGTCTCACGGTATACTCTTCCCTCCTTAGGGAAGAAAAAATAGATACAAATAAAAATTGTTCTTTCAAAATCAACTGTCCAGTGACAGTGAGAGCTTTTAATAACCCGACACATGTGGGGTGACCATTGCTCTGTCTCTGTCGTGAAGACGACGATGACGGATGAAAATGGATACACACACAATATTTAGTTGATGGGTTACGTGTGTGCACTATTTTGTGAATATTAAATTTATTTGGTAGTTAGGCTTTCGTTTATATTTGGTTTTTGTTAGACAGGGTTGAATAGTGGAAATTTAAAAATGGGAAGTCGGTGGGAATCGGGTTACATGGACACCACAGGATTTATGAATGCATGAGTGAAATAGGAACTGAGCAAAAGAGCAGACAGGTCTTTCCTACATAATATGTGGCTTTATATTTTATAGGGTAAAACACCCAATCATTGGCACCTTAAGAAAACTTGAGTCATTATGGGTGTGTAAATATAAAATATAACATTCAAATAACATTAAAGTACATTATTCATTTGCCTTTATTAAGATATCTATATATATAAAAATGAAACCCGTTTTCCGTTGTCACGACATCACGCGTGAATGGCTGGACCGATTTCGTTAATTCTTTTTTTGTTGCGTTTGTTATTGTCAGCAGAAGGTTCTTATGAAAGAAAAAATTAAGAAAATTGCGCGAAAAATTAGAAAATTTAAGAATACTTAACCACCATATTAAATTTCTACTGTATTATTCTAAAGAAAAAATAAAAAAGTATTTGCAGGGCTGTCATTCATTTCTATTTTATAAAAAAATATATTCCTAAGCCTACCAATTGAATTTAATATTCACAAAATGGTGCAAATACGTAAGCCATTAACTAAATATTGCGTGTGTATTCATTTTCATCCATCATCGTCATTGTCACGGCAAAGCAGGTAACCCCGATAGGTGGCGCTGTTGTCGATCTTCTTAACCACTCAACCGATTTGAATGAAATTTTGTAGGTGGGTATGGTTGGTTGTAATTTGATGGATAGGATAGTTTTGGACCCGATAGGTGGCGCTGTTGTCGATCTTCTTAACCACTCAACCGATTTGAATGAAATTTTGTAGGTGGGTATGGTTGGTTGTAACTTGATGGATAGGATAGTTTTGGACCCGATAGGTGGCGCTGTTGTCGATCTTCTTAACCACTCAACCGATTCGAATGAAATTTTGTAGGTGGGTATGGTTGGTTGTAACTTGATGGATAGGATAGTTTTGGACCCGATAGGTGGCGCTGTTGTCGATCTTCTTAACCACTCAACTGATTTGAATGAAATTTTGTAGGTGGGTATGGTTGGTTGTAACTTGATGGATAGGATAGTTTTGGACCCGATAGGTGGCGCTGTTGTCGATCTTCTTAACCTCTTAACCAATTTCAATGATTTTTTTTTGGTTTGTATGGTTATATGGAAGGATATATTTTTTTAATTTTTTCAACTAAACTCTCATTAAAGTGAATACCTATATGGGCACGTTGGAGTGAACTCAAGAAGCTTGGTTTTATACAGACACTATACACAAAAACTCCCGAAATAGAAATAGAAAACTTTGGATTGGATAAATTAATGAATACAATTATCAACTGCGCTGTATTAAGATTATAATATTAGGTATAACGATTTGGTTTTTTAATTAAATTTCTTAAAGAAATTCAACATACAACACAGTTCAATTTAACATCCACATTTAGCGAGAGAAGTTTCACATCTGGCGTGTGGTCACAAGCACACTCTGTTTTTTTTTTTTTTGTATATATGTGTAATAAACGACAGCAATGTGCATGCCGATCTTCAAATTTTTTTGTTTTTGGAAAAGGTATTTCTAGACCACTACTGGCACTATTGCTTTAGTTAGAATAAGAATTTATTGA
This sequence comes from Cheilosia pagana, assembly GCA_936431705.1. Lineage (NCBI taxonomy): Eukaryota > Metazoa > Arthropoda > Insecta > Diptera > Syrphidae > Cheilosia > Cheilosia pagana. Next base: position 73,313,497 of record OW386166.1, on the reverse strand, counting down.
AATTGAGTTGAACTAATTTTGTATCCCTTTTAATAAGTAATGCAGAAAAGGACAAAGGGTTCCTTAAGTGTACTTGAAGTGATTGACAAAATCGGCATTAATCGGCGAGCGAAGCCGCGGGCAACAGCTAGTTTTTTAATAAAAAACATAAACAAAACATAAAATATCTTAAAAAACATACAGAAAAATACAGTTTTCACCAATTATCTGCACTTCGTTCCATTCATTGGCATTCCTCAGTCCTATTATTGGCACCTATATATTGTGGTATAAAATAATTTAAAAAAAACAGGCAAACAGTGTCTCAATTCTCAATTTTCCAATGATGGTCGGTGTAATTTGTGCCAGTAATGGGCTCATGGTGGGGTGCCAACAATAGGCTATTTTACCCTATTTTTTTTTGCTGAGCAAACCAAACAGAATACTATCTCTGTCTGTCACAGGAGTAAAATAAAGTTAAAAGAGATGTACCCAATTATATTGCGCGTTTAGTATGTTTGATTTGAGAATGAAGTGCATTTCCCCTCACCCATTTGAAAATAGTAGAAATGTTTCAAATTTTGTCTATTTATTTAAAAACCTTTTAAGATATCGAGTAAATTGATATCCTATGTTGGACCTGCAGATGTCCTCCTTAAGTTGGCATTTACTATATTTAAATTCTCCCAGTATTTTCGAACGCAAAGCGTTGCAAAGGAAAAAGCGAAACAAAACGAAAAAATTAATTACTCTTGTCTAATTTTCTCAGAAATTTATAGAGATATAGAGTTGAAACAAAGTGGAGATTGTAGGCCTAAGTATCCTCTATAGGCCCGTGAAAAATGCATCAGAATAACTTCAGCAGTTTTTAAGATTTTTGCATTTAAAGACATGCAGTCCAATTCAATCTAAGTCGAACAGAACTACACCAATTTTATTTATATGATTAAATATTTCTGTTATTTGAGTAGAATTAAATTAAGAAAATTGTATTTTTTTTTAAATGGATTCCAATGAAGAGAAAATAAGCCAGTAGTTACAAGAACTGCCCTACGATGGCTTAATTTGCCTACTTTTGAGGATTCTCAACCTTGTCGTGCAGAACCCATCAGTTTGCAGCTTTGGTCCTGCTAAAAAACAATGCATGAGCGTGTACAAATGTGGAAATTTCGACAGTGCGTATTGCCAGAGCTACGGCTCTTTTAATTTTTATTTATTTATTGGGTTTTGCAAAGCTTATATACAATTTGAAGAACAAAAATGAAAATTGAATATATGAAATAATGTGTTTGATAATTTAAGGTTTTCATTATTAAAATTCTAATAAAATTTAAACAATAGGTACTAATTTTTTTCTTAAAGAGTAATATTTTCAAAAGTAGTTTTTCAGGCGAGGATTAGTGTAAAGCGACAAAAAAAGATTAGTATTCTAGGGTTAAGTAATATATGCTATGCCATTTTTTAAATGATCAAACTATATTTTCACACTTCTCATTATGCGATAGGTTCTAAAAACGTTTATGGCTTCCAATGAAATGAACTTAATCATCAGGCCATTTCTAAAATATTCACTTTAAATACAAACTGCTTTCCGGGAAAAAAAGGAAAATTGTGTAAATTTCAGGAATCCGACAAAAAACTATCAATTTTTGGGTAAAATTTTGAAACATCTATTTTGCAGGAGTATTTTTTTTTCTATGTTTCGAAATTTTGTACGTAGAAACGTCAAATATTCAGGTAAGTGAATCATTTTTTTTTAGTTTTTTTGTTATTATGCTTACTTACTTACTTTAGGTGGACCTTACTTACAGTCCGGGGTGGACCTGGACCTCAACCAATATCTACGCCTCTCAAGTTAGCGCGATCTTTGGCTAACTGCCTGCCACTTGTGCGCGAGTTACGTATTTATAATATTAACGTACCACCACTTAAGTTAACATTAAATACACAAAATTATAGCAATACAGATATAAGTTAAAACGAACAACATATACAATTGTATCAACTTAACGTAAACTGAAGAACAATAATATTAAACCAAATACATGTTGGACAACACATTTTGTATCACAATCATGTGTCTTAACATAAACCAAAACAACACAACATGCATTGTACACATTTATCTTGAAGCATCATGCACAGTAGACCAATAATTTAGTCTTGTTCTCTAAAATTCTCTCGTGATAACAATATGTAAAGCGTTGATTTCGCTTAGCAACGAGAAATACTGTTCTATGATTTATGTGTAACAACAGACGCTTTATTTTTCGACATAATCATGTAAAATATAATTTGAAAGAGATCAGTTTGTATTTGACCATCAAACACGATGTATTAGCCATTCCTTTTTGAAAATAAAATTGCATATCAAACATCGATTTGGTTTGAATTTTTAGTATACATAACTGGCGCAGTCGAAACCTTGTATAATCCGGAGGTCGCGTATCCATATAATATATATAATAGTGGATAAATTTTCTTTACTAAGAAAAAGTGTAATAACTAATAAACCTTATTAACTAAATACCAAAAGTATATTGGTTTCATTTAGTGCAAGTGCATATTGCATAAACTATTAATAAAATTATTGACTGTACGTGAACCTCGCATCAAGTGCAAATTGGTGTAAAGTGGATAACAAGAGGACCAGGGCACACTTACAACGTGGAGGATTTTCATTCTTCAGCCCAGGACGAACCTACAACTAATCTCGCAGCAAAGCATCGTGTGAGTCGTTAATTGTTATTACAAACTCTATCTCTAATTTAGTTATCTAAAAAAAAAAAAAAATAATAAATAAATATAAAAATTGCGTGGGTATATGCAGTATACATATGTCCGATAGATATCATAGGAAAAAAATATTAGCACATAGATTTAGATATAGAAACACAACTGCATTCTTATATAAACCATATTGTGTGCAAAAGAGTGAAAGTGAGGAGGAATTACATTTTTTTTTCGAGAGATAATATAGATCTCAATAACGCTAACATGGCAAATGCAAATGTTAACGGAGTCTCTGGCTTGGGTTTAGAACATGTTTATCCAAATGGCATAGGAATAAGCGGTTCCGAACCAAGCGTTGCCTTAAGTAATAATTTAAGTAATTTGTTAAATAATGGTATAGGTAATAATGGTAATCAGACTGTTGAAAATAACACGACAAATACTATGAACAACGTAAGCTTAGACGCAATAAACAGTATTTTTAACAGTCTTAAAATCCCAGACGCAATTAAAGATCTACCTCAATTTGATGGAAATTGCCGATTGCTGTACGAGTTTATAAATAATGTTGAGGAAATTTTAGCAATTATGAGTTCTATTAGGGATACTCCTTATGCTCGAATTATTATGAGAGCCATTAGAAATAAAATAACAGGTCCGGCAAATGAAGTTTTAAATATGTTTGGAACACCCTTAGACTGGAGTCAAATCAAAGCTAATCTAATTTTACATTATTCAGATAAAAGAAGTGAGACATCTCTTATACGGGATCTTCATTCACTTAAACAATCGAATGACACACTAGAAAGATTTTACTCCAGGATAATAGAAATATTATCAACTCTAAATAACCATGTTCATATTCACGAAAAGGAACCGAATGTAGTTTTAGCCAAAAGTGGGCTTTATGCAGAAATGTGTTTGAATGCATTCCTCATTGGTTTAATTGAACCCCTTGGATCTACTGTTAGAGCCATGAGGCCTACAACTCTGCAGGAAGCATTCAGCTTCTGTATAAAAGAGCAAAACTCATATTATATGATGTTTAAAGGCCAAAATATTGCTAGACCATTAAGACCGTATCAAACTAATCAAAGTCCATTAATCGCCAATCAGCTAAATAACCCTTACAACTACAGACTAAATTCATTTCCGCGAAAGGAGTACATGCAACCACAATTCCCGAATAACAATGCATTAGTTCCAGCATCTTATAGCCAACGACAAAATATGCCGTTTCCAATTCAAAACGGAAATAATTTTACCCCAGCTCAAAACCAACAACAAAACATAATGCCTCGATTCAATTCAGTTCAACCGCGTCCTATTCCAATGGACATATCTAGTGGCAATTCTCGTGTACGAACTCAACAATCCAATTTTAGAGGCGCATCAACTTACAGTAGACAAAATAACAACACATTTAATGACAACAATACAGCTCCTAATCATAACTATAATATTAGAGAAGTACATAGCATTCAACACCATACACCCTATTATCAGCCCCCAACAGTCAATGAAAACCCTATTATCCCAGAACCGTATCCAACTTACTCCGAACTAGACCAATACCCATACCCACCTTTGCAAAACCAGGATGTAACAGAAAGCACTCATAATTTTCAAGATGCCAATGAAATCGATGACACAAATTTTCAGTTGACTGCCTCGAACAGCCAACCGGATTTTTGGACATAAATAAACATAGCTCTAGCATTCTCCGTACATTAATATACTGTCTAGTTCAGGACAATTACTGAAGTTCCTAGTCGACACAGGTGCTTCGGCAAACTTCATCAATCCTGAACATACAGACCCCAAAACCCACGAAATTATAGATCCGATTTGCATAACTACATTTTTAAATAAATATAATCTAAATCGACAGGTTACTCTCTCCGCATTCAAAGAATTTAATACGGATGAGAAATTCAAATTTTTGGTTTTCAAATTTCACTCCTATTTTGACGGCCTAATAGGTTTAGAGATGATGAAACACCTAGATGCTAGCGTAAACCTGAAGGACAAACTTTTAGAAACTAGAAATTCCACTATCCCAATCCATTTCAAACCCAACTATATATCAAAAGTGTACAATATTCCTGCGAACTCCAAAATTATTGCTAAGCTACCTGTTGATATAGAGAACGGTGATATTTTTTTGAAGCCTACAATGATAAAAAAGTACCTTAATATACCTGAGGGTATCTACAAAGCTGTAGAATGGTATAGCTGTGTAGAAGTTATTAACCTATCAGATCAGGAACAGCAACTTTTTTTAGAACAACCACTTAAGGTAGAACAGTTTACACCCTTTCAGGAAGTGCATAATATGGAAATAAAATACTGCCCCGATGGAGAAAAACACATTCTTCATAATAACATACCAGATCTTATTAGAGCAGATCATTTAAATGCGGAGGAGAGGAAAGCGCTTTTTAAGACTATTAGGGAATTTGACGACGTATTCTTTAGGGAAAGTGAGCAACTGTCATTCACAAATTTAGTCAAGCACCGTATTAAAACGATAAACGACATACCAATTTACACCAAGTCGTACCGATATCCGGAAGTTCATAAAGCTGAAATTAAAAACCAAATACAAAAGCTTCTCGAACAAGGAATCATTCGGCCAAGTTATTCCCCATGGAGCAGTCCAATCTGGATTGTCCCCAAAAAAATGGATGCTTCCAATAAACAGAAATGGCGAATGGTAGTCGACTATCGAGCCTTAAATCTTAAAACAATCAGTGATAGATATCCCATTCCAAACATTGTCGATATTTTGGATCAGTTAGGAAGATGTGTGTACTTTACTACCTTGGACTTGGCGTCTGGATTTCATCAAATTGAAATTGACCTCCGAGATATTCCGAAAACAGCGTTCTCAGTGAATAATGGTCACTATGAATTTGTCCGAATGCCATTTGGCCTAAAAAATGCACCGTCCACATTCCAACGGGTAATGGACCATATTCTGGGGGATTTGCAAGGTAAACTATGTCTCGTCTATATGGACGACATAATTGTGTTCTCTTCTTCTCTTCAGCAACATATGGAAAGTCTTTATAAAGTCCTTTCTAGATTACGGCAATTCAATCTAAAGATCCAAATTGACAAGTCGGAGTTTTTGCGCAAAGAAGTGGCCTTCCTTGGTCACATTGTGACTTCCCAAGGTGTAAGACCAAATCCTGAAAAGATCAAGGCAATACAAAAATTTCCTATTCCTCGGACGGCAAAACAAATAAAATCTTTTCTAGGTTTGTTGGGCTATTATAGGAAGTTCATTCAAGACTTTGCTAAGATAACAAAACCACTCACTGAATGCTTAAAAAAGGGAAGGCAGATCAAGCTAGACGAAAGATATATCCATTGTTTTGAACATTGTAAGGATATCTTAAGCAATGATCCATTGTTGCAGTATCCGGATTTTTCCAAATCATTCAATTTGACCACAGACGCAAGCAACTTTGCGATAGGTGCAGTTCTGAGTCAGGGCCCTATTGGTAATGACAAGCCTATATCTTATGCATCACGTACATTATCGGAAACTGAAATAAGATACAGCACGATAGAAAAAGAGCTTCTAGCTATTGTTTGGGCAACCAAACATTTTCGCCCTTATCTGTATGGACGCAAGTTTTTGATAATTACTGATCATAAACCCCTTACTTGGCTGTTTTCACTTAAAGATGCAAACTCCAAACTTATAAGGTGGCGTTTAAAGCTAGAGGAATTCGAATACGAGATCCGTTATAAAAAGGGTACCGCAAATACTAATGCCGATGCATTGAGTCGGGTAGAAATAAACGTCAGCGAGTCCCTTCAAAACAATGTGTCTGATCTAGAAGAACGCTCTAACTTATCAACAATCCACTCTGCTGAAGAGAATTTGGATGATGGGATACCAATCTCAGAACGGCCATTGAATGAGTTTACTGAACAATTAGTTTTTGCAAAAACAAAACAAATAATGAATCCGTCCATGATTTATAAAAAACTTTTTGACACCAAATGTCGTCGGATTTTTAGACAACCGGATATAGACAGTGAGCAGGTAGTTACAACAATACTTAAAACTTACCTAAAGCCAAAAAAACTCACAGCCGTATTTACCGATGACGACACTTTTAAAACAGTTCAAATAGTTTATTCAAAATTCTTTTCTAATTGTAAAATTTTCAAATTGATTCGTTGCAGGGATAAGTTAACCGATTTAGTAGATAACGACAACCAAGATGAAGTGATAAATGATTACCATCTTAAATCTAATCATAGAGGTATTAACGAAACACTGCAACATCTTCGCAGGTCTTATTATTTTCCAAACATGAAGAGTAAAATAACAAAAACGATTAATAACTGTGAAAAATGTCAGGTATTAAAATATGATAGGCATCCTCCTAAAGTAAAATATGAAATACTAGAAACACCTAATTTGCCCTTAGATACCAATAATATAGATGTGTATGCCATTCAGAACCATCAAATTTTAACCATTATTGATCGATTCTCAAAATTCGCATCCGCCTATATCTTGACTGCCCGAAATAGTTTTAAAATAATTCAGTCATTAAGAGAATTTTTCGCACACCACGGTATTCCAAAGAAAATAGTATGCGATTCTGCGTCTGAATTTAATTCAAATTTGTTTAAGGAATTTTGTGACAAATACAACATTATGCTACACACTACAACACCTCAAAATTCAACAGGAAATTCACCGGTAGAAAGGTTTCATTCTACTCTTACTGAAATTTACAGAATAATATATGACAGGGACAAAAAACAATTATGCCAAGATATATTGAACGAGGCCCTCACCACTTACAATATGAGTATTCATTCTGTAGTAAACATAACACCAATAGAGCTGTTAACGGGTAGGGCACCAAGGTTCACGCAATCTGTATCTTATGAATCTGAGCATGACTATCTAAATAAACTGCAACATTTTCAAAATAGACTCTACGAACAAATTAAGAGTAAAATAGAAGACCATAACAAAAAAATGATTGACAAACGAAATATAAATAGAGAAATTCCACCAACGTTTAATGAGGAAGATACAATTTATGAATTTAACAACAGACGAAATAAGTTAACACCAAGGGCAAAAAAGTTGAACGTTAAGACAGATAGAAAAGTGACTGTTATAACAACAACTAACAATAGGAAATCTCATCAAAATAAAATAAAGCGGAAAAGAAAATTTAAGACCAATAATAATAACAAAAACAATGATTAAAAAAAAAAAACATCTATAAACCCAGAACTATAAATACGTTTGTCATCAGTAAACAACAGACAATTTCATAAGATGAACAACAGGGACTCAGATCATTATTATTACCTTATCATATTAAACAAAAAATAAAATGCATATTAGATTCGATAACATAAAAATGAATATATCTTTATCTATTCCAGAGAATCCTTAAAATATGAAATTCGAAATATAAATCTTGCTTACAGACAATTCCTCCTCAGTTTCTCTAGCTACAATATTGTTAGCCAACAAAATATGTAATGATAAATAAATTAAATATCCTCTAGTATTGTACTATACATACATACGCAATTTACCAACATTCGCATACAAATTTCACATTACCCTAAGAGTCACTGTATAAACAATTTTCGACAAAATAACATTGCTGCCTGTTGTATATTACTACGTATGAACTGGAGTACCCAATCATCCACAAAGATCGTTTACACTTTTACCTCAACACAAACTTGACATCAACATCAACATCACTCCAGCTGCATCGTATTCCCATAGCTCAACTCTACAGCCTACACTCTGATCTGAGGGCGGAGGAGTTACGTATTTATAATATTAACGTACCACCACTTAAGTTAACATTAAATACACAAAATTATAGCAATACAGATATAAGTTAAAACGAACAACATATACAATTGTATCAACTTAACGTAAACTGAAGAACAATAATATTAAACCAAATACATGTTGGACAACACATTTTGTATCACAATCATGTGTCTCAACATAAACCAAAACAACACAACATGCATTGTACACATTTATCTTGAAGCATCATGCACAGTAGACCAATAATTTAGTCTTGTTCTCTAAAATTCTCTCGTGATAACAATATGTAAAGCGTTGATTTCGCTTAGCAACGAGAAATACTGTTCTATGATTTATGTGTAACAACAGACGCTTTATTTTTCGACATAATCATGTAAAATATAATTTGAAAGAGATCAGTTTGTATTTGACCATCAAACACGATGTATTAGCCATTCCTTTTTGAAAATAAAATTGCATATCAAACATCGATTTGGTTTGAATTTTTAGTATACATAACTCGCGCCACCTAAGGCGATCATTTATGTTCTTTAATTATACAAAAAAAAATCAGTTTTTTACGTAAATAATTATTTCTTTGAAATGATGAAAATCAAACAGTGAGACATATTATTCAAAGACATGTCTCACTGTTCGGCCTTAATGACTTTTTTATTTTCGTTAGTTAATTTTATTATTAAATATATAATTAAATTATAAGCAATAATATGTTAAATACTCATCCATTTTCTTGATAATAAGAGTTAAAGACAAGTGTAGAGTAGTTTTTGATTTATTCGCTAAACTTTCCATGGCAAAATAAAGCGAACAATATCTCATAAGACACCATAAACAAATTATTTTGAAGGCTCGAAAGCGATCGGAGATATAACCGTTCGAAACAAGTGCCTCACTGTTCCGACCTTTCCCCTACGTACATTTTTACAAACGGTGGCAGCCAACTAATCGTCGACATTAGTGTCTTATTATAAGAAAGGCCGAATGATTATTGAAAAGTAAAAAGCTAAATCGCATTTTCTCGCGGTAATTGCGACAGCGAGCTGCTGATATCCGATGGATCTTACCACCAGCCAGTGTAGTAGGCGCAGTGGCTTAGTGGTTAGTGAGTTGGACTACTATGCGAGGAGTCCCAGAAAGATAAACAAATTACATCTTAAGGTTTTTTCCACTGCAGCACCTCTCGCGAAAGTCTGACAAACATCTGAGTATATAAATGTTATGAAAAAGCTTCTCAATTAGCCATTTGGACACGGCATACAATTTTACCATTCATCCCAAAAACTAAAAACTCAAAAGACACAAAATGAGCGGTTGTCAGAAGCAAGACTTACAGTCCTTAGGTTGCGGCAACACCTTTTTGTCGTTCTATATCCTTTTTGAAAAAAAACTCTAAAATTTTCATTGTTCATCTGTGTCTGGGAGAGCAATCAGGAACTTTGCAAACTATCCACCTATTATTGAAATTGCTCCTAATGATGAATCAACATTTTTAGTTAAGACAAACGGAAGTTGTCTAATCTCTAATCCAACAAAGGCGGCTGTTACAATGTAGGACTTAAGCCCCTCATTCTTCTGCAGGTTTATGTATTACGGGGTTCAAGCTTCTCATGAGGGCGAAATAAATTCGCCATGAGTTTCTCTTAACTAATTTAGGATACAAAAATATTTCCTCCAACGAAACAAAATCAAAAAACCAAACAACACTCATCTTCTTAAGTCCTCTTGAGTATGAAGGTACTGCAACTCCCACGATTGCCACCCGATCTAATTATTTAAACAAATTTAAAATGCACTACTAATCTTTCCGACCAATTAAATTCGAATTCAATTTCAATTTAAGTTTCACGCATTTTATTTCGTTTATCACCACTCGTTCGGCGAAAAACAAATCAACCAATACCCAGCTCCACTGTGCTGCACTCAATTTCACGCTCCGAGGGAGATTTGGGAAAAATCCAGGAAAAGTGGTGAAAAAAAAAAAACGATTTCTACTGTTGCACCACCGAACCGATCCGCACACACCACCGAGTCAAGTGCAGATAGAACTTGGGGCTTGTACGGAGGTATGAATGGATGGGCTGCTGTTGCTGCTTGTTCTGCGGGAAGACTGCAAAACTAAATCTGGTCTACTGTTAATAGGATGAAATTTCACTCCCGCGGAAAGATAGACCGAAACGAGGAAACGGTGCAACCATGTATAAACTTGCATACCTATATGCATGCAACTGCGATGCACACTCACACACGTTGCACCCCTGCTGCCGGAGCCGGAGTAAGCGACTATACAAAAGCGGGAGCGATGGTGTTAGATAGAGCACTATGCAGGGGACCATATTGAACTGGCGATGAGACCGGAAATTGAAATGTACCCTCTTCGACAAGTTTGTACGTGTATACGTGTATTGTACGCCAAATGATAGTGTTTGTGTATAGTTGCACCAAACTTCACCCGAAAAACGGCGAAGACAGGCGAAACTTTTTCAATCAGCTGCAATTTTATTGTTTCACTTGGCACTGAGCGTACGGGTAACGGGTATCTACTACCCATACCACACAAGGAGCTGCAGCCACACTGTTTCGCCACTTCGTCCTGCCAATGTTCTGGTTATTGAAGAGGACGTTTCGAAGCGCTTTTTTTTCGTGTCCCATTGGTATGCCATTCAAATTGCTAGTGGATTCTAAAAATTAAGCAAGCGAGAAACGAAGACAAGCGTAAAACATTTATTACGATCATTGTCCTTGGTGGATTCCTTTAAATTTCTTCATTGTCGTATCGATTCTCACTGGCATCGTAGAGAGTCGTCGCGTCGGTATGGGGATGTTGCACTTTTCGATAATTGCCCAAGTGAATTATTATTTTCTAATTGGATGGGTTTTATGCCGCGAGTCAATTGAAGCGGTAAGTAAGGAGTGCTAACCAGTAAATGAGGCGGAAATGTGTTCGTGTTTGGGTTGGTGTCAGTTTTTTGGTAAAGGTTTCATTTGCGAATTTTAATCACTTGCCAGATGGCGGTACGTAGCTACTACGTTACCAGGAGAGAGTTTTAGTTGAAATTGAAAAAAAGTATTGCTTGTTTCTTGCTTGTGAAGTAAATAAGTAGTTTAGAGAAATTACTTAAAAGTTACAACAATAATAGTAGTAATAGAAACAGTTTTAGAGATACCTACCTTAATGGAAGAATTTTTAGTTCCTAAATTGAAACGGATAATACGCACAATATGTTTCTGCGAAATAAGAAGTGGATTAATCTTGTTCAAATAAGATATTTGAAGAACTGGACTAAATTCACCTGAAAACATCGAACCGAGCAGGGTTCGTTAGAAACAAACTGATTACACTCGTTTAAATAATATAATATAAATAAAAAGATAATATAAATCACAATCAAGTAAAGAAGACGACTCTTATTGACATTACATTAATTTGGTTTTGTTGCTGAATACAATTTAATGAACAGCAAACCAGCGCCTAAGAATATTTAAGTCAGCGTCGATGTCCGAAATCAGGCTAAGCAGAGAACTAAAGGCTTTATAAGAGCGCTACAAAAACAGTTTTGGATATCAATGAAATTCTTTATTCCTGTGAAAGTACGTCCGATGTCATTATGTATGGAACTCGATTTCTTTTGCATGGCCACCAAGGGCACGCTTGCAGAAGTCCAGATGCTGAACCCAATTTTCGACGGTTTTCAAGCATAAATCTGTCGATACTGCTGCAATTTCACGTTCGATATTCTCACGAAGTTCATTAATGGTCCCTGGCTTGTTGGCATAGACCATAGACTTGACGCAGCCCCACAGGAAATAGTCTAACGGTGTCAAATCGCACGACCGAGGCGGCCAAGCGACTGGACCACTTCGTGAGATAACACGTTCTCCAAACTTGGTTTCCAATAAATTGATTGTGACATTCGCTGTGTGGCTTGTGGTGCCGTCCTGTTGGAACCACATGTCCAGCAAGTCCATATAATCCAATTGGGGCCAAAAATATTCGGTTATTATTGAACAGTAAGCCCAATTCTTGAGAACGATGTGTGAGAGACACATTTGGGCTTTCTTCAACTGAAGCCCCAGCGGCAGCAATATTCTCGACACTACGGGCACTTCTTTGTCTCACTGGTACGGGAACATTTTGTACTGTGCCTGTGGATTAAAATTTTTCCACTAGACGCTCAATTGTTGATCTGCTAGGACGATTATGACGAGATGACGACCATAAATTGGACGTAGCGCTCTTAACGTTGAGGCCACCGACTCCGAATTTCGGTAGTAAATTGTAATAATTTCGACTCGTTGTTGGCTCGCATATCTTTCCATCATGAAATGGCAAACCTTACTGAAGAGAAATGTCTAAAGAGCGGCAAGAAATTCGGCGAATTTTTTTGAGACGAATGGAAAGGATCTACAATTTTATGCTGAGTCCAAACAGCTAATTGAGAAGCCGTTTCATGACAGTTATATTCTCGGATGTTTGTCCGACGTTCATAAACGTTCGAAAGTGTTAATAAAACGGTGTGTATGGTGTGGTGACGAATTTTTTAGCATATTCGTTTAGTTCTCAGTTCGCGTTTTGAGTTGGGCAATTCGCTCTTCTTCAATAGTTTTCACCGGTATCCTCCTGTTAGGTGCTCTTACAGTTACAGTTGGCAAGGGAGAGAAACACAGCGATTTACACCGAAGTGTATTACACGGAGCACATCGAACATTAACGCAGCTAGCATGAAAATTCAATCATTTGCCACAATTATTCCTCTCCATTTTATTGTTACAAATTTCACCAATACAGGACAAATTTATGCTATTTTTGTCTATTGTGTAATGTGTTTAAAATAAATAAATAAATATTTTGGCGCGACAGGTCTATGGGACCCAAGGCCTAGCTTCTCGCAACCATTCGCTTTGTGTGGGTTTTCAATTTTTGGGACGAATGGAAGAGATCTACAATTTTACGCCGAGTCCAAACGGCTAATTGAGAAGCTCATTCATGACAGTTTTACTCTCGGATGTTTGTCAGACGTTCGCGAGAGGTGGCGCAGCGGAAAAAAAAAAAAAAAAAAAACCTTAAGATGTAATTTGGCCCTCTCGGGATTCGAACCTGAGCCCCTCGCTTAGTAGCCCAACACACTACCACTAAGCCACTGCGCCACGAGAATAGCCAATTATAAAATTCGTTTGTGTGAGTTTTTCCACTTCCAGTTCAAAGTTCAAAGTTCAAAGTTCAAAGTTCAAAGCTCAAATGTTCAAATATCAAGAGTTCAAAAGCTCAAAGGCTTAAAATTCTAAATTGTTTCAAATTTTCTAATAAATTTTATGTAATTTTTTTTTCGTTTCCATCATTACACCGAATCTTCATGAAAAGATTATAACCACTATCGCTGACCTATATGAATATTCTTAATCGATTATTCTCTTTAATTTAGTTGCCGTTTTTATGCATTTTTACATTTTTATGTGAAAATCTAACCTCCAAGAGTAAAATTTATAGTATTCGGAAAAAATCACAATTAATCAATCTTAAGTATAAATATCACAGTTTGTAAAAATTATAATATAAATATTTTGGCACTAGAATATATTGCAAAGAGGTGATTTAAATGAGCGTATTTTTATGGACGTTTATTGTGTTGATAGACATGATGAAATGTAGATGTTTTAATGATATTTCGCCAAATATTGATACCCCTAAGGTTTTTTTTTCTTAAAGATTCCTGCAATTTTCACAATTTTAATGCTTTTTCCCTTTTTCGAAAGGAAGACTCAACTTTTAGACAACCAAATTCATTTTTCGTATTATGCAAGACAACTCTTTTCAGTTGTCTTTAGAAAATAAATTGCCATCATTTAGGAGCATATTGAAAATTGAAATCAGCTGTATTTGCAATTAAAACGAAAAAGTTAAAAAAAACAATGGAAAGTATTGTTTCGATTTATTTTTTGGTGACTTGGAGGAGGAGGATGAGAGTTCACTGAATGTATTTAGTTCACAGTTCGCGTTTTGAGGTGGTCAATTCGATCTTCTTCTTCGATCTTTTTCACCGGTATCCTCATATTAGGTGCTCTTACAGTTGGCAACGCAGCGATTTACACCGAAGAGTATTTCGCGGAGGACGGAGCACAAGCAAAAGGAGTACCTACCGCATACCGCTTTTCTCTGAATATTCTATGTCACTATCATGAACATTAACGCAGCTAGAATGAAAAATCGCGAATCATTTGCCACAATTATTCCTTTCCATCTTATTGTTACGAATTGCACAAATACAAGATATATTCATTGCTATATTTGTCTATTGGGTTTATTTTTTGTTTTTGGAAGCGACTGCAATTTAGAAAGGTTTCTTAGGGAAAAGAACAGAAGAGCAGAGAAAGAAAGAATGACTTCACCTTGACACAAATCAACTTCAATTCAAAAAAATGTTCTATGGAATTCAGTGAGCTGGTCGAAATATTTCCAAAACATTAGTGTTTGACCAAATTGCCAAACGAATGGAACCCTTTTTGATGCATCCCGTGAATAATAATGGCCACTTCGCAGTACTGTACAAAATGGGCTCCGAAAACCCGCCATAAAGTCACCCGTAAATATGAACTTCCGATGGCGGTGCTCAGAGCACACAGCAACGTATGCAAGGACTAATGCAAGTGTAAATTAGACAATTTCCGGAGAGCGTTTCAGCGAATGGCGGTTTATTACTACGGCGGCTGTGTCATTCGACTGCAATTTCCGTTTTGGTACCTCCCCTCTGCTGCACTGTTGTGTTAACGAGATGAAATTTAATTAACGCCCGCTCAACTGAACTGCGTTCACTTTTGTGCGATTAGCATGAGTGCGTAATTCATTTATAGAAATGGGTAGTTAAGATTTATTTTAAGGAAATTGTTACAACATCGAAGACAATTTTAAAATAATTTATGTATTTATGATATCAGTGGTTAATTCTCATCGTTAACCAACCAAATATCGGAGGTACAGTCACCGCCGGGATATCGAATCTCATGAGGCAATGTCGGTCCATGGGGCTCCTTGCCAAAGTCCACCAAAAAGTCCTCGTTCACCGTCATTCCACCATTGACGCTATCGATGTCCAACATGGTGATGGTTCCGCCAGCGGCCACCATTTCGGGATAGAACTGTAATAAAAAAGGTCCTCATTTTTGCAGACACTTAATAAATGCGCCACATACCTGCTTGTCCCAAGGGGAGAATAACGACGTGGATATGTAAAGACGCCTTCCATCCAAAGAGAGTTGCATCATCTGTGGACCGCCCTCCAGCCGACGGCCCTTGATGATACGTGCTGCAGGTTGCTCCTTAAAAGATTTAAACAAATGCCAATCAGAGGCTGCTTTTCAGTGAAGACCTCTCTAAGTACCTTTAACTCCTTGTCCTCAATAACCTTAACCTTTGAGTCACTGCAAACAATTCCACCGAGAAATACTTGGCCCACCAACTTCGGGTTCTCGCGGTCTGTGATATCGTATTGACGTACATCGCCATGCAGCCAGTTGTTTACATACAAAAAGCGATCGTCCAATGATATCAAGATGTCCGACATCATACCGCCAATATACTCGGATGAGAAGCCTTCAACCTTCTTCTGTGGAATGTCAATAACCATCTTGGCGACGAATTCATCCGAATCGGGCTTCTTTTTGAAGTGGTAAACCTTGGAGTTCAAACAGCAGCCCACATAGCCCTGAGGCTGCTTCGGATCGTGGAGAAAGCGAACTTCCAATGGGGTTGTACCGTCTGCTCCCAGATCAATGGTCTGGATGAGAGTTTGGGTTGACCATTTGTAGAAGTTCAAACGGCAACCGTACTGGGAGAAGTCTCCGATGTCGCTCTCCCTCCAGCCTCTGTGCAGAAACGCAACGGTATTATGTGGTTTCGACTCCAAACATATTACTTACCGACGCCACAGCTTTGGGGCACCCCACTCTGTTGAGACCATCACATCGAAATGCGGCTGATACCAGAAATCGTAGCCGCATTTGGCCTTGCGATCACCCTTGGTCCATGTTCCCAGGCAATTGAACTCCGAGTCGAACACAATGAAGTCACCCTTGGCGTTGCCATCTCTGTCCCCCATGGTGGAGATCATGATATTTCCGTTTGCCAAACAGTGCGAGGTATGAGGACCGATGACATTGTTTGCTCTAAGCACATCGCCGCTGATTTCTTTTATAATTTCAGGCTTTCGAGGATTAGCGCCAACATCGACCACATACACATTGTCCGATACCAAACAGGGCATCACGAGCTTATCACGTTTGGGCACCACTTTGGCATTCTCATCGATGTAGTGACAGCTGGAGCAGGCATTCCAACCGGTATGGTGGAGCTCATTGCCCTTCCGATTGGTGAATGTGCGGTGGATGATCTGAAAGAGAGGAGATTTTTTTTTTCAAAAAGTTTTCTACAAATTTTTGTCCAACATCGCCAAAGAGCAAAACTTCGTTTTTTATTAAATGCTGCAGTTTACTACTAAATTAACTCATTCTTTTTGGTTCGGTGTCTTCTGATCGATTAATAAATCAAATTGCTTCCGAATTTTTACAGTGATATGCGTTCGTCACTTAATAGCACGAAAACTACTGGACAGATTTAGATGAAACTTTTTTGAAATATTCCTTAAGACTCCGAGAAAATCAAAGGCTATTTCGGTTATTAATGCCTACCTACATTTTGCCAGCGTTTTTTACTAAAATGCGTTCCTTTTCTGTCTTAACTTATCTAACCCTTACTCTACTTTTTCTCAAAATTATCCTAGATATACAAAAAAAAATAGTGGATACTTTACTTTTCTGTATTTTAGTTATTAATAGATATAATAGATTTCTGCGTTATACAGAGCTGAGTTTAATAAACTTATCATAACCTTTCCTTCACGCCGAGACCGGAGGTCCATGGACAGTAAGTAAAAGGTGTTCCAAAATTCACGTTTTTTCGCACGCCTTTGCCGGCACATGCGCATTGCGCACTCTTCTGTCAGAATTTTCTATAACCACTTTGCATATAATGTGACTGAATTTCGTTGCATATGGGTAGAGGTTGGCTTGTTGACATAGACCATTGACTTCAAATGAAGTAATCTAGGAAGTAATCTAATGGTATTTAATCCCAAGATCTAGGTGGTCAACTGTGATCAACGAAAAAAGAAAGTACACGACCTGGGTGTGTTTCATACAGTAATTGAATTAGTTCATACAAATGTGACATTACATGTCCATCCCACGAAAATTCAGCATCTACACGTTTTGATGTTTTCTTCTAACCTTAAGCTGTCAGCTTTCATAATGTTATTTTTTGTTAGCCCTTACCGAAGAAATGGAGTCTTGAGTGAATTTTGGGACACCCATTACTTGGATAAAATTAATTTCCAAACCACTATTCACTCACTAATGCAGGGCTTTTTAAAAATAATAGTATAGGTCATAGAAATATTTTAAGGGAATCGTTCTCTGATATCCCCGTAAATGCGGATGAAAGTCTCGGTACACTTGCCTTCGAAACACCTTATGAAGTGTAGTACCCTGACAGAGAGAACTGGTGTTAAAGCTTAATTCAGAGGGAAAACGAGGCCTCAGTATACACTGACGGCTCCAAAACTAGCAAGGGCACGTGGTCAGGTATATACTCCAGCGAATTCGACCTTCGAATGGCCCTGAAGCTTCCGGACACATGAGTGTGTTTGAGGCAGAGGTTCTGGCAGTGCTTAGGGCCGTGGAGGTACTTGAGACGAGATCAATATCCAATAAGAATATCGCCAATTTCATTGACAGTCAGGCTGCACTTAAAGCACTAGAATCACAAACCATCAAGTCTGAGCTAGTCAGGAATTGTCGCACAGTGCTCAAGGCATTGTGCTCGCAGAACCGTGTTAGACTGTGTTGGGTACCTTTGCATTGTGATATTGACGGTAACGAAAAGGCAGACGTTCTGGCCAAGGAAGGAGCTGGGCTCCCACTTGATGCAACGATCGAAGGTATAAGACCACCCATGGCTGTGCCCAGGAGAATTCATTTTGAAAAAGTCTTCAATAAAGCAAACACAAGGTGGTCACAATTAGAAGGGCATAAGGTTTCAAAGGCACTGTGGCCTGCTTTAAATCGGAGGAAGTCTAAACAATTAATCAATTTCAGCAGAACTAAGTTGAGAACAACGATAGGAATACTCTCTGGGCACTGCCTTCTCAGGAAGCATGCCATGAGACTAGGCTTAGCTAATACGGAATACGGATACGTGCAGGTACTGTGAGGACCTACAGTTCGCGGAAGACATCTCACACCTTCTTTGGGAATGTCAAGCAATTGTTTGGATCATCTCGGCATATACTTCTTTAATAATTTGGAAGAGGTTGGTTCCTCAAATAGTTTTGAGACCATACTCAAATTATGTAGGGAAATCGATTGCTTGGGTGATTTGGTTTAGGTCTTTTTGCCGTAATGCTTCCCAGGGGATGGCGATGGGCCCGATATGGTGCCTGGTCTATTGTGACGATCTCACAACCCCCATCAACCTAACCTAACCTAACCTATACCTAACTTGTATTGACTTCAAAACGGGATCTTTTGATTATGTTCATATTTCTGTTTTAAATGTTCGGAAAACCGTGGCGGTAATTCGATCAGTATCCTAAGAAACAGATCGAGGAAATGCTGAACTCAATTCCTACGGACTCTGAGTCTGACGATGACAGTAACTCCATCGGCGATTTCGGAGATGAAAACAACTTAGATGATCCAAATTAATGCGTATCACCAGAAAGAATTAAATTGAAAAGATCTTCGTCTTCCACTCTTACAACCATAAGTGAGTTCATACCGCCTTCTTCCTTGGTTAAACAGCAACAAAATGTGGTACATTTTCTAGAAGTCCAACATCCGAGCATCAAAGGTAAATGTAAAGAACGCCCTCGTTCACCGCCAGGAAGAAATTGGCCAAAAATCTGCAGAATTTAGTAAAATAACTTGTTGAAGAAAACAACTATATATGTAGGAAGGAGGTGGTACTTCGTGGGGATGCCAGATGCGCTGAACGGTTTCTTGAATTTAAAATACTATTTCAATGCTTTAAATACTTTTTTGACGGGGACTTGATAGGAAAACTCTGCAACTACAACACATTGAATGCTCGGAGCTAAGATATCAACACGAAGTTCCTGGTGATCAACCTCAATATTAGGCAGTACATTCTGATACTGATTTATTGCTACCTAAGCCTTAAAGTGTTATTGCAACGCATGCCTCTCTCTCCAATAATTTAGTCAATACGGATATCGCATATATTTTTTCTAAGCCAAAAATTATTAAGATGACTAATTTGAGTTAAGTTAGTGGTGAATTATAGTCAATCAGGACTAAGTATGTCTTAGGTCTTACCTGACTGTATGTTGGACTTTCAGGATCAACATCAACTGTAGACAGATAATCTCCATGTGGTTCATCTAAATTTGGCTGAACTGTGATAACATAGAGCAGCTTCTCGCGGGGTCCATTTTTCATGGCATCAAGTGGCGTTGCATACCCAGGACCGCCACAGCATTCTAAAAGCAATGAAAGGGAATGTATTTACTTGACTAAAATTGCAAACATATTAAAAACAATTCAGTTTTACATACTGCACATATTAGGATTGAAGAAAAAATAAGCAACGAACGCTTATCACAGTTCTTAAATAAATTCAAGTACATATTTTATGAGTACCTACTTCAAATATTACTGGGGGCCTGGCCCGCCAACAGAGCTTAGTTTTTTGTTATCACTTGAATTGATAAATAGAGTAGATAATCAGAATTTAATGTGCTACTCTTTTTGTTTGACACATCTCAACGATAAGAAATTAAACAAAGCGATCATTAAAGCTCATTGTCATGCCATTCGGGGTTTGTTTCAATATTTGCATTAGTTAAACATGTTGCCTCTCTTTATAACTGAGATATATGTACTGCACAGAAGGAAGAATCTTTCGATTTGAAGGTAGAAGTTTGACTATTGGAACATCTCACGGCGAGGATTTGTAAATTAGCCGAAAATGTCATGTGATGTGATTGACAGTAAAAGATCAATCGGGTGCTTTAGTCTAGACAAAACCGTGATGGATATTTCTTGTTTCGAATAGAAGAACTAAATTGTCATGACAAGCCCATGATGTTTTACTTAAGACCATATCGAAAATATCTCTCAGCCTTTTGAAAGGTTTTTTGAATAACCCACTTCGTGTTCGTATTGTTTTGGAAGCAGCGTGAAATATTCAAGTCTACCAAATCATTGCAACGTAATTGAGTAAATTCATTTAAATTCACTGAGAACAAGCCATTTGTTATAAATATTAATTTCTCTATACAAAAATACTTTTATTCAGTACACGTCTCCAAACATGTGTCTATGTGTGGCTTGTCTCATCATCCATCTGACTGCGCATTAACTTAGAAAAATATTGTACTAAAAATTGCATTCACATGCGCATCGCATACATTTCTTTCGCTCCACTCCAACAGTGGTATTATATTTTTCAATTTTATAAAAACAAAAATACGTTTTTGAGGTAAAATTGTCATTCCCAAAATGCAAACTTAGTTTTTTTTCCAACGGACTTTTTCTTGAAAAATGTTGTTTTTTAAAAATACGGTTTTCTGCAGTAATAATGAAAATGGCTATAACGGTTTCAAACAAAATTGATATTTGATCTTTAATGCAAATCCAAATTACGTACATTTAATTTTTTAAAGAAAAAAAAATTGTGAAAATTTATTTTTCTATGGTTTACATACCTACATGAAAACGTCTACAACGATTTTGATAAAATTGCATGAACTTCAAGTGAAATGGGTGTTTTCTTAATAATTAATGCGTCCTTTCATTTTTAAAATCTTTTCATGTCTCGAAAACGCAATTTTTTAAATTTTAGCTTTGACACAAAATTATCTGCCATGTAAAGTCTTGTTTAAACCAAAAGTACACTTTTTTTAAGAATATTTTCTGTGCGTTGCGAGATAATAAAATAAAATTCAATCAAACAAAATGTTTAAGTGAACGAGAAAGTTTCGTGCGACCCAGTCGTGCACTTTATTTTTATTTTAGAAGACACTTTGTGTACTAGGCAGACACATTGTGCGCTAGGTATACACTTTTCAGCTGTAAGTCGATGGGTGTGGCGGGCAGATGATTATAAAGTTGGTATTTAACTCGCTTTGGCAACTAAAACACCTCCTTTTAATAATAGTTAATCCAGTTGAAATAATGATTAAAGAAAATCTCCATCATGCTTTCCATTTCCCGAATTATTGTAATAATGGTTAAAACAGATAGCCGGTTGTAACCGCTTTCACTCTTTCATTGTACTCACTTTTTCCTTTAACCATTTTGGGTAATGATAAGAAAAGAAATCTGAACGAAAATGTGTATTATGTATATTGTATA
Source organism: Cheilosia pagana (assembly GCA_936431705.1). Taxonomy (NCBI): domain Eukaryota; kingdom Metazoa; phylum Arthropoda; class Insecta; order Diptera; family Syrphidae; genus Cheilosia; species Cheilosia pagana. The sequence continues at coordinate 73,291,521 of OW386166.1, read as the reverse complement.
CCGGCAGAGATACGAATCAATTTTATTTATTCTGTAAAAGATTACACAAAACTACCATCGAACTAAACACGTCTGCTGCTAACCGGCAACTAACTGGAAGGTAAATGTGACTTGTTCTTAATTTTGCATTAAACATAACAAAAACAATGAATCAAGAAATGATTACGTGATAAACAAACACAGCTTTTGAAGTGATTAAGAAAAGCTGAAAGAGAAAATCAAATTTGCTTTCAGAGAGCGATCGGCGTAGCTAGCTTTTTAGTTTACTATCAGGAGCTTTTCAATAAAACAACAGCAGCTGGTGTACCTAGTGGTGTGATGTTAGTAGGTTATCCATGGCGGCATTTACTTGCGTTCTCGACTATGCGTTAGGTTTATCAGGCATCGTGTGTTTTTTTTATATAGCGAAATTGACCTAAGTAAATCGCTACATGAATGAAACTGTCTTCTTGATGTGCAGTATTAGATTTAATTGTTGAGACTTGGAGTAAATTGCTAATGCTTCGCTTGTATTGCTTTTGACGGCTTCTTGATTGTGCAATGATTTTTAAGCTTTACTATTCCACTGTTCCTTTTATACTTTGGAAAACAGATGGCTTACTAATAGTAGTTTCATTTTTAACGAAATAAATCCACCAATTCGTGTTGTTAATTCGGCATAAGAAACTAGGCTCGCAGGCGTTTTCCATTGAACAAGTTCGATAAACTGGATGGTTGGAGCGTTAGAGCGGAGTAGTAGTTACCTACGAAGTAGATTGATGCTTAGATACTTTGTCGATATTTCTACTGTCATGGCTGAACCAATGTTGGTTCGGAGCGATCACGAGTTACTAATGGTATTTTGGGTTGGAATATTATATGAACTAGCGACATGTGATTTTGAATAGTCATGATCTTGTAGATATCCAGCAAGTTATCGCGTGCAATGGGAAGGCTTCAAATCTGAGGTAGATGATCCTTTTTTATTGTAACTTAAGTTTGTGGTTGTTGTGCGGAGAGAATCTGTGGGTTTACCTTAAATCATCTTTTGCTCATTTAAGAGTTGAAGTATCTTGTTACTGTTTGTCTGTCGTTTGATTTTTAAAATTATAAAGTACTTTCAACTGCGCCTTCATCTGTCTCGCATGTCAAAATATTCGACCAACTTCCACTTATTTATTGCCAAATACAAGATTCCTTATCTTTCAAAATAGATACCAGGTGGCGATTGAAAGGACATAATCTCGATTAAAGGTATGTTTATATTTCTTACTTAATAGGAAACTCAGTTTTTCTCTAAATTACGTAAAATGGATTTTTGAAAAAAAAATGAAAACGGCTACAACGATTTTAACTTAATTGCATACTTAAAGTAAAATGGATATTTTCTAAATTAATGCGTCCTTCATTTTCCATTCTAATCACCGAAAATGATGCTTTTAATATCTGTTCATGTGTCAAAAACGACGTCTTCGATTTGGATACAACTTAAAAAACAAGCAATGCTTATATCCTGTACAATACCCTATACTCAGATCTCAGCCAATGGTTGATGAATTTTACTTTCCTATTTTGTCTGCATAGTTTGCCCATATTCAGCTTATAACGGCCAAAGCAAATTTTAAAACAAATCCTTGAATTCTCACAATATATCTTTGTAAAGATATCGGTATATCTCAAACCCTACTTCCAAATTCCAATCAAACACACCTAAAACCAGGACCACCAATCTATCTCAGTCAAAGACAAGAAAATTAACTGAACTTGACAAACATTTTTAATTTTTGCTTCGATCTAAAATGGAAAGAGGGGACCAAGGTAAAAAACTTTCCAAATTTCATTATAAACCCAATATATTTAAGCCAAAAGTGCAAAAAGTGCCAAAGTGCCAAAAGTAAATTTGAAGTTTTCTGTACCGATATCTATACCTATGTACCTATGTACCTGCAAAGGATTCTCACTTAATGTTGATGGTGTTCAAGGTACACAAATGGCGGCTTAAGTTGTAAAATTTAAAGGTTCCATGTGTATTGCTTGAAAATGTGGGTGGATTTCAAGAACGGGGCGTAATACTTTTCATACACAAATCTACTTAAAACACTATATTTTGACAATTCCGGCAATATTTGCCTTAATATTTGGTAGACGGGAGTGTATTGGCTATTTAAACCATTTTACGGATTGGGGGCAGTAATGGACAAAGATGCGTGGCATCTTCAACTCAAAAAGAAACAGGTGAAGTTGTTAAATTTGGAACATTGATGGGCATTGTCGGAGTACAAAATGTTCGGTTTATTAACAAAGTTAAATATGAAAATGTGCTTCGACAGTTAACAGAATGTTTCCCTACACATCACATCTGCTGATTCTCAAGGAAATGCAATTTAATGTTTTTTAAAAATATAAAAAAAAACAGTTCTAACTCCAGCAAGATCTCATCAAACCCGTAATGTATCACCATCCTGGCGAAACTACTCACAGAGAACCTTCACCTGCAATTCCGTATAAAATTTCCATTTGAAGTACCGCAAATTTTCTTAATTACACGCAGCAGAGTGGCCCATTCTAAACACAGCCACAATTTAAACACCCTTACTGCGTGCCGAGGACCATCGTCGAGTGGTAGTGTGTCGTTATGATTGCCTTTTAGAATTATATTCTTTTTTCGATCTTCTTGGATTTCTGCACATACTCATTAAACTTGAAAAACAGTTAATTAAGTGTAAGGATGTCATTTCAAGTAACCCTCCCAACAGCGGACTCCATACAGTTTGCCAAGCTCAATCGAAAAACGCTCATTTAGCTGTTAGCTCGCGAACGACTAGCAACATGGAACTTGCAGGACATACCCTACTGCATTAATGATGGAAAGCTCTTTTTTCAAAGCTTATAATAATCGGCCTTATTTTTGGAAAATATGGACTTACGCGACACGAAGAAAGAGAAGATATTCGGTCCTAGCGAGGTATCCGTCGGAACGGAAAATTCTCCGATTTATAAGATTCGGAGGATTTTTGCTTCGAGGTATTCTTCGGAACATCTATTCGGAATTTTTTCCGACATTTTGTAACGCATATCGGCGAATTACGTTGAAGTGCGATGAAGTGCATTTTTTTCTTCAACTTTTGACAGCTAGGTTTCGATATCCTCCGACAGAAATTGGTGTCGGAATTTGTTTACGATTTGGATTTTACCCTCCCAAAGAGTATGCGTTGCGGAGAATTTCCGTTCCGACGGATACCTCGCTAGGGCCGAAAACCTTCTTCAATTTGTCTTGTATCCATCGTTTTTGAGATATTCAAATATTGCTTGGTCTTTTGAATCAAAATTCCTTCTAGTGAAATCTTTCATTTGGCTTTTGTCTCATCCATATCATGTTAAATAATTTAGCGACAATTTATCGTAGGTGTGGAGAGACAAAGTGGAGACTAGGTACCTATGCTAGGTATGCAGTATACTAAGCTTTAGGGTAAGCTTCTTGTGCCGTGGGCACAATGCTTTTGATGCGATAATGTTTGAAAGTCAAAGAAGGTGCTCAAAGACTTCGTCTGTCATTCTGTTCCCACAAACAGTAAGAAGAAGCTAGTCCTAGTGACATTTGACAATTTCCAAAACCACTTTAAACGCTATTTCCCAAAACATATCAGCCGTGGCTAACTGCTGCGGCACTAATAAATTCCCCTCTACTTCAATTAAAAAAAAAATTCAATGGAATTCAGTGAGCTGGTCGAAAAATTTCCAAAACATTAGTGTTTGGCCAAATTGCCAAACGAATGGAACCCTTTTTGATGCATCCCGTGAAATATAATGGCCACTTCACAGTACTGTACAAAATGAGACTCGGGCTCCGAAAACCCGCCATAAAGCCACCCGTAAATATGAACTTCCGATGGCGGTGCTCAGAGCACACAGCAACGTATGCAAGGACTATATGCATATGCAGTGCAGTGACGCAGGACCAATGCAAGTGTAAATTAGACAATTTCCGGAGAGCGTTTCAGCGAATGGCGGTTTATTACTACGGCGGCTGTGCCATTCGACTGCAATTTCCGTTTTTACCTCTCCTCTGCTGTACTGTTGTGTTAACGAGATGACATTAAATTAAGGCCCGCTCAACTGAACTACTTTCACTTTTGTGCGATTAGCATTAGTGCGTGAGTGGAAGTAATTCATTTATAGAAATTGGAAGTCAAAATTTATGTTAAGGAAATTGTTACAACATCGAAGACAATTTTAAAACAATATATTTTTTACATTAGTGTTAGCGGTTAATTCTCATCGTTAACCAACCAAATATCGGAGGTACAGTCACCGCCGGGATATCGAATCTCATGAGGCAATGTCGGTCCATGGGGCTCCTTGCCAAAGTCCACCAAAAAGTCCTCGTTCACTGTCATTCCACCATTGACGCTATCGATGTCCAACATGGTGATGGTTCCGCCAGCGGCCACCATTTCGGGATAGAACTGTAATAAAAAAGGTCCTCATTTTTGCAGACACTTAATGAATGCCCTACATACCTGCTTGTCCCATGGGGAGAACAACGACGTAGATATGTAAAGACGCCTGCCGTCTAAAGAGAGTTGAATCATCTGCGGACCGCCCTCCAACCGACGGCCCTTGATAATACGTGCTGCAGGTTGCTCCTTAAAAGATCAACACAAATGCCAATCAGAGGATGGTTTTTTTAGTTAACACCTCAAAGTACCTTCAACTCCTTGTCCTCGATAACCTTAACCTTTGAGTCACTGCAAATACTTCCACCGAGGAACACTTGGCAAACTAACTTCGGGTTCTCGCGGTCTGTGATATCGTATTGACGTACATCGCCATGCAGCCAGTTGTTTAAATACAAAAAGCGATCGTCCAATGATATCACAATGTCTGACATCATACCCCCCATGTACGCGGATGAGAAGCCTTCAACCTTCTTCTGAGGTATGTCAATAACCTTCTTGGCGACAAATTCATCCGAATAGGGTTTCTTTTTGAAGTGGTAAACCTTGGAGTTCAAACAGCAGCCCACATAACCCTGAGGCTGCTTTGGGTCATGTAGAAACCGAACTTCAAATGGTGTGGTACCGTCTGCCCCCAGATCAATGGTCTGGATGAGAGTTTGGGTTGACCATTTGTAGAAGTTCAAACGGCAACCGTATTGGGAGAAGTCTCCGATGTCGCTCTCCCTCCAGCCTCTGTGCAGAAATGCAACGGTATTATGTGGTTTCGACTCCAAACAATTACTTACCGTCGCCACAGCTTTGGGGCACCCCATTCTGTTGAGACCATCACATCGAAATGCGGCTGATACCAGAAATCGTAGCCGCATTTGGCCTTTCGATCACCCTTGGTCCATGTTCCCAGGCAATTGAACTCCGAGTCGAACACAATGAAGTCACCCTTGGCGTTGCCATCTCTGTCTCCCATGGTGGAGATCATGATATTTCCGTTTGCCAAACAGTGCGATGTATGGGGACCGATGACATTGTTTGCTCTAAGCACATCGCCGCTGATTTCTTTTACAATTTCAGGCTTTCGAGGATTAGCGCCAACATCGACCACGTAAACATTGTCCGATACCAAACAGGGCATCACGAGTTTATCCCGTTTGGGCACTACTTTGGCATTCTCATCGATGTAGTGACAGCTGGAGCAGGCATTCCAACCGCTATGGTGGAGCTCGTTACCCTTCCGATTAGTGAATGTACGGTGGATGACCTGGAAAAGAGGATATTTTTTTTTTGTTATTTCAAAGGATGACTGCAAACTTTTTTGAGATTTTTCAAAGAGTTTTCTACTATTATTTTCCACTGCTTTGAATTAGCTGGTGCAGGTAAACAGTTACTTAAGCATTCTTTTTGGTTCGGTGCCTTCTAATGAATTGTTTTGTTGTAGTATAGGTACGCCATTTGGATGATTCTTTTATAGCATGTTAAGGTAAGCGCACAAATTAAATTCAAACAAATCGCTTACGTTTTTTCAATTTTTAATAGAATTTTATATTGGCAGTATTCCTTCATTTGAGATGCCCCAGTCTTTTTAAGTTTTCAATTTTTATTTTTTTTTCCCAAAACCATATATTTAAATATTTCAATAAAAACAGTTTTTTTCATTTTCAGCGATAGTCTTAAAAAATTAGTTTTAAAAAAACTTAAAATTCAACAAACGTAAGTCAATAAAAAATAAGATAAAAAACAGTATACTCTAAGACGAAAAATAACATTTTATGACATAGAAACTCATCCTATGACCATTCACAATAAACAAAATATTCACCCCTATCGTGGGGTGAAAACGATCGAAGTGAAACTCCCCATATCCATACAAACTTTGACATTTCATATACGCAGCTAATTCATTGCGTATCCAGCAATTTGTTGTTCGGTTTCGTTGGGATTTTCTCAAAATGTTGTGATGAGTTAACAGTTTTTTTTTTTTTAAATATTACACAAAACACAATTTAGTTTTTAAAGACTACTACTACTACTACGGCGCAGTGGCTTAGTGGTAGTGTGTTGGGCTACTAAGCGAGGGGCTCAGGTTCGAATCCCGAGAGGGCCAAATTACATCTTAAGGTTTTTTTCCACTGCGCCACCTCTCGCGAACGTCTGACAAACATCCGAGAGTAAAACTGTCATGAATGAGCTCCTCAATTAGCCGTTTGGACTCGGCGTAAAATTGTAGATCCCTTCCATTCGTCCCAAAAATTGAAACCCCACACAAAGCGAATGGTTGCGAGAAGCTAGGCCTTGGGTCCCATAGACCTGTCGCGCCAAAATATTTATTTTTATTTATTTACTACTACTACTTAAAGACTTTGAAAAGACGCCGTATTCCACGATAGGGTTGATAGGTTGATCTAGCATACGACTGTTGATCCTCGTCTACTTATATTCTATCAACATTTTCCATTGAAATCTGAATGCACGACGCAATTGTTGTATCATGTGTATTAATGATCGGTTTCACATCCTCCCGAATCACATACACGTACGACAAAGCAATTCCAAGGTTTAATTTCAAGTTTTTGAACTTATCTCTTAGGCCAATGCGGATACGACAAAAAACATTATACAAAAAAAAATTTTATTTTGTTGATTATGCCAAAATTTGGTGTTTACGACAAAACTAAATTAAGGGATGGGTTATTTTGTGGATATACGACAAAATACACACTAATTATCTCAGTAACGGTAGATCTGTGGTCGAATCGGGTCGCCCGTGAACGAACATTACGTTACGGAATTTGTTTTTGTTTCACATGTTAAATCAACTTAATTCCGTGAACGCAATGCTCGTACACGGATGACCCGATTCGACCCCTGAATCAGCGCTGCCACTTTGCTACGATCGTTTCAAAATTGCTACGCTGCTATAGAAACGTCTTTCTTGCTACTTTTTTTTTAAAGCACGAAATGTCAACATAAATCTTTGAATTTTTCTTGAAAAAAAAAGATAAATAAACGAAGGTATGTCTTAGGTCTTACCTGACTGTATGTTGGACTTTCGGGATCAACATCAACTGTAGACAGATAATCTCCATGTGGTTCATCTAAATTTGGCTGAACTGTGATAACATAGAGCAGCTTCTCGCGGGGTCCATTTTTCATGGCATCAAGTGGCGTTGCATACCCGGGCCCGCCACAGCATTCTAAAAGCAATGAAAGGGAATGTATTTATTTGACTAAAATTGTAAAAATACTAGAAACAATTTAGTTTTACATAGGTACTGATACTGGACATATTAGTATTGAAGAAAAATAATAAGCAACGATCGCTTATCGCGGTTTATAAATAATTTCAAGTTCTATGGGTACATATTGAATACTTCAAACTATTACTGGGGGGCCTGTCCCGCCTACAGAGATTATGTTTCTTTTTATCACTTGAGTTTTAATATAGTAATCAGAATTTAATGTGGTACCTACTATTTATGTTTGACTCATCTCAACGATAAGAAAGCGATAAAGCAATCATTAAAAGTTCATTGTCATGCCATTCGGGGAGAATATATGTCCTACTGCACAGCTTTGGGGAAGAATCTTTTCAGTTGGCGGTATAAGTTTGACTATTGGAAATCACAGGCGGAGATTTGTGAATTAGCCGACGATGTCATGTGATGTGATTGGCAATAAAAGATTATTCTTACCTACGTCAAAGCGAAATTCAGAAGAATTAAATTGACATGACGAACCCAAGTTGTTTTGCTTGACCATCTGTGCCCAGAGCTCGGAAATATCTCTCAACCTTTTGAAAGGTTTTCTTAATAACCCACTTCGTATTGTTCTACATTTTTCCATCTTAGTCGGAAAGAAACCTTTATTTCATTTTTGAAAATTGCGTTATAACTCTCAAGACCTAAATGTCAGTGCCAAATGTCATATTTTTTAGTGAGAACCCAAATGAAAATAAATCTTGAGACTTAGGGTTATTATTTTTGCCCCCAATTTCGTTAGCAGAGTCAAGCTCAAGTCTACCCAAATCATGGCAATGTAATTGAGTAAATTCATTTAAATTCACTGAGAGCAAGTCATCTTCTATCTATATATATAAAAATGGATCTTGGTTTGTTCGGATGCTTAAAACTCGAGAACGGCTCAACCGATTTGAATGATCTTTGTTTTGTTTTGTTTGTCTTACATCAGCGATGGTTTAGAAGAAAAGAAAAGTTGGAAAATTCTCAACAGGTGGCGTTGTAGGCACACGTTACATTTTTCATGGGGAAACGCACTTTGAAAAAAAAAAAAAACTGGATAGAAATCGAGTAGTGACACTTCAAACATGGAAAAAAATATTTTCAAAATCACAGTTTGATCTTTTGTGATAGAAACACTTTACTGCTAAGTGCGAGAGAATCAACAGGTGGCGCTGTGGTCGATCTTCAGAGCCGCTCAACCGATTTCAATGAAACTTTGTGAATGCGCGTGGTTGATTCCAACTTGAAAGATAGTATAGTTTTGGGCCCTAATGGAAACAAAGTGCAATCAGAAACAATACAAATAGAAAACCTTGGATTAAAAATAAATAAATAAATATTTTGGCGCGACAGGTCTGTGGGACCCAAGGCCTAGCTTCTCACAACCATTCGTTTTGTGTGGGTTTTCAATTTTTGGGACGAATGAAAGGGATCTAGAGCTTTACGCCGAGTCCAAACTGCTCTTTCATGACAGTTTTACTCTCGGATGTTTGTCAGACGTTCGCGAGAGGTGGCGCAGTGGAAAAAACCTTAACATGTAATTTGGTTCTTTAGTTAACAAAGCCATTTGCAAAAAATAATCGGGATAGAAATCGGGATATGGCACTTGCCATATAGGTAACAAAATAATTAAATTGCTATAGGTATCTGGACATTTATGAAGCCTTGAATTTTTGTAAATGGTGCTCAACACAATGGGGCAGTAATCAAAAAGGGCGCCGTTGCACCTCCCTTAAAAAACGACTCTGCGAATTGTGGCGGGACTTAATACGAAAGGCACGGGCAGCGCCGTGGGAGTACAGCTAGTTTTTTATAAATATTAATTTCTCTATACAAAAAAAAATGTATTTAGTGCACGTCGATACGATTTTAACAAAAATTTGGTTTTGAGGTAATACTGTCATTCCTAACATTCAAACTTAGTCTTTTTTCAACGTAGTTTTTTTTGGAAAAATGTTTGTTTTTAATTAAGTTTTTTGCAGTAATAATAAGTCTGTTCTCTTATAATAAGGCATTCGAACAATTAAGTCAAACTTCGTCCCCTTACCCAAAAGTTGTATAGAAAATAACAAACTTTGACTTAATTTAGTTAATGGGTGCGAATGCATTATTGTACGGGAACAGACCTAATGAAACATCTGACATACAATTATTTAACTGCCTTGTAAAATCAAATGTTTAAGCCAAAAGTGCACTTTATTTAAGTACATTTTCTGTACGTCGTATCTAGGCTGAGTTTTTTTTTTACCTATATACCTAATAAAATAAAAATCAATCAATCAAACTGTTGATGTGAATGAGAAAGTTTCGCGCTACCCAGTCGTGCACTTTATTTTTATTCTAGAAGACTTGTCGCTTACCTATGCCTATTGGCTACTGACGAAGTAAACTTTAGAATTCGCTTTCTGTCGACAACATTTCCAGATGACTACAACTTACAATAATTAAAGTGCAAAAAAACACTAATCTCCAAGCCGATCGGGTCGATATTAATGCGTTATAAGTTAGCCTTTCGGAGTATTAAGAAAAAGGCAAGACCTAAAGCTTTCTCGCGTCTATAAGAGGCGTTTTAAAATAGTATCAACAAAGTCTATCCAAGAATTTTCACGCTTTGTTCAAATGATATCAGTCTCAACGAAGGGCCTTAAGCTCGTCTCTATTAAAACGTTTTGCATACGCTCCTGAAATCGATAAATAGGCACATGACGAGTGTCAATCAAAATGTGACACTATTTGGTCGAATGTAGCACTGTTTGTTCGCTCAAAAATGGTTGCATTCTTTTATTATATATAAATAAATAAATAAATAAATAAGAGGCATACTTTCCTATAATGAGAAAATCTTGAACAGGACTATGAATCTAAAGCAAGGTTTTCTTGCTCATTCCAACAGGAGTCCATGCGGATCTGGTTGCCCTAATACGTTCCTTTTACCTTTGGGTGAAATTTCCAAACATTACTTCTTGAGTAGAAACTATCTCGACCAGGCGATCGGAGGAACTCAATTTTGCTCAAAGTATTAAAATATATGAACTGTTTAATTTTGTGCACAAATCTCTCACTTTATTTTGAATTATATCGAGTGCATGGTATTATTTTTCAAGCCCTCAAATTACATTAAAAATCACTGGGGACGGGTGCACAGTTCAGGAGTTCATCCTATTGAAAGGCTTCCTAATACTATCTACTTTTCATTGGTTTTTTAGAAATGGTTTCCCAAATGGTTTAAACTTATAACTTTTTAAATGTTAATTTAAAAATATAAATTTAAATATAAAGCTGCACAGTGCACATGCAACTGCAAGACGAAATTCTAAAGCGGCAAAACAAGCGAAGTGAAAATAAATACGTATCTAGAATTTTATTATCTTAACGACAACAACAATAAAAAACAAACAGAAGCAAATCTGTATAAATTTGTCAGCCAAGTTAAATACACATCTCGCATTCACACCGCGCACTAAACAGATACTTTGTACGCTGAGTACCTATACACTTTTTAGCTCTTAGTCAATAGGTGTGCCGTGAAGATGATTACAAAGTTGGTATTCAACTCGTTAGGGCAACTAAAACACATCCTCTTAATAGATAACAGCAATTCAGTTGAAATGGTTAAATAAAATCGCCATTATGCTTTCCATTTCCCGAATTATTGTTATAATGGTTAAAACAGGTAGCCGGTTGTAACTCTTTCACTGTACTCACTTTTTCCTTTAACCATTTCGTTCAATGATAAGAAAATAAATCTTACTGAAAATGTATATCTATTTAAATTATTCGAAAAATTACACAAAACTACGATCAAACTAAACGCGTCTGCTGCTAACCGGCAACTAACTGCAACTGCAATTGCAATTGCAACTGGAGGGTAAATATAACTTTTTCCTAATTTTGAATTAAACATTATGATGAAATTGAAGATGATTAAATATAGTAAACAAAACACAGCAGCCCTTGAAGTGACTTAAAAAAAAATCAAATGTTATTTCAAAGAGGGATCGGCGTAGCTAGCTGTTTAGTATACTATCATTGAGCTCTTCAATTTAACAACAGCTGGTGTAGTTGTGTGGTGTTAGCAGGTTATCTAGGATGGCATTTACTTGTGTTCTCGACTTTGCATGCCATGGTGCATATCAGCATTTATGCAATGTGCGTGGGATTTGATTTTTTTCTGTTAATAGAGAAATGTTCTCAAGTAGCTGTGAACTTTAATATAAGTTTGTTTACACAGCGTTTGCTTATCACCTGAAGTTCGCGCTTCGTTGATTAACAAATTCACATGACACGATCGTGATCGATAATCTCTACTATAAAGTGCTGATAATGTTATCTTTCAAGAAGTTGTCATCGGATGTTCTGTAGGTGTAATTTTTTTTTAAGAATGAAAAACGTTGGTTTGAATTATGTTAATTTTTTTTTACTTTAAGTCGAGAAAATGATATCGGCTAAGTGGCTGCCACCAGAATTGATGACCATTCGGGCGCGATTTAAGGCACTTTCCATCACTTTTGCCAAAACTTCTGACGATTTATGTATAGGCCCTCGGATTCTTGATGGATATTCTCTGTACTGGCTTCAAGAGACTGAGGCTTGTTGGTGCTTTTCGTGTCCTTTCCGGGCAGAGCAAATCGGTAAAACGAGATTTTAGGCGAGCCGGAAATACAACCCTCAGAATTTTTGTCCGTACTTTCACTGTGAAGACCGCCGATTGATGCAAAATTACATCGCAAATCGTGTGCAATAACGATCGGACACCGAAACTGGCCTGACCTGACATCATCTCTCGTTGTCTTGTGCTAACCGTCGTAGTGTTAACCCAATTGGTATTGGACGACCGGGAAATCAGTGCCGAAATTCATTGTGCGGCTGCGCCAACACCGCCGATGAACTATTGCCCTAAAAAATCAAAACAATTATTCCTTCTTCTTAAGGGGTACCTAGGTAGATATAGCGATTCATGTTAACGCGAATTTTCTATCCATTAATACTTCACAAATGTCTAAAGCTATGTCTAGACGGTTGCCAGGGTTTGGCCGGGCAATAATTTGTCCGACAACTTTGTCAGTTTGAAAATTGCCAGGTCACACGGTTGGCAGATGTTTGTAAATCTTCTAGACGTCTGACAATGATAAAATTCTGCGTTCAGACGATTTGCAGGTACCTACCCGACAATTTCATTGTCAGGTTGCGGTCTGACAATTATGTGGCACTGACTTTTCCGAAAATATTCTAAGACAAACTTGTAAGTTCAAACGGTTGTAGATAAGACATTTGGGATAATTTTTTCACAGTATTGTCAGATCTGGCAACCGTCTGTGTGACCCTAGGCCTAGCTTCTCACAACCATTTGTTTTGTGTGAGTTTTGAATTTATGGGACAATTGGAAGGGATCTAAAATTTTACGCCGAGTTCAAACGGCTAATTGAGAAGCTCTTTCATAACAGTTTTACTCTCGGATGTTTGTCAGACGTTCGCGAGAGGTGGCGCAGTGGAAAAAACCTTAAAATGTAACTTGGTTCTTTCGGGATTCGAACCGGGGACCCCTCGCTTAGTAGTCCAACACACCAACCACTAAGCCACTGCGCCGAGATATGACAGTTTGACAGATACTTTTAAATGCCTTTTTAACAATTAAAAAAAGAAATAATGGCAAAATGAAATGCATGCGCAGAGATTGTGAAATCATTAATTTCACTTCAAGTAAGTATGAATTTTGATCAAAACCTTTACGTTCGTTTTCAGGTAATCTATAACCTATGCCTAAAACTAAAAATCTTTTATACAACAACTTAGAAAAAAAAATAAAACACTGAGCTTTCTATCAAGTTATAAATAAGCTTATTGCTTTTGAAAAATAATTTTTTGTTAAAATTTAAAATTTTAAAACTTTCAAGAGTACCGATATTCTAGTTTCTAGTGAAAAAACTGGGTATGCCTATGCAGTCTATGCGCATGCCCACAAAGAATACAGACTTAAAGTTTGTGGTGTTCAAGAAAGGAACAAAGAAACAAATTTGAAACGCTATTTCTCGACATTAATGGTGGCTGAAGTTGTAAAATTTAGAACTTTTAAGTGCACTGAAAAATGTGGGCGAGGTACAAAAAGGGGGCGTGGTATTTCTCATACAAAAATCTGCTTAAATCACTATATTTTGGCAATTCCGGCAATATATGTCTTTATTTGGTAGACGGGCGTGTATTGGCTATTTAAACCAATTTTCAGATTTTGGACAGTTATGGACAAATTTAAACCAATTTACAGATTGTGGACAGTAATGGACAAAAGGGAGTTGCTAAATTTGGAACATTGATGTTAACTGTCCGAGGAAAGTACTTTGGGAAATAATAAAACTTTTTTGTAGGGCCTGAAGTTTTCAGGTATTATCATTCTAGGCATATCCTTATAAAAAAAACCTACTTAGCTTCTGCTTTGAAGCTCTGCTTAGACATCCAGCACTTGAACCCGGGAAGCAATTGCAGTACCAAAAATTAATTTAAAAAAACACGCTACTTGGAAATATAAGGTCCAGAATTTGCATTTTACGCATTGATTTTTGAAGTTTATTGGGTACCAGCACCTCATGTTTCATTTATAAACCAAGTTACTAATATGAGAATGTACTTCGTCAGTAAACAGAATGTTTCCCCAAACTTCGCAACATCGCACCTGCTGATGCAATTTAAAATTTTTTTAAATATTAAAAACACAGTTCTAACTCCAGCAAGATATCATCAAACCCGTAATGTATCCCCATCCTGGCGCAACTACTCACAGAGAACCTTCACCTGCAATTATTCAGCATAAAATTTCCATTTGAAGTACCGCAAATTTTCTTAATTACACGCAGTAGAGTGGCCCGATTCTAAACACAGCCACAATTTAAACACCCTTACTGCGTGCCGAGGACCATCGTCGAGTGGTAGTGTGTCGTTATGATTGCCTTTTAGAATTCTCTTATTTTTTTTCGATCTTCTTGGATTTCTGCACAAACTCATTAAACTTGGAAAACAGTTAATTAAGTCTAAGGATGTCATTTCAAGGAACCACCCCAACAGCGGGCTCCGCATAGTCCACACTCCACACACTTTGCCAAGCTCAATCGAAATACATAAATACAAAACAGTGAGTCGTAAAAAATAGATTGTCGAATGGAAATTTTCCATTTTCCGTTCATTATTATTGTACTGTAGCGATGCGCGGAGAAGACGACTCTCAGACAGTTACAATGCGAGTCCAGAGAAATCCGAGTTTTCGCTTGATAAATTAATTTATCTTTTTTAATTGCGTTAGGAGTGAGAGGAGGGCGTGCATAAAAGTTGCAGAACGAAAAAGGGGGTCATGGACCTAATGGATGGTGTCCTTTCGGTGGTCGTTTTAAAATTGGAAATTATTTTCGAAATTGTCAGCAAACTTCCTGTGTACATGGACTCTATAATGAAATTATTTTTATTTCATTAAGTGAAGTCGCGCGTACCAAATTAAGCGCACGGCAGACAAGCACGACAGGTTCGCCGCCGCCAGCCGGTATCACTGATAACGGCGCGATGCCAGGAGGCCCTTTTGCACGGAGCACGAAGGAGAAGATCGTTGGTGCGAAAGCTTTGTCATTAAGTATGTGAAATTTATTTCATAAAATTTCGCTAATTTAATTAAGAATTTCCAGTAATTGGTAAATGTTATAGACGCTCGTCTGAAGGGGAACGTGTGCAGCAGTTTGTGTTCAAAGGAGGGAAGGGATGGGATGGTTCAGCTTCAGGTGTGTTCAGGCGGAAATTTTCTCATTAACTCGCATTATTGTCATTAGCGACAGGCACGGGATGTCTGCAATTGCAGAAATAAGTGGCGGAAGCTGTCATATAAAATATTTCTTTAAAAGGTAAGTTCATAAAGTCGAAAGTGTGTTGGATGCATAAATTTGACAGTAACATTGTTGTTAATGATGATTTATGTTTCAATTTATACCTGTCTAAATAAAAAAGACCTCCGAGTTGTTCTTAAATTCGAATTTGAACGCATGAGATCGTCCGATTTTTAGAATTCCGTCATACTCAATGATTGTGGAGTAAGCTTTTGACAAAATAAATTCATGATTGTATTAATAGTTTCTCCAAACATATTCAAAACTATTAAGAAAAAATATTTACATACAAGTGCAGCGTACGTTATCTTTTATGTCATCATGTAAACAAGGATTAACTTTGACACCTAGGTACATAACCCGATTGACTTGAGTAGACATGTGTAGTAAGAACACTTCATACACCCTAAATACCTCTTACCATACACCATGGCCTGACAATTATGTTCTCACATAACCGATTTGGATATCGCTCGCATTCAACTTAAGCATACACCCAAAGTGATAAGCTCATAAATATGTCACACTTCGGCAGTGCGGCGCTCATCATAATCATGTACCTAAACTTGAAAGCAAAACAAATATGATGACACAAACAATAGTCGCATGCAATCGAGACTAAAAATAGCGCACTCGATAAGACCAAACAAACTGAGTCGGTTGATTGGGTGCCACTATGATGATGCACTTTAACGCATTGCTCAATATATTCGGTTCGATAAATTGGTAGGTTTCTACTATGCTGAGGGATAGATTGTCCAAAATAGAATAGTATAAAAGAGGAAGGATGGGAAGGAAGGTCAAAGACAGCGGGCCTTAAAGTCAGTAAAACTTGTTAAAATAAGCTTCGAGTCTTTTAAATTCTTAACTATTGTCCTGAATTCACTCTTCTCCTCGATAACAAATAGTGACGCTGTACATTGAAAATAGGCGATCAGTTGTGTAAACTCATGGTGAATTATCGTCAAAAATGTTGTGCACGTGTGTTGTCAAATAATGGCGACACTGCCTGGCCACCCAGGACCCAGATCTCCAGATTTGTCAATAGGTAGCAAGAGGCAATTTTTATTCCAACAGGTAGTCCCGGGTAGAAAAATTGAGAATTGTGATAGAGGATTTAATATAAAAACTAGCGGACCCGGCGAACTTCGTCTCGCCCCAATTTAACGTCTTCAGATAAACTGCAGAGTGATAATAAAACACAGATAGGTAGTTAAAATTCCAATGTTATGTATCTCAATTGAATCGAGGTCAGTAGAGAGCGAAATGATAAACAATTTTTTTCGATTTGTTTTCCGGGGCAAAAACAAACAACGAAGACTGTTTGCCAACACGCGACAGGCAACTTACACGTACAGATGACCGCGCGAAAAACATGGAAATTCGAAATTAATCCCACAGACTTCCAACGATTGGCCTTGCGATTTATTGATTGTCATCGCAAAAGCCAATCGAACGGAAAACTGAATCCGTTTGAACTGGAATGGAAGATCAGTTGGAATAGTCGGAATTCGTGGGATAAGGACTTCCTCTGCTTTGAATTGCCATTGATGATCGTCGCTTTAATCAAATTGTTTGTCAGTTTCTTGACGGATTATCGCGTATCGTTGTACAATTTCGGATAGTTTAGATTCCGCAACATAAATTTAATCGATGTAAATTATGCGACGGAGTTCCTGACACATCGAGCAAGTTCAAAAAATGCCTCCACAAAAAGACGATTTCAGGTATGCATTCAGTTCATCGGCAGCAGTAGATTTCGGGATGACGGGAAGCGTTTGACGAAAATCTCCGGAAAGATTCGTCTCGAATCACCTCGTAAATTCTTCATTGTTCGGTCAACTATGCCTCCAAAATTCTTTTATGCATTCATCCCAAATGATAATTTTGCATTCTCCCATCAATTTCGCTGTCACTGAATTCTTGGTCATTGTGCACGTTGGCTTGTCAACCGTGAGAAGATTCATCTGCAGCTTAAAAGCGGAATGTGCAGCTCGACCGGCATCCAACAGTTTGGCAGCAGTGCCAGAGGATGCAACAGCCAGCGCAATTTGAGATCTTGACCGAATTGTTGCCAAAATCAACGAAATTCATTGTACATCGTACGATTTGGCGTTGGCATTCCCAAATCCCAATTTGGCACATGAGTACCTACGCACATGTCTTCGATCAGAACTAACGCTTCGTTGCGCATGTCGTCGTTGATTTCAAGATTGAAATTCGAAGTTGTCGTGCGAACTCTGTGCAAAATGTCGTTAGTTATCTCGTCCTTGCATTTGTCCAACAAAGTGGTCGGGTTCGACAGATGGGCTATGATCGCAAGCCATGTACGAATTTGATTCGCTGGCGCAGAAACAGTCGCATCGGCGAGTGTTGAGTCCCAATGTGTATCGTTATCGAGCAAAAATAAACATTTCTAAAACTCCCGAAAATTGGGGCAGAGCAAATTATCTAGGTACAGTACGCATGGAATCGAAGGGTGTAGAGCCCCTAATGTTCACCAAAAGCTATAAATCATCAAATCAGGCAATAAAATGCAAAAATTCGTCGAAAAAAATAATCAAATTTTTCGGGTTTTTCTTAAATTTTTCATTAAAAATTTTTTATTTTCCATTTGAAAAGCCATTCTGCAACAATTGCACAAAAAATTCTATACAAAAAAAATCAAATTTCGATTTTTCCAATTTCCCGACCTTCCTGGAGGGTTTTCCCAAAATTTTCTTTCGTAACAATAATCTCCTGGCAATTACGGACAACTGAAAAAAAAATTTGAGCCAAATCGACCAAGCCGTTCTCAATTGATGAATCACTATACATTTTCACACCATTTTTTTATATATGAAAATAGATAAATATTGCGGGAAAATTGTGTAGGTACACGGAAGCGCGGTTTATTCTATGTAATTAGTGCCATTGTGAAGCTGACGAATCATTCAGCATGATGCAGATTTTGAAATGTTTTTCTTCTTAAAATAAACATCTTTATTATGCAGAGCTGTTAAAAATTCAGAGCCTCCAAAATTAAGTAAGGGTTAAATATAAACCAGGCAAAATAAACGCAAGTATAGATCACATACATATCACTTACTGTGGAGTTTTGGCCTGTTATAGCAAAACTTTCCGAATACGCAAAATAGTGGTTAAGTTTGATACGGTTATTTTTTACACATTGCGACTTACAAAAGTGTAGAGGAATAATCGAACAGACAGCATACCTACCTAAACTTAATTTACATAAGAACGTTGTACGTCTAACCATCACAGCTGAATCACTGTTAGTTTGTGACTTCTGGTTGTTTTTGTTTATGTAGACCGTCCTAGGTTGGGTTCAGTTAGTTTTTCTTTTCGAAAATTCGTATTTATTGACCGATTTGGCTCAAATTCACACCGCATTTAAATAAAGTGAGTCCTTGGCAAAATTTGGACCCGATAGGTAGATATTTGCGAAAATGTAGTAAAAGGTTCCTCATCAATACAAAAATGCAATAAGTAAGGAAGCCACTTTCACAAATGTTTCTGCGTCTAAACTATACACAAACATTTATGACGCGATCAAATTGAATAAATTTCATCAAATCGAAAATTTTCAACACCGGTTGTCCTTGAGTCCTTGTTCTGCTTATGGGTGGTGGGCTCACTACAAAACACTTCAGTATGTATTAAATTCGGGCTTTCAAATGCTGAGCTATTCCATACATAAGGACATGAACATAGCTTAAAAATAAAGCCAGAATCAAAAATCCTGTGAAATTTTTAATATACCCTACCCTGTGTTCGTATCTTGTTTACGAATGGTTGTGCATAGGTGCGGGAAGTCTCCCAATTTTTAGTGCATTTTTAGGGCTATTTCATGATACTTAAGAAAATCACAACAAATAATAACAAATGTTTTATCCAGAGCAGGACGATTTTTAGTTGACTAAAAGCCCACCATTTCCCCAAATGACGAACCTCAAAGTAGAATATCAAACGCATGCACCAAATCACCAGTCAGTAAGTATACACTCAACTTACTAATTCCCTCTCCTTTCGCAACTACCCCTTCAAGTCACCATAACATCATTCACTGCCATTTCATTTGAGCCCAATAATCGCTCAGCCATATAATCACATTGATCACAGGCATCAAAAGCAAGCCCCAACAATACCTTCGCTCCGTACTGTGGGTACAAAAAAAGAACAAAAATAGCAAATGGAAAATGGTGTCAAATCACATTATCGCCAACCACTCACACTTCCAACATCAATAATGCTGGAATGGAACTGTCTGTTCTATTTTATGTGTGGCTGCACCACAAACAGAAACAAATTAGAATGCGAATCAGCATCACTACATCCACTGAACAACATGAACCGACATTCATTTCAAAAACAAGCACTACCCAGCAGCCAGGACCAAGAGCAGCGTCATCGCCCTCATCCTCAATCTTGAATGAACAATTCTGACAGCTGCAGTGCACATGAAAAGGAAAGCAAAAGAAACGAAACCGAGCAACAACAATACCACTAAAGCCCAACCAACCCACAGCATCAGCACGAGCATCACTCATGCCAAGGAATCCCAACCACCGTCCTACCTCCCGTTGTGATGTGCGGTGTTATACAAGTTATGTACACACGTCCGCAAAGCTCCCACACACATCATAAACTTTCCAATGCTAATTTCTCGACGTAATTCATCCTGTTGAATAAGACAGTCCATCTATGAAAAATGCTCGCTTATTCCCAGCAGAAAAGGAAATGCAAAAAATAAATGAAAGGACCTTCGTTGCTAATGTGTCGTCGTCGCGTCGTTGGTTGTTTCAGTTCAGACCCAGAATCAGTCGACCTCTATACCTAAGTAACGCTTTTGTCGTCAGAGTTCTATGCCTCACCGACGTAATACACAAAGTCTACTTGGATAGTCCTGTATGATGGGGAGAGGAGCAATACGCCCCCCCCCCCCCAATGCGGTTTGAAGTAGGCCGCATTCGACAATGCTGTCAACCCCCACCACCATCATCATCATCATGATGACACTGTGTCAAATTGTGACTTTCCAGACTAAGATCCTTCTCAGTGTCGCACAATATCCTTTTGTAAGCCACGGTTCGCTACAGCAAATGTGTTACATACGCCCACTCAGACTCAGTTGCCGCGCGTATATGGTGTGCGACTTCGACGCAAAGCTTGCACTTACCAAAGGCCTGATATAAGAAATACTACACACATCTGTGACCGAACTTTTGAAATCCCAAAAAGTGTGAGGAACGCTGGCAACAAGTCCTCGGCCCTCCTTTGGCGCGTGGGTGGTTCAGGCACACTCTCCGGGACGGATGGCGGGCGGAAATGTTGCCGCGTAATTGATCCCGCCACCTTATTTATTTCCCAAAAAGGATCTCCTGCCACATCGGGATCAAATGTTGTCAAAGAGTAGAAAGATTCAGTGTCAACGTTTTTCTTTTGCTCTCAGACGCTCCTTCTTTTCCTTTAGCTGAAGTGCAAGTAAACATGACAAGAGCTTATTAAACTGGAGGGTACTTGGATACAGCATCCCCTACAACCCCACCCACCCTCTACACCGACATAGGAAATTGAATAACTTGTGTCCCATTCGCTCGTCGCACAGAAAACATTCTATGAATTTGATTTTATTGTAATATTGTCATCCCAGAGAGGGCCAAAGGACCAACACATTAGAGCACCTAATCCGAATATAATATTTACCTAAGGGAGATGGTATAGACATATCCATGTACAGCAAACAAAAAAGTATACCCTATGGTATTTAAGGATACATAGAAGAAGGACTAGACACGTCTGCCTTAGTATGACATCACGGTGGGGATTTCCAAAATGTCCATATATCGTTCTAGTTTCACCTCATTCCGCATTCCTGGAGAGGAGCCACTTGTGCGCATGCACCGTTAGGCGGGGTAATGTTAAAATAAGAGCGATCCCAGACACAAAAGGTGAATGCTCTTTAGATTGTATTTAATTGTTTTGAAATGCTACTGAACGGATTATGTAGCCGGTATTGAAAAATGTAATCTTATTGTCTTCGATGGGGGTGGGCAAGGAAGTGGTAAGACTTAGTATAAGTTTGATTGACGCAGACTGTAATGCGAACAATAACAACTTCGGGTGGCACTTTAAAGGTTAATTTTCTCCATCGGGCACATATATTGAAAGGACAATGGCTTTAAGTCAAAAGTACTTGCACATATTTGGATATAAGAGACTGTTGCAGGATTGGATTGGGGTATAGTATACACTGATTAGCATCAACAACCTGTAAATTGTGCTTAGCAAAGTTAAAAAATATAGACTTCGATACTCGGTATAGCTCAAAGTTGTACGATTTTTAACCAAGAGACAAGAACACAACGATTAGGACCCAAGCAGTTTCATTTCCTAATTGGAGCCATAAAAGGACGCGGGTTTCTCAATAATTACATGGGAAGTTCGGACGGATGAGAAAAATTTGCAGACCCTCCACCGGTCCAACGGGTTTCTCATCTTGATGGTTCAATGCAATAGAGTTCGTGCTCCGAGTTTAGGCTTCTACTACTAAATGTTGTCGTGGGAGAAATGCAAGCAATTAGTACAAAGCATTCGCCTCAATTGACAGATGAAACCACAAAACAAAACACTTAACCTGGACGATGAGAGCCAAGACTGCCGTCAACCCGACTAAAACGAAGTGAGGAAAGTAACCTTCAAGCTAAAGTCAAACATGGCTGCTGGATCAGGCTTGAGTGCAGAGCTTTTCAAAGCAGCCGGAGATGACTTGGTAGGGAGTATTCAATAGCTCGTCTCCAAGATATGGTCGGACGAGCCACACCATTACTTGTCCTATCCACAAGAAAGGACTCACTCTTAACTATAGTTAGTCTTAAAATTTCTTATAAAACCTGTCGCCACAACCTACCAGTGTGGTTTTAGGCCAGGAAAGTCAACCATCGACCAAATTTTTACACTCCTTAAGATCTTAGAAAAAACCCAGGAATTTTAGATCGATACACACCATCTTTTTATCGACTTTAATGTATATAGGGAAGAACTATACTAAGCCATGTTAAACTCGTCCGTTTGTGCAGGATGACGATGGAGAAATCTTGCTTCTCCGTCAAATTCGGCAAAAACACCACCGTATTTGATGTCGAAAAAGGTTTAAGACAAGGCGACCGACGCGCTGTCATGTACCTTCTTTAACATTGTTTTTGAAGCAACTGTACGAAACTCACAAGCCAACACCAGAGGTAAAATTTTTCAAAAGTCCGTTCAACTACTTGCCTATGCCGATGATATTGACATTATTGGGAGAACGCGGCGAGCTGTCAGTGGCGCATTTTCAAGCATTGAAACGGAGGCGGCGAAGATTGGTCTGGCTGTTAGTGAGGACAAAACGAAGTATATGCTGTCAACGAGGAAGGACTCTCAACATCGGCGACTTGGACAAAACGTGACGATAAGTAGATACAACTTCGAAGTAGTTAAAGACTTTGTATACCTGGGCTCCACTATCACTTTACAAAATGACATCGGCGCAGAGATCAAGCGAAGAATCACTCTTGCCAATCGCTGTTTATTCGGGCTAAGAAGGCCTTATATAGAACCAAGCAGGTACTATAGAAGACATTAATCATCCCAGTCCTGCTGTATGGTGCAGAAGCATGGACCTTGTCAAAAGCGGATGAAAACCTTCTGGGATGCTTTGAGAGAAATATTCTTCGAGTGATATTCGGTCCAGTTTGTGACGATAGAGTGTGCAGAAGAAGATTCAATGACGAACTATACGGGCTATATAGCGACGCTGACCTAGTCGAAAAGCTGAAAATACAACAGCTAAGATGGCTGGGACACGTGGAGCGTATGGACACCAACGCACAAGCCCGACGAGTCTTCGAATCCACCCCTGAGCGACAACGCAGCAGAGGAAGACCCCCCCTAAGGTAGCGCACAAATTTGCAGTACGACGTTAACCAACTTGGTGTGCGTAACTGGAGGCAGCTAGCGAGGGACCGAGTAAAGTAAGTAGTCAACACCCTAACAAATATTTGCACTACGGCAGATTCGAAACTCACTGTCTTTTTATGAATTTTAAGGCCAAACTTGTCAGATTTTTCATAATGAGAGACACGATTACACGTGTCAAATAAACATTGGTCTTATATTGTTCACTAGGTGTGATCGCCATAGGCCCAGGTCCACCCCGGACTGTAGCGCCACCTTAAGTAAGGTGTTATCGCTCTAGTCAAGCGTCGGTCAATTGCTCAAGCTCATGTCACTTACCACGGCATGAAAATTCTAGGCTGTCACAGATTTTGGGACAAACTGTCTTGACTTTGTGTGATCAGGTGTCAAGCGCCAGTGACACCCTCACAAAAGATACACACGAGACAACACGAAAATTGACACGTGAATCGAAGCCTTAGCGAGGGTGATGCGCTGTCATGTGACTTTCTCATACCAGCACTAGGGGCACAATTTTCCAAATGTCTGTGGAACTCCTTCCATATGCTGTCGGCATTGACATCATTGGCAGGAAAATAAAATAAGAGGGCGAGGTGTTACTTATGCGTTTGCAAGTATAACTAGAGAAGCATCACAAATGGGTTTAATTGTAAATGAGGGCAAAACGAAATAATTTCTGTCAACAAGACGGGACACACAACATCGACGAATCAGCCAGAACGTCACGATAGACTGCTATAACTTTGATTAAGTTTGATACGTTGACTACCGCATTAACTGAGAAAATGATACCACAGAAGAAATCAAGGGAAGAGTCCCACAAGCCAATAGCTACTTCTTTGGTCTAAAATCGCAAATAATTATAGCCAGGTCTTGTAGAAAACACTAAGGAGACTTTAGGTAGGACGCTCATCAACCCGGACCTCCTCTTTGGCGCGAATTAAAACACTTGTTTCTTACTTTTAAAATTAAACAATATTTATTTGGAACTATGTCCTTTATTATTGAAATACTTTTTACTAATTCTAAAAGGAGCTTAAGGCTACTATGTAGTTACAATAAGACTGTTGATAAATTCATCATACAGTCGTATTTATATACTTTTCTTATCTATCTACAAGGAGACCCAAGCGTACAATCGTCTTGCTTGATAATGAAGAAGAGATAATATTCCAACATTGTATACAAACGATATTATCTCTTTTACATATGTTATCATTGTAGCGTTGTGTGCAAGACTGTACTAGAGACTAAAGATATCATTGAATACAAATAATGTTATCTTTTTTCTCAATATGTTTTGCTATGGATACTTAACTCCCCCCCTTGTTAAACGAAATCGTCCCGATTTTTCGACGCTATTTTTAACATTTCTCTTTCATAAGTTTTGTTATATGCGTCAATTTTTTTTTGTTTTTGACGATCTGTTATACATTGTATAGTTTTTATCATTACGTACGTAAATGCTAGAATAACAATCAGTGTTACAATTGTGTATATAGTTGATAATATCGGTTTTTCTTCAAAAGGAATAATTAGTTTTTTTAAAGTATCTATGTTATCGAATTTGTACATTGTATCTTCTTTAATTATTTGGTCGATGTAAGACTCTGAATTATGATTTCTTAATATAACTTCTTTAATTTGCTTATGCATGTTTTTGTATATTTTATCGTCTAGATTTATAGTATTTTCATAAGTAACTAAGTTTATACCATTAATTGTTTGATTATTTAACTTATGCTTACCGCTTAATAACATAACACCGGATTCAATTTCTAAGTCGTAATCGTATTCTTGTTTAATGTTGCATTTTGAAGTTATATTCTTTAAAAGTGGAATAAGACAATTTTCTTCTTCAAAGTTAATTTCACAAATGTTTTTACTTAGATGATTTTGACAATTTCTTGTTCTTAAATAAGTTTGGTTACATAAGGCAATTGTTTTATCTGTAATGATTTTTCCATGTTTTGAATTTAAAGGTGTTACTTTATACAATTTACATGATTTAATTAGAACTGGATATTTATATATTGTGATGAAGAATTCATCAGTTCTAGCTAATAATATTTTAGAGTACTCAAGTATATTTATTATGGGTACTTGAATTATTTCATGTTGAATAATATTTTTAATGTCATCTAAGTCTAGGCTTTCTGATAAATATTCATTATTTTTTGCTGCATTAATTGTTCTGGTCAATAATAATAATTGTTCGTACACTTGTTCTATTACTAAATGTTCTTTAAGGCTCTGACCTTCGAATTGTTGCAAAATTTGTTCAAATCTAGAATTTATAGTTTTTTGTTTATTATTGTTTTCTATGAGATTATTTATACTCGTTTCTATGTTAACTAAGTCATAATGGTCAGGATTACCAAACACATATTTGAAAGCTGTTCCTAAAAAGTTAATTGATCTAGTATGCCTAGTATGTTCTTGTAATTGGTCTGCTAAATTCTTAATTTTACTTAACCAAATTTTTTCTTCTTGTGTAGGTTGATATTTACTAGTTACGATATTTACGTAAGGTTGAAATATCGAAGTCAGGTTGGTGGCATGTAACAAATAAGTTTGTTCTTTGAATAAATACACGTCATCTGTTTGCGTAAGTATAAACTTCTTGTTTAGTAACTCAGTTATTTGAACGTTTCCTTGCCCTTCTTGACTCTGTACAATTCCTAGTAATGTTAGGAATATTAATATTTTCGTCATCTGAAAAATGATAATTCTTTATGTTATCCTTGTGAATTTTTATTCCTTCTTTAGAGATTACAGTGTCTCCTTTATCTTCTTCTACTATTCTTGTTATGTATCTGGCGTTAGATTTCTTTCTAAGACCTGTGATTCTTACCATTATCTTATCTCCTTTTTTATACTCTCTGTGTCGAGTTCCTTTATTTAGACGTTCGATCACTTTTTTGGATGCTGAGTTTAGTTTATTTATTATAATTTCACTATTGCTATATTTATTTTGATTAAAGAAAATGTCTCTAGGTTTCAAACCGGTAACTGAGTGTATAGAATTATTTAATTCACGCACTGTTCTAAATATTTCTTCGATAAGTCTTGTTTTATTCTGAATTGTGAATATTCTAGACAGTTCAGTTATTGTACCGTTTACACGTTCTACCTGACCGTTCGCTGTCGATCTGTATACTGGAGTTTCTACTTTAGTTATGTTGTATTTCAAACACATTTGGTTCACCATTTCTGTTTTGAATCCCTTCTCGTTATCTGTCATGAGTCGTTCACATTTTGGGAAATAATTAGATAAGACCTCTTCCATAACGTCGTACAGTCTGTTTCGAGTTTCGATTTCCCGAAGGATTGTATATTTAGAATACTTATCTACTGTTACAAGGAAAGTATACTTGTCGTTGAAGTATATGTCCATATGAATGTGTGTTCCCACATGTGTTGGTATTTCTGAATTATTCAGAGGTTCTCTGATAGGTTTTCTTTCATATTTTCCAAATAGACATGCTATGCATTTTCTGTTGAAACTCTTTGCTTGTTTATTTAGATCGGGCCAGTAATATTTCTCTGAGATTTCTTGTATATTGTTACGTAACCCTCGGTGTGCTCTTTCGTGAGTTACCCTTACAAGTTTTAGTTGTTCCTCCAAATTTGTCACGTCTTGAAGTTTTCTTGGTGTGAATATAAATCTTACTAGTGGGAATTCTTTTTTTATGTTTTCACCATATTTGTATATGTTTTCAAATTTCGTATGCAAAGCTACAATCTTTTGGGGTTGTATAACTTCTTTCATCTGCCTTAGTAAAGAGTCTTTGTCCTTAAACTTTATTATGAGTCTTATTTTGTTACTAAAATAGATTTGTGTTTCGATATTATTTGTTATATCTTCAATAAGTTCGAACTGTGCAGTGTATGCATTAAAAGGCTGATTCACAGTTTTTATTATATCATTAGAAGAACTTTCAGCTGAATGTGCTGTTTCTATGGTAGAAGTATTTATGCGTTGACGTGATAATGCGTCAGCTACAAGATTTAGGTTTCCTGGTTTATAAACTAATTTTGCTCCAAAGTCTTCAATGATTCCCTTCCAACGTTTCAGCTTTGTGTTGGGATTTTTTTCTGATACAGAATATATAAGGCTCTGGTGATCGGTATATATGGTTAAGTCTGCTATACCATATATGTAGTTTCTGAGTTTTTGTAAGGACCATATGATCGCTAATAGCTCTTTCTCGTTTGTGCTATAGTTCTCTTCTGTCTTACTCAGTGTTCTTGACAAGAAGTGTATAGGTTGCTTATTCTGACTTAGTACGGCTCCAATAGCTATGTTGGATGCATCAGTAGTAAGCTCGAATGGTTTACTATAATCCGGTTGAAAAAGTTCGACTTGTTCTTTCAAATAATTTTTTAAAATTCTAATCGCTTCTAATGCTGAATCATTCAGATTTAACTTAATATTTTTACTTTGTTTTTTGTTTACTTTACCGTTATCTCCTCGTAAATATAATGTCAGGGGCTTGGCTATGCTTGCGTATCCTTTTATAAACTTACGATAGTAACCTGTAAGACCTAAAAATCCTCTCAAATCCTTTACCGTTTGTGGGACTGGAAAATTTTCTATAGCTGCTATTTTCTCAGGGTTCGTAGTGATTCTACCATGTCTGATTATGTGACCTAAGTATTCTACTTCTTCTTGAAAAAACTTACTTTTCTCATCAGATATTTTTAATGTGGCTTTATTGAGTACGTCGAATACTTGACTTATGTGCTGTATATGTTCTTCCTCAGATGAAGAATATATCAATACGTCATCAATGTAAACGTGTACGAATTTACCTACAAAGTCTCTCAAAATGTCGTCCACGCATCTCTGAAATATGCTTGGTGCATTTTTGAGCCCGAAAGGCATTCGTTTAAAATGATATTTTGCGCCATTTATAGCAAAAGCTGTTTTTTCTTTATCATCTGTTTTGATTCTAATTTGGTGGAAACCTGACTCCAAATCTAATGTTGTAAAGTACTTGGCTTTACCTAAATTTTGAATTGTCATGTTGACATCCGGAATGGGGTATCTGTCTGTTACAGTGTGAGCGTTAAGTTTTTGGAAATCAACAACCATGCGCCGTTTTGGTTTTCCTTTTTCGTCCAAACCTTTTTTAGGTACTGTCCATATGGGACTGTTATAAGGACTATGGCTTTTTTCTATTATATCGTCATGTAAGAGTTTCTGTATTTCTTTGTTTACGAATTCGTTATCTGCTATGGGATATGGATATTGTTTAACATAAACCGGATTATCATTGGTCGTCCTAATGCTTGCTTCTATAGTATCTGTAAAGGGTAACGGTCCTATGCTGTTATTAATCTTCATCAGTCTATCTATATCTGCTTTATAAATATTATTTTCCCCAATTATGTAATTAATTTTCTGAATAGATTCGACACTGCTTATGGTAGTTAGAGTCATATTACTGAAATTTATTTCCGCGTTTAGAACTTTAAGTCCTTCATATCCTAATATCATATCAAAAGACTGAATATCCTCTAATTCAAAAAATGTTATATTTTTCTTTAATATCCTAACTACTTTCTTTGTATCTACCATAGAATAACCATGCATTGTTTTTATTTTTATAGGTTTAATTTTAATTTTTTCGCTAGAATCGCATTTTCTATTAATGTAATTATGGGTTGCACCAGTATCAATAAGAATTTTATAAATTTCCTTAGAAATAGTACTAGTTAAATTTAAGCAGGGCAACCCGTCTACTAGTTTAAATGATCTATTCTTATGTTATTATTTACCATACATTCCGTTTCATCTGCTTCTGCATATGTACTGCTGACATCGTCTCTGCGTTGTTGTCGGGAGTTATTTACTCTCTGCTGCTTGAAGTTCTGCTGATAAGATCGTTGCGGTCTGTTGTGTGTGTTGAAACTCCCGCTGTGTTCACGTTTCGCTGGTGGATTATATACATCGGGTTTGTATTGATTCCAATTTTGTCGCTGTGCATGTACAATTTGTCTCGAGTTTATCTCCATCGGCTGTGGTCCTTGATTGTGTTGCTGCATATTATCGTATTGCTTCTGGGGTTGATAATTCGTTGTTTGGCTCGAATAATTTGGTCTTCTTTCGTTTCTGCGTTCATGTGGCATATTTTTGTGGTGCTTATCTTGAGTGAGATGTAAATGCCTGTGCACATTATCATGTTCTATTCTGCGAGCAATTGCGAATGCGTGTTCTAGATCATTTATTGTAGCTGAATATAATGATCCTCTTGTAAAGTTGTCACTCATACCATCAATGAATATACGAACTGCGTCGTCGTTAGCATTTTTAATTAGTCTGTCGATTATATTCGGCGGATCACCTGACATAGTGATTTTTGATATTATTAAATTGAGATTTTTATTTATCTCGTCGTGGTATTCAGACAGTGTGCTTCTTTTTTGCGTGATGGCTTTCATCATGTCTTGTAGCACGTATAGAGGTTCTTGATTAGAGTACGTATAATCTAATCTGTTACGTATCGCCTCAAAATTAAAAATTGTGTTATAATTAGTTAACACATTCGCGGCTGCACCCTGTATTTTACTTTTCACTATAGTCAATGCTGCTGCGTACTTACTGTGTGTTTTGAAGTTTTTAATGCTGTCCATTAATCTGGATGCTTCTTCGCGCCACGACCGATAATTTGATTGATCGCCGTTGAAAATAGGTAGGCTTTTAAATGCGTCTAACTGTATTTCACTACCATCTGTATATGTGGTTCTTATTTCCTCTAGCACAGGTATGTTTGGTACTATGCCTAATCCAGATTTTACTTCATTTAGTTTTGTTTCTAAATTAGTGTTTATTTGATTTTGGTTAGTTATTATTGCTGCTAACCTTGCATTCTCTGTGCGTGTGTGCTCTAGGGTTTGTGTTACTGTGTTGCTCCTGGTTTCTAAAGCTTCTAATCTTGCCATTAATACTGCGAGTTGTTCCATTTTGAACTCGTGTCTGTTGTCGTCGAATTTGTGTGTTTTTTTCCTCCACATATACACTTTCACTGAATTGCTTTGCTGCTTCGTACGAAGAAGCTATATTTGTACCTGCTATGCTAGGTAATTCTTGTAACCGGTAACGCGAGTGTTCTGTTTATACTAGATTTCACTACTTGTTCCCGAGGTCCGCTCGATTGAAGTTAAAAAGTATATTTAACCTCCTGGCAGGATCGCCAATTAAAACACTTGTTTCTTACTTTTAAAATTAAACAATATTTATTTGGAACTATGTCCTTTATTATTGAAATACTTTTTACTAATTCTAAAAGGAGCTTAAGGCTACTATGTAGTTACAATAAGACTGTTGATAAATTCATCATACAGTCGTATTTATATACTTTTCTTATCTATCTACAAGGAGACCCAAGCGTACAATCGTCTTGCTTGATAATGAAGAAGAGATAATATTCCAACATTGTATACAAACGATATTATCTCTTTTACATATGTTATCATTGTAGCGTTGTGTGCAAGACTGTACTAGAGACTAAAGATATCATTGAATACAAATAATGTTATCTTTTTTCTCAATATGTTTTGCTATGGATACTTAACTCGCGCAATCATGGACTTTAGCAAAGCCTGATGAACAACATGAACGTCTCCTTGGTTGCTTGGAAATTCTTCGAGTCTTTTTCGGTACCGTTTGCATTGACGGGCCTTGGAAGAGAAGGCTGTATTGTGATTTCGTCCAGAATCGTCGTCGAACCGAATCCCACTACGAGCTGAGGCAGTATGGAATTAGTCCTTTCAAATTTTGGCGCTGTGACTCAGCAACACTTCCAGTTCAACGTTCGTAACAGATAGGCAAATCTTCTCCCCCAAAGAGAAAGTACTTTCACTCTAAGAGATTTTCAGTTTTCATTTAAAGAAGAGAAAATTCACCCTGCCGCCCCAACAACCAACCCCTTTACAGTATTATGAAAACGCAAACGTTCGCAACGCAGAGCGAACTTTCCCCCCAAAAAATACCCTCCTCAAATGAAAATACGAAAACATATTGACTCACTTGATGGCTCATGGCTACTGGTACTGGTGTACTGTCACTGTCAGTTGGTGTTGAGTTCTCGTGCAATTTGGTCGCGCGTCAAATTTTCCTCCCGCTCGTAGGTCTGATCTGTCTGTAGTGAATTTCGTTCGTATGAAGTTACACGGTACCGTAAAATTAAATAAGTGCTCTGTCTATCACCATCCACTTACAAAGTGCTGTAACGAAATAAATGTATCAAATTGATTCAACTGCTTACATCCTCTTTTGAAGTGGATACAGTGTTTCGAGGGAAAATATACCGCAATATTTCGGTTTAAATAAAATCGTCCGTCCACGTTTTATCCGTTGCAAAGTGATTTAGCGATAATTTGTATTTTGTGCGAAATTTGCACCAACCACCCCTTGTTCGTTGATGTCATCGAAATCGAATCATATGATTGCCAATGTGAAAGGATAATAGTTCACTCTAGCATGTAACCAAGCAACAGCACTGAATGACAAAACACAAGATAATCCCGCTGGTTTACGACGATAAGTACCCGCACATACTCGTACGTTTGTTGTTATTATTATTATTTTTTTTTGTAAATAGTTGAAGAAAATGTTGAAGGAAAATCGAAAAATCCTCTCTGCTTTTGCGCGAATTTCCACACCATTGTGGACTCGTTTTGTGAAGGTTTTTTTGTTCTTTTTTTCAAATGGCATTAGTGGCAACAGAGAGTGTCTTCCGAACTAACCGCAGTTTAAGGAGGGCTGTACTGAAATACGTCAATAAAAGGACATTCAGCCATTCAAGATTCAAGTCGGAAAGGAACATTCGTGTTTTGCTGGAAGGAAAAACGAAATTGCGAGGAAACATCCTTCGTCCTAGGGCGATGGAAATAATGTGCTTAGAATAGTGACAGGACAGCTGATGGGCGGACAATTTTTAGTTCTCTTTAGCAGGGCTAAGCACATTTTCAAGAGTTTACCTATTTTGAAATAGGGGAAAGTCTGGGATTCTCTGTTTCTCCCGCGTGCATAAAAAGGATATTTGTCTCTTAATAGAGAAAAGGGAAATTCCTTTAGCAGACTAGAATTGGAATTAAAAACGAAAAAAAAACAGCAACCACAACAAATGGCGCCAGCAAGACGGTCTATAAAAAACGTGCATATAAAATCGATTTGTTATCTTCCTTGTTGTCATTGTTATCCTTATTCAGAATTTTGTTTTCGTTCGTTTCCAAGTGAGCGGATATGCTGCAGGAAGCTAATTCTATTTACCTCTAGTTGAGCAATTGAATCCTTTCTTCTTACTTCTATAATTATGATCTGTCTAAAAGGGATACTTTTTTGATGGGTAGGTAAATAATTCAGTTCGATTCGTTGGACGTAACTAAACCCGACGGCCGGCTTATTTTCTGTTCGATGAACTCGTACACATTTGAAATTCAGAACGCTTTTCTGTTAATCTAAAGGAATTTTGAAAGGATTTCCATGTAGGTATATTTCCAGTCTTTTTTTTGTGGGTATTTCTCTGCTGGCTGAATTAAATATTAATAAATGATAATGCAATTGCGAGATGGTATTAATATTAATGGCAATAAAAAACCGCGGGATTCTCCTGTGCCTTTTTTTGAGCTTGGCGTGTTGGGTTGTGATTTTTATATTCTTGTCTTATCCTTATTTATCCATTTTGAAGCGGAAATAAAATAATAATAATTTAAGTGAATCCATACAAGTGTTTAGTGTGAAAGTTATTAAAAGGAATATATATACATCAGTGAGGTTTCACTTGGGGAAGCTAGAATACGTCAACAGGTGTCAGTTGCAAAAACGGATTTCCAATAGGTGAGTCTGAATTTTAGATTTTGTGTGTGTTCCAGTTACCTATACATATTCAAACTTTGAGCCCCTCAGGCCAAAGATGCTTACGTGTGAGAATTAATCTTTGTTCGGCTACATATCCTGACCATATCTGGCTTCTGATTGATATCAAACGAAACCTATTGGATTACAAATCTACACGTTTTATGAATGTTAGATTATTCTAAAGTTCATACATCATCAGTTAAAAATGTGGTTAACTTTTAAATTGTGTTTTACTTACTTTTAGTTATTTTTATAGGTTAGATCCGACGTCTTCTTCCCGCTTTTACCTTTATTGTTTTATTATTATACGTTCCGATCTCTCACCCCTTCCCTATTTACTCTAATTTCTTGTATGTTGTTAATATAGTGCCTATGTTCATCCGCTCCAGTCTCTTGCATGTTTAGCACTGTCAGGATGTGATCCTGTTTGGCAACGCAGTACGATTATTACAGCTCCATAATATTCTTCTTTTTTTGGGAAATGGTAATACAATAAAATTATGTACGGCTACTCGATCTTTCATTTATATCAAATTTTCTGATCTGACACGCAAAATACAGTGTTGTCCATGTGAAAATCAATCCGTGTCTTAGTCTTAACCACAGAGTTCTAAAGATTGACCCTGATCCTTGATGACTGTGTCAATTGAATTGAATTGAATCTTTTGAACTGAAATGGCATATCGGCCGTGATTAAGAAATTCGGGACCTTTCGAAGGTGCTGGCAATATTGCTCCCATTATCTGTAACAGAGGTTCGCGTACCGTGGCAGAGCCTTGGAAGATTGATATTTCGCAATATGACGGACTTATACTATGTAACTTCCCCGCTTTGAATTGTGGACTGAATAACATTGTTAAGTTGGTAGACATCTTTGTTCCTCGCGGCAAGTACAACCAATCGGGATTCCTATAATTCACTAGGATATAATACTCTTTCCATCAATTCTTCAACCTAACTAAATTGCAGAAATAAAAATCTTATCGATGTTTCATCAACCGAAAGCTTTCCATACCCAATGTTCAGTAATAGGCGTGAAAATAATCTCGGCCGAATGATCGTCTTGTAGCTGAACACGCATAATTCGTAGTCAATTGGAAAGTATGAAGTACGTGTCGCCACAAAGTTGAATGTTTAAGCAATCATTTATTTCGTCCGCTGGTGTCTTGTATATCAATAGTTGAATTTCAACTAACGAAATGCAATCGTTTCGTTCCATCCGAATTGTGACTATTTGGCTAAAAAAATTTAAAATACAAATGTTAAACACAATAATCCCTTAAGTAGCCAGTGTTCCCGTCAAATCTGCTGGAAAACTGATTTTATTTATTTTGAAAGGTAAAATAAGAATTTTTAATCAGAAATCCGGTCAAAAATAGAATAAAGTAATATATTTTTATATTTTGACTATATATACTAGTAACTAGTGGTTGTGTTTAGTTTCTTTATTTTACAAAACAAATCCTAAAAGTAAACAAACAATATGCAATATGCTTTGCATTAAAAAGTTTAGTGAAAAAGGAACTTTCAATAAAATGGCAAAGTTTCATTTAAATTTTGCAAATCTTTCTTTATGTTACTATTATTTTTCCGGTCGAAAATTCGGTTAGACAGGACTTTAAAATTTTCTCCGGTTAGAGTAAAGAGAATTCTGTCATATATGACCGGAATCCGGAATCTCGGCAATTCATATAGTTCTTCCTTAATCGGCTTGTGCGTCCAAAAATATTTCCTACTAGTTAGCCGTTGATCAGATAAAATTCCCGGCACTTAAAGAAGAAATGAACCATAACTAGGCTATTTGCGAACAAAAATTATGTTTTCAGGTGCCAGTGAAGTGGCGCGGACATTTTAAAATGGGAAGTCGAAGCAAAATAAATCGCATACACATGTGAAAAACCTTACACAAAATTTTATATTGTAAATTTGCTTTCCACATCAACTAGCTAAAATCAATCCACCTTTTTTATACTTCAAGTCATTAATATTTAAAATTCACAATGAAGCATAGTAAAAATGGCTTCGAGAGTATCCACAAAATGAGAAAACAAGAAGTAGAAAAAAATCGAACAACTAAAAGAAAAGCGCATTATTTTGTTCATAATATCATAATAACCAAGCGGTTTGAACAAAGAAGTGTCACAGCAGGACACAACTATCAATTGAGAGCTTTAATAACCCAACATATTTGGGGTTACCTTCGCTGTTCGCCTTTTCGTCGCGAGGACGACGTGTGCGTACCATTTTGTGAATTTCATTTGGTAGGATTTCATCTTTCATGTATAAATGTACATATTTGGTTTTTGGTAGATAGTGTTGACTGGTGGAAATTTAAAAAGGGAAGTCGGTAGGAATCGGGTTATATGGACGGCACGCCACTGCCAGGTGCAGTGTGGAGTTTTTCAAATTTCTTTAAATTTTGGTTCGATTTTCCACTAAAGTCGTTACACTCTCAAGAAAAATCCAAAAGTTCAAATTTACTAGTAAGGCTTGTCAGGAACTGTAAGGCAAGTGAATGTACAATGCAAAGTAAATGCTATGCTCGAATTTTCGAACTTCCTTTGGCAAAGCATACCGATTCGAAGCAATTGCTAAGTGCTTTTAATTTGCTACAAGCTTTTATTCAAAGCAAAAGCAAATTTTTATATTGAGAATTAACTGACAACTAACCTTAAATACTGAATTGTTAGCTCACATGGTTGCAGGTTTGTCCCAAACTCTGACGATTTTACTGTCGAATGGTTTGCTTGGCAATAAATTATCTAACAACGTTGCCAGGTTGAAAATTGCCATTTCACACGGTTGGCAGAAGTTTGTTTACAAAGTAGAGATTTGCAGATCCAATGGTAGGCATTGCCAGAAAAAGTAATATTTTTTTTCCATTCGTTAGTGAAAAAATTAATCGAAATGGAACAAAAAGATGCACGTGCGATCGCCTTGGTCGCGTACGTATATGAAAGCAGCGAGGAGGATGAGTTTAGACACAATATTGTCTGATCTGGCAATCGTCTTAACAGAGATTAATGCAATGTATGTCATTTATGCACTCGGCAGTGTTACATAGCACTTTTCCGCACGTAACTGCCTTTTCTCTATTGTAGTTAGTGTTGCCCTCGCTTCCGGGAGATGGCGCGGTTTTTGGTCCACAGCTGACCATTTAAAAACTCTGGAGCCGTATTTTATATTGTTTGAGCACAATCGGTACGGAACTTTTCGAGCTTTTAGAAACCAAACGAACGTTATCTGCATTTTTATTTAGTATACAGATAACATAATGTAACAAACATGTAATAACTACTATTTGTTGCATTAAAAGGCTGCTACGTACCTTTCCTGCCTGTTTTTTGTTTTAAAATGATGCCGCTGGACGAGGGTTAAAACTAACTTTTCCCATCTGGATTCTGGAATCCCTTGAACCCACCTTAGATTTAAACAGAGGCCATTACATTGACTCCTATATCAATTCAACGCTCCAATGGGTCGAAATGTTAACGCCAACATCAGACCGCAATGCAATTTCGCTCCCTTGTATCTGTGCTTGCACTTGCAGCCCCAAAAGTTAAACAGCAGTAGGTACCTGAATCAAATCATCATGATCAAACGACGCAAAAAATACACTGCTATCATGATATATTGCCACCTCGTCGCGTTCTCGTCGCGTAGCAAACCAATTTTATAGGTAATCACGGGACAAACAAAAAAACGACAGCACAATTTTCACCAACCCCCAGTCAGCGTTACCGTTGAAGAATTTTGAGAAGTAGCAAGAAAAAGGGCCACGGAGAAAAAAAAGAGCCACTTAAGAAAAAATAACTTCAAATCAAAAGTAGACACAAAAAACAAACAAGTTATTGTACCTATTGGTAATTTTTTTTTAAGTTATAACATACCATACATACATGAATTAGGTATTTATTACCTTTTTATTACTGTGCTTCTGTACTTATTGACAATCCCAATCTTCCAAATCTGTACGTGTTATTAAATTTTATGCAGAAAGCATTGATTCAGCAGAAACCTGTTGGTTTGTTTTTTTTCATTAGCGCTAATTTTTAAAACACGCGTTCAGCACAGGCACTGCCGTGTGGCAATGTCAGTATTTGAACAACAAAACTATACGAGTTTTGGCACAAAAATTCATCAATGTGATTTTTTATTTGCTCGACTCTGTACCAAAACTGTTCCAAATCCGCTCAGTGACAAACCAATCAATGCGTATCAATGAGCCACTTCAGCGTAATTAATTTATGTAAAAGTAATTAGCACATCTTCAAAGTTTGAAAGTTTTAAGCGTTTATTGTTCCAAATTGTGAAAAAGGGCCAAAATCGTTAAATTTTAAAAAAGGAGTCTCATTGTGCCAAGGTGTTAAAAAAAGTGCCAAATTGCAACTTTAGTGTCACAACGGTCACGCTGCCCCCAGTGCAGAATGGACGATATTAATACACTCAACGGGATGGACGATCGACCGGAACGTAACGCCAGTAGAACGCAGAAGATTTATTGCGGTAAGAAAGGGGGGCAGAAAAAACAACATGAAAAAGTTGAGCAAATATGAACTTATGCGCCCAGAGGGCAACAGTCAGAGTCGCATAGCGGCTATTTATAGACGCATATACCTATACTGAAGTGGAACAGGTTGCCTTCCACTGTGCACCACAGTTGAATGGTTCGCAAGCGGAGAATCACCTGCATTTTCCACTCCTCTGATGAAGCACTGAAAATTAATTAAGAAATTTCCAAATGACTCCTTCGTCTTCGTCGCCCGTCCATCTGACAAGCAGTTGGAGTGTGCCGGGCTTAGGTAGATTATGCTTAAAGCTCCGCACTTCATCATAAAGTATTGTGAGCGCAATTAAAGGACATTAATTAAATAGAGACGGATCGTTGTGATTACTGTGTTGTGATACCCATTCACCCAACTAAACCCTATTCTGAGAAACCACAAGGAATCTCTGCCACCAGTGGGAGGACTAAAACGACTTAAATCTAAATTGCAAAGCAATTGACACAAAGAAGGACATACACTCAACTCAAAGGTGAGCAAATGAACAGCAAACTCACAGCCATTCTGAGTAACAGGATACGGTTAATTATTAATTCGTATAGCGACTGACGGACGGCCGGCGCGGCGGGCAAGAGGCGAGTAATGAACCGAATCATTCCGGGCACCCGAATAATATTTGATTATGTCCGCGTTTGTATGTAGTTTAGTTATGTCCTTCCTTCGTTTGGTTTGCTTATCCTCGGGATAACAGATTGTATTTGTATTTGGGGGAGACAAATTCTCTGACCGCCTGGGTGTGCTGTTTTGGGAGAAGTGTGGCCTAATTGTATATGTTTAGTG
This sequence comes from Cheilosia pagana, assembly GCA_936431705.1. Lineage (NCBI taxonomy): Eukaryota > Metazoa > Arthropoda > Insecta > Diptera > Syrphidae > Cheilosia > Cheilosia pagana. The sequence continues at coordinate 73,252,821 of OW386166.1, read as the reverse complement.
AAAAATTACTTTAATGTGCTCAGAGTTTCTCATTCGAAATGTAAACACAATTAGTGCAAGCCCTAAGTCCTTTTTGGTTCGCTGTTCTTGCTGATGTCGACACTTTAAGTTATCTAATTGCTTATTTCTTGTTTGAATTTGAAAAAGAAAAACTCATCAAATAGATGGCACGGGAGAAGAATTATTTAGCAATTTGCTTACCGGCCGTCACTAATGGATATGTATCGTGATTGAGAATTTTTTTGTTTTCATTGCTGAGTTGCGTGCACGCCAATCGCCATGTTGCTGGCCTTTTTTTGTAGTACCTAGATGTAATATTGATTTTTTTTTTGCGCAGAAGGCAGGTAATCGTTTAGTTTAACAATGTTGATTATTTGAATGCAGTCGGAATGACCATTCGATTTTATTTTTTTACGAAACGAGGGTTACTTTTAATTTTTCCCAAAGTTGAAACAATTTGAAATATGAATGAACCAAACATATACTGTGTAAACGATGGGTAAGTCGCTTCCTTTGAGCAGGCAAGGTCGGGCTAGTTTATTATAAACTAGCTGTTGCCCGCGGTTTCGCTCGCCGATTAGTGCCGATTTTGTCAATCACTTCAAGTACACTTAAGGAACCCTTTGTCCTTTTCTGCATTACTTATTAAAACGGATACAAAATTAGTTTAACTGAATTTCAATAAATTCTTATTCTAACTAAAGCAATAGTGCCAATAGTGGTGTAGAAATACCTTTTGCAAAAACAAAAAAACTTGAAGATCTGCATGCACATTGCTGTCGTTTATTACACATATACAAAAAAAAAACACAGAGTGTGCTTGTGACCACACGCCAGATGTGAAACTTCTCTCGCTAAATGTGGATGTTAAATTGAACTGTGTTGTATGATGAATTTCATTAAGAAATTAAATAAAAAACCAAATCGTTATACCTAATATTATAATCTTAATACAGCGCAGTTGATAATTGTATTCATTAATTTATCCAATCCAAAGTTTTCTATTTCTATTTCGAGAGTTTTTGTGTATAGTCTATAGTGTCTGTATAAAACCTAGCTTCTTCAGTTCACTCCAACGTGCCCATATAGGTATTCACTTTAATGAGAGTTTAGTTGAAAAAATTCAAAAAATATATCTTTCCATATAACCATACAAACCAAAAAAAAGATCATTGAAATTGGTTGAGTGGTTAAGAAGATCGACACGGCGCCACCTATCGGGTCCAAAACTATCCTATCCATCAAGTTACAATCAACCATACCCACCTACAAAATTTCATTCAAATCGGTTGAGTGGTTAAGAAGATCGACAACAGCGCCACCTATCGGGTCGGGTCAGGATGATCGACCTCGCCTACTTCTCTCTTGTTTCACTTCGGAGAAAACTTGATGACGCTGTTGTTGTTGCAATGTATGTGCTTGTGCGATGCGCCACCCAACTAACATTTTAAAAAAGGTTTCATCGAAATCAGAGCAGTAGTTTTCACGTAAACTGCGAACATAGAAAACGGCTACAGTTTTATTATATGTTGTATATATAACGGGTGATTTTTTAGCTGGTTTGGTTTTGGCAACACTGGTTTTGACAGCTGACGTGTGTTTAGTACCTTGTGTCACTGTCAAACAGCTTCAGTTTGGTTTGCAATTTAACCATGGATCGTCTTACAAATGAACAACGCTTGCAAATTAATGAATTTTACTATCAAAATTCGTGCTCGGTTCGAAATGTTCATCGCGCTCTGCTTCCATTTTATGGACGAAGCTCATTTTTGGCTCAATGGGCACGTAAATAAGCAGAATGGTCGATTTTGGATTGAATATCAGCCAGAAGCATTGCAAGAGCTACCAATGCATCCAGAAAAAGTCACAGTTTGGTGCGGTTTATGGGCGGTGGCATCATTGGACCGTACTTCTTCAAAGATGATGCGAATCGCAGCGTTACTGTCAATGGTGAACGCTACCGAGCGATGATAACAAACTTTTTTTTGCCCGAAATGGAAGTTCTTGACTTGCATGATATGTGGTTTCAACAAGACGGTGCCACATGCCACACAGCACGCGAAACAATGGCGCAATTGCGAGGCGAGTTTGGTGAACAGTTAATTTCACGTTTCGGGCCGGTCAATTGGCCGCCTAGATCGTGCGATTTGACACCATTAGATTATTTTTTGTGGGGGTATGTCAAGGCTAATGTGTATAGGGACAAGCTCGCTTCGATTGACGCACTGGAAGCCAACATCCATGCATTCATTCGTGAGATACCGGCCGATATATGTGAAAGAGTATGCCAAAATTGGACTCAGCGGATGGACTACCTGAGACGCAGCCGCGGTCAACATTTGCATGAAATTATCTTTAAACATTAAATTGCAAGGTTCAAACTATCGATTCAAATAAATATTTCATTAATTTTTTCGAATTTTTTGTGTTTTTTTTTTTAAAAAAGTTCTAAACCTCTTAAAAAATCACCCGTTAGATAAATGGTGTTCCAATAAGAGGTGTTATTTTGATATTCAAAGAAAAATGCTATTTTTTGAGATTAATGATCGGATATTTATTTCATAATAAAGAGGAAGGTATGCCGTTAATAATAAAAAACAACATCAGCCAAATGGCCACCACGACCAGGCTTATAGGACCATATCCTTTTCATGAAATTTTTATAACAAAATCGCAAAGTGGCTGCCCTATGACTCACGAATTCCATCTTTGAGGTCTTGAATCGACGCTGGGCTGTTGGCGTGGATCTTATCTTTCACGTGGCCCCAAAGGACGAAGTCGCAAGGTGTTAGATCACAAAATCTCAAAAAATAACACGGCCCGGAAACTTTTCCCGTAAAAGATGGTTTCGTTGCTTGTGTGGCACGTAGCGCCGTCTTGTTGAAAGTAAACGTTGTCCAGATCAATACCATCCAACTCCGGCCATAAAAAATAATATAATTTAAATGCGTTGTTGAAGCGTGTATCGTTTCATTTTTAGTAATGGCGTAATTTCTTCTTGTCAAATGTTAAAAAATAACAGCTTCAAAAGTGACAGCTACCGAAATAGCGGGCTCTTATTGGAAAACCCTTTAGTTATAGAAAGAAAATATTGATTTAAATAAACAAATTCAGATAAATTCGTCAAGTTTGCGGAGCGTGTTAATACAGACCATTGACGCCTCCGGCCCATAATCCGCACTAAACTGTAAATTTTTGTGGATGGAACCACGTGCGGGCTTGCATTGTCCTATGTACATACGGCATAATTTTGCTAGTTAAGATAGTCATTCATCCAAAAATGCACCTCGTCGCTAAAGATGGTTTGTCGGCCAAAAATAGGCATTCTCTTCCAAACGATCAGAAGTCCAGTCAGCAAACAAACGTCGTAGCCTATTTTCATAACCTTAGACTTCCAGGGTCAGTTGAATCTTGTACGGGAGTTGGCCCAAGTTTCGGTGCAAAATTCGCCAAGTAAAAGTCTGCGAAGGATTCACTTCCTGTGCACGGCGACTGTCTGGGATTATCCTGTACAAGTTCTCGGCCGACCTGGCATTCCTTTGATGTAAAAGTGTTGGGCTGATTGTTTACCGAACCGGTTGGTTGCCTTGGATTTGGCCACCGAACTTTGGATAGTCGACTTTGAAGGGCCAATGCTCGAACTGAATGCACTGAAGGACTCTCAATTTTTATAACAAAAAAAATTCTACTTTAACCACCTGGCTCCTGAAGCTCACCATGGTGATTTGGTATCAGATAAGATAAGATAAGATAGACGCTATACTAATACAACATGGCCGAAACAGGCTTTATGTGTTTTGTTTACATTGATTATATGGAAGAAATTTAACATTATGAGTTTATTATACTTGTTCAGTTTATAAGCTTGTTCAGTGTTTAAAAAATTTACTTATCTTATCTGTACTAAGAATACACGCACAATAAATATCAAATATCAAACTATCAAATACTTACTTAATTAATTTTCCGTCTGTCTTTAATTCTTACAAGAATTGTTTTAAAAGCTGTTAAAAATGTGCAATCTATTCTATATATTATACTATTTTAAGTCATTTACAGAAAATGCGGAATATTTTATTTAAATATTTAATTGTAAACTAAAAATAATCTTTATGAAAATACATATAAAGAGATATAAAATATATATAGAAAACATTCCGTTAGTTACTGTTAACTGTTTAAGTAGGTATTAGTTTTCGCCAATTTTTGTCTTTCTATCTTGAAGTTTTTTGGCTTGGTTTTAATGCGGAATGGGTCTTCTTTTGCGTTCTTGTATAGTCATTGCAAGCCAATGCAAAAAGTGATCCTCACGATATGCTCTTCACAATGAAATGTGGAGCGTTATTCCTAGATTTTTTTGTAAAGCTTTTGACTCGCCAAAGAGGTGAAACGGTACTCCGACTTATGAGATCTATTGTTTTATTAAGTTTTCAGCAGAGGAGTTCCTCAGTTCTTTAGGACTTAATATCTCCCGGAACAAGAATTTTCTTCTAAATTCGTCTTCGGGGCACTCCGCTGAGTTGGCTACGTGAATTTTGTTTTGGTAGTATCTCAAGCGCAACCCGTAGTGATATGTAATGTAGCCTACGATCGTGCCTTCGTAGATTTAGAATTTTGTTGGCATTGTTCGTAAATAGTCTGTCTGTGTACCAATGTGTGGTACACATATTGTGTTCCCAGCTTCTGATGGCCGAGTTAATAGCTGATTTAGTGACAGCACAAATAGGTTCTTGTCCTATAAAAGAGGTTTACGAGTCATTTCTGGTAAGTTCGTTCCCTAGATAGCTACTTATTAGCTTTCTAACGGTTGGCACACTTTTGACTTCGATGAATTTATAACTAGTTCGTTTTCGCAGAAAACCACCTGTCGAGGTCTACCATGCAGCCTTGATGTTGCCTGATGTGATGTTAAGCCGCTTTTGTATTTTATAGCGATACTGTCATAAAATTCAATCTTTAAACCCAATTCGCAGATCGGTCTATCGATGGTTTCTTAAATTTGTAGAAACTCGTGTTTCTAATTTCCCTGTCGTCCTGGACGATCGACTATTTTTTAACCCAAACCCCCCACACCTACTCGACGACAATCCCAAACACCCCTGCTCCCATGTTCGGAAGATAAAAAGAAAAAAAAAAAATGGAAAAGGGCTCCTCTGGGAATACAAATAATTTCGAACGTCCCTTTTTATCTTTGACGCTGCACCCCTACCGAATAGCCCGGATAAAATGAAAGCGAAAAACTGTAAAAAGAAAAAAAGTCCTACATCATTATTTCATTAGAGTCCCAAAAGGATATTCGAATTTATCGACGTATATATTATATTTGCAGGCGCGCATACAACCTACCAATTGGACTCTCGCTTTCTCCTCGTCAGTAACTGTACAAAAGAGGACACGACACAAAACGACGATATATACTGATTTGTCTGTGAATTTTGTGCGGGCGGATTTGGATTTGGCTCCTTTTTTTTTTGTTGCTGGCTTTGTCAATGTGCGTTATCCCTTTTAGGTCATGTAGAAAAGGATATTTGTTCTGTTGTTAGCAGGGTTAATCTCCGATAACATATCTCAACCCGCATGCTCATAGCCTTAACGACTTGGCCTTCAATAAAGAATTTCTTAAGGGGGTATGCAACGGTCGGTCGCCCCAGTTACCGATTTTCAGTTGACCTTTTGTTAAATGGCCTATTGATGGTACAAAAAATTAACGCAAACTCAAGTTATACAAATGAACTTTTAAAATATCTGAGAATTTGGGTTTGCATTTCGAGCTAAGGTAATATAATATGTTATTTTTTAGACACCAACGCATGTAAAGGATGCTAGGAGAGGCTACGAAAACTCATATGTTCCTAAAATATTTGTCTTTTGCAGTTTTTTTTATTTTCCCTTCTCGGTCAAGTAGAGAATGCGAGTATAATCCATTTCGGACAGAGACTTCTCAAGAGTCGGGAGCCCTTCTTTGGTCAGACTCCATTCTGAACCCAATTGCCTTACCCTTCAGCTTTCAGTTACTGGGAAGCGACTCTTTTTTGTACCGCCATCTCCATTTCTTTAACACAAAGTCTGCAAAACTTGTCAGGACCCAATTTTATAAGATTCTATTTTAATGGCTTTAACATTTCGTTTAAAAACTTGGGCACGGGCAATTAACGCATCATTTTTTTAGTGTCTCAATTTGTCAACCTCTACCAACCCTCTCTCTCAAGATTTTCGATGAAATCACAATTCGCCCGCCAAATGCACTGATAAACTCCGGACTAAGAAATTCCGATGCCGTTTCTGTTTCGAATAAATGTTTTTGCCTTTTGATTTCCCTCGATCCGTTTACCACAAAGTTTTTCAGCTCATTCTGAGGCTCACGCGTATTAAAACTTTTGTACAGGCTTTAAAATCAGAAATGTGTTGATGCAGTTTATTGAAGTTCATTCCATAATCGTTACATTAGTAGGTGAGTGACAAAAGTCCGTCGAGATGTCAAGCATGCACTAGTGTCGGGGAAACCAGACTTCCAACTTGTATTCTCCCTTAGTCTGAAAGCATATTCGGCCACGATGTCCTTTGCTAAGATGTCAGTACGGTAAAAGTTGTGAAGTGAAGTAAACGCGTTACATCTGCATAAGGAATTCTCTGTAACTTATTGATATTCAAGAGGTGGACAGTGTTTTACATATCTTTGTGTCATGCTGTACCTACCTATTAAAATGAATCCAGTTAGCGGTATCTCGGAAGCCATGACCTCGACTTGAAATATACTGCGATAATTCGGAAAGTCGAAGGTTGAATGAACAGGTCGCGCAGGAAGACAGCGGTACTGACTTTTTCTAGAGCATTTGGCCGATCGGTGAATATACCGACAGCGGTCCGTGTTGCGTCCACTTTTAATAATACTTAAAAGATATAAAGGTAAGTGCATGTTATAAATGTAGCATATTTAGAACTTAATTTAGAACTAGATTCTACAGACAGCTGATTCGTAATTTTGGAAAGATGCAGTTGCGCTAACAGACTCTCAGCCAATATCCTGTTTTCTCCACCATTGAGTGGCTCTCAGCCGGGACGTGTTTGAGTACCATTGCGACACGTGTAGCATAGTTTAAAATACTGCCTTGGTACTCTTTCCACTGCCGTGGTGTCTTTCCACAGAATTTTGGTAAGAACTCATATCCAGGGAAGCTATCCAAAGGATCTTACATCTATATTCTTTCATTTTAAGAACAATAAAATTATGTTCGCAGAGTTTTCAGAAACTACTACTAAACGAACATCGGTGAACCATCACTTAAATATATTTTAAGCTCCTCTGCGTGCTATAGGGTTATAAAGGGTGCTTTTTTTAGAGGTATGGAACTTCAAGTTGGCAGCACTATTTTAACTGGAGACCATTTTGTCAACTGTCAAGTGATTTATTTTTAGTTTTGTTTGGCATTTCAACATGAATGAAGAACAATGCACATATATTTTGAAAATCATGGTTCTGTTCAAAATACGTTTCGTATTTTCATAAGCAAATTTTGTTTTGCGATGAAGCTCACTTTTGGTTAAATGGATACGTCAATAAACAAAACTTCCGCATTTGGAGTGATGCTAATCCTCAAGTGTATGTTGATTGTTGAGACACGGTTATATCCACTAAAACTGACTGTTTGGTGTGCTTTATGGGTTGGTGGAATAATTGGTCCGTACTTCTTTAAAAACGATACTGCCAAGAACGTTTCTGTCAATGTTGACCGCTATAGAGCCATGACTACTGACTTTTTTTCGTTCATGAATTGAACAACCATGATCTGTGGCAGGAGCTGTGGTTTAAACAAGACGGCGCAACATGTCACACAGCTCGTGCCACAATTGATTTATTGAAGGAAACGTTTGGTAACCGCATAGTTTCACGTTGTGGACCCGTGAATTGGCCTCTAAGATCGCGCGATTTAACGCCGCTTGACTATTTTCTGTGGGGATATGTAAAGTCGCTGAAAACTTGGAGGACAACATTCGCCACGTTATTGCTGATATAAATAAATATAAATAAATAAATATTTTGGCGCGACAGGTCTATGGGACCCAAGGCCTAGCTTCTCGCAACCATTCGTTTTGTGTGGGTTTTCAAATTTTGGGACTAATGGAAGGGATCTACAATTTTACGCCGAATCCAAACGGCTGATTGAGAAGCTCATTCATGACAGTTTTACTCTCGGATGTTTGTCAGACGTTCGCGAGAGGTGGCGCAGTGGAAAAAACCTTAAGATGTAATTTGGCCCTCTCGGGATTCGAACCTGAGCCCCTCGCTTAGTAGCCCAACACACTACCACTAAGCCACTGCGCCGTATATTGCTGATATACGGCCACAAATGTTGGAAAAAGTCTTCGAAAATTGGACCTCCAGATTAGTCTACGTCCGAGCCGGCCGTGGCTGCCAGAAATCTATATATATAAAAATAAGTTGAATTGTGTTTGTCGCCAATGTTCTCTGTAATGCGTGAACCGATTTTGATTCTGGAAACTTCCCATGAAAGGTGACGTTAATACCATGGTTTGTAGGCATATACGGTCTTTGTAGGTGTATTGGTTTATGAGTAATAAGGGGGTGGGACCGCCCATACCAAAAATACTTCAAAAATCTTATATTGCGAAAGCCACCTAATCCATTAAGTTCAAATTTACACACAATCTTAGGTATTGGCCCAGGAGTATTCCTGTGAATGTGGGTCAACATTGGACAAAGGGGCGTGGCACCCCTCGTACAAAAAATACATTCAAAATCTTATATTTCGAAAGCCACCGAATCAATTGCTGATTCGACTGCGTCAATTTAATCGTAATCCTGTAATGGTTTTGGAAAAACCAAAAATATTATTACATTATTACAATAAAACCCATAATTTGAATTTAATTTTTAACTTTCTCGCATTACGTAGTAAGAGAAAGGTATTGTAATCGTACAAAAAATCGAACTCGAGATTTTAATCAAATCTGACATTACGATGATAGAGGAACTCGAAAAAGTGGGTCTCGCAATTCTGTCCGTCTGTCCGTTCTTTCCTGAGCTCCACAGCGCAAACAACTGGACGGATTTCTTTCAAACTTCGGATTTGGAGTTGGTTGGCTTACAGTTCGGGGCCATTTTTTTTTTGCATGCTAACCCTATTATTAACGGTACTTCCCATATAACGGTTTTAAACAAGTTTGATTTTTTCAAAAACGGCTCTAACGATTTCAACCAAAATTGATATTTGGGCTTATGTAGGTGCGGTTAACATGGCTGCATATGCATACCCAGTTTTTCGCAGAAAAATCGAATAACGGTAATTTTGAAAATTGGTCATATCTCTAAAACGGTTAAAATTATTTCGACAAAAATTCATATCTAAGGTAATACGGTCATTCCCAACATGATGGCAAGCTCAGTTTTTTCCTAAATTATCGTTCAACGTACTTTTTTCGAAAAATGTCGTTTTTTAAGAATTTATTTAATTATGGCTTACTTGAAAACGGCTTTAACGTTTTAACCAAAATGTATACTTGCTCTACGCTACATGGGGTAAACATGGCTGCATACCCAGTTTTTGGCTAAAAAGTCGAATAACGGTACTTATGAAAAGTGGCCTTATCTCGAAAACGGTCAATACGATTCGAACAAAAACTAATTTTTAAGGTAATATGGTCAATCCTCACACGATAGAAAACTCAGTTTTTCTCTAAATTGTCTATAATAGATTTTTGAAAAAAGGCATATTTTGAGAATTTGGTTTTCTTTTGTTTTACCTTCATGAAAACGGCTAAAACGATTTTGACCAAAATGCATACTTGGAGTAAAATTGACGTTTTCAACATTATTACGTCCTTCATTTTCGATTCTAACCACCGGAAACGCTGATTTGGAAAACTGCTCAAATCTCGTAAACACGATTTTCGATTTGGATAAAACTTTAAAAACGAAGTAATACTAACTAACATCCCGAACAATACCCTATACTCAGTTTTTAGATAAATAGTTGAGCAAGATAATTTTTCGAACTTAACATTGCAATATTTGTTACTTTTTGTACGCATTATTTTCTAAAAACCGAATTAACGGTTTTGCCCAAAACCCCCTTTTTATGATAACATAAGTAGGTATTCTTAATAGGACCCCTTACTTAGTTTTTCTTAAAAATGGAATTAAAGCCGTGTTTTAAGAATAACCGTACTACCAGTAAAAATGCAATTACTAGGTACTAGAAGCTCCTTTTTAGCAAATATTTCCCGTTTCTTCCTTTTCCAACCATATTAATCATGAATCTTAAAATAATTGTAACCAATTGGAGTCTTCATTTACCCCCAAACACGTGCAAATTAAAAAACAAATCTCTGAATTCTTACATCACAAACCCTACTTCGAGTCATCACCAATTTGAAACATCTTGTTTTATAGCCTGTAAACAATAATAAAAGAAAATAAACCAACCAAACTGATGATATGAACGAGAAAGTTTCGTGCGATCCAGTCGTGCACTTTATTTTTTATATTTCTGTTTTGCACTACAAAGTGTGCAGGGGTCAACTAGTGCGTCATAAAAACGAGATATGCCTTGATTTTTTTTTAACAGATATAGTTTTGCGATTTCATGTAGTTGGTCGCGTAAAGGAACCCGGTCCGAAGAGTCACAAATGTCCGTCCCCAATCGCATATACTCAAACCATAAAAACCCCTTAACCAAAAGTCCTGTGACTCCTATCTCTGAACCTTGCGATGGGCAAAAGTAAACTTTGCATTTATCACATTTATCTTCTATCTATCAGTCGGCAGGTGGTCCAATTTACATTGTCCCATTTACAGATTAATTATTAAGCTCAACGCCACGCTGTTCATCCCTAAAATTAAAAATCAACGATAATATCGCTCACCCTAATCACTAAAGTTCAAATCTTAAAATAGAAGAAATCAACGAAGGAAATCATCAATTCCATTTTCCCTGCTTCGTAATAACCTCTCGCAACTTTGCCACGGTCTTAATAATCTAAAATAGAACACGCCGTTGAGCAAAAAAGAAAGGACTCACAGTCATCTTCGCAATCGAAAATCTCAAATCTTTTGAAAGCATTCAAAAATTTACCATTTACCCTAATCATAACGAAATACAAATACCAAACCAAAAAGTGCCTCGTCACCCAACCTCATTTGTCAGCATTATTACACTCGCACACAGCAGGGCAAAAAAAAAAACACCCTAATGCTATCATGAATGTTTCACAAAAAAAAGTGCCAAATGCCAAAATGATAAGGGACTCGGGCAAAACGAGAGGAGCAAACAAAAAAAAAACCCCTCCGGAGCAATATAAATTTTCTGATCGGAACCCTTGTTATACCAACCCCCGGGTGTTTTTTTCCCTGCTTTTTCCACCAGCAACCCAGTCAATTTTCATTAGGCCTTCCGCTCTTTAATTTGCATTAGCTCTGGCAACCGCCCAACCCCGAAGCCACAACCATCGTCATCACCAGCAAGGTCAAGTACATCACATGTTTCAATTTGCTTTTAAAAACACTCCAACTCGCACGTTAACTCTCGCACCCTTAACAAAAAAGTTTCACCTCAAACCTAACTGCCGACGAGCGTACACAAAGTGTAAGGAGCAAAAAAAAAATGAAGAAAAAAAACCGAAACCCTCGATGTAAATGATGGTGAAAGTTAACGAAACGAAAAACACTCTAACTGAAAACTTTTCAAACTCACATTGCCGAGCGCGGGTGTCCTTAATATAGAGGGACGTACAGAGTACACAGGATGAATCCATCCCATTTGAAAAGAATACAATTTTTGCCGTATGAAAAGGCAATGGAAATGCTCCATGGCGACCAGCACACCGTCATACGCTATACGCATATCCATCCATCCGTTGAACCCTCGCCTGTTACTTACTATATCTAAATAAGAAACACGTTCCGCATCCCTTTTTCCATCTACTTGGAAATGTTCTCGTACTCATCTCATCGTCGACTAACCTGCTCTTGCTCTGTGCGGCAGCAAGGACTCTTTGACGTGCACTGCAACGTCTCTCAGTTATTTCTGTCTTATTATCACAATTTTGGTTTACCAACAGGACTCAAAAATCCCCCCTCTCGTCATCGGTTAGCAGAAGCGGTGGTCCGAAATAATTTTACACGAATACATTAAGAAAGCGGCAGCAACAAGGAAAACGTAAATCTGGAACGCAATTACACTAAGAGCTTGCTTTGATGTAACACCGCGCGGTGCGAGTTCACCGAAGCAAGACCCACGCCGACCCACCTGTGGTTAACATTAGTTGAAAAAATGTTTGTGCAACTGTTCGTCCCTTCGACCTTATCTTGTGCATCAAGTTTGCTATCTGACGCGTATACTGCGCGCGCATTTGCCGCGAGCTTAGATTATGGAGAAATAAAACCTGACGTTGTCATGGACAAAGGACTCGACATGATAAAAATCGAATTACGTTCAAGAAAGCACACAAAATCGTTTCAATCACAATTTCTCCCTTTATTATCCTTTTTGTTTTTTCTTCAGCTTTTTTCGTTTTCTGTGCCTGCGTCCAAGTTTTAACGTGCGCACACACAGGGACACAGCACACAGGTCCTAAAGGCAAGGGAATATTATGGGTACGTGTATAAAAACGGGAGCGAGTCCTGTATCTTTGCTGATTCCTCTGTTTTATGTTCATATTTTGCTATTGCAAGGTTATTAGGCAGTCAGTCGGGGTGGCAGCATGAAGGACGAACCTCTGTCATTCCTTAAAGATACCTCTACAAAGGACATTATTTGCTTCGGTAAGCGTAAAATTTTGTATCCTCCTGCGTTGCAAGGGTAGATCCAAATAGAAACAGAAACAGAAGCTAAACAGCTGAAAAAAGAAGGATAAATATTAGAAAGGCTGATGATGATATAAAAAAAAAGACGCAAAACGAGGAAAAGGATGCCTCTGCTATTGCTGATGCTATATAATGTTGATGTACATGTTGAACTGTGAGTAGGTACTGTTGGATGCTGGTGATTAGGGTCTGGTTATGGAAGCAATGCATATGAAAGTTAGCATGCGATGGGGGTAACTTGACCTATCATCACAATGTGTAGGATTTCATGTTTGTATTTTTTATGCTCCGCTTGACATAAAACCGAAGAGAAACGGCACCTTGAACAGTCATGCTTTGTGGAAGCCAACACAGACTGAGGAGTGGACTACCTGGTTTATTAAATGGAACTTTAGAAAGCTTTTCTCGTTTTTTAAATAGAGATGTTTAAATTACTTAAAAGTGGAACGTTCTAGAGCAGAAAGTGCTGATTTGTGACTCACCATAGGTATACCTACCTTTAGCCAGGCAATGCATGATTCGAGTCTTTCATAAAAAACTTGGTCCACAAGTATTAAGTTCTTGAACAAAAAATCTGTTCTGCCACATTATGTCGAGTCTTTTCCAAAAGTCTTCTTAAAGTCCGCATTGTCATTGTAATGTGACCGTATATATCGTAATTGTTACGGTTTTGATGTTCTGATTTTTTCTTTGGTTTATCGCAATTTCTACGTTTTTCTGATTTTTTAATACGATATTTACGTTTTTAAAAGGATTGCAATACGATGTAAAAAATACTCTACTAACAAAGGCTTACCTTTTGCAAAATGAATATACCTAGAGGTCGAATATTTTTTTTTAATGTCACCTATCGATGATTTTTGTAAGCGTTTTCAAAAAATAAAATATTGTTTGAAGCTAAGATCAGCGTTAAGACTAACAGTCGGTAACATTTGGATAACCCCGCGCATTGTTTTTTTTTTTTCAATTAAGTGTTACCGTTACTTCTTTTATGCTTAGGTACATTAACAATTTCATATTGAGTGACAAGGTAAGTGACTGCTCTCTGAGACTTGAGAGAGATTTAAGAAATGTATTTTAGGTAACGGAGCCTTCGGAACCCATTTTGTTTGCATTCACGAAAATGTACATTTGTTTGTAACATTAGAATAGCCCCCATCACAATTTAACCGAAAATTTGGAAGCTTGATTGTCGAAAAGATTTCGGGATGTGATACCATGGAGTTTTCTATAGTTGCTTTGTTTCAACTCTCAAACTGGGTATAGACAAAAGTCATTGACAGTAGCAGAAATTGCTTAAATAGAGGTCTATTATTAGCAAAATTAATCGAATCCCGAAAGTATTGAACAATTATTTAAAAAAATCCTTTAAGCCCCTATTATGGATGACAACTCAACTTAGTTGTGTTGTCTTCATGACAACTCAACTTTGAGACAACCAAACACATTTTTCGTATTATGCAAGACAACTCTTTTCAGTTGTCTTTAGGAAATAAATTGTCATCTTTTAGGGGCATATTGAAAATCGAAATCGGCTGTTAAATGTCAATTTTGTGAATTTATTTGTGGAAATTGAAATCGAACTAAGTAAAGTATTTGCAATTAAAACGAAAAAGTTAAAAAAAGGCAATGGAAAGTAGTTTATTTTTTTGTGACTTGGATGTTTAGAACAAGTTTCTGTCATTCACTTTTTCGATTTTTCTAATTGTTTTTAGCATATTCGTTTGGTTCCCAGTTTACGTTTTGCGGTAGGCAATTCTCTCTTCTTCAATAGTTTGCAGCCGTATCCTCCTGTTAGAATCTACCGGTTGCACATTCTCTTCGTTGCTTCCATTCGAAGAGCTGGCCAGTTTTTTCTTTAAGTTGGCGATGTAATGTACCCAACCCTGCAAAAAGTCTTTGTATGTAGAAAAATTCTTATTTCGCATTATTACCGAACCCTTTGTTATTCTCTTCCAGTCCTTGAAGGTGTCCCGATCCGATATTGTTGAGCTCTAAAGCTAATTTTTGTCATTCTTTGTCAATATATTTTTTTTTGTTGAACCAAACTGTTCAACTGTTGTTCCTATAAAATTCAGCCGGACAAATTGCGCTGGTTTCGTGATTTTTAATCTTTTTAAAACACACAAATTCAACATTCTATTGTCCATTTTTTATTTTAATTCCTACTTACTTACTTTTTGTCCATTTTTCACTAAAAAAAGCTGATCCTTTTCGTTCAACAAATCCAAAACCATCCAACACAACTGATAAAAAGCAGTTGTCTGATTTTGACATTCAGGACAACTCCAACACAACTCAGTTGTCTTCTATAATACGTACACACAACTGAAAAGACAACCATTTTATTAGTTGTCTACTCATAGGATGATGGTTGTCCTTTGACAGACAACTAGTTGTAATCGATAATCCCAATTGGAGAAAGACAACCTTGTTTTGGTTGTAGTTGTCTTCCATAAAAGGGGCTTTATTATATGCAAAAAACTATAAAGTTCTTTCAAGACAAGCTTGGGTTCCAATTCCACCCACTCTTTGAATAAAATAAGACATGAAACTGGATTAGAAGTTAGCCGAATAACCATAAGAAGGGTTATCCGGGTATATCTGGGCGCCTAAAGCGACAAAAGTAAAAGAAAAAACCACCACAAAACAATGGGCGTAAACTACAGTGCCTTGGCGAAAAGTAATCTTTTCAGACGAAAAAAAGGTTCAACCACGATGGTCTCACAAGAGCGCACTTTCTACATTCTTGAATAACCAGTTCTCTCTCTCTCTCTGTCTTCTTTTTTTTTTTGAGAAAATAGGACTGTTACAGTTTCAACAATACGGCGCACTGCAAATCAATCACTGCAGTTTCTGAAACGAAAATTCCAAGGATTTGTGCTGTAAGAAAATGCCTACATTGCCCGGTCACCAAGAACTGCAGATTTGACTACTCTGAGCCTTTCGCGGAGTTATTTTAAAAGCAAAACCTAGACCATTGATGAGTTCAATGTTCGAGATACTCGAAAAAACACAGTAAAAAGGGAACATTTTGCTTTGGTCATAAGAGAGGCGGCCATGTTGTTTTAAAAAATTAGTCAAAATAAATTGTAAAAGTTAAAATTAAATAAAAAATAATCATTTATGGAAATCGTTTTCTTTTAAAAGTTATTAAAAATTCACAAACCGACAAGAAAACGGCCCACCCGGTACTTCTATACAAGGTAGGCATGTAAAAGTACCTATATGAGAAATAAGTACATCCAACTTCTGCAACCATGTTTTATTCTTATGTCATATTTTGCCACGTTCCAACAATACGATAAACCATTTAAGCTTTTTTATGCAAAAGTTCACTTACAAAATCTTTTCTTTTTAGTTATTGATATCTTATATTAACATTAGATGTATGCATATAACATAATCATAAGGGTATGACAATTTAATATGTACTTCAAACTATTGGATGTTAAGTCTATAATTTAATTGAACTCATGCATTTTGTTTCATTAAATATAAATAATGCTTACAATCCGGAATTCAATAAATCATTAATCTTTAGCTGGTTCATGTTTATATAACAATTCATAATAATGTTCTATTTATTTATGTACTTGTATGTAAATTCTTAAATTTACTTTAAATTTATTTTAAGTAATTAAGTCTTTCTGAAGACCTTACTAATCGACCATATCTCGATATTTTGAGTTTGCTGTTTGTTCGTGTTTTCACCTTAATCAATGTTTATTTCGTTAATACACTCTTTTGAATTGTGTGAAGGGGTTGATCCAATAATGTGCTGTAAACTGCGTCTACGTTGATTACCATGTTTGTTTTGAATTATATTTATGACGAGGCTCGTGACATTAAGAAACTACTGTACCGACTTCCCAGACAGACTGTAGATATTTTTTTTAAATATTTTTTATTTTCGTATTTTTTATTTTTTAAAATTGCCTTTCATCAAGTTTCTGTCTAACTTTACAGTTATTGTATATATTTTCAACCTGACTTTGAAACTTTTTACATTACATTACTTTTAACCTCCTGAATCAATATTGATCGTCTATACTCAACTTTGCAGTGTGCAGTTTAAAAAGCTTTAGCCTTGTCGCAGCTATGTTTACTCTAACGTCTCAAAAAACGTTCAATTCAATACTTTTATCGATCATAGTCATAGGAGCTGAGCTTACAGTCTGTGATTAAAAAACTTCAAATACATCTTCGGTCAAAGACAGATCTACAGAATGAGTAGGTAGTTTGCAAGTGGCTTAGCTAAGCCTCCACCACCTCGGGGTGGAACTGATTTCCTTTCTACATCTTTCTAATGTTCTTTTATGCTTTAGAAACACCATTAAAGGCCAAATCTTCTTTATTGAAAACGAACTTGTTAGTATCTATACTCTTTGCACTCGTCTTTCGTCCTTAGTTAAATTATTCATCAGCCCGGGAAACAAAACAACAGCTTTTCGCCCATTTTTCACCCTACCACCACAAGTGCAATATATGGCATACAAAATGTTTTGCTTGCACCCTGATACAATAAATTGAAAAAAAGAAACACCCAACAACCATGGAGACAACCATCAAGCGAAATCAAAATTTCAGAAAGCTCACGTACACTTATCTCCCCCTATAAATCGGCACGAAATATTAATCAGATGTTTGACCTATATGCCGGTGGATACAAATGGTCACAGATAAATTGCACGTGTCGCAAAAGTGTCACACACACGTGCACAAAACACACTTAGAACTCCTTTATTTCAGGCCAGTATACAAGGACGACGACAACGCGTTGAGTGTCATCACATTGCACGGACGCGGGCATTTACCACCACCACCACCATGAACTCTATCCAACTGTCCCGCGGCTAAAGAACAAATAAACTTTGTACAAGTTCCTATCAGATGGCGCTGTGACTTTGAGGTTGCGCGAAGTACCTACAGTCTACACCGCACCGCGAATCCAGTTCCATTGCATTCATCGTTTTTTGAAATAGGTACATAAAAAAGGATAACGTATAAAACCAAGAAAAAGGGACGAAAACAAATGGAATTCATTTAAAAAAAAATAGTTTAATTAACTAGCGAATGTATGGAAGCATTTTTGTTTCGCGACAGGATATTTTTTGATGTCTCAATACATTCGGAGAATTTACCTTTAGATAGATGCACATGGAAATTTGTCAAGTGAGGGTGGGTTGGTGGGTTACTCCACACAATAATCCGAAAATGCATTACGCTTGCCATCAATAATCAGGTCTTAGACCTCTGCTAAAGTGTCATTACTCTTCTTTTGGCATTCACTTAGGTTGCGTTCCACTTTTACTATTTCCTAGAGGCACAGTCTGCACATGTCAGTGGGACTTCTTCCGAATTTGACGATGACGGGAGTGCAAGGACCGATTTTGACGATGACGGGAGTGCAAGGACCGGTAATGAATTGTTTGCATCATTTTTGCTCTTTGACATTAGTTAAACGTTTTGTTTCTTGTTTGACCTGACGCATACCATTTGTGTAGTTGAAGTTCTATATCCTCATTTGGAGCTTCAAAGAATCCAACTCTGTTCTAATGCTGGGTGGCAGGCAACAAAAATGCACTATGTAAATTAAGAGAGTTTTTGAGCTCTTGCAAGGTAGCCCTTCAGCAGCCCTTTTTTTACTTTCGAATTCCTCGTGACTTGGAACCAACCAGCTGCTCGTAGCCTTTCAGGTCGTTCCAGGTGAGTCTGAATTTAAGCTGTACAATTCCAGAGATTTTAGTGCACTTATGGCTGTCCGAAAACAAAGACTGATATTTGACCATCTCAGATATCGACTTAAACATTCTTTGGCACGGAGTTGAATTACATAGACTCCAGCTTGCAAAATCCTTGCAATATGTCGAAGGGAGAACTGAGATATTGCAAAGAGGTCCACTGATTCTTGTAATGACACCTTTTGGCATTTTTAAGCAAGTGGGGTTTATTTAGCCGGATCGGTCTGTGATGAATTTTTTTGTACCTTCGACGAAAGTTGACTTGAGAGCTTTTTGCCAGTTTTTTGATTGAGTTCCCTGCCACCTGGCTTAAATTTTTATAGCGCAGTGAGCGGCAGTCTTCTTTAGTCGTTTACGTACTGGAGGAAATTTGAAGAGTTCCGATGAGATTATAGTTGGATAGGACCCCAAACCTCCAACGAGGATCGCATTTTTCCCCAAATAAGGCAGCCAGTTACTCTTTAAAATGTATTTAAGACACTTGGGCATTCCTCCCTTGCTTTTAAGTTCGACAATAATCTCTAGCAAAGGGTGGTGCATATCGATTTGAACTTCTTGCACTTTCTCCAGGATCCACCGCCGTAATTCTTGAATGAGATATAAAGGAAAGTGATGCCCATATAGATAGCGCAGCTAGAATGTCGCCTTTCTTTCAGCCAAATGATGCTGATTTTCGATTTATCAGACATGCTATCTTTAGAAAAGTCGGTATATTCCTCGTCCATCAGACTCATTAGACTTGAGCATAGGTGTTGGTAGAGTGAATTGAAGACATAGTTAATTTCATCATCAAGGACGTTTAGTTTATATCCTGGCTGATGTCCATATCCTCAAAATCGATGTAGGTACTGCAAGATTTCCCTATTCATCTTCACAGCTCTATAATCCGGTCTTGTTAACATCTTCTTTATCGTATTTGGCAAGAACTCTGAAAGATATCTCTGGAGTATAAGCTCTTTATTACCTTTTTCGCGCACTTTATTTTTGCTTCAGGAAAACCCATGTTCTTCCTTCTTCTTCTACATAGAGCTTAGGAGCAGCTCCCAGCCTCTTTTATAGCGCCGTCATTTGTTCATTGTCTGTTTTCAGACTTTATGTCCTGTGGATTGTTCTACCAAAAAGGTCATTCTTACTTATTGTGGTGCCAAAAGCATAGTGTGCGGTCTTAAAGTCAGGCTTACAACATTATGCTTATATGTTTTGATAAGGAGCTCGAAAATTGAGGTAGCTCTTTTCTATCAAAGCAGAAATTACCACAGTTTTACTGTACCATCTGCCCCGCATATGTCTGTATTTGCAGCCGCCGCCGCTTATAAGTCGATTTTAGGCGAGCTATTCAAGGTTTAATAACCGGGGACTACAAATTCAACATGCGTTGTCCTTCTTCCGTTTTGTCAAGGTGTCATGTTTTGTCATACCATATACACACAGTCCTGGACTTGTAGCCCTTGAAAATACTGGCCTGCATTATCGACACAAATAAAAAAGTTATAGTAAATTTACTTTTGGCCACATAAAAAGTACTGGTTCTAATATGCTGTCCTGTAGTATGAAAAATTATCCAATATTATGTTAAACTATCATGACCGTCACGTAAAAGGAAAGCAGGAATGTCCCTTCTGGTCTAATCGTTGGCAAATGGTTGGTTGCGCAATGTAGCTCCCTGTAGGTGAATTGGACACCTTCCCGACCGTGCAGACAGTTTACTAATTGTCGTAGGCTGTAGACCCCTCTCCTAAAAAGACAGCTTCCAAGAAAGTTCTACGTACTATCATGATTAAACTACACCTTTGTCCAACTGTGATTTGAAATCACAAACCAATCGAGAAAATAGTAAAGTTGGTAAAAGTTCAATGTCTTAGTGTGCTTATGAAAAAGCTCCCCACTGTACTTCCCTGTTGCTTTAGTCGAACACTCCGATTACATCACCTGCGCTTTTGCTGCCGCTTCTCGAGCTGTTTGTTTGCATTGCTTTGCTGGCAAGATATTCCTTTCGAACTCATTCTCGCCATAAATATAAATCAGGATGCGAAGGAGGGTGCACACTCATATCCACAAGTACACAGACAACAGGCGGATAATAAAAGAAACTCGGCACAGAAATAAAATGCATATCTTATAAAGCTCCAACAGGCACTGAAAACCATGACTCCAATCTGCTTCCTCCCCCCTCAACGCAAACCCATTGGAGTCGATTTTCTTGCGGAAAAGTAACACACGACGAGCGGCGAGGCGCGTAAGAGTAGATACACCTTGCCCCAGTTTCATCCATCATACTACCTACCCTGGTTCCATTTCATCTGCCCATTCTCCTTGTACTTTTATATTTATATATTTTTCTTCTTCGTTTTGTATAAATTTTCATTTCATATTTATGTACACATAGTTGAGATACTGCCATTGTTGTTGTGTTTTTAATGTTGGAACATCCTCGCAGGAAATAATAATAAAGTTGATGGTCGCCTGCGGTAAGTTGTTAAAGTACGGGCAAGCAAAAAGGGTGGTGAAGGACAGCCTACAAAGGGCAAATTGCATGGCAGCAGCTCGGCATCAGCCAGATTCTGTTGTATATAGTACCAGAAAAGTCTCGATACCATTGCGCCCTAAGTAGAGAAAAGACAAGTTGACAATAAAACAAGAAATCGCAATGTTGCTATCTTTCAGATGTATAGTAACAGTGCGCTGTTCGGTATGCGGTATGCCCTTATGCCTGTAGTAAACACTCGGACGACAGATAAACTAGTACTACAACTACTACGGCCAACGATGAGAAAAACGCTGACGATGACAGCGACAACGACAATGGCGTTGACGGCGACGCCAACGCCAACGACGATGGGGACGACGGACAAGGACACGTTTAAATATTATAAAATGTGCATACAAAAAAACAACAAACAAATGCTATGGTTTTGACTTGAGTGAGTGACTTCAAGGATGTTCTTGTTGTTTTATTTCCTTCTTCTTGGCTACCTTTTTATTTTTATCTAACAGCCTCCTCGTCCTCAATCCTTGTGATATAAAAATTTAAATGAATAACAGTGTTTCTTTTAACGTTCTCTGTGAGACAGTGGTGGAGTAAGGAGCAGCGCTTTTATTTCGTATATATATATTCTTGGAGAAGACTTGACGTTTTCGTAATAATTTGGACTTTATGTCTGAAAAGAAAAATTCCCACTGGTGGGTACCTACATACATAAACATATATATTTTTTTCCAGTTGTCACAACGGAATGCGATGATGGTTGCCGCTCTTCCGGTTGTATCATAAAAAAGTAGGGTTGCACAAAGACGAAGAAGAGGGCGACAAGATGATGACGATGATGATTATGGTGATTATGATGGTTATTGTGGTGGTGCCGATGAGGGTGACAGCTCGCGGTGGCAATGCCAGTAAAATGGCAATCTAGACGGTTTCTCTTTTAAATTATTATCTGAGGGAAAGAAATTATAGGCGTCAGCGAATTTAAATAGGAATAATAATTTTTTTTTGTTTTGCTATGTTCTTTCTTCTGAAGGATTCGTCTTGTAGAGCAGGTAGGTAGACACTGTTGAATGGTTGACACTGTTTTGATGGAATATGACAGATGAAAAGGAAATTTAGCTTTTAGAGTGATTTTTATTGCCACAGGAAATAACGATCCTGAGGAGCACCACTGGAGGACTATTATGACGATATAAAATTTCATTTATATGCATAATGTTTTGATACATTTTGACACACTTGTGGTTTCGCAGGCTAATTAAGGGCGGAGGACGAAATTGTAATGGTGTCACCTGTGCCAAGGCGATGTGTTTAAGGAAAACTTGTTGCTGCTGGATTTTACATGCTATGAGAAATCGGGGGGATATATGGAAAGGGAAATTTAAAAGTGGAAAGCTGGTGGTGGTCATCGAGTTGATGATATAATTTTAAATGATACAACCTACATAAGAGGAAAAGCTTTCTGGTGAGTTTCAGGTCGAAAGTGGTGTCCGGCAAGGCTGCACTATTTCGCCCGTATTGTTTTTATTGCTTATTACAAGTCAATCAATTTATTTCTGATTGTACCGCCATATCTTTGGAAAGAATAATTTTGAACATCCCCTTTTTCGCTATAGGGTTTGGAATTAGTTGCTTTTCTGTGGAATTATTAGATAAATAAACTGTAATTAAAGAGCTTCTCAATTAGCCGTTTGGACACGGCATAAAAATGTAGATCTCTTCTATCGCATTGTCCTAAAAATGAAAAACTCGCACAAAACGAATAGTTGTGAGAAACTAGGCCTAGGGTCCCTACGGACCTGTTGAGACAATTATTCATTTATTTTTATTATTTAGAAAAGACATAATAAACTTTAGGTTTTTAAAATAATAATTTTTTAAGTGAGTACTTGAACACCCTGCACTGGTACAGGTTGTTCAAGAAAATGAGAAAACCTCGCCAAATCCACATCAAGGCAAATTAAAAATAAAAAAAAAAACACAGGGAGCGTGCTTGTGACCACACGCCAGATGTGAAACTTCTCTCGCTAAATGTGGATGTTAAATTGAACTGTGTTGTATGTACTTGAATTTCATTAAGAAATTTAATTTAAGAACCAAATCTTTATAATGTTATAATCTTAATACAGCGCAGTAGATACTTATGTTCATTAATTTGAAAAGTTTTCATAATGCAATCCAATCCAAAGTTTTCTTTTTCGAGAGTTTTTGTTTACATTTTGTTTTCAAATCGTTAACTGATTCAGTAGTCTAGTGTCTGTGTAAAACCTAGCTTCTTCAGTTCTCTCCAGCGTGCTCATTCAAGTATTCACTTTGACAATTAGGTTGAAAAAACTAAAAAAATATATCTTTTCATATAACCATGCAAACCCAAAAAATTTCATTGAAATCGGTTGAGTGGTTGAAACGATCGACAACAGCGCCACCTATCGGTTCCAAAACTATTCAATCCATCAAGTTACAGCCAACCATACCCAACCACAAAATTTCAAAAATGGGTTAAGTGATTAAGGAGTTTTAGGCGGCGGCATAGTGATGGCGACAGGCCAATTTCCGTCACGCACTTCGGCTTGGTCATTTCCGCTTTGAAGAATCGATTTTACTCCCAAGTCGCGCCATAAGATGTTTCACATCAAAATCATTTGTCCTTACACCCGCCAAAAGAAGACAAGGCTCGAAAAGGGTTGTTCTTTAACAGCAAATCAGAACTTAAGCCACCTCCGGTTCTTCAGATAGCACTGTCTGCAACGAAGCCAGACTTAGGCCAATCGGCATTGGTGCGAACGTCCAGTCTATTGCCATAAATGTTGGGACGCTCCTAGAGGCTAAAGTGCAAATAAGACTACTCACCACCCAACCAGATCTAGCATATAGTGTTCAATAATTTTCAAGGCCGCATCAGCATTAAAATGCAAAGGATCAGTTGCAGTACGGCAACGTAGGTACTATCAAAAGTGCCCCCAAATGATGTGATTAAATTTACAAGCGACCACATAAAAATCAATCATTCGATCGTATGTGCCGGCTTGCATAAGACTCCACGAATGACTACTATCAATTAATGCTGCAGACCAAAAACCATTGCTGTTGAGAGTGCTGTCTGCTGTCCGCTTGATGTACGGGCGAAATAGAAGGGATGAACGTCAATTTATCAAAAGGAAAAATAAAGAGTAATAAGCCAGTTAACGCTTCGATGATAGTCAACATTTTTATCCACCCGACCATAAAGAAATTTCCAAACTTTTGTAAAACAACGTGTCGAAATTTTTAAAGCACCAGGCGGTGACTTGGCATGTGCAAACTTATATAACAAAATTATTCAAGACGGTTTTTTTTTTTATTGGAGCCTCATCCTCATGTGGTAAAACCGCAAAACAAAACACGAAATGCCCTGAACTGCGCCTCCTACATAGGAATAAGCCTTCCGAATTTTGGGTGTGGGACTGCTTTACTTTGGGTCAGAAGAATCAACCGTCAACTAAGTCTTAAGCTTACAAGATCGGTACGCAACAAGTCGACTTTAAAGCCGCTCGCGAAACAACTTATATAGAAAAGGGTTAAGAAAAAAAATGTAGGCTCTATCTATATAGCTGGACTCTATTGGCACAGAGATTAACTTCTCAGCTAACTCTTGGCAGTTGCTGTTTTTAAGCAGTAAACCACCAGTCCCCAATCATCGCAGTCCTCATAACAAAGGAAGGGTCTTGTTGAAAGCTTAAAACCTAAACGGTTTGAAAACATTATTCTTATTATTCTCTGGGTGATACATATTTGAATCAGTAGACGGACTTGACTTACTGAGGGCTTCATTTATCTTTATTTATTTATTTTTGCAGCGCCATCTAAAGTAAATGAAATAGGTAAGGTTAAGTAGATGGGTAGGAAGAGCATGGTGTAACCTGCACTACCACACTTAGGTCCTCGTGGACCTCGTTAGGTCCGTGGATTGTGATGCCCTTTTTTGTGTTATATCGGCTGTCCTCATTCCTTTTCTCATTGTGGTTAACAAACGCTGTCCAGCCATCCCGATGTCCTCAAAAACCTGTAAAGATCAGACAGTGAGACATCAAAAAGCTAGTGTACGTCTTGGAAGTAATATCTCCCAAGTGTTCTGTTCCTCAAGTGACTGAGACTCGGACAGTGACAAAGGAAGTGAGGTGTGTCCTCGTGGACTTCTTCGTCTCCGCAGCCTATGTAAATGAAGTAAGTATCACCGGAACTTCAGCGTCGTTATAACTTCAAGTTTTGTGCTGATTTCGGTTATGAAGTTTTGGACAGTGCTGGAGTATTGCGCAGGCATACATTGTCGGACTTCTGACTAAAAATTTATGCGACGGGTTTGAAAGCGAAAATGTATTTTATCCGCTATTAGAAACTCGTGGAGGGATCAAGTCTGTGGTCGCAGCCAGAACTTCTTAAAACCACAATAAGCCATTCCAGATAAGTACGATAAGATGAACTCGTTGAAGGCTTGCCTGAGCTTGAGGCGCATCTGGAGAGATAAAATTTCTGACGACTTGAAATAAGTTTGTTAGAAGTTTTTTAAAAGACTGAGTCTAGGATGAGTTGTAAGGCTGCCATTGATGAATTCTTTAAACATTCTTTGACGACATTACTCTTTGGGTAAACGACAAATCAAACTTAATCGCCTGGATGGCTGCCTGAAGTGGGCTAGTTTGTAAATTATGGTGGGCTATCACGTTTTTCGAAAGCACCTCAAAGAGTTGGTCAACTTTGGAACACAATTCTTCAAGAGTGCAGACCAACCAAGTCTAACTAACGAAGAAGTACAGAAAGTACAGAAAATTCTTTCTCTCGATGAAACAAATTTGTCTTAAACTTAATCAAACGAAGTAAATTTTGTAAACCTGGGACCTTACTAATTAGTCTGGAAAATTTCAAAATTTATGGGAGTTGGTATTTTTTACCGACTTTATTCACTTTTCCATTTCCATTTAACTTTGAAAATTAGTATCTTTTTTAATGGAATGAAGCTTTCAAGCCAAACATCATCTAAACTCACTTGAAGGTGCCCTTTTCCAAGGTATCCCAAGTATGTATTTTTTCTAATTTTTTGGGGCTCCAAACGATTCTCATTTACGCCAGAAAGTCGATCCCCCTTGAGATGACAAATTTATTTAATCGATTTTAATTGCGTAAGCAAAAGCATAACGCAAGTCAACAACTCTCCGTGGACCGCTGAGAGACGTAGACGGAAAAAGTCAAATAAAAACAAAAACATCTTCCCTTTGCCAGTGACTGACATGACTGTTTGCGGAAGTAAATAATTAGGCACAGCAAACAGGGTATACAGCCCAACATTGGGTTAACCCATGTGCTGGTGCACAGCGCGCACCCCCTGCTGTTGTTCGCCATTTAATGAATTTCAATCGAAAATAACCCTTCTCAAGCTGTTCCAGCACACAAAAGAGGGGCGACGGCGGGTCTCAATCGGAAATGGCAGCAGGCGTACAATCAAATGAATTATTTGTACAAATTATTGTAAATATTTAACAGCCTAAATAAAAGTCCTGTCCCACCTACAAAACGCCTTCTTTCCGCAATTAATGCTGACTTGACTGGCCCATAAATCTCCGAGGACGAGGAGCACAACCGTTTGCCAAATTTATGTAGGATCTTGAATTCCACATTCACAATCACAATCACAATTGTTCGTATTTCTTATTCCTATTATACGTTTGCCAGTCGACTTACCGCACACCATTATCGTTCCCAGCGTAATTAGATGGAATATGGCAATCAAATTCGAGGCACTCAGGCCTCACCCCGAACCGCGCACCGAATCTAGGGAGGTTGCAAATTTTGAATTTGAATCCCTGCCACCCATGTCCCATGTGTGTGCCTGTGCTGTTAGTAAGGATAGATATACGCGATTCGCGCCGGCTGCTGTTGCTTTCACAATTCAAAATTCAAAATATTAATTTCCCCTCGAAGATCTTAATTAATTTTAATCTGCCATAAGAAATACGGTCCTATTAAGCCTGCCAGAGTTGTATATACGACGCGCTGAAATATCATCCTGCGATGCTTGGTTATGCGGTCTGCCAGCAGAGGTTACACGCACAGGGAACGAGACGCGGCGCAATATGAGAATATATATGCATGATGGTGGCAGGCCGTGTATTCAATTATCGGATGGAATTTCCAATCTAATGAGATGCCGAAAAGTTGTGTCGGTGCGGTGCCAGCCAGCAATATCGTCGTCGTTGAGGAAATGAATTTTTAATTGCTGGAGAAAATTTGCGAAAGGCAACTGCGAGTGTGGGTTTGTTCTACACACTTGGCTGCGATGCGAAAGGAGTTCGCAATATTTGCAGTGGTAGAGGTATAGAACTCGTTAGTGCTTTACGGCCGTGAAGGATATGATTAATGGGCTAAGGGTTGTCAATATCGGCACAGTTCAAGGACGTTTCCACCAAAGTCTGCTATTAACCGGGATTTGTGATGCGGCATCTGAAGGTTAAAGCCAACGATTGGCTTTGTTAACAAGCCAAGTAATTTGCTTTTCTTCGATGGTTTTTTTATTTTATTTAATTCTTTTTTTGTTGTTCGCCTAATTGATGGCACACAGCACGACTTAAATTGATGGATTTCATTGATTTTATGTCTGGATATGAAGAGATGGGTGTGTGGCTGTGGATGCTAATGAGAGGCGGGATTTCTTTGAATTGAATCAGTTTGTTATGTTGACTGGATTAAGCATCGCAGAGGGTAGCTGCTCGTAATCCATTGTGTATTTGTTTACGTAATCCAGTTATTTGGACAAATGGCTTTTGATACGCCGAAGGCAAGTGAGTCTCTAGATGAACTGGCCGGCAGAGAAGCCGTTTTCAAAAGCTAAAGGGTCATCATTAAGCGTCATCACCGCGGCTTCCCTAGGTGGCATGCATCCGAAATGTCCAATTTTCCATGACTCTGGCGCATAAATCAAGCTAAATTTGACCGAAAGCATGGTCTATGCTGGCTTTGAGGATCGCTGTGGTTCGTGTGACCTCAGAAAACCCCTAAAGGAAATTTCTTTAAAGGTCAAATCGCATGATCTGCGTCGGCCAGTTCACATCACCTCCACGTGAGATGACGATGCACTCGAATCGTTCGTGCAGAATCTCCAGTGTGGCGTGAGCTGTTAAATGGAATATTTTTTTTCTGGCGGAGGGTCATAAGTCCACAGGCCAAAAGTCCATAATGGAGTTTTGACTCACCTGAGTGGGTTTTAAGTCCACAAATAAATTGTGAACTTATAACCCACTCAAGTCGGTCAAAAGTCCACAATATTTCGGGTCATAATCTCCCAATTCTAAAAATGAAATGAGCCATAAGTCCACTTTTCATCGTTTGACTTAGATATAATAAGTTTAAAACGAAGTGAAAAATACGAAAATGTTTGTCAATTTAATTGTGTGGTTAAGTATACATAAGTACATATTAATTGATTAATCTGGTACGTAGGTATGTCCGTTTTTTCAACTCAATATTTACTGATAACGAGTGTAACAAAGCAAGTGTTTGAAACATACTTAAGTCAAATTTTAATAAAATTATTTAACATAAAATTCGAGTTTCATTCGGGTTTGATAAAAAATATTGTTGTGGGTTGTGCTGTACACATGCTTCTTAAAAACTATAACTTAAGTACTTGCTTCCTTATATCAATATTTAAATATAGTTTCTAATAAAAACTTCTTTCTTAGAAACTAAATTTAAATATGTTTTTGTATTAATTTTAGTTTCTAAGAAAAATTCTAAAGTTATTTTGAACAATTCGTTCGAATTCATTTTTATCAACTAAATTTAAATATTTATATAAGGAAGCAAGTTTTTAAGATATACTAGTATGTAGTGTTAAAAAGTTTTATTAAAATTTGTCTTAAGTATGCAACACTTGCTTTGTTACACTCGTTGTCAGTTAATATTGAGTTTATATTAAGTTTGCGGGCATACGGGCATACACGCCTGACTGAAAAAACACTGTTTCACAGGTACTAAAGAAATTCTACGATAGTGAGCCAAAACACCACAACAGATGAGTCAAAAGTCCACAAGAATTTCGTGTGGATTTTTGGCCCATTTGAGTGGGTTATAAGTTCACAACTGATTTGTGAGTCCATTATGGACTTTTGGCTTGTGGACTTATGACCCTGCGCCGAAAATCTTCGAAAGACACTCAAGCAATTTTTCTATCATGAAATTCCAACTTTTGGCAGGTTACTTTCCAATGAAAGAACCTGCATGTTCCGCAATTTAGACGCGGTTGCATTTTATATTGCCAAGTCGAATGGTTTCGTTCTTTGCAGTCGGCGCAATAAATTGCTCTCATCCAAAATTTGTCGGACTGTATTGTTGATATGTCCGATTAGTCTGTTTCTATGCTTTCTCGCGAAGCTTCTAGTTTCGGCTTCGATTGTTGGAATTCCGAGAACCCTGTAGATATCGTCGTTTCTAATATACCATGGTTCTTGTAAAATTTCTCTAAAGCTAGTATTAGCTCAATCAGCATACGTTCTGAAAAAATGTGTCCCATAATTTCTGTTATCACATGTATGCTAAAAGGTGTTTGTTGGCAAATTTGTTGGCTACCCCACTTTTGGGACTGTATGCTAACATTCGCAGAAATTTGGCGTATGCTGACTCGTATGATATATGCTGACGAGCTTAAGTAGGATAATGAGCATACGCCACACTTTTTAGCATACGGCTTTGATATTTTTGAAGTTTCGATCAATTTTGAACGTTTTTTTTGTGTTTTTATTATCTTGATTTTTGTTGTTAGAAGCAAAATGGCATATCCCTTCGCTCAACTACACAGTTTTGTTCGGGAGAATATGGTACTGCTAACTGCCGCTATTCGTTCGTTTCGTTTACTATCAAAATAATTTTATAAGATTTTGAGACATGTATGTATTCAAGCAAACTATTCAAAACTCATCCATATTCCAGGCTAAAGTTATTGCTATTAACTATTGCACTAGAATAAATATAAAATCTAACACACGTGAAAAAAAAAAACAATTTTATCTTGTCAGACCGCCAAGCAGCTCTCAAAGCTATTGAAGCTTTTACTGGAAACATACATGGCCATTTAGGAACTTGCTAGGAAAAATCTTGTTATTCTTTACTGTCCCAGCCCACAGCGATTTTGCGGTGTCAGCAAAGGGCTTTTAAAAACCATGATATGAACCGGGCTCGCATCGAATCCAATGAAGTCTGGCTTAAATAACCCAAGTTTACCTCAGGAAACCTAGCTTCCTGGAAAAAAATAACTCGAGATTCATAACAAGAGCATTAAGTGGCCGTTGCATCCAGAAAAAGCTTCTTCACCGCAATGGCCTGACAAATCCTCTCTTAACATGCTCACGGAATGTCCAGCCCTCTTTTGTTTCAGGAAATGATCCTCGGCGAGGAAATTGTCACATTGACAAACCTTGCCGAAATTCTCCCTGAGAAGATCCTCGTCTTTCTAAAATGGTATCGCGGACGAAGATTAGAATTATAAATAAAAAAAGGCATCCTGATGATTCACAAGAGTTCGATTGTGGCAAAAAATACAAAAACGAATATGCAAGCAAATAAGAGCTACGTCAAAGGGAGATTGGTCGCACGAAGACCTCGTAAAACTTATACAAGCCGTCGAGCAGTTCCGCACGTTATGAGATTCATCCGCTACAAAATAAAAATTGCCAAAAATGCCCATATGGAAGGAAATATCAGAGAATTTAGGACAATACACGTCGGTAGATTGTAAGGCAAAGTGAACTATTATTGAACATATCGTGTAATAGGGCATCATACGCCAGACGAACATATTATGCATATTTCGGTTTAAATATATATCGTCTAGTACTAGTTAAAGCACATTATTTTGAAAAGTTTGTAAAATAGTGGCATTCGTTTTCTTGGTACAACCCCAAAGTTTTATACCATAGGTCCTCACCGGCTTTAGCACTTGCTTGTATAAAAGCAGTTTCTTCTCGGTACTGAGCTGGGTTTTTCGAGTAACCAGTACAGATCTCTGTATTTTATATCCAGTTTCATTTTCACGTTCGAATTCTTTTTCAGCTCTGCGTCGAGTGTCATTCCCAGATATTTGGTCTCGTCTGCAAAGGGTATTCGGGCCAAGCTTAGAAAGATTGGCAAGTCATTCGTTTTTTTATACGTGAAATTCACGTGGGCAGATTTAGTTTCGTTGAGGGCGATCCGCCAGTCCCTCGTCCATGCGTTATACACTGCGATTTGCATTTTCGAAGTCGTTTCTTCAATTGTTTTACCAATTGCTAGGATAGCGGTGTCGTCGGCAACGTAGCAAGGGTAGTGCCATCTTCTCTTGGTATCGCGCGAGTAGGTATATTGTTATGAGTCGAGGCTTGGCCACAGGGGCAACTTCGGAGTAGTGGAGGAGGACGGTGGCACGCTCGCGGTTGCACGGCTATCGCTCGTCGGACGGGGTAGTTCTTGTCACCCCTCGCACTAAACCACCTGCTCAAAACAAAAAAAAATCGTGCCAAAAGAAAGCAAAAGAGAAAAGAAGAAGAACTAACTCTAGGTGACCTCGGACGGACTGTTAGAAGATAGAAAAGAGAAGAGAAGAGTAGAAAGGAAAGATGAAAAGGAAAAATCAACAACCTATGCCCCACCCAGGAGAGAGTTTGGAAAGTCAGATGCAATTATATTACCCTAACTACGCTAACTAATACTACTCTTAACTAACCGTAAGCAAAATACTAACAACTACTATACCTATTCTAACTTATAACTAACCTATTCTACTCCTTTGCATCCACTGCTTTCCACGGTCGCTCCTGGGAGAGGTTCGCCTAGTCTCTGAGGCATGCCTGATGAAATTGGCACCGGCTTGGCCTACCCACCCTATGTCTCTTTGGACACAACCATGGCTGCCTCTATGGCCGAAGAATTAGAGAAACAGCCCCTTAAACGCCGTACTCCAGCCACTCGTCAGTACGTCCTTGTAGAGGAGTATTCGTGCGTCGTCACGTCATTGTCCTACGTTCGTCAGTCGTCATCGTTCACGTAACGTTTACGCCATGGCACTAATAGAAGGACGGCCTCCCCAAGAACACACACACCAAATCACT
This sequence comes from Cheilosia pagana, assembly GCA_936431705.1. Taxonomy (NCBI): domain Eukaryota; kingdom Metazoa; phylum Arthropoda; class Insecta; order Diptera; family Syrphidae; genus Cheilosia; species Cheilosia pagana. The sequence continues at coordinate 73,220,658 of OW386166.1, read as the reverse complement.
TTTAGAACTACTCCATAATAAAAAAACTCGGAATTCACTCAAACAAAAATATAATTCATCAAAAGGTGTTACTTAAATTATTCTACTCTACCCTAATATGATAATACTTGGATACCCGTGTTTAAAGTGGCTTAACGTAAAAAAAAAACTAATAATTATTGTTGGGCAATTCTTCAGCCCTTACCAACAAAGATAGGAATAAAAAAAAACTTACGGTTTTAATGCGTCGTCCCTCGTCGTCCTGCCGGCAGCACTTGGAGCGATGACCTGAAACAGCAATGTTGGCCTTTTCACGCCTATTCTTTCGCGCAGTTATTAGCACCACAAACACTATATCCTTACACTAATTAAACTACTTTTAAATCCAAAAAAAAAACAAAAGAAAGAAAACTTAATAACTACTAATTCCAGAAATTCACTAATCCACTTCACTTCTATAAAATATATCTTTTTGTTTTTTTTTTTTTTTTTTTTTTTTGTTTCCACTGTCGAGGACACTAATATTGTCTTTCTTCGAAGGCTGTGAAACGCAGTCGCTGCACCAGTCTGGCTTGAGGACTCCCCCAGGCAAACGTTTGGCTGTATCGGCTTTCCGACGACCTATTGTCCTTTGATGAGGTTCTCTGCCAGCGAACTCAAACTCCCGCACTATTGGAATCGCTTCCGTTGCCGGACTTGGCGTTTATTTATTGGTCCAGTCTTGAGCTGGTTGTCACAATTTACCGCCGTTGAGCCTACGGTTAAGCGCTTTAGTACGGTAATTGGGATTTGAATCGCTGGACTCCCGGACAAAGAACCCAGCAGAGGTGAGGGTCGTCTTTTGACAACTCGTCTCAACCCAGTACCTCTGCTACTGCTTGCACCTGCTACTCGTGTCCTTATGCCTTTTTTTTTTCTGAGGTCTGTTGATTTTTCCTGTGTGAGTAGGTACCTTTTAGAATCTTTAATTTTTGAATCAGGATTACTAACCGATAATTTCTTGCTATCGCACAAGATGATCACGAAAGAAAGATTCTTTTCTGTCGCACAAAAAAAAAATTCGACCGCTCTTCACACCGCAAAGACAATAATCTTTTGCTACAAACGGCAACCCTCGCTTCGCTAATCAGCTGAGTTTCGCATATTCTATCAGGTGTCAATGACCTAGTTATTACCATTTATGGTCATCGTTGTCCCATTTCAATCTGTGTAGGTGTGTGAGGTGTGAGCTGCATTGCTTTGTCTCTATCTACCCTGGTGTAGACTTCATCTTTCACTTCCTACCTTTCTCTATCAACATGTTGACCACTTCCGCACCTAAACATGTTGTCTCTATGTTCGATAATAATCCCATTGTTTATAGAAACTTTGTCTCAAAAGAAAATACCTACACTTACTTAAATAACTACCTTAATACATATACTTAGCCTATATTGCACCTCATAATTTAATTTGATCTAAGATCGTATCACAGATTTTAAAAGTAATTTTCCTATAATCCCTTTTACGCAACATTATCACTTTTCCCCACACTTAACACTGTACACTTGGTTTATCCACGTTCTCCACGATGTGCAAACGGGCAAACAAGTGTGTCACGTATAGTGCAACAACTATATTGAGTTATTATTGATTGAAATGTCATTTCGACTTTTCTTCACTTTTCTTTTGTGATTTCCGAGGGCAGCGTGTTACATACCAGGTAAGTTAATTTTGTTTATTTTGTGATCATTGTACTACTCTATTCATTTGCGAATCTTTTATTTTAAGTTATGGAGAAGTCGTCGATCTCTACCAAGAATTCCCTAAGGTCAGTGATAAGGGATACAATTACGAATTGCATTGCAACCTCTTGTGGCCACATGTTCCACTTGTGCTGGTGCTAATTGGGGTAAGTGATTTCTTCTGTGTATTTCTATCAATTTGTTTCCTTTTTTTTTCTATCTATATTTTTCTGTTTGTTTACTTTTAGGTTTTTCAGTCTTTTTGAGTGTCTCGGTGCTTCGTTGAGATTCCTAATCTGTGGGATGCAAGGTAGGTGTTCATCACATTTGTCCCTGTACATTCTTAACTCTATCTTCTATCTCTCATTGTTTACTTTTAGATTTACGTTTGCTGCACAGGGACGTTTCTTGCCTGAGCTCCGTAACAATATAACAGATAGAGAAGCGGCCCAAGGACGCTTCCTTGCGGTACGCCATTCGAATTTTCTTTAAGCTCCGATTATTCGTTTCCAATTCTAACACGGAAGAGTCTATTCCCGAAGTATGATTCTAAAATGTCATACATGTCTACGCCCTACGGGAGGAATTTGTCGTAATTTAAATTTTAGGCCTTCGTGCCACACCTTATCAAAGGCTTGTGAGACGTCAAGGAATACGCTTGAGCATATCTTTTTTTCTTTTAATGCCTTCTCGATTACTTCATCGATTAATTCTGTCCTTTTAATATTGTCGTTGACCGATTGACCATCGTTCGGTTTAAATATTTCTTCTAGATAAGCGGCAAAAACGTCCTCTTTCCTTGCCCATTCATTTTGATTTATTTTGGGCGGGGATTTTGGCCCTTTTGGTGCCTTTTATAGTTTCCCAAAGTGAATAATTGGAATTTTATTTCGCTGTTAAACATTCAAGATAAGAACCTATCGCCCGATTTTTAAAATCCTTAATAGCTGTTTTCAACCAATTCGCAAATAATTTAAATGGCGAATTTTGCTACTAGTTCTCATATTTGTTGGGTTGTTTGAGAGACATAACCAGCATCGGTTGGAACTATAACCCTTCCGAACTGCACCATTCTTTTAAAAGCGAATAGAATTTCCCATACCCACATAAAAGAAATCCTAGTTATAGTTAAAACAAGAGAAAAAAGAAACCCAGCCACTCAACTGGTAAAGTAATCCGCAGCCTATTTCCCACTCCCGATTCGCCTAGTAAATTCGAAACGATCAAAGTTGTGAAACAACACAAATAAATTGAAAACACTTCCTTAAGCTCCACATACTCAGAGGCCAATAGAACAGGGCTGCTTCAACATGCCTACACACACAATCGCACCAGCGAACATAAATACTTACAAGTCGTGTTGATCTGATTGGTGTCATGCATGCTGCAGACTCACCAAATCACACTGATGCAACTCAAATGGTTATGCCAAATACGTGCTGTGAAAATCAATAGGATCAGTCATTCCCATAGAAGTACCCGAAAAAGCAGCTTACACTGTGTCCACTACGACGACTGGTATCCATTATGCAGAAGCACCCTGCAGAATCGCCAGAGTTTCCCCAGTGAAACAATGTTGCAGTGGCAAGGAGCCAATTTAATCAGATTACAGGGACATCCAGAGACATGCATGTATTCACATTCGTTCCGTGTGCAACCATGTCCATGGCCAACGACCGTGCTTCCAGTTAATACCTTCAGCTGAACCATTTTGCTTTTAATGGTTCTTTTTTTCGCATTTTTGATTTGTATTTGTCCCTGCCCCATCACCGCAATCCTCTAAATCAGGTTCACACTTAATTTTTACGCCATATTGTCGTCCTGCCGTGCGCGCTGCACAACAAGTGAATAATAATTACAACATGGCCATGTCCAGGTCCACCCCATCAGCTGATAATAGTACAACCGTGTCCCTTCGACTCTTGGTCTCAATCTGCGAGCACTTGTAATTCGATGTGAAAATCGATTTCATGTGCAGCAGCCAGCGGCATTTCTTTTTTGTCGACTGTTCAATCCTGTTTAAGGATTAAATGTGACAAAAAACGATACCGAGGGAGAGGATGACAAAAATCGACAGAACCATCGAAAAATCGAAAATATCTCGGATAATCTCTTATTGAGTGATGTAACGTGGTGGGTTCTTTAAAGGGAAAACAAAAAACGAAAACAGAAAGTGTACCACCAATACAAAGCAGCGCGTGGGGGCGTATCGCAGTTCCCTTGTATATTTCTTTGCTTTGTTTTATGGAGATGTCCTTTGGGTCTTACAGATTTCCTCTCATAAAGGCTGTCAATTAGAACACTTTCAGTTGTCGAAGTTTTGAGGTGATTTATCCACTTGAGGGGATTGTCATTGGATCTGCATACCAGTGAAGCTCTGCAGAAGGGATGGGCAGGCACAAAACACTCGTTTAACTTCTGATTAAATTGCAAGCAAATCGCTTGGAATTGAGAGCCTGAACTGAAGTTGTTTCTCATGATGATGATGATGATGATGATGACGATGAAGATGATGCTGATGATGCTGATGATGGCGACGATGGCGGTGTCGTTGATGGTATAATCGAAGTGACAGAGTCCTTGGGGATGAATGATATTTAATGACACTGTTCGTCGATTATTCCGCTTCGTTGCGATTTGTTTGACGTTTGTTCTCTCAACACTGGGATATCAAGAAACGTGACAGAATTATTCATTCATTCATTCAATCGTTTGATTGGCAAAAAGCTGTGATCAGTTGACGCTAGTTCAATAACTAGGTCGATGTCGATGATGAATTTTAATTTATAACTTCTGTGGTAGTTGATGACGGTCTCTGTTGAAGGACGGTCTGTGTCACTAATTGCACGAGCTTAACCTTCATTGATAGTCCTTCTCTCTTTCAAGTGGTAGCACAGTCAATTGCAGACAATTAATAACATAAAATCAATAGTGTGGCGAATTATATCCATCCTAGGATTGGCTTCTCGCAACCATTCATTGGTGCGGGTATTTTTTATGACAGTTTCCTCCTGACAGTCATTATCTTGAGTTATGAGAGGAGGTAGGTAGCTTAGCTTAGCTTAGCTCGATGGAAAACCTTATAATTGCCGAAGAACTTGCCCCAAACCAGGAATAAAATCTTTCGAAACCTTGGTTCCAGCAACTACATACATTTGCCGCCAAGATGGTTTAGAAGTTGTGTGCATCATCTCCGACCACATGACACTTATAATTATTTGTTTTCAATTTATGTCAATAAAAAATTTAAAAGATTTGGCATATTCTTACAATGGTCCCCCCTTTTTAGGACGAAACAAGTTGCACCATTTGTCTACACAGGGGGATGTTTCTATGTGCTGGCATTTGGAACATTATTTGAATTTGTAATTGCTCCATCGGCCGGTCGTCTTTCGATGAGGTGAGCAATAGTCAGATAGTACTTCCAAGCACTTGAATGGGTATTCAAAAAGATATGGATATAATGTTTTCTTTCATCATGTTTCATCATCAGTCATAACCCACATTTTTTCTCGTTTTTGGTGCCGATCTTTAAATCTGGCTCTCAAAATGGCGCAGAAAACTATAGAGTGCAGCCACACTTAAGCCAGAATTGGCCCATTATGACACCACAGAATCTAATGATCTTAAACTACCCGTTGAACCAACAGGAGCTCAAAGTAAAGCGACGGAGGCGATTGATATTAATAATATCGAGTTCACCAAGATTATCAAAGAAGTATTCTCCGAGATGTAATCTGCTTTGAGAAGAAAGAGCAGGACAAGTGCATAGGAGGTGAAGAATGGACTCTTCCTCCTCCTCATCCATGCAACTTCTGCAAAAGTCATTAGCGGGAAGACCCAGCCTGAGGGCATGTCTCCCTATTATGCAGTGCCCCGTTATCACACCTACTAGTGTGCTTATGTCGGATCTCTTTAATCTTATAAGAGTGCTGGAGCGCTTGAGATCCAGCCTGGGGCAAATTTGTTTCGTGATAGAGCAAGTGGTGCAGTTTGCCCACCTGCGGTTAGTAGCGTTTATCGCGTTTTGTTTGATTAGGAGTTTGCAAGTAGCGAGAGGCATGCAGAGATTCTCCTTTTCCGGTAGAACCGAGGCAACTGTGCCATGTCTGGCGAGTTCGTCGGCCGTACAGTTGCCTGGAATGTCCTTATGGCCCGGCACCCAAATAAGGTGAATTTTGAATTATTCCGCCATCTCGTTTAGAGATAGGCGGCAATTGAGGGCAGTCTTGAAGTTAAAGGTGACCGATTCCAAGGATTTAATCGCGGCTTGACTGTCGGTAAAAATAGTGATGTCCCTTGCAGATATTACATTATACCGCAACCACGACAGGGCTTCCTTGATCGCCATAATTTCCGAATGGAACACACTACAGTGATTAGGAAGTCGGAATGAGATCTTACAATCCAGATCTTGGGAGAATACACCAAACACCACCCCCACTTCTGTTTTCGTTTTTGACCCATCTGTGTAAAAGCAGATGGATTCCCTTCGAGAACCTGTAACTCTCTCCCTCTCTCCCAGTTGTCTGGAGGGTATACAGGTTTCAAAGTGTTTGTTGAACTGAAGTTGAGGGATGGTGTAATCAGTGTCTTTTGGTATACATCTTATTTTAATCAGAATGGACGAGTGGCCAGTTTGTCTGCTGGTCCACAGATGAATTGCCTTCTAGCGGGTGGCCGCATTTCCTGCCACCTGTTTACAATAGATATCTAACGGTAGCATATAGAATAAAATGTCCAGAGCCGCCGTTGGAGAAGTTCTGAGAGCTCCGCTAATACTATAGCTTTTTTACAGCAGTACAGAGCCGTAGCGGCTTTTTTAACTCTTTCCGAAATGTTTTGTTTCCAGCTTAACTTGCTATCCAGAATGAGGCCTAAGAACTTAGCCGTCTTGCTGGACAGTTCGTCGTTGTCTCGAGATCTTTCGGTACACGAAGGTTTTTAAGATCCTCGGTTTCTTTTCGCAGAGAATCTACTTCCTTCTTAAGCTCATAGAAGAGTCGCTCCATTTCATTAAGTTTAGCTCGTAATTCGTTGTTCTCTTTTACGAAGCATTTCGTTTTCACTAAGTCCTGATTAACCGGAGGACTTCTTTTTCCGGTGACATGCGATCTAGGTGGAGATTGATATATCTTTTTTCTTTTTTCAGAGGGATCTATAGGCAATATTGTTGAACTTGCCCTTGACGCTATCGGTGGTGATCTTAGCATAGTATTTTTCGCTCTGAAAGGGTCTTTTAGAAGCAATAGTTGGTCCTCCCCAGAATCCGAGGGACCGACCTCCGTAGAGGGTGGATTTTCCAGAATAACTGGTCTGCCACCTGGGGTAATAATTCCATGTGTTTATTCCATTGCATCTTTTCGTTGTTGTATTTTATACCTTCTACCAAGTTTTAACACTGCCGTCCTTCTAGGATCAGACGCAGACCAGGAAGCCGCCTACTATAGGTCAGACGCTCTTGGATTTGTGTTTGCTTGTTGATGAAATAAATAAGTAAATAAAATAAAAAAATACATCCTCCTTCCGGTTGCTTGAATATGGTTTAGTCAGTACAATTCTATTCCGTGTCGACTCTTAACAGCTACAATAAGTAAGAAGCTTTTTGAAGCAAGCATAATATCGGACGTGTGTCAGATGTGTGCAAGGTGCGGAGCAGTCAAATAAGCCTTAAGGTGTGTATATGAGACTTCTCGCTCAGTTGTCAGATCACACTTACCACTGAACATGTTTATTTGCCATGGGTGGAAAAAAGTAGTAATTGTTGCTATTACTTGTTCTTAATGCCTGTTCTGTTCCTTTTCTTTAAATTTTTACGAATTTTTACCAATTTTTAATTCGAACAATTCGTAAAAGAGAGCGGGGTCGAGAAAGCAAAATATTAACCCTCCGACCTCCGCTGAGAATGCTATCTACTAATTTTTACTCAACAAATTTCTTGTAGTAAGAGTTGTAAAAGCTCTCATTCACCTGAATTGACAGTTGATTTAATATTTGTTGTAGTATATGACATACCCGTCCATAGGTTTTATTTTCCTGCCATTGAATGATCTCCACAAGATTCTTTCAGCTGGTCATGGACATTAGATCTGCTTGTAGTTCAGTCTGTACGACCTCTTTTTTATACTTTTAACGCTTAATAAATATTTAATAAATTATAAAATTCTTCGCATTTATTAGACATTTTAAAAACTTTCCTGTACAACTTTTTGAATTATATATCTGTCATTTTTCAATGATTACTATACAACAGTGTTGCTTAACTTTTTTGTAAGTCTCTGCCATTTTGACAATCTTTTCCATTCTTACTACAAAAGTAAAGGAACAAACCTGCTGTGTAACTAACCAGTTGTTGACTTCTGTTCTCAAAATTAATCTAGGTACGGTGTACGAATATTTGTCAATTAAGTGATAGCCAGTAGTTCACATCAAACCTCTTCATTCGTGTTGCAGCTTTATGATATCAGAGGAACTGCTCCGAGAGCGGCATGTCCTCAATGGATGAAATGGTGCATGTGCGATGGTCAGTCAGTTTGTGTAACTCGGTAAAATGTACAAGATAAATGCATTTAAAAATAACTTTATGCTCCGTTTGATCTGATTATATTTATTTCGCTAGCTATGATTTTAACTGGAAGACTTTCCGATATGAGAGTTGGGGTGCGCTAATAATAACCCCTTAAACAACCACCGGAGTGAACCAAGCTCTTGAGATGCACCCCTTCTGTATAGATACGAGATTCAGTGGGTGAAGGGCCAAGGATCTGACCTCATAGCAACCAGTTAAGTGCTGCTGGATGACTACGACAGGCAGTTTATAAAATTCATTTCTCTGCACAAGGACGCAAACAAACAAGGGTTGGGCGTTGGGTCGCCACTCCATCAACAACAGAATGCCATGAATGACTTGAAAAAAAAAAATAATTTAAATTTTGAAGGGCATAATGACAGTAAGAGGACGTTTTTGTCAGTTATTTTCACATCCACACACACAACACACTCAGTCAAATATGTATGGTCAACTTAACACAGCTTTGTCTTTAATGTGCGCTGCAGTGCAGCTGTACAATGTTGCGGGGCTGTTGGCTTTGGCTTTCACAAACTTTATTTCATTCGTTTTTCGTTTCTCTGATTGTGTGCTCTCATAGCCCTGTGTGCACATTCCCTTTGTTTGTTTGCATACTACTAGCGAGTGTATAACAAAATGAATCGACAGACAAACATAGAGAAATAAAAATAAAAATAAAAATTAAAACACTGAAAAACAGAACGACAAAGAATCGCATCATACAGAGAAAAAAAAAAACTAAAACGAACGTTCACTTTATGACTAAGAATTTGGGTCAGGACAATCAGCGTAGAGAGAGTTGAATCTGCATAAATTCACTTTTCCCATTAATAACATGGATAAGTGTGCACAGTGCATGTGGCTATGTGACTGTGTATATCAAAAGAATTCAAAATGCAGATTGCAACCTGTCATATGGGAATTGAGGTCCTGTGCTTCAATGACCATATTCACAGTGCTATATTGTTGTGACGTTTTCGTTTTAATAAAAGTCGCCATTGTTGGTGAGGTAAGACAAAAAATTGACCCAAGGACTAATTTTTGTTTTTAAATGCAATAACTGACGGCACTTTATACCTATAAATGTGGTTAAATTGGATGCGCTGTGAAAGGAAATAATTTGCTCAGAAGGCAGTCGTTAAAATAGGGGGTGGTGGTCCATGAAGGAAATTCTATTGGAAAACGTTTATATTTCCAGGTTTCACTAATTCAATATTTCACATTCGTTTGAATTCGCGTAAGACATTCTTATAGCGTCGACATCAGAAATTTATCAGACATTTTAGATTTTTTATGGTACAGCACCTCGCGTTGTAAAAGAATGCAATTGTTTTTTTTTACCACACTTTTTTGTTCAACTTTAAAGCCTAGTACGCTGCTCGAGCTTAATTTTAGCTACCATACAAAACTCTCTCCAAAATTTTGCTGAGCTAAATTTAAGCGAGTCCCTTTAGCCGAGTGGTACGCAGCTCAAGCTAAAAATCAAAATTTTGTTTCCGAGTGTCCTTCATGTATCTGTCAAAATTTAATGGGTCAGAACATTTTGTTCAAGCTAAATTTTGGCAGATTGCTCTGCTCTGTTGTTCTGCTGTGTAAAGATGAGTAATTTTATTGAATACATCGATGAAGAGTACCGGGAGCTAGAGTCTTTCATTTAAATAACAGAGAAGTCTTCAGAAAAAGCTAGCGATGGTGGTGGAGCAACAACCATCGACATGAAGACTTGCAGATTTTGAATAAAGGGAGGTTTTTTCAAAGAACAGCTGTTTTTTGTGACATTTGTCCACAGGGCTCTCTATGTGGAAATTTAGCTAGGATTTTAGCTGATGTTGGAGAGCAAAGTTGGAGAGCAGCTTAAATTTAGTTTAGATCGAGCTGCGTACTAAGCTTAAAGAATGAATTTGAGAGTGTAATAATTTTTCATCAATCAAATGAGTTTAATAATAAGTAGGTACCTAGGTGGGTAGGTAGGCCTCAAGTGCCGCTTTGTCATTTGACCTGATTTCGGAAAAGTCAAAATGAGACTGCAAAATTCAAAGCTTAACAACTAGCTGACCCGGCAAACGTTGTTGTGCCAATTAATTTATTTCTAGAGCAGTCGATGTTAATGATATCGAAAAGTGGTGTATAAGTAACCATGTTTGACCTAATATGCTTCAAATTTGTAAAACATCTCCTGTAGATAGTTTTATTAATAAACCTTTTAACAATATATAAAACAATACCTTTCATTGTTATTCGAATGTAGTATTCCCGAACTCTATCACTGTGCTGTGATTGCGAATGACGAAGTAGTTTGAACAAAGAGGTGTCAAACGCAGCAACTTCTCAGGGAGCTTTAATAACCCGACATATTAGGACTGGAATTATCTTTGCTTTGTCGTGACGATGATAGATGAAAATTAATAACTTTTTTACTTAGCAAACAAAACTGTCTCTTCCTCTGTCTGTCAGAGTAAAAGTGAGATACAGCTTATGGAAAGAGACAGGAGAACGCTCCCATCCAGGGTTACCCTTGAGACACTTTAGTAACAATTGGACACCTTAACGATCACTCGGACACCAGAAGAACTCTTTTAAAAAAAAATACGATTTTGGACACTTTTAGAAATTTATTAACCTGTAGCCAATTAATCAAAATAACAAACCTATCTATATCTCTATTATTTGTACTCTCCTTTCATACGATTTGTATCTTTGTGTTTGAATACAATGCACAATTTAGCTAATGCTACTTAAACTGAATTTATGTTTTTGAAGCAATTTTGTCTGTGTTTTTTTTATTGTAATAAATATAGTACCTATTGAATTTTTTTGAATTTTATGGGAAACTTTCTAAACAAATTTCAGAGGTCAAACTGCTCCCATCCCTACTCCGTGCTGTTTACGGGGTGAGAAGTGGCAACGTTAGAACCCTGGCGGGGATAGTTGATCAAGTGTTAAGTCACCCTTAACACTTAGGGGTATACAAATTAGTAATAAACCGATTCTCATACCAAGCCGTTTCGGATAAGTTTAAACACTAAAACTGTGACACGAGATTTTTATATATATAGGGATAAAGTATCGAGAGATATTCGAATCAGATCATCATTGTCGGGTCTTTTTTCGTCTTTCTACCACTATAAATCTTACCCGGAGAGACTCTCTGGATTATATATTTCTTCCCTGGATTCGATTCCAAGTGTTAAAACTAGCATCTGTTGATGGAAGATCTGGTTCGTTCTTGGAGATCACCACGCAGCACCCTGACTTTCTGAGTCTGATCGCGCTATGTGCTGTTGCGTTTCTAATTTTGAGATCTAGAGTTACATACTCAGTTAGACTGTGAGGGCGTCTGATGGTGTTGATCAAATAGTCTGAAGGTTCTTACCGTCCCTAGAGCATTTTTCATAAATTCAGAAATCATGGAGGAACGTTTTCTAATACCAGATAACGAATATCCGACTACCTTAATTCCTTGTCTGTCTAAGCACAGCAACAATCCATTGACTTGAATGGTTTTCTATCTCTAGGGAATCAAGAAGTGCTATGACTAGAAATGTAGGTAAGGTGTATTTCTTATAGTGAATGGTATGTTCGTTTGTGAGTACTTCTTTCTAAAAAGCTGTCTCTGTATGTCTGCTTTTTATGTATGCGTGCTATACCTAGGAGTGGAGCGGTTCTTTTTTATAAAACGCAAATGGTTGCCCAGAACCTGCCTGAAAGTCTTTAGTAGGTACAAAAAGAGGTCAGGCTGATTGGTCTGAAATCTTTTTCTGTATAGTAACTCCGTTTGTCCGCCTTTGTAAAGAAAATCACTCTCACTGATCTCCGTTAGTGTTGTGGCTCCTAAAAAGCGGCGTGATGTCATGGAAGTGCTAGGTCTTGAGTTTTCCACGTGCTGGATGTTGCAACATGACACGTTGGGCTTGCATCCTTTAAAGGGGGTATTCGGTAAAGTTCCAGTGATCCTGTAGAGTATCGATACATCGCCATAAGTAATCTATTGGACATTTTTAACTTTCTCGTATACGTAGTAAGAGAAAGGTAGGTATTGTAAACGTACAAAAAATCGAACTCGAGATTTAAATCAAATCTGACATTAAGATGATAGAGGAACTCAAAAAAGGGGGTCTAGCTATTCTGTCCGTCTGCCCGTTCTTTCCTGAGCTCAACAGCGCAAACGGCTGGACGGACTTCTTTCAAAATTCGGATTTGGAGTTGGTGGGCTTACAGTTCGGGGCCATTGTTTTTTGCATGTTAACCCTATTATTAACGGTACTTCCAATATGACGGTTTTAAACAAGTTTAATTTTTTCAAAAACCGCTTTAACGATTTTAACCAAAATGTATACTTGCACTACTATATATGGGGTTAACATGGCCGCATACCCAGTTTTTGGCTAAAAAGTCGAATAACGTGGCCTTATCTCGAAAACAACACTGACGATTTCCATCGGTATGTTCATGCAAGCAATGTTCATGGATATAAATCGATAGCATATTGTTTTCAAATTGGATTTGGCACGTTTGTCAAAAGACAAAAGTTTTATTAACTTTTGTGGTCGCGAATGGCTTTAAACTCTAGTACATCATTTTCGGGACACGTTCGTTAATTTTTTTAAAATCTTTTTAAATCGATATTTCATAGAAATTCAAACTTTTCGGACCTTTGCTTTTCAGTTACCGAACTTCAAAAAGTCGCGTTTGAAATTCCGGGTTTCTATAAATCAGAATTTCGGTTATCCAGTAAAACTTTTCCTTTTGAAGTAACAATTTCCACTCTAGTAGTAGAACCGCTTATCTATATTGCTGTAAAAGTCTGGTCAGAAAGAGCTTAACATGCATTTACTTTAAAACGTGTGTCGCTAAACGAAAAAAAAACTGTTATCGGGAAAGAAATTAACAAGATTAGAATTTCTAGACGGGAGACCATTTATGAAAATGAGAAAGAGAGTTAGGCAACACCAGCACTTGAGACACTTGAATCCCACCATAACGAAATATATTCAACAAACTCGGCGCAGGAACTGAGAATGTTTTAGTTCTATTTATGAACTTGCATTTTTGTAAGCTCCTTTCTGCTATTTAAGCAGACCTTACTACAAGGTGATTTTAGTTGTCTTCAAATGCGAAAATGATTTTATTGGTTTTAATGGCATAAATTGTTTGATTGTTGAAAAAATTATTCACTCCCAATATCCTTAACATGATTGGTGATTGCAATCTTTCAAGTGGTAAGTGAATGCGAAGGCATTCAACTGAATCATTTATAATAAATCAACAGATTGAAATGTTCAAATGATTTAATTCTCTTGCAACTCTTCCAAGACCGATATTTAATTTTCCATTAAGAACTCGAAAGCTATGATGTCAACCCAAGGCCAAGCTGAAAAAGAATCCCTTCATTCTGTATGCAACTTGAGTGCTAGATGCAATAACTTTGGTAAGCCGTATAGTTGCAGTTTGTAGTTTGGGGAATACATGTTGATATTCAAATTCATAACGGCACATGATTCGAAAATATCCCCAAAACGTTAAAGCATTTTCATCGTAGATAATTTCAGAAGCATCGAACAAAGTGAGACTGTTCAGCTTTTTGATTGTATATCGATGGTCGATGTTTGGCAGTTATGGAAAGTTATGAAAAGCATTTTAGAAAACAAATAATAACCCACCTTTTGTTACCTGGCTACATCTTTTCCTAAGCCTGCTAAAAAGTATAACCAACTGAAAAAAAAGAATACGACATAGAAAAATGTACCTTTTCCCAGTGACTATTTTACTGTTCCGCTTTGTCCTCGGGTAGCTTTTAGCCTAAATCTATTTTCTTTAAGTGGATGACCATTTAAGTTGCACAAAATGCAAATATATGTGTACTACCTGCACAGCAACCAGAATTTTGCTGGGCTTCCTGAAGCGTGGGTTGCAGTGGGAACCCTGCTTTAACATTCTGCAGATGATGTCATGTCCTTCACTGATATGTGCCTAATTATGGAAATGCATCAGATTTGTGATAGAATCTAAAGACGAAACATGAAATGAAGGAAACGGAAGCCCCACACAGGGACAGGCATCAGGAGCTTAAAATCCAATTCAGGTCACACTCTTGACGATACCATTTGACTCGGCCTCGATGCTCCTTCTTCGTTCAGTCGTAGTTTTTCCCTTTTTCACCATTTACCGTTTTCTTTTTCTGTTTTGAACATTTTATTTTTTTTTTGTTTCGTTTTTCTATTCTTTCTTGGGTTTGCCTTTTCCTCCTAATAACAGTGAACGTGTACATTCATATTCATATGATTGCACCCAGTTACCTTTCAGTAGTGCTGCACAGAGTGTTGTCGCGCTGTGAAGTCCTTAGAGGGCATTATGCTCATGCAATTGGGTAGAACATGTCAAGTTGCTGAGGCTTTGGTGTTTGTGTAGGCGGTAGGTATATGGGGATTTAGCTGCAATATAAAGGGTGGACGAAATGTTGCAGGGGGGAACGCCGAGGGATTCATTGGAAAGCTCATAGACATCAGCAGGAAGTCGGTGCTATCTGATGACCTCATTTTATTAAATTTTATCCGTTCTTTATTTTCTTTCTGTACGTTTATTTTTTTTTTTTTTCAACCAGGAAGAAGAGAGACAGAGAGAAAGATGTGGGTGGGTGCTTAATGGTTATTGAACGAGTAGGCAGTGGGGCTTCTTTGCTGTTTTTAATGCTTTGTTGTATGTAGGATAGTTGAACTTACATTGTGCAACTTTAAGCTATTGGATACAGTTGTTTAAACTAGTTTGTGCTATATACCCCCCAGCAACGAGGAATAACATTTTGGCAAAGTTCAAGCCATTAAGAGACAGTTTTCTGTCATCGAGAAAGTTTCTAGTGAAAATTATTGTTATTCATGACAAACTGTGCGTAGTCAACCAATGTTGAATATATTTGGTTAAAAGCCCGTCAGCAAGCTGCATTTAAATTTCTAGGAACCAAAAACACGAAAACGAGAGGAATAGATAAATGTCACTATAGTTGACATATTGCCTATGCTGGTACAAAGTGTGTTCACAATATAACTGACAGGCCATCGTATGCCACCAACAAATAAACATTGCCGAAAACTGTAAAAACCGAATATTGAAATTCTCTAAAAAATGTTATGCATCCCCACACCCACAGGGACTTGTCACTGACACTGACACGGCCTTGCTTCATTTGCTGAATTTGACAAAATGTGGAAATGTTTATGACTTTCCGTTGGTAGGTTGATGTTTTGTTTTATTTTTTTAAATTTTTTTTTTGCTGACATCTGTCAAGCCACATTTCACAAGAGCTGTGTGGTGACAGCGGCTCTTTCAGTGCGTTGTCAAGAGCTCCTCTAGTTGGTTTTCGTATTTCGTTTTTATGAGAGTGGCTTTTGGTTGAATGCGCTGTCAATTGATATGAGATAGGGTGCTATTTTTTTTATGGGCTGACATGCGGTTAGAAAGATGGACTTAATAGTAGTTTTTAAGTTGCCTAACATTGACCAACTTTGGAATAAATTATATTAAACTTTAAAACTCATTATTCATTATTCATTATTCATTATTCATTATTCATTATTCATTATTCATTATTCATTATTCATTATTCATTATTCATTAATCATTATTCATTATTCATTATTCATTATTCATTATTCATTATTCATTATTCATTATTCATTATTCATTATTCATTATTCATTATTCATTATTCATTATTCATTATTCATTATTCATTATTCATTGAATGCAGGTGATTTACATTAAAAATAAATTACTATAAGGATACGATAAGTCGGACTTATCGTATATCCTAACGTAATATCGAATTACTGCAGAGAACAATCCCGCACAACGATCTGTGTTTTCATTCGCACTAGAACTCGGGGTGTAATTATTTTTGTCGAATTGCTTCCACTAGTTGTATGGATGTGCATTAAACACCTTGTTCAATACTATTGCGTGACGTTGTTGGAACAGTTCTGCATTTTTGTAGCGAGCTATCATCGGTTTGTGCCAGCATTTCTTAACAAAAACAGTGGAAAATGGAAAAGAGCACTGACTTTTGTTTTGACAACATGCTTCGATGACTTAGATTTGATGGGAAAAAACATATACCCCATTACTCAATGTCCGTTGAAATAATTTTGTAGCACCTGATTAGTACAAGAATAAATCGGCCAGGGAATGAGCCACTCCAGCCACTGAAGCGGCTACAGACCTGTCATGCTTCGGATCAGGAGCAGTTTGGTGTGGCAGAGAAACAGCAAACACTCAAATATACAGAATTTTAGGAAACTTAAGAAAAACCTCCCAATAATTCTATCCAATACTACCTAAACTTAGAAAAAATAATGCCATACATAATGCCAGTACTTTTTTGAATTATGTTACGTATACGCCCAAGTGTTCTTTTTACAATTTTTAATTCATTAAATATGAACTAATTTAATTTTTTTATTTCCAGCTTTTCTTGTAGCTCGCTGCTGTGGTACCTTAACTGTAAGTAAATACCTTTTTAATTGCTCATCTTCGTAATCAGAATTGAGGGAAATTTGTGTAGAATATTGAATCTCCAAAGTTCAACCGCTAAACTAAGTATAAATGGCTTCCAAACAAATAACAAAAAGAAGTTTCCGGAAATAATCCACCAGCAACAAACTCTCGTCAACTATACCGACCCCCCATCCACCCTCTCTAATACCTTTCAGCTGAACTAAATGCGCACATAAAACCTTTGCCAAAAACAAAAAAACCGAACAAAAACTATTAAAGTCTATGGTGCGGAAGTCAAGAAGTGATGAGCCAGCTCAATAACTCACCATGACAATATGCTGCAAAGGGACCTTTGATCCACAGATGAGATAGCATTTTTCTCTCTGCAAAGTTATTGTTTTTTCTTTTGCACTAGCTTAGCTGTTTAATTGTTTGTGGCCACATAAAAACTCCACCAGATAGTCCTGTTTTATGACATCCGTCCATATTCTCTTATCGAGCCGGGCGAAAAAAAAACTGAAATGCCTAGCATCCATCACTACTATCAAGGCCGATCGTAAAGTTTTTGTCAAGCCATTGCGAGTAATATTCTTTCGTTATCAGTAATTTCCCTTTTACTGCCATTTATACATTTAATGATATCCCCAAAGTACCATCCTACTGTCCGCCCATATACCAACATACATGGAGCGTGCGATGGACAGCATTTGAATCGTTAAACGCCCAAAGACGGTAGGTGTATGACCGCCCAAATCGAGGACATACAGCAGAACATTTTTCTATGTCGCTTTTTTATTTTCAACCGAGACTTGATGACCTCATAATCATATAATTGAAATGTACACGCAACAGGTCACTATTAATATTCTACTCCAGCTTCCTGTATCCCTCATCTGACGGTGGACATTCCATTCCATATCCATGACCGAGAATATTGCTTTATGTCCCCTTGTTGGAGTGGAATTCCAGAAACTCCCATTTTGAGTTCATAAAACCGAAAACCCAGTGGATTTCCCCCCCCCCCCCCAGCTACATAATGTCGTGATGTCCTTCACTAATGCACACCTAGCAGTAGGTCATGGCACCATCCTATTCGTATAAATAGAAGTAACGTTGCCGTTAATTGATATCCGCCTATATGTGGATATTAGTATTTCTCGTCTTTATTATCCCCATACATATCCTCGTTGGGGGAATATTGATTTAGAGCCGATATTACGTTGCCTGTTAAATATGCCCGCCAGGAATTGCCTTTACCCAAGCATTTTGTCTTGATTAGGGATACGTGCCAATTGGTGTTCGCTGTTCCTTGTCCCTTGTCGGGCCCCAGGCATCCTTAATCAAGCGAACATGAAATTTACAAGCAACGTTAAGTTCGAAATGCACGACTTAGGTAGGATATGCGTTCGAAAGTGACACGGTATCCTTTGTGTGTATGTATACATGTGTGGGGTGGATAACATGTACCGGAAAAAGAAAAAAAAACGGCGAACATGGACGTAGCATCGTTTTAAGAGGCTTACAGCATGACAAGACTAACCCACACCTCGCACACATAATGTGGGGATATTGTTTCCGCTCTGTCCTTCAGCTGCTTCCGGCAATGTGGGGTAATTCCTGACGAGGATATGTTCTGAGGATTAGTTTCGCTCACAGAAAGGATTACCACTGCCTGATGCAACTTAAATGAAATTGACTGAAAATAATTGCTTTGACATAAATCCAATACCTGCTCGCGGCAATATACACTGTTATTGCCATAGCCAGAGCCACACGACAACAAAGATCCTTGCCAATAAATAAGCTGCATGCGACCGACTGCAGAAAGTGCGCGACGCCAAATTGAATATAATTGCGAGAATCCAAAATCTGGCTAACGGCAATCGATTATCTTTGATCTCAGTTGATACTGATTAATTTACCCTAGTTGCTGATGAACAGCTTCGGTGGTATGGGTATGGGGCGTATCCTTCCAATTACGTTGAATTGAGCGCAGATGTGTTTTTGGAATTTCATTCTGAATGTAGAACAATGAGTGACCCCAACGAAACGATGCAGCTTGATGGTCTTTCCATGGCCGGGAGCAGCAAACAAGCAAACGAAACCTGATTTAGATAAATTAATTTGATTAGGCAATTTCTAAAGGACACATACACGTGCACAAACTCAAATAAATTCCCATCGACGATAGGGGGCAATTGCGCCAAAAATAGGACATTTGTCAGCTCGTTAAAACGTTCGAATATTGTGCGAATTGTTTGGTTATATTGCTGCTCGAGCCATTTGTCACTCTGGAATGGTTCATTAAGTTTTTGGCAGTTTTGGGGCACTTCTACCGCCAGTGCGGTGGTTGGATGGGGCGGGGTTGGTGGGTGCAAAAAGGGACCAGCTAAAACTCATTACGTAAAGGACACCATATCTGGAATGAATGGCTGCTGCATGCACAAGCACAGCACACAAGCTTACGTACCTATACCGACCGACCCCCATGCTGCCATTGTGTATATTGTTAGTGGCACTTAATGGCGTGTGTTGGTCGGTTGTGCGGGTAAGGCGATGCGAAGCAAGGAGTTTGAAATAAAGAAAGGCAAGCGCAGTACGTATACGTAGCATTTAAATGCTCCATTGGGAGCAAACTATTAATACTCACATAATGTTGTCAATTATTTCTCTATTAACTTTCATTGTGCTCCTTAAGATGGTGTGTATCCTAGAGGGAGGCATTGACTTTGTGCGTGGGTGTGAGGGATGACAGATTGCTGTTCTATTTGGCGGAGAATATGTTTTCCCTGATATGTAATTAGGGGCTCCTTTATGTGAGTTATGATGAATAGGAGTATTTTTTTACAAAAGGCTTAATTACATTGCATGCTTGTGTAGCGTTAGTGCAGCTTTATCGATGAAGTATGGGGGGAACTTGTCCTCGAAGGTAGGTGGGTACAATCATGTGGTGTGGGGGCTCTTTCTAGCGAAAGGACAAAGAAAAGAGTTTTAGAATACAAAGCGCTAGCAATCGCCTTGATGTGGCCGAAGGGTTTTTCAATAAGTGTCCTTGTTGATGTTGCAATGGAGTAAGACAATAAAGAAGTAGTATTGGATTTATTTTCTTATTTGAAAGGGTAAGGTATGCCATATATGAATCGACCATCATTTAAGTGTTCACCCCAATTCCGACTCAATTGAGTGACGGCATTTTTTCCTTTTGCATCGTTCGATTGCGTTTTTTGGCTTCAGTTTCCGACTTTATCCACGATCATCTTGATGGCCAATTTACTGCACCTCTGTGTGAGGCATATATACCCTCAAATATTGCATGCAGAATGTCCATTGTAGCGTCTGCTGTTTGGCAGACAGCTTCGTGCTTCTGGAACCACACGTGGTATACCTCCACTTCGTTCAATCTGGGCCGAACCAAATCGGTGAGCGTCTTTCTGTAGCGCTCGCCGATAATGGTTACGTCTTTTTAAAAGACCATAATCCGCATTAAACAGTAACTTGTAGATAACTTCTTGTTAATGAATTGTCACGTCTTGAACCTCTTGAGTTGGAGTCATCCCATATATGCCAATTTTGTCTGTTAACATATCAATTCATATAAAAATGCCCCTCGTCGCTAAAGATGATTTATCGGCCAAAATTTGTATCCTCTTTAAAAGGCTCTGAAGCACAGTCAGCCAACAAATGGCGTTGTCAATATTACTAACTTTGAGCTCCTGGGCCACTTGGATCTCGTACGGGTGTAGGCCCAAATTTCGGTGCAAATTTCGGCAAGCGGATGTCCGCGAAAAGCCGCCTTCTTTTGCATGGGTTCCTTAGGTTCTCCTGAACACTTTCTCGGCCCTCGGCAATGTTCTCCACCGATCTGGCGTTGGCTGATTGTTTAACAAATCTAATTTGGCCACTAAAAATTGGTGATTCGACTTTGAAGGGCCACCACGTCTAGAGTAAAATGCTAACAAATACTGATTTTGGTAATAAAGTTGCCATGGTGATTTGCAATCTAAAGCCCAACCTAGAGTGCAATTTGCAACCTTTCGTTTTATCATTATTTCGACATTAACGATATCGAATAGTGTATTAGTATCTACTTCAATTTAATTTTACTTATAATTGTTTCACCTTTTTGTTTTGTATAATTAACGAATTTGAAATTAGCCCTAATTATTTTATCCTAGCACTGATATCTATGTAAAGGGTTTTCCAATAGGGACTTGGAAACTTTGACAGTTGATAGCAGCAATATTGTTCAACCTTACTTTCTTACTTAGGGCTCGCTACAGGTAGGGATGGACCTGGGCCGCAACCCATTACAGCTCTCCAGTTAGCCCGATATCCCAGCCAGTTAGTCACCTCAAGTTCGTTGAGGTCCCATTCCACTTGCGCGGGCCACCTAGGGCGAGGTCTTGCTCTACTGCGTTGTCCCTCCTGGTTGGAATCGAAGACTTTTCGGGCCGAAGCTTTGGTGTCAATTCTCTCTACATGTCCCCTTAGCCAT
This sequence comes from Cheilosia pagana, assembly GCA_936431705.1. Lineage (NCBI taxonomy): Eukaryota > Metazoa > Arthropoda > Insecta > Diptera > Syrphidae > Cheilosia > Cheilosia pagana. Next base: position 73,199,405 of record OW386166.1, on the reverse strand, counting down.
CATCGACGACTGATGCGTACTTTACTAACCAGACCCGATATGTCGCCGTACAGCTCGTAGAGTTTGCTGTTAAATCTTCTTCTTCAAAAACCGTCAACGCAAATCAAGATCTTCAAGATCAAGATCCGAAAATGTCACTGCTTTGTGTGAATTTTCGAATGGCGGCATCATCAGTCCATATTTCTTTGGCCGTGCCATCGCTGTCAATAGATCGATGATTACCAACTTCTTTTGCCCAGAATTGGATGATATGGGCATTAACAATATGTGGTTTCAACAAGACGGCGCTGCACGAGCAATTCGAGACAATATTTTTCTTCGGTAAGAATCAAAGATTTCTACCTAAACACGTTTTTCTTTGTAAAAACCGTAAATGTCAAAACATCCAGCTTTGTCCGCACCTTTCGTATTAAGTCCCACCAACTGCGCACAAAATTCCATACAAAAAAATCAATTTTCGATTTTCCCGACTTTTCCGGAGGGTTTTGCCAAAAATACAAACTGAAACAAATTGAGACCAACGTCCCAGCCGTTCTTAATTGATGAATTACTTACATTTCACACGCTGTTTTTATGTACATAAATAAATGCATATTTATCCGGCATAATTAGTGCAATTAAATTCATCTTTATTGAGTCTTAATTTTTTTAACATTTTTTTTAATTGTTATAAAAATAAATTATTAGGTTCATCAAGTAAAAAAATGGTTGACTGTTATTAAATATGTCTTGTCGAAGACTTTTTGATTTGAAAAATAATAAAGTATGTTAAACAAAGTAAAAATTGGGATTTCAATTAACAAATTGAATTAAGGAAAAACTGCTTGCTCCCGGCAGAAAGATACAACAGCGCTCAAAGGCGGATCCAGCATTATCAAATTCAGCATTAGCAACACAGTTGTTATGTATAGGTTGATTAGGTATGTATCAAAAGTAATGGAAAATAATATTACTTTCTTGGTTAAATCGTTTTTTATCTTTACTGCTGATATTAATTCTGCTCTATTAAGAGTCGTTGCTGAAAATAGCTGGAAATTGTGATCACAAGTCCCCACGATGTTTTCACTTTCAGTTTCACTTTAGGAAAGAATTTATGTCGACTTAACGTATAATTATGGGAGTTAAAAATATATTCGGTATGGGGGAATACTCCAAAGATGTGAGAAAATTATCTCGTGATTTTGGTAGTTCCGTTTTTCAAGTGTTTTACTGTAAAATTTCATTTGGCTGTGATTATTCGTTTGCTTTGTATCTTGCGTAAAGGTGAAACAGCTGGCGTCGCGATGATCACATAACTAAAATGGAGCACCGCGCTGTGATTAAATTTCTTGCTAAACAAGGAAAAAGTCAAAAAATTATTTACTAAGAGATGGTGGCTGTTTTTCGAGACTCTACACCTTCGTTGTCAACCGTTCCAATGTGGTCAAATGAAATTCAAAGTGGGAGGGAGAGCATTGAAGACGTCCCTCGCTCAGGCTGCCCACTAACTACCTGCACCGCAGAAAAGTCGAGAAACTTGTAACTGATGATGCCCGAATAATTATTAAAACGATATCTGAGAACATTAACCTTTTCATTGGTACCATACACATCATTCATCATTTTTCCTTATTTTTCATATCAATACTTTTAGTACTTTTAGTACATAGTAACTATGCCATAGTTATACATTTTTTTATTAATATTGCAATATTTTTTGTTCTTCCTAGCAATCTTTCATAAATTAACGGAACTAAAAGCTAAGTCACTGATTGCGCAATTTCTGCTGCACTTGAAGGTCATGGACAATCTATTTGACTTTTTGCTATCTCTGACAGGTTGCCGACTTGGGAAATCGTGTAGGCACCCGGTTGTCTTTTCGTCTGGAGCATCATGAGGTGTGAATATGTGGGGAATGGTGGCAAAATGGCCGTTCGGTCTCTCACAGGAGTAGTTATAGATAACATTCTGTCGTATTTGCGATATCCCTTAATCCTAATTAGGAGTATTGGGAGAGGATTCTTTGATTTTTGACCTAGATGGCGGATTTATTAAAGCATTTAGCGGACAATTTATTTCTGATAAATATTACATCGTTTTTTTTTAGGACTTTTAGTGTTATATTTTTATTAAGCAAAATTATCGTCTATAGAAATTTAAAAGTTATTTAGCCGTCTTAATGTTTTGGAGACCCCATGTCTGTACTCCACAAACCACAACAGTCACCAAAAAAACAAATAAAGTGCCGAAGCAATCTTCCTACGCTCTAATCGGGACCGTGTTCAATCTACTCCCTGATGCCAATCAAGAGAACATGTTAAGTTCTGTGCAAAAAATTGACAGGAATGGGTTTGCGATGGAAAAGAATTTCCAAAGACTTAAAAAATTGTACTGATTATTATTAATTATATCAGCAGGCAACATTCATAACATCAACTGTAGGATTTGCTTACAAAAAAATAAATAGTTTCAGGGGTTGAAAGAAAAAGAAAATCAGTTCCACAGCAAGTTCTATTTTCGATCTTCCAATTAAAATGCAAATTGGCAAAGCGCAAAACTCTTTCGCCGTCTCCTCAATTCGTGCACAGAAACTCTGGAAGTTAATTTCAATAAAACTCGTCATCGTCATCATCAGTCTCATTATAATCAACTTTTCCACACTGTATCTGCACCTCGTTCACGTTCCCAGTGTAACTGCAGTCTTCATTTAGATTCTGCTTCGTTTACTTCTTTTTTTTACGAGCAATCTCCTCCCACTGAAGCCTTCAATTTTATCATTATTCCATTTATTTAATCCAAACCAGAACAATCCAGATAACCGTCAGAAACAATCCTTGGAATTCACTTATATACTACTCCTCCTCTTCAAACCCGTTTCTGATCTTCATCATCATCATCGTCGTCTTCGTCGTCGCCATGGCACTCAACAATCTAAGCAAGGAGCGAAAAATGAAATCCTTACAACAGCATTGTCAGGACGCATAGCAACCACCCCGGGTGTTTAGCGTGGCTTAGGTATATACACCTACCTGCCGATACGTTTCCCTTTCGCTTCGTCTAACCGTTCGTTCGTTCCATCCAATCTGCGACGAATTAAATTCACAAAGTAAATGTATTTTGATTGCTTTCGCTGTAATAAAATTTTACGCTTAAGAAACGGCCGTGTACCTACTCTCAGTCAGTCATTATCCTTCGAGGCGTTTTTACCTTTTTTATTTATCTTGTTTTCTTTTTTGTTGGCTCCATTCCACGTTCTAAACCCTTTTTGTTGTAGCGAAAAACCACCAAACCCAAAATGGAGTATCTACTGCTTCAAGTACGGGGTACGTGTATCCTGTTGCTGCTTTATTTTATGGCGCTTCTTCCAGTGTGCTTGTTCACTATATTGCCCTACTAGACATCCTTCTTGTACGCTCGCTGGCTGATAAAGTTTTGTTATTTAATACTTCTTCGTCTACCCCGACTAGGAAGTACTCGTAAACTTATGCACGCAGTTGATGTGTATCCCCGGCGGGGTGGGGGTAAAGAAAACAAATGCAAATAATGCTACAAAAAAGGATACTCTGTCAAATTCTGTTTTTCTGATTTATCAGCTGTCGATGTTCATTGGGTGTCGTCTACAGCTTTACAGTCACTGCGCGCAGATACACGGCGTAATATATACACAACAACCCTTCAAGCGTACCTACATGAGCTCACGTAGCATGTGTCTCGGTTGCCTGACTTGAGCTTAATGAAAATTCCTGCTGGAATTAATGTGCATCCGAGTTAAGTTTAATTGGATATCTTCCGTTTGATATCCTTGAAATTGTAGAAGTTTTCTTTGTTCTCAAGAAGAATACCATCTTCCGACAACAAAGGTGAGCGATAACAAGAAAATATGTTCCCAATTCACTCTCGCTTTTCGGACACCAGCATCCTTCCGCTAACCTAGGATGTGGGATTATGATGAAAATCAAATTAAGGAAGTAATATTAAAAATCACTCTGCCCGCTTCCTTGGGCTGACTCCTTGATATATGGCGCTGTGGGCATGCTTCCGAGAAAGCACTCAACTATTCATCCATCCTGTTGGGAGGGGTAAATTGTGTGTAAAGTATGCGTAGTATGGTTTTCTTGTTACAGCTACAACAACAACAGCAAAAAACACGAACAAAAAAGAAGATATCCATGAGCCCCCCTCTTCACATACGTAACAAAAAATACCTTAGAGAGCAATGAGAAGATATGCGAGGCAAACACAACAAGGACGACGACAGCTGACATGTAGACCGGAACCGTATCAATGATATATTACACATGTGGGTGGATAACATACGACCCCCTCAGTTGCACCCCTCGGGGTCGTCAGTTACGTCCCTGTCAATGGCAGTTGAACAGGAAAAAGGTTGGCCCCCAATCGAACCGCGTGAGACAAACACGCACACCACGAGCGCGCGTGCATGTGAAAAAGGGATATGCATAAGGATGTGTCAAGGATACTACACTGGTTTCTATTTGCTCTTTGTCAATCATTCAACCCATTCAATAAAAAAGGGCCCACATTCAAAGTATGGTGTGCCAGGCCATGTGGCGTATGAAAATGGCAAACTTTTCCACATTATACACATCCTGACATACTGCCGCCTCCAACCACCCCCCGCTGTTTGATGACTGTTAAGCAGCGAAAAAAAGAAACATAATTCATTGAAAGTTTCGCCCTTTTGCGTGAGCAACGTCTTGGCTTGTGCGCTTACGATAACTACTGTGCCGGACTTTGATAGGACCGCCACAACTGACCAACCCCTCCAATGATGGCCAGAGCCCGAAATAGCATTTTGTGTAGGTACCTTATTTGGAATACACTCGTATTCTTATGGGAAAACAGATCGGCCCGAGGAAATTATTCTTTAATTCGAATTTGATGAAATAATGTGCTTTCCAGGAGATTAGGCATAAATCAGGCTACGGAGCGGCGCCCGTATGTGTGTGTGTGTGGGATGGAGTCGGTTTACAAAATTGACATTTGATGGGCGTTCGCATCTGACGTTTATCTGTTTTCTCTCTCATGGTGTATAATTTGCTTAGAAATGGAATTTACGATTATGTAGGTTTTTTGCGCACCGGGTGCGGGAAGTCTGTGTTTATTTTAATTTAACGACTTGGTAGGTAGCTGAGAGAAGGTAGCATGCGTGCGTGGGCATATCCTGCTGAGAAAATGAGAATTGTTTAAAGGCTTATAGCATTTACTGTGCCTTTAGTTTGGATTAAGGTTACGATAAGAATGGGGGCAACAGCAACTGCCTTGTTATGGAAAGCTCTTCTCCTCTGCGTGTTATCTTAATGGACAGGGTGTTTAACGCACGAGAATGGGCATTATAATTTCTTAAAAACGTACTATGAATTTTGGCACGGAAATCATATCACACCTAGTATAGCCGGCATGTAGGATTAGTCAGCAACAATCACCTTCCTCCTTCTTTCTTAATGTTGAATTAAACCTATCACCTTCGTTTTGAAAGCCATGCGAGATTAATTTTCATCACAAACATAAGAAGCTTCTAAGTTTGTGTGGCTCACTTTAAAAGCTATCTGCGGAACGTTTTTTTAGTTAGAAGAATCAGTCCTGTCAGAAAATGAAAAACAAATCGTTGTCCAAAAAGGCCTAGCTTCTCACGAAAATCGGGAATAGTGTCACGAAGCATGTGGCGTTATTCATCTGGAACATGCTGCCCAAACAAGTCGGTCATTCAGTCCCAACAGCTTTGACAAAGCAATCACATTTTCATGACACAAAAGCTCATGCCAATCATGTCAATCTTGATACGTTACCTGCAACGTCGCATAACAGACTATCATGACTACTTAAGGTCGAAGTTGTTCGTCATAGCAACATCAGCATGTCACGAAATGACACAACTTGAGACATGTATATTGTATAACCCTAGCTTTTTTCTTACTTGCATTTAACAGAATTTTTTGTTTGTCGCTAGACGGTATAGCTTGTGGGCTGGCGAGGAGTCATTCGTTCCAAACTCAGGTCAAACTTGTCCCATTGTGATACTCGTCAGCGGAAAGAGTTTATCCGTTTCATGCAGTACAACGCGCAAAACATCTGCACTGACGAAAACTCAAAGTTTTATCATTCACATTGTCATGATGATTTGGCATCAGTGACTGAATAATAAACACCAGATTAGGCAGATGCCACCAAAACACCCAGTCTGCCCTGGGTCGAATCGCGTCGTCCGTGAACGAGCATTAGGTTCACGGAATTAAGTTGATTTTACATGTGAAACAAAAACGAGTTCCGTGTCGATTTTATAAAATGATGATGATGATGTATGTGTTATGGGTGACTTACAATGAAATCTTTTGGAATTCTTTTTACAATTTTAAATTCGTATAACAACTAAACCAGTCGGCGAATTGCAATAAAATAAAGTTAAAGTCCTGCTCCATCAAGTCTTATGTTACAACTAAGGAAGGTATGTTTTTTGAGTGAGCAGTTTTAACGTGATGCGTTAACAAATCCAAGTACATGTGCAACATGTGTAACAATAACAACTCAAAAATCTTCGTTTTTCAATAGAGTCGAAAAACGATTTTACAAGAATAGAAACAGTAAATTTATGAAACAACCAATATTTACAAAAGGAAGTACAATATTAACCAACCATAAATAACAATCAGTATCAATTTTACATTTTAAACCATGAAAATTAACATTTTTAGAGTTACATTATTTTTCGCGATTTTTTTTCATAAAAAAAAAATTAATGTATTATTTTGAGTTTAGCCACTTTAGTCTGATTTTTTACGATGTTTCCAAACAAAGATATTGTAAGGATGGTCAGAAATAAGAAAAGCAATTACAATTTTTCACAACGTTTATTCCTTTTAAAAATGACCTCGCTTAAATGCTGCCTCAAACGAACTGACTATGTCAAAGTCAAACGGCTTACCGTCTAACCGTAGCTATCTATAAATCTCGAGTTTACATTATTTACAAAAATTGTCATATACAATAAGTTACAGTTTATCATATTATACGAATTGAAAGTGTTGCCGCTGTTTCCTTACAATATATTTCTTATACTAATCCTGTACAAATTAAAATTTAATATTTTTTTTATTACACAAAAACATCGAAATTGTCGGCGCAGTGGCTTAGTGGTTAGTGGTAGTGTGTTGGGCTACTAAGCGAGGAGTCTCCGGTTCGAATCCCGAAAGAGCCAAATTACATCTAAAGGTTTTTTTCTACTGCGCCACCTCTCGCGAACGTCTGACAAACATCCGAGAGTAAAACTGTCATGAAAGAGCCGTTTGAACTCGGCGTAAAGCTCTAGATCCCTTCCATTCGTCCCAAAAAATTGAAAACCCACACAAAACGAATGGTTGTGAGAAGCTAGGCCTTGGGTCCCACAGACCTGTCGCGCTAAAATATTTATTTATTTATTTGAAAACATCGAAATTAATTTAATTGAAATTTTTTTTCTTTCCAAACTACTCGTAAATTTTAAGATTAAGCAAAATTAAAATTTTCTTAACCAGTTGATTATAGATATTTATGCCAAATACATTAGATTCAACTTCAGATTTTTTGGAGAAAAAAAAATTAATATTTGCACTGACTCAAAACCAAAAAAAAAAAAATGCTTGAAAAAGATTAGATTTTAATACCGAAAATTCTCAATAACTTGAAGTTATAGAAAATGTCTCACTTCGGGCTCGATTTATATTAAAACACTTTTGATATTTATTGCACATCTCTTTCAAACAAGAATCACATCAAAACTTAAAATATGTAATTTTTGTCAAATGAATGAAATGGAAATAAAATGAAACTTAAATTAATGCCAAATAGAAATAAAACTCAACAAATGTGTTTTTCGAGTTGTGACGCTTTTGTACTAAATATGAGATATGTAGAGAAAGAGATTAGAAATCTTAGTAATCTAAGGTTTTGAAATAAGACTGCTTAAAAATAATAATATGTGAAAAATTAATGTGTCGAATTTTTTACATTTTTCTGGCCAAAAAAAAACAATAAAACCTTTAAAAACAAGTGTAAAAGAGAAAGATATACTCGCAATTATTTGCTATATCCTGTAAGAATTGCCCCTTTTTTCCTGTGACCTCAATTCGAACCCGAAAATTCTCTCGAAATGGAAAAAAAAATTGCCGATCTGGCCCCACTGAGTTGAAGTACTTCGAAAGTAATAATTTTAAAGTAGATAGTAATACAAGTTACCTTTATAGTGTCTTTTACCTTCACAGTTTCAAAGATCGTCTGTATCTATATCACGCTCTACATTAAACGAAGACAACATTGTCCTACCAAACCAAACTCTTCTCATCCTTCCCCAATCCCAATACAATTCCCACTTTAAAAGAATTCAACTGCTGCAAGTTGCGTTTAAAACACAATACACTTTAATGAATATGAAATACCTATAGACCATGTCCTTGTTGCGTAAATCCCTCCCATTTGACAGCGGCAATAAAGATTTTTAAATTGTGATATACGCTGCCACGCACACATCCTCGAAAAATCCCCAACGGTTCGAAAGCAATTAAATGCGTGTTTTACATTGCGTCGTCCGTCGGCGTCGGCACTTTTTGGCGCATTGGGCAAACATCATGGCCAACACCGGCAATATCGTAAAATGTTTAAAGCCCACGTAATTACTTGAGTGCTCCGGCCATAATGAAATTGAACCCACCCACAAAATGTACGCAAACCGGTGTGCTACACATGTCTAATTATCCCGTGAAATAATAAACTTTAAGTGCTGATCATGCAAACGACAACCAACACTCCGCCTCGGTTGGTTGCTGCTGTCTGTACTGTATACTTGTGTATGTGTATTTTATCTGGCAGTACCGTGGGCTAATAACAATTAGCCGTTTTAATTAACATATAAAAAATGGGTTTGCTATCGCTGCTGGAACACATGTTGAAACTAAGACAATAACTGGGATTGCTGTCGCTATAGTAAAGAAGTGCCAATTCAAAAGTTCGTATGTTGGACGTCCTACGGTAAAGGACTTGAGGCGCGCTGGTTTCTCATATAATTTGTTGCGTGCTTTTTAATTGGAAAACAAGTTTTTACGGAAGCAAGTAGAGATAGGTGGCGCACCAGCAGTTTTATCTTTTTCATCACAGGTCTGAATTTAATTTTATTTCGTTTGCCTTAGAGCTAATTTTTGCTTTATCCATTCAGGATATTTGAACATTTTAAACCGGAAGTCGTTAAAAGAGAGTAGCAAAAGGGATTTGTCTGCTGTTTGAACTTTACTTCAATATTGGATTTTTAAGATTCGTTAGGTTATCTTTATCTGCATCTGACTCCTGCTGAGCCATTTAGAGTAATGACTTTCCAAGGTTCGTAAAATTGAACAGCCCGTAAATTTGCCGGAACTGTGCTTTCGTTTTTCAATTACTGAGGAGATAAAAGAGATAGAGATATGTCCGACAAAGATTAGAGGTCAATGCAGCCGATATTGAATATCAATCCTGGTGTTAATGCGTTCTTAGACTGTTAATCTATTCTATCTATCTATCTATCTTCTATCTATTCTATATACATAAAAATAAGTTGAGTTGTGTTTGTCGGCACTGTTCTCTGTAATGCGTGAACCGATTTTGATTCTGGAAATTTTCCATGAATGGTGACGTTAATACCATGGTTTGCAAGTACAAACGGTCTTCGTAGGTACATTGGTTCATGTGTTATAGGGGCGTGGCACCGCCCATACAAAGAATACATTCAAAATCTTATATTTTGAAATTTACCGACTCGATTGAGTTAAAATTTACACACAATCCTAGGTATTGGCCCAGGAGAAAACCTGTGAAGATTGATCAAAGTTAGACAAAGAGGCGTGGCACCTACCATACAAAAAAAAAAACAATCAAAATCTTATATTTCGGAAGCCACAGAATCGATTTCTGATTCGAGTGCGTTAATTTAATCGTAATCCTTTAATGAACTTCACGCCGGAAACTTACAATGAAGCATTAAATGAAACATTTAAATGAATTTGAATTTGATATTTTTTATATTTCTATTTTGCACTACGAAGTGTGCTGGGGGCCGCTAGTGTTTTTATAAAGCAAAGTCCAAAAAGAGTCGTTGCCGCTAATCTCGGGAACCAATGAACGGATATTAGTCCGGTTTTTAGTGTTATGATCAGATTTACTTAGAGGAGGTTTACCCGTTTTATAAATCTATCACTTAAGGAAGCTGAGCGTTAGAGGTTTAAGTGAAATGTTCCCTCATTTCAAGCTAAAAGCATAGTTCTAGTTCCACGACGGATTATCGTATTTAAAAGCAAAAAAAAAAAATGGCTGTGCATTAAATCATCTCTCTGTGTAGTACTTTAGCCGAGCAATGCTTACAAGAGTCATTAAATCTTCACTAAAAATGTTCCATACAGTGCAGCCCACATGCAAACCAGCGCTCTTTGTAACCAGCTTTGTGTGTAGCGATTCACAGTCGCCAGTCGCAGGAATGAGCAATTTAAGGCAGAATACACAATTGGGCTTTTTGAAGTGATCTGCCTCTTCTATTAGATATAGTTACGTTGGAGCTGAATACATTTTTTTTACCACCACTTTCTGTGATTAGATGTTCCATTCAACATCAAACCAGCAGTTTCTTGAAAGTGAAAGGATGAAATCTTACACCTCAGTCCTTGTGGAGCTTGTAAACAACATCATATCTACATTCCATTCATCTTAATATAAAGAATGCGACATGGGTCTGTATCGAGCAACCATTGGCAAAACTATTCCAATGGTCGGACACGAACTAACACAACCAAATACAGATTAAGGGTCAAATTAATGTAAATTTATACCTTTCACCGAAACGAAAATTTATTCCTGTTACCATGTTACGCATAATATACGCTCAGCCCTTCGATGGCTCCATGGGCTATGGACACAAAATTAGTGAAACAAACCTCGTCCTCGCTGGCAAATATCATTTCATTTTGTAAATAACACCCCCAACCATTGACTAGCATCCGCCAAAAAGTATCCCACAGTATCCTCCGTTTCGTCACTCATTACAGAAGCCAAGCACGCTCAACTGTTTAACAAAGAAAAAATGGAGAACAAGTTATGAACACACTACCATGCTGACATACCGAGTCATGAACGCGCTCAAGATATGATACCATTTCGACGAAAATAATCCCTCACGTCTTTCCATTCGTTTCGGGGTGTTTTCTTTTCGTTTTTTTTTTTATAATAAATTCTGTTGGCGTCTTACATGGACAAAACAAAGGCAGCTACGTAAAAGAAAAAACGAAAGTCTCCTTCCAGGGAACACAACGTTGCCTTGTATCATCTATTAGGACATGGAACTATTCCTGGAAACCCGGCAAAAAATTACTCAAGTTTTAGGAGATGTAATCGATCACAAATCGAATCAGAGATCAAAAAATACTTCAGGGGTCCCCCTAAGTTTGGTGTGTTGAAGCAGCTGCTACCCGGAATACTGAGTATATAGCTCTGTCGTCCTTGAAATAGGATCGACGATGAGCAGGATTTTGATGTTTGATGAATAGCGTCACGGTTAATATGGATCTCTTAGTGATTCCGATTTGTGTTTTACATGCAAATGTTAACTCTAGAGGCCATTTACCTGCCCCAGCAGGTGTATAGGTATACTACACACGATATAGTGAACTTTCACGTATTCCACATTAGCACGCACATGGATCATTTCCTCACACGAATGGGGTTATTTGCGTTCGCAGGAAGAACAAAGGAATTTGAGAGGCATTGTTGGTTATTCGGAACGATGCATATTTTCACAGCCGTATGAGAGAGAGCTCTATGGAATTTTCGTGAAATTGAGGGGGAGGCTTATACAATACGATGGATTATATTGTCGCAAGGAGTGGGAAGAATATCGATCGGTCATGTTGGATGTGGAAGAAAAAAAGGAAACAACAAATGCGCACCTATAGGTATTTCATATCTATAGTGTTTGCCTGGCTGATGGGAAATTTATGCACCATCCTACTGATACATGGTTATCCATCTTGTGTCGTCAAAAAAACATCTTGATTGTTTTTCGATTAAGAGATATTCGTTTCTATTTGTAGTTCAATTGTTGGGGCCTTGTTGTCGAAGACAATAGTCCTGGTGGATGGTAAGTAGGTACATTTTTTGTCATGAATGTTAGCTAAGGTGTCAAAAGTTCAAAGAAACTAAATATTTTCAGCGCATAAAACTACTTGAGTGGTTACTTTCTGAAGAAATGCTTCGTTGTCTGAAGTAAGCTACTCACTAGAGTCATATAAGTAGGAAGAATTCTATTTGGAACTTACGTTTAGCGCCTTTAAAGGACATTTTGCAGAAACTTCTTTGAACGAGCTACATGAAATCCTTAAAAAGTACATATTTACCTACATATTTCCAAAATGCAATACAATAGATTTTGTTTTTCATGCCAGATTTATCCTAACTTAAGAGTTCAAAACGGGATTGCCTCAATTTAAATGGACCTATATAGAATATAGGTCATTAAGCTTTACCGAAATGTCTTAAAAATCCTTCAAATAGATAGTTAACTGACATTTTTTTAACGCTATTAACGCTGTTCTTTAATTTGATACATAAATTCCAGCTTGCCCAATGCCCATATCAGTATTGACTTTAAGAATTAAGTTGAAAGAATTGCAAAAATGTATCTTTCAAGTTGAAACCAACCATACCCAGTTAACAACAGCGCCATCTATCGTGTCCAAAACTATACTGCCTATCAAGTTGTAACCAACCGCAAGAGTCGAGAGCGGCGGCCATTGACTTATTATATATGGACTGCTAGTAGCCAACTTCACGCATGTTCCAAAACTCGATGCGCTACTGTTTCGCTGCGGAATAATAAGTAAGCTTCATACGAGCTCCATAATTTGAACGTATACGTAACTGTCATTTGGAAATTATTCGGCACTCGTTTGTTTTTGAAAACAAGCCTGTGATTTCAAAAGAAAATAATATAAATGACCTTAAAACTCTTGTAAGAAATAAATTTACAAAACTTGATCAGTTTATGGGTCAATAAATAATCAAGAAATGTTCCGTTATTTTAATATTCTATTTCAAAATAAAAAACACTGAAGAATTTAAAATCACTCTTTGAAGCTTTCTATCATTTGAATAGATGTCGCTCTTTTGTTTACATGTTACTATGGAAACGAACTTTTTTTTTGGAAAATGTCCCTGTTTTGTTTACGTTACTATGAAGATTTAAACTTGACGGCGGCATGTGTTTCTTTGCTATTCCGCAGCGAAACAGTAGCGCCTGTGCTGTTGTGATGACAGGCGAATTACCGACCGCCGACGGCATTTTCGCCTGGGTCATTTCCGTCTCGGTCAAATCGACTTTACTTCCAAGTCGCGCCAGTAGATGTTTCACATCAAAATCTGAATTTTGATCGAAATGTCATTGAAACCCTTAAAAATCATGTTCTTCCAAAATATTTTCTAAATTTACAGTAGACGTTCAAAACAATTCTTTGAACTTAAAACTATCTTCCAAACGTAGAAGTTGGTATAGGTCTACAAACATTCAAGTTCATAATGAAAATTTGGATGTTCACCGACAGTTTCTTGAATCCTTGAAATAAGAATGAACCTCAGTCAAATGGCATAAATAATATCCCAAAGAGAAATGCACCGGAGAAATCGGCTTAACATACCATTGTTTTTTTTTAAAGAAGTGTTACCCGCAACATTCTATCCATTACCTTATGTTTTCTTTGATTTCTGTTTCGTTTTTCCTTCATTACACTTCTTTTATACGTAGACGTGTGGCCAAGAAAATGTTAAAATAGGAAACTCTGTTGATAATCACACCCTGATGCTAAAAAATGGGTTTATTTAATTTTTTTCAATTTTTGACAATTAAACAATTTTCGAATGTTTTTTTGTAATTTTTTTTATATTCGACTATTTTGTTTTTACTGGATTTGGAGAGAAAAAATACAGTCAAGCTATTAAAAATGACTGGATTTTAACATTAAGAGTTGGCAACACTGAATATATCCCTTTTGTAGGTACGCCAGGCGTAACTGTGTTTTTTCTTTCACGAGAAGACTATCTGGCAAAGAGTTGTTTTATTGATTTGGAATAGCTATTGGGCCGCTGTCTTCAGCGTAAATTCTTCAAGGTCCTATTTCTGATGTGTGCAGACGCAGAGTGCTGTTCTAGTGCAGTGGCATAGAAATGTGGGGTATTCTCATGCATTGCCTTGTCGCCACATCTTCTGCATAGGTAGGTCATCTGTGCTGATTCTCTTTTCGTTGGTTTGATATTTCAGAGGGCAAAGATTTTTTTTATAGAGCTGCCGAATATCCAACCATTTGTTACTGGCAAATAATTTGGTCTGAAACGTCTGTTTGTTTGAGATAACAGGCCCCGGGCCTCCACAAAACAGGGGCCCCCACCATAGACTTCGAAAAAAAATTACATTGGTCTTTGACCTGACCACATAACAATTGAAATTATCGAATATGAGGCTGAAAAAGGTTGCACAAAACTTCAACATTGCTATAAAGTAACTCTGCAAAATTCAGTTCTTCAATATCATTCGTGAGATATAGTTCCAACTTTTTTCGAAAATGTTAAAAGAATATATGTTTACATGCCACAATAAAAATCAAGAGACCGTCAATCGATTCTGGCTTTGCTTTTCTCCAACTACGAATGCAGGCTCTTATTTTGGAGAAAAATCATTTAAAGGCGTTTTTAGCATGTTGTGGTCATTCTCTCGGCTTTAGCTGCTAACTCTTGTCCATCGGCTGTTTATTTCTTTGAATTCGTTTAGAATTTTACAGCAAGTACAGAACCATACCAAATTCTGACTGAAAAATTATCACAGAAAAAATCGGACACTCGTTAGTCGTTAGTCTTGTCGAGCTGAAGCTCCGAAAGTCATTTTCAACCATTATTATAAAAAAAAAATTCATATTCAACTCTTATTTTTGTCTGAAATTATGTATTTATGTACGTTTTTTAAGATAATTTATTTGGTTTCGCAATAAATTATTGAAACACTAAAAAAAATCATAATTTGGAACATAGGTAATAAGCCAGGGGGCCTCCACTCATTTGTTGCAGCAGGGCCTCCAAACCTCTAAATCCGGCCCTGAGTAAGGGCCTGGTTAAGATCAGGTGAAGATAAATTTCTTGCCGAATCATGATGCTTTTTCGTTTCCGGGCACATCTCCGTGTCCCCGAACCCAACCTTACATTGTTACATTTTGCTGCGCGCCAAGAACCTGTAGGTAGCCCTTCGCGACAGCAGCTTACAAGCCTAACAAGTAGATACCTAAGCTTGAAACATGCTGACATACAGTCAGGAAATCTGTACGAACTGAATAATGCCTTTTTGCCGTTCATCACTTTTAGGGAAGCAAGCGACAAATGGTCTTATGAAATTTAGACGGGTGGTTGTGTAGTCTGTACATTCACTAACGACCGTATATTTATTTAGGATTTGCACATACCTCCTCTGACTGTGTTTTCAGCTTTCAGTCTGTCTTAGTCGAAGGGCTCCTTGGTCGCTTCGAACGCGAATTTCTTCGAGTGATTTTTGGTCTCATTTGCGTCGAAGGAAGAAGATTTAACAACGAACTCTGATAGCTGCACAGCGACATAGACCAGGTCAGAAAAGCACGCATCAGTCGTCTAAGATGCGAATGGATACCAACGCTCCGGCTGGAAGAGTCTTCAATTCTTATCCGCAGGAACAACGCTGTAGAGTAAGACTTCGCCCTAGGTGGCGCACGCAAGTGGAAGGGCATCTCAAAAACTGGGATTGCGCAACTAAGGCAATTAGCCAAAGTTCGTGCTAACTGGAGAGCCTTATTGGTTCTAGCCCTGGATTTTAACGCCACGTATGTAAGTAAGTAAGTAAGTAAGTCGAAGGACACTGTTTGTTGTAACTTTTAGCCCCGCTGCGGGTCTTATTTGGTCTCATTGCCGCACCAGTGGTGCAAATATAGGCTATACTTTGATATGTGGCCTTTCACAGCGCCTGCCACCAGACTAAATTGTCATAGTACCGGGCTTACTACATCACCGTATAAACCCACACAACTATTCTAGGACTAGTACATCAATATATCCCGTGATGTAAAAGTTTACGTCCTTGGCCGGCTATACTTGTTGGAAGGTCCTCGAAAAAAAGTGATTTTTAAATAAAATTCGTTGCTCAAATGTGCAGATATGCACTGAAAAATAGGTCAATGGTATCTCCTCCCTATTCCTTATGATGAGTCGTAGGAAGGGTCCTCAATCTATTCTATACAAAAGCAGTCAACTGGATGCCGTTTATCATAAAAATGTTCACTTGAATGTTGAAGATATCAACTGTGACGATTAATACGCGCTTCTGCAGCCGTGATGACAAAATTTACGCTGCTGCGAACTTGAACATTAAGACGAATATAAATATGAATTTACGGATGCATTCAACGTCATGCCATGCGTTCACATGAATAACTCTCTCCGACTTATAATTTTGCTATAAAAAAAAACTCATTACAAAGATTCTTTAGAAATACTGTTTGCATTGTTGCTGTGGACTTAAAATTCCATACCGCACACTTTGTATTCAAGTATAAAAATATGTCCCTCAACAGCAAGCCAAGTCATAAAACCGTATATCCTGTATCAAACTTCCTCGTCTAAATGTATGTAAGTGAACTTTCAATTAAATCCTTTTACGTTCGTTAAACAGAACTTTCATGTTGAAGAATCTGCACGTAAACATAAGAAAGTTTCTGAAAATCCCATAAAACATTCTTGATCTAAAAATAAATGTAACCAACTTACAGCACCTTCAGGACTATGTCAGCGTTACGATAAAAACGCCAAAAGACAACGAAACTCACCTACCCACTTGCGACTAAGTGAGGAAAAACTATTCAGTATTCACCTCCCACACACCCGCAGCTATAACAATATACGGCATAAGAAAATTCCCAACAATTACCGAAGGCATTTTACAATGGCTCACTCGAAAGCCCATAATCCTTAAACGAAACTGTCACTCGGAAAAAGTTTTTTGGCCAACTTCTATGCTTCGTCTATGCACCCGCATCTGTGACAGCAGTATATATACGGCGACGAAGGCAAATACGTACAATCGAAAAGGGCAGGCGGGGCTGTATGTGTATAGTTGCAAAACGAAAACTTTTAATTTAAAACTTTTCCAATAAAGGGATAAAACATTGCCGAACTTACCATACACGATCGATCCTTTTAATATTTATTGCTTAATAATGCATATCACGTCCGGGGTTGGTGGCCATTTACCAAACATGAACTCACACCAACACCACACTGTGCTGTCATCGGCAGTTATCCTTGGAAATGTACATGGTACACCCACATAATATTACTTTGCACTGAAGTCAAAAGCAGTCGCATGTCACCCAATGAACAATGCAACAGCAGCAGAGCTGCAGTGGTAGCACAAAACCTGCACACACACAGCAAGAGTAGCATTGAGGAGCAACCGAACAAGAGAAAGAGAATTAAAATTTAAAAGAGTTGATGGCCTGAAGGTGCATCCTTGGATATCCATTTATATTTTTTTTTTGTTTAGTAAAAAGCTGCCTTTGTTATAACTGTGGATTTAACCAAAAAAATGTTCTAAGTGGGTTTGGTTTGGTTGGTTGAGTGGGTAAAGGGAAACGTGTCTGTATCTGTTGGATAATTTTATTTGACATTTTTGTTTATTTGTTAATTTAAGAAAAATGCACAGAAAGGTGGCAGGGTCGAACTCAGGGGATGCAACTCGGCATAGAGGGGACATGAAGGCAAAGGCTGCTTTGTGGTCACTGCTCACCGACAGCCTTCTAGCTCATGCTACATCTGTTCGGATTAGATTACCTGTCGTTGGTGGTGATGACAACCTCACGATTACAACTAAGGGTAAGCATAATACGACTCTTAGCTATGCATTTAGGACAGGTGCGATTTTACGGAAGAAGGTGACAACCTTGAACCAATCGCCATTAATGGCGTCGCCCTTCATAAACATAGTTAAACTTCAAGGATATGGTATCAGAGGCAGAGAATTGAAATGGTCTTCAACAACAGATCGCAAAAACCAACGTGAATATGTTGTCAACGTGTTAGGTAAGAAACTGGGTAACTATAAGTGAGACTGAAATAAATGGTCCATTGGATTCCAATTAACCAGGTTCGACTGTATATGTTAAGTCGACTTGAGCGGTTACAAAATAGGGCGATGAGAAGTAACTTAAAATGTAGTCGATATACACCAATCAGAACAATGCTCGATACTTTATTGTGGCTAAATGTCAAACAACGAATACTTTTAAATGTTTTATGTATTATTTTTTAATTAAAAAACGATATATTACTGAATTATTTAAAGAAGCATCTGATATATGTAAGGGACCCTCAGCCATACAGCTTAAGAAACCAAGAAGATTTTAGAATGTCATCATATCTGCAGAATATAACTCAAAACAGTATTGCTTACAAGGGATGTAAAAAGTTCAACGCGCAGCCAGCTAATATAGAAAACGAAAGTAACTTCAACAGATTTAAAACAAAAAAATACAGTTGAATACATAAAATGTAATTTTCCACACACAAAAAATATCATTGTACTGTAAGTTAATATCAAATTTTTAATTATTTCATTTACGAATTTAAATAGAAAATTATGCTAAATAAAAAAATTTAATAAAAATAATAATAAACAAATTTAATTGAATTAAAACGTTAAGTCACACAGTAAGCTCAACTTTGGGTTTTAATTTTAAAATTATGCACTTGTTGATGAGTGATCATGTAAACTGCCATCGAAAGCTATAAAACAGAAAATAGAGCTCCAAAGGCTCGGTCCTACAATATACTAAAAACCATGGCTGCTGGATGTGCCTGAAACTGCAGCTAAAAAATTTAATTTTAAACAGGGCTGTCTTGCTCTCAAAATAATCGAGTAAATAGATACAAACTAGACCAATGGAGTTTCGGCACTGGACCCCAGAAATCTGTTCTAGTTCACCGACGGATCGAAAAATTGAGTCTGCAGTGAGAGCCACAGTCTCTGGACCTATACCTACAGAGACTGTCGTGCTTATAAAAGTGGTCCACACAAATGTGATTTATAAGTCGAGTATTCAACTGGGTTCTTATGCTTATGTCGTATCCGAACTGATTTCTCATTGCAGTTATACTGTGAAATGTTTGTCAGATTTTAACGAGAGTTGGATGGTGTAATGAAAAACTACATTAGGCGATTTAATGGGGGTAGGTACAAGCTACGACCTCTTGCTTAGATATCCAGCATCTTAAACAAAAACCAATAGATAAGCAGCGCTTTAACCGCTCTGTCTCTCTGTCTGGTAGTCAAATGGCGGTACCAGCTACCATGTACGGCAATCAGTTAAATAAATGTTAAATAGAGACGGTGTTGCAAGTAGCGGATTAGCTAGCTCGAGCCGATCTATCACAAAAACAAGAAATCTAAACCTTAATTTATTATTTTCCCCATACCCCATTTCAACGTCGAAAATAAAGCAAAAAACTGAGGAAAACAAGGAGTCCTTAAATTAGTAACGATCCATAACATCTGACCAATTTCAGAAGTGTTTTCAAACTCATATATCTTTCGAATTAAATGAACGATTGGGATGAGATAAAATCTAAATTTTGCTCCTTTATTGTAAGCACTAGGTACCTATGTTCATCCAGAAAATCTAAACAGAAAAGCCTTACAATTTAATTATTTGAAGAGATAAGGAAAGCTAAAACTCTATGGCTGTCAACAGATGAAAAATGTAAGTTTCTTGTAGAAGACTATATCCCCCCGAATGCCCTTGTAACCCTTGTTGAGGCATATCCGTCATGAAGGCATTGGATAAAAAAGTATAATTTTTCGGTCGTCCAGATCAAAACCTTTTTAAAAACGTTAAAAATCCAATTTTTTTATTTTTCTTCCATCAGAAAGATTTAACCACAAAGTATTTTCCTGATTTTTGGCATTTAGCTTAGCAAGTTTAACAAATAAAAAAGTATCTTCATCTTCTGAGGTCGACATATTGAGAACTGATGGTTGGCGCCATAAATCACCACTCGCCGCAATTCCTCTCCATGCCACTCCAATACCTCACCACTTCCACACTACTTCAGTGCGCTACTTGGCTAGGTTGCGACAAATGTTATCGCTTCAAATATTTGCTATATTAAATTACAAGCCCAAGGACAATCCTTTGACTACTCACTATTTGAATGAAATTCTTACAGTTGATGTCGTTGCCCCTCCTCAAGTCACTAACAATTTGTTTTAAGGCGTTTCAAAACCTCGTTTCCTCAACTGATACCAACATTACTCCGCCCTTGCTATAAGGTTAATGCTCGTTCTAAAATTAAGGAAAAAAACCGTCTACAAATGGTATTTTGAGAATGCTCTCCATCCACAAACCCATCCGAAGCTTATCTTTCAGGTAGGTATTGTCTTTCATCTTCCATGGCTGTGCGTCCCTATCGTGAATTTAAAATGCAAACACCTCCAGTCCAGGACGTGCCTTACTTCATCGCAAAATCACCTTTATATTCATAGCAATAACTCACCTGCCACGGGGTGACAAAATGAAACGAATTTGCCAAAAGCAAATAATTTATCTTCACTCCTTGGAATTGCTCCTTTCAACAGTTAATTAACAAGAGATACAGCAATTCCACCTGGAGGGTGAATACACCATATCTGCTACTTAGATACCATCATCAACACTTACCTAGCTCATTCGCTTTGCTTATATACGCTCCGTTCTATATACAGAGGACAACGGCAGCGATATACCGTACCGACACCAAGGACGACAGCGTTGCCACAATAAAACGCAAATTGTCAAAATAAATTTCCTTAATGATTTGCACGATTGTGCCACGTTGGCATTTAGAGTGAAACGTGCGACAGGATACTCTCTTATTAAATGATAAATCTTTAAAGGATCCTATTGCTCTTCCTTCGCCGCATATTTATTTAGCGAAACTAAACTTCCAAATACCTATCAGCACAGCAGTGAATGGAAACGGTCAAAATGATAATGCTATATGTAGTAGCCCCCCGGCCAAACCCCCAAGGACAAAACTATGCAATTATATAAACATTTTCGACCACCGGCAAGCGGCAGCCTTCAGTCAGATGGGTTCATTGCCAGTGTGTGCCCAAATTACTAATGACACTCATCTACGGCGCTGTTTCGTGTGTGGGCGAGTCCTCTTTTCCAAATAAATTTCTAATTGAGAAACTTTTTCATACAAAATGTTCTAGCCCCGAGAATCGAACCCGAAACACAAACGCCGCCGCACAAAAACTTAACTCATATCGTACATTTGGGAAAATGTAAATACAGTTTGTGCCTTTTTTTTTATTTCTGTTTTGCATTACTGTTACTGGTTGGATGAATGTCCTGTGTGACTGTTAAGCCATCGGGAGATTTAGTGATTCGGCGGGTCTTTTGTGTGCTGCCGCTGCTACTGATGATGATGAAGACGAAGATGATGATGATGATGATGATGATGGTGGTGGTGGTGAACGTGAAGGCATTTTAATGTGCCGGTCACGTAGTTGGAAAATCCTTTCTTGTCGACAGATGAAACTGACAATATGTCTTTATGAAGAAGGACGGAACAGAAGGAGGGTCAACAATACAGTTATTCACCATTAAACATCGTTTTTGTTTGATGAATGAACCTGTTGAAGATTTGCAGAGTTCAATTAAAATCCGACTATGAGTGGTGTGTCGCATATAAATTCTACAAGACGTTAACATTTTCAAGGCGACTACAATAATATATGAAGTACGGATTTTGGGCTGTACCTATATTGGAAAATTTTGCTTTTTTATTTGTTTCACAGTAGGCTGTGTCTAGAAATGGAACGCAAATTTGAAAAATTATATAAATCCTTATGCGAAGGACGCAAACTAGGGGTCGAATCGCGTCGTCCGTGAACGAGCATTACGTTCACGGAATTAAGTTGATTTTACATGTGAAACAAAAACAAATCCCGTCATGTAATGCTCATTCACGGACGACGCGATTCGACCCCAGGTTTATTTTAATTCACTTACGGCCGTATTATTCACTCAGTTTCCGTGGTTTAAATTTTGTTTAAATCATGTAAATTTGTAATTCGGTTTTATTTTTTAAACCTTTTATCAGATAAACCACTTCGATTTTAAGCCGCACTCCGACGACCGGTTTACGTAGTTTTTTTGAAGGTTTAAATCAATTTTTTGTCTGAAGCAGGAAGACGTGCGTCGGGTGGAACGTGCGGTTCAACGCCCTTACTGCATATCTAGACAAACGTGCTAAAGACGACGATTTCGACGACGTCGATTTCCATGAATACTTCCGGCTCCAGAAAGAAGCATTTCATTTTATTGCCTTTCGTGTAGCCATTTGATAATTTTACAAAAAAATAAATGAAAACCACAATTAAAAATGAATTGATACACTTCAGAATATTCCCATACCTTCATAATAAAAGGCATACTTTGCCCGAACTATCAAACACGAGGTTTAAAATAGTTTTTAATACTTAAAATAAACCAATATACCAAAAGCTTAAACCAGGCAAACTGAGTGAATATTACGCAGGCAGGTTGAAATTTTTCAGGTTTAAAAGCGTATGGTTTAATCCAGGTTTATTCTCTTGGTTTTAACTTCGTTTTTAAACCGAGTGAATAATACGGCCGTAAGTGTAAGTTCAGAAACGTCAAACATTTGCATTAATAAGCAAATTTAAAAGAAGGGAAGTTCCTAAAATTAAAGACTATTTCAAAGTTATAGAAGAATGTCCAGGCGATGTATTCCACCTATTTTCGGACACCTATTGACTCTTGTCGCATTGGATATCCTTTGAAAAAAAATGTTTGTACGACTATCCTATCCTTTCTGATAGGTTTAATATTAACATGGTTGGTTGGCTTAGGTGGTTGCTTTCCCTCCATCCTGATGAGGGAAAAGCACAAGAAGTGCTAAAGCGCCGTTTTGGAACCGCAACTAGTAGAACCTAGAGATAAAAAGGGTGACGCGTGTTATGGAAGCTTAAAACCAGCTTGAGGAGTTGAGAAATTTGATGATGTTGATGGTTTTAGATAGAGCCGGACATTCACAAAGAAAATGGAACACTGTTTCACTCTTGTTAGTGTCAGCGCAGCTACGATAGTGGGTGTTGTGGGGGATGCCTAGCTTAGCTGCGTGAAGCGTGAGTTCCTAGAGGCCAGTGGCCCGTACTAATCGCCGTAAGTCTAGCGACATCTGCACGCGTTCTGGAAAGGAGGTTATTTTTTCTGGCTTCGTCGAATGTTGTTCTAACAAAATCTTTATAAAAATCGTAAACCTTTTTTGTTGCTTTAAAAGGGAAATAAGTTGGCCGTCTATTCAGCAACAAAAATTAAGAAAAGGTGTATCTATATTGATAAAAATGTTTATTTACTTAGTTTTCTTTCTGTTCCGATATTATTCTTCCTTTCCGGCCGGCGAATCAGCTGCCCATCAGGTAGTTCTGTGATGCTTTTTTTTCGTTATTTTTGCGCATCAGTTTGATAAAATTTGCAAAAACGAACACTATACGTTGAAAGTGATGCCAATAGTTGGATTAATGAACATTTTGCAGAGCATCATGAATTTACACTTATTATCCAATATTTCCTAATACACGTCACACCGCACTGAAAACCAGCTCAAGGCACCTAAAACACTGTAAGCCAACAGTTAAGGGGCTGGGTACAAAAAAGTAGGAGGAACTGTTAGAAAATGACTCCACATTGCACGGCAATACCATCTGAAGGTATTATGCACCTTTTATCTACAACCTGGGAGCAGTACAAGCCCTAACTTTACCATAAATAAAATCAAGGCTTGTGAAACGCTGTTGCGTAGAAATGAAGGTTCTTAGTACCTACTCAGCATGGACGAATTAGCAACACAAGGTTCGACAGCTGTATCAGAACAAGCTGATCCTTCTGTTAATATCCCCCTTGCAACAAGCTTAAAACAGGGGAAAAGCAAAAAGAGAGACCAACGTTAGATGGACTGCACTAGTAACTTACCACAAGAATGCTATGGCCGACCTTCAATGAAGCCAGAACGGAGCGTCTCGTACGTTAGGATAGAAAATCCCTTTTCACCCTCGTAGGAGTCATAAGGAAGCAAAGTACCACATGAGCAAAATCCGCTTGACGAAAGAAGAACTTTGTAGAAACTGCGGTGATGAGGGAGCTCTTATGGACACAACCAACTTCCTATGTTTATCCCAACACACCAGGTACAGTTTCTCCTTGGGAGACACTTCTTCCACGACCTAGACGAGCTGTCCAGCACATAAATAGACAATATAATAAGCTTTATCGAATCCACAGGATGGTTTCTATGTAACAACATAGTGAATAATTAAATGCAGTATTTACAGACAGAGTTATTATGGTTAAAGGACAACATTTTCCCCGTCGGGCATCACAATGGGTCAGCATCATGTGACACGGAGAAGTCCTCGCCACAATCCTAACCTAGTCTTTCAGTTTCTTATACAATTGTCTCGGTTATTAATAAATCATAAATAGGTGGACCCACCCTTGATTAGCATTTGCAAATTCAAGTGCCCTATTCCATTATGACAACTATAATTGAATTAAACTCTCACTACATAATTGGCCATCATTGCATAATACTTCTTAAGCAATTGAAAACGAAAACGAGGGAAAAAAACGAACGAAACTTTTCCAAAGAACAATCCTCCAACTTGTGTCCATAGTTCATGGTTTCTTCCTCCTCTAAACAGAATAATAAATTACATTACCAACAAGGACTACTGCAACTACGACGATCCACTTCCGAGACGAGTACAACTTGAAGAGGACCGATTTGAAAACTTCCACTTAAAGAGGGCAAAACACAAATATTAGCAATTCCAAATGGATAACAAATCGAATTCAAACGAGTAGAAACGGAACTCTTCACATTTTCCCTCTAATTTTTTCTTTTTGTTTTGTAATTCTTGATGGAAAGCCGAAAAAAAAGTTGGAAAAAGCGGAATAAGAAAAACTCCCCATCCACTAATGGGGGATCGAAGTTCGACAGAAAAAAAAATGCAAACCAGGAGAAAAATTGTGAACAATATGCAAATAATATCAGGCGTCCTTTCTGCAGAGGACAAACTGAATTATTGCAATGGCGCCGCTTATTATTTCTGAAAACATGAATGGGTCCCTCTCCCTATGCTCATGGATTATAAAGAGAAGAAGCAAGGTTTTTTAGTTTTAAACTTCTTTGATTATGTACATATACACTAAAGGAAGAACATCGACGGCTTAATAGAGGAAATAGTTTTTGTAAACAAACACTTTGGTTGGAATCTGATTTTGATTTTGTCTTAAAAGGGTTTTTAAAATGGCTTTGCACATTCATTCATCAACAAACTCTATCAAAAAGTTTATTCAACTGCTCACTCTTTGTTGAGTTACCCCGGAGACTTAGTAGATCATCTCATTTTGGCAAACAATAATTAGTTACTAGAGTTCGTCAAATGTGTTTTCGTTGAACAGTGTTTTCAGATGAAAAATCTGAATGACTTATGTATATTCAATAATCTCTTTAAAAATAACTTTATAAGAAATATGTACTAAAAAAACCCCAGTCCTACTAATAAATTAAAATAACCAATTTCACAACAAAAGCAAATATTTCCATCGAATTTAAGCATATCAAAGAAGCCAATAGTCTCTGCAGCCAGGCTCGTTAATTTTAATATTATCATGTAATTTTAATTACCTTTGAATACATTTTAATAATAATAACATCTATACGTAATAAATAAATGCCGATAAAACAATGATTCAAAAATGATCATAAATTAATAGATAGATTCCTATTATCGGTTTTTGAAATTTGGAACATATTCGTACTCTATTAGAAATGTATCAATCGCTGCAATGTTTTTAAAACGTGTTAAACATTGGCTTTTTAATTTAAATTATTTTGATTTAGAATCCATATATTTTCCTATATTCTGGTTTAATTTTCATGTCATGTGTTTAATAAATTACATTTTAATGAGTAAATTGTTTATTTTCGAAACAACTTAAATTTTTCAGTCTCTTTTTCTATTCTCAAACTTTTTTGTATAACATAATATATTATTGTGCAAATTGCTTTTAAAGGGAACCCCACCTAAAACTAATCTTGAATTATATATAAGCCCATTGAAATGGCATTCAACACTATTTTTTATACTAAATGTTTAAGCATTTCAACAATCAAGTATTATAAACTTATATATTAATATTTTATTTATTTAAAATTAAAAGATTTTACTCATAAATGTTAAACTTTGCACTCGTTATTGTATAGAAACACATTGTTCTCGGAAAAGTAATTTTGCTGAATTCTTCTTTCTTCTTCTTTAATTTTACTCCAAAGAGGTTAGAGCAGTGTTTCCCCTGAACGTTTTCAAAAGGAGTCCAAAGAAAAAGATTCCCAGCTGAAATTAAAAGTCCCATTTCCATTTTATTTTTGTTTTTTTATACTTTACTTTAATTAAAGTCTGTTCAAAACAAAATAAATGTTAATTTAATTCTTATGTCCAATGTGTTTATTGCAACTTCACACAGACACAGAATGTAGGTTTTTCACAAATGGATTGACAAAACGAATAAATTATGTTGCAGATTAAGACAATTAAAACAGTTTCAGAAGTTTATGATTAAAAAGAGTCCGATTTCAATAATTTTCAAAAAGATGATTCCGTAGTCCGAGCTGTCAAAAAGGAGTCGAAATGACTCTAAAGAGTCCCGAAGGTAAGGCTGGGTTAGAGTAGCTTCCAAGAAATTAAATAAAAATAAATATAAAATTAAAAGATTTGAAGTAATCGTTTTCTTAAACGCAAAACTAATTAAAAAAGCTTGATTAGAGTAAATTCATTAAGTTTAAATAAATTGTTCAATACTTAATATTCAATACTTAGAGTAATAATGAAATTTAATGTCTTATGAATTTGTAACGTACTTATAAGGAATTAAATTATCTATCTAATTTGAATTTCAATACTCAAACGCTACCCATAAAATTGTTTGTTTTATTCAAATTTACAACAGAGAAATATGAAGTCGTAAAATATTGAAAATACTTTTTTTTAAGATTGGATATGCGAAGTTTCCATCCGCTGTTTTTTTATTTAAAATCAACATCGTTGAAGTAAAATGTAATTGTTTAAAAAATATGTATAGACAATTTTTGCGAAAGATTATATCTTTTTGTCATTAATATTATTTTGCCTTATAAGAGACAAACTTTTCTATTTTGATTATTAAAAACATGTCGCTTGGTGGCTTTTTCCCAAACTTGTAAACTGTAAAATTCTGTATAAAGTTAGTAGCGCAAATTTTTAGGCTTTCATAGAGCAAAGTATTACAGACAAGAACTTATACCCGACATTCAAACGAATCATTCCCACGAATCTGCTACAGTATCTATTATTTCCATTTTTAGCAAATGTAGCCTTTATTGTTCTATCCTTTAATGATCTTTTAACTCTCAAGTAAAGCTTTCGAAGATTGCCTCTGCAGTAGCACCCCTTTTTCATTTCATTTCATTTATTTCAATCTACGATTTATAATCAACAGATTTCGAAATACATGTACAAAATAATTAATTATATGATAAATAAATAAAAAATTACATATTCAATAGGTTAGATTATAAAATAACATATTTTTAAAAACATTTCTGGGCAAAAATATATCTAATTCAGAGCAGTGTAAATTAAACATCTTAACACACACAGAGATGGGTTCACGCTGACCGTACAGTGTCGTATGGCCGCTTTCAAATAAAAGTGGCCTTGATCTAAGTGCTCTGGAAGGAGCATACAAATTCAAACACATAAGTAAATTCTCAATATCGCGGCTTCCACACAAAATATCCCGAATGAACATAATATTATACATCCTTCTCCTCGATTCAAGATTTTGAATTCCAAGTAATAGGCATTTCGAGTGGTAAGAATGATGAACTTCAAAGCCATTATTGAGTTTCATCCATCTGTCACTTGAAAACATAGACGAAGTGAATTCGCCGCATTCTATGGACTGGAACCTTGAAGCTCTACATAATTCAACGACGATCGGTTCAGGTATGCAAGCAAGGTAAACTTATTTCCACATTGAAGGGCATCAGGATAGAAAGCCGGCATCATCTTAACACTGTGGAACAAGGGTAGAATGTATATGTTAGTTTTTTATTTGCTGTGTCATAATCCCCAGAACTTACCTGAAGATTCACAAATAGACCTCAGCTCATAAACAATCATCTGGTATACTTTGAATCCTGGTAAAAAGGCAGAAAACCGATTTTTTATTTCGAAGGAAAGCTTGCAGGCTATAAAATGTTGGTCTGCTAGAAGTAAGTAAAAGCTATATAAAAAAAAATAGGGACAGTAGATACCTACCCTCTCACACCCCTTTCGAGTGGGATCGGGGAACTTTAAGATCGAATAAAAATGAGCCTCCCACGTTTTACTCTACTTGAAGACCGTCTAAATTGAGAGCGGTGCTTTGCTTCGGTATCGTTTGTACAGCGAAAAAAATATCCAATGCTTGGTTTTGATTTATCCGGAGGTTGCACTCTTTTATTTATATTTTCCATAACTTGCTGATATTCTCGGCCAGGCGAGGTCGACGTGAATAACGCCTTAAAAGCACCACGAAAAACTTCCATTAATATGTTACTTCTTCAGGTAGAAATATCCAAATTTGGCTTCAGCTTCCGTCAAATAAGTTTTGTAAAAGTGGTATCCTTCGCTTGTCAACCTCAAAGTTCGATTCGTATTGTTAAATTGCCTCCCAACTTAGTTTAAGTAATTATTGCCAGAAGTATCTCATTTGGCGAACCATATTGCAAAAAATAGCATTCTCTCCCATACCCACTCTAAAAACATTCTCGCCATGAGATCCTTGAAAACAAAAACACAATAAATTTGGTACTGTACTTAATGTTTATTTATTTAACTAAAAATTATATTAAAAATGTAGATAATCCTAAAATATATAAACAAAATAAATTAACTGATTTGCATGGAAAAAAGTAAGTCTTTCGATAAAGGTCCTTTTGTCTTGCAATTTCTTTCTTTCTTTATATATTAACAAAACATTTGCATAGACATTACGGGACATAACAAAAAATACAAATTTTACTCAAAACTAAAGGACTAAATCGCCACTAAGGACATTCTAGAATAACACAATAAAACTCTAACGACTCTATCTACATGCTACATTGTAGTACTTCGCATCTCCCCCGTTTGCTGACCTCTCTGGTTTTAGCGTTTCCGCTGCTGCACCCCCCTCTCGCAACGAAATATAAAAAAAAACATTACAACTTCTCACCACTTAAATTGAGTATATTGTAGTAGTTGTGATCGGGGAATCGTTCCAGCTCAATGTAGTCCATTTCCGTGTGTAAAAGTTTATCGAGCATTTGTACTATCTCCGAGAATGTTGGTCGTTCAATGGCGTCCTGCGCCCAACAATAGTACATGATGTTGTACAATTCCCGACGACAATGCTCTGGTTTTTCCAATCGATAGCCATCCCTCACCTATTTATAATCACATACACAAAATGGACAAAAAAAAGAAAAATAAATAAAACAGATATACACAGAGATTCGATTTTACACGACTGTATATGCGGGGCGGGCGGTAGACTATGGGGATATAGAGGAAGGATGGATACAACCATTTATGTGAACGGATACGATGGCACTTGTGTTTTTACACAGTTAGGTGGAGTGAAAGCATAATAAAAGCTGAATGACTGCAATTAAATCCACTCCCAACCATACCGAAAAGGACGAAACGAAAACTAAACGAAACGATGGCGCACAAATAAAATCGCTAGCTACTGAATGGCATTGGCATCCTGAGTGCCGCTAAGCACACTGTTACTTCCACAGCAAGATAATGGCACTTGGATACCATCATCGCCACCATATCGTCAGCGGCTATGGTTTGTGATTGGGACGAACAAAGGAGAGTCTGGTTAGATTACCTTTCGCATAACATCTGCAGCTGATACGCCAGGATATGGTGTTGAGCCCAGTGTAACTATTTCCCACATTAGTATTCCGAAGCTCCAAATGTCCGATTTCACTGAGAATATATTATCATAGAGTGATTCGATTGCCATCCATCTGTAAGTAGAACAAGCATAAGATGAGAGAATTGTTAAATAAAAAAATAAAAAACAAAACGACAAACACGAATATTTTATCTTCTGAACCTTGGAGCTTGGAGTTGCACGGAGTAACTCCGCACTCCATGGATAAGATACACAGATAGATAGTGAGCACGATGTCGCTTGGAAATTTATGAATTCATTTCACCCGCTATTCGCTGCCATTTCGTTCTCAGATGCTTCGTGTCGTTTTCGTTTTTTTTTCCGAGTTCAGTTGAATTGTTATATCGTTTTATATTTCCTTCCATCATTGCCAAATGCTGAACAGGTTGTTTGGGTTTAGAATTCAAAGTAGAATTCCCTGGAATGTAGGTAGGTAGTTGGGTAGGTATAGTGGCCATTTCTCACAGTGGGAGCCATCGCCGCATATATCTGCTTCTGCACGATTTGGAGAGCAAACAGATGCCAAATATATAGAGTACAGCATCAGAATAGACAAGGACATTACCTAATGTGTAGGAATGTACTTCAATATGTAGTCGACGAGGACGACGACGATGTCGTCCGTACCGAGAAAGTGAAAAATAGAAGAAAACAGAAATGCTCGACGAACGGGTGGTGTCCTTGTGATTTTCCAACAAAATTCACTTGGCTGGTATACGGTTGGTTGTTGATAGTAAGCTGCTTGCTCTGCCTGATGATATTGAAAATGTCGAGGACACGATGGATGTCCATCAAGCAGAGGAAAATTGATGATTGTCTCGAGGATGCGATGTGCATATGGATTTTATTCGAATGGCAGAGCGGAGGATGTAATTAGGTAATTGTACAACATCTGGAGTGAATCCAGAAAATGTTTTCCGTTGTGTTGAATGTCTAATGCCGGCGATGTTCAAGTGGAATTTACGTTCCATGTTGGAGCTGGCCGTAATTTGGATGTTGGTTCCGAAGTCAAGTTAATTCCACTAAAAGGGAGACATCATGCAAGAAGCACATAACCATTGTATGGTATGTTGAACCGTTGATGGTCCTAAACGAGGCTAATGTCATCAAGGGAAACTAGATTAATTGCGACCCCGGGGATGGCCTTATCGGCAGAAGAGATGTTGGGCCAAAAATACTTTTGGTATAATTTTTGCTGATAGGTACATCTGAATTGAAAGCACTAGTGGAACCCATGGTAGCACTCAATGAGTGAAATTCAAGAAACTGATGAAACCAACCGAAGAGCTAAATGGAGTCCAGTGGAATCTCATCTTTGATGTAGCTACGGCTCTCAATTGACACGGCATGTGGTGCTGTCACACTGATTGATACATAACACGTCCGCCATTGATGTTCCAGGCCAAACATGCAGTTGGGAGAGGGCTTCAGGGTGAGAATGACTTCTAGAAAATATACAATTTGGCAATGGTATTAGGATCTGTCCAAAACCGCCTGCTTTTATTATCGAAAACCCTCAAGCCAACCCTCTTTGAGAAAAATTTAAAGTATGCATTGTATAACTCTGCTTTTCCAATCATGGTAATTCAAAACTTTCTATAGCTCTGACTCTGTGCAGCAGCCTGTATGCCAAACCAAGTTTCTACATATTTCCATGTCACCAATAGAAGTGGGCACTTAAAGTCATCTTGAATATCGAAAGAGCATTCGATAACACATCGCTTGAAGTGAATATACGAGTTCTAAATGGAAATAGAGTAAATAACACAGTTTTCAAGTGGAGGAATGACCTATTCATCGACGTAAAGGAATGCAGGCTGCGGTCGAAACAATCAAGGGTGTAAAAAACGAAACGAAAACCACTACCGCATTTAAAAAAACGAAAGAAATCACGCGAAATCGATTTCGATTTCGTTTTCTTCTTCTCGTTTGCAAGGGTTTAAGAAACTGTGTGACAAAAAAGTTAAGGTTTGAGAAGCTGTATGGGTGTTTGTATGAAATATGCTGTTTTGACGGCTCAACTGACCGCTTTCAATGTAAATATTTCGTTTGTTGTTATTTTCGTCGTAATAAAAGCTGAGCATTCGAATAATATTGTAAATATAATTACAAATACCAAAACACAAACAGTTTATGTATTTTAATTGATTACATATACGTATTCTGATCATGTGGATGGAGCAGTCAATTTAATAAACGAACCTTTCATGGGGCAGCGTAAGAGAATCCGAAGAATCTCGAAGATTTTTTCTGAAATGAATGAAATTTCCTATCGTTTTTGAAGTTACATGAATCAAAACGTTCGTTTAAACGAGAACGATTATACGTTTTCATCTTACAGAATTCCACCCCAGGACTCAAAGGAAATACCATCGACCATCAGAAAATTTACCTCCAAGGAATTGCATAATCTTTTCAGGAGACTTCTACAGCTTTTCGCTACTGTCATGTTGCTATAATCTTTTTATTCTTAAGTCTCTGTATGTTTCTTTTCAGATAAAACAAGGTCATTTTGGGCCTCATTCCATGAAACGCCGAGGGTCGGCGTTTTTACCGAGCGCTTAAATTCTTCTTTTCTATTGTACACTTAAATCGGGATTCCTTTGGACCAGCTATGCACTTTTTCACTTACAAACTTCTTCAGAGTGATAACTAAGTAAATGGACCTACATTTTTCAAAAACTTAGAAGCAAAACTGTGGTTGTCTTTAGCTGGGAGAAAAGGTTAATTTCCAAACGCGTCTACAGGGGTACGGTATTTATAGATGGGGGTACCATAAGGGTAGGTTAGGTACTCTGGATCCATAGATTGCATTTGCCAGTCAAAAATAATTTTCATGTCATGAATAAAATCAAGAAATTAATACTGAGCATTAAGTTATGTGGGTTAGCTGAGGCATGTGGGTATGGCGAGACAGGAGAACCCCATATCCTCCATACCTGCAGATATATGTAGAGATGCCCTTGGGGCTATTGACACCTATACCATGTTAACCAATAAAATTCCATGAATATTTCAAGCTATTCCTGATACAAATTTATGCAAGCCTTTTAGAGACCTCCCGAAAATGTATTGTAATTCTGTATCTAATGTGGAAGAGTGCCCAGCGGTGGCGGAGAAAGTCTGGGGTGAGCTCAGGTACCTAAACATGTACGCATCACCCACACGGGTCATCACTTATGATTCTCATTCCCTTAATATGGTATTTCAGCATGTTATGCCCGATGAAAACACCTTATGGGTGGAAGAGAACGATTTTTTTTATTCATTTGTAGGACTGTATGTGATTGATTTAGAGTGGCCTGGCCACATCTCCCTGATGGTTCTGACACAGGAATCAATTGTTCTCTATCTTTCATTAACCGCTGCCAGTATTTTTTCTATCTATTTTAGGGGACAGTCAATAGTGTGGTACAGGCCTTCTTTTCTTTACCCAACACTCCTTTGTGTCATGGAATCCAGCAGAGTCTAATGTTGTGCCCTTACGCCCCTACAACGAACGCAGTGTTGTCATAATTTCAAAAAGGAAAGTGCTAGACTGTAAAAAAAATATGCTGGAATCATTATATGTATTAATACGTATACATTAAAAGTTTCCGTGCAGTTTTTAAGTATTTATCATGAAATGAGGAGTATGAAAGTTATATCACTCGAAAGGTACTGTACCATAGATGTGCAGAAACAAAAAATCGTAGGTATATGTCGCCATTAAGACTGGTAAAATGAAGTTAACAATTTCCCATACAAAATGCTTAGCAGTTAATCGAAAGCATTTCGTTGCATTCAATTTGTCGCCGTCATGTTTCCATAGTAACGAATTTAATCATCTTATATTAGAACCTATTGGAGAGTCTCATTAACCCATAAAGGTATGCAATTTGATTAACCCTAAAAGTAAGCAATCATAAAATTGCAGAGCTATCTGCGAAATGTTACTATGGAAACAAACATTCATGTTTTGCCCTTTTCCATTCTTTTTGATAGCGGAAAGGTATATGAATTAAGATTTAAGATATAAATAAATTAAAATAAATAATAAATAATTTATGTAAAAAACAAGTTGGATTTCGTTACTTTATCCACAGACAAAATTGGTCGAATTTCGATCACGGGCGGTACTAGTCTACATAGATATATGAAGCCAAACAAAATAATGTGTTACCATCAGCTATTTTAAAAAATTGTTGTCTTTTATTTTACACACCTATATAAATGTATTTTCCCTACGTACATATCTGTACTTCCGAAAAGCACTCGCCTTTAGATTCAGAAAAGATATAAATCCTTCTGCGCACTGTTTCCTTATCTCCGCGTACACGATATAGATGGAATTAATCGCACTCACACTTCAGCCGCTTACATTTTACATTGCACCTGATGCGTAGGTGATTAGTGGGAAACATCTGAAACTTCGTTGCACTGCTATCAGGTATGATACTAATGACCAAAATTCCAGTAAAAAAGACCAAAAAATGTCAGAATGGCAAATACTGCTTAAAAGCTCATATTTTATAAGCACAACGGCAGAAGAAAGTAAAAGCTGCCGATTAAAAAAATATTGCAATCATTGCAGCCTTTTAGGCAACTGTTGTCACTATTAGTACCTCAGCCCGGACCATGCTGCTACAGTGAGCTATTCTGATCAAATAGGATACAGTACGTATATTTAGGATCAGTGTTGCCATTCTGACCGGATTCCGGTCATATATTACAGAATTCCCTTTAGTCGGACCGGAGAAAACTTTAAAATCCGGTCTAACCGATTTTTAGACTAAAAACAAAGAAAGATTTTCAAAATTCAAATGAAACTTTGCCATACTTAACGAACATGCTCACAATCACCCCTATCGTGGAATCCGCCGAGGAGAATGTTTCACTCAAATTCTAGAATACATTCGAAATGAAGATTCACTTGTCGGTAAAGTGAATGCGTTTAACTCCATCGTAGAAAACGATCGAAGTGAAACTCCCCATACAAACTTTGAAATTACAAATACTCAGCTAATTCATTGCGTATTCTAGCATTTATTGTGCGGTTGTGATTTTTTAAAAATGTTGTTAGTACAAAATGAGCAAACAGATTTGTTTAATAAGTGCACAAAACACAAATTACATTCTTATTGCACCAAGAAAACAAATAACCGAGACCAATTTCGTGAACTGATAAGTTCAATGAGGGAACCTCCAGCACTTAAGAAAATGTTAATTGGGCAATACGTATGTTGTAGTCCTTCCCAGTACCATACTGATAGTTTCCTTCAGCAAAAAACCGCAAGCAAGCAGCTAATTTAACTTTTGGGGATAGAGAAAATGACTTCGAGTTTGGATTTAGCTCGCTCCTTTTTCAAAACATCCAAAACGAAAGCATTTAGTTAATCTGAGAGATAAATAAACAATATTAACAATTTCAATAACAATTCGAATCCGAAAGTTCAATTATTTCTTTTGCAGTTCCTCTTAATTATGAACATATTTTTCTGTCGCAGGATGCTCTTTCCATTTATTTTTAATTTGATTTCTGTAACCTAAACTAGAATTCTCTTTGCTCTGTCACTGCTGTCATTTAATGCAAAACAGCTGTATTACCGACCAACTTTGTATTGAAAATAACTGTCGATAATGGAGTCTCCCCGGCGGTTTTTACGATGTATATACATGGAAAGTGAAAGTGAATCGAGTATGTGAAGTGAATCTCAAATACGTCGTATTCCACGATAGGGGTGAATATTAAACAGAATCTGATTTATTATAAAATAATAATACTAGAAAACTACAGCGGCGCTTGAATAAGATTGAAAGTTCCTTTTTTGCAAACGTTTTTTAATGCAAAGCTTCTTATTGAATTGCATATTTTTTGTTTACTTTTAAGGTTTGTTTTATAAAATAAAAAAACTAAACATAACCAGTAGTACTAGTAATGTATAGTCAAAATATATTGCTATTTCTATTTTTGACCGGAATTCTGATTAAAAATTCTTAGTTTAACTTTTGACTGGATTTTTTGACAGAATTTAAAATAAATAAAATCGGTCATACAGTCAGATTCGACCGAATTCCCTTATTTTTATTGGCAACACTGAGGAGTAGAATCCCTCTTTAAAGACTACGTCCAGTCCAGTTTGCCAAAAAAAAATAAATAGGTATTTAAACAGCCTAATTTCTATCATTTTTAGTCCCCTGCAAACTCAAACCCTGATCACAGCCAAAGTCGCTTACGTCCTAGATCAGGTTGACATAAATGTGTGCCCGTGTGGTCCTATCCATCTTACGTGCTAGAACTGATGTATATGGTTTCCAATTTAAAAAAGGAGGTACCTTTTCAAAAATGTAACTCCTCTGTACAATGTTACTTACCAATTCTGTGGCAACAAGGAATAACGACATAAGTCAGTTTTTACAACTTTTCAGGAGAGCGATTTAAATGTTTGGTTTGCGATTACAAATCAAGTAAAAAACAAAAACTCTTAAGTGTGTAGTTTATAAACCGTAAGAGATAAAAGTATGAAAAAGTAATGACAGATAGAATCGCTTATTGCGCATCAGATTGTGTAAAAATCTCAATTTCGACATAAGTCGACTTATGATGTTATTCCTTGTGGCCACAGAATTATTATCGTAAATTATCAAGTGCCAACACACAACCCTAAGACCTTTGTGACTAAAGCAAAGAATATCCTAGCAAGCGACAAGAGGAATTGAGGCCCTAGAACAGTGTTTACAGCGTGACAGCCAATACGCCGCCACCAACCATACAGAGACATGAGTAATGGGAATCATTTGAATTCTTAAAAGAAAAGGTCCAGGATTAAAATACCATTTAGCTATCGAACTAGCTCTTTCTTTTGTCCGTCTATACCATAAAAACAAAATCCAAAATGTTCCTACATGACAGCACTAAATCGCGATATGTATCGCCTTGACTCCAGACCAAAATTCCTCTCTGTTCCTTCAAACAAAGCAATCTAAATTACATAAAACTTAGGTATGCCCTGCCCGTACTCGCAGCAAAAGGAAGCCATTGCCGACATCCTCTCGGGCGTGACTTAAAATTACCCTATAAGGAGGTGGATTATGAGCGTGCACTGGTAACTGAGTTTCATCTGGCGCCGTCGTCGAGCAAATTGCAGGATTTAAATTAGATTTTCATAAGGGTGCGGCAGAGTCATGAAAAATTCACAAATAAATTCGATGTTTCATTTGGCTTAGTTTGTTTTTCTTGTTCTTCTCTTTTTTGGTGAGTGGCAACCATTTGTGCTCGTTTGGTACGTGACGGGGACACACGACTCCGATATCGTTGGTTCCATTTCATATTCATAAGTACACTCTATATTACTTGTGTAGGTCCTGCGAAATAGAGTCTCCTTGTAGCACAAAAAAAAAAAACAACTTCTATCGATTTATCTGTTTCCTTTGCACCATGAAAGTCGTAACTGGATGATGGTGTTTATGAAATTGTATTTGCCTGTCCTGCTGCTGACCTCTTTTTTATGTGCCTGGTATACTCGTAATAATTTCCGCATTCACTTGATTTGATAATGTCGGCAAAAGTATCTGCATGTAGAAAAAGGAAGCCAAAAGGAAACCCTGCTTTGCTGCTTTTCAAGAGAATTAAAAGATTGCTTTTCAAGCGAACTGCAGTTGCGATTCAATTCTGGAAACCTACTCACATGCCTTGGGAATATTTCTATAGTGCATGCATATACCAGGCAGAGTATTTTTACCTCGAGTTTTCAATAGATTGCATCTTTAGGTTGTGGAAAGTTAGACTCGCAGTCAAAGCAATCATTCGGGAGTATTAAAAGTTCGCTTTTCCAAGGATATGGAACTTAATGTGGTGTAGAAAATGGAAATGATTTACATGTTACGTCAAAAGTTTGTGAACTGTATACTGTATGTGACGCTAATCAGTGGTTCGGATGGCTGGGCTTCTGTAGCTATTCCTGCGCTTTGAGATTGAATCTCTGAAAATGATTTTTGTTAAGAGATTTGGTTTTTCTTTGATATTCCGTCCATGGGTTGGGACTGGAGCGGATATGAGAATTTGTGAATCTTCAAAGCATTGACAGGGGACAGAGAAGTTTTCGAACATTTTAAGTTTCTCTATCGGCTTTGATGGGTGATAAATAAAGTGATATGAAGGTCCACCATGGTAAGCTGAATTTCAGATATACCGGACCGTGCGAAATGCGCGTGTTCGACACTGGAAACAAAAAGTATAATCTGATACACCGACGGATCAAAAATGGAAAATGGAGCCCGCGTTTTTGAACTCAACACCAAAGTCCCAATACCTATGGGAATGTGTCCCAATTGTTTTCGAAATACATGAAATGTTAACCTGTGATGATTTTAACTGAAAAAAGATTAGTCAACCAAAAACAATGGACTCTAAAACAGCGAAAAGCTATCGCGATGCTCTGCAATCCCTAGTCAAATACAGAAAGCCCAAACTTGGTTGTGAACCTGGCACCTATCACATGCGGACAAGCAAGCTAGGGCTGGTGCAGAATCCGTTCTCCTTGTTTCCTACAGCCAATTCGTCTATTTCATTAAGGCTAATAAACGAAGAACGAATGGGAACAACAACTTCGTCTCAATCAATTAAGCCTTAATCCGACAAGAAAATCCTCAGACTTAAAAAGGATATTATAAGGAAGCAGTGGCTCAGTAGGCAATACGCTTTATTTCTATTACAGAATACAAAAAGCGAAGATGGACGTTAAAGTGTTCGGTAAAGGTCAAACTAACTTTTTCTACAAATGGAGAAGATTTTGTTTGGTAAAGCTCAAGCACTTTTTTTCTACTATGTGTACGATGCTTGACTAAAAAGTGTTTAGGGTAAGCATTTTTCAAGAAACAAAAGTTCCAGGTTCGAATAATTTAAATAATCTGACTTTGGGTCTATCTACGCACACCACTTATACTGAGCGAACGAATTCCAAACTACAAAACTCCAAAATTCACTCTAAGAATGCAGAATTGTATCTATGTTTGAAACAGCCTCTAAAATAAATTACCATACAGCGCACAAATCACTAATCGTAGAGCTATTAAACTGTCAGGGAGTAATCCACTGTAGCCTTTAAAGGGAGCCGTTTTAAAACTCGATAAAACACGAGCAGTTGTAGAGAAATAAAAATGATTAGATAATTGTACGACATTTTTCAAAGCGACGCCTCTATCCCCTTCTTGAGGGGTAAAATAAAAACCGTGTACTAACACGGTACATCTTCCTCATAGCTTACCACAGCGTTTTTAATAGGATCAATTGGACATATTTTTCAGGAGATTTTGATTTTTGCCAATGAGCCCTTTTTTACAGGGGCAATAATGTGAGGGTAAAGGGTGTTCCATAATTCACGCAAAATGTAATTTTGATAAAAAAAAATACAGATTTTAAATAAGAAAGCTTACATTTTTTTACTGATTCATAGAGTATACAGATTGGCATTGGGGTTATGTAGGGAAAAGCACATCGGATAAACGGTCGCCGCCACAGCTTTGCTGGCAAGTACCTACGTACTCCTTTAATGAAATTTTCTACGACCGTTTCGCATAAATGTGGTTAAATTTCCTCTTTCAAGGCGTTGGCGGTCGTGGGCTTGTTGCATAGACCTTTGACTTCAAAAAACCACAAAGAAAAAAGCCCAAGGTCGGTTATTCGTTGGTTTTCTGAACACCAAATGCGACAATTTTGACGATTAACGAAGCCAACAATATGAGAATAAGCTTTATAACTGAAGATGGTTTTGTTCGGAAAATTGCGAACTGTCGCTGACAAACTTTCATTATTTGTAAAAAAATGCTCAACTAAGCAATTACGTTAGTCTTTCGTATAGCACTCCATTTTTATTAACCCCGAACTGTCAGCTGTCACATTGTTAACTTTTTTTGCGTTGGCATCACTGTACTATTAAAATTTTGCCTGAATTATGAGCCATCCTTTATATGGAAACAAATATTTTTTTTTGTCGGATTTACATGGAACTAAACTGAGTAATAAAAAAAAAAGAAAATGAATAAGTTATTGACGCAAAATCTCCGCAAAGGTACCATTGGCCCAGCTTCTTACAACCTACAATTTTATGCCGAGTACAACCGAGTCCAATTTAGGAGCTCTTCCATGCGAGTTATATTCTTTTCATAATATTCAGTCAGTCATTTCTGAGAAATGGCGCAGTGAATGTAATTTGTGTTTTTCTAGGGATCGAACCTCAGACACCTCACTCATTGGTGTAGGTAATTTAACTCTATGACATGTATGACAACTTTTTTGGTTTCGAAAATGGATTGACTTTAAATTTAAAATAACTCCCCAACACCTAACCCTTTTAAGATGGGGTTCAGGTGAGAGTGACTGCTAGTCTATTTATATATATCTCACCTAATTGGCAGTTTTCCTTCGCTTTTTCTTTCGTATATTTTCGATGTAACAATATCTCGAGCAAATCCGAAATCAGCCACCTTGCAGGTATTATCATCGGTTATAAGGATATTCCTCGCTGCCAAATCTCTATGGATTATCTGGAAATAAAAAAGTTGGAGTTGGTTAACTAAATAAATAGTTATTTTTACATGTCCTTAAGTAGTTGTTATATATTTTTAATTAAAGAAATACATCACAAGTGCATTTGAACATTTTTACCCTTTTGATGAAATACAAAACAATTTAAAGTCGCTGTAGTAATTTTCATTATAACAAAAGTATCTTGAAAACTAAAATTTTACTTTAAGATTTTTTGTTTATTATTTATTTTCCACATGCCCTAATTTGTGGTGTTCACAAGAACATATAGACGATGGTGGACCTCGCCCTCATAATAAGGCTGGGTGATCTTACAGTGAACTGTAGTTGGTCTTGCACCGGCCCCAGGGGGTTATTGTCAAACGTCTTTCTCAGAGAAATTAAGTGGGTATGTCCGAAGTGAACTATGGCCGTCAAGGCAGGTATTTACGTAGACCAAACTATTCTTAAGTTAAGGCCCTAATAGCTGTATAAGTCATTGGCTGCCCTAATTTTTCACCAAAGTTTTTATATTGCTCACATAGTAATGCTTCATTTATCTATGACTACCACGGCGTAGTGGCTTAGTGGTAGTTTGGTGGGCTACTAAGCGAGGGATTCCCGGTTTGAATCCCGAAAGAACCAAATCACATCTTAAAGTTTTTTCCACTGCGCCACCTCTCGCGAACGTCTGATAAACATCCGAGAGTAAAACTGTCATGAAAGAGCTTCTCAATTAGCCGTTTGGACTCGGCGTAAAATTGTAGATCCCTTCCATTCTTCCCAAAAATTGAAAACCCACACAAAACAAATGGTTGTGAGAAGCTAGGTCCCATAGACCTGTCGCGCCAAAATATTTATTTATTTATTTTTATTTATTTTTTATCTGCCTAAAAATTATGCGAATAGGTAGGACCCATTTAGACCCAGTGTTGCGTTTCCACGGCTCCCGCCAATGACCTATGAGTGGCGCACGTGATGCAAAAGTAAGCGCGTTTCTTTAAGCTGGTAACCAAGTAATGGAGCATTCTAACAAGAGTCTGCGACATCGAGCTTTTGGAAGCCAAACGGTGAAAAAATGCGAATCGTATGATGAAGCACTTCACGACAAATGTTTTTTTTTTTTCGATTTTTCAAGCTAAAACATTCCAACATTTATATTTATTCCTATCTTCATATTTTTCCTTAAAAGTGAATTAAATAATATCTCTACATATAATAAAACTGTAGAATGAAAAATGCCTGACCGCGCATCACGCAGAAACTACGGGACGGATTTTGATGAAACTTGACATAGTGATTGCATATGTTCTGGGTCGGGCTTTAGGATACTTTTTAACCCGGAATATTACTTGGTTCTTACAAAATAGTCAAAAATGCCGAATATATGTAAGGAAAATTCTGTTTATACAGACCTAGCTCAGTAATGGCTTATCGGATTGAAAAATAAAAAAACAGGTGAATTTAGTAAATTTTTTCCTGAATCTTTTAAGATATAAAACATCCTCCTGCGTTGTCTTGAAGCTGAGCAATGTTCAAAACAATTATTCAAAACATTGCCCACAATTTTCTTTCAGTGGATACCTGTCACCTGTCAGTAGTCATGCAGCAGTGAGTATCGTTGCAGTAGTGTGTGTGTGATTATTATGCGCTCTAACGTGATCATATGTTTTGCTTTTCAATGGGCATGGGCAGTCGTCTCTTTTCAGCGCATACATTCAGGTTGAATACATTTTCAGGTGCTGTTCATTGGGAAAAGTTTGGAAATGGGCTGGTGGGATTCGTGTGTGAAGTTGTTTCATTCGTGTTGCTTCTTTTCGCCGGCATTTAAGGTGGATAAGAGGGAACAAATAACAGAACTTTGCGTAAATATTTTTGTGTAGACTTTTTAGTAGGAATTAAAATTATGTTTATATTGTCTTTGTTTTTGCTTTATATTGCTTTTAAAAAGATCAGAGGGAGGGAACATATTTATAAAAAAAAACCGGCGGGTGAAGCAAGGCGAGCACGGGTCAGCTAGTCTAATAATAAAATATAAAGTAATACAAAGTTGTGTGTTCGTATGTACTTAGACCCAGTGTTGCGTTATCGCAACACCTCATAACTCCACTTTCACTAATAGGAAAATATTTTGACTTGAGTTATTGATTTCAGAGCAGAATACCATCAAACAGTTAAAAAATCATTAAAATTGGAAGTCAAAATTAATTCAGGTCCACCCATTTGGAATGTAAATGAGGGGAGGATAGCTCCAACTCATTGCATTTATGTCATTATAAAGCCGATGGGATTCGGCCCCATATTTCTAATAGTGAAAGTACATTGTTTCTTTCTTACGGTTTGTTGAAGAATACATGACTAACCATTGGGTCGTACTTAAAACACTAACTTGAGTAATGGCAAGTTAAAGTCTGAAAAAATTAAATGTTGGTCCCGAAGAGTGTCTTCTCTGAGTCTTTAGGAAGATTTGAAAATATGTTTCATATTAAATCTTTTCACGGTAATTCGCATGTTAACACGTACAGAAATTAAACCTTCTATAATATTATCATGTGGAAGGCACTTAAGCAACACTCGGGCACGTTGCTCAGTGAAGGCTGGGAGACGAAGATAATTTTAGTTTACAATTTTTGACTAGAAATTACTGTTCACAAAGGAGCTCAGTACTAACTCACCCTTTCAGCATGTCCTTCAGCAGTCGGTGCCATA
The DNA here is from genome assembly GCA_936431705.1 of Cheilosia pagana. NCBI lineage: Eukaryota > Metazoa > Arthropoda > Insecta > Diptera > Syrphidae > Cheilosia > Cheilosia pagana. Next base: position 73,156,043 of record OW386166.1, on the reverse strand, counting down.
AAGGAGGACTCGGGGGCTCTGCACAGTGGAAATATAAATCTTCCAAAAAAACTTTTAAATATTCATTTAACAGGTTTATTCTTTAGGAGTTCTTGCATGTATAAAATCTGTTAAATATTTTTTTTTGTTCTTTGAGCGTACGCATGCTGAAATGGCAAACCAAAATGATCTCAAGTCAGCAGACGGCTTTTAAAATGATGATGGCTGGGAAAGTGTTGGCAATTTGAAAGCTAATCGGTATAAAAACAAAACAACCCTGTACTTGGTAACAGCAGTCAATAGCAATGTGATGTTTTTAGTGGGGCACATTACCGTCTTGGCAGCTCTTAGATGCAACTGCCGAGGAATTACTCGAATCAGTAAAACAATTTTGTATATGGCTCAATGAGAGCATACGGTGTAGTTTTCGGACTCTGATGGATGCGGCCCACCGAAAGATCGCTAGTTAACCAGTAGAGCCGGCCGTTGGTCCTTTCCCAAACCCCAGAGTGGGTTCACTTTCGACAACATGCACTTCTTGTTAATACTCAAATAATAATAATAAACTTTATGCACCTGAACAAACACTACACCACATTATTGCTCAACCTTTCCCAGAATGTTGTGTCACTTAATGTAATCACTGAAAATCAACTTCCTGTCAAAAGTTCCCCTAAATGCGCTCAGAAAAAGTAAACAAATGCATCCATCAGCTGAATATGCCGATTCGCTTCCCTAGAAACTTTTCCAAGCTCTCATCAAACACAGATGATACAAGGGGAACCAGAATGCCTCCATCATTCACAACCAAATCTTGCCGGTATACGCAGCTACCTATCCTCTTAACTTCTGTCACATCCTTCATTTTCAATTTTCAGGATTTCACAAGTTATTTGCAATTTTCTCTAAATCCGAAACAATCCTCCGAGACAGACGTAAGAAAATTTATCATTTTTAAATCTGTTTGATATAACTCGCACAACGGCTCTGCGGGCGTGGGGGAGGACGATACGTATACACAGAGGGTAGGTATCTAGGTAGATACCGAACGTTTCACACACAAACTCGTAGCAAGGTTAATGTACTTCAAGTTAATCCGATTTACTCGAAACGAGAAGAGAAATCATCGTTAGTCCCCGACCGCTTGTTGTTTATCCTTTTGCGCAAATTGATTCAACAGGTAGAAGTGGCAACATCCCACCAACCAGCACAGTAGCAGTATCGCATCCTCAAGTCTTCCCCCATGCGTCTGCAGCAGCAGTGCTTGCTCTATCTTATACCTATGTATAGGAAAAGTGAGCTCTTGTTGAAAATAAAACGTTCAAATGCATTTCACAAACCATAACGGATTCCACCCCCGGGGTTGAATACGTATGCTTCACGAACGAACAGCCCCTCCACCTGCAGCAGCACAACGTGCTATCCACGACAGTGTGCGCGCCGTGTGGAGTTTGAACTGTAGTATAATGTCCCGCACCCGTTCTTCTGTCTGTCTCATAGTGAAGGCCTGCATCCCGAAAAATTGAGTTTGCACTTTTCCTTTGTGCAGGATATACACGTTCTGTTTGCATACTTAGTCAGATGATGACGGTAGGTGGCGGTTTGCTTTAAAACTGGTGAATTCCTGAAACTTTGTCTCTTCTCATCGTCGTCGAAAAAAAGAATTAAATCACCGCCCAACCTGTGCGCAATATAACATAAAAGTAAGCACTCAGTTTTTGCTTTCCTTGGCTCCCAACGCGGGTTTCTTGACGTTTTTTCTGATCCCCAGCGCTCGTCCTACGTACATTTTTTCGTTGTGCGTTTATTTATCTTTTTGGTAGGTACTTTGCCAGTTCTCATGCACTTATGCGATACGAGGAACTACATGATATAGATATGAGTGGTGTAAGCAGCGTGTGCTTGGCGTATACTCACCCCTCGGGATGTTAGGTAATCCATACCCTTGGCAACCTGATACATGAATGATGTTAAATCGCCTGACGTCAGGATATTCGATTTTCCGTGTGTATTGCCATAATGCCTGCAATAAAGGAAAATGGTTATGAGTACAACACATGCACATCAAATATGGTATAAATATAGAATAGATGGAGCTGGAGGAGAACGATGATGGGAGGCAGTGGGCGTATTAATATCAGATTCACAGGCACCGCAACAAGCTGTATGTGCAAGGCAAACTGCCGGGTCGCTGCTTTTAAGCCATACGTAACACGACGATGTTGACGACGATGACGACGACAACGAGACGTAGTCAATGAAGAGCTTCAACTAGAGCACGAGTGTATCTTCAATATGGTGAATGCAAATAGCGTGTCAGTTTGAACATGACTCCGCTCCATGGATGATATTAAGGAAAATAAAAATAAGTAAATAGACCAGGACTCTACGAGTCAGTAAGCCTTTGTGAAGCGGACTTGTAGCAGTTTTATTAAAAATTCTTCTTTAGATAAATAGCAACTTTCCTTATGCTGAAGTAAATATTTGGGTCACCGTTTGTCTTGAAGGAAATTTAAGCTGCGTGTTTTTTTTTTTTGCGAATTCCATTTTACTAAAGCGATTAATATAGGACTAAAGGGACATAGTTTTGCTTTGCTGAGCCCTCATCCAATCAGCAACAATTTTTATTTTTTGTATTGGGAAACATTGGCATACAGGTGTTTGTGACATATCTGGGGAGAGATTTTCGTATGCCTTTGCCATCGTTCAATTTTTAGTTTTTCTATGATTGGGGGAAATGTGCTATTTAATGTGGTGCATCTCAGTGACTTGTTTAGAAAGGATGTCAGACTTTTGCAACAAGTGGAGCAGTGGAAAAAGACTTTCAGCCTTATTCATTAGATTCCCTTAATCAATAGATTATCAGTGTCTTCACTAACTCACGTCAAGTGATTTAATTTGACTCACGTCGTCATCGTCGTCAATCATGTCGTCGAAAATGTTTAGTCATAAAAATTATTTTGCAATGTAGTAGCTACATAATCAGTTAATTAAGCAAAACTACTCCGAAAATCTGGCAGCATTGTCCTACTTCTGTGTTACTTTTGAGTTTTGACAGTAGTTAAAATAAGTTTTAAAAAATAGAGAACTATAACGATCAATTTTTAAATTAAAGAAAAATACCCGTACGAATTAAAACAAAAAAATTACCCTTTCCAAGTAAATGCCTTTGAAATTTTCGAGCACATTCGGCTTACAGTTGATTGAATGAACCTATTAATATCTGGCCTTTCGTTCTGAATCTACCAAGTTATTGAAAATTACATTTTAAGCGAAAAATCTATATTTATGTCTGAATTTACTTTCCGGAAAATCAAAAGGGTTAAACCGTGGCTTATAATTTAATCGCCTTTGGTTATCGATTTCATTACATAAAATATTAAATTTAGGCATTAATTTTTTCGACAGTTGACAGTTTGCGATACGAATAATGTTTACTGCAATTTAATTAAAATTAGCCCTAATTCAGATTCAATTAAATGTTATGCAAGTCTGAGGCGGATAAGTTCCTCAAAGTCTTTATACTAAAAAGGTGTTTCCTTAGGCTGCAGTTATAGCGATATGAAAAACGAAACCGTAAAAATGTATTTAATTTTTTTTAATCACTAAAACTAAATCACTAAATGGATGAACACAATCTTGGTCTTAAAATCTTGCTTATGAGTTATTAATTTAGTTTATCAGAAAAAATAAGCAAATTATTTTTAAATTCTCGAAAAAAGATTTATTAAATTTCCGTACGTAAAATTATTTTCGTATACAGAAAATTGAATGAATTCTAATAGTATTATGAATGAAATTCAGTCAGTTACACTGTACAAAAGAAAAAGAAAAAGAAAAAAAAATTGTGTGTTTCTATCAAAGTTAATTCTTGCGTTCTTTTAAAAATATTTTTTTTTAATATTGGAATCTTGGCTTTTCAAACAAAAATCACCAATTTATTATTTTGAAGAAACTACGGTCATCTATTTCAGACATACTCAATGGAGGTTAGCAACATTTCGGAGAAGCATTTCTGATTGATGATTGGTTCAAGATTTGGAGTACCCTTTTTAAAAAAAAAAAAGAACGGAGAACAATCCAGGAGTTGGACCCACTGTGGTCAAGTCGAAAATTTGTCCTGCTTTTTTTCGGTAGGATATACCTTAGTATTTTAAAAGACGAAAAACATGAGTGCTTTCTTGGAGCTCAACCATTCTCCTTTCGTGCCTGTTTGTAATCATATAATCGGCGTCGACGTTCATATACAATGACCAGTAAACCTAATAAAAAATAATTTACGATTTTAGTTGGGGCTCTGAAAAAAAGGGTTTTTAAAAAACAAAAAAATCTGCGTGAAAGCGAAAATTTGCTACATATAACTCCTTTCGTTTTCGTTTTTCTATTCGAAAACGTTTAAGAATATTCAGCTTCTTCTTCTCTGTTTAAATTGCATATGATCAGAGATCAGCTTCACAGAACAACTCAAAAGTACTATTTTCAAAAATAAGAAACGTGAATGGAAATGCCTTCATTGGTTCGTACAAAACGAAAGTGTTTTTCGTTTTTGGAGTTAAGTGAAGCAGAAAAAAAAACGAAAACATTCGACTTCATATTTTTTTCGTTTTCAAAATCACATGAACCAAAACGTTCATGCAAGCAAAAACGAATGAACGTCTTCACATTACATAAACGATACGCAATACAGTCAAACGTGTCACTCATCCTCAATGCACGTTCGTATAGCATAAAACTAATTGTATATCAATCGATCGAATTCCGTCGAAGGTAGAGTCAATCTGATCCTGAACTCACACGCCGCTAAAACAGTTGAACCGTATTGCAAATCCCTGCCATTGTTCACTGCTCCCATTGATTAAACGAGACTCCTGCAAAGTAACAAAAATAAACAATAAAATGCTTACCTCTCCGCACGCGAATTCCGCAAGTACGTTTGAAGTTTGCCCCGATTTACATATTCGATTATCACGAAAATTGGATCCTTATCAGAACAACAGCCCAGCAAGCGCACAACATTTATATGGGGCTCCAGTGACTTCATTACCTATGTGAATTGGTGAGAAAATAAACAGAAGAAAAAAAGTTCAAGGATTAACACACAGCGAAAGCATATACAATACATACAAAAAAAAAAGAATAAGAACACAGGGATCGTTTGGATAGGAATAATAAGCATAGGGAGTGCGAGTATGAAAATTTATTCAAATTTCCGATATTACATCCTCGAAGCGTTTTATAGCTGTTGAACATATTATTACACCCTTATTGCACGTTAGGTATTTTGCAAAAGTAATCCGTATATACTCTCCCTCTCCCGCCCTCTCTTTTCTCGAAGTTCTTTTTTTTCTGCTTCGGGCGTAAATTGTATAGTTTGTATGGTTGGTGTGTATCCTCACTAGGCACATCAAGTTTTATTGAATAAAAAAAAAGAAGCCGGAACCCAACACGAAGATAGGTGAATTTTTAATACGCCTACGAGAGTGATACCATACAGGAACAGGATGTGTATACGAGGAGTATTTCAATAGGTCTGTATGTGGGTGGATATGAAGATGACAATGTTTTTCAAATGAGATTGTGAAAGGTGTTTGAATACTAATCGGGGAGCTACCATGTAAGCATTGTCCCGTTTGCATAATTTTTCAACAATCATTTAATTCTGTCGGTCTAAGCTGGGACTTTATTGGGGTGTAGCTTACGGTTTATACGATCGCATTATGTGGTTGTAATACTCATTTTGTGTTTTGAGGATATTACCTGATAAAAGAATACTTATAGGGGATGATTGCTATTTTTTTTTTTAAATTTTGTTTATGCTCGTAGCGGTGCCGGATTTGTGTAGTTTAGCAAAACGAGGCTGCATGATTAGAGTGGCAGGGTGTTTTGAAGATATTTTTAAGGGTCGTACTAAGTAGATTTTATTTATATTATTTTAATTTGTTGACGCTGCTAAATAGTAAGGAGAAGGTTTTGGGAATTACCTAAGTTGTGTTTAAACTAAACATTAGGAAAAAAAACAATAGCTGCAACTGACTTTAGAGGCAATTTGAAAAAAGAAACTACTTGCCGCTATGTGTTCAGAATTCCCTGACAATAAAAAATGGTTAGCTAGGCGATGGAAGTAAAGGTAAAGACGCGGACTTCCGATCACAAGTATTACCACGAGTGGAGTGCCTATTTTGCACTAACTCAGTTACCCCCTCTCTTTTTATTTTCTAATCCGAGTCCGCTTTTGGTTCCTCTCCCATTACATGTTGTGCCCGAACAAACTTACTATGCGCCCTACTCCCTTCATGTCGCATTTTCGTTTCATCAGAACTTGAAATCACTGCCATAAGACGTTTCAATTAAAAACGTTTTTTGAGTAGTCTTATACTTTTTGCTGTATTTATACCGCCTTTCAAAATTTGTTAACATCAACTTGTTCTTCGCACTGGATACACTACAAATACAGTAGGTGGGTATACATACTTGTGGAAACAAATTGATAAATAGGAATGAAGCCCTAGATCTTCCTTTGTCTAAATCAAGTAGCTTTATCAGTATAGTTGCAGTCTCAGATATTTGTTTGTGACAGGTGGTGCAGTGTTATGTAGAACTTGTATTTTTTTGGGGTTTGAACTTGATCTAGAGCGTGGTCTTTTGAGTTACAAACTCGACCATAAATTGGACGGTAATTTTTGTCAACAACCGTTTTCGAAATAAATTTGCACAGTTGGTAAGGTATTTTCGTAAAAGTATCAACAGCACAAATTATACTGACTTTTACTTGAAACAGTGTTGCTATTTTAAAAACTCAATCTCTGAAAAGAAACACTTTGCAACAGTTAATATTAAAATATGAATAAAAAGGTTTTGACAGCCTTTAAGGTATTTTCGCCTCAAAAATGAATTTTGTCCAAACTAAAGTCAAGTCCAGCAAAACAAAACATGGATACAAAAATTCTTATCTATTGGGAATCATTTTATTATTAACCTAGATTAGTTTTGGGTGGCAGACCACGGCTTGTGCATCAAGACTGTGGCCGGAGTAGAACCATTGAGATACATTCAACTTTTGTTCTCAAAACTACCCGTTGAACCAACTAAAGCTTGAAATAGACGCTAAAGACAGCTGATACTTATGTTTCGAAGAAGTATTTTCTTATATATACTTAGCGTTCTCCGAGTAGAGAAAGCTGGGGTAAATGCATTATAGGTGAACAATAGTCTACTTCTCCTTCTCGTATATGGGCTTTTTGCAGAAATAGTTTGCAAGTATACGCAATCTGACCATGTTGAACAGTAAATCGAAGTGGTCCTTAGGACTCCACTTATGCAGAGACATACCTACAGTTTTTAGCACACGACTAACTCCGAACTGAGGCCACGCTTAGATTTTAGTTGATGAGCATAATGGGTAGCAGCTGGTTCACCAATTGGCGGAGCACAATTCCAAGGTTTCTATTGCATTTTTTGAATGTATAAATAACCATTGCGCCCTACTAAATGAATGTAGTTTCGCCTTTAAGTTTATGGATGTGCTCGATAACGAAGTTTTTATGGGAAATATTAATACCTACATATTTTGAACATATATAATTAAAAGTCAAACTAAAAATGAGTAAGATATTAATTTAAATGAAAACTATGGAAGAAATTTTGAAGCTTCCTCTCACGCTGAGTCAACTTTGAACGGGTGCAACGCACAGACAATTAGAAAGTAAACCTACTCTATCTGTCGCAACCGGCATGTGCTAGTATTGCCTCTGAAAAATTTCAAAAAGTGGGCCACGGGTCTTGAAACTTAAAAAGGACCAATTTTTTGTCCTAAAGTGTCCAACGCTGGCATGTTCACAGACCATGTGCTGTGTAATATCGGATTCGGCGGATTCTATGGGTTGGGTCCTTTACCGACAACTGGAAATTCAACATACGCCTCATTTGGCCGAAGGTGATATTTTTAGCCAAATTTTCGGTCGAACTCTAGCCCTTTGTAAGTTACATATTTTCTTAACTGTTTTGGACATTCTATCCAGACTCCACTGTATTTTGATATTAAAATTGATAAGTCAAATCTTGAGTTTTATTTCTAAGAATTTGGAATTTACCAAAACATCTTTCGGCAGATTAAATAAAAATCTACTTCAAACTACACACGTCCAATTCCACACATTCACCTTATGTGTGCATTCCAAGTTATAACGCATTAGGGACTAGGATTGTATCTTATCTATACTTATGTTAAGTGGAAGCTAAACGAGCGTCCAAGTATCTGGCCGTTCTCTAGATTTTCCAATTCTTCCCTGCGAAATAAACCTTTTATAAGGGACATGTTTAACAAATGATTTTTCCATGAAAAGCTCCAACAAAGATAATTCCGCCTCCTTAAGCTAGGACTTTATTTAAAGACGATTTTCCTCGAATACCGCACAACTCACCAAAGGTACGGAGAAAGTTCAATATACACAAACATGGCATACACGAAAAATATTATTTCTATAAAATATAGATCATGCCCAGCAGCAGCAGACCAATATAAACCGAGAGAGAAAGTATGCAACAGAATACCAGGGAAAGGACATTCCAATATTGTCACGCACACTTCACGCAAATAAAACGTAAAATAAACACAAATAATATAATATTGAATATTTTCAAATGCAAATATTCGTATCGTCTATGTGGCAGCAACAAACATCCTGCTGCTGTTGCCGCCGCCCGCCGCCCACCTTCCTATACAGCATTGTTGGGCGCCCAACGACATCACAATATTGAACGAATCTCAATTGGAAACCTTGCGAATATAAATTTTCAAATATTCCCTCCGAGGATGGGACAACAGAGACAGCATCGCTTAGCAAAACTTTGTCATTCCTTAAACGCTGTACGGGTTTCGCCACAACCCACACAAGCTATTGTTCTAAAATAACCACACCGCACAGAGTGAGTGTGCAGATCTTCTATGGATTCTGTTTTTCTTATTTTTTTTTTGTTCATAAATAGGGCCACCTACAAAGCAGCCAACACGTTGCCAAGGACATTCAGAAGTGATATACGTAAATAATATTCACTTATTGAAATTGAAAACTATGCCAGACACAAGCACAACAATGACGCCATGAAGGGAGGACATGGTGCTGTTGCACTTGTTGTATGAGTTCATATTTGTTTTTATTTTTATTTTCCATTCGATATTATCCTATTTTTTGTGACAAAGTAATATAAAGTGATAGTCGAGTGGGGTATTGGGGGAAAAAAAATCTGGAAACGTTTGCGATATGGAACTAGATTTCAATTTGGAAACACTTGGCCAACTTGTGCGACAACCAAAAGGCTTGGAGCGCCATACGTCGATGCTTGGGTGGAAAGTAGTAGAAAAAGTTTTACAGATGTTTCGAAAAAAGAACATTTTTTGCACATAAGACAAGGGATATTGGTAAAGAGAAAATTGCTTATATTTAAGTGAGCTCTAAAATCCAGTCCATGATGGAAGGAAGAGGGGACCAAACGCACCCCAGACGAAGTGGTGAAAGGTTTTGATTTAACGTTGTTCATCCAGATCAGATGTGTTAAGAGATGGAATGACTAGGCAATCAATAGACTCTTGGTTAGATGTAGAGTGCCAGCAAGATTTGCATAGCACCAAAACAGGACTGCAAAACAGTGCTGCAGGAAAGAAGAGGCTCGGTATGGAAATTTGCTCCATTAACATTGTCAGGAATTTTTACCAAAATGCAAAAATAATATACCAAAGCAACAAACGGCGAACAGGCCCCTGTAGAGTTTGGCCTTGTAGCCTTGTAGTAGATCGAAATTCCATAGTTGGACAAAATCCACCGCGGTTGATAAAATCCAAGACTCTTATTCACGACAATATCTGCCCTCAAGTCCATTAAAGCTGCCGATAGACTACTTCATATATTTATTGTTTAATACAAGCGTACAAAAAAATTAATGAAGAAAAAAAATAGTTAAACAATCTACTAAACTTAAGACTAAAAAATAGAACATGGTCAATGACAATTTTGTGATTGGGAAAAATAATGGGTTTTGTGCAGTTTAATTCAAATATGTTGGGAAACTTGTTTGCTTTGCAAAGCATTCATTCATTCATTCATTCATGAAGATCATTCTCCAACCAATTTCAAAGATTTGGTCGGAGGTAACTACAACTGATAATTCCTAGACACTCAGGACTCAGTCGATAAAGAAAAGACTGTGGTCATCCTTTTGCCAACCCAGAAATGAGTTATTTAGGACACAAACGACGAGCGGTTTATTTAGAACATCCACAGACAAGATCATGGATCAAGTCCTCAGAATAGGATGTATGCCGCAGGGCAGTTATTAATTATTAATTACAGAAATTTCAAAAAGACTTCCCTCTTCTCCGCGAAGGGACTCCAATTGGGTCAGTATTTACCGGAGTGTGGCGTGGATGGCTCCTCAGCTTAACTCACTTTACCTGATGAATGCGGAGCCATGGTTTAATTTTCCCAATGCACCAGGAGAAGAAACCCTCTTAGCCCAAGTATCCAGTATCAAGGCCTGAAACGATTTGTCAACGAACCGATTGTCATCTTGCGGTGCAGTTTTAAGCCTGGTAAATCCAGTACCAAACTCAAGAGGGCCGCCAGGTCGATACCTACATTTTGTTTATTGCTTATTAGGCCTCATGTGACAGCATTTTAAGCGACTAGTTATATATTATCATATCCATTTTTGGCATACCTACCAAACTTGTTAATTTGTGCATAATGGTAATGGCGAACACTTGCACCATGAATTTCGCAAACGTCACAAATAGATTTAGACAAGGTGATGCGCATGAAAAAATGGTACAAAATTTAAGAGTCAACCCCAGTGGCACAATTTTTCAAAAGGTCTTACCGCAAATGACATCGGTATAACGCAGCGAGCTGTCAATGCGGCAAGTTTGAAAATATTCCGCCACAAGTGGTAAAAACGGTTGTAGTCTTGAATGAGGGAAAGACCAAGTTTGTACTGTCAACAACAAGGGATAGACAACATCGATGAATCGGACGGAATGTCGGTATAAATCTTTGACATGCCATAACAGATCGAGCGAAGATTTATTGTTATTTCTTTAGACTAACAAGTCGATGGCTCTGTAAGAAGCATGATCGTAATAGAAGGCGAACTTACATATCCATGGTCGATATAAACTCAAAACTATATGCAATTTTCAATTCCGTTGGCTTTGATGGCTGATGGGATTCTGAGAAAAGATTCATCGACCTCCTTAGAATAGTACAAATCAGTCATAGGACAGTGTTTCCTTATAGTTTTTAGGATTTCTCGACGATGATTATGGCTAGATTGAAAGTTGGCAATAAAACAACTCGCTCACACTCCGTTATAATTTTTATTTCACGGTTTAGAATGGGATACATATTTTTTGTTCTTTTCCGCCAAGTAGCTGCTCGATCTCTTAAAAGAGAATGTGTTCAAAAGAGATAAAGAACGCTACTTCGCCTTTTTCAGATTTCAGATATATGTTGAATAATTCACAATCAATATTTTGAGGTGAATTAAAATGATTGCAAATTAATAGAAATAATTTTTGAAATGGCAAACTCTAAGAATTCAATTTGTCTTAAGCTACTATGCATGAACAGACAGCATACTCGTACGTCAAGCGAATGCACACCAACACCTCAACCAGAAGAGTCTCCCTTCTATTTTTGTATTTCATCAATCATTTGTGCCCTTTAAATTGTCCACCTTATCCGACAGGCGCCTTCCAGCGTTAAGGTAAGATTTGCTTTCCACTTCTTCTTGAGCTAGAGACTGTGCCGTTAGTTAAATGACCAAAAGCTAGGTACCAAGTTACTAGAAGCTGTAAAGGTTTAGAAGAAACGTAAATCAAATACCCGCTTTGCGTATGTTGATACCTCCAAACAAGTCGATTTTTTAGGGATCTCGACGCCGACGTATCACTACCAGGTACCTTATACGTTTTGTAAGAAGAACAGAGTGGTTTCTTTGGACAATAACACGCTGTGAAATAATTTAGCTAGATTATGAAATGTATAAAGTGAGAAGATATTTTCGTAGGCGCAGTGGCTTCGTTGTTAGAGTGCTGGACTATTAAGCAAGGGGCCGCGGTTCGATACCCGAAAGAAGACAAATTACACCTTAAGCTTTTTAACTTTCTCGCATTACGTAGTAAGAGTAAGGTATTGTAATCGTACAAAAAATCGAACTCGAGATTTTAGTCAAATCTGACATTACGATGATAGAGGAACTCGAAAAAGTGGGTCTCGCAATTCTGTCCGTCAGTCCGTCCTTCCCGAGCTCAACAGCGCAAACGGCTGGACGGATTTCTTTCAAACTTCGGATTTGGAGTTGGTGGGCTTACATTTCGGGGCCACTTTTTTTTGGCACGTTAAAAGTTGCCGTTGTAACGGTATTCAGCAATTTCGAGTTTTTCGAAAACGGCTCTAACGATTTCAACCAAAATCGATAGTTGGGCTTAAGTGGGTGTAACTAAGATGGCTGCATACCCAGTTTTTCGCAGAAGAATCGAATAACGGTAATTTTGAAAATTGGTCATATCTCAAAAACGGTTAAAACTATTTCGACAAAAATTCATACTTAAGGTCATATTTACGGTCATTCCCAACATGATGGCTAACTCAGTTTTTCCCTAAATTATCGTTCAACGGACAATTTTTTAAAAATGTTGTTTTTTAAGGCTTTATTTAATTATGGTTTACTTGAAAACGGCTTTAACGATTTTAACCAAAATGTATACTTGCACTATCATATATGGGGCTAACATGGCTGCATACCCAGTTTTTAGCTAAAAAGTCGAATAACGGTACTTTTGAAAAGTGACCTTATCTCGAAAACGGTCAATACGATTGCAACAAAAATTAATTTTGTATGTATCTAATATGGTCATTCCTAATATGATAGAAAACTCCGTTTTTCTCTAAATTGTCTATAATGGATTTTTGGAAAAAGGCATATTTTGAGAATTTGGTTTTCTTTTGTTTTACCTACATGAAAACGGGTAAAACGATTTTGACCAAAATGCATACTTGGATTTTGAAAACTGCTCAAATCTCGAAAACGAACGCGATTTTCGATTCAGATAAAACTTTAAAAACCACGTAATACTAACATCCTGAACAATACCCTGTACTCAGTTTTTAGCTAAATAGTTGAGCAAGATTATTTTTCGAACTCAAAATTTCCATATTTGTTCCTATTTTGTATGCATTATTTTCCAAAATCAGCTTTAAAGATTTTGACTAAAATGCTTTTTTACGATAACATAAGTATTCTTAATAAAACCCCGTACTTAGTTTTTTTTAGAGAAATGCAAATAAGGCCATCTTATAAACATTCCCGCACTACCAGTTAAAATGTAATCACAACTAGTACTAGAGGCTCCTTTTTAGCAAATATTTCCCACTCCTTTCTTTTTCAACCATATTAATCATGAACCTCAAGATAATTCCAACCAATTGGAGTACACAATATGAGAAACCCGCACTTCATTTACCCCCAAACACGTGCAAATTCAAAAACAAATCTCTGAATTCTTACATCACAAACCCTACTTCGAGTCATAGCCACTTACCAGCATCACCAATTTAAAAAAAATCTTGTTTTATAGCCTACAAACTATAATAAAATAAAAATAAACCAACCAACCAAACTTGATGATATGAACGAGAAAGTTTCGTGCGATCCAGTCGTGCACTCTATTTTCCACTGCGCCACCTCTCGCGAACGTCTAACAAACATCCGAGAGTAAAACTGTCATAAAAGAGCTTCTCAATAAGCCGTTTGAACTCGGCGTAAAATTGTAGATTCCTTCCATTCGTTCCAAAAATTAAAACCTCCCAATACGAGTGGTTGTGAGAAGCTAGGGCTGGGGTCCTACGGAACTGTTGCGCCAACTGTTTATTAATAAGAAAATATTCTCTGTTCTTCCCTTCTTAGCCGATATGAATTATTTTTGCAGGACATTTCTTTTCGTACAACTTCTCAAGCCCTCTGGGCTCTGGCTACATTTTTGTCGAATATCTTATCCACTTCCTTCAGGTGCTTATAATTTATTTATAATTACCCAAGCTGTGGTAATTCAATATCCATGAGTTCATAATTATTATTCATTTGACATTTCCGTTCGTATACCAACCTACGACACATAATTTTCCAAGTACTGATTTCCAATGATTTTTCTTTGCTGACTTTTTCGCTCATGTAAAAGGCAAAAAATGGTTTATTATTTTTAAATTATTATTGTACTTCCTATAAGACAAGCTTTGAAGATTGTACCAGATTTTTATTTCTTTATATTCATTTCGAAATTAATGATCTTTTCTGCGGGCAAATTGGAATAAATGAATTCAATTTATCCACTTGGGGGGATGGAAAAATATATTATCTTCTCACCGTTATCTGTTGTGCCCTGGAAACTAAAGCCACGAGTAATAAACATAAGGAAACAGGATGTACTAGGTATTCACTACCTACCACCAAGTGCTATGATTTATCTTCCACTAAAGACTGAGAGGCCACACTCTTATCATCAGTTACCAAATTTACTTTTTTTTACACTTGCTCCTTCTCATTCCCCCCACATGGGTTAAGGAAGAGTAAGTGCGCAGCCAGAGAAACAAAGAGAAAGAAGATGAGAAAGATGAGGAGACGAGGAAAAGAAAACTCTCGTTATTATTTATGGACAAACGCCAAAGGGGGTAGTATAATTTTATTAGAGAGGAAAACTTTACCCGTCAAGTGAACAAGTGCGTACACACCATGAACTGGCAAAGGTTGAAGGAATAGCCGACATCTGAGAGAAAAAGGAAAGACGAACCGAAACCATTGAATAAGACAATCACTTTCCAAGAATGTATACGAAAGATTCAGCACCCTCTACATCATCAGTTACACCAACACCAGTACATATAGGTATATCACCACAACAATAGTCATCGTCCCTGTTATGGGAGCGGGTAGCGGGAGGAAGTATGGATGGGAGGTGGATACGATTTCATTTGTAGCAAATGAAAATAAATGTCAGATGCTATTAAATTTCCAAAGTGAAATGAATAAATCGCAATCAAATTACGCAATAAAACATTTTTCGAAGTGGTTTTTGTCTTTGTGTCTATTTAGGGGGGGGAGATGATGCACAAAGAAACCGACAGACGGCAGATAGTAGGAGCTCATTAAGTGGGCTTAAATGAGTAAGAATTGCCAGGGCACAATCTTATCTCGTTGCTAGAGATAAGGTGTAGTAAGAATGAGAGGGGGATGATTTTTATTGCTCTTTGCTATAAGTTCCCCAGTTGAGGGCAATTAAATTGGTTCTTGCGGCGAATTCATAATCACCACAAGGATAATATGCATTTAGAGTAATTAAAGTTCAAGATTGATATACGTAAACAAATGATGTGCGGATATACCTAATGTAATTAAGAGATCTTACCTTAATTATGTATATGATGTATATGAAGGGGTCATAAAGAGTTGGGAGTTAGAAGTTATTGACCGCAGAAGCATACATATTGATAAGGAGAGCTATTTAATGTTGGGGTGTGAGAAGAGTGGTATAGGTAGGTGTATGCACAGTGAGAAAAGTGAGAACATTCCTACTAAAGTATACGCCAACGTACAGCGACGCTGACCTAGTCAAAAAGCTGAAAATACAACGGCTGAGATGGATAGAACACATGGAGCGTATGTACAACAACGCACCAGCCCGACGAGTCTTCGAATCCACCCCTTAGGGACAGCGAAGCAGAGGAAGACCCCACCTTAGGTGGCGCGCACAATTGGAGTACGACCTCAACCAACTTGATGTGCGTAACTGGAGGCAGCTAGCGAGGGACCTAGCTGGCTGGAGGGGCTTGTTAGTTGAGGTCGTGGTCCACCCCCGACTGTAAGCTTACCGTGGTATATAAATATAATATAGCCTTTTAGACAGTGCTTTTAAGACTCTTATACTCAGCTTGTGCAATAAATTAAGACATCTCGGAAACTCATATCTGCCATAGTCCCTCGAAACGCTGTAAAAACCTACCTCCGCTGGTGTAGAATATCAAGAAGATCATCGGTATGTGTGTAGCAAATTTTGGAAAATTTCTGACGAAACAGAAAAACTCTTACC
Source organism: Cheilosia pagana (assembly GCA_936431705.1). NCBI lineage: Eukaryota > Metazoa > Arthropoda > Insecta > Diptera > Syrphidae > Cheilosia > Cheilosia pagana. Next base: position 73,139,929 of record OW386166.1, on the reverse strand, counting down.
TGACGAAATTACTGACAATTCAAAACGCCACGTAACGACTAGCGTTGTAATAAGTGTAGCAGGCTTTTGGGTAACTTGACTTCGGTGTAGATACGGTGTTCATATACCCGACTCAAACTTAATTTATTATAATAACCTCGATTTATGGATGAGTTCAAAGATATGTTAACAAGTTCGATTCGCACTTTTAGAATAAATTTCCTCTGTGTAGGTGTACATACGACTTTCATTCCTCTGATCTTACGTGTTAAAAACACAGCACTGTGTTTTCATTCACAAGAGCAGTGGTGCACATGTTTTTTCTGATTTTACTGATTGTCTGCAAGAAGCGATATATGAAAATCATACAGTAAGTTGTAAGCTAAGCTAAGCCAAGCTAAGTTTATTGTGATCCCGAAGAAAAACATCAGATGCGAGACCTTGTTACGGCCACTTGCCAACGTCTGAAAAACATCTGAGCGTACGACTGGCCTGAAAAAGAGTTTCTATGTAGCAGCTCGAATATTGCAGCTCCACTCGTCCAAAAAATAACTGCTAGTCGCATTTTTTGTTATTATTGTTTATGCAGTTGGAAACTTGTGTAAATCGTTAAGGACTTGATTTTCTAACAAGATATAGACTGTCCTCTTCTGCAAATCAGATGCTTGAGTTAAATACTAAATTTGGCAATCAGGACATATACTCAATACGTTTGTCATTATCATTGTCCTGCATGTTTCCAACTTTATGAATTCTCTGTAGGTATCTGCATCACTTATGTCGCAAAGTTTGACACTTTGAGTTCCTCTCAAATTTGGCAGGCATATAAATTTTAAATTAAATTAAATGCAAATGACCGTTCCTATTCTATTCTATATAGAGTCCTGAGCTTCTTTGCGCATTTTATTAAGACCTGTAAGGTTGCTTCAAAAGAATTTTTAGTTGTCACGTATTTAGTAATTATAACGTGCGATATAGATGATGCAGCTGTAACAGAAAAACGAATGCTATGCAGCCTCAAGTTCGTTAAGAGACTGGAACTTTTCGGCCAAATCTGGTTCGTTGCTGGACATATTGTACCACTTGTCCACCTATGATTGCATTCATCTGTATGAACCTTTATGCATGGTACACTAAGTAACTTCGTTTACAGATGTCTAAAATGTTTTAATGCCCAAACATCCAGCAAAAGTACCTAAATCTTGAATTGTTCCGTCGACAAGCTCACTCTCTGTTGTAGTACCGCAACTTTTTTCTATTCGGTACCCCATTTTGAAGTTCAAGCCTTCCAAGACTGAAATTTAGGGTACTCTACGGGTATATAGCCGCTTGTGTCGATGCTGGAATAAGCGCAAACATCTCTTTAAAGCAGACCTTCGATTTTGAGCTATTAGCTGATGGCCGCCAGGCGCGTGTAACCTACCCATTCTGAATCTCGATACCGAAAGTGAAGGAGACAAAAATCATACGACGAGCCCATTTCTATCTCCGTGGAAACGTGAAAAAGCAAGATTATCGCTTCTGGGGCAGCAAAAATCCTCGTTTAACCAACGGAGAGTCAATAAATCCGCTCAAAGTTATTTCAAGGTGTTTAGGCTGGAGGCGTCATCGGGCCTTGTTTTTTTTCGAGAATAAGCTATGGACCAAATGACTATTTCGGACGGCGAGTGATGCAGAGCTATGCTTAATGACTTTTTCCTGCAAAATTGCATGAATTGGCTCCTCACAACCAAAATTCTGGCGATTGCATTTCAGGTTCTCCTAATATTATTGCTTTTTGTTTTTTTTTTAATTCTCGAGTCTATGTTAATTAACATCAGACTCCTGATGCCCTTAAAGTGAATATCCGCCAAGAATGCGAGCACCTATCGTCGGAAGTTGAAATGATTGAAAATGCCATAAGTCGGGCCCGAATTGTTATCAACTCTGGAGGCGGCCACTTAGCCAATATCATTTTCTCGACTTAATGGAAAAAATGTAAGACAAATAAGACATGAAATAAACATAATTTAAAAGCAGAACCAAAGGTTTTTCATGCATTAAAAAAACGCAGATAAAAAAACATTGGGTGACAACTTTTGCGACATCCCCTTGTATAAAGATCCCCAGAATATCAGCTTCTTTTCCGACAACAGCAAAGTCAAGTCGCACTTAGAATTTTTGAACAAATTTAAAACTTAAATTAAATTCCACAGCCGTTATAGTTAATCTTCAGTAATTACCTCACCAACTAAATCGCATTCTTTACCGCAAGGCTATATGATCATGTGAAACCTAACATTTTGACTGCCGACCCAAACAGACCTCAAGAATTAGATACAACTTGAACCACAATGCACTTCAGAACCGCAAAACGCATTTTCCGCGGTGTTACCCACACCTATACTTATACATAACAAATACCAGCCCACGAAACTTATTGTCCTTTCCAAAGCTAATTGCTTATTTGCATACCCAGGTCAATTAATCCACTTAACAGGGCGCGTTCACATAATTGGATAGAATAAACAACCGTCTTATGGTAATTGATCGATTTCATTAAGCACTGCCATACACTCACACTACTTTTTGGTGGATTTCAGTCACCCCTTCATTAAATAATTCCATAATTAAAATGTTGTCTTAAATTTGTATGCACTACCTATAATAATTCATATAAAAATCTCGTGTCAAAAAAAATATTGCAACTACCATAAAGTTTACCAACTTAACGCTGACGCTTATTTATTAATTGACACAAACAGCTTTTAATGCATTTTTAACCTAGTCAGCGCTTAATTACTCTCGACCGACCGCCTTGCGTGCGCCATCATACTGATTGGTTTGGTGTATGGTGAGTCTGAGTGCGTGCAGAGTGTGTGCGACATAAGCCATCTTTCATAAGGATTAAAGCATACACAAACGCGTTTAATTCGTTGTGATTTTGTTTAATGTAGCACTGCCAGTGCTATGTCGTGGGATTAAAGGCAAATTAATTTGTATTTTATTTTATATAGTGAGTTATTTCTGTCCAAGGGAGCTGCTGCAACTACTTATAAGGATATGCGAGCACACATAATCATATTGCACCAATACCCATAATGGAAATACAAGTTTGTTCATTAGGAAGTAGATAATTGCATGATTGATTATTGATTATGGTTATCATTAAATAGAATTTTATTAACGATAAATATAGGGATGAGATGTAGGGAAGAATGGAGAGACGGACTCGTACCTAACACGCAATCCATAGCCATGTATACAAACGGATCTAAAATGGACACCGGGGTGGAGTCAGACGTCTTCTCCGAAACGCTGGTCATATCAAAATCTTACGCCTTCCCGACCAGAGGAATGTCTGCCAAGCAGAGGTCCTGACAGTGACTGACAACAGCAGCCTGTGAGTCTGTCGTAAGGGCAATTCCACCTGAAGGTATTACCTTCTTTATCGACAGCCAGGCAGCAATAAAAGCCTTAACTAAAATAAATAAATATTTTGGCGCGACAGGTCTATGGGACCCAAGGCCTAGCTTCTCGCAACCATTCGCTTTGTGTGGGTTTTCAATTTTTGGGACGAATGGAAGGGATCTACAATTTTACGCCGAGTCCAAACGGCTAATTGAGAAGCTCATTCATGACAGTTTTACTCTCGGATGTTTGTCAGACGTTCGCGAGAGGTGGCGCAGTGGAAAAAAACCTTAAGATGTAATTTGGCCCTCTCGGGATTCGAACCTGAGCCCCTCGCTTAGTAGCCCAACACACTACCACTAAGCCACTGCGCACTAAAGCCTTAACTGCACCAGTAATAAAATCCAAGCTTATGAAATGCTGTCGCGTCGGATTTAAGCACAAGGTATCGCTCTGCTGTGTCCCGGGACATGAAGGCATTCCAGGCAATGAAAAAGCAGATGAATTAGCAAGACTAAGTTTGGCAGCTACCAGCCACTTCCTATGCCACTGCCCAAGTCTACAGCACACCAGGCACAGATTCCTAGGGAGACACTTCTTTTAAGACCTCGGCGAGCTTTCCAGCGACATCGACAAGTTAATAGGATTCATCAGGAGGTCGAGATGTTAATCAATTCTGACATGACGTTAGGGGAACACAAAAATTCCGTCTGCCTGCTAGCATGAGACCCGCAGCTTACAGTTTAGGGTCGTTTTTCATTTACACATTAGCGCTTCCCATGTAACGATTTTAAACAAGTTTAATTCCTTCGAAAAGGGCTTTAACGATTTGAACCAAAACTGATATTTTAAAATTTTATGTTTTTCGCTAAAAATTCGAATAACGATCCTTTTTTAAAATTAGACTTATCCCGAAAACGTTAAATACGAATGCGCCACAAATTCATTCTTAAGTAGATGGTTATTTTCTTTTGTAATAATTATTCTTTATTCATCTACCGGGCTTAATACTAACAGACTAGGATTAAGCATTGCCTATAACAATTTAAGATAAATTATATAAAATATTCAAAAGTGTTATTTATCATACATACATTTAATACAAATATTTTTATCTTTGAACTATCATGACATAAATCTATTTCAATGCAAGGATAATTAAAATTGTGTATACATTTAGTTATTGGTTCGTTAAAACTATAAGAGAAAGGTCATCAAACGTAAAATATTGACATACGATAAGAGAAAACTTCATGAATAAAAAATAAAATAAAAAGAAAAGGCTCTAAGTGGCTACCTTGTGGGACACCAGATTAATCTTCAATGAGTCTAAATTGAGAAGAACCAATTTTTAAATAGGTACTGCTCCCTGTTCATGATTATCTTACAACGGATTTTTCAAAAATGTGGATTTCCATAGATTATTTAAAAACGGGCCTAAGGATTTTTACCAATACTCGTACTTGGAGTCAAATTAATGTTCTCAAAATCATTGCGCCCTTCGTTTTTGTATTATTATCACAGAACATGACATTTTTAAGAACTAGAAACACTCTGAACATGATTCTGTACCCAGTTTTGAACTAAACAGTTGAAGGACAGTAATTTTCGAACCAAACTTTGATAACATTTTTTACAATTGTAAAAGATATATAAAATACATGAACGAAACTATCTGTGCGGACGCTAACTCGGGAAGATGCCCTTCCTGGTCAGATACAAAAAGTGATATGAACCCAAATTTTTTCCTGCCACATCCACCGACAACGAGCTGCGTTTCGCAGTCTACTCTATGAGTCTATGCTACCTTTTACAGCAACAGCGATTTCCCTGCTCTCTTTTCGTTCTCGTCGTTTAATACAACTTCGTTTGGTTTTTTTTTACGAAATGTATTCTAAGTAAACTACCTTAATAGTATTATAAATATTTTTCAAATATGGCTACCCAAATTACGATCAGTGGTCACACCCGGTTAAAAAACATTGTTTTTACCAAATAACACCCACCTTTAAGATTTTGACATTCATCTTAGACATTAACTTTAAAATAACTTGAAATTGCAATCACTAAACGATTAGGAACTCACATTTCATTTGCTTTCATGTCCACTGTTATCTCCTTGTTTTGCAGTTTATAACAACTGTCACTGTCTGATTCATACTTATATACCTTTGTAATGAGTTCAGTGGATAAGGACCCCTTCTTCCAACCAAAAACAAGCCACCTAATGGTTACCAACATTCAAAAAAAAAAAAAAATATCCTGTCATCGAGCAAATTCGGCTACGCTTGTAGATACACTGTACACTCACCAATTTTTTAAAGTTTCTAACCAGAACTCGGGAAAACTGAGAAACGCTACTTAGCGTTATGTCAATAAAAATCTACCTTATATTGTTAATTGATATTTACTGCAATATCAGAAAATTATGTTTATGCCAATAGTGGACTATTTTTGAACAAAAATGACATAAGCTCATAACTGAACTCAGGAACTAAACGAAGCATGCAGCAAAACAAGCGACCGGACCCGATGGCATACCCAACATAGCAATCAAAGCGGCTGTATAAAAACGACGGGACATTTAAGCATAATATACGCACCGGTCTGGGTGGAGAAAACTCTCATAAACATATGTACAGCAAAGGATCTATGTCATAGTCATAGAACTCACAAAGAACTTCCGCAGTTCCTGTTAGAGCACGGCGGCTAACGAAAATGCGTTTACAGATTTGGCCACCGCATTTCGGTGGCTATGTATTTCTTTAAATTACTTAAAAATACAAGCAAATGTAGATCTAGTTATAAAAGTCAATTTTGAGTGTGTCGGAAAATATTGAGGACGTTCGGATACCTAGTTTAGTAAGTCTAGATGTGTTTGAGTTTTCATTGGCCCAGATTGGTTTCGTCATTAGTTTTTGCAGTTGACGTTTATGGAGGGGTAGCCGACAAATCTAGTTAAGAAATCCTGCCTGCGTACTCAGTTGACATTTTAAAGTGTCAAAATTTAAAAATAAACCACGCGTTTACAACAACAACTAAACTTACTTAGTTAAGGCGTACGGATACCTAGTCCCGACAAATCTAGTTGACGTTTTATACAAACTACGTATCCGACCGTCCCTATTGATTTCAAAGCTTCAGGCAAAAAAAAATAAAAAAATCAGATAGGGACAAACATGCATCCTTTTTTAATTTCGCTTGGTCTAAAAGTTGTCCACTTGATATATTATACTATTATAGGTACGCAACATGCCATAAAACCTCACACTAAATAATAACGCAATGAAAAATCTGTTTCATATTTTCCTCACCACTTTTATTGAAGCGTAATTAAAATTGTTTCCCCTCATCTTTTTTAATTGCAGATCAATTTCACATGGAAAGCCTCTGATAAACAGCATACCTCGGTAAGTGCCTACTCACGTTATAACCCAAATAAATAACTCGAAAACGGTCAGTGCAAAGGCATGAGTAAACACTTTACTGTCGGTGGTATTGATTGGCCTCTTGAAATGATTTTATATTATCGAAATAAAATTAAGTACATCACCACACCATCGACCAAAACTATTGACAGCCAGTCATCATCAGCAGCAACGCTCGGCACCTGATTGTGGTGATTTCCAATGAAGTGTTGATTAGTGGCAGAAAGTAAAATAAATAAATCATAGGCCATAAACACCCAATAATTGGATATTCTAAAACACCCCAACGCACCCACCTCATATTGATTTGCATACTGATGTGCGTATGACCCGCAGCGTCACATTTATCGACCAGTTTCCGACCGACGATATACAGCCAGGATATAATTCATACGTGTGCAGCATACAGCAGATATAATAAATTCAACCCAACAGATTTGAAGCGCCCGCCAACCCTTCCCACCGTCGCCGTCGGTCGCACTGCAATGCAGGAAAACAAATAAAAACACCATTCAGCAGTTGTTGTTGTTGATGTAGCTGTGGCTGGGGGTCAGACATCGGTTAAGGGTAACATTAAGACTGACCGAAATTCGCCCGCTCAATTTGTTGGTTTATTCGGTTGCAAGCGACGGTACCATAAACCACGCACAGCTATATTCTACCATCGGAACCACCATTTCCATCGCTCGGTCCTATGAACCACAACAATTTCTGAGGTTTTTCCATTTTCAAATTAAATTGTTTTTTTTTTCACCCCCCGTTTTTCCATCCAATTCACCATCACGACTGCAGGACAGCGAGGGCGATAGCTGCATAATTTCCTCTGCAACACTTGAAACAGCAAAACAAAACCATCGTCAAAACGTTACGCGCGCTATAATAAACCATTTGTACGAAACTATACACGTAGATACATATACGTGCGATATAACACATGGATTGATCGTCCAGCAATGTGCATACACTGTACCGCATATGGAGGTCGTATAATAGCCCTGTGTCCGGTTTGTCTATGGAAGGTTATTCCATTCTGTTATATGGTTGTGTGTGACGAGACAATTACCGTTAATTGTGTGGGTAAACTTTGTTCGCTTATGATATGACACGGAACGATAAAACTAAAACACTTTCCGTCGTCCCTCATCCCCGGCCCTGGGCGAATTAAGCCTCAAGGGCGAATTGCGGTCAAAAGGCGCCTGTGAGGATATACGATTCGGCTAACCTTCTAGTTTTGCGTGCGGGTTTTGTGTACAAAAATAATGCGACAGCATGTTCATTAACGTGTCTCATACCTACAAACAAAAAAATGATTGTCGTCGCAGAGCCCCACCGTAGTGGTGGTTAACTCAGATTAAAAAAATTCCATATCCTTGGTTGCATGTTTGATTTTTTTATGTCCTCTCCAAACAAAGTTCAGAAAGGTTTGCGCAACGTAAAGCCGCAACTGGGAAACTGTATATGGAAAGAGTGTCATTTTTAAATGAGATTGGAGAGGGAGACGAGTGTCAGCGGCGCGGTTGAAAGGGTCATCTACAGTACACAGAGTGTATACAGAGGAGGTATGCCACTTCCCTCGATGACAACTGTCGTCGTAGTAGAGAGAGGAAAAAAAAAACAAATGAAAAAATTAGTTCCCCCCAGAACGAAACTTTAAAAAAAACAAGTGGCGCTAGGACGATTTTACATGACACTAGCCGATTGAAATCGTATTTACACTGTTGGTGAAAAGTAAACGCACCGATCAGATTTCGAAATGTGTAAAGTCGATTGCTTCAGGGAGAGGGTCGCAGTTACATAGTGTTTCGGAGTCTGTTGTAATTGGCGATGGAGAAAACACAAATTATACATAATAAGGTTTGTTTTCCACTGCGGCAAATGTCTAACAAACATCCAAAGGTTTAATAGTATCTATAGTCATGAGAAATCTGCTCAACTTAGTCGTATCGGGTTCGGCACAAAATTAGAGTTCCTTTAATTTATTATTATTATATACTTTATCGATGAGCAACTGAATTACAATATTAATACAATAATTGCAGCACTAGCTATCTAGCAAGTCTTTAAGCTGCGTTAAAAAAATAGAAACTCACGCTCAAACGAATGGCTGTTCGAAGTTAGACCAACGTCATATACAGACCTTTTGCTGTTTACTTATATTTAAGTTAACCAATTGAGAAGATTGAGCCAAAACGTTCAGCAAAAAAAAATAATATTTGGGTCCCAGAAAAAATCAGAGTAGGAATGTGAAATCATGAAGATATTAGATGGCAGTGTTCAACACCTTGTGAATGCGACTCAATGGAAGAGCAAGACTTTTTGACAGATGTACGAACCAATAAATTATTATTTGGAATTTTGTGTTTTGTAGGGCCTTATATTAGTAGTGATACGATTTTTCGGTTACTGATATATTTTCATTTCATGTTGGACAGTTTGAGGTTTCATCATGCAGCATTTGACGCTTTCTGAGCGATTATTTGAACAGATCATAAAAGTTCAGTTAAGTGACCAAATTGTCAGCATTTAGTGCAAAATGTCCAAGCATGTGTTTAATTTTTTTGAAAGCGCTATTTTTTTCGGCTTCTTTTTTGGCTCTGATTTTGGGCTATAAATGTTTTAAAATTTTGCTATTGAACTAGTTCAAAACCGGCCAGCCCTGAGCAGAATTTGTCAAACTTCGTTCCTTGACGCAAAAGTTGGGTAGAAGAGAGCCACAAAGAGAGAACTAAACATTTCCTCTTCATAAAATAAATAATAGCCCATGAAATTTCTTTGGGCTTGTTTGTTATAACTGACTTTAGCTGTCAAATCTCTCAAAAGTTAATTTGAATTGGCTGTTTATTTCGGTTTGCTTTATTGAGTGCTGAAATTTGTTATTAAAAATGAATAAATCCGCAAAATAAATAAATATTAAACTGAATCCGAGTGTTTTTCAACGTCTGCAAATTGGTGATTTTTTTAAAACCCACTGACGTTTATTTTTAAATATTATTTTTCGTTCTCGCATGTTTTTAACAAAAGTCATGCAAAACTTTCGTTCCTGTACTTTTTGATTATATTCTCTTTTTCTGAGATTGATATCTGACATTTTGCCAAAATTGGCCAAAAATGTAAGGGAACAGACCTAATAGTATAAACTTAGTTTCAAAATCATAATTTCGAGAAGAGAACTTTTTTTATAAATATACACAAACACATGTCAAAAATACATGGAATTGCCATTTTATATTGTCAAAAACAAAATCAAAGTGCGGGCATCACGTTTGATACTGAAACAAAAAGCACCTATTTTTCTGCATCAATGGAATTATTTCAAAAACAAAATGATTCGACATGTACATATTTTAAACCGTTTTCTCTATGAGTGTATTAAAAGTTAAACTTTTAGTTGAAACAATAAAAACATTTAATCTCTACTGTAAAGGAATGTCCTCCTCTGCTGCAAAAAATATGTTTGGGGTTTATGTTTTACAAATTGGTAGTCAGCGTTGATATTGTAAGCGAGTGCCACAAAATTCACTTTGATTAGTGTTGAATGTGTTGTGTATGTATTGTTATGGAAGGCATGGGGGAGGATAGCGATTTTTATTTGAAGCTAAACTGCCGTTACAATAAAGTTTAGCCACTGCTTTTTTTGTGTGAATTGTAATCTCATAATTTTTTTGTTTGCATAAATAATAAACCTTTGCATTTTAGAATTTTTTTATTTTTTATTGCAAATTTAGAGTTTATTAAAAATGCATTCGGAAAGAGGATTACATAGGGAATTTGCAGTGAAATTAGTGCAAACTAAAATACTTTGGTACGCTTTTCAGTAGGCATATTTTTACTTGCTCCTGAATATATTCCCTTGAATTGTTACACAAACACAACAACTGGTGGATCTAGGATTTTGAAAATATTACAACATTTGAATTATGTAGTTTAGTAACCTGAAATAATCCTTTATAGAATTGCAAACGAAAAAATCCGCTTGTACGAATAATCTGATTAAGTAAGATTAACTGCGTTACAATAGAAAAGGAATATCACACACTCATTTAATTATATAATAGGCTCTTAGGCATCAGGCGCTTGGTGCCCTACGGAAAACCGGGAATTTTCCCTGGGGGTTTTTTCAGGAAAAGTTGAAAATATAATTGACATAAATTATAATGTCGATTAATTTTTTTCTTATTTTAAAATGAGTTCTTCTCATTTTCGTACTGGGTATAGGTACCCGTTGAAGTTCATGATATTTTCAAAATAATTGACTGAAGTTCAAATATAACCGGTGGATTTATGGAATTTTTTTTCAAAAGAAATTGGATAGGGGCGTTTTCAATTTAAATCCCGGTAGCGAATTTGTTTCCACCACGCGCCTGTTAGGCATGGTATAGTTAAATTGCAGTGTCAAGTTAGTTTCTCATGGGCAAAAATATATCCGAAATCCGCGCTTTTAGATTTGCTGACAATTTTGACTCTCTCTCTCTGTATGATGAAGTATCCGACTTTCTGTTAAGGATATTATAATACCTACGTATCGATCAAGGTTGGGTCTGTGACAATCTATGCTTATCTGTTTAAAATCTTCTTTGAGCGCCTTCTGAATCGCAATGTTTTTGGAAGCTTGTCTGTAACCGCGCTGATTATGTCTTGTTCGTAAAGTTAAAAGTACAACTTAGAACCCGTTGTTCATTGGGAAAGGGTGTTAATTCTATTTATGGATCTATACAGCTATTATTGGATATTTTAAGCTCCGAATAGGCCCTCTAGAAACACCTGTAATAATAGGACTTATCACCATTGTGTAGATTCAGTGAGTTGTCTTTATACCTAATACGATTGCTTATAGTTTTTTTAGTTAAAAAATTTTACTTCGGCGGAGAGCTTAGTGAAAGTGCCGCTGAGGGGACACCGACCAACGCTAAAATAATTATGACTTATGGATAAGCCAAATTTATTGCAAGTCTAAGTAGCTTAACTTAAAAAGACATGTCGTTGATGGCCAAGGATGACTGGAGAAACCAAAGTCTTCTTGAATACTGAACAGACACTTATGACGGACCCGGTGGAGTGGTTATTTTTAGACTTTCTACCACCGCTTTGGACCATTTTATGATGGGTATATTTGTGTTTCTGTAAAGCAAAGCCTTAGATGTTGAATCATATCTAGTGCTGTCTCGATCTGTGTCGCCAAGTTGAGTGTATTCCTTCTGGTAGGCGAATTGAAAGACTTGTCTGGTAGTCAATAAGCCTTGTTTATTAATTGTTTAAACGGAAATCAATGCCAGGCTAATGGGGGTAAATACTAAACGTTAACCTGTCTCCAAGTGCAAGACGGGTATCCCCATACTCCGAACGTGGTAATATGACAATCTTTTGGTAGAAATGAGTAGAATGCGTTTTGGGTGAAAATATCACCCGTGCCTGGTTTCCATAAATCTGTAAGTAGAGGTCGAATCGCGTCGTCCGTGAACGAGTATTACGCGACGGAATTTGTTTTTGTTTCACATGTAAAATAAACGACGCGATTCGACCCCAGGTCGTATTATATTATCTGTACAAAATAGTCCAGAAAAGTCCTTCGATCAATTGAGGTTTTCAGTGCTAAAGTATTACTTATAGCTAGCCCTCTCAGCCCAAAGAAGCGGCGACTCGTGGGAGTTAATCCTCGTTCGATTTGTAAGAACTTATAGTTTTTAAGGTATACCAAAATCTTTGGTCGATTAAGCTGCAATCCGAACACCCAAAGCTGACATATCTCATGGTTAGATTATCATTGGCTTCGAACGTCTATCTACTACAAGGGTCGGAAATGTACGTTATAGAGGAGTGACATCGGGCTTGCGACCATCTCATTCTAGAAGACGGCTGCCTAGGATGACAGATTCCAAAGCTGGTCTTAAATAAAAATTAATACACAGTTGGCGCAACAGGTCGGCATGACTTTTTAGAGACATTCGTCTTTTGTCAGTTTTTATTTTTGAGACGAATAGAACATGGAAGGGGCCAAGTGTTTTTTTCAAGTGAAAATTTCTCTAGGCGCGATGAGAAAAAACCATTGAACTCACGAAACTGCTACGACACCTTTCTAAACCATCACTCAAACGATTTCAATGAAATTTTGTGGGTGGGTAATTGGGGTATGGTTGTTTGCAACTTGAAAGATAGGAAAATTCTGGACTTAATATAATTTTTGTAGTACTAGTAATGAATAAATTAAAAATATATCCTGCTCAATAAAATATTTCCTGATGATTCAAAAAATACCCACGTAACGATTGAGGACCTCTTTCATGACAGTCATACTAATGGATGCTTGTCCAGATGTTCGCGAGAGGCGGCGAAGTGAAAAAATCCATACTTTCGCAGCAAACCCATATCCATTTAGCTTCCTACTTAGAGGCTTAGTTGTTGACCCGTTTGTGCGTTACTTTTGTCAGCAATGGAATGATGTTTGTTACGATTACGTACACTCTTAACGCATGTCCGATATTATCGAAAGATCGAGCAGCGGAAAAACCATTAAAAGGTTTTTCTTTTCCAGATACAGCCAAACCTGAAACTTAAACATCTTTTTTAAAAATGTATATAGCTTCCCTTAAAACAGGCCAGCCCTTCAGCATAAGTTATTTCGAGTGCAATCCCATTAAGGCTCCACTCTATATAGGTAGATAAAATCCACAGTTTGACCTTATCGTTTTGGCCATGTCAACGTCAAGTGAAAAATTACTTGACAACTGAATTGCGAAATATTTGCCGTCCACATCGACAATGGTCTATAGCAGCTAGAGAGGTCGTTTCCTGGCTTTTCATTCATTTGGTCGTACATTTCCCTCATTTTCCATTAATCAAGAGAAAAAGGTCAAAAGAACCCCTCCCCATCCCCCATTCACTCTATATACGAATGTACAGTGGAGCGTGGAGGTGTCCTGCTGAAACGAAACCCCTCATAGCTCGCATGAAGCTAAAGCTACGAGTTGATAGTAATAACTAGCCCAGCACGCTGCGAGTGTGACACACATCGACGTCGACTTCTACTTTATACAGACTGAACTAAACGTCGACATGGTAAAGCAAATATGTAATTTAATCGTCTTTTACCCATACAAATATATACACACGAGTGGTATGGCGGCCGTGGCGCTGGCGGTAGGTACTATAACGACAACCGAATAGAGAAACTGCGGTTAGCTGGATGGTTGGCTGACTGTTTGCCTGATGGTTAACAACCATACATAGGTACACCGGGTATTTGTGTGTAGGGGTTGATCAGTTAACTTGGCACAAAATCGACCTCAATTCTAGACAATTCCAAATGAACTGCCATGTCAATATAAATGGCAATTCGATTTGCGATTATTACACCCCATTCTCGTTCCATCGAGAGTCGGTATTCGAAAGGGCTCCTTTGACCGGAAGGCAGCAGCTAACGTCGTCGAAAAAGATTACTAAACTTCCCTCCGCCCCTCTATATAATGTAGGTATATCTAATATGGGGGTACTTGATGTATCTGACAGATGGAGGGCTTCTCAATGTGGAGAAAAAAATTCGTCTGGACTGGCACTGGCCTCTTTCCCCAACGGGCTGGTTGCGAGTCCCCCGACCTGAGCTGGTTAAAAAATCATAAGCTTTTGGTCGAGCTAGAATTTATGACCATTGTCGTCGTCTTGTACGAGTACGTGGTACCTGGCTGAAGGGTATACAAATCAACTTAAGGATTTTCTTCTTCCACTTTCTTTTGTTTTATTATATTCCTTACTTTTCTTTGTAATGGAATTTAATTATAAAAGTTTTCCAAATGATGGAAGGGGCTTTTGTTTACCCTAATTTCATTTTCGCCGAGTTAATACCGAGTTTTTGTTAATTTTCCTCGCTTGTGGTCGGCGGGAGGCCTGCCAACTGCATAATTTCGTTATGAACTCACCTAATTAAGGAGGACGAGGACGACCGACGTCGACTACGGGTTGGCAGTTGGCACGTATAGGAATCTTTTATTTATTTTCTTTTCCTTTTGTGTTTGCTTTCAAGTTGATCCCTTTTTTATTTAGGTTTCATTTGGTTTTTTTTCCCTCTCCCTCTCTCTCATTCCCTTTGTGGCAAATGAAAGGGTTCTTTGAGTTTTGCTGGTATTCGTTTTTGTTTTTTTATTTGTCAATGATTCAACAGGTGTGTGCTTATTGAAAGGATAATCAGTTTAATTCATTTGCAATCGGGGAAAGGTTCCAGAGCCAGACTGAGGGAATAGTTTGAATGGTGAATGCAATTGAATGGGCTCCGTATATGCGGTAAAGGGAAAATTGGATTTGCTAATTAAATGGGATTAAAAGTGCCTTTACGTTTGCATGTATTCAATGGTGGAGAGATTTAGATTAAAGCAAAAGTGATTACGTTTATTAACATGTTTATTTTTTTTTCTTTGCACTAGCACTCCACCAGCTGCCGTAGAAGTGTTTAGCTAGTGCAAGCGATTTTCTTGTTGATAACATTTCAACTCTGTACTTAATTGTGATTAAATCAGGCTGAATGAGGTTAGGGTTGCTGCTGTTGGTAGGGAAATAAATCTCGTTAATTAATGGATGGTGATTAAGGGTTTTTTGTCGGCTTAAACGATTCTTTAGTGGGGGTGGTATCTCGGAGCGTACAGATGTATTAATGCAAAGTTGGCTCCCACGTTTAAAATCGATCGTATTCTTTACTTGAGACAGACGAGTAGGTTCCGAATGCAGGACATGGTTGAAGCAGGAGAAACAAACAAACCTGTCTATTTAGTTGAAAGTTGTGTTCATAATTATTATTTTGCTATGTTGATGGTTCAATCGAAAGGGACATCAATTTTGAGGGAGTAACACAAAAGTGATATGTGAAGGAGAGTTGAGATCTTGAGATCTTCCCTGTTAAAGGGGGAGTTGATCAACTGATGGCGAAGTTAAAGTTTCGCTTCAGGAAAAGAATTACGAAGAGAGAGAGACTTTTGGGCTAGAACCCTGATCCCTGAGGGCCGGTCCTATAAAATAACTTCTCGCCTTGACTCCGTAGTCAGGAGGAGGTAGTTAGTTGAAGCTCTGGCTTACCTCGAACTGTAGCAACGAGCAACAAGAAGATGTGAAATTATTTTTGAACCGCATCGGATTGATACAGGGCTAATCCAATAATTAATACTATTACCGCCCGTGGTCGAAATTCGACCAATTTTGTCTGTAGATAAAGTTACGAAAGCCAACTTGTTTTTTACATAATTTATTTATTACTAGCGGACCCCTGCACACTTAGTAGTGCAAAACAGAAATATACAAAAATCGAATTGCTTTTTGGCACACAATGTTTTTGGATTTTCCATTTTTGGTGTAAATATACAAAACCAGGATGCGTGGTATGAATACATCTTCGCCTTAAAGAGTTAAAATAGTGGCTTCAATTACATAAGCCATTAAAATTTTAACAGAAAGTCTGTACCATTACACATATGAGGTTGATTATTATATCGAAGAATAATATTAGTAACTCCAACTTTCAATCGGATGCAATCCTGGTAAATCCAACGACTCGGTGCTTTTCGAGAAAAATATAAGATTTTGAATGTTTTTTTTTTCTATGGGCGGTGCCACGCCCTTTTGTTCAATTTTAACTAATCAGAAACCTTCGCGGGCTCATGCACAACGACTTTTCTAAAGGTCATCACATGATTAAATGCATAGTTTGCGAGTCTATAAAGGACATACAGACAAACATTCATTTTTATATATATAGACTAGCTGCCCCGGCAAACGTTGTTTTGCCTCACGAATTTATTATTTCTAGAGCAGTCGATATTTATGATATCGAAAAGTGGTAAATATATAACCATGTTTGACCTAATATGCTTCACATTTGTAAAACATCTCCGGTAAATAGCTTCATTAATAAAACAAATCAAATTAAGCGCCTTTTAAAACTATATCAATGCTAACCATTAGAATTCATTGTTGTTAAAAGGTAGTATTCCCGAGCTCTCTCACATCTATATTTCCCATAACGCTTGAGTTGGCTAATAAGAGATATTTCTTACCACTGTATAAAACAATTATTCGTCTTCCTTTTTAGTACCGTTAAGTTAAGAACGGGTATTTGTTTCAAATGTTAAATCACTCTCTCTCTCTCTCTCTCTCTCTCTCTCTCTCTCAATCCCGTATCTATACATTTCCCACCCTATCTCTCTAAATCCTATGCCCCCCAAGGCCCCATCCCATACTCCATCGAAATTTAAAATGCGATTTATGGATGAATAAAATGCAATGAAATAGAAATTTGGCAAGAGAGCAGGGCAAACCGTTGTAAAAGTGTATGAAGCGGCCCACACCGCCACACACCTCATATTACATACCTGCACCCGCTGTACTGTAATTGCGCATGACCAAGCGGGTTGAAAAAAAGCTGTCAAACATAGTGTACTCTACTTAGGGAAGAAAAAAAGAGATACAAATAAATGCTCTCTCGAAATCAACTATCCAGTGACAGTGAATGCTTTAATAACCCGACATATTTTCTACTGGATTCCAGCCCATAAGGGCTTTGCTGGTAACGGAGAAGCGTACTCACTGGCTAAAATCGGCGCTACAATTTGGCTCATCAGACCTGAACCCTTCTGTGGAGTCAGCAAAAACCATTTTATAAAATAAATAAATAAATATTTTGGCGCGACAGGTCTAAGAATACTAACAGGAATCATCAGTGGCTACGGCCTCATGAAAAAACACCTACACCGCATTGGAGCCTTTTCGGATCCAACATGTAGACTATACCTTGAGGGTGATGAATCCTCTCTTTACATACTCATTGAATGTCCGGCTCTACTAAACGTTAGGGAAAAAAATACTTGGCGAGGAAATGGTCACTTCAGCAGCTCTCGCTGATATACACTCAGAGAAGATTATTTTCTTCCTGACTATCTCCGGTCAAGCCGTTTCGGAGGAGTTTAAACACTAAAACTGTGACACGAGAATTTTATATATATAGAGAAGAGATTTATTTTAATCTATTTATATGCTAAATCTTAATTCATATACATTTCCGCTATGAAAAAAGCATTTAAAAGGGCAAAACATGAATGTTCGTTCCCATAGTAACACCTCGCAGATAACTCTCCAATGTCCCTGAACTAAGATTTTATGATTGCTTACTTTTAGGGGTAATTAAATTGCATACCTCTATGGGTTAATGAGACTCTCCAACAGGTTCTAATCTAAGATGATTAAATTCGTTACTATGGAAACATGACGGCGACTAATTGAATGGCAATAAAATGCTTTTGCGTAACTGCTAAGCATTTTGTATAGGAAATTCTTAACTTCATTTATGGCGACATATACCTACAATTTTTTGTTTCTGCATATCTATGGCACAGTACCTTTCGAATGATAAATAGTTAAAAAGTGCACGGAAACTTTTGATGTTTACGTATTAATATAATAATTCCACTGATTCTGCAAGTGGATTGCATTTTTCTTCATCTCGTTAATTGTTGAGGTCCAGTAACAGTAATATAAATAGCTTTGGTGACGACTGCCTATGAGTTGAACTGTAGGTACCTATACTACAGTCAGGGAGACTACAGCTTTTTGCTCAGTGAAGATCTTAAAATGTTCGTTTAAGATCTTTAAGTGGGGAAAAGGTTAAAGAGGACACAGTCTACCACCTTTTCTATGTAAAATGGGTAACTAACCCATCCATAATCATGACAGTTAAATTTATTAAACATCACAAGACCGGCTTTCTAAAAGAGTAGGTCAGCTATTTATAGCAAAGGGATACTTAAGCACGAGTCCATTCATCCTTTCTTACAAAGCGCAAGTCAGATCATAAGAGTAGATGTAGATAAGATAAAAGTAGATAAGAGTTAGATGTAAAGATGTTTAAGCAATCAATTAAATAAATAAAATGAAATGAAAATGCAATGAAATGAAAATTAAATATGTAGGTATAGAGCTCTATAAGACGTCGCTTTAACTTCAAATCTAAATAAAGCGGATGAAAGATGAGTTTTTATTCGACCGCTTTGAGAGAAAAATTCCTCCATCATTTGCATTGGCAGGCTTTGAACTTTGGAGTAGAAGAATTAACTTTCGATGAAGGAACTGCACGGAGATTTAACGACGAACTGTACGGGCTGTACAGCGACATCGACCTAGTCAGAAGAGTGAAGGTCCAACGACTGAGGTGGCTGGGTCATGTAGAGCGAATGGACACGAATGCTCCGGCTCGGAAGATCTTCGAATCCATACCCGAGGGAAGGCGCAGTAGAGGAAGACCGCGACTCAGGTGGCGCACGCAAGTGGAAGGGGACCTTAACCAACTTAGCGTGCGAAACTGGAGACAGCTAGCTAAAGATCGCGCTGGCTGGAGACGCTTGTTGGTTGAGGCCCAGGTCCACCCCGGACTGTAGCGCCACCTTAAGTAAGTAAGTAAGAAGGAACTGCACAGAGAGAATTTTCTGGTCACTCATTAAAAGGCTTAGGACATGTTGTGCAGATGGAAAAAATTGGCCCAAACCGTACGGTCTTTGAGTCTTACTCAGGTGACTCAAGGGGACCGCAACCGACTTGAAGTGCCCAACTGGAAGCAGTTATCTAAAGACCGGTTGCAGGAAATTGGTCCATAATGGACGAATCTTTGGCCCGTTATAGTGTAAGAGCTAAGCTAAGAAAGCTAATGGTTCCAACAATAAGTCTTCATACCTACCCCCGCGATGTAATGTCTTACTGTTCCGCGGGGGAAACAAATCGGCTTGTTCGGGAAGGGAGGTGGTTTTAGCCGGTAGGAATCTGGCACTACCAATAGACGTCGGACCATTGCAGCCGCATGCAAGGTTTCCATCTTTCATCGTTTTGAAGCAGCTTAGTTTACCAAGTGATATAAGATCACATCCATATGACATCCTCTTTGATGGTAGACCCCCAAGTGTCACTTAAAGTAGATAACATTGCAATGGACTGTTAGACAATGCAATGCCAGGCACGGTGTGAGAGTGAATTTTGTTATAAGGATTTAAAAATGAAGGCGTGCTTGTATTAAGGACTGTTTATTTGAATATCTTATTTCTCTACGCCATGTTGGGTGTCTCCTGTTTCTGTTTCCTTGCTGCAGCCTAAATTTCCATCACCACTGGCACGATTTTAACGCTCAACTGAATTGAAATGGCATTCGCATCAGCAAAGAAAAAATCTAATCCTATTTATTCATAATCTTTAATTAAGTCGGTCGTGTGCTTACTCTCCTGATCCGTTGGCTGCGCATTCTGTCCACAATAGGCATTTACTTTCTTAGAATGAAGAGGATTAAGATGCCAAAAGAAAATGCTTCAACTGAATTTTCAATTTTTCCACGTAAATCTTTTAAGGACGAAAAAAAGAACACCAACCTTTAGCTTTTGAGTCTTAAGTTTTGTTTGAATTTTGTCCGCCACCATTTTGTGGCGAAAGTGCTAATGACAGTCTGGCAGATAGTTTCACTATTTTATTTATTCTCTTCTCCTCTACCTCTTCAAGATATTTTCTACCATCAACTAAAGTCACAAAGAAAAATTGCAAATCAACGAAAATTCCCCCAAGTTAAAGGAATCAACAATTTACAGTCTCTTCTCATGACGAGAAAATCTTTTTTGAATGCGGGAAAGTTAAACATGCCAAAGAAAAAGAGTATAAAAATAAACTCAACATTTTCTTCAAACGAGAAGAATTTTTCATCACGAAAATCTTGAATAGAAATGGCAAAAGCAACAAAAATACATAATATGCAAAAGAAAGTTTTTCGCCAAAAAAAAACGGAAAACTGAGACAGGAAAATCAGTGAAAAACTTTTCGATAAAATTCAAATACAAAACTGCTGCTGTTGATTTCTTTTGTATCGCCTGTGAGTGGGAATGAGTGAGTCCTTAGTCCCTAGTGAGATGGCGCAAACCCCCTCAAAGTGCTTCCAGACTGTTATGTTCATTGCAACTAATGCAAAATGTTCAGTTTTCAGATTTCTTTTAATTACTTTTCTTCGTTAATATTCGCCACGGTTGTGAAATAGTAACTGTCAGTTGTCAGACTTCCAAACATTTTCGATTGCAAGCGATTTGTACACAGGGAGAACTTATTCAGCAGCGTACTGCGTGTGCCACCACAATTTTGCAATCGCCATGATGAGCTACCATAGACAAAGAATAAATATTCAAATGAGAGAAAATTGTTTTACATTTACTTTTTGTCCGCAGCAATAAGAAGACGCTGACGACGTAACATCGGATTAATTTGCATAACGTGGGTTATTTTTTAATTAAGGACAAATGTATGGCAAACTTCTTTTAGGGTAAAATTGAAAATGTTTACTTACGTGCAGTTCTGAGACTAGATCGTTTTTTTCTATTTCGGCAGCGTTCTCTTTGAGGGTTTTCACCGCAACAGTAGTAACACCTTCATAACCTGAAAGGAAGAAAATTGCATTCATTAGAAAAATATAGAGAAAAGTCTTGGTAGGAATATTTATAGGGACTTTCTCAAAGTTGTGAGCACTTTAATTTAATTTTCTGTTTGGGTTTTCATTAAAATAATTTGCAAGAACCCCTGAAGCTTACATATACGTTCATCCCTTTGAAATAATTAGTTTGTGGTTTAAGTTGTACATTTATTTGAAGGGTTGGTGGTGTAAGAGTATGGGATCAGGAACAATCAATTTATTAGTGTTTACATTTTTTTTAATTAAGAATAAGAAAGAAAAGCAATCTTTATATATATAATTCTACTGTACGTGTGTATGTCACTGAACTCCTCCTAAACGGCTGGACCGATTTGAATCAATTTTTTTGTATGCGTTTGCGGGTCGCCCTGTATGGTTTATAAACCTATTGGTCAAAATTGGACAAAGGGGCGTGGTACCGGCCATACAAAAATTACATTCAAAATCTTATATCTCGAAAACCACCGAATCGATCGAGCTCAAATTTACACATAATCTTAGGTATTAGCCATGGAGTATTTCTGTGAAGATTGGTCAAAATTGGACAAAGGGGCGTGGAACCGCCCATACAAAAATTACATTCAAAATCCTATATGTATTTCGAAAGCAACCGAATCGTGACTGCGACTGCTATATTTATTAGGAATATATAAGACAAAAAAAGTTGTAACAATATCACACTCCACTGTTCATACGGAACATACAAACACAGTGCCCCAAAAATCGACGTATTATTAAAAAAAAAATTTTAAATTGTTGTTTGTACGGAGCCTTTTGATTTTCCGGTGTCGCATTTCAGTGAATATTAAGAGTATTATATTCACATATACATACAACAATGTAACGTCTTCGTGAACGAGGAGGAAATATTTGTCGACGTACTCCGAATTCACAAGTAGTCCAGAAAGGTCGGCTAAATAGATCGGCAGAAGATAAATTGACGGACAATGCAAATTTAAGAAACCAGGCTGTAATCAAACGTGTAAATGAAAATCAAGAGCAACGCAACGAACGTCTTCGAGCCAATGCATTAAGACAAAGACTGGCCCGTCAAAGAGTCACCGATACATTTAGAACACGTGAACAACAGCGTTTGCAAGTGTATCGCGCATTGACACGTGCATCACTTCTTCACCTTGCGTTTGAATATGAGTCGGACATCGACTATTCGTCATATTCACAAATTGTAATCGGTTCTATGAACAAACAATGCCAATACTGTCATGCACTCAAATACAAAGGTGAATCGGCCGGTTTCTGCTGCGCGTCTGGAAAATTTGTATTGCCACCATTGAATTCGCCGCCAGAACCATTGAAAGCATTATTGGCTGGAGCTACATCACAATCCAAATTGTTTTTGCGTAAAATTCGCAAATTCAATTTCAAATGACTTCATTTGGAGCAACAAAAATCGTTCAGAACGCGGATGGTCGCAATTTTCAATCAACTTTTAAGATTCAGGGCCAAGTGTATCATCAAATTGGTTCTTTAATGCCGATGCCTAATACCGATTCAAATTTACTTCATGGGTGATGAGGAACAGCAAATAAACGCACGCTGCCAGTACAACCATATCGAGCAGATGGAGAAGAGACAAATTGTGGGTATTTTAGAACCGTTTTTTTTGCAAAAATTCAAAATTATTATCTGGGATGAATGCACTATGGCACACAAGCATTCACTTGAAGCTCTCGATAGAATGATGAAAGATCTAAATAATAACACCAGGCTTTTTGGTGGTGCTTTACTGCTGTCCGATGATTTTAGAGAGACATTGCCGGTCATTCCACGCGCTACATATGCGGACGAAATTAACGCATGTATAAAACAATCATCTATGGCGAAATGTCTGTACATTACGTCTTAACACAAATGTAAGAGTTCAACTACATTGGCACTATCATTCTCCGAGCAATTGCTCAACATTGGAAATGGAGCAATACCATTGCATGGAGACACACAATGCATCAAATTGCCGGACAACTTCTGCAACATGGTAAATACGAAAGAAAGCTAATTTTATTAATCATACGTGGCTTAAAAAAGCATGCAGAGCAACGTCTGTCGGGTCCGCTAAATATAAATAACAATTAATGACAGTTTCAGTCTGTCAGTTTTCATCTTAAAATTAAAATAAATTTTCTGTTCAATTGCATTATTTTTTAATTTTAATTAAATACTACATATATTCGCATTTAATTAAAATTAAAAAAGTAAAAACATACATTCGATAGGGTTATGTATGGAACAACACATCTAGTAGATGACTTCTTTTCTGGGCGCATTCAAAGTTACCACCAGCTTATAGAGGATATCTGCTGTTATTACATAGGATATCCTTTAGATCGATAGCTCAAGAAGTTTTGACATAAATTTGCAAAGCTTGAAAACGTTCTGAGAATTTCTGCTGAGTGGTTCAATATCCAATACATTTTTAATTCAAACATACAACGTATTGACCTTTTTAAACCTATCTGGCTTATACCACAGAAGGAGAAAAAGACAGCATAACCAACTGCAGCATGTGAATGTAGGTACCTACGGGACAGAACTTATGATCTTTGATTTGCTTATGCTGGGTTTCCACTTGTCATTAAATTGAGTATGACAACTCTTGTTTTTGTCATTGAATGACAACATTGTCAGTTCATTTCCACTTTAGCCAATTATTAACAAAAAATTATTTGTCAGTTCATTGACAAACGAGCTTTTTAAATTATCAAGAAAAACAAACAAAATGTTCCTTCATTCAGTTCAAAAATGTTAAAACGGAAACGAATCGCTCTGGCTTCTTTTGTGGTGATGGTTGGATCTGAGTTGGAGGTGCAGACCCAAGAAGAAGAAATAAGAAAATAAAGAAATAAAGAAACCTGATTGTTGGGCCTAAAATTTGTTTCTGGACCAAAGATGACTTCCTTATTCTTTTCTTCGCTTTAGAGCCTTCCTCTTTATCATCTTTATCAGGCGTTCTTGGTGTTGATGCAGAATTATTTTTTTTCAATTAAAATCATTTATTTAAAAACGAGCCTAATCGTGTCCAACGTGTCTTTTGATTGACAATCATTTGAACGTGATGCCAATCAATTATAACCGTCAACTAAAGGCGCAGTGATATTTTGATTGACAACTTAGCTATTTCCACTTGTAAGTTTTCTGTCAGTTATTAACAAAGGCTATTAATCAATTCAATGACAAGCAGTTTTTCGTTATTTCCACTTGCTATTTTTTTAAATTACTTAAAAATACGTCATTTGTCTATTTCAAAACGACAAGTGGAAACCCGCGTTTATAAAAAAATAAATTTCAATTATAGATACAGTTTGTTTATTAACAAAAATGTAAAAGGGTCATTTCAAGCTTGAAAGGAAACAACAATTTTCCTCTAAATTATTATAAAATGAATTTTTGAAAAAAGGCATATTTTGAGTATTTAGTTTACTATAGTTAATCTACAACGATTTTAACCAAAATGCATTCATGGAGTAAATTTGATGTTTTCAAAATTACTGCATCTTCAGTTTTCGAATAGAATTACCGAAAACGCTACTTTTTAAAACTGCTCATATCTCGAAAACGGCATTTTTGATTTGGATACAATTTAAAAAAAAAACACATGGAATGCATCCTGCACAATACCCTATGCTCAGATCTTATCCAATAGTGCAGCAAATTGTACTTTTCGAACCAAGCATTGCAATATTTGTTACTATTTTGTTTGCATAAATTTCCAAAAACCGCTCCAACGGGTTTGACCAAAAAAGAATATATAGAGTGATATGAGTAACTATACACCACACACTTCTTCTTTTTTCAACAATATTAAACATAAACATAAATTAATTGCAACCACTTAGAACTTATGTACTTTGATATAAAATGAAAAGGGGGGACCAAGTTAAAAGCATGCCAACAGTTTTACATTTTTCCTTTGTATACATCCTAAGTGGCTAGAAGGATTTGTTTCAAACTTCGGCTTTGAAGTTTTTGGGCTAACAGTTTGGGTCACTATTTTTGCACTTGTTGTAGTAAATGCGAGATGTCAAAAACCCCAAAGAAAGAACTTTGACGCTACCAGATCCGGAATTTAAATGGCTTGGAAATTGTTCAAATAAGCAGTTACAATAATTTCAAGCTTTTCAGGGGTGTATCATTTAATAGCTTTTTCCTATCACTAACGATACTTCCTATATAACGCTTTTAAGCGAGTTAAATTTTTTTCGAAAACTGCTCTAACAATTTTAGTCAAAATTGATATTTTTGTAGGTAGGTGGGGTTAACGTTGCTGCATACCCAGTTTCTCGCTCAGATATCAAATAACGGTACTTTTTTATACTCAGTTCTTGGATATATAATTGAGCAAAAATATTTTTCGAACAAAGCAACAATAAGATTGCTAAGCAAGACTAAGGGAATGTTTTTTAGGATAACAACCCGCTTTGACACACCAGCATGTGACACGGCTCCCCAAGATTCGGTCAGACTAAACGTATGCTCCCAAACGTCTGTAAGAAATCAGCGGCCATCAGCTGTCCCTCACAAAAAAAGACTGCAGATAACTATTGGCTTTTTTACGGGACAGTCTGCCTTAACTTAACCACTAAGCTACTTACTGCGCCTACATGACGGAAAAACGTCATTTCCTTCGCGCAAACGAAAATTCTTTTCGCTTTAAAGCTTTTTCAAAACGTTCGTGAAAAAAAATGTACGCTTACAGACCCCATTCACAGATCCCTCTTACAACCATCAGTGAGCTTACAACATTCCTTTGGTATGCTGCGATCAAGAGTAAAAGCCAACCAAAAAGAAACGACACCAAACCAACATTTCGTCCATATCGCCTCGTGTTATCCTCACGTTGAATATAAAATTCCTTAAACTTAATAAAGCGCATTGCCAACATTGCCGAACGCATTCTAAAGAAACGCTTCCACTAAAAGAATTTCTCGCAATGACTCTTCTGCAAATATTTTTATCTCAGCTTTGCACTTGATTGCATTGTCCGCACAGCCATCTACGTATCGAAGCGTTTTATAATCCTTTCGACAGTGCCATCCATACAATGGCCATGCGGAATGCAGACATACGAGTTGTACTAGTGCTTTTCTCAAAATTCAGTTACCCTTAACTGCGATGGCCATCGTGGACGAAACCACTACTGTCAGTGTCACATGCAACTACCACTCGTTGAATGTCGCCATCTTCGCCGGGCCATCGTTTGCTGTAAACTTTCCTCTCTGGCCAATGAATTTCCACTACAGTTTTGGCGATCGAATTCCATCTGGCTGGGTAGTCATTGTATCGAATTCACAGACCGTCTTCTCTCTCTCTGTCACATGATATAATATCCTTGCAATGGCCACCGCTATATATACAGACACATCACACTCCACCTCATGGAACAACACTTAATTTTATCCTTGGATTCTTTCACCATTGCCGTATGTCTTCAATAAGCACGTTACTACCAGGGCATGCACTCGGGCCATCGATCTAAAATACGAGTATTTCCGGCCACAAGGACATTATCTGCACTCAATTTCCTGTACAAGGGCGTATAACACATTGTTGGGTTGTGTCTGAGATTCCTTCGAGTTCGAATGGCAAAACGAAAGATAAACACACACATGTAGGACTGTATGGGTACTGCCAACAACAATCGCATTCACAGCAGGACTTCAGGGACTAAAAACATACGCCCAAACAAGAAACAATATTGTACTTGTGCATTGTATTCTCGTATAATATCTGCCACCCACATAATCCTCGTACGGCGTGACTCCCAGCAAAGCCGCTTGGATGCAACGACTTGCAGAAATGCAAATCAATGTCATTAAGTTCGAACGGATTCTGCCCCACACCGGAACAGGATGCGAAAGAGCTTCTACTCTACATAAATGTACGAATACATATTTTTTCTTTGACAAAATGCATACATAAAAACCTAAAGCAAATCCTTGACAAATTGCCATCATAAAATTGTTTGATGTGAATATGGAATTATGGTCGATTGTACATTCATTCAGTCGATGTCCTTGTCGTAGCCGAAAAGCCAATAAACCGCATCGTATTAGTGGAAAATTGAGAGCCAGCCACACATATATCCTTTTAGTTTGGCCACAGCTCAATTGGCCGGGAGTGAAGTGAATAGGCGGCTGCCGCCGTGCCGGAAGCCGATTGTATGCGGATGAAGAATGGTTGGGGCGCGCATTATTGAGAAATGGGCGTGCAGCGCTTTGGTCGGAAGGCAATTGTTGTCGGTCCCGATCCCGACACGGAACCGAAACACTAAAGATATCCATCGGAACATAACGGATTTGCATATATTTTTTGTACATCCCTTTTTTATGAGCTAAAAAAATAAAAGTAGAAAATTGTTAACCAATCTTGTGTGGTGAAAGGATAGTGGGTATAGTCAGTGGGGCTTTGGGTTCTACTGTGTAGGTAATCCGATTGAGTTTCCTCCTTTGCTTTTGTGGTTGTTGGGCTTGTATTAAGCGGGAGTTTTTAAAAATTGTATTTATACCTATGTAATATGGGGATTTGTTGTTTTGTAGGAATAAAAAGGAAAGCATGTACGAAGGAAACCTGCTGTCAGAAAATCAAAGGCAGGTGTTCAAAAATGCTCAACAACATTATACAAAAAAAGCAGCAGCATTTATAAATCAGCTCTTCGAATAGAAAGAAGAAACAAAGAAGATGACCAAATTTTATTAAATGAAAAGACACAAGTTGCAAAGCAGCCTTGCAAAACGATCGATTTATTGTTGACGGCACTACACACAGGAAGAACGACAACGACATTTGCATTCTACAGGAAACGCCTGTGTTAAGACAAAGACTGCTCAGATGCAGATAATACGGTCAGGCAGAAGTTATCTTCTTGAGATGCCCCAAATAAGTCTTGAGCTTTAGACTGGAAAGTGATTGCTTTTCTACGATCTACATCAAACCTAGGGCTAAATGGCCTTCTTGGCATAGACGATCGTATCATTTTTCAAAAAACATGTTTCAAACAAGTTAGTCGTTTTAAATTTTTATTTTATCAATACTTACTTCCAATAAAAATCGTTATTTTTAGTTATACAGTTTAAAAGAATATTGAACTGCGTTTTCTGGGGAATCGACAGTTTAGGTTGTTAGTTCTGATTTAAACTTTTGTAGATGACGGAAGGCGGATTCCAAAGTTGACTTTTCGTTTATCCAAAGGAGTTTTGGAGTTGACAGGTCGATGTTGGCAGCCTCTGGAAGCCATGCTCTTTTGGTGCCGTCTGTCTAATATAATTCCTCTTAATCAGTCACTGATGCCAAATAACAAGTAACACTTTTAAGCAGAACGTCCAAATAAAACCCGAACAAGATCCTACTGACTCAGGAGCTCAAAGTTAATGACCATAGAAAACGCCGTTTTTTCGCTGTCTGGGTTTTGGAGCGTTTCGAAGAAGACTCCCAATTTCGACCGAAAAATCATCTCTATCGGAGAGGCGAATTTTCGGATGCATTAATATGTTAGAAAGCAAGTTCGCGAGGTGGCAATGCATCCACAAAAAGTTACTTTTCGGTGCGTATTTTTAGGCGGCGGCGTCATTGGGCTGTACTTTTTTGAAAATGACCGAATTGAACGATATGGAGGTACACGACAAGTACGGTTCCAACAGGACGGACCCCATAAATGACATTCTGTATGAACGATTTGAGGGGATGGTTATCTCTCGCAGATGTGACGTGAATTGACAAGCAATATCTTGGGATTTAACTTAACTCCGCTAAGCTTTTCCTTATGAGGTTTCCTGCAGTGGCAGGTTTATGAAAATAAGCCGAAATCGACAGATGCCCTTAAAGCCACGATAGAGTTATTGGACCACTGGGATCTTGAGAAGCCTCCACAATTTAATAATGTTTTATTCCATACATCCAAAGAGTCCCTCTGGGTAAGATTTATAGTGGTAGAGAGACGAAAAGACACCCGATAATGGTGGTCTGATTCGAATATCTCTCAAAATCTATATAAATATATAAAATCTATATAAAATTGGCCTTTCAAGTTAAAATAAAATTTCCTTAATAATTTACACAAAGCTTGTTTTTTTCCATTGAACATTTTAACCTGTTCTCATTGAAAAACTTTTTATAAGATTACAGAAGAAAATTAAGTCAAAGAGCGCTTCAAAAGCGTCCAAAAACGAATCTGAAACGCCTCAAAAAATCACTTGTCGTCGAACAACCCGTCAAAAATGTGTTCAAAAGTGCCTCAAGAACTTAAAAAAACGCTTCTATAAAAGATTTGGCTACATCACACACTTTCTAACTAACCATTGTGGGATAAGAAACTACAGAATTGGATGAGCTATGTCACAAATTTGTCCCCACTGTCAGAGCACGTCTGTTGTTATTGCTCTCCATTTATATAAAAATGAATAAGGATCTTCCAGACGCAAATCATATCATATTTGGCGAAATGATCTTGTCAGAGGAAACATGGACCAAAGTTAGCCAGATTGCGACCAACGTTCTTATGAACCTGACGATAATTGAATAATTGAGCATATAGATCACCACGAAGAGGAGTGTATAGATTGGGAGGCTTACCAACTCCACTCGGGTATTCGTTATACCTAACTGCAAGCAGAGGTGTGATTTGGTGGCCAAAAATTGACTGTGACATCGAACAGACGGTAAAGCGTTGTAAGATTTGGCAACATATGCGGCCCGATTATTCTCCTATTAAGGGAAATACTTGGGAGGAAGAGAAAAACCCTTGGCGCAGGATTCACATCGATTTCGCGGGTCCATTTAAAGGAAGTCTATTCTTTTTGGTTGTGGATTCATACTCCAAATAGTTTGAGGCGCATCCGCAGTTTCTTCAACCACTACATCCCGAGCAGTGTCAGTTCTAAGACAACTTTTTGCTACTCATTGCCTACCCGATGTTATTGTGTCTGACAATGGAATTGTGGAAATAATTTAATCAAACACACCTTTTTAGCTCCTTTCCATCCATCTACAAATGGCCAAGTGGAGAGAATGGTGCGCACGCCAAAAGACTACTTGAAAAAGACTCCAAACGGAGATATACAATTGCGGCTAGCTAGATTTATGTTGGAACCACATGCATCGACTGGGCGTTCGCCTGCGGAGTTTTTTACAAATTTCATCCGGAATCAATGTCGATTCAAGTAAGAGCTCCACATCAACAGGTCTTGAAGGGAAACAACTACGATTGCGGTGAACCAGTATGGTATAGAAATTATGCGGACAGACCAAGGTGAATACCTGGCCGCATAGCGGAGGTACAGTTTCGGTGGACATAGAGTCTCCAAGTGGTCTTCAAGAGGTTCACCGTCACGCGGAACAGATCCGTCAAAGATCAGTAGAAGAAAGAAAAGCCGATATTGGAAAAACCGTCGGCATTCCGACACCACCAGTAAGTCAAACTGAAGTTCGTCGATCGGAACGGCTACGCAACAAAGCTCAGAATTCCGAATTAGTTTCATCTTTGGGTGAAGGGGTGTTACATATACAGTACACCCTGTAACCGAGGCCGAGGAGTGACACTGCTACCAATAGCCAAGAAGTGACAGCAGTTTGACGGCTGTCTTACCACCGCGCTCGAGGATATAACACGTGGATGTAACCTCTCGTCGTTGGCCGAAGAAATTAAAAGATTTTGTATATATATTAACATTGTAAACCTTTAGGAATTAAAAACTAAAAATAAATTATATTGAAATTTTAACGTTAAAAAAGAAACTTTTACATTCAAACATAAAAAGTATACAGCAGGGGTCTTAGGCCGTAGGATTTATGCCTTTTTGTGGGATGTTTAATGTCATAAAAGCTTTCGTTGGAGATAAGGAAAAAAACAGCAATTTCAAAAATCTGACTGTTGACGACGAAAATCTTCAAAAATTCTGCATTTCGCTATATGATTATCAACACATCAAATGATCTTTAAATATTACTCATGTAAATTTCATTTTAGCAAAATTGTCCAGTGCCAAAAAATAATCATAAATAATTATTTTAACAAAATGGTTATTTTTATACTTATTGTTAATTTAATATGTGATTGCATTTTAAAAGTTAAATTTTTCATAAAAAGTATTGATGGAATTTGAAGGGGAATTCAAGTCCGGTGAAAAGAGGAAATTGCAAATATTTCGATGAAAAAAAGAAGAGAAAGTCCTAGCAACACTAAAGCATTTGAGCATCACCTTTGCCATAAAACAGAAATTAAAAACATGTAGCTTAACAATTAAAATTTGAAAACACAACACATCACGCAATCAATGATAAATCCTCTCACTTACAGACTTCAAC
Organism: Cheilosia pagana; assembly: GCA_936431705.1. Classification (NCBI taxonomy): domain Eukaryota; kingdom Metazoa; phylum Arthropoda; class Insecta; order Diptera; family Syrphidae; genus Cheilosia; species Cheilosia pagana. Next base: position 73,108,357 of record OW386166.1, on the reverse strand, counting down.
CACATATATGATCAATTATGCATCACGGCGAGTGCGTTGAAGCATAAATGCAAACTCAAAATCCATACAGCTAATAAAATAACTTCCAAATCAATAACCTTTTGCTAAATTTGCATCCATCCATTTATGGTTTGCACTCTCTGCCAATAGTCAACTAATTACTATTCATTCAATTCGCTGATTAGCTGAAAAGTCAACATCAACAGACAGAGTCCGCGTATTGGCGCAACCCAGTCGCTGCTGTGGTCAGTCTATCTGCCGCCAAGCAACGCACAAAACTTCTAAACTCAAATCACGTATCATAATATTTACATAAAATTATCATGAAACAACGTGTCAACAAGAAATAAATTCATTTACCAAACAAAACCGTAAAAAGAGTAACCGACTGCATCCCGAGCCGAGTCAAGTCCAAATACAATATACAATAACCGGCGGCCAATTTAATCAGGGGAACAATTATTTTTGCGGGATATTATGTTGCGGGCACATCCACGCCCCTCATTACAATGATCCGAGTCACCAGCATCAACGGGGAATAATCATCGTCATAAGTCCTTTACGCTGGGAATCCGCAAAACAGTTCGATTTAAGTGTATACTTGTGCAGTGCATACAGCTCTGCGTATTTTGTTTACTGGTTGTGCCCCCTCTCCCACTGTAGATACTATGCGGTCTATTGTGGAAATCGTTTATTCATCCTGTCGACGGGTTATCTAAAAAGTTATTCCGTGTGCCTCGCTGGGAGAACTTTAAAGCGATTTAACAAAATGTTTGCGTGATGGAGTAGATACAACCACCCAGCGCTTCATATGCAAATCGTTTGCCTCTTTCCGCTAGCCTTAACAATTTTCAAGTTCTGAATGGCTCGGTGCTATTTTGAATACCACCAGCTGAACACGGAACACATAAAATGCGTTCCTACCCCTTTACAAAGCGGAGTACATTTTTTCTGCAACTAAGCCTTTTAGTAGACCGCAAAGTTTGGAAATTTCTTTTCGCAGTATAAACGATTTTTTCAGGGCAGCTGTAATTTGTTTACGGAGCAGTAATACCTATATAAGGCACATCATCGCGTGCTTATCGCTATGGAAAGATTTTTACTCACTGAAACACCGAGACGAGCAATAATTGTTTGTTCCTACGACTAAGCTATACATTTTTGACTGAACGGTTCACAGGAACTTTTCCAGCGATAGTTTTTTCTAGTTTCACAATTTGATCATGGCTGATAGCTGTCGGCGAAAGGAAAGGTTCGGTTCGTCGTGGGCACTACAATAACAGGCCAAAATGTCTTCAAAACCCTGTGACCTCCTATAGGTGTGACCATCTGGAGGCCGATTTACTGGGGTTTTATCAAGATCAATCCCCCAAAGTCACGGCCATTTGTTGTCTTATACCGGAACTGGTACATTAGTTCTGGGCTCCGTACCTTTTTGGGTCAAAATGTCGGCATTTTTGTTACCCATCACCCTCTCACACGGTTCTGCAAGCCTTTTGCATTGTGCGCCAATTCCTAGTTCTGACTCTATCGCCTTTAGCGCAGCCTGACTGTCAATGAAGATGGCGATATTCTTCTAAGATATCGATCGCATCTTAAGTAGCTCCGCAGCGATGCGGACCGCTGGAAGTCTTAGGGCTATCTGACAACAGAAACTTCAAGCTGACGGATGTTCTTCCTCGAAAAGTTTCAAAATTCGCTTCCTGTATAATACCGTTTCAAGATATTTGGCGCTATCCAAGATGCAAATCTCCACTCCAACAAGTCTAGTCAGTTTCAAGGGCGGTATCCTGATCTATATCGTGTTAAATAGGAAAAGTTCCGTTTTAACCGAGTTCACTAGTCAACACACTTCAATCAACTTTCTGACCCTATTGAGGTATGATTCCACCATTTTCCTTAAACAGCAATAGTTACATCATCCTTAGTGACGCTGAGTCCTGCGTTACTTGGTTCTTTAAGTATAGAGCCCTTTCTTCTGATTTACCATTAACATTTCCATTTTAAGCCTTGAATAATATTCCTTTGCAAAACTTGCTTCTGGAATAAATGTAAATAAGCCTTCCTTGTGTCTTGAGGAGAAATGACGGCAGACCGATTGGTCTTTCAGTCTTTCGCTGATGTATGGCTTGGTTTACCTGCTTTAGGTTTAAACACCACTAGTACTCTCTATGACCTACCCTTTGGCATTGTATACAAATTTTCTCGATCGTAATTGTAGCTGTACCTGGAGCCTGTTTGAGCATAGCTTGCAGAATGCTACCAGGGCAATGTGGTTCTAAAGGAGCGAGGGTTATAATGGTTCATTATTAGCATTATCAATATACACAAACAAATTAATTGATGTGCTACTTCCTGTAAAATTGCATTCAACTTGTGGTTCTAGGAATGAACTACTTTCTGCCCATGCCCAAGATATGAACGATTTCCTATAATAATGCTGCGGACTGCCGCGTCTTCGGCCAACAATTTGCGGAGAAGCTTCATTAGTATCCATGATCACGGTTGTCAACTTGGTAATTTGTTAGTTTTTATCTGTTTTTGGTAACTTTTTGAACAACAGCACCAAAAATACGAACTCGATATCATCTCGTGTAAATGCTGCCTTCCTGTTTTTTGATGAATGTTAATGTAAGTCTATTTTATTAAAAAATATTTTGTAGTAAATGCCGTTTTTCATTGGGACAGAAAACAGTTTTTCTGCTCAAGAAATCAGCTGACTTCAATTAACAATAATTTGTCAAACTTTGAAGTGTCTCACATTTTTAAACGACGAGTTTCTGAAAAATTGAGAAAAATATGCGTTTGATCTGTGGAATGAATATAACCAAAAATTAATAGAATTTTTTAAACACACATTACAATTTAAGAACAGGTAATTTTTTTGAATCACGCACAAAAAATCGGAAATCTGAAGAGCAAAATCTGAAAATTTGCAAGAGAAAATGACATAAGTTAAGTAGGTTTGACGTTGCATTACTGCTTATACCTACTGACAAAGTACTTGCACAATTGTAATAAAAAATTGGCTCAAGACGACATGTGCGATTTTTTTGTCTTTTTCGTGTTTTATCAATTCCAGATTTTTGGCAACTTTTAACTTGGTTTGGAAAAAAAGCTTCTTTTTTTTCCATAATTTTTTTTTGGTCAAGTGGCAACCATGATCCCTTCCAAGATTTTCTCTCAGTTTGCGTGATCAAGTTTTTGAACTGTGTCTTTCTTTCTAAAGGGTGTCTTAAAATTCAGCAAGATTTAAATTTGCCTCCATTTATGCGGTCAGTATTGTTGAATTGTTTTAAAACTAGTAGTAGAAAAACCCACATATTATTGAAGAAAAACATCCGCAAGGTGTCACTGTTTGGTGTTGATTTTTGACTGAGACGTCATTGGATCATCATTTTTCGAAAATATGGAACTGATCAAGCAGTGATTGTTACTCGATATCGCGACATGATAGCCGAAAGCCGAGTTCTTTCTGCTTAAATTGAATAACATTGATGTGGACGACTTGTGTTTTTGAACAAGGCGGTGCAACATGTCATACAGCCTGTGAAAAAATTCATTAACTGCTTCAGATTTTTCCTGGTCGCACACTCTCTCGGTTTTGCAGTGGCCTAGTGGTAAGTGTGTAGGATTTCTAAGAGAGGGGTCCTAGGTTGGATCCCCGGTAAAACAGAAATTTAATCTTAAGGTCTTTTAAACTTGCTTGATAAGTCATAACTTAGTTGCAGTACGAAATAAATTTGTGCGAGATGGTTTTAGTGCGTAAAAATCTCACACTACTATGAGTACGCGCCGACTGTCCTCATAGTGTCTTTTTGAAGATTTCCACCTGCCTCGGAAAAAAAACCTCTCGCGTCCGTGAGTATAACTGTCATAAAAGAGCATTTGGACTTGACATGAGGTTGTCGATCCCTCACGCAAAATAAGTGTTTGTGAAGAGCTATAGGTCCTAGGCCCTTAACGGAGCTGTTGCGCCAATTGCTTTTTTACACTTTTTCGGTGATCAGAATTGATCCACTAATGCGATTAAACACCATTGGACTTCTTTTTAATAGGGTTTTTTGAAGTCAAAGGTCAATATCAACAAGCCCACATTCAATCATATTTCTGCATAATGGCCATGGAAAATTTCGACATATTTCCCAGATGTGTTATTCCTCACATCACATCCTATCCACTTGTATTTAAATTTGAAAAAAAAATTGTTTTATTTTTGTGCCCCTTTATGTAGTTTAAAAGGTTTCAGTTTGCCCTCTCGATGGGCGACAAAATTGTACGCATTTTCTTTTTGCCCAGATGGTTAGTTACCTCAATCGGAGACCTGAGATTTTCCGACTTTCGTTGGCTTTAATAGCCCTCCATATCAACAGCATCCCTGGACTCATTTTCAGCTATAAGTCTTTTGTTTACTGTCTGCTTATTGGTTTTTAAAAGCTTTGTACTGAAACTGCGGTCCAACGCCACGATTTACCACCGTAATAATTATATAAGATTCTTTATCTGCTTGTTGTACATAATGCTTTCATTAAATCTATTAAATTCTTTAGTTAAAGACCTTCATAAATATCCGTGAGTCTCTGGAGGAGCTCACAAACGCTATGGGAAGGTTTTCTTCATCACATGAAATCCACTTTTACACCAAAGCTCGGCCTATTTTGCAGCAATAGTTCGTATTTGAATTGTAGTAGGTATCAAGCCCAACGCAAAAAGGGGATCAGCTACCTTCACACAATAAGTTTCTATGAGTGAGATACGCGCGACCCAGTCGTGCACATGTTTCATGTAAAAATGTCTCTTAAGATTTAATTAAGTATAACTTTATTCCTTATTCTGGTATTCTGAATTATATTTAAAGAAATTTAGCTTTACTGAAAAAATGTTAACCTTCACATTCAATTTATTGCTAGTCACTCATAGCAATTTTAAAATAAAATACATCTCCGCTGTCTTAAAAGGAAATGGGCGGTTAAGAGAACGAAGGTTGCGAAATGCCTGTGCTCTTTCGGCGATAGGGTTTATAAAGTTTATTTTTCAATTGTGCGTTCGTGCAATTTTAGCTGGACACTAATATTATACAACAATTGCCAGCACCATCTTACCATCCTCTCTTCACAATACTGTTAACACTAAAAGTCCCATCGCAATTATTGCTCAACAGTTTCCTTTCAATCCTGATCTTAACAATCACAGCCACGTTATCGTCACATCTTAAGCAGTGGCTGAGATTTTCCTGCACCCTATACAAGCGTCTCTCTAAATCCCTTCAGTGAATCCATTAAACTGTTCGTTATTCTCCCAGGAATTATATACACAATAGCACCGTGTCAGTCAATTACAAGTAGATCATGTCGTCAAAACCAATCAACCCTTTCTTAATTTATCCCCAATAACCAACCACCAATTACAGAATAAATTATCCTTTTAACAGGACTCAAATCAACATAATTAATTATCCCATTTAGCAATGCAAAATAAAAGCACGAAGCGCCGTTACTTTATAGACATAATTAACAACCCTTCCATGACAGCAAATAAACATTTATCTCCCTGACTGTATGTCTGGCTTACGTAAATCCACCTTTCAGCGTGTAGATATATAAGGTACCTACCTACCCGTTAAGGATAAGAAGTACAGAAAAGGAAAAGCAAATATTAGCAATCTACTTCAAGGACAGCCCAAAGCAAACACCAGATTCTGGTGATAATTATTATTATTATTATCCCACAAAACTGACCCCTCAATGTAGGCTCACAAAACATAATCCGCCATTAAGCTCTGCTCGGAATACACCAGCAGAAAAAAAAAACGTTTGCGTTATTACCACTGGTGCGGCATGCCCTTCCGAAGGCGATATCTTCATTCGGCCGTAATCATTAAATGCCACACAAAATACAGATTCGATACGGATATTGTGATGGCAATATCCTTTTTTGTTTCTGCTGCGGATATCTCAAATATTTACCACTGCTAGTCATCCCCAATACAATGAAGACTGAACACTGTGCCACCCCCACTTTGTTGACGCGTAATAATGTCGATGACGATAAAAACAAAGGATAACACATGACGTGTGTAAACACAGCGCAAATAAACAATAATCACCCCTTCAAATCGATCCACAAGGATACACACAAGCAAGGCGAACATATTTTATTTATTAACATGTTCGTCCCCTTGGAACAATGGACCCAACCTGTAACTAAACCTAAACTTACCATCAATATCCGTTGCTTCACAACGCCATACCTGGCCGAAGGCGCCTTCGCCCAATATGTTGAAGAACTTCAATCGATGCCTTGGGAATTCCCATCGATCGCCTGCTGAGCCATTGACGCCATTCTTGCCGGCTATCCCGCCAGCTCCTCCAACACCAGCCCCATTGCCAGTGAGTCCGCCCACGGCTCCATTGTCGCCGGGCAGGCCAACGCCACCTCCTGCTGCACTTGTTGATAGCTGTGATGTTGCCTGGAAATATTGTATACAAGTTTAGCTAGGTATATGGATGGAGTATGTGGCAACAACAACAAAAAAGGACCTTGTCGTCGCAGTCCATTGTGTGCAATAGAAATGAATACGAAATATTTGGCTAATGGCAAAGAATATACAGGAATGCGAAAGAAGGACATTTTTTTGTCCACCCGCACACGCTCTCTGCGGGTACTCGCTAAACTGGTGACAGGAGAACAATATAAGCGATGAGCTGCATTGGCACAGCAAGATAAACAGCAACAGGACGAAAAAGGAGTATAGCAACGTGAAAAGTGAATTGAATCTTCAGCGATGTGTTTTGTATAGGTATGCGGATATGAACTAGTTTTTTTTTTCGTGTGTGTGTCGGTGTCGCTTGCAGGATAACAAGTGAATATATCCCCAGTATAAGGAACGGAGCTGCAAAAAGGGATAGTTGTCAAACGTTTGGATATGTGTCGGATGCATTCAAACACAAGGAATGCAAATACAAGGGATATGCTGCATATAGTTATCGCATGAAAATATCAAAGTAAATTGAAGGTTATATAAATTATCTACATTTTAAAGGAACAGGAGCGAGTTTTGCATTTCAGGCAAAACAGACCCAAATCAGTTAGTGACGCTTTGCTATTTGCAGGCTTTGCTTTGCCCGAATATTGGCTGTTATTTTCTGATTCTTCGGCATGCGTTCGTCCTTAGACGCACATACACAATTCGTCAGTTCTAATTTTACGTAGTTCCATTCTTGGATGTTGATCCTGAAATCCCTCTCCAAAGAGTCCTGCAAGTAGTTGAGTGCTTAGCCACGGCGTCTACGAAAATACCTATGGGTCTTGAATAATTTTAGGAAATTCCATCAATTTAAAGAGTGAACTGAATTTCTTCATTTAAATAACACGACAGAAAATACTTGCACTACTTCAAAAAAAGATAAATATATTAATAAACAGATTAAAAGGAGCAGGACGTAGTGAATTTTCTCCTCTAAAACCAATAAAAAAATAGGTTACAAAAAGCAGTCCTGACCTTATGTCTGTGGCTGTGATATGCAGGGATAAAAAGTGAACCTCAAAACAGCTCAAGATGGTCGCATTTTGGAATGTCCCATTGGCAATCATACCGCCTACCAAATCTGCATGACCACAATTGAAAGAAGGTAAAACATCATTACCCGACTTGAAATAAAAGGAGGGTAATGTTTTTTTATATCCTTATTGGATCTGGATGTCTTTCCTTTCTCAACTCCACAGGTTGGTTTTGAGCACCACGTCAATTTTCATCCCTTGACTTAAAGATCTCTTGTGCGTTGTGGGTTGAAAAGTACCACAGCCAAACCAACCAACCAACTGAGCTGGAAGTTCAAAAAATGTGGTTGGGCCTAACGCTGAGAAAGACATGTTTATCTCGGGCATAAATGCTATCCAATTTCGTAGTAGGAGCGAATTTAAATATCCTATTGTTCCGTCTGAGCGTTTATAAAAGTAAGTTGTAAGAGTTTTCATATTTCATAAATTTTATAATTTCTTGTTTATAAATTGGAATACAACAATGGAAATTGTTTTTTAATGTGTCAAAGACAAATTTGTACAAAAATGTAAACACGAAATTGCAAAATATTGAATTTTTATTTCATTTCTAAAGTCTAAACACATCAAAAAAATATTCCTGTGCAAGGATTCAAACATGTGTCCTTTTAAGGAAATGTATAGGCTGTCCAAAATCAGTTGAAAGTTGAAACTGCCTACCCAACATGCGCAGTATCATTACGCTAAAGAGGATAAATGCTTCCTTAAACACATTTTTGACAAAATGGAATGGGTAATGTTTTTCTCCTCTTTTTTTCTCTTACTTGTATTTTAATTGGTTTACCTTTTCCAATAGTTCAAAGGAGCAGGAGAAAGTATTCCAGCTTTCGTGTAGAGAAATGTGCCCCATGGTTCTGTATTTTTCTGCAAGGATTTAAAATTCGGTCGGCTTCTTAGTTACGCGAATTAATTTAAGTTAAAACAATATATCTAAGTTTTGAAAAGCTTTGAAAAGATCAAATTGTATTTATTTTCACACTACCTCATTATCGTTGCTTGGGAAATTTGCATCATTATTTTAGCATTTAGCATTATTTTACCATTAGCATAATTCAAGACATTCTAATAGACAGTATTTCACAAATGTACTCAATCAATAGTACAGTATTAGAAAACAGATAAAAACGTACTATAAATAGTACCAAAAATTGACTCTGGACGAACGATGGGGCATTACTGATTTGCATAAGAAATTCGAAAAATAATCTGAAATTTGATGCATTTCCCAATTTGAGTTCTTTTTAAAAGCTACATATAGCCATTGAGGAACATCTGCTGGAAAAATGTAATTAAAATTTATGTATTATTTATTTTTAGAACAAAATGTTCGTTATAAATATATGTAAATGGTTACACCTTGTTTTCCACGGAAACAATTTAAGAAATTTGAATTCTGCGATGACAACAAACGTAATGGAATCTAAAAAAGTTGCCGTACTATAGAATGTGGTGGTCTAATTGTTTATTAATTTTAATTTGATTAATGCAACCATAAAAAAACTTAAACAATTTGTAAAAATAAGCCTCAACATTTAATTAAATAAATAATAACTTAAAGAAATTGATGGTTAAGGTGGGAAAAAGGTTTTGCTTTGCATTTGCTTTGCTAAGCATTCTTGTTAAAGGCTCGTGCGTGCCATAGTCAGTACGGTTATGGGGAAGGTGAAATAAGGGTATTGATCTTAAATGAAGAGGATTAGTGTTCAAAGAGATCTGATGCAGCAGATGAGGGCAATCTATGTTCCCAGATAGTAACTGATGAACAAAAACTATATCGGCAATATCACGACGATGTACTTAATAGTAAGGTGATCAGACCCCCTTGATATTTTTATCACAGGGCGTACGCTAAAAACCATCTTTCGGGTAAAGAGAGGTGGCTTTTGGTACCAGGCGCATTGGAATTTGGAAGAACTTTTGCGAGAATTATCATTTGACCCCTGTCTTATGTACATGCTGACTGAAGCAATGACACCAAAAATCCTACTGCGGCAAAACTACCACTTCGACTTTCCTCAGGAAACGAAATGGCTTTGGCCAGACTCTAAGGCAGGGAAAAAATGCCAATGTGTATTCATGGATGGCTCCAAAACCGGATGAGACTACACCACTCGTTAGGTAACCAGGCGTCTGTCTCTCCAAGCGGAGATTTTCGCTATCCCTATGGCTATGCACTATATTGTGACAAACAGGTGGAGGGCTAGAAGTAAATGCGTTTGCAGTGATAGTGATAGCCAAGCTGCACTAAAAGCGCTGCTCAACCCTCTTACCTCGTCCAAGTAAGAAATCGTTCGGACGGCTAAACACTTGTTTGGGTCCCAAGATACAATGACATCCGGGGAAATGCGATCAATGATGAGCTTGGCAGGCTGGGTTTAGAAGAAGTTCTCTCAAGACCTAAACCTGCGTTTGGTCTGCCGGCATCTATAGTTAGGTCATCCAATGATACTTGGGTTTCTCGTGAGCACGAGTGTCGGTCGCAGGATAGTGCTGGGTGTAGGCAGACCAAAGGATTGCATTCCTTCTGTCTCTCATGAGGATCGACTGCGGACTGCTTGTGGGTGTCCTTTCGCGCCACCAAGCTTTTGTCAAACACTTAAATGTATTGGGCTTGAGCGACCCACCATCTGTCCTGCTTGTGAAGAGGACCACGATACAGCGGAACACTTCCTCTCTAGTTGTCCTGCCTTTGCTCGCATCAGGTGGCGAATCTTTGGGGTTGATGTAGTCAGTGCCGAACATCTAAGCTCTAACTGAAGCTCCTTCTTATCTTTAGCGCGAGGGTTAAAAAAGAATAAATATTAGTAACGCCCATTGCCCGTGACTTTCATCGCATGGATGTTATGATGCCATGAGCCTTTTTTAAAAGATTCACTTATAAACAATATCTCTCGATTTTATTTCTATTGGACAGTGAACTACGGTCAACTACGTAGAACTTTCTTGATTTTTTGTCATTATTTAAAAAAATGTATTTTATTAGAAGTTTAAACACAGTCTAATTACCTTTTAAGTATGGATTGCTTTATCGTTTCAACGATTCGTTTTTCAGCTTAAAGGTACCTAGTGCCTATACCAAACTTTCTAACGCGATTGTGCGATCCAGTGGTGCAATTTATTTGACTTTAAATATGATAAAGATACGAGACAACCATATACTTGCTTAACGTCAAAACGAGTGAAATTCAGGGGCTTCAAATGTCCTTCTTAAAGAACTTCCTTCTATATTTTAAGAAGTGGCATCCCCATCAGAATCAGATCCTGTTTCAGCTCCAAACATGAATGAGGATGAAATTTCATAGAATTTTTTTTTTGTTCTCGTTTTACTGTCATGGTAATATTTTGGGACTCGGTTTTTGGTTCCCATTCCCGTCCTTCTTGTCTTTTTTTTTGTGATTTGTTGACAAATTACAATCTTTATTGGGATGGCATGGCTTGTCGCCCTCATCAGTTGCACGTCATGTCAGCGTATATACGCACACTTTTGCATACTTTTCTTGTTGAAATCTATCCTGCTCGCTGGGTTATCGTATGATATTATGTTATCCCTTTGACAGAGGCAGCCAGTATGAAGCTTTTCAGCATCATCGTCATAGTCGTTTGAAAATATGAGACGGCAGATGGAGAATTTTAGAGGGCGACTGACACACTCTCTCTCGCTTCGTCCTGTTTGAGTAAAGCTAGTGCTGTGCTGTGTATTTAAAGTGTTCGTTCGATGTTCTACTAATTACTTTTTCAGCTTCGAGAGAATTAGGTTTTTGAATTAGAGGTGAAGGCAGAGTGTCGTGTCCTGCTTTTCGATGGCGGTACCCATAGATATAAATTCTCGGTGCTAGTAAAATCAATAGTTGATAAAATCTAATTAAAATGTCACGATGCGATGGTGGAAAATTGGAAAATTCCTTGAAAAAGATTGATGGATTGGGTGGTTGTTCGATGGTGGGAGGTGGTTTTGTATGCGCAATTTAATTAGATATTGGAAAGGTGCGAGCAAGTTTAAAAGGTATGCTGATTTTAATTATTGGTGGGTCTTTGGCGTGATGTGACATTCGGGACTGTTTAATGGTCGAATTAAATTTAAGGTTAGCAGGTTAATTGCTAATTAAAGTCATTGCTTGGCTTGACTGAGTGGAAGTGAAGCTGCTGTAAGATTTAATGGTATACACAGGAGGTCGCAAATAATTGTGGCTCCTCTGTGGGGACGGAAGAAGGCTTACGCTGCCTTAAGAAGAGCTCATTAGTATTGACATTTACTGGAATTACCTACTTTAATTTGTCGCCACATCAACCAGGCTTAGCCCAAGGTCAATTCGATCGGAAAGCAAGGGTTGTTTTAGGTTGAATCCTCGATAAAACTCAAATTACATCTTCAGCTTCTTGATCTAGCTATTCGAAAAGAGCATAAAATCGAAAGTCCTTCTCATTCCTAACCTCTTTTAAGAGTGTCTTTTTTAAAGGCGCAATGAAAGCTTGATGGCATAAGGATAGGACTTGTAGGTTCGAAAATTTTCGAAACGAATTTTCACTCCATTGGTTTAATTAAAGCTTTGACAGAGACCGAGCGACCCCGACTATTATCCTTCACAGAAAAGCAATAAGTGAATGTTGCTATTAAAAGACATTTCAACAGTTCTTAAACGAAACAGTTCTTGTTCTCTTTATGTTGACGAAGACAACTTTTTTTTTGGATCTTTGGGTCCGTAAATAATCATTGTTTCCGTAAGGAATGAAAATCCTCTTGCTCTTGATCGAGGAATGTCTTGACTATTTCGGGAGCAAGAAAGTGGTGACCTTTAGCTTGGCTATTTCTGTTCTCGGAAACTAGACCTATGTGTCTTTCAGTGTTTCATTTCATTTATCTTTCCTGAGTTTACTGATCTTAAGCAGCTCTGCCATCACGTAAGACTGACGATACCTTGTGCTTCACGTAAAAGTAACAGCTTGACGAATGTGGGTTTGCGTCTTGTCTCGTCCATCACGATACCTACCTATTAAGCTTACGTTTCGGCTGTGCTTTTCATTGGAACCTTCACACCTTAAATAGGGTTATAAAAACAGCTTCTTTAAACACGTTCTAAATTTCACCATCTTCAATCAACGCCTTCCCCTATCTAAGAAAAATTTTTGATTAGTTTTGCAATCAATAAAATGATCGGTCGATTCTGGCACATCCTCCCATACTGAGACTTGCAGCTGGCTTAGATTTCTTATCTATAGGTAGATGTGGTTAAAAGTGGCTAACTTGAAACAACTACTGTCACTGTCGCTTAGAGAACACTCTCACCAGTCCTCCATGAGACCCCAAAGAAGTTGGAAACGAAAGTATGTCTAATGGGGATAAAGTGGGGAATTGACAGACAGAGCCAAAAAGCAGAGATACGGCATTAGAACCAAATGGTAATTTTTAATACCATCAAACTGGAATCCAATATCAAAGGGTTTTCAAGTAAGAGGTGTTATTTTGATATTCAAAGAAAAATGCCATTTTTTGAGATAAATAATCGGATATTTATTTCATAATAAAGAGGAAGGTATGCCGTTAATGATGAAAAACAACATCAGCCAAATGGCCACCACGACCACGCTTACAGGACCATTTATCCTTTTCATGAAATTTTCCATAACAAAATCGCAAAATGGCTGCCCTATGTCCTCGATAGACTCACGAATTCCGTCTTTAAGGTCTTGAATCGACGCTGGGCTGCTGGCGTAGACCTTATCGTTCACGTGGCCCCAAAGGAAGAAGTCGCAAGGTGTTAAATCACAAGATCTCGGTGGCCAATTGTGATCACCTCTTCGAAATATAACACGGCCCGGAAACTTTTCCCGTAAAAGATCAATGGTTTCGTAGCTTGTGTGGCACGTAGCGCCGTCTTGTTGAAAGTAAACGTTGTCCAGATCAATACCATCAAACTATGGCCATAAAAAATCATTAATCATCATTCACCGTAACTGTTGATCTAACCTCATTTTCGAAAAAGAAAGGTCCACTGACCCCGCTGGACCATAAATCGCACCAAACAGTCACACGTTGAGGATGGAGAGGTTTCTCAACAATAACTCTTGGGTTTTCCGAGCCCCAGATGCGACAATTTTGCTTGTTGACTTAGCCACCTAAGTGGAAATGGGCCTCATCAGTCAAGATGATTTTTCTTTAGTAGTGAATTTTTATAATTTCAATGCGTTGTTGAAGCGTGTATCGTTCCACGTGATTTGTGACTCCCAAGCTTGAAAGCGATAGAAGACACGAGAGCGATGGAAACAAACTTCGATCGTTTTTAAATAAAATTTTCGACCATCGATATCGTTACGACCTGATGAAAGTCGACACGTCAGTACCACATGTCCAGCTGCATTCGTCTGTTAAAAGACATTTTATTAACAGAAAACGCTCTTGAGCTGTAAGCTTCCTCTAAGCATCGTTGAGAATATTAAGCAATAGGGTATTTTGGTTAATATTTAGTGGGACTATTTATGTAAGAAATACAGATACACAAGAGTTAGTCACAAACAGCCCGTTTCTGAGACTAGTAAGTGATTATATTTCTTTATTGGATTGAGATCTTGTGATGAAAGTAAACGCATCACGACCACTCACAGAGTTTTAAGGTCCAAACAAAAAAAGTTACTGACCACGTTTGTAACCATTTGGTGCGCTGTAAATGAAGTCCGGACTTTTGAAAGCGTTTAAGTTTTGGGGTGCTTGTGGAATAAAATCTCCATCCTAGGGTACGAAGGCACGGTATGGGCAACAGAGGGAAACATACTCTTTTTGCTTAAGCAGTTCGGAACTGTGCTCGAATTCGAGTTACTGTAATTGTTTTGCCTTGAAACGTATAACTGCTATTAAAGTACTTTGAAGTATTGGTTCTTTGAAATATTCGAATGCTTTCTGTTTTAATGGAATTGCAGATGTCCTTTATTTGTAGTTGATGTACTAGCAGTTATGTTTAACCGTAGTATTCTTTCAGAACTATTCACCGAGGACCTAAATGGGCGGATGTGGTTCCACGGTTTAAAAAATGCCTGGCTAAATGTCTTTCAGTAGGGACTTCCGAATTTTGACAGTTGATAGCGGCCGTATTGTTGAAGCTACATCTGCCAAATTGGATATCATTAAATCATGGACGTACGTTGCGATCAACAGCACAGGGAATGATAAAATTGTCTTGTCGCAAGCAGTTTGAAACTGACCGTAATTTTCATTGAAAATTATTTTCAACGCTGAGGCCCATTTTAGGATAAATGGGTACTCCCAACAAACAAAATTGTCGAATTTGGGACGATACCAATTCAAATAAGATCCTAGAGTGTCCAATCCATCCCAAAAATGTCACTATTTGGTGTGGATTTTGGGGTGGCGGGGGTCATCGGCCCATATTTCATTGGCCAGCCATCAATATGTCGATGATTATCAACCTCTTTCACTCTGAATTGGATGATGAACACCAGTAACATGTGGACAGCGCTACTTGTCATACAGCTACACAGGGATTCGAGGGCATGGTCATCTCACGCGAATGTGATATGAACTAACGATCGAGCTCAATGCGAATAAGCCCGAACCACAGCGGCCCTCGAAGCCAGCATACATCGCACGACATCGGTCAAATTTAGCCTGATTTATGCGCCGGAGTCACGTAAAACTGGGCGCCACCGTGGGAAGCCGCAGTGAACATTTAAACGAAGTAATTTTACATTATTGTATCGATAGGCCTTTCAAACTTAATAAAAGACCCTTCTTAAGTATTTACCTGCCAATATCGCATCTACCTACCTGGGTTCAGTAAAGATTTTTAAAAAAATTTTAAGAAGTGGATTGCATCATTTTAAACGAGATTTATTTTTTCAATCTGGTGCGCAGTTTGGTTTTTCAGAGGGGAAAATCAACCTTGACATATTTGCACGAACGGTTTTTCCAACCAATGACAAGAAGTATCACTGCAAGTTAATTTTTTGAAATTACAAACTCGTTTGATATGTTTAAACACGCTAATAATATTTTTTATTCGTATTAAGCACCAGCTAATTATGCAATCCACGTCACCAAGACACACTGTCAAGTGCCGTGGTCCAAAAAAGCCTGAGGGACATTTTGAAAAGTTACTCAATCGAGTGTCCGCATGAAAGCGAATTCGCTTTAAACATGCCTAATAGGGACCTCAAGAAAACTACCCGTCTCCACTCAAGAATGTATTTATACCAAACCACTGGCTGCTGAACTGCCTTCATCAAATCCACCGAATTAGTGAACCGAACCCCCAAATTGCCCTTTGCCATTTGCCAAAAAATAAAAAGGAAATATTTTCAAATTATTTTCAACTTACCAACTGCTGCTGCTGCTGATCCCTCTCCCAGGGCACGTATCTATTCCCGAATGCCGTTGGTCCATTCCAATGCTGGAGCACCATTGAGTTTCGACTGTCATCAGTCAGATTGCTGCTCAAATTACTTTGATTCGACTTCTTAGCCATTTCCTCTTTGCTCTTCTTCTTCAGTGTCTTGCTAATGGCGCACAGACGTTTGCGATAAATAAATAGAACGATGAGCCCAGCTGCCACAAACATTCCACAAACTGTGATTATGACAGGGATAATGGCCCTAATCGCATGCGACGAGGACGAGGAGGTGGAGTTGGAGGACGACGACTCACCATTGTCGTCATCCTCTTCCTTGTTGCTGATGTTGTCATTTCCATCCTTTTTCGCTGCGTGAGTGTTCTTGTTTCGCTGGCCACCACCACCGTCGCTGCTATTCGTCTTTGAGCTGCCACCACCAACTGGCGTCAGTTTTGTTCGCGTTGTACTCGAGTCCACCGAATTTGGTTGATTCGATGCTGATGCGGAACCATCATCTTCTGCGCTAGTGGTACTCGGCCGCTGTTCCTGTTGTTTTTGTTGTTCGCTACCATCGAAATACGGAGGTCGTTGTGGCTGGTAAACATTGTTCATCCCAAAGCCGGGTGGCAGGTTGTTTGTCGGATACCTAATCCCTGGCTGATCCCTAATTGATTGCACACCCGGCAACATATGGAACGGTGGCAGGAATTGCGATATATTGCGCGCGGCCTGCGTTATCGATGGCGGACGTGAGCCGTAAATTTTATTATCATTCCGAGCGTAAATATTGACGTAGACTTCGTTTTTCACCGTTAATTGCCCGTCCGATACGATGATGTAAAGGAAGAAGTTTTCACCGCCCTGCACAAAGAAAAGAAGTCAACCGAAAATTCCATATACGAGTGTGTCTATGCTGTATACCCACATGAGGTAAGCAATTAGCATAAATCTATGTTCAAAAAAAACACACACACACACACTCACAAAGAGAAAGGATACTCACTCGTCCAGCTAGACTCTCGTTAAGGTAAACAACTCCAGTGTCCGGGTCTATGCGAAATGGTAATTTATCATTGGTCGTACCAGCGTCGCTCGGATTAGCATAGTTGCCATGGAAAAGTGGCTCCAGGCCAAATTGCAGCAGATCATTTTCCGCATCCTCCGCCCGGACTCTGGCTATCACCGAGCCAACTTGTTCCGACTCCGAGATGCGCCAGTTCCGCTCCACGTACATAACTGGAGGTGTGTTCAATAATGAATTCTGACTTGTTGCTGCAAAGAAAGAAGGGAAAGAACTCATGAAAAACGTGCACCAGGGCACACAGGACGAAAAATAAAAATTAGTCCATTTTTATTGCTGACCAGCACAGTACCTATACAGTACTCTGTATACACACAAGAGACACAGGACTAAGAACGAGTGTTGCCCTTGGGTGGTGGCTTAAGTGGCTGCAGCTGGCGCAAGTTGTGCTCCGGAAATTGGTTAATTTGGACCTTGTGTCCGGGACAGAAGTTCCCGTTCTTCGCCCAGAAAGCAAAAAAGACAAATGCTGATTAGAGGTGATTTTTTATTCCATTCCCCCTAAGCCCAACACAACCGATGCGACCGTGCGACCGTGCGGTGTGCCTTCAGTTAGGGAGTTCATATACAACTATCTATATAGGGCAACCGGTGATATACGATACAAAGATGAGAAGAAGTACAGTGCATAAGCAGAACACAAAACACCTCAATCTATTCCAGAATCCTTGTAAAGCCCTTTAATCCGTATTCATTCCAGCAATCTGGCAAAAGGCATTTATAATTTAAGAATGAGGTGGCGAATCTCCCTTCCTCTATGTTTGATGCTGCTTTTGCAAATTTTCCATCGCTGCAGACAACGAGGGGAAACGACAAAAGAGAATGTGAATAAACCGCATATTATGTAGAAAAGTGTACCTAATTTCGTCCTTTTTTTGCGCCTCTAATGAGTAAGAGTCGGCTAGAATGACTTGGAACGTGCCCAGGCTAATTTGGGGGTGGATTAGTTTTTATTTTATCCCGAGTTTCTGGTTTTCATTTCTTTTTCGCCTTCCATCGTTATGGGGGGAAGCACAGTGACAGTTGTGTCCATGGCCTGTTTTGTATGAAAATGAGCTTCGTAAGCGGTTCGCCGGTCGGTTCGTGTATGATGATTACAAAATTCATTGGGGTTTAGATTGGTGAGCGGTGAGCCTTGCAGAGATTGCCTTAAATTTTGTCATGGAAATGGGGGTTGAGCGAAGAATGAAGGGAGCCTTGATTTGTAATCTTGTTAAAGAGTACACAGGGTTGGCGTGTGCCTGTGCATGGAGAAAACACTTAATTGGCGATGGGAAGGGGTGTGCGGCATTTTCTTTGATTTTCTTCCAAGAAAACCTTCTGATTAAATTAAGTTTTTCGAAGGAGGGATGTTTAAGGTTTGCAACTGATTGCTTAAGAATGTGGGATTTCAGGAATTTTATTCACATTTTTGTAGCTTTTGTAGAACTGGTGTTTAAGGCTTTTTTTTATTCGGAGTCACTTAGTGCTCTGCGCTCTTTATTTGTCTTTGATGATCTTGTTTTTTTTCTAACTCACCGAGTCAGTTGATTTAGTTGTCAGGCGACTGTAATCTTAGTCACTTAGACCTCCAAACCATGGCGCTACAAACTGGACTTACTAAAAGATTGCTACAAAAAATTAAATGCTACTTTATTATACCAGGGCGGCATACACAGACTGGAGGACTTTCGATAATCCGCAATAAGACTAAATTTGCTTTTAACAGCCTTGCTTCGAATGTGACTGAGTGGGCAGTCAGTCCAGCAGACAGCGAGAACTCGACTCTGACTTCGCGGCCCCGAACAAAATTTAAGAATCAATTGAGAGTTTTTTTTCACAGACCCAGGTATTTCGAAAAGGCTCTTTATTTAGCAGCTCAACCTCGTCAGTATATTGACTGTCCATCATTAATTGAAAATAAAAAAACAAGTATCTATATCTTAATAGGATAGAAGCGGCTGCTAGTAGCTCGGTTATGAGCTATTTTTCAAATCACAATATTGCGTGACCTTAGGCTGTTTATGACTGCGGAAAGTCAATTTATTCTGTTACAAAACGACTTTTGACAGTCGAAAAATGCTCTGCCATGACACTTGACAAGTGCAGGACTTTGGATGTGAGTTAGGGATTCCACTTCTGGTGGATTTTCACAACTGTGGCATTGGGTATTGCAAGGTATGCCATGCCTGCTTACCAAGTGTAAATAATTAATGTATAGCAGTCTCGAAATCCAACAACATTTTTAAGTTAGGCATTGAGAGAAAGTGGTGAAAATGCCACATCTAACAAATCCCACTGTAAGGGAACTGCTTCTGCAAGGAAGCCTTCAAGTGGTAATGACTCGCGCTCAGCTGGCCTTTTCGCTGTACCTACTATGGCCGGGTTCAGATTAAACTGATCGATTCCCCCAGGGGTTCCTTTAGTGACATAAATTGCGTCCCGTTCACCATTTCGTGACAAACGGGTTACACACATGGTAATACTCTGAGAACACAGCGAAGCGTTATTATTATTATTATTATTAAGTCCAAGCTATCCCGGATGTCGATTACTGTACATGGTAAGAGGCTATACTTTAAGCAGAGAAGGTTTGCGCCTTAAGTAAAGTCCACAAAATATTCGACCCTGAAGAAAACCCAAAACAATTCAAATTAATGTCCATCATACACTCATTTCTAAGGCCGTTAAACAAAGGCGATTTATAAAGAGAAATGTGTAGTTTTGTCACCTTTGGACGCTCGTAATCAATGACACCACACTTGAGAAAACTCTGAGCTACTCAAGAGCCAACAGATAGAATTTCACAATAGGCAGCTATAACCTTGTTAAGGGCTTTCTTTACCTTATCTCTGCTTAAAACTGCGACCACGATATGTGAGATATGTGATATTAAAGTTCAATTAAAGACTTTTATCTGCCAATCGTAGTTTTGTGGGTCTTATAACGCAATTGAGTTCTAAGGAATTGATAAAAACATATTATGGAGATTCTAGAAGCCCCTTTTCAGTAAAGATGGATGATAATACCCTTCGTCTTTCTGAATTCAACATTTTTGAAAGGTTTCCAGTCCCGTTTGCATGGATACAGAGAACGACTTCGACAGCAAACTCTTTAAGAAGCACAGCTACATTGACCTTTGGTCATAAAAGTGCGCTTAAACAATCAAATTTGATTAACTGGTTGGTAGTGTTACTTACTTAGAACAAGTATGGTTTAAAACATATTTTTCTTTTGTTCTTCGGATATGAGGTAGAAAACCTGAACCATCCGTAAGGCCCTACTTCGCGAGGATGGAATAAGAACTTATTCTATCTATTTAATGATGGCGCTCTAAGCGCATACGACAGGACGGTCATACTTGCCGCTTTTCAGACCAGTTGGTTGTTTTTGTACAGCTCTTAATTATCAGCATTGGGGAATAATCATTAACATTGTTTAGATCACTAAAATGTAATGTCCTAGTGGTCCCACACTATCTAATGCATGGCAAGTGCAGTCATCTTTGATGGCTAGGACATATAAAACGATTGAATAAAAGCACGCCTGTCCACACAGAGGTGAAACTCAAACGATACGACTTTGTCATAGATGAAGCGCACAAGTAGAAGAGCATCACAACTGCTTGGGGTAGTTAATCAAAGACCCAGCTAACTGGAGAAACAGTAAGGCACAATTTCATTCTAGACCGCATTGTCCCTCAAGTAAGTGGTACCCAATCCAGCTTAGTAATTTTTATCGGGAAAATCGAGTTTAAGTTTGCACTTCATCAAAAGCTCTGCAAATCAAAATCACTTTTATACACCTCCCTCACATATGCACAATGTCTGAAGACTTCTCCAATTCCATGAAGGTCTGTAACTAATTATGGAAAGTAGTAAAATTTTTATGAAAAGTCTGCCTTTCATCCTGCCTTGAATTCCAATTCACATGATTCTGATCACAAAACGTAATCATCCCTTAACTGAGTAATAAATATGAGCTCCGCAGCCCTCTGCCTACAGTAACATGTTTGATATTCAGAGATTCCAACTACCTTTGCAAGACTATACATTTCTCAAAAGCATCTAGGCCTGATTTGATTTAAAGCACAGGTGCTCTATTAAATCGCATAACTAATGGATACTTTGTCGTCTGAAAATATGACAATGCAACCCCCTCCTAAGGCGACTAGGAAAATAAATCCATAGGTACCTATACACATATCAAACTTGAATATCGCAAACCGAAGGAGACTGGTTTATGGGAAACAAAAGAAACACGAAATGCATCCGACATTGTGTAAAGGATATTTGTGTCAGCAGACTGACTGATCCACTAAAATGTTGGAAAAAGATACTGACGCTGACGCCTTACTGCATCCGGTTTTCTATATTTTGCTGTCATTGAAGAAAAGTGAATGCCACAAAGCTAAGAGACTCTGCTCCTCATCTCACACGACGCAGTGAAAGTGTGTGCATTATGTTCCAAGGAGTTCTTCTAAAGAATACGATGTCGACGACGACAACGTTGCCGACAACAACGAAAAATAAATGTAAGTGGATAAGATTCGCATGTCGTATCGCATCACACATGTGCACCTGAGTATCTTTCTTGTGTTCCCCTCTTCCCGATTGTCAACACAATAACCTAAAAAAAAAGAAGAAACACTTTTAAGATGCACTCATTAGGAACATGCATTTATCTGTCACTTTCCATTAAGATATCGCTCCTGAACCCGACTTCTGTTCGTAGGTATTCTTTCGCGAAGTTGTAAGGCGAAGATGTATCTGGGGATAGTGATTACATTTTTCGCTGCATCTGGCTTACTTTTTGTTGTGTTCACTGGGTAAACTGTAATAGAGTCAAACCACTTTATAAATTTCGATAATTTACCTTCGCAAAAGAAATTAGTCTTGTGGGTGTGGAATTTCTCGGAGGTTGCAAACTTTGGTGGAAAGTTTTGCTGGTAATTTTTTTGTTTTACACTTCTTGACGGGAAAAACTATGAAACAAACTTTTTTTTTACGATTCTTGGGAGAGGTGTTTTTGTTTGGGAAATTTTTAACGGTCAGCAGATTTAACTTTAAATTAAATTTGAGGGATAATCCATTTAGTGATAGGGGGCAGTGGAAAGTCGGTGAGCTTCGTGATTTGACTTAAACAAATACAAAGATTTATGGAAAAAATTTGTTTCAATTTGTTAAGATTCCCGGGATGTTTGTTCATATCACATGGATTCCCGTTTTTCTCTTTTGCATATTTTTAAAATTGCCGCTACGGAATTTAAAAAAAAATAATAATAATTATGGAAGACCGAAAAGTGTAAATGGAGCCATGACTAGTAAGAGAACGGGCCAGGGGAAGGCATTTGGCTGTTTTTAAAGCTGCGGAGCTATTTGTGATGAGATGGCTTTCTTACAAAAATATCACCATCCACATTGACAGTCGGGCTGCACTTCGCTAAATTCGTTTGTCACCAAATCTAAATTATTCAGGAATTGCCGCACAATGTCCTAGGCCCAAAATGGCCGATGCTGCCACTAAATGTAACAATTCAGGGTTAAATTTCATCAATGGCCCTGGCTAGGAGGGTTGTTCCCGATAAACTTTCAATAAGGCAGCCTCAAGAAGGACACACCTAGAAGGTCACAGGGTGTCAAAGACATTGTGACCTGTCATACTCGAACTCTGTGAGTATCAACCAATTGGTCGGAGTAAAAGGACGCGACTCATAAAGTATACTTCCTCGAAAATTTTGAGAGGTAGAGTTTCAAAGCGTCCAACGCTACATTTGCGAAAGTATTTTTAGCTCTCCTCATCAACCCCGACTTCGCGTTGAATCAGGCCTTCGCAGACCTATCTAAAAAATTTGGAAGCTAACATTGACCATATTAAAGTTTTAACAGAAATGCTAGACCTTATTTTATCCCACATAGGCATTTAGACGCAGTGCCTTACTGGTTAGTGTGTTGGACTTGTAAGCAAAGGGTCCCAGGTTCGATCCCCGGAAAACACATATAAAAAATTTGAAGCGCGAAATAAAGACGCATTCAGAAGAACTTTAAAATGTTGGCAAAATGTCAGAATCGTCAAAACTATAATAACGATTGAATTTCTAGTTCAGTAAGTGCGATAGCATTTGTCTTTTTTGATAAGTCTAGTTTTATCAGGTTTCAATTGATGTTGCCGGAGGATTAGCCGTCGAATCGACTACAGAAAATCAATTACAATTTGATCGCGTTCCTATACCTTGTCCAGACAGGTGCCCATAAACATTAGAAAGATTAGAAGGACGAATAATTTTATATCCTCTCTGTTAAAATATCTGGTCACTGAACTGTCATAAAAATTTAGTTTTGTATTGTTAACACCCTTTTCAATTTGTTTCAGTCTATTGATTTAAATTTTATCTTAAGTTGTAAATTTATTTCCTTTTATTTTAATTTACTTATTTACTGTATTCATATGTTTGCACATGTTATTATAAATTAACGCTAAAGGCTTGCAAACTTTAAAAGATGCTAGTTGTCTTAAATTGTGAGAAATACTGTGATTAATAAATTGAATTGAATTGAAATATAGTTGTATAGTGTCATTCGAGTATTTTTTATAAACATAATACGCTATAGTTACTAAAAAGATATTCATTTTTGTTAAAGTCGCAGTAGCGTTTTACGAACATGCACAAAATGTAAAAGGAGCACGTCGAGTGTCTTAAGATCAAAGAGAGACTTTTTTTCAATCGAAAATTACCCAGAAGAACGATTTTTTTCCATTTTGCACTCGAAAGGCAAACTTCCCACGCCTTATCAGCAGCAAAGGTCTTCATGTTCAGAAATAAAAATATTTCAAAGCAACAAAGTCGCGCTAGTATTTACCTATTGCACACACTGTTTATCGCTTGTTGAAATTTGTTGACTCTTCTCAAGTACCACTTCCAACTACAAGCACTGAACAGAGCGTTTATAATTATCCTGATAACACTAAAAAATAGCCTTTTATTGAGACACACATACTAATAGCGATTTATCTTTTCAACCCCAGAGTAGAACGGGCAACAATTTTTTTACTTGTGATGGAAGCACAGTAGGCGCAGTGGCTTAGTGGTATGTGTGTTGGATTACTAAGCGAGGGGCCCCGGTTCGATTCCCGAAAGAACCAAATTACATCTAAAGGTTTTTTCCACTCTCGCGAACGTCTGACAAACATCCCAGAGGAAAACTGTCATGAATGAGCTTCTCAATTAGCCGTTTGGACTCGGCGTAAAATTTAAGATCCCTACTATTCGTCCCAAAAATTTAAAAACTCACACAAAACGAATGGTTGTGAGAAGCTATGCCTAGGGTCCCACAGACCTGTTGCGCAAACTATTTATTTATTTATTTTTTTGAGCACACTCGCTTTCATGTTGAAAGTACTGGTACACTCTTGCTCCGTTGGACTTACTAGCTTCCTTAATTAATGGCAAGAAAATAGGGTCTTAGTAACATAAGCTTGAAGCCTCTTTGAAATAATCTCCTAGGCTTTAGCTGAGATTTTATTATTCGATTGTTCGCTAGCATAAAGCCTGTCTCCCTTTCACTAGATGGCTACGGATAGGTAATCTATAGATTTTGTATTAAATTAAACACCCAGCAGTACCCGCCAGTCTTTGTCCGTACCTTACCTTTAACGCTAGTATGCAGTTCACACGAAATTCAATTTTTCATACAACATTTTCATTCGTCGCATTAAATTTTTGACATTTCGGAGTGAAAATTTCACTTTCAATTTTACAGCGCTTTTTGAAGAGGAGTGAAAATTTAACTTTACTCGAACAGCGTACCAGCCTATTGCTCGCAAAGTGCTTTATTGGAAAATGCGCATTAATATTTCAACTCGATCTCAAAGAAATACAGCCTTATGTATAAACCCAGCGTAGAGTCAGCTTAACTTTATGCATCCTCTAAAATGTGATTTATAAACATTTTACGGAGTTTAGCAACTTTACTTTAGGGTTGCGTAATTTAAACGCAAAAATTTACGTTTAGAGCATGCGTAGAGCTTACGTTAATATGTTTTTGAACCAAATGTCATTTTGTCGTGATTGAATGGTAAACAAAACCAAAATATGAGACTGATTTTTGTGTGTGCATTTATTTCGAATGCTGTATAAATTTGCGCCTAACGAATTTGCGTAATATATTCGATATTCGATTTGGAGGTGATTGGTAGTATTTGAATCATAATTGGATATTGATACACACAAAGATGTATGATTGTCGGTTAATATTTTTAATTTATTTTAGTTTATTGCAAAATGATAAAATTTACGAAAGCTTATCTGTATAAACCGGCACTGCGAAATAAAACCCCAAAAAAAAAAATGAAATAAGACCCCAAAAGAAGAAATGAAATAAGATTCCAAAACTAAAATTTGGGTTCTTATTTCATTTTTCTTATTTTTGCCAAAATATGAACTATAATTCAAGAACTGCATTAACAGTCAATTTTCTAATCTGCAGGTGTTCTTAGACTAAGTAGCTATTTGATTCGCCGATTTTTTGTACAGATATACAAAAGTACCGTTTTCGTTAGCTCAGTGATTGTATTTTTGAAGACCAAAAGTATGCTTTTTGTACATTTTCGTACTTAAAAATAATAAGCGAAATACCTTAAGGAAAATAGATCATCGCCGAATAGAAGATATTTAATGGACGGAACTTTTAAAATTGTTCCCAAAGGTTGTTTAACCAGCTTCTAGTCTTCTATATTCAATATTGAATATTGACGAGGTAATGACGTTATATATATTTCATTATTAAATGACACCCCTAATGACACATCTAACAGTAAAAAGTAATAGATTTCGGTGTATTTTAATAGTTTATCCAAATTCTTGCCTATTTAGACACCAATCTCGTTTACTTAAGTTACCTACTGCAGAAAAATGTTTATAAATAACAAGTTCAGAAAACCCATGTAGAGGCTGCGTAAATTTGTACGCGATCTTTAACTTAAAAAAATCGTAGAGGCGTCATAAGGGAATTTAATAAATAAGCTGATAGTGTTTAAAATATTTGTTTATATGGCAGGTGCCACGACCCCGCTTTGTCAGATTTTAAAGAATGCCTGAAAATTCGAGCTGAAACGGTTTGGTGGTCTCGGCGTCCATAACAGGCTACAGGTATACAAGTAGGTACATATTTATGATTTACTGGTTATTTTGGTGTTAGACTCGACTTTTGGTTCGATTCAAAGTTTTTTTAGTACCCGCTTTATGAAGGCAATTGGTGTTGATAGGTGTTTAGGTTAGGATAGGTTTATAGGTAGGTGGACCATTTGTGATGCCCTTGTACGAGGTTTCCAGTTCTTGCTGGCTATGAATTTATATTTTTAAGCTTCCTTTCTTGTGCTTGCTATAACTTGTCCAGCCGACCTAATGTATTAATGAACCTGTAGATATTCGTGACAAAGGCTTACTAGCAGTTTCATGAATGCATTTCACCAGAAGGATTTCAGGATGACATGTATTCACTTCTATTTTGGATAAATACCTAGTGCGCAACGCATCTCAGAAGTGCGAGCATTTTCTCAACTTTCGACAGTAGATATCCAAGGAATGCAGCCTTTTATCTAAGCCTGGGTAAATGAAGTGAATTAGTCGTCACTATGTGCTGGACTTCATGGCTAAGGTTACCAAGTTCGATCCTGCAAATAACCGTGTTGTATTTTTTCTGGCGGTTCAGTAAATTGACAGACTTAAGACCTGTGTAAGAACAGGGACGTTCTGTCATACACAAGATCACGTTAACTCTAACATCAAAAGAAGTCATAATCCGCACTTATTTGTAAGCCAGTACATCTACGTAATTCGAATGCTCGAGCTTATGGTACATGGTAACCCTGACAAATCCCGCACATCCTAAGGACGAATCAAAAGTGAAAATAAATATCCACGCGTTTTTTTGTGACTTTTTATGGTCTGTTTTACTCTATCACGTTTCATTCCGATTTTGTATGCTTAACTTATTTCCCGACGGAGCTTAGATGTAGAGCGAAAGTATCTAACAAAAGAGTTGAAACACACGCAGCGCATACAACGGTATGCAAGGATAGGGACCAGAAATGATGTATGATATGGAAGCATGTTAGTCAGTAGTGCTGTACGTGTGCTCTGGGCGCGCATTTTAATGGTGTAGATGCAGGTGATGCCTGACGGTGTGTATCATGCCAGTATATAGATACGTGAGCGAATTACCTGTATGCGATATAACCTGTTGACCTGGGTGCACGAATTTAATGCCAACATCCTTGCTGACATCGCGTCGTATATGTAGCAAGGCAAAATGTGAATTTTTACGCTGCCTTGCATCAGCAAACAGTGTGTGTGTGGTGTTTCGTACCCATATGAGAAAAGAAATCCCTTTCTCTTCGCCGAATGAAGTCAGTAACAGCTCTCTTTCGCTGCTATATGCTATGCGATCCCAGTTTCCCAGTGCGCTCGTCAGCGCGTATGTGCGGGTAATAGTTTCGACAAAGTGAAGATTGAATGGGAAAAAATTAAAGCGAGATATTTAGCTGCAAACAGCGCCAGAGTGCAGTGCGAGTTTACGATATTTACTTTAGGGCTGCTTAGTTGCAAAGGAGTTGATATGAGTGTATGTGCATCGTGGGGGTTTCTTGCATGCTCGTGAAAAAAAAGTGAACCAAATGAACAGTAGTTACACTTTCAACTAGCACCCGTGTAGGTACAATATATTTCTGGTTAATGCTGCTATCGTGGGTGTCCTGGAATGGCCCAGAATATGGCTGCTTAAGAAAGTGAGCTAGTTTATTCTAGTCGCGTGTTAGCTGCCAGCGCAATGTGCAATGTGCATGTCACTGTGGGCTTGGGTTTGGGGTGCAGTTTTATTGCAATTTATTTCGAAATAAAGGGACTTAATTAAAACGGAATTTAAAGTAAGTTCAACATGCGAGTTTTAAATGAGTTTTCTTCGAAAGTTGCATATTAGGTTGGTAGATGAAGTTTTGCGGGAGCTGATTAAGAATTGGGACGTAGGTACTTACGTTCGTATGTCAATTGCAATGCTGTGAAATGTTACCAGTGACAGTAGTCTAAGGTGTAACATGTTGCTATATATTCGAATATAATTCACGCTACGTATTGGTGTATAGAAACAATCTTAAACACACGACTTTTGCTGAACAGTATAAAGGCTACCTAAGCTTTAAGACTTGGTTCTTGGCTGTAACTGATAATAAGCTTGTAACAACATAATTTCTGCTGTAAAAAATGCTGCTAGTTAGGCAATAAAAAAAGAAAGTGTAGGTTTTGCGCAATAGATCCGTTTCCGTATAGGTAGCTTAGGCCTAGCTTCTCCCAACCTTTCGTTTGTTCGAGTTGTTATGTTATTACAGTATTATGCCCACTTCAAATAGCTGAATTATCAGAAGTTCGCGAGAGCTAGTGCAGTGATAGAAAAACCTTAAAATAAGATTCTTAAGTTATTTAGTTTTTTTTTAGGCCTAGCCTAAATCCCCTTGTTCACTAGTCCAGCACACTTAACACTGAGCTCACTACATCAGTTGAAATGCAATACCTACCAATTGAAACACTATACAGTCTTCTTCTAAGCAGTAAACCACCCTTTTCACTCTACTTAAAAGACTAAGCGATAAATATCGCCCACTCTTTTGGCACTCATCCATCCTTTGACTAAATTCCAACAGATCGCTTAGTTTAATTTTGAATGAATTTGTTATTTATGTCTTTTTTGGAAAACCTATTTAAAGTGAGTTGAAATAGGTATGCTTAGATGTCCGAAAATCAGCTTGGAAAAAATGCTGCGTAGATTTGACTTAATGTGGTATTATGTTTGTTACCAGTTTAAATCGTTTTGACAGATTTCCATAACATTTTTTTAATGGTTTCTTCATACTAATAAAAGTGTCACGAATACTTTTTGGGAGTTAAACTAATTATTTAACTCATTTAACTGTTTTAAGTCGTCATTACTTAAATAATTCCTCAACCCACAATTTTAAAAATATTCTAAGCTGTCAATCAGCTTCATCTAGGAGCGGAGCTTCATCAGTGATGATGGTTGTTCTACTTTTGAGTGAGAGGCAGGAAATCATGAAATTGGGCTATCTTTTTTTTTTATTTGCCGACAATAATTTCAATTTCTAAATTGGGTTAAATTTAAATCGGTCAAAACTCTTGGGGCGATAATTTTTTTCACATAAATCTTAAATACCGAAAATTTTTATTTTTTGATCTTGTCAATGTTTGTCGACTCCAAGAAGCGATATTTATGCCATCCCAGAGGTCATGACCTTGGGTCATAAGATAACCTAAGGTCATGGGATGACCTGGGGTCATAGGATGTCATCTCTAGTGGACACAAAAACTCTATTAACTATTTTCAACTCAAGAAGATGCGAAAAAAACTGACTACGACAAATAATTCTCGTTGACATTTTGAATCGAATAGCGGATCTAGCTTCATACAGCTCATTGACGCATGACCCCAGGTCCATGAGACAACTGAACTTCAGTTTATCAAACATCCTTTACAACAGTTTAAATTAAAACACCTTCCATTCAGGGCTTTCGTTGTAGGTACTGCAAAAGCCGTATTTGTACAGCTTTCTGTACCGTTGTACTGCTGTACTGCACTCCCTCTTAAAATACTGCTTTTTTAAAAGATGCACTTCTTGGATTAGAATTTTTCAAATAATTCCTTAATTACTAGATATTCATGATACATTTTGTAGGACATTTTTATCAATCATTTAAAAAAAAAATTAAGCATCTGAAAGATAGAAAAAAGGCCCGTTTTGTTCACTCAAAGTTCAATATGAGAAATTGCTTTTATTTATTCCATGTTGAAAGGCTTTGAATATTCCAAAGCTAAGAAAACCCGAAATTGGTCCACTTTGAACTTGCTCAACTCCCCGAAATAGTAGAAGTTCGGAAAGCAACTTGGTATTTTATATCTAAATTTAGATTTATATGCCATTTTCGACTGTAAGCTAAAAAAATCACTTGACAAATGTAATTAAAATATAAATATGTAAAATATCGTATCATTAAAATTACTTCTTGAAAAATTGGCCATTATCTTATAAAAGCAGCGAAGATGTGTAGAGTAGGAGAATTTGGTCTGCGAGAGACAAGATTCAAGATGCTACCATATGTTGCACTTGCGACGATCGTGACTTCATTTGCAAGCAGTACGTAACAATTGGCGTGATTTATTGTACGTTTATATCCGTATTTTGTCAGCAATCTGACAATTTAAGGAATCGTAACAGATGTGTTTCCTTAAACTTTCAAATGGTTTGTGCTGCGAATTTTCGCTAGTTGACAGGTCACATAAAAAACATAAATTTCAAATCGCATATTATTTTTAATATGGATAGGTACTCAATAGAACAAAAATCGTAGATAAAGTTACAAAATATATAAAGTATGCTGTAACTTAGAGTTAAACTCTTGATTTCAAATTAATTCTGAAGTTGCCCAACTTATATTAAAATCTTAAAATCCAGACGATAAGCAATTTCCATAAGTGTGTTGATTGTTTTAATTTTAATGTCGATTTATGTGTTAGTAGCACCATACATTGGGTGAGGTACTGCTTTCTGTCGAATGGAAGTACTGCTGCTTTTTGTCTCCAAACGACAGTCCTGCTTCTGGAGTAGTTTCTGACCCAATAACACACTTGCGAGCATTGCCCTTAAATTCTATAGATTGGCATTAAGTTATTCTCTGAAAATTAATATTTTTATAAAGCTTCCAAAAATGCTTAAAATACCTTGACGGGATATTGCTACAGACCACAGGCATCGTGCATCCAAGCATTATCCCAACGAAAGGCCGACAGCGACATTTCCATTCATGAATCCTCAAGAATAAAGCGTATAATAATTAAATGTAAAGAATTTTTCTGAAACCAACAAATTAACCTTAGTCGCATTGGTACAATAACCGCTTTCAATGTTTCTTACTACTTAACCACGGAAGTCGTTAACAGTCCATTGTGTAAACCAATTTCGAGCGCACCCGAAACGCTCAAATACTGACGAGGATGACCTTCGACAACATAGATAATAACAAAATTGTAGGTACCTACCTACATTAATACGCAGATTCTGTCAAAGAGTTCTACTCAGCGTCGGAATGTGTAAATCCAACCGGTTTTACTCGCAGACGATGAAAAATCTTCGTCGTCGTCGTCGTCTTCTTCGCCATCTGTCTCTTTAAGCCCGGATTTGCATCATATTTTTGAGGCAAATCCTATCCACCCAGCCAGCCCCAGCAGCAGCAGCATCGACCGCGCGAAAGCCTCTTTAGGTGGCACAACACGAAAGCTCACTTAATTCGATTTCACGGGATTTGGATTTTCCTTTCGCGCGAGCCGCCATCAAATTGATTGCGCGTGAAGTTACCAACCATACATACCTACCTACCTATATAACCTCCCCGAGCCGATACCCGATCCTATGCAAAAGCAACACAGTCAGTCTCAGTAACTGTCAATTTGACATGCGACAGAGCTTATACTGTTTCCTTGATGCGAGCTAAGGCACAGCGATTACGCGCTGTATCGAGATGCTTTTGTATGTTGAAATTGGACGGGGGCGACAGCCACACACAGCAGCAGCACACAGGGCAAACGAAAGTTGAAGGTTGTTAAAGAGTGAAAAATATAATAGCATTACCAACAACAACAACAAACACACAATATTCCGGTTTTCTTTCGCGTATTGGTTCGCATTTGCGCTGAATATTGGTTATTCTATTTTTGTAGCTATGGAATTGGATACATTTATCTTTATTTTATTCACTCTTACTTTAAAAGACTGATGGTTGGGTTTGAAACGCACGTGTGTATGTACACAGAGCTGGCAATGGCAGTGTGTATAGGTCGTATGGTGGTAATGAATATTTAATGCGTGCCAGAGTTATTGTGAATTGGTGTTGTTCTTAAATTGGAATTTTAACGGATTTATACTGTTATTTTGTTGGGAATAAAAAGCGAAAAGTTTCACCGAAGATACATTTCGCATATTAATGACGGAAACCGAGAATATTGCGCAACACCACATATGGTCAGAGTTTCCTGGTCATCGCTTTCACAAAAGACCACATTGAAACGGTTGAAGTGCCGAATGACTCAGCTTAAGCGTTATGAAATAGTCGGCCAACGTTTAATGATTTGAGTAAAGATTGGCCAATTTAAGTGAGTTTAGAGGGAAAAACCCCTGGGTGTTGTTTTGAGTAAGTGTTGTACGGCTTTTAGATGCTATCCGCATTTGTGGCGGGTTCGGTGGCTGGCGCAACAGGGTGATAATTGACTAACTTTTTGTCACCATTCATTTATATTTTTTGGAATGAAAGTGACTTACAATTTGGTTCAATGGATCCGAGTGGCTGAATTGGGCAGTTTTTCATTCACCTAGTACCTATCTATTTTTTGGGATGATTTGAGTTTGCAATTGGCAACTGGTTTGTCGAAAAATCTTACAAACAAATCTGCGATTGCTATAGCCGGCTCACTAACGTTTTCTTAATTCATCAACCATTTGTGACCATGTAGTAAACTTTTCTGTCTTTGGCAACCATAGCTTATTCGGACGCATTAAGGTACTGTGAGGACCTACAAGTCTAGACATCTCCCAACATGAATGTGAATGCCAAGCAACTGCACGGATCGAAGAGAGCACCTCAGCTGGTATTTCTTCAAAAACTTAAGGGAGGTTGCTATCTCAAACAAAATTGAGACCAAACTTAAATTCTGTATACCTACCTAGGAAAATTGAGTGTTTGGGGTGAATTGGCTTAGGTTTTTAACCGTATAATGGTTTCCTGTGGATGGCGATGAGCCCGCTATGCCGCCTGGGGATTATTGACGACTGCAGAACCCTACTCAACCTATAACGTTTGGGTCAAAAAGCGATTTTGAGAATTCAAGGGCAGTAGGTAGCTACCAACTTGAGGCAGTTTTCTTAGAAGTATATGTCAAATTACTCGCATACGCTGATGACATTGCCATAATATGTTCTGACAACGGGTAGGAGGCGATGTGCACGCACGAGCGTTAAGACAAATGAAGTGCCATTCATACAGGAGGGCGAAAGCCTTAAGTTATATCTGAATATCGGTTTAGTTGAACAAAGGTAAAGTTTGCCAACGCTGGTTCCAATTTGAAAGGAAATAAGAAACTTTTAGCAGTTGATACCTAAAGAGATTATTTACATAAACAAAAATATAACCAAGAAGACCCAACGATATCAACTCTTTCCAATTTCCCTTAGCGCAGCCTTAATGATCGCCTGGCTTATAGTCAAGACAACAGATTACACGTCAGTTGGTGCATAGTTTTCTGTTACTGAAATCTAAATGGACATCCGAACCTTACATTGCAATGTTCTTATTTTTAACGAGGACAGTCCTAAATAAATTCGGATTAAGCTATGGTCGTTGTAGCGATAAGTTCTTAGATATAAGACAGTTTGAGTTTCGAGACATATTGTGTTGAAAGGAAGAAAGGTTTGCCTGTCGATCTGTTTAATGTTCTCTTTTGAAACATCGATGCCTTAGATCCGCACACAAAATGGGTATAAAGACACGTTCTCTGCCTTAGGATAAAGAGTTATTGAGCTATTTTGAAAAAAAAAATGCTAATAGGTAGCTATAAATTATATACACTGTGGCTTAGCAAAACGTATGTGCTGGACTACCGAGCTAGGGGTCTCAGTTTCAACCCTCAATAAAATGTTCATTAAGACCTTATTTCCACAATGACACCCCTTCCCACAAACATCTAACTGGGCGGCTGTTCTGTCAAAGCTTTTCAATTCAGTTTGGATTCGGCGTAAAATAGTAGTTCCCTACATTTTATGTCAAACTATGCTGAATTAATAAGCTTTTCCAGGACAATTGTATTCTCGAATGGTTGTCAAACGTAAGCGTGAGGTAGCGCAGTGGAAAAATTCTTCAAGTAATTTTTATGACTGCCCTGCGTCACATGAAAGGAAAATAATTCACTTTGGTTCCCTTTTAACATTATTGAAAAACCCAAATTGCCTCCGTAATTTTACAGAAAACACCGATTTCTTTAGGTTTTGAGTTTCGTTGGCAGCTCTTTGATAGCAGATCCATGCAATATCACAAAGAACGTTTTATATACAGCAGCTCTATGTCTTACGAGCTGTTAAAGTTGCCGTCTTCTTGAAATATGACAGCATTGAGCGAGTTCCAAAGTTTTCCCGGAGCAAAGTAAGTATTGGAAAACATCAAACAACTTGGGGCATGCAAATTGGAACCAGTTGTTTAAGCACCGCGCTAACTGCAGATAGATAATTGGATGTATAGAGGGCTATAATGTCTACTTTGGAGAAATATTAGGAAGAGATTTGTCTTCAATAAGTCACCCGTGGCAATTTCTATACCCATCTTTAGATTCAAGACAAGACTCTAACTGCAAACGCTGTATCCCAATCGCACCAAGCCAGAAAAGCGATCCACCATCAAAAAAGTTAACTTGGAAAGAGCTGTCTAAGTAGGCTATATGCAATAAAAAGATCGACTCTCCAAGTGCCCAAAGCTTGAATGTGAGCTCTGCCAACTGAATTTACTTGGAGCTGTACGGGCTAACTCAATATCGGGGGACATTTGCCAAATGCAATTTGGGAGTTGGGACATCCACTGAGGTCGGAATTTTTTTGATTACCCACGCATGCTTGACAGATAATCGCAGGCTCACAAAATTGTATATCCACATTTTATGGCATTTCTACTTGCCTGACTTTCATTACTCTAACCGTATGTGAACTGGATCCAAGCATAAGTTTAAAAACTTTCCATTGACCTTTGCGAAAAACAAACCAAAGTGCGTCATGCCATGCCCAAAAAATCAATCAATCCTTATAAAAGTAAAACTTCATTACGTAACTACGTATTATGAACTTGACATCTATTGCCTAAGTATTTCAAAACAGATTCATGTTCCAAGCTGGCTAATTCTTTTTTGTTCATCCATTTATAGTGGGTGTATTGACATGAGTGTAGTTGCCAAGTAGTATCTGATAAAAAAAAAACTTCCTAGAATGTGGGCTGAACAACTATCAACTATTGTATCTCCCACTCCCGGGGACCGCACTCACTCAAAATTTATATTTCAATGTCATTGTTAACTCAGCACAATATTGTCAGGTCTTGTAAACAAGTTGCGATATAATTCCAAGAGACAGGTGGCGTAATGGTTCAATGACAACGCTACTGATCCGTCAACAATGACGACGACGACAACGACCACCGCTCTGCTATAGGTATACTGACGACGATGATGATGAAGATGCTGAGATTATGATTAATTGAACTACTTCGGAACAAGAGGGAAAATAAATAAACATCTCACAGGTGAATTGAGCGGCCCACACCAATGAACAATTTGTTTTTGACACGCAAGGAGTTTGACACGACATTGACCTAGATTATCCTGTTTATCGTTTGTCATATTCACTTGAAATTCAACGAGCCGCACATTTATTCCGATCGGCAAGTCGCTATCAAGGTTGCAATTAAAAAAGTATATAGGATTCTGAAGGACATCGCCACTTTACACAGTGATTTCCTGTGTGTGCCAACTTGCAGCACAAGTCGCAATCGCAACCAGTCAAAGGATTTAGCAAAGCAAAACCCACTTGGAGAGATGATTTTTTTGCAATCCCATATCGTTTATGCACACACTCACATACACAGAGGTGCTCAAGGCCCTTGACGAATTGACCTGAACTCTGTACGGTTAGAGCGACCTTCTAAATGGAATTGATTTCGCTGCATATATGCATATGATGCATCTGCATCAGCATCAGCACTGGGTGGCCGAGCGGCACGATATGGCTTCTTGAAATTGGTTCAAGGTTCTGGCCTTGTCTAGATGCCATAATTACTCCCCGGGGGCTCTACGGTGGTACTTGCAGTCGAATATAAAACGAACGACTCTAGAGAGTTGTCTGTTGGAGATGCCTGCAGTACAATGTGCAGGCATGCATGTCACACACATGTGAGGCTCGCTGTGCTACTTGCAGAGTGCCCACTTGTCGTAGGTACCGACCGGAGTCATGATTCTGATTCCGACTTTGCAATGTGAACATAAATTGATCGCTTTTGCGATTTAACAGGCATCTTGTTTTGTATGTGTGTGTGCTAGTAAACAAAAAGGTCGTCAGTAGAACAGTTGTAGTGGGTTTGCCGAGGTCTTACTTTGAATTGTTTTGTGAAGAGGATATAGATATAGGCTGTAGGCAGTAGGCAGTACGTTGGGGCAGTTATTGCTTATATCGGGAATTCTAAATGAAATTGTGCCTAGTGCAGTGAATGCATAGCTGAGTGTTCACTGTCCTTGGGCAAGGGATAAAGGCTTCAGTTTGTTTGGATGGATTCCAAAATGTGAATGAGCAACCAAAGAGGTACACATATTGGATTTCTGTTTTCATTTGTCGACATGCTCATGTGAATAAAATTAATAAAAGGATGCGGCAGCAATAATGTGAATTCACAAAATTTTGGATAGGGATAGATATCCCTACAATAGGAGCTAATGGAGTAGAAGAAATGTATGACAGGGATTAATAAATGAAATGCTAGGGCCGACCTTAACTCAGCAACTCCTTTAAGCTAAACATGATTTCCATAACGACCAGAAAACAGAAACCAGAAAAAATCGCGATTTAAAACGAATGCAGCACAAAAAACTAGTATGAACGACTAAACAACTAAACTCGTTTGTCTGTGCAGGATGACTTTGGGGATATCTCCTTGCACCACCGAGCGCTTTGAAGTCGAGACAAGACAAGTTTGAGACAAGACGATGCGCTACCATGAAACTTCTTTTACATCATCCTTGAAGTAATTGTACGAAAGCCAATATGGGAAGTACAATTTTTCAAATGTCTATCCAATGCAGACGATATTGACATTTTCAAAAAATCACAGCGAGCTCTCAGTGACGCATTTGCAAGTTTTGAAACCAAGGTAGGGAAGATGAGTCTTGCTGTGAATGAGGACAAAACGAAGTTTATGCTGTCAACGAGAAAGACTGTCACGATGGATAGATACAACTTCGAAGAGTAGTATAATACTATCCACTATCCCCTCACAAAATGATATCAGTGCAGAGATCACACAAAAAATTACTCTTGACAATGTTTCATTGGGCTAAGAAGGTGCATAAGAAGTCTGTAATCATCCCGGTACTGTTGTATGGCGCAGAAGCATGGACTCTGTCAAAAACTGATGAAAACCTCCTGGGATGTTTTGAAAGAAAGATTCTTCGGGCGATATGCGGTTCAGTTTGGATCAATGGAGAGTAGAGAAGAAGATTTAACGACAGAACTTATGGCCTATACTTCGACATCGACCTAGTCAAAAAGCTAAGGATACAACGGCTGAGAAAGCTTGACGTATGGAGAGCAACGCAACAGCACGACAAGTCTTTGAGTTTATTCGTGAAGAACTACGTAGCTAGCTATAAGGACCGATCTGGCTGGTGTATCTTGTTGGTTTAGGTCGAGGTCTACCCCGGACTGTAAGCACCACCAAAAGTAAGGAAAGAATCATGTGCCCAATGATGTTCGTAGCTGCATGAAAAGTAGACATATGTATAATGTATACACTGAACAGGGTGAGCCAAATACAAGTTTTTTATGTTTAAAAATGCAATAGCGCATTCTGTCAGCTGTCACTCCAATTTTCCAAGATCTTGTTGATGGTTTCGGGCTGTAACTCACGGATTGCTTGGATGATATTGGCTTTAAGTGCTTGAATCCTTTCCGGATTGTTGGCATAACATCGGTCCTTCACGGTTTCCTATAAAAAAAATGTCCAAAGTGGTCAAATCGCAGCCCCGAGGCGGTCCAGACGGCTGATAACACGATTTGGGAATTTGCTGCGCAAAATATCGATTTTGGCATGGGCTGTGTAGCTTGGCGCGTCATCCTGCATGAACCAGAGGTCGTCCAAATCCATGCTCTCGATTTCAGTAAAAAAAAAAGTCGGTTAACATGGCTCTGTTCACCGAAACGTTGCTCACATCCGCATTTTAGAAGAAAAATGGTTCAATGATGCCACCGCTCCACAACTCGCAGCAAACTGTTACTCTCTGTGGGTGCATTTTCTTGAACATCGACAATAATGTGCGAGTATTCCGAGCCCCAGACGCATCAACTTGGTTTGTTAACACAGCCAACGAGATGAAAATGCGTCTCGTCAGAAAATATGATATTTCGCCAAAAATCGCACAGCACTTACTTTGGAAATAAGTTTTAAAGCGACTCATACAGCTGTCAGTGTACATGTGGCTTCCCCTTCTCATCGAACGCCAAAATGGTCCTTTACAGTATGCTTCCTTTAAAACCTTCAAATGGCGCTATAGGTTAACATTATTAAGTAACAAAATCTGCCCTTTTGCACTTGTTAATAATAAAAAAAATTATATATCGACTGATAACTTAATTAACCCTCTTTCCTTAACTTTCTTTGCAGGCAAACAGAAATGACCAACAGCGAATAACAAGTAAGTTAATATTTGTCTAACGATTAACTGAGTCAGGTAACTATTTAAAAAAGCATATTGTAACTATCATTCGTTATCAAATTAATTATTTGGAATCACTAACAACTTTGCTCACTTAACCCATCCACACTTTCGCATTCAAGTTGTGTGCTTTGTTTTGAAATTATTATTAACGCGTCGTCATCGAGTGGAGTGGTGTGAATCACACCTTTATTGACCCAGTTTTATTTCACAACACTTTTTGTAATTAAGTGAGGTTTTTCACCTTTTAGTGGCACAAAGTAAGTAGCTGCTTGTGAGGTGCTTTTTTGGTTTGGGGAAGGTTTTAAAAATGTAAGGTCCTCATTGTATCTTTTAACATCTAATGGGAATCTGTACTCTGATATGCTGTCAAATGTAATTTCTTTTTTTCTCTCTCTTCAACAAAAGATATTGTGGCTGTTGATAACATTAACACCAATTAGGGAAAAACTACCCGCAGAATTTTCAATGTGCGCCCACCACCCCAAGCCTGAACCACGATCAAGAACAATCCTTGCTAATATTTCTGGATTTGATATAAATAAATGTGAGATTTTGGTTTTATCTTGTGGATAATGCAGAAAGTTGGTAGATAGTTCAAAAATTATGTGAAAATATTTGTAATGAATAAAGCATAACGTTTTTTTGCATTGATTATTAAAAAAAGTAGGCGTGGCAATGAACTATATACCATGTAATATTTTCGGAGTCTTAGAAAGCATTTCAAAAAAGGTTTCTTTGAACTTTGTCCAAGTTGTCAAGCCATTACACGGCAGTAACATAACACCTACTATAGCTTTATTGTTAAATACCGTGCCTTATAGGTAATGGCTATTAATAAGTCCCACTCACATTTTTCAAAGTGCTTTGTGGGCAATGTGCATTAACAATCTACATTTTACAAATTTCGATTCCATAAGTGCCTAGAATGAACGTTCTGCATGTTTCTTCTTTACGGAAGGTGCCACGCCCCTTAGTCTGACATTTCCCAAACTAGCCAGCACAAACAGAGTACATCTCATTTGGGCGCCAGGACACAGTGGACATGTGGGCAATGAAATAGCAGACATATTAGCCAGAAAAGGATCGGCATCGACCTTCACGATGCCAAGACCATTCTGTGGATTACCTATTAGCACTGCTAAATTCTACATCAAAAAATAGCTAACAAACAAGGCAAACCATTAATGGACCAACATTGAAGGTAACAGACAAGCCAAAATGTTCATGCCAACTATTTCCCTAACAAGAACAAAACAACTCCTAAACTTAACAAGGAGTCAGATTCGCACAGTCACAGGGTTCCTCACTGGACATTGTCAAGTCAAAAAACACCTCATGACTATGGGAATAACACAAAACAACACTTGCAGACTATGCAACGAGGACGAAGAATCAGCAAAACACATACTGTGTCACTGTGAATGTCTAGTCGGATTACGTCAACACCATCTAGGAAAACCTTACCTTGAGGCAGAGGACATATCTGACAGCACACTCAAAGATATACTAGGACTCATCACTAAGTCCGGTATCATGAGTGAGCTATAAATGGAGGAAATCACAATAGGCCCGCTCGTGGCCGCAGTTATATGGCAACTTGTTTCCACCTCCGCCAATTAATTTAATCTAATCTAACTATTGCAACAACTGCTGCATGACAAGGGGGAACGTTGTTGATAGAAAAGTTTGATCCTAAGTCCGATAAGCCGTTTCGGAGTTAGTACCGCGCATTTAACTTGGAATGAAGTAACAATTGATTTCGACGAGCTCTCTTTAGCGGTAGAGCAATTTTATGCACACATAAACCTTGCCTGAGAAATTCATATCGTAATAGTGAAAACCGCTTCGAAGTTCGTTTAATGATTACCGAGATTAGCGGCATTGATGATGACTGAAAAATACGACTACCAGACTGAAAAATCCAAAAAAGTCATGCAAACGCCAATATTTTTTTTGCAATATGTTTGTTTGGTTAATTTTTATTTTTTGTTTAATGGAAAGGACCTGCAATTTGATGCCGAGTCCGAGCAACGAAATCAAGGAGCTCTTCCAAGGCATTTATACTCCCGGAATTGGATCAGTGAAAAAAAGCCTTATGATGTAAATTGCGTTTTTCATGAGACTCTTGACTTTCAATTACAAACTAGCGAAATATATAAAAACACACAAAGGATGCGACTTTTAATATGACGATCGTTTGTAGTTTTCCACATAGACTACGTATAGAAATTTCAAACTTTTGTTTGGCTTGCATTATTTATCCCTGCACTTCCACTTAGTTTTGTTGGTACACTAGAGTATCTATTAAGACACCATTGATAGTGCAAAACAGTGAGGCAATTGCCTCGCCTCAGAATGTTATTATTTGTTCAGAAAACTATCACAACAAATTTGTGTTGCAAGCTTAAATCGTTGAGTCAGCACTGAGATTGAATGAATGTTGTTTCTAAAATAAAAATAAAAAAAATACTTAAACTTCGAGGGCTGTTTCAAAATTATATTCAAAAAGCTGAAAGATCAATCGATCAACAAGCAATCAAAATGTCAAAGCTAACAACTCAAAAACCGCCTGGATTGTCGCCTCAAAAATTCCATCATCTTCTTTCAGAAAACCAGAAATACTCGTGCGTCATTAATAAGCTTTAAAAGATGATGAGGCCGTATACAGTCTTTCGATAGGGGTGATCGTTTTGACAGAAATTTCTCTGTTCAAAATAAACTTTTTTCTTGTGTCAAGGCATTCAGTGTACCTAATTTGCAGTTTGATCCTTCAGCGTTTGAGATCTCCTGACCTCTTACAACGTTTTTAAGGCATTAGAGAATTTGGGTATTAAACATTTGAGCGATCGAGTCCGTCAGTGCAAACAAAGAGGAGTATTGAAGTACATGCCGAGGTGCTTTCTTCTACTCTGAGCGACTGCTTAACATTGTCTTTCACGAAGAAGGTGTGAGATGTCTTCCACGACCTGTAGGTCCTCAAAGAACCTGGGGTCGAATCGCGTCGTCCGTGAACGAGCATTACGTGACGGAATTTGTTTTTGTTTCACATGTAAAATCAACTTAATTCCGTGAACGTAAAGATCGTTCACGGACGACACGATTCGACCCCTGCATGTGCTATCTAGGCTTGATGGCATGCTTCCTAAGAAGGCAGTGCCCAGAGAGTATTCCTGTCGTTGTTCTCAACTTTGTTCTGCTGAAATTGATTAATTGTCCAGACACAGTGCCCTTGAAAACTTATGCCGTTATAATTGTGACCATCTTGTGGTTGCTTTGATTTAAGTGCAGCCTGACTTTCAATGAAGATTGGATAGCGATCTCATCTGAAGTGACTCCGCAGCTGAATCTCTGCCTGAAACACACTGCATGTGTCCGGAAGTTTCAGTGCCATTTGAAAGTTTAACTCGCTGATGTATATACCCGACCCCGTGCCATTGCTGGTTTTGGAGCCGTCAGTATATACTTAATCCTCGTTTTCGCGCTGCATTAAGTTCCTAGACCAATCCTCTTTGTCAGGGTACAACACACCATACAGTCTGTCAAAATCAAGTGTACCAAGACTTTCACCCGCTTTTACGGGGATATCAGGGAACGATTTCCTTAAAATATTTCGATGACCTATACTTTTATTTTTAAGAAGCTTTGCATTAGTGATTGAAGTGCACTATTACCTGTGCGGCCAGTACGTACTCTTTTTTCTGAAGGCTGCCATCCATTTTGCTCCAGCTCTGTTATCCAATGTGACAAGTACGCCAAGAATACTGTGTATAGTTTAGAAATTAGAGGGATACCAATTCCTCATTCGCATGTCTTGTTCTAATTTTTTCCTACGAACGATATAGTCATCCAACGCAACAAACAGTTTCTCCGCCCATATCCTCGACATCCGTTTCCTGTTTTATTGAAAGTCCTCATGATGTACTATACAGAAAGGAATCGGCAAAAATTCTGCACCAAACGAACCATATCAACAGAGCAGACTGAAACTTAAGGTACTACCAATACCAAGCTTTGATGCCGGCAGCAATAGCCGTTCCCAACAATGCGCATTTTACTCCATAAATGCTCCACAATATTCGCACTTGAAACTCCATCCTGTTCGTGGAACTTAATCTAGCAAATTGCTGCCATATAGGTGGACGGTTGGTTAGCCTGATATAGATAGTAGGAGTATGGCTACCAAACGTAACTTACTAACTGGTTGCCACTGCATTGCCTACTGTGAGAGCCGTTGGCTGTTTTCTGCATTTCGTATTCACAGTCAGTGTTGACGATGGCGCCCGTCCGTGCGTCGGTAGGTCCGGGTGCCTATGGTCTTCATTGGGGAAACGGCAAAGTGTTGGTTTTTAATAGAGACACCCTTTCGC
Organism: Cheilosia pagana; assembly: GCA_936431705.1. Lineage (NCBI taxonomy): Eukaryota > Metazoa > Arthropoda > Insecta > Diptera > Syrphidae > Cheilosia > Cheilosia pagana. Next base: position 73,065,456 of record OW386166.1, on the reverse strand, counting down.
ATGCATATACATATGTAAATGGTGAAGGCAGACCTCCCAATTGCATTTGCAGCAGTAGCTCCTGCAATTGTTCTAACTGGAAACGGATTTTGCATCTCAAATCTTAGTTGGGAGTCATTTGCCAGCTTAGAGAAGCTTTTGGTCATTTTGGTGTCGGTCCGGTTGGTCGATTTGTTTGTGTTGTTATAGCTGGGAAAAGGGGTTAAGGGCTAAGCTAGAGGGCACAATGGATGTGCTGTGCAATGCATATGAGTTTGCATATCTGCATGGGTGTTTCGCAAGTATACATGTTAGTTTAGTAACAGGTTTTTTTTCAGCTTCCATTTACAGTTCGTAAAAGTGAAGAAGATTAGAGGTGAGCCAACGAAAGAGCATTAATTACAAATCGAGTTTGGTAGACGCAGCTATATTGATGTTGATGGGTCTGTCCATCATGAGCGGCAGTGTTTCGCAGGCACAAAATAGACGATAAGGACAATAGGAACTGGTTAGGTGAGGTCAAATTGATGTTGCCAAGAGCGTCGAGATCAAAAAATGAACCAAACTACCTCCCTTCTTCCATCGAGTCATTTACTACCCAAAAATATACAGGGACAAAGGAAATGCGTATGGTTTGTTTCTTAACGAAATTCCCCATAAAGGATGCGCTGAATTCATATTTCTTGAAGATATTAGAATTGGCTGTAGCTATCGGCCAAAAAAACGCTAAGGAAATTGCTCCCCCAATTCATTGAACCAGTTTGAACATAAAAAGAAGCGTAAGAGACTCCGAATATCTCTTTTCACTAGATCGTTATAGAAAATTACTTTCAAAACATCCCAAGTTGCTCCTTTCTTCGTCCTTATTTCCGCCTGACATACACCACAGCAATCAAGAGACTACTATTTTTTTTAATCGGAGGAGACCGCACCAGTAAACAAGTCCAAAGCTTTTTGTCGATCTGTGCAGAGGTGGATCTGTTCATCAACCAAGAATGTTTCCATCCCCTCGAAAGATATAGGAATGGTGACTTTGACGTACATAATCTTTTACCCAACAGAATTTTCAATTCACATGTGTTGGATTAAGGTCTCTGCAACATGCCATATCCTTCGTGCGTTCAATCAGTAAACGAGGGGGAATATTGAGTGCTGGCAAAATGCAAATTGAAAAGGCGTCCTCTAAAAGGGTCAGAAAAACATACAGAAATGCCAGAGCACGTTCTGTTCAGATGGAATACCCTATTTTTAAATGCAAAAAGTGTTGCTTACAACTGCTTAAATTCATGCAAAATATTGGTACATTCAGATTTGTGACTTATTTTGTTTATTTTGTAGAGAGCCTAAAAAGTTAACACGATTTCACTCGAACCCACATAATAAGATCGTTTTAGCGGAGATGCAGCAGGATGCTTTGACTTCATGGATGTCCTTACACTCTCCATATAATATTTTTATGATTACAAATGGCTCCAAACATTTGTGAAAATAAAATTGTTCTTGCTCGTAGTTAGTCAGATAGCTTCGAATTGTATGAGCTGGATAGGATTGAACAAAATTAATGTAAGTAACCAGAGTGTGGTCTTTTTGCACATCCAGGCAGTAACTACCTTTGTGATAAAAAAAATGCAGATCATTCCCAAGACACAAGACATTTTTACATTCCAAACCTTGTTAAGAAAGTTCTCAGAAAAAATAGGAGTAAAGAGCTTTAACTCATCTTTTGAATTGTGTCATGTCTACATCCCTGATTTAAATATAGCTTCTAGTTTATATATTTGAAAAATAAGGACCCACTATAAAACTTTCAAAAAGATGCAAACCACCCATGTAGAACATACCCTATGGGATAAAGTCTAACAATCCTCTAACAGAAAAAAAAAGACCCAAACCTTACCACCGCCATTTGGCTTCTTTCTGTTTTTACATTTGCTCCCTGGCAATCGCATTCAGTTTCTCGCCCAGGTAACGTGTTCCTTCCTGTGGAATTGTGATTGCTAATCGAATTTTCAATGTAGGAAGGTACCTCCTCGTACCACTGCCACTACCAATACCAATACCAATATGTTCGGCTCGAATTTCTTTTCCCGCTTCTATATTCCTTTACTTTTTCGAATATTCCTCCTTTTTTCCCGTATTTCAAAGAAAAATTCTTCTAATTGAAAATCCAATTTGAGTACCCAGTCTGAGTAAACAAAGCAAATCAATATCGTATGGGAATGTGAAGACCTAATCGCAAACAAGGATTCGATGTTGGCAAATAAAAATGAAAATTCCAAAAAGGATTTTCCCCCAAGCATATCCGGTTGATGCAATCCTTTGAAAGAAATAATTGTAAAATATTATTATAACTATTAACGAGCAATTTTCAGGTATCCATTTGGCTCAACTTGTTTGTACGTGAAGTACCTACACTCTATACATACCTACACTAGTTCGATCAGTTATTTATGCAAATTGGTTCGTTTTTTACTCGGTGGTTATTTTATTATTATCCACTTGCAACAGCGGGTAACATAGGTGCGCATTTTGTTCTTGCATTTGTTTTTATAACGAAAACTATTTTTTTTTATTGTTTGCAACATACCTACATATAAATCGGGGAGATATTGTATCGAAAAAAAATATCCTTGATGTGTGAAAAATCACCCGTAATAAAGTTGTGAACGCTCATAGCGTGTGGAAGTGGCTTGGGATGTAATGAATCGGTAATGAGATATTTTATTTATAATTTTGCAAACAATAAAATACTACTCTGGAAATTGCTATGGGGGAGAGCAAATCCCTTGAACTGTGAAATTATTAAAGTGTTGCAAATCCTCAATTAAGTGGAAAATCACTATAAATTGATAAAGCATTTTTTTCTATACTGAAAATAATTTTTTTAACGGTAGGTAGTACTTAAATGGATTTATAGGTTTTTGTTAGCAATGTGAACGAGGTTATTATATATTATGTAATAGTGGACACCCGACAAAATTCCATACAATAAATTATTCTTAAATTTTAAATTTTTTAAATTTCGCGACGTTTTTGGAGGGTTTTCCCAATATATTCTTTCATAAAAACCTTTTTCTGGCAATTGAAGAAATACTATACATTTTTCACACCATTTTTATAGATTTTTCCAATGAACAACACTTGAAAATGTGTTCAAACTGAATGTGTGCGCTGAAAAGAGACGACTGCACAACATATGATCACGTTTGTAAGAGCGCACTAACACTCACACACATTCTACTGCAACGATACTCCCTGCTGCATGACAACTGGCAGTGGCAGTAGTATCTAGTACATATCCACTTAAGGAATATTGCGGGCGATGTTTTAATGTTTTGAACATTGCTTTGCTTCAGGACTACGCAGGAGGATGTTTTATATCTTAAAACATTCAGGGGAACATTTACTAAATTCATCTATTTTTTTATTTTCTAATTCGATAGTCCATTACTGAGCTAGGTCTGTAAAATTATAATTTTTCTTTCATATGTAAAGTTTTTTGATTTTTTTTGTTGAAAAAACCACGTTGTATTGCGGGATAAAAACTATCCTAATTCCTAAGTCCCGACCGAGAACATAAGCAATCATTATGTCAAGTTTTATCAAAATCCGTTCAGTAGTTTCCGCGTGATGCGTGGTCCAGTACTTTTTATTATACAGTTTTACTATATTTACATACTAGCTGACCCGTGCTCGCCTTGCTTCACCCGCCCTTTTTTTATAAATATGTTCCCTCTCTTGGACCTTTCTAAAAGCAATATAAAGCAAAAACAAAAACAATAAAAACATAATACTAATTCCTACTAAAAAGTCTACACAAAAAAGATTTACGCAAAGTTCTGTTATTTGTTCCCCCTTACCCAGCTCAAATGTCGGCGAAAAGAAGCAACACGAATGAAACAACTTGACATTGACACACGAACCCTACCCAGCCCATTTTCAAACTTTTCCCAATGAACAGCACCCGAAAAAGTGGTCAACCTGAATGTATGCGCTGTAAAGAGACGACTACCCATTGAAGTGCAAAACATATGATCTAGTTAGAGCGCGAGTTAAGTATCCATAGCAAAACATATTGAGAAAAAAGATAACATTATTTGTATTCAATGATATCTTTAGTCTCTAGTACAGTCTTGCACACAACGCTACAATGATAACATATGTAAAAGAGATAATATCGTTTGTATACAATGTTGGAATATTATCTCTTCTTCATTATCAAGCAAGACGATTGTACGCTTGGGTCTCCTTGTAGATAGATAAGAAAAGTATATAAATACGACTGTATGATGAATTTATCAACAGTCTTATTGTAACTACATAGTAGCCTTAAGCTCCTTTTAGAATTAGTAAAAAGTATTTCAATAATAAAGGACATAGTTCCAAATAAATATTGTTTAATTTTAAAAGTAAGAAACAAGTGTTTTAATTGGCGATCCTGCCAGGAGGTTAAATATACTTTTTAACTTCAATCGAGCGGACCTCGGGAACAAGTAGTGAAATCTAGTATAAACAGAACACTCGCGTTACCGGTTACAAGAATTACCTAGCATAGCAGGTACAAATATAGCTTCTTCGTACGAAGCAGCAAAGCAATTCAGTGAAAGTGTATATGTGGAGGAAAAAAACACACAAATTCGACGACAACAGACACGAGTTCAAAATGGAACAACTCGCAGTATTAATGGCAAGATTAGAAGCTTTAGAAACCAGGAGCAACACAGTAACACAAACCCTAGAGCACACACGCACAGAGAATGCAAGGTTAGCAGCAATAATAACTAACCAAAATCAAATAAACACTAATTTAGAAACAAAACTAAATGAAGTAAAATCTGGATTAGGCATAGTACCAAACATACCTGTGCTAGAGGAAATAAGAACCACATATACAGATGGTAGTGAAATACAGCTAGACGCATTTAAAAGCCTACCTATTTTCAACGGCGATCAATCAAATTATCGGTCGTGGCGCGAAGAAGCATCCAGATTAATGGACAGCATTAAAAACTTCAAAACACACAGTAAGTACGCAGCAGCATTGACTATAGTGAAAAGTAAAATACAGGGTGCAGCCGCGAATGTGTTAACTAATTATAACACAATTTTTAATTTTGAGGCGATACGTAACAGATTAGATTATACGTACTCTAATCAAGAACCTCTATACGTGCTACAAGACATGATGAAAGCCATCACGCAAAAAAGAAGCACACTGTCTGAATACCACGACGAGATAAATAAAAATCTCAATTTAATAATATCAAAAATCACTATGTCAGGTGATCCGCCGAATATAATCGACAGACTAATTAAAAATGCTAACGACGACGCAGTTCGTATATTCATTGATGGTATGAGTGACAACTTTACAAGAGGATCATTATATTCAGCTACAATAAATGATCTAGAACACGCATTCGCAATTGCTCGCAGAATAGAACATGATAATGTGCACAGGCATTTACATCTCACTCAAGATAAGCACCACAAAAATATGCCACATGAACGCAGAAACGAAAGAAGACCAAATTATTCGAGCCAAACAACGAATTATCAACCCCAGAAGCAATACGATAATATGCAGCAACACAATCAAGGACCACAGCCGATGGAGATAAACTCGAGACAAATTGTACATGCACAGCGACAAAATTGGAATCAATACAAACCCGATGTATATAATCCACCAGCGAAACGTGAACACAGCGGGAGTTTCAACACACACAACAGACCGCAACGATCCTATCAGCAGAACTTCAAGCAGCAGAGAGTAAATAACTCCCGACAACAACGCAGAGACGATGTCAGCAGTACATATGCAGAAGCAGATGAAACGGAATGTATGGTAAATAATAACATAAGAATAGATCATTTAAACTAGTAGACGGGTTGCCCTGCTTAAATTTAACTAGTACTATTTCTAAGGAAATTTATAAAATTCTTATTGATACTGGTGCAACCCATAATTACATTAATAGAAAATGCGATTCTAGCGAAAAAATTAAAATTAAACCTATAAAAATAAAAACAATGCATGGTTATTCTATGGTAGATACAAAGAAAGTAGTTAGGATATTAAAGAAAAATATAACATTTTTTGAATTAGAGGATATTCAGTCTTTTGATATGATATTAGGATATGAAGGACTTAAAGTTCTAAACGCGGAAATAAATTTCAGTAATATGACTCTAACTACCATAAGCAGTGTCGAATCTATTCAGAAAATTAATTACATAATTGGGGAAAATAATATTTATAAAGCAGATATAGATAGACTGATGAAGATTAATAACAGCATAGGACCGTTACCCTTTACAGATACTATAGAAGCAAGCATTAGGACGACCAATGATAATCCGGTTTATGTTAAACAATATCCATATCCCATAGCAGATAACGAATTCGTAAACAAAGAAATACAGAAACTCTTACATGACGATATAATAGAAAAAAGCCATAGTCCTTATAACAGTCCCATATGGACAGTACCTAAAAAAGGTTTGGACGAAAAAGGAAAACCAAAACGGCGCATGGTTGTTGATTTCCAAAAACTTAACGCTCACACTGTAACAGACAGATACCCCATTCCGGATGTCAACATGACAATTCAAAATTTAGGTAAAGCCAAGTACTTTACAACATTAGATTTGGAGTCAGGTTTCCACCAAATTAGAATCAAAACAGATGATAAAGAAAAAACAGCTTTTGCTATAAATGGCGCAAAATATCATTTTAAACGAATGCCTTTCGGGCTCAAAAATGCACCAAGCATATTTCAGAGATGCGTGGACGACATTTTGAGAGACTTTGTAGGTAAATTCGTACACGTTTACATTGATGACGTATTGATATATTCTTCATCTGAGGAAGAACATATACAGCACATAAGTCAAGTATTCGACGTACTCAATAAAGCCACATTAAAAATATCTGATGAGAAAAGTAAGTTTTTTCAAGAAGAAGTAGAATACTTAGGTCACATAATCAGACATGGTAGAATCACTACGAACCCTGAGAAAATAGCAGCTATAGAAAATTTTCCAGTCCCACAAACGGTAAAGGATTTGAGAGGATTTTTAGGTCTTACAGGTTACTATCGTAAGTTTATAAAAGGATACGCAAGCATAGCCAAGCCCCTGACATTATATTTACGAGGAGATAACGGTAAAGTAAACAAAAAACAAAGTAAAAATATTAAGTTAAATCTGAATGATTCAGCATTAGAAGCGATTAGAATTTTAAAAAATTATTTGAAAGAACAAGTCGAACTTTTTCAACCGGATTATAGTAAACCATTCGAGCTTACTACTGATGCATCCAACATAGCTATTGGAGCCGTACTAAGTCAGAATAAGCAACCTATACACTTCTTGTCAAGAACACTGAGTAAGACAGAAGAGAACTATAGCACAAACGAGAAAGAGCTATTAGCGATCATATGGTCCTTACAAAAACTCAGAAACTACATATATGGTATAGCAGACTTAACCATATATACCGATCACCAGAGCCTTATATATTCTGTATCAGAAAAAAATCCCAACACAAAGCTGAAACGTTGGAAGGGAATCATTGAAGACTTTGGAGCAAAATTAGTTTATAAACCAGGAAACCTAAATCTTGTAGCTGACGCATTATCACGTCAACGCATAAATACTTCTACCATAGAAACAGCACATTCAGCTGAAAGTTCTTCTAATGATATAATAAAAACTGTGAATCAGCCTTTTAATGCATACACTGCACAGTTCGAACTTATTGAAGATATAACAAATAATATCGAAACACAAATCTATTTTAGTAACAAAATAAGACTCATAATAAAGTTTAAGGACAAAGACTCTTTACTAAGGCAGATGAAAGAAGTTATACAACCCCAAAAGATTGTAGCTTTGCATACGAAATTTGAAAACATATACAAATATGGTGAAAACATAAAAAAAGAATTCCCACTAGTAAGATTTATATTCACACCAAGAAAACTTCAAGACGTGACAAATTTGGAGGAACAACTAAAACTTGTAAGGGTAACTCACGAAAGAGCACACCGAGGGTTACGTAACAATATACAAGAAATCTCAGAGAAATATTACTGGCCCGATCTAAATAAACAAGCAAAGAGTTTCAACAGAAAATGCATAGCATGTCTATTTGGAAAATATGAAAGAAAACCTATCAGAGAACCTCTGAATAATTCAGAAATACCAACACATGTGGGAACACACATTCATATGGACATATACTTCAACGACAAGTATACTTTCCTTGTAACAGTAGATAAGTATTCTAAATATACAATCCTTCGGGAAATCGAAACTCGAAACAGACTGTACGACGTTATGGAAGAGGTCTTATCTAATTATTTCCCAAAATGTGAACGACTCATGACAGATAACGAGAAGGGATTCAAAACAGAAATGGTGAACCAAATGTGTTTGAAATACAACATAACTAAAGTAGAAACTCCAGTATACAGATCGACAGCGAACGGTCAGGTAGAACGTGTAAACGGTACAATAACTGAACTGTCTAGAATATTCACAATTCAGAATAAAACAAGACTTATCGAAGAAATATTTAGAACAGTGCGTGAATTAAATAATTCTATACACTCAGTTACCGGTTTGAAACCTAGAGACATTTTCTTTAATCAAAATAAATATAGCAATAGTGAAATTATAATAAATAAACTAAACTCAGCATCCAAAAAAGTGATCGAACGTCTAAATAAAGGAACTCGACACAGAGAGTATAAAAAAGGAGATAAGATAATGGTAAGAATCACAGGTCTTAGAAAGAAATCTAACGCCAGATACATAACAAGAATAGTAGAAGAAGATAAAGGAGACACTGTAATCTCTAAAGAAGGAATAAAAATTCACAAGGATAACATAAAGAATTATCATTTTTCAGATGACGAAAATATTAATATTCCTAACATTACTAGGAATTGTACAGAGTCAAGAAGGGCAAGGAAACGTTCAAATAACTGAGTTACTAAACAAGAAGTTTATACTTACGCAAACAGATGACGTGTATTTATTCAAAGAACAAACTTATTTGTTACATGCCACCAACCTGACTTCGATATTTCAACCTTACGTAAATATCGTAACTAGTAAATATCAACCTACACAAGAAGAAAAAATTTGGTTAAGTAAAATTAAGAATTTAGCAGACCAATTACAAGAACATACTAGGCATACTAGATCAATTAACTTTTTAGGAACAGCTTTCAAATATGTGTTTGGTAATCCTGACCATTATGACTTAGTTAACATAGAAACGAGTATAAATAATCTCATAGAAAACAATAATAAACAAAAAACTATAAATTCTAGATTTGAACAAATTTTGCAACAATTCGAAGGTCAGAGCCTTAAAGAACATTTAGTAATAGAACAAGTGTACGAACAATTATTATTATTGACCAGAACAATTAATGCAGCAAAAAATAATGAATATTTATCAGAAAGCCTAGACTTAGATGACATTAAAAATATTATTCAACATGAAATAATTCAAGTACCCATAATAAATATACTTGAGTACTCTAAAATATTATTAGCTAGAACTGATGAATTCTTCATCACAATATATAAATATCCAGTTCTAATTAAATCATGTAAATTGTATAAAGTAACACCTTTAAATTCAAAACATGGAAAAATCATTACAGATAAAACAATTGCCTTATGTAACCAAACTTATTTAAGAACAAGAAATTGTCAAAATCATCTAAGTAAAAACATTTGTGAAATTAACTTTGAAGAAGAAAATTGTCTTATTCCACTTTTAAAGAATATAACTTCAAAATGCAACATTAAACAAGAATACGATTACGACTTAGAAATTGAATCCGGTGTTATGTTATTAAGCGGTAAGCATAAGTTAAATAATCAAACAATTAATGGTATAAACTTAGTTACTTATGAAAATACTATAAATCTAGACGATAAAATATACAAAAACATGCATAAGCAAATTAAAGAAGTTATATTAAGAAATCATAATTCAGAGTCTTACATCGACCAAATAATTAAAGAAGATACAATGTACAAATTCGATAACATAGATACTTTAAAAAAACTAATTATTCCTTTTGAAGAAAAACCGATATTATCAACTATATACACAATTGTAACACTGATTGTTATTCTAGCATTTACGTACGTAATGATAAAAACTATACAATGTATAACAGATCGTCAAAAACAAAAAAAGATTGACGCATATAACAAAACTTATGAAAGAGAAATGTTAAAAATAGCGTCGAAAAATCGGGACGATTTCGTTTAACAAGGGGGGGAGTTAAGTATCCATAGCAAAACATATTGAGAAAAAAGATAACATTATTTGTATTCAATGATATCTTTAGTCTCTAGTACAGTCTTGCACACAACGCTACAATGATAACATATGTAAAAGAGATAATATCGTTTGTATACAATGTTGGAATATTATCTCTTCTTCATTATCAAGCAAGACGATTGTACGCTTGGGTCTCCTTGTAGATAGATAAGAAAAGTATATAAATACGACTGTATGATGAATTTATCAACAGTCTTATTGTAACTACATAGTAGCCTTAAGCTCCTTTTAGAATTAGTAAAAAGTATTTCAATAATAAAGGACATAGTTCCAAATAAATATTGTTTAATTTTAAAAGTAAGAAACAAGTGTTTTAATTCGCGCACATAATAATCACACACACACTACTGCAACGATACTCACTGCTGCATGACTACTGACAGCGGTATCCACTGAAAGAAAATTGTGGGCGATGTTTTGAATAATTGTTTTGAACATTGCTCAGCTTCAAGACAACGCAGGAGAAAATTCCGATAAGCCATTACTGAGCTAGGTCTGTATAAGCAGAATTTTGCCTTTATACATCCGGGTTTTTTGACAATTTTGTAAAAACCAAGTTATATTCCGGGTTAAAAAGTATTCTAAAGCCCGATCCAGAATATAAGCAATCACTATGCCAAGTTTCATCAAAATCCGTCCAGTAGTTTCTGCGTTATGCGCGGTCAGGCATTTTTTATTCTACAGTTTTATTTATTATATGTACAGAAGAAGAGAAGAGAAGAGAAGATGAGATATCTTTGGAATGTGCAATTTTTTTATTTAGTGGGGAGCAAACTGTTTTTAACGAGCTTCATGTGGATGATTTTAAATCTACCGTCAGTATTAATATAGCACTTCGAGTTTTTGACGTATAAAAAGCGACAAATTTTTGTGAAAAAGAAATTAATCAAAATTAAAAACACTGTCGCTCACTTTTGCTAGTGATAGGGCAGTTGTTCCCGAGATAAACGCAGTCCATACAGCCCTAAAAGCTGACCGACTGTAGAAAGAGCAGCGCCACCTGGTACTACTGGATACTTTCCAATTTCTCAAATGGTTCAATAATTTCTTAGTAGGTACGTGACACACAAGAGATATTTCCCTAGTGTCAGAAGTCTCAGTGGGTCAGTGGTTCATGTGAGCCGAAAATGTCGCAGCATTTGTGTGGTAAATCCGCAAATGCATCAAGAGGTCTTTGCCAGAAATGTATCTCTCCAATTTGTCCTTTACACGAAAAACTAAACATCCCTTTAATAGTTTTCCATGTCTGGATTTTGTTGGTATTTTTTTTAAAAGAAACTTTTCAGTTTTTGGCGCCAAAAAAAGTATACTAAAACCTTGAGCGATCCCAGATTTAAAAAAAAAAACTTGACAGAAAGGAGACACAGTAGGCCATCCAAGATAAATTGAATGCCTTTGGGGGTCCACTCAACTTTCAAGTGAAATTGCTACAAAGTCCGTAAACAGGATCTGCTCCATTTCCATCCTCTCCTTTGTGGAGATTTCTTAAATCTTTACTTACTTCAAATCAATATCGACTTCGACGAAATCATAGTCCAGCAATCCAGCAATCTATCGTTTGGGTTAAAGTTTTGCCAGCTGACATATGAAAAATCCGATATGGACCACTAAGAGAAAGAGTACTTGCGTCAAAATAAATTACTTTGAAGTGAGAAATCACTTATACTCAAGCTTTTAAGCTATAACTTCCCAAATTACGTCTTCAGTTGCAAATGTCTAAAGTTCACTAATCAATATTGAAACTTTTTTGGAAACAAGTAAAAAAAAAAGAAAAGAAATCAAATTAAACTTCTAAAGATTAACCCGAAAGAGAACCCAATCATAGTGTGGCACACAATATCTCAGTCCAAGGATCAAAGGGCGGACGGACTTCTTTCAACGATTCCCCCCGCTTGTCGTTCTGCATTCCCCCTTTATACTGAATATTAATCGCCTTCTCATATTGAACGACTCGCTAAGCTCACTTGCAATCTCTCGATGGAAATCTGCACAGAATATATAGATAGATCCAAGCCAAGCCAAGTGTCATTGTCGTTCGCCAGAATAAAATCTCATTCCATCCTTCAGTCAATTTTATTTCCGAACCACGGGGAAATAAATTCATATTTTCCGCTTCATATCCATATATAATACGTGTATGCGTTTAACTTAAGGATCAACTTTGCCCCCTAGTACAAGGATTTTCGCCAGGCCGGCCGGCCAGCCTCCCCCCATGAGTCATTCATAATGCAGTTGGCTGGCGTACTCGACATTTCTTTGCATCCTTGTCGACGACCGTCGTCGTCGCCTTCGCCGTCCTGTGCCAAACATTAATTTTTCATTCCTGTAATGGTAGTGGTGGTAGCTAGTCGTGGTAGTTATGGCGCGCGGCAACGCCACTAGACGGCCAGTACTACGTACGTTAGCTGCAGAGCAATGCTAACAAAGTTTCAAGATGAAAAACTTTTACGGTATTTTTTTTGCCCGTTTTTTTGTTTGCCAGCTCTATTCCTGCATTAAAGTTCAGATCGTTTTCATGCATGAGTGGAAATTTTCATTTAGCACACCAAACGGCGGACATCATCACAATGCTCGTATGGAAATTGCCAGCCAGGAATACTCGCTTCGTAATAAGGATGAAAGGAATATAAAGAAAGAATTATTATAGTGGGGTGGTGTTGGCAGAGGGATGCGACAGCGAATCCGAGAGTTGGCCTCCATTAAAATGCATTCGACTGTGCAAAGGGATATCCATGAAATGACGGCAGCACACACACTAGAGAGCACTCTAGCGCTGCTCCATAAGTGTCCTTCGTGTGGAGATGATGAGCAAAGAAAAACTCTAACCCCCCACTAAAAGGAATATATAGGAAACCCTATTTATATACATAGCCATCAGCCAGATCGTAAGCCGAAAACGTCTTGTTGACTATGTCCTTGTATAGGCAGTTGAGCTATACCGAAACGCAAACGAAGCGAAATTAACGAATTCGAATGCCAATTCCATATGCAAGACTATAACAAAAGGGGATCGAGGGAAAACAAATAACCTAACACGGAAAAAAGGGCATATAACATGCAACCAAGTGAATCTTTATAGTCCTTTCGGCCAAAATCATTTATGATTCTACATCAGCAGCCAAGAGGCTCTTCTAGCGACCCAAATCGCTCATAAAATGTCTGCTTGGTGGTTAGGTTTAGAGTAAGAAACGACACATGATACATACATAGACGAAGAATTGGGAAGCGCAATTGTTGGCTTGGCGTTGCGCCGAGTCGATAATAGGGCGAGGAACTTTCGGCGATGCGATGCCAAGAATTAAAATTATGGCGGCGACTGCAGTTCGGAGCAGTGTCTCTGTCAGAAATTAACAATAACACACAAAGCCATTGTCTTTGTCCTGTTTTGGCAGTGCATCGAAATTATGGCGCGAGAAACGGAACCAAGACGGCGCAAATGTCTGCTCGTTTGGTTTGTCTTCGGCGGCGAGTTGAATGCGCTCAACACTCCCAAATCATATGCGATAAGGAATAGGAGAATGGCTTCTGGATGGAATATAACGCGATATAATTATTATGTGGTAATGGCTGTACTTGCGAAATGTTGGTTCTATTAATTTCCCCAAAAACATATTCAACCCTCGAGTGATTTTGATACCATCGTCCGATGGTGTTGTGCGGCAACCAACTACACATACACCAATTATTTGTATAGGATTGCACATATGGTGTGCTGTGCTATTGCTCCCCAGGGAAGACCAAGGATTTCTTTCATTGTGCTCTCATGCTGTATTGTTTTGTTTGTTTTATTTTTTTTGTTCGGTGGTGGGTGGGCCGTGTCTCGTGTATAAAGTGTGATGGGGTTTCCATTGTTTGGTTTTCGTATTGTGCCAATTTTGTGGATATTAATTTGTTGTTTGCATTCGCTCAATGTAGATATATATACCCGAATGGACTCCTGGGGCTGTGTGGGGGCGGGGGAGGGAATTTGCTGTGAAAATAGAACGGTGTCGGTTGAATTGGGCATGCCGCATGGGGAGAGATATCTTTAAACAAACGAAGGAACAAAAACAGAAAACCAATTCAAACTTGTTGGCCATATGCTAATGGAATTTGTGTTTGTTTCTCAAACTCAATTAAAAATGATAAAAATGTCGAACTCCTCACAAAGGGAGAATGCTTGCGTCGGTCGAGGTTCTCCCACTCTTAGTGCGAAGATTTAATTAAATACTGCATAGTTTTTTCTCAACCTCATGATGGCTCGCTTGTCTGCAGGCGAACATTAGATGTCAGAAGAGCTGTTAGTTTTTTTTATTAGGGGCGACTGTTCAGTTGACTAACTAGCTCCTTTGTTTAGTGTTTGTATGCCTGCAGGGTGGCCAGTATTTTGTTGTTGTTTTTTTTTGCCTATTGGATATACATATGTAGGGTATTGATAGATCTTTTCTGGTCCGCGACCTTCTCTATGGACAATGGACAGTATCTTCCATTGAAAAACTGACCACGAATGGGATGGTAAAAAAATAACTCTTCTTCAGAAACAGATCGATATAACCATGTCAAATTTAAAGTACCTATTTGCGAATTCCAAATGCACAAACTAAATATTCCTTTTAGACGGACGGCTTCCTACCCAACTGTTTCATCAAATTTTAATATAAAAAAAAAATCACCAAATTTGTCTGCCTTTGGATACGTTAAAATAAAGTGCACGACTGGGTCTCGCGAAACTTTCCCGTTCATATAAACAGTTTAGGGGTTTGATTTTTATTTTATTAGGTATGTATGTAAAAAATACTCAGAAGCGATACTTAAGAAAATAAAACGTACTTTAAGCACTTTTTACTTATAGATTTTCATTTCAGTTCTCACTTAAAATCATTTTTCGAAAGTTCTTGGACAATTTTCAAAAGTATGCCGTTATTCGACTTTTTAGCAAAAAAACTGGATGTGCATTTTGGTTAAAATCGTTAAATCCGTTTTTAGGTAAACTTTAATTAAATAAATTCTTCAAAAATGTCATTTTTCCAAAATAGTCCGTTGAACGATAATTTAGGGAAAAAAATATTGCCTTAAAAATGGATTTTTTTTAAATCGTGTAGACCGTTTTTGAGATAAGTCCAATTTTCTAAAGTATCGTTATTCGATTGTTAGCCAAAAACTGGGTATGCAACAAAGTTAACCTCACTAGAGCCGTTTCTGAAAAATCTAAATTTTTTTATAACCGGTTTATGGGAAGTTATAGGGTTACCCAAGTAACAACTCGACTTCGGTAAGATTCAGATTTGTTATTTCTGTAGGCAAGAACTTCGGTAGAGCTTTTATAGTACTTGTTAACCGAAATATAGCAATTTTGAAGTAGTTCAACTTCTGTAAGACCTTTGCGAAGTATATTCACAGGCTTTATAGAGGAACATGGAAATAAGTTTCGCTAAGATGTCTATTAGACCTCTTAAAATGTTTGAGGAGCTGTTTGCATTCGTCTATTAGGAGTCACACTTGCTTAGTGACCGCAAATCCATGGATACCAAAATGAGAGTGTCATTCGGTGAGACTTGTATACGTTTGTTTTGTACATTGTAACAATCTTGTGTACCAGATAAGTCTCTCGCATAGAAAGGGACTTCCAAGTCTGCTGCATTCCCGTATGAGAAATCGGCATTAAATAATAATATTAATAGAATAAGATAAACAAATTAAGTACGAATACAATACCTTTCTCTTACTACGTACCTATACGAGAAAGTTTAAAAATTCGGAATGACACTTACAACAAACTGTCAAACTGTTCTAAACTGCGAGCTGCGAGTGCATTTACTTTAATATGGCACACGTAGTACTTTATCACTCATAGTCTAAACTTTATTATATAACAAGCATTGAAGGCAGCTCGTAGGCAGGTATTGTTTTTGCTCTCAGTTACAAATACAAATTCAGGTTGCCGGTTTATTATTTATGTAGCCCGAATGACACTGCAGCTGCATTAATTTTCAACAGACCACAAAGTAGAAAATAAAATCCTGATGGCATTGGAGAGCAGAGCAAAAGCAGTTTTAGAGGAAGGTCTAATAAGTGCGATTGACAGACCATGGTAGTATAATTTATTCAATAAACCAGCTTTTGGCTGGATTTAGCTTATATCGCTTTGATTGACATTTGAGGTAAGGGCAATTATATATTTGGTTATACAAAATTAAGAGCTAAATATTTTTTTTCCTTAAACCATTTTATCCTTCTGCTATAGGTACAATGTAAAAGTAAGCAAAACTTTTTAAGCAACAACCAAAATGCTTTACGGATTGCAACCTCTTTAATGTTCTCAAGAATGGATGGCCTAGTTCTTATCACTCGGTTGGGGCAAGTGGTAGTCACTTGGACATGTACTTTGAATTGACTTTTAGACTGTTCGAACATATCTGTTGATGAATAAATTATTGGTCAGCAGCTCTTCTCAATTTCAGCTGGAAATGTTGTAACTTCTCACTTTCCCCCATTCAACGGCGCAACAACTCAAGAGCCCACAACTCTATATATTTACTCAATCCACAACTTCACTCAGTGCCGCTGTATGTGCGAGACCAATTTTCAATAATAACTATTTCAAGGATGAGTGGCTGGGATTACATCACTCATTACAGTAGGGACGTGAAGTTGAACCCACTCTTGTTTAACAATAAGGTGTTTCTAGCACTATAAAAAGGCGGAAATTTTCGAAATATGAAGCGCGGAACCTGCCATCAAGATAATCCTGGAATAAAAAAAGAAACTTAAAATTCATTCTAAAACAATTTTGTACATCAATGTAGATTGTTCGCATGTAAAGGGTCTTTTATTAGCGACTTGACAGACAACTTTAAACTTTCAGTTTGAACGCCAACCTACACCGATTACCGAACTGTAAATGTCAACATTTTGTAAAGGACTTGAAGGAACAACGTTTACAAATACCTAATAATTAAATTTACTACCGAAATTACGAGTCGGTGGTCGAAATTGTAAGAGCGTTAACGCAAACTTTCGGCCTTAATTCTCGTCCATAGTCTCATCTTATTGTCTGGTGAAAAAAAATTGAGTTGGAATATTCGTTCATTGATGTTGCATTGCCATCTTCGAATCCACCTCCAGGGGAAGGCGCAGTAGAGGAAAATTGGGACTCAAGTGGCGCACGCAATTGGAAGAGGACCTTAACAAACTTAGCGTGCGAAACTATAGACAGCTAGCTAAAGATCGCGTTGGCTGGAGACGCTTGTTGGTTGGGGCCCAGGTCAACGCCGGACTGTAGCGCCACCTTAAGTAAGTAAGTAGATGTTTCCATGCCAGTGAGACTACGTGTTGCCAAAGTGTGGAGAATATTGCTGCCGTAGATGCGTCTGTCGCAAATAAACCAAACAAGTCAATTTCACGACGTTTTCAAGAATTGGGCCTCTCCCAAACCACTTCATGGCGAATTTTGGTCTACACCCTTAAAAGATCATATGAAGCGACTTACGTTCTCGAATTGGGCTCTGGGTACGATGGAAGAAAATGAAGAATCTCATCGCAAAATCATTATCAGAGATGAAGCGTACGAACGGCTTTGTCAAAAAGTTGGAACGTTATTTCTTTGAACAACTGCATGAATTGGACATCAGTGACATGTGGTTCCAACAAGCCGATGCCACACGCCACACAGCGGGTGCAACAATCGAGTTATTGAAGTATGAGTTCGGTAAACATGTTATCTCGAGAAACGGACCCGTCGATTGGCCATAGATAGAAGCCGCTGACGTTAAAGTTTGAAACGTGCCCCCAAAAGTCGAATTCCATTCATAAGTGTTTTGATTATATAATTCAGGCCAATAACATTTTTTCCAGATATTTCTAGTACAAGTGTTAAAAATAAATTAATTTGTTTTATCCTAGCGGTCAAAATATTTACCTAAATTTGATTGAAAGAAATTCTTACATTTTCCCTTTCGTTACAAATTTCCGACGTGTGTCCTCGTTAAAAATCCACCCAAATTACATTACACGGAGAAAAATCTTTGTAAGAAGTAGACTAGATACATTTCCCTCGCATATGTTACCAGTTCTCTGCCGTTTATGAAAAGAACTCCAACCTTTCAGAAACGTTTAGATCAGTTTGTGATTTCCATTTCATATATTATACGAGGCAAAGACAACTTGGAAAATTTCTCGTGTCGGAGTTGGGTATCGTATACATCCCCAAACTGACGGGACTATAAATCAGCTGTGACAAGCTACCTAAATTCATGTAACCCAAGAGCTTCCTTTTGCCCATTTCAGACATTACACATTACACATTAGATAGCATCTATCGAAAATGCTTCGGTTGACAGTCGTCGCCGCCCCATCTCATCAACATGAGATATACCTAGCGCGGATATGACTTTTTGAACTTTTGACACGAAATGTCACGTTCGTGCGTGATATACGGAAGCCGTTGGGTAAAGCTTTCCCCATTAAAGTCTAATGCCAGAAACAGCCGTTCCAGCACTAACGATGTTGTTAGGATAAACTTTCGTAATTATGTATTACGCGCACAGGCAGGATGCTCTTGAGGAGTCACTTTTCCCCCGAAAAGCAAAAAAAAAATTAAACGCACCACTGGTGGCAATGGTTGGTCCTACATGGTACACATAACACAACACTGACGTTATCATAAAACTTTCATCAGATGAAGTTTTGCCCGACTCTGATGCTGCCAAAAGTGTTGCCTCTGGGTATATACTACAGTTTTGTCATCTGTGTTATTTTTATTCATTGCCGACGCCGCCAACGACGACATCATCATCATCATCGGAACGACAAACGTCAAGTGATTTCACAAAGTAGCAAAATATTCCAAAAATTTTAAATAATTTGCATATTAAGTGCTTTATGAAATTATTATTATGAAACTTCCGCGCGATAACTAAGCAAATATCAAGAAAGTGTGTTATATGCATGGAGTAGGGCGCTAGAGATGTGAGTTTCACTACTGCATGTCCTCGTCTTTTTAACTATGCATAAACTAATCTGGCTTATGAATGCCTGCGACGGAAGCTATTGACATATTTATTAAGGACACGAAGTTGGTTGGAACTTTTCGGAACGCCCCTTACAGTTGGTAAAAATAAAATGCACCTAGGTATCTATAACGCAAAAGGTGATTGACTTTAAACTAACTTAGTGTCGCCTTGTCTTCCCAATAAACTTTAATATTTATATATTAGATACATCTTACAACGAAATTGACGGCGGTACGAGTAGATGTAGCTATGACACACTGCTACTCTGTGTTGAGGAATATCGACCAAATGGGGCGTGGCACCTTCCATTACACTGTAAGCGCCATTTCTCGACACTTATGGGAGCTAATCTTGTAGAATTTTGTGCTTTCTAATCGGTATAGGAAAACGCGGCGTGGCACATTATTTTTGGAAATTTTTATTTACCATAATGTGGGCCTGATTTGGAAAAAAACCGCAGAAATTGTAAAATGTTGGATATGGATGTGCATTGTCTGAACAAAGCATCATCGGAAACTAACAAACGTATTTGGACAATTACTTGCTGAGTCTACATTCAGCAGGCTTTCATATTTTCCAAGCCTTATCTATCTATCGTAAAAAATGTTATTTAAGAACAGCTTCAATATTATTAGTGATTTTTCAACAGTGATTTTTTTTTATTTTGTCTTTACTTCATTCAACTTCGTGTTGAATTCGTAAATCAAAATTAATACAGAAGAGCTTGGAGCAGATCATATGCAGTACTTCCCCGAGCATTTTGAACTATCACTCGCCTTACTGCTCCACCCAAATCCTGAGCTACAGTAAATCCAAAACAGATCTTATTTACTCAAATGCGAACAAAATAGCACAGCTTTGGAGTTGTGGATTTGAAATTTTTTACTTGCATTAAAAATGGCCACCCCCTTCTTTCCTATTTAATTCACATTATTTATTTAACTCAAGGTCTTACTCCCAACGACTGTAATTTTTTTCTAAATACCCACAGTCACTTAATAAACGTTGGGTGGCTGCTTTGAGGTACGACACACGGCTTTTTCTTATATGAGTAATTACTTAGTTTTGAAATTCGGAAAAAAACTCTACCCTTGACGAATCTATTCCAATAAAAACTTAAATACATCAAGTCAAGTTGAAACTTGAAAATTGAACGTCCCCACTGAAACGAGGCAACATTTGTCAATAACAGTTTTTTTTCTATATACATTTTGAATTCAGTTCGAAAGGATTTTCAACGGCTTTCACTTTCGTATCATATAAATTTAGCTCATCTCACAAGACAATCGTTCTAGAAATACCTTTGGTTAGCGGTTTCTAGCAAAAAAGGAACTGTCTCCAACCAATCATAGAAAAACTGTGAGGTTTGCCCGGTACAGTATTAATCGATCACAAACATTATGTTGACAGTCAATTTTTTACGTTGACCGGGTGCCCAACTAAACATCCCTCCTGAGCTTTCATTTTTGAAAGTGTATTAACAAACCTTCCAGAATTTTCTTAAGGCCGAATGACTACATTTAAAACAGAAAAATTTAGGAAATGAATTGCGTCCTCAAACGCTCCGTCATTAACCACGTCTTGGTAAAACGATTTGGCAGGTCGCAAACTTCTTCTCGCTTTATCTGCAAAGGACTTTTTCATATTAAGTTTTTTGTATAAACAATGTAGGTAGAGGAGAAAAACTACAGTCTTTTGCGAATATTTAAGGAAACATCCAAGTCAATGGCCTTAACCAGACAAATGTGATGAAAAATGCTCCTACTCAAAAGATTGAAGTTCTTGCCGAGTTCAAGCTGTTCATGAAAGGCATTTCGCATTTATTTTTTAAAAAAGTATTTCTACATTCACTACACCTCACCGATAAGTCACGCATAACAATATGGCCTTCAACAGATAGTGTCCTTGTTGCTGTTACTAAAATCTGGGGTCGTATTACCGCATCCGTGAGCGAGCGCAATGCGTCACTAAATTTTATCGATTTTACATGCAAAACAATTACAAATTCAGTCACTTGGTACTCGATCACATCTTTGTTCCGCAAATTCGATTCAGCTACTAACCAAAATGAGCACATGCGTTGCATCAATGGTATGTGAACACGAACGTTGCTGAAAGAGTCAATGACAGCTAATATATGTCAGACATTGCAATATTTGGATGGCTTTGCGACTCTATTCTTAATCGGAAAAATGTGTGAGAGCCTTGAAAAGTCTACCTGACTATAATCAGCTGCTAAGGACAGTTACCAATTTTCTGGAAATTTTCTCGCAACTCCCGGTGGAACTAGATCCTTGCTGAATAAAATTATCTCAAACTCTCGTAACGTTAACGGAAATTAAAGCCTTTCAGAAAAATATCCTAAAATTTGAAAAGTAAATATTGGTAAAAAATTTAGTTTTCGCTCGCCTCTTGAACAGTTTAAGATCACAGTTTACAACTCAAGGTCAGTGTAATAGCTTTTCAGTTGTGGAGGAAAACTTATATTTCATATTTCTTTTGAAATGCAGGAACCGCTACCGACGGACCAATTTTTTTAAATGATGGGAAAACGGGTAGTAACAAAGTTTTTCGCTTTAATTTGAGAGAAGTTTAAATTTTGGCTATTCCGAAGTACGTCACTAATATAATAATCTTTAAGTGATTTTTTGAACACTTGAATTATGAATTTTTTTTTTTTGTTTGTTCATTCTTTTTTGTTCCGTATATCCATGGGACAATTAGTAAAGGAAACTTAAGGAGATTAAAAATTCGACCATCTGCTACAAAATTCGTGAGGGCCAATCGCCATATGCGTGGAACTTATCTTCCAAGAAACTTAAATCCAAATCTTTATCACTGAGACAGCGTCAGTCTTAAGTTAACCTTCTGAGTCCTCCTCCTGAGGAACCGTATCAAACTACAAAAGCACTCTACTCATCAACCTCTTGCCAGCAAAACTGACATTGACAAAGGTGGTATTCTTGCCAACAAATGCAAATGTCGTCTCCAGCACCTATAAATTATTATTCGACTAGGTAAAAGAACCTCCCTCCCATCTCTGCCTCGTAATAGAGATGCTATACCCGTCCCTAATCTGCCGACGGTTATCCTTAAAATCACTTTTCATCCCACTTGGGCACACCGAATCGAGGTATATAAATATCCTTCCTTCATCCCAGCAATCACCATGACTTGTAGATATTCAACTTTTCTTCCAAAGTGTCAACCGATGAAAATGGCAAAAATCTCAAAGTGTTTCCAAATGTCACCTCACTCTGGTGGGGTGGATTGGGCGACATATATACAGACATCACCTCCGCCAGGAACGAGCCATCACAATCTTGGACCACCGTCTTACAGATTTATATTTAAGAATACAGATTTTTCGCCCATAAAGAGATTATCGTAAATTTATTAGATATGGCAATCTACCTTTCTGATTTCTTTGTCCCGCTTCACGGCCGACTTTTTCATTCCTTCGTCGTCGTCGGTCGTTGGCTTTGTCACAGGAGCAAGTTTCGTCTGGCACTGGCACAAACATCGACCCATGTGAGGGTACTTTTTTCCTTCCACTAGCTCGTGTCGAGATTCTTTATTGCCCTTTAAATGAAGTGACTTTTGGTTATTCTTCTTTTCAGTCAGTCTTTCTTTTTCCATCGAATCCGAGGCGAAGTGGAGAAAAAAAAGAATAATAACAATAATGAAACGTTCCTACCAATTCGTCGTCTCAGAGACCGTCGGCGAAGGCGACGTGTGCGGGTGATGGAAGAGAAAAATGACCCCGTTTAACTTTAACTCAGAAGATTCGATTGGAGCTGGAAGAAGGCGAAAGTAGGAGGCGAACAGAGACAGAAACTGGAACAGGAACAGCAGGAGATGGGGTAAAACTTTTCCAATTCTTCTTGATGGAATTTAAGAAATGAAAGTGAAAAGTGATTCGGTTTTGTGTGAAAGTCAGGTGGGGGTCGGAGGAGGTTGGCTGATGGTAGAAGGCTTGGTTGGTTGCCGTCCAGACATTGATTGGTCATTTTGTTAACAATATAAGATCTTTCGCCGATAAAGTGGATGGGGTGCAATTAATCTTTCTTAAAGTGGCTGGCCTTAAGTGGAGTTTGGCCTTAGTTGAGGTTGAAGAAAAAATAAAGAAACAAACCTTAAGGACCGACGAATGGTTGTGTAATATGTGTATACCTGCAAACAGTGATTTCGATTTCAAATCGAACATATTCACCGTCACATTGCAATGAAAAAGTAAAAGTTGAGTTGAGTATTCGAAGGACGCTTTTGAGGGAAAGTAATGAAAAAGGGGTACCCTCAACTCGAGCCTTGAATACACTTTTCTGCGATGCGTGGACGGTATAAGACTGGTCTTCTGGATAAGTCGGAATAGAGACTGAAAGGTACGTGTATATCGGGTTTAACATTGCACACAGCCTGAAAGAAGCTTTTGAGAACTATTTCCGGTTGAAACTTTTAAGGGGGTAAAAGTATATGCCCAAAATCACCAAATTTGATTTTTTTTCTCCCTTCGGTTAGAATTTCCGAAGCAAGGGCCTCCAAACTTTGTCTCTCGAATTTTTACAATTTTGACTCCAAATAGGCTTCGAAAGGTTTGTGACGGTTTTACATGTGAAACAAAATTAATTTCCGGTGCTTATATGCGGCGATTCAAATATATGTCCTCAAGGTAGCACTTAATGAATGCGAAAATCCGCCCGTGGTCTTTTGATTGGGATAGGGCCAACAATTCTGGAAACTTAATAAACGGTTCTATCCGAAAAGCCTAATCTCTCTCGGGATAGCGTTGGAGATGATCGTAGTGATGTCGCGATGTTTGTAATCGGAAACGCCCTGATTCTAAACGTGCACAGGAAGCGGGGCAAAGATTCCGAGGGCACAAGCACTAAACGTAGTTATAGCTTTCGGGTGTAAGGCGAAGAGGAATGGGCTATCCCAATCAAGGACAAATTTTAGTTTATAAAATGACATCTCCTTAGTGTAAGTGATATTGACAGCTGCAACATTGAGGTGTAAAGGGACTTTGCATGCCTCGTCTCTTTTATAAAATCAGACTTGAAAGTCTTGCCAATCGCTGTTTCTTTTGTCTCAGAAGGCAATTGAGTAGTAAAGGCCTCGCTCGAACAACTATAGGGATATTCTGTGTAAAACGGTGATAAAAGCAGGCCTACTTTAAGGCGCTGAAACTTGGCCTTCGTCTTAACAAGATGAAGATATCCTTGGTTGCTTTGCGAGGAAGGTTCTTCGTATAATTGTCGGTCCCGTTTGCGTTGTCGGGCGAACTATACCAGATCAAAAAATGGCACATTAATTTTCTAAGATGGCTAGGTGGTGTGAAGAAAATGGCCACAAATGCAGTAGAGGAAGACCTCACCTTAGGCACAAGTAGAGGGGTGATCTTAGCCGACTTGTACTGGGCACCTGAAGGCAGTTAGCTTACGACCGAGTAAATTGGAGAAGCTGGTCAGTTGAGGAATTGGTTCAAACAGAACTGTAGATATTGAATCTGGGCTGTACGCTTGAGAAGTTTATGTAGTTGCAGCCGTGATCAAAAACTTCGGTAAAAAGGAGTCCAAGTGTCCAAGTTCTGCAGTTCGCATAATTTTGGCGAAAAGCTCGCCTTCAATGTATCAGGTGTTTTTTTCCATATATGGCAACTTGAGCACCATCTTGTTAAAAGTATATGTCGGGTCACCTCACTCCCCATTGAACCTTGAAATTGCTTACTAGCGACTACTCAAGCCTGTAAGTCTATGGTTGACAACGCTTAAACTTAACCGCCAATTTCATCCATCAATTTACCTGCCAAAGGTTTCCACAGCAACCCCAATTGCCCAGTAAAAACATATGAAAAACAATAACAACTCGCACAATCTATTGTTCGGCTCATGTTACTAATTCTCATGTTTTTAGCCACACTGCAACAATTGAGAAGCCATTACAGTGCTAAAAAGTTCGCCATTGTGCAAAAGTACTCACTTCATATACCATATATGAAAGCTACATGCAAATACCACAAAGTTAAAAATTAAAATATGTAGAAAGGAACAAAAAATGGAAGACTCATTAAGTATTCGTTACATTGCAAGGGGAGTCCCTAATTCACTTCACATTTGTATGTAGCTCAACTTATGCATATATAAGCTGATTCAAAAATTTCAATACCCCATATTCCAGAGAGTTGGTGAATATTCAAACACCCGTCAACCGTCATACCACTGCAGCATCAGTTCTCATACTTTAATCACTTCCGTCATCGGCTTAGTTATGGCTTAATACTGTCGTACGGAGGCTGGGTATAAGATTCACAGGCACCTACTTCGGGGAATGGTTTGAGGCTCTTCATTGTCAAAATAGGCTAAAACTGAAGTGAGCTGATTGTGGCTTGTGCGACCAATTTATGGTTAGTTGGGGCTTGGGGGTTTTTTATTCAATTTTTCGTTGTTTGTCCTTTGGGATTTATGTTTTAATTTTTTTGGTCGGTATTCCTCCTTCGGGAATGTGTTCGCCTGTAACAAAAAATAAGTAGTTTTACAAACGGAACAGCAATGTTGGAATACCTCATGCAAACAATAGTTGTTGTCCCGTTTGATAGGGCCTGGCTACATTTAGGTATATTCCTTTCGCTTTTACGAAATTGTTTGTACATTTGCGTGCAGAGTATGGGACATGTGGGATTGGGATGCATGCACTGGGAGGGGCTCCCATACCTATGTAAAAATAGAGTGTAGTGGCATGTGACTTACGAATCATCAAAGCCCCACATGTATCTTAAGCGGACCTATACCTTTTGCCCAAATTTGGTTGATGTATAGCTGATAGCCGAAACTAAATAACAAAATGATTATTTATTTTCTAAAATCATACATAAAGTGTAAACGAGTTCAATTCTGGCAATTACATTTGTTTAATAAACAAAAATGTGTACTGTCATCGAGATAAGCAAGATAAAGGCATAGAAAATGCACGTAACTTCTTACAAAAAATAAGTCTTATGGAAAATGCGAAAGACCGAAATATTCAAAGCGATTTTGCAAGCCAATCGAAGTAAAACAAAAAAAGAAATTGGCCTAGGTTTACGGCCAAAGTTTAGATCTACGTCCAGGTCCAACTTCGAATGAAAATTTGGAACTGGAAAAACCCAACATCATTCCCCCTTGACATCGATCAAAACAGAAGTTCGGCAAAAGAATTTTTCTTGGCGAAATAGTTGAGGATATTACAAGTTAAAAGGATCAAACGCTTAAATGAAGTGCAGAAAATCACTTGCCAAATGCATTACGATCTTGCAACGCGTAGATATTACAAAGTTCAAGGCTGTAGTATGCTATAATTAATGTCCAAGACTCTCCATCTTCAGCCACCGACGTTAAGGCATCAGAGACAATTACAAAGCTGTCTGACATTGATTGGCTTACGTAGTATACCTCATTATACGATCTCTACGATCAGTAGAGCTGTTAATGCTTTGGTTCGATACATATATCTCTTGACCAGAAGTAAGAGTATAAGAACAATCACTGACTTAAGGACGAATGACTGGACATATTGACCATGTTCGGTTCTCCTGATGACGGAAAGGCCTTACTGTCATTAAATTGACCAGGTCGCGACCAAATTCATTGATGGTTGCGGCTGACGACCGGACAAATGCTATTTCAGCGCAATCACCATCATCGACGTTCGATATTAAGAACCGTACAGTTGAGTACTGTATTCCATCTTCGCCAAGGGCTTCGATCGCTTCGGAAGGTATTTAAACTATGCACTGGTTGGCTTAGCAACTTAAGCGATGTCATTGTAAAGGCGACTGCGTGTCAATATACCTACAGTGTGAATATTTTCCGACCTGGGGTCGAATCGCGTCGACCGTGAACCAGCATTACGTGACGGAATTTGTTTTTATTTCACATGTAAAATCAACTTAATTCCGTAAACGTAATGCTCGTTCACGGACGACGCGATCGACCCCTATTCAAAGCGATTATTTATCAGTGACTTATTTTGGGTTGAGTAATTTAAAAATTGCGGCATAAAGTGTCTTTTTCATGTACCTATGGGCGCCATTACGTAGTCACCATTTGGCCACTTTTTTCATCTCCGGCCATCCGGCGACGACTTTTCAAGAAATTTCTGTTTTCGTCGCTTTTAGCGACTTTTTTCATACAACGCACTTAAAATTGTTGAAAAACTCCAATATAAAGTGAAAACATTATTTAAGGCAATATTCTCTGTATCTTTCAAATGCAAAACCATTCTACTGTTTCCTCATTGCCCTTATGGCATTTTTTTGTAAATTTGTATTAGGTAGGCCCCTTTTTAAACTCTCGGCACTTTTTTGGCGACTGAATCATTTTGGCCATTGATAACGCTGTTTGAAACCACAAGCGGCATCACTTTGGATTTCCACTCATCTTCTTAACCAGCGAAGACTACTGCTGGAAACTACCGCCGATGGAATAATTTCCCGTACTAACTACCATTCTATCTTTCTTTGGTTTGGTGAATAAAATCCGTCCAAAAGAAGATCATCGCAAAGCTAAACAAAGTACAACTTCTCACTTTCCGGAGCAAAGAGGACCTATCGTGCTATAGAAGAACACCTCCAAATAACAGAAAGTTTATATAAGCAGCTCAGCAAGCTTTGTACAAGGGGAAAAGATAAATATGAATGAAAATTCAGAACTTATAATTCATATCTCGGAACTTCCGGAACTTAATATTATGTGCGCGGAAAGACTGCTACCAAAAGACACGGTTATCGCTTAAAGAGAAGCATGCCTTGGCAATTTCCCAACTTCAAGTGATATACGGAAGGTTCCAAAATGTTTTAGGGTGGAGGACCGGGTATTCATGGTTTCAACACCTATGGGGATAAGCCCGGAATATGTCAGGCAGATCCATATGCCGTTAAGGAATGCGCAACAAATTAGATATTAAAGGCGCGAACGGACAATTAAGCAGCAAAAAACGCTCTTAGCTTTTCTTAAACACCCTCCAGAGACAAAACCAAAGTATGTGGGGTTCCTGGGAATGACAGAATTAAGAAAAACGAAAGAGCTGATGAACTCGACAAAAAATACCAAAAACCCCTGTACGTATAGGACCAGGACCTTACTCGGTAGTTCATAAAGCAGTTGTAGATCAGGCTTTAAAAAACTGGAAACGCAACATGAGTATCGCATATCTCTACATTAGGACCTAAAGGTATCCCTTCCTCGTTATGGTAACTACTGTGACCAACTGCTACATTTTTATGAGCCAAAAATATTTGTCTGCGTATTTATATGTCCAGCTTATTTGTACCCTTCAATTCCTTGTCGACCTGTTTAAAAGTCTAACCCCTTTTACGTGCTCATATCGTAACTGACATTCCAGCTACACTTCAGCTAAATTACCTTTTCAAACCTCAACAACTGCCTGGGACGACCTCAAACTGTGTGCCCCACCCACCCAGTAGTTAAAAACAAAAACCGTCCCAAATGAACCCGAAAATAAATACATCTAGCTAGCTGAGTTTATGACTTTTATCTCAGCACACCGCCACAAAGGTACCTATAACATTTTTATTTAATTTCACCCACATACACACCCGAGCGCGCAATGAAAAGCACATATGAAAAACTTAAAAGGCCGTAAAAAGATCCGAAAAAAATGAGAGAAAAAAGGAGAAAAAAATACTGTGAAAACCGCTTGAATAACATTTTTTATGTTTATAACCGTTGAGTTGTCCTTTTGCTTCGCATCCATCCCACGTCGACGACTACCGATGACAACAAACGTGTGTATATATCTTTATGGGGTGAGATTATGGTGTGCCCATTTCTGTTAGTGTACTTCCACAAGAATTGCTCCCAAAGAGACACACCAAACTGAAACAAACATTACCTTCTAACAGGAGCCATTCGGAATGACAACGAAAGGACGAAAAAGAATGCGAGCAAAAAAAAAAAACAACAACTATAATACACCAAAGTCATGAATAAAAGATGACAGATGAATATACACGTATGCGTATGCAAAATAGACACAAAGTGAAGAGCCTTTTTATTATGTCCTCGTCCATTTTTGTGGCTTAGTGGGGAAGGAATCACTGGGTGGTAGGGGGCGCAAAACGGAAGCCCAATTGTTGACAGACAATTGGGAAATCATTTAGGAGCACCTTAAGGACTTGTTTGAAATTGGCAGTGCGGTTATTGAAAATGTCTATTCGTGTTAGGACGTTAAGACGGTGCGGGCGTTCGATGACAATTTCATTGATGAGAATGCGTGCCAGGAGGATTGTGTTATGGAGAAAGTAACATCTAAGATGTTTTTTGTTTTTTTTTTATAAAAGGGACGAACAACATGAGCGCTTGGGATTTCGAAGATTGATTTCACAATGTTTTTCGGTTGTTGAGTGGCATAATTCGGGGTATACTTCGATCTAGCTAGACCATCACCGAAATATTTCTCAAGACAGTTATACTCCTCGTTAAACTCAAAGAAGAATGCTCGCCTTTGGGGTTTTTATCGATTTTATTAACAGCACCGACAGCTAGAGGTATGAGACCTATGGTCTAAGTGTGTCGCCACCTTACGAGCAATTGGGGAGGGATGAACATAAACTAACCCTTTCATGTAAGAAAAATATATATCATTAGATCGGTCAAGCTATCAAATGCATCGACAAGACAAGTCCCACTGTAGGAATTAGGTAAATGTACGACTTAAGTACCATGGCAACAGGCCCATTCTGCAGACTCTCGTACAGCAGAAATGCCTTAAATTCCGTTGCCAGATAAAAGAAACTGCGTTTAAGTGGGAGTTTCTGATTGTGTAAGCTCAAGTCGTTGTGGAATTATTTTAAAAGACATGTTTAGTATGGTTGAAGAAAGAAAAATTAGTTAGCATTTGTTGAAAGGAGTCTTCCGTAGTTGTAATTGCATCTTTATTGGCAGTGCGGTATAGTGTACAAAAAAAAAGTTTTATAAAAATCGAAATTGGCGTTTTTGAGATTTACACCATTTAAAAAAAAACATCATTTTCAGTGATTAGAATGGAAAACGAAGGACGCAATAATGTTGAAATCGTCAACTTTACTCCACGTATGTATTTTGTTCAACATCTTTGCATCCGTTTTCAAGCAGGTAACAGAAATCCAAATTCTCAAAATATGTCATTTTTCAAAAACATGTTTTACGACCATTTAGAGAAAAACTGAGTTTGCAATCAATTTAGAAATGAGAGTATTTATATTACCTTAAGAATACATTTTTGTTAGAATCGTATTGACCGTTTTCGAGGTAAGTTCAATTTTTAAAAGTACCGTTTGACTTTTTAACGAGAAACTGGGTATGCCGTATGCAGCTATATTAAACTTAAATACCTAAGCTTAAGTATGCATTTTGGATGAACTCGTTAGAGCCGTTGCCGTTCAACCGTTAGGCCTGTAGATCTCAGGAGAGGACGGATAGACAGACAGACAGATGGACAGAACCGCGAGACTTACTTTTTTGGGTTCTTCTGTCATCGTAATGTCAGAATTGATTAAAATCTCGAGTTCGAAGTTTTATACGAATAGAATCGGCTCTAGCGAGGTATTCGTCGGATCGGAAAATACTCCGCGAAGCATAATCCGTCAGAGGTTAAAATTATATTCGAGGTATCCCCTTTCGGAAAAGAAAACGCGTCACTACAAATCGTAAATTAACTCCGCAACAATTTTTTGTCGAGAGATATCGGAACCTAGCTGTCAAAATCGCACTTCAACGCAATTCGCTGATATGCGTTACAAAATGTCGAAAAAATATTCCTCGAAGCAGAGATCCTACGAATCGTATAAAATCGGAGAATTTTCCGTTCCGACGGATATCTCGCTAGGACAGATTATCTTTCTCTTACTACGTAACGTATACGAGTAAGTTGAAAATGCATAAGCGTGGAACGAAAATATTTCCTCAAAGCCTCTACATGTTTCAAGAACTACAATCTTGAATTAAATATTATACCCAGTATTTGAATTTATTTACTTTCTCATCCAGAAAACATTTAACAATACAGCTCAGGCTTGCACAAAAAAAATAGAAGAAGAGGAAGCAGACCGACAGTTGCAAGATCCAAGTTTGAATCTTTGACACTCAGATGTTTGAAAATAAATATTCACATTGAATTCAAATAGAGATGGTAAATTCTATAAATCGTAGTCCTAGTCCTTGAGCTAATAACCGAATTTTCTTAAAAGGGTAGGTCCCAATTTATACCTCTATATGAATTCTGTAATAACGACATCACATTTGTAAGTAGAACATCGAACAGTAACTGTTTCTTTAACCTAAAAAATGGAAATAAGCAGTCAATCCTTGTATT
Organism: Cheilosia pagana; assembly: GCA_936431705.1. Lineage (NCBI taxonomy): Eukaryota > Metazoa > Arthropoda > Insecta > Diptera > Syrphidae > Cheilosia > Cheilosia pagana. The sequence goes on along the minus strand of OW386166.1, from coordinate 73,033,764 downwards.
AAAAAATGACCCTAGACATCAAACTAAGCTCTGTTCCAAATCACAGAAGGGACAGATAAATGCATTTCTTAACATTCAAAACTCAAAGAATTTCATCAAAAGACTTGCGAGGGTGGGAAAACATGTGGTGAAAAAAATCTAATTCGGTGAGTTTGAAGGTCTAAGGTCGGCACTCAACGTAAGCATAAACGTTTGAAGTTGTGCTTTGTCATTTTGAGCGCGTTATTCTGCGAGTGAAGCCCGTTTGCGTGGACGGGCTCATTAGGTGGGAAATATAAAAGTATACAAGCTTTTATCTACTGGCACATTGAAATGGCCAGAAAAGTGTGAAATGTGTATCAGAATAAGTCCTCTAAGATAATGTATACCTATGTGTATGGACACCAAGACTACGTCTCGAAGAGTCTTCGACTCCGATCGAGAAAAACAAACCAGCAGAAGAAGATCCCATATAAATTATCACGCACAACCGGGAGTACCAAGATCGTATTTTTGGTGCAGTTTCGGTCCATCCCAACTGTTGCTTCATCTATGTAATTAAGTAAAGTTTATGGGAAATACTTGTAGCTAAATTTCCACCTGATTTTAGTGAAAAGTTAAACCGGCAATATTGATAAAAAAGATTCATAGGTATATAGCTGATTGAAAATTTTGCACGAATTTAAATTTTTTTTCCTTAAATAATGTAGCAGACCTTCCCAAATTTAGTTTTCTCCAGCAGGCGTTGAATGGGGTTATATGACTACCTTTCAAATGTTAAATACACCCTATCCCACAGGATGCAAATCCTCTAACTGCGAACACAGCATTAAAAGCTCTGTAAGGGAATTTAATTTCATTTATCTGCCCAACCATTACGACACCTTACGCAATTCCGCCAAACATTTTATCAAACCAGCTAACCTCCTATAGGTATTACCAATTTTTGGGTATAATTGAAACCGGCTTCCAACAAGGCCACAAGGGATAATTATCTAATCCGCCTCTAAATCAGTTAATTGAAAAACAAACGAACACCCAGAAGAGCCATTAAACTGTACTGGTCGGCGGTAAATAATAAAATAAAATATACCCATTTGCTGTAAGTAGAAATATTTGAGGGAAAGTCATGGTGGGGCAACACTCACCTGGTTTGACCACAGCTGCGAATACCAGCACCGCAATTGTAATCGCAAATAAATGCCCATTGGCTCTACCTTTCGTATCCATGGTAGGCATGATGAAATTCAACTTTTAGAATTAACTTTCCGAATAAAAATTCGCGATTTTCAGTTTTGATTTTGTCTCTCTCTCTCTCTCTGTCTCTCTGTGGACCACATATGCTCCGGAATCCTCGGCTGAAGAGTGTGCTTATCCTGCACTAAATTGAATTGTGTAACACGGTCCGCGCGTACAAAACTAATTAATTACGCGAGTAACAAACGCAGGTTATTATATTCTGTAGCTGTATATCATTTGTGGTAATAATCACATTTAATTGAGGCGCATCTCGCCATACCCTTATAACGATGCCACATGCACTTAACCGCATTCACTGTATATCATGCACAAACAAGTGTTTTCACTGGAAAACAATAAAATTAAAATTAAATTTAAATTAATTAGATGTCATGAGCGGTGTCATGTGTCGTTCTCCCGACAACAACATAGCCCAAAATAAAATACAATTTGCGGTTGTAGCCCCAGCCACACACCTCTTCAACGCACAAAACTTTCACTTGACCAACAGAAAAAAAAAATACAGAAAAAAACCACCATGGAATTGCAATTAAGCAGGGCTATCCCAAATTCAGCTGCACACAATCCCGGGTGTGGTTTAAATAAATTTTCTAAATTACACTTTTCAATTGGTGGACGCAGGTCAACAAGCACACGTGATTTAATAAATTGTTGACACTTTTGGTCAGGCCGTCGAAAAAAAAACCAAATCGCTATCTGGATGACTTGTTATCACTTTTGATCGCAGCGCTGAAATTTGAATTTACACTCGCGGTCAACTGAAGTAGGTATGTGTGATGGTAGAATGGTGCTGTGGTAAAGGCCCCGTTAACAGTCTTTTTGTGGCTGGAAGTTTAAGCCGGTGAAGGATTATTTTTTATATGTAACGAAAACCATTTACAATTTTTTTTAACTAATATTTTACGATGTCACTCAAGACGTAGGTAGACCATAAGTTTGAGAACATTCGGGATGGGCACTTCTTTTTTTCATAACACACGAAACACAAAAATCATCCACCAGATGAAATAATTTCTGCCCATCAAATTCACAACAAAACCGAAACTCGTATCTGTAAACTAATTTCCAAAAGAAAATTTCCCTTTTCCCTTCTCTAATCACTTTGAACTATACATGCAACCGACGATTGCAGAAACCAAAATACAAGAACACACACACAACGACATAGACCAGTGGCACCGCACCGACGACGACGCAACTACGAAAGCGATTTCTCTTTTTTCACCTTTATAACACACAGCCAGACAACCACAAGTGGATATCCAACACACAAACAAAAGGAACAAATATCAAATCAAGTAAATTGATCATCAGTCTTTGCAGTGCGACGATGATAAAACTGTACAAAGACCTTATTTGTTGGATAAGAATGTATACGATATAGATACACCGTACACACCGTATGCTAGTCCCAACCCAGTCTAAGTGAATTTTAACGACTCTCACGCTGGTATGCGACCTGTGATTGTGGGGTTTTTACACATCCGTGATGTTGTTTTTGATGAATCTCAACTGATTTTTGTCTAAGAACTGCATATGTAGCTGTAGTATTCCAAATATCGTGCAAAAAGTAAAATTTCTACAAGAAAAACAACAATTTTTGAGGCGGATGAAGAAAAACCACGATCCGCTCAACACTCCCGCTCGAGTACCTATCGGACAACTGACGTTACCAGTGGAGTGCAGATACCCACAATCCACACGCAAAAGCTATATACACTAGAAGCTGAACAGAAAACGAAAGAGTTGATCAGCGAACTGGTGAGCATCGAAGCAGTGGGCTTTCAATTCAGCTGAATGTGGATGGTATTGGTAGAAGCAGCTGCAGGAGAGTGGCACTGAGAGACCGATCAACATGGTGTGGTAGTGGAAGCTAGATCAGCGTTGGTAAACAAAAAGTTGTTTCCAGTTTTGACGTTTGTCGTTTGTTTATTTACTGGCGTGCGTTTTTTTTGCGCCTGGCCTTTGTACTTGTCTGAATTATATCAACTTGAATGAATGGATTGATCTTCATGGTAAAGTGGTACTTAGCAGTAAATAACAGGCATCATCGCATGTGTGGGTTTTGGGGTTAGGGTGCGGGATTTCGAGTGTTGAATATTTCTTCATAAACTTGGATTATATAGGCACGTAACTGTTTCCTTTTTGTTATATCTATTGGTTTATGCGATATTTGTAAAACTCTAAAAATTAATTAAATCTTTTTGAGGCTTAACTCTATTTTAGTGATTTAATATTTAATACGGTTAGTTATATATTTCAAACAAAAAACTTGTCATTAAATAGTAACTGCTTCGGATTGTTTTAATTGATGTGATCCATGCACAGTGAAGTTACTCATTCCTAAAATATTACTTTAAAAAAGGAAGTGTGGATTTGAAGTATTTTTTGATTTTTAAGTTTAGATTTTCGGGCTTTGATAAGGATTTAAGGGCTTGCGACCCTCAGGTGAATTCTGACCCATTGTGATACCCATCGGGCGAAAGATGTTGTTCCTTACCCAATATAACCCTGTCTTAAAATACTGAAATCATTGTTTACGCTGCATACAATATTTATAATCCTGTGGCTTTGATAAATCTCAGTAACTTTTCTATCTATTGATCTAATGGAAAGCTCATCAAGGTCGTGGAAGAAGTGTCTGGATGCTTCCGTATGAGACTCTCTATTCTGTCTTCATTTAAGGTTGGACATAGCTTTCGTGTGGTATGACAAGTTTCTAGTGCAGTCCATTTAGTTCGCCTCACTTGTAGCCATTCTTTCTGCTTTAAGCTTGAGTGTTCAAGGCGGGATATTCACAGAGGAATCAGCTTGTTCTCATACCTTGGGCGCCTTGAGCTTACTTTTTAGTCTTAAGAAGCCCATATTTTTAGACATAGCGAAGGTTTACATATGTCTTGTTTAGGTCCCTGCTCGCTGCCTCCAGTTAAGGACACCACTTAAGATGGGCTCTTCCTCTGCTACGTTGTCTCTCAGGGATGGAGTTAAAGACTCGTCTGTTAGGTAAAATGATGTTCTTAGTATTTATTGGTAACGGCATAATACGCCGCCTTCGTTTCAATACATTGCAAACGCGCCGCTGACAGCTCGCTGTATCTTCCGATAATGTCACTATCATCAGTTTTTGAAAGCAGTTGGACGGACTTTAGAACAAATGTACATCTGCTGCTGTTATGGCTTGCTGAAAGAATGGATAAAAAGTTACAGGAGAGCGCGCGGTCTTGTCCCTTTCACATCCCAGAGGTCGGAATGATGTTCCTGTCGATTTTGATGGAATAGCTGGATTATCCATTGTCATCCTGCACAGATAAATTCGCCGCAAGGACATAAGTCGAGCTTGTGGGGAATATAAAACGAAAATTTAATTAAACACAAATGTCTCTCTTCATCGGGACATAAGTCCCAAGTTCAATGGCTGTAGGTATATGATGCAGATATGTGACAATATCAACTCACTATCACTATTACTACATCTTGGCAATGGAATTATGTAATTAAATAAAGTTCACAACTGGGTCGCACGAAGCAAGTATTTTTTTGGGAAGTTCTGGTTAAAACGTTTTAAACGCCAAATGCTTGATTTTGACTTGAGTAGAATGGTGGTGCAGGGAACAGTTTGAACTTTGAACACTACTGTAAACAAACTCTGACAACAGAAAATGTATGCAATTTTTTTGTGTATCCGTTGTAGAATTGAGTTGAAGTATTTAGTGAAATTGGAAAGCCATAGACTGGATGGTGAACTGTCCATGAACGCGAGGAAATAATTGGAATAATATGCAAAAGTGTGGAAGTATGTTTACGGAAATCAAACATCATGAAGCATCACATGAGAATTTTTATTGTTAATTTTCGATTTGTAAAAAGAATTCAATGAATGCAATTTTAAAACTGCATTTTGTTTCTGATTGCATTACTGTATTATAAAACAAAATTCATTTGAACAAAATTAAAAGCGAGTCCCCTCCAAAGAGAACATAGGTGTATGTTTCCTTTAAATATTTGTTAATCCTTCTCTCAGACCGAATCAAACTGAGAAAATGCCCCAAAAAGGAAGTAAACGATTGCAAAATAGCAGTCGTTCAATCGCAATCGTTCAGTCGTCGGAATTTGACAGTTGAACGAGTTATACGAAGATTAAGTTCAAAAGAGCCCAGGTTTTTTTGTAAACCCTACCTCCAGGTTTACGATATAGAAAAATCTCATCTATACAATTGACATGTATAAATATATACCCATTTTATAAACATTATAAACATTTTATGTCCGAATGGAGTGATTTAAAGAACATAAGATCACAGTAGTTGTTGAAGGTTATTTTAAAAAAAATAGTAGAAGTGCATGAAATTTGCTGAAAGGAAAATTATCGTATTTTTATTTGAAGTAGTGCCATAACATTTACAAAAATAGATGACAGTAGATAGGTATGTGATTGGATTTGGGTTTTCATTTTTCAAAAATTCTTATAATACGGCTTTATATGCATTTATCCTTAATATTGTATTTTGGTCAAAATTGTTCAATTGCTTTTTTTAAATATTGCGGACAAAATATTACCAATTATTATTTTGTTCGAAAAGTAGTCTAGCTCAACATTTTAGCTAGAACCTGAGTAGAGGATACTCTTCAGGATGTTGGCATTACTTTCCTTTTTAAGTTTTGTCCAAATCGAAAATGCTATTTTCGAGTTGCGAACAGTTCTAAAAAGCAGCATTTGCGGTGATTAGAATGGAAAATAAAGGATGTATTAATTTAGAAAACACAAATTTTACTCCAATTATGGAATTTTTTCAAAATCGTTGTAGCCTTTTTCATGTAGGGATAGAAAACCAAATTCTCAAAAAATATTGTTCAAAAATCCATTGTACGATAATTTAGAGAAAAACAGAGTCCGCTCTCAAGTTAGAAATGACAATCTTACATAAGGAATACATTTTTGTACCAATCGTATCTACCGTTTTCGATATGGGTCCAATAAGTCAAAATAATAAGTCAAACAAGTTTGAAACCGTTGTATGGGAAGAACCATTAGTATTGAAGTTGCACGAAAAAAAAAACGGGTCGCCATACGAACAAACCGACAGAATTGCCATCGTTATGTCAGAATTGTCTCGATACAAAATCTTTCCCTTAAGATAAGATAAATGAGCTTTTATCCCAATAAACCTTTTAAGGTCGATTCTATTACAAAATCAGGCCCAATCGAAACTAAATATAGACAATTTTAATTTTAGTAGCAGACTGCTAACTAAACTAATTAAAGTGACCGCAGAAAACGCTCAATCAACAATAATTGAGTCGGAACCGCTTTTTTCCAACATAGAAAAGAACAAAAAAGACAAGTCCTCGTACCGCAACTACTCTTCGAGTGCAAAACATTCATGACCTGTTCCCGGATGCCTGCAATCACATACCATTACAAGAAATCTGCATAGAAAGGTAATTTTCTTGCACCTGCCGGTCTTTCAACTATACCAAGTCGAGCATAATAGCTCTGACGTCACTGGGTTAATTAACTTGCAGTAGTTTATCTATCGCTTGGATCGTTCTCTTGTTATTGTTACCTACTCATTTCAATTCGCAGTGGCCCCACTATACGGTATATGGTGTTGGTTGGTGTCACCGTCACCACAGTCCAATAAAAAGCTTCGATACACAATGAGAGCTTTTGTCTTTCCAACTAGCAATAGCGAACACAAACAAAACCGTCTGCAACGGCAACCACATATCTACATATACCTACACTTAGTGCTACCATGCCATGCTAAGCCAGGCCAATGGCTTGCTCATAGTTGTACGTTGTACCCAATGAGTCAGTTTCTAGTGCGGTCTTCGCGTATGGTTGCTTTGTTTCGGGTCGTCGTTGGCACGCACTGCCACATACTTTAGTGTTCTATATAATTTGTGTTTGTTCTGCCTTGTGTAAGTTGAAAAGAAGATATGTGCAGTGTGCAGTCGCAGGGTATCTCCGGTGAGTGTGGAAATAAAATTTAATTAAACTTCAATTTACCAAAATGACACTCAACGATACAAATGAGTCCACTCGAAACAGCTGCTGTTGCTGCTGCGGGCTTCCCTGCCAACTCTAATAATCGGTAAGAGATGATGGGGAAGGCTGATGGCTGCATCCTTGAAACACGTGTGTATGGGCGCGTAACAATTTACACCTAATTTGCTCAAGCAAAGGGGTAGGGTCTACCTACCTTGCGAAACAATGACGACGACGTCTATGCCACAGGCACTTTGGTTGCGATTTTCTATCTATATAGGTATAAGCTTCCAAGTGCCGGGGTGTAAAGAGCCGGCATTAGATGTAGCTAGATGCTGTTGCTGATGATGGCGCTTTTCGGTGGCCGTGGGCGACTTGATAATGGCCTTTGCAACGACGACGACGACGACGACAACGTTGGCGTTGGTGTATCCGAACACATGTTGTGACAAGCCATAGTACACACTCTTTAGTGCACTTTGCAGACTACTACCGCGATGTATTTAATGCAATATTATGGAATTCGTGGTAGATAGTGGTTTGGGGCGGGGGTTTAGTTATGCCAATGTTGAGCGGCCGGATAGGAGCAATAAACTGCAGTCGGGGATAGGGTGAAAAGTGCACAAAGCACAGTTGGCTGGCTGGTGTTGTGTAGTTGAGGTTAATTTAATGGCCCAACGAGCACCAGTCATTATAGCAAAAGGACCTCTCTATAGATAGATGCGTGCAATCATACATTTCGTTTTCAATAATAAATTTCCATTGCTACTTGTATTTTATATAAGCAGAGGCGAAGCAACAAATCGAAGGACATTTCGGGCGAAACGTCTCATAATGGCTACAAAGTGGAAAGATAAAGTGCTTACGCTCATCGAGGGGTCGGAGTAGATGGATGGGACATGAGGATGGCCGTGGCGGCGCTTCTAAGCGCTCGTTGTGCTGTACAAATTTTGCGGTCGTTTGCAAGATGACGACATTCGATGTGGTGGAAACTGAAATTGTAATGAATGGCATTGTATCCCTTTTGGTGTAATCCTTGGGTGGTGCTGGTGGTGGATTTGTTGTTTGTTACGTGTTCAACATAAACAAGAAAGATGATTGCGAATTCCGCAGATAAGGTCGTTCGTTTTGTGTATGTAGGTATGCTGCCTGCTGCGATGCGACTGTTGGATTTTAGGGTGTTTATGGCCTAGATTATGGATGCTTTAGCAGGGATTTTTTGTTGCTGTTGTGTTTTCGATACGCCGGCACAGTGTGTATGGAATAGGTACCTAGCAGGAGGCCCGGTATTACGTATAGTTGAGGTTTGGATGTTCATTCGGAAGATATTAGGCGTCGCAATCTTTTTAATCAACTAGTTTGACCGTAATGTGATTTAATCTGAAGTGGAACAGGGGTTCGAAAAAAAAGTGATCTGCTTAAGTTAACGCCAGATTGTGGATTGAAAGGTCGCTTTGGAAGTACAGTGCGACCTCAATAAAAGCAACTAATAGAAATTTGGGCAGTTGCTTTTATTGAGCTTGTAGCAATAATCGAGTCAAAAATTTGTATAGGCGCCAAAAATTAGACAAAAAGTTGAACACCTCATAATAATCAAAAAAAACGTGGCTTGCACTGATTAACAGACCAAAACTGATAACTTAATTCATGTTTAAAATAAACAATAAAAAAAAAAATAGCTAACGAAAAGAGAGTTCTTGAAACAATAGTTGCCTTTATCGAGTCACCTTTTTTTGAGGAGTTGCAATTACTGAGTCAACAATCATAAGAGGTGTTGCTTTTATCGAGGAGTTGCACGTATCGAGGGTTGCTTTTATTGAGGTCGCACTGTACAAGCATACTAATTTAACCACACCAAACTTGCACAGGGGCGTAGATAGGTAGATCGGTATAAACGGTTTCTTATTTTTCCCCTACTCTGGCAGATGGTTATTAACAAAATTCTTTTGAAACTAGACAGGGAACGGATCAAAGTTGTCGCGTATGCGGATGATGATAGGTACTAGCTTCAGGGAAGTCTCCGTGATAATTGAAAAAATGGCAGCTGCTCTGGACAAGGTGAACACCTGGGCTGCAAGTTATGGCCTCGGCTTCAACCCGAGCAAAACTGAATTGATGCTGTTGACTACCAAAACCAAAAAAAACGATCTTACCCTTCTTCGTCTTAATGGTAAACCACTCACACTATCCTAAAGCGCCAAGTATCTGGGTATCATGCTCGACCCTAAACTTAACTGGACTCTTAACAATTAACACAGAGTAAGGAAGACGCCTGCAACAAAACCTTTGGAAAGAAATGGGGACTTCAACCAAAGATAACCTTGTGGATGTACACAGCTGTAGTGCGTCCTATCCTCACCTACAGTTCAGTATGGTGGCCCGCGTTGAGTAAAGCATATAAAACTAAAAAGACTTCAGAGAACAGTCAGTATAGTCACTGTGATGCTCCTGCATCTTTTACCTGTCGACCTACACACAAAAGATACCGCATTATGCAGCGTTATATGACTCAAGAGTCTGGCTCCTGGTCGGCAAGGCCGTATGGGCACAGCAATATCCAATCGGCATATGGTAATGTTTCCAACCGACAATGTAACACCCCAAAAAAAGAAAAAGTTTCCCTACCAGATCTCAATGGACAAAGGACAAATACACTTATATCTCATGCAGAATGCGAACCTTTAATGGAGGAGATTGACCAACTTCGTCACATCAAGTAAGATGTGGCTTAGCAACAATCAAATAGAACAAAGGACCTGTTGCTAGAATCACGGCGACAATCACGAGGTATTGGCGAATTGGAGACCATGCGGCCAAGTTTGACATGAGAGAGAAACCCTCTCCCACTTCCTCTGCAAATGTCCGGCACTAGCTAGAGCCAGATTGCGCACACTGAGCCAACCATTCTTCGATGACCTCAGCGTCATTGAGGGTAAAGGGATAGTAGAAATTACCCATTTCCTCAACTTAACAGGTTAGATATATGTATGTATCGAATCATCAAAAATCATCGTCACAAACAAGGTCACACGAGTCGTGGTAACAAAAAAGCACACATCAGTGCTACTTCGGTTCATGTCGAACCGTCATCTCTACCTACCTGTCTACCTACAATCGGTTTCGAGCTGTCCAACTGTTTAAAAGTGTTTGAAGGACTAGTAAACACGTGAATCATGCTGATGTCGGTACCTAATTGCATGTGCTTTACAACACCTTCCAATGTACCAATTCCTATTATGTTTTAGGAGCTAGGTATATTTTGAAAGCCAATAGTTCATGGATCTAGACGTAAAAGGTCGACTATAAATTCAAAAAGACATGTCTTCATTATATTGCAAGGTTCGGGATGACTTGGGTTGGAAAGATGATGCGAGGAATACCGGAACACGCGGGAGCTATAGGTGCACTTGATTAAATTATTTGGGAACCTAAAACTCCGCACTCAAAACATAGCTACCATGCGAACCGTGGTATCAGGTAGGCGTCCTTTGTCCAAGCCGAAGATTAGATGGTTGGATCCAGTCTACCATGAGGTATGACGTATGACGTATGAGGCGTTGAAATTGGAATGAATTTCGATGATAGCGGTGCGAAGGCCAAAAAGTTGGTATAATATGTGTTTCAGATATGTATCGGCTTCTTTCTCGGCGCCTCTTTCGATTAGATCACTAGATAGATAGATAGATTTTATTTAAATACTTCAATCTTTTTAACAAGGTTTTCAAAAATCAAAAATCAATGAGCATGGCCTTGCCGTCTGCCTTGAGTGACAATAATTAAAAATAAAATTTAATATTGTGTGTTTCAGAAACTTTAATTTAGTATTCTCTCCCGATAATTCAAAGCGATAGTGCAGTACTGGCATAACTTTGATATAGGTACGTTAGCTTCATTATTTCTTTTAAGACTGGACACTTCCCTGATTAGATCACTATGGATCAAAGCGTTTACTGGGGTGGAATCCCCTAAGGCGGTAGTTGATAGTCAAATCGTTCTTGTACTACGTAAGGTGATAGCAAAATAACTATCAAAGGTTGGCAATGACTCGTATTTTATGAATATTATTCTTAAATTGAAGTTTTTTTAGTCGTTGCTTTTCCTCAAAACAAACATTTTTTCTAATTTCACTTATTTTTTGTCAGTTGTAAATTTTTCGCAGTAAAAAGACATAAAATTGTCATATCTCTGTATTTAAATTATGTAAATTGTGCTATAACAAATTGTAAATTCTAAACGAAAAAATAAAATTGAATTGAATTATGAATATTATTTCGTTATGAGCTGTCATTTATACAGCAAATCTAAACGTCTCAAAATAAAGCACCTTTGAACATAAGGACCTGCTTTATTAAAAAAATGTTGATAAATCGAAATCCTAATAAAACTGATAGAATTATTTAATCTACCTAAAGCTTATTTCCATTTCTATAAAGACGTTTCAGATCAATAATTCAAAAACATAACTTTTTATGACACTTGGAAGCGCAAAAAGTGTTCAAAGGTGCCCCCCTCTCCACTAAACATATCTCTATAATTCTAATGCCAACAACAAAAAGAAAATTTAATTTATATAACAATGAAACCTAAATATCTGTCGCAAAAAAAAACGCCTACGTAGACCAACAATTTTTATTGTGACTATCATCTATCGAAAATCACCTTACAGAATTCCATCCCTGATTTGTTGAGCCTTTCCAATCTTGATCGGTGTGGCAATCTACAGTTTCTCAAGGAAAACAACGCACGGCATCTTTCCAATTGCATGCAATCACCTCAGTTCCAACTCCATCTATACTTCCCGAGACACCGCCTTCCATCTCCATCTCGCTAGCGCATAAATAAACCAACGACGTTCGTGTGCGGTGCTTAGTATACAAACCATCTGCATTTCAGAAACATTTTTGCATTAAAAATACGTTCTGCGCCGTCATTCAGAATGAGTAATGACGTCAGTTCATATGGATTACTTATACCCACACATTGCACTAATCACATTCGTAATGCACATTTCGTCATGCTGTACGTTACGCTGTATGCATCACCATGCCAGCATTCCAAAATAATAATAAACATTGCTCCAACAAATCGCAGTAATTCGCGCAGAATAGTGTATCGCAATAAGAAGCTCTTGTCAAGCGCATATGTTTCGCATTAGTGTAATTGAAAATTGCAACAATTAAAAGAAGATAAAAAGTGCAAGTGTGTTTGTATCGTATATCGTATATGTATAGGCATAGAGTATCTAGAGCTTAATCTGGAAAATGAAAATCTTTTAGTCCCCGAAAATAATATCAATGCACGGGTTGATTAATCATTCAATTTGGGTGTCACTGCGTGCGTCGGCGGTGGCGGTGGCGGTTGCACTGCAGTGGAGCCATAAAGTGTCGTGATATTCTGTGCCATCATCCACTTAACGAACGTGCCACTTACTCCATCAGTGGCAGCGAGCGAGTTCAATGCTTCCAGTTGCGAGCTGCTCTATAATGTTACACACAACACAGTCTTAAACAAAAGTATACATACGTGTCTCTGCGAGGGTGGTACAACGGATGGCAGTGGCGGCAGCAGCAGCCACTTTGCAATTATCCCTCGCCTTGCTTGAGCTGATGTATCTCTATTGTTTACTTGCAAACATCATTACGGGGCCTTAATTCAGTCATTCGCAGTTTAGTGTCGTGCGTGCGCGTGTACCGTCATCGGCGTATTATACACTTCAACACGGTGCATAGTGTGATTAATAGGGTTGAAGATAATTCATATTAGAGACACAAATTTCAATTGAAGTGACTTACATTGCTAAGCTGCTGAAGACAACCAACTGTTCTCATTTCCAGATAGTCGAGTAAGTAAATAGCGATATCATTTCCGTATTAGTATCGTATTCCGAAAGCTGATGCCGAATCTAAAGCAAGAGCGAAAAGCGTGTTTTAAACCCACCCCTCATCACATTCACTACACTGTTTCAATTAGCAAAAAAAAAGAGAAAGTTAAACTTTTTTTTTTGCGATGAGCAACATGGGATTTGTAGAACAGAGTATGGCTAAATTAACCCGGATAAGATAAAAGCCTATGTTTGAACCAACCATTGGCAGCTGCGATAATGGCACAGAAAATAAGTCTAACTTAAGGCGCACGTTACCACAAGCTGCCTGAAGTACTGCAGCTTTCCGTTCCGGGCTCATTGCTTCGAGTTGGAAATGGGAAGACACTCCTACCACCACGATCAGAGGAAATACTGAGACTCCCAACTTCTGTTCTTTTGTTTTTAGAAATTTTTAGTGTACATTTGCTTAAAATGTTTATGATAATTAAAATAATTATGAAAATAGTAACATTTTGAGCCAATTTTCAACAGTTATTTTAGAAAAATTTACCTACACAAGCAGTCGATGTTCATGATTGCGAAAAGTGGCAAATAAGCAACCATATTTGTCCTAATTTGTTTTTAATATGTAAAACGTCTCCTGTAGATGGTTTTATTAATCAAACAAATCAATTAAAGCACCTTTAACAATATATAAGTATTAACCAATAGCACTCATTGTTGTTAAATGGTATAGTATTCTCGAACTCTATCACATTCCACCACAGTTGGCAGCACTTTTTTATGTTCTTGACACGTCACACGGATTCTAATTGACATTACACCGATATAAAATCAAACTCCCAGTGTTTGAAAAAAGAACTGAGGGAGCCAGTGGCAAGAGGATCGCGAGTTGGGGGTCTCAGTATGTTTTGTCTATACATCAAATAAACTGCCATAATATTTTACAGAAACATTTTCGTTATAAGCGAGGTCGTTATAAGTGACTTCCACGTCTTTTTTTGTGCAATTATCATCCAAATGTGGGTTGGAATCAGCGTTGCCAGATTTTTTTTCGGGCAAAGCGGGATTTTTAAACTTTTTGAGTAAAAAGGCGGGATTTTTAAGCCGAAAGCGGGATAAAAAAAAACATATTTTTTTTATTTTGGTTTGCTTGTTATTTGCCATTGTGGTATTTACTAGTGCTAGAATAGAGTACCTACCACTACTCATTTTTTAAATATAATCTGAGGGCGAAGTATTGAATGAAGTTTAAAAATGACAAATTTATTGAAAACGGGACATTTAGTTTTGTGCTTAAAATAGGGGCATCCCGACAAAAGCGGGACGTCTGACAACCCTGGTTCGAACTGCCACAATAATTTGTCTGCATCAGTGCAAGCAACGTGTCAAGAAATTGCAACCCCCACCTATTTTCCCAAACCGGATGCTCACTGGGGTCTCGTTTGTGCAGTTGGTGTTTAGTTTACGGTAGGCGAACTCCTTAATTGCCTCAAAGCTTCTCTTATACCTATCAATAGTGACGTTTAGGCTGCGGACAGGCGTTTGGTTATTGGTTGATAGAATATTTTTACTACTAACATCTTTAACTTCAACATAAAACTCTTTTTGCGCCTTGAAAGCCTATTTTTCGAATCGCTTGAAGATGTAGAAAGAGTCCGCATACCCCTGCACCTAAATGGGTCTGTTAAGAAAAGTACCAATTTGACCATGTTGACAATTGGCAATTGCCCTGTGTAATTTATATCTAATCCAGAAAAAAAGCTTTCAGTAGTCTCATAATAGCATAGCTCCTTCCTGAAATCCGCTCAAGTTTTCAAATAGTTCGAAAGTACTCAACCAACATGCGACCGCCATTGCTTGATGTATTTACGACGGCTGTCAATTTATAAGAGCTCTATACGATGAATGCCATCATAAATGCGGCTTTTGATAGGTACGCCTAAACATAGCCGTTTTCAAGGCATGCATCTGTGTTGAAATTTGGTCTGAAGTCGGTCTGATTTTAGGTAGGATATCATATGTCGTTGATAGTCAAGTAGCTAGTGTTGTGGCCATTCAAAATTAACTATCTCCCTTTTTGAAGATGCCAAAGGCGGGAGTCGTGTATTGAACTCTTCTTATACCTTCTGTATAAAATAACCGGATATTGTTTCGGTTGCGAGAATCTTCGACTTGGGAGACTGCGACCGACGGTCTTTCTCGTTGTACAGAGATTCTTCACTTCTTTCCTACTGTTTCCTGAGAGGATATACTCTAGAGGGGCTTTTCCCACTTACCATGTTCGCCTGGCGAAAAACGTTGCAAATGGGAAGACCTATGTACGATTCACTTCATTCACTGACTTGGTCATTATTGGGTCTTTTAAGACATTTTTAGCAAGGTCATAGCCCTCTGAGATAAAGCTGAGATGAAAGTAAACGTGGGTATATCTGAAGTGGTGGTCAATGCACTCTGCGTGTTGGTGGAGTCCCATTAGAACAGAGTTAATATACCTCTAGGTTTTATTCCTATACAGCTGCTCAGAATTGGGTCTATTTTGAGAAAACTCCGTTGATCTATGAACAGAAGGGCCTGACTTTTTGTTAAAGGTAATAAATTGCCAACACAGTCACAAGACTTGAGCATACTGAGCAAAAGAGTAAGATCGCGAATACAAGCTGCCATTATGGGGTTTCTTTGTTGCTTTCCTGTGGTGACACGCAAACCAGAACTGCGAGCAGCTACTTCCATTCCCCTGTGGTTTGGTCTTATATTACAAAGGTCCTAAGCTCGGTTTTTAAGACGTTTTATTTAATAACAGTGCAACACCCCTTTTCTATATTTCGATGTTCAAGCCCTGAAGTCAAATTCAACCCATTGTACCATTGCCCATGTCCGATGTTAAATCAAAGTCCATTCCTTGAATAAGAGCTACTTGGTATGGAAATCCCTTAGATTCTGAATTAAAACTTGCATTTAAAATTGCTCTTCTGCATTGTCTCCAAATGCGTCTTGTATTCACTTCTGTTAAGTAATTTTAAATCCGTTCTTAATGCCAACAACTGAAGAAAGGTATGCACGCCCATGCTCATCCACAATATTCTCATTTCCCATGCCCCGCTGTGTAATAAATAAAGCAACCTGCAACCAAGTTAAATATTTGCTTATGAACACCGCATACCCTTAGGGCACATATCCTGTGTGCCGAGTTAAGGCACCACGTTGTTGACATCGCCATCGCTATCGTTGGTATTTTTGTATATATAGATAGTATACTCCATACTAGTGGTGCATACTGAATTGAATGGCGGAAAGTTTTGCCGGCAAACCGACAACGGCGACGACGACGAGGACGAGGAGAAACTTTATCCGCCCAACTTTTTAGCATATTCTTTGAAAAATTAATGAGCTGCAATCCTGGCCTCGAATTTTAGAAATACCGCTGAGGACAGCAACACAACCGCCACAACTCTCCCACCCCACCTCGCATGCATCCTTTTTTGGAATATTTACGTCCCCGACTTTCTTGTTGGCCATATTTGCGTCTGGCTCTATAATAACACTGCAGTCGAGCGTGGGATTTCAGTGCAAGCAAAAGAAAAAAACCGAAAATAAATAAAACCCAATGGGGTGTAGCAATCATCCAATCTACCAACACGAGCACAGAGGAAAGCTTGCCATATAATCCCCATCCTGAGTCCTCCTTATTGCACTGGAATATTATTCCCATCTTTCTTTGATATGTTAACAATAAAATTGCTGCCATGCAGTGCGCGTGCGGTAACGGGTGTTAGTGCTGCAACGTTCTCGAGGGGGGCAAAGTTCTCGCAACCTATGACAAAAATGTGCAGCCGTGAAATCAGTTTATGTTTGTAAAGTTCTCGCAGAGCATAAACAGAAGTACCTAGATAGACGCGCGATGGATGAGAGTGATGTATTATGGTAACACGAAAGAATTACGGCAGTTATTATACAGGATAAGTGATTTTTCAGTGGGACCTACCTACGGGTTGAATTGTATTACTTAATAACGGAGAGCTTCCAAAAATTATATTGCATGGGAAAAATGGATAATAATTAAGCAAGCATGAGGAGCTTCTTCACTGTGGGGAGAATTTGAATTTTAGCGCTGATTAATATTTTTTTTTACAATACACTAGCCGACATCAGTATTTGGACGGAATCTTTGTGTAAATGTTTTTACACTTTTGAACACGGGAAAACGAAAAAACTTTTGTGTTTGACTTTAGCATAAAGTGTTGATAAAAATATAAAAATTGATTAAAAGTTATTAAAAACCATGAGAAAAACGGCTGAATTGTGTTTGGTGATCACATCTTCAATGGTAGCAAATTTTAACGCTGGCGGGAATGGAAGTAAAAGACGTCTGTTTTCTATCTCTTCTCTTCTCTACGTATTATAAAACTGTGAATAAAAAAATGCTGGACCACGCATCTCGCGGAAACTACTGGACAAATTTTGATGAAACTTGACATAGTGATTGATAGTTTTTTGGGTCGGGACTTAGGATACATTTTATCCCGGAATATAACATTAAGGAGATTTTAAAACAATTATTATAAGTTGTCTTCATTTCTAAATCAAAAGACAATGCCACCACAAAACAAAAAAATAATAAAAAAACTACAACGGGCTTGGCATCACTGTGATTGACGTGTTTATTAACTTGTAATTCAAATGTTTTGCGTACAAATAACACCGGCTGACTGACTAAATGGAGGAAGAATTAATAGAATTCGTGAAGGAAAATTACATGTTTTATAATAATCGCAAGAAATATTACTAAAAAACATTGGCGTCAAGGATAAAAAAAAGGAAGAAATTTCACTTAAGACAAGAACAAAAGAAAGACGTTTCACTATTGTATGACTTATCTCACTGCAATAAGTCAAACAAAAGTTTTGCTCGTGTGTCTTGCTTGCTTTACTGCGTGCTTCACTGCGTCCAGAAATTCTGTACATGTAGTTTGGGCATTAAATCTAAGGACGTGCAAGCAAGCTTAAAATACTGGCCTTCGCAAAGGATCATCTGGAGGAGGCTCTGTCATGTTCTAGGGATGTGTTGCGTATAATGGGCTGTGTGACTTGGTTCCTATCACCGGCTTGATGAACCAAAGTCAATATGTTAGTACACTAAATGAAAATGCATTTCCTTCTGGAGATAGGCTTATTGGGGATGATGACTTTTTGAAGGGTGTTGGTGTTATCACTTTGGACTACCGACCTCAAAGTCCGGTTTTGAATATTTTAGAAAACGTCCAGTCTCCTTTGAAACGCAAAAGAATAGCTTCGGAAAGAACCAAAACCAAACCAGAGGGAAGACAATTTCTGAGGTCACTTTCCTTTGAAAAGATATATCTCCAGAGAGATTCTTTAAAATATAATGGATTCAGTACAGATCAGCCTTTAAAAAGTAATTGAAGCCAAAGGAGGTTATAAATTTAACAAAATTCTTTTTCATTTCTTTATTTGTTTTCGTAATATATCATACTTGTCAACATACTAATTAATTTATATATATTTAAGTTACTATAAACAAATAGTTGTTTGCTTATTTTTAAGTTTGTATTACTTATATTATAAAAACAAAAAAAAGAACAAGAATTCTTACTAAAGCCATTTAAAATTTAAACTCGAAGTTGCAGCATTTTTGTTTCATTAAAATGCTTATGCCGACTAGTGTTTGTAAAAAAGGACAAGTGCTGAGTTTTCATTCAGGACTAGCCATGGTGGGTTAATTTGACTCAGCTGTGTCAATCTGTAATCAGGAGGACTGGCTTTTGTGCCAAAGCTGAGTTAAATTCAAAAAAAAAAATGTTGGCCCCGTATAGCCATAGCCACCCTAGGTCTGTGTTACCTTGGGGACGATTTAGAGTCATTTTACCTGCTGTTTTGAATGCCTGGGCATCAGGTTCAATTATTATAAAAGACTGAAATCTGACTCCTTTTAAAAATGTAGGACGTTTTTGCCATAATCAAAAATTATTTAGCCCGTTTAGTTGAGTTTATTCAAATTTTTTTGAGGCCTAGGGCCTAGCTCCTCATGACCATTATTTGAGAAGTTTCAAAAGGACCTACAATTTTATGTCGGATCCGAACGGCTAAGTTAGTTAGTTGGTTTTCCAACCTTCGGAAAATTCGGCCCAGGAGCAAAAGACCTTGAAACGCAATTTTTGTTTCTACAGGGATCAAACTTAAGTCACTTCGCTTATTGGTTGAGCACACAAACCACAGATTCGCTTTAAAAATTTTGGGCACTAGAACGAGACGAAACAGTCTGTGGAAATGAGATTCCTCTCTTGTATTGCTGGAGTAACTCGCAGGGATCGTATAAAAAATACCAGAAAAAGAAAGGTTCCTAAATTAAGATGGCTTTGATCACTATGAGGTTCCTGTTGAAGCGCAACGACTTTTGTCCAGTTAGTGCGCAAAGCATCAATTCCGATTTTAACAATCAAGTACCTAATTTAACTAGCGTATGAGATTATATGAACGACACTCAAGTCAGGACAACCCTTAGAGCATTTCAGATCCATGCTTGGCAAAATCTACTTTGTTGCTCCATATTACCACTTGTCCACCCAAGGTTTGCTCTCTCGTTACCATCCAGATTATGTGTTTTCGAGTAGCAGTTCGAATTCCTAAACTAAGTTATTCATGCTGGAGCTGACCGTGGTTTCGTCACATTTAACAGCATACTGGTGAAGTAGAAAAACACCTTGAGACATAATTCGTTTTTCTTGAGGGATTAATTTTGAGACACTTAGCTTAGTATTCTAGTAGACGTCAGCTTTGTGTTAAAAAATACTGAGCGCATTTAATTAAAGTTACCTCCAGCTTATATACCATACG
Source organism: Cheilosia pagana (assembly GCA_936431705.1). Lineage (NCBI taxonomy): Eukaryota > Metazoa > Arthropoda > Insecta > Diptera > Syrphidae > Cheilosia > Cheilosia pagana. Next base: position 73,013,858 of record OW386166.1, on the reverse strand, counting down.
ATTTTTTTTTATCCATAACTTGAAGGTTTTAAAATAAATACGCAAAGCCAGCACGATCTATAGCCAGCTGTTTTTAGTTAAGGTCCCCTTCCACTTGCTACCTGAGTCGCGGTCTTCCTTTACTGCGCCCTCGGGTGTGAATTCGAAAATGTTCCGCTCTGGAGCATTCATGTATACACCCGCTCTACATGACCGGACTACCTCATTTGTCGCTCTTCTAGCTACGTCGCTGTCGCTGTACAGCCTATACAGTTCGTCGTTGTTTCTATCTCCTCCTCCATTCACAGTCTATGCCGACCGAAGGGATCAAAAATCACTCGAAAAATTGTCCTCTCGAAACAACCGAGAGTTATAATACCTTATCCGCTTTTAATAGAGCCCATGGTTCTGCGCCATATAACAGAACTGGGAAGATTAGGGTCTTATAAAGATTCGCGTTCTGCCAATCATGTCAATGTCGTCTTGTCTGAATCCTTTTTTGACATCTAAGGTCGAGGTGACCGGCCTTGATGGGCAGATGATTTTTTTTTACCAACGGCTCTAAGTCATCCCAACAATTCGTCTTAGTTAGGCGGCTATTACCATGGGACATGGGGAGTATAGAGCTATTCAGCGAATAAATAATATTCCACTTTCATTTGCATTTTTCAACAAATCACCATATTTCCCATCGATTTTTAAAAAAATCAAAACCAAATATCTACTGTCCAAATACATTTGTTGGATAAGTTATTTATTTGCCAGTTAAAAATAAAATACCCTCGTCAGTCAACCACAGAACCACACAGCCACTCAGAAACCTTCGAAACTTTTCGCCCAACAGGAAATAGACTTTTAATTGGTTTATGTCGACGTAGGTCGGGTCCTATTCCCCATATAACCTCTATACCAACTATTCATCTATACTCTGTTGAATGTTCTCAATTATCTCAACAACACAATTTAAACTTTTCAAAGTTTACCCGCGAATGGATGTTTCTGAAAACAGTTTTTCTTTTCTCTTTTTTGTTTATTTATTTTTTGTTGCTGTGTTAATTTTGTTGCGAAGAGGATTTAAAGAGCTCTCCCCTTTCGACAGATTTCAACATACGTATATAATTGAGAAACTCTTGCGCCAAGCCATCACTGGCACTTATGAGAAATTTCTTACAAACTATACCATCAAAGTGGTGCTTATAGCTTTCATTCACTTTGGCAGGATTGCTATTGAGAAAGAGTTTTTAACTTGAGATGGTACACGAGTTCGAGCTCGATATTTCCTTCGAATATCCGAATGCAATTTGTAAATGAAATCTAATTTTGAAAATAGATGCGATAGCCACATGCAAACGGAACGCAGTGGTGGCCTTTTGCGTGCAATTGGACATGGCAAGGACTCGGTTGGTGGTGGGTATAACATAAGCTGCACAAGCACATTTCTTTTCAAGTGGGGGTCAAAGCTGCTTAAGTATCAATACTTTTGCAAATAGAAGCGCTACAAATATGGCAGGCAGAGTTTGCAAAAGGTTAGATGGGTTATTTTGATGCGAAAGTTTGGCAAAGTGGGGGAGAGTGCACGAACTTGGGCTCTCTGCTTGGACAAATTAGTTTCGAAATGGCCAAATACCCGAAAAGGAAGGGGTATTCAGTAATGAAAATGGATTAAATTCTTGGATACTGAGGAAGTCGCCTTTGTAAGGCTTTTCCCGCATGTGTTTGTGTATCTATTATGCTCTCGGGGTGTAGTAATTAAATTGGTTTTCAGCTGTCCGTTGTAATATGGGAAACACAGTTTTACATTGGGGTGGCAGGAAGTGTTTAAGAAGATTCGTATCTATGTGGGAAGATGAATGGTTGTAAGTGCTAGGGCCACCTGTTGTGTTTAAGATGAATGGCACTAATACATCTTACATCTTAATACATATGGATTGGCCAGAGAAACTTTGTGCCTGTAAAGGTGCCGTGACATAAGGCCATGTGACATAAGACCATATCTCAAAATATGGCCTTATGACGCTTTCACAAAGTGTCGTAAAGCCATATTTCGAGGTATGGCTTCATGTCGCTTTCGAAAAGCGACATAAGACCATTATGGCTTTATGTCACTTTCAAATGGATTTTTAACCCTTACCTGATAAAATGTCATCTTTAAAAGCTCAAAATTATTAAGGATTCAAAGATTTAAAAGCTCAAAATTATTATAAGAACTGTAAATATTTATTTTTCTATAAATACAATTATGTTCAATCAGATGAAAAGAAAAAATTCGCGCGAATTTTATATATACCTAATGTCTAATTTGAGAATCTAGGCTTCAGTTTTTGAGCATTAGATAAAGTAATAGTGAGAAAATTCGCGTCACGATATACGAATGAGCAGCGCGCAAAGTTGTTACATGCAATTACCAGTGGTCAGGGTCATTCATAATCATATTTCCAACGGTTAAAACGGGTTTTTGTTATTGAAAAAATAAAAAAAAAAAAACATATGGTCTTATGTCTCAAATTAATATGGTCTTATGTCGCTTTTCGAAAGCGACATGAAGCCATACCTCGAAATATGGCTTTACGACACTTTGTGAAAGCGTCATAAGGCCATATTTTGAGATATGGTCTTATGTCACATGGCCTTATGTCACGGCACCCTTGTAAAAGGGTCTTGGGATTTTCATGAAGCCAGCCAGGATTTTCATGGAAATTGAGTTGAAATCGTGAAGTCGGTTGGTTCGTGTGGTAAATCGCCTGTGGAAAAGAGGACGTTGATCGCTCCAAGCTCAGGGAGATCAAAGGTTCTCGCAAATAAAAAATCTTTCGGAGATTTTATATGAAAGGCAAAAATCTAGCTGCCAGCGATTCTGGTGGTCAGCAAGTATGGACGTGATGTTTCACAATTTCCGAGGACCTTATTGGCTCTGTATGGCATATGTGCGAAAGAAGCAAACTCATATTATCGCGATCCTTATCAAACCACTTACGTTCTGTAGTACACTACACGGACCAATTATGGATGGCTTCCACCCTGGCAGACCGGCCGAATAGAAGAACATTTCCGACTGATGCAAATCCTTAAAAAGACCAACGAATTTAAATTCGAGACTAACACTTTCTCATCGACTTTAAACCAGCATTAATCGTCGATTTTCCAAACTCTAGCTAACAGCTCATTGGTCTGTTTCTATTTCATGAATGACTCAGACGATCGTCTGTTTGTCTATTTGGTCAATCCGTTCTGGATTGTCCTTATAGCATCGAAATAAGGCAGAAGTGAGTGGCTACAGTGGACACGTGTTCTGACGTAGACGTTATTTTTTTTGAAAACCCTTTAAGAAAAACTTTTTTTAAATAATAGATCAAAAAATATTAAAAATAATAATAAAATATTTGAATTTAATATATTTTATATATTATTATATTATTACATCTTAAGGTTTTTTTCCACTGCGCCACCTCTCGCGAACGTCTGACAAACAATCATATGAGAGTAAAACTGTCATGAAAGAGCTTCTCAATAAGCCGTTTCGACTCGGCGTAAATTTACGTTCCATTCGTCCCAAAAATTTGAAACCCACACAAAAACGAATGGTTGCGAGAAGCTAGGCCTTGGGTCCCACAGACCTGTCGCGCCAAAATATTTATTTATTTTTATTTTAATTTTCGTTAGCAGAACAAAATTTGCTTGGAAAATCGCATTTAAGATCGGCAAAAGAAGGTCACGTAAACTCACGTTCCGGCATCAAAATGGTTCCAAAGATCTTTTTTTATACTCGCAGTAACTCGCTGGTTAGTGATAGTGTGCTAGACTACTAAGCGAATAGTAGCCGGTTAAACGCCTGAAAAACACAGAGGTTCTTCCACTGTCTCAGATCTTGCGAACCTCTGACAATGATAAACCTCAAAGAATGCTTTTGAGAAGTAGCTTAATTTCATATCTTTTAAAAATTAAAAAGAAGTTCTCAGGTCCTATTCTTAAATTTTCTAATAACCAAGAAGTTACTGCGATACTTGGTAGTTGGTACCTACCTAGCGTTTACATTTACATATTGGTACATACATTGGTACTCTTTCCAAAAGTCAGCAAATTTTATGCTTGTCATCATACTAACATAGTGAGGAGGCCGTTCTATCAATCTTATAAGCTGTTATCTTTTATAGTTATTTAATTAAAATCATACTTTCTTCTCATTTAAAATTATAAATAAATAAATAAATATTTTGGCGCGACAGGTCTATGGGACCCAAGGCCTAGCTTCTCACAACCATTCGTTTTGTGTGGGTTTTCAATTTTTGGGACGAATGGAAGGGATCTACAGTTTTACGCCGAGTCCAAACGGCTAATTGAGAAGCTCATTCATGACAGTTTTACTCTCGGATGTTTGTCAGACGTTCGCGAGAGGTGGCGCAGTGGAAAAAACCTTAAGATGTAATTTGGCCCTTTCGGGATTCGAACCCGAGACCCCTCGCTTAGTAGCCCAACACACTACCACTAAGCCACTGCGCCGACTTCATTTAAAATTATATTTATTTATTCTTACTTTAACTTAAAGACTACATACCTAAATAAATTAAATGCATATTAAAACCAACTTTTAGCGCTAAACTTAAAAATATATTTAAAATGATAGCCTTTCGGCCTTACATGATTAAATATCCTGGCAATATTTTTTGGGTTGAAATATGGCAATATTTAATATGTTGCACATATTCGAGTAAAAGAATCATAAAAATATGTAGGTCCGAAATATTTTCTTTTAATATAGATGGAGATGAATTTCAATGTAAACGTAATTAAATCAAATCCTTAAATATTAAAATACATTTGTATTCGCTTTTGACCTCAAACCAATAGATATATTAAAACAATTTTATTTCTTAATTATTGTAATAATTAGTTTATTATTTAGCCAGTTTCTTACTTTTTTGTACGTAAGAGCTATAATTTCTGATGCATTGAACTAGAATTGCTAGACGAGACCATCTTTATCTGCTAAATAAAATCCACAAGCAACACCGCTGTGTTTCAGAACTTTAAAAAAAAAAAAAATAATAAATATTATCTCCTACAAGAACACTTTGAGATTGAATTGACCTCGAAAGTAATACCGATTATATTTAAATGTAATAACATTGGTACAGATCTTGTAAATATTAAAAACAGTAATGAAAAAAATAGTTCTTTGAAATAATATTTTATAATAGGTTAGATTGCAGAACGAAAATATTAGATTTCATTCTTTCGAGATTAAAGTTAACAAAACTCGTACTAAAGATAGAATTTCAATGAAAAAATTATTAAATTGTAATATAAAATTATTACATAAAAAGTTTAAAAACTTTAAAATATTTATAAACTATTTGATTGCCTGCAGGAAGTATAAAATAATGAATAGTAAAACGTGGCACCCATACACACCAGCAATGTACGCGACCAATTTAAACAAAAACTTATTTTAATTTATGAATTTTTTAAATTGCTTCAAATTCCATTCTGGGATTCGGGGCATAATCAAACTTTTGAATTCGCCACCACTATAGGTAGGCTAACTGATGCTAACTCCCCAAACGTTGGTTCATGTTGCAAACAAAATTGCAAAAGTTCTTCACTCACGCTCACGCCTACTGCGTCATAATGGATAAACGACTCAAACAACAAAAACAACAAGAACAATGATAACAATAACCGCTCACTTAAATTCTCTGAATCACCTGATCCCAGAGCGGGAATAATTGCTGGGCCCTCCTCTTCCATAAATTTAATTAAATTGCAAAAATTTTATTACGCCAATGGGGAAACTACCAACTTGACGCAACCGGAGAGGGCTGTATAGCGGGCGGTCGAGTGAGTGTACGGAGTAAAAGTGTCGTTCTAATTATGTGTTCCGTAGCAAACGCAACAAAAAAAGAACCCTACTCCTAAGAGGGGGGATGGCAAAAAAAAAAAGATTTGTCACATCCCTGATCTACCTTCAGGCGGGCGGTAGAGCTGCAAGGACAAAATAACGACACCGGATTTGTGGTTAAAACAGTTGAGGACACACACAACAGTAATTTGGTTTAAGTGATTATTTGGTGAGCGCGGGGATGGACGAGAGAAAGGATGAAAGATGCGGACGCTTAAGGCTGGCATTTGTTTCTCGGTTCATTGTGTGTGTACACACACATATTATGGCGATGATAGGATTGGATGTCGTTAGTTTTTCTATTATAACTTAATTAGGTTTTGGTTTTAGGTGGTGGGCGGTTTTATGCGAAAGTAACAACAACAACAATTTGAAAAAGTTTCAAAGAGAATGGAACAAGTTTTTGGGGCGCATTTTTATATCGGAAGGATTAGGTTAAAGGTGCGGTGACTGAGGGTTCAGTTTTATTGCCTCGTTGGGGTTTTCAGCCAGCTTTTGGAACTTTTGTCTCAACTTTTTGTATTAAGACAGATTGGACCCAACACGACCAAAAAACATATTTTGCCGCAAAAATCTACTTTTTCTATATCTAGGACCATCAGATTATATATGATGCTTGAAGCAATTGCAAAAGGGCGGCCAACAGAGTGAGTCGTAAAATTCGAAGCCTTTGTTAAGTTGAAGTGCATGATTATTTAGGTAACCTTTAGAGTCATTTCGGCTATTTCGTGTTGTTTTTCATTGAATATAAAATGCATATAAATATCCAAGTCAAATTTTCATTCTATACACTGAAGTTACTGCGAATGCATTATTGACAGGTGGCCGTGATCTGCTGCCTAGGGGATGCTAGTTTTGTTGTGATTTCACCCGTCCAACTGATAGTCTAATCACAGATTTTTGTCCATTGTTTTTGCACCCAAAATATACCTAGACGTGTTACCATTCCTAAGTTCAAAATGTCTGAATATTTTTAAGATTGATAGAAGCCATTTTCGTCGATTGTAAAGTGATTAATTTGGTTGACCATTTGATGTTGAAGTGACTGACATCCTTTATTTATACTGAGGTCCTAGATAAAGCGACTTTTGGACGGCCTTTCTCACTTCTACAACCGCAAGTCCCACGTACCAATTTTTTCTTTACAAAAATTGAAAGGAATAACGCGAAAGTAAAAATTTCCTTCATTTAACGGAATTCGTTTTCTTCTTCTTATTTTTCGAAAATATTTTAAGAAGCTGTGTAGCTTATAGTTCATACTTTTAGAATCATCAGCAAGGAACTTGATTTTTGACAGAATCGCCTTAATGTACCTCTTTGCTCTGCACGAATCGTTTAACAGTTCGTGACCTGTCAGTTGACGGCGAATCCAATGAAACCGAAACTGCTAAAGAGGAAGTTGTTTGTTGTTTCCCATATTACAAATAGAGATAAAGTGACATGAGCTATGAACTCTTCAGATCACAGGATGCAACAAAATTATGCCAGCAAGGACTCCACAGTCTCTAAGCTGGTAGAGCCCAATTCCATTTAACATCTTCTCCAGCTGTTTATATAAGGGTACACATGTACCTACCTAGCAAATAAAGAGAGGTAAAGCAATTTCTGTCACTTTACCGCTAAAAATGATTGGTCAATGAATCGCCTATAGAGAAATGATCAACTCCCTAAACATATTTAACGCGCGACATGTCCTTAGGGTAAATCATTGGAAAGCGCAGTCCCAAGAGTAATAAAAAAATGTAAAAACGAACTGTATAATTGAAGCTCCGAAAAAGTTGGTACTTAATAGGTCCGCCATAAAGTGCCCAAGTAACATTTTGACGTTTTGACACTTTAAAGAGGCAATTTCTTTGATAAGGCCTTACCGAAACTGCAATTTCCATTTCTTTAAGTCCTTATAGAAGCAATTAACATCCGCAGGTGTTTATTGTTTCGCAAAAGAAGCATCACGCATTTGTCAGGAGTAAGTTATTACTTCGATACGGAAACAATTTATAGCAATTGAAAACATAGGTACCTACCTACAAAAAAATATTTTTTTTTCAATTTTTTTTTCTTTTATTGATTTATCTTATTTTGTTTACATTACTGAAGGAAATTTTGAAATTTTTTTACAATTATAATTACATATCTCGATGTTATTTACATTTTACTTTTCGGGTTACACTGGAAATCGAACAAGGGTCCTGCTGCGTAGTAGTCCAACACTTTATCCGCTAGGCTAATTCGTCATGTTCGATAGCAGTGTTAAATCTGAATTACTGTTCGGCGAAGTGTAACAACACACCATTCTGAGAGTTAAAAATATCTCCTTGCAAAAAATATCTATCTGTTTCGGTTCAATTCCTTGTAGTGTATCAACACATTGATCTGGATTGTTATTTTTTACATTGTATTTTCTTATATTTCATTCATTTCATAGCGAATTGTTTGTACTATGCTGTAACTTAACATATTAGATAATTTTAACCTTTATAAAGCCTTCATTCGCAAGCAAGTCACCTTACGCGCCAATAAATTGGAAGTTTGTGCTTCTATACAGCTTCCAATCGCAGGCAGTTGACTACATTACAGCTCCTCAGTCCTCACACATTTTCACAGGTCTAATAGAGATCTTACCGAAACTTATTGCCATATTCCTCTATAAGACCTGTGAATATACTTCGCTAAGGCCTTACAGAAGTTATTTTCCGAAGCGATTACTTCGAAATTGCTCTACTTCGGTAAACAAGTACTATAGAAGCTCTACCTAAGTTCTTGCCTACAGAAATTACAAATCTGAACCTTACCGAAGTCAAATTGTTACTTGGGTGGGTCCTCAGAAGCTTATTTTTGGATCATCAATCAGCTATCCCAGCTCTGTAAGGAACAGGAGAGCCTTCAGCCTTGCCCTACCTAAGTTCATTAAGTTCAACTTATTTAGAGAAGATATTATAATGATGGAAGTACAAAGGAAAGGATGCAAGCCGTCTATACTTGTATGAATGTGTTTCGGAGAAAATTGGGATTGTAGCCGCGCATTTACTAGATGTATTAAAGACAGACAGTCAGATCTATCATGAGTTTTTCGCATGATGGGCAGCAATTTGCACCGCATTGGAAGAGCTATCGGAAAGAGCAGCGCTTTGCACTACGGAATTATTAAGAAGCACGCCTCTAGCAGAACTGGACTAGGTATCATATCCTTTCCCTATTCATGAAAAGTCAAGTGGGCAAAGTTGACTTCGTAATAAAGGAATTGCCTTTTAATTGTTCTTTTTTTATTTTGTTTACCGCGGTAAAGCTGGATCCGCCATATTGGCTTTTGGAAGGATTTTTTTGCGCATGTTAATTTTTGACCGAGAAACATTTTCGCCTACAATTACCATTTGAGTGTTTTTTTTAACTGCCAGTTCGCTGTAAAATTTTTTTGTTTTTTTTAAAGAAAAGACAAAATTAATTGAAAATAAAAAAAAATTAATAGAAAATATACCCGTTTGAATCTTACTACGCCAAATATCTCATAGAAAGTGTATATTTCAAGGCTTCCACTCCTCTTAAGCAAATATTTTGTCGCTCTCCTCCAAATGGTCCAGAAAATTAGAAAGATAGTCCTTCAAAAACAAAAATTTTGAAACTTAAAAATAATTCTGTTTAAATCCAATAGGATAATGTTACATAGCTCAAAAAAACTCCATTCAATAGCTATCAACCCCTAGATTAAAATTTTTGTCGATCTTCTCTAAATATGTCAAAAAGTAAAATCTATCACTTCCCGAAAAGCGAATAAAATAAGAATATACCGATTAAAAAGCAATTAAAACCCATATACTTTATTTGGCGAAATTATAATGTGGCGGACCCAGCTTTACGCACTTTGAAAAGTCCCCTGTTACCATTGTAGGTATGCATTATCGATGGCATAATAGAAGAAGCCCAACTCACCCTGGCAATCTCGTGGGGAGTCTCCCATATGTTTTGGTCGTGCCTGATTATAAAAGGAAAAAATTCTCTGTGCCTTCTGAAGCTGAAATAATCACAGGACACTTTGCTATTACAGTCGCAACAGAGTCAGATGAAGAGTGTGACGATAACGTATATGCAGAAGGTGCAAAAAGATGTCAAGCCAGAATCAGTAGTGACAAACTGCTTGCTTGCTTTGTAAGAACGACAGCTACGTACTATGCCGAGTACACAAACAGACTTTTAAATATCACGTCTGCTTTACTTTGTTAGGGTTACCTTTCCCTCAAAAACAACCACCTTTCGTTTTCGAAGTCACATGATGAAAAACGTCCATCCAAACGAAAACGATTAAACGCTTTCGTCTAGCAAAACCACTCGCCTTATTAGCGAGGCGCTCGCATTTAACAGAAGACTCGTTACCCAACAAAGATGAATTACAGCACTAAGGCGGTACTCATCCGAAAAGCTTGGCCAAATATTTATTATCCCAAAGCTTTAGCGAAGAAGAATATTAAAAAGACTGCTCTTCATTACAAACTATCTTCATTATTCACGCTATTCCTACTTATGCATGGGTAATCCCTCGACAACAGTGCAATTTGTTTCGTTTTCCTCCTCGAAATGAATCCAACTGACTGAAAAGTCAGTAGAAAAATGAGACATCAAACACAAAGCTATTCCCAGCGAAGCAACAGGATGCATATCCTCGCTTGAATAAAAATAAACTAAAACTGCGAGACATGCTTAATGCTGGCGAATCTTTCAAATCCCACATCCATATTCCGGTTTCCCTCCTTCGCAACTAAAAATCGCTACACTGAAAACAGAGAGTCGTCCTTTTTCCATGGGTATAGGGGCAGGGGCAACCCATGTCTATCTGCATAGACATATCGGTGTGGAATTCCCTTGTTGCAGTTTCTCGATCCAGCAAATTTATGCTGACAAACATGTGCGGGCTCACACAAATGATTGCAGTCCTTCAGGATCTTTGCATCTCAATCATTTCGGTCTTATATCTCATCGTCCTTGGGCTGTCTCTATAGCGTTTTGTGTGTTTCTGGTGTTATTTCCTTTGTGGTTCAAAGTTTTTCCTCCATTTTCCTTTCACTTGGACTTGAATTTTTTTTCGTACACGGATTCATCTTTCTCTCGCCCGGCGGATGTGGTTGTGTGGATGCTTTGTGGGGTATTTTTCGTTGAATCTGTGTCAGTTTCTTGATTGATTGCTTCATTCTTCTTGTTCAGCGAGTACGAAACCAAATGAGGGATGGAAAAACATAGAATCGGGGGCAAACTTCTAGCGCCTTTCTGATCTCAAGGATTCACTCAGATTTCGGCTGTCCTGCAAGGCAATTCATCATAAGAAATAAAAAAGAAAAATTAAATGAAATTCGAGATTGTTAATATTTTCTCGCATTAAATTTGGCATCTTATTTATAGTCCTTCGATTTCAATGATGCTGAACCCTTGTCGGTGCTTGCCCTAAGTGTTCGTCTACTGTATATGCTTTTTCTTTTTAATAATATACTTTGGTCTAAGAGATTCCTTTCTGTATGTCGTTTTTTTTGTGTGTTCTTGCAGACACATGCCAAGAATGATGAAGCTGATTACTGTCACTAAGGAGAGAAGGAAATAAATCAGGAAGCTTGGTGAGTGTGCACATATATATACTCTATATACACATTGAATTATTTATAAAACGAGAACACGCATATGTAAGTAGGACTTGAAATATTATCAGACACACGAAGGACGACGAAGATGAAAGCCATAATATTGCTTTCTGATTTATTTCGATTAGGCATTTATTTGTCGATTTTCTTTTCCGGAGGACCTTTGTCATTATTTTAAGGGCATGTGTGTCATCCTTACAGGATTGCTGTGAATTTTTGATATCCCAATTCGCAAGTAACAGCAATACTTTGTGAATAGCAAAACAGAATGTTGATCTGCTACTAGTGGGGGCTTGAAATAATATATCTACTTACCCGTATGTGTGTGCAGCAAAGTTAACTTGAGGACTTTACGATTCTCCTTACTCGACACGTACAGAACGGATACGTGATGGTAAAATGCAAAAGCAATGAATTTTATCGACGAGTTCAAAGCGAAATAACTATAGCGAAATAACTTTTGATCTTTGGAGCAGCAGAACTTCTCTTAGGGAGAAGTTCTTTGGAAGTTGAAAATTAGGGACATTAAACGAGTGCGCATAGAGTGTTTTGAAGAAGTTCTGATAGTAAGTATAGATTTGAGTGATACTTTGCAGTTCATTATATTGCGCCTCTGACGTAGCTACGAAAGGAGGAGAAAGGCCTGTCTGGTTGTGCGTGGGTTTATGCACGCATCACGTTCAAACTACATATCAAATCCGTGTGAATTTCTGAGAAAAAAATACCGCTTAGCATGGAGCAAAATTTAACTGTTATTTGATCGCAATCGGACAACTTTTTCCTTACATTTTTCGATGTCAAAATGCTGCTGTTTTTCAAAACTGACCCCAATCCAGTAGAAAATGCAACCTGCATATTTTCGCTTATAAGCGAGGTATAAATGACGTTTATAAATTTAGACATACTGACAGAAAAATCTAGTTAAGTATTTCTTGACTTAGTTCAGTACTAAGTTGAGATTTCTATGAGTAACTAACGTATCAAAAGTGACGCTGCTGACCGATCCAGCTGTTGGCTTACGCCGACTTAAGCCAACTAAATTTTTTAAATGCCCTGTAGTAGCTCCAACAGGCGATTTTGTTTTAGCAAAGCAAAGTTAATTAGGATTTTCAGCAATCAACTTGACATTTTCTCGACACAAACTAGGTTTTTATCCCAAATGGAAGTGACTTAACAGAAGTAGCTTATGTTGAAACCTTTCTAGTGATCTCTGTGGAAATTACTTGCAAAATGCAAACTTTAAGTCGAGATACACAACATTTTATACCAGTTTTATACCATTTAAGCACAAATGTAACTGCAACCGTGTTTTCGCGCAATTGTCTACTATACTTTGCTTTGCTGAGATCGAAGCTCAAAAAAATACGCCTATTGCACTAGTCACATTTGATTTTTAAAGATGTAAATACAAACTTTGGATTTGGATTTTCAGTCGGTTGATTGGAGGTCATAAAAACGATCCATGATCAATAGGATCAATTGTGCTGCTATGCTCAGTCCTGTAAGAATTTGAAGCATCTTTGAGGGATTGGCTTGCAATGATGGGTAGCTATAAAAACTTGGTATGTGTCATATGAAATATTTCTTTGGTCTTCTGAGAATGTCATAATTTTTGAGGTGTTTAAGAAGACCGAATTTTTTTGTACGACTTTTGAGTACCCGTCATGTAAGAGCAAATCATTTGAAAAATTATAGTGAGAAATAAGTTATCGTCCTCTTTTTCGTTTAACTAGGTCTACCCAAAACACTGAATTGAGGAGCTTTAATAGGACAGTTATAATATCAGGACGTAAGGTGTTTTCTGTACATTGGTTCTTAGTCTCCTCTGTCCAACACTCTAATCGCAAGTTATAGCTTTTACAGAGCTTATTTGAAATTATTCTGATAAAAGTCACAAAGATGTACAACACCAATGGACATCAGGACATTTTCGTCTATAAGCCAGAGGATCTTAACTAGACAATCTGCTTCCCTGCATCCGATTTTGCCGGCAAATTTTGAAGGAATCTCCTCTTTCGCCCGCTTTTAATTTTCCTGTCTGCAAATAGTTGCGAATTAGTGGCCATCCGGGTGGAAGTATCTATTTTAACAACAAGCTATTTGTAAATGAATGTTAAACAATAAACGTTGAAAAGAAATTATTATAGCTTTAACTGTTCTTTATCCATCTTCTGCGCTTAAAAAAATGTTCAGATAGCTCGTCTATTTAATTTTTATGAACCACGTTTTTGACATAAATTCTGATTGACGAAGCTTCCTGATTTTAATTTTGGGACCTTGTTTCAAAAGAATTAAAAACATGCAAATTTAACCCAAAAAAATTCCCAGGCACTGAATTTACCAAATCTTTCATCAGGCTTGGTGGATTTTTCCAAATTCGACTTACCACCATATTCGTATAATATCAAAATGTGATTCTAAATTCTGCAGCTTACTAAAACTAAACAGTGTAGAACGCTTTAACACTAGGACAGTAGAAATGCAAATACTACTTAATTTTTTAAATTAATTTTATTAAAGTAAACAAAAGAAAAGGTACGCTGAGTTCATTAATATAATGTAATTAAACTTCTTACAAAAACGCAAAATAATGTGGTATTCGATTGAATTCCCTGACTTGATTTTCGATTTCAAACTTCGCTTGTTCAATCGAACGTAAGACTCCAAATTGTTTTTTTTTTTAATGCTGGCATTTGCATGCTTGGGATATTTGTAGCCGTGAATATTCATTTCGTTTTTTATGTTCTTTTACAAATATTGCTGCCATTTATTTTAAAATGTGAAGCAATTTTTTTATAAACCTTACTAAATTATTTTATTTACAAAAAAGAATTGAACTATACGTTTGTAATACAAAAGCATATTTTTTGATGTGCTTCAAAATTAAAAAAAAATCTAAATCTAACACCAATATTACAAAAGGATAATAAATTCTACTGAGATATAAAATAAAATATCTTTTCGCAAAGACATAAAAAATGTTTCCCGGTTTTATTTTATTTTCTAATGTTTCAATGTACTTTCTAAATTAAAAGTATTAAAATCAAAGAAAAAAAGCCTCCTTTTTTTAAATATTAAAAAATATTAAAAATATTCCATTTAAGACGAAGAAATTTAATTTACTTTGAAAACTCTTAAACTAAAGTGCGATTTGAACCCATGTAACTAAAACGGTTGGCGATTTTGTCACTAGAAGATTTTAGTCACTTTTCTAGTGATTTTTTGCAAAAATATGTTTTTCTAAATTTGTTTTGGCTGGGGTAGAGATTTTGGCTTTGCGAATATTGAGGTAAATGAAGCTGATGTAAGTTCAATCGATATAATTATTTGTGATTTGTATAGTGATTTTAAAAACTAATTTGTTTTGTATTAAAAAACTTTGAGACTGGATTTTTTTTCAGTTTTTAGGTTAACATATATATTTATATTTATGTATTGTAATTTTTTCATTTATTGTTCAAAATAACATTTTTTTTAACTTTTATCTTTCATTCGCAGTGACATTATTTTCTAGTGACTTTAAAAAAAATAAGCATATCTAGTAGATGTTTAGAGTCGAGTTAGTGAATTTTTTTAAAGCTTACCTAGCTAATGCACACGGCCGAACACACTCCCCCATTTGAAATCCCACCATAAAAATGGCCACTTTAATTTTCTATGTATGCGATGGCGCTCCCTCGATTTATACAGGCATGAATAGTTGCCTAAAAGGTTCTTAAAATGATAAAATTAACAACCAGCTGTAGCGGCATTTTAAAAAAACACTATCATGCCTCCATGTTGTATATTAGATTAAGTTAGGACCTATTTACCATATGCTATACAATAAAAAAAAAACCTTTGCTACCCATCGCTGATGATTCCCAGAGCACATGCTATACAAAATGTGCTCCCCAAAGATTTCTAATCAGCACTTCCATACATGGCTGCGAACATATACCTATGTATTACTGATAAGAGTATCTACTGACGCCAACAACAGCACCGCTTCATTCACTGATTTCTGAGTTAGTAGTTCGCTGTTACTCATCGATCGCCAACACCAACAAGCCCACATTTATTCGATTGCTCTCCAAAGATACGGCTGTAGTTCGCGTTAATCTGTATTTAAGATAAAAACAATAAAGTGTCAATTAAAACAAAGTAGTGCTTCCGCAGCTCCGAGTGATTAGTGCAACGTCTACACCTTCAGTCCAACACCTATACCAATCGATATAAATAAAATGTAAGCTAATTTTTTCGTTTAACAATCGAATTCCCCTTATCGCATAATATTTTTCTTGTGCTCCAACTTTGTGTTGTAATTTTATTTTTTGTTTATATTCGATTAGAGTATGAAAAACAAAACTGACAGCCAGCGAGATTGATTAAGCTAATCTATTGCGTGTAGACAGACACATACACAATGTGCTTCGACACGTTTAAAATACTTGTTTGGGTCGCGTATGATGTCAAAGCCATCTACAATCATACAGTCAAATGCTCAGATCCTCCTCAGTTGTCATCCTTTGGCAAAGGCAATACCATCTTGAGTTTCCGACAACAAACTGTCAAGGACCATATTTCATTTGTCGTTTCGCATTGAATTAAACTTGACAACATGCTGTGGAATTATGTCGGGCAAGGGAAACACAAAAGTATACAAGCCAGATCCTTCGCCTTGAACATAAATATGTGTCGTCCTTTCTGCCCATACCCGAGACCGTGTACACCATCCAACCAGTATGGCACATATACGCGAGTGGATCTGTCTATGCAAATGTGTGTACAACTCGAGCATGTATACATGTCCTTTATTAAATTATGTCAAGCGTTATGTGTCGCATGTCTGTCGAATGTTTAAACAAGCATATTTCCATTTCAAAGAACTCTCGGAATTGTATTGTGATTCCACCACCATCCTTTGTATTTTGTTCTACAAAAAGGGGTGGTGGCTGCCGGTTGGTGGTGACGACGATGATGGTTGGGGTGGCTTCATGGTTGGTTTCGCTAAAAAAAAAATGCATAAAGAACAAAAAATGAGGAGCAATTCATTTTTTTTTTCTCGTTTTAATTAATGCGTTATAATTTATATTTAATGTGAAAGGTATTCATGTGCTAACTAATTAAAATTTTAATTAAATTCTTTGCTTACTTTAATTTTTAAATGGAATAGATTTAGGCGAGTGAGGTTTGGTGGGGGATATGCCAATTGCTAGAGATGACTTGTGCTGATTTAATTTTTACGGTCCTATGAGTTGGCCTAGAATTTTGATATAGTATTCCGTGCTCAGTAATTATTTACTTGTGCGGTAGTGATTTTCTCTTGACCAGCTGACATACGTTAGGCGACTGTTGTTGTTTACGTAACTAGTCCGTTAGTGAAACTGAATTATCTGCAATCGGAATGGGACAATTGACATGAGGATCATTGGTATGGTGTTTCTGGGTGAGTTAGAACGAAATTCCCCCCGAAACAGTTCCCATTTTTTAAAAATAGGTATAGTATTCTATGGGAGTTTAAAGTCCTTTGGGTTTTTTATTCAATTTGGTTGATTTGAACCGAGAAAATAGAAGTGCGTCAAAAAACACAGAGCAATAATTTTTAATTATTTTGGAATCTTTAACGGAAAGAGCTGAAAAACAACTTCTGAGAATGAAGACTGTACCAATCCATGATTGTTGAACATTGATATATAATTGACCCCGAAGGACTGGTGAAATCTAATAAGGAACGAATATGTAATAACTGTATTGCAACGATATTAAATTTTTACTTACAATCCCTGTGGTAACTCTTAAGGGAGATAAATCTCTTAAAGTTTTTCTGTTCAGTTTTACTTTTTTTTCTTGCTGAATTTGTTCCCCAGTCAGCAATCTAAATTCTAAACACTGCGCTGTGCATTTTGTGCAAGAAATATTTTACCCCTTCTGAGCTGGCTAATATATATAAGGCGTTCATTCGCCCCAAACTTGAGTACAATTCTCATATCTGGTCTGGTGCGCCAAAAACCACACTACACCTACTGGATAGGATCCAAAATCGGGCGATAAAACTAATCGGAGACACAAATATCACGAATTCAATAAATTCGCTTGAACATCGCAGAAATGTAGCATGTCTCTCACTGTTTTATCACTTCTTTAAGAGTGCAGTTATAGCGACACGAAAAAACAAACCGTAACAATTTTCTTTTGCTTTTTTTAACCACTTAAACTTAATTGTTTAACTCAATCGTGTTCTTAAAATGTTGCTTAGGAATTGTAAAGTTAGTTTATCAAAAAAAAGTTAGTAAATTATCTTCAATTTTTCTAGAAAAAGAATTCATTTATTTTTCTGAACGAAAAGAATTGTACGTACAGAAAAATTAATAAATGATTTTTTTTCGAAAATTTTATGATAATTAGCTAATTTTTGTTGATAAATTAACTTTATAATTCACAAGCAACATTTTAAAACCAAGATTGAGTTCAAGCATTAACGTTAAGTAGTCCAAAAAAAGCAAAAAAAAAATTTTTCGGTTGCTTTTTACGTATCGCTATAACTGGCCCCTCACAAACAGTGTTCAACCAAAATCGCCAGCTGCATTCCGCCCCTTCAACAATTCAACCGCAATACTCGTCATGCTAGGAATGCCCATCAGTTTACCATTTCGGTCGTAGGTACTCAGGCCTGCCAGATGCTGCGATATATAGCGAAACGTGCGATTTTTATTTTGATTTTGCGACAAGAATTCAGCTTTTGCGATATTAACGTTTTTTGACTTCAAATATATCTTGAAAATTTTTTAGCTTTTAGTTATTTACTTACTTACTTACTTAAGGTGGCGCCACAGTCCGGGGTGGACCTGGCCTCAACCAATACGCCTCTCCAGTTAGCGCGATCTTTTGCTAACTGCCTCCAGTTGCGCACTCCAAGTTGGTTGAGGTCCCCTTCCACTTGTGCGCGCCACCTAAGGCGAGGTCTTCCTCTACTACGTTGTCCCTCCGGGTTGGAATCGAAGACTCTTCAGGCCGGAGCGTTGGTGTCCATTCGCTTTTAGTTATTTAACAGGCTTAATTTATCTTACAGTCGGTCAATACGCCCAAAACACACTCATTTTGAGTCCGACATTTTTACAAGCCCATAAGACCCAAGCGACGTTTTGAAGGAAAAGTGACATTGAGTTAATAAGTTTTTGGTACAAAATGCGATTTTTTGCGACACAAAATTTCATTTTTCGCGATTTTTTTGCGTTTTTTTATATCGAATGGTGCGACACGACCACTTTTGAATCTGGCAAGCCTGGTCTTACTATGAAATAAAGAGACTCTTTCATAAGCCGTACAACACGAATGTGGAATGCCTTACCTAGCTCCGTGTTTCCTCCTCAGTACAATTTACAGGCATTTAAAGCCAATGTGCATCGGAATCTCCTATCTTCCTTATCCCAATTTCCTTAATGCCCGCGCTGTGTATTCACTATAAGAGTAGTCATAATCTCTTTAGCGCGCGTTGATTTAAAAAAAAAATTGACAGATATCAATTCATTCGAACATGTCTTCGAAAAATTCCGTGGGAAATAAATTCCGATGGAGACCCCCGATAGGAGGAATACAAATACAATACAGGAAACAACAAATTTTCAGGGAATTTTTTTTCCCCTGGAATTGCCGACAGCCCTGATAGAGTTGCAATTTGTCTACTTGCTTTTCAAATACGACTTAAATGCAACGCTAACAATTTATCATACTTAAATTAATGTCAAAATTAGAGCCAATGTAAATAAAGTCATTTTTCCGATTAAAGTGGGCCAAGCGAAAAAAAATTAATAAAAAACACTGTTAGAATTTTATATTTCATGTCAAACGAAGAAAGGTGGATAACAGTTACTCTACTCTCTTTTGGATACAAAATTCTTGACATAATACTATTTTTTAGAGTTTTGGCTAGTCGTTTTGAAAAAAATTACTTAGGTACTCTCGATTTTTTGTGGATCGTTCTCTATTTTTATGTAGGTAAAAAGGAATCATTTTCATGTCAACCATGACGTGTAGCGTTATAGTAGCACGAGACCTTAGAAGATCTGCAAAGAGAACTGATCTTGTTCAGAACGGTACTAGTTAGTTTATAGACTTCAATAGCAATCTTTGTAGTTAAGTCCCATCAATACTCGATGATCGTATACTACACTTTATTGCGTCCCAACGAGTAGCTCAAGTCGTCAAATTCTTTGTTTTCTTGAGTTCGTATTCCACGTGTGCGAAAACTTTTCCTTTGCTATACCTTAACACTTAGAACATTTGTCCGCATAAAAATCAAATGGCTTTAAAGAAAATATCGCTATGGGGTTGTCGTTTTCAATGCGCTCGTGTGATTTGAAAAAAAAAAAAAGCGGCTCAAATGACAATAAATGTCCACTTAATCCGGGGATGTGCTGCAGGGGGCATATCGTGTAGCTGACAGTCACCTGGCCTATATAAAAATGGCAATCTTGTGACAGAATTGGCATGCCGTGTGAGCCTAGTGAGCCATCTGTCAATTAATTTACACCAGATTGCCATTAGTGTGTCGAGCTTGGCATATCTTGAACCAAAACAGTGCGTGGGTCAATTTTCCTCTTGGCTAGTGTGCTTCCTCACACTTGAAGTAGGTAATGGACAAATCGTGTGTTAGATTCTGTCAGTCATAGTCAAATTTCAGTGGCACTTCGTTTGCGAAAATTTACTCAAGGGCAAGGCCAACTGTTCCCATAAGAATTTTCCCACCTATATTCCCATTCACTGTGTTGTTCGTTTTCCATTAAGCAATCTAACAAAGTCTACTTTGCTAATGTGTCGGGAGTGTGACGGGAATAAACGATTACTAATTCATTGAATTTGCTCTACACTAATTGAGAGGCCTCCAACCGACACTCTCCTTGACCTACCTGCCCAATGATATGGAAAGACATAATTTCCACTTAACTTAAAAGCCTATCAACCCTCCGGTATTATAGTTTCAACATTTCAATTCACCCACTCCCTGGAGTATAAGGTAGTCGCACAGGGTGTACATTTCTCACATCATTTCATCAGAAAATTCTAATACGGAAATTTCACTTATTTCGCTCAGTGAATCGGGAATGCGATAAAAATTTAATTGCAACCTTCGTCGCACAACACAAGGAATCCGAGTGAAATAATAGTGTACCCCATGCCCCGTGTACCCATTTCGTCAGCGTCAATAGTGTCTTCCTCAAGCACACACACTTCACGCATCCTGTCACATACACATCAAGCGTAAATGATGAAAATAAACCCAACGAGGGAACGCGCCCGTCACAGGTGCGTGAAGTATCCTTCAACAGTTAGAATTTCTCCAAACCATTGCGTACTCCTTGGGGAAAATATAAAAAAAAATACAAAATACAAAATAAACTCCAGCTGAAAACACGAAACATGCGGAATTAAGTGGATAACATTTTAAGTGACTTTAATTAAAGGAGCAGGTGAAACTAAACGCTTGTCGACCTCGTCCTATTCACCTGTGTGTAATATTTATAGCAACACATCCTCTCGCTCACCGGGGGAAAAACTCAAATGTGACATAAGGGACGGGAGTATGGATGAGACCGTATATCGCCGTTCCACACCAGCCGAAAGTGGATCATTTTTCACACCAATACAGTGCCTACAGTGGGGAGACCATATTGAGGCAATTTCATATCCTCCCACCCCCGACCACGCGCCTCACACTCCAATACGCCATATCGCAAATACCATGGCCCTGTGCTCAAACAATGTGGGTGAGAACGTTCGAAATGGGGCTCCTTTTAGGTGTCGTGTTTTCACTTCGTGGCTCACCTTCACCATTCATATGCAAGAGATAAGCAAATATTTTCTATTTTCTACGCCCGATGTTCAAACAATATATCCTTGTGTTCTAAAAGGTTATTACATGCGGAGTTCAAGTTACACAAAACACCAAGGGTTGTTTGAAGTGTTGGTCTTGCTGGGTATAGTACCTATATAGCTGGGCTATACAACGGCACTGCTAGTAGAATATAAACAAGCCGATAAATTCAAAATTAAAGTCCTAACCAAGGGTTGGGACTATAGCGTGTGTGCAAATGAAGATCGACTGCCGCCAATATAGTATAGAGGATATACTGGTGTGCAGCCTGTAGAGTGATATATGTTGTATTTGTATGTACGACGTGTTGGTAGGGACCAATGTTGTGTCTGGATGGAGCCTTTTGCGGAAAATGGGGATTACATTTGCATTAAAGTTGATATTTCATTTGGTTTTGTTGCTGCGAACACTTCTTAACAGGAGGAATATCAAGCTGGGTCAGTTTCTTGTCGTATTGGAAACTCGTCCAAAATTAATTTAAAAATAATTGAGCTGCGTTTTAAAATCGGATTGCTTATAATCTTCGGGCAATTTTAGTTTTGTAATATAGCTTGTCAATATTATGATCGTTTGTGTTATTGTCTTTCCCATCCCTTAGGATAGGCTCAGTGGTGCCATATTTGCAGATTTATCGTCATTTTGCCGATTTGCCGATTTTGGACAGCCATTTGCAAATTTTTAGGTCTTAAGCAAACGCAAGTTCTGTGTTGTGATCAATCACAAGCATTTCCACTTTTAAATTTATTTTTTTGGCGCTCTAAGTTTTCCCAACTTATAATGAGAGCATTTTTTTCTATCAATCACTGAAAATCGTGTTTTTTTTGCAATGCCTACCTTAAATTTCACAAAGAGGCCGACACACAACTTTTTAAGACGTTCAATTCTAATATGTACTTGGAAAAAAACAATATGTGCAATTAATTTGTAATTATTGAGTATAATCATTTCTGTTATTGGTACCCTGCTCCTGATGCAGCACCTAAATTTTCATCATTTCTGAAGAAGTAATCGCAAAACAATTTATGTACCTCCAAAAAGTGTTTGACTTGGTTAAAGCAACAGCCTCACTTGCTACAACTAGCTCCGATTTCTGTTAGTTGCACTAATCGAGAATTATTATTGTTTTTTATGACAATGACGATTTCGTAAAAATTTATCTGGCAACACTGGGCTCAGTTTGCCCAAATTAAGGAATTGTTTTTCTTAGATCAGCACGTAAAAAAGGACGCGCCTTCGCAGGGTTACCAGTAGAGTTACCAGATCGAAAAATGCGAAAAGGGGGATATTGCGGTTTTTCTAGGGGGCCAAGGGCGGAACAATAATCCAAAAAAGGGGAAAATTATCCAATAAGGGGGGGGGGAAGGCTAAAACAATTTTTTTTGAACATTTTAACAACAAAGTAAGAAAATGTAAACAAAAATAAGTTTCATTAAATACATATTTGCATACAGGTACACATTTTCTTTTATCTTATTTTTATTAGAAGAAATAAAAACAAAAGTTTTTTACAAAAGTTTAATGGGAACTTGAATAATATTATCATTTAAATATAAAAAGTACACGATTTACTCATTCTTTTCCCTTGACCTGACTTTTTTCAATAAGCTGTCATTTTGAATAACAATTTTTTACAATTTAGCTTGTAGTTTTTATTTACTTTCTGCTGCAATAATTTTTTTTGATCCCGCGTCAACACATGAGAAACAGGTTTCACTTTGTTAAAAAAGCTTTTAATTTTTTCGCGAATGTCCAGATTTGCGTTGGTTCGATGTTCAGAATAATTTTTGTGTTTTTTAACATCATACAAAATACCATTTGTTATTTTAAAACTTTAATTTTTTAACTCTTTTTTTAAATTGGTTTTGTAAACAAAAACTGATCAAGAAATAGATTACCCACAAACCATAAACTGACAGACGAAGGAAAACGTTTACAAGTTAAGTGAAACGTGAAAGGTAGTTCAATAAGTGAATGCAGGTTTAAAGGGATTTTTAACTTCAAATGAATGTATTCACAGGGACTCTTCTTAAAAATATGGAAAGTTATTTTTTTGAGGTTTGTGATTGAGTTTTAATAAAGGGAGACAGTGGTTTGTGTAAGGGGGACAAACAGCATTTTGTTATAAAAAAGGGGGACAGTCCCCCTTGAGCTTAAGTCATGGTTTAACTCGACTGCGTTTTCTTATTTTTTTTAAACAGTACCGAAAATGACTCAAAGAATTTTGCGTTCAAATCGACGATGGAGATCTTTCTTATAGAGCAGAACTGGGATTAACGTAGACTTCCCCTACAGTGTACCTCGACAAAGCCTTACTAATCAATTTCCATCAAGTTGATTGCATTTACATAAGTTACTTCACAGAGCCCATTATTGCCGCTTCTGACAGCTAACTGTGTTTTGCCAATGATGCCAATACCGTCAGTGTAAGCAAGTAGTCACACAGATTTTTAGAAAATCACATGGCAGTTCATCACCCTGTGAAAGTCTCGCGTTCTTCATCGTCGTTCTGCACATTCCGACAAGTTGCCAAAGTTGGACATCATTTCTCTGTATCTGTTTCTGTATATCTGTATCTATAAATTCTATCATATATACAACCTTAAAATCAATACAAAGATGCTAAGTACATCGATCGAGTTTTCTGCAGGATCTGCCATAGTCTGAATTTTTGGTCGAATGTGAATTAAATCACCAGTGGTAGAGAAATAATATTTTTAAATCAAAAAATGGGCCTTACTTTGGTTATGAATATTTTTTAAGAGCTGAAGTCGTAAAAGGTTTTTGCTTGAGAATTCTGTTCATTAGCAACCAACTTGCTGATATAGCTGTCGTCAGTTCGAAACACACTTTGCACAGCATGGAAAGGTCTGGACAGGTCCCAATGCGATGGACATAAACGTTTCATCGTAATCAATGTCCCAACAGTTTCTTTAGAGATCAAATAGGTACATATAGTGATTAATTGTTACCCCCATAAGGAAACTAATTTTGTTCATATCTATGCAACGAAATCCACTTATTCCTTTGGGATTAATTTTTTTCAGAAATGATTTCTACTCGTATTCGATATGTAGATTTAGATTTTAAAGATTCATGGAGAAGGAGACTATTCATAACTGATTTCAGTTAGATTACTTACTTAGGCGGCGCTACAGTCCGGGGTGGACCTGGGCCTCAACCAATATGCCTCTCCAGTTAGCGCGATCTTTGGCTAACTGCCTCCAGTTGCGCACTCCAAGTTGGTTGAGGTCCCCTTCCACTTGCGCGCGCCACCTAAGGCGAGGTCTTCCTCTACTGCGTGTTCCCTCCGGGTTGGAATCGAAGACTCTTCGGGCCGGAGCGTTGGTGTCCATTCGCTGTTCGCTCTACATGTCCTAGCCATATTAGACGACTGATGCGTATTTTTTTGACCAGGGCGATGTCGCTGTACAGCTCGTAGAGTTCGCTGTTAAATCTCCTCCTCCAAAACCCGTCAACGCAAACGGGACCGAAAATCACTCGAAGAATTTTTCGTTCGAAACGACCAAGGAGATCTTCATCCGCCTTTGACAGCGTCCATGCTTCTGCACCATATAGCAGGACTGGAATGATGAGGGTCTTATATAGAGTCTCCTTAGTGTTTCTCGACAAGGCCTTATTAATCAATTGCCTTCTTAGGCCGAAGTAACAGCGGTTGGCAAGTGTGATTCTTCGTTTGATTTCTGAGGTGATATCGTTTTCAGAAGTTATAGCGGAGCCGAGGTAGACAAAGTCCTAACTACCTCAAAATTATAGCTGTCAATTGTGACGTTCTGTCCAATACGTCGATGTTGTGTGTCCCTTCTTATTGACAGCATATATTTTGTTTTGCCCTCATTTACCACTAAACCCATTTTTGCCGCTTCCGTACTGATACTTGCAAACGCGCCAGTGACAGCTCGCTGTGTTCTGCCAAAAATGTCAATATCGTCCGCGTATGCAAGCAGTTGCACAGACTTTTGGAAAATTGTGCCTCTGGTGTTGGCTTGTGAGTTGCGCACAATTTTCTTCGTATCACCTTGTCTAAATCCTTTTTTGACATCAAAGGTCTCGGTAAGATTGTTTTCGACCTTTATGGAGCAGCGAGCGTTCTCCATCGTCATTCTGCACAATCTGACGAGTTTGGCAGGGATGCCAATACTAGACATGGCTCTGTACAGCTCGTCATATGCGGCCTTAAAATCGATGAGAAGATGGTGGTTATCGATTTGGACTTCCTGGATTTTCTCCAGGATCTGCCGTAGTGTGAATATTTGGTCGGCTGTGGACTTACCGGGCCTAAAACCGCACTGATAGGGTCCAATCAGTTCGTTGACAAATGGCTTCAGGCGTTCACACAGTACAGCAGAGAGGATCTTATAGGCGATATTAAGGAGACTGATACCTCTATATTTTGCGCAGTTTAGAGGGTCTCCTTTCTTATAGATCGGGCAAACAATGCTGAGGTTCCATTCATCAGGCATACTTTCTTCCGACCAAATCTTGGAGACGAGTTTCAGTTAGATTCAGGGTTTACTAATCATCCATATGTTGACAAACCTAGGGTTTTAATAGCTAAGATTACGAAAGATCAAGTCTATCAAGTATAAACAAATTTTGCTGGCTGCCCCAGATTCGAAAAATGATTCAGCGTGCAGGGAAATAAAAGAATTTATGAAATACAGGTAAAAAAGACCAAAAGGTCGCAGCTAATAGGGCACAATCACTCTACCGCAGTTAGTTCGATGGACACTGTAGATTTATGGTGGTGGTACAAAATACTTCTGTAATGATCCACAAACTGAGTCCTCCCAATCAGCTAATATGCCAAATTAAAACTGCAGCTACTCTTAAAGCATACACGCAAGCATTGTACGATTTCCAATGCCTTATCTATCCCTCATTCAGTGTAAGCTCCCTAACGTTTCGAAGTCCTCTCCTGGGGAATAATCCTCCATGCGTGCGGGTATACTAGACACATACCCATTCGTGTTATGTGTACCAACTTGTGAGCTATTTGACTTACGGTCGCTTTCAGCGGTGGTAATGTATACACTAGCACAGCCTCCCGAAATGTATACCTCACATTTTATGTGAAAACTCGCAGTAAAGATGAACAGAAAAAATGAAAAGAGGGTTGCAAGCACCCTTCAGCCTACACGCATAGTCACCCTAACCCACCATCCAACCAGACAACCTGGTGCTTCGTTTGCCATAAATTTCCACTGCCTCGACGTATTTTAACGGATTTAAATTTTTAGGCACTCCCCTCCGCCTCACCAAATATATTTTTATACTTTGGGAAAGTTCACCTCCCCCGCAGCCAAAAAGAAGTGCTAACTTCTAACGTGGCTTGCAAAATAATGATGGCAAGTTCTTGCCTCGTGTTTCTTTCTGTTTCCTGGGGAAATTCAGCGCGCGAAATTTAAATAATAAATCACCTTGCGTGGAAAGTTTCATCTCTGCACGAATCTCTGCATGGTGTACTATAAGCTTGATATCAGCCCTTTATTTACCCCTAAATCAAAATTCACTTGGGTAAGACAAGAGCGAAACGCCAGCAGTTTGATCCCCCCCTGTCTTCTGAATTCAAGTCATTCGACAGAATAATAAAGTATTTCACAAGAATTTGCGGATATTTAATCTTAATTAATGCACACAGCGATGTTGAAGTTGCAAGAGGATCAGAGGCTGGAGGCATCGTCGCCGCCGCAGCCATAGAAGAAGACCATGTCAACGAGTACTTGAGCTGTGTAATTAATGCAAAGTAAATGCTTAACTGGAAGCTGTTATCTATGGAAATTCTTAATTCATGAGAGTGAACCAGATAGAGAGAGAGAGAGCGATGCATAGTCAAATATTTATGTTTCTCAAAGGGCTGGAGATGGGGGGTTAGAAGAAATATTTTTGCAAAGAATTCTATTTTTTTTTCCATGGGAATTTGTTGAAGCAAATGGGGTTAGGGCATTTTGTTGGCATTCCTTGAGAAAACGCTCTAACCAGTTTACAAAGGTGAAGCCTTACAAAGGTGGTATAGAAGTAAGTAGTCCAACAAGTGTTAGCACTGTTGTTCGGTTTGGGCGCTTTTACTTTCGCAAGAATTTCTGATTTAAAGTTACGTGGTTACGTCCAATTGACCTCAATTTCGGAAATAGTTGCATCATATGGAACTATCTGTGAGGTGTGCTTATGTTCCCGACGTGTATTTAATTATCTTTCGCGTGAAAGTGCTCGCAACGTCAAGATAAAATCAGAACAGAAGGTTTACCTACGAAGCAGATATGCGTCCGAAATTTATGGCGGCAAATATTTGAATTTGAAAACTACTGCTGGTCTTATACACAAGTATTATAATCCGTGAGAGATAAGCCAGTGGAATACACGCAGATTGATAGTGTTTCTGTTAAACAAGTGCAGATCTAATTTATAGATACATACCTTCTTTTTCAGCTGGTTTAATAATTCGCTTACAGAAGCCGTAGCAATTTTATTATCGAAATGATCATTGGAGTTATAGCAACAATTGTTTTCAAAACAGAAGTAACAGTCTTTGGGTATGACAAACGCGTTTGCCTTGCCACCACCCGTCACAATAAGGGCTCCCACTTTACTGCAGTCGCAGTCAATCCGAATCCGACACATTTATTACACAATTCAGCTCAACGTAATTTTACTGCCATAAAACAAAATCAACTAAACTTCATAAATTAAGCCTAGTATGCAATTCACGTGAAATCCAATTTTTCATACAAAATTTTCACCGCGAATTTTCAAAATGAACTTTCCACGTGAAGATTTCGCTAGGCTACGTACTGTGAAATGAAAAATAGTTATTTGTAGGGGGCGATACTAAACTTTCTACGCTATTTAAAGGCTTCGTCAAACAGAACGCGTTTTTAACGCCGCGGTGAGATTAATTTACGCGGCGGTAAGATTATTTTGACGCAATGTTCTAACCGCCGCGTTAGAGGACGTCAAACAGAAAGATCTCACTAATTTCCATGACTCTTGGTTTTCATTGTCTAAAAAAATGTCAAGCAGCTCGGAGGAAGAATTATTGCATTTATTTGCCGTGATATGTAGTTTCCGAAAAATAAAAAGGATTTAAGTGCAAGAAATTTACAAAAAGAGAAATTCTTTTGATATTGCCTCTATTGCGTTGAAAACGCGCTCTGTGTGACGGGGGATACGTTATTCAGTATATTACAACGCTTCGGTGAAACGCGGCGGTAGAACTGAGCGTTTAAACGCGCTCTGTTTGACGAGGCCTTAACTTGGCTTTTATTTTCCGTCGCATTAAATTTTTGACATTTCGGGAACTTTCGGATACCTAGTCTGACAGCTGACTGACTAGATGTGTTTGTTTTTATTGGCCACGTGATTAGTTTTTGCAGTTGACGTTAATGGAGATGGAGGGGTAGCAGACAAATCTAGTCAAGAAAATCCTGCCTGTATACTCAGTTGACATTCTGGAGTTTCATAATTCAAAAAAAAAGCCACTGGTTTACAACAACAACTCAACTTACCTAGTTCACCCGTACGTATACCTGGTCCAGACACATATAGTTGAAGTTTTACACAAACTAGGTATCCGAACGTCCCCAATAAGACGGTTTAGAAACATACTTGAATTTCAGATGTTTTTAAGAAAATACTACGTTTTACGCACTTCCAATATCATTTTTTCCATTAAATATAGTACGATAAAGTTAGGTTTACAAAAAGTATGTGGCAGGGATGACCTCTTTGATAAACAGGGTCCAGGTCCAGGGTTCCTTCTTAAGTAAACATGTTTTACACTGTCGTTCTCAACAAAAGCCAACAGATGGAGGATTTCGTTGTTCCATATCGTTTTATGTATAAAGTTATACCGCTGTCAATATTGTTAGGTAGTCATATGTAGCTTACGGACCGCACTCCTCTAATAAATAGTTCCATACATCTACCGTGCTACCTGTAGGGCGGTTCATTAATCGTGAACTAAGACGAGGAAATCTTCATACAATCAAGTAAAAACATGATAGCGAAAGTGAATAGTAAAAATGGCAATTTGTTGTTTATATCTATACAAAAATGTATATATTTGAAGTTTCCTCTCATTATACGTAGTTGATCGTATTTTTAAATATTATGAAACTTTAGTTTTTTATCAGTTTTTTTTTTATAAACAAATGTTTTTTTTACAACAATGATCTTTAGAAAGATGTATAATTTCGATGCCCTGTCAATTGTTTAAATGTGGCAACTAGCCTTTTTTTATTACAAATCATATATTATTTGCCAAATTAAATGCCTTAAAATTGACATCAACAGTTTTTGTCTTTTTAAGTAAAATAAAAATATTAAAAATATAAATTGAAGTATTTTTTTTATTTTGTAGGTTACTTAAAATCTTACTAAATTCCAATAAAATAAATTTCTCCATGAAACCAATTTCCAGATAGAAAACAAATTAAAAAATAAACACAGAGGTACAGAAAACGCATAAGAACACTTTTGAAGTAAAATTGGCGGGATGCCATCCATGCCGGGATTTTTATCCAGTTTTTATAAGGCAATTCTGCTTTATGGGTGCCAAGTATGGGGAAATTGTGCAATGTGTCTTGAAACTACAGGTTTCCCAAAATACATCACTCGACTCTGAATACTCACGATAAAGCTAATGTACAATTGATCTTTCAAAGAATTCAAAAATTAAACAACGTTTTTTAGAACGCCGTGATTTTGCTGATAATCCTCTTGTAAATGTTTTAAACACGAATTATATCTCACTCGATATTATTTGATATAGCTTTTTGGTATTTATATTATTGTTGTCGTTATAAATGAAAAGATTTATTTATTCATTCGTCTATTTATTTATTTGTTGAATTATTAATTACTTTATTTA
Organism: Cheilosia pagana; assembly: GCA_936431705.1. Taxonomy (NCBI): domain Eukaryota; kingdom Metazoa; phylum Arthropoda; class Insecta; order Diptera; family Syrphidae; genus Cheilosia; species Cheilosia pagana. The sequence goes on along the minus strand of OW386166.1, from coordinate 72,983,622 downwards.
TTTACTTATTTATTTATTTGTTTGTTTGTTTATTTATGTAGTAGTTAATTAATTTGTTAGTTATTTATTTATTTATTTATTAATACCGCTATTTATTTATTTATTAGTTTATTTAAATATTTATTTATTTATTTATCTATTTGTACATTAATTTTTTTTTGTATTTTCCTTCAGAGCTTATATTTCTTGCCCAATTAAATTCCTAAATTTACAATTAAATAATGCTTTAGAAGAAAGATACAAATTATTATATCAATTTTTCAATTTCAATTTACCTACTTTAAATTTGTATACGAAACAAAACTATCTATCTATCTAATAAAGAAAGAGCAATTTGAACGTCCCAATTCTTGTACAGCCACTTCTACTGATTTACCATTTAAATATGCACTTGCTTCTTCTGTGAATTCCGATAAGTGTCTTGAGGTGATTTGAGGACATACTGAAGACTTCACCGTCCACCCATTTTTCCAGTTAACAATAATCAGATTGAATAGAGTCATACCAGTCCAGCTAGCGTATCTACTAAATTTTTTATTTTTTTTTTTGTGTTAGGAATTCGCTGGAAGTAAAAAATCATCGAAAGACATTGCAGAGCTATACGCGAGGGATGCTTCTGCAATAGTGATGGACTTTAACTCATCTAAAAAAACTCCCGGGGGACTGACATTAGCCATCCCGAATAAGATTGCACATAGTCGTACGACTAATCAGCAATTTATATTTTGATTTATTTAATGAATTTAAAGAGATAAATCCGCCATTTGTCGGATTTTTAAACTTGTTTTGTTTGAAATTAATACCTAATTTCTTAGCCCTAGCCAAATCTTACAGATCAAGAGGTTTTATCCGTCTCAGTCTCCTGATTACATTGTCATCATTTAAAAGTTCTGTTATATCTGTGTTTACGTGGTTGAGAAGCCGATTTCTATGCCTCGGAGCAACCTTCTTAACCTCATCTTCAACCATTTCAACATTTAGATCTCTATGCAGATCGGCGTTGCGTATGTACCAAGGTGCATTAACTATGTTCCTTAGTACTTTATTTTGGAAAACCTGAATTTTTTGTAAGTTTGTTTGGCATGTACATGCCCACAATTGGAGCCCGTAGGTCCATACTGGTTTTAGGACTTGCTTGTATAGCAATAACTTATTGTAGTTGGACAGGGATGAGTATCTCCCAATAAGCCAATACATTTTACTGTATCGCATGTTCAACTCATCTTTTTTTTTTCTTAACGTGCGCTTTCCAACGCAGTTTAGCGTCTAGAGTCATGCCTAGATATTTAGCTGTGTTAGAAAATTCTATTACATTGTTGTTAATGTAGACTGGAATGTGTGGTACGTTCTTATACGTAAAATTTATATGGATTGACTTAAGGTCATTTAACCTAATCTGCCATTTCTTAGTCCATTCTGAAATATTGTTTATTGTCGTCTGAAGCTTTTTTGTTGCTATTTCGACAGTTGCTCCCACATCAAGGACGGCTGTTTCATCTGCGAAAGTAGATATGGTGGTATCTTCACTTTCAGACAAATCGCTAGTGAAGAGAAGGTATAAAACTGGACCTAACACACTGCCTCGCGGTACACCAGCTTTAATCTCTCTTAATGTTGAGCACTCTGTATCTTGCTTAATTCTGAAGAATCGATCGTATATATAAGACTCCAGAATGGTCGAATACTGCTTCGGCAGTTATTATTATTATTATTATTATAAGCTTTTTATTTACTATAAGGTTTACAAATTGTTATTGTTATAAGAGTATTTACATCATTTAGTTATTTAACTTTAATTTAAAATACATAAATAAAATAAATATATCATCATTTGACAAAGTCTAATCATTGTTTTCAAAATTAGTTGCAAATAGTATAAGCCTCCCCCATAGTTATCCATAGATCTCTATTTTTTGCGTCATGGTACCAATACCTATTAAATTGGTTAATATCGTCAACCCATCTTGTTCGTGGTCGTCCGGTTGATCTTGTCGCTGGTGGTGTCCATTTGATCAAAAGTTTTGTCCATCTATTGTCTGTAATTCTTGATATGTGTCCTGCCCAGTTCCATTTAAGTTGTTTCGTCCTTTTTATTACATCTATGATGTCCGTTTGCCTTCTTATTTCTTCGTTCCGCACTCTTTGTATTAGTCTTATACCGAGAAGTTTCCTCTCCATTTTTGTCTGACAGATTCTTAATTTCTCGGTTAGATTTGTTGTTAAGCCCAATGTTTGAAGTCCGTATGTCAGAACTGGTAAAATTGCTGAATCCATTAAATATTTTTTTGTGTCTTTATTTAGTTTTGCGTTGAGTATCTCCTTCATGTTCCAGAATTGTCGCCATGCGTTTGATATTCGTCTATCTATCTCCTTTTCTTCTTGATTTTTAAATGATTTTAATTGTCCCAAATAAATATAGTCCTCAACATAATCAATATTTACGCCATCGAGTGTAATGTCCTTATGTGTAGAGTTGGTCATCACTTTTGTTTTCGACTGATTTATGCATAGTCCGTAGTTTTTACAAATTGAAGCCAGCTGTGTTACCATTGTCTGAATGTTGTCCGCTTTCTGTGATATTAGGACAACATCGTCAGCAAACCTCAAATTGTTCAAATGTTGTCCCCATATATTTATTCCAAATCGATTCCAGTCAAGTTGTTTAAATATCTCTTCGAGTACTGCAGAGAATAATGGTGGTGATATTGGATCACCCTGTCGTACACCTCTTCTTATGCTGAACATTCGTCCTGTTCTTTCTGTTTTTATTTGTCCAGTGTTGTTTTTATATATGTTTCTTAGAGTTTTGATGTATAAATCATGAATCCCTTGGTTTTCTAAAGCCGTCCATATTTTGTTGTGTTCTATTGAGTCGAATGCCTTGCTAAAGTCGATGTATAGGAGATATAGGGGTTGTCTGTACTCGTTGGATTTTTCAATCAGTTGGTTTATGGTCTGAAGATGGTCCGTTGTAGAGAATCCTTCCCTGAATCCTGCTTGTTCCCGTGGTTGTTTGTTGTTAAGTTCGGTTTTGATGGTCCGATATATAGTCTTTGAGAATAGTTTATATACTGTTGATATAAGGCTGATAGGTCTGTAGTTGTTGATATCGTCTTTGCTACCTTTTTTATGTATCAATGTTATTGTACTGTGTTTCCATTGATTAGGGATTTGTTGTTTTGTCAAAATGGCGTTAAATAAAATGGTCAGTAGGGGGGATAGTGTGTTTTTTCCATATTTTAACATTTCTGCTGAAATACCGTCATTTCCAGGACTTTTTTCTGTTTTAAGTTCGTCAATGGATTTCTCTATATCGTCTAGTTCAAATAATGGCACATCATCTAAGATTGTAGTTCTGCTTTGAATGTTGGTTTCGTCATGTTGGTATTGTGTTGAGCTAAATAGTTTTTCGAAGAAGCAGGTTGCTGTTTCATTTATTAGATTTCTGTTTGTTATTTGCTTATTATTTTTACTCATCGAAGTTATCCATTCCTTTTCATTGTTTAGAAACTGTTTAGTTTTTCTAATTGATTTAGTATTCTGCAGTATGTTTTTAATTGTCGTCTCGTTGTATAAATCAATATCCTTTTTCGTATTGGTTCTTATAGCTTTTCTTAAATAGTTCAACTCAATTTTTTCGTCATTTCCCAAATTTATCTTATTTCTTAGTTTTTCTCTTCTGTCAATGAGTGCTTTTGTTTCGTTTGAAATTTTTATGTCTTTTTTGTGCCTTGTCTCCATTATTATATTTTTTGCCGTTGTTTTTATAATGTGTTCTAGTTTGTCATAAGTGCTTTGAATATTTAAGTGCATATTGGTAATGTCGATAGCTTGTCTTATATGCATGTCAAGACTACTGTTGTAGAGTACGACAGTTTCTGTTGATATATTTCTCGGTATATGTAGGGTATGAGTGTTGCGTCCTAAACTTTTGTGGTCAATTTTTATTTTCGCACGAACCATTCTATGGTCGCTTTCGTATGTTAATTTATTTATAACTGATACGTCTGATAATGTTTTTATTTTATTTGTTAGAATGAAGTCAATTTCGTTAAGTATTGTTCCATCGGGCGATCTCCATGTCCATTTCCGTTTATTTTTCTTTTTAAAAAAAGTGTTTGCACACACTAAGTTCATTTCGTTCAGCCATTTGACTAATATCTTTCCTCGTTGATTCCTTAGTCCGTAACCATATGGTCCAATTACTTGTTCATCTCGTCCGGTTTTTTTTCCTACCTTAGCATTGAAATCTCCAATAATGTACATAATCTCAGTTTTCGTTTTGTTATATAGATGTTCCAGTTTTTCATAAAAGTTATTAATTTCCTCATCTGACGCTTTTTGTGTTGGAGCATATGCTTGTATGACGGTCATTTTTGAATTTTGTATTTTTAGAGTTATACTGCATAGTCTTTCGCTTGATAGTTGCACATCCAGTATTTGTTTTTTTAGTTCTTTTTTCAGTAGAAATCCTACACCATATAATCCCTTTGTTTCTCCTATGTAACAGAAAATGGAGTTTTCTTGTTCTATAATTTGTTTTCCATAAATTCTTGTTTCAGCTAGTCCTATAATATCCCAGTTTAATTTCGATAATGCGTTCTTTAGATCTTCTACTCGTTCGTTCGTGGATAATGATCTAACATTGAGGGTACAGATTTGTAATGTGTTTTTTAAGCTGCTCATTTGTTTTTCTTGTATTTTGGTATTGTTTTTATGTATTGGGGGGTTATAGCCTTTGTCCTTCACGGTGGCTAGCCGGCTTGAGGACATGATTCTTGTGGTCTTGTTTATTTGTTCTAATTTTGTTGTGTCTAGACTTTGTCGCGTTTGTTGCTAGTTTTTGTTATCGTTAGGTTCCTCTTTCTTGCTGGTTTGAAAAAAGTTATAGATGCTGTTTTTTTGTCTATTATTTCCATTGTTAGTTGTTGTCTTTTCAGTCTGTCTCTGTTTCTTAGAGCCACTTGAGCAAGGACTCTCATCATCGCATTTCTTTTCGTCATTTATATACTGAAATCGTCTTCTCTTAGGGTTATTTTTAGTTGTTTCTGGGTTTTTTATTTCCTTTTGTTGTTTCTCAAGAGGCTTCGATATGTCTTTCTTTTCTCTGAAGTAGTAGTAGATACTGCTTCGGCAGTATCTACTACTAAATTAGCTAAGCATTCAAAAGTTCCCAATTAAGCTCGAAATTTGCTATAAGACTTATTTTATTAATTTTTACCGAACCGAAAACTATTCCTGTCAGTCAAATCGAAAAAAGGAAAAAAAAACGTCCCACTGAAATGTTTAATTTTTTTACAATTCCAAATAAAACGTTCTAATGGAATTTAGTGCTCCTCTCTACCGTAGCCGTAACGAAAATCTCATTACATAACCATCAACCAGCTTATCAAAGCCACTCAGCTATAGCCAAAGATTCTTGAACACAATTCTGTGTAAACATATTCAGTGTGGGGGTGGGGGTATATGATTTCCATGATTGTGAACCGAGATAAGTTATGGCATCTCGCTTAAGGAAAACCAATTTCGATGAATTCCCGCTTAAATGACAGACAACTTCAATTTACGACAGACAGACCAGAGCGGAAGTTGATTTATATCCCGAGCTCAAACTGAAGTAAAAGCGCACCTCAACGAACACTTCCTGCGTGATTCCGGCCAAAAGATCACTCCACTCCACAGTGGTAGTGGATATAGCCGAACCACTGCTTTGTGGTCCACAAATCAAAGAAATTGCTGGCATTTTCTAATATGAATATGAGGACAAAGCCAATGTCCTTCCATCATAAATCATCAGTGAAATTCCAATTTAATGGTAGAAACGTAGAGCTGAGAGATTTCCCCACCGCTTTCCTATTTCCCTTCCTTTTCGTATATATTTCGCTTATTTTTTGAGAATTTTTCCAAAGGTGCTTTGTATGCAAATTTTCCACACTGCAGACCAGAGTTGTAAGCCAGCCCGGGATAAGGGATGAGCGAGATAAAAGTCCCTTTTTGGGTGCCACTATAATGTGCATGCATATGGCATTTAGCGTACTTATAAAGTATAACGTCGGGTTCAGCGATTTTGATGTTTCCTCTGCACCTCTGCTCTTCCGACGAGTCTACTAGGTATGTCTGCGCACAGCAATTTGGGATTTCCCGAACGGGAGAGTGACACACAAACAATGATGTTCTGAAATGGTACTCTTATATATACCACCTGAATGGACGATTTGATGGATGAGAGAGATTTAGCAAATCTCATGACATTTTCCGTTCTTTTTTTTTGGATTTTTGCACGTGGTCATTCTGGGTATGGATATATGGAGTGGCATCATATGGCGGCTATGGGATTTTGATTTGAATCTTCTCTGTGCTACACACCACTTTGGCTGGCAGTTGAAAAATGAGTTGGATTTTCCGATTGGGTGCGGATGTGAGTATGAAATCCGAAGTGGGAATCTATGGATTTTTGGGGAATTTCAATTAAAACATTCAATTAGGTGAGATTTGGCAATTTTTAGATCGACTTTGTTGGGGTGTACCTGTACATGGGACTGTTGGTCGGGTAAAAATTCATAAACAAATTTATGCATCAATGTTGTGTGAAGTTTGGATGCTGGGAGGTGGTGAGTGGTGGTTCCCATGAATGTGGGGTTGTATATAAAATATTTTGATATGCGTCCTTTGAGGGTAAATTCTCAAAGTGTTTTTGGAATGTTTTGAAAATGGAAATTGAATATTCTGTAACAACAAGGAGTTAAAATACAATTTATGGCCCTAAGCGTTGAGTATGAGGGTATGGTCCTGTTGAATATGTACTATAGTGGCATGGATGGTAATGCAAATCAGTTAGGATACATACAGACATGTTTGTTGAGCGAGTAGGTGCTATTGTAATTTTATCCTAAAATTCATGTGTTAAATGTGTTGAAATGAAAGAGCCGCGGGTGTGTGTTTTTCATAGGAATATGCCTCGGGATCTCTGGCAAAGCGTGGGATCACCATAGGGCATAGGTCATTCATTGCACCTCTACCATCATCGCAATGCGTGGGATGATTAAACCCTATTCTATTCAGTAAGATAACACATTTTTACAAACGCTTAGCTGGATGAAGCAAGCACAGCGTTGTCAGTTTTCTACCATGTTGAACCTCATCTAAAGTGATTGCGCTGCATTTGGGTATTCTTTGCAAGCATTCCAGGCTTTTAGTTCTGGAATTAAGATCAATCTCTAAAATTGTAAGGATAACAAAATCCTGCCTCTGTTGCTAAGGTAAATGTTAACTAATGAGTTGTTTTGATTGAAATAAAGGTATGTCTGGTAAAGAAGACTCTATATAAATCGTCCCAATTGTATAGAAAGATCCTGCCTGTCATACGAAATGAGTGGCTGAATTAAACCAGTTCTAAATCGAAATACACATATATTGCTTAACTAGCTGACCCGTGCTCGCCTTGCCTCACCCTCCGTTTTTTTTTATAAATATGTTCCCTCCCTTGGACCTTTCTAAAAGCAATATAAAGCAAAAACAAAGACAATAAAAACATAATTATTTGTTCCCTCTTACCCAGACCCACCTCAAATGTCGGAGAAAAGAAGCAACACGAATGAAACAACTTGACATTGACACACGAACCCCACCCCAGCCCATTTCCAAACTTTTCTCAATGAACAGCACCTGAAAAGTGGTCAACCTGAATGTATGCGCTGAAAAGAGACGACTGCCCATTGAAATGCAAAACATATGATCACGTTAGATCGCGCACATAATAATCACACACACACTACTACAACGATACTCATTGCTGCATGACAACTGACAGTGGTATCCACTGAAAGAAAATTGCGGGCGATGTTTCGAATAATTGTTTTGAACATTGCTCAGCTTCAGGACAACGCAGGAGGATGTTTTATATCTTAAAAGATTCAGGAGAAAATTTACTAAATTCACCTGTTTTTTTTATATTTTTTAATCCGATAAGCCATTACTGAGCTAGGTCTGTATAAACAGAATTTTCCTTACATATCTCCGTTTTTTCTGACTATTTTGTAAAAACCAAGTTATATTCCAAGTTAAAAACTATCCTAAAGCCCGACCCAAAACATAAGCACTCACTATGCCAAGTTTCATCAAAATCCTTCCAGTAGTTTCTGCGTGATGCGCGGTCAGGCATTTTTCATTACACAGTTTTATTATATGTAGAAATATCTATCACATCACACGAATGTGTCCCAAAATTCACACAATAGAATTGAATTCAATAGAAAACACAGTTTATTCCTTGGAAAATATTGAATTCTTGTTTTACTTTCAAGAAATTGATAGAGCTATGTACGGAATAACACATCCGGCAACTGACCTCCTCAGTGACACATTTGCTTTTATTTTTTGACAAGAACTAAAAACACTCTCAAGCAGTTTATTAAGAACTCTGAAAGTTGTGTATTGTGTTTCCCCCGACGCGACGTGAACGGATTCAAGTTGCTGAATTTCAACACCATCGAGTAATTAAGAGGGATATCTAATGCTGGGTATATATTTTTGGACAAAAGTATTATATGAAAGGCATATTGATGATTGTCCTTGGTAGTTTTGGGCGGCCAGCGAACTTTTAAAGCTGTACAATTACACTGTCATGGTTGTAAATTGTGAAACAGTGTCTGAGGAGGCTGAGCTTATTCGTACAACGAATTTATATAATCAATCAGAACTTTGGAGTCTTTTCGATTCAAACCTCGTCTAAAGTGTGCAACTGGAGATACTTTTCGGCAACGTCAGTGTCACATCAGAAGAAGAAAGAAACCGAGCGACTGCTAAAAAACTTTGAGGAAAAGTTGATTTTATGTTTACAAATGGTGGACACCAAAAAAAAAGACACTTTGTTCTTTATAACAATACTAGCGGACCCCCTGCACACTTCGTAAAGCAAAATAGAAACATAAACAAATCAAATTCGAATTGATTTAAATTAGTAATAAATAGTTTTTATTGTAAACCTTTGTACACAGTACTTTTGGTTATTCCATTTTCGGTGCAAATATACAAAACCAATGGTTTGCCAACACGCGAACAGGCATTTATATATAACTGCCCATGTGAGAAAACTGGAAACTCTTAATTCACTCCACAAATTCCTATTTCTTTGAACAGAAAGTCTTGTACTATTACACAAACGGGGTTGATTATTAATCCTGGTAAATCCAGCGAATTCAAAAATTTTGTTGAATAATTCACAACATCTTTTTCGTTAGTAACTGTATCCACAGACTTGTACGAAACCAAGTCGCCAGGGATCTTGGATTGTATAGCCATGTTTAATTCTCTGACTTCTTTGTTCTTAGCAGCTAAAATTGCTCTGTCACTCAACCACGCATGACATTTATACTGTTTTGCTATGTTAGGGAAAACACTTTCAAAACAGTACAAAATGGCAAAAATCATTTGGCTAGGTTATCAATCCAGTGGCTTTCGAAATATAAGATTTTTAATGTTTTTTGTATGGGCGGTGCCACGCCCCTTTGACCAATTTGGACCAATCTTCACGGGAATACTCCTGTGCAATTACCTAAGAATGTGTGTAAATTTGAACTCAATCGAATCCGTAGTTTTCGAGATATAAGATTTTCAACGTATTTTTTGTATGGGCAGTGCCACGTCTCTTTATCCAATTTTGACCAATCTTCACAAAAATTCTCCTGGGCCGTTACATAATTATGTGTGTAAATTTGAACTCAATCGATTGTGTGGTTTTCGAAATATAATGTTTTGAATGCATTTTTTGTATGGGAGGTGCCACGCCCCTATAACTCATTTTCATGATTTTATATCCTAAAAAACGGAAAAATTAATCAAATGTGTTTGAAATTACCCATAATTGTACGTTATGTGTGAGAATCGTATACAAATGCTGTTTTAAAGGAGGAGGAAAAATCAAAAGTATTTCTCTTTTTGTAAATTTCCTGCACCTAAATCCTTTTTTCTTTTTAGAGAATTACATATCACAGCAAAAAAAGCAATAATTCTTCCTCCGAGCTGCTTGACATTTTTTTAGACAATGAAAACCAAGAGTCATGGACATTAATGAGATCTTTCTGTTTGACGTCCTCTAACGCGGCGGTTAGAACGTTGCGTCAAAATAATCTTACCGCCGCGTAAATTAATCTCACCGAGGCGTTAAAAACGCGTTCTGTTTGACGAAGCCTTAACTTAGCAGTATAAAAATGAATAGAAATAATACTTTATGTTATTTTTATTAGAAAATTCCACGTCTTTTTTTTATCCGATCCGAATCTTAAAGACTTCGACCCACAATCCAGACCATATTTTTCCAAAAATGTAAGTGCGGCGAATACAGCCCACGTTGGTAATATGTCCCACCACTATAATATATCCTTAAGTAAAAAGCGCAGGTATATACAAACTAATTCATTCCAACCAAGTTCAAACTAGTTATGTCTCATTCAATCGAGATAGGCAAGTCTAGAAAGATATGGAAGATATTGATAGTACTCGATTTTTTCGTTTTCAATTTAATTTTTTGGTAACTTTTGTTAATTGTTTTCATATTGAATTTTCCTTAAATTTGATAATCTTTTTCTTTTCAATGTGTGTAATATGGTCCACCCCATTTGTGGCCATTTGACCCAGTAGGCCATATTTGGCACACGATAAAATCGATTCGTTTCCTAAGTAAAACACAAAAAAAAACGAAATGAGCTATGAAAGACATGATGCGAGCAATCATTGCAGTTTATAGAAAAAAAACAAGGGTTGGGCAATTTTAACAGCAGTGGGGCCATATTAGCAGCACGTTTTTGAAGAGAGAAAAATTGAGTTTCCGTAAAATTTTGCTTTTATATTTTTGTTAAGTTTGATTTAAATATTAATATTTAAAAATACGGAAGTAGAAATAATTTCTACGACTTTATTAAAAAAAATTATATGAATTCGACTTAAATTCATGGTTTTATTTAAAAAAAAATGTTAAGGGTGGGCCATATTCGCAGCACTTACTTTAATTCAATTTTTTTTGTGAAACAAAAGGTTTTTTGAGCTTTCAGCCTCTGAAATAAATGTAATTAAATATTTTCTTTAACCGTCGACTAATAATTATTCTTGAAAACAAAATAATATTAAATGTGCTTTGATGTCTTGAAGGAGTCTGCCATCCATAACGGAACACGCTAATAAGTTCACAGATTGTGATAAGCCCAGTTCCAACAGTCATTGTTTCTTTTCCTTTAATCTTGCAGGCATTTAATTGCCAATAGGTTCTAAAGCCCGCCTCAAGTAGACAAGTGGACCCCACTTGATTGCTTATATATCATTAAATTTATTGATTGCCATGATTCACAGTCTCAGAACATACATTCCTATACATATATCAGAGATTATTTGTATCTGACCCAAAACGAATGCCACATCGTCCCTTATATCGAACACTAATTGCAATCGCATCGTCCATATTTGCCTTTCATCAGAAACCTCTCCGATTCAGTAAACCGAGACCAACCCCAATCACAGTCAAGCAAATACAACGATTCCGTTTGCCGGCATAAATAAGAAATCCTTTCTATTAAGCTCGAATCATCGTTGGGTTTTTATTGCACTTCTTGACCCAATTCGTCATCATGTCAGATGAATATCATATGCTGGTGCAGCATCCCCCTTTCACATTCGGAAGACGAATCGAGTTCGAAATTGATGTTTCAACTTCAACGGCAATCAGTCTTATCCGTCGGGTGGCACTGGGCCGGATACAGCAAAGCAAACAACATTTTTTTGGGCCATCGCGTGGCACATTTCCATCCCAGATACCTATAGAAAGCGATAAAATCCACTGACTGCAGTTTAATGTCTGCCCGGGTTAACCCACCCTACAAATTTACCAACCGCCGCTCTTCCATCGTTATAAATAGACTTTCACGTATACAGAGAAACTATTCGAAAGTTGGCTTTATTAGCTTTCAAGTGGTAGTAGGTTACTACCAAAAGCAATACCCAGGAAAAAAAAATCCCGTGCACTATACATCCTGAATTCGGCGCAAATGGAAATGGTTTGGAAAAAACACTCCAAGTTACAAGCTCAAACTTGTGTGTAGTGGGAATGGTGTGGGGTACAGATTTATTGTTTTAACCCCGACAAAAATATTGGATTAGTGGGAAAAGAATTCAATTGAAATTCATACACTGCGCGGGTAGGGAGAATTGGAATCATTGTTTCCCATTGGCTTCCATATACAACATGAGTGCGAGTAAATCACCACCATACCAACAAAACTGCGCAAACAGCAAGGAAGCATTGGAACAAATGGAGCCAACTCTGTATTAGAGATGATGTGGGGTGTCTTACATCCGCCCATTCGTTGTATAGCTGGTTTGGGGGACAAAAACGAGAAACAAATTTATTGCAATAAAATCAATTTCGAATACTACACGTATCCTTTTTTTCATTTTTATTCCCATCATCATATAGCTCGAATGGCAATTGGCTTTTGTTCACAAAAATCGGGTCGACAGTCGACACATGAGCTGGAGTCCATATCGGAGTGAGGTTGCACACAAAAAAGGAACAAGCAGCAGAGTTTTTGTGTCGAATGGAGACATCGTTATGTATAAGCGCTTTGACATGTCTTGAGAGTTTCGCCTTTTTGTTGGTTGATATCGATTGCACAGTTTGAATCTGTCTGCGGTGATTACGGATAAGAAATTCACGTTTGGAGATCCCTAAGGCCTAAGGGATTATAATGAATTGTGGTTTTTTAGTGTTTATTTCCCATACGAAAATGTCTACAAGGATAAAATGTTCGCACGCTAAATAAATTAAATTTTACTATCAACCCAATAAAATATATAAATACTATTATAATTAAATAAATCTTTAAAATTAAATTAACAAAAATATAAAGATTTATAGGGTCTTTTCGTCTTTTAAATTTGTTTTAGCTTTTTGACTAAAAAATAAAATTTTATTATAAATTTAAATGAAACAGTTAATATTTCGTCCAACCATAACTTCATATAGATGGGCGAATGATAAGTCATTTAGCTCGCGAAATAAATGTCCGCTACATTCAATCGAAGATAAATTTGACAATTTGTGTGTTGCGTTTTTTAGGACTTACGTCTTACGTCTTTTACAAATTGACCTTTAATTTTTGGAGATAGGCACATACGCAGCTGCTGCAGAAATTTGTTTGGAGCAGCATAGTTTTGGATGTATTCAAATACTGCGATGTTTTTGAAGTATAAAATTCGAAAATTCAACTAAAGCGTAAAATAAAAATCATGACTGACTACCTAATTCCACCGTGTTAATAAAAAAAAACACGCTATCACGTTAGCTAACACGTGTTTTAAGCTGACAGGCGGATAGTGAACGTATCCGTTTTATAATATTTCTTATTGTTCTTCTTTTATTGCGGTAGCTGCTATTAACAGCAACACTATTACTCCTCCTGGATCATAGGGCGACACTTCTTATAAAAAAGCTATTCGCTTTTTATCATTTAACGCACAACACCATTACACGGAATTGTACTAAACATTCTCGTACATCTGTCATCTGTCATGTGTCATATTTCGTATCTCTCTTTCAGACTTCAGATTTTACGATTTAGGCGTTCAATCGAATTGAACGACAAACGTGTAACGCGTAAAACCCTCATAAACTTAAGAAATTAAGTACCACCTAAATGAACTGTCAGATTTTGTATGGAGAATAGTTTACGCAGGCCTCATAATTTTCCGCGATCAATTTGACTCCGAAATCGACTGGGACAATTAGTCAAATTTTCAAATGTCAAATGCCTGGAAATCAATAAAATTATATCAATCGTTTATTATAAAAGCACACTTGATATGTACTTGCCTTGGTTTTCGACAAAAACTTCCAACATAAGCTGTGCTTCTTTCGTCTCTATCAGCGTCTCTATTCTAGATTGTCGAAAAAACGAACATCGAAGAATAAAAACATGAGTTGGCAACGCATCAATCTGATTGTAAAATTGACATTTGAAAATGTTAATTCGATAAAATATTATTAATGTGAAAACTCTAACGAAGTACCTAAACCATTGACTTATATAATAAGTCATTGACCTCAACATTTTAATTCAAATGAAAAATTAATCAAGTTAACTCAATAACATGTGTATTGTTTCAGATATTACATTTCTTAGCAATTTACGTTTTTTCGTCCGCTTGCTAGTACATTTTTTTCAAACTTGAATTTTCTAGTTTTAGTTTTTGCTATCCATACAAGTTATCGATAACATATACACAAATTTGGTTTGGCTACACTTTTCTCTATCCCCGCGAAGCTCTTAGCTTATCCTATAGCCGTGACGGGGATGAAAGAACCACAGCTACAAGAATCTCTGCTGAAAAGGTAAACTATCTTAAGTCAATTTTCACATTTTTTTCAGGAGAGCAAAAAAACATCAGAAAACCTAATTTAAAAAAAAAGCCTCCAACTTTCAACTCTAAGGCAAGGGCTTTTTAGAAGGGAAATTTTGTCTTCTTTTTTCCTAGCCACGTTTCAAAACAATACTTTAAAAAATCAGCGGGATATTAGACAAAATGCAATTAAAGATGATTTACCTTTAGCGTTTTTGCTCAGTAAGAAATCTTAAGTTGAGATAAGATACTTTAGCAGATTTTGTGGAGTATCGATTTCAGTTCTTAAATAGACTTAAGATGAAGTGCGCATTACAGTGCTTTTCAGGAAATGCTAATTATATTTTGAACAAAATATCTTAACTGAAATAAGACGTTTTTTTTACAAGTAGTATATCATCTTATGGGTATTTAAGATAATTTATTAAATATTAATACGCATTTTTATCAACTTAAGATGATTTTGATTTTCTATAACTCGGCATACAATTCAGATACAAGGACGAGGGTTTGGTACAACTATGCGTATTGAATAGGGGAATCTTTTGCAGTAAACTGTTAAAAATTCACTTAAATCGACTTAAGATAGTTTACCTTTCCAGCAGAGGTAACTCTGCATATTTCTTCAAAAATGTAATCAGTTGTTTCTTTTCACTTACTTTCGGCATATCGATAATTTTGGGAAGTCTAAGAACTGCTGAGTTTGACAAGAGACTTAACAGTCGATTTAGGCTAAATACCTAAAGACATTTACGAGGGTTGTTCACTTAAAGCTCCACAGAAATTTGTGCATTTACGAGCAGCATAAAATTATGAGATTATGTGAATACCCTTAATGTAATTTGCAGGTTGCAGCAATCTTTATATGTTTTCTATTCCCAGCCTATATTTTTAATTTAATTATTCAAAATGTGCACTCTAGTAGTTTATGTAGAAACATTTGTAAAATAATAATAAACAAAAATTTATCTTTTGGCTTTGCAAATGTTAAAAAGTGTGTTAAAAACTTTTCCGCTCTGTAAACGCCGAACTCGTTGAGTTAAGTAATCCGCTCGTTTTTTTTCTGTCATATACGTTTATTGATAAGAACTTAAAGGTATCATGTACATTAGCGTCAATTCACCGCTGCTTGAGGTGTATAAATAAGGCGGATTATGTTTAATAATTTATTGAGGAGAAACAAATTTAAGACTAGAAACGCTAAAATTTTATATGAGGTGGGAGCGTGACGTTGCCGTGTTGCTCCCTATCGCCTGGTGCTTGCATTGATCCGGTACGTGAACTCAAAAGCACCGATCGAATAGTTAAAGATTCGCACATGCCAAATGTATCAAAACAAAGCTGCCGAGAGCCTAGAAAATTCTGAGAAACAAAGGCGACTTGGTTTTGAAGGTACACGCCGCTGGTCCCAAGCAAACATAAAATAGAAGGTCTTTCATAAAGCACTTTGTATCTATCGATGCCATTTTGCATGGAATAAGTATAAGGTCGTCCGCCGCGGCATCCCTCGATTTGCTCATGTAGAATCTTCAATGTGGCGTGAGATGTGTAGCCCGTAGCGCCGTCCTTTTGAAAATACATAAAATATCATCCAATTCGGACCAAAAGAAGTTGGTAATCATCGACCTATAGACGGTGATGGCTTGATGACGCCGCCAGCCCAAAATCCACATCAAACTTTGACTTTTTCGTCATACATTGGATGCTCTTGGATCTCATGTGGATAGGTATCGTCCCCAATTCGACAATTTTGTTTTTTGACGTACCTACTCATTCTGAAGATGAATATTCGATAAAAATTAATTTTGTTTTCAACTGCTTTTAATAAAACAATTTTATCATTTCACGAGTTTGTTGAATGCTATGTCCGTCCATGGTGACTGAATAAATGATACGCAATTTGACAGATGTAGCTTCAACATGACCGCTATCAACTGTCAAAGTTCGGAAGTCCCTGTTGGAAGATTCTGTATAATAGTTTGTTGATTTGATCTGCTAGGTCATGTAGGACGAATAAACATATTTGGCACAAATAATCCACATGAGAGCATACCGAGAATACACAGTCGAAACGTTTTCATTGAGTCTACCACCCCACCACCACAGTCAGTCGGTATCGCGAAATTGCTTGCTTGTGCTGGTAGCTATATGACTAGGTGTGTGGGCCATGTATTCCAGTTGAAAGAAAAATGTACACAGGATTTAAAGGAGCGAACATATGTTAGGTAATTTTTTTTTTGCCATTCGCGGTCTATTTCTGTTTTTATTTTAGTTTTTTTTTAATTTCGACATTCAACCCCATGATTTAGATTTTTTCTGAACCAACTGCACTAGGATTTCCCGCTGGCGTTCTCAGTGCAATGAAAACACACTCTCACGATTCACTTTGGGGAGGGGTAGTAGGGAATAAAAATGCACAAGTAGTTTCAGCTTACTCTTCAGTAGAGTGACGGCAAAGGGCGGAAGGCAGCCAGACCGACGACGACGCGACGCTAGCAAGGATGAATGAATTATGGAAGCAAGAAAGAATTTCAGGATAACATTTAACTTGAATGAGGAATAATAGTTCTCGGGTATAGAAGAAGTACGGTATATACATGTGTGTGTGTGTGCCGCTCATGAGGGAGTTTGAAAATCAGGAAAAGATAATGGCGAGAATTTATGGTGCACTGCCGACGCCCGCCGCCGCCGCAGCCGCCACCAACTACGGCATCCCCCACACAAACACCCCAATGAGTGGCTTGCCACCACCAGGCTTGGAGCCAAGCAGTCGCCTGCGTTAACTTGAGTGCGAGCGCTCACTTAATGGAAGATAAATGTGGAGAGTGTTCCGCAGTGCAAACAAATGTCCTGATTAGTGAAGTTCATGAGGCCATGGTGCATGTGTATATGCATGCATTCGTTGCACGAGTGCATGTTCGATTTAAGGATAACCAACGCGAATGTGAACGATTGATGACGACGAAATGTGAGGATGATGCATTTGTTAACTGGAACGGGCCACTCTGCGGGCGCGGGGAACTAATTTATCATTTTGTTCCATTATCATTCGGAAGGTGGCTGGAAATGATTGAGACATCTGCACCAAGGATAACAAGTAAAGTCAATCTTTATACGGAGTGTTATTTATGATTAACAAATTGTAAGGCGATGAGATTGCGTTTCGTTCAGCGTTCCGGGCTTCTTTTGTCAGCTTGTCAGGATGGAGTGGAAATTAATTTCAGAGGTAGGAAAATTTATATTGTGGGACCAGGCTCTGAAATAATCTATTGATTGCACTGTCATTAAGTGCCAAATCCAATTTTAAATTCTAATTTTGCTACACGATCGTGGAATAACGAACGCCATATCCGAGCGAGAAAGGGCGGATTTTAGACTGGTAGACATCAATGGACATTTTTGCTCACTATCAGTTTAGTACCTATGTTCTACCCGTTGGGCACGACTTTGATACTCATGAATATGTAGTCATCGTCACATTGACCAGTATGGTCAAATTGTCAAATGGACCATGGCACGGCTCTAACCGCCATCACAGTTAATAGTTGGCTTATTCTTATTCCCATATGCATTGACAACCAGGCGGCTATAAAAACAGTTTCTGCTATTGAAATAAAGTCAAAGCAAGTTCGCCGCTACCGCGAAGATCTAAAGGTTTTCTGCTCGCAGCATACCTACAACGCATATCTGCTGGGTTTCAGGGCAATGAGATGGCTGATGAACTGACCAGAAATGGATCTGTAATGGATCAAAATCGGGCGCCACAGTCGATCAAGCCACCTCTCTGTAATCTTAGAGAGAGAGAGAGAGAGAGAGAGAGAGAGAGAGAGTGGAAAACAAGATCCGTATTTAAGCCAACAATAGGTGGAAAGAATTAGCTACCTGTGAAATATTACAAAATTATGGCCAGAATATAATATCAGACTTACAAGCTTATGAGGTTAAATAGAACGTCGTTTTATAAACTTGTAAGGGCCCTAACAGGTCGCAACTTTCTAAGAAACCATACAATGTAATTGAGTCTCATAGATGACGATATATGCTTGGGATGCGGAGACGAGGATGCTCATGAGGACACACCTTACCTGTAGCTTGTGTCCTATTGAGAACCCCAGCATTTGTTTTTTTACCATCATCCATTACCTTAGGCAAGCCTGTGGTATTTCTTTTCGAATTAATATAATTCCAAAACGATTTACTATTGCGCTTTACCGATGACTCAACAGACTAAATATATTGATTATATAAAAATCGATTTAAAAACTCATATTCTTTCCTGAATCTCAAAAAAAGTTCACGATTAGAATTTGTTTTATGAGATAAATAACGCGAATGAGCTTTCCTTTTTACATTACGTAAATTAACCAATCTTTTATTGGACCAAGGAATTTTAAACTTATTATTATGACGCGTCTTTGGTACGAATAAATCAAAACCAGAATTTAATTTATCCAAAAATATATCATAATTACCTTTGAGATCGGGGGATTTTAGCATTTCAACCCAATCAAAATCATTTAAATATCCCTGAAGTGCACTGAAATTGGTTTTTGCGAAGTTATAAGATAACGCGGTATCATTACTACAACGTTCACCAGAAAAACTACGAAAATTAAGCTCTAAAAATAAGGCTTTATGATGGATTTTATTGGAATCAATAACATCCACAGCCTCTGAAATATTATAATTAATTTCATTATTAATAAAAATTAAATCTAAAATTCTATTAAGAGAATTACGAATAAAATTTATTTGAAATAAATCCAAAGAAAGAAGACCATCAATGACTATTTGTTCATAATCATGTTTTACGTTAAAAGGTATTAAATTCGCATCACCATCTACATTTCTCCATGTGACATCACCAATATTAAAGTCACCCAATACACAAGGTATTTGAGTAGCTCCAAGACCACTGACAACACGAGCAATGCCTTCAATGTGTTTTTCATACACACTAAAAGCACTACCAGGAGGAACATAGGAGACGCAAACATACAACTGATAACACATGTTATGTAAATCAATACACACACACATCTGATCAACATCTACCGACCGATGCCCCAACGTAATCTGCCTACTTTGAAAAAGAGATGACACAGCTATTAAAACTCCCCCACCTCTCTCGCTGCTTGTTCGGCAGCGATCATTTCGGTAAACCACATACGAAGCATCGAAGATCTCAGCCGAAAAAATATGTGGGTGCAGCCATGTCTCCGTTAAGACAATAATATCATATTGATGGTCAGAGAGCGCAACAAAAAGCTCTTTTGTTTTTGTTCTCATACCACCAATATTCTGATAATAAACGGAATACGAAAAATGATTGACAACGGACGTGTCCCGCCGCCGCAGAGAATCACTGTTTATGTTTTGGCTTCCGCAAGGGGCAAGACAACTCCGTTTTTTGTCAAAAATTTCTTAACGCGAATACCCGACGGCCAAAAGGAAGAATCTAATGCGCTGGCGATGAATTCGTCCGGTAATTTAATTTTGAAATTTATAAAACGTAACTTGGTTAAATCAGCGGTCGACTTAACCAGTTTATAACAAACTATTTGGTCACTCGATATGGCCAATTTATTCGAAATATAATTCCGCAGTGCACTTTCACTAGTATCCACATGAAAACCGGCAGCATGTAGCATTTCAGGTCCTTTCTTGTGTTAACCATGGGATCTTGAGAATGAGACTAAAGATATAATTTTCCATCGCAGTCTTTTAAGCGCATGATGTTTCTACGTTCTCTAGAAACAAGTTGTCAAGAAAGTCAGGAATTTTTGAGAAACCACCATGCATGTAAGGGACTAAACTTTCAGAGGGAGTTCATGGGTTGAAGGCAGACAAGCTTCATCTATGTTAATTCTCCTCTAGTATAAAATATCCAAAACTCTTAATGCACGGGCAATCTTTCTATAAAATCTTCTTTCTCTCTCTCTCTCTCTCTCTCTCTCTCTCTTTCTCTCTTTTAATATGCAAGAGATATGTTCAATGGTATGTCGTTTTGGTTAAAATAATTTCATTCCATTTAGCTTTGGTCAAGTCTTTTGTAGATTATACGACTTTTTTTGCGAAATACGTCTGAATAAATTTATATAGCGTAAGACACCAATAAGGGACACACTGCATCGATAATTCGGAGAGAATGTCACGGTAGGCATCTATAAATTTGAGGTAGTTGGTGACTTTACCTATACCTCGGCTCCCCTTTCGCTCTAGAAATGACACCATCACATACCAATCGCTGTTTCTTTGACAATACAGTAGAGGAAGACCTCGCATTGATAGGGGAAAGGGATAACTGAAGAGGAGTATTGGTTGAGAACCAGGTCCCCCCGCCCTTGTAATTGAGAAATTGAAATCCCTAAGCACAACTTTGGCACGCTTCGGATAGGATAGGAAGAAACCGTGTCATTGTATGGCTGTGTAACCTTAAAAGCCTCAAAGTAACAGCTTTCTCGGATAGGTAAGGTTTGGTTCGGATGGGCGGTTGTCTCGAAAGACTAACTTAGAACTTTAGATCTTGAAACAGCTTGTGGGTCCATTATGTGGGGAAGGGAAAGCGGCCAGAAAATTCTATATCAGGCATCAGTCTAACCGTCCATATGGTTTGTGACAGGCCTTCACTGGGTGTGAAGAAGTTAGTTGAGTTCAGGTGACCGGATGAAGATTTGAAAGGGGACAAAACAGTCTGCCCTCCGATTTAAATTTTTAACACCCCACGAATAACATGGAGTTGAACAGTGTCGGCAAGGAAAGATACCCTAAGGAAGTCGGGTGCAGTTGAAATGTCTAGTTTCAGATCAAAAAACAGATTTGAAGATGTCATACGCATACCGGGAGTTGTAATAAATGTAATTGTCTATCCATCCTATCTTTGACTGTGAGAACAAATTTGAACTTTCGCGTAGTTCGGGCTAATATCCTTTTTTTAAAGCCTTACATATCCCCCTTTAGAATTGTATTTTTTGGTATGTTAACAATAGAGTCAGTGCCCAAACAAATATGGTAGAAGGTAGCAAGTTATAATAGTACCCAGTCGTGCACATGCTGTTCATCATTCAACCTCTTCTCCTACTAGATGATACTTAAACTTATTAGAAACTATGATAGACTACGGTTACTCAAGGTTTGCTAAGCGTTCCAAAGTCGAATATATTTTTAGAGGCTGTAAGCAGCTTCATCTCGTTACACTGTTGAGCTCGAAATTGTCAGAGTCAATGTGTGATACGCAAAAGTGAGAGATGAGAGCTGCAAACGGTTTTCATCTGTCAACTTATCTTTTTAAGCACTCTGTTAAATCCCGAAAAATCTCCAAATATATCGGCCTACCTCGTATTACCTACCTTACATTAAAAGAACTTAATTGCGCCCATTTCTGTTACTGGCGCCCATCTTCCAGACATTCCAAATACCCCCCTGTGCATTTCGCGAACACTTGACAACGATACAAGTCGTTTCTTAACAGCTTAAGAGAACAGGGTCTTTCAGATTCACTATAAACACAGACCGAAGGCAGGCATGCAGCTTTCCGTTCTATACTGGTAGCACTTTCGAAATTGTTACGCTCCTTGCCACATATCCTCTATATGTTTTGTTTATGAATAGGGAACACACCAGTATAGCATTTTGAGTTCGTGGGTGATAAGCCCATCAGGCTATGGCCGACGAGAAACGAGGTGAGAAGAACATTTTTTGCTAATTCACAACTTTGGTGTATGTCGTGTCGAGAGATTTCTGTGCAGACCTACTTCTCGCGGCTCCACTACTTTCTCAAGGATATATGTGGTGCGATATTATTATATTCTTGATGGGTAAGAGCCAAGTGCTTGTTCCTGTTTCTGCTCTTTTGAAACTTGTAGTACACATGCATTTACTGGTGTGTTTTATTTTCTTACTGCTTTATCCTCCATACTCCATAGGACTACTACTGAACTACTCGACTTTTTTTCTGTGTGAATGAGTCTAATCTAGGAAATGCAACCAAGCGGTGAGAGTGTGTATACCCAAATGTGTGCTCTGTGTTTACACTACAGCAGCATGTTGTTTAAAATGCAATATAATTTACATTTGCATAAAATGCTCGTTTCATTATTATTTTTATGTGGGATTCCCTTTGACGTATGTGCTTCATGGTGCTGCGTAGAAAAGATACACCAAACTGGTGTAGATACTATTACATTCGGGTATAATTAATCGAAGTGAAACCTCCCGGCCGGGACATATGAGTGAGTCGCGATTCTACAAAGTGAATGCACAGTAATTAATTGAAAACTTATAAAGCAATTTGTGGATTTAAACAATTTCTGGGCGAATTCCCATTAGGTAAATATCTCATAAGTCATAACTTTCATTTAAAGCGCCCATTTATCCACGACACCGAGTAGTTAAAGGACCGTAATCACGTTGGCGCACAGAACAAAAAATAAAAACAATACTGAACTGACGTCCTTAAACAATTTTTTGTAGGTCTCGATTTGTTCTTTGTGTCCGACCAAGTTAGCGGTAATTTTTCATCGTCCCCATAAGCGAATGGACGAGAAACAGTCAGAACAAGCGTAATTTCGTTTTAATGTTTCTTCAAGTGACGTCCCAAATTGCATTTCTGTTTTTTTTTTTTAGGTTCGTCCGTATTCAAATGATTTCGTTGGCAGTTTTTAAGTTTTTTTTTGTTTTCGCCCTACATTCGATCAAAGGAGAGCTTGTTATCCTGATAGCACTGGCTGGCGCGGTGTGCCCGAGAAGGACGAGTTGACAGCGCCAGCAGACGGCAGTCGAGAACAAACAGTGTTGTGTGTATAGAGAGAGATCTGTGTTGTATACTCTTCAGGATGGCAAAGTATCCTGTGATAACAAATTGCAGTCATTAATCAAGAAGCTATTTAATTTCGTTGTGTTTTTTTTTTTTTTGTTGCGTATTTTCTTCGTCCCACTTTGGCTTCGAGCGGTATTGTATACATAAGTGCGATCAGGGCAATTCGCTGTAGGTGGACAGAAATCCTTTGCAGCGATAAATGAGTGTCCCTATATAGGAGGGGTGAATTAATTATTGTTATTAGTGGGAAGAAAGTGCAAAACAAATTATATCCGTATTGGACGTGGAACGCTGTTCGAGCAAGGTCGGTGTCTATTTTTACGGTGGGTTTTATTGAGTGCCTGGCAATGCTTATGAATGAGGCAGTTAGTACATTTAGATACGTTTATCCATGAGGTAATGAGCTAATAAAGTGGGTGCGCATTAACAAATTGGTTAAGGACTCATCTCTTGATGGAGGATGGTTGGTTGGTGGGCGTTTTATTTTATTTACGCTCCCTGTTGGGTGGTTTATTGCGTCAGTCGTTCGAGGGATATTGGTCCAAAGAAATTGGGCTGATAAATCCGTATTTTTGTTTATTCTGTGAGTCAATGTGAACATTTTGATGCGCAGGGCTAACCAAAAGTACTTGCAATTGATGTCTCTCAATCGGCGGTACCGATTCCATGCGATTTAATCCCTTCCCTGGGGATTGTAGGTATTCCAAGAAGCCACTAAAAATTTTGACCACAACGCGCCGAAATAGTGACACTGTATATTGAAAATAGTCGTTCAGTTGAATCAACCCTACGGGCATTTCGTCGAAAATGAAGTGGCTTACAAGCGTCGGCGTCGTCTTACATACTATTCGTCGTTTGGTGTCAAATTTTGTTGAGCAAGGGACAGTGAGAGATTGTCGACATACAGTTCATCAACGGCCAAGACGGACGTTAAAATTAAGTGCTGGAAGCGGTAAGTGAGAGTGTTTCCGAGAACCCACATATGTCGTACCGTCAGCGCGCAGCATTTTGGCGTCAGTGGAACTACGTTGCGGTGCATTTTGAAACATGATTTGCATTTGCTTCCGTATAAAGTGCAATTGACTCAATGAATATTGCCTACAGACCTTAAACATCGCTTGGAATAAGACCATACAATCCCTGAACGTGTTCTGTCAAAAAATGGCGACATTGACTGGTTCAAACTTGACTTCTCCGGACTACTTATACACAATGCATATTTTTAGATTCCTGAATTTGTTAGTACGCGGATGGCTTTCACTGTCGTCGATTTTATTGTGGATTTAATGGTTGCCTGTCTCATTGGATAACATAATAAATACATTGGCCAGAGATTAGTTAATAAATGTATTGTGAAAAAAGATTGTAATTCTGTATTCTTCGTCTCTGACAGATGATCTCGTTTACTCTCGGGACCAGATAGATCGATTTTTATTTATGTACCTTCTTAATATTATACAATATTTATTTTTTTAGCAAAAAATCAAAGGACATTGCTTTTGCCGTCTGCCTGATTGACAACGATTCTATAATTAAATAAAAAAGAACAAAATAAACGAAATATGAAGCCTCGTTACTTTAAAGCTATTTTGCAGAGCTGGGTTTGGTTTTTTATGTTTATTTCATAAAACAGTATAAAGACTTGATCCGCCGAAGATGTGCCTCCTAATTTCGTATAAGACTGGACAAGTCCCAATAAAATGTATGACGGTTTCTATTTTCTCTAAATTACACAAGTTGCACAGCTTCTTCTAAGTCTTCTCTGTGTGGGATATAATTAAGCTTGAGAAGCTCTCCACGTAACTTAAAAACTGTCGATATTTCCGATATACTATATTCATCACGGAAGTAATTCTTTTCCACCACATTATGATCTAAGTGGCTGTAAATCATTCTATGCAGTGATCCCGAAGCTTGTTCCGAGTCTATTGACCCAGCTTTTTCATCCATCTTTGCAATGATTTGATAAAGGTGAGATTTCCAATCGCCGCAGCCCTCAGCGAGTCGCATCCACTCCCTGTACCATCCTGTCCTTGAGTGAATTTCTTGTTGAACCGCTTTTTTGGTAATCTAGTGTCCGGCATATTCAAAACCTTCAGAGCGTAGTCCACACGCAGCTTAAAAGTTTTGATGAATGCTGGGAGCTGCTATGAGCGATGAATTTGTTACTGAGACATTTCCTTCAGACTTTTTAGACTTTGCTAGCTTTTCCATTATATGTTTCTCCATACCTATCTAAATTTCTTGTAAAGTAGACTCTAAGGTACTTATATTCTTTAACCACAAAAGACCTTTATAAACGGGCGCTTTTTGATCTTGCTATCTATCTTAGGTAGAATATTCATTTCCACTGTACCGGTTTCTGTTACCTAATATCCAAAGGTAACTATAATCGGAAAGTGATCGGAATATGGTAGTTGCTTAAACTCCATATTTGACAGATAAGCGTTCCATTCGCCGCCTATTGTACAGTAGTCAATAATGGACACTCCTTGTTCGCCAACAAATGTAAGTTCGCCATTCCTGTCACTGTCACTCGTTCCAGTTAGGTGAGTCACAAAATTCCACAAATTTCCTACCTCTTGCATTATATTTGCTATCCTTTAACTGCCTTCTAATTCCAGCCGTTACATTTACTCTCCCTTCTTCATTGCCAGTCCTCGCTCCTCGCATTTATGTCGCCGATTACCATCATGTTCGGGTTATCACAGCTAAGTGCTACCTCTTCATGTTTTTCGAAATCACTCAAGGAACATTTTCTTTGATATCTTTTTCCATATTTGTAAAAACTTTCCTCTTGTTTCACAGCAAACCGCGCATAAGTTTTCGGGAAAAAAAAATGGCGAGATGGGAAAAAATTAGGTGAATCTTTAAGGACATGTTACATTCTAAGGCTTTTTATCCTGAAGTAGTTTAGAAACTAACGTGGCACACAAATTAAATTTGCAAAAGGGAACCCTGGACGTCAGTATATAACAATAAAATTAAAGGACTACATTTAATAAAGGCACCATTTTTCCCTTGACCCAAGCCAAAACAATGAAGAAATCAAATTTTGGAACAAACGATAAAGCCTTTTCCCGAGTGCATCTATAGCTTCACGGGCCGCATTCATGGCACAATTTAACAACTCTCAGGTTTCCTTTAAACCACCTTTCATCTCTGAGCGGATGCCCTCTCCGTTGGTAGGTATTTTTAAGTTGCCTACCTTTCACATTAACCGCATAATTTATCAAAAGTATTGCATTAATTTGTTTGAAACCGCAGTCATCAGTGATCCTTCTCTGTGGGGCAGTAGCAGCATAATTTGCATCAGCTCTCAAGCCTGCAACTTAGTACGGTGTAAAGCCGCTCTACCTCGAATGATTTTGCTTTCTTTTTGCAAATTAAGTGCAAATATCCGTGCACTACAGTAATGTGTTCTACAGCGAAATTCGTTCATAATTCCCATGCGAGCTCTTAAACGTGAATAATTTATGCAGTGCGCCGTCGAAAATGTCCAGCCCAGTTACGAGAGTGTATTCATATTCAGTCACCACAGCAGAAAGGGCGGCGCACCCCAACCTCCATTAGCTATTTTGTTCATAGTACAGTTTCGTTTCGAGGAGGAGGCAAACAAAAAATAGTTCTCGCATGTTTCAAAGGTATAAAACGACAATAAGGACGAAGCTATATAAATACCATAACAGCAGTTATGCTCCCTGCGTATGAATGTTGTTAGTCCGATACAGGCGAATGCGAACGGTCTCCAGCTGCCGTAGACTGAATGAATGCTTTACGACCGTTTCGAATATATTCAAATATTATACGGGCTGTCGTTTGTTTGTCGGTTTAGTTTGCTGTGTTTTTATGCCATTCCGTCTGCTTAAAGTCCTTATGTGGCACCACCGACTGCCTCATGAAATTTTCATTGCGAAAGTAAACCAAACTGTGTATAGTATATAGTTACAGTCGCAGACAGTGAGGCGTACGACTGGCAGCCCGCTGGGATCGTAAAAACTTTCTCAGGCCTGTGTTTAGGCGTCGTGTATCTGGGGCCCATTATCCTGATTAAATAAAACGAAACGAAACAAAGACTGCTTCGATACACCTTGTTTACAGTTCGAGAAAGTGATTGCGCTTATACACAGGACGCTCGTCATATAAGTGATAATTTGTGTGATTGTGCTGCCATGAAACAATATCGAAATGGCGTGACACCTTCGTATTCCGTTTAACAGGAGCCAGGAGCTCATCCCGTGCATTCAATGTTTTATACATAAAGACACCATTCGTATGCATTGGAATTGTTTTGTATAAATTTCCGATTACCGCTATTGTGAAGGAAAATCTCAACGAGGATCTAACAACTGAAGGATTATTGTTTCAGTTTCAGTTGGATGTTGGAGACAATGTGTGCGGTGTACCTACAAGTTAATTTATGCATTCCTGCATGAATATTTATACCTTGCTATCTCCATGGGCTTTGATTTTGAACACACTTCATAATACCTTTACATATATATTTTTTGTTGCTGCTGCTGTTGATGGAGGTGGAGGTGGTAAGGCGGCAGGTGACAAGGAGCACATACCTACACATTCACGTTACCAACTCCATCCAGCCAGAAGATGTAGTGGCATTGTTTAGGTGTATTACTCTGCAAGGATTTCCATTGTTTTTGTGCTGGGAAATGAGGTCGTACGATGGATTGGCACAAAGGAAGTTGTTATGGTGATTGCAAAAATTTGTTGATTACTTGTTCCGAATGCATTAGCGTAATGAAAGGCGGCCTGCCGTATTAAGTTGAACGAGTTGTCTCGTGTTTGGGTGAGAGGGTGTCTTGAAATGCGATTAAGTGGATGGGAACATGCAAATTTTAGACAACAGGATCTAGATAGTGTGGCTAGGTGTATAAGACCCCAAGAGACAAAGATTTCGTTCGCTTTAAGTGTTCCACGAAAGAATATTTTGTTCGCCGTTGAATTTTGGTGAGCGGATCGCCAGCGAAAGAAAAAAAAACGCGAGCAACAATAGCAAGTTTTTATAATTTAGCAAATTTTCGGAGGCCGCACTGCTAAAGAATAAGAAATAAAAAGAATAAGCATTAAAAAGTTTTTGGTATTTCTCTCGAATTTTTGTCACCATTTTTACCATTTTTAAATGCTCCAGAAATTTTTTTTTTTCCAATCGATAAGTTTTATCTTAATGGCTGCCTTTTGTTCAGTTCTTTCTTCCTATGTTAGATGTTAGGTCTGTTGTCTTGTGAGTTGCTACAATCACTCTGTTAAGTGAGTTTTAGACGCGTAAAGTCGTTAACTAAGTCGGTATAGGTATTGGAAATATCGTTTCTTGTGTTTTTCCACATCAAGCAGTTTTAGGAATGTCTTTGTATAGCTCTTCTCTATATAGAAGCTATAAATCGACTTTTGAACTGGTCTTCTTTGGGTTCAATTATAAACTGCAATCTTCATTATAATTCAGCTTTTCAAACAACCCAACAATGACTGCGATTTAATTTACTAAATTCGTCACCTAACCAGTTAAGGTCTGCTGCATATGCTAGTCGACATTTTTCTACGACAAATGGTCTTAGTCTTCCATAAAAAAACGTTTTAACACCCATCGCTTAAAGACAAAGAACTAACAACGATTAAAGTGGAACATTAGTATGATCAGTACGACTGGACCACATCGAATACATCCTTCTGCGGGTTTGTTCGTGACTGCTATGAAAAATTCATATTGTTTTTCAGTTCAATTAAATTACCGTTCAACAGGTACCCAGCGCTGTTGTCGATCTTCAAAACCTCTCAACCGATGTTAATAAAATTTTGTAAGTGGGTATGGTTGGTTCCAACTTGAAAGATAGGATAGGATTTTGGACCCGATAGGTGGCTCTTTAGTTGATCTCTGAAGCCACTTAACCGATTTCAATGAAATTTCGCAATTGACACCACATAACACCAAAGTGCAAACAAAAACCAAAGTGCAAACAAAAACGTAATAAAAAGAGTTTGGTACCACGCGCATTGGAATTTTGATGAACTTGTGCGAGAAATATCCTTTGACCCCTGTCTTATGGATATGCCGTCTGATGCAATGACACCAGAAATCCTAACCATGCGTCTTTCTTCCAAGCGGAGATTTTCGTTATCCGTATGGCTATGGCCTATATTGTGACAAACAGGTGGAGGGCTAGAAGCATTTGCGTTTACAGTGATAGCCAAGCTGCACTAAAAGCGCTGCTCAACCCTCTTACCTCGTCCAAGTTAGTGCTTGAACTTAAACTTTCTCTGAACTTGGTCGGAAGACTAAAGACAGTGAAACTTGTTTGGGTCCCAGGTAACACTCGCACTGGTATCCAGGGAAACGAGATCGCTGATGAGCTTGCCAGGTTGGGTTCGCAAGAAGCTCTCTCAGGACCTGAACCTGCTTTGGATCTGCCGGAATCTGTGGTTAGGTCATCCATTGATGATGGCGTGACTGTGCTGGATGTAGACAGACCAACCGACTGCTTCTGGACATCTGCAAAAGGTCCGCGTCTTTCCTTCTGTCTCTCAGGACAATCGACTGTAGACTGCTTGTGGGTGTCCCTTCGGGCCACCAAGCTTTTGCCAAACACGTGTTGGGCTTGAGCGACACCACCATCTGTCCTGCTTGTGGAGAGGATGACGATACAGAGGAACTCTTTCCCTGTAGTTGTCCTGCCTTTGCGCGCATCAGGTGGCGGATCCTTGGGGCTGACGTGGTGAGTGCTGAACATCTAAGCTCTTCATCACTGAAACTCCTTCTCTCGTCATTCTTCGAAAGACGGGAAAACTACGTACAACAATGTAAAGTTCTGTTTTGGCAGTACAATGGACCTGTAGTTGTGTCTGAGTACTCCATCGGAAAGTAGCAACCTCCAACAAAAACCAAAAATTAAGAATAAAATAATAAATAAAGTTTTCAGACAACCTGGTTAGATGATGCAGAATGTGCTGCATTTTAAACGGATGACTTCAAAGCATCATGCAAAGCTTGCAGTACTAAATGTCGATCTGAACAGAAAACTTTTATCGGAAATTATAGGCATTTGGCTAAATTAAACGCGTTGGTAATCTAGCGAGTATTTTCCGCCAACAACATGGGGAAAAAAAGTATTAATCTTCCTTCGTGTTGAAAGTCTGTAGCGTTAAGGGTGGCTTCACTGAGACTAACGATACACGGCTGTCCCAGGTGCTAAAAAAATAACTCAAAAACTATAATTCAAGACTGCGAAATTAGACCCATGCCATGTATGTGAGCGAAGTCCTTCTCCAACGATAACGGCGTCAAATTATTTTTGAA
This sequence comes from Cheilosia pagana, assembly GCA_936431705.1. Lineage (NCBI taxonomy): Eukaryota > Metazoa > Arthropoda > Insecta > Diptera > Syrphidae > Cheilosia > Cheilosia pagana. Next base: position 72,953,110 of record OW386166.1, on the reverse strand, counting down.
TTAAGATTTACATCATCGTCGTTACCATAATTTGAATGTCTGTTTTTCATTATATTTTTAAGTATTTCACATTTCTGTCGCACAGAGTTACAAGTTAAGTGCCGATCAACTAGCCCTACTGTTTAAGTCCACGGTTGTACAAACGCGATGATTGACTATAATATTGGAAAAGCAATATTTCGATTCACTTTCCAATCACGTAATTTTAAGGAATCAGTCAAACCTTCCTCCGAAACGGTTAACCTCGGCAATGTAATCTAATTCTGTTCCTGAGACGCTCTTACCAAACAAACCCCCTGAGCTAAACAGACAGTATTTATGACAATCACAAAAGGCACACGCTGTGTAAAATCCTTTTGCAGCTAAATTATTAATACACCACCCATCTAACAACGCAAAAGACCGTCTGGAACGCGTCCAAATTTCAGAAGAGCAAAATGCCAACGAAAAAGTATTATTAACAGATACCATAAGTATCCAAGTAATTTTGCCCTCACAACGCAAACCCATCTGCAACAATTCACTGGAAATGGACTTATGAAAAATAAAGCGGACCAAATTAGAGTGCGATCTTGTGCCATCCTTGTCCACTCTCTCTTTCACTCCACAAAAATACTTTCAAGTCTCATCCTTCATTTAAGGCATTAATTACAATTTTCTAACCCTTTTGTCTGGGCGTCCGTTTTTTTTCCGCTCACTCTCAGTTCCGTCCATTTGTGTCCTTAATGGCTACGCCATGGCGAAACAAAATGAAAGAAAAGGAAATGAACGACTGCAGGATTTTTATTTTTTTTTTGTGCCAAGAACAACAGAATGCGCCAAGGAACAAAGTCCTTAACTTTTCAGCTACTTAAGGAAATGGCCAAGCAAGGGTAGACAAAAAATGATCTAACTGTACCATGGCTTGTATCTCACTCTTTTTATGGTCTTCCGGTGGAAATATGAAATATACAACAGATACCCATTAAGCCTGGTGCCGGGTGAATTCCAGTTTTTTTTTGCGCGCCCAAAGAGGCTTTTACCAAGGATACGCTGCGCATCATTTGCCGCCATCCGTCTTAGTGTCGTTCGGTGAAGAAGCTTCAAGGCAGGTCCGGCATTTACAACATAGTTTACCAGCAACAACAAAAAAAAAAGACAACAAGGAGGTACACACACAGTGCACATTGTTTACACGAAAACTCCCTCCACCATGAATACTTAAGGACTTTTGCTGTTTGAATTTCAGTTTTTGCAACAATTTTTCATCAGTATACACAGTGTACACTCTTTTAGCCATTTAGCCCCGACACAATCACCGTCACTGTCACCATGAGGTCATCATCATTGTTTCTGGAGAAAACCAAATCATTTCCTTGGCACTTGTTCCCTTTTTTATTTGTTCCTTTTTGTTAGCTCTTAACCGGGGGTGGTGATGGAATGGAATAAATTTAAATGGAAACCCTTAGAGCAGTCCCCAAAGGACAACAGAAAAATCCTATATACACAAATATATATGTATATAAACGAACCCCAACTTAACAGTGTCCTGTGTGAAAAATAAATTGAAATGATAGTCAGTGTCCTTACTGTGCGCGCTACATCGTTAACTCATTGTGGAAAATGGTGATGATAGGTGGTTCCAATTTCATTGGCAAGGACATCAGCTTCCATCTGCTGGGCCGTGTCTACAGTCTTCTATACACTGAGGCAACGGATGAAGTGCGGGTGTGTTTGCCATAAGTTCATCGGTTCGGAAAATCGGGAAAATTACAATTTATTGCCGGTTGGATTGTTCGGTAGCTTGTTTGGTCGAACGGGAGTTGATTTTGATTTTGTTTTTGTCTCCGCTTTAAATTGAAACAGCCGAAGGCTCTTTGAGGTTTTTCCGGACCCGGCAAGTCACTTAATTTTTCTGTTGTGTCCTTTCTACTTTGCCTCCCCTTAGTTATGGCTGCGGGGTTTTGTGAAACATAAATAAAAAGTGAAACCAGCTATATGCACGCAGGATTCGATTCTGTTGAATGTGTCCTTGGGGCTGGAAATAACAATGTTGTTCTAGTTGGTTGTTGTTAGTGGGTAGTAATTTCAATTTGTCGTTGGTACGGAAGATGTGTTTTTTCTTCCTGTGGCGCCTTTTGAATAACTTAGGTTAGGTACTTTGACTTTCAACTGGCGATTGATGTAGAGCAGGATTGGGGCCTTCGGAATTGTATATTTGTTTATGTGATAGGCTTGCGGTTTCTGGTTATTGTTTTTTTATTCAAAGCCGAAAATGGTCGTCGAGGTGGTTTTTATTTTCACGTTGTTCTTTTTAATTGATGTCCTTCCGGTTTGCGAGTGATTGTGGGCGGGTGATGAATTTTTTTGTTCTCAAACTCTATGACCTAAATATGTACACACCTCAATGAACTGGAAAAATGCTTTCGGCTCAAAGCAAGTAGGATTTAGCTGGGTGATAAATAATTGAAAGTGAAAAGTGAAAACGAGCCACAAATTGAGAAGTAATTTGTATTATTTGAAGCCTTCATTTGGATAGCTTTAACATAGCGGAGGTACATAGCTTGGAGTGTAAACGACTTGTTGCTTTATATTGGAGCTTCTGAAGGTGATGCTGACGAAGTTATCATGCTCGGCGCCATAGAATTCATAATAAAGCCAAGCAGTTTTCTGCAAGAAGTCTCTTAATAGGCCAAGCGTCGCCGGTCAAGTAAATTTTTCTTAAAAATTTACAAATCCACTGAACATCTAATGAAGCCTTAAGCCACTTTATGTTTGAGTTCTAGATAAAGGTAAACCCTATAATTTATGCAGTTGAATAGGTGGGTAAAGCTAGTTCTGCCGTATTGGAATTTAATTGATTTTTTAACCCTTTTTAATTGCGCCGTTCTTGATTTTGTTGCTTTTAAGGAAGTGGAAGGTAGTTAGCTGGATCCGCCATATTTTTTCCACCTATGCCTATCACCAATTTAACCGCCCTGGTAAAAAAAATTTCATTTTTTATTCGGACAAGCCGTTCGCCCATTTGAGGGTCTTTTTTCAACTGCAAGTTCGGGCAACAACTCTTTTATTTTTCATGGAAAATACAAAAAATAATTAAAAAAGGAAAATACAAAAAATAATGAAAAAAAAACACCATTCGAATTTTACTACGCAAAGTGTCTTAAAATAAACGTGTATTTGTAGGCTACAACTAAATTAAATCAAATATTTTGTCGCTTTTCCCAAATATTTTGATCGCCCAAAAAGTAAGACCAAAACCGACAATTTAAAAAAAAAAGTAAATAGATTCCACCATCGTTCTTATAAGCCACATACACCAAGAGAAGCGTCTATTCTTTAGGTTTCAACCCATAGAACAAAATGATTTATCGCTTTTCTCTTAATGTGTCTAGAAGTAAAAAAAAGTTCACTATACAACCAAAATAGTAAGCTAAACCTACAAAAATAAAAATTTTGCAAAAATTAAAGTCGTATACACCGTTAAAATCCTACTATATCACATAGCCCAAGACAAGCTGCTAAAGACCAGAATAATAAAATTATTTGTTGCTTTTCTCTAAAAGTGACAAAAAGTTAAAAGATATGTTCCGCCAAAAAAAAAGTCCCTTGAAAAAGAAAATTTGGAAAAGTTGAAAAAAGTTATATGTACCGAAATCCTACCATTCCACATAGCTCAAGGGAAGGGTGTATTCACATAATGCAATTAGTTGTCGCTTTGCTCCATGTTCAATCAATTTCAGCGCTATATACGCTAATAGATTTTTATGTCCCGGTTTTGGGCGACGAGCTTTGCACAATGCCCTCAAGTGTGATGCTGCAGAAACTATCTATCTATCTATCCGTTTTAGATATCAAAGGTCTCGCAGTGAGCGTTCTTATTATACAGACTGTGGCCTCTCGGGTCGATTTGTCACTACTTTAAGAATCAGGCATTTATCAACAGTATGGCGGACAAGTGTGGAATATTAAGCAAACTCATTTCAAATAGAAAGCTGTCTTCCGTGTGGATATATCAAACGATTGTGGTTTTCCTTGCATCAAGCATTGGTGTATATTCGCACCATTTAGTTATCATTATCTACCGTAAACAGATCCGCACTTAGGCCGTTTTATGAAGCTTGTGTTTCCATATTGGGCATGTTTTATTGAACACCTTTCTAAGCAAAGCAAAGAAGATAAGTATCTTCCGCACTTCCGAAATTAAATCCAAATGGAAGTGGCTTGACAGCAGCCGTTCATGTTGGAACCATTCTGATGATGGGTTTAGAAATTTCTAGCAAATTGCTTTTATTGTCATTCAGAGGGAACTAATAAAAAGGTAAAATAAATTCAAAGTTGAGACACACAGCAAATTTGTCCATAATTGCGCATTTGTTATTTAACTTTCGTATAGATATTTATGCTCAACAGACCTTTCATTTTGGTTAGATAATATATCATGAACGATCGTGTTTATCTTTCTTCGTCCAGTTTCAACCGTTTCTTTTGACTGACAACGGATTTAAGCCGTCTACGCCATTTAACAATTTATGGAAGTTCCTTTCATTTAAGAATAACATACGTCCACAGGTCTGTCATTGGAAGATGAATAATTTCAATGTTCAATTAAAGAATAATTCAAACCCGCATCGATGATTTAAAAATCTTGAAACTAGAGAATGTCCTCAAGGTGGCGTCCTCTCTCCACTCTTATGATCTCCCGAATACAGCACTGAACGAATTCCTAGGTCTAACACCCATTCAAACACACGTTGAAATGGAGTTTTTCCAAACCTCGGTTAGAACTTATTCATATTCAAGGCTGAAATCCTTGCTCTTAACCATTGTGCTAGAATAAATCTAAGTTCTAACACAAGTGGAAAAAAACCCATTCATCTTATCAGACAGCCAAGCAGCTCTCAAAACTTCAGACTCATACCTATGTCATAAAATCGTAGCTTGTCCTGGAAACCTACATGTACTTCCACGAACTTGCTAAGAAAAACCTAGTCATTCTTCACTGGATCCTAGCTTTGATGGTAAAGAAGCAACAGACTCACTGGCTCAATAGCTAAAGAGACCGCAACAACACCAGGACCTGAATGCTGAACCCTTCTGTGGTTTTTAAAAACTACGCTAAGAGGATACAAACATCCTTAACAAGATTATTCAGTGGCCACTCTCTATTGGAAAACATTTTCATCTTCACTGTAGGCAGACTTTTTAAAGAGAGTGACAAATTCCTCTTCACATTCTCATGGAATATGCAGCTCGCTTTCGTTTCAGGAAAAACATGCTTGGTGAGGAAGTCGTCACACAGGCCATCCTTATTGAATTGCTTACGCACAGCGATTCGTTACCTCTCTGTTTTATTCAAGAATTTCTTGATCAGTGACAGCGATGTTGAAGAGGAATATCTTTTCAATTCCTGACAAACAAAAAGCTGTGTTCCTTCCAATACAAATTCATACGGAACATTGACGGCCAGAATTCAACTGTTAACACAATCACTTAAAAAAAACCTGATGGGGCATCAGTTGCTTGGCTCTAAATAGTTGTCCAACAAGTGTTTTTTACAAGTTGTTCTAAACAACACAGAAGCATTAATAGAGTTTCCCTATACATGCAACTTATCTAAGTACCCACCATTTCTTAGTTAATTTGAAAACGTTCAAGCCGCAAACGTCAGTTTCTCACAGTCGGACTAACTTTGTTGCAATTGACGACTCATCCCTCTCTTAAGTTATCAAGCTTATGCCAAAAGCAGTTCCTAAAAAAGAACTTCTCCTAACTCAATAATTTGCTATTCGCAAATTTGAATACAGCCATTCGCCGACCTTTAGTATCCCTTTCAGCGCCAGAATATTTAATTGCTTCGTCTAGAAAAAAACATTTTTAACGTCACAAAAAGCATAAAAAAAACAGGAAAACTATCTGGAACGAAATTACGCCCAAGAAAAGTATTCTTCTCGAATTCCCCCTTGCAGCCAAAGTACTTAGCAACTTCCCAGGCAAGTGCAATTAATTGAATTTCGTCCGAGCAAGTTAACTCGCTTAGCGGTGTATACGCTTCAAAGGAGCGCGAGACATACCAACAACCAAATAGCTATCTAGCCATCTAGACACCAACGCCATCATGCCGCCCAACTCTATGGCTGAACTAATTATACCCCCAACGTTTTGTAAACAATCGCACAAAGGGAGCAGCAGCAGGCCATAGTTTTCATGCTGGCGTCTCTCTTTGGGTCTCGTTTAGTCCTTCTTTCTTATACTATACAGTATACACAACAGGCAGAATGATGTGAAGCTCCAAATCTCCACTGAACCAGCAAAGCCATTCTGCCTGCATAGTTGAGGCCAAAGCAATCGCTCCCCAAGCGTGATAAGAAAACAAATAAAGAAAGAAAAAAAAAACACTACCAAGTCAACACACACACACATACACATACTTTTATTCAGGACAACTACTACACAAAGGTGGAGAAGGAAAAGATGACAACGACCAAGTGGACGAATATGGTGTGCCCACATAATAAATTGTCAACTTTTGCGGAAAACTTTTGGCTTTACAATGGCCTTATCTGTATGTTTGTGTGTGTGTGATTTGTGCACTGTGCAAAATGATTGGGGAATTATTTTAAAATTAAAAGTATAAACCCATTTACACTGATTTTGAGTGAGAGATCACACTTAGCATTGGCCACACTATGTTTTAAGGAGATTCTAGATGGATAGAAGAAAGAAAAAGAGAGAGAGAAGACGCAGTTGTCCTCAGTGTTGCCACTTTGCTGCAAGTGCATTGCAATCTTTTTTAAATTTAAATCTTTTGCCAAAAACTAAATGTTCTGCATTTTTTCGGAGAATTAACTACGAACAAATTGTCATAAAGTGGCAACGCTGGTTGTCGTACTATACGCATATTTTTTCTTCTTATTGTACTGTAAAAAAAAAGCAGATTGATAGAGAACGCACAGCCACAACTAGCTTTGTAAACGCAAAAAAAGGTTTTTTCATATGATACTTTCTGCTGTTTTAGGGCGATTTTTTAAAAACCAACCGTGAGTTGCCTTAAATTCAACCTTTCCACATCAGTAAGGAATTAAAAGTTATTAGTAACATTTTTTAAAGTGGTCCCTTTTTTAAGGGGCAAAATATTAAAACTAAGCATTTTTCTCTAGAGCTGTAGCTCTTTAGATATCCACTTGCTGAAGCGGTTTGCGGTCTCACCAAGTTATAATTATTTAGCAAAGAAAATTTGTGGAGATTTTGATCTATGCCCCATAGTCTATTTGAGGGGCCAATCACGATGGGGGTATAAACAGTAAACATGTTCAAGGGAAACTTACCAGTTGGGGTCGATAATAGGTATCCACGACGAAACTTGTAGGTCAGCATATCCTAAAATCCAATGTGCAAGATCTCTCCTACCGTTGTAAGCTCAGACACTTGTTGGATCGCTACCGCTCCCATTAAGATGAAAGTTGAATTTGAAACCTTTTGAGGGATAACCCTTAAAGATTGTAGATACATATGTATATCTACTTATTTTTTTTTATATCGTTTTTATACAATTTCGTTGCCACTAGATGGCGCTGCAACATATCAACTGCTATATTGTTTAATTCAATGTCATGTTATATATTACGTGAAATGTTAGTCAAATCGTATGTTCAGTACGATGTAGCAATAGAAATCAAGGATTTTTGTGGAATAGAATCTACTTACATAAATTAAATAAATATCGACGCAGTCCATATTGGTACATATAGTTTTGCTGTAATTGACCAAAGGACACTTCACTAAATGTGGGCGGTTTGAAACAACGTTCATAGAGCACACACATTGAACTTGAAAAATAGTTTTAAAATATCATAAAAATGTCATTATTTATATCATCTGGATTGAACAAAATTCGTCCCTTAAGCTGTCAATACATTTTGCAGCTTTCGCTTCTACCGCCTTCAGCATTTGTACTCTGCCTTCAGCATTTGTACTTGGACTCTGACGTTGTTCTTGCAACCTCCGAAATAACTTGCTGGGGACGATTGCATTATGACTTTCAAACAACATCATGGTAGCTTAGTTGGTTGTTGAGGATTACGAACGTTTAATCAGCACTCATACACCACCAAACTTGCAGTATGATTTCTGAATTCTAGTGATGAAAAGAAGAAGAACTGTTTTCTTTTCTTGAGCTGCAATTTCATAGAGGTCGATTTACAGAATAGTGGCATCAACGCTTGACCATTTGTTTATTAAATTTTAGCCACGTATATTGAAAAGGTCTATTTCAATGAATATTTTTAAAAGTCAACTTAAATTATGTAACTTCAAAACGTAATAACAATAACTGCACTCAAAATCTATTTGACACTTCTAAAATCAAATAATGTAGATACCTATATTTTACCGAAATAGAAGTTCCGTGGAAGTTTAGCTTATGCGATGATGGACCTGGTAGTAAAGTGCTTTTTTCGCCAGTCACTAGTGAGCCGGTATAAGGAAATCTTTGAATTAAATCAACAGCCAAGATATGCACAGCTTTACCAGTTTACACCACTTGTCAAATTTCGCTCAGATGTCAACTGCTCACTAAAACAAACCTGATATTGAAAACAGTCTTCTGATATCTAAGGACTTCACCAACCCGCCCAACAATTCCAATTTTTTTTTCTCAGAAAAAAGCATTTTACAGAATTAAATCAAAATATGTAGTCTTTCTTAAATGCTGTGATGAAATTCTTTACATACCTAGTTCAAAGTCTATGTATACAAGCTTAGAGCAACCTTTCCATGTTTTTAATAAGAATTACGCATGTGTCTTTTTCCCAACCACGAAAGCCACCGAATATGCCATCGCTGTTTTAAGTTTTAAAGTTGGTTCCAATATGATGATCCTTTGGATTTGATATAATCCGCCGAAGAGATAAGTTTCCGTTAAAAAAATCTTCAAACCATAAATAGTTCTAGAAGCCGCCAGCCTGATGGCACAAGATTTCGAATCGTTATCATGACTAAATTAACCGTTCTATAGAATTTGGCTATAAACCTTTCGATTGCGGGCCATCGTTTAGTCTGGGAGGACCCAGGCATAGTTTAATTTGCAAAATTATTCGCCACAATTGAGACGTGCATCTTACCCACTTCAATAATAAAAAGGACAGTTGGTAAAACGCCTGACAAGTCCGGGGTCAGGGTGATACAGGTACAAACCTGCTTTCAGTTTTGAAATACCGAAGTACCAACCCTAGCCTCCTTTTTATAACTACGGACAAATAACTGGAGCGTGGTATTTATTCTCTTATTTTCGTGCGTTATTAAGTTTTTAAGAATTAAGCTCAGATTTAAGTATCGATGTAACGTCATTAGATTTGTCACTGTATCTTTCCGTAAGTTTTTAAGACCGTGCGTCATCAAGCTAATAGTATCTCTAACCCCAATTTAAAACGCCTTACTTTTTTTTACCGTGTACCTTGCACAAGCAACACAATATATAGTATAGAAAATGTTAAACAATTTTCCCCAGCAGTGCAACCACAATTATGAAAGAAAACAAAAGAAGTCAGTGAGCCCCCAACCCAGATACAAACAGCTTTTCTTTAAAAGAATACTTATCATAGTTTTTGACCATTTTGAAGAGTTGTAAGGCGTGTTTGCGAGGGCGAAGTCATAATGTACTTTTGAGTTGAGAAAAAAAAAAATAAATGAAAACTTTTGGCGAATAGTAAATGAGCGATGGCAGCAACGGCCAACGAAGAAAGATAAAGAAAAACTTTTCAGCATTGTTATAGCCTTGAACGATGGCAAGATGTCTTCCTCAAGAGCTACTTCGTTTAGTGCGGATGAAGATTCCCTATTAAAGCGGACGCCATGCCACGTGCGGTGGTTACATAATTTGTTTGCAGGATAATGTGATCCTATTAGTCGACAAAGGATTTTAGATTTTGTTAGTTACGAAATGGTGCTACTTCGATGATGCTAGTTCTTAAATTTACTTTCTATATAAGTAGTATGCGAAGCTGATAAAAATAGCTGATAAAAATACGAACAAGCGATTAATCTATGACATTCTGATGTGCTGACATTTGGATCACTCTTGCGCCATGGTACAATTGGAGATATTATGAATCCAGTCCTAACTCAAAGTGACTATATCAGTATCTTTGAGGGCCTCAAGCTCCTCTTACTTTCCCAGACACATGCTCAGAAGACCGATGTAAATTACAAAAGTACTGTTGTCTCTGATGTGTTTTTGTTCACCCGTCGAACCAGTCTAAAGGAAGAAGGCATGGTAACAGCCTAGTCCAAAATAAACACAAACTTCAAAGAAGAAAAAAGTTTAAAAAATCAATTCCGCGGTAGCACCCCTCGATGTTTTTTCCCTTCGTTTTTTTGTAGAGCTGGCGGGCAGTCTGGGGGTCTGGGGTTGATTAAAAGCCTTTTTGGTAGACATTCTGCAGTTTTTTTTGGAATCAGGGGTTTCACTGTGGTGGCCTAGCGTAACCAGGCACGTTGGGAGTGTTGCCACAAAACCTTTGCACTTAACACTGGTGATGTTCTTGCAGAAAGCTTCAAGAGACCTGGTCGACAACAAGTTCTTCTTGGCCCCTTACGACTGTAGTCTTTAGCAAATTGGGTATTGTTGCGTAGAGATGGGTACAAAGTAGAGATTCAAGTCAAAACCTTTCAAATATTTAGGAAACTTGTGGAATATGGTGGGCTTTAATTGGTTGAATGATCTGCAAACTGCCAAGTCTAATCGTGTATGGTAATCGTGTGCTGGCAATGAGAGTGGTTTGCAAAGTAGATGAGCCTGTTTTCCTCTATAAACGAATCGCAATTTTAAAAACTTTAATATGAACCTCCAAACTTGGTTCAATGTTGGACAAATGCTGACACCGACTTGTGCCTCCTACTAACCCCAAAGCTTGCATTCACCTTTGAGATCATTAATATCACACTTACGTTACTTACTAACTTACGAATTTAAGGCTTCGCTAAAGTCCGGGGAAGATCAAGTACCTAACCAACTAAAAGTTATATCTCTCTTTAGTGACATTTTGTCCGAGACGTCGGTGTTGGGTGTCCTTTTTCGTTGACAGCATGTACTTTGTCTTGCCCTCATTGGCCGACTCAGTCTCAATTCTCACAAACGCTGCATTCTGCCAATCATGTCAATGTCATCGGCTTACGCGATTAATTGGATGGACTTTTAAATGATCATGCCTCTGAGGTTGGCTTTTGAATAGTGCACTATTTTTTGACATCGAAGGTCTCGATCTTTACCGACCTTGATGGCTTTGATGAAGCAGCGTACATTCTCCATCGTCATACTCAACAATCGGACGAGTTTGGAAGGGATGCCTAAGCTAGACATTGCTCTGTATAGCTCGTTCCTATAAGTGCTGTTATAGGCGGCCTTAAGATCGATGAAAAGGTGGTGGGTATCGTTTTAAAGCTTATTAATTTTCTCCAAAATCTGTAGCAGATGATGGAGTCTCCTAGCCTGAAGCCACACTAATATGGACCAATCAGGTTGTTTACGAAAGGCTTCAGGCGTTCACACAAAACAGCAGATGAGATCTTGTAACCGATGTTAAAAAAAGACTGATACCTCTGCGATTGCCGCAGTTTAAAGGGTGTCCTTTCTTGAGGATCGGGCAAGCCATGCTCAGGTTCAATTCATCGGGCATACTTTCCTCCGACCATATTTTACAGATGAGTTGGTGCATGGTCTTCACCAAGCCATCGTCTGCCGCATTGAGCAGCTCGGCAAGTAGGATATCTGCTCCAGCGGCTTTGTTGGACTTAAGCTTAGATATAGTGCGCTCCTCATGCTCTTCCTTTTTGCTCCAGAGAATAAGGTGTTCGTCTCTTCTATTCTCCGAGTAGAGCTCACGATCAGCCCTAGTCCTCTTTTGCAGCGCCGCTCTGTATGCCTCTTGGTTGGCTGCATGTGCTTGCCGACACTCGTCGTCGTTGCAGTAGTCAGGTAAAACACAGCACATCGGATGGCTTTTTGACAATCTTGTCACACTTACATTAAGATGCACCAAATCAGATTTACTTTTAGGTGGGAGCTCAATTTGAATTCCACAATTTCTTGAAAATATTATTCCTCATAAATGTTACGTATACGCCAGAGTACGAATTATTATCTGACATGAGTTCTCGGTATAGTAAATGGAACCTCTGCAAGTCTTATACCAGTTCAATCCGCACTGCTACTCCTGCAAGAACATCATCATTCAATCGATTGCTTACATATTCACACACCCCCAACCTCAGCCTCCGTGTGCATGGAATACCATCACCACAATCAATTTACCATAATTCCCAAATAGAATCCAATTAGCATTTCAACTCAACGCAATTAGTTTTCAATTCATATCCCACATGAGGGTAAATCATAAACGATTGCACTCTCCGGCTACACAAAGTCAGCAAAATAATTTCATTTCAATGGCAATTTCCAGTTGCGTGAAAACGTGCCCCCAACCTAAACATCATCATCAAATCAAGTAAAATGAAATGACTCACCTCATCCGTTGGCAAATTCTCACATCTGAAATTAGTATAGTTCACATCATAACTGCACGCGAAACAGGGCAAATTTTACCGTCGTAGTGGGTTGTATTAATTTTTATTTTATTTTATTTTTTTCCAACTGATGTGCAAAAACCAATTTCTATCTCATTAGCATTCAGTTGTTTCAGATGCATATAGCGCCCTATAGCCCCGAGCCGCAGTGATTCGCTGGCGAATTAATCAAAATCAATTTCGTTCCGCTTACCCTGCACAATGAAAACCCCTTCGGCATCGCTAAATCAGCTCGAACACAAGCGAGTCTCGATGGGTGATTTGTTATACACGTCATTATGAAGTTGATGGCGTAGTTCATGTTTTGCTGAAGTTGACTTATAGAACATTATCGCACGCAACTGTATGAAATATTATCCACCAACTAATTGTCGTCCTTTTCGCTTGTCTCTTTTCAGATATATGACGCCGTATTTGAAATTTATGGACAGCATAACGTACAAAATAATGATATAGCCAATATCGGTTATATTAGGCCGCTCAACTCTGGGAGGACATTAGACGACCAACTGCATTAGTAAAAGGAAGCGGGTTTTTCTTTCCTGTTTTACGTTTCGTCGTTACATTCTACAACAGTTAGCACTATGTACAGACAAGTTATAGTCACTTTTGGAATACTCTTAGTAATAATCACCAGCGACAGCTATGCCAGTGTTCAGGTGAACCATCAGTCACAGCACCTGACGAATGACATTCCCGTGGATAAAATGGATGAAACACCATTGCCCAAGGACCAGACGCTGATAGTGCGACTGCCGTCGAATACGCTGCTCAAGTATACCGCCTACAAGGATGTGTCGATTTTGCATTTTCGTATACCGCCAGATTCACGCACAGCGTATTTTACATTCAAAGCATTGGAGGAGTCCAAGAGTGCCTTTAGTAAGTACTGCAGTTGTTTTTTTCTGGTTCAATGTAGTAGTAACCTCCTTTCTAAATTTTAAGTCCTGCCTTTAAAACGTTGAGTGGTTTGCTTACATTTTGAATACTAAGCCGAGTGATGGAAGGGCTACCTACTTTTTAGCATGTCTCTGGGTTGAATATGTTTTTGAAGGTACTTCTTGTGGTTCTTTGGAGAATATTTAATTTCGAACTATTGGTGAAACGAGATATATCCACAAAGTGTCATAAGGCTGGCTTCTACTGAGTATAGCGAGTTGTTATGCGAATTTGCATAGACTTTTGGCGCGTTGTACATTTTATGAAGAGTTCATTGAAATATTATGCAAGATGCTTTAAGTCCTTTTAGAGGATGTTTTTTAAATACTTTTGATCTAGGTAATGGACACACACTCAGGCTTGCCGGATTTGGCTATTTATCAGAAATCGTTCTTTTTCCTTAATTTGCTATAATCCGAATTGTCTTGTCTTGGGCGACTGTTTTTCCGTAGCGCTTTCGCCCCTTAAACGTATTTTACAATTTGGTACTAATTTTTGTTTAGTGATTTCGATTTTGACATTTCATAACAACCGCAACTATATATTTCTTATTGTTATGTTTTTTATAGAATTTGTTCATTTCTGGTATTTTTTTAACTAAAAATACATTTTATTGATTTTATAAAAAAGTTAAAAAATTAAAAAAAATGTTGGACTTCTTCGTGGACTACTTTCTTGGCTCCGATTTTGGGCCAGACAAATTTTGAAATTGGTTATGGAACAATTTCAATGCCAAGCAACCGATGATAAGCTCGCAAATAGCTTTACCCTGTTACCGTCAATTTGTTTTTCGGCGCGGCGTCTTTTGCTCGGCGAGGAATTGACTGTCCCGGGTTCTCCTTTGTCCACACTCTGGTGTTGATTTGACGTGCGGGTGTTGGCTGATTATTTAAAGAACCGGTTGTCTCGGACTTAGCCACCAAACGTTGAAGAGTCGACTTTGCAGGGTGCCGCGTCTACCGTAATACTGAAACCAAACACTCATTTATATCACTTCACCCATCTAACCTCAATAACCTTTTTTTTCGATTATGCTAGAAATACGCAACTGGTTACTCCAAAGCCCTGATTTAATGTTATTCGAAATGTGTGAGTTCTCTGACTCAGTGGAGACCATTTTTGAAATAAAAAAAGTTCTAGGATGACGGTCCGGCAGAAATGCTTCAAAAACTCGTTGGATCGGTCCCAAAGCGATTACAGAAACATATTGAGGCTTAATGGGATATATTTTTTGCTAAATAATATCCACTATTTTGTTTCCTTTTAAATTACCCTTTATCTTTTTTTAAAGCAATTCTTTTTTGTCAAAATTATGGCAAATGTTGCAAAGTTAAAAGTTAATTTTATTTATTTTACGGAATTTAAATAAATATGTTTTAAAATACAAAATTTAAAATTTACACCTGTTATTTAAGTAAACAAATAGTGTATTTATTGTATTTCAGTTCTTTTCATTAAACTTTTATTTTTGTCAAAATACATTTGCCGACGAGTGAACGTTTTGTTTTATTTCAAAGTTTAAAAAAAAATCATGAATTTTAGTTTGCTCTTTTGTCACAAATTTACTAACCGTTTTATCGAAACTAAAACTAAGAGCACATGACCCAACGATAGGTACATCAAATTGACTGCAATAATATTCAACAAACAGCTGCAGAATGTAGAATGTTCACGTTCATCGGCGACGCAGCAAACCGATTTGTAACTTCACTTTGTAAAATTACAAAACTTTGCAAAGGTGTCCTTAATTTTCTCTTATTCCGTCCTTATAAGCGACGAACAATGATTGATTTTCTTTCGGAAATTGGTCGTTATATACGACGCTATTATATCCGACGGTAGAATAACTAAAATTGTAAAGAAACCAACCAAATGAAAGGAAAGTGGACGTTGGAAGCAACTTCCACTATGTATTTATGCAAACTTATAATGTATGCTTGCATTTTAAATAAGTCCACAGGGTAGTCCAGAGGCATTTAAAAATAAATGATTTTAAGGTGTGTCGCACCGCCTTTCGCTACGCTTAAATCATTGGAGAATGTTTTTAATCTGTTTCCTTTCTTTCGTTATAAATACTTTTGCAATTTATAACTTAAAACAAAACGTAACGTCGCATCACTTCTTTATTTAAAGTCCATGCAATATTACTGTCCTCTCAACATTTCACTCAAATCCATCGAAATAAGAAACTTCTCAGAAAGACCGTTATCAACACCATCCACGAAAACAATCGCTGACGCTGACATCTACTTTACAAGACTTG
Source organism: Cheilosia pagana (assembly GCA_936431705.1). Taxonomy (NCBI): domain Eukaryota; kingdom Metazoa; phylum Arthropoda; class Insecta; order Diptera; family Syrphidae; genus Cheilosia; species Cheilosia pagana. Next base: position 72,937,347 of record OW386166.1, on the reverse strand, counting down.
GTGTTATATGCCCACCAAAGGTGAATCACATACCTGATCCAGCCTCTAAGGATTCAACTGCTTTTATCACGTCACATCGTTCTGTTGCAAACAACAGAAGCCGTTCACTTTTCCAATCGCCCTTTCCACCTCATTCGCCGATGGCTGTCGGTGATAAAATCATATTTCAGTTCGGTTATAAACTTCATTGCATTGCAGTCATTTTATCCCACACAAGGACATCTCAGGTGGTCTGTCTCAATACATATAGACGATGCGATGGTGGTGTGCTCAATTTCAGAATATTTGATTAGATTCATGGCGCTTGGTGCCATTTTCACCCTTTTCGTTACTTTTATTACCATCACCATAGCGAGGCACCAAAAATTTATTGGGTTGCGATTTACACCAGCAGATACATTATGTAGGTATATCCTTTATTTACTGTTTACCCATAAAATGAAGTTATAAGGCGAATATTGAGTCAGTGAGTAATCAAAGGGAGACTATAATATAAAATTGAGATGGAAGCTCTTTCCATTATAATTTAATTTACTGCGCTATATGTGTGCATTATTCTCTTTGTCAATTTAATTAATCAAATTCAGGGCACCCAAACGTCAAAGGGATGCTAATTAAAAAGAGATATTTCTGGGTTGATATACAAACTTCATCAGTTCATCTATATAAAAAATTCGACATCGAATACCTAATGTGGTCAGTTAAATTGCTGATTTTCTTTGCATTCCAAATTGTATTTAAAAAATTTCCACGAAATCTTTAAAACGTTCTCATAAATCGATTGGGTCAAAGGGAGCTTAGACTGACTATGCGCATGCAGAGTGGTGATAAGTCCTTTTGATTTGGCAAGCAGGCGTAGGCTCGGCTTAGCTCGTGTTGGAAGAAATATGTTAGATACATAATAATAAAAGTTACATTTTTCAAAGCTTCGTTTTTTTTTCTTTAAGCGGATGTACCTTTGTGTGTCTGCGCCAGATATACCTATGCGCCCACCGAACCTCCTACTAATAGCCTCATCGTCTTGATAGCGCTGATGTTATGTCCATCCTGCCGGAATACCCTCCCCGAATATCACTCATAGGAATGTGATACCACGTTAATTGCTTTCAGTCAAACCACAAAATAAAATCTATGCAATAACCCCATAAATTTAACCGCGTTTCACCTCCCCTCACACGTTCCCGATCTCATCTAATGTTTTTGAACCTACAACATTTCAAATCCTATTCAATGTATAAAACAACCCACTTGCTTACACTTCATTATTATTTATACTTTTATTCATATAGGTATTAAGTTTTAATTTTTATTTCAATCCACACAGGTGGATCTTTCTGTGGGGTATCGTCGTTTCGCCAGAGCGGGATGTAGCTGGTGAATTAGCGCAGTTTGATTAAAAGACACTCGTACGAACGGCTAGTGGCGCAGGTGTAGAACCTTTCTAACGGCAGGTATTTAGATAGAGCGACTGAAGGTAACGCTACGCTTAATGCTCATGTTATTATTGCCACGCGGGAAGAGAATTTATAGGCTCTTCAATTTCGAGATAGAACTCCGTTTTTCTCACTTCCTGCGCGATGGCGCTATAGCAGCTGCAGGGCTGACGTGGGAAAATAAACCGAATTAGCAGCTAGCACCGATTACGCAATTTTACCTGAGACAAAGTTCAGATCGCAGCCTCGATATGCATTCGGAAGACTTTTTCCGGGTCAAATGGATACCGATCACTAATGATTAAAACAAAGAGCTGCTTTGATAAAAAAATCACACTCGTCGTAGGGAAAACCTGCACTTACTCAGAAAAATCACCGTCTTCGATCAGAGCTTAGAGTCTAGAGAGCAAAGAAGGAAATAACCCGGAAACGACTTCTTTTAACGCTCGGAAAAATGGTTGACGATGCGATGTTATACAGCGACCTCTCGATTTTGAGGCCGACAACAAATCAAACACTTAACGAAGAGGTTAAGCTTTGACTACACTAATTGTTTTAGGGTGGAAACCTTAGGGATATATTTTTTTTCTTGGTTCTTACATACCTACTCTACTTAGTGATATTGCAATCAGTTTGGAACCAGCTGCACGTTACAGATAATTTTAAATATTTTCTCATCAATTTAAAATAAATCAGTTTCCTTCTAACTTAAATTTGAATTGATAGGTACATTCGGCTCTTGTCATCGTGACAACTGATTGTACTTCACTATTTCACACAAAAAGGTTTAGGTTAGGTTAGGTAGATGGTTAGGTAGAGCAGGGCGTACCCTGCAATACCACACTTAGGTCCTCGTGGACCCATTGTGATGCCCTTTTTTTGGGGGTTAACCGCTGATGTTGTATCGGTTGTCTTCTTTCCATTCCTCAGTGTGGTTAACAGACGCTGTCCAGCCATCCCGATGTCCTCAAAATCCTGTAAAGATCAGACAGTGAGACATCAGAAAGTTCTTGTAAGTCTTGGAAGTAGTATCTCCCAAGTGTTCTGTTCCTCAAGTGACCGAGACTCGGACAGTGACAAAGGAAGTGAGGTGTGTCCTCGTGGACTTCCTCGTCTCCGCAGCCTCTGCATATGTAGTCATCTTTGAGATTAAGTTTCATTGTGTGGTTTCTTAGGAAATAATGACCAGTTGGAGCCCCTACTAGCCTAGATAGTGAAGACCTGCTAAACTGTAAGAGTTTATTGGTCCGGCCACTGTTATATTCTGGCCAAAGCTTCCGCGATATTTCCCAGGTATGTAGTTCTTTCCACCTTTTGTTGGTTTTCATACGAATCTTGTTTTCCACTCGCTCTCTAAGGTTGCAAAGCGGTGGCTTGACCGACTGAAGTGCTCTGTCATGGTCCATTGCGGACCCAATTCTCGCCAGTTCATCCGCCCTCTCATTGCCGGTTATGTCGCTATGTCCAGGGACCCAGCAGAGATTCGTGGTGTGCTGCAAGCAAAGAACCTTGAGCCCTTCGCGGCAGCGTTGGACTAGTTTGGATTTTATTTCATGTGCAGAAACTGCTTTTATAGCCGCCTGGCTGTCAATGAAGATGGTAATATCCCTACGAGGTATTGCCAAAATTGACAACCTACGGGCCGCTTCCGCGATAACCAGCACCTCCGCTTGGAATACACTACTACTATCAGGTAGCCTGATTGAGCAGTGTATATTTAATTCCTCAGAGAATATGCCGGCACCGGTTTCACAGTCCATCTTTGATCCATCCGTGTAGATGCATATTGATTTTCTTTTCGTGGGTTCATTGGTATTCCATTCCTCTCTACTCGGGAAAGAGCAGGAGAATGATATGCCGAAGTCCAGACGGGGAGTCATATAGTCAGAAGTGACATTTTCTAAGTATTTAATTAAAATCTGTGCATGCCCGGAATTGTAGTGGTTCAATTCGCAATTCTTTGTATTTTAGTCATTAACCTGAGATTGGTTGCCTTGCGCGCGGCTTGCCACCAGACTACGCTGCCATATGTGAGTATAGGCCGCACGAGTCCCCAGCTCTTACCAAAGATGCGGTTGCATGCGTAGAAAGCATTCGCTGCTTTCTTCACTCTTAAATTGACATTCGGTTTCCAATTGAGTTTCCTATCAAGGATAATTCCTAAATATTTCGCACTGTCTGCTACTCTTAGGGGTGTTCCATCCAAGATTGGTGGTTCAAATTGTGGTATTATTCTCTTATTCGTGAACAAGACAAGCTCAGTCTTCTGGGGGTTGACCCCAAGGCCGCATTGTTTTGTCCATGAACTTAGCACCCTAAGTGAGTTTCCTAACAGGTCGCTTAAGGTCGGTAGAAACTTTCCTTTAGCAAGAATAACTACATCATCTGCATATGCAGTTACTTTTACCCCCATATTATTAAATTTAATTAATATTTTATTGATGACAAGGACCCAGAGTAAGGGGGAGATGACTCCTCCTTTTGGAGTGCCTCTCGACGTAGTTACTCGAAGTTCAATATCGCCTAATTTTGTGTTGATGTTTCTTTCACTGAGCAAGCTTACGATTACATTGGTGAGAGATTGATCAACATTCAAGTTCTGAAGTGCTCTCTTTACTGCGCACGTTTTCACATTATTGAAGGCTCCTTCAATATCCAGAAACGCGGCCAGTGTGTATTCTTTGTCATTTAATGACTTCTCTATAGTGCTAACAACCTCATGTAATGCAGTCTCCACCCCTCTGCCTTTCGTATACCTAGGCATGTTGAGCATAACACTATCATCCAGTCGACCACGTATAAATATGCTCATTAATTTCTCAAATGTTTTAAGAATGAATGATGTCAGACTTATAGCTCTGAAATCTTTGGCAGTGGTGTGGCTTGATTTTCCCGCCTTCGGAATGAAGACAACAAAAAGGTTTAAATAGATGTAAAATCTGAACCTTGAAATTTGTATAAATAAAGGGTGTCCCTTAATTCATGCGAAATATAATAAAGTTGTGGATGCATTTGTTTCTCAACAATTATTCGTGATCCTGTCTCTCTGAATATTTCAATTATTCTCTTCACAGTTGATGCTTTTAAATTATATTTTGTACAAAAAATGCGGACTGCAACTGACAGACCTTCATTATTTTTAAAATATTGGTGGATAAATAAAAATGCGTTGTTCTTTCGTAGGTATGCTCCATTTTTATTAACCCCAAACTGTCAGCTGTCACATTGTTTTCTTTTTTTCGTTGGCTGGCATCACTGTACTATTAAATGGCGCAAAACTCAAATTTTCCTTGAATTTTCCTTTATTTAGTTTTAAGCTGTTTTGATATGGAATACAATTTTATTATTAAATTTAAAAAAATGTGTTTTCTCATTTTGATTTTCTATTTCTTACAGATAGAGTATGTAAGCCCCGTGATGTAACACTTCATTTAAAAGCTGGTAGTTATCCTGTGATAAGTCCGGAGAACATAACATTCCCAAGAAATTTCCTCAACGCCGATCAAAGGTAAGTCTTTCAGCTAGCTCTAGTCCCTGCGGCACCTTATTCCTCCTCTCCATCCCTCAAGTATCCTAACGACAAACAAAATCTTGTGCATAAACAAACAAATAAGATACCCAACTGCTGATATGTGCCTTTCAAAATTTGCCATACCAAACATATTGACATTACCCCAAGCGAAGGGGTAAACTGTCAAACAAGTGCATGATTTCTATAGGTCCTGTGCATACAATATGTTTGGTTTTCTTAACCTAAACCTACATTTTTTGTATATTTTTGTGTGTTCCTGTACCGCCGGCTCTACTGAGTGCATCTGGGCTAATAAATTATTTAAATTTACTACACTCATGCAGTCTCTCTCTCTCTGTCTGTCTCTTTCTTTACTTGCTTGTATGTATCGTTGTTTATAAATGCATGGGATTTCATGCTAAGTGCAGAACATTGCAATTTCGCAAGTCAAAAAAAAATGAACTCTATGTTGTTACACCAACACACGTTCGCCGTTAGCAACAGCAGCAGCAACAAGAGTATCTCTTTCCCAGGGCTACGTTTCATTTTGCACTGCTTTCAGCCTTAAAGCAGTGCATCAAGATAAACTGACCCAACTGGCTTCGTTATAGCTAGAAACTGAAAACATTTTTCCTCGTAAATTGACAGCAATAACGATGTGAAAAGGAACTGCAGTGGGATGGGTATAGGTCATATATGAGGACGAAAAAATAAACCTAAAACGGTTGTATTTTGTATAATAATCCACTTAGTCTTATGTTTTCTGTTGGTCCTTTTGTTTTTGTGTCTCGTTTGGAGGGATGTGTGCTGTACTTTTTTTTCCAGGACGAAAACATATTATTATATTGCTGTTCCGGTTGTTGTAATAGTCGTTCACGTGTATGTACGTTGCCCGATGAAATAAATTGGCCAAATATTATTCTGTAATAACAACGGGATACTTGGATGCTCTTAGCTAAACACCGTCTGCCATACAAGAGCCACAAGGAAAAGGATGTTTAGGTTTTGGGGGGAAAAAAACCACACAGCCGTATTGAGTAAATAACATTTTTGGAACAACATCCTGATTTTGTAAGGATATGTTTTTATTTTGCTGCTTTCGTCGACTTTTGGAAGGACGTTTTAGTCTTATGGGGTAATAAAATTTCCTCAATGGCTCTAATGAACACAATGGGTTATAGTAAATGTCCTCGATGAACTGGAGGATGTTACTCTAACGTCGTGGATTTCAAAAGTTCACTCTATTGCGATATGACAGCCGCGAAACGAAGAAACATGTGATGGCTTCGACAATTTGTCATCGAACACAAGCAGTCGGCTTGGTATGTGTTTGTTATATTATCTGAATGTGTTGGTGTTTGATTTCAATGAAAGTCGATAGATGAAACATATCCCGGTCGGCCCTTTGTCCTATTTCTTTTGTGACATGGGTTCGAAAATATGTCGGCGGGGATATGTGGAGCATAGAGTGGCTGCAGGGAATTTATTAGTTTCCCACCCTCGCTGTCTATCTGAGCATCTGGAGTCTGGCGGCAGCGTAGCATGGAATGGTGTCATCAATTAATTATTACGCCAGAGACATGAGTGATTGTTGTGACATATCTAGTGCCACATGTTCGCACTTCGGATGGTTTATGTTCTTATAACTCAGCAAGTGTCATTTCTGCAGATAACTTTGGGTTTTTATTTGCTACTTTCCGGGGGGAATGGGAATGGGATACACCTTCTTATGTGGTAGTTAATCACATTCGTTATAAGACTCGAAATGACTAATGAGCAGCTCTCGCCATGATGAATTTGAATGTGTATAATGAGAGAGTGCAAATTAAGCATATCGTGTTTGGGAGCGTTTGACAACTGGGGTGGGGTTTTTGAGTTTGATTGATTTTTGAGCTGCTAGCGGTCAAATGTCAGCACCCTAAAGTATTGATTTGAATTTTCTGATTTTGACTCATCGAAACTGTGAACTTGCTTTCGATCGCTAAACAACCACTATACACTATACTCGGACTGCCTTGTAGTTCAGGGGTATCCAAAGACATTCTTCGATATAGTTTACTCAGTATAGTCGACACGTTGGCATTGCAAAATCTGCGGTTACATCCTCTTCACCACTCACAATGGAAATGGAAATTGATACCGCAGTATTTGCCGATGGATAGAGCTTACATACGATGAACAGGGTAAGAATTTGAATTTTTCTTCAATTAAAATGTAAAACCAAATACTGCGTCAGCCTGCTATCCATGGCATATTTTTTTTCGTAAACAGGCAGACTAAGCTTCAAAAAAAAAATGTAAATAAAAGCAAGGCCGCCGGCTGTGAAAGTTTACCAGCGGAGCTCTTTAACTTTGCAAGGTGTTTTGTTTTCAACCAAGTCTGAATCCGTGGACTGAAGGAGGTCCTCTGCTTCAGGAGAATTAAAGCTAAATAACCCTCCTATATTAAGATCTTTTCATAGTTCAAACGTCGCGAACGATTCTATACTCATCGGAACGAGTGTGATTTATGGACCTTAGGCTCAGACCAAATTCTGAATCAAAATCAAAAAGGACCAACCTTTCATCGATGTTAAGTTAGCAAACCATCGCTGTCAGCTTTTAAGTTGAACACCGATCTAAGGCTATACTGATGATAGCAAAGTTGGATGACACGGCAGACGCAACCTCTGTGTCAAAGATCAAACCATTAAGGATGCTAAAGGGTTTTCTCTGCGCAACTGGAAAACAGGAGCCAAGAATCACAGACATAGAAAGGCTGCGCTGCCGCAGGCAGACCTTAGGTCGGTAAGGCTGTTGGAAAAGTTAATAAACTACCAAATTAAGTATCTGATGTGAACGCTCAAGACTAAATCTTCATTAAAAAGTGATAACCTTTATTGGTATAGCCCAAAATCCTACTGGCGACAGTTCTATATTCAATCCTTTTGTCGGAACGAGAGGTCTGCCTTCATAGAAACTAAAAACTTCGGACCTGATTCCTCATTAGGGATATGGCTACGTGAAGTGTAGTGAAAAAACGATGTAGCACATTTAAGCATCCTAGGTTAGGTTAGGTTATAGTGGCAGGCTACACACAAGTGCAGCCGCACTTAGGTCAGAATTGGCCCATTGTAACACAACAGGATCGAATGATCTCAAACTACCTGTTGAACTAACAGGAGCTCAAGGTAAAGCGGCGGAGGCGATTGATATTAATAATGTCGAGTTCACCAAGATTATCAAAGAAGTACTCTCCGAGATGTAATCTTCTTCGAGTTGAAAGAGCAGGACAGGTGCATAGGAGGTGAAGAATGGACTCTTCCTCCTCCTGATCCATGCAACTTCTGCAGAAGTCATTAGCGGGAAGACCCAGCCTGAGGGCATGTCTGCCTATCAAGCAGTGCCCCGTGATCACACCTACTAGGGTGCTTATGTCGGATCTCTTTAATCTTATAAGAGCGCTGGAGCGCTTGAGATCCAGCCTGGGCCAAATTTGTTTCGTGATAGAGCAAGTGGTGCAGTTTGCCCACCTGCGGTTAGTAGCGTTTATCGCGTTTTGTTTGATAAGAAGATTGCAAGTAGCGAGAGGCATGCAGAGACTCTCCTTTTCCGGTAGAATCGAGGCAGTTGTGCCATGTCTGGCGAGTTCGTCGGCCGTACAGTTGCCTGGAATGTCCCTATGGCCCGGCACCCAAATAAGGTGAATTTTGAATCTCGTTCAGGGATAGGCGGCAATTGAGGGCAGTCTTGGAGTTAAAGGTGACCGATTCCAAGGATTTAATCGCGGCTTGACTGTCGGTAAAAATAGTGATGTCCCTTGCAGATATTACATCATACCGCAACCACGACAGGGCCTCCTTTATCGCCATAATTTCCACCTGGAACACGCTACAGTGATTAGGAAGTCGGAAGGAGATCTTACAATCCAGATCTTGGGAGAATACACCACCCCCACTCCTGTTTCCGTTTTTGACACATCTGTGTAAAAGCAGATGGATTCCCTTCGTGAATCTGTAACTCTCTCCCAGTCAGCTCTGGAGGGTATACAGGTTTCAAAGTGTTTGTTGAACTGAAGTTGAGGGAGGGTGTAATCAGTGTCATCCTATTTTGTTCAGAATGGACGAGTGGCCAGTTTGTCTGCTGGTCCACAGATGAATTGCCTTCAAGCGAGTGGCCGCGATTGCTGCCACCTGTTTACAATAGATATATAACGGTAGCATATGGAATAAAATGTCCAGAGCCGCCGTTGGAGTGGTTCTAAGAGCTCCGCTAATACAGACACATGCCGATCGTTGTACGCGACTGAGGCAGTTAAGTTGGATGGCCTTTTCAAATGCCGACCGCCAAACGATCACGCCGTACGTAAGTATAGGCCTTATGACCGATATGTAGAGCCAATCTGTAGCATCCTAAATTGAAAGCAAAAACAAAAACTGTAAAAATCTTTGGGGTATGAAGTCACAATGGATCATCTATCATTTTGCAATGCACCTTTCAGAGGAAGTATTCCAGATCTACTCTGGGCTTGCCAATAACTGCTGATTGGATTTCCGTTAATGAGTGGGTTTCTCGTGAACACGCCAGTAGTGGATGGCACAGCTCTGCCGGATGAGGCCCGAGTGACTTGAAAAAATGGGAAGCTTAACTAGATAGGACGACTGAGGTTTTCACTGTTCACTTTCACTCCACTCTCAATACTCCACACACAAGCTGAGAGCTTAAGTATACCAATAGTCTGCTAATGTGAAGAAAACTGTTGTCGTACTTTCTACCACGACGCTTTAGTAAAATACTAGCTCTTCTCTCATAGTAGACTATTGGCTGTTTTTTAGTGCTTCATTTAGGTGGGCGGAAAAAAATTTAACAAAAGTTGCAAAACTCCTTTTTGAACATAATCCGTATCTGCCACTGTTTTCTTATACGCATTGCATAATTTTAGCTAACGCCTTAGCATTTGCAGGTAGGACACCTATTTCTCTTTAACTCTTGCATTCCTTCTGCGACAAACTACAAAATATTTTCATTTTATAGCGAAAATGTTGGGAACTACTCTGAAAAGAGCCGCCACACTATCAAAATGCGGTGCATATCGTCACTCGTCGGTAATGTTTATGTTGCTATTCTCATTCACAGACTTGACTCCTGTTTACAGTCTTGTCCGCTATTTTTACTCCCTTTTTGATCGTTTAAAGGTCCGAAAGATTTAGAATTTGGAAACGGATTGCGCCCCTAACAAGGTTTGTTTCCGATCTTAATATACCAAGGAATGCTTTTCGCCCCTATATTTCTGCTTGTAGGTATGGCTATCGCTATGAAGGATTTAAACATTTGGGACTTGCAATCTTAATACCTTCGAGGAGCGTCGCCTCTGTCGGAAAATAATTTCAATTTCATGACTTTCCATTCAACCCTCCCGATATTTCATCGCACTTGAACTGCATCCTGTATGAAATCCTTCTCCACTTCAATCGTTCGCAAATTCCTTGCATAATCACAAAATACTACTGTCAATAAGAAATCGCACCTCATCGACATTCAATTCAATTCGAAATACTCCCTCACCACCTTTGCCACCTCGGGAATAACCTAATTTATACCGAAATTCAATTCACGTTAGTTCCCCTCTCCCAGCACGAGTCATTCCATCCCTACAGAAACTCAAGGAATATTCTCCCCAACTTGTGCACATAATTCCCAGGCTGGAATTAAGTGACAACTCCACCAAGGAGATGCGGTGTATAAATTCCCACAGCAGTTTGCATCTACGATAATTATTAGAGCAACTATTTTACAAGGATTCCCCAAGCCACATAATTAATATGGCAATCACCAACACGTCATGCGGCTTTAGACACTTTCGCACACAATACTCCCAATTGAACGGCAGTCTTTGCAGCAACCCTTCTCTATACCCAATTCCTAACCTCCAATCAGTTGTTAAAATGGAAACCGCACGCACACATATGCACGTAGACAAAATGCAAATTTCCACCAAGCATAACAGTCGTATAGTATGCTTATGTGAGTGAGTATGCACTTCATTAGCTTGTGGCATGTCTGCATAGGGGCATGTCCAAAGCACCTACCTAATGCTGGAGGCGCATCCACCAGCAATAACATTAGTATTTTAATTATGATAAACTGTTCTCCATTATTGTGAATACGAATTTACACAGTAAAAAAAAGTTGATTGACTTAGCAATAGACCGTAAAATTTAAAGCATAATGGACAAGGGCATTTCAATTCAGTCCCCTACCAGATTTGACTTTCAAAAATTAATTAATGTAAGAAATTCTACTTTAGATTGATTTCTTGCTCCTGAAAAATAAACAATTTTTGATTTTAAGTCTTTAACAAAGATAAAAACAAATTATTTCACTCCACTACTGTCAGAAACTATTACGGTAAATCATGGCGTGATTCTAAAATTTAAATAAAATTTTAACAATTTAAATAAAATTTAACTGCGCGATTAAACTCATCATGATAAACTGCTGTCAAATGTTTGCTGAAATGTACTAAATCATAAATCATCTATGTGTCATTTGTGCGCAGGGCCGGACTACCTATAAAGCGGTGTAGGTAACTGCCTAGGGGCCTCTCACCGGCTGGGGGCCCGCGCACCGAGAAACAAACTTTTCAAAATGTTTCATCGAGTGAAAATTTATTTTAAAGATTTTTTTTCTCAATGAAAATAGTACCTATTCACTTGTTTTTCTAACGTTACATTGCCGTACGTCAAATTATTAGAGAATGATATTTGGCTTTTTTTGCGGCAATTTTAATATCGACTTATCAGACGACCGACGGTACGGTTGGTTGAGGCCCAGGTCCACCCCGGACTGTAGCGCCACCTAAGTATGTAAGTAATAGTGTTGCCAGCACTGGTTCGCATGACAAAGAGCATAGGGGGAGTCGGCGATTCATTGGATACGTTACGTAGCGTAGCTGTATAATAAACAAGGGTTCGAAGCACTCGTTCTGCAATTGCGATTTGTAAGTTTTTGCTGTTTTTAAAGTGAATTTATTTTCGTTTTAAAAACACCAACAGCTCAAAATTGTATTGTATATTATTGTATACCAGTGGCGTGACGTCCATATAACCCGATTCCTACCGACTTCCCTTTTTAAATTTCCACCATCAACACTATCTACCAAAATCCAAATCCACTTATACATGAAACAATACCAAATGAATTCGATATTCACAAAATGGTACCTACACACACGTAAGCAATAAAATAAATATTTTGATTTATCAACCCCAATTATGTCGGTTATTAAAACTCTCACTGCATAGTTGATTTTACGAGAATATTTGCTTTTATATCATTTTTTTTGGAGCACTGTACTTGACACCTCTTTGTTCAACACCCACTTGGTTAACGCGCTTTTCTTCGAGTTATTCGATTTTCTTCTGCTTCTCCTTTTATTATTTTGTGGTTTGTGACTTCGACTTCCCATTTGAAAATGTTCACGCCACGCCACTGCTGTATACTGAATACTTTCTTTTAAAATGGGGGATACCTTCGTAACGTATTAAAAATATCGTAAAATTAAGTTTTTTATTCCATTGTAGTAAAAAAATGTATTTTAGGAAGCTAGAAAAAGGCCCAGATAATTGCATTTTCTAGTGGCCCCGACATGGTTAATCCGGCCCTGTTCGTGCGTCCGATTTTGCGACGTTTCTTTCGAAATAGTCATGGCACATTCGAAGTCGACACTGAGGAGTACTTTATTCAAATTTACAGATTTCCATAACATTTTTGTACGGATCGAATAAGTTAATTAAAGTCAATCATGGATTTAGGGTTTCTTAGACCTTTTGTCCACATTTTTTTTTTCTCTTCTGACATTTGTTTTTATTTTAGAACCGTATTAAGGTTGAACTTTGGAAAACACTTTACTTCAAAGTATTACAGGACGAGAATTGAACCCCTGGTGTTCTCCTCAGTGCAGAAAGTGCATTTTTTCTAAATCATTCCTTTATTCCTTGAGGAAGAAATAATAATTTAGTTCTATAAGTTGGAACTTGACCCCTTTAAAAAAAAACTTCAACAATCCCGACACATAGGGCGACTAGGATGTTTAAAACCTTCCCGAATGGTAACAACCCGCGATATTCTTTAAAACTGCACATTTATTTCTTACAGTGTATCTAGTCAAAATTATTCGAATATCCTGTTTTGCTATGCTGTGCTGGTTTAACCCATATCGCAAATTGATATACAAGTACGACACAACATACGCAGCCTCTAAATGTCCTGCATATCAACACAAATGACGCAATCCTGCAATACACCATTATCCAACAACAACACCGCACACAATTTAGAGGATAAACATTTCCTTGTAGATGAAGACACACATTCCATGTCAACATGTGCGTGCATTGTGCATGCTTAATAGACAATCGGGTTTAATTTAACAATTCATTTGGTCCTGTTGGCCAAATTAATAACAAGACACGTCATTGAAGCTTTACAACTTTGCCCACATACCTTTACCCAGATCTCCTTCAGTTGGTCATTGTTTTTCTTCGTCTGTCCAACTTGGCTAATATTCACATTGTAAGACAGGACACGCAGACGGAAAAAATGTCCCTGCAGTCAGAGTCAATTAATAATCTACCTAGCTTGTGCTACCTTGACCGGACAATCCTCGTCTTTTTGACAAACAACAGCAGCAAGGAGAATATACTTGGCATAAACAAACAAACTAACACACACGCACACACAAAGTTTGTCTAATGTTAATAGAATTTTTGGTAACTCCTGGCAGTTGTTTTGTTGTCCGAGTTTCAAATGGCAGTGGAGAGTTCATAATTTATTAGCATGTCCTGCTGGCAGTGCAAATGTTTCATTGTTTTACGAGCATGTAACATGAAAGCTCCCTGTCGAATATTATATCCCCTTTTAAACACTATTTGACTGGTGGTAGTGCTGGCGAAGCTTCTTCGTGTTGTTGTATGTTGAAGTGTGTGCCAAAAATATCTTGACGTTGTGTATAGCTGTGGACGGTCGGAAAGGCAGGCACGTTTCGGATGTTTCCATTATTTTGGTCGGGGGTACTTTGTTAATTGTTGTATAAGAATGCGAATGGAATGGGGGAATGTCAGCTTCTCTTCAATGGAAGGGTGTGTAAGACAGGGGTGTGTGCTTGTGGGATTGACTTGACACACTATGTGTTAGAAACACCAGGACAGACAGTTTTTCTTACAAGGGATGTGGGTTTGTTAAATTCCAATAAGGCTGCAGTCTGTATTTAAAAGAGTCCTCACATTTATGTCCCATTTTCGTTGAGATCATTTGGAATGGGAATTTCAGTGAGTATCTAGATATCCAACATATTGGAGCGTACTACTTGAATGGGGAGCCTGGTGACCTGGTGGAAATACTCAGGTCCGAGTTTAAAAAGAATGATTGATATTACTACGCGCATCTGTTAAGGAACTGATCTGGTTGTGACGGCTGTCAATAAAAGAAAAAGCGATAAATAAGTGCTCTGAAATAATACCTTAAACATGTATTATGGCTTAATTCCTTAACTATTTGTAATATGTTCGCTAACCACTTTCAGTCTGTATATTCTAGTGGTACTATACCCCCTACAGTCTTAAAAGATACCTCAGTGACATACAATTTTCTTAATGTGGGCAACTTAGACTGTTCTCTCCTTGAAGTTCAGTTAGCTCTTTCCCAGCTGAAGTTAGTTAAAAGTCCAGGTATGGAGGGCATTCCGCAAATCTTACTTCAAAAGTGTTACCAAGCTTGTTCTGTGCCTCTGTGTATGTTGTTTAATCTATCTCTACAGACGGGTAATTTTTTGAAGGCGTGGAAGAGCTCGTTTTTAACACCAGTTTATAAATCTGGATCGAGACAAGATATTGCTAATTATCAACCAATTTGTAAAATATCGGGCATACCTAAGCTGTTTGAAAAACTTATTTGTGAGAAACTTACTTACTTACTTACTTAGGTGGCGCTACAGTCCGGGGTGGACCTGGGCCTCAACCAGTACGCCTCTCCAGTTAGCTCGGTCTTTGGCTAACTGCCTCCAGTTGCGCACTCCAAGTTGGTTGAGGTCCCCTTCCACTTGTGCGCGCCACCTTAGGCGAGGTCTTCCTCTGCTGCGTTGTCCCTCTGGGTTGGAGTCGAAGACTCTTCGGGCCGGAGCACTGTTGTCCATACGCTCTACATGTCCTAGCCATCTCAGACGGCTGATCCGCACTTTTCTGACAAGGTCGATGTCGCTGTACAGCTCGTAGAGTTCGCTGTTATATCTCCTTCTCCAAATCCCATCAACGCAAATGGGACCAAAGATCACACGAAGAATTTTTCGTTCAAAACGTCCAAGGATATCCTCATCCGCCTTCGATAATGTCCATGCTTCTGCACCATACAGCAGGACTGGGATGATAAGGGTCTTATATAGAATCTCCTTGGTGTTTCTTGACAAGGCCTTACTTCTTAATTGCCTTCTTAGGCCAAAGAAACAGCGATTGGCAAGTGTAATTCTTCGCTTGATCTCTGATGTGATGTCATTATCAGAGTTTATAGCGGAGCCGAGGTAGACAAAGTCCCTAACTACCTCAAAGTTATAGCTGTCTATCGTGACGTTCTGTCCGACTCGTCGATGTTGTGTGTCCCTTCTTGTTGACAGCATATACTTGGTTTTGCCCTCGTTAACCGCTAAACCCATTTTTGCCGCTTCTGTTTCTATACATGCAAACGCACCAGTGACAGCTCGCTGTGTTCTACCAATTATGTCAATGTCATCTGCGTATGCAAGTAATTGTACAGACTTGTGAAAAATTGTGCCTCTGGTGTTGGCCTGCGAGTTTCGCACAATTTTCTCAAGAATGATGTTGAAAAAGTCACATGACAGCGCGTCACCTTGTCTAAATCCTTTTTTGACATCAAAGGTCTCGGTGAGATTGTTTCCGACCTTAATGGAGCAGCGAGAATTCTCCATTGTCATTCTGCACAATCTGACGAGTTTGGCAGGGATGCCAAAACTAGACATGGCTCTGTATAGCTCGTCTCTATAAATGCTGTCATATGCGGCCTTAAAATCGATGAACAGATGGTGGGTATCGATTTGGACTTCTTGGGTTTTCTCCAGGATCTGCCGTAGTGTGAATATTTGGTCGGTTGTGGACTTACCGGGCCTAAAACCGCACTGATAGGGTCCAATCAGTTCGTTGACGTATGGCTTCAGGCGCTCACACAGTATGGCAGACAGGATCTTGTATGCGATGTCCAGATTGAATGGTTCGTTCTGCCTGACAGCGGGATCTTGGTCGTCTTCGCCGTTTAACAGTCTGCAGAAGTGGTTTTTCCATATCCTCAACACCGACTGTGACTCTACTACAAGGTTCCCTTGCTCATCTCTACAGGTCTCTGTTCGGGTCTTGTTGCCGCGACACGTTCTTTTTACCTGTTGGTAAAACTTCCGAACATTACTCCTGGAGTAGCACCTCTCTATTTCCTCGATCGCGCGCTTCTCGTGCTCTTTCTTTTTCCTCCTGAGAAGCCGGTGTTCTTCCCTCCTCTTTTCCTCGTAAAGCTTACGAGCCGCTCTCGTCCTTCTCTGCAGCGCGGCTTTGTAGGCGAGTTGCTTTGCTGCATGTGCTTGCCGGCACTCTTCATCGAACCAAGGGTTTCGTTGTGGTGGTCGGGTGAAACCTAGCACATCAGTTGCGGCGTCTCTGATGGCCTCTTGGCATCGATACCATTGCTCCTCGGCATTTGATGCTGGCTGTGTTGGACTTCTGGATAAGTTGAGGGATACGCGATCGGCAAAGATTCTGGCTGTTTGTTGCGATTGCAGCCGTGCGACGTCATATCTCCTCACAGTATTTCGCCGTTGTTGTGGCGTCTGAGATATCCGCATACGTACCTTGGCTACAACAAGGTAGTGGTCCGAGTCTATGTTGGCCGCTCGGAACGTTCGAACATCTAGAACACTGGAAGAGTGCCTTACGTCGATCGCAACATGATCAATTTGGCTGACGGTTTTTTGATCCGGTGACAGCCATGTTTCTTTATGAATTTTGAGGTGCGGGAACCGTGTGCTAGCTATAGTGACGTTGTGTCCCGCCGCAAAGTCAATTAGCCTGAGTCCGTTTCCAGACGTGGTGTCATGTAGGCTATGCTTACCAATTGCACTACCAAAGATGTCCTCCCTGCCTATTTTGGCGTTAAAATCACCAAGGATGATTTTAACGTCATACTTAGGACACTGCTCATATGTTTGGTCGAGGAGCTCGTAGAAACAATCTTTGGTAGCATCATCTTTTTCCTCTGTGGGGGCGTGTGCACATATCAGGCTAATGTTGGCGAATTTAGCCTTGATGCGGATTGTCACGATACGTTCGCTCACGTGTCGATAGCTCAAGACTTCTTGCCTAAGTCTGCCGCGTATGACAAATCCACATCCAAATAAGCGCTGTCCTTGCTCTCTATAGCAGTCACCATAATAAATGTCACAGTTTTTCATCTGCTTTTTGCCCGGTCCATCCCATCGCACTTCCTGGATGGCAGTTATATCTGCTTTGTAGCATTCGAGGGTATCCGCTAATTGTTCGGCTGCACGCGGCCTGTTCAGGGTCCGAACATTCCACGTGCAGATCCGAAAGTCGTTGTCCTTTTTCCGTTTTGCGGGGTCGTCAACAGTAGATCCATTTTTTTCCGAGGCTTCTGGTTGCTTCGTAACTGGCTCAATTTTTCCGTGGTTGGGTAGTTAACCCCACGCACAACCCCCAACCTGGAGGACCAGGCCCTGAATTGACCCTAGGACAGCGGGTCGGAAGCTCCGTTGCCAGTAACCCACTTCGGGGATATGAGTGCTGCCGTTGGCCCATAAAGGGTTCATCCGCCACCATCTCTGTTTCAGTACCCTGACTAGTCCTGAAAAATCCTTACTGACCTCAGCTCCAAATATGTCGAAGTAGCTCAAGTAAGGTATCCGCCGTATTGACTGTTGACGCCATCGTTGATTCAATCTAGTGAATTCATCCGCCGTACGTCCTCTTTCTGAGGGGCTCATGTTAGACTTCTGAGACTCGATCAGGCAGTCAATCCGACAGAGCATTATAGTGTTGCTATTTTCTTCGTGTTCAACACTCGCGCTTATAAGTTTAGCAAGTCATGCCCGGAAGGACAAGACCAGTATCCGGTGGCTACCACGAGGAGGTAAAATAAGCACAATTGATGTGTATGAACCAGTTGCAACGCCTGGGCATCGCCAAGTTGACGCCAATCAGTGTCTACCCTATTCATACAACATCCAACCACTTACACCTCTATTAAAGGTACTGATCTCTCCGTTTCAACATAGATTTGTGGCTGGCAGATCTACCACTACAAATCTCTCAATCTTTTCTTACTCTGTCGTAAAAGATCTTGAGAAAGGCTTACAGTGTGATGCAATTTATACAGATTTTGCTAAAGCATTTGATAGCGTTAATCACAAAGTTTTAATTTCCAAACTGTCAAGAATAGAATTTCACTCCAACTTTTTAGAGTGGATTCGATCATATCTCACGGATCGTATTCAGTATGTGCGCATCAAGGATGTAATTTCATCACCAGTTAATGTTACCTCTGGAGTACCTCAAGGTAGTCATCTGGGCCCTTTGCTCTTCCTATTATTTATTAATGACATTCCTGACTTGCTTTTGAATTCCCAATGCCTTATGTTTGCGGATGACTTAAAAGTGTTTCGATCTATTCACTCTGAGCATGACTGCATTCTCTTACAAGAGGATCTTGATAGACTCTCTATGTGGTGTCATAATAATGACCTCCACCTCAATGTCTCTAAGTGTCAAAGCTTATCCTTCTGTCGTAAAAAAAGACATAGGAGTCATTTTTGACAACAAACTAAGTTTCTGTAAGCACATTGACTTCTTGGTTGCTAAAGGCAATTCAATGTTAGGTTTTATTTTGCGGAATTCTAAAGACTTTCATGATCCTCATACTCTTTAATGTCTATTCTTTGCGTTTGTCCGGTCTAATCTTGAATACTGTAGTATAGTTTGGAATCCTTGTTATGAAGTACATTCTAGTAGGATTGAGAAGATTCAAAAGCGTTTAACTAGAGTCGCTGTGCGTAAATTACGCTGGAATATTGAAATGCCTTCGTATGAGACGAGATGCAAACTATTTGGTATCTTACCTCTTTTTAAACGTAGACAATATTTTTCAGTCATGTTTATTAGGGATTTGATAAATAATCATATTGATTGCCCCTTTCTGTTATCTTTAATTGGTTTTTATGCTCCTTCTAGAGTACTGAGAAATCGTTTTTCTTTCTTTGTTCCATATCATAGAGTTAATTATGGTTGCAATGAACCAATTACTCGATGCCTTAGAACATCTAATAACTATAGTTATTATTATTATTATTATAAGCTTTTATTTACTATAAGGTCTACAAATTGTTATTGTTATAAGAGTATTTACATCATGTAGTTATTTAATTAATTTAAAATACATAAATAAAATAAATATATCATCATTTGACAAAGTCTAATCATTATTTTCAAAATTAGTTGCAAATAGTATAAGCCTCCCCCATAGTTGTCCATAGATCTCGATTTTTTGCGTCATGGTACCAATACCTGTTAAATTGGTTAATATCGTCAACCCATCTTGTTCGTGGTCGTCCGGTTGATCTTGTCGCTGGTGGTGTCCATTTGATCAAAAGTTTTGTCCATCTATTGTCCTATATAAACTATAGTAGTTTATTTTTTATAGATATTAGTAGGGATTCGTTTAAGAAGAAGCTAATTTTGATTTTAGGCTTTGGTGGTAGCATCTAAGTATTGTATTTTTGTATTAGGTAATCTAACGAGAACAGGAAATGTTCTCATTTGATGAAAAAAATAAAATAAATAAATAAATAAATAAACAAAGTCAAAGACCTTTTGTATTTATGAGCATCAGTTGGTTATCCAGTTTTTCCACAGCTTTATTTCGATAGTCAACTATCTTAGAGTCTTCAGTAACACACTCATCTATAATACTATAAGCTTCGACTTCAGTGATCCAAAAACGTTTTTTTGCCCACTAGACAAATCCAAAATGTTACTTGTAGGATGCCTTTTATTATTATTGTATGGTTGCGAGATTTGTTGCGATGTTGTAAATGGAATGTCACAACGACTTTGAAAAATATTAAATCAACCACAGTGGCTTAGTGGTAGTGTGTTGGGCTACTAAGCGAGGGGTACCCGGTTCGAATCCCGAAAGAACCAAATTAAATCTTAAAATCTTAAG
Organism: Cheilosia pagana; assembly: GCA_936431705.1. Lineage (NCBI taxonomy): Eukaryota > Metazoa > Arthropoda > Insecta > Diptera > Syrphidae > Cheilosia > Cheilosia pagana. The sequence continues at coordinate 72,917,137 of OW386166.1, read as the reverse complement.
GTTTTTTTTCCACTGCGCCACCTCTCGCGAACGTCTGACAAACATCCGAGAGTAAAACTGTCATGAAAGACCTTCTCAACTAGCCGTTTGGATTCGGCGTATAATTGTAGATCTCATCCATTCGTCCCAAAAATTAAAAAAAAAAAAAAAAAAAGCTAGGCCTTGGGTCGCACAGACCTGTCGCGCCAAAACATTTATTTATTTACATGTTGGCTAGTTGCTCCCTTTAGGTAATGGACCTTACTTTCAATAAGCTCAGGGCAATTATCCTTTTACATGGTATTTTGCAATCAGAAAAGTCTGAGTACATCAGATTAAGTTTCATCAGCTCACTGAGCTTTAAATCTGAGCATACCTACATTCTTCGTCCATGCCGCTCTGGAACTCATTAGGGACTTAGGGTTCATTTCATTTGTTAAATTTGTATAAATTTTTGTTTTCCATTTAACGTGCTATGTAATTAGTTCACTCTCATTATTATTTAATAGAATACACGACTAGTTTTGTCGTACAAATTACGGCGTTGTTTTAAAACCGAATTTTATGAATAATGGACCAAATTAGAGGTGGAGTTTTGTATTATATATTAAAATATACATATTATATTTTTTCATGTACTAGCCATAGCACAGGGGTTTCAGGTGTTATGCCCGGGAAATCAATAAAAATCAAATAGGGTCATTTGGGGTAAAAATATTCAGCGGATGAAAGTACACAGTGTCATTTTCTTCATCTATTAAAGAGTTAATAGAAATCGCCAAATCAGTTAACTAAGGCCTTACAACTTTCCAAATACCCGCCCAAATAAAATATAAAAAATCGATTTTCATTGAAAAAAAAAGATTTTTTAAAAGTGTAGATATCCTGGACCTTATCGCGTAAATTTTCAGACGACCACGATAGCAATGAACGCTATCGCTTTAAGTTTGCTTCATGGAAATCAATCACTATCGTGCCGTCCGGCGTTGTCATTAGTAGTATTATTTTTGGATGATTGCGTTCTTAAAATGTAAAGTTACCAAATAAAAGGCACATTTTGTTTGTTTCTATTCAAACTTTTTAAGAGCTTCAGCTCAAAGTCCAAAATGCGCGCTCTTTCCCCCAAACGACTCTACATCTTAAGAATTTTTAACTGTCTCGTATACGTAGTAAGAGAAAGGTATTATGTATTCGTACAAAAAATCTAACTCGAGATTTTAATCAAATCTGACATTACGATGATATAGGAACTCAGAAAAGTGGGTCTCGCAATTCTGTCGTCTATCCGTCCGTTCCTGAGATCCACAGCGCAAACGGCTTTAAACAAGTTTGATTTTTTCAAAAACGGCTCTAACGATTTTAACTACAATGTATAAAGGGTTTTTCAATAATAGCGCTACAAAAGTTTTTTTTAAATAAAACAAAAACGGTTTTGGATATCAATGAAATTCTTTATTCCTGTGAAAGTACGTTCGAGGCCATTATGTATGGAACTCGAAGTCCAGACTCTGAACCCAATTTTCGACGGTTTTCAAGGTTTTCGGCCGATACTGCTGCAATTTCACGTTCGATATTCGTACGAAGTTCATCAATGGTCCCTGGCTTGTTGGCATAGACCATAGACTTGACGTAGCCCCACAGGAAATAGTCTAACGGCGTCAAATCGCACGACCGAGGCGGCCAAGCGACTGGACCATTTCGTAAGATAACACGTTCTCCAAACTTGGTTTCCAATAAATTGATTGTGACATTCGCTGTGCGGCTTGTGGCGCAGTCCTTTTGGAGCCACATGTCCTCCAAGTCCATATCATTCAATTGGGGCCAAAAATATTCGGTTATCATTGAACGGTGGCGATTCCCATTCACAGTAACGTGCCGGTCTTGATCATCACGGTTGAAGTACGGCTTAATGACGCCGCCGGTCCATAAAAACACCAAACCGTAATTTTTTCGGGATGCAATGATGACTCATGGAGTTCGTGTGGATTGCTGCCTGATCAATACCGCATATTTTGTTTATTGACGAAGCCATTCAGCCAGAAATAAATTGGACGTTGCACTCTTAACGTTTAGGCCACTGGCTCCGAATTTCGGTAGTAAATTGTAATAATTTCGACTCGTTGTTGGCTCGTATATCTTTCCATCATGAAATGGTAAACTTTACTGAAGAGAAATGTCAAAAGAGCGGCAAGAAATTCGGCGTCGTTTGCTGTCCCTGTCGCTCTACTTTTGTAGCGTCCCTGTTGAAAAACCCTTTACTTGCGCTAAGGTACATGGGGTTAACAAGGCTACATATGTAGGTAACGAAAATAACACTTCTATAGTGGTTGAGGTGATCATATATATGACCTGTTTCCGGTGGTCGTGAAGATATTGTTGGTGGTAAAAGGAAAAGGAGATTGAGCTAACGATTTCTCGAATCCTATCAAAGCTGTCATCGATTAGGACTATTAGAAAGAAGCTTTACTCTCAACCAAACTCCCATTACTGATGGTAGGTAGCCTACAGTAAGTAAGATAAGAAAAAAATAAGAAAAACGCAATAGCTTTGGAAAAAAAAGATCCGCAAAAATAAATTTTCTAAAAACGCAATTGGTTGTGGGTATCGTAGGTACATGTTAAACAAACAAAACAAAAATCTTTGAGCCAAAAGTGCTTAATCGTATGTTTTGTGTAGGTACGTTTAATTTTATTTAGTACTAGCTGTACTCCCACGGCGCTGCCCGTGCCTTTCGTATTAAGTCCCGCCACAATTCGCAGAGTCGTTTTTTAAGGGAGGTGCAACGGCGCCCTTTTTGATTACTGTCCCATTGTGTTGAACACCATTTACAAAAATTCAAGGCTTCATAAATGTCCAGATACCTATAGTAATTTAATTATTTTGTTACCTACCTATATGGCAAGTGCCATATCCCGATTTCTATCCCGATTATTTTTTTGCAAATGGCTTTGTTAACGAAAGAACCAAATTACATCTTAAGGTTTTTTCCACTGCGCCTCCTCTCGCGAACGTCTGACAAACATCCGAGAGTAAAACTGTCATGAAAGAGCCGTTTGGACTCGGCGTAAAGCTCTAGATCCCTTCCATTCGCCCCAAAAATTGAAAACCCACACAAAACGAATGGTTGTGAGAAGCTAGGCCTTGGGTCCCACAGACCTGTCGCGCCAAAATATTTATTTATTTATTTTTAATCCAAGGTTTTCTATTTGTATTGTTTTTGATTGCACTTTGTTTCCATTAGGTCCCAAAACTATACTATCTTTCAAGTTGGAATCAACCATGCGCATTCACAAAGTTTCATTGAAATCGGTTGAGCGGCTCTGGAGATCGACCACAGCGCCACCTGTTGAAACTCGCACTTAGCAGTAAAGTGTTTCTATCACAAAAGATCAACAAACTGTGATTTTGAAAATAAAATATTTTTTTCTATATTTGAAGTGTCACTACTCGATTTCTATCCAGTTTATTTTTTTTTTTTTTTTTTCGTTTTTTTGCGTTTCCCCATGAAAAATGTAACGTGTGCCTACAACACCACCTGTTGAGAATTTTCCAACTTTTTTTTTCTTCTAAACCATCGCTGATGTAAGACAAACAAAACAAAACAAAGATCATTCAAATCGGTTGAGCCGTTCTCGAGTTTTAAGCATCCGAACAAACCAAGATCCATTTATATATATATAGATTGCTTCTGAGTATTTTTAACATACATATCTAATAAAACAAAAATCAACCCACTAAGCTGTTGATATGAACGAGAAAGTTTCGTGCGACCCAGTCGTACACTTTATTTTAATTTCTATCAACCTGCGCCATTGACTACCGACAATGACCCCTGGTCTCTTCCATAAATATCTGAAAAAGAAGGCATACTGCAATGAAATAAAAAAATATGTGCCGCCCCATGCTTAGCCCTGTCTTTTCTACGAAGCCCACTCGGAGTGGGTAAGTAGTTTGACCGTGATACATACACAAACCCACGCACAATACACAAATAAGCAAACAATTCTTTTACAGATGGAATGTGGTCTCCGAGGACACTCTGTTTATTAATCACAAAGTGATGGAAAACATTTGAGTGACAGTGTGCCCTTCCTGGTTTTGCTTGATTAGTGCGCCTATTGTCTTGCCTCTCAGCGCTATGTATGTTGCACACACACACACACACATTTGCGTTTAACATTGTGTGTTATCCTTGATGAATTAAATATTTCGACATTGACGTGAACTTTTAGTAATTATAAATATTTCCTTATCCTTCTTCCGCCTCTAAAAACAACAAACAACAAAGCAGGGATGCGGAGCGGATGATTGAAAACATTTGTCTGCCCTTGTATAGTAGAGGTTGAGTCAGTAGGTATAGTTGCTTAGCTTCCGTTTCCCCTCAAGGATAAGATGGTCGGACGAACGATAATCCACAAGCTGGGTAACTATGGCGAAAATTCATCGAGATACTAGGAAACAAAAATGTTTACCTAAAGGATTTTAATTATAACTCGTAATAGAAGAGCAGACGGACGGACAAGGGTGTGTATGTGTGTGTGTACGTATTGGTCCCAAAAAGAAGAGGTGCACATCAGTCTGTTCCGGATGATATTTTCTCCTGATGATGATGATGAAGATGAAGGAAGAAAGCTTAGTGAGCGGTGATTTTGTTTGCAAGGAATGTAATCAAAATCAATTTGCCACTCATAAAAGGGTTGTTGGAACGATAAATACTCGAAAGATAATAATGTGACGGCGCTGTTGGGTGGGATTAGATTAGATGGGTGAGTTTCGATTCTATTTGCTGTACATCTGGGCCTTACTAGGTATTCTATATCTACTACTAGCTGTGGACCATTGTTTGCCCTTAAGCTTGAATTGGACCTAATTGAAAGCAAAATGTATACGCACAGGTGAGAGGGGGTAATTGAAACCTTATTGTCTGTTTATAAGGTGGATAAGCTTAGTATAGGGAAAATATTAACAGAGGAGGGCTTAGCTTTGGGTGAGCATTTGTCGATTATTCAACTCAGTAAAGTATGTCTCTATTGTTCATTTGGAAGCAAAGGAGGACGATAAAAGTTGGAATGGTCATAGGTATCCCACTTAATTGAAGAATCCTAAAATGTTCGGCACTCACAGTATGCAATGTAAACAATGTCGATTATTCACGGCAGATAGGCAGGCTAATCTAACATATCGGTTTTGAGTGGGTGGCAGTATTGTCCGTTCTTTGTACATCCATTTCCGTAGGGCCAAAGCGTTTGTAAACATCTAGGGATATGTAGAGCCTTATTTTGTGGATATTACAGCAGTAGGATATATGTAACTGACACCCGTTAAGCCGTACAAGTTGTTTTCTTTTTTTGGACACCAACGATTCTAACCCGGAGGGACAACACAGTAGATAAAGACCTCGCCTTAGGTGGCGCGCGCAAGTGGAAGGGGACCTGCTGTGGTTCTAGTATCTATACCATAAATGTGTAATCGCATTCAACTTTTGGCACCGGCCAGCTTCGATTTTTAGAGGCCTCTGACGAAAAGTGTTTCTTTTTTAATTTAACTCTGATTTTCATAGCAATTGGCATACAAACCGTCATTACCCGAAGTTCCCTTACTAACATGGAATATTTATGGACGGGTCCAAAAAGTCAACTCACAGGGAGCCGAGGTCTACTCAAAAGAATCAAATCTCTCCTTCTCTCTACCGGAAGACTGTAGTGTCTTCCAAACCGAAATCGCTGCTATTTGTTGAGCCTTAGCGTGCCTTTCGATTAATACAGTATCACACAGTGATTTCGTTATATACATTGACGGCCAGGCCCAGGATGCCATTAGATCCCTATCATCCAGCGAAATAAGATCCAAAACTTGAAACTATCTCTTGACGAGATAGCTGAAAAGTACAGCCTCACCCCTTGCTGAGTTTCAGGACACTGTGACATCCCAGCGAGCTGTGCAGCAGACATTTTCACGACAGACAAGCGCAAAGCCTTGGACTTCCATAGGATGACTTTTGTAGAAGCTGTAAAGACGAGGAAGATGATAAGTCCGTCACTCATCTTCTCTATAGCTGCCATGCCCTATCAGCTTAAGGAAGTTAAATAGAAAAATACTTCTTATATACAAAGTTGGAAGCTTAGCTAGAAACATGAAAAGACCGCCTTCTCTGGCGCTTTGGAAGGTTCATACACCAAGTCATACACGAAGTAGTTTGTGGAAAATAAATCTTGATCGATTTTCAAAAATTATCGAAGCAAATCGCTGCTTGGTGCCCCATATAAGATTCCTTCTAACTGTGCGTGAGCGTCACTGGCCTTTCGTTACAACATTTTGTACTACGAAAAGTAGTAAAATAGATCAAGTCGAGACTCATAAAATGTCGACTAGAAAACCGCTGCTTCTTTCGTGTGACCTAGCAGATTGGTGCAGCGCCTGCTCTAGGAAATCTTTGTCCAACCAGTCGGTATAGGACGCCTTCGAAAGTAAAACCACCAATTTTATGAGCCTTACCAATGTGAATGTACAAGTTGACGCAGCCGTTCTGCTGAGAATGTCGCAGATGTGGCTGAAGATGTTGCAGAGGACCCCGGATGTTACGTGCCACGAAATTGGGCATCAATCGATAGTCATTACGGAGAATTTTGGTGATAGACTTAAAGATGTTTACTAACAAAGTGCAGACAGTGCATCACCCAAGTAACATTTTGACTTCGGTAAGGCGCTACCGAGGCTATTTCCCTAATTATTTTGACTGTTAGTAGGTAATTATTATTATTTTATTAACTTGAATTGGAGCACGACCTGTAGAAGATCCTTACGTATTTATTGCACAAATTTTAACAGAAACTGAAAAAAAAATCCAAATTTTCATTGTTTTATTTTTTTATCTTATTAATTCTAAATATTAATAATAATTATAATTTAATGCAGATTTCCCATACGGAAATTCAGCCATCAAAAACTTAGAACGGGGAATGGGAAGTTCCTTTCTATGCGGTAGACTTTTCTGGTACACAAGATTGGTACAAAACACATGTAGACAAGTCTCACCAAATGACATTCTTATGCGTGTATTCACGGTTTTACGGTCACTAAGCAAGTGTGACTCCTAAGTGACGAATACTAACAGTTCATTGCTGCTATAATGGCTCCGGTCGGAAGCTTTAAAGAAGTTCCTGGAAAGCGCTTCCAACCTCAAGCTTGACCGAAACAATTTACTTTTCACACATCTCATTACACATTTTCCCAGGTCTAACAGAGATCTTACTGAAACTTATTGCCATATTCCTCTATAAGGCATGTGAATATACTTCGCAAAGGTCGTCTTTCCGAAGCGATGACTTCGAAATTGCTCTACTTCGGTTAACAAATACTATAGAAGCTCTATCAAAGTTCTTGCCTACGGAAATTACAAATCTGAACCTTACCGAAGTCAAATTGTTACTTGGGCAGCTGTAAGCGGTTGATCACCAAGCCCGTGTTACCTACGCTCAAGCCATCCTGAATCTCGAAAACTTTTCATCTAAATCATTATTAGCGACGAGGCCCATTTAATCAAGTTTAAAGAAGTCACGAGTTTATGTCAAAAAGTCTTAGGCTCTTGAAGCCCTCAGAAAGAATATCCATCAAGAATGCATGAACCTTTCGCCGGAAGTTCTGGCAAGATTGATGGAAAATGCAATTAATTCGGTCTGATTGTTCATAAATCCTGGCGGCGGGCACTTAACCGATATCATTTTCTTGACTTAATGGGAAAAAATTTAAGACATCAAATAAACATTATCCAAAAGCAAAACAATAATTTTCCATATTAATAAAAAATTATAGCCAACGAACATCGGGTGACAAATTTTGTCAATTCAAAAAGTCCAAAACGAGCGTCACATCGAGCGAATGAATTCCAAGTTCCGAATCCACAGGAAATATCGAATCCCTGTTTCAAAAGCCATTGGAATATTAAAGGACGGAAGGCATCAGTGTCGAAGGAGTAGACCCTTTCCCATTAAGCAAGTAAGTGAGGGCCAACCCAACCCTCTCATTACCTATATAAGCATCTTACCACATGCATACAACTAATTGCGACATAATTAACGCTCTAAGACCCTTTATAACACAGTTTCAAACCCCTCGCTGCAATTTCATCTAATCTGCTGCCCCTTCTTCTAACTGCTTAGCTTTAACGCGAAAGTTTCCTCAACCCCTCTCATTACCTTCAGGGAAAACGAAAAAAACTTTCCACTTTACTTTGACACACCACAACCCTTGTATAAAAGGCTCCATGGGAACCCCGTGCACCGCGCAATCTACTTTACGCCTCAGGTGTCTAACTCGATAGCATCCTTTTTACAACACGCAAATACAATTGCACTCGACAAATTTTCACCCTCACCCCAATCTGCTATCCCCCTCTCTCTCGCGTCAGCGTGTGAGACCGACATATCCTTAAGCAAAAGTGCAGGAAATGTATTTCCCATTAACATACACTTCCGCCTGAAACCATTTCTCGCCTCGAACACTCCGCCAACTTTTTCCCAATCCCGATTTCTTCAGCTTCACAGTCACTTAGCAGCAGCAACATTCTACTACACACCAACAGTCACAAAGTATCCTTAAGCAGAGTGTATACACAAGGTCAAAAGTGTGAATGAATACAAAGAAAGAAAGAACAAAATAAGAGAAACTTTAAACGCGCGCTATACACCTCTACCCCCCACCCCTGCCGACGACGACACGAAGCAACAGCATAAAAGTTCAAACAATTCGAAAGACTTAAAAAACTTTTCAATATTTTAGTCCTGCCTCCCCTAGAGCCTGTGCATTGGTGGTGCGCGTGCCTTGCCCCAGCTACAACCTACAACAACTCTATTAAAGTCCGTATTTTTGTGTGTGTGTGCCAAGGCGCAGCGATCAAATATAAATAAATCCGTTTAGGGGAAATATCCTTCGAACAACAAACGAAGGACTACAAATGCATTTTTAATTCGAGAAAATTGAAATTACCTTTGGAAAAGTTTGTCCTTTCGATGGAGCCCGTTGTATACAACCGGATTGGCATTGGCATTGGCATACCCCCATACAATACAGCACAGCAGAGTGGCCAATGGCACAAAATGAACACAGAAAAGTTGAAAAGAATGGGAAAAATGCAAAATCGGCAACGAATGTCCGCATGGCAGCGGTTGGGTATGGGTGTTTTAAGTCCTTATTTGCCTTTAAGCCGATTTTGTTATTCCTTATACTTCCACCCTCCACAGTTCCGTGAACGAAAGTAATTTACATTCAATCTTGTTTGATTTGAATTTTCTCTCTCTTTCATTTTCTTGTTCTTCTTCTATTTATTTTCAGATTCAAGATATACGATCTGCAATTCAAATCGGATGGCAAACAGCAGCGTATTACTGTCGACGGACCACAAATGGGCAATTGGTTTGCGGTGGCATTTCTCAGTTGGACAGATCCAAATAACGATCGCATCGAACAGCAAGGTAAGGATGGACTTTTGCAATAGAAGCGGCCCTTTCCTTTTGCACTTGGCATAGCATTCCCGACTCCCGAGTCCCAATTGAATTAGTTAATTCGTAGGTAGGTGGGGAAATCAATTAATGAGACCGGAATCCAAAGGCTCATTTTGGGGAGGGGTCAATGTTGACATGACTTATACGCTGCAAGGACTTCAAAGCAATTAGTCTGCTATATTGAATAGATATATCTACAACCGGACTCTTTCTGGCAGTTCAAAGGCGCTTTTGGCAAGACATGGAGCTTATTTCCTAAAAGGGCCTTTTGGAGCTATACGGCAATGTATGTATTGTAGAACAGGCTTTCGCGGAAGCGTGTTACTGCCTCTTTCGCCAAACTTCAAAGAACGGTTTGTCTTGGCTGCATAGGGGTCTTCCCTAGCACTATGATAAGCCTCCCCGCCTTGATATTTTTATCAATGGGTGTAGGTACGCTGAAATCCATCCCTCGGCTAAAGAGAGGTGGCTTTTGTACTACGCGCATTGGATTTTTGAAGAACTTTTGCGAGAATTATCCATTGACCCCCGTCTTATGCCGTCTGACACCAGAAATCCTTCGTGGAAAACGAGAACATTAGACTACACTACCCCTTAGATAACCATGCGACTGTCTTCCAAGTGGAGATTTTCGATTTCCTTATGGCTTTGCACTATATTGTGAAAAACAGGTGGAGGGCTAGAAGCATATGCGTTTCCAGTGATATCCAAGCTGAACTAAAAGCAGTGCTCAACCCTCTTACCTCGTCCAAGTTAGTGCTTGAACTTAAGCTTTCTCTGAACTTGTTCGAAAGGCTAAACACAGTGAAACTTGTTTTGGGTCCCAGGTTAGATCCAGAGGTCCCTTTCGAATTGGAAATTTAGAATCGAATATACATATCCTGCATATGCATATACATACCATCATCATATTACACAGAATATTGTAAAGGCAGCTGTGGCCTTCTTAGAAATATAACCGTTTTGGGAAATGGGAAGTACCCCTATTTCTAGTTCCGGTTGAAAAACTTTTGGCGAGCTTTCATTTTATACATAAGTCATGCATCTTTTTTATGCCTTAGATCTTAGAACATTACGCCGAAGGCTCTTAGGCTAAAAAGATAAGAATTAAATTTTCTTTCGTTTTTGCTAATGCGAAAGTAATTGTTGTTTCGTTTTCTCTTTTTTTTAAGAATCGCAACACCTGTCGTGTCGTTGTTTTCTTTTAGTACAAAGCAAAAACTTATGTCGATTTAACCATCTCATGAGCAATGTAAATAAAACGACATCAGGTCAGACGTTTTGCTTAACGAAAATGAAAATTCCTTTCGTTTCCATAGGTAAATGAAGCAAAACGTCCGCGCAAGTGAAAACGATTCTTCTTTAGCTCTATTTCAGTTTTTTTGACAGCACCAAACAAAGGGTCTTTCATTAAGCGCTTCCTATCTTTAAATTTAAATAAAACAAAGAGATATCATCTTTTTTAAACTCGTTGGAAAAGCCCATCCATTCCATTATGTATGGAATATAACATAGTTCAATGTCCAATGTTGATTTTGGCTTTGAGGGACGCTGTTGTTCGTATTATTCGCATAGAAGTTGCTAATCATCTACCTATAACGCTCGCCGTTGAAGGTGATGATAAAAAAAATATGGACCGATGATGCCGCCAGCCCAAAATCCACACCAAACTGTGATTTTTTCGTCATGCATTGGACGCTCTTGGATCTCATGTGGATTGGTGTCATCCCAAATTCAACAATTTTTTTTTTGTTGACGTACCCATTCATCCATAAATGGGCTTCATCACTAAAGATAATATTTCGATGAAGATGACGGTCAGTTTCCAACTTCCCAAAAGCATTGGCAGAACACAGCAATCTGTCATGGATGCACTTGGTATATCAATCGAAGAATTATCTACACATCCCAATCGCTATTTCTTTGGTCTAAGAAAGCAAATGATTAATATAAGACCCTCATGGACAGTCGAAAGTCTTTCGTAATGGACGATTTAACTCTTACGCGTACGCAAAATGAATGCTGTTAATCTTTTCCCTAAACTTTGTCTTCGTCGCTTCCTTATCGACCTCTTTTAGTTTCGTAATATTGGGAACTAAAAAAAAACAGAAACTCAAAGACGTGGATTCACGGCCAACTGCAATTGAAATGACCATTGAACGTTTACGTTTCAACGCATCAATGTAACTGATAACTTAACTGGGAATTCCATCAGTTTCACTTTCAATTTCTGACATAACGATGATAGAGGAACTCAACTCTCCCAAGGGCCACAGCCTTAACAGCTGAACGGATTTGTATCAAATTTCGGATTTGGAATTTCTGGGCTTACACTTCGGGGCTGCGATTTAATTTGCACGTTAGCCCTTTTATTAACGGTACTTAACATATAACAGTTTTGAACAAGTTTGATTTTTTCGAAAATGGCTCTGATGATTTCAACCAAAATTGATATTTGTGCTTAAGTAGATGAGGTTAACATTGCTCAGTTTTTGGCTAAAAATCGAATAACGATAATTTCGAAAATTGGCCTTATCTCAAAAACGGTCAATACGCTTTTACCAAAATTTCATGTTTAAGGTAATATTCGGCCCTAGCGAGGTATCCGTCGGAACGGAAAGTTCTCCGCAACGCATAATCCGTCGTAGGCTCAAATTACATTCAATGTATCCGCTTTTGGAAAACGCTTTACTACAAATCGTAAATAAATTTCGCAATCAATTTTTGTCGGAGAATATCGGAACCTAGCTGTCAAACTTTATCAAAAATTGCACTTCATCGCACTTCAACACAATTCGCCGATATGCGTTAAAAAATGTCGGAAAAATATTCCGAAAAGCTGTTCGAAAGAATACCTCAAAGCAAAAATCCTCCGAATCGTATAAAATCGGAGAATTTTCCGTGCAGGGCAGATTGTCATTCCTAACATGATAGCGAACTAAGTTTTTCTCTAAACTACCGAACAACGGACTTTTTTTTTGAAAAATGTCGGTTATTTAACATTTGGTTTTCTATAGTTAAAATGAAAACGGCTCGAACGATTCCAACCAAAATTGATACCTATTTTAGCTTAAATGCTATGAAGTTAACTTGGTTGCATACTCAGTTTTTCGGTAAAAAGTCAGATACCAATATCTTTGGACAAATCTCAAAAACGGTCAAAACTATTTAAAAAAAATCATTTCTAAGGTTATATTAACATTTAGATAGATAGATGATAGATAGATAATTTTTTATTTCTTATAAGTTCATTACAAATTAATAAAACATGAAATTTCATTATTACTATAAGTATTGAATACAAGAAATATTCGCGACATTCTGTATTTTTGTATACTAAGTATTAAAAATAGTGTTGAATGCCACTTCAATGGGCTTATACAAAATTCAATATTAGTTTTGGGTGGGGTGCCCCTATAAAAGCAATTTGCATTATCAAACAAATTATATTTCACAATCATTTTTAAGAATAGAAAAAGAGACTGAACAATTTAAATTGTTTTAGGAATAAATAATTTACTCACTAAAATTCAATTTACTTAAACACACAATATGAAGATTAAACCAGAATATTAGAAAGAATGGATTCTAAATCACCATAATTCAAATTAAAAAGCCAATGTTTAACACGTTTTAAGAACATTCCAGGCATTGATTCAGTTCTGATAGAGTAAGGAAGCTTATTAAATAAACGACATGATGAAACTGAATAAAAATTACGATATGCAGTAGTACGAAAGTTTGGTACTGTTACCATATCCGAAAAGTTTACACGTAAATTATAATTTGAAATTAATCGGTAATTGCGATTTCCAGACTTCATAAAGAAAGTCTTCAACACTTTAAAACAGTACAAATGTCGGACTGGAAGAATTTTCAGATCGCAGAACAAAGGAAAACTCGGATGTCTTCTAGGTTTCCGGCATATATTCCGTAGAATATATTTCTGTAGAATCAACAATGGTTGGATTTTATTCAAATAAACACCTCCCCAACAAACAATTCCATATTGCAGTTTAGAATGGAATATACCGTAATAAATTGTTTTTAAGAGCATTGCTGAGCAGATATTTCGCAAATAGAAGAAATGTCTAAGTGTGCAACGAAAATACTTCCTCAGACTTTCTACGTGATTCGAAAAGGCCATTTTATAATCAATTGTAAGCCCCAAATATTTATATTCATTAACTGACTCAATTAAAAAACAATTGTCACTGCAACTCAAACTATCACAAAATGAGGAAGAATACGTACAATTGCAATTAGAAAATTTGTATTTTAGGCACTCAGGCGAGTGATAAAAAACATTTGCATCCAACTTGTTGCGAGATGACAGATTGAAAAACATTATTTTGGTTTTAGAGCTGATAATCAAATTGTGTTCAGCAAACCAGTTCCTCAATAAGTTTAGATCCCAATTAATGTCAGAAACTAGATCCAGAGGACTGTTCAAACCATAAGAAAAACCTATATCATCCGCAAAAGCAGTAGGTGCACCTTTAAAATTAAGTGCAAGAAGCGAATTAATATAAATTAGAAACAAAATTGGTCCCAAAACAGAGCCTTGGGGTACACCCAAATTGGAGAACTTAATTCCGCTCCTAATCTTATCCATCTTCACTCCCTGCGATCTATCCTTAAGGTATGACCTAAACCAATCTAGTATGAAGCCACGAAATCCAGCTTTTTCCAATTTTCTTAACAAAATATCGTGATTAACCATATCAAAAGCTTTGGTGATGTCGATAAATAAACCAGCCGTACATTTATTTCCGTCGAGATTAGCCATTATTTGAGCACAAAACTGTAACAGCGCATCTTCCGTCGATCTACCTTTCTGAAATCCAAACTGATTTGGGTTATAAAACTCTGTTCTGTTTAGAAAATTTACTATTCTATTTTTTACGAGTTTTTCGAAGATTTTACTGAAAACAGAAAGAAGAGATATGGGCCTATAATTACACATTTCTGTAGCAGAACCTTTTTTAAACAGTGGTACAATATCTGCGCATTTTAGTGCTTCTGGAAAGACCCCCTCAAAAACAGAACGATTAAAAAGATCTGACAAGACATCCACAAGGAAACAAGCAACTCTTTTTAAAAACAGATTCGAAATATCATCAGGTCCACACGAGTTGGACTTGTTTAAAGTGCCAATAACTTTTAATATCTCAAGAGATGTTATGGGATTATAAACAAAGCTGTTTCCTTGTAAATGTTCAGCAGAGCTACAAATGGATGAACAGGAGTTGCAAGGCATTGTCACTGGACATGGTTGTATGCTAGTGGCTATATTTGCGAAATAGCAATTAAATGCATTGGCAATGAGATGTTTGTCTGAAACGTCCTCGTTATCAATACGTAAAATAGTAGGTTTCTTAGAAGAGGAAGATTTATTCAGCAAGCTATTTACTATTTTCCATTCATTTTTTAAGTTTCCCTGGGCAGCAACAAATTGAGTTCGGTAATATGCATTCCGACATGTCGGAATCTCCTTTTTCAGTTCATCGCATAATTTTTTATATTTTCTTTTTAGACTCAGATTATGAGGGTACTTTCTGCACTTTATTCCAATTTTGTTTTTATATCTTACTTTATATAACAAGTTATTAGAGATCCAAGGTTTTAACCTTTTTACACACCTTTTTGAAGGCAAAACGGAGGAACAGCTAGAAATATGTTTTTGAAGGCAATCAATAAATATAGTATAGGCCTTAGAGACATCTCTGCACGAATAAACATCTTCCCAAAACTCATAAAAAAGATTGTTTTTAAGTTTGTTGTAGTTAATTTTGATCACACTGTCAGCAGGTTTTGGATTTTTTCTGATCGTGTTATCAATGTTTACTATAAGCCCTGTCATACAGTGATCAGAGATCATTAAATCCAGAACAAACTTCTCACAGTTACCGAACGAAACCTTTTTAAAGCGTCCATAGATGTGATCTAAGCATGTACCAGATACAAACCTAGTAGGCTCATTGATAACGCATACCAGACCATTTGATGCTAGCAAAGCCAAGTAACTAGAAACAGTTTCACTATTCTCTAAACTGTTGAGGTTAAAATCTCCAACAATAATCAGATTTTTTGAGTTTTCATTTTCTAAGAGAACTGAAAATTCTTCTATGTATGTCGAAACGTTAAACATATGCAGTCTATATACACATAAAAAAACATAAGCTTCATGATTAATTTCAATTGAGATTTTTAAAACATCAGCACACAAAAAGTCAACAAGAACTACTTCGAGAATCTTGTATTCCTCCTTCACGAAACAACCAACACCACCTGCAGTGTAATTTTCATTAGTTTTCGCATAAAAATTGAACCCGGGTAAAGAGTAATCGCTTTTTTCAAATTCATAAATCCAGATTTCAGACACAAAGACAATATCTGGAATGCACATAAAAGAATCGAGATGAGCTGTTAGGGCTGAAAAATTTTCTCTTAAACTTCTAACATTCTGGTGTACAATAAAAAATTTGTCGTCGCAATAGAAACTATTTGTAAACAAATTATCACATAAGTTGGTACTATTAAGATCAAGGGTGGAAAAGTCATCAACAAAGTCAATATCATCAAACATTTACAGGAATGGACCAATGCACTAAATAAGTGCAAGATCATTAAACGATCTAATTAAAATGACCCTTCCACCCTCAACCTTTCTAACAAGTATTTTGTTATCTTTGTACCATACGTATTTAGCGCATTTATGTATTTTTGCTTGTTTTGCCTTATAAAATAGAGACTGCGTGTACTTCGTAAGAGAGTCGTTTATATAAATACCGGTTCCCTTGCTGCTGCTGTTGTTGTTGCTGCTTGTGTCGCCCACTCCATCGATACCAGTCACATGCGTGTTGAGATTTCTTTTGTTCGTTCTCTTTGCGCTCATTATTCGCTGCTTCGTAGAAAGGTCAGAGAATTTCATACAAATGATGGATTTGGATTTCGGAGATGTGGAGAGTACACCGTTGCTGTTTATTTTAGCTGTTTCTTTCTTTACGTAGCAATTTTCTATTTCGTTATCAGTAACATCGATGGACAAAGCTTTGGAGAAGATTTGCTTTGCCTTGCTGGTTGCATTCTTGTCATTGACGTTAGACACTCCAACAATTTCGATGCAATTGCTTAACAGCTGCTGCTGCTGCCAGTTTAGCTTACTCTCCAGATTATCCACTTTCGCTTTCAATTCTGAATTTTCAGCTCTTAATTCGTTCAGTTCTCGTAAGAAACGATGGTTTGTTTCCTCCAAATTAGAGAGCTTAACGTAAATCATTTGAAGAGTGCATTCGTTTTCGCCTTTTTCCAATTGTATTGACGAACCACTCGTTGTTGATTGTGCATTGCTGTTGCCCGAAAGATGTTTGCTTGCACTAGAAGGCGAAGCATTGTTGTTGGTAAGCGTTGGTACAACCGATACAGGCGCACGTAGAGAGCGGCGTCTTAGCACTGCACATTTATCACATCGATATGGATTTCCACTCGATTTGAAGAATTCAGCATCTTGTTCAGTGATATTCACACATGAATAATGAAAAAAGTTCATGCAATCACCACAATTTATTTTGGTCAAACAGTTGCGGTCTATTTTCTGACAACACACGGAGCAATTCATTTTAAAGAATTAAAATTTTCTAAGAGATGCGCACCCCACGACAATTCAGAGAAAACTTGACAAATAAAAAGATATAGAGATGGGAGGCCTAGCTTTTCTAATGGACTACGATTTTATTCCAAATCCTTATACGTCTAAATTGAGAAGTTTTATTTGGACACTTTTCTCTTACGAATGGTTGTCAAAAGTTCATGGCGGCGCAGTGGAAAAAAAGCAGATAGCGTGCTTGTGACCACACGCCAGATGTGAAACTTCTGTCGCTAAATGTGGATATTGAACTGTGTTGTATGTAGTTGAATTTCATTAAGAAATTGAATTTATAAACCAAATCTTTATAATATTATAATCTTAATATAGCGCAGTAGATAATTATGTTCATTAATTTAAAAAGTTTTCATAACGCAATCCAATCCAAAGTTTTCTTTTTCGAGAGGTTTTGTTGAGATTTTGTTTTCATATCGTCAACTGATTCAATAGTCTAGTGTCTGTGTAAAACCTTGCTTCTTCAGTTCACTTCAGCGTGCCCATAGTATTCACTTTGACAATTTAGTTGAAAAAATTAAAAAAATATATCTTTCCATATAACCATGCGAACCCACAAAATTTCATTGCAATCGGTTGAGTGGTTAAGAAGATCGACAACAGCGCCACCCATCGGGTCCAAAACTATCCTTTCCATTTAGTTACAACCAACCATATCCACTCCCAAAATTTCATTTAAATTGGTTGAGTGGTTAAGGAGTTTTAGGCGGCGGCATAGTGACAGGCCAATTTCCGTCACGCACTTCCGCTTTGAAGAATCGATTTTACTCCCAAGTCGCGCCATAAGATGTTTCACATCAAAAACCTAGTTGAAACTTCTGCAAATCTATAACTACGGCTCAAAACTTGAAGGTATCTGGTCTCTCGTATCTTAGTGGATCCAGATCCAAGTCGCATGAGGTATTCTTCATAATAATCGCGCGTCTATCACTGCCTCGAAATCTGACATAATGACAAGTGACAGTAAAGTGACAGCATATTACGTCAGGGGTCTTCATTAGTTTCCTTTAAACTCAGTAAGTGATACCCTACATCACCTCAACATTATATTCGGTTACAAACCACTGACTAAGCCATAGTCCTTGCCATCGCTATAAGACGCTTTCTCCCTCTAGTTCGACATCAAGCACAAACCAAGATTCATTATAGACCGACCTATTGTTCAAATATGCATTTCCTTTGTCCTCGATTTTGTTATCACACATATGTCGTCTTCAATTTCGCATCTGACCACATAAATCAGACTGTACAGTGTCCCGTTCCAGAGCACTGAGATGGACAGCCATATTTAATTGAAATAAGCTCATTAGTGCTCAGTAATCATCGAGATCCTTGTTGGTATTCCTTAATACAGCTCCCACCTTTGCCAACCAACCGAGGTCACTTAATGTTAATCCATACTGGTCCGCCCTCCGCCCACGTTCGGTGTTGATTTTCCAACAATCCGTGTCGTGCCGTTCCGTGTCTCTTGCCCATTCGCAATGGCATTCATGTATTCAATGCGCCTCAGCCATTGACACACTGCATCATAAATACAATTATGCAAAACAGGAAAGCCACAGCACTTTGTCTTCAAATTGCGTTCATGATGTCCTTTTGCGGAGGATAATGCTAATGCAACTGCAACTGGCGACAGTGCATCATATAGCATGTGTGTATGATGTAATTCATGAAGCGTGTGTGTGTGCCTGTATGCATTCTACAAATGTCATTTCGTAATAATAATCTTAAAACATAATGCGCCGCACCGAAGCCCTGAGTAAATATATGGAGAAGGCATTATTATTGGTACTGAGCCAAGTGTGCGAAATGTGGAACACCATGCTATGATACAAATGGACTAAAGCGAGGTAGGCACTGGCGTGGCGGTTATTGCAAACGTCAGTGGTTATGTAGTAGTAGTTTCCACATTCTATTTAGTCATGAGCGGAAAATAAGTAGAATTTTGTTGCATACATTTCGCATGCACACAGTCAAGAAGCATATTCTGCTGATTCCAGTTCTTGGGCCATCCACAGGGCTCATTTGCCAGAGATGCGGTGGGGGTTGGTAAGACTATGTCGTCGGTGCTGCCTGATGCCGGGGATTATGTACCAAGGACGAAAATCGCTTTTGGCATTTGTGGTGCATATTTGTTTTTATGTTACAATGAAATGTGTCCTTCAGCGGGGGGATGCAAAAAACTCTCTCTCACACACACACAAAAACACTAAACATTGCGACTGTCGCAAAAATGTAGTCCATGTTTTTTGAAGATGGTAAATGAAGGTATAGCACAGGCCTTGTGCAGCTTTTAGTGATGATGAGTTTTGGTTTTTACTTTATACCTAAAAGTTATTAGCTAAGTGCATTTAATAAATGTTGTACCTGGCTACCTCTGCGGGTGTATGTATTTTCCATGGTCATGTTTAATGGAAGTCATTAGCTGGGTTAATAAAAATGCAAATTTGCTTCTGGCTATACGGTGCTGAGTATAATTAGGCCAAAAGCAGAATTTATATTGCAGGTATATTTATCTACCTTAAACCAATTCAGAAGAGAGTTGCGTAAATGCGAAATTTGGACGCAGACTGCTTTGACAGAAAATTGTTAGCACTGTGTAGTATGTCAAGTTGTCATCTGATCGTAAATGTCGTGGTTACGATTTTGGAAAGTAAACGCCACGCTCCGATTTTGGCCTTATTTTCTGCTTTCTTAACAAGGCTTTCAAATACTCATCTTTCCCGATTCATGTACGAAATACAGATATAATATCGAAGCGTTACCCAATGGACCCATTGAAGGACTAACTGCTGACTGGACTTACTTTGTACGCTCTAAGAACTGAGTCAGGGCTCTTAGAAGTACAAAGAGCGAAAGGAAGCTGCAAAATTTGTTCGCAGTTTTAGGAGGGAGTGCACTGTTCCTTCCATTTTAAGATCGTTTCATATGCAGGTGCTACAATACAACCAAAAAACGACCGCTTGAGCACAGCTGTTCTTTTAATAGTGAAACTAGTCATCCAATCATGCAAGGCTCAGAAAAAGTACCTTTCCAAAGACACCTGCATAAATAAAATCTATCCTTTTATTTGCGCGATACTACTTTTTATTAAACTAGTCCCCACTTACAGAGGAAATACTAAATGTACACGTTGGTAGTACCAGGTAGATGTCATTTATGCACACGTCACTTTAAAATTTATGAAAAAAAAAGATGTCAGTAACCAAAGTAAAAGTGCATCGTCAACGTAGACGTATTTGGCATGGATTATTGCTTCAGTTGAACGGGTTTTTTTCAGACGTGAAAATAAATCTTGGATATTCAAGATTTACTAAGCGATTCTGACGGTGAAATCTAATTTTACATATCTGACACTTTTTCCAAACGAAGAGAAATTTACTCCGCGACAAAGACAGAGTTATAACCATATTAAGTGACTGATAATCACATACACATAATACACATCACTTTGCGCGGGAAAATGTATTATTCTTATTTTTCCATATATTCCGCAAAAATGCTGGGGTAGGATTCTGTAAGATTAAAACGTTCAATCGTTTTCGTTTATTAAACGAACGGTAGTTTGACGTTTGTCATTTGGTTATTTAGTTGGTGGTTGTGACTAATTTTTATTTCACGTAAAATAGGCTGGCGAATTATTAATTAATAGCAAGCGTTAGTAATGATAGCGATGTGGAGGATTGTGTAAATTTAAGAAAATTCCGAAAAAAATCTTACGCTGACCGATGAAAGGTTTGTTTATTAAATTCCATCCACTCGCTCATAATATTTTGTTCCGTCTATGTTGTTATTGACGTCCTATAAGAATGTGATTAATTAAAATAAACAGTTTGAATGTCGGTAATTGTTAATTGTACTTCAAAATATCAACAAACGAAATATTTATACATTGAAAGCTGTCAGTTGAGCCGTCAAAAGAACATATTTGATATATACAGCTTCCCAAACCTTAACTTTTTGGTCAAACCGTTTCTGAAACCCCTGAATTTAGCGGAATTTTTCCTTATCTTTGAACAAAAAAAATTACATGATTAGTCTCTCATATCATAAAGATCCAGAACTACGAACATTCATACATACGATAAACACTCACCCATATTTTTGCGAGGGAATAGGTATCAAACAACATAGATCACTTTGGCTGCGGTCTAAAATGGCTTTATGGAGCACTCTTTATAATCTGCGAATCGCAACTTTGCAAACAATTTTACTGCTTTTAAATTGTAATATTCGACATTTACTAAAGAGCTGAAAATTCATTTAGATTTAGTTTCAATATGATTTAATCAGATCCAATCTGGAATAGTCAAATTTATATTTGAATGTCTAAGTGTTGTAATTAACTACTTACTGTGCTGTTACATACAAACCATCCTGGGGATTTGATGAATCCCATTAACTTGTCCATTGGTGTGCTGGAAAGTTCGTCTAGGTCAAGGAAGAAGTGTCTCCATAGGAATCTGTGCCTAGTGTGCCGTAGACTTTGGCAGTGGCATAAGAAGTGGGTAGTGTCCTCCAGAGCTTCAGCGCTCATCAGCGCAGCCGCAGCCTCTACAAAGTTCTTCTTCTGGTTATGAAACAGTTGTCGAACCTTGTCTTGCTTATTTGTTCGCTTTCTCGTTGCCTCGAATGCCTTCATGTCCAGGGACCCATCAGCAGAGCGATACCTTGTGCTGAGTGCCAAGAACCTTGAGTTCTTCGCGACAGCATTTCACAAGCTAAGATTTTATTTCTGGTGCAGTTAAGGCTTTTATTGCTACCTGGCTGTCGATAAAGAAGGTAATACCTTCCGATGGTATTGCCCTTACCACAGACTCGCGGGCTGCTGTTATCACTGCCAGGACCTCTGCTTAGAAGACGCTTCTGTGGTCGGAAAGGCGTACCGATTTTGGTATGCCCAGCGTTTCGGAGAAGACGCCTGACCTCACCCCGGTGTCCATTTTTGATCCGTCTGTAAACAAGGCTACGGATGGCGTGCTAGGTACAAGTCCGTCTCTCCATTCTTCCCTACTGGGATAGGTGCTCGAGAAAGGTCTTCTAAATTCTAAGAATGGTGTGCAGTAATCCGTGATAGGTACACAACCAAAGTATTTCTTTTCTTTTATCGAGGATCTAAACTGACAAATCTAAGCACAATTTGTTATTTAAAAAAATTAAGTTAGGTAGGTAGCTTAAGATAGCGGAACTGTTTTCAAACAAAAACAAAGGTACAAAACCTCGCTTTGCGTCATTTAAAAATTATCGTTATTATCGTTATTTCGAAGCTGCGTCGATATTATTTCAGTTTGCGTTTTTATTATTTCTTTTGTTCATACATTTTTTGGAAAAGGGGGACTCCCCCAAGATTAAGGCTTACAAGTTTACACTTTACGTGAAATCAATCAGTTTGGAGAAAAACATATTCGTTATTTCGATTTGCGTCGTGTTTTTCTGGTCCCAAATCCCAATTAACAACGCAAAGCGGGGTTTTGGTATATCGCTGCTTCTATACTGCAATGCAAATCTCAAAAATATAGAGTCGCTCGAAGAGACTCATGATGCGGCTGAGGGGAGGCACAACTTTGCCTAGCCTCGAGTTACAGAGTTGTTAAAATAATTGCTTCTCCGTTTTTCAATTCCGTCTGTGAAATTTGAAGTCTCAGATAAGTTTTGGAAAATCTTTAGAAATTTAAATATATAGGTACATGAGTTGTCCTTCTTCCTGTGACTTTTCATAATTCTTCAACAAATGGGAATAGGTACTGCTCTTTTGAGCTTTTTATTCTATAACTTTGCAATTTCGGTGACTATGTCAATAAGGCAGCTCTTTTAGAAGGAAAAGACTAAATTGATGATTGAAACTCCAGAAGCCACCGTCGTCAATTCTATCTGTGAAATCCGCTTCATCCTAAAGCAAGAAGAAGAGCATTACTGAGAACGAATTATTCCGATTTGCATAAGCTCTTCTTTACTCAGAAATTGTCAGTCTTTTAACTGGTTGCTATGTTAACCTTGGCGTTGAGTTCAGCTACAACTATAGCCTAGCCGGCAAATTTTAGTTCATTTATGATTGTATGACTGGTTCAGATGATGTTTTGTAAAATAGACAATTATTGCCAATTAGGGTATAAATCGGCAAACCTATATACGGCGCTCGCTTTTGCCACAATTCATAATAGCCTTCAACAAAAAGACCTAGAGAAATGCGATATCTCCTTCGAACAGTTCCACCTTGTCCTCTCTTCCATATTTCTCGGCCTTACAACGGAAAACGGAATGCGTTTGTCGACTCCTTTTCGTGGATCACGATCCTAGATTCCACAGGAGATTTTCACGGATTAATCCTTTTGGTAGGCACAGTGGCTTAGTGGTTAGTGTGTTGGATTACTAAGCGAGGGGTCCCCGGTTTGATTCCCGAAAGAACACAAATTATTTCATCTTAAGGTTTTTTCACCGCGTCACCTCTCGCGAACGTCTGACAAACATCCGAGAGTAAAACTGTCATTGAAGAGCTTCTTTCACCACCGAAATTTCATAACACTTACCGTGGTTATGGTAACGAAGGTAAAATAAGATGAATCTGCATGGATACTGGGTACATACTGCTCGTTTATCGTTCTAGAATATTTTCCATATACCTACCTAGACCTAGGCCGATTCAGGTGTAATTTTTGCATTTGGTATTTTCTAAGCAAGCTGAATGTTATAGAGCTTCCGGCCACTTTTGAATAAATGCGCTATTGCTATTAGGTATCAGGGATTTACTGTTCCTGGCTTCGAGTTATTCCTCCGGTATTGTCGGTAGAATATTGTTTTGGGTGAGGGGAACCAATAGCCTTCAGGTCCTTTATTACCATCGTGTAGGTATAAATGTCAAAGCTCAAGGGTCTATTTCTGCTCCATTGCGGAGATGTCAAAAGAGCAACTCTTTGAGGGATTTCTTCCAAAACCGCGTCTCGGTAGCTGGAGGTAGCTAACCACAGAAGCAGAGTTTGGGACTTTAAAAATATTCGATTTGTGACCCACTCACCTTTACCCCCATCAAAGATAGGCGTTTGTGTATATTTTACACAATATCCCAAGGCTAAAACCAGCAAGGGAAATTTCCTTAAACAGTATTCGCCTCCTCAATATGCACTTTGTTTATGTATGCATATAAACTCAATTCAATTGTGTACATGTGAAACATTTCGATTGTGATGAGCTGCTATCGTTACCCTTGGCACTTCTTAGAATGCCGAATATTTTCTATTCGAAAGTAGGTATCCCCGTGAATATTTAAATTCCGTTGAATATCTAATAAAATTCCAATGCGAAAAGGAGGAACCACATCTTGCCTTTGTGGAATTGCAAATTTTGTTTCGACAAGAGAGTCCCTTCAACAGGCATGCCACATCATTCATGCACGCAGCGCCCCCATACCCATCAGACACACAAGTCAACAATATTACTCAATTTGCATATCGAGCACCTGACCACGCCGCAGCAAGCCACCGCATCGATGCCCTCAAATACAAATGAAGTACAGCACCCATGGCCGTAAGTATATGTCCTCCGAAGGGTGTGTAGATGCGTTCACTAGTGCACTCAAAAGAATCAATACAGGCATAAGTGTCATCCCAGTACGTATGCACTAGAGAAGGGGAAAATGCAAATTACATACTTGTGCTTTGTCTATAGTAGTTGCACTTAGTCAAGCAAGTAACCACCCAACAGACCATCCATTCACCGGAACATACACACTCTTCATATGCGGTTCCATGGACTAAGCAACTACTCGAAGCGAAGGCGATGTGTGCCCGGCCTCTGCACTGCCGCAGCCAACACAAAAAAGGACCCCTTGCAGGAACTAGCTATATATGCGAGTACGTCTTTATGCCCCATATCCTCCCAGGGATTACTACTTATATTATTAAGAGTTATTGCAGATGCTCAGATGCCTAGATATACTGAACCCAATGCAAGGATATAATATTTCTCCCATGCATCCGGTCGTATATGTGTAGTGATTTCGTTTTCGGATGCAAATCATGGAATAGAATTGCATCTCTAAGGTTTCTATATCACACATTCGCAACGAAAGGGAGTTAGGTATATCGTCTTGTGCTTGCCGATTCAAATTGGATTTGTTTTGGTGCTTTGCACACTTTCCTTTGAGATGAGGTATTCGGATGTCTAAAGTCCAGGAGACACTGGAATACTGGAACTGTATGACAAGCTGCAAGATCCCATTTCAGGAGAGGAATTCATTTATTCTAAATTGAAATTGCAATTCGCATTTAATGCATCCTGTGAAGGTGTTAATTTGCAAGCAAATTGAATTTTAAATCCAAACGTAAGGGGATATCCGAGGAAACCGAGACGGAGTTGTTCTGTCGTGTCTGGGTAATCTCTATATAGCTCAAGTGTTGGGTGTTGAGGTATTCGACTGCATGTGCAAGCGGAGGTGTTTGATTTGGTTTCCATGCGAGAAGGTTACAAATTGGTTGCCACTATATGATACGGGCAACGGTCACTTGGCAGGAAGGATATGGGGATAAGGAGTTCAAAGAAACTCTATAATAGGAAAATGGAAATTCCCTCAAAAAATTAACATTAACTCGATAGAAATATAAAGTCGTCCTGATTCGAAATTGGATATGAAGTAGTTCATGCCAATTTGTTTGAGGTTTCGCATTTCGCACACATACAGCAAGAGAGGAAATTGCACTTATTGACCAAGTGCAATCGTAGGCACTTATCTTAAGCCGACTAGATTTGTGTGGACAATAGATTTCCTCTGTACTTAAAACTGGATTAGTCGGAAAGGTCCACTTTTGCTATACGTCACGTCATCGAAATGTTAACTAAGTAATAAAGCGAGAAATTCGCGACCAGATTTGTTGGCTACTCCTCTATAAATGTCAAGTAAAAAAATCTGCTCTCACGTGATCAATATGGGGACGTTCAAACTGACAGCTGTCTAACTGACAGTTTTTATTGGCCTTGATTGCTCACGTCTAAGCTGACGTTTATGGAAAGAATGTGGACAAATCTAGTCAAAAATTTCGTGTCAGAGTACTGAGTTGACATTTCACAAATGTGACTGACTTAAGAAAAGTGACGTTACCGACTAATCTAGTCTTTGCGTTCAGTGTACATCTAGTCCACTAGATAACTAGTCAAACTTAGTGAATATTTTCAGTGTTGTCAGTTCGTGGAGATTTTTTTTTTTTTCGCAGGGAACCTCATGAAAGGGAATATTGAGGATCTGAGTTGTCCCATTTTCAATGGCTCTCCTGCATAGATCCGGCTTAATTTAAATGATGGGATTGGTTATGTGGGCTTTAAGGGTATCGGTCAATAGCGGCTTGTTGGTATAGACCCGCGACTTCAAGAAACCCCACAAGAAAAAGTCAGGCATATTCAAACCGCGCGATCTTGTTGGCTAATTTACGTCATGGATTTTTTTTTTTCAATTTTTTCAAATAATTCAAAAATTAATTTCTGAACGATTAGGGGTAATCCCAGTTAGGATGACGAAAGTCAGTCCCCCAGGAAGGTATTTTTTTGATGGGTTAAAGCCCTTCCACTATTACGGAAGCATCCCTCGAGTTATATATCTGCATTGTCGTTCGATGACTTCTCTTCCAGCAAACCTCCAAAAACAAATAAAAAATTCACATCGCCCTTGAATCTTTCATGCAGAATTGTCATTGCGGTGTCTGCCCGTACTACTGTCGTCTACCTCCATATCGTCCAATTTGGGCTATACACGAAATCGGTTAGCATCCTTTTATAGGACAAGCCGTTGATTATAATAACCTCAATGTCCTTTTCAAAAAAGGAAAGACCGATGACGACAAAATGGTGTTAACACAGCCATTCATCCAAAAATGCACCTCCTCGCTAAAGATGTTTTTTGGCCTCTGAGTAAAAAGAGCGTTTTTCGTGTCTCCTTTTTAAATGTCTAACCTCTGAGGTGAAAAATGCATGCAGAAAGTCTAAACAATTGCAGATTCGTAGTTGAAAAACTAATTGAAAACCATTTCCACAGCTTTCGTTTGTGGAAAAATTACAAATTATTAATTCTGGTAGGCCAACAACCCCTCTACCTAATTTAACTTCCAAGAATTCTACAACAAATAAATCTTTTACGAAATATTTTCAAGAAAAAAATTATGAGGTCAAACTTTGGCTGTATGGTTGTCACACTTTAAGCAAATTATTTTACTGGCCCTGTTTGATTTTTGCAAGTTACCAATATAGAAGTGTATTGTGTTCGGGTTACTCCGGTCTCTTCCATTTTACCGTTGCCTCGAATATATAGAAAAACATTTAAAATAATAAAAATATTTAAAGTAATGCAATAAAAAAACTACAAAAACAAAAATGATAAAAAAAAAAAAAAATAAAAATTAAGAAAAAGAATTAAAAACAAAAATAGAACTAGGTAGTAGTAGTAGACAAAATTTGAAGTAGGTAGCAGTTAGTGAACACCTTACTGGAAGCACCACGGCACGTCACTGCATGCGTGTTGTGCGTAAGGGCCAGTGGAGTGGTCATAACGTGCTTCCCGCCACACGATAAGCCTATAAATTAAGCCCATGAGGTTATACTATGAAGATGAAGAGAATAAATTTGTCAGGCAACACCATTGAAAAACAGTTCCCTACTATTACGTGGGACATTTATTAGGTAAAGTCTATTCAAGACAGAGCCACAATAACAACCGCGATTAACGGCTTTCGAAAGGCTAAAAAATATTTCCCTAAAGTGCAAATGTATTCCACGATATCCGAGATCATGCAAAAGGCCCTGGACTTAACCTATAGACGGTGTCAGAACAAAGGATTGACCATAAATTCTTTAAAAACAGTAATGATACCATTCTCAAGAAAGAGAAAACTAGAACTGAAAACCACAAACGATCTATTGGTCATTCAACACGATCATCAAACCAATCATCACCTATGTAGCGATATCATAATGGCCAAAAACCGAACAAATAACGTCCCAATAAAACTTAGCAGGATAATAGGGGCAATTTAAACTTGTCCAACTGCAGCCATAGGTGCAATGCTCAGCCTTATGCCTTTGCATATCTCTGTAAAGAAGGAATCTGGTCTCAGTGCCCCCATGCTTTCGGATATATCAAAGGAGGAAACCTCACAGGATACCTTCGGGTACCACAAATGCTTCAAGATGATACTGTGATCAAGGTATCAGACACCATGCTTAAAAGGCTTCGCTTCTCTAGAAAATTTAAGATAGTCATACCTGATAGAAGTACCTGGAGAACCAATCAATTCATAATACCAACAGGATCACAAGTCTGGTACACCGACGGTTCAAAGATGGAAGATGATGCCACCGGGGCTGGGCTTTATGAGTCTAGGTTTCAAAGAGCTATAGCACTGTTAAAATCACCAGACATTTTTCAAGCGGAGTTACACGCCATAGAGATATGTGCGAAGACGCACTAAAGGTACCCGCATCTATATCCTCTCAGACAGCCAAGCAGCTCTTAAGGCCCTAAGATCCTATTCGATCAGGTCAAAGCTGGTTTGGGAATGTTTCGATCTCCTAGAAGATCTGGCCAATGACAACATAGTCACCGTTGCTTGGATACCATGTCATGAGGGATTTGAGGGCAATGAACGAGCAGATTGTCTGGCGAGAAGAGGCCCGTCATGCCTGCTCGCTGGTCCTGAGCCCTACCTTGGGTTACCTTTGAGTTACGTGCACTCAAAATTCAGAAAATGGGAAGATGACAATCTGGCTGAGTACTGGATCAAATTAAAAGGCGAAAGACAGGCTAAGGGATTCATAAGCCCAGCTCGTAGTAAAACAAAAAGTTATTTGAGCTCTGCGGAGAAGAGGAGGAGACAACGGAACACATACTCTGCGAATGCCCTGCTGTGGCAAGAGGCAGAGCGATCCATATGCAAAGGGCGTTTTTAAGTCCTGCAGATATAGGAAACATGGAACCAAAAAGGGTACTGAGGTTTATAAAGAGCCTCAACAGCTCCCTGGGTTAAATAGTAGAGGCCAACACAATAGATCTCTTCTGGTCGCAGTATACAGGGCCTATTACTTACAATACAATACAATACCCCTTTTATTGACCATATTCCATTTTTCTTATTTATCTTTGTTTAAATTATAGAACGTATTATAATAAGTCCTATTTCAAAATAAAATAGTTTTGAAGATAGAAAACACATTTTTTTCAATTTTTCATTTTAAAAATATCTTCAAACCATTCTGCCCCGGCTTCCCCTAAGTTCTCTTTCTTTAATCCGTAAGCAAATTCGTTCTGGGCTTATCATTGGTCAATAGTGCGTTCCATTCTCATTCTAATGATACCTCGCTGCTATCAATGACTGCGGGTGTATACCAGAAATGGGATCTCCTGGAAGAGCTCTTATTACTGAGCTGCAGAGAAGCAGAAGAAAGAATATATATACCAGTAAATTACTTTGCTGCACCGTATTACATATCAGAAAGTTGATATCGTCGTAGAGGTAGAGCTATCGAATGATCGCGAATGTGATGTTGAGCCAGAAGTGCTTGCAACTTATGGTAAAAAACGAGGACATTCTATTGGAGGGGCGAAGTAATTGAGTCTCTAGCGAAAGCCAGGCTGCGCCTAGCTCCTCCCACAATCCCTGATCAACCCCAAAGTCGTTTCTCCCTTCAGCTTTTGTACCTGCTTGCGCCCTGCTAATTAAATCAAATATATTTAACCAACCTGTCCATGCAGTGGAATGCCGATTTGGCATAACCAACGATTTGTGGATTTTGTTTGTCTCCGCTTGGCATGGCAACAATGCACTCGTTTCGAAATTCTACTACAATTTGAGTACACAGCACTAACATATCTCTGACTGTTTGAATTTCCGCAAATAAATCCTGCCAAATGCATCCTAAAGTACACCTATCACCAGGACAGTAGTTTCCTGACCTTATCGCTTCCCCCTTATTCGCCTAAAGCCCATACAAATGTATTTATTTATGTGCGTCCTTTTAACCCGAAATGTTTTTAATGTCATTCCCAGGTTTGGCTGCCTCATGTGATACCCTCCTGTTGGCCGAAATGTCCGTGTCACGTTTTCATCCAATCATTTTAAATAGTGGACAAGTGCATAATGGTACCCTAACGAGTACCGATCAAAACAATAACAATGGCAGTGGCTCTGCCACAAGCTCAGCGGCGGCGGCGGCTCCCAATCGACCAAATGCAACATCATCAAGCACAGAACCACCACCACCATCACCAACATTATCATCAGCATCAGCATCATCATCAACAGAGCCACCGACATCGTCGGCTTCTACATCAACGTCGACAGGACCGACAACGACAACGAATGCCACACTCGCCACAAACAGTGAAATCATTTATAAATTCTATGTGCCCGAAAATGTTGGTGTTGCCACCGCAAGAATAACAATTGGCAATGGCTGCCTGACATGTCCGGATGTCGGTTTCTATGCCCAGGCAAATGCACTGCCCACTGACACCAATTACATCCAGAGTACAATCATAAAACCCAACCAAACCGGCGAGATATCCATCGAGTTCTATGTGCATTCGAGTGCATGGCACTTTATCCGGCTGAGATTCGAACAGTACCCGGAATTGTCGACGTCAACGTCAGGCGGACCATCAGGAAGAGCTGCACCAGGTGCAGAGGGAACAATGTCAACCGCTCCAGCATATACTGCTGGCGCATCATCGGTTAGCAGGTCGTCACGAGCATCAGCACCAATGAATCTTGAGGGTTATAGCAATAATCACAGGATTCGACATCTGTATGCCGGTGATGAGTACCTGCGGTGGGTGGACAGCGGCAGTGGTGTGGCAACCACCGTCACACCCGAATCCACCGAAGAGGACACCCCCAACAGTACATGGTTCGAGCTCGAGTACTCGCTGCAAATTGATTTTCATAATCCCCATGACGACGAGGAGGAGTCTGGCGCCGATGGTGGCTCTTGGAAACCAATAACCTACCGTGACATGGAGTTTTATCCAGTGCTGCGGCAGACCTACAGGGAGTTCTTCATGTTCGACTACGATCTGATACCGGACTCCAATGGGACGGTGCCACTTGTGCTGAATCTGACCGCAGGCACCCCCGCTGGGTTTAGCTTTGGGGTTGGCGATGTTTACGACATCGGCGGAACGCTGAGTTTTGCCGTTTCCATGAAGCACGGCCTCAAAGGCTTGGATCTGAAGGGCACTCCACTGCCATCGACGGAGCGCAGTGGTATTTTGGCGGAGAAACTGATTGGTAGGCCTCCGGTGGGCAAGGACTCCAATGGCAACGAAAAGGACGAGGACGATCAGGCGTTGCCGCGGAGTAATCAGACCATAATCGTTTGCATGCGTTTGGGTGAACCAGGCGAACCCACTTGGCCGGATAAATGTCGCTACGGTAGGAAAGTGTTACCTGCCTCGAGCATTGTGAACAACACCGACTCGAACACCAGTACGGGATTGATTCATGTGCCCTTCCCTGAGAGTGGCCAGTGGTATGTGACGATGGGCTTGTACTGCCACGGCGCTGAGACGGCCGCGCGCGTCACCATCATAGACAGTGTCAAGGAGTTTGTGAAGAAATACTCGGTCATGCTGGAGACAATGCGCTCGCCATGCGCCTGTGCCAATGCAGCCAAATTCTATCAAATCTGTGTGAACGACAGGAAGTGTCTGGCGCAAATGAACGAAACCGAAACACTCAAGATCAAGGAATGTATGATGGACTCCAAGTGCTCCGACGACTCTGTCGACATGACCAAGAAGTTCGAGAGCCATCACAAGTTTGCCACCGAACAGCACTTTGCGTTGGACAACTGCAACACCTCGGTGGTGTTTACAATCTCTTCGAGTCCCTGTGTGGCAGGTCGCTGTGGCCGATTCGGGCGATGCTACCACTACATGTCCGGTGGTTTTGTGTTCTCCACCTGCGTCTGTATGAAGGGCTATCGCGGTTGGGACTGCACCGAAGACACCCAGGTCCCGTCGAGTATATCCATCCTCGTCGCATCGCTGCTCCTCACGCTCAGCAACCTCCTCTTCATACCCAGTATCTATATGGGAGTGCGCCGCAAGTACTACACCGAGTCTGTGATATACTTCTTCGCGATGTTCTTCTCGACGTTCTACCATGCCTGCGATTCGGGAGAGGACGAGTACAGCTTCTGTCTGGTGAAGATCGGTGTCCTTCAGTTCTGTGACTTCTACTGTGGCCTGTTGGCCATCTGGGTGACACTGGTCGCCATGGCGCACATCCGACCGCAGTTCGTCTCACTGCTGCATATGTTGGGCGCCATCCTGCTCGCCTTCGGAACGGAACTCAACAAACAGAGCCTCTGGGTGTTCCTCGCTCCTGCGCTCACCGGCATCTGCATCATCTCGGCCAGCTGGGGGCTCCGCTGTCACAAATCGCGCAAGCTATTCCCCGCCAAGAGGTACCTAAGCGTGTACATGCCCCTCGGAGCGGTCCTCGTCATGGTGGGCCTTGTGTGCTACGCTTTTCTGCAAACAAAGCAAAACTACCACATCGTCCACTCAATATGGCACATCGTGATGGCGCTCAGCATTCTCTGCCTCCTGCCCAGCCGCAAGTCATTCATCCCGAAGTGCTAGCATTCGGCTTATACTCGGGAATTTCTACTCATCGAACAGGAGTTCTACATGTGAATTCCGGTACAACGGCCGTCGTCGTCGCCGCCACAGCAGCTCCGCCTCTTATATGCCACTATTGCCACGCAAGCTAAAACCTACTATGCGAACTAAACAAAAGAGAAAAACAAAAAAAGCTTCTTTCATCGATACTACTATAACTACAGATCCGACTACAAACGTGTTGGAGATACATCCTCTAGTGGAAGTGAAGACATGACCTAAAACCTTATTTTTAAAAAAGCGGGAAGAACAAGGATAAAGAGAAAACAAATATTTTTTGAAAACAAAAGAAACCAAATCACAGAGCCTTACTAGAAATGACAAAAAAAAAATTTAAAAAAATAAATAAATTACAAAATGTAATAGTAAATAAATTATAGTAAACACAAAATTATAAATATTAGATAATGTATATTGGTATAATGTATAATGTAATGTAATGTATATTTTAAATGAGCTCAAGAGTATAGGAACACAAACACAAAGTCGTAGAGAGAGAGAGAGCTAAACCCTAAGTCGTGTATGTAAATTTTGTAACTGGATGACAAAATGAAAAAAAATGTATCTATGTATAGTGTGCTCTATTTTATACAAGGATATTGCTAAAGTGTAAGATTTATTGTGGGCGCTTATTATATTATAGAAAACAAATTATTGCTTTTATGAGGATAAAATTTTAGGGTAAGTGCGGCTATTCCACAGAACTTGTTGTTTCCTATAGATGGGACATAAATACCGTGGGCTTAAGTCCATCTGTAGTTAGTTGAAAATCATTTGTTATAATTTTTTTATGATTTGTTAATAAATTCTTTTTTTTATATTACACCTTGTTTTATTTTGAAGCACCCTATAATTTGTAAAAGGATTTAAAACAGAAAGCGACCTAATGTGCACTGCTGATAGATGGCGTTGTCTTAAGAGATTTTGTTGGGGTTGCTCTTGGTCTTTTTAGAACACGCTCGAGTATGCAAAAACTACTGCAGACAATTTATCTATCTTATTAATGTAGGCAAAGGAAAGTGATTACTTTCTTACGAGAGTATTTTTACTAGAGAAGAGCTAACCGATCTGGGCGTGTCAGTTTCAATTATAATGAGGACGTTTGGTACCTAACTCTGACAGCAGTCTTACAGCATTTGCCTCAGATTTGCTTGGTCTAGATTGGGCACAATAAAAAATTTAGTTATATAAAATTAAATAAGATTGGTCTGGACTACATGTAACCTGAACGCAAAACTAGATTGATCGAAAACGTCACTTTTCCTACGTCAGCCACATATGCGAACTGTCAACTTAGTATTCAGTCGCGAATTTTTTGACTACATTCGTCAGCTAACCCTAAATAAACGTTGACTGGTAACAGTTCACCTGGCCGACTAAGGGCAGTCAAGAATTCAACACTGAGACACGTCAAGTCAGCCAGCTGTCAGATTTAGTAAACTAGAATCTAGATATATGTACTTGAACGTCCCCATGGATCACATGACACATGACCAGTTTTTCAATTGAAGTTGATCAACGCAATGAAATTGTTACTGCGACATATTTATTTCAATGTGATAGCTAATTGCCTTTAGCTGGATTACTTCCGTGAAGCCTTACTATGGTTCTCCCTTAATTCATACAGCTGATGGTGCACCTTGCCCGAGTTTGGCCTGGATAGATAACGTGGGACGTGGACATATTTTTTAATTGACGCAAGGGGTATAGGTAATAATTAATAGGTCTGTTCCCTTACAATAATGCATTCGAACAAATTAGTCAAACTTCGTTCCCGTACCCACAAGTTGTATAGAAGGGAACAAACTTTGACTGAATTTGGCTAATGTGTTCGAATGCATTATTGTAAGGGAACAGACCTAATATATCAAATGAAGACTGCGGTATCTCAGTAGACCTCTAATTTACAGAATGACAGCAAAATGGCGTTTATAATAGGTTTTTGTTTGACTTCTACCCCAGTAAAGCAAGGATTTAGGATTTTCAACCCGCAATTACAACAACTACGTCCTAATTGACATTTGACAAGGAGGAAGTAGTTGTTGTAAATGCTTGTTGAAAATCCTACTTTGCTGAGATCGAAGCTAAAAAAAACTATGGTTAATATTAATTTAAATTGGCTGGTAAGGGATAGCATCCAATGTTGTGGATCTACCACAGTTTTTGAATATTTTTCCAAGCTTTCGCTGGGCGTGGCATCTGTCATATAAAAAAAATGTTATTTCTTGAAACTCATGGAAGCTAAAGTTGAAGCCACCGTGTTATAATAACAATTAGGTTTGTTTGACGTGGCTAGCACTAGTGCGAAGTGTTAGCTAATTTTCACGCCTGTCCAAAACCCTGCATAACCCTGAAAATTCGGCTACCGAACGCAAAATATGCTGCCCTGAAGTTTTACATTGAAAAATTATGTCGTTTTCCATTGGTTTCACTCGGGGATTCACTCATTCTGAAATTCAATGGAACAGGAAAACTGCTTCTGGTTTAATTGACGACGGTATTGGTAAAGCGCCAAAAAATAATCTACGGCTGCTGTCAGTTGGGTTGTATAAACTACATAAATTACACTTGTGTGAGTGCTTCTTGAGTGGATTCTGACTTCAAATCGAGAAGCGAATTTCTCTTCTCAGAATCACCAGAAGAGTATTTTTTGTGCCAAAGGAACGGTTTCAGAAGTGATTTTTTCGATTCCGGACTCTCCCGGACGCTTCTTTTCACCCAATGGAAAACTCCATTAATGACAGCAAGCAAAATGACAGCGAAACTCAGCACTGAATTCTGCCTCGACAAATTAACTGGGGTCAGTTCAGGGCACAACTAGGGCACCCTAGTAATCATGTCGAATACAGGTTTTCAGTACCAGGGCAAGTTAAGTGCTATATCGAATACATTAGAATTCACGTCAAACAAAACTATTATTGATATTTGTGGAGTGCGGAAACCAAATGCCTTTGTACTGTAATCGCAAGCAACAGTCAGTTTAATTGACACATGCATGACACAAGAATGGGTTTTACTGCAAGTTAAACTACATTATTTTAAGAATTTAAAATGTAAACTCATTTAATAGATAGTGTAATCCACTTTTGTGCCGGATTTATATTTTGTTTAGGGACACACTCGAATAAACTTGATAGTTATTTTAAATGCAGATAGAAATATGAATCGAATGAACGATTTACAGTAAAGCGCTTAACACAGGGACAGGGTAGACATTATTTATACTCTAAGTTTTATATGTACAAGCAAATCCAATAATGACAGAGTGTCTCATTGATGGTTAGATGACTAGCGGGGTGGCTGAATTCTAGGTTCAACTATTCCAACTGTAAATGAATTCGGACACAGCCTTTGTTACAAGATATGTACAGCCTCATTCATAACATTTAATTAAACCTGAATGAAGGCTAATTTGAGTTTAATTTCAGAAATCCTTATTCATAAGTTTTTTTGAAAGATAATTCACTCTTTATCAACTGTCAAAAAATTAAATGCCTACATTTGCATTTATCGGTGAATTAACTACTAATTAGCTACTACATGGCAAAATAATTTTTATGAATAAACATTTTCGACGACGTGATTAAAGTCAAATTAAGTCATTTGACGTGAGTAAGTGGAGACACTGATGATCTATTGATTAAGGGAATTTATTGAATAGGGCTGGTAAATTCAAAGTTTAAAGTCTTTTCAAAAAAAGGTTCGTTCGTGTACTTTCAGCATAGAGAAATGAAAAATGCCAAATCTCAAAAATCGATAGGGAAATCATCAATTTCAAGAGAAGTACCTGACCGGTTTTCTTACAATAATGTTAAGAAACGTCATTTTGACATTTTTATTTGGCTTTGAAGTACCTTGTTCGAAGATTGACGAACCTAAGGTACAAATATCAACTGACAGTCGTTAACAGTGAAACCAATGGCCGCGTTCCACTGATTCACTTCATATACAAAAAATTTACATTTCACCATTCGCGCTAGACGTCTAGCACTTTTGGTGAAATGTTTTTTATATGAAGCTTGACGTGCCGCTAGTCATCTAGCGGGCAGTGGAACGCGGGCAATGCGACTTTTTTTATATTTGAATTGTCACAACTACTGTCAACGATTTAGTTCTTTGAAGTTAACAGCGGGTTAAATACTTTTAATTTTTCATATAAAGTTTAATGTTAATTTGACGTTTCCCTAGTCATCTAATGGTAAATGAAACGCAGGGATTGCCTTGGCATCAACTACTATTTCACAGGAACCTCCCCAACCAAACCAATATTATTGATCAATAATTAAGAAATAATAGTCTTTGAATTTGTTCAAATGTTATAGGTATGTACACAGAGAAACGCAGCTTTGTGAAGGATATTTTTGTACAAATGATAGTGAAAGACGCTGCTACTAAATAAGCGCAATGGTATGAAGTTTCCTAGGGCAGAGATTTTATAGATTGAACTAATAAGTTTGTTTTTTTTTCCTTTTGTTAAAATTAATCTACAAATTTTTTAAACATTATATTTATGTTAAAAAGTATATTGTTAAGTTAAGTTGTCATGTCAGCAAAGCTGTGTTAAATAATAAATAAATACAAACCTATTCGTTCTATGTCTGTTGCTTTGTTTTGTTTCTAATAATTTAG
The DNA here is from genome assembly GCA_936431705.1 of Cheilosia pagana. Lineage (NCBI taxonomy): Eukaryota > Metazoa > Arthropoda > Insecta > Diptera > Syrphidae > Cheilosia > Cheilosia pagana. Next base: position 72,879,708 of record OW386166.1, on the reverse strand, counting down.
AGGACTACGATCTACGATGAATCACAAATTACTGTAAAATTAGTATAAGCAAACGTAATTAATATGTATAATCTGCACTTTTGATGTAATAAAAAAAGAACAAAATGACAAAACAAATACATTATATTGTTATTTCGTACACTAAGTATTGTGACTTTTATTTCCTAACTGGTTTTTGATGGTAGTTTACAAGCAAAAGACCTTTCTATCGTATATGGGTTAGTACCTACAAGTTCTTACTGAACTGGGTCCCGGCTGGCGCATCATTTTTGGACTACATTCAGATATAGGTACGCGATTCTCGGTATGTATGTTGATGACAACCTTCGTTGGAGTGACTATAATGCACGAAGTCACCAAAAACTCTGGGACATTTAAAAAGATTCCTTAAACGGCTCAAGAAATTTAAAAAAAAATTTGAAAATGTTACTCCTTCTGATCTGACTACAATATAAAAAGCTTTCGTTCGCCCTACTTTATGAGGAATCACATGAACTCTTAACTGAATGCAGCGATGAGCCCCTAGCAGCTAGAAATGTGGCGTTCTTAAAGGGTTATTGACACCAGGTCCAAATCAAATCTACTATCAACCTTCTAAAAGTCAACAAAGCAGCTGGACTTGATACCACTATCTAATATGGGAATATGAAAAATATGCCAGAGGCTGAAAGGATGGAGCTATTGTTAAGATTCCAAAGAAGGGAGACCTTAAGAACTGCAATAACTGGAGTGGTATTACCGTTTTGGCTTTTTCCCGATACTGATGGCAACTATCATTATCGAACGGACAAAGGACAGGATCAAATACACGCTCAAGAGGCATCAAGCGGGCTTTCGTAGTGGGCGGTCTTATGTCGATCAAATAAACAGCCTACGCATAATACTCGAACAGTCAAGCGAGTTTAGGTCACCGCTCTATCTTATGTTCATTGACTTTGAGAAGGCCTTTGACCGAGTCAACCGCGAATGAATCTGGGAATCCTTAGATTGAAGTGGGACTCTCCCGAAGGAGTCTAATGATGCCGCATGATGCATCGTTCTACATAATGGACAGCTTTTAGACTCTTTCAAAGTGCGGCAGGGAGTGAGACAAGGGGATCTTCTGTACTGATACTGACTGCTACCGAAGGTATGTACCTACATCCGAATAAATAAATACAAAAGAATAAATAAAGCCAGAAGCGCCTTTCGAATGCTGTCCTCAGTTTGGAACTCCAGTCAAATTTCCTTACGCACCAAGTTAAGGCTCTTCGAATCCAACGTCAAGTCCGTACTGCTGTATGCCTGAGAAACCTGGAAAGTCGAGAAGACGTAAACCGCTGCCTGTGATACATTCTTAAGATTCGATGGCCGCAAATTATATCGAGCCAAGAATTGTGGCACATAAGACATAAAGCATCAAAAGCTGTTAAATGCAGAAGTTAGGCAGCGGAAGTGGCGCTGGATTGGCCACTCGTTGGGAAGAGCAGTCTGTCGAATGGAGCTCTCAAGTTACACGGCGATTTGGTAGATGAAGAACTACTTGAATCAACATTATTGGCCAAAGCAGCAACAAAACGTAGAACGTGGCCACAGCTGAAGTATCTAGCCGCTGATCGAAAGGATGGAGGAAGTTTGTCGCCGCCCTATGCCCCACCCGGAGTTGAGGGAATCATATATATGTCGCCCAAGCCTTGAGTACAACTCTCTGGTCAGGTGTGCCGAAAACTACATTCCACTTACTGGACAGAGTTCAAAATTGTGGGATAAAAATAATCTTAGATGCGAATACTGGGAGTTATTTAAATTCCCTTGGGCATCGTAGAAATACAACGTGTCTCTTACTGTTCTATCATTGATTTAACAAACAGTTCTCAAATAAAATTGCCAGCTGCATGTCTCCCCATCAAAAAATCAACCGCTATGTCCATCAAGCTAGTAATGTGCATCAGTTCCTCCTTAAGCTAAGCCTATTTCCTGCCGTACCTACTACAAAATGAAGAGAATCATTGTTTACACTCACGGCTAGCTTAGCCAGGTTAGTTAAACAACTAAAAAAATAATACTTAGTTGGAATGGAAAATAGGTTAATAAGAATAATTTCGGACACACACGGCGAACAGATAGGGAAGTTCGAATTTTTTGTTATAAGGATTTCAAAGCGGACAAGTCGAACTAACGCCGTCGTTAGCCTTGTCAAAATAAATCGAATTAATATCAACTAGGTATCCGTCTGAACCCAAAGGTAACATTAATGTGCTCTGTAACTGGCCACACCACAATCCAAGATGGACGAAACTCTCAGGGCTTTGCGGAAGTAGCAACACATTAATTTTTGACAATGTCCATCTGGACGTGCAAAAATATCTATCTACCTATTTTATTGCATTCTAAAATCAAATGCAGACTACATTTTGGTGAAAATCTCCTCGCAACCGATTTAATAATAGGATAGTCAGTAGGCTGTCAATGGCGCATTTACAATCATCGAAACGGAGACGGTGAAGATGGGTCTGGCTCTAAATGAGGACAAAACGAAGTATAAGCTGTCAACGAGGAAGGACTCTCAACATCGGCGAGTCGAACAATGTCACGATGGACACATACAACTTAGAAGTAGTTAAAGACTTTGTATACCTGGGCACGACATCGGCGCAGAGATCAAGTGATGAATCACTCTTGCCAATCGCTGTTTCTTCGGGCTAAGAAGGCATCTAAGAAGTAAAGATCTCTCTCATAGAACCAAGGAGGTACTATATAAGACCTTAATCATCCCGGTCCTGCTGTATGCTGCAGAAGCATGTACTTTGTCAAAAGCTAATGCAAACCTTCTGGGATGCTTTGAGAGAAAGATTCTTCGAGTGATATTCCGTCCAGTTTGTGACGATGGAGTGTGGAGAAGAAGATTCAACGACGAACTGTATACAGCGACGCTGACTTAGTCAAAAAGCTAAAAATACAACGGCTGAGATGGCTGTAACACGTGGAGCGTATGGACAACAACGCACCAGCCCGACGAGTCTTCGAATCCTCCCCCGAGGGACAACGCAGCAGAGGAAGACCCCACCTTAGGTGGCGCGCACAATTGGAGTACGACCTCAACCAACTTGGTATGCATATCTGGAGGCAGCTAGCGAGGAACCGACACCGACCTGGCTGAATGCGCCGGACTTTAGGCGCCACCAAAAGTAAATTAAATTAAGTGGTCAGGGGCCAACTTGGTAATTCGATACTACTTTCAAAGAGGACTGTTCTATTTTTAAGTAGAATCGGAACTACTTTCGAATAGAATCGAATTACATAGTTGGCCCCCAGTAAATTGATTCTTATATCGTTAAAAATATTCTCTGGATTGCTGAGGGCACTAACAGAATCTTAATCGCAGCCACAATACATAAAACTAGACCGCCAGGACAGGGACCAAAATACCTCATCCGTGACAGAGTTTTGTTGTTTTCCATGTAAAATCCGGGTAATTCTGTCGCTTGCCTACGGATTCGACTCGTTTTCAATATGTTAATTCTGCTGTCGGCTTCATTAACCGGCAAACACCCTAAACGGCCTTCCACGGTGTTGAATTCATGCTATGAACAAACAATGGAATGCATTCATTGCAAATAGTTTGAATAAGTATATTTATTTAAAAAACAAAAAATATTTTCAGTTTCTGTGATTTTAAAAACAGTCATAAATCGATTACAAAATACAAACACCTGCTAATATTGTGCTTAAAATACATCTTATTTATCGTACACTATTAGAACCATATCGTATCTCCCTTTCGAACTGCTCTGCTTTCAGAGTGCCATCGATACTCTCGAAATCTTTATTAAACACGCTATACGCACTGATTTCGTGTTTAGATTTCCGTCCAGTTCTTGTGTTGAAGTATATCCCAAGCAAAGCAGAAAACATAAGAAAAACGATTCCAAATTGCAGCTCAATCGCAATTACATAGCAAGTAGCCCAGAACAAGAAATAAACTGTTCTTAGCGTATACTTGATGAATTCCCTGTGATGGTCAACGAGATCCGATCCTTCCAGTGCGGTTGCCGGCGAGACTTCTTCATCTTCAGACGATGATGGTATATCCGAGAGTAGAGGTTCTTTATCGGATATGGATTTCTCCTGTTCCTTTGAGAATTATTATAAATTTTCATTTGTTTGTTACAATCGAAAACATAAACATTAATCTCACTTGCACATCGACGACATGCTGCTCATCTTTATCTAGATCGGTCCGTGCACCGGATCCAAGAGAAAGCATTCTCCGCAGAACTCCTTTGAAATCTTCGTATCTTTGTTGGCGGCGTTTTCGTGATCTATATTCTTCTAGTTTCGATTCCATTGGGGTAACATTTATTTTGTTACATTACATTACTATTGCAACGATAAAAGTGCAACAAAAATAATAGCGACACGTAAGACGAAGTAAACAATTTACACATAAAATATGTCAAATTAAATTTATAGACGTCAAACTACACTTCTAAACGAATGTCGCGCCCCTTTATGTGGAACGCAAAACTTTTTAGGAATCTTCCAATGGTTCGTGTCCCCGTCTATGACAGTGTACCCGGCGCTACAACCAAGCCGAATTTGTAGAAGGCGCCACCTACCTCCAAATTATTAATTTTCGAGTGATACTTACAGCTGAAGGTGTGCTTACACTTTACATTTGTGGAAATTTATTTCCGAAAAAAATTAATAATCGAATTTTCACTGAAAACTGAGATTCAACTGAAATTTAACTGAAAATCGGGAGCTGAGTGGATAAAATTAAACTCAACGTCAAAAGAAAAGAAAATGTGTGCTAAATTTGTATACGCGGTTTTGGAATTGGAATAGAATTTGATTGCGAAAATGAAGCAATTATAAATAGAAAAGAAGTTCAACAAACCCATAAATGCTGGGTTTTTCTGCTTCTAATTTGACACTGATGTTGTCAAGAACTACTCAAATGCATTACTATCTTCTGCTAAGTTCTGCATATATGTTTGGGAAAAGATAAAAATGAGACTGCAAGTGCCAGTACGTTGATACTAAATATTTGCTGTCTATGGCGAACAAATGCATAATGAATAATGAATAAGAACTAGCATTTGTTAACTTGTGGTAAATAAAAGCGCCAAGTAATTGCTTTAAATCGTTAAGAATGAAAATATACATACATATCTTGTAAAGCAAATTTGGCAATTTAAACATGGCGTTTACTAAAATCTGACGTGATGTTTCATTTCATATTCAGGTGTCGAGAATTGTTAAACTATTTTCTGACACCTGTGGGCTGTGGCTATTACTTAAAGTAGAACTCTAAATTACCGAGAGGTTTTTGAAATGTTAACCGAAGAACTAAATTTCAATAAAGACCACATTTTGTTTCAAGTTGTTATTGTCACCAATTCTTTGCTTTTACTCATCTTTAAGAAGGTAAAATTGATCGGAACACATTATGTGATAAAGCGCCTCCATACTTTGTTGGCTTTCCTGTACTTTTTAAAAAAAAAAAATGCAGCGAAAACTAGGATTTAGTTTACCTAATCTAAAATTGTGCGTTCAAAGTATTAAGCAAATGCTCTGAGTCTGGAATTATCGTAGATATTTCTTTATCTGGCATATTTTACTCATATCGATCAAAGTAAAGGGTAAGTGGAGACGCTTTTTAAACATATCAAAATTTGGAGTTAAAACAAATAAGTCCTTATTGATACAAGCAAATGCTTTGATTTAGAAATTTGTTTTGAGTAAAAGCAATTGCTACGTTTTATTCATACCACCCAATCCGTCGAAAGCTGTGCTGCTCCTTAGTTAACTTAACAAATTGTTTCTTTAAGTGTTTTAAGAACAAATTTGGGCCTTAACCAACAATGGATGATGTCTGAAACTAAATTCTGCAATTTGGAGCAAAGTACTTACCTAACCCCTATTTGACGTAATACAACTTTGACATCTTAGTTACGTAGCTGTGTTTCGAACGACGAGCGTCTATAGAATAAAGCTTAGTACGCTGCTCGAGCTTAACTAAATTTTAGCTGAACTTTCCTCTCAGAATATCAGCTTAAGACCTTGCTAAGTTTTAACATAGAGAGCGCTGTGGATAAGTGTCACAAAAATCAGTCCTCTTTGAAAATAACTTCCTTGATGCAAAATCATAGATAGACGTTGCTCCACCAGCATCGCCAACTTTTTCCGAGGATTTTTCTGTCATTTCAATAAAAGACTCTAGCTTCAGGTACTCCTCGTAGAGGTATTCATTAAAATCATTCATGTTTTTAAACAGGACAACAGAGGAGAGCGATCTGTCAAAATCTAGCTTGAAAGAAATGTCCCAACCCAACCCATTAAATGGTTATGATAAATTTTGACGGATACATGCAGTACATTCGGAAACAAAAGTTGGACTTTTAGCTCAAGCTGCGCTCAACAAAATTTTGGAGAGAGTTTTGTATGGGAGCTAAAATTTAGATTGAGCAACGTATCTACTGAGCTTAAGCCTAAAAATAATTGTACAATCCGTTCAAAACGAAGGTAAAAAAAAATCAAATAAGGATAATGATATGAACCTACTGCATATTTTTATTTTTAACATTTCTTTCTTTTATCCGGCTCTTTTCAAGATCCAATTTTCCTTAGCGATTTAAACAAATCTTTTTTCGTCGTTTCTGTAATGCCTTGCAAGAATTTTTAAATCGATATCGCTTGCAGTCTTTATACCCAGATTCCTGTGCTTCTTTTTAGAATATTTTTATTATGGTCATCGTAATTTTCCACTGATTCCTTACATAAAAGTTGATATTTAATCACTAGCTCATTCCGAATAAGTTATTTGACGATACTCGGTTACCTGCTATTGCTACTTTAAGAATTTTAATAAGTTTTGTGAAGTAAATATTTCCATCATTTGTATTGCCAAATCCTTGCTTTGGGCCCCAATTTATTTTATGCTACCGCTTCCTTTTTGCGACGCACGGTCCTATCTTCTTGGTGTAGCCCATTAACGCGTTTTCGAACAAAATCGTTTCATTGTTGTAGCGGCAAATGCTATTGATATTTTGACTAAAAACAATACAGGATCTAACATAATTATGTTTTTGCGTATTTCATGGAGTAGGTAATAATAGAATTAATCTCAACTATTTGTCTAAAGACCACCAAAATCGTGTTTATAAAACTCATTTGGTTTAAGAGTTAGAGGAGTGTTTTCAAAAATAGGTTTGGAAGTGGGTTAAAGGTATTCTAAATATTATAAGAACAAAATTGTAAGTTCTTAGCTCCTTAGAGAAATAAAATAACTAAGAAAAAATACCTCATACGTCCTTTTTTGAACAAATCTGAATACCTATTACCTACGAATGGAGGTACACTGTTTAAAAATAGTAGGGGAGGTACGCCAACAGTGAGACAACTCCTACAGTGAGACACTCAATTTAACTCCGAAACGACTTGTTTAAAAATGTTGCCCCCTGCACATACAAGAAGTGTAACAATGTGTTATCGTTTGACTCTGTTTTCATGAAGCTTCTGTGTAGTACAGACCGGTACTGAGATTGAAGCACACAAAACACAAGAAATTTTTTTTTTAATTTTTCGTAAAAGTAAAAAGTGATATATTTTTGGGTGAGTCACGACAAGATGTATTTCTATTATTTAGTTTAGTGTTTGTAGTAAGTTTTCAAAGTGCATTTAAGTTATTTCAAAGTGTAGCTTTGGTGATATATTTTTTTTAGATTTTTTGTAGGATTCGCTAACAGTGGGACAATGCACATCGACAAACAGTGAGGCAGTGATTTGTACATCCCAATGTGTCCGATAGATCATTTGTTGCCTTAGATGACATCAAAATTGTACTGCCCCATCCTGTTTTATGTGGCCATTCAAGTAGGCAACAAGGGAGTATACAGATTAGCCTTAATTTGTTCGTTAATTTTTTTTTTAAATTATTATTTTTGTAGTCTGAGTTTTGCTTTTGTTTATATTTTTAGTAATGTCTGAATTTAAGTCGCTGAAGACTGTTTTATTAATTTTTATATTTAAGAGTTAATAAAAAAACTTAATTCGTGCGAAAATGTTATTTATTTAAAGTTTTAGCAAAGAAAAGTAATACTTAAGTCACATGTCTCACTGTTGGACATCAGCTGTCTCACTGTATGCGCACGTACCCCAACAGTGAGACAAAAGACTTTTGCAGACTCTGTATTACATATTTTAATTCATATACAAAAAAAATTAAATTCAATAGTCAAAAATGAAGGCAAAACTTGACGCAAACGAACACATATTTAAATTTCAAAATATTTTCAAAACTTTTCAAATTACAGTAACTTTAAAAAAAAGTGTCTCACTGTTGTATAAATAAACTAAACAAGTAGGTAAGTCACATTATTGAAAGAAAACATTTTCCTTGAAGTAATAATTGCCAAAAAGCAAATAAAGAAGCTTTTACTCTAGACTAGAACTAAATAGGCCAACTTTTAAGTGCTCTTTTAACCAATCGAGTTATTACTTAGTGTGCTGTTTTCGCCGCTCTCTTTTTATTCGAATTAGAGAGATCAATAACAAAGTCACGACTCACGCGTGTTGATCTTGCACGCATTCTATGCATTCGACTTTGGCAACCCTACCTCCATTTATTTATATTAGGATTACATTTAATACAAACCATAAAATAAAACTTCTCTAGCAGCGTTCATCCGTCTCACTGTGCACCGCAACTCAAATGCTTACCATGAAAAGTCAGCTACTAAATCTCAAATTGAACTTCCCATAACAAGATATACAATCAAAACATAACCAACATTGTTTGCGGTAAAATAAAAAATGACGCTACACTTCCACAATATTTTCTATAATTTTTATTTGATACTACCATTCGAACTTAATGTTATTACAATTTCAGTTAAATTCTAAACATTTTTCTTCATCTTTTATCTCTTTTTGCACCCCTCTTAAAAACAGATACCTACGTATATTTATGTATAAAATTATACGGCACGCGTAAAAAAGGTCACTATCTTGTAAATTGTTTTTACTTTAACCACTTTGTGCACTTTATGTTCTTCAAGATTATATTTTACGGATCATAACTTTGCTTAGTTGTTGTTAATGTCAACTCCAATCAAAAACTGAACAGAAAAGCTTAATATAACATTGCAACTTAAAGAAGGAGAATTAAAAAAAAATAATGTCGGTTTGTTTTAATAACAATAATGTATATTCTTGCTTGGATATTTTTTTTTGTATGTAATCACAACTTAATTTTTTTAAGGATTTAAAGAGATTGTAACAAACTGATAAGAAATAAAGGGAAACACAATTTTTTTCTAAACCCACACCAAAATTTGTTTATTGATTACAGAAATTAATTAAAAATAAGTGATTTAAATTTTAAAAATAAATTTCAAAACCAAAAGCTGATTTATGATTACAATTTTTTTTCTTATTAATTTTTTTTTAATTTTTTTTTTGTTTCTTTTTTTAGGCAGTAAAAATGTATCTTAAACTAGGTATTTTTTCTTGTTTATGTTTTTCTTTCGTATATAAACTCCCAACAATCGTTGTTTTTATTACTAAAATCTATTCACGATCAGCACTTATTTATTATTTATATTTCAGATAATTAATTAAACTTTGAATCAAAACACAAGCGAAAACAATTTAAATGCAAACAAAAATAACAAAGAAAAGTACAATTTTTAAACTATTGGTACTATAAATAAATGCTGATTTTGGGATTTACTTTTATTTTAAAGTAAACGACAAAAAAATTAAATTTGAGTGTAAATTATAAAAAATTGTAGTATATAAAATAAAATGTAGATATATTTTTTTTATCAATTTTAGTCAAAGAAGGGGACAATTTATTTAGGCTAATCCTTGTTGTCGGACAGAGCCATATCGTTGGTCAATTCATGCAACACTTGAACCAGATCATTTTCCTCAAGGTAGTCACTCTCGTTCATGTTGTACTCGTTGTCGCAAAGGTCCATGAAAAATGTCGTCATCAGGGGGTTTCCGCTATCCATATAGGATATGGACGACTTGCGATTGTTGTTTCGCAAGGAGTTAGCCGGTAATTGCGGTGACAATGGTGGGGTATCCTGTATTTGCATGGTTGCCGTGTCCATAGTGCATTGGTCGACATTGGAGATGAGTAGGTCTCCGGATTTGACCGAGTCACTGATGACGCTGAATTTTGGATAAAGTTTCTCACCAGCTGGATCGGCTATGGTGTTGATGTCTTTTATTAGAGTCTTCTTCGGAGTGCAGCTTTCATCGATGCCGCTGTCGCTGCTCGCCTCGGTGTCACTCATTGTCAGCAAGTCTGGTGGACTTGAATCGTCCCATGGGAATGGTGGTGAGGGTAAGACCCCCGGTCCACCTATCATGGGATTCGAACGATAGCTGCGCATGACTTTTTCCGTGGAAGTCTGACAGCGCATCGATGTGAAGCTGTCGCATGGTGAGAGTTGAGCAATGGAATCGTTGTTTATTTCATCGGTGATCATAACCTCTGGACCGACTTTAACAATCATTGCCTGTATGAGAGGGGAGATACAAAAAGAATGTATAAGTAAATAGAAATATGTACGTTAACAAAATATGGAAATCCGACAGCATTAACGGGAATTGGGTTGAATTTTTAGGCGAAAGAGTTTCGAAAATATGCCGACTTGTTGGTGGAGTTAAAACGATTCAAATTTGCTATCGGCAAACGACTCTTTTTTAAAATTCGTGTTAAAAAGGAATGCACGAGAGTAAGCTGGCTTAAGCAAGGTTTAGTTTCCGTTAACATTTCTGTCACTAGCTGAAGTAAACTTCATCGCATGACGTTTGCCCTTCAGCGTAGCGAACCAGCGATGTTTTTGGGCAGCCATATTTATTTCGGAATTTTTAGCTTTTCACATAAAAAATTTATACTTTTACCTTCATCGAACAAAACTGCTGTCAAAAAGCCATGCATTCATCAGAACGAATGTAGGTATGAAAATGGCATTTCTATATTTATCATCTCGTTGTGTCACGTCTAGAAAAATCAATTTTTATGATTGTCATGAACATCCGCTATTGATTTGACGCAGTTGTCATTTTTGAAAACGGCCTTAATATGGTAAAAAATTTTTAACGGGCTTTTTGGCAAACAATCTTTAAAAGACTGTAAAAAAATTATAAAAAATCGCGCAGATTTAAAAATACTTCCAAAACAGGCAAACTAGCAACTTGAATTTTAAGAACGGTTCAAGTAGCTTGCGCGAATGTGTCATGAGATTCTTACCTATTCCAGTGGTTCCATGTGACATATACCACTCAAAAGATGTAGACACAACATTCATTTGTAATCAATTGTTCCTTTTATATAATTTGTTAAATCGCACTTATTTAAAATATGTTCTACAGGTACACCGACACCGATAACGACCTTAAAGTGTCATTAGTCGCATAATGACAAATGACATTGCATGGGTAATTACACATTTCAAAGTGTCCATCGTGTTGATTCCTCAATCCGATTTAACCAATGAAGATAAAAGCTTTTTTTTTCTCTAAATAGTCGGTCGTATTTTCGAAACTGTTTCCAAAACAAGAATTGCCTTAGAGACATTCAAAACAAATCTATTCCTATTAATGCTGTTTTTGTGTCGATTTTATGTAAGGAAATCTTTCAGAATGAGTTCCTCCTGCTGTGAGGTATTAGATTCATTCATGCTGGGCATAATGATACTGTTAAGTGTTAAGTGGTTTTCACGCTACAAGTGGTTCGAGTAGATGCCCATTTTATTTGAAGTTTAATTTATTTCGGACAGGCATAATTTAGTTTAAATTGCATCTTCTTCTTTTTTAAACGATTCGATTACCTACTTGATTTATGTTATTATCGTGCAGATATTGTTATTATTGCCTGTAAGTAATTATTTTAAAGTTCATAATGGGACAGTTAAATATTTAGTTATTTTTTAGATACGTCAAGCGGTTGGGAACATTCTGAAACATTTTTAATATGAATATTGAATAAGGTAAAGGAATTGGGATTTATGAAATAAGGAGTGCGTTGTTGTTGGTTGCTGTGAAAAATTAAAGTTTACAATTCCGTATATTTATAAACAGATCGACTTTTTTTCTTAGTATTTTACAAAAATATTATTTAAATGTTCTTAAATTAAGGTATAATCTAAAATATATAAAATGCAACATTTTAATATACAAAAAATATTTTTAAATTTAAAAATTGAACATAAATATTTTATAATACTTATTAAATAGTTTTTACATTTAATTTCACATATTTCTTATAACAGGTTACAATTTGTGTTTCTTTTAAATTAGTGTAGATAGCTATACATAATTTATTTCATTAAAAAATATGTTTTCTGCATTTTCGACAAAAATATTAATACCTAATACGAATCGGCTGATAAAAACAGAAAAATCTATAACAACCATTTCTGCATTATGACATACTAGGCGTCGACATCAGAACAATCATAATAAAAATGCTTAAGTGCAGTAGCAGAGATATAGAGATTGATGTTATACAGAAATCAAATTTTCAATATCTTAATTATTTACAAAAATGGATCATCGACATCGTGATAATTTTTGCAATTTTTTTATGACTTTTTTAACGATCAAGATTACTTATCCTTTTATATTTTCCAAAACCGCCGCAGAAAAGTACAATAAACTGGATACTTTTGTACATTTCATGCTTTGGTATTTTGCCTTTTTACTCTTTTAACCAAAGCTGCAGTAAAACAATATTAAAACGATAAACAAAGTCAGAATACAAAAAATTCGATTTCATTTCCAAAAAAAATATTAATATACACTGATATCTTATGACTGACTTGTCGTCAGCACCCGTTGAAACTGAATGGAGTCCATCGTCCATCGCGAGGTCAACAACAGCGGTGGTACATCGAGAGACCATGGTGTTGTATACAATTAACTTTGACAACGTCGCACGGAAACGACTCTGTTGTATTTTTAAATAATGAGAACACATCATTTGTAAAAAGTTATTCGGATATAACAGCGCTAAAACAAGAACGGACACAGATCGCCACACTTTTGGACACGTTTAAGTAAATTCTGAGGACAACTTTGTGTGTGGCCAAGAGACGATAATTAAATAAATTTCAAATACGTGTCTAAGCGGAATGGATCAGCCCGCCATAGGTAAATTGTCCATAAAACTAGGTGCCAACTCCCCAGGTGCTGCAACGATATAGACGAAGCGGACACCATCATTCAAAAACACCTACAATATGAATGGCCAACCTCCAAAGAAATCGATTCCGATATCTAATGGAAAACATACATTTTAGACGACACAATGTAGGTACCGTTGATGGGGAATTAGGCTTGGTTTCAGTAGAGCGACTCCATCAAAAGAAAAATATAAACGAAACATTGAAAATTATTAACTGTCTAGATAACCAGACCAACAAAATATGTTTTCTTAAGAGTTCGCCCATTTTTACTGGTTATTGGGGTGAAATTAAATTTTTCTGAAACACGTGTTCAATCACTTTATTTTTTTCGAATACCATGTGCATTCTAACGCTTTGTTACGCGGTAAGCACGTTTCAGAAAATACATACTTTTAACTATTGCCCATCGAAAAGGTGGTAAAGCTGACATTTTTATCGAGTGAATAATTTCTGCCTCCAAACGTGAAGAAATGACTTGGAGGTTGAAGTTTCGCGTCAAATGAGGGTTGGATGAATAGTATTGCTCTATTAGTTTCAGACCACTGTTAAGTTCCCTTTGTCCGAGGCGACTAATATTTAATTTCGTTCTTAGTCGTTATTTTTCAGATAAAAGAAATTCGTACATTAAAATGAAAAATAGTAAACAAAGATTGTTGCTCTGAGAATCATGACATATATTTCTTTCACATATATGTCCCTTTCATTTATGTCAACAATATAACTTACATCCAAAATAGTTGGCAAAATCTAAGCCCAGGGTTATGATTTATGAACCTGTTATACCGCAAAAATATTTACTTAAATAATTTTAAGAAATAACGAATAAATAGTTATTTCTAATAGTACCATGAGTAGGTTATTTCATCTGGAGATTATGGCATTTCGCTACACTGAATTTGGAGTATAACTGGTAGAGACCACCGATATGCAGTAGTGAATACCGGAGACACAAACCAACTATGTACCTCAAATGGCGTTTTGTAAGGAATTAATCGTTTTAAAACGCATATAGGGCCGCGCCATCTTTTATTTTGGTAGGTATAGGTAAACATTGAATAAATTTGACATTTTTCAAACCGATTGACTTGAGTAGACATGTTTTTGAAACGTCAATTTGAAAACAATAAAATAGTGACGCTGTATATTGAAAATAATCGTTCAGCCGTGTCACTCAACTGCATATAGTCTGAAATAAAGTGGCCAACAATTCGTCATTTGGTGTCAAATTTAGCTGAGCACAGGACAGTTTGAGATCATCGACGTGCCGTTCATCAACGTCCAAGAATGTTCCAATTCACTGGTTGAAGCGGTAAGAGAGAACACACGTGCTTCGTATCATCACCGCGCTCAGCATTTTAAAGGATTACCTATTTGCATTTGTTTCTGTATAAAGTGTAATTAATTCAAAAAATATTTCCGACAGACAACCTCGCTTATTGAAAATGGAATACGACCAAACGGTTGCTCGAGCTTCTTGACACCGAACCTGATTTTAAGAAGCGAATTTTAATTTGACTCCTCCGGACTTCTTTTTGGGGTGTTATTTGAAAAGCAAAGTGAACGACAGCTAGCATCAGTCCATTTGAGACCTCAAGACAAACATTTGTGCCAAAATCATAGCTTGTCCACCCGTGATGTTCGAAAAAGTGGTCACTTGGTCGATATTCAACGACTTAAATTAAATTAAAATACTTCATAAATGGAAATCGTTTTTTTTAATTATTCAATATTTCGGTATGTGACTTAAAGATCGCGCACCCTGAATCTCTCTCAACGTTAGTATCTTAAATCTACCTACTTTAAGCTTGTTTAAACTACGAAGAAAAATCTAGTTCTCCGACTTGCTTAACATACTGTTACAAAAATATTGAAAACAACTAATTCCGTAGAAAACAAAAAAAAAATACTTTTACAAAGTCAGCCCATTAAATAACATCGTCACCCATAGATCTTCCTGCGGCCGCAGAAATTCAAACATCATCGCATCCGAACACACAATAATTAGAGATGAAGAAACAAAAAAAAAACTTCAAGATTATCAATCAACTCTGTGTAGCTTTGAACAGAAATCTCTCTCATATTTTACGACATAAAGAATATTTCGCAGAAAAGAAAACCAAAGCACATTAAGAGAAAATCCCATAGGATAACGAAAAAACAAAATTATTACACCGCACGCAGCACGCAGCACCACTCAGCATGCTGCGGCATTAGATCCGACTTCCAATAAATCATTTTTAGTGTCTTTTTAATATCCTATTTGTATCTCAGCGAAAATAGTTTATGCTTGAATTTGTTTATGTATTCACTTTAGGTATATGTTAGTCTGTATGTTTTATGAGTGAAATAATTGAAAGGACTTTTTGTTGCGGAAGTTGTTGTCAAACAAAAGCCAAATTTCAAAACAATGCCCCTGAACTATGACACACTTAGTAAGTATGCATGTGTGTAATGTGGGTGTCCCGTACAGTTGAGGAAAATGTCCTGGGGAATGTGGCACCATCTCTGACGATGACGTCAAACATTTTTATGGCGGACTTTTGCTTCCTATAAAATAATAAAGTTCAACCGTGTGCTTTATTGTGGATGGGTGGAGCTTTTACTCCACTATAGGGGAAGTAGGTGTGTAGCTCGATTCCTTTTGAGTGTAAAAGTGAAAACTAGCACAGATCAAAATTTTAGTATATAGACACAGAAGTCTAAAACAGGCGAGATAAGAAAAATACCGAGGATAACAAACCCACTCCGCCGCATGTACAGGCAAGTGAAAGTGAAGTTGAGTAGGTGAGCGCTGTTGGCGTACATGCTTTTTGGGGGCTCGCTCTCACCTCCAAATTGAGCATAAGAAAATCCATATTATCGGTTTTTTTTTCTTTCGTTTTTGGGGGTTTACATTTTTTTTTCATTTGTCCTCCACAACAAAAGAAGTGCCTTGCCAAGAAAATGAAAGTGAAAATTTGAATTGAGAAATATGATTGAAATAAATGATGATGAAAATTAGATGCGATTATGGTGATGGTGGGCTGTTTATCCTGGAGACACAGGAATGATGAATCTCACGATTCAGATGGAGATGTTTAAATATTAATTTGAGAAGTAAATTACCCATTTTTTTTTTTGATTTTTTTTTGCCCGCCAAGCAAATGAAAAATGCCATCAGGTGGAAGTGATACGATTAATAATTATTGAGTCAAGGATTTAACTGACAGATGTTGGATAATGATATGGGAAGTTAATTGCATTTGAGCTGGTGAGAAATGCGATTAATTTTTTAATGCGGATTCTTTTTTTTTGCTTTATGGATGATTTGCGAAGTTATAATTTCGACATAGGTAGACTTAAATTGCTTAAATGAATTTTGTTTAAGCATTTTTAAGATCCGAGTATCAATGGCACCGATCAAGAGAAAGGAGCAACAATAGATCTGCGTTTCGTATTTTACTACGCAATTTGATAAGTTGCAGTTAAAGGAATTCTGCTTACTGATTTAGAAAAGATGAGGGTAAAGGTCAAGGAACTATGTAGAAAGCTGTAAAAGTGTGTACAATTGTACTGATCCCTCCTGAATGGGGTACAATGCAAATAACTTTAAGTGACTTCTTCTCGACTGACATAAAGTGTCGATCAACCCTATCAAAGGCGAAAGCAGACGACGATCTCTGTCCAGTTCCAAAGTTAGAATACAAACGAAATAGGTACCTTCGTTTGCTGACGCACCATCTGAACTTCGGATGCAAGAGCGAGCTAGTCTTGAGGCATTCGTTTCACTAACATAAGTTAGCCAAAAAATGTATAAAAAAAAATCGTTCTCCGAAGCAACTCACTGCAGCTTTTAACAAAGTGTTGTGTCAACGTTGACAAAGATAAGCTTAAGGCACCGACTTAAAGCAAAAGGGAAAGAGTAGGGAGTGGTGACATATTCTTCAACAAAGACGCGTTCGAGGAAACAATAAAAACCGACTTTATATCAAAAGTTTCATCCAAAGTAATTTGTATGTAGTTTAGAGAGTTGTTTACATTGCAACTCACTGTCATACCATACCCCATGGGTTTGTTCGCAACTTGTTCTTGAATCATTTAACATGATCTTCTAGAGTTTGAATCGCCACGCCCGAGAACGAGAAATTCCGTAGACGTTTAGCCTGGTAAGAAAGCAGTGGTTCGGCCCATAAGACACAACTTTTTCTTAAGAAGCCAATCTTTATGCAATAATCAATGTTGCTAATTTGGCGTTCATGGATTTCGTCAATGTTAAAATGGTCTGTAAAGGTTGACAGAAGAGCGTTATTGCTTGCGCTTTTAACAGCGCAAGTTCAATCTCTAAAAGGTTATTTCCCTCTATACGTTAAACGATATTAAGCCTTTAATATGAAGTGTTAGAGACTCCGACTTTATTGTTGCTAGATATGATGTACCACTTGCCCAGGCTATGTCGTTCATTGCAGCCATTTTTTTAAAAAGCGTTCTTAAGTTAGTTAGTTTAGTTATTATGGGACATATTCATATAAATGTGATAAGTTATTATTATGTACTATCTAAACTAAACCGGACAATTTAAACCCATGTCTAAACGATAAACTCGAGTCTAACATTAATCACAGCAAAACGTAGTAGTAGAATACACGCTAAACTCACACGCTTAACTTAAACAGAGCTGCCAATTTGTTTATGAATAGCGGTCGTGTTTTAGCTGTGGTTTAACTTTAGACTCCAGTTCAGTTAGACACGGGTTTAGAGTGCACCATGAATATGCCCCTTTCTTCGAAAAAAGAAAGAAATATGTATACTTAAACCTAATATGGTTTGGCCTATGATTCTAATAAATCTTAAAAATACAAATAAATCTATCAATCAGCTTTCTCTGTCATAGTAAAGCTCAGCTGTGTACCAAAATCTGAAATGATTAAGCTAAATTTATTGTAACATGTGGTGGTTGCAAATCAAAAGTACAGTGTGTCGTTTTCTCTGTTGGAACGGAACGGCAGTGGTACAGTAGAAAAAAACGACAGTTTCTGCGTTTCTGCCTGTTTAGTACTGCAGCTGAGTCTTAAGCGAAGAATTATAAATTAAATGTTAATCGGAGATGGCACTGAATGTATTTTTTTTTCCACTCTAATCTTGCTAACCCCAAATTGTAATTAACTAAGATTAAGGAATTTAAAATAATAACCCCTTCTGATGCCCACAGAAGCTTTCGCGTTTCTTAATTTGTCATATCGTCGATCTTCTTCTATTTTATTTCATTTAATCTAAGCCTTCCCTCTTCAAATTCGCGTCACAGAATTTCAGAAAAAAATGAAAACCAATTCAGGTCATTCATCTCAAGTTCAAAGAATTATGTTGAAGATAAATTCATTCAATTTGTTCGACGACGACAAAGGGTTATTCATCAGCTGTTCCGTACTTCTTGTATCTGCAAATACATATTACAATCTGTTCACATGACATCACACACGAAACAATTCAATTTTGTGAGTTCGTGTACAACTTTCGATTTCGAGAAGAAAGATCACAATAGGTATACATATACATCACAACCGCACATCATACCTCTCTCACGCCATGGCACATTATTGATGAACTCAAGTGCTGAAGTGACATAAAACTTAGGCACTTCCTCTACAAGTGCGGCAGCAAACTTTAGCCCAGTGCAAAACTGTTTACAACAACTTTAAGAAAACAAATTATTTTTAGCAAAAAAATAAAGGTCCTTAACACTGCCGCACACGCACATAATCCAAACGAGAAGACGACAAATTTTGTAGAATTTAAAGGAAATTTCATCAGCAAAATTATTCCTCGCTCTTTTAAGTTGGTTTTCCCCCATCCCAATTTCGGGGACAATTGTTGAAGTTGAGAGTGAGTAAAGGATACGACTTCAACCGCCTAGGGAACTCATTTAAGAAAAACAGAAAGGCTCAAAACAAAATCCTCAAGAATAAAATTTTCTGTTGATTTTGCTGTTTTTATAATTTCTCCTATTTAGCATTTGTTTCGGTTTTATTTTTCGCGTCGTTCTTTTTTTTCTAACATGTATTTGCCAGTTTGTACTTTGTAATTGTGTTTGATGCGGGGAGTTGGGCGATGGCTGGGGAAGTAACGTTTCTATTTTAATTTGTAATTCTTTCATTTTAAAGGAAATAAACGAATCCAAGGAATTTCTTTAATGAGGTGAAGCGAAAGTCACAGTGATTTTGACTGTAGTAAATAAATTACTGTTATAAATCATTGCTCCTTGCGTTAAACAGGTTCGTAAAGGTGCTCCAGGCGTAGCTGCTAACATTTTGTATGCCGAACTAGGAGGGCTGGTTGTGGAGCTTTTTTATGTCGCGCAGCACACTAACATCTGAAGCACCGAGCTTACGTTAGGTAGCAATAATCTAGTACATTCGGAGGGCATATTTGTTTATAAAGGTCGCACTGTTTTCATGTAAAAAATAAAGCAACAACATGGTACTCAATGAAAAAGTAGGTCTTCGTTAAACTACAGGAAAATAAGGGATCGACGATCGGCCTCAGTTAAAAAAGAGAGCTTGATTTGAGAGAGTACACAATTTTTAACTTTATTCTTCCCCAATATAGAATTTGCTGTGTAATGCTTATTTTAAAACCTATTTTTACAACCGACGACGGCGATATATTTTAGGAGAACCAACGCCCTTACTTGAAAGAAATATTTAAAAAAATTAATTAAATGAAAGTCTGCTGTAATTTCTTAAATAGTTAGGGATTTATCTCGGGTAATACTAGCTTATGCATTATAATCCACGCCCACCCAAATTTATCGGATGATGATCACTTGGTCTTCAAACCTCTATAAGGAGGGATATAGGAGCAAATCGCCAGACTCTGCAATATTACCAGAATGGTCAGTTAGATTGACTTAAAATCAAAAAAAAAAAATAAATAAACCGATTCTGTATAGGACCCTGGGCCATGCTTTTCACAACCATTCGTCCAAATGGCTGACTGAGAAGTGTTTTTACGTATATTATTAGTCTACTGAAAGCTTTAGAACTGATTTATAAAGAGATTTTGGGCTGATGACAGTAAACATTATGAGCTCGCTTGCAGTCGCTCCAGGATCACAACAGGGCGTCCTTCTAGCTAACACCCGACGAAAGGCTTGGACGGTGCTGTTTATTTCACCTTAGGATCATTTCGAAAAAATTTAAGCAACAAGTTTCAACTGTTTGCTAACTGACCTATTTCGTATGATCTTCTCAGACTGTAAGACAGGTCATAATGGAACCACATTCAGTTAGTATTACGTTGCAATCGGCAAACTTTCTCACAAGAAAATTACGTTCAAATTATCCTGAAAAAGAACAGACGTCATTGTCGGTCGTCCACGGTAGGTATAGAAATTTTCGGTACTGAATAAGATGTGAGCTTACTTGTTTACAATTGTAGATGCAAGGTTAGGTAGATATCTCTTTCTATTTGAGAAATGGTTGCAGATGATCTTGAGGACTGGTGGTAATCGTGTATCGCGTTGTTTTTGTTCGAGGTTTTAAGTGGGTAAGAGTGAAATTGTAGACTAGACTTTAGGAAGACTTGTTTTCAGTTGACTCTTCTGTCAATCAATATTGGGAGAATCCAGAATAATGTAGTGCTTCTTCAAAGATTTTAAAGCAACCAACCTAACAATTATGACGAAAATTCAAAGAATGGAATGTATTGGCCCTACATAGGTAATGAGCGGGACTTGAGGCAATACTAAGTCTGAAACACATAGAGCTTTTCGTGCAGAAATCCGCTGCAAACAGCGGGCATAAATCTAAGCTTGTAAGGGCTACAGGTTGAACTTAACTAGGCCGATACCAAAGCGACATATGATAGATGAGGTAAACTCGATTACTGTGTGATAACCAGAAAAATGTGACTAAGCTATGACAAACAGAAAACAAATGTAATCGTTATGGACTCTTGTACAGGTATTATCAAAGGACATAAAATAAATAAATAGTTGGCGCAACAGGTCTGTGGGACCCTATCAAAGGACATAACATGAGAAAAATCTATTAAAGACCTATCAGTATTTTTTTAGCCTCAGGATGGCTTGACAACCCGGTTTCATAGGTTTGCACGATATAGTTAACAGATTCCCCCCGGTTATACCTATACATTCTTCGATGTGTTACTTTATTAGGCTCAGCTAGTTAACAATTAAATACCAAATAAAGGAACATTTGGGGGATCAAATCGCGATATCCGTGAGCAATACGTGACAACATTTGTTTTTGTTTCGAGAGTAAAACAGCCATAACTCCGTAAAGGTATAGCTCCTAAACGGACTCGACCCCTGAAAGATATGCTCGAGAACTTGCATGATGGTAAATAATGGATTCAACTGAACAGTGTTTGACGACCAATACTTTGAAATCTTATCTGGTTTACTTTACGTCACATTAAAGCTACTTATAGGCTTGTCGTGTATCGTCGGGCCGTGCGATCAACGGGCAGGATACAATGTAATACGGACCTACCTTTAAAACGGGTGCTGAAGTATTATGAGTTTAAAGCTCTGTCTTTTGCATAAATATTCACTCAATTCCGTGTAGAAAAACTGAACCATTTAATTTAGCTACAAACTGAATGAAAATATTAACTATTTTCCAAGTTCATGTGTTCAGTTCTCATAAATAGCCTCAGAGAGAGGGGAATTTGAAATGGAGAAACTCCTGCGACAGACAAGTTGTTAATTTTCTGTCACACTGTAAATAATTAATGAATCAGTTTTTTTCCAAAATTAATGGAAACTTATCCCGCCTCCACGACTACATAATTGAAATCTCTCCCATTGCCGAGAATCTTGAATACGGGAAATTAGCACCTGTATGCTGATAACATCACCCTCGTAATTCTCGATCGATACTCCCTCGCACTTATGGAAATACAAAAAAATAACCTCCTCGTTTTCCAGTGGTACGTGTTCCTCGCAGAACATACCCAAAAAAAAATACCAAATCAATAAGCCCCTGACTGTCATTATCATTGTTCGTCGATATGTTTGCATGAGCATGTCAATACCATCCAAATGCTATTAAATACATATTGAAGGCGAAATTTCCCCCAATACCACCACAGAACATAGAACAATAGGTATATCAATTTACACCGATGGTCAAGAATGTGATGGTATTCCATTTCTATATGCCCATTGATTCATTAATGACTGTATGGCTAAGAAGTTAATTGATTTCGTCACATGATTTTCTGTTTTGACACGAAGCTTCTTCATAGCCGATCCTTAAGGAGCTGACCCGCACTTGTCTATCTAATATTCTTCCACTCAATTAGATGGCTGTCGAAATGGATTATCCACTTCAGCCATCATCACATCACCACTCCAAGTCCTGCATTATTCTAATTTAATTTGGGGAACTTTTTTCAAGACGCTCCTGTACACGCATCCTAAATCGGTAACCCTACTCCTCAGTGATATACTGTGTTTCAGAGAGATGAACATGAAGGAAATCGGATCACATCAGCACGTTGAGATATTTTACGTGTGCCGAAGTCTGTCACAAAAAATTCGTGTGAATGTATCGATTTCAGATGCCGATACAAAAGGAGGGCCTATCATACTTTGCAACTTTCCGCAAAGCGACACTTTAAATCGAATTTTCTCCTACTCTACCTGGTTGACTTGACAGCCCACAAACATTACGCAATTCGGTCGTTATTTGATTTCCTTGGAAAGTAATATTGTTGTGCCGCTTTTTGTTTTAAGTAAAATTGAAAACCTTGCACGCATAGTATCCACTCGCACAATAAATTCAATTGAACACGTCAAAGGAATAAAGGAAGATTTTGTACTTCAGTGTGGAATTAGGCACTGGTTTCGAGTGGTGAAATTTCAATTACTAAGCAGATTGATTGATCGGCGCAGTGGCTTAGTGGTTAACTACTAAGCGAGGGGTCCCCGGTTCGAGTCCCGAAAGAACCAAGTTTCATCTTAAGGCTTCTCAATTAGCCGTTTGGACTCGGCGAAAAATTTTAGATCCCTTCCATTCGTCCTAAAAATTGGAAACTCACACAAAACGAATGGTTGTGAGAAGCTAGGCCTTGGGTCCCATAGACCTGTCGCTCCAAAATGTTTATTTATTTATTTAAGCCAAGAACAGTGACAAGGAAGAAACGCATTAATGAGAGAGCTCACAATTGCGATTTTTTGTGTAGAAAATATAGCTATTGTGATTTCCTTATATATTTAAAGTCTATACTAATTATAAAATTACAGTTGTAATAACAAATTCGAGTTCCAGGCTTTATAAAAAAAAAATTTTATCGGTCTACTATTAATTGTTAAATTTTACGAACTCACAATTACAATTATTCATAGAAAAATTATCTATTGTGAGCTAAAAAAATATGAAAGGTGAAAACTCAGAATGAGTATTCGTGAACCCCTTAAAATTGAATCTAAAAGCATTAAGATCAACTTTACAGTTGACCACAATGAACCTCAATTTTTGATTTTGCTAAAATGTTAAAAGCTGACAAAATTAAAGATGGACGGTTACAATGGTACTCGTTTAACTCTTCCTCATCGTTTCTGACCGGCGATGCCACACTGAAGACAATCTTGGCAGAGAATCCAAAAAGAAGTAATAAAACAAACGTTTGTTAAAAGTTGTTTCTTCAAATCGCATTTATGCTTTAATTTTTATTTACTATTGCATATATTTTGTGTATATTAATATTTTTTACTTGTTTTTTTTTTGTTTTTTTTGTTTTTAAATAATAAAATGCTGCTTAATTTTAGTTTCGATTATCTCATCTTACGTAGTAGCAAGTCATACGACTACAGATAATATTGTATATGGTATTTTAATGTAAATATATAAATATAAATTGCTGTTTATTTTTCGTGTTTAAACTTACGAGTATTTCTAATTTACTTTCCAACTAACATTGTCTTACGTTCTGTTTTTTCTTACTTACATAAAATAGTCCGACACTTAGATTTTTAAATTACATTTTAATTTACTTTAAAAGTAAACGCTTAATTTATTTATTAGTTTTTTCTTCTATTTGCCTTCTATCCTCAAAATTGCTTTAATACTAAGTTTACGCCATGCTTGTATATTATTTTCAGAATTTAATGTAAGCGTTTATTTTATTTCTAATCTACAATAATTATTTTAGTAATCTTCTCTCTATAAAAAAAATAACAACAATAATTTATATTCAACGGTGGAAGTGTGAATGGGTTGTCTCGCCACAGCAGCAATTTATCTATGACATCATTTCAAAATCGAAATCAGGAACAATACCAATTTAGTGGTGTTAATATCTTTGGGTAGTAGATTATATGCGGTTTGGGATAGCAAACGCCTTCTAATTTATATTCTTGTTTAGCGTAGATGGTAATTATGATGATATTCTGAGATGGATTTGAGGATACTTATAGCATGTGCGCAAAACCCTAAAACGAACCCCGCTCGATATTGGTGGGGGTGTGATTTTCATATGAGACGATTTGTAAAGGACACAACGTGAACGGTGTCGGATGAGCGGCGAAGCAAAAAAAAGGAACCAAGAAATTTACCGCCTTGTGGGTGTGGTTTCGATGGTAATAAGAGTGTAAGCTATTTTCAGATGACAAATTGATTAATTGACTGCTTTGTATGGGTATTTGTTCGGCATTAGTGGATTGACTAACTTGTTGAGCATGGATCAAATGGAAAGGAAGAAATTCATCATAAAAGATTTGACAGTAAATGCGGAAAAAGGTGAAAGAAGGTAATTTAAATGTCAATTTCGTATAATGATGATTTATGGAGTTGGTATATTGATTTTGTATTCATGTGTTTAAGATGAATTTAAAAGGGATTCTATTTTAGGAAGGCCAGCTAAGGACTAGGATTTTCGGTAACTAGCTGGCAGCAATTGGCCTTGCTGTAATGAGAAACTTCTTTAAAAATCTGCAGTCAATGATGTTGGTTGGAATGATTGCTCCTTTCAACAAGAGTCATGCTATAGTACCTGCTCTCACTACGTATGTTTGTATCAAGGGGGGAATTATTGTCCATGGTTCTTTCTAGGTATGGAAAAGAGTTGTTGGAGCGGTTGAAGGACATTGAATTGAGGAACCTTTTCTGGATTGTTAGACAAATTAATATAGTCTAACAACAAAAAGCAAATGGGGTAGAAACACCTGTATTTTTGGAAATCTCAACCTTAGGACACATTGACTAAGGACACATTTGTCGCACAATTGAAGTTTTATCTCAGTACTGAGTTCTTTATTTTGAATTTAATATTGTAAAATGATATTTTCATTGACTGTGGAGTCGTTACGAACTTTGTTACATGATTTTGTTTTCCCCGTAAGTTTTAAGTTGAAGAATTGATCTTAAAGATGCATTCCAAAATGTAAACGCAAAAAGGAGAAGCCTATCTTTCGTACCACAGTAGACCACATTAAGACAGGTGATACCTTTTAAAACACTCAGTCTCTCTAGGTCGAATTGGTTGATCCTAAACCTAAATGAATTTTTTAATGCATCCACAGATAAATTGCCACGTTAAAAAAAAACTTAAAAAAAACTTTCAAAAACAAAATTCCTATTTACACAGTAAATTTATAAACTAAACAAATCTCTATTACATTTATCTATTTTTTACCTAAACGATATGTGTTTTTTTTTACTATTTTCCTTTTTGTTTTATTGATTTGTATCTTTTTGTTTGCATTTGGATTGTTTACATCCTAGAGGTAATTCGTCTACTTTTGTTTTTTCTTTCTTTTGCCAAGGGAGAGGAGGTAGGTAGGTATATCGTTTTGTCTATTTGGAGCTTTGGTAAATATAATTAAACTATTATATAAGTTTTTTTTTTCTAAAAATGTATGGCAACTATAAAGTTATTGATAAAGTTTATATTTACTAGTTCTAGTTTGTATTTTAATTTAGCTACAATGAGAGGTAGTTAGTACATGTATGTACGACATCTATTCGGGAGGTAATCCTTTAGTGTACTTTTTGTTTACAAATTTGTTTTTTTTTAAATGAAAAACATCAAATCAAATTTCTTTTCTTTGCACTAAGAAAAATTATTGCTATAATTTTTAATAAAATTTTATTTTCTTTCACAACTCCGGTGGGGGATATTCCTGGATATGAAAAATGTACACAAAAAAATCAAACAATATGCATACCCTTATGGTATGCTGTATTTTTAAGCTTAAAACAAAAATGCATGCATAATAGCACACGTAATTTTAATTTCTATCTTTACTACCAAGGGACGTTTGACTTAATCGAATATTTTTATAATAATACTAAATTTATTTAAAATTCTTAATTTTTAAGAGCATTAAGTCACCAAAAGGATGTATATTCTTTTGGTAGGTGAAATGACATTGTCATGGTGTTTTGGTATTATATCTCGTTAATCGCATATATTTTTTAAGTCATATTGCATATTTATTTTCATTTTAAAAGGCTACATGCAAGTTTATAATAGATTTTTGGTTTTTATTAATTCTAAGTTTTTTCTTTTATTTTATTTCAAATAAAATTTTAAGAGTGTACGCTCGCAGTCTTTCATATATAATTATTTTACATAATTTAGTTCGTTTCAGCACAGACAATAGGAATACTATTGTCTGGGTTTTAAGTTCTTTATTTTTTACTAAATGCTATAAGAAAATATTTATATTAAGATTAGTGATTAAAGATTTTTCTTACATTATTCTTTTTTTTCGAAGCTATGATGAGCAGTTTGAGATGAAAGGAGTATTGAGAGCGATTTATGCATATGAAAGTTGTCCTTCCAGGCACTTAAATAGTTCATGGAAAATATGGGATATTGAAGGGTGCGCTAGATCTTTTACAGCCACTGTAATGCTGTCAAGTTAAAGTTTTAAATTAAAGGTAAATTGATGTCAGTATTGTCCAATACCGTATGGACTGGTACCAGGTACCCTTGAATATTTTAAAATTTATAATTTACCTATAGTTAGTCATTCCTGTGACTTAAACTTTGTGAATTTCGGAAAAAGCCTGGGGTTCATTTCCATCAATGAGAGCGTGCGGTTGATTTCTCTGACTGTGCTGAAAACTAATCCCTATTTTGGCGCTCAAGTGCATTTTGGCTGAATGATTTCAAAAACTGTTCCACAACTTAGTAACTAATGGTAGCCGTCCTGTTTCTGACAAGAAAAAGTTGAGAAAGATAACTTCATCAGATTTTAACAAGAAAGTTTCGTGCGA
Organism: Cheilosia pagana; assembly: GCA_936431705.1. Taxonomy (NCBI): domain Eukaryota; kingdom Metazoa; phylum Arthropoda; class Insecta; order Diptera; family Syrphidae; genus Cheilosia; species Cheilosia pagana. The sequence goes on along the minus strand of OW386166.1, from coordinate 72,852,296 downwards.
CTTAGTCTTACACATTTTTTTGGGCAGTTCTAAATCTCTTTGTTGTAGCTTTATGGTACTGCAAATAGTAACTTATTTTGACCGTTATGGATGCCAACTAAATGCCAGACAGTTGCGTTAGGTAAAGATATATTGGACAGTATTTTCGCTGTCACTAAATAAAAGTTGTGGTTAAGTTGCCAAAATCTTGAGTTACTTGTAAGATAGATGAAGAAACAGCAGCAAAAAATAAAAACTTACTCGCGCTCTTAGCTATTAATTTTCTTAAAAAATAGAACATTATCTATCACAGTCCTGCGTTGTGTTTGTAGGAGGTAATCGAAATCGATTTCCAACTCCCTATGCCTCAAGTTTTTAGATATTGACCTTAAAATTTGAATGCTAATAAGAAAATTAGTTAAAATAATTAATATTTCCCAGCCCACTGAGTGCATGCATATACAAAATGTACACTCTCTTCTTTCAACCCTTCCCATAATTAGCTTCGATAATTATATTGCAATAACTGTGAAATACATTTTATCTTAATACATAGCTACTGGATAAATTTGCTAAGAGCTTCATCGGATTTTTTTTTATTTTAGTTTAATGCGGATGTTAGTAATTTACTGTATTTATGTTTACAAGTAAAATTATTTAATGAATAATTATTTAATGCACGACAAGAATGCAACAATCTTAAATAAATGAATTAAATATATTTTTACTATTTTTTACTATTTTACTATTTAGCGTTACTTTTATGAATTTACTGAATTTGTATCTTTTCTATTGTGTTTATGATGTGTTTTATTATTTACTTTTCATTCATGAGGTAGTAGATTTATTAACTTTGATATTATTTTTGAGGTAGATTGTTTTTTTTTTTGTTTGTTTATAGAAAATCATGTTATTGTCGTTTTCATAAAAACTAAATAAATAAATAAATACGTAAAACAAAATAAATCGATAATGTATTTTTTAACCAAGCAGCAATTTTTAATTAAACAAAAAAATATTTTATGTGCATTTAATTCCTGTTTTCAAACAGAAAAATAACTGACATTAAATATGTCTGATGTGTTGGAAATAAATAAAAAAAAATTAAGAAGAACGATTTTGAGTGTCGCACTTGATCACAAACAAAATTCCACTCCTGTGAGATGTTTGCATCTGTCATCTATTAATAATGGAATCTAATGGTGGAATATCGTTAAAAATTGAGAAATTTCTTTTGAATCGAAAAGGCTTGAAGAGCTGCTTTTGCAGATACATATTTGCATACATAGAAAGGAAAATATACCCCCATGTTTCCATATATTCGGTAGAGATATACCTTTTTAAAAATAAAATTTTTTTTTGTACTACTTCATTAACAAAATGTTAATGGCTCAAACTAATTGATCACTCTGTAAAGGTGCACAATCAGTCTAAGATTGTGACTGCCGTTTTTATTACAAGCCAAGCTAATGCATAAATTTCCACCATAAAATTCTTTTATGCTGTGTCATAGCTGAGTCATTAGCAACTCGGCATGGGATGAAGAAGCACTTCGAAAGTCTATACGTATCTATTGCAAATCGCAAAAAAAAAATGCGTAGAGTGGAAGAAGGAAGGCTGTTTATTACTTTCATTGTTTTAGTAGCTGTAATTAAAGAGTCTGAAACAGGGTAGCTCGTCGATATTTTTATTCTTAGAGACCTGAATTTTTTTTACTTAATTCGTATAAAATAAATAAAAAACACAAGGACAGAAATGATGGGCCAGACAGATTTCATTGCCTTTTGACGTGAATATGTCTGAAAGGATAACAATACAATTTTCGAGTTGCAGTTTAAAAACTATTGTTTATATTGAACATCAAACCACATTAGAGTTTAAAAAAAAACGAATTTGTTGCACCTAGTGGTGATTGTGATGTCACATGTGGAACGGACAGGGGATGCGCCATTTTGTGATTGTTATCTTTGTAATAAGTTTAGTATGGAATTGATTTGTATGGCGGCTTTGAAAAACCGAAAGAGAAGGATCTCAACAACAATTCTCCGCCTTCTCTTTAAATAAATACACATAAGAAAATACGTTGCTGGTGACGTGACTGCTTTACATCACTATTAACATGAGCTTCCCTTGTGAGTTTTTGCCTTGAATTTTTTCAAAGAATTGGTAGAAAAAAGTTTAGAGACTCGTGCCTTAGAATCTATTCAAAATCGTTGCGAACGAATTGTACGACCGGTATAAGTTAATTATTGACATTGAAATCATATTTAAAAGCGTTTCGAATCGTTTTCAACGATAGGTTTGTTTTAAAAACGTTTTCCTCAGTTCATTCTACTGAAATCATCTGAGATTTATACAGCAAATGTCTGTTTGAAGTCAAGGCCGCCTTTCTCGTATTGAAATGAGTTTATACCAGTTCAGATTATGCAAATAATTGCAGACTTTTAGGCTGATTGTCACTGGTTCAGAACTACGGACAAAAATGTTCACTTTTAAATGTTTAAAGAATTTTCCCATCAAATCAAATCAACAAATAATTCTGTGACCTATGCCTCACCTAAAGGCGTGTGGGTGGCACTAAAGAAACCGTCTTCTTTATTGTATAAGTGTATGATTCAACTGATCGAAAAAAACGTGGACAACATGGTAAAGATTAGCACAATTAAAATGCTCCTTACAGTTGAAAGCCCCTTTCCAACGATAACTTACGAAAATCCTGCAATCAAAAGTTACTTCAAAACTTTATCTAAATTGAAGCAAACTTTGGTTCGTCAACAAAACTTCCGCTAACTAGGTCAGTTATTACACACAGGAAGCACATACTTTCTGCCTCTTCTTCATCATCAAAGAGGACTACTCGTATTTAAATTTTAGCCGAAAACTCCCTTGCTGAATTTCGCATTTTCTTTCTGTATCTAACAGAAAAAAAAAGTATTTCTTAAACTCATCACGTGTATATCTACTTACCACCAGCCCTTGTTATTCTTCGAGAAAGAAAATTAAATAAGAAATTTCCATAAGGGATGAAAAACCATCAGCACGTGTTGTAGGTATATCCAATTTCCGATTCCTACGCAAGGAAATATTTCGTACACCTGATTATGCCAGGGATAGGCTCGGTTTGATTGTGACAACAAAAGAATAAATAAATAAATAATAAAAAAAAATCAATACAATCGCAAGCAATCGGAGATATCCTTTTCGATTATGAACTAACGAAACAACTTGCGTATAGGTATTGCGAGAAAATATGGTACTGCGAGGGAGATCCTCTCTCGATTGGTGGGTGACTTTTTGTTATGTAAATTCGCTAAAATTGACGTTAGCTCAGGGGGATTCCTATTCAAATGTATTGCAGTCTATTTGCAGGAGAAGTGTTGAAAATAATTATGTAGAGGCATTTGCTGAGACTATATAATCTTAATGCCGAGTACACATGCAAAGAGTTAGCGAAAGAGAGCGAATTCAAAGTGAATAATAATAAATAGTTACCTATGAGTCCTTGAATTGCTGCCTTGCACGCAAGGTATTGTTGATAAAAAGTGGTGGAATAGAGGTTTCATTTCTTTTTGTTTAGACGCGAGTGGCTTTGTTTTATTAATTCAGGAAATTTAAAGACCTTCCGGTATTTCAAGGGAACCATTTAGACGATATTTATGTAGGTTTTAAATAGTCATAGATTTGGCTGTGTGCTGTCAAGATTGAGGAGTGCCTGAATATATCGGAAATATGCTGCTATTGATTTTGATCACGACATTAGCTAATATCGATATGAAGAGGACGATGGGTGGGCTGAGCTTTGTGAAGGCAAATTCGGTTGACTCTATTGCTAGCAAGGTTTTCCTGACTTTGACAACTGCGGAGTTCATATTATTATGTAGTGAACATTTAGATCACGATGTGGCCCGAAGTATTAGACGATGAAGTCCCTGGTTTGATAAAAAAAAATCTAAAAATAAGATCGAGTCCTTGACTTATAACATTTCTGTTAAGCCGTGCTCAGCAAACTTTGCGTGTCAAATGACGTCGCCTTACAATACATAAACTCTCAATCGGTTAACCTCTATTATTCAGTGCTAGAGCAATCAATAAACCTTTACCCTTACATCGGAATAGCATGATTGTCAGCCCTGCTATTGCAAAACAAAAAATCAATTTACGCTCCAAAAGACAAAGCTGCAAGACCACAAGTTTCAGTCAACATACTGATAAACTCACGTTGGAACAGCCTTAAAATCAGTAGTCGATTCGTACACATTAGAAATGACTTTAAATTAGTTCAGTAAATCTTTAGCGATGAGGCTTCCATGTATCTATGTATTTTCGGCAACGGGTTTGTTAAAAAATATTTAAGTTCTTGGTATAATATCAATTGAATAAAAATTGATAATTTTTTAAAATGTACGCAGGGTTGTCGTGATTAAAAATTTAAATGGCGTCGTTACTTTTACATAACTGATTTTAAGCTTCAACATGCGAATTCAGAAAAAACTTGTCCAAAAAAGATCTTTAAAATTGTTCGATAATGCAAGACCCCATGAGAATAATCGTCAACAAAATTGCTGGTTTCGACTGTAAGATTTGATCCCAAAAACCGGCTCATCCCCTAGACCTAAAGCTGCAGTTATAGCGCTACGAAAAACGAAACCGTAAAATATTTCTTTTGCTTTTTTTATAAACTAAAACTTAATGGTTGAACTCAATCTTGGTCTTAAAACATTTGATAACATTTTAAGGGCAAAATTGAGTTCGACCATCTGTGGTTAAAAAAGCTGTTTCTTAAAAAGTAAACAAAAATGTTTACGGTTTCGTTTTTCGGATCGCTATAACTGAACCGCAGCCTAAGAAGATGATACTCAGAGTTATATGATATCTGGAAGCTAATAATGCGATAGGGTAATAGGGCTTTTTCGATAAAATCTCTGGAGACTGAACTGGATGCTGTTCTAAGACTTGCATTTTTAAAATGAGGACAATTTCTGAAAGGTTACTTGGCGGAAACGCACATAATTTATTTGACAGAATTAAGTATTTAAATGTTGAAGGTGTCCAAAAGGCAGGGCAACAGTTTTTAGCCTTCAAAAAGCGAGGCCTTCTTCTGCATAAGATTGAATAGATTTGTTTCCTTTTTTGTTATACCAATTAAGAAAATAATATTGCGGATCAATATTTTGAATAATGTGTGAAAGAAAAAGTTTCTTACATATTTGCTTCATTCAGTTCACTGATAAGATTTATTTAAGGAAGCGAAAACGCATTAGGAAATGAAGTATTGTACAACGCCAATTTCATTCCCGGTCTGCAGCTCTAACTCCGTTTTAGCGTCAGATCGCGCAGACCGAAAATCCATTCAAGGCAAGAGAAAAGCGAACAAAATATTGGGGCGGCGGGGACTGTTGTTCACATTTGACGTGTGTTCGCAAAAGAGAAGAACGAAAAAAAAAAATAAGAAACATCAAATTTCATTGCATTCAAAATAAAAGTGGCAAAAATAAAACAAATTTTGAAAAAGCGGTGTTTTTGTTGTAACAATCAGTTTTTATTTTTACTTTTTTTCTAATTTCGTTTTTTTTTTATAAATAATTTAATATTTATTTTTTGTTGATTTTGTCTTGAATATAAGTGAGGAGAATAAAATAGTTTTAAAAACTTAAAAGTTAAAAATAAAAAACACAGAGTATATAAGTTGAATTTTGTTCCCACACATGTGTAGGTATTTTTTTCGTTTTTAAGAATAAAAATAAATTTAATGTTGCTGCCTGACTTATACGAAAAAATGATAAAACAAATTAATTAACTTAAATCAGCAACAAAAAAGATGAAGTTATACTTTGGGTTGCAAAAAAAAAGAAAAAAAACAATAGTTCGACTTTTCGTTTTTCATCGTATATATTATTTATGTAGGTATTGAGTTTCTTTTGTAGTTCATAATCGTGAAGCGACGGCGGTAAAACATTTCCAAAGGATTCTACAGATATTATGTATAAATATATAGTTATATGTATATATTTTTTGTTATAAATTCAATTCATCTAGTTGTGATTTGTTGTTGCAATTAATTGGGTATAAATTTTGCTATTCATATAGAGTTTTTTTCAAAAATTTTCTAATATCATTTATAAAAGTTGTAATATTTGTTTTGTTTAATTTTAATTGTGTCTTTTTCTTTGTACCGTCAGCGCTCGAATTGAATCTTTTTCTTTTTGTCAAATTTGATTTTGTATAATTTTGTTTTTATTCAAAACAAAAGACGAAATGATTTTTTTTTTAACAAAAAAGAAAAGAAAAACAAATTTATTCGATTGTTTTTGTTTTCTTGTAACTACAATAGATTAGATTAGTAATTGTAATTTATAATTATTCTTATACTTTTCCTTTTGGTTTCGTTCAGTGTTTTCTTTTATAACTTATATGCAAAAGTTGATACTTTATAGTTATAATATGATTTTAAATTTAACAATAACATAACAAAAGGAAATATCTATCACAGTAAAAAATTAAAGTCGCAATGATTTTTTTTATTATTTATTATTTTTTTTTTTGTTAAATTATCATTCTTGTGGTTTTGTTTTTTTCTATATTTAAATATAATTTAACAGTGATGCATGAAATAAAATAAAATAAGCCAACCATTGGTTCACATAGTTAGCTATCGATTTATGTTTATAATTATTTACAAAACAAACTAAAAAAAAAGTAAACAACTATATATCTAATAATAGTTCATGTGATTTCTTGTTTTTTTTTTTTGTTATCGCTACAAACTAACTTAACAGAAATGATAAAAATATTTATAATATTATTATTAATTTAGTATTTTTTTTTTGCTTTTTTTAACTAACAAAAAGTTAATAATAAAATCGATCCATTTACAAAATGTAAAAATTTGTTAAAATTTATGTTTTGCTACGCACTGTACAAATAACAATAAAATTTGTTAAAAATTTACACTTGCTACACGCTAAAATGTTGTTACTATTTATTTTACTTAAAAATATTATTTTTCTTTATCGCTTCCATGTATGTATTTTAATTTGTTGGTAGAAAACGGTACCAAACAAATCACTATATAATGGTGGCGAATGTCGCTCTAAATCATCCGTGGATTGATCCATTTCACAATAGCAATCGTGAAATGAATATAAAATAAAATAATTTACAACAACGCATGGGTGACTGGAGGTGGGGGAGGGGGAGGGATGGCTGGGACTTGTGGAGTATATGAGTGTTTCTTAGTTTTATTCTGGTGGTTTATGCCTTTGCGAGCTTTTTCGGTCGCATAGGCACTATACAATAACCGGCACTTACATCGCATCCACTGATGAGAAGATTCTTTAGCACAGAATTCGATGACGAGGACGACAGCGACTGATTGAGGTGGTGGTTCAGATTGGAGTCCTGTTGTTGATTGCGCAGTAATTGCTGCTGTAGCCCGTTTCCGTTTTCATTGGACCAACGTGATGTTGTCTGGGATTTCGAATCATAGCCTCCGGCCGATTTCACCACTACCCTCTGCTTTTGAGGCGCCGGAGCCATCAGTTGTTGCAGAAGATGCGGTGACGTTTGAATTTCCACTGTCGAGGAATTCTTCAAACGTTTAGAGTCCAATGTGGGCGTGCCACCGTTGCTGAGGTGACGTTTATGGTTATTGCCCTGTAGGGCTGTCAAATTGGTCGTATGCAGAATGGTCGCCTTGGGTGATGTTTGCTGGCGACCAATGTTGATGTTGCCATTGGAAATTCGAATTGTGGCCGCTGTATTGCTGGTGGGCACTTTGCCTGCAGTCAACTTTCTATTGCTGTGGATAATTTCTTCGCTTAGTATCAAACTGCCACTACATTGTTTATTGCTATTTAAATTGTTGTGGCAATTTGACGAAGACGACGACGACGACGATGCGGAGGATGAGGAGGACAACGACGGCGGCGTTGACAAAGATGACGACGATGTGGTGTTTGTCGTTGTTGGTACAGTTCCTGATGGTGACGATGCGGTACGTTGTTGCTGGTTCATTGAAAGATTTTTATTGTTTTGAATTGTTATTAGGGGAACGTGCAGGGTAGTGGTTGGCAATGTCGCCGTATTTATGATTAGATTCTGCTGTTGTTGTTGCTGCTCCTGTTTATGTGTTTGTCGCAAATCACCAACAGCGATACTTGAGTCATTTGAATTGATGTTAAGTAATTCCTGTACCGTCCAGCAATCTAGATTTGAAGCTGAATGAATTGAAAGAGTTAGTAAGATTCTGAGTACATAATATTTCCAAAAGTACGGTTGAAAATGTATTGCTTTAGATTGAACCCCCCAGCCCTCTATTCAACCCAACTCGGTTTGAGTCAAAAATTTACCACACAGCTCAATTAAATTCCATTCTATTAATTTAGCCTCGGCTACAATACGAGCAAAAAAAAAATAAACGCAATAAATTGAGATGAAAGCTGAAAGAGGGGACAGCGAAAAAAAAAACATACAAGAACGATGGAACCTCGACCGTGACACTCAATTTTTATAATTTTCAAAAAATAAATAAAAAAATAAATAGCCCCCGTGATGTGTGCGGTTTCAACGAATCGCTTTCGGCTCGTGGATACCTCTTATGCAATAATTGAGTCACTTATTAAAAAAAAAAACAGAGGTATATGCGTTTAACTTTTTGTAGTGTTGCTTTTTGATAAAGGAAATACCACGCGGACGCTGAAATTATTTTGAAAAGTAAAATAACAAAAAACCGACTTGATGTATTGGGAATTTGTTTGAAAAACGCTACCGTTGCAGAGACGTGTAGGCGCGTCGACATTATTAGAAAGTTCTTTGAATAAAGACATTAATTATCTGTCGTGGTGTTTTCCATTGTTTTTTTTTTTGTTCTACTATTTTTATCTTTGTCGATGAGGTGTAACGATTCGTGTAATGATGACTTGAGTTTTTTAACAGTGTAATCCAAAAATGGACAATGATCATCTCACAACGAACCAATACATACAGATAGTCAAATTAAAGGGAAATATTTTTGCAGTTTAGAACTGTGTTATTATATCGTGCGATATATCCTTTTTAGTGGGAATTTAGATGTAGAAAAAGCTATCCGTGGGAAAAAGGAAAAAAGCAAAAAAATTTTAGGAATTTCAGGTATCTGACAAAGAACTTTCTATTTTTGGTGACATTTTTCTTAAAACGTCTGCATTTAAACATGATTTTCAACATCATAAAAAATAACTTATGTAAATCGCCATTTTTAACATATTGACAGCGATTTTTTACAAAAGTTAAATTAATGATTTTCTTTCGTTTTTTAAAGTTGTATTTTTTTATAAATAAGTATCGACAAAATTTGAGTTCGGTGAAAAAGGAACAAAGGGAAAAATAACTACATTTCGCTGGAAAAATGAAAGAAAAGTCCCACAACACTGCTTTAGACACCCAATACCCAAGTTTCAAACTACTATTATAAATGAGAACTGCTTTAAAATTGTCAAAAACTCCTTTCGTTTTGTGCGTTCTTTATGTTTTGAGAAATAATAATCGTATTTTAAAAAATAAATACTTGAACCATAAACCATATTAAGCCGACTACACCAACCGCAAGTCGAAACTGCCATACCGTTCATGGCTTGGCAATGTTATTTTTCTCCAGGGGTTTTCAAAGGAGATAGTTGTTCACCCCTTAGGTTGAATTGAAAAGCTTTCTCAGGAATGTTATTCTTTTGGGTATTCGCAGGACGTCCGCAAAGGTGGGGGCACTGCAAAAGCCACTTTAGATATTAGCTTAAAAATACAAATTAATAACCACTTAGCTATGGCGATTTTAGATTTTGAAGGTATTCCATGGAGAAGGCGACTTAACTTCAAAATAAGCTAAAAATAAACATCTAAGTGAACTTTGATTTATTTATGACTTTGAGCCGATACTGATATTCTGTTCGTCTACCTGACTTTGGTTTGACGACTACGACCAGACATATCAGTTGCAACTCCTCACAAGAGCTGGACCAGTGAACGAACAGAAGTTGATTGAATTTTTTTTTTGATTCGTTTGTTAAATCAACACATTTTCCTGAACGTACGTTTTTGTGTGATTGTTCAACTGAAGTGTTCAGCCCTGTTATTTGTACCTACTTGAGAAATTTAATTGAAATACTAAAATGTATGTTGAAAATTATGAAGAAGTTTTCAAAGAAGGACTTCAATAATAAGTCTTGACAAAGTCCCTTCTTTTTTTCATTTCAACTACAACAGTGCGTGTTTAATGACATCCAAAGCTTGAAACGTGGGTGTCAATTGATCAATGGCCCGCAACTGATATTCTAGACGCCTTTCTACGACCTCTATTGTTTAAGAATTGGGTTTGAAGTTAGTTGTAAGTAAACCAGATCCATCTAAAAACAACCAATAAGTATAAACAGTGGATAGCTCGCCATTGGCCCTAAAACTTTGTTTACTTTTATGTTACTATGCTTTCTAATCCGAATCAGCAACATCTTTAGGTGAAAATGAGAACAAAAATTTTTATTGTTTGAGCTGATGGTTACACCTGCTCCAGATCAGATCACGGGAATAATACGCCAATTAAACCAAGTGTGGAGGCGGTTTAAGTTGAAAAAAAAACTTGACAGCTACCTGGCTCCCAAAAAAAAAAAATGCTCTGGTTGGTAACTGCCAAGTGAAGAGTTAGCTTTAAGAACTATCGCGAGCTATAAGCTATAAGGCACTAGGTGGACAAACTATCTAGGTCCTGTTGAATGAGGAAGGAGTCGTCGACGGTTCCCATAAATAAAACCAGAAGTGATCTTATACACACTCTTCTAAACAGATATGTTATATAAGCTTTCTGTAACGTTTTGAATATTGAAAAAATAATTTTCGCAAGAGTTTCTCACAACCATTCCTTTGCATGAGGTTATTATTTTTAAAAGGAATGTATTGCTTTACCGGAAACAAAGCTAAGTGTCTGACACCCTTTCAAAATTGAACCATCAGCAAACTGGGAAAATACTTAGAAAAACACTATAAATTCGGTCCAACAGAGGGCTTATCACCCCAAAGCAGAACCGCGATCAAGAACAATCGTTGACATTTTTCTGATTTCATGAAGTAAATTTATTTAGATCATGCTGGCCAACAGGTTAAAACACTTAAAAAAATTATGGCCCACTAAAGTATTATTTTTCTTTGTTTAAATTGAGAATTTTTTGAGAAATGGAAAGTTAAGGTTGGAAAAAAGTAGGCGTGGCAGTGAACGACATAGCCCAAAGCCACTCTGCACTTCTCTGCACACTTCAAAACAAGTGTCATTGATATCTGTCCACTAGTTTGCATGTCAACCGCGATCGGATTGTAAACAAACGACTAGAACTATTAAAAAAGCCAACCCATTTAACGATCTGTAACACCACCATCACACACAAGATGCATGGTATTTCACGTGCCTCTCTAAAGCACTGCTGCCATTTAAATAAAACATCTGTCTTCATATTTAACCGACACCTTCTCCTGCTACAGTTCATTGGCCACGTCTGTGTCACATGCAGTAGCAATTTCAAATTCAAAAATACTCGCTAAATATAGAATCTCCCTCTACCATTCGACTTTAAATCTGAAACTGACAAGAAAAAATAGACAACCTCCACACGCAATGTGAACAGCAGCTTGCTCCCTGTTCTAAATAAATGATGCAATTTCAAGACAATTAGTGTCCAGAGGCCTCGTGACTTAATACTCCCACGAGGTGTATACTTTTACTACTAAGTACAAAAATAAATTTTTAGAATATTTCTTGACATTAACCCATGACCGAGCTATTATTTTCATTGTTTACTTGCATGCTGGCAAAATCGCAAAAAAAAACCTAGAGTTACTCAAACTATCCAGTCAAAAACACTTTGATTGACATAACGACCGCACACTTCAGAATGGTCCAAACAATCCACCGCCATGTGACCACAAATTTAAGCTAACTCATACAGGTGCGCATTTCGCCCATCTCACATACTACCAAGCATAATTGCACCACCAAAATTACCCGTATATATATGCATGTTGCGTGTGAGTACATACTTCAAAGTATGTAATTACCTAGGTGTTAAAAAAGATAATTCCGAAAAAAAAACATATCGCACACGACCAAGATGAATAATATCGATTCCACATTTTTAGCTATTTGTTGTTTTCTATTAAAAGTAATAATAATTATACAAAAAGCGAGCATTCCTATAGAAAATGTTCTTCGTCTTTCAAGAGCGTATTGTCTTCACAACATGACCGAACTGGTGGAGTAAAAATAGTATCCGGCGCGACGGATCTTGCGGCGCCGGTTTTTCTCCCAAAATTTTCTTGGAACCAGATTTAGTTTTTTTTTTAGTTATTTGTTTATGTAGTGTTTTATTGGGTTTTATGCGATTCAATTTGAATTATTTTCTTCACAGATACTACTGGTGCGCAACTGGGCTCTGTGATGAAATCAACAAGAGGACGTTTCTAATTTTTTTTTATAATTGCGCTGTTTTTTTTTGTATATATTTTTGTAGTGGATACATTTTTTAAATCTAATTTTAGCCGTTTTATAGTGTTACCTAGAAGTCTCCAAGTTGAGATGGAGAAAGAAAAAAAAAAGAATACATCCCACTTGGCTCGTAAATTACTCCATCACTTCACCGGGACGTGACACTTAAACACAGGATATGCACACGATGAAAAATATATACCTCTTCCAAGTACCTCCATCGCCACTGATGAGGCTTTTTATTCCCGCGACAGTGAAATTAAATAAGAAGAAAGAACCGCGATCGAATGTACAAGGAGGGAGGCAGTGAGAAGGAGCCATGAAAAATGCTGAATTATTTCGAGAAGAGTAATTAAAGCCTACACACTCCAGTCTGCTGCGACTCATACGCTCACTTCTGTGTCACATTCTCAGAGGGGGTGAAGAAAGCACGTGTGTGCAACGCCTCGTGATAATAAATAAGTGCCAAGTGTAGGTTGAAGGAAAAAAAACTACATCCAGTGAGAGGGTGGTACAGGTTTTTAGTTCTGCTTGTCTTATTTCCATAGTTTCTGAGAAGCTTTTCGGATTGTCTGGACTGCGTAATATGTGACATTTGATACGTTTAGTTATTACCTTCTAGTGTTTGTGGCTAACTTCCGAAATCACTCACGTAAAACTGGAAATCTGACACAATAAATTAAGACAGTTTGGCAGTCTAATGCTTGGGTGGTGTTCGGTACATTTGAATGACAGGTGACAGGACTTGAGGTTGGCTGGAATCGGAATATCTAATCAGTTGATTGGCAATTAATATATGACTTGAGATGAGACACATTTTGAGATCATAAGTCACCGGAGATTTGTCTCGTTCAGATTTTGTTATTAATTTCGTTTGAGTTTTGAGGGGGGAATTTCTATTTTGGGAGCATTTAAACTTGAGGATTGTTCCACTGTTGTATGAGAAAACAAGTAATATTAAACAAGAGAAGTATTGTTATACGCTTTTCCTGTTTTCATTTACAGGTCCCAAGAGTCTATAAAATATCTCCCAAATGAACACTTTTTTGTGACACGGAATTAAATACCCAATACTGATCTTTCTTGTAGACAACTTTGAAAGACACTTTTAGGGCTGGTGGAGTTGTCGAATTTGAATGACATTTTTATAAAAAGTGGAGTTGTCGTTTCTCGTTTAGGCCACAGTAGGTACAGTAGTTTTTGCAGACCTATCCTTTGCTTTATACTGGTTCAGTGGTGGCGCCCTCTATCGTCATAAAAATGCTTTGACAAAAACACTAGTCATAGACATCAGATCGAAGATATTTCTTTTGATGGCATACAATCATACATTGGCTCAGAATCTAAATCTATGCCTTCATTTTTGACATGTAGTGCAAAAGTGGGGCCGTCTGAGGTCGACTAGATTTGGGCTAAACCTGCTTTATCCATGGTATTCAACAAAATCGATCTATAGATCGACATTTGTACTAGCACTTTTTCGATGTGACATCTTTTATTTAAAATTCCTGAACAATTTGAATTTCAACCTTTTGATTTGCCAAATCTACTCACACCCAATTAGGCTAACCAGACGTCCTCGTTTTGTCTAAACAAAAAATGCCCGGTATCTATTTGAAAAAATATATAATTTTTCCTCTTTTTGGGATTTCTCAGTTTACGGAATTTTTCGACAACACTAAACTGTAACTCAACTCATTCACTTCTGAACACAACATCATATTTTGTTTGTCTGAACGCACCCACTCATTTGACAGCTCAATTTTTGTTTAAAGCAAATTTTTACATCGGTTTGTTTTGTTTTTTGTTCTTTAATTTTTCCTTTGAGATTTTTTAAGGTGTCCTCTATTTGCCGGGCATGGATCTAGTCACCCTACATTCAATAGATGTCTCTAGTATCCTATGGAGAAATTCAAGATGGTTGGCATTTTGTTAAATTTTTTTTCGAACCAAGAGCGCAATTTTTTGGGCGGATCTTGTATGGAACTGACTTTTCACTAGCATTCCATTTATATTTTATAGTATGGCAAAAAATGTATCCATTAGTCAGTGTAAAGCGTCAATGAAAACGTTCGGATTTCTAGTTTAGTAAATCTGACAGCTGATTGATTTGATTCATTTCAAGCTTTATTGGACCAGATTGGTCATTTGAAGTTTATGGAGGAGAGATAATACGAGATAATGCTGTGAGGAGATTTAACGTTGGACGGCTACAAACGCAACAAACTGCCAGAGCCTTTGCCGATCGCGTATCCCTAAACCTCTCGAGAAGTCCTACGCTGCCAGCATCAAGTGCCGAAGACCAGTGGCGCCGATGCCAAGAAGCCATCAAAAATGCCGCAACTGATGTGCTCGGTTTCACCAGTCCACCCCCTCGAAACCCCTGGTTTGATGAAGAATGCCGGCAAGCGCATGCAGCAAAACAACGTGCCTACGAAGCGGCGCTGCACAGAAGGACGAGAGCAGCTCGTCAGCTCTACGAGCAAAAAAGGAGGGAAGAACACCGGCTTCTCCGGAGAAAGAAGAGAGAGCATGAGAAGCGCGCGATCGAGGATATAGAGAGGTGCTACTCCAGGAATAATGTTCGGAAGTTTTACCAAAAGGTAAAAAGAACGTGTCAGGGCAACAAAACCCGAACAGAAGCCTGTAGAGACGAAGAAGGAAACCTTGTAGTAGAATCACAGTCGGTGCTGAGGATATGGAAAAACCATTTCTGCAGACTGTTAAACGGCGAAGACGACACAAATTCCGCTGTCAGGCAGAATGAACCATTCAACCTGGACGATGACAGCCAAGACTTCCGTCCACCTGACCAAAGTGAAGTAAGGATAGCAATATCTAAGCTAAAGTCCAACAAGGCTGCTGGACCGGACGGCTTAACTGCCGAGCTTTTTAAGGCAGCGGGAGATGGCTTGGTGGAGAGCATACACCAACTCGTTTCCAAGATTTGGTCAGAAGAAAGTATGCCTGATGAATGGAACCTCAGCATCGTTTGCCCGATCCACAAGAAAGGAGACCCTCTAAACTGCGCCAACTATAGAGGCATCAGTCTCCTTAACACTGCGTATAAGATCATATCTGCTATACTGTGTGAACGCCTTAAACCATTCGTCAACGATCTGATAGGTCCCTATCAGTGCGGTTTTAGGCCCGGAAAGTCCACAACCGATCAAATTTTCACACTACGGCAGATCCTGGAGAAAACCCAAGAAGTCCAAATCGATACCCACCATCTATTCATCGATTTTAAGGCCGCATATGACAGCATTTATAGAGACGAGCTATACAGAGCCATGTCTAGTTTTGGCATCCCTGCCAAACTCGTCAGATTGTGCAGAATGACGATGGAGAACGCTCGCTGCTCCATTAAGGTCGGAAACAATCTCACCGAGACCTTTGATGTCAGAAAAGGATTTAGACAAGGTGATGCGCTGTCATGTGACTTCTTTAACATCATTCTTGAGAAAATTGTGCGCAACTCACAAGCCAACACCAGAGGCACAATTTTCCATAAGTCTGTGCAACTGCTTGCATACGCGGACGATATTGACATTATTGGCAGAACACAGCGAGCTGTCACTGGCGCGTTTGCAAGTATTAGTACGGAAGCGGCAAGAATGGGTTTAGTGGTGAATGAAGGCAAGACAAAATATATGCTGTCAACAAGAAGGGACACACAACATCGACGAATCGGACAGAACGTCACGATAGACAGCTATAATTTTGAGGTAGTTAGGGACTTTGTCTACCTCGGCTCCGCTATAAACTCTGATAATGACACCACAGCAGAAATCAAACGAAGAATTACACTTGCCAATCGCTGTTTCTTTGGTCTAAGACGGCAATTGACTAGTAAGGCCTTGTCAAGAAACACTAAGTCGATTCTATATAAGACCCTCATCATCCCAGTCCTGCTCTATGGCGCAGAAGCATGGACCCTAACAAAGGCGGATGAAGATCTTCTTGGCCGTTTCGAACGCAAGATTCTTCGAGTGATTTTTGGTCCCGTTTGCGTTGACGGGCTTTGGAGGAGAAGATTTAACAGCGAACTCTACGAGCTGTACAACGACACCGACCTGGTCAGAAAAATACGCATTTGTCGTCTAAGATGGCTAGGACATGTAGAGCGAATGGACACCAACGCTCCGGCCCGAAGAGTCTTCGATTCCAACCCGGAGGGACAACGCAGTAGAGGAAGGCCTCGCCTTAGGTGGCGCGCACAAGTGGAAGGGGACCTCAACCAACTTGGAGTGCGCAACTGGAGGCAGTTAGCAAAAGATCGCGCTAACTGGAGAGGCGTATTGGTTGAGGCCCAGGTCCACCCCGGACTGTAGCGCCACCTTAAGTAAGTAAGTAAGAGGAGAATCCGACAAACTTAGTCAAGAAAATCCTGCCTGCATATTCAGTTGACATTTCGAAGTGTCAAAATTAAAAATAAACCGGGAGAATACAACAAGAACTCCACTTGCTTATTCAACGCTGTCCTATACCTAGCTAGTCCAGACAAATCTAGTTGCCGTTTAACAGATTTAAGTATCCGGCCGTCCCCAATAAAACGTGTGCAACAATTTTTTTGGTTTGGATCTTAACTCTTATGGGAAGTCTGACGTTTAAAGGCAAACATGAAGTAGCTGTCTGTTGTAATACGATTTGATATTGATTTTTATGTTATTACTTATTTTTTTTTTGCAAATGAGACCCGTATTTTGTTTGTCATTACTAAAACCAGATCCTGACCTGTAAAAGAACAGGGTTATTTTTTTATTAGACCGAGTTATGATGATTACTACTTCAGCGAGTAAATTCTAGGCAACCTAACTTTTTAACTATTCGGCCGGCCGTTTCCAATTCGAAAACAACTCAGCTGTGTGGCAGTTACTCATTAAAAAAGGCTTACATTTTCAACCGTACCAACCTGCTTGTTTTTTTTTGAATATTTCTGTTTTTTTTTCATTGTATTTTTTAGATACTTACAATCCTTGTTGTACACACTGTCGAAAGCATCAATTGATTCACACAAATTGCCGGCATCGATTTCCTTTTTACACGTCATCAAACCCAAACTATCATTTCCAATTGTCATCGATGAATGATGCTGTTGTTGCTGCTGCTGTTGCTGGTGATGGTGGTGGTGATGCTGCTGCTGCTGCTGCTGTTGTTGTTGTTGTTGGTGATGCTGCTGTTGTTGCCGCTGATGCGTGTGCTGTGGTGACATCGAGTTAATGCTACTTATGCCACTGTCACTATCCTCAACATTCAGCGCTGAATTACCACCACCATTTCCATCGCCGCCGCCGCTACCACCCGAGTTACATAACATCGTCCCTCCGAATGTGTTGCTCTGTTGATTGTGCATCGATATTGACGAGTTGGACGAACATGGTGATGGCGGCGATGCTGCCGATGACGAGGATATAGATAAAGGCGAAGCTGATGGTGACGAATTCGTCATATTCGGTGAGTTACAATTATTGTGGTTATTACTATTGCAGTTCATCAAGCGATTGTTTGTTGATAAATTCATTTGTTGTTTCAATGTATTATATTGCATAGTGTCGTCCTTATGCATTGCCAAATCTTCGGAGGTGAAACCAACGCCCCACATCAGATCATCGGTGAGCAGTGGCAAATCGTCTTGTTCGTTCATTGGAATATATGGGGCACGCATTGATAGATCGATTTCATCGTCAACGTTCATGGTCATGAATGGGAAATCGTCCTCTTGACTGAGCGAATTTGGACTGCATAGTGATGGTAGACTGCTGGCTTCGGGACTCTGTGGGGATGATAAAAACAAATTGGTATTAGTATCAATTAGAATCTGCGAGAATTACAAAATGATTTGACAGTTGACGTTGCTAATATTGGTAAAGTTCGAATCTCTATTTTTTCAAATTTTTTAACTTTCTCGCATTACGTAGTAAGAGAAAGGTATTGTAATCGTACAAAAAATCGAACTCGAGATTTTAATCAAATCTGACATTACGATGATAGAGGAACTCGAAAAAGTGGGTCTCGCAATTCTGTCCGTCTGTCCGTCTGTCCGTCTGTCCGTCTGTCCGTCTGTCCGTCCTTTCCTGAGCTTCACAGCGCAAACGGCTGGACGGATTTCTTTCAAACTTCGGATTTGGAGTTTGTGGGCTTACAGTTCGGGGCCATTTTTTTTTTTGCATTATAACCCTATTATTAACGGTACTTCCCATATAACGGTTTTAAACAAGTTTGATTTTTTCAAAAACGGCTCTAACGATTTCAACCAAAATTGATATTTGGGCTTATGTAGGTGCGGTTAACATGGCTGCATACCCAGTTTTTCGCAGAAAAATCGAATAACGGTAATTTTGAAAATTGGTCATATCTCAAAAACGGTTAAAACTATTTCGACAAAAATTCATATTTAAGGTAATACGGTTATCCCCAACATGACGGCAAACTCAGTTTTTTCCTAAATTATCGTTCAACGGACTTTTTTCGAAAAATGTCGTTTCTTAAGACTTTATTTAATTATGGCTTACTTGAAAACGGCTTTAACGGTTTTAACCAAAATGTATACTTGCGCTACGCTACATGGGGTAAACATAGCTGCATACCCAGTTTTTGGCTAAAAAGTCGAATAACGGTACTTTTGAAAAGTGGCCTTATCTCTAAAACGGTCAATACGATTCCAACAAAAACTAATTTTTAAGGTAATACGGTCAATCCTAACAGGATAGCAAACTCAGTTTTCCTCTAAATTGTCTATAATGGATTTTTGAAAAAAGGCATATTTTGAGAATTTGGTTTTCTTTTGTTTTACCTACATGAAAACGGCTAAAACGATTTTGACCAAAATGCATACTTGGAGTAAAATTGATGTTTTCAACATTATTACGTCCTTCATTTTCGATTCTAACCACCGGAAACGCTGATTTGGAAAACTGTTCAAATCTCGAAAACACGATTTTCGATTTGGATAAAACTTTAAAAACGAAGTAATACTAACATCCCGAACAATACCCTATACTCAGTTTTTAGCTAAATAGTTGAGCAAGATAATTTTTCGAACTCAACATTGCAAAATTTGTTACTATTTTGTACGCATTATTTTCCAAAAACCGCCATAACGGTTTTGCCCAAATCCCCCTTTTTATGATAACATAAGTATTCTTAATAGGACCCCTTACTTAGTTTTTCTTAAAAAATGGAATTAAAGCCGTGTTTTAAGAATTACCGTACTACCAGTAAAAACGCAATTACAACTAGGTACTAGAAGCTCCTTTTTAGCAAATATTTCCCACTTCTTCTTTTTTCAACCATATTAATCATGAACGTTAAAATAATTGCAACCAATTGGGTCTTCATTTACCCCCAAACACGTGCAAATTCAAAAACAAATCTCTGAATTCTTACATCACAAACCCTACTTCGAGTCAAGGCCACATACCAGCATCACCAATTTGAAAAATCTTGTTTTATAGAATATATTAAACAATAATAAAAGAAAAATAAACCAAACTAAACTGATGATATGAACGAGAAAGTTTCGTGCGATCCAGTCGTGCACTTTATTTTATATTTTATCAGTACCTAATCTTCAAAGAAATGAATGCAAGTGTTATTTACCCTGTGGGTTTCTGTCAAACTAGTGCCAAAATTAGACTTTTTTATAATTTTTACGACCTAAGTGTCAGAATCGAAATGTCAAATTTCTATTCATGGAGAAAATGTAACTTGTCCCATTTCAAAAAAAAAAAGAAAAAATAACAATGTTGCATTTATCAACAACAGCTGCAGACTTTTTGACAGATAAATAAGGTGGATCGCCGACTAAAAAAAATGAAGCCTAAAGAAAATTTAGATCTAATCCATATAGACATACAGCCAAAAAATCTGGGCATAAAATTCCTACCTCATTGCGCAGTCAGTTGACATTTGAAAGTGCCAATGGAGTCGTTCGGATACATAGCTTGTGTAAAACGTCAACTAGATTTGTCTGGACTAAGTATACGTACGCGTGAACTAGGTAAGTTGAGTTGTTTTGTAAACTCACGTTTTATTTTTTAATTTTTGACACTTCTAAAGCTATGCCGTTTGCCAGATCTGACAATATTCAAAAATTTGCCCCAAATGTCTTACAACCGTGTGAACTGACAATTTAGCATTGTAAGGTGAGGTCATTTGCAGCTCATTGTCAGAACATTTGTAGATCCGACAATATTATCATATCTGGCAATCGTCTGAACATAGCTTAAATGTCAACTGAGTATACAGGCAGGATTTTCTTGACTAGATTTGTCGGCGATCCCTTCATAAACGTCAACTGCCCGTGACCAGTCTGGGCCAATAAAAACTCAAATACATCTAGTCAGTCAGCTGTCAAATTTACTAAACTAGGTATCCGAACGTCCCCAAAGTTTCTCAACAATATTGATTTATAAAACTGTGTGCTTAACAAGCTCTGGTATCAGGTAGTAAGGGGTTAAGTCAAAAAATTGTTTTTCTCTTTCGTTTGGTCCTATCGGCATAAGTCTAGCGTAACATCTTATAAGTCAGGAAGTTTTTAAAATTGTTTGGTATTAAGGGTGTAAGTGGACTTAAGTTCTTTGTATTTATACCAATTTTTTATTTTGTAATAATTAAGTTGCTTCTAAGAACTTACGTCATTTTATGAATTAAAATCATAAGAATCATATAAAAATTGAATAAGATAAGTAATACTTTACTTTATTATTTATGTGAATTGATTTAATGTTTCCAACTTTTCTTAATGAATTAAACTGAATTATTAATGTAAACAAAGTCCTTAGAAAAAAGATGTAACAAAGAGACAAATGGCTCTAATGAGATAAATTATCAGAAAATCTAGTAAGCACTTATTTGTTGGTCAACGGCCCATAATATTATTACAGACAAGTGTTTTGATGACTGTTTTGCATCATTAATTTTTCGCAAAAAGATGTACAACAAAAATTTCAATCTTCAATCTCATTTTACGGAAAACTACTATTTCTGACTTAACCCCTTTCCACCTGACACCAGAGAGTATCCCTTTATTTTTTCGAAATTTCAAGCACATACCTATAGTTAAAAATAATTGATTGGGACGTAACGCAATTTTCAATCCGCGTTTTGACAGGAAAATTTGAATTGAAAATCATAAAAGTTGTCGATCAAAAATAGACCAATTTTTTCAATTTTCAAATTCAAAAATGTACACAACTATTTTCAATTCACCGTGTTTAGCAACATATCAGCATGACAGCGCAGCAGTTAGCACGTATATCAATTAAGGAAAGTACATATAAATGTACCTCCAACACTTTGCCCCTTAAAAAGGGGGTACAGGGGATTGTACTGAAAAATACAAAAATAACTTTACCTATTTTACAACATTCAACATGTTATTAAAAAATTATATTTAAATGCACTGTCAAAGTATCAGTCAGTTTATCAGACGTCACATCATTTCTATACAACTTATCGATAACATCGGAAAAAATTAGCTTTGCTTACACTGCTATCTATCAGCGATAAATCTACACCTCAACATTTATCGAAGTGGGGTCTTTATTGTATTTTATATAAAAAATGCAGCTGTAGTCGTCCTACCAGATGTCAACATAAAAATATTTAATCAAAGTTGAGCTTACTGAAATCGTGCTAAAAGCATTATGTCACATGACGCTAAAAAGTTGATGATGAAAAATCTACCCGCAACAACTGTCAAATCGATGCACAACTAAACTCTGACATCATTTTTGTTCTTACCTTCGATGTGATACTTGGAGATAGTAAATGCTGTGAGCAATTCGTGTCATTTGATTCATCGCGGTAATTAATGAACGGATCAATGTGTCCCTTGTTGTTTGTCGATCCTGTGGTTTGACTGCCACTGTGTTGTGAGTCCAATGAGTTGATATCGTCGGGTAGCAGACCTCCATACGACATAAGTCCAGCTAACATTTCGCCAAATAATGGTGTCGATTCGTCCAGTGGAAGACATGCATCAACTTCGGTTGGTGTCAGATGTGGCAAGTCGTCCGGTTCCTCTTTTAGCACTGCAAGGCAAAAAAACAAAAAACAAATATATATTAAACTCATAAGTTGAGACGCAATTTGCGCAGTTATAGACATATACAGTGAGGTTGTTTCCAGTGGATGCAGCTCAAGTAGCAGTCGAACAAACTTATTTAGAATCAAAATGATAAATGATTTTCAAGTGCAAGCTGTTGCAGTTGATTTAATTTATTTTGTTTTCCACTTCGCTTCCACCTCCCAGTTACAGATACAAATTGCTTCTCATTAGCTGCCGCCTGTGATACTGAGACTGAGATAATTAAGGTGTAGTAGTTCTTTGTTTTCTTTATGGAGCTCAACTGTGAGAATTGAATAAACACGAAATATTGTATAGAATTTCAGCGAGCGATATGCTATTACTGCGCTGTAGGTTGGAAGATACCAGTCACTGTGTAGTAGATGATTATATGGGTAGAGCACAACTGACGTTGTTGGCGCTAGTTGTGAGGGGTTGTCGATGGTTGTGTTTTTTTTTTCGGGAGCTGGTTAATTGGTTTCTTCAATTGAAGTTAATTGAAATTTGAATTAGATGATTTATTTGTTATTATGGACGAAGTGACACCAAACATTTTGTTGACACTTGATTTGAGTTTTCGGTTTTCGACTGTTGTTTCTAGGCAACTAGATAGAGCAACGACCGTCAACTTAGATGAAAGATATCAAGCAATTTAAAAAAGAGACCATTAAAATTTATAAATTTGCTTATTTTGGTACTGTCACTGAGTGAAAGGAATATCTTTCTAAACTGGCATCCACAATTCACACGAGAACTTTTGTGGGAAAATTTATGCAAAAATGGCTGAAAGAACAATTGGCGCTGTTTGCATTTTGCTTTCCGGAGAGCCATTCTTTTCAATTGACAGCCCAAATAAGGACATTCATACTAATTTTAGGCCTCCATTGTGTATACTTTCATCAGAATTTTCTATTTAAAACATTAAAGCAAGGCAAGAAACAAAAATAAATAAATAAAACACTTTTAAAAAAATTCTCTGCCGCGCCTACTAAAAAAACACTTTTTGACAGTTTGTTTTTCTAAACGATTGTGATAGCCGCAAGCACATAAATTTATGTCTCTACTAATGTCGTTATAATAAACGTCTGCCCCTTCCGTTTAAACTTTATAAAAATAAATCAAACAATGAACATTTTGAAATTATATTGAATAGATTTTAAAAACCAAGTTCTAAGAGAAATCCAATAAATTTATTTCCTTTTTTTTAATCAACACTATTCTTAGTACGAGATGAGTGGCAACATTTTTTGTTTCTGATTTTAAAAATAGAAAGAATGCATTCCATGTCATAATAATTAACCGGATTCATTTTTATTTAAACTGCCTTTACATATTTTTTTTTTAAATTGAGAAATATCTGTTTGGCACCACAAGGATGAAATTTGTCGCGAAAGAAAATGATGTTTTGCATTTGCATACTTGTTAAATATTTCTGAGAAAATAAAATTTGTCGAAATATATCAAGGAGGCCTAATTTTTTGCATCAAGTGAAAAATTCACAACATTTCCAGCTATTAAGACACAAATTTGCCAAAGTTGCAGACAGACGGAATTATTGAATTAATTTCTGTCTAAAAAAAAAAGAATTTCGATTTTTCTGGCACTGCCTGCTAAATTTTAGAATGTCTAATTTTCAATGTGCCAAGAAAAAATATATCTCAAAGTCCCAAATGCATCATAAATATATCTGTGGATTAGTCTCGACAGATTGATAAGTGATGGATATTTGGTTAAAAGTTTTCTTTAGTTGTTCTTCAAAGACAACAATTAATTTGGTATAGGACAGGTATCGCTGAATATAAATCTGACTAAATATAAATCTGAAGGAATGAAGTTTGAAATCATTTATGGGGGGTGTTACACATTTGTTTTTAAATTTGTTTTAGAAGAGAGTTGTAGACATTAGTTTACGGTCACTAATAAAAAAAATGTGAATATTCTTAAAGTTCGGATGCGCAGTAAAAGTTTGAAGCGTCAGATCAAAGTCACATACTCCTGAAGGTAAAACTGGCAAAAAATTTATTAAATTTATAGAAGTTTACAAACATTGTTCTCTGTGATAGGAAAAAAAGGTACGGGAACGGGAACAGTTTGAAATAAATTTGACAGTTTTCGGAAACTTACCAACGAAAATTATTAGAAATAACAATGAATACGCTAAGAGAGGAATTGTTGCGGTAGGTCTATGGTCTTTTACGAACCTTTTGCGCCAACTATCACCTCTTTTATTTGAAATTTTGTAAAACCTCTAATGAAGGAGAATGGTTCCTCTCTATCGATTGGTTTCTTTTTAAATTTGCGATCGGGAACTGGAATAAGTAAAATTTTAGTGAAAGTTGCTAGCATTTTGTAAAAGTAATCAAAGAAGGCCAAATATGACAAGAAGAGAGATGTGGCTTATTTTATGTACACTTTTCGAAATTCTTTGCAAAACGACTTGACAATTTTTTTTTTATTTGTTAGCTTTTTATGAGGAGCAAGTTCGTGCATTTAAAAATATTTCATTTTGATTGTGGAAGTCTAAGAAATTCAATAATTAGACTTTGAACACAAAAAAAGTGAACTTCTCCTTCGTCTATTTGAATGAAATTAATTCCATTTTTTAGATACCTCAATCGCGCATCTTTTAAGTCCAAAACTAAGTTTCTATTCGTTATATTAGCTGAGCAATATTAAAAAATCCTTTGCGAAATTCCTTTTTTATCAATTTGATAATTGACCAAGATTTTCAAATCGATCTCAGTGGTGGTTTCTTTTTTAGTTTTCTTTCAAGGTATATTCGTATTTTTTGAGAGAGCGGGAGGGTTTTTTTTTGCATATTAATACTCAGAATCGGAACTGTAGTCGAATGGATTTGTTCTGCTCATGCTCAAGTGCTTTGCATGTTGCATCTGCTCAGCTCATGCGTTTAAGGTTGCGCTGAGTGAGTTATTTTTTAGTTGGGTAGATATAGAGTATGTATATGAATGTGGCGAGTGTGCTGTCCATTTGAGTGGGACGGAGGATGGGACCGAGAATCGAGATTGAGTGTGATAACAGATAAGATAATCGGCCCAAGCGAGGTATCCGTCGGAACGGAAAATTCTCCGATTTTATACGATTCGCAGGAATTTTGCTTCGAGGTGTTCTTCGGAACATCTATTCGGAATATTTCTCCGAGAATTTGTAAGGCATACCTATCGGCGAATTACGTTGAAGTGCGATGAAGTGCATTTTTTTCTTCAATTTTTAACAGCTAGGTTCCGATATAATCCGACAGAAATTGCTTGCGGAATTTGTTAACGATTTGGATTTGAGCCTCCGACAGAGTAGGTATGCGTTGCGGGGAATTTTCCGCTCCGACGGATACCTCGCTAGGGCCAAATGTGGATGTGACATGTGAAGTGTAAAGTGTTAAGGATTGTGAGCAACGTTGCCAGACTTTTAAAAATGAAAATGCTAAATCATATCTATAAATAAAAATGGTGTAATTCTGTTCGACTAAAATTGAATTTGACTGCACATCTTTAAATGCAAAAACCTTAGAAATTGCTGAATATATTTTGGTACATTTTTCACAGGCCTATAGACTATAGAGGATACCTAGGCCTACAATCCCAACTTTATTTCAACTCCATATCTCTATAAATTCCGGAAAAAAAATTGGACAAGATTAATTTATTTTTTTGTTTCGTTTCGCTTTTTTCTTTTTCACGCTTTGCGTCCGAAAAAAAGAGTAAATACCAGCTTAAGAGGACATCTTCAGGTACCACTTAGGATAACTATTAACTAGATACCTAGGTATCTTTTAAGGTTTTTAAATAAATAGGCAAAATTTGAAACATTTCTACGATTTTCACCTGGGTAAGTGGATACTGGATATGCTTTTCATTCTCAAATCAAACAAACCAACCGCGCAATATATTGGCATCTCCCTGTGACACAAAGGCAGTATGCTGTTTGGTTTGCTAAGAAAAAGGGAAACCTATAAAAGAAATGCCAAATTTGTAGGAAATCTGTGGTGTGTCTGCTCTCTTGCTCAACTTCCATTTCATTCAACCTGGCTGTGGCGTGGCGTCCATATAACCCTAACCCGAGTCCTACCGAATTCCCTTTTTAAGTTTTCACCAGTCAACACTATCTACCAAAAACCAAATTAATATACATGAAAGCAACCAAATGAATTTAATATTAAGAAAATGGTGCACACACGTAATCTGTCTGATTAATAAAACTGGCTGGCTATAAGAGAGGTTTTACAAATTTGAAGCATATTCATTTAAACATGGTTACTTATAAACCAATTTTCGATATCATTAACACCGATTGAATGTGTACATTTTTCCTAAATAACTGGTGAAAATTGGATCAAAATGTTATTATTTTTTTTTAACTGTTCTGAAACCACATTTTGCACGGGCAAAGCCGGGCGGGTACAGCTAGTATAATATATAAGTATAACATACTTAATCATCGATCTTCGCAGGGAGAACTGGAGAACTGGAGAATATTGTTGGTTGATCATCATGTTCGCATAGAATTGAAGCCATTCTTAAGAAGATGTCATGGCCCATGTTTAAGTTTAATTGGAACAAATAACTTTTCAGAATTTACAAAATAAGGACTAGTCCGTCCAAACTCCAAAATCGATGTCACATAAACGAAAACACTCGTTAAGTAGAACTATACAGCGATTTGATCGAAATTGACTCCTCAAATAATTAAAGAGGGCTAACAATGGCAGTATAACATGATTTTTTGAGGTTGGGTTACATTAATCACTCGGTAGGTACAAATAGGTATATGTTCAACTAAAAGAACTTTAACGTTTACTTTTTAAAAACCGAATAAGACTTATTTTTATTAAATCAAGGGATTTAAGGATATTTCTCTGTTAAATAGGTTAGGTTAGCTTGGGATTGTGAGATCGTCACAAAAGGCAAGGCACCATTGCGGGCCCATCGCCATTCCCAAAGTCACTAGCTTGAAAAATTAAACTACAAAAGAACCGTTTTAAACCTGTTATTAAAGTTTCGTCGCGGGATAAAAGGAATATGTCCTTAAAACGATAACAAATCATAATAGAAAATTTGAGGGTGCGATGGTCAATGCATAAACCGACACGTCTCTCAATTTTGACTTAACTTGGGCGCGAGTTACAGCAGTTTTATAACATTTCCACTTTAAATGACCACAATAAATGGGTAAAATCCAATCCAGTCTACCTATTTTCAATAAAAAAATTTAAAAAGGACCCATCTCTCTAGAACAACTCATGATTAGCAATAAATTTCCCAACACTCGCCGAGCATTCCCTTTGCAAAGCTGATCGCCTTCAAGCAAAGTGTTCTGTTTAATGACTTTTACGTGAACCAACTGGAGCGCAGATAAACTGGTCATGTGAGCCAGGTATTTCACTAACAAGGTCTTAAAGTAGAATTCATCATTTTTAATGGATTTTTCTCTCCAAAACGACTTCTTAAAAATGCAATGCTCAAATCACATGAATTGCTAAGAGCAGTCAACTAAATATGTCTTGTTAAAAGAAGGTTAATCCAACTTTAATTAACTCCAATTACCACTAGAGATTTTTTTCCGATCCGAAATCACACACCTCCCATTGTTTTCGAGACGATCCTACAAAACAGCACACACGTGACTTGAATGACACCCTGTAGCCGCCCTCGCTTTTTACGTCACAGTAGCGAGGACAAACAAAATAAAACCTGCATGGCTCTATACTGCGCTATTTTCAGTTTAGCTATTTGTAGTATCGCTGCGCATATGGTCGCTCTTACACGTTGTTCAACGAATTTCAACGACGACGCGACTATGGAAACGTTGCACTTCAGGCGGCCTGCAATTTTCCTCGTATACGACTAGATAAATTATGCAGACAAACATGAAAGCAGTCACGTATGTGCAAAAGATCGGTTCACACACTAATCTACGTCACAATTTGAATTTTGTTTACTACATCTCTTAAACTATAGTGACGGCATGTAACAAATTCTAACCGTTAATCCCCAAAGACAGTGTTGCACAAACAACAATATTCAAATAATAAAAAAATATTTTCATCCGGTTGAGTATTCCAAACGGCAAGAGTCACGCGAAGATCACTTTGAAGTGATAAAAACTACTTCGGCCATCCCAAGTTGTGTCTTGTGTGTCAATTAATTTCGTATTACTCTTGCTTTCGATGGACTTGTTATAACTATACAAAATATGCTATTTTAAATGCTGAACTTTTGTTTTCCATTTCAAAATTGAAATGGGAGGCTAACGGGTGGACTGTTGGTTTAATTTTAATTTTAGATCGCCACTCTGTGCGGCAAAAGAGAACTTTGTTTGCTATATCGTGAATTTACGATAAATGGCTCGTTGATTATGCTTTAGATTTGCATAGAGTATGCAGGGGGCTGTTGTGACATTCACCTCGGGCGATTGAGGAAATTGCTGCGCTTTTTCGCAAACAATATTATCGCCCATCGGAATGCAGTGCACTAATGAAAAATGGCGTGATACCAGCAGCACAGCTCCGATGATAGTTTCTTACTCGTGCGCAGTCAGCAGCAGTGCTTCCTCATATTCGCTTCCCAATTAGAAAACAATTTATAAATACAAACCGAAAAGGGACAATAAACAAACAATCATATTGATTCATTGCCAAGCATTATCATATCACTGTTGCATCTTTTCTATATGCATCTCTCTCTATGTTGCGGGGCAAGAGGGCAGTGATTAGGGTGATTTAATTGCTGTCGTCATTGCATATACTCACAAAAGTGTTTTCGGTTTATTTACAATGCTGTCGTAGGTGGGTGCTTGTAGCTTTGTGAGACAGTAGGCTTATAGGAAATTATAGTGACTTGTTTAGTATGGAATGGTTACGGGTGCACTTGATAGAAGGCCTACGAATAAGAACAAATTGCAAACATAATATTTTGTTTCGCGATTGAGCAGTGTTTTCGTTTAAATTGAAAGTTAAAATTTCAGAAGAATGCATAGTTGGTTAGTTAGTGGAAAGGAATACTAAAAATGAAAAAATTCCTCTGTTTAGGGCGAACCTTCTTTATCAAGAATGTACCTTATATAAATTCAAAGCTTCAAGGCAGTATTAAAAAGTGACTTAAAAATCGTAAGCGACTAGTATTTCATTTCGTTGTAAAGTCTGTGATACTATGTTTTTCGAAGCAAAGGATTTGAAATGACAATGAATAGAAAAATAGTTGACATTATTAAAAAAATGTCAAATTGTCATGTAAGGTATTTTTGTTTTTGTTTTAAATCAGTTTTCGCTAGAATATGTACCCTTAGCAGGGCCGTCCATCCCAACTCAGTCTACACGTAAATGACAAACCAATAAAGCAGTAACTAGTTGCTAGTATAAACTGTCAGAGCAAAAAGAGTTGCCAATTCGAAAAACGGAGCTTTTAAAAAACGCCTTGAATTCGGATGAATTTGAAAGCCAGCGAATAAAAACACTCATAGAAAGATAAAGCAGTTACCTATGCCCAGTTGAACAAAACCCACTTATGTTACAAAAATTGTCAAAACTATACTTCTTGAAAATTTTCAAAAATTGTTTTTGGTAACCAGTATTTCCAAACATTTTCAAAATGCCTAGTTAGAGTCGAAGACTAATCACAAATTTTCTCACCACTTTTCAGGGAACGAAAAGCTGAAAGAGGATAGACTCCGACTTAAGTTTAGGACTGCTAGGCTATTATGTACCTATAGTACCGGTTAGACCTACCTTTTGCAGGTACAGGGTTGCAAAAGATAGGTTAAGCATAAGGCAGAAAATAAAATGAAAAACTAAAACAAACGAATGTTTGAAAAAAGCTTAGTCTTAGATGAACCCGTTGCGCCAAGCATGCCAAAGGAGAACGGATAACCGAACCAAGTTGCTTTTGATTTGATCACTTAATTTTATCATGCAAGATTTTAGCCTAGCTTTTAGATGCACCTATTGATGATTGAAAGGTAGCCTAAAATGGTAAAAGAAATACTGGCTCCTTTTCCTTTTGTTTTTTGGTCGAAAGTTAGGTAAATATTGGCAAGTTAGAGCCTGGAAAGACATTTGCACTTTGGTCAAAATCGCCTCCAAAAAGTAGGCGTTGACGTAGCTATAGGCTTCTTGAATTATTAAAAAATAGTTAAAAAATAGTTATTTGCGTGTTTAGTCGTTTTAGAGTACATAGCTCATAATGTAAACAAACTTACCAAAGTTTTGCAATTGCTACTTCGTTACAAATTTCTGTGACTAAAAACCGTGCGACAAAAAACATTTGTGCGAACCTAGCCAAAAAGCCAAGATTTTTACAGAAAATTATTTTTATAATTTTTTAAAAGACCGCGACTATGTAACGAAGATTTAAGAGCAGAACTAACATATGTCTGCAAGCATCTTGCGGCGCTGTTGAGGTATAAAACTTACGCCTTTCCTAAGAGCAGTATTAAGTCAAATAAAAGAATAATCATATCAATTGAAAAACATCTGTACGACCTACTATGTGAGGCCCGAACTAAGCAGAACTAAGTGAACTAATAGAACGAATGAGTTCAATAAGAAAGTGTAAATAAAATTTGGCGCACTTTGGCCAAGCCGACCGTGTAGAGAAAAAAGACTGCAATCTTCTGATAATAATGTCCAGCCTGGAGTGCAGGTGTTTTTTCTTAGCATTCCAAACTTTTGACTTTGCGATAACATTCATCGAAACAAACTACCAACAATCGATTGTATTCTTTTGGGTGTATTTTTGTGCGTTTTTCCTATTAATAAACTTTCACAAGCAGGTGGCATGACTTTCGATACTGATTTTATATTCTCGTTATCGACAAAATCCACAAGCACTCGGCAACTTTATTACAGTATCTATTATCTTGCATTAACTAGATATACGCTCAACGTTTTATGACTAATGCAGGGCAGCTATCTAGCTTCGCACTGCTACATTAGTTTTTCATCCTTTAAACAATTCTTATCATGAGACCTTATACAAACGTTTTGGAATAATGAAAAGCTGTTAGAGCTTTAAGGTTTTTTGAGACGTTCGTAAGAAGTGGCGCAATTTGTGTTTTTCGCAGCATCAAATCTAAAACATCGCAATTTGTTTAGTCAAAGCACACAACTGAGCCTTAGTGCTTAACTATTTTATAATAATCTGAATGAATGCGTTTTAGTGGTCAAGGGATTTTTTTTAAACATCTTTGTTGATTCTTTTAAATTGTGTCTCGTATGACACCCCCTTTTTAGTCCGATTTAATTTTTTCCGCAGTGATTCCATTGCATGTTGAATGGTCAATGGATACTGTGTTGTATCAGCGATTGAGTCACAATGTTGCAGATGTTTCAACAGAGGTTGTCAGAAACAACGAAGCCTGTGGCAATAAACGGCAATAATCTCAAGGCCATTGCGATAACACTATAATGGATCCGTAAATATACGTAAATGCTATAGTTATCTCCCTCTTCCGAGCGTCATTGCTGCAGCCCTCTCACCCTTTAAGCCATAAATTAAGTGATAAGCTAATGTACCACACTGCATTTTATGGATTTAATCCATTACATGAGGTATACGCGGTAAGGGAAGGGAACTCAAGATATCACTTAGGTTATAACTCCTTTTGACAGTACTTTTCCTCCCAAAACAAACTGTTATATAATGATCAATATCAGCACTGCAACAAGCTCAGCATTGGCAACTTAATATAGCTTACGGGTTTTGCTGTTTTGTTTGTTATTTTTATAATCGCCTGTAATCGGCAATTAATTTCATAAAAAAAAGAAAACAATTTTAGCTGATAAGCAACTAAATACATAAAGGAGCGACTACAGTTATACGAAATGAGAATTTGCACTGCCGCCAAAGATAACACACTTCTGCCCGATTGCGTATTTGTTCTATGCGATCTGATAAAAAGCTTTACCTAACTAGGTAGGTAGGAACTTAATGAAATTATCCATTGCGATGCATCGCAACAAGATACGAGAATGTTCGAGATACATTTTTTAGATTGTCGTTAACAAACTGAATTGCCTTCAATTCACTTAATCGTAGTTATTTTTAGGATTTATATTTAGGTAATACAGGGTGGCGTTAAAGTGAATTATTTATTTCATAAA
The DNA here is from genome assembly GCA_936431705.1 of Cheilosia pagana. Classification (NCBI taxonomy): domain Eukaryota; kingdom Metazoa; phylum Arthropoda; class Insecta; order Diptera; family Syrphidae; genus Cheilosia; species Cheilosia pagana. The sequence goes on along the minus strand of OW386166.1, from coordinate 72,819,635 downwards.
AAAATAAGTAACTATTCACTTTTATTGTAAAAAAAAACTCGGAAACTTGTTACCAAATAAATTGCATGGTTGATATTTAAAACTATAATCATTTTACATTAGGAAGTTACTTTTGTCCCACACTGCATTTTATGAGGGGTCTTGGAAAAGCAGGTGACAATCGTCTTCCCTATAAATATGGGTTCCTGATACTTTTTAGCATAGGATCAATAATTAAGGCGTCAGTCAATCTTTTCCCATTTAAGCTATCGTCGTCATATATAAAAAACCATAGACCTGGCAAATAAAAAAATAATTTCAATTCAACTCAAGTGAGAATCCGTTTTGTCTCTTCTATGAAAAATAGTAGGTACACTACTGTATGACTTAGACTTTTCTATACAGAAGCAATTAAATCCTTAACTCTACTTTTCAAATTAAAAAAACTGGGGAAACCCCAAAATAAAGAACTATCAAGTTTCAACACTATGTGACTTACCGAGTATAAAAAACGCCTTGACGGTATTGTTTCTGAAAACCTGGGGAACCACTTGTATTGCACTCAATTTGTATTCATATCAGCAAACGCCAAGTGTCGCATCAGTCATCAGCCACAACCAATTGCCCGCTTTCTCGGAAAAAAATTGTCCCTGTTGATTTTCTTTTCTTACGTTTAGCGACATACAGGGTTTATTCAAGGGAATTTGTTGTTGATGTCCTACATTTTCGTCAAAAACGCTCCCAAAAAGTAGGCGTGGCAGCGAACGAAACAGCCTTTATCATTCTCGGAGTCTAAATAAGCGTTCCAGAAAAATTGTCATTGATATATGTCCAGTAGTTTTCACGCCAATTGGTAACAAACATAAAACCAACCAAATAATAATCAAGGGACACAATAGCTAGTGCCCAACCAAGTTCTCTAGTAAAGGCACTACAGTCATTATACAGGGGGACCAACCCAGGGCGTTTTCAACTCCTTAAACTCGGATATAGTTACATCCATTATATATACGAATTTGAAAATTAAACCACTGAACCTACCAATTTGTTTGAACATAGAGCTTGGCGTACATTAAGATCTGTTAACTTTTGTGGCTAAATAGTAACTAACTACATAGAATAACTGGGTTCCTTTTCTTCATTTATGTAACATGCCGCATGACTACATGAATTTAAATGCATTTTTATGAGAAAGAGATTTAAAGAAATGGAACTGGTTGATCTGCACACAGTATTTGGCTTAATCCACGTCGAAAATTTTAGGAAATCACTGCACGAAAATGTGCACGATTCAATTCCATTTTTTGACCAAAATAAATGTTTTCTGTTAATTACTGAAAAAACCGTCTAAGTACGATTTCTATCAAAAATGTCAAACGTTACGATGACAATGTCAAATTTTACATATTCAACTGGTTTTGTTATATCGCAAGACTTAAGTAGCAACCTCCGTTCGACTTAAAAGTAATTGATTCAGCGTGGCTCAGTTGCCACTTCTTTTCTAGCAACAATTCAGTCGTAAGTTTCCCAACTTATATGATCAGTAACAGATTTTGGTTTCCTTGGAATTCAAATTTATAGTCTCCAGTCAGTCTAGTCAGGAAAATATTACTTGCGACCTTGCTGGATGTTGGGATCCTCAATCTTTATGCCACTGGATTTATTTTCAGATAGGAGTTTGCAAATTTTTCGAACTGGCGAAGTTTTATGCCGACTACAGTAATAAAAAACTTCAAACCTATTTAAATTTTTAAGAAAATGGTCTTAGAAAATTATGGTTTAAGAGCCAAAGATCTACCAATTGCAACTATGGCAACCGTGACGGGTTTGTCAATAAGGATGGGTCGATTTTGATATGGAATAAAAAATAATACGTTTTAATTCTAATTCATCTTATGAATACGAATTCTTTACAATTTGAAGTTGGTTTTGACTTAAGAAACAAACCCTCTATTAAAATACCCATCGCCCTCTGATTTGATTGTAATTAATTCGAGTCGCTTATACTCGAATCTGCATTTAATGCCATGGTACAATGAGAATTAAATCAAAAAATCAGCATCTCCCCTATGATTGTCGACTATCAATGACACGCCTGTCTGCGGTCCAAAGAACGACATTCTAGAGCAAGAATTTCCAGATCAACAACTTCCGAATTTTAAAGCCAATTTCGATTTGCATACTCATGCTCATAATGCCCGCTGATTAGGGATGTGATCGTTCGATTCAGCTTTTAAAATTCAAATCGTTGAACAAAACCATCGTCATTCATTAAAATGCCCAACCAAACTTGCGTAGAATAAACATTTTTGCGCACAAATTATTCATTAACGTATAATCGACCCAATTTTACCAAAGCAAAATAAATACACAAATTCTAGATGCAAAATAATTATAAATTCCCACCGATTTTACAAAATGACTATGCACAGGAAGAGCAAAAAAAATACGGTTTTATCTCATTGAATACCAGGCCAAAAAGTACCAACAAACTCCGCTGAATAGTGAATTCTCTTGCTGGAGTGCGCCGGCTGCCTTTCATTATTCATTAAACGCAATTTGTTTCACTTTCAGATAGCAACCTACAGCAATTTAATGGAATAATAATTGCTACTCAAAAAGGGAACAGAACAGATACGTACAACAAAAAGCCAACCGGAATTGCACGCATTCAAAATTTATTTCCGTTCCAATGCGGAGGTCTGCTTTTTGCACACACATACATTAGATAATGTATTGGGTCATTGGCTTGGATCACATTTTGTTTGCTAGAGCGCATTTTGCTTTCACTTTTGTGAGATTCTTTTGAAGCCTATTTATCGGTTATTCTAGAAACAGAAATGTTTAAAATTAGCATCACCGAGTGTCACCAATTAATTTCTCACATATTTTAATGATTTTAATGATTGTGTTTGGGTGAGATCTTGCATAGTTTTCGAAAGAAATATAAATGTATCTTGTTGTCTTGTTGTTAGTGGTAGAACAAGGTATTTTCCCGTGGTGGATGTTGAATAACCCGACCAATGTTCAGCTTGGTTTGTGTAGGTGTTAAGGAGAGATTTTATTTTTATCTTAAAACAGTTTTGAAAGAACACAAGTTTGATGGTTTCTCATCATTTGAATGCTCTTCTGTGCAACTGTTGTTTTTGTCACTCTTCTCTAATGTGTTTCGAGGGCATCATAAACTGCAGTTGTTATAGGAGTTGAAATGACAACATTTGAACACTCTGTCAGTAGTTTCGCATAATATTGGAGGTGGAATTTTTTTCTAACGGTTTAAGTCTATAGGTCTGCTTAAATAAACATTTTTCGATATGAATTTTAGACAGGAGACAGAAATATTTTTAGTTCAGCACAATTACCAGTGGAAACGGTTGCAAGAAATTACGAAAATTCGAGTTTATTTTGAAATAACCAGTATTTGACTATAGAGGTCCTAAGTCCTATACTATGGACTTAGTGGTAACTTTTTTTTCAAACAGAAACCCCTTTAGCAATCAGTGAAAACAAAAGAAACCATAAGAAATATAAAGCTGCGTTCACAAAAATAACTATTGACTGCTTTTTCATATGTGAGTTGTCAACCTAATTTTCCACGGACGACTACAAAGCATCATGCCTAATATGAGACAGAAACTTCGTAAATTTTTTGAATGTATATAAATCGGGCAGTTTTCAACACCGGCGAGCGTGGGGAATAAGAATAATGGTCCCATCACTAATGTGGGAAATTTGTGCCATAAAAACCAAACTGATCGGGCGAACAATTCTGCGTTTCGTGTCTTTCAGTCTGTATAGTATGTCTGTCACTTAGCTTAGTACAAATAATCTTTCCTAGCCTTCGCCCTAAATAATTCTTAGGTCACAATAGATATTTTTGAATAGAAAATGTCTCCATTGTGATATCATAAAACTTAACTTTAACGATAAAACGCGCTTTGGTTATAAGAGTTCGGCCTAAATGACTCCTTACCGCATAGCCAGAACTTGTTTGAGGTTAATTTCACTGCCAGTGTATAGACGGAAACTAAAATTGACATTTCGGTGTATGACCCTTTTTTTGCAGGGCTTTTTTTATAATTTTTAAAATTCCAAAACACGATTAAGGCATCAGTCACGTGTCAAGTGTCAAGTGGTACGTTGATAGAGGAAATAAAAATATAAGGCAGGTATTCGTTCTTTAACGAAAGTAACTATTAACCCCTTTTTAGGAGTAGGTAATATAAAAAATGTTTATACCACAGTGAAGTGCGATTCGTATAAAAAAATTATATTTTGCTAAAACTCTAACGATATACAACATACAACATTTTCTATACAAAATTAGCTACTGTGATCTACAATAAAGTTAAGCTGAAGGTTACAAACTATTATTAGTAGACAAGTCTTAATGTTTGCACTCCACAAGTCGCCTTCTTCACAAAAAAAACTCCAGTTTAGCCTCAAAATTCACAGAATCTAACAATTGCTATTGTGAACGAAGTCGGCATAATTTTTTTTAAAAAATATTTCTTAAAAAAAAATGTTCTCATATTTACAATCAAATAAGAGAGAATGTATTATCAGTCACATTTCTACAAATATATATTTTAGTTCATTGAAGCTATGCGAAGATAAGCCGACTCTTGCGTCACCCTATAAATGTCGTTGTAATCAAATTAGTTGCAATCAAATTAGTTGCCGACTTTAATTTTTCATAGACACAACGGAAAAAATGTAATTACTACACATATGCCGTAATTTATTTACGCAAAAACATTTCAATTCAATTTGATGATGCATTATCTCAACACTCTAAATGTCATCAGTCGTCATTTTTGTGCAATAAATAACAAGTGTCATCTAAACGAAAAACAAAAACTCGTATTTAACTCATTGCTATTCCAACAAATTAAATTATTTGCTCACGAGATGCAATAAAACAATTTTCATTGCCGGACATGGGTTCTTTAATAGAAGTGTTGCGAGGTTAGAGGGTGCACAGAAAAAAAATACATGGAACACTGTTCGTTGCCTCTTTAAGTGAGTACAAAGATGAAGAAAATGCCTAACCGATGCGAACTGAACTGGACCAGTGTGACAAGTGACACCGATGACGAAAATGCGTTCGTCAACATGTTTATTAAAATGGAGACATATCTACACACTTGAACACACGTATATACCTATGTTCTGAGAGTTTCAGTATAGGGACAAAATCTACACGCATCCGAAACGAGGAGAATTGAAATAACGCTCTTAGGCATATTAAGGCTAATGAAACAAAATTACGGTTCGTTTAAAGATTTCATACAGGCATGTCATGTGCACATGTATTTTTATATGTTTCCCTTGTTAGTGGTTTAGTTTTTGTTTGCCTCATTTTATTGACGAATTTATGGCTAAGGGAGGCTGTAGGTAGGTTTGTGCGTCAAATTAAACAGGCTATTGCGTGTGACAGCTACAGTCGCCATCTAGTGATGATTAGTTTATTGTCTGCTTATATAAAGTAAAGAAAATAAAAATAACACGACAGTAAACGCAATGTTTTTGACATCTGTCATTTTGAGGTTGACACATTAGTCAATATTTTGCGGTTAAGCGAGACTCATTTTAGCATCAAGCTAGATTTACGTAAGTCAAGCATTTGTTTTGGCTAACGCCTGCTGACAAGTATAACAGTTTTTTTTTTGTAGTTTATGCGCCAAAGATTTAAACCAAATTAAACTAATTTTAACCGACTAAAATTGAGCGATAGATCCCTATGATGATTATTTTTTTGAATTTGGTTTGAATTCGAAGAAGAGAATGGATTTCGAGTGTTTGAAGTTTGCACGAAATAAAATTCGAAATCGACACAAATTGGTTTGAGTCTTTGATTTATTTTACTGAGTGATGTATCATCTAACAGTGTAATCGCTTTGCATGCATCGTTGGCTTGAAAACCCCATCACACTTGCTCATAATAATTCTTTAAGCCGACACTGTTATGTCGTTAGGAAGATTCTCATATAACCCAGACAATTAATTAAATCACCCACCTTCCCGTTTCCAGTAGATTCAAATGGAAAGGCCAATAAAATATGTAAACATCAACAAGAGCAAATAAATAGAGGTGCGGTACATTTAATGCACTTACATAACAAAGACTCGTACCTAGTATAGATGGAATTTTTAGCTTTTTACACGCTAGATTGACCACAGGGGTCCGATCAGATACATTCGTGCATGGATGAGACGGAAAGAAGTTAATTTTTTATGTCTTTACAACTTACATTCGGTAAATTTGAATGCAGTTTTGTCGGATACTTAATTAAGATTTGGCAAGTTGCTTGTCTTTATTCAAGAAAGAAGATTTATATGGATTGTCGGGAAAAATAGACACAGACTTGTATCAGTGGATAGGCTTTTAAAAGAATTTTCATCTGTGACGTGAGTTTGTATTCTTTTGAAGAGGTACTCGTATTTACCCAGAATATTTCCTGAGTAGCAGTTGCTACCGACACCAAGCGGAAATGCAACCAAAATTGATTTGCTGCAAGTGAGCAAAGGCGCCGAATTCACGACACAAAATCTCGAATGGTATTGGAAAGACAATATCTAAGAAACCATTTAAATCTAGGAACAATCGAATTTGTTCCTGCATCCTATACACACATAAGTTGTAATATATACCTCTACAACCAGAGGATGTTTTGTCACAACTTCTTTGTGTTATTTTTAGGAAAAGGTGAATTTTTTCTTCTCTTAGGAAGGCGAAGGTTCTACTCTTTTAGCACGCCCTCGGATACTGAAGACAATCGCCCTCGGTTTGTTGTTAGCAATTATTGTCTTCGAAGTTAAATGCCACACCAGCTATAAACTATGTAAATACTTTCTAAATTGTTTAAAACTGAATATTGGACATGGACGAATTCACCCGCAATGTCTCAGTTTCTACCACGCGGCGTTAAGTTGAGTTTAATGATTTTTACAAATGATAGACTTTTCTACAACCTGAAACTGAAGACCACTGGAAAAACTCCACAAAAATATTCTTAAAAAACAGATACAGAAAAAAATATCTACTCACTTGTTAGACCTGTTGTATCCTCAGCAAATGACAAGTACGCCTTATTCATCTCAACAGAACGTGGCCCAGTAGACGGCTGCTGTTGCTGCTGTTGCTGATGATGATGATTTGACTGCGTCAATGATTTCGGTAATAACTGCGACGAACGCAACTGTGAAATCGGTGTAAACACTGACGCTGTGACCGATTGAGCGCGCGGTGCAACGTTCAACTGCGGCAAAGTCGATTGATTCAACAAAATTGTATTGGGACCGAGATTTGGATTTAAGCCGATACTGGCTGCAGTTATTATCGGCTTGTCAGCAGCAACGCGAAAAACTGATGCGGTTACTGATTTGGGACGTTTTTCTTCGGCGAATTTCGATGGCTGATTCAATGCAATTGACGGACGTCCGGCGAACAGATTCGGACGGTGTTGTAGCGAACGAATTGACGTCACCGATGGAACGTACTTAACTTGATCAGTTATTGGATTGTTAGTGTTATTGGCGCTTGAAATGTGCGCAATTTCACGTTTCAATTGTAACTCGGCGGCGGCGTTGGTTGATTTTTTCTCGTCGACGTCTACGCATGTCTTTGTTGAGAGTTCGGGAAGTTGATCTGGTTCTAGATCGACTTCAAGTTCTTTTTGTGTTTCTTGCTCTGGTTGTTGTGGTGATGAAGATGGCAATTGTTCTTGTTGTTCTTGTTGTTGCAGTTTGGGTTTGGGTTTGTTGTCAACTATTTCGATTGGTTCTTGTTGTTTCAGTTGATTTGCAGAAGTGCTGTCGGTCTTCTCGAGTTGGCTTGCTTCGTATTGAGCAAGAGAATATATCTCATTGTTGTTCTCAAGATTACTGAAAGAATTTCATTTTTTTTTTTCACTTGTAAGTACGCGGTAAAACAAAATGCGAATCGCTTTGAAGATGAACAAGCAACGAAACCCATTCAAATCCAAAGAAACGCAATTACTCGTATAGTCGTTGCACACTTTTCAAATTGACACTTGACATAACTTACAAAAAAAAAGCACGTGATTCTCGTTGATTTACAATAAAATGAGAGAATGCACCACCACACATGGCGACGACGAAAGAGAGAGCCATGTAAATGAATGGAAGGAGGAGAAGAATATTTTTTTTTTCTTATACAAGCGATGTGTGTGGGAGAATGCAATTGCAAGACTACCACTACCACCCGACACAATCACTCAATTCACTTCAAAAGCTCAAATTTCAGAGCTCTTTTCGTTGTTGACTTGACTGATCTGCTGCTGAGCAGATTTTTGACGTAAATGCAAATGCACTCGCCACTCGCAACTCGCTATTTGTTTGCTCTCCTCTCTGGTGCACACTATTAAACGGGATTACCGCCCGTGTGTTGGTTTATTTACTTTTCTGTATTTCTTTTTTTTCTCTGTTTGACAAATCCGCACTGTTATTGAGAAGTGCGATTACGTATTAACAAAAAAAAAATTATATCGCGAGTTATTTTACGTTTTGCACTTTAACACAAAAACGAACCTAAATTGTGCACTTTGATGATTATACCCGTTGACGTTTATTATTCGCACTAAACGCGATATTGTAAATCCCTAAGTGTTAATGAGTAATAAAAAGAAAAATAAATAAATTGTCAGCAGGAGAGTACAGTTTTTTTGTTTTTTGTTTATCAACTTTATTTATCAATTATTTAAATTTATGGCATGATGCACAGTTTATGGTGTGAGGGTTGTTGGTGTAATTCAATGGAATGGAACAGCTCTGCTCGTCGATTGATTGATATATTCATTCAGACCGGCTTGGGTATGTGGTTTTTCACACCTCAACTGCGTTTTTATAGCAGTTTGGATAGTTTATTAGATATATATTCAATCGCCTGACATGGGTCTGATATGATAGTTGAAAATAATTGATATTATTGTTATTGCCTAATTAGCACAGTTTAACGCGTATTTATCTTTGGTAATCGTGACTTTATTGCGCTGTAAAATGTCGATAGATTTGAGAAGTGATTGTGCTTTTGATTGATTGTCTAACGTCTCTCATTTGGAATCGGATTAATTGTTAATGGCAGCAGTGATTTCTGTTAGTTAACCCTAAAGATGAGGACACAATACAGCTAAGATTCGAACCAGTATGTCTGTTAAACTACTTTGAAAGTCCTAACCAAAAAGTTCTTATTGCTAATAAATTTACCTAAATGATGGCTCATATTATATCCTCTAAAAGCCTGCTGTCTGTTTTTGTGATATGTCCTGTCACCTGGAGCCTATAGCACAACGTGACAAGTACTTGTCACACAAGTGAACTTCTACAAGAGTAGCTTAAAATTGTGGTGCAAAGCTTCAAGTTGAATGCTGAGCCTACCGAAACTTGTTGTCAGTTTTAACAAGTACTTGTTGGACTTGTTGTTTTTTTTTTGAGAAATAAATACAAAGCTTCAATTCGAATGCTGAACTTATCGCCACTTGTTGTCAGTTTTAACAAGTACTTGTTGGACTTGTTGTTTTTTGATAAAGTATTTGAAAGATGCAAATATGCATAATTGGATCGGTACAAGACCGAATAGACGATAACTATCTGGGAAATGAGCGGTCCGACTTACAAAAGAAAAGGTCCCTATATACCTTTATAAACTTCGACAATTTCTCGCTAATCAGCGTTTTCATGGAAGCTTTCAATATTCTATGGAGAAAACGACTGAGCTCAGTCCCAATCAGAGAGTGTTTTAGTCAATTAACGTCGAAACTTTAGACTTCATCGTTACACGTGACGATTGAATCTGGTGTGAGTGGGTGGGTGGTCCCATTAACAGTCAAATGGCTCAAATATTTAAGCGTTTTATACTCAAACGGTGTTAAATATTTTAATATTTATCTTTTGGTTTTTCAATAAAGTGACAACATACAGTTTGATAGTCACACATTTTGACAACTTATCTGATAAGTGTAATCTTGTGCAAATGTAAAGTAATATTGGTAAACCATTTGCAAATAGCCTAGAAGTCTGTGAAATAGAGAAGTGTCAAATTTGGGCCAAAATGAATACGATAAGTGTGAATGACCGTATAAAGAAAATAATTATAAACTTGTATTTTGTAGAAAAGAATCAAACGTTCTGAAAACATCTCTTTTAACAAAATTTCACAGCTTATGACGGTTAAAAAGCTTAAAACTAGTCGTCACATCATTGAACAAATTAATGACAAACGTATTGGATGACTTGCAAGGCTTCTCTTGTCAAAAGCAGCCGTTGGGATTGCAGAATATTTAACATCGACCAATAGGGCTATCTCGAATTGGTTTTTTGACAGTGTGTCAGTCGCCAAGTTGGGTATGTTGGTCAAGCTGGATTCGGACAAATGTTGTGCATCAACACTGGCACACTGAGGTTTTATAAAGCTTCCTTCTGCCCTACTACACCCTGCTCTTTAACTTAGAATACTGCGTATACACCTACTCAAACCGAACCTGACACACCCTCCTTTTCGAAACAGTTCAAGATTATTCTACAATTTCCTGATTACAGCGAAAGACGTCCTGTGACTGAACGGAAAATTTTAATTCTCCACCCAGCCAATGTTTGTTTTCGATTATTGTAACTTGTTAGTTTGTTAAGTGGCCAAAGAAAAAAAACTTATCAGGCACAGATACAATTTGAACTCAGGTTCAAAAGATGATGATAACCGCGCCGCAAATGACGTTTACTATAAATACAGCACGGCGTGTCTACAAAATTGTGGTCTTTATGACTCCCTCTCTCGCCACTATTATCTTTATCGCTGTATACTTTTGTTCGTAGTTGTTATGTTGTTGTTTACCGGCTGCCATATATTTGGGGTCCCCAAAGGGGTCGGGCTAATGTTTGATTTTAGTCACACACTTGTGAGTAAGATAATGTTCTAGCAGCTTCGAGACACTTTGGCCGAATTCTAGTGCGTAAATGTGTAATGCTTGTAAGTTTTTTTTTCAAAACATACCGATGCAACTTGGACTGGGTCGATATTCTTCAGTAAAAAATAACTTCAAAGACGAATCTTCGTAAAGTAATAGATAAGACTGTTTATAAATGGTATACTAGTATTTTAGGAACATTTAAAACAAATTTTTGTTTTTTTTTTATATAATAAGGTTTCTTTTGAAATTTGGATACTTGTAAATGTTTGATGCTGAAACTTGTCTGCATTTAAGTTTGGATAAAAACGCACGCTTTAACATATTTTCAAGCTCGCTGCCAACTTTGAGTGCGCATAGTCTTCCATGCAATTGAAGGCCTGGGAAATATGTGACTCAAGTATGTGAGAAGTACCGAAAATAGTATAGCTAAAGCAGTGATTAAAAATGATCAACGATTTGAACAGTCGCAAGAATGGGGCATCTCAACGACCAGAGTTTTTAACATTCTTTTAACCCAAGAACCATCTGCTTTTACGTAACTGTAGTAATTTGGCTATAAACAGGAAGGTACTCATTTTGGGCACAACGAGTTCGTTAATAAATAAAATTGTCACATTTAGCCAAGTCAGCAACCTCAAGCCTTTAAACGAATTTTAAAACGCCCGGAAAAACGCACCGGTTGGTGCAAATTTCATGGTGCCCCTCGAACTTCTTTTATTTTATTTTTTAAATGCCAACCGCAATCAATGTAGATCGCTACACTGTCTACATTGTATGTATGTATGTATGTTAAAGTGGCTCTCGGTGAGAGAAGCACTTAGGCCGTAAGTCGGCCCATTGTGCATACCACTGGTGTGGGGGGGTTCCTTAACCGGTTACTCATGTAAACCATTTGCTGCCCTTGTTAAAGCTAAGAATATTAGCCGCGCTGATGGAGCTTAGATCACTTAGATCATTGAGGAAGTAGATACCTAAGTAAGCCCTCCTTAAACTGGATAGGACGGGGCAGCTGCAGAGGAGGTGGGTGACAGACTCATCTTCTTCCTCGTCCATGCAACTTCTGCAAAAGTCATTATATGGCAGTCCTAGTCTACACGCGTGACTGCCCAGAATACAATGCCCGGTAATCACATTACCGACTAGCGAGATACTAGATCTGTTGAGTCGCAGAAGCGCCTTGGTTCTTTTAGTGTCCAGGGTTGGCTAAGTAAGCCTAGCAACGTCGCAGTATCCTAGATGTTTCCATCTATGACTTGCTTTACCTGTTGCGTCCGCGTGAATGAGTTGTTTAGCGTAGGACAGCGGAGCATGCACGTTGTGCAGACTGATACTATCAACGCCGATAGAGCCCTTTCTCGCCAATTCGTCAGCTGCACAGTTCCCCGGGATATCACTGTGTCCCGGAACCCACTGTCTACATTAGTTAGCGGCTATCTCGACAAAGTCAAGGCTAAACTTATTAGTCCTATGGGTCAGTTGGCTGACTTTGCTTATCTTAAATTTGAAGACGATGTCTTGGAGCAACAGTCCGATCCGACTGCCAATCGAAGATACCTTCCATGAAGATATGCCGCATCATTGTTTTCTCAGTAAATTATTTTATTAAAAAATTTCCATGTAAGCATTTCTTTTAGTTATGCTATAGTTATGATATGGCAGCCATTATAACAGCCATAAATAACTGCAACAAGTAAAACAAATAAAAGTTTGACACTTTACTTCGAGTAAACATGTAAACGACCTATAAATGAATAGAAACAGATCATGTCTCCAGAATAACTTTCCAATCTTGTAATTGTCCGTCCTACTTGCGTCAAAACTGAATTTGCAATTAAACGTAGTCTACCTTTGGGGGCAATGTAAACTAATTGTAGAGCTTACTCCTTGAATACCTTAGGTGAGCACCATTAACGAAATACCTGGACAGTCTTGGGACATCCCTAGTCTTGACTGAATAGACAACACCCAAACTAAGCTTTCAAAAAATACTGTCAAAAATATGTTTGATTTCAAAATACTCTTTTTTATAGATGATTTAAAAATGGAATATATTCAAAGCCTTAATCTTTTAAACGGAAGGTCTGGGAATAGAAGGGGATTGTAAGCTGCTCTTATAAAAATCTATAAACAAACAGGAAAATGGTAACTTTTCCAGGCTGCAATAGGAACTCACCAACCACCACCAACCAACCACGACTATGTGCAAGCTCGCTGAGGACTGTAGAAAGACACTAGCCTTGACTAGCTATGAGTTTAATAACCCTGCAACTGCACCATATAGGGGAAAGTAAAATCGGCAAAATGTTTGCAAAGAAGGAAGACTGTATCCCCTTTCAATCTTGCACTGTACCTCAAAGGCACAGGCTAGATGGAAGGAATCTAACAGATTACGTCATTTTAAGAAAGGCTTGGACACCTCACAATACAGCTAAAACAAAGAACTTTATTTTCAGAAGTCGTGAACGTAAATGACCGACGGTCATTGGAAAGGCAAAGGTGTTTAATTGTATTTCCCGATGCTCAGCTTTAACAAAACTACATGGCAAACATGGCAAACTCGGCAAGCCGTTCTTTGATAACCCCTCAGGAATCTGGGAAATCAATTTCCATAATATCATCGACTTCCCAGACTCCACAAATCGGCTTTGAGTTCAACTTCCATTTTCTTTTATGTGCTTACAGTTCTCCCGACTTGTCGTTCCAAACAACTAATCAACTAGATTACGTCCGCAATGGTAACTGGTCTTTCCAGCCTCCGGCCGTTGTGTGTGCACGAGCTAATCACACATATGTTGAGTATCGAAACTTCAACCTTTCGCATAACACCCTTGGCTATGAGACTAAAAGCCGTAATATATTTCGCTCTTGACCTCAGCATATTTTCCTAAATATAGGTACCATCTACCCAAGTTTCAAACTTGAGCTTCTTAAATACTACTTATAAATACGCTGCCAGTCAGAGCTGATACACTAAGGCCCAGTGTAATCTGAAAACTGTTCAAATTTGTAACGCTAACTTCTGCACGTACCCATAGTGTTTCCTATTTTAAGAAATCCAATAGGGTAGGCAATTCTGCAATCTCACTCCATATAATGAATCAGATGGAATTTACTTAAAGTGCATATATGGAGAAAAAAAGACCGAGAATTTGACTCACAGTCCAAACTATGTATGACGACTAACGCCAGTTATAATCTTCAAACAAAAATAAATAAACTGCGCTACCGAAATCGCACTTTGATATAAGACCAATAAAATCCGTCTCAAGCCCCTGCGTTTGATAGCAAAATTCCCATTGCCATTTACAGATCGATTAAAATATAATGCCGCCCTACAGGGTGACCATACAGACACTACCAAAACCATACTGCAGTTACACCCCACTAAATCCAGTCAGCAAATACCGCCAGCCACGCAATTAAATTTATTGTTTCTTGTTAAATAATTCTGTTGTACACTTAAATCCGACCGACGACGACAGCACGCCGTGTTTATACAACAGCCATGCACAAGCCAAATGCCAAAAGAAAAAAAACACACAACAATGATAACCAATCCCGAAAAAAAATTACTTTTATTTGAGCGATAAGATAGATATTCTTTTGGCGTGCTACTCAATTTTTTGTTGGTTCCTTTCACGACCATGCCCCATGTCAATACAATCCGCCTGTCTGAATAAACATACACAAAACTGGATTGAATGAAATAAGATGGAAATTTTCGATTTCTTCCAGAATGCAAATCGTGTATCTGTGAGTTTGATGGTTTTGCTCTTGCAAATTGTTTATTATATAATCCGTGTGTATGCTCACATAATATATGTTGTCCTTTATTTTTGCGGCCTTTTTTACTTAACTTTTATTCGAGCACCCATTCAAGAAACAACACTCTGTTGGTGTGCAGTGTCATTGTGATTTCGCTACTAGTATTGGTTGAAAAGAGGGGTGGGTAGATTGAAAGATTCGCGTGCGAGGCACCACACACAACGGCTTTGTTTCATCTCGTTTAGGTTTATTATCGGCGCACACGAAAAGCTGAGATGAGCAAATAGAACCGATCTACGTTGAATAAATCGCGTGATGCACTCCCTCTGAGTGCATCTTTTGTAGATATATACAAAAGCGTTTTCATATGCAAATCTTTTAACCGCCACACCGTATTCAATATGGGTATAGGAGAATGAGCCTATTTCGCGTAAATATACCTAAACGAAACAGATTTGTGATTTTGATTTTGCTTCGCTCTTATTTGAGGGTATAGAAATGATTTTACAGGCGACCGGTATTGCCAGGGTTGGAGGTTTAATTGATTTTTTAATGTGCACAGTCAGATTGTTTTCCTCTTGTTAAGAATTTGGGTGACTGGGTGTCTTTATAAGAATTAAATTCTACTTTCCAACTGACAGTCAAGTGTCAAATACTATCTTAAAAGCAATACAACAGGTGTCTTGATGCTTCGATTTTTAAATTCGAACTTAGGAGCTCAAATAAATCGCGCAATATTTGAAAAAATTCATAAGTTAATATATTTAAAGGAACTAGTTGAAAGTCATCAAGTGTTTGCGAAATTTTCGAGAAATAGCTCAATTTTTGAAAGCAAATTTTGAAACTTTAAACGCTCAAACGCGTTGATTTAATCAAAATGTACAATTAAATGTGTACCTCAAAAATGAGTACCTATGGATACCAACGTTTAATGCGATTCACATTAGAAAAAATTTTATCAAATAAACGGATATGAACCATTAGATGGCGAAATAAATTTAAAAAATCACCCAAAAAATGTTTTTGTTATTTATGAAGCAATGAAATTCGACAATAAATTTAATTCGATCGAAAGAGGGAATACGAGAAGACAATTAACGACGATTTTCCTCGTATCTCCTCGTATTCCTCCCACTGTAATCGACTGGATAATATCGATTAACTTTCGATTGGATTTGAATCTCAAAAGAGGCCGCGATTGTGTACCCTAACAGAACGAACAGATAAAATACTTTTTGTAGAACCGATGGCTCAACTTCTCTTGGCTTTTGAAGAATAAGGTTGTAGCAATTGTTTTAAATTTTTTGTTTATTAATTTAGCTTAGAAAAAAATCTTAACAATCTTGCTCCTATTTTAATCAGCGATTCAGACTATGCTCCTTTAAAATGGGAAAACTTCTAACGAAAGTAAAACTATGTAAAATGGGCTACGTTTTTTAATAGTCATTTTTAACCCTCCTTTTTACATAATTTATTATAGAAAACGTTATATGGAACATAATTGCTATTGCAATTTCTTTAAATGTTGATTAAAAAAACTTAGGTCTGAGAAAAAATCTGCCGTATCCAGACTTCTTTTAGATAATCGGAACAAATTATAATGTAGATCTGTAGTCTCCTTGGGCTGTTAAAATGTTAGTTATTTCGCGAGCTATACAGTTGTCGAGAGATTTCTGTGCAGTCGAAAAGGAATGTAAATGCTTGTCTTAATTTTATCCCTTCACGGACGCAAAATGTCCATACACAATCTAAGTCCCCATTCTCGCAAAGATTCGTGAGTGCAAGTCCTTTTGTTCAAGACTATCAATCACCCCTCATGCAGCAATCTGGTTGTAAACCCTTGAAGAGCCTAGTCTGGTATTTCGATATCAATGTTTCAACCCTATCTATATGTACGTTGTATTTTATTTTCCATTGTACTTCTCAATCAATGCGATGGGCAATTCGATGTTGTATTCGATTTGATAGAGAATATGACTAATCGCAGCACACTGAGTATCCTTGAGTAAATAATTGTATCTACCTTTCTTTTTGTGTCGATATGATGTTTATGAATTTAGAGTTGCATTGTTGTTAAGTAATGACAGTTCTCATTGTGTGCATTGAGCAATTCAATTAAGCGGTGAGGTCAAAACGTCAAACAACATTGTAACTTTGGACAATTGTTACTTATTGGTACCATCAAGTATAGTATTTTAAATTTGCTTCAAAAATTTCTAAAATGTTTTAAGAGCTATTGAAAAAAATTTGGAAAATAAAGTCGAAAGCAAAATTTTCCCTAAAAAGGCGACTTGTAAAATACCAAGCACTTGTTCTGAATACCAACTGAAAGTTTTCTCTAAACAAAATCAGTTAAATAAAATATAAAAATAATCTACAAAGTTTACGATTTTTTTAAATGCATATTCGACTATGGTGAATGTCCTTGTTTGATTTAATATTTTATTTTGATTTAACTACACAATTTTTTGTCAAAGCACAAAGTGCTTGGCCTTTTTTTCAAATTCCACGTACAAATTAAATTGTAGGTAAACTAAAAGTGTAGGGTTAAAAATGTTATCGGATTTGTTGACTGAGAAATACCAGCGCTTATTTGTCAGACGATTTGGTGCGACTAACTTTGTTCTCGTTGATCGTATTGGAAAAATCACGTAGTTACGATAAATATGACTTATTAATTTGTTTTGCCCTGAGAATGATGTTTCAGTTTTAAATAGAGAAATATATCACACTCATAATAAAGACCACAATCTCAAAGTGAAAATGATAACCTCGCCAAATGATGGCGCGTATCGAATTTCAAAATGTTGTCCTCATTCTCAGTCTTAAGCAAGATTTTCCTGGAGGTGAGCACCTTTCACTCAATGTTTAATTATTCAATGAAATAGATTTAAAAAAAAACTAAAATGCTCCATATAGCGTGCTGATTCAAAAAACAAACTAAACGTTGTACCTGAAATAACAGCTTACAAAATATGTTTAATTGCAATGGCGCTTGAATGATAAATTTCTTTTAAAACGTTTCTTGCAGAAATTAAGGAGTCCCCTGGATATTTTTATTCAGAAATTGAATTGCGTAGTTTGATCTAAGTTTATCGACTTAGCAAGGTTCTTTTCGTTTTCAAAGAATTTTGTAAGTAAAGCATTTAATGGCTCGTTGGGCAGTTATTCCAAAGTCCAATGAAACGATAATGGTCATCTGGGTACCGACTACGGACTTCGATGAAATAGAATAGCAACACGAAATAGGATGGGGTAGCATGTGGTTACGTATAGCTTAGGCAGAATGCATGGCAACAATTTTGAAGTCCGATGCAACGAAAAAGCGACATAAATACCGAGCAGCGACTGGTTAGGTAAATCAGATAGAGGGAAAACCAACTTAAGGTGCGTCGTAGGTAAGTGCTGAATGCAAGCGCGAGTTGCGGAATACTGACGCTCCATCTAGTGCCCGTTATGAGCAAACGAGTAATGGTATGAGCATGCCAAGGTTTTCATCTTCGTTGTAGAGTATCCCTAGTCATCCGTTATCGAATTTTGAGCTCACAAAGTAGTTAAAAATACTGTTAAAATATCGTGCAGTTTATCTTAAAGTGTAAATCCTGATTTATTCAAATCCTCACTTGTTTAAAGAATAGGTGCAAATATCGAGGAGGAGCATTCGCATTTTGCCTATTTATCGAGCTTCATTATTCATTTCACGTCTACCGTCTAGGGTTTAGGCTGAAATATTTTATTCTGTTTGATGTCGAATTCCACAACTTTAAGATTTGTCTGAAAATTAATTAAGAAATAAAAGAAGACCGAAACTATTGTTTCCAATGAATTTTTAAATTCCGCGCACATCTGTGCAGCTAAACAAATCTAGGAAATAATATTTGTAAATCCGCCTACATTTCATTACTTATTGCGACACACCAAAATTGCATTGTAATTAGTTTTAAGTTATAAATGTAAGGTAAAAATCCAATAAAGCGTTCAGTTGTTCAAAATCAGACGAGCTGTTTTATTTTTTTCCTCTACCGCGAACGTAACGCGATAACTGGCGCCCGAGCAAATTAAAAAATCCAATATCCGTGGCAATAAAAAACCAATATCACAAGTTCTATTTGTGCGTGCTAAGTGAAATTACGCGTACTAAGATTAAAATTGCGTGTACTAAATTGTGAAGTGGATATCAACCCAAGTCGTTAACATTAAAACACGACTAAAAGGAAAAACTGTGCAGCTAATAAGAAGTGCGTGACTGTGACATTTAATATACACCGTTCACATAAGAACACGGTTAAAGAATAAGAACACGTACCGAAAACCAAGCAAGTGCTTCTCTAAAAACACACCGTTCACATAAGAACACGGTTAAAGAACAATTAAATCTGATAACAACTGTACCGAGTCAACTGTGGCGGAAACCGTACCACGAGTAAGCGAAACCAGCCAAAAGGGAAACCTACGGACCACCCGATGCAACTCCAGATGTCTAAACTCATCATACTGTAAGCCACACAAGTGCATTATTTTATAAAATAAATAATAATATATTTGACCAAAATTATAGTATAGTACTTAAGATAAACACTAGAAATTTTTTGGGTACAAATCCTATTTAATCAATTCATTAAACATTTGACTTGCGGATAAAGTATAGTATTTAAGGTATAAACAATATTTTTAATTGTAAAGTGTAGAAACAACACCAATTAGGCAATTCTTTGCATCCCCTATAATACCACCCATTTAATACAAATTCCTATTATATAATAATGGAACAAATAAAAGAAGTAATAACTCAATTAACGGGTGCAGTTAATACTCAAATGGAGCAAATTAAATTATTGAATAATCGCCTACAGCAAATCGAATGTAGAGTTAGCCCACCCAAACCTTCCACTCAAACACTCTCCACTCCCCAAACGGAGGAGGATCTGCAAGAAATCAGGAGACTTCCTGATTGCGTTAAAGATTTGCAAGTTTTTGACGGAAATCCCGTACAATACATCTCATGGATCCACACTGTGGAGTCCATCCTAAGAGACTATGAAATTGTCAAGTCCAAGCCAATTTATAGGGCAATAATCCAACACATCAGGCAAAAAGTAAGAGGTCCAGCTGATACAGCACTGATATCCTACAACATCTTTGATGACGATTGGTCAAAGATTAAACAATGTCTGTCATTACATTATGCGGACAAACGCGATGTGCGCACTCTAGAACATGAGCTCAATACAATGAGCCAGCAAAGACTAAGCATAGACGAGTTCTATGCTAAAGTCAATCATCAGCTTTCTTTACTAATAAATAAACTTAAAACTGAAGATCACTCGGAAGAAACCATTTGTGCTCTAACCGAGAACTATAGGAATAGGGCATTAGATATATTCATCAGAGGATTAAATGGTGACGTCTCTAGGATGCTTGTCATCCAGAAACCCAAGACATTGCCGGAGGCATACACGTCATGCCTCGAGTTTCAGAACCTCAACTTCAGGAACCTGCCTATCCATAACAGAGGTATAGGTAACACTATTTCAGCACCTATAAACCAAATATTCACAAATAGATATCAGCAAAGGTCTAGGATGCCAACTAGGCAGCTGTCCCCTTGTGAACAAAATCTTATCTATAATACACCCCAACGTGCTGAATACCACCCCATTCAATATAACAACCCACCCCCAAGGCCAACACAGCCAAAACCACCTCAGCCTATGGAAACTGACCAATCCGTTCAAACAAATCGGGTAAATTATATTAATCGACCCGCAAACAACCCCATTCCCAGAAGATCGAATGAGTCACTGAACTTACCCCGAAAGCAGCAAAGGCTTTTTGTTACGAACACGGCAGAAGAATCAGAACAAGTAGACCGAGACGAAGACACCTTCCAAGCATTCGAAGAAGAATACGAGGAACAAGGTGTAGACGAAATAGACGAAATAAATTTTATGACAGAAGCCTCTCTAGCGTACCATACTTAGAGTATGTTACCAGAGATGGTAAAGCTCTGAAATTCCTCATCGACACAGGAGCTAATAAAAACTTTGTGTCAAGTCAAATCGCAGCTAATTGCAAACCTATTAATACACCATTCAAAATCCAATCAGCAGCAGGACAACTCGAGATCACCCACAAAATAAGTGGCCCATTTTTCAAAAGCCTAGGCAATAATAGCATAATAGATTTCTTTGTCCTTCCTGGTTTAAAGTCGTTCGACGGAATAATAGGAGACGACACATTGAGGAAATTGGAAGCCATAATCGACAGGAAAAATAGTATCTTATACATAAGTCCAAATATTAAGATAGAGTTAAAGGCAAAACATTCCAAACAAGTCAATACCGTCCAAACAGACATCAACGCTGACAGCGAAATCCAAAATATTCTCGCTAAACATAATAAACTTTTCGGTCCTATATCTGATAGCGGTACAATAGATACAAGTGTCCGCGCGGAAATAAAAACCACAACATCAGAACCTATTTACACAAAATCATACCCCTATCCAGCTAACCTAAGATCAGAAGTAGAGCAACAAATTGAGAAAATGCTTGGAGATGGTATTATAAGGCGATCAAAAAGCCCATATAATTCTCCTCTTTGGATTGTTCCAAAGAAAGCCAATTCGGCGGGAGAAAAACAGTACAGACTGGTCATAGACTTTAAACGTCTTAATGCAGTCACAATTCCAGATGCATATCCTATTCCAGACATAACCAACACATTGGCAAGTCTTGGGGAATGCAAATTTTTTACAACTCTCGATCTGACGTCTGGTTTTCACCAAATTAAAATGAAAACCAGCGACATACCAAAAACAGCCTTCTCCACGGCAAACGGGAAGTATGAATTTACTCGGCTCCCGTTTGGCCTCAAGAACGCCCCCGCCATCTTCCAAAGGATGATTAATGATGTCCTTAAACCACTGATAGGCAAAACCTGTTACGTCTACATTGACGACATCATAGTCCTAGGAAAAGATAAGGAAGATCATATAAAAAATCTGGATGAAGTACTCTGCTTATTAGAAAATGCCAACTTGAGAGTTAATATAGAAAAATCAAAATTTTTGAGAACACAAGTCGATTTTTTAGGTTACATAATAACACAAAACGGAATTCGCCCAGACCCAAGAAAAGTCGAAGCAATTAACCGAATCCCACCACCTCAAAACCTTAAAGAATTAAAAAGTTTTTTGGGTTTAGCCTCATATTATAGAAAATTCATAAGAGATTTCGCAAAAATCGCGAAGCCCTTAACAAACCTAACCAGAGGAACAAATGCACAAATAAAAGCAAATCAATCCAAAAAAACTGAAATAAACCTTGACGAACAGGCACTAAAAACATTTAACGATCTGAAGGAGATGCTTACGTCCTCAGACATTCTAATTTTTCCAAACTTCAACAAACCATTCCTACTTACTACAGACGCTTCTAACCTTGCGATCGGAGCCGTCCTTTCACAGGGCGAGATTAATAAAGATAGACCTATCACATTTATATCCAGGTCTTTGACTAAAGCCGAAGAAAACTACTCCGTAATCGAGAAAGAGTTACTCGCAATAGTATGGTCCCTCGACAAACTAAGGACATACCTCTATGGCGCTAGAAGCGTTAAGATCTTAACAGACCACCAGCCCCTTACCTTCGCCTTGAGTAACCGCAACAACAATGCGAAACTCAAACGGTGGAAAGCAAGGATCGAGGAATTCAACTATTCATTAGTATACAAGCCTGGCAAAACAAACGTTGTGGCAGACGCTCTATCGAGACTGCCAACCGAACTAAACGTTCTAACTTCGTCTTCTGGAACGCAACATAGTGCCGAAGAAGACAGTTCTGATCTAATACCACATTGCGAAGCACCAATCAACGTCTTTAGGAATCAGATAATATTCTCAGAAGGAAACGAAATGTTCTGCTATGAAAACCCACACCCCAAATTCCACAGAAATTATATTAAATTACAATCATTTGATAAAGACACCTTGGTTCGAATACTAAAAGAAAAACTTAATCCCAACATAGTAAACGGTATTAAAATTCCGGAAAAATATATTCCATTACTACAAGAAGTATATAAGACATTTTTCAATCAAATAAAAATTAGAATCACACAGAGAATAGTTGCTGATATTTCCAATGAAGAAAATAAGCTAAAGATAATTAAAGATGAGCATAAGCGAGCTCATAGAAACCACAAGGAAAACAAAGAGCAAATCTTGGAAAGATACTATTTTCCTCAAATGACAAAACTAATCAAAAAATACACAAATTCTTGTGACATATGCTGTTCTAGCAAATATGATCGACATCCCCAGAAACCAGAGCTTCAACTTACACCGATGCCATCGTACCCAACGGAGATCCTACACATGGACATTATAGAAATCAAGCGAGAAAAATTTATAACTTGCATAGACAAGTTCTCAAAATTTACAAAATTTTTTCGCATTAAAAACAAGTCAGTCTTACATGTTCGAGACAAAATAATTAAATTATTACATTTTTTCACTGTCCCAAAAATGTTAGTCATGGACAATGAAGGAAGCTTCATTAGCCCAATAATACTTAACTATTTAGAAGGACTAGGAATAACCATTTATCTTGCCCCACCACAAAAAAGCGAGGTTAACGGAACAGTGGAAAGAGTACATTCCACCATTATCGAAATGATTGGATGTCTCCAACGGGAGTACCCTGACTATTCAATAAAAGAAATTGTCAACATCGCTGTAGACAGATACAATAATACTGTCCACTCCGTTACAAAAAGAAAGCCCGTTGATGTATTCTTTGGAAGATCTCAAAGAATAAACTACCAGAACCTTGTAGACTTTAAAAACATAGTCAACTCGGATTTAAGAAACGAAATTTCTCGTAACCAAAGAAACAAGATTAATAGACATAATAACAAAAGATCAAAGCCAAGAGACTACAATCCTGGCGATACCGTATACAAAAAAGATAAGCAAATAAAGGGAAAAGAAAAGCCTATCTTCCAAAAAGAAACTGTAGGAATAGATAATAAAGTCACTATAACTACTACTGACGGAAAAAGAATCCACAAATCGCACCTTAAAAATATACCCACCATTTCAGATTAATGGCCTGCTGGACGGAAACCGCGGTCAACACTTATGAATACAACAACCCGATAGTTGCGATCAAGCAAGGAGATGGAAAGATCGCAAATGGAAACTACAAAATCATCCACACAATAAATTTGGCCGACTACACGAGAATTCTAACAAATATAAAGTTGAACATGCGCGAAGTAAGCAAAGCAAGCCCCGTAACACCCCAACTAGAACATCAAGTTTCAAAGATAGAGAACCTATTAGAACAACTCCAAGAAACAAAATCAACGAAACCAAAAAGATCGATCAACTGGATAGGATCTGCCTGGAAATGGCTAGCGGGAAATCCGGACTCAACAGATTGGGATAATATACTCGCAAAACATAATGACCTAGTAGACAATAGCAATAGACAGTATCACATAAACCAATACTTAACTAAAGCTACAAACGATCTAATAAACGGATACAACAAAATCACTGAGGAAATTAACGCTAATGATACTCTAAGGTATGAACAGATCATTTTTAACAAACTGGGGATTCTTAAGGACGAAATCGAACAAATAATAATGGCAGGACAACTTGCAAAGAAAGGTATTGTGCACACAACCTTGTTGAATAAAGCGGAAATCGCCGAAATCATATCAAAAATAGAAACGCTACCCTTTAAAAATGAACTTGAAGCCATCGAGTACGCCGAACCTATGATGCTGGTAAAAGGTTCTATGCTTCTATACGTAATATGCTTACCCCAAACAGAAGAGACTCTTTACAACAATATTTTAATCCGATCAACAGTAAAAGAAAACAAAAGAATGTATTTAAGCTTTTCGAATATATTCTTATCACACTCAGAGAAATTTGGTGTCATAGATAAGTGCCCCGTTATTCAAGAAACTACAATATGTAAAAGGAGTCAGCTCCAGAAACTTTCGCCAAACCACTGTATTATTAAGGTACTGAATGGCGAAGAAGCAACATGCGACTATCAGTTTCAAAGCAAATCCATAGTAGAATTAGTGAACGAAGGAACTATATTTGTTACAAATTACCTTGGGAACCTTTCTTATGGTAGTACAACCAAAAACCTAAACGGCACATTTATCATTAACTTTTATAATGAGACAATTGAGCTTGATAACGTTAAATATTCAAATTGGGAGAGTAAAACTCACCAAATCCTACCCCCATTGTTGCAAAGTAACCTTACCGAAGGAGATATAAAGTTAGATCTCCAATACCTTCACAAACTTCACCTGGACAACGTAAAACGATTATCTCACCTTTCGTTAAATAATACAATATCAGTAGGTTCAGACATTACTATTTTGTTGATAGGACTTTTACTTAATATAGCATTATTTTTGTGGCTAAACAATAAGCGCAAAAATAAACTACATGAAAAACCCTTTACGATTCCACATCTCGATCCCATTAAACTTAATTTTTGATCCACGGGACGTAGATACTTAAGAAGGGGGGAGTTAACACCAACATTTCCTCATTCCCTGTCACACAACATTCCATACAATTTTCCCTTCTGCACAGAATTGCTTAGGCAGACGAATTCAATATTTTTATTACGACACAATGTCACTGCCCTTACGTTTAAAATTCACTTTGTGAATCGACCTACATTTAATTATTTGTCGTCAGCATAGAATTGCTTAATCAGTCAAATTCAATTAAACTCATTTTGTAAATTGTCTACAGCATAGAATTGCTTAATCAGCCAAATTCAATTAAATTCATTTTTGTAAATCCGCCTACATTTCATTACTTATTGCGACACACCAAAATTGCATTGTAATTAGTTTTAAGTTATAAATGTAAGGTAAAAATCCAATAAAGCGTTCAGTTGTTCAAAATCAGACGAGCTGTTTTATTTTTTTCCTCTACCGCGAACGTAACGCGATAACTTCCATAGTTAAACCTCCTTTACCCATTCAATATAGTTCCTACATATTTAACTCATAAAGTCAAAGAATAAATTTGGAGTTTCCCTAGATTTATTTACTACATACATCCCTTGAAGGCATTTCACGATGGCATAAAGGCAACAAAAAAAAATACTTTGCAAACTTGTGTGACAGATATTCAAGTTGGAAATTGGGTTTTCAAACTTGGCAGCTTCAACCCTCTATTTGCTTGCAACAACAATATGAAAGCGCTTCAGAAAGAATGAGAGGATTTTTCGGTCACTTACGGGTGTGATCAGAATTAAATGACAAAAATGCGTGGTTGAGGTTTTTGATTACATTTGTCGGTTTCTGCAAAGTTGAGAGTAAGAGACAACTTTTCCCAAAAGGCAAATTCAAAATGAAACTTACTCATTGCCCAAAAAAGGGGACCTTTTGGCCTATTACCACATGAGTTAAAATATTTAAGAAAATTTATTTTCTTGTGTCGTGTACAACTGCTTTAAATTTGTATGATGACAATGTGGATATGGAGAGACGCTTTTTGGCGAAGCTCTAAAATTGTACACCGAAATAAATAAAAGAAATATCTTGAGTTCAAAAAGACGAACTCTTCAATTCAGTGATTAGGTATGGCATATGGATATAGGAACGGTAAATTTGTTTATAAAATATGTACAAATTTAAATCTACATTCCGCCAATTCACAATGTAAAATTATTTTTTTTTAAATTATCTATTGTATTATCAAAAACCTTCTCAGATACCGCATAAAATGATAGGTCCCTTCTATTTCTAATAAAACCAACACAAACGAATGGTTTTAAGAAAATATGCCTAAGCGATATGTTGTGATAAAAATTAATTTCTTTTATATCAAGCATATAAAAAATCAACTGACTCACTGTAGGTACTTAAGGCGTAGCATTTCAGTGTGCCTACCGTAACAAACGCTACGAACACTCACTCACTGCTAAACACTAAAAGATCGCACTAACAGTCCATTTACTTATGCATGAAAACACTTTTAACCGCCAAAAGAGATCATTAAGCGGTTTGTACAGTGATGCTCTTAAACGTTGGCAAACAAACAACGTACGAGAACGGTTATTTTTGTTCAAAAAAATGTGAATATTTAAATCGGTAAAGTGCTCTAGGAAACGATCTTCCTTTGGATACCTAAACTCTGAGCGGGCAAAAGGAATTCAAACAACAAGGACAGAAACTCCAGTAAGTCTGATTCGTCACAACTCAAAGAAACAGGGTAAGATTGGCGCCGACCCAGAAGTCTATTTTAGGTGAATTCGTACCCCAACAGCAGTAGGACTCAGTTTCCATCGACTTGGTATAACTCAGGAGTCTTATAAGAAAAGACGACATTCTAAATTTTGTTGTGTGGAAGAAGCGCGAGGTAGGCTTTCCCATAATTATTTTTTATTTTTTTTTAAAGGGGTTAAAAATTTGGAAGCACCAAGCATTGAACTCCTTTCCATTGTACTTCCAAGCAGTAGTCAATTCAATTTGGTTTGGTTTATTTTCTCTGTTGGGGGCGGCCCTGCAAGGAATCTCCCTATCCACCGCCATAGGTTAAGCATATTCCCATTGAACGCTGGATTAAATTCAGGGTCAGATTGTTGAACCTTTTAGCTGCATAAAGTAGACCTGACTGACATAATCTAGACAAAATCGCCTTAATCCCTTCTGGACGTCTTATCTCACAGCCACTGGCAATGGCAACACTGTTCAAATACACACCCTCTACAAACATACTGTATCCTTCTCTGTCTAAGTGCCTACCGACTTTTCATACACCGCCCAATAGGCATATACCCTACTAACATAGTTTTAAGATTCATCTTCCTTTTTGTGCCTGAATTTGTTGTTTTTTTTTTATTATTTTTTCTGTTACCACTCTGCTGCTGCTGTTCAATGTGTGTGCTGCTGTAATGTGCCTCAAACTCTTTTCTCTCATTTAGATGATATTTGTTGATGTACTCGTTTTTTTTTTTGGTTTAAATTGATGCTGCACATATACACTATCTGAACATATAGGGGATGCTTGATGCTTGATGCTACACTGTGTGCCTGCGTTTTTCATTGAATAATTGTAACCAAATGAGAGACGACGACGACTACGACGACGATGAAAGAAGAACGACGAAGGCATAACACAAAACGAAAATTGTGTAATAGACGTTTTTAAATTGAACAAAAAAAAATTCAACTTATTGTATAACTTATGCATTTTTTTTTTTTTCATTTGAATTTCTTTCTCCAAAATTGCTTGAGAATCACAAAAATTTATTTGTCACTTAACACTTCTTTCGCTCTCTGTGGGTGGATTTATTTTCTTTTTTTTCGAATTCATTTTCTCATTTCATTGAATTTTTTTTTCGGAACAAGAATCACTGCACAATTTAATTTGAAAAATGTGTAACTTTTTTTTTATTTATTTTTTTTTTCATTACGATTATTATTTAAATCACCTCTTTAATATATCACCGCATAATCGTTAGCATTTTATTATCTGGTTTAATTTTTATTTCTTGCAATTTAGATTTCAAAATACACTGTGTGGATTATATTTAATATTTTTTGTTGTTGTAGAGAAGAAGATTGCAATCGAACGGAATTTATTGAAAACGTAAAAAGAAATAATAAAGAAGAACAAACTAAACAGATTATATTCAGCTGTTTGGTGTTTTTTTTTTTTTAGTTACGCGAAATGAATGGAACGGAGCTAGAGTAGCCACTAATCAAAAGAAAAAATATTAACATGCGGCGCGGTAGAACGCGGCTAACAGAATCAGAAGATTATTTTCGAGTGCGAGTGTTTGTACCGATATATACTCAAAGAAGGCGATTTCACTCGAATTTCTCTTTGGGTATAAAGTTTTCAACGACACGAAGAGCTTTAGCGAGGTGGCCGGTGGTGGGTAAGTGGGTAGAGTGTAGAGCGCATGGCAGTGAGTGAAACATATGTTATTCTATTTGGCTTGGAAAAGTAAATAATTTTTTGCAGAGCAGAATGTTGTTGTTTTTTTTTTTTTTTTTTTTTGCGTTTTCAAAACAATTTCTGAGCGAGTCTCGAATTTCAGCATTAGAAGGAAGATAACGACGCAGAAAAAATGTAAACAAAACTATTTGAGTGTGGAGTACAGTGTGATGTACAGTGAACACTCACTCACCTAAAGTAGTAGTGGTGGTGGTTCCAAGTTTGTATGGCAGACGTGGACGATGGACCATCTCTTATCTCCATCACCCACTTTAGTGGGGACTGGGAGAGTGTGGTTTCTCTTCGATAGTATAGGGATAAAGAAGGTAAATCTCTCTCGGATAGGTATAAATGATTAGATAAATAATATTGCACTGCAAGTGAATAGTTAGACTACGTACTAGAGTCCGAGTGACTGATTAAAATTCGAATTTCACAGGTTCAGTTAATTGCATGACATAAATTACCTATTGGCTGTGTAATTTACTACGTTTGGATGTTTTGAACAATTAATTGAAGATGTAAAGAGGAACGGAAGATGATACACTGGCCTGCATTTTAATCCGTTTAAGAGAGAACGTTAAACGTTGGTACTGGCATTCTTAGAAAAATAAATTAATACCATTATTGGTTAAGTGTGAATTTTTGGTTATAAAGTTTAGCAAGTTTATGACTATATGATTGTGACTCTGCCCCTGCCGTTCAATCTGTTCAAATCGTGCTGAGCAAAATTTCGTTGTACAAATAACGATCAATAGCAGTCTAGTTTTGGCAAAATTTGCAAGCATGGCTCTGACACAAGTTTTTTCAAGCCGTAGACAAGTAGAAATCACCTATCAACTGTCAAATAAGTTGTCACAAACAAATATATATAAGAAAAGCAGGATTTGCTACCTTGCCAAGGTTCAATAAGTAAGTTTTGGTTTCATAAACATTTTGAAATCGAAATTTTCAACAAAATTTTGACTACGAAGAGTTAGTTATTGCATGTATTACCAGGGGACAGCTGTATGGAGTTCCTAAGGGACCGAAGGCTTAGCTTCGTTTTGTGCGAGTTTTTTTTTTCATTTTTGGGACGAATGGAAGGGATCTAAAATTAGATGCAGAGTATAAAAGGCTAATTGAGAAGCTCTTTCACAAAAAGTCATACTCTCGAATGTTTGTCAGACTTTCGCGGTAGGTGGCGCAGTGGAAAAAACCTTACGATGTAATTTTTACTTTTCTGGGGATCGAACCGAGGACCCCTCGGTTAGTAGCCCAATACACTTACCACTAAACTACTGCGTGAACTAAAGTCTGGCGGTGGCGGATCTTTGGGGCTGACTTGGTAAGTGCCGAACATCTAAGCTCTTCATCACTGATGCTCCTTCTTATCTTTCTTCGAAAGACGGGAAAACTACGCACAGCAAAGTAAGATTTCTTTTTTGGAAGTACAATGGACCAGTAGTTATGTCTGAGTGCTTCATCGGATAGTAGCAACCTCCAAAAAAAAAACACTACTGCGTCTATTACTTTTTAACTAGTAACAACAGCTTTTATTTTATTTGTGGAGTTGTGAGTTAAATGCTGCTCTAAGGCTTATAACTTGAAGACTGGCCTTATTTTGCAGGTCGGCCGTTTCGAAGAATTTCGTCTGAAAATTTAAGTAACTATGAGCCTTTGTGTCAGCAGACATGGGTGAATTTTGTTTAAACTTTATTTTGTACGCGGCAAGTTGACAGTAAAATTTGTCCACCAATCTTTTAGCAACTCTCAGCTGGTTTTTGCAAGATTCTTCAGTCTAGTTCTGGAAAGACGGAACCGTAAGGCAGACTATATTCAACAAAAACGTACTCGTACTGACTACGGGTCTGAGAAAGGTTTAACAAAAATAAAAGCCTTTTCCAGCCATCTCAAACAGAATAAGGAACAAGTTCCTTCCTATGTTAAATTACAACATCACACTTTGTCAATGACTTTCTCTGCAACAATCAGACATGTAAAATTGAATAGGAAACGTTTTCCATACACCGCTCGATTGAAAATAGAATTCAGAGGTCAGACCCTTAATATACGAACTTGTCTATTCTTAGATATTGTCCGCCGCACAGAGTCAATTTATACCAAACGTTCTCTTACAATAGTTTAGATCAATGTGACATTGAATTTGTTTGTCGGTTTTAATAGGTCTATCTAGTTGCCGCGTGTTCTTAATTATATAGCTAACCCCAACCCTGAAATTATAAATAATTTTAATAAAATATTAACGAGCATATAAGACGTATGTATAGGTATACGAAACAAAATCGATTGCGGTGAAAATATTTTCACAAACATCGTCCTGTTGTCTAGAAAGATTTTATAAAAAAAACTCTAGAACAACAAAAAAAAATACCATTTTCCGAAGTAAACAATTTAAACAACAATGTAACGCTCACAACTATGCGTGAAGGGCTGACAAGTACATAGCCTTGTGAACAGTTTTCATCAATTATTCTCAAGTGGCACATGAGCCTGACATCTTTAATGGTAAATTAAAGTTCTCACCGAATTTAATCCATAAGTTGGATAATTAACAACTATTAAGTTTACAGCTTTTTCGGTATTTTTTTTTTACTATCTAAATTGCACGAGTAGTCGAAAAATAAATTGTTTGCAATCAAATGGTAATTTTCAGCAAAAAAAAAACACAAATTCAAATTTAAGTGACTTATTCATGAATCATATTTGTTTTTCTAAAGGCAGATTTATCACAGTTATTCTTATTTATTTAGTTTATGACTTTTTGACTGGTTTGTTGATATATAACAGAAAATAACACAATGGCAGTGGGTGTATGGAAGTTGATGTCGCAGCTCTGTGATGTAGCCTGTTTTTTAACTAAGAAGGCTATTCAGTAAAGTTGTAGATGTTACATGATAATAGAGCCGTCGTAGCGGAAAGCTGGCGTGTTTGTTTTTTTTTTATCTTCGACTTCATAAATGTCTACGTCTACGTATAGCTTGGCATTTCAATAATGATTGATGACTTAATTTCCCCCATTGTGGATCGCAAGTCGTAGTAGATATGTTTGCGGGAGACTTGTGTGACTTATCCTGGTCCTAAATTGTCCGACTCCATTTTTTATGTCGGCAAGGGATATGGGGTGGGGTGGAAACATATTTAAATTGAGTCTTTGCCAAAAACAGTGATGGTATGTGTATTGTACTAATTGAGCGCACGAAAAAATCGACAAGTGGAAACCATCCACAAACTCTTAAAATTACGCGAAATTCTAAAAACAATCTCTTGGCAACCAAATGGAACCGCATCAAGACTATTAAAACTTCAAAGTGACCGATCTATGAGGTGTGTGTAAAATGTGCATATATACTTATTATCTTTTTCCATTCTAGTATCCATATCGAAAGATGTGATTTTTGCCGATTCGAGAACAGTGACAACTATAAGTATGCAATGAATATTAAAAAAATGAATGCCACCATATATGCAGTATTGCAGTACAAGTCCTTTTGCTTTTGCACAGCACACAAATAGCAGTAAGATTCTGTTAAGAAAAACGAAACGAAAACACTTTCGTTTTTTCAAAAACGAAAATTAGTTTCCTTTCGATTTTTTCTTTGTATTATTTGCAATTGTCTAGGAAGCCTGGTAATTTATTGTTTTCGTTTCTGAAATTAAGCGAAAAAAAAAACGAAAAACCAATTTTCCACCTTTCGCGTTATCTAAAATTCATTTCGTTTTCGAAGTTACACAGAGGAAAACATGCAGAATGAACTCCGAAACAAAATATGAAGATAAATCTACAGCCCGGCAACATGTCTCTATTTCTAAATCCAGTACACAGTAAAAGAAGTGAAATTAATATGCATATACGAATTTCGGCAGGAGTTTCTTGTGTATAAGAGAAGCCTCAGGACGCGTGTTACGGCTTTTTTCTTAAAGTTTCTTAGGACAATCTACTCGTGAAATATTTTCGAGTTTGCAGACAGTCAGCAGTGACCATGGTCACATGGACAGAGAGTTTGTTAGTGGCCTCAGGAGAGTAGGTTCGAACTTCAGCTATGAGAGCTTCAAGACAAGTGTTTGGTTTTTTAGATACCTGCGAGAGTTGATGTGCTTCACATCCGTTCAATGTTCTGTTTCATCAAATCGAGTGAACAATATATAAATCAAAAAAACCTAACTGTAAATTTATATTTGCAAAATACATAAAATTAATATTGGCTAATAACTTAACGCCTAGTGGCGCCCAAAAGGTAATCTTTAACGCCGGTGATTAATAGACTAATAAGGTAACGTAAACACCTCAACGACACACCCCTACATTCTTTGAACGAATTTCACAACAACACAGGAAATGCTGAATTCACTTTACGGTGATCACGCAGATTTTCCGTTTTGTGATGAAATTTGTAAACTTAAATGGGCGTAGGACATGTATTGCTTTGCAAGATAGATGCGCCCCCCTTCCTCGCACATAGATACATACGACTTTTCCATTTCATTAAGTGTGATTCGCAAATAGTATAGCGCATGAAAGCCATTGGCATTGAAAATTCCATTTTCCATTTCACACAGTCCCACTGAGTTATTTAATTTTCGTTGAAAAATTACGAAATAAATAAATCTAGGGAAGTATCTTTCCAGTCATGTGCATTTAATGTTACGCAATAAAGAATCCAGTCGCGTTTCGCCAGATGATTGTATACTTTGCGCTCTGTAGGTAGGTATATCTACTTTCGCGGAAAATTAAAAGAGCGGCACGATTCTAAAGAAATAAAAAGTCATGTGACAAATTAAATCAAAATTCCTATAGCAAGCCGCCCCTTCCAGTCTTTTGAGCAACTTCTAGTACGTGGGTGAATTTGTTTATTTTTTATTTGTAGAAATGAATCTTCTTGTAGCTGACAGGTCAGATAGATTTTTTTACTGATATCCTCAGCCGTTGTTGTGTAATTTAAATGTCTTGGTCTAGTCCATGGGGCAACATCAATCGGTTTGCTGTTTACCAACGTAAGGATAATCAATGAATTTCAAATCCGTCACGGGGGTGATTGTGCTAATGTCAAATATACAAAGCATACGTAGACGTATAATATTCATTTGCATCACAGACAACCCGGTTGTGGTGGGTGTGCCTGTGCATATGGAAAAAGGATTTTATGGGTTACATTTGGAAGTGCGCTACAATTTTTAGACGCTGACGTCTGAGATAGGTAGCAAAAGCAACGCAATAAGCTTTGAAAAGGTTACAGTGAATGACTGTACAAAGTTTTTAAATAAAGGACAAGACAATGTGACGTGAAAGACTTTGGTGCAATATTACTAACGTTTTGTTACAGAAATGTGTTACATTTGTTAGTATTTTGGAGCAGAATGATTCCTTACATTCTACAAATGTATGCTGAGTCCGAACGGCTAATTGATAAGCCTTTAGTTGTAATTTGTTTTCCAGGGAATCGAACCAAAGACCAATCGCTCAGTAGTGCGCTTTGTATAATAGCAGGATATTTTTTAGGACAGCTACCATTTTCAATGCGTGCCCTAAACAGGTCCTTTATATCACCTCTGTCTGACCAGTTTAAGCGGAAGATGGGCAACAATGTCAAAATCGGGCACTGGAAACAAAAAATGTGGACTATAAAAGCCCGATAAAAATCACATATAACTAATTCCATTCGGGTATTTTGTTTCTAAACATCAAGCTAAAAAAATGAGAAAATCCCGGTCCGGGGTGTTGATTTCAAACGTACAATACATGTTATTTTCAGTTGGCCCATAAGGCCACATTTTGGAATGAAAACTGGAAAATTCAACAATTTAAGTGTTCAAAACATCAATTGGTAGAAAAAGCTGTTAGAAACACTTTATCTCCTAACAAAGATTTTTTAAAAGTTGCTGCCGCACGATCGACCGAAGTTTATCTTTCAAAACTGTTGTTGAATGTATTAATTCATAATTTTTAATAAATAATATTATAATATAACTTTTTTGTAAACGTTTTAGGCCCAACATTAATTCATCATTACACTGATTAAAGTGATATTTTAAATTCTTAAAGTCAAGTCTTCTTACATATTCCAATAAGTGGTATTGTTCGACATAGTAATATGTAATTTCAAAAAAAAAAATTTCGATTTTTTTTTGATAACAATCAAAAAAGTCAATGACCTGTTTAACCAGCACCTTAAATTTATTGTGGGTCACAATAGATGATTTTATATGAAAGATTTAACGACTCTGAATGTGTAAAATTAAATTTAAAATTTATTTAAATTGTTTTTAAAAGTTAAAATTAAAATTCGCTGCTTTCAGATTTTACTGAAAGGATGTGTGATTGACCTACTCGTCCACCACAATGGCGTTGAACAAGAAACTTCATCTTTTCAAGAAGATCTCGCATAGCCCAGCAATTTGAAAATTCACCGTGTGAGCATGTTTCAAATTTGTGCAGTAATATTTTTGAAACTAGTTGAATATATTTTTATATATATTTATTAGTTGAATATAGGACTAAAAAGAAAATACATTTTGGTCCGCTTAATCGCCAATTCTTTTCAAAAGAGATAACTCAGTTGATGGAGATTAGTTGGCATCCGAAACCAGAATTATTTTATACAATAGACCCTTAAAATCAATTTAGTAGATATGTATTTAATTACTGAATTTAATTTAAAAAATTAAAAAATAGATTTTTTAATTCTCAAGTTTCTCAAAAACTAGAAGGTGTGAATTTAACTAGTGGGCAGTAAAAACTATACACAAATTATGTATATAATTATACATTGTTGAAAAAATTAGCACACAGCTGTTTTTTTGTATTTTTTTTCCGTAAATTTTTAAGTTGGAAAATATTTTTTTAAGAAACTATAAAAAGAAATAAATTAAATAAAAAATAATAATACAAAAGAAGAGATTCCTTGCTTTCAAAAATGCTACTTTCCTTTACTTTTTAAACTTTTATTTTTTACTTTACTCTTTTTTTAAGTCTAATTTCCTAAGTAAATATCTTAAATGACATTGTGTCGGGCAGTTTATGGCGCAGTAGTTTCCTGTGGTGGATTACTGAGGGCAGGATCTTAGATAAAAAGCGGGAAAATGCATTGTAAACTTTACGAGTCGTTTTTACTTCGATATCTCTCTCACTCTATCGCCAACATCTGACAACCATTCGATTGTATGTTCATCGTACGTGTGTCAAGTCTTACATATCACGGGAGACCATGTATTCTTTAAAGAGTAAGGCACCAGTGTAAGACAAACTTATTGTCTTAATACGCATAATCATTAGTTTCTCCAACTGCATTACCGGGGACAAGAAAGTAAAATCCTACCAACACCAAGATCCACTTCCTAATGCAATTGCTTCCTTATGGACAGCCATCCATTTGCATCGATAATCTTGACATTAGTATGTCACCATCTCCACCATGTATTACGAATAAAAAAAGACAACAATCAACAAAACGGATATGCACGTGTGTTCAACCCGCAACTCGAAAAAACAAATCGCTGATAGCAATAAAAGGACCGAGCCCCTCACCGGCTAACCCTGCGACTGTGTATGTGATTCCACCAGCGTACACTCAAATGCAGTCATTAATCGCAATTAGTATTCGAATGATGTAATTCCTTTCGAACAAAATCATTTAACTGCAAAAAATGTTAACAAAAAAAAAAACAACGAACATTACTCATTCGTCAGAAGAGCCCTCAATTCACTTGTGTTGACCTGCGGAACGTCACGTTTACCACCACAATCTGCAAATCGAAAGACCAAATGGAAAGGCATTTTGGATTTCTTATACATACCGGCATTCACAATGAAAGCCATTGTAAAAAGCAAAAGAAAATGGGAGGAAAAAAAACAATCCCAACACATGTTTGCAAAAAAAGTGCCGGCAAGACTGGTTTTCTAATTTTGCAACGTCAAAGATATGAACGAAAGCCATAGCACAAAAAATGAAGATGGGGGGAATGCTTAAACAACTTCCAGACTATATACCTGACTATAAGAAAGAGGTACAAGAAATCACTCAAAAGTGGTCTCAATTCAAACGATCTCGTGGTCTTGGCTGTGGTGGCCCACAGACCAAGTCTAGTATCACAGGTCTTTTGGAATTTCTCTTAAAAGCATCGTGACGCTGACGACAGGCCTTTCTGTGTGTGGTTGTCGAGCATTCTCTTTGCCATACTGTCGATCAGCAGACACGGTTGTATATCTTGTAGATACATGCGTTGTTTTGTTACCATGTAGATATATTATGGGACGACTGCATTTATACGCGTAGGGTTTTTTTTATATATCTCTGTTGCGTTTTTTTGCCAATTATTTTCTGTGTTGGGCGGCTGGCGAATTTCTTAAATTGGAACTCCACACTGGCGATAGGTTCATTGACTTTTGGAGTGTTTTCCGTTATTCTGCCAAGGATTCCAGTCGCTAAAAATATGCCACCACTTTGGAGCTTGGAGGCCGCCTGCAGACAGACATTAATGTGCAAACATTTTTTTAATGTGATGTGCACGGAGTACTGGTGCACTTTTTTCACAAATTGGAATGCAGTTCTGATAGATACACGCATCGCAGATACACATTGGTTAGGGATGAAATCGCTATGTGTTTCATGGGGGAAATGTAATTAACCAGGAGCTGCGGTGGATTACATGTGCGATGGAATTTTGTTTGCTATCTTTATCATGTTTGTACGATGTATATAGAATGGGAGGGACATTTGTTGCAGTCTACATATCAAGCTGCGGAGAAACAGGGAGATTCTGAAATGTTGTTCTACATTGAAACATAATAGCTCCACATTTTACAGCATGATCTCTTATTCTTGAAGTTCAATATCTAAGAATTTCGCCTAACAAGCTAGAAGCTATCTAAATTAAGAAATAAATACTGTTTTGTTACTGGCAACAGGAAAATTCTTACCGAAATGTAGGGAAGCTCGTTACAAACACGTAAGATGTGCGGACAGAACTAAAATGTTATTGGAGTTACTACCAAGAAGACCGAACTTGTTTTCACATTTCACCGACGAAAGAATAATGCCACAGTTTGAACCACCAGCCACCAGATTGTGAGGGACTACTCTTAATGGTGGCACTAAGTTTGATAAGTCCTGCAACCGAATCATTGTCGGAAAGTTGAGACCCAAACCAAAGCAATTCTGTTGATGTGTTCGGTGACTCACAGATGGCAGCATAGTCTGTCGGCAAGCAAGAATACAAAGGTAGCATGTGTAGGGAAACCAGTGCAAAAAATGTGACGCATAAAGAGTAGGACTGGATGCGATTCTCAATTTGCTACCTCTGGACCTATCTGGTGTCAAAAAACTCTTAAGGAGAAGCCAAACAAATAGCTGGAAACCAGGTCCCTTTGGCCATGCATAGATTTTTAAGAACTACACGGAGAACAATGTCATATCCGACTACATACGTCTCTCTATATCGACTGCAATAATAATAAAAGCAGCGTCTTCAAAGCAGAGGTTCCCTCGTATTTTTAAATTTTTTCTGATAGCCATGCGACAAAAAAAAAACACTTTCTGCTCCTGAAATTGATTTCAAACTAGTTTGCCGCAGTCGCGAAGCCCTCACGGTTTTCGACTGTCCGAATAGTACGGATCTTCAGTAGGGATTACTTTGCAGTAGGGATTACTTTGATTTTTATTAACGTAAACCTACATTTGACGAATAGTAGTAGTAGCTTAGTGGTTAGTGTGTTGGTCTACAAAGAAAGGGGTCTAAGCATCAATCGGGAAGCTAAGCTTATGATCCCACAGACCTGTTGCGCCAAAAATTTTTTTTTTTTTTTTGTTTTAAAGCTCCCTTAGCCAGACAGTTACACAAGGGAAAGCATATTGTTTTAACCAAATAACACTTGTGCTAAGTGAGAAGGGTTTGTGTTTTTCGTGCACCAGATAAACCATTATCAAAATGATTTGGCGAGTCTACAAGAAGAAGCTGTCAATCTATGAAGGGTTTTTTGTTCTTGTCCGTCTAAGGGAGTTAAAAAAAAATAACTGTGAACAACTACACTTCTCCGAGAGAGCAAACGCAGTGTCTGAAATGAGGAACAAAAAGCTTGGTTAGATAAAATGTATCCGTAGTAGGAACCTGTCCGCAATGAGAGATTTCAATGTAGTCACACCAAACAAGACAAATTAATGTTTTTGTAAACATGTTGATAATAATAAAAGTAGCAGATCAACGTTCTTTAAAAAGAAACACTTTAGGCCCAACATGCCGCAGGAATTCTTTAAAAATCAACTGCAATTGCTGATTATGATGACATTTAAGGCAAATTTGTGTATCTGATTTTTATTGCGATGCCAGTTAAAAACTTCAGGCTCACTTTACAATTTCGATTGAATTCTAGTTGGACTTCCACCGATACATGCGACACCGCATCGGAATTCATCATTTATTACAAAATTCCAACACTCTGTTGGAAAGTATCACATCACAGTTAGAAGCAAACCCGGTCGATGAATATTTTCAAGAAACATTCTCATCGTTGAAATTCCATGAGATATTCCCCATCAAATACGAAATACCCTCCTACCCTACTTCGTCGTGTACACATTTGTGTTTTGAAGTGATGACTCTGCGGAACAGGGTTATGATGAAATAATTCAGTGACGCTGGCATACTATACATAAACTACACTAATGTTCGCCTGCGTCATCATACTAAGGCAGAAAACTGGTTGAAAGCGTGACTACGTGATCTCGGTCTAGGAAGGTGTCTGTGGTCATGTTTGGTTGGTGGAGGAAACCCCACATTCGCAATTTCAAATTTCTTGTAAATGATTGATAAGCCTTTTATTGTTACCATCATATACCAGTCGTCGTTGTTGTTGCTGTGGCGGCTTCTATGTCTGTTGTTTGGGTATATTATGGAAGAGGTATAGTTGGGTGTATTTTACGTTTTTGAAAGCGCGCACGTATGCAAACAATCTGAACAGCCACAGTGGAACGTCATTTATTTGATTGGGGGCCCGGTTAGGGTCTGCTTAGTGGATTTCTTTGGAAAGCGAACATTGAACTTGGTATTGATATTGAGGGCGGTATCAGCAGGTTTTTAATGGAATTTTCAGAGATATCGAGTTGTCGAGTCATTTGTTTGTACTTTGGTCTTTCGGACATATCTATTTATATATATATAAACTTTGATTTGAAGTGATTAAGGCGAGAAAGTGATGAGTTAATGTTTTTATTTAGACGTTAGGAAATTGTTAGATTAATCAGACATTTCAAATATAGGTTTTTAAATAGGGTAGTCCTTTTTTTGGTAGCGATTTCTCAGTTTGACATATAATAACTTCTTTTCACCTTTATAGTTGGCATTAAGAGCATTTAAATTCAACCAAGATATTCATTGTTGTGTATTAACTTACAAAGGACCTCAAACATAATGAGTACCAATGGATATTTGGAGTATTTTCAGGCAGCATCATCATTGTGCATTTTAATAGCCAATATCTAAAAAAGAATTCCTTCGACGTACAGGTTGAAAATGAAAACAATCAGTCGGCATACTGACATCTGCAACGTATGTAGGAACATTACAACAAGCAACAACCCACACACTCGCCTACTTAATTTATTGAAAATCATTTGCTTACCCTTAAAGTGTTTAATTTTTTTTTTATTTCTTCACTTTTCATCAACGAATTGAAACAACCCATCGGTGAATAAGAAAACCGAAAAATAAAAGAAGAGAGCCCTAAAATAATAAATAAAGAAATGAAATACAAACATTTCTTTGTTTGTTGTAGGGCCGCAATTCCAAACTCAGAGCTCTTTTATTTTAGGGAAACAAATAGGCACCTGTGTAATAGGTAAATAAACCGTCAACAACTAGGGTGGCCGATAAATCAATAATATTCGAAAATGTACTAACCTTTGTGACTCATGTCGAGTGAAATGTCATGGAGATGTTGTGGAAGGTAGTTCTTGATTAACTTAGGTTTCGAAAACATTTTTCTCTGAATTTGAATTTATTTAACAAAAATTTGAATTTAGACAAAAAAATTGCCCTTGGCGAGATTTACAACGTGTAAGAAATACTTATATTTCGACGACACAAGACTTGGAACTGAGGGCAATCCGGCTGTAAGGCACTTACGAAAGATAAGCACTCGTAATAAAAAATAAAACGGAATATAACTTGACAGCTTTTAATATTTTTTGCATACGGCTACATAGGCTCAATCGATTTTTTAATTTAGTATCACCTACTGAGTCGAAAAAATGTGCATATTTTTTTCTAAGTTTTTTTTAGCGTAAAGCACTGCTAAAAACAAAATAAATATTGAATATTATGTTAAACCCTCTATAAAAATAGGAGACAGGAGAAACCTCTTCCCGCCACACGTAGATCCATTGCGATGAAACCTTACAAGATATATAGTTTATTTCGGAGAACCACCGATACGTTCCAACTTCCAAGTAATGACTTTACATGTTTGCTTCTTTATACCAATTTGTGACAAACGGGCCCCCAAAAAGTAGGCGTGGCAACAAAAACTTGACACGCCCATGGATTAAAAAAGTTTGGTGATCAAATTCCTTCTTTTCCCTTTCTTGGAAATCGCCAACAGCCAAACATTTAATCCAACTCATCCTTAAGGGTGTAACAAAATGATAAGTCGATCTGTTTAAAAAGTTGGCTTGTCATTATTGAGACTTAGAAAATCATTAAATATCAGTAGACTTTTTTTGTTATCACGTTAATTAACACGTTATAAACATTTTAAGAAAATCGGAAATAGTTACTAACTCGTGAGATTTCTCCCTGTCGCGTCGTAAGAATTTTAAATTCGAAGAACCTTATGCGAGAAAAGGCAAAATCGACGAAATTGTAGACATTTCAGCAATCTCCAAATTTTGTGTGAACTTAAGTTTAACTCAATTCCCTTAAATACAAATTTTATTTTATATTTAGATAAAATTTGTTTTTTTTGCCACAAAAAAGGGAATTTAAGTTCGGTGAAAAAGGATAAAACATTTGCTGTGAAGAGCGAGTGTTAGCAACACTGGCGCATATTGTTTAATTTTAATACATAGATACGGATTTGAAACTTCTGAAAGTTCTTTAGTGAAATCAGTGAACACATTGTCCAGAATTTTCCACCCCGATTTGTTTTTTTATAATCCTAGTAACGCCAAATTTTTTAATATACTATTGGCAAGGCAACAAGCGTTTTCACTTCAATGCATCATACTTAACAAGTTTCAGCTCGTTCCTGTCGCTTAATAGCAATGGATTCATTCATTAAGCGATTAGCCTTTTTTCATAGTGCGAAATGAAATCATCTTCTCATACCTCGAGCCATCTATCTCCCAACCAGCTGGCACGTACATTGATTACAAAATAAAAATTTCAATTCTCGGAAAGCAGTTTTTATTTATTTTACGAATTATCTTTCGAATCACTGTCCATTGTCGTCTGAACTTATCACAACATTTGAAGCGACTATAGTGAAAATAAAACCAAACAAAAAAAGTATCTATAACAATATAGCCGAACAACAACTGCGCAGATATCTGCTTGCATGAATTTTGAAATATGAACTTGAAGTAGGTAGTTTCTGTGACGTAAACGAGTTCACATTAATCGTTGGATTTGTATCTGTGTGCCTGCATAGAATGAACAAAAAAATATGGGGGCTCGTCGGAGGTATGACTCAGTCTGAGACTGAGAGTCGTATATAGTGTAATTAGGTAGGTTGCCAGCGAGGTGGTATGGTGTAATTGAGGAAAATCGCTTGAATTGCGATGGTAATTAAACAGCGCACTCGAGTGCATGTCGGAAATTTGTTCAATTCTCTATAAATGTAAATTTTATATGAGTGCACAACCAGTGAAAGGTCTGACAAACAAGACAGATCCAAAAACTGTCATGGGGCTGCAAAGGGGAAACGAATCTATTGCGCGCTTCTCCTTGTTGGATTGAGTGGTAATTGTATTAATTAGAATATTCATTTGTAGATTTTTCTGTGCGCTAAGTAGGTGTTTCTCAATTGAAAGCATTTTGCTTTGCAATGTAAATTGGCGTCCCAATGGTCGTCCAGTGGGTGTGAAGTCGCGTTTAGGGAGGGTTTATCGCTGAAACAATACACAGACACAACATAGCAATTGCGTTTTTAAACGACAAGCAGGTCATCAACAACCGATGAACACCCAACTGAGCCAATATTATACGAACTGATGAAAGGAATGAGTTTCCTTAGCATGGTATTTTGAACTAGAATTGAAACGATGAAGATTTAGGAAATTGCTGCTACAGAAAAGTGCAGTGCAAAGCTTATAATGCAATTATAAGCATTTTTGTTGTACTCTGAAGAAAGGCGGTCCTTTGATCGGTGTCAAATACAGAAGCATTATGATTCCTCAATTGTCAATATATACTCCAACAAAACACCAACGAAAGGTTTGGTGCCATACAAGCTCTTAGGAATTGTGACTCGCTATCAAGTGATATCCTTAACTCTAAGAACTGTACGAATTTCTGAAAACAACATAAAAAAGTCAATCGGAAGAACTCGGACCTGTCAACTAAAGATTGCAATCGTAAGAACCTGTCAATGGTAAACATTTGCGAGTTTTAGAGAGAAGTGGCAAAGATGTTGCTGTTCGCAAGAGTCAGCATGCAACATCGGTGCTTTGAATAAAACCTAACCACGGACTGATATTATTTTTAAGTAAGCAAAAGACTTTTTCTAAGACCTGTCAATCTATTATTCAACAGGCCTATAAGCTATAACCTATAACTAATTTGAGTATCAAAGCCTCGGAGCACTTGCTAGCGAGAACATCAAAGATTCTAAAAATTTGTCATTCTGTAGCTTTTTGCAGTATTCAGCTTTGGTATTGCATTAAGTCAGGAAACGAACTAATTCCGACTTTCCAGCGTTGTTCTCGTGATTGACTGAGGGCTTTGTGTTTGTGTTTAACTCTCGAACAGCCGCCCCCAAGCAAACTATATTAAATTTGTTAAAATAAAAAAATAAAAAAAATGTACTTTAAATAGGAAAAACCGCTAAAATGTAACGTATTTAATTTAAATTTAAAATTGTATAAGAGACATTTTTTTATTATACAAAAAAAAATGTCAAACCCTTTCAAGTTTTAACTATAATGAGCTTCAGAAAAAAATTGACAAACAGTGTCCCTTCGTCGTTGCTCGTGTTTTCCAAGTACTGTATAAAATTTCCATATTCAAACAAAACTCCGCCCGCAAAGTGAATGTTAAACACGTGAACAACCCGAAACAAATATCATTTGGTGTTCTTGAATTCAAAAGTGCGCAATCGACTGTATGACACTTCTCTGCAGTTCGGTCCAAAACATGAGTGTACTCATGTTAGCTGCCTATACTTGGTCGGCATCATTTAGACATTCACTGCGCGCTGTGTGTTATTGATAATAATCGATCCAGTAGTCACGAGTTTACTCGATCTTCAATGAATAATACACCCTGTAGCTATAGCACTTTAGGTTGCGTTCTGTTCGATGAGGTGTTTCTCTATATATGTGGTCCGAGATCGCACAAGTAAACCTAAAAAAAGTGGATAAATGTGTCTGCTAACCGTGACCAGTATCGTACCAGCTATATAGTGTCGCTCTGTATTTAATTCAAACAAATTCGATCAATCAATCGAGATCATTAACGTTGGGCAAGCATCAACGGAGCCACCATCGATCGCGAGACACAGTGTACTGTACGCTCGTCGATGTCGTCGCATTTATACAGATTGTTTCAACGAATATTTTGTCTGAGTTGAAATAAATTGTCACAGTAAAGGCGTCGCGACCTGATTCCACTCATTAAGATAGGAAAATATATATGAAACGGATAAAAAAGACGTATATTGTAATGCGTGATCGTTTTTCGTTGCGTCACTGTACAAATTAGGAGAGCCGACTGTTTGCGAGAAGTAAGCTGTTCCAAACATTAACATTAACCGAAAACGCCACCTCCGCCATTATGACGAATGATTGTTATAATAATTGTCATCAGTGATCAGTGTACCTACAGTCTTTCATGTTTAAATTCTAAAATCTCAATTTGTCCTTTAAATCCCCACAGAAAAAGTTAGCAAAACTTCTCGACTGAGTAATAAATGTCGTGTCACGTGTTGTCCTGACATTTCGTACAAATTACTCCTCCGCCTTGCTGTC
Organism: Cheilosia pagana; assembly: GCA_936431705.1. Lineage (NCBI taxonomy): Eukaryota > Metazoa > Arthropoda > Insecta > Diptera > Syrphidae > Cheilosia > Cheilosia pagana. Next base: position 72,774,789 of record OW386166.1, on the reverse strand, counting down.
AATCCAAAGTGTCATGTACACATTCTTATAATAACTTGTTTACAGGATTTGTTGATATTGCAAACAGTTCATCACAATAAATCATTTTCTTCCTTTTTCTCTGGCAAATCCTCGAAAACATAACATCCTCTCGGCTGGATGTTGACAAAATTTCAAGCGCACACTTTTCTATAAATCCTTCTCAACTTGTGTTGACTTTAGCCATGTTAAGAAAAATTTCCGATGATTGTTATTGAGTTTTGGAAATATTCTCAACATAACAGACCATTTGGGGTGAATTACAATTGTTTGTTAAACAAACACAAACAACTTTTATTATTTATCTACGTCAATTATGTATAATCACAGTAGTTGTAATCGGATACAGTGATAGGCATTGTATGGACGCTAACTACCTGACTGTTGAAAATACGAAATTTAAATTGGCCCAGTTTATAATGAAATTAATTCCAATTACTGAAATTTATTTCTGATTTATTTCCGCGTAATAATAAATTGAGCTGAAATTGTAATTTACTTTTTTTTCGGGGGTTGGCTGTTTCGCTCGACTTTATCCTCAAATTGGCTGTGAAATTGGAAAAAAAAAACGTGGGAATTTTAATTGCATTAATGTTTAGTTGGCAAATACCCATACAAACATGTGAAACAATTTTATTTTTTCAATGGAAACGATAGACGGAAATGGCATTTGAAACTCTGTCTGCCTAACAGCCAAATTTCCGTTTGGTTAAGTAGTAAGGTCGGCGCAGTGGCTTAGTGATAGTGTGTTGGGCTACTAAGCGAGGGGTCCCAGGTTTGAATCCCGAAAGGGCCAAATTACATCTTAAGGTTTTTTTTCCACTGCGCCACCTCTCGCGAACGTCTGACAAACATCCGAGAGTAAAACTGTCATGAAAGAGCTTCTCAATTAGCCGTTTGGACTCGGCGTAAAATTGTAGATCCCTTCAATTCGTCCCAAAAATTGAAAACCCACACAACGAATGGTTGTGAGAAGCTAGGCCTTGGGTCCCATAGACCTGTCGCGCCAAAATATTTATTTATTTATATTTATTAAACGTAAGATTGCGGCCAAATTTTATGGAAATTTTGGAAAGGGATCTGAAACACATCAATCACTGTTTAAGAATACTTGATTCATATACATTGCAATTACAGCTTCAGTGATCTTTTCCAAATGACCAATTTATTCGATGAACCCATATGCATAAAACCCATACGCCTTAGAACTACTGCCAAGCTACCAAACTCAAACTAAAGTGGAATATGTACTCGTATCCAACCGAATTTTAAAAAATCTAGGTTTCTGACATGCCTTTGTTTTATTTCGATTCAGATCGCGTTTCAATTGAAGAAGCGAATTTCGCTGCTGTCATCTGTTAGTCAAATCGTTAAATAATAAGTAGAGACAAAAACAATAAATACATTATTTTTGGTCCAAATAGGGTTGCAAAAACAAAGCTTTGTAAAAAAACAGAACGGCACTTCCTATTCTTACTTAATGGCTGTCAGCTTAGCACTTTCATTTTATTTTTCCATAGCCTATTCTCTCGTTAGAACCCAAACACTTTCATCATTCAGCTGGTAATAATCAATCAGTGAATTTTTAAAGTAGAATTTAAATTTCAGGAGTTTATTAATTCTACGAGGAATCATTTTGTTAATACAAAATCACAAAGAGTGAAAATAGAAGAATGCAAATGGCAAATGGGTGTGCCACAAGGATCGGTGTTGGGACCAATACTTTTTCAATTTATATCGATGCTTTGTTTGGACTGTTTGCTGATGACTTATAGCTCTCGTCCATTAGTGCCCAACACATCGATTTTTAATTTATTACATTCCCATTCACATTTACATACAATGCTCTCAATTCTACATAACCACCGGTTTTGATCCGATTGGAAATCGGTGCACAACGCGTTGCTCAACATGTGTAAGCGGTCGTGTTGCTCGATAAACATGCTTTTGCGTTGCGTCGGGCACTATTCTCACATTATTGTCAATAGCTAGCAGTGGCTGAGTGTGTTCAACGGGGTGCCCAACAATGTTGCTAAGTTAAGTGTACGACGGCTTCAACGCGTCCATCAACTGGTTGAGCAACCACAACAAATATATAGTTGACCAACTCGTGGAACTTGTTTTTTTTCTAAAATCAGATCAACTTGTTATAGGAGTCTTTCGAAAATTGAGTGTTAATCAACTAGGTGTATTGCGGGCCTCCAATGCTATAAAAAAACAACATTTTGGTCTTCACGTTGCTTAAAGTGGAAAACTATTGGACGAAATTAGTTGATGAGTAGGGCATTAAGTGAAGAACGGTAATTAGGGTGCGCAATGCACATATTGCTCACTTATTTTCTTCTTAAGAGAGAGAAAGAAAACTTTTAAGCATCTGGGTTTTTAGGTTTTTTGTGAGATTTTTGACAGATTTATACAAAAATTGGTAGCGGAATTCGTTTAAAATTCTTCGAAAAGAGTTGAAAAATGTAACTAGGTACCTATATTTAAAAAAAAAAAAATGTTTAACCGAAAACCTCGAGCATAATGAATGCGTCCGCAAAATTCGTTGCGGAGAATTTTCAATTCCGATAGTCCCTAGGACATATTAGATTGTTTTAAAGTTAATTTCTGTTATTTTAGTTTCCCTGACAATAATAACTAGGGATCGGATTTCCATGCAAATGCATGTTTTTTTATGAACACCTTGGATGCAAGGCAACTTATTATATATACGTATCATGAAATTTCCTTTAAAATGGCATATAACCGTTAGTGCATATTTTTGCATATTTTACTATAAATGCATATTTTGCATATTTTTGTGCATATTTTACTATATTTGCATATTTCGCATATTTTTTATAATATTAATTCATATTTTTGAGCATATTGTTCAGAAATTTAACCAGACAGTAAAAATATATCCCCTTTTTGTCAGTGGAAACGAAGCTTAAAAGTATTATCTTTTTATTTTGTTCATTTTACAATCTTGAACGATATTCCAAGCCCACATTATAATGCTTATTTATTTTTATTAAACAAAGGAAGATGTTTATCTTTACGTTAACTGTGTTTTTTTTATTATTAAATGTTGATCTCGTTTTAAGTTATTATTTTATTAAATAATAAAATAAAAAATTGATCGTATACTTATGGACTGAAGAAAATGTGTTTTTAAATTGAACCGAAATGAAGTTTAACTAATTTTAAGTGCATATTTTAAGTGCATATTTTAAATGCATATTTTGCATTTTTAAGCGCATATTTTAAGCGCATATTTTGAGATCTTTAGTGCATGAAAATCCGAACCCTAATAATAACCATCGTATTTATACATCGCGGATCACCTTGGGTTTTATCTTAACATCTACCTTACATTTAAAAACATCTTATTCAACACTTAAGAAGGTTCTGTGAATGAATAGCTAAGCTTGCAGCCTTGCAAGACGGCTTAACGTGTTTTTCTAAGTGCAGTTTTACCAAAAGTAATATCAGAGTTCCGTGATTCTGTATTTTATTTAAATAAAAAAGTACTAGTCATAGAAGGAAACCCTGAGGGACTCCATTTTTTCGAGGTATGTGGCCAATGACACAAGGTACGCGTGTTTTTTCTTTTAACTTATGGTCTTTTGTTATCCCTACTTGTTTAACGATACATCACAAGCCGTTTGCTACCAATTTTTGGACATCCGACATCAGCCAATCGATTAATTGTATTTTCGTGTTTTTCGGTTCTACTCTTGCATTGAAATAAATTACACCTATCATTTGACACGCAATGTCATAGCAAAAATAAAATTGATAAGTGGATCGCTGGTAACCGAACTGAAATAAAAACAAAATTAACCTCGGTGTACACAAGTTGTGACCAAATTCTATGGTCAATCGATAAAGATAAGCCTTGCACGGAAGTGTCTACATTTGGAATTGGAAAACCAAAGAGAAAACCCCTAAAACGCTTCCTGTCACGCAACGTTCGTTGTTCGAATTTAATTTCAATGCCACGTGTATACATTTTCATTCTAAAATCATCCAAAATTTCAAGGTAAACATCTACTAAATTTGTCAACAAAAAAAAACCACCCGTGTGTGAACGATTTTTGTCCAAAACTCCTCAGACGTGGAAAAGTGATATTTTGTGTTAAACCCCTTGTCTGACTTAAATGATAGATTAAACTTGCGTTGACAGAATCATTTTTCTATACTCCGAATTCATCTTTATATCTAATTCTATTTGTATTTCATATTCAGCTGACATCCTGATTTATCAACATCATTGTTGATACATAAAAAAAATCCGACGACCCAGGAAGTAAGGACAAAATGTTATCCACATAATTTTTGATGAGAAGGACCAACATGAAGGAAGAGTAGTATATCATGAAAGGGGCAGGAAAATAACTTTCCGCATGTACTGTGTATCTTTTTGCCGTAGATAAAGGTCTACGGCACGTTTTTTCATTACATATGGTCGGAGAGATATCCTCTGCTACGTTGTGTGGACTCCTCGGCCCTTCGTTGGATTGCTAATAAAGATTGAAGAAAAAAATGTATTCAGTATGCCGAGGGCATTCGAATGAAGATGCGCAGTTTAATGGCAGGAATATAATGTGCATTAACAAAAAAAAATAGCCACGGTCATGCTTGGGAATTAAGGCGAATTATTTCGTTTGAATGAGTAAGGATTCGTTTGCGTTAATTGAAAATTGCCCAGCTACTTGAGCGACATACACTTTCTTGGACGACATGCCAACATTTTACCTACATCACGTATGATCTTAATGTTCGGAAGAGCACCTGCAACACGACTTAGAGTTGTAATTTTTCTTTCCTACTTATATTACCACATAAAGACGCCAGCTACAATTGCTTAGAAAAAATAAGCGAGAAATTATCGGACCAAGTAAAGAGCTCTTCAAAGTGGGCTACATCATAAGTTAAAGAACAAATGTTGCCACATGAAACAAAAATCTACCCTTTGTCTAGTTTCTTTTATGAAATTTTATTTTTGGGAAGAATAGTTCTACAAAAACCGAGGCATCTAACTCGGTTGTAAATCTATTAAAGTGACTGGTATGCTGTTACGACTGCATATGTCTTTAATCATCGTGGTGGTTATTTTAAAGTTCGAAAAAGACTTCCAACTCGGTAATACTATCAAATATTTTATATCAGTCTACTGAACACCAGCCACCAGTAGAAGTCTAGATAAATTGCCCAGAACACCGGTGAAGGAACTGCCTTATTTAAAAATAAATAAATCATTGCTTAGCACTGTTTATTTTTTGGTTCATCCTCTGAGTGTATCAAATATTTTCTTGCGCTAAGCGTTGCCGCCATTTCTGTATACAAAGTGATTCTCTTCAAACTGATTTAAAATGCACGACTGGGTCGCACGAAACTACCTTGTTCATTGCACATTTATCTCAATATTACCGAACTTTGCATTTCTTTTATGTCGGTTAGTTTATATTCGCAAATGATAGAAAAACGTGACATTTTTAGTAAGATTTAGCATTCGTTGAAAAATGTTTTGTATGTTGAAAATTAGCAACAACTACAAAAAGTCTGAAAAAAAACAAATCGAATTCAGGACTCATCTCAAAAAAAAATTTTACTGGCACTGGGGACTACATCTTCCGCTAATTGCCACTTTCAGCCTTGAATTAGTACTAGACGTGTTTTCTAATACCTGTAAACATTATTTCAAAGAAATCACTGCTACTTAAAAAAAACAAAAACCTCTGCTCACAATTAAAAAATGAAAATCCCATGACACCAGCCTAACCAATCGAAAAACATTTCCATTATTCCCACGCACATTGCAGGCGATTTCTTAATCCAAAACTACGAATTATCACCCCTCAGCGAATAGTTCAAGATATTTATAAAACACGTAAAAGGCCGATGGCATCTTGTGATATCCTCCGATTAAGCATTAGTTTCTAAATACCACGCAATCTTCGTCCATTTATATTCACAATGTCTAATTAAACTTGAAATAAAATTAAATCTTATTTATGTTTTTGTGTATATTACAAAAAAAAATGACAAAATCAAAATAAAAAATAAACACACCATGCGGCTGAAATATGGATCACTGCCAATAAACAAGCAACATTAAAAAATAAGTCTGTTGGCGCTCATGTTTTTTTTATTCGTTTAACATTTAAATTCAGTTTTATTAAAAATAATTTATTTTTTCCAAAAGTCACATGGCGAAGCGAAAAGCATGATCATGTTTTTATGTGAAGTGAAGAGCATAACATAAGTCAGATGATGTGCGGTTTGCAAAAATAACAACAAAAATAATGATAATTATTATATGGCACATGGAATTTGGAAACAAATATTTTGTTGTTTATTGTGAGCATGTGATGTGACTTTTTTTATAATATGATTTACAGATGTTTAAGTGGTCAACTGAAAAGTGATAAATATGCGCGAATTGAAAATTTGTAGTTCCAAATTGAGGACTGTGTTTTCGACTGTTTTTTTTAGGAAGGGTTTCAGTATTTTTTACTGTCAGACTTTCATTTTGTAAATTAGAAAACAAATTTCAACAACCCCTTCAGGTATTTTTTAAAAGAGAAACGAATACCAAAGACTACCTCAATTTGAGGCAAATTTAATTTGGTTTTATAACGCTTGATCGTTTGATCTCAAACTCATAAATAAAGTTTGGGCACAGTGTACGATAACTTAGGCGGCTTAGACTAATTAATTAATCTAAATTATATTAGTTTTATTTTTTTTATAAAATTTAGAGTTTGAAAACGATTGTTTTCAAAAAACTGTTGATAGAAATAATTTGATTTAAATATAAGATGAAAGAATAGATTTATGGCTTTGAAATCTGTCATAGTACTTTATTTTTAGTGTTGCCGCTTTTTTTTAAAAACTTTTTTTTTTCTAAAATAACACGAGTGTATTAATTTATGTTTTAATTTTCTACAACAGCAGCGATCTCCTGAGTGAAAATTTGATTGCACTTTTTGAAGCATAAAGTCTTCATTGTAGGAAGTTGTGTTAGATAAGCGTACGCACTTTTGGTAGAACGAATTTCGAGTCACAGGACATGAACACTTTTAAATTTGTGTAAGCGCAGTAAAGTTGCAATTTCTAGAAGTCATGTTTGTGTATTTATATTGACGGAGTGCCAAATGAGTTCCTGACTTCTGGTATATCAGCAAAAGGCACTATCGGAAATTTGTCTGGCGTCGTTCGCGAAAGAGGACATTTGGGGAAAAGGGATATTTTTATACGACATTTAATTCCGAAGCAATAGTTTAAAAAGTTGACCTTTGGTATGCTTTAGCTCCCACAATGACTTTCTTGTGAAAAGAAAGCCAACGCACGTAAATGCTAGCCCACCAGTGATAACAGACTTTAGATACTGAATTTCCCACAACGATTTACAAAAATTCCTTATTGAACATAATAAATGCATCTTACCTTGGACTTGAGGTAATTTTATAAAATATATTTGAATGTTGTATGAAGCCTACACGTTGGTTCTTTCTTGCCCCGGCCGTATGGCGGTTACATATTGAGCTACTTGCACCTTTTTTTATTTTACATTTATATGGTCTAATTTACTAAACAAACAAAGTAAACCTGTAGTATAACGAACTCTGTGGTTAACAGTATAGAAATAGAAATATTTGTCAAATTTTCGATACTACATTCACATTTTATAATAGCTCCCTAACTTTTGGAAGAACTGATTGGCTGCATTTAGCTTAATTTCCCAGACACTGGTGCCGCAGATATAGATTTTCATAACTCCTTGCTTTGCTAATTCAATAGTCAATCTGATCGATCTATTAAAGTCCTTAAAGAACAACAACATGACGTATCATCCACCCTAGCTCGTCCTACTCAATTATAAATAGCTATTCACGTTGTACCATTCGGGCGTGAGTCACATACTAAAAATATTCATACATACCCAACCCATTATGACCTTGAAAGAAACCCCGCTTAACAAAGCATTAGAAGGGCTTATTAACTTCAACAAATCCTTTATGCAAAAGAATCCTTTTGTGAGTGAATAATTAAATTCAATATCTTACCACAGCATCTCTTAATTTTTCCCATGCAATGTGGTGAATCCTTAATGAGGATCTGCGAGTATTTCCCTTAAAATACTCAGTTCTGACATTGTGTATGATAAAGTCAATATTCATCGGCAAATATTTTTGAATAAATTGCCATGGAACGAGCAGATCTATACATATTTCTTGGGGCGGTTCCCTGCCTTTCGTTCTAACGGGACAACCCACTCATTTGATCGAAATCTTCGATGTTATCGGTAATTTTTTCAATTTTCACAAAATAAAGGAAAACCAACCAAAATCAGGTCCTCCAAAATATTAACAAAAAAAACTCATATTCAGCCCACTGAAGTTAATAAAGGAAAATTGCGTAGGATGGTTGGCGGGAAACAACAACAACGACGACATAACCAAATAGAAACCACCACGTGTCTTGGATAAAAGCCCACCTAATTCCCCCTCTGTTCACCCCTTTCTTTAATTTTCTCACTCTCGTTATACCTTTTTGGCATTGTCAAGTTGATTAAAGGGAGGCACAAAGAAAACAATAACAAAAAACTGCTGAAATGAGTGAAAGTCCATACACAACCAGGAAGAGTGCCAGCATAGACATTCTGGAGGCATTTCCTTAGCTGCAGCACAAGCATAACATTCCCAGTCCTTACTCATTGTCCGTATCGTTTAAACTTTCACTACAGGAGATGCCATTTCCTCTTGTGCGAGTCGGAGGAAAGCTCTTATGTACTTTCGTGTGTGTTTGTGGCAGGAAATACATGAAAGGATTTATTGCTGAAGAATTCTTTGCCTGTGTTGGAGGGTTTTTCTAGGAGGCCTTTGGAGTACAACACTCTGTCCCAGTTACAGCATACATTCTCAAAAGCCTACAGATGTTTTTGTGTTTCCGTTTCAGGGTTTCTACGGACGAAAAACTCTCCCAATTTGGACGTATGAAGCTCGTGTGTATTTCCGAGCATGCGGCCTCAACGAAACCTTGAACTCTACGTGGAAAACTCTGGGGTATAGGCTTTCTGACACTGTGTTGGTAGGCTCAAGTATACATAATACATTTTTCATCAACATATACTTGTATATACACATATCTTAGCAGATATGGCGATGTATACGAGGAAAGTTAACTTTCACTTTTAATGAGTGCGAGGATACGTTTTCTAAGGCGGAGTTGCCAGTTGGGAATGGGTTTTAATAAATTTTATTAAAAAGAAGTGAACTTAATATTGGGCAAAGGTTTTTAGGATCCTACTTAAAAACTCGCTAACACTCCACAAGAAATCGTTCACAGCTGCCGAGAGGAAAGAGCAGTTTGAAGAGTAACTTAATGATGCTCTAAGAGTAAAAAGTACGCAAAAAGTTTGACAACTGGCTTTGAAATATAAGACTTTTGCTATTTATCAAAATGTAGGCCCATGGGCTTTTCAATCATTAGAAGCCTTGTTTAAGATATTAGGTGGTTAATAAAAAACGAGCAAGAGATTATGCGGCTTTATTAATAACAAATTCTAGCATTATTAAAGTTTACTTACACACTATATTCATTTTTAGTGCTCATGTTACAATCTGGAAATCAGATTATTGATCTATTGTGACCTAGAAAGCATTTAAGATGAAAAATGAAAACAGGGCGTTATTTACCTTAAATTTGTCTATTGTGACCTACAAAATATTTAAGATGAAAAACGAAAACAGGGAGTTATTGGTATTTACCTTAAATTTGTTGTAGGTCACAATAGATATATTTAAAATAAAAAATTTGTCATTGTAACCTCATCAAACTTAATGTTCCATAAAAAATGATCTATTGTGACCTACGGCTAACAAAACTATGACCAAAACGCTTCAAATTTCTCTTTGGCTTGGATTTGAATTGAATATGTAACCATGACCCATCGACCAAACACATTAACACTAAGCCATGGTCACCCGCCGATGGATAAAATTGTTTAGAAAAAAGAAATGTAATAAAACATTGATTTCCTTTTATTGTAAATATGCGAGGTGATAAGTAGATAAGCCTTAAATCGTAGTTTGGTCTTCTTTTCAAGATGATAAGTTCAATTTTTAACAGCGCTACAGGTGATAACGCAAGAAATAACACACCTACAATGGAAAAAAGGTGAAATATCCCCAACAAACATGAACAGATAATTTTGTCAGTCCTTAAAAATGCTATTCTGGCAAGAAAACCGTTCCAAATCCACACAAACACACTCTCACAAGCTTTCAACTCGAAAATTGGCCTACCTTCAGAAATATTTAATAAGCAGCACGGAATCGAATAAGCTCTTGCTGCAAAATATAAAAATGTATATACTAGATACTTTCCAAGAGATCTCTGTCAATATCCTTAAGAAATACATGCGTATTTGTAGCATGTATCCACATTCCATTAATGTATCTAAACTTGATTTTATTCGGCAAGGATATTTTTAGCTACCTACAGCAATATGACTCCCTCTTAACATGCTTATTTATAGATATTAAGGCCTGCCATGTACTTGCCTACAAAGGTACGGCCCAATGTTATTAAACAAAATCAGATCTGGTAATAGCGTATACGAAATGGCAATTCTACTACAGAAATACTATAGGCCACAACGACACTTGCTTTCACTTTTACGATAGTGAAACCTTCCATTTTTCAATGTCATGCGAAGGAAGAGTGCAATAAAATTCATCTACAAAAAGGGGAGTAGGCCAGTGAACCTCTTTTAGCTTTCGCTCGTTTATAGTGAGAGTGAAAGTGAAGTTTGAAGAGTGCACCCCAGGGGTATGATGTCTATGACGAGTGTGTGTATTGGTGATGAAAAATATCCTTTGCATATAAAAAAAAAACAGAAACACACTCCCATCTTTAGTAAATATTGATTTATATCCCGTTTTAGATGAGACGTAGATTCCTTTTCAGTATTTCAAAGCAAATCGTGAGTATGGTCAAGATTTTTCCATCAACATTTATTTCTTTATCTTCAAATGACGATTGCGTGATGAATATCCAATCGACTCCTTTCGATGAAGTAATGGAATCGCCTTTTTATGTCATAGGAGGGGTTTTTCTATAACAAAAAAATCGAAATCGGCTTAATGTCTTTTGCTAAGTTCTTCTCAAGGTATTGGGTGTGCTTAACTTCGGTTCATATATCGCCTATGAGTCATATTTCCATTTACCATGAATAGCTGTCATTAAATCAAAAATATAGTAACACACAGAGAACGGTCTCATTTTAAAGGCCGACATATCGAGTAGCATGGCATTATACCCACCACCACTGGGTAGGGACAACGTACCACGCAACGCACACGCAGTCTGTGGTAATAAAATGTCCAATTTCAATAAATGAATTTCATGCATGAAAATAAGATGCAGAATATCCTTCGGGGGGAAAAAGAGGACTTAAGAGCTGGTCACAGGACGATAAAATGTCCAATTACTCGGGATTATTCTCGGTCTTATATTTTAAATTGAATGGGAGGGTTATTTTTTGTCGTCGTTCTCGTAAAATGCTAACGATTATTCCAGGTATACACAGAGAGGCAAACACACACGCACTTTCGATTTCAATTTCAAATAGGGATAGGGGAGGTGGAAAAAAATCCTTTTATTACCTCACTTAATGATTTTATTTCATCATCACTCAATATATACACACAAAGTGGGAACACTTAAATCCGCACTCGCGTTTTGGTTTCTATTTTTCTTAATTTAATAAGAATCGAAGGCAGGTATCGACTTTTCGTCGTAGGAGGATAGTGAATATTTATTTATCCTTGTTTGTATTTTTTATTTATTTTTGGGAACGCGAAATTTCGCACACAGAACATCTGTTCGTGGTTCACGGAAAATGTAAACTGAGTTCACTTTCACGTTTGTCAGCTTTGTATGAAAGCTTGCCAGAGTCAGCTGCTTGAGGGTTGGATATAGGCTCGAAATTATCGAGTAGGGATCGCACGCATACACGCAAGTTCGTTAGTATTAATAACAGTAGCGGCTTGCCCCTTAGAGCCACTTGGATTTTTCTGCAGCGTTTTAAAAAAAGTCCTAAATCTTGGATAACGTCGATTGAAGCATTAAAAAAAAATAGTACATAAAGCTTCTTGCATCCATTCGTTTGATTAAATTTTGAAACTAACAGGCGAGACGGGAAACGCTTTCTCAGGGCAGTTAAACTCATAGAATTTTATGAGACGTCCGGGAGAGTTATATCGCATGGCTTGAAACTCCCTTTTAGTAGTTCAACACACTTTACAATCAGCGCCCTCATTAAAAGCATAATCAAAAGTGGGAAATTTTAAGTTTTTTAGTATAAAATTATTCAAATAAAACAAACTGCTCTGTTTTATTGTTATTATTTATTAACAATGATTTTAAAAATATACAACATTTAGTTAAGCAGAGGCTCTTGGCTAAATTTCTCCTTTTGAAATGACCCCCTAAAAAAATCTTTCGACTGACTTAATAGCATCGCCGCTGACTGTGTCTAAACCCACAATCCGTATACGCACAGCTTTCACAGTGCGTATATACGATAAAATGAAAGTCCTCTTTAAAAAATACAAACACATACCTATGTCGGTATATAAAAACAATATCAGCTGGGCTGACATTTATTTGGCGAAGAAAACCAGCCGCCAACCCCTCAGCCAGAGAAGCAATTCCTCCTTGGCCTTACATTCCACTGCGTTAGTGTGTGTACACGTGATTTCAATAATCCACACCAATCCACTCTCACTTTTCAGTGATATATGAGCTTTCTCGCGTCAAGCATTAAAATGCGTACATATATCCTTGAAACATATACAGCTGCCGCTGAAGGAATAAAATCAACCAGCAGTTGAGGAGGGCAGTTTCAAGGAAGTGCGTTGTGTAATCGCGACAGCACAACTAGCTCGAACGAATCTGGGGACGTGGAAGCTGCTGAAAATTATATAATTTTCGGTCGTTTGCCTTGTTTTCCTTTTGCAGGAAATAGCAATCCCTAATGTAACACACAACAGCGGGTATAGGTCTAACTTTAATGGGTTTCGGTTGGGGTTAATGGGTGGATGTTTTCAAGATGAACATTTGCTGGTAACACTGTTTCTATTATGTTATGTTTATAAATGACCAATATGGGGTACAGTTGTCGGATGGTGGGAATATGAGTTACGCGCGGGACCCTTTTGGGTCTATGCTCTGTATGACTAAAATTAGGTTTTGAGTTTTTTTTATTTGCCTCTGTTGTTTGACAGCGGGAATAGCTCATAAAGTGCTTTAAGTTATCCAGCGACTGTGTAAATATTTAACGACCATTATTTGGGTCCATCGAGGTGCGCTTGGATATATTTTCAAAACGAGTTTCGAAAGTTAACTTTAGGGGTCTGTCCACGAAAAAGTAGTTAGGCATTTTAGCAAAACCTTTTTCGAAATTGAGTGGAGCAGGTATGTTGAAATTTTTGGTAAAAGCGAGAACTTAAATTAAATCTTGCTCTCCTTCAAATCGACAGAGAGAAAATCAAAAAAGTTTCTACCGCATTACGAAAAAAGTTAAATAAGTTTCAGAACTCGTTCGCACATCTTTTGTCCAGAAAGAACCTCTGTTTAAATGCTCATAAAGTGCTTTCAATTGCGACACCACTTCGATGACTCGCCGGACATCAGGTTACGGATTTTTAAGAAGTGGATACTCTACCCAACTAAAAATAACAAGATATAAAATTTGTTTCTATGACTTTGTTCTGTCCAAAAAATAAAGAATTGCATGAGTAATATGAGTCGGACAATTCTGAAACTAAGAATAGTGCTTTCTGAATATGAAATGAATAGTTTTTCGGATTCTCTCATAATTAATGTCAATCAGGCATTTCTGACATTAAGAATAATGCATTCTGAAAACCAGATAGGCAGTTTTCTATTCATATATACCTTGAAGAAATAACAAAAGTCTGGAATTTCTTTTTGTGGTTAAATAAGTTTATTATACTGTTCAATCAAGGACGTTTGGCTGTCATAGACAATTTTAGTCCCGTCAGTTCTGAAAATAAGAAAAGCGCAGCCTAAAATCAGATAAACCGTTTTTTTGGGACTCACACCTGAAAGTAAATATGTACTTTAAATGACAGAAGTAACACAAAAGAAAGACTGCGTAACTGGATAGTTTTCCAAATTTCTAAAAAGCGCTTTTAAGGCACGACAAAATTGCTCAAGGAACACATTATCACATCTTCACATTTCAATCACGCCCTCATACCCTCCTTTTTACTTTCTTCTCTTAAAGTCAGCTGTTACAATGTTTAGCAAAAAAAATCGATTTGTTAAAACATGCCGAGCTTAGTCCTTTTCACTGCTAAAATTATATACCAACAAGGCGTACGCACACACCATGGGCAAATAGCCAGAAAATCAGTCTTCCCAGGGATTACCAAGCACGTGTACAATTCGCAAATGCCTCACGGCAGAAGGTGGATCCCCATAACTTATGTTTCATTCTTTTTCCTGCCTACGAATTCACCGCCTAAAGATATTCCAAGCTAAAGTGGATTTCAGCGTACTTCCCTTTAACTGTATTCCCGGGCTAAGAAAACCCACAGTAAAAACAGAGAAAAACACCGTCGTGAATCATAAAAACAAAAAAAAAATGTGTTACCCGCTTTATGATTATTAATGTCAAATGGGAAAACGGCAACCCCCCCTCTTGGCCTGAAAAAGGTTTCACAATTTTATCATAAATCCATCCATAAAAGGAAAACTCTGCGCGAATTTTAAGGATAACCATCAACACAAATGGTTAATCAAATCAAATTCTTAAAGTAAATAAACAAGAAAACCTCCCAAATGCGTCTTAATTCGATGTGACAGCAAGAGGCACCTCACTACAGTGAAACTCTTGACACACATTTTTCGGAGGGCCTTTTTATACCTTGCGAACAACCCCCGCTACTACATCAGCACTTGAAAAGTCAATAATAGGCCCAAAATCCAAAGGCAAAGAAGTTTAACTATAGAAAGATATCAGATTACATTATGCTTTATTGATATCCTGAAAGAAGGATACGATATCGCAGCATGGTAGTGGGCCTATAAATAGAAAAGTGCGAGCATGTTTTTTCGACTTGGGGTAGGTTCTTTGAGTATCTATCAGAGATTTTTGGGGGTTGTTTGTGTGCGTTCAGGGGGTGAGTCTGAGTATATTACTTGTAGTGCGTATAAGTAGATTTTCCGCATACCGAGGAGCTATAACTTAAGTTAATGGTGAACTTACGGTGGAAACGTAAATAAATTAAATATTTACTTTTGGTAGAAGGCTTATGCATAATTCGTGTAGTGTGTTTACATTTTGGATCTGTTTAATGTGGGGGAAGTCCATCAGTTTGATTGGATCGCATTGGACAAAACATGGAAAGGAAAAGTTTGAAAACTTATTCAGTCGACCCTTACCCCATTCTTAAGCAACCAACGTAATTGAATTCATTTCTGTGTATAATTGGGTATTTGGCCAGGGATCAAAGCTCTGCCTCCCATGGATCGTTTTTGGTAGAATGCGCAACAAAAATCCAAGTTAGGTAGGAGCCAGTGTCGGCGCAGTGGCTTAGTGGTAGTGTGTTGGGCTACTAAGCGAGGGGCTCAGGTTCGAATCCCGAGAGGGCCAAATTACATTCAGTTATATGAACCACTGACAGATGGCCCATTCGCTTCAATATTTTGTACAGAGAAATGTTAACAACAGATCTTAATACAGCAGTGTTTGAACAAAACCAAACATTTTGGATTTATTTTCTCCCTATTTGACTTCACAACGAATATCAGCCGCACTATCGGCCAAATTAAACCCCTGTTTCAAAAAGCATAAAATTCAAACCCATTGCATTATTTCAGACTCTTTTCAAGCTCCAGGCTGAGGATATTTTAAAAGTTAATTTAAGAACTGGATTAAACTTTTAACATGAAAAGGACCAGTTTTTAGAATGAATACGTCCTTATATCGAACCTCTAACTTGCGTGTTAAAGTTTACTCAATATCCGTCTCCATCTACTTCTACATCATCCAAAAAGTTGTGTCTAAAAATTATCTAAAGTCCTTAGGAAATTTTCAGTTCACGGTGAGCTACCCTGAGATATTGGATTAATTCCTTTCTCTACTGATTGTTATGATTAAGTGGAAGGGGATTTCCGCGAAATTTGTTTCCGCAGCTGGCGTTGCTATTTTTGTGTCAGCCTTTGACAAAAGCAAATGAAACTGATTGACTTATTAACTGGATTAACTGTTATCCTTATTAAGTTAAAATATCAACATCCAACTTTGGTTCATATAATCCTGTTCAATTCTCACATTGTTTAAATTAATGTAGGCAAATTAACCGAAAGTTGGAAACTTTTTAAGACGAAGGAGTAGGTTTTTATCTGTAGGCTGTTTGTACTGTAGAAAAGACACTTCAACCAAAAAAGGAATTCACCTTCGGACGGTTTCAAGATCTTCAAAGCTACGTTCGCACATTCACATTCCTTCAGTTAGGTTTAGTTCGCTCCGAATCAGCCTGAAAGTCTGCAGTGTTTACGGTAAACTGCTATATTTGGGGCATTTCTCAACATTTTGGTGTTTGCCCCAGACCAATATTATCATTTGAACTATATAACGCAGTGGCTGTTTCCCCACTACAAAGCTGTCAAAATGAGCTTTAAATTACCTCCAGCGCTGAGCACTGATTGTCATCTCTTGTTTCTTTTGGAATGATACCAAGTTTCAATATCATAAGTAGTCTACTTTACCTTGCTTGAATGTTCATTAAAAATTACCCAATATTATAAGACAGTCCGACCATGAAAATCTGACGATGCCTGTCAATAGCTCGTCACTATTCCATCGGACAGGTTTTCACGCGACATGCGTGCTATCCGTGTCATTATTGACAGTTGTGTGCCGCGGTAATTTTCATACAAAATTCGTATTTCTATTTTTTTTTAATTTATACTTATTACGAGAAGAAGTTTTTATTTTTTTAGAAATCATAGTTCAAAGCACAGTACATCACTGTTTGTAAATTGGTTCTATCGTGTATAGCTATATTGATTATACATTATACAATGGATGACAATTGGTTTTCCTTTTGTTATTTTCGTGTACCAGAAGACTAATTTGAAATAAAAATAAAATTCGCTCTAGCGCGACAATAATTGACAGGGGATAGTTTATGTTGTTTTTTTGTTCGTATGTTTTTTTTTGTTTATTTAAACAATGGCAGACAAGTGCCTGCCAAAAAGGGAAAACAAATCGATTCACTTGGATTCACTTGCTGTAGGTATTTTCGTAAATAAATTGGTTACACGTGTTTGTGTTTCGTTTATGCGAAAAAAAGAAATGTTACAACGAATTAAATGACAAGGGGAAAGTGAAAGGGGCGGCATGCTTTTGTTAGAGGGATTTTTTGTGTTGATAATTTATATCGATGTTTGATATAGTCATACGCCAAGCTGTCAGAAATATCGTAGCAGCAATCTAAAATGGTTATCAGTGGCTGTGTTCTGTAAGTGACCAATTTTTGAGTTGCTACCAAATAGGCGCACATTTAATATGAACAAAAATGATTGTCCTTGGTTAGCCTGTCCAAAATGCGAATAAGTAAATATTTTTTCTTTAAATCAACGACAGACGTTTTACGACAGTTAAATCTATTTTGAGGGAATTTTGCGCTGTATTTTCTACAGTCTTTTTATAACAGTGTATCTATTGTAACATTTTCGCCACTTTTCGGCGACTGCCTACTAGCGGTTTTATGGTCCAGATTAATAGATAGATAGACAAGAAATTATTGAGAATGTTTGTTAAACTGAGTACTAACTTTTTGTTTCTGGTCCGCACCGCACCAGTGATGCCAGTAGGTGGGATTTTTTTTTCAATTTTTGAGGGAATAGGCCAATGACTCCAAATAAATGCTTACTTATTAGTTCCTTAAACTAAGCTAAAAATGACTCTTTCGAAATATCAAAAATTTTTATTTTCAAGACTAACAATGCAAGCTTTTTGAAAAAAAATCTGATTCTCGTACGTTTTAAAATCATTGTGCAATTGGTAAAAGTCTACCAACAAAAATTAAAAACAACTTCAAACTAGGCCAAAAAAAAACCGTCTTCTTACATTGGGAAATGAAATTAGGAAGTGCCAATATTAGAAACGTATTGTTTACCTTGATTTTTTACTGCGATTTTTTTTTACATTAAATTAACGAATTACTTTTCACTTAATTTAAATGGAATAAATAAATAAATAAATAAATATTTTGGCGCGACAGGTCTATGGGACCCAAGGCCTAGCTTCTCGCAACCATTCGCTTTGTGTGGGTTTTCAATTTTTGGGACGAATGGAAGGGATCTACAATTTTACGCCGAGTCCAAACGGCTAATTGAGAAGCTCATTCATGACAGTTTTACTCTCGGATGTTTGTCAGACGTTCGCGAGAGGCGACGCAGCGGAAAAAAACCTTAAGATGTAATTTGGCCCTCTCGGGATTCGAACCTGAGCCCCTCGCTTAGTAGCCCAACACACTACCACTAAGCCACTGCGCCGACTTAAATTTAAATGGAATACACTCGTAAAAGTGTCATTCATGGATAAATGAATGCGTTGAGCGAAATGGACAGATTAAAATTAGTGTTTTGGGGGACAAGGACATTTTTGGTTTTAAATGGGAATTTTCATATCGAACGTCTAACAACACTGTTCCGCAATTTGCGACCCATGGCTAGAAAACTATGCACAATTCTAAAGAAACGATGGGTAAGTGGAATCCCTTTCTTCTAGCAACGCCTACATTCACCTGTATTTGTTAAAAATCTATATACAAAGTTTAAGTCACTCCGTGATATTTAAAGTCACTTTTGTTAAGACATAATTTTTCGAACTCATAATGGCGACAATTTCTGTACAAAATTGCATATTGTGACCTAGAAAATATATCAAACTTGAAGCTCGAACTAAGGCGCGGCGCACAAAACAAGTGATAAAAATCTTGCAACTTAAAGTTACACGATATCAATAGCTCGGTTTTATAGGTCATTAAAGCGCTCTTCGTCCACTCTGAGCCAACATTAATTAGAAAATATGTATTGATTTGTCAGCCACAATTAGACTGCACGCAACCATGCGTGTTGTAATTTGTTCCTTCACAGCAGTGTTAATTAATTTGTTGCCGACATTTAAATTGCTCATAATAAGAGACTGTCGCATGGGATTGGACTTTCTGCAATTAAACAAATGGGAGCGTCACCCACTACAAGTGTAAATGCGGAATGCGTTTCTTTCAATTGTTTTATATTAAAAAATTAAAATATTTTACTTTACAAGCTGTGAGATTGTCACGGATGATTAGGCGCCAGAGCGGGCGAACCTTATAATGTAAAGTGACCCCCCTTTGTGAAGGGGTCTATTTTGGGGGTTTTCTTAAGGAACGCACCTACCCTTCATAGTTCGAACCAGGAAGTCCGGCAAATTAAAATGTTTATGGAGATTCAACTTTGCGCAGTAATCCTTCACTGAAATAATTGAGCCGGCGTTTTTCGAAATGACCCCCATAAAAGGGAGCAGCATTTTGAAGTGGTCTGCATTTGAAGAAAAATATTTTGATTCGTACTACGAAAATGAAATCAGATAGGTAACAAAAACGACACGGGACATTACTTCTTCAAATAGGTATAACCCGCACAAATTATTTTAGTTTAATTTTTCCCTATACACCAGAATTACAGGAATAATAAATAACGACAGATGATTTGTGCGGCACATTTCAAAGAAGTATACCTAACTAAATAAAAATCGAGTGAAAACCGACAATACACCAATGTCCATGGAACAAATGTCTATTATTATCCACTTTAGAAAGCTTAAAAATTGAAAAAAAGGTTTTAGGGTTAAATTATGATTCAAAGGGCAAGCAAACACAAGCAAGACAAACATTATTACATAGCTGGGTTAACCTTCGTCGCAGATCTTTGATAATACATATTTTGTTCGTTGATACCGGAAGAGGTATAATTAAATTTCTATTTAGTCCTTTCCAAAGGGAAGGAACCACATAAGTGCGACATTTTAATGAGTTTTCAAGATATATCATAAATAAGTTTTTGGTTACCTATATTCTTTTTCCGAGTTGGTGTTGTGTGGTTTTGTAACGTACCTAACGTGGAAATTTTAAATTGCATTTATTTGAAAAAACTTTTGATAATAGATGTCTTGAATTTTAACATGACATTGGTGGGGTTTAATTTTTTTTAGAAAGTTATCCCCCTTTCAATTTAGTAGATACTATAATACGAAAAAGAGATATGATTTAAAATTTGGGATTGAATATTAGTCCAAGCAGGAGCCCATTTTTTTTTTCTTGAACCTCTGATGTCATAAAATATAAGAAATATTATTACGTTTGTTCAACAGAAAAAAGTGTCTGAGTAGATTCGACTTCGACGGTCTCATTTGCTGTCTGATAAAAATCAAAAATCCATTCAGAGCCTCGTAGAGAGATCGTCAGATCTTTCCAAAAGGTGTTACATTTGCTAGATTTTTACCACTTCCTTTCACATCCATACATCACTCAAAACATTTAAATTTAAACAACAGCCGAACACACTCAAAAATGTCTCCCACGAATTCCCTCCCCAATTGCCGTCCAATTAATCAGAACTATCCGCCTTTGAACACCTCTCCCAAAAGCGATTTCATTATATTCAGAAAAAAAAACTACAAAGTATCTCAGAAGCATTTTGCACATTGCGCTTCTGGCGCAAATAGTTTAACCTAACTGACCGTACTATAAGATAGGTCATGGTTAAGTGGGGGAAATGCATTTGAAAAATCTCTCACAGATACAACATACAACACCGTCAGACGGCTGAGTGTTTGTCTATGCATATATCTGTTTGCGGAGCAATGCAAAAATTCATTTACCTATAGCTATTTAGATGGGATTACGTAAATCGTTACATCTCTCATACAATTGAGATACATTTTGTTGCAAACAAATGAGATGCACCTCCTTTGTGCTGTTCGTGCGCGCTCAGGTAAGTCTGTGTGTGTGTGATTGGTGTGAATAAAAATAGCACTTTTGACGAGGAAGTTTCTGTGCTCGTTATGCAAAATTAGATAAATTGTCATATTTGGATTGTGTTTGTTGTTTTCAACCCAAATGGGCAATTATTGAAAACCTTATATAAACCGAATTTAGTGCGCATATTGTGCGAGAGAAGGACCATCTCGCTCGCAGCCTTGACTTTAAGACAATTCTGTTGTTTTGAGAGTGCACTTGCCTTGAGCTGCTTTTGTTGGTGTTCTACTCTCGTTTTGTGTTTAAAAATAAAACACAAATAATGTATTTTGAACCACCCACCCTGCAGTCTGTGTTACGAGCGATTTGCTTGTAATACAGGTCAAGTGAGAGGCTATGTACTAGAGGCGTTACGACATTCCCCGACCGGCATTTGAATATTTAAGTGCGCAAAAAAAAAATGTGCAACGTCACAGAAATTTACAACGTTTCCTTTTAAGATTATGGATCCGCCCACATGCAAACGCAGTCTGAAAATAAATGCTCTATCCTTATGAACTTTTCATTACGTATGTGCCTCAGGTTGTACCTACCTCCACAAGAAGTAACCGTAAGGAGTGCGAATTGAGTTGGAAGATTCCACCGAGACTGAAATTTGAATGATGGATGAGTGTTTAAGTAACATACGTGTTTTGAGTTTATGCGGTTAATTTTCTATGAAAGGGCATATAAGTTCGGATTTGCCCTCGATGAGTGATGCATGGATGGGAATAAATAATGCATACTCTTCCATAGATCCGGGTTCTTACCATCACGAGGATACAAAAAATACTAAAATGGGGAAAGCTGCCTTATCGAAGAAGGCCTTAACAGGGGGACGTGCAACTAAATCTATAGGTGGAACGGCTTCCTTAGAAGGACATATTCGCAACTAATTAAATTAGAGGTAGGTATACTTATACATGTATGTCAAGTAAAGTAAGTCAGTGTGGCAACACCGCGCAGCGCTAAGGGGCCGGTTATAGCGATACGTAAAATGCAACCGAAAAAAAATTCTTTTGCTTTTTGAACCACTTAAACTTAATTGTTGAACTCAAACTCTTGGTCTTAAAATGTTGCTTATGAATTTTAAAGTTAGTTTATCAAAAAAATAAGCACATTATATTAAATTTTCGAAATTTATTACTAATTAATTTTTCTGTACGTAAAATTTGTTTGTACAGAAAAATTAAAGAATTCTTTTTCTAGAAACATTGAAGATAATTTACTTACTTTTTTGATGAACTAACTTTACAATTCCTAAGCAACATTTTAAACCAAGATTAAGTTCAACAATTAAGTTTAAGTGGGTAAAAAAAGCAAAAGAAATTTTTTTCTGTTGCATTTTTAGTGTCGCTATAATTTCACCCTAAGATTGTCCACACTTCCACAGGTAAAAACTTGACAAAAACTCTCTCTCCCGGTAGTTTGTTCTTCTGGCATATTTAAACAGAAAATAACATTGAAGTACTGGGAGGAGTTATTCCCACATAGAAGAAAAATAAAGTGCACGACTGGGTCGCACGAAACTTTCTCGTTTTGATTGATTGTCGATTGACGTATTTGGGGGTTGCAAAAATGAAGTAGGGGTTACTGATAGTGTTAACTCCAATTGGTTGCAATTATTCTAATGTTCAACATCTAGTTGCAAATGGTCGTCAAAATCAAAAAATCTTACTCTTTTTCAGAAACTCATTTTTGTTTCATTTGTAGAACTGGAATAGTTAGCCGATTGGACCACCGCACAATCAGCAAAGCCAAGTTCAGTGTAGACGACTCCAACACATTTATTTCACATCATGATCTATCCCGCCCTCACAACAAAGGATTTACACAACGAGATTCTTGCAAATACCATTTAGACTTCTTAAAATTCGAAAGCTCCCTATAGAGTTTCGCGATTTTCTTCAACACTTTCGGATCAGTGATATAGGTTAGACCAACAACTTCCAAATTGGCCTGCAAATTATAAAAGGTCGATTTCCTGTCCTCAGTCAATTGAACCAACTGATAGTTGGCAATGGGGTTGCATGGAAATGGAAATTTCTTCATCAGCATTAGAAAGAGCTCTTCTGTTTTTTTTACATTTCCCAACTTCAGTTCAACCAGAGCGGTGTTATAAATCAATTCGTAAAATTGCTCCCCCGACTCAGTGGCACTTTGAAATGCACTTCTAGCCGCACTAAGGTCTCCTTGTAACATTTTAAAAACACCAAAGTTATTGTAGGCCTTGGCACTTGTGCACTCCTCCAGGAGACTATCGACTTGCGGGTACCGGTTAAGTTTTATATAAATAAAACTCAGACTTACTTTCGAAGTCTCTGTCAAATTTTTGATGTTAAATTTAAACTTGTCAAGAAGTTGTAAAGCTTTTTTGAAGTTCCCTCCCCTCATAAGAGTCACTATGCGTGCCACTTCTAGATTGTCTGCAATCCATGCATAGTCTGTGATTCGGATGATATCCAGACACCAGTTGAACCCGTCGTCTTCGTCTTCTTCAATGAAAGGTGCGACAAGAAAGACAATCCGTTCGATTGGTTCAATTTGATCCAATCTTGGCAAAGTGAATATACCGGGAAAATACCGACGAATCTTTGAAGCGCTTCGCAAGGCGTACGCACATAAGACCAGATGGATGTAGGCTTTCAAGTCGGCATTCACCTTGACGATGTATGCGAAAGCAAATGCAGCCTCCGAGTAAAGGCCCTGTTGCACCAAGGCCAGACCAATGTTGTGCATTATCATGGAGTAGATGACCTTTTCGTTTTGCCCAACTTGATCCAATGCCATTTTGTAGAACTTAATGGCCTTGGGGTAGTCCTTCTGCTTGAAGTGCACATTGCCAAGGTTGATTTTCACGCGTAAAGATACCTCGGTAGTCTTGATGAGGGATTTATAGATGATCAAGGCGGGACGGAAATCGGATTGTTCTTCGTAAGCTTCGGCCAGTGCTAGGGCTTTGTAAGGAGGGCAGTTTGAGTTCATTTTTTAATTTATTTTTATTTATTTTTGACAATGCCTTGAGATTTTGATTACTGATACTTTTACTCGTTTTACTTATCGACAAAGTTGAAACTGTCGAATGTGTTATTTACGCGTTCAAGATAGAACGAACTATGCAAATGATTCTAAAACCAATTTGCAGAAGACGTTCGGTTCAGCTCAAGCTATGAAGGGATCAAAAGATCTAAGCCACGTTACGCGGCTTAAAAAATTATATTATTTAGTTTCATTTAGATACATATAAAATCCAGCTTGTGCAATAAAAATAGCCGACAGACTACGATAAGATACGTCTTTTAGTAGCGGCAAAAAGCGTGGACTATATATATTTCAAACTGAAGCCGATCCCGCAGTTTCGGCCCCAAGCGGTCTTTATTCATAGCCGCCCTATGCGGATCTAACCTCTTCCTACTTTTTTTTCTGTAGGTTAATTTGAAAGAACGAATGTATGTTAACTAAAAATATATTTTTTATATTTACAGTAAAATCCACAGCACATTAGCTGAAAAGTGATGCCAAGTGTGCTTGAAAAATAGAAATGCGAGCAGTAACCAACATACAAATGAGAAACTGGTTATTAAGAAAAAATTGTGGCAATATGAAATTCCAATTTAAAGACAAATAAAAAATTTGGTTTCTAAGATAAACAGATTTTAGGAAGTGAAATAGATGTATACGGGTTCGCGTCCCTATAGTAAAAAACTTGCAATAAAACTTCCCAGGTGAAAAGCTTAAAATTCGCTTCATTCCAAAAGTAAACACACACTATAAACATAAATAAAGGGTTTTTCAACAGGGACGCTACAAAAGTAGAGCGACAGGGACAGCAAACGACGCCGAATTTCTTGCTGCTCTTTTGACATTTCTCTTCAGTAAGGTTTGCCATTTCATGATGGAAAGATATACGAGCCAACAACGAGTCGAAATTATTACAATTTACTACCGAAAGTCAGTGGCCTCAACGTTTAGAGCGCTACGTCCAATTTATGGTCGTCATAATCGTTAAGAGCGCTACGTCCAATTTTTCATAATCGTCCTAGCAGATCAACAATTGAGCGTCTAGTGGAAAAATTTGAATCCACAGGCACAGTACAAAATGTTCCCGTGCCAGTGAGACAAAGAAGTGCCCGTAGTGTCAAGAATATTGCTGTCGCTGAGGCTTCAGTTGAAGAAAGCCCAATGTGTCTCTCACACGTCGTTTTCAAGCGTTGGGCATCTCTGTGACGTCGTTGTGGCGAATTTTGCGGAAAGATCTTGGCCTACATCCTTACAAGATTGACCACCACAAGCCACACAGCGAATATCACAATCAATTTATTGGAAACCAAGTTTGGAGAACGTGTTATCTCACGAAATGGTCCAGTCGCTTGGCTGCCTCGGTCGTGCGATTTGACACCGTTAGACTATTTCCTGTGGGGCTACGTCAAGTCTATGGTCTATGCCAACAAGCCAGCGACGATTGATGAACTTCGTACGAATATCGAACGTGAAATTGCAGCAGTATCGGCCGATTTATGCTTGAAAACCGTCGAAAATTGGGTTCAGCGTCTGGACTTCTGCAAGCGTGCCCGTGGTGGCCATGCAAAAGAAATCGAGTTCCATACATAATGGCTTCGAACGTACTTTCACAGGAATAAAGAATTTCATTGATATCCAAAACCGTTTTTGTTTTATTTAAAAAAAACTTTTGTAGCGCTCTTATTGAAAAACCCTTTATATCAATAAAATGAAAGATTAGTTAACAAATATCAAAAGTGCTGTCTCTTTTCAAAGTGCAAAGGAGTTCGTTTAAATATATTTCAAAATATTTCATTTTCCGAATGCAAAAATTCAAAGGTTGGCTTTCTGATAACACTGCTGCCAGCATCCAATTCCATGCTTTAAACAGCCAGCAAAGGGCTTTTAATTAATTAAATATACCCAGTTTAAAATTTGTTGGTAGATTCTTATTAAATGTGGACCCATTTAGACTTGCGCACACTTCAAGTTTAGGTACCTATGTTTCGAGTAGGCAGAGCGCAAAAAATAGATTTTCACGACATAAAAGTCATTTGCGACTTATGTGATGGTTCTTTTTCGAATCTATTATTTTGTAAAAAAAATAAATAAAAAAGCCTAATATTTGTTTATTCTATCAGACAAAGAGGCAAATTCCCCTGAAAGGGAAATTCTCCACGATCTCGGATCACTAGTGCTTAGATTTTGTTTTAATAGTAAAAAATAAACACATATATTTATATTAAAATTTCCTGCTGACAATTTGTTTATATTTCTAAATCTAACTTAAGCCTCATTTCAAAAATCACTCTTTGTCGTTATCGATATAATTTCAAAATTGAGGTTTATTTGATAAAAATGTATATAATATTTTAATGCAATGAATCACGCGATATAAATTGTTCATTCCTTCAGGATTATAGCCTTAAAATAGTAAAGAACAAAAAGATGTACTCACCCGGCCTGTAAAAGAAAATATATAATATTAGTCTCCTCAAACCTCAATAACCATAAAAAAAATGTCAACAAAAAAATAAAAACACTATATAATCCCTTAATGATATCCTTAATCGTAGCAGTGGCAGCACCTTTAATATCCTTTATGAATTCAAAGGGCATTAAAAAGGATCCCTCCCTACTGCGGTTACATATAATAGCAGTGAACAAATTTTAACTTCCTAAACCATGCGTCAGTAGTTACAATGTTCGCCATCGCCTTTAGGATTTCTGACTGGCACTTTACCTCAAGAACCACATACACCCACACGTGATACGGCCGATATTATATCTTTCACAGCAAGCATTTAACTTTGTGAGGGATTTAGCTTCACAACAAAAAAAAAGCCACACATGAAGCGATAAATTTTAACGATGACAAAAGATTTGTCGAAAGCCTTAGCCAAACTGGTGGGTAGTTATAGTTATACTTGATTTACGCCACTGTACAATTATTAACGCACGTGTAGTTTAAGCGCCATTATGGCCATAATTTCACCGATCGAGTTATAAATCAATTTTTCTTTCTTCCTATAATTACCACGCACCGTCGTAACATTTGGGCAATATTTATGACATCCTGTCATTGGAACGAAAAGTTCGTTCATAAATATGTGAGCAGTGCGCGCCATCCAAGGTTGACTTTGGAATATGTTTTTAAATATTTATAGCTACGACCACATTCAACTCTGCAAATAGGTCCTTCCCACCGACCGTCATCATTCTCAATTATTCTATCCCAAAACGAGACGGTGTGTCAAATCCACCTTTATAACGCTGTATATCCACTTTGTGACTATTATCCTTTTGATAGATAATTTTGGAAGTGTATCGAATTTTTGCATTGTGGACGAATCCTACTGCTTGCACGCTGAAGATGGATTGGAATTTGTGTTTTCTTGAAATAAATTATTGCGTCCCCAAGGACGAGATATAGAGATGCGGAGGTATACACCAAGTGACAGGAATAGTAATCAAATGGGAATCACTAAGTGACACGAGTCAGCTTATCTACTTTTTCTGGGGTGAAAATTGGATTTTAATGGACAGACGTGGAATTTATGTTTTAAACTCGAAACGAAAGTGTGATGTCGAGGGCTTTTGAAACGAAATTCGTATTCGAGCATGGTGTGAGCGAGAAAGCTCCCGATTTTATTTTCACGCGATGGTTAGACTAATAATTATTTAGCTTAAAGGCGATCCCCTGTTAGACGGCCCTGATTCAAAACTAGAAAGCTCTCTTAAAATGTTGTAACTTACAGGAATGAACAATTTATTTGACAGTTTTCCTTTTGAAATGAGGCGCATTACTCATTAACATTAACATTTATAATAAAAATAACAACTCTATGGCCACTTACCTTATAACATAATTAACGCAAACAACACTTTGCGGTTTTTGTTTGTCGTAGACAATTGTGGCTTGTGTCACAATCCAACAATAACCACCGCATTTTCCCAAGAAGCGATAACGACACGTCTCACCTTGTCCCTTGCTCAGCACTGTAAAATATAAAATAAATATTTTTTTTTATTGTTTATCAGATAGAAAAAAAATCTCAATTTCAAATCAATGTAAGCATAACAATATGGAAACTTGAAACCAATGCAAGTAGACGCGAATGAGTTCAGTTTAGGGTTTCATTTGAGGTAGAGGCAGGCGGCTGGCGCCAATAACAATATAACCGACACCAACAGCAACAATAGATTCGAATTGAAAGAGAATCGTGAACATCACTAAAATCAAAGGGAAGGAGAGATTTGTGATGAATTTCAAGCCTCAGACGAATTTGAGGCATTTTATTGACGATCTTGACGAATGACAGATGCTTGCAGAGAGGTGTGAACTTTGCAGTTGAGTTGTAGTTGAACCCAGGACGCGAGTTCCAAATTTTGAATGCCCCTTAGCCTGTTTTTTTTAAGTAAATAGAATATGAATAAGAACTCGAACTACTCCCCTTTATAATATGGGAGCAATATCAGATTCGGGTTAAGTTAAAGTGGTTGCTTGCATAAGTCGACAACAGTAGCTATTTTTCTTATGTGTAAGTCTTCAAATTTAACTTTTTACCCGCAAAAGAGCCAAGTAGAGTTGAATCCGGATAAAGCGACGTTCACCAAAAATCGTTTAACATAGCTGTTCATGAGGTTCGCCATAGAAATCATAGAAATAAAATAATTCAAGGAAAGTGACTCGGTTTTTTTTATGAAATAAAGTTATGACTGCCTCAGGGAGCACGGTGGGTCCTCTCAAGGGCATACTTTTCAAACATCTCTATAGGTACATATAATAATCTCTACATATAACAAAACTGTAGAATAAAAAGTGCTAGACCACGCATCACGCGGAATCTACTGGACGGATTTTGATGAAAATTGTCATAGTAATTGCTTATGTTCTGGGTCGGGACTTAGGATACTTCTTATCCCCGAATATAACTTGGTTCTTACAAAATAGTCAAAAAAAGTGTATATCTGTAGGAACATTTTTAATCATACAGACCTAGCACAGTAATGGCTTATGCTGAATTTAGCAACCTTTTCCCTGATTGATTTAAGATATAAAACATCCTCCTAAAGCTGAGCAATGTTCAAAAAAATCGAGTTTGGATCGTACAGGATCGTAGTCACCAAACAACCTTCATTTACCATCAACTCTGTAACCTTATGGTTTTCATCACTGCCTCTTCATCTATTAATCTACGAATAGTTTAATAAAAATTGGACGTCGATTAATTGTTTATATTGTTCTATTGGCAGCCTTCTTCTTCAAAAAACAATAGCAAGAGAGCGATATAACTTGAAGTCGGTTTTATTTAGTTAAGTTAATAATTCAATACATCCACATCTAGGACAAAAAAAAGTCTAAACAGTAATGCAAACAAATGACAATTTCATTCCGTGTTTAACTGGAAAGTATCCAATGACTTATGGCGCATTCAAAGCACGGCATTAGAAAATTTATAATGTAGCTTATATGTTAGAATTTATGACTTTACCTTTAGTCCCTAATATACAGTAGGTAAATATGAAGAAATCCTACAAGCGATCCTTTTTTCTTCTGTTCCCCAAACCGGTTGCCTATCCACCTACTTTGGGGTTCTTTAAAGAAATGTAAGTAGCTTTACGAGGGACATTCATCGTTAAATTCATATTTTCAACAACAGGTTTCATAATTTGCCCTCTTTTTAACAACATGGGTGGGTACTTAAAAACCTAAGATTTAAGGTTTCAAATGGTTTTCTTTTTAATTAGTATTAGGAACCCAAAATAGTCCATAAACTTAAGCTTTTATGGTCAAAAAAATATGGCTGTAAAAATGCCCAAATGAGTCGCCATTAAAAATAAAAGGAAAGTGAAGTATCCCCAATTTGTTTAAATTATTTCAGTAGGGTGAGTCAACGATGTTGGTAATGAAGGACTACATGGGTGACATGTGCCGCAAGTATTATGTTCCTGTCCTGTGCTGTGAGAGAACTTTTTGCAATTTTATAAGAGACTTTAAGACCCGATCTAACAAGAAAACAAAAGAGCTACCTGGAACTGACTTTCACCCGTCTTCAAAGATTAACATTTATTTTTTGTGAACGCATTAATAACTACAAAAATAGCAAAATTCTGCCAGGCGGCTGAAAACCAGGGGCAAATATAATTTATATTTATTTTTATATTTTACTAGCAGACCCGGCGAACTTTGTCTCGCCCCAATTTAACGCCTTCAGATAAACTCCAGAGTGATAATAAAATTTCAATTAAATTTATTTGAATTGATTCGAAGTCAGTAGAGAGCGATATGATAAACAATGTTTCTTTTATTGATTTTTATCGCAAAAGCAAATCGAACGGGAAACTGAATCCCCTTGAACAGGAGTGGAAGATCAGTTGGAATAATCAGAATTCGTGGGATAAGGACTTCCTCTCCCTTGAATTTGCCCTTGATGATCGTCGCTGGAATCAAATTCTTCATCAGTTTCTTGACGGAAAACCGCGTACCGCACAATTTCGGATGATTTAGATTCCGCAACACAGTTTTAATCGATCCCACCTTCAGCTGTAAATTATGCGACGGAGTTCCAGCCACATCAAGCGAGTTCAAAAATTCCGTCGGATAGTTGGTCGCTTCATCCTCGTCGGTCACGCGGTCAACGGATTTGTACGAATGCAATTCTCCAGCGATTTGACTTCGAATAATTAAATTCAAGCTATTGACGACCTTATTCTTCGCTGCTAGTATTGCCCGTTCACTAATCCAATCGAGATTTTTATAATTTAGTCCACTCTCACGTTCGTGGTCAATTTCAACTTCTTGATATGCCTCCACAAAAAAGACAATTTCAGGCATGCATTGAGTTCGTCGATACCAGTAGATTTCGGGATGAAGGGAAACGTTTGACGAAAACCTCCGAAGAGCAATATCATACCTTTTCCCTGATTGATTTAAGATATAAAACATCCTCCTAAAGCTGAGCAATGTTCAAAAAAATCGAGTTTGGATCGTACAGGATCGTAGTCACCAAACAACCTTCATTTACCATCAACTCTGTAACCTTATGGTTTTCATCACTGCCTCTTCATCTATTAATCTACGAATAGTTTAATAAAAATTGGACGTCGATTAATTGTTTATATTGTTCTATTGGCAGCCTTCTTCTTCAAAAAACAATAGCAAGAGAGCGATATAACTTGAAGTCGGTTTTATTTAGTTAAGTTAATAATTCAATACATCCACATCTAGGACAAAAAAAAGTCTAAACAGTAATGCAAACAAATGACAATTTCATTCCGTGTTTAACTGGAAAGTATCCAATGACTTATGGCGCATTCAAAGCACGGCATTAGAAAATTTATAATGTAGCTTATATGTTAGAATTTATGACTTTACCTTTAGTCCCTAATATACAGTAGGTAAATATGAAGAAATCCTACAAGCGATCCTTTTTTCTTCTGTTCCCCAAACCGGTTGCCTATCCACCTACTTTGGGGTTCTTTAAAGAAATGTAAGTAGCTTTACGAGGGACATTCATCGTTAAATTCATATTTTCAACAACAGGTTTCATAATTTGCCCTCTTTTTAACAACATGGGTGGGTACTTAAAAACCTAAGATTTAAGGTTTCAAATGGTTTTCTTTTTAATTAGTATTAGGAACCCAAAATAGTCCATAAACTTAAGCTTTTATGGTCAAAAAAATATGGCTGTAAAAATGCCCAAATGAGTCGCCATTAAAAATAAAAGGAAAGTGAAGTATCCCCAATTTGTTTAAATTATTTCAGTAGGGTGAGTCAACGATGTTGGTAATGAAGGACTACATGGGTGACATGTGCCGCAAGTATTATGTTCCTGTCCTGTGCTGTGAGAGAACTTTTTGCAATTTTATAAGAGACTTTAAGACCCGATCTAACAAGAAAACAAAAGAGCTACCTGGAACTGACTTTCACCCGTCTTCAAAGATTCACATTTATTTTTTGTGAACGCATTAATAACTACAAAAATAGCAAAATTCTGCCAGGCGGCTGAAAACCAGGGGCAAATATAATTTATATTTATTTTTATATTTTACTAGCAGACCCGGCGAACTTTGTCTCGCCCCAATTTAACGCCTTCAGATAAACTCCAGAGTGATAATAAAATTTCAATTAAATTTATTTGAATTGATTCGAAGTCAGTAGAGAGCGATATGATAAACAATGTTTCTTTTATTGATTTTTATCGCAAAAGCAAATCGAACGGGAAACTGAATCCCCTTGAACAGGAGTGGAAGATCAGTTGGAATAATCAGAATTCGTGGGATAAGGACTTCCTCTCCCTTGAATTTGCCCTTGATGATCGTCGCTGGAATCAAATTCTTCATCAGTTTCTTGACGGAAAACCGCGTACCGCACAATTTCGGATGATTTAGATTCCGCAACACAGTTTTAATCGATCCCACCTTCAGCTGTAAATTATGCGACGGAGTTCCAGCCACATCAAGCGAGTTCAAAAATTCCGTCGGATAGTTGGTCGCTTCATCCTCGTCGGTCACGCGGTCAACGGATTTGTACGAATGCAATTCTCCAGCGATTTGACTTCGAATAATTAAATTCAAGCTATTGACGACCTTATTCTTCGCTGCTAGTATTGCCCGTTCACTAATCCAATCGAGATTTTTATAATTTAGTCCACTCTCACGTTCGTGGTCAATTTCAACTTCTTGATATGCCTCCACAAAAAAGACAATTTCAGGCATGCATTGAGTTCGTCGATACCAGTAGATTTCGGGATGAAGGGAAACGTTTGACGAAAACCTCCGAAGAGCAATATCATAGCCCCTTCAAATCGTCTCGAATCAACTCGTAAATCCTTCATTGTTCGGTCAACTGCCTCCAAAGCTCGTTTATGCGCCATCGTGCATTTTTCCCAAATGATAATTTGGCATTCGCGTATCAGTTTCGCTGTCGCCGAATTCTTGGTCATTGTGCACATTGGCTTGTCAACCGTGAGAAGATTCAGAGCGGAATGTGCAGTTCGACCGCCTTCCAACAGTGTGGCAGCAATGCCAGAAGATGCAGAATCAACGAAATTCCGAATGTCATGCCTGTTTCACCGGGAGCATAGGGTGAATAAAATGAAATGGACACAGCCTACACACCTCATATTACATACCTGCAACCGCTGTACTGTGATTGCGCATGACCAATCGGGTTGAACTTCAACAAAGAGGTGGTACTCACTCAGGAAAGGACAAAAGTGATACAAATAAGTGTTCTCTCAAAATCAACTATTCTTTGACAGTGGCTTTAATAACCCGATATATTTGGGGTTACCTTTGCTTTGCCGTGACAATGACGATGATGGATGAAAATGAATACACACACAATATTTAGTTGATGGCTTACGTGTGCACCATTTTGTAAATATTAAATTCAAATGGTAGGCTTAGGAATCTATTTTTTTATAAAATAAAAATGAATGACAGTCCTGCAAATACTTTTTTATTTTTTCTTTAGAATAATACAGTAGAAATTTAATATGTAGGTTAAGTATTCTGAAATTTTCAAATTTTCCGCGCAATCTTCTGCTGAAAATAACAAACACAACAAAAAAAAGAATTAACGAAATCGGTCCAGCCGTTCAAGCGTGATGCGTGATAATGGTTAAAAAAAAACCTTTAAGATTATTATCCATGACAAGTTTTTGTTAAGTTAACGAGAAATTAGTGAAAGTCTTTAAGTTTTTATTAAAATATGTTTCCATGTCAAAAAGAAGCTGAAATGTCAAACTATAAAAAAATTTCTGACTTGTCGGTAATCAGAAACATAAAAGCTTGGTTAACGAAAATTGCTCAGAATTAAAAACTTTCCGCAATGTAAAATTTCACTTTAGACTGGTTTTGAAAAATTCCCGACTTATGTAAGACTCTAGAATTGGTAAGTGCCGCTTTGCCAAATGATTTTCCCATTTATAGATTAGTCCCTTTCTATAGAACTAACCCAGGCCGGATTTCGAGGACATCAAAACAAATCTTCCACCTTCATCGATCTCCCGAGTTCGTTATGAATAAAAACTACCCTCAGAGATTAAGTATTCCGCTATTCAATTAAAAAAATATTTCTTGTTATCCTTTCGCATAATGCAAATCATACAAATCCTACATACGCAGTATTTAAAATTCACCAAAGAACAATAATTTCACTTGAATAAACTTCTTCTACTCTCGCACATTTCAATTTATTCATTATTTTCATTTCAGTTGTTTCTCTTAGCATAAGGTTTATGATTCCATTTCTGTTACTCCCCCCGATAGAAAGAATATTGAAAAATGTAAATCTGCTCTTCTTTGAAATTGTTTCCTTAAGAAATAAAAAAAAACCCAAAATCTCAAAGGAATTAATGGAAATTCCACGGATCATAGTAAATTAAAAAAAAGAAACATTTCCAAACATGAACAATTTATTACACACCATTCACTCGCACATCGATGTAGTAAAATTTTGTTAACATGACCATCAATACCAGAAGCAAGACAGAAGCCGTTTCCCATTACATATTGGGTCGTAAAACTATATCCACATCCTGGCCCGCTCTCCCTCGTCCTAATCCTGTATGTGCGAATTAAGAAGTCTAACAAACAGAAAATCAGTATACAAGTAATTATTGGGATAAATAGATTACACCAAAAGAAAGTATGTGCGTGGATGTTGCAAAATCCTCGTATACACAAGTCTCAAGAGAAGTCCTTCCTAAGCGGCATGGATTTATTCCGACATTAAAGCTGACCGAAATGGATCTCTCGCCATCGGAAAATCTTGTTCGTTTCCTTAATACTTGTAGGTATAGGCAGGGGATGATAGTTGAGGGTGTGTGTGTGTTTATTGAGCGGATATTATGTTACCGCATGTGTATTTTCACGGTTGGCGAGTGTGTTTAATTAGCTTGTTGGGTTCAGTATTAATCACAGTTCGATCGGTACCCGAACTGTTGATGCGATTCACGAGAGTTCACTTTGATGTGTTGTAATCATGAATCGATTGGAACTGTACCAATGGATAAGTATTTAGGTTTTACGACCAGGGTAAACAGTTTTCTATCTAAAGTGGAAGTTTTGTTGCGATGTGCGCTATCGATATCAAATATTTGAAATCAATTTCGGATTGAGGGTATTTCGGTCTTGTATTGGCATCAGACTCATGCAATGCTATTGTGTCCATCATGGAAAAGGTATCAAAATTATATGAGAATGACAAAGAACTTTGCTTCAGAAAGTCACGGAAAACAACTTTTGGGCTTAAAGGCCACGATTATTATGTCTCCTTCCAAAAAGAGGGAATACAGTAATAATTAGGAAAAACACGACCATCACATCGACGCCTAATTCCATTAATAGAAATTAATAGCTGTTCTTAAGAAAAGCCTATACTGCATATTTTACAGGAGATTTAAACCCACAATAGTTCTTAAAGCAAATTGCAAGCATTTTAGATAAGTATTAACCAACACAAAAGAAAGAGAATTGTGCAGGAAAACCTAAAGTCCAGATCCTGTTGATTTTTTCATACAAACTCTATGGGAATGAGAACAGTCCGAAATCAGGGACTGAACTACCGCATCCGTGATCGAATACTACTTGACAGATTTTTTTTTTTATTGTTTTACATGTAAAAGCAACAAAATTCAGTGACGTATTGCTCGCTCACGGGTGCGATAATACGACCCCAGGCAATACACCGACTGAAGGGACTGGGAGTTCTGACAAAATTTTTAGAAAAATATTAAGCTATGAGAAACGTTCAAACTAATGCACAATAAGAAAATATGTCCCTGTTTCGCAACAGAAACCTAGCCATTTCTAAACCATAATCTTTTGCCTAGCAAAAAGTACTTTACGATCGACCAAGTGATTAAAATAATGACTGATACAGTTAAGAGATCATTTGAATAGAAAAGGCATAGCACAAGCTTTTAAAAAACTGTGGAATAGTATAGAAATAGATCATAGAAAGTTACAACAAAAAAGTTTACAAATCTTTTGTAAAGTCATTTTCATTTCTGTTACTTTTACACAGCGGCGCCAGGTTTTGCACACATCTAACCGACTTTACCATCCACATTCAATATAGGCGACATCTTCTGGTGAAAAAAAGAACGTTTAGAAGATCTTGATATAATTGATCCAGATGGAAAGTGCTAATGGATATCGTGCTAGACTGTCTTCTGTCTTTATTGTGGAGCAAGTGATATTATACGAGGACTAACGTTAACTTGAGAAGACAAGCTTGTTAAACGTCAATTCAGTACAATTTTAATCATCGATCGCTACACACCGAAACAACGCACCGAAAAAGGGACACTGAACATTGGATTTAGTCGTTCAGTTATATTAACTTTTGTTGAGCGTGGAACAGTGGTAGATTGTCGACAATCGACATGCCCAAGGCCAAGACATTCCAATGAACTGGTTGAAGCGGTAAGGAATTGCGTTACCGAGAACTCACATGTGTCGTATCGTCTCCGCGCTTAGCGTTTTGGCATCAAAGGAATTGTATCCATATAAAGTGAAATTGACTCAAAGAATATTTTCGACTGATCATCCACGTTGCTTGGAATACGGCGACAACGAAATTGACTGTCCAAGTGTCCACCCAGGTGTGCAGATTTGACCCCTCCGGACTTATTTTCGTGGGGTTATTTTAAAAGCAAAGTGTACGCCAGTAAGCCTCAGACCTTTGGCGAACTCTAGGCAAACATTCGCGCCGGAATCAACGCTATACCGTCCGAGATGCTCGAAAAAGTGATGGAACTTTTTGTTTTGGTCAATAAAGGCGGCCACTTTATTAATGTTGTATTCAAAAACCAGTCCAAATGAATTGTAAAGTACTAAATTAAATAAATATATCCCATATATGGAAATCGGCTGTTATTTTAAGTTATACCAACAAAAAATATGTCGCCCCATGGATATTTGTTACAAATTATAATTTTTTAAATCCCTATATTGACCAAAAATTCGGTTATTCCTTTACTGCTTGACACTTTTGCTTCTTGTTGATTTGCAAATACAGGAAGGATTTTATACCCTTATAGACTTATACACAACGACAATCGAATTAGAGAAAGCTTGTAAAGTAATTATAGTTTCAAAAGATGGTATCGAGGGCAGCCTTGGAATCATTTAAAAGTATCTACAATCGTTGAATTCTTTTCATCGTTCCTGTCAGTCGAATAATGTAGTCGACAGCAGCAATAAAGTCATTTCGACTCTTTTTTTACAGCTCGGTACCAGAATCTTTTTGAAAATGGGTGAAATCGGACTATTTTTTCCAAATGTAGGGCGCTTTTTCTTTAATTTAATCATACATTTCTGAAACCCCTTTAATTTACTTATTCTGTAAATATCATTCGCCTACAGTTACTAGTATTTACATAATTACATAAGCATAAGCACATTGAAAATGAAAATGGAATTTTACGTTTATAAATATTGCTTTGAAGCTACTTTTAATAAAAAAAATATTATTTTTCGGTACAAGGGTATAAAACATTAAACGCGGGTAAAGAACAAAAAAAATTAGGTGGGATTTTTTTCAGCTGGGACTCTTTTTTTGGACTCCTTTTGAAAATGTTCAGAGGTAACGCTGGTCCACAGTCAAAATGGTAGCACTGAAAAATACTAAGGCGAACCTTAGGTAGGTAATAAAATAAAATCCTTCAATGCTTGACCTCCCAACAACTTTTACAAATTTTGAACCGTCATTTTTAACATGGAATTTTAAAACAAACAAGTATGTAGAACAACCTTTATTTATGGTGCAAAATCTTTTGGATGCACTTAAGACAACACTTTACAAATCGGAGGTGGTTTAAAAATTCGCTCAGTACAATTTTTCTGAGTAAAGCCTGCCGTGGAAGACGATAAACCTTGTGGAAATGATCGGATCTAATGCGCCCCAGGAGTCATAACAACAAGTAGAACTACGAGATGCCGATAAGAGGACCTTTTTAAGGCTCGATACAGATTATTTGTAACAGTATCAAAAAAGAAAAAAAATGGTGTACCACAAGGCTGTATACAGTCCCCATTGCTGTTTTCAAAAGTGTAGACCGTCATTTTTAGAGATACAAACCGTGGTAACGCCCATTGAAAGCATTGACTTTATGAGAAACATAATTTAATGACTTTGCTGTTAAGCTGGCCTAGTTTTCAAAAAGTTTTTCGAGCATGCGCATGGTGAAATGCAAAATTAAAAATATTCCAATCAAGCTGTCAACTGTCAAATTAGCTGTCGCTGGAAAAAGTGTTTGTAAGATAAAATGCGAAGCTCTAAACACCCAGGTATTAAGAATGTTTTTAAATACTTTTGAATGTAACATTTGTAACATAATTCTCTACGGGCAGTAGAGTCAAACATACGCGAAACATATTTACCTCCGAGCACTTATACTCGCTTCGTCCTAGGCAATCCAAAAAAAAAAGAGAAATACATTTCCACAACCATGGATGTGTCGGATTTAACCTGCACCATCGGAGTGATGGTATAAAATTCAAATGCTAGACGATTTTCCTTTCCCAGCGAACTGGAAAATTTTCATTAAATTAGAGAATCGCTCGATCTGGAGAGATGGGTGAGTGGGAGCCATCGTGGAGCCCGCAAGGAGCCCACCAAGCAGAAAAATGTATCTTGCGTGAGAAAATATTTATTTTCTCGTCATTTGCTTCTTTTTGTGCAGCCCGTTATCAGCTTGAAAGAAAACCAAATGAACGACAATGGCAATGACAATTTTCCGTCTGAAACCTTAAGCTATGCTGATGTGCGTTCGGAATTATTTTTTTTTTTTCTCCAGCCATCATTCTGGGTGCACATTCCCATTCGCTTGGCGAAAAATGTTGTCAATTCAAAGGGAAATGCATGATTTGGTACAGAATACAGAACACCTCCCACTCGGGGACTTTGGCATTACAATTCAAATCGAAGAGATGCGATGTGAATGCGAGTCTGAGTATGCAAGTTTGCGAAAAATATTCCCTTTGTGTCTATTCAGATGTTTGAAGTTTATGTGTGTGTCAAATATTTTGTTCATCCCATTCAAGCGGCTAATTAATTTCAGTTGTCGACATTGAAACTTTAATTTACGAAAATCCCACCATAATAACCCTGATGAAGTGTGCCTCCTTTCAGCACGTTGGTACAATGGCGACAGACTTTAACTTGTTACCACTTCATTGTCCTTTTGATGTGAAGCCAGCGTCAACCTTTTCACTTACTTATGTCACATGAAATTAATAGAATACAGAAGGGAACTGAGTCCTTTCATTCTGTAGACTTCACAATGGCATTACGGCCTTACACAATTCCGTCTATCTATAGAACCTTAATTTCGTAGTCAACAAAATGGTGTCCTTTTGTGTTTGGGGGGGCCTCCATTCATCTGACCAAAACTCTACCTACCATAAGTGCTGTTAAACGCCCCACCCACTGTGCTTTCTGGAAATATTAAAGTAGGTACACTTCCATGACAGCATGGGGGGTCGGGTAATTCGTTGTTTTCTATGTGACAATGAAAGAACCTAATTATCGCATCCTTTGCCTAATCGATTTTTAATGGTCAACTCTAGATTTGGACTTTATTGGCATTTTTGAATCATAATTGCCAGTTGGCGTGTTTTTCCCTATATAAACCGATTTACATAAGACATGTCCTTTAAGATCAACCACCCATTGTTGCATTCGTTTGTGTGTGCACATCGGCAGTCTTAAAAAGAATATTAATTTATTCAAAGGAGAATATGACAGCGCGAACATAATAAAAAAAAGTCCGTGAAAAAAAAACGAAACTCCCAAATCGATAGTTTTCCATCAGGGAAAGTAAATTTTAATGGCGTGTCTGGTAGATTTTTTACGACCTCGTAAAAATATCCTTCTTCTAGTTGCGATACTCAATTTGTCTTGTTCTTCGTAGTTTTTATTTCCCCCTTGTAGATATAGTGTTTGACTACAACACTATATTTTTGGTGGAGTATACTGCAACACACTAAAAGAACTTTTGCAAGTGCAATCAATGACTTGTGGCGAAAGGAGGCGGGGGGCACGAAAATCCTTTGCTCTGTAGCGAAGCATATAGAAGAAACTTTGGAAATTACTTCAAAAAACTTTCCGTCTGCTAATCCATGTGAACAACAATTAAAAAGGTGTTGCTGTCAGTGGGAGAAAAATGAAGTACACGCGTTCTGACACTGTGTGTGTCTTTATTGCGATGGCGGGGGAAAAAACTAGACAAGGAAGAGGAAAAGGGAAAAAAGAGGTTCGCTTTGATTTAACTCTGCAGTTGGTCACTACTTTAAGTAATTGCGTATGATGTTTTTTGTGTGTAGATGGTAAATACGTTTTGAACTACAACTTACTGACAAAGTTGTATAGCTTAGCGATTACCGTGAGTTCACCGAAGTTCGCATAACGATGTTGTGTGGAATGATGGGATCTCACCGATTGACAGATTGGGTGACAGTAAATGTTTGAATTGCACTTTACAAATCCATCAACATTTTAAAGTTGTTTAGCTTTACGCTTATTTTGAGATTCGTCCGTCAAATTCAAAGAATCTATATTTTGACATTATTTAAACATTTCATTCTAACAATTTAAAGTTAATTTTTCATTCGAATGTTGCGTGCATTTTGGCTTTCTAATCGATCGCAACAAATGCCATTTTTTTGCTGTTTTTCACATTTTCCTGGCGAATTGGTTTACAAAAATGTGAGTTCAATTTCCTGTTAAAATAAAAGCATTTGAATTGGACTAATCGTGAACAAAAAGAAATGTTACTTATGCGACAATTTCCTAACTCGTCCATAAATAAAACAATTGCCATTTATGTTGCTTAATATTGCTTACAAACTTTATACAATAGAGAAAAAAAATTTTTATTTGAATAGTAAACATATTGCAGAGCAGATTTGAATTCAATAAATTTAGTTGAAATTTATTTATGCCTTCTTCTTTTGTTTGTGCCTTTTACTTGAATTATAAAGGTTCTCAATTCAATAACAAAATTAAAATGGTATTTTAGGCAAACTTATATTAAAATCTCAGACACTAGCGTGTCAAAATATTATTAAAACACATTTTAATATTCTTAAATCTGGTCATATTTGAGGCAAGACTTGTGGCGAGACAATAAACGAACACATCCGCGTCGTTAAGTATACTAACGTTAACACCCATCCACAAAACGCGCAGCTCGATTAAAGTGGCGTGCAGCCATGCGTTTAAACTTTTCTTCCCATTGTTTCTTTTTTGTCGAGCACTCACCGGGATAGGTAGAGAAAGTGTGGTTGGTAGAATTACAAGTAAATTAATTGTATCGTAGAAAGAAATTTAAGAATTTGGAAATTTTATTAAAAAAAAATATTGATATTAAAAATTCCTAAAGACTTAAAGTTTTTGTAGCTCTTATTATTTATTTTGCAATAAGAAGTTGAAAATTTAAACGTTTATATATTTTTTTTAAAAACAATGAAAAAAAGAAGCCTCCGCAAAAAAAAACATTGTCAATCCATATAAAATAGTTTTGTAAATTAAAGAAATAAAAATTAGTTTAAAAAAAATATATGTAAAAAGTCAAAAGTAATTGGTATTTAAACTGTTAAAAATAGATTCGATGTTGCCAGATTTTTAATTCATACTTATTTTTATATCTACTACTTCCACTCAATTTAATTCCTATCTTTTTGTTCAACTGAGTATTTATGAATTGAGTGCAAACAAAAAAATTGGAATTGGAATTTAAAAGAAGTCGCCGCCAGTCAATATTAAATCAAAACAAAATGTCATGTGGACGTTCGATGTCATTACGCATAAGTGGGACCCTGTAGTATTCTCTAGA
This sequence comes from Cheilosia pagana, assembly GCA_936431705.1. Taxonomy (NCBI): domain Eukaryota; kingdom Metazoa; phylum Arthropoda; class Insecta; order Diptera; family Syrphidae; genus Cheilosia; species Cheilosia pagana. Next base: position 72,732,818 of record OW386166.1, on the reverse strand, counting down.
TATAAACTAATAACGAGTGCATTCTGCTGTAGTAGCGTATGAATTGTATTAATATTTATTATTCTTAAATTCTTTTTGACATTTTATTACAGTTGCTACATAACACATTTCCAATATTTAATACAATATTGACAGAAAATATCCAAGGCGATTTGTATATAAAACCAGCAGAAACTTAATTTTTGTGTTTACAAATTTTAGGACCCTTTTGGTGAGCTTTTGAAGTTCTTCAAGACGCAAAGTTTCTCTAAGGAAGTTATGTCCCCTTCGTTGTCTTTCAAATGTCACGCTTCAGCTTTCAGTTTAACTTTATAACTTTCCGTAATATTTATGTATACCCCATAGTAGTAGTGATCCAGATGGATTTCTTAGACCGAAATAACCATTTTCGAAATACGTGTGTTTTTGACTAAATGGTTCCTTTTAATTAGCCGTAGATAAGAAGAAGAAGAAAATCAATTGCAACAGTTAATACCACATATTCCCAGATGTGGGATGAACGCGTTACGTGCTCAGAATTCAAACCCCAATACAAATTGTTAACGATTGGCAGCACATTCCCCTGAGAGATTGCAGATGGAACGATATTAAGCGTGTGTTTCAAAGCTTAGTCATGGTTTCTTATTAAATAGAGTTTCACTCGTAGTTCCAGTGTAATAGTTGATTAATCTGTTTCAAATTCTGGTCCACATAAAACTTGAATACAAAAGTAAAGGACATTTCACTACACTTACTAATATCAAGAATAAGCTACCCGAAACTAGCGCGCACGTACACTTCTTTGAGGCGTTATCAATCCAATTACCTAACCATTTGGGGATACGACTGTACCTTCTTCATATATTAATGGCAAGGCAACCAAAATCGGGACATATTTTATGTTTTGTTGTACGACGATGGGGTAGTCGAACCGCAAATGCGATTCCATTGACATAGGCATTCCAAAAGGTACAAACGTGACACGGACCCACTTCATATAAATTGTTGGTTTCCTCGCGGTCATGCGGAAATGTTATGTCCTGCGGTGTTCTTCGTGCTTCCTTTGGATTCCAAGGAGTTTTCGATCTATTTTGTTGGCCACTACAGTCCCTCTAGCTGTGTAATTAATTTTCTTGTCTTGAAACAAGGGAAGTCTGTTGAAATGGTATATCTTCAAGAATTGGTTTTCATCATGTTGGGGGTACGAAAATCTTGGGAAATAAATTTAACCCTCCGGGGTAAGGAATTTGTTTTTCGCAAAGTTTATTAATCACATCGATCATTTGGGTTTAAAGGTGATGACAGAAAGGCTGTCATTATGTCCTGTGTTAATATGGCCATTCGTCTCGGTAAAGAAATGTAACAAATGTCAGACGGGAGTTACGACAGCTACACTGCACTTGACTCTGGTGGGATTGACCCTTAGGCTGGAGAGCAACACTCAATAGTGAAAGCTAGGAGAAACAGTTCGTGTTGACGCCTTGGTGCGATGAAAGTATTTTTTTTTAGCTGAAGACTAGTGCGTACGATTTCTTCAAAACCTATGCAACGTAAACAGTTTAAGCGTCACTGGTATCATGATTTCTTGCTATTTGCCCTACGTCTTGTCAAAATTAATCTTGTGCCTACTGTCGAAAAACTGGGTTTTGACCTTACAACTTGCAGAAATTACTTCTTAAAATATTTGAAGTCGATGAGTTTTTAGATCAGTGAGTTTCATTTTCGTTGACAGCAGATGACCATTTATCGGTCACCTACAAAGCAGCCTGCGCTTATGCAGCGAGGGGTCATAAGACCTTAATCAATAAAATGTACGGCTAATTCATCGACATACTCATGATTCTAGACATCAGTAGCATTGATTGCTTATGGGCAGTCCCTGTTTACATATGTCTTGCCATATTCACTAAGGTCTGTTACTGCAAACAGTGCACAATTTTTGAATTTAACTTTGATCCAGAGAACAAGAGTTTCTTTTTTCAGGGTGAACCTGCTAAACATTCTGTCAAAGGTGCCGTTTACATAACAACTTACGTAGTTGGCGCAACAGACCCAGAAGCTCAGGGTAGCTTCTCAGCAATCGTTTGTGCAAGTTTTTATTTTTAGGACGAAGAAATGGCTCTTACAATTTTATGTAAAGCTTGTCTGCTATTCGGTTGAACCTGCGCACCCTTGCTCAGCACGCATTTAAGACCATAAAAGCGCCATCTATGTCGACAAAAAAAAACAACAAGGTTTTAAATTGTATCTCATAAAAGAGGGCGAACTCGACGAGCTGGGTTACCATTACCAGTCTTTCTTTTTTAGCGAGGCTAAGAGGCATACAAATAAGTTTTGCCTATGATATGAAACCCACTTTCCCCAATCGGCAGAGGGCGCATAAGCTAGTCACTAGACCAGAAGTTATGACTCTTTTTAGAGTTGGGAGCAATAATTTCTATATGCCATGTTGCCAAAGTCGACCTGCTCGGGAATGGTAGTGATTGAAGACGGTAAGAGTTCAAGGCTATTACTGACCGGTTACACAACGTCACTTGAAGCTTTTCACCGTCGAAGGGAAACCAATTTCCAACAGAAGTTGAAGGTTTGACGCTTTTTCGGTGGGCTGCACTCACGCACCTGAACTTATCACAAAGTTGCTATAACATGCATCTTAGAGGTTGCTCTACGCGTAACAGAAAAAAACTCTTCTCGTCACACAAGCTCATTTGATTCATAAATAAACTTTCTGCGAGCGGAAAGAAAGCAATTTAAATAACGGTTCACGTCCATGCTAATTTTATGTGAGACACGAACCAATTTCGAATCAAACGAGTCTGAGAACCTGTTCCGCCTTATTCCGACGTATAATTTTTGACTAAATGTGAAAAGCATACCCAAAGGCAACAAATGTCATTCGGCAAAACCAAACATTTGTCACATAAATTAACTAATAACACACATACTTAACTACGTCTACCTACGAAAGCTGGAACAATAAGAGCTACCCCAATAGCAAATTTGACAGGCGGGTAAAACTTTTTGACAATACAAAATATAGAATTAAAACTCTAACTTGCCTTCGGCTATTATAGTTCCACCTTAAGTAAAAGTGCACAGTAGGGTCACACTAAAAAAGGGCTGCAACTTTTTTTTTGCTCCAAAGAAATAATTCAGTCATTTATTTTGGCAATGGGAAATAAAATTGACTGCCACAACGGTAGATAATCATAAAATGTCAGTCAATTTCAATTCAAATGGAAAAAACTTGCATGCGCATAACATTATTACCTTTCCAGATGACTGACTGAAATTAACTACTATTAAATATCGCATCGTCAGAAATTCCCTCTTCTTTTTACAAAGAATGAAAATCTTTTTTTACGCGACTGGTTTGAAATTTGACTGGTGAGTGAAACGAATTTCACACCCTTTTGCCGTTTCACCACTTCGAGGGAACCATAGTCGCAACATACTGGTGCAGCGCTTTTCCGACTTTTGCAATTCAACTCAATTTATACGCTCGTAAAAAACTTCAACTCATTTAGACAAGACGCTGACTGAACCTGGTTATCTGACAATTTTTCCACACAGTTGAAACGATATGACTATGAGCATAAAAATGCGACAACCGCATACGGGTAAGAGGTTTGACAGCGAAAAAGCCAAACGATTCCTACGGGAGTATACATTTCATTTGCAGATATCATTCTGTCATTTAATAATATCAAAAGGAAAAGATTTCATTCTTTTACTTTGGTCGGTGTGTGTGCGGGTGGTTGGATGGATGGTGCGCAGCAGGTTCTTTCTCTTACATCACACACAAGTCATAGGTGAATGCACCCATTGCCGGCACCGTCTTCGAAGGAGGAAAGCAGAAAGCATCATCACATCAAACCTAACCAAAGCATCATCCGAACGATGGTATAGGTAGGTATCCTAGCCGAATGGCAGTCTTTGGGATATTTCATTTGGGTGGGTGATTTTGATCTTATTTTTTTTTCGCATACCACCCAGCGTGCAACCGCATTATCCTCTTCCTTCGGGGCGGAAGGATTTGCTACTGGCTGACTGGCTCAGTAGCTGTCTGTCTTGGCTTGACTGTGCATAAAATGACGGCTCTTTTGCACTTTGCCAGTGAAGTAGAAAAGCGCGCGCGATGTCTCCGATGTTTGCCTTAATCCCATTACTATGGGATTCGTTTCAGTGGCACAGCATCTACACTGCAAGGATAAATGATGACAGATGTGGGGGGAAGGAGAAGAGCGAAGCGAAGAAACGCATCTAATCGTTGCAATGTCTTGTGAAAGGTTTGCCTTTTCTCATTCACGATTTTCAAGGAAGACGGTTTTAAGTGAATCGTGTTTTTTTCCTTTTTTGTTGGATTTTTTGTTCGTCTTTATGGGGGGCAATTTGGAGATTTTCTTTCTTCTGAACTTCTGTTGGTTTAGATTGAGTTAACAGATTTGCTTAAAAGATTTTTCTCTTTGCTGACAATTTAGGTTGCCGTTGGTTTTGTGCGATATGGTGGATTTCCTTTGAAAGAACAACATTGTGATCGATTTTGGAACAGGACATTTTATCAGATAAAATTGCAGCAAATATATTAAACGCCGTATATCTGAATTGAAATACATTTTATATTTGTCAGCAGTTTCTTCACAAAAATACGCACTGCACTTATTCTCGTCTTATAAAGGGTGGTCAAATGAAAACGCACGATGTTAATTGTAAATAAAAGAAAAAGTTTTCAGAGAATTATCTTAATATTTTTTATTATGATAGAAGGATCTATGACAATTTTGAGTGAAACAAAATATCGGCCAAATGCTCGCAACGGCTTCTATCTGCCACATTTTGCAAAATCCTTTTTAAACGGGATGTGCTACACACCTTTAATTAATTTAATTGAACTGAAAAACGAAATGTACAGCGTACCTGTTAAGAATTTTCCGACTTTTCTTTTTTTCCTAAACCTTCGAGTAGCAATTACGAAAAAACCCGCAGAAGTAAGTACACAATTTGGTTCAGTTGTTTTCAAGTTTTAAGCATCCGAACAAACCACGATTCATTTTTATTTATAAAGTATGAACTACATCGAAACAGAAGTTGGAAAAAGTACGAAACCCACCACCTTGTAGTTGTGCGATTTCAGTCAAAATTGTTAAAAAGTGTCATAAGAGTTCTATCATAGACACCTATCATCTTTCAGGGATTGCCCCCAAAGTTGTGCAGACAAATCGGAGCTGGGCGAGGTTTATCTATCGCGTCAATTAAATACCGAGCTTCTCTAAAGATCATTACTATTCACAAGGCCGTCCATTTTAACTTAATCAAACAATATCGGATGAACTATGAGAACAATTCGCGTCCTTCGGTTAGTACCCAATTCGCTATAGCTTCTTCTACGAGCAGTCTTCTTATCTCAACAGCGCTGGTACAACTAAATAACTTCACTTTAAGCACCCAGCTTAAATTGTGCCCAACTTAACGTTCATCTTAATTGCTTTACCAAAAATAGCATGAAAATTCCAAAACAATAAATTATAGCCTCATGGCTGCATTTCTCATTTGTTTTTCGGGAAGCCAAAGCCAACTCCCCCTATGAAATCGACTTCATTACAAGCACTAATGCAAACTTTAATTAAGTCAATCTAATCCAAATGATGAACCAGGTTGTCGGAGGGTTGGTGAATGATTTGGCTTTATGCCGCACAGCCAGCAGCTGAACTGAAACGTGTTGCGCCACGATGACTTCTTTTCTGGTATTAATCTTTTTCGACGAGCGAGAAGAAAATTCGATTCCCGTGAACAGGTAAATTGTTCGAGATGAAAAGCACTTCTAACGGGACGAAGGGAAGAAAACGCTCCTATTACATGGCTCATTTGTAAAGGATGTGAATTGTGCTGCACACCCATCTCCGCTTTTATACTTTGGAATTTCAAAAAAAAGTTACGTATACGCCACAGTGTGCAAATGAACTAACTTAACGAGTGGCATTTGCTTCGTTCAGTTGTGAGCGCGCTGCAGTTGAATGATTTTAGAAGGAAAACTTTTCTCCTCGGTGGATATGGGGAAGACTTTTATTTAATTAATGCATTTCGTGGTGTGGAAGTTTTTCGGTTAATAGTTTCTTTCTTCTTCTTTTTTTTGTTAGACGAGATAATTTACATGCAAGTTATTTGAGATTTAATTTTATTACCACGGATTATAGAAGGAAATTACGACGGTTAATAGGTTCGCGCACCCTCGTTAAGGAAATTTTGAACTTCTTCGTAATGAGAAGTATTCAAAACGAGCAATTAGTACTGCGAAATCTGATTTGATTGGAAGGGAAAGCTCAAAGGTATAAGTTGAACCGTAGAAATTTATGTATTTGCGAAGGCAAATTGATTGGAATCCAAAAGACCGATCAAAAAGGTTCATTTGGTCTGTGGTGTTATTTGAATTACCTCAGATTTAGGTAAGCGAAGAATAATAGAGGGTGACCAATGATACTCTTTCCATTTGTTATGTTTCAGCAGTTGTCAAAGTTACCAATGACGTTCAGCTAGAGAGTCAAGCCGGCTTATTTTCCGATTGAACTTGGGCCTACGATCATATAAGATTGTGCTGAGGCAAGAATTGAAGCTGGATGACCATAGAAAACACAGTGAGTGAATGGCTGCTGAAAATCTTGGACGGAGATTCGGATTTTGGAAAAAAGACCATCATCGGACCTTATTTCTTTTTACATGAGGAAAGAGACACACCGTCAATGGTCTCAGGTAGACCGATGTTAACAGACTTTCTTTCCGACTTGTGGTTCCAACATGACGGCGCGACATGCTATACAAACGAGGCAACGCTTAAAGTTTCGAAGGAGAAATTTGGCGACTGGGTCTCCTCACGGCGAGCATTCATCAATTGACCGTCGCGATCATGCGACTTGATACCACTCAATTATTTTCTTTGGGGTTGCGTCAAGTCGTCAAGACGAGCTCCAGGCTATCATTCGAGACTATTGACGGAAAAACGCAGTACATATTGGAACTAATCATCCAAAATTGGACCGACGGCTTAAAAGACTGCCAGCGATGCCGAGGCGGCCATTTAAATGAAGTGCTGATCGACACATGACATGAATGTAGCTTCAAAATAAAGCCAGAAACATCTGAACATGAAGATTTTGGTGTAACAGCTGCTTTAAAATTTTACAAGGGTTCAGAACGCAAAAGTCAACCACTAAAAGGAATTTAGTAAATGACAATTATTATTTGCTAAAAAAACCTACAAAAGCACAACGAACAAGCCCCTTTTATGGGAACACTAGAATGGTATTAATTGGAGCACAGGGACTGTTACAAATAGATTGAAAAGGATACCCGTCGCGATGCTTGACCAGTACACCAAAGTGTCTCGACGCAGCCCTATTGAAGAGATAGTTTATCAACCATCAATATAATTTTCAGTTGAAACCAAGGCTTACACACAGTGATCAATTTTTGGACCTTCTTAACCATATTTCCTAATTTTTTTAAATGGACTTTCATATATTTGTAAACACGCATCAGTTCGCATTGCCCCTGTCAAGGAATATTTATAAAAATAAATTGTGAGAGATATTCGAATCAGACCACCATTGTCGGGTCCCTTTTCACCTCCCTGCCACTATTAATCTTTCCCAGAGAGGCTCTTTGCATTTCTCCAGAGTTATTTCCTGGGCTCGATTCCTAGTGTTGATACTAGCATCTGTTTATGAGAAATCTCTTTCATGGACTGGGTCTCGACCCAAAGATGTCCCAATCTCATCATTCTTCTGCCAGCCAATGCTGGACATTGGCACAGTATATGCGCCGCTGTCTCAGATTCTTCCAGGCATAGTTTACAGGTATCATCCTCTCTAAGGACCATCTTCGCTAAGTGATACCCGAAATTACCATTTCCTGTAGACAGAGCCACCACCCATCTCAGAGTTCGTCGACTCATGCTTAGAACCCTTCTTTGAGTGGAGCAGGTCGGCCATTTAATTACCTTTTTAGCCGGTCTACATTCTTAAACGATTGACCACATTCTCAGGTGTTCTGCCGTGATCCATTTGTGAATCAGCTGTTCTACCATTCCTTTGCCAATTGAAGAGATTCCGATTCAGATTGAACCTTCTTTTGCAAAGGAGTCCGCGTTTTAGTTGCCTTCGATCCCTATGTGTCCTCGTACCCAGATCAGTGTCACCTCATTTTTAGATGAACACTTATTGAGCTTGAGTACACATTCCAATGCCAATGATGTTGTGATGTTTGTTTGTTCCATGCGTCCAATCACCGCCTGATTGTCCAGTGCTTTAAGGATATTTCGTCCCTCCACCTGACTCTCAAGCAAGTATTCCAACGCATGCAGCAATGCAATCATCTCAGCCTGGTATACGGAAGTGTGTCTCTCACGACTTACGTGACGGGCTAGTAATCCATTCTCAATACGAGTTTTGTGATTCCTTTAAATAATACGCACCCTTGTTATCGCGTCCGTAGGCATGTTCAGATCTCTAATCTCGTTTTTGACAAGTTCAAGGATCTTCCATAGATGGTACCACGATTGTGCCATTTCGCATCTCGGTGCAAACGAAGTGCCATTAGGGCCACTGTTTTCTTAATAAGTGTAACGGTAAGATCCACAGGATCACTTCCAATGCCCATGTCCAAAAAATTAATAGCACCTTGGGCCTAGCTTATGAAACAGAGTCCCAGACTGAAATCCTCTCAAAATTTCGGCACACGATTAACAAATATTGAACCTTAACCTTAACCTCAACTTCAGGAAGTTTGCAGCTTTCGTTAAGGCGACCACATTCTTCCTTGATTTTCATCAAACACTTCTCATTTCACAGGAAAAACCCCACTATATTTTATCCACCCTTTTACCTTTCTCTAATTTATTTCACTTTCTACTCAACTTCCTTGTCGAACTTAGGTGTTAATGTAAATTAAAATTAGAAATTTAAATTAAATAAAGGTACATGCCGCACCATGCAGCTATGAGAACACATCTTTAAAAGTCATGCATTAATATTTTTAATAGGGCAGACAAGAATGGAGCCTTATTGAACTGAGATGATATTGAGATTTGTGCCAAATATTGAAAGCCCCAGTAAGCAATTAAAAAACTGCTTGCGTCAATTGCGTCAACTACTAAATCGTACATAAGATGGATAGCCCGGGAGCGTATCGGAATCCCGCCTTTTGTAATCCCGCTTTTCAAAAATCCCGAAAAAAAAGTTTTAAAATCCCGTCTCCTAAAATACTGCTTTTTTAAAATCCCGCTTGTTCAAAATCCCGATCTATTATAATCCCGCTTTTTAAAATCCCGCCAATTCCCGCTAATCCCGTTTTTTTACAAAACATTGTGATTAAAAAAAATATATGTTTTTTGCGTCGCATTGCTTATAATATACACTTGAACTAATAAAATAAAAAAAATTGTTTATGGTTTGAAGTTTTTTTTTGTTCCCTTTTGCATTTTTTTTTAATTATTGAAGATTGTCATATTTATTACTTACAAATTTAATTTGATGTTATTTATTTATTATTTTGTTACTTCCTCTAAAAATGATAAATGTTAAAATAAACTGCATTTCAAAAAAACACTCATTGATTAATTTATTTTCATTTTCTTATTATCCCGCTTTTACAATCAAAAGTAGTTGCTTTATTTTAAAAAATCGCGGCGATTTTAATAGCGGGATTTTAAGAATCGGGATTATAAAAAACGGTATATCGAACCCAACCCGGATAGCCCCGGCGCACCGAACAGCATCGCCCTGATTATTATCCGCATATAAGGACAGTACGTCCTGATTGGGCTGGAGAGGTCATAGAACTGTGCCGCGTAAGCCCATCCGCTTAAACAAAATTGGCTGCACCTCAGAAAAATACGACGGAATTGTATTTTGATCCTAAACCGCAAAGAGTAAGACTGCAGAAAGTACGATGAGATTAGCTTCAACAGATAGCTCAGGATCAAAAGGACGTAACATGATGTTGAAATTATCAAAACCAAAGCTCTCCTTAAAGTGCATCTTTTACTGTCTCAGTCTCACATATGATCCCGACTGACTAAAGAGAGGTCGTGACACATAGTCCAAAAGACTGGTGAAACTTTATCCCAAACGAACTTGTAGTAGCGATATTCGGTTTTTCTTAAGTCATGGCTTACTGGGAACCTAATAGATCTTGGAAAATCCTCATTCAGCTACAAACAACACAATTCTAATTGAATTCCCTACACCGAATTCAATCACCCCAATCTGTCACACAAACTTTAGCAGCCAAAAGTCAAGTACAATCGCCCACATGCAGATTTACAAAGTTTCACATCGCACAAAGCCAAAGTATACGTCCAACACATAGCAGCCCAGTGTCTCGCGCGTACAAAGGACATGACAAAACCAATAGCACGAGTCATGTATTCGTTATGATATAATAAAGACAACTGCGCTCAGTATCAGAAATGAAAGCAAACATTTACTCAAGATGTTGATTCTGGTTCTTCATCTTCGTTTATTTTCCCCCTTTTTCGTATCCTAGAACATAGAACTAATATACCGCCCACGTAGAGATCCACAGCCACACCAAACGGATGGGGGGCAGGAAGGAAAACTTTCTTCCTTCCGTTGCACGAGAAGACTTCTTCCTGCCAGGAGTCAGGGGTCATTGCACAACGAGCACTCATAGGTAGGTACACTTTTCCAGTTGGTTTGTCCTTTATTCAAGGACGATACCGGCATCTTTCGCTATACCTATATGCAACTGTATAGACAAACTGCAGTTTAGTTTGTTTTTTGTTTTTTTTTTTTGGCGAGTAACAAGGATTTATGAATACAAACGAGACTATGTGACTGGCAGTAGAGAGAAATCCTAGGAAATCCTTATTGTCTAACTGGGGAATAATATTTCAAATATAGATTCACAACTGAATGGAGCATTCTTACCGAGCGCCGCGCCGCGCGTACAAATCACACATCGTTTGATTTGGCAAATCCCCGAAATCCTACACAAGCTTATACCTCAGACAGACAGGAAGATGTAGTAGCTGGTCGAAGAGTTGAATGGAGAAAAAGCCACGTCCCATATGATACGCGGAGAGCACATAAACGAATCATATAAATCAAGGATTTGTTTGCCATTCGTATATGGTGCAGGATGATAGTGCAAAGCAAGTGGATTGTTTTGTGCTTCATTTTGTTGGTGCGGATTTGGGGTTGGAAGGGTTAGATAAAAACAATGACAATGTGTGTGCGTATAGTAAAACGATATCTGTCATCTTTCTTGTGTGTACGAAAATTGGATTCCACATGCATCCGTGCATTTTACTGCAAATTGCATTTCACGGTTTTTATTAGCTGGATATGCAAATTTCCCTAACTGAATTATTTTCCAGGTGAATAGAGGACGAATGACGCGTGATTGATGTAACTGAGCATTAGCATAACCGCATCAAGATGTGTATGTGTGCTCTCTTATTGAATCTGATATAACGTATCGTCGTGTAGTTATGGAAATTTATAGGACCGACGATTCACACGAACCCCAAAATCACGGCACACATATAGCGCGAGTGCCAAGTATTGTTTTCAGGTCCTTTTATGGATCTCGAATGGGCTTGTGTCAACCTGGCAGGCGGTATTTTCTTTTAACCCAAACTTAGGGATAGTTTTTCTTTCCTTTCTTTTTTGTTTGTTTGTTATTATTGGCTTTGAGTTTATGTTATGTCAATGCGCTGGAACGTGTTTCGCATATAAATCGGATTTGAAGGATTCGATTCGGGTAAAGTGGTAGGGATTATTTTTGGGGGGGGTTCTTTCGCTTTAATGGAGAATCAATAGCTGAAGATGTCGTTGTTTTTGGAGGGTTTTCTTTTTATATTGTGTTTCGCTTGTGTATTTATGCAAGAACAATAAATAGAGGAATTGTCACACATTGCTACATGTGGAGCCGTGCGGTGTGTAACACGAAAGATTCGCTTTATTCGGTGGTAAATGGGGGAATTGTTTGCTTTTAAAGAGTTGTTTATCACAAGCAATATTGAGCTAAAGTTTCTAATTGGGACATTTGGCCATGAATTTTGTATTTTGACCCTGAGGCCCCTTTTTCTTAAAATCCTTTTTCTTCTATGCTCTGCCTCGGTGGTCATATGGTTAGGGTGACCGAGGGGTCTCAGGTTCGATCAATGGAAAAAAATACAAAGGACATCTTGATCTTTGTTTTCCACGTGGCAAACATTCGAGAGTTAACTCTGCAAAAAGAGCTTCTCAATTCAGCCGATCAGACTCGGAACCAAATTGTAGGGCCTTTCTATGTTCAAAAAAAAACTCATACAAACGTTAGGTCCTTTAAACGAATTTGTGGCGCCAAAGTATCTCTTTAACTTTCCTTTTTACAAATAAAAAATAAATTTCTTTGTTTTGTTTCACAACCAGTGTTGTTATTTCTCACTTTTTGTGGGAGTTTCAATGTCCAAAAAGCCTTCCGTGGGAAAAATGGAAAACACAGCAAAATTTAAATTTAATTTAATTTAATTAAAATTTTTATTTAAAGATTAATAAATCTCCCAAACATCTTCATGTTGTAAAATAGTTGCAAATAATAAAATAAAAGAAGCATGTGCTTGAGGTAAAAAAATATGTTAATGAAGATTAATTTAAAAAAAAAATATTTGAACTAAACTGTGATTTTTTTATACTAAAGGATATATAACTTAATTTGATTTCCTCTCCGTTTTATACACATTTTATTTTTAAAGTTTTCACAACAATGTAAGAGGGAATTAAAAGAAAATTATAAGAAAATTTGAGTTTCGTAAAAATGGAAAATCGCAACTCTTCGTGGGAAAAATGAAGGCAAAGCGCTGTTTAAAACTTCATACTTATACCCGATATTTTTCTATTGTGAGTTTTTTTTTCTGACACCTATGAAAATATATGAAACACTGGGAACTGTCGCACTAAGAACGTTTGAATTTTCAACTTTCTATTCGTTTGTCATTTAACAGTTTTTATTTTGCTCCGCTATCCGGTGGTGTGATAAATGTGTCATTTTGTCTAATACGAATAACAAGAGTTTGCAGTTTGAAAATTCGACGAAACAAGAAATATGAATATCCTTCAAACATTTTAAACGACTCCAACATTTTTTATTTCAGGAATAACGCTGTACACTCAATAGTAGAAAGCTCTCAAAAATCTTATGTAAAACACCCAAGAGAAAGGTGTTCGCAATTAAGGAATGATTAAATAAAATTAGGTTGCGACATCTGTTGGTTTATTTTAGTATTAGTTTTTTTTAATTCTTATCAGCATAATCTTGAAACATTTTTTATAATCTGTTTGCTTTACACTTTCCAAATATCTATGAAAATATTCAGCAAAACAGTTCAGTAAGCCACCAAATTTGAAAGTGTATAACTTAACTCGTTACAAGAGTGTTCGCATAGCATCGAATTTGAACGGGCCCATCAAAAAAAAAAGGTATAATAATGCCGAACTGAAAGCAACATTATATAAAACAACTGGGCAACTCGAGCATCAATCAACTTGAAATTGTGTGAATAAGAAGCAATTTTGTCCAGAGTTCTCTCACAATTGTTTGCTATTTGGCCCTTTTTAGTGACATCGAATTTTTTTCAAAAACTGTTATTTCCAAAAAGGTTTAAATTTTAAAAGGGTACCCATCCCAATACTATTATAGTATAAGGTAATACAATGATTGTTAAATATCGTTCGAAAATTATAAATTTGAAGAGTAGATCCAGAAATGACGCTCTTTTCGGCATTTTCCGAATTCGTCCTGTTATAGATAAATGAAAGACACAAACCGTAAAGTTGGTATGAGTTATGGCGAGACACGGCAAATTTCTGTAATCACTGTTACTGATTGGAAGTTCGCAAAGAGTTTAGGAATCTCATTCGAGAAAAGTAGAGCTGTGCAACGAGGCCAACCAAAATCCGTGGGGAAAATCCTACCAATTAAGTTAAAACACTGAAAAGCGATGACTGGAAAACTGTCATTATAGACCTCGGAAAGGGGTGCTACATCAACGATCCCTTCGATATAACAAATAATTTCGAAAGCCTATCCAAATAGTAGAAAACTTTTTGTTAACGCCACTAATCGGGCAAAGACTTACTGCCAAAAGAACAGACTATTTCGAAATTGGTTAACTTTACGACATTGGCAACGGGACAAAGTATCTACTTACAAGCAGCATTCTTCAATGATAAGGTTACCAAACTTGGCTGGCGTATTCAGAGACCTTATTCAAAAACAACATAAAGGACCTGGGTAAAGTATGTAGGTTCAAGATTTTTTTGGGATCAGCGTTTTAACAAGTAAACGCCGCTGATTCAGTTGTCGATATAGGCAAGAAAGTTCAGTTCACTGTCATCACAAATAAGGTCCAGATCTCGGATTTCGGTTGGCAAAGATAACCGCTCTTAACAATTATTCTCTTGAAGTGGAAGAAATACCTTTTTAGAAAGTGAGTTAAAACTTGACATTAGCCAAGGAGATCTGATTAATGGAGTTGTAGGCAAACGCGTCGGTGGGTGTCATATACCATATTAATGTCATCAGTTGTAAGAATGAAAATGATTGATTCAAGATGGCTACCTTTCGAGTCGCCTGATGTACCTTGACTCGGAAAGAAAGGTAGAATGTAAAATCTACTCCGTATTGAAGGTGGACCGAGTATCATTTGATACATGAGAGAGGTTAGGTTAGGTTAGGTTCGGTGACTGTTAGATAGGCACACTTAGACCAGATTGATAGGTAATTTGTGATACCACATGAGTAAGGTTAAGGGACGATGGCCAGAGTGATTTCTGGACATACTAGTGGAAGACTTGTTGCTGCGCGCATGTTTGGTGACGATTTACCTTCAGATTCTGATATACGGTGACCAAAACAGCCTGACCCGCACCTCTAATCCTCCGACATCGCATCGAAAGAACGGAGACTGATTAGGGCATAAGCCCTGATTTACGTTATCAGCACTTCTGCTTCGTACCCTACTTGGGGTATATCGAGTTAGTCTAAGTGGATGTGAGCGGTTAACGATTTGTCTTCGGGTAGGCGAGTGGTGACCGAAGCAGTCAAACTTTCATCTAGGACGAAGATTAGATGCGGGGTGCCACTAGTTATTGAATCAATCAACCCTTCTGCTAAACAAAGCATTTATGGAGTGTACTAAGTTGGTCAAAAAGGTTTTAAGTGACCGGGTGCCGATTTATTGGAATTTGGAATGTCTTCGAAGACATAATCTCCTTATTTGGCCTCTCGGAAAGTGACAAGAACTGGACAGGTTCAAAAAAGATGATCAATGGTTTCCTCTTCCACACAGCTGCTACAAAAATCGTTGTAGGGTATTCTTTTTATTTTATTTTTTTAAAAGGGGATTCTAAATCCTGGAGCACTCAGACCAGATCCCCGTCCATTGTATTACAAGCAGAAACCCCTTTTTTGGTGTAGTGGGGGAGAAACTCTGATATTATTTGTTTCTCTTATATGTTTGGGTGGCCGAGTATTGCTGTCCCCCGGTGGGGCTCGAACCTGCGCCGACCGGGTCACAAGCAATGACTCTGTCCACTACACCATTGCCACCTCATTCGCATTCTTGTAGATAAATATAGATTCATAAATGTGTATGCAACAGTGGGTTTTTCAACTACTAAGGCGTGGCAGCGTCTGATAAACTTGCAATTTCCTTTATAACACAGAAGTCTTAAGCCCCTCTCTTTGTACAAATCCTATTCCATACACAAAGGTCACTAATGATTGAATTATGTATTTCTTGCCACTCATACCAATGACCTTCCATCAAAGCCAACTCCTGTTGATCCAACAGAATAAAGTAATTAACTATTTTCCCATTTACTAACAAAGTGAACATAATACGACTTCTTAAAGGAGTCAGACCAAATAAGTTCATCAAAATAATTAATACGCTCTACCGCCACAGACCTCCCTACCTAAAGCTAGGTAGCCGGACAGCCATTCACGCTATCGCGCCAAAATACATTTATCATCATAAGTCATCGCATGTTTTGGCCAAATGAAATATCCATTTGCCAAGGATTAAAATATTCTGCTACTGCTGCTGTTACTTTCTATTATAAAAGTGCTCTTTCAGATCCTGCAATAAATACATCTACGTTACGATAGCCCCCGCATTCAACTCACTCCACCGACCACCGACATTTTTATACGTATATTGAATTAATGAAACAAAACGAATGAATAACGACGTGGTCCTTGCAATACTCGACTGGCACTGGTCTTATCTCTCGTCGAATAGAAAATGCATTCACGTATATAGGGATGGGAGCGGGGGCGGTTGATTTTAATAAAGTGCAAATGTACAGGTTTTTTACAACCCCCCCTAAAATACCATAACTATTGCTGAGACTTGGACTAATAGTCCGCGACTCCGCGTTAAATAAGGAAAAATATGAGAAATGAAGTCTTGACTTTGGTCCCTCCAGTTGAGAAACGGCGGAGAAGTTTCATTAGAAGCTTTGTGAAGGTTCGCCTCATCTATTTATATACAGATATGAATGTATACCTGCTCCTCTAATTAATGGGAAAATGCTTTTAGCATTCTCTTTGTGCTGCAACTCGCTGTGAACTTTGGCTGCGTGTGCAACACATTTCCGACGCCAAGACATTTGTAGTCAGAAATTGTAAAATATCAACCATAAATCTTGCCATGCAATCGTCCTTTAAACTGGGAGCCGGCATCATCATATTGCGAAAATGAAATAAATAAAAATTTAATCTTCTACTTAACATCTTGTGTTGCATATGGCAGGGACACGTTTGCAACCAACACAACATTTGGATTCATGGCACGCATGCAAAAGTGTTCCATATGCAGTAGCAAACTTTTATCGATAGAAACCACCGAAAACTTGCTCAAGACACTGAAATGAGATGGAGTGGGATTTTGTTTTCCAGAGGACTCACCATCGCAATAGGGGTAGGTACGTGCTGCAGCTCGAGCTCGTTGTCACGTTAAAAAGTCGCACACAAAATAAATAAACGCATTTAATCGGGTTATATCCTGGATAGCTCTGTGTATCTTTATCTTTATCTCTGTTCGAAGTCGCAAGGAAATTGACTTAATCATAAAATTCAATCATTCTATTGACCTTTTTTCGTTTGTTTGGAAATGTACTAGATCGAGTGATCGAGTCGTATGCTTCCCGCCTTATTGGCCCGCAGTGTACAATTGAAGATGTCGTAAAAATTAACGAAGGGGATTGGGTTGAAAAAAAAACTGGCTACGTTTGCAAAGAGTTGCAGTTCTTAGCACAAGTATAAGGACACTTCTATTGTGCTATTGTCGTAGTCGTAGTCGTCGTCGTCTGAAATTGCATTTTGCCCAAAACAAGCAAAATGAAGAGCACCCGTCAGACAATGAAAATCTAATGAACGTGAAGTGTTGCTTCGAACACGATGAAGAGGAGTCATCTTCCGTTTAAGTGAATAAGGATGTTGTAAAATTTAACGGCGAATATTTAGCGATTAAAGGAAAAGTAATAAGGACGGGGGAATAGCCCAACAAAATCGGAAAATTGGTAAATGCGTCAACAGTAGATTGTGCACATTTCAACTCTATCAATATAAATCTGATCCAGTCAGTCATAAACGCAAAATGCAAACCAGGTGTATTCCACTAACAAATGTGAACCCATTTCAGGATATTTTCATTTTGGCCCAGTAGTCCGTTTTAAAGGAAGGGAATATATAAACTTAAATACTGGAAAGTTAGTAACAGAAGTTTCTTTACGACACTTTGAAGTAAATCGTAAGCGGTATAGATAAACAGTGGGCATTAGGAAATACTGTCGAAGCAACTAAAGGGTTTTCCAATAAGAGGTTTTATTTTGAATAGCCCGCTTTTTCGGTAGCTGTCACTTTTGAAGCTGTTATTTTTTGACATTTGACAAGTAGAAACTACGCCATTACTAGAAATAGAACGATACACGCTTCAACAAATTATAAAAATTCACTACAAAAATGGTGAAAATTTTGCAGTCACAGTTCGCAAAACTAAAGCATTTTTGGGTCGTCGTGAAGCACCTTGTCGGACCGCAATACAGAAATTGATAAAAAATTCGATCTGTTGGGAGAAGTTAGTGATGTGAAGAATAAAACCCATGCACGTCGCTCAAGAACAACTGAGAATACTGCTGCAGTTGTGTCATTTATGTCCTATTCACACCGCACCTGGACACACTTCCATAGCAAAACCTTTTAAAAAAAGATGAATTTACAACTCGTCATGTCTATACTTTAAGTGTCGTTGATGCTCATGCGTATAACAGTTATTGAATCCAACGCAAAGGACACCACACAGAAGAGAAACTTGTGCCCATTTAACACATCATTTTCCACGTAATGCGTAAATTTAAAACCAAGATTTAAAGACGCATCTGAACTGTAAGAATAAAGACAGCTGTCATTTAAAAACTAGTAATAGTAGTACAGTAGCATAGTTTTTAAATAAATATTTTTCTCTTTCAGCACCGCCTTCAACCCAAGACTTGAGCTTTCCAAAATTCAACGCTATTTGTTTTGAGATTGCAACAAAAAAACCGAAAATCGTCCGAGAAAACCTCTAAATATCTAAATATTTATGTGTCACAAGCATCGTTGTTATTCCAATTTTTAGATTTTCAGATTTTTTATACGATATTTACGATTCTACGACGCGTTACGAAGAAACACTACCTAAAACCTTTACGAAAGAATTGTCTTATGACGTGAGTTCGAGGAAGTAGTACCTACCTGTCAAAGACAGGACAGGTATAGCATCGGATCAACTTCTGCAAAATGAAAGAAGAGATTGAATTCCTTTTTCTGAGTTTAAAACTCAGACCAGTATCGAAACTTATATCAAGTAAGGTAATAAACTTTGGAGTCGACCTCATGCCCGCCGACTCTAAACGACATGTTGTCATGTGAGCTTGTCTGCAACTCAGACTGATTTTATTGCTTGTTAAAGCGGAGTTTTGCTTTCTTTTGCATCATTTTTTAACCACCATTAAGCGATGTTGTTTAAGAATTCGAAAACTGACACTTCTCCCTCTCTCTCTCGGCGTAGAATTAGGCAGTACATATTTATAGTTTCAAAGCGCGATTAGAATTCAGCCTTGTTACGAACCGCCACTTGCCTTAATTCGATTGTAAAACCCCAGTAATTTGATACGATCAACAAGTTCTTCCGGTCCTGAACCCTTCTTCGGGGTATCCTTGAGCCACATACACTCAAATATCAGGAATTAGGAAGATGACAACCTGGCTGAATACTGGATCAAATAAAAAGGCCAGGCTAAGAGATTCATAAACCCAGCTCGCAGTAAACCCAAAAGGCTACTTGAGCTCAACAAGGAAGATTTAAGGGTCTTGACTGGTTTGAATAAAGAAAACATTTAAATTGTATTGAAGTTTATGTATAAAGTTTGGCAACACTATTTTAACTGGTGGCCATTTTGTCAGCTGTCAAGTGATTTATTTTTAGTTTGGTTTGACATTTCAACATGAGTAGACTGACGCCTGAACAAGGCTTCCAAATTTTGCAAATTTATTTTGAAAAGCATGGTTCTGTTCGAAATATGAATCGCGCATTACGTCCATTTTACGGTCAACACAATCGTCCATCAAAGCAATAAATTCGATTAACTATGGAACGTTTTCGCACCACGTTTCCTCTAAATGATAATACGCATCCACAGAGACGTCGCGTCGTTCAGTGCGTACAGAAGAAGTCATTGATACTGTAGAGCGTAGCTTAGAGGAAGACCCAAATCAGTCTATCCAGTCAATGATGACCGCTATAGAGCCAACAAGACGGCGCAACATGTCACACAGCTCGTGCCATAATTGATTTATTGAAGGTAACGTTTGGTAACCGCATTATTTCACTTTGCGGACCCATGAAGTGGGCTCCAAGATCGTGCGATTTAACGTCGCTTGACTATTTTCTGTGGGGATATGTGAAGTCGCTCGTCTAAGACGATAAGCCCGAAACGATTGACCACTTGGATGTACGGCCACAAATGTTGGAAAAAGTCTTCGGAAATTGGACCTCCAGATTAGACTACGTCCGAGACAGCCGTGGGGGTCATATGCCAGAAATCGTATTTAAATTACAATGCCAGAAGATTATCTTTCGAATAAAGTAAATTTTATGTCAATTTAAAAAAATCATCTTTGTTTTATTCCATTTCAAAGTTCAATACCTCTAAAAAAAAAAAAACACACCTTTTACTATTCAAAACTTTGTCATACTCAGCCTGTGAAAAATCGCCACTGTTTTCATTGTTTTGCCTCACGCAATAACATCCGCTACCGGTACAAAAATTTGGCGCTAATTTATTGCATTTTCACAAAAAACATTTGCTACAGACTACAGACGACACTGATGATTTGAGCTCCATTTCAACAGTGAATGGAGGCAACTGTTGCATATCCAACAAAGCCACTCGTCCCGCGCATTCGTTAAGTAGTCAACATTTTACGCGGCTTCGTGATGTCTTTCACAAGTATAAAAGCCATCTCCAGGAGTCTATTGCTTCCAACTAAATTCGAAAGCCCTGGGCATATTTACTCGAATCTTTTGCTAACCTCAAGCACTTTTCCCTCAATCTAATCAAAAACAAAACGAAACGAAAACGGAAACAGCAACTTCCAGCACTCATAAACTTTTATTTCATTTGTTTCTCCTTCATTGTACGGTTGTCGATTTTGTCCTCCACACATGTACAAATGAAAATGTCCTTCCTTCTACGCACAAACCCTTTTCACAGTTGAGAGACATAAATTCCAATTCCATTGGCTTTACAAGAATGACTCCATGATGGCGTCGCATTGAGAAAAATATTATTTATCAGGACAATTACGGTATTATCGGTGAAACAGCTTTCCAAGCGATAAAAAACAACAACAGCCAATTTCTTAAGTACTCGCGCACACACACAATCGTCGTCTTTGACAAAAGTAAGCGCGCATTCATTTTTATCTCGTAAGAAGATTTAAGCCTGTGGCTGTTGAGAATTCAGGACCACCTCCATAGCGCAACGCTTCGCTCTGACATTATTAAAACGCATTGGCTGTGCAGATACTGCAAAATTGCAAAACTATCTCCCATTCCACCAAATGAGTGCAATAAATTATGGCTCTGCCACACGATACCATCATCCGATTGACTGCATTTTTATAAAAAAAAAATGCACACAAACAAACTCGAGGAGTAAAGGAGGAAGAAACACGGTTTCGGTATTGAGGTTGAATACCACCATTCCCGAAATACAAATCGTAAAAGTTTCTTCCTTTTTTTGTTGTTATTGTTGTCGGTCTGAGTCTGAGTCCACCCGAGTCAGCACAATAAATTCACACGAAAAGAAGAAGAAGAAAACTTTAAACGAGGGGGAAGGGGGTTTAAACGGGAGCTTCTCCGCGCGCAAATCAGAATTATAGAAAAGGATATTTGTTGCATCCTGCTGAGGCATTCAACTTTCAACTTTGTGTATAGTATTCTTGCAAAGTGTATCCTATTCGACTGTGCGAGAATGTTGTACACAGATACGGCATAAATAGTGTTGGGGTAGGAATTTAATTTGGCACGAGGGTTGGGCGAAAGTGCACATGCACATTATTTTGTTTCATTTTACAACCCGGCAAAGGAACGAAAGCGGACAAATTAAACGAAGAAGTATATTATATTGCAGGAGCGAGAAAGGAGTCACATGAACGGGTGGGTCGGGTTTCGTCGACTGGTATGTGAGAGCGGCTGCGACATATGAATCAAAAAATGTAGACATCTATTCCATTTTATGAAGTTGGGAAGGTCGGAATAACTTTCTTAAGAATCAATGGAGTTATTGCCCACTATACGGATGTACCTCTTATGCGCAGCTTGACTTATCTGAAATAAGACAACTTGCCCATACTTTCTGTGGAGTAATATAATAACAAATTAAATTAAGTGCACGACTGGATCACACGGAACTCGTTCATATCACATTTTTTAAGTATATAGACAAAAAACTCAGAGGCGATAGTTGAGCGTATCTGGAGCTGCTTATCTTTTGGGACATGTTCTTGATTTTGACTGGGACAGATTAGTGACACTGGTAAGAAAAATATAATAGATTTTATAAATATATAAATTTTTTTTATTGTAAAATTCTGTTTCTTTCTTCTTATTTTTGTTCTTTTTGTAAGTTATATTTAACAGTATTCCCTCAGAAATTCCTGTATCTTGTAACTTTATTTCAAATTCGTAATTTTCACTAATTTATAAGACTATTTTTTCTTAAAGTGTACAATTCCAAGTAAAAGAATAAATAAATAAAAAAACACTGACTATAAGGCATTGTTAAGGGTTTAAGCATTACTTAGAAAACGCCTTTTTCAAGATATGAATAGTTTTTAAAAGCAGTGTTTTTGGTGATTCGAATGAAAAATTAAGGGCGCAATAATTTTGAAAACATCAATTTTACTTCACGTTTGCATTTTGGAGAAAATCGTTGTAGCCGTTTTCATGTAAACTAATGAAAACCAAGTTTTTAAAAAAAGACATTTTTCAAAAATTCATTGTATATTCATTGTAATATAGAGAAAAACTGAGTTTGCTTTCAAGTTAAAAATTACCATATTAACCACAAGCCTGTGTTTCGAAATTATTACTCTCAAATGGACAGCCACCGAGGAGTAACTCTCGAGAGTTTATTAGCGAAAGTACTTTCAAATGGACAGGCACCTTTAGGAATGCATTTTTGTTTACATCGTTTAGACCGTCTTCGAGGTAAGTCGAGTTTTCAAAAGTGCCGTTGTTCGGTCTTTGATTGAAGTTTAAATATCAAATTTGGTTGAAATCGTTAGAGCCGTTTTAAAAAAAAAAATCAAACTTTTTTAAACCCGTTATGTGGGAAGTACCGCTAAAAAAAGTGGCCCCAAACTATAAGCCCAAAACTCCAAATATGAAGTTTGAAATAAACCTTTCCAACCGTTTGGGTTGTAGACTTCAGGACAGACGGGCAGAATTGCGATATCCACTTTCTTTCAGTTTCTCTTTCACCGTAATGTCAGAATTGATTGAAATCTTGAGTTTGAAAATTTGTACGAAAACCACAAATCTTTCTCTTACTACCTATACGAGAAAGTTAAAAATTATTGTTTATTTAAAAAACACAAACGACGCTTAAGTGCATTGAATAAGTCCCAAAACACCGTTTGCATAATTAAAATTGTCCTTTTCATGACAGATGAGTCAATCACCTCCAGCAGATAAATTCTGCACAAATTCTTCCACGCGTTGGCGAGTATTGGACTCGATTCTCTTGTGTTTGTAATTTAATACATTTTTTAAAGTGCCCCTTTTTTAAGGGAGCAATTTATTTAGGTCTTGTCTTGTATAGTCAATTTGAAAATCTAAAACGGCTGTCAAAATATTTTGCCAAATCTGCAAATAATTGAAATCTTTCGGCAACTGCTTTCAAATGACTACAAGATTTGAAAAAATTGCCCCTCCCCCTAATTGGGGGTCACTTGTGAAAACATTTTGAAAAATTACTAAACTTAGAAATTTTGAAAGTAGGTGCAGTTACAATGGACCCAACACAGTTTCCAGCACGTGAGATAAAATCCTTCAAAATGTTGCCCAACAATCGCATAAAAATTACCAAATTGCTGTCTGGCGATTCAAGTAAATACATCATTATTACAAACGACACTTCCTGACACGGCGCGTCACATTACGTCAGCTTTTTCCCGCCAAAAGCAGTCACATCGCACGAACTTCCCTTCAACATTTCACTTTGCAAAACTTCAAGTCAGAAATGCGCATTCATTTATACCAATATCATGTGAAGACGTGCCACCCCCTACAACTTTACACCAGAGAATGCAAGGTATGCGCACTAGCCTTCCTCAACGTCTCGCATTAAATAATGACTTAACGTAGTTTACTCTAAAAGCGGTTACTATTCCTACACAGATGCAGAACGTTCGACATAGCGCTGCAGTTTTACTCAGCGGATCCTTTTTAACCGTCAAAATAAACGAGAAGAGAAATAATATTTCCCTGCGAGTAGTAAATGGTCTGGTTCTAGTGTTGTTGGTATGTATAGTAGTTATGTCGTGGTAGTAGTAGTGACGGGGTTTGTCGACCGACTCAGTCAGTCGGTATATGCAGCGATATACCAACATTGAAATTATGCATAATAAAAACCAACCACCCTCCACTGTAACGTCGTCAGACAGGAGTTTCCCACGTAACTCTCATTTCCCATGTAGCTTTGCCCGGCAATGATGAGTGCATCGACTTGTGAGGCTGATTACTGGTGCTATACCACTATTTGGCATTTTTCGTCAAGGGTTGATAATACGAAGATAATTTCGTCGCCCCTTCTAACTGCCACTGCCACCTCCGTTTTTGCACAGACTTGGCGACGAACTATGCTTGTCTGTGTATATGTATATCCTTACTTATTCATGGCACGAAACCGGGAAAAGCAACTTTATGCATTTTCATCGGATTAACGGAAGACTTCTTGTTCGACGGTGAATATGGGTATGGGCATGGGCATGGATATCCTGTGGGATGGTTGCATTATACCTTTTCTGGTCTGTTTGGGGAGTCACGAGATAACTACTTGTAGTTTTTTCTCTGTTGGAATGTTTCAACTTTTATTGCAACTCAAACTTGAGGCTAGGGCTCATTTTTTATGCTAATGTTTTGAATGCGATTGCACTTCTTTTTTTCTGCATTTCGTGTTTAATTTGTTTGGCAAGGGAGAGGAAACTTTGCGCGTTATTCCCACTGGGCGCAACCAATATGCTTGGTTATACTAATTGGGTTTGGTAACTTTTGATTTCAATTTTTATGGAGTTGTGTTGCATTTGTTGTACAATTAATAGGAAGAGCGTTTGACAGCGCAACATTGTGTTATTGTTGTCAAATTAATGAACTTTACATGGTATCGAAGAGGAGTTGGATCGGTTTTGGTGGTGCTTAGTCAGCAAAACGTATGTTTTTCATATATTCCGGTCGAAACGGATCTAGTTGGTAACTTATTAAGAAAATATCACAGAAATAGCGGAATCATGATTGAAGCAATTTCATTATGCAAGGGATAGCGATGATAAAATGTCCTACAATTTATGTCATATCTCAAATACATTCTCCGAAAGTCACATATATTTACGGCGATAGGTTGGGTTAGGTTAGGTTGAAGTCGCTGTCGGCTAGCCTACTCACTTAGACCACTATAAAGTCCCTTGTGATACCACATGAATCTTTGTGTTTATTTTTCCTACTCGATGAACTAGTTGGAGGATCTAATGAAGCGTTGGGGATATCGAATATCTGTGTTTTTTAGATTGATCAGATCGCTAAAATAGAAAGCTGCCAAGTGGAGTTGTACGTCTTTTTGAGAGAGACTGACAAGTACAGAGAAGATGGAGGTTATTCTCTTCTTCCTCCTCGTGAAGACAGCTTCTGCAAAAGTCGTTCGGAAAGTACGTCAAGTCTTGTTGCATGTCTACGTATGAGACAGTGTCCTGTGATGACACTAATTGTAGCGCTGATATGCTTCCTATTGAGGAAGATCAAATATTTAAAACGCTTTAGATCCAGCTTTGGCCAGATCTGCTTTGACGCTAGACAAGTCGAGCCGGTTGTCCATCTAAGAATCGTTCTTTCGAAAGCATCCAGCTTTATTATGAGTTTACAAGTAGCGATTCGAATACCTAAAGAATTCTTAATTGGAAGCAAAGGTTTAGTTCCGTTTTTGGAGAGTTCATCAGCCTTGCAGTCCGGCATCCAACAGAGGTGAATATTGAACTGCTCAGTCATCTCTCTGAGATAGTCTTGGGCTGTTATAGAATTCTTAGAGACTGATTCCAGACACTTGATAGCAGCTTGACTAATCCGAGAAGTTTAATGATCTTCACTTTGTTATTGGCCTTCCAGCCCTATGTGCAGCTGACAATTCAATTCAAATGACTGCTTTGCTAAGTTGTTACTTGGATTTCTTAGTCGGTGCAAAATTGAGCGCCATTTATGCTGCCTTAGCTTCACATTTGAAAGCACATTTAGTACCACAGTTATGTGAGTTATTTGGCTTAGACACAAGCTTATTAAATACAACATTTTTACTGTGGTTATATTTTGTTATTACGCGACCCCTAATAATTAGGAGGGATTTGAAAAGACAATGAAGCGGAATGAATCATTATTACCAATTCGCAATTCTCTTGCCGCTGGGACTCAGTTTTTTTTCAAAATGTTGGCAGTTGGGCTTCCTATCGGTGTGATGTCAATCAGAATCTGTGTGGCATGTAAAAACATACAAAAAAAAATCCTGGTAGAATGTAATAGAGTTCGAGAATACTACCTTTAAACAACAATGAATGCTATCGGTTAGTTTGATAAATAAAAAAGTATCTACCGAAGATGTTTTACATATTTGAAACAATAAGAACATCTATATATATAAAAATGGTGTGAGAAATGTATAGTGATTCATCAATTGAGAACGGCTGGGTCGATTTGGCTCAAATTTTTTTTCAGTTGGTCGTATTTGCCAGGAGAAAACTCCGGAAAATTTGGGAAACTGGAAAAATCTAAATTTAATTTTTTGTGCAATTGTTCCGAAATGGCTTTTCGAATGGAAAAATAAGAAAATCTTAGTGGAAAATTTGGAAAATTCCGGAAAAACACGAAAAATTTTAATTTTTTTTCGATGAATTTTTGCATTTTATCGCAAGATTTGATGATTTATCGCTTTTGGTGAACATTAGAGGCCCTACAGGGAATCAAATCCCTGCGTACTGTAGATGGTGTGCTGTGCGCCACTTTTCGGGAGGTTTACCAATGTTTAAATTTGCTCCAAAAACGATACACGTTGGAACTCCACGCTCGCCGATGCAACTTTTTCACGCCAGTGAATCAAACTTGTACATTGTTTGCGATCATAGCAACATTTCATCCCTCGAACCCGACCGCGAGGTTTGTGGCGACATTTTGCACAGAGTTTGCACGACAACTTCGAATTTCGATCTAGAAATTAACGACGAGATGCGCAACGAAGCGTTAGTTCTGATCGAAGACATGTGCGGCAGTAAGCTGTCGAAATTGGAAATGCCAACCCCAAATTGTTCGATGCACGATGCATTTAATCGCGAATTGCAACGGGAGGAAGACTATGATGGGGATGAGCTGCCGGAATCCAAACAAATGTGCAGCTGTTGAATGCCGAGCAGGAGAACGTGTACGATTCGCTGATGAGGGTTGTTGACGATGAAACGGGAAGCATTTACTTTCTCGATGCTTCCGGTGGGACAGGCAAGACATTTGTCATTTCATTGATACTGACAACAATTCGATCAAGACTTCAAATTGCGTTGGCTGTTGCATCCTCTGGCATTGCTGCCACTCTGTTTTGGAAGGCGGTCGAACTGCACATTCCGCTTTGAAGCTGCCGATGAATCTTCTAACGGTTGACAAGCCAACGTGCACAATGACCAAGAATTCAGCGACAGCGAAATTGATATATATATATATACGAGAATGCAAAATTATCATTTGGGATGAATCATGAATCAACGATGGCGCATAAACGAGCTTTGGAGGCAGTTAACCGAACAATGAAGGATTTACGATTTGATTCGAGACGATTTGAAGGGGCTATAATATTGCTCTTCGGAGGTTTTCGTCAAACATTTCCCTTCATCCCGAAATCTACTGCTGCCGAAGAGCTCAATGCTTGCCTGAACTCGACTTTTTAGTGGAGGCATTTTAATAAGTTGAAATTGACTACGAACATGAGAGTCGCATTGCAGAACGACCAATGACCAATACTGAATTCTCGAGACAACTGCTGGCACTTGGCAAAGGCCAAATTCCTGTTGATTTTTCGACTAGATTGATATCGTTCCCTGCAAATTTTTGCGAGTTAACACCATCCAAGGAGGAACTCATCACCAAAGTGTTCCCCGGCATTGCACAAAATTATAAAAAAAATCTCGATTGAATTAGTGAACGGGCAACACTAGCAGCGAAAAATAAGGACGTCGATAGCTTGAATTTGATTATTCAAAGTCAAATCGCAGAAGAATTGCATTCGTACAAATCCGTTGATAGTGTGACCGACGCGGACGAAGCGACCAACTATCCGACGGAATTTAAGAACTCGCTTAATGTATCAGGAACTCCGCCGCATAATTTACAATGGTGGCCAAAAGTATTTTGACAACGCATTGCAAAATCTAAAACCGTTTATTTCTGCAAACTAAAAGAAGTAACGGTACCCATTTAATTTTTAGGAGATAGACGATACTAAAAGCTTTAAGATAGCAAAAGATTAGACTGATAACGTAACGCCTTTCTTTTCTATGAATATTTGCGTGGCAGATTATGATTCTTTGGCTGGACAAAAGTATTTTGACAATTCAATGTTCTTAAAAAAATGAGCGAAAAAGTTAATATTGACGATAATAACAAACATATTAATAAAAAGTAAACCCTCCTTTGACATCAAGGACCTTTTGTAAGCATACAGGAATTGATTTTACCAAATTTTTTAATGTTTCCACTGAAAAATCCTGCCACATTCCTTGAACTTCAGCAATCATCTCCTCACACGTCCTGGATAAGTTTGAGCTTCGTTTTCTTCTTATATAAGCTCACAGATTCTCTATTATATTGAAATCGGGGCTTTGAGGTGGCCAATCTAATGTATCGACTTCGACATTCCTCAAAAAGTATGTTATCATATGGGCCTTGTGGCACGAAGCGTTGTCCTGCTGCAGTATAAATGATTGTCCAATGAGCTGGTGACCGGATGTGAATGCGTAGTCATTCAGGATACGTAAATATTTGTCCTTGCTCATTGTACTATCAATTGGTGTCAAATCGCCCAAGCCATTAAAGCACACGCAACCCCAGAACATTTCCGATCCTCCACCATGTGGTACCCGTTGGCACACAGGCCTCATTTTCTTGCAAGCATTCTTTGGCAACCTGCAATAAATCTTTTTCTTCAATCCATGATAATCGAAATAGCTTTCATCTGTCCATTATACTTGTTCCCAAAACGATTGCGACTGTTTATGTAGGATTTGGCGAATGTTAACCTTTTCGGCTTATTTTTTGTCGAAATGAAAGGAATTGAAAGAGCAATATGAGTAAAAAATCGGCCTCCTTTAGCCGTTTTTCGACAGTTTTTCTACTAATTGATATTTTATGGTGCTAGTTGAGCTAAATCGGCACTGCTTTTGGTGTAATCAGCACATTTTCTTTATATTTCCTTAGGATTATGCGGTCCTCTATAGGCTGTGTTTTGCGTGATCTTCCCGATCTGGCCTAATTTTTATTGAATTATTCTTTCTTTTTTTGTTTATTTGGTAATAAATTGTTTGTCTAAATACGTTGTATAATTTGCAAAGGTAATTTGCAGAAATAACTGCATTATACTGAGTGACCATTTCATTTCTAATAAGTTCACTTATTTCACGTCTTTTGACCATAATTTAATAAAAAATTCGATCAAGCAGTAATTATTATTAATAAAGACAAGACAAATAACTTTAAAAATTAGAGCACGTGTTTTGTAACGCAAACGAATTATAGAAAAGTAAAGTGAAAAGCAATGTCAAAATACTTTTGTCCAGCCAAAGAATCATAATCTGCCACGCAAATATTCATAGAAAAGAAAGGTGTTACGTTATCAGTCTAATCTTTTGCTATCTTAAAGCTTTTAATACCGTCTATCTCCTAAAAATTGAATGGGTACCGTTATTTCTTTCAGTTTGCAGAAATAAACGGTTTTAGATTTTGCAATGCGTTGTCAAAATACTTTTGGCCACCATTGTACAGCTGAAGGTGGTATCGATTCTTAATCAGCCGAAATTGTGCAACTATACGCGGTTGTCCGTCAAGAAACCGTTGAACTATTTGATTCAAGTGACGATCATCAAGGCAAAATCAAAAGAATGGAAGCCCTTATCCCACGAATTCCTATTATTCCAACTGATCTTCCGTTCCAGTTCAAGCGGATTCAGTTTCCCGTTCGATTGGCTTTTGCAAATTGGAAGTCTGTGGGATTAATCTCGAATTACCCTGTTTTTCGCATGGTCAATAAATAGTTGTCTATTCGCGTGTTGGCAAACCGTCTTCGTTGTTTGTTTTTGCCCCGGAAAACAAATCGAAAAAAATTGCTTATCACATCACTCTCTACTGACTTCGATTCATTTCAAATAAATTACATTGAAATTTTAACTTTCTGTGTTTTATTAACACTCTGGACTGGAGTTAATTTGAAGGCGTTAAATTGGGGCGAGACGAAGTTCGCCGGTTCCGCTAGTAAGATATAAACATCGACTGCATGTGTACATTTTTAAATTACTGATGAACATTGGCTCAAATTGTCACTATATATTTTCTTACAATAATACTCCATTGTTTATTGATCATAAACATTTTCAACAAATGTATTTTTATCCCAGAAAAACATGGAACGAATAATTGCAAACCCAGCGGATAAAATTCTATGAAAGCTGTGAACTTTGCGAGTGTGTTTTTTGAGCAGGAACTTTTGAAGTTACGTGACATTTGTCAATAGGAATTCCTAACTAACTAATTTTCTAACTAACGCACCTAATCTTGAACACTCCGTAAAAATAAAGCTTTTAGGCAAGTAACTGTAATTCAGACGAAGTTAGGGCTCACAGT
The DNA here is from genome assembly GCA_936431705.1 of Cheilosia pagana. Lineage (NCBI taxonomy): Eukaryota > Metazoa > Arthropoda > Insecta > Diptera > Syrphidae > Cheilosia > Cheilosia pagana. The sequence continues at coordinate 72,702,091 of OW386166.1, read as the reverse complement.
ATTGTCTCTATTCGAAGATGTGACATTTTGGTTGCCTCTGTCTAACATGTTTGATACAAATAGTTCGAATGGATTATGGGTTATTCTTTGGCTAAGTTGTCACTGGTCGGTGGCGAAAGATAGAGACTTGAATGACCTTGAAATAAATGCCTCCCTTTCCCTCTGATGGTGTCTGTAAGTAGTCCCGTACTCCCATTTACTCTGTCAATATATTTTACAAACTTTAAAGCGACCAAAAAGGGCACTTATTCGTGCGCTATAAAAACAATGATGCGGTTCCTGAATTGATTGCATTTGAAATTTTATTTCTTGTCATCAAATGTATATACCTACACAAATGGATATAACCTTGTCTGTAATATGCCAAATATTTTTTATGTTATTCATCATTTATTGCTAAAATAATGATATAAAAAGAAGAAAAAACATCTCTCAAACAAGCATAACCAACAAAAAGAAAAAAACAACAATAAAATCCCAGCCAGTGCCTCATTTCTCCGGTCCGGTGGTTAGAAGTGGCCATAAGAAAATTAGAAGCAAAGCAAAATATATATTCCATGGCCATAATCCCACGCTGAACATTAAAACTTCACCGCGTGCCATCACTTGAAATGCAGCAGTGCCAAAGGAAATAAAATCTCCCGACACGCCCCAAATGACTTTCTTCCTTTGGGGGGCGGCACGATTAACTTCTCTCGCATCAGAGTCGAGTCCAGTACCATACAACAACGCACAGAATGACTTTATGACTCAAACAGTAGTCAATGTCCACAAGTGTAGAACGCATAAAAATCCCTGCAATCCAAACGAACAAAATGCATTTCGGACAAGTTGTTAAAATTCGTGTATGTGCTGCACAAAAGAATTTTTTTACGGTCAAATTGTCATAAAAATTGCATTGTCACAGCACTTCAGAGATGGAGCCACTTGCGGCGGGGGATTCCCTTTGTCGCCGCCAAACGTATGGGGTTAATGATTTCGAGTAATACTAAGAATTTTCGGCAACTAACAGACAAACTGTGAAATGATTAATGACAGTTGACAGTTTAGTATCAGCCATTTGCCAGCTGATTTACGGGTTCGGTGGGTCAGCATATTATACGGCTGACAATTGTGTGGCATGTGACATTATGTCAAGTGTTAAGGGCTGATGGCGATGATGACTATGCGGTGGGATAGGTTAAATGTATATAGATTACTCAAGACTGCTGCGTGGTGCTGATTTTATGTAACGATGTTTGGCCTACAGAGAGCGTAGTTTGATGTAAGTAATTTGTGTGTTGAGTAGCCGTAAGGTGACGGTAATTAAGGCAAAGAAGTGAGATAATGTATTTGCTTGTGGGATGTTAATGGGCAGAATTAGCTGGATGTAATGAAGTAGGAGGATGTAAATATTTTGTAAGGAAGCTAGAATCGGCACATTAATGTTTTTGGTCTTGCAGTGGAATGTGCTTGGGTGGTCACTTGTACTCGACAACATCTGCCATATGATGATATTGCTGTTCGTAAAGAGAACCTGGAGTGATAGCTACTTGTCAAAAACTATCGTGATTAAAACAATAAAGTGATTATCACCGCACCAGGTTACTACCCCGCAAAAACTATGTACCAACAGGCAAACAAAGTGCACTCGTCGGCAAAAGTATTTTGTCAGAAATGCCTGTCGCTCTTAAGGGCGTTTAACTTCTAACAGCTTTCATTAACACTTATCAGTTTTCACTAAGTGATTGCATATGGTGTGACCTGTGGTAGCGTGTATAAATGAAGCCAATTAGGTCCCATCACTGGACAAGTCAGAACTTTTAGTGATTTAAGTGCGATTTTTGATTGGCACAATAATTTTTCTAGTTTGTTTGGCGAAAAATATTCCAATCGCTTGAATTCAAAGTTATTATGATAGATTTATTGTGTACGGTAATAGGCTATTTCTTTTATTAGCATGCTTAATTTTTGGCAGCGTTTTTAGCCAAAATGTGTTTTTTTTCTGACTTTACTGCCTTTAGCTCGCCATTACTCAATCAATTCTCAATCAATGTAAACCAAACAAAAAAATAAAGAAAGCCAACACTTCCATAATTATTTTAAGCCATCAATCAGCTTTCTGCGTCATCTAGAAGCTGAGCTACAACCCAAAATCTAACATAAAAAAACTTAATTTATTTAGTGTACTTGAAGTGATTGACATTAATCGGCGAGCGAAGCAGCGGGCAACAGCTAGTATCCAAATAAATAAGCACAAAAGAACAAACTTTGTGAAAAATTTACCTTACATTCGTAAAAAAGTAAAAATGTATGCCAAGGAAGATAGATTTATTTTGAGGGACTTTGTTATAAATGCAGGCTTAACTTCCAACAATCTTAAGCTTGAAATGAAAAAAATATATACTAAAACCCCAGTTAGCGAGAGGACAACTTGGAGGCTTCTAGCTAAATTTGATTTAGGTACACATTCTATAAGAAAAGTACCGTATACAACTTACGAAAACAAAATCAGTTGGCTACAATTCGCCCAAGAGCAAGAGTATAAAAATAAATCAAGAAGTTTCTGGAGCTTAGTTTTGTGGACGGACGAGAGTTCGTCATGGATCATCGAAAAAATATTGGTTTGAATGCATTGAATGCATTGCGCATCAGTCGTTTAGACCAGTAAGCGCCAGTAAGCGATGGCGGGTCGGTACTGTTTAGGGGCTGTATGTCGTCCAACGGCCTTGTAGATTTGGTATCAATCGATTAAACAATGAACCAGCACAAATGCTTTAAATAATCACGCATTCCCATCCGGTGATATGCTAATCCTGCTGTCATTTATTCTCCAACAGGACAAAACTCCTTGCCGGAAAAGTCGAATGATGGTACAACTTTTGCGGCACATTAAACCAGAAACACACAGCTAGCCACTCCAAAGCCCAGATTTAATTTCATTGAAGATGTATGAGTTTACATTAAAGAAAAAAGAACTGTTTCCCTGACTTGGAGCAGAGAGGAGTCCATTTTTTGTAAAGCTCTGTGAGGACGGTCCCACAGAAATACTTAAAAACTTATCGGTTCCAAGACGATTACAGAAAGTTGTTGAAGCTAAAGCGAATATATTTTTTAATAAATTTGCTTGATTTTGTTCCTTATTAAATTTAAAATTATATTAATTTTCAAGTAAAATTTATTTGTCAAAATAATAATGCCAAATTAAAAAGCTAGTTTTATTCATTTTAATGAATTGAAATAAATTTATTTAAAAATAGAATTTAAAAAAATCTTGTCAAAATATTTCAAAATATTTGCAAAGAGAAACAAAAAAGCTATTTTGTAATTAACAAGAACACTCAACAAACAACAAACAAGGAGTATGCAAGTGGAAGCGTTGATTTTAGCTGAGCATTTTAAACAGCTGCTTAACCAGTCATGCGTGGAACCACCTACATTTTACACTACCTTACCAGAGATCGGATGTGTTGGATTACAAAATTATGCCACAAGAAGTCGATAAAGTTATACATCGATGCAACTAAAGTTAAGCGCCAAGAGAGGATCAAGGACGCTGCAAATAAATTCATTGAAATACGTACACGGTTGTGTATAACTTCAATTTAGGTGTGGCGGACCGCCGGTAAGTTCATCTACCTTTTATCCGAAGATTGGGCACCTTGACGGGGTGGGGCGGCTTAAGTAGAGGAACAGGATGCTATATCAGGGTAGTGGCCAAACTCCTCCGGTATAGCTGAATGTGAATTGAAAAACTAAGATCCAATCCGATCAGATCGATCAACCCTTAACTCCTAAGAGGCTGGTCTGCCATGCAATGGGAGCTGTGATAAGGTAGGTAAAACTACTGGTTCACAGGGTTCAGGGGTAATTGAATCGCTAGTGGCGACTCCTCAGGGGCAGCTCAATCCTCTGTTGTAATTTAGTTGAGTAGGATAGGTACTGGGGATCTCTGCCTATTCGGTCTGTTTTATTCTCCCCTACTCGTGGGAACACAAATGTTTAAAAATAAAAACAAAAAAGAAAAGGCGTCTTCGGAAAACGAGGTGGAAGGCTTTGAAGGAGTCGTAGAAGTGCTGGAAGGCATGGAAATGAACCCAGAGAAGCTCGATGGACCAGTGGACTCTGATGGGAAACCAAAAGGGTTAGCTGAGAAATCGTCAGTGGAGGTGGACAACACGGTGCAGGAATGCGTCATGAGGTCAGCCGGAACTGCGGAAACCGAGTTGGATGAAGAAGAAAGACTCGACTCGGCCGAGCGGAAGTTGCACAAGCAACGGAGGCAATGGATGAAGAGGGTCAGAAGGAAACAGAGACTAGCCTTGGCAAAATCTGTTTCAGTGGAGGGCATGAAGAAGTCGGTCGAAGAGCTGACTGACATGATTGCCAACATGACGTCGACCGAAACCTCTCCAGAAGAGGAAAGATCTAGGAAACGGTTCAAATGTTCCGTGACCAGGGTACTTGAATCTGAGGAGAAGGGGACGGAAGGCGGAAAGGAGGACGGACAATCTGTTCAACACGGGGTCAGTCAACAGGCACCACACTTCAGTGGTCATGTAGATGGACAACATGGGGAACGGACAGTCGGTCTTCCTAAAGGGCATAAATCGGGCAATGCTGAGCAATCCGGACCAAGCAAGGTAAAGCGAAAGCTGAACCAAGCTATGGGGAGGAGGGCAAGGCAAGCTGATAATGCAAAGCCTTACGCTAGGAGTGAGAGAGCCAACGCGGACAAGGGAGTAAAAACCTTTGCGCAAGCCGCGGCAAACGATCTCCGAATGGGTATCGCAGACATGGGTAGAGAAGGGGGGATAGATGTTTCCCGGATGGGTATTTTTAAAAATGCTCTCCTGGGGGCTCTAGACCTACTTCCAACAAATGCAGGTGATATCGGCATTAAGGAAATAACCTTGGAGGAAGGGATCATCGTAATAAAATGCGGTAACCAAGAAACCAAGGGTTGGCTATGTGAGACTGTAGGGAAGATGACCAACCTATGGGAGGGAATCAACCTTAAGATAGACAGGCTTCACATACTCAAGGATGTGGAAAGGTTGATAATCTTTGTTCCCGGGCAACCCGAGAGTAAGGATGTCATCCTAGCCAGAATATGTCGTCAGAATTCCTGTGTGAAGGACACTTCGAAATGGAGGGTTATTCATGTCGCTCTTCAGCATCCACGGTGATTAGACGACTTAGTTAGTGAGGCAGTGTAATCGAAAAGTGATTAGAAGTGATTTGGGAGTGCAAAACCCAATAAGCCATTTGGCTCAGAGGAGCGTTGTGTCGACTCAGACGCAGCAGGACCCCGGTTCGATTCCCAGCGGGGGATTAATTTTTATTAATTAAATTAATTAATAAAACAACAAAGAGCAGTAAAAGTGCAGCAAAAGAAACAGGCGATGGACAGTGGCCAGTCCAAGGTCCCGCAAGGCGATGACCCGTTGCCCAAACGCGTGACCAGGCAGGTTGCTGCGAAACTGCAGCACGTGGGAGCAGCAGACATTGCAACAACAACAACAACTACAGAGGCAATAGCCCAAGCAGCAACAACAAGTGCGGCAGCAGTAGCAGCACCAACAACAAAAGGCACAACAACAGAAGTGGTGCCATCAACAAGTACCGCAGCTCTGGTACAGTCACTGGAAGGTACAAAAGCCGAAAAACGGAGACGAAAATTGAAACCGACACCCAACCTCACACATAAGAGGAAAACAAAAACAAACATGACGTCAACAGCAACCTCGTCAGCTCAAGAAACCGACGGTGATGATAGCGATGGACTCAGCTATTCATACGAGTCCGAAGGGGGCGAGGGCCGGTACGTGGGCGAAGGTAATTCGTTCATAGAGTTACTGGCCGCCGAAGACGAAAACAAACAACAACAACAAGACGCAGAAGACGAGGAAGCTGAGCTCGATCGGCTGATCAAGGAGCTCCTCGAAAAACGTGAGAAATTGCGCCAGCAGAAATTGCAACAGCAACAGCAAAAGCTGAAGCAAATTCAAGCTGAGCAGCAACAACACAAAAAACAACAACAACAGCTTAAGCAGCAGCAACAACAACAAGCACTGCTACAGCAGCAACAACAGCAAAGGCAACAAAAGCAAGCCAAAAACCAGCAGCTGAAACAAAAACAGCCGCAACAACAACAACAACAACAAAAGAAGCAGCAGCAGCAACAGCAACCGCAGCAACAGCAACCGCAGCAACAGCAGCAGAGACAACAACAACAACAGAAGCAGCAACAACAACCGCAGCAGCAGCAGCAACAACAACAACCGCAGCAGCAACAGCAGCAACAACAACAACAACCACAGCAGGAACAACAGAGGCAGACAAAAAAAGAAAAGGTACCTCCAATTAATGTAAGTTATTTAGAAATTAGTGATAGTATAAGATTATGTAGGTTAATAACTCAAAACTTTCATATTAAAAGGCTTAACGCCACCAAACATATTATAATGTGCAATAATATGGAGGAGCACAAAAAAGTACGCACCGCTCTGGAGAAAGCAGAAGCAGAGTACTTTACGTACACTCCAAAAGGAGAAAAGCGGCAAACGGTGCTGCTAAAGGGTATAGACCCTGATATTAAATTAGAGGAGCTTGAAAAAGAGCTTAAAGTTTGGGAGAGCGACGACCTTAAGTTCGTGGGGGTCAAGCCGTTTTCCTCGCCTGCGGACAGGGGTGGTAACCGCAAATTACCATTTTTCTTGGTACAACTAACCCCCGACAGCAAAATTGATAGTCTCAAAAGGATTAGATTCCTGTACTATCATGCAGTTCGTTGGGAAAAATTAAAGAGGTCAGATCGCGTACTTCAATGTATGCGCTGCCAAAGGTTCGGGCACGCCGCAGCTAACTGCCATATGCAGTTCAGGTGCGTCAAGTGCAAGCAGGACCACAAACATGGGGAATGTGCCTTAGGCACAGATAGAGTAGAGGATCGGGGCCAGCTCTCGTGTGTACTCTGCAATAACTCAGGACATCCTGCTAATTTCAAGGGATGTCCAAAGTATCAGCAGGTTAAACAGAATGTGCAGGCTCGAAAACAGAGGTCCGAAGAAGAGAAGGGTCGAAAGAGTCGCTCGTTCTCTAATTTTGTTGCACCCAATGTGTCCTTTGCCCAAATGGTGTCTGGACCGGGTAGCACAATAACAAAAAGCGCGCCGAAGGTTCCTACACCGGAAGCGGATCTGGATTTGAAAACGATCCTTCTGTCATTGCACGGAAAGATCGATCATTTCCAGAAACAGTTAAATGAGCAAGCGGCTCGAATAGACGTTATCTATTCGACACTGTTTGCCGAGTCTGCCGCGCGATGAATATGATGGGTACGCTGGACGAGGTAAACTTAAAGATCCTTGCGGTGAATGTTAATTCACTAATTAAGATCGAGAGAAGGATCAATCTTTCCAAACTGTTGGAAGCCGAAAAGCCAGATGTTCTTTTGGTTAGCGAAACTAAGCTAACTCCGAAGCACAAATTGGGCTACAAAAATTATCATGTAGTTAGAAGAGACCGACCCAACTCCACACAAGGAGGTGGTGTTGGTATCTTAATACGTAAAGGCTTGCGTCATAAAATCATATATAGCAGGGAAGTGCGCAGGTTCGAGGTGTTGGAAGCAAGCATCGTATGCATTCCCCTCAATAGTTTGAGACGGGTGTATGTTGTGTCGCTTTACGCTCCTGAAGCTCCTCAACGCCTTCAATTTTTAAATGAGGTCGAGACACTTTTTCGTTGCTTACAGCTTCAGTCGGAAGACAATTATTACTTTTTGGGCGGAGACCTCAATGCTAAACACGCGGCATGGGGAAATGATGTTCAGAACCCTAGAGGCAACCAGTTTTACGACTGGTGGCGTCATAATATGATTGAGTACAAAATTGAATTGTACGCGACGGATATCCCGTCTTTCCCTAGAGACGGCTCTTTCTTGGACATAGCGCTAGTTGACGAACGACTAGAACTAACGAACACCGATCTTAGCACGCGGAACTGTTTACGTGCGGTTGAGTACGATAGTGATCACTACGGACTTGCCGCCGTAATACGGATCCCGAACGAGCAAACGCAGCTGGAGCAGTACGACCAAGTGCGTTCTTTCGATTACCGAAGAGCGCAGTGGTCGCGCTTCTCCAGAGTTCTTACGCGGGATATACGTTCGAGTGCGATCGATCCACCGACAAACAGGAACTTAACGAACGATGAGATCGACAGTCATTTATTGCAAATGAATGTCGTGATCAAACAGACAATGGAGCGGACTATCCCTAGGGTAGGACGTTCCACCGACGAAGAACAAACTAAGAAGTATCGAAACGCGACAATCGATGCTCTGTACAGACACAAAAGTAGACTGCTCTCGAGGCTTAAACGGCTACACAGACAGTTTACTGACAGAAACGATCCTGAGTTAAGGACACTGAAGTCAATGATCAAAAACTTGAAACAGTTGATCACCGAGAATTACAGAAAATCTGTAAGTTTGTATTGGGGCAATAAAATTCGGGCTATAAAAACCAGTAGTCCGAGTATGTTCCCACAAATAAATAAACTGTTCAGGCGGAAGGATCATAACGACATTTCATGTGTCCGAATACCTCAAACAAACGAAAACAGACAGACATTACTGACTGCTGGCATAAGTCCGGAAAGTGCTGCCTCGAACGACGGTTTTTTTGTGGTCGAAGACCCGCAGGAGGGGGTGGATTTGATGGGAGCTTTCTTTGAGACTGTGTATACGGTGAACAACCCTGTTCGCTGTAACCGCGATCTCGAGGAGAGAGCCTTTCTCAACCACTTTTACCTGCGGACCGAAATTCAAAATTGGCGATCCGAGAACAACGGTTTCACCAGGTTCAATGACGACAACCGTGCAAATGGCACAATCGCCGATGTTAATTCTCATCTGTTCGTGAGAAAAGATGAATTACGGTGCATCTTTGAGTCACTGAAGAATAAAAAGTCGGCGGGAGTTGACGGTGTCCCAAACGTCGTATTAAGACACCTGCCACTAGAGGCGATAGACATATTCACCACGCTGTTTAACAATGCGCTGAATAATGCATATTATCCGGTGCAGTGGAAGACAGCGGTGGTACATCCTATCCCCAAAAAGGATAAGGACAGGACAAACCCTGCTAATCTTCGGTCAATTAGTTTGCTCCCGAATGTTAGCAAGGTATTCGAAAAAGTTGTCAATAGATCTCTTTTAAGATGGGTTGAAGTAAGCAAAATAATTCCGGAAAATCAGTTTGGCTTTAGAGCGGGGCATGACACTATTCATGCCGCGTCGAAACTGGTCTCCGACATACAGTGGAATAAAAGCAAGAAACAATGCACGGGTGCCTGCCTGGTTGACTTTGAGAAGGCCTTCGATACCGTATGGTTGGAGGGGCTCTTCTATAAGCTGACCAGATTGGGCATCCAAAAGCAATTGCTATATATGACTTATGACATGCTTATGGGAAAGAAGTTCGTTGTCAAATCTGGCAACGTGACTTCGAGCAGGGTCTTCGAAATAAAAAACGGCTTACAACAGGGAGCGGTGAATTCTCCGATCCTATTTAATATTTACACAAGCGATCTGGTGGGTTCCCTCAGACATGCTATAGCGTACGCAGACGATTTGGTGGCGTACAGGTCAGGTCCTAAAATCGATGTCATCAACGTGCTTCTGCAGCGGGACTTCGAACAAATTAAGAGGTATTGTGATGATTGGAAGTTGAAAATCAATTTCCAAAAATCAGAAACAATCCTGTTCAGAACTCCATTGGCTGGGGCCTCTAGGGATACCAGAAAAAACTGGAGAAAATTGGCCATTATGGGACAGCATGGGCGGCCATTGGCGGTGAGAAACGTGGTCAGGTATCTTGGCATCTGGCTTGACCAGTATCTGTATTTTGACAAACATATAGATGCTTGTCTTGCTGGGGCTAAGAGGGCCTACGCTCTGACAAGGAGACTGTTTCGCAGCAGTCAACTTAACGCCAGAGTGAAGGTCATTTGCTACGTGGCCCTTATAAGGCCGATCATCGCTTATGGTTGTCCCATGTGGTTCAATATAGCGCCGTATTATATGGAAAAGATTCGGGTGTTTGAGAGGCAATGTCTCAGGGCCTGTCTAGGGTTGTATAGAACTCCCGAATCTGATTACATGCATTATTATCCCAACAAGACCCTATACAATGGGGCTCGACTGAATAGGATTGACAATTTCCTTATTAAGGCGATTCGGAGGCACATTGCAAGGGCGATGGCCAGCGATAATAGCCTGATCTCAGGGGCTTACTACCCCAATATAATGTACCACGAGAGTACGCTACGGTCTGGCTTTGTCCCGCCTGAGGCATTTCTTCATGCAGACATGAAAGGTTTAGTACAGACAAGAGATGGTGTGCCGGTAATTTACCACAGCCACCGCGGCGCGAGGGATAAGCGGCTCATCCACGACGGGTACGCCGCCAATGCTCAGGAGCTCCTCCGATTTAGCACCGCAATAGCGGATCGGGATATTATAGACACTGTCAAGCAATTCACCGAATTTTGGTGGCTTGAGGAAGGGGTGAGGGTGGATACGCTCTCCCGGGCCGGTGCGCTACTTATGTAGCATCCTCCTTAGCTTTAAGCTAGTTTCTTAAGTTAGTTAGGCTTAGATTAGGGGGTCTTTGGGAGGGGCCGGGCTCGTCAATGTGATGAGTGCCTCCGGGACTTGACCGACGCCTATGGCCTCGCTCGAGTCCCGGCGGCGCAGATGAACCCAGTTGGCGACTGCCAGGCACCCATGGACGCGATCAGGATGGTGACCAATCCTTAAGATTGCTCACAATCCTGATTATAGTTAATGTAGGTTAAGTAGATTAGGTAGTTTTAAGTAGTTTTAACTAGTTTTAAGTAGTTTTAAGAAAACCAAAAATAATAAAGATTTCAAGTTTTTAAATTAAAAGTTTCTTGAAAAACAAAAAACAAACAATATTAAATATATAGATAGATTTAAGGCCGAAAGGCAATAGTTTTAAGCATAATGTTAAGTTTAGAGTGCTCGCTTGCAGCCAGTAAGCTAGAATTAAGATCCATGTTAGTTTTAAATTAGATTTAATCGTTTTTGTCTAGATTTAAGCTTATATTATGAATTTAATAAAAATGAATTAAAAAGTAATTAAAAAGTAAGGTTATTCATGTTGGAAAATATGATGACAACAAAATTGGCGGAACCAAGCTGACGATCTGGTGTCCGAGGGATGAAGCGAGGCTGGTTAGACAAGCAGGAGATAGACTCTTCTGCGGGTTGGACGTAGCCTTCGTGAAATTCCAAGGATCATCGGAAGAGACTCAACAGGGGAAGCCACCCGGTAGGGCGACGAAGTGATGGATACCATGAATATGGGATCAACACAAGTCGGGCGGGAGGTGGGCCCGTACCGGGAAAAGCTCAGGGTGATTCAACTGAATCTTCACCATAGCAAGGCAGCATCAGCAATGATGACTAAATGTTTTGATGAGGATTCATTTGATATAGCCCTGATACAGGAACCTTGGATCTTTAAAGGAAAGATTAGAGGACTCCCAAATAGTATGGCTGAGTTGCATTATGCGCAAACCAGCGAAAGAATTAGGTCCTGTATCCTGGTGAGACATGGAGTTCAAGCATATAAATTGCCGGATCTGTGTGCCCCAGACCTTGCAGCAGTACGAGTAGGATCAGGTGCAGGAACTTTTGTTATAGCATCTGCATACCTGCCGTATGATTCTCCAGAGCCTCCTCCGACAAGAGAGTTAGAGTCTTTGGTGAATGCATGCAGAAACAGAAACGAGGACTTAATAATTGGTTGTGACGCCAATGCACACAACACAGTGTGGGGCAGCACCAACGATAATTACAGAGGAGAAGCGTTATTCGAATTTGTATCATGCAAGGATCTAGCTATCTTAAACAGGGGAACAGAGCCGACTTTCGTGGATGTGAGGCGAAAGGAAGTGATCGATGTTACCCTGTGCAGTAGCCAGATAATTGAAAGAATATCAAATTGGAGGGTAATGGATCAGGCTACATTGTCGGATCACAGAGCCATCTCATTTGATGTTCGCTATGGATCTAAAAGAAAAAAAGATCGGAAATACATCAGAATTCCGAAGAACACGGATAGGACAAAATACCGTGAAGTGTTGGAGGAAAAACTGAATGTAATGGCACTCGGAATACCGAAAAACACTTGGCATGTAGAATCACAGCTGAAGCATCTGCAATCGGCTGTTGAGGATGCGTACCAAGTGGCATGCACACCAACTTTAGTGGAAAAACAAGATCCTGCGCCTTGGTGGTGTCGGGAACTTGAAAAGCTAAAGAAGGCTGTGAGAAAGGCCTTCAATCACGCCATGAGGAGGGGGGAACCCGAAGCATGGGACGAATATAAGGCGAAAAAGAAAGAGATGAATGTTACTCTGCGACGACGTAAAAGGGAGTCATGGAGGGACTTCTGCTCGAGTATGAGGAGTACATCTGAAGTCAGTAGACTTCAAAAGATTTTATCAAGGGATCCAGTTTCCAAGATCGGACTCATTCGTAATAGAGCGGGGGAGATGGTGGAAACACTGGATCATACAAATGAGGTCTTAATGGAGATACATTTTCCAGGAAGCTATAAGTCAGATCAGCCCTGGGCTCCAAGGAAACAAGGAGCGAACAGGATGGATAGGACGGAAGCAGAACGGATCGTAACACCAGAGGCGGTCAGGGGTGCGATAGCAACATTTTCACCCTTCAAAACCGCGGGGCCGGATGGTATATTTCCAGGCCTAATGCAATGGGGAGTAGACGTACTTGCACCAAGGCTAAGGAATATATACGTTGCCTGCCTAGCAATAGGCTACATCCCGACTACATGGAGGGAGACAAATGTGGTTTTCCTTCCAAAGCCGGGAAAAAAGGATTACACCGAGGCCAAGTCCTTCAGACCAGTCAGCCTGACATCCTTTCTGTTAAAAACAATGGAAAGAGTGTTGGTGGACTATATGGAGAGTACTGCGCTTAAGATGTATCCCTTAAATAGTAGACAGCATGCCTACAGGGCCGGCATGTCTACAGAAACAGCGCTACATCAAGTAGTACGCGTTGCGGAGGAAGAGCTAAATACCGGGGGTATTGCAATGACCACCATAATGGACATTGAAGGTGCCTTCGATAAGATATGCTTTGAAAGTCTGAAACAAGCCTTGGAAAAACGTAGGGTTAACCCACTGGTGGTAAGATGGGTGGACAATATGTTGAATACAAGGGCGATAAATATTCAGACGGGAACCTCAAAACTCAGAGGAAGGGTTAGCAGAGGTTGCCCACAAGGAGGTGTTCTCTCACCTACACTGTGGAATATCACTGTGGACTCTCTTCTCGATAGACTTGAGGCGACTGGCATTCACACAGTGGGATATGCCGACGACATAGCAATAATGGCTAGAGGCAAATTCATAGACGTCACTGCAGATATCATGAGGAATGCACTCAAAGTGGTGGAGCGGTGGTGTCTGGAACAAGGGCTCTCCATTAATGCGGCAAAAACAGATCTAATAGTCTTCACTAGGAAGAGGAAAAATCTGGAATTTCAGCCCCTGACACTTTTTGGATCGGAACTAACGATGGCCAGAAAGGTTAAGTATCTGGGAGTTTACCTAGATACTGGACTTACCTGGAACTATCATGTTGAGGAGAAGGTCCGGAAAGCAAAAAGGGTACTACATCAGTGCAAACGTGTATGTGGACAGAGGTGGGGACTCTCGCCTAGGTCAGCATATTGGATGTACACGATGATAACTAGACCCATTATCACCTACGCCTCTGTTGTATGGTGGGCGAAAGCTTCCCAAAAAACTGTGAGGAAGCACCTGGATAGGGTCCAACGTTTAGCATGTTTAGGAGTTACAGGTGCAATAAGGACAACACCAACATGCGCATTGGAAGTGATCCTAGGGATCTTACCGCTAGACTTATTTATTAAGAAAACAGCGGCCCTAACGGCACTTCGTTTGCATCGAGATGCGAATTGGCACAATCGTGGTACCATCTATGGACATAGGAAGATCCTGGAACTTGTCAAAAACGAGATTAGGGAGCTGAACATGCCTATGGATGGGATAACAAGGGTGCGTATTATGGAAAGGAATCACAAAACTCGTATTGAGAATGGATTACTTCCAGAAAAAAGGAGTGGTGAAATAGTAATTTTCACAGATGGATCCATGATGGATGGCGGAGCGGGTGCCGGTATCTATTCAGAAGAGCTGGAACTAGCCCGTCACGTCAGCCTCGGGAAACACACTTCTGTATACCAGGCTGAGATGATTGCATTGCTGCATGCGTTGGATTACTTGCTTGAAGGTCAGGTGGAGGGAAGAAATATCCTTATAGCACTGGACAATCAGGCGGTGATCAGACGCATGGAACAGACAAATATCACAACATCATTAGCACTGGAATGTGTACTCAAACTCAATAAGTATTCATCTAAAAATGATGTAACACTTATGTGGGTACGAGGACACATAGGAATCGAAGGCAACGAAAAGGCGGACTCCCTTGCAAAACAGGGGTCAACCGAAAAGTTGCTAGGACCAGAACCATTCTCTTCAATTGGCAAAGGAATGGTAGAACAGCTGATTCACAAATGGATCACGGCAGAACACCTGAGAAGGTGGTCTACCGTGGAACAATGTAGACAAGCTAAAATGGCAATTAATTGGCCGACCTGCTCCACTCAAAGAAGGGTTCTAAGCATGAGTCGACGAACTCTGAAATGGGTGGTGGCTTTATCTACAGGACATGGTAGTTTCGGGTATCACTTAAGGAAGATGGGTCTTAGAGAAGATGATACCTGTAAACTATGCCTGGAAGAATCTGAGACAGCGGCGCATATACTGTGCCAATGTCCGGCGTTGGCTGGCAGAAGAATGAGGATCTTGGGACATCACTGGGTCGAGACTCAGTCGATGAAAGAGATCTCCCATAAACAGATGCTAGCGTTAACACTAGGAATCGAGCCCAGGGAAGAACTCTGGAGAAATCCAGAGAGTCTCTCTGGGTAAGTTTTATAGTGGTAGAGAGACGAAAAGAGACCCGACATTAGTGGTCTGATTCGAATATCTCTCGAAATCTATATATATAGGTGTGGCGGAAGTGTCCCCCAAGCTTCAAGAGAACTATAACCTCCCCACTCGGCACAGGCATATAACCTCACTGAACTTGGAAATGTAAATCTGCACCCGAATCATTTTGAACCGCATGGGTTCAAACAAGTGACCTGCTCAGTGAGTATTCAGCCGGAATCAGAAGAAACTACTCCGCAAGTGCTTACAAGTCTCAGGAACACACTGCAACACACTTCACTAACATAAATTCGGCCTGTCACCAGTATATGCCTACACATTACGATTGCACCTCTTGTAAATGTCACTTCCGAGTGAACGTCCGCCACATATTGTAGCAATCTGCTCGCCGCACATAGCTAATTGGAACGTGGAATTTAAAATCGCGAAAACTAATACTAGGTATATAGCAAAAGCATGTGATGGAGATTATAGACTCTCACAAATATCATTACAACATTCCATAGCACGCATTTCCAAATCGGGGGCGTATACGTACCATTTTTCAGGAAGCTATTTTCATGTGACTTTCATTTCGCCCGTAAGCGAAAAGGAATCTAAACCCAACTTGTCCAACTGCAAGTAAAAATATATAGAACTTAAAACTGGACCGATTTTATCTGCCCTAAAGTGAAGAGGAATCTCAACTTTTGTCCTCCAACCGCCAGTAGAAAAAGAAACTCAAAACTATTCCCCTTTGGTTGATTAATAACTTCACTCTCATTCCGTAATTACATTAACAGCATACTTCCAATAATAATATTTAATGAAAATGCTGTTAAACCAAAAGCAAAACTCATTACCACGAACGAACGGATGGACAATTCCTTTTCTGAACACGCAAACTTTCGCCCAACTTTTGTTCAATTTCGGGAAATGCAATGTCCACTAGCTCGCTGTCGGGTCTCTCTGTGATTTTTGTCCCCCTAATCGCACATAATAAGTTCTTCAGTAATCGCATTACGGTATTAATTAGCTTCCAAGGTAAGGGATAAAAAAAAGAAAAACGAAAGACGAACACGAAAAGTCCACTTAGAACCACCCATCACCGGAGGATGTCATTTTTAGTTCTCCAAAGTGACACCAAGTCACAGTGACAGTCTGGTTGTGTGTCCAAACAATAAACGTAATGACGGTTCCACTTTTGCTTCATTTTCATTCGTAGTTTTTATTCGGTACACACTGAAGCGCTCCCAAAGGTGCCAGAAAAAAAAATAAAATATAAGAAAAGGAACAAAGTCCGACGTCAAGCGGAACACAAACGAAGTGGCATTTCTCGCAGACAGTTTTATTACGTTGGCATTATGCACACCCTCAAATTGTCAATATGCACACACATTGGCGGGTATATAGACTGCCAGGATTAGGGATGCCATTGCTATGGCATTTTTACTTCGAACTCAAAAAATAAAAATAAAATTAAATTAAAAGAGAGGTGGTTCTCGACATGCTAATGCACATACGACGTGGTTATTAATAGGAAACAAAATATACCGCGGTAGGTGGATTTTCTCTCTTTACATGGATAAAGGAGTTAATGTCGCGTACATTTTTATAAAAATGGACGCTAATGCGATTTGGTGTGATGTTAGCTGTGCGTCGTCTATCTGGGGAGGAGCATTTTAAACTGTTTGTGGCTAAAAAAGAACATTTTGTTGGCTTATGCAACTGTTTCCTTTCTAATGCAAACCTGCAAGGCCTGAACAATAATAATTTGTCATCACAATAACATAATTTATATGAAAGTTGTCAGACTCACTGAAAATGTTAGTCAAGTTCGACTCTAGGCTTTGCAGGAGCTGATTTGTGAACCTTTTCTTGAAATAATGTCATTGTGTTATTCACTAGGTGACACTTAGCGCCATCTTACTGAAACTAATTTACTTTGGACAATAACTGATCATTACTGTTGAGAGTTAGCGTCTTGCCGCTCTCATTCCCACTGCGCCTGAACAGAATCGGCACGGAACTATCAGTTTCAAATGACCCACACGGTACACGAAACACTTTTTCATTAGATAGATAGACGTTTAATATCCTGTAGTTTGGCCTCACTTAGTATTCTACGCTGAAAATGTTGCTTACATCAGAATCTAGGTGTGGCTAGAGCTGCCTTTTTAGTCATCAAGAGGTTCTTCACTAATCTTTCAACCAATTGTTATTAGAAGAGCTTTAGACGACATTTATGTGAACTTCTATAATGTTACCAACAGGATGATCCCATCACCAATGCACAATGGGCCGACTTACGGCCTAAGTGCTTCTATCACCGGGAGCCACTTTAACATTAAACAACATTTCCGGATGGTTAGCGTATATGTTACCCTGTAAAACAGGTAAGCCTTCATTGAGCAGGGAAATCCCTCCTGCTCAAAGGTATGGTAGTGTTATTGTAGGACTGCACAATGCAGCTCGTCAAGCGTATTGAGTTAAAATCCCAGTTTGTATCTGACTATCAAGGGCGCTTGGCGAGTTTGCGCAGTGCAAAACATTATCGTGTTTATATATAAAGATTAATGCTTTTATACCTCAACTACAGTGCCTACAGATCACACGCAGTAGTAGTAGGCCTGTGCCATAACCAGGAAAAACCAAGAGAATCATACAACTTAATGAAAAATCGTTACATCATTTTGTTGACATAATCACCGAGCATAACATTGTAAGATATCAAAATACAAATATGCACTTATGATCCATGCAGACGAAGAAGGGCATCAGTATATTTCGAACATTCTTTGTCACAGTCCAGCATTTTACTATACCATGGACGGCACTTATTACAGCCCTTTGGAAAACTATCTAGCAAAAATTCGTAAGGAAATCTGTAGATCTTGGGTGGGGGCCATAGTCCCTAGAATATCAAAGCGGACCTACAATGATTTAACTTCGACGGGCGCAGGTCCTTTTTTGTCCCAACAGCCGGTTAACCTAACCTAACCTTGTACGCGAGAACGAAATTCATTGTGGTTGTTAAACTATCTGTTTTGTTCAATTATTGATACCATAGCGCCAATCGTTCAGTTGGCGCAAGAAGAGGTTTTTGTAGTAAGCCCAGATCCACTACCTGAAGGGCGAAAAGCAATAGTCCCTTTCTAAGAAAAATACATATACAGAGAATTGGCTGTGAGAACTCAGCAGTTCTAACATTTATTTAATGGAACCTAGTTCGAAAAAACTATATTTTCTCTAACCGGAATGTTTTATACTAAGTATTTGACGTCTAGTCAGAGACATTTTCAAGAAAATCGTTACAAAACGGTGTAATCAATACCTAAATACTTTGCAAGTGCAGCCAGGAACATGAAACATGTCCTGAGTATAGATTGCCAGACTCTTTATAGGTATTCTTTATGAGCGACAGGCTTCAAGTCTGAAACTTCAAAGATAATTGTTCTAGAAAAGTAAATAATAACTTTTTGTTATTAACAGTGCCGAGTTGTAAGTCGATAAGTGCTTTTGTTACACTGTTTAGAAGGAAACAATTTTAGGTTATGTATCACCTTCCAAGAAATGATAGTTTTGCGCTGTTCTATCTCCTAGGCGATAGAAGTCAGTTCTGTATTTGATCTTACTTTTAAAAGGGTTTTGAATTAAAACAATTATTTACTTCAAGTCAATTTAATGGGCTTTTGTCAGTACAATATCCCCCTTTGGTTTGTGTTTCTTCTATAGAATGTGAAGGCTAGGCCTACGGGTACTTCACCATGACAGTGAGAAATAAAAATCTAGAAATTACTTCGTATTGCCTTTTTTTCATTTTATTTATAGATAAAATTTAAAATTTTGAATGTTATGCACATATTTGAAGTAAGTAAAGTCAATAGATGTGTTCGTACATGCCGTTCAGCCAAAAACATTGCTGCCATATATATGGAAATGTTGCCGTGAGATCAAACACATCAACTCGTCACCGTGAACAGGAGCTAAAGTCCTCAAGAACATTATGAAGTCGAATTTTAAGAAATGATTTATATATACATGCTTACAAAATTCAGCTAACAAAGATGTTAAAGCTTTCAGCCCATTTACACTTAACAGCGCCTAAAAATCAACAACTATTCTCATGGTGTAAGACTTGTTGGGCTAAACTTAAAGTAAAATAAACTCGCATCGCGAGTAGTGGATTGAAAAACAAAAATCATCCAACTTCAAGGAGACTTACTCAGGGAGGACCTAGAAGGCACATCAACATAGATTCAACTATGCAAACTCGCCAAATTAGTGAAAGCATGAGACTTAGAATGCATCGCGGATCTTAACTTGACTAGTCAATCAAGCGGAAAAGCTTTTAGGCAAAGAAACAAAAACAAAGGTAAAGAAGTTACTACTGCTGGCTGACGGATATTTTGAAACGTAAACGAGAGGGGCGTTATATAAACCGCACGGGTATTATGGGAATAAAGATAGAACAGAACAGACAATATATATGAAAGCAAATTGGTTTTTAATATCTGTAAATTAGCAAGTTCGATGCGATTAGACAGTAACCGCATGTAAAATATAGAAAAATCTACGTTATGCCCAAAATAACCTATAGCTTTCTATATTCAAAGATTGTATTCAAAGACTAGCGACAAGACAGAGACAAGTTCAACCTTAGTCTTCGAAAATATTTTCAATATCCAGTTCTGTGCAAAGATTTAGACAATGTCATGTGCTGTCAGGTGACTTCTTCAACATCGTTCTTGAAAAAATAGTGCAAAACTCAAATGTCAACACTAGACGCACGATCTTTTAAAAGTAATTGGCAGAACGTGATGCAACGGAGCGTTTGTGGGTATTGAGACTGAGGAAGCGAAGATAAGTCTAGCGGTCAATAAAGGCAAGACAAAATGTATGCTATCAAAGGACACCGACTGGCGTGTCAGACTCAACGTCACCATAGACAGATATAACTTTGAGGTGTTTAGGGACTTTGTCTAACTAGGCCCCGCGATAGACTCAGTCAATGATCTTAAACGTAGAATAACTCTTGCCAATCGCTGTTTCTTTGGGCTAGAAGGCAGTTGAGCAGCAAAGCCCTCTCTCGAACAAATAAAGTGACCATTTATATAACTTTTATCGTCCCAGTCCTGCTCTATAGTACAGAGGCATGGACTCTATCAAAAGCGGATGAGGCAGCTCTTAGTTGTTTGGAGCGCAAATTTCTCCAAATAATTTTTAGATCCGCCTGCATAGACGGTGAATGGAGGAGGTGAAACAACGACGGGCTGTACAGCGACGTCGGAGGTAGCAGGATCATGCAGAGCGAATGGACACGACACATGAATGTTTCGGCTCGGAAGATCTTCGAATCCACACCCGAGGGACGGGGCAGTAGAGAAAGACCGCGACTCAGGTGGCGCACCCAAGTGAGAGGGAACTTTAACCCACTTAGCGTACGAAACTGGAGACAGCTGGCTTACGATATTGCTAGCTGGGGACGTTTTTTAGTTGAGGCTCATGCGCCACCTTAAGTAAGTTAAGTGCAAATTAGCCCAACGACAAATTCAACAAAAAGAGTCAGACGATCCTTAGGAAATACATTGCGGAAAAAAAATGGACACCAGTACAGGGTCAGGCGGAGTCTCTGTTTGAGGTAAGCCACCCAAGTTACGGATAAAGTATGAAAGCAATAACACCTACAGAAATATAATCTCAACTTGTGAAATGCTATCGTGAAACTCTTAACTCATCAGCAGAAGACAAATAGTGCTAATTGAGCATACCAAAAGAGATCGTAAACGCAGTTTAAATATAAAGGGTGATTTTTTAGCTGGTTTGGTTTTGGCAACACTGGTTTTGACAGCTGACGTGTGTTTAGTACCTTGTGTCACTGTCAAACAGCTTCAGTTTGGTTTGCAATTTAACCATGGATCGTCTTACAAATGAACAACGCTTGCAAATTATTGAATTTTACTATCAAAATTCGTGCTCGGTTCGAAATGTTCATCGCGCGCTGCTTCCATTTTATGGACGAAGCTCATTTTTGGCTCAATGGGCACGTAAATAAGCAGAATTGTCGATTTTGGATTGAATATCAGCCAGAAGCATTGCAAGAGCTACCAATGCATCCAGAAAAAGTCACAGTTTGGTGCGGTTTATGGGCGGTGGCATCATTGGACCGTACTTCTTCAAAGATGATGCGAATCGCAGCGTTACTGTCAATGGTGAACGCTACCGAGTGATGATAACAAACTTTTTTTTGCCCGAAATGGAAGTTCTTGACTTGCATGATATGTGGTTTCAACAAGACGGTGCCACATGCCACACAGCACGCGAAACAATGGCGCAATTGCGAGGCGAGTTTGGTGAACAGTTAATTTCACGTTTCGGGCCGGTCAATTGGCCGCCTAGATCGTGCGATTTGACACCATTAGATTATTTTTTGTGGGGGTATGTCAAGGCTAATGTGTATAGGGACAAGCCCGCTTCGATTGACGCACTGGAAGCCAACATCCATGCATTCATTCGTGAGATACCGGCCGATATGTGTGAAAGAGTATGCCAAAATTGGACTCAGCGGATGGACTACCTGAGACGCAGCCGCGGTCAACATTTGCATGAAATTATCTTTAAACATTAAATTGCAAGGTTCAAACTATCGATTCAAATAAATATTTCATTCATTTTTTCGAATTTTTTGTGTTTTTTTTTTTTTTAAAGTTCTAAACCTCTTAAAAAATCACCCGTTATATCTAGAAAGTAAAACACAATGAAGCGAAAGGAATTCACTTAAGGAAAAGTTTAAGAAACGAATAAATAGTTAGGAACGCCCACAGTTAGCATTCTCACTACTTATATTAATTTTTGCCTCGGATTCAAATATTTACTTAAACTGAACCCAAAATTTGTTTGAAAGGTATTATGCTAGACTTACCGCCTTTAAATGTGGCCATGAGGCTATCTGAGTCACCTCCATGATGACACTCATACATTGATTTATCAAGTAAATCATCTGGATTGTAACCAAACAAATCGGCCATTCTGTAAAAATAAAAACAACATTTTAATTAGTACTGCATGATGTGAAATTTATTTCGAACAACTCACTTGTCATCGACATAGGTGAACTTCATGTCAAGCGAATGCTTCGTTAAGAAAGTTGTTGTTCCCAGTGGTATTTCAATGTTTGATGGATGTGGAATTGGTCGACCAACGGCGATGAGTACGCGATCGCCTTTGGCATTCACCACCAAATGTCCAGTAATGTGTATGACCTGTGAATAGTTGAAAGGTATATTTTACAGGATAAAAATAACAAGCTTAACACAGTATTAATGAAGTTTGTAATTAATCCGAAAACTGATAAACCAAAGCATTGTATCTAAGTTGGGAGAACATATCACCCGCTTTTCGAATCATCATCATAATAGTTCCAAGCGTTCGCACAGCGCTGTGGATACATTTTTCTATGCAACGACGAATGCCTTTACTGAGAGAGGTGCTTACACAAGAAGAGTTCAATTAAGCTTAAGATATGTATCGAAATACCCTCAAAAACGCAGTTGGATGAACCATAAGACTGCCAAAGAGGGAAAAAGAAGACTGAGCTAGATGTTGTGCTGTAAGCTGAAAGACAATCTCATTCAATAGTTTTTTTACTGAACTAAAGCTCCAAGTTTCAATTAACTGTCAGAAACTGCTCAAACAATCAGCTAAAAGAGTCTAATGGAGAATTAGTGATGTGATTCAAAATAGGAATTAATTCCAACCGATGCATTTGTATACAAGTTGTAATTCCTTTAAAGCAACTCATGAAATCGGGTCCGTTGTTAAGTTGGGTATATAGTTTGTGATATACGGTACCTCCAAACATTCGTCAATCAGTCACAATGAAACATTGGAAATAGTTTGGATCACCCAACATCTTTTAAGAGATAGCTTCCCCAGAATTGGAAAAACTCGGGGTACAAGTTCAGTAGTTTTCATGAAAGGTAATGCTATATATATGCTTACCACCCGTCGAGGTATCAAATTGTTTAGCCAACGCAACAATCTGCTTAAAAAATGAAAATTGTATACCGTTGATCTATAATACATCAACTGGACAATGTTCTCTACAAACAGTACCTGTTGATCTAAGGAATGACTCCGAAAATGACGCCTTTGCTTCCATATTGCATATGATGGTTTTTGTTGTCAGTCTGCACTAGCCACCTGATTCGATATTATACTTGCGATGCATTTGCGGTTTAGGGCCCAGAAAGTCAATAACCGACCAAATATTTACTTAAACTGTACGACAGACCCTGAAAATAACCCGTGAACTCCAGATCGATATTAACCATCTTTTTATCGATTTTAGGGCCGCATTTATAGAGACGAGCTATACAGACTATAGTGCCATGTCTTGGCCATAGCTTAGCATCCCCGCCAGGCTTGTCAGATTTTGAATGACGATGGAGAACGCTCGCTTCTTCGTAAAGATCGGAAACAATCTTACCACCTTTGATGCCAAACAAGGATTGTACATGGTGATGCAACGTCAACATCATATTTGAAAAACTCGCAACACCAGGGGCACAATTTTCCAAAAGTCTATGTAACTATGTACTTGCATTCGCTGACGACATCAACAACATTGATTGGCAGAACACAACGAGCTGTCACTGGTGCGTTTGCAAGCACATATCAGTACAGAAGCGGCAAAAATGTAAATCCATTGAAAGAGGTCAAAACAAAATATCGGACAGAATGTCACGACAGACTGCCATAACTTTGAGGTAGTTTGAGGTAGTTTGTCTACCGCGGCTCCGCTGTTACCTCTTTTACTTTGGTTTGCGAAGGCAATTGATTAGTAAGGCTTTGTCGCGAAATACTTTATTATACCATCATCATCCCAGTCCTGCCTTATAGTGCGGAATCATGGACGGTAGCAAAGGTAGATGAAGATCTCCTGAGTCGCTTCGAACGTAAAACTCCTTGAGTGACTCCCGGTCCTATTTGCGTTGAGGGGCTTCGGAGAAGGAGATTTAATAACGAACTCTACGTGATGTACAGCGACATCGACCTGTTTAGAAAAGTACGCATCAGTCTTTTAATATGGCTGGGACATGTAGATTGACTGAACACCAACGCTCCGGCTCGAAAAGTTTTCGATTTCAACACGGAGGGACAACGCAGTAGAGGAAGACATCGTCTAAGGTCGTCTTGAGTGTACACCTGGAGACAATATTAGCTAAGGATCACGCTAACTGGAGAGGTGCATTGGTTGAGGCTCAGGTCCACCCCCCGAACTGTAGTGCCACCTAAGTAAGTAAGTAAGATAATCCAATATAGCCAGTCAGATCTAAGTTGTAGCCTGTTCTAAAGTAAAACGTTTGCAAGCACTGGGCGAGACTTGCTCACTGCCTAAAATAAGCAATAACGTACCGAGAAAATACACCTAAAACTCAATCAATACATGTGCTCGATCATGACTGAACACCGTCTCTGTTCTTGGCAAACAGTTAATCCGGCAAAATATTTAGGCCGAATAAAGTTGAATGGTCAGTAGGCTCTTTTTAACCCACCTCACAGAAGGTTACCGCATACATTCTGCAGAAAATCATCGATTTATGTTGGAGCTAGCTATAATTGGAGATACATTAATCTCCTCTAGCCAGTATGTAACTTTATACGCTTTCGATAACACTGTGTAGGTATACGAATCGAAATTCACAGGAAGGTCGATTGTTTTCACCTCTGGAGGAATGTTGGTGTCTGTAACCGCAAACAGAGACTGCCCTCAAAGAAGTGTAGTTACTTCTCGTTATTGATAAGGATCAATCACCGCATTATGAATAACATTTCAAAAAACTGCAGCAATTAAATGTTCTGTATCAAACCGTGCAAAACTATTCTAGTACACATAACAAGAAGACGCCTAACTAACCTTAAATCTGTCACAAATGCAACAGATTAATACTTCAAATATCTAGAAACGAAAGTTCACTCTTATTTAGCAAGGATTACTACGGAGAACTTTAGGAGCCCACAACTGTATAGAACAGACAAAAACTTCTACATCTTTTGATATATTTTGATATAATCAGTACAATGATATGTTACAATAGTTATCTATAACATAGTATTTAAACACCAACGGTATGCTAATAACGATAAAAAAAAAAGCTGTTACAAAACCAACGAGCTAAACCTATAGAACTGACTACTTCAACCCTTTTTCGAGCTAATTTTTCTATTGGCTAAGCGCCGATTCAATTTGGAAATGCGGCCATTTTCGCAAAAATTGCCATCAGTAGCAATCTTAACAGTTACTCTACCCACTCCAAACTCCACTATAGAAGACCTAACTGATTATCAACTATTCCAATCGCTTGATCTTATTTTTCGTGTTTAGTTTGAGCCCTCCCCACGTCTCACCTTGTAGGTAGCACTCTTAATATTGACACTTCGGCCACGACTGGTCAGTGTGCATTTCAATCTTATGAACAAATCACGATGGTCTGTTGTAATGCCATCTTCAACTAGACTTTCGTCTTTGACCTTCTCCGTCAAACCGTTCTTCTTAATGTTGAGTGCTTCCTTCAACTCATCATGGTCGCACTGATGGCTGTACTCCCAAATTTGCTGACCCAATACATCGATCTGAAAACGAAAATGTATAAATTCAATCCATCGCACTTTTCCATTTCCAAATAGCTATACGCACCTTTGACAGTCCCAGATATTCAGTGATGTTCTCAGAGACATATGTAACATCCCCATCGTTCGATAGGACTATCAAAAATCCGTCCAAAGTTTGTGCCAACAATTTATTGGTCTCAGCTGTTTTCCACAAATCAAATGGTTTTGCCTCCTTCTCATCGGGTGCTGGAGAAGAAGCAGCTTCTTTCTTATTATCAATGGTTTCAGTTGTATCTGATTGTTGATCGGTGATTTCTTTTATTTTTGGAACTAAATGAGAAAAAGAAATAAAGTCAACTTATGCAATAATGTATGGAACATGTACTTACACAACTGAAGCATTTCGCGTATCTTTAGAAAGGCAATTGAAACGCGCATAACCGATGCTTTGTCCAATTGATCAACATCCTCCTTCGGCAAGGGGAGGACTTGTGCCAATTCAGTAAAGATTTCAGTTTCTCGTGATCGCCTGCAGCGGGCTGCGTCACGAGACTTTTCTTTGCGCTTTTCATTGCTCCTGGAAATATAAAACGGAATCGAATGATTGGTAAGCAATTAGCATCAATATAAACGGAAAATGATAAACAAAAAACAAACGTTTAGTGTGAAAGGAGAAATAATTATACAAACAATTTTATTTCTATTTTAGAGAAGGAAAAGTATGGAGAGGGGAAAGTATTTATTGCACAATTTTGAAAGCGCGAACGTTTTGGAAATGTTAGGGGTAAGTACAACTACCAGTGTAGTTTTAGACGATATGTGCTGTAGTATCTTGAGTATATTTACTATAGAACAAACTTCAAGTGTAGCAACATTAGAATAGGGGATACCATATACTTCGTCACCGTTTTCTACAGGCTCGGTCAAGTCAAAATGGGTGAACCTATTAAGTCATACAGAGAACTGGTGCCTGGACAAGTCGAAAAAACAGTTCTCAGCCGGCTTTGGGGATATATCTCAATAAAGATTTTGATAAGATCCCTAACCATTTGACCTTAGAGACGAGAAGAAGAAACTAGGGGACGCACCACATTCCACTGTAGACGGTTTTTCCAACGGAGAACAAATTTTCCCATTCCGTAGTTTGTAATTGCACAAATGCTACAGTTATAGCATATTTATAGAGGACATACAATTTGAGTAACGAGTAACGAGAAGCCAACAGACGATCAAAGAAGACGAATATTGTCCATTGGGCTGGCCCGCTGGGTAATTATCTTTGGCACATTCCTGACAGTGAGATTCTTAACGTAAGCTTGCTAATGCCCGGTGTGAATGGTTCCGGACTGTTTGCGGAAACAAATTGGCTGACAAACTCATGGCGACTAGCACTAGAAAGCTACAAAAGTTCGTAAATCAGTTCGGTGATTGGGCAGACAAACCTTTTGAAACAAAAGAAGATACTTTTGACGTGGATCTAAGCGCACACTTCGAACTATCCTTGGATGGAAATTAAAATCCATGTTGCTCGATTATGATAATTGTGAGTCACCACAGCCCTCACAATTGAATCGACGAACTTTCAAAGTGGACTGTCGTCATATTTCTTAAATATTGGCAATTTAGAGTGTTCAATCTCTGAGGTTCAAATTGCTCTTTCTTTATTAAAACTAGATAAAAAATCCTGATACGGATGGCATCCCGCCAATTTAACTTCAAAAGTGCTCCTTTGCGTTTCTGTACCTCTGTGTTTAGTTTTTAATTTGTCTGTCCAGTCTGGAAATTTTTTAAAGAATAGAAAAGCTCCTTTACGCGCATACATAAATCTAAATCGAGACATGATCGCCCAATTTTTAAAATTGCTATTACTATTTAAAAAAAACTATAGTTTGTGACAAACTTACATCTATCTTAAAGAGATTCAACATGGCTTCGTTGCAGGCCGATCTACTACTACTGTTTGGGAATAGCACCTATATTGTTTATTTTCTATTGTTCTTATTATTGTTTGTATGTTAATTTTAAGTTAAATAATTTCTTGGGTAAAATAATATGTCTACCGTAATTCTGTGACTCACTGCACTTGTTCGGAGAACATTTCTTGTGCCGCTTTATCACAGCAACAATTCACCAGCTATCTTGATATGCTCTGAGTGCAGAGATAACAATAGTTGGGATTGTTGTTGTGATAACGTCGTTTTCATTTTGTATACGCGGTACTTTTCTAATCGAAGGTAAACTCTCGGTCACTTGGATTCCAGAGCTAGCCGACTCAACACCCAACTTTGGTAAAAGTATCACAAAAATAAATTGTATTAATTTTGGTTAGAAAAATTCATTTGTCTTTTCGTCGCTGGTTTTTTCTTGGGTGCAATTTCTCGTCATCGTCTTCAACATAAAATTGGTCCTTCTTCGTCGGATTTTTGAGCTTATTTTTGTATTTTTTGAGTGATTAAATTTCTTGATTGCATAGACAATAAATTTACGGGTTAAACAATCTTCGGGAAAAGGAGTAGAGGCGAGTGCTACTGCTACAAACACGTGTCGGGATTCATTCGAAGTTTAATCAAGTCCTTCATTGTGCTAATTAAATAACCAATAAAAGTATGAGTTCTGTTAAACGTATTCGCGGGAATGCAAAAGGTCGGTTAACACGTGCTGCGTCATTCGTTGATACAATTGGGCCTGATACTGCATTAGAATTGTTAGAGATAAAACTAGCTAAATTAAACGAAACGTGGACAGAATTTTCATTATTGCATCAGGAGGTTTTACAGGCCGCGGCTGATGATGACGAAGCAATTGAACTCGAAGACGAATTCGCTGACTACGAAAATCGATTTTTTTGTGCGCATGCAAAGTTGGTCAAATCCATTCGGGAAAGACAGTCGGTTGATAACAAAGGTGAAGACTCCGCGGTAAAACAGCTCGCTGAACAGCAATCGTCATTTTTAGAAAAATTAAGCGCGAGTTCGGAAGGTTCCTCTGGCATTTATTTACCAAAACTAACCGTCTCGCCGTTCTCAGGAAACTATAAGGATTGGCCTTCGTTTCGGGATTCATTTACGGGTACGATAGATAATCAGAAGAAACTCTCAGCCACACAAAAGTTTCACTATTTGCGATCCTTTTTACGTGATGATGCTGAAAATTTAATTAAGCATCTACCCATCTCAGAAGCTAATTATCTTGAGGCATGGGACCGCTTAGAACACAGGTATGATCGAAGTCACCTTATTGTTCAATCGTATGTGCAAACGTTTCTTGCGCTCCCAACCGTAAACAGCGGTCACACCCACACCTTGCGTAAGGTTACAGACGGTGCGGACGAAGTCATTCGCGGACTAAATGCACTCGAATCTAATGATCGCGACCCGTGGCTAATATTCTTGTTACTCAATAAACTTGATAGTGATAGTCGGCAGAGTTGGGCGGAACATGTTGGCTCGCGGAGTGATTGTACCTTCGATGAATTATTGAAATTTTTACAATCAAGGTGCGATGCGCTTGAAACTTGTGAAACCTTATCTCGTCCTACGTCATCGCGGAATAAATCGGCAGGTCAATTTCGAGCCCATTTCGTAGAATCACAGCCACCAACTTCACAGTGTCCTAAGTGTGAGAATACCCATATTTTGTCTCAGTGTGAACAATTCATTGCCCTTGATATCGAATCGCGTCGTAACCTTGTGAAATCCAATTCCTTGTGCTTTAATTGTCTCCGTGCTGGGCATACATCAAACAAATGCCGTTCGTCGTTTCGTTGTCGCGTATGCAAGGCACGTCATCACTCGTTAGTTCACCCCCCGAATGCTGACAACCCCTCGTCCTCTCGCTCGTTAAACTCCTCTTCGCGTCATTCAAACTCGTCCTCTCGCTCGTTAAACTCCTCTTCGCGTCATTCAAACTCTTCCTCGCTCCATTCAACCTCCTCATCGCTTCATTCAAACCAACCTGAACCTCAACCTTCAACATCTGCGCAAGTGCCAGCCATAGTCAATAACCATTCGATCGATGTTTGCCCTTCAAAGCAAACGATACTACCAACCATATTGGCTAAAGTTCTGGATAGTCAAGGTAATGCGGTAAACTGCAGAATATTGCTCGACTCGGGGTCCCAAGTTTCATTTGTGGTTGAATCGTTTGCTCAAAGATTGGGACTCCCTCGCAGACATGCTCGAATACCGATTCTTGGGGTCTCATCCACAGAAGCTGGTCATACTAAGGGCTGCATTACGTTGGAGCTCTGCTCTCGTCATAATCAAACCCATGTGTTCGTTGATACCTTCATCTTAACCAAACTAACTTCCAATCTTCCATTCCGACCGTTCGATGCTTCTGATTGGTCACATATACAACAGCTGGAGCTAGCTGATCCGAACTTTAATGTTCCTGGTCCAATTGACATGCTTCTCGGAGCAGATAAACTGTTTTATATCCTGGAAGGTGATCAAATTCGGGGCTCGGAAGGGTTCCCTGTTGCTCAAAGAACTTCATTTGGATGGGTGATAACTGGGGAATTACTGGATTCCAGCCAATCGTATTTTTCTTCCATTTCGTCTCTTCACTCTCTTCTGGATGTTGACGTTCTGCTGCAACGGTTCTGGGAACTAGACGACGTCACTCCACCGATAGATGACTCATTCAGTGACAACGACGCAGAACAGCATTTTCGCAAGACATTCTCGCGCTCATCCGATGGTAGATATATCGTGCAGTTACCCTTTAATACTCCGTCGCCCGTTTTCGGTTCCTCGCTCAAATTCGCGATTAGTCGGTTACACGCTATGGAGCGTCGGTTCCACAGAGATCCAACCCTTCGTGACATGTATCGTAACTTCATGGACGAATATATTCGTCTTGGCCACATGGTTCGCATACCCGCAGATGAGGTTCACTCTAGTCCAGGAAACCATTTTTACCTGCCGCACCACGCCATTTTGAAGCCGGAAAGCTCTACAACGAAACTTCGCGTAGTATTTGATGGCTCAGCCAAGGATTCCTTCGGGAATTCACTAAATAGCCAGTTACTTGTCGGACCTCCAATTCAACGTGATTTAATTGGAGTATCGTTGCGTTTTCGCCAGCACATGTATGTTTTTACAGCTGATGTAGTTAAAATGTTCCGTCAGATATGGGTTGACGATAAACATACTAACTTTCAGCGCATCGTTTGGCGGAATAATCCCTCAGATGATGTTGCACATTTTAAATTACGCACTGTTACCTACGGAACTGCATCGGCTCCCTTTCTATCGGTTCGGGTTTTGAAACAAATCGCACTTGATTGCCAAACTCAGTATCCGAACGCATCACGTGTCCTCTTAAACGATGTTTATGTCGATGACATCATGACGGGAGCAAGCTCACCTGACGAGCTAATCAAGTTACAGACAGAATTGGTATCACTACTGGCGCATGGCAAACTCGAATTACGAAAGTGGAATTCAAATTGTTGGCCTCTGCTTGGTCGACTACCGAAGGAAGACTGCGAATTCTCTTGGTTCGATCCTGACCATGCAAATTTAACGACTAAGGTGCTCGGGATGCACTGGAGTCCCACCTCCGATGAATTCTCCTTTCGTATGTCTGACTCTCGCCTCTGTACATCGCCAACCAGACGGACGTTGCTATCGGAGATTGCTCGCATATTTGACCCATTAGGATTTTTAGCTCCATCGGTAATTTTATTCAAAATCCTATTTCAGGCGTTATGGTCATCGGCACTCAACCTCGACTGGGATGATCCACTGCCACCGCAATTGGCAACGCAATGGTCAAGTTATCAACGGGAGCTTCATTCTTTCGAGGAGCTGAGGATTCCGCGTAACGTGTTTCCTTCGGTTGGAGAAGAAATTGAGCTTCATGGGTTTTCTGACGCGTCAACGTCGGCATACGGAGCTGTCGTATACACTCGCTGTAAACTCGCTGATAATCAATTTAAAGTCACCATCGTTGCAGCAAGGACTAAGGTAGCGCCGCTTAAACCCGTATCTATTCCCCGACTCGAGCTTTGTGGGGCTCTTCTTTTGTGCCGTTTGATAACTCTTATAAGATCCTCTATTCAACGCAGAGTTAAGGTGTTCGCTTGGTGCGACTCGCAAATCGTTCTTCATTGGCTATCATCGCCGCCTCGTCGCTGGACTACGTTCGTCGCGAATCGCTCAGCTGCCATTCTCGAAGAGATTCCGCGATATGCTTGGAACCATATCGCTTCCGAATACAATCCTGCAGACTGTGCATCGCGTGGAGTATTACCCTCAAACCTAAAGGATCATCCTCTGTGGTGGACGGGTCCACCCTGGTTGTCCCTGTCACAAGAATTTTGGCCTGCATCAAAACTCTCAGTGCCTGAACCAGACGAAGCAGATAGTTCCGCGGAAGAACGACACGCTCCTAATCAAGTTCTAACGTCATCAGTTGAATCAAATGCCCTAAGCTTACTTATTTTAAAGATCTCATCGTGGACGCGATTAGTTAGGATTGTGGGATATTGCATTCGGTTCTCCAAAAACTGTCAGCCGACAAAATTCGTAAAACTCTCGCACGGCCTCTCGCTTGAAACCCTTCGGTCGGCCAAACTCATCATTCTTAGACACGTCCAGCAAGAATCATTCGGGTGTGAAATTCGTAGTCTGACCAAAAATCGTCAACTTCCAAATAAGTGCAAGCTCCTACGATACTCTCCATTCATCGATCGAGATGGACTTTTACGAGTCGGGGGCCGCATAAAGCATGCCAATATCTCATTTAATTTGAAACATCCCATTCTTCTGCCTAATAACCATGTTTCATTTCTTATAGCCACTGACATACATAACCAATATTTCCATACAGGTGTATCAGAAACATTTGCCATAGTCCGCCAACAATATTGGATATTGGGAAGCCGAAATCTCATCCGGAAAATAGTTCACAAATGCCGAGACTGTTTCCTGCAGCGGAAGATCACAACTACGCAACTTATGGGGAATTTGCCGCCCCAACGTGTCCACCAAAGTCGACCCTTTACCAACACAGGATGTGACTATGCTGGTCCATTCACCATCAAGTCTTCCCGTGGTCGCAACCCAAAACTATCTAAGGCCTACCTTGCCTTGTTTGTCTGTATGTGCACTAAGGCAATTCATCTGGAGTTGGTAAGTGACTTAACCACAGACGCCTTTCTCGCAGCCTTTCGACGCTTCGTTTCTCGCCGAGGAAAATGCTCCAACGTCTATACCGACAACGGAACGAATTTCCAAGGGGCACGTCGTTGTCTCAACGAATTTCAAAAGCTGGTCATGTCGCAGACACACAATGAGGATATCGCTGCTAAGCTGGCTATGGATGGGACCGACTGGCACTTTATACCACCTTCAGCCCCGCACTTTGGAGGCCTCTGGGAAGCTGGGGTGAAGTCCGTAAAATTGCATTTACGACGGGTGATTGGGGCTAATATCCTTACCTTCGAAGAACTATACACAGTTCTTAGTCAAATCGAAGCCATTTTGAACTCTCGTCCTCTATGTGTTTTGTCCGATCAAGATTTGAACCCGTTAACACCAGCTCACTTTCTTATAGGTGAACCATACACTGCAGTTCCGGAGCCTAGTTATTTGACGACAGCACCAAACCGTCTTTCGCACTGGCAACATCTACAAACCATGGTCCAAGGGTTTTGGAAACGCTGGCACGTAGAGTACATAACGACACTTCAAGAGCGTCCTAAATGGCAGAAACCGAACCTTGAGCTAAAGGTTGGCGACGTTGTGATCATCAAGGAACCGAATCTCCCGCCGACCAAGTGGCTCCTGGGCAGAATCGAAACCGTACATCCAGGTCCAGATAATCACATCCGAGTGGCTACAGTTAAAACGAATCGTGGAAGCTTCGTTCGTCCCATAACAAAATTGGCAGTTTTACCAACGTCCTGAAACTCGTTCCAGGGGGGCCGGGATGTTTGGGAATAGCACCTATATTGTTTATTTTCTATTGTTCTTATTATTGTTTGTATGTTAATTTTAAGTTAAATAATTTCTTGGGTAAAATAATATGTCTACCGTAATTCTGTGACTCACTGCACTTGTTCGGAGAACATTTCTTGTGCCGCTTTATCACAGCAACAATTCACCAGCTATCTTGATATGCTCTGAGTGCAGAGATAACAATAGTTGGGATTGTTGTTGTGATAACGTCGTTTTCATTTTGTATACGCGGTACTTTTCTAATCGAAGGTAAACTCTCGGTCACTTGGATTCCAGAGCTAGCCGACTCAACACCCAACTTTGGTAAAAGTATCACAAAAATAAATTGTATTAATTTTGGTTAGAAAAATTCATTTGTCTTTTCGTCGCTGGTTTTTTTCTTGGGTGCAATTTCTCGTCATCGTCTTCAACAACTACAAATCGCTCAATTTTTTGTTATATTGCCTTGAATTACCTTGAGAATGGCTAACAATGTGATGTAATTTATACAGACTTTGCTAAAGCGTTTGATCGCGTTAACCACAATACATTAATTTCCAAACTGACTAGCTTTGGATTTTGACATTTGAGTGAATTCCTATTTAACGAATGGTATCCAATACAGTTCGTAGTGCAAACTGTTACGTCAAAATGGACTTAACTGCACTGGGCATTAGTTTAAGTGATCCGAAACATGCTATGACTAAAACCGCTCAGTAGTTCGACTCCAAATAGTTCGAAGTGTATTTACGTGCATTAAACCTTCCGTAAACCTTCCACTCGCTGGCTGGTAGTTTGACGGATTTTAAGTGCCGAAACAGAAGCCAATTACGACAGAGATCTAAATGACGTTTGCATCAATAAACAAATAGTTTTGTTTGCTAGTTGTACCTTGGGGAGGTGGTAATCTTTCAAAGACGAAACCTATTCCGCACTCAGTGACAGTGTGAGATATTTACCCACTAGCCCCGTCCCCCTTTTAGCTCTTGGCATTTCATCACAGGGCGTAGAGGAGCCAGTGCGATCAGTTATACCTTATCACACGAACTAGCTGTTTTTTGCTCCTTACCCACATATTCACTAATCTGATCAGTACACGTGTAAGAAAAAATATTTAGGGCACACAAATCGTAAGGATGATTAGCTTTTCAATCCATAAAAAATAAATTTTGCATAAAAAAATAAAAATTAAAATGATAGACAGCGTCTGATCCCTCACTCACCTATTGGTAAATTGTTTAGGTACGACTTAACATTTTCGTTTACAAAGTCATCAAAATAATCAAAATAATTAACATTTCTTTGCAAACGTTTCCATTTTTGATAAAGTGGTGATTTCACACGTTTCGCCAAACGTCAAACTGGCGCCTCTATAAATTGGTTTCGAATAATTTGCGCTAGGACTTATGAATCACAATAAAAAAAAGTTCTATCAATGAAGCACAAGATAAACTATTTGTAAATATTTATGAGCATATCTGATGACAGTTATACTACGATTAAAGTTACAGAAATCGTTGT
This sequence comes from Cheilosia pagana, assembly GCA_936431705.1. Taxonomy (NCBI): domain Eukaryota; kingdom Metazoa; phylum Arthropoda; class Insecta; order Diptera; family Syrphidae; genus Cheilosia; species Cheilosia pagana. The sequence continues at coordinate 72,666,944 of OW386166.1, read as the reverse complement.
TCTTTTTATGAATCAAAAAGCTAATTCTGGATAAAATTTCATGCCTTCCGGATAAGAATAAAATAAATCGCAATGAGATACAACCTGCTCGGCGGGCGAAATTCAAATTGCTTTTAATTTGAATATCGATTTGTTGATTAAGTAATGCGATCATTTAAATAATTACATTTCTAACATAGAATAACAATCGATGCATTAATTAGGTTTGTTTGTTTATCGAAAAAATGTCGCTGTTGTTGTTGTTGACGGGTGTTTGGAGGTATTGGGTGCGTTTTACTAGCTAGACGTTTGACAACTGGCATTCATGAATCAAAAAATACAAAACTGTGTTTGATAGACAAGTTTTCGCATAAATGGTATCCTTCTTATCCCCCTAAACAATTTTTGTAGTTGTAGGAAAATGTAGTAAACCGATCGGAACTATTTTTTTTCTACTTAAGAGATGTAAATCAACTCAGTTACAATTTTCAACAGAAATCCGCAAGGAAATGGGTGGGTGCGTTTAAAACACTAGCTGATTAAATACGGCAGCTGACTGACGGGTGTGTTTCGAGTTTTTATTTGCCTTGATTGACAACGTGAGCAGTGTTGGAATTGACGTAGGGGAGTAACTAACAAGTTCTAGTCAATCACTTTTTGACTGAGCAAACAGTTGACACTCTTGTAATATTCAGGTTCCTAATTTCAATAAGATGTAATGAAAGTTCAATTTAAAAACCGTCTAGTAAATAAAATTGTAGATTAAGTACGAAAATTTAACTTATTAGTCGGGAAATTTGTTAAAATAAAAAACAAAATTATAAATAGGTGGATATTCGAAATGAAAACCGGATTGCAACATAGTCCAGCATCTTCTTCTGAATTACAAAGTTATTTTATCAAAAAAAAATAAAAAAGCATATTGTCCTTAAATTCAAAAAAAATATTAATTTTTCCGTACGGAAAATTTTTTTCGTACGGAAAAATTAATGAATTCTTTTTCTAGAAAAATTAAAGATAATTTACTTTCTTTTTTTTGATAAACTAACGTTACAATAAATGAGCAACATTTTAAGACAAAGTTTTAGTTCAACCATTAAGTTTAAGTGGTTAAAAAATGCAAAAGAAATTTTTTATTATTTCGTTTTTCGAATCGCTATAACTGCAGCCTTAAATAAAAAAAACAAAATCATGAACCAGTCGGGTAATAAGTGAATGTTCAAAATAAACCGGATAGCAATATAGTCCGCAGCTTCCTCATACAAATCTAGTCAACTTAAGACGACCAGACTTTGGAATGTGTCCAATGCCAAAAGCTGAAACATTCATCAAAATGACAGCAAATCTTTTTTAAATGCCACTTTTGGCTACTGTGTAAAAATACAAAGGTATACACAAATTATAAAAACAACAGAATAAATAATAAAAATACCAACATATTCCTTTTGAGACTATTATGGAAAAGTGCAACCAATTTAGAAATGTGACAGCAACTTTGTTCTTTCTTATTTTGAACGTCAAATTTTCAGAAAAAAAAATCTACGAGTTTTTAATAATTTTCGTGTTTTTAAATACTTTAGTTTTTTTTTTTTAAATTCGTTCGGCCTTACACTAACACTAATGTCGACTATAAGTTGACTGCCAGTTTAAATTAAAATGTTAAAATGTTAAAATGTGTGAAATGGTACCAATAAACAATTTAACCTCCAGCTTTACTAGCACGAAGACTTTCTGTTGAATATATTACAAATTTGCTGGCAATCGTTGCCAGTTATCAGATGGCAAATCATTTGTTTTTGTTTTCATGCAGTAATTTTTGTTTTTAAAAAAATTTAATAAAGATTGAGAATGAATTCAAGTCGAGACGAAGATATTTTTATGGACCTTATGTTTGTTGGTGGTGTGTACTATCTGGTAAAAAGTTTATTAAAACTATTAATAGATTTGATAAACTTGCTCCATGGACGAATCGCGGAGGAGGAGCACTTTCGGTGGAAACAATAGTTTTAGTTGCAATATGATACCTAGGGAAAGGAAGGATCCTATCAAAACGATCAAATCAATTCGTTGTGTCAGATCTAGGTTCTGTTTATGGGACTGGTGTTGCCAATTTGTTTTAAGTGTCTATACGTGTGGATATAGGATATTATGCTCCTATTGTTTAATACGGTATTTTAATTTATTTGGTCGTTTCATTTAATTTATTTTCATTTTCGGCTTTTCTAATAGAGAATAGTAAATATTAAGTGAAACATTAATTTGCAACAATTATTTTTTCACTTAAGCGGAATTTTCTTTTAAGCGAATTTCGGATATTTTGAAAAACAACATCATTTACCAGGAGCTCAGACGAAAACTAAACCCGATTTCACTTATGTATTCGGCTTAAATATAAAAAGAACAGATTTATTTGCAATAATGTGTAAATAGAGCAAAACAAACAAAAATGTAAACAAACGAATTGACTTCAGTTGTTATATTTTTGATTAAATGAATTAATAATTTATGTTGTACAGTTTATTTTTTTCTTCAGTTAACCAGGCTTTTCAGTTAAGCGGAGTAATGCTTCGTGACAAATAACGCTTAGTTTAGATAACCGAGTTTAACTACCTCCGTATTAATAAACGTTTTGTAAAAGTTTTTAACCGGTTGCAGAAGAGTTTCGTCAAAATTGTCATTTGGGTACAGTTTTTGCATTCTCTGTTTTCCTTTGGTTTTCTTTTGCTATTTTTTTGCGTTGTACATTAAATATGAATGTTTCCAATGGCCAAATCAATATATTTCATTTGAAATTTACATTTGCACTCATAATTGGATATTTTCCGATCACGTAACACAAAATTTGTTTTTAATAGCACAACAAACATTTCAATCTGACATTTTGCTTGTGTGTGTTGGTGAAATCAGAGCAGTTCTTTAAAAATATTCCGGACACTTCTTTTGTGTTGAGAATTGACCTGGAAGTGCTCTTTCTTTTTCAATCAAACATAAAAAACATAGAAAGAGCACTTCTAGATTTGCTCTTTTCATAGAAAGGGCAATTCTTTTCTTAAATCGAAAACGCCATTACACAGTTTTATTTAATAATATCAAAAATTGTAGTTACTTGAAGTTCCCGATTGACACTTCTTGCTCCTAAGATATAATACCATATTTTGATTTACTACTAAAATTTGAGTATGCATGGCAACATTCCTTTGCAGAACGAATTGTGACAGAATAATAATTTAAGACATAAACATGGCTCTCTGACCATTAATATTTAACCCTACAGTTAAGGATAACCTGACGACTAAATTTGTTTATTGGTAAAGCGATTTTGGAAAATCTGGAGTCTTTGCGTTAACTGCCAGACTAAATTTGATTATTGGTAAGGCCGCTTGTTGAGAAATGTTTGTTTATCGTGCGTTATTATTTGCAAGGTTGGGGAATCTTTTCCAACGAAATTTCAATCAAATATTTCACAACGTTCGAAGTTTTTGCGTAGAAACAAAATATAGTGGAAATTGAAACTTCGTTTATTTATTCATTCGAAAGCGAATAATTTAATTGAAAGCCTTGAACGCTGTCACTTTAATTTCAGCGATGCATTGATTTTTTGTTTGTCGAGTTAACAGTCGCAATATAGTTTTGTCACCCACTCACCCAAAGTCAACTACTATCAAAATAACGAAAGGAATTTGCCGAATTCGGATTCTATAATCTAAGCCAAGTTAAAATAAATAAATAAATATTTTGGCGCGACAGGTCTGTGGGACCCAAGGCCTAGCTTCTTACAACCATTCGTTTTTGTGTGGGTTTTAAATTTTTGGAACGAATGGAAGGGATCTACAATTTTTCGCCGACTCCAAACGTCTAATTGAGAAGCTCTTTCATATTGAAAAAAATTGTAAACGTGTCCACTGTCCATATAGAGTGACACTAGTGACAACTGCGTTTCAAAACAATAATCGTTCTTTTAGTAAACAGTTAACAACTTGGAACGGGCCCCCGTTGACAGTTCAAGTTGACAAGTCAATTGGACGCGTTCATAAAACTACTCCCAATGAACGCTGTCAAGTATCACAATGTGATGCACTATATCTGTGTTTATTCGAACTGACATTTATTATATTCATACTGGCCATTAAAATAGATGTGCATGTGTCCCGTGGCATGTTCCAAGAATCACATCGATCTCGACAGCTAAAAGGGTTAAAACTCGTTTTTTGCATAACCTAAGGCGCCTTGCGCACTCATTAAAATGTAATTTATTCCGCTCGAAGAGTACATCTCTGTTTACTGACAAATTACACTGTTATTATGGCTTATAACACAGACAGGTGATTGGCGTGTTATGCTACTGCAAATCGCGGCGACCTACAATAACAGCAACCAACCTGCGGAACTTCATTCCCTGGCTCACCTCTTTTTAATTGAACAGAACTATCGTGTTTAGAAGTTGCAGCTAAAAACGTGGCACATGAATCTGTCTCAACGACACGTCAATCGACTGTCATATTGCGTTGGCGAACGTCATTGGACAATGGTCGAACAAATCCGGTTCAATGTGTACATAATTCCTTAAAAAGGAAATAATATGTATCGCTCAAGAAGATTATACATCCAAATGTGGAATGCATGTCGAGTACGTTCGCCTGCATAACAAACGTCAGTGCATTGACTTCCGATTGGAGCAGTGCACTGTTCGCTCACCTTTTTGTGTATGCTCATTTCTACGGCGCAGGGACATCAGTCCCCGGGACATAACTCCCAATTTGTAATTTTGGGACTTATGACCCACTTAAGTGAGATTTAAGTCCCTAATCGAATTTGGGACTTATGTCCCACACCATCGGGACATAAGTTCCAACATTTTGTTGTCGAAGATGGGACATAAGTCCCAAATTTTCGTATTTCTTTACTCAAGCAAAGGAATTTTATTTTGTTTTTGAGAATTTAAGATTTTTTAGTTTTATTTTCGCAAATTTTCAAAAGCAAAAATTTTATGAGTTCCTTTCTTTTGAGAATTTGAGAAAAAAAGGAATGAAATAAGGCCCCAAAGTTGGGCTGTTTCTTCATAATGAAATAACACCCCAATTTTCTGTTTTTTTTTTTTTTTTTTTTTGATATTTCATAGCTTTTTCAATATATCGTCTTTTTAGAAATAAATTTACAATCTTTATCTATATATATATATTTAATTAAATAAGGACTTGCATTTTCTTTTATATATTGCAACATTTCTTTGTAACATTTTCATTCATTAAAATGAAAATTAAGGGAAATAGGTAGCTAAACACAAATTTGAAAATATTTTTAAATTTAGATTTTTAACAAAATAAACTAAACATTAAGAATAATGAAAATTTGGTACAAAAAATCGCGCGATTTTTTGTACCAAATTTTCGCCTGCGGCGCTAAGGTTATATCAATTCATTTAATTTAAATAACGTCATTACCTCTTCAATATTCAATATTACATATATAGATGACTAGAAGCTGGTTAAACAACCTTTGGGAACTATTTTCAAAGTTCCGTCCATTAAATATCTTCTATTCGGCGATGGTCTATTTTCCTTTAGGTATTTCGCTTAATATTTTTAGGGGCGAAACTATACAAAAAGCATGTTTTTGGTCTTTAAAAATACAAACCTATCACTGAACTAATTTTGAAACGGTACTTTTGTTCATCGGTACAAAAAATCCGCGAATAAAATACTTAGTCTAAGAACAGATAAGAAACTTAACTGTTAATGGAGTTCTTAGATTATATTTAATAGTTTGGCAAAAATAAGAAAAATGTAATAAGACCCCAATTTTTATTAGAAAATAAGGGATCAAAAAAGAAAATAACACCCCAAATTTTGTTAAAAATCGTGTTGTTGTTTCCTGTATAAATTTTTGGGCCTTATTATTTTTTTGAAGTCTTATATCATTGGGGTCTTATTTCGCAGAGTCAGGTGGGACATAAGGCCCAACATTTTTGTTTGGGACTTATGCCCCACTTAAGCAAGACATAAGTCCCAAATCGAATCTGGCACTTATGTCTCACTTAACTGGGACATAAGTCCCAAATGTAAAAATTGGGACTTATGTCCCGGGGACTTATGTCCCTGCGCCCATTTCTACATCTGCGAGTCGGAGAACGCTGCAAAGCGGTAAAACCAAAAAAATGTAATAAAAAAAACCGCAAACACTGCACACCCTTTAGCTACATACGCATGAACACTTTTTTGAGTTGAATTAACGTCAGATACAGATATTGAAAATAAAACAAAAAAAATTAATTTTCATTTGAAAAAATGAATGCAAGTTCTGCGGTTGGGTATTGCGCGCTTAAGCTAAATTTTAAACTCTAAATGGCGAGAGCTTATTGACAGTCAAGGCAGGTAGAGTTTTTGGTTTAATTCTAAAGCGTTTACACTTTTTGCATTGTTTTTTTGCACGCCAGTGACGGCTTGATGGTTAATTGACGTTTTATGGATTTGTTTTTTGGACTTGTGCCACACGCTGCTAAGAATAAATAATTGCCTATTAGAGGTTAATTGTTTGTGGTGGTTTCGATATAGCATCCCGTATGTACTGCGGTAGTGTCAAGAATGAAACGCAACATACCATAGTTGAAGAACTGATCAAAATTCAAATTTTAATGGATCGAACAATGGTTTGGAATATAGCTCGTGTCTGGACTGTTTTCGGGCCGGATTACAGTCAAGGCAAACAAGTTTGTATGTTGCTTGATTGAGGTATACATCGGAAGTTTGGTAACGGCGGGCAAATTCAAAAATGTGTCCGGATTAGATTCACCCTGAATGAAACAACTTGATGTTTCGTTAACGTCAAAGGTAGGTACAATCGATATGTCAACTAAGTAGGTACTCAGTTGAGACATTTTAAAATAAGTTTGCCAATGACAAAAAAAAACTTCACCTGATGATGATAGGGCAATCTTAGTTTTGCTTCAGTTTTTTTACAAATAGACACAAAATTCCTGCAAAATATAAAACTGTCCTGTAATACACACACCCAAGCTAATGGACTTAAAAATAAATTTTTTGTGTAGGTATCTACTCCATATAAATGGCACTCGCTTTTTGTAAAAGATTTATTTAGTACCCGAATGTGAGTCCCACTTATGGGTCAGCTCTTGTCAATCATTTTTACCGATTCGGATTTATCTTACAGAAATTGTTTTAAATCTCTAATGGAAATTGTCTGTAATTTGGCATCGTTTAAATATGGTGCCGCCATTGGCTTACCCCTCCAATACCATCAGGGTCGGCGCGTCGTCGCACACAGGCGGATTTTCCAAAAAACATGGCCAAAATTATTTTTTTGTTTTTTATAGCTAATTATTTCATGACTTCATCAGAAAAAGACAGTAAGAAGAAAAATAATTTTTTTCAGTATGTATTTTTTTTTAAATTTAATAATTTAAAAAAAAATACAAAAATTCACAGTAAATAAAGATTTTAAATTCTATGGAAGGTAGGAAAAAGGAAAGAATATTATTATAAAAAAAGTAGAATTTGATTTAAGTAAATAATAAATATTAACAAAATTATTTCATCGCTAATAATGTATAAATTCAGTAAAATATGTTAACCTATGCATAGGACATTATTATGAAACTGATACGAACTCCGTTTCATCGTCTTCTGGTTCTTTTACGAAATTTAAAACTTCAGAAAGATACGATTAAACGTATTTAGGATATATTTTTCTCATACTAGTAATGTATGGATCAGAAGAAACCAACAGATTATGAAAAACATCCTCAATTTTGTTGCCTTGAAAATTTTCTTGAAAAACTTTCTTGACAACGCTTGATATCTTTATTTCGGGCTTTTTGGGTTTCCTCTCTAAGCTGTCCAATTGGAAGAATAGCATCCGACACAATTTCAGGGCTATGTATTAAAATTTTGTGCACTGTTGTTGACATATTGCACCACGGATACAAGTGCACAAACTTCTTTGTCGTAAAGCTATATTTTTCATCACAGTACAAGAATCCAATTTCACTTATTCTTGAAATTGCATTTGAGCAGCATAGCACAACTCTTCGGGTTGAAATTCCGAACGCAAAACTTTAGTTTTCCTCCTCTTTGATCGCTCACTTAGCAATACAAAATCAGTTTGTGGCCGTCCAACAGATCCATAGGCTCGCCGCGGAAACGGAATTTCAAGCTCTAGCCTGGTTCTTGTTTTTAAAAGCTTGATAATTTCTTGAGGAAGCCAACCATTGACTTTTATTTTCATAGACAAAATTAGTTAACATATTCTTTGTTTCCTCTGAAGCATCAATGCAAGTCAATTTTTTTTAATTTTCTGCCAAAAAAAATATTTTTTCTTTAAGTTTATGAGATGAGACAGCTTCTCAGGAAGTCAGTAAGCTGATTTCTTGACAACAAAATAAAATTTGATTGTGAACCTGTATCAGAAACGAGATTTAAAAAAACAGAGAGCGTGCTTGTGACCACACGCCAGATGTGAAACTTCTCTTGCTAAATGTGGATGTTAAATTGAATTGTGTTGTATTTAGGTGAATTTCATTAAGAAATTTAATTTAAAAACCAAATCTTTATAATATTATATCCTTAATACACCGCAGTAGATAATTATGTTCATTAATTTAACAAGTTTTCATAACACAATCCAATCCAATGTTTTCTATTTCTATTTCGAGAGTTTTCGTTTACATTTTGTTTTCACACCGTCAACTCATTCAGAAGCCTAGTGTCTGTGTAAAACCTAGCTTCTTCAGTTCCTCCTGCGTGCCCATATAAGTATTCACTTTGAGAATTCAGTTGAAAAAATTCGAAAAATTTATCTTTCCAACAACCATACAAACCAACAAAATTTCATTGAAATCGGTTGAGTGGTTAAGAAGATCGACAACAGCGCCACCTATCGGGTCCAAAATGATCCTACTCATCAAGTTACAACCAACCATACCCACCCACAAAATTTCATTGAAATCGGTTGAGTGGTTAAGAAGATCGACAATAGCGTCACCTATCGGGTCCAAAATAATCCTATTCATCAAGTTACAACCAACTATACCCACCCACAAAATTTCATTCGAATCGGTTGAGTGGTTAAGGAGTTTTAGGCGGCGACATAGCGATGGCGACAGGCCAATTTCCGTCTCGCACTTCCGCTTGGTCATTTCCGCTTTCATGAATCGATTTTACTCCCAAGTCGCGCCATAAGATGTTTCACATCAAAAAACCGACCTATTGAGCCGAAATCTTATTTTCAACGTTTTTACAGATTTACTTGACGATATCTTGCAAGATCGCAAAATATCGCAACTTCTTAAGGTGATTCCTTAATAAGCATATATTAAGGTAAATTTCAAGCTATTTTACAAAACACGAAAGTACCAAAATACAAACTGTTTTCTTTATGAAACAAAAAAGTACCTTCTTTTTTTTGGACTCAAAAGGTATTGCTTTTGGCACCTTCCAAATATTAGTAAAACTCAAAATTACATAATAACTTTGCATTGTAAATATTCTACTTACTACTAGCAACAGATTCCATAATAATTTATTTTATTAAGTTCACACAAAAAATTGAAAAAAACAGCAAAGAAAGTAAACCACTTATCAAACACCAAACTGGGTACTGCACGCGCTTCACAAAAGCTTCCACTTTGGAAGCATCAACTGACGAAACGGTTGCAACAAAAAAATCGGGATTTGTCATATTATATGCTCATGTAATTTGTTAACAACTTGGCATCAAAAAAAAAACAAAACTGTGGAATTTTTTTTCTATAGTTTTGGCCATGTTTTCGGGAAAATCCGTTAATTTTGTTAATTTTTTGCATGTAAAATCAAAAAAATTCAGTGGCGTATTGCTCGCTCACGGAGCTGTAATTCGCGATATAACTATTATAAAAATTTAAAACAATCTAAGAGCAACTTCTTGCAAAAACGTTTGTAGATGTGTTTTGTGGTAAATTAAATTCCTCCCCCTTTTCTACAAAATATTGTATTCCACTAGGTAGTAGGTTGTTCCTTAATACGCTAAATCTTCTCTCTTTTTATAGATAGCTTTAATTTCAAAGATACAGATGTAATGGGTCCTTCATTAAGCGCTTCCTATTTTTAAATTTAAATAAAATAAAGTGCGTTATCGAAATTTTGTATTATCGATGCCATTATGTATGAAATATTACATCGTTCAAATGTTCGCCGCGCCTTCCCTAAGTGACTTAAAGAAAATCCCACAAGAAAAAGTCTAACGGGGTTCACATCGCCTCCACGAGAGATGACCCTGACCTCGAATTACTCGTGCAGAATTTCCAATTTGTTGTGAGTTTTGTGGCACGTAGCGCCGTTCTGTTAAAACCACATGGCGTTGGTGTCCACATCGTCCAATTCAGCCCAAAGGAAGTTTGTAATCATCGACCTATATACTGCAATGGACTAGCCAATGTCGTTCTCAAAGAAATAGGGACCGATTATGCCGCCAGCCCAAAATCTACATCAAACAGTATTTTTTACGGGATGCATTAAATTCTCTTGGATATCATGTGGATTGGTATCGCTCCGAATTCCGCAATTTTGTTTGTTGATGTACCCATTCATCCTGAAATGGGCCTCATCGCTGCAGATGATTTTTTGTTGAAAATTAGGGTTAGTTTCCAACTGTTACAACAAATTTATAACCTTATAACCTTAGCGTCATGATTTAATTATTCAATAATTTGTTTGTTTATGTACTATTTTTCAGAGTTATAAGTTAGTTAGTTAGTTAGATTTATTTATTTAGCAGGGCTCTGCTATTAAAATGCAATATTACAATATTACAAATGAACTTAAACTAAAGCTTATTATTATATTGTTATAAAAAATATGTATGTGGAAAATTGCATTTAACAAATTCAATTATGCTTCTTTTAAATGTAGAAAAATCTGTTTCCCTTTTTATGGCACTCGGTAGTGAGTTAAATAAGCTATTTTGGGAAACATTATCTAGGTAGGAAGGTAGTCTAAAGTCACTTCCGTTTCTTAAATTATAAGGCTGCAAATCTCTTATATATCTAAGGTATTTCTTTAAATAGTTAGGTAGCATTCCATATTTGATTTTAAAACCAACATAAAGACTTAGCTTGTGCTCAATTGTTGGAACTATTAGATTTCCGTTGGCGTTCTAACCGTCTTAGATCGCTGAGTATACGCACCGTCACGTTACTTACAATGGTCCAGCTTTTGTCATGCTGAAGCATATAGTTTACGATGTTATCGGGAGTGGTCCACTCACCGAATTGGTCCCGTAAGGAAATCATCTCGGTTTCGTACCGTTGACAATGAAAAAACACGTGTTCCGCATTTTCAGAGCCATTTTCGCAATGCGGGCAATTTGGGCTGGTTTCATGTCCGCGTTTAAAAAGATATTCTCTATAACCCGTCAAGAACTGAGTCAGATAGAAGTCGTTATCTACCCGACCTTTTCAGACTCGCTCGGTTTTTAATTTTACCATTTCTTCAGCAAGTATATCGATAGGTAACCTTGAAGATACGAGTACAGGCGACTCTTAATGCGCCAAGACGGTGGATGGATTTGGCTCCCCTCACGTAAGACTTAACTTTCGTTGCACTTGACCATATTTCTATCGCATACATGAGAATGGAATTGGCAGTTCCTGCAAGTATTGAGGAAACCCCCGAAACTTGGGTGACATTCTTGAAAGTTAAAAATGTCTAGGCAATCTTTGCAAAAAAAATGGACGGCAGTTACACATTTCTATTAAAAATTTAATTGATTTACGTGTTACGTGGAATGATATCGCTTTTTTTTAATTTTATGTATCCAACGCATTCGCCCGATTTTACGACAGCAGACTCTTTGGGGCTACTTTAAGGGTACGGTGTAATACGCCAAGAACCATGCAACAGCTTAAGGCTATGAAAAGAGCACGTCAGGTCGAAGCAAACAATGCGCACCAATCGTTAGGTAGTTTCTTCAAAACATACATTATGTATTTCCAAACTATCTACTACGAGGTACTTTTTTTTATAAAAATGCCAAAGTTTAATAAAATTAGAAAGTAAATGGTTTTTCATAAATCATATCATTAAGTACTACGGCACCCTGCACTTCTGACCAAACTAATAAAATAATAATAATTCAAATCGGCAAAGGTCTAACCTCTTACCTATTCCTCATATTTATAAACAAAAATCCAATCAACAGCAATAAAACATTTTGTTCCGCTATAAGTGCATTATGTAAATTCAATTAATGTTTCATAATGCGCTCATAAACAAAAAATATAATAAACACAATTGGCTACAAAAACAAACCCAGTTTCATCCATCATAAGCGAATAAATCATCTCGGCTAGCTGATAACACCCTGCTCGTAATTATAACATCGCAGAAGTTTTCGCTCTCAGTTCTTCTAGCCAAGTGTCTCTAATCATACTCATTTAGCAAACAAACTTCGTTTGCCACAAGAGGTTATCAATGATTTCACTTTCCAATGCAACTGCAATAACCGTTTAAATAATTATTTCACTCATTGAATTCGTTTTACTTTGTTTGTAAATGAGCTCCAATCATCTTTCAATTAGGATGTGATGACGTCCATTGAGTCTTTCATTTGTGGGTCCCCCACGAGCCAAAGCCCGGGGACTCACTACATACCTTCTCTTAGGCCCCAGTTATAGCTATCATTGAAATGCATCATTGAAAATTTTGATTTTCGATTTTAAGACGATTTATCAAACTATATTGGCTTTAATTGGTATCAAAATAAAGCTAATCAATTTTAGAATTTTTTTACAAAAGAAATTACTTTATTCTGATAAAAACTTTTCTTTAAATCCACTTTTATTATTTCACTGATTGAAATCGATTTTAATGAACAGCTGATTTTCGTTTCCCCAATTTGGAACCCAATCGTTTCACTGATGTGTTCGATTCTCTTTCTATTCCCAGCTGTCAGTTGTGCGTTCAATGATCAACTCTAACCTCGAAACCTGCAAACCTCTGTTCAATTTCACTGACAGGTCCTTCCACTGACACCAATTTTTCAATGATTGCTATAACTGACTTGTCATTAAAATGAAATCACGATTCCACTGATTTGTTCCAATGATGCATTTCAATGATAGCTATAACTGGGGCCTTAGCGGAAGTGTTTAATTCTTCTTCAGCCGAAAAGTGAATTTTGAAAGTTTCCAATATTTTCTGACTCACAAAACGAATTTCGATGGCTTTTCAGCTTAAATAACACAAAGTTGACCTCAGCACTTACTTACAGCCAAAATTGCCAAAACAAAAATAAAAAATCGAATACAAGGTCAAAGTCAGCGGCGTTTTCATTGTTAGTTTCATTGCGAATTTATCAGACTCATGCTCAAGGGTTTTATAAATTGGGTTAAAGTTTGCAAATACAAATTGCGCGAATGTGTATATACGTAGAAGTACATACGAGTCCGTCCCGGCTGGGCTTTAGCGATAGCACTTCTATGAATGACGCAGAAACTTGAGTGTCGCGCTATTTTGCTGGCATTTTTATTTCAGATATTTTTTGAATGAAGACTAAAGTGTCGGGTAGCTGCATTGCTGTTCGTCGATATGTCTACGAAGGCCAAGTGACTCGGAAGAAAAATGTAAACAAATATTTTGTTTATTTGTGCTCAAGCTCATGAGTTGTTTTGATAAAAATTGTCGGTGTCAGGTTTTATGAACTTGAAGCAGATAGGTTGCAGAATTGAAAACCCGAACTTTGGTTATACCTTTTACGTCATCTATCAGTGAAATGAGAAACCAATGCTAACCTAAGCTTCAAACCAACCAACTTGCCTAGCAATTATTCGGCCCTAGCGAGGTATCCGCCGAAACGGAAAATTCTCCGCAACGCATACTCCGTCGGAGACTCAAATCCAAATCGTAAACAAATTCCGCAAACAATTTCTGTCGGAGGATATCGGAACCTAGCTAACCTAGCTGTCAAAATTTGAAGAAAAAAATGCACTTCAACGTAATTTAATTCGCCGATATGCGTTACAAAATGTCGGAGAAATGTTCCGAATAGAAGTTCCGAAGGATACCTCGAAGCAAAAAACCTCCGAATCGTATAAAATCGGAGAATTTTCCGTTCCGACGGAACTGGACTGGGAACAAATGACGTTCCCCATCATAGCCACAGGGTGCTTCGATGGACATTCGTACGGGATGGATGAAACGGAGATCCCATTATGGCAACTCGCCTCAAGACAACACCAGTCACTTACTTAATAGTTCGGTAAATAACTTAAAGAGAGACAGACTTAAAGAAAGAAATGCTAGAACGCGGTGAACTTTGATGATAGGTATTGAAAAATAGTCATAGAAGAATTTAGTTTCTAAAAACCTGCAAACAATGCCACCTTGAGGCATGGGGCAGTTAATAGCTTTATGTTATCATCCGTGCCAAGCGTGGTGTTGACGCCATATCAACCAAATAGGCTCAGTCCTTTTTGGAGTAGAACCCCGAGATGTGTTGCAAAGTGATCTAATAACAGATTCAAGGCCGAGCTGGGGATGCGTGAATCCGTCATGCTACCTCCCCGAAACTCATCGTAAATTTTGGAAGTATCAAAATTTAGATAGAGATAGAGATAGAGATAGAGATAGAGATAGAGATAGAGATAGAGATAGAGATAGAGATAGAGATAGAGATAGAGATAGAGATAGAGATAGAGATAGAGATAGAGATAGAGATAGAGATAGAGATAGAGATAGAGATAGAGATAGAGATAGAGATAGAGATAGAGATAGAGATAGAGATAGAGATAGAGATCTGCGTCAAATGACCTCAAGCCAAGTGAAATGCCGCGATTTATGAGAAGGGTATTACATTCCACACCCCCTTGTTTAATTATTGCCGACACGCAGAGAAAGAGTTGTAACAAATGTAAACGGTGACACCATTTTATAGATCGAAAATCCTGATGCGCCTCAAAATTGAGCTTTAAATATTTGAATATGTATATGAAATGTAGAAGATCTTCTAAATTTTTGTTCAGCATTTTCCATCTACTACATAGTATAGTGACAGGTTTTTTAGTGCATTGATTTATTACCTACGTTATTTTTTTAACTTTTTAACTTATTATGTGTCAGATGTCCGATTTGATTTATTTAATTTGCTTATTACAACCATTCTCAAATATAACATCAATTTGTGTCAAAAGTTTTTTATTTGCTTAAAAATATTTTTGGCAAACACCTTCCTCGTTCTGCACAGAAATACCATCCCCACCCTTTAACCAACGACACGAATATTTATTTAACTACCTTACCGAACTGCTTTAAAATAAAAATAACCAACTTGTGGCTTTAAAAAAAGATTGCAAAATAAGGTAAAGTCAACTTGAAGGTTAAGTCGAATCGAATTACATTTTTAATAGCACCTCGCGGGCAGTTTTTATTTCCCAAAATTTATAATCATTTTCGCAAGCCTGACTTTCTCTTACATTTTTTTGTTGTTTCTTAATTTATTGGACGCCCAATCGAGCCAAGGCACAAATAATATTTTTGCAATACAAGTCGACATTCATATCTGTCTGAAGTCCGTACCACAACAGACTGTACTTGCGTGCGTCAGTGCTTAATTCTGAATTGATAGTAATTACTCAATTCGAAGAGGGAGATGTTTTTTGCCATTTTAATACAGAACGACGAGTCGAATTGGGCCGAGGAGAAAAATAGATTTATTTGACAGATGCGTGTAAATACAATGAAAATGGCAACTACGAATAAATAAGTGAGGGATGTCCTCTAAGTTTCGTTTTGAACGAGACATATCATCTCTATGTCAATAAAATGTGACACATTCACATTTTTTTTTTGCGAACCCCCTCGTAAAGAAAATCCACCCAATTGTGCAGACTTTTTGTGAAATTTTAATCAACACGTTGAATGGAGTCGAGTTCCCAGAAGAGATAAGTCAAAAGATTTATTTTCAGAAAATAGGGATACGTGCTTGATGGAACAAATTCGCTTTTTCACTTTTTAATAAAATTAAAAAATCGGTTTCTTTGAGGCTACACGATTACTTGGGAAAAGTTTCTCTCGAATAAGCATGTGATTCATATTAGAAACTAGAGATGAAGTCGTCTTTATGATGTTGAAGATTGATGAGTATCTAACAATAAACTGCAAACTGGTCGTGTGTGGTAATAAGTTTATTTGTTGGTGTGACATTGAAATAGGTTAATTAACACCTAGTTTATGTTTTGATGGATGACAAGAACCGATGAAATCCAAATGACCAATTAATGATGTTGATATGAACACAACTTGGAATTTTTTTACAAAACCGTTTATTGATTTTTATTTCCAAGGAGTTTAAATTATTGTTTTTATTAACTTTCTCGTGTACGTAGTAAGGGAAAGGTAGATATTGTATTCGTACAAAAAATCGGAATCGAGAATTTAATCAAATTTAACATTACGATGACGGAGGAATTTAAAAAAGTGGGTCTCGCAATTCTTTCCGTCTGCCCGTCCTTTCTTGAGCTCCACAGCGCAAACGGCTGGCCGGATTTCTTTCGGATTTGGAGTTTGTGGCTTACAGTTCGGGGATTATTTTGTTTGGCATGTTAACCCTATTATTAACGGTACTTCCCATATAAAGGTTTTAAACAAGTTAAAACGGCTATAACGATTTCAACCAAAATTGATATTTGGGCTTAAGTGGGGAAGGTTAACATTACTGCATAGTCAGTTTTTCGCTAAAAAATCGAATAACGATAATTTTGAAAATTGGACATATCTCAAATTGGACGTATTGGAAATATACGATTTTAGCAAAAAGTGCATTTTTACGGTAATATTGTCATTCCTAACATGATACCAAGCTCAGCTCTTTCCTAAATTATCGTTCAACAGACTATTTTGGAAAAATTTCGTTTTTTAAGAATTAAGTTAATTATGGTTAACTTGAAAACGGCTTTAACGATTTTAACCAAAATGTATACTTGCGCTTAGGTGCGTGGGGTTAACAAGGCTGCATACCAAGTTTTTCGCTGAAAAGTCTAATAACGGTACTTTTGAAAATTGGCCTTATCTCGAAACGGTCAATACGATTGTAACAAAAATTAATTTTGTATGTAATATGGTCATTCCTAACATGATAGCGAACTCAGTTTTTCTCTAAATTGTCTATAATAAATTTTGAAAAAAGGCATATTTTGAGCATTTGGTTTTCTTTTGTTTTACCTACATGAAAACGGCTAAAGCGATTTGACCAAAATGCATACTTGGAGTAAAATTGACGTTTTTAACATTATTGCGTCCTTCATTTTTGATTCGTATCACCGGAAACGCTGATTTTGAAAACTGTTCATATCTCGAAAACGCCATTTTCGATTTGGATAAAACTTTAAAAAACACGTTATACTAACATTCTGAACAATACCCTATACTCAGTTTTTAGCTAATTAGTTGAGCAAGATTATTTTTGGAACTCAACATTGCAATATTTGTTACTATTTTATACGCATTATTTTCCAAAATCAGCTTTAAAGATTTTGACTAAAATGCTTATTGACGATAACATAAGTATTCTTAATAAAACCCCGTACTTAGTTTTTCCCAGAGAAATGCAAATAATGCCGTCTTATAAACATTACCGCGCTACCAGTTTAAATGTAATCACAACTACTAGGAACTCTTTTTTTGGAAATATTTCCCACTTCTTTTTTTCCAACCATATTAATCAAACCTTAAACCTTAAAATAATTGCAACCATTTGGAGTTTATATACTACCAGAAACACTTCATTTGCAAGCCCAAAACACGTTCATTGACATATAAAATTTATAGTTGCGAGTGCACATTTATAAAGAAATCTCTGAATTCCTACATTATAAATCTATGTCAAGATATCGGTGTATAACAAACCCTACTTCGAGTCATTAACACCTACCAGCATCACCAATCTATCCCAGATCAGAAACTCCTGCTTCGCTTGTCCGTGTACTCAAAAAAAAACAGTGATTTGGCGCTTAAAACGTTTTAAGGAGAACTTTTTAAAATGCTTTTTACTGAGAGCTTAAGCCTTAAGAAATGAATATCTTTGAAGCAAAAGTAAACTTTAATCTTATGTTTTCTTTACGGTTTTTCTAGATTCTGAGTTGTTTACCTAATGAAATAAAAATAAACCAGCCAAACTGATGAACGTGAAAGTTTCGTGTGACCCAGTCGTGCACCTTATTTTTTACCTCCTCCTTTATCGGTTACCTCCACCGACTGCAGAAACACTGTGTCGTTTGGCCACCAACCTTGAAGAGTATGAGACCACAGGAGACGTTGCCAAGAGTTGTGCCGAAAATATCTTCGCTGTTGAGGAGGATGTCGAGCTGCCGCCGGAAGCATCGATCAGACGTTATATAGGGCCATGTTAACCAAGTTTTTTCTGCCGCAATTGGACGAAATAGGACTGGAGGACATGTGGTTTTGATATTTTGAAGGCGGCGTTCCCGGGTCGCGTCGCCTCATCTCTCGTTTGGGCGATTTGCACTGACCCGCAAGATCACCCGATTTAACCGTTCCAGACTTTTTTTGTGGGATTTTTTGAAGTCCCGTGTTTACGTGAACAAGCCCGAGACCCTAGAAGCCCTAAAGGACAACATTCGACACGAGTGCAAAATCTGTCGACCGAAGTTCTCGCCGAAGTGATGAAAAATGCCATAAAACGAGCCCGTACGGCAATCATCTTCTCGACAAATAAATATATAAAGGTTCAAATAAACATAATAAAAAAACAGAATCTAAGTTTTTCATTTAGAAAAGAAGATGAGAGCCAAACAACATCGGATGACTTCTTTTGGCCCACCTTGTATTAACTTCCCTTTATTCATTTGAGCTGTTATTTGTCGAGCTCGTCCAAAGTTTAACTAAAAACTCGCATTACCTTCACGAACAGTTGTCAAGAACATTTTGTTTGATTAGTATGTGAAAGTGAAAACTAACAAGGCCACCTGGTGTAGTCTCTGCAAACACCAGGAAGCTTCTGCGTTTTACCTAAATAAATATTTACAATCCGCTTTCAACGGTGCTACTATATACATTTCCACTTGTTTGCAAATAATTTTAGAAACATTCGAGGTTATTGACCCACTGCCGCCGCCACTAGCATAAAATCCCATTTAATCTCGTCCGTTGAATCATAATAATCAACTTGGCCAACAGCCAACAGGGAAAATCCGAATCAAACTTGTTGCACAATGGGGCGAATTTCTCACATTTATTCAACACACTATAGAATACAGTAGCGCTCCGGAGGTGTGCTAGCGCTACGCCTCCTCCACTATCAGCTGCACAAACACGTGTCAAATGGAAAACTTATCGCCCATAGATAAGTGACCGAACGTCGTCTCACTAAACGAAAATAATAAATAAATAAATCCACTAACGCTCAACGACAAAGTGTTGAAATGGAATAAGTCAACAGCAACTATCACTTTGGCCCGTTTGAAGTTGTGCGTTGGTCTTCTGTAGTTTTGATTCATTTGTATTGAATCGCTTCAATGTTGGCTTTGTATATGTTGACTTGTTTGGTTTTATTGGGTTTATTTACAAAAACAAAATGACCAGAAGCATATTTGTGTGCATACAATAAACCATCGTGTCAGAAGGTGGATCACATTGTCACGTAGAACCGCAAATCATGATTCGATTGACAAGTTTATTAAGACCACCCTACCTAGGGCGCCTGGTAACGCGAGTTTTAAAACTACTCGAAGAAAACAAATTTCGATGTCATGCTCACAGGTTGTTTACCTGAAAATTAGAACACATGGTAATCCAGGTCAAGAATTTTCTGTTTTTTTTTTGAAAATAAAATAAAGAAACATTTCGATTTGGACAGCGTATTGAGATCAACATTGTAAAGGGTGACCAGAAAGCAATGATAGAGGGTGTTTTTTCTTAGAGGTATCTCACTTTGAAATGGAATAAAACAGAGATTTTTTTTTAATTGACATGAAATTAACTTTATTTTAAAAAAAAATCCTCTGGCATTATAATTTAAATATGACTGTCTAGGACGTAGTCTAATCTGGAGGTCCGATTTTCGTCGACTTTTTCCAACATTTATGGCCGTATATTGGCAATAACGCGGCGAATGTTGTCCTCCAAGTGGCCAATCGTTTCAGGCTTATCGGCGTAGACTAGCGACTTCACATATTCCCACAGAAAACAGTCAAGCGTCGTTAAATCGCACGATTTTGGAGGCCAATTCATGGGTACGCAAGGCGAAACTATGCGGTTACCAAACGTTTCCTTCAACAAATCAATTGTGGCACGAGCTGTGTGACATGTTGCGCCGTCTTGTTGAAACCACAGCTCCTGCACATCCTGGTTGTTCAATTGATGAATGAAAAACTCAAATCATGGCTCTATAGAGGTCACCTTTCTCTACGGGACTTATTTTGTACGAGGCAACGTCTCTGTGGATGCGTGTTATCATTTAGAGTAAACGTGGTGCGAAAACGTTCCATAGTTAATTGAATTTATTGCTCTGATGAACGATTATGTTGAACGTAAAATGGACATAGTGCGCGATACGTATTTCAAACAGAACCATGTTTTTCAAAATAAATTTGCACAATTTGGAAGCGTTGTTCAGTCGTCACTCGATTTATGTTGAAATGCCAAACCAAACTAAAAATAAATCACTTGACAGCTGACAAAATGGCCGCCAGTTATAATAGTGTTGCCAACTTAAAGTTTCTATAAAAAACACCAATTAGAACCTTTTAAGTTGTCATTTTGAAAAAAGTCGAAACTTCTGCTGTCGCAATCGCTGTATTGAAAACCAAATTTTACCAAACCTTTCTTTTTCTACGGTTTTGTCTATTAAAGGCCGAAAATTTTGTCACATATTGCATTTTAATAGGCTCCCAATGACATTGACAATACCAAAGTCATTTGTATCTTCCACTCGCCTCAAACAATCTATAGCTTCGCATGATAAACTCAAAGGCGTCATCCCAGCGATGCCAGATAAAATAAATAAATATTTTGGCGCGACAGGTCTGTGGGACCCAAGGCCTAGCTCCTCACAACCATTCGTTTTGTGTCCAAACGGCTAATTGAGAAGCTCATTCATGACAGGATGTTTGTCAGACGTTCGCGAGAGGTGGCGCAGTGGAAAAAAAACCTTAAGATGTAATTTGGCCCTCTCGGGATTCGAACCTGGAACCCCTCGCTTAGTAGCCCAACACACTACCATTAAGCCACTGCGCCCGGCCTCTTTTACTAGATTCAAAAAAAGTGTGATTAATTGAAGAAGACTCCCCCAAAGAAAAAATAATTTGGAATTTGGACAGCGCTTAGCACGGCATTATTTTTTTAAACAGAATAATGTAAATTATGTCCATAAGTATAGCAAATTAAAGTGAAGTGTTTTTGCAATGGAGGAAGTTATTATTATCATTTAAGAATTATTTTATATTTTATTTAATATTTATTAATTAACTTTTTATATGTATATAACTACATACATCCAAATTCGCTACTGTGTTTTATGGATTACTTTAATTGCTTTTATAATGCATTTTGAATATATACACGCGAAATATAAAATTTTAATAACGCAGTTCGTACTTTTCTTAGTTTTTATTATTATAATCGCTTTTTATTAAGGAGGGTGATATCTCTAATTACAGACCCATCGCTAAGCCCTCTTGCATACCAAAGCTCTTAGAGAGCATTGTTTACGAAACAGTATATTTTCATTGCAAATCTATTCTTTCAAGGGTAGGTCTTCAACCACAAACCTTACCAATTTTGTCTCAAACACATTATGTGCCATGGAAAATAATAATAATAATAATAATAATCCTTTTCAAACTAAAAGCGATCGGTTTTCCACCGCGGTTTACCTCTTATTTAAAAGATCACAAATATAATGTCCTCTTTAGATTCTCCATCTCTAAACCAGTCATTGCGTCTTCTGGTGTACCACAGGGCAGTCATCTTGGACCTTTGATTTTTAACTTGACAATTAATTATGTATTACTTGTCATTTTACTCTTTAGCCTTGAGATTTATACGCAGATGATATGAGATTCTCTATCTTACCTTACCACCTTAACCACTTCAACACTTGGTGTCAACACAACGTTTAGAGCTTAATGTGAAAAAATGCCAAGCTATTACTTTCTCTCGCAAACGTCATCCTCTGCCGCATAGATCTTATTATATTTACAACGAATCAGTCTCCACTGTGTCATCAATTCGTGATCTGGGCATATTTGCGAGATTCATCTTAACATTCGTCCTCACATCGACAACATTGTTAGCAGTGCTAACTTTGAACTCGGGTTCGTTAAGCATTGGTCGAAGGAGTTCTCTAACCCCTCCGTTACTAAATCTCTTTATGAGACCACTGCTGGAATATGCCAGCCAGGTCTGGACACCTTACCATTTTACATATTCTGAGAGTCGAAGCCGTCCAGCGTAGATTCTTTCGTTTTGCATTACGTGGGCTAAATTGGGATGACCCTCACAATTTACCTCCCTACAAGAATCGCTTAAAGCTGCTCAATTTACAAGCTCTACCTTAAAGCTGATTATCCCATTCCGTTAATAACCATTACTTCGTTCAAATTGTATTATCTTTTGGTTTAATTTGGTTTAACAGAGAGGACTAGTCTAAAAACTTAATTCTGAGGGAAAACGAGGCCTCAGTATACACTGACGGCTCCAAAACTAGCAAGGGCACGGGGTCAGGTATACTCCAGCGAGTTCGACTTTCAAATGGCCCTGAAGCTTCCGGACACATGCAGTGTGTTTCAGGCAGAGGTTCTGGCAGTGCTTAAGGCCGCGGAGGTACTTGAGATGAGATCAATATCCAATAAAAATATCGCCATCTTCATTGACAGTCAGGCTGCACTTATAGCACAACCATCAAGTCTCAGCTAGTCAGGAATTGTCGCACAGTGCTCAAGGCATTGTGCTCGCAGAACCGTGTTAGACTGTGTTGGGTACCTGGGCATTGTGATATTGACGGTAACGAAAAGGCAGACGTTCTGGCCAAGGATGGAGCTGGGCTCCCACTTGATGCAACGATCGAAGGTATAAGACCACCCATGGCTGTGGCCAGGAGAATTCTTTTTGAAAAAGTCTTCAATAAAGCAAACACAAGGTGGTCACAATTAGAAGGGCATAAGGTTTCAAAGGCAATGTGGCCTGTTTTAAATCGGAGGAAGTCTGAACAATTAATCAATTTCAGCAGAACTAAGTTGAGAACAACGGTAGGAATACTCTCTGGGCACTGCCTTCTCAGGAAGCATGCCATGAGACTAGGCGTAGCTAATTCGGATACGTGCAGGTACTGTGAAGACCTACAGGTCACGGAAGACATCTCACACCTTCTTTGTGAATGTCAAGCAATTGCTCGGAGTAGAAGAAAGCATCCACAAATAGTTTTGAGAACATACTCAAATTTTTTAGGGAAATCGAATGCTTGGGTGATTTGGTTTAGGTCTTTTAGCCGTAATGGTTCCCAGGGGATGGCGATGGGCCCGATATGGTGCCCGGTCTATTGTGACGATCTCACAACCCCCATCACCCTAACCTAACCTAACCTAACCTTGGTGTAATTTATTATTTATTTAATGTCAATTTTGAACCATAGTTTAAATTTTATCTACGCTTCTATTAAGCAAATATTAAATTTAGACTCTTTAAATTTAAATTTAAAACATGTTTTTCCCTGTAAATATTAACTTAAAATCCAACGTATAGTGAATGAATTATTTTTGTAGTAAATTTACTTGAATTAAAAAAAATACATCTTAATTAGAGAAAACAATTTATTATTCTATTAAAAATTCATATTTAGTTAGAATCGAAATGGGTAAAAAGCGGTTATGGAATTTGGAAAATATTAAAAAAAAATCTGGCATCACTGCGCCATCCGTTGACACACAATCATTTTTCCACTCCCCTATGCATGCGTTACATAAAAACTTGTTTTAAAAAAACACCAGCCTTTGACTAAAATAGAAAACCAATTAATCAGTCTGCAGACAAGAAGCGAGCACGTAAGCGATAAGCCTAAACCAGAATAGGAAAATAAAAACTGGGCTATTGACCCTATACAAAATCGAAGGACATCTCTCATTATTTAAGAATTATCAAAACATTGTGTCGATCACAATCAAAGGTAATCCCTTTTGTCATAATAAGATCGACAGCTTTAAATATTATCGCATGATTTTGAAGTGGCTTAGTTCTCAGACCGAAAGCCACATATAAAATGTGCATATATACGAGCACAAATACCGCTGATTAGTGTTTCCGACGGACAACATAAGACGGACGGGCATATCACTGATTGAAGGTGCATTTACAGGCTGTCAGCGGTCACTGTCTGTCCGTCACTGTTTTAAGCCGCCACATTTCGCGCACCTGGCAACAAAGTGCGTGTGGGATTCTGCCCAAAAAGGACTCGCACATGTAAGTATAGTGATCGTAAAAAGAGCCCATCCAACTGACACATAGGAAATAAAAATAAAACCGCGATAACCACTATCAAATCAAACATAAATCCAAAAATAAACAGGCCACTGTGTCATATCGGTATAGACTGGAAGTAGACGCATGAAAAGAGAATAGGAAAAACTTACATAAAGTCCTCGATGTCAACAAATTCGGTGAATTGGCACGGCTGCTGGTTGTAGTAGCCATAGCAGTAGGCATACGTCCAGGGCTGGATATTTTGGCAGGGCGCGTAAGTCCCCTCCCCGCCGCCGTTGTAGTACGGCGCCGCTGTGATCACCTGCCTTGCAACTGGCTGTGGATGCTGCATAACCGTTGCGAACTGTGGCACTGGTGTGGGTGGACCAAACCCATTCCTCAGATGGAGAGGTGGCGTGTCTGGCAATGGCGGTGTGTACGCGATGGGCACCTGCGGCAAGGCTATAAACGGCGAATTGAAATTCACACAGTGTTCATTTTGGGGCAGAATTTGTGGACTGAAATTTACAAGTCTCGGCCTTTTCGCGTCATACTGCGGCGCAGCGTATTGCAAACGGTCGCGATCTTCATAGAAGCACAGCTCGCGTGTGTCCGGAATGAATCCACAAGCCTCCCAGGCGTTACCGTTGTTATACATAGTTTTGTTTTGTTTTTGTTTTTTATTAGTTATCTTGATCTATTTTGGCAAACAGCTTTCTTCACATTCTACAAGGGAAACGGCAGAAATTTTATAGATACATCTATTGGACGATTGCAAAACCGTTCCACTTCAAGCCCGTGCGACACTGAAAGACTGAAAAGCCCCGGTAGCGGTAGCGGCGGCGAAGGCGACTTTGCCGTGCCTGTGTTGGTATTTGAAAATGTTAATATTTCCAAATCGTTGATTTGACACATATTGTCGGGCACCGTCCACGTATAATAGCCCACCGAGGGATTTGTTTTATCGATAACCGATTATGACAGTAGAACATTTGAAAATCACTTGGCGTTCATTATCTTGTTACATTTGGTGGCGATAAGGAGTTGGAATTCAGTTCGTTGGTAGCCAGTTCACAGTTGATTCGGATTTAGCGAGTCTTGGACAGCGAACGGATCTTATTTTACAGAACCGACGAAGGCTAATAAGGCGAAGTTTTCGCATGCGAGATAGCGCTCCGCAAAAGTCGAAAGATAAGATAGCACGAGTGCAGAGGCGGTACATATACACAACAAATGTGTGTTGGGAGAATAGTGGATTTGAATGCGAATGTTATATTTTTAATTTTTTTTTAACTTACTAACGTTGTGTGAGTGAGGTATCCACTCCAAGACGCAAAGAGAGGGAGCTTTCGACAGTACCTACAGCTGTCTGAGAACAAAGATAAGACGATGGCACAGGTGGAATTAGGTGTTGTGAAATTCAGGCAGTTGGCATTGCTTTGTGTGCTCAGTTGGAGCGGTGTCAGAAGGATTAAGCACTATACCAAACTAACCAGGAAGATGAAATGTGACTAACAACAAATAATGGATTACAATTTTAGAAACAGATTGCTAAATTGCCTAACGCCAGTCGTAAATATGCTCACAACAAGTTGCAAAAGCAGGTATTTAGAGAAAGGGTTATGTCGTACTCATTATTTGTTTCTTTTAAAGCAAGATTAGAAGTGACTGTCGTAACAGCAAAAACACGAAACTACAACATTTTTAATTTCACTAAATTTATCCATTTCCTAATTTTTTAATAATTTGAACGGGAATTGACTTTCGGGGCATTCAACAATGCCGCCACGGCAAAAATGTCACTTAACCATGTAGCAAAACCAGGAACATTGTGTGACATTAGCCGTCACACAATGATTCGCTCTTTTCCATTTCCGCCTTCCTCGAGTTCAGACCTGCTGCCACTTTCGTTCGACATGCCCATATTTCACTTGGATTTCTTTTAGTGTACCTAGTTATTACAAGCAGACCATAGAAAGGAAATAAATCGGGTCGAAAATTTAAATTTAAATTTAAATATCGTGAACTATACACGAACATTGAGTTGACGTGGTTCGGAGAACTGATTAAGGTACGGCTCTCAGTGTTGACTGTGTTGTTATTGATATTTAACGCGTAATTTTGCAGAGAAGCACGGATGACCTGTGTTAGCTGTCCCCAAGTTCTCAGCGCAGCATTAAAAACGCAAAGAGAACCCGCTACATTAACAATGGCCAGGTCATCCGTACGATGTTTTTGTCGAGCATGGTAAATCGTAAAATCGGCTTTCATATGCGTGTCGCTGTCACACACACAAATAATCCACGCAACTCTCGTGTCCAGACGATCAAACCGTGCGTTAATTCCTGAAACAAGACTCAAAGCGCACCAACAATCACATCAAAAATCACAAACTTATCCCACCAGCAAAATTACAGTTACTGCAAAACGCCTCTACACGTGCACACATCTCTACCCCAAGACCAACAATTCACCAAAATCTGCTTCAGGGAAAAGTGTAAAATTGTTTTTTTTCTTTTGTGATAAGTTAATAAATTCATACACCTACCTTACTATTCCTATTTCAAAATCGAAATCTAAATTGAACTACCTACCTTCAAACAAGATTGCCTAAATTTATACATCAGAAAGTATTATCAAGGTTAGCACAGCAAGGGGCTGTCCGCAAGGTGGAGTTCTATCTCCCCTAATGTGGAGTCTTGTAGTTGACGAGCTATGAACTTGATAACTTGACAAAACAGGGCATCAACTATCAAGCATGTGCTGATTACATAGTCATTATTTCCAGTGGAACATTTGAGAAAAAACTATGTGATACTAGTAGTTGCCCGCGGCTTCGCTCGCATTATTGCCGATTTTTTCAATCACTTTAAGTACACTTAAGAAACTACCTACCCACCCACAAAATATCACTGCAATTGAGAGTGGTTAGGAAGATCGACAACAGGACCCGATAGGTGGGGTCCAAAACTATCCTATCCATGAAGTTACAACCAACCATATCCACCCACAAAATTTCATTAAAGTCGGTTGAGTGGTTAAGAAGTTCGATCTCGGCTACTTCTCTTTCGTTTCACTTCTGAGGTAACTTGAAGACGGAGTTTTTGTTGCAATGTATGTGCTTGTGCGATGTGCGCCACCCACCACCCCCAAGCAGAACAACGATCAAGAACAACGGTTGCTAATAATTTTTTATTTGAGGAAATAAATTAAGTTTTTAAATGTTAGATTTTGGGTTGTAGCTCAGCTTCTAGATGACACAGAAAGCTGATTGATGGCTTAAAATAATTATGGGAGTGTTGGCTTTCTTATGTATTTTGATTTGTTTGCAGTGATTTAGAATTGATTGAGTAATGGCGACCCAAAATCAGCAAAAAAAAACACATTTTGGTTAAAAACGCTCTCAAAATATAAGCATGGTAATAAAAGGAATAGCCTATGTCCGTCTCAGAATCTTAACTAACATAGAAAACGGCTACAGTTTTATTATATGTATAGATGTATAGATGCCATAGCCTAGCGGGCAAATCCTGGGGATGTAGCCCGAACATCCTCAGATGGATGTATATTTCCATTGTGAGACCAATGATAACGTATGGAGCGATTGCATGGGCAAAAAGAACCAGTCTCTATCCACCATAAGGAAGACACTCAATAAAGTGCAAAGACTGGCATGCCTATGTATTACAGGGGCCATGAGAACTTGTCCAACTTCAGCTATGGAAGTGATATTGGAGCTGACTCCTTTACACCTTGTAGTTGAGGAATGTATACAAGTAAAACGATTCTAGGAATGGCCAAGGAAGGAAAAGGAAGAGCAAAGTGTATCACACAGTATGACGCACTACTCAAAAAACAACCATTATTGGCCTTTCCTGGAGACGATACTATCAAATTTTTAAAATAACTTTGTTAACAGGCTCAGCAAAGAGAAAAGTTCGAGCAATGAATCCACATTCACAGACTGACAAAGCATGTAACAAAGTGGTACACAGGTGGGTCAAAAGCTGATGAGGGAACTGGTTCGGGCCTAGAACCAAATATTCTGAACCAATGGGTAAAAGTTCCAGCATCTTTCAGGCTGAAATCTATGCCATAGACAGATTTGTCCAAATAAACCTAAACAGAAACAAAACCAACTGTGATATAGCCATAATGTCAGACAGCCAAGCTGCTATTATGGCACTGGACTCCTACATCACTAAATCCAATCTTGTGTGGGAATGATTAAAAAAACTTAATGAACTGGGAAGGATAAAAAAAATAACCCTTTGTTGGGTAAGAAAGGGAGCATCAGAAACTTTCATAGGTCCTATACCATTCTGCGGAATAGAGGATCACACCCTCAAAGAAGAATTCAAGAAAATAGAGAAAGTAAACAGGGTAACAACCTGGCATGGCACTCAAGGCATGATTCAGGCAAAGAAACTTTTGGGACAATACAACCGGAAAAGATTCCAAGCTTGCATCGGCATGAGTAAAAATCACCTCCGCATTCTAACGGTGCATTGTAGACCCAAGGAACACCTTAGGAAGCTGGGTATATCTGAAGAAGGTTTCTGCAGATTCTGGTGATGAGAAGTAGAGCGCTGAAGCCCCAAATAACATATTGGAATACTGTGGGACAAGTTCCAGATATCAGACAAGGATATGCAGACCATAGACCCGCTACTCATTCTCAGACGATATTCTCGCCAAGGCTAAGACAGAGTGATGATCCTTAAATTCTGAATGGAACTGTAATGCGAGAGAGTTTTTGGAAAAGGGCATGAACCTTTTCAAGGTATAAGCCCGGGGCACAATAGACCATAAGGTCGCTGTGCACTATACCCTCACCATTATTATTATTAAACACAAGGCAGGTGACATTTTGCCTGCAGTGTCGGGGGTGTTACCATTGCAATCAAATTTGCATAATTTATTTTTTAGAATCTAATTAAACATTTTATGTTTAAATATGCAACATATATGAATAATATTTTGCTGCTAGAAGTTCCGTTTATCTTGGCGTATTAAGCTTTGATAAATGTCTGTAAAATAATTCTGGAGCAAATCGGAAACATTTCTGAAATTGTCTGCCCGCGTGGACGTTAGATGAAATATTTATTACATGTTTATGAAATGTTTCAATTTTAGCCATTCTTGGATAAGAAGAAGATGAACTCAAAAGTAGTAAAATTAATAGCAGCGAGCAGAGTTTTTATTTTTGTAAACTTTTTCATTATTCTAATCTTTTCTATATATTTTAAAAAATATAATCAAAAACAGTTTTCGTACAAATTTAATTACATAGTTTAATAAAAGGCTTATGAAATATTTATAAAACATTTATTTAAATGTTAATTAGGTGTTTGGCTGGTCTGCACACACATTTATAGAACGAAAAAGCAATATTTCCAAATACGTAGGTACTGGGAATTCATTCCATTGCGAAAAAATGTGTCTTCGTCTGGCAACACGATTGTGTGGCCATCGTTTACAGGGACACCAACAGTTTTAAATGAAAAAATATATTTTCAAATCATGATTCGTGATTTCGGTGAAAAGCAGGATTATGTACATGAGGTACATCCGGTATTAATTCTTTAACTATAGCAAACCAGGTATTGTACAAACAGAATCACTTGTTAATGAACGCATAATGTGCTGGACGTCTGAGCGAGGGGTCTTAGGTTGGAGTCCCAGTAATCAAAAAATTGCTTCTCGGAAGTTTCGCACAAACAGCTGAAAGAATAACTATTCTCCAAAAGCTTCTCAATTCAGGCGTTCGTACTCAGCATAAAATTGAAGGTCCCTTCTTTTGCCCCAAAAAAACTCACACAAAGGATGGTTGTAAGAAGCTATGGATATGGTCATATTTTTAAATTAAGCAACTTCTGGGGGGTCCTACTTAGTTAATAACTACTTTTATACTCTTTGGCCTTACTCATATTCATTTTTAACCTTCACCTTCTCTAGTTTGTAGGTCCCAATTTTTTTATGGAAAATTTCGCCATTGAGTTCGAAATATTAAGCCGGGACACTAAAAAAATGTAAATGTTTCCTTTAAATATGTTTCAACTGTTTTAAAACTTAAGACTTTCGAATATTGTCAACATGAACTATACCTTTCTTGTTTACTTTAAATATGGTCATTATATGTTTTGAAGCTTAAGACTTTCGAATATTAACCCTGCAGACGGATCGGTTTTTGTGCGCAAAATTTTCCCTTCTATCGACTCAACAGCTGCTCTGGTTTTTCTCTACATCAGCAGTAATATGTACTCCGTTCTGGCTGCGGTACCTCTCATCGAGCCATGGATTGCGCAAAACAAACTGTGACCCACAAAGATTAAGAGCTGTCGTGTAACTTTGGAACGCATTAACAGATTTCCGTCGTATTATAACATCATGCAACGAACTGTCAATCAAATTAATCCAGATTAGGTTTTTTCGATATTGAAACTTGTTGCTAGCAAACATTTTGAAAATCACTGGAAGACTGCCCAACAAATTCGGCTGAGATCGTAAAACATGAAGCTGTTGGAAGTACCTTGAGTTAGTTTACATCAAAATAGTCTGGTAAAATCAGAACGACCTAGTGAGTCACCAGAATTAATGCACACGACCACTTTGAATTTTTGCACTCAGTTTCCACCTTATTAGGGTTTAGATTTATTTTATTTTATTTTTCCCCCCACCAATAAAACATCTTAAAGTCGTTTTCGTGTCATCCGAATTACAATAGGATCTTCTTTCACTATTTGTGATCAGAAAACAATTTATTTTTGCGCAACACTAATAATTTTCTTTTAATGAGAGATACGGGTACATAATATTTGATTAGGAAACTACGTTATGACCTGAATGAATATGATGTCATATTTATCGTCTGCGTTGAGTTTAGCCACCAGTTTGCGAAGCGATATAGAATGTCTGGCATATTTGTCGAACTGTCAGTGAGACGAACGATTTAACTCTTGAAAAAACAAGTGTCATGTTACGGTGACACCGAAATAAATTATCTTCTCCGCAGTCGGCATCATAAACTAAACTATTAAAGATCCCCACAATGAAACATGACCCAGAGAAATTGTTCTATTTAAAATGAGGTTTTCGAACAACAAGCGTAACAGTCGGCTGAAGACAGTTCGAGCGAAAGGTGGTGCTTTGTTTTAGTCGTCGATTGTAGCAAGTCACTTTGACATATAAGAACAAAAGGCACATTTCAAACAAATTAAGTAATTCTTCTTTGAAAAAGAAATATTCGAACTACCCAAATGGTAAATAAAAAAGATTTTAAGTGACCTGCTTTGGATCAGCCTGAATATATGCAATCATTTGTGTTAAATTGGTATTTTAACTGATGCATTTCGGTTTGTGCATGAGATCGGTCCGCCACGGCTTAAAGTGTCATGAAAACATCCATAAAAGAAAAGGTGTCAAGATGAACTATGTATACCTTTCTTACAAATTTTAAGAAGATACGATGCTCCAAGCGTCCAAACTTGGTGCAAAGCTTAGAAGTTTCAAGTTGAGTGTAATTTTTTAAGTTCAAATTAATTTTATCTATCAATTTAATTTGACAATTGTTATAGAAAAAAAATATTTGCCAGTTTCGAAAGAAAATTTTTAGTCGTTTAAGTCAAAATCTGCCATGTAACACTATATTAAGGACATCATCTGTGAGTTCAAAAATTTCAAAGAGAGCACGTTTTAAAATCAATCATGATTTGCGCCATTAAATAGTGCAGCCAACGAAATAAAAAATGGGACAGCTGGACAGTTCGGGGCTAGTAAAAATGGAGCGCTATACGAAAGAAAAACGCATTTTCATGGTTGAGCAATATTTTAAAAATAATGAAGGTTTGCCAGGTACAGTCCGCAATTTTTAAAAGAGGCGTTATTCGTAATCGTGCCATGATAACCAAGTTTTTAGTGCCTAAATTAAAAGATATGGATGTGACCAAAATGTGGTTTCAACAAGACGGTGCCACATGCCATCCAGGCAGAGAAACAATTCAATTTCCTAATCGTGTTATCGACCGTTTATGCCGTCAGAGCATCCAGATCTTGAGATTGAACGCCATTGGACTTTTTTTTGTTTGGGTGTATGTTTTAAGTGAAAGGTCTATGCGAACAAGCCCACGGCCACCAACGCCTTAAGGGCAAAAATTGGCAGGTGTATATTAATGAAATCGAACCACATTTATGCGAAACGGTCATAGAAAATTTTTAAAAACAGAGTACGAACTTGCCAGCAAAGGCGGGCGGCCATTTATCCGATGTGCTATTCCATACATAACCCCAATCTGTATACCTACTCTATGAATCAATAAATAATGTACGCTAATTAAAAATCTGTATTTTCTGTCAAAATTACACTTCCGCATGGAATCGAGGACTCCACTCTCTCTACATGTCCCAGCCATCTTAAACGTCCAATGCGGAGTTTTTGGACTAGAGGCATGTCGCTATACAGCTCGTATACTTTCGAAGGATTTTTCTCTCAAATCGTCCAAAGATTTCTTCATCCAATTTGTATACGGTGCATGCTTCAGCGCCATAGAGCAGGACTAGGATGATCAGGGTCTTATATAAGGATATCCTTAGTAGTTCGATTAAGGGCTTTACTACTGAATTGCCTTCTTAGCCCGAAGAAGCAGCGGTTGGCAGGAGTTATTCTTCATTTAATTTCTGACAAGATATTCTTGTCAGAGTTAATAGCGGAGCCAATGAACCGGTTTTTGAAAGATTGTGCCTCTGGTGCTGTCTCGAGAGTCTTACAATCCTATCAAGAATCAAATTAAAGAAGTCACATTACAGTGCACCCTTTTTTGGTATCGATTGTGTCGGTGAGGTGATGGAGCAGCGAGAATTCTCCATCGTCATCCTGCACGGAAGGACGCTTTTGATGGGCGGTATACCAAAACTCGACATGGCGCTGTATTCGTATATGTTCGTCTCTTTTAATACTGTTGTATGCGTCTTTGAAATCGATGAAATCAAATACATTCCCAGGTTTGCCGAAGTGTGAAGATTTGACCAGTTGTTGACATTCGGTTTCAGGCATTTACATAATTATTACGGCAGATGGGATCTTGTAGGCGATGTTGAGTAGACTTATGCTTCTGTAGTTGGAGCAGTTCAGTGGGTTTCCTTTTATGTGGATCGGGCATACGATGCTGAGGTTCCATTCATCAGACTTATGAGTTGGTGGATGTTACTTAGTCAGAAAGCCGTTATTTCCGGCAGCCTTATTAAGCTTAAGTTTAGATATTGTTAGTGGTTCTTCCATTTCCTCAACATCGACTGTGCCTCAACTACGATGTTTCCTTCTTCGTCTCGAAAGGGTTCTGTTCGAACCGTGTATCCTTGGCTTTGACGTTTTACACTTTGGTAAAACTTTCGAAGATCGTTCCTGGAGTAGCAGCTCTCTATATCCTTGATCGCGCGCTTTTCTTGTTCTTTTTTCTTCGTTCTGAACAGCCGGTGTTCTTTTAAAATAAATAAAAATAAATATTTTGGCGCGACAGGTCTATGGGACCCAAGGCCTAGCTTCTCGCAACCATTCGCTTTGTGTTTGTTTTCAATTTTTGGGACGAATGGAAGGGATCTACAATTTTACGCCGAGTCCAAACGGCTAATTGAGAAGCTCATTCATGACAGTTTTACTCTCGGATGTTTGTCAGACGTTCGCGAGAGGTGGCGCAGCGGAAAAAAACCTTAAGATGTAATTTGGCCCTCTCGGGATTCGAACCTGAGCCCCTCGCTTAGTAGCCCAACACACTACCACTAAGCCACTGCGCCGACGGTGTTCTTTTGGTATGGTGTTAGTCGAGAGGTTAAGGGATATGCGTTCATTGTAAATCACATAAGTTACATAAAGCAACGAAAAACGATGCAAGGGATATTTTATACAATCTAATTTTAAACCGTAGCAATAGTCTCCTGAATTGTCAAGATTATAGAACCACTCTTAGAATTTTTTCTTTTAATTGGTCATTTTACTTTATATTTGAAGATAATTGTTAATATTTTACGATTTTTTAATTAATTTTCATCTCGTCATTATTTCAATTCCAAAGTTATCAATGACCTATAAAATAAAAACAAACCTCTGTCCTCTTCGTATGTGTGTGTGGGTTTTAATAGTTTTACCATGCATATTAACTGTACTTGTTATCTTTTAAATATTATTCTTTCTTTTTCGAAAAGTTCACGCATCTAATTTGATTGGTTTTTATAGCGCGCGACCTTATCAGCCAATTACGAGTAGGTGGGTACATTTAAGCGAATCCAACCCCAAGCGAGATCAATAACCTTTCATCAATTAGTATCCATTGAAAAAAAAACGAAATGCAATGCGATTTTAAACTACACAATGACGCATGTTCAGACACAAGCCGTGAAAAAATAAATTGTGCATTTATTTAATCTAAAGTGTCGCACTCTCTCTCTCCCTCTCTCTGCCCTAGTTTCATTCACAGCTCTATTACATTTTTCAGCTGGACGCATTTAGCTAGAATGCTTTTTAGTTTATAGTATACTGTATGTGTGCATTGGGTTAGTTTTATTGGAATGATTACCTACAATTTTTGTGGACTTTACTCGAATAATAGTTATCACTGGATTCGGATCTTTAAAAGAAACCTTTCCGTTGGAAAATAATAATTGCAAACATTTTTACAATATGCATTTCCTCTCTAATAGATAATTGCTTTATCAACTGATGCAATCGCCTTTAATCGCGGGCTCATTACAACGAGCTAAACAGTTCTGTGTGGACGATTTCATTGGTTTGTGACGTCAAGTTCAATAAACCACTGTTTTCGAAAATCGGGTCGCTATTTATTTGATCCGTTTCTTGCTCGAAATCTTGACAGAAAGTCAGTATTATCCGCGGAACGAAATGAATCGCTTTAAGCTTAAACAACGTTAGAAAATATTGAAAATTATGTCCAACGTGAATTTGGCGCCTGCTGTACGCAAGTTTGTGCAAAAAGTTCATGAGACTGGTATGCTAGTAGACACCACTGGTGCCTGTCGTCCTACGGTGCGCACAGACAAGATTGTGGCCGCTGTAGCCGAGAGAGCCGTGAGACTCACCTTCGGTTACAAGGTCAAATAAATTGATTCAACAATCGAAGGCAGTTTGGGCCTTAGATCAGCTTGAATTGGACAACGATTTTGAACGAGGCGCATTTTGATCTCGGATGCGGAGTGGTGGCATCATTCGATCATTTTTCTTTGAAAATGAGGCTGGAAAAAACGTGTCGGTCAACGGTGGGCGTTATAAAGCCATGTTAATCGACTTTTTTTTTTAAATTGAATACATGGATTTGGACGACCTCTGGTTCATGCAGGATGTCGCGCCTTGCCACACAGTCCATGCCACAATCGACCTTTTGTGCACCAAATTCCCAAATCGTGTTTTCAGCTGTCTTGGCGATGTCAATTGGCAGCCTGGCAGGCGCGTTTTGACCCCTTTGGCCAATTTTTAGTGAGGGGTATCGTAAAAGACCGATGTTATGCCAAAAATCAAAAAAACAATTCAAGCCCTCAAGGCCCAGATTATCCAAGCAATCCGTGAGCTAGAGCCCGAAACCATCAACAAGGTCTTGGAAAATTGGAGTGAAACAATGCGCTACTGCGAAGCCAGCCAAAGAACAGAAAGAATATGTTCTGAATGCGTTCGTCGACTGCTATGAAGTAATAAAGTGCACGACTGGGTCGTACGAAAATT
The DNA here is from genome assembly GCA_936431705.1 of Cheilosia pagana. NCBI lineage: Eukaryota > Metazoa > Arthropoda > Insecta > Diptera > Syrphidae > Cheilosia > Cheilosia pagana. The sequence continues at coordinate 72,630,782 of OW386166.1, read as the reverse complement.
TCTTGTTGGTTTCTTTTTATTTTTTAGACATGTAGGTAATGTAATGTATTTGGTATGTAGGTAAAATATAAATAAATAAGATTAACACAAAACATACGATTAAACACTTTTGGTTTAATCAAATTCATACATATTTCAGTACCAACTAACAATGTGAAGCGTTTATCTCTCAAAAAAAACATTTTTCGAAAGTTGTGGTTTAAGCGCTTATAATCTTTTACGCCTTACAAGATTTTTGAGTGCAAAAACAAGCGTAGCAGAAGTTTCTGATCTGTTAGGGCATGTTCTCGATTTTAACTGGGATAGATTGGTGATGCTGGTATGACTTGAAGTAGGGTTTGTGATACACCGATATCTTGACATAGATTTATTATGTAAGATTTGTTTTTAAATTTGTTATAAAAATAAATAAATAAATAGTTGGCGTAACAGGTCTGTGAGACCCCACGCCTAGCTTCTCACAACCACTCGTTGGAATGGAAGGGATCTACAATTTTACGCCGAGTCCAAACGGCTTATTGAGAAGCTCTTCCATGACAATTTTACCCTCGGATGTTTGTCAGACGTTCTAACAAAAACTAAGTGAGCCCGAAACCATCAACAAAGTCTTGGAAAATTGGAGTGACACAATGCGCTACTGCGAAGCCAGCCAAAGAGCAGAAAGAATATATGTTCTGAATGAGTTCGTCACGGGCCAGCTAGTTAAGAATACTTATGTTATCCTTAACTAGCATTTTGGTCAAAATCTTTAGAGCTCTTTTTAGAGCGTAAAAATGTAACAAATATTGCAATGTTTAGTTCGAAAAATACTCTTGCCCAAGTATTTAGCTGAAAACTGAGTGTACGGTATTGTTCAGGATGAAAGCATTATCTCGTTTTTAAAGTTTTATCCACACTGCAAACGGAGTTTTCGAGATATGAACAGTTTTCAAAATCAGCATTTTCAATGATTCAAATGGAAAATGAAGTCGACGCAATTATATTGAAAACATCACTTTTACTCCAAGTATACAATTTGGTCAAAATACTTGTAGCCGTCTTCATATAGGTTAAGCTACATAAAACAAAATTCTCAAAATATGATTTTTTTTTTCAAAAATCCCTTGTACTAGAGAAAAACTGAGCTTTCTATCGATTTTGAAATTTTAATATTTTCTTAGGAATACATTTTTGTTACAATCGTATTGACCGTTTTCAAAATATGTCCAATTTAAAAAAATGACTCTTCCTTAAGCTTTAATATTAATTTTGGTTGAATACGTTAGCAACGTTTTCGAAAGCATCAAACTTATTTAAAACCTTTACATGGGAAGTACCGTTTATAAGAGGGTTAACGTGCAAATAAGAAAGTCGCCCGAACTGTAAGCCCAAAAACTCCAAATCCGAAGTTTGAAAAAAATCTGTCCAGCCGTTTGCGCTGCGGACTTCAGAAATATGAGACCCACTTTTTGAGTTCCTCTTTCATCGGAATGTCAGAATCAGAATTGATTAAATTCTTGAGTTCGAAATTTTGAACGAATACACTATATGTCTTCTCTGACTACGTTTTCGAGAGTTAAGAAAAGTTAAAAAATAAAGTTGAATTTATAGACCAAGATCGAAAAATGTTGAACAATACAAAGGGGGTTATTAAAGGATCGTATTTGAAAATATCAATAGCTGAGAGTAATCTGAAAACATTTCAAAATATTGAGAGATATTTTCGAGCTCAGTTATTCAAAATATATTCCAACTTTTAATCGCGACATTTAGCAATGTACCTAACTGCAAAAACTCAAGTTAATTTTGTGCAGTAGTTCTCAAATCTATTCCGACCAATTACCTACCTTACGGTTGAAAAAAATTGTTACATTATTGGTTATAGCAGCTATTGCTAAATGTCGACCTTACCTAACAAAATTCCGTAAATATTTATCCCCGTGATAACATATAGTTTTAGTTATGAAACGACTTTCAGTTTCTCCACTCGAAATACCCCCGAAAAAGAGCTTCAAAAATAAACAAACAAATACACAAGTATTCTATTTCCTGCACACAAATCAATTTAATCTGTTTCCAAGCGATTTGGAAATCCCTCGACTTGATTTCCCTTCCTCGCCCCGCAAAAGCCAAAGTCAGATCATCGAAAATGCATGAGTTCGTGTCTTTTGATATTCAAATTTACACGCCCGACCGGACAGCAGGGAGCAAGAAACTCTCATCTCAACACACTACTACCACAGCGAACAGCGTGTGCATTTAAATTCCAATTACAAATCATGCGATTAAAGAAATGCGACCACATTTTTTCTTGTTTTCCATTCCATTCTTCGTCTGTGGTTACTTTTGATGGGCGCGATCGAAGAGCCTTTATCATTTCTTTGTCCGATCGTAGTTGTTCACCGCAGCATGCAACACGCACACAACCACACAACGTGCAGGGCCATTTCCATAATTTATTGTTCTCCGTCAGTTTTTTTCATCTTTGTTAATTTAAACAAATTGACCTACTTTACAAACCGAAAATATACGCACAAAGCGACTGCATTTTAAATTGACAAAGCCGTATTCAGCGACAGCCTACTGTCACAGCCATGCCATTGCATTGTTCATCTTATAAGTTTATTTGCTGATAGAGGGAAATTTGTTTGTAAATTTCGAGCTAGGTTGCATATATACACGTACGTTATCAGTTACAGACGTGCGAGAGACGCCTGGAACATCCACTACACAACTATACGCCTTCGGTCATGGGCGAGCAAGCCAGCGAGCCACCTTTAGAAGTGCATTTCGATCGATAAATAAATTTATGTTGTTTGGAACAAAAAAAAAACCCGTTGCCCATCGAATTGTCACAGTAAGCCGAGTGCGTGGCAGTGATAGAACATGTAGGAAAAAATCCCTACACGTGAGATTTTCAATCTAAAAATGACACCGTAGGGAAAAAAGGACAGATTTGTATAACGTAGGGATTTTTTAAAATTGATATTTCCGAAAAATCGTACCACACACCTTTATAATAATGTATGTTTCTCAAACTGAAAATCGGTGTCAATCACCTTTATTGCGAAGATCAACTATCAATTAATAATTGACAGTTAGGTATTAAACTATTTTATTAAATGTTACCTATTGTGACCGTCAACTATAAACATTGTTGATCCATTCTAATTTTTCTTCAATTACCTATTGTGAATGAAAAAAATCGGTATTGCGATCAACAATTTTCATCGATTTTATTGTCATCTGTCAATTGTTCTTTCAATCGTAAATTTGCAGTTGATGAGTTCGTGCTGCTTACAAAAAGGTCTCAAAAAGAAGTAAGCAACAAATCAATACCCAAACTCAACTGGCTGCTAGTTTCAAAATGTTTGGCACAGCTCGAATGTTTTTGCTTCAATTCGTCCTCAATTTTATGGAAAAGCTAAAAAAAAATGCATCCTTCGGATGCATCCCTCAAAACTTCTTCGCATTCTTACCATTTCAACAATAGCAGGATCATCCAACTCCTCATCTTTATCAAAAAAAAAGTTCAAATGAAGTTACATATTTTATTTTTATTTCGTGGCCCGTTTTTTAATTTATTGATTTTATAGGTCTGTTCCCGTACTTTTTGGGCCAATTTCGGCAAAATGTCAGATATCAAGGATTGGGGATATATTCTCTCAGAAAAAGGGAATATAACCAAAAACTACAGGAACGAAAGTTTGGCATGACGTTTGTTGAAAACATATACGAGAAACCCAAAAATAAATGTCAGTGGTTTTAAAAAAATTACCGGTTTGCAGACGTTGAAAAACATTCGGATTCAGTTTAATATTTATTTTTTGTTGCAGCACTTAACAAAGCAAACCGAAATAAACTGCCAATTCAAATTGACTTTTGAGAGATTTGACAGCTAAAGTCAGCCCAAAGAAATTTGTTGGGCTATTATTTGCAGGTTTTTTATGGAGGGGAAATGTTCTGTTCTCTCTTTGTGGCTCTCTTCTGCCCAACTTTTGCGTAAAGGAACGAAGTTTGACTAAATTTGACTAATGTGTTCGAATGCATTATCGTTAGGGAACAGACCTTATATATTTCTAACGTTTGCCTTTGTATGTTTCTAAAAAAAATTTGCATCTGTCAGTCAGACGCAAATTAATAATAGAAACATTTTGAAGGCATTCACAAAAGCACAATATTTTATCAATTCATTTTCACCACACCGGTTTTTTATTCAATTGATAAATTCTATCAACCGTCAATTGGTTGATAGTTGATCTTCGCAATAAGATCAGGGATTTTCTTTGTATACTGTAGGGATTTTTTTGATTTTTATGTACGATCACTGGTGCGTGGTAGTGTGCCGGAATCCGAATTCAAATAGTTTCCTATGAGGTAAGGTAAATACGCTGACCTACAGTTTACAGACGGATGCGGCTTACAGATTGGATTCTTGTTTAAATTGTTCAATATAATTGGTTTCTTAGCTAACTGATAGATTGGTGTGTTTGTTTTACGTGATTCGAGGGATTCGAGGCATTTCTGCATTTGATCTGTGTTTGGCGATACCGATTGAACGGAGACATGGCCTAAGCAAGCGTCAGAAAGCACAGCATGTGCGTATATACCCGTATTTTGTGTCGGTGTGAACTTTGAGTAAATATGATTTACGATAATGATATAGATACATAAAGGCGAACCAATTCCTATACCAATTCTTCTTCTTCTTTTATTCCGGTAGCTGCTATTAATAATAACAGCCAGGTCCATCCACCTCTTTCTGTTTGCAGCTCCACGATCGCAAATTTAAGGACTGAGCTTCTGTCATTACAGTTGACCCCCATGCTGTTCTGGGCCTACCAAGTCGCCTTACACATTGAGGATTCCATTGGAAGCACTGCTCCGCTATGTTTTCATCTGGTTTCCTCAGTCTATGTCCAATGCAACGCTATTTTCTCTATTTGATGTCAACATCCACTTTTGTTTGTCCAGTCCTGAGCTGACTCACAATTCATTGTTGGAAATTGCTTGTGGCCAGGGGATCTCAGGCAACGCAGGCAACGATTAACAAAAGCTTGTAGCCTACTCGAGATGTTGGCGGAGCATTTCCACGTTTCACATTCGTATAGCAAAACAGATTTAACATTGTATTCAAAGAATTTTAACTTTGCTGGAGTAACACACTGGAGAAACGATTCCAAATGCATTACGAGCCTTATTTAGTCTATCTCTGGTCCGTCCCACCATCGAGTGACACATAACTTCCCAAATAGTTGAAATGCGTGACAACCTCTTTGGTCTCCTGTCTCAGGATAACCTGCTGTTGTTGGTCTCGACTAGTGTGCATAATATTTGTCTTTTTGGTGTTCATCCTTAGGCCAGCCACCTCCCCATTCTGTTGCAATGAATGACACATTTGGCTAAGGGCTCCAATGTTGTTTGCCGCTAAGATAAGCCATCAAATCACCAGTGCCACAAAAACAAAACTGCCGATCATTAAGCATTTTTCGTGATTCAAGATATTTCTTCAGGAAGAGTTCATAAGAATATGACAGATGAAAAATCTTACGCAAAGTAGTCTTGCAACTGTACGAGTGCGAAAATGGATTTGTCTCATGTTAAATTTTCAAGCACAGGTGGAGACAAGGCGCAGTCTGGGAGCATTGAGCAGCAAAATGCGCTGCAAGGAGATGAGCTTTGTCGAAAGAGCTGACAGCTGGAATGTCGTTGTAAATATGCGTTGCTCTCTATTTGTATGAAGGGATGAGGAATTGCATTTTAAAAGTTATAAAACCCTGCTCGCAAATACTATTCGTCCATAATTCCCACTTTCTTTACGTCTTTCTTTATTTCCGCATCTACGATTAGGACACTTGACCTTAGAAACCCATCATCATAATGAAAGTTGAATCAAATGTCCGCATGGATGAGTTGTCTTGAAGTTCAGTTGCCTCATCATGAGTGGTAAGGGTCGTGGATGATTAAGCTGTGTATGAGTTGCGATATAATCAGCGACATCTTCAGGTATGAATGACAACTCCAGCTGAACAAGAAAATTAACTGATATGATATGGGGTATGTTGTATCAATTCTCTGTCTAAAGATAGACATTGCTGCATGAACTAGCAGTCTTCTTGTTTAAACTTTGATGGCATGATTCAGTGTGAAAGCATTTCCTACCAATTTTCTAAATTTATCTGCTGTAGGCTCTTGCTTCTGTCTTTGCTGTTACACAATTCCTAGAAATTTTCAATCAATCAAACAAATAAACGAACCTCCCATGTATACGGTTGCCAGACGTCACGCATTCGGCGGCACAGTCCCGCTTTTGAACCTTTGTCCCACCAAATTTCCCGCTTAAGGAAATGTCCCGCCAATGTCCCGTTTTTTCGACATTTTCATTTTTATTTCTATTTAATTGTTTATATTTTGCTAAAGTGGATTTTTTATTCTGGGTTCACTAAATCTTATAAAAAGATATTTTCACTATTTGATTTTCTGGTTTAAACGCTACCAATTGAAATTTGGCCGCAATTGTTATCGAACACACTCTCTGGGTTTTCAAAACATTAACCTGTACTTACTGTAACTTTTCAGTTGGTATTTGCGCTTGTTGAGCTTGTAGTTTTCTTTTGGTGCTAAAAATAATAAATATTTTTTCCTTGTTTTTTTAGTTTTATTGAAAGTTACATTGCTGAATGAGTAACATAAAAATAAACTGTTCTTACAAAGAATTAATAAAAATGTTATTTTTAAATATTTTTTAAAAACTCCCGCCATGTCCCGCTTACTGAAAAAATTGTCCCGCGTTTTCACATTTAGTTTTTGGCAACCCTACTCCCATGTGACTTTATTTTCTAAATTTATTCTCGCTGGTCACGCGCTTCCGAAATGCATTTATTTTTTTTTTTAATGTGTTGGCTCTCAAAATAAAATATATTTTTTTGATGTCTATTCCCACTTTGCAGAAGCAAGTCTACCACGACCTTGGTGTGCAACCAGTTTGTAGATAAATTTCTCAAAGTCATTCTGAATGACGAGTGGAAATCATCACTCCGAAGCGAATGCCCGTTAAATCTTATCTAATCTCCATTTGAAAGCAGAAAATATTTGATTCACGAATTGCATGCATATACCTACAGACATAAAGCTGAATTCAATTTTAAATTTCATAATCATTGTGTACATAAAGAAAGAACGAGACACAAATCAGTGTCGGTTAGCTGCGAATACGTCATCGTGTTTGCCGGGCTAATATACTCGAGTTAAGTAAAAGAAAGAAATATTTTCAACTGCCCGCAGTTGGTTATGTAAGTTTCTTTTTTGCAAACAATTTTTAGTTTTAGATATATAAATCATTTCAATTGATATCTGAGCACATGTGGGGAGAGTGGCTTAAAATAAATCGATGTCAATGAACTGCGAAGTCACCGAAGGCGCCGACAAGCAATTGTAGTGCAAGTGTATTTAAAGAAGTATTACACATTCGTGTAACAATGGAGTTGCTAATATATTGCTGATCGTGATCACATAAACACGCAAAGGGAAGATGTGCCTCAATTTGCAATACACCTTTTATCTCAAGCGTGCAACTCAAAATTCATGAGAAAGCATTTTGCCATACATTTTTACTTGACAAGAATTGCTTTTGATCACCAACGTAGTGATGATGTTTCAGCAGAACAAAGTAGAGAACAACGATAGGAATTCTCTCCGGGCACTGCCTTCTTAGGAAGCATGCCATGAGACTAGGCTTAGCTGATACGGATACGTGCAGGCACTGTGAGGACCTACAGGTCGCGGAAGACATCACACACCTTCTTTGTGAATATCAAGCAATTGCTCGGAGTAGAAGAAAGTACCTCGGTATGTACTTTTTTAATAACTTGGAAGAGGTTGGTTCCTCAAATAATATTGAGTAGGGAAATCGAATGCTTAGATGAATTAGTTTAGGTCCGTAATGGTTTTAACCGTAATGGTTCCCTGGGAATGGCGATGGGCCCGATATGGTGCCTGGTCTATTGTGACGTTCTCACAACCCTCATCAACCAAACCCAACCTAACCTAGATTGTGAGTAGAAAACTGTTGGCTCAAAAAAGGTCTTCTATCAACAACTCATTATTGATTTTTTAAGAATCAAATTATTAGTTTAAAATTCTTGTTTAACCAATTTTAAATTTTTTAAACAATTTTAAAAACAAAAAATTATTAGCCAGAAAATTGTTATGTTGAATATTTCTTGAGACAAAATATCAAAATTATTTACTCGCATGAAATTGATAAATTTCTCAATAAAAGAGAGTTGATGGCGGATAGGATCAAAATATTAAAATATTAATTTTCAACACGTGTAAAAAGTGTCACTTTAAGCAGCTCTGAAGAAGTTGTTCGATTTTAGTTAGTTTTGTTTTAGCTTTTTTTTTGTAAAAAAAATATACATGTTTGTAAAGGTTTAACATTTATTATTCTTGAACAAAGAATAAAATTATAAATATTTTCGTATTTCGCCACAGGATTTAAGTTGTTGATCTTTTTTAAGTCAAGAGCAAAAGGTTTCGTCTTTTTATTTAAATTCTCACCACATTTTCCCACAAAATTTTGACAGCTGACAGTAACAGGATCTTCCAATAGGGACTACCGAACTTTGACAGTTGATATCAGCCATTTTGTTAAAGCAACATCTGTCAAATTGGCTGAAATTTATTGTTTCTGTCTAGCAAAATCAACATGGACGCTATGTTTAATAAAGCGTGCAAATGATAAAATTCTTTTATCAAAAGCAGTTGGAAACTAACCCCAATTTTTATCGAAAAATCATCTTAAACGATGAGGCCTATTTCTAGATCAGCAAACAAAATCGTCAAATTTGTGAAGATACCGATCCACATGATAACCAAGAGCGTCCAATGCATCCCGAAAAAATCACTGTTTGGTGTGGATTTTGGGCTGGCGGCGTCATCGGACCCTATTTCTTTGAAAACGAAGTTGGCCAGGCCATCGCCGTTTATAGGTCGATGGTTACCAACTTATTTTGGCCTCAATTGGATGATATGGACACCAACGACATGTGGTTTCAACAGAACGGCGCTACGTGCCACACAACTCACGAAAAATTGGAAATTCTGAACGAATGATTCGAGGGCATGGTCATCTCACGCGGAGGTAATGTGAAAGGTTCGATTTGACCCCATTACACTTTTTCTTGTGGAGTTTTCTAAAGTCACAGGTCTATGCGAATAAGCCACGGACCTTAACGGCCCTCAAGGCCAACATAAGTCAACTTCAGCCTGATTTATGCGACAGAGTCATGAACAATTTGGCATTTCGATTGAGCGCCACCCAGGAAAGCCGCGGCGGACATATGAACGATGTTATATCCCAATGGCATCGATATGCCTTTCAAATGATTGGAAAATGTTCGATATCTCACACACACTTTTTTTTATTTAAATTTAAACCCAGCGATTCGCATTTTTTTCGCCGGCGAGTTTTTCTGATAATTCCTCACATAATATGTCGTGTCGAATAGTTGACGTTGTGACGAATTTCGATGGAAGAATCATTGGCGACAGAGGAAGTTGATGCGAACTGGGAAAACACATTCAAATTGTATCGTTCTATTCCTATGTAAAAATAATGTTTCCGAACTAAACCAAACCATGGCCATAACCTCTTTTTTTCTCTTTTTGAGTAACAGTATTAAAATAGAATCGGGACACATTTAGGGACACCTGGATCCTATCTCAAGGGAAATCAAAAAATAAAACACACTTCTAAATTTCAATAAACTCAAAAACAAGGGACCGCAATAAAAAAATCAATGCACGTAAAGTAAAGGATCAACTACCTACCGCGCATCAACATTTCCATTTACCTACATCAAATGCACTTCTGCATGTTCGGAATTGAATTCTATTGAACTGAAACTAACATACAGTTAACAAGTTGTTGTATATGTTTTGTTTATGTTAAAAAAAAGAGAGGAAAAGCGCAGAACTAATAGTAAACAGCATCTGAATAAAATACTTGCAGAGACAGCAATCATGACCTTCTCAAGTGGAGTATACTGAAGAAGAATGCATCAGGTTATTATTGAAACCCAAGAGTAATTTCTTTGTTAAAAGAAAAAAAACCAGAAGATTATATATATGTTCTTGAGAACATACTCCCATGACAGAACGAAAAGACATAAACATGCTTGGTAATAGGTATAAGATGGTTGACCTTGGTATGATACGATGCAAGTAGTATTTTGGAGTATGGGTGATAAACCTGTTGATCAAATAGTTCACTTATCTGTGGCTGATTGATTTGTGCACTCCCGATGTAAGTAATAATATTCGAGAATTAATTTCACCATTAAAATTCACAATAAGTGCAAGAGACCCAACGCAAATAATAAAGTGTATTTTTTTGTATAGGGAGTTTGACACCCCGCCCGCAAGGCATTATTCCACTAAATAAATTGAATTTGAAGTGACACTCGCCTGGTTTGACACATTTAAATGTAAATGCGAACTTCTGACAAACATCCAAAAGTATAACTGTCATGAAAATGCTTTTCAATTAGCCGTTTGGACTCGGCATAAAATTGTAATTACCCGCCATTCGTCACACAAAACAAATGGTTTTGAGTAGCTATGCGTTGGGTCTCTAACGGACCTGGCGCCAACTATTTATTTATTTTAAAGTTAACTTAAAAACCGCTCCCTGGATCAATCCAGGACAATAGAAATTCAAAGAATTCTTTACACTCCGCTGTCAGACTTAATAAACAGCCATTAACATTTTCTATTGTGAACTCACCATAAATCTTACAAATCCACTCGCACTCCGACTGCTATTATTATAAAGGGTGATTTTTTAGCTGGTTTGGTTTTGGCAACACTGGTTTTGACAGCTGACGTGTGTTTAGTACCTTGTGTCACTGTCAAACAGCTTCAGTTTGGTTTGCAATTTAACCATGGATCGTCTTACAAATGAACAACGCTTGCAAATTATTGAATTTTACTATCAAAATTCGTGCTCGGTTCGAAATGTTCATCGCGCGCTGCTTCCATTTTATGGACGAAGCTCATTTTTTGGCTCAATGGGCACGTAAATAAGCAGAATTGTCGATTTTGGATTGAATATCAGCCAGAAGCATTGCAAGAGCTACCAATGCATCCAGAAAAAGTCACAGTTTGGTGCGGTTTATGGGCGGTGGCATCATTGGACCGTACTTCTTCAAAGATGATGCGAATCGCAGCGTTACTGTCAATGGTGAACGCTACCGAGCGATGATAACAAACCTTTTTTTTGCCCGAAATGGAAGTTCTTGACTTGCATGATATGTGGTTTCAACAAGACGGTGCCACATGCCACACAGCACGCGAAACAATGGCGCAATTGCGAGGCGAGTTTGGTGAACAGTTTATTTCACGTTTCGGGCCGGTCAATTGGCCGCCTAGATCGTGCGATTTGACACCATTAGATTATTTTTTGTGGGGGTATGTCAAGGCTAATGTGTATAGGGACAAGCCCGCTTCGATTGACGCACTGGAAGCCAACATCCATGCATTCATTCGTGAGATACCGGCCGATATGTGTGAAAGAGTATGCCAAAATTGGACTCAGCGGATGGACTACCTGAGACGCAGCCGCGGTCAACATTTGCATGAAATTATCTTTAAACATTAAATTGCAAGGTTCAAACTATCGATTCAAATAAATATTTCATTCATTTTTTCGAATTTTTTGTGTTTTTTTTTTTTAAAAGTTCTAAACCTCTTAAAAAATCACCCGTTATCTTAGCCCTGATTTTTTGACAACTGGGGTGACAATCTAGAATTGAGGGGTTTTTTGAATTCAGAATATGAGAAAGTGCTTTTTCGTTCCGCTTTTGGTTTTGTATTCTGTACAAAATATTCGTTTTAGGAAATTTTCACTTTCGGAACGAAATACAGAGTAGGGCCCCAGATCCAATCTTCAATCGCCAATAGAGCGCCACTTATGAAAATGGTTTCACCACAGCGAAAATCATCTGTTATTCTGTGCAATCCGAGATATGACACTAACTGAATCTCCTTAAAATACTAGCCTCTCCTTATGCATTTTTTTATTCTCCTCACAAAGTTATCTAAAAGCTACATCGCCTAGGTCGTCTACTGATGCTGGGCTAAGATTTGAATCAGACAAACAAGGACATAACTAGTTTATCGAAACGCATTATACCCAACTCTGTTTATTGTGCCCAAACCGCCGAACATATGGGCCTTCCGAAGAAAGCCAAACGGACCTTGTCATATCGCCACACTGCACCCTGACGGGAAAATCTTGAAACGTGTCAACTTTACCAGATGGGAATCAGCAGATCAGAATTGAGGAAGCAAATTTTCAAAACATCTCACGGAGGGAGGTTGGAAAAGGGCTTTAAAAAATACATAAATAACGTTTAAAATAATTTAAATAATACAATTTGAAAAGCACTTAAAATAATTTAAACAATACAATTTTAAAAGCACTCAGAAACATGAGGGCCAATTTTAACCTTTTTTCTTATCAAAGAGCATTTGAGGTGTAGTGTGATTCGTATGGTGCGCCACAGGGATTCGTACTAGGTCCGCAACTTATAATGTCATAATGCAACTTTTAATACCAGAGGAGCCAAATGTAGTTGTTTTTAGTTTACTTTAGAATCGTCATCATCCACATCATTAACATTATTTAAGGAATTATAGTATTGTAGTAAGATTTAGTTTCCATAATTATAATATTGTAATAAACTCATATTCAGCTGCCATATATTCAAATCTGGCGGTCATTTTAGACCAGTTGCCATAATTAGATATTATTTGAATTCGCCATAATATTTGAACTTTTAAAAGTGACGTAGGCTCTCTCACTTGAGTTAAAAAACCGTTCAATAGCTTTTCTAATAGAAACACATGCTAATACATACTAAATAAATAATTATACATAGTCAAAAGACCAGTAATTTCCCTTGTCGTCAAGCCGTAAAGGTTCAATCTGCATCCGTTGACAATCCGTCAACGCACACAACCAGGATCAGCTCTTCCTTATCCGAAGGATTCAAAGGGACCCCATAGTTCGTACAGAGAGAAAATATGTAGGTCACAATATGCAATTTATTATGAAAAACGTCTTCATTGTGAGGTCGAAACGCGGATTGTGTTTTTAATGTATTATTAACATCTGTAAATTTTATTTAAAAAATAGATAGCGCAATAGGTCTGAAAAGGACCCTAGACCAAGCTTCGCACAACTATTCGTTTAATTTTTTTATATATATATATATTTAGGAAGTGTGAAAAGGTCCTATAATTTTACGCCAAGTTGAACCAGCTTAACTGGGACAATTTATACGCTCGATAATGTTTGCCAGACTTTCGCAAGAGGTAACTCAGCGGAAAATCAAACCCCTCTCTCCAACACATACTGCGGCCCACCACACTTGTTTGATACTCTAAGATGCTCGAGCTCGACCATATAGCATATGACGCCATCTCGCAAAACACATTGCTTATGCTTATCTCGAGCACACTACCGTACCAAAGCCAATCAAGCAACTTACCACCACACACAATGACATTTGGTTGCATTCATGAAACTTTCAGCAGACAAATACGATTTATAACAATCAGCTGTAATCGCTGTATATGCGTTAGTCTGATAACCGCAGGCAATCAATTTCATAATCATTGATAATACTTTGTTTCTACAACTCGACATTGATAACCTTCATGTTATGAATGTGATTCAATGGAGTCCAGTGTGTTCTGCATGCCGTCTGTATACAATTTCCTATCAGCTTTGATTCAATTCAGTAACTAAATGTGGATTTGCTAGTTTGACGGTGTACAGAGTAGTACCCGCTGAATACGGACTGCACGAATACACAAACAACAAATAAGTGAGGAAATAGACGCCATATTTAACAAGATTTATCGCGTGCACATGCCCCCAACTGGCAACCACCCCTCGCTAATTACGTACTGTATCACTTTGCAACACGTAAACATTTTTTTTTATTTTGAATTTGATTACATACAGGTATAAAGTGTATCTAGAATAGAAAATGAAATTCACACTCCGGCTGTTGCAGTCGAAGCTAATTCATCAGAAAATTACGTGCTCCCAAAGAGAAATTTGAATATCGCAGCAATGGATGTCAGAATCAAATTCATCGGACTTTGAACCCGAAATCGAAATGTCGTCGATGCTCGGATTTGCGGTTAGCAACGATCACGCAACTGAGCGGCGCCATAATGAATGTCAGTTCTTGTGAATTTTTTTTGTTCTTTTTTCTAAAATAACAGTAAATTTAGCACAAAGTGCAAATAAGTTTGAGGCTTTCGCTTCCCTCTTAAGTTCTTTAGCGCCCCGATTGAAATGTCGGTCGGGTGGTTTCCTTTTGGTTTCCGATGAACTCGTGACTCGCTGTTTTGCTGTTGGAAATTTGCGATAAACACATCTTTTACCTATGCGTTCGCTGTCTGCTAGACTAGAGTTAAGTAAACGAAAGTTTCTCAGTTTCTTAGTTTCTCAAAGAAACTGACAGTAATTATGTAAGTTGTATTGGAAATAAATGACATTTTGTGGCTTACATTGACCTCAAAAGCTTAGTGGCAATAACTTAAACTACCAGATGCAAGCCGTAAAGATATATTGCATATTTTATCGAAATATTATAATGACACTATATGTATGCGTTAGATTGGACAAGCCTATAATCGCCGGCGCCTGTCTGCAGTCGGGCAATGGTTGGACGACCACTCGAGAAAAACATTTTGGTGGAATGCCAAAGTCTCACATTAAGCTAGACATGATGGTAAGTTTTCAGTTTAGCAATAGCATTCTGCCAACATCAACAAGAAATGACGAGAGAGAATAGAAGTAATGATTTAATCGCACCATTTAGTATGAAAATATGATCCGATGGCAATACGGAAAGGATTTTGAGTAAAGTATTCAATACCACAAGTTCTTTTTGTTCAAGTTGACTTAGACAAACGTTAAGTTTAATGATGAGCTTGCAATAACATGTTAGTACATTTAACAGGGATTTTTAAGACACGTTGACTTTTGTTAAGTTTAATAACAAACATGAAAAATAGCATAGAAAACTGAATATTGACTTCCGAATGGTCTATTCAGCTAAAAAGAAATTCCACCACACAGAGCGATTCGCATTTCAATCGCCCCTGGAAAAAGATTTCATTTTTAATGGAGAAGATTCTGCTGCGATTTGCCAAAAACACTCGCGGAAGGAGAAAATGAGAACATCTGGAGGAACGTTGTGCGAATTTATACAGAAAGATTTGGCATACTCTATGGGGCAGTATATATGCGTAAATTTATACGGATGGACATATTGAGCTTACAGGCAAGATTGCCAGATACTCCTGTACCATATAGAAACCCTTGAAGAACTGACTGGAATAAATTTGGTCAAGTTTCAAAGCCTAAACTTCCCTAAAATTAAATCGAGTTTAGGACTTGAAACAATTACAGTTGCACTAGAAAAGGCGATGAATACAGCTTTTAAGGCATCGTGTCCCATTCTGATCTAGATACCCCTCTAGATCAGAATGGGAGGAAAACGCGGTCGTTACATTTTCGACATACCCATCTTCACAGATGGTTCTAAAATGAGCTGTGGAGTGGGAGCGGGCGTTTTCTTAACAGAATCAGACATCTCAAAATCTTTTCGCCTCCCTAATACATCTAGCGTCTTCTAAGCAGAAGTACTGGCAATTAAGGAGGCTTGTAGACTGCTTTTGAACATAGAGGCATCCAGAAGAAAATAATTATCTTCTGCGATTAAGGCCATCTTTTCTACCAAGTCAACGTCCAAGCTTGTTGTGGAATGCAGGGAGATACTGACCAGGGCGTGTCATTGTGGAAGTGGATCTGCTCTGTGCGACGTGCGTGCCTCAGGCGGAGGAAGTCTTCCCTCCGCTGGGATACGTAAAGAGAGAAATCCTCCTGCATTTTACCTCTAGGTTGGTGAACCTGACCAATTGCGTCATTTCTAGGAAGATTTGGCCAACCTACGATGATGACGGCGCTCATGCGTTATTTGTCCACCTTCCCCTGTAGGGAATTTTGGTGCCACTTAAACTAACCAACCAACCAAGGTTGTCAGATGGCCGGTACTTGCCGGGTTTGTCCAGATATTTTAAGCGGTGTCCAGAGTCCCGGTTAAAAATGAGTGGTCCCGGCAAAACTTATTTTTCAAATTTCATAATTTTTTTAAAAATGCATATGTAATATGTAGGTTTGTATTTTAAATTTCATCAAATAAAAAAATGTCAATCACTGTGAAATATTTTTAATTTAAAAAGGTTAGACTTTGACTGAACTCATCCACTCAACTATATTGTAATCAATTTCAAATTCATGTTGAACGCTACCATCTTTTCTGTTATTGGGGACGTTCGGATACGTAGTTTGTATAAAAAGTCAACTAGATTTGTCGGGACTAGGTATCCGTACGCCTTAACTAAGTAAGTTTAGTTGTTGTTATAAACGCGTGGTTTATTTTTAAATGTTGACACTTTAAAATGTCAACTGAGTACGCAGGCAGGATTTCTTGACTAGATTTGTCGGCTACCCCTCCATAAACGTCAACTGCAAAAACTAATGTCGAGACCAATCTGGGCCAATGAAAACTCAAACACATCTAGTCAGTCAGTTGTCAGACTTACTAAACTAGGTATCCGAACGTCCTCATTTTTTATTGAAATATGTGAGTAGTTATTGTGAAAAAATATTTTAAAGACCAAATTTGATAGCATGACGAAGCAAAATTATGCAGTGTCGCTCAGCTCTTACTTCTTTTGTAGGAAATTCGAATTCGGCTTGAGTTATGCGCATCCGGCAAAAAATAAAAACAGGTGCTTAGAAGGATTATAAATTGGTTGCCCTAAACATTAAAACGGCCAAAAGATCATTTGGACCTAAGCATCAATTCACTGGGTGGGTTCAGATCATTAATCTTTGTACGCTGCAGTTTCGGAACGAGAAATCCCCTACAAAAGCAACGCAACGAAATCATGAACACAAATTTTGCTCGTCTTGTAGTAGATTGCTTGGTACAATTCTCCACTTTTTTAGATTTCTATCAATTAGGTACACAATAAAAAATCTAGCTGTTGTCAAATGTCACTTGTGCTTGTCTAGCAGCTGTCTTTTCGCAAAGTTTCGCTATCTATTTGGAGACCAGCGGAAAATTTCGTTCCGAAACAGCAGTCGAATCCCCCTAAGTCGAATCACGGAAGATAAAAATTAGTTCGAGTTAGAGGGATTTCTGAAAAAATTCAAGGGGGATTTACCTACTTCATATTTTTTATAAACGAATTTAGGCAAAAAATAGGAAAATAGGTACATTTTGAACAAATCCCATCACTTTAACTAGAACAACACAACTGTTGCGTACCTGCAAATGTTGCGCATTTTATTTTTGAAGCAGAATATGTATGTATGTACATGTACAATGTACATAGCTAAATGCATAACATATTGTGCGTACGCGTCGCGACGCAACACTTGCGGGAGGAAGTTTTTTTTTTTGATTAATTCGACTTAGTGGTACTATATTGTAAAAGGTCAAGAATCAAAAGAATTAGTTTGAGTTAGAGGGATTTTTGACTTAGAGGACGACTTTTCTAGCAAAATTGAAGGGAATGCAAAAAATGGGTCGAAAAATTCGAGGGGAAATTCGAGTTAAAGAGGATTCGACTTAGAGGGATTCGAATGTAATTAGCTTTAGGTTTCATATTTTATTTTTAAGATTCGCAGCACCAATGACTGCAATCTGTCATGTACGTGGTTTTCCTTATACAGTGCAACAGATCTAAGTGGGACCCGGTTAAGTGGAATACCTCTATTACCGGACCTAATTCTGGTTTTCTTAAAACAACTTTATACGTTTTTTTATAGCTAAAGGTAGGTAAGTATTATGTACATATATAAAGGGCCTCCTTTGCTCTACCTGGATAAGTGAGAAACTGTTTAAGGTATTCCACATTAGAATTGGAATAGACTCGACTGTAGTTGCTTTTTATATAAACAAAAATGCTCGAATAGTTTGCAAAGTATAGCATATAGTAAAATGGTGAGGGTTTAGTGCATTGTGCCCCCTGCTTATATCTTGGAAAGGCTCATGCCTCTTTTCAGAATATTACAGTTCCGTTCGGAACCGTATTGAGGATCATCGCTCTGTCTTGGCCTTGGCGAGAATATTGCCTTTAGAACACTTCATCTAGTTCAGTTTCTTTTATAAAGCTGTGAATGAGTATCGGGTCTTTGGTCTGTATATTATTGTCTGGCATCAGGGTACTTGCCCAGATGTTTCATCCTCTTGTGGGTCATGATAAAACAACATTTTAAAAAAAATTGCTGGACTGGGTCGCACTGAAATTGCTTCGTTATTCTATAATTGTTTTACCTACCGTTTATTCAAAGGACAATTAATTAAAGTTGACTGATATATGATATTGAATCAACATTTTTGTCCAAGATCTAGGGGAATAGATGTATTATCTTTTTGTTCCCCCATCAAAGTCAGCTTTACAAATTGAGATCCAAACGCCACCAATATTAGTTTATTACACTCAGTTGATTGTCGACAAAGAAAAATTGTACCTACATCAATGTAGAAAAATCTGAAGGTTATAGAGGTTTGGTTTCTTTTATAAGAACACCTTTAAGCAAGGTCGTCTAGGTCGTAGAAATGCGAAGTCGCACTACAACATTTGTAAAAAATGTGAAAAAGAGATCACATTCTCTAAGAAAATTAAATTAGAAAGCGACAACCAAACGAAACGATCCTCGCCTTTTATATTGCGATGGTTCAAAAAATATGCCTGTAAGTCAGCAAGGTACCTGCGACTCAGCATTCTGTATCCCAAACTTAATTATCTAGAAGGAAAACATAGATAATGCATAATTAAATGCGTACGTGACAGTAGATGCCTGTAGATGGGTATCAGTGGCGTGGCATGAACATTTTAAAAAGGGAAATCGACGCAAAATTAATCGAATACCTACAATTGTAGAAAGCCTTACATCTGTGTACCTTGGAACAAAATTATATATATTATACATTTGCTATACATCGGCGCAGTGGCTTAGTGGTAGTGTGCTGGGCTACTAAGCGAGGGGTCCCCGGTTCGTATCCCGAAAGAGCCACAAATTACTTCTTAAGGTTTTTTCCACTGCACCACCTCTCCGTTTGGACTCGGCGTAAAATTGTAGATCCCTTCCATTCGTCCCAAAAATTGGTTGTGAGAAGCTAGGCCTTGAGTCCCACAGACCTGTCGCGCCAAAATATATTTTTTTTTTATACATTTGCTTTCCACATCAACTAAGCAAAATCAATCCAAGCCACCTTTTTTATACTTCAAGTCATTAATATTTAAAATTTAAAATGAGCTTAAATGAGCTTAAATCAAGTGGCTTCCATATTATCCACAAAATAAAAAAAGCAAGAAGCAGAAGAAAATCGAATAACTCGAAGAAAAGCGCGTTATTTTTTTTACAGAAAAAGAGATAAAAGCAAATGTTCTCGTAAAATCAATTATCCAGTGAGAGCTTTAATAACCCGACATATTTGGGGTTACACAAAATTTAATTTGATGAATATTTGATGTATAAATGAAGGTACCTACATATTTGCTTTTTGGTAGAAAGTGTTGACTGGTGGAAATTTAAAAAGGGAAGTCGGTAGGAATCGGGTTATATGAACGCCACGCCACTGATGGGTATACAGCAACTCTTGAGGATCCAGCTACATAAGAGCTATACTTTGCGAAAAACAGAATAAAATTCCAGCAACCAACAATGTGCTGTTGAAGATGAAGAGGCCTTTGGAATTATTCACGTTTGACTGGTGGAAAGCGGGATCTACGACGATTAGTCCTCCCGATCAGAAGTTTGTTAAGGCTTCAATTGAAGAGAACACAAGGGTCCATGTTTGTATGTCACACTCTGGCATCTGGGCAGTCAAATCAAAAGTCCCTTACGCTTTAGCTTTTGTGGTTAGCTACCAGTCAGCACGATAACATATCTTGATGTACCTACGATCTCCCAAGAAGATAACTAGTGATAAAATAAACAATATTTTAATGCAAACCAGCGTCAAACAGCAGCAAAGAAAAATAGATAAACATGAACGATAAAAGAAAACAAATATCAGATTTACCAGATATAGTTTCATTCCTCAATTACAAAAACAAACTTCTCTTGTTGCTGGTAAAATGGTAGAATATTTATATTTCAAAAATAATAATTAAAATGAAATAAATGTTCAAAATTATGAAATCAACATTGAACTCACCTTCTCTTTTCCTTTGGCTTTCCATTTCCATTCGTTGCTTGTGGTAGTTGCATTGTTGTTGTTATTGCTTTTGCAGTGGCGCTGACAGTGTCAGCAATGGTCGTCGTATCCATCGTCATTTTGACTATTTAGTTTTGTAGGTAAATCCGGGTTTGTTATTAAATTGTATCCAAATCGAAACTACCAATATTCTGGATGGTGTACATATAAGAGGCGATTATTTCTCGCTCACTCTACACAATTTATGTATGATATGAATTAAAAATATGGCACTTCCACTTGAATGGTGTTTTGACACTTCTCTAATTCACAATAACAGATTTTCACTTTATTTTTACTTTTTTTTTTTTACTATTTTATCAACTTTTCCGTAATATGATTGGATTTATATTTGTATTGTAGCTTCCTCTTAGTCAAACACTTCTTTTTAATTTACACAGAAGCAAGGCAGAGGAAAAACAAAAATATTTAAAGAACACAAATTTTTTTAAAAAAACACTGAATAGATTTCCCAACACCTTGATTGGTCAGGGCAAATTTTCTATTTTTTTATTTTTATTTTCTTGTGCTACTAACAACGGGAATTCACTTGATTCTCTTTTTTAACTAATTGCGAATTGGGTAATTAACACACACGGATGTAAGCTATATTTTGGGTGCATTTTTCCCAAAATGCATAAAATATCCAAACGAAACAGCGTATTGACTTTAATAATATTTTGGTGGAATTATTCACGAGATTTCTAATAAAATTGTCGCCAAATAAAACTTAATTTCTCGACTCTCCTTCGACAGACACGGGGAGATTACGGATTACATATTACTGGCGCGTAGCAGTCTCATTCTAGCAATTCGGTGCTCTCGCTCTTGTTGATAATATTTTGATTTCATCTTGGCACAGAACAGATGATTGCAAAAGTGGTTTTCTCGCTTAGTTGATTTTTACATTTGTGGTCATTCCGCTTACACTCATGTAGAAGTGTCTCAGTAAAGTGGGAGGAAAGTTCTTAAGGTAATTTTTTATATCGGGATATGTATGTATCATGGCTGAATTGTTAGAGTGAGGTGGCGGCTGTGTTTTGTTTTCCTTTGTTCCTTTTCGTACTCACGTGGCAATTGTTAGTGTAGCAATTTTGTTAAGTGTTAAATGATGAGTGTTGCCAAAAATTCCTATTGATCAACTATAGTTGTATGATATTTAAGAAACAGTGTTTACTAATCCGGGGAAATATTGTGGATTTAAAAACTGTTTCCAACTGGTCGATACGAATTATTGAGTTAACAGCAGGGACCCAATTATTTTTTCACAAATCGCTACAATTTGGTACTTGCAGACGCAATTGTAATTGACATGATTATGATTCATTGTTAGAACATAGCAAGCGGGCACTGACTAATTTATTTAGGTAGTTGATAAAGCTTAAAGTGGTATGGAAAGCGCAACATTGCCACTCGCCTTCTATAGACAATCATTGTAGAGGAGTGCGCTTACGGACCACTTCTCAGACGTGAAACTACCAAGTAAAAAACGAAGCTATCACATCTCATGTACTACTTCTACTATGTACTTTTATTTTCGGTATTTTCTGTATTGCATTAAAAAACAAACACTTAAGTTACAACTTAGTTCGCCTCTTTCTCGGCTACCTTTGTTTCAGATTGTGAAGCGCCTTCGGACTCAAAAGCTCCTTCGATACTGCCCAAATCCATGTCATTATCATCTGCATCGTCGCCACCAGATTTGTTATAAACAGCAGGATATTGTGTAAAGCAGTCCTGCATTGTTTTAAATGCATCATAGCAGTCGGAGCCTTTGGGTTCTGCCTCACTAAAAAGAGAAACAGAATTTGTGGTTTATCTGGATTTGCATTTAATCATAACCACTAACCTATAGTGAAAACAGGAAAATGCATCACGGAACTCGACACCGCATGGCCCCGTCGCCATACCTCCCAAACATGGACAGCCCCAATTGATTTCGCCAGCCTTTGTGATGAGTCCTTGCGCTGGCTCAGGTGGAGGTAGTTCCACAGTGCTCGGTGTTGCATGATCTTCCTTGGTAACAAACATTACCTTATCCTTCCCGAATGATTGACATAAAGACATGTTGGATAGTGTTTTTAGAATTGTATGTGAGATGAAAGCAGTTGTAGCAATACTGGAGATGCTTTCTTGACGTAGAAATGACAACGTATGTCTTGGAATTTAGAGATCAACGTGATGGCGGCACGAGTCTTAACGTAGAAATCTGCCGGAACACGCACAATAGCTCGCCGGGAATCTGTATCTAATTTGAAAATGTCCACGTCAGTTAGGCCACCGAGTTCACCAAAAATACTACGTAAAGAGTAATCAATGCTGCCTTTAAAATACGCTGGGGTAAGAACTAATTCGCTATCGTCTAGGTCCTCAAATTTTCTGTTGGATAAGCAACGGAATGAGTGTGGTAAGATGATTGGTTTTTAACAAGTTACTTTGTTTACCTACAATACAATGTCTAAATAATAATATCCGGACATCGCTTATTTAACAAGGTATCATATTTTAAAATGCCTTTATGTGCGATAGATGTTTTAATTAATCTTTAAAAGTATACAACTTGTTGTATGAAATTTTACAGATTTTTATGTAATATTTTTGTAGGTTATTAGTCGAATGACAGTTTAGAAACATGCAAAAGCACGAAGAGCACGAATTGTTATGGCAGTGATGCCAAATACTCTTTTATGTGTAATAAATTGCTGGAAAAATGGATGAAAACTTAAAACACGAGTGTGTGATCTTTTAAATAAAAAAAGGATAAAAAACGTTTTTGTTCATTCAAAAAGACGAGCATATTTTGTATATACTCTTTTCTGCCTTCAGGTGGCGTATATTCGCAGAAAAAATAACAGCAGAAGATATTAACCTGTTTGTCTAAAAAAATTCAACCGGCGTGCGTTCGATTTCTCAACAATGGTTAATATAAAGCACTAGAGATTTTTTTTGTAAATTTGGATTTTGACAATCAAAAGCAAATTTGCAAATACAAGAGCGTACGGAAATTTTATAAATATGAGTCGTACTTGGATGTAAGTTGAGTTTACTTAAATTTACATAATAGTTTCCTTTGCCATATAATAGTTTGATTAGCATTTTCCCCAACACAATAAAATATAAATATTTTTAATTTAAAAACTTCGGACTTTTTGTTGTTCATGCTATAGCTCAGATTTCAGTTTTAGAAAACGAAACCGATACATTTGATTAGTTGTTTTAAAACGCATTGGGATTTTGTACATTCTGTCATATTCTGGTGGACATCCTTATGAAAATTCCTCTGTAAATTATTGATCTTGATTTTGAATTCGCATTTACTGAAGTTATCAATTAGAGTTCAAGGATTTGGCATCACTTTTCGAAATGTAGAAATTCGAAAATGAAAGTGCGCGATCAAAATACCAAGTGACGTCTTTAATTTGAAAAGAATTTTGAAAATAAAGAAGTAAACTTTGAAATCTGAATCTCTTTTTACGGAAAAGAAGAATAATTTCACGTTTTTTTTTTAAGTATTAACAAGCAAGGCTTATAAAGCAATGGCTGCAATGGAACGATCATTAGCGACAATAACAACAGCCGACAACGATGAAACAGAAGAGGAATTCGGTCCACAGCTGATCAAAAGCTTAGAGGTAAAATATTTGTTTGCCCCCGAGTCCAGTGAATGGAAATAAAATAAAATCTTACTTCAAGGGCAATGGAATCACAGGAAATGACATAAAGAAACTCGAAGAAGCCGGGTATTACACAATCGAATCTGTGGCATTTGCTCCAAAGAAAGCTTTAATCTGCATTAAAGGCATCTCGGAAGCAAAGGCTGATAAAATGCTTACCGAAGCGTCAAAACTCGTCCCAATGGGTTTCACCACAGCCACAGTTTACTTTCAAAAGCGAGCCGAAATAATTATGCTCACAACTGGATCAAAAGAGCTGGATAAACTGTTGGGAGGAGGCATAGAAACCGGATCGATTACCGAAATGTTTGGTGAATTTCGCACTGGAAAGACGCAACTGTGTCACACACTAGCGGTGACTTGCCAATTGCCTGTGAGTCAGAATGGAGGCGAAGGTAAATGCTTGTACATTGATACAGAGGGCACATTTAGGCCTGAACGTTTGGCTGCTGTTGCCGAACGCTACAAGCTGGTTCGAGATGAGGTCTTGGATAATGTGGCTTGTGCCCGTGCATACAATACAGATCATCAGACGAATCTTCTGACAATGGCTGCCGCTATGATGGCCGAGTCTAGGTATGCTTTGCTGATTGTGGACAGCGCGACAGCCCTGTACCGAACGGACTACGCTGGCCGCGGAGAATTGGCTGCGAGGCAAATGCATCTGGGTAGATTTCTTCGCCTCTTGCTTCGACTTGCCGATGAGGTTGGTTAAAAGCTTTTCCTATCCATAGAAGATTTGTTTCCTATTGTCTTTTGATTGCAGTACGGCGTAGCGGTAGTTATTACAAATCAAGTGGTTGCTCAAGTCGATGGTGGTACATCAATGTTTGCTGCGGATCCTAAGAAACCAATTGGGGGAAATATAATTGCACATGCATCAACAACTAGATTATATCTGCGCAAGGGCCGAGGTGAGACGAGAATATGTAAAATATACGATTCTCCATGCCTGCCGGAGTCTGAGGCGATGTTTACCATTCAAGGCGATGGCATTGGTGATGTTCAGGAATAAGGAAAGCCATATGCGACTAAACCGTCCGTGTATAGGTATACACTTTGGACCAGGATGTTTGAATTAACTTATTTTATTAAGATGTTCGTCGTCGTTTAGGTTAAGAATATACATATTAATAGTAAGACGAACTGTCTCTTTTATAAACTGCGAATAAAGTCGTACGAACTGAATGATCTCTTTTGGTATATAGAGACCACCTAAGTGCTAGCAATATCCTTAAAGTCCTACAGTCCACATAGGAAAAGAGGGAGGACTGAGAGGAAAAGCAAAGTTTGTTAGTAAATAGATAACAATTTGGATTATGTCTCACAAATCTGTCAAACGGCGAGAAGAATAGAAACTCCACATGCCCGAAACCTTACATCCAAAAACAACAATTATTTTGTTTACATTTTTGGACAAATATATGCGACCTTCAATTCTATATTGCATTGGGAGCATTTCTCACATCAGTTATAGTCTGCCTTTATTGCAAGATGTTTGCGACGTGTGCAACCAAACCTTAAGGTATAATTTGTGCCTTTCCTGTGAGAACCTTCGCTCATTACTCCAGACTTTTTATTGTTTCTTTGACCAACTCTCTGTATTTTAAGTATTTCACGCAAATCGGTCGTTTAGAAACAGAAGGGCCATCAGCAAAACATTGTTCTCAAGCAAAGGTGATGAGGCATTATAAATGTAACACATACAACTCGATTGTACGTTAGACGCAAATATTTATTAGCTGAGCATTGCAAAAAAATGTTTGTTATGACGCCAAGTGAAACGTGTTAAAGCAGCTCTTGCCTTTCTTTATTTTGACACTTTCCTCCATTACTTTGAGTGTTTTGTTTGCCGTTCATAAATATTCTAGCGAAACCCAAGCGAAAAGAACACGTTCAAAATTAACGCCAGAGCTTGACTTGACATCTGTGCCATAATTTCATATATAACTAGTTGTTTGGCTTTACATTTATTGCAAGGGCAAAAATTGCTCTTCTTTACGACTGTTAGTAAGGGAATACTAGGGGCCAACTATGTAATTCGATTCTACTTCCGATTCTATTCGAAAGTTGTTCCAATTCTACTTTCAAATAAAACATTTCTCTTTCAAACAGAATCGGAAATAGAATCCAATTACATAGTTGGCAGCCTGATGTCCACAACAGGAACCGAAATCATTAATGTCTTATAAAAATTTCAACCACGAGCAATTAAATATTCTTACTTAACCCTAGATTGGAAAAGGAAATGCGACCCGACCAAATAGAACTCAAAAACTATATAAGTAGCTGTCTGCTCTTCTGGAAAGAAGAAAATCCAGGCACTGAGAAATCGGACGAACTAGCAAGACAAGGTTCAGCAAAAATGTTTAGAAACAAACTTTTGCAGGCTCACTTCAGCTTCAAGAGGGGAAAAAGGCCACAGGACAGACGAACGCAATGGATGGGTACGTGTATTATCACAAGAATATGGGCGTTTGTCTGCGAAACCAGGACAGAGAGACTGATAGTGTATAACAGAAAATCCTTTTATACGTGACACACATCTTTATGGTACCAAAGGAAACTGCGACTGATATAAAAGAAACTTTTCAGAGGTTGCAGTTCTTTAGTACACAAATGCAATATATGGTCGGTAATCTTATATGGAGTTGAAACGTGGACACTACACAGAGCCACGATTAAAAAAATAGAGGTCTTCGAAATGTGGATTTATCGAAGAATTCTGCGCATCTCCTGGGTCGAAAGGATAACAAACGAAGAAGTACTAAACGACAAATAGAAACGAAAAGAGAACTAATGTACGTAATTAAAAAACGAAAACTCGAATACCTCGGACACATTCTGAGAAATGAGAAATATAAACTCCAGCAACTAATACTTCAGGGAAAGATAGAAGGAAGGCGAGCGGTCGGGAGACAGAGGACGACTTGACTGTCAAACATGCGGGAATGGTTCAACCTCTCGACCTCGGAAATGAGAAAATGAGAGGAGTAACAAACAAACGAACTATAAAAATGATGATTTCCAACCTCCGGAGCGGAGAGGAACCTTAAGAAGAAGAAGAAGTACACAACCCACCTGCTATGTCACTGCCCAGGTTTCCAACTTTTCTTGTGAGACTCTTTTTTCCATAACCTCAAAGAAGAAAATCTTGAATTCATCAAATCGTTAGTATGGTTTGTCGTTTGTATGTAGCAGCGCAGTAAGTATATATTTACATGTATAAATATGGTTACTGTGGGTGAGGAACCTCTTCCCAGCGACTGGTATCATAAATGTGTCAGTTTTCACCTGAGTGCGTGGCACGGAATACTCCTACATAACCTAATATTGAAAACTAAATCCGAGGCAAAAATACTTAAAGGCACTTGTATCGCCGTTGCAGAAAAATTTAAGCCATTTAGGGTGTTGTGAAACCGCATGTAGAAATAATTCCCTTGAGTTCCACCAAAGATTTCGTCCTACAAAACCCAATTCAAGAAACGACTTCGGCGAACGCTACCTTCGATTTTTCGACACCCCACCACCTCGCCTTAAATAGTCAGCATTGATAAAACGATTCTGCTGCCACATGTCACAAGAATTTGAAATCACCATTCGCATTCTTTTTGACAGCTACCTTTCTGCTCGTGTGAGCAAGATGCTCTAGGAGACTCTGCATATGTAGACGATTCCCAATAGACGACCCCCCCGTCCACGTTTTACAATCATTTCTTTCCCTACCAAAGAGTAGGTCAGCCGACCTGACAATAAAAACGCGCGTATTGAATGTTAAGTTGCTCTAGAGGGAACGGCCAAATTTGATTTAATAAAGTGTCTTTATTGTTTTTTGTTTTTTTGCTTTAAATGTTCACATTTAAAAATACCGTCTTTGAAATTATATCTAGAAATTGATACGTTTTGAAAGCGATTATATATCTGTATGAATTATGCTCGAGAAGGCTTCATTATCGCGAGGCATAAGACAAAAGTAAATACCTCTTGGTAATTAGTTGGTAAAACGCGCCTGGGCCGGTTTCGCAACTTTTCACATATATTACTGAGAATTTGGGAGCACTTTGATTACTCTTTTGGATTTGAAATTTAAATTGAAAGCGTGAAAACAGGCCCCGGTCCCATTCTGTTAGGGGATACAAACTGAATCAAATTTACTATTAAGCGTGGTACATTGCATTTTGTTCAAAAGAATTCGTACTTAAAAGTAAAATGCTGAATACTATTCTTCTTTTTTTATATTTTACAAAGTTGTTGCCTTCATGTTGGAAGAGCGTCCAACTGGTTGCGCACTATGCCGATTCTACTGCAACGCACGCCGGTTTTTCTTTAAATTCTTCTGTGGTGGTTTTGATGGCATCACCTTTAGTTTTGGATTCGGTGTTATTTTCGTTGCCTGCCTTGTTCTCTTCCTCCTCTTTATCGGTAAGAATGTTCTTGTAGGACTCTTCGGTGATTAGAATACGATTCGCTTCCGACATGTGCTTCGTTACCCTGCGGAATTCTTCGACCATCTCGCAAAACTGTTCCCAGAAACGTTCATCGGCTTTAAAGATGAACATTTTCTTAAAATTCTGATAGATCTTGGAAGCTCTGTCGCGTATAATCTCAGCTTTGGAATTGAATTCGAGCTGCTCCTCGGTCGAGAGATTCCAGTTCTTAACATTGCCCACGTATTTCCGAAGTCTGCGAATTGTGTCCACACAATCGGCGTTTCGTTTCAACATTAAAGCGTTTAGGTCCAACTCCTTGTATTGATCCAATATCTGAAGGCAGCGATCGATGTCTGCCCGCTTTAGGCCCAAGCACTCTCGCAGCTCTTGCGAAAGGCGAATAAAATCGCGCTCCATAAAGAGAGCGTCTTCTTGGTCTACCATTTCCACCATGAAACGATCGGCTTCACCTTTGTATACGCGCGAGCGGTTTGGATTGAAAACAACGCGTTCCTTGATAGCGTCAACTTTTACCTGCCCCAGCTCGATCTTTTCCTTCAGGGCGTAACACTCTTTGCGCATATTTTCCTCCCACAGTTTTTTCTCGGCATCGTCAGTGAAGGATTCTGGCTTTTTGTAATCAAGTTTGATGCCAACACATTTGCCCGTCGGAGGATAGACTAAGAGCAGATCGTTTTGGATTTCGGACTTGGGAGATGATTTTAAGGATTTCTTGTGCGGTGATTTTGATTTGCTGACGTCATTGGCGTCTTTTGCTGAAATGAACAAGTTCAATAGTTTAATAGTTGACATATCTAATAACTACGCCAAACGGTATCTAGATAACTGTGTTATTGGTGGAGAGCAAAAAGAAGCCAGCGCATTCGGCCACCAATAAACAGTAGCGTAGTTCTGCTTAACAGATGGGAGAGGCATGTTGTTATAAATAGATATTTGTTAACTGCAGTTTGACTTTAGGAATAGATATTTCGATTGCACAACAAAAACACAATACACATTCGTTACCACGTCTTAGCGTACTCACCTTCAACAGCCTTTGCTCTTTTTGGTGTGGGCGCTGGTGTCACGTCGCTTTCGTCCATGTACCGCTTGGGTTTTATTTTTCGTCCACTTCGGCTTACTAATTCAGTTTCAGACGTGGGTTTCGCAGCCTCTGTTGTAAGAGCTGGCACTGCTATAGGTGCATTATCTTCCTCGGCCGCAGGTATTTCAATTTCTGCAAGCTCCTCAGTGACTGCGGCAGCAATCTCTTCTACCGTCTCACTGGTTTTTGTGCTCGTCGTTTCATTTGCTTCTGCCGCCTCCTCAGGAGTTGTCTCATCCAATTGACTCGTTTCATCCAAGTCGGTGACTATTGTGGTATCATTGCCAGCGCCCCCCTGCAAAGCAGCACTTACGTCCAATTCTTCCAAGTTAATTGGCGCCGAATCTTCGCCATTGAGCGCCGCTTCTATTTGATCGATTGCCTCGCGGAAATTCGAGCGTTTCAAGTTCTTATCGGTTGCAAATTTATCTTTGCAATGTACATAATTGAAAAGATCTTCCACCTTGATGTTGGCCGTCTCCCCAGTGCCGTAAAAGTACACATTATACTTTTTATTGTTGGTTTTTGTTATTTTTGCTGGCCATGGTGGATAGCCTTTGACTTTGGCAAACACCAAATCACCAATGTTGAATGATTTATCTTTTTTGCCCATTGGATTTGTGTTTAGATAAATGAATGCTCTAAATGTTTGTCAGAGATTTCTGCCAATTTGCAGATGAAATTTGTTTGATAAACTGTATCAATTTAGCAATTTATTGCAATGTAAAATCGGCCGAAAACGCTTGTAGCACTCACAATCCACAGAAACAACTTTTTTGGCAGTGATATGGATCGGACGATGGCGGCAAATACTCGCTACTAGTTGTTTCATGTGACAGGGATGTGCTTGAGTCGAATGCATAGATTTTTGATACTAAGAATGTAGTAGAGGAGAAATGACAAGAAAGAGGAGAAAAATTTACGATTTTTGTTATTTTTTCATATACATTTTAAACATTAGAGTACATTTTGAGTAACCTACAAAAAAAGTTCTACCCAGTGCATGTGCAATGTTTGCATATTTAAAATGGAATAATAGGACCTTAGGGGGAAATACGAGATTATTGCATTCTTTCCCAATCGTAAAGATATAAACTCAAGATTCTAGTACAATTTGAGGCGTTTTGTTGAGCTATGTGCTGCATTCGCGTACCTACCCTTCTTGGGTTATCTGTCTGATTATGAATGTCTAAAATCATAGAAAAAACATACTGACTACTGTACTGACTGACCACTCCATTTACAATCGTCTTGCCGCTGGCACCTTAAATTTTTAGATTTTTATTCAACTAATGAAACTATATACATGAGATACATATTTGAAACATATCAGAAAAGACGTGTTCACATATTTTCCACTTTTTTGTATCATTATCATCAATTGTATATTTTACTTAAATAACTGATGAAAGTTTGCTCAAAATTCAATGATCGCTTTGCCCACAGTGATATAGCCGAGGATATAGCAACGATTAGGTGCGATTGTGTTGCTGCGTGACCTTTGTCAATACGAATTTCTCAATGACCGTTGGGGGTGAAATATTGAGCAGAGTTTAACCAATTGTTGAATGCAGGATAGAGAATACGGGCACAGCCTTTCTACAAATCGTTTGCGTGAGCTTAAAATTTATATTTCGCAACGCTTTCTAGCTGGTCAATGGATAAATATTAAGCCAAAGACAATTCAAATGAATGGGAACGTGGACGCAACCTGTCCATTCCCAAATCCCAAGCCTCTTAGAGCTTTTACCAAATGTTTGTGTATTTGTAGATATAAATGGAATAAATCTATTTTCGAGGATTGCTTCCATTTTCTTGGTTCGGGACACTTCTGCCCCTGTACTTAATTTCTTGTAGGCAGGGCAACACGATACTAAGGCTTCATTCATTGGACGTACCTTCATTTGAATATCGCGTTCACATTGAACAAATAAATGCACCACAAGCCAGCGCTCTTCTAGACGACTCCCAGAGGTGAACGCTTTGAAGACAAATAAAACAATCTTCGATTTACATCAATGTCGAAACTTTAACAGTAATAATTTATTAGGCATTACACAAATATAGTTAAAACGAAGAGCAAAATGTGAAAATTAAAATAGAATCACATTCGAATCATCTGTGACAATGTCCGTGTGATAAATTCTTACATTTACGTAGCTGAAGACATTTTCAAATAGTTGTTGCACATCGCTTTGTGCCAATTCAGCTTAGTAACTCCTTCCGAATAAGGTATAGTACTTGGGATTTTTGCTACAATTTGGATGAATGCATTTGTCAGCAGCGGTGATGGGTGCTGGTTGATCGAATGGTATGCAAAGTGATTTTGCACCCATTGCCGGAGCACCGGGCTCAGCTTCTTCGTCCCTAAAAGAAAATATTTAACAATAATGACAGACGGACAATATTTTCTATAGCTTACCTGGCACTATCAGCCTTAATCTGATCCTCGCATGCGATATCTCCACAGAACGGAGCCAGCAGAATGTTCTTCTGATCAAGGAGCTTGCAGAAATCGGTCCAATTCTTTATCAGCTTTGTGTGCTCAGTAAGATCCACTTTAGCCTTTGCAAACATACTTTCGTGGATGGTTTCGAGAAGTTGGCCAATCTTCTGTTCAGCGTTCTCGCATGAGAGAATCAACTTTTCGCCAGTGTCTCGACGCACTGCCACCATTTGGTTGGCCTTCATGTCTTTTGGACCGATTTCGATGCGAATCGGAACACCCTTTAGCTCCCAGTGGTTGAACTTCCAACCAGGAGAGTAGTTATCTCGATAATCACCCTCGCAGCGAATGCCGTTTGTACTCAAAAGTTGTTCCAAGCTCTTGCAGCTCTGCAACAGTTGATCTCGCTCTTCATCCTTTGTGCTTGCGGTGATTCCACAGGGTACGACAATGGCTTGTATACACGCCACATGGGGCGGCAGAACCAGACCTTGATTGTCGGCATGGACCATAATCATGACACCAATTGTTCGCGTTGTCATACCCCACGAGTTCTGGTAAACGTACTGCTTCTTTTGGGTCTCTGGATCCTCGTAAACAATTTCAAACATCTTTGAGAAGTTTTGTCCCAAATGGTGACTGGTTGCGCCTTGAATGGCACGACCACTGGCTGAGATGAAAGCTTCTACCGTGGTAGTGTAGTCTGCACCGGCAAACTTCTCCTTTTCGGTCTTGCGACCCTTTACCACTGGAATAGCCAACAGGTTTGTGTAAACCTGAGCGTACAGCTCCAAAATGTCGAGAACCTCCTTTTCGGCTTCATCCTTGGCAGCAAATGCTGTGTGACCTTCTTGCCAGAGGAACTCCCTTGTCCGGAGGAACGGTTGTGGATGCTTAAACTCCCATCGCTAGAGGAAACGTGATTTTGAAAAGTGGACATAGATGAAACGTGTCAGTTAATGACCTACCACAACATTGTTCCATTGATTCAGACGAATGGGCAGGTCACGATAGGACTGAATCCACTTGGCATACGCTGGGTACATAACTGTTTCAGAGGTGGGACGCACGGCAATCGGTTCGGCAAGATCTGACTCTCCCGACTTGGTCACCCATGCAACTTCTGGCGCAAAGTCAGCAATGTGATTCTTCTCTTTCTCCAGAGCCGCCTTCGAGACGAATATTGGGAAATAGCACTCCTTCACGCCCATCTTTGTTATTTCGGCATCGAACCAGTTCTTCATAAACTTCCAAATGGCAAAAGACCAGTGTCTTAGAATGTAACAGCCCGAAACATCGTAGTATTCGATTAGTTCTCCCTTCGTTATGACCTAAAATAAATGTTTGTAACACACCACACACACAGACCAGCAATGAGCAACATACCTGTGAGTACCAGTCTGGAAGGTTGTCTTCTTTGGTGGCTTCCAAGCCCAAGCGAGTTTGTTTCTTTACCGCTCCGGTGGATGATTCGGGTTTCGGTGCTTCCTTCTTAGCTGGTTTGGCCGGTTTCGAAGGAGTCTCCTTTTTATCGCCCGATTTTTTGCTGCCACCGCGAGCAGGTGCTGGAAAATCGGTTCCTGTGACTTCCTTGTACTTCGCCTTCAGATCGAGAAGCAACTTGACCTCAGCATCAATGACTTCTTTGGCAGCTTTGTTGCTTTTTGCTAGCCTCACTTTATCTCCCTGTTCGTTGATCTGAGCGGTTAGTTGTTCTTTTTCGTTTGGCATTGCTGCAGCTGGTTGCGGAGAATCGGCTTTAGCGTCAGGAGTCCAATCCTTTCCAGTAACACTCTTATATTCTGCTTTCAGGGCAAGCAGTTGTTTCACCTCGGGTTCGATTGTGGCTTTTGGGGCCTTCTCCGACTTTAACTTTCGTATTTTGTCCCCTTGCACCTGGATTTTTTCGAGTACAGATGATATGTCGGATCCACCAACGGCTCCTTCCTCTTTCACTGCAGCAGTGGGCTGGGCGGTTGCACCTGGTTTCCAATCAGACCCAGTTAGACTCTTGTAGTCTGCTTTAAGACTGATCAACAGCTTGACTTCAGCTTCAATTGCTGGCTTTGCTGCTTTTTGCGCCTTCAACTCGCGCACTTTATCGCCTTGCTTTGCAATTGAATCAAGAACTGCACCTACCGCTGAGCTATTGCCTACAACTGGAGCAGATGTTTCTTTTTTTTGGGCAGCAGCCGATGTTGATGCTACGGGGGCAGTAGGTTCAGGTTTCCAGTCTTGTCCAGTAAGCTCCTTAAATTGTGCTTTTAGCGATATAAGGGTCTTTACTTGTGGCTCGATATCGGCCTTGGGAGCTTTCTTCGCTTTAAGATCACGGATGAGATTGCCTTGTTCGGTGATTTTTTGGTTTATTGCGTTTGCATCGCCACCGCCTGTTGGAGCTGATGGTTGTGGCTTCCAGTCCTTACCAGTTGCTGCCTTGTAGTCTGCTTTTAGAGACAACAGCTTTTTGACTTCGACATCAACTTGAGCTTTATCGGCCTTCTTGGCCTTAAGGTCACGCACTACTAACCCTTGACAGACGATTTGCTTTTCAATTTCGTTGGCCTTAGTTGGCGTTGGTGGTGCAGATGATGCCTTTAAAAAAGAAAAGACAAAATTATAAACTTTTTCAGAAAGAAAGGAGATGAGAGAGTGCGCGAAATTTTACAAGGACAACTGTTAACCATTTGGACATTTTTTTTATATAATGAAAGAGTATAAAAAATACACGACTCACGTCCGACGGTCGATTACCAAAAAAAGAAAGAAGATGTATACTTTTTGAAAGAATATTAAATGGCACAATGGTTGATGATTGGAGATGACATTTTTTGGCCGACCCTGGAAGCACGCAATGGTGCTTTGACGAATGAATAAAATATGAAAAATTGTCTGCGCTATACTGAAGACCCTGAATTTGAAAACATTGATATGCATCACATTACCTTGTAGACTTTGAAAAGGCATTTGACCGAGTCAACGCGAACGGATATGGAAATCTTTAGATGGGAGAGGGATTCCCCAGAAGATCGTTTAAGGAATCCTATCACGCCGCAAGATGCTTCGTTTTACATAATGGACAGCTTTGCGAAAGGGAGTATGACAAAGCGAGATTCTGTCGCCGATCCTCTTTTTACTGACGATAGACGATGTACTGACTGCCACCGTAGGTAAATATGAGAGACATGGTATCCAATGGAGACCGTTAGAGAAGCTAATCCACCTGGATTATGCCGACGATATCTGTTGCCTGGCAAGTACCAATAGCGGAATAAACGAGATGTGTCAATCACTGCATGTGAATGGAGAGACGGCTGGTCTTAGGATCAATTGCAACAATATCAAAATAATGCACACTAACCGCTCAGCACATCTCCAGACTAAGAGAGAGACAGACGCCCGCAGTCTTGTATCGTCCGATGGGGGAACTGATCTGGATGTTGGTAACAGAAAAAGGAAAACCCGCAGCGGCTTTGGAATGCTGTCCTCTAAGTTAAGGCTCTTCGAATCCAACGTCAAATCCGTATTGCTGCGTATGTCTGTGAAGCCTAAAAAGTCTCTACCAAAAACTGCATTGAAATCAGCAGCGTTAAACTTAGCCACAACTGAAGTATCTGGTATACAGGGTGGCTGATGAAAGCCGCTTCAAAAAAAAAGAAATTAATAACTTTTTTTCTATTTAATGAATCGGTTCATTTTGTTTATTTTGCAGATTGATTTTTAGATTTTACCAAACTGGAATAACTGGGACACCGAAACAAGAATTTGGATTGTCCGCCGCTATCACGAACTGGAGTCCGTAGTTTCGGTTCAAAGAGAGTATAGGCAAAACTTTTGGCAGATGGACCTTAATGAGACTTGTTAACAATTTTGCCGAGCATGGGACAGTCGAAAGAAGACCTTGCTATCGAAACCCTTCAGTTCGGACGGAGGAAACAATCGCTGCTGTAGCGCTGCTGCCATACAAAACAATCCAAGAGTTTCGACAAGAAGCTTATCTGCTCAAATGGATTTGGACTTAGTCCCATAAAAAACTCAAATGACCAACAAACTGAACGCATCAGACTTGCCGATTCGTTTGGAATCTTGCCAGAAGATGCTTCAAATGGTGGAAGAGGACGGAAACATTTTAAACTGTCTGTTTATGCCTGACGAGGCCCATTTCGATTCAAACGGCAACATAAACAAACAAAATTTTGAATATGGAGTGCTTCCAACCCACATCAGATACTCCATGAGACGGAATTGCATCCACTTCGGGTCACAGTGTGGCGTGCAGTTTCATCACGCTGCATTGTCGGGCCCTAATTTTTCGAAGAAAACGGTCACACCCTTACGGTAACTGGAGACCGTTACTTGAGCATGTTTAGAGAGTTTTTCTATCCAGAATTACACCGAATGAGAATTTCTTTCAACTCTGTGTGGTTTCAGCAAGAGGGTGGAACTCCTAAAATAGCGAAGCCTGTTATGACAGAATTGCGACGAAAATTTCCCAATAAGCTGATATCCAGAAACTCCACATTCCGTTGGCCTCCCTGGTCGCCTTAGCTTACTGCATCTGACTTTTTCTTGTGCGGTTATTGAAAGCAGGAAGTCTACAAAGCAAAACCAGAAAGAACTAAAGCAATCCATTCGAGAAACCATTGCGGCTATTCCTGTCTCAACTCTCCAAGCAGTAATGAACAATCTTTTGGTAAGATGCCGCACGTGCATCAACGAGCAGGGCTGGGGGCATTTAAATTCCATTACTTTTAAAACTAATTAAGCTATATTTAATAAAATTGGATGAGCTTTAACATGAATAAAAGAAAAATTAATTCCATACACTGAAAAAAAGTTATTTGAGTTTCTTAATGTAGCAATATTCACCAGCCACCCTGTACATCACTTAACTCAACACTGATGCAGAAAGTTACAAACAGAACTACATTTTTTCTGTTTATTTATTCACCAAATTGGTTCTTAACTAACTTAAAATTGGGTAAAGTAATCTTAATAACTGTTACCATACTTTCATCCACATTTCTACATCTTTTATTAAGATCTAATCACAAGATTTCTAAAACTTAACTAAAAGAATCAGTTTAAGAATGAGACCTTCGAGATCGATCTGAAATCCGTCGAGCTCCCGCCCGTTGAATTTACCCTGGTAGACAAAAATGTCAAAAGATTTAACTATAAAAACTGTTCAAATATTTATGAAATTAAATTTAATTGGAGTTCGCTTAACTTGCAGTCAAATTTACTCACTCACTCTTATGACACACAAAAATTTATTACGCCATAAATTTAGTCGAATGCGTAATCATCAAACGCTTTAAACAATCTAAGTGTAGTTTGAAAATTTAGTTAGCGAATTGTTCTCAGGATTATCACTCAGGCCTTGTTAAAAATATTATATTATAACCTACAAAATAAATCCACACGTAAGTACTTCTTTGGAAATTTTATAATGGAACGAAAGAAGTTGACTGGCCAACTATATGTCGTATGACAGCTCATGAGCGCACCAACTAAATACCAAACCAATAACTACACGCATTATTTACAATAAAGAACTTGCTGAATCCCTTAATGCGAACAGACTGAATTTAACAACGAAATTTTAAATGCAGGGTTAGAACCCACTCCATTAAGACCAACTTCATTCACTGTTGCCCTCGGTTTAGAAATGTATTTACGTTTTTGCACTTATATTCACTAGTTCATTGGCATTACATTTGAATGTGACAGCAAAACAAAATAAAAAACAATAACAAACAAACCACCTAAGTTAATAATGTAACTATTATTAGTTTATCTGCGACAAAGATGTGTTAATCAGAGCTACAGTCGTCAGCAAAATACTCCACGCGGCACTACTCAACTACACAATGGTAATGGTATGCATTCGATCGTAGAATTTAGATGAACTTGAGTACACCTGAGCGCTGACTAAAAAACGAATCAGACGAAAAAGCATGAACGATAAATGAAGACAAGCAGGTAGATACGCTGGATGATGTGGCAATGGCAATGACAACAAGCACAGAGCCAATAAAACGAACTTTCCCTTGGCTGACACAGCGGTGAGGTGACGCGTTGAAATCGAGATGCAAAGTGGAAGAGGAAACCGAAAAGAAGGCTCGTCTTGTTTAATTATATCGTGTTTCATGTGTTTGATTTAGGTCTGTTCCCTCAAACTTTGTCAAACTTCGTTCCCTTATCCAAGAGTTGTATAGAAAGGAACAAACTTTGACTGAATTTGGGTTATGTGTTCAAATGCATTATTGTAAGGAAACAGACAGACCATTATCTATTGTGAAATAAATAAAAAATTATATCTTTATAATGACATTGGTAAGTGTAATGACGGAATCTTAAATCATGCCTTTCATGTTCATCGTGCTGACAGCATTAAAAATAACTTCGCAATCTCCGCTTGCCACCGAATCACAGTCCCTACTTCCTGTTTTTAACGCCGAGATCGAGTGAATAGAGAAGCCAGAAACAATGTTCCGAAGTTTTACAAAAAGGTAAAAAGAATGTGTCACAGTAGTAAGACATAAACAGAAAAAGCTGTACATGGTTTGCATGATCGGTTGACAGATATTCGGGCAAGATGGGCACTCGACTGCAAGTGAAATGTTACAAAGGGAGTTTAGATTGTCACATGGATGTGTTCATTTGACATCTACAAGCCTGTGTGGACATTTATCTAACAGCTCTTAATGCGATAAGGACATTGAAGACTCCACATCGTTATTTGGAAACTGTTCAGGGTTCGCATGGATCGGTTGACAGATATTCGGGCAAGAGGGGCACTTAACTACCAGTGGATTGTTACAAAGGGAGTTTAGATTGTCATATGGATGTGTTCATTTGACATCTACAAGCCTGTGTGGACATTTATCTAACAGCTCTTAATGCGATAAGGACATTGAAGACTCCACATCGTTATTTGGAAGCTGTTCATGGTTTCCATGGTCTGTTGACAAATATTCGAGCAAGATGGGCACTTAACTACAAGTGGATTGTTACAAAGGGAGTTTAGATTGTCATATGGATGTGTTCATTAGACATCTACAAGCCTGTGTGGACATTTATCTAACAGCTCTTAATGCGATATGAATACTGAAGACTCCACGTCGTTATTTGAAAGCTGTTCATGGTTCGCATGGATCGGTTGACAGATATTCGGGAACTACACGTGGATTGTTACAAAGGGAGTTTAGATTGTCACATGGATATGTTCATTAGACATCTACAAGCCTGTGTGGATATTTATCTAACAGCTCTTAATGCGATATGAATATTGAAGAATCCACATCGTTATTTGGAAGCTGTTCATGGTTTGCATGATCGGTTGACAGATATTCGGGCAAGATGGGCACTTGACTACAAGTGAAATGTTACAAAGGGAGTTTAGATTGTCATATGGATGTGTTCATTAGACATCTACAAGCCTGTGTGGACATTTATCTAACAGCTCTTAATGCGATATGAATATTGAAGACTCCACATCGTTATTTGGAAGCTGTTCATGGTTTGCATGATCGGTTGACAGATATTCGGGCAAGATGGGCACTTGACTACAAGTGAAATGTTACAAAGGGAGTTTAGATTGTCATATGGATGTGTTCATTTGACATCTACAAGCCTGTGTGGGCATTAATCTAACAGCTCTTAATGCGATATGAATATTGAAGACTCCACATCGTTATTTGGAAGCTGTTCATGGTTTGCATGATCGGTTGACAGATATTCGGGCAAGATGGGCTTCAAGTGGAATGTTACAAAGGGAGTTTAGATTGTCATATGGATGTGTTCATTTGACATCTACAAGCCTGTGTGGGCATTAATCTAACAGCTCTTAATGCGATATGAATATTGAAGACTCCACATCGTTATTTGGAAGCTGTTCATGGTTTGCATGATCGGTTGACAGATATTCGGGCAAGATGGGCTTCAAGTGAAATGTTACAAAGGGAGTTTAGATTGTCATATGGATGTGTTCATTTGACATCTACAAGCCTGTGTGGACATTAATCTAACAGCTCTTAATGCGATATGAATATTGAAGACTCCACATCGTTATTTGGAAGCTGTTCATGGATTGCATGATCGGTTGACAGATATTCGGGGGGCAAGATGGGCACTTGACTGCAAGTGAAATGTTACAAAGGGAGTTTAGATTATCATATGGATGTGTTCATTTGACATCTACAAGCCTGTGTGGACATTTATCTAACAGCTCTTAATGCGATATGGATATTGAAGACTCCACATCGTTATTTGGAAGCTGTTCATGGTTTGCATGATCGGTTGACAGATATTCGGGCAAGATGGGCACTCGACTGCAAGTGAAATGTTACAAAGGGAGTTTAGATTGTCATATGGATGTGTTCATTTGACATCTACAAGCCTGTGTGGACATTTATCTAACAGCTCTTAATGCGATATGGATATCGAAGACTCCACATCGTTATTTGGAAGCTGTTCATGGTTTCCATGGTCTGTTAATCGGTCATTGGGGTAAAATAAATAGAAGTAGAATGTACCACAGGACGTTTAGATAGTCATATGTGTCTCTCAATAGACATCTTAAAATACATGTGGACTTTTTTTACGGCTGCTTATAAGGTATCAACATTAAAACTTTAGTTTTATAAATTTTAACATCCACCAACAGCAAAAACCATTGATTTTTCTCTAAAAACGGCCTTGTCGATTTAAACTAAATACTTTTGTTAAGTAGGCGAACTAATTGTCTCTGCAGACTGCAGTATAAATATACTCAGCCATTTAAAACCGTAAAGCTGCTTTACGTGTAATGAATTGAGATTATATAACTTAAGGGTTTTTCAACAGGGACGCTACAAAAGTAGAGCGACAGGGACAGCAAACGACTCCGAATTTCTTGCCGCTCTTTTGACATTTCTCTTCAGTAAAGTTTGCCATTTCATGATGGAAAGATATACGAGCCAACAACGAGTCGAAATTATTACAATTTACTACCGAAATTCGGAGTCAGTGGCCTCAACGTTAAGAGCGCTACGTCCAATTTATGGTCGTCATAAACATAATCGTCCTAGCAGATCAACAATTGAGCGTCTAGTGGAAAAATTTGAATCCACAGGCACAGTACAAAATGTTCCCGTGCAAGTGAGACAAAGAAGTGCCCGTAGTGTCGAGAATATTGCTGCCGCTGAGGCTTCAGTTGAAGAAAGCCCAAATGTGTCTCTCACACGTCGTTCTCAAGCGTTGGGCATCTCTGTGATGTCGTTGTGGCGAATTTTGCGAAAAGATCTTGGCCCCAATTGGATGATATCGACTTGGAGGACATATGGTTCCAACAGGACGGCGCCACAAGCCACACAGCGAAAGTCACAATCATTTTATTGGAAACAAAGTTTGGAGAACGTGTTATCTCACGAAATGGTCCAGTCGCTTGGCCGCCTCGGTCGTGCGATTTGGCGCCGTTAGACTATTTCCTGTGGGTCTACGTCAAGTCTATGGTCTATACCAACAGCGATGAACTTCGTACGAATATCGAACGTGAAATTGCAGCAGTATCGGCCTATTTATGTTTGAAAACCTTCGAAAATTGGGTTCAGCGTCTGGACTTCTGCAAGCGTGCCCGTGGTGGCCATGCAAAGAAATCGATTTCCATACATAATGGCATCGAACGTACTTTCACAGGAATAAAGAATTTCATTGATATCCAAAACCGTTTTTATTTTATTTAAAAAAAACTTTTGTAGCGCTCTTATTGAAAAACCCTTTATCTACCTAGGTTAGGTTAGGTTGATGGGGGTTGTGAGATCGTCACAATAGACCAGGCACCATGTTGGGCCCATCGCCATCCCCTGGGAACCATTACGGCTAAAAGACCTAAACCAAATCACCCAAGCATTCGATTTCCCTACAGAATTTGAGTATGGCCTCAATACCATTTGAGGAACCAACTTCTTCCAAGTTATTAAAGAAGTACATTCCGAGATGCTTTCTTCTACTCCGAGCAATTGCTTGACATTCACAAAGAAGGTGTGAGATGTCTTCCGTGACCTGTAGGTCTTCACAGTACCTGCACGTATCCGTATTAGCTACGCCTAGTCTCATGGCATGCTTCCTGAGAAGGCAGTGCCCAGAGAGTATTCCTACCGTTGTTCTCAACTTAGTTCTACTTTATCTACCTAACTCGCTGACAATTATTTAAAGAAGTATTTACTTTATCTTCATTTCAATTGATTTAAAGTACCCGATATCTACGGACCCAAATAAAATATATTAAAGTAACTGCTGGTGACAATAAATGTTTAAAGAAAGACAGTTTTCAGTTGTACACAGTCTTGTCAGAGCTGACAGTCTTGTCTCGTCTGCAATATTAGTAAACGCGTTATGAGTGCACACTGAAAACGCCCGGTTATTTCTATGTTGCACGCGTATCTCATTTGTTAAAAATAATATATTCCATGTTAATTTGATTCAGAAGGAAATTGAAGAAATTGAATGCCGTTCTAACTACTCCGGCTGTGCTAAGGCGACAAATTAGTTCAAATATATTTATTTTTTGCAAAATCCTGCCGATTTAACAGCAATAACAAAATAGTCAATGGTTAAGATCCAACATCCAATTGCCCTTAAGAATGTGTACACAATTTAAGATTGACGCCCGAAGGCATAGAGGAGTCTCTGAGTATAATTTTTAAACCATTTTTCGAAAAGTTTCGCATAAAAACAGGTACACCGAGTTGTGCGAGTTAGTCAATGTTGAGCATTCAGCATAATGTACGTTAAACGCGTGCCTACAAATGAAGATTTGCTTTGAAATCCATACCGTCCTGTATGTAGGCTGATGGGACTGCCCAACTTCTCTTATCTACTCGTTTGCTTAGATTTAGAGTCGGTTCTTGAGCATACTGCACCCGTGACCCTTGTAATGAATAGGCGGGACATTTGAAAATCAATGAATAGGCAGGGGTCAACATTTTTGGTCGTACCGTTTTACCATTCAGATGCTTTAAATTTGGAACATTGCATTGCATCGGTTTTGCATTAAAGTCCAAATTGCAACAAACTGTTATATTTTATTGTATGTTAGTACATAATGTCCGCAGTGGTACAAATAACATGCGTTTTAAATTGTTTAATGAACTCTCTAAAAAATCAGTTGATACGCTTTAAAAAACAAATTATAATTTATTCAAAAATTTGTCATAAATAGAGATATTTTTCTTTTATTTTAAACTTTTTAATATATATGTATTAGATATTGTATTATATGACCTAAATAAACGAAATTAAGATTTTGCGACTGCCTTTTTAAAAGATGTTATATTAATATATTTCGTTAAAAATTCCGCTGTTAGTAATCCAGCGAGGGGTTCAGGTTTAATCC
This sequence comes from Cheilosia pagana, assembly GCA_936431705.1. Taxonomy (NCBI): domain Eukaryota; kingdom Metazoa; phylum Arthropoda; class Insecta; order Diptera; family Syrphidae; genus Cheilosia; species Cheilosia pagana. Next base: position 72,587,405 of record OW386166.1, on the reverse strand, counting down.
CTTGAGCATAAGGTTGCAGACGTTTTTCCACTGTCTTTCCCCTCGCTAACTTCGGTGTTCGATTAATACCATACCCACAAGTGTTCTTATAAGCTGTCAGTTAGTAGGACGACAGCATTCAACCAAACTCAGGTCAATATAACTTTAAATTCCGTGCAAGAACATGACAGCTGGCGAAAAGATTCCACTTATTCCTAAACTCTAAAGTAGTTACTGTTTTTTTTCTTCTTGACAACCCAGCTGGATTCACCTATGTCGACCAATCAATGGATCGCTTTAATTAGGCAAGGATTTTAAAATTAGAACTATTTTTGTTCCCGGATTTCAGTTGTCATACCTACATCATTAAAAGACAGTCTAAAGGTCGTCATTGAATGAAAAAAAACGTTGTAGATTCTCTCTTGCGCACACCATGGTCTCAATTGTGTGCCAATTATGAAAAACAACCTTGAAACCCCTCCTTCGTAACTACAACATTGCACACTATGCACGTCATAGAAACGATTTCCCAGGGACCAACAATAATCTAAACGTTATCGATTTTTATGGAGCTATATACTCGACGAAAATGAATATTCCTGGAAACGGATTGGGACGGGATTACCAACCCTCAAAGAATACAACTTTCCAAGAAATATTTTCCCATTGAAGTTAACATAGCATGTATTACAAATGGAATCAATTGAAATATACTCACAGTTTTGCCGGGCTCTGAACAACCATTCATATGCAGGCCAGAGGTTGGAACATCTTTGGTGTGCCCATCAGGAATTGCAAATAAAATAACCGGACGGGTTACACCAGAAATGGGACTGGCTCTTCCATAGGCAATATCGACTCTGAAGAATCCACGTCGCTGTAGCTGAATTATATCTCCCTGCTTGCATTTCTTGAGCTCTGGGTCACCAAGCATTTTGACTTCTTTCTGTAAGAAATCGTTTTTTTTAAAACCAGTCATTTATTTGACTAACGGTTGGACTTACCCTAGTTGTGTGCCCGATATACTGCTTAAAGTCCTCATCTTTTCCGAGCACAGCTTTGCTTATAATATTATCAAAGTATACACAAAACGTGGGTGGATATTCCGTTTCCTCCAACTGGGCCAGCCAGGTTAGCTTAAGCGTCTTTTTGAAGTCCTTGTTCTCCAAATTCAACTGTGCATCGATAGAAGTGATTTTATCACCGGTCTTGTGGATCTTCTTGATCAACAGGTTACCCCAATTGATGAAAGTTGCGTTCTCGCCCTCATTCAGCAGCACAGCATCAACGTGATCGATAAGAATCTTATCGCTGAGCGCAATCGATTTCTTGCCAACAGCCTCGTTTTTGGGATGAGCCGGTACCTCAATGGTTTCCTTCTTTGCACCAGCTACATTCACTACAACGTGATCGGTTGCATTTAGAGCTGTGTATCGCGGTGCAATTGGATCGATGACTTTCTTGTTGAAAGCCCAAATTTTGTCCCAGTTCATGAAAACGACCGACTTACTGGAACCCTGTGCGATGATGAATTCTTTGAGACCCTCAACAGTCATACCACGGCGGAGAACACCACGCACAGTTGGGAAGCGGGGATCATCCCTAAATTGGTAGTAAATAAATAAGTAAATGATTGCATAGTAGTTTGACAAACTTACCATCCATCGACGAGTCCCTGATCGACAAACCATGTCAGTTTTCTCTTTGAAAGAACCGTGTTGGTCATGTTCAAGCGGCTGTACTCCCAGATGTATGGTTTGCGTAGTTTTAGCGCATCAATGAACCAGTAAAATTGATCGTCACGATCATGGTATTCCATGGTGCGCAGAGTGTGGGTAACATCCTCGATAGCATCGACAATTGGGCAAGCGAAATCATATGTTGGATAGACTCTGTAAAAAACGGTAGGTTAGTTAAGGTAGATTTCCGTGGCCCCCAATTTCATTTAATTTAATGAAAATATTGTACCGCAGGGAGTTTAGATTGTCGTATGGATTGTTTCATTTGACATCTACAAGCCTGCGGGTCATTTATCTCACAGCTCTTAATCCGCTATCAATATGAAAGACTCGATATCGTTATTTGGAAGCTGTGAAAAGTGTTAGTAGTCACTTGACTATCGTCATCGAAACAAAACATGTATTACGAACTTTATTCGAACACGCATTCGATGATGATTAACGCCGGCATTTTATGCAAAATATATTTTAAAGTGTCCGCAGAATGTCTAAGCAGACCTCTTTAAACGAAATAATACTCAGTTTCACCACACCCAGCAATTAGTTGCGTTATATCTTTGTGATACTCTTAATTGATCGTTTAGATAATTCTTCGACTGAAAAATCTATTACTTCCGGTGGATTTATTAACGAGTTTATAAATTGTGAAATTGTGTTATCAGTTGTTGCATGTGGGATGGTTTGGGTGTAGAAATTATTTTTGTTTACTCACTTGTACTTAGTTCCAGTCCTAGGATGAGGCTCATTTTTGCAACGATATATTGTTGGATCGCGTAAACAACCATTGGGCGATGCCATATCGATTTTAGCGCGAACGCAGCACTTTTGTCCAATCGCGCTTCCACTCTGCATTTCCTTCCACAGAACCATGTTCATGTCAACATCTAGGCAACACAAATTTAGATAAATAAACCATCAACGGCGAAGGAACTTACCATTATTCCTATTCCTTGATTCGATTCGCTGTTCGCGTTCCTTTTTCATTGTCTCTGGGTCGGTGTCGTCGCAGTAAGCCTTTCCCTCCTTAATCAGAGTTTCGCAGTAGTCCAGCATTAAATCAAAGTAGTTGGATGTATGGGTGAAAACATCGGGCTTAATCTCCAACATTTTCAAATCATCCAAAATGACATTCTCGAACTCGACCGTCTCCTTGGCAGGATTTGTATCATCAAATCGCATAATCAACTTGCCATTAAAGGCTTGCTGATAGTATTGATTGAGTAGCGCAGCTTTTGCGTGACCAATGTGCAAATAACCAGAAGCTTCTGGCGGGAATCGTACAACAACCTTGCCCATTTCAGCGCCTGGCAAGTCCACAAATTTACCCTCTTGCTTGCGTTCGCCTGTCTTGTTGGATTCCTTCTCCTTGGACGAAGATTTATTGCCTTTCTTTGCTTTAGCACGAGCCTCATCTGGCAATGTTTGCAACACTTTTTGAATCAACGGCTGGGCATTGATAAGATCATACCAACGTTGGACGTGTGTGGGTATTCCCTTTGCTGATAGTATTTCATAACGTGAGTGCATTTCGTTGAAGAGAGCAAAATCAGCAATAGTCAACTTGTTGGCAACCAAATATGTGACCGGAGCAATTGATTTGTCCAAAAATGACATTGCCCACGAGATGTCGTCATCGCATGTTAAACTGAATGAAAGCCAGTGATCGATTTGAGTTCGCTCAATGGCTGTTTCTCCGTACAGCTTGTATTGGGATGCTGCACGAGACAGAGCCCGCAGAACATCGTTATTGGAATGGCACACTAGAAGACGACCATCAGGAAAGCGTAGTGACGTTTCGTTGCCCCATTTGATCTCCACAGGTGTTGTTTCGTTAATAAGATGCGCTGTTGCAAGTCCACCTTATAGAGAAAAAAAATGTATTAGGTATATACAATACAAAATATATTTCACCAGCTTATGGTCTTATTGCTAAAATTAGATGACGATGGCGAAGGCCATGGTATGTACACCATAACCTAGAAGTGTGAAGGAAATTATATTTCTTACCTATTGGCGGATTGTTTACGTTTGCTGTCAATTTAATAGACATGCTGCTATAGCTTTTTGTTTATATTTCTATGTTCAATTGAAGTTATTTGAGTTGAAATGTTTTAATAATATGCACAAAAATGCGCTTGCACTTGCACACTACTGTGTCACTTCACCACTCAACCAAATTTGAGGACCAAAAAAATACCGAGCTGTCGAGTCAACTAACGAAGTGACGACAAGATAAGCCTGCACATGAACATGCTTTTGCAGGTATGGTAGAGAGGTTTTTTCTTATTAGCAAATTCGGAGTCAAGCTTTTCAATTTATTCAGCGTTGCCACTTACTATCATGGGAAGATACCTATTAAAGCAAATAATATTTTAACCAAGTACCTAGTTAAAAAAAAAAAAAGCGAGAGCGAGTTGCTCGTTGCGTCCATTGTTAATGAGTAAAAATTGTATGAATTTGACAGATTAAAACTTTACAAAAACTCTGCAAATCGGTTTTTGTCCATTTTAACGAAATAAATATTTTTGTCAAATTATGTCTGAGGTCACCTCTCATAAAATTAATTGTCAAAAATTACATAGCTTCAGCATGTAGTCTAATTTTACCCTAAAGCTTAGTACGCTGCTCGAGCTAAACTAAATTTTAGCTGCTCTCCAACTTTTCTCTCCAAACATCAGCTAAAATCCTAGCTAAATTTTGACATAGAGAGCGCTATGGATAAGTGTCTCAAAAAACAGCTGTTCTTTGAAAAAACCTCCCTTGATTCAAAATCTGCAAACCTTCATGTCGATGGTTGCTTCTCCACCACCATCGCTAACTTTATCTGAGGACTTCTCTGCAATTTAAATGAACGACTCTAGCTCCCGGTACTCCTCATCAAGGTATTCATTAAAATCACTCATCTTTACACAGCAGAACAACAGAGCAGAGCAATCTGTCGAAATTAAGCTTGCAAAAAATGTCCCGACCCATTTAATGGGTGCGCTAAATTTTGACAGATACATGAACGACATTCGGAAACAAAAGTTTGATTTTTAGTTCGATCTGCGTACCACTCGGCTAAAGGGATCCGCTTAAATTTAGCTCAGCTAAATTTTGGAGAGAATTTTGTTTGGGAGCTAAAATTAAGCTCGAGCAGCGTACTAGGCTTAAACCCTAATTTTAAAAAATTAACAGAAAATAAACACATTCTTAAAAAAATTGAAAGAATGTAAGTTGTGGTTGATTAGTAATGTCAAAATCGACGAGTGAAATCAGTGAATGAAAGGTAGTGGCAAGTTGTAGAATTCGTTAAGCGTATATTTAGAGGAAGAAAATGGTCAGACTTATAGCCCAAATAGCATTGGGCTGTTATACTTATTTTGTTGTCGGATATTAAGGAAAAAACAAATAGCTTAATCTGTCAAGCTTGTAAAGGCACCAAGTGACAAAGAACAGAAACAGGAACAGAAACAGAATCCCATACATTTGCAACAGAAACCGAATTGGGAACAGAAAATTTATTTTTCAGCAACAGAATTTAGCGACAGAAAAATGGCTGTTTGAGGACAGAACGCAAACAAGTCTTTATTGATTGTTTCTGCTGCTGCCAGCAACAGAATTTCAAATTTATACTGGGGGGCGGGTTTTTTTGTTTGGATTTTTTTTTAATCTTTTTGTTTCGCATCGTACTACTGTTTTTAGTAGACGAAGAGGAGAGAATAATAGATTTCGTAAGAAATCACCAAATTTTATACAATTTCATTCTGTTCCATGTTTTTCGTTGAAGTCAAAGCTAACGACATACAATTGGACGGAATAGGCGGCTGCCATGTTTTTATGTATCTGTTTCTGTTTCAGTTCTTTGTAGCTGATCGAGCAACGTAAACAGAACCAGAATTAACTACAGAAAGATAAAACTTTCCCTTCTGTTTCAGTTTCTGTTTCTGTTTCTGTTCTTTGTCACTTGGTGCCTTAACAGAGGTAACATTTAATATGACCCGTCTCCAATTATTCTCTCAACAATATCGGCTTTCTATTTTGTTGACCACTCACCATGACCAAAAGATTCGCAAATATAACCATTTATGACGGATCTGGGAAAAGTTCCATTCAACAAGTAATTACCAATTAACCAAAAGTGAGTTGATCCCCGATTGAAACCAATGAAAACCCAACATTATAATCGAATAAAGAGTGAACCTCAACAACCTGATTTACTCCGAAAAGTGAGAAGGAGAAAACGGAATGAATTTTGTTAACATACCTAGTTATCTATTCTTTGCGCTATGCCTATCCTAAACGTCAATAAACAAACAGAACTTTCCCAATGTCGTGAAAAATTCGTTTCTGAATTTTGTCTCCGTGCTTATGTGCTTAATTTTCGTATATTATTGATAAAAAATATTCTAACAAAATATCGTGAATCAGTGCACTACTTCATTAGGCCCAAAATAGATATCTAATTAAAGTTATCTACTGAATATTTGATACCCATATTATTTATCTATTCTTACTCAGCAGTCTCGTTGACTACGTATACTCCAATATGTTGCTGTTGTCCCATCGATAATAGAGCTGAAAAGCAAGAATTTTAACGAGGAAGAAGAAAACTTGAAAAATCCATTAAACCACCCATAAAACAAAACATTAATATTAACTAACAATAACATCGAACGTTATGTCTTCGGAAGAAAATCAATTCTCAGAGAAAATCGATTTAATTGAACCAACCACTGGAAAGCTATTTTTCGAAACAAAAAGTGAATTGGTCTTCTGCAAGCCTCACTTGATGCCATTGAAGTCGTTAACTCTAGAACGTCTGGAGAATATGCAAAAGAAAGCTCAGCAACAGCTTCAAGAAAATCGTGCCAAGACTGCAGCTGTAGAAGCTGATGATAAATAAATGGTTTTGTAAAATCGACCACAAAGAAGATTAAGAACCTCAAACAAACGTTAGCTTTGCTTGAAAAGAACATTCCTTATAATGGCTTACCTTTTAGCAAGTGCTATCTTTGCAGCACTATTCCTAGCAGGAATCTCACTTTATCGATATGGAAATATACAGAGGCAGCATTTACTCGTAACACTATCTGTACTGACAGCTTGGTGTTTCTCATTTTTGATTGTGTTTACTATTCCATTGGATGTAACTTCGGTAAGATGTTTTGTTTAAGCTAACTATCTCTTCATAGGTATACAATTTATTCTCTGTTATCAGTGAAAGTTTTTCATGCGTTTGTTATGCAAGTGATCTAAACACGATGTCGGTCTTTATTCATCGTACCCTGTACATTTCGTTATCAAACAGCACACATGACCGATGAAACGTATTGAATGTTGCGACTTTAAGTTTGGTTAAAATATTTTGATCCCCCTTCTTTACACAACTGATCGATACTGCCGATGGTATTGGAAAGAAATAAACTTAAGCGATATCTTCTTTCTGCAGCGTACTTTAAGGAACATCTATTAATTCCTTGCATTTAATTCCGTGCTCTTTACATTACAGACTGTTTATCGCCAATGTCTTCAAGAAAATGTGACTTCCGTCACATTCAAAGGGCTATTCGCCACCCCAACTCTTCTTGATCCCGCTGACCATTGCCAAAAGCCTTGGGGTATGGTTTCCGAGAAGATATTTCCAAATCTTTGGCGAATCATCTATTGGACATCACAATTCCTAACATGGTTGATCATGCCCTTAATGCAGTCGTACCTTAAAGCCGGCGACTTTACCATCAAAGGGAAACTTAAAGCAGCGCTGATAGACAACGCTATCTACTACGGATCCTACCTGTTCATTTGCGGGGTTCTACTCATCTACATTGCGGCGAAAGGTGTATCGTTGGACTGGCAGAAGCTGAAAGCGATTGCATCGTCTGCATCGAATACGTGGGGATTGTTCCTCTTGATTTTACTATTAGGTAAGTAACTCCCCCGTCATCCATCGTGCTAGCGCTAATGATTGATACATTTTAGGTTATGCTTTGGTGGAAGTGCCAAGATCATTTTGGAACAATGCCAAGCCTGGTTTCACTCTGCAATATGCGTACTTTAAAGCAGCGAAACTAAGCTCAGAGAAAGCCGAAGCGGAAGAGAATGTCGATGATGTGCTCGAATCACTGCAGGGCATCAGTCGATCAGTTCCCAATAACCACGAGTTAAGACCTTGCGTGGAGACGATTTTGCGAAAAGTGCCAATAGAATTGCAGGAACGTGCCAATCGCAATTACAGCCGCGGTGGCAATGGCTCATCGACAATAGTGCCATCGGAGAAGGCCTTGGTGAGGATTCACAAACAGGTCATTAAATCATTGCAAACCTTGCAACGGACAGAAGCGCTGTGGAGCGTTCAAGTGGATACAGTTCTTCATTTGGAGGATGTCGCTAGGAATATACACTCATCAGAGCGGCGTTTCAAGAGTGAGTTTCCAAAGAATCGTTCGAATGTGTCTCGGTTCTTGTACAGTCCCACATTGGATTGGTATTGGGAATGTATGCTGAAGGCGCCGTTCTTGAAAGCTCTGTGCATTGTCACAGCTACTATGTCCCTCATGGTTGTCTGGAGTGAGTTGACTTTCTTCAACCGCCGTCCGGTCCTATCGATATTTGCCAATGTAATCAACATCGCAAAAGACAGCTACGACTTTCTTACAATCGAACTTTTCTCCATGGTTGTCCTGTGTTACTTATTTTATTGCGCCTATTCTACTATTCTCCGGATTCGCTTCCTCAACCTCTACTACCTAGCACCACACCATCAGACAAACGAGCACAGTTTAATCTTCAGCGGAATGCTGTTGTGCCGCCTTACTCCGCCGATGTGCTTGAATTTCCTTGGCCTCATCCACATGGACTCACACATAATCAAGCAACGCATCATGGAGACTTACTACACACAAATCATGGGCCATATGGACGTGATTGGCATCATTTCGGATGGATTCAACATTTACTTCCCCATGTGTATGTTGGCGTTCTGTTTGGCCACCTGGTTTAGTCTTGGCAGTCGAGCACTGAACGCTCTGGGATTCCAGCAGTTTTTGCAAAACGAAACAATCGCCACCGAACTGGTGCAGGAGGGAAAAGATCTGATAGCTCGGGAGAAACGTCGACGGCAGAGAGCCGAAGAGGCAATGGCTCGCCGTCGTGATTTCATTCGAACCGACACGGTAGAGGCGAACGGTTCGAGTATATCAAAATATCGCAGCACACGGCCAACGGGTAGTCTCACACCCGCAGACGGGCTGCTCAGGGATGGCGAACCAATGGGGTATTCGACAGCTAATCGGCAACCAGATCTTTCACGTAGTCTGTCCGATGAGATTAATGAACGCTTCGGAGCCAGCACGCAAGTGCAAATCGGCTTCAAGGGCACAAATGTCTTTGACGAGCTCGAAGAGGAGCGAAGAATAGGGCCGCCACCAAGGGGTATATTCGATGATGTTTAGCAGCCTTCGACGATCGCTGGAACTAAGTATTAGAAGGCCAGTTATTGCCGACCGAAAATAGAGTGTAGACCGAGTAGTTGTAGATAAGCTGGCAGGAGGACGATCAGTGTTGGTTGGATTTGGGGGCGTATTTCCCGGAATATTTTTGTCGACAAATTTCTGATGTGAATCGGAATCTACAGTCTGCAGCGCGGTGGCAAGGCACGTCTGTATATAAATATTAGCCGAGGTAGCGCTTCTTCAAGCCATACAAACGGTGTGACTTATTTTTTCACAAGCTTAACCCGAATATTTACGCCAGTTTAAGACGTATTAAGTCACTTAGTTAAATGGAGCGCCGCAACATCAACATTTATATCTGCTTAAAACTTACGATTTGTTTACAAATTTCTTTTAATTGCCATAACGTCTTTTTCCTTCTTTTGTAATTCAGCTTCGATCAAATTGTGAGTAAAAATGTGTATACACAACAGTGTAGTTAAATATACTCTAAGCTTCTAATACCCACGGCATAAATCGATTGATTTGATTTAGTGCGTCCTGAAAAAAAGATTTTTGAGTCTGGGGATAAGTCACGCGATTTTTAACATTATCGCCATTGAAATAGTACACCTGTAAAAGCAAACATCCGATCCAAAAGCCGAGAGTGGGCTGCGGTTCATTTGCTACAAATGTTATAAATTCTGTGACAGCTCCTGGGGGCAGATCACGTAAGGAAATAATTGTCTGGACGATATTGATTATCAAAATATGTTATGTTATGTATTCTTGCAAGTTTTTCATACATTCGTGGAGAAAGAACTAGACGAAGGTCTCAAACTCGTAATTTTTAGACTTGGTTGCTAGTTTTGGAGGTCTACCGGTTGGACGATTGTTGTCTCAAAAGTTACGTCCTGGTGATCTAATTATCGGAAACGACATCGCCCAGAAAATCTGCATCGAATGCGATCCGCACCCTTGGCCGAACGCTTGAACAGAGTTAGTAATCAAATCAATGTTCCTTAACTCTCACTGGAGCATGGTTCCGTTTTTTACACACATTTTCAAACCATTTTTGATTGCGCCAGATCTCTTTGCTATTACATCCACCTTGTAACGCTTCTTCGAATTGCGTCCAATGGCACTACCGTCGACAAATGTTCCCTTGGAAACTTTTCCTCCAACTTCCAACTTCCAGCTTTTGTTAATGATACACTGCAAATATTTCATTTTAACCTAAGAATTTAAAAATATTTTCCCTTTTTTTATACAACCTATCTCTCGTAATTGGTTTACTATTTAATTTAAGAATTTGTGATTATTGCGTTAGTTAAGAAGACGATATTTCCTTTAATGACAAAATGGGTCTTGAGTAATACTTTCTTTTTTTTAGAAACAATTCCTAATTGTATTTCTGATTGTGATACTTTTTAGGCTTGCTGTTCTTCAGACTTTTGTTTTGAATATTTTAATACATTATTCTGTACTTTAAATTGACTATTTTCCTAGGAATTATATATATAGTTTAAGTGCATGCACTGTGAATAGCAATTTATATAAACACGTATCTGTGCGTTGATTATTTTTTTTGAGGATAGAAACTCGGTATTGTGCAACAGAAAACAATTCAATTCTAGATATATAGCTATATTTAAATAAATTAGTATTTTACGCAAAATAGTGTTTTATTTATGTTCGTATTGATTCCTTTAACAGGCAAGAACGAGAAAATTGTAGCTTAACTGACTCATACGCATCAATTATGCCTAGTTTATATCGCAGTGGTGCTAGTCTTATCCATCCGGAACCGACAGTTTAGGTGCCCCTCCCAAGAAACCTTTGACTTGATGAAGCATGTCCAAATTCGCACCAAGAACCAGCTGAATGCAGTATAAACCTGGCGGTGTTGAGGTTAAGAAATCCTAATCTTGACCTTTCCAACTAAAAGCCACCACCCACACCCACCACTTCATCCTTGTGTTGATGCATGCATGTACCAAAAATCGATTCACAACAATACCATAAGTAATACATTCCGAAAAGTCGTTAGATTTTATTTAAATTGCAACACAATTGTACATCTATACAATATTTGATTTCTGCAACAACTACCAATTTAATTTAGTTAACTCTGACACAAGTTACTCTTCGCCACCACCCTCTTCCTCTTCATCGAATTCACCCTCCTCGTCAGCAGTTGCCTCCTGATATTGCTGATATTCGGAGACCAAGTCGTTCATGTTGCTCTCGGCTTCAGTGAACTCCATTTCATCCATGCCCTCGCCGGTGTACCAATGGAGGAACGCCTTCCTCCTAAACATGGCTGTGAACTGTTCTGAGATACGCTTAAAGAGCTCCTGAATAGCAGTAGAATTGCCAATAAATGTTGCCGCCATTTTAAGACCTCTCGGTGGGATATCACACACCGCCGTCTTACAGTTGTTCGGTATCCATTCAACGAAATAGCTGCTGTTCTTGTTTTGGATGTTGAGCATCTGTTCGTCGACTTCCTTCATTGACATGCGACCTCGAAAGATGGCTGCCACAGTGAGATACCGACCATGCCGTGGATCACATGCGGCCATCATGTTCTTAGCATCGAACATCTGCTGGGTTAACTCTGGCACGGTGAGGGCACGGTACTGCTGTGAGCCACGAGACGTTAGAGGCGCAAATCCAGGCATGAAAAAGTGCAACCTTGGAAATGGTACCATATTCACAGCCAATTTTCGGAGATCTGCATTCAGTTGACCGGGAAAACGTAGGCACGTCGTGACACCCGACATTGTCGCAGACACCAAGTGATTCAAATCTCCATATGTAGGCGTCGTCAATTTAAGAGTTCGGAAGCAGATGTCATACAAGGCCTCGTTGTCAATGCAGTAGGTTTCATCTGTGTTTTCGACCAACTGATGCACGCTCAGAGTCGCATTATATGGTTCAACAACGGTATCCGAGACTTTGGGTGATGGTACGACAGAGAATGTGTTCATTATTCTGTCCGGGTATTCTTCGCGAATTTTCGAGATAAGTAGTGTTCCCATTCCGGATCCGGTGCCACCTCCCAACGAGTGCGTCATTTGGAAACCCTGCAAACAATCACAGCCTTCAGCTTCTTTTCGTACAACATCGAGAACGGAATCGACTAGCTCAGCGCCTTCTGTGTAGTGTCCTTTTGCCCAATTGTTGCCTGCTCCAGATTGACCAAAAACGAAATTATCGGGTCGGAAAATTTGTCCAAAGGGCCCCGAACGAACCGAATCCATAGTACCGGGTTCCAGGTCTACGAGTATAGCTCTTGGCACATATTTAGCACCGGTCGCCTCATTGTAGTAAACGTTTATGCGCTCTAGCTGGAGGTCGCTATCGCCGTAATATGTTCCAGAGGCATCGATGCAATGCTCATCGGATATAACCTCCCAGAACTTTCCGCCGATCTGGTTGCCACACTGCCCAGCTTGAATGTGCACAATTTCACGCATTTTCTTCTTTAGTTAAACGGTATTACCAAAATGAGATGATTCGGTCTTAGTTCAAATTATCCCAGAGGTTTGCTCAACTAATTGTTACAAGCACACGAGTCGTTCTCAGGTCTTCAAAGTTCTAAGATGTGTAGAAAAATAAATTCTAAAATAATTATTTTCACTACGATTACTAGACCAGCCAACTGAACGTTTAAAAGAGGTGCAAACTAGTAAGGTGTTTGAATTCAAATTGAAATATAAGTTATGGACAATTAAGCACTCACCATGACCACACAACCTGCTGAAGAGACGGTCAAGAGCGTTTCTACAACTGTGCCGAAGTTAAGGCTGCAGCCTAGACTTCTTCCGCTCGTTCGGCTAAAATACTCAATGCGGCAAGAAAACCGGTTCGACCAAGCCCCACGCAGACATGGTCTGCCCAGGTCCGAAGATTGCCAAACAAAAGCCGACCTCAACAGATGAAAGACGGCGGAAAAAGAGGGGACTCACATTCAAGAGGCCCCCTTAACAAGAAGCAAACATGAAGGTTGTTCAGATCAACCTTCACCATACTAAGGCCGCCTCGGCAGTCTTAATCAAGACCATGCATGAATACGTACGGTCTTAACGTTGCCCTTCTGCAGGAACCCTGTACCAGCTCTGACGGTAAAATTCGAGAATTCTTAATGCCATCAGGTAGGATTCTATATTCTACCTCATCCAGTAGACCTAGAACATGTATTATTTTTCTTCCCTGGTGACTCAACCGTATGCCCTCCAGTAGAAGTGGAAAACCTTCTCGCGTACGCGCAACGCTCCAAGACAGAGATTGTTCTTGGCTGTGACGCAAACGCACATCATACCGTGTGGGGGAGTTCAGATATGAACAATCGAGGTGAGTCTTTACTTGATTTTATTACATGCAATAATCTAAACATATGTAATATTGATGGGGAACCTACCTTTATAAATGCAGTTAAAAGGGAAGTAGGTACTAGATCTTACTACATTATCTTCTCCGTCTTATAATCTTATCTTCAATTGGTATGTGTCTTCCGAACCCTCGTGCTTAGACCATCGACACATTAGATTTGAGATAAATGAACCTAATACGACGAACGTCTCATATCGTCCAAAGAGAAACACTGACTGGGTCTAAATCAAGCACTCAACGGAAAAATATCTCGAATTGATACTCCAGAAAAACCTAGAGTTTTCTGCATACACGGTGAAATCATCTATTATCTCAGCTTTCGAGGAAAATTGCCCCTAAAGACTAAAAAATTTAAGAGAGAAACCGTCTGGTGGAGCAAAGAGTTCGAACAGATCTGGAATAAGGAAATTCAACAAAGCAAAGCGCAATGGTGACTGGCAAACCTACTCTAGTGCACTCACCAAATATTACGAAGAAATCAAAAAAGCCAGAAAAGAATCGTTTAGACGATTTTGTGAAGATACAACTGATATACCTTCCAGTTGCCGAGGTATACCAGATAAATTAATAGCAATTATCAAGGCTACGTACGATGGATCCATATATCACGTTTTGCACAGAGGAAAGCTGTCTGAGGAATTCGAAGTCCAAAGCGGAGTTCGGCAAGGCTGCATTCTTTCACCAATATTGTTTTAATTGGTGATCAGCGATGTGTGAAATGAGGCTTTATCGATGGGAAATGGAGGGATTCGATGACTCTTGACTACGCTGACGATGTATGCCTACTATCTCACAGAATAATGGACCTTCACCTAATGACAGGAGAGGGAAACGATCATCAACTCATACTCGTGTATGCATTCTATTAAATAAGGTTGGCTTAACGTGAACACCTGTAGGGCTTAAATTTCACGGTGGGCATACCCACATAGAGTCATAAGAAAAACGTCTGACACTACGCCCTGGAGTTAGCACTAAGACCAACCCCAGTTCACTTTCCGGATGACTGTAAGATCATCCAGCACTGTGATCGGTGCGAGGCTATCTAACACCACATTGTTCCTTGTCCCATGATGGGCTGCTCAGCAGGGAGCAGGGGCCCCATCCCCGTGGGTACCAGTTTATAGCTACGGGTCGAGCTTTCGCAACCCGAGAGTCACTTACAGATAGATTTCTTACAAAATCCAAGGCCTGTCAAACTTTTGTTTGGCCAAAAAGTCGTCCGGAACACAAGGTTACAGTTGAACCAGAATGACTTAAAGGCCACTACGCTTTCAAACGTACTGTTCTTGCACTGTTCAATTTGGTGAAGCCCACAGTAAAGGCAACACTCAAATTGGGGCAGTGCCCAACTCGTATATGCGTTGCTGGACAAGCGGTTGAGAGAATAGGGAGTTTCCAATACCTTGGGAGTATTGTCTCAACCGATGGCGGAACCGAATTGAATGTAGCCAACCGAATAGAATAGTACAACGACGAAAGTGGCAGTGGATTGGCCACACTTTCCGAAAAGGTGACTGGTCCATAGCTAACCACGCGATGCAATGGAATCCGCTTACTCAGGATGGCAGGATACGCGGCGGTCCTAAAAGAACATGGCGTATAACAGTCGAGAAGGAAGCACGGTGGGAAAGAGTTGGGGAGAGCTGAGTTAAATTGCCAGAAACCGCAACAAGGGGATATAGGACATAAGTAAGTAAGTTCCAGCTACTGTCTACACAAAGTCCTTGCATCTGACAAAACCGACACAAAATAAGAAAGAGACTACTTAAAACACACTTTCCCGGATCAATGATTATAGATCCCCTTACAGTAAACCTATCTCCCCGACTCGAGCGGACCGGCCTGCCGATGAGAGGAGACTGGAAAATTGCAATTCCGACACAATTTAAGGGCCATATCCTCCCTGAAGCCATACAAAGCACCAGGGGATGATGGCATACTTCCGCCGCTTCTACAACATGGAGTTGACAAATTGTTCAGCTGTACTCTAGCCTACGGTTACATACCGGAAGTCTGGGGACAAGTTACAGTTAAATACTTACCCAAAACAGGAAGAAATTCGGACTCAAATTCGAAATGTTTTCGTCCTATTAGTCTCATGTCTTTTATTCTTAAAAGCATGGAAAAACTAGTTGATAGACACATAAGAGATAAAGCCTTGAAGAACTTTCCGCTTACCAAGTCTCAGCATGCCTATCAAGGTACCAGGTAAATCCACTGAGTCAGCACGCAATGACTTATGTCGTTTTCCATTGGGCAAAAAGAAGGGTCCGGGAGAGTCCGGAATCGAAAAAATCCCTTCGGAAACCGTTCCTTTAGCACAAAAAATACTCTTCTGGTGATTCTGAGAAGAGAAATTCGCTTCTCGATTTGAAGTCAGAATCCACTCAAGGAGCACTCACACATGTGTAATTTATGTATTTTACACAAGCCAACTGACAGCAGCCGTAGATTGTTGTTTGGCGTTTTACCAATACAGTCGTGGATTCAACCACAAGCAGTTTTCTTGTTCTATTGGATTTCAGAATGAGTGAATCCCCGAGTGAAACCAATGGAAAACGACCCAAAAGGAAATCTGTATCGTTATTTTCCTGGATATTTAAGGAACTTTTAACTATAAATCCTTTGAGGGCCTCTTAACAATATAAATCGTTTACCTATCATAGCAAGATGGATAATCGCAATCGTAGCAATCGTTGTCAGCTGCAAATTCGAAAGTATACGGTCTCCGAAAGTCTGCGATACGCACTATCCACTGTTCAGAGATGGTGTAACAACAAATGTCTGTGAATCCAAAAAAATTACGACCATAGTCCGTTTTACCAAAAGAAGGAAACTAGACCTTCTTATTTGCCCTACTATATATGGCGAAACTATTGAATTCTCCCGGGTAGAAAAATACCTGGGAATCATCCTTGACAGCTAACTATCATGGAACCAGCAGATAGAACGAACCGTAAATGGGGCTACCAGATCGTTATGGATCTGTCGTAGAGTCTGCGGTAATAACTGGGGACCTAGACCCCGGATGATATACTGGTTATATTCGCTTGTGGTTAGACCAGCGATCGTCAATGCTGCCGTGGTCTGTTGGACAAAAACTAACGAAGTCACCGCAGTCAAAAAGCTAGAACGGGTTCTACTCAACGGCATTAATTTTATCCTAGGTCTGGGTGTCAGACCTAGGATGAAATTCAAGCACATATTCAAATGGAATCAAGATTGAGTACTCATCGACTGTTTCATTCAAACAACATTGACCCTTATTCCTATCAAGGAGGTCATTAATCTCTACTTAACGCTATGGAGCCCAAAAACCCTTTCAGCTTGCTACTGGAATATGACTTCCATAAAAACTTCCACACAGTTATCCCTCCAAGGGAAGACTGGGAAAAACTCAAACCCAATCCATCAAGACTTGACCTCGTCTGGTATTCTCCACTGTACTCCAACCCATACGGGCTTTGCAGATGACTCACTGGTTAAAATCGGCGCTACAATTCCGCTTATCGGACTTGAATCCTTCTGTGGAGTCAGCAAAACTCATTTCAGGGGCTACATTAAAAAGCTATCATGTATTGAATCCAATGAAGCCTGGCTTAAAGCTCCTGGGCAGAACTGCACCAGACAATTTTTCCCCAATTTCTCTCCCAGGAAATCCTACTTCCTGATCAACTAAGACAAAAAATAACGTAAGAATATTAACAGGAATAATCAGTGACGGCCTCATAAAAGTGACGAATCCTCTCTTCACATTCTCATAGAATGTCCGGCTCTATACTCAACCTTAGGAAAACATCCTTTCCTTGGTGATGAAATTGTCACCTCAGCAACTCTTGCTGACATACACCCAGAGAAGATTCTAATCTTTCTGACTGTCTTCGGAGTGAACAGATGGCTCTAGGACCTTACCAGGGAATGCACAATAGGCTCCTTTAATAGAGGCCGCAGTGCCAGAGCCCCCTCGTTTTACAATCTCATCTAATCTAAGCACTATTCAGTGTTTACTTAGTGGCTCATTGGTTTGTGCGGTATTGTATGATGCAATTCTTCTAATCTTTCACGGTTTTGGGCATCAAGTTGATGATTCTACTGTAATTTTAATCTACATGTCCGCTGATATTTTGTTAGCAAATATTTTAATGTGCAATCGAAAATTGTTTTTACAGAATTGTTGAATTTTTCAGCATGTATGGTTAAGGGAGATGTTTTCAGCTTTTTTATCCGAAGATGTCTAGATATTCCTTAAGCACATAATTCAATTTACTGACACCTAAGGAAAGTAATTCATAAAACAAGACCTGTGATCTTTCTGGTTGGTGGAAGAACATGGACCTTATCGAAGGCGGTTGAAAGCCCCTTGTGACGTCTCGATAGAAAGATTTTTTTCCGTTGGCTTGGGCAGTTTGTATCAAAGGAGAAAGGAGAGAACGCGCTCAAATGTAGGGTGGACTCAATCATTTTGGGTTGATCTGCAGTGGGTTATTGGTCGTTGTCCGCCTTGTTCTTGCATAGAGAAGAAGCTAAGTTAGTTTCTATGTTAATAGGATATAGAGTAAAACGCCTTATCCATCTATATATTAACTAGCAGTTACCCGCGACCCCTGGCACTGTATTAAAACATATTGTTGTTTTTTTTTTTTGATTTTTTATAGATGTTTTTGGCTGTTTTATTGGGCGGCAGTAATATTACAACCCCGGTCAATATACATGATAATACTAGCTGTACTCCCACGGCGCTGCCCGTGCCTTTCGTATTAAGTCCCGCCACAATTCGCAGAGTCGTTTTTTAAGGGAGGTACAACGGCGCCCTTTTTGATTACTGCCCCGTTGTGTTGAACACCATTTACAAAAATTCAAGGCTTCATAAATGTCCAGATACCTATAGTAATTTAATTATTTTGTTACCTATATGGCAAGTGCCATATCCCGATTTTTATCCCGATTATTTTTTGCAAATGGCTTTGTTAACGAAAGAACCAAATTACATCTTAAGGTTTTTTCCACTGCGCCACCTCTCGCGAACGTCTGACAAACATCCGAGAGTAAAACTGTCATGAAAGAGCCGTTTGGACTCGGCGTAAAGCTCTAGATCCCTTCCATTCGTCCCAAAAATTGAAAACCCACACAAAACGAATGGTTATGAGAAGCTAGGCCGGGTCCCACAGACCTGTCGCGCCAAAATATTTATTTATTTATTATGAATCCAAGGTTTTCTATTTGTATTGTTTTTGATTGCACTTTGTTTCCATTAGGGCCCAAAACTATACTATCTTTCAAGTTGGAATCAACCATGCGCATTCACAAAGTTTCATTGAAATCGGTTGAGCGGCTCTGAAGATCGACCACAGCGCCACCTGTTGATTCTCTCGCACTTAGCAGTAAAGTGTTTCTATCACAAAAGATCAACAAACTTTGATTTTGAAAATATGTTTTTTCTATATTTGAAGTGTCACTACTCGATTTCTATCTAGTTTATTTAAAGTGCGTTTCCCCATGAATAATGTAATGTGTGCCTACAACGCCACCTGTTGAGAATTTTCCAACTTTTCTCCTCTTCTAAACCATCGCTGATGTAAGACAAACAAAACAAAACAAAGATCATTCAAATCGGTTGAGCCGTTCTCGAGTTTTAAGCATCCGAACAAACCAAGATCCATTTTTATATAGGTATATAGATAGCTTCAATTAAATTTTTATGCAAAACTTTGATTTGCAGTCTAGTGCCATTACATGGTTTTGTTGGTTTTAAGTTCCAAATTTAAAAACTCTACCCGATAGTTAACGGCTTCATCTACATTGAAAACAGTGTCTACCGAGCAGTTTGATGATTTCTATTGAGGGCCCCAAACAGATTTTTTCAGATGGGCTTTAATTTAATCAGCTCGGTTCATTCCAGACTATTATTTGAGTATTTCTTAAAACTTCGCCAAGATTACTTTGTTTTGATACGTTGCATATGGGGGTCTCTACTCGGGTCAGGTTGAGGGGCAACTTAAAAGCTGAATGTGCAGTTCGACCAACTTCTACCAGCGTTGTGGCGATTCCTGAAGTGGCGACAGCTAAGTTAATGATGCAGTTTTCCCGATTCCACTTGGAGCGTTGGTACGTCCACCAAGTGCCAAGTCAGCTCCTTGGATAACATATAAGCATTTATGTACTGTACACTTTGTCTTAAAGATGTTCAATACCATTTTCGACCTGTCGTTCAATCTGCCGTTTAAGATCTTCAGATAAATGTTGCATGAGGTCGCTCGCGCAAATGATACCTACATACATATCCATGCATACGCCATGAGAATGAGACTGAATTGAACTGAAACTGACACGATAAGCACATTCTCACTCACGTCACCACTTCGGCCAACACCAAACCCGCAGGCCACAGCAAATATGGTTGCTATGGACCTGAAATAAACTGCAGAGGGTCGTATTGAAAAATCCTTTTTTTTAGTGCGGGCGTCACACAGCTAGAGGACCATATCCTAAAAGTTTCATAAACCTATGACTAGCGGTTTGGCTTGTACGATGTCTGTCAGCTCAATCACGCAACTCTTTTATGTATATTTATTTAGATTGTGATTGAGTAAAACATATTTAAAGAAATCAATTCTTGGGTACCGATTATATAACATATAGATACATAAACCCTATTATTATTTTTTCAATATTGCATAATTTTATTGACTTCAACATTTAAGTTTTTTGGACACCTTAACAATTTTTAATAACGCCTTGGTTTCCTTTTTTGCTAATGATTTATCGACTAAACAATACATATCTATGCGCGGTATTAATTACAATTTTTTAATGTCCGCCTTAAACTGCATACAAAATTAGCTATTGGCTATTGTGGAATTTATGGTGAAGGTTTAAAATTATAAGTAAGGCCCATGGTCTATGACCTTTGTAATATGCGGAATTTCGGTGGGGGAATACAGTTAAAATTCGTGCATTTGAAACATTTATTTATAGAGTTTGAACAACATTAAGGTAGACACTAGAATATGTACTAATTTGGCTTTTTAAAAATATGAGACTATTAAATATTTAAAAATAATACTGACGGTTGCTAAAAAAAACAATTTTTTATCATTGAGGTCAGATTTTTTTTGGCTAAAATAAGTTTTGTTGCGTCATTTTCGCAGTATTTCTAATTTTTTACATTAAAAACTTAAGTTAAGTTGTAGAATTTTATATGTTATTTTAAAAATACAAGTTACATTGGTGAGGATGTAAGAAGACGACGGTTTTTTTTTTTAGAATTTTTTTAAATTTAAATTTAGTTTGGTTTGTTAAACATTTTTGTGGGTAAAATTGCTAGCACCGTTGTGTTCACAAGATACCTACTTTACTAATAATAATAATTTTTTAACTCCACCTTACAAAATCTAGGTTTGTGCTATTGTGACCTACGTACCTACCTATATAAGTAATGCCCACTAATATAATATAATATTGGGATTGTATTTTGTATTTTCTCAGAGTTGCTTGAAATTAACCATTCAAAGATCGCGCTAACTGGAGAGTCGTATTGGTTGAGGTTTAAGTCACCCCCGGACTGTAGCAACACCTAAGTAAGTAAATTGCCAATCCTTCTGATGGATTATTTATTTATTATCCAACTCTCGGAATAATTAATAAATAATCATCAAAACGATTTAATGAATTAAATTTTAAAAAATGTTTAAGTAACGAAATCTGTCAGAAAGTCAGAGTATTTATACGGCCCTAGCGAGGTATCCGCCGGAACGGAAAATTCTCTGATTTTATCGATTCCGAGAATTTTTGCTTCGAGGTGTGACATGTAGGTACTGTCAAAATTTGGTTATTTTTTAAGAAGTTCTTCCTCATTCTTAAACAATCTAGTATTAGTGTTTAGAGAAAAGCTAGTCGACTTAGATATGAGTGTGCCCAAAGTAAAAATGGACCAGTTAAACTTGCCACTTTTGTCTAAAGAGCTCAAATGTTGGATCGCCTTTGACAACGATCGTCTGAAGGATATCGTTTCCAAAACTTTAGTGACCATTAACAGAATGATTTTATTTGGGGAATTTACAAATTTAATCATATGTGCAGCCTATGAACTACATTCTTCCCTTAAACTTTTGCGTTTAGCAGAGTTGCGAGTTAGTTTTATGATCGCCTTAAAAGTAACGTGTATGCTTTGCAAAAAGCATAATCTGAGAACGAAACCCGATAGGGAACCATATCGGGGTTTGAGTTTAAATCGATTGTAAAGAAAGTCCATGGTATTAAATGGAATGTTTGTTCATGCCACTTGTACAGGAGTGGAGCAACTGCAGGCATTACTCGTTACTTTCCATATTCTCGGTGGGTGCATTTTATTAAATAAATGATAGAGTTCAAGGGTAACTATTCAGATAGCAATTATTCAAGACTAACTTAAAAGGGTTTGGGATAACTTAAAGTTAAAGATTTTTAATCTACCATCACGTATATGTGTATAAAATCCAATTTGCTCGATTTGTTGAGCAACAAGAGGTCTATAACTTTGAATTACTTAAATATCATGTTTTGTGACATCAGAGTCTCAACTTTGATTTGTAATAAATAGAAAATTGTCTCTAAGATCTAAAGGGTTTTAAATAAAATAATCAATTTAAGGTAAATATAACTTTGGCAACAAAATTCTGGAACCCCACTTCTCAATGTAATCTCTAAGACTGTCCCACATCCGTAGGGCTTCGCGTTTACAGCATATTATATCAAACAGATGCTCTTTTTAAGCTCAGCGTACTTGCAATAATGTCAGTTGGCCTATAATCCGCATCAACAAAGGATTCATGGTTCAGGCAACGTGTTCCGCCCAGGCATGTGCAAGAACACACCGAAGTGTTGTCATCAAAGTCGGTGCAACAGTTCGAATTTCCCAGCAGTTTACCTTTCATATTGTACGATGACTCTGCGTCATAAGTCAGTGGTTGATTGGAGGAGCCTAAATTTTGATTAGCATCCTGTTCGTCCCGCTTTGCCTCTTCAGCTTGCCTGCAATAAAATAAAAAAGTAAGTCACAGAGTGTATTCAACCGTTTGTCAAGTCTTAAACTTATAACAAAGACTACAAGATGTTGAGTTAAAAATTTGTCATTACATTGTCATGAATCTCAAAACAAGCAAGTTAATACTAGCAGCTACTACAGCCAGGCCAAAAAGTATAAAAACTAAGCTGAGCGCAACGTAGCCCGGCTTATTCATGAGTGCCTGATCGTTCTGCAGCGCAACGTAGTCACCAAAGCCGATTGTTGTTAGCGTCACGAAGCAGTAGTAAAAACTGTCGAAATAGCTCCAACCTTCGTAACGGGAAAAGACTGCAGCACCAGTTGTTATGATGATTGACGACAGCATCCCGGTGGCGAGCATTAAGTTCATTTCTGTAGCTTCTGTGTGATTGCACTGCATGTAGCGCTTAGCGCGACGTATTATAACCGATGCGAATTTGTTCAAACGTTCACCAATACTTTGGAACATAACCAAGCCAAGCGGGATCCCAACCTAAGGACAAAGAACGACATAAGACAGAGTAGTTTTGACAGACGAAATATCGCTTACCATTGCGTAGGCCATGCAAAAGGCTTTGCCGCCAATTGTAACTGGAGTTGAGTGACCATAGCCAATCATAGCTAGCACCACTGTGGCAAAATAAAATGCTCCAGCGAACTTCCATTGTGGACCGGCTTTGTGTGGCTTATTTTCTATTATGACTATTTCCATCATCCGATAGTCTTCGGCTGTTACGTTGTACTTCTTAACAAAGTTATTCTTAATCGCTGTAACATTTAATAAACAGAAAACGTTAACGTGTGACGTAGGAATATATGTATAAATGCAACAAAACTTGATGGTACATTAATCTAAAATGATATGAAGCTTAATAGCGCTTTACTATTTGTGGCTTAAAGTTACTGCGTCGCATCTTATAAAGATCTGGTACACTTATAGTTATAAGTTTTGTCTGAATAATTGCCAATATTCAGTCTAATCTGCTTGTCATTGGGCACATTCAAAAATTTAGTTGGCTTAAGTCTGCTCTGGACTAGATTTAACCTGAACGCAAAAACTATATTGGTCGGGAACCTCACTTATCCTCCGTCAGCCTCATATGCGAACTGTCAACTTAGTGCTCAGTCACGAATTTCTTGACTAGATTCGTCGGCTACCCCTAGATAAACGTCAACTGCAACATCTTCCCATGTCACCGATCTGGGTCAATCAAAACTTAGATACATCAAGTCAGTCAGCTGTCAGACTTACTTTTTAAACTAGATACATTAAATTACTTGTTTACCGCTTATTAGTACCTACCTATCAAAAACCATTTTGCTAAGGAAAGTGAAAAATTGTAAATCTTAAAATTCAAACGACTCTGGCATGTTCCAACATAAATTTGTGTTTCCACTGACATAACCCAACATTTTTCAAACAACAGCTATTTTCTGTTAACACGATTCTGTGTAGTTTTTCAAAAATCTACTGGCGAATGTGTGTGACACACGGATGACATGCATTGCATATATGTGAGTCAGTGGATAGTGTCTCTGGATAGCATAAAGTATTTTTTTTTTGTGTTGATTGATTTTAGTGTAATTTTTCATTCAATACAAACCAAGATCGTGGTACCAGACACAAAAATAAATTTTGACAGCTGTAGTTTTTTCACAAAGAAATAGGTAGCTGTAGGCGCAGTGGCAGCGGTTAGTGTGTTAGACTAGGTACTAAGCGAGGGGCCCCGATTCAAATCCTGAAGGAACCACCTCTCGCAAACCAAACCACCTCTGACAAACATTCGAAAGTATAATTGTCATGAAAGAGATTCCCAATAAGCCGTTTGGACTCGGCACTCGGAAACAAATAGTTGCGAGAAGCTAGGCCTAGGGTCCCACCGAACTGTTGCGCCAACTATTTATTTTATTTATTGATAGGTAGCGTCAGCAAATAAGCCGAATTATATGGCGCAATTGACACACGGCCTGAAGAAATGAATTATTTTATTTTAATTTAAGAAATATAAAAAAACCGCCTGCATTTTTAAGCAGTTGGCCGTTCAATGAGAACTGTCACCCGAACATTTAGGCACTAAACATATTTTAATATGTGTCAAACGTCATCATCAGCGTGTCATCGGTGAACGTGTCATATGGCATGGGTGAAGAAACTACTTTCTATTTTAAAAATGCACTCCATTTTCACTACACACCACGACGGCTGTATGCGGTTGTTAAAAGGCGAGAGAGCTGTCAACAACAAATGGGGGAAGGATGACCAAATCATACAATTGCATTATATGACGTCTTCTGTAGTTATTTATTGTAGATACATACTTTGTAAAAAGTCCCATCGCTTCGATTCTGTCTGGGATTCCAATGAGTCGAAAACCGCGGCTCCAATGAGCAGATATGTAAAGGTGCATACCACCAACGACAATGTACGAACGTTCTGGCGTTTCATAGTGCAATGAATCAACACTCCAAATAGTGATTCGCTACTCTCAAAGAGCATCTAGATACTTGCTGGGCTAGGAGATGTTCGGTCTTCTGCTTAACTTTGTTTCTTTTTTGGAATTCGTTACATGGGGAAAATATCACTTGGCTGCACACTTTTGTCACATAAATGTTTTATTATAATAAATTTGTAGAAAGCATTTTATTACAACTATCTACTGGTACTGTATACTATTTGTTGAAGTAATTTTAGACAAAGCACCAACAGTGCTGCTTTCTACTTGAATGAATGCGTGTATTGATTTTTCAAAATTGAACAGTTTTTGTTATATTTTTACTTTCGGATTCGGCGCATATTTAAAGCGGCAATTTTTGAACTGAAAACAGCTGTTGATGCCACTATCGGTTTTTACTCAATGATAATTCTAATGCATTTATTTATTGGTTATACCTACGTAAACAGAGAATGTACAATGAAAGCGTTATAGACATGCATTTAGCGTTGAGAGCACAGTGAGCGAAAGTTCCATAAATACGAACGAACGAATATTAGAATAAAACAAGAAACAATGTACCTAAGTAATTATAACTATCTAGTTGCTTACTTAAGAATTATTATTATTATGAAAATTAGAAGCAATGATGAGACTTTCATTTACTTTAAGCGATCGGGATTGGATATATGTAGGTATATATGAATTAAACTGAAAGTCATACAACAAAATTACCATTTTATACCAGTTTGGCACAAATGTGGCTGAGCAGTTTAATTGAGCATTTATCTACCTACTTTATTCTGTTTTGCTTTACTTCGCTGTTATTCAATAAAACGCGCCTGCTATTTTCCTATCCATAGAAAAAAAAAGGCGACATAATTGGCAGAACGCAGCAGCGTGGTGTAAATGACGCGTTTATGAGTATTGAGACTGAGGCGACGGAGATGGGTTTGGCGGTTAATGAGAGCAAGACGAAGTATATCATGCAACTAAAAAGGACACCCAACACCGACGACTCCGGCAGAACGTAAGAATAGACAGATATAACTTTGAGGTGGTTAAGGACTTTGTCTACCTCGGCTCCGCTATGAACTCAGCGTTGAGGTAAACGTAGAATACCTAACTCTTGCGTCTTGCCAATAGTTGTTTCTTTGGGCTAAGAAGGCAATTGAGTAACAAAGCCCTCTCGAACAACTAAAAGTGCCCTTATAAGACCCCAATCGTCCCAGTCCTGCTATATGGCGCAGAAGCACATGGACTCTGTCAAAAGCGGGTCAGGTAACTCTTGGTTGTTTGGAGCGAAAAATGTTTCGAGTGCTGTTTTTGCACCTGCATATACGGTGAATGGAGGAGGAGAAACAACGACGGGTTGTACAGCGACATCGAACTGGCCAGAAGAGTAAAGGTCCAACGACTGAGGTGGCTGGGTCATGTAGACGGAATGCACACGAACAGAGACAAGTGGAAGTGGACCTTAACCAACTTAGCGTGTGAAACTGGAGACAGCTACCTAAAGTTGGCGCTGGCTGGAGACGCTTGTTGGTTGAGGCCCAGGTCCACCCCGCCACCTTAAGTAAATAAGTAAGAAAAAAAGGATTGATGGTTAGTGTATTGTATTAGTAAAGCACAAATTACATCATAATGTTTTTCCGCTGCGCCACCTGTTTTAAACGTCTGGCAAACAGCCGAGTGTATAACTGTTATGAAACAGCTTTTCGGTTAGCCGTCTGCACACGGCATAAAACTGTAGATCCCTTAGTAAATAATTACAAGGCCGACATTTTTTGATAAATTGAATTTCCATTGGCAAAAACAAAACAATATTACTAGCGGTACCCGCCCGGCTTCGCCCGTGCAGAAGGTGGTTTCTTTGATTGTTCGTTACAATGTGCTTCAGGCTGGTACGCTGTTCAAGTGAAGTGAAATTTTCACTCCTCTCCAAGAAATTGCTGTGAAATTGAAAGTGAAATTTTCACGCCGAAATGTCAAAAATTTAATGCGACGGACAATAAAAACCAAGTGAAATAGCAAGCAACGCCCTCTACATATCACTTTTTGAACAATTATTTTTCACTTCAACAGCGTACTGCCTGGTGAAATTTTCACTTGAAAAGTTCATTTTGACATTTCGCAGTGAAAAATTTTGTATGAAAATTTGGATTTCACTCGAACAGCGTACCAGGCTTTAGTATTTTGTATGAAAAATAATATCGTAACACATCTCCTCTAGATAGTTTTATTAATCAAACAAATCAAATTAAGCGCCTTTTAACAATACAGGTAAAAATACTAACCAATAGCATTAATTTTTTGTTAAAAGGTAGTATTCCCGAACTCTATCTCATCCACATTTCTCATAACGCTTAAGTTGGAGAATAAAATTTATTTCTTACCACTACATAAAATAATTCGTCTTAATAATTCCCAACGAAGTTCGATTTATGGATGAATAAAATGAAATGAAATAGAAACTTATTAAGAGAGCAGGACAAAGACAGTGTAAAAGTGACTGAAGCGCCAACACACACGACACATACCTCACATTACATATCTGCAGCTGCACTGCATCCGCTGTACTGTGCTGTCAGACTTACTAAACTAGGTATCCGAACGCCCTCATAAAAAAATGAATTACAGCAAGTGAAATGCCACCAAAACTCAGCACTGAATTATTGCCCCGAATAATTAACTGGGGTCTAGGATGCCCTGGAACCAAAAGTCATATTAAACAAACACAGGTATCCACTACCACTGCGAGTTCAGTGCTATATCGATTCAAACACATGAGGGTGAACCAAGTGCGCACTAGTGCCTCCATCAAACAAACCCAACAACAGTGTCGTATTTAGTACACATATTCACACCAAGATGTCATATGAACAAAAGTCCCTTTGTTGACATGTTATTTTTCGCGCCGGAATAATTTTTTGTTCAATTTGCCGAATTGGTGTGCGGTTTTTTCAGTTGTTGTGAAATACACATAACTAACCATTCAATTAAACTTTTTTTTTTAATCTATCTGTCGTAGCATTTCGAGTACAAGTATTTTAAATACGAAATAATGGCTGCAATTGCACAATTATCAACAGGATGCATGGAGGTACATGTTATTAACATTAAATTGAAATTTTTGCCAATTGGCTAATACACTTTTCTTATACATACAGACCATAATGACCGGCGGCGATTTCGAAAAGCCAATTCTTCAAATATTGGGAACGAAGAAAATATCTGGAGGTGAAAATGAACGTTACCGGCTTTTGGTATCGGATGGTAAATACTTAAATAGCTTTGCCATGTTAGCCACTCAGCTCAATGACCTGTACAAGGAGGGCAACCTTGCGGAATACACAACCATTCGAGTTGATCGGTATATCACCTCGATGGTCAACAAATCTGATAAAGTCGATAAGTGAGTATTATTGAATTTAGTTTAATGCATATTTATTTTGAATTGCTTTGCATTTGAGTACATCATTATAGAAATATGTATATACTGTGAAGTTTGAGCATGTTTGTTCTTGCTTTAAATTTGTTGACTAGCCTTGGTCATGTTGGTACCTTCTGCAAATGTCCGCACCACATTTATAATCCTCGAGTTTGTCTTTTCTTTGACTAGTAAGTTTCTTCTCTCTAGTTTTGTTTCATGAATGTCAGTACTTATATTTTAAATAAAACCATGGACTTGATATTGTCAATTGTTGTCTTTAAGTTATATATACTGCAAATTATGAAGCAGCCGTAATGCATAATAACGGCTATTGGTTTATTTGACCAACAAACACTTCTAAATAAGAGATATTAAATGTTTTTCTTGCCTTGCAGGCGAGTACTGATCATCCTAGAACTTACCGTATTGAATCACGGCTCAGAAGTAGGTAGGAAAATTGGAAATCCTGTTCAATTTACTGGGGAACCAACTGCCGAGAGTAGGCCTGCTGCTGCGGCACCAAAACCGACCAACAACACAACATATGGATCAAAGGCCCCAAGCGGAAACTCAACAGCTGCCTCAATGAACAACAACAACACCACAATAAATCAGTCCATAAACTCTTCGATGACAGCCCCTATTGCTAGCCTGACCCCGTACCAAAACAAATGGGTTATCAAAGCTCGCGTTACAGCCAAATCAGCAATACGCACCTGGAGTAATCCAAAAGGTGAAGGAAAACTCTTCAGTATGGACTTGTTGGATGAATCTGGAGAGATTCGTGCGACTGCTTTTAAGGAGATGTGCGATCGCTACTACACTATGATTGAAGTCGATCGAGTATATTTCTTTTCGAAGTGCCAGCTGAAACCAGCGAACAAACAATTTTCCTCACTAAAGAATGACTACGAAATGACGTTCACTTCAGATACACTCGTACAGCCTTGTGATGAAGAGGACGATAACATTCCACAGGTCCAATACAATTTGGTGCCCATATCGCAAATCGCTAATATTGAGGCGAAGGCTGCTGTTGGTAAGAATTACCTACATTGGCGACTTAATTGAGGGGAGCTCTAAATTGAAGCGTGTGCATTTCAGATACGATTGGAGTGTGCCGTGATGTCGGTGAGCTGCAAACGTTCACGTCGAGGGCAAACAAGGAATTCAAAAAACGAGAGCTTACCCTCGTCGATATAAGTAATGCAGCCGTAAGTTTGGAAGTACATTTCAATATTTATTAGAACACTGGCAAACGTAGCACCGACTCTCGGAACAAGGGCTCTTGTTCGACGAATGTTTGCAGCGCTTCAATATGTATTTTTTGTTATGTTTTAGGTACAATTAACACTTTGGGGTGAAGAAGCAGAAAACTTTGACCGCGGATCGCAACATGTTATTCTTGTGAAAGGAGCTCGTGTCTCTGAATTTGGTGGTGGCAAGAGTCTAACGATGGGCGCCGGTGCTGTATTAAAAATAAATCCAGACATCCCCGAGGGTCATAAACTGCGAGGATGGTTTGATAACGGCGGCGGAGCAAACATTTCCAGTAGCGTATCTACAAGGTAAAAAAATTACGCTTATAAATTTCCGTAGTCATATCTTACATCGTTGATTTTAAAGGACTGCCGGCGGTAGTGGATACAATGCAGATTGGGTGTCGTTTCATGAGGCACGCGTCAAGAACTTGGGTGGAGGCGAGCGCCCAGACTACTTCCAATGCAAAGCTGTTGTCCGGATTATTCGAAGTACCAATGCTACATACAAAGCATGTCCACAGCCAGACTGTAACAAGAAAGTTGTTGATGAGAATAACGGCCATTATCGGTGTGAGAAGTGTAACGCCATATTTCCAGACTTCAAGTACAGAGTGCTGGTCAATGCAAGTTTACTTTTTTAAATACTAAATGTATACGCAATTAGATGAAAATCACTTTTTCATAGATGGAGATTGGCGATTGGACTTCCAGTCGTTGGGTCACATGCTTCAGTGATCTAGCCGAGCAGTTGTTGGGCAAAACTGCTCAGGAAATCGGCCAAGCACTTGAAAATGATCCCCAGGAGGCAGAACAGATATTCTCCTCAATAAACTTCCATGAATTTATTTTTAAATTGAGGGCAAAGGTGGAAATCTACGGCGTAAGTTCGATTACATTTTGCTAATTAACATGTTTATTGAGAAATTGTTTCACTTTTAGGATATGCATCGAAATAAGCTCACAGTGGTTGCTGCGACTCCAGTCAACTACAAAGATTACAACAAATACCTGATAAGTGGCTTGAAAGAATTAACCGGAATCGGAAGAATTTAAATCCTAATTATTATATGTGTATTTTTACTTTTTCTATTGTTTATTTATATAGTACCTGTAAATAGAAATTATTAAACAAATATTTCTGTTATTTTGATAAAAGGTTGCAAAACCCACCAGTAAGCGTCTATTAAAAATGACCTGACGAACAACGAGACGTGTGCTTAAACGTGTTTTTATATAAAGCTATGTATAATGTCCGTAGACCGGGACGGGAGTTATTAAGACCTTTACAGCGATAGGAAAAAGCTACCTTGCATTTGATTACCGATGAGATGTAGTTTTCTCCCTTACTACCTAAAAGTAATAGCTGTTGTCTCACTTTCTGATATCCTGCAACTTGCTTTACGCAAACTAGTCTCCTGGACCAAAAGCTGCGGTCTACGCGTTAATCCGACGAATGCAGAAGGGTTAAGACACCGGTAGTCACTCCCTGCTAATATCAACGGCACTCCATTAAGTCTAGGTGTTAAAAAAGCAAAAAAAGTTTTTTAGGATTTCATTTTTCGAATCGCTATGACTGTAGCCTTAGAATCGCTACGTAGCGCTTAGACTGCGCACATATTTTGAGCACAGAGCTTGCCAAACTATAAAGTATGCACATCTCTGTCTCGTCATATGCATTCAACTTAATTGTTATTCTGACATTTGGTATAAGCAGATATCTACGAAAGAAAGAAAAGTGTACTCGAAATAAACATAAATCTTTAAGCAAGTTTTAAGGATTTAACACTAATCTAGCACTAATCATAATCATGTCTATCGAAATCGAATCAGCAGAGTAAGTATTTTTATCGCAAAAATGTCACTTATCTAATAGCTCCTGATTTCAGTGTAATTCGTTTGATCCAGCAATACCTGAAGGAATCCAATCTATGTAAAACTCTACAAACCCTTCAGGTAAAATGTTTCTAGATTTTCTGAGTGCGAAAAATAAAATTTGTTAACCTTTAGGAGGAAACGGGCGTTTCATTGAATACAGTGGACAGTGTGGATGGATTTATACAGGACATTCAGAATGGGCACTGGGATACAGTTCTTAAAGTCATACAGTCTCTCAAATTGCCTGATAAAAAGCTGCTAAATCTCTACGAGCAGATCATTCTGGAGTTGATTGAGCTTCGTGAATTAGGTGCAGCGCGCTCACTGTTACGGCAAACTGACCCAATGATCATGCTCAAGCAACAGGAACCTGAGCGGTACATTCATTTGGGTAAGTCGAGCGGTGTCGATGAAAACAAACGTACAGTTCTCATAATACATTTTTTTTTTAGAAAACATGTTGCAAAGGGCATACTTTGACCCTAGGGAGGCATATCCGGAAGGAAGCAGCAAGGAGAAACGGCGTACAGTTATTGCACAGGAACTCAGTGGAGAAGTTCACGTCGTACCTTCATCCCGTCTTTTGGCATTACTGGGCCAAGCGCTCAAATGGCAACAACATCAAGGTCTCTTGCCTCCAGGCACAACCATTGATTTGTTTCGTGGTAAAGCTGCTATGAAGGATCAAGAAGAGGAAATGTACCCAACACAAATGGCAAGACAAATCAAATTTGGTCAGAAATCGCACGTCGAATGTGCGCAGTTCTCCGCTGATGGGCAATATTTGATAACGGGAAGTGTTGATGGTTTCATTGAAGTGTGGAACTTTACCACAGGCAAGATAAGAAAAGATTTGAAGTACCAAGCTCAGGATCAATTTATGATGATGGAACAACCCATTCTGGCACTCTCATTTTCAAGAGATTCCGAAATGGTAGCATCTGGCTCTCAAGATGGTCAGATAAAGGTGTGGCGAATAACAACAGGGCAGTGTCTACGTAAATTTGAAAAAGCGCACGTTAAGGGAATCACCTGCCTGCAGTTCTCTCGCGACAATAGTCATGTTTTGAGTGCATCCTTTGACCATACCATTCGATTGCACGGTCTTAAGTCCGGAAAGCTGTTGAAAGAGTTCAAGGGACACCAGTCGTTTGTTAATGAGGTAACATTCACTCCCGATGGCCATAGTCTCTTGAGTGCATCTTCCGATGGTACTGTAAAGGTGTGGTCCCTCAAAACAACAGAGTGCCTGTCTACATATAAACCGCTAGGCAATGAATTGGCTGTTAACACCGTCCTTCTCCTACCAAAGAATCCGGAACATTTCATTGTGTGTAACAGATCGAATACTGTTGTAATAATGAACATGCAGGGACAGATTGTGAGGTCGTTTTCTTCGGGTAAGCGAGAAGGCGGTTCGTTTATTTCGGCTACCTTATCTCCCCGAGGTGAGTTCATATACTGCGCAGGGGAGGACAAGGTGCTGTACTGTTTTTCAGTATCCTCTGGAAAACTGGAGAGGACTCTTAATGTAAGTAGATGGCTCTCATGACTGTTCACCTCTAATAAACATATTTCGATTTGCAGGTTCATGAAAAAGATGTTATCGGATTGGCACACCATCCTCATCAGAATCTGCTAGCAACTTACGGTGAAGACGGACTTCTGAAACTATGGAAGCCTTAAACGGCAGAAAGAAGCATGCAACTGAACTACATTTTAATAAATTATCAATAAATCGGAAAACAAGTTCTAGGCAACAGCCATTGTATTTTGTATGTATGTTAAAGTGGCTCTCGGTGACGAATGGCTGTGATTTCGGCTTGAAAGACACTACAGTGTTTTATGAGGCAGAAGGAGAGGCCCAGCTTCAGATCTTCTGAAAAGACACCGGCTCCGACCCCATCTGCTGTTTTTGAACCTTCCGTGGCAGTACTTCTTTAATTAGGATCTGTTCCGATTGCGAAGCCTTTTTCGAAGTTTATTTTCGTAGGCAGGTAATCAGTAGTGAGAGGTAAGGGGCTTGTCGTCAGGAGGATGCTGGCGTGACCAGTTGATCCAGTGCCTCCCTTCGATTAGTCGGATTTCGGCGCATTCCTTACTGCCGATGTCTAGAGAAAGAATGTTCCTCAATGCGCCGGTGATGCGAATGCAAGCCAATCATTGAGACTTCTCAAGAAAAATCAAATAGAAGCTCTTCTCCAAAAAGTTTACTGTCTAAAATCAGCCCCAAGTACTTGGCGCTTTTAGAGAACACGAGTGGAGTGCCGTTGAGATTAGGAGGGGTGACTACAGTTGTCTTAACCCTTTTACATTCGTCGGATAAAACAGATATATTTTTGTTTTATAATTTCTATTTACAGGTACTATATAAATAAACAATAGAAAAAGTAAAAATACACATATAATAATTAGGATTTAAATTCTTCCGATTCCGGTTAATTCTTTCAAGCCACTTATCAGGTATTTGTTGTAATCTTTGTAGTTGACTGGAGTCGCAGCAACCACTGTGAGCTTATTTCGATGCATATCCTAAAAGTGAAACAATTTCTCAATAAACATGTTAATTAGCAAAATGTAATCGAACTTACGCCGTAGATTTCCACCTTTGCCCTCAATTTAAAAATAAATTCATGGAAGTTTATTGAGGAGAATATCTGTTCTGCCTCCTGGGGATCATTTTCAAGTGCTTGGCCGATTTCCTGAGCAGTTTTGCCCAACAACTGCTCGGCTAGATCACTGAAGCATGTGACCCAACGACTGGAAGTCCAATCGCCAATCTCCATCTATGAAAAAGTGATTTTCATCTAATTGCGTATACATTTAGTATTTAAAAAAGTAAACTTGCATTGACCAGCACTCTGTACTTGAAGTCTGGAAATATGGCGTTACACTTCTCACACCGATAATGGCCGTTATTCTCATCAACAACTTTCTTGTTACAGTCTGGCTGTGGACATGCTTTGTATGTAGCATTGGTACTTCGAATAATCCGGACAACAGCTTTGCACTGGAAGTAGTCTGGCCGCTCGCCTCCACCCAAATTCTTGACGCGTGCCTCATGAAACGACACCCAATCTGCATTGTATCCACTACCGCCGGCAGTCCTTTAAAATCAACGATGTTAGATATGACTATGGAAATTTATTAGCGTAATTTGTTTACCTTGTAGATACGCTACTGGAAATGTTAGCTCCGCCGCCGTTATCAAACCATCCTCGCAGTTTATGGCCCTCGGGGATGTCTGGATTTATTTTTAACACAGCCCCGGCGCCCATCGTTAGACTCTTGCCACCACCAAATTCAGAGACACGAGCTCCTTTTACAAGAATAACATGTTGCGATCCGCGGTCAAAGTTTTCTGCTTCTTCACCCCAAAGTGTTAATTGTACCTAAAACATCAAAAAAATACATATTGAAGGGCTGTAAACAATTCATTGAACAAGAGCCCTTGTTCCGAGAGTCGGTGCTACGTTTGCCGGTGTTCTAATAAATATTGAAATGTACTTCCAAACTTACCGCTGCATTACTTATATCGACGAGGGTAAGCTCTCGTTTTTTGAATTCCTTGTTTGCCCTCGACGTGAACGTTTGCAGCTCACCGACATCACGGCACACTCCAATCGTATCTGAAATGTACACACTTCAATTTTGAGCTCTCCTCAATTAAGTCGCCAATATAGGTAATTCTTACCAACAGCAGCCTTCGCCTCAATATTAGCGATTTGCGATATGGGCACCAAATTGTATTGGACCTGTGGAATGTTATCGTCCTCTTCATCACAAGGCTGTACGAGTGTATCTGAAGTGAATGTCATTTCGTAGTCATTCTTTAGTGAGGAAAATTGTTTGTTCGCTGGTTTCAGCTGGCACTTCGAAAAGAAATAAACTCGATCGACTTCAATCATAGTGTAGTAGCGATCGCACATCTCCTTAAAAGCAGTCGCACGAATCTCTCCAGATTCATCCAACAAGTCCATACTGAAGAGTTTTCCTTCACCTTTTGGGTTACTCCAGGTGCGTATTGCCGATTTGGCTGTAACGCGAGCTTTGATAACCCATTTGTTTTGGTACGGGGTCAGGCTAGCAATAGGGGCTGTCATCGAAGAGTTTATGGACTGATTTATTGTGGTGTTGTTGTTGTTCATTGAGGCAGCTGTTGAGTTTCCGCTTGTGGCCTTTGATCCATATGTTGTGTTGTTGGTCGGTTTTGGTGCCGCAGCAGCAGGCCTACTCTCGGCAGTTGGTTCCCCAGTAAATTGAACAGGATTTCCAATTTTCTTACCTACTTCTGAGCCGTGATTCAATACGGTAAGTTCTAGAATGATCAGTACACGCCTGCAAGGCAAGAAAAACATTTAATATCTCTTATTTAGAAGTGTTTGTTGGTCTAATAAACTAATAGCCGTTATTATGCATTACGGCTGCTTCATAATTTGCAATATATAGAACTTAAAGACAACAATTAACAATATCAAGTCCATGGTACCAACATCCATCCTTACCAAGGCTGCTGTTGGTAAGGTACCAACATGACCAAGGCTAGTCAACAAATTTAAAGCAAGAACAAACATGCTCAAACTTCACAGTATATATTTCTATAATGATGTACTCAAATGCAAAGCAATTCAAAATAAATATGCATTAAACAAAATTCAATAATACTCACTTATCGACTTTATCAGATTTGTTGACCATCGAGGTGATATACCGATCAACTCGAATGGTTGTGTATTCCGCAAGATTGCCCTCCTTGTACAGATCATTGAGCTGAGTGGCTAACATGGCAAAGCTATTTAAGTATTTACCATCCGATACCAAAAGCCGGTAACGTTCATTTTCACCTCCAGATATTTTCTTCGTTCCCAATATTTGAAGAATTGGCTTCTCGAAATCGCCGCCGGTCATTATGGTCTGTATGTATATGAAGTGTATTAGCCAATTGACAAAAATTTCAATTTAAGTTAACAACATGTACCTCCATGCATCCTGTTGATAATTGTGCAATTGCAGCCATTATTTCTTATTTAAAATACTTGTACTCGAAATGCTACGACAGATAGATTATAAAAAGTTTGATTAAATGGTTAGTTATGTGTATTTCACAACAACTGAAATAAACCACACACAAATTCGACAAATTGAAAATTGCGTATGAACAAAAAATTTTTCCGGCGCGAAAAATAACATGTCAACAAAGGGACTTTTGTTCACATATGACATCTTGGTGTGAATATGTGTACCAAATACGACACTGTTGTTGGGTTTGTTTGATGTAGGCACTAGTGCGCATTGGGTTAACCCTCATGTGTTCGATTCGATATAGCACCGACACCGAAGACCGAACTCGCCGTGGTAGCTACTGGAAACCTCTGTTTGATATTACTTCTAGGGCATTCTAGATGTGCCCCGAACTGACCCCAGTTAATTAGTAGGGCAAGAATTCAGTGCTGAATTTTGCTGTCATTTCGCTCTTGATGCCATTTCTCTATGAGGGCGTTCGGATACCTAGTTTAGTAAGTCTGACAGCTGACTGACTAGATGTGTTTGAGTTTTTACTGGCCCAAAATGGTCACGAGATAAGTTTTTGCAGTAGACGTTTATGGAGGGTTGGCCGACAAATTTAGTCAAGAAAATCCTGCCTGCTGTATACTCAGTCGAAATTTTGAATAGTCAAAATTCAAAAATAGGCGACATGTTTAAAACAACAACTCAACTCTTACATAAAGCGTTCGTATACCAGACAATTCTAATTGACGTTTTACAAACGTCCCCAATGTCGAAACTGACAGACTTGAGGCAGCATATTTTGCGTTCGATAAAGGAGACGAATTTTCAGGATTGTACAGACTTTTTGACAGGCGTGAAAATTGGCTGACACTTCTCAAAGCACACTAATAAGCCCTATGCTAGCCAATAATTCAAACCCAAATCCGAAATTAGGCAACAAGATGCTTGTTCTTCGCACAAATGTATCTTCATAGCTAGCTCACAATGATCAAATGTTTTCTGTCGTCAAGTAACAATAGTGATAGCATAAAAACTTGCATGTGCATTCACAATACGATATTATTTGACTCGATATTTTGTCTTATATACAAAATTAAGTCCGTTCAAAATCACGCGAAAAAGAACTCGTAAAGAAAGGAGTGTTGTGTGTAGTTGGCAGCAAAATTCAAAAGTCCATAACTGACAAATTTATTACTTACTTACTTAGGCGGCGCTACAGTCCGGGGTGGACCTGGGCCTCAACCAATACGCCTCTCCAGTTAGCACGATCTTTGGCTAACTGCCTCCAGTTGCGCACTCCAAGTTGGTTGAGGTCCCCTTCCACTTGTGCGCGCCACCTAAGGCGAGGTCTTCCTCTACTGCGTTGTCCCTCCGGGTTGGAATCGAAGACTCTTCGGGCCGGAGCGTTGGTGTCCATTCGCTCTACATGTCCCAGCCATCTTAGACGACTGATGCGTATTTTTTTGACCAGGGCGATGTCGCTGTACAGCTCGTAGAGTTCGCTGTTAAATCTCCTCCTCCAAAACCCGTCAACGCAAACGGGACCGAAAATCACTCGAAGAATTTTTCGTTCGAAACGACCAAGGAGATCTTCATCCGTCTTTGTTAAGGTCCATGCTTCTGCACCATATAGCAGGACTGGGATGATGAGGGTCTTATATAGAGTCTCCTTAGTGTTTCTCGACAAGGCCTTATTAATTAGTTGCCTTCTTAGGCCGAAGTAACAGCGGTTGGCAAGAGTGATTCTTCGTTTGATTTCCGAGGTGATATCGTTTTCTGAATTTATAGCGGAGCCGAGGTAGACAAAGTCCCTAACTACCTCAAAATTATAGCTGTCTACTGTGACGTTCTGTCCGATTCGTCGATGTTGTGTGTCCCTTCTTGTTGACAGCATATATTTTGTCTTGCCCTCATTCACCACTAAACCCATTCTTGCCGCTTCCGTACTAATACTTGCAAACGCGCCAGTGACAGCTCGCTGTGTTCTGCCAATAATGTCAATATCGTCCGCGTATGCAAGCAGTTGCACAGACTTTTGGAAAATTGTGCCTCTGGTGTTGGCTTGTGAGTTGCGCACAATTTTCTCAAGAATGATGTTAAAGAAGTCACATGACAGCGCATCACCTTGTCTAAATCCTTTTTTGACATCAAAGGTCTCGGTGAGATTGTTTCCGACCTTAATGGAGCAGCGAGAATTCTCCATTGTCATTCTGCACAATCTGACGAGTTTGGCAGGGATGCCAAAACTAGACATGGCTCTGTATAGCTCGTCTCTATAAATGCTGTCATATGCGGCCTTAAAATCGATGAACAGATGGTGGGTATCGATTTGGACTTCTTGGGTTTTCTCCAGGATCTGCCGTAGTGTGAATATTTGGTCGGCTGTGGACTTACCGGGCCTAAAACCGCACTGATAGGGTCCAATCAGTTCGTTGACAAATGGCTTCAGGCGTTCACACAGTACAGCAGAGAGGATCTTATAGGCGATATTAAGGAGACTGATACCTCTATAGTTGGCGCAGTTTAGAGGGTCTCCTTTCTTATAGATCGGGCAAACAATGCTGAGGTTCCATTCATCAGGCATACTTTCTTCCGACCAAATCTTGGAGACGAGTTGGTGTATGCACTCTACCAAGTCATCTCCCGCTGCTTTGAAGAGTTCGGCGGGTAAGCCATCTGGTCCAGCAGCCTTGTTGGACTTCAGCTTGGATATTGCTATCCTCACTTCATTTTGGTCAGGTGGACGGAAATCTTGGCTTTCATCGTCCGGATTGAATGGATCGTTCTGCCTGACAGCGGGATCTTGGTCGTCTTCGCCGTTTAGCAGTCTGCAGAAATGGTTTTTCCATGTCCTCAGCACCGACTGTGATTCCACTACAAGGTTCCCTTGTTCATCTCTACAGGCTTCTGTTCGGGTTTTGTTGCCATGACACGTTCTTTTTACCTTTTGGTAAAACTTCCGAACATTATTCCTGGAGTAACATCTCTCTATTTCCTCGATCGCGCGCTTCTCATGCTCTTTCTTTTTCTTTCGGAGAAGCCGGTGTTCTTCCCTCCTCTTTTGCTCGTAGAGCTCACGAGCTGCTCTCGTCCTTCTGTGCAGCGCCGCTTCGTAGGCACGTTGTTTTGCTGCATGCGCTTGCCGGCATTCTTCATCAAACCAGGGGTTTCGAGGGGGTGGTTTGGTGAAACCAAGCACATCAGTTGCGGCGTTTCTGATGGCTTCTTGGCATCTATGCCACTGGTCTTCAGCACTTGATGCTGGCTGCGTAGGACTTCTCGAGAGGTTGAGGGACACGCGATCGGCAAAGTTTCTGGCGGTCTGTTGCGTTTGTAGCCGTTCAACGTTGAATCTCCTCACAGTATTTCCTTGTTGTTGTGGTGTCTGGGATATCCGCATTCGTACCTTGGCTACAACAAGGTAGTGGTCCGAGTCTATGTTGGCCGCTCGGAAGGTGCGGACATCTAGAATACTGGAGGAGTGCCTTGCGTCGATCGCAACATGGTCAATTTGATTGACAGTTTGATGATCCGGTGACCGCCATGTTCCTTTGTGAATATTGAGGTGAGGAAACCGTGTGCTAGCTATAGTAACATTACGTCCCGCCGCAAAGTCAATTAGCCTTAGTCCGTTTCCAGACGTGTTGTCGTGTAGGCTGTGCTTTCCGATTGTGCTACCAAAGATGTCCTCCTTGCCTATTTTGGCGTTAAAATCACCCAGGACGATTTTAACGTCATATTTAGGACATTGCTCATATGTTTGGTCGAGGAGCTCGTAGAAACATTCCTTGGTAGCATCGTCTTTTTCTTCTGTGGGGGCGTGAGCGCATATTAGGCTGATGTTGGCAAATTTAGCCTTGATGCGGATAGTTGCAAGGCGTTCACTAACGTGTCGAAAGCTCAAGACTTCTTGCCTAAGTCTGCCGCTTACAACGAATCCGCATCCAAATAGTCGCTGCTTCTGTTCCTTATAGCAGTCACCGTAGTAGATGTCACAGTTTTTCATCCTTTTTTTTTTATAAATAAAATTGTTATTGTTATTACCGTGCTGTAAAAAGCGCAACCAAATTTGATTTCTTGAATGACACTAGCTGAGTTTTCTTCTTTCCATGAATGAAAGAAAAGAGTTGAGAAAAAATAAATATTTTGAGTAAAAAAATGCTTTAAATAAAAACTGAATTTGTTGTTCCATTGGAATTGAATGTAATATATGAAAGGTACTTTAATGTAATTGCCGACAAAAATCGGTGCTGTACAATTGACATAAGAAAGTTACAAAATAGTTACAAAAAAGTAAAACATACCAAAAGTATTTACCTACAACGTACTCCAAAAACGCTGGTACACGACATTTTAATTCAGGATGTCTATGCATCCTCATTTGTTCTGTTTACATAAAATAATCATTAATTTAACAATAATTAATTTATTTCAATATTAAACGTACAAAAACTCGTTACTCTTACTACTCATCACTATAAACGCTATTGTGAATGACGTGCGCTTTTCGATTTTCTCTATACATACGCCAAACAACACAACCTGCATCTGTATACATGTTCAATTCATTGGGAATCTTAAAATAGGTATCTGCATTGTGTCTCTACACTTTGCAGCAATCA
The DNA here is from genome assembly GCA_936431705.1 of Cheilosia pagana. Classification (NCBI taxonomy): domain Eukaryota; kingdom Metazoa; phylum Arthropoda; class Insecta; order Diptera; family Syrphidae; genus Cheilosia; species Cheilosia pagana. The sequence continues at coordinate 72,546,218 of OW386166.1, read as the reverse complement.
TCATCTTCTTGCAATAAAAACAAAAATATTGCCCCGAAATCAACACGAAATAAAATCTGCCCGCAGGCAAGTAGATTTTTTGGACCCAGCGCCGCCCTTTCTTTGCATCCCGAACACTTAAGAGTTTGCACAAAAAAAGATGGAGTGGACTCGAGAGAAAACCCTTTCGCTAATAAGTGAGTATAAGAAAAGACGTGGTCTCTGGGACATGACCCACGAAGATTATCGTAAGAAGGAAATGAAACAAAAGCTACTAATGGAGGTGTCCGTCAGTTTGGGAGGCGGGATACCAATTGTCGAAATTGAGAAGAAATTCCACACCTTACGCACACAGTATCATCGTGAGATAAATCGCATGAAACGCAAGGAACCATACAATTCCAAATGGTTTGGCTTCAAGAATCTGCAGTTTCTAAGCTCCCCGAAGGCAATGCGAGCCAGCAAAGGTAAGATTAAGGCAGAGATTACGGAGGACGGTGTCACAAAGTACATTATACGTGACGCAACGTCTAGAGACTCGGAACCATCACCAACAGCTGTGGCCGCAGCGACTTCAACTATTACCACAGAATTCCTGACAATTCACCGAAATAAACAGCCAACAATCGCGTATGAAACTACACCAACTAGTGTCCCAACAGCAGTTCCCGTCCCGAGAGTGCAGAAATTCGAATCTACTCGCGCACGCGATCTAGAGAAGCTTATCGAGGAAACAACAAAGGACGTCGAAGAGCCAGAGGATTCTAAGGCGAAGATGATCAAGGAGATTAATCTACCGCTACAACATCACTCGTACAGTAGTAATCCGTTGATCACACAAGAGGACGCTGACCACCAGTCACAGCAACATCAGCAGCAGCAGCAGCATCATCAACATCAAGAGCAACACATAGAAGATGAGCACTTGGGTACGATTGACATTCAAACTAGTGTCGAAGAGGAGAACATTAGCTATCATCATCACAACGCGCCGCGCCTGTTTAAATTACAGCGGCGTGACACTTGCAATGAAGAGGACTACTACGAGGAAGAGCAACACCAACAGCAACATATCCAGACAAAGCGAATGTACTACGAAAGTGCAAGTGCAGTACCTCCAACCATCACATCATCTTCGCCATCCGGAATGGCGGCCACGAAATTGCAGCAACCTCCCCAGCCAGTTCGCTTTCGAGATGATTTTGCAACGTATGGCGAGTATGTTGCCAACGAAATGCGCACGATATCGAACAGAGAGATATTGATATCGCTAAAGCACAAAATAAACACAGCGCTTTTCGAGGCTAGCATGGCTGAATTGCAGCAAAAGTAATGAGGATGGATTGAGAACTCCAAAGAGTTTTAGCACGCACCCTACCTTATGTGTAGGTATACGTAGAAGTGCATACAATTGCACAGTAAGGCAGTAAGTCATTTGTAATCTATTTAAATGGAATTTAATTTCGTGGATACTTTTTAATAAAAGTGTAACTATTAGTGTTTCAATGTAACTGGAGGACTTTTCATGTTGATTTTGAAGATTGGCTCTGGTAGCGTACAAATACAGTTGGAGATTTTTACGCAAAACATTTCTACGTCTTTCTTCCATTCCATAGCAATTGGTTTTCCGAAAGCATTATGTCGAACTGTGACTTCACTTCCGATGGCACCTATTGCTTGTGTTCTTACACCAACAATTACAATTTTTGCAACAATATAAAACTGCTCTAGCAACATGTCAAGGTCTGGAGTAGCTAAAGTACAAATTTTTTTGCAACTCTTTTTTTGCACTGGCATCGTAGAAAAGGGCGAGTTGCCGTTGGCAGATGGTCAGTAAACAATTAAACTCGTTCAAACGAGATCTGGTATGTTTTAAAGGCTCTGTCGAACCATACCCTAAATAATTGAAAAACACCTTTAGTTTCAATACTCAACATTGAACAACTTGCATAATTTATTACATTGTGTATACAAAACATTAAATTTTCTATATTCTAATACATTAACAAATCGATTTAGGCTGCCTCTAGACTATCCAACCGAGTCCGATGTACCCTCCTCATGTGATCGCGCAAGTATCGCTTCTGCGTCAGTTTAACGCCACAAATGTGACACGCAAAGTCGGTTGTCTTATCATGAATCTTTCGGTGCTTGGTAAGATTATTAAGCGCAGCGAATTTTTTATGGCAACAGCTACAGCTGAACGTCTTCTCTTTTTTCTTGTGTTGCGCCGAATGCACGTCCAAGTGATGTTTGAATTTGAATCCTTTGCCACAATCGAAACACTTGTATGGCGTGTCATCAGAGTGCGTCTTACGATGAGCATACAATGTTGAATCGGATTTAAAGCTTTTTTCACAATCGTTACACTTGAACTGTTTATCCTTGCTGTGGACACTACGAAAATGGTTGAGGAGCACCCGTTTGCACGAGAAAATGTGTTCACATGCATCGCAAGGGAATTGCTGGTCTGCTGTGTGACTGGAATTCATGTGGTACTTGAGGCCGCTGTTGCTAACGAATTGTTTTTCACATTCAGGGCATTTGAATTTATCGGGTTTGGTTATTGTTGTTGATGGGTTCACTACCGGGGTTGGCAACTGAAGTGAGCTCAGTGCGTGTTCTGTCATGTGAGTGATTAGATCATTACGTGGTTTGTAGTTCTTACATAGGTCACAGCAGAATACCATGTCACAGTGGACCGCAATTAAGTGGTCGTTGAGTTGTTGCTGGCTTTTGTTGGGGACAGCACAGAAATTGCAGGAAAGACTGGAATCGCTTTCTGGTTTTCTAAAAGCAAAATGAAACGATGTTGAGATTATCTGGAAATAATAGTGTAACGTGCTAGTGATGAGTCTGCGAGGATTGCGAGACCCAATTGAGGCATATTAAGGTTTATTTGAATGTTATAAGCTATACGAATTATAAATTGACTGTTTTTAGTGGTGCAGGTTCCACTTTAATCACTACAATTGTTTGTAAGCGTGCTCGGGCCTTCATTTCGGTCTGCATTGCGGGCGGTTGAAACATAGCTCTTACGGAAATCTTATTGCACTCAATTAATAGGGTAACAAGTTGGCCGAAAGTGGACATCAACATGTTCTGTTTTAAAGGATGCCGACATGGCATATCAACAGAATAGGTTATTTCTCCACTCTCCTATTAAGTTTAGAACATATTTAAACACATTTAAGGTCTGTTCCCTTACAATAATGCATTCGAACACATTAGCCAAATTCAGTCAAAGTTTGTTTCATTACATACAAATTTTGAGTACGGGAACGAAGTTTGACTAATTTGTTCGAATGCATTATTGTAAGGGAACATACCTTTAATTACTATGCAATGCACAGTTTTAAGTACATTTATGTGCAAAATTGTTAGGACGTTTCTGGGCAAATACAATTCTGCACCCAAATAAGTTCATTCAGAACTGAATCGTTTAACAAAGACCAAAATGCCCCATGTTTTACCGTGTATCATTTTTGACCCAGCTGTCGCCATCGGTGCGGTAATGCGGATGACTTTAAATTCAAAAACACTCATTGAACAAATGTACAAATCAAGTGCAAATAAAAGAAAACAAAAATAGCAGACAGTTTTCACAATATTGGTAGGTACTTACTCATTTTCAACAGCATCACTATGGCCATTGTTCAATTCTAGCTCGGAAAATCAAGTAAATGTTTTAATTTATTTCTCTTAACTCTTCGCAAACAGTTGTGTACCTTTGTCAAGTGTAGTAGTTGTGTGACTTTCACTGTTGGAACCAAGTCTTTGCTTTTTCTTCTCCAAAATTAAGGCGAATTTTGTTTGAGTCTTTGCACACCTATTGTAGAACGCATTCCAGTTTTCAATCGATGAAACGCACTCCAAGCAGATATTGTTCGGATAACCAAAAATATTATCCTTAAGACGAATGGGATTATTTGAATATTTATAGCTCATCAGTTTATAGATTTTAATGCGATTGTGCTCACCTTTATTGGAAGATACTTGTAAATGTGTTCCTCATGATCTTGGACTGTTTCGAAGTCGCCTGTACAAATTTTACCACAAATTCGGCACATTTTATCTAAATTCATTTTATTTTAATTTATTAATTTTGAATAGGCGGCAAAAATTAAGATCTAAAGAAAAGCCTCGAAGCCTCGAAGGTTTCAATCGAAAACGATTATAAAATGCGTACGATTAGACATTTCACAATTAGGAAAGGGATTTGTTTACAAAACAGAAATGACTTTTCGTGTTATTGCAGTGTTTCCAGCAAAAATGGAAAAACATGTTTCGGACAATACTGGGTCAGCAACATTTTAAAAGAATTGCCATTGGCATAAGTTCTATATACAATTTCCAAGATAGATTCGTGCTTGCTTGAATTGGTGAAGATAAAGATTCGTGAAGTGGATCCAAATGCGACCATTTAGAAGAGAGTTCGAAAACGGGGTAATAGAGTAAACGTAAAAACGGAAAATAGAATAATTGCCTCCCCTGCATATATTTTAATATATTTTGACAAGGTCAAGCGTACTATTTTTGTTTTTCGGATATCATCGCAATCATTTTGAAGAATGCTGTGAATAAGTTGGTCGCAGTTCTTTTATTATAAGACTATTGCTGTTTTTTTCAAAGACAAATATGGTCACATAGTTTAATTTAGTTTAATTTTTGAACCCAAAAATTACAATCAATTTTTCAATGATATTTGGATTAGTTCGTGTATTTTGAATGAGGGACAGGAATTAGATTTCCACACCTTAGGTAGAATGAGCCGTTTAAAATCATTCTCCTCACGGGATTTTTTCTGAAATTTAGCGATGAATTCCCATGCATTTGCATTAAACATGTAAGGCATCTTACTTTTGTTTGTATTTTAAATATGGCTGGATAACAAGCACATCTTTAGGCACACGCTCCAGAAAGTTATTCCATCTGCACATCAAATACTCGTTTCGGTTCAATGAGAATGATTCCCGCAACTCCTCCTTCATTGCGTTTACTTCGCCGATTTCTTGTTTAGTTTCATTATTTATATTATTTCTTTCATTTGCTTCTTCCTTAAGGTTATCTATAGTCACGTTTTTCGGAATCAAATAATTTGGCTCGCAAGAAAAGAAGCGAGTATCCATTTTAGATGTTTAGTTTTAGTTTTGTTATTGTTTTGATTAAAAATTAAATGAAATAAAAAAAAAAGTTACAAGTTGCAGATGAAAAAAGCAAAATGAAAACATCCGCTGTATACCAAAGTCGTCTCGCGCCCGATCTCACCACACTATTTTCACCAAACCTGCCAGTTGACTTTAGCGGCGCAGGTAAACAAACGATTGAAAGAGTTTTTTCACTTTATTTTTATTTGGCACTTGTTTTTCCACTTTGCACACCGCTGTAGCTCGTAAACAATTGTGTCGCTATAAAAAAGTAAATTTCTATACAATAACATAATCAAATAGAGCTACATTTTAAAGAATATGGCTACCTTACCGCCACGCAAGAATCCAACTCCAACAAGGATCTCGAAGCAGCATCTAACTCCAATGCAGACGCTTCTACAAATGGGATTCCAAAAGCACAGGGCGTAAGTGTAAACACAGTATCGATTTTCTACTTCAAGTGAATTTGCTTGTTTTGGAAAAGACTCAATCAGGGTCAATATTTTTAACTCATTGCATCGGGTTTATTTTTAAATATGAGTCTTGTGCTATTGCAGGGAAAAAGCTCTTGCTTCAACTGGTAATCGGGGAGTTCAAATTGCTTCCGATTGGCTGTTGGCTCATGTTAATGATCCCTCAATAGATGAGTGCATACCACGTGAATATATTTTGTATGCTTGTCCAACTGGACCGTTTCTCGATCAATTGGAGGAGTTCTGGACAAAATCACGATTACTCTGCGGATGGAATGGAGCACACAACTATGTTCCACATATTACATTGGTTTCTTTTTTCAAGGTAACGTGTAGTTTTATTTGATTGTTAGGAACCATGAAAAATAAATATGGCTTTTGACACGGTTCTCATTCTATTTCTTAAAACCGAACATACTTGGTATACTGGGTAGCATTTTTAACCAACTTGAGTTATTTTGTTTACAGGCTCCTGACGAATGTGCTCTGCAGCTATCTAAGGCTTTGAAACAAATCGTTGACATGGCTGGTGCCTTACTAGATCGACCAATCAAACTAGAATTGTACATGAGTCCAAACTTTATGGGATTCTTTGTTGCAGAGGATGATGCCAATTACTTGAAGCGCCTGGCCCTCCAATACGTCAAAGAAGTCTCGAATTCAAGTAAAATTTTTTATATATACTTTTTCTTTCGAATATTTTGGGCTACGGTTGGAAGGTGCTAAGGGAAAACTAACAAATATTCTTTTCTTTATTCTTTTTCCCCTAATGCTGGGCTCTAAGTAATAAGCGATACTTATGAGCAACTCGATGCAATTGTTGCATGTTTTCCATGGTGTGGGGCCGTGTCATCTGGTAATCGTTGCATACCGCGCAGCAGTCGATGTAAGAAACGTATTTACTGTTTATATTGTGTGCATGTGATTGATGTACATTTGTTTGAATTGTGTGGTGGTTTTAATTTTATTGCCAGCATGTCCTTTAATTGGTTGTTTAACTTTAGTAATGAATGTCTTAATTTTAGAAATACTGCCGAGGCATTTCAAACAAACTAAATAAACTGTTTCAAATGTCAACCTAGGGACTAAAACATGCATAGTTGTAATGGGAATAGTGCATGGCTAGCTTCCCGTGGTTCACCTAACCCTTCCTATAAACTGCGACTTGTAGACTGTCCAATGTAGTGGACAACTGAATAATGCTTAAGGATGTTCACTTACTGTTTGCATTCTTAGAAATAACAAATAATAGATTGGCATAGGTACCAAAAACAAACAAAAACAACAGAAACGCCTTAATATTACACCTCCTTCTTAAGTTCTAAGTGAATCCAATAAATGATTCTCTTCTATTCAATAAAGTGGCATGCCTTTGTATGACAGGGGCTATTAGAACTTGCCCAACTGCAGCTTTGGAAGTGGTATTGGAACTGACTCTTTTGCAACTTGTCGTTGATGATTGTGCAAGTAAAACTATTCTAAGAACGGCCAAAGAAGGAATAGAAAGAGGAAATTGTATCACATTGAAACAGTTTGACGTACTACACAAAAAAACCGATTATTGGCCTTTCCTAGAGAACTTTGTTTCTAGCTCAGCAACAAGAAAAACTGAAGCATTGAATCCGAAACTAACAGACTGAGCAAGCTCGCAACAAAGTGGTACACGGATGGGTCAAGAATAGATGAGCGAACTGGAGCGGTAGTATTCGGGCCTAGAACCAAATATTCTAAAACAATGGGCAAAAGTTCCAGCATCTTTTAGGCTGACTGCTATGCCATAGACAGATGTGTCCAAATCAACCTCGACATGACACTTAGGGCATGAGGCAGGCTAAGAAACACAACCGGAATACAACCGGCAACGACAATAAAACCGGAAAAGATTCCAAGCTTGCATCGGCATGAGAAAAAACAACCTCCGCATCCTAACGGGCTCTCTAATGGGGCATTGTAGACTTAAAGACAACCTTTTGAAGCTGGGTATATCTGTAGAAGGTGTCTGTGGATTCTGAGATGAGTCCAGTGAAATCCCAAAGCATGTGTTGGGATTATGTGGCGCACTGATCTAGAAAAAAAATTAAATAAATATTTTGGCGCGACAGGTTTATGTGACTCAAGGCCTAGCTTCTCACAACCATTCGTTTTGTTTGGGTTTTAAATTTTTGGAAGGGATCTACATTTTTACGCGGAATCCAAACCTCAAATTGAGAAGCTCATTCATGACAGTTTTACTTTCGGATGTTTGTCAGACGTTCGCGAGAGGTGGCTCAGTGGAAAAAAAACCCTTAAGATGTAATTTGGCCCTTTCGGGATTCGAACCGGGGACCCCTCGCTTAGTAGCCCAACACACTACCACTGCGCCACTGGCACTGATCTAGAAACGCATAAAATACTTATGCAACCTCTCTTCCTCAAATTCTTAAAGGAAATGGGACAAGTGAGACTGCTTTAGGACGGATTTCTTCGGCCAAATAGAAATAAGAGAGTACAAGAACCTCTAAAATGATTCCGAAAGGAATTATAATGTGTGCTGAACTTCTATGGGGTAATATACTTCTCTGAGGCGTTAGCAGGCGGAACAATAGACCAAAAGGTCGCAGAACAGCAGTCCCTTTCGCATAAAAAAATACTAATACCCAAAAAGTACCTACCCATTATTTTTTCAGAACTGTTTGTCGAGTTCCTGTCTCCAAATTAAATCTCTTGGTTCTGTGTATTCTCTGTGCTAGGCAAAGCCTTTACAAAATGTTTCACTTGTCTAATTCTACATATAGAAAGAAGGCTTTCTTTTGAAAAGCGGTACAGTATTCAAACAGCCTAAGAATGATATGATCATATTTGTATTAAATCAGGGGGAAAGGTAAAATGAAACTATTGCCAGTACTATCATTGAGCCATAACCAATCGACGGTTAAAGTGCAGAACCTCGTAAGTCGTAAAATTCAACAAAAATATTAATAATGCAAAAAAATCTGATGAAATGGTGTTCTGAACATTTTACAGGAAAGGCAGAATTCAAAATCTCGTATCATAAGATCGCATACAAAATTTGGCAGTACCTCGTACTGTTTTTTGGATTTCTGAAGAACATTACGAGGTTCTGCACTTTAACCGTCGCAATGCTGCATTCGAGGAAAGAAGAGATAGTTCGTTGGATTTGTTTGAATAGGCAATAATAACTTACAGCAATAATCTACTACCATCCATAAAGAAAAACGAATTCAGCTTTGTAAAGGGTTTTCTAAAAATATGTCCTCGATAGACTCAAGAATTCCATCTTTGAGGTCTTGAATCGACGCTGGGCTGTTGGCGCAGACCTTATCTTTTACATGGGCCCAAAGGAAGAAGTCGCAAGGTGTTAAATCACAAGATATCGGTGGCCAATTGTGATCACCTCTTGAGATAACACGGTCCGGAAACTTTTCCCGGTGTGGGCCCGTTGCTAGTGTGTCACGTATCGCCGTCTTGTTGAAAGGAAACGTTGTCCAGATCAATACCATCCAACACCGGCCATAAAAAATCATTAATCACATTTGTGGAATGCCCAATTCCAAAGAACGACGAGTAATGGACAAACCTGGGTTTTCTTTAACACTTTGGGCTACAGCATCAATATTCTCAGTTGTTCTTGAGCGACGTGCACGGGTTTTATTCTTCACATCAATAACTTGTCCCAACAGCTCGAATTTTCCCACCAATTTCTGTATTACGGTCCGACAAGGTGCTTCCCGACGACCCAAAAATGGTTTAGTTTTGCTAACTGTGACTGCAAAATTTTCACCATTTTTGTAGTGAATTTTTATAATTTCAATGCGTCGTTGAAGCGTGTGTCGTTCCATTTTTAGTAATGGCGTAGTTTCCACTTGTCAAATGTCAAAAAATAACAGCTTCAAAAGTGACAGCTATCGAAATAGCGGGCTATTCCAAATAAAAGCTCTCATTTTAAAACCCTTTAGTACAATCGACTTGAAGCAGTCAAATCTCGTCCCGTTCAGTAACTGGTTGTAAGAGAAAATGAGCCTCTATATCTCGGCCATACCAACTGCGGACTTTTGCTTTATTCAGCCATTGCTTATACATCCCCGCAGAATTATTATGTGGCCGGATGGTCACCATTGGCATCAACATTTAGGAAAATATCCTTCTAAATGAACTCTTGCTTTGCGGTTTCTTTAAACAATTGAGCACTTTTTTTTTTTAATATTCTGTAGTGAGCATGTTAAGCTTAGAACAGCAGCAGATTGTTAACAACCTAACCATTTCCAATAAATACACTTTATAATTTATTTTAATTAAAATGCCGATCAATTTTGCCCATGTTGCAAGTAGCATTATTTGCATTTCTTTTCTAGTTCTTTTCTATTAAATATTGGATCGCTTAATTTAACGATTTTGTACTCACTTTAATGCGAATGCGTGTGTGCGTGTCTGTATGCATAATATTGTGTTTTGTTTTGTCCACTTCGTTATTTGTGGTTTATTTTCTTGTTTGTTCTTTTAGCAATATCATTGGAGCCGCACGTTAAATCACTTCATTTGACCTTAGCCTATCAGTTTCCGCAGAGCCAATTCAATGCACTGAAAACATTAGTGGAATCATTAGATCCATCTTGTGCGTCCAGTTGGGAACTACGGCTATATTCGCGCGATCCTAGACTAGCGACGAAACAAGTAAACAAACAATTTAAACACACAAATGTTTTCTTCTACTCTTTCTCTGTGTTCCATTTTTGATTATAGCATTTTGTTTTTGCAATAGCCTGTAGTTGATGTTTGTGTGAAATTTACCTTTCGATTGTGATTTTAGGTACACAAAGTGCTCTATCCGCACAGTCCGCATGAAATCGATGAACTTGAACTGCGAATAGGTGATTTCATCTACTTGAATAGTGAGTCGGTGGATAATTCATGTGACGGATGGGTTGAGGGCATTTCATGGTTAACTGGAATGACTGGATATTTGCCGGTTAACTATACCGAACGTACAGCTGAGTCGGATGCCTGGACTTTGCATAGAGTTGTACAGCTATCGAAATCGATAACACCATCGTTGACATCGGTGGAGGAAATTGATATTGTTGACGGCAGAAGTCTGTCCACTGATCAAGAGGAGAGGAGAGATTTACATCAAGGTAAGGTGGAGAGGACATCGAATAGATTATCCATTTAGACTTTGAAGCTTCACAAATGATTTGCAAGTGCTTTTGTTTTACTCTCTTGTCTTCACAAGTTATCCCTGATCGGGTAAATTCACTCTTCTGATGGAGAGGTACTTCATACTTAATTCTTTTAACTCAGTACAACTATGGTTAGGTTTATAGTTTGTCACGGAGCGTCTGTCCGTTATCTCTATTACAAAGCGTATGCTGTGGCTAAGAAGATTGCAAGGCAATACTTTGCATTCACAGGGAGAATCTTAAGTACTTACTTGGTGCGTACTTCATCTTCTCTTAAATCCTTCGCGCATTTAGTGGCGCTTCTACGCTGTTGCTTCTTTTGAATTATTTGCTTCTCCAATCATCGCTACTACTTAACTGAATGCTTTTGGCATTTTTTGGCATGCAATGTGTGCCCTACCTTGCCCAGATCCAAGACGTTTACTCTCCATCATTTCGGAGACATTCACATTCGCACAGTGCAATACTTTGGGGTTATTCAAGTCTTAGTGGATCAAAAAGAATCCAACAACTTAATTATTCAATCTTTCTAGGCATTCTACAGCAAGACATAATTGAAGGCTCCTCTTTTACGGAAGAGTCCGATCTCAGTGCTGAACGGTTTTTAAGAAAACCAATAAATCGTTGCATTCAAATTCCATCGGTTTTGCATCCGAGTCTCCCACCACAAGAGATCGACATAGACATTGAGATCGACAGTTCTAGTGTGCAATCTGAGAAGAAGGACGCGTCGTCCGCATCGCAAGCGAATAAAAATCGCAAAATCTACATCATGCGCCATGGGGAGAGAGTTGATTTCACGTTCGGCACTTGGATTCCATACTGTTTCGATGAATTCAACAACTACGTGCGGAAGGATCTTAATATGCCGAAATCACTGCCCAAAAGGTTTGTTACGTTGCACATATAACTTTCAATTTGTGTTATGTTTTAAAATTTTGAAGGAAAAACTGTCCCGAGGGCTGGCAAAATGATTCTCCTCTCACCAACATAGGGCTCTTTCAAGCTAAATTGACCGGAGAAGCCATGTATGAGGCTGGCATTCAAGTGGATCATGTGTACTGCTCACCAGCATATCGTTGTGTACAGACATGCACGAGTGCTTTGGAAGGTAAAAGAAAACAAAGCGTACCCCTCTGCTACTGGGTGTTGTAAATGAGTGCACTTTATAGGTCTCAAGTTAAATGGCAAGCATAAATTGCGCGTCGAAGGCGGACTCTTTGAATGGATGGCATGGTATCCCGATGGAGTGCCAGACTGGTGTACCAACGACGAACTGATAGAAGCGCATTATCACATCGACAGAGACTACGAACCAATATCAACTGGGACCAATTTAAATGAAGTTATCAAGGAAACATCTGAGGAGTTCTACAACAGGAACCACGAATGCCTGCTTAAACTAATAGAATCGACTAGTAAGTCAATTAAACCTGATTTTGTATCTTATTAAAAAAACCTCCACGCCCTTTATCATTTTAGCTGGCAACATATTAATTGTAGCACATGCCACAACACTGGACACCTGCTCACGTCAACTGATGGGCGAGAAGCCACGTTCCACTAATGAACTCCGGCAGGTTATTCACAAGATTCCCTACTGCAGTCTGGCCACGGTAGAGCAAATCAATGGCGAATGGAAGCTCGTCGAACCCGAGTGCTTACCGGTGACACATTCAAAGAATCCACGCTTCGAATGGAATGCATTGACTGCCACATAGTGTTCGTGCTTCGAAGATCTTCTACAACCTATAGCTCAGTAGAATACTATACATAATCCACATAAAAAACAAACAAATGAAATGTGAAATCACTAAACATTGCAGTACGTAGACATATTTCTTGTATACTCATCATATTCTGTACTTTCGATATACTTTATTCGACAAGATGCTGAATTGTTAAATTATTATTATTATCATGTATTATTATTATTATTATAATATTATTCACAGATACATTAGCAAGTTAGACATTTATATTAGTTAAACAATAAAACAAACCGCAGTTGCAGAGGTAACGTTTGAGTCCTAGATCGTTGATTATAAGGTGGTAGTCATTCGGCGATGAATTTTGTAATCGAAAATTATTTGCTACTACTTATTATATTATTACCTCTTATTAATTATAAACAGAAACACATTAAACAAATTGCATTTTCAACAAAATTCTTTCTGACTGCAGTGTTTGTTATAAAATTCTGTCTATTTATGCGGGCTCTGTTGTGATTGTTACTCGCAGATATCGAATTGCCTAACGACACCTATTTGATAGGTTACGCAGACGACATTGGCGTGGTGATAACTGCGAGGGACACTGAGGAAGCACGAAGAAAGTTTAATCAAATTATGAGACGTGTCTGTTTCTGGTTAGAAACCCATGGTTTTAGTCTTGCATCTGAAAAGACCGAGATTGTACTACTGACCAGAAAACATATCCCGACGCAAATATAGGCCCAGACGTAATCACCAGCTAAAACGCAGTAAAGTATGTTGGGATTTCTATCAATTCAAAACTCACTTTCTGGAATCATATGAAATCCGCTTCCGAGGCGAGCTGCTAGAGTGACTACAATCCTTAGCAGACTTATGGCAAACGTTAGAGGACCGAGAGAAAGCAAACAAAGCCTCCACATGACAATAACACACGCGATACTTCTATATGGATGGGAGCCCTCTGCACTGTATTAGAATCAGCCGCTCATGCAGTCGTTGCAGTAGTGGCACCCATTGACCTCTTAAACGCAGAGAGAAGGCTGATATATGAGAAGAGAGCGGAAGTAGGAGCAGGAGCGGCAACCAATGAATCAAAACAGGCCACCAAACACTTCTGGCAACTAAGGATCCACCTCTGAAACAAGAGGACCGCCAGGCTGATCAGAGATTTCGTTGAATGGACAACGCGAAAACACGGAGAAGTAAATTATTATACCACGTAGTTTATAACCGGACATGGATATTTTAATGAGTACCTACCTACACAGGCTGCGGAAAGTAGACTATCCGAAATGCCAGTACGGCGACTCTGATTGGCAGCAGCTGACCGTGGAAATACAGGATTTGGAATCGGAGATAGGTTATATTTCCCCTGAAAATATCATTGGGAAGATGATCGCAAGCGAACGCAGCTGGAAACAGGTATCAGCGTTTATCGAAACCGTGCTCAAAGATAATAAGAGAGAAGAAAGCCAGAGCACACCCTCATAGAAGAACAGAAAAGCTTATGAGGTAGAAGGAAAATAACGGCTCTCCGAAGTAATACGAATAGTGGTTCCAGGGGGCTGTTGAAGAAAGCCAAAGGGAGAGGGGTGTTTAGTCAGTAATAGTCTGACACACCAAGAAAATTTAAATTTCTTGACGGTGCATTCTTCGCCCTCCCTATAGGAAAATCACAGATATCTCTTTAACCGGAATCATAAATCAAATTCCGGCTATAGCTCAGTGGCAACAAAAGCAGAGCAAACTGACTTATTGCAATTGGTAATTGAATCGGTAGATATGCTGTTGTATTTTTAAAGAACTTTGAATCGATTTTGGTGTTAAAATACGATGTACTTCCAACTAAAGGGTCTTTCAATAAGAGCTGTTATTTTGAATAGCCCGCTATTTCGATAGCTGTCACTTTTGAAGCTTGTTTTTTTTTGACATTCGACTAGTAGAAACTACGCCATTATTAAAAATGGAACGATACACGCTTCAACAACGCAATTATAAAAATTCACTACAAAAATGGTGAACATTTTGCAGTCACAGTTCGTAAAACTAAAGCATTTTTGGGTCGTCGTGAAGCACCTTGTCGGACCGTAATACAGAAATTGGTGAAAAAATTCGAGCTGTTGGGACAAGTTCGTGATGTGAAGAATAAAACCCGTGCACGTCGCTCAAGAACAACTGAGAATATTGCCGCTGTAGCCCAAATTGTTGAAGAAAACCCAGGTTTGTCCATTCCTCGTCGTTCTTTGGAATCGAGAGATGATTAATGCTTTTTTATGGCCGGAGTTGGATGGTATTGGTATTGATCTGGACAACGTTTACTTTCACCAAGACGGCGCTACGTACCACACAAGCAACGAAATCAGTGATCTTTCACGGAAAAAATTTCCGGACCGTGTTATCTCTCGAAGAGGCGATCACAATTGGCCACCGAGAACTTGTAATTTATAACCTTACGACTTCTTCCTTTGGGGCCACGTGAAAGATAAGGTCTACGCCAACAGCCCAGCGTCGATTCAAGACCTCAAAGATGGAATTCGTGAGTCTATCGAGGACATAGGGCAGCCACTTTGCGATTTTGTTATGGAAAATTTCATGAAAAGGATATGGTCCTGTAACCGTGGTCGCGAATGGCCATTTGGCTGACCTTCGGCATACTTCTTCTTTATTATGATTTAAATATCCGATCATTTGTCTCAAAAAATGTCATTTTTCTTTGAATATCAAAATAACACCTCTTAGTGGAGATCCCTTTACAAGGATTGGAATTTTGGACTCGTTGTTGAAGTCTTTTTTTAACGTATTTTGCCGTAGAGACCAACGGCCATGTACAGTAAAATATAAATTTCATAGGTACTCAAAATGATCTACACCGATTTACAGCGAAACATATCCAAAACCAGACTTGAGCCTCTCTTGCGAAAATTAAAACTCATCTTTATTAACATAACCGTACATGCAGCAGCTGGCTTAAGGATAAACACCAATAATACAACAATTATGCACACTAGCCGAAACCAACAACAGCAGGTTATTTTTAAACGGGAGATCAGGAGGTCACGCTGTTCTGGGAAGTTATGTAACACTCGGTGGTGGAACGGACCAGAATGTCAGTAGTAGACTGAATAAACCTCGTAGTGCACTCGTAGTCCTTTTCCCAGTTGGGAACTCTACCAAAATATCGCTTCACACTAAAATCTGTACTTCTTTAATCATGTGAAACGTGGAAATGCTCCGACAATATCTCGAGTAGGTTACAAGCTTTTGTTAATCGTTGTCTGCGTTAAACTGTTAAGACCTGGTGGCCACACACAATTTCCAACAATGCAGTGTGGCTCAGGACTGGACAAACAAAAGTGGATATTGACATCAAGCTGAGAAAATGCGGTTTGGTTATATACACTGAAGAGTCAAGATGACAACATAGCGAAGCAGTAGGTTTATTTGAAGTGGGCCCTAGTACACACTAGATGGCGATCGTGCGCCAATACTCACATATGGCAGCATAGTCTGGTGGCAAGCCGCAAGCAAGGCGACCAATCTCAAGTCATGGACCAAAATAAAATGAATTACTTGTATAGCAGCGCAATGAGAACCACACCTACAGCTGGACTCTAGGCGATTTTCAATCGGACACCTCTAGATCTATACATGGAAGAGTCTTTAGGATCAGCCAAGCCTCCAATTTTTGACATGCCCAGATTTTAGGTAGAAACGTAGAAAACGCCGTTAAAACGCGAAGAGCTCAATGTTCTTTGTTCGCAGCACATCACGAATCTCTACTGGGTTCCTGTACATAGAGACAAAACCGGCAATGATAGGGCGGACGAACTGGTGAGAACTGGACCCGCAATGGATCTTGATAAAGGGAAAGGATGAAGACAACCGGTACAACATCAACGGTTAACCCAAAAAAAGCATCACAATGGGTCCACGAGGACCTTAGTGTGGTATTGTAGGTTACACCTTGCTCCACCTACCCGTCTACATAATACATAACCTAACCTTCCCTTTTTTTTTAGCTGCCATTTGTTGGATGATCTATAAAAGTATAGGCCTACCTTAATTTGTAGCAGGACGATATATCTGGGTAAGTTTTTATGTTTGACCCTTCCTTAATTATGCAACGCCCAACCCAAAAGCCGAGACAAAAAAAACTCAGTATAGTACTAGACTTTTACTTTTATTTACACATTTTTACAAAATTAAATTTTTTTCACAACATAAGTATCTATAAATCTAACAAGAAATAAAATTTGAAAGCAGAGTTCAGTTGAAGAATAACAATTATTAATAATTTACCTAAGCTTATTGCAAAATATTATTTTACTTCAAATGATAATAATAAATTCTATTTCAAATGAGCAGATCTGAATCTATTTTATTCAACTAGTACCTATTATTGTTTGTTTTTTTTACGATAGCGAATGTTTTGTAATACCTGCTTGCTTAAAAAATTATGTAAGTAAAATATATATTTGTTTGGTAAATACTAATTTTATAAATAAAGCATTTTCTAAGCCAATTAATTGCTGTCGAAGATCTTGCACTCCTTGTTTCCTAAGAATTAAACCAGTTGAATCGATTGTCCAATTATGACAAATAAATTGCTGAACGTATATACATTTAAATCTAAATACTAGTTAAGTTTGTCTACTTCTTCGGATAGAAGAGTGGTTGTGTGTAACCAGGCCTATTGTCGGTCCATTGAGACAAATCGATTGCAGGAATTTCTGTGCATGGAATGATTGGATTTCTGAAAGTAACAAAAGTAAATTAATTTCAATTTAAACACATAAAAACAATAAACAAATAAAATAAATATGTATTTCAATTTTAAATTGTGGTTACTCGAAGTATGACGTTTAAAAGTTGCCAGAATCTTTGCTGATCGCGTATCCCGATTTCCGATACCTCGCGATAAGCCCTCCGATGGCAGAAGCTAGTGTAGAAGACTAGCGACTTATGTGCTGCGTTTCATTTGACCAACATAACCGCTCTCTTGATAAAAAATGTCGACTGTCAAATGTAGCAAAACAAGAAGAGTACAAAGAATCGCTGCGATTGAGTACTACTACAGCTGATCATGAGCTTGACTTCTAAGGAAGAATGTATTGAACATTTACGAAATGCTATAGTTAAAGTTCCAGGACAGAGATGACGAGAGAACCTTGTAAAAGTGCTATGCAATCGCAGTCGGTGGAAAAACTAGCACCCACACTGGCGATATCTCGATGAAAGACAGATCATTCTTTTATTCATTCATTCATTCGGCACATTCAAAAATTTAATTGTGTTTAGTCGACTAGATTCGTCTGGAGTAGATTTTAACCTGAACGCATAAACTAGATTGGTCGGTAATGTCATTTTTTCTACGTCAGCCACAAAATATGCGAACTGTCAACTTAAGGCTGGTACGCTGTTCGAGTGAAGTGAAACTTTCACTCCTCTCCAAAAAATGCTGTGAAATTTAAAGTGGAAATTTCACGCCGAAACGTCAAAAATTTAATGCGACGGATAATAAAAGCCAAGCGAAATAGCAAGTAACGCCCCCTACATATCACTTCTTGAACAATTATTTTTCACTTCAACAGCTTACTGCCTGGTGAAATTTTCATGAGGAAAGTTTCTTTTGACATTTCGCAGTGAAAAACTTGTATGAAAAATTGGATTTCACGCGAACAGCGTACTAGGCTTTATTACTCAATCACGAATTTCTTGACTAGATTCGTCGGATACCCCTCCATAAACGTCAACTGAAACAGCTGCCTATGTGACCGATCTAGGCCAATCAAAAGTGAGATACCTACATTAAGTCAGTCAGCTGTCAGACTTACTAAGCTAGATACTTGAACGTTCCTATTCTAAAAGAATCTGATTGGCCCTTTCAGTACGGTTTTAGGACAGAAAAGCCCACCTTCTATCAAATGTTTGCATTTAGACAGATCTTGGAAAAAACCAAAGTAGTCCAAATCGATTGTTTCTATTTTTTTTTATTGATTTCAAAAACCATCTATAGAAGCTGTGTTTCTTTCGTCCCCGTCACGGCTATAGGATAAGCAAAATAAAAAAATCCCTTGTTAAATACAACAAAGGCTTAACCTGGATAATTATCGGGGTTAACAGCTTCGCGGCGATAGAGAAAAGTATAGCCAACACAAATTTGTGTATGTTATCGATAACTTGTATGGATATTTCATATATGACATTGACATGCTGACAAAAATTAAAATCAAAAATTCGAATTTGAAAAAAATGTCTCGGCAAGCCGATGAAAAAAGGTAAATTACCAAGAAATGTAATGTATGAAACAATACACAATATATTATTATGGTAACTTGATTCATTTTTTATTTCAATTTAAATTTTTGGTACCTCTGCTTCGGTGGAATTTTCCATTAATAATATTTTATCAAATTAAAATTTTCAAATGTAAATTTTACTGCCAATGTCAATTTAACTATTAGCTTGATGCGTTGCCAATTCACGTTTATATTCTTCGATGTTCGTTTTTTTCAGCAATCCTTGAAAGAGACGCTGATAGGGACGAAAGAAACAAAGCTAGAGAACCAAAATATTCATAGCCATGTCAAGTTTTGAAATATCCCTGCAAAACGCAAGAGGGATAACGATGCGAAGGATCACGATGGAGAAAGCTCGCTGGATTTGAATTTAATAATAATACTATGTATTTTTGAAAGTGAGTTTTCGGTGCGTTTTCTGTGTAATTTTTCTCATGTCTACTCACTCAAAATCTACCTGTCTCCTTATAGAAGGTTTTTTTGATCTACTAAAGCTACATTACTATTTTGCGCTATATTACAATTTTAATTTTCCATTGGCCAATCGTCCACAAAAAATATTTTTGTCTGCTTTATTTAAATTTTAACAAATCTCGATTTCGAGAAAATATTTAAGTATTTCGTACTCAACTTTAGACGGAGAATATGGACATATTTATTCATTAAAAACGTGTATAGTTCTTTCAACTGACGACGTTTATGAAGACGAAACCGACAAATCTAGTCGCAAATTTATTGGCTGTGTTCATTTCCTAATCTAATTTTAACGTTCAATTTGAAAAATCTAGTCCATTTTAGACGACTAGAGTTTGAATTATTTTGTGTCTTAACGTTATTTTGTAGGTCCCTTTCATTCGCCACAAAAATAGAATCTCAAACAACTGGGAACCGACTTGTTGTGATAAGTAGACCGGTTGCTATATTTTTCGGTAACAATTACATATTTAAAACTTTTGACACATCGGTATTTTTTTTCAATCAACCGTTCCCTTACTTTTAGGACCTTTTTAAAGAGATAATTCAATTAAATGGAAAAGGAGATAACTTACGATTTTGAAACGGTAATAAATGCACTAGGTTGAATTGATGAAATATGATTTCCATTGTCACACAACAATCTAGCCATGCTAGCCTTTCGGATCTCTCTCAGTTGTCCTAAAAAGTTGCAAAAAAAAAACACATTAAAAATCCCAACAAAACTACAAAAATCAAGTTTCTTACCTGATGTAAGTCCAGCAATCTTATCACCAGTCTCAAAGAAGTACCGATCACCGACACGTGTCCTGAAAAATTGCTCAGTAAGAATGCATAGGAATGTTGGACCTGACAATGATCCAGCTACATGAGATTCCAATGATCCCCCAACTGTTAGATCTACATCCTCAGGGCTTTTATAAAGAGTTTCTAGTTTCTCAACGACCTTTATAAAAAAAGCTTATTGTTAATAATAATTAAACTTTGAAAATAAATCGCATTTGCGTTTTACGTTAGCATCAATTAGATCCGTAAAGTCCTTCCAGGATTCAGCTCTTTTCAGGCCGCAGAATTCTCTCATATCGTTGTAGGACGCCAAACCGTGATCGCGATTACGTTGGATGTCAAATGCGCGCAGATCTCCACCAAATGGCATGTTTCTTCTAAAGAGGAAGTGCTTGATCTGAAAATGATAATAGATAATAATTTGGCATCAAAGGAGCGTAAAAAGTTTCAAGAGATAAATGACTTGTCATATGTTCCGAGCTTGATATGAAAATGTTCAATATCTTGAGATATATACAAGTTTTTGAGCAGGGTCCCGGTATAGCATGAGTTTCCTTATCGGATGATACTTATAGCATGATAGAAAAGAGATATAGACTTGAAACAAGGCGCATTACATTAGTGCGTGGAAACAAATGAGGTCTTGAAATGTGTTCCTGAGATCAGGTAAATAAAATATTGGCGTCAATTAGAGCCATATTAGCAAAGTGCGTGTGCTGTCATGATAGTTAATGCTTCAGTAATTCAGGGAACACGGGCTTTCGCGTCTGTTCTGTAACTGAAAATGTTGCTTGAATGACAACAACATAAGTCTGACATACGTCTTAATGCAATTGAAATTGTAGACAAGTGATTAACTTTACAAAAGGTACTTAGCTGTCAAAGGTTTTTTTGTTTTTAAATGAAGTACTTTTTTAATAGAAAGAGTCTTAGGATAATACTCATGAAAGAAATGCGAAACATCACTTCTGATATTGGGGATTTTCAAGTACCTAGTTTAGTAAGTCTGACAGCTGACTGACTTGATGTATCTCAGTTGTGCCCTGAACTGACCCCAGTTAATTTGTCGAGGCAAGAATTCAGTGCTGAGTTTCGCTGTCATTTCGCTTGCTGACATTTATTTTTCAATGAAAAACTTACGGGCAGAATATGTTGCGTTCGATAAAGTAGCCGAATTTTCAGGGTTGTGCAAGGTTTTTGACAGGCGTGCAATTTAGCTGACACTTATGTCGTTTTCCATTGGTTTCACTCGGGGATTCACTCATTCTGAAATCCAATGGAACAAGAAAACTGCTTCTGGTTGAATGAAGAAATGTATTGGTGAAACGCCAAAAAATAATCAACGGCCGCTGTCAGCTAGCTTGTATAAAATACAAAAATTACACTTGTGTTAGTGCTTCTTGAGTGGATTCTGACTTCAAATCGAGAAGCGAAATTCTCTTCTCAGAATCACCAGAAGAGTTTTTTTTGTGCCAAAGGAACGTGATTTTTTCGATTCCGGACTCTCCCGGACGCTTCTTTTTGCCCAATGGAAAACGACATAAGACAACTATTTTTTTGAATGTGCACATTCCCTCTTCCACGAAGAAGTTGCCAAAAGCTCATCACTAATATCTCACGCGATTGCCCGACTGGCTCGATTAAAACAAATTTCAAAGGCAAATACAACGACGGCAATAATAAGTCGCTTATGTCATGCACGCTGTCAAAATAAATACCTCTCTATCCCAATTGATGTCGGTAAGCTCCTCAGGCTGAGTGGCCAAGCCTCTTGTCAACGAATCGTAGTTATCGCCAACCTCAATAATGCCAGGACGATTGAACCAGTCGCTAAGGCGCAATGATCCAGTTATAGTTCTCAACTCTGAGATCAAGCTGCAAACAGAAGAAAACTCGTCAAATCAATCAAGCAGAGTGCGCCTGCTCATACTCACTCTAATCTGCCCTCAATCTGCGTGTGGAAGTACCTAAAAGCAGCAGTAGCGTGTTCGTTCAAAACCCTCGAATCGATACTCGGATCATAGTCATTTACGGCACTATCCTCGGGCACCTTATAGATGAGCCTATTTTTGAGCATGTTTTCCGTGCCCAAAAAGATGGGCAACCACTCGTAGTAGCTGATGTGTTGGTACTGGGCAATGTTGATCTTCCTCGACTCCTGGAACAACAGCCTGTCATCCCAGTGTGGATTCAACTTGGCAAGTTCCTCAGCGATCCGGTTATGCTCCCTTATAAGCACCGTCTGTAGAATGGTCAGTCCGGGATTTTGGTTAACACGAATATCACCCGCCAAGTAGCAAACTTCATTTGCATCTTGCACGTCACAGTCTGTGGTCACGTTTGGTGTTCTCGGCAACCAATGTCCACCATTACGCTCCTCGACAGTCATCCGACCAGCTTGGAATTCACGAATAACACGGTTCTGCTCGATTGAGTTGCCATAAACTAACGACAGGTCCATATAGCTGGTAACCGCAGTCAGTTGTTCTGCCGGTCCGCCATTGTAGTTGCAATTCGTGTCGCGGTCGGTGAGCGTTCTAACGAATTCCATGCACTCGGTGCCAGTCTGTGAGTGCGCTGGATCATGCGGCGGAATCACAATAGGGAAGCATGTCTTGTGAGCTGTGTCTTTGCCAACCAAACGGCCGTCCTCTGTGCAACACGAGATGGTGTGTTTCTCTGAAAGGCGACACAACCAATTAAATGTGCGACAAGACTTACCAAAAAAGATACTCACTTGATTGTGTGCCACCGGCTTGCATACTCATGTCGTGAGTCATTATCTGACCCCATTGCATGTTAACGAGTGTAAAGTCTGGATCTGGGACATCCAGCTCTCCGTATACCACCAGCGACACGAGTCGAGCATTCGGCAATGGTTCACCGATCACAGAGACCGGCGGCTGCTGGATTCCATCGGCATATTTGGGCGACAATAGACGAGAATATCTGAAAATGGAATTTTCAATTAACCCAATGAAACATGGCCGCAAGTGTGGGGACGCTTATGGCCTTACTTGGAATTGGCTATGCCCAATTGTGGATTTCCCAAATTGTTGCAGGAACCGTCCAGTGTACGATACGGTAGTTCGCTGCATGTTGCCGGAGCGGTACCACAAGCTGCCGCACCTGGAATCGGGAAGGTTGGACCGTAGGGAGAGGCAAACGCAGCGAATGGGTTCGGTGGCTGGGATGAGACTTCAAAGTGTGACGCTGGTGGAGGCAGAGGTCTAAAAAATGATGCAATATTAGCTTTAGTTCTGAAAATATTATAAACCAACGTGTATACGAACCGAGGGTAACCCCTAGCGTGGTACTGGGGTGACGTTGGTATATTGTATCCCGTGTATTCATTCGGAGGATCATGAATGACATTGTATCCAGTTGAGGACACTTTGATGCCATCCAACTCATGGACGCCTTGCATCAACAGCAAAACTATGGCCATACACAACATCATCTGAAAAGATATTTAGTATAAGTATATATCTACGACTTTGATTTCAAAGGGAGAACGGACAGTTATGACTTGTCGTAGCTAGGGCTTAAACTTAAATGCCATACGACCGACAAAGATTGGCTGGAGCTAGTAAGCTATTTGGTTCAAGATAAAATCAATAGCAACACTGCAATAATTTAGTAATTAGTGCCTTCGGTATTTTCAGAAATTAAGGGCTAATTGGTATAGTTTATAATAGGTATAAGGTTTATCTAAGTTTGAAGTATATAGCAATTGCAAGTAGCTCTCGATTAAATAAGTTATGGCGTGCATGGCTTAGAATGTGGTTGGCCATTGACTCTGATCATGCCAGAAAAAGTGCGCGTGCAGTTGTCACTCTTCCCTGCGCCCTGTACCAGTACCGAGTCTTAAACTTAGAAATAAACCACCGCCAACTTCTGTGCACCTAAGTACTTGATAACAGTCCATTAGTAGATATTGAAATAATAACCTCTCCAACATTGTTTACTAGTTCAATAGATAGAAAATGTGCAATGACATTTCCAGAAGCTATTAACAGATGACGAGGTGGATAATCCTTCACCCAACTTCTCTGCTATCCGACTTAAGGAAGGCTTACTTAGGAAAGTACTTCTTCTATGATCTAAATAGAGAAACCTAAACACCTAAACACGGACTGGGAGCTTCTCACTCGCTCTGTGAACGCGTTCATCTACTTTTAACGAAACCTGTCTCCGTTTTTTTTTAACACAACGTTCATGTTGGTTATCGGTTTGAATTGAATTGAAAGAGCCGATGAACTTGCCAGACTTGGCTCTGCTCTGAGCGTATCTCATGCGAGGGAAGTTTTTCCTTCGCTGGGATACGTAAAGAGAGAAATCCTCCTGCACTACACTGCAGGGACGCTGACTAGATGCGGATGAACCTCACAAACTGCGTCATTTCAAGAAAGATTTGGCCAACATTCGACGAAGCCAGAACAAATCACCTCCTTTCCAGAACGCGTGCAGATGTCGCTAGACTTACGGCGATTAGTAAGGGATACTGGCCACACGCAGCTAAGCTAGACATCCCCCACAACACCCACTGTCGTAACTGCACTGACACTAACAAGAGTGAAACAGTGTTCCACCTTCTTTGTGAATGTCCGGCTCTAGCTAAAACCATACACGCCGCCCTGGGTAGTCCTTTCTTTGACGACCTATCGGCCATCCGAGGCATCCACTTCAACAACATCCACAAATTTCTCAACTCCTCAGGCTGGTTTTGAGCTCCCACAACATATGTCACCCTTTTTATCTCAAGGTTTCACCAGTTTGTGGTTTCAAAACGGCGCTAAAGCGCTACTTGCGTTTTTCCCTAATCAGGATGGAGGGAAAGCAACCACCTAAACCAACCAACCAAACAACGTCCATGTTTGACAGTCGTCATTTTGTTTTCGAAATTGTATTCCATTCTTTCTCGAACTGTGAAATTATTTTGTGCAAAGGATGTATGTATGTGTGACGGATTCTATGCGAGTGTTCCTTCAGTGCAATAGGTGAACGCACACGTCTGCGTTGGACCTTGGCCGATTGCTATACATATAAGCTACATATTTGTTTGAAAGATCCACAGGTGCTGCTAACAAAAAAACAAACTTTACAAATTTCATGTTTGAATAAAAATTCTGCATAAATAAAAACACATAATATCTAAGTTGTCAACAAGCGTTTTTAGGACTTTAAATTATTTAAAATCGCAACGAAAATCAAGCAAATGAAAAGCAGAGGATTCAACATTTTAACTTTTATCATTTCACAAAAATTATAATCCACACTATTACAAAGATAGGTATTTCGATAATTCAAAATGATTTAGTACTTCCGATATTATTTAGAAAAAAAACGATTATAAATATTAACTAGTATTTCAAGTATTTTTTGTTATAAAGGGTTTTCCAATTAGTTGTTTTATTTTAATATTTAAAGACATTTTTTGAGATAAATGATCGGATATTTATTTCATAATAAAGAGGAAGGTATGCCGTTAATAATGAAATACAACATCAGCCAAATGGCCACCACGACCGCGCTTACAGGACCATATCTTTTTCATGAAATTTTCCATAACAAAATCGCAAAGTGGCTGCCCTATGTCCTCGATAGACTCAAGAATTAAGAATTCCATCTTTGAGGTCTTGAATAGACGCTGGGCTGTTGGCGTAGACCTTATCTTTCACGTGGCCCCAAAGGAAGAAGTCGCAAGGTGTTAAATCACAAGATCTCGGTGGCCAATTGTGATCACCTCTTCGAGAGATAACACGGTCCGGAAACTTTTCCCGTAAAAGATCAATGGTTTCGTTGCTTGTGTGTCACGTAGCGCCGTCTTGTTGAAAGTAAACGTTGTCCAGATCAATACCATCCAACTCCGGCCATAAAAAATCATTAATCACGTTTGTGGAATGCCCAGTTCCAAAGAACGACGAGGAATGGACAAACCTGGGTTTTCTTCAACACTTTGGGCTACAGCAGCAATATTTTCAGTTGTCCTTGAGTGACGTGCACGGGCTTTATTCTTCACATCACTAACTTGTCCCAACAGCTCGAATTTTTCCACCAATTTCTGTATTGCGGTCCGACAAGGTGCTTCACGACAACCCAAAAATGCTTTAGTTTTGCGAACTGTGACTGCAAAATGTTCACAATTTTTGTAGTGAATTTTTATAATTTCAATGCGTTTCGTGCGTAGGTAGTTTCTACTTGTCAAATGACAAAAAATAACAGCTTCAAAAGTGACAGCTACCGAAATAGCGGGCTATTCAAAATAACACCTCTTATTGGAAAACCCTTTATAAAACAAAACAATTCATGAATCATGATTAATGTTAAGCATTTAAATACGTAGTGTATACCTACATTGAAAACATTTTACAGTTGCAATATCATCGATTGCTCTGCTTACTATTAAGATGAGAAATGTTATTATTTAATTTTTCCCCACACAAAGTTGAATGACGTGTAAACCGTCGACGTTACCTTCTGGCAGTTACCAGCAAGCACGTTATAATGCTCACATGTTTCGCTGATCTTTTCATCTTAATTGGAAAATGATTTCATCCAGCTTCTATGCGACATGACTTCTAGTACAAATAAAGTGCAATGTGAAAGAATTATATTTTTCGCATGCACGCTATTCAAAAACATAATGTACCTAAGTAAGTAATTAAAAACAACAGTAGACATAAGAAAATTATGGTTTTGTTTTGCGATTTATAAGGCTTAAAGGGGACTACATAATTACAAGTACGTACTTATTGTGATATAATTTTGCAACCTCAAAACTACTTAGGTCATCCTCAAATTTTAAAAGAAAGTCCTCTCAGTTTTAAAATCTGTTAAAAATGGCCTCGAGTTGCAGAACTGCCAAAGTACCGAAGTGTGCAAATTTAACTATAGGAACATTTATTTTTGCACCAAGCAGCTCAGCAATCATCATGCCACATGACACTTTTCTATTCTCGGGCTGGCGGTCTATTTATTGGTAGTTGGCTGTTGCAACATGGTTCACTTCACTGCCAGATAAAGCATTATAAAATCCATGTTAAATGCTTTACAATTTGAAATTGTTTCTAATTTATGAGTGGAAGTTATAGAATCTTAAGTGGAATTTGGACTTGCATGATATAAAGTCGACGATTTATCATTATTTATAGTCCGTTTTCATTAAACAGTGAGTGGAAACCAACACAGGTGCGTAGATACTTTCAATTTATAATTATCTGATAATGGTGTTGCACTTATGCTTGCTGAAACCTCATTTAATCACCACACTAGTGAATAAAAAAAAAAAAATAAATATTTTGGCGCGACAGGTCTATGGGACCCAAGGCCTAGCTTCTCGCAACCATTCGCTTTGTGTGGGTTTTCAATTTTTGGGACGAATGGAAGGGATCTACAATTTTACGCCGAGTCCAAACGGCTAATTGAGAAGCTCATTCATGACAGTTTTACTCTCGGATGTTTGTCAGACGTTCGCGAGAGGTGGCGCAGCGGAAAAAAACCTTAAGATGTAATTTGGCCCTCTCGGGATTCGAACCTGAGCCCCTCGCTTAGTAGCCCAACACACTACCACTAAGCCACTGCGCCGACACCCCACTAGTGAATGCAACTGAAATATGCATGCATAAAATATTGCTTAATAATGCTATGTGGATATTACCCACGTCACTGGCATTAACTGTGTGCAAACATTATTGAAACATTATGTGCCTTAGTTGGCTTTCTTGGGAATATGCAAATCTGAATACGATAAGATGTATCATGCTGAAATATTTTCTCACCAGAATTTAATAAAGTGGCTTTACAATTCTGTCCCACAATAGACTCACCGCGGAATTTCAGTTTAATCCTTTCCCGAAAGCTCTTACAATTTTCTATATGTGTAGATATAACAACTACTGGCAACTTAACTAGTTGAGTTTTTAAATGTTCATATAAATCACCATAATTAAATAGAGTAAGATTTGTTAGAAGAGTTATTAACAAACAACTGTAATTAGTGAATAATTTCAGGCATTAGTTATATACTGCACTTTTAATATTGAAAAACACAGTTTTTGTAATATCTACCTACTTTCAAAAATTTAAGAGCATATTTAGCACTAAATATTCACACTGATTAAATACACAGCATGAGCTCAGATCGCCCCACGTAGGGCTTTTAGTGCTAATGCGAATTTAGGACAGAACGTAGGTATAGACTTTCCTTTCTCTGTCACTGTCCAACCATCCACTCCCTTTTTCAATTCATTTGATTTTCGAATTGGCAACACTTTTTCCAGAGACAACGAATTTGGCAGCACTGATGCATTTCAGATTCTCTAACTAAAGAAACTATAGTTATTTTTTTGGAATTAGGCACAGCTTTTGTAAGTAATGTCTGATTAAAAATTGAGCTCAATTGACAGTGAAACTAGCCACCATTTTGCATAATAGCTAAGAACCGCTAGTACCCAACTTCACACTACAATTTCATGACCCACAGCGCTGTCTGGAATCGGAGGTGAATATATAAAAGTGCAAGCAAAACACTACTCCAGATAAGCCATCGCGGATGTTACCAGAATCTAGTTCAGTAAGTCGGATAAATCTAGTCAGCAATTTCGTGACTGAGTACTTAGTTGACATATCGTATTGTTGCTGACTGATGTTGGAAAAATGACCTTGTCGAGCAATAAAGTTGTTGTGTTTAGCGTACATCTAGTCGAGGTTAATCTAGATACATCTAGTCGACTAGATAGATAACTAGATTTTTAAAAGTCTAGATTTTTTTTGTCTCTTGTTCTTTAAGTTAAACTTTCCCCTTTGAACTGTCACAACTATCAATTGGAACATTCAATAATCTAGTCATCTTAACAGACTAGGTTTGTTAGGATAAGTTTTCCGTTGAATATAAAAAATCGTTGTCATTCAACATATTATCAACATTACCGGCAATAATGTTTTCCCTGAAACAATTCAAGTCCATATACCTACTAATATTTACATGTTATTATTGATTTCCCAAGTACACCTCCATAAACGTCACTGCAAAACTTGCTTACTTGTACAAATAGGGACGTTCGGTTGCCTAGTTTGAGTTAAACTTTAACTAGATTTGTCTGAGATGAGATGAAATCACGGGCGTCCAATTTTTCTAGCTCAATACGTGGTATCATCCCCTATTGCTGTCTCCCACAGAACAAAGCTCATACTCTTCATCATCTTCGCTGCTCGAAATAATTTGAATACACATACATTGCTTAAATTAATATTTTATTATTTTCACCACTTGATTTTTTAAAGTTTGCACAGTGAAATACAGAAATAAGAAAAAAAATCGGACATTTGACGTAAAAAATCCCAAGTTTGCTCTTGAACTATTTCGGGGAGTTGAGCAAATCCAAAGTTGAACAACTTTCAGTTTTCTCAACTTCGGAATATCCAAAGTTGAGCTTGTCAACTTTGAGTGAATAAAAACAATTTCTCAAGTTGAGAACAAAAATCCCCGAGTTGTGTTCAACTTCGAGTGAATAAAATAAAGTTCAAAATACAGAAAAAATTAGCTGAATTGAAATTTAATGTTTGTCAAATGCAGGTATTTGAAAAAGGTTAAAATCTAAAGTAATTAGGGTAGTGTGCTGTTTAACAATAGTTGAATTAAACACTGGCTCTACTCTGGCTATATAAAATCGGCTCTCGTACAAATAGAACTGATGGTCGTGTCTCGTGTCATTGTTTCCTCGAAGGTTTGCATAAAAGTTGAAACTGACACTCAGTCCATATGTATCAATCATAAAAGAATGATAACTTAAAGATGAACTATTTTAAAGGCTTTACAAATTCCTTCAAAAAATTGCAACATCCATGGTGAAAAGTACTCGGTGCTAATCCATCTCTATTACCACATGCTCGACCTTTTCAAAAACACCAACTGAACCCAACAGCTCATTTCAATATCGTTTCCATTCCTTCCTATATGGCTGTCGCGCTACATCAATCATTGGACGAACAACTTCATTCTTAATGTGTAAATGTATGTTGTGTGATGTGACTTTAAACGGTGGCAATCTATCAAAAAATACTAACAATCAATTTTCTGTGCAACATTTACTTTTTGTCCATCAACAGTGCATAAATTCCCTCGACGCGGCGGCCGCCATAGCTATAGTCAAGCCAGTGCTCATGCATAGATTCTGTGTGCATCGTTGAATGCACGCGTTCTATACCAAGATTGCCGTGCATAAACTTGCCGCAGCATTTTTTATGAAGTGCTGAAGCTTGTTGTACCTTTTAAGTGGATTATTGGGTTAATCTAATCTAAAGGCACTCATGTGCTCTCTATATGCCGGTCTGGTTAAAGTCTGCTGCTGCGCACTGGCACTGTCTCTCTGGGCTGTCGCCTACCAGGCAAAAGTACATTCATGCCGCTGGATATTGCGCAATAAGTTTTTCTGCAGCTCTTTAGATAGGTTTTTCTTTATGCAGCTCCCAGAAATTGGTTTCATGGATGAATGATACGATGCCGCGATTGAATGAACCTGCTAGCTGCTACACAACAGTCGAAACGAGGATAATCATATAAATAAAATTGGTGTAGTTCTGTTCGACTTATATTGAATTTGACTGCATGTCTTTGAATGCAAAAATCTTAAAAACTGCTGAAGTTATTCTGATGAATTTTTCACGCGCCTATAGAGGATACCAAGGCCTACAATCTCCACTTTGTTTCAACTCTATATCTCTATAAATTCCAGAGAAAATTGGACAAGAGTAATTTATTTTTTCGTTTTCTTTTGTTTTTTCCTTTGCGACGCTTTGCGTTCGAAAATACTGGGGGTATTTAAATATAGTAAATGCCAACTTAAAGAGGACATATGCAGGTACAACATAGGATATCCATTTACTCGATATCTTAAAAGGTTTTTAAATAAATAGACAAAATTTGTAACATTTCTACTATTTTCAAATGGGTGAGTGGATATGCACTTCATTCTCAAATCAAACATACTAAACGCGCAATATATTTGGGTACATCTCTTTTAACTTTATTTTACTCCTGTGACAGACAGAGATAGTATTCTGTTTGGTTTGCTAAGCAACAAAAAAAAATAGGGTAAAATAGCCTATTGTTGGCACCCCACCATGAGCCAATTACTGGCACAAAGTACACCGCCCATCATTGGAAAATTGAGAATTGAGACACTGTTTGCCTGTTTTTTTTTTAATTATTTTATACCACAATATATTATAGGTGCCAATAATAGTTATGAGGAATGCCAATGAATGGAACGAAGTGCAGATAATTGGTGAAAATTGACTTTGCTTTATTTTACTGTATGTTTTTTTAAGTAATTTTATATTTTGTTTATGTTTTTTATTAAAAAAAAACTTAATAAATGTAAATGAATTATGTACTTTAATGTTATTTGAATGTTTATTTTTTATATCATATAAATAAAATTGGTGTAGTTCTGTTCGACTTATATTGAATTTGACTGCATGTCTTTGAATGCAAAAATCTTAAAAACTGCTGAAGTTATTCTGATGAATTTTTCACGCGCCTATAGAGGATACCAAGGCCTACAATCTCCACTTTGTTTCAACTCTATATCTCTATAAATTCCAGAGAAAATTGGACAAGAGTAATTTATTTTTTCGTTTTCTTTTGTTTTTTCCTTTGCGACGCTTTGCGTTCGAAAATACTGGGGGTATTTAAATATAGTAAATGCCAACTTAAAGAGGACATATGCAGGTACAACATAGGATATCCATTTACTCGATATCTTAAAAGGTTTTTAAATAAATAGACAAAATTTGTAACATTTCTACTATTTTCAAATGGGTGAGTGGATATGCACTTCATTCTCAAATCAAACATACTAAACGCGCAATATATTTGGGTACATCTCTTTTAACTTTATTTTACTCCTGTGACAGACAGAGATAGTATTCTGTTTGGTTTGCTAAGCAACAAAAAAAAATAGGGTAAAATAGCCTATTGTTGGCACCCCACCATGAGCCAATTACTGGCACAAAGTACACCGCCCATCATTGGAAAATTGAGAATTGAGACACTGTTTGCCTGTTTTTTTTTTAATTATTTTATACCACAATATATTATAGGTGCCAATAATAGTTATGAGGAATGCCAATGAATGGAACGAAGTGCAGATAATTGGTGAAAATTGACTTTGCTTTATTTTACTGTATGTTTTTTTAAGTAATTTTATATTTTGTTTATGTTTTTTATTAAAAAAAAACTTAATAAATGTAAATGAATTATGTACTTTAATGTTATTTGAATGTTTATTTTTTATATTTACACACACATAAAGACTCAAGTTTTCTTAAGGTGCCAATGATTGGGTGTTTTACCCTATAAATTATAATGTGAAATATGTAGGAAAGACGTGTCTGCTCTCTTGCTCAGTTCCTATTTCACTCATGCATTAATAAACCCTGTGGAGTCCATATAACCCGATTCCCACCGACTTCCCATTTATAATTCTTAAATTTTTTTAATTAACAAAAACCAAATATACACGAAAGCCTACCTACCAAATAAATTTAATATTCACAAAAAAGTACACACACGTAACCCATCAACTAAATATTGTGTGTGTATCCATTTTCATCCATCATCGTCGTCTTCACGACAAAGCAATCGTAACCCCAAATATGTCGGGTTATTAAAGCTCTCACTGTCACTGGACAGTTGATTTTGAAAGAACATTTTTTATTTGTATCTATTTTTTCTTTCCTGAGGAGAGAAGAGTATACTGTGAGACCTCTTTGTTCAACCTGCTTGGCCATGCGCAATAACACACACACACAACACAGTACAGCGGATGCAGTGCAGGTATGTAATGTGAGGTGTTTCGTGTGTGTCGATGTTTCAGACACTCTTATACCGTCTTTGTTCTCTTGATCTTGATGAGTTTCTATTTCATTTAATTTCCTGGATGTGTTTGGTTATGGGTGGTGTGGCGGGAGGGGGGCATGGGATTGAGAGACATAGTAGAAAGCAGATACGGTGTGAAATGTTTACGGGATTGAGAGAGACAATGATTTAACATTTTAACATTTGAAGCGAATACCTGTTAACATAACGTTGATAAGAAGGAAGACGAATTGTTTTATACAGTGCTAACTGGTAAGAAATATCTCTTATTCGCCAAATTACGCGTTATGAGAAATGTGGATGTGAAAGAGTTCATAAAAAAAATACTAAACTACTACTAATTGTAACGAATAATCAAAGAAACCACATTTTGCACGGGCGAAGCCGGGCGGGTACAGCTATAATTTATATAATACGCGCAAAAGAAATAAAATTATTTTCGGATAGCCCAGTGTTGTGTTGGCTTTGTCACCCGATTATTGATTGGTTTTGCGTGAATTGTGTAACACAAGCATTCCGCGCGTTGTTGGCTGACAAGATGAAGAACTTTAACTAAGCAGAATTTCGCGACCGCCAATTATCATGCATCACGACAGGAGCTGCTCTGCTGGTGCTGCGTCATTATCCCGCCGCACGCGCTTAAAAATTTAGGTGAAACATTTAATAATTTTTGTGGCTTTGCTGGCCTAACAAGAGGTTTTCTCACTATAGTCACTGATATAAAAACTGCTTGTTTTGTAAATTTGTAATAAAATATAATATGTACATAGTCTTGATTTTTATGTTTATGTATTTAGTTTAAAATAATATTTAAGTCGTTTTTAACATGCCTGAGGATGGTTTCAAATTTGTGTGTTGCTGCCGCTGCCGATGCTTAGAAGAAGTGAACGTTGTTAGGTTGCACAAAACGAATTAAAGGGGACATCTCATTGGTCAGCCAATAGGAGACATTCTTCTATTTCTTTGATGCGTCCGTCTAGTGGCGACGTTGTTCAATGCTTCTCGGTGCTGCCAGGTCTCGCTAACTGCGACAGTGCTGTTATAAGATAATAACTATTTAATTCATTAGAGCCCACTTAACGGGGCAATAGAGTGCATTAAGTAAATAGTTGGCCTAACCTATCAGGTTCGTAAGCTACCCTTTAGGCCTATCTTCTCACAGCCATTCATTTTGTGAGTTTTTTGAGACTGAGAAGTAATTTATGACAGTTGTACTCTCGGAGACACTCGCGAGAGGTGGCACAGTGGAAAAAACCTTAAGATCGAACTTGTGTTTTTCTGGGGATTTAACATGAAACCACTTGCTTAGTAGTCCAACATACTAACCACAACTTAAGTAGTCATAAAATTTGGTGAACGCACTCATAAAAACTTTGACAGAATAAGCCCGTCCTAAGCTATACTGTACTAAATCTGACACAAGGCAGCCGTCGCACAGTATGAGAATTCGCTCATCTAGCGGAATAGCACTTCCAAGTTAAGCTTTTGATAATTTTTTTTTTGTAGGATTGATCATAAATATCTAAAGTATCAAATTGAACTACAACATTTTATATATTTTGCCTAATTTTTGATGAACGGAGTTCTGAAAGTACATATTTTTTGTACAAAAGTGGACCCATAGAAAAAAATTGATAACGCTCGCAGAGAAAAGTTTTTAGTTAATATTTGCTAACATTTATAAAAAATAATCATTAAATACATACATTAAGTAAAGAATCATTCATATTTTTGCGCAAAACAGACTCTAAAAGACCATTCTATTTTCGGTTGGTACATTCAAAAGCTTCAGGACTTCATATTCAATAACACCTTTTTTCCTGTTCGGAATGCTTAGAGACTTGCTTAGAAAGGGTTTAAAGTTATCAACAGTCTATGAAGAAGATCTGTCACTGTGTCCAACCGCGAATTTTTTCTTGTAAATTATATTTTTATTTTTTATTATGTATCTTTATTTTTAGCCTCTTGCGCTCCCTCTAAAAATTGACCAATTTGAAGAATACCAGAAGCAACCACTTGTTTGCCATGAAACAATAATTTATGGGCGATTACTGGCATATAATACCACTCATACTTCTCAAGATGCAAATCCCGAGTCCTTGTTGCACATATGTCTAAAGCATCTAAATTAATCGGAAACCCAGACGCCAGGGCTTCTAAAATAATATGGAAGTTTTTTTATAAGCTCTATATCAATACCAGTTATCTCAGGAAAAACCGCCTTGCCGTTCGTATTCCTAACCTGTTGGGTTGGCATATCAGCCAGTTTCCTTCCTAAATCTGTCTTGGATAAGTTTTTTCCTGGCCCACTTCTCACTTAACTTAAAACAGATAAGCTTTATATTTGCCTTAAGTCAGTTGATGACACCTTAAGAAAATATAATTTCATCAAAATAACTCATTACAATTGAAAGAACAGCATCAATTTTGATTTGGAAATCCAAACCTCAAAAATTATTTTTTTCATTTCGAAATCCATTCTAAAAATTATGTAACATGCCTTGTATCATAATCATATACACTTGAAAAGGGCAACATGTATGTACATATATGTACAGTCAAAGTCGAAAATTATGACATACAAAATATAAGTAACTAAATTACAACACATTGGATGTAACTTAGTACGACTGTTACTTAGTGTAGGTAACACTTTTGTTTCATAGCCAAGTCGAAAGTGAAAAAAAATGTATGGGTGTCGCAGCTATGCGCAGCAACTTAAAGCGCTAAATAATAGAAGAGATATCAAACTTTAAAATGCATATAGTATCCCATCCAAACAACACTGAACACATAAAGTTTTTCTCTCATAAAGGCAAAAATTGGCAAAAAAAAAACATTTTTTTTTATTAAACAAAAAAAAAAGTAATATAAACACCCTATGGAATGTAGTTTTTTTTTACTTTCTAGTTACTTGATATTGTTTTTTTATAAAATCCAAACAAAAACACCTTAAGCACTCGTAAAAAAATAATATCAAAACTACCTTCACAAGCCAATTTTCACCGAAATTATAAGCAACTTCAACTTTAAGACCAATTATTTTAGTTTTACATGACTCCCACATAACAGTTCTTTCATAATCGCTTAGTAAAAGGTTTAAGCTGCAGACAAAACCGGTTTTTACATCAATTTGTGCAAGTCATTTTTTGAATTAAATTCCGCTAGATGAGCGAATTCTCACACTGTGCGTCGGTCGCCCGTCGGCATCGAGCGTTCTTAATTATTTCTATTGGCCCAGATGGACAACAAAAACTCCTGTTCAAACTGAGAACTAAGCTCAGATTTCCATTATATGCGTCTGCCTTACTAAATCGTTCTTAATGAGGACGGACCGATGTTGAAATGGAATAAAAAAAACTGTTTTTGCGGGTCATTAACGAAACTCTGATGTATTTCATTATGTATGGAGATACACATCGTTCAAATGTCCGCTGCGAGTTTGAGCCACAAGCAAAAGTCTAGCGGGGTCAAATCGCACGATCTTACATTATCCTTTGTGGCATGTAATCCTGTCCTGCTGGAACCACATGTCATCTACCTCCAATTTGTTCGAATTGGAAATCGGTTAGCATTGTTCTGACTAAATTACCAACGTCAAACAGTAACTTTTGGTGAATGCACCGCCACCTGGTGAACTTCGTGTGGGTTTAGGTCGTACCACACAAATCACTTTTGCTTTTAAATATTTATTTATTTATAGAAATTTTCCGGCCAAAATTGAGGTCCTCTAACAAACGTTCCCGCCGGTCAGCGAACAGGTGGCATTGTCTATGGTCATTACCTGCCTCGGGTGACATTCGGCGATGAAAATATGGCCACCAACATGGACCCATCCCATTAAAAAAATCCACACCAAACAGAGATTTTTTTCGGAATTCATTACACGTTGAATATCATGTGGATTGGTATTCGACCCGTCAGATGAAGCTGAAGATGATTTTTTATGAAAATAAGGGATTTTTTTTTTAATAGAACGCTTTGTTCAATAGTGATTTGACAAAACAGACTAAATAAAAGACAGCCAATTTGACAGATGTAGATTTTACAATATGGCCTACGGCTGCTATAAACTGTCAAAGTGGAAAAAACGACAAGCAAATGTCAAGGCTTTTTCACAATTTATATCAAGAAGGCAGTAGGTAGTGATGTTACTTTTATGTCAGCTGTTACTGCGTCCCTATCAGCGTCTCTATCATAAATTGCCAAATTCAGCTCAGGATATTTAAATGTAAGGGGTTATTCTTAAGGAGTGCAAAATGTCGCAATGAATTAACACTCCAAACTGATAATATAAGTAGTTCCAGCGATAAATTGCATAAAGACATAATTAGTAGATAAAAGTAAAGTCTGCATTCACTATATTAAGGAAACGCTGAAGCATTGCCTTAGCAAGTCGTCCAAGCCATGTACTTATATAAAATTAAGTCATTGCTTCCGAACAGATGTAGTACGTTAGTTAATTTATTTCATCATATCCGCTCCACCCATTTGATTTCTTGACAATTCCAATTAAAACAGACAAGTCACACTCGTATCACATTTGAAATCGCTCCAATTAGATACCACTACAAACGGATCAATAACGTTAAACATATCCCCTGGGGGAAAGTTCACAATGGCAACAAATGTCTCCTAATGGATTCCAATCAATTCTGCTTATCTCCGATCTGCGTTACAGTCGCATTCAACGCTAGAGGTGTCTTTCCATTTACGGACAAAATCCGAGCAGAAAAACTTTACGCATAAATTAATGCATATCATTAAGCATAATCACAACACGGGATCAATTTATCGCCACAAGTGTGTTGCATTCAAAAATACCTTTAATTCCCTCAACGATGCGGAATGCACCCCGATAATCGATTAGGTAATAATAATTGAATCAAATGTTTCAATTACGCTTAATAAATATTTATCAATTCGCGCCACCATAATGGCTGCTTAAACGGAAAATTAATCGATTAATTAGATAAATTTTAGACCTCATGCTCACTGCTGCCGGTCCTGGGTAAGTTGTTTGGTTTTTGTTTCATCCATCATCTCATGGCGGGATTGTGCAAGCTTTTTGCCAAACTAGGTTTAGGTTATACTCTTTTCCCATTCGCGATAAGATCTTTTTTTGCCTGGATCAATGTGGTACAATAGACTGTGGCGAATAACTCAAGTAAAACATAGTCACGAGCACGACTTGTATCGTCGACACGCGGACTACGACTCGACAACTGCGGGGATCCGCGATGCAGATATGGATCCTATACACAGCGCTAAGGTTGGCTCGGTGACCTCCTCCTCTATAGGAAAAGTCATCACGCTTGGAGATACTTTTTGCAAATTAGCTACGGCGACACAATGGGAGCGTTACCATTTCAAATTAATTGCGCATGCAATAGATATTGATTTTGTGTTGTGCTTCTGACACAACAGCTGCAAAGATTTTATTTTTATTTATTATTGTTTACTTTCTTGCATTGAAGGCGCTGGCAGATAACATGCAACCTTCGGACGTTCTGTACATGAAATCCTGAAATGTATTTGCTGGACATCTGGCATAAAAATTGCACGACAAAAGCATTGTACCGGAACAAAGTTGGCGCATGTTTATGCTCTAAATCTCAACCTTGGAAAGAACAGGAACAACACTTTGCGCGCTAGTAGATTTAATTTCCGATAAATTAGTTAGTAGCTCATGAATAAAACAAAATTTTGTTGGTCGATGAAAAGAGGTAAACTGTGTAACTTTAAATAACCTGGGTCGACTTCGATACGATCGCAATTGCACCTTTGCAACTATATATGACACGGCTTTTACGATTTTATTTGTTCTCTACCAGACTTTAATCAAAGGTTGGCATCACATCAGGTCTGTTCCTTTACTTTTGTATTAAAAATGGAAAAGACTGTCAAAATGACAGTGGGTGAATTCTCTCTCAGAGAGGGAAACTTACGCAAAAGATAAGGAACGCTTTTGTAGTATAGTAATCTACGGAAAATGACAGATAGTTTATGCCAAATAGAACAACAAATTCAAATCAGTTGTCAATTTTCAGGCGACTGACAGTTGTTTCAATTCTTACGCAAACAAATTTGTCGAGTAAAAACTAGTAAGAGGGGAAATAGCTCGCTCTCTCAAAGCCGCTCTCTTTTACGAATTTTTCGAGTTGAGGAACGACAACTGAGTAAAATACGTTAGAATTCGTAATATCGTCTTTTCTGAATACGATTTTGTTATTAGCTGCCATTTATACACCAAATCTAAAGTTTCAAAATGAAGTTGGGTTTCGTGGAAATATTTTAGAAAGAATTGAAAATATTTATAACCTCCAGATATTTTGAACTTTGGCAGAACAATTCCAATGGGACAAATGTTTGGAAAGTTCTTGAAGGCATTTTTGTATGACTCGGGATGGTATTTTAGTTACAGTGTTATTAGCATATGCTTGGTCTTGCCCTCGTGTAACGACTTCCGTTTCTATAGCAAACGCAGCAGTAACAGTGACATTGACAGCTCGCGGTTTTCTACCGATAGTGTATCACCCGCTATATACATATACAAGTCGCCTTGTGAAAGGTTTTCCCCTTTGCTTGAGACTGTGATTTTGTACAATTCTTTGAAGTTGCAGGTAATTTATTTTTTAACAGCATAGGTCTCGATGAGATCGTTACCCATTTTGATGTAGCAGCTTAGTCCATCCGACGGTTGAGTTTTGCAGGGGTTTTCTGTTTCTGTAGATGAAAAGATGGCGAGTATCGATTTTGACTTCGAGGGCGGACACTTACCTAACATCTGAAACCACATTGAAATGTGTTCCGAGACGTAGTCAAAACTACATCAGCAAGTTGATGAGCCCTCAACTACTATCGCTCCGGTCTAGTATGTAAATCCGAATGTAACGCTTGGTATCTGTTATCTTTTCACGACTAAACCTGACAACCAATTGTTATGTAATTTTGCATGGAGACAGTCTGGGTTCTAAGGAAGGACATGGGCATAGATTCATTTACATCTTACAAAGGGTCGTGGCATTTCCCATACAAAAAAAGTTACTTCAAAGTCTTTCGAACTTATTGAGCTTAAATATTTGATAATCTTTGGTATTGTCTCGAGAGTGCTTTTTTGTGAAGCATGTCGAATCGGAGGGGCTGATTAAAGACACTTTTTCAGCACGTCTATGCCCTCGTATGTTAATCAGGCGTTCCAGGGAGTCGTGGAACCAATACACATCTCTCTTAGCCAGAGAGCAATATATAGCAGTACAAATTGCGATGCCAACTACGTAATGCAATAAAATTAAGCTAAAAACTTTAATTTCGCAGATCCGCAAGACTTTTATCCACTTTATAAATTTATAAAGTTCCGATGATTCAATTATGAAACTTGTAATGGAAGTAGATTCGCAATATAAAATTGCCCCCAAATGCCATTGTTGTTCAATTTTAAACGATTGCAATTTATGATACGTTACGTTAAAAAACAAAAAACTGAGGCGTGCAATTCGTATTAGGCTATTTAATAAATTACCAAGCCCAATAACTAATTCGGTATCCAGTTTTATCATATAAATAAAATTGATGTAGTTCTGTTCGACTTTTATTCAATTTGACTGCATGCCTTTGAATGCAAAAATCTTAAAAACTGCTTAAGTTATTCTGATGAATTTTTCACGCGCCTATAGAGGATACCTAGGCCTACAATCTTTGTTTCAACTCTATATCTCTATAAATTCCAGAG
Source organism: Cheilosia pagana (assembly GCA_936431705.1). Taxonomy (NCBI): domain Eukaryota; kingdom Metazoa; phylum Arthropoda; class Insecta; order Diptera; family Syrphidae; genus Cheilosia; species Cheilosia pagana. Next base: position 72,505,550 of record OW386166.1, on the reverse strand, counting down.
AAAATTGGACAAGAGTAATTTATTTTTTCGTTTTCTTTCGTTTTTTCCTTTGCGACGCTTTGCGTTCGAAAATACTGGGAGCATTTAAATATAGTAAATGCCAACTTAACGAGGGCATATGCAGGTACAACATAGGATATCCATTAACTCGATATCTTAAAAGGTTTTTAAATAAATAGACAAAATTTGAAACATTTCTACTATTTTCACCTGGGTGAGGGGAAATGCACTTCATTCTCAAATCAAACATACTAAACGCGCAATATATTTGGGTACATCTCTTTTAACTTTATTTTACACCTGTGACAGACAGAGATAGTATGCTGTTTGGTTTGCTAAGCAAAAAAGAAACCTAGGGTAAAATAGCCTATTGTTGGCACCCCACCATGAGCTACTGCCACAAAGTACACTGCCCAACATTGGAATGGAAAATTGAGAATTGAGACACCGCTTGCCTGTTTTTTTTTTAATTATTGTATACCACAGTATATAGGTGCCAATAATAGGACTGAGGAATGCCAATGAATGGAACGAAGTGCCGATAATTGGTGAAAATTGACTTTGCTTTATTTTACTGTATGTTTTTAAGAAATCTTATGTTTTGTCTATGTTTTTTATTAAAAAAATATCTTAATAAATGTAAATGAATTATATACTTTAATGTTACTTGAATGCTTTTTTTTTATATTTACACACACATAAAGACTCAAGTTTTCTTAAGGTGCCAATGATTGGGTGTTTTACCCTATAAATTATAATGTGAAATATGTAGGAAAGGCGTGTCTGCTCTCTTGCTCAGTTCCTATTTCACTCATGCATTAATAAACCCTGTGGAGTCCATATAACCCGATTCCCACCGACTTCCCATTTTTAATTTCTACCATTCAACACTATCTAACAAAAACCAAATATACACGAAAGCCTAACTACCAAATAAATTTAATATTCACAAAAAAGTACACACACGTAACCCATCAACTAAATATTTGTGTGTGTATCAGTGATGCCAGATTTTTTTTGCCGAAATTCCCCATTTTGGGGAATATTTTTGAAAATTTTCCCCATTTCGTATCCGTTTTTTCCCCACTTTTTTCCCCATTTTTAATATAGTACAAATTTCTTTTTTTTTATTAAAACATCTATTTTTAAAAATGAAAAGTGATAATAATAAAAAATAAATATAGAATAAACTATTAAAGACGTGCGGAATTCTAGTTTAGTAAGTCAAGCTGACTGACTTGATGTGTTTAAATTTTTACTTGCCCATATTGGTCACATGATTAGTTCTTGCAGTTGACGTTTATCGAGAGTAGCCAATAAATTTAGTTAAGAAAATCCTGATTCTATACTCAGTTGACATTTTGAAGTGTCAAAATTAAAAAAATAAACCCAAATTTTACAACAACAACCCAACTTAATTAGTTAACGCGTTCGTATACCTGGCCCAGACAAATCTAGTTGACGTTTTACACAAGCTTGATATCCAAACGTCCCCATTAAAATTAAAAAATCGACTTCACAGCTGATATTAGTTGCAAAAGGGGTGCAGCTGGTGAACAGAATGTGAAAATGGCACATGTGAGTAAAAGTGGTGTTCAGTTTAAAATGCGTTTATGGCTAAATCGCTTAGATTCTATAAACGGGGTTATGTCATTATGTTCGGGATAAGTTTACTACACGAGTTTTGTTTTTAAATTATGCAAAAGTAATAAGCATGCGTGCATTTCATTTTTCCCCATTTTATTAGCACTTTTCCCCATTTTCCCCATTTAGTCAAAAATTCCCCAAAATGGGGAAAAATCCCCACATCTGGCATCGCTGGTGTGTATCCATTTTCATCCATCATCGTCGTCTTCACGACAAAGCAATCGTAACCCCAAATATGTCGGGTTATTAAAGCTCTCACTGTCACTGGACAGTTGATTTTGAAAGAACATTTTTTATTTGTATCTATTTTTTCTTTCCTGAGGAGAGAAGAGTATACCGTGAGACCTCTTTGTTCAACCCGCTTGGCCGTGCGCAATCATACACACACACAAAACAGTACTGTACTGCGGATGCAGTGCAGGTATGTAATGTGAGGTGTTTCGTGTGCTTTAGACACTTTTACATCGTCTTTGTTTTGCTCTCTTGATGAGTTTCTATTTCATTTAATTTTATTTATCCATAAATCGCATATCCTGGGTGTGTTGGGGCTTGGCTCTTTGGTGTTGTGTTTGTGTAGGCCGTGGCCAGGGGGCGTGGGATTGAGAGACAAAGCAGAAAGCAGATACGTTGTGAAATGTTTACGGGATTGAGAGAGACAATGATTTAACATTTTAACATTATTGAAGCGAATACCTATGTTAACATAACGTTAATAAGAAAGGAAGACGAATTATTTTATACAGTGCTAACTGGTAAGAAATATCTCTTATTCGCCAAATTACGCGTTATGAGAAATGTGGATGTGATAGAGTTCATAAAAAAAATCCTAAGCTACTACTAATTGTTACGAATAATCAAAGAAACCACATTTTGCACGGGCGAAGCCGGGCGGGTACAGCTAGTTTTAAATAAAATTCATAAATAGATTAACACTTTTAAGATAATAACGTGTTAATTCAAAATGTAGGTAGGTAAATAGAAACAAAACTCGTTTCACTTGGTTCAAAGCTATATAGAATGTTGCGCGGGCAAATCGCTGGTATTATTTGACGGTCTTCAAAAAAGCTTTCAACGTATATTTTGCTTATTAACTGCTGCACTGCACTGCATAAATAATACTCCCAATGTTTTCGGATTAATTTAGAATGCCATCGATTTATTTATTCTACATTACTTCTTGCAGTATTATTAATTAAATTGCATTATATAGAGTATAAGACTTGTGAATCGGGTGTTACGATACATTGTGTCAACTTGTTGCCAGGGTATTATGCTGGTTGCGGCGGCACAGGTGTTTCCTTCGGAAAAGTATTCAATTAAATTGTTTTGTTTTAATAGTCTTCGTTTATGTAAAACTTGGGACGACTGATGACCCATTGAAAGGTGAAAAGTAAATTGATTGTGATGGAATGTATGGATGCTGGTTCGGAGCACCTCACCTTCTTCGGGAAGTTAAATATCTCAAATCGATGTCACACGCAACAGGCATAACAGACTTGGGAGTGCTGTGTAGATCATCGAGTACTATTTTCTTGAGTGATTCCAATTGGTTGATGGGTCTTCACTTTTATTGCTAAAATTTATATTAATAATAAACAGTAGGCGCAGTGGCTTAGTGGTTAGCGTGTTGTACTACTAAGCGAGGGGACCCTGGTTCGAATCCCGAAAAGAACCAAATTACATCTTAGGTGAAAATCGATTCTTCAAAGCGGAAATGACCAAGCGGAAGTGCGTGACGGAAATTGGCCGCCGCCTAAAACTCCTTAACCACTCAACCGATTTTAATGAAATTTTGTAGGTGGGTATGGTTGGTTGTAACTTGATGGATAGGATAGTTTTGGACCCGATAGGTGGCGCTGTTGTCGATCTTCTTAACCACTCAACCGATTTCAATGAAATTTTGTGGGTTTGCATGGTTATATGGAAAGATATGTTTTTTTAATAATTTTTTCAACTAAATTGTCAAAGCGATTGGATTGCGTTAGGAAAACTTTTTAAATTAATGAACATAATAATTAGTAGATAATTATTATCTACTGCGCTGTATTAAGATTATAATATTATAAAGATTTGGCTTTTAAATTAAAGCTTTTTAATGAAATTCAACAACACAGTTCAATATAACATCCACATTTAGCGAGATAAGTTTCACATCTGGCATGTGGTCACAAGCACGCTATCTGTTTTTGTTTTTCACTGCGCCACCTCTCGCGGACGTCTGCCAAAAATCCGAGAGTAAAACTGTCATAAAAGAGCTTCTCAATTAGCCATTTGGATTCCGCGTTAAAATGTAGATCCCTTCCATTCGTCCCAAAAATTAAAAACACACACAACGAATGGTTGTGAGAAGTTATGCCTAGTGTCCCACAGACCTGTTGCAACAAACTATTTATTTATTTTTTTAATTAACATTATTTTGGTTATTTTTTGGTATTAGGAAAGAGGCGATTTAGATGAGCCTTTATTTATCGACATTAAGTTGTTGATAATCATGATGGAATGAAAATGAAATTTCAGCAAAAATCGACAGTTTTAAATTTTTTTTAAGATTCCTAAAATTTCGACAATTTGCTGCTTTTCCCTTTTTACCGCGCACAACGAAATTCCCACAAAAAAGGAGATATTCCCCGATCTAAAAACACTGTTATCTGTTTATTATGAATGCGGCAAATTTCGTGGTGGGTATTCACTTTATTGCGGAGAGTACAGGACTAACATAAAAGCCACTAAAACTGGTATTTGAAAGGAAGAATTGTAGTTCCCAAAAGACAAAAACTGTACCTGTAACAAGCAGTTGAACCTTTCACTACCAACAACAAGACTGTGTCCGCATCGGCTCTGTGGTTAATACTTATGTTGATGTTAAGTCAAGTTAAGGATGACAAGTTGCATTTACGTGAGGTGAGATTATTAAAGGAAATCTCGCTTATAAAATTATAAATTCATTCGACGAGGCAATAGCCACTTCAGCTGTCATTGAAATATTTGTCAAAGGAGTTGCTTCCATTACCATTTCTAACGAGTTTATCAATTTCAACTTTCGAAAGCAAAACAAAACAAAAGTTCACAGACAAATAAGACAATTGATGAAATTTGTTTCCAGTTTAATTGTTTAAACTTTGTCACTTTGTTTTAAATGTACACGCAATGACTGCACGTACGACTCAATTGCTAAAATTGAGGCGCACCTTCCCTCCAGCGTTTTGTTAGTGTTATTCATGGTACTAAAGATTCAGATTTCTATCCGAAGTATCTACTTAATGTCGATTAGAAGTGCTGGTAGAGATCATCGTTCATGTTATGAAGTGCTCTTCGGACTGTACAAGTGTAAAAATGGAGTTATCCCATGGTAAGTTTGACGTTTTCAAGCACATGGGGAGACAAAATACAATCTTGAAGCTTAAACCCAGAAGCAAGTTTCGCTACAAGAAGTTTAGCATTGTCTAGATAAAGTGCGACATTGCAGGTTAATTTGGGTTAGGTAAGTGGGTTGGGTACCCGACATAAATCAATTAACAAAAAATTGTTATGCCTTATGAAAACCTGTAAAACTTTCATAAGAATGCATTGAAAATATTAAGCAGGTTAATTATAAACCTGTCGAAAAGTTCTTTAAAGTCCTCGTAAAAGTATTTTCCAAAACGCTCCAAGCAATGCAATTTTATTTATTTTTTAATGTACTCAAAACCGACTGCGACTTCACTACAGGGTTTTTTGGGTCTACAGTTCAGTGTTTGGACCTTTGTGGCATGACACCTTTTGGGAAAACTTCTAAACATAAACTAAGTATTAAATTTAATAAGTATTCAATTTTAAAATTTAAATAATATTATCAAATTTAATACTTAGTGTTTCTAGTCGTCAATTGATATTTACTTGTAATAAGTTTAAAAGACGTCTACAGGTAGTTCCCGTTCCAAGTGTTCGTTGTTTGCTAAATGAGCAAAAATTGTTGGGATTTGACAGGTTGGTTAAATACACAGCCGTATTGTACCTACTTATAAGATCGCCGTAATTAACGCCACTGAAAACAGACAAAGCGGTGTTTCTTCGAGTCTGAACACATGATTTAGGTATCTTTCACTTTTGACAAGTCGAATGACTAGAATTTCATAATAAAAAACCTATTTAAGCCCATTTGTCTAGTGTAATTCGCAAAACTTCAATAGCCGCAAGCTTTTAGCTGTATTTTTGTATTATATTAACTTCTTCGGTAGTGCATTCAACCTTAATTACAAATACGAAATAATAAACATTGTTCAGGTTGCCTTAGGCGTTGTACTGTCGAATCCGCAAAGGTACCTACATAACGTAAGAGAAAGCATAATTTAGCATTGACAGATGACAGATTGATTTGGTTTATTTAATCGCTTGATCTATTACCAATTTATTACGGAACGTTGAAATAGGAGTTAATAAAAGAAATTGATTATCGTATGCATTGAGTCAAAGTCTGAGTCCGATATGGTTTAAAGGCAGACATAGATCTACTTACTGTCTACATTTGTAGGGGGCGTTACAAGCTATTTCACTTGGCTTTTATTATCCGTCGCATTAAATTTTTTGACATTTCGGCGTGAAAATTTCACTTTCAATTTCACAGCACTTTTTGGAGAGGGGTGAAAATTTCACTTCACTCGAACAGTGTACCAGCCTTTATAACCAAAATTACCAATATGGTCGTATTTGCCTTAATGGTCATTTAAGGCGTTTGTTATTTATTACTAAATGTTGTTCACGATAATATTAACAGCACGGAATTTATATCTGACAATTTAACACTCACAAGTGCAACGCTGAGGGAACTTATACGTGAAATCGAATCTCTAAAATCTAAGAAAGCACCTGGGTATGATTTGATCACCGGAGAAGTTCTTAAAGTTCTACCAAGAATAGCATTAATTAAGCTTCTACATATTATAAATGCCGCGCTCAGACTAAAACACGTGCCGAGCCAATGGAAAGTTGCGGAGGTCATAATGGTTTTAAAACCAGGAAAGCCGCTAAATGAAGTTAAATCGTATAGACCAATTTCCCTTCTCCCAATCATATCCAAAGTTTTCGAGAGAATATTAATACGACGCCTACAACCGGTTATAGAAGACAATAATCTTATCCCCGACCACCAGTTTGGGTTCAGAACCAAGCATTCGACAATTGACCAAGTGCATAGAATTACTGACGTAATCGAGAAGGCATTTGAAGAAAAATAGATATGCTTAAGCGTATTCCTTGACGTCTCACAAACCTTTGACAAGGTGTGGCACGACGGTTTAAAACTTAAATTAAGACAAATTCTCCCCTTACGAATACTCGGAGCTCAAAGAAATTTCGACCGCCCTACCGCAAGGAAGCGTCCTTGGGCCGCTTCTCTATCTGTTATATACTCGCGATATACCAAGAGAAGATGGCACTACCCTTGCTACATTCGCCGACGACACCGCTATCCTTGCAGTTGGTAATACAATCGAAGAAACGACTTCGAAACTGTAAATCGCACTGAATAAGGTAAACGCATGGACGAGGGACTGGCGGATCGCCCTCAACGAAACGAAATCTGTTCAAGTGAATTTTACGTATAAGAAAACTAATGACTTGCCAATTTTTCTAAACTTGGCACTGGTTACTTGGAAAACATTCCCAGCTCAGTACTGAGAACAAACTGCTTCTATACAAGCAAGTGCTAAAGCCGGTGTGGACCTATGGTATACAACTTTGGGGTTGTACCAAGAAAACGAATGCAAATATTTTACAAACTTTCCAAAATAAAGTACTTAGAGAAATTGTACAAGCACCATGGTACATTAGAAACGACGATATCCACAGGGATCTCGGAATTCCAACAATCGAAGCTCAAACTAGAAGCTTCGCGAGAAAGCATAAAAACCGACTAATCGGACATATCAACAATACAGTCCGACAGATTTTGGATGAGAGCAACTTATTGCGCCGACTACAAAGAACGAAACCGTTCGACTTGGCGAGATTCAATTAACCGCGTCTGAATTGCGGAACATGTAGGATCTTTCATTGGAAAGTAACCTGTCAAAAGTTATTATTTCGTTATAGAAAAATTGCTTAATAAGTTATATCTTAGTTGCAGTATCTAACATTCAATCGAAGGGTGGTGTTTTTAGTCAGGAAAAATCTGACACTACTATGAGCACGCGCTTGCTATTCTCATAGTGTCTTTAGAAGATTTTCACCTACCCTCAGAAAAAAAAAAGTTGTTGTAGGGTAATGCTATAAAGAAAAACAAAGCAAAAAGCTGAAGTTTGAAATTTTCTGGTAGTAATATAAAAGGTAAGGTGTTTTACTGCTCGAAATTGATTGTGGTCATTTTATTGTAGTAAACAATGAATAAAGAGAGCTGTTGCGCATTGATTTTGACGGCGTGTTTGATTGACGAGATTGAACATCGCGGGGCGGCTTCACGTAGAAGGAATGGGTGAAGAAAAGGGAAAAGGATTGCTTTTGCGTGAAACTCATGCGCGAGTTGCGGGAGGAGGAACCCGCATTGTACAATAATTTCGTTAAAACGTCGTAGGAGCAGTTCAGCTACCCTTGTGGGCTAGTTTCGCCATTTGTAATTAAAAAGAACACGCAAATGTGGAACACGCAAAATGTGTATTGCTCCAGCCGACAGGCTTATGTTAACCTTGCGCTTTTTGGCTACCGGCGAAAGTTTCAGGTCATTACAATACCTCTTTCGCATTCCGCAGTCGACCTTGCCACTTCGCTCGGCAATCTAACCAATCGTCAGGTTTGCCAAGCTCAGCGGCCACCTCCTTCCACGCTTGATCCTTTGGGACCCGATACGTACGACTTCCGACATCGTTAAGTCCGGGTCGGATCTCGACAGCCGAAATTAATGTGCGGATGAGATCGTCTGACCATTCGCCTTTAACCTGCTTTGTAGGTCTCTTCCTCGCCCTGTCAGGTTTTGCTTCCTCCATCGCTAGTCGCTTCGATTAAGACATGTAGAAGGATGTACAAAAACAAAAAAGGAAACACACAAAAGATCTAAAAAGGGTAAAATAACAAACAAAATATACACCAATAAAAAAATATACAATCCAACACCGATGACAACAAAATAATTCAAAAATGCCAGAAATGCCACAACGAAATTTCAATCAAGTGCATATAGACATATAGGCTTTATGCTGGCATTCGTGCTTATTGTCCCATTACACTATATGCTATTTGGGCATTTTTAACTGTCAAAATTAGCCTGGTCATATATGGCATTTAGGTCATTACGGCATATTAAATATGTAATATGCATATTAATAATTGTAAGACGATATTTTGACAGGAGAAATGTCAGAAATTGGCAATTGATGAACACTTGGCATACAGTCTAACCTTACCTTAACAGACGTGTTTTGTCGAGCTGGGCAGCCATGTTTTTCTGGGTCTGTTCAATGTTTTATTTACTTCAATTGCTTTGAAGGAAAAACAAGTTGGCGAATGGAAGGGACACACTTTTTTGTACGCTAAATCCGAACGGATAAATAAAGAAACTTTTCCTTAATACCCCTTAATGTTTGCCAGATGTTTGGGAGAGGTTGAAAGGTTTTTAAATTATATTTACTACGTATTGAAAACGCTTTTTTCCTGCAATTCTTATGGAAAGTGTGTGCAAATAGTCAGCCGTCAGATTATCTATCTATCCGTTTACGTACGCATTTTGTCTACCAGATGGAGTTTTCAAACTTCTCCATTCGTCAGAAGTCAGATGCGGAACATACTCATGGATAAAGTAGAACAGCACGGCTCCTAAAACGATAAATTGACATTTCTATTATCTCTGTACCTACTTAAATTGTGCTACTTCAAAAAAGGAATTTGTTGCTTCTGTTTTTGTCGCACTAGAAGGCTTCAAGCTGTCACATGATCATATGTGTTTTATGATCCATGACCAATTTAACTATATACAATATTTAACTTAAGCAACCTCTACATTAGCCATCAACTAAATCAAATCGATTATCGGCGCTAAATCATTAACTACGCTAAACTATCTGCGCATAGAAAGAGAAACACGCGTTTGCCTAAACGATAAGTTACAAAAAACACACTTCCTATCAAATGTTTCATTTGTCATCAATCCGTATGAGATAAAGTCTTAAATTCGCGATGCCAATTTAATTGCAGAGGATCCATTAGCTGACCCTGGCTCACATTCATTTTAATTTACTTAAATTACCCAGCACATTTCCTGCTTTGGGAATGTAAACAGATTTGCGTACAACTGCCTGACCACCAATAATAATCATAATCAGATGGAGGTAGAGGTATTACACAATAACGTCCAAGTTTTGACTTTCGCACCCATAAAAGTGGGTCAGCAAAAGCCTGCAGTCACATTTCTGCTCTAGCTACAAGTTTGACTCCATCGCTTAGTTACTTTTACATGGATCAGGAATATTGTTATGGCACTCTTAAAAGTTTGTTTACATGTGACTCGTATCGGGTAGGTTGGCAGGCCGGGGCAGTTAAGCAAGAATTTATTTTAATTACTCACGTGATGGTGTTATTTAAGCCCCCCTTTACGTTGAGATATGTGTTGTGTGTAACATTCCGGACAGTTGGCGCATAAAAGTTTGCCCAGCACACTTTTTGTGGTCCAAATTTAGAAATCTGTCGGTCGTACTCACGATCCAAATTAATTGGCCTCTGCTTAATTTAGCGAAGTTTTTACGCCAAAGAAGTCTGAAATCAATTAGACGGAGGCTCTTTTAAGGCATTGACTGACTGATTGATTTTTGTTTAAGCTTTCGGTAGGTATTGACATTGCGAGGCAGTTGGGTATTTTTTTTTTTATTCGCAGTCCGTATATGTGAGTACGCTGAACGAGTAGACAGATTATGGGGTATAGAGTTGATATAAAGAAAAGCACGAGCATTCCCTTTAACGGTCGAGGAAGTGCGAAGTAAATTGTTGATCTGTTGCGGTGTAAATAGTTGGGCAGTCATTGTTAAAGAAATACTTGACTGTAATTTATATTCATTAAATAATTCGAAAACGTTCAATAAAAGCAACGAGTAGGTAAGTAAACTGACATCCTTTTTGAGGCTGGGTTCATATTTATCTACTTGTAACATTGCCAGTGCTTTGGAGCATCTGCTCTAGATTTTTGTTCAGCTCGTAGATATGAAAATATTGTTTGTGTTTGATGTGGAAAGTCAGTATTGTGAAATATTAACCGATTAAAGGCGGGTTTCCAGATTCAGTTTCCAAAAAAAGATTTCTAAAAATTACACATTTTAAGTAATCGCAAATACTCAAAATATGCTGTGCTTAAATTTTTAATTAGACGTCTTAGTCAATTTACTTTGAGCTTAAGAATAAGCTCTGATCATCCCTTGGAAAAGCAAATAAACACAACTTCAGAGCTCTGAAAAAATATTTCACATCTTCTTTCTTTAACATTTCACTTTAGACTCACAATATTAACGACCACGATTCACCCCTTCTCTTTCTTATCTATTTTCTTCTTTCTTGTATTTCTTTTTTTTTAAGCTGAGAAAATGAATTAAGTACTTCAACTTTTGACATGCTCAAAACGACTTTTACTCAGAATAAAACGTCTCAGACCAAGCAATTGCTCGGACAATTTGTTATAAATATTCTTCACAAAAGTATAAACCATAAGCAATTGCTGACGGTAAAATTCAAAGACTTCGGGTTGTGCTATTTCAAAATGTCCGAAAAGTAAATCAGAAACGAGAAACAGAATGCTTCCATTTTTGGAAGGGACAATTTTAAGAAAAGCTATAAATAAAAAAATATAAAACTATAAATTCAGTTTTAAGTTTAAAATCTTAAAGACAAAAGTATTTCAAATATTTTATTAAAAAAATTGATGTATACCAGTGGCGTCTCGTCAAGGCCCCTGGGGGCCAACTATGTAATTCGATTTAAATACCGAAGAATTCCTGGACACTTGAGCTCAATCGGTTTAGTGGTTTCGGAGTCTAGCATACGTAGAATGAAATAAATTGATTTTAGTTCTAGATTCTCTCAAAATCCTAGTAAATGTGAATAGCTGTTAACGCTCTACCGACAGGGAAACAAAAATGACATTCGGGTTTATAACCATTTCTTTTAGTTAAAAACATAAGCGAACGAACTTATAATTTTGTTTGACTTTTCAAATTCGCTTACTTTTGTTAAATTTTGCTAAATTTGTTTCTTCCTTTTTTCACCTAGCAGTACCTAATCGAATTCATATTTATTTTTCGTCTGGCGAGTTGGATAGAATAAGAATATAGTACCTTTTTGTCGTAAGTGCACTCGCGAGTCGCGACTATCATTCTGCTACATTTTTAATGTGAATTTTAACATATCTGACCACTTATGTCAAATGTGCCGCAATAATTCGAGTTAAATTCTGCAAAACTTTCATTTTTGATTCATTAAATTAAATAACGAAGAACAATGAAAACATATTCACATATAATTGAAATAAAGAAGGTAAATAGCGTCTGATTCTAAACATGAAATGATATAATGGAATTTATTTAATCTCTATAGTTTATGGAAAAGTGCCTTGTTTGTGATATACAGGGGCAGGATATTTGCCTTTCTGCTTCTGGGCTAAACGTTCAGACCAATAAGTGGCTGCATGTAGAAGATTGGCTTGGAATCGACGCAGCCATCGAAAACTTGTTGTATCCCCTCCGGCATTAGGAAACGCTTGATGGCTTCGAAACAGACAATTTTCACATTAGTGGTGCCATACGTGTCGACTGCAAAAGGAAAAAAAGTATCTCGTTCACATGTAAAAATACTTGGCACAGACAGAGCATATCTGCCAATCGCGTTGGATATACAAGTAACCAAAATTAATACAAAAGCACTCATGGAACAAATCACTCACTTCGAGGAACAACTGAAGAACATAAAACAAACCACAAATGGTGCATTAATAAATAGAGAACGTATTTAGAAGGCCATAATCGTTGCACCAATTTCTTGTATATATATTATTTACCCTACATAGGACCGGGTCTATTACCAGCTAAAATAACCATTGCCAAGATTGAGAAGAAGATTGAAGTTTGACGAAATATTTTAGAAAAATAATTCTGCTACCTTTAATCACATATCCTAAACATTTTTCGGCTCACGGATGACGTCGCCGCATAGCAGAGTGGTAATGCGGCCAATGGACCTAATCTATACATATAATAAAACTGTTGCCGTTTTCTATGTTCGCAGTTGGCGTGAAAACTACTGCACTGATTTCGATGAAACTTTTTAAAATGTTAGAAAAATGTTAAAATGTTCTTTTATTACCATGCTTATTTTTTGGCAGCGTGGCAAAATGTGTTTTTTTTCTGACTTTACTGCCTTTAGCTCGCCATTACTCAATCAATTCTTAATCAATGTAAACCAAACAAAAAAATAAAGAAAGCCAACACTTCCATAATTATTTTCAGCCATCAATCAGCTTTCTGCGTCATCTAGAAGCTGAGCTACAACCCAAAATCTAACATAAAAAAACTTAATTTATTTCCTCAAATCGAACATTTTCCACAACCGTTGTTCCTGAACGTTGTTCTGCTTGGGGGTGGTGGGTGGCGCACATCGCACAAGCACATACATTGCAACAACAACAGCGTCATCAAGTTTTCTCCGAAATGAAACGAAAGAGAAGTAGGCGAGGTCGATCTTCCTGACCCGATTCGAATGAAATTTTGTAGGTGGGTATGGTTGGTTGAAGCTAGATGGATAGGATAGTTTTGGACCCTATAGGTGGCGCTGTTTGCGATCCGCTTAACCACTCAACCAATTTCAATGATTTTTTTTTTGGTTTGTATGGTTATATGGAAAGATATATTTTTTGAATTTTTTCAACTTAACTCTCATTAAAGTGAATACCTATATGGGCACGTTGGAGTGAACTGAAGAAGCTAGGTTCTATACAGACACTATACACAAAAACTCTCGAAATAGAAATAGAAAACTTTGGATTGGATAAATTAATTAATACAATTATCAACTGCGCTGTATTAAGATTATAATATTAGGTATAACGATTTGGTTTTTTAATGAAATTCAACATACAACACAGTTCAATTTAACATCCACATTTAGCGAGAGAAGTTTCACATCTGGCGAGTGGTCAAAAGCACACTCTGTTTTTTTTTGTATATGTGTAATAAACGACAGCAATGTGCATGCAGATCTTCAATTTTTTTTGTTTTTGCAAAAGGTATTTCTAGACCACTATTGGCACTATTGCTTTAGTTAGAATAAGAATTTATTGAAATTCAGTTGAACTAATTTTGTATCCATTTTAATAAGTAATGCAGAAAAGGACACAGGGTTCCTTAAGTGTACTTGAAGTGATTGACAAAATCGGCATTAATCGGCGAGCGAAGCCGCGGGCAACAGCTAGTTTTATAATAAATCTATAAGTTGAAGTATATACTTTTTTTTATCTGTTTTGAAGACTTTCTGTTGCAGCGAGCGAATTATTTAATTGAATAAATTTTGTCCTAGCAGGTTATTTTTCGCCAGATTGACAAACTTTCCCTGATTCTCTTTCTCACAATTTGTGTCTTGTGTCTATTTTAAGTGCGACAACCCGCTTAAGTCATCTACCGGTCAATGGAACGCGGCTCTTATTGCTTAATAAATACTTACTTTCCTTTTTGGGTTAATTTATTCACTAATCCATGCTTGATAATATTATTACTTATAATAATTCAGTCGAATAATGTCTCTTTAGTGTCTTCCACATGAGCAGAAGAAATAAACAATATTTGAACACTCCCGAGTGTTTGCAAATATTTACATATTAAACATTTTAGACTTTCGTAAGTGTTACAGTTAATGTCATTGACTTATTTTCAAACGTTAGTAGATAATGATAAATGTGCATTCGTAGGTGATTTATTTGGCTATTTCTTAGAGCTCTGCAGCTGCACTCGCGACGTGCATAAGATATACACCTTTCTATCTACCCACGTAGAGATCACATGAAATCAAATTTACTACACAGCGATAAGCAAATAAAAATGCAGGAAAAAACATTCTAAATATAACCTACAATTTTCCAACCGTTTGGGTGTTTGAATACAGGTATACATCTTGGGAGCGTCTTGTACAAGCTGCAATAGACGTATTTGATACGGATTAGGATGTACTAGATTATGAATACCAGGATAGTAAAGAAATATAACGTAAGATTAGACTGCATGCGAATATTGCAAAATGACCAAAGCCAAATCATCAGATTATGACTCTGTCAAGTGAACACAATTGTCAAGATAGTATAGATATTTTTAACAGAATCCTCATATATAAGCCTTGCTGGTCATTGAATGCATTATGGTACCTAAGCATTTCCCAAAGTTGATGGTAGTAACTTTGCTCATGTCAAAGTCCATCGCAAATTGCAAATAAAAATAAATAACTGAATGAACATAAAACATACAAATAAATCGCATAAAGCAAATGACAGCAAACCATATTTTTACACAAACAGCATTATCAAAATGGATAGGACCAATTTACACAATCACAAAAAATAAATCCAACAATCTGCGAAGAAAAAGAAAGAAAGAAAACGTAACCGCTTTGTGCGACGCGACGACAACAAGAAGATAATAATTGGTTTAACTAAACAATGTCACCCTAAAGCTTCAAAAAATGCCATTGTGCTCGCACTCTTGCTTATTGTCCGATTACACTACCTTCTTGCTATTTGGTAATTTTTATCTGTCAAAATATGTAACCATGGTCGTGTTTCGCAATATTTGTTCGTTACAGCATTTGCGGTGTCCCTATTACTTTATGACCCTGTTTTGAAGAGAGAACTGTCAAAAATACTCCTTTATAACATGTTATTCATTTATGTAGCTGAATTCAATTGGGACATGTGTACATATTTTTACATTTGTTTGCATTTCTTGGGTTCATTTGCATTAAAACATATTCATTTTGCATAAAAAGCAGGCCATAAAGATCTTGAAAATGTACCAAAGTACGTCACTGGAATGCGATAGAGGTAATAGATGACAAGAGCACTGAAGAGAACACTAGCACTCTGAGCATGCTCTGAACCGAAGAGCTATCTGATTTATTTTAAAAACACATATGAGCATCAGCTGTCATATGGCTAAAAAAATACACCATAATGAAAAAAATTGTTCTGTATTTTTCTAGTCTGCGTCAATTTTGTTCTACTACAACTTTTTCCAATACAAATTATTTTTCTGATTAGGTATACAAGTATTCGTATTCTAGATCAGGAATCAAGTGGACAGCTCAGATTTCTGCTCACAATTACTTAAACACATTCAGAGCTATTTGTGTATATAATGTAGGTAATTTGTTTAATTCAACATACCTTTAATTTTTATAAATATTGACTAACGAACACAAAAAATCAAGAAGTTATCAAAATTGCTCCATTAAAATTCGTTAAAGATTGCGAGAGCAGAAATATTGTCCTCACGCTAGCGAAAACAATCGTAAAATCGACCGAGGAAAATGGTTATAGTTTGTTAAAGATAACAGCTGCTTTCGGTAGTTAACCATACCACTAAACTAATTGGTAAACGTTTGTGAATTTGTCTACGTCTCAGTCTCTGCTCTGAAAGCTAGACCCCTTCACCGTGTGCTCGATTCAAGTTTCTAGTGGGATATTTACTAGTTATTTGAATATATTTTTCTGCCGAACGCGGCCATTCGCTAGTAATTGCATTAATTTTTAAAACCTTACTAATAATCATTTTTAACCTTAACACTAAATATTTTATAGGTCACAATGGACAATTTCGCCATTGTGAGTTCGCAAAATATAGCCTGACACTAAATATGATTATTAGTAGGTAATACGCTCTATTACAAAATGCTGTCACATTTACAAATGCAGCGATAACTGTCTTATCTACTTTTTTAGTTTGCTAATATGTAAATGCTTTGGTAAGTCGCTGATGGCTATCCAGTCAACAGTTAACGCGATCAAGATCAGCCTACGAGCAACAGGTTTAACATGTATTGAGGATACATTCGTTTATTTTTTACTTAACACCGAATTACTCGATACTTTTACTTTCAGCAGTAAAATCACATTAATTAGTAACAACAAACTCTTTCCAATATTGGTTCACCGCAACTCAGGTTTGTTTACACAGGCTTAAGACCGTGTCTAATGACCAACGAAACATGTGCAAAACCAAAATGTATCCAACTCTACCAGACGAACGAGTAAGAAAGAAAGTAAAACCAGACTGACAGCACCAGGCAACTGTGTAGTCTTAACATGTACATGAATAAAAAATGATGCAACGGCTCAAAGTCAAGGCCGACGCGACGCGACGAATGATCACAACCATTCTGAAGTTCAAGCGTCCCGGGATTGTGCAATGTCAATGGATCGCGCGTTTACTACTTTCTTTAGTTGAATAATGATTTGATAAGAATGCACTCGACGCAATGTCAGATTCGTTGTTTTTTCTTTACGCTACTTAGTCAGGTTTTCATCCAGTACCAGTACAATCTCAATTAATTATTTATGAACAAGCGTGTAGATGTAGACGCGAATGAAAGTGAAATGGAAGTTAATAGTAGTTACGGAAACACCGACAAGCAGCAGGGGCACATAATCATAATATAATTCCATCAATCATGCAGAGACGTATACAATATACCTATTTGTATCTAAGTTCAATTGAAGCTATTCGGAATTGGGAAACTGTGTACGCACGACTATCGCTGTCATACCAATACTCGTAAAAGCGAATAAGCGGAGTCATCGCATCGCTCAACTGCAATTACTTGTTCGCTAAGGATTTGTGCCGCTGGTTAAATGGGAGTTTAATTGTAAAACGGAAAAAAGATCACAGTAAAACATTTTGTTGTAGGTATATACATTTGCTTATCATTTTTCCATTGACCGTAACTGTGGGCATTGCGTCTGTGTCTGCAGCAGGAAATGTATTGCAATTTTAAATGCTGCATAAATATTTTCGCGGGCAAATAGTACTGTTGGGGTGGGAATGGTGAAAACGTTGCTTGCATATAACATGTACAAGACTTTTATTAAAAAGTTGCTAGATGACGTCTGGATGCACGTTCGGAGATTGTACGCAGTTGATTTTTGTTTTAATATGCATGCCTCTGCGAGTAGATTATAGGAATCTAAAGTTGAAGCTATTAGCACTATAGATGGTGACAATGTCAGCAATCATGGAACAAATTCGCGGCACCAATAATCGTTTGTGGTGTTCAGGCCAAATTTAACGAAGTGGTGGGCGAAACTTTCCATGTTTAATTTTATATTGTGACTTACAAATTATTTAATGTAAATGTTAAAAATGATGAGTACCTATTAGTAGTGCTCATTTTGTCATCAAAAATATCAGAGCCTGTAATGGTTTTGTCTGAAATCGACTTACTTCGCGAATTTAGTCCATAACGAAAATGCGATCGCCAACAGATGGCGTTATACTCTCAGACTGATGTTTGACAGCTGAGTGGCATATTTAATTTTTCCACATTGACGTTTGATACGAAGGTTGTGTTTCGATATGGTGCCTCACTTTTAAATCGACGGAAGATTTTCCAGAACATTGTGATTTCCAAAATTGAGGTTCTCGGCATTTCAAATCTGGAGTTGCATCAATAGCTGTGTTTCTTTCGTTGCTATCAGCGTCTCCATCAGAGATTGCCGAAAAAACGAACATCGTAGTTGGCAACGCATTAATCTGATAGTAAAATTTACATTAGAAAATTTTAATTTGATAAAATATCATTAATGGAAAATTCCAACGAAGCAGAGGTAATCATTTTAATTCAAATGAAAAATTAATCCATTGTGTATTGTTTCAGCTTTCAGATATTACATTTCCATACAAGTTATCAATAACATACACAACTTTTGCGTTGGCTTCACTTTACTCTATCCCCGCGAAGCTGTTAACCCCGATAATTATCCAGGTTAAGTCTTTATTGTATTTAAAAAGGGATTTTTTTTTATTTTGCTTATCCTATAGCCGTGACGGGGACGAAATATAAATTCCCTTTGTTCATCTGCGACCTGATAATTTAAATTATTCATTTATTTTATTAAGAACGAAAGGTATAAGGAATTTTCTGTGTTAAAAAAAAATAGCGTACGTCAACGCTTTCAACTAGGTAGCAGTGTTGCCCGATCGGTCGCTTTATCGTATTTTGGGCTTTCTTTTTTCTTAAAAAACCATAGAAATTCCTTCAAGAGCGCCCAACACAGTTTTGGGCGATATATCGTTTTATAAATATTGTGTTAATTTCGTTTGTTTGTCCTTCACAAAACTAAAAAAAATTATATATTTTCCAACTAAAGGCACCAAGTGACAAAGAACAGACAGGAACAGAAACAGAATCCCATACATTTGCAACAGAAACCGAATTGGGAACAGAAAATTAATTTTTCAGCAACAGAATTTAGCGACAGAAAAATGGCTGTTTGGGGACAGAACGCAAACAAGTCTTTATTGATTGTTTCTGTTGCTGCCAGCAACAGAAATTCCAATTTATCGTGGGGGGGCGGGTTTTTTTTGTTTGGATTTTTTTGAATCTGTTTGTTTCGCATCGTACTATTGTTTTTAGTACCTAGACGAAGAGGAGAGAATAATAGATTTCGTAAGAAATCACCAAATTTTATACAATTTCATTCTGTTCCATGTTTTTCGTTGAAGTCAAAGCTAACGACATACAATTTGAGGGAATAGGCGGCTGCAATGTTTTTATGGATCTGTTTCTGTTCCAGTTCTATGTAGCTGATCGAGCAACGTAAACAGAACCAGAATTAACTACAGAATTTTAAAACTTTGTGTTCTGTTTCTGTTTCTGTTCTTTGTCACTTGGTGCCTTAACCCGAATATTTATATTTTGCAGCACTTTTGCCTTCATGTGACAACGTATAGACTGTCAACTTACATGTACACTAATTTCTTTTCCATGACATTTGGATTTGACAGTTTTTTGTAGAGTCTTATTTTAAACGATATTTGGGCTACAATCAGGGCAACGATATTGGCTATACTTTTTCAAAGTTTGGGCGCCTAAAGCCAATAAGCTTCTGGCAACCCTGCTAGGTAGATACAACTTTGCAAAATATCACCAAACAAAAGTACAAAATTCAAAAACCGTAGCTTTTGCATGCTTGCTTCCTCTAAAAGAATAAGGACTTGCAGATTTATACTTCCAGCTCCTCTGTTGTTGAACAAAAATAAAAATTAAATGGGCTTCTGACAGCCATCTGTCATTTTGGACTGAAATTTTATTTTATTTATAAATGGGAAGTTGATTTTCTCTTTCTCTCTCTATCTCTCTGTATTGTCGGCTTTCTTTTTTGTGAGTAAGAGAATTTGATTTTGAGTTTGAATAAATTTTGGCAAGGGATATGTAACATGTAAGTATGTACACAATTTCCGTTGTGGCCACAGTTTGTAATGCCAGCATATTAAAAAGCACTCTTTTAATAACCCTTTTATGCTCTGCAGCAAAAAAAAAAACTATAAAAATAAGTTAAACATTTAAATTATCATCAAGTAAGCCCCTGTGCCGATGTCCATTAAAATGTTAAGAACAAAAGAGTGTTAACAAAATGTATACTCTATAGAGTACTATAGTACTCACGTTAGGCTAGGTTAGGTTCACCTGGTGCCTGATCAACCATCGCCATCCTCAGGGAACCATTACCGCCCTTAGGTACTAGAAATCATAATTGGTTTCGACTGTGAGCTTATTTTAAGACTTGCATTTGTTAATTGTACGGATGGTTGTGATTTTTGCAAACAACACTACCGAATTGGTGGTTAAAAGTTTAATAACTATTTGCAAAAAATAATCGTTTCGAATATTTTGTTTAAAAAACTTTTACAATTTATATTCATATTTGAATTCACTTTTCGCAAGATCAAATGAGCTCACACAATACAAACACAGCCATCGTCAAAAACATATTTAGATATTCAAACTTACAGGTAACATGAATTGAGGATACGTATTAAGAGACTACTCCAAGTTCTTACCTGCAAAAGAGGGAAATAAATTAATTAAAGTTTGGATTACAAAAAAAACAACTGTTTTAATAATCTTAAGATGATAAATGGAATTATAAATCAGTTAAACCTAGTTTACATATGGCCGCGTTCAATTGAAAACATGCGAAAGACATTTTTCTTATTTGTTCTGAAGCTTGAAATTAGAGTGGTTAAAATGTGCACGACTGTGTCGTAAGTAACTTGCTCATCTGTACCCATCTTTTTACATAAAGACTGGTTTTAAAGTGTTTCGAAAGGGACAGATCCAGTGCATTTGCCGTTTTACATGTTCTTTCAGTAGTTAGCAACGTGGTAGTTATTTTAAAAACCTAACTTAAGTTTTACTAACGCATAATGGCGACAGCGATTTTTAAGCAAACACACGGTAGAAATAATATGATCATTTCCCCTGAGATTCCTTATAAGTGGGTCAATTGTATCGCTTTGTTTTGCCTTTTCTTTATTCAACGGGGAGGGGTTGAGCTAATATTTATACTATTTAGAGTGACTTGATCCAATTCATCCTGGAAGTATGCAAACATTTGCAATAAAGTGCTCTAAACTGGTGATTATGGTGTAGTCTTGACTTTTAGTTTAATATTTCGCGTCCTTATGTTATTTATTCGCTTAAAGGAGTTCACAAAATCGGCATCGTGAACACATCCTCAACTTGAGCTGAACTCAACCTCCCCCCTCTCTCAGAATTTAACGACTCCCTGGTCACTTCTGTTTATAGTCAACACCCTGTGCTGTATATTCTACTTCCTCGCTCGAAGATTATAGCCATTACCCATTTCGTATGATAACTACAAAAATGTTAATTCATTGTCATGACACGAACTATGTACACCTACTCCGATGGCAGGAATTTGATGTACTACACCATGACAATAGAATAAGTTGCCGCGGGAGTTTCACATTATTCCCTTCTTTGACCTTTTCTGTATTATAGCTTTTGCGAGTAACACCGCCACAAGGAAATGAGGCTTTGTTGACGTTCCTTAATTGTTAACGACTCCAAACACTTTAAACAGTCAGGAGATTCAGTCCGTAGTGTTATCAGACTTTAGGTACTGAATTTTCCACAATCATTACCAGAAATTCCCTTTTTTAATACGACATTCCTAAAAGTGCCAAATATTTTGCACAACATCACCTAAGTAAAAAAAAAACAAGTACATACAATCAAGCGTGTATCGTTAAGTTGTCACACTGGGCTCACCTCTTATGTTATAAACACTAACCACTACATCATCGTCACAGTTTAAGTGCGCAAGTGTTTATTTTTAAATTATCATTTTAGTTTACAAAATACGTATTCACATACAGTGGAACTTGTTGTAAAATATCAGTATATATCAAGTTCGCCATCGTAATCTGTTGAAAATTCTGCTTTATTAATAATGCAATTAAGCGAATTTAATTCTTGCAGAAAAAACGCATGGCCTATTCCTCGTTATAGTCTTATAGTGACCCCATTTCTGCCGATCACGTAACAAATACAAATTCCCCACAAGGTCTATGTGCTGTGTTATGCCACAGCATAGCTACTTGCTACCAATACAGTATAATAAATAATTGGCTGTCATTTCTGGTCCATTGACATCTGGAGCGGAATTCCTTTCAGTTCGGCCAAGAGTTTTTGTCTTTTCACAAAAAGTAAAAACAAACACATCTGCTGATATGGAACGTCAATGAATTTTCTTTTCTGACGTCTAAGTACATGTTGATCGAAAAATAATTGCATCTTATTATGTAAAAGAAAATGTTGCTAATATTCGTAGCGTGACTAAAATAAGTTTATAAATCAGACGGACAACCGAACGATTTATTGAGACAACCACGAGCACTACCAGCTTGTCATATGTCATACTAACTGAAACCATACGGGGATCCAATCCAGTCCAAATTATATTCTAGTTATCTGCCCACATCAGCCGCCGGCCGTGTGAATTTTGCGGTAAGAAGCGGATCTCCATGCGACAATTGCTTTTGCACTCACATTGGTATACATTTGTTAATAGCTAAATGAATTGGAAGCCCGTTGCAGCGAACCACATTTTATACTCCGTTGACACATCACGATTCGACACTGGTACGAGTTTTGTGTTATAACCTTTAGAGATATTTCAGGTTGGTATTTTGCGAATGAATGCAACCGTGCTGTGTAAAGTTGATGCAGAGCATAATTTATACGCCAGAATTGTAGCACATAGTTTCTGCCATTCGTGACGTGTGGATAGTAAATCAATTTTCATACATTGTACGATGTTTTTTCTTTTAAGGTCTCAGCTTTAAACTGTAAACGTTTTGGTTATAAATGAGATTCTTAACATAACTTTGCGTTTACAATAATTGCTTGCGTAAAAATGAAAATAAAGTTGATGTCCATGTCGCTAATGACTTGACACACATTTGACGTGAAATAAGTGGAAATGTTTCAATGATTAAACAATTAATGTCAAACTATTTATAAAAGAATTGAAACAGCTTCTTAAACTATTCGATCGAATAGTGGAGTTCGATAAATAGTTAAAATTGAAATGCTCATAAAAAACTATACAACTTCTAGGGGGTTCTAGGAAACATGTCCTTTTTGGATTTCAAGGATATTGTTGCCGATATTTAAGTATTAAGTTTGAAAGTCACTGCATGCACTCCGTTGCAAACGTCAAAGCAAACGACCACTGAACTAGTTATAGGTTTCTTGTCCGCCATCTTGGGCATTCCATTTGTCGACCGACGCGACGACGTTGCAAAGGAGTAGAAACAAAAGTGTAAGTATAGACCAAAAGAAAACAAATGGAATCCATTTATTCATTACATATTTTTCTTTCATTAAAGTTATAGGAAATAAAAAAAAACGAATTGTAAAACCAAAAGAGTTATTATTATTTGTTGCCCTCCTCGAAAGAAGGTCCAACAGATATTGTATTCGATTTAAATTAGCTTTTCATAAAATTAAGAAAAAACAACAAAGCCTTTACTTCAACCTGACGTTTAATCGAAGTTCGAAACTACTATACCCACCGACTCAACGAATCAACAAAACAATTTAAATTTAACTATTTCGCTATTAATCATTTGAGCTAGATGTATATTAATTTTGACACGAGTCTTACGTCCCGCTAGACATCTAGCAGTCATTGGAACGCAGGCATTGGGTCCATTTATGAATGATGTTCCTATAATCATTTTCTTTCGCTTTATTAACCTTCCTTTACATATATTTGGTGTACAACTAACAATTGCGAAATTGTCTACTGTGATCTATAAATACATTTAAGACAATGGCTAAATATGATTGTAAGTAAGAGGCAGTATGCTGTATGCGTATGCCCAATAAACAATTTCGACTTTCAGCATGAATATTTCGTAGCTCACAATAAATAATTTTACATTAAAAATTTCACCATTGTGAGTTTGTTAAATTGAATAACGAAACGAAAAAAATTAAATTCACACAATAGCTAATTTTATATTTACAATTTCGCTATTGTGACTTGGTAAAATCTATCCAGAAATGATTATTTGTGATCAGTTGAGCTGACTTTTGAAATATTTGGCTTTTAAGTTTCGTATACAATTTCGTATCGCCGACGTTGTCTTATGCATAACATTTGGGATATTTTTGCGTAGTTGGCACAGTATATATCTCTTCTCTATTGAACAATGTGGTGCACGAGGTTCGATTTGTCGGCCATACTTTCATTTGACCAAATTTTACAGAGAATGAACTTTACCCAGTCATCCCCCGCTAGTTTAATAAGCTTGACCGAGGCAATCCGCTTCAGCAGGCAGCAGTCATGTTTGACTCCAGTTTGGATGTTCCAGGGATAGTGGATTTTTGGCTGTTTTCCGTTTACCCGTTTACCGGACTGCTAGTTTGGTAAAGAGTTCTCTCTAAATTCTTTGTTGATCTCAAGTGTTTTCTCATGCTAATGTTTAGGCCTTTTTGTGTTTCATTGGGAATTTGTTTTTATACTAGTTGAACTTTCGAACATTCCCCCTAAGTTTTTAAGCAAACGTTGGTCAAAGGTTATCCCCAATACCTTAACTACTACCAATTGGTAGTCCGTGCCTATTAAGGAGCCCGCAATGTCTCCCCTCGAGCCCAAAGAGATGAACTTGACTTAAGGTCTTGTATCATCCGGAGACCGACAAGTCATCTTGTGTTCATTGAAAGGAATCAAGTTCTAGCCTCAAAGCCGGTTTCCGGAGCGAAGGTGCTGCTGCGAATGTGTCTAAACCATCCTTTGCTATTTTGGCGTCGACGAAAACATTTTTTTCTCAATAGGATTGAAAACTCTTCTTCGTGCTTGGTTCCTTTCTCCTGTAGAGTATGAGTTCAATTCAGCGTGATATTTTTGGCATCTAGTACTTTTTCTTGATTGTTTGTTGTGCGCAAGCCTAAATTTGTCTCCAGTAGCTCCAAGACAAGTGTAAGTGAACAAGCTGTTATGCAATAAAACACGTTATAAAATTAATCAAATTAATAATAAATTAATCAATCAATTATGGCCCTAGCGAGGTATCCGTCGGAACGGAAAATTCTCCGCAACGTATATATTCCGAATAGATGTTCCGAAGAATACCTCGA